>OZ010627.1:13308804-23308804 GCA_963932425.1 Athalia cordata | reverse complement strand
TCTCGATCGGCAAATAATTGCGTTAGCGGTTTAATAAATTCATAATCGTCTCGCGGGCCTTTAAGTGCCATTGGTTCACTTATTCAGGTGATAATTATGCATCTTGATGTGAACTGGTACTACCGTTTATTAATTTCGAGTCACAGTTCGTTAAGTTTTATTTTTTGATTCACACGCATTCGCAGTGCCATTAGAATTGTGGCAAGCGGGGCGTCAAATAGTTTAAGACAGGCATTTTTCACACTCCTTTACGTACTCGCGAAATGCGGGAGTTCGGCGATTACCTAATCATAAACATCGTTAAAGTAATATAATATTTGGAATAAATTATAAAGCCGTTGAAAGGTTACGATATTTTATGACATTAGACAACTTTCGACCAGTTCGGTATTCGGTAATCTAACGCATCGTTGGCCAGATATATTTATGTTTTATTTCCAGAAAATCTTGCCGTATAAAATTCAATTTAAACCCATAAAATCACGTCGGAACGACCTTAGATCGAAATTTGTGTGGTCGCCAAACGGGTGGGCAACCGTCTGGTCTGTCGACTTAATTAATAGCGCGCATGAACCAGTTCCGAACCAGCCACCGAACCTCTATAGGTTCGGCTGTTCCTCGTGCCGGAAGATATACGATCTCGATGTTTTTTGGTTTGAAATTTATTATGGTTTTATATCTTTTGTTGATTTTCCTTTTTCTTTCGCGGGATATTCTTTCTTTTCCTCCTTTTTATTGTGCGTGTAATACATCGAATTATAGAAGCAAACAAGGCGGAGGAAACCGGCGTTCTTGATCATCGCAGTGGTCAATCCAAGGTCAGTTCCTACTACCGCGGCCGGTTCTGATAAAAATCTAAACCGGGTATTAAAGTGGGCCTTGTAGGTGGGCCCCCTTAGGCCTCATGAAGCTTATGGATGGATGGACAAAGTACCGTTCCTTCCTAAGCCTCTTCCTACTCTTGTAATATCTTACGAAATTGTGCGGCTGCAAGCAATTCCATCATCCAGAGTAGATCGCACACAGAATCAGTTCCCTTGCAGATGGTCGCTGATGTCTCAGAACTGAACGTAATCTTCTTTACGTTGGCGTATAATAAGTATAACTAATTATCATCTCATTTTGCGATGCGAGCGATACACACATACCTCGCTTCTTCAGGAACAAAAAATATCCGTGATCGTGTTCTTTTTTTTTCGTTTTGTTTTTGCTAAATCCCATATAATAATGAGATAAAGTAGTTTTATTCCATGTTTCGCGGCTGTTCAGTTAGTTGGCATAGCTGGCTGATGTGACGCAATGTTGTAATATAGAGCTGCAAATTCGGTTCAGAATTTCTATTATTATGTTTGCAATCCAGTTGTACACTCCCCACTATGGTTAAGTTCCGTGCACGGCACTACGGTACTTGGCATAATTATCTCCGGTAATGGCTTCACACGCCAACGTCAGATTCTTACCGTTCGTGACTCGCCCAGTACGTATGTACGTATAGGATATGGACGCTTTAGCGCTCACTTCTCACAGATTGGAAGAAATCATAATTTCACAGGCACGCGAAACGAATCTCGGAGGCGCCTGCCTTCGGAACAACTCGCGTGAAAAGGGTTTTCACCTTTCGCCTGTCATATTTGAAAAAATAAGATATACGTACAATAAAAAAATAATAACGATAATACGCGCTTCGATGGCCCTCCGTCAACTTAAAACCGTAACATGCGATAAAGTAAGGCCGATCATTCGAAAACTGCCTTTGCGGCTTAAGTTTCTCATACTCGATTTTTTTTTTTTTGTTTTCTTTCCTTTTAATCGAATACATTAGCCCCGATTCCTCCGTGAATCTCGAATCAGCAACACGGACCGCGTAGAAATTATCTATACCCGATCATTCGGATGAAATTGAACGATACTGGCAAAATCTGTTAATCGGTAAATCACTGATTCCGAGTATGTAAACTATACGTATGGTATTTTTTCCTTGAGACGTCAAGTCTCGAAGAATATGCCAGATGAAATGAATTCCTCTGATCAAAGCGGTTTCTTTGATGTTTCAGATCAGCTCAGGGTCAACCGGAGCATCGCCAAGCGTGTCAGCAGCAGTGTGATGAGTGGATATCTGGGTGTGACCGCTCCCTCCCCGCTTCATCACTACCCTCAGTATTCCCCAGCCATGAGGGAGAAAGACTCAAGTCCTAGAAAGATGCCAGGTCACATCAGCCCAAAACAGGCGAGCATCTACCCTCTCAGCGTGAGGGTTCCAGACGCCGAGGATCTCCCATATGACCTCAGCCACGGTCACAGTAGAGGAAGTCCGGTAATCGGTCACCAGCCACATATGAGCCCGGCAGCGCGGCCGCACCATCAACATGACCTCGACTGCGAACCCCTGGACCTCCGCGTCGATCATAAAAAGGAAAGTCTTCAGGACGAGAACCAGAACGAAGTTGAAGTCCTGAATCAGAATAGTCTGAATCTACCTTACCACGCTGTCCTATTCCCCCAACATCCCGCGGTCCATCCACTCGTGCTCGAAGCGATGTACCGCTCACATCATCACACCGCCGTAGCGGAGCTTCCAAAGATCCAGGTACGAGCTTTACCAACGATGGTTCCTTTGCCGCAAGCTCAGGCACCGCGACCCTCGAGTCCGCTACCTTCTCAGCCGCAAGCCTCTTCTTTACCCTCCTATCCGACGTCGGTTACAGCTGGCCTCAAGCCCAAAGATCGGTATTCCTGCAAATTTTGTGGCAAGGTATTTCCCAGGTCCGCAAATCTCACGAGACATCTTCGTACGCATACCGGAGAGCAACCGTACAAGTGCAAATACTGCGAAAGGTCATTCAGTATTTCTAGTAACCTTCAACGTCACGTACGCAACATTCACAATAAGGAAAAGCCCTTCAAGTGTCCACTTTGCGAACGCTGTTTCGGACAACAAACGAACTTGGATCGACATTTAAAAAAACACGACGCCGATGGACCGACGATTCTCGATGAAGTCCGTTCCAGATATCACAGCCAACTACCGCGAACGGATGAATCGTACTTCGAAGAGATAAGAAGTTTCATGGGTAAGATTACCTCTCAAAGACAAGGCATCTCCTACTTCCCCGGTCTCCTCGCCCCGACCGCCGAAGACTTCAAAAGTGACAAACACCAGCTTCAAATGGAAGAGAAGCGGGGTGACTCGTCGTACTGCAGTGACAGAGAAAACCTCAGTTCGAGATCAAGTAGTTCGACAAGCAGACCTGAAAGTATTCACGAGGAACAGAGGGAAGCAGGTTCGCCACCGTTATCTCCAGGTAACAACACCTGAGTCGGTTTATCGCGTCGCCTGTAACCCTGCGAGAGAGCGAAAGACCCTGGATCGGGCCGAATCAACGCGAGACCAAAAGATACCAAGAAATACAATATTTATAGAGGGAACTCCAGCGAGAGAGAAAGAGAGAGCCTGACAGATAAAAAAAAAAGAGAGAAAGAAAGAAGGAGAGAGAGAGAAAGAGATAGCCAAGAGGACTGCCCGAGTGAATGTGAATCGGAGGTGCTCAACGGATGGATGGACCGCGGATGACCAACCGTTTCGGTGAAAGGTAGAAGCAAGGATCCAACCGGTAACAGCGGCAACCTGCGAGCAGCTAGTGATCGTCGACAAAAACCACATTGTCCGAGTCCCCGAAGAAGAAATGCAAAGACTATTCATTGTTTTCATTGTTTCATACCTTTGTAAAGACTACGTAACATATACACGATGCATTTCCACGCGTGCTTTCATTCTACATTATATACCTGCGGATGTGCGCTCGGCGTTAATTTTCTAACACCTACAACAGAACGCGATTCGCGTTATTGTATACGTACATCTAGAATTACACATGCGATTAATCATACCGAAAACGTGACTCGATTACCTTATGTTTCTTTTCATTTCCGATACGATTCGCTTCGAACACGTCATTTTTATGACATCTTAAGTAACAACTATACAGCAGTTATAAGGATCATACACATGTCGCCCGGCCGGAGCTGTAAAATTTTTTTATTCTGATCAGATCGCGATTTAAAACCGACAGGACGAACAAACGGACAGACGGACGGACTCCTTCCGTTAAAAGCGCGGCGCACCTGAAATCATTAAGTTATGCACGATATTTTTGTACCACATAAGAATGTAGTGTATGCATGTGCATATGAGTAGGTATAGGTGTGTAGAGAGAATTCTATCCCACGAGAGGAAATGCGAGAGTTGAAACGTTGAAGACATACACGTCAGGGGGTTGCAGGAGACGTTCTTCTGAGGAAATTGCCAATATCCCGGTATGCCGTAACGTTACGTTAGTGTACATATATAACTGGTAGCGAATAACGACGACGTCCTCTCTTACGCAATTTAAACGTATGGAGTAGATACGTACGTAAATATATAACCTGAATGTATGCGAGATTGCAAGCGATCGCAGCGCAAGGAGTGTTAAGGACCGTCTTTTTCCTTCGCCAAGAATTCGCTCTCGTTTGCGCGAAGGTACGTTCGCACGCGCCACACCCAGAAACTGGAGGATCGCGAGGCCACCGCGAGGCTCATGCTCATGCTCATCTCGAAAGTGAAACGAAACTATACGACGATACTTTATGAAAAAATAAATAAATAAATCATAAGAAAAGAAACAAACAAATCAACGAAAATCATGATATCGACGATGATGATGATGATGATGATGATGATGATGATAATAATAATGATGTGCTAGCTGCCGCGGCGGGAGGCAACCCGATTGATCTCAATTAAAGCCGCGGTACGTGTTTATTTATCGATATACCAATGGTGAATTATAATTGGCATCCTCTCGCTTATTTGGCGTTGTTTCTCCAGCACCATCGGCAAACAGCAATAAGGAGCAGCGTTTCGTGATCATCATTTGGGCGTGCGTTGCCATTTAAACGGTCTCTTGGGCCTTCTTCTTGGTTCAAGAGTGTCGAGCGCGCATATATACTTGTAATATACGCGGTGGAACGGAAGGCAGGCCGGCTTAAGTGGTTCATTTTTTTTTTCTCTTTTTTTTCTTTAATTTATTTATTTCTTTCTTTCTTCGTTTGTTTCATTTTTATTTTCGGGGGCCTCCGATCACGAGCCGGAGGCATTCATCATTCGTAAGAGAAACGCTTGCTCTCTGCAACGATCGCCGCCGAGTCACCTCCGGGCTCCTCTCGTTAGATCAGAGTTAATATATTTGGAAAGTGTAAAACCACCTCGTTCATTCTACTTATTTATTTTTGTTCTTGTTGTTATCATTATTATTATTTTATTTTTTTTTCACCGATACATTATCGACATTATCCCCGTGTTTTATATACTTAACCGGTAGCTTCGATCTCCTCCCACCGTTTAATGTACTATAACCGCGCGAATGTTGAATAAGCGAAATTCATGTAATCGTTTGAATGCAAACGACGTTCACGTACATCATATACTGTACATGGTTGAATATACGGAGTAAAACTAGTTTGAACAAAATTTTCTTGTTAATTTAAGGTAAAAAGGAGAAAAAAAAAAATAGAAAAAGAAAAAGAAAAAGAAAAAAAAACGATTCGAGGTCATCGCGAGCTGGAACATGGCGCGTGTGTTTCTATCGTGATTTCTTATTAAGGTAGTATCATGATATTATGTATATATGGTGTATATACTCACAACCACCACACCTTGCGAGTATGCGGCGGACGTGAAGATGGTAGCTGCGTGGAGGTCATCGCGAGCGAGGGAACTATTCAGACCACACCTTCGCGGGATCCAACGCTCGCGCGCCCTCGACCACAGATGGTTCTGAGCAGCTTCAACCAGCTCAGAGATTTCTCAGCTGCTTCTGATGCCGCTGCAGCGAGCATAGCTCGGGCTGCCGTTATTGGTATGATGCATCCGTAACACCTGCAGTAGATCGAATAATGGTATATAAATTGAAACGAAATACCGAACAGTCGAATTTCCCCACCGCAGTTAATAAATTTATACATTATACATACATCTAGAAATTGGAAGAAATATTCATTCGAAATACAACATAATTAAGCATCAGGAATTTTTAAAACACCACTTGCTGGTCGCATGAACCTTATAGTTCAGTTCAGTGTTTGATGTCACTTTGTAAAAAAAATAATTTTCTCTTCATACGGTGTACTATAATTATATCCACTGATTGTGAGTAGGTATTAAACGAACGATGGAACGAAACGTATACGATATGAACTTCCAATTTACACGGAAGAAATTCATTTGACTGATATGATGGATGAATGTGTGACGGACGTGTATGTAGGTATATGCGAGGAATAGAATTTAGTGGGCGAATGAAATGAATGAAATAATTTCGTAACTCGGTTTATGAGTTCTTAGATGATATAGAAGTATGGTTAATCTGATTTAACTCCCGACACACTCTGTACCATGTGGTAGTCCTCTTTGATTAGATAGATATAATATGCAAGCATACGTATACAACTATATATATGTAAATGTATATTACACATAAATATATATAGATGGGTTTAGAGGGCTTTAGTTGCCTAACCCGACCGTGCAAATCTTCGTTACCTTTAATTAGATTAGATAATCGTAAGAAAACCTGCGTGCATAGCATAATTAATATATTATTATTACAATATAATAATATAAACCTAAATCATATATTTATAGGCATAATTTCAAACCGTACAGATAAAAGTATATATACCTACTGTCGTCGCTGAACAAATTGTGTCGTGGCTCAAGTTAAATATTAAATTAAGAATCATTATTTTTTTACCTGTACATAGTTGAAGAAAACGAAAAAAACACGAAAAAAATTATTATATTGAAAAAGAACGAAAAAGAAAAAGAAAAAAAAAATTAAAAAACAGCGAGCTGGCTCGTAAGTTCGGAGCGAATGAAAATCGTTATTTGAATAAAATAATGTAACTAGATCTAAACCAGATTGCAGTTCATTAAACCGTGACTCACTATATATAATATATGTATTTGTAAAAAAAAAAGTGATTTGTATTCGCTCTGCAAAATGCACCAATAATAATTTTATTACAACTAAATTATAGGTACCCATTCGAAGTAATTGTACTATGTGTAATGTGTGTCTGTATATTTTACTTTTTTTTTTCTCTTTTTTTTTTTTATTTTACGCGATCTAATTAGGACTGTATAAATTATAACATGATTGTGATTTTATCGAAGTTACCGATATACATACCTGTAGATTTTATTTAACAGAAATTTAGTCCGCATATAGATGGCTATTAATCGGCCGAGTTGCCACCTTTGTATTCCTTCAACGTTAAAAATTTTTGTGTAATCCTCCCTAAGAGATCCAGATATAAGTGGGGTATGACGTTTCCTCGATTTTTCTGCCGCCGTATCGATTGACAAAAAAATTATTCAGATACATTATGATATGAAGAATTATTTTACCCCTGAGAAAGCAATATATTCTCTCGCGGCAGATCCTGTGGCTATAGAAAAAGAGAATGGCAAACCATTCGTTCAAATACGGTGGATTACCGGCAATTTTTGTAATCTATACAAGTATAAGTTTTAAGCAATTTTTTTTTTTTCACGTGTTACGTAGCACTGTGGTATCTGTATATATGTTGATATGTAATATTCAATAGAAATATAAGAAAATTATTCGTTTACAAATAGTTTTTTGTGTTTTTCTAACGATCAATGATATTATTCCTGCACGCTTACAGTATAATAATGTACGTAACAGGGCAGCAGGACTTCGGATGTCGTTGAAGGAATTTCAAGTTGAGAAGAAAATAAAACCCCTGGAAACTCCATGGAACGGTTTCCATATATGCGAGACCGTTTGTGAGCTTTCACCGCGCGAAAATCCTAAACTGTCGCAAAATTCAAGTCATGACTCACGCCTCGCCTTGGCGTAGGGCAGAGTTCATCTAGCGAAGCAGCAGCTGCTACCGCTCCTGCCTTTCCTTAAAAATTAAATTTGAAGCGAGTAATTGTTGTGAGAAAACAGTTGTCGGTTAGGGTCACAGGTGTGTGAGAACCGGAACAGCGGACAACGCGAACGGGTGACGTGGATCAGCTCTTCTTAACGTGTGTGTCCGCGACAATGTCTTGCGGACAATACTTTAGCAGATAACAAAAGAAAAGAGGAGGTAAGTAAGCAGAGGAAGGAAAAAAAAGGAGATAAGAGACGGACGAGTGATCGATTTTCCGGCGGTTCTTTGACGTCAATCAATGATCGTTCATTAAGCTTGCGCTTTACAACGACTTTCGATTTCACGGCTGTTTCTTCAAACATGATTCAAGAATAGCTTGATGATATCTGAAGTGTTCTCCAATTAATTTATCTTTTACCGATAATAACTCACCGTGGACGCGCCTTTTATTTGAAAATATTTAATTAATTAGCGAAACCGTTTGAATTATACGGATGAGAGAATTATTTCAATTTTAACTTCCGACGAAGGATCTGTTTTATGACGGCGATGAGAAACGCAATAATAAAATAATTAAACCAGTTCTCATTATTATGGTTTCATATATAATCCTGCATCAACTGTCAAGAATGACACGTCGTGATTCGTTCGTACAAAGCAGCTAATCTCGTATGTGAAACGCATCGCGAAACGTCGTCGTTGTATTCGCGAGCAAACCAGCCCATCTCGGGGAGGACATCCTGACCGTCCTGGTCGTCCAGGCCGGTCGAGACGATGCTACGAGGACGTGACTTTGACCCAGATACAAACTGTGTCGGTCTCGTAAGCTGCAATCGCGTTTATAAACTGCCAGTGGATAGCTCTGAACTGCATGAAAGACTTGAATTATTTGCATGCGGTTGTTGAAAACGGGACCCGCAAAAAGCGGATAAAATTTTTGCGCTTATTCAAAAATGTTTTCGTGGAGTTATTATTCCTTTGCTTTTCCACCGAGCCAAACTCGATGTTCACATGTCTATTAATATAAAGATTACCAAGGTGAGATGAGCGACTGTCCTAAGTGGGCCAAAGCAGCTGACCTTCGGTCATCTTCTTTTCGCGCAACATATTGTAAAAATTTATATCCATTATGGATCAGTGCCCGATCGCAAGCTATTGAAAATGCAGAAAACGAGACCAAAATATTATCGACATCCGGATTACTTAATAATCTTACAACGGAGACGCATAAATTTGATGAAAATCTGACCACCCCGCTAATGCTCTGACCACATAATTCTGCTTGGGATCGGAGCAAGCGAGTTTGGGTTGAAAAGCCGACTCGCGTATCTCGTTGCTACAATACGATCTACAGCAGCATTGCTGACCGAGGCGGATCCGGCAATGCTAATGATAATAAATTCAAAGCAACTCGAAGTCGCCTCGAGTCCTTGGTTAAGTTAAGAAAGTGAATTTATTATCGAGATTGCAAAATATCGTGACTGCCTTTCTTCGTGAATCCCCTGGTGAATCGAGACACCATTTATCGGGGTAAATTGAAACAAATTGAAAGCGACGATCGCTCTGAAAATAAATTCAAAAACACATTTAAACACATACGAGTTTTTAGTTGCTCGCAACACAGTTTCCAGGTATAAACGATGACTCCTGTCTTCGGCTAGAACCTGTTCCCAATATTTTTTGTCTTCTTCGAAGTTTCCTGGAATCGTTCGACACTAACATTGCTTCGTTAAATTGCTGCTAATCAACAGAAATTCAGCCATACGTGCTGGGAGTTCTGAATTGGTTTTTTTTTCCCCATTTTTTTTGTGCCGAAAGATGATCAAAATTCTAGTTTCGGAGTACCTGCCAAATCGATGAGAAATTTTATTGAAGTATCAGGGTAAACGCGTTCGATGTCCTGTCCAAATTAAACATGAATAAAATTTCAACACCGCAATAAAATCACCGCTCTCACTATAAGATAAATCACTGAGCAGTAAACCAGCGAAATATATGATACGGTGTTTAACAAGCCGATAGTCGGTAAAACGGAATTGTCTGCGCTGATCTCCTTGGTTTGGTAAATCCAATCCTACAATCGATAACTCAAGTAACTCAAGAAAGCTCTTTCATAATTAACTTGAAAACCCCTGGAAAGAAGGAATGGAAAACCTAGAGAAATACGCGAACACGAAATAGATTTTTCGAACATTTTTTCGAGTCAACTTTCATTCGACTCGCCCGATCATTGGAGTTTTATAAATTATCTGAAATTAAGACTGTCGTTAGTATGGAGCTTTGCAGGTATCGATCAGGTTTAAATACAGTGGAATATTGAAACGAAATAAGTTTTGCGAGCTTTCATTTGCGAAGCGATGTGAAAAATATCAACCATTCTTCAATTTATTTCCAAGGAACGGCCTCTAAATCCCATTGCTGTTCAACGTTTCCATTGCAGGTCGAGATGACCAGACCTTCCTCTTTTTTCACAGCGGGTTGGAGGCACATTTTAGAGCCAACGTGCACCATGATTTTCTTCTGTAATTTCAATACAATCCATGCACCTCCAGCTTCACTTCCTAAACTCCGATCTTTCGACTCACCTGAATCTCATAGTGCCATTTTTGTCTTCGCTGACCACTGCAGGCCGTTATTCTGACTTTCGGTTTTTCATGGTGCGTGTCTCGTTCAGGTGCGTCGAGGCAGACGCTTTCGTCAGTGACGATTACACCTTCGGGAGTCATCACAAACATTTGACTAAGCTGGGGGGTTGGGAAGCAGGGTTCAAGATTTGCGGAACCAAAGGGTTGCGCATAAGTCCCCTTCGCGGCTGGACGCATCAGGCAGGCTTTCGTCTTCGAATGGATGATCTGAAAATCAATCGATTTATTTTAAGAAGCCCTGAATTTCAAACGTAATTGTTTATTATACCTTTCCGAAGAACCGGTCATCCTTAGGGAAAAAATGCTGTGGCCAAACGTTGTCCAGGTACCATTCGAAGCCTTTACACTGCAGTTGTTCTCGGAGAGCCAGTCGCGATCTGATCTGTTGCTTATCCCTGACGCGGTCAGCTTCTGCAAGTAATTCATCAGATCTGAATCTCGATGAAATTTCCTACTAAAGACTAGACATCTACCCGTGAAGAACTAACCACGATTAAACTTGAAGTAGAATTCTGCCCATTCGTCCATCCAAACCAAAGCAACCCGCGCTAGGTTGGAATAGAGAACTTCGCCAACCCCACCTGGGAACGTGTAAGGGGAAGATTTTCTGAACAAGTGTCCAACGTGTGAGCAAGGCGCGATTTCTACGCTCCCACCACACTGCCAAGCTCTGAATGAAAGTTCGAGGTTTTCACCACCCCAGATCTGCATTTGATCATCGTAGCCACCCAGTTCGAAGAAGTACTCCCTATCCATAGAAAAGAGACCACCCGCCATTGCTGGCGTCTTGAAAGGCGCCACAATGTCACCACGTCGTTGTTCCAATTTTGAACCGCCCAAAGTGAGCCAACGGAAATGTAAATCCCAGTTAAAAGCACCCCAGTGCATTTCGAAGGATCTGAAATATTTTTTAGTACGTATTTATTAACGATGAATTTTTAATCAAATTCATTTCCAAGGATCAGTAATCAGGCTCACCTTGTGTATGCGAAAGTATCATCGTTGATGATATCGATGACTGGAGAAACTATTCTTTTTCTGTCCTCGGCAACAGACGTCAAAAGGGGTTCAAGCCAACCTGTAATTCAGGGTCCCAGATGAAGCATTTCATTTTTTAGCTACGTGGATGCAATGATCTCAATAAAGTGACCTACCTACCAACGGTGCATTCGCAATGCGCATCCAAAAACGTCAGGACTTGTCCTGTAGCATCACCAGCTCCCATAAGTCTGGCATTGACCAACCCAACTCTTTTTTTTGACCTCAGTACTTTCGTGGGCACCTCCAAATGCTTGACGTACTCGTCCAGCGGTGCTCCCAAAAATTCTGAGACCATAAAAAAAATTTTAGGATCGATTGACGATGTTCATTATTGCACTGAATGCACAAGAGCATCGTACCGCGGTCACTGAAGTCATCGACTAGGATGATTTCGTGCAAGTAATGCCTCGGGGATCGACCTATGACGCTATGCACTGTCCTCAATAATGTGCTCCAAGCTTCGTTGTGGAATACTATAATCACCGAGGTCGACGGCAAATACTTTGACCCTGAATATCGCGAGATGCACCTAAAAGAAGTACATGTCATACAATTCATCGTGCTGCACGCGGACAGTCAATTGGACTGACTCAGAGTACTAAATTGGCTTAGGTATGCTCAATATTTTCGTGGGTATGCAAGTGGCATTTATGTATCACGTATGATATTGTCGTACATTTTTTTTCTAACGTCAGGTAGCGTTCTATTTAGGGGTATGCGATCACTGGCCATGAGGTTGAACCTATTTATTTGGAAGAGTTGCTTCATGAGGAGAAAATCCTTAGGTGGTATCATTACAGGATTGCCATCTTTTCCTTCGTAGGGTCGAGGGTTGAACATATTCTTGTTAATCAGATCTGAAAGTAAATCTTTGGCTAATAAATCTCACCGCGACTATCGATCATCGAGTTAATAGAGCCAAATTAACAACAATGTTGGGGGTGAAAGTCGTATTTTATATGAACCCACTTGACACTTGATACCCGTCATTTGACAGAGAGTTTGTCTTCGTCGAGTGACGGTAAACAATTTCTTGTCTGACAATTTCATCAATTACTCATTTACATTCGTCAACCGATCGAACATATCCCGCAATACTTTGGAGAGACTCAAATTGAAACACCCCAATTTAACTGAGGTCAACAAGTACCTTCTGTAATATTAGGGTTTTGAAGGGTGTCCACCGAATCTCCGATGTAGTGACCAACCACCACTTGAATACCACGGTTGTCCACGTAACTCTTTTGACCTTCCAGTAATCTGTGGTGTATAAATCAAGAAAATATCCACGTAGTTCATTGGTTGATTACAAAATAATTAAGCTTGCTCACCGCAGGGATACGTAGTCCGGGTCATCTCGGGGATGTTTTTTTGGTTCACTCCTTGGCCAAATAATGAACAAGCTAATTATGATCCCAATTGATAAGAGAATAGGCCAGATGCGGGATAACTTTCTCAACTTTGGAACCAACATTTCAAATTGGATGAAATCTACCCACCGACTTTACAGAGACTAACTTCTGGTCTAAATTAATAATTTCTATATCTTATGCTCAATGTCAAACCACGGTAAATTTGTGATAATTTTTTTCTATTTTTTTTTGCTTCAAATACTATCGCAATACATTTCGATTTCGTTATCTCTTCTTTCGCAGGTCATGACCAGAGTAAACAAATATTTCCCTCACGTCGCGTCGTAACGCTGCTGCAAATTGGAGATTCAACATCTCAGTAGTTTATCGAATTTTATACGTATAATATTGCCATGGTATCAGATGGAAAGTATACCATCTTTGATAAGAATGTTATGCACATTCCGAAATTAAAATTATTTCAATCAAAAAACGAGATGCGTCGATATAAACTGTGTCAATGGTTATCAAGAAATTCACCCATTGCTAAAGACGGACATGTAACAATCGAAATAAATTACGTTCCCAAACTAATATTACATTAAACTCGACGGCACAATTGAACAAATTACAATTAAATTGGTATTTATAATTTGCCCGGGCATCAATCCGACGTCGTTACGACGTACAAAGTACCCAGTGACTGCACAAGTTCACACGATATTTCTTTGTTCATTTTTTCCTCCACTGTTATTCAACAGTTTTCGTTTTCAGAATTCGAAACTTTTCTCCCATCGAGCTGAGCCTTCCCCTTTTCCGGTTACGTCGCGAAGTCTGCACTGTCTTCAGTTAACTCACTTCAACTGTCTGCAGTTATTTTCATTCGCGGTACTGTGAATTAACATTTTACTGGGCCTATCGGGAGGTTTAGAATTCGAAAAATTCACCACTAATCAGATTACCAAAACTGAAAAATAGATTATGTAAAAAAAAAACAAGAAAACTTAATACTAAACTTTTACAGAGCAATGGCTTTACAGAGCTACGTTTGTACACTCTTCACCGCGTGATACGTCTGGCCCGAATGAAAATGGCCACCTAAGAGTTGCCCCGGCGTGATGACGTCGTCAATTTACAGTTGCGGCGAAAGGAATGAGGTAGAATCACAAAGGCTGACACCGGCAGCTGCTATTTAGATACCTGAAGACCGACTGCCCGAGTGTGTTGTATACAGGACGTGGTCAGTTTAGGAATTCCCTTCCTTTTTTCTCTCTTCTTTCAGCCAACAAAATTGGGCCTTGTTTAACTTCTTTACCTCAGAATGAGGTACGCTACCAATAGTCGGTGCAATTTAACTTTTAAAACATGAAATATCAGTCAATTTTTCCAATTACTAGACTAAACCAAAAAGGGGTTGAACGATTGGTTCTTCGTGAAAGGATTAATTATTGGTGATCTGAATGAACTGATAAACGAATTGTAATAACTCTGATGTGGACCATTGGATGAATGAATATGATTGAAAGTATGGATCAATAAGTTTAGTATGACAAACGTAGTATGATAACATTGTTTTATTATATTTTAATTGAAATTGATTATAAATTATGATGAGTTTGAATACTAGGACTAGGACAAATGGTTCCCGCTGCTTTCACTGTATACATTATTTGATATTGCAGATTCTTCACCTGCTATAAGATTTATCTGCCCCCAGCTTCTGTCAGTATTAACTAGAGTGTATAATTCATGGTTATCATTTCGGTGTTATACCAGGGGTGTAAAGGTACTGTACATGTACAAAGTTTACTAGTCTTATTTTTTCTTTTTTTTTTTGCTAATTTTTCTGGTTTTTTTCGTTTCTCTTTTATTACTTTTTATATTATTTCGTGTGAGTATAATAGTAATAATTATAATAATTATAATGATAGTAATAATAATAATAACAATAATAATAAGAATAAATAAAGCCCTGTGGTTCGACGCTCACCATATCGCGCGTCAATTCATACATTTATCGTTCGTTTATTCGTATTCTATACCTTCGTCCGTTTCATATAATATATATGTATAATTCGCGTCAATTATCCACCCCGTTACTCGATATATCCGATAGTAATGATCTAGCTAATACCAAATTCCTAATGGTAGTAATGTTTAAATTACTGGAAATACTTAGCAAGAAAAAACAAAAAGAAAAAAAAGGGTGGGGAAGAAGGTAAAAGATGCGTGGAAATGATATAGGTTATTATGGTAACGTTTCATTATCACCTGCGATATTGAGTATGAGAAAATTCAGGTTTGACTCAACATTATTTTTTTTTTCGTCAATTAATGCCAGTTCGTAACTAAAATCCAGTTAAGTTTCAGGATAACTCAACCACCGGTCGACATTTTTGGAAGAAATTCTCCAAATTTTCGATTCAACTCTTACCTGTATAATATACACCTGCAGTTTACTGTAATAACAATTTTTTTCCCCCGTTTTCTCGGTTCGGAGTTCAAAAATTCTGCGTAGAAAGAGTAAAAATCTTTCGACCGGTGGTGGCTCGTCGATTCCTTTTCGAAAATAATTTAGCTACGTATAATGAATGTATAACATGAAATTCTTTGTACGTGTAATTATCTCGAGGAATCTTTTGTTGCGCAGGCATTGATTTGATAGATGCTGCGTACATAAGGTTTAGTGACCTTTATTCTGATTCCACGCATCTGCAGATCAAATAAAGCGTGTTCCAAAGAAGAACGACTCATTAGTAATCACAGACGATGGAGTGTAGAATCATAAACCTCACAATAATGACAACACATGGTATCTAACGTTTTGGAAGAGTTCAAGACTAACGTGTAAGATAACGTGTAATAGCTGTTTTTTGTTACACTTACAACAGCAACAATAAATATACTATAAATATTTATTTATATGTATACGTTAATACGCATATATATGTATATATTTATATATATATATATTTGTTTTTCTATTTTTATATATTTTTACAACGCAAGGCCCGATTCGAGTAACGTATTAAAATTTAATGGAAATATTTGCCTCGCGTATACACCGTGAATGCATATGCATATTAACGTATAATTCGTATATAATTGTGTTACAGTGATATATCTTTTTTTTTTTACTCTTTTATTACGCTTACCTATACGTATTGTATGCATAATGAACGTGAGTTGGCTTCGGCGAGGGTTGTGGGTACATACAAAGATGTTGAAAGGGTTGAGGAAAAATGGGGAGGATGCCGACTCCTTCACTTTTTCAATGTTCGTTATTTTTATGCTTATTTTCTTCGTTTTCCTTTTTTTCGTATACGTTATCATTTATATACTTCTGCGGCGAATTTTTTTTTGCAGGTGTTGGTCGCAGAAAAGACCGTTACATATTGTATATAGATTATGACGATATACGAGTTACCGCAACCTTTGAATCTCAATCACATTACATTAAATATTGTACGACACAACTGCAGCTACCATTCTCGTGTTATTATTCGTCATTCATTAGGTTATTTATTCTTAACAAGTTCGCGAGCGAACCATATGATAAACTTTCAATTAGCAGATCAACTGCTATAAAGTGCGAAGCAATTAAAGATCGCAATAAAGAGCAGGCAGCAGAGTGCAATATTTTCGTATCTCTTTTTTTTTTTTCTCTTTATACATATTATATATTCGTATCTATATTTATGTATACGTGTATTAATTCGTGATTCGTTCTCAGTTCAATTCATCATCGTAATTCATACTTTAAATAACGATTCACATACAAATAACATGTATAATATATGTATAATGTTGTATACTATATGCATAATTGTGGAAAAACGCCCTTATACACCGAACGATAATGCGCACGGCTAAATCGCAATAATTTATTATTCTTTACTCTTCTTTTCACATATAATTGTAACAAACCCATCATCTGGCTTGATGCTCGTTTTTCTTTATCGTTTTTTCTTTTTTTTTTTTGCTTTCTCTCCGTATTATATTGTTTTTCTTTTCTTTTGTAAATTATTGTAATTTGTGCACCGGTACAGATATGGCATACACATATTATATTATACATACGTTTTTTTTTTGTTTTTTTCATATATGTATATGTATATATATATTATATACGATATGAGGAAGTTATTGGTGAGAAGACACGGCCATCTCACCCTCACCTGCATTAACTCTTCTACATATTTGCAAGTGCGCATTTCCCGTACAAAAGTTTTGCAGGTGAGGGCAATACTGGACGACGGGCTGGTGATAGAAACAAATAACAATAATATATTATTATTAATAATGATAATAATAATAGTCATAATAGAAATAATAATGGTTACAATAATAATAATTATTACAGACAAAATATCAATAAAAATAATAATATTATTAATGATAATAATAATAATAATAATAATAATAATAATAATAATAATAATAATTCAATACAAGCCATATAATGATTATTTCTTTGCTAGGCAGTGCTGCGAACCACATCTGCTACTCAGACGACAGGAATAATTAATAATAATTAATTGTTATCATCTATTACAGGTTTGCCGAATTACATATTAGAGCTAAAATATGTACGGATGTATGTAATATATATATATTTATATACATAGGTAAACGTCTGGTCAGTATAAAGTAGAAATAATATAATACAATTGTGTTTGCGTGTATAAATGTCGGATAGAAATGTGTTATACAATATATAGTTATTACATTACAATAAGCGCGATAATTAAGGTAGAATAATGTTGAATGATATATAAGATGTATGTTCTATATATTTACCAATCGGAGGATATAAATATATTGGCAGGTTTCCTTCTGCAGTCATCATATGTAATCGATTCAATTATAAATTAATCGATAATTGTTTGAAATGAGAAAAAAATAAAAAAAGGAAATTAATTGATTGAACAATTTCGCTTGCGAAAGATCGAACGATGTAGTTTATCTTACGACAGTCTGATATTTTTTGCCTGTTGCTTGGTAAATCTACATCTTCGAAATCTTTTGACATTACTATAACCATAAACCTAACGAAGAAATTAGATCTTATCGGTATAATAATTAGAACGTATTTATGTACTGGTATAATTTAATCCCCATAGTATGCTGCGTGAACGCACGCGCGCGCGAGCTCTTTATCATATTTATTGTTATATTTAACAAAGATTATTTTCAAGGGTCCCCACTGACCGCACTGATTAAATTCGAACACTTTTCGGCATCCTTTTAGTTCTGCGGCAATTTTTTATTTTTTTTTATAGTATGTAGTTGATCGCCTTTCGTTCTTTTTTTTTTCTTTCGTTCTTTTTTCGCTTGTTAATATTCTATCGTTATTTCCCTATTTCACATTATTGTTCTTTCTTTTTTTATTCTTACTTATTTCGGTTTTTGTTCATATTGTAATTTTTTTTATTATTTTATTTTCTTATACTCCTTATATTTTCAACACAACAAAAACACTGTTAGACACTTCACACACAGGTTGGCGATTATATTCCGATCTCCTTTCATTCTGTTCTCTGGTTTTTCATATTTTCGATATCTTTTTTCGCGCGATTCTATTATTAGATATTACGTTTAGTGTAGATTAACTAGTCCGCTGCAGCGATTATCTTCGGACAATATACTTTTCCGCGACTATCCTGCATGCGCTAGATTTTTCCTTTCCTTTTTTTTTTTTTATTTTTTTATTTCTTTTTTATATAATTGCGTTAATATTTTTGGTTAATGTTGTTTCGATTGTTTTTTTACTTCAATTTAATTCCCTTTTTTTCTTTACAGCTTCTTCATTTAAATCGCTCTTGTATATGTTTAATTATCTATTTTATTTTTGTCAATTTTTCCTAATTTTTTTTTTTCTTTATGTTTCCGTCGATTGGCACAATTTACAAATATATTTTTTTCAATAAAAAAGGCACTGCTTTTTTGCGTTTATACATATACAAGTATATACTGCACTTGTCAAGGTGCGTATATACACGTATATAAACATCATACAAACGTTACAATGGAATCCTAGAAATGAACGATGTAGAAATCAACGAATTTATATCAAAAAAATCAATGAAAAAAAAAACGGTCGAGAAAGAAAAACCACGCATAGGCACGAATATCTCTGGTTGAAGAGTCGCAGTGACGTGAGAATTCCAAACAATTTTCACCCACTCAACCACTGAAGTTCTACATACAGGTATAGCTCGCCTGCAGCGGTTTTATTTTCTCTATGTAAGAAAACCGATGTGATTTAGCTATTTTTATTTAATCTTTTTTTTATTTTCTGAAGAATTTTTATCTTCTTTCTCTTTAATTATTATCTACTATATCCTATTATACAGCCGCAATGCGCGTCCCTAATAACGTGTATAAGAATTGTTCGTGAGTTGAGAATGTGTTTTTTTTTTATTTTTATCTATTTTTTTTTTCAAAGGTATATCGTCAAAAAATTTAAATCAAATCCTAACGCTTTATTTATCATGTAGCTGCAACTTTTAGATCGCGCGATGACAAAGCTAAGTCTTATTCATCCCTCTGCTAAATGTTTTTATGTTTTGTCTTCTGAACTCAAATTAATCAATATCAATTTCGATTAAAATCAACTCTCTTTGAAACCAAAAGAAAAAAAAGTAGAATAAAAAGTACGGCAACGCGATATGCGGCTCAAAACTATATATTCACCGATCATTGGCAGTAAAACTGACATAACGCGTTACGCGACTGTAGAGATATCACGACCCTCCGCTGCACAAGCATTGAATTCCTTCTGATTATGATATTAATAGTATAAAATACACGAAGTATTGTATATTTTCTGTAAACATATATGAAGCGAGAATGAGCGAAGGAAAAACGACCGCTTTACTCCGTTACACCCTTCGTCGCCCATATTATTTGTTATAATCCGCAGGCCGTCGATTTAAATATTTTCGATCTTTGCAGCCATATGCTACTTTTAATCTCATTATAAATTCGCGCATGTTTCCGGTCCCCGTTTTCCTCTTAAAGGTATATATGTATCGCATGTATTGACGTTACCATTGAAAAATACATGTAAAAAACGGTAGAAAAAAAAAGAAGGAAAAATCGAATGACCTTGATCGAAAACCCGAGTCTGAATTATACGAATCACGCGAAATCACGTGCCGCTACTCATCTTCCCCACCCTCCCCCTGTCACCCTCCGTACCCAGTTCTGATAATTTATCTGCCAACCACTCCAATGACCCTCTCTACCATTGTCGCATTCACTCGCTCGATAATAAAAAGCAGTCATTTATTCTCTCTCTCTAAATATTTAAGTAAAAAATGATAAAAATCAATAATTATTACAATGTTGACACAGCCAAATCTTCTTTGTTTAAACACAATAATTGTATATATGTATATATATATGTTTGCTTCCTCGTGCAGCAGTTGGTTCTTTCGATACAGTGTTACGTTCTCACATTTATTATTTAATAGGTAGTATTTTATCATTTAGCAACTATCAATTATCAATTATTTATCAATTAATCATTTATTATTTCGTATTACCAATAATGTGCATATATATGCAAGTATTATAGAATAGTAGGTATTTTTTGTTTTTGTTTTTTTTTTAGATTTTTCTTATTTTTTTTCTTCTTAATGTTTTTCTTTTTTCTTTTTTTTTTTTTTACAACGAGTAAAGTTTATAAGTGAAACGGAGTGAAGTGTCGTGACGTAAGTTTAATTTCCTAGTAAATTTTACGCATATGGATATTTTACCAAATTAATGAATTTGATGGGTGACGACGATCACGAGCCGACATGTTCTCAAGCTAATCAGAACTTGGAACTCAGGCAGATGCTGCCTGCAAAGTACGAAACTTTGTAAAGTTCTACTGCGAACAGTTACCGCCACACCGAACAGCCTGCCCCTAGGAATTTGGCGCGGCCAACACACCCCCTCCCAAACACTTTGCAAATCACCCAATTAAATGTGTAAAATTAGTTCGATCGATTGCAAAAATTTACTTTCGATCCTTATCACAAAAACGATGATCACCATTACGATATCATCTATATTATTATCGATATATCACTGCCTTTCTTTTTAGGGACAGGTTCAAAGTGTGGGTGAGCTTACCTGACGTAGTATTCCATCGTTGATTCGTAATCCGTTAAAATGGTCAAATTTTTATTAATTTTCTAATTTATTTTATATGATGCTACAGTCGTGAGAGAATTGAACGAATCTACACTTCCGTTTAGGAGTATTCCAAAAATTCGGCTAACGTGGTATAACGGATAATGTTATACTCGTGTCGCAGAACTAGCAAAATGTTACTGAACGCATTTCCAAATATATTATCTTTTTTCGCAAAACTTTCAGCCAGCGATAAAAGAACGTATTATATCACGTACACAATGAGGATAGGGTAATAATGTTATACAATATGCAATGTAAAGAATCGATACTATTGTAAAGTTGGCAGCATAATGTTTCACTAACGTTCTTTTTCTCTCTCTCTCTCTCCCTCTCTCTCTCGCTTTCACGCTCTTTCTTTCGTTCTCTCTTCCGCTCCCACTCGCTTATGTCTTTGTACCTAAACATAATATTACTTACAAACCTATACTTATGTTTATTAAGCCTAGCCTAAACTCGCATTTATAAATGTTCATATCGCCCATACGAAAATTTCAGTCGTTTTTTTTTTTACCAGCATTTTTGCTGTGTCAATATTACTATACCCTTCTTGCCGAGAAAAGACGCCAATTTAGCTTTTTATCTTCCCCCCTTTTCGCGATCTCGTCTTCGCTCGACATTTTTTTAATTTATCATTTCTGTCGGACCCCATTGCGCGCGCGCATATAATTACTTCGTAAATATCGTATTGCTGAATACTATATCGCATTATATTACTAATAACAATGATATCATAATATAGTGATAAAGATCCGTGAAAATTTGTGTACAAAATTGAATTCTAATTGTAGCGGTACCGTCGCTCACTTCGGTACGCGGTAATAACGTAGAACGAGGTAACCAAGCGTCCTAAATATGACAAGGAACGCTAATAGTACCGCCGTATTCGCCCACAGTGGTAAACCTGGACCATTGGCGCCGCCCGGACCCTCAAGGATAGCAGAAACTGGTATTGTCGTCCCGTTTTTACACTCTGGAAACTTGCTGGGCTGAGCGCAACTAAGAAATAAAAAAAAAATCGAATATAGGATTGATCGGAAAAATGATCCCATCGATATTTTTTTTCACGATGGAACAAGTATAATATAAATTCAACTTACGTGATCGGCTCCCCGACACCGAATTCCAATATCTGCATATTCTGGTAGGCGTAGTGAACCATGCTGGCATACCTTGCCCAGGCAAGCCAGGGGGGTACGGCGGTCGCGAGATAACCGCCTAGGAGTTGGGTACCGAGGGTGTAGAGCGCAGATGCCGTTATGCTAACCTGGAGGTCCAGGCAACAAGCGCCCACGAAAAAGCCCACACTCTGTAAATGATCAACGATGGCGATATAGGTTTTGTTATAAAATATTGTATAATTATAGATTTCGATGATTAAATCGCGAGGGGTAAAGTTTAGAATGTCTTACCTGAGCGACTACCGTGTTCAGTAGAAGGAACGCAAGTAGCGTAACGAATACTGCTGGACTGTGAAATCCCAACATGGGATAACTGATAATGTGATAAACCGCTGGAAGGGTTATCGTCAATGGTAACTCGCCAACCATCTTTGCTAGGTAGTAAGCTGAGAGACGGTATGACCCAGAAAGACGCTCTTTGTTGATCACCTCGCGTTCAGGAGGAACTGAATATGATTACAAGACCGATATGAATTCGTGAATGCGAGTCATAGTGGAATATCTTATTGAATAAAAAATAATAAAAATAACTCACAACTAGAGAGAGCTCCGAAGTGGGCGAACAACATCCAGTATGTTGTACTGAAAAACATCCATCCCTGGATGTCATGGAGGGCTGCTTCTGTCCTAGGAAGACGGAGCCAAAGCAGACCTGCTAGAAGACCTAAAGCAACTGTCTGAAGCCAATTCAACCGAGATAACATCCGCGGTCTAGCCTCTTGGAAATTTCGCTCAGAGAGCACCTTGATATGAAAAAATATCGAGTTGAAAGATCCGCCAGATGGAAAAACAATAACTCCCCCCCACCCCGATTTTCTCTTTAATTTTAGGCTTCACTCACTTTGAACTGAGACCAGAAGCTGGTCGGCCAGTGCCAGGAATAATCGTCATCCGAAGAACTGGCGCTACTGCTGGCGTGACTTTGAGTGTCTAGCCAAAGGGTCCTGCCGTCGTCTTCTTTAACTGTGAAAGATCGATAAAATGAAAGAAAAATTTAAAAAAAAATCAAAATCAAATTGCAGATTAACTTGCTGAAAATCGTCGATTGCAGTTGAAATGAAAATTACACCGCGTCAAATTTATGGAGAAAAAATATAATTATACCTATTGTTATTCACTTGGATTAATTATATCAATCGCGTACGTATAACGAAAAAAGTTTTGCGACTGCAGATTCGTCCGGAGATTTCGGCAGCGTCCGATGCCTAGCCTATGTTAGTAACTATACGTATAGTTTTAGTTTATTTTGTCAATGGATTTACCGATAGCAGTGTAAACGTGACTGCTGGTGTTGTGGTTCGGGGTGTCAATCACAACGCACATATCCAGTTTGCCTCCGTTCGTAATGTCCTTGCATTCTCCGTTTCCTAATACCAAAACGTGTCCCATACAAACTTGTTTATATCGATTTTGTCCGACGCCATTATCGAACGAATCAAAGTCTCGCATATTTCGGCTTAGCAAGAATTTCATTAGACAATGACCCCAGAGAAATTAAATCAAATTTTTTTCACCTATAATTTATGTACGCAAATAAATAAGAACGAATGAAATGAATCGAAAATTCTCTCCACCATCGTGACAAAAAGCCAAGTCAAGACTCGATCGTTCCTGGCGCCCTTCTCTTGATTTCCAATATTTACCGTTATGTGTGATATGGTGTTCGTGGTAATGGATTAGGTGGTCGCAAAGTGGATGCTGGCTGGGATTGTAATCCGGACGAAGTTCCAACGGGCAATCTAGTCCTTGTCGAGCAGCCCTTGCCGCAGCGACAATCCTCTCCCGAACCTCTTCTGGTCCCTTTATTTGTTCGACTGAAATAAAAATGAACACTCGACAACCGGGACAAAATCGCGTATACCATTCGTATAGAAAATTTCCGCACGGATCAGAAATTCCATGACATTTTGATAAAAACTATTCAAACTCTAAAATAGATGATATCTGAACGATCGTCAACTCACGTATAAAGTCAGCGGGGTTATAATGCGGGAGTAACGTGAGTCCAATCGTTGAAAAGAACCTTCCAATATTAGCAGTCGATCCGTAATACGCGACTTGTCCTCTGCTTAGAAGTAATAATTTGCTGAAACTGTGAAACATTCGAGAGCTCGGTTGGTGAACTGTGACGACGATGCTTTTGCCCTCCTGTTCAGCGTATTTCTTTAACCGCGAAATGAGCGCTTGGGCAGAATGAGAGTCCAGTCCACTTGTGGGTTCCTGTTGGATTAACGTAAAGCTCTTAACATTCCATCGTTTGAAATGATAATTTCGCTAATCGAAATTGTCTTTTCATCAATTTCAAAACTTTGAAAAAAATTACACGATGGCCACTATACCACCATATTACGTGAATGTTCTGTTATATTCGCGTTGAATTAGTTTAATCCAGCGGTCCCTATTTCCTGGCGAATGACACTGATTAATCTTCAACAGCTCGAAGGTGTATAATAGAAGTGTACATTTCAATCGTATATACATAACGTTCAATCTACCGTTCTAAACACCAACATATAGAATAGTTTGTGCCGGATGCTTGATATAATTCATCGATATTTCGCCGTTGCTGTTACAAACTCGCTTCGTGTTATAACGATAGTTTTCGCATTGGTCACCCACGCGCGATTATTTCCCAGAGTTTGCCCGTTGTGCGAACTACGTCACATATACATATACATATCTACATAAGTATATTCCTGTCGATACACAGCACATATAGCATAAACGACACGGAACGAGATCAGGAATGCGTTCAATCTCTAACGGTAGATCTAACAGATTGCGAGCTCGTTCGTTCTCATATACATGAACGTACATTATACACACCGTTCATATCTATACGGTATAATGCCGAAATCAGCGGGATTATATTATCACACACAGGCTAGAAACGGAAGAAAAAAAAAATGATGGCATACAGCGTCCTGATCACCCCCCGTATGACGTGTCGAGATGAAATCTAATCAGTTACTTTTTTTTTTTCAGGGTGAACGGATTTTGTTACACGCTCGTTAAAATTGATTGGAGACTAATGATGAGAGAGAGAAGAAAAATGTAAGAAAAAATAACAAAAATGCTGTTGATTAACTCACATCGAGGAGCATTAGGGATGGATTGGTGAGAAGTTCGCAGGCGATACTGGTCCTCTTTTTTTCACCTCCCGAAAGTCCTCGTTTCGTATAATCTCCAATAACTGTGATAAAATATAGAGAAAATAAATCGGTATTATAAGTATGAAATTCTTTATGTGTATATATCCATATGTACACGCTCGATCGGGGAAAAGAAAGAGAAACGGTCATGGGAAAAGAAAGCACGAGGTTCGAAGAGGTCGTTTTTATATGTACGCCCTTAAAGATCGACTCACGCGTAGTAGCTAAGCTCGTACAAGTAAGTGAGTAAGTAAGTAAGTAACTTAGTGAGTGAGTAATACCGATGCTTCACAAAGTCGTTTATATACGTATAAATCACACATGGATGAAAATACTGCACATACACATTGCCAAGCGTTTTACCGCGGCTGAACTCCGCGTACATACATACAAGATACAATGCATACAGATACATCTCATGTTTTGTTTTGTAAGGCTATTGGTTTATAGGCGTCATACTTACTCGTGTCTTGGCAGGCGGCGAGGTCAAGAACCTCGATGATGTGGTCTACACACTGCATCTTTTGAGAGTGTGAAAGCGTGTCTGGCAACCTGAGGCGAGCTTGGTACTGCAAAGTAGAAAAAATAATAGATGATAACAAACGGGAAAAAAGTTAGGAAAACAAAAAAAAAAAAAAAAAAAAACCAACCGACGACAAATAAACGATGAGAAGAATTATTAACAATCGTCGATGGTTATCGCATAGTCGGTATCATTTCTGTATATACCATGTGCATATAGTTATAAAGTGTAGAGTTTTTAAGCCGTGCTTGAATTAGCTGTGGCAAATTGCCTGTTGGATCGTGCGTATAATTTACGTAGTTTTCTTTTTGTTTCAATGCGGAACGGGATGTGCAATGGTAGGATAGGTATAGACAGATAGGTAGGTGTTCGGCTTGCTAATGTTGCTGCACATACACCGATAATGGGATGCCGTTGGTTGTAAGTAAATGCAACGTAGAAAGTGCAGCGAGGCGTGTCGCAACGAGCTGCAATTGTACCGTTCGCGCGGGTCCATGACTAGCGCAAAGTGAGGGAAGTAGTGGTATTATACGTACAAGTATATAAGAGAGGGTGTGGGATAAGGGGGAAATATCGTTCAAGAGGTTGTGCGAAAGTCGCGCGCGAGAGAGAAACGAGTTAAGAAGCGTTAACAGCTGCTTTTCAGATCCCGTTGCAATGCGAACAACCGCGTCATCGTTTCACCGTGTACTATAAGAGAAAGACGGGCTTATGAATATATACGACTATTTGTTATGTATAGCTGGTTTCGTCTCGTATCTACTCACTCAACGTTATCACTGCACAGCACGAGGAAATTATACTCGTGCGCTAATATGTTTAATAATATATCTGAGCTTTAATGGACGTGCAGTTGTCAGGGGGAGAAAATAAAAGGAAATTTATCGGGGGATGCTATCATATGAAACGTCATCCGATAATAACTGATTAAATTTTTGAATTGCCAAAATTTATCAAATTAAATTTTTACAGTCATCAGCGTTGAAACATCTTATTACCATATTACATTTTACACCCTTAACTTTTGTACCGATTATTTTGTTCGTTAATTTCATCGGAATTATTTACTGCGTCCAGCAGAGCGATCGAGACAGAAAACAAAAAAAAAACCATAACGAACTTATATAGCCTGCACCCTTAAATATTTTTGTTCTTTTTATTTCAGATCGTAAGTATCACGATATCAACGTGATTGCTCGGCAATAAATTTATCGTAAAGCGATCAACGAGATTGGCATCGGATAAAGAATGATCTCTTCACATCTTCGCGTTGATGGTTGGTACATAAAAAAAAAAAAAAGAACAACGGCGCCCCATTGTTATAATTGAACCATCCGAAGTTTTCCAGCGTTGTTTTATGTTTGCTTCGCAATAAGTGAACCTAAAAATTGGCTATCCATGTCCAGCTCAAGCTGCACACCATAGCGAGTATACGTTATACGATATAATATGAACCGATGCTTGGCGCCCTGCTGCAATCTTATCAAATCCCTTGCACTTATTTCTCTTATTCTTATCTCTTACATGTCCGCACGGGTATAAGGCTAACGCAAGAATGATTATTATTACGAGTTTACATTATGATAGGTATTCACGCGGGGTAATCGACGACGGCAATTGGATCGTATAAACTGTACACTTGAAGCGGGGGGAAAAACCATTGACAATAGAATTGAAAATAAAAATCACGATGGAATAAGAACCGTACAGATAAAAATTAAAAAAATAATAAAAATAAATGAATAGACAAATAAATAAATAATACGATTAATCTGAGCTAGACGTAACAGAGATGAGATGCGTTTTCGTAGAGTTCGATGATGTGTGTGAATTATCAATTAATCACTATCTCCTATTTTATGTATTATACATATGGACGATTAAAATAGCGACGCGGGGCACACCGAAGCGCACTCGGTACATCATAATAGATATACGTATACACGTATGTATACGTATACGTTTGTGATATACCTATACATATATTGGCATACATCGTATCGGGCGTAGCGTATATATGTGTGGAGATAGATAATACGTAAATGCAGATATAATACACGTATACTTTCGCGGCACACTTGGGCTCTTGCGATGATGCCAGAAGTTTTTGAAACGCGTAATATATACGGTTCACTGACCGAGTTATGACGTCACACCTCCTCCACCTCACTTTACCCCACTTCACCAACCGCCGACCAACACCAACATCACCACCTCCTTACTCCTCCTCATCCTCATCCTTCTCTTACGCTTCTTCTTTTTATTTTTTTTATTTATTTCTTTTTTTTTCCACCCTGAACATCGGTATACACGGTCGTTCGTTCGCATCCAAAGATTCGCGTGCACACGTAGTTAATGCCATAAATAAATTAAAAACTGTCTTCTACGTTCTAACCCGGGCGCAAACGTTAAATTACATGTACGGTCGTCTTTTTTCTGTTTCCTTTTTTTTTTGCTGCTACTTCTTTTACGAGAATTAAACCGTCGTTCGTCGGGGGTGCAATTGACTCTTGACGCTTTTGTACTTACAAGTATTCTTCTTCTGCCTCTTTTACTTTGTGGTTTAATTTATTCATTCTTTTTTTTCTTCTACCAGTGAAATATCTTCTAAGTAATATCATCTAGAACGCAAGAGTTGGACCAGTTGGCGAGCAACGAATCAATCCTGTTTATATAAAACTATATTTTCGGAACATGCAGCATAACTTGTTACGCTAATAGCTGGTCTCGTACACATTCGCAATTGTGACATCGGAATAGATTCAATTGCAGTGGGTTTACCCCTTATCATAATTCTTTTCTTTTCGTAACTCTTGATCTAATAAATCTCGATGCTTATGATCGATCGATTCATTGAACACCCGGTACACAATGTTCGTACGTTGCATAAAGAGAGCATGAGTTGTGTGCACGCCACAAGAGCTGAAGATAAGAGTTTTGTTCCTGTAGCAAGAGCACTTTCTCTTGCCCCGATCGATAAATTTATATTTGACTTAATTTCTATACTCATGGGTGCATTAAACCGGATATGATAACTCGCTGACTCTTCGTAACCTCCCGGTGTGTTGTAAATCCTTTGATTATTTAACGTTTTACACAAACCTCTAGAGTCTGCCGTAAGGTGAGATCTGGAAAGAAGACGTCTTGTTGTTGTACGTAACAAATCCTTCGGCGCCATCTCTTCGTCAGACGTTCTCGATTTAGCCAAATCTCTCCACCGTCCAAACCAACTCGGCCGGATAAACAGTTCAGCAATGTAGTTTTTCCACAGCCTAGAAAAATAACACATAGCCAATATATAGTCTGGTTCACAGGCGATACGAATTTTCTATCTAGCGCTAAAATTTGGCAGGTCATTCTCATTCGAGTATTGATTAAACGACGCCCAGTATACAGCGGCTCGTCGATTCAGCGCGATACAATTTTAGCAACGCGAAATATCTGGTGTATTGGCAGGATTTCCACAAAATAGTCCGCAGCAACAATACCGTACCGAAATACTACAAGCTTTTATACGAGCCGCAGACAAAAAAGAAGAGAAAAGAAATCATGAAAAAAAATGTTTAATTCCGTTCGACGGAATGAGAATAAATCACGGCTCCGATCGGTCTTTACAATTATAGGAATGAATTGAGAAATCTCAAAGAGGATGTGAATCGTGAACGACGAGGCTAAGTAAGTTAGCCCTAAACTTTGTCGTTTATTAATTTAAGTGCGTCAATTTAACGGATTTAATTAACTAACTGAGCGAGGCCAATAATATACACGTACATGTGTACGTAATACGAGTGGTCGGTGGCCTCGTTAGCGATTTAATTACACGGTCACGAAATAGTAAGGTGTACTAATTAAATTACCTGAAGGTCCCATAACAGCCAGAAGTTCTCCGGGTTTAACGACGCCGGAGACATCACGAAGGAGAGCTCTTTTATCCTTGACCACCTGCAGATTCCGGAACACCAGCTGAACGGGGCGGGACTCCAGCGGACATACCAACTGCAGTGCCGAACTTTCCACTCTGGAAATAAAAAAATGAACAAAATATATTTACACGTTATTTATACTAGCGATGAAAAACGAACAGACGATTGTATTACGTATATATGTGTAATTATATTCAATCACTTTGTACCGATTCGCAGTCTCTTGAACTTCAGAAAGTCGTCTATCAACATCTTTGCTTATAATAATATAAACTCTAATCGATGTCGTTCACTTCGTTAAATAGAACATAAATGTAATAATGAAAAGGGCAACAAGCTGGAGGATATCGATGACGCAGGTGAGTTCAACGAGTTTCTCAATGGTCGATATACGCAAGGATATTGTATCCTTTTAGTCTGCGTACGAACAGTTGGAATCGTCAGAGTATAGTCTAAAGGGCACTGCGGCAGGTCCTAGTCGTTGGGGAGGAGAGCTGTCATCCGCAGTGAACAATATAACCAGGGTGGATGTACGCTCGGTCTGGTAGTCTTCCAGTCGCTTAAACTTTAACCAAAAGCAAATTCGTTACTCCGATATAAACAGACTCGAAAAGTACACCGAGAGTAAAACCGCCACCAGCAGCATAGTAGGCATGAGAACCGAATTAGCCTGTCACTTTCACGTTCACGGCATTTATTCACCACTCGCACTGTCTACTACTCCCGCTATCTAATCAAGCTCGAACTTCTTTGCGTGTAGAAATCTCCAAGAAGTAACGACCGCAGCAACACCGGCGGTAAACGAAGATATCAACGCACTACGAACTGGCAAGGTCGGTTTAGCAAAATGTTATTTTATCCTATTTCGTTCCCCTTCTTTTTAGCCTAGTTCATTCCCCTCCTTTTTATTTAGTTTTTTCATTTCAACGTATAAGTTGTGGATGTGATGATCATTTTTACAGGTATCGGACAGAACGTGTCCCGTCTGGTGTGATACCGAGGATGTGTGTGTACAAGTTCACAGGTGTATTATATGCGTGTGATTGGCAAATACGAAATTGAGCTTCTCTAATTATGAGACGTGCCTATAGGCAGCTGGTGTAAATGTAAATTCATGTTGAATCTCCGGAGAAAAATTTTTCAAGGATATCCTTCGGTTTTTTTTTTGTTTTATTTTTTTTGTTTTCAAATATTCAGAAAAGTGTTTGAACATGTAATTCCCACTGTAAACGTTCACCGCACACACGGAAAAAAAATATATATATTTCAATCGAACGAGATGAAATACGTACGTCGAATGGCTGAGTGAATGTGGTAAAATTTTTTTAATGAAGATAAGCCATGTCAGCGTTATCCGTTCGTATTATACCTGCAGATGATGACCATCGCAACTATTCGACGGTTGGTTGTTGAATATCGCGTCGAACGGTTGATGGGCTTTGGGGACCACCACCTCGTGCAGAGTCCGGTCCTAACGAATGAATGCAGTTAATTGTTACGTCTTTTGTTTATCGTTTGTACAAGTATAGGTTTGGTATAGATGACAAGAAGAAGTGTGCGGCGTTGTTATAAGAGGCGGGTGTTTATAGGCTGCAACGTTACAGTATACACACAAAAAGCAAACGGCGCGCGACTCCGACTTGGTACATGAGACAATAAATTCACAATGTAAACGACGTGTCGCGTCATTCCGTTGGGTCGATGAACCCCACGGTAGCACATGAACTTCAACTTTAAAACACTTGCTCGTCCCGTGACGATGATGCTGATGATCCTTTTGCTACTGCTGCTGCTGCTGCTGCTGTTGGTTATTGCTGCACGACCTGGAGCTTTGGCCCGTCTGATGGAAGAACACCAATGTAGTATCTCTGAATATATGTGGACCTAACATACATACGGTATAATATACACCCCGTATCTATTCAGAGATCCACGACCAACGTGTATTTTGCAGGCAGTAGCAGTATAACCACCACAACCACCACCGCCGCAATGATCATCGGACATACGAAAAGAACTTAGAGTATAGCCGATGGCCGGATGACCACGACGATTCGGTGTCAAATTCATGTTTACCGATCCTCGGCTGTATAAATATGACATTAGTGCCAACTCCGAATCGGATATATCGACGATGACGATGTCGATAGAACAATTGGGACGATTAGTACGTGCCTCCAAAGTCGGAGGTTCGAGTTATTCAAAGTCGGTCATCAAATAAATTCGGTTTCTCTCACATCGATCTGGATATCGTAACGTGTGGGTAGCGTTTGATGTATGCAAAGGTATTCGAGATGGGATCATCGTTGCTGAATATGATCGGTAATCCGATACAACAAATTATTCTTAGAGAGAGAAAGAGAGATGGAGTTGCACTCCAAACGATTATTTGTCCGAGGATTCGTCTATACGTCCTTGCAACCTTGACCGCGAGCGAGCGAGCTACTCTCGAGATGAATATATAATATTTCCTGGTTTATAGCTACGTTTTACCCAATCAGAGGTATATGCTAATCGCGCGGTTTTGTAAATTACATGACTATGCAGCATGATAAACATATAAGCGTTCGCAGATCGATTACGGATCGTCGGGAATTTCTGAAGGCCGCGCGCGGTTGTCGGTGAGAAAGTATACGAGTACAACGACTCCTCGTTCTCTCCACTGGGCCAGGGTGCTGCTGTTGCCGCTGATGCTTTTTCTCTTCGCCGAGGTCTCTACGTGTATCGCACTGCACCTACACGAATCCACGTACAAGTTAACGCATCTACTGTTCCGAGGCGTATGTCAACATTGACAAATTTTAATGTCAAAGGTCATTGTCCGCGATTTGGCCCCCCTCTGTGCATCGGTGAACTGCTAAGGCGCCAGGCAGTCGCGTGGCCGTGATGGCGTCGGTGGCCGTTAGATCAGAGGACATTTTTACGTATACGTATATGCATACCTAACGTAAGTGTATATGCACGAAAACATATACGTACGCGTCGGAAGATCGTCGGGACGGTCGCTAACGTTGGCCTACTCAACTTCTCTCAGCATAAGCGAGCTTCTCTTTACCCCAGTCGCGAGTTACCCGGGGGTCTAACCCGATACATGGACGCGGGTATCCGCGGTGACGTTCTCCGAACGGTCAATTTATTTGCATAACAATTCGCCGACGACGCCGCTTCTCATATATACCTATACCGTACATATGTACCTATACTGTTGCAGACGGTACTCTGTTATTTATTTGTTTTCCTTTCTTTCTCTCTTTCTTTTTTTTTCTTCAAATTCATTTTATTTTTTTCTCTCCTTTCAAATACACGCAGATATATATCTATATTATATTATTATATCTATGAATTACGTCACTCGACGGTTCGCCAACGCAGAGGGCAACGACTCTCGAAGGAACTCCGACGCGACACGTGCCCCGGCAGGAGATTACTCTTCTCCGGAGCTACTTTCATGTTTCCTAGCAGCTTTTACCCCTCTCACCTTTCTACGTTACATACTCATCATCCCGGTGCTCCGACAACCTTCGCACTAAATTCTGCACGGTGGAACGTCCCACTAGACGAACAGGCGCGAATATATCCCCATTCGTAGAATAGTATAACGTGCATAACTATGAGGATGCAATTATGCAAGCTACACGTACGTGTACCCCTGTCAGTTCAGATCTACTCGAATTAATTCCACCTCCATTTCTCTGTATATTTAATTGCTCTACACATCTGTTTGACAAAATGAAATTAGCGTGTACCTACCTATACCTACTATAGGCGAATAAAATGAAGACGCGCGGCGATTCTTTTACTGTTTTTCATTTCATTTATTTATTTATTTCTTTTAGTTTTTACGTAAATAGATTTGATATCGTGGCTGTAGTACGTATGCATGTCCGTATAATTCAATGCGAGTACCACTGTGGTACGAAGATAACGGAATAAATTGAGAAGATAATTGCTGAGAAGGGTAATTAAAACCCCGCAAGGTATAGAAGGAGTTTATTAATCCGAGGCGTTGAAGTTGCTCTGTTTTATTTAGTATAATCCACATCCACCTATATATAACCTCAACAGTATATGATGTCCTGTATACGAACGTTTACCGCTGAATAGTACCTACATTTATACGTAGGGGGGACAATCGGTGATAGCGACACGCGAACTGTAACTCGAACTTAAATTTAATTATCTTTGTAACCCGATAGTCCCGAGCATGCTGCAGGCCAGTTAGTTATATAATAAGCGATTGTGGTATCTAATACAATCCAACTCGAATTATCCCATGCGTTAGAGCATCGCACTATGATCAAAAACTCTCATCGATCATCGAGCCCTTCCATACATAATGTCGCGAATCCGTTACAATCAAATATTTATGAATAAAAAAAGAAGGAGAAGCGTAAACTATACTTTGAAATGATCAAGTTTTTCCCGATCATCGATAATGTGTATATCTTCTTTTTTTTCGCGGTGTTTGATATTTCCAGTTGAAAATTTGTAATATTCGTAAAATTTCGTTGATTCTAAAGCGTGCGGTGTCGGCGACGGTTTTGTATCCGAAAACCGGCCTCCTAAAATTACTCGGAAACTGGGTCAGGCGTATCTTTTTCTCCGCCCCCGAAGTCCGCGCTTCCCCTTCTCTAAGTCTCCTCGATTTATGCACGCAAAAATATTCCCGCACGTCGCGTCGCGAAGCGCTTTATGTTTCCGCGACCCCGGAGCAACCGGCTGCAACAGCAGCAACGGGGCACTGAGAGACTTCACATATGTACAGCATATATATGAAATAAAAGTATACATACGTATATGTATATTGTATTACTAAAAACGTTAGCACGCGTGATCACGTGGGGCGTGCATTTATTTTACTTGCAAACGCCGCCGCTCACGGAAGAATGCGGCACATCGCGGTGTCGCCGGATGCAGGACTGATTGTGAGGAGATATACCCGCAAATATACAACATCGAAGCGAATAAAAAGAAGAAAGTAATAAAAAAGAGAAGAAAAGAAAAATGAATGGGAGAAAAAAAAAAATCTGGAACGTTCCTCACCAAACTCACACCTTTTCATTTTACCACACGTATACCAATCGGACGATGGTATAAATAATGCTATGTATATATACGTGCAAAAAGGATAGCTCCGTAATTGGCAGAACGCCGTCTGCAAGAACCGCGAGAAGCGAAACAAGTTTAACCGGGTTAATTAATCGATTACATCGGACGCGACGAATTCGGACGTTCGCGAGTTGCCCGTTTCATAGGTCGTTTGACAGCCAACGCGATACTCACACTAGAAACTATAAACCAGCCGGCCAACAAAACTAAGTTTATTATAACCGACCGCGGTGCGTGAGAAACGTTAGACGATCTCCGTTTCATATGAAACGGTATATGATATCACACTATGCGTCAGGCATTAGGTCGATTCCCTGTAACTTTGTGATCAAAAAAGAAAAAAAAAAAAAGAGAGAAAAATTCACACACAGACGTTATACTCGTACAAACATTCATGCAAACAAAACAATAATATTCCAACTCTCCTATCGTACGGCGTCTATAAAAATCATCACTGGTATCTATCTAACCCCGATTCCAGCTTCGACGGCTGCGTGGCAGCCTGAAGTTAGTCCAAGTATTCCAACTGACGATGCAGTGTAATGCAGGAACGCTGATTACGCTTCTACAAAGTACAGCTTATATCAGCTGCAGCAGTGCGAATAAGCGAAATAGCGATGAGATTGTCGTTACAGTGGGGGTGAGAAAGCGCATAATAGCTGCGGGTATCTAATATAAACGCGGATGTAAACGACGTGCGGCGACGCGCGCGGGCGCTACGCGATGATGAGACGTTAAAGTTGAACTTGATAAAAGTGACGTGCGTGTGTTGCCGACTGACTGTACCATATGTATACTAAATAATTATACCCGTGGGGGAAACGGCGAAAACGTTGCTGGAGCTGCAACACTATGAGTATACCTATGTAGTGTAGCTAATCTGCGATAATTAACGGAGTCTTGTGGGAGACGAGAATTTTTAAGATCGAAAATCATAAAGCAATTCAACCGTCGTCCGCGGATACACCTAAATAAACAAAAATCGAATCGAATCGAATCGAAAAAAGAAAAGCAAAAAAAAACAAACAGACGAATGAAAAAACTCAACGTTGCGGGTATGGAAATAAAAAATTTTGCACAAATTATATAAAAATAAAAAAGACGCAAATTCACCGATATCTCTCTGGCTTCGATTCGTCTGGTTATTATAAGTGGCCACGAAACATGTATGTTACCTATTATATACACGTGAAAATTTTTACATCCGGGCTAAGGTGTCGTTTGGGGAGCGAATATACCGTACATATAGTCAGGCAGGATGATCGGCACGTGCGAGATACGAGGCGATCTGATAAACGAATAATATGCAAGGTGAGAGATGAGATGTGCGGTTAAGTTGACTGGATAAAAACGCTCTAACGGGTTCACCACCGGCTCGAAATAAGGGTCATTTGGGTTCAATATTTGCTGGTATCAATTCTCATCAGCGAACGTATCTCGCGTATAAAATAATTTATGGTGGAGAAAGAGCGAGATGCGATGACTCGCAGTAGACGAAAGTTGCGTACGTGCGATCCGAAACGTCGACACGATGAGTGAAATATTATTTAGTAATTTTGGTAGACAGTTATATATAGGTACCGTATTTAAGTATATCGCGGATGATGAACCCGTGAAAAAATTAAATTTTGATTGACGGGTACAATATTATACATGTACACTTATATGCAGATGTATGAAGTTGCAGGTATAATATTGATTGTGAAATTGAATATCAATGAGCTAGCGGCAAATCGGTATCGCGGGCGCCACTGCCCACCATATTACACGACGATCGCTTACTGCCAATATAATTAAACGAAATGAAAAGAAAAAAATAATACGACGTGGGTTCAACATTCGCTGCTGCTTAAAGAACAATTACTTGATCTGGGTCAATCGTTTTCCTACTGCTGCTGCTGCTGCTGCTCCTGCCGAACGATACCCACCTGTAGTATCATACCTATATATGTATACCTGCGTACGTCTCTACCGATATCCAACTAATATACGATGACCGTGTAGATCCAAATCGTTGGATAAAAAGTTTAATCACCGTCTCCACGTTACAGACAGTTTTCTTTCGAGAATTTATTCGTTACACCGAACGATCGTAACGTACGCAGCTGAGAGAAGAGGTATAATAAGAAGAAGACGGCTACCTATTTTTCGGTAAATTACAGGTGAAGAAAGAAAGAAGAAAAAAATCTTCCACCCATATACTATTCGTGATCGTGAAAACTCACGGGAAACCATGTAATAATACCAATCCAGTCACGCGATTGCTTTCGTAGATGCAGGTTTTGTATATATTTGGGTTCGATGAACCCTAATATAGTTGGAAGACAAATGGGTTTGGATTTGTAAGATATATCAAGGTGGTAAAATAATTCATATCAGATATCCATCGGTGCAGAAAACCGATCGGCCGTTTCGTGCCGATACATATTTCACGTGATTCTAACGGCGTAAAGATGTCTGAAACTGTCGTGACGATCGTCCTCTTTCCTCGACGTCAATTAAGCGTATAGTCCCGGAGTTAGGAAGTAGCGCAGACTTCTCGAATCGCGTTGGTGCCGTTAGTGATGATGTTTCCAGGTTAAACTAGCCTAGCCTATTTTCTCGAAGCAACAAGTAGTGCGATTAGCTGCTGCTCCGTTTGACCTCTGCACTCGACATTATAGCCGTGCTCACGCGATCTTTCTGCGCCAATTTCGAGCGTCCCCTAACGAGTGACGAATATTCTCATTTGTTCTCGTTGAAAATCATGACAAAAAATGTCACTTGCGGTGGGTCAGTTACGAATAGAAATCTTTTGACGCCGATTTCCGTGCATAAGGATGTGGGTAAAACTCGCATGAACAAATTTCTTATTGCTTCCGGCTGCCGTTTGGTCGCGCGAAGTCTAACAATAAGAATCGACTCGACGGGCTAATCAATGGTTCGAAAGAGCAAGCGAAAGAGAACGGGGAAGATAGAAGGGCTGGGAGAGGGAAAGGCCGAGAATATCTTCAGGGCGTTGACCCGAGCGCAACTATATACACCTATAATATGACCACTCGGTTCGACTCAACCTCAGACCGCCGACCGAGCGAGTCAGTCAGTCAGTCAGTCAGTCAGGCAGCCAGTAAGTCAGTCAGTCAGTCAGTCAGCGAACCACGTATTATATGGTAACCGTCTGCAATACACGTATATGACTGTACAATAAGTAATAACCATGAAGCGATATCCACATAGCATGTAATGAATCGGTATAATAACCGGGGACCGATTTAATATGTACACGGCAGCTGCGAGAGTCAGTAGATCGGCCGATTGCCGATTACCGGTCGACTTTTAATTCAACGCGGTTTTCAGCTGCAGCGGTAAGAGGATGATTAAAATGTTGTAACTTTTTTCACGTGTTTCGTGAGAAGCGTGACTGGACTGACAAAATTTGATGGGTAAAAACGGGATCTAATTAACAGTGAGACATGGCAACGCGTGTCTTACAGATGTAAATATCTCTGACAACTATATTATACGTGCGTCCCGCATCAACCGAATCCATGCCAACTGGGTATCTGGGTCCATTTTGATCGGTGATCTCCAGAAACTGTGAACAACATGCTCCTAGAAACGAAAATCATAACGTAGTCGAAAAGAACGATCGATAACGATCGTCGGAAATGCAGTCGGTTATTTTAAGATTCTTTCCCAGTAGATCGATAAATCGATAAATCTATAGAATTTTCCTCTTATCGCGCAGCGTCATTCGTACGAATGATTCAGTTATTTGCATGTTAGTTTGAATAAAAACTACTCTCACGTGGTGTTTTGGAATGCAAATGGGTTGTCGTAAATATAGACATGTTTAGAGAGTTTGTAGGTTCGTGAAATTTTGTTTACTCGTTCCATACGAAGGTTTTTGATGGAAGAACCAGCAAGGTGCATGACTTCGGATTACGAAGGCAGCAGCACACATTGCATAATCGAAGGCGCCAGAACGAGAGAGTCGAATTTCGGGCCAGGAAGTCGGGGCTACCGATTCGATCGGAGCGATTCATCCTCTTCTTGGAGAATATTGATAAAATTCAATCAAGTTTAACTAATTTGCAGCAACGAAACGAGAGGCGAATATCGAGTCATGAACGGATAACTAGGTAAATTTCGCCGAAACCGGAATTATTTCTCGACGCAAAAATACCTGATATATTCTATTTTTTGATATCGAAAAGAAATCCTTGAAGCGAAAATTTTAGCGCTTCAAAGTCCTGATTATCTGGATACCGTGTATATCTGAAATTCGTGTCACGATCCGTGTTACACCATTAAGCAATCAGCGCGTTTCCTACGTTTTTCATGAATTAGTTGGATCAAGATTATTCGTATATACATCTTACTTTGGTGGAAGAAGAATCGGTCCCTGCAACAATCCTGCGAGGAGTTCCTCCATTTAACAATAAGCACATTCACGCACTTAATTATTTTTTGATTTTTTTTTGTTGATTTTTTGTCTTTATTATATTCCTAGTCGTTTTTTTGTGAATGGCTGATCGGTTAATTTGATTTCAACTTTTTCACCACTCATGTTATAATCCAATGTCGAGCAAATTTGTCAGTATATAAAACAAATAAGAATTTGTTCACCAATCTGCGAGATTCAATGTCAAAATAATTTTCGATGTATTTTTAGTTTAAATTATCGTCGAACAAACCGCAGTTCCACTAATAATAATTTAAAACCGACACAGATCGTTGAGGAGAACATTAACGCAACATAATAAAACACAATGGGTTGACACACTGGTAGGCGAATGTTGTCAATATAATATCTGAGACAACAATTCATGCGTGTCTTTTATTATCACACTTCGATCATTTTGATTATTATAAAAGGAGTCAATGACACTAACTTTTAAACTCGATTGATTATTATTCGCAAGAAACTCTCCATCGAACGAGCATATCGCGAAATAAGTTGCAAATTTTATGAGTACCAGCAGCAGTGGCACAGTCACGCTCCACCGTATATGTAACTTTGATTATTACACACACCTAATATCGTACCGATTAATGATCGATACATGCGTACAATTGCGGTTACGTAGAACAGACGATATATTTGAAAAAGAAAATGAACAAAATTCGGTAAGCTCATATCGTGTCTGAGAAAAAGAAATTAACACTGAAAAGTTGAAACGGAGACGCGAGCTAACCGGGAACCGATTGGACAAGGCTTTTGGTCACTAGGGCACTGGGGGCCTGCGTCGAGACACGCGGCAGCAATGACCGCTGGCTGGACAGTGAGAGGAGCACTCCCAACTTTCGGCACATCGGTAAAATTCCCGCAAAGCCTACCGAGGGCCGAGTCCACCGGAGAATAAGTGTGTGCGCGTTCATGTAAGTCTCGTTGCGGCAGCTCAATGCCGTTTGTCGTTGCTTTGCGTTTGCGTTTTCGTTGTCTTTGTCTCGACTCGTCGTCGGTACGAGTTGAGCTAAGCTAAGCTAATCAGCATTTGAGAAACCGCTTGAATCCTGACCCGAGTCTCGTGACAATGCGAGTCTCTACGGAAACGGAAACAACGTTTCAACTAGAAAACAGAAAGAGCCTAGGCGACCGTAAAATAAGGCGGAAATACCTATATTGGATTTCGCACGCGACAAAGCCGCCACGCTCGTAAAGCCCAAGCAAACCAGGTCGTCGATTCCTTCTGTCGACGTTATGACGATATTATTACACGATCGGATATAACATGAACCGCATTTTACCATATGTCCCGATAAAAATAATTAACATCAATCGCATACGTTCAGCGTCTTATTATTCTCAAGTTTTATTATTCGGTAAATTAACTTTTTAATTTCGATGCTGCATCGAACACCTGTCATATATTTCTCGATCTGCATGTGGTAACGCGTGTATATTAAATGAAACGTCATTTTAAATTTTTTCTTCTTTTCCTTTTTTTTTTTATTTATTTATTATTTATTATTTTTTCTTTTCCAACAAAATTGCAACATCGCGTTATAGCCTGGGATAGAAATTCTCTTTTTCCTATAATGGCGTTAGCATATACTTCTGGTGACTTGCGACACGCTTGATGAAAAGAAAAGTTTTCTTGCTCCTCGCTATCTGAACTCCCATTTATAACGTACGTATATACTATATGCGGTTAATATCACGGTCTTCGCTTGTACGCATATATATATTATATCAAACTGCAGATGAGATTCTTTTTCTCATTAACTTCTCCGTTGCTCATGTCAGTCATTATTTCTATCATACCATAACGCTCGGATAATGAACCAAATAAATATTACCGCAGTACAGCACGCCTTGAGCTACTTCCAAGTTATTTCCGTTTTTTTTTTTTTTCATCTATTTTACATTCAATCATTTGAAAACTAAACACAAATGTCATCTAATTGCAATAAATTCGTGCAGCTGCAGCCGTTCCAATCCCAATCACGCTTTGAACCGTAATCCGAATGTCCATAACTGGACGATTTTCTATCCCCATCAGATCTAGCGAAATCAGGGTGGATGTAATCGAAGAAAACAGAAAAGCAAAAACATGGATCGTAGAACGATTCGCGTACGTATAAAAGAATCGTCGTAGCATCCATGACCCGAGTGTCACGTAGCCGTAGTTTTATACCACATACGTGTCCCCGTGTACATTATAAATATATAGTATACGTGTCGTGCAACAGGTCCTCGCAAAGCCGGCAAGACATATAATAAATATGAGCTAGGGGTATCGTTCATTCATGAATCGTTGAGAGAAACAAGCGTCAGTCGATCTTTCGATTGCGATTTCCATTGATGAAATTATTCGCGGACTAAAAATGAGGATTCTCCGTGTAGTTTTCAGTTTCCTGTTATCCTCCGCGCTCGGATGTCATTATACGTGCACTATATATTTTTCTTTTCGCGTTGCAGCCACTGCTACTGTTACCGATGGATGCACTATAGCTATACTTAAACGACGAGATCAAGGCACCTAACAAAGTGTCGCAGTGACCCAGTTGGAACGACAATGGACATCAAGGGGTGACCGTAGGACGACGACAACGACAGTTGCAGTTATACGTCCGCATATTACGCGGGTTCCTTCCATCTCACACACGCGATAGATACGGTACGAAACTAACCAACGACGATACAAGGCACGCACAAACTTTTGCGAGATCCGAGTACATCCGGTCTCACGCAGAAAGAGAGAGAGAGAAAAAAAGAGAGAGAGAGAGGCTTTAGTTCTCTTGTGCAGCTATGTAGTAGCCGTGCGTATTTTATAACTCTGACAAAGTCGATCCTCATTACTGCAATGTATGAATAAAACGCACTTGCGTATACTTTGATTATAAAGAGATCTCATATCCACCTCTGGACGTCTTTTTTTTGTCTATCTTATTTCCTTTTTTTCCAGTTTTTTTCTTTTGTCAGGTTTGTTTCTTGCATAACGAAAAAATAATCAAGCGAGAGATTCTCGTTGCTCGAATGTGGGGCACGTTTTTCCCGGTATATACTATGAGACCGTATGGGGAAGGATATAAAATTCCTTTCTTTCGTGACAAGCATGTAATTGGCGTGAAAATTGACCTCGGTCGAGTTTCTATGGTTGACACTGTACGACAACGACGTTAGTTTGTCGAGTTGTGTTTTTTCATTCCAACCTATCTCTCCGTCTCTTTTTTTTGTTTAACCCCATCTTATTTTACCATCGTATATTCAATTTCGGAGACCGTCGAAATACCTCGTATTCCAAGTTTTCACCTTTGTTAAACGATCGTCGCTTGTACGAAGCAGGGAAGATAAAAATTGAATAAATAAACAGACAGAGTTGATGGAATAAAAAATGAAATAAGAGTAATAGGAAGTCGTATGTGTTGCACCTCGTATAAAATAGTTTACCTTTTCTCACTGCAGCTCGGTTGGTAGGTATAGATGTTGATAGTAGGCTAGTATACCGTAGTGACGCAACGCGTATATCTTTACGTATGATATTGCATGTATATCATTTATTCAGGTTCAACGACACGTAATTTTCTACGAGATTTATTTACAGTCTTCAATTCTTCAATTTCAAGGGGTCAACTTGCGTTTATTACCCGAGTGTCATTGCTGTTTCAACAAAATTCTCGCACTTGTGCACACACTACTTTATATCATGTACCACGACCACGACTACGATCGGATCGTATACTCGTACTAACATTATAGTCTGCAGTTCACCACACGTACGTTTTCTTTCACTTTTTCTACTTCGTCTTCTTCTTCATCTCATACTTCTTTTTCCTCTTCTACTCATATGATACTATTATACGCATAACTCAACACCACATATTACTTTTGCGGAGTCAACCGGGAAGTTGAAAGCTTAATTAGAATACACTGGGCTAGTGTAACCAGCAGCCTAGTTGCGCCTCGGAATAGTTCAACTAGGGCGTGCCTTAACTTTAATCTAAAGTTACAATATATGCAACATACCTTCTTTTGACCATATCTATGGTATTGCATGTACGCAAAGTTTCATCTTGGTACATGCATATGTATGCGTATACACCACCTGCGCGAGGGCGTGTAAGTTAAAGACGACAAACATTCGGTGGAGGCGAGGGGGGAACCACTTGTGAAATACTTGGGACAGTCAATTTTGAAATGCTATGAACTACTAGTGAGATGCTCATGAAATGGTATGAAATGGTGTGAAATGGTATAAAATGTTTTGTTACTATATGTTTAAACCTTCAAGAACACGATTCCGTCTAGTAAATCAAGTAGGAATAAATCCCATCGAGATATCCTTATTTTTTCACTCTTTGGAGCGATAAATTGGCGATAACTCGATCAGTTTTATAGACAGATCAATTTAGCTCGAGGATTCGTGTTCCTGAGGTCAAAATACGTTGAAAAAGTGTCCTGCAACCGATTTTAAAAATACTTTGTTTTTGGCCCAAAAATCGAAAAAATCCAAAGGGGTATACCTTAGATTTTTGGCGATTTTGGGGTCAAAAATCAACATTTTTTTAAATGGATCGCAGGACACTATTCTTACATATTTTGACCCCAGGAACACGAATCTGCAAGCTAAATTGATCTATCTATAAAATTGATTGAGTTATCGCCAATTTATCGCTCCGAAAAGTGAAAAAATGAAGATATCTTGATGGGACTTATTCTTAGGTTAATTTACTCGACGGATTCGTGTTCCTGAGGTCAAAATGCGTTAGACAAGTGTCCTACGATCAATTTCAAAAATACTTCATTTTTGACCCCAAAATCGAAAAAAATCTAAGGTATACCCCTTTGGATTTTTTCGATTTTTGGGCCAAAAATGAAGTATTTTTAAAATCGATTGCAGGACACTTTTCTAACGTATTTTGACGTCAGGAACACGAATCCGTCGACTAAATTAAGCTAGAAAAATATCCCATCGAGATATCTAGATTTTTTCACTTTTCAAGACGATAAAATGGCGATAACTCGATCAATTTTATAGATAGATCAATTTAGCTTACGGATTCGCATCCCTGAGCTCAAAATACGTAAGAATATTATAGGAAACCCTTTAAAAAAAGTTGTCGATTTTTGACCCCAAAATCGAAAAAAATCTAAGGTATACCCCTTTGGATTTTTCCAATTTTGGGGTAAACAATGAAGTATTTTTCAAATCGATTGCAGGACACTTTTCTAACGTATTTTGACCTCTTATCCGAGGGGTTAACCCCTTGTGAAATAGTTGTGAAATGTGAAATGGTTCGGACACCTATATGTCGAGTGGTCACCCGCTAGGGTGGAGGTTGAAAGATGCTCGGTATAATTATGAATTCGGATATTTTTAGCAAAAGAAAATCGCGATACCTTCCATACTCGTTATGAGAAATAAATAGCTGGAGAAAGAATAAGAGAAGTGGAAAAAAAGAATTGGATACACCGATCGTGAGTGCGATCGAACCAGGTGTAGCCGCTACAGGCTAAGCCACGTATGATCACGCACCGTGCGCAGTACGTACATGGAAATATATTAATCGGTATAATTTTCGCCGTAAGAATATACAGGCGAGTGATAAGCGGTTAAGTGAGTAATTCTTGATCGGTGAACCGTGAATCTGTGGCCGAGAAAACGATGTTATATGGGAACGGGTGTGCCCGCTATTTACTAGCAACACGAGACGGTGAAATTTGTGAGATGTGGTGCTCGTGGACGGTGCCGCGATATTTCCGAGCGAATCAGAACGAACGGGATTTTCAATTTTTTACAATGCATACTTCTGCTGTGGAGCGTTGGTGGTGGTGGTGGTCGTGATGGTGGTTATACGCTACGCGTGCATTCTCCACAGTATTGAATACCCACGCAATTCCATACGCATTACGCACCTCTAATAAGCTTCAAGAACGGAGCCGTTATTGCGAGATGGAATGAATACGGGCTCTGAACTAGCTCGTGTCCAGTGACTGCTCGCTCGGTTATATCGCAAGATTTATGATACGCGATCTAAGAGAACCAAAGTAGGTACGGTGCCCACACAGGAGTATAGAGTGGAGTCGAGTGGATTGGCCGATCCCAGGCCAACCGAACCTGACCTAACATAATCTAAGATAATTTAACCCAATCCGATTCAATCCAATCCAATGCGCAGTCGGATCGGTGAACCTAAACAGCAGCAACAGCAACAGCAGCAGCAGGAGCTACACCGAGTGAAGTTAACCTGAACGATCGACGAGTGTCAGTTACGGACGTTGTGCACCAGCACCGAGTTGTTGCATGAGGTAAGCACGAGTGGGGAACGAACGTTGGAGCCCGGAGGAACGAAATAGGAAACCAGGGTGCGGGTTAAAAAAATGAAAACGGGTCTGCCGCGCGCGGAGCTACTCCGCGGGTTGAACAATCGCGACGTTTTGAGGGCGAAAAATCGGAAGACCCGGAACCCTGTAGATACATAGGGAGTAGGAGGGAACTGCAGGACGGCAGTGAAGTGATCGCGCCAGGCCACGCGGAAGAGAACGGCGTTCTTGGATTTTTCGGCCCAGAAATGTGGCGTGGGTGTCAGCCTGGATACTTGCCCCCGGTCCCTGGTCTCTGCACTCCCTGCTCTCTGGTCCCTACCTACCTGTTCCCTATTACCATGCTGCCGCCGCTGCTGCTGCCGCCGTTGCTGCTAACTTCGACGACGAACGATACCTAGCAAGGTGGTCCCCGCTCACTTCTCGCCCGTCCGTCCAACAGGACCATCCATCCGTGGGCGATCGCTTCTTCGACTCATGATCCGCGATTGACGCCACCAACGAAGACATTGCACAAAGTTAAAAATAGATAAAACACCGTAGGCGCATAGATTTCCCGCTCACTCCCAACACTTTCCTACATACCTATCTCAAAGTCGTATGTTAAAATGTCCCTTTTCCATATTCACGGTTATTACCAACGACCAGTAATTCTCTGAAAATCTTCATCGATGGAAATTCATGATGACGTGTTTTCTTGGATCAACTTTCACCCATGGGAATGCGTACGAATCAATTCAGAACGTGGTCCCGGATGTCCCGCAGGAATCTGCCTACTCGGTGCATCATTATCACGCTGCACTCGTGTGTATATAGGTATGACCATGTCAACGCTTCGTCGAAAGTCACTTGGACTTCCTCAAGGGGCTCAAGTAATTGTGTGTATGTGTGTGTTTTTATGGAGGTGAGGTACTGCAGCAGACCATCAACTTTAGATTGCGTCGGTGCAGCAGCGGCAGCAGCAGCAGCAGCCGCAGGAGTAATCTGGATCGATAAACATTAGTCGTTATGGTTTATTTGTTTCATTTTACGTTTAATACTGGCGTAAATTCTGGTCGTAGAACGTCTGGCGCTCTCCACTCCTAAAGCAACGGCAATAAGAGTCTGCAGTTCTACCATTTTGCACTGCATCACTGTAGCATTTCGATCGTCTGGTAGATTCTGAACAAGTATTCATGCAGCGTAAGTACATCTACCAGGTAAAAAGAAGGCGAACTAGACCGTAAAGTCTACCGCGCCTCTAAATTTTAATAATATATTATTACTTTCCACGTAAAATGAAGATTTTATGGCATCCCGCAACGGAAGGGACGTTGAGAAAAAAAGGAGGTAGTTGGCCGCTGCGTCCGCGCGTTTTCCCTTCCGATCGGAGCTCCGTTTATCCAAGCTTAATGTCCGCCACATTGTGAGTTTCGTTGACGTCTTTGAGGATAAAAGCACTATGTTATATGTATATTTAACGATCGCCCCACCAGATTTTCTCAACCTGTATGACGAATGCGACTATAAGGAGAAACGAGAACAATTTTGGCGATTTCGGATGATCTCGTTAATTGCCTACTGACTTGGCTAATCGGATCGGAGTCTAGGAAGCATTGTTTTCTATCTTTCCCTTCTGGTGATGATCAGTGGATTTCTGTTCTAAATTAACGTACCTATACCGTGCATGATAAAGTGCTGCATCGTGACAGTGCCTATACGTGCTTCGGGTCAGTGGCTATAATAATCCGTAGAAAGTCTGCATCAGATCACGTTCCTCGCGTGTAACGACGAAACGCGTTCTACTATAGGCTATCAGCTCGAGTTCACCTCATCATTTTTCGGCCCTAGTATCATGAACTCGCATGTGTAAGTACAAGTAGGTACTGCAAGTTACCAACGTGCACGGTTTACTCGACTGACTTCTCCGTCCATTTGTATGTCCCAAAGTATAGTGGGGCCCCATGTATAGGGCACGAGCAACGGAAAAAAACGTAACCTTAACGGTTCCATCATAATTCTGAGTAGTCACCCGCCGTATGAGCACTCGTCGTACCTTCTTTCGCCGAAACTCCCGCAATACACAAGCTCGCACGTATCAAGATCTGGGTCACAGAGCTGAAAGGCAGGAACCATCGTCCAGAAGCCCTACTTTTTGTCAAACTACGTGGATTCTTCTTAGCTGCGGGTAGTACGGTATGTGTAGTTAATATGCATCAAGGAAACATGAGGGACAGAAACTTTGCTTAGTCACATTCAATTTCCAAAAATTTTCACTTTCGTAATATCCGCTATAAAGAGTCTTCCAATTCTGATACTCAGCAGATCCCGCAGATCTTCGTAGAGATCGGTGGCATATATGGAAATGTAATGGGCAACGTATTGCGACCGAGGGGTAAATGTTTTGCCCTCGCTCCCGAAGCTTTGGCCGAACGTAGAGTGCGAGCATTGCAACAATAAGCCACTTAGCGTCGTAACCAAGAGTGACGTGTACTTCGATATATCCATCGACTGCTGCAGCAGCACTTAGACACTATAGTATACGAGCAGGGGGCAATGCGCCGATGCACCGATGCAGAAATACTGAAAGAAAGAGAAAAAGTAAAATGGACGCGCGGCGGCTAACTTATGCAACCGAATTCGCGGGCGTACCTTATAGGTTCCCCACATTATTACGAGCCAATAATATCGTGATCCTTTTGTTATAGAATTTTTTCAACCTTATTGGCAGGTAACATTTAGTTTCAGATAACAAAAATATTCTAAACGTGGAATCTCCGTATTCGGGTTAACGTAACGTAACGTAGCGTAAATCGTAACGTAACGTATAATACAACACGTATAGTTCCATACCAAAGAATAATAAAGTAACATCGTTAAGGCCCGGAAGACTTCGACACGCTCGATTGCCAACGGTGTATAATTATTTTTCCAACCGTTTCAACGCAGGAGTGTTGCTTGCCGGGTATTATACGTACCTATACCACCTATAACGTACATACGTATTACACTACGTACGTGTGATTCCGTGGGTTGATTCGAGCATATGTACGTACATACGTATATCCAGTACATTATATTTTGTAGTCATATCGTATCAAATATACATATGCGCATAAACTGGCGTCACAACTCTCGCACACGTTATACGAGTCCGTGGCTTTCTCGATGCACCCCATAGTAATCGCGATAATAATCTGGTAATTTTCATACCAGAACGAAACACTCTGTTTTATTAACCCGCCATATACAACTATGTCACAAAAAAGAATGGCATAAAATAAAATATTCAGCACAACCCCAGGGCTGGTAATCCAAAGATTAGAAATAGAAAGCTGTGCGAGCTTGTGCCTTATACTGATAGAGAATGCGTGGAATATATTTCAATTTGACTGATACAACGATCAAACAGAAAGACAAAAACGAAGAATAATTTCGATGCACGTTCTATTACGAGGAGAGTGAGGGAGTACTTTGTAATACTGCATCTGTATACCTACTGCACCACTTTTGAAACGAGTGTAACTTCTCGAAGGCACAAAGGCACGGAATCGTATTATAGAGGCATCAAGAAAAATAGCCCTTGGGCAATAGCTACTGCCCACTAGGAAAGGTTGACCTGATTTAAATACGCCAGGGTCGTTGACATCGTACTCTCCGTCTTCGTCTATATCTGTTTCTTTCGCTCTCTCACCTCCCTCTCTTTAACCATCTCGCTCTTTTTCTCGTTCCCGATCATTCTCTTTCTCTCGTGGCTTTGGTTATTTTTCATTTTTATTTATTTTTTTTATCTTATTCTCAAATATCTTTATCTCTCTCGTTCTTTCACTCTAGATTAGTTAATGAGCCAACTCGAATTTTCAAGGGCATGAGCCCTGGGCCGGATGATAAATTCATTCGTGCATAGCGCGGAGAGAAACTTCTTCAGTTTCAAAGTGGGGATTTGAAGTATTAAGGGACTCTTCATCCAGATATTGCCCGAGGAAGTTAGCCCGCCGAAAACGTGCTGAAGCGCATCGCTTTGTTCGTCAGTGTCTATCGCGCACGACTACGTTAGCTATGGTTAAAAGAAGGAATGGGTAAAGTTGAAAAATGGAAACGACCGACGAAGAAGACTCTAGCCAACCCATAAAACGAGGTGAGGTTTGAAAGACGAGACGAGGCGAGACGAGGCGAACATAATTAATCACTGTCATCTGTTGTAAATTAGCAGGTACTTACGAAAAAAGAAGAAATAAAACGAAGATGAAGAAGGAGAATGAGGTTTAATTTTAGGACGAAAGAGAAAAAAATCAAACAAATTAACATTCAGACACGGTAAAAGTCTGCCGCAGCTTCATCCGTGACAAGTTGTCGAGGGAACCCGAATTACGCATATCAATCAACCATGCTCGCAAATTATACGTCACCGGAAACCGTCGGGATATTGTACCACCGTCGATCGTCGGTGAACAAGTAGTAAGACGTTGTAACGAAAGTACGCGAAATTTATACGGCACATCTGACCCCTGGGCCAGTTTTTCTGGTTTGAAAATAATTCCATTTAACTACCGAAGAAGCGTCAACAATCGAATACTTAAAATACATGTTAAACGAGTCCATTCACACCGTAGCAGTCGAGAAACGAGAGCTGCAATTACCTACGCGTATGTAACTCATAAATGAATGTTACATATGATATGTATACGTTATACGTACATACGTGTCTACGTACGCGACCAGCTGTCACCGCATGTGGCTATAGATTTTGCCGTTGGTTCTTGAACGAAGCCGCTTTCTCCCTAAAGTTTTGCAGTTTCCAACAGATGAAAAACAAGGCGTATCTTATACGTGCATACGGTGTAGGTAGACAATGTACGTACATCATAGCTGGTAGTACATCGTGATTGATCCTTTTCCTGCATAGCCAATGTGCGTACTCGAGGCCACCGTGCTTCTCGAGTTCGTTTAACCATGCAAGTTCCGCGCGCGATCGCGGGGATTCCCTGGAACTCGATCTCCCTCTACTCTTCGTCCTTCGTACCCCTTGACTCAACCTTAGTGGTGTTCATTTTATACCGTCAAAGCCGTGTAGATATTACCGCGTAGTTTATATTCACCCATACGTCCCTTCGTCGTATACGTTGCATCGCTCCTCACACGTGCATGCACGTAAGGCAACGAACCCAGTTGATTTCCTCCGGCATATACGTAGATCTAAACGAACGTCATACGTGCGCGACGACAACGCAAAATGGAATGAAGTGGTCGCTTATAAATGTGCCTCTGTATGCAGCCTTAGGGAGTGCATTCAGCTTGCAGCGTATGTGAAAGAAAGAAGGGATATAGTAGAAGGGAAAGAGGTAGAGGAGGAAAGTGGGAGGAGAAGATGGTGGAGGAGTAGAGGAGTAGGAGAGGGCAGTTGTGACGGGGGTTCACGTGGGGTTCGATGTTAGGAGGAGAGAAGAGGGAGGAGGAGGTTGCAACGGGGTCAACGCCCCAGTAATCTCGCTAAAATGCACTGCTGCAGGCTTCAGAGACTATTACCACAAGAGGCCCACGCGCCAAAAATATACTTTCAGTTGCAGCCGTAGTGAATCTCTTTCGTCCCGTCTTCTGTCCGTCTGTCGCGTCTATCCGTTTCGTTTCTTCCTCCCTACGCCCGTCTGTCCGTTCGTCCATCCGTCTCCTCGCTCCGATGTAACGTTTGACGAGTAAACGACCAAACGAGATTTATTATACTCTCGCGGTTTATCTGGCCCATAGTTGATGCTTCCTTTCATTGTCTGATTGCGATCGTTCGAAAACTTGTGGATTACGTATCCCAATAAAAAGAAACAACACACATGCACACATTCATACCTGCTTATGTCCTTCGATTACCGCACGGCAATAAATTGTACCGTCGATTTTCTTTTTCTTTCTTCATTTTTTACAGAAAGACTGCACATGGGGGAAGGAAAATTATCATAATACGACTGCCCTCCCCCAGCCCCCGTGGTGATCACGCGCACGCGAGAACTGTTGGTTCAACTTCATAATTTCTTTATCACTATCCGACGTACACATCTCAGAATTGGAAAAGGTAACCACAATTTTTATGAGAGTAGACACAATGGGGAGTAAAAATAAGTGCGAGGTTTGCAATAAAATTTAGCTAAATATTCTTTGGCGTTGTACGATGTTTGAATGGTCGTTTTATGAGCGCCTTGAGAGTTGGTACCATTATTTTGGCAACTCGATATCCCTATTTGAATACATCGAATACGGTGTCCCACTTTGACTTTGGCCTTGAATGACCCCGTGTGCCAGGACGGACAAAGAGGAGGTTGCCCGGAGCGAACGGGATATCGGCGCCTGTAGGGACCGCGGCCGACGAGTCAACGTATGTATATAGGTAGGTACATGTATGTATTATACCTATATATATACTATATACCCAGCCGTGATGCGGTGTACAGAAGTACATACGTTCCTCGGTGGAATCTTTGAGAAACTGTACGCGGTAAACTCTCCAATGGATATTATCCTTGAAGTGTCGTGAAACGTCCGCGAGTATACGCCTTCCATCTTATTCCACGATTCAATATTCAAACTGACACTTCAAAATGCGACGTCATCAGGAATGAAATCCCTTCCATCGATGTACCATATATTCCCATGAGATCTCAACTTTGAATTATTCAGACCTGCATGACTAATTTCACCCGTACTAAAAATCCGCAGACATTTAACGTGTGGTCACATCAAGACATAGTAAAAGATAGAAAGATAAAAGTCTCCTGGGAAGGGTTGCGTGAACTTTGATGGGTCGATTTATCACGCCTCTATCTATAGGTACGGTGACTGTGCTGCTGGTTAGAGATTACGGACTTCCATTGGGGATTGAGGTGAATGCGCGTTGGAAATTATTCGCGATAATTTTAACCCGAGGGGGTTTCGAGCGCTAATCCTAAAACAAGAAGAGACATTATACACCTAACTCCTCGAGAGTTTCCTCGATCGTACGGTTAGATATACCGGCAGACACTGTAACGTGCTATACGGTTGCCAGGAAAATTTTCACCAAGCCAAAGATTTGACGTCACTTTGTGCAACTGTATCATGTGTAAAGTTAGTTAGTGGCGTGGTATATTTAACGAGAATACTATTACCGTAAATACTTTCGGACTCCTGCTAAAACAAAGTGCGCCTCTTGGTTTGTTTTTCGTAATTTAACATTAATTCTTCAGAAATAGGTGCGCAGGATCCGCGGTCGCTGGAGACCAATAACACCCACGAATTGTTAAACTCAGCCCGAGAGGAATTCACGCTTGAAAGATGACTCGCTTTCACAAGCTCTTCGAGCGTTATACATTACCGACCTATGCACCGAGTTGAAAAAGAAAAAAAAAGAAAGAACGAACACGTTCGTGTTCTAATTACATGTATTCCAAGTTTATTCGATCGCTTCCGTCGCAGTTATTTTCGATAGGGTTAAGCTCGATCCAAATATATACTGGCTAATTAAAGAAAAAAGATGAATACGTAATTCGTGATTAACCCGATCCACTTATTATTCATAAATTTTACCCAAACTGAAACTTCCGGTGTTTCCAAGGATGAATAGAAATTATTCGCAAGGTTCAATCCGAACGGGGCACCCTGTATATGAGCATAATATTCGCAGAATATCTCGGAGCCGTTGTCCTCGGTAGGTAATGCAAACTACAGGAAAGGGAGTACTGGAATAGGGGTACCTCAACCATGCAGCGGTGTACGGAACCCTTCCGGGGTCGAAGTCGATCGATGCAACCCCTACGAGTCGTTGGCGCTGCTGCAGCTTGGTCTTCCATGAAAGGGAAAGTCTTTGCACTGCACGGATTCGTTTTTTATTCGGGCACCTTGACACCGAACGAGTCTGACCCTGAGCAATGCCTGCAAAAACAATGAGTCATCGGCAAAATATTTCCATGGTGTTCCCTGGTGGAGAAATGACGTATTAGTTCTCCTCTTACGCTGGTATAAGTCGCTGAAGTCAAACCGAGCGTAAAGATTGTTAATTAACAATATTATACCGCATAAACGGGATGAATTTTCGGGGAGGAAATAATTCGATGAGGTCGAAATTTCTGAACGGATATTATCGAGCAAAGTGCGGTCGACGGTGAACCCGAAATACCTGAAGAACGAAACCGAATAAACCCGAATGATGATGATGATGATGGTTTAGAAATAACAAACGGCGTCGTAGACCGCAACCCGACTACGAAGAGGATGGTTGCATGGAAAGATAGGCCTACGGGGCTATTCACTAAACTTGATCTAATAATAAACGGCAGTGAATAACGCAACGTGTGTCGCGTGGTCAATGCCACGTGCAAACCCCCAAAGTGTCTCTCCCATAAATATTTTCTTACTTCAACGAACAAAAGCCCGTTTCATATGAAGAGAAGAGAATAGAAGTGAAGGGAAAAGCGAGTTTTGGTCCACTGCCTCACAATTGGTTTCTCAGAGATGTCTTTCGCAGCTTTATGTCTATTACATATACGAACCCCTACGTAGATTAGCGTCGTTACTACGCGTCATCGAATAAGCGCTCCGATCGAGCAATTATCCCAGGTGCAGGTTCTCGGAAAGGGGTAAACGTTCAATAAGAATTACAACCTCCTAAGAGATGTGGATACGCGCGTAAGCTATACGGGTTAAAAGAAAAACAGGAAAAAAAAAGAACAAAAAAGTTAAGAACAACCTTAGAGATGTGAGAGACCCGCGAAGAGAAAGACCAGGAGAAACTGGGAGAGCAACCAGTTCGGTGACTACATTCTGTGGGTACGACGACGAAGAGATGCGCTGCGCGGATCCCTCGACGACGGTTACTGGCACAGGTAGGTAGCATATATGCTACGCCGTACGATACCTGCAGCTTTTGCTGCTAAACTATATACAGTGAGTAAAAATAATTCTTCCTTTACCATCTCCTCAGCATCAGGATCATTCCTATTGGCTATTGCTCGCGGCGGTTGTTCCATATTGCGATTTCCCCCCATCTGCTGCTACCGATGCTTCCAAGCCACTGCACCACTGCACACCGCCTATATACACATCTCGAATGTACTAACCGCTGCCTTTGGATATAACCCAACGACCTTGAAGCGAAAAGGACACCTGTCATTTCTACAATTATTTAATTTCAAGGTCTTTGCTCGCAGAGTTTCAGTTTTCCTCAATCGAATCAAGTATCGATAAACCCGAGGTGTGAATCGGTTTAAGTTTTTATGGACAAGAAGCTTTCTTCGGCTTCCGTAAACGTCGATCGACGACGGAGCATTCCGCTGAGAAGGTTGATGATAAAAATATCGGACAAGACTCAACCGCATGAACGAACAATAATATATTCGTTACAAAGTGCAGGCTGCAGTGCAGGTCCGTGATGCATCGAACGAAGTAACAACGTGAATACATCTCAACGAGGCCTGATGCAGTTGGCGTTCTCCACTGCGTACGAAGGCGTTCAGTGCCTATTACGGTCGCTACTCCCTACAACATATTAAACCAAGCGGTGCTTGACCTCGGAGAAATCGGTCGTGCCGGGCCACGACTCTATTCGACCCTCTCTCTCCCTCGCCCTACCCCATCCCTCTCCACTGGTCCCTCTGTCCACTGAGTCTTGAATCTGAAAGAAACCTACCGGGAGGTGGAATCACAGTTTTTTTTTCTTTTTCTCTTTGTGCGCCCCATGATTCGTCCCGAGGATTTAGCTGCGAATCCTCCCCGCGAAGATAAAAAAAATCCCGGTGGTTTTTTCATGGTTACATTTTAATATCGCTGGTCGTTTATCGGCCTTCGACTTAATTTTTATTCCCATCTCGAATGATATCCGCGCGCAACAGTGTTTCTCGCGAAGGTTGCAGTGCACGCGATTTCGTTCGAAATAGATACGGAACGACCACCGCAATGACATGGCGTAGATGGTCTTCGTGATACAAACCTCAGCGTGAATAAATGAAACTAAATTATAGAAAAATAAGAAATATGAAAAACAAATAAATACCTTAGCACGCAAATGTGTAATAAACAAGCAACTATAATCGGAGCTCTGTACGGGAGAGAGTTGAGTCGCGGAATTTTCCAGCTTCATTTTGCACACTTGACGCTTCACGTCGCGGGCAAAGGGCCGGCCGAGCTCAATCCACTCATCCGTCATACCCGGTTATAATACGTACCACTTAAGATGATAATTTTCATCTGTTTCTTCAGCATGTAATAACAGCCCTGCCACAACATTTTTCCTCGAGTAAATCTAAGTTTTTAAAAATTCTCAAAATTAGTTTTACGATTTAATATTCATAAGAAAATCTTATACCGCGTTACAACAAAAAGAATGAAAAGAAAAAAACAAGTTACTTTTTAAGGCACGTTGTACTTTAATAACGTGATTTTCCTCGAGTCACATGTGGTATTATAATCTTCAAGTTCAAGGATTTCGAGCGGTCATGGGACAATATTAATATGCTTTGGCAGTCAAGATGACTAAACCGTCGTTAAACTAGACAACCTGATGTTATATTACGATCGTTAAATGTGCCGCAGTAAAGAAATTGCGCGAACAGCTAAAGGGGATGATGTCGCGAGTGATGTAACAATCGATTCGTCACGGTAACACGAGATATAAGAGAAAAAAAAAAGAAAAAAAAAAGATAAAAGGGGGGGTAAAAAAATGATACGAACTTTCGTGAGTAACCAGTGACTTTTGGTAAGGCTAAACTCGTGTGTAGGCGTGTATTAGATGCGTTGAGGATGTGATTATAGGTGTTATTTTGAAGATTGTCTCAGGAATCTGAATTGTAAAGATAAAAATTGTTGACATCAGACTCGGGGTTAGTGACTCCGGGAATTGAGTTTCAGTCAATTTAAAGTATCGTTGAGGTCGTTTTTGTGGGCGCGTGGAACCGCGCGCCGAAAGGAGCCCTGTGGAATCCATAAGAGTTGCGTAAGCCCGATCGTAGCGCCGGCCTTAACCTAACCCAAGGACAAGGTTAATCGGGGTTAAAAGGGGAATCAAATTGTTTTTGGACCTTCGCAGTACTCGCAGAAGATTCCTTCGAGTTTCAAGGTTTAGTTGGAATTGAATATTTTCAAACTGCTCGATTAGTTTTACGGTACGATAAGTAACTTGGCGCGACCGATTCGCGAAGAACTAAATAATTTAATACGATACCTCGTTGATCGTTTACCCAAAGAAAAGTGTAAGGTCGCTGTACACCGCAGACATGCAACCCTGACTATTTATAGGATCAGAACTGTAAACAACGAGCGAAATTATTAGTCCTCAAGAACTCGAGTTCGTTAACCCCGAGACGTTCTCACTTTATAACAAGCAATTCCGTTCGTAGTTACGTCTCTTCATGAATTAAGATGATTTCAGGACTATTCGTAGAGCTCAAACGTCCCGGTAATAGGATCAGTTCCAGTCTTATTCTGCTGCGTACCATTTGTTCCTCTAAATCCCACTGAAACCTCCTATCCTCCGCGCTAGCTAGCAATCAACGGCTGAAGTCACGGAAAGCAGGGCGTCCCCTCCCCCTCCCCCTTCTCCCTTTCCTCCCCTCCGTGTACGAACGCCGAGTTAAAGCTCAGACCATGCTCAAACAGCAGAGCACGTTCCTTCCAAATACTCGTAAATGTTGCTTAGCTTCTATTCCACGCCTCACTTCACCGGCATAATACCATCCCACGTGTGACTTCGTATACCGTTGATTGAAACGGATTGCTTGTACCACGTCCTCGGACTACACCGCGGCGAAGGCAATCGTCCTCCTCGCTGTACCGGTTGACTTAGGGCTCGTATTCAGCGAAACCATCGGCCTTCAAATCATTCGTCCTTTGTCTCTGGAAGCAATTTGTCCAACGTTCGTAGAGGTGGGTACGTAGGTATGTACGTACATGTGGTACGGACACGTATTTAGTACCGTGCTATGAAAGTACGGGACACCTGCGGGCCCGTAACCGAGCACGTAACGCGTTTTTTTTTTTTTTATTTCTACCGTTCAAATCGCTCAAAAGTTTACCGTTCGATGATATATACCTAACAACGTCCCATTATTTCAAACCATCTTTCTAATCGTTAATCTCTCGCACTCGGACAACCGTCGGAGGAACGCGCCAAACGAATCCAACGACTACAATGAGGATACCAAAGCCTATATGAATACAGATGATACGTGTTACGTACGTGAGTAAAGATACATAGGAGCTGTTAGCTGAGAATTCTGAGAAAAAGGTTTGGCCGCGTTTCGAAGATCGATTGTCAGGGGTATACACACCTTTCCAATAAGTGCAGGTTTGTCTCGAGGTAATATTTGACCGACATAGTTTCCTTACACTTCCATCTATCTTCGGGTTAGGTGCGGACGATGCAACAGAAAATGCATGCTGACAGTGAATAAACGCGTCACTACCGCTTCAGCATTTGCACCGCTTCGATGTCGATTGATAGTGTTTGAGTTAGATGAATAGAAGTGGAGAAGAATAGCAACTGATTTCATGAAGACTAACACCAGTTTACAGCGGGTCAAAGAACCGCAACGAGCCTCGTGGCAATTTTGCGATAGGTGAAGAAGGTTGTTGCACCCTGTACAGAATCGCACGTAGGTACTCGTATGGGACGGGGGTGGGCGAAGCGCGCAAGCTCTACGTGCGGCGGGTGGAGGTTAGTACACCGTATACGTATACACGATACATTCAGCTGCACGTTGTTCTCTCGTACAACGTACGCGAGGCATTTCCCCCTCGGGTGCGCAATGACATTGAAAAAAAGAGCAGAAAGACTCGAGACACGCTGGGGTTACGAACCCAGCTTCGCTGCTGGCTGAGCTGCTCGGCCTTAGGCGGTTCGTTCTGCGGTATATAAACCAGAATCTATCTTCCAGGGAATTTCTGTGTCGGGGAAGGCCGAGTGGAAGACCTCGAGAAGATGAAAGGGGAGGCGAATTAAAAAAATGGACATCCTAGACCCGGTAACAAAAGAAGTACTGCGGATATGGTCACGCGCAAAGGTCAACGACTTTATACTAGTTAAGAAAGAGGCTCCTACAGGGAGTGTCCAATTACTCGGGTACCTACCGACTTTTCCCTTCTATCTCCCACGCCGCACCCCCTGACGTATCCTTCCTTCGTGGCACATAGTCCATGCGAAGTCAATTTGCCCAGTCGGAGGAAAAACCCCCAGGGACGTGATTGCGCCTCATATACCTGCATCTATATATCTAACGCAGGTCTTTTTCTATAACTATACACATTGCCTTTCAGATCTCTCGCCTTTCTCCGGATTTTTCCGGGCTCAGGAGAATGTAGGTGCGCGAGGTATATAATGACGGCCAAGTTATATCTCCTGCTATCCGGTGCACATCTGACACCAATAAGCAGACCTGGCTTGCAAACTCATTTTTATTGAATAGATAATGAACACGTTGATCCATTACGATGGGATCCTTGCAACTTTCCACAAGGACCATTTTCCCATCTCCTCACATTTCGTATTCGTATATTTTCTAAAAATTACACACTGCGAACAAAAAATTAACAAAGAAACAAAAAAAAAAAAAAAAACTCCACTCATCGGAGTGCCCGAAAATGTGGAGATCTACAGAACTTTAGAAGTTAATAGCTTGACAAATATAACTGACCAGTTTTTGTTCGAAGTGATTAGATAGCTAATTGCACCTCATCAGAGGCTCGGTTTTCAAACAAATCGAGCAAAACGTTAGTTTCACTCCGTTGATGAAATAAAAAGAATGAAATAAAATTCTTAAATCATTGAAAGAGAAAGACAGAAATTTATTTTATACCTGAATAACCACAACTCTTGACAAGGTACATATTTACCGATCGTCAAGTGCAGCGACTCGTCGGCGAACTTCAGTCCCGGGGTTCGTTCATCCCAGTAATGTAACATGCGACTGAATTATCGGCAATATTTCAATCCGCTAACCGTTCGCGGTTCGTAGTTTTATTCCCTGTAATACATTTCAATTTCTTCGACGTTAAATTTGCATTTCAATCGCGACTCAGTGCATAAAGCGCCCGGTATGTTGCAAGGAAAGGCATCTCTCGTGTCCATTAAAAATCCGATTCAAATTGCGTTCGTATATACAGGTATACGAGAACTGCACAAAGTCGTTTAAGACCCCTCTTTTCTCTTTATGGAATTTATTTCTTTCATTTTACTCATTTTTTTTTATTATTATTATTATTATTCTTTTTTTTTTTATTTCCATTCGTTAGTTTATTTAGTCGTTTTTCATTCCATAGATCGCTTTCTTTGTAATCTACTAACTTCGTTCCCCGAGGTTTAGAAACTCCGGGTCAATAACCGCGCCTAATATAATACCTTGAAATAACCACACAGAACTTTGACTCCGTCCCCCTACTCTCCACTTCTTCTACTACTTCTTGGCTACGCGTATATCGTCCCCAAAAACAAACCGACGGCACCTGCGTCCTTCCAATAAATATTAGCCCACGATCAAATCTATAATTATTGACCACCGGGAAAACTTCTCTTCGTAAGAATAAAACAAATTCGCAAAACTCACCTCTTTCTATAATCGCACATCGACGGGCCCAAAGTGCAGCTGTTTTTTATGCAGCACGAAAAAATCCGCATTATCATTTCTGAAGTACGGAATTGATCTGACGAGGGGCCGGGAACCGGAGCGACGAGGGAAGAAGACGAAGAAGAAGGAGGTGGGGGCGTCGAAGGAGCGGCGAGGAGGCGATGGCCTCGCACTAGGTCATGACCTTGACCTCCTTGCTAGAGAACCTCTTTGGTCTTTACGGTGTGTACCGAGTCGTACCCGGGCTAAGAGTTTGACGGGTGTACAAAAGCAGCCAAAATCAACGGGCAAAGTGTTGTTCAAGTTATATGAATTCCAATACCTTATTTCTCGTTGGTTCGAAAAGATGCACGTCGCGCACGGCCCTCAATCGGCAATATCATCATCAGCAGCAGCAGCAGCAGCCGCCTATCCGTTGGCGAACAGGTTTTGCAGGTCACATAATAATCGTCACATTTCTCCACTTCTCATTTCGATCTCCCCTGTATATAAGCGGTGGTGGAGTAGTTTTGCAAAAATCAAATAAGATGATTTGACGCGCGAAAATTATATTCATACAAGTTTTTATCCGGCGGGGCCGACGATTAAACGACGAAGGAAATAACCGAGGTAAGAAAGAACGAAACAATATAAAACTTACGGTTCTTTAATGGGGTCCGAACCAGTCTCTGTCGAAAATGTTAACGCCCTCCAACCAACCGCTACCGTAACCATACGTATACGCACCGTATGTACATATCGTACACACACCCCGGAGAATCCGGAGGTCCAAAACCCGGTATAACTGCAACTCGTCTTGACTCCACATATATTTTAACAAAGCTGTACGGAGAAGTACCAACACCAAGTGCGCAATATCATCGTTGGGAACCCCCCTTTAAACCGTTCTTACACCCGGTTCCTTATTCACAAACTGCAAGAGCCCCGTTCCTCGAGACATTCGCATAAGTTGAAGTGCTCGGAAAGGAGCGTTGAGAAGAAAAAAAAACAGAAGAAAGGAAAAAGGCGATGACCTTGCATCCGCTACTTTTCACAAGGAGGAAGGTCATACACGTGGCTTAATGACGTTACGTACGAAAGTACGAAAATTCTACTTTTCGCTCGTGCTTACATACCTGAGGGTAAGATTTTCTCTGGAATATGGTGAAATTGCGTATTTCTCATGATGTTTTGTCATCGAGTGATGAGTCTACAATGGTTTCTCCAAGAGTACATACGTGTACTTGAATGTACGTACTACGAGCTCGCACATATTTATCTCTCTTCTCTCCAGCTCCGCCCGCGCAGAGCAGAGCATAAAGCAAACCGTGAGTGGCATGGCATGCATGCATATATGCAGTCTGCATACAGCAAGAGACCAGCTCTCACCGGAGCATAGCGAGCTGTTAAGTTGTTTACAGGCTGCACAGAAAGGAGGTGAAGGAAGAGGAGGAGAAGAGGAGGTTGGCCGTTCAAATTTGTCAATCTCGGCTGTCGCTGGCGATGTTGGTGTTGGTATTGGTGCAGTTGTTCTCTCTTGTCGGACTGAGCGTGACCCGTTTTCCGACTCAGCGCGTTTCTTTGGCGCAAAACTTAGCAACGTACAACACGACAACTGTAACGCTAGTTACTTACCTTATCAAAGATTCAAGGATGGATCAACTGCAGCTAAATCTCTAACCAAACCCTTCGCAATAGGATCGATGCATATGCAGCGTACAGCCTATACCGTCTCATTCTTACGTGGTTATGGGTTTTTTCTTATTTACCTGAAACATAAAAATGAATTCATTTATTTCACCTTGCGTGGACCACGGAAGTCACATCTATTACAGTAACGTTAGATCACGAGAAAAAAAAAAAGAAAAATAATTTTCCAATATCCACTACTCATATGCGTGTTTAGAGAAATATTATACCGGGTAATGGAATTATTCAACTCATCTTATACCCGCGTACGTTGATCTCTGGCATCTCACAAAGGACCTTCGCTTCTATATACTGCGTTTGAAATTAGAAAGTTTCTAGAAACCGATTTCTTAGCGTTAGTTACGGATGCTCGAAGTACCCTCCAGTCCCTTCTTTCCATCCATCGCACAGTTCAGTTTGTCGAGTTGCGTAGTTCGTAATAAACACGAGCATTGTTCACCGACCAACTCGTCGTTGAGGTGAAGGGGTGTGAATCACCCCCCCGATAGTCGATAGAAATACTGGTAGAGCTTTCATCGATAACTCTCTTCAAAATTTTCCGCAATTCTCTTTTCTTTTTCTCTAGAATTGAATTTTTTCCCGCGTCTGCAGGTAACGCACCATAATAGAACTAATAATGATAATGACGATGATTAGGTAATCTGATTGTTGAAAGCGCTCATTTTAAATCTCCTCGCGTAGACAAAACCCCATCAACCGTGAATAACAAACTTCTGAACCTATAAATTGGGCATCTTATGCAACAACTGTCGCGCGTATTTTCTAATCCGAGGCAAATTTCGAGGTGTAATCGTAAAAGACCGTTATTAATATTCGGCCCCCCTCACCTCATGGTAGCAATTTTGCAACTCGAATGATCCGTTAATTCGACTATAACTGAGCCTTTATTCTCGACCCGCAACGTACTCGGAGTCAAGGTGTCAAAAATGTTCGTAGGACACGAGGTGAACGGTGTAAATGTAATCCTAGCGTATAACCACCTGTGTCTAATTAAGCTCTTTACCGCTTCAAATGATCGTCGAAAAATAACGGTTAAGACTCGCTACGAACAATACCGCATAGCAGCTTACAAACTAGAGGCTATATAGGTGTACGTAAATATACGTATGTCTATATGTATCACTTCTCAATGTTCCACATACGCCCGTATGTGTGTACACATAATATTGGCCGTCTTTTTTTAAGTTTAACGTTCTTTACTTATTTGCTTTTTTTAAGACGCTCGTTGTCTTTATCCCAAGACACATAGGATCTTCGAGTTAAAACAGACGGAGCGAGAGAGAGAGAAATCTTTGCGGTATGTACAACAAACGCTTAAAGAGACAAGTTTACTCGGTGATAGATATTACATACATATAATATGTCATGTATTATACAGACGTGCGACGCGAATGTCCGAGTGGCGTGTACAGGACTATAATACGCGATGAATAACGTATTATATCTCTTGCGGAGAGATGAGTGGTAGATAAAGAGAGGAGAGGAGAGGAGAGAATGTCGAGTTGAATTGCGAGCCGTTAGGTAGACGACCTTCCGAAATCGTACGTTGACTTCGGATCTTATCACTGAAACTACTAACACTAAATCTATCCGGAATGCGCGCGCGGGTGGGAGTAGAAAAGGCCGGGATAAAGCGCGGTGAGCGAGAATGTCGAAGAGTTGAGGGAGAGCAAGGAAGAGAAGGAAAGAGGGACAGGGGGGTAGAGATGAGAGATGAGAGATGAGAGATGGTATAGAGCAGAGAGAGGATATAGAAGAGAGAAGGACGCTCGTCGGTTGCCAGCTAGATAGAAGATACGCGGCGCATTCCGAGTTCAGAGACCTTAGGCTCTTACGCGGTCTTACGCGCGCTATACTCTCTTGTGCCGATATACGAGTTCGTGCACATGTGATGTGATGTGATACGATGTTTTCAGTTTATACAGCGGCACAACAGTTCAGACGATGACGATTGGCCGTCGAGACTGCGTATAGTCGAGTACGAAGAAAATGAATAGTTAGTTCATTCGCGCACTACGATATTGCTACTAGCCCGTTAAAACTGCGTTTTGCCCTATTTTTATATTTTCATACACTTATACATACGAAATGTTTCTATCCAGCGTCGAGGAGTTTTTCACGTCAACTTTTTGATGCAACAACTATATTATAAACGCGTTGCGTTATTACTTATTTAACTACCAAAACGTGCTAAACTAACCTGTCACGTTTATAATTATTATTACAATCGTGTTTGACGAGCATGTGGTATCATATATAGTTTTCTTTTCTTTTTACATATATTATAGTCGTAAGAAATACACGCGTCGTAATTTTCAGGTCACGAAAACACGAAAATAGGTGTATATAGATATAACCAAACAGGTTCTATGATATCAATTTATAAAAAAAAAGAATTTATTATCATTATTATAATTATTATAATAATAACGTCGCATCAAATCCTCACCGAGATTTCGAGAAATACGTCGTCTTCTTTTCTTGCTCTTTTTATTTTTATGTTCTGTTAGAAGTGCACGGTCGTTAGATCGTTATAGTTTCGCACAGCGAGAGTGCTCTGATTATTCAAACAAACAGATAAAGTTCAATTCCAAGTACGGATCTTTCAAGTGTAACGGTTATTTCCGCAAAGATCCGGCGCCCGGAATAATAAGTAGGTAATGGGTTCTCGGTTAGTAATGAAACGATCTGCTGGCACGTATAGATGTAATATATTAAATCTATAGATGATAAATCTGCCGGATGAATTCTTTTACTATATAGATATAGACTTCGTACCGCGTTTTATACCCACCGATTTCTTCGCCCGGCATTAGTTTCACATAATTATAAAGATTACGAAAAATATAGCGGTGCCTTTGCACAGGTGCGCGTAACGATTAGCGAAAGTCTTTCTTTTATAATCTGTAACTCAAGGTCATCGGAAGCGCCGCATTAATCGTAACAGTAACCTGCATCGAACAGAGGAAGAATGTTGATTTTTTTTTTCTTCTATTATCGAAGAAACTTTCGCGCGGGCGTATAAGTATAATTGAAAAAAAAAATGATTTCATAGATCTTTTATATCTAACCGTTAGGTGATCCGGTGATAATTTGAATGATTTTTAATTGGTTCATGTCGTCGAAAGGTAATCGTGAACAGGATCGATATTGAGAATATCTGGCGACGGTATAGAACCACCGGCAACATTTGACTTCGTTCGGGTTGAGGTCTAGTCCCGGTTCGCACGAAGCTATAACGGTTCATTCTTGCTCTTTTAGTTAAAGTTCGATTCTATCCGATGATATCGGCGATTCTGCTGTTCGTTCGACCCGCGATGTACGTTATACGCGTAGCGATGTGGCCCCCCCCCCCCCCCCGATATATATTCTCGTATAGTTTATTCCTTCGACTATAAGATAACGACTATCGAGTATTCGACCGAACTAAACCGAACCCGGTTCATCTTAAAGCAAATAAAATAAAACAAACTAAAAACTAGAAAAATATGTCTGCATTGAAATCTACTGTATAACTATACATAAATACGGGAATTATTTACCCCGCAGATTTATAAATTCTCATCGACATATCGAACGGTTTCGTATGGTATGTTATACGAACGAAAGAAAGCGGGTGTACACGCTGCAGTGTTATAAACCGAGGAATGAAAGAAAGAAGGTAGAAGAAAAAAGTAATTCTCTTCGTTTTTACAAGAGCTGGTCTAACGTACGAGGTCTATAGTTGGCGGGTTAATCAGGCGGCCCAAATACCTGGGGTTAATATTAGAAAAATTTTATTAATGTCGGTATATAAAAGGAATATACGTATATATGGTGCACGTAATGGTAATACTCGAGTTTATAAAGGTACCGGTATACCTACGTTTCTTCCTAAGTGAACGTCTTTTAAGTTTTTATTATACCATTATTACCCCCGCAACCGTCGTCGTTGCGTTAAAAGTTGTGGCAATAGTTTATAATTCTACTGCAACTAATACCTGCCGCTGCCGCTCTACCATGATTCTTAGTTAGTTAGGTTAGCCACGAACTAGGTACTACCCGGTCACGAGTCACGATCAAAAAGTCGTTGCAACGAGGCAGCAGGCACGGACATCAGCAACAGCAGCGGCAATAAACCGACGCTCTGCATCAGCCTGCATCGCGGATGGCCCCATTCATGAGAGCCCGAGCCCAGCGCCCCGCTGCCCTATAATAATGTAATATCCCGTATCTGTACTACAGATAAAGACTCTTCTCTTCTATACACGTATAGCTGTTGCTGCAGTTCAGAGAGCCCCGAGTTTCTACGTGTTTTACAAGCCGAAGTAACGATTCCTCACTCAACGCTGTTAATGTATGGAGAAAACACCATTAATTTTTATTATCTTGTAATTGATAAAAAAAAAAAAAAAAAAGAAAAAAGGTAAAAAGAAAAAGAAAAAAACTACTATGAAATCTATGCAATTCATACCTACAGTTATAAAATGTGTTTGAATAATTTGATGAACCGTTAATCACGACTTATAGCTGTTTATCGAGCAACCGCGGAGATCTCGAAGTTTAATTTATAGTTTGAATTTGAAGAATTGAGAGAAGTAGCGTACGGATGAGTGACGAAAACGGTAACCATACGAAGCGGACGTAATAGTTCAGAGTTCATACACCTCCTCTGCGGACTGCGGTATATAATATGGTTTATCTTTCGAACTACGTATAGATATACATATTACGTATGGCGGTGGTCGTTTTCTTCGCTTCGATCGTTTGGTTTCCAAAGGAACTTCGCGGAATTGGTTCGCTGACGTTTGTGCCTTTCTCCGTTGCGGGATATTAGTTTGAAAATCCTTATATATTGTACACATATAGCCTCAAATCCGTATCTCTCCATATAAAAATGAAATAAGTCCTTCCTGGAAATGAACAGATCGATTCTCAACCGGCCCTAGATCGATGCGGACCGATCCTACAACTTTGTCTTAAAACACATCGTATGATCGAATACCTCAAAATGATTCTTCTTTACTTTTGTATTATTATTATTATTATTTCATCTTAACGAACTCTCGAAACTCATACGAGATTACGGTTCCGTGCGCATGGAAGGAGGAGATGAGAAAGCAATAAAAAAAAAAAAGAGAAGAATTCTTACCATTATTTTTCTTTCTTTTCTCAAAAGAAAAAACAACCGAATAATAATGATGATAGTAATGGTAATAAAACTAATAAAAAATTCGGCACTGGGTTACGGGATAGGAATTTTCGTTCACCACGGGTCTAACGGCCCCCGATCACCACCGTCGACCTCTCTTTTTCTCTCTCTCCCTCTCCCTCTCCCTCTCTCCGTGTATATATATAGGTATACATCGCTACTTATGATACAAACTCTACCAACCTACTCGCGTTCGTTGGCTCACTCGCTCCAACTCCGTTTGGTAAGAACGTATCCTTAACTGTTTCATGCGTATAGACCGGCTAACGGGATATCGCGTAGGAATTAACTACTTCTATACCACACACTACTCTATCTCTGCAGTTCACGAGCCCCGCAAACTACTACTCGGTTGGCTGCTGCTGCTGCTGCTGTAGACTCTGAAGAAGTCTCGGAGTTTGTATATAGAAAGATGGATGAAGTCGTGCGTGATCGTACGTACGCGCTAAACTTATACGCGAAACAGAGAAAGACGATCCGATACGCGGGTTGAAGAAAAATTAAATGTCGTAAGACAAAATACAATTGCAGGTCAAAAACGGATCCGCAAGTACTTTGTCGAGTTTACTCGTCACCGATTCGAATTTTCATAAGGAATAGAAAAGAAAAAAAAAAAGGAGAAGAGAAGAGATACGAACGATGGAGATATTAAAAATAATACCTCCAGTTATCGTACGAATAAAACGGCTGTAAACTTATGCAGTGGCATAGCCACGTGATATAAAATTTTCAGATTACTCAACACGTTGAATTCTTAGACCCTCGAGTCGATGATTATACGTATTGAATATTGATGGATTATAGAGGAAATTGAGTAAAGAAAAATTTGTTTAAGATTATTCGATTACTGGTAATAATTTCGTCCATGAGTCTTACATCTGCATCGTGGTGGGCGTTCACCACTACCAAGAATAAAAGATTCAGATAAAAAATAAAAAAGAAAAAAGATAAAAGAATACAGATTCATAGCCAAGAATAGAATTAGGGAAGAACCGAGTTTAGTACGGGGTCAAGGGTGGTCGGGTTGATTAGCCGGTTGGTTAGACACCCGTCTTGAATCTAAAAAAGTTGCATAGCCCGAAAAGCGGGCAAAAAAGCACTGCAGGATACACGATAGATATATAGATAATATTATACGATGTGTAAGAAATTTGGGTTGGAAAATTCAATACTTTCCATCTCTGAGGGTAACGTCCTCCTAATTTCCATAGTCCTTAAAATGTTTCGGCAACATCAGCGATATCTGCGAGCTCATCCTGCATCGAAAGACTTCCACCGACGGCGCGTTACGACGTTCTACGGGGTGTTCGGTGAATACAGGCGCAGATGGGAATAAGTATTCGTACGAAAGTACAACGTACGAATTCTAGAAGTACCCCGATGCGTACAGATAGAGCTGCCGCTGCTGCAGAGTACCTGAAATTCGCATCTCGCCCACACAAGGAAGTTCAGAGGGAAGAGGTCGGGAGGGTCGACGAGAGACGGACGCAACGGCGGCGTCGGCGTCGGCTGTGGCAGAAAAGGATGAAGAGGATGAAGAGGAGGAGGTGGAGGAGGAGGTCTGGGGTCCGGGGTGGTTGGCTGCTTAGTTGGTTGGGTAGTTGCCGTGCTGGCTATCGACCCGGGGATCGGCGACCCTCTCTCTGCTCCTCTTACTCACTCTCTCTCTTTCTCTCTCCCTCTCTCTGAACCTCGACAGGGTCCCTCCCGCGGTCCACGCGGCGGCCCCTGCACAGCAACGGTGCCGATGTTACCGGGTGCTTCCAACCCTACCCTCCCTCATCGCTCTTCCCTTTTCCATCCGTCCTTCGCTATAGAGATACGTAGAGCGCGGTGTGCATATGTATCGGAGACTGCACTCTGTATTGTCCTGCAGGTTGCATGTGTGCTCGGTGCTACACGGTGTCCGGTGATATTCCAATTGAACGAGGTATTAGCGCGTTATTTCAACCGATTCGCCTGCAGTTGTAGAATCCTTATTATATATTCGTAGCGTATGCGTACGTAGAAGAATCAAATGAGCTAGAGAATATGACCTCGAAGCAGCATAGCTCTGCAAGGGGCCCAATTTAAAAAAAATGAGATACTCAACTTACGTGTCAGAGCAGTGATTTTTATGGAATCGCCATAATTTTCATAGCAGATTTATGAATCAGAAAGGATTTCCTACAGGTATCTGGCAACGATAGCTGTATTTGGAAAACAGCTCAATCTTCAAGTTCTCCAATCAAACAAAGCTCGAAAATTACTCACCGTATATACAGAAATATAGATACAGTGTGTGCGATGTGGCTATACAGTCCTTCAAAGGGTTCGTATTTTATTCGCGGTGTGTACGGGAGCGTGGATCAATTTTCTTATTTTCCCCGCTGTTTTTCTCATTTTCTTCATTTCCTTCGTACACCGTCTACCGTGGTCCGGACTATAGATATAGGTATTTCTCGATCCACCGCATAAATCACAGCTCTGGAACTCCGCTGATATCATAATGATAATAAACTGTTAATCCGCTGTTGCAAAGGCGCGGTAAAGTACAGTTTGACAAAACGAATAACAAATACGTATACGTTATACACCGTCTCACCAACGGGTGGACGAGACGCACACGTTCGTGTTATAATAACCTGTCAATTCTCCAATTACCGTCAAATGAACGTTCATTAAATTACGATCTAATCAATCACCCTACGCGATCGCCTTTTCTCTTCTCCGTACCATATTACCCCTCAAATACGTGTATCAATGCGCTCTCGTACATCGATGTGTACTTCATGCATAATTCCGCTCGTGCACGCCGCTGTAACGGCATTAAAAATATTAATAATAACAATAACGACATAACAACAATAATAACAACGACAACTACTCTTCCGACTCCGACGACGACGTCGACGTCGACGTCGAGGTAGACGCCGACGATAACAATGATAATAATTATTACACTAGAAGCAGGAGCAAACATCCCCCGCGCTCGCGTGCACCTCGACGGCGAGGCTCTCTCCTCGCCCCCTCGTCTCCTCGTCTCTTCGTCTGCGTTCGTCTGTTCGCCTCTCCGTCTATTCGTCGAGTAGACGTAACGCGGTGGAGGGTGCCGAGGGTGCGGAGGTCGACGACGGGGATGGGACGACGCCGGCGGTCGATACAGGCAGCCAGACTAGGAAGTGGACCCGGGCATCAACCCCTGGTGCCTGCCACTCCCGCCCCGAAGCGCCCCCGACGCTCAATCTCACACCTGACGCGATTCTATGCGATGCTTTGCGATGCGGTCGCGAAACACCATTTTACGGGGCAACTCGTAGTGTAGGTATCGCAAAGAAAAAAAAGAAAACAATATACATGTATATGAACACAGGATAAAAAGGGGGCAAATAAAAATTGTACATAAAATTGAAAAAAAAAACTAGCATATGGAAGGGAAAAACTACACGGAGGAAAAAAGTCCGCCTTGGATTGATATTCGTCTAGAGGAAAAACGAAAGTCTACCGACTTTTATCGTGATATTTTGCAAATATAATTCAATTTTGTTTTATAGCCTAGAAACGGCTGCGAAAGATTTGAAAGAAAGAATTTCAGTCGTCAGGATTCAGCAGCTCACTCGCTCGGTGGAAAGACGTAACCGTCCATTATGACGAAACTTTCTTGAACTTATGATCGATATATTTGAGTATACTTTACGAATGGTAAATTCGCCCCCATCTATCAATCTTTTTAAGTAAAAAGGACATCCGATCATGCTCGGATAAATCTTTTTTTATTTTTTTTCGACTGTGAATTTAAAAAGCGTCTGGAAATTCCTTTTTTTTTCATAGACGGAGATTACGATCTTTATCATGTACCATACGGATGATGAATCAAGGATCTTTTTTTTCGTTCGTTTTTCTTCATTCCAGCATCCAGAAATGCGGCAGGAAATTAGCAACGAACGAATTACCTTCCGAACCTCGGGAACTATGCGATAATTTAAACGCGCTGATTGACAGAGTAGCAATTATAATCTGCTAGAGCAATTAACGCGTTAATCATACAACCGTCGAGAGTCTAGTCTGTACGGGGGGATGTAGGACGTGCTTTAATTTTCCTTGTAGCGTTCACAATATGAAATAATGATTTTAACGGCTTTATATGTCCAGGGGCGTAACGTTTATATGAAAAGTATTTCTCGCGCACAGACGGAAACGCGATAACTCCGTCCATTTATTTATCATTAAAGTCTCCCCGTGCAACACCCGTGTAGCTGTGGTACGACGACGTTCCACGATTTTCATTATTATTACTTCCCTGCCGTAGCACATCCCCCGTATTAACGTCCTGCCGCACAACGCGACGTGTATAACATGCAAGGACTTTATAGAAGCGTCACGCTGTCTGGCAGTTGACGAGATTGCAAGCGCATGGCATAGGGTGCGGCCTTGGTATGTACTCGGTGGCGTATAACTACTCAACCTATATTATCGTCGATATGATTTTGACGCTGCCGTACGGTGCCTGTATCGCTTGGTATTTGCAATCAAAGATCAAAGTGTACTGTCGCGTAACACAGGCGCGGAATAAATTTTATAACACCCTAACCTTACCTGTTCCGTCGAGGGATAGAGATTGCATTTAAAACTGGATCGAAGGTCGCCAAGTTGCTCATTTTTTGATAAAGGTTTCTTTCTTTCTTCGAGCGTATAGAAATGGCGCGATGATGCATATATAAATAAGTGGCTATATGGATCGTTGCAGCAGCAGCAGCAGCAGCAGCTCGGTGTACGTAGGGCCAATCGATGCTGCTGCGTTTGCTAAATCGAGAGTAATATTAAATTTCCTGTCCGCTCAATTATTCCTGGTCCCCTTCTCCGTCTAGACTGACTCCCCCACGTTCCCGCCATCGGAGAGAGCAGCGAGTCCAATTCGAATTGAGCCTCGTCCGCCAAGTGGTGAATGGCAAAGAGCGCGAAAGGAAAGGGGTTGATTAGTAGCGAACGAACGATGTAGTCAGCCAAGTAGTTCCGTCGTACGACCAACCGTTGCTGCACTTCGCTCCAAAATCTCTCGGTGCACTTATACTGCGGCAAACATTTTGGCACGATCGAATTAACTTACTCAGGAACCGATGCGCCAACGAAAGATCCAACCACCCTATTCTTTGGTACCCAAGCGATTCGTCGAAGAACTTTTAAAAACTCCCAGCGAAAATCCCGCTGCATTCGTTACTTCAATTTTCAATAATGCTTAATTTTCATTCAATGCTCCTTTCGACCGATAAATCATTCGCCGATCGATGAGGAGTATTTCGCTACATGAAACCAAGCTGCACCAGTAGCTCGCGTACCTACACCGATGGCTTCGACATTCTTGCGGTTCGGTTCCATTCTACATAGCTGGTTTCATATCAGACCTTTACGGTTGAATGGCAGCTGAAACCAGTAGAGCGGTGGGTGACGAACGAGGTTTGGTTAGGGTGGCTGGATCGCAATATCGGGACACCTTGTGGCAGGTTATGATTTATGGGGAACTAGATGACTGGCGATATCATATCGAATAGTCAGAATATACCAACGGCGGTGTACTCCGCTCCGTACTTTGGAGGTGCGACGGTGAAATGAAGAAAAGAAAAAAAAGATTGGCATTATTAAAGCGGCATCAGACGCACTCGAATAACGTACAGACTCGTACACGCAGGGTGCAACTTACAACTTGCCGACGATTCTATCTGCATCACGACGAAGCTATAAGGGGGCGTTGCACCGCCTCGAGAAATGACGCGAGTTACGCGTGTGACACGCGGAGCGTAAAGTTCGTCGTCTCCTCGACAACTACGGTGCGGTACGACCGCGTCGGTGCAAACTTGTTACTTGTGCAACGCGCCGTCGAAGACTACGATGAGAGAGACACTTGTTAAGGACGGAGGGAAAATCCAACGTCCGTCGTCGGGTAAGAGTCCACCTTCCGTTGACTCGAATAAGAGAAATCCCAACAGCGTAATACGCGACCAGGGGGTAGACGGAGATGGCGAAAAAGGGGACAGAAAAGTAAAGCGAACACAAATTAAAGATGAAATTCAGAGACGAATCGGAAGGCTGATGTGGTTATCATTCTCCGGAGAAATAAATCACTGCGGCATCTAAAATTATTTACGCTATCGAAAATAATCAGAGTCTCGATTCTTTTATCGAATTTCTTCTCTTTTTGTTTAATTATAGAGAGTATAATGCAGCGTTTTTGAAGGCGGTCATGCCTCGATAATGAAAAAGTTGGAGATAATTAAGGACCGAAGGATCGAAAGGCATCGCAACTGCGTTGACAAATCCAGTGCATCTCCCTTTCATTCGAAAAGAAATTGCAGCGCGGTAAATACGCGGTAACTTTCACGTGTATCCTGATTAAGGTGTTGCAACCTTGCAGTATATAGCGCAATGTACGAGTAGGGTAGAGTTATAACCTTCTTCGAAGAAATCTCTCAACGTGAAGATAAGTTCCACTTGAAAATGTTAAGAAGGAGATTGAGATCCGTCGTCTTTACCGCATTTGTGACAAATACTTATTCATATATTCATGACATGATCTGAAGAATGTGAATATGGCTTAGGGCATTTCTGTTACAGGTACCTATTACCAAACTCGAAGTTGCGCGAGTCTTTGATTTTGATTTGTGAGAGACATGCTGGACACGTTAGATGGGTTACGAACTTTGCAGTAAGGCAATGAACATCTCCCGAATTGTACGAGCGGGTGTGCGGTGTTCGTTGACCCGCGTATCTTTTTCCGTGGGCTAGGCTGACAGTGATTGACGTTCTCGCGTGTGCCGAAAGTATTTACAAAAATTCCCACGACGAACAGAAACATTGAAAAACGACAAGCTACCCTCCTAACCTTCCATACCCATCGCACCGCGCTCCGACATCGGAATACACATCTACCAAAAAGAATTCTAATGCCTCGAGTTCGCGAACCCGCGATTCTGTTTGGTCGATGATCGGAAAAATTTCCGCAAAATCCACAAATAGATCACGAAATGTCAACGAGATCGATGTGCTTTACCCGTTACCTGTAATATTTTTTTGCTAAAAATAATTTTTTTTTTTTTTTCTACAAGTTCTTCTACCCCGGCGAACGACCTTTGAGGATCAAGGTAAATTAGGAAGTTTTAAGAGGAAGTAAAAGTTGTCGTCGCGTGGCTCTGCACGAATAGCACGTGATTTAACGTAGTTAACATGGGAGTGAATAACATCGAAATTCGATGGTATAAGAAGATTCCTAGAGACCTTATAAATCGCGCAAGTCTTCCAACTTTAAAAAAAAAAAGTAAAAAGAAAAATCAACGCAGAAAAAATTGCGGTCGTTTGAAATCGTTTTTGGCTCAACATCTACGCTTGATAAAAGCAAACGAGTTCCGAATGAACCTAGTTACAGGTTTTTCGTTTTTGCGAGAACGATCGTTAGGTGTATACATCATATATCTCGTAAAAATCCGAACTTCCCCAAATGTCGGTGGAACGGCCCCTCGTTTGATTCATTTGACGTGATTTATTCGCCCGCAAAGAACCATCCGAGAATCCAAGTCCAACGTAAAAGTTAGTTGGCACCCAGTAGAGACGTATCCTCGGCGTTACCGATTCTCAGAAATTCAAATTTTTGCTTAAGTTGTTCGTGCGCTGTGGAGTTGTAGTTCTTTTTATTTCTATTCCGTTTATTAGAAGACAGATGACCCCGGAACCCGGAAATTCTGTACTCCTCATTCGGCGAGATGGTTTCTACGATTAAATATCGCGATGCCCTAAAAATAAAGAAAGAAAAAAAAGAAAATACGTCGGGTGATGCTATCCCTCGGAAAAGTAACGTTAGGTTTTGAGTGATCACTCTGTAAACGTCGACGAAGTACGATCACTTTTTCACGAAACAAGAAAACAAAAAAAATGGGCAAAAATAGCATTTCACCCTTTTATCGTAAATAATTTTTTCAGAAATTTCACTACACTTATTGCGCCTCGGAAGGAATAATAAAAGAAAAAAAATTAAGAAATGAAAAAACCAAGCGCGGTTTTTTTTTTATATTTATATTTACTGCCAAACAAACTTCACTTTCACACGGATGTATGTACAGATGAAATTAGCAAAGATGGAGCAACGATTTTGTTTTTCTAGTACCCGTATGTCTCATAAAGATGAATGTACGATCCGATGAATTTTTGAGAGGTCGATTCTACGGGCAATGATCGATAACGATATTTGAAATTGGACTCAGAGTGAGTCCCACGTTGTCCTCGAAAAATTTGTATCCAATTTCTATAGAGCTCCGCGAAGATACGTGCCCATCGTAAGTGAGCGTATGGCGCCAAGCGTCGCGATCGCGAGTTGTTTAGATTCGTAAAGCTCTAATGCGTATATATATAGCCAGTGGAGAGATTGATAACTGAAAACATGTGGACAGACTCTTAACGCAATAAACGCATAATCAAGCCAAAGATTATTAACCACGATAAAGTTCAGTAGCTGAGGTCGTGGTGACAAAAACAAAGTTGACTCAGATTCCAATTTCTATTTTTCCATCGAGAGTTCGTTATCCTCTGTCTCCTTCGCTGCGCTTATTACTCAATAATTAATAACGAAGATGGAATGAAAAAAAATTGTTATTTACATTGATTAAAAATCACGTAAATTCTGTTCTAAGAATCGCTGTAATATTACTTGTACTGTGAAATTCTTTCTCCCCAGAAAAACATCCGAAGTATGCGTATACGATATACATAAGGGGTGTTCAAAATTGCACCGGTTGGCCATCGGAGGAGGAACTCGTCAGTTTGTTTAACTCTCTCAATAGCCAGTTGGCCACCCCTGGCCTGGATACCATCACGTGTTGTTCACCTCAGTGTGAAAGTACTGGCACATATGCTCGCACACTAACGCTGGCCAAGTCACTAACATATGTATATGTATATCCACCTCACCAGTCGCCTGCACCACACATGCTAACGATACCAAAAGACCGCGAGACTCTTCTGGAACGCAAAACCCAGCCTGTCATAACAACCTATACCAGGTGAACGAACGAATTTTCTTCGTTTTTCGTTTTTATTTTTTTTCATCATTTCTGTTAGCCCTCGATATCTTTGAGTCGAAAGCTCGTCTGCGTCGCTCGACAATTTTGCCGAGAAATACCTGGAGAGGAAATTACGAAGCTGCTGTAGAAAAATGCTAAATTTATTGTTTCCTCATTTTCTTACTGCCAATTTATTATCTCCTTCATAATGCTATAACTTATCGTTGTACGCTGAGCTTTCTACTCGAATTTACAGTCAGCGTAAAGCAATAGGAATTATAATAGTGAGCTGGATTTACTGTGAACGGTTCCTACTTGTTATAGTTCAGGACATATTTTATTACTAACTCATACGAGCGTTAGTCACCTGTGGTGTCGAATTACCGGAACGAGTTGTTTCTTAGGAAATAGGTAAAGTACATCACTGAATTCAGGACTATATTTTCTAGCACTTCCAATAGTTGGAGAGTAGAATAAAAATCCGATTTCAATCAAAGTTCAACGCGTTTAAAAGAATAATCGTGAACAATTAATATAAATCAATCAGTAGCAAGTAAAAAAAAAAATAAAGAATTAATTGGATAACACCAAGGTTGCGAGTTAAAAAATGCGGAAAGAACAAGAAAAAAAAGAAAAAAAAAAACTGTTTTGAATAACCTACGTTAAAACGTCGACAACCCATTCTTTGAACGATATATCATTATAACTAGTTAGGATATCAAACACGAAAAAATGACTCTTTACCCCGAGTTGAAGCGTCAAACTTATTCCGCCAATTTCATTCTCCGAGTTTCCTAAAATTATAGCATCAAAATCGCTGGCGGCGTTCCGTCTTTGGAAGAGAAGAAAAAAATTAAAAAATAACAAATAAAAAAATTCAGCAATTAGACATCAGCCGGTATTCTGATGGAAATGTATTTTTGTTGGAATTGAAATCAAGTAGTAATTCATACGAGTATCATAAATCAGAAAGAGGCTTTGTACATAGATGTACATACAGCTGCGTGACTCGTTGGTAATTACTGTAGATCTTTCTAGTCCGAATAGTTCATGTTATAATTCTAATAATTTGTCGACCTCCACATTCTCCTATACTGAGTTGTCTGACATTTCAGATCAACAGCAGCTGTCTTCATTTTCTTTCTCCTAGTACCTTTGTTCAGCATCTATCTCGGCAATCAAGGCTTGGCAAAAATCTAGATAGCTTTTTCCATTAGCGTTGCAACTCGTTGCAATCAAGGTGTACACATTATACATACAGGGCAAGTTATTTCATATTATAACTTTAGTTACAGGTTATCTCGATGCAAAATAAATGGGATGACTAGTTTGGTATGCACATACCTTCTCCAATTTATGTCTACGCAAATATTTGAAACCGCACCAACGCTACACGACCAGAGACAAACGCGAGGACAAACGCATAATTTGACGTTGAATCGATAATGTGCCTGTTATAACCCGTAAATTATCACGCGATAAAAAATGAGAAATGAACAAAATAAAAAAATATCAAATAAAAACTTGAGCGAGACACTAGCAGTGAAATATCATAATAATAATAACAACAACAACAATAATAATAATACAAGGCTTCTGCTTCTTTTTAGCTTCATAATCGCCACTGGCAAATTACATCTACGCCGACACATGCGACAACCTCTGATCTGAGGTCATTCACACGAGATTCGATTAAACAAAGTATGATCATCGCAAGTACTCGAGCTTTACTTTTTTCAACACAAGATGACGACAACGGCGACGACAACGACGACAAGTGACGATCTTTACAACCCACGATGTACAAATGTAATGGAAAAGTTGAAAAGAATAAAAATGATTCATTTGCAAACAAATCCAACGTCGTTATTTCCAACTGAATTTCCAATTTTTCCCATGCACCTTGTTCTTCCTACCCCATTGACTCGATAAAATGGATACCGTCGTACAAGGGACTAAAAATTTAGCTGATTTATTGGAAACAAATCCATGACGAGGTAAGGAAGGAGCAAAGTCGACGACAGCATATCGTCAGTGTGGCACTGTGTTAGCCGGGCACTGAGGTTCACCACTCGACCGATCCACCGGTTTACCGATCGCAAGTTTCCTACCACCGGCACGTGGCACCTCTAGCTTCGTAATCCCCGAGGAGAACCAGTTCCCACAAATCTTGAACCGCGTTTTCTATCTCCACCTTGTACGGTTCGCGTACAGTGTACAAGCCAACCAAAGAGAATCGGTTCTAGTCAACGCGCCAAAGCCATGGACTGTCCTAAGTATTTTACAAGCGGTGATCTCCTCGGAAGAAGCATATGCACCGGGGCTGCCGCTGCTGCAGCTGGAGGCTGGAGACCGATCAAGCTTTTGCGTGCCGGTTGATCGATTCGATTTAGCTATATCGTGTGCGTGAGTATAAAATCGAGCAGCGGCTTTCTTCCGTCTACGTGGTCAGCGGTCGAGAATTACGACCGGCGTAGGTGCACGACCAGATTATTCAGAAAATAAAGCAACAAAGATCTATTCGGTCAGGAGATAATCCCGCTATTCTAAACCCTGCATGTACTTGGATCGAGCGGAAATATTTCACTCTGACCCATATATGTTTGTACAAAAATATAACTACACTGCACTCTCATATGACCGATAACATTTGGAACGAAAAATTTTTTATCACAGGACGTTCGAAGCGAATTCCAGATGACTATTCAACACTCCGTGACACTTGTCACGTTTGAACTTTGATGATTCCACACTGCGGAAAAGACGCCTTTGCAAATTTTTTATTCATGAGACGTTTTAGTGGCGTACATATATACGGTGGTATATATACATATATGTTCCTCCATTACGCACGATTACTTCAGTAATTTTAGCTCAATGAACTTAAACTTTCACCATCAAAGATATATAGACTCCTCGATCGCGATGTCAAGAGAAATCGAACTGGGTTTATTAATTATACGTTGCTGATCAATTTGAAAAAAAAAAATATATGTATGTGTGCATAAATACGTTCAGCAAATTCGATCGGACGATCGATTTGCACGAGTAACCACGTGATAATAGGAAAGTATGGTAAAACGAAACATGTGTAAACGCCAAATATTATCTTTAATATTACTCCCAAGCGGAAAAGAAAATAAAAAAAAAAAATAATAATTCAACGCTTGATCGATTGAAAAATCATTCGAATCGCTTTGATTATTTAGAAATTCAGTTTCACTCAAAGTCTTATACGGTTGACAACGATCATGGGCATTTCGCGAAATGATAACAATAATTCGTTGATAATTTCTCTTCTTGCATTCAGTCAAAAGTTCGGAGCCAATATGGACGGCGCGTGTAGACGTTGCAATTGCATCTCTCGGTGATATCTGTCCCGACTTTCTACCACATACGTCGACCACGTGTATAAAATATTTCCAAACGATGCAGAAAATTCGTAAAACTTCTCTACCCGTTAAATGAATCGTCTACGTTAAGAACTAATGGAGTATTAACCGTAGAGAAGAAATAAATAAATAAATAAATAAATAAATAAATGAAAAAAAAAATCACCGGACACGCCAGCGCGTATCACACGGTACTTGACAATGTGTTTTGACAGAGGTCAAAAGAGACTTTCGGTAAGGACGTTGAAAAATCTTCAATGACGGACAATTACGCAGTAGTTTGCATGCATGTGCATCCATCCGTAACCACGCTCAGACAAACGATAACTATGATGAGACGACGAAGAGGGGTGTACCGAATGCATTTGAAGCTGAACAACCAAAATTAGGATTAATGATACGGATGCTCGAACCGTTGCGATTCTCTGACGTGCTATGCAGTTGACATCGCGGTTACACCAATGTCACACGTCACGTGATACAATTCCGTTCTTGGTATCGCGTGCGATCGAGAACAAAGTTAAAATACAATTAATCTGAATAATTCTATAGCCTAGACTGGACAGTTTTCGTGTCCCACATTTTCAGCATCGCAAACATCGAACTGTACGGCCTTTTCGAATACGAGATCTGTCGTGGACTAGACGCTAGAAATGCCCTTGGACTACTCTTTGGAGGACCTAATGACCCAGGGTGATCAATTCCCGACGCTGCCGTTACTTTTAGTTTCATTTTTTTTCACAACGTTATAATTTGTCCAAGTGAGAATTTCATTTCACAAGATATCTGCAAGTTCATCGTATATCGAGGTTCCTTGATACTACTACGTGGTGGAATACGACGGAAAATGAGATCGATCGATGACCGAAAGCTGAACAACTCGATTCGTAGGTGAAAAGGGATTGAATTTCCATCACCTTTATTCCTATCCGTTGGGCGACGAGCAATCAGGAAGAGACGAACATTCTAGCAAGATATTCCGAAACGTGTTTGAAATTGTTGACATTCGTGCATTGGCGGAATGCCATTGCTAAGAAACGAGACGCGTGCAGGCTTTAGCGAGGGTACAAAAGGGACGTCAAAGTTAGCCAGTTGTACAAACGAACCTCTTTAACACTGTGCACGCAGACTAATTGAGAAGCTGCGTATCGCCGTCAGCCGTCACTAATTAAAAAATTTAGATGAAAAATTAGGCGGTCACACTTTCGCACTAATTGCGGTAAGTCTACTCATTGTCGGTGGTTAAAATCCACCCAGTTTTGACGAGGGACTTGAGTCATACTTATTTTTGCAGGAGTCTGAGGGTTCGGCAATGATCATCGATGACTCAACTTGCCCTTAGGTTCATTCGGAAATTTAAATAATCGAAGCTTTCAACCTGACACGGTTACATTACCCACCATGGAGCGACGAATGCTCCTTCCTATGATCCTTCGTTTCTTTCTATACGATGACTTTGTCAATCGGGTTGATATCCCATGGGGTGAGTCATCGCCAGAATTTCTGCTCGCGTGATATTTGGCCATAATTCTATAATTTCGCTTAATTTCGCTTCGTTGTATCAATTAAGACCGGGCTCGAAAAGATCTCAGTGTCGTAAATTTGACAGGGTCGAGAATCGACGCCAATTAGATACGAGCGAAATCCGACCAACGTAGCAACGCCCCGGCTAATCCGTCGGGAGCTTTGCTTTCTCGAGGGGATGTTATTGTCAAGATTTAATTAAGGGTAAATACTGTAATTGTGCGATTCAATATATTCTCTCACCGAATTTGCAGCGCCTGGGGTCATCGAGGCGAACCAAATTAAGCAAAATAGATAATACCAACGGACACGTACCTGAAATCAGAATGAAGACAAAAATCAATTAGCGATATAAATATTAGAATTCAAAGAGCTGCGATAAAAAATAGTAGAACACCTACAGGTATCCTAAGTCTTTATTTCTGTACATCAACTGAGGGGGTTGAAAGTTGAGCTAGAGTCTTACAAGAGCGTCGAGCGGCTGGAATAACACATAAATTTTCCTTAGAGAGAAACTATTACAGTACATAAGCGGGATGGGTCCGAAGGTAAAAGAATTACGACTGGTTGGCTCCAACTCGCTAAACTTTATTTTACCAAGGCGTCTCTCTAACAATGGAAATTTCTTTGCGAGGCATAAACATTGGCCATGAACGAAAGTGCCCGTACGATTGTAAGGTAAGCACACACAAGAGTCGTCTTCCCTAGCAACAACTAGCTAACAAGCCTATATGTATTCATAGAACGGTGTATATAATATTGACGTCTGATGAGCATAGCTCGTGGCGTTGGTGATTTTCACATACGTATAGAAATACAAGTAAGATACATAGATATAGAAACAAGCAGCAGCAGCAGCAACAGCAGACAGACAGACAGACGAGCATACCTATGGGTAATTCCATGTGAAAAGAATCACAACTGGTTGGCTCCGACTGTTTTAATCTAAGTAAATTATTTTCATAATGAAACCAATTTTTTTATGATAGAAAATGTTGAGGACCGAGAAAAACCCAAAAACCCTTTTTTTTCTATCGAACAAATAAAAATAGACAGAAAATTCGGCCCACTACAAGCGACGTGAGAAAATTCACCGAATGAATCGAAGTTTTTTGTTGGGCGAAAAATTTTGTAAAAAAAAACCTCTCGATTCGTCAATTTTTGAAAAAGTTATGGCTATTTGAAAGAGAAAAGCGCTTTTTTTCGAACTTTTTTTTGGGTTGGGTAAAAAAATTCTCAAAAATGTCTTTACTGGGTTAGAAAAAAAATAAAAAAGTTTCAGCAAAATGAAAAGGGGTCAGTTTTAAAAGTGGTCGATTTCACATGGAATGCCCCCTATATATTGCACGTCCGCAACTCTCGTCCAGCAAAAGCAATCGACGATCCACGGTCACGCAAACCCGATTTACGATATTCGCAACAGCAAATATTGCGAAACTATATTATACCCAATTATGCAAGAATGGTAATCGCGGTTTTTCATGGGTGAGGGTCGTCGTGACAAAAAAAAAGGATGAATAAAACTAAAAAAATTAAAAAAATCGCTAAATGCGCAAGAGGTTTCTCTCCTCTGCGAGTTCAGTTGCGAATGATGTTCGTTCTTTCTCTGCTCTTTCCTCCTCCGTTTCTCTCTCTCTCTTTTTCCCCTCCTAGCCTCTCTTCTGCCGGCTCAAAGATAAGCAAGACTTTCGAGCGTTCTCACGCCTAGCGAATATTGTATTTGAAGGTATCATCTGCCCGTCAAGGTCAGCTAGTTCGCGAATGCCCGCTCCATGGTTGGATATTTGAATTTCGAATTTCGATGGAACAGCCGGCCCCGTCCGAACCGTGTCGAGCTTATCGAGAATCACGCCAATATACATTAAACTTGTTTTCCTAAGGTAGGATCTAATCTGGTTATAAATGTGCGCATCCCGTAGGTTCCATATACCTTAACCAAAGACCACGCCATAACCACCGTCTCGTTGCATCGATGCTCACATATCCGAAGATGTCTACAGCCATACGCTATGCAAACTAAACCGTGACTCACTGCAAACTTAAAGTTCAAAGGGAGCGGATTGCGGTACATCGACACACATGTCTCTTCGCGCATGAACTGCACATAGGTACGAAATAAGTGTGAAGTGTGATAATAAAATCCTCATCTATACAGCAAAAAAAAAAAAAAGACTACACACACACCCCTGGTATATCGCATAGAAGTCGCGTTCGCGTCGTGATCACATATTCCGTGAGAGAAACCTGTGGCTGGTTCGTTTTTTCCCTGGGAGATCATTTATGAGAAAAATATGAAAAATCTCAAAGCGAGTGCGATCGTTAAATGAACATGCGATACGTGGTAGCCTTCGCTTTTAGTGACGTACCGCATATCGCCGGCGCAACACATCTATCGGACTTCACATCTCGAAAAAATAAATTACTCGCGGGTATGCGAAGTCGAGGAAGAAAGAGAATATGAGTTTATAAACGAACGCGAATAGTTGGCAATGAAAAAATCATCGAGGATAAACTTTCAAACGATTTTCAGGAGCGATACCTACTATACGCGAACGCGTTTCTGCATCGGACGTAGAAAATTCGCGGTCGTATAACGATCTCAGAGTCCAACCACGTTGCTGACAATGAGATGGACCCGAGCCAACAATCTTAATGCTGAACACGTGATAAACACTGGCGTAGTATGAAAACAACCTTATAGTATATTTTCACAGGTAGTTACCGATAGCATGCAAGGATGTGGACATTGGACGTTGCCGTATAGTATAGCGAGTGCATCGAAGGGTTCGTAAAAATATCACCAATGTATCAAACGATATTCACACAAGCAACTTTTGGGTCAAGTTCCCATTCGAAATTCAAGCTGCAGGTTGGTAAGGAAGGTGAAGTGACTGAGCACTGCAGAACGAGCATGTACGAATGACGTTATACGACGTAAGTATAAGTACGTTGCAGTGAAAATTATATATGTAGACATATTTGGTTATAGTTCACGGTCGATTTCTGTCTGGCTATTCGCGTGGGTTTTACGATACTTGTATCGTGTACGTGTGCAGCAGCAGAAGCAGCAGCAATAGCAGGAGCTACGGGAGCAGAAACACTGAGGTACGTGTACGTTATATATCCATAAGGGCGTAGCCATGCACCACGCCACCACCACTAGTGGCTGGAGCCAGTGAGATCGCGAATATTGCAGGGGTACGTGGTATGAAATAATAACAAACGCCCGGAGTGCTTTTCTAAACAATTTCCCCCGAAGAGAGAAAGAAGAAACACCGAGGGAGAAGAAAAAAACAAAAAACAAAAAAAAAAATAGGAGTAAGTTTCTTTTAAATTAAGCCTTCTCTGAACCACGGACAGGCGCCCAACCATTTTTGTTCGCAATAACGCCTGCAGTCTAGAGTCTCGAGTCTGAAAACTGCACGAGTCTAAAGTCTGGGGTTTAAAGCAGTTCGCGATGAGAGAATTCGCTACTTTGTTCGGACATAATAGAGAGTCTGGTTTTTTACTTGTCGGTGGAAGTTTTGTGTCCGGTTGGTTAATAAGTGGTAGAAGTCGGACTATCTCGATGACGCTTCGAGTGCAACAGCAGTAGCAGCAGCCGCAGCAGCAAAGTGACGTCACTTCTGCGGGAGACTCGCCGATTGGTACCTACTTACGTTCATACATGCAACAAAAATATACGTATATGGTATTGCGGCGACGAAGCGAGGACACACAGACTCCGACGGTTGTAGAAACGGTTAAGTTCTGGATTCATTGCAGTAACGACCTGCATCCTGGTACCGTTCAAACTCCTCTACAACTCATCGCGGATTAAGGACTCCAGGTATAATTACGATCATTCTTCTTTCTTTTTTTCCCTCTCTCCCTCTCCTTTGATATCGCAAGAGTGAATTTGAGTCACATGAAAGAATCGTTCTTTTTTTTTCTTCTTTTTCTCTCTCCTTCACAGAAATAAAACAGACGTAGTGTGTTTGTTCGAAGCTTGAACTTCGTTGCAGTTGCATTGTAAGAGAACATACGACACACCGTAGGTGCGAGAGAGCCTGCTGCACAGGATGAGGATAAGTCGTTGCAGGTAGTTGTTTGAAGAAGTGTGTATAGGGTGGGAGTCTCTATGGAGTGGGGCGTCGAGCTAGCGCCTTGGGGCACCAACACAATGGTGTAACGATTTTTTGATTGCAAATGCACCTGCAGCCGCTACCTGCCAAGGTCAGTGTCGCAGACTAGCAGCCAGAGTGGGACGGAGAGAAGGAGGAACGCGTAGCGGGCATGACTGGCCCAAGAAAGGCCAAGAAAGGCCGGGGGCCGCTACGAGTCTGCTGAGGACTGCGAGGAAAGGTCGTCACTCCAGTGCCGCGACTTGAAGGCGACGCGCGGATTCTTAATCTAAAAATTTTCATTCTTCCAAATATCATAGAGATCGACGACATCGCGGTACCCGAAAGTCCTCGGCGAGGTTCACCCCTCCAAGTTTTTCATCTCCTAGTTTGCTACAAGTTTCATTCTCCAAGTTGTTGATCACAGGGGAAATTCTAAATCCTGAAGCGGTTTGGTCTCTTGCCGTTTTCTTTGCTTTTCATATAACTTTTTCATCCCACCGGTGCAGTTGCAGGTCATAGTCAAACACGTAATATTTTTTAGTTTTTGTTATTTTTTTCTCTCCATCTCTATTTTCATCATACACGATAACCCGATACTCCGTCTCGCCGCGGAAATTCCCTTGAGAGTCGACTTGGTATTTTGCCTCCATCGTAGGTATACATTTTTTCCAGTATTTTCAAGAGATGAATGATACCGCAAATGAAAAGAAAAGGTCAGGCGGTTCGTATTCCTGTTTGCTCAAAATCGCCTCTGGGAGCAACGAGGGCACCGCGGTTTATTCGGGCCTCATTTATTGATGCGGCACTGGAGCGTATGGAGAAAGAAGAAGTCTCCTCGGGAGAGTACATCGGTGCAAACAAGGCACGGACCCAACGAAGTGCAACACAACGATATGGAGGGCGTTAAGAGAAAGAGAGTTGGGTATAGAGTACGATAGAGAGTGAAGAAGAAAGAGAAGCTAAAGCTGAAGCTACTACTTCTGCTGCCGCTGTTGCTGCTGCAGACTCCGAAGCAGACTGTAGCAGAAAAGCAAATCAACGCGGGGGTAAGAACGTTCGGTTGGCGCTGTAGCGCGACGGAGTAAGAAAGATCCTTTTGCCACCTACGTTGAAAGTTGAAAGAGAGAAGCAAATAATCTGTTGCTACACTACCGCAAGAGCAGCAAGAGACCAGAGCAGAGGATAGCAGGTATAAAGGTAGAAACGACTACGACGGGCCAGCGATATAACCGCTACACGGTGTAAACTTACGCACACGCGTGATGATCACCATGGGTTCTTTCATGTAGACACACGAGCACACATACGCATTTACAGGGACGATTGGTGGAAACTGGCCACTCCGTACGCCTGAATAGCGGCAACTCAATGTGTAATCGCCAATACACGTTAGGCTGCCGCTAGTCAGGCGTACGGAGTGGCCAGTTTCCACCAATTGTCCATGAATACGCGTTCATGCACCGTTCGTATGTGATACACCTTGCCTTCCTCCTGGCATCCGCCATCTTGTTGCTACCTTACCGCAATCTCTGTATACTGGAGGTACGAGTGTGTTGCACTCGCCGGATGTGCAATACCTATGCAAGTAGGTAGGTAGGTGGGTAGGTATCTAACCATGGTAGAAAGAAACAGAGAGAGAAAGAGGGAGTCGAGACTTCTCCACTTTCACTTGCTGCAGGGAGAAAAACTATAGGTACGTACAAAGGTGTGAGACATATGGGCGGATAGGTGAACGTTGAACGAGCAAACAATATTGTTCGACCTTAAATTAAGCGAAGGTCATGAGTCGACTAGGTATCCGAATGACTTGAATTCGGAGATTAATGATCTGGGCGGTCAATGAGACACTGAATAATGACGTTTTCAGTTTTACAAGCGCCTGCAGCGGTGCAAGGATATAATAGCGCATACGGCTACGGCTAATGGACCTCTCGGGTTTTTAATAAACATGATAATCGAGATTCATCTCGCGAATATTGCGCTTCATATACCGCTAATACGCATATCGCGGAGGAATGCTGCAGCTGGGTATCCGGGACTTTTTTTTCTCCCCAGTGCTTCGGTGGGTTCCGCTTTTTCCCGGTATATGTGTAGGTACACATAGAAACTGGCTGGAGTAAAGGAATTCGCACAATTCCACGCGCTTCCAGACACGACTCTTCGATTCTAAGGAAATATCTTCGGTATTCCCCCACGTGCCGCGGAGATGAGCTCCTCGATCCACGATGAGTTGTTGGCCCGGATGCTGCAAGGCCGGGCACGTGATTCCGCGCTTCCTCGCCGTTGCCAAGTCGGCAGGTGGTCCAGGTGGTACAAATTCGAATCAACATCCTCCCGCGCATCTGGTGCTGCCTCGTTACGCGACAAATTTCCATTCACATCCATAAATTTATAAAAAGGGGGAAGAGGATAAGAGTTAAAAAATAAATAAGTACAAAGGTTAAATTCATTAGCACACCTTCAGACCATGACTCATTCACTTCCCGTTGAATAGAGAAAATTTTGTTAAGCAAACGTTGTTATCTAGTATAAGTATGCAGTACCTGTATAGGTATACCGCACGTATATATCTTTGTTCATATGCACCTCCGTACTGCTGGTTCGTCGAGTGTCTGTTATGCAAACAGGAAGTACAAAGAAAAGTACACAACTGTACGAACGAGGTGGATATATAATACGAACTAGCTGTCTGGCCGAAGGTGCATTCATATGAAGATGTCACGAAGAGAAGATGTGAGACCAGAACGTAGCTGTTGCAGTGAAGTGACGGTGTAGCTGCGGTGCGCGGAGAACTCGCAAGTTGCATAACTACGAGTATAGGTATGAACAGAAAATCGTACGGACAAATTGTACCAGTACTACCTAATTATCTAAACTCACAAAGTGCCGCAAATATACAAGGTGCAGTTAAGAATTCACGAGTATTTTTAGAATTCGCTCACATATACACAACTGCATTTACGATGTTACGATCTCACATCGAGTATCTAGTCTAGATTTCACGGTGGCTCGGTTTGATTTTTTCCACAACTGCAGCATAGAAATTTTCATTACAGAATAATATTCTAAACCAAAAATGTGAGCAAAATTCTTTCGAGTCACGTAGCGGCGTAATATACTTGTATGTGTATTTTATTACTCTGTTTTATTTTTTTATGAATTCCCTTCGTTTTTCGCTAGAGTCTCAGTTGCTGAATCCAGATCTCATGCAGCGGCTATATACAGGTAAATAAAAGAGCGACGTGCCAGGGCCGCTTACCTTCTGAATATTTATCCGCGAATATATTTCCGCGACCTTGAGTATAGTGCTAAAATTCTCACTTTCACTATTACAAACGGTCCCCACGTACACGTTCTGCAGGTGAGAAAATACCAGAAACTGATTCATAGACCACGCGTTATGTAGAGTTTTACTCTTCCTCCAGTCGTGATCACTCATTCATAACTAAACGGTATACACGAAAAAAAGAAGAAGAAAAAACCATTTCCAAAGGACCAAAAAAGTCCTTCAGAGGTATCATACCGACACCGCTCGGATGTCACCCGATCGTTTAGACGTATCAAAATTCATAATCGACACCGAAACACCGATATGAGAACATTTGAAAAATTCGTCGCGGTGTCATAGCCCCGAGATGGTCATCGGGCACGTGTGAAATCAAGAAGGAATTTAATGTACCTGCATTTCTGCCTGTCTCTGATTTTCTATCTTGCACGACAAGTGTAGGCATGGGTGTATTCATGTCTATGCTATAGTTTCAGTGTCCGTCTCTCGTGATATCGTATATGAGTGGGTAGTAAAAATAGTTCTGGGCTAGGAATAACTTGGACCATTACTGCGGCAACGACAGTCCCATGCGGGTATAACTTGGCATTGAAATTGCGGAATTACCAACGAGACGGGGGTATTTTCACTGACCAAGAAGTTTCAGAGCAGATTACCATTTGGATAAAGATAATAGCTGGATGCGAACGTAACGCAGCTGCTGATTTTTCTAGCGCATACGGTGGAGATTGCAAAATATAGAAAGATTATCAACGTGAAGATGAGAGGAGTTTCTAAGTGAGAGCATTTAGAGGTCTCAGGAATCATGGATATGAATATTTTCCATACGTTCAATTGGCAGGTAAAAGGCGTGATATCGATGAGAAGACTAAAAACTATTTGGGAGCAAATACCGTCAGCGGGATGTGGAGTATACGTGCGATGACGACGCGTTACATGTATATACTTATACATATGTACGCACGAAACGATGTATAAAATGAACTTGACACACGTGGCTCGTTCCATTAAAAAAGATCGTTTAACCTTGACACAATCCCTCAACATTGCCCTACCGCAACTATCATCGTATACATATGTGCTATAAAACGGCCTCGAGTCAAATAATCGTATACGTTAGGAGCCGGGGGTCGAAATAGACTCGTTACTTCTCTGTCATAACAGTTTTACTATTAACTATTAAGTGGTCCTTTGGCGGTTGAAGCAATACGCTGTGCATGCATATTTATATACCTAGCTGGATACGGTACAACTTATTGAACAGATTAATGTTCTACGCTCTACGATATTCTATAGGTCCGGACAAAAGTGTCAAACGTACCAACTACTACTGTAAATACACACGATATATACATATAATGAACTATATGATAATGTAACCAGCTAGACTATAAACCGTTCCTCGTCACTTTCCGACAAAACTTGTTTGTCACGCCCGCAAGTTTAGTTCGCTTAATAAACTGCGAAGCCAAATCTACCAAAGTGGAAGGGAGTTAAAGGAACGATGATCCATATGAAACCGCCGAACAAATGTCAGGGTGAGGAGTAAGCGGGGCGGTAGCAGTTGATAAAAACAAAATTGTTAACGGGGTCGAATTATTACGACGAGAGCGTAAATCTCTACCACCACCTATACGTACATATGTACATCTATATTATATACAAAGCTCGTTTCACCGATAAAATCAAAGTTTTATATCTCCGCTGCAAGTTTCACCGATACATCACCCCGAAGCACTCGAGGTAACGCGATCGGAGGTTCCGGTAGTTTTTAAATTTCGAATATACCAGTTTACGTCGTGGAAGCCCCGTTAATCGCCTGCACCGTCAGATTGAAAAATAGAAGAAAAATATCAAAAGCTTCATTATTAATCAAATCATTCTAGCCGAACAATCACGACCCGAAACAATCGAACAAATTTTTACGTTGTTTTAATACCGTACATCAAACTCCACATTATTGTAGCACGTCATATAGAGTGGTACCTTAACGGTTTGGTAATGCATATTTTATAAGCGGGTACGTTTCGTGTCGAACAATACATACATTTTTACATGGGTGTTGTAACGCTAATTTCAAATAATGATATTCAATTGTTTGAAGGAGTTAAAGAAGAACTTGCCCGATTGTAACTATACATATTGGGTCACACGCACGTAACGAACACCAACTTACAATTTAACCCGTTTCAGAACAACTGTTCAGTCGAGACCTGATTAATTATGAAAAGCTATATCCTATAACATGTGCGATTTATTGTCCACACGTCTAATATGGCTTCGGCTTTTTTTCTTTTTTTTTCAACGTTCGAAACAAAATCGCCGAGTAGGTCTTTCACTTTTTTTTTTTCTTCTCCTTCGATTCATTTTTTGTTTTTTCTTTGCGGCTTCTGCAACCGTGCAACTGCAGCAATGTTATAGTCCTTCTTTCCCATATCTGTGGTGTGGCAGCATCAGAGCTCTAACGTGTGCATAAATTTTATTATACCTCCAAGAATACCGGCGGAGGCCATGTTGGAAATAAAAGCCATTAACACGACGCCGTGCAGAACATTGAGCAACATCTTTCGCGCTTTGGATACAAAATTCATGCACCGACTTCAAGGCCCTTGCGCGGCTGCGGTGACTCTCCAGCTCTCGTCGAATTTTGGTGAATTTTCAAAAAAAAGAAGAACGAAAAGAGGAAAGAATTGAAATAAAGAAAGAATCATCGGTTATGGAGAGACGTGAAAATTATAATAATAAAGCGGAATAAATATCAACTTGTGTACCTACACCTCGAGTAATTGCATAGGTATGCGATATACGCTTAGATAAAATAATCGGCATTAGTAAATCGTGAGTATATTAATTTAACTTGGATAAAAATAGTTGTGTGCAACGTTAGACCGTATAGAGTCGTGCGAAAATATCACGACTTTCAAGTAACAGCTGTCAATACAGAAAGACATATAGTAGTAAATAATCGCGCGGTAAGAGCGTAACGCGTGACTTAATTAACTATAAAATGACAAAGTGACTCGTTGCTGGATTGATTATAAATTTTTCTTCATCATTATTATTATTATTATTGCTGGTATTATTTTGTATTTTATCGGTGAGAAACGTGGAAATGAAAAGAAAAATATGACGTGGTAATAAATATATAAAATAATAAGATCGTGTTAAAAAGAAAAAAAACGAACGTTTAATAAAAAATTGTAAAGTTTGCGTTTCTTGATCTATCTACGCCCCCGCGAAGTTTTCTGACGACCTTGAAAATTTAATTAAAAAACAGTATACGGTAAGGCGGCGGGAGTAAAAATAACTATAATGAGATCGTAAGATTTAAACAGTACAGTTATTGTAAATTTTGTTCAAGCCACCTGCACGATATTTTGTACAGCTTGTGCGCGAGGTCATGTAGTCGGAGGTATAGTGCAGCGGGAGAATCAGTTCGAGACAAATTTGCACCGGCATGTGTGTCCTGTATCTCGCGTGGTTCGGGAGAAAGGATGCGGTAAATCCTGACCCACCTCAACAGCTGTTAACAGCTGTTAAAATAAAGCTTCGATCCAAAGAAAAATACTACTGTACGTTACCCCGATAGATCTAGCGGGTTTTATCTCATGGTTAAATAAAGTTTGTACGGTTCAAATTTGAGTCTCCTGTAAGGCGCGGCGATTATTTTCAAATATAATATTAAAAGAGTCGAAGAGTCGGGATAGCGCGTACAAATCCAACGGATGAATTGTGACGATTTTATCAAATACTCCTTGAATTATTTTTGAGCACACTATATTCGGAACTCTTGGAAGAAAGTTGCCAGCCCAGGGAGCCATGCCCCCGCCGGACTACCTGGACTGGAATCCACCACATTCCAAAAGTCAAGGACTTGACGCTCGGTGGACCCGGGTGAAGAATCACGCGTCACAGGTGCCTGGCCCATCACCCATGAAACCATTTTAACCATTCGAGTCCTACGCAGAGTACGGATTTCAGCGGTACGACGTCGATGAATGAAAGATGAACGCCTCGGTTTTTTTATTAAAAGAAGGAAAAAAAAAAAGCGAGAAGGAAAAAATAAATAAGTGAGTAAAATGGAAATGATTTTTTCTCGTTTTATCGCGAGGAGAAAGTTTTACCAAAGTTTCATGTACACGTGTGCGTCTAGATTATATTAAATAGTGATATACGGTTGAGGGTGGTGAATTCCAAGGCGGTTAGAAATGAACTGTCCCTCAAATTCCGAGGCAAACTGCACGGCGTATATGGAGGTCCATGAAGCGGTTATGAGAAGGTCATTAGCCCCTAGCCGAAGAGATGGAAGTATATACGAAGAATATAGCGAACCCCGTCGGCCTACGCGTCATGTAGTCTTTGAGTAGTTGAAGCATATAAGAAATCTGTGCGTATAGAGTTGGAAAGGCGAGCAAATTACGAGATCATCTTTACAGGGTATTAGCGCAACTCGAGTATCGCCGTCCGTCCTCATATACTCGCATGACTACTGCAGCTGCGGTATATGTATATTCCGCTGAAGAAGTGGAAGAAGCGGTAACCAGGAGCGGAAGTATGGGGTGAGCTTAGGGGCGCATAGCGCGGGGTCCGTCGACCCCTCAGTTTCCAACTCCTCCTGCTCCTCCTCTTCTTCGTAGACGAGGCTACGACTCACAGTCAAAGAGCCAGCCTATAAAACTCGAGTCTCCTTTACGTCTGACAATGAGATTCAAACGATGCCTCGGCCGCCACCGCGGTACGAGCATTTGAGTGAGCTGCGGACCACTGAAGGTTCTTATAGGCTACATTCGCTCTTTCCAGCTGCAGCGGCGCAACGCGCAGCGGTTCGCTTGACCTCATCGAGCGTAGAAAGTTATATGCGCGCATGATATATATGTAATAATATGCCGTTTCAAAAAAATTATATACACATACGCATGTACACAGACGGAAAGTCAAGGGATTACGACCATCACCTCTGTAAATATATGGATATACGGTGAATAAAAATTATATGATTGCGCAGATGGATATATTTGTATACGCGTTAGAAACGTGTGCGTGCACGTATTTTTACGTTTACTACCATTACCCTGGATATATCCTCTGCGCGGGTGAAATTCATCGCTCAAGGGATTTCGATTCGAATTGCTTCGATATAAAATATTCTGCGTACATGACGTTTGGTACCAGCTCTTTTGACCTTATCGTAGACTTACGGGGGAGCGAGTTACCTCATGCATTATCGTCGACTGCCAGCTCGAATATCTTTTCGTCTGGGTTGGCGCTAGCCTCGTGTCTTGGGTGGAATGGTTCCCTGAAAGGAGTCCCTTTATCCAGCTAGACGTTATCGTCTAACGTCTACACGTACGAGTTCATGCAGATAGGTCGAAGCAATACGACCGTTACGTAGGAATGAGTTAAGTGCTATTTTGAAACGAAAGTCTGTCCAGGGGGCCGACGGATTCGCCCCCTGGTTTTTGCGTACCACCCGGTCACACAACCCATCTATAAGATTGTTTGCGACTGCTGATTCGACCGGAGGCAAATTATAATTCATCACGAATTACGTAATCGAGGGCCAATATGATGACGGGGGGAGTTCCCTGATTATATTCATCTAATTCCGTAAGTGTACGTAGCAAAATAATTTCTAACCCACATTATATCAGGAAATGGCCTTGAACAAAGTTATTCAAACTAATTGCAGTAAGACGCCTCTCGCACAGCTGTGGAAGAAAACGTTCGCCAAATCGCGTGACTAAACTTTGTTTCCGCTTTATATGCTAAATGATTCCGACTACGCAACGAATTAGCCCGAATTAGGTAGAAAATTATACTTGCGGAAATCGATCGCAGGTGCTCCTGCTAATCGGGTATATACATAGCATATATAAACAATCGATAAAGAATAAAATATGGGTTTTTAAACGTTTGGCATTGCAGTCGCAGATACGCGAATTGTCGATTCACTATTTTTCTTTATTTGTGCAAGCCTTCTTCAACAGTTCGTCTTTGTTCGTTTCCAAAGCTCGTTCTGGGTTTATACCAAGTCGTGTACACGTCTGTGCAGTGTACTTGAAGTGAAGCGTTTCCTTGAATCGTGTTGTGTTGAAAAAATCAGTTTAACCGCGCAATAATTCGCGTCCCTCGACATCTTTACACTCTTTGACAGGTTCCCCGGGGCCGCTTATAGCAGACGCTTTTACAGGCTCGTTAGTCGGACCGATCCGTGTCGCCGTGTCTCCCGCTACATCGGGAGAGTCGTAAAGCCGATTTTTTCCGTCCGATAGATTTGTACTTCCTTCGATCACTCGACGTTAGAATATGTATCACCTTTGTTTTTATTTTCAAAACTTAAACTCCGATTTCATGATTCTCTTTTTTCGTTGTTCATGGAAGTAAGAAATTGCAACAAAGGGTAAAGGGGTACGAAGGTTTCTAAAGGGTAATTTTTCTCATTCTTCGCAAGTATAATAGTTCAAACTAATTGCGAGATAGTTAACCTAGCACTGCGGTAAAGTTGGTTACGAAACATCTAAATTGGCGTCCTGGTTCGCCGAATAAGACCGCAAGTACCTGGGAGGTTTCATCCCAGAATTAAATGAAATTAAGTAGTTTATGTAAATTACAGAAACACGATTGCCTCCAAGTTCCGAGCTGCATCGCTGAACTGCATCACAATTGTATAGAGATACAGCATTCGAAGTAAACCCGCGGTTCACCGAGGTGCGGTATAAAGGCAGGGCATCTGCAGGCGTCACGTTTATATCAAACGCCTGCAATCTAACCGGTAGTAGTGTACGGAGCACACAACAAGCCCGAGGCTCTATGCAATCTAAGATGAGCTAGATTTAAGCAAATTACTTGACGCTGTAGTTCGAAGCCTCTGGCAGCTGTTGTATTAATACAGAATATGAGTGGAGGGTTGGAGGGAGCGAGGGGCTATGGCTGAATATATCGGAAATGAAAATCTTCGACCCGTTATCCGTTATACGAAATAAGAAGTAAGAAGAGGAGGTGAACCGGTGGAGAGAAGCATAGAACGGATAACTGATATAGAAGCGATACGCGGTATAGGTGACACAACGGGTCCGTAGAGAGCTATAGGATTATAATGAGAACGAGTTAACTCGGTGGATCGTTCGATGCGTGGAATATATGAGGAGTAAAATGTTGGATGAGAATATCGAGAGCCCAAATCGATGCGACAATAGAAGAATCGAAGGCTTGCCTGACTATACTATCGAGTCACACGACGCGATCATACATTATCATATTTAATATACCTCGCTCGCTCGAAACATCGACTATACCTACATCATATGTATAGTTATATTCTCGTACGTATATATATCGACACATACGAAGCAGCAACCACTGTCGCGGAGTCGTTGACCCGTGCATAAAACGTTATAAGGTAGTCACACACCGAACAACCTACCTGCACCTAACTACTATATAGGTATACATACCTATAACCACCTCAAGTAAAGAGCCTTAAGTTGCACGCGCTACAGAGGTCGTTGCACAACCCGCAAACATCGGGGGAGGGGATCGTGCGTCCGCTGTGTGTATGCAGGATTATAGTATCTCATTGTTGGTGTATAATTAATTGTTGTTACGAGAATTCCGCGAGTACATCATTTCCTCTAATTTCATCTCAAGTGCAGCAGGAGAAACGCGCAAACTCTTAAGAAACTGAGCCGGTGAACGAGTTGGTCAGGATCTCTCCCACCACCCCCGTGTTCCAGTCCGCCGTAGGCCTGTGGGCCCACGGGCCGCAAGCTTTGACTCCGGGTTTTCTCTTTGCACAGAGTCTACAGTCAGTCAGTCAGTCAGTCACCGAGGTACGGTTAATTAAGGGTTAAAGTAACGGCGGTCTCTGACTAACCTGACCCGACCCAACTTTACCCATCCCATTCTGTCCTAACCGAAGGCCCGAGCCGCTGCTGCTGCTGCTGCTGCTGCTGCTGCTGTTGGTGGCGTCGATGCAATCCACTCGTCGAATCGCGCGTGTAACCTACTTTTAACCGTGTATATGTACACGTAAGTATGCACACCTATGTGTTTTATGATGTACGGTATATACGCATATATGTCGTACGCGATAGGCTGCAGTGCTGATGCAGTTTGCCCTTCCGTTCGCCCGTTCATCCGTTTCATTGCAAAACCGGCACCACCGCAAACCATAGACGCGCGATGCAGATTATTTGAGAATTATGAAGAACATCATCGTGACACTTCGTGACATAAAACTACGAGAGAATATCAGCTATCCACTTTGTTCATTTTTTCATTGCATTTATTATTCTCCAAGTTATTACGAAAATTCGCCTTTATACGTTTCTCAGCGAACTGCAGTAGCAACGGACCATCCGATCGCGATCCGCCGAACGAATCCTCTTTTCAGAGGAGCCAAAACGGCGAGAGCTTTTACCCGTTAGAGTTGAAATTGAAAAGTTCCAAAGCCAATATTTTATTTTGGGTTGGAGGGCAGGCGTAAGGTACCAAACGGGTGGGTCAAATATGAAGTCTAGTCATGTTTCTTAGAACAGGCGTACGCGAGGTACACCATGTACGCGGTGTGGACGACCGTTTCACGTCCTAAATATCAGGCATTAGTTTCACCGACGACAAACAACGGATACTCTGGCGCAAACAAAACCGCTTAAACTTTAAGTCACGTTAAGGGAAAGGGCCAATAAAGTGATCAATTCCGTGCACGATTAAACTTCGAAACGATTCCATTTTGCAATATCCTCAAAACAACGAGCTCCTCATGCATTTATCGAATTACCTTATGACAAAAACAATAATTGCGAAATAACAAAAGGGAACAGTTCAAACCGGTATGGAAAAAAGTTTATTCCAACGAATTATATCCAATCAAAAAATGGCACGATTCTCTTACCATTATTTATAATATGTGTGTATCTCTATATAAGTATTATACTGGAATCAAGTATAGCTGCGTGTCTCCGAGCGATGATAATCATGGTTACATGGTAAAAGACCATGGTAACTATATACTTGCATTACGTTATATTACGTTAGGTAAGGTAAAGTTACGGGAATATTGAGACAACCTAATTTCACGGCGATGGGCACGCCGAACGTCCTATGAACGAGGATATCTAGTCCAGTTTTCTCTTAATTAACTTCGTGGCTGCGGATATAACCCATTGTTAGAGAGGCAAAGTAGCCTCGAGCTCCTGTTGGATAAATACATTACTTAAATGTTTCTCATACCTCGAGTAATAGGATTGAGAATTTTTTTATTTTTTCACCAAAGAAAATCGGTTCTACCGTTCTGCTCGTTTTATATACATGCGGGCACAAATCATGAGTTCTATTGGATCAGGTCAGGTAAGTGGATGATACTAAAAAACAAAGAAAAGAACGAAGTATGTATGCGAAACTAAGATATTTTCGACCAGTTTTCAAGCCGTGTATACGTTACTGATTACGGCCACGGTGATTACGGCGGTAAAGCGTAAAAATATAAACAGGCTCGTTAATGCGCGAAAAAAATCCTCATGACGTTGATTCGTAACGATTCTGATTCTACGTCTTTTCGAATAACGATAAACATTTTCTTCGGAAAATCCCTGCATTTAACATGCGACGATACCGAAAGTTTCCGTTGGAACATGAGGAGATTTGAATAGATTTAAAAATTCGATGTACGTTTTTGAAAAGTTCAACACTTTTTTGGTGTCGCGTTCTGATCGTACATGAGAATTCATCTGTAGAAATAAATTTTCCTCGTTCTCAGAGTGAAAAAACTATAAGGGTAAAAATGTGAAGATATTTTTTTTCTCCTTGATCGTGAATTTATAATAGCTTTTTGACGATCGCCTATAGGCGGAGTCATTGATCGGAAATACCTATATAATAGTTTTACAAACTACATTCAAGAATAGTTGTCTGTACAAGAGTGCGGTAATTGCCGATAATTATAAAGATTGAGACGAAGCTATAAATAGAGAAAATTGCACGTTTCTACCCGCGTTATGTGGAAGGCATTAGCTGCTGCACTTTATTGCATTGGTACAGGAGGCATATAAACATCGTTCGTTCTTATATTGGCATCAAGTGCAGCTGGCTGAGAGTCGAGATGCCTAACGCTGAAAAATGCCCAGAAAAAACGCATCCCTTGACTCGCGGTAGTCCAGAGTAAATGAAACGAAAATGTTACCACGACGCTATCTAACGACGGTTTAGGTGATGATCAAACTGGGTCGGAGGCTCTGACCGTCATTCGGTCAGGAAATGTTAAAAAAAAAAAAAAACGAAACATGTATCTCGAAGTTGATTATCTCGCTGGGCTGCAGAAGAGTTTAAAGGTCGGCCGATCGGTTATTAACCCTCTTCGTACAATTGACGGCATTTGCTCACTGTTTATGCGCATTTTAATATTATTATCTTCACTCTTGTTCCTATTTCGACTTTACTTATCTTTCACTTTTTCAGTAAATATGTGTAGGTGTATGTACAAGAGGTAAAAGTCATGGCTGTTCCAAAACGCGCAAACATGAATTATTATAAGATGATACACTGCACCTGTGAGACGATAAATACGTAATTTGCAACGAATTCTACGACGTGTACCGCCGAAAAATAACAACGTTTCATACCCGTGACGTTGGTAATTATGTTCTCGCAAGTTTGAAAAACCGCTAAATAAAAACCGATCCGTCAGTGAGATTGGGAAAGGTTAGTTATACACGTCAACGAGCTCATAGCGAACGAACAGTAGTAGTGTGTCTTCGACGCTCAGCTGACGACTCCTAAAAATATATCGTCACTTGTAACACCAAACGACGTTCGTTGTCTGTTGGTACCTATGCGGCGAAAAACCACCTTCTCTAATCACCTTATTTTTCTCCTTGTACTACGATCCGTCGCCGGTACAGGATCCGCCTCAATTATCTCCCATTAGGTACGTATTATGCGGTAAGAATTCCCCGACTAATTTTCGTAGTTACATGTATACGACGAAAACGCTGTATCGCTTTTAATGGCGGCTATAGATGCGTAATCGATCGAAGATAAAATAGCCGTATGATCGCCCGTATTAATGCGTGACATAAAATAATAGACGCGTAATGCGACGAAATAAGAAATTACGAACGTGCGAACATTCGACTTTATTCATTTGAACCGTGCGCGGGGCAAAGAACACGAACAATCAGCGCGACTGCTTCGCGTAATGAACCAATAGTTCGACTACATCGACGGAATATACATAGCTCAAAAATAGTCAACGTTCTAAGTCGTACGACTCTGCGTGAATACCAATAAGCTTTGCCTCTATCGTTTATTGATTCATACAAACATATATCCGCATGTATAGATGTACACATGTATTACACATAGATATAATGAACTGTCAAGAGCAGAGCTTCGAACATGTCTATACATTTCCGAAACAATATGATCGACAAGACTGAATCGTATCGTAGGTTTTTCAATAATTTGTGTGAGACAATTAGTGCGGTTTTATTATCATTATGTTATTATCATTATCATTATGATCGCGATACTGCCGATTCACGATTACAGCTTAATTTCTGTGTTTTCCCGTCTGCAGTGTCGAGGGAAAAGAAAAGGCAGAGATTCGAAATGTTCAGAGTTCGATGAAAAATTTATTCTCAATTGATGGTTTGGGGTCTGAACCAAAACGAGTTCGTGGAATTATTGTTTGACGCGTATATCCCCTACGGCCGATCACCTCGATGCCAAGCTGCATTGTGCAGGTCGACATAAATCCTGTTTACTTCTGGGAACTAAACTCCAACCGTCATAACCTGCATTCGGCCGATGTGCAACATCTTGTATAGATCTACGTTGACGAGAAAGATGAAAAATTTGAAAAAAAAAAAAAGAAACCCTGCCCACCACAACCAAAATTCCTCCCACAATCCATGTGATACTTATTGTCAGTTTTTGAGAGAATTGAAGAATGGAAATTGTTTTACTATACGTAGAATTGACCTCGATCGATCTTCGTTCGAAAATAAATTTGAAGAAATACGCAGTGACAGAGTTTGAAGATATTTTGGCACATCGTTTGCTGCAATTTTACTCTTACCCGCGCATAAACAAGTTAATAACAAGCTATGCCTACTGCATAAATTATATACCTATTCCGCGTTGCGAGTTCAAGTATATGTACGTTATAATAATTTTTCGACCGAATATAGATTATATATTGTGCGCGTAGAAGAACGGAAAATTAAATGGTGTAAGTTTATGGTTTATAATGGGAACTGCAGAGTTAAGCGCAGAAACTTCACAATATACGCCTTCGTTTAGCTAACCGGAATATTTCTGGGCCGGATTTGCTGCCGTTGGTCGGTCTGCTGTTGCACCGAGTTGCACTGTTGCCCGTAGGGCAGTCTTACAAATCCTAACTGGTTTCGTTATACGTATCTGAGCTGTGTAACCGAGTACAGTATATACGGTGCAGAGATATAGGAACCTGCGGCGCGAAACCTGCATTCGCTGCCGCGATGTAACCAATTTTTAAATATGGAACACAAGAAAAACGGAAACGGCGAAATCAGAACTGATATTGCCCCGTACCGTTGCATATGGTCGGTGAAACATTTTTTCCTAATCTTTTCTATTGTTATTTTTCAGATTGCGTAGATCGTCGACCGTAAGGCTCATCGACGTCTGGTATTTTTTCGAGTGCCGTTTTCATTTTCTTTCGAATCTCTAATTTATCGTCCTACAAAAAGCTAGCGAGTAGTTTCGGAATGGATTTCGGTTGGCTGGAAAATGACAGCGTCGAAAGGGATAAACAAACGGTAACGAAAAACTCTGGATATACGAAATGCGAAACGCCTGAGGAGGCAAAATCTTTGAACGATGTTTGCTGGTCAGGTTTTGTAAAAACGCGACTGCAGGGACCAAAGAGGCAACAGCAGCAGCAACAGCAGCCATCGGAGCATGGGCGAAACGGTGCAGTTGTTGACTCGTTGACTGACTAAACTAATGGCATCGTTACTGACTGGCCTGGCTTTACTCTCCCTTGCGCGTCCCGGCGTCCCTCGCGACCCCTCGTCCCTTTCGTTCGTCTCACCCTCTCGTTTCTCCTCCCTCGCCCCTCTCCCTGGCGTCGCCGACGACTCGCTCTCCCAGCGTCGGAGTTCAACGCTCTCTTCTCTCTCCTATTCGCTTTGCTGCTGCTGGCTGCTGGCTGGCTGTTGGCAGCGACGCGCACACAACGCCGAGAGAATCACCAACGTACACCGCGCACAGAGAAGGAAGAAAAAATGAAAAAGAAAAAGAAAAAGAAAATGAAAAAAGAAAAAGAAAGAGAAGGAAAGAAGAGAGAGAAAAATACTTGGACGCTGGACGTCCACGGGCGCGTCGAGACGGTTGCACCGCGCAGAGAGTGAGAGTGAGGAGGGTACTCACTGCGGAGTAGGTACACGGGGGTATCCTGCACTACCGCACACCGTCACAACCAAGTGCAGCAGCAGCAGCACCAGTACCAGTACCACCGCGGTGAGCGTATGTCGGTGCCAGGGAGAAGGAAAGGCACCGTCGTCGTAATGCAGAAAAGAAGAAGGTGCGCGGATCACGATACCCCGTACAGCGTGTTACGTGTATAGAGCCACCATAAACCGACCATAAGGGCCAGAAATTTTCAGAATACGAAGAGATTTTACGAGAAAAGAAACAGGCAGGCAGCTAACCGAGTCATTCGGACAATGATCTTAGCGTTTTTATTTTCTTTCTTTCTCTCTTTCTTCAATCTAATGCTTTTCGTCCTTCGGGGTTTATTACAGGGAAAAAATCCGCCCGTACAGAAAATGAGGATTTTCCTTATGTGCAGCGTAGTAATTTTGTTATTTTTTGGATCAGCGAAAAGCATTTCGTTTTTGCTTTATTTATTCATTTCTTTTCATTCATTAATTCAATGCTACTTACAGCGCAATGCGAATTTCCTTCGCATCGTATAAAACGTATTATACCTACCTATATGTATATTCCACATCATTGAAGGCACCGATAAGACTTGCCCCGATATTATTCGTAAGGCGATTTGCAATTCCAGCAGGGGAAAAGAAATAAAACATAATGAAATAATCTGTATACCGCGTTATAAGACCATTCAAACGTCAGCAGATCGAGAAAACTATACTCGTATACTTTGGGAGTTGATATCTACAAAAAAGCGAGCCAATAAAATGATATTTTATCAGCTTCACTTCATAGCATACGGCCTACCCTCCTGCTTTTGATTAGAATTGGATAAAAAAAAAAAAAAAATGAACGAAAGTACAAACAAAAGTGATATCAGAGACGCGACTGAAAGAACCCAAATAAATTTACACTATATCGTTGGGGTAACCGCTTGTGAAATACTTGGGACAGTCAATTTTGAAATGCTATGAAATGGTATGAAATGATGTGAAATAGTACAAAATAGTTGTGAAATAGTTGTGAAATGTGAAATGGTTGGGGCACCTACATACCGAGTGGTTACCCCCTCGGGCTTATGGGCCATTTTACTTATGTTTTGACCTTAGGAACACGAATCTGTCGATTAAATCAAGCTGGGAATAAATCTCATCGAGATATCCTTATTTTTTCACTTTTCGGAACGATAAATTGGCGATAACTCGATCAATTTTGTAGATAGATCAATTTAACTTACAGATTCGTGTTCCTGAGGTCAAAATACGTCAGAAAAGTGTCATGTCATCGATTTTAAAAATACATCATTTTTGCCCCAAAAATCGAAAAAATCCAAAGGGGTATACCTTAGATTTTTGGCGATTTTGGGGTCAAAAATCAACATTTTTTTAAATCGATCGTAGGACACTTTTCTTACGTATTTTGACCTCAGGAACACGAATCTGCAAGTTAAATTGATCTATCTATAAAATTGATCGAGATATCGCCAATTTATCGTCTTGAAAAATGAAAAAAACTAGATATCTCGATGGACTATTTTTCTAGCTTAATTTGGTCGACGGATTCGTGTTCCTGAGGTCAAAATACGTTAGAAAAGTGTCCTACGATCAATTTCAAAAATACTTCATTTTTGACCCCAAAATCGACAAAAATCTAAGGTATACCCCTTTGGATTTTTTCGATTTTTGGGCCAAAAACGAAGTATTTCTAAAATCAGTTGCAGGACACTTTCCCAACGTATTTTGATCTCAGGAACACGAATCCGTCAAGTGAATCAAGCTAGGAATGAATCCTATCGAGATATTTTGATTTTTACACTTTTCAGAACGATAAATCGATTATAACTCGATCAGTTTTATAGGTAGATCAATTGGGTTAGCTGATCTGGATTCCTGGGCTCAAAATATATAAGAACAGCCTATAAACGCCTATTGAACCATTTAGAAATCAAAAGTTGATTTTTCACCCCAAAATCGAAAAAATCCAAAGGGGTACACAGTCAGTTTCGAAATGATATGAAATACTAGTGTAATGCTCATACTGTATGAAATGGTTATGAGATGTGAAATGGTTGGGACACCTGTATATCGAGTGGTTACCCCCTCGCACTATATCGAAACTGAAACTTCTGTGCATACGCTTTCAATATATTTAACGGTGACAAAAAAGAGCCGTTGAGTTTTATTAAAATTAATTAATACGAAGGTATTTCATATTTATGCGGTATGATGAATTATCGATTTCTTTCATTCTCAGCTGATTTCATTGCAATTTAGTAAATATACGTATACGCGGGCGCGGAGCAGCACGGCAAGAAAGAGATAAAACAAAGAAATAAAAAAATAAATGAAAAAAACATCTGAAAAAAAGGGTGCAAGACGAAGAGATTCTCTTGAAATAGATTTTATCTGTGCCCCAGAAAATTTACGGAATTAAATTCTCGCGCGTACATGCGATGTCTTATAACCACCGCCGCCGCCGCCGCGGCCGCCACCGCCGCCTCCTCTAAATATACACACGTGTGCAGCATGCATATGTATGGGGTACACATGCTAGGGAATATATGTATATTTTAAACGGAGTAAAGTAATTGAGCACTCGAAACGCCTAAACTAACCAACAACACTTTGACCTCGACGTAACTTGGCAGGCGTCACCATGACGATGTCATCGTACAATATTTTAATTTCCTAGAAAATAAAAAAAGAAAGAAAGAGAGAAGAAAAAAACGAGGAGGAAAGTTGTCTTACAACCGAGGATATAAAACCTACTCGGAGATATATCTCGAACCACGACCTATACCGCGACCCCGAATCTCTGAGCATCAATTTATTCTTTTTCTCAAATTTATTTTTACGTATAAAAGAAACGAGCTGGTTTCTAGATATTCATTGAAAACAGATTGACGGCGAGGAAAAAATTTGGAGCTATGGAGTTTCGACGCAGTTTTTTTTTGTTTCACTCCTCTTCATACAACCCCAAATCTAAATTTTTAATCCGAATCTGATTATATGTAAAAATATCGCGAAATGAAAGGTAGAACATATACATTGCAGATATTCAAGTAATTCGTCTGTGTTTTTCTCTTTCCCATCCAAACGATGGATGGACCGAATTTGAATAGAATTTCAAACGCGACTAGACCCTTTGCAAAAAACGTTCCCGCGGGTGAAAAACTTTCGAAACAGACGCGCGTTTTTGCAGTACCGGCGATAAAGTGAAGACCCACCCCTCTAGTTTTTGAAGACCTAAAAAATCATCGCTGAATGAGCAAAACTTGAATAGAAGGTATCGTTGTCCAATGGACCATCGTCAAGTTGAGCAACGGCGCAAGACGTATTCCTCCTCTCTTCTTAACTTCTCCGCACCGCGTCCACCGAACGGTTACAAGAATAGCTTTCCGTCGCGCGGTCCCTGCGGCGTGACGCGCCACGCTGGTTCATCTCATGATTAGATGTGAGACGACCAGACTAGAGAATTGTGTCTCAGAGTTTCCCCACCACACATCTGCATCTGCAGTTCATCCCTCTCAACTACAGCAATTAAACCTGAACTAGCTGAACCAAAACATTTTTCTTTGCCCTCTTATTCTCATTCTTCTTCTCCCTCTTCTTCTAACAGAAATTCGTCTCCGAACACTCTTCGGGAAATTATTCAAAGACGAATCCTTAAGAGAGCTGCACCCCTTTTCGGGAAGCGGTATACATTATATGTATTCATACTCATGTACCTTGTACATACCTTCGTATAAGTATGAAAACTGCATAGTATACGGCGTATAATCGCGTACTCCGTAGAAACCTCGCGTGTATTTCATATCGGGTGGGAGTGTGTTTTAGCCGTGTTTGGCTGGGCCCAGAACTGGAAGTCAATGCCTTCTCCAAAGTTGCCGCCGACGAGAAAGAGATACACTCTATATAGTATGTATGTACACACGCGTACAACTTCTTGGTCACGGGTGTTCAGACGCGCGCGGACGAACCAACGAATGAACGAACCGACGAACGAAAGAACGAAAGAACGAACGAACGGACGGACCGACCGACAGACCGACAGACAGGTAGGCGCAGACACACTGACTCATAACCGGCGTGACCTTGGAGGATAAAATCACTTAACCTACCCGACTGCCCGACAACAGACGCGGTGGGGACTAGGTTAAGAAAAATTCCACCATATAGTATAAACCACTGGGATATTCTGCGGTATATAGGTGGGGTCGGTATATAATATCTATACATAAGGTTGGCTCGATGCATCAACCTATTTTGGAATCCGTGATGCGCGATCTACGTAGTTGATATCCTTTCGATGTGTCAACGACCTCGCTAGAAAAACTCATTAAATATGAAAGGATCGTAACTACATAGTAACATATAGTAATCGGTAACTAGTTAGGAGTAACCGACATCGACCTTGGAGTAGTACGTGCAAATTGTACAGTAGCTAGTTGGAACTAAAACTTGCGTATCCCCTGACCTTGTATACGTACGTACAACGACGGACATCATCTTTGAACGAACGCTGAAGGCGTCAATGACGACCGTTCGATCGATTACGATTATATCGGTCCGGTACTGCAGTTTGCATCATAATCGGATGCTGTGAAATTAAGATCGTTTCTTCCTCCATCGATATCCTTTACCTACTCCATACTTTGTACGTTCCCATCTTTCCCTCCCATCGTTCGCTTGTTGACTCATTTATTAATGTTTTCCAATCACGCCGTTCGACCGATAATCGCATTACCGTATAACATGCGGTACTACAAACGAGTTATTCGTGAACATATATTTCTATACCTATAGGTTATAACGTGACTAGATGTGTAGCACGTAATTACTACGATGAAAAACTAACGCGAGGGGCGCGATCCGCTTGCGCGTGTGCAGAGGAGAACCGCGAAGAAACTGGAACGGACGGCAACAAACAGTGATAACGCTATACCGTTGTGCACAGCAACTATACGAGCGATGTCGCGATGCACGAGTACGGCAAACTGCTTGCACCACCATTGTACCTACTTTATATGTACGTTTATTTACGGAGAGGTATGTACGAGTAGTGGATATCGTATGCACGTACACGTACGATAGAGCGAGGTACACCACAGGGTCTTCCTGCGACTCTGCTACCGATCGTTAGTTCACGATCGTTTGGTCGCCGCTGACTGCGGGCTTGTTGAACTGCCGCACCGACCGCGATTCTCAACTTTTAATTAATAATCACCGTTGATCAATTAACTGCTTCCGCGAGACTCGCGATCCGCCGGCGGTTCACTGCAGCGTGTATAATCTTGCGGGATCACGTTTGTGTGGAGATATATTTTCGCGTTCTTCTGCATCAGCATAGTCACGTACGACTACATATATAGGTATGGGCGGTAGGTGTATCCGGGATGCGAGCCCTCAACGCGCGGTATAGGTTTCAACCGTTCACCGGTGAAGCAAACAAACAAGTCTCTTTTTTCCCCGAGAAGATTCGCATTTTGTTGGAAAGATAACGGACGACGACAACGTGTCTCCTCCGTCCGCCGTCGGCCGGGTTATTCAAGAATACGTTACGTCATCGTATTTATATACTGCACTTGTAATAAATGTAAGAGCCGATCATACGCCGATGTTTGCGCATCGCGTTGATTGAGGTGCAATTATCCAACAGCTACTGCACCTATATCATTTTATTGCACCGGCATTTTGGAGCACAATATATTATTGTGCAATACTGCAGCTACCGCAACTGCTCCAGCAGCGATAAATATGTAGTCATGTAACTTGTCAATTCCACGTGATCGAGCAACAATGAAAGGGTTGGGTTTTTAAATATGCACCGGATATGTGCCGTTGAAAACAAGACTTCGTTTCTGTTGCCTGCAGTTACTCGCGGTTTTACTTCCTTGACATCTTCCGATGCATACCAAATTACCCCTGTGAAGTTGCCCCCCCCCCCCCCCCCCCCCCACTTTTGTAAAATTAAACTCTTGCATAGTTCTAGAGTTCTCACCGGTCAAAAAATCCAAATTCATCAATCTGCAAAAGTTACGAGCGATGAAATTTCGGATGAATTCGTGCTCTCCTCAAACTCGTACCGATGTATACCTTAGCAATTTCATTTCTCTTTTTTTTGTTCATTTATATATGATAAAGTATTATTCGCAGCTGGCGTTTGGCTATTAACCGGCGCTCGTGGATCATTCGGTCTCGGGTTACTTGTGCGCCAGTTGTCCGGTATCAATCAGGATTCATTTGCCTGACCCTCATGAGCCTCACGACCCTCCTGACCCAAACCTGACACCACCTAACGCCGTTGCTTGGGTTCTTTGGGCGCAATAGCTGAATGACAGGGAATAAAGAGGTACCATTTTTTGAACCGTTAATCCAATAAGTGTACCGGAGATCATGAAAAGCAAATCCCTAACTAACGGGGTTGAGTTAACGAATGAAAGATTAACGCGTACAGAATTGTAAGAAAAAAGAAAAGTTAATGAAATTAAAATACTAATTTTGACAAAGTAAAAAAGCTCAGGTACATAAGCAGGACAAATTGTTACGAACGTAACAATTACCATTTAATTGTGATTACAAATTCAAGAATAATTAAAAGCGCGGAATGTAATCAAGTATATGGGGCCCAGTAATGGCCAGTGATTACCATTAAACACGCAACCCTGCAGATAACTTGTACAGCAAGAGATACGCAGCATATGACATATCGTGTTTTCGAATCTCAAAGAAATTTCTTCCGCGGATTTGAAGACTGAAATAAATATCAATCTTCAAATCTCCTCCGTATTTTGTAGGTGAAATGAAAAAACCTTGGTCGTTTCAACTATTGCACATATGATGAATATGGAGCTAAAGATAATCGGTTCAGTTCGTTCGTCACCGACCGACTGACTGACTACTGAGTTTTAAGTAACTGGCGTCGCTTTCGGAACGACTGCGATCGCGACGCGTCCAAACGCACATTTTACGCGGTATGTATAACCACGTTCGTAGTTACCTGTGCATACATAGGTATGTGTGTAAAATGTACATGAATACAAAGAGAGAGAGAGGGAGAGGGAGAGGGAGAGAGAGATAGAGGCGCGAGGTGCAGCGCGCGGCGCGGTTATAACAGGAGAAAAATATCCCCGAGCTGTACTACACCGGCAGTGATGTGTGCACTGGGCATACATGTGTACACTTGGGACCTACGAACGATCATCAACCAGGTAAGGCAGGTCAGTGACGTTATTTGCGAGAACCTTATAGGTATACCGCACACTCCGAAGAAGAGGAGGAGGCAGCGACTAGCTGACGCTGTTGGTAAGCTGCGGCTGGCTGCTGCTGTTGCCGCTGCTCGGTGCGTTTCTTAACGAGCTTTCGCGTATTCGCATATCCTGCAGCGGCTCGTAACGTTCGCTATATCTGCAGTGTGTGTAGCGTGTGCTCAGTAGTATTATAAGTAGAGATGACTCCTCGCTGAGAAGCTCTCTTCGAAAACATAAACGCGTTATATCCTTTTCTGCAACGTAACGGACCCAAAACCCCTTCGGTAACTCCGACTCCCGTTGAGCGCTCCACCAAAAGTCCTTGAGAATGTCAGACCGTGACATCTTCAAGTGCTCGGCGATGAGACGCGTCTCGTGCTATATGAATCTAAAATTAGATACCACAACTCGCCCGCGGAAATATATATGCAATATGCAGTCCAGTTACCATTGTATTCGGGGAAAAATAACGTTCGGAGATATTCTTTTCCTTTCTTTTTTTTTGCCTTTTTTCCTAAAGAAGATGAGAAATTATTTTATCGATCATTCGTCACTAGCTTTCCCTTTCGCGTATGGTATGTATGTAACAGTTAAGATTTGAAATTGTTGTTCGCGGTGGAATTCGACTCTCGCGTTGGTCTGCGCCGCTGCAAGCACCGACGCTGCTGCGCTTAGAGACGATGAATCAATCGCGTGATACAGCCGTCTACGAACGAACGGAATGGGTGGGTAGAGAGGACCCGGTTGGTACTCAATGGGAGGTATAACCTTCGGTTTTGACTGACAGCTCGGAAATAGCTGATGGCGAGATGGCGGGACGAAACGGAGAAACGTGGCGGATGAGGGACGAGCGAGGAAACGGCCTAGCCTCGAAGATAATATAATGGTAGGAAGTCGACGCGTACCTATACAGTAATGTGCGAAAAATTCCTCGCTCTCCAGGACTTCCAATGTTATGCAGAAAGGATGTTGTTCGACGTCAACAACCCGACGTAAGAATCTTTCGCTTCACGATTCTATTATACGTATACGTAATACTAGAAGTGCAACCCGAAAGAATTCACCTCCACTTCATATAGGGGGAAAAAGTATTTCGAATTTTCGATAGTACGATGGAAAATTGACACGGTCCAGAACACGATTTCAGATACGAATTTTTACATCGATAGATTCTCCTGGGCACCATAGTCTGGAAAGCTTTCGAATTTCAATCAGGTTTCACGTTTTTTTTTCTTCTTTTCTTTTTTTCTTTTCACAGCAAGAGCGTATCAGAAATGCTTGCCCGATTGATACAACCTAGCGGCGTCTTATCTGCCCGAGAAATCCGTCGCTGAAATGCCGATTTTTCGTACAACGTTCGTAACTTCCACGGGCGATCCGAAGGGGAGTTTGTAAGAATACGTGGGTGTTTTAGCACCGTAGAAGATAATCTACTGGGGGTATATGCAGTCGTTGGCGATTCTCCGAAAGAAAGAATAACTCGTTCTTTAGCTCAACGTTCGCCGCACTCATAGGGCGAGTGTAAAATAGTGTGCAGAGAAAAAAAAAAAACGTTTTGTAAAAAATAACCGATATGTATAGAAAGGTTTGGAATGAATTTACAGTAAGATCTATAATGTATGTATAATGCAACTAGTACTGTACATTTATGATATGATGACTTATACCGAATAAAACGAAAGTTATCGAACTTTGAAAACCTAAAAATAAAGAGAAGTCAAACAACATATGCCTAGCACTTTTTGGCGTCGAACCAATTAGAATTGGGTATACCTACCCGTTGCTCGGTGTTGTTAAAATACTACGTTTCTATTAGCATAGTCTCGTATATCTTCTAGCTCCGCGCACAAATTTCATATTTTTCGCATTGGTCCAACTCCGCAGATTCCAGGTCGAGGCCCCCCAGGCGCCTGATCAACTTGCACAACAAAAAAAAAAAAAAATCCCACCAATACTCAGCAATTGTAGAATTTTTCAAGATACCGAATTTCATCGATACACGCGGCCATCTTTTTTCTTAGTAATATTTTCGAAAAGCGGTATTCTGATCATATTTTTATTTTTTTTTGGATTAAAAATTAAATCTGTATCCGATTACTCGGAGTTTTGTACAAGAACAAGACAAAAAAAAAGACGAATAATAAGAGTAAAAACGGTCAAATATTTTTTGAGAACGCTTCGAAATAACGTTGAACGTATAATAACGCGTAACGATACGCTGCACCAATCACGCGGTCTATACTACGTTACGGACATGGACCGGTTCTGTATTTTCGCGAGAGGATATCTGCCTTCTCTCTGTCCGGCTTTGGGGCTCATGGGGGTTCGGGATTAGGTGTGCCGTATTCCGCTCTCTCCTGTCTCCTGCAGTCTCCATTTTTATGTATCCAGATCTATAAATACTCGCAATGACTATATATTTTCTCACCTCTATATTATAAATCGCGAGTAATTACGCGCGAGTATATAGGTGATAGGAAACTTGATCTGGAACAATTTCATCCGTCATGATAAAGATTCTGGAATATACAATTTTTTACAACGCGGTGAAACCAACGCGATTTTTACTCTCCATCGAACATTTCTAGGTTATACTATACCTCCCCCTCCATTTCCTCTTTCTTCTATCGCTCCCTAACCATCTATCCTCGATCTGCAGCTTGCGGAACGCTCTCGACAAGTTGTAATGGCCGGTACAGCAGGATACGTATTGCAATAAAATGATTGCTTTTTTTTTTGTGCTTTTTTTTCTGTGTATTTCATTTTATTTCATACGATCTGTAACGCAGTACCTAACCGCAGTTTCCGATGGGAATGACGAAATTTGCGAGAGCAATTTTTGCGTTTTTTGAAACTCGAGTCGGAGTCCATTGGCGCGGGGATACCCGCAATCCCCAATTAATCCAGTGGAATATAACAGTCCCTGTTATTAAGATACTCCGTTATCGCTCCTAAGATAGAGAACCGGTCGCAGAGAACTTTGTCTGAACTTCATAATCTCCGAACCCTTCCATACCGAAAGTATATTACAGCAAAGCCTGGAGAGATTCAAACTTATCGTTCTTCGGGTTATAACCTGTGCCGCGATCCTGGTTGAGAATTTCAAAACTGAATTACCTCTTGGTGCAGCTGGATTAATTTATATCTAAAAATCTGAAGCTCGGAGAAATTAGATAATTGAAATATAAATCTTCTGCCAAGTACTTTCATTTCGTGCTTGAATTAATCCCATCTCTCTATCTTATCATCGGCGAGTTTTTTCCTTTTCATTCTCTTTTTTTCTCGCTGCAAATTTTTTGCTCAATTGCAGCTCCGTTTAAATTGTCTGAGAAAAGGAATTACACGTAGTCTCGTAATGCCTGCAGAAATTATTTGAGAAGCCATCCACGTGTTGATGAGTAGCATCGTATATCCCGAAGCTTATATAAGTACGTAACTAAATAAATACGGCATACGAGGCGACGTCTTTTGGATTAAAGCGATGTATGCAAAATAAATTTTGATCGAAAGAAGAGAATAACACGGACACACCTACACCACGATGATATCCAACTTATTATATATTCTGCTCCACTTACGATCATCAAGCGTCATGTATATTCAGACACTGAAAACCCAGTGTGGGTGCTCCTTTACACGTCACGTTAATAAACAACGTCATATGGTATACGTATAGCTATATCATGGTATATGGGCAGGACCGTAGAAAGAGCGGGTCGGCGACCCCTCGGCTTTAATATTTATATACTTTCGAGCCCGTCGTCTAGCGATTCGTAACGTCTCAAAACATGCAGAAGCAGAAGCAAAAGCAGCAGCAGCAACGGTGCCCCCAGTGTCCGTGGAAATATCACATACCCCGCCGCCACTAGCCATACATGTTGACCCGCGGACAATGTGTGTCGTACAAATATATATACATACATACTTATACATATGCACATACATATATAAAAGAGCGAGAGAGAGGAGCGATGGGGGGAATGCAAAAGCGGGGGCGTGAGATCTTTTATTTCTCACCGAGGTATATATACGTATAAATATAATGTTCGCTAGAAATAGCCCAGCGTGGTTGGCAATCGCGAAAAAAAAAAGAAAAAAAAATATTTAAGTAAAACGATATTACAAATTTGCCAAAATCATCGCGTCTGTTCGAAATGAGAAACTTTTTTCTAAATTTTTCTGCGAGGTGATGAAAATTTTTTTCTTCTCTTTTTTTTCTTTAACATTTTTGAAAAGTCGGAGTTTCACCGAATCGCGAGTACATTATAGCTATGTGGATATTACGTACAAATGCACATACGGACGAAATACATAGGATAGAATTGTGAGGCACCAAGTGTTCGGTGTCAATTCCCATTTGGCACGCATTCCTCTCGGCCACTGAAAGAATTGTGTTGGAGATCGCGCGGCGGGGGCAACTTTGCACTTGCTACACGATATATTACAATACGTACGGTATATTACGCCTATATCTCGTCGCGTCTGACCGGGAGTGGTGTACGGTCGCGTTTGTTTTGATGACACAATCAACTGTCCAGTTTCCTTGAGATCTCATCAATCGGTTACCGAACGCCACTTCTATTCGGTAACGTGCTGCATGACGTCCGACGTACGTTACGTCGTGATTTTATACATACCAACGTAAATTCGATGCACGTATATTGTTGTAAGTTTTAAGAATTTTATGCAGCATCGGAATCGTTCGATATTGTAGCCGATATACGGGCGTGCATAAAGAATCATCATCGACGTGATATTATCTAGAGGTCACCAGACGCATCGGAAATATTTTTCACGGATGCAGTAATTGTCTGGTACTTGGAGATTAATCGTGCAATCGTGACAATTGCGATTCTTCGATGAACGATGATAACAATAATATAATAACCAATGCGAATACTTGCGACAAGGTCATGGAGAGAGATTTTTTGTATAAGATAAATAAGAGTGAGATTGTAATTGTGCGAATGATAAAAATTAGGGTGGAAGAACTGACCTGGGTGTATTGACGACTGGCCTGCCCATCGCCCGCTGCTGGCGTTTCTCGTTGCTGGGAAGCCGCAGGTAATCTTGGTCGCCAAGAAGGAACAAATCCTTTGATATAATCATGTCCACCGTCTGGTCTCCGTCAGCTCGCGCGCTGCTTCTTTCGATTCTGGATTCCTCTCCTCTTCCTCTTCCTCTTCCTTCCTTTCTCTCCCTCTCTCTCGCGAGCACCCCGTTCTTCTTCTCCTTCTCCTTCTTCTTTTCCCCTCCCTTCCTAGACGACCTTCTCACCCACACCCACGTCCTGCCTGCTGCTGCACCCTCTGGCAACCACTCCGATATAATCGGTCTGGCGCCGGTACAGATACCGGAACTTTACTCGCGATCAACCCGCGCGGCCAGACAAGGTCTTTGGGTCGTCAAAGCCAACCCGGCAGCATCGTCGCCGACGATATTATAGGCAAAGAAAAAAATTCAGGGGAAGGACCGCGCCTTTTTTTTACCCCTCTTTTTTCTTACAGTCTTCCGTAGCCTTTTTCACCACTCGACTCGAGCGATTTTACAAACCCCCGTCGATTAAACCAATCGCTTCTATATTTTATGTAGAAGCGTTTTTTACACGGTTACACTTTTTTTTAGAAAATTACCCATATCGCCTGATCGAATTCGTTATAGGATGATATCGTTTTACGTCTGTATGTGTCTATAAGTTTATATTCGTATATATATATATATATATATATTTATAAATTCTTTTTGTTTATCGTAAACTTTATCTCTTTACTTTCCTCTTTACTTGCTCGATATAAATAGTATATTCATATATTCATAGATATCTATACATAGCACCAAATTATTTATAGAAAATCAGTGTGCGCGTTTTTATTTATTTATTTTTATTTCTATTTCTATTTGTTTTAAATATTTTATTGCGGTAATATTATTCGCGGAGTTGTTATTACCGTTATAATATAGATTTTCTCGATGTTCTCATTTCCTCTTATTTCTTCTCCCAATCTTTGGCAATGGTGTTGCGAAGTATATACGTTTCTATATATGTACAATCATTCGCATACATATATAACGTGCATGTATTTCTATACACGGCGATAAAGTTTGTGTATGTAATAACGATCGTCTCTCGACCAGATCTCGGGGTAAAATTACCAGCAATATACCCTACTGCAGGTGTTGTACAACACAAGCTGAAGTACGAAAGGGGAAATGAAATCGTGCCAAATTCTTGATGATAGGTCGTAACTAAAGTTCAGCTCACGTTTCCGCGTACGAAACAACATAAACTACACGTATATAAGCAACTCCGATTACGCCAGTGCAAAGACGGAGTCGTCGACGATTACAGATTCATAAACACAATGGAGGAAACGAGCGGCAATGTATTATAGATAATAAATAAATAACGTAAATTCGGTGGGTATAACAAAACCTGCACTCACGATGCACACGTATATACGTGGGTAATATATATACCTAGATTTAGGTATGTATACAAGTCTCGCGCGGAGTAATTTCAACCACGGGTTCAACAATCTGTGTCAAACAGGAACGGCGGGCGGTACGAAATAAAAATACACATCGCCAGTTGCCGGTGTTGCGTTCTGTTGTTTAGCTTACTAATTTATTTAACGCAAGAAAGAGCGGAAAAAAAAGTCCCGAGGAAGGGATATCCGCGGACCCAAGTTTCGATCTTGACAACCGTCGAGAAGTTGAGGAAAATCAAAAGAAAAAAGAACCTTCTGGACGTCGCGCGAAGGGGGCGTAACCTCAATTTATTCAATGAGAGTCACGGTGCAACAACTTGCGTTATCTCAGTTACGTCTGGGGAGACGCGAAATGATCGGATTAAAATTACTGCTTTAATCCTCCGGGCATTTTTATGTTGCCAAAGTTTAATTCGTTGCCTGCACAGCTTTTGGAACAGCTGAGAGCCGGCGCGAAAATTCGCGCTGCCCGGTACAGTTGCCGGTTAAAGAACGCCGAGGATGTGGACGATGACGATGACGACGATAACTGCAGCAATATTAGCCTAGGAGAGGGACGACTGTCATTGAGGAGAGACATCATCCCCGTTTATCCTGCATGATAACGGTGCCGCAGCATGCACCGGCGATATTTAGTAGACTGACGACCGCCCACGGATAAAAATAATTCAATTGCAGTACGAGTCGCAACCGGTATTCCGCTGCTGGTGCAATGATGCTTTTATTGTAGGAGATGTAAAAGAAGATTTTGTCAAGGAGATTAACGAGCAAAGTTTAACGGTTATCAGTCCGAACAATAACAACGTCCACGATGCACACTTAATCGAGCGAAGAAGTATCTCAAAATTTTACTTTCATACACTGAGGTATTTTATGTACCTTTTTTTTCTCTCTCTCTCTTTTCTCCGATCGCTGCACATGTGTGTTGAATTACGATCTGTATTAATTTACTCAATTTCAACGTTTGACGTGTGAAATTGAAAATAAGACCGAAGTAAGCGGTGTGCAGATATAGTTTATCTTATAAATGAAATTCTCAGTTTTTTGTTTGCTTTTCTCATTATTTTTGGATGAAAAATTTGATTGATATTAAAAAAAGTATCGCCGACACAAAATCGTGTTGTTCTCTTCGTTGAGGTTTGGTGCATTTATTGTACATGTAGTTTTTAAAATTTCTCAACTGCACTTCGCACCCTGCAGAGATTATGCAGCGGTCGATTATAATTACATTTAAACTGACCGATCGACCGATGAATTAATTTATTTATCGATTAGGTGTTCGTACTACTTGGTTTTTGCACGACACGAAAAAACTTGAGAGATCAAAATCGCGAACGATCTCATGTGTGGAAATACATATGTAAACGCGGTGCTACTTTGCTCGTCGAGACAGAAGCGCACGCGACGCACGACTAGTGCGAACTGAGCGGCCACGGCCAGGCGAGCTCGCGCCGCGTTGCGTCTCCGTCTCGAACCAGCCCAAGTACAAAGTGAACCGAACCAAACCAACTCACCCTTCCTCTCAATCTACGGGAGCCGGCCTATCCTCCTATCCTATCTGCTATCAGGTAGCCGCGGGAAACGCGCCCGCGCGGTCCACCCGTCGATCCTGATCCTTTGCTAATGTTTCCTGAGAAAATCCGAATCGAAGATCCGAAGAAGCTGAGGTCATCTCCCGATGATCGTTCGTTTCACATTCGGCACTGACCCACGTGAATGATTGAATGAATTATTTATTTCCCAGGGATCGAAGGTTGATGAGATTTTTCCAGGGTTCGGATCTAACGTTTTCCGATCCACAGAAAATCACGTAATTTCTACAAAGGGCGTGAAAAGTAGAGATCGGGGAGTTACGTACACGGGTCACAGCTGCATGCCTGGTTGCATGGTTGGAATACCTCTGAGGTTCGATGAATCTGAGTGCATCGTCAGCAGGTCGAGGATTAGAACGAGCGTTTTATTTTTTTTGTTTCTTTATTTTTTTTTGTTTTTTCTTCTGGCAACGGCGGGTCCGAGTAGCCAAAATTGAAACAACGCTAGGGGACGCGCGGTCTACGCGATGCCAAATAACACGACGGCTCAACAATATAATATAAGGTGGTTGAGTCTTGAGTGCTGCATCGCGGCATCGGCGCATACGATACGTGCGAGAGGAAGACCACTGCAACAACCACACGGGGTTTTGAACGAAGGAAAGTTTTGCGCAGGCCACGTCCTCTATATTCGTACGGCGATTGAACCGATCGCATATGTTTATACCTTCGAATATAAGTGTGCGACACATGCACATACCTTGTGCAGCAACGAGCAAAAGCCCCTGAGACGTCAATCTTGTTTTTCGATTGCCGCTGCCGCTGCTGCTGCGTTTGGTCAAACTCGAAACTCTGCGAACCGCTGCTGCAAACGACGCTGCACTAAACTGCATCCAATGAATCGCGCCGAATTGCAACGAATAACCGGTACGGTACGTGACTCGACCAAATGCTAACTTAACGACTTCGGCATAACCAACGAAACTCTGCGGTTATCAAAGATCCACGATGCACGGTTGGTAGCCAAAAGAATTTTTTTTCGCAGCTCTCGAAAACTTTCCTTCCTATTTTTAACGTGGGTTATACGCTTTAAAAATTCAATCTCATCCCACGATAATTATTCTTTCACGATGCAATTTTAGTACACACGGCCGGAAGCTGCGTATAATGTGTTTCTGCATGGTTTTATATACACGAACTAGATTTGAATGTCCGTTGCTCCACTGCTGCAGTTGCACGCACGCACTCTTTCTACTCGCGCAAAGAAGATGTACAAAAAATTCGCTACGGGTGTTTAGCGACTAGTAAAAATAAAAAAGCATTAACAGAAAAGCATTAAGGTTGCGTTAATAGCATAGCTCCGATGCATCGCGGCGCGGTGCATAGCAGATGATATAGCCGGAGGTCGTAATAATGCGATAGAGTTTTTCTTTTCTTTTTCTTCTTTTTTTTCTTCACCCTCTATCGGTCGAGGCACCGGGTTAATTGCAGATACTCAGAAGCTGTCGCATTTTTAATAACAGGAAATTGCAGTTAATGGTACATTTTCTGTATTTATTATACACTGCAGGATCACGTGAACGGGGCGTATGCGAATCAACGCAATTGAACAAATTTGAACGTTTGATACATTCGATATTTCATACACGTCTCTTATTAACCTGCATTTGCGAAGCGGAAGAAAATGTTCAGATGGTTAAAGTAATAAATTGTATGAAATGAAAAATAAAAAAACGACGTAGTTATTGTACAACTGCAGGATAACCAGTCATGCTATAATTCAAAGCTGACGGACATTTTGCCTGCGCACGTGAAGCGTCGGAGTGGCCGCTTAATTTTCTCGTGATTTTGATAAGCCTTTAGAGAATTGTGACTCGCACGAGCGGTGAGGATCGAATGTATACATCGCATTGTATGTACGTACGTAGATTATACACCGGTAAAATATAGGATAGAGGAAAGAGGAAAGAGACGAGAATTTCTATATGCGGAGAATGCATTCCTCGGTGATTAAAATAGCCTTTTTCGCACCCGGTGGTCAAAATACTACAATGCTGCACCGCCGCTATATATGCGGTTACAGGTTACCGCTGCACGGTACACACCACTGCAGTTGACGTTCGATTTCTTTTTATCATTATTTAATACACAAAGCTATATGTGTATAATTTTCTGTATATTATCGATAACGAAAAGTCGACGAACTCTGGGCTTATAATAGAATCTGCGTCCGCTGTATATTATACGTATACGTACATTTTGCTATATCGCAATTATATTATTTAGTCATATTTCGTGAGCAATTACAAAACGAGATTGCTAGAGACTTCAACGGGAGATACTGCCGCGCGTTATGTATGTGCGAGATATACGATAAACACTGCTAATTAGAGAGCCTTTTAAATGAAAAGTCATTTCGCAATGAAGCGGACATGAAAGCCTCTCGTGGTACATATACAACCTGCGTCAGGCAAACATCGTATTGTATATATAGGGACCCACTTACAACATTTATGTATACCTGTATATATGTACGTATGTATGTACATTACATTTATGCACTTGTCCGCTGCTTCTGCTGCTGTTTTCTGTACCTCCAAAGGTGCATCCTACTCCAAGTTGCATGTGTACGTGTGATACACATTATTGCGTTCGACGGTTTGGTATACGCATCGAACCTGCGCGTGCAGTTTCTGCTCATTTGTATATACATGAAATAAGCGTGCGAGTACATAGAGTTATATGTAATGTAATGCACGTAGCTATTATACATAGTAGCATATATTTACTCATATATATATTATACCATTGTGCACTATAGTACCCATACTTATGAATTGCATACACCCAGTTTCTTCTGCCGCTTCAGGTATGAACTACGCAAGCGCGTACATACTTATGTATATATATATGTATACATAGGTAGGTGTATACCTATATTTACATAGATGTTATACCTACTAACAGATAGATTATGTACCGCGAGGACGGAAAAGGGGGATATAAGCCTCATGCCTATGTTTCCTTTCTCGTGGGCTTTCTCGAGTTTTACGTGCGGCGTAGAACTGCATCTTCGGATACACGTATATGCGTATGTATAGGTATATGTGTAAGCGATGAGAGACCCGGCCATCCCTCGTGTGTCCCACATATCGCTATCTTGTTCTCTTGATATGCAATGTTTAACATAACTATCTACGTACTCACATCTGCATCAGGAGTTTAATAAACAGAATCAGCGACTACACGTACAATTATTCTATGTGTACACGTATTCGTACACACATGCGCGTATTATAACGTTACGTAATCACCGCGTTTACGTGCCACTGAGTAAATAAACAAACTGCAAAAAAACATCCCCGGAACTGGTGCGTGTAATTGGAAAATGACAGATATATCTGCACATGGTATAGCAGTGGTGTACGTACAACGAAATAAAAACCATTCGACGTCAATTTCACGGTCTAACTTCCCGGATAACACGATATATTTCTGTTTATAATCTAAACGAATCTTACGTTTTATCGGATTAAATTATTTTCGGGACACTCGGACAAACGTAATTTGGATCGACGTTTTACCCCCGTTCCCGAGGGAACCAGTTGAGCTTGTGCTCCTCCGATGTGTGAGTCTAAAAAAAATGTGCAGGTGGTTACAAACCGCCTGCGAGAGAAGACAGACGACCTCCTTGGATAAAAGGAGTACCATAATTATTGTTCAACTATAATTCTTTCCAGCCTCCTTAATGATCGTCTCGCGACCCACCCAGTAACTATAATATCATAGCAAACTAGTTTCGCAGGTAAACGGTGCAAAGAATGTACATAAATTAAACGTACACCAGCTGTATGTATTGCACTATGAATGAACGATAATAATGAACTTTCAAAGTGGAGGAGATCATCCTAAGAATAGACGTGATGACACTGGCCAGCGACAAAGGGCCGATAAGATTGGTTTGTTTGGCCCACAAATCACCGAAGCTACACATTCGATTCTTCGGCTACCTATACTGCAGCATGTAACGATGTAACTGCACACTCTTCGTTTGGAATTAGAGTTACGCGCTTCGGACGACGTTTTACATAGGTAGGTGTATAAGGTATGCCGTACGTATTCGTATAGTTGGCATGTGCTGCTGCTGCTGCTGCTGCAGTCGTTGTACTTTATACAACGTATGTAAGTTTTCTACCTGCAGAAGCAGCACCACAATCCCTAGACGGAGACTCGCGACATTTCGCTCTTGTTGGTCGATTTTCATCCTTATAACAATGCTAATTAGCGGTGACCTCGGACGCTGTGCAGAGTCCACGAGTATAGGTATGTATAGCTGCAGGTATATATATAGGTGTGCATGTGTATGTATATAGTTATATCGTTCGTACATACGAATGTCCACGATTTTCAAACAGACTGCACTGTCCGACGACGCGGTAGATATCGAGGCAACATCTCTTAGGACGATTCTTAAACACCCTCGGGATTGAAGAAACTTTTTTACTACATACGTACTCTTATAAACATACTACACCTATCGCGATCGTGTATTTCGCATACTCACGTTTATTCACATTAAATATGTATAGTGTATTCACGACACGTGGGATTTTGTTAGAAAATTTTCACACGTCGTATATACGTATAACATAAACGCTTGAAATGATTCTTGCTAGAAGCAAAAGGGATAGAAATGTATAAAAGTTGAAAGTTATGAAAAATAAATAAATAAATGGTGAATGTTGCCGAGAGAAAAGACTTTCCGAGTTCTCGCTAAAGATCACGAAAAAGTGGGTGGCAGGTTAAGATTCGCGCAATATCTTGCCCTACCAGTTTTCCTATACATCTTTCCCCGGTGCACGGCATTCTCTTACGCGGGTCTTTGAACCTCCAGTGAAAATGAGCGCATCTATCTACCGCCGGTACTGCGCCCGCCACCGTCGCAGCTATTGGAATGAATGACTTCTACTCCTACTCGCTTACTCCTACTCGTTTACTCCCGTATTGCTCCTCTTTACTTCGGTTGAGCTTTCATACTCCTCCTACTCCTCAGCATTTACTACTAACATTAATACCTAGGTAATAACATCACCGGTAAACTCACGCGAACAGCTGCAGCTGCAGGTTTCGACGACGACCAACTTACGGACAACGCACGCGGTGCCGATTTCAAATGCTGCACCTCATGAAAAGACCATCAACAAGCTCAATGCTTCGACTAAATTATAATCACACGATTTACAATTAATAATAATAATAATCATGATAATAATAGTAACAATCTGATAGACCTGCGCCAAGAAGATTGCAGGTTCACTGTGCACGAGTCGCGTCACGATGTATTTATTTGCAAAATATATCTGTAATCGTTATGCAGCGAAGATAAAAATTAATGATGATCATCAATTTACTACAATCAAAAATATGATGTTTTTGGTTTCCTTTTACTTTTTTTTTCATAGTTTGTAGATGTGTCATAAAGTATACCCGATGTGACACTAATGGCAAGGATATCAATTGGCGGTTGTACATATATTTGTCCGATGGATATAAAATAAATGTTTAAACTAAAATCGGCTTTCACCTTCGTGTAAGTTCGGCTTGTTGAATCAAGAAAGACACTTCAGGTGTTTCGACTCTGCATACAAGGAGCTCAGAAATCGTCGTTTTAGAATCTTAATAGTTACAACGAGTGTTGTGTATACCTACGTGACAAACGGGAACACGGCCCCGAGCTCTCCGCATCTACCATGTTCGCGACTAGGCAGTAATAACGTACAGGCTAGATTGCTAGATTGGCAGCGGATGTAAATTGCTCTTAATTGTGCTAAGTCTCTAATCCCGGTCTAACACTGTAGTGTAGCCTGTTCGCCTTTCTGCAGAGCGTAGTACGTATAGTTCCTCGAGCGATGTGGACCAGAAGAGGACGGATTAAAAAAGGGAACGAGAATAAAGAGAAGATTGAAATTGAAGAAAATTTGAAGAAAAGAAGAAAAAAAACTAATTAAAACGTCCGACGTGCCGCTGCTCTCCGATTATTTATCAGAGCGTGCGAACATGCGTACTAATTTCATGTTTCTAAGCAAACGTTTTCGTTCGTTGCGCGATGGTGTTACATAACAATTGGCGAAACTGCGCGGCCATAGTTTTTATCATGTCATATCATTTTACAGATTACTTTTCGTCAATTCATTCAGCGCATCAATTTTTATTCTCTTGTCTTTAGTTTTATCGGAACCAAAAAAATGAAATAAAAAGATCCGACACCTATATAGATTATTCCATCTTCGCACCATTGAGACTCCAAAGAACGTTCGTTCGTCCAACGAATTATGACGAAATTTTTTATCAACGAATTCGTGGGTAATGACTCGACAACGATATTCGCTAGAGCGTGGGCGAGGACGATACATATCCGTGGAACTTAGGATAGTCCTGGTAACCCAGTAACCGATAAGAACATGTTGTTGGCTGAGCAACCTGTACCACAATCCTGGATCTACTTTGATATAGGTATAGTTATATACCTGCTCCTAGAGCAGACGTGTACCCGCTAGTGGAGGATTCGAACGAACCTGCAATAGCGACAAACTATACACGGAATTCATATCGCACATGAACACGCAAATCAGAAATTTATCGACTTAATGTCGACGGATTCTCTTTGTGAAGAAAAAATAGAACGTGAAATTAAAAGAATAAATAAATAAATATAATCTGCACGAGCGTAAAACGCGAAATGAAATCGCTGGCATGTTGCAAGCCGAAGCGCACAAAGTAACGAACGAACAAGAACAAACGCCTCAGCACGTTATCGGCCGATTTGCGCTCCTCATCTGGACTGCAACATACCCTGGCAGTAGTAAATACAGTAGTCTATCTGTATCAACACACACATTTATATAGGTATGTATTGTAATACGTGTATTGCGATATACATACGGTGGCAGATTCAGAGGCGAACGGGTTATTGGCGGTCAGATCGACTCGACGCATTGGCTCTCAGCTTATCCGCGCTGCAGAAGCCACTCGGGATGCAGGACGCTGCGCAGGAAATGCAATTATCGTACCTACCTCCCGACCAAACCCGGTGTAGCTCCGATGCCGCCACGCGGGGTTCAAGTCCCTATCCCTCTTCCTTCATTTCCGTACTTATGGTTCGTCCTCATCCCAGTCCCGTATGCACCGCCCATATATAAGTATACATGATGTATATACCTAATTCCATCTCTAAACTTATCCTCTGTCGCTCGATCTTTTATCAAAATTAGTCGGAGCGCCCGAGGGCTGGAATCTAATTGTAAGCCCAGCACTTCCTTTCTATGTTTTTTCTTCCTCTTCGCTTCTCTTAATCACAACCGCCTCTAATGATTACCACGTAATAGGTGAAAGTGGTGCGAATATCGGTGCATCAACGTACTCATGAAAATGCGTTGTTTGACCCAAGTTCGCGACGCGAAATTGCAAGTCGCACGTGGATTAATTAATCGAGAGCAAAGGATTGAGGAGGTTGCTATTTGTTGACGGCAGGAAGTAGCATCGTTTTTACCACTTTGGAATTAGTCGATGGTTTATTCGGTGGATTATCTCGGGTGGGTCACGCAATACTTGCACTTTGCTGAGATACTGGGTGTATATTCCGATACATTGGTATCCAAGATAGACGATAATACCGGGACATTATGTGTATAGGTATACACTGCTCTAATCTATTAGGAGAAAGGCTAACGACCTTTTTATCAATGGATGTCATCCGCAGTCAAACATAAGTCTGCGGACAAATATGGCAATCGGGGATCCCGCTCTTGCTGTTGAGCGTTTTAATCTCTGGTATTGAGTGACGGGATTTCTCCAAATCAAATACCTTTATAAAAAGACTAAACTCATTCTGCAAATACGAACGTTTTGTTAAAACATTTAACTAATTAATCGTACGACTGATCCATTTCGCAAAACTAATTTCGTAAAACGATATCGGATCCCCAGCTACTTGTCACCTGGCCGCGTACCTGGAATTGCATACGGTAGGGAGAAAGAAGAATCACACGCGAACGGTAGTACAATTAGATATAAGCTAATCATCTCAGTTACGGAATGACCAGGATCTAAATAACTAAATATGCCGTGCGAGCATGAATTCCATCACAGCTTCGAAAATTCGATATTGTACTCTCGGACTTCATGCGATCGGAAATTACCACTGGTACTTTTTGGTATACCGAGTAATCTAGGAAAGGAGTGAGTTAGGGAAAGGAGAAAATGAAGTAAGAATTAAATTCTGTTTTGGATTGATACCAAGAATTTTCCGTTTAATCGATAGTGTGTATTGAGTTAACGAAGGAAAATGATGACTACAAGTTCGCGGTATGATTCATGAAAAGTAATCGACAGAAGTCGCAAAATTATAATACAGTGGACTATCGTGCTTATTTTTTCTACCCTACACTACTGAGCTTTTTTCGCGATACCATCACGTTATTCGAATAATCAATTTTGCATCTAAATCTGGTGAAAATCAGGCTTTAAACGACTAGCTCAGGCAGCTTAAGCGTTGAAGCTGGGAATAAAAATTTTTAAACACGAGTACAATTGGATAATTAACTACATATTGATATTCATCAATCAGAGTCTGAATACGTGTCGTTGGCAAATCCCATATGGTACACCCGAGATTCTAGTCCCATCTCTTCATCACCTTGTGATACGAGCTCGATCATACCTCTGAAATTAAATTAGGCTCATAGAAAAATCCATTTGGAAAAATGGAAAGAAATGGGTATGAATTCAAACATGATTCATCATAATTATGCCGCAATTCAGATTCTTCCAGGTAAATTTTTCCTAACGCTATGGTTGTTATGGGGAGGTTTCAAGTTATTTCTTTTATCGGATAATTCACAACTCAAAAAAGTCAGATCTCAGGACTTACTTTAGCACCGCACCTTCGTCTCCGTCCCACCTTATTGTGCCTGGATGATTTATCTTATATCCCAATAGCCACTCCAGCTTTGACCGTAATTTCTGCAATAACAATAACAAATAAAACGGTCAATTCAAATTCCAAAAAACTATCACATCTTGTGTTTTACAGCCGATTGTGTCAATGCTAACTAAACCTTACTTGGATGATATAAGCAGTTTCCGGTTCACACAGAAAGCTCAGGGCACCTGGTAGAGCCAGCACACATTTTCCATGCTGTTCTCCTGAAACGTAAGTTAAAAAAAATAATGTGACAATATGTCAACATAAATTTTCACCGGAAAGGTTGGTCTGATAATTTTACTTCATCATTCGAACCTATTTTGCTATCTGGACCGGCAAAAATTAAACCCATAGGGCTGATGCTTGTAGTGTCATGCAGGTAAATAGCCGAAGATAATTGCTTCGTGTAGTAAACCAAGTAAGGACTGGGAAACGAAGGGCACTTTTCATTTATACTCGAGGGATGCAGCTTAACTTTACCATCCTGTGGTGTCAAAACCTTAGCACCATGCCTGTGTACAGATCTGCAACAAAAACACAGGAGTAGTCCCACGATTGCAAACATATTATTAGGAAAAAGATAACTTGTTTATGAAATCGAAAAACTAAATACTCACTTGACTATAGCAACGTTAGGGTAGAGTCCTGCACCAACAACAGCCTTCACCAATGCCAAATTGTTCGAATTTCTATTACTACGGTCATCACTGGGGTTTGTACTATGGAGAAAATTCATCTCACAGAGATACTTGGCAAACTGGCTCTTCATGTCCGTTAGAAGTTTGAGCGTGTTCCAAGAGAGAAAATATTCTCTGCAAAAGAATCCCGGAGAACCTCGTCTACCGGCTTCTTCAAATCTTCTGAGCGCTTCCGCAAGCGCTATGTGATCGCTAAACTGACCTGCACCCAACTCTAATTTTTTTTTTCTTGCTTCTGCCTCTTTGCCCAGTGGACAATAAAACGCGTCTTTGTAAGTAAGGCTAGCAGCTATCGAAAAAACTGGTTCGACGCACGAAAATATCGCCCCTAATATTATCATTTTTCCTAGAATAAAAATACCCTGCTACACACATTTCAATGATCTGTGGATTCCAGTTGAAACAAATTAGACTTACCCGTTCTAGGATCGAGCGGTAATTTAGCCAAATGATAACCCAAAGGTGTTAGCTGTTCTTCATCATCCAGAGCATTCAAAGTCGTAAGCAGTTCAAGTGACAATTCAACAGCCTTTGCATTCGGGGGATCGATAACACTGGATAAAAATGGTTTTATCTTACCGAGTTGCAAGATTTTAGCTTGTAGAATAACCTGATCTAGTCTTGTTCGCAGCATTTCTGGCAATGGATATTGATCTAGCGTCATTTCCCTTGCTCTTGTGTATAAATGATAACATTTTCCGGGTTGAACTCTGCAAATTTATAAGACGATTTCACTTAAGATTTATAGTTGTTCTAAAAAGATAACATTAGTTCAGTCGCATGATTTTTTCGTAATGTAAACTTGCCTTCCAGCTCTTCCACGTCTCTGTTTAGCATTAGCCATTGAGACTGGTTCTGATAATAATGTTTCTATGTTATTGTCAGTATCAAACCGACTAAGCTTCATTTTTCCAGAATCAATCACATATACAACATCCTCTATTGTGATCGAAGTTTCAGCGATTGATGTTGCGATTATTATCTTCCTCACCCCATTTGGCGGTTTATCGAAAACTATTTTTTGATCGACAGTAGGCAACCGGGAATGCAGAGGATATACTATGTATCTACCTGCACAAGAAATTTATTATTACTAAAGCCAGATTGACAATATTATCAATTTAAAATGAGACAACTGCCTTACTGGTGGGATATTCTCCAGACTCCAGTAACATTTTGGTTAATTTTGTTATATCCACCATCCCTGGTAAAAATATAAGAATCGCACCAGGTCCTTCATTTCTACATATAAATTGCACTAGTTCAGCAACAAGGTCAAGCGACAAATCTTCACTCAATGGGTTTCGAAGTTGATCGATAACATACTGAGGATATTTTCTCTGTAATACAACAAGTTGATTAATACATAATTCGAACAAAAGATGGATTGAAAAAAAATATCACCTCTGGTACCTGCCTCAGACTCTATTTGCCTTATATATGGTTGAATAAAGTCCGCGAAATCGTCTGATTTCTTTTGCTGATTTTTAAACCTTTTCATATGCTTTCTGTGATTATTTGGCATTTCGGGAGGTGGAGGAAATCGGAACCTGAAATCGAATTCGTATAATCTCTATTGATATCTCTCTGACTATGCACCACATCTTATGAGACAATATCTTTCATTCACCTACCGGGTAAACTGAAGTACATCTTCTAAATAATATTCTTGTACGGGGTAAGTGAAACCTGGTATATGAATAATTGGACAGTTATTGTAATATCTAGAGAATTGTTCTGAATTTAAGGTGGCACTCATTAAAATCACTTTCAGATCAGGCCTCTGAAACAACAAGAATAATAAAGTCGGACATGAAGAACAAAATATAAATCAGTCCGATTATTTCCATACCTAAATATTTGGACTGCTAAAAATCTTACCCTAGGAATAATTTGTTTTAATATCGTTATAATGAAATCGCTTTCCGTACTACGTTCGTGAATTTCATCGATGATCAAATGAGAGTAATTGGTTAAAGCTGTATTACCATGAAGAAATTGCAACAACATTCCTGTGGTACAAAACAATATGCTTCCATGATCTCTGCATAACTCTCTGAACAAAAATTCAATTCAATTACACAATTAAAACTATTATTCAACAATATCCGCAGGGATATATCAAAGTATGTTGTCCTACAATCCTTACTTTTCAAGTCTGATCTGAAATCCAACAGATTGGCCAAGTCTCTCAGCTCTTTCTGCAGCAACTCTTTCTGCCACGGATATTGCGGATATTCTCCTTGGTTGTGTACAAATGATTTTTGTTACACTTCCATTTCCTCGTTCAATCTGGTCGTCCAAAATGTACTGTGCAATTTGTGTCGTTTTACCACAACCTGTTATACCAAATCAGACAGGAATACATGAGATCGATCACGGGTATCTTTACCATGAAATGACTTCATCAACTGAAGGACTCACCAGTTTCACCACTGATTACAATTACTTGATTTTTTTCAATGAGATCCAAGATTTTATTCTTTACTTTGAATGTAGGCAGTTCTTCTCTAAACTTCAACATTTTTTGATAAGATGGTAATGATAACCTCTTCTTGTTTTCCTCCAACAATTTCTCATTCCAATGGTCATTCTGTACAAGTTTTGAATCGGCAAGTATAGACTTTGTCAGGTTTTGTTGAATATCACCAGATATAATTTCCAAGAATGACTTCTTGAAATGGGAGTCATTGATATGACTGTACCTATCCCCCAATTTGTTATTGATTTCTCCATACATGCTTGATCCAGAAACAGGTGTGGGATGGTTGTGTTTCATTGAATCAAGCAGGTCTCTTATTCTTTGTTCAGTACGACGATTCAATCGGATGGCATGAGTTGCCTGCCGCGAAGCATTATTTCCTGAACTTTGTGCTTTATTTTTATAGTAAAGACCAATTTCTTTCCCAGTTAACCATGGAGGATGTGAACCCCTACCTCGACCTTGACCTCGCCCTCGTCCATGTCCTGATCCATGTCCATGACCAGCTCTTGTTTGCGTTTCATGACTCGAACCATCTATGAGGTGATTTATAAAATCAAGTAATGATGACCAACTTGTACTTAGTGAATGAATTGGAGAAACTAGGTATTTAACTTGACCATCACTAGATATCAATGATGTGCTATTCATTGGATCTTGACGTGACTATGAATAAATTTAATATCAAATGATCACCAACCGAATAATCTAAATCACTTTTAGAGGATAAACATAACCTGTCAACAATTATTGCTATGAAACATACCGCGATTATCCTCGGAATAATCCCTGCGATGATAAGAGCCATGTCCATTTCTTGATCCACGACCTCGTCGATAAGACATTTGTATATTTATTCGATACACCGTATTTAATCCACTTTTAAATCCGCCCATCAGATTTCGTTCCACACACCGAGCAGTTATACATATTCTTTATTAAAGTCCGAAGAAATCCGTCTACTTCATCATTTCAGACGTGCGATGATTTAACGATGGATTATCACGCACTAAACTTCAGTTTTGGGTATGAAACTAAGTGTAAAATAAAAATTATACTATGTACTGTGACCAGACAGTACGACCATTATGCTGATACATATTTTGTCGGCTTTCGGGCTCTGCAGTACTTCTGCATCGCGGTTCATCACGCGCAAGTCCGGTACTTTACGTACTTACTTACTTAGTCATAAATGTGTGAACAAAATGCTAAAATTTCACAGAATAATTTAGTATAAATCAAAAGTCAATATTCGGATTTTTAGGCCTTTTTGTACCATCAACATCTATTGATTTCAATGATCATGAAATTTAATAATACCTTTTGACCAACTATGCAGCCTTTCTCTTCAGCACCATTTCCGCATTTAGCAAAACATCTCTTTTTCCGGTTCTTTTGACGGTCGTCGGAACTTGTACAAAATGGTAAGCTAGGTAATCCTGTTTCAAAGCTGGAATCGTTGGAAAATATCGCAGAAGTTATCAATCATCATCTACCTGCAATATTTGTTCACCAATTCACGGCAATATTCCACTGCAATATCCCCGATTTACAAAAATCCGGCAGTGCCAGGACGTCGCGTTAGGTTAAGTCGTGTGTGGTTATGTGACATCAATAGTTCAGTATTTTCAAACAATTATTAATCATACACGTATGTGATCAGATGTTCAGTGTTTCCGAACAGTCTTAGTGTTTCCACGCTATTTATCGTATTTCGCCAACTCAACGATTTCATGACTTACTCCCTTGAGCTTGGAGTTGTTGGGAAAATTAATCCGTCCTACGTTTACAAACGCATGATGTCACATATCTATATCAAGATTTAATTATTCTCACTGCAATTCGGCGATAGACTAATTCAATATAAACATTGGTGTCTGACATAAATTGTGATAGCTTCAGACAGTGATCAGGCCAAATTGACAAAGATAGTTGATTAACTTTTATCTTGCAGGCCAAACGTACAAAGAAGGTTGGAATCACTGGGAAGTATGGAACACGTTATGGTGCCTCCCTCAGAAAAATGGTCAAAAAGATGGAAATCACCCAGCACAGCAAATATACCTGTACGTTCTGCGGCAAGGTGAGTAAACATTGGATGCAAAAGATGCTAACTCAGTTCATTTACAAAGGAGAAGAAGTTCAATACAAATGACTCATTTTTAATTGCTTTTCATGTTTTACAGGATGCTATGAAGCGTAGTGTTGTCGGAATCTGGTCGTGCAAACGATGCAAAAGGACTGTAGCTGGTGGTGCCTGGGTCTATTCTACAACGGCAGCTGCATCAGTTAGGTCAGCTGTACGTCGTCTACGTGAAGTTAAGGAACAGTAAATTTATACAATAAACATCTATTCCAACTAAATTCTGCCTTCCATTTATTAAAGTTTTTTCCTGTATCCATGCGACCATTAGTTTTTGTCTTGGACTCGTCATGAAATTCACCCTCATTAGAAAAGATCTCAATGATCAAATCTCAATTGAATCCCTTACTTCTTTTTTCCAGGCCAAAAATCAAGCGTCAGTTTTGGCTTTGGTATTGGCTATATGCATATAGGAATAAATTAGACGTACTTAATCCAATTAGTAACAAAGATTTGTATTTATGGATATTTCATAAATCTACAAGCAATGGACAATTTATAAGAATGATATAGTTGTAAATTCAAGTCTATTGGAATGAAGATTTGCGCTCTGTAATGGAACTTACTATACAGTGAAATGGACTTATATTGCTTATTGACGGCCCGCTGTTGTACTTTTGATGAAACAGAACAAACATTATTATATTAGCCGCTTAATCAAGATGATCATTTGTTGTCATTTCACAAAAAGCTATAATGACCATCCTTGAGTTCATTTAGTATCATCTAACTACATTAATCTTAGCATGATCAGAATCTAATAATAATTAAATGCAATGTGATGGAACTATGATACAGATTAATGATAACAGGACTTCATCTATGCATAGTACTAAAGTACATATAAACAGGTACTTCAAATGTCAATTGACATAGTACCAAGTATACATCACCATGAGTCGTAGATTCATGCACCATAAATTACTCAGTACCCAACCTTGTTGGAATACTTGAAAATATTCTTTGTCATTTCTGAGATTAGTCTCTTGGGCCACGAGTGCTTCTTAGGGTATGATCGCACGAGTTGATTTGTCTTTTTATTCAATAATTATTACAAATACTTGGACTCGTGAAAGGGCCATCAATCAGCTTGGTTTGAAAAAGGCAATTCCTTGTTAACGGGCATCGAGTGATTGCGAGTGGCAATATAAAATATTGAGGTTTATTATTAGCCACTACATATTTAGGTACCACTATATTATGAATAGATAATTAATACGGAATAAAAAATTTTATTCTTAGATATTCTTTTAACTATATAGTAATAACTAAATTCTGGGGCTGTACAAAAATAAATACTGCAGTCTTAAAACAATCGGGTAATTAAATATATTCAAGCTGTAAATTGTAAACAGTAAACTGCTGCACCATCACCATAAGTATTGAAGAATTTGTCAAGTTACCATAGATCATTTTCAGACGTTCCGATTTTACAAATGAAGGTAAGTCCCGATCGATAAGTTTCAAAAACACATTCAAGCTACCTATTTGAAATTATGTAATAGTAAATTAACGTGCAATACCTTCAATAATTATTGCCAATCTTAACTATTTATTTGCCATATTTTTGTGTATCATCAACGCGTATACACTATACCTTGTATATCAAAATTCACTATGAAAAAAATTGTCAGATTTTATTAATCGAAAATTCACGTGAATACCAATCGTCGTCGACGATCTATGTCGGAATCTAGATTTTAGAAGAAGAACCCTGGGTGCATATATTGAGAAATATGAAATGGAAATTCAAATGTGAAGCTTTCCTTACTAAATATGATCGATTCAAAGCTCCAGAACTCTTCCTCTACAATATAACAACCAGTACATTCAAATGTACTGTCTAACAAGTAATGACGTAACTTGCACTTCGAAGTCTGGTCGAAGACAACAGCGACAATTACGAGTTTATCGCATCCATTCAAAAGTAATTGGACAGAACTAACAAACATCGTCATTGCACTCATCCCAAACTAACAAATATGTCTCAATTAATGTCTAAGTCAACAATTAGTCATTTATAACAGTTGTCTGATATGCTTTCTCTTCCGCCTAACAAAAATTTACTCAAATGCTCTGCTTGCGCACGATCAAAACGGATCATCATAACGCCAATACATAACAACTATAATTTTTGTTTTCAATTATTTATCAATTAAATTAGTGAGGCATACCGTAACAAATGGCGGTAACGCATCACTGCTGTAAACACTAAACAAGCCCTAAAAGATCAATCAACTCATGAATTCGTCTCCGATCTGACAAAGGCAAGGGTTAATTAGAAGCTATAGTTCATTTCGTTATCATTCAATGATGTAATTGAGTCCTGGCTACTGGCCCGGGAACTACGTAGAAGCCATTGGAGCCATATTCTTACGCTTCAATTCAACAAGCTCTTTTCAAAGATTGATTTCTCATGTGATAATTTAGAAGCTGGATCAACAACTATTCGCTATGATTCTTGTGTTTAGCGGCTGCCCGGTATTAGCTGGCTTGCCATTTGAACTTACTTTGCATTATCCATTTTTGACCGACGTTGTGAGATTCACACGAAGCAAGTACAGGTTGTGAAGCATCTCCTGGGCGAGGTTTCGATAAACAGTATCCAGTATTTGTATGTTTGATTACTTTTGTCTGAAATAATACGTGGTGATTTTGAAGCTGTCATTGAAAGAATAAAAACATTTCAAATATAGAGATATCCCATGGACTAACCTCGTCATTATAAACCCAGGCCTGATTTCCTCCCATCCCGTGGCAACGTACAATCTTCACTGGACCCTGTGGGTTAGCTGCGTCAAGGCACATGTCATCCGACATAATTTGTTGCCTTTTCGTGTAGGCGAATACCTATGATATAAAATGCAACAAGGAACGAAGTGTCATTCGGATGTAAAGTTTAAACTTGTTAGTTATTAGTAATTAGTGGGAATAAATAGTTTAATGCGATAAGATTCAACAACACACACCTGATTACCGCCAAGGCCGTGACAATAACTGATGCCAACATTCTCTCCAGTCCTTCTGCCCATAGTATCAAGGCAATTTCCGGTTTCAACGTTTTTAACGTCACCTAAATAGTAATAATCCAGAGGCATGGGAGACTCCGGGTAGATATTTTCAAGGTACCATCGGAAGCTTTTGCAGTGAAGATTTTCCCTTAATTTAACGCGTTCGGAAACATCACCGACAGTCACACTGCGAGCACCTGTAATACACGGGCCAGTATTATATCAAAATTGTTCAATATACAGTGATATTTTTTTCAGTGATCTTGCGTGCGTGTTGATATTTGCTTTTGAGTCATGAAAATAGATGTGTATGAAGTGTGGGGGTGCTTATTTGTCTGAAAGATGAACAGAAATGATGAGTATAGACTGAGAAGTACCCACAGTCCATACCCTGTGAAGCAATTGTGCTCGCCTGAAAAATAAATTATAGGTGAGCCAAAGAATATAACGGTTGCCATATCGGACATAAATAACGATTAAATATTTACAAAACTAATGGGACTATACCAATGGGAAATGAAACACGATTTGATCTAAATAAATCTACTCAAACAATCATTTAAAACCAAATACATCTTATGCCAAATTGAAAAAAATGTTAGGTCTAAAATAAATCAAAAAGTGTATTTTTCAATCCCGAATTGACCTGACATATTATAGTTGACTCCAATATACTCATGATACTGATAATAATAATAATCAAGAATCATGCTGGCAGTCTGACACCGAAGGGCATGCTGGAGACAGGCAAGGCAGCAATCACATAGAGATGCTCAGCAATGATGGTGTTAGTGCTACCTGGATTAATGTTGTAATAGAAGTATTTCCATTGGTCCAACCAGACCTCTGCAAGACGTGCATTGTTGTGGTTCACTATCTTGCTTGTGCCGCCAGGAAAGGTGTATGGGGTTGACTTACGGAAAACATGTCCAACATGTGAACATGTCGCTATTTCCAATGTCCCACCACACATCCATATCTAGGCAACTCATTTCTGTTAGTAGTGTGTTAAGAATTTACTTTGTTAGCTTAATCTAACAAACGTTGAACGTATACAGCACGAAAATAAAGAAAAATGATCTTCCTTCCGCTGCACTGCAACAGTACCTACTAGCTATTCAAATAAATATTGTTATTAAAATACAAGCATACGAAGGTAGTTAGTCGGTTGGATGGATGAATGGTTAAGTCGCATTAAACGCTCATAAATTATTCAAAGATATATAAAAAATTAAAACTACTTCTGAAAAATAAAAGAGGTAGTTTGCATGTGAAGAATTCGCAAGGACTTTATTTCCCTGTAAACCTGTTGATCCGATTTGAGTCTATAAAAATGTTCGAGTCACATCTGATTATGTATATGGACTAGACGTAATATATTGACTGATCTAATTATTTTCGGATTAAACCTGCTGATAATATACGGAATTTTTGTTCTATTCTACTCTGGAATTTTAGATCGATTATTAACAATCAATATTTCTTTCTAATCTCGGTATGCGTAGGCAAGGTGATTTCTTATCAAGTTTACCGATTACATGTTATGTATGTGTATATTATGAATAGTTGAATTATTGTAAGCATAAATGTTAAGCCGCATTGACAGTCACAAAACACAGCAATAATGACAACTGGCATAGCACATTATACCAACCAGGAAAATTAATATTATATTGATTTATTTCCAATTCCAAATCACATCGAGCGTTAATCAGTAAAAAACTATTCCTCTTTTGATTTGGAAAGTAGCTCATATATATCAAATACCGCCAGTAATGTTTCAAGAGATGTCTCACAGCATAAATGTGAAAAGAACAACGTAGACATGTTTTGGAATTTTTAAAAATTAGGCATTCTTTATCATCACGTGGAAAGTGGTAACGAAGCTGAGGTGACTTTTAATTCATTTACAAGGTTGTGAGTTGACTTTCTATCTGATAACTGCTTTTGACTATCCTGATCACAATACTTTATATCCAGTTATATCACGCTGCCATCAAGTGTGCACATAAATTGCGTAAAAAATTTATAAATCTCTATGCGTGTTGTTTGTTACAATTGTCAACAAGTGTTGGAGATATTGTATTTTTTTCATACAATTGGCACGAGGCATTATTGTGAAATTTCCTGTAGGCTGAATAACATGAGAATAAATAGAAAAATGTAATTGTTGCTGAAAGGTTTTGTTGCACACACGGAAAATATTAACACGCTTAATAATTTCCGTTAGCATAATCAGCTCACGATTAGCTTTATCAACTGGTTAAACCATAATCAAATGCAGTAATCTAACCTGGGTTCATAGCATAGTAAAAGTCTCGCCACTCATCCATCCAGACTTCTGCTACCCTTGCAGCATTATGTAGAACGATCTTGCTGACTCCACCAGGAAATGTGTAGGGACTCTTGTCACGGAACACGTGTCCCACGTGCGAGCAAGGAATGATTTCTAGTATACCGCCACACTGCCACACCTACAAGGAACTCGCACTCTTACAGATAGCAAAACGATTCTAGGCTCCCTTGGTTGGTTATTTTGACAAGTATTCACTTCGGCATGACGACTTCAAGTAAAGGTAATTGTCAAGACACCAGCTGAGAATATTTTCGAAGTCGGATTTTAATCACCCTTTTATTTAATGAACTATGATTCGATTTGATCAAACTACTAGAGAATTACCCGAGGATTTATCAAAATCCAAACAGATGTAAGAGGGATAACATAAATCACAACTTTAAAAACATGATTTTCCAATCAAATTAAGAGCTGGCTGTCAGATTAATTATGGCAAAAGGTGCTCAATATACTGGTAGTCAATTGTGGGTAAAAACCTTCTAGCTACTTGGCACTTGATAATGTTAGAATTTAATAATTGCATACTTACTCGAAAACTCATTTCAAGATTTTCTCCACCCCATATGTCCATACCTTCGTCGTAAGCACCAAGCTCGTAGAAGTAGTCCTTGTCTATCGAGAAAAGTCCTCCTGCCATTGTTGGTGTTCTCAAAGGGGCTGTTCTGTCTCCATTTCTTCGATCCATTTCCCGCTGAGCAACTCTATACCTGTAATCAATCGACATATTTGAATTCAACAAATATTTAAACTCATTATAATCCTGTCGAAGTATGTTGTTCAGGGAATCGATAGATTTGGTCATGGAATAAAAATGCAACTCAGTCTGAATTCGAGTGGTTTACATAGGGAATTTTACTACCAGTTGCGGCAAGCAATTTAGATAACCAGAATATGAAATCACATTGGGCATTGTTTTCTACCCAGCTGAGACAAATGGTATGTGATTGATGACGATTAGAAAAATGAAGGGGAACAGTTATGGTTTAGCTAACAGGGTGCATAATTGATCAACCTATTTTACTGACTGAATATAAACACCACTCACCATCTGAAGTTCAGTTTCCAATTAAAACCTCCCCACGTCATGTCGCTAGCTGTTATATATTCGAATGTATCGTCACTAATTACATCTATGATTGGGCAGACTACTGTAGTTCTATCGTCAGCAATCCTGGATAAGAGAGGTTCGAGCCAGCCTTCTGTGCACTCACAATGTGCATCCAAGAATGTGATAACTTGTCCCTTTACATGCTTTGCCCCGAGCAGTCTAGCCCTGATAAGGCCTGATCGTTTTTCGGTGCGATATACATATGTTGGAACTGGAAGCGTTCTCACATAATCTTCAAGGTCTTGTTTCAAATGATCTGTGAGAGAGAAAAGGTCCTTGTCCAAATATTCTAATGAATATTCATATTTTTTGGAAAATATCCCACAGCGTCAGACACTATGGAATACATTTTTGTTCACGGGATGTAGCACTATGCAGTCACCGTAGCGACCAGAGAAATTTCTTATTTTTATGTCTTGTTTTAGAATTTAATTGGTGGTTACTCATAATTAAGCAATAACCAAGCATCTTAATCAGCTGAAAACCTGAACAATGTACATTTACTCTTCAATTATTCAACCAGTTGCCATGTGAAATTACTCATTCAAAATTTCAAATAAATTTTTGAAAGATCCCCTGACAAGTTTTTTCAAACTCATTACAGATAATACGTGAAATACATTTTTTTAATAATTCTGCACAATCATAAGCGCTATGTATTGTTACACACTTTTCCCAGCAATTGAACCATTCAACAACTGAGCAAAGCTGTTAATAGATCTCACGCTTATTCTGTGCTAGATTATTATTAATTGCACTGTATACATTGGAAGAAAATGAATGTTTAAAAATTGAATTCATCAAATATAGTCGTGTTAAATATCAAATGTTACAATAAAGGATTATCATAACAAAGAGCAGAGAAGAAAAATGTATTTGTCAATGAAATGTCAATATTGGAAGGCAATATCGATATTAGAGAAGCAAACAGGCTCTGGAAACAAAGATGCTTTGTAAACCGTTATGAATTAGCACACCTGTTATAACAGAGCTCAACTATGACGCCGCTGAAGTAGGAAGAAACTCACCACGTTCGCTCGCATCGTCGACAAGGATGATTTCCTTAAGAACAGATCTTGGGGATCGGTTAATCACGGACCAAACCGTTCTGAGAAGAGTACTCCAGGCTTCGTTATGAAAGACAATGACAATACTGGTGTCTGGAAGATATTTGTTGTACTTTTTGTTCTTGCATCCTTCGAGCCTAACATCCTTAAGCGATCGGTTGAAGGAAATCATATCACTCGCCATTAAATTGAACTGGTTTAATTTAAACAGTTCCTGCTGTTCTGCTTCTTTTTCTGCAGGTATGCGAACAGCATTTCCAAGTTCTCCGGGACTGCCCTTAATTTCCTTAACAACCTTTGCAGGTCTCCATAAATGTAATTCGGATTGTTTATATTGTCTCCTGCTGAAATTAGGCGAGTCCCTCACTTGTCTCTCCAGCGCTGCTGCTTCAGGCTTGCCATTTATTGCGGTGGTTAGCCTATTGTCGGAGCAGCCCCAACCGGATCCTCCGATACAATCGGAATAGAACATAAGTACCATTACGTCAACGAGGAACCATACCAGAGAAGTTAGTAAAATAACACGACAAGTGTGAATACGAATTTTTGAACGAAACATATTGGTGTATTGGGTGCGAAGATAAATTTGGGTTAGAACGCGCACTATACAACACTGATTACTAGGAGCATCACTTTGGGACTTGCTTTATAGATAACGCCAGATTATTCACTCTTGTTTTTACAGATGAATGAAAAAAATAATATCAATCACAACCGAATAATGCGGATATTCCGTTTGTGTCACATGACGAGCTGGGACTGGGGACCTGTAACAGATTTAAGATCACATACGTTTAAATCGCAACTACCGGCGTGGCAAATTTTAGTTGATGATTTATTCTTGTATCTATTATTTAGCCTTGTCGCAGGGCAACCAGAGTATGCACTTGTGCAGTTTGAAACGTGGTCTAACTGATTAGCTACGATATTTGAAACGCGAAAGCTGATAGGGAAACACAGTCACACCACTCGAGTATCTGGACTATCCTATGCGTCACGATCACAATTCATTTAGCAATAATTATCGGTCAGGTAATTATTTAGGTAACACGACCGTGCGATATCGTCCGAATAATAGGTATGCGAAAACTGAGGAAGAATCACTAATTCACGCCTTCGGTGAAACTCGATCGAACACACAGAGAAGAGTTGATGGTATACATGAATATTGAAAGCAGCTGTGTGCTGTGGGAAAGGATAAATGAAAGTTGACAGTTGGAACCATTCGCGTATGCCGTATCATCTGAATACAAGATGTTTACTACCGTGGGCCAAACTATGACATGTTGCAATTAGAGATTTCATTCATAGACTACTCTATACACACCTATGACCTAGTAGCAACGAAGAAATCTGCAGGTGCACATAGCGATCCAACACGCACCTCCACCGCGATATTAGGTGGGGACACCTGTTCGACGTTCGTGGCAACGCTTCCTGCACCAGTCCTCGTCCCTCACGATGCGAACGATGGATGCAGTGTGGGATATTCGCTATCCCTAGCTATGAAATTACCAACAACCTAGATCAAGCAATCTCAAACCAAACCGAGAAACCCCGTCGACTTCATTTTCGCGCCATCTATTTGCTGCCATCAACACTCAACCCCTTATTCTTCGTGCAGTCTGTGCAAGAGCTATTTTCAGCATAATATTAGAGCAGACTTCCGAAATATTTATAACAATATCTGTAGAAGAGGTCTTGTTTCATTTTTGCTTTCTTCACTGCTCAAGATTGCTCTGAACTTTTCATTTTTCAGCGAATTTTGAACGTGCAAAGTTAAGGGCTCACGCTGAGGGGTTTGTAATCTATCCGCCAGAGAGCAGAGCCCTTATCATTTTCAGGCGCGGCTTTATACTTCAAGCTCGATAAATTTTAAAACCGGATAGGAGAAGCTGCAATGAAATTTCTGTCTTTCATCTGAGGACCATTTCTTGGTGACGGTCTGCGAATAAACGTGTAAAATCGTACCGGCTATTTCAATCGACTTTTCATTTGCAGCTACGATAAATTCTACAGATATGCGTATACATCTTATTCGATTCGGAATAAAATCAATTGAAATTTAATGGAGGGCGAAATATATCGACATTATTCTAAACGTACGGAGTTATTAAAATTAAAGAATAACAATTGAATTTACCTTTGCCGTTACGTAAGCTGAATTTATTGCCCTGGAAATTAGCTGCTAGCTTCTACTAGCGTACAATCTACGCATGATTATAACAACGGCATACCACTTATTACAATTATATTCATTACACGTATAATCTGTAAAATGACTCCGGTGCGTTGCGATATATGTACAACGAATATACCTACATTTATTTACTTAGAGGCTTTTGAAAGACTAAATTCACGTTGGGGATCACAGCAGATCATGAACTGCACCCCAAAATTCTACAGGTATAAATGCATCCCGGAAATAGCGATAACTCGACATATATTTAAAATGGCGCAAACCTTACGGTCGAATCGTCTTCGGTTTACCGCTATGTATATCTACACAAGTTACCGTTGTTCTGCAGACTTGAGGAATTTTTATAATGATTATTGCACAGCCAGTTGCCAACCGGCCTCGACATATTCTGTTCTAAATTATCACGAGTATATACTCACATTAGTATAATTACTTTTTTTTCAAGAAGCGAAGATCTAATAAAAAATAAACAAATTTATTTCTGCACGTTTTACAAGTCACAAGCTTACGCTGCACAACGCGAAACCAGCTAAAAGTAATTCACATTAAAAATGGTCACGCGGTTTTCTGTAAAATGAAGGATACAACGAGTCATCAGGGAAATGCGTGGCCTTGTTCGGTGGATGACCTTCCGCCGATGTTCATATCTCTCTTTCACTTTACGCGGCATAATAGCATGTTGTTAGTTTGCCTGTAATTGTGATAGTCCATACTGGTCCGAACTACTTCCGTTGTAGCGCAAAGTGGATATAATGCCTATGCGGTAACGTACTACAACTGGTGCATATATTTTTCGGTTGACATTGTGATGTAAACCACTGACATGAAATTCACGAATACCAAAATGCGAATTAAATCGTACTTAGCACTGACCATTACTCTGAATTGCAGCGCACACTATTTCAGCCTTTTTTGTATACGTATATGTTTATCAGTGAAATCAGTTATCTCCCTACGAACAAAGCATCTGTAGGCTACACGCCTTTACGTGCGGTTACACTCGTATGTATAACATTTAATAACTGGTATTTCACTACACATGTTCGACTCGTTTAGTTCTCCGACGCGTGGCAATAATCTGCTAATGTAAATGGAAGCTTATGAAATTCACCTAAGCAGTAAAAAATTGACGTATCCTACGAACCAGAATTTTTTCAAAACAGCTCTAGAATGGTCTAATTTTTTTTTATTTTCTTTTAATTCATGGAAATTGTATATAATTTAGATTTAATGGATATCCATGTCAGTGCATATATTTCGGACAGAATTTCATGGTGAAATGATTTGAAATCAACACCGCACGTAGTTTGAATCTGTCGGTTATAAAAAATTGTGGTCTATGTCAAATATGGGTACGAAGAGAGGCGATGATATCGGTGATGCAATCAGCAATTGCTAGTCACGCAATTGTAGGTATACAATATGAACGTGATACTCAAATTGGAAATATTCGATCGGCTGTGATGTGATTAAACAAGATTTAATATTTCGCACGTATAGAAACTTGATTACCTGGATTTATTTTATTAAATTAATCATCATACATAAAAAGGGTATGCGATGGTCATCGCTGGAGAATTAAGCGTCACTTTTATTTTCTTTTTCTTTTATTTCTTAGATGAAATGATCTTAAAAAGTAGAAAGGCTTTAATAGTAAAATAACATAGATACATAATGCCAAGATTCGGTGCAGCTGAGAAATAAGTTTTCATTAATTTTTCGAAAAAGTTAACGAAACAAAAGAGATTTACAAAAAAAGCCATTTGCCTAATCGCCATGCGCCAGACGGTTGGCGTGTTAGATAAGCTTTCACTTCACATATGGAAAACAAACACTATTATAGGAACATTCAATCTCCAATGTGGGACTATAATTTCTCTTGTGATCAGGCAGAAACAATAATTCCTGTATAGTCATAGAAAAGAATCGATTATATGGTTTGAGTTCTGACACATAACGCAGCAGCTGTTTAATATATGCGAAGAGTTTTGCATCGAAATTGGAGGTGGCAGTGATTATTTTATTTTATTTTATTTATTTATTTTTTGTCACATGACATTTCGATTGCCATTTCTTGATAAAAAGTGGGCCCAATTTCAATGTCTAATTGCAAGTTTGAAGCCTAACGCGCTGAGAAGGGCACTCGCAATTCAAAACCAATCGGCCCTGCGAAGGGGTGAATTTTAATTTTTCATATTATAAAGTCAGAGCTGTATAGATATAATCGGAATATTTTCATTTCCGCCGTTCAGGTCGAAGAATTCACCCCCACACCACAATGGCGATGGAAAATTTGTTTCATTTATATCAATATATTATTTATATATACATAAATCATTCATATATTTCGAACATTCGCGAGGATACGTTTATCCGCTATAGATTGAACATATATAGTCCTATTAATAAATACTGGGCAATTTTCATACATAATATACCTAAATGTTAATTGTATTAAATTATACTATAACCTTCGTGGAGACCAGCTCCAAAAATCTATTTTACCTACCACAGCTGAATTAATCATCCGTGTATTTTCAGTTTTTAAAAAATTACACAATTACATGTAAGGATCAGGTGTCTTACCCATCGGTTACTGTAATTAGGGAGCGAAAATGACTCATCATTCGTACGATTGATACCTATACCTACGTACTTGTACAGATATCCGATCGTCAACGAATCTGCCCTTCACCCACATAACGTTTCACGAGTTTGACCAACATAAAAAATATCAGCAGAAAGATAATTTATTCAAATCCATGAGTATATTGTAGATGTATTACCTGTCCGCAAATTATCGATACTCGATACGCCTTAAGGCGTGTATGATATCGCGAGTTTCAAAGTCATTGATTGGCGAATTTACCATATCAAATTATCGCAAAACAGTAACCAGCAAGTAGACAACTTTTTTTTAGTTCGGATTGTTTGGAACACATTCACTTACCGTTGAAAATTATTAACCCTTCGGTGCACTCGTACAAAGTATTGTATTCGTATTTTTTAGTAGGTCACCGAATGGTGCCAATGATGAGGCACCGAGGACGAAAACAGCTTTCGAATTGCAGCAAAACTAGACGAAAAATACTTGCATGGATGAATTAAAAAATTCACACGTTCAATCATAAGGTTGTTAACGAGCAACTGAACAGTTCTAATTAATTCTATTACGTCTAGCTGAACGTATAGGCGTATGATATTTAAATTATTTATTTTGTAATTTTATGACAGAAAAAAAAAATAGATAAAATCTGTTCCTTTCCAAACAGGTCGCTACTCACGTTGTCCGTATAATACGACAACTACAATTATAGCGTGCCTTTATTACAAGTTTTATTATGAGTTCAACATCCCTTCTGTAAAACATTTAAAGTACAAATAGAAACGATACAAAAAATCTTCCTGCGTCTATATGCATAGGGGCAGGCCGCGTAAATTGTTCCCATTTTCTCCTACATACATAAAGAATTGAGTCGAATTTTTTTATATGATTACCAAAAACAGATGAGACCCTGTACTATATTATAGTATAGTGCTAGAGCGCCCGTTCTGGCACCTAAAAATTTCATACCTATCAATCTCCCTAACCTGGTATATATTTTATTTAATTTCATTTCTAAAATTGTGCTCACCTCATTCGGCGAGACATAATACATCAACGAAAACAGCTAGGCTATAATTATATTCGAATAGTTTTTCTTCTTGAATACATCATTATTACAGAGTCAAAAAAACGAGTTTTTTTTTTTATTTCCTTAGATTCCGACGAGTATAAAGATCGAGATTTACTTGGTCAGTGGCCGAAAATTTGCAAAATCAATTTTTTTACTTCGAATAATACGTCTCCACTTATACATTATAGGTATCATAGTAGCGAAGCACTTGATTGCCTGAGCTATTTTTATTGATCCTAGAAACGAAGGGTAAGTGTAAAGAACAATGAATAAATCGATAAAAAAATAAATAAGAGGAAGCGAGAGCTGTACTTCATTGGTCTAGGATTGAATTTGATAATCAATATTCCACTGTATATATCGTAAAACGCTCTTGTTTGTTGAATATTTTTATCGTCACTGCAGATTATGGATGAGGAGAGCAGGGGTTCACGGTGCGGTTGAAAAATTTAATAGCCTATGGTAAAATTTGAATCTTTAATTAACCAACATACCATCGGTTTGCTCTGAATTTTTTTATAATTTAAAATTCGTCGAAAAAATGATCAGCGATGACGGAGTGAGCAGATATGATTTTTAAATCTTTATAAAATAAATAAATAAATAAATAAATGAAACACGAGTACACACAGGTATGTTCTTCCCCCACCCCTAATATCGGTACGATTGAAAATTTTAAAATTCTCAACATTGATCGTAATTGGTGAGACCAAACGCCGGAAGGCCGCGAGCACGTAAATTATTTTACACACCCCAGGAAGCATTGTCTTCTTCCCGCGCCTCAGCTCATTTCCCTGCCAACAGCCGTGAACCGTGCACTAGGGAAGGTCTCAGTGTTAATAGAGACTAATTAACTAAGACTTGGGGAGCGGGTTTCAGACGCTCGTAGTAATTTGTTCGATGACGGTGACGTCACGATGAGCCCTGGGACGTGTCCGGTAGACTTCTTGATGACTGAGTCCCTCGGGAAAGCTTTTGCTCGGTCTAAGAGCCCCGTGAAATTGTGGGTGAAAGTATCCAGGCGGTTCCATTACCTGGGGGCCGACTTCATGGTCCAGATCAACGTCTAAGGGTACGTGTAAACTTTGCGATTTTGGTAGACGGGGTCTCGGAGGTGGTGGACAAGCGCAGGGCGGAGGCGGGGCTCCGATAGCCGAGGAAGAAGGCTGCCGTCCCCAACCCACCAAAAACAGTAAAGCCGCCCCCGACAAGGAACTCAAGGTACACGCGTAGTAACCGACCCGCGGGCTGCTCTCGTTCATGTAACCTGCGGGTCGCCAGAGAAACAGATTTCGTGGTGAGAGAATTAGTCTTCGGAATTTAGGGTGAAACTCACACGAGCTAATTCACTGTGCAATCGTTCAAGTTTGCCACAATTTTTATACATTACCTGTTAGAGGAACTCCTAGAAGAATGGGCAAGGCTTCAGCCGCTTGTACGAGGGCCCAGGCTCTGGAAAAATGTCTAGCCCTGAGACGTTCGAGAGCGAGCATTTTCAGGGAATATAAAACCCCGCCGAGGGAAGCTCCGTACAGACCAGATGCGAGGACCAATCCGTGGTAACCCCTCACGCTGCCCAGTGCAACCTGTGCGACAGCTTAAACCAATCACGTTACCTAAATCTGTTTCCAATCCGCCAAACTATTTCGGTCCGATCATGCTCCGGTGAACTTTGACCGCCGTCCGACCCAAACCGCGCTGCAGCTTTGTCATTTCCGCAAATTATCTGAATCCGGCTACGTAGCACTACGAATATATTAGATGAAATAGAGAAACTGAGTGGAACGATATCCCCAGGTCGGACAGCGAACTCAAGTTCCTCGGATATGCAGACGGATTTTACGTCGTCGAGGACGAGCCTCGGTGCTCAAGAGATTGCGAGTTGTAAATTCTGCATAGATATGATGTCTAGGATTCGGCTGGGTTATAATCCCAGAAAATTTCGTCTCATAGAATATCCTTCTACAAACTTTCTCGCAATTTTCTCTTCAAAGATAATCTCGTATTTAAAAAAAAAGACGAGTTCTATAAAAATTTGAACAAGTTGCTATTACTTGTCGAGGAAAAGAGAGATAAATAAATTCTTCTTGGGAAATATAAAAGAATAACATTTTCTCGTGGAAATACGAAGGAAAATTGTCCGCTGAAACTTTGTCGATTCTTTTTTTTTCCCCTTCTTTCTCTTGCTTCATACCCGCGAAACGTTTGACGAGGTTGAAGATGGTGAATTACTCGAGGGTATCGGTTGCTTCGGAATGCTATAGATCCAAGGTGTGTTGTACAATTGTCTAGGGAAATGTGTAAATAAATTATGCCGTTCGTCTTGAGAGTTTGTCTTTGGAAAGGAATGAATCGAAAGTTTATCATACCATGGAACTATGGTCTTATACCACATCTGTGATCTCATCGTAAGAAAGGTGAACGTGATGTAGCCTTGAATCCGATTGTATAGTTCAAAGGTTCAGTCGGGCTGCATGAATCGTCGTAAGAATGGTAAATGGAAAGACGGATGGATTCTTTTCTCATGCCCGTAGGGATATTGCTCAATAGAGTAAGTTTACAGAGAGTAACGAGAAAGTAATTAAGAGGGGGAATGGGAGAGAAAGTTTTATTAGTGTCTCAAACATGCGAGTCTCCTGAGAGAAAAGAGTGCGAGTATATAGTTACGTATTATGAGGTACTCGTTGCAATATGGAGTCAAAGTGCGAGATGAAGATGCTGAGAATTTAAATAAAAAAATAAAATAAATAACAAGAAGTAGGAGAGAGCTGATGTACGCGAGGGGGGTGAATTTCAGGAAGACGTCGACCATGCTAATGCTTCCAAGCTCGTATCTCGCCCTCGCCGTATCTTCGTCGGAAATCTCAGCCATTGCATACGGAAGCAGTTATTTACGGGAATTTGATACTTTGGGAGGAAGATGTTCTTTCAGTCGATTCGAATGAGCCGGTAGCATATAAAAAGATCTCCCGACCGGGACTGAACGTGAACACCTTCGAAGCTATTATACGACCTCTTCGGTCGTCGCGACGCGCGTCTTCCCCATCGTTGATATGTCCACGACATTCGATTGATCACGCGTCCCCCATGACTGGAGAACCACCTTATACACCCTATTCCCTATTCCTTATTCCTTATGCCTTACGCCTTATAAGCTTCATATCCGTATAGCAAAGCCTTGCGAGAGGTCGTTGGCGAATGCCGTCAAAGTTGAATACGTTTTTTACTGTCTTTTTTTTTCTATCATTTTTTGTTGTTTGAAAACTACGCTGGCGCCATCCGGCTCGTCAACTACGAGACTCAAGGTGGCATTGTCATCCGTGTACCCATTCAAAGACTTTTCGAGCACCATTCAAACTCCGGTATTCAGCCACAACTCGAGCGCTCGATAACAATTAGCTGACGAGTAGTGAGGAACAAAAACATCCACGAGTGATGCAGCTTCCCTCACTTTGACTGTCATTATGCAGGAACTGCGTCCCCCGAAAAAAAATATACCTACCAATTATGCAAATCGACCGTCGCACAAAACCACCCAATTCTTTGATTTCGCAAAAAATATATATTCAAAACGAATGCTAATTACAATCAAAGTACTCAATGATGCAAATTTTTATCAACCACGATTTCACGATGCGCAGATCCTTCTTTTATACCGCGGTCGGATTCTTTTGATTGGTGATTCGAGTTTAATTTGAAAAGATTTTTCTTTTGTTTCATGTTGGGGCGAAACTGGTTCGATCGTATCGAAGCTTGCTAACCGTAAACGCGTTCCCTGCTATAGTTTCTATCTCTTCTTGCTTCTCTTCTAGTATTTCTTTTTTTTTCACCTCCGCAGTACGTGTACAGTCAGTTTTCCATAAGATATAGGAATATTGCACCCTGTAGAAACGTTTTTTTGAGTTGGAGAACATCGTGTTTCGCGCCCTACTCCTCGCATGCACTCTGCACCTCCATATACGGCTCGACGTAGTCCGTATCGCGTAAGCTCCTACACTTGCCCCTAGAGTGAAAAGAATTTCCATTCTCTATTCTCTATCCGCCACTTTTTACTCTCACAGCAGCGCGGTTGAATATTGCAGCGTGTTAACCAAGGGCTGAATTGTTAATGGTGGTAGTCTGGCTGGGTGCCCCGCAAGTTGCAGCACCGCGCCGTACCTATATAAGTATATGTATTTTATATAACCGCAAAAAGAAACTTGTGTTCACAACTTACACCGACTTTTGTATACAATTTCCCTTTATTTTAACTCTCCTCTCTTACTTTACATCGTACCTGGAGTCGCGGTTAATCTAATACAGAACCCCGAAGCGATGGTGATCTCGCTTTTTCCCGCGTACAGAAACGTCTTTACATAAGGTGATGGTGAGGTCTTCCAGCTGTCGCTTTTGTTCGAAAGCACTGAGAACTCGTGACTGTCCTCTGACTCGAGTACTAAATAGTAAGTAGATTTTTTTCGGAGGAAAACTAACTGTAAATATTTCATCATTGCTTGAATTAATTAATGAATGTATTTTTTTTTGAAACGCGATCCAAGCGACACGGGAAACGTGCATCGGACTTTTCTTCCCCCTGGATTCAGTAGCTCTGGGATATATAGCCGGGATATCGGACGTGCCGTGTATTTTAGTTTTATCACTTTATAAATTGTTATCCGTTTGAACAATACGACCCGAAGTCGAGGAGAAAATATCAAAGAGTTTATTACTCTGTATAGGTATATGGAGTTCCTTGGTGCAGCAGGTGCATCGAGGAAGTGTCGTTTGTATCGATATTCTTAAAGAAGATAAATCCAGAGCAGCCGGACTGGAAAGAAAAGACAATCGAGGAGGGAGGGAGGTATACGGTTCTCAAGATGGTTTTAAAAAAGTTAAGATGCAACGGTGAAGACGGGTTGTATAAATAATAATTTCCTTCTTTAACGAAGAACGAAATGGAAAAGATAAGATCAGCATTTCAATGGATTGTTAAATCGTAAGCATCTTATATTGCCGAGATTCGACATTTGGATGGGGATATTGGATCAACAAGTATAACCCCGTTGTTTACTCGACGCCCCTCCGGCTCTAGGTTCTCGGCTCTTGTTCTAACCATTTCTCAAGATTTTCTTAGACTCTTCTTCTTTCCGCGAACAACTTTCGCAGTTGCATGTTATTTTTATTTCTCTTTCGGGTCGCATATCCGACCCCAAGATCGTTCGCATCTTCTGATCAGACAAGTTGCTATAAGTGTAAGAATTAGGAAAAAAATTGAAAGACGTTCCACGAGTTTCGACGCAATTACTTCCGGAGCTTTCTGATCGTAAATTAAAAACTAATCAAAAGAATAAAAAAGATTGTGAAAAAAACGGAGTGATTAAACCTAAATTTCTTACTCTACTGATAAACGGGTGATTAAAAAGTCGTTCTTTATTGTACGGGCTTTGAATGGTTGCGAAAGAATTAAGTAAGAAAATTAACGAGGATGGGTGCAAGGGAGCGATAACATTTATGGAAGAAACTCAATCGTCGCGAAAAGGGCGCTAATCACTAATGGCATTTCGAGACGAAAACTCTTCGGCGAGATCTCTATAACGGAGTAGCGGTTAGGGGGATGAGGGGATGGTAGGGAGAAAATGGGTAGGAGACATCGCGGTTGTTTGCGTAAGAATCTCATTAACGCAAGGTCAACGCGCGTTATATCCATACCCCGTTCTGATAGCTGTAAATTGAAGTGTGAGTTTAGTGGTGGATCCGCAGTCGCCAAAAGTCGACCGCGAGCTTGAGCGAGAGATTGAAAAGGGGACGCGTTTGAGTGTTTGCGAAGGAATCTCATCAACCCCGAAGGTCAAAGGAGGAGCGTCTGGCTAATAGCCATAAATCGAAGTGTGAACGCGCAGTGATAACTTCCGCGGTAGTTTCCGGTCTTTGTTTTTCATCTCTTATCCCCGGACAAAAGCTCCAGCTGCTTTTATAGCATATATATATACATTTCTCCGACTTCTGTTCCGGGCACAAGCACTCGAGAAATTTTTACGACTTGGGAAAGATCACTTCTTCGTCGGATTTCGTGGTAGGAAGATAGGGGGAAAAAATAAATAAGCGTTAGAAACAACCACACGCGTGACACGACCATGTCGAGGAAAGGGTCAAGGCAGATACTAACCGACACCGATCAAAGCTGCTTGGCATAAATATTGTCGAGACACCAGACACTGGGCCGAAGGCCTGGCCGTGACCACCCCCCATCCGGCACAACCCAACGCAGCAGCGAGCCCCAGGCACGTCTGCAACAGGACCAAAGCGCTGGCCTCCAACCCGTCCTGGTATCCTTGGAGAGCCTGGAATCACGAGATTTTTCTATATCTACGAACCCAGAATTAGGATGGAGGGGATAGAAGCCGTAAGGAATGACCGTCACAGAATCGCTGTGTATAGGTATTCGTAACGCGATCTCCTGCGGCAAGGACTTCGCGGGCATCCAATTTTAGATATTTAGAACTCTCCATGCTGAGGTTGAAATTGCAGTATTAATGCCAGTGGGTATATAAAACTATACGGAACGGCCATAGCTGCTTCGAAATTGGTTAGCCAGTATTCGAGTGCATATGGGGCATTCCATGCCAAATCACCGAGTTTTTTATAAGTTTTTGGATAACAACAATAATCAAAGAATTACGTGTTGGTTTTTTCAGATTTTGTTGAATATCGCTGCTGAAATATACAAAGACTATAGTCTTTGGTGTTTTTTCGCTCAGATTTTGTTCAAAATCGCTGCGAAAATATACAAAGACTATAGTCTTTGGTGTTTTTTCGCTCAGATTTCTCTATCGTTAATCAAAAATTTCCCAACTGAAAAATTCAAAAACCAAGAACTCAATAACGGTTCGAGATAGAAAGCTGGAAATTGGTGTTCAAGTTGCTTTCAATACTTACTAAAACATCAAAAAAATTAGCAAGATCAAAAAGGGTCGCGTAAAAAACTCGGTGATTTGGCATGGAATGCCCCATTTATAACTGTTAGCGTACATAATATACAATATGGTAAAGGAATTCCCGAGCGGATCAATTATGAACTTTGCGCTTTTTAGCTTTTAGTCTCCTTCCCGTGCAGCTTATATATCACCGGTTATCCGTATACACCCGGTCGATCGAACTAGGGGTTTTCGACAGTGGAAAGCTTCAGGTAAAATCACAACGGATATATGCAGGAGAAATGGGTGTCCACATTTGCGGAGAATCACGAATTACTTACGATGTAAAATGCAGGTGTGTAGAGACCAAAACCAGCCGCTCCAGCGGCAAGCATTAGCATCCGGACGGGGCGACTTCCCAAGGGACTTAAATCCACCCAGGGTGGTCTGGGTGTCCTCAGGGCGGGTTTTCGCTCTTTGACCTTGCTCTGTTGATTTTTTAAATGAAGTATAGCTCGCCGCTGAGGATGATAAAGTGATGCGCTTCTGTAGATCAGACCCAGAAAAAAGGCCAACGAGAGGGCCCCCGTCACGGACTGAAGGCCCAACCTCCATCCCAATTTTCTGCACATATAAAAAAAAAGCAAATATTCACTTTTCACCGGGTGAAATATTACGACGATCGAGGGCGCGGCGGAAAAGGTTGTATGCGGAGGTGAACCTGGTTATTTCAGACTTAATATGAAAATCGTTACAATTAATGTGTACAGGCATCGAGGTAGGAGTAATATTTTAATCCCACCGCAATTTTGACGAGGCTAATTAACTCCTGTCACCGTTCACGACGTTATCTAAACACATAACTCGGGCCCCTGTAGGATGTCTGCTGCGGTTCGTGGCGGATGATCGAGGGCGAGTTTGAGGATAAAAGCTACTCAGGGATCATAGATAGGTACTGAAAGGGTAATGAACTTGGGCAGTGTTTTTAGGATTTCTTTTTCATCGACCTAAGCAAGAAGAAATTCAATAATATGCCACTGACGGTATAAAGCTTTTACAAGGATTTTCAATCGAATGAAAATGATTCAATTTCACCAAGAATCGAAGCTGAATAATAAATCGCAAACGTTCGATGCATCGCACATGATGTAGGTACACGCAAATTCTGCGACGAAGAATATTAAAAAATAATGAATAAAGATAAGCGTTCGGTGGCAGTTTATTTCAAGATTTTATTACACGAGCGAAACGCACGGAACGAGCGGACTATAAATCAATAACAGAGAATCAAACAAGCCGTTGGGGAAAAAAAATTGTAGAGAACAAAAAAAAGTTTCGTACAAGTTACTCCACTCATAGATAAAAAAAAAACGAGTAAACCAGCCCTGTTTTCTTGGTCGGAGCTGAAGGACAAGCAAATCCTGGCATATCGGGCAAAGACGAACAAACGAAAAGCACTCCGATTCGCGGAAAGTCGGACTTAGATGAAACATACAACTTTGAAAAAAATAAAAAAATAATATGAAAGCAGACTAGGAACTATTGATATTGATCTCAGGTTCTTTCTGTTTAACCTGAAGCTCGCATAGAGAATGAACTACGGCGGAGAAAAAGTAATCAAAAGTAAGTGAAAAAAGAGGACTCGAACAAACCGATCCGTAGGTTTTTGTTGAAAATTTTCCAACGGCACAAACACGCGTTTGGGATTAATTAGAAATTTCGATTTATGTCAAGTCCGCTTAAAGCAATAAAAGAACGCGGGAGAATGTATTTTCTTTGCTAAAAAAAGAGTTTCAACAAACTTGGCCCATTAACTTATAGTTTTTGGGTTTTCGAGACTTGTTTTGGCCCGGGAATCGCCTCGCGTCTTCGCCGTCAAGGGCTAGGATTCAAAGCCTTCGAAGTTTTGAGTTGGTCGTCAGATTCTGCGGCAGAATAAAATATTGTGACGCGTATTTTTCACGCGGCGATATCCCATCCGCAGTTTAGGAACTTTAAACGATATTGGCATATACGTATACTTTTGCACAGTCCATATCTGATGCATTCCTTGGATCATAGGAAATGTATTTCCCCTTGAATTCCCGTTGGACTTGGCGCTCCGGTGACTCCTGCACACAAATACAGACAGCACTTATACGTGACATTCCCGCTCTATACGAGAAGCGGCAACAGCAGCAGCAGCAGCAACAGCAACAGCGGGAACAGGAATTGCCGTTACTCTGAAATATTATCGCACAAAAACTCAGCAGAGCACGAACATCAAACATCACCGTTTCACCTCGACGAATGTGCTCTGCAGTCACGGTATATACCTGTGCACATATGGGAACACGAATGCGCTGTGAAACATTCAGGTATAAAGTTAACCTGAATACGCACATAAAACACGTACATGTTAGGTACGATACGCTGGGTTTTCATGGCTTACCGATTATGACGGTTCATCGTGGAATTACTTTTTCATACGTGTACATCGTCTTACTAATTTACTGTCTACAGCTCGTAGTCTCATTGAAATTCGTGAATTGAAATCTGTTTGAAAACGATTTTAATGATACCTTCTACAGGGAATTTGTCTAACACCAAAAGCCTCTTAAATTGAGCCTCTAGACATATTCGTATACCTACAGCTACAGGTAAGCGTTATCGGATATCGTCAAATTAATGCGACGCATAAATACCTCGCGCGAACCTCGCGACTCATAGAGTCGTAATATTGGTTCGATGTACTTCGAGAATGATGGTTCAAGAAAAATCGACCGATCTAACGCTTATACGCAGGGGAAGAATAATAACCGTAAATCTTGCAGCGAATCTCAAACAGCGATTATCACTTTTAAAAATTCTTCAATCGGAAATCAAAATTGACTTACGGGGTGAAAAGTCAACCGAATTATTATAAGACTGAAATTTGCTAGTAAAAATGACAAATTTTCGTGCAGTATATCGATATCAAAATATCCCGGAATACGTGTTAAGTTAAATTTAGAAAAAAAGAAAAAAATCCCCGTCACTCCACTTTATCTTCTCGCGTTGAAATCGAGTTGCGTTTCCTGACCTCTCGTGAGTCGAAGGCCAAGGGGGAAAGGGGCGAGTGTTGCCAAGTGCATCAGAGGGAAAGACCGGAGACAGGGTTGGTGAGACAAAGCAAGAGGCGCAGAGGTAGAAAGAGGGATGGGAAAACCGTCGAGGGCTGGTAGTGGGTAGTTGCAAGGTAATATTAAAGCTTGAAAGTTGGACACCGCACGTTGTTACGGCGTTTGGTAATCTCGAAGGTTTCATTAGTTGGCAATTACAGAAGTTTGTGTTGATCGCGCTCACTGCTGGCAAGTTTCATTTCATATCGGCCACTTCATTTCACTCCTGGCGTAGCTCCGTACCCCTTTCGTGCACCAGGTGTTTGCACCGAATCCGTGCGAATTTCGTACGTATAAGTATACATATAATACCATATTCAGGGCTAAGTATACGTACGGCAATCGCCCCGTAGGATTTCTCGCGGGAAGCTGCTCAATTTTGAAATGTAAATCACCCGTCTCATTCTACGGACCAACCCGCGAGGCACCACCGGCGCCAGTTTTACCACCCCGCTATTAAATTAGACTCATTTTAATGCCGCGGGATGCTTAAGTATCGGCTCAACGAAATTCTTCTCAGTTTCAAGTTGTTAAACTCTGATTTAACTTACCGAGCAAAGAGCGAACCTTTCACCGGTTCGAAGTGTTTTCACGACTTCATATAATACCGACAAAATAGACCATGCAGCTTCTCGCTTTTACTCCACTGTAAACCCACTTACAGGTACATAAGTTTACGTATATTCGCATAAATGCATATACCATATCGGGGGGCTACCTGCCGCTGCTGCAGGCGTTTCAAAATTTACATGCATAGCAATTAACCTTTGGCGTAAGTTTATGAGCTTTTGAGTACATAAAACGTGGAACACGAGTACGGGTGGACTATAACGGCACGTGTGCGGCATCTAGTATGTGACGTACGTATGTACCTGTTATAAATAATATTAAAGCAAAGTTTAGGTCCCGATCAGCGCGGTGCGGTGGTAAGGGTGCAATGTTGATGGCAGCAAATCTGCAGTGAGAAGCGTTAGTTAAAACCGGGTAAACTGGTATTAGCAAAACACGAATTAACGGAGCGTTGAAATTGGTTGGTGCGGCTAACGGCCCCGCCGTACTGTATAGGGTAAGTAGCGGCGAGCATCGGTAAAGCTCAACCGTTGGTCGGACGTACGGGTAACACCGAGGCAACGTCAACGGCAACGTCAACGGCAACGGCAACGGTTTTCCCTGGGAAACGTGCGCGGTGACGGTGTCAACACTCGACGTACTCGGCGTCGATGTTGTACGCGTCGCGACGCTCAATCACGCACAGGGGTGCAAAACGAAGCACAGGGACGCCGCTTTCGCTCCCAAGAGTTTGCAGAGACGAGGTGCTGCTGTACATTATACGTATATCTATAGGTACGCGTGTGCGAAGTAAAATGTACAGGTATATACGGCCGAGGCCATCGCATGCTGTACGTCCTCAAACGCCCGGAGCACTTTGCAACGAGATGCATCACGTGGACGCGTTGTGTCGAGCGAATATCGACGAGACGAATTTCCTCACTCGATTATTACCACGTTATAATCAACGTGCGTTTAATATCGAATCAAAGGCAACCGCCCGCCTGTCGGGGTTGCGCCTATTCCACGGTTTCATGCATATTCTACAAACGGCTGTACGCGTCGCACAGATAACAGATTTCGAAATGACATCAGCACCGACAATCTATCATTTTAATGGAATTAGTATTCCGATTGTACTCCGATCGGAACGGCTCTTTGCGTACGTCATTCGGATTACTGCAGTTCCGTCAGTTTCTTTTTCATCTTATTTATTTATTTAATTTTTCGTTTTATATCACAAATGCAGAATAACGTAAATAAATTGACCGTGAGTAGACTGGCTGATGTCCAGCTAGTACGTCGTAAGAAATAGAGAAATATGGCTGACTATATGCCGGTGAAATCAGTAAATTAAATTAGCCTCCCTTAACATAGTCCGATAAACGTAAAGGTCGATGTAACGAAATATTATACGAGAAGAATGTTTGTTCAATTTCATTTTCCGAATAATTTCAATGAAATAAATATAAAAAAAACCATTGAGATCTTCTATTTACATACTTGATTCCTCCAGGGCGGCTAGATTGCAAAAGCAATTCCATCCGATAATAAAAATTCGGTGGGTGCTGTGATCCGTAACAATTACGAATTGAAAAATAGGAAGAACAGAACTGATATAAATCAGGTGCGGAAAAACTGACACTTCGTGGACCCAGAATTAGTGATCTCCGATACCATTCCAACGACGGCGCTCTGATTGTGAGAGAATAAGATGGAGGAGGAGGAGAGAAAATGATGTGAAGCCTGCAGAATTACAGGGACGTATAAATATAATATAAGGGAGAGACCGCGGCGGGGTTTCTTTACCGTATAAGGAAGAAGGCATAGATTATCCCACCCTATATTGCGTAAGGTCCCCGGTTGGACGTTAAGCGCGCTTTATGCGCACACCACCTATACACACGTGAAAACGCACCCCGCGTTTCTTTTATTGGAAATTTTATTACCATTTCTCCCGTTTCGTGGCAATAGCCAACATATTTTTTGGCTGTATTTGATTTTCGACCAGTTTGTCGTGGCAATTCTAACATTTTATGAAACTTTTTCGCACCCTCACGCGATTACACATACTTACGCACCTACCCGGTACCAAAAACATACGTCGATTTCCATCACTGAGGTGTAGTTTAAAAATCAGGAAAGTCATTTTCAACCTCAAGGGTTGCAGAATTCCGGCAGCTCGCGACGCTGCAACGGAGATTATAAACTTTCTCGAAATATCGGTATTATGGAAAATTTGCGGGTATAGCAGAAGCTAGAGGTTTTCCAAGTGACGACGTGGCGTTGATCGAGATAGGAGGCTATTTAACCGAAGATTATTATCCGCTGATGATTCAGGTGAAGTGGAGTAGTACACGTCATACACACAGATAAGCCATGAGCTGCGGCACGACGACGTTATACCCGGTTACACGCGACGGCCACCGGTTTTCACGTTGTGATCGAGTGTCGGAACGGTGGAAACGCGATGCGAACCGTACATACCTATATAGTTTTCAGGTGATGTAGGGAATACCGAATATGGGTGGTATGTATATGGGGGATAAGTAAAGCTATGGTTTTCCAATAATGAAATAACTCGGCTACGATATTATTCTCCCAGGGGAATGTTTCGCGTCTCTTCGTTCGCAGCGGATACCAGCTCTGGTTGATTTAATTCAGCCGTAATTCTTACGAAATATGTGCTCCGGGAAAGATACCAACGTCCATTAAACCCCCACTGAACTCGCCCCTTAAAAATTATACCCGAAACGATATCAATTTTGCATAAGCCCTGCAACAGCTGTAGACAAACGATAAGTGCAGTAGGTTGTTCCTGCAAGCTCTGCACACTTTAACACCTCGTATATATATTGTAACCCAAACATGTACGTGTAACGGTAAATAAATACACACATAGGTAACTTATGCATAGGTATTGCACCACATACATACTCATATTGTACAACGAGATCATTAACGACGATTCTTGTGAGTTTAATCAGCAAATTTTCTCCATCCCTTCTAGCATAAATTCATTTCCTCTGCAGAGTCATCACCCTCCTCTTGTACTACAGAACTCAACTTCACAAGATATATTTTGCTATAATGAGGTAATCCACGTGATTCCATCAGCTGCTCCGCATATGACTACAGATATACAACAGGTAAGTACGTACTAACTATGTCCATATGTCGGTGGTTTATACTTTTGGTGACTGAGACGACGGATGATCATCATTCGAACGTAGTCACGATCTCTGAAATTCCGGTAGTAAGAAACTTGTGTTGCGTAGCAACGTTTTGCAATTTAGAAATCAGAACAAGGAAGTTTTAAAAAGGAATTGGTCTTCCCTTGCATGAAATATAATGAGAATCCTAATTGTTTAGTTAATAAAAAATCCTGAAAAATATAATTGTTATCGTTAACACCTCAGCCGGTTGTACTTATGTCGTCGACGAGACGAAAGTCGTTTCGATAAAAGAAATGACTCGGCCACCCCGACATACACATGTATAAACGTATAGGATAGGGTGTGTCCTGAAAGTCTGTACGGGAGCAAGGAAGATCAGAGTAAGAATTTATTGGGGAGAACTCACCCAACAGCCTCTTTGTAGAATACGCTGAAGAGGGCAATTCCAACCCCCGTTCCAGCTTGGACCACCATTTCAACGAATTCTCTTCTTTTTCGGAAGTAGTGGCCAAGCACTAGGCCGGCAGTCTCCTTGACGAGTCCAGCACCGGCACCCAGAACGACACCGTAACTGTTGCGCGTGTAGGAAAGAAAAAACAAAGAAAAAACAAAAACATCATAAATAGATAAATAAATAAATGGATAAGTATATACGTAGATACAACCCATGCGGGGAAAGGCCTAGCAACTAATCGTCGCGGAAATTCACCACCGAGTAAAAGTTCGCAAGCTCGGTATTAGAAGCTACCATGTTATATAAGGGTATTAAGAATCACCTAAATCCGAGTCCTAAGCCCATTACCTCTTCGATGTTACCGAAACTCTGTGCAAATTTACAGAGCTCCTTTGAGGTCAGCACGGACCTTTTTTTTATCATGTTTTTCGTTATTTATTTGTTTTTATTCGCCGGGTTTTCATTTCTCCGGTGCAGGGTTGGTGCTCTGGGATTTTTTTTTCCTCGGGAGTTTTCTTTTTTTATTTTTCTTCTTTTTTTTTCATGGAAAAAAGCAAAAGCCTACGTACGTCCATTATCCATACCCTTATATACTACATGTATATTTATGCGCGCCTGCTTCCTTACGCTTAACCGTAGAGGCGGTAATTTTTTTTGTTTTGTTTTTTTTTCTCTTCTTCCCTATCAACCAAATCCGGGCTAAAATATACGGCTCGTATTCATTATTCACATCTAATTTGTGGTGCGAGGATATAAAATGTATGTACAATACTCGAGGTTGCAATAAGTTGTATAATCGAATCAATCAGCCCTCCGAATTATACCTATACGGTATGTATACGAGCATATAATGGACACGAATTCGAGTTCATTCAGCAAAACTTTTGGGAAAGTATTAAGCCGACCCACGTACTTAAACAGAAAACAGGGGCTAACGTTGCCCCTCGGCGTAACAACTTTCCATTCAACCCGCGTAGTTTATAGAGTTGTCCCCGGAAAACAGCCGGGTGAACTTTCGGAACACTATAGGTACCCCTTCAATACTGCAGCCGTTGAGTACGTAGTTTGATGCATTTGAAATTTGACTAAATGATTAGGTATAGATTTTGAAAGTGGTAAATGGGTAGAAAATGTAGAGAAATTAGCTGAATTCAATGTTCCCGGGTGATTCCCGATCGTTCTTTATTTCTACTTCCCTCTTGCAACACGGTATCGTTCAATCACTACACGTTGAGGTTTCCGACGCATTAATCAGCGGCTAGGCGATGCAACGATCGATTATTCAAAGTTGTTTTATTGACAGGCTGCGTTCCGGCCACGATCACTAATCAGCGGTCAGTACGGGGTACGGGGGTACCAAATTCGGGTTATATTATCACGTGCACAAAGCCCAAAGCTGCAGGTTTCCGATAGGGTCGGTTTAACAACGATGATATAAGGACGAATTACCTCGATGTATAACCCGACCGCGGTACAATCAAATCAAAAACTATAGCTACCGAGTATCATCACGTACCTTAGCAATACCTGGTGCATCTGAAAAGCGAAGGATGTGAAGAGCGAGGCAAGGGCTAAAACGAAGCCTCCTATCACAGCCGTGAGTCTCGTGCTACCGCGACGACAGACGCCAACAACCAGGGGCGCCGATCCCCTAGACACCGCGGCGCTCAAAGCTCCAACCCATGCTGAAATAAAAGAGAAAGAAATTTTTTAGCAAACCCCTACGCGCCCAGGATACAGAGAAACTTGGTCGTCCCGACATCGGGAGGAATGGATGTGTTTTTTCTTCTCTGGTTTATAACTGTTACTTCTTTTGTTTTTTCTTCACACGCGATTCCCATGTCGCAAGCATCGTATTTGAAACGACGTGTGTATTCCATCTGGATTAATTATTAAACGGAGAGTGAGTGAGTAAACAAAAGATACCCCATGAGCAGCGATCATCTTTGATCTTGGGGGGATGCCTAATTCTCCTTTGTGCGCATTATACCGCAAGTCAGGTCAGGTGGTATATAATGATCTGGTAATTAATATCGTAGATGCAAATAGGTGTGATGAGTGTAATACACCTCTGTACACATATTGCCTGTATTCATTATTCCATTAGGTACTGATTTATAATTAGGTGCAGGTAGCTTTTCATTGAATAAATTATCCAGTGGTAATGAATTATAATATCGTAACGTTATCACGTTTTGATTATCGGTGTAAATAATCTGCTTCCATCACGCGGGAGAAATAACGTCGAATTTTACTTTCTCCTTTATTTTTTAAATAAAAATCTACAGGGTCGTAGTTCGATGGGGTGTGATTAGTCGAAGATCTATATCGATTACTCTAGATTTGTGTTACATAACTTCATCGCCTCGAGTGGAGATATGGCGAATAGTATATCCGAATGGGAGGGGAAAAGAAAACTTTTGAGATAGATAATATAACGTCGAATAGAATCACATGTACCAGGGGGATCTCACAGGAAGCTGGCATCTCATTTTATCAAAAAACCAAAAAAAAAAATCTCTTCGTATCCGGATGTGAGTAGCGAGCGAAAGTGCGTTGAGTATTAGGTATGAAGACAGTTGTCCGCCCGTGTGTCGGACTAGATATTATACAGCAGATGAAATATGAAAAATGGAAAACGGAAGTCGTAAGCCGCGATCACCCGATCGTACAAAGCGCGTTCAAAGCTTTCAAGTTTCAACTGAAATATTCTGTAATATATTTCCGTAAAGCTACCGGGGATTAGGAAATGACGACGACTACGTATGCGGGTAGATGTACTAGAATAAGACGCGGGTATAATAATTCGGATGTGGAGGTTAACGATAAGCCGATTTTATCCAATCATATTTATACCGTGCGGTATACACATACGTAATATCTTGAAAATTGAATCCCGGTTGTTCCTTCGGGCGTAAAAGCGAGGAAGGAAATGATAGGGGAAAGGAATATAAAAATATAAGAAACCGAGAGGGAAAAGAACGCGGAATACGTCATCGTGCGATACACAAATAGCTTCTGGACGAACCTAATATTACGCGAGAACTATAGGTACAGGGAACAGGGAACGGTGTCACGGTCCAGAGGGAACGTTTCGGTCCATTAGTTTCACTATTGGCCAGTTCTTGGTAGGGTTTGGTATTGGCTTTCAATATCAGGACCGACGCGCAAACAATGTTACTGTAATGCATGCAAGCGTGTATGTATAGTACGTCGGTAGTCACAGTTTTCCAATTCATGGAAGGGGGTCGAACGAAGTGTAAACGTGATTGCATATTTTGAAACAAACGTGCAGGCGTGTGTACGTAACGTTTATTTACACGATAAACCGAAGCGATTCAGAGTTCTTCGTGTAACTGATGGGAGTCCTGCCGGAATAAACTCGACAGGAAAAATTAGGTAGAGAATATAAATTGAGTATGGTTTGCGAATGAATAGATTTTGGATTATTATCATTTTCCTAACAGCCGCTGGATCCTACCGCTATCGCAGCGATTTATTCCCTCTACGCAATGTGGTTAAATATATAGAACGTGAATAACGAAATTGCTAATTTCCCTCGAACTCTATCTCCGTCTCTCTGTGTGTTTATAAACCGAAATAGGAAACCAATATACAGCTGCTGATGCCCCGCGGATTGCTATAGCCTCTCAATTAACCCAACGTAATTAATATCTCGTGATAACTGCTGCGGAACTGGAGTAATTGTTAAAGTTGGATACCTCGCATTGACTGCGCACGAAAAACAGCCGAAAATCTCATTAATCGATTAATTATAACGCAGATTTCGCATCGCCGTAGGATGTATTTATCTACACAGATATACATAACGCAACAACGTACCCCACCCCTGCTCGACCCAGCGTATCCAATCAAATCCCATCGTATAATTCCTTTCGCAAAATCCAAATGACTCCGGCAGACGATGAAATTCTATCCCTACGACCGAAAAACGGGGAACTTTTACCGCATACAGTCGCAACACGTACGTGCCCGTAATATACTATACATATTTATATTCCTACATATTTCAGAATCAAATCACACACAATTGTCAGGAAAACTCGAAGAATCTCAGACTTCACTTTACACGGTTGAAAAGAAGTTGAAACAAAATAAATAAATAAATACATTCCGAGTTCATATCCCAAGGGATAAGACGCTATAAGCGAACGTCAAAAGCTCGAATGCAACATACGTTTCAACTTTAACGGGATAGGTATCCGTAACGTAATAACAGGTCAGATCCCGATTGTCGCGGTGTTCCCTTGGGGCGGTCAGGAGTGGCGAAGCCTACGTGTTGTAATTACGGAGAAACAAGCTGCTACGATGATCGCTTGATAAAGTTGCTCACATGCGCGATGCGACATTTTTATCTTGTACGTACGTACGTGTACGTGTGACGAGGAAAAACCAAAAAAAAAAACAATAGAGGGGGATGGAAATAAAAAATTTTATATCCTCATGATCGTCGACGAGAGTACATGTATAATATATATGTGTAGGATTAATAAAGCCGGAGGTATGTGTATAACGTATATAATATAGAACGGGAAGCGATGGATTCGAGTCATAAATATATTGACAATATTATCCCCAGGGATAAAAATATGTCCGTTATACCTGGTTGATTGTTAAAATTTGAAATTTCTCAACCTCTGTATACTGCAGAATATGTATAACTTTAATGTAGAAAATGGGAGCAGTCGCGCTTATGATACGCGTACATACCTTGATACAGATACGTATATCGGCGTAAGCTCGAGGATAAATTGCGACGTCGGGTACGGAGAGAAAAAAAGCAAAGAATATTTTAAAGACAAAATGAAAAAAAACAGTTGAAAGCTCCGCACGATATACAACGGCGAATGATGGACAGGTATAGTATTAAGGTATCGGTTTTTTTTCACCCTCATTTAATTGGAATCGACTCATTGTCAGTGAATTTAGTGAATTTCGCCCTAACCCTTCGTCTTCAGAAAAAAGGAAAACAAAAAAAAAATACAATCAACTGCTGCGTCCTTCACTTTGCAACAAGATTTTACAACGTGGTCGAATTAACAGTTGAGTAACTTTTCCATGAAAAATGCGTTCAACTGTATTAAAATTTTCATTTCACGTTTTCACCGGTTGCTTCTTAATAAAATTGCGGAACGATTTATAAAAGAGCTTCCAGAATTTTCGTCCGCTGTATCGTAGATCTTCTTTTTCTTTTTTTTCTCTCTCTCGAACGAGAACCAGCGCACTAATTCTAGTGATATTCTGTCACCGAAATATTCGCAACGGTCTCCCCAATGAACCTCCCTAACCACTGAACACGGTTGCGAAGCTCGGCCAGAAATATAGGCACGTGACATAAAGCGAGTATTTGCGGTCAAAATGTCATACGTGTGTTATACTATAGCTAGGGAGTAGCTGGTGAAGCTACGGCGACTGGTAGCAAAATTGGTAGTTTAAACATTGTTTCGGTGAAATTTTTATATCGCTTTTCTAAACGGCTGGAAAAATACTTTTCGACAAAGTAAAAACGAGCTTTTATCAGACCTTGTGCGCAGCGTAAAAATAGTGAAAAGTCGGGCGGCTGGATCAACAGAAGGGCTGCCGCCGCTGCTGCTGCTGCTGCTGCGATTTATTCCGTCGTCCGAAATGTAGAGTTCTAATTTAATTGCCCTAGTCAAGTATGAAATAAACCAATTACATTTTCACGTTAACTCGATTCTGGGTTTGCAAAGTAACAAAATCAACAGGTCGGCCACTCGACGAATCAGCATCTGCAGGGTCCGAGTTGGTTCCCCTTTAGTTACACAGCACGTCGTTATCCTCGCCGCTGAAACGCTGACATTCACGAGTAATCCCTCGAGAATAAATCTAGAATCATCATCACCGTCATCATCGTCAGACGCAGCAGCTATCTATAATACATATTCGGAGTTCCCGCTACCAACGATCAGTATAATTAGTTATCACTAATTAGGGACGGTTAGGGCTACCGGGATGTAGAAAATTTCTTATAATCCTCGTGACGCGTATGCGCGTAAAATTCCTCCGCACGTGGGTGCATGGCGTATATGTATATGTGTGGGGAATTTGCGATGGCGATAATTGGATACCATACAAAGGGTCAGAAGGTCGAAAAGTGCGGTGTGAGTCGAGACCATATATTAGTATGTTAACAAGAGTCCTTTAATTTTAACTAATTAGTTATCACGTAGCCGGAAAATAACGTGTAAGAAATTCCACGATCGGATTCAACCCAGATTCCTGTATGCTGGTGCGGAGAGCGTACGTTTTTGCCGTCTAAAAATGATGATCTCATTCCTGAAATTCATAGAAAATCATTCCGATCCATCCTCTACGTGTTTTACTTAACACTCTCGCAGTTGATCTTACAATTAATGATTTTCCCAAAGGAAAAGGATCAAACAGGTGCGTCTCAGTGGCTCCCCACGTACCTAGCCATGAATATTGTAACCTGCCTAAAAGCGACGAGGGAGTATGAAAGCTCCCTTTTGTTGTGGATTACGTATACCCAGAGCTATCGTAATTCGGTAAGGTAATTTCTTGCGGATCGGAAGCACCGCAGTAGGCATATTTGCGGTAACTTTAGGTCAAAGCGTATCAGTTGTGTCCATCGTACGCAGAGGATATCCCTGTATAAAAGAATAGGACAGGGTTGGCTAGTTGAACAGATTGTGCGAGGCAGAGCGTGCAAATTTCATTTCCTCCTTATACAGGGGTATACGAGTGTTCCAGAAAATCCTCGACATCGTCGATGTAGCGGGGAAGAATGGCGGGTTAGAAAAAGACGGATTGATGGAGAGTGGAGATTTAGAGAAAAAGAGGAAAGAGATCGGAAGAGCAGAAGAGAAGATATAGTAGAAGCATCCCGGATGTACATTTCCGGCAAAATAGATATCGTCCCGGGGTGAATTTGGACAAGTGGCAAACTCACCACCACCGCGTGTCTCCGTCGTCGTTGTCAGCATCTCCGTCGGTGGTCTCCTTTTGCGTTCTTATTTCCGCTTTCTTTCACTATCCAAGGTCCCGCAGGCAGCCCCAGCTACACATACCCCTATACAGGAATCGTAGGAGCTTCGCTATCTCGAGTGTCAGCGTGGCTGGTTCTTCCCTTTGTATTTTGCTCTCGCTTTATTTTTCCACGCGGATATTTTCATCGCACGAGCCGCAGGCGTCAACGTCGCGAGTTGCCCGGGGACGCAACGTACGGTCGGGGTGGACGACGATGTGCGGGCGTTGTAATCGTGTTATCACTTTTGTATACATTTCCACCTTCCCTCATCATCTCCCGCACCTCGCGCACCTCGCGCACCCTTCGAAACCATCGTTCGATGAAATAATAATAATAATAATAGTAATAATAATAACGATAATAATAATAGTTGCAACCGCACCACCAGCTATACTTATAGGCATCCATGCCTGTTCTTCTTTCTCACGTCTCGAACTGCACCTGGAGCGTGTAACTTAATGGTGAAGGGCAAAATGGAGGTCATCAAAAAGTACTCGGAGTTGACCTCACGTGTCGATAACGGGCCATATCTTACATAGAGAAAATCGCAAGTTAAATGACTAATTTAATGGTTATAAGGGCGTTCCGCAACCCGTCAGGTGGGCCAGATGGGGGTAAATGTTGAAAAGACAAGCTCCGCGAGTTGTTGAAGACATGTTAAAGCTCCACGTCTGTTTTCAAGCACCAATCCCATGGTGTGTAATTATAATTAAGTAGGTACTCAGCTGTATCTATACAATCTACACATTCACACCCGTTGATTTCTGTGTGTGATTTATTTAGTTAATAAAAAGAAAAGGGAAACGCCTCGGCAAAACATTGTCTGCCGCGGTGGTTGGTGCTTCTGGGAATTCACGAGATTCATACAGAAAGAGACGAAGTTAAATGGCTTTAATTGGATAAGTACTTTGGTGTAATAGGCAGGTTACGCGTTACCTCGCATGAGTGAATTCAGCCCCTTTACAGGGCGGCCGCGGGTAGAAGAGGTGAATTGCGAGTGGATACTTCGTTTCTTTTGAACATTGTTGGTTCTTGGAAAGTGTAAAAAAGCACTTATCTTTTATTTACCTCCCCCCGCGACCAACCTGCGCCTTACTATTCATCCGAACAAAGGACAATCGAGGGACAAAAATTTCTCCGCGTATAACGCATCGCGAAATCTCTGGGATTTCGATTTTGAAATTCAAAAGAGGTATCCGACCGAGGTCAGATATCTGGGGCGTAACTGACAGGTGGATGTATAAGAAAAATAAACCTCCGTTGAAAGACTACTGACGTTTCAATTAACATATACGGAACGACGAACGAGCGCTTGTGTCAGTTTGTTTAATTATACAAATTAACATTGATAACGTTCACACAGTATATGTCAACTGGACGATAATTTCATAAACCTTTTGAGATAATTAGATATCCTCTGATTATAATCGTTCGATAAAGCCCGACAGATTTTCGAGTGGTATTAATAATTAAATGTATACTTGAATCGCGGTTGTTTAATTAAACCAAATTGCACAAATTATGCTCCAATTGACGAATAATCTGTCCGCGTGATCGAAAACAGCATTGGAAATGTGCGGTGTACAGCTGTGAATAGAAGGATAGATTTATCCATTTTTGGTATCCCTGATATCCTGAACTGGCCTTGACATTATAGTTGGAAGGGTTTCCCGAGGCGTGGATAATCAGGAAGTCGGGATGGCGAAGGAGACCTTGAGAGATCGTTGGCGTCTCGAAGAATAATGGGCGAACGACTTTTGGAATGGGGACCATACTCCAATCTGGACCATTGGAAGATACGGTGGGTTACATTGAATCCCAATGACAAAATTGCACCGGTCGTAGGGGCGTCGGTGTGTAAGGGGCGAGAGTTACTCCAGTTCCTTCCGGTTTTTGGAGTCGGGTTGGTGTTCGCGTCAAGATTTACGATTGACGGGGATAAAAAGAAGTCGAGGCACGTTGCGTGGGCTCATTCGGATCAAAGTGTTTCGTGTAGAGCCGAGCGATTGTATCACGGCTAAAAATCTATAGAGTATTAAAAAAGAGAGGAGAAAGAGAACAAAATAAAAAATAAAATAAAAATAAAGGAAAACCGAAACGAAATAAACATAATCGGACCGGAAGCTTTTCCGTCTTATAAGTGACGTTTCTTGAACCGTAAAAAGAGAGAACGAGGCATTATTAAGAAATACGATCTCGGCATGTCTCAGGCGCCCTTGTCCCCTTTTCGGTCCACTCAGCATCACGCTCACCCTCCGGTGAAAGAAAAAAATTCACCAGAGTGCCCGGGTCTCGCTTCCGTTCACTTCATCTCGTGGCCTCGTGTGGACTTTGAGGACTGCCACACCGAAAATATACGCCAGTACCTACTAGCAGGTATGTACACAAAAGCGCCGGTGGCTGGAAAATAAGTGCGATAAAAAAAAAATTAGAAAAAAAAAAAAAAAAACAAGGAACGAAGAAGCTGTTCAATTTAAACCTCTTCTCTTCACATTTTGTCCCTTCTTTTCTCTTTCGAAAACTTCCCCGATAAGAAGATCGAATGTCGCATATACCGATCTGATCGTACTTCCACTTTCGTACGGGCTCAGGGTATTATATCTTCCCATATTTAATATTCAGTCTGGTATTCCCGATCTTTTGCATGCGAACTCCTTTACGAAGCAGTATCTCGGTGAGGGAACGCCTGAAACTCCAGATTTCTTTTCATCCACATTCGCTTCTTCTCGAACGACGAGGGGCCGCGTATCCGCCGGGGAAACTGAAGAAAACTAAACGAAAGTAAATAAAAGTACACAAAGATGTTAGCGAGCGATCTTCGTTGGCGCCGAGGCATCGCCGCAACTTGTTCTGCGGGGCAACCCCTTCTTTTTTTTCTCTCCTTCTCTTCGACCCCCTGCAACAGCAGCAGCAACGCAGTCGCCGGGATGAATTACGAGCAAAACTCTGCCTTTGAGATCACCTATTTTTTAAACGTCACATCTGCCACCCGTAACACCACTCCGACCACCTTATTCTCGCTGCTCGTGAATTACCGCAAACTTTTGCTTCTACCGAGCTGCTTGACATTTCGGCACCCTAACTTTTAAGACAAATGTTTATTCTTCATGCGTATTAGGCACTGCTAGTAGGTATAGGTAGGTGCATCGCGAGTACAGGTACGTACAGACGTATGTCGCGAACCTTGGAGCAGCAAGATTTTTTCTATTCCGAGTGAGAAATTAAGAATTAAAAATTAAAATCCACTACCTGCATCTTCCCACTTTAACGGTGTGATGCCTAATTTTTATTTACGCGTACAAGTCGGAGAACGGTGCGAAGCAGGAAATTAGAAAAAGAAATGTTCAATTTTTGAATTCTTATCAGTAGTTTTTATATTTAACAATAAGTGGGGGAAATTGGCTATCCCTCGTACGCGCAACGACGATGAATCGTCTCTGGGTATACGAGTATTCCGAAATCAGGTTTATAAAATAAAAATCCCTACGTATATATCCTGCACATATCTGCACTTTTAGGGATAATAGAGGGATAAAATATTCCCCTGACCATGGGGTCTGGTTTTAATCAAGTCAGAATTTCAATTCCCTCGCCACGTGGATCACAGGGTTAGTAAATGAGCCCTGAAGGTAGAACCGCTCCTTACATAATGAATATACAAAGTTGGTCGTACATACCCATCCCGTATGTATGTAATATATAATACACACCTATACACTCCCGCGCCAAGTAACAGCGATCAAAACCAGTAAGTAGGTCTACAAGCGAAGAACGAAGACAATGAGGTATTGATTATAACCGAGCAATGTTGTAGGCAACAACAGCCGGGCATTTCGTGCTCCAGAGTTTCGCTCTGAGAACGCTAGAGACGAACGCCCTCGACGCCCTCGACGCCCTCAACACCCAACGAGACCAACTCCTGATAGCTTTTGTTCCGACCAAGGCACGACGTTATATACCTCAAGTATTATGCCCACGTACATCACACCTGATCGTACGACGGCGCAGCAACGTTTCCGCTGCCCACAATATCCACGGTAGTTGTACCGATTTTACACAACAGTGATCGCAATGGTAAACCTGCAGTTGTACGTTACACGCGCACAATTTTGCACCTGCATACGGCACCCACTGGTTCTGGTACTTTGAGCAGAAGCAAAGAGAAGTAAGTTCGCTAATTGGTCGCAATGCAGTAGCGCGAATTGAAGTCACGATTCCTCATAGCGCTTTCGCAGATTTTTCTCATTTACTTTTTTACTTTTTCATCGGTACCGCGACCGGAGCGAGCACAGAGGTGTTCGTTGTAGATGAATTTCGTCGATGAATATTATAATTAATTTCCACGTTTCGATGCGTCCTCGGATTAAGGGTCAGAAATATTCGATTTTCTCATGAAATATTCATGTGTCGCGACCGAAATTCATAACGACGGTCAAAATAAAAACAGGAGAAATCTCCGTACCTTTGATGCGGACATTTCACAAATTTAAATTACGGAGACGACAAACGATTTCAATTCTCTGTTCAGATCTGAAAAGAAAAACACTGCACATGCACGGGATGTACAACCTGAAGAGGGAGGCGTATACAGCGATGGTTTCAAATTGATTCGGAACGAGGTCGAGTCAGATCGGGGAACCCAGTTTTGTCCGCTGAAAAACAAGGCTTTTTTTCTTAGCTGGGAATTTATTTCAGTGGTTGAACGGAAAAGAGGCGTGACGAAGCGGTGAAGTTGGGTTAACGTTTTCATCTCCATTCTTTTTAATACGCCCTCACACGCCCCTCTCTTTCCTAGCTTTTTCTATTTTTTAGCACCAGGAAAAAAAATAAGTCCGTAAAAAAATATCAACTGCACCCTTGTCCGAACAACATGCTTGGAATGAGGCCTCTTTTTTCCTTCAGTTTTACACGAATTACTCTTCGCGTCATCGTCTGATATTTTACCATAGATGTATCGATACGTCTATGATTTGTCGTAAAAATTCTGTGTCATTCTGCAAGCGTTCCGATTCATTTGGTTTGTTTGGTCGACAAAATTCCTCACGTGTTTTGTCGTTTACATCCGAATTCTTCTGCCATAGGTCTGTGAAGTGTGTATTTTTAGAAAAATTGAAAAAGATACCTGCACCGTGCATAGCTCCTTTGATATCCTGCATATAAAGTAACTATACATGTAATAGATGCTTACCTATATCCATGAGGTGAAGTTCGCCGAGATGACGTGCAGCGTAAAGGTGAAGTAGACCGAAAGCGAGTTGCATTCCAGTGGTGAGCAGGAGGGCCAGAAACCCGGCAGCACAGACGAGCCATCCCCAACCTCCTTCGGGATAGAAATGAGCCCTCATTCCCGCCACGTCGATTCCTATTATCGCAAGATGAGTATATCCGATAGAGAGGTTTACACGTGCACGTCCATAATCCATTATGAATCAATCAAATATTTCGTCAATTAATTCGCTGATAAATTATCGCCGCTGGATACGAAATGGTATCGGTTACTAATCAGGTATCCAAAGGATCGCGATCAGAGGTACCTATAGATGCAACAATTGCCTTGACTCGTTATACGTTTTGCGGTTACGCCGTCAGCGTCAGCTATAGTTATTGGCATGTCACGGTGCCCAGTCCGCGTAACTTTGGCAAGTTCCGAGTTTCGGTCAGCGCAGTTCGATTTAATCAAAAGCTACGCGGAGTTGTAACACCACGCTGCTCATGGTCTGGCTCCACTATATACGTTATGGATAGTATACTATACGCGCACTCGTGTTCAACCTGCAGTACATGTGTAACCGTATCAGTTTCTACAGCAACATTGCATTTCGATCGAAGTTCGATAGCCTGTTCGGTGTGGCTGGCGCCTGTTAATGTGTTTAGGGAAAGCAATCATCCGTAATGCTGTATAGGGTTCACCGAACCGCTGTATAATACTATAAATATGCGTGCGTACGGCTACGTTTTCGGAAAAACAAAAAAAGATCCACATTACCCGTCCCAATGTCACGTCGGGGATTAGGTGAGAGAAATGATTGGAAAAAATGAGGGTGAAATTTTTTTGCGTATAATATGTAACGTAAATCGAGTACACGACAATTATAATCATATTGCAAGTATTTCGAGCGTGTCGGTATAGGCTAGCCGCTATACTGCGGGAGTTTCGAGGATCGCTGACCACCGGCGGATATAGCGAGGACCGAAACCGAACGTAGGTTTACCCGGGTAGAAATTATAGCCAGGTATATTTGGTTCTACAATTCTATACTGTCATAGGGGATACGGAATGCATGAAGGACCCTGCAGGATTTCCGTACGAGTATGTAGTGTACCACCGGCGTAATACAAAGCGAAACAATTATCCCTATAGTGCTGCAGGAGCAACGGCAAGTTTGCGGAGCAAGCTCCTGAGGGATAGCCATAAAGGTGAACTTTGCCTTGCCATTTGCAGGACTCTGAGCCCACCTCGGGAGGAACTTTTTATCAAGGATTAGAGTGCATGCAAACTCGTGGTAATATACACGGCTGCGTGATATCAGAAAATGTTTCCTCGATAGGATGGAAAAATATTTATACATATTAGGGCGTACATAATACATGTAATACTGGAAATGTATTCGTGCATAGTTTGTCATCCGAGAGTCACGTTTTATTCGTTTTGGGGTTGGATCCGTAATACCATTTTTCGTAAAAACAAGAACTGGCTGGTCTGTTCAAAGCGTACTCCAACGAATAAATGGCATAAAGCTGAGTTATTCCCCGTAAATCAGCTGAGATACGTTTCTAGAATGAAACTGTATGCCCACCACACGATCTATCGAATGTGTTACATATATTTACTTATTTTCTTCTTTTCTTTCCATTTGTTTTTTTTTCTCCTTGTCTCCTATTCCACCGCGAGAACGATTCTGCTTTTCAGAAAGAAAAACTGTTTATATAAAATGCTCGGTCGCTGAATATTTTTTCATATTTTATCCGATTCCCCCCATTCGCTTCGATTTTTTCAGCCTTCATAGCAGCGAACCGATGAAACAGTTTTTCTTGTAACTCATTGATTTTTTAAATAATTATTCGGCTTAATTCATACCGTTTATGTTGTCTGCTTTGTTTCAATTAACATTAATTTTGGAAGCCACGAAATTTATCGTGCAAAGTTTTGGAAAAATTTATGTTATTTCTTTCGATGCACATAAATTAATATACCCATTTACCTGGTCGTCGAAGCGCTGGCACGCAGCGGTGCAAACTTCTCAGATCATCCAGACCCCAATTTGTATTTCCCGCCATACTTTCCTCAATGTCAGCCGAACGGAGTCGAGGATCTGAAACATATTTTCGGAATGATTACCATATTATTAAATAATTAGGGAAGAATATGATCCATTTGTTGTTTTTACGCCCGCGTATATAACATTTCGCGAAATTGCGATACTCGTCAGCGAATTATTTATAACTACGTTATGAAACAACCGGCTGCGTTATATGTATAGTTTCTAATTGTATATCGTTACGCATGTAAATTTGCACGATAGCTATGGTAACCGCGAAACAATTAATTAACCCTAAGCTGAGCTCAAAGCTGGGTTAGCATAATAATGGTAACAATAATAATAATGCTGACATCCTTATTGCCAAATGTTAAGACCGCAACTCAGCATGTAGAGCTATATACCTATACCTGTAAGCTATTCCGCAAGCTAACCCTTGGCCTGGCCCGACGTGCCCATATTATTCGTATAAATTTGGTGTTTCTCCATATCTGAAATTTCACAGTAAAATGAGCAGCTATGATTTCGGGGGTTCAATGACACGAGAAAGAGAGATAACGAGATTTCGGAATGGGTTTATCAACGATCTGTAACACACCGGAGTATCTAATCACCTTCGCAATCTTCCGTAAGCTCGACAGTGATGTATGTATGCATATTTATTTTTCCTTTAGTTTTTCGTTAAAGTATAGAATGCAGTATAGTGTACGTAGAACTAAGAAAGGTACATCTGTACGAGGAATACGGAATTGAAATGTGGTGTAAGACGAAAGAGTAGAGAAGAAGAGAAAGAAGAAAAAAAATGAGGCTTCCTTCTGGCGGGAGTTCTGAATTCCGGTTCGAGGCAATTTTAAGCCTGGAAAGTGGAAGGAGGTAAGTAGGTACTCCAATGCTTTTAGTCAATTGCAAGTAGTGCCTTCCAAGTTCAAAGCAGTAGAACTACGATACATTTGGTGAATTGCAGAAATTAACTCGGTCCTTTTACACCCCTGTAAGTTACGTGTGCTCCAAGGTGCAGAACTTCACGTTACGATCCGTCCATTGAAATCGTGTCACCTTTGATAAATGCTTCAAAAATTTCCAAAGCTCTTTGCACTAAGGGCATCAACTCAACTCGATCGCTTGTATGGTTAACGAAGCGTACAATTTCGCCATAAAGGCTGTACGGATATCCAAAAATGTTGGCGAACAAGAATATAAGATTCATAACGAATTTGTCACTCCGTACATCATCGTCCGGGTTCACGGTTTTAAAAATTTTCGAAGGCCGTCTCTTTTATATCAAAGTTAGTAAGCGATTAACGGGTAGGGTAGTGGAAAGTTGAAGTCTGCTCATCTCGCCGCCGTGCAGAAGAAAAATAAAATAAAATAAAAGAGGGGAAACGAAAGAAGATGAAAAAAAAAACTCTGGGGAAGAAAAGAAAAAAAACGAAAAATGAAGTCGAGCCCTCGGGCCATGGGACGTTTAACAGTTGTAAGGGAAACTCAAATTTGTCACGAACCAGACTTTGCGACGTTCATCTATATAGTGGCCAGTATATTTTTTGGGAAACTAATAGCTAAGGTCTGCTGGAAAACCGCCGCGCGGATGGAAAAGTTCCGGACAAAGCAAACCCGCATACCTTGGTTTTTACCCCGTCTGGGGGATGATGAAAAATAAAAAATATATAGGAAGAAGTAAAATTTTATACCTCCGAACGGCTACCGGAACTCAATTCCCAACTACTCGGCGATTTTTCTCAACATAGGTATACACCGCGATGGTAACTGCGCAGTAAAAAGATTCCTCACGGAGGTAAAAATGGAGAAGTCGACCTATCGGTACTACGTTTTCAATCAGTTAATTTCACCTGATCGCTATATTTCTCCACCTCCACCTCCGCCCAGCTGCTAACAAAAAATTGATCGGGATTCTGAACGGCCAAGATCCGGCGGTTGAGTTGCTGGATTTTCGATAACAGGTATATCTGCTTCTCCAATCTTATATCTCGATGTTTACATCGAACGTTTTCTCTATATTGTTTCCATCTCAGATCACGCGTCACGTACACCGCAAGCATCGAGGAAAATAAATTGAAAATATGAAAAAAAAGAAAAACTACTAACTTCGCTCGCAACCACTGTATCATGACTACTATTTTTATACACACTATAACCTACACCGTGCGACCTCCCAACGAACCAAAGTTTGCGAGAAATAAGAAATCAAATGAATTAAAAGTGCTGAAATGAAAAACGAAAACGAGAAAATACTTTTGAAAGGAAAAGAAGAAGAGAAAGGGTGACGGAGCTCGCGTATACATGCGGGCCGTTGAAATTATTATAAATATTTAACGAGACTCTCCTAGACCGTATTGTAAAATCGAACTTTTGTGTTCTCATCGTCAGCAAGGCGATGTATACGCACCTGCAGAATCCCTCGGCTATTACGCTCGCGACTTCTCCCCTTCTGTCATCAAAGTCTTCCAACTAACTTGCTAGTCGGAGTTTTCTTTGCTATGTGCTGGTCGAGTTTAGTTGCCTCGTTGTTTAGGTGAGACGACGAAGTTGGTAGCCGTTCAAAGGATTCTAACTTAGTTTCAAGTTAAATTGAATAAGCCTCAATCTTATGTTTGTAAGGGCTCTCCCTTATTTGGATCCCGCATCGATTGTGAGCTCCAAATTATAACGCCGGTATCTTCCTTATTCAACTTCTCCTCGCGGCTCACCCATCAAAAAGCGAAAGATCAATGCAAAACCAATCCGATAAAGAGATGCCCATTGAACGTCTACAGTTGCCTGGTTCCGTCGAGTGCACCCTCATAAATACAGGCCATGTCGTGTTCGGGGGATTTGAGAACGATCGATTATTGATTACGAAAAATATTCGTAATTCGCGTTTTTCTCACGCATCGAATAAGATATATGTACAGTACATAAAGTATGAGTAATTCGATATCTTAGATATCATACGAAAATTGTCGAAGGGAGATGAGGATAATTAAGAAAATACTCGAACTCGACGTTTTGTTATTGTAGTCCCAATTCTTTTGGTCGGATCGTCGATGGCTCAGGTTCTCGTCATCTCTCTTTGATTAAACCTTTGTCCTGGAAAAATCTGTTCCCACCAGTCCGTACAGCGATTTTTCAATCAGCGTACATCAGCTGAGTGTTTTTGTTCGATTATCGGTCAATATCGGTGTATAGACATTGACGTGGTGCGGAATACCGTAAACACCTATCAAGCACGATATCAGATCACGTCGCGTCCCGAGGAGTTCGAAACAGTTCGACGATAACTCGATAACATCGATAATAACGAGCGTAGGGACGATCGCAGCGCTGCTGCTTTCTTCAGATTCCTAAATTGAGTCAAAACGCTACGAGGCCACTACGCGTTAAGTGCGTGGAAATCGCGTAGTCGGATCAAACGTAGCGATGGTGGTGGTACTTAGCGACGGTGAAAAGGTATACGAGACAAACGGAAGAAACAAAAACGTATGTTACGTCGTGCTAATGCAGCGCCTGCAGTACTCAAAGGGCGGAAGAGCAAAGCATGTAACGCCGGCACACATGTGTAACGTACGCTTGTATTGTGCAGAACCGCATAAAGTATAAAAGGTACATTTACAAAAACATTTATTTCTTTCCGTACGTATTTTATCTGGATATAATGTGCCCATGCAGATATGAAGTTGCACGTAGTCACAAATGGACTGGACTTTACAAACCTGACTTGCATTTCGACGTTGAATTTTCCTGTTGCCATCCTTTTATCCACTTTTATTCTTCATTCTACCCATTTCAGAGATGTAGCGAGGGTTTGAATCGCGAGTTTGGGGTACGGTAGAATTCAAGTGAGGTGAATAAACGAGACAAATAAAGCCCTGTAAATTGGAAGGGAACGTTTTTTAGTCTCCCAGGATATACTCCGGATCCCAAAACGCAGTTTGGTTTACCGTAATTGTACGGACACGACGTTCGCTGGACATAATTACCATAGCCGTTTTTCCCCTTCCGTTCCATGTGGGAACCGTTTTGCGACTGATATTTTCGATGCATGTTTTACGCGTGTATGCTTCCTGGTAACAAGAGTATTCTATTTCATTTCTGCGATCGTTGGTAGCCTTCTTGATTTGAAATTGGTCGCGGTTTTTCACTCGAACTCGTGAGTTTTTCGATTATTCCAGAATTCACTCTCGCAGGAATTCCATTCGCATGTGTACGCGGAGCAGTAACTTTATAATAAGAAATTGCATCCGGACCTCGACCGGGTGCAACTCGAGGAAGCTGCCTGCATCCTTCCGTATAATCGCGAGAGAGGGACTGAAAGAGAATAAAAGATCTCAGGAGATGCTTGTAGAAAAGAAGCTGACGTCTCAAAGTGGTTGAGTGATTCTTCGGGGAAAAATTTACTGATCCGTTTCCGGAAATCCGATCGCTTTGAGCCCGAGAGAACTGCAGTGGAAGAAAAAAAAAAACCACCGAGGTAAGAATCCGTAAGAATTTTCATTTCCCAAAGTATTGTATAATGATCATGTAATTTCTGTATACTTTCTATGTAACGAAATGAAATCTGCTCAATTTCATAATACATTAAATGCAATGCGTTTGTCTTGCGAAAAGAAAAATATAAAAGTTGAAGAAAAATTAGATGGATAAGGACGACCGAGCGGTTCTCCGGATCGGGACTTGCTCTGCAAATGAAATTTTTTCCAACATCTCTAGAGAATCACGTCGTCTGGTTTCAGGTCGTCTTGTAGGTAAGCGAAAAACTGGAATATGATATTTTGATTAATTGAAAAGCCGCCTACCGGGACGTACGTCTGGTTTCTCCCCGAGTTTTCCCACCGGTTCGCAGGTCGTGCGGAATTGCGAAAAGGAGCGCTGCTGAGAGTTTATTATACGAAAAGGGGTCAATGATCATAAGTAAACATCATACTCCAGGTGGCTATGTACACGAGAAACTGTACTACAAAGCTGTTCTTCTGTCTGGTACGAAAACGCCCACGTGTAGCAAAAACGCCCACGAAACCGTGTCGCCCACGCAGTGTACGGTATTGAACACTGGATGCGATGCCCACGCGCTATGCGCGATCGAGGCGACAACCTTCATCGTAGCCGACTATTAGGTATAGTATACATACCTGCTACGTTATAGGTATGCATGCATATAGATATATCTCTGCGCAATGTTCACGTATCACTATAAAGGTGAAGGAAATTTGCCCGAGGGAATACTGAATTTAATTTATATTTAAAGCGTCGTAAACTGATTCCCGGTTACGGTTACCCAACCCACCCTATGATACGTATCCAGGTAGATGTAGATATCGGGACATATCCGCGATTCGATCGATAGACAATATCCCACGAACAACTTCGAGGGTAGATGATGATGATGCTGCCGCTGCTCCTGGCTAATAGACCAATTACTGGCCACCACTATTTATTCAATATCATATACCTGGAAGTCGGTTGTATCCGCAATGGGATCCTTCGCCCTATCCCAGCTTTCGAATTCCGCGTAACCACCGATAATAATCATAATACCAACAATCCTGGAAGATTCAAAACTCAGAACCATCAACCGCGGTAACCTATAGGGTAGCTACCCCGTTTAATTCCTGCACTGCAGCCCAGGGGAATTATATCCGGTTGAATAAAAACTCAGCGAATGAATCGCGTTCAACGTTTCAGTTTCAGATTTTGCGAAATGAGAATGTCGGTCGTTATCCGCGCTAGTCTGCCACTTTTTTTATTTTTTTTTTTATTCAGGAGTGTCACAGAATAGCTTCACTATCCATTGTGCGGAAAACGAAACATTGAAAACCGACGCTCGTATCTATATACATGGTATATAAATGTCATACATGTACAGTTGATACGCGCCAGAAAATTTCGTACACTTTTTTCGCGGTTAAACAATCCCCGCGACTCAGATAGTGCGGATAAAATATCCTGTAGTATTGTAATAAAGAGAAAAAAAAAAAAACGCTGTCCATTGCAATTGACTGGGGAACCTCTCAAAAAATTACTTAAAAGTGAAGGAAATAAAAGAAAAAATTGATATTAACAATATGCTCGTCCCCCGACGGTCCGTTTAAATCTGCAATTCTATTGCCGGTACAGCTTATACAACGATATAATATGGAAGGCTGGTTGAAACTCAAACAATTTTCATGCGCGGATTCCCTGCTTCTGGAGGAGATGAGTCCAATAAATAAAGAGGTGCGTAGATAGCCCTAAATCTTGCACGCAATCTTCTCCTTACTCTCTCTTCGTCCTTTTGCCCCCCTTTTTCCCCATCACTTGTCTCCACTTACCAACCTGCAGGACCCGCAACCCCTACATCAAACCATCGTCGTCGTCGTCGTCATGAAGTTAATTCCACGCACAGCCGGCTCACAGCATCCTTAAGAGACATGAATATACGACCGAGCGGAGGGTGATCCCCTATAACCGGCCCCACCAAATTTCTCATCTTCCGGGCTAAATATAGGCAAGTATTTGCTGGAATTCTTCGAGATCTCAGCGACAGGGAGAAAGAAAGGGAGCATTTCTATTGTTTGTTATTTCAATTTTTTCATCCGAACACAAAAAAAAAAATGTATAGCAGCGAAAGAATAATTCAGTGAATCTTGATTCGAAAACAGACTTGAATTACGACCGAATTTTAGTTAATGATAACGAATTAGGCATTAATCGGGATGGTCGAACATAAATTGGAAGGGAAGTTTAAAGAGTTATTTCAGTTATTTTTTCAATTTTTTCCCCACCAATTACTACGTGAATTTCCAATTTTCACCAACGCTCGCGGTGAACTTGTCGAGACGGAAGTCACGCGAAATTCTGTTATTCCGTATAACTAGATTCAGCAATAAGCGATGGAAAATTTATTTTTCTTATCTGGTTAAACGGCGGAATTGAAAGATGATCTCTTTACGAATTCCCCCTTTAACCACCTTGCGTTGATTCGAAACCGTAGCAGCTTCCTCCGGAAATCGTTCAGGACGTTTTTTAAGGCAATTGGATTTCGAGGTACTGCAGGTAGGTATACACGCCTGTGTGTTTACTCGAGAGAAAATCATTGACTGAACACGAAACGGTCTCATGTCTATATAGATGTACGCAATATCCTCATACTTATCAGGGGCCTTACTCTCTCTCGTTTGTTTTATATTCCATTTTACGATTAGACTGCTACTTCGAGACCGGGACTACAGGATGCCGTATTTTTGTATCCAGCAAATAAAGAAGGACCATCTTTATCTCCCTCTTAATATTTCTACGAAAACAACATAACATATTCAAATACCTGTACATATATACTCGAAGCGAACCTTGGAAAAACATTTGCATGCTGTTATAACAAGAACGCCTCGGGCATCTGTTTGTATGATTTTATTACCGAATCGTGTTCGCAATTAAACTAGAAATTAAAACTGCTATAAACATGGCGGCATGTACGTAAGTTTTCCTACAATTCTACAACATCTGCGTACCAATATTTTACTCCAACCTTTTGACCCCCACGAGGTTCGGTTGGCAGCGCATAATAATAGTACAAGGAACACCGATAAGCGATATCATCGTTGAAACGGTGTTGACGTTAAATTATTGGATAATATTTGAAATTCGAGATAATCTTTGGGTAGTCTAGTTAGGTGAAAATGGCCGCGAGTCGGAGGGTAATAGGGATCTTGGGGTATTGATAAAAAAAATGCAGAAAAAGAAAAAAGAAACTTTGCCTAGCCCAAGACCCCCAGGAGCGAGAGAGCCTGCAGATAGCGAGAAAATACTTGGTCGGGTTACCAACCCCCATACGTCACTCGGGGTAGTTCTGGGTTCGGTGCGAAACGACGTCCTCTCCTCTCTCTTTCGCTTTTCTTCCTACACCTCATTTACCTCCGCCGAGAGCCTAGCAAGACAAACGGTCCGTTTAGTAGGAGAAGAAATGCAATATTCTTAATTACCACAAGTAATGAGAGTCGGGGAAAAGAGTCTACCTAAAACACTATGTGAGCGTCGTAATCATTTTGCTCACTACTTCGGGCGGCGGTGCACTGCAGCGGCAGTAGCAGCGGCAGCAGCAGCAGCAGTTCTGCAGCTTGGCTAAAGCAGAAAAATTTTCTTACCAAAGAAGTTTGAATAAGCCGAGAAAAGAGCGAGCGATGGGCTAACACCGTGCAGAAGAGGTAATGAGAGAAAGAGATTCGTATACTTATACATATATTATACATAAGCTGAAGGTAAAGAGGTTTGTGTGAGCGAAAAATTTTAATGGCTTCGCCAAGTGGAGATTATCAAATCTAGAATATTCAACTTACACCTCCACCGGTGCACGGTTCCACTTTTACATCTTTCTATATCTACTTGGAATTTTTCAATTATTCTCTTTACTTCGTCTATAATTCTTCTCGTAAAATGCATGCCAAAGGGAATAATCGTAAAGTCGTAGAGAGGAAAAACTGTGCATACACACCATCAGCAGCAGGTGCCTCTCGAAACCTTTAAAAAGTGGGCGAAATCAGCCTGAAGCTCTGAATTTCAGAGAGTCAATTACGATTGCAGCACCAATTAACCTGAAATTACTTTTCCTCACTAACCCGAGCCCACGGTTCTCCTTTCGATCTTACCTAATCTCCCTTTTTCGCGATCGCGCGCCCTGCAGGTTGGAAAGCTGCTTAACAATTCGAAATTTTAATTGAATCTTCGCACAGGCATCTCCGAATTTGAGAGCATAATATCCGATGCAAACCCCCGAGGTTCTACCAGCTTCTTAATACCCATACGAACATTATTTCACCCGATTCCAAGATTTACGTCCTACTCTTTATTATACTCACATAGAACATCACGCTCAAGCGTTTCCGCTTTCCGAATTTTAGTCCACAGCGTGGTGAGGCAATATAAACCATAACGTACAACGTCGTCGTGATAGAAAACCGTTATACGACACTCATTCATTTTTAATAACTCAACGTTATCGGGGGTTATATTATATACGAAACTGCCGCCAAATGACGTTGCGCTTTTTATTACTCGACACCAAACTCATTTTCGTAGTTAAAAAGTTAAAAGAAATAAAAATAAAAAATACATCGAGGTGTCGCGACCTGCGGAGAAAATGAGGATTCCAAAAAAATCATCCACACCGAAAAAAAATGTCAGGGATATTTGACGGAAGATATTTATTTTTTTTTAATTTTTCTCAGTTTCCAGTTGATGGTGAGAATTCTGGTAAAAGATGAAAATCACGCGAGGAAATCGGAGTGTAGTTCGAATGAAAGGTAGCGGAATTCACGAGTGAAAAAAAAAGAGGTTTTGAATTTCTTAGCCTCGCGCTAAAAGTGAGATGAAAAACGAGGGAGTGGGTGGATTTCTTCACGGTTGCGATTGCCCACGTCTTTCTCCTACGCTTGCCCGAGCTATGTTAGTCCTGGAGCAGTAAGGACGCAAGAGTAAACTGCAGGAGCTGGTGAACTTGTGAATAAAAAAGAAACCGCAAGAAGAGCACTTTTGAACGATCTTGAAGCAACGAGGAACAATGTTAACCTGCCCCTCGCAACCCTCTTAGCGCCCCCACGATAATTAGACCACGGAAAAGGTAAAACAACTGCTTTAACGTCGCTGCCAAAACAACGAGTTCCGCGCCATTTGTTCGCAATTTCTTCAACCTCTTCCGAGTTTACGATAAGAAAAATGGAGAGGTGGGGGAAAGATAGTTGCAACGAGACGACGTCAACGATTCCAATTTTTATTCAATTGCAGAAAAGAAAACTGTATAAATGTATGTATTATATATGTATAGTATATAACTTGCATGCTGGAATCGTCGTCTCGTTGCGTCTTGTTGGTTTGTCGCATCTTTTCACCGTCTATCTTCGGTACACGAGTCGAGGGAAGCATAAGAAAGAGAAAAAGAATAAGAATAAGAATAAGAAAAAGAAAAAGAAGCTTTGCAAGATCCTTGAGAACGATGGAGAAATGGTGTATTTTTATATCTGACAAATAATACCCATAAAAGACGTCGCGAGTCGTGTCCCCAAGCCAACTCAACTCCCCGAATAGGAACAACGAGCTTCCCATATACATCTTCTTCCAGTTTCCTCACGCGATCATCCGGGTTACCAAATCCCGTGGAGAAAATACCTTCCGCATGTAATCTATTACACCCGGGGTGAAGTAGTAACGCCCCAGGCTTTGATATTACATTGTAATTCCCACCGCGTCAGCGCAACAATAATCCTCACAACAAATCATGGCGATACAAACCGACCCTGCTCACCCCTTTCCCTCATTCTCCGCTGCACCATTGAATTTCATATGTCATCTATCTCGCTGCACGCGCCTTACAAAATCCAGCTTTTCACCCTTTCTACGAATATACCGTAGGTATATCAATCACTGATTCGCGGGAGCATATTTTCCGAATCACGTGTATCGCGTGTTTCTCTTATTATTTCCGTTCCTCTGCTCGTAGTTTTTTTTTTTTTTTGTTTTACGAATGTTGTAATTATCCATTTCCACCATCGTACCCGTTCCGCCAGCTCGAACACATCGACGTTGCTCGATTCGTTAGGATCGAATGCGGCGAAATTATTTAGCCCGCATTTTTCGACGCGGCTGTTTATTATCGGCTGAAAAGTCAGACGAATAAGATACCCTGCGGCTGCACAGATATACTCTCCGCATGTATACGTATACGTGTAACATGCCTAGAACCTTATACCTATATGTAATTGCGGTGAAAACTTGTGTACCGCAAAACCATATATCACCGGAGTCCGTCGGGGTTCGCAAAACGTATACGTTATAACGTACCCATATAGATAGGTGGAAGAGGTTGGTATGAGTACGTATAACGTACACACAGTATCGTCTCCATCACGCACAGCTTCATGTGACCCGCATGCAGCCGCACATCTGACGTTTGCATGCGGAATATTGATACCCTTTCCAAATAGAGTGTATTGACTGCGCGCCGAGAGATAATTGAAAGCTGAACGGCGTATTATTACAAGCTTTGCACAAAGCGCAGTGTTTGCGCGAGTGGTAATATCTTATCTTCTTTGTGCTTTTTTGTCGGGACTGGGGTATTATTTCAGGGGTAGTTCAGTTATCGCTGATATTTAGGGCAGGAAATATTGTACACAGGTACAATTGTAATTTGAGAAACTGAACCCGATCGAGTATCGGCGATTAGTTTGAAGTTGAATTAAAACTGGAATAAAACTCAAGGGCTTTCGGGGGTTGAGAAGCGAGCTTAGGACTACTAAGCCTGTTGCCCGGACCTCAGCTGCCGAACCGCGCTCGGTAGGAGGGTTTCGTCTTTTTTCGGTCTCGCGTTTTCCTTCTCAAGATCCAAACACCCGACTCGCTTTCCCCGCGTCTCTTCATCTCCTTCTCTCGGAGGACCAGGGATCTTTAGCGATCGGAAAATTCTCTACGGAGTATAAAGTCCTAATGAGATGCTCGAGAGGGGTGCGCACCCAGCACCGGTGTCTGTCACTATTTTTACGGGCTTCTTCGGAATGCCCCAACACCGACGATCCATTTATCCTCGTCAATGAAAACAGGGATCCGAGTCAGTCTGAGTTACGCTAATTACGCGCGTATTCATCGAATGTTCTTACACATTGATTTCAATAGGTATATATTACGTATTTCATTCTTTACGGACTGACAATGAGAAAGAACGAATAAATACACACATAGCATCGAATCGACAGCGAAAATGTCAGCGCATAGATTTCAGCACCTGCATCTTTATTATAAATTATGCTTAGCGACTGTGTGAAAAAAATTATTCATTTTAACCCATTAAATTTATTCCCCGACAGTTCGATCGACCTTACGATATATTCGCTCGCAAACGTTAAATTTATTACGTGTATGTTTTTTTGCTTTTTTATTTTCATCTCCTATTTTTTCTTGCTTTATTCGCATTTATACACAAACTCGTTCTTTTCTATCATCTGTTTTATTTTTCTCTTTTTCTTCCTCTATTTTCATTCCTCTAAGAACGACTGCAAACTGAACCCCAATCCATCCGATTCGTATACCAATATAAACGCTTTCAAGGGCTGGTAATGTGAAAACGGTTTACTTTTTCAGCTTCTTCTCTATTTTCTTATTTCGCCAAAGAAACGTACGGTTGGAAATCGTCTTTGAAGGGTATATAACTATATGAGAAAGTTGTTTCGGAACGATGGGAAGACCGAAGTTGAGTTTAAGTATTAATCAAAGTGGGTCAGAAAAAGTTTTCGGGGGATTCGGTTCGATTCGGAAGTTGTTGTTGATTTCAAATAGCGACTCGCTCGTGCGTGACTCTAGCGTATAATCAAGTTGAATAGAAAATTATATCAGCAACCTGAGCACTGTTTCATCCCCTATCGTCTCGATTAAATAAGCAAATAAAAATAAATCACAAATACCAAACAATTTTCTCTTAATAACCCGACAACGAACACCTCTTCGCGGTACGTTGTAACACCTTGTAATAATTTATCACTACCCCTGCAGCTATAGTCACGGCGTAAGCGCTTCCACGTTTAAATTCCGTTCTCCTTGACAAATGCATATCTGAGACCCTGAGATCCGTCGAGCTTTCATTGGCGTCAAATGTATGGGGATATACACTGAAGGGTTTCTACATTTAGTTTCGCCTCGTTTATGTAAAGTACATATACATAGGTATATAGATTTATATATGTATAATACGCGATACACGCGCAGTGACTGCAGGTACGAAATTCTCGTACGCTCTTGTATATATTCGTCTCCATATTTCATATTCGTCTTGACAAATTTATCTTCAATCACCTTGTTACCATATCTTCAACTCGCAGGTATTTTATGTTACATGCAGAGGCAAAATATATATAGAAAAGAGAAAAAACGAAGGAGACAGAAAAAAAAAAGAAAAAAAAAAAAACCAAGGTGTGGAATATGAATGGCTACATATTCAAAACTTTATAACGTTCGCCACGTGAGTCGCTAGAAAAAACTAGACTAAAAGTTGAATATGGTAAACTAGAAGTATCGAGGTAATCGTTTTCCGTTGGAACAGCTCTTGCCAAAAGATCGTCGGTGCTGCATTTTTATATTTATCATGCATCTACCCGCGTCTAGGGAGCTCGTGTATATTATCATACGTAATTCTGTATTTAAATGCAAACGCCTCAGACTCATATTTCTTTGGATTTCTTTTTTTTTAATTTGTTGATAAAAAAAAAAAAACTGAAATGAAATGAAATAAAGTAAATAAAAAACAAAAAAAAACTTTTAAAACCCCTTTGAGTATAACGTGCTAAATTTTTTTCCACCGAATATAGAGTCCCGAAAAAATAATAATGTTAGATAAAAATGTGAATACCCTGCAGTGCAGTCGTCTGGGAATAGAATACTGTAAAATATTATCCTCGTCATAATTCACTAGAAATTTATATTATTTAACGACAATTTTACTTCTACGTTTACTTTTCATCTCGGCTGGAAATTCCCTCGAGATAATTATACTCGTTTTCATACATATATATATATGTGATTCATTGCAAATTTTCTAGATTTATAAAATTATACTTTTATGAACTAAAAAAACCAAAAAAAAGAAAAAAACCTATTAAAAATCTCGCCGCCAGGCACCAGTGCCGAGGGTAAGGATTTCCACCTTCATTATTTACATTAATCATTGAATACCAGCGAACTACTCATATTCCAGTTACACGAATTAGATAAACGTAGTTTAGTGGAAGGTCGATGACGCGACTCTGAATCGAGGCTCAAACTATTTTCCAGGTCTAGCCGGGCGGTGGAATGGACAGCAACGTCAACGGCAGCTCAAATCCTTAGTGGAAACACGCCGCAATATTTTACCTCAAATTTTCTGGCTTCTAAAACAGAGTGCGGTTTGTAGCTTGCGGGTAGTTAGAGGTTTGCGGAGTTTTTACTATAGATATAGTCCGTCACATCGCGAGCGGCCATGCCTGCGGAGCCATTGTTAATTTCTTGTCACTGTTTTCTTTTGTTTCGTTGTACAAGGGATGAATCAGGAGGGTGGGTCGGTCGCGAAGCCGGTCGTACGGTCGGATGCGGTGAGAGCCAAGAGCGGACGGTAGATGATGATGATGATGATGCCGCAGTGTACATTATCTGTACAGATATAGTGGCTCTTGAAAGGGGTGCGTTATAAAACGACTAAATTAAAGATCATTGTACGCTTAAACGGGACACTATAGGGTTCCACCGTGGTTCATAACGTTATATATGAATTAATTTTCCCGCCCCGTTACCTCGTGTAAACAACTCTGCATATAACCGTTCGTATTGCAAATTCAAGAGATCTCTCCCGGATAATATGAACCACCGCTTACGGTACATGGCGGTGATTCGCTGCCGCGGATCTTGATGTACTTCAACTGAACGTTCATTCAGTTTTATTTTTTAATTTACCAACAAATTCGGTGGTTATATTATGACATAATCGCACCGTGAGCCACCATAAATACATTTGGATTTACTATGAATTTAAATCCTCCGCATTCGATCGGAAGAGAAAACTATCGACTAGTTAAAATAATTAGGGGGTATACCTATTGCACGCCTTGACGCACATCTTTTTTAGATATTGCAAAATTTATGTGATCCTTGTTTAACCCACCTCTTCACATTTATAACTCGAAAATAAGCTCGTATAAAACTAAAATGCTTCTTAGTTCATTCGCTCGGTTAGTAATTTGTAGATTATAGTTGGGTTTTGCAATATCGCACATTTACTAACTTTCTCATTCTCCCCCTCCCCATCTCCCTTCCCAAGTTATAGAATTCCGAAGTTTTACAGCCAGTCTTCTGGTATAGATGTAAGAAACTACAGCAAAATTTTACCAACACATTTATGGAGCAAAGTGACCTATCGAAACGCTTTATAACGCTAATCGGATTCCAATAACAACACCGCTAGTTTCTTCCTATAATTATTTTGCTCATCTTCCTCTATTTTCATTAAAATAACATTTCTCCGTTGCTCGGTAGCTGTGATAAAAATATTATCAAAATTATTATAATTAACGTATCGAGAGCTCAGCGATGCGGTAAAGTTTACTGTACACGGGATGTTAAAAGTTATCTACCAGAAACTGGGGCCCGGAAATCGAGTCGCTTCATACCCATTAAGCAACGTAAGAGTCGGAAAATTCCCCAAATGCCAAACGACAAGTTTGAAAAATAAATGAGGATTGATGCGAACTAGATGGTCTCAACCGTAACGTAGTTTTTCATTTTTTATAATTTCCTTCCTTTTGTGTAACAAACCATATAGATTGAATTAATTTAGTAGTTGCCGCGCGTATACAACTGCAGTTAGATTATCTTGCAGAGAAAAAACAAAGAAGAGAAAGAAAAAAAGTAAGCAAGAAAGAAGACAAGGAGGTATCTTCGTCTCACTACATGAGCAAGAGCAATCGTAGCTTTTGTTGAGCTTTACTCTGCAGGTAGCCTCGGAATACATTTTCGCTCAAGTTAAGTTAAGTCAACCTGTTTATGTTTTCACTCGTCGCCCTAGTTATATACCGTATCTCTTATACTATTACAGTCGAGGATGCTGCAGTGGCTTTAGCTGCCGTCGGTATAGGTATAAAATACCTAGAGTATAACTCTCCGTACGGTGTTTCTATCTCAATTTCTGAAAAGCTCGGAGGCTAAAAACAAGAATTATTCCTTCCTACTGTATTTCTCTCCACTTTTTTACGCCTCTAAGAACAATCCAGAGCTAGCTGCGAGTGCAGCGCGAGAACTCGAAACACATATTTATAGATCCTAGATCCCCGATTGTACCTGTACCTCTTATTTTCGCATCTTCAATCTCGTACTTCAAACAATTTATGGCGCGAAGATATTACGGAGTAAAATACGAAGTCGAAATTTTAATCATGAAACTTCATAGAAAACAATGCTTTATTCAGAAAAACTCCTCTACCCGTGCGATGCACGCATACAGTGTGAAAAAAAAAAGAACTTTTGCGATATAAATCCAGTCATATAGTGCAGAAATTATTCAAAGTATTATAAATCTTCATTCGGCAGCTACATCGTCTTCGTATCACATCTATGGGTATAAGTATAGATGTGTTACACCGGCACCCAATTCACCGTGAAAGACCATCAAAGTTTATGACCAATAACTGGCACTCTCGGTCCGTTCTTGGTCTTTTTATACGTAGGCGTTGGTTCGTATGAGGTTTTTTTTTTCTTGTTCGGTCTTTTTTCTGCGTTCACGAAGCAGACTTTCTTCGATAATGTACTACGTATATGTAGCCGAAGTGCATAGCTATTCCTATGGTACATACACATAACACGTGTAACACCGTTACCAGTATTTATATTGACGATGGGTGTACATACGTGTTGCAGGAAATTACGGAAGCCATCCTCCTTTTAACCTCCCATTCTTTTCCGGTTGCCTCGGGCAACTGTCGCATGTTTTCAGACTGAGGAGGATGTATTCGAATATAACGTTGCGGTGTACTTTCAACACCACCGTGCGGCTTTCTCGTTATTTTCATGCTTTTCGAATCACTGCAACGCGTGTGATTGTAACCAAACACGTTTACAGGATTTGTGAGAAAATGTATTCGGAGAAATACAAATTGAATCGATTGTGAATCGAGAATCCGTGGAACCGTGTGGTTATCCAATTTCCCAAAATTTTGGGAAATTCGTCGCCTGAAATAAGCGATGCATTTTACAGAATTCCTACTCGTCTGCTCGCGGGCTGCAGGTCTCCTACTGCTGCTGCCGCTGCTGCTTCAAGTATCACCTTTAAAACTCGCTCCAACCTTTTTCGAGGGAGAATCAATAACTCAGAAAACGAGCGAGAGCCTAGTTTGTCACCCGATCGTCAGTTTCCGCATGCAGAATTGCACAGCCGAGTTTGACAGTTCATTAATTCACGCGCGATATCGGCATATTGATTAGATATCTACATACCAGCTACTTTTACTTGACATCCCCCCCGCACCTGTACATGATCGTTGCGAATTCGCGGTGTCTCCTCATCCCGTTCGTACGCCGAAACAAAAAGATAAATAAAATAAAATAAAATAAAATAACACTCAAAAATATCGGAATAATATTCCCAGTCCGGCTCCGGCGCGGGTTTATTCAATCGATTTTCAATTTCAGTGGCATTTTTAATCCAAAATATTTCGACGAACATAAAAATTTGGCTTAAACTCACCTCTGTAGTCCGCGTATCGCTCGCTTCTGTGATAGGAACCATTTCGTTGCGGTATATACGTGCCGTTTTGACCGTCCTCATGATTTGGCGTGTAATACTGCGGGTGCTGATGATGCTGCTGCTGCTGCTGTTGTTGTTGTTGCTGCTGGTGGTGTTGTTGCATCTGTTGTTGTTGTTGCTGTTGCTGTTGCTGCTGTTGTTGCTGCTGCTGCTGCTGCTGCAGATAACTGGAGTGAACGGGGGTGTGCATGGGATGGCAGTGTAAACATCGTCGCGGTGTCTCAAGGGGGCCCTAAAAGGAGAATGTCACCTCACGTTAGCGGAAACAACCAATTATCATTTGCTCACGAAAACGCGGTGGTTACTTGACCGTTTCATTTTTAGAGGTAGATTCCCTGGCCGTGCGACTTTGCTGAAAATATCGATTTTTTCGAACCAGAAATCAATGAGAGTAAATTAGAGACAATGTCACGAGTCACATCCGGTTGTTGGACAAAGGTTCTTTTTATGCCATTTTCAATTATTTAATCAACAATGGATATGGTCATGTATTTTACCTTGATTAAGGATTTCTTACGGTTACACCATACGGTGTTTGGGGATAATTAAAATTCTCGATATTCTCGCAGAGCTGTTGTCGGTACAGGTGTTTAAATTTTTCATTTTTCATTATTCATTTTTATTCTTTTTTATCTCCTTTTATACAAGCTGAAATTGCCGTTCGTATTCCCAATTATCGGAAATTTTATCCTCACCACGCACATACCGTTAAAGAGCTGCAGCCGCATCAGGCTCGCAAAATATTAAAGAAGATTTGACGTGATGTAGTAAATTACAAATCAAATTAATTATCGAGTATGTCCGTAGCGAGGAGGAGAGATATGGCTTAGTTTTCAGAATGATATTAAAGTAGCTGAATTACGTAATTAAGTTCGTAAAAAATCTGCTTCATGCGAGGCAGTTCGCCGGTGGCGTAGAACTGGCCGGAGGTTCGCATCGCATTCATCCGCAGTGGATTAATAGTAAACCAGATTTTCATCTGCATCCAACTAATTACAATTCCAGAGTATCTTGTTAGGATCGGGAGCGGGTAGAATCAGTGGGCAGTGAAATTTAGTTGGCAAAACACATTTCGTAGTTTTGAAATAAGTAGATGCGTGCCATCGATTCGGTTCAAAGTTTAAACTGGCACAAAGACAGTAGAGTTCAGAGTTGAAAGTTTATGAGTTGGGAGTTCGGAGTTGAAAGTTGAGATTCCAGTGGAGGGGGGTGCGAGTTGAGAAGGTTGCGGGGAGTTGAGAGTTAAAAGTTATTCGACTACCTACCTATACCATATCTGGTACAACGTACCTGAACGGAGTGATGGGATCGTAGCGAGCGCAAGGATCCTGCGGGATGCAGCGACGGTACGCTACCGCCGAAACTCATCCCACCTGGATTCCTGCAACTCCCAGGTGTCGACCAACCGCCGGCTATCGCTCCTCCGTAATCGTCGACCAGCATGACTTTGCCTTTTATGTATTTTCAGATCATCGTCGAATCACCAGATATTACTACGTCTTCACCACATAATCAGTTTCATTAAATTTTTCATCCACGTTGCAGAAACTCATGTCCTCCTGGTACGATCGCCAAGAGGTTCGATTTAATTTTTCACAAATCAACTTGTCTGAAACAGAAATATTATCGATCGGATTAAACGTGGAAGGAGGTTAGCTTTTTATTTTATTTTACTTTTTTTTTATTTTTTATCGGTAAATAGGCAGTGTACGTTTAATTTAGTTTGCCACGTCATCTTATTCTTAACGAGCGCCTTATACATAATAACGCTGTGGATAATAAGCGGCAATCCTGAGGACGATTTTAAATTATGCAAATTACGTAATTCGCTCTTTAATCCGAGGCACACAGAAGATGGCCGACCTCGTGAGGATAAGATACTAAAATCAGGTTCAGTTGGGAGATGAAGATGAGGCCGAGGTATTTAATATTCGACTACACCTATAGAATCTTTAATATCGCATCGGATTTCGTGCGACGAAACAGAAACCGAAAGCTTATGCGGTATAAGACGAACACTGAGGAGTTTTGACAGCGCTAAGAAAAAAGGTTTAACGATTCAATATGAATAAAATATTGCCCCCGTTTCTCAAGAAGAAGTTAGCTCTCCTGGGTTCTGCTAATGACGGTACTTGAATGGCGACCAGAAATTGAGAAACTGCTGCTACCGCTCGTGTACCGAGGTACGATTATTAATTTTTAACTTTCGGACAATTTCTCATTTCCAAATTTCCTACTCATTTTCTACGGGTGAAAAAAAAAAAAGAAGCAAACGAACTTAAAGCTACTATACGGCTGCAACTCGTCTGTATATTCTTCCAATTTCAGCGTTCCCAACGGTGGTTAGCTGCAGTTTTCAAGATCGTTTCCATTACCGCTTCCTTCCCTCTGGAAATCGGCCATTTCAGAGTCGAGTGAAAAGACAATTACTACTAGGTTTTTTCCCATTTTCTTTCCTTTACTGTGATTCTTCAATCGTTGTTCTTCGTTTTCTCGCTTAATATACTCTTATTATCAGGAATCTCTGGTACGATTTGTGGAGGACTTCAAGGGTCACTTGGCTCCAGATATAGACTGAAAATTCAATCACCTGCGTCTGAAACCCACCACACCTGATTAAGATTAGCTATACTCTGTATAATATACGTGTAATCCTACCTCTGATTTCGTGTACACAGAATAGACAAGAAATTCATCCGCATGGGCAAACCTTTACCCAACTCACGGATGATTAACCAAACATTTTTTATTCTCCCATAACTTCGACAAGAAAATAGATAGCCGAGTAATAGATGCTTCACCTTGAATTGTCCTAATTTTTTATACGTATACCGAAACTAATTCGATTAATCAGTCAACGATATACTTCTGGCCGCAGACTGTGTGGAAATTGAAGTACGTGCTTTTTGATGTATAAAACAACGAGGGCTGTCAGTCGGTTGATCGACCGACCGAATTGATGGGGTGTGTGCAGCTGGCGAACAACCCCATCTTCGACCCCACATTTAGCGCAACTAGTTGCTGGTGACCATAAGGCGGAAATCTCCTCTGCGAGTTTAGCGTTTATCGTGAGAATGTAGCGGTTGGTGTGTATAGGAATTTCAGAAAAGGAGCTGCTGGGTTGACGAGATTGAATGGGAAAAGCTCCGCACGTTACGTAGCGTATAGGGGGTAGCAGCTGTTGCTCGGGATATAAAAATCCAAAGGACATAAGTCAACGTGCATTTTGATGTTGTTGAAACGAAATATCTTTGCGATGGTATACAAGAGGCGGGGGTGGTTTTGGGACAGATTCTAAAAGTGATCACGGGACCTCGGCACAAGGCAGCTGGAGGCACTCGCGATACTTCTGCGCATCTTTCGATCGAATATATGAATGTATACCTTACGGTATAAAGCGAGAGAGGGCTTGAATCCTTCATGGACAAAGAGACCCACGCAAAAGACCGATACAACAGACAACGGGGCAGACAGCTCGCCATCCATCCATCCATCCGTCCTTCTTTTTTTTTTTTTTGCACGCTCGTCAGATATTAAGTCAGTTTGGTCGAACACTGTTCTATGCGGTGCACTTAAAGGGGAGTCGGGGCGACACCCGCGACGCGGTGATATGGCCACGGGGGTGAGATGGGGAGGTAATCCCGCTAGATTGAATCCACCCCGACCTCACGGGGACTCTGGACTCCACAACTCGGGACTTGGAAGTTAGAAATCGTTTCACCCCCCTTGACTCGTGTTATATAGCAACATCCAGCAGCTATACTAACCCCTAAAACGCTGAGGGTGCCAGACGATCATGTAGCAACCACTACCAGCTGTCCCCTACACCCTGATTTTATGCGAAAGCATATACGTGTTCGAATCGAATAAGAAAAAACAACCGATCGGGTCCGCCCGGGGTTATTGAAAACTCCGCATCGATTCAGATTAAAAATGATGTTTTGTAAACAACGCGTTACTCGATCAACATTTTTTTTATTTCTTACAAATATATGAATAATTTAGAACTTTGCCGCGAGTTTCTCGCTCATTATATACATGAAAAATATGTATAATATGATAAAAAATAAAATAAAGAAACTGGCATGACCTCGTCCGTGAAAGAAACGTCGGGAATTGTTTTACCGCATATGCGACGTTGCTCCGAAATATGTATAGGGGTTGCGAGGAGTGAACTGAAATTCCCCATCTCGGCAAAATATATTGAGCGGGGGAAAAAAAATATTTCCAAGGTTTGTATGTGTTTGTTGACTGAGACGGTCTCTTTCCCTATGCTTCGGCATATAATATGTAAGCTGAAAAAAATAATGATGTCATTTTGACGTTCTGGAATTGGGATTTTTATATGATTGACACGTTGTGTATTTTTTTTTTTTTTTCACACGCTAAACACGCCGCTTTCGAGCGAAGCAAGTTTTATCTCTCGGTACGAGTTCGAATGAACATCAGTTTTTTAATAGCATTGCACAGCTCTATTATATTAGAAATTTTCATTTTTTACTGAATTTTATATTAAAGATCATGCGAATAATTGTCGTATTGTACAGTATGAAAAATTTGATATACGCTTGTTTCGGTTTTTCGTTGGAGGTTAAACTCTAGAGTTTTCTGAAAACTTGCGACTTTACGAGAAAATTGCAAGTTTTTGGAAGCTTCGGTCTGGACATGAACTTTTTACCGAGGAGGAAGACGTATGGTCGCTTTTTTAAACTACTAACAATAAGTGATGCCAATAACTCATTTTTTGCTTCTTCCATATACAATTTTTTGTTTTTCAGATTTTTTTCATTTCGTTGAGCTTACGTACGTCATTTTGTTAGCGAAAGCTCCGATATTACGCGAGGTCATACGTTGTGCCTTGGCTTGTCAGGTGTTGAATCCTACCTCCCTTGGCTCGCGTCGTCACCACGTTGCAATAGAGTATGAGGGGCGAATTCGTAAGTCTGAAAATTGTAATATACGAGACGACGCGACGCGACATTGGAAACGAACGACCGCCGAGTGTTGAATGAATAAACGTATTTTTATTCCTAATTTTCAACGGGTAAGGAACATATCTGAATTTCAAACGACTGTAGCGTACGCTGTTTTACAGTAGAATAATAAAAATTTTCCGACTCTATTGTTAACGGGTGAAAAACCGAAAAAAAAGTACAATAAAATAGGAAACAACCTAATAATATTGAAAAAAAGTTGCGTTCTACTTCGAAGAACTGAGCGCATATACTTACGTCACAAATCCTGAAGCATATTTTCATGCAAATCGTCATGAGGATGGAGAAGAAAAAATGGAATATGCAAGTCGCATAAGTATTATTGCTACCACACGATTCATATAAGTATATACATGCTATATGGATATTACATGAGATAACAGGCACCCTAATTATATTCGTGACGAAATATATAACCGCAAGCCTGAATATTCACAAGGTGTGAACATTGAGGGTTAGGATAAAATTCCTCGCAAATTGAAGCTTCCATTATTTGGAAAATATTTATCGCGAGATTTACCGCGGGGGAAATTATGGAATGTGATTTCATACTTTTATTTAGAGCGTAAGGAGATGAATTATCACGATTTGCAACGTCTTCGGAGCGAAGCCGATATGCCATCATCGAGGACTAGATACAAAGTTTTGAGAAAATATTCTCTTTTTTTTCCGCATCAAATTCTATGAGATAAGACGCGCCTTTTGGGGCGCGGATCCAGAGTCCAACGTACATATCTTTTGGTTCAGAAGTTATCCGCAATACTAGCTGTATGGGCCACATCTTGCAGAAGTAATTCTCGGAAGAATATCCGAATTAAGCCGTAACTCGAGATTTGGAAGACCCTTAATCCGGCCAAGCCGGAAATTTAATTTTGAAAGAGAAAAGAGGAAAAAAAAAGAAAATTAATCAACACAAATCTAATTTATTGAACATGAAAGTGGGAAGATAGCTCGCGCGAGCCCAGCTGATGATATAGTGAGAGAATTTCCACGGCCAAAAAGAATCAAAGGATGTGGAGCTGCGAGAGAATTTTTTATTTTTCTTTTATATTTCCCCTTAATTCTGCATATTCTGAACGTAATGTAAATATTTGCATGAATATCATGTTCAAAGCGAACATATCACACCTGTTGAAAACTGAAAAATGGAAGAATGATTCGATGGAAGTATAAATCTTGCACTGCGATTTATTTTAAACACCCTTGCGCTGCCATCATTCAGTAGCTGAGCGTGCATGATTCGATGGATTCCTTTTTTGTCTAATGACCACTAGGGTATCTGCTCGATGTTTCGTTTTAACCCGTGTTCCTTGAGGGTAACGATTTGAGAAGACTACAATAAAGCTGTGTCAAAGTAACTCGGTGCTCAGCTTTAAAGGTCGGTGGTTGAGCTCCGGGTGGCTCTGACAACGAGATTAGGAACATCCACTCATTCAGAAAAATATTAAGAATCTAATCGGAGCTGCTGCTGCTGCTGATAAAAATGGGGGCATTCAAATCCGGGGTGACGAGTTATCGTCAACCGTAGATAACGTTGAGGTAGTAGGAGGGCTCTGGGATTTTGAAGATTTCAACATGTAATATTGATTAGGTGAGACGAGGTATTTCACATCGCCTTTTATTCCATCCTCCAGATCCGGTCGACCGTAAGGCCGTTTCTATTGCAGGATTATGATACAAAAGTTTGAAATCCCGTTGGCAGAGCGTATGCCTATAGCACAACGCGTGTCCCGGGAATTGGTCCAAAGGTCGTGGTAGAATTGGCACGAGTGTAAAAAGCTACACGTGAAAAAGCTTCCCTTCGTTTTCACTCCGATGATTGAAAAGAAAAGAAGAAAATGGCGTATAAAGTGAAATTCTTGTACGGGTTGAATGCAATTAAAATTGAAGCTCTATATAGCACAAATAAGCTTTCGTAATAATACCCAGCTTTCGTAGGACAATTTAAGAGCCGGTTGAACGCCGCCGCATTCGAAGTACTATACAGGGAAACTTTGAGGAGAGATCCTCAGATTAGACGCGTGAACGGTTCATTTAATTAACAATTAATCACGTCAGTTCGCAGATACTTATCTCTTTAAAGGCTCCCCTTTCCCCAAGTTCTAAGATCTAGCCAGATTAAAGTATCACTTCTATCTGAGCTGGCGATCGTAGTACCTCTTCAGGGTCGTTCAAAGTTGGCTTTGCCTCTAGTTACAGATAAATCGAGTTGTATAAGCATCGAAAGGATATATATCCAACCGTTTATTCACAGGAAGAATTATGCATGCTTCGGCGGCCGGTAATACGGGAATCGATTTTTCTCAAAAGACCATCGAGTTGCGAATGACAATTGCGGGTTACGAGTTGCAAATAAAAAGTAGTACGTATAATATAACGCTTTTTCGATCTCGGGGAGATGCAGTATCCGACTATTTCTATCAACTCCACGGGTTACCCACCTAATATGACACCCATAATTATCCGACGTCTACAAGTTTTGAAAAAGTTTGTCCCTTTCGCACGCACAGGCGTACCTATGGTATGTAGTTATTAAGTGATAGCCATCAAATCCCCTCCTGCGACGTTATATTATTTAGAATCGATGATATCCCGATGTAAATATTTGAAACTCGGGCATCGCTGAAAATACACCCATGTTTGCTATAACGGTGTTTGCGGCCATCAAAACACGGCACATTAACAAACAACCATCGCGAACGATAGGTATCCCTGGTACCATTCTAGTAACTGGATTCCCTCGTGCGGAATCACGCGTAAAGACCGCGGGCCCATATGAAAATGAAAATGGGAATGAAACACAAAATGTATCCCTATAAAACAAGAAGCTAGTGAGCAGCCGGAGCACGAAGCACCAGGTCGGATCGCCCTGCGTGGCCTTTGAACTGTTCGTTTTGACACCAACACTGGTTGTTGTCAAACAACAAATCAAATTTCAGCTGTATCCGTGACTCCGATGGTGACGCCGATGGGATCTGTTGGTGGATAAAAAAACGAAGCTCGACGAAAAAAAAAACCCTCGTTTGAAAAAGGTTGTTTTTACAATCCCCTCCCTTTTTTGGGTTCTTTCTGGCGGTCCACTTTCTGAAAATCGTAGAATCACGAAACGACGGATCAAATCAAGGTATACCCGGTATACACCGGTGTGGTACAGATCATGCCGTTGCCATTGCCCGCAGAAACGAAATATTTGTCAAACGAATCGAAAACGTGGTTAGAACGGATCGTCGTAACTCGTGAAAAAGAAAAAAAAAAGATTTGAAAGGATCTTTGGGTCACCTCGCGTGAGAGAAGGAAAAAAAAATACAAGCCAGACACTTACGTGAGCTCAAGGTATATCCCTTATTGCTTCTATACCTGTAGAATTTGAGTGTATAGCTTGAATCCAAATTTACATGACTGTACCACGCGGTATAATACGACACGTACCTGTGGGGAAAAAGTAATAGATTCAACCCTCGCGTCGAATAGCTATTTCCTCTGGCTGAATTTCGGGTTTCAAAAGCTTTATTAAATAAATTTATGAAATACCAAAATCAAAGTCGCGTCTTTCACAGGTCTCCTTCTTGTGAGGAGATTTTAAAGGACGTCTTGACACGCCGCTAATTGATTATTCTGGTTTTTTGTCTTGGCAAAAAAAAAACTGAAGGTTTTACCAGCCATTACGATGGGTGAGAATTGATAGTCTTGATTCAATCATCGTGTTGCGGTACATGAAATGAGTGTAAAATCGGCCAATGTTAATAAGTGGACTCTGCTCATCCACCTGCAGGATCGCGGATGTATCCGTATACCGTCTTTAAAACAAGGAGAAGTCGGGATAACAGAGGAAAAAGGTAAATAAAAAAAGAAAAATTGAGGGGAGATCGCTGTAGCGTCAAAATAATTACTTTGGGCCTCACGATATTGCCAAAGTTATTTGGCCCCCAGCAGCGAATACCTGTCTTAAAATCTCTGGCAATATCGCATCGAGGAAAGTATGCGGAGAGGTCGCCTATATATTTTAGCGAAGCAAGAATTGATAAATCCCCTGGCTGCAATATTCGAGCAGAGGGAACATTTAGACGTATCGTTATAAAAAGCTCTCCAAATTTAGTATTTCAATTACCGAGTGGGGGATGGCGTTGTTGGTGGTTGACGTCGCGCCGGGTAACGTGAATGAAAATAAGAAGAGAGAAAAGCGAAACTAGAGGAGAGGGAGAATTTTAGGTCCTGTGTAGCCTCCGAATCGATCAAACGTCTCCTTATAATATTCGCTAACGATCGACAAAAGTGAACGACGTTTTGTACAGTCGTTCTAGGAAGCCTCTCAAAGTTTAATATCTTGTTCACAAGTAAATACCTCAGCTGGTCTTCTCAACCGCTGTCGATCCTTCCGCTTCCGCGAAAAGCTTCAGCCGGTGACTACGACGTAAATCTGATGGACAGGCAAGTTTACCACCCAACCCACAAGTACAATTCCCTTTCCACCTCGACGCCAGAAGAGCCATGTTTCTCAAAACGAACGTGATTTGTTCCTGGCTTTTCTCCGGCCTACAACAACGACGTCGTTCGATTCTCTGCCACCGCGTGTCTTTCCTCTGTTTGACAGGGTCTGATGTATCGATCGTCACTCTTCGGGAAAGCCTTGGTATCATAAACCTATCTACCGAATCGAATGGGCCATTGAATCCTTGGCCAGTATCTTCTAGTCCCATATTTTCAATTAAATTAACAACCTACGGTGAAGGGAATTCGTCACGAACTACTGTGATTCCGATTTCCACTCGGTACCGATCATGTTCATTACTTAATTCAAACTTCTGCAGTCGATTGCACTTCAGGAACACTTCACTGATTGTGCAACAGAGAAAAGCTCCGCCAGCTGCAGAGCACGTCGAAAATTTTATAAAGTGGATATACTACTATACCGAAAGAGGAGAAATTTTTCCATAAAATAATCGTACCATTTTCGAATAGAATACATTATGTATTGGTGTCGAACACACGCGTTATTTAATATACATACTATACCATCAGAATTACGTATACCATGCTACTTAAAATTTGGCAAGCTCAAGGATTTTTACGAATTGCGACCACTTAGGATTGCGATTAAAGAAAATTCACCGATAAAAAATCGAACGACTGAGTTAGCATATCACATGATACAGAGTTAGTTATTTTACATTGTTCTCGTCATTGATATTATTCAATAATTCTTTTGCTCGCTACGCTGCAGGTAAAGGTATAAACATTCCGATGAACTCGCAATCATTCATTTATCTCCGTCGATTGTTCGTTAATTATTTTATGGGTCACGAAATGGCTTCACAAAGCCCAATTGTACAAAATTCAAGGTCAAAGGGAATTACATTAATACCCAACAGAACGATGATGCTGTACAGAGTGCACACAGCCTCTGGGCCGTAAAATAGAAAACACCCGGTTGAACAATTTCAAAATTTTATCGGCTTTTTTTGTCCGTTTTCTTTTCTTTTTTTTGTAGATCAAAGTAGAAATAAACGTTTAATCGAGTGATACTCGATAGAATAATCACCCCAGAAACTATGGGGGGAGGATGGGGTTAGTATAATCGACGTCAGCTACATTTATGCGGTAGCAGCCTCGGTGTCGTTTCATCACTGCGCTTTTATTCCGCTCCAAAAGACTAATTTTTCAACTCTATTGTGCATCGGAAGAAAAAAAGAAACAGACAAACGAAACTTGTATTGAAAATTACTGGGTCTTCCAATCAGCCGCGTAATGTGACGTGAAAATTTCGTACATCGAAACGATTGCGATTCAAAATTTACCCTTTCCAAAGTTCAAATGTGTAAATATTTTTATTTTGCCGAGCGCCTCAGCCTGATTCCAAAAAATACCAATGACGCTTTGCATATGATACATAAGTAATTAATGAATTAAAGCTACGAGCTACGTCAGGCAAAGTCTATATTCTCGAACGGTCCATCGGTTAGAATTTACTTCGATAGCTGGTTGAGTGGATTTGGGGTGGCCTACGAATTTTCACCCCGGTATAAAGGAATCTCCTACAGTTCGGCGCTGTGCAGCAGTAACCGAACATTTGTTGGAATTGATCCCAGGAATTTACTTACCTATTCAAGCGAGATTCGAAATTCTGGCCCATCCCGATCTAATCTCCGTGCGACTATAGGGCTAAACGAGCGACCGTGCGGACATATTATATACCTCCTACCCTCTCTCCGTCTGATTCTCTACCGTGAATCCTACGAAATTCGCCATTTCTTTCCGCGTTGTGTCGCCTTCGTCTTTTCTATCGGACTACAACGTGTCATCCGAAAAAAAGGATACTTCTTGGCACGCTTCGAATATCCGAACTGCAAAATTGCCGGCCGTGACATCAGCCTTTGATCCACAGGACGAACATATGTACGTCGGAAATCCCATTTCTGCATACGGGACGTACCTTGAGCCGTGAGTTTTAGGTCTAATATATGCGATCCAATTGATCTAATAACTATACACATAATAGAGGAAAGTAACCAAATATAGAATAGTATCCCTAATGTGGAATACCAATGATTCTCTCAAACAATAAAGTTAAGACGCAATACACGACTATTTTCTATATCACTTGTTTACTGTGGTGTCACGCCCAGTCGGTCGCGTTAGTCGGGCGAACGCGGTCAGGACGACGGGATTGTTTTGCTTTGCCGGTGCATAGAAACTATCCAAGGTATGTAAAAAAAAAATTTGTTACTCGTTAATAAGTTTGTAAAAATACCATTATTATATATTTAGCGTATTGTATTGATGTTTTTCTGAATATTTTTGTTAATTTTTGTTGCGTTACTATACTGTTACTTTCGAAACACAACAACAAGATCAAGCCGGTCTAAAATTCCAAATATGGACACTTAATAGGTGTGATTTCTGCAAGTTATAGAATAAGTTAATTTTAACAGACTAAGCTCCTTTTATGTTTGACCAAAGTATAAAGATCTTTTAAAAAAAGACGTTACTGTTTTCGTTGCTTTTTTTTCTAAGAAACTTTCAGTCTTATTTGCAAATTCCATATTTGGGTACCCATTCCATAAATGGCTACTCTTTTGTTACTTCGATTTTTTATTAAAAATGAATATGTGTATCATTATTAGAAATACGAGAATATGAATAAATTAAGCCAAAATGTGTGACTGATCGTTATTATAGTTAAAAGCCTTGAATTCGTGATAATGTATTTTTTATACCGAGAAAACAAAATGGTATTCCATATTTGGTTACTCTCCTCTACAAAATTGGAGAAAAATTTAAAAATTGACGTTTTCACGAGTTACACAATATAGACAATTTGCTCAAATCTTCTCCGAAGTCGGTTATTGATTATTATTCTATTTTATTTATTTATTTTCGTTTCGCTCAAATAGTGATCTCCTGCAACGAGAGGTTTGGATGGCAGGAAATGTATAAATGCTTTTTTCTGCCAGCAATCTTTTTTCTTTTCTCTGCCGGGTGTTTTGCCTTCTTTCCCTGCTCTACTTCGTCGCTTGGTGTCTTCCCGTAGTTGTACAATTAATTGAAGCCTGAGGGTTCCGTCTTTTGGCCAAGGTTGATTTGGCTTGGAAACAAATGCGGATGACAGATCTACGGAGTGAGTCGTTGCGGACAACCGTTGCAGGAATTGTGCAATGCTACGACGGAAACTAGGGCTAGGTCCCGAAACGAGAAAGAGAAGAAAAAAAATCAGCGCTACTAGGACGCGGCCGCAGTATACGATCGATCAAAAAACTGGGCTACCAGCTATGTGTACAACCCTGCACATACCCTACCACCTCGAACTCTTAATTATGGAAGTACGCTAGCGCGCAAATTGCATCGCTAATAAAAGCTGAAGCGCAAGGTTGATTTGGACCGCGAGTAGAAACACGTACCTACAATGCATATTAGGTATTTGCAAATTTACATAGAGGTATATATAGTGTACGTATAAGTATATACGTGTATGGAGGGAATAGACGTTAAATTGCAGAATTGTAGAGCAAGGCGGTGTAATTCGCCAAGTGGGTTCTCGCTAATTTGCTGCCTCTCAGTCTAAACCACAACTGCTTGGTATATACACGTAGGAAAGGAGGGTTGAACAGCTGGAGGGCAGGCAGTACGATACCGAGGTCGAGGCAGAAGACAGAAATCCCCAGCCTCAACATCGCCAAGAAGTCTCATCGCAATACCTCGAAACACCGTGCAACACCGACGTCTCATTCGGAGGAAAGCTAAAGGTATACGATCCGCAACAGTTGAAATCGCTTCCGAGGAGCACAGAGTCGTGTACCTCGCAATATCTTGTCCAATAACTCATGGGCTTTTAGTGCTTTTAACAGCTGTCTGTAATATCGAACGACACGACCAGTGTACGATTAAAACGATGTATATGCATACACCTATATTGTAGATATGGAATCACTGCGGTGAGAAAACGGAAAGACGAGAGTATATTTCGTTGTATAATATCACAACATCGCCGCGATTGCCAACGACGGAGCCGCTGGTGGTTAAATCTTGCGATGTGTATTTGTGATAACCGTCGGGACTCGGTGATCGTTTGACGCGGGACGTGGGGGATGTGAAAGCCACAACATATAACATCGGGTTCGTCCGCTGCAGGGTGTTATTCATTAAATCGTGCGACTGGTCTGTTTCTCTCATAAAGAGTGAGAAAAATTCCGCGTAATAGTGATAAAAATAAGGCAGGGCAGGGGGTGACACTTGTGGTACAGAATACGCCGCAGGTGACGCTCGTCACGAGAAACGAATTCTTTTCTGTCACCCCGTTACGACACCTCAGCCCTAGCAGTTTCTCTCCGCGAATATGTTTTCCATGTCCCGCCGAATCGTCACCCCCGTTTCACTGCCGTAAGTCTAAATTCGCCACGATCGCTTTTCTGTTTTACGTACGGTTAATATACACGTCTGTGTTAAAATGATATCACGCCAAATCGAAGGATAACGTGTGAAATACAAACCTCCCTTATTTGCTGTCTATCGTTTCAATTTTACGGAAAAGAAAATTCGTGAATTTTCACATTTTCTCTCTGGACCAGTGAAAACCCTGCTGATCCTTTTTTTATCTTGGTCCGACATTTGAAGATGACCGATCCGATTGCTAAGGATGATCGATAGCAATTTCAAGCGTTGAGCCATCGCGTGTGTACGAGGACATTGAAATTCGACACCGCATTTCCGGACGTAAATACTATTATACTTGAAACAGTAAATGTTAGTAAAGCTATCTGTTATACACGCGAGGGTTTATACATGTGCCATAGATTTGATCGATGTATAATCGTAATACCGAACGGCCACGTATAATTTCTCACTTTCTCGGTAAGTTACAGCGTTGGTACTCTGCCAGATAGAATTTAGCAAGTGCTTTATAGCTGAATGTGTTGGAGCGCACAGAATTCGGACATGAAATTCAGAAGATGCATGCCACGGTTATCTCATCGGCATCTCTTCGATGAAACAAATGCATCGCCATTTTTCATACGACAAATATTCTACGCGACAAGCATTTTTTTTCTCTTCTTTTTACCTCTGTTTTTTTTTTTTTCTTTCTTTTTTCATCAAACTGTTCAGCAGTAGCTCGCAGGGCATTCGGTATTGATTGATTCGTCGCTTTATATTTAAATCCAAATACCATTTTGTACATCGAATCTTTTTCCAGACTGATTCTCTGCCAGATGAAAAAAAATATAACACCACCACCTGCAACCGGAATTAACAATGAAATCACGAAACGAGAGAATGACCACACGAAATTCGGCATTTGTACAGCAACGAAGAATTTTTTTCTTTTTTTTTTTTCTCTCTCCTCTGCAATTCGTAAAGGACTCTCTAGTTGTGGAGGGAAATAGTCCGAAAAATCTACTTGTTGAAAAACAGGTTCTTATTTTTTTTATCTACTATCTAACGTAGGTAGCGAATATAGATTACGACACGCACTTTGGTCGGTAGATTTCGCAGCCTTTCAATTTTCCATCAAATCAGGAGAGAGAAAGAAACCTCTTCCAAAACTGCTGACACTAATTTTCACCTTCCAGCATTGTCCCCTTCCATTTTCTAGCGCAATTCCGGTTCAAGTTTTAGTTCAAGCACCAATCCAGCGGGGAACGAGAAAAAGTCAGTTGAAGATCACCTCTCGAGTATGTAACTAGAGTCAAGGTCAGAGGCTCATAATTTCACAGCTCCTTACACATCAGCGTCTGGAGGCGCCAAGTTCTCACTAAATAAACGAGCTCGGAATAACGCCAGCTGCACTTACGTATAAAAGACGAACAATATACATATACGTGTGCAGATACTGCAATATAACTTGCGGTGTACGTACACACCTAGTACAATATAATGCGGTAACTCTCGCAGCTTGTATATAAGCTGCGAATTTCGAGCTTAAAGTGCACGTGGACGTAAGCGTGTCTGATATATACATATACGTACGAATGTATACCTGAAACTATGAGCGTGTGGAGATAGAACAATATGCGCAGCTTTAGACCTGTTCTAACATCGCGCATTTGGAAATGTCTGGAAATTGCAGGCGTACAAACGTGGGAATCCTCGAATACAACCAGCAGTGAGCAGCACACAAGCATTACGGAAGAAGAAGGTAAAATTCAACGGGTGGTATACTTATACTGGACTTCGCCATGTGTAAAGATACGCAGGTTGGCGGTTTGGGCAAATAAAATATGTAAGTATACAACGTATTACGTACGTGTACGTTCGTATAATGGCCGTAACAAAAGCGTAAAGCGAATAAAGTTGGCGTCGTTGGAATGGCGTGTGGCGTGCACAAAGTAATCGTAAGAGTTTACGTACGTCAACGTGGTCACTGGGTCGACGATCTAACTCAGGGTGGTAATAGCAAGAGTAGGAAGAGTCAGATCCCCTGAACTAACTCACCGTCATAACGACTATCGCCTTGCCTATCTTCCCTAATATAACTACGAGGGACCACCGGTCTAAGCCTTCGCGCGGTAAGTACTTGAAACTCAACCATCATTCTACCGCTCAGTCCAGTTCTTCTTACTTGTTTATCAAACGGATGTAACTCGCGGGATGATATTTGTCATCGGACTTCCACCTCCCGCAAAGAGCCACGAGTATAAGCTCAAAATAGGTAGCGTTATACGTTTTACAGGAATTTAATAAAACTCAAGGCATTATGGCTCTCTTCGCAGATTTGCTATTTTTGAAGTCCCAAAATCTTTGCCGTTGCTCTTCGATATCTCATGTCCCGGAAATTTGCTCGAGAGGTTAAAACCCCCACGAATCTTAGCTTAGCTAGTTTATTTGCAAGGAATAAAGTTTTCTTTTTCTGCTTTTTTATCTGATAATTTTCATTTTCTTTCGCCTGTACAAAAATTGACTCACACTTTCCGGTTTCTGCGATTCACCGTGGCCATGTAATTTTTTTTTTATTTTTTTTTATTTTCATATCTCATCTTCTTCTCCGAATGTCCGACCATCTCTTTGATGCGTCCAATCCATGATCAAAAGATTCTCCAAGATGTTTTACCCCACTTTAATATTACTGGCGTTTGGATTACAAGTACTACATGTACTGAAATGAATGTTGAATGCAACTGCGGCAGCAGCGGAAAATATGAAACTGAAAAGTTGTTCGGTTATGAGAGATTCAACGGCGAGTGGATATTGAGGGATCGTATATAAGTATGAAATTTGGAGGAACGATGGCATCTCCATATTTCGCTGGGTCCATTGTCTTTATCATGAGAAATCGGGCGGTGTTGAAATTGCCTGGGGTATGGTACGAAGGTAACATTCCTTGAGCGTTGAACAAGAGCGTCTTTGAGGAGTATATAGCATTAGTATATAGGATGAGTAAAGGTCGGCGAAGCTTGCGCGATTTGGAGAAGGGAAATTGTATGAAAAGCGTTAAATTCAGTTATTAGGAAAACCGGAGGACTCTCGAGACTTGATTTATCAGTTGAGGTTTACCCAACTCTCACGTGCAGCGAGATCTCTGCCCGAAGAGTAATGGAAGGAAGATAAATTCGCCAGCTAGGGCGTTATCTAAAAGGCAGGCTGTACAATGCCAACTCATACACGTTTACCACCTTACAGTGTAGGGTAGGCTTATAGTACCGATATGCATGTACGTATACTATCTGGCTATAAAATAACAGCCTCGAAACACGATCGAAATAACTAATCCGCAATACCGCAAGTATAAAAACTCACGCAAGCTCCCTCTCGAGGTAGAAAATTCTTGTTTTTTATTTTACCTTTCTACCCACCCGTGACTTGACCTTTCTTCCAAAGATCTTCCGGATAAGATGTAACGATAGATCTAGGTAATAAAAATAAACCATACGGAATCTGTGGAACGAAGTAAAATGAAAATGAAAAGGGAAAGGGCAAAACGTACGTACGGGACGGAAAATCCGGACGAAACTGGTGACGGTTATCTCGCGTGCTTATCTATCTTAATCTACACCCGCTCGTAACCGTATGAGGCTTAGTTTGAAGGCAACGGTTAAAAGCTGACTCTGACAAAGTGCTGAGCCAGAACAACTGTAACTGTACAGCTTTTATAGGGGCTACTAGTCTTCGACGTGAACTGGAGAAGTGCTCGAAAGGTATTCCACGCGATATATACGTATTTTACCGCACTACTACGCGTATCGGGTTTGTGATCCGACGTCGGAAAAGCAACTTTCCGATTATCTGCGCCACTGTTGTTGTTGTTGTTCTTCTACTTCTCGAATCGAGTTAGTCAAATACGATGTCTCGGAAATTTCACCGCGCGTTAAACTACAGCCGACTCCCGAGGAAAACTAACTGCTGCAGAACTTACCCTGCACTACTACGCGCGCTAGCAATTCGAGTATCGTAAAGTGGGTAGGTATAACTGAAACAAGTTTCTACCAGGTATACGTGTTAAACCTACGTGCGAATGCTGCTTAATTATTATGGCGCATGAAACGGAAAACTCGGAAGAAAATTGCTGCGGGGCTACCGCCAACTATCCTGCTATCATACCCCCTTCTACTGCAGACTTTTATTCGTAAAGTCATGGTTCGAACAAAAAAAAACGAAATTCAGAAAAGATGTAGTTAAAAACTCGATAAGCTGAAAAATATTAACGAGAATTATGTCTCTCGCTTTCTGCAAACCCTTAGAGTTCCGGCACGTGGATGTTACCTATTAAATGGAAATAATCATTATTAAATACCCAGACAAAGGAAGCGTCCATCAATTACGGCGTATCTTGGCCGTCGGAAACCAGAAACCCGAACGAACAACAAAACAAGAATTCGAGGACTCAAGACAGGCATTTGAATGCCATTCTATTATCCTTTAGGAAACCGAGTGAATACTTCCGTGAATCCTAACGATTTTCTCTTCGAAACGCCACAAAATCTTTCCGCTGCTCGATCCACCGAAAAAAATTAGGTAAACGAACGAAATTATCGCAGAATATATTCATTACCGCTGCTCACCGGGAGGGTTTGCTTTTTATTAATAATAAATCTGAATTTATTTTTGCATGCTTCGATTAAAACGCAACTTACAATTAGAAATTAAGGAGTTTTTCCTGGGTGGAAATAAAGCATGAAATAAACTCCTCACTCCCGGAGGGAATATATATAATATAATATTATTACAAAAAAAAAAAGAATAAAAAAAAATGAACAAAAATCGTAAATCTTCCCCAGTTTCACGGAAAATTCATTACGAGTAAACTAATAGGTGTCCGAGAGGCAAGAGCTTAACTGGAAGTCGTTGCATTAATTAAGAAATCCCGCGGCCGAGCCCGGCATACCTAATCGGCGAATTTTATTATTTGGTTAGTATGGCAGACGCCAATTAGCATTCCGTAGCTGAGGGTATTACGCTGAATTTTACGTATACAGGTATACCAAAACGAACCGTTTGTTCAAGAAAGACGAAAATCCTGCGATGTGTCTCTTAATTATCAAAGCAGAAAATTGGCGAAAATCTTTATCGCGAGTAAAATTTGCGACTCCTTCAATTAACCCATCTGAATCCCTGTTTTGAGTTATGCTTATTACATAGGTAATCAAATGATTACTACGTTCAAGGATTCCGAGATTCGAAATCACTTTTCTTCTCCCCCCCCCCCTGTTTTTACTTCCTATTATATTTTTTATCTTCATTTTTATTTTACCTTCTTCGCCTCTATAAGGCCGTTATTCCGCGACCGCGTTTCTTTTCAACTTTTAATAGGAGAAATCCTGTGACTTGTAAGTCGTTGTGCGGTCGTAGAAAAGTATCTCGGAAAGACGTGAAGGTCCGATATGTGCCGGTATAGGTATACCACATCGTGTATAAAAGATGACTACCGCCTTCAGGGGTGGAAAAAAAGCTGTTACTCGCCGCCGTATTGCCGCGCAATCGTGATTATTGGCTGGAAAACTGGGACAAGATTTTCCATTCGATATATCGTACAGTAAGTAGTCGGTACCTATGTACCTACATACCTATCCCGCCGACGTTGTCGACAATTTGCATAAGTACAGCGTAGCTGAATGTGGTTTATATCAAATCGTGCGGTAGACTATTTGAAAATTTATCGAAAAGATATCTGTTGAGAGTGAGAAATCACGACTCCGTTCTTCGGAGTGTATTTTAAAATAGTAGTGATGCCAGACAAAAAGAAATTGAAGGTGGTAAAAGTTGAAATTAGACAACAGATTGTAAAATTAACAAAAATAATACATTTATATCAAAAATGAAAAAAAAGCTTTGGTTTTTATAGACTTTTTTTATAATCCGGAAGTTTCTAAGTCATTATACCTATATACACCTAAAGCGTGTAGGAAGTGAAAAATTGAAGTAGGAAGGAACAGCAACAGGCGATTTTTCTGGGAGATAAAACATGCGAAAAAAAAAATTTACGAGAGGGTTATTAATCGCGATGTAGCTTACGATTATTAGCACAATTCATTAAACAGATAAGCTGAACTGTAGACATATCTGTGGATATTTTGACCGTCGATACTTGTTCGCCAAAATTGTAATGCACAAACCCTGTCGACCTGAGGTGTCTATACAAGTCCCGATTGGCAAGAAGCCATGTATTATCTTGATTGGATTTAGCTCTGGCCATCCTGTAGTTGCGCTCTTCATTATCTCAAATCATCCGTGACGCTAATTCCGTTTAATTGTCCAGCTTGGCCAGATCGCTAATCCTCAATGACGAAAAGAGATTTCGGAACACTCGCGGTACATCGACATTGCCGGAGAAAAAATATTGCGGCGATTTTTATCAGGCCGCTATAAAAATTAAGAGAATCAAATAATTGTTAAAAAATTAATCTATTTCAAAATCTTCAGCCCCGGACCGTTGCTTTACTCCTAATTTTTTTTTCTTTTTTTTTCTTGCTATTCTGAACGTAACGACTCTCGGATAAACTCGCCAGATTCAAGCCCGGAAACACACACGCCTCGGGCATTAATCCGCTAACGGATGCGCAGTTGGGGGTGGTCGGGATGAGACGGGAATCACGATAGTGGTGGTAGAAAACCGGTAAAGAAGGACGAGCGAAGCGAGCATCCTAAACCTGGATGGCTGACCATATCCGCGAACTACTACGAAATAGATGGTCAAATACTAAGTCGCTTCAATGTTTTATGCGGTTTAACGGATGTGCAACGCGTTGATGCCGAACTGCCTATACACCGCGAACCCGATGCAGGCTAGTCGTTATTCTGACGCCAATATTTTACCGAGTGTCAGAGCCAGTCGCTTTAAAGATTTATCGTTTGGCAAAGGCCCCTCCAACACTTTTTATACCAACACCCCACGACACATACCTCCCCCGATGTACAACCCCCCTCCCCCATCTCCAACAAAGTGATCAATGCATCGCATCTAGAGGTCTTTGAAGCTTAACAAAAATTGCGCAATCATCTGGCAGGACTATCATCGTGTCGCAATATAACAGCGGATGTGAAGAATTTGGCTCAATTTCCGGGGTTCAATTTTAATTTCGGACAAAAATTGTTGGATGAAAAAAAAAATTATTATATATTGACTTGTACCGCTGAGCGGATGGGCACGAAATTGGTTAACTATAAACGTAACGCGCGCTTTACATTTCAAATGAACAAAAGCCCCGACATACGTATATTTATTCAGTTTAAGGCTGAAGTGAACGCGTATATTACCAGCTGAACATATCGACATACATATACGTATATTCATGTATTTAAATGTATGTATTTACAACCTGCAGCTACCATTATACTATACATGTGCTGAATATGGAATCTGTTCGAGACCGTTAATACCTGAAAACTACGTCACGTGGTGTGTATAACTACACGTAATTCAACTTTAGTTTAACACGGGGAAATTCTATTTCATAATCAAATGTAAAGTAAACTTCTTGCGGTGTTCGCGGAGGCGAGCTTTACGCCGTTAATTCCTGTACCTCACCTATATATACCGCATTATTTGATCTACGTCAATTATTAACACCGCGTTTGCACCTGCCATATCTTGGGCTCTTCTCTTCACCGCATCTTACACGAGCCGAACACTTCAGTTCCTTGGCGATGTGATGAGATGATGTTTTAGCCAATGAAAATATACTCCAGAGCCACGTGGCCCGCAGTGGCGTTCCTTTGATTATGCAAACCGGAAAAATTACCTCTGAATTTATCAATGATTTCGAGTGACGAGCTCTGGCGTTTTGCGTATATTATTTAGTCCCCGCTGATGCACGTCGTGAAGTGCCTATACCCATCGAATGCCAAATACCCTCGAGATTCGTCGCGTCGCCAGGATTCCAACAAGTATCGTGAAACGATACGCGCATTTAAATATTAAAACGGAAAGGGGATCGAAAGTTCCGTATATAGAAAATTCGTGAGAGCGCTGAACAATGTATATTTTCTTTACCGCTACGAGTTGAATCCGATTTGACATTCTCAAAAAATCACCCTTCCCCCGCCAGCCCCCTCCAATTATCCCGCGGCATTTCTCGCAAGCTCTGAGCTTACGTCGTATAATTAGCTCATTGCCACGACCGTCAGAACGGGCGTTAATTGCATAACTACGTTAATTAAGCAGCTGCGAGATTCGCGAGGCGTCGATACGTGAAGTGCGAGTAATACAACGTATAGATGGATTGCATCTACGTATAGCTGAATTCCGCACGGTCGGCATTCGAGTCGCACTCCGGAGCAACGGACTATTACAGAGACTTGCACGGATTTCTCTGACAAATTCAGTATTCGCACCTAAAACTCATCGCAGGGGCGGCTTATCCGAGGTATGCAACAGGTGCACCGGGCCTGGATATTGTGAAGTGGCTAAAGGTCGTCAAAAAAAGCAAAAAAATGAAACCGAGCAAATACCGGGGAAAAAAATTAAATTAAAACAAGGTGTTTTACAATTAACAGAGGGTCTGCGTCATATATGTTAAATTTTTAGATGAGATCCAAAAAAAAGCGGGCTTGCGAACTTGAAGTTTCTGCAGGACGCAATTAAATCTTGATTAAGTGAAAAAGCGTGAGGCTTAATCGAGAAAATTACAGAGCTCTTGCTCAGCGACGTTCTACCCGCTGAGACAAGAATGAGTTCGAGGACGAGGAGGACAACATCGGAGAGCTTAGCCCTGATATTTACTGTATCTACGTGGTGTATCGGTAAAGGCATTTTTGACGATTTGAAAAATGTTGTCTGCATACGTCGAAATTTCGATGATATTTTCGAATCCGCGTTATCAGGTTTTCCGTATCATTTCCACTCACGCAATGCCCACATGACAGAGACGAATGTCCCCACAGCCCTATGACCCGTAATCGGACCTGCGGGGCGCCTTTTCCAGTTCCCATCATGCTTAAATTTGTTCATCGGTTGACGGATAGCAGTTGACGCGATACAACGACGTCAAATATGAAAGTAACGCAGATGTACATTATACCGCTCGCTCAACTACGAAAGAATTTCCGATGAAAATCACCACCGCTACTATATTCTGCACGGTCAACGAATTGCACTTCGCCTGCAATTTTCTCCAGAAACACGGTAAGTTTTCTCGATGAGAGACGAAAGAAACGAAGAGAGAAAAAAAAAACAAGATTTCAAGTACGTGTATCGTAGTCCTATATCGGTATAATATGGGCATCTATAGTATGTTTTCATCCCCGATCCACTCTCTTACAGTTCTATACATTATTCTGAAGCAGGGACACATCCTCATGTGCTCAAGTGCAGCCGCGCGCGTATCTCGGTCGAATCTCAAGTGACACACAATTTGTACCCACTTCTGGGTGTGTTTTATACCTTTATACAAAACATGCACCCGGAAATTCCTTGCGTAGGTTGCTTTAGATTGTCGATCACCGCACTATACCGTTGAAACAAAAAAGAAAACCAAAGAAAAAGGAAATTATTATAATAAAAAAATTTTAGATGTAATTTTTTTTGTATACTTTTGGATTAGTCACGCTTATAAAAGCACTTGACTGAACATATACCTTACCTCATTAGCCTTTAGAAGGACACGTTCAGCGACCTTGAAAGCTTTCAAATCTTATTCCGACACGTGAACATGTGGATTTAAAATTGATAAAAGAAAACTTAGCGTCAACTTCCCACAGCGCGACCACGGTACTCCAAAAGTGGAAAAGAAACGCATCTAAAACAAATGAGAGAAAAAAGAAAAATAATGGCGTGTATTTCTTCGGATTAACTCCGAGGAAGGAAAAGGTATTAGGGGTGAGAAATAGTGTGATATAAATCAAAGACCGTGCAATGGAGACGTGACACTTTTCACAACTCCGTTTAATGCCACAGCTGCGAATAGACGAATCGTATAAGAAAAATTTACAAGCAGCTAGAGCAGGATGAAGAAAACATGAAAATCAGGAAAATTGTGTGATGTGTTAATCAAAAATTAAACCGAACGGGTGTCACTGCGATACGCTAATTACGTGAATCCGCAAAAAATACGATTGGATTTTTTGCGTTACTTCTTATGTATTTGTTATTATTTTTATGCTGCAGCCTGGCAGTGCTTGCAACTTAGAGCTTTCAGTGTGCTCGTTTGAATTGCTTCGAAGCTGCTGCGGTAACTGTATTAAAAAAATTTTCGGTGCCCGATCGACTGGCCAGGGCGAGAGCCGTCGCGCGACTGAACGTGCCTTGCCCAGCATCCCTATCGCGTCGCCCTCGAATCACCCCCTTTGCCTCAGCCTCCAACCTCCACCCCTGCCTGCTACACTCTCCATCTATCTCTCTTTCTTCTCCTATCGTCCTCGAGCTTCTTCTCATCCTCCTCTTCGCTCTCTTTCGCTCGGAACAACCCCCTCCGCCTGCACACGCAGACAAACGAAGATACGAAGCACGCATTGAAGGTACGCACGCGTGCACACCGGGGTAAACCCTCGCCCACGGTTATAATACCGGTGATATCTGGCTACCATAGCTTATCCTTGCTGCACGACACGACGGTATGAGACCTGCACCCCTTTCTTTCGAGTGTAATATAAGTCAATAGGGTAAGGTATTTTTAGATGAGCGCCTTTTGATTTTTGCTAGAGAACAATTGCCTCCTAATTTAGTCGAGGGCATCGCTATATGTGTATAGTCAAAATTGGGGTGGAAGAAAAAAAACCGCAAGGGTTGGAAAGCGGTGAAAAAGATAGAGCTGGAGATTTTTGATGAAAAATTAAATACCTCTCGCAAGATAAAATCAGCTTTAAAGATATACCAACTTTTTGTCTTCAAAAAGTTATTCAATGTACACGTGCATTGGTGTGTCCTCGTATGAACTACCTGCGTGAAAACTGTCCAATCTCATTTGATCCTAAAAATGCCAGGCGTGAAATAGTCGGGAGGGTAAAATCGCGGCGCGTTAACACGCGAGCTTTCGAGGTGAACTGCTATCTGCCTCTGCCCCTGACCTGACTTCCCTAGACGCTGTTGAGTGTCGGTATGCTCAATTGAAATATGGAGGGAAATAGATTCTCGCACCAAGCCCGCGGTCTTAGCCGCATAGATCTTTTCCTCTTCTCGTTGGCAATCCAGCCGTCCAATGAAAAGCCATTTCTTTTTACTTTTTACTTTTTACTATTCTATTCTTGTTTTTCCATTATACTTCGCTGAGATAAATGCTCCGCATCAGCGCATATACCTATGCATCTATCTGCATTACGTCGTCCTATACATAAAAGTACATCGTCCACATTGTGTAATACGCTTCTGTAAAACGGATAGCTTCGTCTAAACCTAGAAAGTTCGGCGGCCATAAAATATGTGGAATCAAAAAATGTTATGAAAAATCTTGAATATTCCATATCTTTCGTGAACTGGCCCGGCCATTTTGCTTTTCTTTCAAATTAGCGAGTGTCCCAGAATCTGTCGGGCATTTTGTACCGATTATTTCATATTTTTATCAGAATAACCAAAACCTCGTGTGAAACCATAATCGGTTGCTCATAGGTATATGTGCTGATTCTTTTCTCGGTTGAGCGAAACTACCCCATATTCAATATACCTATGTACTTATGTGTGTACATGCATGTAGTGTGTGTGTTTTATCGTATAATAAATCATACACCTATAATATAGTACGTACGAACGGCGTGCGGTTCAGGATATATAGAAAGGGAAGGATATGCTACACAAAACATTCAAGTGAAATATACCAAAGCTGCAACCCGACGAAAAAGCTCATTGTGTCACTGTGCATTCATGAGCTTTCACTAGAATTTAAAATTCACCAGCTGCTGCACCGTTTGTTATATAGATATATATTTATAATACCGAGGGATATGATATTTACATACGTTTTTTAACAGTACATGGGTACATACAAATAAGAGCATACATATATACGTATAGCGATTCTTTAAGCTATAACAGAGTGTATTTGCCGTATGCGGTGCTCTAGCATATATGAATGCTCAACTTATACTTGGAATTCCAAATTTTTTTAACTCAAATTTCGCGTTCTATTAACAATCCTGCCTACCCCCAACCCTGATTCTTGGGTTTCCAGGAATTTTATATTTTTTCGCGCAGCGTACGTACCCAGTACCTTAATGAGTTAACGCGTTGTATCCCCTATTTACTCGTATACTGAGCGTCAACGTAAAAATGTATTCGATATCTCAAAAGTGTCTTGAATGTGCAGTGCCGTTCAAATATCACTTGCAAAAAGCACCTTGAGAAGTATTATTGAATAATTTATAGGTATACCGATATACTAATTGCGAGAAGTAGACGCACACATTGAAATCATATTAGGTATAACAACGCCACACGCTATTGGATGATCGCGAGGAGGTTTACAATTTCCGAAATATGTTATATTTCGAACTTTATTTGTATGTATAATATATACCATATAGTGTATAATTGGAACACCGGATACCATGATATGTAATGAGACACGTTCAACGTAAAACAATAAATTCAGTTAGGTGTTCGCAATACGTGAGCATATATAATTCCTATACGCGTGTCAACATACCAATTACATACGTATTGAAAATATCGGATTACTGAATGTGATCGCGTTATAATAGAACGAATATATATAGGGATTTATTTTCCATCGGGAGGCAGGAAAATTTGAAAAAGCACCCCTCAATTTTCGAGGTTTTCAATGATCACGACAAAGACCATTGACCCGTGGATTATGCCTCAGATAATCTTATGCGATAAGGACAGTCTCGTTAGAGCTTTCAGGGGTTGCGAATAGACTTTCGAAATTTGAGTAGCAGAAGATAGACTAAATAGAAATCAAAACCTTGTCAGGGATACGATCAGCACGGAATCATCGATCTAAACTAATGAAAGAAAGTGACAAAATATAAAGAAACTCACAAATAGTAACAATAATCTAAATCGCAAGCCACCAATGACTTGGAATCAAAGTAATAACCATTCGATTGATCTATGTATAAAATTGATCGAGTTATCGCCAATTATTTGATCTGAAAAGTGAAAAAATCAAGATATCTTGATGGGATTAATTCGTAGCTCAACTTAATTGCCAGATTCGTGTTCCTGAGGCCAAAAATGAAGTATTTTGAAAATCGATCGCAGGACGCTTTTCTGACGTATTTTGACCTCAGGAACACGAATTCGTCGAGTAAATCGAGCTAGGATTTAATCCCGTCGAGATATCTTGATTTTTTCACTTTTCAGATCAAAAAATTGGCGATAACTCGATCAATTTTATAGATAGATTAATTTAGCTTGCAGATTCGTGTTCCTGAGGTCAAAATACGTCAGAAAAGTGTCCTACGATCGATTAAAAAAAATATAGATTTTTTACCCCAAAATCGTCAAAAATCTAAGGTATACCCCTTTGGATTTTTTTGATTTTTGGGCCAAAAATGAAGTATTTTGAAAATCGATCGCAGGACGCTTTTCTGACGTATTTTGACCTCAGGAACACGAATTCGTCGAGTAAATCGAGCGAGGATTTAATCCCATCGAGATATCTTGATTTTTTCACTTTTCAGATCAAAAAATTGGCGATAACTCGATCAATTTTATAGATACATCAATTTAGCTCACGAATTCGTGTTCCTGAGGTCAGAATATATAACAATGGCCTATAAGCCCTCGCTCAGAATTCATTTTTCCAACACCCTGCAAAATCTCTTTTTTTTTCTTATTGTTAGTTCAATGACTAGCAGAACTTCGCCTCGATCCCTACGCGATGTCTCGATGATTGGTGAAGTTAGCGAAAGCACGCTGACAAAAAAATTGTCCAAATTGTCTTTCGAACAATGAAGAAACTATATCGGTTTGATTCGAGCGAATCTCATCGAACACTGCATCTTGTAATTGATAAAAAAGAACTCAGCTAAGCTCCACTACCTGTGGATGTAACAAAAAGTTTCTCTATAGGTCCCCTTCGAACTTTGTCTTCTACTACGTAACCGCAAGATAACGACTTTCGGAGTTCGATCGAATGTTTTTGCCCGGATATAGATAGCTCACACTATTCCGCACAAAAACATCTTGGTCAGTGATCGCATACTCATACGTATGTATCTACGTATAGATCGGGATGCGGATCGTCGAGATTTGTTTTCTGGTCAAATAATTGATCTCCCCAAGCTGTCGCGAAATGCATACCTATAGAGATATTCATTTCGTCGAACTCTGAAACATTTCAATTTGAAACTCCGTCCCCGGTTTGGTCATTGATTTTTCAGGTATTGTTTCATCGAGGTACATACCATAATATGCGTGAAGTTCGAATGGGAACGAACGCGAACTGCTGGTGCAGAAAAGGATTGAAAAAAAATAATAAAACTGAAATCAAATTATCCATTGTTCCGCTAGCTGCAGACTGTAATGTATTTTGCTTCCACGATGAAGAAAAAAATTGCACACACGTACGGATGGAAAAGTAAAATTTCAGGATAGAATATTCGAAAAATTTCAAAACTATATGAACATAGCTGATTCACCATTATCATACGTACTTATTCTGGGCAGCTGGAATAACGATGACTCATTTTGATTTCTAATATATTTATGTGCTGGTGTACAAAAAGTATTTACAGTATAGAGTTATTACATCTAACTATGGATGTAAAATAGTCCCATTATCCTACTTCGACATTATGCGAAGACTACGATCACACGTATGAATTATGGACTGTAGTTCTATATCATAATTAACTCGGTTTTTGTGAATGATGTTGAAAGACGACGGTTTTATTTCATGTAAGCTATTTCTAATAAATTCTTCCACAAATTATTCAACAGTAAAACATGTAGCAATTTGATTGGTGCTATTAAAGCGATCGACAGGTACTGCTGACACTATTACACAGTGCAATACGATTCTAATGCGTTACGGTTATTTGTATGACTACGCTCTACATCACAGACAGTTACTTCCTAAGATAAATTGGCGCAATAATGTCGACAAATGGAAGAAATAATAACATTACCAATAATAACTATACCAACAACAGCAATAATAATAATAATGCTATGCAGGTATGCATAATGTATATTTACATGTACTACATTTGATTAGGACTAGAAAATATACAAAATGTAGTAACGATCAACGTTTGAGGTGTTAAACGTTCTTAGAAATATTAAATGACAACTATCAGGTACAAACCAAGCTAAACATTAAACACTGGTCGGTGAATCGCTTAGAACTACATGTTGATTCGCTGGTGAAATGCCCAAAATTTGTAATTTGCAACAAGAATGGATAAAGTTTCGAGAGGTGATTGTAGGCAAACGTGGTAAAAGCTAAAAATTACAACATCCTAAACATTCAGCTAAGTACACCGATAACTATATCCAGAGCTGACGACATCTAGTAGCTAAATAATTCTGCTTGAATTTTGTGGGATGAGTTAAGCTCTTCCGTTTACTCTCGAGACTATCTTGATGAGTCTAACGCGGTAAATCAGGGTTCAAGTGACTCAAGTATTTTGTTCAGTCAGATATATGAGTGGTGAGCATGTTTTTTGTTACCTTCTTTATTAAAATTCAGAATTCCACTTTGCATTTTTGTGTGCTTCTTTATTCCATAGTAGTATGGAATATTACTTATAACATCTACGCATAATAAAAATAAATTTTTCTACACTTTCGAGAAAGCTCACTTGTTTTTGTTCCACTTTTCGTTACGATATTAAAAATACCATATTTCACTCGCAAGCGATGAATATTTGTACTCAATCTAATCAATCGGGCAATTGTACAGTGACTGATGCTATCTGCAACAATATTAATCGTCGAACTCATGCAGCTGGTTTGATTTCCAGCTAAGGTCACAAAGCATCCTGCAATCAAATAAGAGCGAAATTCGTAAATGCATTAATTTTTCCAATCAAGGATCTTGCCAGAAATAGATTCCATCGCTAGGAAAATAAATAAATTTGATTCCCAACTCACTTTCTTGTCAACTGAATAAATGATCTGGGTCCACAGTTGAAAACACATGCTTGATCGGAGCTGGAACCCAACAACTCTCGCAAAAGATCAGTGGAAATTTCACCGCGACGACCCGTCCAAGAATCATCTGGGTGCGACAAAACGTGAGTAACTGTGAATCTGAAAGCACGTTAATGACCAAAACCGTAAAATCTGTACTATTATTTATAATTTAATGACTCACTGCTGTTCGTGAACAAAGGTAATGTGTGAGCTCACCTGGGTTCTCCTGAAGCTACCTTGTCTAATTCTCTGGCATAAAATATGTGGTCTTCGTTTTTATTCAAGTTAATCAGATTAATACGGCTTCTGAAAGAGAATAATTAAAAATTTCATATCGTCATGGTTTGCTGTTGTGAGTTTTTCCAGCTTTTTAAAAGCTTTTGATATTGATATTTCTTACACGTTACGTCTGCCGAGTGCCCACTGGATATTGGGAAGCATGGCAGTAAGACCAGTGCCTGCGGCTATCATGTGAATGATAGTGAAGTCTTGGAAATTTTCTGCTACAAAAGTTCCCAGGCTATTGCTCAGTGTCAAAATCTCCCCTGATTTCAGGGTAGTCATTTTAGGAGTGAGTGCACCATCGGTATACGTTTTTACCATCAAGCAAATGCAATCCGATTCGTACTTGGGAGCAATATCTTCAGGATGGAGATAGGGTGGGACCGGAGTATACATTCGTGAAACTTCTGTGCCTGTATAATATTATTGAATGTCATTTTATCATGTAACAATTATTGGAAAGACGAAGATCATATTTAATTCGAGTAGATACTCACCCATAATGTTCAGTCTGGCTTCAACGTGTCTGCCAATAGGTATTATTTCCATATATTGATCCGCACGTAAAACTAAGAGACGAACCAATTTACAAAGCGACGTGTTGCTAACTACTCGGTATTCTCTATAAATTCTTTGCTTTTTGTTTAATTCTTGGCATGTAGTTACGGTCCCATAAGTTTTCCACAGCTTTGGCTCTTTCTTAGTAAAGGTGAACTCAATCTGAAAATAAAATACTCAATTTCGGTGGTGCCATAAATTGATTCAAAAAAGTAGAAGGATATCGACCGTTCAGGCACACGTAGCCTTTGTACTATGTACCTTCATAGACTCAAAGTTTCTTTTCCACTTTGGTGGCCAATTAACAGCGCCAGATAGTTCGACTTCATGCGTAATAATATCCTTCTCAAAAGAAAATCTAATCTGGTATTTGACCTCAGAGATTCGCGCCAACTGATAGCCTGCTGCTGGGTAATCGCGTAGAGAATAATAAAACAGAGTTATATTATTGCTCGTTTGAATCCAATCCATTCTCGGTTGAGGTGTAACTGGAGCAACATTGTCATTTGTTGAATTCTCTTCTGTAATTCATAATAACGGTATATTTCAACAAGTTGAATATGCACATTGTATTCCGCTATAATAAACCATCCAAACCCACTGGTAGATGGTGTAGGAAGACCAGATGGTGAAGATGCAGATGACGGCAAAGGAGTTTTTGCCTGTGGAGATGGAAGTGGACAGTCGCTAGCCGAGCGATTCAACCTGCCAATGACACACTTCTGTAGGATACTTTGGTAGTTGACCCACGCATGCGCCTGTAAATTTTCTATAGGTACGTAAAAATATTAAGCCACCAGCTGCAAGTGTTGTAATTTTGCAAATAATTAGATTTGATATTTTACGTCGTCAAATAACTTGGTCGCATCTTTCCCCACTCCTTTCATGAGTTCAGGTACTCCACCGGGATGAAAATCCATGTACCTCGTCACGTTGTACACGACTCCTATAAAATTTATGTCGCAAAAATGTATAACCAACGAATTCAGCAGAATATTGATAATGCAAATAATTCATTTTCTACGGTATATTCCTACCTCGAATCGCGAGCCAAGCGTCGTTCGGCTTGTCATGTCGAGCGAGTTCGGAAGGGCTAACGTTTTGCGGTACACCACCTACCCCCGTCAAATCCACCCCTGAAGCCCCGAGCCGGATCCAGTCCATCAAGCTATGCCCTGGGGCCAGGGCTGTTTTGTTTCGTGGATTTCCTGGAAAATATGGTGAATTATTATAGGATTTAATGAACAGAAACATTTATTCCCCCAACCCCTTAAAAGCCGTAACTATGGCTCACAGTGTCGGCTGCACTCGATACATCCATTTGAGTAGGTAATTCGCTGTATGACTATCGCTAATTTATTCCTCCCAATCAACAATCTCAAATTCATCGATACGTGATTAATTTTCTCCACAAAGGTGACAAATGCAATGCATCATAACATGATACTGACCATCCCGAAGACGAAGACCTGTTGTTTGTGGTGAGTTGCGACAACCTTCCATGGTGAAGATCGCAGACGCGCCGCAACATTTCGGCATGTCTTAGTTTAAAAAATAAATGGAATGCTGCATCATATTCTTGATTTTTCTATCCCCGTGATTTCCAACCAACTGCATTATAGCTCATTATACGTTGCCGAGTATATTCTTATATATCTGAATATTGCATAAGTCACATGCCTTCGTAAAATACATATAGCTATATCCAGTCCGCAGCTGTGGGCACAGCTTTCAGGTTGTGCATCAGAGTATAGCCGTATAAAACATCCTCGTGTAGATAGTCTCAATAGTTAAATTGCAGAGCACAACGAATTAAATATATCTATCGAATTTACTAATTCTCTTGGTAAAACATTGAAACTTTCAATTACTGCAATAATATATGTCTGACAAAAAATAATTGCAATCGCGTTATCACACGCCTACAATATCTGAACCTACAACATATTGCCGGCAAAACGTTATCGCGAATTTTACGACAAGCTGACCTAATCATTAAACGTTACTAACTCGTTCTGGTACGTACAACGTACTCTGTATTAGTGCGATAATCGTGATACCTATCAACGGTAAAATTTTATGAAATAATTTCTAATTCCATATAAAATATTTCACATTCCCCCCTGAATTATTCATATTCCCGTACACACGAGGACAACGAATCCGTTGAAAATTGTTGATGAACTCGCGAATCGTACAGCAAGTGTACGAGGAGCGAACGCACACGGTTAGTTGTTGTTTGACTTCGAAGGTTCAAACTTCGTTGAGAGAGAGAGCCAGTCGCCAGAGGAGATCTAATGGAAATTACAACTACTTAAAATTAGAGTCAAGCAAATACTGATCGTAAGTAGAAGAAAAAAGATTAATTCAATACCCTGTACTTCATACGGCCTGTTAAGTGCTCCATATTAATTGTAATTCTGGAGCAGAAGTACCTACGGCAGCAACAACCGACCCAAATAAGCTGATGTGCGTGACTGTACAGATATAGTGCATAAAGTGCATGAACCGCCAGTGTTATACATCACTCGACCAAGGACAGACGACGATCCCTAATCGTCGAAATCATTCCGATATTGGTTGACCTACCAACACGTACCAAGGACAATTTTGGTTACGCAGTGCAGCGGATTCCGACAAATCCGCGATTACAAGAGCTGAATGAACGTACGGAGAACCAGTCGCAGGTGCATCTGACGTGTAAGTCGACGATATAACGACTCTGCATGTATTCTATCATTCAATTCTCGTCTGGTATTTACCATACATCAACTTAATTCATATTAACCGTAGAGTTCACGTCGGTTCACGTTCAAAGTTATTCACGTATATAAACATTATAATCTATCGTCTTATTTACAAGGGTTATTTAGGTAATTCATGAAATTATTCGTGCCAAATATTCAAATTGCATTATACGTATGGTAATTTATATTCACTGTAGATTTCAGAATTTCTGTACGTATACATTTTTTGATTGAACTACACTACGCGAAAGCGTAAACTTGCGGCTTCATTATACTGCGGGAGGAATAATGAAATATAATTTTTACAGAATATTACCGCAAATACTACTAACTTCTATATAGTTCTTCGAAATAATAGTATAACAATAATGATTATAACAAACCATCATGGTTTCTAGATGCGCTTATACAGTTATAGAAGCGACATTCGCGTTTACGCCAAGCGTGTATAAGATAGATATTCATATACGCATCGCAACAAAATTAGTCTTTCCGTGTACAGAGACATAGATATTGATGTATACGAAATATACGGGTTCCTAAAGTTGCAGAGTTGAAGGCAATCAAGTATTTCGGAGCAAGTGGTGCTCGGTCTCTCCCTATATGATATTCGAAATTCAAGGTCGGGCGATATCAAGTCTGGTATGGGCGATTAGAGCACGATAAAATAAGGAGGTATGTGAGGTACTCAGGGGATGAATAGAAGTGGAATGCGCGTCTTCGTCGAACCCAACGCGAGAAACGAAGTCTAGCAGAGTGGAAGTGGAACTGGAACTGAAACTCGAACTCGAGCTAGAACTGGATCGAGATCCCAGGGACAGGAGATTAGAATGTGGAGAGACAGCGACCTACACCTAGAGCCAACACTCTGGACACGAGATCTTCTTTCCTCGCCTCTTCTACCCTCTGCTCCGCTCTTTCCTCCGCTCCTCATTTCCCGTAGGTACTTACGTACCACGGATAGATCAATAGCGCCGCAGTGTTCATGATCAGCTGACTCAGAGTCACTTTTCTTTTCTCGTGCTACATCGTACAACCGTTTTCGTTCATCCATACATCTTCTTGTTAGGTTTTCAGTATCGTCAGTGAGAAAAAAATTTCTCAGCCGAGCTACGATCAGGTGGTCCATAACATAGGTAATCTACGTACCTTGCATCGTATCTTATTTAGGAGGGCTTGAAACCCGCGGTCGTATTGCAATTAATTATTCAATGCGCAAATTATCATAGGTCACGTTACTGTACACAATACGTCAGAGTTGTTAGCTTAGTAATTGCAGATCGATGAATCTATGATTAGAAGCCATCGTACAAGAAGGTCAACGTCAGTGACGGCGTCTGGTGTGGCAATTCGCATTAATTCGGCTATCTACAGGCTCAAATCATATCAAGTTCGTTCGGAGATGAGAATCCGGGAGTTGTTATCGACTATATTGCGTTGGAAACCACAAGATAGGATACTGCCACTCGAAGACACTCGTTCAAGGCAAACGACTTCTTTTCATGGTCGTATAGTTGTATCAGGCGCCGAAAAAATAAGTGCGTTGCGATTCTACGATGAGACAAGCATGCGAATTGACGGTCGTCTAAGTTTTTTTTTTTTTTTTTATGACTGCGAAGTCACGTACGAAAAGAACAATGGATTTTTCGAAATGCTGTGTCAGGGTAGTGTAATAGTATGAGAATTAGAAAAAGAAAAAAAAATTAAAATTGTTTCATAATTTATACGACACGCGAAGCGTGCGTAAGTTGCCATTACTTATGATGGCGTTAATCCGTCAATTGAGTGATTAAACTGACCGACTTGGAATTTATGGCAACCGCAAGGATATTTCATTGCTCGCATTTAACGCAGCGTTAAAAATATTCTAAGAATATTATTTTCGAATTCCTTTAGTTCGGTTTAAGGTATATATACCCCTCTGGGCGTAAGGTATATATGTATATACCTGCGGTGCTCAGAAAAGTGAAACACTTGTTGCCATAACACAGATTCAACAGGTTCAAGCGAACCTGTAAATGCTGTTCAAACATTATTTCATGTGATTAACCATCAAAAAATATATCTAGCCGCTCCGGTTGCAGAATTTCCTCCCAAAAAAGACGTAAATAGAACCGCGCAAATGTTACGTATGGAATAAAAATTTTCTCCTACCGGTTGCAGACCCCGTAGACGATCCTGCAGGAGAAGGTGAATTCATCTTCGAAAGAGGATTTGTCTGTTGCGATTGCGTTACCCTGGCCACCCCAGTCGGCAATAGCGCTATATTTTGCGCTAAAAGGCTCGTGGGTGATACTGGTGGTTTCGAGGGCACGTTTACTTTCATCAGTTTTTCCCGATGGGGCCCAGAATCTTTAGAAACTTTTGTATTTAATGAAGAATCCTTCCCCGATTTTCCGGTGCTCACTTTGTCGGTATCAACTTCGTGGATCTCCATTCCAAACAAATGATCGATCGAATTTGAATAATTTTGAAAAATTTGCCGGTTACAGCGCCGAATCAATACTTCCCCTGAAACTAACGAAGACATTTGATAAGATATTACACGATCAACGTGAAAATTGGGTAGTCAAAATTCGGAACGATTTCGCGCAAATTGGGAGGGGGGCAAAAGGAAGAACGTCATTGGTATGCCATTATTTATTTTAATTTTCGAACACTACTTGGGATTCTCTCGTCCCGTTTACTCGATCGTGTGTGGGATGGATATTTTTAGCATCGATAATGGAATGAATGTGAGTATAAATCGCCAAATTTGCGAATACCGGGAATCTAACCTATCCCATTGATTCGGAGGTGGGATAAATATCAAATGGGATAGAACAGTAGGCGAAGCGGCAGATAACGAATGCGGCTAGAAGTGAGCTTTGAACTCTCTGGAGATTAATCAATCCTACAGGACACCGGCATGTAACGATAACGATAACAGGGACAATAATGCAATTGAAGACTCTTTTTATAGTTCAATCAAAGGCATCGTGCGGGCTCGCGAGGTCGCGCACGTACGGATAATTCAGCTGACAATGAATTGTGTAGCATAAATGGTTACTTACATTACTACATCCTCTGTGCGTGCTTCCTTGAATGACTGTATAATTTAATTACTTGCATTCGTTCACGGTTGGTTATTAGTCAGTTGTTTTTGAGTGTCAAGTAACGTGCGCGACTTTCCTTTGCCAGACGTTCCTCACAATATAGTACCAAATAAACGATAAACGACCAAAAGTCGAATTAAATAACCATCAAAAAAGCAGGGGGATTCCGCCATCGCTACCACCGAGTAGTTATAAACACTGTACTATATGTATTAATTATAAAGAAAAAAATAACGAATAATGTATCACCTAGCAAGTTCTATTATCTTCCGCCAAATGTCACTGACTCCTTTCTACTGGCGCAAAATATTTCATCCATTTTATCGACGAATAGAAGAATCACGGTACGATATTGAGCTTTAAGCGCCATCGAACGGCGAGGGGTTGATTGCCCAGAAATTTTGCTACCAAAGTTCACTGTTTCTCCATTGGATAGCGCTACCACACCCTTTTACGCAAATACTTTTTATTTTTTTATTATTCATCCATCAAAAGTTAGAGCTACCTTTAAACCACTGATATAGTATCATATAAACTCTTTCATTCAAGCATTAGTATTGGTGCATCGTCATATACATACAATGGTGTATTGTATGTACTTACCTCTTGTTCACATGTTGGTATATGATTTGATTACGGAGATCTATGATTGGATAAACTCAGAAACTCACGGTATCGGTGAGCCTACCGTTAGAATGTTCTGCTCATCTCTTGTGCTAAAATTTTATATTTGATGTGAATAGTTGTTCGGCTATAATCTTTTGACATTTATTTACAAGAATTACCGCGTGTGAGTATGAATTTATTCAATAGAGATTAGACTTTAGGGATTCTTTTATGTGTATAACATGTTGATCAGGATGCATAATACGCCCACAATTCACGTTAAGATTTTGTCTTGAATGCTCTTAGGCCACACGGCTGCGAATAATGAATATAAATATGATTAAGAGTTGAACTTTACAGGTAATTTTCACTTATAAACTCCAAAAGTCATCACGCTAACGACGCTTCGATAGTTCGATACAGGCTGCATGAGTGAGAAATTATATTTGCTTGTGTATCCCGTGTACCCGTTGTACCTGTTGCCGCGAGCCGGTCGCCCATCGTCAATATCGCCTATGAAGAGACTCAGTAGAGTCTCGCGCCAAGTACATTAAAAAGAACAGGACGCGTCACCGAGTATCTATACAGTTCAGAGATAGTAAAAATGCTGTAAGGCCAACTGCTCCATTAAGTATCTCCTAAATCATTAGCTTTTCGGGAAATTTGGATGCACTTTCGTAATATAAATCGGAGTGAAGCTTTCGTTTAATCCAATTTCATATTGTTTACCGCTCAGTATATAAACTGAATTTATTTATTTATATTATGGAATGAAGAGAGATGCGAGAACCTGTGTTTCAAATTATTTATTCACAGAGGAACATAATTATTTTATTAGTTGTATGAAAATTAGAAATGATTTATTTAACCAGTGAGTTATGTGTATGGTAATGCGAATTACGTACACAGCGCGTAATTCATTGTATCATACAAATGTGGGATACACATACACTAAACGTAATTCAGGCAATCCTCTTTGCTGAACACAAAGAAGCTACGTCCGACAATCATGCATGTCGACATAAACTTGTTGCTGTGCTGTCGCTACTAATTGGGGAAATCAACCTACAAAATGAAGGAGAATTTCTTTAAGAAAGAAATTAGACAACCATCAATTACAAAGTGGAAGAAATACATCCGATCTTCGGTATCGTTTGAACGTCACTTTCAATTCATTAACCGTATATGTCCTAACCTTTTTGAAATCAAATTCACGTCATTCATATCTTTAGTCAACGATTCATCTGTTGTGTGTCATCCATGTCAATTGTTCGCACTTTTTATCGGCAGTTCACTCCTTTCGATCAATATTTTTTTCTTCCGATTATTATCATGTAACATTGAAATTTTTGTAACATCGATGCCAATTCATAATTTAATAATAATTCGACAGATGTCAAGCAAACGAAAACAGCAACCAAGAAAAATGCAGTCCCTCATTCAAATTGTCAACGTTTTGCACCGGACTATCGAGTTAATCGCAAGAGGTATTTTTAGTCTCATTGCATACATCTGTCATCCGAAGGAATGTCAGCCTCCAGTAAAAAATCGCATCCTGCTATATAGTGCATCGACTTTAGCTGCTCAAATACGACAACAAGAGGTATACAAGTTTTACTAACTAGAATTAATCGATCAAGTTGAGCAAATTTGTACTGGTAGTTTATTCAAAATACTTTGTACAATTTCAGATTACTTCGGAAGAAGTGGTACTAGCTTTCATAGATAGAATTAAAGAAATCCAACCAATTTTGAATTGTATGGTTGAAAACCGTTTTGATGCAGCATTAGAAGAGGCAAGAAAGTGCGACAGGATGCTGAGGTCTCCAAACTCACCATCCATCAAAGTCTTGACAAAAGAAAAACCTTTTCTCGGAGTACCATTTACGACTAAGGTGCTTTTGAAATTTACAATATAGGTACAAATTATGAAGGATACTTATCTACTCACAATAGTTCAATCCTACACAGTTCGATTGAAAAATTGGTCATGCTATTTGCTGCCACGCTAAATATCACTCATTCAAAAAATATATTCTTTAGCATTTCTGTTTGGCAGCACAACCAAACGTCATAATTTTAGTGTACCTCATTCCTCTCACAGTTCGTGTTTTAGCATCTTTAATAGAGAGTAAGCAGACTATGCAACAATCGATTGACATTGACAAAATTTGGACAAAGTGTGAATAGTTTCCTCATACATGTATATATAAGCTTTCGTGGACGTTTGATCATGTCATGAAATTGGTTGTATTTTGAAACTTCATTTCAGGACTGTATAGGAATTGCAGGAATGAAACAAACTGCAGGCTTAGTTGAACGTCGCAATACGGTAGCTGATAGAGATGCTGAAGCAGTGAGATTATTGAGAGCTGCAGGGGCAATACCTCTCGCCACAACTAATGTTTCTGAAGTAGCAATGTGGTGGGAAAGCAGCAATTGTTTATATGGCACAAGTAAAAATCCATACAACACAAGGTTCGTATCATTAGAATCTAAATTATCTGTATTGCACTATACAGAAACGGTATGTACAAATTTTAGGCATATTGTGGGAGGCTCATCTGGTGGTGAGGGTTGTATGATTGGGGCAGCTGGATCACCATTTGGGATTGGCTCAGATATTGGTGGATCGATCCGTATGCCTTGCTTCTTCAATGGAATTTTTGGACATAGAACTTCTAAAGGTTTGTCATTGAAATGAAGCTGATCATCCCAGTAGACGGTAGAATCTCATTAACGTTTTCTATACCTATGAAATTCAAAAAGGTGTTGTATCAAACGATGGGCAATATCCAAGTCCTCATCAGAAGGAACTGGACGAACTTCTTAGCCTGGGTCCAATGTGCCGAAATCCATTTGATTTATTACCCATGCTCAGGGTATTGGCGGGCAAAAATGCCAACATGCTTAAATTGGATGACAAAGTGGATATTTCAAAAATCAAGGTCAGTTCTCAATCGTTTGTGAAATCTTTTTGAGATACCTACATAATTTCTACTTGATGATGTAACCTAATGAATTTACAGTTCTATTACATGGAAGACGACGGTGGGCAGTTGCTTGTTTCTCCGGTAGAGCCTGAGATAAAAGAAGCTATGAAACGAGTAGTTGATTATCTTGAAAAAGTTCATAATGTTAAGGCAAAGAAAGTTAACATAAAAAAGTTTATAAAGAGTACTGAGTTATGGTTAGCAAATATGAGTGCAAAAGATGGGAAGGGTTTCGCATGGGAATTGTCTAACAGAACGGGAGATCTAAACATTTGGTGGAAGTTTGCACAATGGTTCACCTTTATGGGTCCCCACACATTAATAGCCTTGATTACTGTATTAGTTGAGAGTTTTGGAATCAAGCATGGAACTGAGAAACACGTGAAGCTTATTCAGGAGAGTAGAGAACTTATCTTGGAATTCAAGGTACATAATTATTATCATTAACAGCTATTCCCACTAAGTGATTGAAAAAATATCTTTGATCATCATTGTTTTTACATTTAAGGATATGTTGGGTGATGATGGTGTATTTCTATATCCAACTCACCCTACAGCAGCTCCGATGCATCACGAACCTCTAATAAAGCCTTTCAATTTTTCCTATACTGCTATAATCAACATAATGGGTTTACCCGCAACCGCTTGCCCATTAGGACTCAATAAAGAAGGTCTTCCTATCGGCATACAGGTAATCCATTGCATTGTAAATATGAATCAAGTGTGATATACAATAAGCATATTCGACTTTATATGATGTTACGAATACCTGTTGAGGTAATTATATGTATTTACAACCGATAGGTCATTGGTGGACTATATCAAGACCATTTAACTCTTGCCGTCGCGGAAGAACTTGGACGCGCGTTTGGGGGTTGGACTCCCCCGCCGCTTATTGAAAATGGGGAAACAATTCAAGTTCCGACTGACATAGCATTATACACGTAGGTGAACGTGAAAATCATAAGAAAATTTTTATAATCCCCAAAGGCCTTTATTTAATCATTTTTCAGCGGTTAACAATTACTACAAAAGATGTAAAATTATATAGAGAAAAAATTGTATGCTTCATAAGGTTTCGAACAAGACATAATTTTCTACATGAAACTTCAATCAAACCAGTGAGCAACTGGCTTAAAGTGTGGTTTTCTTCCAGTCTGGATTGCTTGATATCCCAAACTATTTAAAGTACCTAGGTAGCTATTTAACAAAGTTGAGACAATATATATTTATGTACCAAATAAATCAATTTTTATTCGTGAAATATCACATCGCCAGCTCTCTTATCAAGTTTATGTTACATACAATAATGATGAATAATATTATACATATAATCAAAAACTATTCATCAGACACCGAAGTATCATTTTTCAAATAATCAATCAGTTCCAGTAAGTTATTTCGTTTTTCATTGACTAAAACCCTAACATTTTGGAATCCGCAATTATTAATTTTCGATTGTTGCATGGTATGTTCAACAAATAAGTCTGTAAAACAAAGAACATACAAGCCACAATCATACCCATTATCTTGCTGTGGACAATTCATTTCGTGATAGCTGTCCAGCCCTTTAGTGCCAAAATAATCTGATGTCTTTTGTGTAAAATCTTTGGCTGCAGCAGCATTTAAACCCTGGCATGAGTCAAAATGGAAGCACATTTTTTCTACCTGCGAATACACAAGTAAACTCCAGTGAGTTCCTCCTGCACTTTCCCTACTATCACAATTATTTAGTGGAAAAAATATGAAAGAGCTTGACTTGGCATTTATAGGATCTAACAAAGCCTCCCAGTCTGAGGATGGTGTGAGTTTGAGCAACTGTGTTAATTCAGGACTAGCGAATAATAAATTCTTCGGATGTTTAGAATCCTTAGCTTTCTTATCCAAGTATTCGAAATAAAATCCAATGATGTTGTCATTGATCCAATGGGGTCCTCTCAAAAGTTGCACATCAGAGTCTCTGAGAAGGCTATCGCGATAGCTTAAAGCAATTTTATTTTCATTACGATTATTCTTAGACATCTTCAGGAGGCGGACTTATTTGACTCATTGGTGATGACGAAGACTGTAATGTGGTCGTGTGTATTTACCGCAAACTTACTTGAGCTCAAGTGGATCTGTGTTTAACCTACAACCCAGTAAAACTAGATCACTAAAAAATCGAAATATTTTAATTAAATCACGATTTCAGTTGTGATTTCCAGCTATTAATAGCTTCGTTACCTACACCATGATAAATGTTTGCGATCATTCGATCTGCGTTGATTTTTTTTCCAGCAAGTATAATCCGTTTTGTCCTATAGTGTCACAAGAATAAGTTCTGTGATTGTGTGCCTCTTGTGCCCTACGGTTGACTTGAATGGAACTTTTCAATTAACGAATTCGTTGGTATACGTAGTTGGTATACACAGTTGTGGATACACATGTCATGTGCATGCAGAGCGGCATTCGCCGTGACTTACCACACTATTACAAGAATAGCATATAAATAACATAGGATGTGAATCATGAGTAAATTCATTTGCTGAATTTATCTTGTGATTGGCCACTTACCTCGGCTTGCGTGAATTTTACATATGGCTTGGCAATAAGTCGATAAAAGATACGTCGTATGTGGCTGTGTAGTATACCTATCAATACCAACGAATCTGAATTCGTTGTCAGTACTCAGTATCACTTGGCATTGATCTAGATCAAAGACTTTGATCTAGACAGTGGTCGGATATTAAGACAGAAAATTGACAGATAATGCCCGGCTGTAGGTTAACTACTCTAGGGTTAACCTATGCCCGCAAGATACTGCAACAATAATTACATTGTAAATAATTACATTGTGCGGTGCTTTTGTTACTTTGAATCGACCTTAGCTCAAAATTGGTGAATATGACAATATCCTAATACTTCAAACAACTGCCAGTAATCAAGTTACATCTATTCTTTAGTTGTAAATTGCAAGCAGAGTGGTATTTATAGTCTGTTGATTAGATTTGTCCTTATTGTATGTACGAACAAGCAAATCGCAGGTGCCATGGAGGTAGACAATAATTGGCAATCGAAGTCTATCCTGGGTAAAGGTGGATTTGGAATCGTAGAGCTCTGGACAAATATAAACACCGGTGATAAACTAGGTACGTTTTAGGGTAAGATAATATCGATGCAAAGTTTGTGCTGCACTGTCATACCTTTTATGCTTGTAGTACAAATTGTAGCTTATTGTTTAGTGATTCATAAAACGCTATGTTCTTTTGAAACTCTGAAATTTATTAGTTACTTAATTTATTTTGTTAGCTATAAAGAAATGTATATCTGGTAATGACCTGTTAACCGAAAGGCAAAAGGAAAGATGGAAAGATGAGATAAAAATCATGAACAAGCTGAAGCACCCAAATATTATTGCCACAATGCCTGTCCCAGATGAAATTAGAAGGATTATAGGGCCCTTACCTGTCCTTTGTATGGAATACTGCAGAGGAGGAGACTTACGCCGTGTTAGTTTCACTTGGAACATACTTTGAAATTTGATATTCTTTTATTTTGTATTCTCTACTGATTGGTGAGATGAAAACTTTCTGAAATCAATTTTACCTAAGCTATTATTGACACTAGATACTGAATAAGAGCGAAAATTGCTGTGGTTTGATAGAACCAGAAGTTATTCAAATAATGAAAGATGTTTCCGATGCGGTAGAGTACCTTCATTGCAAGAATACACCTATTTCACAAAGTATAACTCACAGGGATTTGAAACCTGAAAATGTTGTACTGCAATGGACAAAAAATAAGGTAACATTTTCGGAGATGATATTTGATTTTGATTTTTAGGATATGTCATAGAATCATAGAAATGTTAATATTTTTTTATAGATAATCTACAAGTTGATAGATCTGGGATATGCCAAAGAACTGGGCCATGATAGCATCTATGCATCGATTGTAGGGACTTTAAACTATGTGGCACCAGAGTTATTATGGAAACATAAGTATAGTTGTTCTGTTGATTACTGGAGTTTAGGAATATTGTTCTTTGAAATAATAACTGGAACCAGACCATTTTTGCCAAATGAATCAAATCCAGTGGCATGGTAAATTTGAGTCCTTCAATAGTTAGTTATTATCCATATAAGCATGTATATTTCCGTTTCTTATCTAATAGATGAATGCTCCCAACTTGAATTTACTTTTGTTTATTGTCTACAGGAGGAAACATATTGAGAACAAATCGTACGAAGATATTTGTGCACAATATGTAGATGGCAATGTAATACTTCAAAAAGATATTCCAGAACCTACAGACATAACGCCGTAAGATTCCAACATACAAATAGCACATAAACCTCTTTAGGAAAAAATTTTTGATACAAGGTTTGGGTTTTCCATACATTGATAGATGTATCAGAGACGAGCTGGTAGATTGGTTCAGACTCGTTTTACAATGGGATCCTAAAATTCGTGGGAGTCAACTTCATAATGGTACTCAAAAAATTGTCGTCTTTGAAAAGCTCAGGCGAATCGTCTTGAAAAAGGTACATCCAAAACATAAAAAATCAGAATTATATAAAAAATTGATCTGTAAGCAATGATCATACTGATTTTTTTGTTTGATGTACAGGTGGTTCACATTTTCTGCGTATCAGAGTATCGAATAATTGGTTACGAGTTAAACGAATCGACCAACTTGGGAGATCTACAGTCTTGGCTGGAAAGAGATACCAAAATAGCTGTATCTAATCAAGAGCTCATTCGGTCTACTGGAGAAGTTGTTACAGAAAATGAAGTATTACCTGTAAATATCTCAGATTACAACAAAAAAAAAGTACACTAACGGATGTGCATGTGGAGAAATTATCTTATCGATGAAGTTCATAAGTTTTTTTAAAGTAGATTTGTAATGTATCGACGCATCCTTGTATCTGGTCAATTCATATTATTAAAATTTTTTGCATTTCAGGATACGTTTCTAACGCTTTTCAGCAAAGAAGGTATAGTAATCCACTTACCTGCACCTGACCTACCTGCGCTTGTCGATAAGATGATTATGTCACCCAAAGCGACTATGAGCATCTACGAATTGGAGCAGTGCTATTCTGCAGCAATGTTTTTTATAAAAAAAGAAGTCAAGTTGTTGAAATGTTACATAAGGGCTCTCAGTATGAAAATGTAAGTACATCCGCGAAATTGAGATCAGCCAATTGTGTATTTTACAGCAGATCACTACAGCACAAGTGACTTTTTCTTTCATAGAGATTTAATCAACTCAAGATTCGATACAATAATGTCAAAGACTCGTGAAACGACTCTAGGGATCGAGTTGCTGAGAGCTGAATTCCAGTCATTGCGTGAATCAGTGAAGGATGGTATAAACGATTGCCTTGGGATCTGGCAGAACGATCTCCGAACTATCTTGATGAAGCTAGAGCGTCTATCGGAAGGAGTAACTGCCCTTGGAAAAAGATGTGATACTTTTCCACAAATACGTGAAATTTTGAGAGGGTTCATCGATATTGACTGGATGTCAAAATACGAAGAATCGTAAGTTACACGCTCAATCTCCGGTGTTTTGACCTTTTTTAATTCCCGTGACCAAACTTACTTCTCAGTATGATAAATTCCTTCATCTAACAGCTTGAATAAAGTAACAGTTGAGATCAAGCGATACAAAACGTTACGCACGTCTGCTGAAGACCGCCCAACTCGGATGGCAATCATAATGGCAGAATTCCTAAAGTTCCGCCAATCACAATTGGATGACCCAAAGTTCACAAGAATCGGAAGGTATCTTACGAAAAAGAACATTCTTGTCTACGTTGAGTTTGTCCACCACATGTGTGACAATGATCTAAATTTTATGGCAAGTTCTCATGTTTTTCACTTTACAGACAAATCAGTCAGATGGCTACATCGCAGGCAGCACAAGATTTGTTAAAATTAGAAAACATTGTTGAATCTTTTGTTGCATTGACTAATGTATACAGGCAAAAGATTTCAAATATGAGAAAGAAATTGCAGAATCAAAAAGGAATAGTAAGTTCCTCTTGTGTAAGAGAAACAGCCATGGATGTGAAAGATAACAATGACACACCTCATTCGATGACATCTCTGACAAGCAGCACAAACGTTGCAGCTGATAGCGTTATATACGATAACTTAGTCATCCGATATATGTGAGTACTTATTAATTTTTTGCTTATCTTGTGTAAATAATATTGACGTACATTGTTGTTTTCTTTCCCCCAGGGTGCATGACGTTATGTCTGACACGTATGAAAGGTTGTTACAAATCCGTAACTTGAGTCCGTGATATGATGAAATCAAAAATAAAATTATTTGAAAACGTATGTGATATAAAAAAAGTGATTTAAAATATTATCTGAATATTCTATTGTCAAAATAAAGAAGATTATAGCAGTTATTATATTATCTATTATGTGTTACGATTTTATACTCGATTAAGTTTTATAATAAAGATAAAAAAGATGTAACAAAGTTTGAATCTAAATTATCTTAACACTCGAATCTAATTTATTATCGTAAATAAGTCACAGAAGACATTCAAAGCAGTTTAATTAACTTAATATGATTTAATTCCTTCGAGGCAGGTAATGCCTCACACCCCATTTAATATTTGCTTTCTTGTCAGTCTTGACAAAGGTGTAGACAGGCCCGCTGAAGACTCGAGGTTTGTCATGTAATTGTTCCACCACGTCACTGCGTGCTATTTTGGAAATATTACTATGAAGAAATTAGTAATTCAATGGAAATTTGATTTACTCTGAGCTAGGATTACTTACGAATTCTGGCGGCGCATGCCATACTTGATAAGAAGGCAGTACAACAGATAAAATAAATCTGAAATCAAAATACGACTCAACGTGATGTGATTGAATTAGTGATTACTGTAGTAATTTAATACTTACTAAGCGTAAAAAATCCATTCTCCTATTTTTTTTAGAATAATCACGATTAGGAAGTGGATAGATCTACTTCGCTCGATCAACTGACTACAGTGTCAGGCTCTTTGTATTTCGAAGATAGTGTTACACTTCAATGATCACCAGTTTCACTTTTCTCTCTTTGCTTTCTCTTTACTTACATCTTTTTGTGTACTAAGGTTCCAGAGATCCGATGAGTAAATAGTTTCTACTGTAAACAGTGGACGAAACTTTCAATCACCCATTTAAAATCAATTATTGGTACCTAAAATGTACTGGCCATAAAGGGAAGAAAGACGCATTTTTTAAACATACAGATATCTTCATTTTATTACAAAGTTGTGCACACATAGTTTCTACGGTCATAAATCAATTAACAATGATAAAATAAATATTCACTAACCCTTTCCCACGTCTGGGAAGATTTGTATTCTGTTGTCGTATGATTTTTATTGAATACATACAATAACACATGATCAATTCATACCTATACAAAAGTCCCATGTGATCTAACTTGAGTAAAAAAACCAGTAGATTTCTGGAGCATTAGTTAAGGAGATGCATTCGCTACTGGCTATCATTATCATTTATATCCTATGAACTGAGAATCAAATAAATATGGAAATCATAAAGGGGATAGAATATTCAGCTCTACTTCTGGGCCGAGTAGATAGTTTTTCGAACAGTGAGCCTTTAGGTACTGTATAGGTTAATCGTCAACACTGTGTTACTATCTATTTTTAATTGACTTGATTTTTGAATTTCAGCATCCATTAAGTAGTTAAATTTTCAATTCCGACTTCTCTGATATATGTAATAACACAAACACTGATGAACTTTTTTTAATCTTCTAACTAGACTAATTTAGTTTCAAACTTTGAATCTGTACAACAGTGATAATTTAATTATTTATCGTCGAGAACAATAGGGGGGCAAAAAATACAGTTCCATAAATAGGTTTTAACTGCAAAGATCTGCAATTGAAGATACAATATTAAGTCAGCCTTCCAGTTCAAAAAAAAGACGTGAATGCATCACCTCAATAGTTACTAGTGTATTAAAATAACGGGCTTCATTCATTGTCACTGATATCTTCGTCTGTGGTAAATTCGGAATGTTCATCAACAGGATCTACATCCTCTGCCGTTTCTTCATCAGAAATATCCCATTGCGGATGTTCTGTCGGAACCTCAGGGGCTTCTTTAACGTCCAACTACGTTTGAAAATGCAAGTTAATATCGATAAACTATGCTGAAATCAGCTTTACTAACCAGCGATGCACGAAAATATTCATTAATATGGAATTAAAAACTAATGTTAAAGGTTACGCCGTGGCGGTGAAATAAGATGAGCTCAAATTACCTTTATATCTTGGGCTTGGTCGAAGCCGATGTAAGAATCACTGCGCAAACAAACAGTAAAGGTGTAAAGACCCGGCCAACGAGGTGCGGTGAATCGCAGTTGGACCTCTTCAAAGCTTGCCAATGACGTGATATGCACTGGCGCAGTGAGCAGCGTATGACTCTTTCGATCGCAAATATATGCCCACCAATATTCCTGCTTTGCTTCTGGGAATAGAGGACAATGCACGTCATGTGAGAGTTTGCTCCTTCCTTCGAGGATTTTCTCCCGCTTCGAAATCCTCTGCTGAAATCTGGTAAATGGGTAATAGCATCGTGAATAATTCCAGTGAATTGATTTGATTTAAAAGTGTGCAAATCCGTTGATGCAAGAACAACTCACCTTTCCCATTCTGTGTCGTCATCATCAACTGGGGAGTCTTTCTTATCATGGGAACTCTCTTCATCATCACTTCGCTCTGTGTCGATTTCTGTGTCGCTAACATCTGAAACACCTTCTTTGTGTGAATCTTTTTCAAGTTTGGCATCGTCCTTTCTCCTACTATTTGGTGTATTATTTTGTTGAGTTGAACTCGCAGTTGCTTGGGTTTGTACTGGTGCGGCTTTGGGCGGTGGTGCTTTCTTGTTTGCCCCCTTTTTGTTTGACTTCTTAGGCCCCTTCCTTTGCCTAACCCAGGCAGGCTTCTTAGAAGCTTGATTTTCTTCTTCTACAACTTCTTCATTACCTTCTCCAGCAGCACCAGATTTACTATCATCGATTATGGTTTGTTCCTTAACAGTATTGTCTCCAAATAAGTGTTTCATGTCTTTACGTGTCAGGGATACTGTCACCGTGACTATTGCTCCTGCAGTATAAACTGTTGGGTTTTCGTCATCTATAACTGAAACGAATGGAAAAATATTAGATTTATTATATACTATCACCTTCTCTTCCGTTCACGCTGTTGAATAATTTTTGCTCATTAAATAACCAGCTTTTTCCACGAACCTTCGGAGCGGACTTTGAATTCAATGTATGGCATGCTGCCAAGAACTTTCATTATATCTTCGTATTGGCTATCGGTTAGAGCTCTGAGAATTTGTCTTCTTTCTTCTCCTTTCAATTGTGCGAATTGTTGAAGACTTTTAATCTGACGCTAGTAGATTGAAACCAATTAAAGTCTTACTTAATATAATCATATCTGTCAGAAACTTTGAAGGACAAAGCACTAGTACCTTTTTGGCAAGGAAATACTTCAGATTATCATCTGTAATGTGAGGCAGCTGGAGTAGAGGGTTTCTGAACTCCCAGAATCCTTGTACGATCATAGGGCACAACTTCATGCAATTTTCGATTGTTTCGATGCTTGGTAATTGCTGAACTGCAAAAATTGAAAGCACAATAATACTAAACTGTGCAGTAAAACTTACATCGTTGATATAATACCTAATAACACACTTACTTCGCCTAGCATATGCTAACAATATTAATTGATTAACACAAGTAACCATTTCTTGTATGAGATAAGGACACTTTTTCACAATGTACTGTCGATCTTTCTCCAATGTTTCGGGATTTAAGGGCATCCGAGATAAATGGGCATGGAGTAATGCTCTTGCTTTGAGTGAATAAACGTAGCACAAGGGCCTCTCCTTATTTTTGGCTCCCAAATTACTGATCTGTTTAATGAGCTGTAGCAAATAAAACCAATTAGCAGTTGTTGATAGTGAAACAATAATAAACAATTATATCTTTTTTTTCCAGCACACAAAACTCACAGCTGGAACTTCTTCGTTATCACCAGGCCGTTCTGTGATTTCATTATTGCGTCCTTTGTAAAATTCGTAAGATGCAGCAAGGATCATTATCACTCGTTTCAGAGTCATAGAAGGGGTTTTGTGGAAAAAGTAATAGTATAACTGTGTGGTGTCCAACAGCACCTAAGTTGTCAAAATAAAAAGCTTGATTGGTTCAGCTCATTACGCTTTGTTTGCGATGAAAAATATCAAAAAAATGTATGTTTTACCTGGTCGCCGGAATATCGAATACTTCGGTACCACCACATACCAACCACAGTAGGTAAAGCAACCATAAAAACCAGAGCGTATAATCCCAGTACCCAAACTGAGTTTTCCTTCTCTACAATCCATGACGGCAGGGCTATTCCAAAACTCATAGCTCCAGGACCATCCGGATTACCATACTTTTCCCAATTCTTTCGTGCTTCGTCGTCAGTTAATGCCTGATAAGCTAATAAATATTTTTCCAGAGTTAGAAAATCACCTGAACTCAATAGCTCAAATGAAGCTGATATATATTACCTTTCGTTAGTTTCATGAATGCCTTCTCATTTCCTGTTTCCTTATCTGGATGGAGAATTAGCGATAATTTCCGATAAGCTTTTTTAATTTCACCTTGTGATGATCCCTAGAAAATCATGAAATGCTCAATATTTGAAGGAATCTGAGATGACAAAATCGTGAAGAACAATATTCTTACTGATGGAACACCCAGGATTTCGAATGGATCAAAGTTGGCCATTTCATAGTCAAACTGGGAAACTTTGTACGCTAGTAAAATAAGTACAACCCAGCCAAAGATAATCAGGAACTTCCTGTAATCATAATTGCCATTGATAATCCTGAAAGACATAATGGACCATGTATGGATAACCAAATACAAAACTATCATCTTACGTAAGTAATGCCTTGGTTTCTTTCCAAGGTTCGCTTGATTGTAAAATAATTTTTTTCTTTTTGCATCCATCGCACTGACATTCTTTGGAAACAAGTTCAGGATCTATTGAAAACAAAATTACAAAAGTCGATTAGAAAATAATTTTGAAATTCATGTCTAACAATATGCTAGTTCAATAATTCAATTGACACTAAACGTTCTCTTGAAATGTGTATAGTTCCAGAGACTGCAAAGCAGGTATGCTGTTAGCAAAGTTAAAAAATTCAAGTTCAACAAATTTGATTTTTAATTGAATGACCACTCAAGATAAAGAATCCTGGATTCACATAGTGATCTCCTGGCCAAAGGATCTTGCAAAACAATCACACTGCTTCATCTACTGATTTATTTCATAATTCGATAGTTTGTGGGTATATCATATGGAAACGGAAATGATTGAATTTGGCCCAAAATCAAGGACAGGTCATTACCCTTTCACCAATAATCCGTTGACACTTATCTGATGGAATCTGATTTTGGGATACAGGTGGTGGGAACTCTACAATCTTATCGAAGAATGTCAAATTACAGACCATGATCCATGAGAAGCACATGACAGGTCATAGAATTGTGGTGACACGAACCATTTATTCAGATAGATTCTTAGATTTCTAATAAATGATGCCTGAATAGGATTTTAATTGATATTCTAACCTTGTTTCGGCCGACGTGGCCATAAATAGTAGGTCCCAGGTATTAGCAGTAGAGCCAAGAACGAAAGAAGAAAGTAAAAAAAGGTACCACCACTTTCATCATACTGAAATTTTTGTCCACTCATATTTTATCCCTCTTGACTATTGCCTACCACTTTTTATTTAATAAATATTATCAACTTTATTCAGTACTAAAGTGCCATAGAATGAAGGTTATGTGTGTACACCCGCTATGGCCCCATGACCCGTGCACAACCGTTCAACACGTTCAACGAACGACGACGACGACGATCAAACCCTCGACGTCGCCGCTGCCAACTCATCGGGTGGTAAAACTGGAAAAACGTAGGAATAATCAGAAAAACGTTATGGCTGTACTGTTTGTTTGGCGCGTTTCTTCGGCGATTGCTTCAGAGTTTTCCCAACACGTTGACTGAAGATTTTTAAGTCAACGCCAGATACGAATATCGCAAAACGCGATGATGATCGCACGATCTCAAAAACAGCAACGAGACTACAGCCGATAAAAGAAAAGAAGAAGAAGAATCTTAAAAACGATTAAGGAAAAAATAGTGATAACCGTTAATTCGTATTATATTCAAAGGTTCAATGTGCTGTGTAACGTTTTATTACGACTTTTGTTTAAATTTTGTAATGTTTCCTCGTTTCTGTCTGACAAAGTAATTTAACAAACGATGAATATCATTTGCGCGATTTGCACTGAATTAATTGTACCTTCGGATGATTTATATTTCTCTCCATGTGGGCACTTATTCCACTTCACATGCATTACCGAGTGGTTAAAGAGGTAAACAACAGTTGATGAACTGCTGTAACTGTCAACTTAAATCATATACCCTTAACTAAAATCTAACAGAAATATTAATTTTTATATACCTTGTAGATACTCCTAGATTTGACTTTAAAATGTAAGATACAGTGAGTACACGATGTCAGCCTTATTCCACACTTTTTTCATTGTCAGGTCCAAGACTTGTCCACAATGTCGCAAAGATGTCACAACCCAGACTATTCGAAGAGCCTTCTTTACCTTTGGCACGTGTTCAGCTGATGATTCCCAGACAAATGTAGCAATACTTGCCAGCACAAATGATAGCTTGAAGCTCAAGTTAATGTTGTTGGAACAAGATGTAAAAAATTGTGGGGAACAAAATGCGATCTTGAAAAAACAAAATAAAGGTCTCAGATTAGAAGTCAAACAACTTGAAGCAAAAATTGAGGAACAGAAATCTGCCATTTTCAGCTTCAAGGAACAGATGAAATACATGAGTGAACTTAACTCTAGCCTAGCAACAGCTAAGAAAGATGTGATTAGATTGAGGAAAAGTCTCGAAGAATTTCAGCAGTGAGTTCTGCAGAGATATGCACCATTAAGAAATACGTTTATCAACTTTTACAATTTATACTTTTTGGATTAATTGAAGACAGAATTTCCAAATTGCAAAAGCGAATTATTGAGTTAGAGCTGTGTGATTTAGTCTTTTTATGTTAGATTAGGTGAGAGTACTCAACTAATGTCACATTATTCCAACTACAGTATACAAACGCTCCTGAGTGGTTCACAGGATGAGGTAGAAGAACTGCTGAGTCATGTAACCAGTACTAAGGAACTAGCTACGTATGTCTCAGTGATGAAAAGGTATTCGCCCACTCATGGGATGTTAACAGATAATCTAAGCTGTGAAAGGACCATATTAGAATTTTACCGAATGTGATTACAGGGAGATTGAGACTAATGTACAAAGGCGCAGAGAAGTGCGGGATAAGGTGAAACAATTGGAAAAGGAACTCGAAAAACATACTGACGAGCGGAAAAAACTGATACAGCTCAATGCCGTCTACAAGTGAGAAATTCTGTAGAAATCAAGTTTCAAGAGCACGTGTACCATATTTGCAATCCAATTTTGATATTGGTGTTATGTATTTCAGAAAACTGCAAAACCGTTTAATACAATGTGAAAATGAGAAAAAATCATTAGAAGATAAACTTGATAGTCTCACGTGCCAAGTTAGTGCCACAAAAAGTTCAGACACTCATGAGCTGAAGCGAGATATATGTGAAACTCCAACTCCACAAAGTTACAAAACTTGTCAGTCGCCGCAAGTAGTGGTTTTGAACTCTGACAGTGATGCAACGGTAATATTTTAATTGATGCATAACAAACTTAGATGCAGATATTTGGAGACCTTTATTACAAGTACTACAACGTCATAATATATTTTAGCCTCTTAAATCAAATGAGGCAAACAATGAAAAGGATCTCCCATCTCGTTCTATCCTGCTTGACCAGCCTCGCGGTTCTTCGTCATCGACTGAGGAGGGCACTAAACTGAAACAGTCTCTTTCAATCTTTTCAAAGAAACCAAGAATAACAGCATTTCCAGAGGTACAGTGTAATCTTGCAGTTACAATTTTTTAAGCTTCTCTGCACAGTATCTCGTGTAGTTCATTTCCATGGCAACATACCAGTTTTCCATCAACATTAACTAATTACAGCCGAAGCCTGAATCCCAAGGAATGTACTACGATGGTTTTGGAGGTCATTCAAAGATTGATGTATTTCCCAACCCACTCCCTAGATTCAAAACAAAAGTATTGAAGAAGAATTTGATATCTATTAAACCGAAGCGGCGCAAGCTTAATTCAGACAATGTTTTGCAAATTGACTTGACATAATGACAAAGAAGGTAAACTTTTTGTCAAATGTGATGTGATGTAAAGCGATGTGGTAATCCCTACCTTTGTTATAGAAAAACTCCTAGACAATTATTTCTTTTATTTAAACCAGTGAAATTTTTATACCAAGTGTAACTGCAGAACAGTATGTTTCTTGCTATGAAATGATGTAATTTGTAAAGTAATTTAAGGAATAATACGCATATTTAATTTTTCGAAGTGGATGACACCTTATTTTTTTCACAATCTATGTTGACTGATACAGTACCAATATTCAGTCAACGCAATCTATTCTCAACGGCATTGAGACGTAAACCATTCGAATTTTTTCTATTCATTATGGTGGTTATCTTCTCTAATCTCAATCTTGAGATTTATTTGATTCAATTGCTTCAGTCGTTGGGATCCCCCATTATTAGGCTACCAATAAAAAACAGTCTTGCAGTGGCACGACTCTGTTTTCCAGGGACTCTACTGACTCTACTCGATACCAGCCAAGTACCAGCGTTGAGAGTAGATGGCATTACGCATTCAGATTTAATTGTGAGAGTGATTCAAAAAGATTTATCAACCAATCGTGGATCAACGCCGCAATCAAGTAGCGGGAGGGAATTCAAACGAAGTGACGGAGTTAAATTACTAGTGAATTGTAGCTGCAAAAAAAAAGAATCAATAAAAATGGGGATGGGAAATCGAAATCTTTCAGAAAACCAAGCAACCTTTTATCCACCGTCATTGACGCCAATCTTTATGGGGGCTTATCCGCCCACCAAAGTTGGAGGTTCCACGTACGAAGGCGGGACAGTAAGCTACTTTCAAAACTACCGAAATGAGACGCTCTCCAGATTTATGGTAAGACTATTCATAAGATTTAGATTATGGTACCTGATTCCGAGGGTATTTGTCATTTGAAATAGATGCCACCTCATGAGTGGGGTTTGCAGAGCACACCCTATAGTCCTAGGCCCGATTTGGTGGCTGCAGCAAAGGTGCGCGATTATAACAAGGCGTTATCGGTACCACGAAATAATATTACTACGATTGATCCAGACCGTATGCGGGAGATAGATGACCTGTACAAAGTTAAAGATGTCTTGGTGAACTTGAAATATCAGCCGAATTTATAGTTCTTTGACGATAAACAACGAATTTCACAAATGTTCTGTAGGGTGTTCAAATGCATCGGCAACAATACAAGGACCATACCGGATCACTACATCCTCTGACCTTCTTTAAGGCTGATGAGTACGCCTTCCAGTGTTCGCCAGAACTCGTACCCTCTTACCTTTTCAAGTATCCGGAATCTTACACTGAATACAAGCGACCGCCCGTAGTGCCATTGACTTACGAGAGGATATCCAAAACCCCTTATATGCCAGATTTAGCCTTCCCTGGAATTTATTCTTCTGACAATTGTATTGCTTACAAACGATGATCATTTATACGTATCGACGACGAAAAGAATTCACATATTCTTAAATGAAACTCAATTTTTATTAAATAAATTGTCTTCTTTTTTACAATAGCGACAAATAATTTACTCAACATCACTTTCATAATTGCAGCCCTTAGAATATACTTGAATCAGTGATGGATAATAATAATACTGACAACAGCAACAACAACAACAACAATAATAATTGTAACGATAATTACTTTCCGGAAGCTGGGCAGAAATGTCAGTGATTTCGAGGTCCGCATAATATAAGCTGCATCGGAAAAGCGTGGTGATTATGCGTTGATGAAGCGCAGTACATACATTTATACGTGATAAATTTCCGCGTGATAAATTTGTTTGAGAATAAAAATTGTGAAAGGTATTACTTATTTTATTTTTTTCACGGATGCAGAGAAATAAATTGTTTCAACGGCTTCATACAGCCGCATTGTAGCTGGCGAGTACTCGGCCCACAGATTTATATACATTGCGTTTCAGGGATTTATTTGTTCAACGTAATGATGTATGCACATGTTTGGGAAATACGATCCCGACATATGTGGGTTAATAGATACAAATGCAGTAAAAATTCAACAGCCGCCCAGATTCTTCACATATCTGTCGGTATAATAATATAAAATGACATTACTGCTTCGTACGGATTATGAAAAAATATAGGAATCGATGACACGAAACAGAAATCAAAGAAATGTAGATGTAATAATAATGCCGACCATTATCATCCTTCCGATTGCTTAATGATTCGCATTTAACTACGTGCCTAGAATTTTTTTTTGTTGCACATTTCCATCTCAAATGTATCTATTTTTCAGACTTTCAATCAGAATAACTAGATGGACCGGGTGGCGCGGCACCCGTGCTCATCTAAAAATATGAAAATTGGTAACAATATTTGGTACATGATTTAAAGCAGCTAAGGCATGAATCTGAACGTGTGTGAGAATTCTGGCATCCTAGATACGATATGGACGAATTCCTGAGGGGCAACAGATCCCGTGTGGTCCATGTCTATCTCCTTGAGAACCTGAAGTCACGAATAAAATTCGATAAATTCGAATTCGAATAATTGAATACATAGGTATACGCAACTAAACCCCATTAGAGTGATGAATGCGCAATTTTCAATTAGGTTTACATACCGCCTGGGCAATGAATTCAGAACTTTCTCGATCAATTCTAGGTTCGTTGTTCGCATTGTAGCCAGTCAATTGTTCTATCACTGTGATTAGATCATCAAGTCCTAGCTGATTATCGCCGTCAGTATCTAAAATCGTGTGTTAATGTGTTTTATTATCGCCTTCGGCTGTAACTACTGCAGGTTTATGATTGACTGAAATTACCAAAGATTTTGAAAGCCCAAGCAGCTCTAACAGTCTCCGGACAATTTTCCGACAAGGCTGAGCACAAGTCAAGAGCATCTTCAAAACTCAAACACCCATCTCCTTCCGAGGAGAAAACTTTCATGATTGCGTCCCGGAAGGGGTTGTGCTGTGTAAATTACACGAATGAGACGGGGATATCAAAAAATGAACGAATAGGATTTCAACAAAAAAGTGAGTTTTTCTTACCCGAATTACTGGAAAAATCTTGCAAACCTCATCATATGGAAATCTGTGGTGAAAATTCTCTGCTAATTTTTCTGATCCCACCTTTTTGAAGAGTCTGAATATGCTGCGAAAGAAAAACAGATGTGAAGTCATCAATAAACGCTACTATGCTCTGATATTCAAATTAGGTACTCACTGCATGATTTCCGCTTTTGTCAGATACGTGAGCTGTGTATATTCTTCGAGCAGCTCCGGTGTGAGCTGTTTCGTACTGGCAGAGCTTCCCATGATTACGGAGGTCTTTTATAATTAATCGAACCGTTAAATTAGATACTATTAACAATTGACAATGCTGGCTGACTCGGGCAGGGCAGTATCATAATTATTCAAAGTCTCTTGCAAGCTTTTGATAATTTATCTCGTTGTTTAATCGGATGAGCAGCGTTACGTTTCACCTGCTCATAATTATAACTATCCGCGGTCTAATCGTTTCCGATTTCGCGATGTTATCTCCGTGTGTCAAACTTCCTTTACTTCATACGTAGAAGATCATCCATAAAACTGGCAACCAAACACGCGTGTTTCAAATTTTTGAATATACAACTACAGGTATATATTTGATAAAAATATTCGATGACGAACGTGAATTTTCTTTCGACAGAAAAGTTACAACGGCGTACTGGAGGTGAAATTTACGAACCTTGGTAAAAATATGTCGGTATCAAACGCGAATCCACGTTGCCACTCTCTTCCGCTTCTTCTTCTTCTTCTTTTTTAATAGCTATACAATCTTTACGATACGTGCCAACACGTTTCGACTTTAGAGTCACGACGACAATACACAGCAAACCTTAGAATTAGTCAGCACGGAGATGTCCAGTCACCGTGGTGCGCCAATCTTATCAGTAAACGGAACACAGCCATACTGCATGCACATGTTGCTTTGTAATCTACGCGTTTCATGACTATGTACAAAAATCTTATACGTATGTATTCGTATATTTTATATGCTAGATTCGATCAGAGGAAGACTTGGATTGGTGTTAGATTGATATGCTTTTATTTATTGACTCAAGGAAATATCGATCGAAGAAATGAAGAACTCGAGACTCGTCTTTTCGTATACAGTTTCTCGTCGGCAGATGATCTTGACTGAAAGCGACGACCCAGGTTTATGTAAAGAAAGAAAAAATTGTGTAAACTAGCCGCGAGGCATGCAGCTGGATGCGGTTGTGAGATACCGGTTGCATGTATTTATATTTCCTCGTCACGTAACAGCTTTCCTCGTGGCGAAGACATTTTGAATAATATCGGAATGATGACGCTCGCGGGAGGCTTGAATTAAAAAGAGGAGAAAAAAAAATCGAGTGATTATCTTACGGGAATTATGTAAAAATCTTAGCTCCTACAAACAGCACCGCAAAGTGACTGATTTAATACTATTACCACATTAATCACTACCACAGCAGCTGTTGAAATTTTTTCAGTAAAATTCAAATGAGGGATTAGCTGCCGAATCGTGGTATTTGATTACCCTATCCGCACTTGAAATAATTATACGAATATCCCATCCAGGGAATATCAAACTCACCAGTAACATTGGCGAGTTTAAATTAATTTAGTAACAATCTGGATTATTGGTTTTCAATCAAACGCTAATAATTCACAAATTTATGCAGAAGATAATAACGCCAAAGTTGGACACCACGCTTCGCGTGAATTTGTCAAATCAACCGAATCGAATAGTCCATTCGGATTTAAAGCTGAATGTCTAACGCATCCAACCGATTGTGAGTTAAACCTTCAAAATAAGATAATATCACTCCTGCACTTTGTTGCTGTTTTTTGTTTGTCAATTCATTTTTTACAGGGGGATCTTTTGCCCATCATCGATCGACACAAGCAAAGTCTAACGAAATTTCGTGGTACAACAGAGAGGGTCTCAGTTGCGCACAGTTCAATTGCACACAGTAGCAATGGCACACAGCATTGTGGTACACAGGTTTTTTGGACACAGTTCAATTGCACACAGTTTGATTGGACACACGAATGACCGACCGTCGGTCAAAAATTAATTATAATATTATTAATAAAAATTAATCTCACAGATATTAATCTCGCACACAATGACTTGGCGGAAGATGGATGCACTCGATCGCTGAAGAATATACAAAGACTATAGTCTTTGGGGTTTTTTCGGTCAAATTTTGTTAAAAATCGCTGCTGAAATGTACGAAGACTATAGTCTTCGATGTTCATTCGCTCAAATTTTGTTCTAATGTCGCTGAAAAATATCCAAAGACTATAGTCTTTGGTGTATAGTCTTCCATACATAGACTTGGTGTTCTTTCAGAGAGAAAATCAAAGTATTTGCAAAATCAATTGTAGAACGCTTATTCTACGTACTTTTGCGCAGGAAACACGGATACGTCGATTGCATTGGTCTCGGATCAAAGCCCACCGAGTTATCTTTGATTTGTCACTTTCTAGACCGATAAATTAGTGTTAACTTGATCAATTTATTAGAGAGATTAATTTGAATTGCAGATTCGGATTCTTGAGATCAAAATACATAGATGTAGCATGGAAAAACCTAAAAAAAAAATAAAGATTTCTTTTTCAGATTTTGCGAAAAAACTAAGGCTATACACTTGGTGTTTTTCCGGTCGGATTTCATCGAAAATCGCTGCAAAAATGTACGAAGACTTTGTCTTTGTATGTTTTCGAGCGATTTTGAACAAAATCCGCGTGCAGAGAGAACACCGAAGACTATAGGATATATATATATTCGTGAACCGCAAAAGTAAACATAATTTATTTATCATGCAGCCATTGATTCTGTACTTTTCGGCATAATTGCAATATTAATTTATTGAAGAACTTTCAATAATTTGATTGTAACACATTTATTGTAAGAGAAGATTTTTCTGATAGAATAAATCCATCACACATCCTAGGATGTGTTGAAATTCAGTTTCTCCCTTTTATTCATCCATCACAAAACAGCCCCCTCAGTTTAAAAGTTTAATTAACATCGAATGCATCATCAACATTCTTTGTAAGCAACACATCACGACATCAGGCCCTGACTCGGACCGCCTCGTCGCATGCATACAATAAGTATAAAACTGCGGCCGATCAGTTTTCATAAAATGGTCTCCATGCTCACAATATGGCACGGAGATCTGAAAACTGATCGGAAATTTTTCTTTTTTCTTTTTCTTTCTCTTTGTAGTCATTAAGTTCTGAATAATTCATTATTAATCAAATTTTATACTGAAAATTCAGGGAATAATTGCTTGATTAATATTAGTCAATTGAAAAAGTTTATCCGAGTTCGGAGCATGAGGTTAAAATCTAATCGATTGCAATCTTGAAACGGTCAATTACGGACGTGTTGTTCGGTATTTGGTCCTCAGAGCATCTTGTATCATATGTAGATCCTTCTTTATCGCAACGGCAGTATGGCCGCAGCAGCCGGAGCGGCGACATCAGCAGCGACATCGGTAGCAGCGCGTAGATCCTTGGAGAACAGCGAGAGAGAGAGGCGAGAGAGAGAGAGGCGAGACAGAGAGAGACGAAGGTATTATAACTACGCGCAAATATCAGTACGCAATTGCTATTGCGCCACAGTTCTCTATTTTATTCAAGTTTCTCCGATCGCGTTGTGAACGAAAACGAAAGGATAATCTTCCGAATCTTTTACTTCTTGAGTTCGTATTCCGGTTTTTTAAAAATCAACTCGGGAAGTGTTCTGTTCAATCTATATATTTGGAAGAAGTGCTAAATAAACAGCAGCTATTGGAGGACCTCTATCATTGGAAATTTCGTGAATTTCGTAGCTCGGACATAATTTTTATAAGCAGTGACAAGCCGTGTTCTTACCATCCTTTTTTAGTGGTCCCGATCGGTCCTCTTTTCGACCGGTAGAATTTTGAGCGAAGGTAATACGACATGAACGCAGAATTTTGATAGACTTGGAATAATAATTCAAACCGTTGGTGAGAAAAATCAAGATCTTTTTGCCAAAACTAAAACCTAGCTGCTTCCTTGTATTTTTAATTGAGAAAATTAGTGTCATGGAATCGGGTGAGTAGGATATAATTTGTCGTCGGAATTTCGAACGACTATACGTAATTGATTAGACGTTTATGAATTCCTATATTCGTATACTTATTTGATAAAATTCTAATTGATTTCGGAATAGTTCTGTGCGTGTTTGAACACTATGAATCCTTCCGTCTATCGAATTAAAGAAGTTATCGTCGGGGTTATGGTTTAACAATATTCTTCGTTGTTACATTATACCGAACAAATTTATTCATATATTTGAGGTGCAATTTTACAATTTTACACCATTTCTTAGATGATATTTTCTTGTTTCAGGTTTACAATCGACGGACATGGGATTGGCCTGGTTCTTCGCAGTATTCATTCGAGTTTAAATTACGTTGTGGAGGAGTTACATGGCATCGGACAATGTTTCACAGGTATTTAAATTATTTACATTTTCCTTCTTCGAACCGGTAGAAATAAATTTCGGCATAGATTTTTATATGGTAGGTTTATTAGGTCTGGACGTTTTAGAAGGGTTCTCTCAGCTCGCGTTTCAGTTTTGTGATCTCATTGCTCGTGCCGGAGCTTGGAGTCATCGTAGATAACGGGGGGCGATGCTCGCGGGGCTCTATTTCGTTTGAGAAAATTTTACAGTAGTTTTGGGACATGGTCAGTTCTCCACAAAGCCTAAATTCTCTGTCGTACGGCCTTTATTGTACTTTTAACTCAATAATTCGTTCGATATTCATGGGGTAGGAAAGTATCTAGAGGTTGTACACGTTTGTAGGGTGTATAGCGTCACACCTTTTACCTATAAATACGTATAAATACCATGTATACGATGTTGGTGTAACGTAGCCTTTATGAAACATTATCAAAAACCGATTACCCGGCTTGGAATTTATCTCTCCTGTGTTAGAGCTGCTCGCAACGCTCATCAAGCTGCAGGTTTTCACTTCAACCCCTAAATCTGAATGTTCCCAAAAAATTAATCATGCTCTTTATTTTTCTTATACTATCGACACACTCACTGGAAAATCCATGCGCGATTCAATCTTCGTCGGATCATGCCTATTCGTTATATCTGAGAAAAAAAAAATCTGCTGAATCAGAGAGTCTGTAAAAGGTACACCGAAAAGTTGAAGAATATTCTCCGTGAAGATGGAAATTCCCGCAAATAAGAAATCCTTTTTACAACCAACTGTATATTATGCATAATACATACCGAATTATCACGAGTTGCGAATTGTAGTCTCCTGATGTTTAATTACTGCTTGCTCGAGAGCGAGTTGACCGGTCTTAGAAATTCCTCTAAGTGTTACTCGTTCACTTTAGGTTGCAGTTCAGGTCAGATTAACTTAGATCATTGTCCGTCTGGTTGGGCATGCACTCTCGCTCATTCGACGGTGCAACTCAGCTGTATCTTGATCCGATCGTCAAACCGATCAATCGATTCATTTCCCATACATATTGATGCAACCCCTTCATCAGCTATACTATGTGATAATTGATAAAACGTAGGAATCATCAAGATTAGGCTCTAGCCAACCTTTGATTATTTTCAATATTTTGCCAAGTAAAATTTAGACTCTTCGTATACGATCGTGTGAATAAAGATTTTTTAACTATGTCGATCTCAGGAATCCGAATCCGGTATCCAAATTTACTCGTATTTTGAATTGAGCAAGTTAGCGTCATAACTTTGGGCTAAAAGTATCCCTTGTTGTTGCAATTTCGAACAATTACAATTAATTATACATTTACGAATCCGTATATTCATACTCATTCCATGATAATATTCTTCACTGCATATCCGTGTTCTAACACTATAAATTCATCTATCTATTAGATCGAGGAAGTTAGCGTCGGGATTTTGGTTTAGGAATTGAATTACATTGTTCGTTGTTATACTCTGAACGAATTTATTGATAATATATTTTTAGATTCAATTTTACAGTTTACTTTATCTCTTACATGGTCAATTTCTTATTTCAGCTTTATAATCGATGGACATGGAAGTTGCCTGGTTCTTTACAGTATTTATTCGACTTCAAACCACGATGTGCAGGAGTTACATGGCATTTAACAATACTTTACAGGTATTTACACGTTATGAATTAATTATCCGTCAATATAACATGATATAATATAACATGAAATAATATAATATGATATAATACAATATAACGTGATACAATATAACATAATATATTATAATACAATATAATATACATATATTTGTTATAATACGTATGATACAATACTAGCAATAATATATTATTACATGTACATCATTATTAATATGTTTCCTGTATGTTCTAGGTACTTAATATTTCCCCTGCTGCCGCCGTTGGACGTCGTGAGAGCCCGGACTCCTCCTGTCCCCCGGGAGGAGTTCATCCGGGTCTTTAGACTGTCCCCTGGGACAAGCGTGGCCTCCCACCACCCCCGGGGGTCCCAGGGGATGTAGTCCCTGGGGACGTGAGTCTCCCTTTAGGAGACTTACTTCCGTGGGGACTAGTCTTCGGAGGCTAGTCCCCTGGGGACATGTCTCCGGGGATTCGGTATCCCCGGATGTCGGGATGCCGAATCTCCAGAGACATGTCCCCAGGGGACTAGCCTCCGAAGACAACCCGGGAAAAGGAGGCCTGACCCGGACGCTCTGTTTTTTGGTTCTCTAGAGAAATCACGAAGACGACTGTCCGCTTGGGACCTCCTTTTCCCGGGTTGTCTTCGGAGGCTAGTCCTCTGGGGAGATGTCTTCAGGGATCTGACATCCGGAGATGCCGGATCCCCGGAGACATGTCCCCAGGGGACTTGCGCCTCCGAAGACTAGTCCCCAGGGAAGTAAGTCTCCACAGAGGAGACTTACGTCCCCAGGGACTATATCCCCTGGGACCCCGGGGGTGGTGGGAGGCCACGCTGTATCCCAGGGGACACCCCCTCAAGGCCCGGATGGACTCCCCCCGGGGGACAGGAGGAGTCCGGGCTCCCACGACGTCCAACGGCGGCAGCAACCGAAGCGACGTTGGAGTTGCACCCTGTAATACAAAGAGACAATAAGTTAACTTCATATGTGACTTATTATATGATCTAGTTATTATAACATAATGTATAAGTTATCGTATGATGTGTATGATGATCAAATTCTAATAAATAGTAACAAAGTATATAATAATATATTAATGTTGTGCCGTATTGGCGTGTTTGATGAATCATATAATGGGCATGCATGAAGTTACTAAGTTCATTGGGTAATACTGGGTAATTTGATTTCATGAGGAGAAGTTTGAAAATATTTTCTAAGGGGATGCAATTCATATTCTTGGTACTCTCAATGATGTATTTTACTGAGCACTCATAAAGGAAATAAGTTAATGAATTCATACCTCTGCAAAAAAAGAACTTGTATGTCTCATGTGTTGCAGACCCATGTAGACTGGATGAGGATGAAGGAAAGTTGATCGTCGAAGACACTTGGTGATGGCGTACAGGCGACAAGTCCCCTTGGAGTTTCAATCGATTGCCAGAACGACAAAGTTGATGCAAAGTCTGCAGACAGCATTGAAGACGATGTCCGAGGGGGACATCGAGCGATGCTCGTTTACTGGAACAGAAAGAAGAATAATATGTTCAATTTCATTCGCGATGTGACGATCAATAACAATTATATAAACTTTGTATCAATGAGTTGAATCAATAAATTTGTTTCGTATTATACACAAAAAAAAAAATCGAGTAAATTATTTGAAAATTATCTAGCAATATCCCGAGGAGGTTCTCAGATCCTGGTTTAGCTCATTTTGATAGTTTTCTAGTAGGGCTGATTGAATACGAGTTCGAAATATATTGAAAAATATTCGCTCGAACGAATTCAGAAATATTCTACTTGTTTTGTTAAGGGGTTTTATGGGGTATTCCTAAATATTCTGAGCCCAGGAATCTATTAAATCTGTAAACCAAATTGATCTATCTATAAAATTGATAGAGTTATTGCCAATTCATCGCTCTGAGAAGAGAAAAGATAAGGATACCATAATGAGTTGATTTTGATGTGATCAAAACCCCTGCGGAACGTAAGGTCTTATATAAACGTAAGTTCTTTGTATAAGAGCGATCTAGAACAGAATGTTGCAGAAAATTCCTATAAGATGTAAGTGTATGTCGCCAACTGACGATTTTGTCTGTAAAATAACAGCCAAATCTGAAATAGCAAGCCGAATTAATTTATCTATTCAATCGATCAAGTTATCGCCAATTTATCGATCTGAAAAGTGAAAAATCAAGGATATCTCGGTGGGAACCGATTCTGGAATAATTTGATCGACGTATTCGTGCTCCCTGCGCAAAACTACGCAGGATGAGCGTCCCGCAATCGATTTTGCAAATAACTCGATTTTTACCTAAAAAAACAAGAAATCTACATTTTTTTCTTAAGAGTTTTTCACGCTATACTGATATATTTTGACCTTTAGGAATAGAGCCCCGCGAGCATCGCCCCCCGTCATCTTCGATGGCTCCAAGCTCCGCCACGGGCAATGAGATCACAAAACTGAAACGCGAGCTGAGAGAACCCTTCTAAAACGTCCAGACCTAATAAACCTACCATATAAAAATCTATGCCGAAATTTATTTCTACCGGTTCGAAGAAGGAAAATGTAAATAATTTAAATACCTGTGAAACATTGTCCGATGCCATGTAACTCCTCCACAACGTAATTTAAACTCGAATGAATACTGCGAAGAACCAGGCCAATCCCATGTCCGTCGATTGTAAACCTGAAACAAGAAAATATCATCTAAGAAATGGTGTAAAATTGTAAAATTGCACCTCAAATATATGAATAAATTTGTTCGGTATAATGTAACAACGAAGAATATTGTTAAACCATAACCCCGACGATAACTTCTTTAATTCGATAGACGGAAGGATTCATAGTGTTCAAACACGCACAGAACTATTCCGAAATCAATTAGAATTTTATCAAATAAGTATACGAATATAGGAATTCATAAACGTCTAATCAATTACGTATAGTCGTTCGAAATTCCGACGACAAATTATATCCTACTCACCCGATTCCATGACACTAATTTTCTCAATTAAAAATACAAGGAAGCAGCTAGGTTTTAGTTTTGGCAAAAAGATCTTGATTTTTCTCACCAACGGTTTGAATTATTATTCCAAGTCTATCAAAATTCTGCGTTCATGTCGTATTACCTTCGCTCAAAATTCTACCGGTCGAAAAGAGGACCGATCGGGACCACTAAAAAAGGATGGTAAGAACACGGCTTGTCACTGCTTATAAAAATTATGTCCGAGCTACGAAATTCACGAAATTTCCAATGATAGAGGTCCTCCAATAGCTGCTGTTTATTTAGCACTTCTTCCAAATATATAGATTGAACAGAACACTTCCCGAGTTGATTTTTAAAAAACCGGAATACGAACTCAAGAAGTAAAAGATTCGGAAGATTATCCTTTCGTTTTCGTTCACAACGCGATCGGAGAAACTTGAATAAAATAGAGAACTGTGGCGCAATAGCAATTGCGTACTGATATTTGCGCGTAGTTATAATACCTTCGTCTCTCTCTGTCTCGCCTCTCTCTCTCTCGCCTCTCTCTCTCGCTGTTCTCCAAGGATCTACGCGCTGCTACCGATGTCGCTGCTGATGTCGCCGCTCCGGCTGCTGCGGCCATACTGCCGTTGCGATAAAGAAGGATCTACATATGATACAAGATGCTCTGAGGACCAAATACCGAACAACACGTCCGTAATTGACCGTTTCAAGATTGCAATCGATTAGATTTTAACCTCATGCTCCGAACTCGGATAAACTTTTTCAATTGACTAATATTAATCAAGCAATTATTCCCTGAATTTTCAGTATAAAATTTGATTAATAATGAATTATTCAGAACTTAATGACTACAAAGAGAAAGAAAAAGAAAAAAGAAAAATTTCCGATCAGTTTTCAGATCTCCGTGCCATATTGTGAGCATGGAGACCATTTTATGAAAACTGATCGGCCGCAGTTTTATACTTATTGTATGCATGCGACGAGGCGGTCCGAGTCAGGGCCTGATGTCGTGATGTGTTGCTTACAAAGAATGTTGATGATGCATTCGATGTTAATTAAACTTTTAAACTGAGGGGGCTGTTTTGTGATGGATGAATAAAAGGGAGAAACTGAATTTCAACACATCCTAGGATGTGTGATGGATTTATTCTATCAGAAAAATCTTCTCTTACAATAAATGTGTTACAATCAAATTATTGAAAGTTCTTCAATAAATTAATATTGCAATTATGCCGAAAAGTACAGAATCAATGGCTGCATGATAAATAAATTATGTTTACTTTTGCGGTTCACGAATATATATATATCCTATAGTCTTCGGTGTTCTCTCTGCACGCGGATTTTGTTCAAATATCGCTGAATAATATACGAAGACTCTGGTCTTTGGTTTTCTTTCAGGGAGAAAATCGAAGTATTTGCAAAATCAATTGCAGGACGCTTATTTCACGTATTCTTGCGCAGGGAACACGAGTACGTCGATCAAATTAATCTAGAATCAAATCCCACCGAGTCATCCTTGATTTTTCACTTTTCAGATCGATAAATTGGCGATAACTTGGTCAATTTTATAGATAAATTAATTTGGCTCGCAGATTCGGATTCCGGAGATCCAAATACATCAGAGTAGCATGGAAAACCCTAAAAAATGTAGATTGCACTTTTCCAGATTTTGAGAAAAAACTAAGGCTATAGGCCTGGTGTTTTTTTCGGGTGAAAATCGAAGTATTTAGTTTAAAAGCTACTGTGTTCGATCACTGCTGTGTCCGAAAATGCTGTCGGTCAGTCATTCGCGTGTCCAATCGAACTGTGTGTAATTGAACTGTGTCCAAAAAACTTGTGTGCCAAAATGCTGTGTGCAATTGAACCGTGCGCAACTGGGGTTTTCCCGTACAATAAGTCCGGAAATAAAACCGCAGATGCCTACTCGTAGGGAATGAAAATCGGCAAAGTTGATAAGCTGCTTCGAATAACTGGTAACTGCAGCAGCCACAGAACTGTTCTAAAGAGAGCGAAGCAACGGACGGTGACGTATCGATGTGTCAACGGCAAGTATATGTCAGGCTAACTCTGCCGCGGTACCATATCGAGGCCTTGATCGGACTATACTATGCTGGCCTCCGTTCGTGACCTGTAAACCTGGCAGCGAACTGGCAGATACAGTTTGACATAAATTTCGATGTTTTATTATTTTATGTCCATACAAATTATGATTGAACCGTGAATTTTTTACGTCGGGATCGGAGTCGATTCAGCCGAAGATGATGTGGGGATGACTTCCAATCTCTAGTTTATTTAATGTGATTATATTTGCCCTGCAATTGACTGATAATTTTGAAGGACACTTCTGCAAGAGTGAAAATCTTTCTGGGACACTCCCTACTTGGAATTCAGAGGTAATATTAGAAACTGATAGCCGAGCGCTACCATACTTGGATCTTGGGATGAACCGGGGTCGCGTTCTGCATAAAAATTTAAATGTCAGAACGGGGCGAAAAATCATCCTATCCTATATGCTCACGATTCAGATAAGAACTCGTCCAACTCTTTCATATAAACCGCACAGGAAAATTCCATGCAGAGTACTGCAAGTGTGAATTGTAAGAGGAATAAGAAACATAATCTATATAATTGCATCTACTTATCAAAAACTTGACCCAGGAGTGTTTGTCAAAATTTATATTCAGCACGATTCATCTTATTTTTTCGACTGTATAAGATTTTATTTCATACCTACGTGTGTGTAAATCGCAGTTCACTGCACACGAGAGAGCAGAGGTAAAATTTAGGGAAAGAGATGCTTTTCTCAGGGTGGGACTCTCCTTGTCCGAGGACCCCTACAACTATAACTACGTGGTCACGCGATGTATCGCATTGTATATTGTGAACGTTAGCGCCTGATAGTTCCATATCTAACTTTGCAAGCATCGCATAAAGTACTTTGTACTATACATACGTATCTTTTATCGTACGAACATATGCCTATATGTATCGTAGTTGCGTACATGCGCTGCATGGTCGTCGAGAATACACGAGAGCAAGGAAACTGACCAGATATTCACGCGGCGCATACAACAACGGAGACCCTCGAGGGAACTCTCGTCTTTGAATCGTAATCACCTACCGTGTACTTGACCACGAAACGACCAACTTGACCATTCCCCGAGTCCAGAGCGCGACACTTGAGTGGCTGGGGGGTAAGGATCAGGTTAATTGAGGATTAAATTTAGAGGAGTTTGCACCGGGTTTATTAGGCTATACACTATAAGGGGTGACATGATTTCTTTTCTTTAATTATACAGAATCTATGCAACATTTTCCAACGAATAGGGGTGGATAGTTTTTCAGGAAAATATTAAATGGTAATTTAATTCGGGATAGATTAAAATTTTGTTTAATTATATATACTCAATTAGTATACCGTCGATAGTCGGGAAGTCAAGATCCAATAAGCTCTAGTAATTAAGAGCTTTAATAAATTCCTGCATTTCTCTCGGAAACCCGCGCTTCCCACAACTCGAGACGGAACTCCTAAATATTACTAATTACTTATAGGTATACCTAGGTAGGATACATACCTTGCACTTGATAATTGCGAAATATTTTAGCCGAATCTTCAACGAGGGTTTGACGATATGAAAAATCATCGATAAAATATTGCCCCCATTTTAGAAACAAAAAAAAAAAAATGATGATCCAATTTCAAAAGCTCATTGGGATGTGTCGCTTCCCCATCTTATTTTTGAATGAATAATTGTATACTCAACGTATTGGAAAAATTCCGAAAGACAAATTTACGATCGCACATCGTAAGATTAGACCTTGTTATATGAGGATTTTGAAGAATACGATTCATTGGAGAAAAAAAGAACGGGACCCGAGGCAGTTTGTAAGGCCGTTTGCCTCCTCGCCGGAGGGTGAAAGCTCATCGCGTCCTGTTTCTGAGAATGAAGAGATGAGATTCCCCGGAGTAACATGTCCTCCGACGCGAACTATTATCCCGCTTTTAAATAGCCATTACGATGACGTCGAACACGAATCTAGGAGGAATCCAACAGAATCTAGAATTCAGTCTGAGGATGGCAACATACGGGGGAACAAAACATAGCTGCTCTCTAGATTCTAGACTTATCTTCTCGGGACCACCCGCTAATTCTGGTCCGGAGGACGCCAAACGTCGGCTAGACCAAGTGTTAAGTTCAACTCTCTCCCTTCACGTATACTGAATGCAAACTATGATTATAGTACGCAGAGGATTCGGGGTGTTTTATTGAATGACTGAGAGTTGGTTGAGCAGTGTCAATGTCGCCGATGCATCAGATGGAAAGGTGTAGTTATGCTTCTTTGTTATTTCTCTTTGTTACGATTTACAGTAAACTGTCACGTAAGATAACGAAGCAAATAGAGTATAGATATATAGAATTCTACGGAATAGTCATTTTCCTTTTTTTTCAGTAACTACTAAATTTCACTACTGTCCGCGGACTGCATCCACGATACGTTAAATAATTGCCATCTGTCAATTAAATTTGTCAGTAACGGACGTTACAAATTGTATTAACTGGGCTGCTAGCGTGAGTCGGAAACCGCTCGTGAACGACCGACACTGACTTTGCAGCCCCCGTATCACCCCGGGCAACCACCACCAGGCACTCTGGTGTCTAGGCAGCGGATGTGCATTTGAATATACCTACTACAGGTATATATGTGCATACATATATACTTACTATATGCTAACCCTCCACCTAACATCGGTTTTATCATTCTCGTTCGGGTAAACCGATTTTACTCTTGCTGCACGAAGAGACAGATAATTTGGATCTAAGTTAATTTGTGAATTTTTCACCCAACCGCCTCTCAATCGCTAAAAACAAGAAGAAAAAAATAAAAAAGAGGCAACTCCTCGTTGTAATTAGAGTAATAAATTGATCCCTCTATACTCTCCGCAGTATCACGTATAGGTACGGAGTTGTTGTCGCTTAATTAAAGTATCCGACTCCAATTACGAGTAATTACCTGATTGTAACTGCAGGGTATAACAATATTACATAGAAATATTCACCCTTACTTACCTGATCCAGTACTTGATTTTATGAATAATGATATCGACGTGAAGATATAAGTTATTTACGGTGAGCGGTTTAGGGATGGAAAATGGGGTCGGGGATGAAAAAATTCTTTGTTGAACTCGGTTGATGTTGATGAAAAAAATACAACACTTTTATTTTTTGTTCAATTTTCGGACTGAAAATTAAATCTCTCTCACACCCTTGCGACTAGTTTTGGAAATATGTTGATAAAAAATAATAATCAAGCTACCATCAGTTTGTGAGTCCTTCGATCCTGTCCGAATAAAAAATATGGTAAATTGATCACGTTCACAGGGGTATGTCGATATAGTTTACGGATTCGGATTTTTCATTTGGAAGAAATCAATTTTTCTGGAAGTATAGACAAAATCAAGATCATAGTCTGCGATTCTTTCGATTAGCGGGAGAAATTGAGTCCATCTTCGTACAGCTGGTAAAATACGTTGTACAGGCTTCCCGGGACATCCCTTGAATACCCTCAATATCGTTTATTAAATAGTTATCTTATGGCAATATTACATCACGATGATAGAAAATTATTACAATATTAATAATAATTCTCATATTAAGTTAACGCCAGGGAAGCTTGCGGACCTGGCCGAGACAGGGGCGGGGGTCCTTTATTATTGTAATAATTTGGTACGAATTTTTGGAATCGTTGACGATATTTTCGACGTAGGAATGTACAATACACGTGAGATAGACGTATATCAAAGAACACGAACACGTGTTTCAGTTTCATAGTGAAGAGAGGTACGAATATATAAAATTACACATATACATATATGAGCAGTGGAAAACATTTGCAAAACTGAAGGAGCGACAGTTATTATTATGTTCAAGCATTGCAGTCTACAATTTTGGCAACAGTTTTCGCAGTTCTCGTCGGAGTATCTTGCCCGATGGATTTTTCGGGATATCTGGAATAAATCTGACACCACCTCGTAACCATTTCGCAGGAGATACCTGACCTGTGATTAGAAAATTTATATAAGGAATTATCAAAGGACCTGATCTCAATAAAGCCATTCCATCATGCATTTGTACTGTATTGATTCGCTTACCATCGACAAACTTCCGTATTTCGTCCGTGGAAACCTCAACTCCAGGTTGTCGGACAACAAAGGCCAGCGGAAGTTCTCCACTATTCTCATCTGGTAGTCCGATTACCGCAGCATCGCTCACTGCGGGATGATTAAGTAGGATAGCCTCGAGCTCTGCCGGTGGCACTTGGAAGGCCTTATACTTAATGAGTTCCTTGAGACGATCGACTACAAATATGTAACCCTCCTCGTCGTAGTAACCGACGTCACCTGTGTGGAGCCAACCGTCCTTGTCGATAGTTTCATTGGTTGCTTTAGGATCACCGCAATATCCCATCATCACAAGGTCCCCCGCGAAGCAGAATTCACCCTGCTGATTCGGGCCTAGTGGTTCGGAGGTCTTCAGATCGATGACCTTCAGGAAAGTGTTCGGCGAGAGAATACCTGCACTTCCCACCTTATTTTTCGCTATCGGACTCAGACTCACTATTACCGTAGATTCGGTCATTCCATATCCTTGACGAATGCAGGAGAGACCGAGACGTTTCATTACCGCAGTCTGAATCTGTAATAAGTATATTGAGAGTGATTTATTCGTTCGATAATTCTTTAAAGGGTTGAATCGAACAGGAGAAGAAATATCTTATGTAATTCACCTCCTCCGACAGCGGAGCCGCGCCGCAGATGATCTCTTTGATGCTACTCAAGTCGTATTCGCTGATAATCGGATGTTTGGCAAGAAATACCATGATCGGTGGTACCACGGGTAGAATCGCCACTTTGTGGTCTTGTATAGCACTTAGGAAGACAAAGGGATCGAAGTCGCTCATCATGATTGCCTTACCTCCAGTTGCAGTAATGCCTAAGTTCAGGGAGAATCCGTATCCATGGTAAAACGGTAGTAGACCAAGCATTGGACGGTCTGGACTCATGTTTACGTAATCTGGATTCCTAGAAAGTGGAATTTCGGGATTTACATTCACCACGCGCGTCGACTACTCTTACCACCGCAAAACCGAGACATACTCTAGTTACGTAATTATACGTGCCACGAATGTGACCTAATTAATGTTGAGAAAATTAAATTAATGAAAATAAATAACAGAACTCTGTATCGAGAAATCTATCGTTCGAGTATATACGTATTTATATAGCTTACGCAAAGTGTTGACCGAGCGTCATCAGATTATGGTGCGATAACATAACACCTTTTGCGAGCCCGGTGGTCCCACTTGAGCACAAAATAACGGCTACTTGTTTTTTATAATTTGAAAACTCGACGGGTGTGAAAGTGCTGAAATTTGATGGTGGTTTTGTTTCGGCCAATACATTTGCTAAAGTTGGAACGCTTTTAGAATTTGATTCTTCTGCAAGTTGAATGACTGATGGTCTCAGTTTCAATTCCTCAACAACTTCTAACACGATATCCTCGGTTCTTGGTGAAACAAAGATCATGCATGGTTCAGAAATTTTCATTGCATGTAGCAGCTCGGCTAAAAAATACAAAGAAGTTTATAATCGTTCTTCCATTTACTCGGGCTAATCTCGACGGTCACCTTTCGAATATGCTGGATTCAAGGGTGCTAAAGCCGCGCCCAGGTAAAGCGATGCGAACGTTGGAATGATCAAATTCAGGCGGTTTTCACTGCAAATAGCGACCCGATCGCCAAGCTTCAATCCACGTTTTTTCAGACTACCAGCCAAGTGGATACTTTGTTCGTAAATCTGTTTGTAGCTGATCTCCTCCCCCGTAACTGCGTCTATCTAGAAGATGTTTATTTATAATAACTGAGTGCATCTACTTTTCCAGAAGTCATTCCGATCTCCGATATCGAGATCTTTGGATTGGATAAGTTATCGAGAAGTAGACAGCTCGAAAGAGAGCAACTCTGGGTGAGCTGAGGAAGCTTCGGCATACCTACAACGATCGACGTTTGTATACGTGCACGATATCCGCATACGTACACACGATCAGAACTATCTTTCAATAGGATTCATTAAAACCTAAAGTACCATTCACCGGTGATCCGTCGACCGGATGCCAGTTCTTGATTTCATATTGTCGACCGTTTTAACAATCACTTGTCGGCGGGGCTTCGGCAGCTGATTTTTTATTACCGGCTGCTCGAATCCCGCCAAAAAAAAAGAAGTAAAACAAAAATTCAACAGAATTTAAAGCGAATCATTTTTTAAAATATTGTATAATGTACACTTACTTGTGCGACCGTATCTCCATTTTTACGCAGGCAATTCAACATGTATTGACCCAGCGACATATTCGGAGTTGGATTCCCTGGAATTTTGCTGGCTAAAATATTCTTTCCTTCCAGCATTTTCGAGTTGCTTTGGTTGTTATTATTGCTCATTCTACTTCTCGGCAGGATAATTCCTTTGACTACGACCTACTGTGCGCTTCGCCTGTAAAAATTATTTAGTGCAATTAGACTGTGGTATCCTACATTACAGTGTAATTTTCATCAAGGATTTCAATAATTTTCCATTTGTATGAAACAGTCGTCCTGGACCGCGGATAATAATTTCTGCTGCGTTTTTGCCATTTATTTACCAATTATGCAGCTGTCTAACGAAAAGTTAGCTGCACATGAATCAGGAGATAAATCATATAGCGTCATGTATTAACGAAAAAATTGAGGTCTGCGGTTTTCTTTATGAAAGCGTCATTCGAATTTATGCTGTTGGAAAACCTCGCATTCGAATCTGGTGAATATTACGAGAATGTGTAATTTGTCAGTCGGTAGCAACGTGAGACTTTGGTTTACAATTCTTAGCAAAGTAGTTGGGGCGCATGTGAGTATATGTATACATTCCCAAAGTTTGTTGATGAGTTAGACTAGAGAGTTTACGTATTATGAGCAACTGGGGATGATGTCGTTGCGTGGTAAGCAACACGGTGTTGAAACGTAATTTTCGGGGTAACTTGAAATGGAGAAGTCAGAAGGTTACGAGACTCCGGTGGTGAAACACCAAGAGGTGAGAAGGGCGGACGTCGCCTGTACAGACACTGAACGTCCCGACGCTCCTAACAATACTCCAGACGCTTGGCCGACGTGAATTTCTATCTCATTGTCGCTATAAACGTTCATATTCCACTCTATAAAGTCAAGGGTTCAACCTCATTTACCTATACTACTAGCAAGCCGTCTGTATTTAACGATGAGAGTATATTAGCTTAATCATCCGTCAAAAAGGAATTACCTTTCACCTTCAGATTTTACACTTATTCACAAATTTTAATACACAACTGCACAAGTTATATGACATTGGAATTTTTAACACTCAAATTTATATCGTACTTTTATCGTCGCGTAACATATACCTATAATATACTTTATTGATTAAAGACCTCGCTATACAGCAAATACAAAGAGCATTGATTAGTACCTCGTTATTTTGTCAGATAAAATTCCCTCGTCCATATATCGTATATGTAGCGGTAATTGGTGTTCGAGTATTTGTGCGGTACGTATATCTGTTTTTCAGTGATACGATTGTAATGTAAAGACACTCACGATAAGCAACAGGCGCTAGGAAACAGCTGCGCTCATCGCTTTGTATTACGGTGTGAAGAACAATCAGCCGTTCAAGTATATAGGTATAGGTATATATGTAACAGTGCACGTTAGCTCGGTATTTCCTCCTACCTTACAAAGTGAAAATATCGATAAGACTGCACTGCCTAAAGGTCGACCGATCAATTGGACGGCGATATTAAGCTAAAATGTCGAACAAAAATTTCCGAATTTTTTTTTACAATTTTATTTGTCTGTCGAGAGATTTTCACGATGAAATTTTCCCTGCGTGAAATGAGATAAAAAAATGGTTTTACCGTTAAGGAGCGCAACCGAAAGAGAATAAAACTCTCGACGAAACGGAAATGAATAATATCCAGCGAGGAAAATATCTACGCAGCGTTGGTTGCAGGAGAAATCGTTTCTATTTTATTTATTTTATTTGAATTTTTTCGTCCGGTGCCTAAAAGAATATGTGAGTATTTTTTGAAAATATACGATTGAAAATATTGAGATTCATGCCCGGCAGAAAACTGCTGCTACCGCTGCTGCTGTATACTGGTGCAGGTATATAATATAGTAAAGTCGGCTCAGAGCTCGCACATCCTCCAAACTGTGAACCTGTTTGCGCCGTAATTTACGCGTCACATTATTTTCAACGCGGTGCCATAAATATTGGTTTTCCAAAAGCCGCTAGTGTTTATCACGCGTTCGCGCTCGTCTTCATTTCCCATAAAATTGGCGCCGGGCGTTCCTCCATCCGACCTGCAGCTGCAGCGGTATTATCACACTCATTTCACCTGTTAATGCTAATTCCCACCCCCGACACCTGTTTCGCATTTCATACCTGCAATCAAACATCCGATAATTATATCGCTAAATCAAAATATCGCCCACAACACTCCAAATAACTAGAATTTTCAACGTTTCCGCACGTACAGTTTTAGCGTGGAGCGCGCGCGTAATATTCGCTAAAATGTGCATGCGGATTATTTTTTTATTCATCTCTTTTTTGCTTTTTGCTCGTTGTAAAACTTCATCGGTGAACAAAGCTAACGTGTATGGCAATGGATGTAATTCTATTTTACATTCGAACGAATGTGTAATACGTAGCGATGGATCTGTATCTGTATCTGTGTATGGGTGTATGGAAGAGAATGGGGAAACTATAATCCGTATTCCGGCACGCGCGAGCAGTCGAAATATCGTGGGATTGTTTGGCATGTGTGGCCGGTAGGCTACGGAGGGCGGTGAAGAGGGAAAGGGGTGATCGCCAACACTTCGGTGATCCCGGTGGTGCCAGTATCCCATATCCAAACCAGGTTTGGAACGCCAGGCATAAATTGTATCGGTTTACACGACCGCAAACATTTGTAGCCTCGGTCCACCCGATGTCCCCTCGGATTCCCCTGCACGTCGCTTTCTACCTACTGTCCACCTCCTGTCCGCTTCTGTCCACCACTGACAGCTCTCCGGGTGCATCGGCCAGATAATTAGTAGCCATTGACAACGACACGGCATTCAAATGATAATCGTTATCATTTCTCTACCCAGTGAACTTCGTCTGCACATCTGTATCGCTAGGAAAAGTCTGGTTACGCGATTCCGAGGCAGACGCATGCAAATACAACCACATTTGAGGAGCTAAATACGTGTAGAAATTTATGATCTAGAACTCATTTACATATAAATCTTTAGTTTTTTAATATGGAAAATAAAACAAGGAAATTTCCTGTTAATTTTAATAATGCATTCTCCTAATTTGCCTTTTATTCTGCACCTTATACGTACACACCTTATGCATGTACTTAGAATAATTGTTTCACCTACCGCACATGGTTCTTCATTTTTATTTTTATTCATCTTTTTTCTCCTCAATTTCTCGCGTTTCCTCAATAATCTAAGTTACAACGATATCGTATACACACCCAAGTGACGATACAACGTATAGATTGAAAAATCGGCGAAATGTTGGAGAGAGAATTCCCGGAAGGTTGTTCGATGTGCAGGGAATTCGAGACGTGGACACGGGGAGAATTTGGCACGTGAATTACTTTGTGACTTCAGAAAATTATCCAAGGAATTAATGTCCCCGATAGGAACTATACCGTAGTATAATATACTAGAGGCACCGGAATTACTTGCGCCAGAATTGAGCGGCTATAATAATGTGACCGTAATTCAACGATCACATTTTAATCGCCTTCAAATTATCATCATATCGCACGGAATTCTGTACCGAAATTTTTTCGCACCCATCATGCAGCGCGGGATTGAAAAGCACGTGAAATAAATGTTCATTTTTGTTCAACGTCGTGAAATTGAGACGCGAGAGTTTTCGGCGGCACGGAGGGTCGTAGGGATGCGAGAATATTAAAAAATTATAATCGCGGGTGACAACTGGAAAGAAAGGATTCCGATAACGTATGACTCTATTATCCGCGCATTCGCGTGCAGAGGGAACAGGTAGAGTCTGTTTACTTAAGATAATAGCGGGGGGTAGGGGGGTAGGGGGAAAGGAAGGGTATTTTAGGAGACAGTATACCACCGGGAGTTCGTAACTGTTCGTGGGGTTCGGAGGCCGTGAGTTTTGCGGAAGGTTGAGAGGCAAGGTGTATGAAATCGAGGCGTTGGGGTGGAGTAGCTGCTCGAGACTCGAGGAGAGGAGGATGGGATTCTCTCTCGGAAAGCTACAAGAACTTCATTTTCCGAGCCATTACGCTCCCGTCCCACTGCAGCGCCGTCTAGAAACCCCTTTACCCCTTAAATTAATTTATATCGAAATTTTAAATGACACTCATCGGTCCGTGCAATAAATAACATGAGAAACGCTTTTTCTACCACCTCTCGCCTGTTTGCACACCTTTCAGTCTTCCGCTTATACACCGTGCAAAAAGATTTTACCCATACACCCCTGTAACGCGCCTTCCATTCCTTGCCTGATAGTATTTTTTTTTTTTTTTTTTTCTCTAAATTTATTTATGTCTTCTTATTTTATTTTATTTATTCAGTTTTTCATTCTATTTTTTATTTAGCGGAATATACGATGAATTCCGCTACATGCACCACAATATCCTGCACTCCCTTTTTTCTTCGCGGGTTTAAAAATCTTAAAATACGATCGTTATTCCCTCGTCTGATTTATTTCCATACAAACGAATATTCGTTAATTTGATTGTATCCATTTGCTAATAATTTGAAACGTACGTTGCTCTCGTTGCTCTACGCAGAAGGGTCAAGGGCCGTGATATTGTCGGTAATTCTGATTCTGAGAGACAAAAAGGCCATGGTGTTGTATCGTATTTTAGGTGTAACGTAATACTACGCGATCTGTCGACTGACACCTTTCCTTATCTACTCCGCGAACCCCGTCTAATCACGAACATCCGTCACTTTATGGTCCCCCGGGACTATTTAGTCAGTCTCTTTTTCACGAGAGAGATTTTTTTTTTCCGCGGTACTTTGACGAATTCGCGTGCTTTTCATTGCCGAAAGTTTTTTTGTTTTTTTGGTTTTTCACTGCGATAATTGTTCGGCAAACGAAACTATTCATTCGTTTTGCTGAAATGGGAATGTAAAAAACGGGAAAAATTTGCGTGTCATCGGCTACGAGCATGCGTATGATGGGTATAATGAATTCATTGACGTTGAAAAATTCTTGTTTTTTTATCTCTTTTTTTTTTTGTTTTAATGTATTTTGTGAAAAATATTTTGGAACGTATGGAAAAGGTTGGCGTATACAGGATAGTGGAACCGAATTCGGCTATATCGCGAGTAATATAAATAATTCCAATAAACCAATTATGAGTTATTGGCTTTGACAGAATTTGGAATTCGGTTTTATATAATATTTTCTCTCCCGCATGCGTTCGAGTTGTTTCTAGGGATCGAGCGTACCTCCTCCGGGCATAATAAAAGCTAACTAGGTATCGTTCCAGCTATCTCTCTTCCCTACTTCAAAGTTTCGAAAAAAGGAAGAGAAAAAGAATTCCAAAAATTGACCTCCACCCTTCCCCCGTTCTTCCTACCTACCTACTAGCTACTTCATCGGGGCTTTTTCGATCCATTTAAAAGGACCGAAGAGCCTGCGGCCAAGGGTTGGGGGTTTTTGGGGTCGGAGGTCGAAGGTTGGAGGATGGGATCCCCCCAAACGGGGTGGAAGTTGCGGACAAGGTTAGACGTGGCGTCGTCATCCCCTTGTATGGTTCAAATTGGTACAAAAGGTCGCGGGGAGTGAGTATTTCACAAAGGATATGCTGACTTTTGACTCGACTTTTACTCCCGTTTGAGTTGCGTTCCTACCTAACAATAAGCATTATAATGGCCCGTTACCAGAATCGCTTTCCTCCTTTTCAAGATTGATTTTATATATATCTATACTCGACATAGTCTTTACCGTGATATGTATCGCCTTGTTTCCCTTGAAAACCTCCGGCGGGGGGGAAGCATGTTTTTCCCCAGCTGCACTTATCGAAACGGGGATAATTTTCTGTATTTTTTTGTTCAATCTATAGGTTACGTACGATATATTTGCATAATCGAATACAGCAACAAAACCATTCGTATGTGTTCGTGGAAAAAAATATAGAAAGAAGTATCCAACCCGCGCGCTTATTTTATTTCCGCGATTTCATTTAATACCTCTTCGCGTTTCTCGATTGGAAATAAAAAGTCAACGCATTGTACGGTAAGCTTGAGTTTAATAACGAATTTTAAAAACATGAACTTCCGTATAATGTCACACGATTATGCAAGCCTCTGTTTTACTTTCAGACTGTTTTCGGTCAAGTTTTATTACCCTGCATAGGGATGGTTTGAGCTTGGGGATGAACCGGGGATGAAATGAAAAGAGCTGGATGCCGAAAAGATTGAGAGGGAGGCGAGGAAAGATAAAGAGAAGAAGATTTGAGAACGGATTAAAGCTCGTTAAAGTCGATACGCCTACCATTATTACGCCTCATTCGTCGGGTCCAGATAACCAGCTCGGCTTAAACGGTAAACCTGAATCGAGTATTTGATCAGTCAAGTAGCCGTGTTTCCCTAATTATATTCTAATCGAGAGGCGTAAGATCGCGTTACTTAACGCCCCAAATATTCTATTTCCCTCAAGGGCCTATAATTCAACGGAACCAGAACTCCATCAACTATACCACGAATTGTTAACTCCAATACAGCTAGGCTATCGAGTTCCTTTCGACTTTTCATTGTTTCTCTCTTTGTTACTCCCCTCGCCTTTTATTGTAAGTAGTTTTGTGCGTGGAAGGGAGATTATTTTTTCGTAAAACACCATCGCCTAATATAAACCAAGAGGTTCGTTTCTTTGCTATACCCGCGGCACCCTCTCACAGCGGTTTTTCTCGTCGATTAAAATTTACCATTTTTCTCACAACACTTCGCTCGCAAGCTTTCAATCACGCCCCCAACCCTAATTTGTTTTCACCCTTTTGTATTTTTTTAAATTTTCTTTTAGTTTTTTCTCCCTCACCCACCGCCGACAAACTTTAACCTGCCTTCCAACAAAGTTTAAAAGCATAAAAATCTTCGCAAAAAAAAATCGTTGTCGTTTTCCGAGTAATCAAATTTTATGCAATTTCATGTCTTCCTCTATTTTTTGGCCTGTTAACGTAACGCGGCTTCATTCATTGGATAATATACATCTTATCTACCCGTTAAACCTCCCGTTATTACAATCATACCCAATTAATCTCCGTTATCATAAAAATACCGAACGAACGCATCAACGGTGCAGCGTATGAGAGGCGATATCCGTACCCCGGCTGCGAGCGTGATTCAATCCTAAAATAATAGACTTGAAAACGAGAATCGCTAGAACGTCAATTAACCTGTAGAGTGGATATTCGTGCAATCAGTTCGTTTAATTTGCAATCTCAAAGTTGTGCTATAGATATTCATACAATACTGTAATATACGAGCTCTCATTTGAATGTTCCATTATTACTCTATTTATTTATATTCGTCAATCTCGTGAAAGCTCAACGTGAATTTCATGATAATTTCATACATCGGATATTGTTCATATGTGCGCATATTATACCTACCTAATTTACCATCATTCGATGAAACATTTCAATGTGTAAAAAAAAGAGAATAGAAAAAGATATAACAGAGAGAGAGAGAGAGAAGGAATGGAATATTCCTAGTTTTATACTTTGAGAAAAGAATTTTTCATAAATTTATTGGCATTATAATACGACACGCAATAAATACATAATACATGAAGTAACGCGAGTTCGCGGGCATAAGAAACTGAATTACTGGAGTAACGTTCGAGGAGGTAAAAGGAGGAGGAATGCTTAATAGTGATTTCTGCAGAGCTGCAGGGGGTTTAGGTGAACTATAAAATAAAAATACGTGGGACAGGAAGAGCGGGTATAAAGGGCAGGGAAGGGCAAGCTGTGGCGAGCGATGAGCGTTGGTGAAACAACGCCGTTGTTGTCAAAGTATGCGCAGAAATTGTTTTGTGCCCATAAAGGAGACAACATGCCAGGGTTTACCACACGCCAGAGGCGCCCATCGTTCCTCCATCGCTTCTACGTCGCGACGGTGTTTTCACCCCCGTTGGAAACTGAAAACTGGAAGCTGGAAGCTCGTACGCGGAACGACGTATACATCCACCTCGCTAGGTAGGCAACCATAGTTTCGTCGTTACTGAGGGTACATGCATACGGATACTGCATCGCGTATACCAGTTATAAACCTCCGCAGGAACGACGGCACGCGAGTCGTTCGCGGGAGTTAATTCGGAGATTCTCTACGACCGTTATCCCACGCAAGTATAAGCTACCGGGTTTCACGAACGTAGGGTACTATAGCGTCGCGACGCCGCTCGTCGTGCTGTGTTACCAGAGAAGCAGCTACCTCCTATCCGCGTCTCTGTGGATCTCTGAGGCCTCAGGGCCCGCTTTGTCGCATCGCGCGCCCTTTCGACGTCGAGGAACTATACCGCGAAGCATACTCGGCATACTTGTCGTGCCAAATACACGAGAAGAGTTGTAAATGTGAAGCTAAACTCCATCGGTCGGGGTTATCGCGTCTACATTTTAACCCCTTCAACCCTTTCTATCCGCACCTATACGCTCGAAATTGGAGAAATAATTTTATAAAATTATCTTTCACCCTACTTTCACCTACTTGCCTTCCGACTTTGCGACGTTCTAGGACTCGATTTCAGACGAGAAGAATACGAAGAGAGCAGGTGAGTATAAAACCAGCAAATGGTGGATTCGATGGATTTTGTTTTACGGTTTCCTTGACGCCTCCGCGGGACGTCTGATAGGTACTATAAGGTTCGTCCGAAGAGAAACTGGAGAGATTAAAAACCTTGTTGTGACGTTTGTGCCAGAGCCATTCTCCGAAACCCCAACCGCTGGTTTAATTTACTAAGCGCTTCTTAATCAGCCAAGATCTCCTTGAAAGAAAATCGTTTTTACTGCTGGAGACGTGGACCTACTCATCCTTATTTGACGTCTCAGTCTCCCGGCAGACAATACAAAACAAACACATCAGAAAACTAAACGAAAACAAACGTCACCTCATGATTTCTTTGTTGGGTGATTGTCGGATAAACGAAAGATCAAATTATTTCGGGTAAATTTTTGAAGAAATGGTAACGCATCCGCGATACAAAATAGGTCAAAATTAAATTCATTTCCTATTTCTCGACTGAAATTTTACATATTTTTCTTACTTTAGCGTATCTGTCGATTCTTTTATGTATTAAAATTTCTTTTCATTGGCACAGTTTGATTTTTTTTTGTCGGCATTAAACTGCAGCTCCAGAGATCAGGGTGACCCGGGTGATCTCGCGCTACTCGATAACACGTATCCGTCAATGAATTCTATTTTGGATTCAATTAACAAGATCGGACGATTTCACAATAGTCTGAACACCTATTGTTACCCGTTATAACATGTGAAGACCGACGTTCTCTCTAATTACAACGACGGAGGCAATATGCGGAGGCTTTGCTGCTTCGTGTGCTTCAGGGCAAGAAACTACATGTATATCCGCAATATTAGCTCCCTTTCTCTGTATCTCTCTCTGACGTTCCCCGTCCCCCTTTTACTTCATCATCTTCGTCTGACTTCCTTCAACAGACTCTTCATCACACAAGTGTAATTTGTACACGGATAAACAGAATCAGAACAGCTGCATTTAATATCCATCCATAACTGTTTTCGACATGTCTTTTCAAATAATTTTTCAACGTTCTTCCCGAAGATAAAAAAAAAAAACAACGAAAGATTCGCTATCTACTGATCTCGAAGGTAATCCAAATCGTCGGATAATTTCTAAACGCGAATATTCGCTCGAGGTGACGTCATTATACTATATGCTTCTAAGCCAGAGTTTGTATGTACTCACGTCAGGCGTTGTATCCACTTCCTTTGCTTCTTATTGTTGCAAAGTTAAAGCCTTCGACTGGCGTAATAATAACGGTCGCGATAACTCTTAAGCCCCCGCTGTTTAAGCTTACCCGCTTACATCTTCTGTCTTAACGTCAGTTCAGTAGTTCAATAGTCCATTGGTCTGTAGATATCCGAAGTTTACTTGCATTTTCTTTTTTATATCTTTTCTCGAACGCTAGACACGATGAATCTAATAAAAAACACGTCACGCAGTCGTACTGCAAAGTACACACTGGGAGGAATTGTGACGAAGAATGGCGACCGTAACTTGTGCGTTTAGCTTCCACCATATAAATATAGACCACGTCGTCCCTGGTGAGGTTCATACGAAGTTAGGGTTGGGGGGTCGGGATTGTGGTAGCAAAAAAAGTCGACGGAGGGTTGGACCGTTCACGAAAGGATTCGTCCGTAGGTACGCGGTGTCGCAAAAAAAACCTCCCTCACTTCTTCGTTTGACAATGAGCCTAATTCAAGAACTCGAAGAAAATTAGATGGCGAAAGGAATGATGCAGTTATAAACGTGAAAGAGTGGGACGTTAATTTGTCTTGTCTATTTATTTTCCTCCCTCGACCTATCCAAGAAGATAATAGTTATAGCTGGTGCCTGTGGCCGCAAAAGCAAATTGGTATTCTAAGTGGGCGTTTGGAATGAGAAAAAATTCGGTGCTAATCAGCGTGGGTGAGTTTTTATCCATATAAAAATTCATGCGAAAAGTACGTGAACTGCCTTTTTCTTTTCTTTATCTCCCTTATTTTCTTTTTCTCTTTTTTTTTTTTTGTTCGCTGACGTAATCCATGGTCCGATTTTGTTCAGATTTCGGGGAGAGAAAGACTTTTCTACGTCGGACGTCAGTGCCATTCAGACGGCGCTACCACTGGACAAATACTGCAGAGGGCGAGTCATCTGTGAAAATAAATTCATCTTCTCCACAGAATTTAAACAGATTTTTCTAGCATCGACGAACGTCTTGAAATCCTTGGAAATTTCATTCTGAATGAAACTCTTGATCATCTTGAATAGCGCACTTCCTTTTTTCGTGGCTCGTAAAACACGAGTATCTGGTATTCAACGAGTTATCATTCCCAACCCCTTTTAAAAGCTTAAAGAGCACAATCATAACGAGAGAGAGAGATGGGGGAAAAAAAATATGGTACGTCCGCGGTTATTACCACTAAAAATGTGGCCTTTTTAGACCCGTTTTACATCTACTGTGTCGGTGCAAAATCTCTCAATTTTTTTAAATTTGCAAATCACGTCACTCCGTTCTGCGGTGTATGCGTGAAAAGTGAGATTATACGTTGAAACCATCCACCAAACCCAATCAACGCATAAATTGATGTAAGCTTTGGCGAATACGTAAACCGGAGTTTGTATATCGTTGGGAATTCTCCGCAGTATCTTTCCGGTCCACCGTGTATAGAGGTGGTATACTATAGAATGGAGAGGGGGAGGGATAATTGAATACAACTTGATCGGGCCGCGCGTTTCCACCCCATTAAATCGGGCTTAAACTCTTGGGCGGTGGAGCGCGGGGAAACTCTGGCCAAGCCTCGCGCGCGCGAGAGAGAAATCAGAGAATGTTTACTGCTGCCCCAGCTGGGGGCCAATCAGTACGGCAGCCGCGCCCTGCACCCAGTCGACGCCACTATACAACCCTACAATAGAACAGCTTATACAGCAGCAGCAGCAGCAACGGCGGCACCGGCAGCCAGCCACCCAGCCACCACCAACACGGGCAAACAGCGAGCCAGTCTGTAGGGAGTCGGCAATAGCCGCGAGGCGGAAGTGTCGTTATATCGGTGAATTATTTCTAAACGACCTCCGGTATGACTATAATCAAATTAATTCCTTCTGCACCATTTTAGAACGGCACTTACCCGAATAGCCCTGTAACAATCCCCCGGGAAAAGTTAACCCATGATTTTTGACGCCTTTCCATGGATATAGATATAGTAGTTTTTCATAAGAGGAGTTCAACGGAAGCTCGTGAGTGGGAATTATGAAGAGAAAGATTTGATGGCATGTAAATACACTCGCCGGAAATTTAAATTCACATAACGAAAGACGAATCATCTCTTGTTGCGTTTTGGAACGAATCCAACAAAAATTGTTTTCCGTTTGGTTCGAGTTTACAAGTTGAGCTCTTGCTTCGGAGCTTTTACCAAGCGATTTCTCTCCGCGATCTTGAGCAGCGCATCTCACTACATCAGCTATACACTCCACCTAGTTCTATACCCACCTTTCCCACAATCAGTTCTGGAAGAACCACCCTGCAGCATTGGGTCGGAGCTTTCTCTCCTCTAGTACCGCTGCCGAATACCACTGCGAGCTTCCTTGCGCACCTGAATCAAGCTTACGAATTCCGGGAGGAATCCAACCTTCAGCTTCCACCAGCTAACCCAACCGTACAAGGCGATATACACTCGCACCACCACAACTATCACAATTTCCTCATACCTATCCACTGGGAAACATCCTGATCTTCCAGATCTACGTTATACGGCGAGTGCACGTATGTAGCGAAATATACCATAGGACTACGAGAGTTTATATCTACATGCGGAAACTACCACAACAACAAGACGCGGTTTTCAAGAGTGGCTATTCACGCCCGGGTATAACCCATCTTACCATCCACCTTCTCTTTCTATTTCTCTCTACCGGAAAGATAATCAAAGTTTTTGCCCCGCAGACCCTCTCTGGCATCCTCTCAACGTTATAACTGTAGGAAACAAAACTACACGAAGCGAAGCGACCATCGGTGGTAAACGTTACACATCGTGGAAAACTTGGCTTGAAGGTTGAGGTCGACTACGTACACTGCGGGGTGAATTTCGAGTGGTATAGGAAAGGGAGTACAGTGTACGGCACCGATGGTCTCTTGCGGTGCTATCTGTATCTAAGCTAATCTTACCAAGAAGTCAAGCGACCTGGCCGAACCTGAAAGCTGCCGCTACATGATTTCTCCGAATCCAGCTAGAATCCGCTCCGATGCCATCCTAAAGCCAAGGCAAAGCCGGAGTCAGACCCGGCCTAATCTCCGCCGCAGTTGTGTTACTCGAAATAGGTATACGTGATTCCAGTTACTCAAAGGAGCTAATGTTGTTTCTTTTATTACCAATTATCTCTACCCACTGTCACAGTTGATCCCCTGAAAACGCCACGTCGCTTTGGGGTAAACCAGCTACCCGCGCGTAACCTCATTCTTTAAAAAGGATTCGATTTCGATTAATCACAAATCACGAGAGCAAACACCAGATAATAAGGAGAGAAACATTGAATGAGAACAATTCTAAGAAAATTCAACACCTCAATGGCGATATCAGAAGGGAATCGAAGGTAAATGAATTTTGTCCACGGACATAATGTGCCGCGAAAGAGTCTGTCGATGAGTCAGCTCTTCTAACGCGGAGTTCATCTCGCTAGGGGATTAAAAGGCTCGATGAATGGCAGTGGCACCGTGTACAGCCAGAGACTATTAATCAAGTCAAATCAAGCTGTGGCTAATCAGTCGGCGATAGGCCAGTCAAGAAGGGATACAGAAAAACTTGGATTGGCTATCGAGCAGTTTGTTGGGGGGACAGGGGGTGGTGGTTTGCCGGGCTCGCGGTGGCGCTCGCGGTACGAGGGAACAGAGGGGGTAGATAAGGTTGGGTTACGTTTTGGTTGCGCTGTGTTGCGTTGTAGCGGCCCTAGGCTGCACTGACGTTGAAAGATGGAGGTGTTCCTTCTCTGTGGCCGCTGGTTCCAGCATGATATAGGACCCAACCGAACGCGCTGATAGAACCAATTTAGAGAGAGCTCTCCTTGCCCCCCCGCTCCGAGACAATTTTTAACTTTATTTACGAACCTTATACGAGAAAAGTGGCGCGAGAAAAGAGGAGAAGCTGGACGCGATCACCGTTCCCGACAAATAAAACCTGCCTGCTTTGGAGGAGGATAAATAAAAAAAGGACTGCACGATTTCCGAAACGATGTGGTCACACAAGATTTACATTTCACTTGGATGAAATACACGAATTCATGATCTTTGATTTTTTTCGGAGGCCCTCCGTCATTTCGCTGAGCCGATTCGGGGATGTGTGAGCAGCTGGCCCGCAAAGATTAATGGAAAACTTAGTTAATTATTGGCATTGCAGCCAGGAACGAAGTGACGTTCCCGGTTCCGAAGCAATGCGGTGCATTCGGGGGTACCGCGCGTGGTGGTTGAGCAAGGGATGTACTTGACGTATCGCTCGAGCAATTGGATATCGATTAGACCAGGGAGAGCCCGTTTGGGATACGTAACGCGTTTCTCTTCTACCGACCCACGCGCGGTACCGTCCGTATCCGGGTGGCCCCCAAATCACCCTGCACGAATCCATCGATGGGTCGTAACTTGCACTCGACGCTGTTCCACTAATTACCAAATCGACATGGCGCGGCATTGCGGTTGACACTCGGACCTTGCGATCCCTACGATCACCTATATAACTTGCCGCTTGTTAACGGAAGTGCGTTAACCCCGGTTTCGAGGAAGATCCACCTCGGACTTTTGTACCTACCACCTCCACGTCCTACTACCATTTCAGGCATCGTTAACACGATTGGTGCAACATCGTATGTAATCGTTTATCATGAGAAGGGAATAATGTGACGCGTGTTCCATACAGGTACGTACGTATATTTATAATAACTTCATCATACCGGAAGCAGCCTCCAACTTTTGCAGGTTACTCTTTGACCGTGTTGATCCCTGATGGTTTACTTTCCGTTCTTGGCGAGCTAATTATTTAGGCTGCCAATTAAGCGAACCCCTTCTCATCTGTTCTAGTTTCTTAACTATGCGAACTATCCGCCACATGGTTAAGACGTCTTTCGATAAGGCCCCCTTCCCATTTCCACAACCCCTTGATGCCCTCGGCCCTGACGTATGGTAGCAGCCACACACACGTACCTGCGAATATCTCGCGTCTATATTTAAACCCAACGTACACGTATTTATAACACACACGAAATCTATTCTGCGTTTTACTTACACTGCAGTAGACTTATGGGGGTACACAGTTATCGCGGAGGGTACGCGGGGATTTGAGAAAACGGTGTTGGAAGGCGGGTGAAAATTAATCCAAGCGAACAATTTATTATATGAAAGGTGTTATTAATAACAAATACAGCAGGGTCTTGCCTCGGCTGGGTATAACCAAACCTGCAGGTCCTATACCATCGCCCCCTTTTCGTCCCCCGTCGTCTCACCCTTACGAGGGATAAGAAACAAGGAAGAAAGAGAGGAAAGGTATACGAGGATGTCGCGAAGTGGAGACGGCATCCCGACTAACCAGCCCCCGGAGCACCGCGACAGGCTGCAGGTTGGTTCTTCTACTAGAAAATCTCCTCTTTATTGGACGTCACAGATTATTAAATCTGTCTTTAATTTTAAAACGTGCCCTCGAGCTCTTCCACCTATATCCTGTCTCCTATCTCCGTTAAACTTCACTTCCGCTTCTTCTTACCGGTTACTTTTCGACATTGTTCACCTTATCCTCATCCTATTTCTCTTTACATCTACTTCACGTGATGTTGTTGTGTCGCGTATTAACGACAAAGTTAATGCACTCGGAAACATGTTGCAGGTTACACCGGAGCTCCGGCGCTGCCTCGATTCGCCGATGCAACAACCAGATGAATATCCCACCCGATATGGAACCCAGTATAGGTATACCTATATACAAACTTTTCATAGATTCCTCAGATTATTTCCGCACCCTGTATGTATCGCGCTTGTGCAGCTAATTCCTATAGTTATGCTACGTTAATTCGTTGACTCTATGTATATTACACATGGGATTAATATCGCGAATAATTAACTGCGCGATCGTATAATTCATGTGTTAGGTATAACGTTAACTCCATGCTACGTGCACGAGGTTTTCCATTCGAAATTCAATCCTATTTATGTCATTAAATTTAAAACCGTGTACAATTTTAAGAGAATTTTTTTTTTTTTTCCAATTGATCTTAACTTGCATTCGAATCTTTCTGCTCTAACGATATAGTACACTATAGATCGCGAAGGCAAGGGTAAAATTTATTCATGACCGTGCAATTGTTTTGCAGGTGTCGCACCACATGCTCGCGTATTTATATGAAACGTCTGTAAGGATATGCGGGACGCAGTAAATCCTGCGGCAAGGAGCAGGGCACGTGCTTCTACTTCTGGGGTGGATTTCCATGCATGTATATTATACACAGATATATACGCTCACATGAACATTCCACCATAGACGCACAGTCCAATTAATTTCACGAATGCAATTTATTCGCAAACCCATCAGCTGGGATAATTTCACTAAATAATTACAAAAAGCTTTACAAAATTACTGGGACTGTATGGAATGAGAGGAAAAAAAAATTTATCGATATTTTGTCAATCGCGTCAATTATACATGTAGACTTATACGCATGATGTTCAGGTTTTATTTTTTCTATTTCAGCATGACGAAGTGCAATATTATGGCTGTCCGATGTGAACGTGGTGTCATTGTTTCGGAACGGGAGCGGCACGGCTGTGTTTGTCGAACTAAGTGACACTAATTGAAAGTTCAATGCTGGCATATTGATTACATCCGTAAGACACACGATACTGCAGTGTAAATGCAGCGAGGAAACTCAATCTGATTCTTGCTTAATTTATCCTACAGACTCTCGCATTCCCAAACTTTGTTGTTCGATACGTAGAGGGTATCTATCTATATCTTATCTCTATTATGCTACATATATCTATCTCACGCTATACGTAACATTCTCGTACCTACTTCGCTTCAAACCGACAATCCACTTGCCCTATCCATCCATCTATCCTCTTGTGCAAGTAATGCGGGTGGCCCAAACGGATAGTAGAAACATTTACTGTAACGGGATAATTTGCGGTTTAATTTATTATATCGTTCTTATACCTGTACGCTGATTTTCCGTTGTGCGTGCGGAATCGCACTTCATTTTTATTTTTATTAAATATACTATATGTATACGTATATGTATTTATATTCTTTTTGTTGGTATAAAAATAAACTATTGCGTTCTGAAAATAAGCCGAGTATGAATGGTGGTATGTATTTTGTGGTTAGCGGTAAATCTTCATTTTTCTTATTACCTACCCTCTTCTCTTTTTTAAGGGCGAATATCGCAGAAATCTTATTAGACTCACGAGCACCGTGCAGACCCGTTTTATTAATCCTACCTTGTGGGCGAGTTCAAAGACCGTGGAATTTAAAAAATTACCTTCGCATTCGGCCCTCCTCAAGGATATCCACAGTTCAGATTACTGGAAAACTTCTACGTCTGTAGATATTTATTCATGTCAGTCTAGGTTGGATGGAAACTAATCTATTCGTATAGAACAGCGTGCACGAAGAGAGTTGGTTGTCCAATTGGCAACGATATCATACGATTTTCATTAGTCGGTTTTTAGATGGGATAAAAAATGACGTGAAAATATTAACGTCCTTTTCGGTATCCTGTTTTTACTCCGTCGAAGAGTCAGCTACGAATCGTGAAACGATATCATTGCTCGTCGCATGGCGAGCGAAACAATAACGACTGACACATTGGATGGAAAATTTGCATGGAAAAAGAAAATCGTAGAAAATTTTTGGCGTTTTTATACAACATGAAACATCGAGCACAGACGTGAAGTAGATGTATTTATTTGTCGTACGCGTATTTCTACGATTTCCCCTCAGACTGGAAGCAAAACTCGCTCACTCCGTGCAAGTTTTTCTCGACTCCTTTCAGAGTTGTTACAAGTTTACACGTGGTGTGGGTACAGTATGTACTCAACCAATTCGAGTGGAGTGAGATTTTAAAACAGCCACTCTAGAATTTCTTCACCAGCACTCTTTGCTAGGTTCTTCGCCTTCTCCTCCGCCTTCTTCTCCTCCCGCTACTTTTACTCCGCCATTTTCTCCTTCCTCTTTCTTTTATGTCTTGTGTCGCGTTTCATATGCGTCTACAATAATACTTTTAGTCTTATTTACTGTCTTCATCTATTATTATGTTATTCTATTTCTCGTTCTCTACATTACAACGATAGTCCTGCAGATTTCTTATGTCAGGGTATGATAAACACCTTGATATAGCCACTTCTTTTTCCTACTTCGTTAAGTTTCAACATTTCTTTTTCTTTTAATGTTGACTTTTAATTTTTAAGATGATTGCATGAGTTGAAAACTCACTTTTTCTATTTTCCTCTTATTCCGAGTCCTCTAGTTATTTTCCCCATAAAACTTCACGGTCGAAAACCACTCTCACGTGATTTTCAGAACCCGTTATCCGTTCCATGAAAGGCAATGAAATTTTTCCCTCGTTGATTCATTTCTCTTCGTCTAGTGCCACAGGTTTTAGATTCTATTTGCTCGTGCAAAACGTAGATTTAACACACGTCCACGCACGTCTGCTTTTCCCCTTGATATTAGTAGCTATGTGAGTACAACTCAGTATTTTCTGCTACGACATAGGTTATATTATACCGTATAAACGGGCCACCAACGCGTCTCTGCAGACCGCAAAATTGTATCTTGCACTTTGTGGGCTCATGCACGTGATATAATACGTATACCAGAGCTAACCCGTAAAACGCGCACGTATCTATTGTACCCATCTAGTATTTTTGTTAAAATGCGTGGTGGTCGGGTCGTTATCGAGGATGCATGTACAGTGTTTGTACACACTTGCAGCTTAAATAACGCGCCGGTGACAGAGATGAGGAGAAATGGTTGATTAACATTTATCCGACGATGTCGGAGCTGAGTTTAGTTGGCTTCATAACTTGAGGGTAAGCTTTCTCAAGGAGGAAATTAATCCTTCAGGCTCATCCTGAATCCGTCCGCATTTCTACCCCCCTCCCCTCCCCCATCTCGCTAGCTAACTCCTCTGGACCCGCTTTTCTGGCTCATCTTCTTCTCACCCTTGCCAGGATTCTGCTAGCCTCACTCGCCGCGCCAGTCTGCACGTCTCTCAATTTAGACAAACACCCTGGCTATATTATTATATGTGTGCTCCGTGCACAACAACACCTCGTACAACCGTTTACATTAGCGAAAGAAATAATACGTAATAAAAATTTCGGACCTGGTATCTGGAAAGTGGTATTCGCAAGGGTGCGGTATAGTGTGGGTGGGCGGGGCAGATGATAAGAGATTATCCTTATTTTTCACACTATGCTCGAGAGGATTTTCTCTGAAGAAAATTAAGGAGGCTGTGCGAAGACAAAAGTGAAACGGAGGATCAGAGGTATTTTGTTGGAAAAAAGCTCGGAAAATCAGAGTTCTCGGTGTAAGGATGAGTCTGATATTAGATGGCGTGGTAAGGGCGAGAAAGGGGGAGGGGGAGGAAGGAAACGCCGGTGAAACACGCGATCTTGATCTCTCAACATCCCCTCCCTCTCTTTCTTTGGTTCTGAGCCCTCCAGCCTTCGGGGTTTCTTCATCCGCCGCAGTTACAGACAAGATACAAGGCAAAGCCACGTAAAAGTCACACAATTATACGAGATTAAAGATACGCGCTTTGGAATCGGTCGCGGGACGGAGTGTGGCGAGCTTGTATAACAACCAAAAGCAACCTATACGCGAGGGTTGGGAAAAGGAACGAAGAAAAGAGAATCATGGGGAGTATAAAGGGCGGCCGGATAGAATGAGGATAAAAAGTAGATGTTTCGAAGACGGCAAACACCCCGACTTTCGGATTTCCGTTTGCGGGGTAGTAGGTCTACAACCCTCTTATCTGCAATCACTCGTGGGAAATTAAAAAGATCGTCGCGTAGGTATAGTTGGGCTTATTCTCAATATCATGTATACTCCAGCTGCCTCGTATCAAGTAAGACTTGAGTTACTTAAAAAGCTTTGCGTCATTTTATCATCCGATGAAAGTTGGCAAAATCTGGTGTTACACCCGGTGGAAATCCGGACGCGTCCTGCAGTACGCGTTTGTTCTCGAACGACGTCCAACTATGCGTAAACAGAAGGATAACAAGAATCCGGGAGAACGTGCAAGCGCTCAAAGGATTTCATTCGAAATTAAAGACGGCTGTACTTTCCCGTTTTCGTATATACTTCATTCTCTGGTGTAGATTATCACGCTTTGTTTAATGAAAGTCTATGCGGTTACCGTGCGGTCCTTTCGCGCGTAGCTCGTAACAGCGATACGAACCATTCAGCAACTAACTATATTTATCACTTTCCGAATCCACCAGCAAAGGCCGCCCCGCCGGAAAGCTATATCGAAACCCCTAAGACCTCTCGGTTTTAATCACTTTTCGACCCGATCCCCTATCGGCGCCTCTGGATCCCACTTTTATCCGGTCTAGAGTCCGAGGACTTTCCCAAAGTTTCGGTCTATTCGTTAAATCTTCAAATCACATAAAAGGTAAATGAGATAAGGAGACCCGAAGCTTTTCTTCTTTTACTTTTTTCTAAAACAGCAGTAAAAAGAACCAGCTTTGAAATTATGCGGTGAGGGTTCGAAAGCTGAAAAATCAACGAAATTGGACAACCACCTTGATTACCCGTGTAGAAGAACAAAAAGAAAAGAGAACGACAATCGGACTGGAATTCGAAAAATCGCGTCGCGAGTGCGTGCGAGGATGGCAACAGGTAGGCATCGGGAATTCCCACGAGGGCTGCTCCGCGTCCCATACAATTAATTTCAATCACTCGTTGACCGAGAAGGAGGAAGAGGGGAAGAGAGGAGAGTCGCTGTACCAGATCGCGAAAGCAATAAGTCAAAGTATACCGAAAACTTTTCCGACCCCAAATAAGAGTCTGGGAAAAAGAGAATGAAATAAAATAAAATAAAATAAAATCCAAATAAATAAGTATAGAATGAATAAACAAGGGAAGCGGATCGAAAAACGAAGAGTAAAATAGAACCAAAGAAAAAAACCAAAAAAAAAAACTAAAAAAAGTTTAATCAATTACTATAGCTCCAAAGAACTCCAACCCCGGTCGCTCGTACCGAATTCCAGATGGATATTATCGGAGTTTTTTATACAAATATATACTTTTCGTGGGCTACACGTTACGATACACAACTTATAATGTACTTACCCCAGAAATATATTCGAGGAGTATAGCTGTTGAAGTAAGAGGAAGCTAACTTAAGACGATTGCAATTCTCTTTCAGTTGGTAGACGCGCGAGAGGAGCCAGAGTTCCGACGTGACAGGAGTTTCCATGTCCGCCATGGCCGCAAATTCCCCGAGGGCGTAAACCGGCATCCTGATAGCAATATTAAACTTACCCAATGCCGATGCCTCGGGCTACGCAAAATTTCCTCTACAGTTTCACCATCTCTACTATTTCTGGTGTATATAGAGAACATACCTCGACGGCGGCATCGCATCGCATCGCATGGCAACGCCGAGACACAACCCCCTGTAGGACCTTATCCTTATAAGTATAAGTTCAACGGAACAACATGCAATACTAGAGCTGACTAGCAAAAAGTTCGGACCAAAGCAACTACGCGAGGACGCACAAACCTTCGCTTGTTATGACGACATCTACACATACGTATGTACCTCCGCACGTATACATATGCGTTAACGTATAACTACTACACTGATCTTCGGACGCAATATTAAACAGCATAAACTACTTGGCAGCTATAGGAGAAGGTGGTGAACAAACAAAAGTATGTCCTGGCAGACGGTACAAGAGAAAATGGACCAGTTTCTCCGAAGATATATAGATGGGTATGTATATACCATTAGGATATAGAGCGGGGTATCTATACGTTACATATCTATATACATCGAAATAAGGTTGGCGTATACACACAGGAGGCGATCTGATCCAATTAAAAACTTTATAAATCCTGCGGTGGGTAGAAAAAACGCATTCTTTTTATCTTGGAGAAGCTGCCACGGCGCGGCGCCTGCTATACGGATTCTTCCTGTGTACGTATATTTATAAGGATGGTATACAGGCATAGATTCTCCGGTAACCGTGAAGCTTCGGAAGAAGCAGTTCTTTAAATTGACAACCAACGGATTATCCTGAGCAATGAATGGGCAGACCAAATCCAGAATTTATTTACCGCTTGCGAACGTCGAGCCAGGTGATTGAAAATATTATTATCATATTATTGTTGATATTAATGTTATTACCGTTGTTACGCAATACCCATGTATCATGTAATCCTACTTTTGCTGTGATTTTATTTTTATTATTTTCATATATTATTATGTACCTTATTATCTTTTAAGAATTTGAATTCGGGCGCAGCTATTCTCGCAGGTAATCTGAGTTCCGATGATATTCATATGACGCGATTAGATGATATTTATTTATTTTTTTGATCGTGTGCGAAAGCAGACGAATCTATACGAAATCGAAAAACAACAGTACGAGATATGGTGCGAAGGGGTGGCAAAGCGATACGAAATATAAGAATAACAACCTCAGTAACAAAGCGAAGTTGAATTTTATCAGAGTGATAGGAACCTGGGTGAGAAATCTGATTGTAAAGAACACCCAAAGCTAACACCTCAATTTTTCCGTCGATATACAATAATATAGATGCGCTGTCTTGCCTGCAGCAGAAACTTTCTTCTTCTCTCTCTCTCTCTATACGTCACTTTTGCACCGCCATCAGCGGGCGCAGTTTTCCACCTCCAAAACCCTATTTCTCTCTTTTATTATTTCTCTCTCAGAGAAATATCGCGACTATTTCAATTTTCGCTGATATTGGCGAGCGATAGACGCGCTGCACGGTGGGTACCGCGCCCGAGGCACATATCCAGCCGCTATCCTTTATTTTATCCTTCGTCCTTTATTGTCTGAGTGGGTGCCGTACATTCTTACTCATCCCAATTCCCATCCCATCCCATGCCAGCTCCTATACATACTTCCTCCTTTTTAGTCCTCGCGCAAGAACATCACGCGCGCTTCTACTTTTTTACACCGACTGTGCGGTAATACTTATGGTGCACTGTGGTGTAAGGATGATAAATTTTTATTCTCGTACACGATGCACCTCCGGATAATCGATGTAGAGTAACGATTCGATGGTCAAAAAGCAATTAAAAAAAAAGAAGAAGGAAAGTGAAAAAGAATCCTGCCTAAAAGACGGTCGAAACGCAACGTGTATATGTATGGGGTGGATCGTATGATATAGAGTAGCGCTGAGGCGTAAAAATGCGGGTGCTGATTTGTGGAGCGAAACGTAGTACAGGTGTGTTCATAAATCTGGTCCCTAACCTACCCCAAAAGAGAGGAGCCCGCGGTGGCGTGCTTTCCGACGTCGCGTCAGGGTGAAAAGCGGGGAAATACCCTCGCGAAGGTCGAAGCGCGCGGGCGCGTCACTATTACCGCGTCGGTCGCGCGCCTTGCAGTGTAGTAGTATCAGCAGCGAGGCGGGTTGCGCGCTAAAATGCGCTACGGCATAGCTGAGGGTCCAACGGCGGTAGAATGAGAGATACATGCTGCGGGGTAGAAAGTGGAAGAGGAGGATGGAAACTCTGAGTTTCTGCAGAGAGGGTAGCGATTGTGTCAGAGTTGCGTTACAGTCGTGCCGCGCCACCCCTGGGAGTGAGACCGCGTGCGAGAAGAGGGTTTAGGTATACCTCTGATAATAAAGTAGTAAGCAAACATCAAAAATTACTAGGTGATTGCCCACCCTCGCTTTTCACCTTACAAAAATAAACGGAGAAACTAAAACGGGACAGTGTTGATTAATAATTTTAATTATAAATTTTATTGCGTTAAATAAAAAACGAAATCGAACTTCGATCAAAAACCATCGTTTACATATAAGGCGAAATCGAACGATTACCAAACATTCAAGGGGTAAGTATTTCGTGTATTTATCACATGCCTGTACACATAGATATAAGTATGTACGCATCCCTATACTACTACTTTCTTATATATGGTTAACATAAAGATAAAAATATACGTGCGCGAAGTTCCCGGGAACACATCTTGCTACTACGTTATCTCACGGAGATTCGCGTGTAATATGAATTTAACCGAATGAGATACCCCTTCCCCTCGTCTACCCAAATGACGAACATAAAATACGAGCAGAAATATATTTTTGTACAAACGCTTCTTTTTTACTCTCGAACCAGAGACAAGCTTTTGAAATTGATAAAATAACACGGTCTGATGTTCTTTTTTGTACACCTACAATTTTTTTTTAAAATGATTCTCCCGCCAATAACTTTCAACACTACGTATTTGGAAATTGTATTCATCTCTTCATATCTTTTTTATTTTTTTTCTGCAATTAACGAACTGAGAGGTCGAAATAAAATCATATGAAAAGTTTTTTTCCCTGCCTAATCCAGATTAATTTCGATGCTGAAACACATCGGGGGTGACGTCTAATTGACTTCCGCGTATAACGTAGCCGGCGAATTTTTTTCAATGATTATCTATATGCAAATAAATTATACCGATTTTGATAATTTTTTAAGGTGTTAAACCGAGTTTTCTTCATCGACCCTCATATTTCACCCTTAGGATTCGCGGGGGCCAAGAACAACTATATCGTTTGGACAAACGCCAATGACTGTTTAATCGGAAAGAACCTGTTGACAACACCGGGAAGTGTTTGTCGTTAAACACTCGTCTGTGTATGTACATAAAATGGATGTGGTGGCTCGAACAATGACCGTAAAGTCGATTCCCTGAAGCCTCTCGAAAAAAGGATCGACCATAAGTGTATCAAAACGTCATCGTCAAAGTGCGCGAATTGACGGACGTTTAAAATCTAAATCACTTCTCGATCGTGAATCGTAATACCCAATCATACTTATACCGATTCGTATATTTTAATGTCCCCACTATACATTCATCCGTTCTGGAGAATCGATGATGGTTATTTATTTTTTACCGCTTTTTTTAAACGCACACTCGCAGGATCGGCGTAAAAAGATGATGAGAACATTCTCCTTGGCAGTTTTATGATAATTTTTTTTTTTCCTTCTTTACTCCGTACACCACGTTCAAAATTAAGATTCTTCATTCGGAATGCCTGTGAGATAGATATTTTCTTGAAAGTAAATTCACCATAATTTCTAAAATGATTTCCGTTGGCATTCGGTTGTGAAAAATATCGTTGATCACGGTTAAGGGTTGAAATCTATTGATTGTATCTTTTATTCATTCTGTTTTTTTTTTTTTAACTTTTTTTTTGTTACATCGCACCCGGTACGTAAGATATCGATATAATTATATACTTTTATTTTTTCTTCTATTTCTTCCGGGCTTTACTCTACATAATATACCGCACATAAGATACTCGTTTACTTTTCTCGACCTAGCGTTAAATCTTTCGAAAGCCAGATGAGATTCGTTAAGGAGTGGGATGCATAACTTCGGTATAGATCACAGGCTATTGTGTATATCTATATCTACACATTCACCGAACAAAAGAAAGCCTTCCATTTTTCCTTCTCCAGCTATCTCCCTCGAGATGCGATCTCGACATCGACGTCATCGCGTAATCGAGACACGTGACACCTTCGATTTGTATCATTGCTGATTGGCACCTATTTCTTCTCGCGATAAGAACACAATGACAATCATTTTCATTCGAACCTTTCCGTTCCAAGGTTATTTTTACCAAACACATGGAACGTCACGTTCCGGAAAAAATAAACATCCCTTACGACCGCACAGCGACACTCGAACTTCGAATTTCTTTCTTTTCTATCTATTCTCCCAACTTCCAAGTTCGACAAATTGAATAAGAATAGAAAAAAAATGGTATCGACGTTCTTAGCTCGCGATAAGAATCGTTGGGTATCGTAGCAACAATAACTTCTTGCATTTCCGTTTTGCAAAGCCGTGAATATTTCTCATTGATATTTCAGTACCTGCACGGAGGAATTTTTGCGCGACTAATCACATTTCTGCTTTTCAAATATAACCCCCTCATCCTTCCTGCAGCCTACAATGCTAGGATATACTTTAGCTGGAATTGTTATAATACAAAACGTGAAACTCTGCTAGGTTCCGAACAACTTTCTATTGTTTTTGATGTAATGCAATCACCTTGTGCGCTTCGGTATAATTCTTCTTCTCTCTCACTCGCCCCGTACGTTTCCAACCTACACCCCATTCCTATTCCTCTTATTCTCCTTTTCCCAAAACCCCTGCAGGCACCCAGTTGCGAATTTTCTCTCTAACGATTCAATTAAAATTGTGAAAAGCAATCCTGCTCCTGCCCTACGTATCCGACCGTTCAACTACCTACGTTGCCTAGTAAAGCAATATACCCAGGCTAGCAAAATTTGTTTGTTGCACCATAGCTGCTACAGTATAATAGCTGACTGTAGAATACCGCGGAAAATAAACGCGGGAACATTTTTAGTTTTTCCAAAAACTTCGTGGGTACGCAACGCAGCATCGGGCGGTATGTAGCCTAGACACATACCAAAAACTACATCCACTCCGAGCTGTTCCGCTGGTTTTATTTAATCCGCAATCGCATTACCGCTTTTTGTATAATAGCGAGGTACGCGCGGACTTTTATTACAAAAACTTGACGAATGGCGGATGTTACGAGTTTTTGTTCTGGACTCGCTATTATTGAATCGATTTCAACCAACGGGGTGGTATTGAACGGGGACGTTATGGTATCTATAACGGTAACGTTTCAATAGAAAAAAGAGAAATAAGGGTCGGGGGTACCAAACGGTACGATGTACGCAAATTCAAATTTTTTGGATGAGACACACGTGCAGCGGGCGACCTCAGTCAGATTCGAACAAAAATTCGTTTCGATTCGCACGTCCGCCGCGCGCTCTCTAATTCGCTACAATTCCAGCCGCAAATTGCAAGCTGTCTACGACCCGCCGATTTTCTCATTTTATCAAACTTGCAGTTTATTCAAAACGAAATCAACGCCGAGAATTATCCGCTATCGCAGCTCGGTATATTAATCGAAGTATATTTCACGTTGTATACATCACGGCGCGATTTTTTTTAAATCCGAAGTATATGAAGAATTTTATTTTTTTTGATTTTTTAAATATGTAAAGTGCGTACCGAGAGCTGAAAAATAATATATCACAGCCATTACGTACGTCATGGCCAGTTGATTATTCGTAACTGGTCCGGTGAAATGCAGAGTTCATTTTTTCGCCCATGTATTTCGCAAGGATCAACATTTTATTTTTACTCCCCTGTCTTTGGCGTTACATTCGTTAATTCATTTCATATTTTTTACGGCACCTGGTATCGTGGGCTTTTGGTTACTTGGATTTTTTTTATTCTCTTTTTCCGCACATTTCTTATACGCTTATTGGGTGTTGTAAATCGAGTTTTGAGCGATGATTAGGAGATACATAAAACGTTGATGACCGTATAGCAAATGATAAAGTTTTTAGCTGAATAATTCGCCAGCTGCATTGTATCATAATGATACTTTGAGGTAAAAGTGGAACGGCTGCAGGAGAAAATGAAGTAGCGTAGATAAATATATAAAACGGGGGACGATAACGCGAGCTGAGCGCGCGGCACAGAAATTATACCCCGATACGATAAATCACCGATACAGTAGGTATTGATTATTATCCACAAACTCTCTCATAATAATTGCAACGTTCTAATTTCAACGGAAAATCGCCATTGCTGAAAGAATTCATCCGCCTTTTCTCTTTTCTCTTTTCTCTTTTCTCTTTTCTATTTCCTCCCCTGCGTCGCCAAAAAGAACTACACGCCTCGCTGCGGACTGTAAAAGCGATTCAAAAGTTTGAACCATATTAATTACGGGATATCTGCTATACACTGATTGGCCGAGAAAAGAGAATCGTAAATTAAAACGTACGTCGAAAAATCGGTATGTAAACGAACTTGGAATTCTCAAGATAAAGAGATCTCTCGTCGATGAATCGGTCCTGAAATACTTTTTTCTGTGTCTTTTTTTTTGCGTTCTGTTTTTTTCTTTTATTAAGACGGAAGTGTCCTGCTTCGACATATGCGTTATAAATTGTTCGTAGTATGTGCTGCATTACAGTAGTTTAGCACCATACAGGTTGGCCACCCGCGAACGTTGGACATTGCCTATATTTATTGCGATCGCTTCGCGCGAAATACTGGCGTTAAATTTACGACCGTGGCATGTAAATATATGTATATAGTATATAGGAATATGTATTGATACGTGTAAGTGACGTATATATAAATACATATTTTTTCTTTTTATTTTTCTCTGTCAATTTGTGAAATGAATTTTTCCTGTGATTCGTATAAACTGCATATAGTGTACATACGAACAACCGTGGATATGGGTGATAGGTTTTTCGATTTTTTTTCTTCAAATTTTTTCAAACAAAAATATAAATTGCCTCGTCAAAAATTTAATAACCCATGTGGAAACTGCGGAGATCCATCTTCTGTACGCACACATAACGATCGTTCGATTTTTACCTGAGCGAAATGCGAAATAGATTGATCTTTGCATAAATTATTTATTATTTGGGTATATCTTCTCTCGCGAGTGATCTCGATGAAATACACTACATGAAAATATTTGCCAATGATTTTCTAACCACGGATTTTGATCGTTCATAAGATCCAAGAAATATCCCCCTTTTCATACACGTCTAAATACATTCGATACAAAGCAGAAAATTACACGCAAGCATCTCCTGGAGCTCAAATACATCCACCCGTCAAATTTTCAGGGGTGATTTTAATACGAGGCGCGCGTCTGCAAAGGAAATAAGTATCCGAGGCAATTACTACATATGCCTAAAAATATTATCAAAGTGGAATTATGTTTGCTTCATGTTTTCTGATACGCAAATATACTTATGATAAGTGAGATCCTCCTAGAGGTTGATCCGCCTTTCTTTTTTTCTTGTTTTTTTTTTCATTTTTCAAAGGGTTGCAGGCCAAGGGTCGGAAAATATTCGTGGATTAATATCGCGTATTATACGTATATGTCGCGTCGTGCGGGTCGCTGCGTTAAAACATTCCCTTGAAAATAAAAGTTGGCCGTCGCGACGCCGGGGTCTTCGAAATGTTCCGCGTCCCAAACAACCGGCTAAATTTTTGTTTCGACTCCTTTTTTTCTTTCGGGTTTTGACGGAATTCGTATGATATCGTTGTAGCCGGTGAAACTTATACCCGCACGCCCCGCGTACATTCGCATTTCTCTCCTGCACCAGGTCCGAATACACGTGTATATAGGTATAGAAATTGTGGGTTAGAATATTTTTCCTTCCGCCTATTTCAATACGCGGTTTCACCGCGAACGTGTCGACGTTTAAAAATAATATAAACGTCAATGTTGCGGTGAGAAATACGCCACGAACGTGTCGAGAATGACGGATGTACAGTATACGCATGAAACTCACGGGCGCGAAATGTGAAAAACATTCAAATCATTCCGCTCGAATTATACGCGCGCGGTACACATTTCTACCGAACTCTTGAAACTTTGAAAGCAGTTTATTACATGATCCGCATTGCTCTTACAACTCTTGCACATTGCGAATAATTTTCAGTAGAACTTCGGTATTCTTTTTTCCCACGTCTATATTATATACGTAGTATTGCGTGATGACTTAATTTCCATGCGATTTACTTTGCGGAATTATTTCTTTCCGCTACTGACAATGAGCTGAATTCAAATGATCATATCCGCGTTATATTAGTCGGCATCCTGCAGGGGTGTGGTGGGCCGTAGTTTTGATTATCGGTGTTCAATTCCTAGTATCAGCTTGATTTTGTACGGTTGGAATGAACGCCCGGGTTAATCGCTATCGTCGCGTTATTTTAATGTACACTTGGCGAGATCATAACTGAAGTAGTTAGACACTACGCGATGAGCTGTAGGTTGGCGTAAAATATCCCTAGTTTAGGCAGCAAACGGGGGCTTGAGTTTTCGCAAATATCTCGAGAACTGATTGAGATTTTCGAAATTTTAAAAAAGATTCGAAAAGAGGAGGAAATGTCCTCAAAAAAGTCTCGACTCCCGGAACTAGAGGACCATTATTTATAATCTTTCTAAAAGCGTGAAAATACGGCCGAAAACAGCTAGTCTGGCACGTGGGCCGTTTCATTGCATGACGCGCGCAAGCCAGACTAGCTGTTTTCGGCCGTATTTTCACGCTTTTAGAAAGATTATAAATAATGGTCCTCTAGTTCCGGGAGTCGAGACTTTTTTGAGGACATTTCCTCCTCTTTTCGAATCTTTTTTAAAATTTCGAAAATCTCAATCAGTTCTCGAGATATTTGCGAAAACTCAAGCCCCCGTTTGCTGCCTAAACTAGGGATATTTTACGCCAACCTACAGCTCATCGCGTAGTGTCTAACTACTTCAGTTATGATCTCGCCAAGTGTACATATAATTACAGTAATATAATAACGAGATAGTTGCGTGTAAATTTTCACCGCGCGAAATTCGCACGCGTTCGCGAAACTGATTGTAAAAAAATAGAGTTGTTTTTTGTCCATTCCGTCACCTATTACCGCAGCTACTTTTTTTCACTCAACCCTAACGAGGCTTGCATGGTAATAAAAAAAGACAAAAAAAAGGACAACGCACCCCCAACTCTATGTGCATAAGTACAAATGAGAGAAGAGAACATAAAGGCCATTAAAATTCCACGACATATTCTCTTGAAAAACAGAGACGGATGAGGAAAAGGACATCAGCGAAAGAGAAAGGGAAAGATGAATTGAAAAAATGAAAAAAGTGGAAATTAGAGAAATCTTCGTGCCGCGATAGGGCCGCCATATAGAATATACATACATATATGTATGTACATGTATATAACAGTTTTCTTCAACGGAACGTTCTCATTTTCTGTTAATCGCGATCCATCATCTAATTGCTTCGCAGCAAAGAAAGAAACTGTTATCACTATCAAAAAGTCGATCGGTGACCTACCTTATAATACGCGCGGTGTATCCTCTCGAACACGAATTACATGTATGTATGTACCTATATGTACATGTGTATTTTATATGTCTACAATATCGCTATAAAGAAGACTACACACGCCACGATGTGAAACGATGATGAAAATCTCGTTGCAAAGATTTCTACCGCAAAGGCCAGAGTGAAATTCTTTAAAGAATCCTTTTAGGAATCTTTAAAGCTTTACCGATGATGGATATGTCTAAGGTAGACGATATTACACTGATTACTATAGCATAATGTGTGCCTCAATCGGGTATATTATAGGTAGGTAGGTCTTATTTATTTTTATCTATTATCTATTTTTATACGAAAATCAAAAGAGAGAAGAACCTGCCGTATTACAGTAGAACCTTCCTTGGGAATACGTGTCGCTTGAAATCTCTGCAAAGCCCGCAATTGAAAATTTTCAAATTTTCGTTTAAAGCTCGCGAAGAGGATCGTCGCGTACTTTGCAACACCCCGCGCAAATGAGCATCGAGCGATCAGCGGAAGGGTGAAGAAAGCGCACGTATATGTGCAATCGATTAACTGCAGAAACGATCGCAATTGTTTCAAATTCAAAATGCAGTTAAAAATGTGATCGAAGATTAGGAATTTTCTTTGGTTCACTTGTTTTTTTACGGAGGTTTGATCCCATCAGAAGTTTTCAGTATGTTTATAATCCACTAATCGGCCCTTTTCTCTCCCCTTTTTTCTTCTCCCAATTTCCCCCTGATACTTTTGGCACAATTTAAAACTTTTCACCCCCCAACATTATCCGCGGCGTTCTATCTTCGCCTCATACTTGCGGGTTCATTTTGCGGTTCATAGACCACCAAATTTCCCTCGGATAACGTTTAAATTCTCTACCCGCGAGTTGCTAATATTGTTTCGACCGTTCCCTGGTGGGAAACCCACTTTTTGAGCAACCGTCGCGTCGCGCATCTTTTCTCTGTCTTTGTACCTTTCGTACTACTACTTGTCATTCCTCCGCCACCGATCCTGTACGGGTTTACCCTTTCGCTTATACCATCAAACGTAACCTGAATCCTCTCACCCCTTTTCCAGTTATTGTTCAAGCAAACGCGGGCGGAACTTGCAACCTGCAGGTGGCTTTTGCTCCGTACATATATACTTGTTATATACGACTATTTCCTCCCCACAATTCCCTGCAATCACTTCAGGTACATATATACCTATACATATATACATGTGTGTATGTACATAGATATACCTGCACAACTTTTATTCCCAATATAATTGCTTCCACACCAGAGCTTTGCAGCTGCAGGCAACCACCAAACCGCAAAAGCTTCGTTCTAAAAGCTCCGTATAAGGGGCAACGAGGGGGAGGGGATAGAAAATGATACCAGAGAACGTTTATCTTTCACATTTATTTTATCCCTTTTATTGCCCTTTTTACTTCATAAAACTATATCCCCATTCCCCTCCCCCCCGTACAACCAATCATGTACCTCGAAACCATTCGATCACATTATCAACCGGAAACGGACCGAAATGATTTTTCCTGAGCGGTATATAAGTCTTGACGAATTTCGATACTCAACAGTTTCTTTTACGTCGAAGATCAAAAATTGTAAGTAAAATAAATAAATGAAAAATGCATAAGGACAACGATGCGCCGGTGGTTTGTAAATCGTACCTGAGGTTAGTCGTGGTGTTTGTGGTCGTGGTGGTGGTGGTGGCGGTGCAGACGTTACCTAAAAGTTAGAACGTTTACGTTAGCTTCATCTCTGATAGGGGGGTTTCGAAGCCGAGTGAATTCGCCCGTGTAAAGATATTGCGGAGATGTATGCTCTGTGTACGTACATGTGTAGTATATAGTTATCAAAGTAGGTAAGAAATTTCACGTATTATATCCACCTCTAACTATACATACATGTACTTAGCCGCGCGATTTACACAAGTAACCCTCATACCTATGTACGTATTTTATGTACACAAATGTCATATAGAACGAGTCTCAATACAGTGCGGCGTGTATACCTCTGCCGATATCTTGTGTACATAGAATTCGAATAAATGGAAATTGACAAGAAATTTCAGAGGAAGCAGACGGTGCAGAAGTGTAAAGGGGATGGTATCCACGGTAAAGCTTAACGGATGCGAAACACATCACGTTTTTAGCTGTTCCGACGTAATTTTTCATGAGATTCCAGATAAAACGCTGAAAAACCATTTAGTACGCACAAATTCGCCGTTATTCAAATTTTGACTTTTTCTTAATTGACCGAACGTAGGATATTATCGATAGGAAAATTGGGAACAGGAGAGAAAGGAGAAATTTTCTGGAGGACATAAGAAACATGCAGTTCACGTTGTAGCCGATAGATTTAAAAATTCAGGGGGTTGTCGTTGAAACTGAATCATTTTTATCTCACGGAAGGACGGACACGTCGGTCACAGGAGCGAATCTTCTTGGGAAAGACGCGCGCGCGTCTCTTGGATATAAATACTTTTGTACGTACTGCACATTTCTTTTTGTTCTTACTTCCGGTTGTAAAAGGCGGGGTATATACATGGTCTTGCAATTTTAGATAAATCGACGTTATATTTTTCTAAAAATTTACTGCAGTTTACGTTCCACGCTTTATACGCGAGATGACAAAACAATTTTGAAAGCCGGGAGAATATGAATTATTGTGTGTTACTGGTGTACTGTAAGTTTGCTTATAAGAAGATTACGTGAGACGTCTGGTTAGTTGAATCGCTACAATTATTCCTATACGTATATTATGCTTATTCTTAGAGATATTTACGGTCTATAAACGCGTGTATAATGGAGGTATCGAAGGTAGATGTGTAATAATCGAATCGCGGGAAAGCGGTATGCCGTGATTTATATATTGTTATTATACCAGTAGACTCCAGTCATCTCGAGGCTGTTCATGACAGGGAAGAAAGAACCAACCGAAGCAAAACCATCAAAGAGTTTAATCAGGGGAAGTCTATTACTAAAACGTTTGTCCGCCTGGCACGCGCTAATATCTAACACAGGATCTTCTTTCTCCCCTGCAAAATCTGCTTTATTCCCACCGTCCCGACAACGTTTGGAGAATCGTTATGAGGCCAACGTGTCTTTCGCAGATGCCGTTAGAAATCCGTACAAGACACGCGCTTGTCTGATATCTAGTTTCTAATACCGTATATTACAGAATGGCCGATCTATGAAATGATCAGAAGAACGATAGCCGTGTATAATCGCGTCGAACGATATTGTATACGAAATCAAAAGACATTCTTTTCGCAAAGGCCTGGAAGAGATGGTGGAGAATGTTGTTTTAGCATTCTATTTTTCAACCCGTAGGAAGGATCTTCTAGAATTTAGACCGCCTATACTCTCTTTCCCATTTTCCCCTGATCTGTGACGAAGTCTAAAGTCGTATTCTACCTCCCCCGTCCCGCGGGTGCAGGAGGTAGGTCCAGCATTCCGTCGGAAATGTCGATTTGTTTCGTGTCGCCCTTTCATTTGTCACTCGATGGACGTCTTCCGAGGAGGGTTATAGGTGTACGCTACGCTACATAGTCGGCATTAGAAAGGGATGAAAAATAGAAAGAGAGAGAAAGCGAGGGGGATGAAAACTAGGAAGAGCTTGCAGAGATAGAAACTCCTGGAGAAAACAACCGTTTGCGACTTTTGCGTGCTTATATAAATCACGACGTCGTCGACGGCGGGCGCGGCGCGGCGCGGCGGCCTCGAATGTTTTTAGAAACGTTTTCTCGATTGTGTACCCGGAAAGAAGAGGTCTGAAAAAAAGAACTTTGTATATCACCGAACTGCAGCAAGAAGGTTGCGAAAAAAAAAAATCACGCGATGTATCTACAAATTTTTACACATCCACACAGCTATATAGATTTTTTTTCCTTAAATTTATGCCTTCGATATTTCATTTCTCAAACATATTGACGAAATCTTATATTTGTAAGGGGAAGTAAAAGTTGCGAGGGGTGCGAATTTTATCGAGGTTTTTTCATTAGAGCGTATACACTAAATCAAAATCGAAATATGGTTTGAGTATATAATACATTAAAAAAAAGAAAGTGAATAAATAAAAACTGCAAGCAAGAAAAAAAAATCAGACGTATAATTATTTTATCTTATTATATGGCAAAGTTTTTTAGCCGGACGTTAAGTATTTTTTTTTCTTTTTTTTTTCTTATCTCTAATGTACTTCTCATTGTTCGGACAAACTCATGATTTCAAGTATCAATAGACCACGATCATCTTTCTTCTTCTTTCTTTCTTTTTTTTTTTTTTTATTTATTTATGTTCAACTCTTTCCTTTTTCTCCGTGGCGTTCCTACTTTTCTTTATCTCTTTCCAAAGGCGAGTTTCTTATTTCCCGCAAGACACGACTCTATAGTTAGAGACGTGACAGCGCACAGCTACTCCAAAGACTTCTTTATATCTAGACATATACAATAGCCTGCCATTGCTGCTGTACGAGGACCGAAACTCTCGTGGTTTGTCGACGTAATAGTTTTCGAACGTTCCCAGATTCTTTTACAAACTTTACGCTACGTTCTATATCTTCCATCATTCCGACTCGTATATTTTTCCTTTCTTTTTCAGTTTTTTTGTTTTTCTACCGAGAGACATAATTATCTATGGACAGTACCTGTTTCACGTCAAGTCGATGTATATTATCAAGGGCCAGGAACCATCTCTAGAGGGTCAGAGGGATCAGGACCCATGGAAATTACGTATAAAATTCGAGTGGAATTAGGTGCTCCAAGAATTCAATCTCTTAGATTCTGTTAAATTTTCAGAGATGACCTCCGAACAGACATAATTCCGGGCTGTTCTCAAAGATTTGAAGTTACCCGATTCAATTCCTGCACCGAGAAGGCGTACCGCTAAAAAATTCAAGGACATCAATTATCGTGAACTTTACTTTAGTTTTATTCGAAGCCAGACCTTCGCGATACTGGGTGTCCAGTTCCTATAGCCTTTTGATATGAACTCTTGATACGAAATCTACAGTACCTATATTTAACGGAACTGATCCGCAGCGCGGAATGGTTGAGATGGCCGGTGATGCAGGTGCAGAAATGACGTACCGCCAGACCATGGAAGGAAGGGGGAGGGGGAGGATCGGGGGTTCAGTGAAGAGCGTGGCGACGGGTCGGGAGTGTTTGGGGGTTGGAAAGTGGGGTGGTAACAGGTCGGATGTCCGGCAGTCCGTCACCCCGGCAGGCGATGCAGGGGGCACAGCCATCCCTCTGCATATCGCTGTTAGGGCGCAAAGCCGACGTCATGGCAAGCCGCCGCGCCGCCCCCTCGTTCCGTCCGTTCCGTTCCGTTCCGTTTCGTCCCCCGTCATATCGCCCATATCGCCACTACACAAGTACTGAATATGCATATATTCGACTATATGTATAGAACCCGCGACAACCCTGGGACTGCCAAAGCGCCATTGACGCCAGTTCAGCGACTGACCACAGAGATTTATGGCTCGCATGTGTGCCTCTCCGTCGCCATGTGTCGGTGCATCGCCTCTCCCCTCCTCTCCTCTACACCTGTATTCATACATGTGTAGGTACACATATTGTGTTTATGTTTACGAATACCTCGTGTATACATGAATATAGTGATTATGTGCAGGTGCCCGTGTCGAGAAGAGTAGTATATACGTAGATGTAGTTAGCCGTAGTTCTACACACACATCTACGAGTATTAATACCGAAGTGGGAGGACGGGGACGAATCATCGACGAATTCGTACGTACGTACATTCACCGGCGCATTTTGACGTATTGCGTGCATTAGGGAAATTCTAATTACCTACCTCCGTGGTGGCTACTGGGAGCGAAGCTAGAATCGTCAGGACCCCGTATCCCCCTTCACTTCGCTCTACAAAGGAACCACCACGTTTTCACCAAATCCCAATCAATTTCTGATAACCCTTTCCAGTAATTCCTGTGGCTGCAGTTATGTGATGTATTATGTACAATTGTATATATACATATTTGTCCACTTCGCCTTCCATCGCCCTTATATAAGCTACGTATAATTCCGACGCCCGCGGACATGATATTTTGTTGGATAAAAATACCTCTGATCACGGTCATTTTCACTCAGCTGACCAATCCCTCGGTTTTGTTATTCCTTATTTTTATTTTTCAATAAAAATCCATACGTTATCGAACTTCAAATCTCACATTCGTTTTATCTCAACGTAATTTATTTTCTTTTTTTTTCTCTTCAAAGGATATTTCACGCACGATATAATTATTTCTCCCTCGCTCCGAAACTTTATAAAGCACGTGTGTATAAATATCCGGAATATACGAAACTCGGAATTTCGAAAGAGTATTTCTTCTTTTTCTTTCCCCTTATTTTATTGGTGATATTCGGAAGTACGAACTAGCATATACCTATAGTTTGGAAAATGTATGTAAATCCGCGACGTAGGTAGTATAATATTGAATGGATACAAATTTGGGAGAAAGGCTTGCCCCTTATGTAAAAAGAGGGAAGGATATCCGTTGGCGAAGAGGTATTATATTATTGTACATGGTAAATGTATACCTATATATTTCTATCGTCAGACGGAAACCGCTTATGCGTGCGATTTTGGTATGAAATTTTGTCCACGGGTTGACGGTATTATTAGGTAATCGAACTTTCGAGCATGAAATTCACGCTTACAATGAAAATTGAACGATACCATCAGGCTGTGTATTTTCGTTTGTTTGTTATACATCGTTGAGAAATGCTTCGGTCCCCTTATGTACCATCAAGAAATATGCTTTTAACTCAAATAATATACACGACATTACAGCCGCATCAATAATTGGATTATAATTACGAAGCTCAATTTATCCGCTGTTTGAATAATTATTATGTAATGTTTTTAATCTGTATTACGCAATGAGTTTCGGTAGCGGATTATGAAAGCGGCTGTACTATATGTGCTCCTGAAACTGCACCATCTAGAAATTTGAACAAATGTATAGAGAACTCGGAGGAGGTTCCTCAAGCTCTGGCTTAATTTCGTCCCGCATTGTTCCGAACAATGGTCCATGGGATTAAACCAAGAGTTACATCTCGGTCATGCTTGGAATCCATTGATAGTTGATACTTGGAGGGTAGCTCGCGCACTCCCGCCGTCTCTCTTTTCTCCCTTACTTCGTCCCTTCTATTTCGTCCTTACCGACCGGGACGGACGTTGGACCGAGAATTATCGTCAGACAAAACGGACGCGGGACACGCGCGGAGAAAAAAGGGTCGCTAATTCTTCCACCGTCAATAAAATATTTTGTCACAAGTACTCCAGAGACAAACAATAATTCATTGAACGTCGGAAATGGTAAAAAAATTGACGTGGAAAATCATATACATTCACGATCAAGGGTTATTTGAGTTATGAGGCGAAAACTTTTTGATTAACTGTCTCAAGGTTTACAGGGATGTATATCTACGTTACAGATTTGATACATAGACTAGATGAAGCATGGAAGATATATTTCGAGACGTAGGTATTACTAATATCTCTCTCTTCTTCCGTATTCCATCTTCCGGGAAAGATGAAACAGCGAGAAAGAGAAAGGGAGAGGGAGAGTACGGCCATATATTTAGCGATGAGAGGGTGAGAAACTTTATACGAATAATTCGGTTCGGTCTGCTGTAGATTTTCTCGATGCTGGAGGTCGTCGTATATTAAGACGTGCAAAAGGCACTTGAACTTTGTAACGAAGGAGAGATAATGATGATCACGTGGGACAGGATATTGAGGAGCTCCGAAAGTGAATCCCCGATTTCTCGAGCATCGGTAATAAAAATACGAGAGTTACACCGTATGTTTTGTTAGATTTACGTAAGGGTTTTAGGAAAAAAAGAAATCTTATACTGCGCGTATACTTAAGTAAGTATTATAAAAAAGTCGTTTTTCTTTAGGTCGCATGTGTTTCTCGGGAAGTTAGAAGCCCGGAAATATCCTCGTGGACGATAAGCATAAGGGTACCTTATGGTATAGACTCTGGGACCAGCTGAACGTCTGCGATAAGCGCGTGAGGCACCGCGAAAGGATTTCAGAGAAGATATTGTATTAGGTTTATAATCAATTAAATTATAGAGAAACATATTCGAGCGACGCTAGTTGAATATATCGTCAAAATGATATTATGCGTTCACTTCGGGCATTACGAGGGTAGAACAAGAAAAAAAATTTGGTTTGTTTTTTTTCTATTTTCTTTTTCTAGGACGTGATACTTTTATCGCAATATATCATATCATATCCCGCGCGTTTGTTGAGCTAAGGTAGATTACGAAGGAATTATAAGGTATGCGAGGAAGTATTTAAATCCCTGTGAAATACGAGTCTGTAACGAGGATTATGAAAGTAGACTATACACGTATACGTGTATCAGCTATATGCCCCTTTTTCTAACTACGTGGAAAATTCATAACGATCATCGCGTCCGGACGAAATTGGATGAGATTTTAATAAAATTGTGTTATCGGGTCGTCGTCGGTGCAGATATCAATTTTTATATTTATGCATAAATGCAAGGCTCGTGATTTTAACGGCTGATCAAAAATCGAGTGAAACGAAACCCCGTCGAGCGAATATAATAATTATAATATGAACAATAATGAGATAGACATAAATTTGAAATATCATTTTATCATTGTACTCCATGTATATCAGCGTCAGATATATAATAATCTGGCAGTGTCCTACCGTAGAAAAAGCTCTATTAAAATATATATCTTCATTTTTTATCTCACAATTTCAGCGGGATTCGGTTTCGGCAAAAACAACCTGAAAAATTGCTAACTACTCCATCGCACGTGCATGTATACCTATAATACACCCCTCGCAATAAAAATTTAGCGTTTTCAAATCCCTTGATATTCCAAACTTACATGGTCTGAAAGTTGTTCATAAGTATATGTACGTGCAGCATTAAATGCGCGTATATGATAATATAAGCAGCAGAAGTGCAGCGGTGTGTGAGTCGTTGTATATGTATAGTATAAGCTAATATTAAATTCATCTCGACTAATTTCACAACGCTCAAGTGAATTTTCCGTGCTCAAAAAAGGGAAGATATGTGGGATGAAAAGAACCTGAACAGAAAGCAAAAAGAAAGAAAAAAACGAAACATTGCGCACGTATAAAATATATATACATATACGGTAAATAAGAACCGCGCTGGGTTACGCGAAGCGTTCATAAATGGGGACCTGGAAAGTAGAAGAAAGAAAAAAGGCAAAAATCTTCACCACCACGGATCAGCTGCCTTCTGTTTAGAGAAAAGCTGCAACCGACTACGCGCGGTGCAACGCCTCCTTCTTTTCACCCTTGTATTGCGGAAAAACTGGATGGCCGTGGATGTTGGGCGAGGCAGACGATCTTTTTGCCTCTTACTTACACTTTTTTCTCTCTTGTTCTTTCTCATTGAATGCAATAAGAGACTCGGTGTGGGTGGAGGAAGAGACACGGGGGCAGGGGGAGGAGGAAGGTGGTAAAGCGAGAAGTTGAAAATTCAGAGACAGAGCAGAACGAGAAGCTCGTGTAAAACGGAGGGATGATAGAAGGAGAGAAATAGCCTCCGGGGTGGACCAGAGAGGGAGAGAATCGGTGAGAATTGGGAAATTCGCGTCCGGCAGTGTAGAATTGCGATAGTATATTGGGCATTGTAGGTAGTGAATGCTCACTCTATGAGGCTAGACAGCGAAGCCAATCATTCCTGGCATTGTTGCACCCAGAGTATACGAACCGATTTGTAAGGGCTTCGACATATAAGTATGTATAATATTCCAGATATTATACTTGTGTACCACGTATCACATGTGTCCATGTATACGCATGGTTGTGTGCCCGCGTTTATTACGTCCATTTTATGTATACAGATGTACCCACTGGTCGTACTATACGCCCGCGTTTTTCACCATAAACGACGACAATCGTATCTGTCCGTATCGTGCGAATAGCTCAGACTGCAGGCAATATGTGATACAAAAAATTGGAGAGTTTATTAAATAAAGCAAACAAACTAGATTGAAAATAACATATATTTGCGCATCAGATAAATTGCTTTTAGCTATCTGTTATACCCCCGTATGCAAAAAAAGTATAGAGGGAATTCGAGTATGAAATGAACGAATAAAGAAAAAAAAAGAAAAATCATGATTAAAAGTATAGAAGAAAGTAAAAAGTGATAGAAAAATTTGAAAACCAATCAATTTCACGTTCCAAACAAATTATCACGCCGATCCTTTGCGTAAAGCAAACTACCAAAATGGCCAGAGTATACGCTGCTCAACCTTTGACAAGTTTGGACGGTTCGCTAAATTCCCACGATAAAATTAGGTAAAAAAAATATCTAGATATAAAAGAAATATTCTATTTCACGGTATCATTAGATTAGCCAATGTAACTGGAAAATGGAAACAAAAAGGAGCTCATCGAAGGGCTAACAATAAGCTGGAAAACAGATTCCATTTAACCCAATTTCAAGAAAATCTTGACTAATAAAATCCAGTGTACGGCTTCGCAATAAAATTGTAGGCTTTATAACCCGATTCTATATAACTGCCACGAGGAATTAGGTGGAAAAGCCAATTGTAAGTCTCGTAATTCTTCTGATCAATGGCGTATCGATTTCTTGTGATAGCATTATCTACTAAACAACCCGGTTCTTTTTTTCCGCTCTCAACCGTTACGATAATTTAATCGATGTCGATTTGGATTCTTAAATTTTACCATAAAAACTAATTCTCTCGATAAATCAGGATCGCGACGATGCGCAATGGAAGAGTATAGTATAGGCTACTCATTTTTGGAAACCCTGTACATTGGGCCCCTTTGTGTACGATAAAAACTTCGGCTAAATATCTGTACGTATCTGAGCGCGAAGCGTAGAAAAGTTAGTTAATATATCGGAGATCCGGAAGTCCCTCCGGACCCGCCTGCGGAGAATCTTTTGCTGCTTCTCGCATTGGAGTTTTGTCCTCACGTCCATCCAGCAGGGATTGGTTATTTGTCGGGTTATCTAAAACCGTACGCGGTGACCGCATATCGGCTTCGACCTCTGCGCTCGTTTTTTCTCTCTTTCTTTCTTTCTTTCTTTCTATTTGCAGCGTATAGGTTAGTACCATCTTCGCCGCGGCTCAGTGTCAGCTTTACTTTTCTCCCGAGGGCCACCTGCGGGAACTCTCTTCTTATGGTATATAGCATCCCTTTTCTCCTTCTTTCCTGTATATTATAAAGACTCCCGAGCGAGCTTCCTCTTTTTTGTTTTGCAAACCATATCGCGTACACGGGAAATAATTTTCAGATCTTATGCCCGGATTTTGAAAAACAAAAAACAAGGAATACAATATCCTATTTGAATGGATCTTGCGTTAATTATAATTATCATCAATGATGAGGGTTGACTATTTTTGTTACAATAAAATCACGGATGAAGTTGAACATTGCAACTTTCTATGATGTAGGGTTAAATTTAATAAGTATAAATGTTCCAATCCACTCTCTCATGTATAGAAACTCCGTGGATATGCGAAAACGAAGTGAGGATTTATGCCTCCGAAAAGACCATTAAAAAGGTGGGGGTTGTAGAAGACAAGACCGGAACGACCTTGACTCGGTTTAGAGAAAATGGGACGAATGTTTCGTCCCTAGCTTGGTACGACTGCAGTGACTTCGGATGGGTTGAAGCTCTGGAAAAGATCCGAATAAGGTATCTCGAAAAGTTTTCACCCCTTTTGAGAACCCGGCCTGAACCGCTAAACGAATTGCCGTATATGTATTTGGCCCGGTGAAATCTCGAGGTATACATATAAGCAACGCCATCGAATGCGATCCCCTCAAAATCTCTTACGATCCTTCAAAGTAATTTTCCTGAGCGCTGATAGCAGCTCTGCAGAGTACAGAGAGGGGAAACGCTTCTACGATCCAGAATCGCTCCTATTTTGTATTTATAGATATAGTATTCGGTTTATATATCGGATCGTATACGGGACGATCATGGTGTCCGAGTCCAACGATTGGACGTAAACATGTGACGTTTCTAGGTAGGTTAAACCCATAGCGAAATAATTTTCTCCCTAGCTATATCGAGTTCTACCATAAACGACGAAAGTATATATATAAATTTCTATAGCGCAGATCGCGTATTAAACTGCAGCTGGTGCGCCCTGCATTTGTAGAGTGGAATGGAGTGGACTCGAGTCACGAGCATAGAGAGGACAGATGATAGAGCTACCCCCCTATTCAGCGAGCTGTGCGGCGCCCGACATACGCGTGCATAATACAGATTAGCTCGAGTGCGTTAGTTTTTATCGTTTAAAACGGTAGTCGCTCGGTGGTGCGACGTGGCACACGGTGTCATGCAGGGGCCGACTAACAGGTATGAGTATACACGGTTGCTTTTTCAGCAAAATTTGCATTTTCCGCGTTATCTGACAATGAGCCTGAATTACGAGCCCGGTAGGTTGGAGTATCCCTGAGTACGTAGGAGTAGGAAAGAGGAGGAGTAGAAGAGCGAAGGGATGTAGCTCTAAATTTCCTCTCTTTTCTTTTTTTATTTTTTATATTTGTACTTTTTACCCCGGTATTGAAGGACCTCAACGTGCAGCGGACGCTGTTTACTCGTTTGCTTATTCCTACATATTTTTAGCAGTCCTCCACCACCCTAATCGGTACGGAGAGAAAAAAAACCACCCCCGACAGCTACTGTCACGTGGTGCCAACCCTCAACTTTATACATCTGCCTACTAATTGCCTGCAATTTTCTTTCATCCCCCCCGTTATGTATTATATTTCCGTATATACTCTAAATGGCTGCAGTATGACGCCGTGAAAGAAAAAAAAAAGAGTATAAATGATAGGTGCTGCGATTCTTATATAATTCGTGGTGCAGGCTATACCGAAAAAATATTTTTAAATTTCATTTTTATTTACGAATTCGCAACGGCTCATGCATAATTTAATACCGTACGCGCCGAAGATTTTTAACACGAGTTACCGCGACGGTGAATTTTATACAAAAAAAAAAAAGAAATGCTGATATTCTGGGTATTTATATAAAATTATTATTAGCTCTGCAAAAATTAAAATCAGATTATTGCTCGCATTCGAAATGTACCTTATACGTAACGGGCTTGGTAGACTTTGTTAAATTTTTATTTTTCGCAAAAACGTGTAATATCGTATATACCTCGAACATATTTTTGCTTTAAATAAGTATTCACGTGTTATAAGATTTGAATTTTTCGAGGAGCTATATTAAAATTTCATCTGTGCACCGTAGGCTCCGATTATATTACATTTTGAAGGTCTTATTTTGCCTTTCAAAAACGCATGTTATTACGTATACTCACAACTTCACAGCTCGTGCGTCTTTTAGTCGCTCATGAATCCTGATGATTTATTCATCGCGAATAATATCTTTGTACGTACGATACTCGCAAATAAAACGTATAACTCGCCGTGACTTTTCTTGTCGGTATGTAAATAATAATTCCGAGTATAATACGTTACAATTGTATGTATCACGGTTATTAGAAAATCGAGTGAACATCAACTAATTTGCTGATTATATATATTTTTAATAAAAATTTTTTTCATAAATCCTCGCTAATTTTTTTCCTTCAAATGAATATATAATTATACGCCAAAATCAGTGACTGAAGATCCGACGTGCATAATTAGCCTGAAAAACTTCGTTAATTTCATCTGTCATTAAACGTGGTTTAAATACTGTGGCACGTTTTTGATTTACGTAGTACAGAATTCCGTTGAAATTTATTTGAATTAATTTCCCAGATTATAATACTACGAGCTTACGGTGCTCTGTAGCATTTTCACAGATTTTCAAAGGGGAAAAAGGAAATAGAAAAGTTTAGAATTGAGAGGGAGAAAGCCCTTGGCAGTTTAAGAGCTAGTAGACATTTTATCTTCCGTACGTCGTAGTAGGCTAGGAAAACACTTTGGGGGCAAAGACGAGGCGAGGCAAGGCGAGGCGATGCTCGTCGGAGAAAAAGAGTCTCGCATCGAATTGAATCCCGAAATGACTCGGACGAGCAACAACGGCGACGGTAAATCTTTTTTAAAGTAGGTAAGGTAAGTATATGTATGTATAGGTACCTACGTGTATAGGTTCGAGGTGTAGTTATACGGTCTTAGGTATACGGTGAATTTCATCGCGAGTTATATAACCGAGTGTTATAGAAGCTCGGTCCCCTAGAAAGAGGTGTAGGTGTATATACCTATATTACCGGCGTATTTCTAGCGAACGATTTACCGATAAATAATTTTGCTACACGGCGCTTTCAAAATAATGAAAACTTTCACAGAAACTGTGTAAAATAAGTGAACCAAACGCACGGGGGTTTTTGCGCGCGGAGTAAGAGAAAATAAAACGGTAAAAGTATGTATAGATATGTGCACACAGAAAACCGAGAGAGTTTGGGGAGAGAGAAAGAGGATCGCGCGGGCCGCATAAACGCGAGGGTGTACCTGTACGTATAAAATGCGCGTTCGAGGAGGGAAAAATAAATAGGGGAAAAAAGATAAAAACGAAAAAGAAAAATAAATAGGGGTGGGGGGAAAAAAGGGAATTAAAAAATAATCACGGAACGAGTGTAATAACGACGATAACAATGATAATAATAGTCGCAATCCGCAAAAGGTGGATAGACAGTGGTGTAGATACACATAGAATAGGTAGCGACTACGCGCACGCGGTATGGGGCGGAGGCGTGGGAAGAGGGAAAGGAAAAAGAAGGAAGGGGATGCCCATGCGGCTCTCTAGCCTTGGAAGCTGGAAAATGCTAAGCTACATTCCTGGGACCCCCGGTATGCCGCTGGTATTGCACGAAATTGCCGCACTCCGTCCGTGTCATTCGCCTTGCCCGTCTCTACGGAGGTGCCTTCCTCCCACCCCTACTTTTCCACCCTCCTGGCACACGGCGTGTATACCATACCTATACGTACACGTATAAATGGATATATGTCTATATATACAAGAAGAAAGGAGGATAGAGGGAAGAGAGCGAGAGAGCGGGAGATAGTACGGAGTTGAGTATAGTGGCTACACGTAACCGCGCGCGTTGCAGAGGTATGAAGTTGGTAGGGAAGAAAAGGAAGAGAAGATCCATCCACTTCCACTTCCACTTCCACTTCTAGTTCCTGCAGGACCGTCATGTCAGGAGGGGTATCTCTGTCGTAGAGATTGCTCTGGCAATCTGTGAGTTTCACCTCTCCCAGTCTATCTATACTTCCCCTATATTCCAGATTTCGATATCTGTATCCGCGTGCCGCTTGATGGTATGGCTCTGAATTGAATTCATGAAAAGACATACGGCGTGGACGACGATCGAGACGAGCAAGGATCTCTTTATCTATGTAAAGATATGATATACGTATACCTAGTTGAAATTTAATCCCCACAAAAAAATTACATCTGCCAAAATTCGCAAACAATTTTTAATAGATTCCACGCCTCTGCTGCGCATTATCGTCGGTTACAAAACGATCGAACCGGAGAATAATTTACTATGTGAATTTCATTTAATACTCTTTCGGAGAGTTTTACAAAAAGGTATATCCAGAAGGTATACGTAAGATAAAAATAAAATTCGAGTCAAAGTGAGAAGAGGAAAAAAAAAAGTAATACAGGAGGGAAAACTAAAACGACGCTGTAATACACCATACGGTATACATGTACCTGTACCAAGTATGTACATAACGGACGTATCTATACATACCGTTGAACGATTTTAAAATTTCTTTCAAACAATCGTCGTCGTTGTCGTCGTCGTGCGACGCTTTTGAATAATGGTGGTAAAAATGTTTTGTATATGAAAAAATAATGGAGTCTTCGCAGAGAGTATCTATACCGCAGGAGTGGTGGACTGTAACGATAATGGCTTTGGAGTGTTGCGGCTAGGGGTTGATGGTGGCTGCTGCAGAACGCGGAACGTGAAACGTCGTTCGCTGCTCGTTGGCTCTCTGCAGCAGCTATATCCCCAGCAGAAACCACCGGCCTCGATGGAGAAGGATACGCGTGTGCAGGGGGATGTTGTCTTCGTTATTGTAGAGTCGCGGTGGCGTTAACCAACAGGATGACGGCATTTCCGTCGGTCCCGTCTCTGGTGAAGCGGATGGTTTCGTAGCATGCTATGCGGCAGCGACGGTAGCCGAGGTGCTGCACATTTCGGAGGAACGTTTAGGGGTGAAATTTACCACCGACGGCCGATGGGGAATAGTAGGAGGGTGGGGAAACTGTTAGCAAAACAATCATTCGATTTACTCAATTGTCTCAGATATCCTCACCTGCAACCCCATCGGATATATCCTCGTACAATGTCTGTCTAAAACAATCGGATAATTTTAGAGCGCGTTGAGCGATTCATTATGATCTTATCCCTTTCAGCGGACGTGGGAATGCCTATAGAAATACGAATATTTTACTTTTATCCCGATATCAAAATTGTCATCGACGTAATCTCGGAATTATGATTTTTTTCGGGGTAAATATTTTATACGCTCCGAGGCCAGATGATGATCTTCTGAATTTGCACACCGCCGTCTCGATCTATTATAGATTCGCAGATTTCATATATCAAGGAAAGTGGAAATCGAATCGCACCACGGAGTATCGCGGGGAGATTGTGAAGAGCAATCGGGTTTTGATTTACGGTAGCGATCGTCACCTGTCATTTTCGCGTGTTCCTGGGGGTGACGTCACGCAAGAGAAAATCGCGTAGCCAAGAAATAGGGAAATGTGTGAAGAGGGGAAGAAAAAAAGAAGGACGGAATTTGAAGAATCGTTGTACATAAAGCTCGTCGCACCGCGCGATCCTCGAGCGACCAATATTCCGTTACGCATCTATAGAGAAGACAGTTTTCGCCCGAATAAAGATCAGCAGCGATTCGAAACCAGAGATCTGGAAAACCTCGATATATTCCATGTATATGTAATATGTATAGGTACATGACGCTGGTCGGTACCCAAATCGGGTGTGGGTCGCGCGCTGCATATTTGAATTATACCCATCGAAAATATTTATCAAAAAAATTTTCCAGTACTCATTTTCAAATTAGAGGTGAATTATATCTGATTCCTTCTTTCAATTTGTTTGAGACTTTTCTCTCTCTCTCTCTTTCGCTTCCCTTCATCGCTATTTTTTATTTTCCCAGGCTCCATGTTCTCCTCCCTTCGTGTCAACGGTTGTGCACCGTGTTTTAGACCCGGTGGTGACGGGCAGTCTGTCCATTTGTCCATCTGTCTGTCTACGAGACGTGGTCGCAGAACGCTATATGGTATGAACGTATAGACCGCATCCATGTCCTGGGCTTCCCCGGTGACGAAAGGAGATTTCAAGTCCCAAGTTAATCCTGTTACATCCGGATGCTGCAGAGAATTCCCTTATAGTTCTGTCTCCAGGAGCTGAATAGATGAATGTGAGGTATACAACATCCGTCCTTTACAGTAGATGATATAATACATACGAACAAGATGTGTTCCATAGAAATACGCGCGAGTGATGCCAATTTAAGGAAGAAAATACGCGGGCAGTCGGTAGACAGCGAGATGAAGGGAAAAGGGAAAAATAAAAAAGGAACGCCTGTTAAAATGATTGTCTTGCGCAGAAAGAGCCGCATTTCAATATAATCCTCCTCTTTTCTTTTTTTTTTCTGCAAATTGAACGAAACCGGGCGGAAGGTATATAGACCGGAAAAAGGGTAGAGCGTATACACAGGAAAATTTGTCCGAGTCCTCTTATACAATTTGTAACAGCCGTTACAATGCTCGTTGATAAATTATTTTTACAGGAAGCTAATAGAAAATGTCGAGCTATTTTGTGGATGAAGTATAATATTCGGATATGTATTCCCTGGACTATACTGCAGAGACCGGAAGATGATCGTCAAGAAAAACGATCGGGAAACGGATGCGAAGAAGCAAGATATCAAACTGCTAGGATAAATCTCGAGATACGAAGCGCAACTATTTACCTGGCCTAATAATCTGGAATTGTTCAAAGTATTTATATATACGTGAGGGTTTGTGTACTCAGTGATAACTAGTTATTATACGTTGAATAGAGAAGTTGAAGTTATCTTTTTTACAACAGTTGCAACGAAGTAAAATAATTAAAATAGTGCAGAATAATGAGCTAATAAACTGATAGATAACACATGCTGTAATCATCACATACTTTCAAATTAAACGGAATTTTTTTAAAAAATTTTTTCGATTTCAGGGTCGAAAATCAACACGGTCGGAGCGTAATCTGTTGATTCTGAGCGCACGTTATACAACATACTTTTGTTAGGATAAAAAAATATTCGCTATTTTAATACGAATCGAATGAGCCCAAATTCATTAAATTCGGATAATTGGTTTCTGAGATATAATAGAAAACGCACATGCAGGTTAGAATAGATAAATCTAAAGGGAATTTTATACTTTGGCGGGCCGCACTCGTGCCCTCGCGAGTTAGTTTCTTTTTTTGCCATCGCGTTCCGCAGCTCGCGAGACTTTCTCGCAGTTAAAAAAATTTTCGTGAGCTACAAATGCTGTGTGCTTGACGAATCTGACAGTTACGAGCATCTGCTCGCCTCAATTTGTAAGTCTCTGTATTGCATTCGGAGCGACTTTTGGTAGCACGTGCTCGGGCATAGGAATGTCGGCACGTCAATGAATTTAAATATAATTTATGGGTTTTTAATAGGTGATGAAGTGTGAACATCTTTTTTTTTGCCTTTTTATTTGGACCATTGTATAGAGGTGTAAAACGATTTGTCGGCAACACCTGTTCACCCTTTTCACACCTTCTTATCTGTAATTGATCAATTTATGACGCCACTGAACGGCCCACCCCAACGCACTGAATTTTTCTTGGAATTCCTATGTAACCGCAAAATATACATATGTACGAATTCCTGTGGTTATATATCACAGTGTACACTCAGCGAGGTGAATTCTGGCTCACTTTTTTCATAAGAACAGCAAGGCTTAGTCAAGAATCAACTTTGACGGGTGTACACTTAAAAATATCGTAAAAAAAAAAATTTTTTTTTGTTTTACCTGTAAAAAAATGCGCTCTTGACGTAGAAAACTGAGTCATTTTTTTTGGACATTGTTGTACACTTTTTCGTCGTTCGCTGAATAATATCTTACTCGTTATTCGGGCATTTGATCTAAACCACCGTAACATTCAACTACTAAGATTTGCATCGTAATGACCAAGGATTTTTTTCGATCTAGGGGTCAATCATTCAAAATTTTTTTTTCGTGTTTCATAAGGCTACTCAATAGTAATTTGAGCTCAGGAATCTGAATCTGCAAGCTAAATTGATCTATTTATCAAAATGACCGAGTTATCGCCAATTATTCACTTTTCGGAGCAGAAAAATTGAGATATCTCGATCGGTGATAGACGTAGCTCAATTTATTCGACGGATTCGTGTTACTGAGATTAAAATACATAAGAATACCTTGTAAATTCCAATAAAAAAAAAATTGATTTTCGGCCCAAAAATTGAAAAAATCCAAAGGGGTATACCTTAGATATTTGTCGATTTTGGGGTAAAAAATCAACAATTTTTTACATCGATCGTAGGATACTTTTCTGACGTATTTTGACCTCAGGAACACGAATCTGCATGCTAAATTGATCGATGTATAAAACTAATCGAGTTATCGTCCATTTATCGCTCTGAAGACTGAAAAAATGAAGATATCTCGATTGGATTCATTCCTAGCTCAATTTAATCGACGAATTCGTGTACCTCACGCAAAAATACATGGGAAAACCGTCCTGCAATCGATTTTAAAAATACTTTATTTTTCGCCCAAAAATCGCAAAAATCTTAAGCCTATAGCCTTTGATTTTTCTCGAAATTTGGGTCAAAAATCGACTATTTTTTTTAATGGTTTTTATGACGTATTCTTACGTATTTTGAGCCCAGGAATCCGCATTTGAAAGTTAAAGTGATCTAGCTATAAAATTGATCGAGTTATCGCCAATTTAACGCTCTGAAAAGTGAAGAATCAAGGATATCTCGATGGGATTTACTTCTAGCTTAATTTAATCGACGGATTCGTGTTTCTGAGGTAAGAATACGTTAAAAAAGCGTCCTGCAATCGATTTTAAAAATACTTCATTCTTGGACCAGATTTTGTTATAAAATCCCAGAAAGTTTTTCAAATTTTAAACGATTAAACGTTGATTTTTGTTTTATTTAAGGATCGTTTTCCGAACCTTGACAATACCTGTATTTTGCCAAGTTCAATTCAAGCGCCGTTGAAAACAATTGAGCGCTCAATTCTACAAGCCGGGAAATTCGAAGTACGGAGCCGCGCTGTTCAGCGATGAAAATTATTCGAATCGTCTTTACACAGGGTCTCTTTCTATTACCTATTTGTGTATACCTATATCGTGTTGATGGAATCATGGTGCGCTCACGCATCGGCGTAGTAACCTGGATGTCAGTTATGTAAAGTTAACCTAAAAGTCACGCCTCGATTTCGGAGCAGAAGCTTTTTTGCCAAGTCACTTTAAAGAGACCAGTTGAATATTTTACCGCGCGCAAGGCAGAATTTTTTTTAAAGACAAAAGTGTTCGGTAACGAACGGTTAACAAATATGCCGAAATATTATGTATATGATGATCTTACCTTTATTTTGATGAAATTTCAGTGCACACGCTCTTTCTTAGCAGACGAGAGAACTTGCAATGTTATCATACAACATACGATGCCGGTTGATGCGCACGCACATTTCATCGTTCGCGCAAAATCCCCTCTACATCGAACCACACGCGAGATGAACGTTCGAAATTTGAAATCCCCCGCGAAACTAGCGCACTACGTTCAGTCAACACTAGATTCTTTCAATTGCATTCGACAAGATCGTCCTTGGGACTTGTGAAACATCGCAAGTTTACCTTTGATTACTTAATGTACCTTACGGCGAGAAATCAGAATTCATTACGTATACCTAAGTAAACTTCATTCATGTAAAATATCTATAATCCGAAATGTGTCATCGGAACGTTCTAAGCGCGATGTACAAACAAGCCAGTGACGTTATACGTGGCTACTCAATTATGGCAATTTGAACCTCGCGTAGCCCGTGCGCGAAAGAGATTGGTGGTAACATAGTTTTCAGAAAGTTAGTAAAGAGCCTTCGACTACGCCTTCTTATCAAATAAGTCGAAAAATACACTGACTGATTGTGTACACAAAGTTTTCTGTGTACTCTGTGCCTGCAGCAGCAGCAGCAGCAGCAACAGCAGTACCAATTCTTCTTCGCCTCTCAGCCCTTAGCTCTTAGCTCTCTTGGCTTCCAATACTTCGATATCTTGACTTTTCGCTGTTTGTCTTTAATTACCGGGAACGTTTCGGCTTTCCGTTACTCCAAGCGTTTCGCACAAGCTTCACCCGGTAGAGAAAAAGAAAGCGAAGAGTATAGATTATATTTTTCTAGCCTTCCTTCAATTTTTCAACAACTCTCTATACTGCACATTAATTAATTAACTTATACCTCATAATTCAACCGATCCTATAAAGATGAAGTAAAAAATGTAAATTAACTTCCAAGTTATATTATATTAATTAAACATTAAGATCTCTCATGAGTAATGAGTGGATTAAATTCAACTTCCATTGGGGATACGTGAAAATCAAATGACTGTGAGTTTGTGCTCTCGTTAAAATCTTAATGAGATTGAACGAGCTGCTCGTAAAATTATCCTGACTTATCGTTAGACGCATTGTACACGTAGGTATGCCGTATGTACGCGTGCCGTACGAGGGTGAAAATACAAAAACTATTATACGCAAACTGAATGAACAAGAGCGTAGAGCATGTAGGGTACGTTATGTAGAACGTTGGATGATATATGTATATTGGAAAATTAAAATATTCACTCTGGAAAGGAGGTAAAGCCGGGTGGTTTGGGTTGGGACGTTTGAAACTTGGGATTGTTGAAATGGTTGATGACTGGCGCAGTGCCTACCAGCTTCAACAACACCTCGGGGTTCGCCTAATGAGCTTCCTGCAGCAAGCAGCCTCTGGCATTTGCAGTTCCGGGCTTCGTGAGGATATAAAAGAACAGCAGGAGGACAGTGGGACCTGCATACCGCACCGCAACTGCGGCAGACGACGCTACGCGATACGCCAGGTATATAGTATATCATGCAGCCGAGAAAGCTCCAAGAGAAACGAAGAACTCGGTTCAACAATCGACACTGTTTCCACTGAGACCATTGTCTCGGAGTGCGAAGCACAGATGATGCTTTAATATCCAGCTCTCGGGATAGACGTTCTCGCTTGCAAGATCTGGTCGTACCAAATTATGCACCGGTCGCCGTGCTGATTTTTCAGTTTTTACACCAGAGTTGAATCCTCCGGATCCTGCATCACCCTCACCCAACTTACATTCCTCCATACATTTCTACGGGTAACTAATGCACAATAATCCGCATGCCGGAGGTAGTAAATATTTTCAGTTCCATGAAAATTATCCTTGCAGTCTCGCAATGCGTTGCGGTGACTTTTCCATCGGTACAGAGATGATACTTTAATCTTTTTTAGAGCACGTAAGACCGACAAATCCGTAAATTACGCTCACAGTAACTGTTTCGAAGTGGTGCTAACTTTTAAAAGTACCTACATTCCAGTAAATAGCGGTGGTAACAATAAATTCCAGTAAATAATAGCTGAGAAATAAAAACCGTTCGCATCTTCCACTATTTGCAGTTGTAAAAAAGTCAAGCCTGTTTACCTATAGTACTTCAGGTTTATGGGCTAATTTGTATTGACCGAACATGGTTGATTGTGAGGTAGCCTGAGTAAAGTTCCCTCAATCAGAAACACGACGTCGTTTCTCTCCTTCTCTCTCTCCGCTGTCTCCACGGTAACATATTATCTAGAGCGGATTTTGCTGTTAAGCAGATAGAAATAGAGGCGATCTGAATGCGGCAATGCATCCAAACGTACGTACAAACGTACGCTACTCTGCGTATATGCTAGCCTATACCTATATAGTATACATACCTAAATATATTTATACGTTTAGTAGAACCCTGTGAAGCATCGCAATGGCGGTAATGGTGCAACGGACAGAGGGGCCTGAATGCAGACCAGCCAGGGCTGGTATAGTCAGCCCTGGAACATGGAAAGGCATCAAATCCCCTGTGTGCTATAGTGCGCAGGAAGGCGTAACATATCCCAATTGGAAACACAGTAAACCTGCTGCGTACACGCGATGCATCAGTTATGAAGCCACTCTCATTTGGATTAGCGCCTGCACAAATTACATGTTACCGGTGTATACCTAGGTTCTAGGTACGTACGGAACATCTCTCGTTCGTGTATAAATTCATATTTCGCGTCGAAGATATGGAATATTATTTCTAGACCTTAGACCGGAGCTGCACGGGCAACAAAATAAGAAAGAGAGAAAAAAAAAAAATGGTACCTCGAGGGATCGGTTCTGCAGTGTCCGTGGCGAAGAGTTTGTGTGAAGAGAGTTCAAGACTCGAGGGGTTGAGAGCCTTGAGTGAGTGGTTCTCCTTTTCCGTAGCTGCCTTCGGTCTTTCCTTACAGTTCGATCTTGAGGGTTTTATAGACGTTGATTTCTGTGCCGGTAGAGCTGCTTCGCTTGTCGTTCCTTTCGTTGGTGTTAAACCTCTTTTAGCCCTCGTCTTCTGTAACTTTAAGTAAAAGTCGAACGATGTCTCGTTTCCTGTATCTTATCTCGTAGCAACTAATGTCTTCTCTCGCGTATCGTCATCGTCGTCGTCGTCGTACGATCGATTGATTTTTTGCAGACACGCGTTCCTTACAATTAGCATCCAAGTAACTTCTACGCGTCCTCCGGCGACGAACGTCTGGATCCTGAGGGGTCGCGACGAAGGCAGAGGCGGGTCTTTCAAAAGTAAAAAGTGCGCTATAGGTTTGAAAGAAAATAACCGATCAAACATCAGCCGAGGGTCAATTATGAACTCTAGTTTTAAAGTTCTGCGTCCACCTGTATTTGCAGAGGAGAGCTCTTTCAATACCTACGTATACACACATATACACATCCTTAGAACTTTATCAAATTTCTCCAACTCCATCTTTTTTATTCTTCTTTCGTTTCGATCCTCTTTCCCTTGAAGATGCACGCAGGGTATTCATCCTATTACGTCATGATAGAAAGGAAGAAATTAGAAAGATAAAAAAAATAAAATACGATGTGAACGAACAAGACTTCAAAACTCCATTTCCGATGCGCATGCTTGGGCTATAAGCTGCCTAGTCACGCGATCCCGAAATCCTATTTTCTAATTAAATTATATTTATTATAAAGCGCCCAGCCTTAATTTATAATGATTTGGTATAGTCGGACATGTTTAACTTCACCGCACCGTGTATATAGACACACGAATGCATTTCCTGTTCATTATATTAGAACAAATTTCGCGTTTTCATACGATTTAATACATGCTATATACTGCATATATGAACATATATGGTAAACATCAGTAATAATGTCCACATAAAATATATGATACGCGTTTTTGATTGCGCTCAAATATCCGGGAGATGTTGTAACGTATGTCAGTATAAATATAATGGTATACACAGCTGTACATATATCAATGAATACGTGTAACGGAATTTTCTTTAAACAAGATTTATTTCGTCACGTATTTATTAACCGATGCTTCAATTTAACAGAGAAAAACTATGGTGGGCCTCACCGATGAGAATATAATAAAAAAGTTGTTGATTTCTTCGGTCCTCTTGCTTAACACGGTCGATAACATAGATAAAAGAGGAATAAAGGACACCACCATAGAGCAATGTATATAATTAATAGATAACAATACGGATAAAATAGCAATCGGAAGTCAGGACATAATCAGCATACACATCAAATAAGTTATATAAATAACGAGTAACAATTCAATAATGGACGAGAATGGCGACGAGCATGTGGAATAAAATTGTGTAAAATAAAATAGCTCACCACTCTCCCGAAGGATCTTGACAATTAATAATCACTGGCGTGAGGCCTACAAACAAGAACTTATCTTAATACGTCGTGTGACCAGAACGACGGCCCAGGGGGGAAAGAGCGAGCGAGCGATCGGCATTTCCGCAATAGGCAAATCTTGCTGTTCGTGATTTTTCGGACTTATTCGATAATTGCGATCATCGCCCGTCCATCGCTCTCACGTCACATACATACCTATATACACCTGTGGGTGACCACATGGGCGCCCACATACGTCATATCCACACTCGAAAAAGCGCGTATTACGACACAGTTGAGTTTTGTTACAATTTCCCAGACAATCACTAAATTCGGCAGCGAGTGCCCAACGAATCCGCTTGACCATGTCGAGGGTTTCCGAATGGGGTATTAGATGTATCATTCCGATGTAGAAAGTTCTTCGTTCTATGTAACGTACTACAGTTCTGTCAAGTAAAGTAAATACACACGAACATTCGCGAATCCGAGTGGTCAAATAATTCCACCAACGTATAACTTCAACGTTTGACATTATTCAAAGCAAGGTCATGTGCATGGTATTTCTAATAGCAAAACAAAAACGTTATGAACATTTTGGTGTTACGAACGTCATTTACTGAATTATATTTATGTCAATTACGAAAAAAAATTTCCGAACGATTCCGGAGAGCATAATATTGAGGGAGAGACTTGGAAAAAAGAAACATTGGGAACACGAATATGAAAATTGCAGGCGAAATGGGAGGCTGGAAGCTATACCTATTATACGTCGGGAAAATCCTGGAGGTTTTTCTGGAAGACAGGAAGAGAGGGGGAAATATAGAAAAAAAAGAAAGAAAGAAACAGAAAAATATTCGGGAGAAAAAGGACACGGACCACCCGCGAATAGCCGTGACACTCGACTCCACTCAAACCCCCGAGCAGATAGCCGACATCGCGCTCTTTACGAGGAGATTAAGCGTGTCTAGAAGTCACGCTGACCCAACCCTCACCCGTAGGTCGAACCAAAGGTGAAAGGGTACGAATGTAGTCGCCATGATTACTTCTGCTGGGTGTATATAGGGTCGCTTTTACGCTATTCACATACCTAATTCCACTCCATCTATACGTGGGTACACCCTCCACATAGATATACATATATACATAAGTATATGTTGTGTACCTGCAGTTGTTTGATGAAAATTAATGAAAATTAATTTACCGATGTAATTAGCAGCTGTGTAATTATTCTGGCTGCCTTATTTTTATTTCTCTTTCATGACTGTGGGAAAATTAGGAGAAAAAAAAAGAAAAAATGCACCAACTTTTGAGCGACGTAATTTAACAGTCTGCGGTGTATATATACCTGGTATATGTCACGCGTATTAAAAAGTTTGAGGGGAAAGAAAAGTGGAATATGCTCGTTTTATCGTCGTGTCACATTTTTATTACCATATCGACGTTTTTAACCTACCTTGACTGATTAGGTTTCGATAATTTAGGTCCGTTCCTATAGCTAGTGGATAAAGCTTTGGATTTTTCGCGCTTCCCTCTCGGGTCCGTCAAACCTTCACGGTGAGGATGATGCCGCTGAACTCTTCGATCTCAGTATACGAAAACACCTATAAGCTGCACGTATATCCTCCTCGAATCCGCAAAAAAAAATTTCGGGGCTTTTGCGTCAAGGACGAAATAAAATCCACTCGGGGTTGTCACCATATTATACAGTGTGTCCTGTATTTATGATGGAAATTCGTAAGGACTTTGACCGTTGACGATGTTAAGAGGTTAAACGTATCTGTATCGAAGCATATTTCTGAAATCTTGTAAGGGATACCTGCAGAAACAGAAGCGGGTTTTCAAGAGGGTTTGTTAAACGCGGAAGATAACAACGTTATGGCTGCCAGGGTATATTTATGATTATGAAGCGTTTATCGCAGTTTCGGGGCAGTTTTAAGTGGGGTAGACGCTGTCGAGCTGTTTTCGGAGTTTGATTAATTAGATTTCTGCCCACGGCGATGCCCCTTTCTCTTTCAGATCGGAAGCTTACAACCTTGTCTTAAGCACCGCGGGTCTCTAGCGTCGACCTTCACGGTCCTTACCATCTGAGCTCCCTCGCAAAATCCTCAGAGACAATATTGGCACGAACACCAAAAGTCAGGTCCTTGTTTATGCCGATTCTCCGCACTCTTGTAAAAACCTGCAAAATAATTCCGCATCTCTTTCTCATTCCTTTTGAAAAACCGAATAAACGAAAAGTATTATTATTTTCAGAAGAGAAAAATATAACGGCGTTGAATTGCAATTTTTAGCCGCCCAGACACGCGCTTCTTTTTGGCACTGACCCAAAATGGAATGCAGATTTTTTTTCACGGTATTATACTTATATGGCCTAATTCCTGCGATGCGGTGTTTCAAACTTTTTTGCTGTGAAACGTTTCCTTTTTTACTTCGTTTTTTTTTGCGAGGCTTATTTGTCACCGAAGGTTGACCAGCTTCCCTATATAGCTGTCCTACCGTTTGGGATGACTAACCATCGAGAAACGCCCCCTCCGTATTAATTATCTGCATATAACGGCTCACAAGTGAGAATTTGATTTAACGAAAAAAAGAAAGATGAACGGTCTTTGTTTGGGAAAATAATAAATAGCACCGATGAATTGTTCGTCGTTAAACTTTGGTGTAAAAAATAGCACCCTGTTCCGTTAGGACTCTAGTTTTCAGCGTGAATCTATAGCGTCATTCAAGTAGAGAGACTGACCGGGTACACGGTAATGTTTAAAGGTCGGTTATTGACCAATCGAAACAAGGAAGTCATTACCGCACGATTAGGAGAAGCACGCGCCGGGTCGCCGAAGAGGAGGATCGACCTCAGAGTAACTGGCGAGTAAAACGCGCGCGACGGCTCGAGATCTATGGGGGTTCGGGGTATATACGGTCCGGGTGGCGTGTTGCCCAGGATTACGGAAATGCCGGGGTTAGGTACGGTTGGTCAACCGGCGGCTAGCTGATGCTGAGTTACGTGCCTCGCTATATCCCTCTCCACCTCCACCTCGTCCTCATACTCATCCTCATTCTCATCCTCATCCTCATCCCTGAATATGTGCATGTACCTATCTTCGTGTTTCAGTTTCACGTGGGTGTGCTTCAGGCACATATAGATATACCTATTCGTAGGTTGTACCGGCGTACCATCAACTACCCCTATACTCATCCTGGATCCTGCACCTTTCCTATAATAGTATATATAGTACAGTTCGAAGCTCCTGTTATCCTGGAGATTCCGCGGCTCGACCGGAGCAACGATAAGACCTCTACGAACATACCTGTACGGGTTGGTGTACGGCTCCCGCATCGGCGAATCATACGTGTGGTACGACGAATTGGAAAGAAAAATTATTTCCTCCTACACGCTGCAACTTTGCTCTGCCCAAAATCAACTCACATGAACGACCCACCGCAAACTTCAGGGAAATCCTATAATATATCCCGTTTGACGTACATTATATACATACCCATATATACGCAGATAGATAAATATATAGGTTATACATACACTTAGTTCTCATCGTACCGGCGTTAAGCGCCGCTGGAGGGTATGTACAGGGTGGTATTAGCCGGGTTCATATATGTATATATACCTACATTATACATTGGTGTGGTTAAATAGAGGATGGAGGCTACTATATACATATATACATATAAGGTGAGCTCGGCTAAACTAACTGCCGAGCTTTTGTGCACCAAAGGAAGGACCAGGAAGTCCCACACCTATATGCCGCCTCTTATGAATCTTCGGGAAGACAATGCGACGTCGTGCGGCGCCAAAAACTAGTTCCTACTCCGTTTTCTCCCACAAAATTTCTCTACACCCTCCACAGTTACAGGAGAAAGTGGAAAGGGTGCAGCGAGGGAGGGAGGGAGGGAGGGAGGGAGGGGATCAGCGCAAGGGTGCCGAATAAGGGAGAGGAGATGAGGTCCCTTGCACACTTTATTGTCAACCATTGCCTGGTGTTCCGGTGCAGGTTTCGCTTTATACCAAGTGCCAAAAGGGCATTCTGTGCCGGCTGTATATACAATACACGGGTAATTCGCTTCGATAAGACGTATACACATCCTTCGTCCCTTTGGAACCACTCCTCTATGGGATACCTCCACATTTTAAGCCATAACCGAGTAAGTTTCCTGAGCGGATTTCTGAAGTATTCAACCGAGTAGGTGTACCTTATATACCTTATAGTATGTACCGTATAACTCGAGACTCGGCGACCATTGTTAATATTCGGACGATTGCGTCCCCTTCGCGGCAAAGTAGTCCCGCTGCAGACGATCCGCGACGCCGGGACGCCGGGACGCCGCGTAGTGCTCCTCCGCCGCCGCTATTGGAATCCAAAAGTTGCCTTTTGTTCAAAGTAATTGAGATGCCCAGAGAGCAACGGACTCGTTCCCCTTCCCTCCCCGTTCTACCCTGTTCGTTAGAGAATCGGACATCGGAGGGGAGAAGATGCGAAGGGGAGAAACGAGTAGAAATAAAAAAAAAAAATACCGGCTTTAATTAGCGAGTAACGAGGCGTCACACATAGCGATTCTCGGCAAACTAAATTAGCACAGGAATCGTGACAAACTGCGATAAAAATTTTTGGCCCTTCTCATCTCGGGTTTATGTATCTACCTCGACATATACATTTATACATTTCTTGAGATCTAACCGTGATACAGAAACACCTCTACAAAGAAAAGTAAGACGACTGGCACCTCAACTTGTTAAAACTTTGAAGCTTTCACCAGAAGCCTGGAAAATGGTTCTCGCCACGACAACCAAATAAACGAAAGAAAAGTGCAAAAAGAATGAGAGAAAATCCAGTCAGATTTTCAATTTAAAATAGACGCGACAAAAATATTTTATTTCTTAAAGGCGGTGAATGAGATAAAAAAGAAATCGTCAAGTCCGACACGATAATCCGAAAATGCGATCGAATCTTATTGGCTGCGTGTCTGCCAACCGTGCATTTCATTCGCTGGAGCCTTTCAGATGTATATCGTTAAAACGTATTATTACAATTTTCGAGTTCTAACCATATAACAACGGCAGATTCATTTGGCTTTTTTCGCTAAACGAGTTTTACCTCTTCTCTTCGTCGTGACCGGTGACCAAGAAAACCCTTTCGGCATTACGTTGGGCCAGTCAAATAACATAATTTAATGAATTTCCCGCTGGCTAAACTCGGTACTCGCAATAGTTAATTGCTCGTAAAACTCGGGTGCCAGAGTGGTAACGGCAAACAGTTTAATGTTTATCGGAGTTTTCACTAGTTCAACAAGTTCCGAGATAAGGTACCTACTTCGGCCTTAGCCTTACCCGGTTTTGCTATAAGCCGTTCGAACCGGTATACGACATTTGACTTTAGCAAACGGTTATCCCTCCCCCGCATTACGGTCGACTCAACCGAATTAATTTTCATCTCGTGTAAATGAAACGAAAGAAATTATCAACGATTATATGTTATAAGATATCCAAAGTGGAACGTAACTTCGATATTATCCTTTCAGCTGAATATAAAGAATTCAGAATGTGACGCGCGCGAGCCGGTGAATCCTTTGAGAAGATTTCGCGAGAGCGTCATTTTGACAGTCATTCGTGGCGTAAAAGCTAGCTTTGGGGTTTAAGAAGATAAGCTCGAATGGAAGTTAAGTGTATTACGAGATATATGCGCGGCGAGGTCACCCTGCCAGACAAGTAGAGCCCCGTAGATGGGAGAGGAAAAACCGTGGGGACTTCCCATGAGCTTCCAGGAAGGCTGATAGAGGAAACATGTTACCGCCAGCGTCGCGTTGTACGCATACAAAGTACACACTCTTCACAACCACCTTTCCATTCCCCGCGCACAATTCTCGCACCCTATTCCTCCGATCATATCTCCAGCCATAGGGAATTCTACCGGGGAAGAGAAGACGTCGCGAAACCCTCTAAGATGCAAGTAGCTGAAAGCCGCCCACCGGAAACTACGTATGCAGTTGCTGCACTTCAAACGGAAATGAGATTCAGCAGGTATACAATATTTTAAAGGAAACTTTCCTACCTTCGTCTATTCCCATACATAGTACAACATACGATGCATTAGAGTTTTTAAACACAAAATTGGTCCTTCATTATAAATTTCCTCCTTTTTTTGTTTTCCTTCGCATTTTGTCGAAGGATGACGAGATACGGATTTTTATTGAAAACCCGGATGTGTATAGGTGTGTGTGGATTATGCGGGTATACGTGCAGTATATAATGTGTAAATCTTCGAAGAAAAAAATGGTTTGATTTTCCATTGTGTCGAGGGTGTGGGGGGTGTCGATTCGGATACCGGCAAATGGGAATTGTATTTCACCGCATGGGGGATTGAACGCAACCGTCTCGCGGGAAACGCGTGAAACGATAAGATTCTTCTGCAGCATTTTTACTTTCCTTATTTTATTTTATTTTATTTTATTTTATTTTATTTTATTTTATTTTATGTTACTTTATTTTATTTCATTTTATTTTATTTCGATTCATTTCCTTATTCTTTTTTCAAGAGCAGAAGAGGAAAGTAAATTTGGGCTTGAAAGCACTTTGCTGTGAATTTTCTACGGCCTTGCTTCAAATCTGAGAGAGGGCTAACTCATCTTTGGCTGCACTTACGGAAAACTCATCTTATGTAATTCTAGTAGTAGAGAATACACTTGCTTTACTCCTCCCCTATATATACTTTGTGGGAAAGCCGCTGCTCCCTATTATTTATAAACATATACATATATACGCAGGTATAAGTACAGTTTGTAAGACAGCGTCTCCACATTCACGTACACCTAAGTATAGATACTTAAATTTTCCTTTCCTTCCGGTTGTTCGACTCGTTCAACGTTAAAGTGAAATTCTTTACTTTTGAAATAAAAAAATTCACGGATTTTGGAACGGAGGTTAAAATTTATTTTTTTCGTTTAAAACAAACGTTTCGAGTAGTCGATTTATGGGTATAGTTGCGAGGAGTGAAAATGTTTGGAGATCTCTACCGAGCTGCAGCTACGGAACGTTTTCAACCTGTTTGTCTAAGGATGAGCTTTTCACCAGGGATTTCGGCGTGAGCGCCACCGAGCAGTTTACGCGATACGGAGGAATAAATATTAAATATTTGACAGATGAAGGGATTTTACGAAGGAACGAAGGAAGAAAAGACCGTCACGCGGCATTAAAAGGGATGTGTTTTCAAGGAGGCTGTAAATACTCCGGTGTAGAGTATACCCACCTCATACCCAGCGAGGAGAAAGAGGGTCGAATTAGCGATGAAAAATACGATAAATTCCTTTCCTTATTTTTATTCAAGGTAAACGGAAAAAGTTGGTACGGATATTGCAGGAGTGCCTGTCGAAGATTCAACCAATCTGACGCACGCGGCTGTCAGTCGAGATACCTTGACGTTCGAAACAAGGCAGAAAACAAATCTACAGATTTCGAAATTAAAAATATCAGACCTCGGTTTTTTTTTTTCTATTCTTTCCCCTGAAACCAGTAGCAGCTGCTGCTACCGCTGCTGCAGAGATGGGTGGAGCTTCGCTTAAGCCACTCTAAGAATCTCCGAAGGAATTCGCTATTGCATCGTCAGCGTCGTCGACGTACCCAGCTACACTTATATACACTCACAAACTTACATACCTATACTGCATCCGTTATACCCACTCAACTCCCCCTACTGCTTCGGGGCCTGGAGATAAATCCCTGCACGGAGTTTTATCCGATGCTGCTGCCGCGCCGCTACTCCTACTGCCGGAATCGCTAAAGATGGAAAAAAATTATTATGGTCGACTAGACCTACGACTTAGACATGACCTATAATGGCCCTGTACCACGCTGTACCGTTCGAATGTGTTGGTATCGGTATAACTAGATGTATTAAATATGGCCTGTGTCTCGAGCGGCATGCCGATGACACGGGGGTCGATCGGGCCAGGCGAGGGGTTGGGGGGCGGGGGGCACACGTGTATAATCGACGAAGTGGAGGAAACAGGAGAATTATTGAGCAATACGTATACGGTGGGCAATCGTTCTCCCGCCTCACTGGATAACTGCGAACCACCTGTCACGAACAGGTATCACCAATAGCTACATAAAACATAAATATAAGCTATGTATCCCTATGTATCGAACTATGCGACCACCACACTTACCCCTCGTGTACGAAACAACCCTTGTAGCTACTAGTGGCAGCGTTTGTTTTGCCGGAATTATTGTTTCCTTCTATATCACCGAATTTATCAACTGACCTTTGTATACCGTTATGTACGTCAATTCGTTTCGTGAGTTCCTTATACTTTCTTCGCTGCTCACGGATTATTTGTAGATTGATTATATCCGGTACGTTTAACCCCTCAGGGCATATTATTAACGATGGATAGAACGAGCTTGTACATGGGCTAGAATTGTACCAGTTCTTACTTCTTTTCCGTTACGACTCAACAATTATAGTGAATTTCGATTTTTCACATTTGTTTTATATGGAAGATCGTGTCTAAGAAGCTCTGAAAATTATTGAAAATTTTCAGGCGATATTGTGAAGTATAGAGTGAAAGGAACATAAAAATATTGGCGTAGATGTTCTCTGGATATAAAACATTGTCGAGCGGTAGGTGACTGAAAGGACCGTATATATCAGCTACGTATAGACGATGGATGCATTCAAAACGAGCATACAGTAGAAAGTTCATATCTCATTTACGATTCATGGCGCGAACCGTAAACTCGATACCGTATTGTAGTAAAAGGTGAATATAAGCAGAAATATCGCGCTGAGTTGCCGATAAGGTCATTTCCCTGTTCAAAGTATTTAATATCGTTACGACCGCAGAATTAATTTTTCGGAATTGTTTGTTTCCACATTTTTAATCGTAAAAGCTAGGTGGAAATCCCTGTAATAATTTTCCATGGTTTTTTGTCTTTCCAGATTGGTGCTTCCATCAGGCTTAGATCGCTCCTCGAGCAAGACAAATTCTCCCTCCCCATGGCATCGAGGAAACTCGCTGCTGTTCTTGGAGCCATTCTACATCTCTGCTTTTGTAAGTTTTCATCACCCTTCCGGCGTTTCATACTTTTCGTATAACTTTATACTTCGGAGTAATTTGTCACTGCCGTTATCATCGTCAGTCAAATAATTTGGATATTCAGACAGAACCTGTCGTATAAATATACAAGGTACACCCCCAGCAGTTTTCAAAAATTCATCCTCTCGAAAATATCTCAGTGTTAAACTCGCGCCGTGATTTCTAATTCAAAAAGTTTTGATACACCAAAGGCGCAGGTATTGTAGGTACACCAGGAAACCTGCACTCCGTCTGCCGGAAAACTTTTAAGAATTTATTCAGATTTCATTTTACTCGCAAGGTGCTCGTCCATGAGGTAACTAGAACTCTCGAGTGTCCCTCAAATGCCACCGCCAGAAATCGTGGCTTCCGCGGGATTTAAGCCGCCTGACTTTAACTAAATCATTGTGGATTTTAGTGGATTCTCGAGAACACCCCTTGAGTCCATTGCAGGATCTATGGCTATTTTCTATATATTTCTACCTACAACTAAAGTAGCTTACTCCTTCTCGCTGCTTACTACTTCCACTTACTTTTGCTCTACCAAGGATAGGGTCGTTTTTCGTCTTCCACCAGCGCCAAATCCAAAAAATAAATTTCTTCTATAAAAACTTACCAACTAGTTTGACGATGTTTTAACGATAAGTCTGTACATCGTTATTTCCACAAATCCTCTAGACTCTCACGGAGATAATTTGCATCAGAGTTACCACAGGATTAACTATTGGGTGAGGCTGAATCATCTCATCGAATACAAAATTTCAATCCTATCAGTAAGACATAATGAGAATAATTGGCAACTACTAAAAGACCCCGAAGATAGCGAGATCGAGTTGCGGTACGTCGGTTGCGTAGTTATCGCAAGTTTTTTCTTATTCATCCGTACCTACTAAAGTTGTGTACCGCAGCGACTATACGTGAAGGTTGAGATGCGAATGGGAGGCGAGAGGTAGGTATAAGCTGGATCGTGTCGCAGCTCCGATGGTGCGGGTCGTCGGGGGAGTAAGAGGCTTGAGTGAAGCAGTTTTAATACGGCTGTCGCGCCCTTAAATAAAGCACAATAGCACCACCCTCTGACAACCGCCCGCGGGGCTTCTTGCTAAGACGTATTGGAAAAATACCGACGAAAGCTCAGTATAGAAACGAAGATGCTGTGAGAAAGAATCTGCGACAGAAGCTAAGAGACACTGAAAGAAGCACTACAGCTCCCACAGATTTCTCTTCATTTCTCTTCTCCTCTTCCTCATATACCTCGGTTTGCTCCGTTTTATTGTTCATCCCGATTCTCCTGCTTTCTCTCTTCCAGACTCACCAGATTATGCTAACGAGACAATTTCCCAGGAACGGTGAGATACATCGGAGATTGTTCCCTTGTATATATTCTCTTCGGAATGTTCGTTTTGCTACAACCATTCGTAACTGATCGAGCATCGCTCAACGCGTTCACTGTCACGGTATCACCGGTTTTAATCCGTTTTTGGAAACGTTACGCCGTCACTTTCAGAGTAAAAATTGAATCAGGATAAGTCATTTCGAGCGTTATTTTATCACGCATATTTAAAATGAATAGGTATGTTTCAAATTTTGCATTTCAATTTCTGTATTGGTAAAAATGTTCGATGCGTGAAGATCACTCGGGTTTCGTTCAAACCCCTGCGTCCAATTCCTTTCCGTACCCTCGAGCTTTTTTTCTCTTTTCCTATTTTCATCCGAGGCGCAATTCTATTCCGATTTTATACAGGGCAGTAGTATTTTTCCCTTTTCATAGCTCACCGGGATAAAACTCAAATCGTTTGGGTACCTTTTTCTTTACGAGCTTTGTGATGGAAGTAAGCTTTACGCGAAGTATAGGTAGGTAGGTATAATAAGAGAATTGCAATTTAATCATTTCGGAACCGGAAACATTCGCAGGATTATTGGTCACCTTCCGTACAGTCCTGCCGCGTCGATATTGTGTCAGCCTTATCGAACGCACGTAGGGTACTCTTTTTCAAAATGATACGCCTACCGTCGACTCCTTATCTTGCAACTTCTTCAAAGATTTTTCCACGCTGTGCCAAATGCCAAGTTACATACCACAACCACGACTATCGCAGAATCTTATTGGAATTTAAAAAATATCGACGAGAACTCGGGACCCGGGTCTCTGACGTTCCATTTTAAGAATCGTATGCGTTCGAAGAATTTTTCCACTTATCTGTCTCCTGCATGGCCGCATATGCGAGAATTCGATATGCTCGCATCATATACACAGCAAAGAATACGGTATAATATTTTCACACAATCGCTGAACACCTTTGAATATTCAATCGACCATTATTTATTTATTCCCGCATTTACCTTGGCTCCGATAACATTCTAAAACGTTTATCTTTATCCCTTTTTCAAGATGAAAATAAAGAGAGAAAAAAACTCGTGAGAAAGAAATCCGGCTTCAAGGCGTCGCCGTCGAATATATATTTACACAATGAATGCCTTAAAATCCCACACAGTTTTCTGTGAAAAACATTTTTCCCCACATTTCTTATTCATTTGAGACCTCGTTAAGATCTGTTTCAACGCACACGACCATAAGCGATTATTATTACGGCATTATTATTGTTCCAGGTCAAAATTCACCGGAAGTTAAACCAGAGTTTTTGGCTGCGTTGGAGAACCATACGGTAACTCAAGGTCGCGACGTGTCCTTTACCTGCGTTGTCAATCACCTGCAGATGTACAAGGTATTTTGAATGCTTGAATGAAATTTTGTCTTCTTATAATATGGGTACAGATTTAGAGAGAATCAATTTTCCCGACCCGACTTTACCCATGCATATAGTATACGTACGTACACCTATAAGTTTACTCTCATAGAAAACTCACGAAATTCTTGCAGACTGAGAGAGAAAGAGATAGAGTGAAAAAGAAAGTGAAAAAAAAGAAATATCGACTTCGAAGACTCAGGGAGAGTTCGACTCGAAGACACTGGGATTCGAGAAGCCCCCGAGTATCCCGCGTAAGCTGAACAATCGTAAAGTGAAGTTTTTTTATTTCCTGATTAAGACTGGGCTCTCTCTTTCTCTCTTCGGGTAGCCCCAAAGCCTAAACTCTGAAACTTTATCCTGGAGCCAGCCAGAATCTTGAAATATTCCGAACGTTCCTCTATACTTGCTTTACTTCTGAACGCCGCTACGTTTTACTCGAGGAATCGAACGCGTGCACCAAGCCACCGCTTTTGCTTGTGCTTCTGCTTTTGCTGCTGCTGTTACGGATTAAATAAGCGCAAAATCGAATTTGTCGTTAGAACAGCTTCTACAATGTTGACGCATCGTGTTTCCCATTTTATACCTGGCCTGCTTGTACCTGCGTAAACATGTAGCGTAGTATCGTAAGAACGTTAATTGAGAAAATGCTAGTGTAACGGTCATCTTCTTTACACAAGATTTATCTCGTCACGTATTTATTAACCGATGCTTCAATTTAACAGAGAAAAACTATGGTGGGCCTCACCGATGAGAATATAATAAAAAAGTTGTTGATTTCTTCGGTCCTCTGGCAGGACATAATCAGTGTACATATTAAATAAGTTGTATAAATAACGAGTAACAATTCAATAATGGATGAGAATGGCGACGAGCATGTGAAATAAAATTGTATAAAATAAAATTGTATACATATATAAAAATAACCATAGACAAGAATATATAATGGCACAGAGATTGGTCAATGATTTAAAATATAATAAAATAGCTCACCAGTCTCCCGAAGGGTCTTAATAATTCTTAATACGTCGTATGACCAGAACGACGGCCCAGAGAGGAGAGAGCGAGCGAGCGATCGGCATTTCCGCAATAGGCAAATCTTGCTGTTCGTGATTTTTCGGACTTATTCGATAATTGCGATCATCGCCCCTCCATAGCTCCACGTCACATACATACTTATGTACACCTGTGGGTGACCACCTGGACGCCCACACTAGAAACAAATTGGATCACGGTTAAAAATTCTAACGCGATGAATTCTACATCGCCTTTTTTCCATCCCAATAACAATTTTACCGGATTATTTCATCACTTTAGATATCTCATCGTCAGCTGATAGCACTGCAGCTCCAACTTATCGTTTTCTTAAATTATTCAGCGATCATAGATATGCATTATTTATATTTTAATTCCAAAGCGAAATCAACATTCTGCAAAAGTTATCCTGCACCCTTGGCAGTTATAAGTATAGATATATAAGCGTACAGAAATAGAAGACAAAATGAAAAAATGTGCGGATAAATGAATAATTGAAAAGTATTTTTGTACCGAAATTCAGCCGGTAAAATCAACGATTCTTGTAATAAAATCCTCATTGATTTATGGAAAAAAGATTGATCTCCAATTAGATGAGCTATCTTTACAGGTCGCTTGGATCAAATCAGACTCGAGAGCGATACTTGCCATCCACACTCATATGGTTGCGCACAATCCTCGGATATCCGTAACCCACAATGGTCACAACACCTGGAAATTGCACGTTGCAAACGTCCAGAAAAACGATTCCGGTACTTACATGTGTCAGGTGAATACTGATCCGATGCGTAGTCAGGTAAGAAAAGTGGTAAATATTTAAAAAAATCATCAACCACCAATAAATATATTTTGCCTGTTATTTCGTAACAAAATTTCAAATTTTATCAAATACCGTAGAACGGTTACATGGAAGTAGTAATTCCACCTGACATACAAGACGAGGATTCTTCGGACGATCTGATAACCCAGGAAGGTGGGAACATCCGACTACGATGTGAAGCCACAGGGACACCGATGCCAAACGTTACCTGGCGTCGTGAGGACGGACGTAACATAATCCTACGAACCGACGGTCAGAAACAAGGTATCGAGGCTTCTGATTCATCTTCTCTGCATCTAATGAAAATAGATAACCCTTCCAATTTTCTCTTTAACAAAGTGGTCAAGGTGTACGAAGGTAAGATACTGGAGTTGGTTGGGGTCCTGCGTCAAGAAATGGGTTTTTATCTCTGCATCGCCAGCAACGGCGTTCCTCCGAGCGTTAGCAAACGGTACTTGGTTAACGTCAACTGTGAGTATTTCGAAAAGTACAAATTATCGATGGATACGTAGTTTTAATATTCCTCAGCAAACAAAAAATTGTCATCCTTATATTTTTTTTATTTTTCAAGTTCCACCTCTGATAAAAGTTACAAACCAGCTAGTCGCCGCCCCCGTTGACAGCCATGTGGTGCTTCAATGTTACGTAGAAGCTTCTCCACGAGCTATGAACACCTGGTACAAGGATACAGGTAATAGAGAACAGCCACAAAAATAAACACAGCCACAGAAATTTGAAAAAATTAATTAGCAAATGAAACTAATGTATGTTCGTGGGTAAAATTGTAAGCCATACCTGGTATATTGTATGGCTACGTTATGTACTGGGTGGAACTTCCATGTGCAAATATGTACGTATAGTACATCTTGACACCATCACGGACAGGTATGCCAGTAGTACTGCTGCAGCCTGTTGAATTAAAGCGTAGTCGCCCGTAGTTTGGGCGAAGTTTCAATTTGACGCGGGAAATTTCCGTGCAATTGAGCTTGCGATAGCGGAACTAATTAAAAGCTGCACTTTTCAACCGTTACCCAACGAACTTTCCATTAATGAATATACGCAACTGCGGAATGCCTCGGGAATACCAGACCACGTTCCAGTTCCGGTTCTTTAAGTTTGATTATACTTAATGCATAGCCAAAGGATTGTTCAAAAAAATTCAAACCATTTTCTGCATTGCTAAAATTCAATTTGCCCCAAGCAAAAATTAACCATTCACAATGATATAATTGCAATGCAGTAGATAAGATTCCCCTCCCTCTTTGCCAGCCCTGAAAAAAAAAATTAATAAATAAAAAATAAAGAGGAAGTAAAATCAAAATGAATTTGTTCAGGTGAAAAATTGTTACCAAACGACAAGTACATGATGGCGGAGACGACGTTGAGCGACTACGCCTGGCAAATGAATCTTACGGTCCATTCTCTTAAGAAAAAGGACTTTGGTGGTTACGTATGTTCGGCAGAAACTGCTCTGGGTAAAGCGGAAGGCGTCGTTCGACTTCAAGGTGAGTATATATATGCGTACGTAGGTACTACATACCTACGTATGTAGTAAGGTAAAAGGCAGCGTCAAAGGAATCATGAGACTCGTTGAAGTAACTCGAGGTTCCCTTTGACCCCCGCAGAGTTACATTTGATGCCAACGACGACGCCGGTGAGTTTAACGAAAAACACAGACCAGGGACGTCGAAGGAAACTGAAAAAAGAAGAGGAGAGAAATCGAAAGAAGAACAGACAGCCTCACGGAAAACACTACGGGGACGGTGATGGATCCGTTGGGAGTGACGACGACTTTGGAACTACCCAAAGAATGGGAGGAAGCACGCAGGACCTTCATCGTACGGAAGGACCTTTAACGGTACCCTCCCTGTCACCGCCTTGGGTGATCATTAACGCGGCAACTAGGGAGCATTTTTTCCCTATAAAAAACGTCATACTGTTATTATTATTGTTCATGATAATTCTATAAAGTGGATTCTGCAGATACCGGCAAGCTTTGCGTGTTATCATCGTATCGTCAATGATTCTCGCGTTTATACCCGCGACCGCTGCGTTGTCGATCTTATTACGATAATTTTAATATCATTTATCTACTATAACCATGATTGTTATTACTGCCAAATTATTTTAAAATATAAATTTTGTAAATAAATAGCAATGATGAGCACTCAATCGGGATAGGAGTATTATAATAATGGAGATACGTGCTGTTTGATATTATATTAATTATACATGGCGAACTATAAAATATATTATGTACCGTAAAACAGGGGTGGTAATTATTAATTAATTATTATACTAATGGCGAAACTTCGAGGCGAATGGAGATAAGAGTATAGCATGTATAATGTAGGTGTACACTTGCAAGAGAGATCGGATAAATATTAAATCCTTAATGATAAGAATTATCTATACAAAATATTAGGTTTGTATGACGTGGCATATTAAATTTAGATACACAAATACTATACATATTACGATATATGTAGATATACCGTATCAATACTAATGGGGGCGGTGGACCGAGTGACCTCGAATTAATTCATGTAATACATGTATAGTAAGGAAAGTGCAGCGATGATAATATCATATTACAATATTATACGGATGAAAAATTGTTTATCAATATATTACACAATTCTTTAATAATTTATACCAAAACCGATGTAAATCCTACGCGGCGGAAAATAACTTACTGGAATGATTACTGCGACGTTTTATTAGAAGCAATGTAAATAAGCGTAATTAAGATTCGGTTTGTCTGAATTCAATAATTAACGAGTAGGAGAAAAATCGATTCAAACTTGTACCACTGCAGGTAAACTGCGACGTAAATTTTTTCCACACGGAATGTAACTGTTATCAACATTATTTTTTTCCAGTATATCTGCTAATTCCCAAATCAACCGACTAAGTTAACTGACTATCTTTATAATTTATAGAAAACATAACGCATAGTATGTATAAGGGAGCAGGAGTCATTCTTCCAAGACGTTCTTCCATGATATTTAAAAAGAAAAAAAAAAATAATCAAAATGAATAATATTTTTCTATTTATCCTGTGTATTGTATATTTACAATCCATCATATTTTCATTTCTAGTCGAAATACTTTTGATTTTTATTGTTTTCTTTTTTTTTTGCTTTTATGATTTTTTTATTGTTAAGGAAACTTGCAGGAGATGTGAATTATAGTGTAAATAGGCTTTACCCGAGAAATTTCTATACTGATTTGGTGGATTTCGAATAGTCAGAAATATTCTCAGTAAAGATAAACCTGTGTGCTAATGGTTAAGCCAAATAACCATCGACCTGGGCAACACTTGTTATACCTATATGTATTGTATGTATATCTAATACGATATACTCGCATACCGACGTTCATCGTTATCCCATTAATTTCGCATGTATCTAATTTACGAGTTTTCATTGAACCTGACAGAATTCACATGGGCACATTAATGTCAACAAGGATTAGAGCTATGAAATTGAGGTCGTAGTTCGCCTGAGCTGATCTAACAAGGGGGTTCATTACGTTCGAGGAAACGGGTGGTTCGTTTGCTTACAATCAAAGTCTAGATCTAATAAGGGAAATTCGGTAAATAGCTCCTTCAGAGTTATAACGATTGCTTTATACGGTCCGCACCAGGTACCTTAGACATAATGTACACGACCGAGTTTTGGATTTGATACTGCTTCGTTGTTCCGATCAAAGGTTTTGATTTTGGTGTTCCCTTCGAAACCATTCAATGCATTCATTCGTTGCTGAGTTCGGACGGGCCCTTCAAGCTACGTAGAATCATGTAGAATGTTTCTTGGGGCTAATTTAGCGAACAATGAAAAGTTTCGCGCAAACATTATTACGTATATGTTTAGGCTCCGAAATATTTTTGCCGAAGTATTGTCGGTTATTGATTAAGTATTCGTTATGTGATGTGACCAACGGTATTGTTAGAAAATTATGAGAATTTAAAGAATTTCTTGTAAATAAATATGTAATAGCACGAAATTGCCTCTACTATGGTAAATTAATATTTTTCGTTGCGCCAAATCGCTGTGCTAAGCTTATTCAATAATTAAATATAAACGCGGTGTCGTGACAATAAAATATATATTGGCATAGTTCGTACTACGTAACTGTTCAAAGAATATGAATGAACGGTCGTACCTATATTTAATGGTTGATTAAATATATAATAATGAACCAGAAATCAAAAGGTTCTTTTCCGCATAAAAATAAACGTGTTTAAATTAAGTACAAAATACAGAAAATAATAATTAATGCAGAAATATTATACATAGATTACACATATTTGGCAACGACACATATGAATTATGTAGGACCACGGTAAATGTACATAAATATAACATTACTCATTAAACATTGAAAATACCACGCGGCGTAATTATTAAATTGTAAATATATATAATTGAATGTTGAATTTTACGAGTCGCGGTATTACCTAACGTTGTTAATAAATTCATATAAAAGTTGATTAGATTTTATATATACAGGAAAATCACTTCATGTACCATGTATTGCTGTTACGAAAAAAACGAAAAAACATGTTTTGCCATATATGAAGTAGACGTTCAAATTTCTACGGGCTCGGGCGTAATTTCCAAAATATGAATGTTCTGGTTTTATCGAGTTTTGTATTTCTGGTGATAATCCGAACTTTCTTTCAACCTTATTAAGAGCTACTACATTTCTCATGTTGAACATTTTCGTGATTATATGCTGAATATTTTTTTTCCTCAAAATTCGCCTTGGCCCTAAATAAATTAACAATAACGATTTCACGACAAACAAGTCTTTATTTTCATTTCAAACACGTAGACAAAATGAAAAATAATCGACACATGTTAATAGCCACGTCCTGCAATACACAAATATGGTAAGAAACATAACGTCGAAATAAAACAATGGTCAGAAAACCGTATGATAGTTCCGCGCAATGACGAACAATAAAAAAAAAATGTATTATACATAATTTATTATAGGGATCTTGCATATTTTGTACCCATGTCGTGTACAGCAGACAAAAAGAAATTCTGTATTTTCATTTCACAAGTAATAAAGTGTAAATGACATTTGTGTACGTTAAAGATGAGGATCTGAGGTACAGTTGTAATGATATTTTCTGCGTTTTACAAGATAAATAACATCGTTTATCTTTTTATAACTTTTATTATTAATAATTGCCTTCGTAAACGTTAAAATAACCAAACTAATCACTAGTTCACAATTTGGAGTTGAAGTAAAGGATAGAACGACGTATGATAGGAATAATATGATGTATAATATTATTAAATTCAGACAATAAAACGTTTATTATCGATGTTAAATCATTAAATTTGTACAGCATTTATTTGTCGTCAAATACCTTATGTCGATTGCTATACGACGATGAATCCATAACGTTTAGATACATTTACAGGGAGCCAAGGAGTGTGGACCCATTTTGAGACACATTCACGTAGGTTTAGAATTTTTGCTATGTTTTCGTTTGACAGCTTTCAAAGAATTTAACGAGTGAGTTTTTTCATCGCTCAATGTTTCTTTTAATTTATTAACATGTTGCTCATAATTCATATTAACCGCCAATTCGTCCAAATTCAATACCTCTATTTTCGGCACAACTTTATTGGCTGCAGATAACATTTTGGTAAAAGCTACGATCTGCTTAGGTTCGACGAGGGACACAGCTGTTCCTGGATTACCAGCTCGACCTGTTCGCCCAGATCTATGAATATACCCTTTTATATGCTTAGGCATATCATAAGAAACAACCAAATTAACCCCAGGAATGTCTATTCCACGTGCCAGGGCGTCTGTGCTTACTAAGCTGAAATAGAAAATTTAAGCCGCGTTAGAAATGCAAGTCTTGTAATTATTACATAGAGGCAAGTATGCGGAATATAAGCAGATTCCATGTTCTGTATACGTAAATACGCACATTTGAATATCTCCTTGAGCAAATCTTGTTAAAACACTTTTTCGTTTGTTATGAGTTAGGGTTGAAGATAATTCTGCAACAGTTAATCCATTGTCCTTGCAAAGCTCGCCAAGCAGCAAGGCTAATCTGTGTGCCATTTGCCCGGAATTCATAAATACGAGCATTTTCGGAAATGTTTCATTTTCAGTTAATAAATGAACTAGCACTAATGGCTTATACAGAAGTTGACACTCCACTGTTCTCTCTTTCAACTCATCAGGGCTAGTGTACCGTCCGGCAAAATCTCCAGTGTTCTTATCCAGGTTCAAATCCTGGTCTTTATCTTGTGGATGAACTGAGGTAAATAATCTTGGCTGAATTAAATTTAGTTTGCTCAGCTTTTCAGGGTCTTGAGACAAAGTTGCACTGCATAACAATTTCTGAGCCGGTTTATAACGTCTGTTGAAAATATTTGTATAATTATTTTTAGCCTTCCTTCTGCATCCAACGATTGAATTGAAAGAACTTACTTGTTCATAAGATTACCTACGGTTAGAGGAATGCTACCAGAATGAGGCGCTGGGAGGTGCTGTAGCCAATCTATAGGTCTATCTGCTTCGTCAATTATAATAAATTGCAAAGCAGTTAAGGAAAACCCAGGTGTGTTTTTGATGTGATCAATCAGTCGACCCGGAGTTGTTACAACAATATCCACCTTACTGACAAGCTCTCCAGATGTAACTTAAAGTTCAAGACAGACATTATCAATTAGTGCATAGAATTCATTTGATGGAAAGGTATCATATTGACAAGATTGTTTGAGCTGATCCTATGGCAAAGAATTAGAGACCAACGTTTTTTGACAAGCTGAATTTGTTCTTGCTCTAAAGATGTTAGCCCCGAGAGTAGTGCCACTTTTAAATCTGTATGTGCTGTATATGTTGTCATGACCGTGTAAATCTGTGCAGCCAATTCTTGTCCCGGTAGTACAACTAAACACCGAAGTCTTGGTACGAATCGGTGCTGCAGATGCTGAATAACTGGTAAGATAACAGCCAAAGTTTTTCCTACAAGGTGGAAGTTATTTTCAAACAGGTAAAAATTATTTGCTCCATACCTAGAAATGCAGTAAGCATAAATGACTACTCACCACTTCCTGTAGGTGAAGAGATGCAGATATCCTGGGCCCACCACCCCATTTTTCTCTTCTCATTCCATTTCAGTATGAAAGGTATAACGCTGGCTTGAACAGGGAACAGTTTTGTAACTCCATTTTTTTTCAGGATCTCTATCAGTTTGTCATCAAGAATCGAATTGAACTCTGAGAGAGAAGGGCCACTGTTTATATCTGCAGAAATGAGTACTGGATCGGCCAACCAATCAGGTAATACTCGTCTGACTACAGTTTTCTTTTTGTGTGAATCTGAGCCCAAGACAATGAAGTCTTGTTTCTTTTCAGATGGTTTTTGATCGGCATCTTCTATATTTTTCAAACTTTCAGAATTTGGGGTCATTGCAGGGTCATTGTCTGGAGCCAAACTAGGTTGGTCATTTTCAGATGCATCCTCTTCTGTGCCATTCTTGGTCGTGTTATTCGGATCTATATCAGCATTGTCTTTAAGAGAAGTTTCTGATCTCTTGCGCGATTTCTTACGCACAACTTGGAAACTTTCAGCCTGCTCTTGATCTTCTATATCACCTGCTGTACTTTTACGCTTTTTGCGTTCCTCGATCTTTTTTAACAAGGCTGTAAGATGATTTTCGGAGGCAGCATCTTCTACCACATCCTCATCACCTTTGTATCTGAAATATTGAGAATACTATCATTTTACAGTGGTATAGAGTACATAAAAATTCCCTCATATCTGTTCCAGATTACAGACCATGTGTGTCAGAAATTAAAAGACAATTGCTGGCCATGGAAATTGACAAACATGAAATAAATGCAAATATGACAAAGGGATGAGTTAAGTCATCGAAACGCACCTATTGTCTGTGAAAATACTCATTTTGAACTGTCAAAGTAAATTCACATGCTTTTCTCCCAGGCTAGAGGTTACGGCTGAACGTACATGTGCGTACCAGGAGGGAAGGAGACCTATCCTCATGCCACAGAACCTGCGATGTTGTGTGCGGCCTGTGGTGCGGCTCTTTAGTAGTACTGCATTTGGCCACTCGCGGTACAAATGTTCCAGGCTGGGTCATTTACGGCATGGTGGGGATACAACTGCGGATGGACCAGCCATGACAGTGATGACAGTATCGCGTTAGCACCTGTCATTTGACTACCCGAAATACTTCCTGGTATCCTTATCACTTCAATACTCACTAATTATCCAAATCAGAACTGGCACTTGACCCGTGTTTTTATACAAAGAGGTTATAGTCATTCGGAAGAAGAAATAGCTTCTGATTTTCTTTCTGTGTACTTCAACATGGCTTATTCGGTAAGATAGCCATATTTATGTGTTTATAACTGATTTCGAGGGTTATGATCGTACATTACACGGAGTAGGTGGTACATTACTATCAGAGACAACAATGATCGTACTCAATTTTCCCCGGTTGGAAGTTCGGGTTCTCCAGTTGATACCGTGTGTTATTACATAATCTCATTTATATTCCCCTCAATCTAAGTCTGATGCATTGTTTGGTTAACACTTATACTTATTTCTTTACGCCATTCACTACAACTCTATTCCATTGCCTTTGTACAAAACCATACTCAGAACGTAAGAAATACACAGGGTGCAAATTTTGGTTCAACGCAAGGTGCTCTCCAGATCAGTCCGGAGGTACAGCAGTGGTTCTCAGCGGTGGATCGAGATGGAAGTGGTCGGATATCTGCCACCGAACTCAGGCCCGCGTTGGCTAATGGACAAGGAAGCAGCTTTTCTGATACTGCTTGTAAACTTATGATCGGTAAGCTTATGCTTGTTGGGGATGAATGCTTTGCACAGATAGTTTTAACTTCAATTTTAACTTTTGTTAAAGAAAAATCCGCGGTTTTGAATTTCAGGAATGTTTGACAAGGATAAAAGGGGCACGATAAATGTTGAGGAATTTCAAGCTCTCTATAACTATGTGAATGCCTGGCTAGGTGTGTTTCGTGGTTTCGACCACGACAATTCTGGGAGTATCCAAGAAAATGAATTGTCAGCTGCATTGACCCAGATGGGCTATAGATTCAGTCCTGAGTTTATACAATTCCTTATAAAGAAGAGCGACTTCAATCAGCATCAATCGATCAGCGTTGACCAGTTCATTGTGGTCTGTGTGCAGATTCAAAGGTTTACTGGTAAGTTTGTGATAAAAGGAGGTTATACTACCAAGCATGTGAACCAAGACAAAATTGGTTTACTAGTCTCGGTGAATTGTTTTTGTGCTTTTCGACCTTACGCTGAAGAAAAATTGAGTACTTACATTTTCTTTTGTTACATGAAATTACAGAGGCTTTTCGACAAAGAGATTCTGCTCAGACTGGAACAATATCCATTGCCTTCGAAGACTTTCTAAGTGTAGCACTATCCTGCAATGTTTAGTTCATGTTCAATGATACTTTAGAAGCTTAATTCTATTCCGCTTGCCCTTTCAGAGCCTAAACTCGACAATATGTTATATGCCGCCGAGACACGAAATGTTTTTTATCATGTGCAAATACCATAGTGAATAGTATTATTGTTACTTTTATTATTACTATTATTTGATATAGCATAAATTTATGTGACAAATATTTATTATAGAAATACTCCAATTCATATCTTCAAATATATTTTGTGCATGCTCTGTTTCATGGGGACATAGCAGGATCAGAATAACGAAAGAATTCCACGACAATAACTTTTTAGCACTGTTACAAATTTGAAAAAATATGGAATGATCTTGCTGTCACTTCTTTGTCTTTCAATTGGATGCTAAATCTAAGATTTTAAAATTTTCTTAGTCTGAAATTATATGGTTCTTTGAAACAAAAATGAACACCAAAAGAAAAAAATGTCATTCAAAATGGTCAATTTTTACCTACAACATATTCGAGTACCCAGCAAACTCATGTTAATTCTGCTGAATAATTGTAAAGTTGTAAATAGTGGTAAGTACAAGTCGTCGGACTTTCTACTTGCTAAAAGCCTTTTTGTAGATTTGTTTGCTTTGTGCGCATAGCAGTTCCGCCTTGACTACATTCGATTAATTATTCCAGATTTTAACAGGATAGTGTACCATAATTATGGTATCAGTAATAATATAATATTCGGAAATATTTTTACCATAACTGACCTCTGGTTTACCCAGAATTACTTGATATTCTCTTGTATATGTCTGTTACATGAAAAATTATCAAATAAAATCAAGTTCACAATTCTCAAGTGTATATTGTTTTTATTCATGTACCTAAAAACATAATCTTTACAATTTAAATCAAAGTTTTGTCGGTGGTAAACTTCTACGTTCATTTTGCGATTATAACGTAGTTGTAATTGTGCAAATGATTGACTTTCATTAAAATATACTGTTACGAATGAAACTGGCGAAATTTCATTGACTCAATATGTTTGCATCAAAAAATCAATCCCTGAGTAAGCATTTTATTTATTAGCATTTGGATACAATAATCATATTCGTGACGCGTAGTTTTCTAAATTGATACTACCGCATTAGCTGGAGACTGGTAAAACTCTCTGTGCATAAGATTGTTTGTTGTCAAAATTTTGTACGAAATACCAATTTTCTGTGACAAATAAATTGTGCGCGGTTAAAATTCTGTCACTTTTCATTTTCTCATTGTCAAATGTTGCAGAACCTGTCCACAATAAAATGCACCAACAACAAAAGATGACTAAAGAAGTAGCTTTCACTAATTGTTCACAAATTTCAATATGTTCGTACCATAATACAAACCGGCTTCGCAACGTGAACAAATTGATGTCATTTATTTGGCCCATACTTATTTTTAGATTATTCATCTTAGAGAGTTGCCAATTTCTAATTGAAAGGACGTACAAGATCGCATGACGTGCACGATTTATATTGAAAGTTTGTTGGGGCTCCTGAAAGAGCTGCATTGGAGGAATTGGCGATCCTAGGTACTTTATTGGTATTCAATGACATGTAAGTCTTTCTAAGTGCTTGTCTCGGAGAGAATCTTACAACAGATCAAAATTACACATAACACTAATTTTGAACGAGTTTACGAAATGTAGTCGAAGGGTCTCATCTCTACACAGGGAGAGGTCAGTTGAAAGCAGTGCAGCGTCAAAATGTTAATTTTCAAGTATGAGAATAAGGTGATATGATACTTGTGGTGTTCAATTGTCATAGCGCTCAAACGCTACAGGATATACTATAAGATAAAATGAGTATAATCTGCAGTGTAGATTCTAAACAGCAATTTACAAAATCTACTTCCCAAGTCGTATAATGTCTCGCCGTAGTACTATAGGTATGTATAGATTTATGCAGAGTGATTAACATCTGAAATCGTGTGGCGCGGATACCTGTAGCTGTAATGTAATTCATAGGTATAATATAGTTATCACTAATTAATGGTAATAATGAAAATAATCTAGGAAATGTGATGTATTTGTATAGCTTAAATACTATGTCACATATTATAACAATATTTCGTTTTAAGTTCAATGTAATATAGTTAATTCATTATACATAATAGTTACACTTTTACTGTAGATAATAGATGTTTTGTCTTTTGAATCTGATTTATTTTTAATTCTGGGTCATAATGAAACCATCAGGTAGATTTTTGAAGGCAGTTAGAACGAGAAAAATATAATTTCTCATTCCATACCGCAGACTTTTGATTACGTTAATGAAAAACTCATGCGAATTCGATTATGCTATGTAATATTTGATTTATTTTATTCAAAATCATAATAATGGTTATTGTAAGTAAGAAATTAGTGTGATAACTGGTATGGTGCTGTAGCATTTGTGGTGAATAATACCAGGTAATAATTGAAAAATAGCCATATCGTGTACCTCTTATTGTTAGCATAGATGTACAGTAATTAAAGACACTTCTAATTAACTCATGTATAGGTATACTTTGGTCGCTATGGACTTTAAAGCTTGTACCATTGGTAACGTCTCCTAACCCAACCCTAAAATCATTATTACTATAGTAATATATATATAATACTAATATACTTTCATAACCGACCACTAAAAATTACTCTCAAAGAATTTTTATTTCTGGTAGCGAGTTACTACTTTATTTCAAGCTAAAAAGTAAACTTGTAATAACATGTACCCATGCTTCTAAAAAAAATTTTTTTTCGTTTGAATCCTCCTTTTTCTGAAGCAGTTCGAAAAATAATTTACCTACTTCTTGGTATTATATTATGTTAGTTGTTGCTCTATACCTATACCTTCTCATATCATAGTTATATCTCAATACAAATTACAATAAGGGATCCCGTAGCAGTCAAAAACCATCATTGTAATATTTCGTTGTGATTGGAATGAAAAATAATTAGAAATTAGTCACATGACTTCGTGAAATTATACTTGAATTTATTGAAACGAGCTAAAGAATTTCGTGCGATGATGACCGTATGTAACGTAACTAAATTCGTAATCATTATACACATAATTATATAATCAGATCATTTACAGCGTTAATAGACGGTCATTCGTGTTTTTAACAGTTTTGAGCCCTTAAATGATAAACTTCATCTGCCACTGAGAATTAAGAAGTCTTTAGTAGCATATAACATTTATACATGTATAAATGCTTCTGAGAAATTTCAACGAGTAGTTCTCATTTATGGATATACATGTGCTTTAATTTGATTGACTGCATGGCAATTGAGATGATCTTAACACAACTTAATTGAAAAAAGCACGGGGCGAATCGCCATATTATTGCGTATAATCAATCCATAGAACGATGCGATTATCTGCATTATCCTGCACACGACGCGTCGAAAGTGTTATCACTAAATGCGATTGAAATTTCACAGAAATTCATCAATTCATAATCTATATAAGGTTATAATAGTTAAATATTGTGAGCGTCCATTCATTAATTATTTAAGCGTCTTTCTTGTGCCCTAAGTATTAGTTTATTGTATAGATTTTTTTCATATATTTATAATAGTTTAAGACCCTATATATCCTTAGGCGTATATATAATAACTAAACATTTCTTTATTTATTCATATAATTTCTTGATTTAAGAGCTAGTTATCCAAAATTGTTTCCACACCTACAATATTTATATATATGCGTGTCCTATATTCAATACTGTGATCATCTTATTTAATAAAGCATACGTTCCGCTTCAGCAAAGATTATTATAATCATCCCTTGTACAAAAATCTGATTTCCACCAGATCCCATCGTTTTGAAGTCCGGAGAATTACCTTAAATTATTCTCAGAATTTTCAATCTAATCAGGTCAGTACTTTTCGAGGTATTCAGATGCTGAGATTTTTTTTTTACTTCTACCGATGACTGCATTTCCGATAAGTCTCTATCCAATCAATATATGATTCGATTCAGCTGGAATATGATCGATTTCTTAAATTAATCCATTTCGTAGTTTTTCATTTGAATTAGGAACGAGATATTTTACGTGCACTTAAATTTACTGGACTTCGGTATGAATGGGTATTTATCGGGCTGCCTGATTGTTCAAATTTCAGAATGAAGAATTCGAGCTTGGTTTGAGGGATTGAAGATGAATAATCATTGCTGCTTTACCATAGGAGCGTTTCAGAGTTAATTATTTGAAAAATTATCATTACAGGGAATAAAAGCTACGAATTATATTTATTTCGATAGTATGATGCGTTTCTTATATCGAATCGATAACAACTTTAGCAAAGCCGAATGTCGATGTAGTACCTATAACAACGCTTATACAGTCAAGTTACATATATTCGATAAAAATGGACCGAATTTAATGATTCAATTTCGTTTGAATCAATCATAAAAATTCTTTGTTCATGAAAAAATTGAATTGGTCGAAATGAGTAACACACTCGGGTATGAACCTTTTATGATGGGATGAGGCAGCTAGCCCATACGAACTAAAAATACATGAAAAAGACCAGACCAAGTCGAAATCACTGTGTGCTCACATCGGCTCATTCATTTTCCCATAAGGACTATCCTTGCCAAGACATCGTGGCATTATACATACATGGTATGTATGGGGTGCAGGTACAAGTTAATTCGAGTAGGGTCTGACCCTCACTATTTTTAATTTGGTTCTTAAATTGTCTGTTGTTAGTAGTACTTCTAAAACACCCTCAGGTTCTTTTTTTATCGTTTTCGAGCTTCATTATTTAAAGTTAGTAAAAATGTCATTTTACTTTCGAAAAATTTTGAGGTAGGTATAAGGTTCATTACGGATCCAGTTTTTATTTTTTAATTTTAAATCACACTCTGAAAATTTCCGATCATCAAACATTATATAATATCAGGAGGTTCGAACAATATAAAAGTGCTGCGAAAAGAGGTTCCATAATAAATCTTGCCTAGAAATGCTCGAAACAAAAAGTGTGGAGTGGAGAATTTTTTCAGAAGTTTCAATGGTATAGTTTTTTTGAAACTTTTAATAATCAAGACTCAAAAACAGTGCAAAGCATGTAAAAGATGGGGGTATTTTGGAGGAATTGTTCTAAGAAACTTAAAATGGTAATGAGGGTTAGACCTTACTCGAATTCAATAATGGAACCACCCATTATACATATTGTATTCATATACGTGTACATATCGAAGGCTGAAAACCAGAAGTTTTCTTCAATCAATTTGTCGCCATAAGAGCGTGTCGAAATTGAACAAACTGGAAAACTATCAAAATTCAATAATCGAATCAAATATGATGAAGGCATTTTGATAGTGCACTGCCACGAGGGCGTATGAACGAAAAAGAAAAGTTAGTACCCAATTATTTCGAAATAAAAAGGTTTTGTTTCAATCGTACTCCACTTGAAGTAATGTCATTTTGATGTTCTTGAATTTTGTATATTTGTGTGAAGTATGTCCGTATGGCAGCATCCACAGTTCTTCGTGATCTACACCGTTTTTGGTTTGTAGCCTTCGATATATACCTAGTGGAGACTAGGGCAAAGTGAGTTGCTCTGATGGAAATTTCTCTATTTCTGTTTACTCATAACGCATTATGCAACCCTCTATTCAAGCCGGATTCCTCTTTTTTTTTCTGCGTGTTGGGGAAAATGAGGTATAAACGTACCTGTGGGGCGAAACCAGGTACATCTCATTCTGCCTTATACCTATACTTGATGTATGGAAAGTTCTTCTCTAGTTTTTCTTGCAATAATTTGTCAAGAATATTAAAAAACCTATACTATTCCTCTCATCCTTCTTACGCATTATGAAAGATTTGACAATTTCGCATAGTTTTATACATGTCCTTGAAAGATTACCCGATTTTTCCCCACTAGTTGTGCAGAGCCGGGTATTTTGTCTTTCTCGAGAAATCATGTTATCCTCGGCGAGCATGATTTTTTATTTCGAAACTATACCTATTCATTTTCTCCATACATGTAAGAAGCAAACACATAAAGGTACCCGGTTTTACGCTACTGTTCCCTATTCATTTAGTACTTGTAAATAGATAATAGATTAATTGAAAAATCATTTAGTTCCTTTCACTATATCTTTCAATCATCCCGATTCGCCTCAGTGTCCCCTATAAAATTACTTGTACATACATGAGTATCTTCATTTGTATAACTATCTATAAGTACATACATCGATAATTATACGACGTAGAATTCGACTACATTTGGAAGTTTTTAAACGTTATATACATATACATATACACGGTGGTCAACTTTACATGAGTCAGTCATCTTAGAATATAAGAGACTAGGTCTTGAAAAATATCCATCGTGTATACAGTATACTTATAGTACGTATAATTCGTACGAGGGAACTCAGCAGTAGGCTAACGTTGTGTAAAATACTGATTTAAAATTGGTATATCTACAAATTTATAGTGCAATTGTGTTTTTCAAACTCGATGGTATAGAAAGAATTGTACGTAAAGATGATTCCATAGCACTTGAAGGGGTTCGAATTTGTAGAATTTTTACATTACCAAGTTGGAGGACCACCATCTACTGATACCGCAATTCTAGATTCCCCCCCCCCCCCCCCCCCCCCTCCAAATTGATATTTCGATCAGGGTCATCCACCTACGATAGGTTTCGTTTCACGGACTTATGCACAATTAAAATCAGAATAAATTGGAATAAAATTGTATCTTATAAATGGGCCCCAAAGAACGTGCGACTTAGAAACAATCGCTGTACATATTTATAACTATGTATAAGTTTATTCTTTCAAAATGTGTTTTTTTGAAGCGATAAATAAATGTAATATAAATTCTGTCGATGACCTTTACACGGATTTTTGTTTTTGGTGCTAAAGCCTTCGTAATTGAGGGTGTTGGTGCAAAAAGGTTACGAGTGAAAAACTTCATAGTTCTGCTCGCAGTTTGTTTCATAGGCATAAAAAAGGATTACCTTTCGGGAAAACCGTGTTCCAAAGTGATTATGAAAAAATGCACTTACACCTTTTTTGTACTAACTCACTCAATTCTATGATTTCGATGATCTCTAGATTTTATTACAATAAGGGTACCTATTGGATCTTTATGCAATTTCTGATGTGTAAAGATCAACGGAATCCGACGGTTGACTGAAGAATAATTTGATCTGCTAAAGTCTTATTGGATTCGAGTGATCGTAGCTTAATTTACTTACGTTGATAAATCGAGACTCAGCGACGAATGAAGTTTTGCCGCTGTATGCAATACAAATAACATCGAAGCGTACAAATAAAATGATCGTTTGATAATTTGTTTTTTCTTAAAGTTTAATTCATTGGTCGATGATCATAAAAAAATGCCTTCAAGTCTTCAAAAATCCCTTTTTCAGCGATAATCATGAGTTCAAGACTGACCGTTTCCCTATTCTGCGGTCAACGAAATCTCTGACTCAAATTTTCATTGTATAAGTAATTTAGCTGGAGATTCTGACCACTATTAATAGCTTACAGATTCTAAATTTTGAGTGCCTGTGTATTGCTTTTAAAATTATGAACTAATGTCAGGTTACTGTAATGAAGTACTTACAGGACGTCTGGGGCAAAAAACGACGATTCACCGAACTAGAAATTATAGAGTCGCCATGTTTCTTTTTAAAAAAAGGCGAATCAAGAGTCTAGTTGCAAAAATGCAGGGTGCAATTATTTTTAAACTTGGAACAGTATATGAAGAAGAAAATAACTTGCAGCTACTCCTAGCAGTCGGACTGCGAATGTGGCGTTAGCAGATCCCTTGAACTTGGTTGATGAAGATGCGCTAGGTCCAGAGTACTGTGGCCAGGACTTAGGCTTGGCGTGACGATTATTTGAGTTCTGGCAGCTCCTAGCAACGCCGTATTTTCACAAGAAGTGTCGTCCTCGTCTGAGACGAACAGATTCTCTGGATCACTCTCAACTGCAACAGCTGATCAACACCAATGAATAGCCATGTCAGGATTCAAAGTCGCAGGTAGTGCATATTGGTCAGGGCTAAGGACCAGAAAATCTACGGATTCTATGAAATTCAAGCTTCACTTATTGCCAGACGAGCGTATAACAAAAATTGAAATTGAATTGTTGAAAAAAGTAAGTGTAATTCGAACAACCGGGGCTTGATGGTTTTTCTTTTTTTATGATGCTCACTTTCGTAGGATTCGCCTTTATGCCAGAAAATGGATCGAAAGTTCAAAATAAGTGAGGGTTACCCCCTTTTGGTTCTTAGCCCTTGATATTATATTCTTGTATTGAATGTATTCATTTGTTTTATTTCAAGAAATAAAATTATGAAAGTATTTAAGAGACAGGTAGTTTGGAAACTAGAAATCGAAATTGATCAACTAAACGCAGACTTAGAAATATATCCGTTGTCTAATAAGTAATAAAATAGAAGTGATGGTGCTGAACTATAGTTGTAAGAACAAGGACTGTTTTCAAATTCAAAAATTTTGCCATGATTTCGAAACACCACAGGATTATCATTGGGGTGATGACCATCTCCAAACTCAGTTCAGTGAAGAATTACCGGAGGTTAGGTGGTTTTCATTAATATCCGGAGTGATAATTACCACCGTGATTCTAGCAGTGTATGTTTCAATAAATCGTTGAATTGGAGATTCACTATTCAAATCGCAGTGATACTTAAACATTTAGTTATTGAATCAGTGCATTTCTGAGTGTAACAAGCAAAAAATTCCAATGATTCCGCAGTAAAATTTCACTGAATAATTATAGTTTAGAGAGCAGGATTAGTTCGATCCAGGGTTGATTAATGCACATAAAAAGGTGCTCAGGTCATGCTTAAAAATATGTGAAAGATATACAACTATAAATAATGCAGTGATATTATGTCGTTGGTATTATCATTGATTATTATTTTAATTTGAAGAGAGGAATCATGTTCGAGCTTAGATATTCGTCTTTATTTTAGAAGGCATCAAATGATAAAAAGATGATCAGTACAGCCCTGAAATTGTGTTAATAACGGTCAAGAATAAATATCTCACGATTAAGAGCGGCAAACGCATCGAATGCAGAAATTTGAGAAATAATTTCAATTTCTGTTCTTCTTTACTTCTCCTCTACTGTTCGCGAATAATTGTAAACAATAAAATGCAAGTCATGCATTATTTACTTATATCCACTACTGAAGAATCATTCTCCATCACAGAAAATCAAAGCAATCAAATCATCCATCGCCAAAAATGAATCTTAGCAGAAAATTATTTTCCGGAGCAGAAAATATTCAAATCAAACGTCACTGTCAAGTAGATTATTCGTACTTCACATATAACAGCCATTCAAAAAGAGAATATAATTCTTGAGAAAAAACTTGATTATAAAATGAAATGAAATTACTCTATCCTCCATGAGTTGAGTCTCCACTAAATCTCCATGTCTTGATGTTTGGAGAATCCACGCTACAGCACTTTGCACTTTTTAGGCTCATTTATTAACCGGATCTAGCGTCACACCCTGACTCTTGTAGGAACCAGCATCATGTTTCAGAACGCTTATTCGTCACTCTATCCCTACACACATAATTTTTGTAATTTTTGGAGATTTTTCACTACTGCTTCTTTGCGTATACATTCCTTAAAATGGTTATTTTTTCTTAATTTTTCAGACCAACCTCTCAAATGGTTCCAATTGCGGAAAAAAATTCTCCTGCAATTCGTTCCAACGGGAACACGTCCCGCACAATTATTTTTTGTGATTTGAAAAGAAGAATTTTTCGGCTTTGTAAATCTACTACCTATGTTATATACCCATACACCATGATGCTAGAAGTTGACCACACTTCCAAAGGGTAAAAATTTGTCGGTTACTTCGCGCAATTTTGACTGCGTTAGATGTGGTAGTATGTGAAGTAAAAATGAAATAAAAGAGAAACGCAAAACCTTGCTTGTTGTGCAGTTGACTTTTGAGGTGCAAATTTCAAACAAAAAGTGAAACACGATGCATTGTCGTGCGAAATTGGGTTTGTGAGTAATGGTGACTTTATTAATGTAGCCGTTCAGATTTCTTCAAATATGTGTGCACCTCGACTCGATTTTGTTTAGGCAGAACGTGAACTTTATCTTTCAATCAATAATTTTAACGAAATACTCAGATGGACTGATCAGGTTTCTAAAGATCACAGAAGGGCCAAACAATATTACCAAATTATCCACTAAAAATAATGAAGTTCAGTATATACTGTTTTTTGGGCAGATGGAATAGCCTGCGGAAAAAAGTGGCAATGAAGCCGGTAAAGGCTCATTTGCTCACGTCACACTTGCCCACGGTACCGAGTGTACGCAAGTGAATAATTTGCTCGGCGTATGGCAAGTTCGCCTGCAGAAATGTTAGCCCGTAGCAAACTTGGTCAGGGCATAGATTATAGCAGGCTTATATGAGGTAGGTTGAAAAGTTGCGTCTATAACGTCTACAAATGCAATTTGGAATCCAGAGATTGTCTTCATCGTGTCAATCGTGGGCAATCGATCCCGGAACAGGTGTGCAACGAGTAAATGTGCCCTGGGCATTCGTCCCACGAAGTTAAACTTGTATGGGCAAGTGAACCGTAAGCAACCCTAACATGGGCAAGTATGCTTTAGATTAAAAATTCTATTGACGAACGTGCCATGTGCCAAGTAAGTCATTTACCCTGTGCAATCGTGCTGTTGGCGAAAGTGCCGTGTAGCAAAATATCCGAGGGCAAATGTGCTGTGTGAAAATGTCACCCTTTCATCAAGAGTAAAATTATATATTTCTCTAAACACGTTTTGAAGTTTAGAATAATAACAAGGGAGATAACTGAGGCCTACAATTGTAGTGGGATAAGTCGTGTATGGGATGAATCAGAAAACTTCAGGAACGTTCTCACGATGCAACATCATAATGATTATTTCTGACATTCTAGATAACATCTGAGACACTCACTTTTCGATTGAATCTCGTTATAACGAAGTTGAGGATGAACAATCGTCGAGTGAGGCTGAAAATTTATTGCATACCTTTGAATGTTAATGATGATATTGTATGAGTGATACTTTCGTGTGCTGTACGTTGACGAAGGATGGAAATCAATTGGAAATTAAGCAAACCGAGAGAAAAAAAAAAAGCACAAGTGAGGAAAAGCAAAAAATACTACTGTTCTAACCTGGACGAGTTCCAGCGAGGTTAGCCTCTCCGTCAATTACTTTTTGAGGAACTTGTCACCGGCAGTTATTTTGTGGAATTGCTAGACGACAAGTTATCTTTGGCGCAAAAAAATTTCCCACTACCTCCACCGAGTCTCTTGATTTGACAGAAAGGCTAACCCCACTGGGAATCGGGGGCGTTGCGCCATATATATAATGATGAGCTCAGAATAATTTCAACAATAGCGATGTTATTATCTCCAGAGGCACCCCGCACTGCAATTTCTCTGCTCGGTGCGAATTATTGAACTTGAATTGCTTTTGGGACATGATCCGATAGGATCTTACCGTAGGTTTAAATAAAAAAAACTAGAATTCTAGTATTCAAAGTTCAAAAGTCAATGGTGAACAACAATGAAATCAGTCAGTGAAAAAACTAAACTAGCTTCGAGTTTGGGGATATGACCTCATTATAAGTAGAGAATTTATAGTACTGCTTTGAGGGATGAATTTCAAGCCGCTTTTCACCCCTTTATTATACTATAAAATGCACTTTTTCACTTTCGTCACTAGTGTGGAAAGTGAAGTATTACTTTCGTCATTAGTGTGGAAAGTAAAGTATGACTTTCGTCACTAGTGTGGAAAGTGAAAGAATGCACTTTTTCACTTTCGTCACTAGTGTGGAAAGTAAAGTTTCACTTTCGTCACTAGTGTGGAAAGTAAAGTATTACTTTCGTCACTAGTGTGGAAAGTGAAAAAATGCTTTAATTTACTTGCGTCACTAGTGTGGAAAGTAAAGTAAAGTATTTTTCCTCAGTAGTGACGAAAATACTTTTCGGCAGATCCTGATCTTTAAATGACTGTAACTTCTGAACTAATCGTCAAACCATCTTCGTTTTGGTCTCAAAATTTTTGTCTGTTCTCAAGGTATTTTTGTGATTTTTTCCAAATCTATCAAGAGCGGCCTTTTTGTGGAAAAACGGATTTTTGATGTTTATTCGCATAAAAAACGGGTTCGGGATGACTGAAAATTTTTGAAAGAATAACCCTCAAAAAGACCATTCAATTATTAGTCAATTATGTTCCATACTTTCTGACGATAGGACCAATAATTTTCGAGCTAACGGTTGGTGAAATATTGCTGAAAAAGAAAAAGTGAAAATTTCAAAATTCTGTATTCTTGAAACCAAGAGTAGAATCGAAAAAGTACGAGATACGTGTAAGTTCTTTTGGTCGTATTACGGAGCGAAAAAAAAATGAGTCAAATCGAAGAGGTCAAAGTTCACGGGCTTGTCGGTTCCGTGTGGAATACCTCATAAGCTTTCTTGCGCTATGAATGCAAATATCAGAATGCTCTTCGTGTTATCCTAACAAATGAAAAGAATAAAAAATATTAAGTGAATAATTACAATACTATGAGCTAGGAACAACATTTTCTAGTTAAAGTAACACGTGAGTTGAACTTAAATCGATACGAGAAACCAATAGATATGAAATTTACGGTCCACTTTTTATGAATTATCACTTCTTCATGTTACGGTTTTTCTTCGCCAACTCAAACTTCCACACAATAACTTGGCTCGACGCAGATGATTCTAATGAGATTCTCATTCGAAGTCCTCACAAAATGAGCGGGAGAATTCGATGCCATCAGCTATGCTCGTTAGATACACGAAAATCAAAATTTCTAACAGTGTTTGCATACGATGAAACTCAACTTACTGGTCGATTCTTTGGGACTCGGAACAGCCTCGTAAATTCTAAGGCTTCTGCTCTCGAGTTCGATCGCTGTCTCCTGCGGAGAAGGCACCACAATAACGACTTCGTCGCTTCTAGAGGTCACTGAGGAGGTTTCCGCTGATCCAAGAGCGATGACGGAGGCCGCTTCAATAGGATGGCTTAGGTGTGACGGTATAGAACTGTCAGTGACAAGATATTTACACTTATCATACATTCTGCAGTGCTGGTATTTTACTGAATTTTTATCGCGGACAAAAGTTATAGGTGTTGAAAATTTTCGTGGGAAGCTTACCTTAATGTCACCCTTTTCTTCTGCACGCGACTGCTCAAATCCGAATGACCTCTGTGTATCTGCCGCGGGCGAGGTTGTTCGGAGAAAGTTTTCGACGTCGGTGAACTTGGTTCGGATAACTGTTTGTCGATCAAAATCGGCTTCAAGATCTGCGAAACGACACCCCCTCCTCCTGGCCCTCCGCCAGGCCCTCCACCGCCACCTGTTTGAACCGGAACAGCTTCTGACGCTGGCAACGGAAGTGCCAGTAATCGTTTTCTATCCTCCATGTAAAGCTCTATAAAGTGGTCAAGTTTTACTTCGATCTCGTCAACCTGGGAAGAACAATAGTGAAGTTTTTATTTTTTATTTTGGAACGACGATTCTATGGTAGGGTCATAGGACACAAAGATTTTTTCCAACCATTTTTGGGATTTTTGGGATATTTCAAGTTTCGATATGAATGAAATCAAAGTTCAATTATTCTTCTGGGGTATCCAGTGCAACGTCTCAGAGTCAAAGGTTTACTACCGTGCGATTTCGACATGAGATGATTCGGGGAAGCCCGAAGCATGACTTGTGAACAAAGTGATGTAATCTAATTTGACAAAAAGTATCTGGAAGGTGAAGCTTTGAGCATGAGAATTTTTTGTGGGAGGCTTAATACGTCAATTGTTTTTTGAGTTATAAGGCTTTCAGGTAGTTCACAGGTGGGGCTGCCTTACCAACAGGGACCCGTTCTTTTGAGAAAATAGAATAATGCTTCAAAAAGCACCAAACACTCGGCTTGCCTCTCAATGTTTCTTGGAGTGTCCAGAATTGCGCTCTCGTGGGTAGGGTACCAAACAAGTGCGTAGATTGATGATCGAATTATTTTTGTGACCAGCTATCACTCACGCAGCTGCGCACACACTGACGATGCCAGAGGTGTTTACTTTTTTACGTATCATTGTCACAAAGCACATACTTGAAAAATCAAGAGCGCAATTCCTGCCGCTACAAGGAACACTTGGACGAAAATCCGGAACGATCAGGTGATTATTCGGGACACAATCCTATTTTTATGACATGAGGTGACCCTTTATACCTATATGTAACATGCATACACTCGCGGATTACAAGAGTTGGCAACCTGTTAACTTTCTTGCAGAGTGTATGTATTTAACTTTCAAGTTAGCCACAATCAAAGTTTTCGCTCGTGTATCGCGAACCCATACCGAACAAAAAATACAAATAGATGACGTCATAAAGGGATAAAAAATATTTGATACCGGAAGAGTGGCTCAAAAAGCAAGACAGGAGATAAATTGTTAGAAATGAAGAAGATAAATACTGCAAAGGTAGAAAGGTAGAAAGGCGAATTTCGAATTGTATTCGGCATTGCGTTGGTAAGTAGGCGCATTTTGATGTACTACGAGTTCAACAAGAGTTTTTGCGATTGAAATACGTGAGCCAATATGCATGACTAATAATTTAAATGATTTATCAATAATTATTTTGGAAATTTGTCGGGCCAAATTTTTTGTTTTAAAAATGTGGTATTGAGCTCACCTGTCGTTCGACGTTGACAACCCTCGACGCAAGACTGATTTTCGACGCGTATACGTCTTTGGCTTTCGATCCCTGCTTACCTAAAATTTGATCTAACCTATAAAATACAAAAAATTGTTTTAAAAATATTCATTTTTTTCGTGCAGTAAAATTTTCCGGTTCTAACAAGCAAAGCCAGATGAAAAACTGTGGATTTCACAAGACGACATGCAGCACAGACGACAAAATATATGATGCAAATTCCGAGGAATTTATGTTAACACGCCTATATATATTACTACTTACAATTAGTTACTAAAAACTGGTGCATTATATGACGTAACATCACACAAGACAGATTATAACGTGATATCTACATTCGACAAACTTAGCCAACTATGTTACATTCTTCTGAAGCGAGTATTATTGGAGCGACGCAGAAGTAAGCACTTGTATGCCTATATTGTTCAACAACTTGCTCCGCTATTTTGTTTTATGAGCTAGGAAATGCTGATGAATTACAGAATGGTTAAGGTCAATATGCCGCGACATTCTCGAATGAACATTTTCCAGCTACAGATTTTACATGTTGCATCGTCAGTTGCCTTTCAATTTTCCGCTGAAGAATGTTAGTTCATGAATATACAGTTTGGTGAACGAACAGATTGGCAGTACTGAAATAAGAAAAGCAATCCTCGTTCTTCACCTCGACCTCTCAAGGACTGTTTTTCCTAGTTCTAGTGGCAAGATGTTTAATTTCTCTCCAAACTTATTTCAGTGAAAATCACTGAAGCCAAGTCTTTTTGCTCATGATTACAATGAGCAGTAGAACCACTAATTGTAAGATTCATTAGTATGTCTTTAAATGGAGTCGAGATTTACTCATCAAATCGGTGATACTCGGCAATCGAATCAATCGATTACCGAGAGAAATTGAGGAGAGTAAGACATTGATTCAATGATTTGGCAGTGAATGTTTGAAAATTCACTGTTATTGAATTAGAACGAATGCATAAATTAGTGAAAACTTCACTACATTAATTAGTTTAGAGCGCAGTTTAGAATTGCAACAATGAGTGGAAATAACGACCTTGAAAAAACTTGAATTCGTAGAGCGGTATATTCTAAATTTTAATTTTCTCTTCACCGACTTGTACAGAAGCAAACCAAATGACAAAGTGTTTTTGAGCCGTTGAATAATAAAACGCAGTACATTTTTTAGCATCGCTCCATCATTCACAGTTGGAGGTACATGGTAAACATTTTTTATTGATGCGAACTCAAAGCCACTTCTATCTCTAAATCTTCCAGCGATGCTACAACTATACACAGTGCCAAATCTTAAGAATCATTAGTATTTCGAGATCTATTTTTCCAAACGTTGCTGCAGGGGATTTCAAATTTGTTTCCTAAATTTGTACCTGAACTGGAGATTTTTAACGCGATTCAGCAGATCCGCATGGCCTGAGCTGTACTGCTCGATAACATCCTTGACATCGTAGGGTTTCAAAGCCTCCCTGAACTGCTTCCGGGCCACGAAGTATTTTATCTTTTATCAAATATGATACACATTTACACTACAAGATCTCAATTGTTTCATCAGAATTACAAACATTACACATGGTACAATGTGTCAAGAAATTATGTGTCGTTGCTCCACCAGATGATTTTTTAGCTTGAGATTGATGAAGATCTCTGAAAACTTCCAGCCGCAATATTGACTTTGTCCTTAAAATTCGGGGTTAACAATTTTTGATAGCACGAAAAATTCTACTTGTCGAGGAAAACCAAAGTTTCTCAGCGTGTATGGGTAGCGAATGTATCTTTATGGCCCAGGTTTTGATGACTTTCTGATTTTTTATCGGATTGCAGGGTCCATTTGGGACTCGTGGTCTCTCTGTAATTTTCATTCTCTTGACTAATAAACTTTCCTGGACGAATTACAAATTTTCAAGGCTATTATTAATTTTGCAGTTACAAGTTTACATGGATTTTCAATGACTTCAAGTTGGAGAATCATTTGGTCTAGCAGTGACATAACGATCATACACAACCCTGTCTTTACATACTACCGATAATAACAAGGCCGTACATCGTGAATAGTTTACATTTAGAATATACATATAAACGTAGGGAAAACAGTGTGAAATAGTCCCACCTCAAAATGGAATACACATTGAAAGATGAAGAAATATTTGGAATTTTCATTTCCCCGATGAAAAGTGTATTTTACACCTTTTGGCGAAATTCACCACACACATTTTTTAGATGGTCCATTCAATCCTTCTTCCGTGTAATATTATACGTGATGCGTAACAAATTACGATACTCCAAAATTCACATTATTATAGGCAGGTGTTGAGAGGAAAAGCTAGTGTCGATTGTTTTACTTGACAATAATGACCACTGACAATGAGTAAAATGTCTCGTTGATTTGAAATTAAATTTGCATCACGCCGTGAAAATTCATGCAGCACAATAATACCTATAACAAGTTGAGGAAAAGAACAACTTGCAGTCAAAAAAGATGGTCAAAATAATAAGTAGATACGAACATCGAGATTAGTGGGAAATTGTGGGAATGGTGTTTGATTGGTACATTATCTTACGTGATCCATCTAGTTCCAGTTTTATATAAAGTACATATGCAACGAAAAGACACGACGGATATGCTGAAGTCTTTAATTAGGGTTGAATGAATCTCTTGTCATACGTATGAAAGCGCGATTACGGTAGGATAGATATCTGCCATTTAACATCAAAGAACAGTAGGAGTCAGCCTTTATTGTGAAACTCGTTGGAGTTTCACAATATCTGCAGCATATCGATGTAGGAAAGATTTCGTAGTACTACCCGGTATAAGTTTGAAACTTATAGCGAGTTAATGATACGCAATTACTGAACAAATAGTATCATAAAACACTGCAGTGATTTGATGGTTTATACGCTTCAAGATTTATGGAATGATTCAATGACTAGTGTGCACAGGATTACAGTGATTAGGACTTGCCCAGGCATCCTGGAAAAATGGAGAGATCTTTCACTCATCGTATCTTGGAAGTTTGAGACTCCAGTCACAAGTCGCGGGGTGGGGAGAACATGACACGCCGATTTGTATTCTCAAGTTGTTTAGCGTACTAAATAGATACGTTAAATTTCCTAACAATAAGTGAGCAAAAACTACTCAGATACTTTCCGAGCTCAAAGAGACTAGTGAATACGAGCCACTTTCTTCCAATTCACACTTGGAAAACCTTCAATCCTTCAACACTTTGCAATGGGAACTCTCGCTTCCAATTGCTTTTGTAATGAGAATCCTCGCTGCTAATTGCTTCTATGAGAGGAGCCAGTGCGCTAGGTAGTAAGTTACGCGGATTTCAATTTGTGAAAATCGTATGTACCTGTCATGTGCACTGATGCTCTATTTATAAGTTTGATCAACGAAAATGAATGCTAGAGAATACGGAAACTGGAATGTTGTAGATTCGAAAAAAAAATTGAACTCCTGCTAGGCCACTGCTGGTTAGTAATCGGTGAGTGTAATACGCGCATCACGCATGAAGTGTAGCTTCATGCCGTAGAAATCGGATTGCGTCTCAGAAAACCACGGTTTTGCTCTGAACGTGATACTTACGTGCGGGTACGTGCTTGTGATAGCAAGAATTGCGCTCTGGCCCTTTCGAGTATGTGCTTTGTGATTGTGATACGTGAAATAGGGAATACCTTCTGCATCGTCATTGTGCATGCCCGTGGTCGCAGGTTCAATTCGATTACTGATTTGTGCATTAGTTCGTGGTACCCTGTCTACCAGAGCGCAATGCCGGATTTTTCAAGGAACATTCAGACGCAAGTCTAAAGTCCGAATTTGATGTTTTTGTAACATTGTCTTATTTTTACGAAAATCGCATCCTTGTCGGCGAGACATATACCCACCTTCAAAATGATTTAATAGTCTAGTCATTTCGGGCAAAAATGGGCGAGAGTTGGATCTAATTCTTGGCCGTACGAAAAAATAACCCGAGAGTAGGTTGTCACCTAAAAAATTCTAATCAAAATTCCATCGGTGGGAGGCGATCAAAATTGTACGTAAAGAACCAGGACGAACGGCGATTGCCGTCCATTTTAGACGACAGTTTAGTTTGAAAATAAAGTGCGGAAAAGGTACTACCAGTCGTAACCGCGCTACGCCTTATGCTCAGCTTTCACTAGGGATCCCTCACTGATCTCTGTATCAGGCTTTATTTCTCAATTGCCATATTCCATCGTCTGAGGCTGATCGTTAATTCCCAACTTTTCAAGCCTCCAGACTGCAGTTGCTTCATGATATTACATTTTATCAAGACAAAGGAGTTTTCGAACAATTTAACGTGCAGTATGTACAAAATAGTTGCCCGAAACTGTGTATGACAACACTTAGAGAGAAACACTTTTTTACAGGGTATATTACATCCTCGGAATTCAGGGGAAAATCGACGAAGCTTATTGCACCAAGATTATCTATTTCTTCTCATTCAGGAAAAATTATAACAGCCAAAAAATCAATTCGTTTATCTTCAATGACTGGGTTTTTTCTATTTTTATGGAACAAAATGTATAAAGAAATGGATGAATATAATGAACAACAAAAATTGATCATCAATAATCTATTCTGAAACTTTTCGTTTCTAAATTTTTACGGTAATTCGGTAATTTATTTGTTCTAGACGATCACATCGCAACAAATTAGTTGCACAGGTTGCAAAGAGAAAGAAAAATACTCTTGGGTGGCTTAATAATTTTCGTCGATCTTACTCTATTTGGTGGTTAAAGAAGTATACATATATACACGAAGAACAACCAGAAGGTTACAATTTTCACAAGCATAGACGTGTAACAATTATAGTCGGTTACGGGGTGGCTGGGTTTGATCAAAATACCACCACATCCAAAAAGTACATGAGGTACAAAAAACATCTTTCCGTGCCACGTATACCTATAGTTTTCCAGATATCGCAGTATTTCGATTAAAATGGGCCACCCTGTTTGTATACCTATACGGATATGCACGATGCGCAGAAAAAATGAGAGACAGAGAGAAATCAATAAACCAATATGCTATCTAGAGGACATTGTAGGGATAGTAACAAGGTTTTTGGTGTAATTTTATAGGAAACAGCTTGCCGGTTGAGGTTCATCGCAATCCTCATACTTTCTTTGCTTTGAAATTATGAACTCGAAGTGTTACTAACATTATACATCTTTTTCAATATACTTCATATCCCATGACATACATTATATAACCCTAATTCTGAAGTTTGTAATTTTTTTCTTTTTTTTTGTGGCACGCACTTTCATGTGGCAGTATCTACAGTTTCTTGTCAGTTATGCCTCTCTGGTCTTTAGCCTTCGATATGTATACGATAGAATAAAAAGTAATCACAAATTCGTCTTGTGGACTCGTTTCAGAAAACGCAACTTTTTTGAATAAGGGTTACATCTGATTGTGAGTGGACCGTAGGAAGAATCGGTGAATTTCGAAAGTTTTTAGTTTGAAAACTAATATAGTTCAATTTAATCAAGGTTTTTTACATTCGAATATACATTGAGGTGAGTTTATAAATATTTCAATAGAAATTCATGAATTCGAAGCGTTGTTAACGTCGCTGACATAAAACATTCCCCTTGCGGATACGGTTCGCAGTTCCCAAGATTCAAGTCCGTTGATCTGAAACATAAAATTCATACGGATCCTTAAAAAATAATGCATCACGTGATTTCCACCAAGAGATTTTTTCTCGTATTTTCTACTGAAGTGGCGACTTCTGAAACTTGACATCCGTTTCTCACTCGAATTTTTCACCTCTCTGAATGATTAGGAAAAAAAAAATTAATAAGCCAAGTTGAAAACATTCCCCGGAGAAAACCAAAGAAGTTATTCAAAACATTATGCAAGAATTCAAATCGGTTTAAGCCGTTTCCGAGATACCCTGGGAACCGACCTTGAAAAGTATGTTTTGAGACAATCGGACTTGGTTCCCAGCATGAAACTAGTTTACAATCAGCACTTGACCATCCCGCTCCCTCATTAAACCAAAAAGGTGGTAAATGTACAACGAAAAACGGATGTTAGTTGATATGAAACAGTCGCCGCTTTGGTGAAAAATTGAAGAAAAGCCTTCTGATGAAAATCACCATGTATATTAGATTTTTCAGGAATCCGTTATTCGAATTTCATATTTCAGACTTCCTGAAATTCCGGAAACCCTACTTGCTTCCAACGTAAAACGGATTCGATGGTTCAATTTTTGATGACCTCAATCGGCACTGCATGCATCAAAAGTTGCTGTCGCAAAGGGAATGGTGGGCATATATCACAAACGTAACATGACTCTATGAAATCTCCGTTTGTGACGTTTCCGTTGCCTGCGATGCTTCACAAAATGCATATGTGCACGCGATAGATAGAGAAAACGTTATAAGATTTCAGACCCCCTTTCCACCCTCAATTTAAATCTGGAGTCCATCGCAAAGGGAAATTTCGTTCGTCAAGTAGACAGCGATGTGTGGTTGGATAGGAGGGTTGGGTTACCTAGTTTGAACATTTTTCACGCGGCCAAGCAGATCGACGTGCCCGGCGCTGTACTGCTCGATCACATCCTTAACGTCGTAGGGCTTCAGCGCCTCCTTAAATTTTCGCCTCGCCACGAAATATTTCATCTGACATTGAAAATTTTATAACATAAACATTAAATACCTATAAATATACGGGTGAAGATGTGGATCTCATCAAGTTTGATCGATCAAACTTAGCGACTTTTTGTTGACAGAATTAATAGATCTGACAGCGATGTCAGGCATGGCTAGACTCATCTAACAACTTCATTTTCCACTTCAGTTTTTTGTTGGCATACGCGCGCTTCAAAATAGCTCAAACCTCGCCGACTGCAATATGTTTACGCACTATCTCTCCCTCTAGCATGAATAATTTGATCCATAATCGAAATTGTATACGAACTTCAAGTTATTCAGCGATGGGAAGTATTCGTTTAACAAATCACACTTTCCTTCACAGGTGTTACGGAAAATAGACTGTGGGACATCCGCGGAAGAGGGATGTCTGACTCGAGTAAGGTTTGCCGCGCGTTAGCATACACGAGTATGAGTGTAACGCGTGACAAACTTCACACTTGTCAGTTATCACCTATCATTCGTACTTGTCACATATTATACTATAGCTATCATACAATGTAATACATATTGAGCAAATTTTATGCAATCCTAATTGAGACGACGGATCAGGATCTTTATTTATGATCAAACGCCACTGAACCAGAAAATCAATTAATGGTCAATAATGAGAATACGTGAATTTCGGATCGCTCCTGAAAGCCTGACTCACCTTTCTTATGGCCCGGATAGCACCTTTGTGTTGATTCGTCAACTGAATACATCGAGGCTCTTCATCTTCGTCTGTGGAAAACAAAATATTGAAGAAGTTCAGACGAAGCACTACTCTTAACATAATCTTCGTCATAAGTGATCGTTTGGTTACAGATTGCAAAGAATTGACTGTTGAAAATGTTATCATCAAAAATCAGTTGAATGAATCAAAACGGCTTCTTACTCAGGCCGAGAAAAAATTCACTTGACACGTCAGATTATTTTTTGTTTTAGACAAACATCGTCAAAGTCACTTCCGTTTATTCATACATAAAATGTGAGTAATTGTCTACTGAATATCATGCTAAAAATGATGCATACATTGTTATAGCCTGAAAGCAGTTAACACCCATTACCGCAAGCGAAGAACTTTGTTAGCAAATAAGAACTCTGTAAATAAAGACTCACCTTTTTGTCGCGATGACCGCATGCAAAGCATACCTATCATTATATGTGGGTGCTAAAATATTTATGATAGATATCATCAGCGTGACACGTAAAGCCAAGTTCGTGTTTCAGTATTTGATCAGATATTTTAACATTCAGGTTTGCAGAGGGCATCAACCATGATAAGCATGAAATAAATGATTTTATATCGTGAGTCCCTAGGTGAGTTCGGTAAAATAGACTAAAAAGGCAAACAAATTAATTCTCTCCGTATTTGCGAAATTTGAATACTAGACTATTCACAGGTCAGTTGATTGGAGTATGTACACACCTGTAGTAGGACACAAAAGTGTTTTTTTTTTTGTACTGGTTCCTGCTCTTTTAGGACTTAAATGCGTCTGAATCAATTATACTTCTTGTAAACCATGCTTGACGTTACAGAAAGTACTTGTTGTATCATGGAGGCAAACTCGTCTTCTTGCTTGGTGTATTTGCAATATTCACTTTCGGCTCATGTGCTCTTGCGACTGATGGTGCTCACTCATATTTGTTGTTGGATATCCGAGTTTGCCTTTTTCGTACACGATGGACTGCTGTGTTTTATATTTCCTACTCCACACCGTCGACAGAGGTGAATAGGAGCTAATTTGGGGCGAATCGGACTTGTTGTGAAATTTTTTCTAAACCATTGAAATAAGTTGAATGCAAATCGAATGTAAATTGACTGTATTTCGACGCGAATCGATTTTCGGTTAAAAATCCCTGTTTGTAGTCCATAAAACTAAACCTTTATTAATTTGGGAGCGATGTGCAAAAAACCGAAAACATACGTTACGTTTGCGTTTGATGCAATTCCTATGTAAGTTCTATTTCTGGTACCTAATCAAAGCAATACTATCTCCCGGCGCAAGAACAACCATCTTAAAAACATTCCTCAAATCCAGAACCGAATCTACTTTCGTTCTAGCTTGATAGCGTGGATTTAAGCTCCGGAATTTAGTGAATCGTATACTGCAACTACTTTTCGAAGTACGTTATTGAACAATGTGTTGCAATCATTTTTAAATATCAGACCACTGAATTTTCCGAGGGGGTAACCGCTCGATATATAGGTGTCCCAACCATTTCACATTTCACAACTATTTTACATCATTTCAAACCATTTCATGAGTATTCCACTAATAAAGGTATCTCGATGGGATTTATTTCTAGCTTGATTTACTCGATGGGTTCGTGTTCCTGAGGTAAAAATACGTTTAAAAAGTATCCTGCGATCGGTTTTGGAAATACTTCATTTTTGACCCCAAAATTGAAAAAATCCAAAGGGGTATACCTTAGATTTCTGTCGATTTTGGGGTCAAAAATCAACATTTTTTTAAATCGATCGTATGACCCTTTTCTAACGTATTTTGACCTCAGGAATTCGAATCCGAAAGCTAAATTGATCTATCTAGAAAATTGAGCGAGTTATCGCCAATTTATCGCTCTGAAAAGTGAAAAAATGAGGATATTTTGATAGGATTTATTCCTAGCTCAATTTGATCGATGGATTCGTGTTCCTGGGGTCAAAATACGTCAGAAAAGTGTCCTACGATCGATTTAAAAAATACTTAATTTTTGGCCCAAAAATCGAAAAAATCCAAAGGGGTATACCTTGGATTTTTGTCGATTTTGGGGTCAAAAATCAACATTTTTTTAAATCGATTGTATGACCCTTTTCTTACGTATTTTGACCTCAGGAACACGAATCCGTGAGTTAAATTGATCTGTCTATAAAATTGATCGAGTTATCGCTAATTTATCGCTCCAAAAAGTAGAAAAATAAGGATATCTCGATGGGATTTATTCCTAACTTGATTCACTTGACGGAATCGTGTTCTTGAAGGTCAAAACATATTGTAACAAAACATTTCATACCATTTCACACCATTTCAGACCATTTCATGAGCATTCCAATAGTATTTCATATCATTTCAAAATTGACTGTCCCAAGTATTTCACAAGCGGTTACCCCCTCGGAATTTTCTAGGCGAGGATGGTGTTTTTTATGAGCACGAGCGGTCGGCGAATCGCAGGCGAGCTAGAGGATTGCTGGCGAGAGCTCAAAACATTATTCGAGTCAGTAATACTTGACGCGTAGGTACTTCATACACGATATTTCTGCGTAACATATTTGAAGAAATCGCTTTTTAGCGGCCTGTTTTCGATCCGCAATATATGTAGCTATAACTCTGCAGCTACTGTATGAAGACACTTTATATCATAGTTTTGATGCACAGTTGTTAGTGCACATCAAACTTACGGCACAAAATCTTTTCAGGGCACCCCTGAAGTTAGCTGCGTGTAAAGCGTCGCTTTACGAACTAAAAACAAGCGTTAAAAAGTCATTTTTCGAGTCGCGGAGAAAAAATAATGTTTATAATCTATTCCATTTTTTCATCTTACTCTTAACGCATTTATTATCATCAATGTGATTGTGGTTTTCATATCACGACGTGCAGATTACGACGTGCAGATCTGCTACCGAGAAAACAGTCACCATTATTTACATGGAATGGGTTTTAAACCAACATAACTGTGGAAATAAATGAAAAAAAAACGGGGAAATATGAGGATAAAGGTGGAACCATACTAAGGAAAAAAAGCTCAACGTGAACGTGACAGTTACCGTAAAATCATTGTCAAACTAGGAATGCGAGTGCGCATACGCGAAGTTTGTCGGATCTGTCCCACACTCGAGTCAAAATGGGAATCCTTGTTCGGTTCTCTAGATCCTCGATTCCTTTGATCTTAGGTATGCCGCTTGAATAATAATTTTTTGCGAGGATCAGTGAATCCAAATGAGGACCGATGTGCGAGCTGGAAATTTTAGTGAAAGTCTAAGTTCTAACAACTTTTTGAATATATGTACTATTTTCGTAATTTTTTGCACCGAGTAAAGTAGAATTGGAAAGATCGACGTATGATCCTGCAATAACTTTCCAGGGGGCTTACAATTTTCATACTCGAATAACTCTTGCACCTTTCGGTATTAAGTCGTATTGCTCTGGATTAGTTGTCGGTGCTTGGCCAAGAACCAAAATCTTGAGCTGCACCTCGAAAACGGACCCATGCGCGAAAACTTGTTCCAGTTGAGGGACTTAAGGGAAAATTTACTCAATCATTCAAAATAATGATTTTTTAGCAAGTTTGCTACTTTAGTGGAGATATTCAGTAGATACGATTGGGTTTCTGTGATAACGCTTTTTTTTTTTATAAATTTAGGGTTCCCGACCAGCATGTCGCTTATGAAATATGACACGAGGGACTCCGCGTTTGCGCACCCGGATTTTCGGTGTATTTCTATGAATCATACTCGACGAGCCAAGTGAAACAAAAACTGTGAGCAAAATATAGGTGAAAGAATGGATAAATAAATAAAATTAGAGCCTACACTTTTCGGAGTTCGGAGATATTGTCGGCGAGAATGGAAGTACTGGTACCACTCTGCTCACGTGGGGCATTAGCCCAGCCAAGGCGAGCGGCAGTGTCGAAGTCTCCCCTAAACGCCCGACCAGCCCGTCCAGAGCTAAAGCCCGGAGATCCACAGTCGAAGAAGATCGTCCCAGTCGGACATTCGCTGTGCGAAAATGGAATTCAAATTTCATGAAGTAATGTGTTCTTCAATATTCTTCGTTTGATTTCTATTTCTCCGTGAATTTCAGCACCCTATCAGCGCTCCCAGGTATAGTCCTACGGGTGAAGCTATTATAACTTCGCGAGGAAAGTAGGGTGATATCAGTCGGGCGGGCGACGTGTTAGCAGAGAGTGTCATTTTAGCAGTCGACCAGAAAGTTGGACATTTTGAAAAAAAAAACTACCAAAACCATACATGGGAAATCGGAACAGAACATGAACGCTAATTGGAGTTGAATGAAGGAGGAATTGAAAACCGAAGATTGGAATGGATTGGATTGGATTGGATTGAAGGATTGGAATTTGTAAACCGTTTTCTTTGTTTCTCATTGCGTTTGGCAAATAATTGTAGCTCATATTTTTTTAGCTGTGTGACATAGAAGAATATGTTTTCTTCCGCAACACCTGTTTGGAAAGTGTGATTTTCAATATCAGCAGTAAAACAAATAGTATAGAGAAATGGAATTCGCGTATGCGTGAATACAAAACACTCGATTTTCTGCTCTAATCCTTTGTTCGCACACTTCAAAATTACTCAGACTTCGGGATAGTCAGTCATAGAGGTATTTGTTTCTTAAATCACACTTTTCTTTGCAGCTGTTGCGAAAAATAGAGCGTGGGACATGTACGGATAGGTGATATTCGATTTATGTGGATGTACACTTGTAACTTGTCCACCTTTGGTACTTGTCACACATTATATCGTTCCCGGAGCGTTGAGGGGTACCTGAAAATAATATGTAAAAATCGAGGAACCATCAAAATTTTCATTTGTTGGGTCGATTATTGCTTGTTTGGAAATTCAAATTCACCTAATACTGAAATATTGGATTCATTTTGTGGTAATTACAAAAATTTAATCGGAAAAATCGACTAGAACGGAGTTCGACGAGGTACCGCATTTTTCCGCGAGTTTCTGATTCTGTCCCGTTTTTTTTCTTTTCTTTTTTTCGGGCACCACATCATGCCCCGGTTTCCTTAATAATATATCAGTTTTGCCAAAGTTTCCGCTTTAGCCATCGTTGCTTTGGCTATAGTCGTCACAGCATTGTTCCGCTGTACAAGTTAGTGTGGTTGTTCTCAGGTCACGCGCTATTTGGGCCCCTAGATACCCACGATTCTACCGTAACTCATTCTAATTCCATGAACGAAATTGGGTGATATCTGCGCAAGCAGGCCATGCAATGGATTACCAAGAATCATCAGTGCAATAGTAGATCAGAAAGTAGTTGATTTCAGAGAAAAATCAACTTGAGCTTCCAAGAATAAATTACAAAATTATTAGTTTTGGGAACAACCGCAGTGTTTGAAGAATTTCCAGGTTCGAACCTGAGTTGGTTTTCACAGTCGCGACACATATTCAAAATCTGGCCCATCAAGTCAAGTCAAATGCTGACTTGAGAGCATCTTGGAATTTAGTTCTGACTATGAATAACCGAAGTTCAAAACACATATGTGTCATAAACTCCACTATTACATACGCTGTAGACTTATTGTTAGAGTAATATTGTAGCTACTTCCGAACCCTTGGTTTCGGAAGAATACATATTGTCGGTTTAAATTTATACTTAGGTATATTCTCGTCGTTGTTCACCAACATCAAGCTAAATATTAGCCACCAATAGTATTTTGCTTGCAAAATATAAGTATGCAATACACGAAAGCTTTTGCCATTCATTAGTTCACTATGTAGCCAATATTTAGGCATTCCAAACACTATTTCCCCTGAGACGATTCAACTGTTCATCAAAATTTAAAAAATATAATCTTGGAAACGTGTATCTGAGATCAGCAAGATCTCATGAATCAAAATTCTGATTTTCTCAAAAAAATTGGAAGATCTCGTCGAAGCTGGTGATACTTGTGACGAGATAACAGGTGGTGAATTAATTTTTCTAAGATTCGTAGATACTTCGTTAACATAGACCTCCGAAATACAAAATCATTGAATGAAAATAGCAACAAGTAAATAAAAAATTGCCAAATCAAATCCCCGGTGGGAGTGGTTGGAATACCCTTATATATTTATCGCGCTTATTACAACTCCAATGGAATAAATTCAAGGCACACAGTATGGAAAAATTATAGCATGTTAACAAAGACGAGTTTTGAAAACGATCATTGCACAAAAATACTCTAAAATTGAACTGGACATGATACAATTCAATGTTCTCCTATGGTTGTTGCACTGATTAAAATATTCATGACCCATAGAGTTATGTATGAGAAAACGAACCATAAATTTCGAAAGCACGAACGTTTCCAAATGTAAAAAAAAAAAATCAACATCCCCGCTCGTTCTACGGGGAGATGAATGCAGTCCAAATGTAAAAATAAGCGTCGAAAATTTAATACGTAATAGGTAATAGCAATCTTGGACGTACTGATAAATATTGATTATGGGTAATTCAGTACAAACACATACCTATGAACATTAGTGGGCTTACCATCAGAGTTTTTTTTGGACAAGGCTGTCTCAGTGACTGAATCTTCCGAATGACTCGCGTTCAGTTGTCTGCCGCCATTGGTACTGACGCCTCCTGTGAGCAGTAAAAAATATTCAATAGATGAGAAAGAAATGAAGAAATCTCTGAATTTCTATAGGCATTAAATTATAGCTAATTTTTTGACTGAAATCAAACGGTTTGAATTTCTCTTACGAGAGGTTTTATGGCCGTTAATTCAAAGTATCTAGTTTTGTATTCATGTGGGTCAGATTGTCACTCGGACTTAATTGATGAAAATTATGTTTCTTCTCTTAGAATTATACGACACAAGATCATAATAATTGCGGATGGTTTTGTCTGTGCTCGAAAAAATCAGGATCCAAGGATGATCGTGGAAGAGAATAATCACAAAAAGACGAAAATAAAGGCGATGTATGGATTGGATACCGACCCAAGTTCTCTGCTGACGCGTTCATATCTGCAAATGACCTCGTCGCGTTGCCTCTGTGACCCTGATGTCCAGGTTTGTGTAGGCTGGGGCTGTGTAGAGAAGTACTCTTGTGCCTACGAATTGTTGGTAATCTGCTGACGAATGATGCGTTGTGTTTGAAGCTAGAAGACACCCGACTGTTAACAAATCCAGTAGAAAATGTTTGTCAAATTCAGGGGTTAACTTACGTTGAGTTCTCTTAGACTAGGTTGAGCAATACGCTTCCATACATGAATACAAGCATTCTAATTTGAAATATCTCGCGTGTATTTAATGCAAATTGCTTCCCATTAGTGTTCATCCTTCGTTTGCCGCTGGAGGCTGACCGAATCAACGCCGGAAAAGAGATATAGCTCTCTCGAGTCCCTAGGCGAGATGGAGGCAAACCAATGGAATTACAAAATAATGAGGAATCTATGCGCGATGTGTGAGAAATGAATTTAACGAATGTCTCTTTTCGGTAATTACTCGAATTTAATCACGCAAAAAAAAAAATGAAAAACCTGACCACAACTGTCTGATTATTTGGAGACTGTTTTTTGAAGATATACACATCACATTTGCTTATACCTATAAGTTACCGGTACAAAATGACAAATTTCAGAAAAATTCAAGAAAGAAGAAAGAACCGAGGGTTTAACCGGTTTAGAATAGCCAGGCATGTATGATCAAACTTTCCAAATAATTGAGAAGGTGTAATATTAATATTTATCATTTAATGTATCTTCCCCAATCAAGGCTTCGATTCGCAACGTCTTCGTCATCAGGAATAATAACACTCGATGAATTATGAAATAGCCTAACCTTTCTCCCCGTCAAAGTTAAAAACATTAGAACGAAAAAACAACGTCTTTTAACCTTTCGGTGGTCATAACTGTAGTTGTGTTTTTTTCTCGATATTCGAAGATGAATCATCAGACGCAGAATACTCCAAGCTTTTGAACCTTTTATGAATTTTTGCTCTATCATTTTTTTCTTAGTAGTTATAAACCTCCGAATTCAGGGCTTTAAACTTTACGCTCCGACCGTAGTTGTTTTTATTCATAAACGTGCAAATCGCGATCAGTTACGTGCAACTTTCTTCCGATATTTGAAAAGGAGACTTGTCTCCATGAGACAATTTACATTGAAACGCTCTCAGCAGCAATTTATGAATTTGTTTTCTCTTCTATCTCAAACGTACGCGAGCTCCAGATTTGGCCTCCGCCTCCGCCCCTACCCCCGCTCCGTTTCCTTCTATCAGGTTTTCCCATAATTGTTTTTTTTTTGCCCTGAGTTTGTTTCACCCCTGAGGTCTTCCCACCCTTATACTTTTGCCATTCTCGGGTTTTTCGTATGCTTCAGATATTTCCAAAACTAGACTTTCGCAAAGCCCTGGCTTCTTTCCCTTGAAAGATTTTCTATAGGCTCCACTCTGCCCCTTACCCCTAACTTTTAGTAGAGATTTTCAAGCGTTTGAAAGCTTAAACTAAGGCCCACATTGAAATTAATAAAGAGGTTTCGAAATCAGAATATCACGTGATGTTTTTCGCAATTGAAATATGGCGGCTCAGCACGTAACCTATGGAAGCACACGAAAGGATTTGTGAGATGAATGTTTATTGCTCTCACGAAATACTTTCAGCTCGTACAAAATACGACTGAAATACAACTATTCATAATAATAATTATCATGCAGGTACGACAGTGTCGCAGAAATATAGATCTGAAATGAAAATTATCGACATTATTGAGTTCACTATTGAGTGGCAATTAGCAATGATCCGTGCATACATACATACTCTAAAACAAAAAGAATGATGTTCATCGCAGAAATGCAGGCAGCCAAAACTCATATATGTTCAACTTTAGGTATTACCTATGTGTATGCATGCGTCAGTTATTTTCATCGACCTATTATATTACGACGATTCTTCTAAAAACAGGATGATTAATATTCTAGAGCATACTTCAAATTTATGTCGGCTGCATTTACCTGAAATTCATCCAAGGAAGTTCGGACTAAAAATTTGAAACACTTGACGATCAAACATGCACCATATACTCGGTAATTTTGGAGTTGACCCGTATCTCTGTGAATTCTACTGGCGAAAATTCCAATTCTGGTATGGCTAACTCAAATTTTTTTTCTTGCAAAAACCATTTTGCATCATCATGATCATCAGCTAGTGATTCATTGTCAGGACCAACGGTGCGGCTTATTGTTTCACATCCGTTAGTTTCGGAGAGTCACTTCCTCCGACTCCTCAGGCTCGCGGTTGTTGGCTCGCTTTTCCGTCAAGATTGATGATTATGGCTTTATGCGCATTATGCGAGCATTTTTGATTAACGGATTGATTGGGATTATGAATCGTATCAATATCATAATTATTATCGTCACTACCACTCCTCGGTACATGTAATTCTAACTTTCATTCAGCGTAATAGAGATTCGGGAATAAAACGAAGCTCTCCTATGAGTTCCGATTCCACGTGTTGCATGTACAAATTTAATTTGACATTTCGATTCGATCAAATCTTTAAAACTAATGCAATCATAGTCATCCCGAGTATTAGCAACTCCGAGATTCCCTGCGGCCAGACGCTCGGGAGTAAGTTTCTCGATTAGATTATGCTACTCGCACGTCCGAGAACTTGTGATCCACGCCCGCAAGTAACAGGTTGAACTAAATCTACTTTAAAGGAACAAATCTAGCGAGCAAATCTACTGAAGGAGTGAGATCCACTCAAAATTGTTGCTTTGGCTATTGCTTACTTTTTGTGTCAGATTTTCTAGTGAGACGCTAAATTTTCTGCGATTGCCGACATTCTAGAGTAAGCTACAAATGCGGTAAGCCATGGAAAAAGCATAGTGTTTAAGATGCAAATAATGAGGTCAGGTGTTCGATTGTGTGGTTTAGGGACTGTGTTTCTAATAAATAAAATCAAATAAGATCATACATAGGAAAGAAGAGATTATAGAGACTCACATGGCGGCCGCGGGGAGGACTTGGCGTACGCCGCCTCCGCCTTCCTCTTTGGCGGCCCCACTGCGTGCGGTGCAGCAAAAGGCAGGTAATGAGAAGAGGAAAAATTTGGGTGCATATTTCACAGATAATAGAAGAATTCAGATATAACACGAGTAGTAATGATGAAAGATGGTATGAGTATAGATATTATTATGTTAAGCAACTAGTGATGATGAGAAAAAGAGGCAAAGGTTAACCACTCCATGTCACGACGTACACCTATTAGATTTAAAGATTGAAGTACTTGACATAACCGCACGAGTCGAAATAAAATTACGGAGATTTTAGTCAAATTTATCCGAAATCAAGTCACTTCGTCAGGGTGATTTCAGACATATCATGACTACACCAAGATGTACGTCTGATTTTGGGAATGGCTAACCTTTTCTTTGTGGCAAAGTCAGAAAATTCAGAATTCTTCGACCATTTCATCTGTATGAGAGGTGCAAGATCAAAAACAGAAAAAAAAACCTTGAAAAACTCAACTATGTGTGTGTGGATGAAAAATATTTCCATACTGACATAATTCACGGTTTCCACGGACATAATTTTCAGTACGTTGGTAAAATACGAGAAGAAAAAACCTAACACTGCACATACAGGGGATGATATTGTGTTTGTTTCGGTTGTGGTCATAGGGTACTTTTTGTGCAGCATATCGAACAATTCTACTAACATTGAGGTTGAGGAGTTGTTTTTCAGGGTCATCAGTCGGTCGTATCATGTCATTAAAATCTTACACTGAATTTTCAACGATTGAATACAACCATACGGTCGTGCATCATGATCATCTAGACATCCTCTTGAACTCCAGCTACGAGTTCGGTATCAACATTTTTTGATGTTAAAATTCAGCTACGGCATTTCAGTTGAACGGAAGACAGAACAGACGGGAGGAATATTGAACGTTGAACTTATACTCAACAGTATACAAATGCGAACATAAACGCTGCCCTCTAAAAAATTACGATGTGATTGAGAAATGTGTTGATAAATTATCACGACATCTGATACAACAATCACAAATTTAAGAAATGCACATCGTAAGTTACTCTCATTATAAAATTCCCTATGATAATTGATAATTTTTATACGTATGGTGGACAACGTGGACGGAAACCGTATATTGGATACACAAAAATAATTAAACAAACAAATGAATAACAAAAAGAGGATGCAAAATTGATTAACCAATTGTGAAACGAACCTGGGTGGGCTAGGAAGTGGAATCTGGTGAATTTTCCACGTCGCTACGCTCATACTGTGCTCGTCAGCTGCATAACAACGCCATAGAGCTTGGATAAGGTTGGCAGCTGGTTGCCGTCTTCGGATCATGTGCTTTTGTCGCTGTTGCTGCTGTACCTTCAATGCAAACCCAGACCCTAGGATGCCCTGCAACAAGTTTTTCTGTTGTTCTGGTGACTGCTAACGTTGGCCTTCTATCGAGAATTTTAAGCTGTTCTACCAACAGTGTTTTTTATGATTCTCGTCAAAGGAGAATTTCTGACGGAGTTAAATGGGGGGTATTTTCTGTTCATGGTATTAAATTATATGGATTTTTTTACAAATTTTCAGCCATTTCCGAGCTCGTCTTTTTGTACTTTTCTGCACTCGGGCGCCAGGTTTTGTAAGATTTTTACATTTTGCAGCGAGATCTTCTTAATCTTTCGAATTTTATTGCCACCTCCTTAACGATTGAAGATATTCCAAAGTTCATCTCTTTCTATCGGTTTCGAGAAAACACGTTTTTGATTTTTCCGAGAGCGATAGCTGTCGTCGCAATTCTCGAAAAAGATCGGCAAAACTCATTAGACGAGGGAAACTCTGAGCTTTCAAAATTTTTGTTGCATTTGTGCATTATTTTCCTTTTTGTAGATGTATACCTTTGATTCGAGGGCTTAAAACTTCACCCGCCGACAGTAGTTTCCTCGAGCATTTCAATTCCGTAATTATTGTTACGAGTATAGCTGGATTACTAAATAATAGCCTGGAGACTAGTTACTGCAGTTTAACTATACACGTTTCTTCGTGATAGTAATGTGCGTAATGTGTTTTAACTCATCCAGTAGAAGTGGGCTATTAATCTAACGATAAATAGACCCATGGAGCTCTAACGTAGCTTAAAACGTTTAAATTAATAGCGCGCACCTATCTCGGAACGCTTGAGAGTCTCACGGCGCTAGAGAGTTCGTAAAGGTATATTCTAGCCGTACGACCATATGACGCGAGTGCAGTAGAATATGAGCAATTAGCATCTCTCAGACGAAGTTGATGTTTATTTTTTCCGTTTACTTTGATGTAAAAAATATCCAAAAATCATTATTTTCAGTTCAGTTTCAAAGACTTAAAAGATAGGTAGGTTAAAATTAGCGCGACTGCAGGAAATGACGTTATCACCGGCGTTATCACAAACTCGTTCTATGATAGATCGACTTTTTCAATATTTTTTTTCCCGGCTTCTTTTACACGATCATTTCATTTGAAAATTGATTTTCCACCGCTTAGTTATATCAGTGGAACTTCTTTTCTGGGTTAGATTAGGATAGGTGCGATGAAAAATTTCTTCGGTTTCAGGACCCGTGTCAGCTTGCCGAAGAATGGCGAGATCCTAAATTCGCGTCCGCTGAGAAAAAAAGTGCAGGTTAAGGGTAGCTAAAAAGTTGATAGTGTCACTTTTCGTCCAACGATACACGCCTGCACATCATAATAGAAGCGCCTTACTGGAAATTCATCTTTCACCGGACCCTGGCCAGTGATAAATTGCAGGGGAAAATAGCCCATGCAGAATATGGATCAATAAAAGCGATATCCGTACGGATTCGTAAACTGCCCCCTGGAAAAAGTGATAATTTGTCCCCCCAGCAACTTTACATGAACAATCTAAGAGAATATTTATCATATCGGATGAAGATTAAATTTACCTGCTGTATTCAAAAATTATTTCTTGTGAAAAGGTTCTACATATAAATTATTCACGGTAAGCTTCGAGGACTTGGTTGCAGAGCAGAGAAAAAACATATCACAATTTTAGTGGTACCTATGGTCGTTGTGAGCAAAACTTTCAAAGATAATAATGATAATAATGTAGGTTTGCAATTCGTAGCTGGTTTTATAGGAAAGTCATACCTTCCTCAGTTGGGCATAAATGTGTTGATGCGAAAAAAGATTGTGTTGTGGGTGTCGCTTGCGACGGGAATGTCGGGAGTGGAGATCCATTGAGTCGATAACGTGGATGGCTTTCTGATTAGCTGTTGCGTTGACGAAAAAAGAACAATGGGGGGAGAAAACAAAAAAAAAAAACATCGTGTCTCCGCGTTATTTGAGAGATCTTTACGCTCGGATTACATCAGAGCCTCTGAGAGTCTTCACCTTTACACTTTCGATATCCGTATCACATCCTAAAAGGGTCAAAATCCATAGATTACGAGAACACTCACTGCTGGTAGGGCGAAGAATGAGATCCCAAGGAGGGCGCAAAAAGAGGCGATCACTTTGCCCTGCCACGTTTTTGGCACCGCATCTCCGTAGCCCACCGTACATAGCGTTACCTGCAGAAGAGAGAAGTATGATAGAACATCACAAAAATCATCTGCATTTCCACGACAAAACACAGCAGCATCGATTAGTTCAAAGGCCATGATTTTTAGGGGAGGCAGTTTTCAAAATTGTTTTGCAATCCAATTAGTCACACGCAGTGCAATTTACATACCTCATTTTGAAATCGCGCAGTAAAACTTTGGATATCGCTAACGCTAATTCTGTTCTTTTTCTGCACTAGTAAAAATTGATTAACCGAAGTAGATTCCGGCAATCAGGTAATCGGAAGGTAAAAGCGACGATTAAATTTTATATCAAAAGTTTAAAAAGTATGTCCTGTGCAGCTTCATAAAGCGAGGAGTATAAAACGAGGCGATTTGAGCGATCTATTTGTAGGAAACTGATAAAACTTGGCGTTGGCAGGTTCAGCTGGTAGACAATCTGTTTTAACTGACGCAACCGCAGCCGTATCTTACGTTTGATCGAAGACTATCTATTTCTTGGAGTTCGCCAACCTGTCCAATGTTCGTGAAATATTGGGCATGCGATGTAAAGATATTCATGCCTTAGCCACTGCTAACCGCCAACCGTTCGCATGTTAATGTTGTATCACCAGGGTTTGCCAGTAACTCTATTTTGTCAGCTTTAGCCGAGTCTCGCTTGCATTACTTATATGCTATGGGGTCCATGGACGTTATACTGTAGCTGTAGTTTCAATTTGCATCGTATCTTGCTTGATTTTTGGCTACGTTCCTAAACATGAATATGACATTAACGTTTTAAAATTCAAAATGGCGGATGAACTGATGTCCTACGGAAATTTGATATCGGGAATCCTAATAATTCACTAATCACTCGACGATATTATCCTTCGTGATCTGAATTTTCATGAATTGCTAAAATTTTCAACAGTGATGGATTCCGCGCGATAACAATTGTTTTGAAAATTAAAGAACATGAGGAATACTACGAATTCTTAGCCTAGAACTTTTCTCCAATAAACGCACCGTTACTCAACTACTATTTCTATCAGAAGGCATAATAAGGGTGTGTAAAAATATGGAAACTTAAACGGTTCGTACATTGAAGGTCAAATGACCTATTTTATGTATTACATGCGCAAATCTAAAGTTGCTAGCTTATAGAAGGTATATTAGAACACATGCCAAAAATAAAAAATCCGTGACATCGAGACCTTTTCTTAATCTGTTCCACATGGAATCCATCATGGGTTACGTCAGGTCCAGACCTTCTATATCTGAACGTTTCATTCGATCCTACACTACCTATTCATTTATCCATCGATCATAACCAATCATCCATCCAAAAGTAACTCGACACCTTTCTTTCTGTCATGTAATTACCTACCACCCGGTACCTGTCAATGCCTAGGCCTATTTTTAACATGATCGACAAGTCGGTCAACCCGCGAAACTCCTCTTGTCAGCGCCGCGCCGCATGGCCCCCCACCTTGCCGATTTTCCTTCTACATTTCAGAATTTGCTTTATTCAGAAATTCGTCTTCCAAATCACTTCTGAAATAATCACTAGCAGCCCGATTTCTTAGGCGATACTTTTTCGCGACATTATCCTACCTTTACGAAAAAACGCATCTCTATCAGAAAGGCAGATCTAGCTTCGAATTATAGATTATTTTCACTCACCACGCCCCACCACAAGGCCTTGGCAAAATTGTTGAAATGTTCGTCTTCCTTTTCTGCCAAGTAGACCAAAAAGCTGGCGAATATAAGGCCCAGGAATCCGATGTATAGGGTGGTGATCAGTTCCTGTAACAATCCAAAATGTTGTGATTAGAATGTACAGCTTCAGATCGTACATTAAAATACGGCAGATTTTATGAAAAGGTTATGAATTCACTACTCCAAATGTGAAAACCAAAAAAGTTCGGCAAAAAATCATGCAATTTTCCGTTTGCCTTTCGCTGAAGAATGGTAATTCTATCTTAAAGGATAATCAAGGCGAGATAACAGTTTCTAGCCCATATGTCCATTCTCCCCTAAACTTCCCTCCTGCTCGCTCTTTGCACAAATATCGCATCACAAGTTTGTACATAGCATTAGGAATATGTTGGATTCGACTCTCGATAATTATTCGAAATCGTAAATCATGTTTTTATATTTTGTCAATGGTTGGAACGAGAGAGTTTTTCTCGGGGATATTATTCGTCGCTGGGTGGCAGGACCCTTATTTCCGTTTTGGATGATTGCGTTCCAAATAAACTTGGATCAAAAGGTGTAGCTTTTGATTTGCCATCTCGGAATATTGTGCAAAGCTGATCTTCTTCAGTCATGATAATAAGAAGGCATTCTTGAAGTTATTGTCTGGCATTTCTCCGGAACGTCGACTGTGTCAGACTTCGTGTTGTGTGTGACAAAGACCGCCTTTCTCCGCGAGAAAAATAACTGTTAGCATAATAACGGTCGCCGCGCTACATTATCATCTTGCGACTGATGGACTTTATAAAAAATGGACTGTGAATTAGTAGTAAAAGAGCACACTGTACTTTTTCAGATTTCAGGTTAGCCAACAAGGAATGAATAAAGCAACCATTATTCATTTATAATAAACAAGAAAATCATTTGTTTTCAATGTGATTTTATGATGTTTCATTGTTACTTCCTGGTACATAATACATTCATCCGCATTAATTTCAAATTGAATCCTACGCTTCAGAATTATGAATATCAGCAGGTGGGGAAATGTCTTTTTAACATATCAATATTTTTGAGCGAATTATTTAGGCTTCGTTTCAGTGCATTCATAAAAGTTGATCCTGCGGCTCGCTTTTATTCGAATTTATTCACGGCTGACGGTTGAAGCAAGAAAAAAAACAGTAAATATACTGAATAAAAATTCGACTTCCTCTCCCCGAGTCCTCGTCGGGGTTTCTGGCGTGGCTAGAGAAAAAAGGAAATCAGATTTCTTGGCGTTATTTATTCATCTATTTAATAATTAATGAGAACGCGGATTGTAAGCGAACCTAGATTAAAATAGACGAAATTATTCGATGACTGATTTCTATAGGTATGGACTTACGGAATAATTCTAGATCAAATCATTCTGGACAAAACCAGATGAGCAATTTAAAAAATTACAGAGCCATCGGAGTATCAGTCGTGATAATATATACCGTTGTTCTAAAGAGGGATACACATTTATAACGATCAAAAAACTTTCTTTGAAAAAAAAAGAGGAAAAAAACGGTAGAACTATATGTGTAGAATATTTTCCTAAAGTTTCAAAGCAAAAATCGAAAAACTTCAAGAGTTACAGCCCATAATCGCTCGGTTTCGGAGCGCGCAGCAGGTAAAAGCTAGAGCGCAGGGGGGTGAGTATATGGGGAGCTTTCTCTGATGATTCTCTTCGTCGAATTTTTATTACAACTAGTATGTATCAAGTAGATCTTCTTAAGAAGATGAATAAAATAGAAAGGGGGTATTTTTTAGGGCATTTTTCAGGGCATTTTTCTCAGAACTACATTTTCGAAATTAGTGTGCAGGATTATTTAAAAACTATTAAACTGATTGTGTTGAAACGTTGTATCAATATTGATAAGATTATCACCTTCTAGTTAACGAGATTTGTTTTAAAAAAATTAGTAAAAAAACCTACTTTTTCAATTCCAATTTTACAAAAATTTTGGCTGGAGTATTGATTTTTTTTCGTCAATACGTGGTATTATTTTCAATTCGCATTGTTTTCATTTTAATTACTGTGAAATGAAAAATATGTATGTTCTAACTGGAAAATTTTTTTGAACTTTTTTGTAAATCAAAGTCTACGGAAAGTTAGACTGCATGCCGACTCGCAACTCCCGGGGCAACCTTGCTATTACACAGCTCGGCTACAGCTCCACGATTTTCATGATAACTGAATTAAAAAAATTGTTTTTCATACTCAAATATACTATCGAAGTATATCTATAGTTTGAAAAATGTAGAATAATTATTGTTTAGTTTGAAAAATCCCTGAAAAATAACGAATCTACCCTCGACTAACATCATATGTTGGTAGTATTTACGAAGTGAAACTCACAAAACATTTAATTTCACAAAAGCATTGATGCCAATCTCATATGTGTTCGATATGGACCTCACCGCGCACTTTGGGATTATTTGATTAGTTCATATGGATGATGAAAAAGTCTAATATTTGATAGTCACGAGTGATCGAATATTATTATCTCATAGAATTCAAGAAAAGTGCCATAGTCAATTGAGGATGGGTCATCGAAGATGAAATCTGGCCCAGATCCCTCACAGTGGCAGACCATGGATCTTGCTAAGAATCAAATCAACCAATGGCCGTTACTGACCTTTTGATCGACATACATAATATACTCGGATATGGGTGCAATATGCCTCAGGAAATGTGTGTCGGTATATTCTGCCTATACTATACAAACATACACGCTTGATTCATTTATTTGTGAACGGTCATTTTTTGCCACACGAGTTCTCTACGTGATATAGGCATCCCAAGGATCGATCGAGGCGTGTCACTATATGGATATTCACACCCAAATGCATCATGCACCGCTTCGTCAATAGATCATATCATTGTTCACATACATTTGCGCACAACTAGATATTCATCATATTATCAAATGCGATATTACGTACTACGTGCATATTCCGCGTAATTTGTTTGATGAAGGTGATCTAGGTGGACTTAAATTACTGCAATTTATTCGTGAAAACCAAGCGGTTAACCACTGTTGAAATGATGTCATATCAAGCGACACCAAACCGCTTAAATTCACTCGAAGTCAATCAAAGTCGTAGAAACTCATACGATCACTCGAAGAGAATTTGAATCATTACCTTTTGATGATTAATTTTTTTTTTCTGGGCACAAGTTTGAATACACAGATTATACCTTTCATTGATCGTGGATACCTATAATTTGAGCTATTTCTTGTCTGACACAGGATTCTTTATAAAAATTCCAAGATTATAAACTTAAGGTTTTGTTTTTTGAGAAGCGCATATTTTGAAAACCTACTTGTCGATGGGCGTAGACGACGCTGCCTAGAAGCTTCCACGTTCCACCTCGACGGTCCATGCGGACCATCCTTAGGATTTGGAAGAACCGTAAGCCCCGGAGTGCACTGGCAGCGAAGACTTGGCCGCTGCTTCCGACACCGAGGACCACGATGCTCGACACGATTGTGACGACGTCTGAAATGATTGAAATAGCAGTCACTGTAGACATTTAGAAAAAGTAATTTGTTTGTATAGGTCTATTCAATTGACGCAACCTCACGAGATACTGATTTAAAATGAAAATTGCGCAGTCGATAGTAGAAATTTTTCAACAGCAATTGCTCATATAATAGCAGTCAAATCGGAGAAAAAGATGGAAAGTAGTCCAACTTTTACACAGAAAGGAAAAGGAATCTACGGTACCTCAGTAATAATATATGAGGGTGAAAAGAAAGGAAAAAGGTGGAGTAAAAACGACAAACGCACAGGGAAGTCATGAAATTCAGCACTAACAAGCGGTCTGGGAAAGAAAAGACTCTCACTTTTGCTATGTTAACGAAGGTAAGTTGCGTTTCGGTCTGCGAACTAGCCTCGTACGGCGATATACATTTCCCAATTTCAAAAACCTTATAAAAATGATAAGGATTGGCACTTGCTGACGACGTCGTCGTCGTCGTCTTCCAGACAGCACAGGGAAATGTGAGACATAAGGGCACGCTATTTGTTAACTCAAAAAGAATATCGTGTGACGAGGTTGTTTGTACATATGCCGATGTATTATGGGGCGGCACCAGCACTCTGGCAACCCCTCTGGTTTCGAGATGCAGCTTCGAGAATACCTCATATCTGCCGCCCGCAGTGGTGAGCGATCGTTTCCTACCATACCCCATTTTTCCAGACCTCCAAGCGGAGTAGGCTACGTGACGAAGAAAACATTTAATGTCCAGCTTCCTTTCATTTTCAGAAGATACCCGAAACACTTGATTTCAAGCAGTTCGGAAATGTAATTTTCTATCATGTTTCCTGATCAATTATTCCACATGTTCTGTACAAAAGTGAAATGATGCTTCAAGTCTAGCCCGAAGATTGGACGAACGCTCTTCGATTTCATTAGGATGTATTCCTGAAGTTACTTCATTAGCAAGAAAGTCCACGTGCACGATCACCTCTAGCGGTGCGCTGTGGTAAGCTATTAAGATACTAAACACGTCGCTCTTAATCCTGGCAATGAAGTAAAATTGCTGTTGATGAACTGACCGTGAGACCGCGAGTGAGACGGTCAACTGATGTTTGCTGACAGAGCGCTGAGCAGTTTTACTTGTGTCGAAAGAGTATACTAAGATTGAAAACTGTTCCGGACGTCCGTGTATTGCTTGGACGTACTCCAACAAATTGAGGTATAAGGTATACGCATCGCCAGGCAGAGCTGACACCTCCTATTTTTTGCGAAAAGACAATGATACTACCTTCCCATACCTAGGGGTTGCAAAGATATAAAAAACTTCCGATGCTCATCATGCATATGTTGAAAAAATCGTAGTCATGATAACTGTTTGACAATTTTATTTCTCACGATAATTTGCAGAAATGTCTGGTAATCATATACAGGTGTACAGAATAATAAGTAGACTAATTGAAGTGCAACGATACAAAATTAACGGGGAAAGAGTGAAATGATCGCAATTAAAATTAAAGTTCAACGCGGCCTGTCTTTTATGTGAAGAATTCGATGGGGAGATCATGAAAAAGACTTGGATGTTAAAAAAGCTTGAGTGAAATTAACTGCGGTAAATAATGAGTTGATAATGTCACTGATGAAGAAAAAAGTAAAGAAAAAAACAATGAATTTAAGTATCGAAATAAATAAAGTACCCTTCTTACTTACCCTTGGGAGTTACTATACGTATTTTATGATAATGAAAGAAGTTTCGACAATATATCTTGAGTTTTCAATCAAAAAGCCGCCACGGGCAAGTTTTGCTAGTGCATACTATCGCGATCATGTCCGGTCAGGTACTGCGGCAAACCTTCTGCGCCGCATCACTACGCAGGCGCCAAGTTTAAACAGGTATATACGTGATTATGAACCTACGATAAACCTTCAGAGAATCCTCTGTAGACCATACGACCGCGTAAGGTTATTTTGTGCAACGTGGAAGTGTCCATTACACATCCAATAATCATAATTCCTGACGGTAAATCCTGCATTATGTGTTTGACGATATCCCTCATAAAATCAGAGATTATGACTGGACAATGTAATATCCGTAATTATTAAAAAAAAAAAGAAAATCTTCTCATCCTATTTGATTCTAAAAAGTCGAATATTATACTGCCGTCAATATGGAAATGGATGAACCAAGAAATATAGTGAAGTGCGAGCCAACTACAAACCATCGTCTGAACGCTGGCTTAGTGCTGACAGTCGATTATTGGTTGCTGATTCTGCCTTCTTGGTAGTTGGCAAATTTGTTTTGACGTGCCCGAACACTGGGCGCGAACTTAGATATTGAATTGAACTTAGATACTAATCGTCAAGCCACCCTAAGGAAGACAGGATAGCAATTGCACTGACAATAAGAAATCGTAGTTGTTGAGTCGTGAATTTTTACAAACCTTCGTAAAATAGTCTTCAACTTTGCAACAATTGCCAGTCTTAAAACAGTTCTGCATGGAATATCGAATTTCATTTGCAACATATCCCACGTGTTCATGTATTCGCGGGTTCGAAGATCACTTTTTTAAACATTAACGCGCCCCCGTTGTTAGCTCTGCATTCCTTTGCACGGGTGGGCGGCTCCACGCAGTTCTAAAGAATTCTCAAGAGGCCAAAGAGTTTTTTTGATAGAATGCTGGCGCGGGCACGGGAAGAAATGAGAAAGGAAAAAGATTGAGACACGCAAATTACTTCATACATATCGTAGTGGGCGATATTTGAAAATGAGACGGACTATTTTTTTCCTCTCTGAACTTTTTTTTCGTCTACCCTATACTACACATAACCTTCCTCATATGGCAGCATCCATTTCTAGCCACCTGAATAATATCTCGCTTGACGTTCACGAGCGAAATACGTTGGTGGGCCAAACCCACTAAAGTCAACATGTATATTGTGAGTGTATACCTACAATATAAAGTGGCAATCTGGGTAAGAGAACCGCTCATCTTTAGATTGCTGATAAACTATTTGCTGCTAGCCCTTTAGCTTTAGCCTTACCATCTCAATCTGGATATGGAGGGTCGAATTATCTCAGAACCACTATCGGCAAACGGGGGGGCCGATGAATTACTTTTATGTATGTTGATGCTCGGAAAGGATCAGTGGAAAACTATGCCATTTCAGATTCCGGCCGACAATACCATATCATCTCTGATTCTCGTTAGAAAGTATTTCATTTCATATCCTGGTGCAAAACTGTATACATTCTGTCTTAGAATTTGGCTGAAGAACATGTTATCTCAAATTCAATTTGCAAAACTATGCTATCTCGCAAGCGAAATTTTGTTTCAGATTTGAAACGCGCGTGTGTACGACTTTTTCATCAGAGATTGCAGAGGTTTGTAAAATATGTAGACTGTTTCGGAATGGACGATAGACTTTGAATATAAGACAATATCTAATGCAAATGAGAAGAGATGAAAAAACAATGCATGAATTGTTTTTAAAGTCATTTTAAAATGTACAATACTAGAATACTACTATGTATTTATGAACGTGGCTAAAATTTTTGGGCTACTGCAAGAAGAAGAATTTTCATCAGGTGTTCCTCCTGTGATCAATCTAGAGGCCTTTTTTCACTTTTTGAATTTCGTGGCTATGGGTTTTTTTATAATTCTTATGGGTATTAAAAGGCTACTCTCACGCCAGATGAAGTACAAAATTCAACAACGAATTAGAGATTCGAATTTGATTTAAATTAGATTTTAAAGAATTAATATCTTACAGCGAACAGAAATTCTCTCGACGTTGAACTTCTGGACGCGAAGAAAAGGTTTAGTGCTAAAATCCAGGACAATGAAAAATTTCCGGCTTTTGTTGAGGCTTTCGTCTCTATCTTCAATTTGACCCTGCTTTCACAGACTAAAGCTAATTCTGTGGCTCGAAGTTTTAATGGATCTTCACTAATTCCAAGAAAGAGAATCGCCCAACCAGACATTTTGTTACAACTTCTACATACCGTATAATATGAATGGCAAATATGATTTTCCAGTCACTTACCTATAATGCAGAAAGGCCTGCGAAGAAATTTCAGACGCCCGATGGCCGCTTGATACCTCGAACAACATCCCGATGACCATAACCTGAAACAATTGAATCGATCGATGTTTCGTGTTTTGAATCAAAAATGAAAAAAGGTTTTAGGTATCGTCACGATATTTGCAGGTGATTAATGATTGCACTTCTATCTGATCTCATTTTAACAGAACACCGCATTGATCGTCTATCACTATTTAGACACACGAATAGAAATTGATACATGACAGAGATATGACCTTCGTGTAGTTTAAACAAATGTATAGCCCTCGATCACATCTGATGCATCAGGTCATATTTAGTATCGGAAATATCGGAGTGCAAAAAATCAATACAGGCCTGTTACATTACTGACATACATTTGCGGCTTTATCAGAATTTGTTACGATCACTGAATTGAAACGACATGAGCCCAAGCCTTTTGAATATTGGAGCACAAATGAATTTTCCATAGTGGCATGTCCGAGGGCTTGTCACGATCGAAACGAATATAATGGAAGAGAATAGAACCAATGAACCAGACACGCCAACTCAAAACCATACGACAAAAGATCATCGTTTCAGATGTACCGATCATGAGAATAATCAATGACTCGTAGAAGTTTACAAGTCTTTCGATTGCAATGGTTAACCATGCAAGTCCGAAATCAAACGAACGTATTTAAGAAGGTATTTCGACTCACCCCAGCTCATGGGATAATAAATACCCGAATCTAACAAAATGAAGAACACTCGATTCTGTGTATATCGGGTTAGAGTTCCGCTTATTTGACGGTTGGAAGAGTTTTTACCTCACCCTTCTTTGTTACGTACGTGATGATGGGAATGATTTTATTATGGCTTCGTGCTCCTATTAGTGGGATCTGGATTCAGTTGGTGGGTGTTTTTTTTTAACGATATCAAAGGGCAAGTTGCAAAAAATTGTCGGATGTTGATGTAATTCATCTCCCAATGAGGTGGGCTGATGAAAGTATTCATTATTTGTATAGGTAACATCACGACAATTGAAAAAAACTAAACATCAATAATTTTGATACGATTAGCGTCAAAGGAGACTTTAAACTGAATTAGGATGTGTAGATACATGAAAAATTTGTTGAGGATAAAAAAAAAGGTAGTTGTTGAGAAGTTGCGTGGATGCTGTTTTCTCTAATATTGCATACTCATTGTCAGTGTACATTCTAGTCTGCTTACATAGGTATAGTTACTTAGGATGAGGTAAACCGGGGAGCGGATGTGAGCCATTTGCTTGCATCCGGTGTTATGTATTTGCGATGTAAAAATATGAGGAAAAATGGGGCGAGGTAAGTCCGTAAACGCAGGTCTGAATCCATAATTTTATTAAAATACTCTTTCTAACAATTTTGGAAAATTTTCTCAACTCTAGGCGAACGAGAATATATTTTAAAAATAATCTCTGGCGACTTCATTTGCTCCTTGAAAATGAGATCGAATGATGACTGGAAATTGGATTGCTGACACCATTGGAATAAGGACCTCATCCAGTGATATTTGTTTGAATATTCGATTTGAAAAATATTCTTATTTTCAATAAAATGATGTATACGAGGCTTCCAGTTCGGTAGCGTTCCGATTCAAGGAGTGTGAAGGTTTGGATAGCCAGATATTGGGTAAAATCGAAGTGAAAATTGGGTGAAATTAGGATGGCACTGGACGAATATCATACATCATACGACCATCACAAATATTGTACCCCAATATACCCAACTAGGTACTCATTGTTAACAATTACAACACTTTTGCTTCTTCTATTTTTGTCTCATCGTTGAATGGTAAAAAGAATCAGCACAAGTTACTACCAATTTTATTCGTCTGACCGTGAGACCCATTTCTTGGAACTCTGTCGAAAGTATAATGATCGTAGGAAACGTGCTTCTGTTGGGTTTGAGGTCACGAATTTATTATACAGTGGTTCCGAATTATTCGAAAAAGGTTTGCAGGGTAGTGAAGAAAAAACTTTCCGATCTCTAAGTAAGGACGACTCAGACTGTCAGATATACGTCGGTATGAATGTGTCTGTTCTCATGCGTTATAAAATCATGAAATATACCAGGGATTGAATATTTCCTTGCCACGTAATGTGGGAGGGTCAGCTCACGCAAATCTTGCGTGGCACGCATATGTTAAGCATTCGGGATTCGACTGTCACTTCCGGTGTATTAAATTGCTTGAGACTTGACGTAGTTTTATCGTATAACTTTTGAGGGGTTTCGAGTATTTTTTTCATGGCACGAGGTAATTTGCAACGGCTGTCACGCGTGACCTATGAGTGTTGCATTATATATTGGTGTGTATATAATTCTTTTTTTTGTTCAGGTATTCATTTTATGAGCTCTCGATAACGCAATATCTGCAGATAATTCGCGTGTTGCAACTGCTGCATGGTCGCTCATCCATTCGGTGCACACCCGGGGACATCATGCATGAGTTGTCTATGTGCATACCTATATTAATTAACTTTGGACATACAAGATGCTCCGAATTGAAGTGCACTAACAGTAAAGTACTCTAGTTATAGGGATACCGGAATGAATGGCACGTTGTCGTCACTGGCTATGCCAAAATTACCAACATAACCGCTATCGATTGATGATAATTAACGATCTAAAATGATTTCTGAATCGCATTTAAATTTCTTGATTTTTTCTGCTAGTACTGGACCAATGATGCAAATATCGAGTAGTGGATCAAAAATTGTGCACCGTATAAAAGAACGCCGGTGCTATAATGTATATTAATATATGATATAATAGTTTGAAAAGATTGAAATCTGCATAATCTAGAAAAATAATTGCCGCTGACGTGAGAGTGATTAATATTTGCATCAGAAATTACTGATGTAGCATCAAGTAGTTTACAGGTGGTAATTGAATTTCTGAGTGCTGCGGGTAATTTCGTTAGAATAAATATTGTATGCAATCCACAAGCACACCTCGAGGCAATTGGGTGTGAAAAACAGAATGTCTGCCGACATGCGGCACGAGATGCATCTTATGCATCTTCAACTGAACTTAATTATTGTCAACTGCTTCGCCACCGCATTATTTTCCCAGTGTATAAAATTTCGGTAATTTTGGCGTTGAGATGGTCCAGTCAGTTTTGCGAATTGTAAATTAATAACATTAAACATACCTGAGGCAAAATTCTAAGGTGAACCAAACGACGACCACCATTTCCATATAAAATAGTAGAATCCCCGCCTCTTTTTCATACTCCTCTATTGTGCTGAAAACTGATAGTACGAAGCATGTAAAAACCATGCAGATCCTGAAACAGAGAATGACGAAAAACAATTAGGTTAAATTGACGATGCCACATTGGAGTTTTAAGCTACACTTGTAACTCTCTCCCTACTCACCTTAAAAATACTAACTTGCGAAAAAAAATACAAAAAAAAAGAACTCACCGAGGACATAAAAATTACCATTACATTCGCTTTCTTAAAAACTCGTTTGTAAAGTTCCATACTAAGTGAAAAGTATTCAAATCTAACCGATTGTTGCCAAGTACGGACAATGCATCTGTAGTACTGCAAACAACACAAATTTCAAATGAAAGTCCAACTCGATTAAACAGTGTGAACTCGGAGAAAAATAATTGTGCTGAAAGAAGTGAGAAAAGAGACATGGATAAAAACAAGAAAAAAAACTTCAAAATATGAGGTACATTTCAGAAAATTCCTTCAAGTACCACTACCTCTGGATCTTATTATTTTTCTCAAATTCATTTTGGCTGTTTTTTTTCTTTCCAATTGATTGAGTTTTTCATCTCGAGATACAGTACATTTTATTGCATTTGGCCAATAAAGGTGAATTATCATGAAAAGTGCATTTTTTGTTGAGATCTATTTTTGGACTAAGAAATATCTTAAAGTTGGAAGTTTCGTGTTAAATTGATATTCAACACACGGAGAAAAAGTATCAGGAAATTATTCGCTGTATGGACACAAGGGAGTTTTAAATTATTTACAAAATTTTGCACTGCAGTGTACATAAAAGTTTCCAGCAGTCCCATAAAAATCGATGGCTGTGGAATTTAAACCCGTGTCCGGTTTTGAGCTCCATATACAGAAGTTTCGATCTTGCCGATTTTCCGATCACGAACTCGCCTTGTGACCACAAAACATGTTGACCGCTTTTCTCTTGTGCCTTGCACTTCGGTATCGATGGCACCTGCGGTAGGTTTCACGTTCTATTTTACGTTGTCGTTAAATTGAGAATTCTGGTAAAACGTCTACTCGAAAAACGGTACATGTTCTTTGTTTTATTCGTAGCGTTCACGTTTATTTATTCGTATATCTATTTGGATTCCTTCAATTTTTCATTACAAGTATTCGCATTTTCGAATGTAGTGCACTTTTCGCACAATTTCATCCATCCACCTCTCACTTCTCATACCAAGTCTTTTCTGAAATAGCGTTTGTGTGGTAAACGAGCCCGAGGGATTCCCTCAATCCTAAGCAACATTGGAATTTATGAATTCCTGATGAAACCCACTACATTTTCTGTGTAGTCTTACGCCTACTGGCGATGCATCGAGCTATAGTTATATCAGCAGACGTGGCCTCGAACCTGCAAGGCTTTACGACCTGGCAAGAACTGAAATCCCAGAGGATTCCTCGAGGTTTCGGTTAAGACATGGCCTGCATTTCTTGGACGTCTTGTATTTTTCAAAGGGCATCGAGATGCTGCGATAGCAACATAACATTCACATAGAACCCAACCTACGTGGAAACGCCACGTCAACATTTTGATAATGTTACACAGTCTTGGGAATATCTTTTACTTCTGCGATAAAGCCGAGGATAGAGGTCCGTTTCACGATCATATATTTTTCGTCATCGTCTCTATCCTCGGAAGCTTTGTGACGTCATGTAGCTCTATTTCTACGAAACCGAAATAAAAGCAGAAGGTAAACTCGATTCCTCGCTAACGCGCAAACTGCAGACATGCAGCAGTCGCGACCATCGCTACCGTCGTCTCTACCGTATCCCTAGACTCCTGTCGTCATTCCGTAAGTCGTCATGCAGCGCTGCAACTTTTGAATGTTCGTTTACGATCACAATACGCTAAACTCGATGATGGCATACGGGTCGTGCATATACCTATGTATATGGAAACGACGTTCGGGCTTTTAATCAAATGTTATCATGAATAGTTTTCGGTGAACTTGTAAAGTACGAAGCGTTTGCCCTCCTTTACGATAGTTGAAATCAACGAATTCGAACTTCTGAATCTGTTGGTTGAAATGTCATACGTATAGACTCATCAGCTCTGCAGTGACATTTGTGAGATTATGCTATCGACGAAGTTTCTTACGACTATCATTACGAAGATTCGACAACACCAAGTAACTTGTTGATTTGACGCAAATGTGATTATAATCTAACAATAGTAAGATTTGTTACTATACGATAACTGCAGCCAAATCATATTCTGGTCATCTACCCAGCAATTATTTGTGAGTCAACTACGATCTTTGCCTTGCTTCTGTACCAACTATATCGATTCACAAAGACTAACGTTATCCTTTCTTCCTCAAGCATACCGATATTGAAGGAAGGATCAGTTCTTGTTCCGAGGCGAAAAACCAAGAGTTCCTCCTCCCTCATACAAATTAAACTGAAGTTGAAGTGCGCGGAATTTCCTTCTATATTTCCTGAAAGAATTCAATTTTCTTCCTGGCACAATATGAACCAAGAGCTCCTCTTCGATCCTATTCACCGATGGAAGCTACGGCCGAATCAAATATGAGAAGTTTTGAAACGAAAATCTCTTTTCGTTACCTCTCATTATAAACTACAGCCAAACTGAAACCTGGCCGTCTGCTTAGCAGTTGTTTATGAGTTTATGAGTCTTGCTTTTTATTTTATACCCACTGAACCGATTTATTATAACTAACACTCTCCCTTCACCCACATGCTTACCGATAATGAAGAAAGTATCATTTCCTGTTTCGATATTGCAAACCAAGCAAACTGATGCCGAAGAATTCGACGCTTACTTCCATGTTACCGGAAAGAAACCGATTTTTCTTCTAGCACGTTCTTAAATACTGAAGAGCTGCTATTTCGTCGCAGAAATGAAGGGTACTATTGTTACCAACATATCAGCGAAAAATGGAATTATCATAAGAAATCTTGCAACAAACCTTCCGCCGGATTGCTATAAGTGTGCAAAGAAAAAAAGGCCAAGTGCCCTGGTCACGGTCCATAGTACCACTGAACAGGTTTTTGATACGATTTTTTCCTTTTTTGAGAAGACGAAAGCTGCAAAGTCTCAAATGTGAATATTCTGGATATGAGATTTGCGATATCGAGTTTTCATGGGGGTCTCTCGGACCATAAAGAAGAAACTTGTTCATCTCTCTCTATGAATTTTAGCTTTTTTGTTCCTTAGCTTTTTTTTTAAAGTACATGCAAAACAACACGATAGGTACTACAGCACGAATCCTGTTCATGGGTAACCTCTTTTATGTGGGTTCTGGGCAGTCGCATAATACGGCGATACGTATTCTACACGTAAAAAAATCCGTGCCCGCAGTTAGGTGAAACTCTCCGCATATATTACTTCATATTTGGTATGAAAGATGTAATAGAAAACAGGGGTCCGGCAGACGTGCTTGAAAGCGGGTGCAAAGGAGATGTGGCAGCTGTTTGCATAGTCAACATTTCTATTTGAATTGACATATGAGAATTACCAGATCCTGTTGCTTTTCTTGCAATTAATTATTGTCATATAAATTTTTTTTACATAGGCCCACCAAGTTCTACTATCTTAATGTTTGTTTGCCCGTTTTTTTTTAAATTTTTCATTGAATTATTTTCTTTTACCCGCGTCCACTTTGCGAGTGTCTGCATTGATCTTCCTCTGTTGTTTCTCTTTCGTCGAATCACGTATTCAGCGTTGGAAGAAAAAATAATTTATGAAAAAAGGAGATCACTTTTTTTCAGTACTAAAAATGTACGTTATGCAATATCCTGTCACACGTGATCCCCTGCAGAAAATTTTGATGCTTGACTGAAAAATTTGTTGATAAGTGGGCTTAACCGGGTGAGCTTTTGCTCCCCCTGTGACGCATACACCAAATTCGTCATACCACAATATCGTGGGCATCGATGTTTTTTTAATACCACCTGCGCCCGCGGATGTATTGATCAGAGAAGAGAGACGATATTGAGGGGGGTGGCTGAATATATATTAGTAATCTAGCACTTTTTATTCGGCTTTGTTTAGCGGTATTTTTTCCTTTTTTTTAATGCACCTGTTTAGCGTACAAAGCAAGATTATGTCGAGGATTATATCCAGGTTGGATGTTATAAGGGGCACCTAAAATTTTGTCATCATTTAATAGTACAGAAAATTCTCTTTTAGTATAGTCATTATGCATAGCCGTATATGATGCGCGGAATAATAACAATTAGATGACTCGGCAAAATAAGTTTTTGAAATATGAAGGGAATGTAAAGTGAAGTGGGATGGGTCGGTAATTATTGAATCCCGCAAACTGTTGATTAATTAATTTATTGGTTGATTGAATTTTTTCACAGCGAAGTTTGCTAATCGAGTTATTCATATGTCTAAATTACTAATAACATTTCCGCTTGTCGTTTAACCCGAATTTATTCAATTAAATTCTATACGATTCACGAACCCTCTTCAGGAACTCATATGTGTTAAAGTTCAACCGCACGCGCTGCTTTATATGCGGATGAAACTAGAAATTTTCACTCTAAAATTAATTTACCTACGCAAAATTAGATTATCATCGTATAAACACAACTCTGATACACGTTCCTAAGTATTGTGTAATCTACATTGTGTAGAACACGGATTTTAATCAACTGAAAGGCTGTCGTTTAGTAAAAACGTATATACATATATTGTTAATATACCCTTATATATAGGTATATATATATATAGGTACATTATTCGGTAAAATTAAAACTAACTCTCATTAAACAAATTAAACGCATTTCGTTGATGAAAAAGAAGCTCGATCACCTGCGCCTCTGAAACCGAAAGACTGTTCGTTTCACTTTAGAAATTCGACTAAATTATCCGAGCTTGAAACAATTAGACAATATTTAGATATCCATTGTACCTCCCAATCGAGATAATCCGAGGACAGAAATCGTCAGCAAGCATTCATGATTCTTATAGTGTTATTTTGGCCAAAGGCGATAATAGCTTTCCGATTAAAACAGGAAATGAGAATAAGATGAAAGAACTTGTATCTTTCGATCATTTCCTTCTTAGTAATCGTCTGAAAAGTGGAACGACCGCTTCGGATCTTGAAAAAGAGAAGCGGTAATAGCCACTATCGGTTCATTTTATAATGGATGACTATTATAGATAATATGCAGGAACTTGGCTTAAATCCAGCGTATACATCGTACCGATGGCTGTGAACCTGAAGGGCGTAACCTTCTTTCAGTTACTTTCGATCAATTTTTCAGCATACGGAGGTATCCCACGAAAGCGAGTGAAGTGAGAAAATGCATCAGAAGCAGTAGGATAATTCAATTTATTTTCAGCATCTCAGAGACCGTCCAATGGTACGATATGCGAGGAATATGTTTAATTATTATATATTGACTACTTATTGGCTATATGACCGGCAACGCCTTTGATTTGATCGATTAGTACCCAAATCGGTTAGCCAACAAAGCCCATTCATTATTGTCAGTCACTAGCACTTCGGCACCCTTAAAATATCGATTTTCTAATTATCATCAAACCCATCATCAGCAGGGTATCGAGTATTTAATGTAACACCCAATAACTATAGCTATGTCTTTGAAAAATGCTCTCAAATCACGAGGTCAAGTCAAAACGTTATACAATTTATTTTCGAATCCCTGGATCCATCGCGACTAAAGACATTTCTAATTAATTATAAAGATTAAATTTCTGTCAAGTTGATAACCTAGAGAAAGCAGTTGATTGAGACAATTGAAATTAATGATATCTTTTATCTGGCAATACTCGTGATGAGAAGTCAGGTGAAATTCGATAATCCGTGAATTATGGTCGCAATGAAAATACAGGGGTCGAATCGGCAATGAAATTTTGAAAGTTTCAACAGTCCGAGTTCCAGAAAATACAAATATTTTATTTTTACCGCTGATAAAAATTTCTTAAAATATTCAGCGAAAATCGTTGATAATGATTTCATATGTTGTTCCATTTTCTCTTTAAAATTGAAAATGTAAGGGTTCGCATAAAACAGGTAGGGAAATATTTTTATAGAGACGGGGTAGCAATTTGTACAATTTGTAGAGCTTTCACCTGTGACGAAGATGTGAAGGTTACAAATCGAGATCTTTATACAAAAGCCATGAGGGATATGAAAAGAACGAAGACTAGGTGAAACATGGCAGCTGGTGTTATAAATTTTGAAAGTGAGACGTTGAAATATGGCAGTTATACGCGCTCATATTCATATACAGAATATGCTAAATCTATGTTTTATTTTTGAAAAACTTGCACTAAGGGGCGCATTTTGAGATAGAAGCCCTTAATTGTACTCAGCGTATCGAAGGAAATTTGGCAAATTTCACGCTTTTTTTGTATTCAATCTTTGGGATTTTTTTATCAAATGGATCCGCTGATACGAAGACGTGCGTTAGTTGCGAGACGCTCTGTATATGAATGAATATAAATACTTGATCAAGATTTCAAAATTAATGTATCAATTCTGTTCTGCCACCTTTGGACGTTTATGACCTTGTTTATGACGATGTAAATTACTCATACCTTGTCGCCACCCGCTCTTCTCTCTCGCTTTTCCCTCTTCCCCTCCTCATACCTCACGTTATTCCTAGCCCGACGGTTGAAATGCCCACAGTATGAATATATACCAATGTATATAAACACATGTGAAATACGTTACTATTTTTATCATCGTTTTCATTCACAAATTTTTTTTACGTTTATTAGCTCAACATCAAAGGATTGGATGCTTTTTGAATTCAAAAATCGCTGAAGTCATGGAGAATCGTTATCATATATTTGGATCCATTCTCTGCAAAAAATTGGAAGTCACTATCAGGACTGGATGAAATAAATTACTATTGGTATTTCTATTCGTTCCATTCAATAAAATTGGTTTAAATTTCGATGATAACCGAAATGTGCAGTTGTGACACCATGTCGAATCGCGAAAAATGGGACGGTTTCGATTTTGTCTGTAAGTGATAACGGATAAAAGTTCCGATTTTTTATTCATAAATATTCGAATATGGAAGTGAAAATATCTCAGATATCTTGATATAGAAGAAGTTTAAAAATTTGTGATGGGATAATCTTAGTTGGAGCCCAAGGGAGTTTACTTTCACTAAATTGGCTCTAGTTATTGCAGTCAATCTCGTTAAATCTCAGCGATATGCTTAGCGAGCAAAAATCCCTCGTCTCATGCCACTAAATTCGACTGATGTCAGCACTATACCCAAAGATAAATCTCTATATCGAGAATTGGATACGGTCGATTATTCCGAACGATGGGCAAACAGATTCTCCGCTTTACATTTCAAAGCCGCTTATCAAAACGTATTACGAAGGGTACGATTATCACAGATATTTGTAAATTCACCACACCTAGAGCATAAATTCCAATTCGGGCGCTAGTTAACTTATCTGGAATTTGACAAATCGCTGTTTAAAAAATCTTTCTGGCCCGAAGGCCTGATGTTTTTACATACCTTGCGTTACACTCGTACCCTCATAACGTCTTACGAACTTCACGCTCCGCACTAATGATCACATGCGGCATCGATTTATCGATTGATTGCGTTTGGGTGATAATTTTTCCAATAATTACATCTACTTCAATTAGGACAGCGAATTCGTGGTGGAGGGATTATAAGATAAGATGACGCCGGAAATTTAGCATGAGTGATATAAAATAAAGAAGATATGCGAGTTGAATTTGACGTACTGCTGGCTTATCCAGTTTTCGTGGAAGGAAGAAAAGCTCCTTCTTGGCGAAAATCTTGGAAGAGAAAAGATGAAATTATCGCGTAGTCTCATAACAATTATTTTCTTGGATTGTGCCAGATTCCTCTTAAAGCATGAACGAAATATTGTTCTTTTCTCTTGAATATTCTGTGATATTCCTGGCCTCATCATCCGTTTGACATTTCTAAGGAACGTGTTGATGTGAAACGATGTTTTTTTCTTTCGCGTTCTCCGTACTCGTTTGGCTGGGTCCTTCGAACTTTGAAAGCATCAAAGTCTGCCATTTATACATATATGTGTGCTTTTTTTTAGGACATAAAGTCCCTAATCCCGGCGTTGGTTTCCATTTTTTTTTTTTTACTTTCAATCAACTTTCCTCACTTTTGTGGATTACACGCTTGTGACAGTGTCTGGAGTTTTTTGCGGGTTACGTTGTTCTGGTTCTTAGCCCTCAATTCAATTCCAACCCGTGAATCAAATATTGTACAGTGTGTCAGAGGATCTCCGTTTTTTCTATTTGTTGTAATGTAGGAGCCTAAGATGTTTCATTCAATTCTGGCGATAATAATTAGGCGAGTATCTAAAACATGATCGCGAAAAATCACTATTCATCTGAAAAACGAATTATGTAATTGCCCGAACAAGTCATCGACACCAAACAATTTTTCTTCTGATCTAGGATGAAAATTCATGAGGGTCGCGAAATATAAATGTGATATTTTTTGAAAAATCTAAAAATTCTTACATTTGAAAGTCAAATTTACACTAAAATGTATGGAGATGTTTCATCTGATACCATGATCAAAATGCGATGATGAACGTTACGACTGTCCTTCCTCATAACCTCTGGAAGAGAAATTAAGTCAATGTTGTTATGGACCCTGAAGATGGATAACAGGCATTTTGTAAATTGGGTAGATTGATGGAATTATAGCAAAAGGAAGAAAATTTAACGATATTAGTTCCACAACAGATATCCAGGAACCTAGTACAGTCTTACGATTTCACTCTGGGTGTTTACTATTATGGCGGCCGTCAGACACTTGCGGTTTTTATCACATCTACTGGCTCATCGCGGAGAGGCTAAGAAAGAGGAAATGGCTAATGTTTATTACCGATTTATCTATAAAGTCTATAGCAGTAATTAATTGACACTGGCAATTCATCTGGACAATGAAATGTTATACTTTCATAGAACACTGATCAAAATGGAGCAGAAATTGATTCAAATTATCCGACGTATGAGCTCATAACTCGATTTGAGAGTTCTTTCACTAATCTTCTTCTTTTTTTTCATGGAGTGGTATATCAACTTATCAAAATCAAGAAGTCTTTGTAGGGCTTTGTGAAAAAAAATGTGGCGTGTGCCTAGGGTAAGAAATAAACTCTGCAGGCAGCTATAAACATAGTACAAGGTGGGAGATACGTGCCAGGGTATATGCAGGAAAGGGGCGATGTTTGTCCACCTAATGTATTTACCCTTGGCAGAGTGGGTGCATTTATTAACTTGCGTTCCCACCCTTGTTCTGTCCGCTACAACCGCACGGCCCACCTATGCGTACAGACCGCGTGTTCACTTGAGCTTCGTCCTCGCATGTATGTTTCGAGCATACATTGTTTCCACATTAACGAAGAGTTTGGCCTCCGGGTTACACATCGAGGACACGGGATCGGCGTTTGCAAACTCACTCATCGAAGGACGAGCGTCATTCAACCTGGTTGCGCATAAGTTGGATAACCCGAAATCAGGTACCTCGTTGCGGTTGCTGATGTTCTAGTGAAATGAGATAAGGGCTCGGATATCTTGAAAAAATCACAGTAAGGCACGAGAAAGCATGTGTGGTTTTTTTGATGAGCTTTCGAAATTATCTTTCAAATAAATTTGACACTTGTCTGTTGATCCTTTTGACATCGAGTCTGTTGTTATATAATTTAGTTTCTCTAGCAATATTATATTTTAACATGCATACGTAGTAAGAACAAGGAAGGTTGGCTTGTTTGTCTTTTACGTAGTTCCACGTGGCCGGATATTATGACACTTTGACATTACGGCGTATCGTATTTCCTGATATTTGATGACAAACGGTGCGTGGAAGAAGGATCATCTGTCAGTTGTAGGAATTCCATAGTTCGAATATAGCGAATAATAATGTGCTCGAATCGCTATAGTTCAATAATAGAACCGAATTTATAATATCCCCTGAATGGTTAGACCGCTTCTGAACTTCAATTAACTTGGGCAATGTGATTCCGAAGTGAGAATCTCGGAGTCTCTACATCCCTCATATCGACTTTGCTACGAAAGTACTCAGTACGAAATACCATTGTCCACAAGAGGAACGAAACTTTCGCGGCGGAAGTTGAGTAAAGAGGGAGGAGGAGTTTAGTTAGGTCCGGGCTGGCTGGCACGACAATATTGAAATGCCCCAAACAAGTATAGATAAGATTTCAGGGTGGTAAAGAAATGACTTCTTTAGTACAGTCGAAAAGAATTGGCAAAAGTTCTTCTTTGATTATCGGTTTCTCGTTGTTTCAACAAGGTGTTGTTATTCGATGTAGTTTGCAGGCCTAGGAAGATGCAATTTTTAGTAAAATGGCAAATTGACCAGAGACAGAAAAACGAATTCGGTTGGTCATAAAAAGAATCTTGTATTATGAAAGACCAAATTGATGTGCAGGTTACTGGTGTGTAACTGGCGATCGTTTGCATCATGTGGAATTTTAGACGGAATGTTCGTAAGTGTGTTGCCTCGATTTTCATCTTTAAGCATAACCATGCTTCACCTGGTATTCAAAGGCGACGCAAGGTCAAAAAAGGGAGAGGATGGAAAAGTTAAACAATTGAAATCTGAATTGAAAGGAATTAGGAGTTATTCAGATAGCTCTCAAATCATCTCTCTGTGGACAAATGAACAGAAAAATTCACAGAAATGAGAATTGATTGGAACTTTGTAAAAAAAACTAATTGTATTACATGAATTACGAAACTTGATTATTATAAGTAGTAGACCTGATATTTAAAGACGTCTTTCAGGACGGCGGAGGTCGCTTTCCGTCTTCGTTGTCGTTTACTCATTGTTAGCGAAACGAATGAACTAAATATTCAAATAGAAAAAAAAATCTAGTTGAAAATCAAATCATGATTTCTTTTACTTTTTCTTTAAATCTGTCGTCTAAACCGAGCCAAGTTCAAATTCACCGGCATGGTTCAAATGAACAACAAACGAAATCTATCGAACTCCGCGAAGGCAGCGAGGAATTTGTAACAAATTTTAATTTAGCCGTCAAAAACTACGAAGCGGACGACTTGGAGGTATAAAACGATGATGCGGGCGACCAATAGACGTAGAGAGCTATCAGCATAACGTAAAAATCTCAGCAATTGAAGTATATTCATAATGAATTTTTAAGATGTCTTTTACAGCAGTCTTAAAAGAGATTGTTGTAAGTAGTATCGTGGTACTGGAAAGATGATTATAATTGTTAGTGTAAGACTTTTTTTGATTGTACGAAATGTTCCCTAATTAGAATCTCAATGTTTTTTGTTAGGAAAGAAGGAGTCACATCATTGAAAGTAGTGGATTGTTTTATCTATAGATTTAACCTAGTCATTATGCGATCGTAGTAAGAAATTACACTCAGGATCTCTCGATGGAAATGTGGGAATACCCTCTGGTAACAACGCCCCAATTCACAATTCACGCCTGCCGCGAGCATTTTCCAAGTTACAAGTATAGCGGTACAAGTGCGCGCTGCGTTTGAAAATCCCAGCTTTTTGTGGGCAGCTTCGTGGTATTGCTTTGAGGTCCGTGAAAGCGACCCGGGGGATCATGAAAGCGTTGCGCATGCGAGCGCGTGCAGGTCACGTTGCCGAGGGAAGCACTCGGCGTACCCTTTGAGTCTGTAATGCACTCATTTACTAACTCTAATGCAGGATTCCGTGGATGGTATGTAAGTCAGAAATTAATTTTCGACGATTCTCTTCTCACAGTAAATTTTCTGTATAACTGGAGGCAGAATTGAATCCTGCTTTCCTTTTTTTATATATCCGCTTGAACGAGCGGTAAATTTCAGCAATGAAACATTATAATCGACTATACACAGAGTCGGAGAAACAGCATTTTGTAATATATTATGGAGACTCCAAAATCGATTTTCATTTATTACAGAAATTTTCGATCAAGGGGGAAAACAGGAAAATTCAGTGGTGTTGAAATAAAAATTTGCGGGGTATCGACTTCCAGGTGTTCTGTTATTCTAAATGAAAAAACTTATTATACTTAGATTTTGACGATTCATACCAGTTCTCATTCATCACGTCGCTGCGATAAATACCAACAAATGTTACTTCATTTTTTCTTTTCTATATTATGATTGGGCTTTTTCTTTTACTTATCTTAAAACTCACGTGAAATATAATTTATTCGACCGATCCCAGCATCAAGTTTAGATTATTTAGGGTCAAGTCACGCGAGCCATTGTACGTTTTGAACAGTAAAATATGATCGAGCAAAAGGTGATTACAATAATACTGATCGTTCATCGCCAGGTGAAATTTGTTGGTTGATTCACTGTATTTGTCTATTCATGCTTTAGGTCCGACATAACCGTGCAAGCTGCGCTTTACCTTTTCCCTATATTTGACAACAATTATTGAATTATATGTTTCCCAGATTATATCATTTCAGGTTATCATTTTCCTGGTTCGGGTTACAATTGCGTGCCAGAAAAGCCATTATTTTTTTGAGGTGATAGGGTCATGTCCACCCTTAACTACCCTGGAGCTACCGACCCCGGTGAATATAACTCAACTGGTATAATACAAACGATAGCTCGGTCAAACGAGGGAAGCTTGAAGAACTCGCGAGAGTTCGTTTTTATCCCGAAATTATCAAACAAAAAGAAAACGAGAGCACGAAGGGAAGCCGGAGGCGAACAATAAGCCTCGTCAAGCGACGTCAAAATATTTTCCGACTATTTTTCTCCTGCTTTTCCTTCTTTTTTGTTGTTGTTGTTTTTTTTCCTCGATACCGTCACTTTCCACCTACCAGTTTTCGGTACATCACAAATTTTGGGACAATTGCGGAAGGATCCTGTGGTTCCGAGTCAGAGTGAAGTAGTGATTATTTCGTTCGTGATTTTGATCTTTCTGCCTGCAATCCAATTGTCCGGTTAGAAGGAGATAGCTCAAGGGTGCATCAGACCGACAAACGTACAGGTTTTCTTTCTCTTCCAGTGACCATGCTGAAGTGGTTTGAATCTAATACTCTCGGAATTGGTAACCTGCTTCCACCGATGCCTTCGATAACCAGAAAACTATTCTGTCTTCGGAGCGAAACTATTTTCTTTGTAATTTTTAGGCTATTATACTACAGCTATTGGAGCAATTCAGTTAGTACCTAATCCATAATCCATTTTCTACGAGGTCAACTCGAAGCAATCAAGATTGAACTGAAGTTGTTCCCTTTTCACGATGATTCAGAAAAAAACAATTTGTGAGTAACGATAAGCTAATGTTCCTGTGAGAATTGATCGATAAAAACACCGAACCGATTTGGTTTCAATACAGTCCAAACAGTTGACTGGGCGATTTCCAGAGTAAAAATTGAATTCATAGAACAACATAGAGTATCGAAAATCTTGCCATGATGGCTACAAATTTAGTCACGGATATCTTGCGTTGAATAAAAGAAATCCTATATTTCAAGATTCCGATTGACGATTTTTTTTTACCTATGTCGTCATTGGATCGATGTTCACTACGTTGTATGATTTTCAAGTTTCAATGAATTCTTAGTTTTCACATGGTGACGTTCAGTGAAAAAATAGGCGGGATATGACACCCATGTTTGAACGGCGTGGGCTTATTTGAAGGTGTGACGTGGAAGGGTCGTACATAATTTTTGTCACGACGTCTGGAGTGACAAATGTCCTCTCGACACGCCATGGAACAGAATTTCTTACCGCGAAATCAATTTCTGAACCTAAATGCATCGATTGCCTGCTTCTCTAGTATCATCCATTTGCCTGTTCTTTGTATTTATTTTTTTTTACATATTTATTTTTTGTTATATACGCTGTTTTCCGGATTTTCCGACCATATACACATGTCGTTCACGTCTGTGTCATATTAACATCCTCTACGTTTTGGTACGTACCTAGCTATGCTTACTTACACGATCATGTGATAGGAGATGTCAAGGGCACCGCGAGGCCTCTCCAGGAAGTTGTAAATGCGACCCTGAAGACGACGGTAGCGACCATCTCGTCGCGCCACCCGGTAGCTGACCGGCCGCCCAAGCAGTGACATCCGCGGCGCTGCCAGGCGCCCCCCTGCACCCCTAGAATTAAAAAAAAACAACATTTTTGAGGAAAAATTTGGACACACATATGTTTATGACGCATGTATGGAGTGAAAACTAGAGGTATAAATAGGAGTACCTTGCTGTAGTGTGATGGTGAAATTATTGATTTATTTATTGCATTTTTGCTGTTTGCTTTTCCCTCGTTCGTTTTATGGTATCAGCCAAAAATGCGATTATATTGCTATATTGTTGGATATATTGTCCAAAGAATAATAGCTTGTTTTCATGCTATCTACCGCATTGGAAGAAATAGAGGCGAAAAATACAATCGCGTGTCATATACAAACGCGACTAGAAGTAAGAAGGCGGTTGTTTGCCTTCAATTGAGTGTTCATGTGTCTTGACGCTACACACCCTTTTCGCGTAGGACTCAACTTTTTGGCGCACAGGCTTTTTTTGCAATTTGCCGAAGGATACGGAATTCACACTCCAACGAGCGCAGTACTTGTGTCCGTCACAAAAAGAAAACCAGAAGAAGAAAGAACAAAACAGTGAATAACGCATTTTTTCCCTCGGCTTCAGTTCTCTGTATACAACATCCGTCAAAAAATAAATCAATCTCTTGGCTATAATTTTGTCTGCTTTATATTTTTTATTATTAGATAAAGAAAGAGGAAATCAGATGGAGAACGTTCAGCGTGTATGAAAAAACTTCTCTCTGAAATGGAAAATCAAGTTTGCATCGATTTTTAACATATCTACAGTAAACGAAATGCAAAACAAAAAAAAAGAAGAAAAACAAGAAAATTGCGATGGCACAAAATAGACTAGGAATCTCGATTCTTAGAACTATGTATGTCCTACCGTACTTTGACCTAAGAATAAATGCGACTCCGTCAACTGAATTATTAGCTAACTGAAAATTTTGCAACCACGAGTTTTCATGAATCTTCACTAATCTCAAAGTATAGAATTACTGGTAGATCTATGACACATAATTTTTATACACCCTATGCCAGGTGTGCCGCACCTACTCGAAGCGCTGTCGTGGGTTATAATTCATTTATGTTATTTCTGAAAGACTGAATATTGACCCAAATGCGTCAGTTCAATGAGCTACTGCAATGCTTTACTTGACGTAATAGATGAGATCACAGAAGTGTGGTCGATTTTTGGTTACTTAATTCTTGCCACAATAATTACCGCATCATCAATAAAAAATGTAGTAGCTATGTTGGTAAGTAGCCAAATATGATCAAATACTCTGAAATTCGGATACCACAATATTTGCGCTCTAGTGTGTGGCCGTGAAGCAACCGATTTAGATTGTTTGAAATATCGAAAACAAAAACTTTATCACATTATTCAAGGCCTTAGTCATAATCAATGGACAGTAAGTAAGCGGTAAATCAATCTTCAGTATAGGTGTATAATTTTCATCATACGTCAAACACTGAAAGCTTCCATTGCTTGAATATCTACTTGCAGTGATAAAACGTCACGCACGCTTATTTCAGGAATTGTATGATCCTCCATGAAATTAAGGCATTTTCAAGGTGGATCGAGAACTCTACGCTGAGCTACTGCTGGTCGGTAATTTGTGAGCATGTCACACAAGAAGCGTCACCTGATGTCTCAAAAATAGGGTTGCGTCTCCAAGGACCATTTAATCATTCGGGGTTTTCGTTCAAGTGTTCCTTGTAGTGGCAGGAATTGTGTTCTGGTCCTTTCGAGTACGTGCTTTGCGACGATGATACGCAAAAAAAGTGAATACCTTCGGCAGCGTCGGTGTGTCCGTGCGATCGGTTGTGCAAGTGACAGAAACAAATTGATCATTAATCTGCGCACTAGTCATTGGTGCCCTGCCTACGAGACCGCAATTCTAGATACTCTAAGAAACATTTAGAGGCAAGCCAAGGGTGATGTGATGCTTTTTCGAGGCATCATCGTATTTTTATGAAAAATATACCCTGGTCGGTGAGGTAGATTAACCTTCAAAACGTCTTGAGTATTGAACTTTATTTTATTTGGTGTACACAACTTTTGTACGAGCTAAAAACACGTTTTGCAGAATAGCTCGCTATACCAACCATCGGTCCTATATTTACTCTGCTCTCCATCCGCACCGGTAGATTTATTATCCGTTCAAACTGATATCCGTTAACGAAGTACGCTGAAAAATAATTGAAAACGCTGCAAAATAATGAGACTCGCTAACATGCGCTTTCCAATTGAATCGATTCGTGCTCACAAACCATGCACAGTACTATATTCTCGCGTTACGTGTAAGCCGTTAAGACGATTGAGAGTTATATGACCGTTTACGATATAGCTGCAGCCATACCTACTCAAAATCTGATCCGGGTTTGAAGTTTGATGTAGAAAATATAATTCATACAGCTTGTGTTCTGTAGGTGGGATTCTTGGCTTTGTGACGCCGAAGAGATTTCTTGTTTCGACACTGCGGCTACAAACCCAAAATAGATTTTAGTACAACATGAACCACTTCAAGCATAGGATATTGGCAAATTGAAAAAAATCTACCATTTTTGAAAGATCATGGTCATCGATGATATATTCCTCCGTACTAATAGATTCATTTCTTTCCGAAAGAAAACTAGTAGTTATCAGGTCATTATTGCAATCCGTTTTCTGATCTCAAGTATACTAAATTATTTTAATCTATTAAAATTGAAAATTTCCTCTTCCTTTATCCAATTATGAAGTGCTTCATAACACTTCGATGACTCATGACGCGTAATTTCCTAATTTCGTGACAAGCGTTACTATAACAACGTCATTATAGCAACCCTATCGAAAAAACTCAATGGAAACCCCATGGCGTAGGAAAAAACTGTGCTAACTCCATAATAACTTCATGAAACTTTTGCGAAAATTTCATAGATGAAACCTGATCGAACACCATGGAAACTCTACAGAACACTGATGAGAATTTTTCAGAAACCTCACAAAAAAAATCCCAAACGGGAAATCTTGCCTACCCCATGTGAAATATCCTTCAAACCCTTATGAAGCAGATTTCATAGAAACCCGATACAAAAGACTCTATATAAAGAACATTCCATGGAAAATATATCCCCAAGAAATATCCAATGTATCCCTTATAAAGAATTCTGTAAGAGCGTGTAACAACCCAAGTGCATGAAGTTCGTTCCCGCCCAACTTCACTCTTATAGTCGCGAACCAATCAGAATCGCGGAAAAGCGATAACAACACTTCGCTTCATCGTGATACTTTGTCCTTTTCAAGTTTGGAAAAAGCACTTGCCCACTTACTACAAGGAGTCTATATTATGTATCTAGTCTCTTCGCTATATTCAATCGGACAATTGAAATATTCTCGCGCCTTGGAATTTACTTTTCTTCAATATTGATTGCCGCCCTGATTGAATGTGGAAGGTGATTTGCATTGAATTCATTATCTAACAATAAAGTAAACCGGCCGCGTAACTGAGGATTCCCAATCTCTAGTCGCCCCTAACAGAGATGAGAAATCAAAAAATAAAGGAGCAGAAATAATGTACGGCCGTTCAAAAAAGTTTTTCGAAACTGTTGTCCGTTATTCAACGTTTGTACTGGAGGGTAGATAAAGGGATTTCCATGCCACTCAACATGGCTAGATTTTCAGACGTTCGAATCTTCTTTCTTTTTTATCATGCTTCGAGCTCTTACAGCGGTAAACCACATAGATAAACTTTGATGGATCAATTTGACCTCCGTTCGTGAAAAGCCTGAACTTTCAAAAAAATTAAGAGAATGTTGTCGATTTTTTACAAATCTTATTCATTTTTTGAGTGAAAGTGGCAGAACAGACATTTTCTTTCATTTACATTTGAACCTGATTTCAAAAAATTTTGACTTCATAGTGCTCAAAGAAAATCGAAGGTGATATTTTTTTCATAGGATAGCCTTCTCCGTGATAGCGAATCTTCAAAATGTGCCTATCTACTTTGCCTGAGAAGCTCATTAGAATTATAATGATTTAAACCGAAAGTCCTATGAACGTAATTATCCCAGGATTCGGATCATGACTTTGAGCTCGTAGTATATGCGATAGCATTATAGAATCGTTCACATCATCATTGTGCTTGTTAGAGTGTTTGTCGACATGATGAGGGCCGAACTCAAATCGCCATTGTGATGATTCACGAGGTCATTGCGTCCAATTCCCAGCTCTAATTATTGTAGGCTACATTAGAGTCGCCACTGGCAATCTAACCTTGCAAATATAAAGAATATTCCTCGTACTGGAATTTTAGTCGATGCATTGAAAAGGTAGAATACTTGGTCACTTTTTAGCAAAATACTAACAATAAGTTGACACGTTAAGTTTCGTCTGAATTTATCGAGTCGTTTAGGAAAATTTATGATTTTCGTTTTAGAAACAGTTTTGATTATTTTTAGATATGGACTCTGGTGCTTCGAAAACGTGATTCGTAATTGTTTTGAAACAATGCTTTCGATTTTCATAAAACTACTAAGAAGTAATCAAATATTCTGGCAAAATATCATCGAGTGTTTCACTTTTACGGAAATTTGAAAAAACTTCTGTTCGTAACAAGAAACTAAAAATCACACTTTAAAACCGGCAGCATGACATCATGTTCTAAAAAACGGATTGCTTCTCGAAAAAAAACACTGAATTATTTTGGGCTCGAGTCTGCATATTCGTTTTACTAGTGAAAATTGCGCTTGGCTCCATGTGGGAATGTGTTTTGTGGCCATGTAACGTAAAAAAGTGAATACTTTTCGCATTGTCAGTGTATCAGTGGTCGTGTGAGTGACAGCTGGTCGCAGAAACAATTTGATCATTATCTCGCGTTGTCCTATTTTCACGACAAAATCCATATTTCTCGGTGAGAAAAACCCAATTTAAAAATTCCTCATATTCGATATGTTTCACCAACGGGTGCATATAAAAAATTCTTCATAATTTCATATGGTTCGTGGCCTTCTTAATTTACTTTTGCTTTCTTCTGATTTTCTATCATTTATGGTGGATAGAGGAGAAGTAATATTTGATTCAGGTTGAGATTAATTATTTTTTTTCAATTTCTCTTCACGATCTCGGACCTTCCTGTTCTAAAAAAACTCGGCAGAAACAAAGATGTCAGTCAGTCAGTGTATCTCGACAAATATCTCTAAAGATGCTCGATGGAAAAATCAGGAATTCGCGGGATTTCGCATCCGAATACCAGGCATAAAATTTCGTTCACCGGACGTGTAATTCTCTCGACAAAATTTAAAATGGTAATTCGAAATTACGCAAAATTGCAGTATATCATCTTGATTATCGACGATAAATCTGATGTCGTATCATCTCTTGGGGTCTTTAAATCACTGATAACAAAATTCGAGATTCCAAATTTTCTCGATACATCGAATTTTCGTACTGGTTTTGCGATGAACTGCTAAAAGCTTTTACGATCAGAACAGATTTTCACGGTAGGAAGAAGCGAGTTCAAAGGGTGACTCTTTACCACTCTCAGTTTTTTTTCTTCACTCTTTCGGTAAGGGACTATTAAACGTCAGGTATGACGTGTGTTGCGTTAAGCATCATCAAAAGTCGGCGCACGCGGGCGAAGCGGTCGTGTTGAAAGTTGAATATTTATAGCTCGCGAGCGAGAGTGTAAGCGACGAGAGAAGAAGAGGAGAAAGGAGAAGAGCAAAACTCGGAGAACAAATACGTTCACCTACTCAGCATACTATCAGGAAACGGAAATATGGGCATAAAGCCACACGGTAGAGCGTCAAAATAGGTGGCGAAGCATGTGGCCGAATTTGTGTATTTTGAGATTTTTCTCCGTTGAATGAGGTTCAAAAATAACTGGTAACCGGTTTTCAATTGTTCCAAATACCTACGTCAGATAAACGACTTGCACTTGGGTACACAGTGAGGTGTAAAATAAATTATCATTTTTGTTCTTTACGACCAATTGAGTTTGTATAGTCTTGGTAATCCTGGAATAGACATTTGGTAAAAGATATTTAGAGGTCGTGTAGAATGATTGGATTATTTTTGATTTCAATAAATATCTATAATTCTACTGGATGTAAACGTGAACCAGGTGAAAAAGGTCAGCGCAAGATATTGATCGCGTAAAGACCCCAAAAATAAAATTAAAAAAAGTAAATGTTGATTTGTACCATCTTACTGATCTTCAGCGGCCTTCAAAAGTTGAGTTATCAAAGTAAGTCTTAGTATAATTCATTGAATAAATTTATTTGTTCGTTAGATTTTTAAAATACTGGTTTTCGCTATAAGGTTGGAAACTTCCTAATTCAAAGTCATGGTAATCGTGAAACATTGTTATGAGATCTATCCACATTTTGTACGAATTGTTCCGCTTCATCAACTAATTTAAGAAAGGAGAAAATGTCAGGTACCCTGAGGTCAATTTAAATTATGTGCTTGGCAAAACTTGCGAGACTTAAAAAATATGTCAAGCAGTTAATGACATTTCCTCTCATTTGTTTGGACGAGTGTGAACGAGTGGTGAAAATATGAGAGATGAAGTGTGCAGACTTTCACAACGTATTACATTCGTATCATGTTCAATTCGAAAAGAACGTCAATCTTTGTGATATGTATATCAACTTGCGCACGAGGAAGTTTCACCATGTAACGCGGAAGTGGAATTTCCTCAAGTCGGTTTATTCGTGCAGTACTTTTCGTCACAACCATCGCAAATATTTTCATCGTTACTGACTATGTTAAGACAGGCATCAACTATCACCTTTGGAACCGGACACATATATCTATATATATAGAAAGGTCGTTTGTATCCTCGGCGTGTTCAACATCTCATTTCTTCAAACAATTCGATCAACGATTCTTCAACGAAATGAGAGTCCATCATATTTGCATTTATGTTTCGATTCATGGTCGAGAGAACACTGTATGGAAACTAGACAACTGATCCAGTTCAACAATGCTATGAGGTTAGCGAATCCCCAAGGATACCCAGCGAGGAAACATCGAGAAGCATTACAGATCTACAAACATCCTAACAACCTCAACAGAGATAGAAGCTATGAAGCGAGCTACATTTGGAAAAACGTCCTCCCGGGTTTTTTAATTGACCGACTGATCAATTAAAGACCTCTGATTGGTCGAGTCCCCCGGCACTGGAGGCAAACGAGCGGAACCAGGACACAGGTATTGAAGGACCTCATTCAGCATCGGGCAACCTCACCCTGATGATGCAAACGGAAACGTTTGCGAAACGTTGGCACTACGCTGAACCTAGACGCGGCATCCATCCAGAAACCATTACTTGTGTAGATAACATAACTATTATGTGATACCATGAAGCTCGATTATAGAGTACAGAAATCTCTGAGTCATCTTCGCATTTAAACGTGTTTGAAAATTTCGGACGCATATCTTTTATCGCAGACATCACAATTCGGAAAGGTTGGTTTTTCATTCAATAAGTAAAGAAGGGGCAAATTTATAACCGAAACACAAATGTTTCTTTCAATTGCCCACCATTTGCTAAATTTCCCACTTCTTCCTGTTGGAAGATAAAATACCGTATTTGATGAAAAAAAAAAAAAACAAGTCTACCTTGATCTGACCCTGTCAGGGTAAATTGAAAAAAGATTGATAGCGCTAAATTTTTTCTCCTCTTGGAACCGCACAACTTTCGGCCGAAACATTTTTTTCCATTTCCGATAGTTTTAAAAAAAAAAAAACTTGTAACACTTTAGCTGCTCTGCCCTGTATATCGGAGATAGATATATTTTTCAATGCTGCCCGCGGTTCCCATCTGCAATGTGGGTATTGAATATATTATGCGATCGCTGTGGCTATGTACGATTTAATTGAAATTCCACGTAAAGATGGCCCCATGCCAAACAAGTCTTTGATGAGATTGCGATTTGTGGCTCTGGTCTGATGCGGATCCGTCGATATATGTAGTTACACCAACCTACTATTAGCGACCGCAAATTCTGACAGATCGATATAGGTATTGATCATTCATAGACTCTCTTTGCAGTCGTTTCCGTTAGCTGTACTCGTTTTCTCAACGGTGAATAATCATAACCGTGAGGGTAAGGATGATGAGTTTTTTTCAACACGATAGACGATTCATTTCTGGCTTGCTTTATTGTGGCTTACGGGTTTGCGAATCTCTTAGATTTTTTAGATCTAATACAATGACGCGGTGCGGTCCGCGATCCAAACGCGGATCAAATGATAACTCGGCGAAAAGTTGCAAAGGTTGTAATTCGTTATTTGCTCGGAAAATTTTGTCCTCATCAAGAGGAAGTAAAGTCTCGGTGGGATTCACGGGTTGCAAGTGAATTTATTTTTGGTTCACGGGCCCATCTGTGACCCATACGGTTTCTTTGAGATTTTTGTTGCTTTTGGCGAATAGATTTTTTTGATCTAAAGAAAACTTTTGACCCAGAGATCCAAGAAGGTCAAGGTCAATTTTGCTGACAAATTTATATACACTGCGCACAACAATTAAGGGATCACTCGAATTTTGTCGTAAAAAAGACCCATTTTCAAAAGGGTGTAAGTTCGTCGAAAATGAACGGATTTCAATAGAAAAAATTGGGATCTGAAGCTTGAAGCTTCGACTTCAAAACTGTCATCCTGAATTTTTTTTGTGCACAGTTTTTTCTGAAGTTTTGCAGCCCTGAAGCCATGGATGCAGAAATTTTGCGTTTTGCTTTTTTTTTGTACCATGTGCATCGTGTGTCGGAAAAATTGCACGAAGATAGCGTTATATGGGTTTTGTAGCTTAAAACTTCCCCTTCAAAATGCTTTTTTTTTCATCATCGTACGATTTTTCATTACCGAGTAATTCGTGTTTGAACCGTTGACTGCACTTTCGTGAGTTGGTGACACTTTTACGGGTACCTCAGTGCTCGTGCGGTGATCTTATATTCATCAAAAATCTCGTGTTGCCTTCTCGAATAATAATGACTCGCCAAAATAAATCTCGCCTACTTTACTATTGCCCAATTGTCCCCTGCCGGATAACACTTTTGACGGCCGTCTAAGATCGCGTAAACCACGTCAATTATTAAGTCACAAATCCACACACATTCACCAACTTGCGAAAATGCAGTCAATGGTTCAAACACGAATTACTCGGTAATGAAAAATCGCACGATGATGAAAAAAAAAGCATTTTGAAGGGGAAGTTTCAAGCTACAAAACCCATATGACACGATCCCCGTGCAATTTTCTTCACACACGGTGCACATGGTACAAAAAAACAGCAAAACGCTAAATTTCTGCAGTCGTGGCTTCAAAGCTGAAAAACTTCAAAAAGACTGTGCACAACAAAAAAATCAGGATGACAGTTTTGAAGTCGAAGCTTCAAGCTTCAGATCCCAATTTTTTCTATTGAAATCCGTTCATTTTCGACGAAGTTACACCCTTTCGAAAATGGGTCTTTTTTACGACAAAATTCGAGTGATCCCTTAATTGTTGTGCGCAGTGTAGATCTCCACCAATTTCCTGGCAAAGCAGTGTGTGTTTCCAATCGATCAACGATCAGTATCATTGATCGAAGCGATGACCTGAATTAGCTTGGTTCTGAATTGGAAAGGCATAGCTAAATTTGTAGTCTAGTGAAATTACTCTGTCCATTTCGTCGGACCGCGAGTCCAGCTATCGCGACGATGAAAATTGCGATAGTCTTTTGTTTGTTGGGGTTGAACGATATAGTGCTTATCAGGGAGTAAGTGTTCTTATTTCCTGATACTTATCAAATTCTAAAACGGCGCATGTGGTTTCTTGCTGTAGAAGGACTATGATATGACTTATCGTCGGAATTTTTTTCCTTATCTTAACATTGTTCTTCTTTCGCAGGGTAAAAAATAAAAATCGCAGGAAAAGTAAGGGGGACTATCTTACGTTTGATGTTAAAATAACAAACTTGAGTTCTATGCGCCATTTATATGCGTATATAACGCCTCATGAAAGAGGCGGTGCTGAAGGTGCAGGTGGTTCGCCTTCCTATTCAGCTGTACTATATAGTTATATCCTAAGACCGCAGTTCAAGCTTCTGCTTCCCTTATTTATGAATGCGGTCATATAGCGGTCTCAATTATTGACTAGGTCTTTCTTTGCCTTGTACAACCACGCTACGAAGGGGAGGCTCTATCTCTATTATGCACAGATATGCCGACGCTAAATGTTGGATGAATGTTAGGTAAACGCATATCAAACATCGGAGAATGAAAAAAAATGAAAACAAACCCTTCCGTGCTTTATTCATTCTTTATCGATGCAACTCGCCTTGATTCTTTGAAGAAAAAAACATATTTCCCACAATGATTGGTCACATTGATAAGAACAATGTCAAATATTATGTGAGTAAAAAACCGCATTACTATTGGTATGTATGAGATAAATGTGATCAAAATATAGAGAGTTATTGTGGGAGTCGATTGGAATACCTAGAAACCTTATATACGGTTCGATATCAATTTCAGAATATTCGCGTATCCGTATAAATTAACCGCCGTATATCAGGCACAATCAAATTCGCTCTATTTTGCATCAAGGGAGTAATAAAAAACAGTTAGAAAAAAACTCATTACAAATTGAAACATATTAGTAAAAAAGTTTTTCTCCGAATTACATTTTCCGTAGAGTGATGTTATTCCCATTGGTTTTGAAAAAAAAAAAATTGACTTTTGTGGAATATACGCCCTCCTATAGAAGCATCTTCATAGATTGCGCGCTACTGGTTTTCAGCCCTTGATATTGTTCAAATTATAAATATTTGTTTTCACCGTAAAGAAGATCAATTTGGATGCCAAGTAAATTGGAATCTGGTCTAATTACAAAATGATTCATTCAACCGTTGTATACTTTATTAAAGAGAGATCCAATAATTTGTGGTACGTCTAGAGGGCAAAGGCCCATGGGAACAAAAAGACACCAAGGAAATTCCTTTTCCGGGGCAAAGAAATTATACTCGCGTAAGAAAACCGTGATCTACAAGGGTAGTACTACCTATTATGGTATCGGATATGTTTGAGGATTTTATCCAAACCAATCAATTATGCTTCGTATTCGTATTTTCTTTCGATTGATGAGCCTGGATAATGGCGCTGGTTGGGAAAGTGCATAACATTTCTGTACGAGTGTTGGTAAATTCACCATGTTAGCGATTTCATGTCGTGCGTGGGCCAAACTAACTAGCTGTCTCTGGACAGTATCCGGTCAAAATGATTACCTATTCATTCAAAAATTCGATCAAAATTCAAATCGGATCGCACCGTATCAGTTTAGAAATAAATCATTGAAATTCGTCGAGCCACTCTCGAGATAACAACGTGGGAAAAACCAAGGAAAAACGATGCAGGGCTTACGGATTGTTATCAGATCGAAGCCTTACAGAATACCTCCTCCTTTTCAGTTAACTTGATAATCCACATTATCCGTTCTTATTTCATTGAACCAATAAAAATGTTCAAATCGGAATTCCAAGGTCCAGGATAATTTTTCGGCTACATGTTTTCACACATCTTCAGCGATTCCGAGCCGGAGAATCTGCATTTCGCGAAGCTGCGACCAAACTTTTTTCTACACCCTATACATATGCGACTAATTTAAAAGAATTTTTAGTAGTATGTTGGAAAAAAATGATCGATGCACATCATATTTCACGTATGAACGCTCACTTACAACTAGTAGTCGACGACCGTTGCAACTAATTGAATTTAAAAATTTGCTCGAAATGCGTGCAATTCCAATAGGATACGTAGCAATGGTATCTCTTGAATCCAATAATCCATTGGGAGCTATTGCTCCGTCTTATTGAAAATCGACAAATTCTTTCCGTACAGGATGAGCTGGGGTTAAATTACGTACCAGTTGAACTCCAGTCGGGACAAATCGTGACGTCAACGTCCGCGTCGAGACGCTCGATCGGCGCCTGTTCGCTCGTTATGACGTAACTACTGGGGCGCAGTGGTGACGTCAAAGGCGACGGTATACATACAAATGGAGAGGTAGTAACTTTTCCCTTTTATATTCGCCTGCTCGACGTAGACGGTAATATCACAGAATGGTAATATTCATAAATGTTCGTCAAGATGATTATCGAACGTGCGAGTCTCTACAAAAATAGGAAATTTTTTTTTTCAATTCTACGATCAAGAAACGGGTAGGATTGTGAACATTTGATTTTTAAATTTATACATATATACGCTGGATGTATTTTTAAATCATCGAATTACGTGAATCGCGACGTTTTTTACAGGGGCAATTACCCGCGGTTACGTTTATAAACGCGTGGGCGGATGTCAACAAAATTTCAGTGATCGAGTCGATCGTTCGTCCTCTGTTTTATAGAGTACAGCTTTGTATATCTAGATAAAAAAAGAATTTATAGATCTTCTATTGAATACCTATTCATTTCCTGTCACGAGCCCCAAGAGATTTTACTGGTTGTCGCCTGAGCTGAAATTATATGTATATATTTGCATAGGTATATCTTCAGCTGCGTGATTCTCTGGAGAGCTGTGAATCCGTGTTTGATAGCTCTGCGTAGCTGTACGCCCGATAGAGTAATAACAGTTGCAAAATTTATTGGAAAAATTTGAAAATGATCAATGAATTTGGAAAAATATCGTCGTTCTGTCAGAACGGTTTAAATTAATTATTACATTGCACACGTAGTTTCAAGCGATTTTCATATATCCGCAGATAATAGTTTTGAGAATCGATCCGAACTACCGAAACTAGAAAGATTTATTTTTTTTCCACATCACTTTGTAACCTGGAACGATCGAATCAACGTATGAATTTCACTACTTAGTCCAATTGGATAGACGCCGGAGTACCAAATTTTGGCGCTCCTTACAGAATGACAGCTCTATCGATAAAGGTCGGGTAGGAGAAACAAAATATACAATACCATCTTCAAATCCTTAAAATTTTGTGCGTTTACGGAATGGGTTCGTTGTTTGAAGTGTACCCGCATTTTTTGTAAGACTGTGAGTTAATATAATTCTCGTAAAATAGATTTCCATTACTGAGAAAGAAAATTTCTATAGCCTAAGCTATATCGCCCGGTATTAGTACAGTATCTATAATATTTTTGGCCTAATATACTGGAATGAGTGCAATAGATTCTCATCCTTGCAAATTCATTCGTCGGTAGTAATCAATTTTCATTATTGTCGATCTCGCAGCTTTTTATTATAATTTTTCAGTTGAGTTGACCGGTGCAATTTTTCTAACGTAGTTATATTCAGTTATAGCTCATGAAAAAGGTATACGTAGACGTTATCCAATTCAATAAACTTCGTTGCACTTTGCACTCGTTGTAACCAGTTGCATCAATAATATGTATTTTTCCAACAAACAAGCTGCAGGACGACGCTTCCTATATTATACCATGGGTATATTCTATAGCATGAGTACACTGTGCAGTACGAAAGCTTAATTAAATTCGCGAATTATTCCGGTGACGCGATCAATAATACGTGACACTTCCTTCAATCAAAGACACGCGGTAAATTGATACTATCATAGATATACTGTATAATCCTGGCGGATGGGAAACTCAATAATAGGACTATGGATGGAAAATTGATTGTGGAAACAGCAGCACGGAACTTTTCTTTTTTTTTTTTTTTTTTGAACCTCATCAGAAGTCGAAACTGCAATTGTTTCAAATTTGAATAACGGAAAAGAAATTCTTGTTTGTTTATTCATTATTCAAAGATCAAAAGACTGCAGATTTCAAAGATGTAGGAAACTCCTATGGTACTGAACAAACGAGAATTTTTATAAAATTGCAGTTTTTCAATCCTGCGCAAGCGGATGCCACCGATCCTTTCGATTCTCCGAGACATCAGTCTAAGCTAATCGAAATTGTCCACCCTATATACTTATGGACCTAGTCAAATAACTGCAGATGCGCAAGAATAGAGCGGGAAGCCATCAACCCTGCAGTTTTTTCTCAGCTTTTTTTTTGGGAATTTCGAAATGCATGTGTCCTAAAACGTTGATACGATTGTTCCGGAAAAAGCTGTAATATTTTCCAAAAAGTAGAACGCTAGTTTTGCGTTTTCTGGGTATAAAATTAGCTATTGAAGGTGAAAAGAAAAATCGAACATGACAATAATATCCAATGACATCATTATATTACGTTTGTTCAGCGATTATAACAGCAAAGAAAGGGGATCGGAGTTCGAATTTCGCATTAGACCACGCACTATGCTATTAATGTCACAGGAATAAGGCCGATAATTAATCGGAGCTCGGATCGGGTCCCGAGACATCGTTCCCGTTGATGTTCTTCGACAGGAATTAATCTTCTGCTCCGATAACAAGCGTCCTCAATGCTAAGTCAGATAGCGAACAGCAAGGAGAGGGAATAAAATGGAAGGATGAACCATGAGTATCCTCCAGATAGTCTAAAGACGAAGCTCTGAGATCAGCTTCGGGATTGCGTCTATAACTTCGCTATACGAATCTCGTACTGATTGTGGCCCAGATTTCTTTCTCATCTCCTTTATTTCGACCTCAACATAACCATGTTACATGGTTTTATTACGTTCTTTCGTCAATTCAGATCCAATGTCATGAAAAAAAGCAAAAAGAAAATAAATATATTAAGAGAAAAGAATCTTTGATACTTTCAATAAATACTTTAATCTCCCAAATCTCTGAATTTTTGTTCGAACAGAATTTTGTTGTCCAATTTTGGAAGTTTCCTATTCGGTAGCGACCGTCGAACTACGCGGCGCCTTACTGGCAGACGACAAATAACGACCACCTCATATTCATAAAGACGGGATCTTTGAGTGTGGGAAGTTTGATGCGAAAAATCAGACACATGCCAGAGAACGTCTATACCCTAACGCTGCTGCAGTCGGGTGCTGGAAACGAACTATGACCTTCTATTCGTTTTGGTTAGAAGCCGAAGTTTCCTTCTTATCTACTATCTACGCGGACATGAGTGTGGATTCCGCAAAGGCGTGGGTACGACAGATGAGCCACACTGTGGTGCTTACTCATGGAACGAGCCCGTTCGTTATAATAAGGACTAGCAGTGGTCATCATCTCTCAGGTCTCCGACCATCGATCTTATCGGATTTGAGCTTGAATTCCCGGGATTTATGTCCTGAAAGTAAATCCAACTTTTCCGAAATCCGAAAAATAAAAAGAGTATATTTATCGTCGCGGTAATAGACTTGGAAATAATAACAGAAATGAACGGATGATCTTTTACAGTTCAGGATGACCAGGAAAAGATAAACGTCATGTCGAGAAAAACGAAATTGCCGATATAAAGAGTCGACGATGGGTCGTATTTCAAGGATCATTGTTAGAAGTTGTCGAAAAGCTGCGGTTTTTGAATGATCATCTACCATCTCCATGATTATTTTGTTTTCCTGTAGTTCGTGGAAAACAGAAATCAGCGGAAGCGAATTATTGCCATATCCTTTTCGCGGAGCAAATAGCTTACTGTGAAGATGAGATTATGCTTTTTCCTTTTCACATATAATATATTAGGAAACGTTTTGTTATAATAATTATTTGACACAAATTTCAATCTGACAGGATACAAAATTATTTCTGAGTTGAAGTTTTTATTCTAAAAGAGTTTTCTGGAAAAAAGACACGTTATTTGTATAAGAGAATAGGAACCGCTGATCACTGTTAGATAATTCCTGGTTGGAGGATGAAAAGAATGTGCAGTGTAAGTAAGGGTACGTCGAAAATGAACACGTTGGATGATCTTACCAATTCCAGAAACTCGTCAGCAACCGTTTTGCATTGGCTGCGCAACAGTGCGCGACTCGCATTCAGCCAACAGCCCTTGGAACTGCATCTATAGTTCAACGTCCTTTGCCAAATTCGAGTCTTCTTCTATTTCTCACTCACTGCAGCAGCTGTCTCTGATCACCCGCGCTTCCGTTGTTTTTAAATCCGTTGTTGTTCTTCTTATGTTCTTCTATTTTTTTTTGTTTAAAATTTTTTAGTTTTATCTTCGTCAATACAGTTCAGTGAAGAAAAAAAAAACACGTGAAGTTAACGCTGCATCACGTCTGTAATTTCAAATAGCATAATTTTTTTTCATACTACTTTCGTTCTCGCCCAAGGCAGAAAAATCCTCATTTCGTGCTTCATCTAAGTGATCGGATAAAAAATACTCGTCCCTGTCGGTAGGACAGACGCACCATCAAAATGTTTTAATCTTCGAAATTTTTTAAAGCCCGGCCTGTCACCGATTGTTAGTGGAACAATAAAAAATGACCGTTGTGCAGTTATACGATGCAACTTTATCCACGACTGTGTATAATTAATTTAGTGCAGGAAGAGAACACAATTACAAATTCTCCTTCTCATCAGTCTCCGGATACATTAACGATCTATCAGACTTACTTTGTTTCAAATCATTTCGCGGAATCAGTGGGGATTGATCTATTTGTTTCGACAGTGAATTTATTTTTGGAGAACCTCCGATCTTTTTGGATCAAGCAATATTGTCAGTCAAATATTTATCTGCACTAATGTGTCTTCTATTTATGCACGCTTCACGAGGTTGTTCTGAATCAAAGATCTATTTTATATGAATAAATGGGTCAGAATCAATCTCGCCAGGCAAACGTACATACAAAGATGTACCTATGTAACATACATGGGGCATCCTATGCCATAAGTTTATCAGGAATAAAAAAACAACACGACAAATAAATTGCAGGGGATGAAGTTCTGTCAAGCACTATACCCATGACAACTCTAGGACAATAGGTAATTTTATAGACATATCGTCGATGCGAATTAAATTACTGTCAAATAAATAGCCGTTATTTGAAGTGGCAGCTAGTTGATACGTCCGCGTCAACGGTATTGATTTTTAACTTCCTGCTATGAAAATTGAAGATTTTGAAAAATTCGGGAAGTTGTTGGCTTGGGTCCGATTTACGAAAATCGAGTTTTCATCAGATCTCGACGTTTTGAGGTCCAAGGAAAAAATCAGATTTTCGTTACATATGTAGCTTTCGAATTATTGCACCGATCGATTTTTAAAATCCAATCACATTTTGCTTAAAAAACAACTGGGTCGAATGGCACATAATCGGTTGATCTGCTCAAGAGATATCGTTGTCAAAAAATTTCCAAAAAAGTGGTTGTTTAATATAACTTTCAGAGTTTTACTAGAGTTAAAACATAGCGGGAAGTTTCAGGGTAGGCCTACTGGTCAACCGGCTCCCACATTTGTTATTCTAGATTTGTGGTTCATGATCAGTTTTAATCCCGACACTATGAAAATATGCGTGTTCAATGCTTTGCAATATTTTCCCAAGATTGCTATTAGCATATATTGAACCGGACCCTCGACCTGACCTCACTCAACGTGATCTTCAGTTTTCCATTCGTGTTTATTCACACGTCATTATCATACACATATTCACACGTCATTATCATACGCACATCATCAGCCATTCTAAATTATTCGCTCGACGTGAAAATGTTTTGGTGTAAGAAGATTTCGAAATTTCTCAGAAAGTGTTGCTCAGGATGAAATTGGGTTATTCGCCAAATTTTAGAGGCATATTGAAAAAAATGACGCCACTCGGTTTCATTTATCGATAAAAAAGAAATATTATGAAAACTTTTCGTTTTTCTCCTATAAACGAGGTTAATACGAAATTAAAAATCATACATCATACCACCGGTTCCTTTTACCAAATGCTCATTATTATTGATATTCGTACTATTTTTCTATTAACATTCATTATTATTAACAATTGTACTATTTTTCGTACATAAATATATAAGAGCCTTGTTCACTCGGCAAGGGAACGCACCCCAGCTCACGCCTTTCTAGAGTTAATTTATATTCAGTTAGTGGGTCAATCTAGAAGACGTAGTGAAATTTCGAGGTAAATAAGGCAGGCGATTTTTACCATTCAACTATGACCTGGATTCCGCGTAATTACAGTAAAATATAAGGAAACATTTTGAGACCCCCACAATCCAAATGGCCGCTAATTTTGTCGGAGGCAATGAATGCATATTATTATATGATTCCACTAAATGTTTATACCCTTGAAACTGCTCAATCGTAAAAATATGCAAGTGCTCCCGGATTGAATGTTGTTTTACTTCCGTTCAAATATCGAAATCCAGGTGCGTAAATACCACGTATAGGTTGTATAAACATCCTGAATTCTAATATGTGGGGTGGTTGGAATGAACGTTACCAGAGTCTGACCCTGACCTTCGCTTAATCGATTGCAATTTTTTTGCCCTTGTAGTCTTTCTATACGTTTTCCAATTTTTCGAACTCATCTTTCGAGAGTAACAATTTTTATTTATTTTTCAATTACAACAATGCAACTCAAAAAATTCCTTTTTTGGAACATAAGTTTTTTTCAATAGTCGCCAATTTTCCTGAATTTTTCTCGATCATAAAAGAAACTTTTTTGTCGCATGTCTGAAAATGGTTCAGGAAAAAACTGATTTTCAAATCCGAACGGAAGTAGGATTTCACGGGATATTTCACCTTCTTCTAAAGGGATTTGAATCTTTAAACGTGGAATTTGAGGGATATCTTGTTGTTCAGTGTTTTCCAAATATAGCTCTTTAAAAGGACTAAAGCTACCCCGAAAAACTCTGGGCAGAATAGGGGTGAAAAAAAGTTTCACAAGCCACGAAATTATTAGAACTAAGTGGTCTTAGGTAGAAGAAAAAAAAAATCGGATCCCATTAGCCCCATTTTCGTCTTAAAATTGTGATTAACGACTGATTCCTGTGAATTAGTTCGACATCGAAAACATGATTTTCCATAAAATGCTCCGTAAACATATTTAGCAGAAGTAAAAGATGATGAGAATTTATGACAAAAAGTTTTTCGAGTTTCATCTCCATTCGCGCGTTCAAAATTATTACCATCTCATAAAGGGTTTGATCATCTGCTAGAGATTTGTGTTACCTGCCGGTTGATTAATGTTCTTAAAAAACTTCCCTGAAAACGAAAAAAAATTCCTTCCAGGAAACAATGCGTGAATACTTAACCGTACGTTTTCCATTGTACCTCGTGGTTGGAAGTCGAAGCGAAATTAAGAAGTATAAATGTGAAAGGCATATAGAAAAAAAGAGAAAGAATAAAATTGAAGGAATAAAAGAAAAAAGTTCAAGAAGAGCATTTGCATTGTTCCTCGAGGTCCGAGTGCTTCCCGTTTCTGTTGCTGTATAGATATAGGTATAATATACTGCTGCGCAAAGCTGTGAGTATGTATAAGGAGAACTTTAGGGTGATGGGACACCGCGCGACCAAGTGAGAAGAACAAACGAGGGTGAGAAAAATAAATAAAAAAAAAGTAAAATAAAAAAAAAACAATGTATCAAAAGGGTTTCGAGAACTATGAATAGGTGTGTGTAATGTTCAAACGTATATCGCATGTCTAGATCTTCGCGCCTATAAAAAGAAATGCAGTCCATAAAGCACGAAACTTGTGTATCTAGACGATACACCTACTGCAAACGTCAGGGCAAAATTCAATCAATGAGCAAAAGGGGCGGATTTCACATCGTCTGCTATGCGTCCGGGGGATTGAAAAGGGAAAAGAAATGAGCAGGTAGGTACCTACGTATACGTAGGGAGAAAGGATGTTCATAAAACATAGAGTATAATAAGAGAATCGATCTTGTCTTGGCTGACTGCCCCAGGAGAGGTTGGTGCTCCTAATTAAGAGGTACACTGCAATTAGTCGGGGTTAATGAGTCACTTTGAAGGAAAAGTAGGTGGTGGTTTGGCTCTGTATACTCTTAGGAGAGATATTTCGCACTGAAGTTTCTCGTAATAATTTACAACGAGGCTCCAGGAGCCTAAGCTAATGAATCTTAGAAGGTGGTTCGAGTCCCATATTCACAATACTTGCAAAGGTGGAATATTTGATACGGCTAATCACCATCATATTGCGTTCCTTTTTCATAATTCACTCGCCAAGTACGACGTCTATGGGGCTAGATCTTCTACCCTCCGAGGCCATCTGCATATCTACCTTGTTGGAGAAACTACATCAACGAAATCGATTTCACTTCGTGTTCAATTACGACGAAAAGAGCCAAACGATACGAAAAAAAAGTTTCCAATCTTTCAAAATAGGGAACTTAACGTTATCGATATATTGCAGTGAGACTTTCTTCAGTTTAGGCAACTTCATGGCTAACACAATGAAATTATAAGTTTCGCTCAGATCAGAAAAATGATGTGGATAATTTTTCTGAATTTGTTCAGATCAGAGAAATAACTATAATAACTTTCGAATTTCTCTGTTTTAAGCAAAGATTATTATTACATCTGGTATTGAATGATATATTTCCAAGGGAAACTGAACAAAATACGAATGTTTGCCATTTTTTTTTACATTCCGCACATCAATTATTCCGATCGTTTGACCTCGTCTCCAATACCACAATGTCAGATGCACGAGGTACAGTTTTCCGTTGACAAGTCGACAATACACATTGTGTAATTTACAAAACAAAATTGAAAAATTCACAATGCTCACACTCGGAGTGAGTTGTTGCACCGTGTACTGCATATTCGCAAATATATAGAATCATTTTTTCAAATCTCCTGTTTTTCGTTTCCATTCCGAATACTTATATTTTTTTCAACTCTATCCTCCGTACACGATAAACACATTTCGAAAAACGATATCGTCGGCTTATTCGAATCTGCACGCGATAAAAACGTGACTCGTAATTTTCTACAGTTCGAAAAACTTATTTGGATAGATTTGAAAAGCGCCGAAAAAAATAAATATTTCTGCAATGGACACCATCGCTCTAACTTCCACGGATTTCGAATAATAATCAAAAGACGAAAAAATTAGAACGCCTCTCGAAAGCTCATTCCATCACGTCAATATGTACTTCCGCCCATAAAAGTTACCGTATAACATTGCGAAGTTTGATTCGTCTACAACATGTTAGAGATCGTCAAAATCGACGAGAGATACTTCGTGCAAGTAAAGTTCCTTGTTGGAAATAAGATTGCGTATCGGAAAACCACCTGATCACTTGGGAGCTTTGGCCTGAGTGGGTGTTCTTTGTAGTGACAGGACTCATGCTCTGATTTTCTCAAATATGTACTTTGTGACAACGATATGTAAAAAAGTGAATGCTTTCTGTATCGTTGGTGTCTTCTTGGTTGTGCGAGCAACATCTGGTCGCAAAAACCATTCGATTATTGATTGGCACACTAGTTTTTGAAGCTCTGCCTATAGAACGTGTTTCTGAATACTTCAAGTAACATTCAGACGCAAACCCCAAATAATTCGATGTTTTCTGAAAGCGTTCTCTTATTTTTACAAACAAAAAAAAGCATCCCTGCCGCTTAGATAGACCCACCTTAAACGTGTCTCAAGAATTTCATGAGATGTGAAGTACAATATCTCATGAATTGTGTATTTTGATCCGAATCAATGATAAGTTAGGGGTCAAGTATTCGGTACAAAAGCTACACAACTTTCGGTGGATAAATAATCATTGTGTATTTCTACCAAGTAATATTCATGCGCGAACCCGATCGAGCGAGTAATTGTTAATATATTTTTTCGTATATGAATTCGAGTTCGAAGCTATTTTGATGCATCTTATGACATCTTCCGATTCATTTACAGCAGCGTCTACTCAATGAATTGAAATTGAGCATTCTCATTAGATGAGGTCATACGGGGTCAGACAAGATCACGAGAATCGATGGATCTGATAGATAGATTTATAGTTGTAAGTTGTACACCAATAGAACTAAGGAAAATGATTATACGATAGGTTTAGCGCAAATGTGGCATAATCTTACCAAAAATTGACGGGAAGAAAAAACAAGTTAAAAAGCCAGCACGTGTCGAGCTAAGAACCTCATTTTCAGCCGTTTAAGCGGATGCTGTGGTCCTGCTTTACCACCAAAAATATTATCGCCTGTAACTTCTAGACGGCTGGATGAAACGAATGAATACCACCATATAATATCGAGGTGCCATTATTCCAGCCTCCGTGATCAGTTAAAAATCGCCAATTCCGAAATACGCTTTTTTCACATTATTGCACGAAACAAAGCGGCTTCACATATATTTGTTCAGTTTCTTTGATACAAGGGTGCTGGTCCATTCTATTACGTGACAAAGATGAGTTGGGTTTGATAATATTCAAAATGAGTGACTAAAATCTACCTTACCCAACGAATATTGTTGTTGTTGATTCTGAAAATTTTCAGGTGTCTTATAAGGATAGCTTTTTCATAACTAAGCGATCCTCTAAAGGGAAATTCGTTCTAACCAGCCATTTGAGAGCTACAGGCGATAATATTTTCGGTTGTAAAACTGGAGTATAACATTCTCTTAAAGTCCAGCATTATTCTCATTTCGGTTCATGCAGTATAGATCACAACCACAGAATGAAAGACAGAAAGGAAGAGAAAGAAAGAAGGAAAGAAAAAAAAGTGTGAAGAGTTTTGAACAGTACAATCATTTCTGCGAATTAATAATCGCCGGAAGACTTGAGGTCACGTCCTAACGATGAAAAATGAATACCTTTTCAACGATTTCCTATATGAACCAAACCATGAATTATTATACCGTGATGGAAAACTACACATTCCAAAACCTGATCAACCTGGAGTACGTATCAATAAAATGGCTAAAAACTTCTTTCGAAATTTGAATTCATTCGTCTTTCGAATTCACGCGGGAAAATTTAAAAACATTTCTCTTCATCATCGACTTTCGAAATATTTTGTCCGATGAGTATATCGCAAAATTTTAATAATCAAATTTGAAAAATGCTGCGATAAATCTGTCGTGCAAAACATTTTTCATCTATATCTGAAAGGTTTTCAAACACGCAACGCCGTTTTTGTTCTGTAAGCAACCTATAGACCTATAATCATATACTGGAAAGTAATTGCGTCTGGTTTGCGGGGAATCTCAACATCTTTTTTTTCTCTTGTTTTTCATCCATTTTCGCAGACGTTTTTATTACCACGAGAAAGAGCGCTACGACCAAATATACGCGATTGCCGAACCTTGTACACCATATACATAAATTCTTATGTTGGATGAAGGTTTCGTCGACGCGTGAAGCCGAGAAAAATGTACAACCGAATACTATTTGGTATCGAATTTGTTGATTACGCGGTATTATTAGAACTATTACGATGTGACTGAACGGCTGATGTCCTCGCTTAGTTCAGCTGTTTAAATAATGCAGTATAAAGTTTCAACTGAAACCTGTTGTAAAACGCGAATTCAATGTCTTCGATATCAATTACCTTCTTCACCTTTACACTTCGTCGATATTCACTTTCCTATGATACACTGCAGTTACACACAATGGTCGATATTCGTTTATATTTCAAAATATCCTTGTCCAATCAGTTGAACGCGGATAAACGCTCCGATTCAAAAGTAACCCACATCATATAGTCTCATGAATATTTTCGTACACGTGTTCCAAACCCATTCTATAGATGGGACAAATTCATTCCACAAGTTTCTCTCATACGGACTTAAACGACGTCACTTTCGTCGTGACGTGTCCAACTCTCGTACCAGTATAATCTTTACATGAACTATAGTAACGTAGGATAGTCTGTACGATGCGTCACGACATGCGCTTAGAACTTTTCGATGCAATAAACCACCACAATAATATATTATATTGAGCTCTGGATCTAAATGCCAAAGTTCAATGTTATACCTGCGACACTACACACCGATGAATATCGTGTATCAAAAAAAAAAAGTTGAAACTCGGGGTTTGTTTCAGTACGGAAAACAAAAAAAAAAAAGATTCAAAGATACAATCAACTAAAGATACAAAATGAACTGTCCAAAAACTCCCCCCTTTTCGAGTACAGTTTGTAAGGGAGCAAAAAAATACACTTTGTGATAAGTTTTCTACAATTATTCACTAGTTGACAAACACATTTGTTATCAAAGTAAAAGTTTGATTCTCCAATTACAGTTCGGACGATCAGAATAAAGGGCGAGAAACGCAAGCGGTCGGAAATTCAAAGGTCATTATGGTAACAACGACAATAATAACGACGACAACAATAATAAGGGACAAGATAGCAGAGCAGAGCAACCATGTGGCTGGCGCTGGGGAACGTCGGAGTCAAACTCGGGACAGTGGCGGTGGAGCAAGCCAACCTTTGGCACCTTGCGCGGCCACGCGCACTAACGGCGCTCACCGAGACGCCGCGCAAATCTCCGAGGTTCGTCATTCGTCGTCACCGTTCGTCGCACACGTCCTTCGTCGACGCTGTTTGTACGCTGGAATAAAAAATCTAACACTTTGCCGGAATAACTTACACACCAGCGAATGTCTGGTATGTAAAAACAGAAAGAAAAAATCATTTCTCCTCATTATGTGAGGAGGGGTGAAAGTTTGCGGATCCAAAAAACTTTTTTTCATTTTACAACGCTGTTAAATGAAAGGGGAAAAAATTGGAAAAATTATTATCATCGAATGGAAAGATCTCATTTTTCTCCTTCCTATAGGAACGCCATTTTTATGCAAATCCCTTGGAATATGAAAAAAGGTGAACAATGCCGAGGCGTTAACCTTCGCCAGATGATAATGGTCAGTGTCAAGGTATTCAAATGGGGTAGGAAGAACTATTTTTGTGGAAATATTCGCGCTGTATATCCAATTACGCACGATTATTATCAGTTTTGGAATTTTTAGTAAGAACGATTAGGATGTACAGGGTTTTTTCCTTATACTCCATTTTCATAATGCATGTCTGCAAGACAAGCCATAAAAGCTCGTAACCCTTTGTATCAGCATACAAACCACGTACTCCAATTTTATTACACAAATAGACAGTCCACAAGTTGTTGTTGAAACGTGTGCTTCAAAATAGCGCATCCTGTTTCTAATCGAGCACTTACAACTTATTTACTCTGATCCAGTTATTTTGACAACCGAACATTTCAGTAAGTTTACACGTCGAGCTTATGTGTCGAGGATTACAATTTTGCCCCGACGATGGTTCCGACTGGCACGACGCGCCGCAGAAGTTGGTATGGAAATCAGGTGTTTTCAGATTCGCGGTACCGGTGAAACATCTTTTAACCGTTTAATCAGCCTTCATTTTCAATTAATTTATTATAAGAATGATTTTTGTTTCAGAACCCATCATCATGAACTCAGCTAGCGTTGTTGAATTACAATAAAGGTATACTTGATCGAGACTGTACCATCAAGGGTCAGTCTTCATATCGATATTTACCTGATAATGAGGTGATCAGGCTAGCTTTATAGATACATATGATCTGAGACTTCCAACTTCCGAGTATGATCGGGGGTGGTGGATGGCAATGTGCCTGCTGCTCGTCCATGAGACGTCGTATTCGAGCATATCCAAATAAATAACAATTTGTACCACGAAGAAGTAGCGAAGACTCTGCACGATTAATTTACAGATAATTTATAAGTTTGTCTAATGAAACTAAGATAACGGATGTATCGTCAAAAAATCGGACTACTCCATCAGCCCTGCTAATCCGTGGTAACATTACCTAAATAAACACGTGCCACGAAGCTAGATGCTTTTAATGAATATTTGAGCGTAAATATAGAGTACCTACGCGTGCACACGTATAAGTGAAAATGTACGTTGGATCTAATGTGCGCCGATAATAATATTTGGTGGGGTATCATTACGTGTGTTGTGTGGATCGCTCGTTTGTGGTACGTAAATTGAGCGAGATTGTGTTTAATGTTAGCGTGCCAAGAAAGAAAGCTGCTATTATACATAGCTGCCCAGAAACCCCGCTCATTGTCAGTTAAAAACGTAAGTAAAAGTTAAACGAATTTGGGTAAACCTCTAAACAGGAAAAAGAAATAAGCATATTCAGCAAATAATTGGATACAGCGATACCAAAATGTTTTTTATTTAGCGTTTGAAGCTTCACCAAATTTCTATCCACATTAAATGCGGAAAATCGTTCGAGAAATTGGTTTCTAAAAGCGCGGTCACGGTGGGGATAAAAATAGGTGATATTAAAAAATGATCAACGTGATTATTTGACAAGACTCCACTGACAATTATCTGTCTTGTTTTGGATTACAATTCTAGTTCTTCTTATTCAGTCCATATTGTGCAAGGTTCAACTCGATGTTCAGATATCCACCTCCACTCGAGGCATTTTGAAAATTTGATCCTGGACTACAAGATTGCCATCGCCCTAATGTCCGTCGATTATTTATCCGAGTGGCTCTTAGAATGTCGTAATCGTGATTCGATTCAATACTAATAAAAGAAGCTCAAATATGTTTCAATATTTTTTCAGGTCACACGCGTGGCGTATGAATCACTTAAACTTTGGCAAAACAATTTTCAGACGCAAGTTGTTCGACAACAGATAGAGATTTTGAAATTTGCAGAGTTCGAACGAAAGCTTGATCTTCTGATTTCCGATAGGAAATGACTGACGGCTAAAATTCAATTTTTTGCGTTTTTCCCCTGACAGTTTGAAAAAGGCCAATGCTGTTCGGTTAATCTGTACGCCAGCATATGTATCGGAAATCCCACATCAGAACTTGCGGAAAGAATTGAACTTGAAATAACTTCGGAATTTGGTAATTGGAATTCGGTGGAAAATTCTGGTGAAATTGAAATATACGACTGAAGTGCTCCGATGAGGGAGATTCGGTGTACTGCAGTATTTGAAAAACAAGAAAAAAAAATATACAAATTCCATTAGTTTAATTTTAGCTCGATGGAGAAATTTCGTCAATATCGATGTGATTTCGGTTGGAAATAGTAAAAGTTTACTCAGGGTAGATACACATTTTGGCATTATTAATATAAACAGGTATATTCTATAAGTGACGTCGAAGGTTCACCAGAGGCGCGATGACAAAATTCTAGTTTCAGAGGTCGTGCGAGGATCGCAAAACAGGGCGCGTCATTGGTTGTTCGTGATACTATTCGTGCGTGTATGGACATGCCAGCTCTTACCAAATTCAAGCCACGCAAGCTATTTGAAATTTTTTCCACATACTTATCAGGAGCAGTTAGGAGAAAATAAAAAAGATTAAAAAAAAGAGGAAGAAGGGCTGCGAGGGAAGCAATCGAGCGTTCGGAAGAAAATTTGTGTGCGTCTGGGAATATTGATAATGCGTTCCGAGAGTAAATAAGGGTATCAACAGACGCAGTGCCGCCGCGCAAACTCCTCGCTTAAATTCTCTTCGTTTCCTCTCAATCGCAAATGTATACTTTCTGCCTTAAACTCATTTCTGAAAATGACGTGAACGGTTTCCCGCCCTCGATACTATTTGAGATAATTATTACGACAAAGGATTCAGGGTGATGAAAATTCCGCCAGTCCTGTAACGATTTTTTTACTCGACCAATCTTTGCCGCAACGATGAGCAAACATAGAAAAAAATTTCTTGAAATGCAACCAAGATCAAAGTTTGATTTTTGTAGACATTACGTAAATGTATTTTGACGATAACTGCATGGGTTGCTGCACATGACCAAATAGACACAGCGATTACATTTGAAAAACGATATCAACTCGCGTGCCTATGGTATTTGCGTTCAATTTCTACCTGCAGATCGTGGCACGCCACGGTGTTGAAGCACGATTGTTTCTTCACGTAGTTCGAAACTTCACTATTGATGTTGGAATGAAATAATGATAATAAGTTCTACGTGAAGGAAAAAGTATCGACAATGTCATAGCCGATTGATGCAGACTTGTGATGATGATCCCAGGACTTGTTTGGACAAATGAATTTTTGATGAATCGTGTCATTTCTACTTTCTCATTGCAGATCGAAGATAACAGCCGGAGATGGGATGAGCTAGACCGGGCAAAGCCGGGTTTGACCGGATCAGTGGAAAATCCGTCCAGCAACACAGCACCGATAAATTATTTGATTTTGTCAATCACTATCAACCTCAAAGTTATACTATGAACGTGAAAAAAATCTCGTCATTTACTGCATCAAAATTACCAACGGAATATCAGCCTCCTATTCGACCTATATCAGACCTCGAAAACCTCCCTCTTCTTCATTTCATTTAAATTCGCCGGTTTGATTTTATCTACTGTGTTTCGATTTCTCGCACCCCCTACGAATAATCTATTCGTCTTGCGAATTCATTAATCGGTGTCACTCTACGATTTTTCTCAATGTTCTTCTGAAAATGCTTCCAAATTGCAGAAATAAATTTTGTCGAACCACGATGGTATGATTATGTAATACATTTAACACCCTGGTAATATTCATGACCCTGTCAACTTTCGAGCTAAATTCACCCCTAAATGCCTGAAGACAGTTAACGCTAGACTTTCAGATATCGTCCATTTTCAACACTGACTTTCAAAGTAATGTGAATCCATGCCTATCCGCAATGCCCTTTGATCCGAAAGCGAAAGCCGTTTAGTATTTTCCTGCTCTCCTGGTAAACTCCCGTTTTTCTCGATCCCCTACTGCTAAGAGGCTTCGCTCGGTGAAGCTCACCAAAATCTCATCTAACAGGAGCTGCGGAGCCATCTTCCCGTTTCACCGACACAAGGAAATTAATATTACGGCGTGTACCTCGGCAGCAGGGTTTATTACACGGCCTGAAAGTAACGCATTGTTATTATTTCCCTCAATTTCTGTATATTGATCGTTATTCAATCCACAGCCTTGAAAATACCAGCGCATAAAAAATGGAGACATATCACAATAAATCAGACAGTCAGAATTATTTCATCGAAATTAGGTAGACTATTCGGTAATCATCGCATGGGAAATTTCTAGTTCATTTGAATTATGAAACAAGGTAGATACGCATCACGACACAAAGAAGGCAGCGCTAAGGTCTTTGCGCGATTTTTTTACCTCGAATAGCTTCGTTCTGGCTCATTGTTACCTCAACGCTTGCAAAATGTTCCATCTGCAATCGATGTCGGCGACATCGAGTCAACTGAAAACCTTGACACGGTATAATCGATTCGGTACATCATAATCTCGAGAATAAACCACGATGTGGATCGGAGGCATTATGCGGTTTTTGCAGCAAGTTAAACAACGAACGGGGTATAAGTAGGTATACAAGTGACTTAAATGTCGGATGAAAAGTTGTTTTTATCTTCATAGATGACCAACATGAAAAATTATTTTGATACCTGTACCTATATTTGTTGGCGTGTAGCTTGATCGCACATAGTCTCTGAAAGTAATTTATAAACAAAATTCCGGTATCACAATAAATGTTCATACTTCACGAGGGCAAAGTATTAATGGCAGATTTAAACTTTCCTTTGACAACCTTTCACCACGGAAGAAGAAACGAAAGAAAAAAATTAAGAAGCTATTTCGCTGGAATAGCTTGCTCGCTAATTTAAATCCGACATTTCCGCTTCGGAATGGGCATCCAGGTCGAGTCAGCGGTAAGCGGCATACTCGTCATAACACGATATGGGGTATTCTCACTCAACCGGGACAAGTTTACCGTGCATGAGTCATCGATTCTGGTGTCACGCGAGATTTTTTTTCATGACCAACCCTCAACAATAAACTTAGAGCCATTCCTCCTTATATCATAAGGTTCAGAAGTTAGTCGAATTACAAATTATTGAAGAATCACCTTTTCGGTGCACTAGACCATCTCATTTCTCGAGCTCAATCTCACAATTATTTGTGAGAAATTTTAATCATATGTGACCAAGTAACTTCGTTTCTTGTCCTACAATCATAAGGGGCATACCTAAATTTTATTTTCTTTGTAGTTCTCTTTTTTTACATTAGATTTTCACGTGACGAAGTAGCGCTGTAAATTCAGGAGAATATTATGTCATGTTTTTTGACTTGATTTGTCGAATTGACTTTCTTTTTTCATTCTAAAACCGATTCATTTCTTGCTAGACTAAACAGACGTCAAAAATGACATTTTCCAGGCAGGTGTTGCGAAAACAAAGTTTTCGATTTCCAGATTCCAAAGATACCTACCCCTGGAGACGAAGTTTCTCTGGTACGCTGAAGAACTAGTTTTTTATAAATCACAAACTGAATAACTGACGAATCACTTGATATTAGGATGGATCACCTTAAGATGTTTAGGCCTTAAGATTTCTTGTTGGGGGTTGGTGGTTTGCAGAGCCAAAATCTCATGTGTTATTGAAATCGATAACCCTTGTCGCGGTTGGTCAAGGACTCCCCATATACATGATATACAAAAATTGATGCGAGGAAGTTGCTGAGTGCCGGATGGTGCGAGTGGTGCGATTATGGATAAAACTAAATCTCGACTGAAGTCGATTGCGGGGGTGATTCAGAATAAGCTACTGTACTTCCACGTTTATTACCTTGATAGTTAGAATCGATTACATTAGTACCATTTTTGCAATGTAGCGGACAAAAAATTCTGCTCGTTTTTTTCTGTTTGAGAACATTTTTTCTATTGCTTAATTTGACGAACTTTGTGTTACATGAATGTGTGTGTGTACACGGTTTGACCCAATTACCCTCAGAATTAAACAAGAAATGCGTGTTTGACACGTAGGCAATTGAGCCTCACGTATATGATACACCTGGAACTGATTAAATCAATCTTATATTTATATACCTACGGTAAATCCCGCGCCAGTTGTGCGCCCTTCGATTAAATGCTATCGCGATCCGCTATGACATGGAGTCAAAACGTTATTAACGCTAGTTAGGCTATTCGGGATGAGGAACATACGTCGTGAAAATTTTTTTTGATTCTCTCGTATGATTGCGCGTGTAATTATCACCGCTATCTTGATAGACAGAATGTTAAGTCACATTCGGAGACGGTCAATTATGGAAAATTTCAAAATCGTTTGATGAAAATTACGTGTTAAGAGTCAGGGCTGAAAATGACGAAAAAGGCCCACTAATCATACACATTGGTCATCAGATGATGTTACTTTAAATTAGGACTGACGGAAGATAGAGAAAAACGAAGAGTCGAGAATTAGGATATTGATCCAGACTCTCTCCAGACTGGATACTAAAAATTGAATGTCTGATTGGTCCCTGTGGGCGCCGATGCGCTGTAAGTTTTCTTGACGTTCGGTATTACCAGATTAGGACACCGGCAAATTCGCCCAATCATTGTCAGCAACTTTTTGATTGCATCTTCTTCAGAAATAGTCCTGAGCGTTCATTTGGAGCCAAATTTTGTTCCTTAAAGTTACAAAACAATGAGCATGGTTTCGGGTATAATGAACAAAGTCAATGTTTCGCGCGAAGATTAGAACAGTTAATCTGGACACCTGAATTTAATAGTAGACTTGAGTTATTTTCATGCTTTGAACTCCAGTTCACCGCGAGTTATGGATGAAGTTGAAAAAACTAGTTGTTGTCCGTGATTTGTGGTGGTTTTTCTCATCGGGCGCACCGCATCAGTGACAGTGTTTTTATGCTTATCTTCCTCCTCTATACTGTTTGTCTTTCGCTAGAACGATTTATATCCATTACTGTACTGACTTTTTATGAATCTTTTTTCATTCTCTCCAATCATAATTTCTCTGCAACCTTTGCTCGCACCACCCTCCTTATTCAGTCAACTTTTTTTTTTGTATCTGAATTCTCTATATCAATTTTATCTCCTTTTCAGTGACGATCGTTCGTAAGTGGACCACCTCACGGATTCGTTATCGCGGAAAACCTGTTCCGCCTCATAAGGCTGGCGACTGATTTTTGTAAAATAAGTTGTCACTCGTAATTAGTTATCAAATAGCAAAATTCGACGAAATTCGAAATCTAACTTATCGATATCGAAATACATCGCGAATAATTTTTCGACAATTTTTGCCTGATCCTATTCAAAATAACCGCCCGATAACTCTGTGTTTAAAACAAGTAGTTCTGGTCGAACAAGCAATCAATTGTTCGAATGATAACGAATAAATGACAAACCAAAAAAAAAATCAGCTTCTTTGTCTGGAATGCCAAAGTATGTCGTATCGAAAGCCGTGGGGAAAAGTGGTCATTACGCGCAATATTTGTTATTTTAATCCATCAATAACGGGTTGTCCTCCCGTCCCTGTGAGAGTAGAAATTTCATTCTTTGCTGCAGCTCCCTCTGGGTATGAAATATAAATGTATGATATAGGTACGTATTTGTTGTCCTCGAGTTACCTCATCAATTGCAATGGGCAGCAGAAAATCTGATCTATCTGAGCTGGTTATCTTGCTCTGTAATGAAATGATAGGTATTTAATATGTATAATATTAAATAAGGTGTGAAACTGAATTATCTCGTTTATGAGATAACCTTGTTATTACCACACGCTAGCTAGGAGCGGGAGTTTATGTATCCCAGGTGTTCAAAGTTCAAAAGGTAAAGTACACCCCTCAAGCAATGAAGTCGAGAGACACACCATGTAGGGTCTTATACTCTAACGCTATGGCTCAATGTCAGGTAGTGGCTAGATAATTCAATCAAGCGTCAGGATGAACGCATGGAAGTGCATCAGAGAAATGCAGAATACATGGTAGAAGCATTTCTCGGAATTGGAATCTCATATACGAAGATTATATTTTCAAATATGCCCCAAGCTGATTATGTTCTGATTTCAAGTAATGCATTTCTTCATGATTCAATCCTTGGTGATAAAATATTAAAAAATTTCTCGTAAATTATAAAATGTAAATTGTAGGAGGATTAATAATAAGTTTTTGAAAATATTCCAGTCTCCGAATACGACGAGTATAAGCTTCGTGGACTTTTTGTTACATACATCTCGTGAGTCTCGTCCAAGTCTTATTCAGATTTTGAGTCGCAGTCTGGATCAAACCGAGGTAAAATGGCTTACTGTGATCACTTCACATTTTCAGGGTGTTCATCTGCTCCGCCATTGCCCTTTGTAACGCTGTCATTTTTCCTTGAATCCCCATGATCCTAGGCGATAAACTCTCCATTCGCGCTTTATCCTCCTAAAAGTAGTTACTTGAAAGGTTCTCGGCCCTTTTCGCAAGGATACTGTATTATATCGCACGTACCTTACAGTGGGAAGTTGGAATACCTTATCACGAAATGGCTTGTAATAGGGATACCGACGGAACACTCCCTTCTATAAGCGTATATGGTATCATACCCACGTCAAAAATATAATGGGAACGATTTTCGGAGAAAAAATACGTGGGCTGCAAAATATCCAGGTATACCAAGCGCCGATTGTCCCTGGTTCTTTCCTTCAAGTCGACGGTCGTGATCATGGACATCGGGAACTTGTCGATTGCGAATATGGAAATTCATGAGCAATAAATATATGTTTCGTGAGCTTATAGACCTATTCGACTGACATTTGATAATGAGAAACCACAAATGAGACAACAAAGCTGGAGAGAAAATGTTTTCAACATGATGCCTTAACAATAGCCGGCCTGCCATGCCGCAGGACTCATAAAATGAACGAGCTGAGAACACCGGTTGACATCGTACTCTTCCGCTTCGCTATTCACCGGGATTAACGGCTAATTGAAAGCCTCACCATTCTAGCTGACTATCCTGTGTATAGGGCTGTCAAAAAAAAACGGACGATTTTAAAATATGAACATGAAAAACTGAGAGTGTAACGAATCATTCTTAAAGTTTGCAAAAGAACGTTTCACAGGATTGGTTTATATTAGGGTTCAGATTTTGTTCACATTTAAAATTACCCGGCTGCTTTGGGTCACTTTGTATATCTAGTCCGGGGTAAACCTTCGACTAGCTTATCTGCATTCTCGTAGAATACTCGACAGAATATTATGTTAGCGGTCGATTTTTTGTCAGCAGCATATAAAGTAGGAAATATTGTCATCGTTAGACAATATCTTTTCCGGATGAACCGGAGGCAGTTTTTTTTCTTCTATAATCTGAACCGGTGAGATAGATACTAGTTCGAAGCGTTAATGAAAAAGTAGCGTACTTATAGTATGAAATCGTCTGCAGTTGATCAAAAACGTACATTTGTTGGCCACTATGGATTTCTCTTTTACGTTTCGGATTGTCGAATCTAACTTCAATCATCGAATCTTTATCAAATTTTTTACGAACAATTTTCGATGATTTTACAACCAAAAGTTTGCGATATAAACCGCATTATACATACGCATTTTGATGTATTCAATGATTCAATTACGCGTTATATTGCACTCATGAAATTATGTCACCGAAACTGTCATTGGGGTATTCAAAATCGTATCAAAAACTCAACGATTATTAACAAACATTTATTCCCCGACTCACTAGGATTTCAGGCGAATAAATTATGACGAAACCGGCTCCCTATTCCTTTGTGTACCATATAGGGGACTAGGAGAGGATTTATAGCTACGTCTAGCTTAGTCTTCGGGCTACGTGGGTCGATATCGATGAAATATTCTGTAGGGTTATGAGATTATCAAATGAATCATGAAATGTAATAAATATAGGGCTAATGTACCTGGTTCATTCATTTACCCAATATTCTTTTCCTTTTTTTCCGCTCCCCGCTCTCCATGGACGCGCCAACTTGATACACAACCCGGAAACGGTTCACCAGGGTCGTTCGCGTCCTCGGTACTCTTACTATGTAATATTTACGAATAGTCTGTTTATCTGATGCAATTGTAATTGCACCAAAGTAGAAAAAGTTTGACGCACGTTGGACAAGTGTGAGGCCACACGTGTGCCTAATACTCACAATCCATCTGCGAATAGCAAGGAGAAATAAAAAGTCTGTGGAGAACGCCATTGGCCCAGGTGTACGGTTTGAAGGTACCGAAAAAAAGTGTAAAGTTCCATGATTGAAACTCCGAAGTCTACATATCAGCAATTGATTCATTCGATTATATAATATTGTGATTACTTCCCAGATTTTTGAAACGCAAAAATCATTTAAAAAATGAGTGGTGCGTGCACTCGAGTTCTTTCGAACTTCAAACATTTTTTCTAATCGTCTTTATAAGAATAGTCATTTTCTTATTCGGCAAATTTTTTAATTTTCAATTTCTTTGACCCAACGTAAATTCGACAATATTCGTTCGATATTTTTCTAAATTTTATTTGTCGACTAAGTTGTAGAACCGACAAAAATGAATTAGTCTAAAATCTAATCAGTTTTCAGTTGTGAAGAACCGCGTCGAGTGAGATTGTAAAAACATCGAAACTGAATGGCGGTTGCCGAGTTATATCGCCGACCATAAATTTGATCACACACGTACAGACGTCTCAGATAAAAATGGTCGAGAGTGATTTTTTATACCTCAAAAGATGCGGATTTAATGAAAATTCAACTCTGGATATTTGAGGCTATTAAACGCACAAATTAAGTTCACTTCTTCCCCATGTGATATGTAGCGAAAAGTTGAAAAGATCACAACGTTTTTACCGAGCATCCAAATTTTTTACGTGATGCAAATCAATTTCCTTTCAAATATTGCACACCCTGGTATGCTCCCATGATACAATTTCGAGTGTTTTTCGCCCGATTGATACACAAACACGCATGACAAGGAAAAGGGAACAAACAAATATAGAAATCGTATAAAAATTCAGCGATCCGTAATAGTTTGATCCGTATTCATAGTCTGAGGTCGAATCTAATATGTATCCATACGCATCTATGGGATCCCGATTTCTACATCTACATTTCCTCAGCCGAGATTTGCGACCCGCGTGAAGGTCGAAATCGGATGACCTCTGGTCGTGACCTTGCGAAACCCAAGCCAGACTCGAGTGGTAAAGAGCTCGACAATCTTTTATCCGAGACTCAAATAGTCTAGAACTCTTATCGCGTTACGAGAAAAACAACAAATCCTTTCCACAATACGCACGTTCGAAATATAATTCAGCGACGCGCGAACTTATTTACTGCAAATTTATGGGAGTTTAGGGAAAAACAACAGAAAAAAAAAACAATCAGACAGAGAGTAAAACTAATTCAGTCTTTTCTACTCGCGCAAAAACCTATGAGCATAAATATCAAGCAGAGTCACTCTTTACCTTTTTTTTATCTCAATTTTCCAAAAAATGTCGGTTCTAGTCTGAAATGATTTTTTCTGATTCGAAGGGATCTCGAAGTTTTTCGATCTCTGCAGTAAGTCGAAATAAAGTTTTGCGAAAATTTCGGTTTGTCCCGACAAACTTTCGCAATGATCTCGAAAATGGCTTGATAGAATATTCTAAAACTTATAGAACAAGCTCGAAAAATTCCCACGTGTCGATTATAATTATAGGTAAAATCCAAAATGGTAGATCGAAATTACGAAATCACACTCCGATGTCGAATTTCTGAAATGCAAAATAGTAGAATTGAAATAGAGAACCGGATTTGGGAACAATTATGTCATTCATATGAAAGTTGGCCATATTCTCGAATGTTCAGGGTCAGTGATGCTGAATTGGAGATCAAATTTTGATTTGAGTTGTTGAACACAATTAAAAACTTTACACTATTGCATAACTTACAATTAGAATGGATAAAAGCCTGCGTTGGAAAACAATATCCTATGAAAATATAATTTCACAAAGAAAGGACTAGATTTTGATCATACACTTTATGGTACATTCCATTTAATTTAAATACATGGCTTGTAAAGCGAAAAGGTACTGTGGAAAAAAAAGTTTTTCCGGTAGGTACATTGATTTTCTCTCGCTTATTTCATTATTATTATTTTTTTTTAACTGTGACTAGCATGATTAGTTGAAAATTCTTGACTAGAAAAATGCGTAATAATTATACATACTTCAACTTTAATTGCACCGGTGCTGCAGCAGGTTGCATGCAGGAACTTCACTCAAAAACTTCTCCCCCTTTTCAAAGTTGGCGCAGTGCTAAAGCACGAAATTAATTAAACAAAGGTTTCGCTTGTTTACCTCATTGTTCGTAATTCTCTCATAATGAATCATTATTTTTGTGCTAAGACGACGGTTTAGTAAGCGAGCAGAAACCGCATCTGACAAATGGACACTGCGTTGCAAAGAAACATTCAGTTTCGGTTTTGTTTAATCGATTCTTTTTTTTTTGGGGAGAAAGAAAAGTAACACGAATAGCGTTCCCTAACTCAGCCGTGATGGAAAGGTTTACTCATTGAGATTTGTTGGAAAAATAGTAAATTTTCGATAAAGGGAAACTGCCGTTGTCAATGATTAAATTCACGAAGTTTCAGACTCCCTCGGTTGACTAACGAGGTAACAATTACATAATGTAAAGTTCACACATAATTTGCACATTCTGAAAGTTTCATACCGCTAAAACACGCTGAATACTTGACAAATTGTTTACTATTACGGAAAGGAGTCTTCGCCACAGCAACTCTTCCGAAACGTCGAAATTCAAATTCAAATCCTCTATTCCAATCACTCTGCGGCTTCTGAGTTTCTTGGGCGTATTCTATGCGCGAAGATTTTTCTAAAAATTTCTATGTAAAGCATCTTCGTTCTTTCTCAAGCAAGACAAATATCTGACTTCATCGATGGTTATATTTCCTGAAATATCTTGTCAAAAATATAATATTTTGTGTCGTTAAATCCACAACTCTGCTAACCATGGTGGCTTTGTCCAAGCCTTGCGATTCTCTTTGAACGACTCTCGTTCTCCCTTAGCCGACGCCCGTCTGACGCGACGCTGCTCGACGTTGGCGCACGTTGAATATTAATGGGGATGTCAGAGAGACAGGCGACAGGTACATATGCTAGATGGATCTATGTAGGGATACCTATACCACAATACACATAGCGTAGGTACGGAGACTTACCTAGGAGCTTTGTGATCCATTTCCAGTGCGTGAAACCGGACGCAAGGTACGCTGTTTGGGGGGGATTGTGCGAGGGTTGAAGTTGGGGTACAGGATTCGGACGTCTGACGTAAATTTCCGGATCTTGTCCCGGTCGATGACGTCAACAGCGGCCGGTGAAGCAGCGCTGGACTATCGGCCGTCGACGACGTCTCAGACGTCATTATCTCTGAAAATTATATCACCCAGTTGAAAATTTAACCCATTTAGAACGTTGATTTCGAGAAAGCGGTAAATAAAGCAGTGAAATGTGCATTGAGAAGTAGAATTCATAATATGGCTCATTGACAATTCATGTGCATGTTGAAATGAGATTCGGCCCCCTATACCCCCTGAAAAAGTCAATGTTTAAGAAAAAAAAGGCTGCGGCTGGGGGTAGTAAAGTTATGAAATATGCACTTGACAAATTTTGTGCTACTGTAAAATGTTTAGCTATCGTATGTATTCTGAACAGCAGAGTTCACTTGAGATTGGTTTTATAAATTGAGGACTCATAATTTTCAGGCTACTCATGCAACATCTTTTATAGTTTCGATTGAAATTTTCAAATTTGCCCATCTTGCATTTTTAGGAAGTGAAATTGGAAATAATAATGAACGGTATGATAGTATTGCGGGATTTTATTTTTATATCGAATTTTCGAGTGGGAGAGATTATCTGGCATTAGTGCAGCAAAACAATAAGTAATACCCCTATGTAGAAAAAATAACATGAGGTATGAACAACTCACCACTCGTATGTCAGCTGGGCGATTCCGTTTGGCAACAATTTGACATGCCTCTAAAAAATTTCAACACCTTTTCCTCGTCTTAGACATCTGAAACGATAAAGACGAACGGAAAATGAATAGATATCAGAATTGATATTATATTCGCGGTAAGAGTAGAATATTGCGGTATGTTTCATTACGTGTAGTAAAATCGATTTGACAGTAGCAGCTGCTGACTAGTCGTCGCTGAACGTGAAAGTTTGATGCTATTACATCAATTATTGGTAAATTTAATTTCATCAGAGAAAAGGATATAAAATGTAGAATATCTGGAGCTCGTTAAAAATTATTCCTACCAAACGAACAAGTTCAACTTGATGGAATTAAAATAGTTGAATTCATACGAGCGTACATAGTTGTACGTACTCTGCACTGTTACGAAAATCGATAAATGTACGTAGTATTCGTATATCATGTAAAGAAATTATTGCCTAGAGTGGAAGGTAATCTTAGTCCTGAGGGAAGCGGCGCGACGGTCTTGAAATAAGGGTAGGAGTATCTCGTGCAAGAAATTTCACTTGTTGGTAGTAAAAGTAGCGTCGGGGGAAATCGATTCCAACAAATCCACGAGACTTGGCATTGCAGGCCAACGCCATGCCGCATTTATAGAATGGTGAATACCTTCGTCTATGGAAACTTCGATGGGAACCTGGAACTGACATGAAACACCGAGATCAAACTGGAACCCCGCGTTGACGAAGGTCAGAGAAATTCACCGACGCTTACTTCTTGCAGATTAAAGAACTGGGGGAATTTAAATAAGGCGGAAAAAGCGAGATGAAGAAATCCCAAAACGAAGAGAACTGCATTCGCCAGCATGATTGGAATTCATATTTAATGACCAGTTCGATTTCGGTGATGTGATTCGCTGATCATCAGTCGAGGATCGATGTTACCGGATAGATTTCGGTATGCATTGTCCGATGAAAAAAAAGGGTCCTTGTTAAGAAGTTCGGTGTTCAATCTACAGAAAGCTTCAAATCTGAAGTCCACGATGCACAAGCATCAGATGGGTACTTTTGAAGCTAATGTCATGAGCCATGCAATACCTATACAGGTGGTCGAAGAGGAAATTCGATTCGATCGCACGGGCGTAATATTATGCAAATGTAGACACGTGTACCACAGTATACGGGTCGACACTGAGGTATGATATGCGTTCGAGCCCTCGTACTAGATGATATACGTAAACACGCGAAGTGATATAGATACATCTCGCCCTAATTATACCCGTACATCAAATTCCACTCATCCAATTAGATGACTCCGCTTGTCTTTGGAAAAAAACTATGCTTTACGTTTCCAGCATTGTTGATATTCGTGACATTTATATGATGCCTGAATCTAAAATCTTCAAAGGGCGGTAATATTAACATTGACAAACTGGCCTGTTACAGCCAAAAAGTTTCGCTTTGTTGCACTAGACAAATAAAATAGTTTTCGTCACGCGTTCTTGCACAATTTGTTTAAAACTACATAGATTTATTTTAAGTTAGCATATGAAAATAATTCGTTGACAAAATACATGCATTCGGCAGTTCTGGCTACTGCGTCTTATACTATGGATGAATCATTGATAGGAAAAACTGGAATTACGCGAATAATATCTAAATCTAGATATAGAATCAAATAAATAGCTTCACCCGAAAAATACACCTCATTCCTGCATCATAATATATGCGGTAACAATTCATAACGTGAACTTTTGGTCATTCTATTACGGTAGCAGCGATTCTCTGATTCGACAGGACACTCCCCGTTTTTGTCTCGAGGTTATCGCACACCATCAAAAAATTCGACTATGCGTTTCGGTGAAAAGAAAGTTGAATTAGCGACATTATGATCACGTCAAATCCCTTTCAGCGACACACCCTGAGTCAACAGAAGAGCCGCAAGCATCTGAACGCATCTGACGAGTTTCATTTGTCCCGGATGCACCAACAAAAATGATGTCTCATTTCTGACGGTAGTTGGCATTGGAGAAAAAAAAAGGACGACAAGCGATTGCCGTTGATCCAAGCTCCTTGGTTGATCCAACGATGTTGGTATGGGGCGACCAAAGAAGAACCTAACGGAATCCGTTGACATCTTGATAACCGATCTGTTCCTAATGCATTCTATTTTCGAACGCACGACCAGCGGGAGAATAATGACAGAAATAAATTACGCCGAGTGACGCTTGAAAATGGAATTTCATAGTATTTTAAAGCGTTCGTTAAAATTCGTTCCATTTATATTTCGGCATTATTATCTCAAGACTCGCTTTCCGTTCTATGCCACAATAAATTTTATCGAAATGATATTTCGATAATTTTTCAAGCCATGCACAGGGATGTGCCCTGGGGACTCATGGATATGAGACGAATTTCTATGTAGACGCAAATCCATCCTAATACACATAACTGAAATCCGAAAGATAAAGAATGGTTGAAATTAAAAGACAGATAGGAAACTGCCACTATAGAAAACTGCCGTAACGAGGCTATAGGCTTGGGCAACTGGGCCGCACGCTACTGGATGCGTCATAAATTAGTTGGCTCGTGGCCAATATGCAGTTTTCAACCCTTAACGAAATTTTATACCGACTATTCAATTAAACTTGGAGAAATGGTGTTGCGCCAGAGCCTGAATTCTCGTGTAGCGGAAAATAATTCACGAAGCCTTTTCACTGTAATGTATGTACTTACCTAGCTACCTACTTCTACTATCGGTGAATTAATTTTTACCATTCTGCACGACGTGTTGCCGCATAAATTCGAAACCTCTCGTCCAAAGATATAAACATCGATATCGAACTGAATGGATGTCTATTCAAATTCAAATACATTCAACTACGAAATACTGAAACGGAAAAATTCCTCTTTCTAATGGCTGGCGGAATACCCTATTGGCATTTTACGGAGTCCATCTGGGGTAACATGTTTCCGATTGCAATGCATAAAAAGAGATTCCATTTCATGCGGTAAATAAGGATTGTAAATAATTCTGGAATGTCTCGTTCTAAATTCCTACGATTCAAAAGCTCATATTACAGCTCGATTATCGTGATGGTTCCCTCAACAATTTTTCATGTCTGATAAAATTAGAAGTTGCCAGGATTCTCGAGGTGATTCTACGGACTACTAACTGACTTAAACCAAAAATATTTGCCAGGTCCGTAAGTCACAACAGAAATACTTGTCGTTTGATTTAAAAGAAATGTCTACTTTTTTTTGTATTGACTAAATCAATTAGTTAAATAAATAGAATATATAGGAAAATAACCGAATTGGTTCTTCGCACTAATTGTCAGAGAGAAAGTTGGCTCGTGTTGAATAAAAAAAGAGCTTCTATCTAGTGTTTTACCAGAAAACCATTCTTCAGAAATTCAATTCTCTATTGTGCTCAATGAATAAAATGTTATTTCATGAAATCCGATAAACATGCTTTTTTCTGCGAGCCAAAGTGTTAGAGCAACAATGTTGGTTGTTTGAGACGAGTACTCTCTCAAATCGACACGGAAAAAAAATGTTCTTCTCTTAATGGTGACATTATTCGAAAACACGTCATAATTAACAACGTATTCCCTCATTCAAATGCTAGGCGCGGCTAGTGCAGTCTGTCACAAAAATTTGTTACGGCCACAGCAGAGTTTTTTTTCAACCCATACGATCTGCAATTATGCAAATTACGTCGACATTCACATTTCTACCGAATTTTTTTGGAATTACTATCAATTTGAGCCTAAAATTATCATTTCAAGGACGAATTATTTCATAAAACCAATGTCGCGCTTGGAACTGCTAACTTGAACTTTCAAGAAAAATCACGACTTTCAGCCAATGGAGATGCGATCAAATTCGATAGCATGAAATTCGAAATGTTCGTGCGTACCTGACGAAAGGAATTATCTTGCGAGCTTTTAGCTGAATTCATTTTCATCTATAGAGCGCGCTGTGCGCACAAATCCCAACCGAGAATGAATTCTACTTAATCGACTGCTCGTGATCAGAGGACGTCCTCGGAATTTTTTCAGTTATCCTTACGCCGATAAAAAGGATTCTCCGCTAGTCATGTGCATTGTGGGATCGATTCACATCGTCTTACCTCACGAGCTTGCGGTCATTTGTATCGATTTGAAGCTATTAGCGGCAGAAATTTATTTGAAAATCAAAATTTAACAAATCTCTCTTCTGATTAACTAACGGAATGAATTATATACCGTGTGTCCCAGCGTTTACACCGCAGTATGACTGGTTGCCTGCCACCAAGTTCATTCGCGGAGCGTGGAGCCCCTATACTGCCCTATGGCGTAAGCCTGTAACTGACGGCAGGCAATCAGACATACTGCGGTGTAAACGCTGGGACACATGGTATACTGGTTTTACAAAATTGAGATGAGATTTTAACGGTTAATAATTTTTTTATCATGCATGCATGGAAAATCCGAGGGGGTAATCACTCGATATATAAGTGTCCCAACCATTTCACACTATTTCATACCATTTCATACCATTTCATTTCAAAATTGACAGTCCCAAATATTTCACAAGCGGTTACTCCCTCGTATAAGAGGTCAAAATGCGTTAGAAAAGTGTCCTGCGATCAATTTTGAAAATACTTCATTTTTTACCCCAAAATCGAAGAAATCCAAAGCGGTATACATTAGATGTTTGTCGATTTTCGGGTCAAAAATCGACATTTTTTTTTATTGGTTTCCCTATGGTATTCTGACGTAGTTTGAGCTCAGGAATCCAAATTCGCAAGTTAAAGTGATCCATTTATAAATTTGATCGAGTTATCGCCGATTTATCACTCCGAAGAGTCAAAAAATCAAGATATCTCGATGGGATATTTTTCTAGCTTAATTTAGTCGACGAATTCGTGTTCCTGAGGTCAAAATACATCAGAAAAGTGTCCTGCGATCAATTTTAAAAATACTTCATTTTTGGCCCAAAAATTGAAAAAATCCAAAGGGGTATACCTTAGATTTTTGTCGATTTTGGGGTAAAAAATGAAGTATTTTTGATATATAGGTGTCCCAACCATTTCAAATTTCACAACTATTTTGCAGCATTTCACACCATTTCATGAGCGTTTCACTAGTATTTCATAGCATTTAAAAATTGACTGTCCCAAGTATTTCACAAGCAGTTACCCCCTAGGGAAAACCCGATTTTCCGCGCCTGTCAAACGAGAGTAAAATGGCCTTTTGCTTCTCGTGGTATACAAGGAGAACTCGCGCATACGTAGGTCGTGGATTTGTTTTCTTTCCGAGGGAGGAAAATAGGTAGGTGATAACCGTGTGATTGTGCTGACCTCGGCTCCGCCTCAGGCAAAGAACTCCACACTCGGTGTAAATCACCTATTTTCCTGCCTTGATGCACAAAATACTATTTTTTTTTCCTTTATCTGCGCCCGATATATGATCTTGGATGATCACACATTGAGGATGTTATAAAAGCCCCATAAACGCTGACTATAGAAATTGATGCGGAAAAATTTTTATCCTACAATAATAAAACCGAATCGACGATTTATGGAAGCAAGCCGTTGCTGTTACTGAAATCGTGAAATCGAGGTTCAGAGTTATAGCGATTCAAAAGATGCTCGTAAACTAAAAGTCCATAAAACCAGTAGTCTACACTCGATATTTTTATTATCTACTTGGTTTTGTGTAGATTTCACATCTAGCTCTGAACCAGAGCAGTGAACCCAAACTATACCAGCTTTCGTACACTGCGTTGCGGTAAACCTGACCTTTATTCCGCTGTTCGGTCTCTGGTATTTCAGAGAATTTTTAAGCTCCTGCTTCACGTCACTCGTACCACTTGACCTTGCACCTTTCATTGCCTAAATTATTAACCAGAAATGCCATGTCACGGGATCTTCCGAGAAAAAAGACCTTGCAAAGGGGATATTGGATCGAAGCAACAGCTTCATTAGCCGACCAAGTAGCGAGCTGTGAGAAATTTCATTCCAAAATGAATTCTACTGTACCGTTCGTTAGTTCTCCATCCTTCTGAAACTTTGACAACCAATGAAAAGCTACGACTACATGAGGAACTAATAAATAAAAATTATGTTTCCGAGGTTCAGATACGCATACATATTCTAATTAGAATTCAAACAGGTTCAATACAAAACTCCGTCTCTCGCTCTATCCCGTTAGAAGAAATTCAATGACGCGGAAAGGTATTATAATTTGATGATATTCATTTGGCGGATGCATGCGAATGTCGTACATAAAATTTGTCGGAGGGTTCCGATAACGTGATCTGCAATTTTAATCAACTTTGTACATACGGCACTAGCAGCGCTGTTGATCCATTCAAGACGGGTGAGGAAGACTCTGAATCTCATTTCCGGGAACGTACAAATATTGGATAAATTTGAAAAAATTTGTCATCTTGGAAAATAATTTATCGTATCTCATCATTTTTTTTTCTCTCTCTCTTATTATCTAGTCAACAAGGAACGATCTCATCCTTCCGTGTCTCTTCACATCATTTTAATTATATTTCCCTGCGCATCATTGCCATTAGACCGCGAAGCATAAGACATATAGGAGGTGTAGAAGTATCGTTGGCAGAGGGTGAACTTTTTTGTAGATGTATAGGTATATTTGCACTCGTGGAAGAAAATTTTTACGATCGATTTTTCTCAAGACTAGCTCTCAGCGTCAAGAGCTGCTCCGCAGGGTGTACAATATGCGGAGCGTTGCTTGTCCTGCCAGAGCCACTTTTCCGCGTTAGGCCTGACGGAAGAACGAATAATTCTTCATAGACCCACTATATTTGCTCACCACTAACAAACCGCCGATTACATCAACCATCAATTCAGCAATCTTATCAAGAGTACCATATAACATGACGAAGGCTCGGAGGACAAGTTATCCGACGGGTTCTTTTTTTTTTCTTCCGAATCTGATTTTTACACTGCACTGTATATTTTGATTCGACGTTTTCTTCACAACGTGACTTCACAAAATGATTATGATGATACTTACTATAACCGATAAGTCAAGGGTACATTGCGCACTGGTTCGTAACTTTTCGAATACTTTCGGAGTTTGGTTAACGGTAACTTATAGCTGCAAGGGGTCGCCGAAATGACCATATACTTCACCGAGTATAACGTTTTTTTGCACGTAGTTTGTTCACTTTTTCCACAAATCACACAGTATATCAAATGAAGAGGAAAGTTACAAGTTTGGAAGAACAATAGCTGGGCCTTTTTCTTATCATTTCGATGCTTCAAAGAACATATTACAAAAGCGCTTATAGCGTCATTGCGTGTAATTCACGAATCTCAGAAGTATAGCGAAATATCGTACAATATCGTGCAATTATATCATTTGAGAATGAACAAGTAATTATTTTGGTTTACTGTAATTGGCTAGTGCTTGAGGCTATCAGAGAAACTCTCACCACCGCTCATCTTTCATGAGGTCGGGAAACCAAGGCTTAACATATGGGAGCGATAGGCGGAAAAAATTTGCGAAGGCTGCAGATATACTTTTTTTGATCTGAAGCAAATTATACTTGCGAAACGCAGTATATAAGTTATTCGACAAAAATTCGAATGAATTTTTTTGGTTGAACCCAAACTATAATATTTCCCGTACTTTTCTTCTTCATCAAAAATGTCCGGTCCAATCAAGAATTGTGGGCAGTAGAGAGGCACGTCAGAAGAATAGAAGGGTCTTTGTGGAAAAAATATTAAAGAATGCTACACAAATGTTTAGTAAAAAGAGGAAAATGGAAAAATGGGATAAAACGACGTCAACGTAAAAACGAATGCCTGCTTTTTCTAAACGGCATTCCAGCCTCAAAATTATTCAAAGTGCAGATAATGCTAACGGATGAGTCAGTATTATTATAGGCGCATTAAATTGCGGTTGATGGTAGTCGAGACCTGCGGGCGCAATAACTTGCGAAGTAATAGTTTGCGGGCAAGTTTTGTCAATTAATTTATACACGCTATACCTAACCTGACTTTCAAATATGACCTAAATCTCGAGTAAAAAGCTTCTGTAAAATTATTAAATTCAACGAACTTACCTAAGTGAATTTCGGACCTAATTGTGTTAACGTCTCTTCTTCATGATCAACTGCTAGATGCATCAAGTCATCAACGACATTCCATTTCAGATCTAGATATGATAAAGTGAATTGAAAATAATTTATAATTATTAGTATATCGAGGGCTAAGCACCCACAATATCCTATGGATGCTGCTTTTATAGAACGTTTCCACAAGAGTGAGAAAGAATAAATCACAAGTGTTCGGATGAAGTAGTATGACGAGTAAAAATAACTTTCGTGCAATTTTTCAAAAAGATTTTTTTTTTATGTTGATACGCCTTTTCAGCAGATGGCTCGGCGTAATTTTATCACAAATTGTCAAAATTTGGTTTTTCGCATCACATTAGATTTCAACAATCGTGATTTTATTTTTGTTTCTGCTCAGATCATGCCAGGAAATAGCTTGAAAGTCCGAAAATGAAGATCAAGCCTTTTTAGTCCTTCTAACTACACTGCGCACAACAATTAAGGGATCACTCGAATTTTGTCGTAAAAAAGACCCATTTTCAAAAGGGTGTAACTTCGTCGAAAATGAACGGATTTCAATAGAAAAAATTGGGATCTGAAGCTTGAAGCTTCGACTTCAAAACTGCTATTCTGCATTTTTTTTGTGCACAGTTTTTTCTGAAGTTTTGCAGCCCTGAAGCCATAGATGCAGAAATTTTGCGTTTTGCTTTTTTTTTGTACCATGTGCATCGTGTGTCGGAAAAATTGCACGAAGATAGCGTCACATGGGTTTTGTAGCTTAAAACTTCCCCTTCAAAATGCTTTTTTTTTCATCATCGTGCGATTTTTCATTACCGAGTAATTCGTGTTTGAACCGTTGACTGCACTTTCGTGAGTTGGTGACACTTTCACGGGTACCTCAGTGCTCGTGCGGTGATCTTATATTCATCAAAAATCTCGTGTTGCCTTCTCGAATAATAATGACTCGCCAAAATAAATCTCGCTCACTTTACTATTGCCCAATTGTCCCCTGCCGGATAACACTTGTGACGGCCGTCTAAGATCGCGTAAACCACGTCAATTATTAAGTCACAAATCTACACACATTCACCAACTGGCGAAAGTGCAGTCGACGGTTCAAACACGAATTACTCGGTAATGAAAAATCGCACGATGATGAAAAAAAAAGCATTTTGAAGGGGAAGTTCTAAGCTACAAAACCCATGTGACGCTATCTTCGTGAAATTCTTCCGACACACGATGCACATGGTACAAAAAAAAAGCAAAACGCAAAATTTCTGCATCCATGGCTTCAGGGCTGCCAAACTTCAGAAAAAACTGTGCACAAAAAAAATGCAGAATGGCAGTTTTGAAGTCGAAGCTTCAAGCTTCAGATCCCAATTTTTTCTATTGGAATCCGTTCATTTTCGACGAAGTTACACCCTTTTGAAAATGGGTCTTTTTTACGACAAAATTCGAGTGATCCCTTAATTGTTGTGCGCAGTGTATTTTCAACAATCGTGATTTTATTTTTGTGTCTGCTCAGATCATGCCAGGAAATAGCTTGAAAGTCCGAAAATGAAGATCAAGCATTTTTAGTCCTTCTAACTAAGATGTGGTTCAAGATAAAATTATACCGTCACCCACCTACAATGGAAATTAACAAGAAATAAACTGTGAATCGAAATGAAGCATTTTTTAGAGATGAACTGCACGTTTGAGGGTTATTTATTTAGACCGAACTTCATGCTTACGTGTCCTGCCGGTCGATCGGTCAGTTGATAGCAAATCGTTTGAAAGTTATAGATTTTGCCAGAAACACGTCAAGTTTCGAACCAATCGAACCATCAACCCATTTACGGCGCCGAAGAGAATTATGGGGAGTTAGGGAGGGAAGCGGGGAGAAGTAAGGTCTGAAATGCATTTCATACTTCGCATATGTATACGTGTATGTACGTTTATGCTTCTACGCTTTCACGTTCAACGTCAGCGCGCGCGCCAATCCTTCGTGCACTTATTGCTAGTGAGTTCGGTTCAAACTGCGAAGGTCAAAGGTCAGCAGTAGGATTTCAGTTTGAAGCCGACGGTAATTGAGCTTCGAATTGAACATTCAAATTTAGATCCCAAAGGGTCGATCCTGTTTAGCCCGGACCAGCGTCTGCCGGATTTCATTTTCGGTAAGCTTGACCACCGTAAAATCCCTATATAACCACACTGGGGATTTTGAAATACGAAGTTCATATAGTATACGTATTGCAACAATTTTGCTTGGCTCAGATGGCTTATGTCTTCCGAATAGAGAAAAGCCTGGACCTTCTGATTTCATCAATATCACAAAAGCTTCGAGCATCCCGAATTCGCAAACTAACAATAAGATTATGCCAGATGAAAAAAAAAAGATACTGAAGAAAAAATATAAGGTCAGCTTTTGTGTGAATATTTTTGATGTGGACACATCATCATATTATCCAGATGTTACCAAAGTGAAGGATAATCTCGGTATCATACCAACAAAGCATCGAATGCTTTGCTGATGATCGAAAGTCGAAGTTTCTTGAAAGATTGGTCAGTTTTGTTACCACACAAAAGATTTACAGAAGTTTAATGTTCTTTCCGTAGTACGTCTACCCTATCTACCTCGACCTAAAGCCGTTATGAAAACCCCACAGTCGAAAAACAAAACACATTTACGAACAACCGTGTGAAAACTCTTACGACATAAAAATAAATAAAAAAGAAGTCGTATAACAGTCCTTTGCTTGAATCTCTTTCCTCGGAAGAGCAAGTAGATCCTCGACTGATGTTCTACACGAGCGCAGCAGCTCGTAGATAATAACTTTTATGCTGAAATATGATGTAATTTTTTTTGATTTCGATCCACCATTTTCAATATTTTCTTTGAAAGCAAAAACCTTGAAAATAATGACATATGGCAGTTTTCCATACGCATGACTTGAATGTAAAGTTCTGTGAATTTCAGATTTTTTTATTATAATATATGTTATACATATTACATATCCTATAATTTAAAGAAGAATATTCCTGGTTCCTAGAAGTGACTTTGGATATTAATATCATATAAGCAACAAATCAATAAGTGAAAATAGCGGAGTACCTGACATCTTCCTGTATAGTACACAGACTTTTTATTTTTAAACAATTCAGAAAATATTACTGGGCAAATAGTAGTCCAGAGGTTATTCAGGGGATAGATCACTGATAGATCATTTGGTTGATTTTGATTGCGACATGCTCGCATGTTGTATTTAAAATGATCACTTTTGCGTTACAATGATGGTCGCGTTCGAACGTAAAAAGTATCACACCGCAGTTGATCAATCAATGTAAACCTAGGAGCGAAATCCAACCGGTAATCCATCTGGCAATGTAATTGGATAGGGCACATATATATACCTGTGGACACGGCAAATGCAACGTGATAAAAAGTACCATTTATAAATGTCCGACGTTTCTTTCAAGCCATGGATATCGGAAGTGCCTGTATCTAATCGTAAGGTGGTTCAGCTTCATACACGGGCTGCTTCCGATAATTACTTTGATCGAATACTCCGGATTACATTTAATACCATACATTGAATCTTCCATTAAATCCAAATATTGAACAATTCTTAGCTTTTTTAAGAATATCTGACTTATCTCGAGACAGAAGTCTTTCGACTGATCCTTTGGCATCCAGGTTCTCACATCAGATGAAATCGTGCTGAAATTTATAAGCTTCCATAACTAAGAGAACTTGCGCCTGAAGTTCAGTTTTAACAGACTTCGATCTGTATACGATTATAACGACTCATGTGGTCAAAATGAGATGTCTACGAAACCATAATGAGCAATATTCAGAAAGTTCTTCCCTGTTGACAAAATACATTCCAGAGGTGAAAATTGAAGGATTAAAAATCAGCGATAGACAGCGGCCAGATACCCTTACACATCGTCTGAATTCCACCCTGATTTTCTCATGCAAGTATAGAGATCTATAATCAAAATGTCCGTAAAACTTACTAGCTATTTATTAACTCTGCGAAATATGATGTCAGCAGTTGCCAAGTACCGACGTTTAATCCCCTATTAAGTTTCCTGGCAAAACTACAAACAATAGGTAAACTATAGTCCACAAACACACGTACGTACACGTCCACACACTGCAAGCACTGTAAGCGTTACGATCAAATGTTTCTTTGTGTAGGCAATCGTAAACAATGCTTCTGTTGTGCTTATAGATATATAACTTCCGGCAGCGATATTGCCTCTCACATTTTGCGCGCGTATGCACCTATAACTAGCGACTGTAACAGTGTATACAATGTACACACTGCTGTCCGCCAGTGCTCGACTGGCCTAGACAAAGACCAGGTTCAGTGGCAAATTTATCTGAAATAGTTAAACAGCTATCTATTACTTTCACGCCGTTCTTTTTTTTTTCTTTTCTCTTCCAAACTCGTGTTGCAGGAGAAAGAATTCCAAGCAATGAAGTTCCGGACAAAATGTAAAGGGAATGCGATAACATTCAGTTAAAGACCTATGAAAATTCGATATCGTAGGTGATGATACGCGAGTACATATATTTACATTTACCAGTAGAGGCGCACATTCCTACATATCAAAAGTGACGAAAACGCATTAGCAACCCATTTATGAATGCGGATTACTATAGCTATACTAAAACTCCCATGGCGGAATGGACGATTTCAAACAGTCCTTATACACCCAGAGCCTTCGGCGCCCTCGACTTCGACTTGTGCACCATCATCCAGCCCTCGCTAGAAATGGCCCATTTTCCCCCCTTGTTGTACAATGTACTATTCTTTTTTTTTTCACCTAAGAGGTGGGAAACTACCATAAGACCCAAGATGTATGTATATAAATGAGTGTGAGCTTCTGCGATATTGCGATTTTGTAGAGGTTTTCCCTTCAAGAGAAAAGTTGACGCAAGCGTGACAAAGCAGAGCTCGATTAGCCGGCAGGCCTAATTCGATGCTACATTCGTTGATATTCTTGATAGAAACCACGTTTCGAGGGTGAATACGATACTTTTGTTAACATTGCTAGCTGCCACACTGTTACAATTATATGCCAGTCACTCATTGTCAGAGGTGCCCATATTGATTAATTATTATTGTCGTCGTGAAAAGACCGCTCGGAGCTTCAGGGCGTTCGCGTAGGTATAAAGAAGTGGAATATACAGATGCAGAGACGAAGTGGTTTTCAGTGATGGGTAAAAGAGAAAGGCGAGACAAATGAAAGACGTATGAGAGACCAATATAGAGGGTTGTAAATCCTAAAGCGAGATTGACGGCTTTCCAGCATCCTTGTACTGCTCTCCTCTTTTGCCCTCTTGTTCTTATAGACCCTCCGGGCGTGATGCCACTCTGACGAAAATCGAGGGAATTCGATCGGCTCTGAGGCCTGCGGCGAAAAAGTTATGGGTATATCTATATAAGCAGAATATACGTCCACTTGAACCGTAGGGATCAGGGAGAAGGTAGGATTCCAAGGGTCTACCGGGACACTGGCGCCCACATCATCCACTGAAAGTCTCACACTAACTTTCTGTGGTACTCGACAACAACCTTGGAAGATTTATACTATTAAAATTGAGAGAGTCCACATGCTCTATCTTTCTCAAAAAATAGGTGTATATATTTTTTTTACATTATTTGTAGCAACGTTATCGTATAAAAATCCCTCCTTACTCAACGTACGTGAAGGTGAATGGAACTAGGCGTGTTGGACTGTTAGAGTTCACTGAATTTGAATATGATTTCAGAATCTCGGATCTCGAAGTGGTGGGTCGAGAATATCACATGAACAGAACCGTAACAAATGGTTGGTATTCCATGAGAATTTATATACCTGAACAATTTCAAATATGATACACCTGAATATGATCTCAATAATCGTCATCCTAAACTCTGATATTTCGACGAGTTCTACGAATCGTAACACTTTGAAAATTTAATATCACAAGAATGCGTCAAGTTTTCTGAAAATCTAAAACAATGGCTTGAAAAATATGATGGAAATGATCGATCACACTAAGTAGTCTCAACCGCTTTGGTGCTGAATCCGCTTTCCTTGCCATAAATTGACTCGAAGTTGATTGCCATCCAAATGGTAGTAGGTTACTGTAATTTTGTGCGCAATTTTTCTGTGCTCCGGAGTGATTTTCTGTACCGTAATAGAAGTGGAAATAGTAGTAGTGAGAAATTTATATAATTCGCAGGAACGTGATTTAAATAATTCATCATATGTTCACGTGGATAAGATTCGTGTTTAGTTCATTGATAGGATCATTCGAGAATCTACCGAAAATTGAGAGTAAATTCATTTTAGCGCTGAGGTTCAATAGAACGCACGCTCTCATCCTACTAAAGTGATTTCTGGTCAGCTCAGTCGAGCATCCCATCTCCTCTGTTGGTCTTTCTTCAAGCTGCCCATTAAGTATGAGTTCTGAACACGCAAGTATGATTTATTTCTTGCCGATTCTTCAGAAAAGAAAATATACCCACGATCCAAAAGATGAATCATTTCAGGGTCTGATGGTTGGACAAGAAGTAAAAATATTTTGAAGAACTATGCTTACAGTAGAGTCACTTCATCTACAACGGCAGCAAAATTTATCCACATGGTATCTAATGCATGTTTTCACGATCGCAGTGAGGATTTACTTAATCAACTGTATTTCTTTTTCTATGGCGTCAATTCCAACCCATCTTATTGTTATAGCTGGCCGAATCTCGCTCCTTAATACAAAGGACATTATAGTGTAGCAAAGGCTGGTCCTTCAAGATTCGGATACGCTTTTGCTTACCCTAGCAAATATTCTCGAATACCCTTTACGTAGCCGACGACAAACGAGGACGAGGCCGTAAGCACTTTTAGTCAAACGTTTGGATCTGCGAAAATAGCATCAACCCGATAGGAGTTCACGCCTGTCCAGGGGTCGATATTGGTTCATCCCATATATTCCCTGGAGCAACATGCTAAAGGTCAAAGAAGTATTCTGACGAAAAAAAACACAGCGCGCAATTTAAGGAGTATGAGACCCTAACGCTTCAAGTAAATGGGGTTGCTTCGGATGCGAAAAGGCGCTTTAGAGATGTGTATCTTATGCTTGTATGGGAACTTTGGGTACCTACGTGTCCCAAAGCTCTAAATACCAACAAGTCATGGGTAAAAAGAATCCGAAATATCACGTATGGCCATAAATGCTCATGCCATGAAAATAGAGTTAGATTTCTGTGAAGATTGACCTGAAATAAATTTGTAACGACACTCACAATCAAGTATATATTCTAGTCTTCACGCACATCAACCGATCTTCATCTTCTCTGCCGGTTTACTGCAGTTCGTTCGTGTCATCGATTCCGCTTCCATGAAATAAATTTCTTGGCACGAAGCCACTGCGACACGGAAGGAGACTCGGGTACAATAATTTCCGGTTCAAGGAAAGTTGACGCTACTTTTACCGAACCTTACTGCATGTTTCCGGAGTCACCCAACCGCGGTCAAAGTCGCCCAACCACCCTAGCATTTCTCAGCCGAAAAGTTCAAGAATAGAATAAAGTAAAAAAAATGTAAGGCGATAATCAATGAACCATAGAAACCTCCGCGTAAAATCTTTGGTCCTACTCTACCGATGTTGGACACAAAAGGAGTTATTTCTACTTAGGCCACAATTCAATGGACAACAATTTTCGCAAGCAGGTCGAACTTTGCAGTCCTCAAAACCTCAAATCCATCATATGTGCGTTGAGGTTGTGTCGGACCAGCTCCTGGCCAAACGTGTGGCTGGACAACTTTTTCATACGGCGAGGCGATTTCAAATCTATATTGCGGGGGGTAAACCTTGTTTTATGCGGTGTCCTACTCCATGGATTCAACTATGATCTTCGCGAACGATGTGGCAGAAAAAACGTTTATGTTAATCAATTCTATGCAGCAACAAGGTGATGTCAAGATGAATGTTGAAAGGAATTTGTCATACTAAATTTTTAAATATAATATTCATCAACTTTCGTGTAAATGTACCAAATTTGTGAAAATGTCCAAAACCGATTCGAGGGTACGAAAATTGTAGGGATCTACTTGAAACAATCAATGTGACATTAATATCTCCTCGACGCTTTTATCAACTATAAGTCTTAGATTGCACTATAATTTTTCTTTCTCCGATCGCCGCTACAGATTTCATCTAAAACGTTTTTACGATTTCCAATAGTTTCTAAGGCGTCAGCTTGTAACACTTTAAAAAACTCACCTTGTACAATCAATTTCAACGTGAAATGAGCGGAAAAAGAGATATTACCAAGAACGCTATTTCTTACACCATTTCTCCAATATGACGTTACGAGTATCAAAATTACGAGGGTAGTAAAATGAAAAATTGAAAAGAGCACCTTGAGATCTTATACGAAAACACTAAAATTACAAACTCTCTGGAAACTTCCCCGCCTTTTGCTCCAAATGATAGAACTCATGAGTTAAGCCTTGTAAATTTGTTCCCGGGATGTCGATCAACAAAAATCATCATTTCTTTTACCGAAACCAGAAGTCGAAAGAAAATGCCTAATTCAACAACGCCAGTGCAAACCATAGGTATATTCGAAAACATTCGGTTTGCTCAGCGGGGATTTTGTGCAAGACGTAAAAAAAAAAGCCGGTCGGCGGGGGTTGCTTTGAGAAACGGGATAGGAAATTCGATCTGCCCCGTGGACATTCACTTAAATTAGACGGCGATCGCATCTAACGAAGATTGCTTCGGACCCCCAGGATGATGTCTTATGTGAAATACGTCCGGAAATCTGTCGCAAGAACATTCGCAGTCAGCCCGTAGCGAAACAGAAAACAGTTTTCCCGACTTATATGTATAATACTACAGCCATAGGTACACGAAGTTTATGTGTGCTGAAAACCTGTCAACTTTGAACAATTTGGGTTACTTATTTACCGTAGAATTTACACAACTAAGTGAAAGAAAAATAAAGTGTATAATTTAACTTTTCTACCGTTCAAATCCACCCTCCGAAAAATCCAAATATTATACCTGCATAGGTAAAGTTTCTACGTTTCAGTTGCTCGTGTCACTTCACTTGTCTTCGAAGCTCACAGTTGGAAAAATCAGATGAATTCGCACACGAAAAAATTATGATAGTTGTCATGAGGTATCCCAGTTTGAATGATGAAGAGAAAATTTCGGAAGCACATGAACATTCGTTGAAAAAAAATGATTGCAGTTTTTTGCTGTAGGAAAAGTCGAGTATTTTCACCCATCTCCAATGAATATGGGTGCTTTAACTTTGGGGAAGAGAAAAGTTCATGCGTAACCGGAACCGCAAACCGTTCGAGACACGAGAATTTGATCGAACAGTAACCAAATTAACACCGAACTCATCGAGCTTACGTGCGGTTACCTATCCGAGCGGGAATGCGGGAATAGAATAGTATATAGGGTGAGTCATTCTAAACTTCGAAGACGGGAGGAACTTTAATCAGATTTATGCCGAGTCAACGCGTCGCACACGAGAAAGATGGGAAGAATGAGAAAAGTCGATTCAATAATATAACATGCCCAGTGAATGAGAAATCGATGAGTTGTTGGCTGTAAAAACCATATTTATTTTTTAATGATATCAAATACCGTCGTAGCTATAGATTTCCATAACTATGAAAATTTCTACTTATATTTCTTTCGAACCTTGCAGTATTCATGTATAACACTTTTCACGATATTCTATTAGTTTTGGGATATCACCTTATAATACTCCAAAAAACTCGCCCAATGAATACAAGCAGGTAGCAGGTTATGGAGGTATTACACACAAATTGGAAACTGTTCAATTATCCGGATTAGAATAATGCAGCGATATCATATACGGTCAGTAGTTAAACCCTCCGATCCTCCTGGTATGCATAGCGGGTATCATACGCACGCATACAATTTAATTGAAGGATGATAACACCGTAATAAAATAATCTCTATTCGAATCCTGCAAAAACAAGAACCTGCAGGATCAGGGCGAATGTTCAACATGGTCGTATAAATGGATTTGATATCCACTCATTGAGTGTCATTTCTCTGACGTTCTAAAATCGTAGATGTATTGATTCACGGGATCAGGTAATGAGTGCTAGGAAAATAAAATAATAAATTCAAGTATGCTCGCGAACAAATATTTTATAATTCGTGCAGGTTGTCAATATGTATGTTCGACATATTTTCAAAGTATATTTCTATCGAGAAATCCAATTTCATATCAGGAAAACTAATCGGTATGTTTTGTTTTTTGTGTAAATAACAAAACGGGCGTTCGTTTTTGAATTTTGTGAAAAACTCAAACGGAAACGGAGAAAAAAATTGTTCAGACAAATTCTTTCACCCCAATTACAATTTTGCTGGAACGGCTGCATGTGATGTAAAGTACGGTCGACTAAAAATGTTCGTGCCGCACGCGCCATAGTATTATCAAGGAATTTCACCGTTGAATCATAGAAAGGTGTCGTTTGCTTTGGCAATTTTTTTGTTGCGTGTATTTCATTTGTCTTGTACCAGATGTGCAAAGTATAACGTATAAAGTGCCCCAGGTACGGGCAGCGTTGTCGCTTCGGAATCATTTGACTCTAACTGCCCATTACCGCGTCTTTTGTCCCTCAAGTAATCTTTTCTACCTACCTGAACTAAGTACCTTCACCAGCCCGGAAAATACAAAAGTGGCGAACCAGATGATCTAGGGATAATACCCCTGCTGCAAAAGCTAAGATGCTTTATATCCATACCCACGGAAGAGGTTCACGGTCTGTACTTGTCTTCCGTTTTACAGGAATTTTCGAATGGTCGCGAACCCTCACCCTTTCGATTTGTAAATAAATTTTTTTTATGAAAGCCCTACACTATGTATGGGATGTAATAAAGTATGGGAAAGTAATGAAAATACATTAGGTAAATTATCATTCAGATTCCAACCTATTACGTCCAATACATTAACCATGTGGAAAATGAAATCAATACACCACTTTACAGGCAAAATCGCATACTATTGATTAACAATTATTAACATTGCATTGATCTTGACGCGAATCAAACTAGAGTGATTTCGTATCGCATTGTGCATTTATTGATTAACTCTAAAGAACCATTTTGTGTGTGTGATTAACCGAACATGGAGTTGAAACGATGAAATAATTCATAATGTTATAAAAACTACGAATAACCAATAGGACGATTAGAATTTTTCTGGAAGCTCGAAACAACCCCAAGCGACGAGCTCAAAAGCTGGTCAATTCTATGGTCAGTCGAATTATACCCACCTGCTTTTTTTCGCAGCTTGACGAATCGACCGATATAAAAGATACCGCGGCAGCTAAATGTTTGCATAAACTGAGTTTTCAAAGATTTCACCGTTGAGTAAGAGTTTTTGAATATTCTTACATTAGAGAGCAAAACAAAAAGCCGGGATCACGTTCACATACAATTCTGAATGAAACACGCAGTTCCATTGAAAAAATTACTGTGCCACACAATTTTACAAAGACTGGCAATTACCAAACTTCCGAAGTGGGCCGTTGCGAATTTGTACAAATAATTCATTTTACTTTTAAAAATGGAGCTGTTCCTTAACTTTTTTTCGGACGAAGCTTCCTCTTTGCAGCCCCATGTTATACATTCATGCGGAAAAAAATATGCAGATTTTAATATTGAACCGCATGTAAACGTATCAGAAAGATGAAAACATGTTATACGCGTGTATAGGTGGTCATCCGAAAGAATATTTTTAGAAAATTACAAGGTATTCAATTTTGGGGACAAATCTAGCACATGGTCAACTTTAAGAATCAATAGCTTCAGTTCTATTCGCTGTGGAAAGGTCCACAAAAACTCGAACGAAAGCTGATACAATGACCTGTTGTGAGAAAATCCGGTCAGTAGTAAATAATTCAAATATCCACTCATCGTAACGAACGATCGGATTATTCAAAGATGTTTCTAGAAAAATCGTTGATTTTTAAAAATATACAAAAAATATTCATGAGTTCTTTATTTAGTTGTACTTCTTAAAAATAAATATTTCCATAGAGTCTATGGAGCTCGTTTTATGGAGACTTGTTTTGCCGATTAAAGATTTGCAAAGATATTTGCAGTTTTTTTAGCGTGAATTATATCGATAAATAATATGCACGCGTTCGCACGAACCAGACTGATAGATTTACGTCAGATTCACAGTGTCGTCCGGGCGACAATCTAATTGAATTGTCAGTTCTTGGAGTTTCGTAAATAGAGATTGTTACGTTGAATAGTATGTCTGATATAGATAATTATTGTACAATAATCTGTATATTTCAGATAATAATTTTATTTTTTAATTCACAGCATAGAGAGGTGATTGCATGAGATTTTTCTTCGATTTTTGGACCAAATTACGTGTATATTCAAGGTTTGCAGTTGATGAATCGCTATTGATTGTGTGATGAATTTTTTAACTCGTAAAAATTATCGAAATTAATAAGTCAGTGAATTCGAACACAAAGGACGCTCTTCTTTGTTTGTCACTCTTTCAATCGAGTGGAATCACGGAGTGATGGGGTCAAAAAAATCAGCCCGAGGCACGAATTCTGATCAAAGCTGATGTAGGAACTGAAATTGGAAAAACTGGTCTACGAGACCTCCGAAGAGCGAATGAGCGATAGTTATTCTGACGATTAATTTAATCATATAAAAACATCTGTGAGAATTAGAGTACATTTCGATGCAACCGAGAGGGTGGGGAGGATCCCTCTGATCTACTAACGAAGGTAGATGACATTATCAGCTGCTCATCAGAACCCCACGCATTTCCGAACGACAAATTCTTCGTGAACGAATTACCGAGCCAAATCGAGGTTCAAGCAATCCAATTTCATAGGATATGCCACCGTATATACGATCAATATTAGGACAAGTCATCGAAATTGCTCTTCATCCTTACAATTAATTTTTTTCGAGTCCCGGAAGTTTAAAATTGGAAATTATCGAACGCAAACCTTCCGAAAATACCGATGCCCATCTATAAAAGGTTGGGGGTAGGCCGTGGGGGTTGGTCTTGCGTCGTCGCACGTCACGACGGCAGTCACATATACGTATCAACAAGTATCTATAATCTGCTGTCATTGACTGGTTGTGACTGATCGTTTTGGACCGCATTCACCCCGAAAACACGTGACCGGAGTGTCCTCAACAGAATTATAGTCACGTGGACGTACATCGAGTGGCCTCAGTCTTTCCACCAACGACTATAAAGACCCGTGTCTCTGATATATTGTACCGTGAAAATGCAGGAGCAGTGAAGAGTTTGAAGAATCTTTCGCTCGAAATAATTCTTTCTAAAGAAGTCGGTATCCTCTGGTAACTCAAAGCGTTAATCCTACCAGAAAGTTTGATTGAGTTTTGAAACCCTTGAATTCTTGTTGAACAAATTATTGATCCGGTGAGTAAACAGTGGGCAAACTGCATAAAATTACTCAAATTTCATGCTCCGACCGTGATTAAGAGGTTTAAAAGCCTTGAAAATCAAGAATTCCGATTAGCACTCCGAATACGTAATTTTCGAGCTTCAAAAAGGGTGAAACTCTAATATAACCATAATAGCGACGCACAATTCTGATTATAATTGTAAAGTGGTAATATTTTTACCCAAATTAACATGACCACCGGCGAAGAAAAGTAGTGCAATTCAACAGACTGATATACATTCATTTTCTGTCGAGTGACAAACTCACTCCAAAAGCAACAAATCACCCGCAATGCGTGAAAATTTTCGCTTTTTCCAGACTGACGCGATTTTTACTCCATGATCTAAACTTTTAGTCTTTTAGAATGAATTCTCACTCCGAAAATTTGGAGAGCATGTCGATGCTTTGAAATCGTCGTTTTATAGGCTGCTTCCCATATCAATAAAAAAAAGAACTAAAGCGACAAAGGATAAGAATGTGGAAGATATGTATGTTGTTAGGCCAACATTATAATGAAATATTCCCCGATCAATATACATGGCTCCACTTATTGTTAGCAGTGTTTCACACATGAAGTAGGTAGAATATTGTATTCATGAAGTTGCTAATCTTTTTCCATGAGTACTGTAACGCTTATTTCCCAGAGGAGGCAACACTGTCAATTTTAGGGTCTCAATCTGGCCACGTCAACTACTACTAAAGCAGAAGCATGCATACTAATTCATGCATAAATTACAAATCGTCAGGGAGCCTAAGTTGGAAACAAAATTACTGAACCAATCTGAAAGCCTGATATCTTGGTTACTTGAGGATTTTCATCGCTGCATAATAACTTACCGTAGTTTTCGCACACGAATAATATACTCAAATCTCACCGGAGACAATAACTGTTACGAAAGTGATGTAAAAGCGAAGAGAAAAAAAAAAACCTCAACGGAGATAAAACGTTCTGTCTAACTTTTCTCTTCCTAGACAACTCACTTTACGTAATCTACAAAATTATCGTTTAACTGGAAGGGCCAATTACTATGCAAGAAATTTTTTCGGGACTCGAAGATGATCCACAGAACATTACATGTAGAAAAAAGCATCCTAATTCGATAATCACTCAAAATATACGTTGGAGAAATTATCACCACCACGGTTCAACTGTTGACGGTACTGAACAAAAACACTCGAATCAGTCACGTGTTTTTCTCAAACTATGTTAAAAATTTCACCATTTTCACGACTACTTCTGGGTACTGAGAAACTGAAAATACAAAAGCAATGTGATCTGATGCTCCATCGTCTACCCGGCTCGTATCAAGCATGTTCTGAGATATTTTCTGAACATGTTTTACCTCTTTACAAATTTCACGTTTTCGAGTTTCAAACCAAGTGGAAAATGTTAGAAGTATAATAATCATGAAATATCAAGCGTGCAGAACAGAGAAATATAGAAACATCCAGCTTCCACCCTCCTCGGGTCTACATGTCCCACAATGAGGTGGGAATGTTTTGCGAAATTGGAACAAGGCGTCGTTTCACCCTGACGATTTATTTCGTCCCTTCGTTTGGGATACACCAGTTAGAATAGGTCAGAAAAAGGGACGCTGACGTGTTACTACGGTGTCAGAAGACCTTGCGGTAGGTTCTCTGGAAATTCTGAACGGTGGAACTATTTCGGAAAGCCGCATACAAGCGGCGCGCTATGTAATTATCACCCCAACACAACTATGTGCGCAATGTAGTGAAGAGTATTATTACGAATGATTTTGAACCAACGTTGTACCTTCAAACCACGAACTAGATAGCCACTTATTGATATTCCTCAAAATATTTTTCATTCCCAAAGGTAATAGATCGATTTTGAAACGTCTGCAGTACTACGTAGTACAAAGGTACACCTGTGAGCATCCGACTTTTGCCATAGCTTTGACAATGGATTTGAAAATAGTTTTTTCTTTTCATTTTTTTTTTTTGCCAGGTGTTAGCACCTTGTTAAACGGAAACAGAACCCAACTCGAAGTAAGGCATGAAGATGAATTTCGAGGATTTTGCCGTGTCAGAAAGATTGAAGTTTTGTTCCTACTCCTCAGACGATCACCTGAATTTCGGAGCAGACGAGAGTTTTCAACTTTCGATGTCGAAACAAGTTAGTAAATCGCTAGACTTTACGTCACCCCGCGTATTTTTCACGTGTTGTAATATAAGTTCTTTAGATATTCCTTCGAGCGGAAGGAAGCTGAGTGTGTTAGATTAAAAGATTAATTTTTGAAAGCGCGAATGGCGAGGAACTAGAAGAAAGAAGAAAGTGAGCAAGATGTGGAGTTTCCCGGGATGGAAGCACCTCAGTTTCGGTAACACTTACACATTTACAAATTTTCTCGTAACGCTCGCATTAACTTACTCGTGAATAATCAAACTGCCCTTCGACGTGAATATCTTATAGCTACATTGACGAAGATGCCAACCCGAAGAGATTCTCGGCGCACTGTGGAGTATCGCCATCTGCTATGCGATGAGATGCTCATCAGTTTTTTATGACCCTAAACCTTTCTTGGTAAGAAATTTTCATGGTCGCAGTCTACGTAAGAGATCAATGGTATCTGTAGCTATGCGAATCTGCAACCTAGGGATTTATGGGGATTTCCTTGGAGGCTTGAGTGTGGATGGCATACAGAAGCTGGTGGTCTCCGGACAGTAAAGCCGTCGTAAAGATAGCCCACGCAACGTGAGTTACGCTGCCTCGGAGTGACCCCAGATCTTCCAAATCCAAGAGGGTTTCCCTTTGGTTAAAAATCCTAACATGTTTTTGTGGTACATACTAAATTAAACATTTCTCTAATGGCTACAACTGCTAGATCATAAACCTGGAAAAAAACTTCGTATCTTTACGGCTACCTAATTCTTGGATAATAAATTATGGATTTCTGTATTTCTGAAAAATTGCTTTCTTCATAAAATATTTAAAATCGAAATCTCGCTTGTTGTAAGCTCCAGAATCTCTGTGAGCTGCTTAATCAAAATTCTCTATGAACTGGAAGAGTCAATCAATGACTCGAGTTCGATGAAAGCTGATGATCTAAGTTTCATGATTCATTTAAAGCCCATAGAACTTTATGAAATCTCACGCATTACTGCTCATATGTAAAACCACGACTAAAGCCGTTTACCTCGTCCCCCTAATTTTCGGGCTACGTGATGTACCGTCGAATTCATAAGTACATCACGAGTAACATTTCTCACGCGTTACATTACGTGTAGCGAGGATATCTGCTAGTGATGTCGACAGTTACAAAGATAGAAAAATAACTTTACAGTAAAAAGTTCTGTATCCAGATTTTCGTCTATATGAATTCAAGGTAAAATCTTTTGAACTACATTTAGTAGAATTACCATTATTAACACGATTCAAGCATCGATTATTGGTAGCTTCCTCCTTCCCTCCCCCTCCTACTATCGCGTTTATATCAATATGGTGCAGAAAACCCTCGCATTACGCAACCACTTGAAAGTAGATGCGATGGAGTCTGGAGAGATTTTCTCCTCGTTCAGGTATGGAAAAAATGGTCCCTTGATGCCGGAGAATGAATAAAGAAGTGATAAATTTTTCGTCACCGGAATAAGGGTAGGTAAAAGATGGATTTATTCAACCAGTTTTCGAAGATCGTTTTGTTACTTGCAATTGGCCCGTTTGCGATTGGACTTGGATAGTATAAGCCGAGAAAAATATACAATTCTATTCTAATCAACCATTGAATTCCAGCATTTCCACCATTTCAGTAAATACTCGTCACAACCACCCGGTGTTTGGTGGTTACGAGCGAGTTTTCCACTTGATTATTATCGACAATTGTTGATTATACGTAGTTAATATTCAAATAACGATCACAGATTCCGGAAGCACTACGAGTTAACCACCCGGGCTCGAACGGTAATCATTTATTCATCATATTGTAAGAGCATGGTAAAGACGGGATGGGCGTCAGAATTCCACATGCAGTTAGTGAGACTCAGAAATGCGTTACTCGCCTATAATGCCTCACATTTTGCACTCGAACCGAAGTGTACTGACACAATATTATTTACATGTGAAGCAGTAGGTCATGCTACCTAACATGAAGTTGGTTTAGATGAAGAAAATCAAAAACGTTCTCCTGAAAAAAAAACGTTCTCCTGCAATTGGATGTAGAAGCATGAATTCAATCAATATGTCGCCTTTAATGTGCGTTGAGTGCTAGTCGAATCTATCGGTCACAAAAGCTTTGATTAAAAATTACTTATTGTTTCAATGCAATATTTAGATAAACCTAAAATAAAGTTTGTAAAACTTTTATACATAATATTATACATTGTATACACGGTGTTTATGTTAACTTAGGCCAAAATTCTGCGCAGGACGAGCGCAGTACCGAATCCTTCAAAGCCCTCCACAGCCGTTAGGATGAGTTTCCGACCATGAGTATCTTACCTTAAAATGCTTGTCTAGGCGGCCTCTACACACCCCAGAAGTTGGGCCGAAATTAACACAAACACCTTGTATATCAGTGGCTATCACCCAACCCGTAAATGTTAAACAAAACATGAGCGAGAACGCTGCTTTTTCTCTGAGGAAACGGTAAAAGTTCTCGGAAAGGTTCCCTGCTAGCGAGATTAGGCTCGAATATGGTTATGAGGTTGTTTAATTGAATTAGGTGATAACGAAAACTATCTCAACGGCCTAAATAGGACGCAAGAGACTCGGTATACGTTATTCTTGTGTTACTCACTTTGTTAATATTTCGTTGGGCGGTATTAGAGCATGAGGTAATCTGGTGTGGTACTCTATTAACTCGAGAGAATATAAAACAATCCACGTGAAATAATTTCACGTTTCAAAGAAAAATATATGGGGTATTCCACGCGAAACCGATAGGCCCATGAACTTTGACCTCTTCGATTTGACTCATTTTTTTTTCCTACGTCATACGACCAAAAAAAACTTACACGTATCTCGTACTTTTTCGATTGTACTCTTGGTTTCAAGAATACAGAATTTTGAAATTTTCACCTTTCCTTTTTCAGCAATAGACTAAAAATATGATTACGTATTATTTTGTGTGAGATGTTTTAGGGGCGTTTTTGTTATAGTCTGAAATTCCAAAAACTCATGTGTTTGAGAATTATTTTCACTAAAGACAATTTTCTCGAAATGATATTTTTTCAGATACTTATCAGAGTATTGTTCTTACGGGTACAATTTGATACTTTATCCCCTAGTTGGTCTGAAAAGCCGATAAACGTTGGAAAAATTATTATCTATTCGAAAAAAAAATCAATTTAAGTTTTCATTGAATTCAGCTCTGCAGCGTCAGAACAAATTACCATCGTAGCCTGTAACCTAGGCTATTACTTATTTTTCATATTTTCTTTACCTCACCTTATTCAACCAGAGGAATTCCTCATACTTGGAATGGAAAGTTCAGTCTTCACGAAAGAATAATCGCCAACTATAATTGAACTATTCTTAAAAAAAGGTTCTTAGATTGTCATCAAATTCATTTGTTTTCAAAATTTTTGAATTTGGTCCTAAGCGACTTGTTTTTACACTTTCAATATTTTTGCTATCATCAAACTATGTCCAAAATAGAGAAAATTTTCTCACCTTTCGAAATTCTTGAAAGGTGGATTGTCTAAATACTTCGTCAGTGACTTTGGTGATTTTTACATCAGGCGCTGTTCAAGCAAACTCTTATAGTTTACTTGCAGTTCCTCATTTAGCGACTATAATTAGCTCAGGGAAATAAGCCACAATTTCTTCACCGTTCCAATTTCACAAGCCCCCGAATTAATTAGATCCGCTCTTATATCCATGGGATAAGGTGTGGTACGTAGGAGGACTTGGTGAAACTTCGGGAGTGTCGTTAGGTAGTTGAAAAAGAGGGTTCTTAAACTTCGCTTCCGCTTATCCCTAAGATCGTTGCTCCATCCCTCCATCGCTCCCTTCATACTTATCTCTCTAGATGTGAATATATTATTTTCATTTTCACTCTTTAATCCCGTTGCCCTAGAAAATTTCAGTTGTCTGCAATCCTCGCGGCAGGTTCGCTGTTATTTTTAACGTCAAAATTATAGCTGGTGAAGCTGGATAGCTCTGACAAATGGGGAGTTTTCTCACTTTTCTGAAAGACAAAAGTTACAATGCAGCTGGACCATCAGCAACGTTCATTAGTCTTTTCACTTCATGTCGTGTTTTTAATATATATTTTTTTTTCTCAATTTAAAAATGCAATTCTTTTCCTACGACGCTGCTTCCGTAAAATGGACCTATTACCGTATTGTTCCGAATATAAGTCGAGGTTTTTTTACCTAATCAGGACCTCCAAAAATCTAACTCGACTTATACGCGGGGTCGACTTATTTTCGGGATATATTTTCCATATGCCACGAGTTGCTCTTCGCAATCGTTTGGCAAACGTTGAGCCAGGTGAAATAAGGAACCATTTTTCCTTATGAAGAAGACTTCGACGACAACTGATTGGTCTTAAGTACTGACTCATATTTATATCACTTATTTCTCATTATTTCTCGCGTTTCTGTTGTACTTGTATGAAACATGTTGATATTCTAGCTTTCAATATCAATCATCCCGTTGTCAATTTCATGAAAAACTGGAATAATTTGATGAAAAATTCATCCGATATGAATTCGTCTTGTATTCGGTGTTCCTGAAAATTTCCTCGAATCTAGCCTTAAAAATGGGACTCGACTTATACTCGGGGTCGTCTTATATTCGGAACAATACGGTAACTCAAATCCTTCACTCTGAAGGCTACTTTTGCATATGCTTTCGAGATTTCTCAAGATGTATAGGTACCTATTTCAGCGTTGTCGATTTTCTACACCTATATAACGGTGAATTGATGACTGATTTTTTTTGTCTAGTCGCGTATTCTCACGCTCTTGTGTTCCGCAGAATGAATATTTCCTTCTCATTCCGTTTCTACTCCTATTCTTGGGAGGATTAGTTGGATTGAGGAAGATTGAATTAATTCTCAAAGTAGCTGGAATATCTATAAAGTGGTCTGCCTCTGCAGTTATACGACAGTTGAGAACCGGTTTTCCAAGAAGCTAATATAATTTTGCTGTTCGAAGGTCGACGTCAGTAGCAAAAATTAAACGTTATAAGGACCAAAATACTGTCACAATGTAACATTTGTTCAAGAAAACAGCACATGGTCAGCCGATTCATCCCATCCCAAAATTAATCATTAAATTTTGATGGATCTGTGGGAAACCTGGGCATAACAGCATTTTGTCCTTGCTTAGGTTTTCCATTAGGATCACCAGCTCAAATGCATAGCAGACGCTATACATTCATTGCTTGAAGAATTTTATTCCTTGCAGACAGAAATCGAGGCGATGCTGAATCCACCTTCAGCTCTTTTTCCGTTGTGATAAATGACAAAATCATGATTTCGGACTCCGGATTTCGGGATTGCGAGACCAAAGAAAATGAAGAAAGCCATTATACCCGGACATCGAGAAAGGATACTTCGTATGAATAAAAGAAACGAACCCACCTACCTCTCTACATGAAAGATGGGAAGAATCATAGCCACATGTAATAAAGTTAACGTAGTGGTTTCGGTGCTAACCTTCGCAGGTATTTGTCTATTGCATCCGGAAGAAAGAAAAGAAACTAATTCTGAAATGAAACTCTTCCCCTCGCTTCTTCATCCGACAATGAGTTTCAAACAATTCATATTGATTATTAAAAAAGAAAAAACGTCAATTTGATGATAAACAATTGATGAACAATTGACAATAAACTGTCCAATACGTAGCACGTGCATACTCAATTTTACCCGAAATGCTATAAACTGGAAATCCGGTTTCAACAATAAAAGAACCACGAGAAACACCGTTCTCACGGATTGTTTTTTTTTTCGGTCTCTCTGTATAACCGTTTCATACCCGCTTTCAGGCTAATCCCTCCGCTGGAGATTAACAAATCCAAGAGGGTTTGGATTATCACGTTGTGAAAATAAAATTTGTCCGCCGATGCATGAACTCATACATCTCGTTCTAACTCCTACACTACTAATGATGTAATCCTTGTCAAAACAAGCCTCCCATAATTTTAAATGGGTGTAGGCATGCGTTAAACGCGGAGGAGAAGCGAGTACCGTGGTTCTCAATTTTACTTGACACTTTCCACTTCCTCTTCCTGTAGCTTCAGCGCTCCCTTCGGTCCACAATTCTTGTTCCACGATATAAAACGTTGGGGCAGTGGCAAGGAGAGAATTATTATTTGAACAGCAAGACGTGATACATGATAACGAAAATGTGTTAAACGAACAAGCAGCCAGAAAGCAGCTCATGGGCGTTATTATTATATTTTGGGTACAGTTCTTTCATTTTTACACACTGTTCAATTTATGAATAATCTGATCGCAAGAATTATACATTTATTTTATATTATATCAGCGCCAGGTTTGATAGTAAAGGCCGATGAACATTATAGACTTCCTGCTCAAATTTATCTTCGGATTCTACAGAATAAAATTCAGAAAATTATAAAATAATGATAAAAATTATTTTTACGACACGATATACAATAAGCGTTGTGATTGCGCTGCCAATTTTCTGATACAGTAATGTAGGTGGCGAAAAGAAAACAATCATAAAGTGTGCGTGTGAGTATGAGTGTGAGTTAAGTATGTTTACGTGTGGAGCGTATGAGAGCGAATTAGAGTTAAGCGGACAGTTGGTCTAAAGACAGGGAATAAATAAGACGTATCGACGGATTGTGTTATCAAAGAAAGTGTGTGACTCTTTAATTTCCAATCCGCGCACCTATGCTAATAAAAAAGAACCAAGAGAAATAGATTTAATCCTACAGTGAACAAAAATGAGCACATTTTGTTACCAGTGCGGAAAGTGAAGTGTTGTCAGACGGGTGAGACGTTTTTCGAATGAACTGTATACCGGAGCCGAGATAACAGATGAATGGTAAAAACATTACGTTTTTAGTGCTGAAAACGATTTAAAAATGCGAACCATCAGGTATATACAGGAATTGCAACATAGATGATACGCAGTTTGATTCATAATGATTATCCATACATTTTATCCAGCCTCGTGTTTGCTAACTCTTTGTGTAAACAAATTTCAGGTTCTATTTTATTAGAAGCTGCTATAATTTAGTCCTTTATCAGCGTTCATCACGCCGGTTTTCCATCATCATCAATTGATAGCTATGTTATGTAAACGAAGCACCTTGCAAAGCATATATAATTGGAAGTGATATCAACTGCGTTGCAAAATCATTCGTATTATTGATTTCTAGGCTGCGTTGATTCCATGAATGTAAACTCCGGTTTGTAGTTGTTGAACCTACGTTGATTCTCCTCTGTGAAAGCAATTACCGCTGAATTGAATTACTGGCGACATTTCATTCCCTCTTACGTTTAATTGCTGACGGGAAGTATCAGTTTTGAATTACTTTTGTATCACCCCCGCTCACACATCCCTCTAATTCGCTACGTTGACTTCTGCGGTGGCAGGCATGTTCCAGAATCGTCCAGGGTTGGAATATGTTATTTCCTATACAACACATGCGGACAGGTAGTTTTTTGTCTGCGTCCAAAAAATAACAGGAGCCCGACACCGATTATCAAAGATTGGGGGACGAATAACTGTTTTAGTCGATATGAAACGAAAAAATTCGGAAAATTGCTGTCGAATTCGTAAATTTAGAGCTTTCTTAACGAATTTAGTCCAAGTAATTTAGAATTTCACACACTTACGAAAAAACAACAAAATGCCCAGTGTTTTGAAAATTTCAATTGTATTTGTTACAAATCGGCAAAAAATGTGGTTTGTGTCTAAATCCTCGAAAATTGATATCAAGTTCCGATCATTTTTGGGAGGCAGACAAAAAAATATGCGTCTGCATCAATGTCCGCTCATGTTGTATAGAAAACACCATGTCCCAACGCTGAACGATCTTGGAACAAAACTCTATCAGTCTGCATAATCAAATTTGAATTCAGTCTATAGCTTTTATAACATTTTACGTCATGATATCCTGCATTATACATGAATTTCTACATCGTACATGAATATCTGTACTTTGATTTTGGTTCACTTGTAAGATTTTGTAGCAGTCTTGTATAACAACAGTCTACTCTTGCGGCTTCTCGGAGAGAAAGTTTCAACTTGTGGTATGAGTTATAAGTTGTGAGTTCCGATCGGCAGGTTCAACTCGCTGAACTTCAACAGGGTACAGGTAAAAAAATCCCAATAAATTATCGGGTTCGCTCCGGTTCGCTCAGCCGGAAGTTTCAACCATTCAATATATTTACTCGAAGTTTTAATAGAGAAAATTAATTTATACTTGTTCCGATTTTTACACAGCTGTAATACCTAAATAGCAGGAAACGGAAGACGCATGATTGAATGATAAATTCAAAATCTTGAGGCATTTTCAAGCTGCACCTGCGACTACCAGCAGTCATCCGCACAACCTTTGACACACCAATAGCGCTGAAGGTATTTACTTTTTCATGAATCATTTTCACAGAGACCATACTCGAAAGGGTCACAGCGCAATTCTAGCCACTCTAAGAAACACTCAGGCGAAAACCCTGAATAACTAGGTGGTTTTTCGAGACACAATCCCATTTTTACGACATGAGGCGACACTTCGTGTGTGACATGCGTACGCTCACCGCTTACTCCAGCAATGGCGCGGCCAGGAATTTAATTTCCAATTTCGCAACACCTCAACGATTTTATATACCTACATGATTTTCATGTTCTAATCGAATATTACTGAACGATAAGACAGTAACGTGATCTGGGCACCATTCGTTTTACTGGTCAAACGTAATTCATGCGCCGCTATTGGTACGTACTCACTCCCCTGAAAACCTCCCTATCGTGAAAATAAAATGAAATAGTGAATAAGAAAATTGCAAACTTGAACGAAATTGCTTACTGTAACCATCCAAACGGCCGAGCTCGGACCGAGGGGGTAACCGCTTGTAAAATACTTGGGACAGTCAATTTTGAAATGCTATGAAATACTAAAACTACTAAATACTAGTGAAATGCTCATGAAATGGTATGAAATGGTGTGAAACAGTGCAAAGTAGTTGTGAAATAATTGCGAAAGGTGAAATGATTGGGGCACCTACATATCGAGTGGTTACGCCCTTGGGCTTATGCAGGGCCATTTTAATGTGTTTCAACCTGAAGAACACGAATCCGTCAACTAAATTAAGCTAGAAAAATATCCCATCAAGATATCTTCATTTTTTCGCTTTTCGGAGTAATAAATTGGCGATAACTTGATCAATTTTATAGATAGATCAATTTAACTTGCAGATTCGTGTTCCTGAGGTAAAAATACGTCAGAAAAGTGCCCTACGATCGATTTAAAAAAATGTTGATTTTTGGCCCAAAAATCGAAAAAATCCAAAGGGGTATACCTTAGATTTTTGTCGATTTTTGGGCCAAATATGAAGTATTTTTAAAATCGATCGCAGGACACTTTTCTGACGTATTTTGACCCCAGGAACACGAATCCGTTAACTAAATTAAGCTAGAAAAATATCCCATCGAGATATCTTCATTTTTTCGCTTTTCGGAGCGATAAATTGGCGATAAGTCGATCAATTTTATAGATAGATCAATTTAACTTGCAGATTCGTGTTCCTGAGGTCAAAATACGCCAGAAAAGTGCCCTACGATCGATTTAAAAAAATGTCGATTTTTGACCCCAAATTCGACAAAAATCTAAGGTTTATCCCTTTGGATTTTTTCAATTATGGAGTAAAAAATGAAGTATGTTTCAAATCGATCGCAGGACACTTTTGTAACGTATTTCGTCCTCTTATACGAAGGGTTAACCCTTCGTGAAATACTTGGGAAAGTCAATTTTGAAATGAAAGGGTACGAAATGGTGTGAAATAGTGTGAAATAGTTGTGAAATGTGAAATGGTTGGGACACCCATATATCGAGTAGTCACCCCCTCGGCTCGGACATTATCGTGTGTACTTGTTTTCATTTTACTCAGGTAACGTGAGTCTGGTTCAGTTCTTCGGTACTGTTTTATTCCTCAACCAGTGGATACACACAATGTATACAATATTGACTCGCATTTCAAGAGCGCTACTATTTGGTTTGATGAGTAATTGGTTTTTATTGCTTTCTTTGTTTATATATTTATTTTTCGTTATCGGTACTTTCTTGTTACTCCACCGCATATCTCGGCAATAGAAACTCATGTTTGTTCAACAATACGCGATGTTGACTTGTTCAGATTACCCGAAGGATAGATTCTTTTATTATCGGCACACATTTATATTTACATATTATACGCAGGGTAGTATACGTGCCCAAAAAAATCTGGCCAAACTTAAGGGGATAGTTGATTTTTACCATGCGAGTATATTGAAGAAGAAATCCGAAATAGTGACTCCCAACCGATTATTCGTATATCATTCGATGATTTATCGCCAATCATCGCGGGCAGCAGATTTCCAAACTTCGTCCTCATTTTTGCCTGAATCAAGGATATTTTCAGATGATCGCGTTCGGAATTTCACTCGCTACAGCGCTCTTTTCTTGCTTCTTGGATCAGTGATGCGTGGACTTTGATACTAGTCGAAATAAGTGACAGGCCCACAGTTCGCGATGTAAAAAAAGGTGAGTTTTTCTAGATTCACGTGAATTTTTTGCGCTAAATTGTATCTATTTCTCATAAATCATCGAATGCTATACGAATAATCGGTTGGGAGTCGCTGTTTCGGTCTTTTTGTTAATCTACTCGCATGGTAAAAATCGACCATAACATCCCCTCAAAACGTGATTAAATTTGAGCGCATGAACGGATGCTGTCAATCTCTGTTTCACTAAAATCGAAACAAATTCTCAATTGTTGTCGCTTTTTTCACCCGCGTATTCGGTGATGACAAAAGGCTATTATTTATTTATGCATTATTGCACATAATCCGTCGATTATCTCCGCAGATACATTACATTTGGATATTGAATTGTGTCGATTGTTCGTCCGGATTGCTTTTAAAAACCTTCAATCGTAAGAATCCAGAAAAATCGTGCCTCGACATTATTATCCATCATCCGGACAGCAACTTCTTCGAAACCCGTGTTATTCAACGGATGGGGATTTTTGAAATTTTGAAACCGAAATAAGTAAATAGGCCATGAGAGTTCTGAACCACTATGTATTAGTGCGCACAGTTTAATAGGATTCGTTCACGCGTTTAACTCCTATTCAGGTTTCAAAATTGATCAGGTTCTTCTGTTAGGCACCCTGTACATATGAACGTATGTGAATACGTGCGGCGCGGGCGTACGAAGTTTATCTTGGGTTTACCCTACCATATATAGCTTAAGCCCGCACTCTGAATTTTCACGCGCAATTATGCGGAGCCGAATTCCGGCATCAGGAGGAATGACTTGCTACACCAGTATAAACCATTCTGACTCACAATACACACACCGTACCGTATTGTATTTGCTACCACTTGGGCTAGGTTAGGTCATAGATGGGTACCCTGGTATCCAGATATACCAGGGTCATAATTTGTTAATTCAAAGCTCGTTCTTCCTACTCAAGAATGTTCGAGCATTATAATGTGGCCGTTCGTATTTTATGTTTCCAATAACTTGCGAAGAAAATTAAGCTTTTTCTTGTCTCGAACTTGCATAAAAAAATTCTTTGGCTTCAAGGGGCTGTGTAAAATGCCCAAAACTAGTCGATTTTCGGAAATTCTTTTCGCAATGAAGCGGTTGCTCTACATTTTTGGAGTTTTGACACAGTTTTATTCGATGCCTTTAATATTCGATGCAATTCATTTATTTATGTATGTGTTTTTTTTAAATTGTCGGATGTACAGCCCGTTCAGTTTGAGACGTCGTCAAGTATGTTGGGTAAAAATGTAGTTTTGAAAAAAACGCGTTCAAAAGTTTTGATGCGTATGTATATTTATCTTTGGACGAATAGAGTTGGCTCGCCATTTAAAAAATTTTTTCTTATCAAAGTTCTGATTGTCTGTTAAGTGGTGCTAAAGTTCCTTACAAGTAATAAGAGTGGTGGGACTAATGGTTTAAAAAATTCATATCTCCTCAACCGCTTGAGTGCCGTAACTTTTTTCTTGCGCATGCATTAAAGGATGAATAACCGCATTTTTTATTTTTGTAAAAAGTAGGAATTCAAATAAGTTTGAGAAATGAACACGAAATCACGTTTTTCGTTTTCTGGAAGCCTAGGATCCAAAACAGGTTTAGCCACATACTACCATTAAAAAGTACGTGTCTTTCAGAGTCAGATCTATTGTTTTATAATTATAATGATGAAGGAAAAACAGTCAACTGTAATTGAATATGGTATTACTTAGGTAAAATTTGTAGAATTTTAGGATTTTTGCGAAGGTTTTTTTTCAACTCGAACCCCAATGTCAACATCTTTGAAAAAATAATGAAGGGATCGTGGAATACGAGTCTCCAGTTTCGTATGGGACTCTCCAGGTGCAATGAAAAGGAATTGTAGAAGTGATTGAAACCATAGGAGGTTGGAGATCTGCAAACTTTCCTTTTACATCGACATAATATGCGTTCTTGGTGTTAGATGTTAATCGTGTTTCACAACGCGAATAGTCTTGTTCTCCATTATAGTTTCGACGTTTTGTTGACCGTGATCACGTCGTTTCAACGCTCGTTTAACTTGGACCTCACGGGCTACCCGCGCTGTTCATAAACTATCATATCTATAGATATAACTTCGGGGCTGAATGAAGGTAGACATCTATAGACGCAGACCTTTTCCACTACCCTCAACCTTCTCCATTCACATACGAGTTTCTAAAGCCCCCTAATTATTTCACTCAAAGTTTTCGCATTATGAAAGAATAATATCATCAGAGTGGAAGACCAGACATCATTACCGAAGGTGTTGATTCGAAGAGAAGACAATCGACGTAGGGCCTTGCATTATTATGTGTCGTCACTTTTTAGGATGGAGAAAAGCAGCTCACTTCAGAGGGGGACGTTACAACGTGTGATTGATGGATGACATCGTATTGGAAAAATTTGACGGATGATAAGTTGTTTCAATGGAAACCGATTAGTTCTTTCTTGCAATAAAATCTCTAACCATCAACCAGACAAACTCAGATACTTTTCTAATTTTTTATTCTTATGATTATCAATTGCGCGCCCCAAAGTCCGAAGACTACTATACCTACACGCTAGAAAACGTCAGGATTGTCCATAATTCATTGAATCCACAGTATTTTACAGAAGTTCTGAAAAGCTATTACTCAATTGCAAATTATCAAAATTCACAAGGTTTCTCAGTTCTTTTCATCACAAATTCTCCTGTAAACTGGATGCTGCAAAAATGTGATATGTGAGATGTCAACGAACCACTGGCTATAAGATCTTGGTATATTACAAGAATGGAAAACCGAGCGAACACGTAAAAGCGATCACCTGTGAAACGCTCATCCGAGAAATGACTTGAAAAACAATTTGAGAAACGACCTAAGAAACGGTCTGAGAAATAAATAGTCGAAGAACGACGTGTGAAACTACAGAAAAAAACGATCTCATATGAACGACCTCAGAAACGATCTAAGAAATAATCCGATGAACGGGCCGAAAACCTATTCGAAAGATGATCACCTGAGAAAGGAACATATGTAATAACGATTCATTCCCCGCCATAAGATTGCCGTGTGAGCCAAAACGTCCCGTGCTTCGATAAGATGAAACATGCTTATTAGGGTGTTTCATTTTCTGGCAATATTTTCGTGAAAGATCAGATTTTCGGGTAGGAAAAAAAAACAATATCGCCTAAAAATGAACAAACCATTCAATTGCGAGGGAGATACGTCGTCGTGTTGTTCTAAATCAGAAATCCACCCCTTTCGATATACAAGAAAGTCGGGGGCAATCGTAGCAAATATGTTATGCATGCATAGATCTACAGTTACCGTCAACACGGTATAAGAAATGGAAAGAAAACCAAATATCTGTTTCTGAAAGCTGAGCATTCGTTGGCACCAAAACTCTCAACTGCAGGAGGATGTCCGTGTCTGAATAATTCAGGGGTGATACTCGAATGAAAACAAGCGTACACACCGTAACGAGCTCGCCCGGCCGCTCGAGAGATTGCGACCAGGTTGAAGCTTCACAAACAGGTTCCCAAATTAAAAAAGCAAAGATTTAAAATATTAATGAGACAACCTAAATGTTGAGCGCTGGACACCCCTGGATATCAGTCTAAACTTCTGAAATCTAAACCTGGAACTCAAAAATCACACAATCTGGAATACAGCTAATAATGCATCAGCTATACATAAGCAATCGACGAGTGGTGGGGTCTGTTGGTCGAAGATTAAGTCTCTAGGCGCCACTATTCTCTGGCGTCCTGTTGGGGACCCCCTAGGGTCACCAGTGACCTCCAAGTTTTGTGTTCTGCAGAACACGTTCAGATCATTATTCCTTTGTTTTTGAATAATTAAATTTTCAAAATATAGTCTAGACGTACAATTTGTCACCTTGACTTTGGTATGCTTGAGGGTCGCACGGTATTTCGCACTTTACTGAAGAACCAGAAAATCAAATATATAAGAACCGGATTAATTCAAATATATAAGAACAAAATAACTCGAATAAATTACAGGTCGCTAAAACAACTAATCTGGACCGGTGGAGAAAAATTTCTGCCTCTTACCTTGCATCCATCTGGCAATAAGATCTAATTCCGCGAAAGTTAATATTTGATTATTTCTTTAATTAGAAATTAAAAGGGTCGAGGCCTGCTGATAATGCCGGTGGGATGCTGGGTTATACAATACATTGTTATTCTTCGTATGTGTAATATAATCACGTTGAAGTGAGCCGCCGGAGCTTGCCGATTTCCAGCGTCGAGTAGATCTGAAGCCTTGAAATGGAAAAAATTCCTCCATTTTTCGAAGGTGGCCAGCTTCAGCGCGATTCTAACGTGTATACCTACTAGATTCAACTCCTGTTGCGTTTCCCGTCCAGAAGAACCAACACGGCGATCTATTCACTAGCGTAGCGTGACACAACTCTTATTATATTCAGGTTTTCTCAAGAGGCCGATAATATCTCTTGTGCAGCATGAACCTTGGTTAGATTTAGTTCCACACGCTTTTTTCGGTAGGTTTATTACCGGGTCACAGCTTTTGTTACCTCGTTTTAATGTGTGTGTAGGGACTGCTAGAGATTTTGTACACCTGGCGATATTTTGCACAGGATTTTTATCCTAATAAATTTAAATGCAAAAAATTTAGTAACCTTCAAATCCCAACCTTTGTGAGTATCTTGTACTGTACTCAGCTTTCATTCTCGCATGCTTGCATAGTAAATATTTCCGGATTCACCACTCGCATATCTCAAAGAAAATCCTCAGCCCGGAATTTGGATCGCCTTTCCTTCAGCCCGTCCCGGTCATACGAGATATCGTTCGATTGAATTCTGCAATCCTATTCCAGGTCGTCTATCTCTTATTCCATTGCGATTGTGCGTGATACTGTTCGACCGTATTCTACATCCCTTCCTAGGAATCTCGCCAATCTATCTTTTATTCCATTACGTCTATAATTGATACTGTTCGATCGGATTCGACGTCTCTAAACCTTTGACTAGAAAACCATAAAAACACCAAAGAATCGATCATTTCCACAAATTCACTTTTGTTATATTGCTGTGATTCTGTGTATGACTAGGATCAGTTGTTGACCCTGACTTCGTTACCTGTATTCCGACACGTCGAAAGTAAAAACCAAAAGCATTTAGGAAACTCGATAGTTCTTTCAGGTACGAGTGATTACTGACCAGAGTCGTGCTTTTTATGAGAATCTTCTCGTGGCTCAAAGCAATTTCTTTTTGTTTTGACAAACTACAAAAACTTATCGTATGATATGCCGGATTGATGAAATTTCCAGAAGGCAAGGGGTACCGGAAAAACATAGCCTGGATATCAACCGTCAATCTCTACCAAGAACACCTCTCTTCTTGAAAAATCATGTGACAACATTACCTTCATAAATCATTGAAGAATTTTGAAATTTTGACCTTAAGCGAAAGGAAAAAATTGCAGGCACAACGTCGTAACTGCATAATGGATGACTTCGGTCATTTCTTGCCCAAAAGTTTTTGATGTGACATTTATATTATGGTTTTCTGTCAGAAAAAAAAAGAAAGTATTATATCTCTCTTGAATCACAAGAATATATTGTGGAGAAGTCTAGATTTCATATACAAGAAATATTTATAAGGAGACTTGGCAATGTCGTTTACCATGAGTAAGCAGATGCCACAAGAAAGCATATTCTGAAGAATACAGAACTCGCGACTTGCATACGAGACAAGAAATTTTTGTAATTTTTTAAAAATAGTACGTGATGTAATACGGATTCATTTCTACCCGGATCCTAATTATATTGGATTACATTTTGCCAGCATCCGCCATCTGTTTTCACTGTCTCCAACGATTCACTTTATCCAGTGTTCCAAAAACTGAAACATCACGGACGTTTATCAACTTCACACAAATATTCAACGTTCATTTATTTTCCAAGTAGAGGTTTCACGTTACCGAACATCCGGCAGGTTAGGTCCTCACCCCCCTTCACCCTTTTTTGGAAAATTTCACTTTTTGAGGCGGCAATATTACCAAGCTTCACTCACTTTGCTACCTTTTGGGGGGTGAAATTTTGTGAACAAATGAAAAAGTTTACTTAGAATATTACTAATATTCGATGAAAATGAATTTTGCAGACTCATGTTTTTACAAACCTCTATCCATCTCGAGCTGAAGAATTACCTGGAGAAACAGCGATGTGTAATTTCTTGATCGACATCCTGTACGCAGATATTTCTGTTGAAATTCAATTACCTTTGTATGAATTCGGCCCCTCAAAAGCGTTCTCAACAATAATTCTGAAAGTCGTGAATTTTGACGTTCTCATATTTTATATGTACTTTAGACATACTTTCGAATTCAAAACCTATTTGTTCGTATACATATACTTATGTATGTAGTATTGAATTTCCTGCCTATACTTCAAAGGCCGAAATTTTCGCAATTGGAAGCGTTGGAGGGTTCGACATGGGGTGCGAAATATTTTCATTTCAGTATTCGCGTGAAAATGAGGTTTAGAGCGATCGAACGATTCGAAAATTGACACTTATCTTTTTCGAGGTATTACGAGCTCTATGATCCTGCCGCTTCACACACTCGTGCATGGTAATTTACGCACACAGTTACCATGGAAATAAGCCTTTATTGCAAAGACATGAACTTCACTCACAGTGTCAAGTTTTAAATAGTTCATTGCCATACAGAGTTTCGCGTCTTCCATGTAGTTTCGTCCGGATCGCAGATCGCAGAGGGGAGACTGCGATGGATTCTGGTGAGAAAAAATTTTCGTACCCCAAAACGACTCGTGGAAAAAAAAAAACTATCATCAAATAGTTTTTTAGATTGTTGGATTATATCGGTACGCGTGTGTGGAATGTAAAACCTGAAAAAAGGTTTATGTCCGCATTTTCCCGATGTCACGTTTCCAGGGAAGTCGCCAATAAAAATAAATACGAAAAGTATACTAGAGTTTGCCAATTTAAACATATTTCCGGATACAATGAAAATAATTCTCTGCAGAGCACGTTATCGTTGCGTTGGGTTCTTGATCTGTTTTCCAGGAAGTTACGTCAACGGACCGTATAATAGAAATAAATATTGAAGTCGAGTTTAAAGGAGCGGCATAAACTATAGCCCCAAGGCTGGTTGGTTAGTTCAGCCAATAATGTCGCGACCAGAATGAAAATACCTCTCAACAAGCAGCTAGAATTCTTCGCTGCTTTAAAGAATATTTTACTGAATGAAAAAAAAAGAAGAAGAAACCTTACATCCGTACATTCATACGGTAATGAAGTTACATAAAGAAGCGTAGCTGTATAAGATCTTGACAATAAAGCAACTGCAATCTCAATAATAAGAGCATACTGTCTTTGTGATCGAATTTTTTAACAACGGCTGAATATAATCTCTCTGAAATATCCTTGGAGAAGGTCAAAGATAATTCTCCACAGTAATGATATGCATAGTTTATTTATAGGTACATTTTAAGTAAGCTAGACCATAAAAACGCTTTTCATTGTAAATTGGATACCTGAAGATTCTTCTTAGTTTTTCTTTTTTTTACCAGAGTTCTTTTCATCATAAATTCGTTAGCGAAAAAATAAGAAAAAAAATTCAATTCGTAGGTGAAAGCGCATGGATTAAAGTCACGGAACGATATTTAAATTTGCATGCTTTTTTCACAAACTTTTCTTGTTCTTCGGGAGCTTTGTCATTGGCAACGATCATGTCCGTCTGCACCCCTGATTGTAAAAGAAATGCAGTTTAATTCATTATACCTGAAACGCTGTAGGTCTCATTGAGTTGTTCAGTTTCTACAAATTTTTTTAACAGATGGTATCAAATACCTATTGCGAAGAAACGAAAATGTATAAATGATTTAATTATGAATGTATAATGAACGAATGAATGAGTTATCTTCGATAGCTCAAAAAATTTTATTTTAGTATCCCTAAAAATCTGAGCCTATATGGGAGCATCAAAATTCGAGAATGATATTTCTAACGACCACGTTATTGAACATTCAGTTCAACCATAAAGTACAATTATTGCGTCATCAATTGGCGGAATTACCCATATATTATGAAAACGATCTAAAATTCTGAGATGTCTGGCATGCCGATCAATTCGCGAATAAGAGTGTGGCCTGTGTGTTATATTTTACGGTGATTCTCTGTAATATATTGGAAACGAATGAAAACCGTGGTTGAAAAAAGTTGGACATAACGTGGCAAATATTTTATAAACTACCGAGTCAATGAGGTGAAATATATTTTTTCATATAAGAAACGAAAGAAATATGTAGACAGTTCTCGCACGCGTTTACTTCTCTGTGCCAGCGAACACTGACCAGATTCGTTGTGGGTACGTAATCTAAATATATCCATAGCTTCGAAAGTCGGGAGTAGGGATAGGTATATATTAGGCTTAAAATTAAATGCTTTGAAAATTACTCGAAACTCTGCGCGACCCTTCGCTGAAATTAATATCAAGAGGCTCAATTCGTTACGGAATCCTGTTTCCTTGCGTAATTATATCCTCGAATTTACCTTAATCCAAGAATATCGCATCACCATCGGAAAATCATCTTTTTATAATCTGCAGAGTTGCTCTTATAATACATAACATTTACACAGGCGGTAAAAATGTATTTCCATCAAAGTATATAGTATAATTAATTGATGAAGTTATTAATCCTTCTCGATTTCTCTCACTCTCATCTGTGAAATAAAGCGTACAGTAGAACTTGCTCGAAATTAAATTATTCACAAATTACATAATCGGAATTGGCAAAAGGATGGTATGAATGGACCACCACCACTGTATTATATAATAAATTCCCTTTGCAATGGCGGCTTGAAATAACTCCTGCATTTTCCGAGAACCACGTGCGCATGACACATTTGTTTCTAATTATTTATTATGTTGCTTTTATTTTATTTGTCTCGTCAATTTTTTTTTTTTTTTTTATCAATATAGGTTTATAATACTTAATTAATTATAGAACAATTGTTTTAATTCGATTTCCAGGGAAATTAGTGCAACCGATCGATTTCTGTATATCTTGACGGTCATGAAACCTGCAGTGTATAGATTAGCGGCAAACATTGAAACACCCGTATATCCGTGTCAAAATACGTGCTTTGGTTATTGCTGTATTCGTAACAAATCATCACAGTCTTGTTAAACCAAGACTTTTGTTGCCGCAGATAACAATCTATTACTTTTTGCAAACGTCTCGAAATTATACACAAATCTGTTCGCGTGCGTTTCGTTAACATAAATTTAGAAAAATCGAGAAAGCTAGAACTTTTGAAGAGACGGCAATAAATTTACAGATACAATTGAAGATGATGATCAATTAGCTCAATCATGAATTAACAAACTAATGTTAAATAAAATAACTTTATTCAATTATTCGACTGTAAAATTTCGCCAGCAGGATTTAATGGGTACTTTGATATAAAATCAGAGTTATTAATTAAAAAATTTTAATTAAATAATTATCTATTCAGACCCTTACTAATTTGATCTCTATATAAACTCGTTGACGATGGGAAAAAAAAGAAAATTTCAGATAAATAATTATTTCAACAGACAGATGTCCGGCTATACTTGAAAAATTCATTCGCGTAAGAAATAAAGCCATTTTCCTTTAAGACCCGAAGAATTGGTCTCTCAGGCATCGCGGATCGTATTTCAGTCTTTCGGCCTAATGTTCGACTGACACAACAATCCCTTTTTCTTTTCGAATTTCTTCGATTGCCAGTATCACGGCTGTGCGACGGTCTCCCAGCCTCTCGACGAGATTACTCGCAATTTTAGAAGAAGTTTAATTAAATTCACTTAATTGAGAAACCGTTTAGAATCACCTGCGAGTTAAATAAAGATTGAATTGAATTCGTTTTATCAACAAATAGAGTAAATTATGGGGTACATGGTTATGTCAAAACTTTGTATAAAAATATTTCACTGAAATTCAGAGTCATCGAAATTTTATCAGAATAACATTATACCTCAGAGTCATAGGATTACCATTCCGGACAAACATGCATACGTTTTAATTAGGTGGTAATTACGTGAGATTTTAATTCGTCCTTTTCTGTTCACGTTTTTGAATAATAAATCCATTATTCGTGCTTCGATCGCTAGATTTATCCTTTCTTCCTATACCTATATCCTTTCGTACAATTAATTCCAATTTGTCTCATTTCGCATCGTTTTGACCAAACCCGTATGTATATCAAAACGCCCGAGGTCCAGAGTCCATATTCCTAATTAAATGCTCACACAACTTCGCGCCCAACTCTATACATTTCCTGAGCCAGAAATAAACTAGGATGCTACACTGATTTCTACCTACATGGAAAACGCGGATCGGATGTTTATTGATCAAGGGAACCATTCAGCAAAATATCGATCTTCGCCGAAAAAAAAGATACGGGGATATTTTATGCGTGGGAATGAAATTTCGATAATCTTGTAATATTATCAATATTAATGACAATAATTATAAGTCATCTTCCGAAGCGGTGAATGTATAAATCGGCAAGTGTCTTCCATTCAAGAGTAAATCTGTATAGTTTTGTATATGCAGCGCGAAAGCAAACATAGACGATGACGTCACGCGGAAAGGGTAGCTGTAATAAAAACTTGATGAAAATACGCGCGGGGTCTTTGGGCAAACAAATTCTAAATCTATGGGCGAAACACCTGCGGGCTTTCCTGCTTGGCGAATATGTTCACCCATAATTTTGCAATTTCCGTATAGTATATCTAACCTACCTGCACAGGTGACTTTGATCGAAGCCGTCCAAAATTAGTATACATACGTGTATCATGAATAATATACCAACTTTGTGCGAAGATTGAAAAAAGCTGAATACGACACAATTTTAAAAACATATGGGTATCTACAGAAAAAAAACTGGGCCATTTCCCAAAAGATTTTTAATTTTTGCTCCAATTTTTTGAATTTTTTAAAAATAAACACAACACAAGTTAGTACAGAGTTAGCGCAATTCAGTAGGTACAGATTTCAAAATACCGATACACGCTAATAATTTCTTTGAAATTTTCGAAATTTACCAAAAATTGTTTCATTTTGGAACGGCGATTTAGCGGCACACGTTAGCAAAAGTCTGCCCCAATCACAGTTAGTAGTAAATTGATTAAAAAAAAACAAAAAACCAGACAGTAGCGCTGGTAACATGGCGCCAGTGATTATCATAAATTATTATTTATAGATGCTAAAAGAACGCGAATAATAATGGGATTTTTATGATAAAGTTCGTCTAATTATTCACTTACCTATAATGCAAACTTGGAAATAGAGTGGATTTTTCCACCGTATAGTTCTAATTGCAAGATGTCTCTTTTTCAAGTAGATACAATACGAATAACTTTATCGCTATAGTTAATTCACCAATATGAAATCCACATACCCACATCACTGATATAATATGAGAGTAATTATTATCCACTCGATTGAACTTTATAACACTCTAATAATCATTATACTGTGTTTTTTACTGTGCAACTGAAACGAACATTAATAACGTTGGCATCATTATAATGATAAAAACTGAGTCAAATAGAAAAAAAGTAGTGAAAGAAATGATCACCCATATAAAATGGAATAATCACAACCATTTCGCGTGCGCTCATTTTGGTTATTCAACAGCGGTAGAAGCTGAAAAGTATAAAAAGAAAAAAGAAGGGACAAAATATACGCGACGGCTGAGGGTGCAGAGGGAATACTTGGGCTGGGAAAATTTACTTTTCAATTGCATCACATCGATATGTGTTTGAAGGGTATAGACATATGTAGTAACCGGTAGCACTGAATCGAGGACCAAAATAGAGAATCGAAACGCACCGATGCAGTCGAAGCGGTGCAATGTGCAACCTGTAATTGGATATAAATTTCTGATTGCTTCGCTTTAATTCGAACAGTTTGCACTGAATGATCACGTACGACGATTAGTCTCTAGCCTCGAATAGTTGATGAACGTAACATAATTATGTAAGTGTTTTTCTTTTCGATGTTTCTCTGATGTATTCGTTATTTTGAAATTAAAGCTGTGATCGTTAACGATTTCTATATCCAGAGAGTTTTTCCGATCGTGATTGTGCCTTTCTTCATCTTGTAATCGTGTAATGATTTGTGTACCATTTCATTGATCATATCTCATTCATCGTGCGATTCATTGCGTTCATGGCATTATCTTTACAGGTACACCGGCAAGATTCAACTGACCCGCCATTTTTTTCACAGCGATTCATTCAACTCATCCGAAAAAATAAGGCGCCGTTTGTCGGACAAGAATAAACGGAACGTAAAGTAAAAAAGGAAACGAAAAAAAAAATCGAGTATTAAATCTCGATATCAGTTTGTCGCACATGCATTTTTTTGCACTCGAATTTTGTTTGTTGAAGATAATTTGTTAAGGACGTTTTCATCCACTTTTGTTCTTTGGAAAATGTTCAGATACTTTAATCAGTGATAACGCAATTTCGCATGGCGAATTGAACACTCGCGTTATTCACTGATCGATCCGCAATCCCCGTCATCGTTATATTTTCCGAAGTGACTTTTCCGGGTTCGCGAACTTTTCCTGTTTTCTGACAGTGTTTTCCCATAGCGGAACCGTAACTATTGTTACTGCTACTGCTACACCCTTGCTGTCGCTGCCGTTGCGTTCTCTGTCTCCGTTCACCGGCGACTGGTTGTCTCCCTCCGAGCTGACGCCGAGCTTGCCGTCGGATAGGAGAGTGGCAGGAACGGCCGAGCGCCGATCCCCTCCACATCGATTTCGACTAACGATAAGTAGATATGGTCCAGAGTTAGTCAGACGCTGATATGAGAGAAGAGGCCCCTGAGGCATTTGACTGACAACCCCCTTCTGCAAAGGTTTTGCATGCGTAGAAATTGGAAATTACGCACCGATATGGTCTGATGCAAGTAGATGATTACGCACGCTCCTCGCCGCGGCGTACAACCCCTTCAAGAATTCCAGCGGTGTGTGCGTTGCACGATAATATATTGAAAATTTAAGTTTCAAACCGTCTCTCTCGAAACGGTTTCATTAGCCGGAAGTTGGTTCTTCTTTCTTTTGTCATGTCTGGTGATGAACGAAAAGTTTTGGTCCTGGATTCCTTACTGTTTCAGTCCTCTACTATAGAAAAACAAAGGTTTGAGAAAATGTCGGCCGGTCCGCAATAGACTCGGGAAAATGTTGCCTGCATGGAAAAATCTGAAACATTCAAGGTTTTTTGCTCATTTTTTATTAAAATTTCCAATGGAGAATTTTCCAGACCTCTGAATAATACACTGCTCAACAAAATTGAAGGGTCACCCCAGGAACGTCCAGCCATTTTTAGAAGACCCTATATTATTTGATGAACAGTATATCTTAAAAACAACCAAGTTTTTTTGACGGATTTTGACAAACCTAAATCTGCAGGGAAAAAGATGATAAAACTGAATAAAAACCACAATTGCTAATCCGGCGAGGTTATAGCCTACATCAGTTAGTTTTTCACCTTTTATCATACTTAAGCCAGCGCTTATTTTTAGAGCTGCGTTACGGAGTGACGTAATTTGTCTCTGATAATCCAATAATTCAGTAACCGTAAACCTCGTTAAGTTCATGACGAACCGAGAGTTGAAAATTGTCGTTTGGGACACTTGAAGTGCAACGCAATCATGAAGCTATACAAATATCTCAATCTGCTTGAAAAATCCAACTTCGATTCATGTCATTTATGTCATGGAAACACATCGATTCATGTGGTCGTTGGAATACATAATCGATCGAATCCATTCCGTAAAAATGTACAACATATGCACAGTAGACAAATAAATGTCGAATTTATCATTTTTTAAAAGGCCCACGGGATTCGCCTACAAATTTATGTTATGTTATTTTGAGTACAAACTGATTTTAAATACTTGAAAATTTTTTATTTCTTGTCATCTTCCTCCTAATTTTACCGAAAAAGATTTTCAAAGTTCGGCCGTAAGAAATATATATGCGGGTTGGTGACCATGCCGAATTTCAGGTTATAATACATTATTGGAAAAAATACGTTCTGCTGTTGAAAAAAATCCCTTGTTAAAAACAGTATGTTAAATTTTCTGACATATTTAAATGTCAATTTGATGAAATCGATTTGAGCTCGGTTTATGTGTTGAATTCTGTTTTCGACATATTTACCAAAAACTGATACATCGATTATATAAAGTTCAAAATATGAACTTTAGATAATAACATTTCTCGTATGGTAAACTTTTGAATAACACGCGATTTGTGTATACGACAACCGAAAACTCATGTTCTTTGATCTATGAGATCGTTAACGCGACTCACTTGGTTGTTATTGTCAGCGACAATTGGTTTCCAATTCAACACATTGACAATGTCCTAATAACACATAATTTGAAGCTGTGCTTTCGTCAAAATTTCAACTTATATTTCGTGTTTCGCGTTGACTTGCAAAACGTAAAATTGACTGAAAAGAATTAGTGGACCTAATGAGACATGTGGAAAATGTTAAAATTGACATATACAGAGAGATTTCGTGGAAGCGGGCCAGTCGGTTGCGCCCGAGATATGCAACTGAGGATACAATTACTAACACACGAAAATTTTACGTGCGTGATCTTCGCTGGCATAAGCAGTAAGGAGCTAGCGAAGATCACGCACGTAGAATTTTCGTGTGTTAGTATTTTATCCTAACTTACCGACACGCTCGCGCGACCGGACTGGCCCGCTTCCACGAAATCTCTCTGTATATCGATCAGACACACACAGCATCCAACCAAAACTAGTCGGGGTTGATTCTTTAGACTTCAGAATGTGCAAAAGATTTAGAGATTTATCGTTAGCAACTCAACTTCACATCTTTGGGGTGATTACAAAAACTTTATTTTTTGCTCCATATATGAAGCGGGAAGTTTAAAATTGATTGAGAGACCTCGAAATTATGTTGAGCCACAGACCACCTTATAACCGCCGCGCTGGCAAGATTATTATCTTTTATGAGTAGAAGTAAAGTTTATAGTGAATTCGTTCAAGAAAATAGAAAAGTTTTCTTTCCCAAGCCACCCTATTTTCAGTAACTATAATTCTGATCCCGTCGTCTAACACAATAACGATCATCTTCCATTTTGTATAACAGTCTCTGGTGTAACGGTGCTTGCAAGATTACTCGATTAAAATAACACATCCAGCTGCAACGTCGACGTACCCCTCTGGCGATTAAATTATAATTGAAAAACACCTCGCTGTGCCACATGGGAAAATTTTGATCTTTATTCGTTTCTGTTTCGTATCTTTATTTATTTATTTGTTTATTTCAGAAACGCAGAGATGAAAATTCAAATTTTCCGTTCAATTATCCGTTCAGTGAATAGCCAGTTGCAATAAAACGTAGTACATAGTCAAATCATCTGTGACGGCAAAGGCTAAAGTTTCTTTTTTTTTCACAACCTAACGATGCCCATTTACCAAAGATGCGAATTTTGCTGGCCATTGCAGCTGGTGAAGTGTTGGCGGATGTTAGCACATTCTTTGTCGATGGTTGATGAAAGAGATGAAAAATAGCGATGTTCAAAAGAGAAGAGTGGGTATCGAGAACGGCTACGAATTCAATGAGTGAATTACACCCGTCGTATGTGGGGTATTCCACGCGAAACCGACAGGCCCGTGAACTTTGACCTCTTCGATTTGACTCATTATTTTTTCCTACGTAAAACGACCAAAAAAAACTTACGCTTATCTCGTATTTTTCCGATTCTACTCTTGATTTTGAGAATACAGAATTTTGAAATTTTCAATTTTTCGTTTGCGCAGCAATATTTCAACAAACGTTAGCTGGTGGTTGATACGATGGTTTTTCGAGTTTTAATTCTGATTTTACAAAAGAAAAAACGCATCTCTGTCGGTGAATTTTTCTTATACGTAAGGTAAATCGGTGACAACAACTCGAGCGACGACTGCCTAACTCAGATTTTAATTAAAGTAAATCCATCGGAATTCGATTTTAACTGAGCTTGATTATATCTCCCAACCATCGACTTGGCAAAACCTGAACCCTCAGGGTAAGTTTTGTTTCTGTTATTCAGGGTTATACATAGAAAGAGGGTTTTAGGCACTGATGAGAGGTTGGTTGAGGATAATTAGAAACTAAAGTACGGAAGACTTCAAAGCCCCGATAACCAGAGTCCATGCATTATTGATCACTAGGCTCATCAAAACATTGCCCACCCTTATTATCGCGTTGAATTTTTGTTGCCCATTCCCCATATTTCCGTCATTATATTATATACGAGACCTGTGGGACTATGGGACTACCTATACATTCTGGAATAAAACTGTCTACTACGCGTCTCTACAAATTATGAACAGAGGGGAAAAATGTAGAATATATAGTCTGGGGTTCAATTTGAATTCCCGGCCGCAATAAAACGTGCATACTTCCGACTGGGTAACACATCGTGCCCGAAGTTTGCAAACAACTTTAATACAGCACCGTGTTTTACAAACTCCTGAATTTTATGTATATTGCACAGGGTATCGGAAGTATCTGAAAATCAATAGGTATCTCGAAAAACAAGTATTGGCATAAAAAATCCTGACCCTATTGAAATTTAACGTCAAACTTTTCTTCGATTGTTTGAAAACTTCCAGTCGGCAAGAATAACAAAAGTCTCAATGAGATAATTTTGAGAACTTCAGATAAATGGAATAATATCCAAGTATTTGGTTGTCACAATATAAATTCTCAAAATTCGGCTCTTTTTTAGTCGTCTACTCGTAGTCCTTGCTGGACATCATTTGAACGTATATTTCAAAATTTGACGGTAGCAAGACGAGGGCATTCAGGAAAACTTCGAATAAATGTTTGATCTCCCGGTAGATGTTAATTATATTTCGATCAGTTCGGGGTTTGAGGTGATTGAATAACAAAAAAGGGGCTGATAGGGTGGAAAGTGGGGCAGGTACAAACCCAAATGTTCTACAGACGGAATGGAGGCGCACCTCGAGGCTAAAGACGTTTTACTGAAATATACTGACCTTTACTTGCTGATATCAACCTTCCGGGTGTTTAAACCCAACCGAGTTCCAGACATTCTTCAGGCGGCTGGAGTTTGAAATTTCGAAAGAATTTTCATTTAGGTGGAATTCGCAAATGTTATGTATCTATCGATTGCTCTACTTATATTTTCCATCGTTCACTCGAAAATGGTACCCAAGATAGATAAAATGGATATTCGTTATTTGAGAAATTTACAATGATTTTGGAGATGAATCTAATAGTGAGCCCATATTCAAAGAATCAGAGAATATTACAATGATTTAAAGTACAAAAAAAAGCAGCGGCAAAATATTAAAAAATCGGACGACTGACAACTCGTCTATTCGTACGTAGAAAAAAAGATCTGTCTGATCGAAATGCTCACGGTTTACGGCAACTTGACGAGTTGAAAACGGAATACCCTGTATACGGATAATACATAAAGCTCACTACTGCGTGTAATAGCGTTTAAATAAGTGGAATTAATTTGATCTTTGGAATTAGCGTTCTCATTATCAATCCCGGCGAGTTAATCAACACGCCCGATTGCATACTTCATTCACGTCAGAACCATTGGTTCAGAATTATTAAATATTACCGAGATTTTTCTCACAAAACACGTCTTAAGTGGAATGTTGACAAGAATCGACTCGTCGTATACCGTGCCCTCGTTCACCATCGCGCGAGTTCTTATATCATCCTAATTACCGGATTTCCCATTTCATTTTTTTTTCTGCCCAGCTCTCCTCTAATTCCTCCTCTTTTCCTTTCCCCTTTATGTCTATCCTACGCGCTCAAGTCTCACCCATTTCCCTCTGAGGACAATTTTACATCGAGCCGACCTACTCACGTCAAAATTAAAGTGCGCTGCCAACCCTTGGCCTTCATCCCGACCTAAACCTCATCCACAGACCTCCAACAATGCGTACGTATTTCAAATTCACGGCATTTTGGAAGTGAAAAGTGAACTCCGCGCTGGACCACCGCTGGCCGGTGATCGGTAAGCGTATGTGGTCACACGTGAAGTGACATCTCATGTCGTACAAATTGAATTACGTTTTGAAAAATCTCAGAATTCTCAGAGAAATCATAGAATTGCGATCTGGTCTTTCCAACTATGTATTTCGCGACTATGGATACGTGAAAAAGCGAATACCTTCCGCGTCGCAAGTGCGCCCGGTTGTGAGCAATTGCTGGCCGTAGAAACATTTGGATTATTAATTCGCGCATTAGTTATCGTTGCCCTGTCTACCAGAGCGTGATTTTGGATATTCGAAGAAAGTTCAGTGAGTCAGATGTAAGCTCAAGGTAATTTGATGTTTTTCGGAGACATAATCTTATTACGAAACAACGTATTTCTGTCGGTAGTGTAGATCCACCTTCAAAATGCTCTGATGCGATGTGGTAAAGGGAAAAATTATTATCTTGGCATGGGTGCGTTTTTATAGACGACTATTCAAGCATGAGAAGGGGAATTATGGTACTTGAAAAACAGACGACGCGTATATACGCGCGAATACCCGATTATGTATACTAGTCGTCTCGGTCGACACTTGTATGTGACACGCTAACGATTGCGTGATGCCTTATACAAGGGCCGTGTGCGGGATCAACTGGGGTAGTTTTTACGACAGGGAATACGTAGCTCTGATGTTGTTACACAGAACAAGCTCAGCAGCCCCACGACAGCTGTACCACGTCACCAAAATCTCCCGTCTTTGCATGTTTACATTGTGTAGGTATTGTATTATCATATCTATGGTATTATACATAAACCTATAGGGACATAGTATAGGCCGATTCTCGAATTGCCCAGCGAGGTCGCGACCAAATATTGAAATCATTTGGAGAAAAAAATTGTATAAAATATTCACCTGTGGTTTTGCTAGGCTCACCCTTACGAGATGTCACAAATATACAGGGTGTGTCCGAAAATAAGGCATTTATTTCATGACCCACTGTTTATAGGTGATGGCCTCCGACGTCGTTTGCAGCCCGAATATTATACAACGCTGCTTTCAAATCCGTAGCTTAGGGCGAATAACTGGGGCAGATATTTCACCCTAAATCATCAATTGATGCGTTGCGTAGACACAATTTTTCGGATACAAACCAATTTGTAAGTGGGTCTGCGTTACCGACAGGGATGTATTTTGTCCTAAAAAAAAAAAGGGTAACCCGTCAAAAAACTTTTCGGCTCCTGAACGAAAGAAAAATCCATTTACCTAAGACTTTTCCTACACATACATGTCGTAACAGAAAAATACCTAACCTGATGAAAGAGAGACTGGTGAGGCTTTTTAAGACGCCCTTAAATTCACCGAACCTCGCCGACTCCATCTCCCCTTATGCCTTCCATATCTCTTCGTTGACGTAATTCATTCGCTACATCCTTCTTTTTCCTCAACCCTGAATCATCCGCCCCTACATGGACCAGCATCCTTCTGCTACATAGCTTTCTGCCATCTTCGTTCGATCTAACTCCCTGTAACTCTAATAATTCCGCCTTGGCTACTCCTGTAGAAGATTTTCTTTCTCTTATCATTTGTTTATCTCCCCCTGAAATGACAGTTCGAATTCAATTATTGCAGCTCGAAAAAATCCTGACGAGAAAACCCCAAGGTAGGTAAGCATGTAATCCCTAAGTCATCAGTGTATGTACTGATTGTAAGACGTGCAGTTTTTTGTCCGAGCAGATTTTATCCGATAGTCATGAGTCTGCACTCCGCGGGCGCGACCTGGGTTGGATAAAGTAAAATCCAAAACTAATATATTTCCCCCATTTATTTCTCAACTCATTACAGCTTGAACCCAGCACAGCTAAAATTTTGGGAAACCATACGTGGTACAAAAAGTATCGGTTTATTTTTCACGAACTAATTTTATATCTTTTTTTTTTTTACGGGATAGATTTTCGATAATCTTTAAATCTCGAGTCGTCGGAAATTACCAACAACATTTGAAACACGTGATTTCCAAGGGTTAGTGCGAGGACGACAGGGCGATATAAAGGAATATTCAACACGATTTGCATTATTCAAAGTTCGTTAAGGTTCAATCTATTGTTTGAATATTCACCGACCATTTAACGCGTGCGAAAAAAATTTACCTGCTCAATAATGCATTAACATATCCTCAAGTTTCACACGATGCCCCACCTTCGACACGTTGCTATCATAGTAATAAAATCTAAAATAGCATCCGTATTGCATAATTAGTTAAAAAGCTGGTTAAAACCACTGACTTTTGAGCACCTGTTCTTACGTAACACCCATGAATACGCTCCGGATCTGCAAACGCTAATTGGGGCTTCACATTTTTGGCAGTTCCAAACAAAAAAATTTGACATTAGTCCCACGAAAACATTTTAACATGTGCTGCCACTTTTTGAATTTCTTCTTACATATTATTTCTTTATCCTCTATGTAGTATTGATCTGACCCTTTCTTTCACTCACCCTCCCTCTCTCTCTCTCTCAATTTTAGTTAAGAGGATGAAGGGTAAATGAAAGAGCAGGGTTTCCGCACGGATGATGGTGCAGTGGATCTTGTTTTGCGTGGTTTTGATGTTTTCATAAATTACCATGCCCATGATGATGAAAATGGTTTCAGAACATTCCCTCGCTTCGATGAATATTCGATAAAATGCCAGAGTAAAATCCAAGTGGTGAGAGTATTCCCGATTTTGATAACACATTTTGCGGAAGAATCTTGGTTGATTCGCGTGATCCCGGACATTGTTACAGCTAAGCTTACGATTTTACGGTCAAGCCACCTATAGAGGACTTTCCACCGACTATTGTACGAAAAACTCCGAATAAAGCGAATATAGTGTAGGCTGAACGAGATAATCTGCGTCACTTTGGAAAACGGGTACTTTTTACGCTGCAGGAGAAAACCGTCTGGCGTTTCGGTGGAAGATTGGCCCGATGCATCCCTCGGGCATCATGATATTCTTCGTGAGGCATCACAGTCGTAGTTTCACCATTGTTTTACCGCTAGTGGTAGTGAATCATCCCTAGAGACCGAGAAATCCTTCCTGACTATACATCACCAATAAATTCAAAGATGCCTCCGCTGCTCATGGGAATTATGATGGTGCTAGATCATTCGAAAAGTAATGACTACAAACATTCAGGGTAAAAACAAGCGAGTAATTGGACCTAATTTGACGAGAATTAATACGATTCAAGTCGCTAATAAATATTATCCTTCGTGTCTTATAAATAGGTATTCATGGGCATCAAATAATGACTGAATACATATTAATTAATTTTAAAATACCGTTCCTTTAATTATCTAAATAAAAGCGCGAATAAATAAAATCGGGAGATAGGTACGTCAACTTAAGAGGATATTATAGTTCTGTTTTACCACCGAAAATATTATCGCCTATAACTCCTGAAAGGCTGGATGAAACGGATTTTCTTTTAGAGGATCGCTTGGTTCTCGAGAAAACAATGCTGGATTGCCGAAGTTTCTTCGGTACAGGGGTGCTAGCACACTCTTTTACAAAAACCTAAGATCCGACAGAAACTTAATTTTTCATTTTAGAAATGTTTTCATATAACCTCTTCTGCTGAACCGAAAATTTGAAAGGTACCAAGTGATTATGTAAAACAAAAAACCGACATCGACCCGCTTACTTTTTTGACAAGAAGATTTCAATAGTCGCAAAATACATTTTTGCTTATCGACGCATCTGTATAAGATGACGTTTCTGGCGCTTTTAGAGACAAAAACGTGGTCGAAAATGGCGTTCATCTCTAGAAACAATTGAGGTCTCATTATGTCTAGCCTAAGCACAGGAACATTTTATTCAGTGTTAATGATATTGTTTCCATCAGAATCCCTTGAGATTAAGATAACAGACGCTGTTTGAATATATCCCGCTGTACCAATTTATCAGATAAGCTGTTCCTCGGATTTAATTAGCGCGTTCTTGATGGAGAAGTTATTCGTGTACTGCAACGGAAGAACTTGTGTAAATATTTAATAAATCGAATTTTCTCTCAGTTTCAACGTTCAGAGATAAAGCCAGAACCATTCTTGGAAACAGTTTGCGGTATTATTGAGAACGAGAGCCTCGACGAGTGCTTTTTGCATTATTACTTTGCCTGAGAATTACTTTAGTTGAGAAGGATCTCAAATGAGATTTTCAGCTTTTCAAGCAAGCTATTTTCCAATATTCCGCATATTCGGTATCCTGAGGCTAAACGGCTAAATTGATAATGATCCTGGACGCCGTAAATTTCTGTTCGAATTCAACAAATCTTTTGATCTTATTTGATAACATTACTGCTGATCCATTAAGTTTGAAGGGATTGCATAGGATAATATTTGTCAAATCTGCAACCGTGTTAACAATTGCCCACAATTCAGGCATCATCATCGAACGTGGCACTCTTTAGAAATAATTGGCTTCGCGGAAGGATCCACTTCAACCGTTTCGGAACAATTATACGCATGCATCTCACTATCCTTCAAGTACCGAAAAATCGTCTATCCTCAAGATTTCTGGTTAGATTCAGTTTCAATCCGTTAAATAACTTCATCAAGATGCTACACGATCGAAATTAAGAAGCAGGTGCTATATCCCAGAAGCGTTAAAGTGCCAATTTTTTTTTCCTTTGCCGTTTCTCAAATCTTCGACACATGTACTACATGCATATTCGGTCACTGGATGAAGATAACGATCGTACATTGCACTAATAACCATATGTATTCATTCAGTAATATTAATGAAGCAAGGGCTGTTCACGCAATAATTTCGCACGTTATTTTCATTAATTAAGTAAGATATTGAAAACTCTCCGAGATCTCCCGGAAATATTGCTAATTCTTTGAAGCTGCTGATCTTACAGGAAACATCTGATGGACCAACTTCTCATCTTACCATAATGTTTGCCCATGAGATATGACGGACTCTGTAATTACCACACGCTCGTGCACGCGTAGGATAATCTTACCGACGGTAGAAAAAGTACACACCCTGAATGGCAAACTACTGCACCTATTCCTTACCTCCATAGGTATGATTGAAAGAATCTAAAAAAATATAGTTTTACTAGATTTAAAAAATTGGCAACCCATTCAACAATCCTTAGGCGAGAGCCGGCTGCACGATGGCTAACATCAACTATAGGAACAAAAAAGTTCTCAAATCATATCACAAGTGAAGCCACCGGGAGGAGCTCTCTTCAGTACTATCATACGTTCAATATATCTATGGTATCACTCAAGCTATGACGCATTCTTGATTTACAGGGTCAAAACTATTTAAGATGCATATTAGGGTGGGTCGAAAAGACGCTAGGTATCAATAAGAGCTACGGTAATCTGTTCGAACAACTCTCACAGAACCAGATACTTCCTGTCTTAGAGCCAGGAAAGCATGTCGCGGCCTGCAGGAAGCCGGCATAGTATTTCATAAGGTGTAGAATAGTTGATAAAATGTGGAGCTGACTGGGCATCACCTGATGTCCGTCGCGATGTAAGCGTATAACCCGAGGGGGTAACCGCTTGTGAAATACTTGGGACAGTCAATTTTGAAATGCTATGAAATACCAATGAAATGCTCATGAAATGGTATGAAATGGTATGAAATGGTGTGGTTACCCCCTGGGGCTTATGCAAGGCCCTTTTGATGTTTTTTAACCTCAAGAACACGATTCCGTCGAGTAAATCAAGCTAGGAATAAATCCCATCGACATATCCTTATTTTTTCACTTTTTGGAGCGATAAATTGGCGATAACTCGATTAATTTTATAGATAGATCAATTTGACTTTCAGACTCGGATTCCTGAGATCAAAATACGTAAGAAAAGTGTCCTGCAATCGATTTTAAAGATACTTTATTTTTGGCCCAAAAATTGAAAAAACCCAAAGGGGTATACCTTAGATTTTTGTCAATTTTTGGGCCAAAAATCGACATTTTTTTAAATCGATCGTAGGACACTTTTCTGACGTATTTTGACCTCAGGAACACGAATCCGTCGACTAAATTAAGCTAGAAAAATATCCCATCGAGATATCTTCGATTTTTCACTTTTCGGAGCGATAAATTGGCCATAACTCGATCAATTTTATAGATAGATCAATTTAACTTGCAGATTCGTGTTCCTGAGGTCAAAATACGTCAGAAAAGTGTCCTACGATCGATTTAAAAAAATGTCGATTTTTGGCCCAAAAATTGACAAAAATCTAAGCTATACCCCTTTGGATTTTTTCGATTTTTGGGCGAAAAATGAAGTATTTTTCAAATCGATCGCAGTACACTTTTCTAACGTATTTTGACCTCAGGAACACGAATCCGTCGACTAAATTAAGCTAGAAAAATATCCCATCGAGATATTTTCATTTTTTCACTTTTCAGAGCGATAAATTGGCGATAACTCGATCAATTTCATAGATAGACCAATTTAGCTTATGGATTTGGATTCCGGGGCTCAAAATACGTAAGAATACCATAGAAAACCCTATAAAAAAAAATGTCGATTTTTGACCCCAAAATCGAAAAAAATCCAAGGGGTATAGCTCAGATTTTTATCGATTTTGATACTTTACATTTTGATAGCGTTAATAGGGACTTATACGAGGGGGTAACCGCTTGTGAAATACTTGGGACAGTCAACTTTGAAATGAAATGGTATGAAATAGTTGTGAAATGTGAAATGATTGGGACACCTATATATCGAGTGGCTACCCCCTCGGTATAACCCGTTCGTTGCAACTCTCTCGCTTTCTGGAACATTATATTGCTTCTGTTACGGCCTAGTAGATGACTTACCGTAACTTGTTTTGTTATATCATTTTTATTATATCAAATTCCATAAACTATAACCCTCCTTGGGATCGCGGCGTTCTCACGTAGATTCATATACATATTAGAATAGTCTTATGATATGTTACCAGTACGAGGGTACCTAATACTTAGAATACGCGATAATTTTTTGCTGACTCCAACAGAAAAGCTGTATTCCGGTGGTGCACGATGCCGTTGCACCACCGCAGGACGCATAGAAACCTAGCCCTAGAACTCAAATCGCTGTATCGCGGCTAGAAACTGGGAGGCGCATTCAAATTTGCAAACTTGCAATTAACACCTCGCGGAGCAAGACACTTTCATCGCGGCATTCGGTCGTCAAATCGCAAAGAGCGTGAACGGTGTCCGGGAAAATGTAAGAAAGAGCAAGGGTGGCTGTAGTCTTAAAGTTTTGCCCAAAGGTCTCTGATTTCTCGTTACAATTTAACCTCATGGCACGTCTCCGTCAAGTCGCATAGCGCGTGGAGAAGGTGACCGTGACATTAGATAGTGAGCATTGGTGAAGTGATTCTAAAGTTTTTCCAAAGACTCAGTGCCTAACCGTGATCAAACGTTTGGTTAGTGACAAAGGACTACCAGTTCTGGTTGGGTGCAGCGATTAAGAGACACGAAAATTCAGAATAAAATATACAGTTGCTCCGCACTATCGCGGATAGACTTTAGGACATAACTTAAATAGATTTCAGTCAGGAGTTTTTAAATAAAAGGCAAGTGAAGCATCCTTGAGCGGAACATCAACACAGAGTAATGTACGGGACCTAGATTTTACGATCTATTATTACAACCCTATATTGTTCTCCAAATTGTTTAACAGAATTATATTTTCTTTCGTCGTGTATGAGAATGAGCGAACTTCGAGCGGTTATTGGATAAACATATATACCTATCATATATATATACGTATATATATTTACATATAGCTAGCCAGAAGTCATGGGCACGGGCCCTTCTGTTTCCCTCGTAGTGGTAATATAGAATTGGTGGAATCGTTATCATCTGTTATCAAATCATTTCTTATTTCCTTTTGGGAAGAATATACCATAATTTCTGCCAGATATTAATCAGACTCGATCATTTAAAACCCATCCCTTTAAATTCTCTTTCTTTTATTTTATTTCTTTCTTTTTTTTTTCCTCTTCCCAGTATCCAGATCAGGAAGGCGGCGACCCAGTCCGGGTCAGACAAGAGCGAACTCACACAGGTGCAAGTGTGCAAGCAGAAATACAATTAAGTCTAACAGGACAAATTTATCATATATTTGACGAACCGCGGAAAGTGTGATTAGTCCACAAATGAGGAAACCGCGGAGTAATTTATAACCCCAACACCTGGTTGGCTGAGTCCCACGCGCATTTATACAAAGCTGCAGTATATAGGTCGGTACGACCCGAAACACCGGGGTCTTTCTTCCGTAATTCGCGTCGAGCGTGGTTGTTTTGAACCGGTTGCTATTATTGAGCTAATAGAGTTGGTGACCGAAAACCTGCAAAGTGACGACCCAAAATCAGGACTCGAGCATTCGTAAATAATTTTAGACTAACTAGTGAACAATATTAGTGAACTTAATACGAAATTGAACATAAAGACAGTGCAACATAAATCTAAAAAAACAATCACCTGAGTGAATTCTACCAGAGGCAGGGGTGAACTCACCAGGAGGTCGCAGGGACGAGGAGCGGATACTGCATTCAAATCATTAAGAACGCAGACTCGGTAAGTAGATACCAAATTCCATTAATACTCCGAAATCCCAAAATTGATTCAATAATTTGAAAATGATACCGCTGGTATCGTCTTGTGTGTGAATAAAGTAATTACGTTTTGCTGTGAATTCTACAAGACTAGCCCCAAAATTATAAAGTTTTAAATTCAAAATTGATTACTAAGGAAGAATGGTCACCGCGCGAGGTGGTGATGACACCGGTCATGCGATTAAGTAGGGAGAGGGCTCACGAGAGTAAATTACGTGTGGTAATTGGCTAACCGATGGGACGCTGCAATGCTTGCACTTTTCTTGCCCCCAGCTCAGGGGCCCAGTAACTAGGATGGGCATCATTCGCTTCCTAATCGTAAGTTGCCAGGTGCGCTCGCGTTTGATCCGAGAGGAATTACAAGTCTAGAGTTGGATCCCGAAAATCTCAAAAAGGCTTTCACTCGTTAAATAGTTTAGTGTGTGGACTGTGCAAGGACACAAACGTTATTTATTCTCTCTCTGTCTCAAAAACTTCATATTTTAAAGAACTGTGAATTCCAACGTCAGATTTCCTGTTGAACTTAACTTTTTAAACATTTCGACAAGTGCAAGTCCGAAACCAGCTTTAAGGGTAATATTTCAATCATTTTAATCATTAAACATTACTGGGTTGTTAATCGTACGATTCGATTTGTCATCTTTGTTTCATTTAATTCATCCTAACTCTGAACACCCCTTATTAAAAGTAACTAAAGCCTCAATAAAGAAGATATCGTGTGGCCCTGTATAGAACCCAACAAGAGCGAACCCATTATCATTCGTTTATTACAGAGTAAGTAAATATTTTTTTAATTTTATTTGTCTTGTCGCGTGGGGAATATTTACCAAAAGGACAAACTGTTCGAGCTTTATCCTCACGTGACACACCTTATAATTACGACGCCTTTAGATATAGGTGTGCGTATAATTTTCAAAAATGACTGGTACATTTATTGTATCTAAAAGTGAACAAAAATCGTTAATGGACATACCCCTTCTTCTAATTGACCCTCTAAAGTAGGTCTTTTATCAATGCTTGCTCCCATGGCCGATGTAAATTACTCCGAATTTCTACAGCGTTTTCTACGATTTTAATTTCCATTTGAAATTGATCATTATGAATCCTTTCCTTGAATACGAATGCCCCCCTCCCTTAAAAATTGGACCTCTCATATCTCTGGAAAAGGATTATGAGTAAATTACTACTCACTCTTTACTTAATATTTTCATTTATATCATAACTGATTCGAGATCTTTCATTCGAAAAATAATAAATTTAATTTCGGTCTTGCGAACAACTCTTACTGTTACCATGGTTTGATTTTGATTAAACAACATCGTAATGTTATATGGCTCACAGTCTCCTTTGTTACGTGCAGACGAAGATCCAGAGATCTCGTCCAGCGTAACTTGTATTTGGATCTACCTTCGAGCGGTTAAAGACAGATCCTCCTGGGTTTAGCTTTATTCAAGCGCAAAAGCTCACCTGCTATGCTGAAACGTTACTGCTATGAGGGACTGGGTTTGTAAGATAGATCGCAAATTGATCAACTAGACGGATGTATTTAAGGTGAACAAAGATTGTAAAACTGTTATAATCTGGAAGAGCAAAAAAATGGTTTGGAAAACATAAATAGTATGAAAATCAGAGATAGATTATTAAAACAGTTATGGAGTCCTCCGGTATAGTGCTGATCTTGGCCAAGGTGGACCGTTAGTCAATCCAGTGCTCCGTACAAAAACTGGGTGGTCGTTGCAATCGGTTGGCTGCAGCAAAAGGCGCATTCCACTCTATTTTCACAGTAGAGATCACTCTCTCTCTTTGCTCCAAGTTTTTGACTCATTTTGGGTAGGCCGGGCAGTTTTAATTACGGTTCGGTTTTTTGGTGGTCCGCGGAGGGGTTAGTCGCTGACGCGGTGATGCGACCCCCCTTCTGATTCAGTTGCACTCCTAGATTGACGGCACCTTACGCGTCCGGATGCCACGTGCGAGAATGCGCTGAATAAGCAGGCTAGTGCACCGCGAGTTCTATTCCAGCTCGTTGAGGGCCGTTCGTAACATCTTTTATAATTAATCCAGTCTAGTTCGGTGATTTCTTCTCCTGCAAAATCGTTAGAAATATATTTATAGTCACCTGGTTCCAAATATCCTTCTTAAATTATCTCTGTTAATATTGTTTCTTGCTCGTAATCAATAATGTGATAATGTTTCATTATAATCACTGTTTGTATAAATTTTATTTCATACAAATTGATAAGGAGTTATCCAACCATTCAGCCCCATTACTATTTTTCTTTAAATACTGTTTTAAATATTGAACCAAAACATGATATAATTTTTCTATTCAATATTTTGATATGAATTTATTTCATCATCAACGTTACTCTTATCGTTATTGTTATTTGATTCAATTCCTTGATTAATTGGATCTGTATATCGATCCGGCTTTCGAATATTTATTCTATCTCGCAAAACATGTAAAACATGTCATTTCTCCTTGTTTCATTATTAAATCTGATTCCTCTGTTCCCGTTCCAAATGGTTTATTTTTATTATTTGAATCATTTGTGAATTGAATTCTACCGATGATTTATTGTCATAAATTAAGATTTCAAACGGTTCTGGGAATATAATTTTTATTCTCTTTTCTACATCTTTCCCCCTGTATGGAGCCTTATAATTTATTGTATCGTTCATTCTCTCGACTTTGTTTGATTGTTTCATATTTGTCTATTTCATTTGTGTCTTTCGATTTCATCTCCATTATTTGATCCTTTTTAAAATTCATACGTATTCATTTGAAATATTGCTGTAAATAATTTAAAAATCACGTGGTAGTAGTAATGAAAGTGAAACAGTTGATAGAAAGAAATGTTTATTAACAATTAATATTCATTCGTGTATAATACATATATTTCGTTATAGACATGGTTATAGCTAGAGATTCTATTATAGCAATTTTCTTCTTTTACTTGGTAGTTCAGAGTCATGTTCGTTATTACTGTTATCAGAATTTACATTTTCGTCAACATTATCAATTAATGAATTACCCCTATCTTCCCCATCCTCCAGCTCATTCGTCAGCCTTACAATATCGCTTTCGAGCTCGTCGTCACTTAAAATAATTTTCGGTTCAGCAATATTCGAGCATATTTCGCCGTGACATTTTTTACAGAGAATTGTACATTTGAGCCCTAACTTTTTACATGTACAATTAGATGTGCAATTCCCTTTGTCGCAGTCACATGAAATAATTTCAAGTAGCTCTTGTGAAATCGGCACTTTTCTACTGGTGATTGGAACTAAAACGTTGTTCACTTGCTTCCAACCCCATTGCCTCGGATCTTTTGAACTATCACCTCGCCATGCCTGTACTTGTAAATAAGTTCTGAGCGAGTGCTCATTGGCGGCTTCTGTGGTTGGAGGAAGTGCGTTCAAGTTGAATGTATTTTTTGCAGTTGATTTTGCGAAACATAAATAACGGAAATCATGAAAACTATAATCATCGGTGTTTTCAACACCATACAAACTCATAATTATCTTTTCTGCAGCAGCGTTTACTGAACTCTTACAAGCTTTCGGGTCATTGAAAACTTCGGCTTCTTTTATTAAATCATTAGAATTATTTTTCAATACCTTGATCAGTTCGGCCTTCCCTTGTTTATAAAACGCCGATGTTGTGTCACAACCAGTGAATGCGTGGATAAAACCGATCAGATGTCTTATTTCGGGATGTTTGAAACTATTTGCGTTAAATATTTTTTCCTCAATTTTTCCGCGGCTCGGTTTTATGAAATACAAGTTATTTTTTGATGGCGCGATCTGTGTTAGAATTACCAGAAGATCTATGTCTTCACCTACAACAAATACTGACGCATATCGATCACAAAGTGTCATTGCTGTTTTAATAATTAAATAGTCTGCATCTTCGTCAGCTTGTTTTACCCCGATTCCCACATCCCTTAGTTTCTTAGATAGCATACTAATGAAATGCGACTTATTTTTTTCATTTGACAGAAATTTCTCCTGTGTAAGGGTTGAAGGCATATCTATATCGCATTTAACCTCTGGGGCACAATTGACCCTCATTCTACGTTGCCGTTCAGCGGTTTTTGGGAACATTGTATCGGCTGTTTCCGGATAACCATCGAAAACTACAACGCAGTTGGGAGAATAATTATCCCTCAAGTACTTGACATATCGCTCCAAAATATCTTTAAATAATTCTTTCGACTCCCATACAACTTCATGCAGTAAGAAACCACCATCGATTATGTAAATAATATTTGGCTCTCTCATTTGTGGTTCAAGCGGTTCAAAGAAATCATAAAGCTTCGACTTTTGACCCCGTCGCATGCCCTTATCGTCAAAGAGGGACAGTGGATACGGTGCTAACTCGTAACGAAAGTAAGCTTTCAGTTCAAAATCTGATTTCTGAAGTACACAAATTCTTTTAAACAATAATGAAGGATCAATTGTCACGACAGTATCAGCAAATTTCACCGACGAAACTAAAGACTTCAGATTGGTAACCTTAATAATCTTTTTATATTTTATATCTTTGAAAGTTTTCACACAGCTCTCAGTGTCATTTGTTTGCCACGTATTCTCTAAGCACTTAAGTCCGATTTTTAACGCTTCGTGGCAGTTGATTCTACCGTCACCTTTGAGTCCGCTACTCAAAGAAATTAGCCCTTCCGTTTCTGGAAAAGGATTGTGACTGTCGAACCAAGCCAGTAGCTTATTAACGTCCGCTTTATCTCGTGAAATGCGTATAGCACGCGCATCGACATGTTGCTCAGTCGTAGACGAATAAACATTACAAAACTCAGTAACCGACTCGGTGATATCAATTAAAGCTGGCGTTGTCAATGCCCATTTAGCTGAAACACTATCCGACATGCCTCTACCACGTGTTGGCCCACCTACATCCTTCGTCGATCTCCTGAGGACTTCTTCCATAGTCATATCAGACCAAATACCACTCCAAAATTTCTGTGTACGTCTAATAGTGAAGCACCCCTCCACAAAATTTCTATATTCTGCTTCATCCATTTTCGTTGGTAAATTATACATCTCTTGTAAATATAGATGAGCCGATTTAGCATACGAGTAATGACCACTTGAATGAAAAAATGGCAGCATTCTCTGGATAGTTTCAAGATGTAACTGCCAGTTCCCACTTCTTTCTGCCTCTATGAACATTTTCACTAATGAAACCACATGGAAGTACTGAGTCCATAATTTAGCGGTTCCACTATTTTCCGACAATTTACCTACGGCTTCCACAAATTTGTTTTTAATGCTCCTAAATTGTAGGTCAGTATCGATGCTTTCGAAAATAGTATCTATGTTTTCTAAATATGTTTTCAATTTCAAAATATCTTCCTCCGAAAATTCTGTAGAAGCAAAAATAATCTGAGATAATGCGCAATGTGATAAAGTATGAGCTCTTACCGCTCCAGAATAGGCATGCCCTGCTAACATCTTATCTACAAAAGCGGGGGAGTATATTACAGAAAAAAGTTCCTTCAAACCACTACCGTCCATTATATTACCGATGGATCCTAAGAAAGACATTAATAGGTGGAAGCCCCCTAATCTTACTACCACATTTTTGAAATCGGGATTGTTCGAAGAATGTATGATTTCCATTGCCTTCGTGTAGAGAGGCTGGTCAAAAGTTACAAAGGCTGTATTCTGATTCTTTGATTTCATTCTTTCTACCGCTACGTTAATTACTGTGTAAATGGTGTCATAACATCCAGGAGGATTATTCACAATGGGAAGACAAACGACACGTGATATCAAGTACTCGCTGTTTTTAGTGAGGGTTTCCAAAAATCCGTTCCAACCTTGTACGTCAGTATGTTGCGCTTTGTAATTGTAGAGCCATAACAAGTCTGTAGAGGATATGTCGAATTCATATCGAACTGTCGTATTTTTTTTATTAAGATTTTCTACTACGATATCTCCAAGTCCTGCCTCTCTGTAACCGTGAAAGGTTTGCACAGGAATAGCGCCAAACGTGCCAATTACATTCGTGGAGGAAATTTCTTTTAACTTAGGAATGCTAAAACCTGATGAGACAGCAGAAGCTGGTGTAACGCACTCAATGCCAGCCATTGCGTGAAATGTCTGTAGCCCGTCAATAGTATTGATATTGTGATCGACATTATCGAAAACAAATTGCGAAAACGCATCACTGTCCATAGTTGAATTACTCGGTTTAAATAATATAGAAGCCTCGAATAGTAAACTGTCGTCGTAAGAACAACAAAATCCTAAAGCTGATAAAATGTTGAGCAAACTTTTGGAGCCGAATTTTCTGTTCAACATTGCACCTAAACCAATTTGTATGCACGACAGAAAACTGCGTGGACGAACACAAGCGATTATGGCATGTGCAATCGATACTATTTTTGATAAATATTTATCCGGATTTTGTCGTTTAGCACTGAGAACCACAGTTTCGAGGAATGTCTTCAATGATTTCGGAATGTCCTTTTCAGCGTTGTCCAGAAATGAATGTGGAGACGGATAATTATCAATATCATAAACTTGGGAACTAATGTCTTCCGCAATAATTTTTGCAGCTGCACGGACGATTCTACGGCGCTCTGATTCATCATCTCTGGATTCCTCGTGTTGTTGCATCAATAACTTTTGACCTGCGTCGCGTAGGTAAATTATAGGCTCAACATATTGTTCCGATGTAATAATTATATCGTTGCCAAGTCTCTCGTATATTTGCTGCTTCAGACACTGATTATTCGCAACCGTTCCCTCCAAATTTTCGATAATCTTATTCAGAGAGAAAGTAGTTTCGCCCGGGTGATCTTCAATATATTTCCTGATGAGGTTTGCAACACTAGGAATTTCTTCTTCTGATTCTTGTTCCGTTGATTTTGAAGGTGAACGCAGAAAACGAATTCTGCAGAAGCTGTGATATCGAGCCTTCGACAGAATTAAATCTTCCGTTAAAAGTATGCGCTCCATAACTTCGTTGCCCCACTTGTCTGATCGTTTGGCTGCCTGTTGTAACAGATCTTTTCTCACCGCTCCATCTTTGATCATGCTTACAGTTTGCCTTTTCGCGACATTTTTTTTCTTGCTTTGAGCTCGCACAAATTTCTCGGACGCATCTTCACCACAAAATATACAATAATTTTCGAAATCGAAATCTTTTGAAGTTTGAGCGCTTGTGGTTGGAGCAAATGCACTTGATTTTTCAGCACTCATGTCGGATTGCACGTTATGGAGACTAATGTATAAATCTCTATCACACTTCTTATGTATCACTAGAATGTCTTTGCCAAGTAAGTGTTTGTACTTGTTCTCTTTCTTCGTATGGCTGTTTTTGATTGATGTTTGTATTGTCTTTTTCTTAACTGTGATGGTTTCACTCTCGTCTAGTTATTTCTCACACAGGACACAATTTTCTGAAGAAGCTATGGCCAAGATATCTGAAAACATATTATAGTATATTAGTAGTGTTTCTCATTAAGCATTACAAACAGAATTCATGATTGAATTTTTGTAATTATAGTTTCAATACTAAGATGATAAAATTTTAAACTTACCAAATTCTTCCGACGATTTATTACAAAACACACCGATGATATTTCATAAGCACTGTGTAAATTGACTGCACTTTATAAATCGACTGCACTCTACGAACGTTTGAGCTATTATGCGTCTTCGTAATACTAGTGGCCCATTTATATTAGGCGCACGTGACCGCTCACCTGGGACTTATGACGGTTATATCCTTCCCGGGATACCGGTTATATTCTTTCCAGTATAGCGGTTAGATCCTTCCCGGAAGACGTTTGCATCAACCCGAAAAATACTGGTTTTCTATTGTAATCCTTGTTTGTCTATAGCTAAGAAGCTTATTGCACGGGATTAAGATTTTCTTTTGTTTTTGGATACACAATGAATATGATTTTCAAATTATTGACAGCAATATTTCAAATGAATACGAATGAATTTTATTGAAAAGGTCTCAATATAGGTCGACATAAGATTATTATTTCGATAACTTGTGTCCCTCTGCGAAGATCCCTTTTGATAATTTGCATTTTTGACTTGAAAGTGGTTGTTATTATTCTGATATCTCGGTTCTCCTGAACGACATTCTTCTGTAACATAACCTTCACGTTGACAATTCATACATATATTCGGTTCATCCCTTATCATATTTATATCTGATCTGATCAAAACCAAGTATCTGGTTCTGTGAGAGATGTTCGAACAGATTATCGTAGCTCTTATTGATACCTGTGGTATTTCCCGGCGCGACTATTGACGACTGCAGGGCGAAGGTTTTAGGTAAGATGAAAAAGGGCAGAACGGTTAGTCAGACGACGGTCTGTACGTAACACCGGTAAATTGAACAGGCCGGCGAGCTGTAAGCTGGGCGAGCTGGGTGTACTAGATGGGGTGCAAAATGTTCGACAACCGAATCACTCAAGGAGTAAAATATATTTTAGGAAAACCAAAGTCAAACAACAAAACTGTCTAAATGCAAACAATTATCACAAGCGAAACGATAATTATTATGATGGTCATGATTATTGGTAGCTTGTTGTTATTATGGTTATTGGTGCTGCTTTGCTACGCAACTATTAAAACAACACGCGCGTATTACGTGAGATTATTGTAAAATCTTGGCTCAATTGCTTTGGTTAATGTGGAATTAGACTTTGTATAAAACGATTGATCTCTAGGAATTGTAGTCGATCTGACTTGGAAGTATAATTAAATCTTCAAGATTTGGAGAGTTTTGCTCGGGAGAGTAAAAACGTATTTCTCAAATGAACGCTGGTTAACAAGTGTCGCAGTGCATCAAAATGCATACCCTTCATATGGGTAGTGCGGGGGTGCAAAAAAGCTCTGAACCTTTACATCTTATTCTATTATTAATAATATATGTTGTCTTCCCATCTTATTCCTAACCGTATGCTAAAGACAAAGGAGACATTTGAATAGTAAAACAACAGTAAGATGTATATCTGTAACTATAGATATATCTATATTGGTATCTTAGCATAATATCTGACAAACCATGATGATCAGTCCAAATGGAGGAGGAAAAAGAAAGTAGGATTAATATTTATGGGGTGAGGTTTGGTGGTCGCGGGATGTGACAAAGAATATTACGCTACCCCAGCAAGGAAGTCACAATAAAATGATTAAAACATTCCGCAAAATCAGGCAAAATTTGTATTGGAAAAATATCAAAACTCAAATTCAGGAGTATATTGAAGATTATTTGGAACGTCAATTGAAGATACTTACTATATAGTAAAAATTGAAACAACCGATGGTCCTTACTGATACACTAGGTTCTAGCTTTGATTAAATATCGATGGACATTGTAGGTCCTCTACCTATTTCTCCATCAGGGAACAAATATATATTAACTATACAAGATCAACTCACTAAATATTGTTTAGCAATACCTCTTGAAACAACTACCTCAGCTAAAATAGCAGATGCATTGATAAAAAAACGTATTCTTTAAATTCGGAGCTCTAAAATACAACTCAACAGATCAAGGAGCTGATTAAACTAGTTCACTTATCAAAGCTGCAGCCAAGAAATTCAGAATAAAAAATATAAAACGACAGCATTTCACCCTGTAAGCACCTGTTATCAGGCCGATTGCTAGACATGAGGTGGAGGGGTAATCGTAACATAATCGAAGAGACCCCAGGATTCGCTGAAGTAGGAGAGTCCGGTCACTAAACAGAGAATATATTATAATAGTCCGCTGACTAGACGAATTTTGCTCTCTCCTCCCAGGGCTGTCGCAGTGAACAGGCACAAGATTTGAGAAAATAACCATCTATTATAATTGATCACTAATATCCCTGGGAGAGTGAGACTTCTATGGAATTTTCATTTTTATTGCACATGTTCGCCATTTTATTTTATTAATTATCCTACTCTATCTAACTTATATAATCGTCAGCAATTTTGATTTATAGAATTATTCGTCTGACATCTCGTCCTATATTTATAATTGTGCCTACTGTCTATTCTAGTTACATATATTCTATACATTCGGCTTTCATACTGACTCCCTTATTTTTATCTCACATTGTTCATAGGGTATTTCTCGATTTTTATTTCACTTGTTTCTTTCTTTTATACATGGTGGTGTTCTATTATTTATTTGATTGTATGCAACATCTGTGTTAAGCAAGAGGACCGAAGAGATCAACTAAAGACTGTATGTAAAACTCGGCACGACCCACCATAGTTTGTTAATAAATATATATAACTCCCTCAACTCAAGTGTTGACAGAAAGATCTTGAACGGAAAGCTCAGTCACAACCCTCAATCAAATAGTTCAATAGAAAGATCACATCATATATTGGTAAAATATTCGAAATAATATATGAAGAAAACCAATCATTGGGACGAATGATTATTGAACGCAGTTATTCACTACATTGAAAAATTTACAAGACGAAGCAAGAAAAAATTTAATGAAAGCCATAGAATAATATAAGTACTACTATACGGTAGGAAAACAAACCCTTCGCACCTAAGTGAAGGAGATGAAGTATTTTTCATGTTAACCAAGAGAAGGAAAATTTGGGGACCACTATACAGGTCTATATAAAGTCTTAGAAATTTTAAATAATCAAAATATCAAAATCAAAGTTAAAAACAAAAACCGAATGATTCACAGAAATAAATTAAAAATAGTGAAACCAAAACTATGAATCGAAATCGGAATAACTTCAGATAGAGTTAATACGTTAAGAAAAGTAACTCTCGTCACCCGAATTAACAGCATATAATGATGACTGTTTCAATTATTTCAAACAAAAATTGTAACCTTATCCAAATCATTAAGATATGCATAGTTAATAACCCTAGTTTTAAGAAGGAAAGAGAAAGAAATCAAAAGCAGAAAAATAATATTTAGAAAGAAAAAAAAAAAAAATTATTCCAACCCCAACATAAATTCTCTCTAAGAAAAATTTGAATTTGAAACTAATCATTGTGTATTATAAGTTGAACATAAGAAGCAAATATCATGAGATAAAGAATGATGATACCAATCGTAGTTATTTTACCACTGTCGATTTTTGCAAGGGCGCTAGTAGGGCACGATTGCAGGAATCCTTATCTCAACGTATCAACCCTATCCCTTATCGACGTAGGAAAATGCGACATCCGCTAAGTTCCCACGGAAAACGCCACCGCCCTATGTCCAGTTATTACAACTCACTGACAATGAGTACAGCTCAATCATAGTTGCTCATTGTCAGTGCAACATTATCATCAATGGGAACATTTTTTTATTGCGGGATGCATTTCCACATACCAGCTGTGCGCAATAGCATCGGACGACCTAGTCGTGCAAGCAGCATTGACAATTAACATCGGGCCTCGTTGAATCTGGATATATAATAACAAATTATATCTTCATTCCGAAACCACTTGTAACTACGGTGAAGATGTACACGTTAACAACAAACGATGTAACATTCATCATAACCGAAAAGGGAGAGCAGTGAACTTCAAATTTACCTACGTGAACTTCAAATTTGTTCACGTGCAGGAGAGACACGTTCGAACTCAAATAAACCAGCTATACGAGGATGCAGCGAAACAAAAATGTGAACTGGAAAAACAAGTCCTATGAAGTTCATTGACTACCGCTATATTTTCACCGGACGAATTGGCCTATCATCTGATGAAAGGACCCGGTTATATGGCCCTTGGCGCAGGAGATACTTCACCTGACGGAAAATGCAGAAGAGTCCAATATGTTGACCCCTACGGAAGCTGGGATGACGTCATACTACAAGGAACGACAAATAGTTCTCTACGGATCAAAAACCGTCAATCCCACTATCATTGAACCTATGACGAAGCTGACTTGGACATACACCAACCCAAAAGCATTGGCTAAAAGTTGAAATTACGCAGCAGAAGATCTGGAAAATTTGCAAGAACTTATAATGTTTCCAGCCGAAAGATTAGCAGTCCTCAATGTAATTGCAAGAAAGAAGATCATTAGATGGGCAACTCACTGACCGACGAGGATCGTCATTTCAAAATCTATCAGATGAAGATATCCTCCAATAGTTCAAGATACCTAGAACCAACTATGATCATCCTATATGTTTCTTTTGGATCGGCAGTCGCCGGATTCATGGAAGTTTGCTTCATGGTAATTACAATGAAAACAGTAATCGACACCCTTATACACGGGTACGCCATCCACACCATTCACGGATGGTCGATACACCTTCTTGACGCTTTACGGGGCTCAGTCGCAGCATTATTAATTCACCTTGGAACACCCCGATATAAGGAGTAACGAAGACCCCGAAACCGAAGAAAGCCCAAAAATCGTAACCCAAACGCCAACCCTTTGTACAAATTGAAGATTTAGAAAAACGCCTTGAGTTTAACATCGGAAACTGAGGGGGAGGTGTCATGTCTGACGATCACCCCCACCCAGAATATTAACTTTTTGTCAGATCCGATATAATTGCTGTCATCATTCTCTATCAAAATCATAGTTTTAATTTTTAGTTACATAAAAAGGAAAACATACATATATATAGCAATTATTTTGGCTACTTGCAAGAGTGACCCACCAAGGGATCACAGAAAAGGGATCATACCGATATACCTGCAGACTTATGTTCAACCCCTGCAGGTGTCAAATCACCATAAAACTGAGAGATTCACTCAATTGATTCAAATAATATTTCTTACTGTATCGGTATGGTCTCGCTTCAGTTTCTATACCTACACGTGGATGGTATTAGGCAATAACCTCTTAACCGACATTTTTGAAAGAATCGTCCGATCGAGATATTTTTATGATGTAGGTCGCGCTTCACGTTTTCGCAATAGTTTAGAACAAAAAGAATTCTGTTGGTTGAGACGTTTTTGCTTATTACCATCCACATATGTATAATACACTAGGCTAGGACCCTGAATCAGCGGACTAAGCAGGGCAACCGCTCCAGAGCGAAGGTCCTTAAATTCGTTTACGTTATATTACGATCTCCACCTTCAGCAATCATCGCCTGCACTCTAAATGAATAGAAATAAGGACAAGGATATGTATTGCATAGCATCAGATACAGACAAGGGTCAAGAGTCTTTCTTCCAGGTCCGCACTACCTATGGAAAAAAGCACGCGCAAGATGCATTCTTCACTTTTTAGTCAACTACCACCTAGAGTTCACACCTAAACTCACAAATTAACCTCCGACCAGAGATCGGCAAGAAAATATTTTTTATTCTCCATTCATTCATTTTATCAAAAATTAAAAGTTACCGTCTTTGCGAATAATACTTTCCAAATAATTTTCGACTACTTTCTTATGAATCTGTTCCGATGTATTACCACGTTGCATTGCATAACCATGTTATAATCGTATTTCGCCAGTTGAAGCAATTAGATGTATAGGCTCGTCGTGTTAGGGTTCACGTCAGGGATATCACATTCTCCGACGTCGATGAGGGACACGGTGGATATATTAAGATTTGGTCCACCGCAATCGTGACCAACCAGACCCAATACCCTTATGGGTGATAGCAAAATAAGAATGAGTAGGGTCATCATCGTTTATCTGAAAGCAAATATTCTCTGGATCAATTAATAAAATCTCATAAGGAGTAAGCTTATATATATGCGGTGCCAAATGGCTTCTTATAATTAACCTCATCCCTTGGTACAACAGACATAAAGTTTATAGCCTTCTCTCAATCTGATATTTAAAGTCTACTAATCCCCAGGAGGCAATCTCCTGCATGGTTAAATTTGGATCCTTCTTATCATAATTTAGCTCTAAATAAGCGTATCCCTGTTCCGGGTTTATTCTTTCCACACAAATTTTCAAATATTTTGTATGAAAGACTGATTTTATTATTATTCAGGGTGAATTATAATTTGGGGGAATCGAATTTAATTCAAGTTCGGCTGTTGGGGTTTTATTATGTATTCCGAATTTTGACTTAATATTTGATTTGCTCCCATCGTCACATCTAATTTGCCGTTGGGGCGTTTCCCTGGGTGCCATTTTCCGCCTCGCGTTTAGCATTATTATATTTTCGTTTCCGACAATCGCGAATTATATGTCCTGGGTTCTTACAATAATTGCATATCAAACTCGCGTGAGGGTTAATCTGAGGATTACTGACATTTGGGTCATTGTTGCTGTTATTACCTCTGGGCTGCCTGTTCTTTGCTCGTGCGCGACATTCATTTATTGAATGATTATTCTTTTTGCAATAGTTGCAAAATTTTTCCATGCGTTTGATTGTGTTATCTGATTGACTGTCAATTGCTTGGTTATTTGGTCTTGAGTTGTTACTTTTATAACAGTTCGGGTAGTTATGTGCACTTCTATTGGAATTTTGAATAGTTAAACAGTTTTTCGAGTCTGAAGATCTTAAATAATAACTTAGAGTTTTAAATTGAGGGTATCCTACTCTGTTAGCTATTAATCTAGCTGCTTCTTTTCCTACTTCTGCTAAATTGGTAAATGTTTTGTCTACAAGAAATGTGGCAATTTCCACTGGGACTCCTGGTATGAAGGTTCTCACTGCAGTGCGGTCTGTCAACAATTTTTCCGCCTCTGCCAGTGGCCCACTACTACATTTAATTTCTCTGAGGGTACGTGACATGTGTTGTCCTATTCTGAAGTTAAAATCTCTGAGTTTTTCTCCAGGTTTTATTGTAATGTCTTGGAATTCCATAATCCATTCTTCTACCGGTTTTTTAATTCGAAAGTGTTCCTGGATGAGGTCAATTAGTTCGTCTACAGATTCTATGTTAGCTTCGCTTACTCGCGTCAAGGCTTCGCCTTTACATTTAGACATTAATATTCGTGCAATAAATGCTTCTGCGTTAGCAGGAATTAATTCTTTTACGGTTTCACAATCTCTTACGAATTCTTCGACTGAATAACCATCGGAACCATTGAAATTGGGAATTGCCTCTATATAATCCTCAACAATGAGAAGTTTTATGGTATTTACTTCCAATGTTATATCATTACTATTGTTTGTCAAACTCCTTGAATTACTGGGGCCTGCATGACCAGTCGTCCCCATCCGAGAGGTTTCCATTGGTTCACTTGTGACTGACATGATTAATCTATTTTACAGATAAACTTACTTTATCTAGATGTATTTCGGAAATTGAGGGTTTTGAAAAAGATGATCTATGAGGTGTAGTGTAGTTGAATTTCTGCGATGACTGCTGATCTGACGTCGTCGGATGCTGTGATATAATGAAGTTCTAGATGTATCCTTTGTAGATTCTGCGATGATTCTGCTGATGCTGATGACTCTCGAAGACGATTTCTTGTTCATATAGTTTTACAATGTTATCACCAATTTGTTTGATCGCACGGTACAGTACAGAGTACAGAGTACAGTGAGGCTCACTACAGTCAAATCGGTGGTGATTTGGGATGAGGTTATGCAAACTATCCGGTTGATGAAACAAATCTTCTTATTTATTCGAATGTTGGAGTTTAGGAAGATTTCGTAGTGTTCAATTTGGAAGCTGGACTTATTCTGCTTTAGGGATGAAATTTTAAGGAGGAGAAGTTGTGGGAGGAACTTTGAGTTTTGAGCGTAAGCCAATAGGAAAATTAGAGAGAATACGGATTTCGGAGTGGAAAGTTTGTTAGTGTGACGTTGACCGTTACAGCTGCAATGCAGATGGATAGGAAATAGGTAATAAAAGATATGTGTTTTCGAGAGGGTTTTTAGTACGAGGTGCTGGAGATGTAAACAAAGGATAGGGTTTGGTTATCGTCAAGCTAAGGGTATGGGATTTGGTCTTTGTAGAACGCAGGCAATAAACATTATTTTACTTAAAAACAAAATACAATATAGTATGTAGAGCGAATGTAGAGTCGGTAAATGACATATTGAATTGATCAAGTTATCCCCAATTTATCGATCTGAAAAATGAAAAATCAAGGATATCTCGGTAAGATTTGATTCTAGATGAATTTAATCGACGTATTCGTGTTCCCTACGCGAAAATACGTATTGTCACTACCACCGCTAAAGTTTGACTTACTACTAATGAAATTCGTTGGGCGCCAGTTATTATAACATAAAATTAAAGAGAATCACAAAACTCAGGGCGTTGATGAGAATCTGGGTTGACCGAAAGTATATGGAACAAAAAATAGTAACAGAATTTGCTCTTATTTAATTCTGTTTATTAGGTCAGGGAAAAGGATTTCAGAAATAAACGATACACATTTATTCATCTATGCAAGGATATGGGATTTATTTTAAATATTCCTATTCTTTACAAATATTGTTTGTTTTTGAATTATAATAAGCTTATTTTAATTGAATTGAAGATGATTATGATAATGGATGGTCAAACCTTTTTAGATTCTTAATCGAAATTCAAAGGTTTGTATGTCAAAGACGGATCGGTAAAGAGCCCGAAGGAACCTTACGGTACTGCTAATTTACTAAGCGTAATATATATTTTTTTTAAGAATTAATAAAACCTAGGGACGGATCGGTAAGGAACCCGAAGCGAACCTCACGGTACCGTTTTGGTTAGAACTATATGGAAACTTATATGTCTGTATGTTAGATCGGTGGAGAATCCGAGAAGACTCCACGGTACTACTTAACAAAGTATAAATTGGCCAATAACTGGATCGGCAAGAATCCCGAAGGAGACCTGCAGTACCAGTTAAATGGAGCAAAAGATTTGAGAATAAGGATCGGTGAGGAACCCGAAAGAACTCCACGGTACCTTAATTCTCTGGCGGATGACCACAACGAGTGAAATTAACAGATCATTTTATAGAAAACTTGCATCTCTTTCCTCATGGGAACCAAGAGAATTTCTTTACATGAATGTTTTCCATTTATCGGAAGAAACCGCAAAATGAAACATGATAACAGCAAATGAAACAGATGACATTGAACTTATGGATATCCCTTTAAACATTGAATCCATTTAAATATTATAATTTTAAATTTATATAATAATTAGGTTTTCGGGACCATGTTACAGTATGAAAAGCGTCCTGCAATTGATTTTGCAAATACTTCGATTTTCTTCCTGAAAGAACACCGCGTCTATTTATGGAAGAACACCAAAGACCAGAGTTTCGTATATTATTCAGTGATTTTAGAACAAAATCCAAGTGAAAGAACACCAAAGACTATAGAATATATATTCGTGAACCGCAAAAGTAAACATAATTTATTTATCATGCAGCTATTGATTCTGTACTTTTCGGCATAATTGCAATATTAATTTATTGAAGAACTTTCAGTAATTTGATTGTAACACATTTATTGAAAGAGAAGATTTTGCTGATAGAATAAATCCATCACACATCCTATGATGTGTTGAAATTCAGTTTCTCCCTTTTATTCATCCATCACAAAACAGCCCCCTCAGTTTAAAAGTTTAATTAACATCGAATGCATCATCAACATTCTTTGTAAGCAACACATCACGACATCAGGCCCTGACTCGGACCGCCTCGTCGCATGCATACAATAAGTATAAAACTGCGGCCGATCAGTTTTCATAAAATGGTCTCCTTGCTCACAATATGGCACGGAGATCTGAAAACTGATCGGAAATTTTTCTTTTTTCTTTTTTTTTCTCGTTGTAGTCATTAAGTTCTGAATAATTCATTATTAATCAAATTTCATACTGAAAATTCAGGGAATAACTGCTTGATTAATATTGGTCAATTGAAAAAGTTTATCCGAGTTCGGAGCATGAGGTTAAAATCTGATCGATCGCAATTTTGAAACGGTCAATTACGGACGTGTTGTTCGGTATTTGGTCCTCAGAGCATCTTGTATCATATGTAGATCCTTCTTTATCGCAACGGCAGTATGGCCGCAGCAGCCGGAGCGGCGACATCAGCAGCGACATCGGTAGCAGCGCGTAGATCCTTGGAGAACAGCGAGAGAGAGAGAGAGAGAGGCGAGACAGAGAGAGACGAAGGTATTATAACTACGCGCAAATATCAGTACGCAATTGCTATTGCGCCACAGTTCTCTATTTTATTCAAGTTTCTCCGATCGCGTTGTGAACGAAAACGAAAGGATAATCTTCCGAATCTTTTACTTGTTGAGTTCGTATTCCGGTTTTTTAAAAATCAACTCGGGAATTGTTCTGTTCAATCTATATATTTGGAAGAAGTGCTAAATAAACAGCAGCTATTGGAGGACCTCTATCATTGGAAATTTCGTGAATTTCGTAGCTCGGACATAATTTTTATAAGCAGTGACAAGCCGTGTTCTTACCATCCTTTTTTAGTGGTCCCGATCGGTCCTCTTTTCGACCGGTAGAATTTTGAGCGAAGGTAATACGACATGAACGCAGAATTTTGATAGACTTTGAATAATAATTTAAACCGTTGGTGAGAAAAATTAAGATCTTTTTGCCAAAACTAAAACCTAGCTGCTTCCTTGTATTTTGAATTGAGAATATTAGTGTCATGGGTTCGGGTGAGTAGAATATAATTTGTCGTCGGAATTTCGAACGACTATACGTAATTGATTAGACGTTTATAAATTCCTATATTCGTATACTTATTTGATAAAATTCTAATTGATTTCGGAATAGTTCTGCGCGTGTTTGAACACTACGAATTCTTTTGTCGATCGAATTGAGGAAGTTATCGTCGGGGTTATGGTTTAAGAATATTCTTCGTTGTTACATTATACCGAACAAATTTATTCATATATTTGAGGTGCAATTTAACAATTTTACACCATTTCTTAGATGATATTTTCTTATTTCAGGATTATAATCGATGAATATGGAATTGGCATGGTTCTTCGCAGTATTCATTCGAGTTTAAATTACGTTGTGGAAGAGTCACAGGGCATCGGACAATATTTCACAGGTATTTAAATTATTTACATTCTCCCTTTGCGAACCGACTTCCCGCTGGTATCGAAACGGATCGTTGCGCAGACATCACGAGATGCATGGGATCGGGGCGAAAACTGAAGTTGATCGAATAGTGGCGATAGAAATAAATTTTGGCACAGATTTTTATATGGTAGGTTTATTAGGCGTGGAAATTTTAGAAAGGTTCTCTCAGCTCGCGCTTTAGTTTTGTGATCTCATTGCCGGTGGTGGAGCTTGAAGCCATCGTAGATGACGGGGGGCGATGCTCGCGGGGCTCTATTTACAAAGTTCAAAATACATCAGAATAGCGAAAAAAACTCTTAAGAAAAAATGTAGATCTCTTGTTTTTTTGAGGTAAAAATCGAAGTATTTGAAAAATCAATTGCAGGACGCTTATCCTACGTGTTTTTACGCAGGGAACACGAATACGTCGATCAAATTAATCTAGAATCAAATCTCCCCGAGATATCCTTGATTTTTCACTTCTCAGTTCGATAAATTGGCAATAACTTGATCAATTTAATAGATAAATCAATTCGGCTTGCTATTTTAGATTTGACTGTTAGTTTACAGACAAAATCGTCAGTTGGCGACATACGCTTACATCTTATAATAAGTGAGTCAGGAATTTTCTGCAACATTCTGTTCTAGATCGCTCTTATGCGAAGAACTCACGTTTATATAAGACCTTACGTTCCGCAGAGGTTTTGATTACATCAAAATCAACTCATTGTGTTATCCTCATCTTTTCTCTTCTCAGAGCGATGAATTCGCAATAACTCTATCAATTTTATAGATAGATCAATTTGGTTTACAGATTTAATAGATTCCTGGGCTCAGAATATTTAGGAATACCCCATAAAACCCCTTAACAAAACAAGTGGAATATTTCCGAATTCGTTCGAGCGAATATTTTTCAATAAATTTCGAACTCGTATTCAATTAGCCCTACTAGAAAACTATCAAAATGAGCTAAACCAGGATCTGAGAACCTCCTCGGAATATCGCTAGATGATTTTCAAATAATTTACTCGATTTTTTTTTTTTGTATATTATACGAAGCAAATTTATTGATCCAACTCATTGATACAAAGTTTATATAATTGTTATTGATCGTCACATCGCGAATGAAATTGAACATATTATTCTTCTTTCTGTTCCAGTAAACGAGCATCGCTCGATGTCGTCCTCGGACATCGTCTTCAATGCTGTCTGCAGACTTTGCATCAACTTTGTCGTTCTGGCAATCGATTGAAACTCCAAGGGGACTTGTCGCCTATACGCCATCACCAAGTGTCTTGGACGATCAACTTCCCTTCATCCTCATCCAGTCTACATGGGTCTGCAACACAAGAGACATACAAGTTCTTTTTTTGCAGAGGTATGAATTCATTAACTTATTTCCTTTATGAGTGCTCAGTAAAATACATCATTGAGAGTACCAAGAATATGAATTGCATCCCCTTAGAAAATATTTTCAAACTTCTCCTTATGAAATCAAATTGCCCAGTATTACCCAATGAACTTATTTATTACTTCATGCATCCCCATAATATAATTTATCAAACACGCCAATAAGGCACAACAATAATATATTTTTATATACCTTGTTACTATTTATTAGAATTTGATCATCATACACATCATACAATAACTTATACATTATGTTATAATAACTAGATCATATAATGAGTCACATATCAAGTTAACTTATTGTCTCTTTGTATTACAGGGTGCAACTCCAACGTCGCTTCGGTTGCTGCCGCCGTTGGACGTCGTGGGAGCCCGGACTCCCCCTGTCCCCCGGGGGGAGTCCATCCGGGCCTTGAGGGGGTGTCCCCTGGGATACAGCGTGGCCTCCCACCACCCCCGGGGTCCCAGGGGATATAGTCCCTGGGGACGTAAGTCTCCTCTGTGGAGACTTACTTCCCTGGGGACTAGTCTTCGGAGGCGCAAGTCCCCTGGGGACATGTCTCCGGGGATCCGGCATCTCCGGATGTCGGATCCCTGAAGACATCTCCCCAGAGGACTAGCCTCCGAAGACAACCCGGGAAAAGGAGGTCCCAAGCGGACAGTCGTCTTCGTGATTTCTCTAGAGAACCAAAAAACAGAGCGTCCGGGTCAGGCCTCCTTTTCCCGGGTTGTCTTCGGAGGCTAGTCCCCTGGGGACATGTTTCCGGGGATTCGGCATCCCGACATCCGGGGATACCGAATCCCCGGAGACATGTCCCCAGGGGACTAGCCTCCGAAGACTAGTCCCCAGGGAAGTAAGTCTCCTAAAGGGAGACTCACGTCCCCAGGGACTATATCCCCTGGGACCCCCGGGGGTGGTGGGAGGCCACGCTTGTCCCAGGGGACAGTCTAAAGACTCGGATGGATCCGGGATCTCACGACGTCCAACGGCGGCAGCAGGGGAAATATTAAGTACCTAGAACATACAGGAAACATATTAATAATGATGTACATGTAACAATATATTATTGCTAATATCATATCATACGTATAATACCAAATATATGTATATTATATTGTATTATAATATATTATGTTATATTGTATCACGTTATATTGTATTATATCATATTATATTATATCATGTTATATTATATCATATTATATTATTTCATGTTATATTATATCATGTTATATTGACTGATAATTAATTCATAACGTGTAAATACCTGTAAAGTATTGTTAAATGCCATGTAACTCCTGCACATCGTGGTTTGAAGTCGAATAAATACTGTAAAGAACCAGGCAACTTCCATGTCCATCGATTATAAAGCTGAAATAAGAAATGAACTATGTAAGAGATGAAGTCAATTGTAAAATTGAATCTAAACATATATTATCAATAAATTCGTTCAGAGTATAACAACGAACAATGTAATTTAATTCCTAAACCAAAATCCCGACGCTAACTTCCTCAATCTAATAGATTTATAGTGTTAGAACACGGATATGCAGTGAAGAATATTATCATGGAATGAGTATGAATATACGGATTCGTAAATGTATAATTAATTGTAATTGTTCGAAATTCCAACAACAAAGGATACTTTTAGCCCAAAGTTATGACGCTAACTTGCTTAATTCAAAATACGAGTAAATTTGGATACCGGATTCGGATTCCTGAGATCGACATAGTTAAAAAATCTTCATTCACACGATCGTATACGAAGAGTCTAAATTTTACTTGGCAAAATATTGAAAATAATCAAAGGTTGGCTGGAGTCTAATCTTGATGATTTCTACGTTTTATCAATCATCACATAGTATAGCTGATGAAGGGGTTGCATCAATATGTATGGGAAATGAATCGATTGATCGGTTTGACGATCGGATCAAGATACAGCTGAGTTGCACCGTTGAATGAGCGAGAGTGCATGCCCAACCAGACGGACAATGATCTAAGTTAATCTGACCTGAACTGCAATCTAAAGTGAACGAGTAACACTTCGAGGAATTTCTAACAATAAGACCGGTCAACTCGCTATCGGGCAAGCAATAATTGAACAGGAGACTACAATTCGCAACTCGTAATAATTCGGTATGTATAATTATACATAATATACAGCTGGGTGTATAAAGGATTTCTTATTTGCGGGAATTTACATTTTCACGGACAATATTCTTCAACATTTTGGTGTACCCTTTTCAGACTCTTCGATTCAGCAGGTTGTTTTTTTTCTTAAATATAACGAATAGGCATGATCCGACAAAGATTGAATCGCACATAGATTTTCCAGTAAGTGTATTAATAGTTTGAGAAAAATAAAAAGCGTGATTAATTTTTGGGAACATCCCGATTTAGGGGTTTAAAAAAACACAGCTTGATGCGCGTTGCGAGCAGCTCTAACACAGGAGAGATAAATTCCAAGGAATTTTGGTCCGGACGATCGCGAGTGAGCAATCGGTTTTTGATAATGTTTCGTAGAGGCTGCGTTACACCAACGTCGTATACATTTATACGTATTGAGGTAAAAGGTGAGACACTATACACCCTATAAACGTATACAACCGACGGATACTTTCCTACCCCGTGAATATCGGACGAATTATTGAGTTATAAGTACAATAAAAACCGTACGACAGAGAACTCGGGCTTTGTGGAAAGCTGACCATGTCCCAAAAGTACTGAAAAATTTCTCAAACGAAATTGAGCCCCGCGAGCATCGCCCCCCGTCATCTACGATGGCTTCAAGCTCCACCACCGGCAATGAGATCACAAAACTAAAGCGCGAGCTGAGAGAACCTTTCTAAAATTTCCACGCCTAATAAACCTACCATATAAAAATCTGTGCCAAAATTTATTTCTATCGCCACTATTCGATCAACTTCAGTTTTCGCCCCGATCCCATGCATCTCGTGATGTCTGCGCAACGATCCGTTTCGATACCAGCGGGAAGTCGGTTCGCAAAGGGAGAATGTAAATAATTTAAATACCTGTGAAATATTGTCCGATGCCCTGTGACTCTTCCACAACGTAATTTAAACTCGAATGAATACTGCGAAGAACCATGCCAATTCCATATTCATCGATTATAATCCTGAAATAAGAAAATATCATCTAAGAAATGGTGTAAAATTGTTAAATTGCACCTCAAATATATGAATAAATTTGTTCGGTATAATGTAACAACGAAGAATATTCTTAAACCATAACCCCGACGATAACTTCCTCAATTCGATCGACAAAAGAATTCGTAGTGTTCAAACACGCGCAGAACTATTCCGAAATCAATTAGAATTTTATCAAATAAGTATACGAATATAGGAATTTATAAACGTCTAATCAATTACGTATAGTCGTTCGAAATTCCGACGACAAATTATATTCTACTCACCCGAACCCATGACACTAATATTCTCAATTCAAAATACAAGGAAGCAGCTAGGTTTTAGTTTTGGCAAAAAGATCTTAATTTTTCTCACCAACGGTTTAAATTATTATTCAAAGTCTATCAAAATTCTGCGTTCATGTCGTATTACCTTCGCTCAAAATTCTACCGGTCGAAAAGAGGACCGATCGGGACCACTAAAAAAGGATGGTAAGAACACGGCTTGTCACTGCTTATAAAAATTATGTCCGAGCTACGAAATTCACGAAATTTCCAATGATAGAGGTCCTCCAATAGCTGCTGTTTATTTAGCACTTCTTCCAAATATATAGATTGAACAGAACAATTCCCGAGTTGATTTTTAAAAAACCGGAATACGAACTCAACAAGTAAAAGATTCGGAAGATTATCCTTTCGTTTTCGTTCACAACGCGATCGGAGAAACTTGAATAAAATAGAGAACTGTGGCGCAATAGCAATTGCGTACTGATATTTGCGCGTAGTTATAATACCTTCGTCTCTCTCTGTCTCGCCTCTCTCTCTCTCTCTCTCGCTGTTCTCCAAGGATCTACGCGCTGCTACCGATGTCGCTGCTGATGTCGCCGCTCCGGCTGCTGCGGCCATACTGCCGTTGCGATAAAGAAGGATCTACATATGATACAAGATGCTCTGAGGACCAAATACCGAACAACACGTCCGTAATTGACCGTTTCAAAATTGCGATCGATCAGATTTTAACCTCATGCTCCGAACTCGGATAAACTTTTTCAATTGACCAATATTAATCAAGCAGTTATTCCCTGAATTTTCAGTATGAAATTTGATTAATAATGAATTATTCAGAACTTAATGACTACAACGAGAAAAAAAAAGAAAAAAGAAAAATTTCCGATCAGTTTTCAGATCTCCGTGCCATATTGTGAGCAAGGAGACCATTTTATGAAAACTGATCGGCCGCAGTTTTATACTTATTGTATGCATGCGACGAGGCGGTCCGAGTCAGGGCCTGATGTCGTGATGTGTTGCTTGGAATATTATAAGTAAAGAGAATTATGAGGTCTTGATTATTGTAAGAGAGAGCTGCATGCTATTGGGACGTAACAAGGTATTACAAATTAAAAAAAAGAAAAATCCGAAATATCACAATAATGATAATACATATATTTGATTCAATAACCTTAAGACAATACTTAGAATAAAATCTCAGACTCAATGAACTGATCGGGAGATTATAAACAACCATATTGTTATATACTATACGGCACAATTATCCCGATTAGGGTGTCAGGGTGCACGTTGAGTGAAGTTGTCAAGAAAAACATTTCCAATTTTTAAATGATTTTTTACAAATATTTGGAAAAAATTAAGTATTTTTTGACAACTTCGCATCGATGACAAGAAAAATTGAGTCTGCGGGTTTAGCGTCATAAGTGGTATCTGCACTTATCGACTACACCGAATTTACCGGCCATATCACTCCACCATCTCTCCTGCGTCTTGCCGGAATCTGGCAGATTCGGTTGGTGAGTCAGGGGTCTGATATGACGCTAAACCCGCCAAACCCGCTTTAGCTGACAAATTTTTACCCAGGGCTGACTGTCTGAACAGCTTAGGGCTGAATATAAATTCTTCTCTCGAAAAACGGTAACCTGCTAAGGGTAACCTAGTCCCAACCGGCAGGACGCCACGCTACAGTTTGTTGCCAATTCAAGTTAGTCAGGTCCTTTAGTTATCAATAAAACTACCCTGGATTTGTAATATTTTCTGATGATATATGAGAGAAGAAAGAAGTCGAGAAGATTGAATGTTACTGGCTGTTCGGCTGTGTCCCGTCCGATCCATTTTCACCAGCTTAATATTTCATGAAAAATTTGATCAACTAATTTTTGTGTTGGAAAATTCTTCGATCCTCCTTCCACAAATTTTTGCCGGTATCGTCTTAGGTACGTAGTTTGAAAAACGTACTCTGCTGCTGCTGCAGGAAATTACTTTACGCGAAAATGAGGAGCCCGGGAAAATGGAATCGTCTACTGCCATCTGTTTTTGGTAACTCGAATAGTTTGCATCAGCTCTAGATAAGCAGGTTTTTCTTGAATTGTCAGCTGATCAATTTTCGTTTGTTTCACCTTTCTCTTATCTCGAATGATATGCACTCCGATGAAAATCATTTACTGGTTATTGAATAGCGATCGAATCCGCTGCTCTTCGTAACAGGAATAATTTGTCGCTCTCGATTGGCATCTCTTCAAAATTTAATTAATCCGGTATAATAATGCCCTAGAAAAGTACGTGTAGAGAATATATTGACTTTGAACTTACACAATTAAACTCAAGAGTTGTTCAATCCTTGCAGAACGCATATCCCCACTCAAGATCGATTCAGAGTTCTCTATCTATATATTCATGTTCTGCTGATTAGATGGGATTGTTATATCCTTGACCTTCCGAATCAGCATCGTCAGTGGAGTTTTGTAATTAATTCCAGTTGTGAGTTCCGAGTAAAACTTGGTTGTTCGCAAGTGCGAAAATTATATCTTCGACGTATGTATTCTCGTTCGTACTCGAATGTTTTTCTGAATTGAGAATTCCGGAATGACTCACCTCATTACGTTTCTCTCCTTGAATTCGGCAACGATATGAAGGGAGCAATCCCTTCAATGTGTGTGAAAATAAAATCGATTTTTTTCAAAATTTTAAAGGGTTTGCTCCCCTTAATTTATCATTCTCGATTTTCAAGTGATGATGAGGTATGATGCATGACTTGAAGGTGGTTGACTCTGTTCCGAAATGTAACCGTTGAGAAGCTTCGTATGATGGACAGTTCAAAAATTGGTAACTGACAATGAGGTCCGAATATCGTATTCATAATATCGATATTTTTGCAACGCCATAGTACAGCTTTAATCTTGATTTTCGGTTGCTGTCTACTTTCTTATTTTTCGATATGATTCGTAACCGCGAAACATTATTGTCCTGATTGTGGTGGTCATTCAGGATCTAACAATCAATTGCTGTAAGTTTTGTCCTAGTCAAATACACACGTTATTACCTGGTAAAATTAATTGAAATTCAAGTTCACATCCGACGAATAGAATATCGATTTTACATTGCGTCCCGCCAATTTGATTGATTTTATTCAAATGATTACACATGTTTCATTGATCATAGGACTTATACAAAAAATGAAGATGGTAAAAAATATAAAATACAAACTATCAGACCATTTTCTTCCGCTCTGCCGAGAAAATAATTTTTTGAATTTTCACCAAGGCGTGTAAGTACCGAGGTAAGTTCTACAAACTGGGCAATAGTGGTGAGTACTTTTGCAGGAGTCGATGCAATAAGGTATCAAACAGCAAGGCCAGCATCTGTAAAAGTAAATTTTTTCTCTCATTGTCGATCGATAATATGGTAGTGTGTAAAATAAGGTTGGCTTAATTTTGTCACCCGCATAAGAAGAGAGCCAGAGCCGATACGTGGGTAAGGGCAGATCGGCGAACTTCTATTGCACTTACAACGACCGCTGTACATCTGGGACAAATTGTGGCTGTTGGTCTAGCTGACCAAATACCTCTGCTTGCTAAAATTAGCACAAATTCAATTAGCGGATGAATATAATCATGAAATTTGAAGGCGGGTTATTAATTACGAGGAACTGAAATTATTTGTTCCATAGAGTACGGTGAAACGCTACAGAGTCCTTGGGCTTGGGCGTAACTAGGCGGAGGAATAGGAGCGACGAAAGATGCTGCGGATGTATCGGTCGAAAGTCTGGGAGGAAGAGGAATCCTGGATTCTGTATAAATCGATCTATGCTCTCCGAAAATTCCGGAATAAGTCGGTGGCGGCCCTAATGTGTAGGGCTGCAAATCCGACTGAAATATATAATTAAAAATATGTAAATGAGTCGCGATAATAAATTGATAATGAGATTGAAATTTCGAAAAACCTCGAAGAACTGGTCGGAAAGTAAAGATGCCAATTAGATATAACTTTTGCTCGCTACAGGACTAAGCGCTCGGCGCAATTTACGATTTTTAATGAATTTAAACTCTCACCTCTTCTCCTGGTTGTACATTTCGTCTCAAACAATTTATCCAGTTCCACCGATACCCTCGACGGCCTCTTCGCAAATTTAGGAAACTTCTATGACTGCTAATGGAAGGCGGAGCCATCCTTAATTCTCCAGGCAAAACTGGTGGTCGAATCATCCGCGAATTCGAAGAATTTGTTACCGCCAGTACTGGTGTGCCTATAAATGACCAAAGAAATATATCCCATCATTTATATCCAAAAAATCGAAAGCATTTTTTTTTGGTTTCCAAATTCTCTACTCGGTTCTACGCTGATATAGCGTCTGGGATGATCCTCTTCGATGACGTCAAGCATGAGACTCCTAGCATCTGGTGATCTGGTACTGTAGTCAGTAGTGACGGTCAAAACTTCGCTTTTCGGTCCCGAACGATTTGAAGAAACTGAAGTAGCGATTTGCAGAATATCTATTGGAACCGACGTTGCAGTTCCGTCTTTAGTTGAAGTCAAAGATGGATGCGGAGGCGTTGCTTGGGTGGCTGCTTCGTGACTGAATTTTACGGTCACCTGGGGAACAAACTTTTACGTTAGCAGAAACCAGGGGGTACACTGGGGCAGGTCGAAACTCATTCATTAATTTTTTTTCTAAACAACAGGGCGACTCAACTTTCCTCTTAATTTTTTATTCTTCAAAAATCAAAAAAATAGAATATTTCTTTCATGAGAAATAAAAAAAAATGTTATTCAAATTAACATGGTCGTGTCGGTTTTTAGCAAATTAATTAGCAAATTAAAAAGCCCGAATTTAGATAACCAAAAATTTGGCTCACCGCTTCTACCCTGAATTGAGAAAACGTGGGTTTCACGCTAGTGGATGGCCCCAGACTTTCCCTAATCCCCGAGGGCCCAGATTTCTGCTGATCCAAGTCTACAGATTGCGGCTTGAGCGCAACCGAAATCTCAGTTCTACCCACAGCAGCAATGTCGCCAGTGTTTTCCGGGTTTATACCGTCAGATTTTTGTTCCTCGTCGTTGCGTTTAGGTATGCTTACCCCGATTAATGTTAATGGTGTTTGAGTGCCCCGCATGGTGTGATTGAAAATTTCCAAAGAATTATTTTTCCTATCTCGTCTGATCATTTTTATGGACGAACTCCTTCGAATTTCCCGCAAGATTTTTAGCCCATTATTTTCATATGTTTTTGATTTTGAATCTGCAGAAAATCAACGAAATTTAAATTTGTCCTCGTCAATTTCATTTCATTATTTACCCGAAGCTCCTAAACTCTGAGATTGCGACGTTTCGCCAGTTTCATTGAATTTCGTATCGTTAGGTGCAGCAGTTTCAGGAGTTTCATGAGGATCCATTAGTTCGTTCCTTTTATACCGATTATATCACAATTTTCGGTTTTCCTATTGAGCAAATTCCAGAAAGATTTTCTGCCGTCTAATTCAACGAAGTTTAGTCGGAATACATGACCCGGAACATTTTTTATTCCTCCATCTTTCACCCTCGTTTATGAAATCGGCGTTAATCTTATCAATTGGAATTATCATCAGACAAAGGGGACAGGTGTGGGTTGGTTTCTTGCAAAGAACCGTCAGATGTGGAATACAACAGAGACTGTAATAAAAATGACTTCGTCGTTAGTTTTAGCCTGGACAAATGTTGGAAAAAAACATAAACAAATTCGTAACAGAATAATTGATCATAATAACCAGAATGGACACAGCAGTTTGCTGACGAAATGAGTCAATGAGGATGATTTATACGCAACGATGGTCTTAATTTTTTCATCACATTTAGGACAGATCGTAACAATTGGTTGGTAATATGAGGGCATGAAATTTAAAAGCGTTGCCATTTTTTTTCTTTTTTTTCATCAATGGTATTACACGGTAAGAACCGACTCATCGTTGAATTTTAATTTTGACATTTCATGAAGGATCGTCCAAAAATATGAATAACAAAAGATTGAAATTAGATGTCATGAACTGAACTTGATTCGAGATGGTATAATTTAACCTACGGAATATTGTGGAATCTGAGGTTTCAAACCTTTATCAGCAAGATTCTAGGGGTAACTTTCTCTCTAGTTTTCACCGTAGGAGGAAGTTCTCTTGACGAGGATTACATGCGAGCAAATCGGGCACCTGTGTCTCGGTGTTGTCAACGATCTTGTGAAGCGTGGTAACCACCAACATAAACTGTGACAACGTATTTCTATTCATTCGCTATCTACATATATCTACGTAATTTCAAACTCCGGCGGTATTTCTAACCCAAATCTATAGATAACCTACGAACAAATGAGCTCCTAGAAACCACTCGCAATAGACAAGTTCGCGGTGGAATGCTTTAAAAAACTTGTACTTTTTGTACGCCTCCTACCAGTTCGAATTGATTTCTTTTTTCAAGATTTGAACGACAGGTCAAAAATAGTTTACTGGATACTCAAAAAATTCTAGTATTCTGCTATTCTGTAATGCAATTTATAGAAAAATATCAATTATATCTAAGGATCTGATCGACTTACCAGCAGGGAAGAAGAACGGTGCTCAGTAATGAAATGTACCACTTTGCTCCCGATTCAGTTTCAGCATTCACGTAGTAGTTGCAATGTGGGCACAGAATTTCTCCTGAGATTTTTCCGTTAATGATATTTCGATCTAATCGATCTATTTTTGGATCCTCCTTATTACAGTCTCCTTCGTCTTCCCAGTAAACGTTTCTATGATTTTCCACTTGCTGTCGATAGTTTCCGGCATCCTCTTCATTTTGATAATCGTAATTTTCATCCCGATGATCGTTTCCCATCATAAAATTATGATTATCTGCACCTCGGTTATCTCTATCATCTTTATCACACCATCTACAATTCTCCATGTGATTCACATGGTAATCACAATTACCATCATCGTTCTGAACGTACGGATAATCGTCGTAATAATTTTCAGCGAAATTTTCATACTGCGTCATTTTATTTCCTTCTCTTTCTGTGAAAGTTCACGAAAGTAATGAAATAAGAATATGAAACCGCATGAAAAAAAAGGATTTTTTTATTCTTCTCACATTCAAAATTGAGTTCACGGTTACAGTTTTTATTTATCTTCATTGATTCGGTAAGAAGTAAAATTCCTTGAGAAAATGATTCCGAAATTATGTCGAATGAGCTTTTTCGAAGTTTTTAATTAACATCGTAAGATTTTTGTGTGTTTTAATTCAGCAGTAATAGACGCCTTTTGACGTCTTCATCCCGATGTGGAAGTCATTGACTTGAAAATTTAGGGTCATTGCGAGTACGTCATCGTTCTAAAACTGACATTGACATCTCAGCGGGTTCTGAACTCAGCCGATTTTCATTCAAGATATTATTCAGCTCAGTTCAAGCGAAATACAAAGTACAATGGTCGTTTTTATGCTTGATCAAATTTCGCGCCATTTAAATAATTTCCCGCCTAAATGATATAAGTACGGCGATCTTATCAATTTGATAAGTATACCGCGGTAGATGATAATGACAGAGGTATTCCGATCTAGCAATATTAGTAACGAGAAAATACATACAAAACGAGACGATCACATTTATCGTAAGTAGACTATCGAAATATCAATTTATAGTCGTCGACAAATTGATCTGATATTTTAATCGATAGTTTTCGCGATCGAAACGATTAAAATATAACCAATAATAACTAGATGTGTGGTGTTTAATTTTTTTTTTCATAATTTTTTTCTATACATTTGAATAAATTTATCACTGGCAGGGAACAGTGGCTGTGTAACTGATGACCGACCCGGGTGTTTTTAATTCAGCAGTCAGCCCGACAATATTAAAAAAGCAATTTGAGACTTTCAATAATAGCTGCGATGATCTCGCGGCAAAAAAACTACGCTTCGCAAATGTTACCCAGCCATATTTGCACGGTGAGAATTATAAGCTCTTCATTTTTGTTTTCTGCTCGTCACTTATTTCACGTATGATTGTGCGGCAAAATATGATCGATACGATTGTTCTTTATTTTCAGAACACACATTCTTTGGAAAAAAGATGGCTATCATCACTTGCCCCAATTGTCTGATGTCGATAGAAACGGACGTTCGTTACGTCGGAACTGGAATGACACACGTGGCTGCACTGTGTTTACTACCGCTGGGGTAAAAACTAAAGTGCCTGATTGAAATTCCCGTGATTTTTTTTTAAATCAGAGCTTAAGTCAAAAAAAAATTTTTAGATAAGATAACGGCATTAATAATTGATTATATGATAAGACGATTTGAGCCGACCTGTCTGTGACGAACGCCAACGGGTTCGAATGTGCGCATCGTCATGTTTTGCTTTTTATTTTCCACAAATATTAGAAGATTTTAAATATTGTTACAGATTATGCGCCATACCGTACTACACATCGCATTTCCAGAATTCGGAGCACTATTGTCCAATGTGCAAAGTTTATTTGGGCACAAGTTTTGCTGAGGGATGTACATCTCCGAAATGTTGCGCTGCTGAATCTACTGAAATATTGGATATTTGATTTGCCATCTATATTTCGAATTAAATTAACCCACTGCAATGCACTTTCACTGTCACTAACTTAGAAATCGCCCTTTGAGAATATGGAACTTAACACCGTCGTCATTAAACGGAAGTGATCAGTTAAAAAAATCAGAAAAAAAACCAAGTGCGTATCCTATGGTAAAAAAGACAGTCGCGTTACGATACGCGGTTTGAAAAATTAGTAGGTACCCCGCGTTTTTTGTGTTTGTTTAATTATTTTTGCGAACTAATTATATTGCGTTCGAAACTTTAAATAATGGTGTACGTAAATTTATTCTTTACGAAAATTGCTATACCAATACTTTTTATTTCACCTCTTGTTTTTAGCATTTGTTCAGGATAGAAAAGTTTTAAAATCGTGCGAAAAAATTTGATACGATTATAACGGAGTCCTTTTGAAACCATTTTTGATGGGAATTCTCTGGTAAGATGCGACGTTATCGTGGACGGTTTATTTCATAATTCACAGTCTTGATTTACTCCGCTGAGAAAATGCTACGGTGAACTTACGAGATGTTGGCTGAATATTGTTTACTGTTTTTTATCGCGGCGCATTTCGTGACTTTGGGTAAGTCTCCGTAGAGCTTCTACAGCAGTTTTGTTTCATTTTCTTTTCATCGATATTATCTGTCCGCGATTTTCGTATTTTTCATAATTGTCACACGATATCCTGCAGCATATTGATATTATGCAGACTCTTCGTTTAAGGGTCTGCTGACGAGGGTTCAACGCATATAAAAAGCAGTCACCGGTATTCTTCGATTTCCTCATCAGGTTAGGAAAAAAAATTTGCGTTCGTAAATTCGTCGAATAAACCACACACAATTATTTGAATATCCAATGTGCATTTGTAAAATAACTACTGCAGTTGTTATAAAATGTGCTGAGATTTTGTTTACTTTTTTCATTCATGGATGAATTATTGCAGAGGGATCAAATATTCCAATGGAAAGTATTTTTATAACAGTATTCTATGTGTACGTTAGAAAACCCCGATTTATTGTGTACATTCTTTTTTTATCTTTCAAGCTTGTCGTTTAATTGAAAATTTCATCGTGATATTGATCAAGTATACACCTGCAACAATTCTATCTACAATAAAAAATGGAATTAAATTAATAGAAATAATCATGGTCAAGTTATCGAAATATCACTGCCATTATATTACCCAAATTTAACTGTAAAGAATTAAAAATCAGAATGATGAAGAAAAAAAACTGCAGATTTAGCTTGAAAGTCGACTGCATTTTTTGCCGTGAAACATTTAGAGTTTAACGAGAGCCAGACTAATAATAATAATTTAAGGGTCTCATAATTTTGTATATTTCCCATTAACGAATAATGACCGGCATGCAGTTCGGTTGAGAGCCATGTAAGTTATTGTACATACAAAAAATTAACCACAATATCTCGAGATCTTGCGGATACATGAAAAGTAATATAATATGAAAATCATAGAAACAGTTCCGATTGTTTTCTGAATTTTATCGCATAGACTAAAAACCAAAAACGGATTGGATTCCCTAACTAGAACAAGAAAACCCTGTTGGAATGTGTTTTCGGAACTCAGGAAAGATGAGATTTTACCGGTGATCAATTCATGAACTTTGAGTCATAAGGTCGGTCTTTAGATCCTACGACACGCCTGAAGGATTTTCATATTCGTTTGCTGAAGGAACGCCGTGCACGGTGCTCAGCTGGATTTAAACGTGAGAATATACGCCCACATTTCCTAGCCATAACGTCGTTCCGTATAATGTCAACGAAATCTCCTAATATAGTCGTTATTGCTTTTATTACCCATCACGACCGGTTTAGGGAGCTGCAGTATAGGTTGAGTTTAAAGTTTATGTGGAGGAGATGTGTGGGAAAATGTGAAGAAGACTGAGATCCTATTCAAAATGGTATAGATATCTCTAGCTTCATGGTTTGATTTAATATATTTTTTATAGCCATATTAACCGCATTTTAGTTGCATCTTCCAGTCCTCGACATCGCACCGTATACGTGTTTAGATATGTTGAATTGATAATAATTATACTCTGATGAGTCACAACTGATTTGGAAAATCGCGTTTTTCTTTTACTTTTATTGCACTAAGAGTTGCGCTGGAGAGAAAAACAGTGAAAAAAATTTTAGTTCAAGTTTCAATTTGGTTCATACTTCGTTCACCCAAGTGCATTTTTCAAAAAGTTACGAGCGTTTGAAAATTGACCATTTTCGCGTAGAAGTCAGGAGGTTACTCTAATTATTTTGAACGTCACTTATAAATGCATCGATGGAGAAGCAGCCGCTGCCAATCAGCGTTCGCTACGAATACCTCTTGTACTATGCGTAGTACTACACATACCCCTTCCACTACGAATACCGTAGTAGAAGGGTTGCCCAAAAGGGGAGTAACATGTAGGTCAGTAGGTTAGTTATGTTGTAGTAGTTCGTAAATCGTTATATGGGGTGTGTTTTTCACAAATCTCGCGTTCAAAAATTCTACGGGTATAATATCTTATGGGTATATTTTTAGATATATGATGGTTACATGTATAACAGCCATATCTATGGTGCCATTTTTGGAAAAAATAAAAGCGTTTGAACATTGTGTGGGTAGGTAGTTGAAGGTCGAGGTGGTGAATTTCGAATCTCGTATATTATGTGTGGGTGTTGATAATACGGTTACTTTTGTTAGATGAATTCTCGTCAGTAGAATAGTTAAGTTTGAATATTATCAGATTAAGAGGAATTGTCAAAACAAAATTGCCTCAGGGACGTCGGGGAAGTGTACCGCAGAACAAACCCCTTGGATCCCGAGGTCTTTGAGAATAAAATTAAGGCATTTGCAATCATAGGAATAAATTACACCGTCGATCAAACAATCCGCGGAAAAATATAAATTTCAAACATTTCAAAAACAATATGCGATATTTGTAAGCGAATATATACAATCAAATTATTAATATATACGATGCTTATTATTTATTGATTTGTTTATTTTATACAGTGCCCGATACAAAAATTTTCTATTCAATGATTAACATTCATGTACATTGCCGAGGACTAATATAATAATATACAACGGCATAACATATGAAAATAGATATGTAACTAGTCACATTATGTGTATATTATAATTATATGTACACATATGTATACATAAAATATACCTATAATATGACCCACTCTTCTGAAAAACATTTTGATGCTGCTATTACGCTTGTAATAGTTCGCTTATATTCATATATTTATATACATCAATTAATTGATTTTATTACATTTTATATCATAAGTTAATATTAAAACCCTAGAATGTATGTTATTTTTTTTCATCATACATTTACTTATATGTATGTATGTATAAGTATATAGGTGTGTATTTACATAATTTATTATTTTAACATTTAATTTTATAATCACACGTAATATGCGGTAGACATTTACACGCGATTTTACGCTATTATATGTATAGTATACCTGTAAATTGTTTTCCATCATCATGTATCGCATATCGTTTAATTATATTATTCACCCAATGTATAATAAATGGGCAGAAAATCAATGCACTGCCGGTCCTCTATAAGTTAGATAATCATAAATCTTTATTTTAAAATAATTTTCTCCCGCATACAAAATTATAATATTATTTTAACCATACAACCGAAGACCAATTGAAAATTACTATTATCCAATTATATCGTATGTAAGTAATTTTCGAGCGAAAAACATTTTCGATTTTTTCCCGTCTTATCAATATCAATAAATCTATACTTTTAGGTTGAAAAAAAAAATTCTTCAATTACTTATTCCACCACCTATACTCGTATAAAAGTAAATGCAAAAAAGAAGATCGAACGCCGGGATAGAATTTGTTGTCGCGAATAATTTTTCATTAACCGAATTAAAAAAAATAGCGGGAAAAGAGGGAAAGGGAAGCTGGTCCCCGCGAAACGCACCCCTCATGGTTCTCTGGTTCTCATTTCTCGCTTCATCTACTTTCAAGTTAGATGGATTGCGGGGGCGGATGACGAGAACGAAGTACCTATAATGTACATAGATATTATGTACCTACAACACCGCGTGTCTCATGTTTTTCTCGGCCTCGGTGAGGAAGCGCGATTTTCACATTCCCCAGTAATTTATTTGTTTATTTATTATCTCTTGCATACGTATTCGTGTATGTTGAAAAAAATCAAGTTCCCGATAGCCGCACATCCACATAGTACGAAGGTGATAAGAGAGACCATATCCGGCACATTCGCGGGAAGTTGGAGGGTGAATTATTCGAATGAAATTTTATTTATGAATTTTGTTACCCGAACAAAAAATAATATCAATGCGTAATCACCTCTGTTCGTTCATCGTCTCCTTTTTTTTCTTTATGTATAATAAATGTTCTATGTGAACTTAATCCGAGTCTACTATACACTGATGATCGTTTATCTAAAAATATTTTTATTTTAGCACCTATGTATCAATTACTTATTTCATTATATATTTACTCTATGTCCATTTTTTCTTTCTTCTTTTTTATATATATATATTTGTATATATAAATTTTCATCCTCATTTTAATTTGATCCGTCTATAATTATCAATTTATTATCTAATGTATACTTATGATTTTCGTAATCTATCAAATTTATATAACCTGCCAGCAGATTCTTTTCGCGGAATAATCGCTAAATATGCACCATTTGATCCCGATGCAATTTTTTAATATGGTAAATGGTTAATTGTTTGATAAATAACGTCCTCTTTTTTTTAGGCCATCATGTATGATAATATTTTACACACATATAACTCGAGATCACGTGATAATATTTCCATTTTGCTGTTAATGAGGTTGAGATCGAGAATTATACTGAAATTTTGCATTTGTGGTTTGATGGGAATGAAAAAAAAGAAATCGAGAGGGGTATGTTGTTAATTGGTTTTTTTTTCTGTTGCTCTCTTCTAAGTAGGTGGTCCAGAAAAAAATATAAATTGCAATAAAGGCTAAACCGTGTTTTGTTTGTACCTTCTGGTACAATTATTTCTCTTGGCTCTCTGAAAACTACGACGGAGTTGATTAACGGACGTGCTTTCACCTCCGGCGGCTCCCTGTTCTTCGTCTAGTTCCAGTTCGCTGCAGCTGTCGCTTGGATATCTACGAAGTAAAAAATATGGGGTGACATTTCCCTATCTCTCACTTTGATCTCTCTTACACCCTATAAACGTGCTTTTAAATCCTACGTGAATGTAAATTGCTAAGACCTCTCGAGTTAATATCGTGGAATCGATTAAGTGGCTGCCCGTTCGCATCTGTACTACGACGTTGGTTCCCTTGCGCTGCCTAATAATGCTTTACCTGGATCCGAGTCACTTGACTCGAAAATTTTCTTCGATTTCATCAACAAGAATTTTCCATATGTGCACTGCCGATTACATTCCTTTATACGACTCGAAGCGACCAACCGTTGATAGGTAGAAATATGATCGACTGAATAACGATAAAAATTAAAAGAATGTCTGGCAAAAATTTGATCCAATGATTTTCGAGTTGGAGGTAGATGAATTCACTTTTTTCTTTGTTCTAAATGTTTTGAAAAATTGAATCTTACGAATAAAAAGAAAGATGGATGAGGAAGGTAACGTCGCGTCGTGTGAGAATGAATACAGCTGTTCTAACCACACGCGCTTCAATTTTTGTTTCATTTTTCATTCGCCACGCACTAATTCATTTTACCTCCATTTCCTTGTATTTCCGAAAAAAGGAAAGAAAAATAGGCGGTGAAAGGGAAAACTATATTTTTTACCCATTCAAAAGACGCAAAATGCCCAAAGCTCTCGACTGGTAGAAGAAAAAAAAAGAGCGAAGAGCGGATAATAGAAGCAAAACTGGAACTGGAACACAAGTTCCGCAGCAGAAAGGGTGCAAAAAATAAAAAGGAAGAAGAAAGAAATAGAGTAACAAAAAGACGAAAGAGATAAAAAGGGAAGACTTACGAGGATTCTCGACGTTCCACGCGAGCCAGACGTTGCTTCATTTTCGCGTGGCTGCTCGAATATTCCGCAAGAAGTCGAGCCAATCGGGTTTGAAGATTGTCCACAGTGTTTTCTGTAAAACGGAAAACATCAAGTATGAAATAAAAATTATTTCTAATATGAAAATCTTCGCGATTTTTTTTTCAGAGGAATATGAAAATGAACTTTAGTATCTGCAATATTTTTTCACGATGTACCGTTGAAAACGTATAGTCCGCAGGGTTGAGTAATAGCCAAAATTACCATCATCATTATGGGTGAGTAATATCCGTGCAGAGGAGGTCGAGTGGGTGATGTAGCGTTTGTGAGGAGCGCGGGGTAAGATTTAGTAATATTTTGATGAAGGTCTTTCGGGGTAAGTTTAGTTTGATATGAGCAGATCTTGATGCGAAAACCCGCGAGGAAGTCTAGGTATCACGTATCTGTTTTCGCTGTGAGAAAATCCATTTCCAGAACGTCGTATATTCGCCGTACTTCATTAATCCTAATAAATCAAACTTCCATTCAACTTTCTACGAAACAAAACTAACCACTTCCCATAATGCACTGTATAGAAGACGTAGTATCCGAACAAATAAGAACGAAGAACATTTCGGAAGTCCGTAAAGTGTTTCGCAAAAATAATCATTTTCATAATCAAAAATTTCGCAAATTTAGGTCAACCCAGTTACACGAATTACTGGATCACCTCGAGCTTCGAATAAAAAATAAATCGTTGGCAAAAAAACTGCAAAATTTCCTCTGCACAGATCTTGATTACTTCTACTGACAATTTGATGACGGAAGTTACTATTGGCTCGGTGTTTAGCTTCACGAACGAATGAAGAAAAAAACAATTGCCTTCCGCGAGAGTGACCGATGTATAGCCTTTGGTCAAATAACTAATTTGCAGTATATTATGAGAAAGAAGATGGTCGGAGAGCGGCGACTGCTACATAAATAGTATAGGTATACATCAAGTGATCGTTTGAACAGAAGGTTTCTGCAGCCTTCCTAAACTACATACCTATATACGAACGCTGTTACGCATTCGTGTGTCAAGTGCCGGATGCTGACTTTTGAGAAAATCAACATTGAAGTTTTATTGATTCAAATCGTATTGTCAAAACTTTAGATAAATTTTTTTTTTAATACGGAAAAAAATAATGAAGTTATCGTAAATATTTGTAGAGAATTTTGAAGAATACTATGAATTTCAAGAAAAAAAGATAATTTATCAAAAATTATTATCAATAAAAAATCGTTTCCGTGACAATTATCATAGAAAATAATATTAACTGTAGTATTTGAAACAATATTCTATAGTTAACGCAACCTTCGATTTTTTGGCGCTTGACACAGCGCCCACACGTAGATATATATATACTGTAAAATGAGCGAACGAGTCCGTTGAAAACTAATAGAGTCGTGGAAAAATATATGAATTTGGTAGATATACGTTATTTAAAAGTTATCGGAATTGGCTTATTGTTATTTGCATATTGTCGCGACGGATTTTTTGTTACTTTTGCGATTTGTATCCTTTTGTTTTTCTTTTTTTTCAATTTTTTTTTTTTCTTTTTACAGGGGCAGTGAAGGGGGATGAATTACGTTTTACGTATAGACAGACGAGCACGGGACTTGACACGAGATCGATCTCTATCAACTTTAAACGAGTGTCTCACCCTACGAATCAATCATTGAGACGAGAGGAATCCGCATTCCTAAACGCAACTCCATTAAGAATTTCCAAAGGTTATTTCCCATCGATATACCAACACCATATATACATACTATTGAGTCGCACGCCTAGAATCTGCGGGAAATCGCTCAAATTACGACCCTCTGGCGCCTACTTTCTTAAAAAATAAGTAAAAAACGATTCACCCAATTCCTTCGCTAGTCGCTTCCTGAAGAGATCGAGAAAGAATTTCGGAAACATTTTCACTCTGAAAATTGAGATAAAACCTCATAAATTCTTTATCAAGTATATATACGATTTTTGTACTGGAAATCAAGTGCTGAGGGTGAACATAAGGAATTCTTGGGATATTCATTGCTCAATTCTGTTATTTTTTCGTCATTGATCCTTGAGGAATCAGAACTGAGTGGCGTAGGACTCCCTGCTGCCCAATATTTTCTTTATATAGGGTGGACCATCCCTTAGTTATTTACCAACTCAAGTATATTGCCCATTTTGTTTGAAGCTACGAGTAAAGATATCGGAAAGAAATTGCTTCGTTCGAAGGGTTGACATTTTGATAAGCTAGTCAATTTTTTGATTGCTTATAGTTTTCAAAATCGTCAAGTTATCAACGATCTATTGATAATGAAACGATAATTTAGCAAGTCCAAATTCTGATGAGAACTATTTATGATTTCTTGATACGATGTATTACTTTGAAAATTAGCAACTCACATCAAAATGTGTCGTCATTTCATTTGGAAGATTGTCGATGAGCTGGAATCGATCTTAAAAATTAATGCAAATTTTTAATCCAAGAAATTTCTCGTCACTTCAAAAGCTCATGGGGATATTATTCTGAGATGCGATCGAGTTGAATGGTCCACCATGTATACGATACTCTGAGAAATCTATCTTTTTGAGAAAAAGAGTTTTTTTCTGGTCCCTTTGAGCCCTCTTGGCAACAGCCTGTTACAGTCGGCCTCCTCAATTTTTTCCCTTTTCTATAGGTATGTATAGATACAGGTATATACACTTATACTACATCTTATGATGTAGAGGCTGGTATGAGAAGAATTTCAGGAGCTACCGCAGATTTTTTTCTTTCAGCTATTACTCAAGGCTCGTGAAAATGTTTGCTTATATTTTCTCCTGAATTTATACATCTACAATAGTATTTTCGTTCGTTTTTATACGAGATTCTAGAAAGAATAAGATAACAAAAAAGAATCACGTGATATTAATATAAATAAATATCAATATAATCAAGTATGACGACGTAAGGTGCAACGAGCGGTGAAATAACGAGATTTTCCTTGAGGCTGTTGTTAATACAAATATATGTAGGTGGAGAATAAGATCTTATAAATTTATCGCAACAGCTGATCTGCAGAATCTTGCAAAAAAAACCAAATAGAATAAGATTTTTTCCCGAGATTACCACGGTATTATGTATAGAGGAGATTAGAAACCGTGTACGACTGCACACCTTCAATACCGCGCAGAGCGATTATTCGTAATGATCTTAAAATTAATTTTTACATATGGTTATCGCGTTACATGAAAATTAACATTCGCAGAAAATTAAAAGAAGTCGCAGAACAGTTGGTACTGTTAACTGTTTAACGTTTTAAAGCAAAAGATGAAGGTCTAGGTCGCCCTTCGTTGTATCCTGGTGCGATATCGATCCACTCGAGGCGAGCGGGCGACACCAATAAAGGCGATAGCCAGGGGTGTTCGCAGCCCTGGTTGATAACTTTTCTTTTTTTTTTCTCTCTGATGAATTTCACCAATTTTGGTGATGATCTAATTTTCCTTGTTTACGTTTCCGCCGTACCCACTTGCTTAGTTAATCGAGTTTAGATCGATCGTCGATCAATCAAGAATTTTTCTACCAACCAAATCCATCGATTTGTATCCGCAGTAGAAAACTCGAAATAAATCGAGGCACACGTTATCGCAGATCGCGTACAGTTTCTCGTAAATCTTTTATCGGCATCGGCGGATCTACAGCTCGTCGAAGTAAACTCCTCATAATGAGAGGAAGAGGAAGAGGAAGAGGAAATAAAAATGAAAATAAAAATGCTCTCACGTAAAAACTGTGTCAAACAAATTCTAAATATTGAAACAGAAATTGTAAAAGTGTTTCACGTACACAACGATTTACGAATGATGTTGCAGAATTAATACAGATAGATTTTGGAAACACAGGAACATTTTTCCTTTTTTTTTTAACGAACAAACTTATTCGTATTGATTGGCATTTTTTGTTTTAAAATATTTTTTTTATTTGTATTGTCAACGCTTCAGAATTATTGCCAACTATGTTCGTTTCAATGCATTCGTTGCAATCAAAAGTTCAATTTATACGATCCACCGAGGTATGTGGCATACCCATTCCGCGATAGGTATGTGAAATCCTATTTTAAACATTGCTGTATGATTTCTGTTTAAAGAAAATAAATAAATAAAATGGAAAAAGTGGTGAAGAAAGCTTAAACGAAAAAGAAGAAAAGGTTTTGTATGTGCGGGTCACGATCTGCAGCAGTTTCAATGAAAATACGTACAATTTTACGCATAGAATATTCAATATCCTGCCGTATGGATGGAATTCATTTTTTTCCCCAAAAATCTGCATAAAATATACAGAATGTGTCAAAATCAGGTTTGCAGGGTTAGTAAAATGTCAAATGTTGCAAGAAATTGCCTGTGTTGGGACTTGTGATAAGAACTTTATATTTTATGTCTGGACTTTTAACAAAATCGTATGGGAAACAGGAGGGGAAAAAATTTTGTAGCGAGAAAAAAAAAATGATTGCTCGCTGATGAAATCGGACGCAAATTATGTACGTACAATGTTGATTTCTTAACGCATGTCGACGTTGCCATCATATTTATATCGTAAGTAGATTGCGGCTATATTGTCCGTGCAACTGCAGCAGTCAAGTTTAGAGAACTTGTATCATGTTACTTATTATGCTAGAAAGTGCATATAGGTATTCGTAAAGTTATAAGATGTTACGACGGGTATAAGGTACAGAATTGCATGAAACTTTTGTCTAAAACTTCAACGTTACAAACTTGGAAATAATTTTGATTGACGAATCAGAAAAATGTTGATTCTAACCGCGAGACGGGCAGTCCTCTTGAAGTCGAGGCATTTTGCGGGCCGTGCTTTGAAGTAGTTTTGCACGATTTTTTCCTGTTTTTTTTTTTTTTTTTTTTATACAGTACGCCTCATTGCCAGAAAGTATTGCAAGGATTCACGGAGAATAATTCAAGACGTGAGTAACGATAAATTTATGCAACCTATCTGAATATCAAGTCCTAATTTATTCTGAGAAAAGTGAAAGTATAAGTAAAGCGAAGCAAGGATTTTTTCTGTATGGATACCTACCTACTTATGGTGTAATATAAAATCTGCATGGATATTATGTGAACTCTGAGATTCGCATACCCACTTTTACATTATAACAGTTGGATAGTTTTCAGGATGACTCACCAAGACGATCAATCTTGTCGGCGATAGAGTCCTTGGCCTGTTTAGCACCCTGGAAGACCTCCTCGTCAAGAAGTCCGTCTTTTCGTAAAAGTTGACACCCTCTTTCTGTCAATGAATGCCTCGCGTCTGGGTAATCAGCTAAAGCTTCCCAAAGATCTCTTTTTGCGAGGCAAAACAAATCCGAATATCCTGCACGAGATAAATCCAAACGTAAAGGGAGAAGAATTTTTTATTTTATTTTCCGATAAGCAATCCAAGAAATCCAAAAAGGACAGCGAGATTTTCGTATTATACCGATTGGAATGATTTTTATTTTTCACAAGCCTTCGATCATTTTTTTTAATAAATCTTAAAATTGGACACCCCTTCACATTTTATTTTGATTTACGGATCGATACGTCGTTAATAAAGTCTAAACAAGAAAAAAAAAAAAATATCCCGAAAAGAAAAACGAAAAAAAAATGATAAACTTTCGGAAAAAAATAAAGTACGATACGTTTGATACGTGACGTCCATTCAACAGCTGCACGCGGGAAACGTTACTTATATACGAAAGCTTTCGGAAACGAAACGAAGATTTACTCACCTAAAGATCTCACGTTTGCCGTTCTTCTGTTCCCAGTTCTATTGCCGGCGATTTCAAGAACGCTTACTTCTCCGAAGACACTTCCTGCCCCGAGAGTGGCTAAGACCGTTTTCCCGTCGTCAGCTACGACGATTAAACGCCCCCTTTTCACTATGTACATTTCCTTACCCACATCTCCTTTACGGCATATATAGTCCCCGGGACTGAATACCTTGAATAAAAAAAATTCAAACCAATTATCAGGTTTCATTCCGAACAATTAATCAAGCCAAAAAATGACGACGGTCAGATCGTTTCCTGTAATCTGACGGGCGAAATTTTGCTCGGATTTATGGTTGGCCCGGCACATCTGTGCACCCCATTTAACGAAAATTTTCTAAAAGCTTTACTTCGAAGGTACGCGATTTTTGACTGAGGGTTATTCAGATTTTTTTTTTCCACCCGTCTAATGAGAAAGTGGTTTGAAAGGGTACAGATTGATAATTAGTGAGGAAAACTTGACGCTGCAGGGGATGAGATTTGGCAAAGTTAATGATCTTCTTCAGCAGATAATCAGAGTTCTTTTCTTTTTTTTTTATAGTAGGGTTTTATTCGATTACCTGAAGGCGTAGTTTAAGCACCAATTCCTCGAGTAATCCGGGCTCACAATCCTGGAATATCCGAACCTGCTTTAAGGTGTCCAGGTGAACGTGAATCGCTATTTCTGCTTTCAGCTTATCAGGGAGAGCGCCAAGCACTCGCTCTTCGTCCAACGCCTGAAGCGAAACATGATAAAGATGAGGGTTAACGTCTTACGAAATATAATAGATATGAACCACAGATAATCCAACCGACACTCCTTTCGTTACAGATTGATACGAATAATAAACTTCCAAATATTCTCACTGACGTAAAACAAAGTTGATTACGAATTTAACTAAAAATATTCGAGCTTTCTTTAACTCGGGTTTCATTCTAATTGTAAGAGTAACGACGTGGCAATATTTCTGCCACTCGCGCTCACTCCTTTAAAAGCACTTTGATACTTCCTTTTGGCATTTACTTTGCTCGCCTAACTCGTCTTCACAAAACTGTATCGACTTACTTACCACTTTCGCAGAGGCAATCAAGCCTCGAGAACAATAGACTCTAAGGTGCAAAAGAATACCTCTGAGTTTCTTTAAAAGTCAATCGAAATTCACTCGCAATTTTTATTTTATTTTATTTTCGTTCTTCCATTATTCATTCTAAAAATTTGTACATCGAAGTAGCTCACCTGTTTGTTCGCCCAGGTATAAGCGAACCACCTTATCACTCTTGCTTCAAGTTCAGTTGAGACTTTTCTAAATTGCATGTATTGCTTGACGCCGTCCATACGGTTTTGAAATTCAACTCTTGCCACGTTCATGTTACTGATCATGCTGCCGATGTTACCGACGATTGTCGCAAATATTAAAACACCGGCGAGAAAATCAGCCACAACGAAAAGGTACTCCGCGTCGTTTTCTGGCTGCGGTGTTTCACCTGCGAGGAATAAAAAAAATTGATAATTCTTTTTTGGAACATGTAAAATCGAATCGAACTTTTGTACATCAACGGTATAAACCTTCGACGTTTATATCGCAAGGTTTATCATCGCAATAAAATTATTTTGCCGTCGGTAAAATGACGCGTTTAGTATACGATTAGAACAACGCGCAGTTATCCTTAATACTTTGACCGAATTCCGAGCAATGCTATTAGTCGAGAGCTGTCGCCGCGGTGAAAGAAACGTCAGCGACAGATTACCTTCGTTTATGTTTATTTCGACTCATTTGTCCGTTTCTCGGTGGTTATGTTTCGTATACTATATGACGGAAGTATAAAAGGACGCCGCACATAAACCCTGTTTGCCGACCGTTACCACCCCTGCATCACATTCTATAATATACGTGGGTATTCCGTGTGATATATATTTTTCCAGACTTGGTCCATGTTCTCATACACATTACACTACCGGTGGACCTCAGGTATGAAAGAACCGTGAAACATGTACGAAAACCAAAAAGGAAACGGGTGCAACAAAGGTCAAACGTCACAAATTTCTCTTTTTGTTTCGAAGTGCTAGATCAGAATTCGCGTAGGTTGGGTCGGGGTGTAATATTTGAGCCATCTCCTCTCTGTTTGTGCAGCAAATTCCCTGATCCGCATTCTGCATGGCAACAGCTGTATGCCGAATACTACAATAAGGCATTGTCGTATTGTTTCGGTTCAGAGGGGTTGCCGAGATGTTCTTTACCATGCGACGAAATCCAATGTGTTACAACAGCCAACAATCAACCCTCGGTAATTAATTCAAGGTCGTCCTCAGTCGGAATCTATTATCACTAGACCTAGACGCGGGTATTTATGCTTCACTATACAGATTCTCACGAAAAAATCCATCTCAATCACTGGAGAATTTCAGCGTTTAAAAATTATCTCATCATCTTCTCAATAATCATGTTAACCAATTTCTATCCGCAATCTTAAAGAAAACTTGACCTCATTTTACATTCCTTGCGAAGGCCGATTCTACGATATATCTCAAAGAGAATTGTATTTTTAATATAAAATTTATAGTGATTTTTCAAGATCTCTTATTGTGCCGACTTCAGCAAACAGTGCTCGGTTTTATTCGAGCTTTAAAGTAGGTAACTAGTACGTGAGGTAGACCAATAGATAATAATATATTAGATTCACTTCTTTTTCTGGTTATTTTTCCCTTCACCCGCGCCTTTCATAATATATTTTTCTTGGTCCTGTGTTGCCCCACAATCTTAGAAGTGATTTTTATTCTCGAATAATTTTGCGCGCGCGGAAAATAAGGAATTACAGGGCCGAGAAATGGAACATATAAATTGGTGTAACGCCCATTGAAATGCAGGCTGAGAATTTTTGTAAAGTGATAAATTTTTTGCAACGTGAGAAATAATTGCTAGTTATCTTCAAATTGTTAAACTCACCAATCGTAGTCAAGGTGAGCGTGCTCCAATAAAAACTATAGATGTATTGTCGAGCGAGAGAAGCATTTCTAGCTCCATTCAGGTTGTAAACCCAATTGTCAGAGCCAAATCCCACGACGTAACTGATAGCAAAGTAGAGACATGCGTTCCAGTGAATCAAAACGAGGATGGCGAGGACAACCTGCGACAAGGGAATCAGAAATGTGGTTTGTACTTTACACGATCGATTTTCACGAATATAACGAAAAACGAGAAGAAAAAAAAAAAAAAAAAAAAAAGAATTGCAGAATCATTTTTATACCTTGCATATCCTAAAGGCATTCGGGTATCCGGTTCGGGTTTCAGTCTTTTCGAAGTATTGCCACATTCGGGACAACTTCAGTAATCGATTGGTCCTCACGATAACTGGACAAGGTACCTAAAACAAACCTCCTGCAAATTACGTCACGTTCTAATCCATAGAGGAGTGTTTCAATCATCACTCTATAGATAGGAAACTAGGAAATGAAGCTATACCATTTCTCTAATGAAAATGGCTGTAGCTCACTTCAATCAATCGGCCAGGTTTTGCGGCCTGTGCTTACTAAATTTCTATACAGGTATCGAAACCTACCAAACCAATTGAAGAAAAGGAAACAAAAAAGGAAGGCTATCAAGGGCTTTTGAAACTGCGATATCGAGACAAAGAGCAGAGAGGTATCTCATGGAGAACTGATTTTTTTTTTCAAATCGGACCAAATCGTATCAAATGAAATACGACGTCGCATATAATACGGAAAAATCATCACTTCCTAAACTACTCAGATCGCGTCTGTGGAATGTCTGGAGCTTTTTTTCTTGGCGTCGTTGACCGGACCCACTGAGGGGACGTTTTCCTAAAAAGAGATTTCCTCTTCTTTTTTTTTATTATCTTTTAGAGGTACCATCATCACCGTTCGTAGATAAAAAAAGTGGCCCTTGTGATTTATCGTCGTTATTTCTGGAAGAAGATAAGAAAAAGAAAAAAAAAAACGGAGGTAGATGCTCTATATATTGCTGCGAAACACTCGTCGATCAAGACTAACGCCTCGTCACGATTATTTCAAAGAGATAACTCACGGCTTTTGGAATTTCTCTATGAACTACTTATCTTCTTCTGACCCAATTCCGATCTACGTTTGTATTATAGCACGCGTACTAATATATACGTTTTTCAATCGAAACATCTTATTTCATTCCTCGCTGTTCTGGTTTTTCAGATTTTGGTTCACGCTTATCGAATAGCAAACACTCTAAACAAATGTTTCCATAGGGTGGAAAAACAAAATAGTCCATCGCAAATGTACCGTCAGGGCAACGTTATTAGGCGAAACTGAGGAATAATTATCGCGATTTTCCACGATTGTGACATTTAAAGGACAACTCGAACAAACATTTAACGAAGTTTTTGAATAAGATGAGCGCGTATTCTCAGGAGACAGAATTTCAAACGTTCAGGAGGTTTGATTTCTTGAAAGTCTCAAGCAACTGTGGTACAGATTATGCAACATCAGATTCAAAACTTTAAAATTAAAGACAGCAAAAAGTAGTCTGAACTCTAACAAATTATCCAATAATTTTAGTGACAATATCGATGAATAAAATCACCTTCATTATTTGACAACGGTGAAATCGTTTCGAATTTTCCATAATCCCATGTTCTCATCCTAGCCTTTTTCGAACGCGCGTATTTTTCGATGATGGATGAGGATTTTTTCCAAATTTTTTGTACACGGCATCAGACGTGGTTGAATACTCGACTCTGAAGTGACGAATTTTCGAGTATTCAAATGTCTTACCAATCGCAGTGATAATATCATAAAGACCATCCAAGTTTTCGCTCGAACTTGTCGATAAGAATAATTTTTTCTTTAAGATGATATCACACGAAATTTAAGCTCGGTGTCATCGCGGTCTTAAAAACCGAGTCGAATGATTCGAGTGGAAAAAGCCGAATAAAACAACAGCCAGATACATACAGCGATAAGATCGTGATTTCTTTTTTGTAATTTTTTTCGTCTCGTACTTGGTAAAAGTTATGTCACAGGCAGAGCCTACGATATCACGTTATCGGGGTAACCGTGGCTCTGTTATTGGCTACGGGTGAGTATTTCTCACGACGAATAATACCCGCCAACAACGCGAACCGCCTTCGTTCCTCCTCGTGAAATATATTGCCGTCTACTTCGTATTCTCTATACTCTTCGGTTTATCCGAGCACGGAAACTTTGTCAATATCCTACTTTAACCAATACTTCGATTTTACTCGAACCGAGAAAAAAAGGGGCACCGTCCCATGTAAGTCAACCTTTATGCAATTTTCATCCGCGAATCATTTTGAAACAAAAAAAAATTAAGCCGATCCAGCCGCGAAGGAACGAATGAAGATGGTTGTACTTTCCATATACCACCACAAACTCTGAATCTCTCAACCAGAATTATATTATATATTATTTCCGTATACAATAGCAGTTGTACTATATCTGAAATGTTTGAAGTGGTATATTCGTAAAATTTGTACCGTCTCGTATTCAACAATTTTTTCAGCAAAAGTCTTTCGGCCATTGTTCCCCGTTTGCTCGACGACGTATAAGACGACGACGATGGTTATTTTTTATGAGTAAATTTGGGGGATCCGCAGGAAATAAAGCCAATTATACATAAGTATACGTCGAACAAAATTTTCACAACTGTTTGATGACGCAAAGCTTGACGCAAGAAAAAAAGTGAAATGTATAAAATTAAGCAGAAGAGTATAGGAGCTTTAGGTGTATCGCCTAGCATCACGAAATTCCACTGTAAAAATAATATCCCGAATTTAGAAGAGAAATTTCTTGAACAATTTTTTATTTTATTTTTCTCCTGAGCCAGGTATTAAATTATATTCAAGACCACTGTGAAAGCGTTCAGGGTTATCTGGCTCCTTCCACTTACCTGTACTTGACAGGAGCTTGGGTTCCACCAGAAGTAGGCCAGATCCGTGGGAAAAATAGCGAGAAAATCCAGCCTCCATCTAGCAGTCTTGAAGTAGTGCTGTCTGAGCCTTTTCGCATCCTTCACCATTAACCCCTGGTCCAGGTAGCCTTAAAAAAATTAAGAAAAAAAAAATTATTATTTCAATTTTGTCAAATTTATGATAAAAATAAATGTGATGATATTATTCGCATCGAGCAAACGAAATTATGGAATTATACGCCATATTGCATACGTCATCTTATCGTAAAGCCTCGACTTCGGACCGACCAATAGACCCCAAAGCTTTGGACGTCTTTTTTCGCACATACCCATATCTAGATGTTTACGAACGCACGTACAAGATTTCTAAAAAGCTACCGTACAGTACGATCGTAGATTGAAATTAGGACCCTCAGCTGTATAGATATACATATATACATGAGTGATCTAACCCCTCCCCCTGGCCCCCTTTTCCCACCCCTACCATTCGCAGTTACAACAAACCTTCGACTGGTCATCTATCTATCATGCATATGGATGGCACCATCAACTGGATTCCACAAACATCCAACGGGCAAACTTTACTCTATTTCAAGATGGTCACCTATCTACGCTACCATTCATGTGCAAATTGGAAACCAGGACGGAGTTATGCGAAAATTTTTCACCATAAAAACGATCATTTATACGAATTCTAGTTAGAAAGAGGTCATTCTTTTCCGAAATAAAATTTTTTGATTTTCGTACTTCGTAAAAAATTCTCCATAATTTTAACCCGTTATGAAGAGGAAGAAAAAAAAAGTGGCGCGTCGTGAACGCTTAGTCAAAAATTGAATGAGCCCATTTTTTTAAATTTTCTCATACGTTTCCCCGCGAACTAGAAACTGACGAGTCAAAATATAACATATCTACATATAGGTATACATGTAATATACAAAATTTATGGAAACGTATAAAGTCACCCGGGTTATATCTCTACAACGATTTAAGATTCGTCGACCCTTGGGACCCTTCAAGGAGTCCTGTTGCCCTCGTATATTCACGTGTACGAGTTTCCTCACAACACCTCACTTCAACATGTGTGATGTGCGCAACGATATTATTCTTATTATTATTAGTTTCTTTGGTTTTTTTTTTTGAGTTTGAATCGTACCCTCGGTACCACTGTGCGAATGCCATACGTTGATGTATACAGTACGGAAACAACCTGGTCTCTTTTTTTTCATCAGTATCACTAGATCCTTCTTATTTCGTTGCATTTTACGATTACCTAACCCTCGGGATTCGGGTCAAACACGTACATATGTATTTTGGGGTGGCACAATATTTTGATAAGAATTTTTTTCATTTCAAACGTGAATCCCTACGATAAATGCTTGGTTGTGTGTGATGAAAAAGAAATTCGTTGAAATGTAGTTCGGTACAGAGGGATTCAAAAATTTTATTTTTCAGTGAAAGTAGAATTTGGGAAATTTTTATGATGTTATTTTTCATCAAATTAGCGCGTTTGCTAATCGCTCGTACTTGAAAACGTTGGAAATTATGATAAATGTGGGAACGGCAATAAGCGAATGAAAGAAATGCTAACGTTCATAAGCTGATTATATCCAGCATGGAATGTAATTATGTCCTTCGAATCAATTAGCCATGGTCGCTATATGTAGGTAATACATATTATATAAAACGATTTGCACACGGATATTAATTACCACAGATCACCCCTTTTCATCTGTACGTTCAAAAGCCCCTCCCAACAAGCCGCTATAGTGGAATATCCTATCCTACGTAGCACAAAATCTATTAGCTTAATGGATTAAACGCTATTTTAATCGTGTACTGAACACCACCACCTCAGCCATCACCATTAATGCCAGCGATACACCTGCGCACACAAAACGGTACAATGCCGGATGATTTGATTATCAATTATTAATCCTCCGTGGGCGTTATAACCCAATTCTTGTTTTCTATTTTTCTTGTTTAGAATTTTCAACAAATACGTTTAAATTGTATGATTCGAGAGGGGTGACGGATTCCGAAATTTTCTTTAAAAAATGGTACTTTGAGATGACATTGAAAAGTGCAGAATTATATATATGTTCTTTTTGCGTTAACTCCATTAATTTAATTAAATTCTACGTCTGTAGAGTCGACTAAGTTGATACTTTTACTTAACTATTTATTGATCTGTAGTCCAAAGAGTGGTTATATAGTGGCATTGTAGAGTTTAATGGGCATTAGTGATAGCGTATTATAGCTGATGGGTAATTGAGGAATAATACAATTAGGGCAAACATAAAACGTTATATGATACTCGTGGGACAATGGGTAATTGTACTTGCGTGCAACAAGACTTTGTTCATAGAAATATATGTATACCTAACCTATATACTGACCCTCTTATATTCCCCACATTCATCTCTCTCCTTTTCTCAAAACTCACGCGATATTCTATTCCCGCATAACATAAATATACGTACAATTATTCATGGTAATTATCTGTCAAAAGTAATTTTATTGGAAAATAACCATGAAACAACCGATAAATTAATTTCGCCAATTTTCAAGGCACGAAAAAATTAAGAGTGAGGAGAAAGTTTAAATGGAGTGAAACGAAAAGAGTCTATCCTTAGTTGATGTCTTTTTTCTTTTTTCATTTAATTTTTTTTCTAGTGAGTCAAAGTAAGTCTACGTAATCGCCCATCGCTCTTTCAGTTCCTTGGATAATCCACGTGGCTGACCCGGACTTCCTTAGAGGGTTGATATGGAGAAGGGTTATATAGAAGACCTTTAAGCCTCTTTGAAACTTACATTAGTGCCTAGATATACTCGAGCTGAGAGAGGTAAAGAGAGAAAGAGAGAGAGAGAGAAATGGGAAGACTGGAAATGAAGGGGTATATGGTTATACTGCAGGGATGAAAGGGGTAAATTCGAATCCCATTACGTTTGTTCTATACGGGTATAAATTGTGTTACAATTGGTAAAAGATAACAGCTCAACATCCGGTAGACATAGGTATGCATATGCCACAATTAATCAACTACAGCATTTCCCTCTTTACTCGATAAGAATTAGGCCGGAATTTTTATTCGGGTTTTAAAGAACAGTTTGAAAAAAATCTAGAACTGATTTGTCTCCATCTTTACTTATCTTTTATATTTTTTCTACTTTTTTTTCTCAAGCAAAATTGAAGGGTAATTTATTGTCCCAAAAATACTAAAGCTCTGTTCGAATCATCGGAATTACTGCTGTTTTTTATTGTAATTATTTTATTGTAATCACCTCCCAAAGTCTTCGAATCTGCTGTATCTCATCAGCGTTTACTTGAAAAAACACACAAAAAAATTCCTCGTCACGGTATCATCGGCAATTTATTTTTATACTAAGGGTCGGCCAACCGCGGTTTTTTATGTACACGTGACAAATTCGCGCGCGAGCTCCTCAATTTTCGGTAAAGCTCGCTGAAAAATTTCTTCTTTGTTTTATTTTCATCCCGCAGGTTCAGGTGTATACTCCTCTTTCTATTTTCTTTTCCTTCTCACCCCACGCAATTTTGCAGAAAAAATACGCGCGTAAAAGAGTTGTGAATTGTTCCATACGATTGAACGTGATCAATATCGAAGGGTTACTGGTGACATGAAATTTAAAATAAACGATATATTAATAACCGATGAGTAAGATTTTACAGCGTGGAAGTTTTTTCGATCTAAAATAAAAAAAGAGAAAAAAAACCAGCACGACGCGAAGGGTTGGGGAGTTTGAATTTTTTCATTTTTTTTTTATCATGAGAAAAAATATCGCAAAATTAAATGAAATTATGCTTTGAACGATTCCTCGTGTGAGGGTCTTCAAAGTAAGGGATATCGGAATTTGAAAAGCGAGAATTTTCCTTCGGGTGAAATGTTTCTTTTTTTTTTTTCTCCTTCTCTTTGAGATCGACTTTGTTTGGGATTTTTTTATGACATTAACGTTGTCCGCAGAGGATGAGCAATGAAAATTATAGGGAAAATTTGAAACAGGTATATTTCTGTGCTTTATATAGAGCGAGCGATGAATCGGATTCGTCGATGAGAATATACATTTCTAATTACCGAGATACGACGTATACAGACAACCCATAAGACAATGGAATAACAAAAAGGAAATCAGCGTTGGTGGTGATGAAGTACAACGTTATATAATGGAAGACAAAAAGCGATTTGTTATCCAACTAAAAACGGAACAAACATATTCCCAGAAAATTGGGTATGTACTGCTGATCCCGAGGATACCCGATTCTTTTTTATTTTACTGATTGCTAATTTTCAATACTCTCCAAATCCCTTTGAATTTTAATTGAAACGGATTATCGCCGGTTGTTAAACGACTAATACCGCTCTCTGCGGAGAATGGTGGCTCTTGAATCTTATCGGAATAAAACACTCACTTGAAGACGAAAAACCTGATCGATTATAAGAAAACAGAAAGAAGAAAAAAAAAAAAATCTACGCAAATGTACTCGCTTATACATAAATTCTGATGCGAAAAATAAAAATGAAATAAAAAAAAAATCCAATTGCCGCAAACTTCGAGGCTTAGATTGTAATACGGGTATTTTAATACCCCCTACAGCTGGCGAATGGTAAGCGTATAGGTATATGTAAATTATGAAGCCTGGAGGCTAGACCAAAAACTAACCCTGTGAAATTATCGAATATAAATGTAACATTAGTTATGTTATATTACCTTCGTGAGCGTGAACAATAATATCCAAAAGGTAAATGGCGTCGCAGACGTAGTCCAGGAGGTACCATACCCCGGGGACCGCGTTGTTCAACTCCCAGAATACAGCGCGACCCACAACGAACACCAGATTGTAAAGAACTGCCAATGACACGACGAGCAGCCACTGAAAATTTTTTTAAAGAAATTAACAATAATCGTAAGGCAATGGAAATTATTAGTTCGGTACCGAAAGTGATGATTTAATCAGGTAATCGATAATGATTTTTGTAGATGGTTCAAGGGTGGAAAATACGAATTATCGTTGGTGATTATTAGCTACTCGCAAATCTCGAGAAAAGGGGTAAAAAAAAAAAAAAAATCAGAAAAGAAAACTACATTATCTTTCACCACAGCAATTACAGCCCCTACAACTGTCTGTGTATGTCGATAGGTATACCGAAAGATCTGCTTGATATTCTACAGCTTCAATTTAGGTAAACTCAGAAATAGGATTCAAGCGCCTCGGGCATCGAATATAAGCCATGGATTTAGTTATCTTCTCTCATAAATAAATCAAATCGCGATTCTTACGATATTTATCCTACCATGCAGTGCGAGAATGCTTTTTTTGCTTTACCGAAATATTTTCTAGTGTCGCCGTAGAATTATTGATATGAGTTATAAGCGAGTACTGGTAAATTTTCAAGTTCTTCGAGCAGGGTATGTACGGCATTAAATTGACTAACAACAAGATTCAAGCAAGATGGTATGGAGAAAAAAATTGTTCCATTTTATTTAAATTTTAGCGAATTTGACGGTATGCCATACCCCCTCAATTTTTCATATCTTATACACGGGGAGTGTGAAGCACAGTGAAAATTAGAATATTCATTCAATTCTTTTTTCAATTTTCATGAATTGTTTTAACTAAAATTTAATATGATACAGATAAATGCGTGTTTATATATATCCAGTGAAATTTTATTTCTGATTGCGAGAATCACATCTGGCGATTGTCTAAAATTTTACCAACGTCAAGTTTATCGTCCGACCAAATCCACGATTTGTGGGTACAAATATGTGCATTTAAAATAGTGGAATTGACGATAACTTCATCACCAAAACAGCGCGTAATTAATTCTCCAGACTAACTCGATATAAAATTCTTTAATAAACAATTATCAACCAAACTCATCCTCAAAATAATTAATACACAATCGCCTGGCTTTAAATTCAGAATAAAAAATCTACTTTCGACGCTCCGCGAAATGAATCGTAAAAATAAATTATTTAAAATTTTCTTCTATCATCAATAATTCCGTAAATTGTCTCGAATAAAATTTTCTTCGCGAACAATAGCTGCAGGGTCAAGGTAAGAATAGCAAATAAGCGAGTTGAAGATTTGAGTAGGTGAATTAAGGGAGCGGATTATCGTTGTACGTGAGTAGAAATCGGAAGAAACCGTTTTGCACAGATAACGAGTCTTCTATCCTTATATACATGGCTCGTTGAAGGGTGCAGATAAAATCTCACCTTAGATATATATGTTATATACAGAAGAATCTGGTACTTGTTCAGTTGTTCAGTATTTTATTTACATTTTATCATGAAATTCTGTCGAAAGATTATGAGTGTAAAAAAGGCATTGTAGTTTAGAAAATCAGGTGAAAACTAGCGAACGATAAAGGATTTCATATTATTTAGAGTACGATTTCGCATGTTGCGGGAGATGAAATGTCCAGATTTTATGCGAGAAATACTAACAATTAAAACAGATTGGCCCTCATGATCCTTATTCATCCTGCAAAGACCTATGCAAAAACGTTATATGACGTCTGTGGGATAATAAGTAAAGTTAATTGGGAATGATCCAATTTTCAAAACTCCTGTTCACGTATATCTCTAGATCAGGGGTTCGTGATATTATATAAACTTTGCCGACGGACTGAAAATCATTTTGTTTGTCTTTTCCATTATCGCTTTGCGACTGCGTATACATATACATTCTACAAAATATAGATATACAAGAAAAAAAGTGGTGAGGAAGAACAAAAAATCAGAACCTTTTTTCTTTTTTTTTACTTTCACCTCCCAGTTTTACCCGATACACGCTGTTTGATATTCTCGTCTTTTACCCAGCGTAAAACTTCCAGAGAATAATTTGACCCTAAATCGCGGTGACAGATAGATGTTGTGAAATTTTTTCCTTCTTGCGTATGGAATAGAAGAATATACATGTATATTTCTCACTCGTGTATAATTTTACATTTTTTATATAAATTTAACCCTGACCACGCTTTTTCACTGAGGTTGTTCACTCTGAATCATAATATGTGATAAACTTTGTTGTTTGAATTCAAGGACTTCATAACGAATCAGATCTCGTCATATCTGAGGGATGCGAGCAACGTTCATCTTATGTAGTTATTTTGTGACGTTATATGTGAACACATTCCCTCACTCCGTGAGTGGAATTTGCTAATGTTCTTCATGTCATCGCAAATTTGCCCGTGCAGACGTCTCATTTTAGTCAGGGTAGAAACTGAACGCTAAAACCGATGCACATTTTCTTAATTATGCGAAAGAAAAGAACAATCAGAATATAACGGAATCAGAGGAATAAAACGAGAGATCTTCGATGGACAGTTTTTATTTATTTATTTAGTTTTTCGCCTATAGTCGTTTATGAATGATTCGGAAATCTAGAGTATATATTTGTTCGTAAGACGCACGTATAGGTATAGTAGATCTCTATCACGTTTCTATCGCAGCCAATTCACCTTCCGCTAAAACGGTGAGCAAAAAAATCTTCGTTTTCTTATTGAGGTCAGGCAGCCAATGATCTATTGATCCGTCGATATAGAGAATCCAATTTTTTTCTTTCTCTTTATACTTTCGTTCACGGATTCGCAATTTATCACGTAAAGTATATATCGATATCACGTCGAAGAGTGTCTATGGGACCATTTTGATTTTCGTTAGAAATAATCAGGATGATGAAAATCGGTGGTTCCTCGTGCAGTCACCGTGGAAAATACGATGACGTACTTTTTATTACGTTATTAGAGATTGAAGTAAAAAAATGGAGGGTAAACCAAAAGAATTAAATCGAATTAAGCTCGAGTTAGAAAGTGTGCAGTGTGTACACAAAGGGAGAGGAAAAAATTGGGGGTGTGTGCTGTATATGATCGAGAGATAATGGATGGAGGGACGAAGGCAAGTGAAAGATAATAAGAGAAGCTGCGGTGTATACTAACTCTGTAGTGAAACGGGAGGGTTGGGTCAATGGCGAGGCGATGTCCCCAGCAGCACGTGGCGCTATGTTCTGGTGAGGCAGAAGCACCGCTGCCTTGAAACTTCGCTAGGAAACCATCAGGTTCACGATCTTTTTTCCGTTTTCTTGGACGACATCTCCACATCGTCTGTAACACATCGCATGAAATACAAATCAATTAGAATTAGAATTATATTACGTCTCTGTGTTATTGAACAAAATCATACGTTTGTTCGACTGGAATAAAGAAGAAATGTTTTCCCCCGAGCTTTCGGGTGAAAATATTCATTAAATTCTAAACGGGAGACAGTTTCCGATAAATCAACATCCTCCTAAGAGGGTGGAATTTAGTAATTAAGGGCGGGAAATTGTCGTAAGTTTTGCTTTGATTAGTGGTTCAAGCGATAGGCGCAGGGCGCAAGGGTATTTGCTGCAGCTTATTTAATGAACGGTGCTTTTTTACTTTGTCCCTTATACATCCCTTCGGGCACCCCACGCAAGGATTTATCTTCTCTTTTTTCTTGTGTTTTTTTTTTACTTTCATCCCGAATACGAATCTCAAAGACACGTCAGGTGAATTAGGGGAGGCAAACCGTGTAATAAATTTTATCCCATTCAACTTTGAGAATAGAAAATAAAAAATAATGAAAAAAACAAACTCAGGAGGGTGCGGAAAATGTCGCGGAGGCAAGAAACAAATGATGCCGATCATCGTTATCTACGATATAAATTAAATTCTACCCCAATTACACTATAACCCCGTTTATTTGCTCCACTAATTTTGAGAGCAATATAACCCCAATTGACAGGAACTATACCGAATCAATATTGGAAGCTCGCTTTGCTTATAGCACATATAACTAATTTTGCAAACCAACTAGATGTACCACAAAATTACCTGAAGACGATTGGTAAGACGATGGAGGCGACGACGTAGCCTCTCCGGATTCCGGATGCTACCACAGGAATCCTCCGTCGCACCCACCTCCTGAAAACAGCCGGAAATTTCTATCCTTAGAATATTCCGAAGCCGTTCCCTCGCACAATTAATAGTGCAACTATTTTTTGGTTCATTCTTTCTTTCATTCATTTATACTAAATTTTTTGCTCTCTAATTCGAAATCATATGTGTCGGTAATATCAATCGATGATAATTCGTAGTAAATGAAGATGCTTTTCATTCACTTCTTTTTCTTCGTAAAAAAAAAGGAAGGATGCAGGGAAGAATTTAATCCGAATCATATAATTATCAGACTATAAGAATCGTCTATATTAGGTTTTATATATACCATTACACGTATATACGTACATAATTTACGTATGTATAAAGTTTAATCCAAGTAATTCCGAATTCCCGAGTTTCAAGGACTTCTTTTCGGAGTTGGTAGTTTTCGTTTCGAGATTCTTTATATTCGAAAACCTCCAAGGGCTGATCCTGCAAGCTTTCGCACCCTCGCTAAGAACTCATCGTTGAAATTATCGTCGTTAAAAGTATTCGACGATCACCTTCAGCTCCTTCCCTTTTTCTTTTAATTTCTCTCATCGGAGCGAAAATAACAATAAGAATATCACCACGATCGCGTAACAGATTTTAAAATTAACCAAGTTTTCTCTGGCTTCTGCTGAAATGTTTTAGTACGGATTTGACTGACTTCTTCTGGATTGCGTAGGAGTTTTTCCACCCTATGATTCTAGTTTTTTCTTTATCCGAATAGCTCGAGAATCAGATAAATAAGAGAGGCCGAGTATTGTTCTATTGAGAAATGCAGAATCGGTGGATTTCGTTCCTATACTGAGAGAACGGAGGCTTTCCTATGGGATGAATAATAGCCTCGCAATAGACTTTTTAGATACGATGGAAAAACGTCGCGTTTGATGACCGCGGTCGAACGCTTTGCCAAGTTCTTGCTCACTACCGCTACGTTATCGCTTTTGCCTGAGCGATCCTTCGGCCATGCTTCGTTGACTCTGAGCTTCTAGTAGCCTATAAACCGATTGATTGACCATCCGATCGGTCAAGCGACCATCCCTTATCCGCCCGATTATCTGACCAAGGAAGTCTCACGTGCTACCAAGTTGAACAGAATTGCTCATACGATCACCTTCTAACGCGCCTAATTTTTTAATCGGATTGATCTTGCTTTCTTTTTTTCTCATGTTTTTATTTTAATTCAATCGTTTTTCAGAGCAAAACCTCCGCTGGAATTTCAATTGGATTACGTAAAAACGTTCATATTGCTCGCTGTCTACCATAAAAAGAATTTCAATATCTGCTTGGACTGACCTGATCCGTCCGCGGCGGGTCAAGGATACGAATAACTTCTGATAACTCAGTGTCCGGGCATCTTTCCGTACCGGACAATCGAGCGATCCCTCCATCTTGTCTCGGGATATCCAACTGGAATTATAATAATTCATGAATTTTAGATGTATATCTCAACGATCGGGTCAAGTTTTTCGCGGCCTTTGTCGGAGTTGAGATACCGCAACTACTCATCGATTGAAACTGCAATCACCTGGTTCATGTGTGGCATAGCCAATCAATTAAACGATTACATATCATTGTATTATATATAGAAGAGATTCTACACCGTTATAGGCTAATTGAGAAAGTATAATTAATTATCATTTAATTGTACAAAAAACGACGTTATATCCGGGGCGTGTGAATATAACTGTAATGGTATTATAAGGTGTACTTGGAAAAACTCATTTGCTTTAATTGATTTGTTCAACGTGCACGATTTGCACATATTATATAGTTTTTTTTAATGATTATAAAATAAAGAGAAACATAGAGAAGAACAGAGAGAGAGAGAACTATATTTTTTAATATCTTAATTGGCTCGTTTGGAGCAAAAATTTCTATACCTATATTGAAAGGCACAAACTAACCCACACGTTTCTAAAATGTGATCTTTGCTGGCTATAAACGGAATATATTCTCTATGGAAATCTATTGATGTACTGTGTGAGAAAATTCAATCAAGTAATGGCATGCTCGAGCAATAACACACATCATCCAGGCCGCGGTGTCCATCTATCAAGCTTGTCGAAGTTACGTGTGATTTACTTTTTTATTTTTTATTCTATTTCGCTCGAATGTCCGAATAAACATTTTTTAAATATTGTCGATACGTTCAGATAAAATATAATTGTTCTTTGATGATAATTGATTTTGTGAGGAGTAAAATAAAACGTTGTTCAACCTGCGTTGTTGTGGTTGTTGTTGTTGTTGTTTGACTGCAAGAGTCTGTCGGAGGCACATGATTATTGAGTGAAATTTGGTTCGGTGGTTCACGATGGGGTCTGTGAGAAGCTGCGAGGCGTCTCGTATGTGCTGCCAAAGGGTCAGCGCTCGCAGCGGCCATCATGTAAGTCCACATGGGTCACGATATTCTTCTCCTGGAGTTGGTCCGTCGTTGATCTTCTTGTCCCAGCATCCACCTCCAGGACCAGGGCCAGACTTGGGATTGGCGACGCCACCACGTCGCCAGCATCACACATACCTTGAAAATAAAAAATTACTATCATTACCATGCCCGTGCGTTGTGATCATTTCAACAATTTATTTTATAGTATTCCGAGGACTCGTCGCAAAAGTCAACGATCTACATCCCGCGTCCTCAAGGTTTTCAATCCTTTCTTCTTTTTTTTTCTTTCCTTCACAGATAATAATTAAATCCCTCATCCGTATGTACCCGGATTCCGGAGGGCAAATAATTTCGACGACGCGTAAATATATTTCTGCAGGATTTCAGCTTTGAAGTAACGTGAGAAAAAATGATGAGAAAAAAAAGAATCAGCTCCTGATCCTCGCACCCACAATCGGGGGAGGTGCGAGGAACCGTTTAAACCACGATAATCATCAGACGTTGGAAAAAAGCTCTGAGGTTCAGAAATTTTGGCTCCCTCTTGAATTTCATTTCAAATTGTACGAAGAATGTCATTTCTAGAAGGGACTGATTTTTATTTTATTTTTTTGACGCGGAGGGACCGTTAGATCTTTTTCCTTTGGTATAAAACCGAGAATGATTTGAGAAATTCTCACAGTACTATGTATAAAGTGATTACAACTATAGAAATACCGAATTACGTTCAGATTATCTAAATATTATACACGTCTTTTAAACGCGGAAAGTAATAATAAAAGAAAAATATTGCTTCATTTAATCAAAACCCGGCGCCTCTGAATTTCAGATGACTTATCTTGTTAATAGCAACGCGACGTTGGGCGAGCCATCGACGCGTTTAATTTTTGGGTAGAGATAAGAGTAGCTAATAAGACGGTAAGGTTAGAAATGTTGGATTTAGCACGATCTTCAGGTAATTAATGGGGCGCTTTCACCTGGGGCGGACAAAGTTTATTTAGGTAACCAGATGGGGTCGAAGTTTAACATTCGTCGCGCTATGCACCGAGTAATATCCGTACTCGTTACAATGAGCAGGGCGCGACGAAGGACCCGTCTCGTGTAAAATTCTCTACAGGGTGGAACATTCTTTTTTTTTTTGAGAGAATGGTTTATCAGCTAAATTCATACGTGTTTTTATGGCTGAGACTTGAATCGTGATTATGAATGAACTTAGTTTATGAAAAATGGGTTAATTTAATCGGCGTATGACGACATTTGATTTCATTCTTTCACATTGAACATGTTTCACGGTATGCACATTCGCTGAACATTACGTTTGAAATGAGCATCGTATAGCGTTCAGCTATTCTTCCTCGGGTAATGACAGCTGGTAATGGGTGCGGCGACCCAGTTGCCTGTAGGGCATATAGCGTGCATGTATTTTTTATTTTTATATTCCCTACGTGACGTTGAAGGTTTCGCGTTATCAAGTCGAGTCGTAATTGTCTCGTCGCGAAACGCCGGTGGATATTACCCTCTCCACGTTAATGTTGTTATTCCTGAAATTTTCTGAAGAACTATAAGAGGCGCCGGGTCAAAAAACTAGAACCCTCGTCATTAAAAAAGGTTGCCAAAAATCGCATACGACTATATATTTCTGAATGTGTCTGTAAATATCACGTGATCTGCGACATGTTTTCCCTTTTAATCACAGATTTTTTTTTCCTCTCTTTAATTATGTTGCTGAAAACTGAGAATCGGATTACTCTCCAAGGATCCTTTTCACCGTCCTTATTATATTACCTTTCAGTGGATCAAAAGTAGAAGTATATGACTACAGAAAATGATCTTAAACATAAGAGGGAAAAAGTTAGTTGAAAGTTTGGTTGAGTTGCGAACGTCGTCCTTCAATCGTCAATTTCTGATCGAATCGCCCGGAACATCCGGAAGTTCGACTTTAGTGGGTCACCTTTAAAATTCAGGACAACATCACCGCTGAGAACCAAATTTCCGGTCACGGATATAACATACTGTCATGAAAAGTTGTTCGTTATTTAAGGACAAACATACAGTAGTCGCCCTTCGGTTGAATGACATCTCATCGAAGTGAATGAAGAAAAATGAATAAATATAAGAAAGTTTTCTATATCGAATTACATTTTCCGATGATAAATGTATATAAATTGGTTGCATTTCTCTAACAAATAATACATAGCCTAATCACTTCGCTAGCTCCTTACCCTTTTATTCGTATTTTATTATCATCGCATAGGACTTTGGGCTTACTGTTTGTATGTTATTGGATTTTGTTTTATCGCTTTTAGATGTGGATAACTTTGATGCGATCGTATATTAGGACGAAGTGAAAATGATAAAGATGTGCGGACCGCTTCGGCCTGGATTGCAATCAAATTTTTAATCGAAAAACAGAAGTATGACTGAATAAAAATCGAGAGGGATCAGAGAAAAAATTACACTCCGTATTTCGTTCGATCTGACAGGGAATATAAACCCCTCAAGTAATTTTTTGTTGCTTTCTATAATTTGCAACTTGTTTTTTTATCTTTATACGTACACAAATTGATTTGCCAAACAACGGCGAATACGCCTCTGAGTGGAAGGAAAAAAATCATGCAAACAATAAAGAATTCGAATTTGTCGACAAAGAGAAAGAAACAAAGTGAGACTCAATAATATAGCGAGAGAAGAACAGACGCGTCGCGCGAGTAGATGATAAATTTTTCGTAAAAAAACAAACTGAGGGTGAACAGTAATTTTAATTTGAATACATCGAATCAATGTCGCAATGATTTTCATCGACAAGCTTTATTCAGGAGGGTGAAAATTTCAACGACACGTCTGAAATTACGTTATACCTAATTACGATTTTCCTATATTTTTGTATATTCATTTTCCGAAGAGGTGTCACAGTAGGATGACAGCATAAACCTCAGCAGCTGCTGCAACTATAGGGCGCGTACATTTTGTTCGTGACGTCAGCAGTCTCTGAGGTTGAATAATTTTCACGATCCATAATTATCGGTAGCCCACTGTGGTATAATATTTAATAGTTCCCACAGCCGCGCAGCATGTTTTACCAGTAATTTAAACAGCTTCAACCGAAGATCATGACAGGCGAAGCATCGGTGAGAGCGAACGAGTCTGTCGAACAAACTTCGAAAGATGTGAGAAAAAAGTACCAGGAAAAGTATGGGGGGAAAATGATGAAAATCAAACACCATTATCAAAAAATTGTCGACGAGGGGATGCAACGGTGATCGATGAACTCGGTTGGAAAAAAATTGGAAATCAATCCGAGGGATTTTTGTTTAAATCGAATCTAGGCTTTTCCGAAAAAAGCATCGAATGCTCTCGTGTAACTCACGTTTCGCTCTAAAACACATCCGAGGTACGGCGTTAATCTATGCGTTCGTATACGTAACAGCTTTTCCATTCTGTAAATTTTCTTATACACTCGGTCTTTTCTAAAAGGCACCCTTTCTTCACACGTCCGTATAAGTTTCCCTTTTCGCGGGATGGTCGTCGTCGTCATTGGCGCTGTGGGGTTTCTCGTTCCCTTATATCTTCCCGTTCGTTTTTCTGTTCCCGTTCCCGGTCTCGTTCCCGTTCCGTGTTCCCCAGGGAACAGTGACAGTTTGTTGCCACTTACCAGGAACATACCGTCCCACGGTTTCGTATATCCAAACGATAAGTGCCTCGCCTTCTATATTGCAACAACCCCTCATCATGAATTTATACGCGACCGGATTCGATAAGTTGTTGCAACACAAGGTGAATAAATGGCTATACATGCTTTGGATGTATCGACAATTTTTCTTTCGGGTATAAAAACGCCTACAGGATATTTATACACGTCGAAGCCGATGTTATTTTAATCGAAAAAAAGGGCAAATTTTTTAAATTCAACCCTCGCATCCAAATCAGAATGGGTATATGATATTGTGTGTGCTCCATTTCGGAAACGTATATGTGAAAATACCGAGACACGTTATCATTGGCAATTAATTTAATACCTAATTAAAAATAGCAGACACCGTATATTATTTCCAACACCTAAAATTCTGTCATCACTAAAACACGGACAAGGTATATCGGTGTTTATTGGAAATGATAAATTTTGTAACTACATATACGCGGTCATAAAATGAATCTGCACTGCGGGATCGTAAGTAGAATTGGTCAACGCTTGGGCGGACGACGATTAACGCCGGACGCTTACCGCAGTGTCTATACGCGAGAATTAAAACTATTTTCCAATTCGATTTTATTTCAATAAAACGCGACCATTTTGTTGTCTACTCAATACTATTCAACCGCTATGAATATATGATAAATATTAATCGCTGTGGAAAATAGATGTCAGTCGAGTTCTCTCTTATTGTTAATGAAATTACTCCATCTGCGACGGTATCTCGAAGAAAACATCCGGTCGAGTGAATTTGCATGCGGATGACCTTATTACTTGAAGATTTGTGCGGTGAAGGGTTCATGATTCGATATACAGCGAAGTTCGTGTACGTATAGCAACCCGATGAATTAATGTATTGAAAATAAAAATAGAATCTTTAAACATTCACGTGCAATTTTTTTTCAAACTCATGAAAATAACCCCTTGGAATAACAATCGTGCACGTTGTGTGTATTAATTATCCCGCGGCGATTCGGGATGATTAAAAAATTCTTGGAAAAATTTTCATCCAAGTACGATGAGTACATTGCAACACCGTGAAAGGTAATAGCTGCACGATATGTGATCAGCAATCTAGGAAACCTATTCGAATCAATTCGTAGAATTTCACTTGATTAATTCCCATCGAGGCAATCATATCTCGAATACAGGTAAGTTAATTCCACTGTTTCAATCGAGGTATCGATAGTGCGGGCTTCTTTGTTTGATTATCGCAGTAATGATTTTTTTTCCTTTTTTTCTTTCTCATCGAAACAAACAAGGTGATTTATTTATACGTTAAAATAATAAATTACGTATCAATAGCTACTATAATAGTTTATAATTAAAGATTTATAATTCATCAACGTACCATCTGGGCAGACTTAATGTGCATACCTATTCATAATATGGACACGTCGAGTAACTTCCTTACGCAGTCGATTGTATGAATAGCCATTTTTTATTACCATACAGCGACGGATCGGATAATTGAATTGGATATGTTATCGGCGGATGTAATAGAAAAAAAAAAAAAAATAGCCAAATCTAACCAAATATAAATCTATAATGATCACGTGATCATTTGTTTAATTATTTTATATCGCGCGTTACCCCATGCATTTGTATTTCAATTACCTACTACAGATACCGCTATATTGTACGTGGATTTCCAATCGTACAATTTAATTAGACTCATATTTTTCAGATATTCTATTGCATTTCAAACGCAACGAGCGCATCGTTGAACAATATGTTATATCGAGCGTCTGTACGTTTCATAACATCGATATTTCATTCAGATCGCTGACTGCACCGATATAATTGATTAGAAGAATGCCCACGTGATAGGTATACAGGATGAAAAAAAAAGCGTCTGTTGAAACCTGAATAAAAGCTATGCGCGTAAACGACCTTGGTCCATTATTGTTATTTTTTTTGTTGAAAAAAAAATTTCTAAGTACTTTTAGCAGATGGATGGAAATTTTTTTAAAATAATTATCCAGTTTTATTTATCTTTTTAAATTCTAATTGAAATTGTTTATCTTCGATATTCCTATGCTTCAAGTAAATTTCCATTTTGTTAAAACAGTTTTGGTTTCTTACCATTTCGACGAATCGGCAAAATGGCCAATGTTTGCCAAAAAGTATAATAATGGCATAAAAATAGAGATGCTAAGTTTTTATTGGATCAGTGGGATACCAAAAATTCCCCTGATCGTTTCAGTGCAGTTTTCGCTCTAAGAAATCAAAAAACTTCGTCTGTAACCTTGTGAAATTGATTTGATTTGAATTCGCTGAAAATTCTCAAAGATTACAAATGTATCAGAAATAATTCAATTTTAAATTCAAGTGCGAAATAATTTTCGCACGAAACCGATTTTTCCAATTAGACTCATTTCACTTTTTAAGGAGGGAAAGAAAAAAAAACCTTGTGTCAGGATTTCATAGGATTTTTCCAGGGAAATACCATCACCACGAATCGTGAGAAGCCTTGAATATGCATATTGAGCAGTACAATTAGTTACAAATCGAAGAAAAGCAAGCAATTTCACTTCAAGGTAAATCAGCATTCTTTCTGCTATTATTGTCTGTAGTATTAATTTCGTATCTCATTTTCTTGTGACGATAAAATAAATAAATTCACAGTAGATGTTCCCTTCGACTCACACTTTATTATACACCCGTGTATATTTACCTCCAGGATGCGATGAGGTTTTTTTATACCTCCTACATAGGGAAGTTTGAGTACGATTTGGATATTTTTTACCTCACTTTATCCCTGCTCCTTGCAACTTGGAATCTCGGTAAAAAAAATCGCAAACCGCTAACCACTGTGCAGATTCAAGAAATGTAAATCTCACGGAAATTTCACCCCGGATGATATAATAATAGGTAATATTCGAAACCTTGAAACTAATTAAATTTGTCCAGCAAAGAGTCCTTGAGAAATATACGATAAAAGAAAAAGTATAAGAGAAGAAACAGAAAGACGTACAACCAGATGGAAATAAGGGGCAACTCTTGCAGTAAAATCTCCTTGGCAATTACGAACCGAGGTTGTCCCCACGTATAATGCTATGGCGATACCAGGTATGTATTATACGTATAAAAGAAATACGAAACTGTAATGCTTGAAAATCAAGATCACAAGTAAACAATATACGCTGTACCGACCTTGTCAGTAAATACATTTCCGAGATGAAGTGCAGCTATATTTGAGCGAATAGTATCGCGTAGTCCTGCGGTATCAGATGTCATCCTTCAATCTCTACTGAAATATCTTATTCTATTTTTATTTCGCGAGATACATTTAGATTTGTAAATTTAAGTCTTTGAATAAACTGCAGGAACGTTCACGGAGTGTCGAGGACATCTATAAAAGACGTCCCGGAGATCGTGTAATTCGAATAAACTATTATACGACTCTAGTAATTATCACATGATATATAAAATATATAAATTCTACTCGCCAATGAACGCATAGGTGAATTAGTCGGCAACTGCATCAAATTTAATTATTTACACATTTTTGTTTCGTGCATATCGTCAATGCGATGAGGGATATATGCATACCCACGACGCGGCTGAATATATAGAGGACGATAAATCTTTCCGCTCCAGTGGGAACACTTGAAGTGATAAATCACATGACTCGTATGTTTGTAGGGACGTCGATCAATCGTTAGATATAAATATAAGTTCACAAATTATCCGACAACATCGCGTTCATACAACACGTATACCAACTACGATTTTTCCATTCTTCTTTTACAAATAACATACCTATAAGTATACCTATGTGTACACCTATAAAAATTTGTTGTAAATAAAAATGAAATCATTTCTCCTCCGATAACTACGTGGAAACGTTTTTTCAAAATAGTTTCAGGGTGGAAGACAAGAAAAATTGAGTGTAGAATGGAGATGTATGTATATTTAATATGTAAAACTGAGTTTTCGTAGGAGGGCATGAATTTTTCAATTTTTGGCACCCCCCTAAAGGTATTCTTTCCCCAGTTTATTTTTCGTTTAGGTTCATGTGTGTCAGCTGTAAGGGAGATAGACGAGTCAAGGTAGATAAGGGAGGGAATTCGAAAGCCAAAGAAACTTCGATAAAAACTGGAGACTTTGAAAACTAATTAATTATAAATTGTACAGTTCGTTTCTCCAATAATAGAAATGATATCGTAAGAATTGCATGGAAATTAGGGGATTTGAAAAACCATCGGTGTTTCGAGGTCGTGCAGCTGGTTATTGAGATTCGATCGAACAAGTGGTGACGAAGAAAAGATAAAAAAAAATAATAAAAAGTAATCGACGCGTGAAAGGGGTTGAAAATTGGTATTTAAAGAGGACTGTGAATACCACAGAGTGAATTAATTTCTTCTTTTTTTTCTACCCTATAATAATACTGCAGGACTCTAGATGATGTGCGTTAAGGGTGAATCGAGCAGTATACGTCGAAAATTCGCAAGTCGCAATTCGAACGAGTGGCAAGCTGGTAGTGGACTGTGCGCTTGACATGAATGGGCAATCTGTTCAATGCGATCCTTGCCTAGTCACTTCGCCCACCCCATAAACCCCATGTGACATCCATATCGTACGTAAATTGATGAGGACGAGACGGTCCGTTTCGAGCAATTATATCCAGCATACAGTGGGGGTCGGTGAATACGCACTCATTAGAATGGGCATCAGTTTTATCTATTCGAAACAAAAAAGAATTGTATGAAATAAATCTAAAATATAATTGGGGGGGGGAACGGGGAGGGAAACAATATCGAGCAGAAATCGATTGCACACACTTCATAACCCGTGTTTAGTACGTTATTATAGGTTTTTTATTTTTTTTTCATCTATATTTTGTTTCAACCGGAAGAAAATTAAATCAATGAAGAGTTTAACCATAAAATGAAAAAAAAAAAAATTTCCTCCCATCCTGAACCGAGGGTCCAACGGAACCCTATGCTATATTTTCACTCCTTTTTTGCCCTTCGTACTCAACTTTCCGAGCTTCAAACTCTCGCTTTTTATCTCTTTTTTTAGAATGGTGGAGTGACTAATGAGCGACCTCTTCAATTATAACGTTTCATTACTATGTACTTTGTACGCACCTTATGGTATGTACACGTACATACACACGCACGCGTTATTCCGAGTAAATCAAGTTATCCTTTTTTATAAGGTTGTCCTCTTTTTTTTTTATATCATTTGATCATTCGCCAGTACTTTGTCATGTAAATGCACTCTAAAATGACATTGAATCAAGGGATTCTAGGTACTACAATAAATTGGACTTTTCAATGATGTAACAATAAAACGAGATGAATTTATCGTTGGAATAGCTAGCGTGGAAGATCCGGAAGTAGATAGATATAGCGATGTGTTCATCCAGATACGATTGATCTGGAAGAATAAATATATTGCTACGGCACAATGATGCAGAATGCAATTTTGTTAACTTTATGATTTTACGTAAGTATACCAATACGAAATGGCGACTACGTCGCAGACGTAGAGCGATACCTTCTTCGATGGTTCCATAGATCAATAAATGACTTTACTCGATGTTCACCCTATAACATTTGCGGTGTTAGAAATATTAGCTGTTGATACTAAGAAACCTCCAGTATCGAGCTCGCTGTGTATCTTGAGCTCAGTGGGAGTTTTTTATTTTTTTTTATTTTTTTCAAACGTTATTGATTTTTTGGCTGACAAATTGAAAGGAAAAAGTCACCAAGGTCAAAATATCGCCACCCTGTAGAAACGAAACGTGACCGTCCCTGAGAGCCGATTGAATTTTTCGCTATGGCTATCACATCAAAGAGTATATGATTCGATATTTTCTCCCAATTAGCGATTTCCGAGGGTGTAATTATTCGCGAAACTCTGATTTTGACTCCGTACAAAAATGAATCTTTCCTACTACACCGGAGAGAAAGCTCCCCTTGAAACGCGTCTAGCCCGGCAGAAACCCAAGAAAGGTTTCCAAATGTAAGGAACCATTTCGATTTAATTTACTTAGTCGTCGTTCGTGAAATTTGAATCATGTCGATGAATTGGGATGATAATCAAATAATTAACAAATGCATATTTATGTATATATTAAAGATCACTCAAAGTAAGATCACTAAATTTCAATGCCTTGTGTATTTGAACTTCTTTTCAATTTTCGAAAAATGTTAATTTTTCGATTCAGATATTATGAATGAGTAAAAGGATACAGATCAACGTTGATTTTACTGAAACTGATTAACTAATACCAAACTTTGTTAATTTTATCAGTTATACCCACAATATATCTTGAGAAACTTATCAATATCTGATACCCATCGATATATCATCGAACACCAGGTAAAAATTTAATCCTGTCCCAAAAAACGCGAATCCAAAGTACTGTATGAATATAATGACCTTTATTCAAATTTTTCAGAACAATCTTTGAAAGAAAAATTTCAATTCTATAGTCCACAATACATTTTCAAGATGGAAACGTATATGGACAGCTGATGGTTGTCATGGATACAACTGTACAGAGGAGACCAGCTGGAAATCGCTCGTTAATTCTACATGCTCCACAATATCCGTAGTACGTAATACAAATATCGCGTAAGACTTGCAAGAAGGGATCGATCCACGAATAATTTTTTATAAAACTTTCGCATATTCGATTTCATTAATCAGAAATTATATAGATTATTCGAATACTTTGGACCAATCGCCTAGTAAAATAGAAAACTGGTTCTTTCAGTAGTCGCGATGTTTGCGATATTCATTTTTTTTCTTTTTCTTTTTATACAACATCAGGAGGGTTTTAAAGTGGCATTGTGTACAGGATTGGAAAATGACGCCATCGTGAACGCCGACGCAATCGCCGTCTCTTCGTCGTTGACAAAAGCCTCAAGAAAAAATAAAAGAAAAAAACCGAAGGCGTCGGAAAATTTGAAATATTTTTTAATTTACTCAGAAAATAAAAGCACACGAGGGAAATGATAAGGAAAATATATGGAAGATAGGCGTACAGTCAAATGTCGAGATGTCATCATAACGAAACGGCCGCTTCTTTAAACTCGCAGGTAGAATTAATAAAAACAAAAGTCCCAATTTTGTCAAGAATTTTACAGCGACTTAATTAATTATTATTAAAAAAGTCACTGCGAAGCAGGTGTTTGATATGCTTGTACAATTTAATGTTGCAGTTTCTTCAAGTTGCACTTTATACCCTCGTGATTAGTTGACACCTTCAGCTAGGTACGACCTTGACTGCATTTCAAGGTGAACTATGCAGTTTTACAATAGAATGACGCTATGGAGGCCTGATCGTGAGAGCAAGCGAAGACACGTGTAGCCTTGAGGAGGAACGGAAACTCCTTCAACGATTGATTTCCAGCGCGCTGTTCATTAAACGACCTACTCCTAGCAGATTCCCTCTATACTCTCAAACGATGATGCACTGGAGTGCAGAACGGATGGCCACGTTCTAAAGAAGAAAGGAAAAACAAAAAGAAAGAAAAAGGAAAAGGAAACGGACAATACACACAGATACGCCATTTTCCGGATTATTATCTCTAAGCGTTTGATAATAGATCAAAGAGATAAGTTATGTATCTACGTACATTAATTAATCAGTATAGGTGAGTTTTCCTCGCCCCCGAATTTTTACTTTTTTTTTTCTTTCAATTTTAAGAATATACCTACGTCGCTAAAAGTCTCGGTGAAATGAAATCAAAGTTTCATTTTTTATTTCCTCCGGATTCGTGTATCGAATTCGCAGTGAAAATTTATAGAGCATGATAATTTTATTCCTATTTATTGCTAGAAGGAAAAAAAAGTCTACAGAGCGTAGAAACCTTCGGAATCTTGAGTACTAAATAAAATTATTTTGGTTTTCGTTTCTTCTTGGCTACGTAGTATATAGCTATAAAGTTGATTTATCGTTGTCGAGGGTGGAGAAAAAAAAAATATATAAAAAAGTAAAATGAAAACGAAAGGAAACGCAGATAATGAAGAAATATACATCGTTTAGATACGCTGTATGGCGGCAACTAAAATATACAAGTAAAACTTATTCGCGTGCTTATCGGAAAAAATCTGCATTACATACAACAATATCACCGCGCAAAATAATATTTGTCGCATCAATTTTGTTGTTGTTAATAAATCCGTGTACATGTTCGGTTGTAGCGTATCTATATTCATGCGATAGGTACTTGCAGGATGTGCATAATGTTTAAATTTACAGAGGGATCTTTTAAAAGCTATGGTTATATACTTAATGCTCAAGGGGAGTTTTATGGAATTCTTTAGCATGCCCATATGGAGCACATGCGATAAGAATAAAATATGGAGAAAATCATAAAAGGAAATAGTTCATGTATACAGAGTGTCTCATTTTAATTGAACCACTTTGATAACTCGAAACAATATGTGTTGTTGTACGAAAAAGAAAACATCTGTCGTGAAAATTTTTACAGTTTAGAGGGCGGAAAAGCCTGACAAAATTCATTTTTAGAAAGTTCGGCATAATGAAGAAACACCTTCACCTTCCTGACCTCAGGTCAACAGGTGAGGGGATAAGAGCCAACTACGATCTGGAACTGGATTCCATACTTAAAATTCTCGAAATATTTTTTTTTTTACAGTTTCATTAGGGAGGAAATTTCTTCCCCCAATTGTCAACTGATGAGGATGAAAATTTTGGGGATACAATCAAAATGGCATACCCCGTATATTAAATTATACATTATGTACCCATCCTCCATATAATATTCGCGGATTAAAACACAGGAGCGTTGAACAGGAAGAGAAGAGCAGGTTTTTGGAGTGGTGAAAGAAAAAAAAATGAAATTTTGTTGGAGAAGAAACGCGACAGGGGGGAGAAAAAGGGACTAGCACATCCAATTTAAGGGTGGGTGAAATGTGATGAAGGAATACGAAGCTTGCAGAGGGATCAGAGTATAAACAGGGGGAGAAAATGTGCTTCATATTCAGTCATTCGCTTCATTCTCATACACATCGCGCGTTTGTACATTTTCTACGTCTAGTTCTACTTATAAGGTGCACGTCGAGTTATCAGAAAATTTGGTAACATTTTTGCGAAATATTTAACATACGTTTAACATATATTATAGACGCGTTGATTGTGAACACAAACTTTCGAAATAGCTGCTACACAGACCGCAGGGTCAAATTTAGAGACATGCATACGGGTAATTGAATATGAAAAATGGATGCAGGCCAAGGTCGGAAATGTGCAGAATGGGGCGTCATAATTAAGGTGTATAACTTTTCTGTTTGTTTAAAGATCCAAAAAGATCCGGGCTATTCAATTATACCGTGAATTACCGCATAGAATATTTTTTCTTCAACACTACCCTAAAAGTCAATGGCCCGCATGTCTAGATCCAAGCGTCAGAAAACTCTCCGCGTAAAGAGACGTTAACAGCTTTATACATATATGTATATAGTGTTTACGTTAAAAATGGAAGTTGAACATTTTTGTCTGGTCTTCTTTTTTTTTATACCCCTGTAGCTTCTTCCATTTTATGGGGATTTTTCTGGAGTTTAAAAGAAACTATAAAGATATAGCTTTTTTTCTGGATGGTAGAATATTAAATTTCAGATACGTGTAGAGGCCCTTTTACACCTATATGTAAAAAGTTTCAAATTTTTACAAGAGATTGGATTGTACAGTTACATGTTATATGTATGTATGTATATGTATATTGAGCTATATACCTATGTACATACGTATAGATATTAGTGAGAAAACATACGAAAATTGGGGATCCATTCTTCCCTTACATTATCCTTGATCATCGTTCGCAAGATTATAAAAAGAATATAAGTAATTTTGAAGGATTTTGGTTGATGCAACGTGTACTTAAATTATACTTCGAACGCGGACATAGCTTTTCATCGAGCTTTTCATCGTTATTAATTTTTTAATACGGTATTTTAGATCGTGGAAACAGCTTGCTCAAAGTGTAAGGCACATATATATAAACCCTATGTACTTTTCCGTATACATGCCTACAATATATGTTCACTAAATGACCGTAAAAAGCAATTAAGATATCAAAGAATTCAATTATTATTAAACGAAGATAAAATTTGCACACTGATTAATTTTCTAAAACTTGCGTGCAGAAATTGTTATAAATTTTATACATTTCTACACGAGTTTCATCTCAGGACCGCACGTGAAGCACTTAAATTTGAAGTATATCTATGTAACGGTGATGGAAAAAGGAGTGCTCGATTCGAACCCCCTAATTTAGTGGTTCCTCTGATTAATTACCGATAGAAACGTATCCAGTCGATCGTAGAAACGAAAGCTGTACTCGATTTTAGCGTAAATATATATGACTATGCTGAATGGAAAAGAAAAAAAAAAGGGTATGCCGAAAGCTACTTGAATTCGCAACGTCCTGCGAGCCAGGTCCACGCGACTTTCTTCTCCAACCTCTGTCACGTTGATAGATGATAATTAAGATCGATCGTTGTCTCGACTTTCCAGCAACTTTATATACCACCGACAACCTGCAGATGCTCCGCGTGCGGCACGTGGTATTATTCGATTTATAAATATATATACCCTTTTCCCATAAACTTGATGTACCAAAGATGTTGCGTGTTGAAGATTGACTTTTTTTCTCATTCTCTATTCAAAGTTTTTATTTTTCTTTCAGCAATTTCTGGATGCAGCCGACTATCTTATTGGTCAAAGCGAGTGGATATAACAAATCTATGAAACTGAAAATTAGTTACACACGAGTAGCAAACGGTTATTGACTACAAGAGTTACACATAAGCTCGGGTGAATATCTGCCGAGGGAGGTGAGTCCCGGAAGTCTATCCCTCGGGAAGATCCCATTAAGAGAAGTGGATAGACTACAGCACGCAAGAGTTTGATATCACACTCATACATAGTCTTTCAATTACGTAATCACGATGTAACTACACTCAACGTAACATAAATTTTATAAAGCTCAATATGGATTTCACAACGATTACACACGTGCCGCGTCCACAGTAATGATTATTCACCCTTACATACCTGTATGGGGTTATACATCAAAGTGCGGGGTTAAAAAAAACATAAGGTTATCGAAGAAACTAATTAATTTTAATGGGGTAACATTTTTGTACCTTGTTACGTATATTTATACGGCCGATAACTCTTTTTTTGGAGCGTTTTGAAATCGATCGATATATATTTTTCACCACCGTCGGACATGCTTGAAAATTTAGACAAAAAATTATCAGAAGAACAAAAAATGCTATCAATTAACGTGGATTTAGCAAAAAATTATTATATATGCGTTCGTATGTACCAGATGCTACACACATGTATACACCTTTGAATGCGCAAAATGAATTGGAGACGTGTCGAGACTGTGAAATTCGAGCGTGCAGAGGAGAAACCTTGTGTATACATACATGAACATATAGTGAATAATTTAATTAACTATTTACATATGTGTATGTACACATATCATATATGTCGCAATATAGTTTACCTCGCCCCACGGAGTGAGGCAAAATGAAAGATATCATGTACTATATATTATTCACCTGCATCATTACCTATAGCTTTCCATTATCGCATCTCGCAAAATGTTTGGAAAAATATTTCTTTCTCCTATTTTCATGATTACACGGTATTCAATTTGTTTGGAAAACTTGTCAACGCGATAATTTCCACGTTCTATACTCCGTCATCCTCGAGAAAATTAAGTATTAATCTTGATCACGTCTGACCACATAACGTGACGTCCTACTACTGTAGAATTTTTCAACAGGTAGGTAGAGTATCAATATATGGACGGTAATAAGCAAAAACGTCTTAAGCAACAAAAAAAACTTTTTTTCAAACCCTTGCGAAAACGTCAAGTGCGACTCACATCATAAAAATTACCCATAGAAATAATATATCGATTGCACGATATTTTCAAAAATGTTAGTTAGGACGTTATTGCTTCATATAGCGTCGCTAAATTTCAAATTAACATCTTGTCTGGAGAATTAGAATTACTCAAACCACACCAATGATTGATATATATTTTGGCTGATTAAACATTTAAATATAATTACTAATAATATGACTGATTAGACATTTAAATATAATTACTAATTACAAATTCTTTATAATATGATTATGAATACAATTTGAGTTCACGTATTGATAAAGGTGATCTCAACATCGTCCCCGGGACGGAATTAGGCACCCGAAAATATATTCTCAGAATTTGCCATCTTTTGTTAAAGCTATCTTCATAGAATTTATAATAAAGTTAACGAGTTTTTTGTTATTTCTAATAATAAACGAGTATTGTGCCTATAATCTTTGACGTTCTATTCATTATTCTACTTGTAACAGTTTTTCTTCTACATATTTTTTACAAGCAGCGGACGATATTTGGCGAATCTCGAATGAGAGTTGCTAAATTTGCGCGGGTGCCACTGTGCAGGTGGTTAAAAATAGTTAAGCAAGCGTGCGGTACGTATTAGTTAATTCGCGATGATAATTTGTTGGAAATTAGTGTCATACATGTCGTACGTGTGGGGCATAAAAATAATTATCTCTAAGTATAGTACTATATTATATCGATAGAATTATCGCTGCTTGGGTTGGGTACTAAAGAGAGACAAAAAAAAAAAAAAAAAAAGAAACGAAGAAATTATTGTACATCGGCAATTTCTTGGGCAACCATCACGCCCATGTTTACCCAATGACTATTGACCACCACCTCGTTTTCCATTGGAAACGTACCTACGCGGTCGACTCAGACGATCGTTTGTAAACCACTAGAGCTAATTACTCTTCATTACATAATTTTCTGTGTGTAAAGACTGGCTGAGTTAGACGACGCGACGTTTATGGGACTACTGCGAGTAAACTGTTAAAGCAATTAAAATATCAATTTATATTTGGATATAGCATGATAAAATATAGGTATACATAACTACACGATTTTTTACAATTTAATCCGAGGTCTAAATGTTCCACTAAAATAGTTATTGTTACACTTTTTATCAAAATTCAAATCTCAGATTAGCTACTGTAGACTGAACATCCCTTTTGATATGATACGGATTTTCTCGTTTTTACGTGCAAAGTGCAAAGGCACACAAAATGTGGATAATCTGTGTGAGTATAAACGTACGCGGCACACGATAGCGAATTGTTATTGTACCTATATCTTCTCTTTTTTATTCAATTTTTTTGCTCGTTTTTTTTGCTTTTTTTTTTGTCTTTTTTGAGAAAAACTAACATTGCGGTGTCATGGCTAATCGAGACGAGTTGGCGCCATATAGCTACACATAAGGTATACAATGCTTGGCACGCGAGATGGAGTTCAAGCTATCGAAGTGCCTTATGGAGAGGCGAGAGACACCGTCCTTGTTTGCACTTGGCAAATGTCTAGCCACGTCTTGGCTACGAAAGCTGGTAATTAATTGCCAAACGCGATCGTGTCTATATAAAACATGCGCATGGAATAGCACGTAGGGTGCAGAATCGATAAAATATATCTCAAATATATCTTTTCATAGCTAATGTCAAAGTCATGTTAAATTCGGCTTAATCGAACAACTGCAGGAAGATTAAATTCAAATTTGACACGATGCGAGATGATAGTTCACCTCACGAATGGTTTCATACGTTTCATACACCCCGTAGATTGTGCTCTATAATTCAAAGCTTGCAATAATATTAACATTTTGTTTTTTAATTTTCGTTTTCGTTTGTTTGATTAGTATTCTTCTCGGTTACATTCCATTTGGGCATCATTACACTCTTTAGAAACGAAACAACGCGGCATGAAAGTAGAATAAAAATGAACCTGTTGTACAAAGTTTATTTGAAAATCGTCACACGTTTCGATTATTATAATCGTTTATTCGGTTGGTTAGCTTTATTACTTTTTACAACGAGCTCTACACACTGGTCCGTATTCACAAGTCACTTTTAGGGCTAAAAGTGTCTAACTAGTTTTTTCATACGTTAAATTTCCCAAGAGGAAAAAATCTAGTTAGATAAACTTTTAGAGCTAAAAGTGAATTGTGAATACGGGCCACTGTGTCTAATTATAATGTCCCAAATGAAAGTCATATAATTTGTAATTCAGGTTTTCATACATCTGGGGAAAATTATTCTCATTCCAGCCTCATGAATTTCATTTCTGATTTTATTCGTGATCAGGGCGCAGTTTGAAAAGGAAAATATATTCGTAAAAATAAAAATTTTCATGGGATATTCGATGATCATATTATTGGAATTCGATGAGGTTTCGCTGAAACAGTTACAGCTGTCTTTCAAAAAAATTCTGAACGAAAGAAAGGGTGTAAATACAGTAGTAAAAAAATCAGTTTTATATACACGGAAACAGCTACACTGAAACTTCATCAGAATATATAATCTTATTATAAAACAATCCATAAAAATTACGCTTGTTAGGAAAAGTTTAAAGTCCAAAATTTAAAGGGGTCAACCCTCCGACTGCGTTAGAACGTCGAGTACGCAAAGTACGGACGGTAACGAACGGTAAACTTCGAAAAAGTACGAAATAAATTAACGCGGTATCAAAGTGCCAGCTTGGTAGCTGTGCATGGAATGGTCGTTCGCTTGACCGACTCAAATAATTATCTAACTCTGATTTTTTTTCTCTGATTTTCAAACTCATAGAAGCGAAATGACGAATAAAAATAACTTGCGGTGCGAAATTATACTTGAAGAAAAAGAAAAAAAAATTGAGCTCAACAAGATTTTTACTGCGTCAAGTAAAACACTTTTATTCGATACGAAAAAATATTTTATATTTGGATCGGTTGATTTTGCAAGCGAAAAAAAGTGTCAAACCAAAATTTCCCAACGTTCATTCATGAGTTCATCGACGATCAACGTCTCCATTAATCTTAAGATATATTATTTTAGAAAAAAATTCCATTCCTTTTATATAGTATGGTTATAATGTACTCTAGGAAACTTACCTCCTACAAGATATTAATCGTTCTGACGTGTTTAGCTTTGCAAACAATAAACCAAGCGCGTCGATGTCATAAAGGTCTGTTTCAAATTATGTACGTATACACACCTATACTCTATAATAATATACGTCCGGATTATTGAATAATTGATGTAGATTTTAGGAAGACTTGAGGTGCCTCAATTTGGGTGTATACATAAGTGCAGCTACACAAAAATTTCCACGCAACTTATATATACCGAAAAATATATATTCATGCAAACGCATATCATCACATTTATGTTTCGCATCACAAGTGGATGAATCGATAGCGTCAATAAATTTATAACCGACCGAAAATCATGAATGAATGATAATTTGCTTCACGATATCATTGCATGCAGCCAAAATCAAATTCCTTTAGATCTTCGAAAGATAAGTTTGCAGCATAAGCGCCAGCATAAATTGTAGTTTGCATACAGAGGCGCGGATAACTGGGGGTAGCTTCTTCTTTTTTGTTGTCTGAGAAGTGTACAACGTGCCAAGTGATTTTCTGATCTAGCCTCCTAGGTGAATTTAGCTTTTTTGCGATAGTATCAAAATTCATATGAATCTCAAGATTAGGAAATGCGACAACGTTCTGCTGCTGGATTTTTCTGCAGTACCAAAGGTGACATCAAAGCGCCGGTGGCTAAACTTCGTTAATATAAAATTAATGACACCCTTAGTACAAGGTGTATCGTAAAATCGACTATAAGTCAGAGCTAATGTAGGTTAAGACGCTTGTAACGGTAGCTAACACGAGGTTTATTGAACATAAAATGTGAGATATCTACCTGAGCGAATACAAAGATAGGTATAGCTCATCGAAAAAGAAGCAACGACAACATGTGTACGTATATAGTATGCTACCTACTATATGCAGGTTGGATAAAGTTTTACAACCAAGTATAATTTGTTGTTAAAAATACACCCGTATATGTACACACGTGTTTTATTATACAGTATGTGTCGGATGTATTGCATAAAAGGAAACCAGAAATTTATCAATGAGCGCAGTAACGTATAATTAAGCTACGAATAAAATCAATCGAGATGTATTAATTTTCCCGCTTCGAAATGCGACAACTAGTGATAACTCGTTCATTTCAATTGATACATCAATTTAATGAGCAGATTCGGATTTCTGCGCTCAAGCAATCAGAATACCTGAGAACAGCCTCCAAACCCCTGTATCAAACCCTATCAGGAAAAAAAGTTGATTTTTGGCCCCAAAATCGAGAAAAATGTAAGGTAAGGTGCCCCTTGGGTTTTTTGCGATTTTGGTATAAAAATTCATTTTTTTTTGTTGATAGAGTTTAACAGGATTTTGTAGGCTATTCTTACGTATTTTGATTTTAGGGACACGATTCCGTCGAGTAAATCATGCTAGGAATAAATCCCATCGAGACATTTCAATTTTTCCGCCCTGAAATGCGACAAAATACGATAACTTGATCATTTCGATACATAGATCAATGCAGTCTGCTGATTGGGATTCCTGAGCTCACCGTAATATACTTCAGAATACGCTTAAACAAACGATTTTAATTGTTGGTCTGACACTGCAAGGCTGACTTTTAGTCAAGATAATATTTCCTGTATATCGTTAGAAGTATAGATGTTGAAATCACCGATAGTAACCGGATGATTATAACAGTTCGTTCCAAAAATTTTCATTCGCGTTCTATTTAATCTTCTTACGGCGAAAATCCTGCGCTTCTTTATCCCACGCAGCTGTTTTTGAATACCTCGAGGATCGGGTGAATATAAAAGGGTGATTCGATATATAGCTTGGTGTCAAATGCCTCGATTGGAAAGGATTCGAAGAAAGAGCTCCTTGATTGTGCGACCGCGTGCTGTTCCTGACGTTTACCGATTCATTTTATTGTACATCTCAAGGGTAAACGACATTCGACTGCGGGTCGAACTTATCCGGGTAAATTAATTAACCGCTCATAGCAATTGAAGTTCAATAATCATTTTCAAAAGACATTTCCCCACAAAATAAAGGCATCGATATCTTCAGCTCCGTTTGAATTTCAAGTGTCACATCCTAATTCCTTATACCACCGAAAAATTCTTCGAAGGGCATAAAATGTAGTTCACCAACGGTAACGGGTAAAAGTTTCCGTCTTTTCTCTACGAAATTGTCTGACAATGAGGCGGATTGAGGTGCTGCATATTTTACTACGGTATATATAGATTCACCTGTACAACTCATCAATATGCATTGCTCAAGCGTTGACTTAATAACATCCCCATCATGATCGTGAATTTCGTGGGCGAAATTCCGTGCGTTGAGTTTTGCCGGAGCTTATATACATACATGCATGTAGATATAATACAATAACGCTGTGCAGATTTGCAAATTGCAGGAAGAAATAGAAGATTTAGTTGATGGGTCTGCATTATACATGATTTAGCTTGAATAATTATTATACTATTATATCTGAAAGCAGGGTTGTCAAGATGACGCTGTAATTATTTGTGAAAAAAAAATCTAATATATTCTGAAAAGTTCATATAATAGTTGAAGGAAACATTTCGGTCTTTCCATCCCATGTATGGTTCCCATCATTTCCCGGCGTATACCTAATGCTCACGTCAAATCCACCGCTCGTTCACATTTTTCCCTCCCGTTGATAGCGGAGGAAAAAAAAATTCTCGCGTCAAAATCTGACACCTCATATATATACGTTTAGAATAAGCGTTATCCCTGTTAATACACATCCACGTAATAATTTTTCCACCATCCTGTTGTGTGCATAAGTATATTATAGATATTAAAAAATCATACACCGACAAAATCAACCCTTATTTGAAGATGTAATGAGTAAAAAAACGTTTAAAACAAAAAAAAAACTCAACGCCCTCGTAATCAGTGAGTTACTAAAGGAGAAGTGTGGCTGCGATAATGGTCAGTTTGAATGACAAGGCTTTTCTGGATACGGTACACCTTTATCATGAAATTTTGACTGACCTATAGTTACATGCATCGATAACGATGAAACGAGAGAATTGTGTTTCTAGATAATTAAAGTGTAGTTTATTTTTTTTGTCATATGTACTTTTTTTTATCTCATCCAATTTTATCCGAAAGCTTGATATTCCGTGTATAAGATACCCTCGTATAAAACCTGCACGTCCGCTCAATTCATTGCCCTGATTTCATCCGGGAACTCGAGCCAAAGTACGTCCAAGATGATTGTATCCGTTTATAAGTATTCCATCTTTTGTTGGACGGTTCGATCTAATGCACTTGGAAATATAAGTCGTGTTTCGGATCCATAGGGAATATAAGGGTAAGGAAATAAAATCTAACAACAGCACTAGAAACAATCTCAATATTATATACGATTAAGGCCCAGAATAATTATTATCTTTGTTTCGTCAAGAATTATATCTCTGCGGTCTAGATAATGTTACTGTTGCAGATGCAGCGCGATGTAGTTAGACAACAAATCTTAAGTTCTATAGCCATATTCGCTAACTTCTTGCGTCATTCACTGTCCTTGTCTTTTCGTACATGTATATTACGTATATACATAACAATAAAGACTACAATTCAAGTTGTTTTCATGCTCTCATCTGCAGCAGGGCATTACTACATTGTCTAGTCCAATTTCTAGGGTCAAATTGTTCCAAAGTCACATAATATACTGCAATTATGATCTAAAGTTTAGCTAGTCTAACTCACGAGTTAAAGTTACGGGTAATGCCTGGCTATCAGCGGTTTAATTTTTCTTTCTGTCTTTTGATTTGGGTTTTCTTCTTTCAATTACATGCCTTGTGAACGCGCGAACAATTAATCGTGGGGTACAAAGGGACGACAAAATTTAAATAAATTCTCACCTGCTACAAACTGCAGCCGTAATCTGCTACCAACACTTTCCACTTTTCAGACACAAATTATGGTACCTGCTGCTGCTGTTGCCTTTTATCGTATTATATCACTGGTTAAATTATTCAGCGAGCGTGTTTCACATTATTAATTGTAAGAGAATATAAGCACCACTGTCTACAGTATCAGAACACTTCGATTAAAGTCACGTGTTTGTTATTTTTTGTCATTAATTCAACGGCCGTTTGTTTCAATTAACGACGAATTGGACACAACTCAATGAATCTGTTATAGGCACGTTTCATTCAATGCGCAGGTTTAACCCTATCAAGTGGTTGGTTTAATTTCGTCATTTCGTCACAAAGAAGGAGAACGCAAAAGACAAACGAGAAGTAGAATGTTCAGAGATTTGAGTGAATGAGGTTACATAATATCTTACTGAATTTTTCCTCTGGTTATTTCTGTTTTACAGATCAACTCGAATTACACTTTGCACAACAAATCGAATGAGTTATACAGCAGAGTTCCAATCACATCGGTTCCTCTTTTTATTTTTATTTTTTTTTTATCGATTTTGAACCGATAGTTGTTCGATTATTAAAGTAATAAAAACTAGAGAAAAAAGAATTAGGATTTCAAATGTATTCAAACCCATGCAGTTTGCATATCTTGTTTGAAATATAACCACGCGCGGGATTTCGTTTAACGTGAATAACGATAATAAGTACCTTATATATTACAAAAAAAAATTCAGATGACTATACGTATCACATGACAAATATTTGTTGTAATTTATTTCAAATCTAATTAACGCAAAATTTTTAAATATCTAAAAATAAACAGTTCTCATTACATCGTTTAAAACGAATTAAAGGGTAAATGAGATTTACCAGCTGGTCAAGAGTCGCCGACTTAATGAATATTGTTATAGTAATTAGTGTATTTAAAATCCAGTCTGTGATTGATATAATTATCCTGTACGCGAAATTTTCTTTTATTTTGACTATTTCATCGATGATGATTTCGGGAATTTCTAAACGAAGCTCGCGCGAGGACGGTGGACGATGAGCGACTGAATGGCGCGTCGCGACGCCGGCGTCTATCTCCACCCGCACGCAAAGGCGCCGCAGAATCAGTCCTTGCGTCGCTCTCTGTACAGCGTCAATGTTTCTAATACAACAGGTTGCTTTGATTTCCCTACTCTTTGATTATTGCTTCCAACGTTCTGTACAATATATGAATGATTTTCTCTCCGCGTGTATATAACCTCGTATTTCCTCGAATTGTTGTTTCCATCACCACCCCTTTTTTCCGTCTACAAAGCTATACCAACAAGTTTCATGCATCTCGTGCAGACTGCAGCAATTGCTTCTATAACGGTTGAAAAATGGAGATGAAAATAAATGAATATGTACTTCATTACAGTATAACATCGTATGAATTCCTCGAATTTTACTTTTAATGAAAACTGCCCTATGACTTCTTTTATACAACCGAGTTATCCAAGAAAAATTTACTAAAGTACATTCTGGACATAGAATTTGCATAGATATGAAGTAGACGCGTATAATTATATCTATGTGTATTTATACACAAAACTATAACCTCTGCACGACATCAATATACTAATTTTATTTTCATTTCTAAAACCACACTCGTTCACCTACACACGTAACGTACATGTATATGTTTTAATAATATGCCTCGATGGACCCCTCCGGATTACGAGCGAATCATAAATTTCCACCCTAAATATTTTCAAGAGATTTTTTAATAGGCGAATTCTCATGAAACACGTAAAATACAAATATTATATAGGATTATGACAAGGTACGTGTATGTGTATAACGATATAATAACTTCGGATGTAAATCGTCCGAGTTTTTCACATTTGAGGATTTTGATAAAAACAATTTTTCTAATCAAATAAAATAAAGCAAACTGTATAAACGATCATCCATTGTTTAATTCAACTATGTACTCACATACATAGTTAATTATTTCGGTCTCTCGCAACGCTAACGGTTATATGGATGTAGACGAAACCTTGTCTGTTTGCAAAAAAAAAAGAATCGTCTAAAAAGACGATATATTTCTTGAGTTGAATAAAATTGTTTCTCTGAGTGTAGCTGTTTTGGAATTCAGTGTCCATTCGGACGTTGAAACTCGCGTTTGATGGATTCGGGATGTTCTTAGAAAATAGAAAGAATGGGGTGGAGTCGTGCGGAGAGAAGAGGGTGATATTGTCTATCTTATAATACGATATATCCTTCCCTCATGGTGCAGATTTATTCTTAGTTTGTATTTCCACCTCGATCGTTTAAGCTATACGCAGATAAACTATACACGTATTGCTTCGGGAATTGAACTGGAAAATTTCTCGTCACTATCGGAATACGCGAGACGATCTTCTTTTACCATAAAAAGTAATATATGAATATGCTTATTTTTCCTTATACTGCACAGAATATTACGCAACGCGTTTAATCTGAACAAATTTTTCTATACATATTACGTATACAGCTATTCGCTGAATAAATTAAATGTATGAAATGCATGAGAAAAACAGACAATTTAAAGAGAATCCCAGCATGAGAAAAAAAAACCTTTGCACAAATTTGGGTGCGGGACGCGGATGTCGATCCCTTTGACTCAACGAACGATGCGTTGTATTAGATGTAAAAATAAATCGCTAGAACATTTTATTTTTTGGCAAATACGAGAGAGGAAATAAAAATTTTTTTTGCTTCGTTAGTCGGGGCATCGTGTCAGGTGTCATTTCACTAACAAAATCAACTGTGATCAGACTTTTGAGTTTCGGTTAAAAAACGAAACTGTATAGCTGTGGAAAATTCGTTTTTACGTTTGAATTACAATGAACAATAGAACAGACATATAAAATTAGTGTATAAAACTGCACAAATTATATTATTATTAATTATTATTATAAGTAGAAACAAGCGCGTGGTTATGTGTAGCATAATTAATATAATACCCAACGCGTTTCAATTTATTGCTTTTGAATTAATACGGATTAAATCCTTCAAGCTGATTATCCCGAAAACATAATTATATCCCAATACCGTGCTTAACGTGTTGCTCGCGGTATTCAATCTGTATCTACGTGAAATATCTGCAGGTGACGAAATGATTTTTTTCTCATTCTACCCATATCAGAATGAATTTAACTTACGGACGTTTAACCATGCTTATAATAGATCAATTCGTTCAGTCGATTCTACTTCAATGTAATTGCGTAGAAGCCCTTCGAATGGAAAAGTTAAATTTAAGTGGTCTGGGACCGCTGATTAATTAGAATTTCAATTTATTCTAATGATCTTGTGCGAATGATTTGATTCGCAAATATATTAAGGTCACTGCATTGTGCTGGGTTCTTAAGCGTCTCTATCTTTTACTAATGAATATTGCGCAAGTGAAGATTGTCGTGAGCGATGATTATATATCTGAAACTCATAATATTTGTACGATGGCTAACGCAATATACCGGACAGCAACTAATCATAATTATAATTAGTAAATTGATCACGATTATGCCAAACTAACTACCCATTGTCAAACTAATGGCTGCAGTTGAATAAATTAATATGTTTAATAATTTTTATACCACAATTAAATATGTCTTATACACGGAATATAATAGATAACTTCCTCTTTCCTTGCGAGTCTTTAACATTATGATATTGACATTCTTTGAACAAAATGAAAAGTCATCGAACTTACGTCACTAGAGCCTTACGAATGCATAAAATTTTTCCGTTGGCGAATTATTATACAGACCCAAGTTGGTGACTTAATTTGAAAGATAATTGGATATGTTTTTCAGCTTTAGTAATTAATCAACACTTCTTACATTTATGAAAAGCTTACGATAATGGAGAAGATAAATTGATGAATTTCTGCCAATATCATCTATGATCAGAAATTGGATTGAATTTGCGTATTGATAATTAGTCATGCATTTTCATTCATCAAAATGATATCGGGTACGTCCAAGTTGCGCCTATTATATGCAACTTGTGTCTCACTATGATTCAGCTATTCTGCACATTCATATTGCGCTGCGAACTGTATGGCAGAGCCACCAATATATTGTTTATAGTACTAAGTAGGAAATTTGAGCTCTCTTCGCCATCCAAGTGACAAATTTCTTAACTATATTTGCCGTAGGCGGTAACCTGAAGGTAACGGTAGAAAAATTATCGTATGTGTGATAAATAGACTCGATTACAAACTTTGCCCGGTTCAATATTAGGATTTTGTATTATACCGGTGAAACTCCTGGAATCGCTTTATCAAACCTCGAGGCGCTCCGAACGATGTCTCAATCACTATGAAATCAGTGTTAGAAACTAATGATTTATAATTACCTTTGTAACTTGTAGATCAGAAACATGCTTCACAAGTTTGTAAATGAGAATAAGTGAGTCTAAGGAATTAAATGTATATCGTCTTATAATTGAAGTACATATATGTGCGAGGTTAACATAGGTAATAATAATTTCAGAGGCTCATTGATAGGAAAATCACATTTCTGGGCATATTGTTGTGTCTTCTTCGTCCGTAATTGTTTTAGCAACATGCAAAAGGTACTCAGAAAATGCTCCATGTCTAGCGATCGGCTCCGGCCCACGTAATGCCATGCTTTTAATGAAGTGTTTCACAAGCGTTGGATTCACCACCGACATTGTCAATCGGCAACCCCAACTCAGCAACGCCAATGGCTGCAACAGAAGAGAATAGATAAATTGAACTAGTGCCAATTGAAAAATTAGGAATAACAGAATCAAATAGAGACAAACTCACTCGATCTTCGTGCAGTGATGTATAGGGAGTAATAATGTGTCGTCGGAGACAAGAGCTTAATATTTTTTTCAGGCGTTTTACTTCCAATGGATTAGCGCAGGGATGATATAACATTACTATGGCACCATGCTGAAAATAAAGGGAAAATCAAATTTTTGAAGTAACTCCTAAAAGTCTACATTCTGCAGATGGATCTCACTATTACCTCTAAACTATGAATCCATCTTTGCTTGGGTATAAATTTATACTCTCCATACACAGGCCATACCGGTCTGTGTGATCCACTGTGGATAGAAGTTTCAAGGTATTAGATATGTTTTTCTGTTCAGTAAATTGTTGAATAATCATCGTATTATTTTATGTAATTGACCACCTATTCAATTTACGTCTCTCATGTAACATAGGAATAATTCAGTAGAAATTATTCGTAAAGATAAATATTCAACTTACTATATGGGAATATCATCGTCGTATTCAATTGTTTCAGTCATGCACTTGTGTACAGGCTGAAATAATAAAAGTATGAAATTACAGCAAAACAAAAAACACGGTATAGTTATTTTTTCAGTAAAGAAAAACCAGTCGCACTTACGACATATGAGGAGGGGATGTGCTCACAGTAAATCAATGGCCTCGTTAAATAGTTGGGTACAATTTTCTCATCATAGCAGGTATAGTTCACAGGTGACCAATTCCAGTCAACCCTCAAATTTGTCTAAAGAATTAAAAATGTAGATTGATTAAAAAAATGTGAATATAACTATCATTACTGCTGCAAAATCAAGGCATGAAATTTCCTCAAATTAGTGTAGAATGTGCAAAAATTAGATTATTTGCTTCCTTGTGTAGTTACACTTTGTGATCAGGTGGAAGACAGCTGGTTATTTATTTATACGACATGATACTTCGTCACACTTTGATGACTGTGTTCACTTTGCATCATTCTTTGAACAAATGTAATAACATTGGCAAAGATATTGTAAATTTGCCTTACTCTTGCTAACAAAACTAGACTTGGAAATCAATTAAAAAAAAGTCCAGATGTGTGTAGATTAGACGTCTAAATAATCAGGAACAAAAAGATCCTAAACTCAATATTATCAGCAAACAAAGTTTTCTCACTTTCCCATCGTCACACTGTTTCGATTGTACTCCCATTCCTACAAGATGATCTGGATCAGCGGGAACGTTGTGATCTTTGAATTTTCCAGTTTTGTGTAAAATCTTTGGTGGTGGAGTTGGATCATCTGGTCTTGATGGCATCCACCGGCCTGTCCATTTTTCATCTTCATCTTCATTTCCTGTTTCTCTTGGCCACTCTTTATTAGCTCCATGTTGCTTGTGAAGCTTGTGCCCGAAAACATCTCTATCCTCTTCACTGTTGTCTGTGATAAACATTATGAGTTGTTTAGTGGCAAATAAGGGCTTGCATATTGTAATTCAAGGATAACCAGATCCTGAAATCCATATAACATCTAGTAGGATTGCTTCATTGACTCACCTTCTTGTGATCGTTTGTGGTAAAAGCCATTGACGAAATGGAAGACAACACCAAAGCAGATAAACAACAAGAGCACACGATGATTCCCCATCTCTTTGATGCAGTAGATATCAACCAAACACCTGTGACACTAGTCTGACAGTTCGGACCTAACGTTAAACGTGCCAGTTAGACATCGTCCTTCTGTGGTCTAGTCATTAGTGCTGTATTTGGTTTGTGAAGTTTTCATCACCATCGGGAGATGCCGCTACGCGCTAGCTAGAAATTTATGGGGTATATCTCAGGCGTTATTTTCGAGCAAAGTTCGCACCGTGGTCTATCGGCGAGCGAAATTCTTTCACAAAATCAATTAGGTCATGATTCAGTTACTTAAGCACTTAGTCAGCGATGAATTCATTCGATATGAACTATTCAAGCAGTACTAAACTTCCATAAATTTTTATTTTCAATCCTCTCTCATTTGAACTATCAACTAAACTCGAAAATGTAGATGCACCTAACAATAAGATTTAAGCAAAGTTCTTTCTACCTGATTCTATATTAATTAATTGACTCAATAATACATTTTTGTTACGGAAGCAAATTTTTCTCAGAGTTTCAAATCATTTCAAAGTTAGAAGTGGCTAGACCGAAAAGCTCATTAGTCCATCTACTCGTGGAAAATACTTGTGAAGCTTTTTTAGGGTACGAGCACGTGCGTCTGAAGTAATTTCAAGAGTTTGTCACGATGACGATTAATCCCTATCATAAAAAAATGATCTCACATTCCAAAAAGCTTCAATTATTCATTGTTTCGTCTCACGCAATGATTAAATGAAACTTACTAGAGAATTATATCATTATCATCATGTTGTGCGTACTTACCAAATATCACAGATTGATGTTTGACTTATTGAACCTTCACAAAAAATCAACCATACTTTGCATAATTTTATTGCACAATAATATAATCGGTTAGTTGAATTGATAAGTTTTATTTTTAACTCTGCTTTGACAGTGAGCGAAATAAACATCAGTAACTGTTTAATCTCACAGTCGTAAAACTGTCTAAGGTTTGCGATCATTTCAGATTTAGGTAGATAGTAAATAGTATACTACATATACTCGTATTAAATTTTAGTTATACAGGGTGTTTATGTTAACTTTGACCAAACTTTTGGGGTGTGTAGGGGTCGCCTAGACAAGCATTTTAAGGTAAGATACTCATGGTCGGAAACTCATCCGAACGGCTATGTATAGGGCTTCAAATAATGTTGGTACCACGCGCTTATCCGTTGTGTAATGAATAAACTGCGATGACTTTTTACCCAACGTTTTATTCAGCCTACAGCAGTACAAAGTTTTTGTGTGGAATAAATACACGATAAGCTTCAATGAAAACGATAGTCTTGACACAAAAAGATAAACAATTAGAAAAATAATAGAACATCTTTTCACGGGTTTTTCACAGTTTGTTTTCAAAATGTCCGCCACCTTAAGAAAGGCACTCTATAAAATGTCTTGTCATTCCCTCGGGTATACTGCTGTAGGATGAATGAAAGGTCGGGCAGAAATTCATCATATCACATTCATTACACAATGGACAAGCGCGCGGTACCAAATACTTCGAAGCTCTCCACAGCCGTTATTAGGATGATTTTCCGACCATGAGTATCTTACCTTGAAACTTTTGTCTGGGCGGCCCCTACACACCCCGGAAGACTAGTCAAAGTGAACATAAACACCCTGTATAGATTACAGAGTCAAAAAAACGCCATCCACTTTCTACTGGGTGCATTTACCCCACAATACATGCATTCCCATCCGGAATCAAAATTAGTTGACGTGGAAAAGAAAATTTCATTTCAACTTCAACGTTAGACTCTTCTAATATACCTATTTGCAATAGTATCACGTTACTACTAATATCAGTTGGCCAAAATGGAACAAAATATGTGCATACGTTTGAAGTTTCCGAAATTCGTTATTTTCATTCGACACGTACTTTTCGCTAATCAACAAACATACATCCTCGTCATATGATGAAGTCGTCCAAAGACAAGGCTGTGGTAAAAACGAGGACCACGGCCACCCATTTCGATTATTTCGATTATTCGTATAATAATTATGAAGTATTATCATGTATTGTATACAAACAACTTACTTTGAAGAATTGTGCAACATCATCACACTGATGCGTGCCGCTCTCCCATAACATAATCCGTCAAACGGTCTGATTAAGATAAAGCTTATTATTTCATGATCATTCAACCATATTCTAAAACAATGATTACACATTCAAGAGATAATTATTGAAACATCATTTAGTTTGGAGGGGACAAGGAAAAAACTACTAGTTGCGGTACATAAATATCTGGATACATGTTTGTAAATCGTCACCTCGTAGTTGGCAAAGTCTATTAATCTCTGTAATTCTATAACTTGGCCACTTGATCATTTCGTGAATTTTCCATATGATACTGTCATAAAATATAAATTATTATTTCAATTGGCAATGATAATTTGACACAAGTAGTCAGATCTCCTGATTCAGTGATTAAAGGCGTGGGTAGTGAATTCAACCGACAACATGGTATCGCTCTCATCTGGAAGTATCAACGTTTGTCTGCTGCTAGGAATTATTTTAATGAATGGCTCTGAACTCTGTGACTGTATTCCGTTGAGAAATGCAGAAAATTACAACGACACTGACGCCGCGCGTCCAGAAGTCTGCATACCTCAGGGAAAAGTGCGAGGTGTGAACATGCTAACTCATAATAACAGAAAGATCTACGGCTTCATGGGAATTCCATTTGCTAAGCCACCCATCGGAAATCTTAGGTTCGCAAATTAAAAAAAGAGTAAAGAGATCAGGGGCTTGTTGGAAATTTTCGATTATAATCGTCATAGTTAACTCTTAGATTTAGGGCACCTTTGCCGCCTGATCCTTGGAACGGAACGTTGGATGGTGGTAGAAACTACAATTTATGTCCCTACTTGGAAGGTGATAAAATTGTTGGAGATGAAGACTGTTTATATCTTAATGTTTTTACGCCAAAGGTAATCTTGTATTTTACTGTACCCTAGTGATTTATTTCGACCTAAACGTTTCGATCCGCGCAGCTTCCAGTTAATGAAAACTCCACACTACTACCAGTGATGTTCTACACGAATGGCGGAGGGTTTAAAACTTCGATTAATGATGTCCTGAAGTATAATCCATTCTTTCTTCTTGACAAGGATGTGATTTTGGTATCTCCAAATGCCCGTGTCGCAGCGTTAGGATTTCTAAGTACCGGAGACGAAATTGCACCCGGTAATTATGGAATTAAAGACGCCCGTCGCGCACTAGAGTGGACTCGTGACAATATCAAATACTTCGGTGGTGATCCAAACCGAGTGACCTACTTTGGTGGAAGTAGTGGCGCCAATGTAGTTGAGTATTCATTATTGTCAAACTCAACGAAAGGTAAATGTTTTTAAATACAAATTCATTATTTGCCTTCGATTAGATAATCAGTAACTAATAAAAAATTATCACAAACTACAGGACTTTTTCATCAATACATAATTCAGAGTGCAGGCGGAGGTTCATCTCGATGGTCAGTAGCATCCAGAAATCTGAGTGCGTTACGCGCTAATAGACTCGGTCACTACATTGGATGTCCGACAAACTCGTCCGTAATTCTTATTGAATGTTTGAGGAGTCGCACCGTACCTGAACTGTTTAGTGCAGACTCATATATGCTCGAATGGTTAAATTTTCCGATTATTATATGGCAACCTACCATAGAACCAAATATCGAAGGAGCAATTCTTCTAGAAGACCCTCCAAAACTTTTCGCGGCTGGAAAATTCCATGACCTACCTTCTATGCATAGTATAGTTCCGAACGAAGGAATTACTCTGACTGCGGGTGAATAATACGTGTCATTATCATAATATCAAGTAGAGTTTGTATTTCAATTTAACTTTCTACATGTTCATTAGCCATTGACATAAGACCGGATATGGTAGAGGAATTTTTGGAGAATATTGATACGATCCTACCGATTATTCTACAATCCCATCATACAGTCGAGAATGAAACAGCCTATATCAATACCGTGAAGTCGTACTATTTTAGTGATTTGAATGCCGACAAAAAAGTGGTAACTATTATTTATGCTAACAATATTAAACAACTAAACGCACTACCTCTCCAAAACCTATTTCAGCTGATGAATAATTTGACACTGGTTGTTGGCGACGTCATAATGACTCATCCCGCTTATCAACTACTTCAAATTCTATCGAAAAAAAAAAGCGACTACTATTTGGCTTCCTTCGAATACAGGGGCGTTTTGAGTCACAGTTATTATTATACCGGAGGTTCCCTCGTCGATTACGGTACAGCGCATGGCGATGAAATTATTTACCTATTCGAAAATCGAGACTTTCAATTCGGGCCTCCTAGTTATAAAAGGACCAAATCAGACTGGGAAATGGCCAGGAGAATGGTACAACTGTGGACATCCTTTGCGATTAATGGGTAAGTGGATTAAAAACCAAAAAAAAAGCTTGCGCATACATCCGTATTTAGTAAATTAACTCAAAATATAAAAGACCGAAATATCTTTGAGTTATTGTCATTATGTGATTTGCCACAAGATGCCTTCTACTATTTTTTCTTTCATACTGGAAATAAAGGTTTCACTTTCAATGCCTAGGATTATTTCACGAGTTCTTACGAGATAGATTTTTATTTCAGGAGGCCGAGTGTGGAAGGTTTGAATAGCACCGTAGTTTGGGAACCCTACTCACCAGTGAAAAAGAATTATCTTCGAATTGGAAATAACCGGAGCATTGAACTTGAAATCAAAAATGACATTCACGCAGACCGTATGAAATTTTTGGAGGAACTCGAGGCAGCTACGGTATGGAAGTAGTCAAGTGAATGGATAATCTATTAATCCGATGCCTATTTATACCTACGAATTCCTTCTCCCGAATTACCGGTTGGTAATAAAATTGCGTACTTTGAATCATATATTCCCACATGTTCAATTTTATTATGTTCTACTTTATACATTAAATTATAACAGCTCAATAAAATATCTCGAAAAATTAATTGCCACGGTGCACTCCACGGAAACTATCTGATGTCTGAAGAAATGATTGAGGAAGTTTTAAAATGAAGATTTTCAACCGTAAATCGCCGCCAAATCTACAGGGTGTCTCAGAACTAAGTGCAAATTTTTTAGGAGCGATAGTAGGGGCCGAGCCGAGTTGATTCACGTATATAACATCTGGTCTCCGAAATACCGTTTCCACAATATGACCGGTTAAAAACTTGCGCTTGTGCCGGAATGTAGGCAACCCGTGAAACTCACGGAATCATATCGCTATTAGCATTTAGTAACTATACTTCGTAAAGTATAGGCAGTGGTACTCAATGCTATTAGCAATGTTATGTTTGTAGTAAAAATTAAATTCTCAGATTTGGGATGCGCCATAATTCGCATCAAAGATCGAGCGTGCGTTACAACCAGACTACTGACCGATGAGTGCTGTGTAATTCCGGTGCAAAGCGCAACTTTTTAACCGGTCATATTTTGGGAACGGTGCTTAGGAGACCACATGTGTATACTTGATACATCGAGGATTTTGTTGTAACATACTCGTAGATTTATAGATTTTTTATGCTATGACTTATGTTGGTCCAATTTCTAACTGACGACGGGGATTTAAATCGTGCGTTCCCGGTAATAAAAAATCTACTGGCCTGATAAGTGGCGCTAACTTGTGCCTTAAAGAGTACTATAATGGTATCCTCCAGCACAACTGACTGCTCAGCGGTTTAGATCAGTGGCACTGGCTCATTGCAATACACAGCAGCACGTGTTTGGGGCTTTGGATTGGGATAAGATCGTTTGACTTGGATTTGAGTTTCATCATCGTGAATAATACATGTAGATTAAGATTCCTATGAGATGTTTAAATTTGGATTTACAGTGGACGGTGGAAATCGAGAGAACGGTACCTAATCATGTAATTCTAGCGAACTGGTTCCTAGGTTACGTGTGCCATTGTTGGAGCAGTGGCGCTGCTTGCACCTCCATTTGAACACTGTAGCCCAACAATGAAGGTTCTATTGGGCTTTCTTCCAGACGCTGAGGGAACCAAAGGAGAAACCCCCCTGCTCGACTGGTTCCCTGCAGAAAGAATTGAGGTATCCTCGGAACAGCTCACCAAAATTTTTGACGACGATGATTTCAAAGTAACGGACATGTTCTATGATATAACATTGAAAATTCTGCACGCAGACAAGGTAGTGATCGATTTGCAACATGATGACTGCAAAAATATCATCGAAGCTGAATCTCAACATTCTGATCTTTTGCCTGCAAAGTATGAAGGTAATCTTGTCAGGTGTTCAGCCAAAATTATTTTGGCAATATAATCTTAATAATGTTTGAGATTCCTCTTTGATCTTCCACTTTATCTTCAAATGAACAGGTGGCCTCAAAATTTGGGAATGTACGTATGATCTTGGAAGGTATCTTTTAGCTGAGAAAATACCACTGGATCACAAAGAAGTCCTCGACTTGGGATGTGGTACAGGGATGTTGGGTCTTCTGGCCGTACTCAAAGGATCAGCTAATGTTCACTTCCAAGACTATGTGCGCGGAGTATATTGGAAATATAATACTTGCCTATTGTTGTTTATATTGTCTAATATTTCAGAATGCAGAAGTAATAAAGTCTATCACAATTCCGAATGTAATTTTGAACATCAGCGATAAAAAACGTGTTCGAGAACAGTGTGCATTTTTTTCTGGAGATTGGGAATCTTTTAGTAAACTGGAGTCACAAAAGTACGATATCATTTTGACTAGTGAGACGATATATAACCCGGATAATCAGCAAAAGTTGTACAATGTCTTCAAAACAAAGTTGAAAAAGAATGGCACAGTGTAAGCAGATTTTGGTTTTTGTTTGGTAATTCATCTGATAATGAGAATTACGATCAGAGTTGGATATAAATTGGAATATTTTTTTCAGTTATGTTGCTGGAAAAATTTATTACTTTGGAGTTGGTGGGGGAATGAGACAGTTTGAGGAGCTTGTCAGAACTGAGAAAAAATTCTGTACTGAAACTGTTTGGAGAAGTGAAGAAGGTAGTGATCTACAGTCTGTGGTTTCGAAGTTTGAACTGACTGATTTTATAGCGCTTGGAAGTAATAAATTTCGTTTATAAATATTTTTACAGGAGTTCAACGTGAAATACTGAAGCTAACATTCGATAATTGATATTTGACTGTGAGATTATAGCAGAGCGTACATCTCACATAACTATTGATAATTACTGACACCATACTTACCCCCAACATTTCATATGAATTATATTGCTAAGGAGATTTGGCTATCGTTTCAGAATAAAAAATAAACAATTCCAGCAATGAATAACACATGTTAAGGCGATAACCTCTCATAAACCCAACCATCAGTACCCTCATGTAGTAAAATACCGTCTGGCTTGTCTTTTGGCTCTCGACGTCTGAATCGAATTCTATCATGTAGACGGTCACTTTGGCCCTGCCAGAACTCAACGAAACGTGGAATGACCCTGTAACCGCCCCTGAAAAATACATCGCAATTATCTAAATGACTTAGAGATCAATGACTACTTCAAAGATAGCTGGTGTCTATCTACACTTACCAACACTCTGGCCTGGCAACTTGACCCTCAGTGTGTTGTGCCAGCAGTTCACGTTCTTTGATCATGAGAGTTTCTCTTCCGGCAATTACAGCGCTCTGTTTACTAGCCAGGGCACCCAGCTGACTGTGGAATGGTCGTGTTCGGAAATACTCATCACCATCAGCGGAAGAAGTCTTCTCGACCCTTCCCTCAATGCGAACCTATGTTCAAATAATAAAACTTTGAAGAATCGTGATGACATTGGAATATTCAGAATGTCTGCTAAATTATCACCTACCGAACGTCTCACTGGTTCCCAATAAAACGTCAGAGCTGCTTGTGGATTTTCTGCCTGAAATCAATAATAATTTCATTGTCAGAGATAAAATTTTTTCATTCCGGCAGAAACTTCATGGCTGTTTCTATTTATTCTGGTAGTTACTCACTAATTCCTGGCCTTTTCGGCTCTCATAGTTAGTATAAAATTTGAAACCATCAGAGCCAAAGCCTTTCAGTAGGACAAATCTTGCTGAAGGTATTCCATCTCTAATGAAATGAAATGCACAGATGAAGATTTTAGGTAAAGAAAAGTCTGACTCAATCATATAAAGGACTACTTACTTAGTAGCAGTTGCCAAACACATAGCATTTGGTTCGAGAACTCCTGGTGTTTTAGTGGCTTCATCAAACCAGGCTTTGAACTGTCCGAAGGGTTCCTTGCTTTTCAAGTCGTCCTCGGTGAATGTTTCACTCTTGTCTTTATATTTGATTCGCATTCCTAGAACATAAAAATAAATGTGTACAAAGATTACATAATCCATGCCACATGCTGGAAAACATACTATGACAGTTTAGACTTTATATTAGTCCCAGTTTTATGCTTTACACGATTGACAGGATGATAACATTTATCAAGAAAACGTCGCCTTATTTTGCACAAGAATAAACACATCGCAATTAGCATGGGTGCGAAAACAAACGGGAAATGTGCAACACTCATCCTTCGAACAGCTGGTGTGCACGTGACCTGTCATACAATAATAATTACGGTATTCTAAAATATCACGAGTTAATTGTTAAAGGTAAGTGAATTTACCTCCAATATCGGTTTCCCAATGTCTAGTCATTTTATCTGTACCAAGGGATGCATGCGCCATATTTGTACCAAAAGATAACTTGGAAAACACTCGACAGTGAATGCTGCAAGTACAGCTGTAACTAACACCAGAGGTTGTGATCGAACAGCTGATCGCCGGGTAAAGAGACGAGTAGAAAAGCGTGTTTGTAGTATCAGGGCGCCGAATCATTGCTAGGATTCGCGAGCAAGTTGACACCATTTTCTTACTGCTAGTTTCGATATAACCGTGCGGAAATATTTCCAAATTTGATCCGAATACGAATAACACAGAACTTTTATCTAGCACCGATAGCTGCGCGTCAAAAATAGTGAGCCACAAATAATGGGGACTCCGAAATTCCCATAGTTTGACGAGTGTGATGACAGTTGTGGCTAATTTTGCATCGTCTTTGAATATAAGTAATTATCCAGTTGATTTCGTAGAAATTGATGACCTCCATTTAAAAGTATTTTAGACGAATAATCAGGCTTTTTCGATACGACATAGGCCGGAATATTTAGATTAACTCATTGTCAGTGTGCTGAATTGACAGCTCGTATGAGGGGGAAGTTTTGCTGACGGCCGTGAGCGTGATCACGTAATGTAAAAAAAGGCGGTAACTGAACTACTATATTTGAATAAAGGTGAATATGATCTATTTTTGCGTATTCCTATTCTATGAATAATTATCGGCTGATTTATGACGCTTCGACAGCAAGTTCAGTACATTGCATCTGCAATAATTATTAACACATCAACCAAACGCAAAACTGATGTTTGATAATGTGATAGCGTTGTATCCCACTACAATCTTGTACACACGTTACTCTTTGTTACTTATGAATCGTTAATAGATTTCGACAGGTTTGAGTGTTCTATTTAGAACGGCAAAAGTATAGGGCAGAGTTCAAGAATAGGGAAGGTTATGGATGAAAAGTAATGATTGAGAACCTCTGAACAATAATTATAATATCTTGTTACAAAATCCTTACATAAATATAAATAAAACTTTTAACCAAGAGACTAAGCTATCTTGTGCAACCAAACGTCAAGTTGTTCAATATCAGCAGAACTATCTGCGTCCTTATTGTAGGCACTAGCCTCTGCAAAGTCAACCTTTGAGCCAAGATGGGTGAATTCGAAATCTTTTCCTTGTTTACCAAGATAAAAATTCGTCGAAGAGGCATCTGTTGCCTCCAATTGATTAGTTTTGGTCAGTCTAAGAAGATTCATTTCCTTTTCCAGCAGAGATTTAATTACGCCACAACCCTTTGCCATTGTTTGGTCTTGTTTGTTGCACAGAATCATGATTGGCGGTGTATTTCTTTGGAATGTTGCATCAGACAAAATTGTATACAAATATCTAGAAAATTAGACAAAACAAAACTCAGCATGTTTCAAGAGAGAAATAATTTGATTCCCTATTAATCACTTACTCAGCAACATCTCTGACATCTTTTTGGATGGTAAGTGAATCGATTACATAGACCAAACCTCTTGCAGAAGACTTATAAGAGTCCAAAAACTTACTTCGTAATCGTTCATGACCAGGAATATCCACAATTCGTAAAGAACTCTGCAAAGAAAAATGAGATGAATAACAATAACTTATTACCTTTGGTTATTGGTAGTTTAAATTCAAGCAGTTGGTATATTTGGGTATAGATTCAATTAAACTCACATCATTTATGATAACATCGCCAATATTCTCTTTAACAGAGGTGTGTGTTGCTACATATTTGGAATGAAGGAGTCGGGCAAAAAGCAACGTTTTTCCAGCGTCGCTGAGTCCTGTAAGGAGTACGCTGCGACCTACAGATCTCCTCCTACGCCATAAGGCGAATAGCACTGTAATCAGAATAGATGATTAATTGAACAATGCAATTTAACTTGATAAAATGGGCAAGAAATGTATCAATAGTGATTTCAATTTTCAACATTAGCACAGGAATTATTTGGTTAATTTTTTTCGTGAATTTAGTCATTGATTTTACGTTTTTACAACGATGTATCTATTTTGTTATTACATACACAATTATGATGCACTAGTTTCATGTTTAATATTCGCTGTAATTGTATTGTTTTACAACTATTGTAAATTCTATGAAATTATTTTGATGTGATAGTTTTTATCAATTTAATGAATTCTTGCTCATGAAATAATCCAAGATATTATATGTTCAATGTGTTAACATATGCCACGTACGTAAGGTTATGTGCATAAAAAAAACACACTGAATAGATATTTTTTCACTTTTGGATGAGACATCTTTGTGAATGTTGTAAATTTAAGGGAAAATAAATGCACAATGGTTTGTATATTTGTATACTCATGGGAAAGATTATTATGAAGGATAATTTAGGAAAGCACAATATGTGTATGAAATGTTATAACCTTAAATCGCTGTATTGTATATTAAAAGATTACCTAATGTCATGAATATGACGAATACTGCAACGAGCATTGCAACAAATTGCGTGCTTTCATCACTTTTAGCGACTATCCTATCTCCACGTTTTTCCATTTTCAAATAATCACTGATAATATCCAATTGACGACAATCAACCCTTGGAAGAAGATCTTACGATTTTACAGATGTCTGACATCGACGAAGGGCACCCGACTACTCGCTTCGAAATGTTCTTTGTTTTATCATAGATGGAGCTGGGTGCACGTTTGAGTAGCTCGAAGAGGGATGATGGGGTGAAAACGAATTCACTCTTCGAAACAGGGATGAGAGTTCTTGGAGAATAGAGCCAAAAATAGTAATTTCTGTTTATCATAAAATATTTGTTCGATGAAAGTCATTGGATCATGAATCAACCCTGGGTAAGTTGTTTAATCTTTTAAGAACCCAGAGCTGCTATCTGTAGAATAAAAAATATTCGAATGCAAAATAAATAGTTTGTACAAGAAGAATTCTAGGGGTAGTTTTTTTTAAAATAGTCGTCGGATATCTAAGGATAACAAACACGCATGTGTACCCAGCTAACGAAATGGAATGAAGAAATTTTTTTTGGGTCAGACCACCCGAAATTAACGTGCGGAGATTCTGAGTGTTATAATATGTGTTCTGCACTCGAGGGCGGCAGGTTGCACCTGCTGTCGTTGAATGATTTTAAACACATGTCCTTGCGATGTAGCTTAGAAATGTCTGGCCAAATATTGGGTGAAAGGATCCTTTTCTCTGGGGGTAAGAGGATATTTGGCTAAGATTATATTTGGTATGAGTTTCTGGTATCTGAATTATTATTTAAAGAAAGGAAGGGTGCCAAAGAAACAAAAACAGAAAAAAGGAGTCGTTTGGAAGCTTGTACAACAGACAATTCCTTGCAAGAAATGTGCAGATGAAATTTTAAGATATTATCGTCAAAGACGGTTTTACGAAATTCTACGATTTAACTCCGATATACGTGTACAGAAATGTATGTACAGGCCTTGAATTGCTCAAGCAATGGACAGCGATTGCAAACTCGCAGCTTTCCTTATCCATGATGCGCAATTCAATCCGTTTGTTTCTATACAGTTTCTGAATTTCCGTACTTGGCAGAGAGTTGTCGGGCCTTTGGTTGCCCTGTACAAAATCGACCCGAAAACCAAGAGCGGGGACGGGACGACTTCTGCCGTTATCAGGATCGGCAGTCGTGTGACTCTCGAATTTATTGCTTGGATGCTGTAGCATTATATATTATGCAGTTTCGCAACTCGCTTATACGTCTTTCCCCCGCGCTTCGTGTGTAACTTTTTCTCCCGTCCATTTATTTATTTATTTTTTTTTTTAATTTCGCAGTGCACGGTGTACAAAAATGAATAAATAAATAAATAAATATTTGGTACATAATCGCTCTCCTTTACCTCAACTCAATTCGATGATCAGGCATTCGAATCCGCGCCCCGTGGGAATACGGTCTTAACGGTCACACTGGAAGATCGATTCTGCTGAGCATGATGGACTTTTCTGACGTGTAAAGTCATCCTGAAACTTTCACAAAAACTGTATGCTCGTAAGGGATATATTTCATATACAAAAAACCTACTTTGTACGTAACAAATCCGCGAACAAACTAAATGAACCGAAATTTTCTTTCCTGATATTCCTCGATGTCACCAATTTCTACAGCTGTATGTAATATAATTTGGTAACAATTTCACATAATTTCCTTTCCAGATGGCATGTTCATGATGTATTGTGAATTCCATTATCGATTTCTCGTTCGATATCAAAAATTTTATCCATTCATCTTTCACGATCACTTCTTGCTTCAAAACTGTCAGTCATGAGAGCAGGCACACAGCGGGTAGTCCAGTTTGATCGTTGGCCAAAGAATCGACGGAATATTATTGCTTATTAATGAGTTATGTCCTTATCGGTAAACGACGTTTGCGAATAATATTTCGGTCCGTTACCACGACCGCCAAGGCTCACCAAACGATGTCACTTATGTCACAAAATTAAATGTTTAAATCATTCGCGACAGAGAACACTTGAGATCCTCGGATGAAACTTTCTTCTGCTTTATCAATTAGATTGTTGAATATATCTTATATATTGTTAAGTAAAGTCCGGAATGGAGAAACTAAAAAAAAGAGATGAATGAAAATTTCGATTGACTGTATAAAATGCAGACCAATAAGCGATCGATGCTTGTATAAATATGAATTCGATAATATCAGAATCACGTTCACCTGCAAAGTGTTCGAATATCGCTTTTGATCAGATATATGTATTATATTATAAAACACAACGCGCGTTGCACGAATGAGAGTATGAAATTTTTAATAACACAGCCTCATATCTGCTGCTATATAAACTCGCCAGCAATACATGCTTGCTTAATTACGAGGTAGACATGTGTAGATATCGACGGTCATTAAATTATGTACACGTATCAATTATTATTGGATCATTAGGAACGGCGAACAGACATATATTGATCCGTTAAATGATTAATCATTCCTCTGTATAATTTGATCACGAGTAGAAAACTAATAATTTCAAAATTGGTAGATTGAAATTGCTATATTATTATGTGTATCTATTCGGAATATAGGTAATACATGGAACAGCATAAACAAGCATAAATTCTTTTTATACACGAATTTTGTGTGCAAAAACTAACTGATTTTTAAGCGATTTCATTTGTATAAGTAAGTCCCAAAGAAACATCGAGTCGAGGGAGCCAGGATGCTATAAAATAAGGCAAAAAAGTATAAAATAATCAGAAAGTGGGATGGCACAAGAGAGAAACGAAGCGAAGAACAAGGAATGAGGAGAAACACGACCGTACGTATTCAGCAGCAGAAGGTATATAAGCTGGTACACCTTTAGCTGCAGCAGCAAAGCGAGGTAGTTTCTTGCTGTAGCCAAAAAGGGGCGAACTTCGATCCCGCGCAGAATCTGCAATTATATCGCAAAAAAGTATACGAGCGACAAACTGTTTCCTGCCCCGTAAACAATACGGCCAAATAAGAAGTAGATATAAATCTTTAGAAGAAAAAAAAAAGAAGTAGTTACCGTCCCAATCCAATGGGGACAAAAAACTAAATCGATTGCTAAATTCTCCATTGACATGTACACACGCAACTTATTACGGCGGTTCCTCTTGATCTGGTCACATATACATATACACGCATCGAAATACATATTATTATACGTGTATACCATCTCATGCAGCGTTCGTAAACCGAGAGCAGCAAAATCAGTTTTAAAAAAGACATCCCCTGACTTGGCATTAATTTTTAGAACAATTTATATTCAATTAAATTCATCAACTGAAGCAGGTATAAAGATAAGACCACCATTATTATTATTGTAGGACGTCTTTAACGGGCCGGATTAAAGGTAATTTTGTGGCCGCAGCGGAGCACGTATCTCGCTAATGTCCGCGAGTAAATTAGGGTGCTAAATCTGATGTATTAAAATATTTCCTTTGGGATATAATCCGTGGGGCGCGTCCGCAGAAAAAAGCAACGAAATATTTACATCTAAACGATTATGATTACGAAGTTTCGTGCGCGCAGCACTAAACGAGTTAAATACGTAGAAGATGATCGTTTATATTTTTGTTTTATGCATTTTGATCCTGTCAATTTTATATCCAGAGCTTCGCGATAATTATAGTTGAGGTTCGAGGTGCGAATATATATCGAAGTTGAAAGTTTCGCGAGACTCGTCGTAAGAATATTTATTACAGGTGTGTATCGAAAACTCGTTGATTGGCTAGACAATTTGCGAATGTGTTTGACATCGAATATCCTTGATTACAACGTATATAACATAGCTTATACCATACCTATGATCCCCATAAAGATTCCAGACATCGGACCGCAATTAGCAACAGTCAATTATTGCACCAACAACTTTAGACTAATTGGTTGAACCTGTTGCAAACATAAATAAGGCAATCTTTCGTTTCGATATTCCAAACACCGCAGCACCGAATCGATAGGTTCAAACGATTAGGAAAGGAAGTTAGGTTCGCCTTTATATATAGTAAGCCCTCTGCATCCTCGTAGTATTAATTCCAACGTTTTAATGTCTGGCTTCGATTCTATCTGAATTCCATATCCAAATTCTGCAGCAGGGAGGCGCACATTTCTTATGGTATTCTTATACCTTTTTTTACTTCATCCTTTTTCTTTGTTTATCGAGAAGTTTTCAGGGACGTTATACTTTAGATGAGAACGTGCGAGTAATAAGATAAGACCTTATAGTTATATACATTTAATCTGATTTCAGAAGGTGCGAACCTACCCATCGGCCATATAGCTCAGAAATATCGCGCTACACCGATGGTTAACGCAACGAGACATATTATAATACATTGCCTTATTTTAAATTATAAGATAAAATTGTAAAACTCCATGTTTATTCTCAGCTCATTCGCAACGTACATAAGAATCGGGGGCGTTTTTCATAAATAACACCATTTTTCGATTACAGGTAGGCGAAATTTAATACGCTCATGGGGATCGTGTAAAAAAAAGTTTCGTATTATTACACGCGTGCAATTTGCTGCAGGTATATAGATGCACAGATATGATTTTGTGTCATAATAAAATATTGAGTATAGTGATAATAACTCTGTGTAAGATTAAAATCACTTATTACCTCGCGACTCTCTCACAGGATTGGTCGGAGGATTTTTTCGTTTCACAATGAGTACCTTTTCCAGAATTGATATGAATCGAACGCGTTTCAACTCACCCTGCGGCACTCGAAAAATTTCGTATCTTCAGGTTTGCCATCAGCTTTCAATCCCGATCTCTGGTCCTCTCGCTCGTTAAAAATTGTATGTCGAGATGAAAAGCATATTTAGGCATGAAGCATCAAAGTATAAAGTAATCTTTTAACGATCATTTCGCGTTATGCTCTTTTGTCGAAAGACGTTCCGCGCAAAGGCTTGAATTTATATATACGTACGTACATAGTTTGGATCATATGTGTATGTGAAAATGTGTGATGCATATAAAGAGTAAACTTTGTAACGGAACCGATAATAAAACTGCCCTCGTCTCTCATACGGAACTATATCGGACATAAATCTCCCAGATGGAGAATGAATGCCGCTTTCACTGGATATAATACGGGAAGTCGCGACGAAACATCGCATCACATCAAGAGCAGAGCAAAACAGCCCCGCCGCCGGCTTTGGCTTTAGCGTGCTAAAAAATAAAGAATATATATACGTAATAAAAAAGAGGAAAAGGGATAAAAAAAAAAAGAATGATGGAGGAAAAAAATCAGTCATCAAACAGTCGTCCGGACTTACAAAGTAGCAAAGCTTATACTTATATACCTCGCGTGGTCTTTCACCCCATGGGATTCGAGCTACCTTTCGTATACCATATCCTGTATAGTTCGCTGCGATACGTTCCTCGCAAATAAAATTTAACAAATTCGTTGCACGCAGGGTAGTTTATGGGGTATGTGAGAGGTTTCTTTATGGTTTGGTTTAATGCTCCCTCGGGGCTATTAACTATCCCTCTTTTACGATAGTAAGGTACCTAGGATTCACGTTTAAATTGTAACATAGACAAAGAACCTGAGGATTATTATACTTATATACCGGCTACCACCCCATTTGTACTGTGCACTTCGGTATTCTGATCCTCTAGATCATTGTCCGTTAGAATTACATACCGAGGAGACAGGAATCTTATTCAGATTGTATTACGAATACGAGAAAAAATCAGGCTGGGTAATTTCACTCGATGTAAATAGATCCAGAAAAAATCATCGATATATTTTTTTTTAATTGAATTTCGAGCTTCAGTGTACAAACCGATGGAATGTTGAAGCAGAAGGTGCAGTTTTTATTATCGTGTAAAATCTGCACCCCTTACAGATGATGGCAGTGAAATGAACTGAGAGGTGGGGCGTGAAAAAAACCTTCCTAAATTTTCCAATAATGTATACTTTTAAAAAAAGTTGTGAACAAAGTAGACGGATATGTGTTCGCGGAAAAAAAGAAACACCCTGAAATAAATCAGAGATACAATTATTTAACGACAGTACCTACCGTACTGGGAAAAAATTTAAACCTCTTGATACATAAGGTCGTTTTCCATTTGTGTATATATATAAAATGGTCGTATATATTTTGACAGTTACGAGGAGTCTTAACGATCAGGATTAATTTTAATGGGATATTTCGAAATGCGCGACGATGCGCAATGATACATGCTTGTTATACGGTTTAAATTCCTTCACGATGTTTCGCCGTTTTATTTCAATTTTTATAACTTTTATAAGTGTCGACAGGAGCCGGAGGCAGCTGGCAAGATGTAATGGAGAAAAGTGGTGCCACGCAAACTATAAAACTACCGAAAAAGTCGCGAATTGATTTTCAGATTATCTGATAGAATGTAAAAAAATTCGTGGAAACCGATGGCAAAAAAAGACCGTGAGAACTTTGGAAATGAGAAACGATTGAATTCCTACATCCTTACTCGAATGGAAAAAAAAAGAATAGTAGAGGGAAAAAAGTGACGTGCACCTCAGCGAGATTTTGTAAGACTCGAGCGAGTCGTCGGCCGGGCGTCTTTTGCTCCTTCGTTTCGATCCACTCTACAATATTATATACGTGGGTTGTAACCGAGAAAAGCAGCGAACCCTTATAAAACCCTTGAGAAATTTTAGCTGTCGATTTTAATCTCTGAAGAATCCAGATTTCTGGAAATTGTATATCCAGTCCACGTGGGTGCTCGCAGCTAGCTACCCATATAATATAAGGTGAATACCGTACTGTATTGTGATCCTTCGCAATGACACGAAACGTGCGAGGGGTTCCCAAAGGATGGAGGTAGCTGAAAAGAGGCCTTTGTATAAAAATGCAATGCCGAAAGAGTTTCGTTTCCCTTCATCTGAAACCCGATAGAAGAATTTTCATCCCCTACAAGTACAATACAGCGTTCATCGGGTTACAAGTATTTGAAAATATTTATCAAAATCCTGCGATCTTGATCGGTCCAAATATTGATTCATGGCCAACTTCCTTCCGCAGGACAATTCGAGGTAAACCTAATTCAATTAACGTAGAATCTACCTCAAAAAAAATTTAATGGCATGCCCCCTGGCAGCTGCAGCAATTTTTTTCTTTTCACGTATTAGACTTTATTTTTTCAAGCGCAGCTCGTCATTTAATTAATTATTTTTTCCAATCACGCGGCTAAATGCGCCGCGCCAAAGGATTCAGAATATAATTGTATCAGCTATGGATAATTTTATAATAATCCTCTACGTCTAATTCCTTTGATTTCCTTCTTCTTTTTTAACTAACCCATGTATATTCGATTACCCAAATTATTCACGGATGCTTTGTTTAAACGGATATACCGCGGCGCGCTCGGTTAATCAATCCTTTAGTTTTAAACTGCAGTATATACAGATCTCCAAAGTGAAAAGTATAGCACTACACCTAATATCGATCCTGATCCTCTACGAATTCGTAATCTCACTGTAGCGCATTGATTCCACGCGGCCACCTAGGCATTCCAACGACGCAAAAACAATCCGCCTGATGATCCCTGCGGTACCACCAACAAACCGGCTCAGTCAGCCTGCACCAGATTGTTTCACGGTCCAATCTACCCACTTGATTACGTGGGAACCTTCGGACGCCCGGATTCTATTCTCAACTTCCCCTCTTTACATTTCACATTATCGAAACGTCCTAGTGTTGAGTCAACACAATGATTTTTATACTCCGTTCATTTCAAACGTCTATATAATAATGAGAACACTGATAAAAGGTAATTGTTCGTCATTACGTGATATTTGTTCACGTACTCGGTCAGACATGGTGGTTAGAATTTATAAAGGAGAGATCTTTGAAAAAGTATACGCTCTGAAGAGCCGAGGCAAAAATTTCACCTGCGTTATTTTTGGGCACCCGATCTTTCGGTATTTTTTCGAGAAAAAAAAATTCAGCGATTTGCGTTGCGCAATATACGGTGAAGGATTTCTAACAGAAAAGGTTTTTATTCATCTTTTTCATTATACCGATTTCATAGGTTCCGTACAAGAAATCTGTATTCTTATACACCTATTCGTCTATAGAATCGACTGGAATTTGGAGGATCAACTCAGAAGGATGGGGTAAAAAGAGTGCGTCACTGTCCACAAAGGCTTTGCGCTATAGATGTTGTTGAATCAACCCCTCTAAATTCTTTGTGCAAAATGAAAATCGGTAAAGTGCTTCACCCACAATCGTTGTTTATAGAGAATGGCAAAAAACGTTCCTCACCCGTTACGTTACGGAAAATGTGGAGGAATAAAAAAAAAAAGTCGAATAAAAAAAGATACCGACGACAGATGGTCGGCATAAAGTACGGGTAAAACGAAATCGTTTTACGTCAACTTGACGCCGTCTCGCACACGACCCAATTTATCGTTAGCCAATCACATTATTTTTCTTCGGTGAAAAAATTGAAGTTAAATATATTACGGTGGATCAGCGCAGCGAGGATTGTTGCGGCGTGGAGATCGTACGTCGCGCGGGCATCGGTTACAAGTTTCTGCGGACGATGGAAGTCAGGACGCGCGGTCCTTCTGATCGGGGGCCTTAGGGGAGATTGGGCCTTCTGCTTGGCCACCGGGGACTGACGGAATGTGCAGTCCGTGTCCGGTGCTAATTGCCGGCGTGCCGCCATGTTTTTATCCTTGGTATATATATATAGTTGGAGAATGTAGCAGTACCATCATCGATCCGATTGCCGCTTTGCGCTCTTATAAACTCCTCGATTTTTCCATTGCAGTGGGCGCGCGATTATAACCGCGAGTTGAACAGAAGAAACCGATTTTGCCAAAATCGTTCGGGCGAGAAACCAGACGAACGAGGTGCACCTGGCCAAAGAAGAAGAAGAATAAGAAGAAGAAGAAGAAGAAGAAGAATAAGAAGAAGGAACTTGACCACGTAACCTTCGATCGGTCTTCATGCCTTACGAGGGAAGAAATCTTCAACGACGGCCGCCGCATTCTTCGATGAGAATTAAATGAAACTTATTTCGTTAATACAACTCCCATGCGCACACTTTTACTCGCAAGCTTCTCCATTCACGTTGTAATTCCTGAAAACCTGTAAAGGATAATTTGAAAAAAAAAAAACTTCATTCCCTGGATCAGTATCGATATCCGTTTGTCAACTTCTCGTTAATATTACCATCACCATCCCGGTACAAGAATTATATTTCAGTTTCGTTTCACTATCCGAATACAATGTACTCGCGGATGGAAAAAAAAGGAAAACTTTTCAGTTTCCTTTTTCTTTTATTTTTTTACGAGTGCCTCCGTGTTAAAAAGCGCTCGCAGATCGCAGACAGGAAATTGCGATAAATAAATACGTTACTATACACATACTCGTGTACACTATCCTTGCAACTTTTATAGATATACATGAACGTATACCGGAAGTAGATACCTTATAGCTGTTGCATCGTGTGCATCGTATGTGGCTGTTTTGTACTATTATAGTCTAGTGGGCGCACGCCGGCGTAGGACAGAAGCCAAGGAAAAGTCAAAGAGACTCTCGAGAGTCTCGTGAGATGAATAAAAGATGTGAACTGTATGTATATGAGAGTGAGAAGTGAGAAGTGAGAAACGCGTCATTGAGAGTATGCTAAAGCAAGTGGGAGAAAAAAATAAAAAATAAATGTATAGAGAAAAAAGGTAAAGAAAAAAAAAAGAGAGAGAGAGAGAAAAAGATCCTCGAGTCGAGGGTGTGGGTGAGAATGGAGGGGAAAATATAGGTATATTTCAACGTGGTCGCTGGTGGCACGACCAAAGCTCGTTAATAACACTTCGTATTGGCTTTTCTGTAACAGAGATAAAAAACAGAGGTTCAAACAGGAAACAGACTTCAACGTGGCAGGCGGAGCGGAGAATCCCGGCTGTTCTCAGTTCTGCCCTCCCGCGCTGTTATGTACGATACATGCATATATGTATGTATATAGGCATATTCGTACGTATGTATAACGTCAGTCAAAGAGTTTCATTCATTCTACACACTATATATACGGAAAAATATAAGAGTCTGCATGAGCTTGCGGCAAACTTCAGTCAGTTGACTAACCGGACACGTGTGCACATGATGCCTATGGTGGTAATGCCGTAGTTTCAGCTATATTATGTTTTACGTACGTGTGTATTACACTGCCACTGTATTGTAAATGGGGATTTATGCCTTTTCGGCAATTCTTTAACCGACTTGTTCTTTACCATTGAACTGTGCACACGCCTAATTAACTACGCCCCAATGTTTTAAAGACTTATAATATGCGCTCGAGTACTCGGTGCGGATCTTCATCTGGAGACTATTAATAATAATTAAATGCTGCCCTACATATACGTAAAAACTACACGGCAATTATACCTTAGTTATAATGAAATATCTATATAGATGGTTTTGTTGAGAGAAAATATTTTCCAAATTTCCCCACTACTGGGAGTGGCAATATTTTGAGACGTGTGGTGCTCAACCCTTTTAGGTAACACTTCGATCACACGACCTCATGAATGTTTGGGTTTGCAGATTCAACTTACTGTATTAGGGTGACACCCCGACTCCTAGTGCGTAAAAGTGGTTAATTTTTAAACGTTCACAACTCTTTGAAAAATACACCGTATAACTAATAGTAGGCTACCATACATAACTAACCCACTGACCTACATATCAAAAACCTTTTTCGTATTTCTAGCGCGTAGTAGGAAGGGTATTCGTAATAAACGCATAGGTGATGTATCTCCTCGCGAAAGTGGTCAATTTTCAAAGCTCATATAGCTTTTTTGAAAAACGCGCTTAGATGATCGAAATTTGAAGCGAATCAAAACTAGAATATTTTGCCATTTTCGAAGTTGTAAGCAGGTATTTGCGAGGGGGTAACCACTCGATATATAGGTGTCCCAATCATTTCACATTTCACAACTATTTCATACCATTTCATTTCGAAATTGACTGTCCCAAGTATTTCACAAGTGGTTACCCCCTCGTATAAGTTAACCCTATCAAAATGTAAAGTATCGAAATCGATAAAAATCTGAGCTATGCCCCTTGGATTTTTTTCGATTTTGGGGTCAAAAATGGACATTTTTTTTTATGGGGTTTTCTATGATATCCTTACGTATTTTGAGCCCAGGAATCCGAATCCGTAAGCTAAATTGATCTGTCTATGAAACTGATCGAGTTATCGTCAATTCATCGTCTTGAAAAGTGAAAAAATCTAGATATCTCGATGGGATATTTTTCTAGCTTAATTTAGTCGACGGATTCGTGTTCCTGAGGTCAAAATACGTTACAAAAGTGTACTGCGATCAATTTAAAAAATACTTCATTTTCGGCCCAAAAATTGAAAAAATCCAAAGGGGTATACCTTAGATTTTTGTCAATTTTTGGGCCAAAAATCGACATTTTTTTAAATCGATCGTAGGACACTTTTCTGACGTATTTAGACCTCAGGAACACGAACCTGCAAGTTAAATTGATCTATCTATAAAATTGATCGAGTTATGGCCAATTTATCGCTCCGAAAAGTGAAAAATCGAAGATATCTCGATGGGATATTTTTCTAGCTTAATTTAGTCGACGGATTCGTGTTCCTGAGGTCAAAATACGTCAGAAAAGTGTCCTACGATCGATTTAAAAAAATGTCGATTTTTGGCCCAAAAATGGACAAAAATCTAAGGTATACCCCTTTGGATTTTTTCAATTTTTGGGCCAAAAATAAAGTATCTTTAAAATCGATTGCAGGACACTTTTCTTACGTATTTTGATTTCAGGAATCCGAGTCTGAAAGTCAAATTGATCTATCTATAAAATTAATCGAGTTATCGCCAATTTATCGCTCCAAAAAGTGAAAAAATAAGGATATCTCGATGGGATTTATTCCTAGCTTGATTTACTCGACGGAATCGTGTTCTTGAGGTGAAAAAACATTAAAATGGCCCTGCATAAGCCCCAGGGGGTAACCACACCATTTCATACCATTTCATGAGCATTTCATTGGTATTTCATAGCATTTCAAAATTGACTGTCCCAAGTATTTCACAAGCGGTTACCCCCTCGGGTATTTGACATTTGGTTATCACAGTCGGACGAGAAGAAACATCTTCCCCAGAAAATGTTTCCCCGGAAGACACGAAAAGACTTCTGAATTTCTCGAGCGATCTTTAATTATTTTTTGTCCGCCCTGCAGACTTGAAATGAGAAAAAAAAAAGTACCTTCATCTAAACCGGCTCAATAATGAGCTAGTAGCGGTAACGATACTTCAAATTGCGAGCTGCTTACACGACATCGTCCGTGAGATCGATATGATCGAAATTCTGGCACACCCGAATAATGGGGTGTGGTTGACATTCACTCGTTCAGGATGTCTGAGACTGCGATACATCGCTGTCTCCAACAGCAGCAGCAGCAGCAGCAGCAGCAACAGCAGCTCGGGATCTTTTGATTCCCGGACAAAAGACACTCCGGCGTCAATTGACGTCTGGTTCTTTTATCTATATGCATCGACCACGCTTATACGTATATATACATATATACTTTTCTTTCGTATCTCAGCCCTGAGTTTGCTTCTTCCTTTTTTTTTCTTCCTCAATATTTTCTCTTCTCTTTCTCATTCTTCTCGACTGAAGACGTCTGGACGTGCAGGCGGACATGGGACCCAGACGTCGAACGACAATGGTCCGCGTTGTGGTTATATCAACCTTTCTATCAACGAACCGTACATTTATAATTCTTAAACAGTCGAAGAGCTGCTGCCGTGTTGCACGCTGCGTGTCATATCTGTGTTAGAATTGCCATAACCGAATATACTACGGGCGTCGGTACTTACTTAGCGCCGAGACGACCGGGGACTTTAACGTTATAATACCGAGCCGCGGTGGCCTCAGATTGGAATTAGTTTCTAGCAACTGGGACGAGGACTTTTATTGGTCCTATAAACCAAAAGCTTTCGACTCTAGCCGCTCCTACCGTTGGATCGGTGAGCGGCCACAGTCGCTACCGTAGATAAGGATTAAGATCCCGTGAATAAAAAAATGAAAAATAAATAAATAAAAAAAGGCATTGAGCGGCAACCGCGGACCCACGTCAAGGAATTTATTGGTCGTAGCTTGTGGGAGGGAACAATATACATATAAGCAAGCGAGGTAAAGGCATGATATAAAGCTATACGACTATAGCGATGCCATGTGATACGGGATGGATTTGAATCAGGATTCAATGTATACATATACATACAACCGACGTCGGACTTCAATGCGTGGGTGGATCTCGACTATATTCCAATGTCCCGGCACCGGCTTCTGTATTCAATTTTACACGTGGGCAACCCAATGACAAGCCTTCTTCCTTCTAATGAGCGGATCACGCGCTCTCTCCTAAGGTGGGACATCGTATCCTGTCTACCTAGCGAATGCGTGTCCGGGAGTCGTTGACATACCAGCCTACAGCTCGTACTACCTAAAGAATTATTTTCGAACACCAGCTCTGCATAATTCTAATGTCTTCTTCGTTTTCTTTCCAATCTATGTTTCATTTTCCGTAACAAGAACACGGACGAGTCAATTTTTCTGTACTTCGTATTCAAGAAATCCTTTTACCTCAGCTACGCGCGGGTAGGATCAGTTATTGGAAAAAAGACGCGTGAAACCTGCACCGTTCTTTTATAGTCGATATTTCATAGCGTAAAGACCTGAATATCTCTCAACGTCTATCAGATGCATATTGAATGACGAGAGGAGACGAGGCCTGCTATAGGGTCTATTGTTGTCCTCAACGTTTGAGTGCTCCTCTTCGGGTCCTCTTGGCCCTTTGTCTTTTCTAATGCTTGAACAGCCTCTTTTCGTGAATTGTTCTTCAAAGGAGTGACTGAAAAAAAAGGGAACAGAAAACGTCTCTCTTTTTTCATATCGTCATGTTTTACCTTCCATATAAAGGTCGGAATCTTAACTCTGTGACCACTTTTTCATTCGTCATTGCGCGTCTTGTCACCGGTGATAATTATTTTAGGTATATACTTATAGACGTCTTCGTGCGATCTTATTTATTTTATTCTATCTTGTTTTTTTCATTCATGTATTTTTTTATCCCACTAGCTCCTCATCTCTACTTATGACAGAGGCGGAATTCTTGCCTGTACAAACATTCGCCCGGTTAATGTGTATTTTCTACGAGTGGTCTGGACTCGGAGTCAGAGGGCAACGTTGCGCTGTAAATTAGGGCTAATTAAGTCCCGAGGGAACAGTAACAGCAGCTAGAAGTATAAATGCAGCAGCCTAGGCTACGAGGACGTTCGGTTTTATGCTAGGTGGGAGGTTTTAGGTCTGGCAAGATTCCCAGAAACTTTGAAAATATTAAGGGCAAAGACGAGTTTGTTTCGGGGGCGGTAGGTAAAAGCGAAGGTCGGATGTCCACGTGTGCCTCTATACCATTCACTATACATACGCCACGTGTAACGCGTTCGAATTAGAATCCTTTCATCTCACCCTCCCTCTCGGAGGGTTTTCTAAAGACGCGTGTGTACCACACGTCTCTCTTCCAACCCTCTCAAAAGGGACGAACTCCTCAGACCTGAAGTATACGCCGTATACATATAGTATGTAGAAACGCGTCGTTCCAATTATTGGTTTCCAGGAACACTAAAAATTCACAATAATTTTCTAGTCCTCTTTTTCTTTCCCATCAAAAAACTGACTTTTAATGAATATATTGACAACTCGTCGCGATCAGGACATTTGAAATAGTTTTTTATTTTCTCTTTTAACAATCAATTTCAACTTTGTCACGCCTTATAAATTGTGCGGCCTCCATCAAGCTGTTTGAACGGGAGATCGAATCGGATGGAATTTTAAATGAATCGTAGAATGATCATCATCGGTATAGAGCGCGTGTCTTTTGAACCGCGCAATCGTCGCGACGACCGACGCCGCGAGTCTCTTTGGAGCTGTAGAGTTAATCTTGTATTACAATAATGATTATAAAGCTACCTTGGAGTCTTACATAGTGAGAGGTACAGTTGATTGTCTTCCGACACTCGATTGTCTGATTACTACTTTTATTTACGTACTTACAAATGTATAAGTGTGTATGTGTGCGTACACCTTATCTCATGCAGTCAGGATTTAAACAATGGGCGTCAACGGTGGATTCCATCACGATTCTCTTTCCCACCCACTTTGTCTCGCGTGCAACTCTTCGTCTGATGGTAAAAAAAAAAAAAAATTAACAAATAAAAATACAACAGCCTCCAAAGGACGTTCGATGTCTCGTTGATTCTAAAACCTTTGCTGCAGTTAGTCGTATGACATGCACGTACCGGATAATATAATGTCGCCGCAGTATTCTCGTTTTCAAAAAGATGATTGACGTTTCGAATATATTTTATCCCGCTCGTAACGCCTCTTCAATGTCATATTAGTACAAAAAGGTTTGCGGAATGAAATTCACCGATCGAGAAAACGTTTTTTCTTGTTCCTCATTTTGTCAATTTAATTTATACACCGGTTACTTCTTTTTTTTAAATGCATCTGGTCCCGTGGGGATCGATGGGGACGGAATAAAGGTGCAATCGGTTTCGATCCGATACATCGAAAATCAATAGCTTAAGCGCGGTTAAATTCCGAGTTTAATTGAAGAGTTGGATATATCGGAGAGTAGAGAATCCCGTAGGGTTCTACGAAACGAATTTAACAACCATCCAATACACGAAAAGAAAAGATCATATGAGAACCGAAACGCTGCAGCCCTTCTAACCTGAACTTATTTGTTTTCTTTAATTGGTTTCTGATGTTCGGTTTACCAGCCGGATTCATTTCTTCGGACTCCTTCAAAGAAATAGCTAATTTAAAGTTCGCGTGTTTATTTTAAATTATCAGCAATTCCATCTGAAGAAAAATTTTGAAACCCTCGTGTTCGTTTTTTTTATCTTTGAAAAGAAATATACAGGTCTGAATATAATTAAATGACGTTACCTGAATGGATGGTATTATAATTGTCCCTGATGTTCATAGGGACAAATTCGTGGCGATGAGAATTGTATTCTAAGGATTAAATTCCTGAATTTTGTATCGGACGAAGTCAAAAAACGAAATCGATCGGAACAAGGGTCGCACAACTTTGCTTCACTGATTGTGAAAGAAAGTGTATATAAATGAAGAATTCTTCACCCTATATTTCGGGGAAGTTTAGAGCGTTTTCAGTTTCTTAGAGGTTTCTTTCATTCCGGAATTTCTACACCTTTGAAAAAAAAAAAAAGAAAGAACCAAAAAAGAAGAAGAGGGGCGTACGGCGGGATGACGAGCCTTGACTGGTACCGATCGGACCTTATTCGAACCGATGGAATGGAAATAAACTAATTTGTTGTGCCCGAAGCTCTTTGGATTCTCAATCCCGATCCTCGTGACCATCGTCCTGGCAGTATTGGTCGGTGGCACGTAAGTAGGTAAGGGAAATTTTTCAAGTCATCCTTCGTTGCAGAGAGTTCGGAGGGTACAGTCTCTTATATATAGCGATGTTACAAGATTGATTCTAAATTGATTCGCCCGGGGGGCAAAAGCGAGGCGCACTTATATATACATCAGACTTCAGATATATGTATATTCCTCATGATTTTATGTGGACGATGATCGTATGCGTCCTCTACGCTCAACGAAAGCAATAAGTAACATACCGAACCTGTATCAGAATTTAGAATACACCCAGCCCTATATATTAAAGAGATACGTCCAGTCGATGATACGAGTTCCAAGATCTACAGTGATCCAGTTTACGGTGTAAAAAAAACTAATTTCGATCAATTCTGAGATCGAGATGATTAAAAACCGTGTGTATGTACCACAGAATCACATCTTACACGTTAACATGAATTTCTTTGCTGGTAATTATTCTTTTTTTCGTCATTACCATGGTAGGTGTAAATGTATGAGCACGAAACAGGTGGTTCTATAGAAACTTGAAATAGGAGATTAGACGCAAGAAGAGGCATGATTTTTTTCTTCATTTTTCCAATTCAACGTGGTATTTGATTTTCAAGAGTATAGTTTGATGATTTTTCGTAATTTTTTTTTTACGATTACGTACTCGAATATTCGGTCAAGTTTTCTGTCTCGTTGAGTCGTTGAGTCGTTGGGATTTGGGTCGGTGGTCGTCATAATTTCTGTGCATATAAAAAGAAGTTGGGTATTCGGGGTCCATAAAGAATGACGGAAAACAATATGTATTATACGACTTTAAAGTCTGAGAAGAGCGTCTCGGAGACAAAGCAAAACTTCAGAGGGAACACGCGGGGTCCGGGAATCTACAACTGTAGGAAGATGATATCACATGGTTTACGATGTTTCCTCGGATGCTTTATGCCCCTTACGGACCATTCGACGTTTCTCAGAGTTGATATAGCAATATGCAGATGTTCGTCGTCGTCGTTGTGATGAAATATCCCAACGTTCGGTTTCTTCCTAGTGTAGATATATATACCTATCTTTCCTTCTAAAAGATTTCTCAGACTCCAACTCTTCTCTTACTCTTCGAAGACTCGATCCCCACGACCATTCGTTCAATTCTTCTTTCCAAGTTATGTTGACGCGACCAAACGCGACCGCGGTGAACGCTACGCCATGTATCTCTGACATTTCAGAGAATGAAAAGAAAAAAGTTGGAAAGAAAAATAAAATAATGTACAAAAAATACAGAGAGCGAGAGAATATTGTAAGAGAGAGATAGAAAGAGATTGCATTACAAAAAATGAACGAAAATTTTCGAAATAACTGCTACAGCGGAGAATAATTCGTGCGCACAGCTTTCCTTGTTTCGGGCGCTCAATATCTGGTAGCAGCAGCAGCAGCAGCAGGAGCGATGGAACTGCAATGCGCGTTCGATTTTCATGAATGTTCATATTCTACACTTTGAAATTCCAAGATTCGATTGTGTACGTGAGGTTGTGCAGCACATATTCGATATATTCAAGTGACCAGAGGGAGGCGGAGGACATTTAAAAGTTAAAGTAAGGCCTGCAGTCAGTCAGCGCGCAGCTAGTTTTGTAAACGTTTTGGTTATACACCGCACTGCAGTGTAGCAGACTGATGTCCTGCAGCTACTGTTCCTGGCTGCTGCGGCTGCTGTATTCAGATGCATTTCTTTTTGGATATATGCCGAATGCGCGCAGGCATCAATCCACCTTGACATGCAAATATTCATGGATGTAAAAAAATTTCTTTTAGCATACAAACGTCGTTACAATTAATCACGGAACAAACGGCCGCGGGCGTCCAACAACCGAAGTCACAATTTGTTACGGCTGACAGTTTGGAGCCGGATTCGAAGACGATGCACGTTTTTGTCTTCGAGAACTCTAACTGTCGGCGATAAATACTGACCGGATGCTACAGCGGCAGCTGCATCTGGACAAAATTCGCGAGCCCTCCTCGCCTGCCATTTTTCTTTATTTACTCAATTTTTTAAACTTATATCAACTGCGCAGATATTTCAAACTATTGTTTAATAGTCAAGATCTGAGGGAATGCTGATGACCGTGAAAGAAATAAATAAAATTATTTGGAAACCTCTCGGAAACGGAGTCTTGAATTATATTTTTAAGATTCTTATTCGAGCTGCTGGCGCTCGATTGAAAAGCGTTATTGCGTAGGAAGGAATAAAAGCCGGGATATAACGTAAGCTGGCTATTAATCAAAAAATGGTCAATAGCAATAATTTAAATATTGACTCAACCCCCGGTACGAGATATGAATAAATTTGATATACCCATAAGGTCAACGTTTCCTGATCAAGATTAATGCCTTTAACGATAAAATGATCAAGGATTTTAATACCACATGCGGTGCGGTGTGAATAAGCAGAGGGATGAAGATAAATATTTGTACCGACGAGTCAAAATAACCACAATCACACATATATTATGTGAAATGTGACCTGCATCATCGTCATGAATCGAGAAATTTAAATATTTTATATCACCCTACCGACCCCCCACCAAATATCGTGAGAACGTTGATTTTATTTTATCTTTTCCTCTCCTTCGCACAGTGAAATTTGTGACAACTTTGATTTTTTTTTTACGCTATCATGAAAGTTTTTCAAGCGTAATCGGGATTAATTAGTATTAACTTAAATCGTTGTTTCATGTTTTAGATAAAAATCGTTTGTGCTTTAAAGAGCGATCTTTCTTGGTACACGTATACATATATCCGGGTAGATTCTTGACCCGCGCAACTCGATTTTATCTCAGATGATATATATTCACAAGTCGACGGAGGATATAACCGCGTTGTATGAGACCTGATAACTCTTATGTATATACAGAATAAAAGATGGCCGTGCATGGGCATCACAATGGCCATAAGATCTAACGATAAAATATTATAGACGCGAACTGCAGTGTTGTGTACATAGCTTGTTGTCTTGTAAACTGAAAATAATAATTATCTTATCACATCTAAAGCATATCCCATAATAAAATATAACGTTGTAAAGCAACGCTTAGTGAAATAAATGAAATTAAAAAATTCTTTCTCTAATTATTAAATCCCCGAATTTTGGTTCGCATAGATAATTGAGTTATCAAGGATTCCCTGAAGTGATGCAATAATATTTTAAAACAAACGAGTAAATCTTCGTCCGAATATAACGACAGCTCGGACTGTATATAGCAACGTCGTTCGTGTTTGGCATCAATTTAAATTCATTAAAAATATTAATAAAACAGTCTTCTTTTCCCCACTTCTTTTCTCACGGCACGAAAGGTATAATATATTGATAGATGAGTACTTCTTTTACGGCTTGAGGCTTCTCTTCAAATCCCTATGCAGGTTTATACCGTATGGGGAGAGACCGTGGTGCACTGCAACGGGCCCGAGGGAGCCCACAGCTCACCTCTTCGTATTCATCAAAAACCGTCTCGATATTCGGCTCAGCATGACGTCACACGTCTGCCAACAGCCTAGCTGATCCGTCATTAACAAATTTACATACGCCAATCAGTCAGCGCTGAAGGGTTCAAGGTTTTTCTTATACCAAGATTTACATAATACTCCACCGCGCGTTATGCTACTCCACCTTTTTATACCTTTTTTGTTAGAAACGAAAAGCCCTTCACCTTCCTCTCTGTTGTATAGTTTCCAATTTTTCAATCTCCCGATTTTTCGGTAGCAATAAAATTCTTAGGTAAAAATTACCTGGTGTATAGTTTTTTTTCTCTCGCCTTTTTTTTTTTTTTTCTTTGAAAAGGACAATCGGTACGAGGTGCGAAGTTGTTGGGCGTAACAGCTGAGGGTGTTGGACCGATGGTTGATCGTCGATGACGTTCATCTAGCTAATTTACCCTTTACCACAAAACCACGGAGCGTCCCATACCGGATGAGAGGATAAGACTCGGTCCAGCGATTCTTGTGGGAATTGCGGGTAACTGATGAGCGGGAGATTTTCTTCTATCCGAACTGCACGCGCCCATGCAGGAAGATTTCACTAGACTGAACGAGGATCGATCTTTAAATGAAAACCGTGTAATCGCGATGGTCCCGAGAAGATTCTTAACCAAAAAGGGATTATGGGGTGGACGAGGAACGGACGCAAGCACGAGACGAGCCGCAAAAAAAAATACTCGCGATAAATTCAAGCAACCGTATCACCAGCTCGTGCGGTTGATACACAAAAAAATGAAAGTCAACCGAAACACAAGAAATATATTTCCAACGATATAGCTGCGCGGGGTGCTCGTCACATCCGGTACAGCTGTCCGAGAAAACGGACAGATTTAAGATCGAATCGAAGATTAGATATAGGTACATTTTTTAATTCGGCATGATACTTCCAGCGAAAAAAATTTTATCAGTACGTTATGGGTCTGCGCTTGTAGTTCAATCGAATCATAAACGTCGTTGAAAAACAACCATCTCGCATCAGCATCCGTTGCCGGTTTTTAGACGGCGACGTCTCGACGGTTTATAAATATTTACTCAATTCGTAATTCTTCATTTAAGACTCTGTAACGCGATGATCCCTCAGATGGTATTTTACGTTCCGCTACTCTGAATGAAAAAAAAAAGAAGAGAAATGAGATGTACTTGGTTCTATGCAGTTAACATGCGTTTCCATTACACATAAAGTCGAATCTCAAGAGTCGTCTTTTTTTTTATATTTGGATTCTGACGAGTGTAAATTGGCTCGGTGATGTTCTGTCTGCAGTCTTCGTGTTAGTCTTACTCTCCTACTTTGAGTTATTATTTTTTTTCCGACCCCTGAACCCCTGATGACCCTTTCTGCACGAGCAGCAAAGCCTTCGTAATTTACTGATCTCACATTTCTCGGATCTTGGTGCGATTTACTGCAGCCGGTGCCTTGGGTCACCCTAGCGGGGGTTCACCAGACAGGTCCAGAAGGGCGACGCGAGTTTATGCCCCGACTCACGCCGTTCAACCGAAAAAAAAAGACAAAACGAAACAAAAACTAAAACACTTCAAGTGCCCGTGCAAATCTTGCGATAGGATTACGTATAAAATCGTGAAAGTTTCGATCTTCGTGTAAATTATTTTTATGAAAGATTCCTGAAGCAGATCGAAAGGCGGCGTCCGATCCAGAGGGAAACGAATAAAGGAATAATTTCAGGACTTCGAATCTTGATTCCAAGTTCTTTAAAATATCCGGTGGTCTTCCACTGCGCATTTTCTCATAGACGGCAGGTGGCCTCGACTCGCGATCACCACGCGCGGTACACTCCGGAGGATGAGAATCTCAGTGGACACGCGCGCGCGCGCGCTACGAGATAGTAGCATAGATTACCTGCTGTATTTTCTCGTTCCTTTTTCTTCTCTTGTTCCCCAGCATCCTCATCTCATTCCCTCCCTTTTCCTCCGGTCTCCTTCTACTCCGAGTTCCCTTCTCCGGCGCACCAGCCTTCTATAGAAAATATATATATGTTATTCCTTTATTTGTGATGCACTTCTTTTTTTTCTTCTTCTCCTCTTCCAAGGTATATACGGACGGACGTATACCGTATTATACACTGCTTTCGTGCAATCGAATCGAAGAGCACGCGTTCATCTTCTAAGCGTACAAATACCTGCACGGATACTGCAGTGTGGATCTATGTTTTTCTGATTAATCGATCGATCGATCGTTCAGCCATGAGGTGAGCTCTTTTAAACCGCGACGGATGAATAAGTATAGTACGACGCCATGGCGAAGACATGAGATTGGTAAAGGTGCTGCTGCAACTAAACCACGATTCTCCTCTTTTTCTTTTTCCTTTTTCTTCTTTCTATTCCCTCGTCTTCTTCATCAGCTCTCCGCTTCCTTTTTTAACACAACAAATATACTATACATACGTAGGCGGTACACAGATGAACGCGCGGTTATTGAACATTGTGAAATGTTGACCGGTACTACACGGCGTTACTGATCACCGATCGATTTGACATGAGATCTAAATCCAGAACCGTTTCGTATTTATAAAACATGAGACGGAATAATTTTTTTTTTCTTATATTTAGAAGCACTAGAAGATCTGGAAGCTGAAAGATGAAGAATCGTCAATAAATTTCTGTACATTTATTGCGCAAGTCTCACGTAGAATTCATCACGTCACTATGGTGTTTTTGGTGAATAATTCAACTCCTTATTTAACGTCGCATGTAAAATGCAGAAAGGGAAAAAAAATTCAGTGAATAACAAATCATGGGAAATATAACCGCTTGTTGTAGCATAGTTTCTCTGTAGATTGTTTTATCATTCTACGTATGGGAAGAGCTCTTTATACGGATATAGAAAACGGCTCTTAGGATTGCTGATAAAACCTCGACCATGAATACTTTTATCTCGAACGATCGAAGCTCGTTCTCTTTGCCGTATCCCGTAGCGCGTTTAAACTTCGTATAAAATCGGAAGTTTTCACTTGAACGGTGTACGCGTATATAGATAGGCGGACGTATAACGTACCGCAATGATCTTAGACGCACTATAACGTCCGACGAATCTATCGCCTTGAATTTTTCAATTTCACGCGAATAAAATCCCATGTATGCTGCATGTAATACCATGGGAATATCAACTCTATAGTATAACCTCGATGATAAAAAAGATCTGCAGGACTTCCATATACTCTATGCGATATATTCGAGGAAGAAGTTTTATTGCCTGCATCATAGCCTTATACGCAATTGTGACGTTTCTATACTCCACGTTCGTAGCACCTCTTAACCCGTTCATACGACATGCGACAGGATAAAGACTCCGCAGTGGTACGCAACGATTACGTGTAGGTATATAATGTATATAGGTATATGACTACAATGCGTATTTTATTTACACACACACACGTACGATAACCATAGAAAATTATTTTTACCTAGGAAACATATATCGCTGTACAGCCACAGTCCGGCACGACGGTCAGGCAGCTACTACCATAAACGTTATATGACGTTATATACAACGAGGGGTCGTAAACCGGGCGACAAGTTTGTGGGGATAAGTTATTCAATTTGATAGTAGGATTTCAACTTTATTTATGTTTTTTTTTTTTTTTTGTTTACTCATAGACATTAAACTAGTCTTTGAAATACTCGTTTCATAGTTCCTTGAATCTCACTAAATAGTCACCTATTCTGTCACGGGGTGTTTCAAGGGGTGTGTAATGGCTTTTAGTTTTTCAATTCTCACGTAGGGAAGTCGAGTCCTTTTTTCCAAAGGTGAAAATAAAAATTACGGAAGAAAACTACGCGTGTGTCTCATAGACCTATCGAGATATCGCAATTTTTCCACTCCAAAAAGTAAACAATTGGCGATCACTCGATCATTTTGCTCGATGGATTAATTTAATTAGCAGATTTGGATTCCTGAGCTCAAAATAGATGAGAAACCAATTAGAAATTTTGGTCCTAAAATCGAAAAAAATTGCAGACTCTAATGATAACCGACGATAGAAGAAAACAGAGTAACGCCGCAATGCAATGCAATGCAATCGATGAATATGAACATCGACAGGTGCGTACATTGCAGGAGAAAATCACAGGTCATGTAGGTAAAGAATATGTGATTAAAATATAATAAATAAAACAGTATATGAGTCGTATACATAGACAACAAGAACAAGGTGAACTTGAACAATTTTTGTACAGGTACATTTTGATAAATAAAAGACGACAAATAAAAAATAATGTATCGAGAGGCATACAAAATACAAATTAGTCGGTTAAAATATGGTGGGGTATTTCGAGAGCGAGAGATTGTTTTTACAGGACAACTCACCTATTCCGTTGACTGCCTTTCGATGGCTGCTTCTCATCTGGTGCCATGGATTATGGAGCGGGGTAGCCCGGGTGCAGTTATAATTACCTGCCTTCAGTAGATTTGGTCTATTTTATACGATACCAACGTCGATTCACTCCTTATTTCGGTCCTTCCTCCTCGGCGTCGCACGCACAATTAATGAGAAGAGAGCGATCGCCAATTCTTATGGCTGTGCCTTTGACCTCTTGTGTTTCTGTTTTCTATTTACCTCTGACTCGTGTCTCTCTCTCTACTCGTACTCTGGCTCTGACGTCGTTAAACTCCGTCGCATATTATATTATTACGAATAAATGAACGGTGGTTCAGATTATCGCATATAAAAGGGTTGTGCAATCGACTGAGATTATTTTGATTGATCTGATATGCATTTGAAACAAAGGTTACATCGTTTCGTTCATCAAAATGAACTTCCTAAAATGTCTATACCTTATACTGCAGCGTAGAAAATTTTTCATCTCAATTTTTCCATTTTTCTATTCACTTTTTTCTTCTCTTTCTTTTATGGTATTTATTACGCATATCTGACGCAACGGAGAATGAGCTGCGGAGAATTCTTTCAGTCTGATAAAACTCGCAATCAAACGCTTGATAGATGATCGACAAGATATTAAAACTTAAATCTTATTTCGGCCAATGGTAGGTACGATATAATAGTCGGCTCCTACCGCGGGTTACTTACCATATAGCCTGAGAAGATCCGGTGATGAGAATCATCAAGAGGACCCTATATACTGATGAAATGGTCACGGTATTTATAATATGCGACGTTCATCAAGGCTTATATATTGATCAAGGGAAGCGAGCCGGGTATAATAAGGCCCTTTGTGTAGCCGATGAACGCGTTTTAATGTAACACCGACAGGATCGGAGAGACTATTTTATATTTGTAAGCCCGACAAATTTTTGAAGATTTTTATTTTCTGCTCTCCGAACGAACGTGCATCCGTTTTTATGTTTTTCAAAATGAACGTAATCATTGTATGAATTAATGCTGATTCAGATCACATTGAAATTTATTTTTAATTCCTTCGTGAGAAGAAGATTAGAATATTTTTATTACCCGTTTAGGAAAATGCGTCCCTGTATAATTCTTTGAATATGAGTATCTACACCGTATCAAAATGGCGCCCACGCGTCCCAACATTGTTAGCTTTTCATTATCGTCTAGTTTTTTTACTTCGGGATCTTAGAAGAAGAACCTTATTAAACCGAGGGTCTTGTTTGCATTGTATAACACTGTTAAAACGAGGCAGCTGCTAAGGAAGAAAATCAAAATTTCATATTATATAGACCTTCGCTCATTGATCAAGAAGTCAGGATAAAACTTGTTATCTCTTTTCATTATCACTTTCGTCATTAGATTCCTGGCTATTTTTGTCCTTCATATGACAGCAGAAACAAAAAGACTGTTTGACACGTTGAAAGAATTCATAGCTTAAGCTCTTATCAATCACGATGTGTGAGTTGAAACCGTCGGGCAATTGCCGGAGGTCCTTCCTGTTGCAGAATTGTTATAAATAATAGGCGATGGACGGATGGTCATTAAAAGGGATGAACAAACGGACCGACAAACGTCATATATGTATAAAAGTCAGACGCGTAGTTTGATGCCCCCCAATTGAGGCGTTTCGTATATGTACTGGAACACAAGTGTCAAGTTTGTCTAGACGCTGTCTCGTCAATCGACAATCTAGAACCGTCATCGCACCAATTGCCAAACGTATACGGGGTGAGTGAAAGAAAAAGTAATATAAAAGCTGAACGCGTTGACTAATCAAAAATATTTTATCGGCCTAATTTAGTTGACGGATTCGTGTTTCTGATATCAAAAAACGTAAGAATACCCCAGAAGACCCAATGAAAAGAAATTTTAGGTGTGAACCCCTTGGGTTTTTTGCGATTCTGGTGTTAACATTCAACATTTTTTTTCACAGTATCTTCATGTATTCTTATGTATTTTGAGCTCAGGAATCCGAATCTGCTGAGCATATTACCTGAAACAAATGAATCAAATTACAAATATAAATTACATACTTAACGGCGGTCAGTGGTCAAGGGGTTGTGAGAAGAGAGACAGAAAAAGAGGGGCCCCGTTTCATCTGGTAAAAGCACGTATGATGGGGATCCCCTGCAAGAATAAATACCACGTTATAACCCCTTCCGTTTGTATTATTTTTTCCTAGCGACCACTATGGATATAATTCTCAACCGAAGTGTCCTATACCAGGGAGTTGGAAAATCTTGTCATATGAATATCTATATAGGTACGCATATACTTCTTTCGAGTATTATTCTCGACGTCTTGGACCCCCTAGTGGTTCAGATAAACCCGTTTAATTGAGATCATTCGTAAACGTCAGTAAAGAGCTTGTAAAGGTGCGATCTTCATTTATCCGGATTAAAACTTGACGCCGTTCGAACAACTTATGTATACATAATAAGGATACTATATACCGGTATTTATATCCTTCCCAGTCAATTCGTCCGTTTCATTTGGTTGAGAAGAGAAAGAAAAAAGATTAAATAAAAAAACAGTCACGGCAGTTACGGGAAAAACAATAAAATGACACCATTGAAATAAAAAAAAATTAGAAAAAAAACAGACGACGGGGGACAATTTCACAGCGCACGTGTCACCGGTCCATATGGGTACTTCTTACACCCGTTCTATCATACAAACGAGAGCCGAGAAAAAAAGAGATTTAAATTGACGAGCAAAAAGCGTTGAAATCATGAGCGAGTGGTGCGGAGGGGACGATTTATAAAAACAGCCGTCGTTAGCAGCTTTTTCTTGATTAATCTCAGTCGGGTTGCGGTTGCATGCGGCAATATTGTAATGAGGTGTGGATATAGTAAATGACGGTTAATGATGCTACAGGGTATATTCGTAATTTTTTTTTTAATCTTCCATTTTTTTATCAGGATATTTAAAATAGTTGAATGGTACCTGAGCCAATGTAGCTGAGGTCTTGCAAGAAAATATGCGTAGTAGAAGAAACGGAAGCGAAGTGGTAACGCCTGGTTACAACACGCAACGCTGTGCTATAATAATAAAATGATAGAGGTCGTCATTATAATGGTGGTGATATTTTTTAAGTATATAAAATTTCGACGGATTTATGGTTTTTTTGAATGAGGTATACATTCGTTCGTTAATATACCATTCAGGTATTTAAGAAATAATTGAATCGTTAATTAGAAGTTAATTTGACTGGATATGCACACGATCTCGAAGCATCCTGAATGATATCGGATTTAATTGAGTGGCATCTTAATTAGGAGTGGCATTATTTTTGTCAAAAGAATAAGAGAGAGAAATGAAGTAGAAAAGAGAGAAAAAAAATTAGTGAATGACATGCTACTGCTTGTGGCGGCTGCTACTAATTAAATATTCAAGAATTGGTGACGATCCTGATATAACGCAGTGATATATACAGAGAATTTCATCCGTCACTGGAAGCGACATGACGTGGGTACATCAATAAATACGTATGATATGTAAGGTTTGAAAACATAATTAATTTAATTGAATGCCCGAGGCATAATATTGTGCTGCAGGATACGTCAATTAGAAAAGTAATTTTTTAGAGTCTCGTAATAACGAATATCGAAATAACACGCGTCTCGGCTGATTAAATATGCAGGATTATATCTTTGTACATGGAAAACGAGAAAAAAAAAATAAAATTCAAATAAAAAGAACAAGACGAAGAATAAGAAGTCGGATTCCCCGCGCTCTCTAGGTGGTCAACGCCGCGCGTTGCCGATGATGCTGCGGCGCACACGGTACGCGGGTTTAAAATTTTTCAAACTTCGAAATAAGAATCGAATACATTCCCAAACTTAATCCCCACCAGCCACGACCGAAAAATTCTCGAGCCACTGAAGTTTATGTGACGCAAACGAGCTCACTCGCCGTATTGTTTGAATAAGTAAACTTTAAGGGCCCCCAAAATGACAACGGATAACAATAAATAATTTAAAAACGAGATTAGCTCCGCAACAAAAGGCCTGTTTCTCCGGACAATCCACGCCAAGGATTTCGTTTCGTTTTTTAAATAAGTTGGCTACGCGAGTACAAAAACTATGCATTAGTAAAAAAAAAACGTTTGCATGACATTGCGATGATGAAATTCTCATGTAAATCTTGATCCACTCTCTCGAAACCACGCAAAGAAAGCCGAGTCCATCATTGGATCTCAATAAATGGAACATCCATCAAGTTCATATATATTATATGAGCTGGAAACTCGCGTTCGTTACACTTGTCACAAAAAAGAAGGAACGAGTAACAGAGGGGGTCAAAAAACAAACAGGGAGACCTTGTTGCGGGGTTCCACACATCGGACTCAATTGGGGTTGAAATTATTTGAATAAACACCTCGTTTATCAGACGGATATATTTCCTCGGTTATTCTTGCTCCCATATCCCAGTCCCTTAAAAACCAAAACTAGTTTTCTACATTATTTATCACAGAGCTCTTATAGTACGGGAATCATCAATTACCACCATCTCTCCAGGATTATCAATTGAAAAGACAAATAAACTTGCACAAAAAATTCTCTCCGCATATATTTTTGACGAACTGACATTTTTTTTTAAACACTTGCAGTTATTGAAATTTGATGGGGGGAAAAAATTGAAGTCGACCATAAGAAGAGTCAAGTATTTTTCTTTGTAAAAATTCATCCGAGAAGAACTGTTCGGCACCCCTGGCTCGCGTCGTTGGGGTCTCGTGTTCCTGTAGGGTGAGGACGGAGGGGGTATAAAATTCACGTTGGTATTATATCCATCTCATGTGTTCGCGGGGTGAATAACGATATGAAAACTGGTTCAAAATATCCAAATGGCTTTGTTATGAACTGTAGTCACTCTAGTAGCACATTTGTATACGAATTACTTGCTTATAATACAGGATTTTACCGCATCTCATCATGAAAAAGAGAAAACAAAATTCAACGATCTTGCTGGGGGTAGAAAAACTAACATCACCACTTGGGGTCCCTAAGTCTTATTATACTCTTCGTTCTACGGCGGCTTTTGTAACTTTATTACAAGTTATGTAACAAACATTTGACCAGCTAGGGGTTGTACAATATACGGACTGACCGCATATGTAATATAAAACGTGGACAAAAAAAAAAGAAAACCAACATGGCGAGACAATATAGTTTTAAGAAGGTGAATAAATAATACACTCTCCACGACCCTTCGCAAGATGCATGCTTCTCTGCAGGGAATAACGAAATTCATAAAACAAAATTTTTCACTTCTCTTCTTCGCTCTCAAAAAATGTTACGGTGCGACTAAAACAATCAGAAATTTCGATCAATCTTGGCTAAAATCGTGTGAGCGACATCTCCAGGGATAATATCGCTGCATGGGTGTTGTGAGACTTTGATGAATCCTTTTGCTGCTGTGTCACAATCAATTTTGGGCCAGACGCGAGTAGGTATTAGGTATATTATAAATGTTTAAATGTGCAGACGAGACGCCTACAGCCTCCGCAATGACTGATGCGAGTTTCGAGTGTCCCGCGGTTCAGATCCATGGACAGATGTGTGAACTTTTTTTTCTTTCTTCTATACGCGATTTCATTGGTGATGATATTTTTCTCATTATGCCTTTTCAATTTCATCTTCGAATCGGTCAAACTACCTTTGATTATTTTTCCGTATCATAAAAAGTAGAGTTTGAAAAAATATTCCTGGCACACCACTGCAACATCGGTAAAAAAAACCCTGGAAAAATACTTTAGTTAAAACGAATTGAAACGTGGATTACCTAACCATTTATCAAGGATATGATGATGAAAACGAAAAAAATCAGGTTCTTGATGAGTAAAATAAATAAGCGGAGGGTAAACGGGGTCCAGATTTCTTGGGGTCCTTTTCATCGGTTCTTTTTTTCCGTTCTCCTTCTCCACTTTTCTTTTTCTCTCGAGACGATTTCACGGCGTAACTTACCGTATCCTTAAAAAGTTTTGGTTCAGCGTTGGTTAACGAGGTTGCCATTGTTTATTCTCCCATTTAGCCTATATCGTTTCTCTATTGGTATAAGCACTTCGGGGGCGTGATGATGCTGATATTTTCTTCAGATAGAGTTTTCAATCTCGAGCCCTATTTTCTCCACAATAAAAATCCTCACGAATCTATAGCTGGAAAAGAAGAAAAAAAAGAATATATTTCCATCAAACTCTCAAAAGCAACCCATCTGCAATCCAAGTCAATTAATTACTCCTAGTTAGCGTTTTTACTTTTTTACTTTTTTCCTCAATCAATTTCACTCGCCGTAACGAATTGAAATCGATTTTCAAACTCGAGAGTCACATGTTGCGTTAAAAATAAAGTTCAGAAAATACGAGGAGAAATAATAATTGCGGGGTTGGAATCATTTTTTTTTTATGGTATCTAGGCGGTGTGTCTGTAGAATCCGAAAAAGAGTCGATGCAGGTGCTTATCGTACAATTTCGAATAAAACATTTACCAATTAATCTCACTCATCTAATTCGTCGAAGTTATTACGACAGTTGGGATGAGGAGCAAGAGAACGACTCGCAGAAGTAGAAATAATTAGCGTGTGACTGATGCGTTACGGCTTCATGGAATTTCATGGGTTATATCGCAACAAATCCGTGGGATTCCAAGGACCAAATGCCCCGTCGCGGTCCAACCGATTCCTTTTTAAGGGGTGAACTTATAAAATAAAAAGTATAGAAACAACCGGAGCAAATTATTCGGCATTCTTTCCCTCCTCCTCCTCCTAATTCTTCTCCCGCTGTTGGACCAGTTGACTGAGCATTCCTTACGTACGATCAGATGGATCGCGGAGATTATTAATTTTGGGGATGAAAATTCAGAGCGCGTTTCAAAGTTTTCTTTACATCTCGCCGAAAATATCAGCTATCAATTTTTCCGACTATGGATCGTAAGTGCCAAAAATTGCCCTTTGAGCGATAAGCGAAAAAAGAATTCTTGCTTTCAGAGTTTCTTTGTGTTTCGAGTTTCTGTAACTGAAATCCGGTAGCTTTTACAGCCGTTACATGGCCTCAACGGTTATAAAGGGGTGCGACAACTCAGTTTCTCACGACCTTACCGTTTATATCGAGAATTTTCATCTCTGAGTCGCGTTCCGCTCTATCTCTGTAACTGTTCCGTCTTTCTCCGAGAAACAAAAAAAAAAGTAAAAGACAAAAGTAAAAAAAACCTGTGGAAATAAAAAAAAATTGAAATAAAAGGAAACGCTAGAGGGCATGAGGGATTTTATCAAGATCCACGGGGCAGCTCTTCTGGTGCTTTTCTGGCCTAAAAATTCCTCCGCAATTCGGCAAGTTTTTAGCTTAGGCGATTAGAGCGGAAGATACGCGACCGAAACAAACAAATAAGAAAAGGAAGGTCGAGTTTCTACCTAGCGTCTCTTTCGTCCAACGGCAGGTGCAGGGAGAAAATATCAAGGAGAGAGGGATTCCCAAGGATTGCATCGGATTCTTATGTAGAGGGTTTGCCGACGCCAGGAAAGAGCATTACTCGAATGTGACAAATATGCGAAATATCTTTGCTCGATCCTGAAAAACAGAAATGAGAATCTATCTGCTGCAAAAGTTGCGTTCGCGTGTCCTTCTAACGGAAATAATTTGAGGATGCTTCACTTCTGCCGAAAATTTAGATAACGATTCTAATTGAAATTGAAATCGAATTGAAAACACCGTCGCTTAATAAGGGTAAAGAAGCTTTGTATAAATTTTTACGTGATGAAAAATATAAATTCAGGATTAGGTTATCGACGCTCTATTTGCCTGCATATGAATTCGCGCAAATGTAGGTCGCGGTAGATGTTGCAGCCTTGCAGGTTTCTCGCTCTTATGTTTTATTTGCGATGTTTTCTGCATACGGTATTTAATAGAGATTAATGCCGAGAGTTTTGCCATAAAACTTTACGGGTACAGAACATACATATAGTGTTGATATTCTGTGCGATTTCAGATAATTGTAAGTGATTCATCTTAATTACAGCGAAAGGAACAAGCTGCGGTCTCTATGCACCTCGCTGTGAGATAAAACCAATCGGAATGTAAAATCAGTGTAAAAATTTGGTGGTACATATGGTGTGTAGCCAACAGTGAGAATTTCAGCTTTACATAAAATTATAAGATCGATGAAGGAACGCGATGATAGCTTATTTGGTTTCTCACGATTACTAATTTTTTTTCAGGTAAAGTTTGAGTAGACAGATTTTGTAAAATCGAGTTAGCGAATGTTACAAGGCAGCTGTTGACGATGCAGAAAATGAAAATAGTAAAAAAAAGTTAGGAAAAAGAATGTAACTGTTTGATAGGGCGGTTTCGTCACTCACATCATAGGATATTCGACCGCACTTCTTCATTTTATTATTATTATAATAATATTATTTTATTTTTCTCGTATTTTCATTGTGTGCAGTTTGGGAAAGTTGGAAATCGTTTAGTCTATGGGGACACGTATTCAGTCGCTAATAAATGACAATTTTACCAGGGACATATTGGCTTATTATTGTCACAAAATTTAAACTTGAGTGCACTCGAATTTCGTTAAACCCTGGAAGGCGTTACGGTCCCCCTCCCTTTTGTGTAAAAGAACCCATTTTCAAATTGGGATTCCTCTGTGCATTTATACACCGATCTTCTATTCCATCTTTTTTCAACAGTGGTGCTCTATGTCAATTGAGCAGAGATTTTTTTTTCAATTAAAAAAAAATTGTGCGAATTTTCTCGTGGGCAGCGATTCTCGGTGAATGGCAACAATTTTATTTATCAGTTCGTGTACGCGATAAAGTGCAGAGGTGTTTGCAGATCAAGGAAGTTCATGTTTTCTCCATTCCTTTTTTCAAGTGACATTGAGCACCATTGGCTTACCATTGGCTTTGACAATGGTAAGCGAGCTCAATAAAAGTCATTCAAGGAAGTTTCCTGCCTTCCGTTTTCAAGTTCATTGATGCTTGAGGTTCGCGTTTGACGAATCGCACATCTGCAGTTTTCGGCCACTTTGTTCCACGCTCTTGTATACTCGATTCTCTAGCTACCACCTCACTATAATGTGCAGTATTATAGTAAGAAGCCGAAGGTGGTATTCAGTCACAAATACAGCGGGTGTCCATCTTCACAATTGACTCTACTCTACCATTATATCACTTAAGTAATTGTTCGTTTTCCCACTCGGAAATTGCTCTTTCACCTCCCCACAGATCCATTCATAGACGCTTTTCAAAAAAATTTCTTACTTTTATTACCGCTGGCCACTTTGGTCATCGAATCTGTGATCGATTCTGAACACGAACGTTGATCACCAAAAGTTTTTATTTTTATTCAACTATCCGTTGATAAAACTAATTTTTGATAAAAATTTCCACATTTTTTGTAGAAGTAAATGCGATGGGTTTCTTTAGGGACTTCGCTCTTTACCTACTCATTTTCCGGATTCGGGTGGGTCCATTGAGTTTTTCGATTCCATTGACTACCGGTGTGCGATTTGTAGTCAATGGAGTCGGTGCGAGTATTTGAAATCGGTATTTTCTGACAAAAATTTTTCACTCTGAAAAGAAGTCTTGCCGTGACTTTGTAGCGGCGTATATTCATTGACCATTTCAGGAAGGCGATCGCCGATCGGACGCGCCCCGTAGCCTTCCCTGTTTAAAATCGTCGAGGGTCACTTGACCGGAAAAAGTTCTTTCTCATCCCGTGTATTATATACACGAGATTTCGGTGGTAAAATTTTCCAACTTATACACCACACCGCACTCGTCCTGTATCCTCAATAATACACACCAATGGGTGTGCGTTAACAAACCGAATAAAAACGCCAATTTTTACAATAATAACTCGTTGAAATAATTGGGAAAAAGAGAAACGTGTTAATCGTAATGAAAATTTTCTTCCAATAAATTCTGTGAGGGAATAACTTCTCCACGGGGTTTAGAAACGTGACACCAGTCCTGAACAGAACACCCTTGTGGTTTAGGGGGCGAGCCGTACTTAATGCTAATGGCACCTGCGGACCCTCGTATAAGGGATGATTGCGTAATGGCCAAAGCCGCAGGGTTAGCAACTAATCCGAGAAAGCTACGAGCTGCGAGCCATCTGCGAGGCTAGATAAATAGATAACGCTCGAGTATAGTATTCCTCTCCAAAGAAAGCCCTCCATTTTGTTTGTTTTTTCTTTCAATTTGCACCGCAAGTGCGGTGTTCGAGTCAAAGACATCCTTCTCGTATATAATCCAACGTGTGTTTTACCGTTTTTGAAGCAAAAAAAAAAAAAATTATTTCTTACATGCATTGGGGATATGGATGGAGATACGGGTATCAGGGGTATATATGTATAGCCTCGAAGCATCGGTGAGGAAAGTGCTTATTTATTAAATTGTGGCCCTCGCGACGACACACGAATATTTTTATTTGATTTTCTTACGTTGTTTTTTATTATTTTGGATTTCTTTTTTCTTCCGTTGTTCGAGCGAGGTTCGATCTCGACGCCGAAGAGAATAAACCCGATCGATAACACCCGGAGGCTCGCAATTTCGTGGGCGTATGAAGAGCAGTACTGTGTGCTCTTGCAAATAAATGGCCGCCAATTACGTGCAATTTGCCTTATACGAGAGCGTGGCATGATCGTGTCTCAAGTATAACACAGAGATGCACTCTTACGGTTATTTCCTTCCTTTCTTATACGCCAGGGTACCCTTGCCACGCTGCTAAGCTATCCCTTGATATGCCCTGCGATTCTTTCTCATTTCTTGTTGTTCGAGTTCGCGTGGTTCGGCGATCACCTCCTACTTTTTCTTTTTCCTTCTATTTATTTCTTTTTTCCTTATCCTCCTCCTCCACACTACACGGCGACCCGCGGCAGTGCATCGATCCTCTGGTAATTGTCAGCGCCAGCTCTCAGCGCCCGGGTCCTGTTTGACTCCACCCAGCTGCAGCATCCTTAGGCGGGAGAGCAAAACGTGAATATATTTCAAAATGAAAGAGAACAAGGTATATGCACATTGTGCACGCAAGAAAGACGCGATGCTCGAAAAATCGAGGGGTGAAAATCGTCTGGTCGGATCGTTCGTATATACAGTATCGGCCATAAGTTCGTGGACACTTCCGAATTTTTCGCACGCGACAAAAAGTCGGATATCTCTGTCAAAAAAAATCTTAAAAATATTTTTTAGAACCCAAAATAAAGCTGGAGTCTTTCACTTCGATACGATTTTTTGTTCAGTCATTTACGATTTTTTTTAGCAGAGATATCCAACTTTTTGTCGCGAGCGAAAAATTCGGAAATGTCCACGAACTTGTGGCCAGTACTGTACATTCAAATCCCTAAGGTACATGATCTCCATTTTCATCATTTCCCTGCGACATGTGTAGTGGTGTGCTAATGTTTATGATATCGGAAGTGTAACGATTACGTGATATTATCGAGTCCGGCATTTTGCTTATTTTTTTCTATTTCAGAATTTTTTTCAACGGATCTGTATCGTTGTATATTAAGTAGGGATATACTGAGGAAAGAAAAATTGGTTTACGAGCGTTCGCAAGTGCAGTATATTCGATGAGTAGGTGTGTTATAGAAGTATTTATCGTCGATAAATTATAAACAAGAAAAACGTTCTTCTACGATACAGAATACATCGACCTGCTGAAAATATTTTTTATTATTCGCATCAACTTGTGAGCTTAGTTGTAACCTAGGGGCAAAATACCTTCCTCAAAATTTATGTCTAATATATTCTACACCCCAAAGATTGCAAGAAGAAAGATGAGTTGTAAGATTCAGATCTGGATGATTTTAACTCTTTCATTCCTAATCTCACCCCGAGAATGCAATATTTGATTGAGATCTGTGTGAACATTTGAGTCGATAATTTTTCGAGACAATCGATTTTTGGTTCGTTTGGTTTGCGGCGCGGTAATATGGTCGAGACTGACACGTGCGCGTCTGACGTCCCATCTGCCATACGTCGTGCGTGCCAGTCGAGTGGAGTGAAACGAAGTGTAAAAAAGTAGAAGGAAAAAAAATGAAAATGAAATAAAGTGAAAAAAACAATAATGGAGGAGGAAAAAAAAGGGAAATGTAGTGTCTCGTGTGACTCGATCGAGAAGGACATCGGACACCAAGGCGTCGCATCGGGTCGCGTGCGACGTCGAAGAGGAGGCGGCTAATGGCTTGTGCTTTATTGTTCGTGCACACGGAACTTCTGTTCTGCGTTCCAACTCTCGCATCCCATTCTAGAATATTCAAGATGGAGCAATGTATAAACTAGCCACATTCAATATTCTAGAAACAGGAGGAGGAACTTTGGACTTAACAAAACCACAGCAGATCACGAAATATAACAAACCCATACATATGCGTCTTACGTCAAAGGAAACGATCGATTTTGAAGTCCGATAATTAGCTTTGTGCGGGAAAAATAACGCTGCGGGTTTGTGTGTGCGCAAATTCCATAGAATTTCTGATGCGACGCGTGCAATCAGAGTCACATGGTAGCTCCTTGCGCGTTTTGTTTTCAACATCATCAACCGCATGTACGTACAAATGGGTGGTTTAGGCGTTATTTATGCATATCTAATGTACCGGTTTAAAAAAGAATGGTGGAGAAAACCACACGACTATGATTAGGGTGGGGACAAATTTATCTTCACGCAACAGAATTTCGTATCTCTATTCTTTTCATGTGCAAATAATATCGACTAATCCAGAGAGCAACCTTTGAAAATATAATCTTCAATAATCCCACCGCAGGTTATAAATCAATAGCTTATACCTATAGCGGTTTTTCTTATTTAACTCGCGCGTCGGGCTTCACAGGTTTATATCTTAAATTATCTTAAGCGCTGTGCATATTGGGATATTGGCAAAATGAAATTGTGATAAATAAAGAAAAATAAAGAAAAATTTTCATAAGGTATACCGAAACGACAACTTCGACCCGTAAATTTCTGATAATCGCTGTTTAATTTTAATGGGAAACATGGTACAAGAAGACGCGGTGTAAGATCTCTGATCCATGCTTATTGCATATGCATATATCGTACATGCAAATTTTTAAGGTTCATGCAAATTAGTCAGCAACGAGCTGCAGTGCACATCAGGTAGTAATAATGATAATAATAACAATAATAATAATAATTGAGCGTCGTTTATCTGCGAGTGGGCCACACATCGGTAAACCGTGAAATTTAACATGTGCATACGTCGTACGGGTACTTTACATACACGTACAGGATAGCTAAGGCGCGAATACTTTACTCTCGACATTAATTGTAATTAAGTAATCCATTGCACTATATGTAACGCGGGTTAATGCAACCCATACATATATGTAATATATATTATCCTTGCAAATATAATGCGCGCCCCCAATCAGCTCCTCTGCAACTGTATATAATGGAACGATAATTTATTCATTTATTCCGAAATTAATCCAATTGAAGCGAGAGTCGTGTGTAAGGATTGTTTCTTCTTGTGTTTTTAGATATCTTTCGCTACCGCCAGAAACTTGATAATTTTGAATAGTTGATAACCAAGTTTCTTTGATTCAGATTTCGTGCCATTTTTATAGACAGTTTTACGGCTTCTGACTCTGTTTTGCGAATCTTTTTTTTGGCATTTCGAAAAAGGAGTAAAACAAAAATTTTGTTTAATTCCTCAAGGTTCGTGATTCTCGGAACGGGTTGTTCCGTACAGAACTCATCGTGATCATGCAAGTTTGCGAGAGAGTTGCTAATTGGGTAAATCCCCCTGAGTAGTATAGGTACGCGTTGTGGTAATATTCCGATATAATCGAAGCAACGAGCAACTCGAAGGAAGAAACTGCAGTACGTACGCACCCAACTAACGCCCCGTGTTACTGCGCTGCAGAATGTCTTCACGTTCACGCGACACGTACCCTGCAAAGTAGGTACGTTTGCAAAGTTGGTACCGACGCGTCGGGACGCGTCGCGTCGTTCTCCGCCTACAGATCGAGGATGCTGTACCCGATTTTCACCTCCTCCTCCTCCTCTCCTTCTTCTTTCTCTCAGTATTCTACCTTCTTCTTTTATTTCCTCTCTTGTATTCTCTTGTGCTGCAAAGTCACGGACAACGGTACGGCGCGAGGTATACCTATAGGACCCGATGCTGCAGCACCGCGCGGCGCGTCTGATTGGTTCAATTTATGGGCTCTACTTATCGCGCTCTTACCGCGTTGTATATCAAGAATGACACCGGCACCCGGGGGCACCCTCGACCCGGTCTTAACCGGCGTAAACCTCCACTTCCAACGTTCACCTTCATCCTCGTTGCGAGTTCGCTCTCTCAGCTGCAGCAATTTACAACGGATAACCGTCTAGTAAATGGCGTGTAACGCTCGCGAACAAGGAATCGAATAAGTACGTACCTCGCATGATATTCCTTGTTCCCCAAAACTACATTCATACCCCCGACCATTATGCCCACACTACATAATATGTTATTCCTCCCCGAGCGAATGATTTACCAGATTTTCATTGAGACGAAAAATCGATCGATTCAAATCTCACGAAAATTTCATAGCTTATACCTAATGTGAATGAAAGCTGGCGAATGCAGATTCCAAAGCCGTGATAGAGTCGTACCAAAAAACACAGACGTAAAAGAAAAGAAGAGAAAAAAAAAAAAATACGGTTTCGAGAGTTCTCCCCTTGCGTTTTGTTTGCGGTCGGTTTACATTGACTTATCATATGGGCAGGCGTCAGGTGCAGAACTGGGAGCAGAAGCTCAAAAAACGAAGGACAAAGAATATATGGATCGGGGGTTGCGTGCGCGGCACGTTCTCCTGCGTCTTGCCACCTCGCATTAGTTATGGCTCGGTTCGCGATTGGTCCTTGGAAGCTCAGAATCAACGAGAGCGAGTGAAAGAGCGGATGAAAAAAATTAAAAAACGTAAAAAAACATAATAGGGAAATACCTGCAAGGATCCACTTTCCATTGTTCGTCACCGAGTACTCTGCGGCTGCAGCGGGTGCGGTGAGGTAGTGTTGCATTTTTTCTGCTACCACCCGGTAGTAACGGAACCCCCGTAAAACTCATAGGAAAATATTATGTTACACATGATCCTTTGACGTATACGCCGGTTCTTGACTCCCGCGGTGCCTCCGCGGGGAATCGGAACAGGACCTCGGGTAGCTCCTTATTTTTCCACTTTTCATCCCATCTTTACTAATTTTATTTTAATCATACATTTTTTCCATGCCAATTAGATCAGCCAATGTTTAATGATTTTTAATCGCACGGGAAACTACAACGTGTATTTTTTATTTCTCATTTATCCTTTGTTTTTCCTGGATCAAAATAACCTATTGCATCGATTTAATTAACCCGAGTACTGGTGAGCGTGCGAATAAATAATTGCGTGATAAAATTTCATTGGTAAAAGAATCCCAGCTCGCGTGTCCCTGTAGTTATAGTTCGGCAAATTGTGCTGGAGGGGAAATTACACGTGCGTAGTTGATTCAGGATATAGTCGTCGTACCTCAAGCTGATTCCGATTTAAGTCACGCGGGTACCAGGTTTCCTGTTTCCTTGATTTCTTCTGTCCTCTTCACACGTTTACGTACATAATATATTTATAAACTGACGCGTTCTTCCTGGCGCCTGGATCCTGCGAGAAATCACGCTGCAACCCACGCTTATATTAACACGGATGCACATATAATAGGTTTTATAAACCTGCAGGAATACCCGGATGTCAAACGAGTCATCGGATAAAGAGACGACACGTGTTTCAATTAGCTATTCAAATTCAAACAAATAATTATTCTATCCACGATTACACGTCGCTAATCAATGATTTATCTACAACTTTGTCTATTTTTGTTTTTTGTTTTAATCTAATCTCGACACCCCAATACTATCCATCGTAATGAATTTTTGGCCTCCCTTTTTTGGTGGAATTTGTAGGTGAAAAGTAAAAAAGGGCATCTGAAACGATACTAGCCCCTCATAATCAGATTTAGGGCAGAAGAAAACTTTATGTTGAGGTCCTGGAAGTTGACACGAGACTTTGTTCTGGTTCGATAGAATGAGTTAAAAATAACCGCGTATCATCAGACCGTGATTTTTAGTTATTGCATTTTTTTCTGGTCTTTAGATCACGAACAAGATTTTCGGTAGATAATTTATTTTCAGAGCTTGTTAATCCGGGAGGTTGGAAGGAAAAAAAGCAGGTTGAATTAAAGTTAATTCTAATAACTAACTTTAGAGTTCTGTATATAAGAGGCGGTTATATAAAATGTGCAATTTTAAGAAACGCTCTTTGAATGGAGGCAAAAATTACAGGGTAAAAAAATACCTAGGGCGGGCAAACCGGCAAGCTAGGTTCTTATATTTTTTAACATCTAAGACGCCACCCTAAATGGAACTCGTCTGGCAATTATCGCAAAAACTTTCGGCCAATTTGTCCTCCTCCGTATCCTGCCCAGGATGTAGAAGCAGATTTGACCGAAGGCAAAAACAATAACATTAAAAATAAGGATTAGGAACACTTGATAGGTTTATCAGAAGTCTGAATATTGCTTTCGATAAAAAAATTTATTTTACTTTAATCTTTTAGTTCGGAACTCATAAATACACCATCGATAATCGTATCTATACGCCCTGTCTAACTATTACCAACAAAGTTTGAGAAATCGACTCTTCATATTTTAGTCTCATTTAGTTGAGTATCCACTTGAATTTTCCTCTGGGCATAAATAACAGCTACTATCTACTCCTTTATACGCAGACATGATAAATAAGGGTTGAGAAAAGTGGGAAAGAAATTTTTTTTAAAAATGACGATACCCTATTGACCTGATACACTAAGGGGCGATTAGATAACTTCTGAAACTTGGAGTAATATCTAAAGTGAGACTAACAAACGACATAAGTAATGAGGGTGACTCGAATGGGTGAAAAATAAACGCGATTCTCGAAATTATATTAATAATTATTTTACGGTATTTCGGTGTTGAAACGGTCAAAAGACAGAAGCTAAAATTTTGTACGGTAGATCAACCGTTGCGAATACTTTTTCGGCAGGACAAAGGACTCTCGAGAGAAGCTCATCTTCTGTACGCCCACCGCAGTCGATTGACGTTTTCTCTAAGTGGTCACTCATTCGGTTCGTCGCACGCTAGATTAATATCTTAACTCGTATCGGGTTCGAATTTGTTACCCGCTTTGTTGGCTGCGGGTAAAAACTACCTTATAAACCGTCGTCGCAGGTTCGTATAGGGAAAGATCGACCTAAACGCCTCATAATATGAAAAATATTTTCCGTCTTTTATAATAAAACTGGACCTGAAGTACCTGCTGAACTGTGGGGAGTGGGAGTTTATCTCTTACCCTAAAATTAACTGAAAATACCGAAAGCTTTTTGGGGAAAATTTTTCGAAAGTTTTGCACCTTTTCGTAATTATGGTTTACCAAAAAGGTTTCCATACATAAGAAGCGTTGTGGAGCCATCGTGGGATTTGGAGGAGGTCCTCTGGGACTGTAATCTACGACGATTACGAAACTCGTGTGCCTCCTTAGGGGCGGCTCCCGTAAGTAGAAGAAATAGGTACCTGACTCCTAATATTGATCCTATACGGCGACTAAAAAGTGCGTAAAAAAAAAAAGAAAATTCGTTATAGTTGAATTTCCTTGTTGCTATATTGAAATTAACGCACACCATCGTACAGATTATCATGGATAATTTTTTCTGTCTTATACAAATTGTATAAACCCAACGTTTTAGCCTTGATGTAATTATGTCTTTTTCTTAAGTCCCATAATTAGAAGCTGAAGTTACTGATCACATGTCGTATAATAACACGTGTTTGCACGCGGACTTTGCGGTTAACATTGCGATTTATCAGGGGAAAGACGTAATTGCTCAACAATTGCGTTTATGCAATGACCACAATTTATGTCATATATTTCATATTCAGAGAGAAGCCGCAATTTAGGAAAAAAAAAAAAAGAAAGAAAGAAAAGTGTCTTTGGGTCCTGAGTGAATTTCTTTATGCCAACTTTGAAACGAAGATTGCATAATACGCTTCATATCTTGTGAAACCGTAGCTCTATATGATTACGTTTTAATATTCCGCACGTTCTTGGAACCCTAGTTGACCTCAATTTTGTGATAAAAAAAAGGAAGGAAAAAAAAATGATAAAATTAAAAAAACAGTAACAATCGGGGAAAAAACCAGAAAATTATGAAAATGAGAATACATCAATGCCTCATTAACGAGCTAAAAACCTTTTTACAAGACCACTTTATTCCCGAAACCTAGAATTAGGTACTCTACCCGATTTCTATACCCTCGAGAAACCAACGAGAAAAAGAATAAAAAGAAAAAATTATTTAAAAAAGAAGAAGAAATCATTCTTCGTAACAGCTTGTTTTACCCGATAATTTCGATAACAACCTGTCGTTTAGAGCTATTTTTTCATCTCCTTTTCTCCCTCATCCTCAGCTAAACACCCGCAATAGTCCTTTAGAAATCAGATCCGAATCCCAATTTATTGGATCACTAATTTACCCAACGATTAGTTGTCGAATGAATTTCACAAAAAGTAAGCTCTATTAGATATTATCAACCGTGGGAAAAAATGAAATTCGAACGAAAAATCAAAATCAATATCTAAAAATAAAGCTTCTATATAATTTTTCACAAGGTATTGAGTGAATATCGTTATTCCCCGTCTTACTTCAGTTGATTCTGTAAAAATAGTGGTATTCTAAAGTAGCTCCTAAAGTTGGGCCGGCAGCCGTGCGTTCTGACGAGCGTGGTTGCAGCTAATTCCGGCTGAAGTGGTAGCCAATCAATTCCGTTCATTCAATTCGATTTTTCGATTTAAGCAAAATTTTTTTGCATCCGCGTCTCTCGTAGTAATCGATTCCTGCAGTCCAAAACGGAAAGTGAATAAGATATTTTTTTTACCCGGTACTTCCAGCAACGTCGGGTATGTAAATCGGGCGTATTTTGATCGTATAAAATACGAAGGGTGAGAGAAGGCAAAAAAAAAAGTAGAAACGAAAAAAATTCTCGCGTCACGTCACACGTGTCGTTTTACGGTCCAGGATCAGCAAGGGTGCAATTCAGGGGCAACATTCTGGTAAAGCGAGATAGTTTTTGTCTAGGATTCCGTTGGCTTATACCTGTCCGATTTTTTCTGACGATGTCTTTTTTTTTCTCATTGCCATAATCTCCTTCTTAGCTGAGGTGAATATTTAATTTGTTTAATTGCATGGCTAATATGTTGACATTGTGCAAACCGCCTATTTTATAATGTACCCATACCGATATTCCTGCCATCCTCATTTGCATTTTATGATTTTTTTACGGTGGGCAAAATCGACTTTTAAACAGGAATAATTTTTTGTTCCAAAGTAAGTAATTTTACTACAAGAACTTCTGATTTTCGTCGAAAAATTCAAAGTTGGACCAATTATGATTGATTGATTATAGAATCGATGTAATAATAGTTGTAGTTAAAACAAACAAGATAAGATGATAAAAATTCTTTATTTTCATAAGTTAAATTTCTCTTTTTTCATCCGCATCATCCGTGTACAGATAAATGATTAACAATTAATATGGATTATTCAGATGTGTATCTGCGACGCGTCGTGTTCGGTCACGACCTAAATTAATACCAGCGCCTTATAATCGGCGCGGGGTAACGATGAGAGTTTCGACACGATCTAAATTAATTTAAATATGAATATAGTAATACCTACACCAATATCTAAAATCCGATCTGAATCGCTGATTCATCGCGTCATTAATACACGATCGATCACCAAATGTTTATTATTGATTGCTCACCATTAATATGTAGGCATAAGCATCACCACCATACAATACGACATTACGTATTCACGAATCAAAATTCATTTGAATAACAATGTGAAAGGTCTAAAAATGAATGACGAACCTCAAGCAAATCGCAGACCATTTTAGCCGATCACAATATTAGGAATAATTATAAACGGCTCGTCGATTCAAATCCCCTTCGCGTTTAATAGGTTTATTCAGAATTTTTAAAATTTCTTATGCAAAACGGAGGTGCCGATTTAATTGCGATCCCATGTCTGCCTACACAAAACTATTAGAATTTTTTTCTTTCCAATAGTCAGACCTATAATTTCAAATTTTACACGAAATCTGCGCCCGCGAGTGTATATAAAATAGAATTCTATAAAATGCAAATTTGAATTGAAAATTTAAATTCGGCATCTGCTTCGCCTTCCCGGTATTTCCTTCGTTGGGAATTCGGGGTTCCGTAAGGTATATTATAAACCTATCGAATCTTTTTCTTTTTGCCCACTCGCAAAGTAGATAATCCCAGAGGAATCGAATCCATTAGCATCGAAGACGATTTAAAAAGTCGTGCTTAGTCTATATAGTCTAGCCAGGCGACCTAGAACACCCAAATAGTTCGATCGAAGGATGAAAATGGCTGCTGGGCTGCTGCTGCAGGTGACTATAAAATACATCTACCACGGTCGGGGTTCCGTTTCTTGCCAAAAAAAGGAAGAGAAAGAATTCTTAGAAATTTCGTGACTATGCGAAAAGAACATAGTAAATTAATATTTATATGCAATCCAGGAACTGGGACCATAAGAGTCCCAGTAGGTAGGAGAGAACCTGCATAAATGGCACGTAAGCCACCGTATTATATTATTCCGAGAAATCCGCTGCCGAATTTTTTAAAGTCTACAATTATTTGGGGTGACTCACTTAACGTTTGCTCAACGTAAACGTAGATTCGAGTTTTTTAAAGATGAAACGAAAGAGGAAAGTAAAATAAAATTAATCAAAATCATCTTAAACATGTTCGACTACTTGCAATACGTTTGCAGTTTATTTCGTTCACGTATTTTGCTAAAATCTTTTTGAGAAAGCTGTTTGCTATCGTATTTCTGATTTCTCATGATCCCAAAAATAAAAAGAATGAAAATATCGAGGTTACTGACCCGGAATTTTTGGTGGGTCTTTAAACCCTGTTATATAGATGGCTAGTTTGATAGGTGCACCAGCATGAGCGCAGCAAATCGAATGGCGGTGTTTTGTTTCTTTCAAGAATGATCATCAAAATTCTACCATCCAGCTGAGTCATAAAGCAGGTGGAACAATATAAACTAGAAACACCGTGCATTGCGTGGACCAGAATATCCAGAGCAATATAATTATTAGAGATTTATCAATCGGGAACGTTCTAATCGATGCAAAAAAAATCGACCGAACAGTTATCGTAGAAAAATCGTTTTCATTATTTCACAATTTTTCGTTTGAAATTCATACGAGCGTCACGTACTTATGTAAAGTGCATTCCGTACCAAGGTCTTTCTGTATAAATCGATCCCAATTATTAACTAGAATTACATAGCATGTCATTATAGGTATAATTTCCAACTATAGCTACCGTACGCCTTGGACTCAACGTTGAATAGAAACGGTCTAATTTATCGAATGAAAATTACACACTTCATAGAAACTAAATATTTCTACTCGTCATAGCCGCGTCGTCGTCGTCTGATTTTGCCACATCACGATTTATTTCTTGTATGTATACATATGATAGTAAATAAATTTTTCAAAAATATATTTTCAATTTAGAACTAGCGTTAGGAACAAAAAAAAAAAAACCAAATTACAAACTAAATCCAAGCCAGGCTTGTACCTAGCTGCGCAAGGATGTCAAAAAAAAGATGAAGAGTTGGAAAAAAAAAAAAAAGAAAACGGTTACATATAACTATTCCCCCCTGAGTTATTAATGGAACAAGCGTGACTCGCATTGCTCGTTGCGCTCACGGACTTTCCTAACTATACTTGAAGGGATAAGATACAGGTATGATCTCATGGTACATGCAACTAGGTATATGTATAGTAGATGAGTTTGAGTTAGGGTTTAACGTCCAAGTGCGTATAGTTCGTATATCTGTATCATATTATACTTAACTATATCCGCGTCTCTCTAGCTCCGTATCTAGTAATATTTGTAATGTAATGCGGGTTAATCGATGCACCGACCCGTGTAAAGCGTTTGCGGTATATACATGAGTGTGTATGTGAGGTATGTACAGATATATCTGATGCATACGTAGGTATATACTTGTTCTCGAAGGCCTCGTTGCTTTGAAGAGCAACGAATAGTTTAATTTCTCATGCAAAGTCCCATAGGCTTTAGACAACCAGAAAGTATGTTGAGATTATACGTTTTGTAGTTCCGGATTTTATTTGGATAATATTTATTTATACGCCGAGGCAACTCCACCAATCGTTTAATATTCGATTACAAAATAGCGATTCGAAATTCAATGTAATGTCTTTGAAATTTTTACCATTTTTTGCTTACCCCCAAAGTAGTCATCGGAATGCTGAGCCAGTAAGATATTCAATTATTTGGACTAGAATTTAGATCAGTTGAATTATCAACTGAAAGAAATTTTGAACTTTTCAATGTTTCGAGAGCTGCATGTAAAAAAAAATGAATATTTGAGTTGACAAACGAACGAGTTGGTCATAGGCACATATTTGATTTCCAGTACATATTTTAATTCCCTCAAATTGCTACCGGTTTCGATTGGGTAATCCGATTGTGTCGTATGATTGCGTGTTCACACGGACAGATATACATATTTGGAGTAGAATTTTATTTTCTTAAAAAAAAAAAATTTGTGAATGAAAAAGTAGTATGGGGATGAGGTTTTTGAACATTCTATAAGACAGATTTTGCTGTCGGATGCTGTCCGGGTTATACGAGATTCCAAGAGGGGCGATTATTTCACTATAATACCTGCATATCTATGCGGCAGCAACTATACTACGGGCTTAGGTATATATATTGGAGGTGATTTTTTGAACCTTTATTCGGAATTACTTCACGTCAATATTTTCTAGAATTAAAGAAAATATTTACGACGTTTAGTTGAACGGTAAAGCAACTCCATAATGTTGCCACCGTCGGATTATAAAAAAACATATCTCTCGCCTGCGTTAGCTTTATATCGCGTAATACTTATTAAACAGATTTTACTTTTACATATCATTATATATACATGTATATTTTCTATAGTGATAAAGGAAAATATTTTGTCAGCTCACACAGTGATCCGTCGTATATATGGTCAGGTGCAGCAGATTATATAGCCACCCGCTTTTCAAACGTAAATACGATTATTTATTTAGTGACTAAAAAAACTGGGGAAAAAAAATGTAAACCGAGGTGATTAATTTCTGACCACTATTCACGGTAGCTGGTATGTCGCGACGATTTTCATAAATTTAGATTTATTCTATTTTTTCGTCTCATTCAAATTTTCTGTTACACAGACGCGCGTATAGAAGAAGTTTGACTTGTGAATGTATTTGAATGTGAAAAAAAATAATAAAAGATCAATTTCATGTACAGTATGATAAATAAGCTTCACTGCAGCTGGCGTATACGTAATATGGGTTTGCGTTTTTTCACAAATCCTAAAGGGTTCTCCTGACATTGCATAGATATTAGGTAATTTGAATGAAATCTCAAAGTTAGATGACTCAGCCTTGGTATTTGTGAAAGAAAAAAGCGACACGTTTTTTTCCCCCTTTTTTATTCTTCATGCATTTTAATATTCTGCATTTTAAACCCCTTCACATATCAAGTTTCAATGCAATTTGAATATCATGGGGTTTTGAAAAAAAGGAGAACTAGAGATTCGTGAAATGTAGAAAGAAAAAAAAAATTCAATAAATAAAATGCGTGCGTCATTTTTTTAATAAATGATTCGCAACGGCCGAGTGGTTCATGCATTTTAATATCCCAACGAAAATCTATGAAACGTTGGCAAAAATTTTCACGAATAAATTTCCCTCGTCTTTTCATATATTATATAATGAAGCATTAGAGTGGGAACCCATAAATAAAAAATATCAATAATGAACCCGAAATTACTCTGCAAATATAAAACGGTACGTATAGCATACAGGGTGTGGTGAAAACATGCGCGATGCGATGTGTATGGTTATATTAGCGCATGCAACCGAATGAAATGACTTGCAGAAAAAAAAAGAAAAACTTAAAAAAAAAATGAAACATACTAAGAAGGGCTCAACCCATTCTGTTGACGTTTATTGTGTCTAAACGGTCGAAGCGTACCCATTAAAATTTCCTTGCCATTTTTCACGGTGTCGAGGTATAGATATTATTACAGCCGCTGCAAGTCACCATATGGGAAGAACCTTAAAACCTACCTCGAATCGTGTGGGGTGAAAAAAAAAGTTAGTAAAAATAAAATAGTAAGAAGAGAAAGAAAAAAAAAAGAATCATATGAGCATATACATCCGAGTTTCATTGAATAGATGCTTCGTTAAATTCTTAAATCACTGACGCGCCTATGTGCAGCAGCCTTTTTTCGCCGCGCGATGTCGCATTGATTGATGGCTTGTAAAAGGGTGCCCATGACTTTTATATATATGTATGGTGAATTTTATATGTATTATGTATTATATGAGTACCTACGATTCTCTCTACTTTATATCCACGGGTGTTTAGTCATGTAGAATATTATGACGCCGGGTCTCCTGTACAGAATTTATATACCTGTACCAATTTCTGATCAAAGTTAAAATCGAATGTTCTACGCGCGGAAATTTTTCGAGTTTTGTTAATGGGAATTGATGGGATAGCGAGAAATTACTTCCGATCTCATACAAATTTGGCGAGTATAATTTGGTACCTGCGTCAGTGTCCACTAATTTTTTTGGTAAATGGATTCTACGGATATCAATCCACCACATCTTCTAGGAATTTTGTACAGCTATAATAGTCATATGTGCCTATACGTATCATGGACGGAATATTTAATTTCATACATTTAAAATCAATAAGTCTTGGAAGTACCCTAATGGCATGTATTGCAGTTGGAATGAAAATTAAACAGTTCAAGTTATAAATAAGCACCATCACCTCACCACTCATCGTTGATTAATATCTTTCGTCGTATTATATCGCTTGAGGTGCCGACGTAAAAATGGCGTTCCGTGTGTCTGGAGATCTTCTATCTATGCCGGCGTATCTAATCAGTATTCGTCTCGCCCGATAACTAAAATACCGAATAACTCACCGATTTTTTCAAAGATAACTCTTCTAATGTCTAAATTCCCCCAGATAGTCGCCACGCGCATTGAGATTTCTCTGAAAAAAATATATCCTTAGATTGCTCATTTTTTCTTGCAAATTTGCAGGACCACCTATAGTACCTCGGATTTTTTCTCCTCAATCGTATCGACAAATGAAGAGAAAAGTGCAAAATAAAAATCATATCGTAATATGAATTGGTCGTTAATGACTTGACGATATTTTCTGTACCTGACTCTGTTTGCTCTGCTGTCGGATTAAGTCGTCTAAATCTGCGATCAACCTGCGCAATATTTTAACTGAGATGGCGACCGATAGGATGGTCGAGTTCTTTGTCGGGAATGGAATACTAAACAGCTTATATACCGAGGATCACGAGCCCAGATTCCCCGCACTTTTGGGCGAGGTCCCTGAAGTGAGTTAAATAAAGATCTTCCGCCGCTTATTCACGTATCTCAATCTCAACGTTTTTAACTTTTTGGTGGATTTTGCGTGAACGCAGCTATTATACTATAGACTCACCCATCCCGAAGGACCTATAACAGGAGATACTTCAACTTTCTGGGGGCAAAGGTCCATGTAGATTTTTCCTTTCACTGTTTCTCTCCGACGTGCATTTTATTTTATTTATTTTTTCTGCGGTTATATCAACCACATTAGAGGAAAGTCAAGTACATAGGTGATGCAAGGATTACTAGGAAACGAATTTATGTTATAAAAATATGCACGTCCGCCTCGATCTCCGATTGCGCAAAAAGGTATATAGCTCAGACGATCTTCTTAGACCTTGGAAATATATAAAACCAGAAGGTCACAAACTCAAGTGTTCGTATTATTATTATGTACATAAAAATATATGTGCGATGGACACATAGGCAAACATTATATGCGGTTGGAAAGTCACGCGTGTGTTGCGCGAATTGCACGCTTGAATTATGTAAATCTATATAAGATGACCAATATAGACTAGCTCTGTTTGACTAAAAAATTTTAAGTTTCCTCGTATAAATTCACGGACGATTTCTATCAGGCATTCGTCACCTGTTCTCGTTTTGAACGCTTATAAATATGTGTACCGCACTTACTTTGAATCTGAGTTAGAGCGGTATATGCAGCTCGATTTGGAATGTAGTCAAGAATATGCAAATTTTATCTCGAGATCAATGCAGGTCCGTGAGAGGAAAATATTATGCCCTGCAGAGAACTCGCACGTTCTGAGTAAAACTGATCAATGAAACTTCGTTAGGATCGCCATATTTTACCGGATGTAATGACTAATCCATAAATACGCCGTGAATCATTTCGTTCAAGGTTCGTACAAGCGTTACGAAAATCAATTATAGCGTGAGTCAATTAAATTATTTTCGAGAATTCTCAAGAGGATCTTCCTCCGTTGGTTCGTCACTGTCTTGTTGGATATCAGGATCAGATCACGAGGACGCAGCTCGTTGAAAAAAGATCTGACAATGGACAGTCATTGTTCGGTTCTCGAAGGCTGTCAATGGAGAACAGCAACCTTAAATCTCAAGTAATGAGCTAAACATGCAGCGTGCCTGACGTTCCATTTTTCCTTTCGATTTATCGGCTAAATATATTATCCTCACTTTCCCTCTTAATTCAATCGGTTCGATGTCGTAGATGAGAAAACAAAATTTCGGACCCCCTTCAATTTTTTTATACTATAATAATTGTATTCGTCATTACGAAGCAAAATTTTGTATCGATGTGAGAAAGAGAGGACTGCGCTGGTCGGCAGATGTTAAAAGCTGCGGCGTGTAGCTTATCTGCAATCTGGTCCCAGCAGAGGATCTTAAAGATAAGATCAGGACCTTATGGATTATGCTTGTATGCCAACACCATAGAATAGCCATGTTGAAAGTTTACCATTGTAGGGTAGTGCGCATTGTTGTGCTTGTCAACGATTCAGTCGTTCAGCCTAAAATATTTAGGTCTTAAAATTTTAAATCCTCTACCTCAAGAATCAGGACGAGTTTTTGAGAAACCAAAAACCAAATTTTTCACTCATTTTCTGATTTTTTTTCGTTTCTTCTCAATATTCACTAGCTCAAAATCTAGTTAATTTTTTTTTAATCTAAACTTTAACGCTTACGCGGTTTTCCTTCGGGCTGCAGCGGATGATTTGTTATACGGATAATTTTCTGGACAGAGTGACGAAACGATCCCTTCTAAAACAATATTTCACCGACGATATAACTCTTAACATTTGGACTGGCGCAGGTACGTACTAAAAAAACTGCCATAAGGCAGCTCTCAAAGTTTAAAACGGATGGGCCAAATCAATCAATGTTCTACATAGTTCGAAAAATCTAGGCCTCAAATAGCACACCACACAAGCCACTTCCGTCCATCCATATACCGGCGACTTGTATAATAAAAGGAGAGAACAAAAAAAAAAGATGCTTCGATACAAGATTTAGACTTCCTGCTTCCAAAATACTAATTGGTGCTTTTATCTCCCCGACCATGTCGAAGGTCCCCTAATCTTGAATATTTACCAAAAAGATTGTCCATATATATACAGAATGTTCTTCTTTTTCACTTTCTAGTTAAATTTCTCTTTTTTCTTGTCTTCTAATTTTTACTTTAACATTGAATTAAGTATACATTACACATGTACTAATCCTGCACTGTGTACGCGGGGTTTCTCAGTTACTACGTGTCGATGATATCGAGATGAGATCTACACCGAGGGTTTTATCGCTTAGATCACGGACAAAAAAAAGCCCAACTAGCTTTTACGTGCAGATTGGGATCTCAACCCTTCCGAAGTAATTGGCCAGATGCTTATAGATCCTCCGTGATTAGAAAACGCGATATATCCCCAACAAATATACAATTGAAATCAACCCTTTTCTTCTTCTTCTTCTTTTCGGTATCGTAGCTTGTTATAAGAATCGTTAAAAAAAAATCTCAAAGATTTTCTTTGTTTGTAAAAAAAGCAACAGAAAAAAAGAGCGAGTCGCTTTGGGTGATTTTATTTCCAGGTAGTTGAAATAATCGAGAATCAAATCATTGAAGTGTACTTTCTTAATACAGAATAAATCATAATTTATTTATAAAGTTTTTTTCTTTTCTTTTTCATATTATGAAATATCAATGAAACTGATGATCGAGACGATGGACTGCTTTATAGCGAGGTACGAACGCAGGTAATTGCGCTTGACGAACGTTAAAAGTAACTGTGGAGTTCACAAGTTCTGCCAGATATAATTTTTGTCGAGTAAATATCGTGGCGAAATTCTTGCGCGTATAAGAAGGAAGTGTCAGTAAAATTGGGACCATAAAACACTCAGCTGATGATCGAAATTATCTTATTATACTTCGGTCGGTGTGTGTGCATTTTTTTTTAATTAATTTACTGCACATTACAGCCTTTCACTTGAAAGTTCGAGAGATTCTCGTGTAGGTATATCCTCCCTTCGGTTTACTGTTGAAGTTGCAGTGCATCGAAAAAATTTCGATCATACGATAAAATTGATTGAGAACGTAGACGGAAATTGAGAAAATTAAAACCTCGATCCAGATTACACGTACCGTGTGTACAATCGTGAACAATTACAAGATTTCTTTTCTTTTCATCGATTTTTGTACATTCTTTTCAGTTTCTCGATTTGATCCTTAGAGAGAGAGAATATTGTATTGCATTTATTAAATTTTCGAGTAACTTGCGTCGCTAAGATTTTCATCGTCAATGAGATAAAAATTATTCCGTGAAAGGCGAAGAACACCACATCCTGATTCGCAGCTCGACGCGGATGAGCGACTTTTCAAATTACAGAGGAATTTTTTTTCCTTATTTTTTTCTTACGCCAAGCTGCTGCTCCAGAAAATTGCATAATTGTAACACTGCGGCGGTATGTATTTTATATTTTTTTAAAATTTTTTATGCAACTGACGAGTGGAGTTAAGAAGTGAATAAATGCGCGCGTGTTAACAAAATTGCACAGGAGTTAATTGAAAAAGAAAAATGTATGTGTATAATCATCGAGTAATTCATCTCTTCTCTATTACGAATTGCAACACTTAATGCAATTACGATCGATCTGAATGAATAATTGACGAAGCAGAATCAGGATTTCAATTCTTCGATCTTGACTCGAGTATTATGAGAATGAAAATCGATCAGATATATTTTTGGCGTGTTTAAACTAACGCTTTAGAGGGATTTCAGGTATACCTATCCCGGATGCAGGATCTTAAGCGACAAATTTTGCAAACAAAGTGTCACGCGAAGCCGACTGTCGTTTTTCCAACTTCTTATGAGCTATCTGATCGGCTGTCTTGCACATGACCGGCAGTGTCATTGAAAGCCCACGCTTATACCGTAGGATAAACATCGAAGCAGATAGGACGACGAAGCCGCAGCCTATGCGGGATCCGGGATATCGTTAAACTTTACTCTTGACACTCGTGAAGCGAATTCACAACTATATTCAAGATTTTGTTATTTCACTACCAAGATAATTTAAGATAAGTTTCACGAGGACTTACGCAGGCCTGGACTTACGGCGATGACAAAATCTCAACAAAGCTGCATCGATATCCCTATAATGGGCTGCGGGAGAATGGGAGAATTCTAGTTCGAAAATTGAAATCAAAGAAAAAAGGTCATTCTCAATATCGTCATCGAGACAATTTCATTTGGTGAATAAATATTATTTCTCCTATCAGAAAATAAAAGAATCCGTCGCTAAATCAGATTTTCTTTTTGTCAAATAAGTCGTCGAGTCTGTAAAAAGTTTGACATCATTTTAGCGTTCTCGGAAGACGGAGGATATCACGAAGATTCGCAAAATCATTCGGAGCAAACATAACGTAAGAGGTGAGTTTATGGTAGAAATGTTAGTAGTAAGCAAAAGGGCCCCCCCGTTGCGCGTTGTGGGACCTGGTGGGCTTCGCGAACACCGCAAGGACGTCTTATCCTTCGAGAAGATCTATGGACCCGGACTGGGACCTGAGGCCCTGTTAGAAATATCGCACGAACGATCGTAGATCTATCTTCGATAAGGACCTTTTTCCGACTAGAGTTCTTCTCTTATTCTTTCTAGGATTATGAGCAGCTGAGGACTTAAATTTACAATGAGTTTTACTTATACATGTGGCGAATATAAACTTGTACACTTCGACCCATTGTCAGTCGACACCCCCATTTCGATTTTCCCATACATTATAATAAAAAAAACCGTAAGACGTAAATTTTTATTAACTCATGGAATCTTATTCCCTCTGCTTTCCAAAAAATCGGGGTTCCCATATAAAAATCAATTTATAGATATCCTTCTCTCCGTCTACCCTTTCGATTTGATTCCATATAACCAATTCGTGTCTGAACTTTCTTGTTCGAGAATATTTCATGGATAATTCTCGTGTCCTTTTTTTTACTCGGCATACACGGGGACTAAAAAATATACAGTATTGATTATACGATGGGTTATCTTATCCGGAAGATTAAATTCTTCTGTTCGATTATTTTTATTCCTTTTTTGGAAATTTGTTCTCTCCTGTTTTATTTTATTCGTATTTTTTTCTCATAACTTTCGATGCGTGTTAACTCTCACGGTATACTATATATCGTTTTCTGACCAGAGACACCTGCGTCGTAAGAATGCTTTAGATATACTACGCGGCTTATACCAAGGAATCTGCATCGTAACTACCTGATTGATTGTTAATCGATCTATCGAAAGGCTATACGACGTGCGGTCAGGTGGAATTCAAATGTTGATAAATGAACGTGCTGAAAAATTTATAAACCATAACAAATAACGTTCTCCAGCGGGAATATTTATTCCCATTTCAAGTTTCCATCATCCCATGTCAACCTGACAAACAATCGGATATGATATTTCGACGAAAAAGTTTAATCTCAGAAAATATTTCCTGTAATAATCGTAAAAAAAACGTTGATAATTTTTTCACAGCAGAACTCGCGCCAGTTTTTCGTCGAAGATAAAAGTAGATACGTTATCCTGTCGGCGTTCTGGTTTGACTTTATAGGTTCTTTGGTGTATGAAATCGAATCTCGACTTGAGAGAAAGGATCGTAATAGTGTTTCGGTTTGTTTGGTTCACCGGGACGCTATGCAGGTGCATTTAATCTGAATTTCGTACGATCATCGCGGAACATAATGTAAAGTATATATATATATGCCGAATGTCCGTTTCACTTTCAACGACTATAAGGTGCAGCAGGTAGACGTATACGTATACGTTGGGTAGATCGCCGAAATAATTAGATATTAATTACCGGACTACCGTAGGGGGCCCTTGTATCAAAGATCTTCGAGTCATCCAGCTTAATACGTAGGATCGAATGTTCTATCTATAACCAGTTAAGATGGAACCTGCACATTGCCTTGAAATGAAACGCATCTCAGCTCTGAAGCGCCCTGCCATATAGCGTCGTTAAGGGATCTTCTAGAGAGAGTTTAATTACGTAGATCGCATTCAACCTTAGCTCATATATATTAGCTTTTTGACATCGTAGCTGTTAAAAATGTTTCATCTTGCCGATGTATAATATTTAGATGCTCCGCGCGACTACCGCATATGCGAGTCCATCGAACATCGTCATCTTATTGATCATCCCTTTTAACTAATGTCCCAATTTACAGCATATTCGGTAGTCCCTTCCACATACAATACTCCAAATTAATGCGCCACTGTGTTCCCCGCCGGAATTCTGCCAGTGCTTGCTTGTCAAGGAATAAAAATGTATAATTTCTTTTGCATCGATGATTATTGAAAAAAATCGTGGACGTCAAAACCGAGAAGGTTTATTACGAATTTCAGAAAATGCTTGTCGGGTTTTGTTTCCTCCCGAAGGATATTGCGAAAGGCACGTGGATGCGTCGTACGTCAGAAAGTTACGCGTGACCGTTGGTCTCTACTTATAGCCTGGCGAGGATCGGGTCGCGTGTCGGAATCCGTGCCGTGGGCATTACCGCAATTGGAACTAGGTAATAGCCACTTGCCCTGATCTTTAATACGTCTCTACGATGCATAAGATGTTGCTAGACAACAAGATATTCACTGAGAAACGACGTGAACTACGTCGAAGATAAAACTGTCGTGAGCTGAAGAGAAGAAAAAAAAAAATCATTATTCAAATTTCACAAACTTTTTCTCTCTTCCAAATACCATACATCTATTTTTTTAATATTTTTTCTTCAGAGAATAAAAAAAAAAAAAAATGAATAAATAGGTGAGGAGTAGTGGTGTAATAGCTGTTGCGCAGGTAACGAGTTTAGAAACTGCGGTAGGTGCCCCCGTTGATCCTTGGAAATTTTTTTCCCCATAGAACGTACGGTGGCACGCGAATACGTACGGAATGGGGTCGGTTATACCCTAACAGAAGTAAGTCCGAGCATTGTTCCTTGTGTCGGGAGACAATAGAGGCACAATAGCACCTTACCCGGTTGCCACACCCGAAAAGCGTCTCCTCCGACTCCTTCGCAGGATTTGCTTTTATTGTCAGAAGTTGGACAAAAGGAGTTGCACGAGAAAGAGAAAAGAGAGTGTGAAAGGAATATAAGACCGAGTACGGGGCCTCGGCAACCGAAATTTTTAAAGGCCCTTCTTATTTATTGACTTCATTTTTCTGTGCTTCTTCGTACATATTATCGCTTGATTTTCTATTGTACCGTCTCCTCACTAATGCGCTGACGGTCCAATTGTTGACGGGGTTGAAACAGTTTCAGATACTGAAACAGATGAAGAATTCGAAAACCTTAAACGTCGAAAGAGAGCAGAGGGCAAGGGGAACGGAACAGACGGCATTAAGAAGCGCGTAAGGATCGAGGACCAAATCGATGGACCGTACAGCTACCCAGCCACCGGACGAGAGACACGCCCAAAAACGTCGGTAAGTCGAGACCGTAGATTTTTATCGCGAGGGTTTTGAAATATCGAAGATAATATTGTCGACATGTCATAAATATATGTATGTATTCGACCTATTCCATTTTCGAACCAGCCATCTATAATGACGAGTTTTTGACTCGATCATCTGTATAAGAAAACGAGAGAAAAAAGGAAGAACCAAAGAAAGACACACAGGTAAAGAAATATCGGGGGCGCCAGGGGTATTCTAAGAAAAATCGGATTCTTTTTTACAAAAATATGCCCGTTTTTACCGACGAGGCTTTACGATATCGTCTGATCCTGATCCTGACAAATTGTACCTTTGATATTTTTCAAGATGGGTTAATTTCTCATATCTTATAGTTTCTCGTCGGATTTTATACCAAGATAAAGAATAATAAGAAACCGAAATTTCGTGTACTACGTAATCTGAAGACACGCGAGGAAAAAAAATTTGTTGCAAAAATTTTCTTTATATCCGTGAAATTGGCACCCTGAAGAATATATCGTCGCACGTTTCGGAGTTCACTGGAGATATACGCTTACCGTCGTCAAATTACGTGATCGTGGTCTCGCCTTATTTCGAAGAGAAAAAAATACCAATTCAGAATCAATTTGCCCGTCCTCGAGAGCATTATTCTAATCCATGGGTCGTTCGGTATTTTACGGCACAGACGACCGGACAGGAGGAGGAAAAGGGAGAAGTGCAGGTAATTCTAACGTACAGAAATACATGGACATGCTTCAATACTTTGATGTGAAAAAAAAATTAAAAAATAAAAATAAAAAACATGAAGACGAAGAGCAAGACGTCGAATGCCCAAAGGCGTCAGTGGATTTTTCGTATGCGGCGCACGCCGACTGCCACAAAACTGTTTAGCCCTAAATATTCAAGTAATACCCGGTAATCGACGGTAATGAGGATGGTCGCGCGGAGACGTGTGGCGCAAAATTGTGGTGTAGGTAAAAAAAAAAAGCCAGCTTACAAAATAGTTTGTAAAAAAAAAAAACAGTCGAGAGGTTAAAAGCACGCTCTTACATATATACGAAAGGCAAAAATTATTACCGTACGGCAAGTGTGACGTCAAATTTGAGTTTTGGATTTTTTGGTGTGCTTATGTGGATAGATTATTGTGCAGATTTGACCTGCGGATTTTATGTTATAGCGGATTAATTGGGATCAATGCACGAAAGATGAAAAAAGTAAAATAAAAAGTAACTATCAAGTGTAGGATTATATATCGTACGATAGTTTTCGATAACAAGAATTAATTATCTTACGCTTTGAGGGGATTCTCAAGATTCCTGAAATTCATTTACCGGGTGGTACTTAAGGCGTCAGATTTACGAGGAGATCAATATTCACGCGGTGACCGTTATCTTATATACACTCGAATGTAAATTTAAATTTTCGCATATAGCTCCCATGTAAATATCGTCGTCTCTAAGTATCCTCTACTTGATTTTTTTTTTTTTCTGTATATTAAACGAGCTCGAACTCTTTGCGCGCTTTAATTCGAAACACTGCGACCAGAAAAATTACCTCTGAATTATATAAGGAGTACAATTACACCTCGTTTAGATCGTTTAGCAGGCGCTTATCGCTGCCATTACTGTTATTATCGACTTATTCGGCACAGCTGCTGCTGCTGCTGCTGTTGCTGTTGAATTGCCCGACCAAAAATTAACGTCCGACTGCTCCAAACATGCCTCGTTTATACGCTGCGATCAGAGATCGTGCGAGGTGCGAAAATTACTCGGCGTTCTTAACCCCCAGATTTTCGTATCGCCTCTAATATAAACGCCCGCGGCAACGCTCTCGACTTGAGAAAAAAAAAAAGGAGGAGAAATTATCTGACTTTGTGCATCGTGAATTGTTTTTTATGTTGGATTTTTTTTTTTCTTTCGTTTTCTCGAATGAGACTCGAATCGTGAAGATTTTATGCGGAGTCTGGGGAGGGGCACTCGGATCTAATCGTAAAATCATTAACGTTGAACCGTAAAACTTATTTAATTAAAGAGCGCGAGGGTATAACTGATAGGGTCCTCAAGATTGACCGTTTGGTATGGGCTTAGAGCACACAGACAAAGTCGGTATATAACATATATATGTGTATATATATCTCATTATCTTGACACGGTAGAAAAAGGGTATATATACCCATAAAGGCGGTGTCGAGTCCCTAGCAGAGTCGAAAGTTTGACAACGCGACCTGCAGCGTACGCTGCTGCAGGTGTAAAAATCGAATACCACAGAACCTTCACCATATACTATAACTATGTCTACATACGTATAAATTTTACTTTGACCTAAGCGTTGCCCAAAGCGATCCGAAATGTCTGAAAAGGCGCGAGGCACGTTAATCGATGTTAATGAACTAGCCGTTTATTCAATTTATACGGTAAAATAATCTGGCTTACCAATCGGATGCTTTATAAGAATATTCGAAAAATTTCCGATTCCAGTATACACATTCGTAGCGAACGAGAAATTAGTGGGGAAAAAAGTTGAAAGCGTTGTAAAAAGAAAAAAAAACTGAATTGGCAAAACGAAAAAACAGTTTGCAGTTTTTAACGGGCAGCATGCAAATTGCAATGACCGAAGAGTGTTGAAAAGATTTCTCTTATTTTTTCTACGCTGATGCACGTTCGGGAATATACAAGGACAAAGGACGACGGGGATATATCCAGTCGGAGGAAGTGTGCTTAAGGACAATGGTACCTGCCAGAACCGCGGGTATCTCAAAAGCGCGCGTTGAATGGGTTCTGCTATTTTCCTTTTGCCTCAAAAGTCCCTCTCCAGGATGAATAGGATCATTAGCCAATGGATATAGCTGCACGCGAATACTGCAGCGCGCGTTGCGGGGTTCTACAAATGGAAAGTCATTTTTCTTAGTAAATTCTTTTTCTTTTTCTTCTTCTTCCTTTCTTTTTGTTTTGGGATTAGGGTAGGCAAACGGTTAGAAATGAGGTTTGAAATCTGCAAAATCTCAAGGATAAAATGAACCGGTAAAAATTCTTGATCATTTCAAAGCTCTGCAGAGTACGTACGGCCGCACTGAGGATCGTTCGATCGATCGATCGATCGGGGGGACGAGCTCTGAATCCCGAAAGGTACGATGATCGAGGATTTCAAGGTAAAGATATATTATCCGAGGGCACTATAGTGTGAGATTTGGAACAATCATTTCATAAGTGGCATCTAGGCGCTGCTCTGCCTAATGGAGAGTAATTTTGTGATTCAGTTCTCGTCAGCACCTCGCCTCTGAAGTATAAGGCTTTCGGCAAATCTTAGCCTATAGAAGAAGATACGTATAGACTTTATATATGCGAGAACCTGCATGGATTACATTTTAGCACCTGCAATTTTCTCACCTTTTGCAGCTGGAAAGATTTTCGGAGGTATACGAAACCTGAAACAGCTCTCTGTAATTTTAACACTATTTCGTAGTTGGATTTACAAATGTGCGAATCACAGCCCCCTGAGATGATTGCATATCCTTTTGTTACCCGTCGGGTCTCTAGACCGATTCAACCTTTCTTTTTCTTTTCCATTTCTTTCTTCTTTTTTTTTTCAAACGGAAAGCTGGGTACCGCGTGCCAAACGATTATTTAATGACTCTAAATTGATTCCACGTAATTCTCAAGTACTATACCTCCTCCTCTGTAGTTTTGTCAATTTCCAACAATGAGATGCTCTAAATTTTTCATTCTCATCATTAAAAACTAATCGCGAATGGAAAGTAAGAAAAATGAAAATATTACTACGGGTCTTCGGCGAGGGGTACAATTCGTATTGGAAATTCTGCGATAAAAAGAGGTGGAGTCGTCCTCCTCTTGGACACTATATACATATGTATAGAGAGAAGAGTGCGTGCTGCAGCAGTTAGCGGGATCTCGCCATAACACTGCATGGCAATGAGGGACATAAACTAACCGGGATAAGTACAGGGCTGCTCTTCTTTGACGGTGATTCGAAAAGTTTGCTGTTACTCTCGGTGAAATATATTTACATCGAACAACTTGCCCAAGCCTTTCTTTAACACCTGTATATACACGGTGACTGAAAAAAATGCAGAACTATCGGATTCGTTAAAAATGGAAAATAAAAAATTTGTCATTTTGGGAAAACTGTAGAAAAAAAGATACGCAACTCGTTTCATAATGTCATAAATTTTTCATTCCGTTGCCGCGAAACGAGCACTTGAGAAAAATGATATCGAAACAATAATGGGTGCTAGGATTTTGTCGAAAGTTTGAATTTTATTCACGTCTGAAATATTTTTCGCCACCCTGTATTTAAGTGTGCGAGTCGACCGACACTACGTCATCATCCTGCAGCAGCTATAACTCTGTGATTGCCCACTTCAATGATTTAAGACTCTACGACGTTAGCTGAGTCTTGCGACGAACGGACCCAAAGATGCCAAGGAATTACCTGTAACGAATCCTGAACGCATAAGCCTTTAATTTGGAAGTGAATATAGCGTGAGAAATAACATTTCTCAATGATCAGGATATTTTCTGTTTCATGATTTGAATGAAAAATATTTCGATAGAAAAGTTGGAAAGCGGATACGTCAGCTATTCGATTGAGAGTGAAAGTTTTGTGGTGCGAGAGAAAATTTTCTTCTACTAAATAAAACACGTTCGATGATTACGTTATATTCATAATAATTCAATAAATTCATCTGATGACGACGAAACACCATAAACCGGCTCGATAATAATTTGGAGAAATACCAGCGATATTTTGGTCCTGATACAAAAGATAAATCGTGCGTTCCGTTCCCATAAATTAAAGTTCCAACAATTTTCACGTCAGTTTTTCGGAATCTTTTACTTTTGGGGTCGCGTGGCAAGTCTGTCGACCATCTGATGCGGAGACCAACTCAATTTCTATTCATTTATCCCATTTTACGAATAATGACTCAGAATCCTGGAGAACGCGTGCTGAACTGACATTATATGCAGCTGTGTTTTGCCGTGGTAGGCGACGTGAATGGATCGATGTACGCGATAAAATACAATGAATGAAATTCTTTTGTATGCATTGCAGAGACGGATAAAAACTGAAGAAAAGGAAAGGACGAGACTGCGAGATTGAAAAAAAAAAATTGCAAGACGCTTGGAACATGCAGAAGAGAATCGGTACCCGTGCGGTTGATAATTAATTAAAACTCGATAGTTACCTCCCGGCATGTAGATGGGAATCGATCGTCTTTTGAATCGATGGTGTGGCCCTTGAGAATTCTTCCGGCTGATGATGCGGTTTGTTGTTGGTTTCGCGATCCTTATAGGAAAATGGTATGGGTGTAGTATAATAGTTATTCCATGGTAGGGTATGTCTGCAGGTATCTTGACATCTGCGATACCCGGTACAGGGATTTTTTTAATTAGAAGATTAATTCATTTCACAATTAAGCCCCCCTCCCTCGGAATACATCCACGTAAGGATCTGAAAAAGGATTTTTAGGACTTCGCAGCTGCTCGTATATGTGATGATCTTTGGAACGAGAATCGAGAAATACCGATGACAGATTTTCTGATATAACCTTAATGGGAATTGAGCTCGAAAGGCGGTTTTGGAAGGCCTTTGAAGGGGTTATAATTCCTACAATGAAAATTCAAAGGTCTAACAGCTATCTGGAATGAAGACATTTGGGGTAAATTAAAATACCCCCGTGACGCCAGATAACGGGAGTCCCAAAGCAAACGAGGGGACCTTGATGCGTAATGGGTTATATACCGCTGTAGAGTCGGTAGAATGGATTCTTTTAATTGTGTATAAGTCGGTCCTATACTATACCCCTAACCCGTATAGTTATGAATGTCTTTATATCTCGTATGTTTGTGGCGATAGAAATCGGGCTTTAGGAATTTGTGTAATTATCTGATTTTATTTTTTCAAACGAACACTGAAAACGCGCGGTAGCTATGGGACATCGGAGTGTCTTTATTTATTTGTTTCGTGATAGCGAAGCGATATTTGACTCCCATAGGATTTTTCTATTCTCAAAGTTTTTATATACCAGCGAATCGTCGGGTCGGTTCTCCGTTAATGGAGACGTAAGAATTAATCTTGGCTTAGTGCTTTTCCTAATTAGTCGGTTGATTATACCGATCGTAGACTTTTTCTTTTTCCCTCCATTGAAAGAACAGAAGCGATTCTTTTGTCTCTTGAAACGATTCTCCGAATCGTAGAATTTATAGAGCCCGTTCACATTCGTCTTTGAGAATCGGAAAATCGGAGGGATCGAACTTTTTCGTACTGAACAGGCGCGGCAGGTTCGTTATAAAACTTTAAAACGGTCACGAAATTAATTGGAAACGATAAATCTGAAAGATACGATAATCAAGGAACCTTCGTCACTGATAATCGATACCAAATTAAGTATTGTATGATACCCACGACAGCTTTACTCGAAAACTGCTGTGGTGTAAAAAAAAATCGAATTTCAAAAGCGCGATCCCACACACCTACAAAAATAATAAAAATTATTATCGTCAAAGATAAGAGGACGAAAAAATTCAACTTCTGAGATAAAGATATCAAAATTCTTGATCTCTCGTAAAAATCAATGGGATTCATGGAATGATGTTCGGTTTGACGTGCGGAAAGCAGCTCATGCATATATTCCAACTTTCTTGATTATCGAACACCTATCGTGATTTGAACATTTGCTGCTGCGTATACTTGGTTAGTATCTTTTTTCTCTTCTTTATATAGAAAATGGAGAGGATGAAAAATATCTTTACGGTCCGAAGTAGTATAGATAAGTAATTCTGATCTATAAAACCCAAGCAGCTTGAATAAGCAGCGGACGTCTACGATGACACGTAAAAATTAGTCGAGAACTTCCGTCGTCAGTTCTCACGTGATTTTTATTACGTTTTGACCAGTTTCGAGGGATCTTTTCTCCTGTATGCTGCTGACAAATATTTCGAATTAGATCGTAAGAGGTGATAGCTCCGGAGATTATACTCTCTCTCGACACTATATAACGTTTATCCATTTTTTTTTTATCTCTTTATTTTTTTTGTAACGTTTTTTTTTCTTCTCTCAGCGTTATCCGATCGAGTCGTCTATTTGACCCTATCGTTTTTATATACTGCACCCAAAGTGAACTACCGTAAAATTTACGACGGTGTATGGGACGTATATTTCGTGACTGCATCGACGTTTTTCGAAGTTAAGACGGCCAGCTATACGGGCGCGCACCTAAATCGAAACGATAATCGAAGGCCTCCGGCTTTACTTGATCGGAAAACTGAGCAGCAAAGAAGTCAATTTAGAAGCACATGTGGGTCTCCAGCTTTCGGTAACCGAACTTCGTAATTTCAAAGGTGTTGGTGGTTTCGAAAAGATAAAACGAACTTGTAGGAAGGGATTTGATGCAGGTGCTGCTGCTGCTTCTGCTGCTATACGCTCTCATCGATTGTCGTAAAAGTTGAAGTCGTTTAGAAGCAGTTATGCAAAGTTTACGACTACCATATTCGACGCTGAAGGAAAGCTGAAGGTCCAATAAAAACGCATATATACCTACTTTGGTATCCGCACTCACTAACATATTTTTTATTTTTTTATTTAATGTTTTTTGATACGGAGGGGTTGTGTGTTTCAAGACAAGAATATATATTGCGCGATCCAGTTTCAAAACCAGCTCATTTAGCGGCGTATATTAAGTTTAGGTGGGTAGAATATTATAAAACCGCCAACTTAAAACTCGACTACTTCAAAAACATTTTTATTGGGGATTATCATCGTGTTAGATAGTTAATTTAATCAAAGTTTATAACCGCACAGCCACTTTAGTTTCATGGTTCAACAGACGATTTAATTAATTCATATTCTGCAGCATGGATATATATTATTCACACCTCAGACTCGGAGTTAAATAAAAACGATCTGAATTATGCTCTTCTTCGAAAAGTCATAAATTTTTTGCTTGCCAGAGCGACAACTCGATCAATTTTAATAGATGGATCAATTTAGCTCGCAGATTCGGATTCCTGGGCTGTAATTTCACTATGAATAGCCTATCAAACCCTACTAAACCCAAAAAAAATGTTAATTTTTTACCCCAAAATCAAGCGTTTTATACGGTATTTTTACTATTTTGATCTGGGAAACATGAATCCGTCAACTGAAATGAAGCTACGATCGAAAGCAATCGAGATATTTCAATTTTTTCCCTCTAAATTGCGATAAATGGCGATAACTTGATAATTTCAATGGCTAGATCAATTCAGATAGCTGTAGGTTCGGATTTTTGAGTTGAGCAAATTCTTCGATTTCACTTTTTCTAGAATTTCAGGGGCAAATTTAAGATCTCAAGATCGGGCCTGATCACGCGGGGGTACGAATGAATTGATCCCATCAAACCGCATGCTACGTTTCTTCATACATACACGGGATCGCGTGGAGTACAAATTACCGGTAGTGGTGCAAAAACCACAAAACATCGAATACTGTTACCGGTGGTGGTTGTGCTGTTGCTGTTTACTGCATAAGCCAAAGCAACAAATGGAGTAGTATACAGTAGCCAACTGCAGCGGTCGTTAAATTCCCGACGGGATCTTTTGATGCGATCGTTATCGATGATTTGACGTACGCCACGCGAATCCACAACACACAATACGCATAAATATAAACCACCTGAACTCCGTTAGTCATACCTATGTATACGTATACATATATATACTCCCTTTGTATAACCAATCTGACCATATACTCACGCGCATGAATTAAAGATTTAACTCGCAGGTGATCGCCGGACGTTCCAAACCCGCGCCGCAACTTACCGCAGAATTTCAATTCAATTCTATGTCTTATTCTTAGTTTTACCCTTTATATGGTCAAAATCGACGTACATTCTTTGCACGATAAAGTACGACCACGCATACACTATATATATCTTCAATTCTCGATGAAACGTAGACTTAAGGAAAAGAAAAAGAAACAATAAAATAGGTGCGTCCGATCTTGATGGGAGGTGAGCAAGTGCAGGCTGCAGCTTCTTAAGCTTATTAGCTTGAACTTTGGCTATTCCATTGAGTATGTTCTTTTTTTCTTCCTTTATCTACTTTGTATGCGTAGAACGTTCTCATTTAAAGCTACGGTTGAGGTGGAGTTCAATGGTTTCTCTCTCTTGTTCGGATGTTCTTGATTCTCTTCAGTTCTCGGGTGACGCGCGCGTTGCGGAGAATATAGTCGGCAATTAGGCAGTTCCACCGGAACATAATTAACACTTTCGGTGTTAATGAGACTCGAAGGTGTCGAAAACGTCGTCGTCCGCTCCACTTCTTTGAATCTTTACGATTTTTTGGATCGTTTCTTGGTGCGAGGCACATTCAAGGTCTCTACTTTACGGGTTCCTGAGGGAACCGCCAAACGTTTTACTGAAACGAAATACCGATAATTGACCGGAGTGTCACCAGGGCTTTATCCTCAACCCTTTTCTTCTTTTTTTTACTTCTCAGTTTCTCACCCAACTTCACTTTATGGTATTCTCGGTTGTAAGATAAAATATACTGACTCAATTTATACCAACTAAAAGTCACAAAATAGAATCAAAAAAGTAAAAAAAAAAAACGGGCGGAAGTTTAAAGTAGCGCGAGTCATCTTGATGTGATTCCCAAGTCATTGTAACTCGGAAATATATTATCAACGGATAAAAATGTAGGACAACAATAACCGATGGACTTTTGATAAAATCTTTGAAACTGCATAGAAAGAGAAGATGGGGGAAAAAACAAATAAAAATAACGTGAATAAAAAATTCGAAAAACACACAGTGATCGATCTTTGACGTTGAATTATAATCCCCAGCGGCAATGGAATAAAGATACGAGTAGCGGTGGACGGGTCGTAATATATTTTTCTTCTGCAATCGAAACCGACGCGCGTTTCTCCCTCCAATAATTCCGGGATTACATTATGTCGGTATAGGATGAAAACCCTTGGAGAACTACCGCAAAAAGGGGAATGCGTAATCAGAAAGGATGATCTTAAATTCGCGAGGAAGGGAGAACGCGCGCGCTTCAGGTTTTGTAAAAAGTTTAACACTCGTGCATAGGTATATGACGTTATATAAATGTGTGTATAAAATACGAATCGACGCGGTATCAATAGTCGATGCAAAAAAACTGGTACTATCTACCGACTCAACAACCGCAGAGCGTCTTGTTCAAAGTGCAGATTTTTAGTCCCAGACACCTGTGCCTTTTTGCAGGCCACGTGTCGCGTCGCTAACTTTGCAATCCGACGAATCCTGCTTGAAATTTTGATGTACACTCACGTATCACGTGCACGACGCTGCACCTGACTTATTTTTAATCCTTTATCCCACATAGATTCGACGATATTCAATAAGATCGAGCCTGAGGTGGAAGATTGTTCCAACCACATCTGCCTTATTTAAATTTAAATCCGTCATGTTAGGCGAACCCAGAGGCCAAACAACGACGTAGTCCTTTAATTTGTTGGGACGCTATGTCCGACGACTGGATGAAGGTCCTTGTAAGACGAGGGTCCCCGGAGACCCAAAGAAAAGGAAGATGCGCGATCGTTGACTAGAGGGAGTGGTCCCCAGGCTTCGGATCAAAGTAAAGATAAAACTGAACACTACTGTACTCCCAGGATGCAGATACCTGTACCTCATTACCTTCTAATAGTCTTCCGCTTCAGGACTCGCGGAGGAATCGAAAATCGAAAAACATATTCAGGGATATCATCCGCTATCCCTCTGTAGCGGGAAACTGACACGGTTATAGGGACCAGATCTTGGTTGGGTTCGTCACTGAAAAAAAAAATCCACTTCGTTCCAGAGTAATCTGTCGGTAAAAGATTTTCGAATTAGAATAAAAAAGTAGCCTGAATTGATTTAGCTCGCTGAAGTCGTCCAATTTTTCGCAGCATAAAATGCAACGAATTTCCTGAGTTTGGTTTTAGGTAAATCCTTATGAAAATCTTATGGTAATTCAATTTTTGGAGACGGTTCATATGATTGGTCTCATTTATTCAGAAATATATGTTTCATCAAAGACGTACTGAAGTACTCGAAAGAATTTCAGATACAGGGTCTGGATTCCGGAGCATCTGACCTGATTGTATAACCCGACTGAATATAAATAGCGCGCTGGGCATTTGATTCAGGTATTATAAATTGTAGGCAATAGATTATGGTTTAAAGATAGTGGTATTCCAATTGGTCGGGTTAAATCGGTAGCGGCACGGGTATGATCAGCGTTGAAAAATCAGATTCGATGCGAGTCCCAATTGAAAGTCTAAGCCCTAAAAATCTGAGAAATGAAGTTCTTTTGATGACGCACCGCACTAATAGCATATTTAGCCGAACCGCGCCAGATTAAGCTACTTGGTTTTACGAGATCTCGTTCCTCGGTTGTATCGGCCCGGTATTTTAACGATCGTTGGCCTAAGCGCGGCAGTCTGTCTCAATGACAGTTTCGTTTTCCTCCTGCATCAGGATCGTCGTTGCAGCTGTAATAGCTATAGAATATACATATACAGCAGCAACAGCAGAAGCAGCAGCAGCAACAGCAGTAGAACCTAACGACGCCGTCGGCGACGTCGACGTCAACGAGAAAACGAACCTCAACGAACGAACAAACAAACTCACGTGGTGGTGCAGGTTTACCCGTACACCGTTGGATAGATAGAAGATAGAAGGTTGGGGGCTGGTTGGTCCCTGGGGGACTTTTGGCCCCTCAAGGTCCCTTAATTGGGCCTCATGTTGGCCCACTATCGCGCTGCGGTAGCTGCTCGGTAGTTGAGAGAGTCAGTCTTTCTTTTCTTTTTTCGTTTCGTTTCGTTCTTTTTTTCTTTTACTTTTTCTTCATTCTCTCCCGTGTTGTGTTTTTTTTTCCCTACACTTTTTTTCACGTAGTATCTTATTTTTTATTTTCCCTTTTTCTGTTAGACCGCGCGATGAAGTTTATCCCCAGGGTCAGGATAACCCGGTGTAGGGGATCGCCGCCTATCCCCTATGGAAGTTAGAACCCCGGGTGCTCCTGATTCTCCAAGGATAAGAAAATATATTAACGAAAAAAAAATCGGGGTGGGGGAACAGGTTGGCAAGCCCGACCCCCAGGTTGGCAGGTTGGTGAAGAGACCCCTAACCGAAACAAAAGCTGGAGAAAAAAAATTGGGAAAAAGATAGACGTTTTAGTTAGTAATAGTCGACCAAGCGTTATGCCATTATACACACAGCTAAGAAGTGTAAGTGGTAGACGGAGGATCAAATTCAACCGAAAACTGAAAGAAGAAAGAAGAAGAACTAGATTGGACGGAAAGAAAACTTGTGAGACGGAGAAAAAAGAATGAAAAAAATTGGTGATCGGTAGCGAGATTTGTGCAGTTTCAAACGATCGGATGACGGTGGTGTATACGGTAGCGGGTTTCGAGGTAAAGCAGCAGCAGCAGCAGCAGCAGCAAAGTAACTACGGGCAACACGATATGCGAGAAAGAAGAGTCTTCTCGGTTGCTTTTAGAAGCGAGTCGAGCTCGAGCGAAGAGGAATCGAATCCACTTGACTCAGTTTCACGACCACCAGCTGACACGGTACCCCGTAACTATAATAAGTCGGGGTAATGTCTTTCTTACTTGGAAATATAAATTGGTCCATTTATACCCTCGACGTAATAAAAGAGAAAGAAAGTTAAACAAAAGAAAGAAAAAAAAAGAACTGAGCTTCTGTCCCGTAGCTTACCTCGCGACGTCGATTGAACCAACCTTCTTTTTTATTCCAATTACTAACTTCACAGTATCTCCGAGAGTTGACGAAGAAATGAACGGTAGCTTCTTTGTTTATTTTTTTTATTTTTACGTAATGATAAGTACGTTCTTTGCTGGATATGGAAGCTTGCCCGGTTCTCATTTCAAGGGTTACTCACCATTTCCGTGGATGGTAATTTGATAATTAAGAGATTTCAAGAGTGGAAGGACCCTTAATTCCGAACGTACTAACTGGAAGAGTCAACTTCTCTCTTGATCTCAGAGACCGACATTTTATATATACCGATGCACAAAACTTGCCTAATTATTATACCAAGTAATTAAGATACCGGACCATGACCGGACGATATTGTTAGACATTGTAGAAAGGATTCGGCGTATGAAAGGTCGATCCTAAAAGGCAATCGGGAAATCACAAAACTTACGACCGATCTAAACGGCTATCTTTATTACATAAATCATCAGATAAAATTGTTCGTTGATTCCGTCATCGAAGTCATATGTATATCGAAGCCGATAATTTACACCGACAATTATTTTGTCGGTGGATAATTTTTGTCACGAATCGGCGGTAGGCAACGAATTTGCCAGTGGGTAGCAAATAAACTCTGCAGAATCAGAAGCTGGAGCAGTTAGGCGTATCTCGAATACGAGGGAAGCGGAGAGAACGGGGGGTTGTACATATGTGCTGTTAATTGAACCTTTGCATCTTATTTATTACAGTAGAGAAATGGCAGTGAGTTCAGTTTGGTTGTCCGCGTGGGGAACGGAAGCTAATTAGGGTCCTCCGAGAAGGTATAACGGCAGCTATAGAGCGGCACCTCATCAACCGCGACCGTCCCATTTTATCAACTTATCGCTTTTGCGTCGACATTCGTTCGCCAGTTTGGTTGTCCAATTTTTCCCTTGTAGCGGTCATTAGGATCCAAAAGAGACATTTTGACAAAGGTGTTAAAAAGTCAGACACAACTTTTAAGAGATTTTCGATGGAACCACTTGCTTCTGCTTTTCATGCTCCCACGACTAAACTGGATCTCGAGTCTCACTTTGCGATTTTATTTCACTAGAAATTGGATAATTTCGAACAATTTGAATAATTTTATAGGGAACATTCAGCCCGATAAATTCAAGCAACTCTTTCGTGTATCAGTAAATTTCTGTTACGTCTAAAACTGATAATATTTTAAAGGAAAAAATACTGCGATCGGTATGAGCATTAAATTCGGATTTACAAGGAATGTCGTACGGAGTTGACGTCAATGTCTGTTGGTTTTCCTTCTGATCATCACGAAAAGACGTAGGTAATCTACGTAAGAAGAAAGATCCTTGCACATGTGAAGTGCGTTATTACGTACCCGTACAATTTTTTGTGTACAATATTTTCAAAAGACCAATAATTTGTCTTCAAGCGCGTGATAGAATCGGTGGTAAAGTAGAACACTCTTTCACGTTCTTACGGAATACAAATGAGCTCCAGTTCCAAGCTAAATTGGTAGTCTGAACGATCCACTCCTGGATGTTAGAAGTAGTTAGTTGAATTTATTTCTTTCCTGCAGCAGAGGCACCTGCAGCACTCTTCTCTTTTTTATTTCCACTCCAGAATATTTAGAGTAATTTTTTGTTTTAATTTTATTCATTTTTTTTTTCGTTCTCACTGCACTTTTCCCGCGATATCAGGACGGGGAGGGATGAGTAATCCGTGTGAACTGGTAAACTGGGGGGTGGCATAATTTTGTATTAAACAAGTATAAATTCAAACGCGAATATCGTACGTCAAGTAGGGACTAATAAATAAGCTGTCGCAAGTCTGAAGAGCTGTTAGTCCGACGTTTAAAATTGGGATCATTTTTTACTATATATAAACCGAGGGCCAAGATACTACGCATCGATTACGGTGGTTCAGGCCTCTAAATTAGATGTAACCACCGGATAATCACAGCCCAGCTACAATTATGAGAACCAGAGATTCTCCAACAGTGATGTACCGATGAGACACCGGCGCCCCGAGCAAATTTACTTGCGTAACGTTGTAAAATAATTTCAATTCAGTTCTCTTCGTGCTTTGTTTGTTTTCCGTTGGAAATCTTCATGATAAAAATTTCGGACCGAATATCGGGCGAAAGAAAATGAGGCGATCGTGAGGCGAATGCGAATTTATACGTTTTATTTTTTGCATTTTCCGCACGGGGTTCTTACGTGCACGGTGAGGTGAGGTGGTTCGGTATATCTATGACAAATCATGTCGGCTGGGCACTCGAGAGCACTTGACCACTTGACCACTTGGGTAATCTCGCAAACGAGGAACAGGTTCGACCGTGAGTCCATATCTTGTTGATTTATAACCGATCCTTAAGGTTCTCTCTTTTTTCAAGAAAAGTAAAAAAGAAGAAGCCCGCTCTCTCCCTCTCCCATGGAGGGAATGATAAAACCGTGCGATTTTTGTCGCGGTCATCAATTATCCTCAATTATCTCTTGCCCTCAGAATTTCCATATTTGACATACCTCGCATTAATCCGTGCCCATAGAACGCGCATAAAACCATCACGGGTGCAACAAATGACTCATGATTCACGGGCGGCTGTTATTAATTACCGTTATCTAGTATACCTCCCCGTAGAACAAACCGTGTGAAACACATCGAGTGAACCAAGAGAAGGATGCGCTGTTACGCCGCCGTGATATTTTAATAGGCGAAATAAAAATATCGATACGCGCTCATACGCGCCATAGGAATGTTCAACGCTAACGTGAATTTTCAAGTCGTATCACACGCTCCGGAGCGATACCAAGGAGTTCAGGAGACAAGGGACCTGAAGAAAGAGGTTTTCAGCTTCGACCTATGGACCTTCATCTCCTTGATGACCCCGTGGTGACCTTTAAAGTTATATGCTATTACACTAGCCGTTATAAAGTCGAGAAAGATAGAAAGATCGAAGGTACCCGTCTGGTGGTACGTATACGAGTTTGGCGTGCGGACATGAAACGTGCTCAGGGTAGTTTTCATCGCAAGTGTTTTATTTCGTTTCGATTCAATCCTTTTCTCGTTAGTTCAAGCAGAGCTTTAGACCAAATGGTAGGGAGTCCCACGAGTTGGATCCACAGAGCGCCTGTAGATCGGCAACTCTTCTTGCGTTTTGGTCACTGGTCCGAATCTCGAAGAGAAAGGTCGTCTCGTAGAGCAATCGCCAACGATCTTGGAATTAAATGTATTGCAAAATGAGTGTCTAGACAACAAATTATTTCCGGAATTTCAGCTCAATAAACATCGATCGATCCGGGTTTTAATCGCTGGTCAAGTTTTGCTGATTCGATTTCATAGCGCACGTATCACAGGAACAGTCCGACGACCTGCGAACGAACACGAATGCCCTGAAAGGTGACGCGTTGCATTAAACCTTCATATTCAGGTAATACCAGCACAGTCCACAGCCATAAAGACGGTCGCAGGTATGCGGTAGCCGCTGGTATGTAACTCGTGTTTCTCTCATGGTCTTAATCACGCTGGTCTTGTCGTTGACTCCATATAATAACGCGTATCAAGCTGCTGCTGCAGCATCTTCACAATCAACGTTTCAAATAAACCTCACACATTGGCCCGGGGGCAGACAATCGAGTTTCTCATGGAGATGGTTTCCTTCGTCGCTACTGCTCACGTCGTAACGATAGAGATACCACGTCTGCGGTAGCACGATATGATTGTTGGTCCGTAGAAAACGGGCGAGGGTCTAATTACTCTTCTCACATTATATAGTTCCAAAGTTTTGGGATATGATCTTCTTGTTTTTTTCTTTCATCTTTTAAATTTCATCTATTCTTTTCATCGAGTCGTGAACTCGTTAGCGTTGCTATGAAACGTTTTCTAATCATCCTCGCGGGCATTGTACATGACGGTTACACGGCATACCTACCGAGTGAAAATTAATATCCTGCATGCCGTTGCAGTATAGCCACAACAAAAAACTCGCCAACTCAACGTGAATATAATAATAGCTTTCGTCGACCGATAAGACTTGGTCCATTATATATTAAACAGCATCCGGATACAGCGAACGAGGCGGAAAAAAAAAGCAAACGGTACCGTTGAAATGGCGTCAGCGTAATCCCAACCGAGCATGTGAATGATCGGTGATATATTTTTATCCACTTGACTTATAATGGCCACGGCTAAAAGTGTAACGATCAAAATTTGGAGATATCGCACGGGTTTCGTGAGGGTGGCGTATCTCGGACCAATAATTCGTATTATCGTACATATGTGGGTGCGTTTTAAACGTACTCACGCATGAGAAATGCCAAACCCACGCGATCCAGTGAGTCACGCGTGCCATTGGAGATGACGCCTTCTCCTGCATTCGAAGATCTATATGGGTGGTAATACACTGTACAAGTAGTTTGTTGCGTGACTCACGCTCGTACGCGTGGTCTCGCGAATCGGAAATCTTATGAAGCGTGAACTGTCGGACAGAAAGTGCTCGCTCATTACTACAGTTTCACAATTTTACTTTGTGTGTTTAATTTTTCCTCCCTTTTTTTCCCATATCATTGCCGAGAATTTTTTAATTTCTGGTCATTGACAAAAACACATGACCCAGTTTCGATAAAAAACCCATCAATGTCCTTGTAGAATTTCCAGCTTTGGAAACATATGATGCAATTTTATATTGCCCGTGGTAGGCGGAAATCCGTGAACAATAGCTGCTGCCTCGCACATACAACCACCGTGTAATAATGCGCAACTGACAATAAGAGTAAATCGTACACGTGCCGTATCGCATGGGTAATACGAAGAGGAAAATGAAAAGAGAAAATAAAACAACAGAAAAATTTAAGAGGAAATAAAAAAATATATTTAAACAGAGAAGTCGCATGGAAGGCCAAGTGCACGTGAAACACGTGCATATATCGATACGAGACACTGCATTATACGCTACTTTGAGTAGGAGAATCGGAGTCGGTGTGACGTTTACGATCATTCATTATTCCGCTCGTTCATTCATTTGCTCAATTTCCATTCCCTTTAATTTCATTCAGGTAAAAGTATAATGCCTCGGCTGTGATTTTTAGCGAGGTACGTATCGGATGACGATGACCAACAACGTCGCCAACGAGATCGCGAATACCGAGAATTTGGGGTTCGTGCGAAATTTCACGGCGCCCACGCCGCCAAGTTCGTTTTAAAAGCACCGTTTCCGGTCCCCTGGAGCGAGATACACGCGTCAGATTATCAGCGACGATTTTTTTTTTTGTTTCTTTTTCCTATTTTTTCCTCGTTTTTGTTTGTTACAAAGAATCACGCGCGAGTTCGTAACGCGTAAGGTTTTTTTTTTTTCTTTTTTTTTTTTGGAATTCCAGCCCATGTTGTCGCGTTTGTTTCTAGAGGGGAAAAAAAGGAGGAAAATATCAAATTAATCTAGCGCCCGCTCTTACGAGGCGGAAATTTAAGTACGTCAAGATATCGAGGGCCGAAACAACGTCATCATCGTCGATGACGATACCTATGCAAAAATTGTTTACGCGCGCATCCGATACGGCCACACGTGAAAATGAGAAGTGAAGCGTGCGACGTACAGAAAAATGATATAGATATTTTTATCCGCGTAGTTTTCTGCATACGTGTATCGCACGTCCGGGATGAAGTGAGTTATATGAACTTAACCCTGGAGACTTGGAGTGTTTCGCACGTCGTATTCAAAGTTGTTTATTTCCTCATTCGGCAGAGCTCATATAACCTGCTACTATTTTTGATGCGTCATTCGATAACACATCGCTAATTCGAATTATCTTCCGTTCAAAGTGCGTAGGAGTCCACGTGAGATTCGTCATACTATTTCTCGTGATTTTGCGATTAGTCGTAGTACAGTGGTTTTTTTCACTTTTTGAATTACTAACTGTTCTTTGCGTTACGTTCAAATATCTACGTTTCCGTGATTCCTCAGCATTGCGGAATATGGCAACATTTTTTTCCAATTAAACAAAAATCCGACCACAAAATATCAGTTTACGCCAACAGGATTGAATATTATTACATCATTTTTGGTAATATACTTGTCTTTTTATTTTTCTCTCATTGCCTCAATTAAAGCCTGCGACGGGCGATTTGACGAATTTTAGTCGCAAATTTTCCACGTAGTTTTTTTTAATAGAAATACAATACGGTAGATCATCGTAAAATATTTGCAAGTTCATGATCAACGTGCATTTCATGTGTAAATAAATTTTAATTCGCAATTCTTAATTATGAACGACGGTGACAGTGCAGAATAAACGTACGTAAGTATAGAGAGAGAGCGAGAAAGAGAAGAAAAAAAATTGACACGTACGTATAATGCAAAACCGTGGGAATCGTAACAAATTTTTTTCACTTAATATTTCTGGTTCGTATTAAAGTGATAATAAAAACCACGAGGAAAAAATAAGAAGAAAAATAGAATCTCGTTTCAAAACGAAGTAAATCTCGTGGTTAGCCAACATGGGCTATGTGATAACGCGACCCATACCATATATGTGCATTCCATTGAAGTTAGTTTTGATAAAAATCTCGCCATTGCAATCCTACAAAATACGAAAAAGAAACGAGTAGACCTACGGAGTACGGAGCAGAATAAAAGCTGAGAAGGGGTGCGCGTGTATAGTTAGTACGATGATATTAGAATCATAAAAGATATGTATGTTTTATACATACCTATGTACTTAACGATTACATACAGCGGTGCTGTGTTCAGTTTCACAAACAAAAACAGCAACCCTGCACTACAATGGTTATTGTTTCATCGTGGAATGCATATGGAGTGCAGTCCGGGGTGCGCAAGCCGCCTATTTATGACACATTATGCGAAAGCGCTGCCGTGTACTCGATATCATATGCATGTATATAACATATGTATAAATATTATATATGTGAAAGTATGTATATGTACCCAACAGTAGGGTGGGTATATAGGTAGGTAGGTATTGCATTTCGAACCATTGTGTGGGCAACAATGATATCCCATGGGCCCGTATGCGCTGCTGTTCCTGCTGCTGCTGAATAAATAAAGCTTCATGTGTCCGAACAGTCCCATATAGTATGTACATAGATACATTTTACCGATGTGGGGGTGTACGTATATAAATATATGGACGTATACTTCCACCTTTCTCCCCGTCCGGAATCCACTTATAACACTTTCTCAAACCGTAAACCCTCAGCTAACGCGAAACTTCATGAAAATTGATTCAAGAAAATTTCAGATAGAAGTAGAAGGCGGATTTTTTCTACATCTCGAGTCTATGAAATTCTATCGATTAGAAAAAAATAGTTTACAAAATTCTGTCATTGGAATTGGATGTAATTGAGATATTGGATTTTCGATGGCTTTTTTTGTGTTTCTTCTAAACCGTCGCGTATTTGCCGGACGCGCCCCTCGGGCGAGTTGAATTTATGCATGAAATAAAAAGTAGAAAATTTTTTAGTAACCCGAAGCGTTTCTTTGCTATCAAATTTCTCGGCCTATTCGTTATTCTGCAGCCATTGCAAACACGGGGCTAGTGGGTTAAAGTAATTCCGGCAAATTTTTACTCATTTTTATTATACTGCACAACTATATATATATTTATGCGACTTCAAACGTCTAGCCGCAGGCTATTTTGCTGCAGGATCTCGAATGAACGAAGGTCAGGGTGAATGGAGGGGAAAAAAGGATGGAAGCGAATATAATAAGAAAAATCCTTGGCCACGAAATGGAATTCTATCTTTCGTTTCTTTTTGCAGTCTGCCAGGTCAAAATCTCCCCTTCTATCCCGCCGTACATATCTGTAATAGTCCAATGGATTTATTCCCCGATTAAAATTATTATATCGCAATCGGGTGACTATACGCCATTTAAATTTATTGGATAAACTAGTTAATTTAGCATGATAAAAGGCTTTTTTCTATTTTTTTTTTCGCAAAATGCCTGAACTGTCAAAAATTGTTAAACTACCGAGCAACCCCGTCGGTGCAGATGGAATTTCTGCTGCGTCGCAATCGAATTTTTAATAGTTGTAAATTAGTACATGAATTTCAACGCAAATAGGAATATTATTCATGGACAATATACTCTACACACAACGTCGGTATATAATTTGCATACATACGTACTGTACACATATGTATATAATATAATTTGCATACTGCACGCGTCACATGTAGAAAGAACGTGTGCCGTAGTCAATTGGCAAACCCAACAACAGATTCACACGCGACGCTTTGTTCTAACCATGTAATTTCTCTTCGTATATATATATGTTCACATTTATATGTATGTATAGTGGAGTACAGAGTACGTACTCCGAGAGTAATTAAGTCGGTCTTTTTCATTGATCTGCGTTGCACTCCAACGATCGTGAGTTGGCTTTTAAATGTTTGTGTGGGTAGAGTTCACGTGTGTGACAATTGCTGTGGATTGAAGGGCACACGACTCGCATTGTCAGACGAGACTCTTCATGCAACGCCGTTTTGCCGGACCCACAGAGAAGACTCGGCACTGCAAGCTCTGTGCACAATCTTTGCCGTCTTTCTCCATTTCCTTCTTTTTCACTCAGCTTACTCTCTCTGTCTCTCTCTCTCCCGCTTTTATACACTCGCATAATCCGTATTTGTGCTATTTCACCCCCTCCTTAGAACTCCCTTTTCCCTTTTTACCCTTTCCCACTTTTAAAGCTGCTCGCTTCAACGTACCGCATTCCAGCCACGCGCCTTCGTCTAGCTCCAGTGGCGTACGGCTTCTTTTTATAATTTACTTTATTTCAAGTCCAAGCAACTCAAAAATCTTTTCACAAGTAATCGAATGCAGGCACTAAATTCTTTGATGTATTCTGATCGCTCTCAAAAGCAGATAAAAAAAGAACAAACGAAAATTAGATTTTCAATCTTCGATTTGTAATCAATTGAATGACATAAACTTTTAATAAAGTCATTGAAGTTTTCACGAAGTGAAGTTAATTCTGAAAAATTTTAGAACGTATAAGTTTCAGTCAGTTTTTGATTATGAGCTCAATCGAATCTTTTTTTCTCGTTTAAATCTTGCTGAGTAGAAAATCAAATTACATATCTTGTTATTGGAGCAATGTACAGTGAATAACACATTTATTCATTGATCTCACTACGCCAATGGCGCAGTAAGTTAGGAGCAACAAAAGTAGCGCGACTCGTGGAAGGAGGAGGCGGTGGGAGCGGACGTCTTCGCCGTGGCGAACGCGAACGCGCCACGCCGCGGCTTATGGACTACGGGCTAAGAAGAACGAGGGGCTTTCGGGACGCGGGGGAAGGGTCACGACACAATCCCGTCTTGCACGCGCCGTGTTCTCCTCCACGTATATCCTCGGTTACACGATGCTACGTAAGGATTTTACGTATTTCATCGTTGCCTCGGTAAGATTGAACGTTACCGTAAATTTTCCTCGATTTCGCTATCGATTTATCATAAGAATACACACAGTTTCCGATTGAATCAATAAAAACGTGGGAAAACTGACATGTTGGATCGAGGTCGCGGTTTTGATCGCGGAAGTTGGAACGGTCAGAGAAAAAATAAGAATACTAAACGATGACTCTCGTTAGTTTCTACACGGTGGTCAGTTTCTTGAGATTTCGCGGATATCCTGACCTCGTCATATACGGTGGAAAAATATGTCGATAGCTTACGAGTTAACAAACGACTCCTGTAACCTGGGATTGAGTGTGATCGTTGCTCGAGGCGCACAGTGGTCTGACCCGCGGGTCTTCCGCTCCAGGCTCGATCTTGGAGTGTGGGAACTCTGCACCTCTCCCAGCCTCCTGACTTTTCTGACCTCCGTAGCAACCTGCAACTATTGCAGATACTCGCTCGCCGCGATTTCCCTCTCCCCCTCCCCAGATTGCAATCCCCTGCAGATGACCGACGCGAGGAAATACAAAATGTTTTTTTTCTTTTTTCTCTTCTCTTTTCTTTTTTCGACGGCCCACGCTTTCTCGATTGTGCTGCCATATGGATTCTTCTCTCGAGAGAGTAAATGGAATGAAAAAAAAATGAAAAAATGAATTTGAAATCTCAATTCCCGTATATATTTGCAGTTACAATGAACGGTCCTGGAAATTTTTTTCTTCCGTATGTAACAACGAAGGAACCGGAATATGTGGTGAGATTGCATCTCACGTATAATATTATATTTTCTGCTGTATTATAGCTTCCTTTTCATGCATATAATTATAAGCCGGTGAAATTACAGCGAAAATACGTGGATGTAAGATAGACGTATAGCTGTGGAGATAATATTCAAATCATAAGAATTTCCTCATACCTTATGCGTCTCCGTTCGACCTTTGAAAGACGCCAGACACTTGGACGCCAAAACATGGGTCCACCACTTGGGCCGACATGTATATTATAAAGTCCCGTATACACGTTAATTTCCATCTTGAATGTATCTAATGACAGGAGCTGAGCGTGAGCGTCATTAGAGATGATGTATATTGAATTAGACACCTGTTTTTCGAACGCTCGTGTCGCGCTCGCGTCTCATAGCCGCCGGTTTTCGATTCTTGAATATATAAAAATCAAATATAAGCGGTATCAGCATCGGTATATAGGAGCGACAGAAACTCTTTCGAAATAACCGCAGCTGTGAGATTTTTAAACAGGTTTTAGATGATTTTAGTAGTGCTGCCGGTGCCAATAGCTTATAAAATAACCAACGCACTATGCGAGTATTTTAATTTTTTCTTCTTCATTCACTTACATTTTTTTTCTCTTTCTTTTTCTTTTTCTTTTTCATCCTCATTAATTCGAACTCGACCGCAAATCGTATGTGCGCGACGTTTGACTGACTGACTTGAAAACGATTTCCGCGTCATACGCGTAAGAACTACGCGCAATTCGTGATAATTCATCGCTATTATAGCGAAGATCGACAAAAAGTTGTAACGCGGTACGCAAGGATATACGGCTGACCGAATTTAAAACGCGTTTTTGTCCATCCGATGACCAAACGTGTTGACCTAAAGCGCTAAAAATGCCGGCTTTATACAACAACACGATCACGGTTAGAAACTGGAAACTGGTCAAAGTTGCTCGACGACCACTCCTTGACGCCCGAGGGCTCAAGCTCAACCTTATCTAGCTACATATATATAATATAAAATGCGTTTTTTCGAATCCGACCAAAGAACTATATCTTTGATTGGAAATGAAAGGAAGACGTTAACGGCCGTAACTGGACCGACTTTTTAACGCGTTTCCTTGAAAGAATTCTACCAGACTTATACGTTCATCCGGAATCATTTTTTTCTTTTTTTTTCCAATCTTCTCCTCATGGGATGAATTTGGTACTTTGCTTCGTAATTCGGCGAGTTTCAAGCTCTCATTTTGTATTAGCTTGTATTAGCGATATATATACACGGAGAGACCGTTTTAGTGACGATCAATCAGAAATAGATGCTCATTCCTAAAAAATTTAGTAAAGTAGTGACAATACTGATTTTCCAGTAATAGCTTTTAGCGACGCTTGAAAATGATTACCAGTCTGGAAGAAAAACTGTGGGACTGCTGAGAACATTGTTGGTATTTATCGCTACTTAAGTTGGGAACTATTACCAGCGTGAATAAAAATTATGCATTCGCAAGAAAGCATGGCTATACATAGGATCACTATTTCATACTTGTATAGGAATGAAACTCAATGTGATATGGTGCGAAACGCTTGCGCGAATATTACAACTGGTAGTATGCATATTGTTAGGAACGGCTACTATACACTATTTGTGGGATTGCTGTACTCGCGGGGAATTGATTCCAAATTATTTTTTTTCACGAACTATTACTATGTAGTTTGGGAATGATCTCTATATTTTTTTGGAATAGTTTGCAAAATGCACAATTTTCTGAGAATTCCAACAGATTTCTTGGAATCTCTCAAAATTACCAAGTTGGAATAGTAGTCGTTACTAAAACAGTCTCTCCGTGTATATTTTGTTACAGTCTGGCCCCAATTAATTTGGTTCCTGATCGTGCAGTTCTTGGTTCGGTGTCCTGGCACCATACTCGAAAACAAAGCAATCGCGCCTTCCTATCTATACCCAGTGGCGTTCTACGTTCGTTTAATTAGCTATAGAGTATTGTGCACCGCGAGAGGAGATCGAGTCAGACCGTTGAACGCCACCGTGCGTCGAGGTAAATATATCGAGGTACAAGATCTCATTCAGTGTTCGGTAAACGAACACAGAAACAAAGAGAGAAAGATAGAAACGGTTAATGATGCTATCGCCACGCAGTGCCAAACAGATCGCATTACAGATAAAAACCAGCCCTTTCCCTCCCCGTCCTTTCCCTTTACTTCTTACTCCATCTTACAACTTCTATCGTACATAAAGATGCTGTGAAAGCATTGCGATAAAAAAATTAAAAATATTTTCCAGATGGTCGCATCTTTGTTTTTTTTTTGTCAATTTCTAATTTTCATACTTGAGGTTTTCAAAGTGTCTGGTTCACATATGAATTCCCGTAAGTGAAATTCATACACATGAAATGACGGTCTAAATTTTAATTGAACCGGTCCTCCCACCCACCCCATGTCAGATAATTTTCTTTTAGACTAATCGTATAAGTTATGGTGCCCGAGGGATGGTGGAGGTTCGTGTCTGTACAGTATAGCTGTGGGAACTTAAACCTTCTCACGGAGCGGTTGTTGATCCGCGATCAGCGATCCGCGATCATCGTTTTCAACCACCGTAGTCAGTGCCCATCGCCTGATGCCTACCGATCTATACCTATACGTACGTATACTTTTCCTTTTCCCGGTGCATTGCATTTCATGATCAGCGAGATGTTATTTTTATTATTATATATGTGCTGCACCCATAAGGTCGGAGTTACTATATCAGTTCGGTACATCTTTAAACGAGAGACACGCGTCACCAGGTGTCACGATGGCTAATTACTACTCTTCGTATACTGTAAGATGTAATTACCACTTCGAAGACGATGAATTATTATTAATTAATCGATACACCCTTTTTTCCTTACTCCGTATCTTCGATGATATTATGGCCGATTAATTATCCATTTAAAATACCCCATACCCGTCGGCACCGATGGGTATTTAATTTCATATACGAAAATTGATTTCTTCGTTTCTCAGAATATCGATCGTTCTTCTCTTCTCTCACCTCTGCATCGGGATTGTCGGCGAATATATATAACATTATATGTACAGCGGTACAGCTTTCTCCCGTATAAGCCAACTCTGCAGAGCGCAGATTGTGAGAACGGTCTTCTGTATTCTGAAATTGCTTTGTATTTTTTTTCAGCATCGGATATTTAAACTCGAAGCTTCTTCTTCAGCCCCACGGTTAGGACCATCCACTGCACGCTGTATAGAACACATCCCTCGAGGTCTAAGCCAAAGTAGTACTAAAAGATTGGGGCGTGGAGTGTAATTTATGACTCCTCTGTAACTATCTGTAAGTACCGGAGAACTCGAACTAATGTTTCTTGTAAAGAAACTCATGAACGAGTTGATATTTCAGGCATAAATCTGCGGTTGTAGGCCAACTCCGTTAACTTTATACTGCAATTCCACGAAATAGTTCAGTTTTCGCGTCACACTTTATACCGCAACGAAATTTGAGGTTCTACCTCTTCGACCGTTTCATATAGTATGCGGTCGACATGGAATTTTGTTAGTCGGTTCTTTTTCCTGGTTTCGTATTTACCGAGATTATAATTATCGAGCAATTTTGAGAACGAATGAAACGTGGGATGTTTGGTCAGATATACTTATCAAACCGGGGACTTTTTTGCGATCAGACCTCAAAACTTTCTTAGAAATTATTCTCTGTCATAATTACAAAATTTCACGTATTTTCGGCAACCAGAAACCGATTCTCCGTGTAAAAAAAAAAAGAGAGAAAGACAAAGGACAGAGGAATTGACCGGGAAGAAGGTGAAAAGTATGTTTATTATCAAATTAATCAAATGTACGTGAACCGCCTCACGAGACGCGCGACGTCATCGTTTGTTCGCGTCTCGTTCTTTCTGTGAAGCGTGCGGTTGATCGTTATGCTTAAATTGCCGTTGCCATTCGTGATCCTTGACTCGTAATTCCGATCCGTAGATCGTTCAGAGTCACGATTTATTTTTCGTTTGACAAATGCCGCACGCGTCTCCGACTTCCTTTCTCGTTTTCTCTCCTCTACAAAACTCGTACTCTCGATTTTCAATACCCATATTATGCGACGATCAAAATTTCTATTGAATTTTTCAATTAGATGAAATGAAAACTGTATCTACTCGTTCCCGCAGCTCTGAGGTTCGAGTCTTGGATATTATGCTGCACGGAGATTCGGAAATAAAAAAAAAAAACTTTCAAAATGAATAAATAAATAAATTGAAATTTTCGTGGCGTAATAAAAATTTGTCTGAGCTCTAATACTGTAAATATGGTTATTTGTCGACATTGTCACGCGAGCGTAAGTTACGCCAGAATTTATTAAACCAGGTTCTTTTAACGTCGTTCGCCTCGTTCTCCCCTATGCCACTGTCGGTTTTTTTGTTCTCTCTTTTTTTTTTTCTTCCTTCCATTCCATTTTTTTCTTCTCTTTTTCCACCTCTCCTTTATCTCGGACTTTGAGAACGAATCCGAATCACCGCGTGCGCGGCGGAGAGTTTACGGTGTCGTAAATAAAGAGACGTAAAACCAATATGTCGGATTTTTATGCATGAAACAAAACTTCGCTACACACCCCGCTTCAGGTCATCCGCCGTGATGAAAACGAATATAAAATATAAACCCCATGGTACACTGGTAGAGTTTTACTGCAGCTTCTGATGTATCCGCAGACTATACGCTCGCATCGATCGGCTTATCGCGGTCCGTTTTTTATCCCCAGCTTCCGCGGTGATTTTTTTCTGAATCTCGACCCTTCGAAATCCGTACCGTTTCTGTGTCATTCTGAAAGAATTTTTTTACTTGAAGAAAAAGAAGAAACAAAACGGTACTGGCGCTGCGGCCAAATGCAAAAAAGTTAATCGCGCTAAAGAATTACGCGCGTATATTTCCTGGTAGAGAACAATCCGAATCGGGAGGATTGATGAGGGGATTTCTGCAAGTTGGATCGTTCGTTTGTGACTTTTTGTTAAAATTTGCGAGTCCTTCGATATAATAGCGCGGTGCGATCATCTTCTGTAGGTAGCCGGATGTCTGGATATATCTACTATAGTATAAACGCACATGTTTGGATCAGATATGCAAGAATAAACGATTCGATAATCGATCACGATCGACGTTAGATCAGATGGTCGATCTTCGGAAGGGAATATATGTATACACATACATACGAGAGGGTAGAAAAAAGAAGAAAAAAAAGAGAACGTTATTCACGATAAGACATCAGTTGAGAACTTCAGAGCCAAATGCGCGTCTTTGACTGTTTACCGCGACTGACTTCTTCTCCGAGAGGTGTAATAAATCCCTATGGATCTCTTTTTACCGATCAGATCCAACCTGCGATTATACCTTTACCGAAGCTATGTATGTATATAAGGTAGCCACATCCAGGATTACCGCTAAAGAAGACTCTAAGGATCTCCAAGATTCCGTTTACATCTTAAACTTGCAGCGAGAACGAGATTTGCATTGAGAAATTCGTTATCTGGAACGATTTTCCTCTGAAAAATCAAAATGATTTCACTACCAGAATTTCATTTCGAAAAAGTAATTGTGACACAGGTTAATTATCTTGCAAGCATGATAGCGTAAGTATTTGCAACGGTTGCGGACATTCAACTTTTCAAATTTGTTATCTTTGTTTTTCTCTGTAATTCTGACACGCGAGTAAGGCGCGTGCGTTCATCTTAATTGCCTTCACGTTCAATTACATTTTAACATATCCGAAAAGACATGACGTTTATATATTATAGTACAGGGACAGAATCGCTGAAAACCGGTAGATGTATAATCTACATTTGCTGAATAAGAAAAAAATGAAAAAAAAGATACTCGCGAATGAATAAATATAAAAATGATGCTGGGCGAAGAAAAAAAAGGATAAAGATGTAAGTCCATATACTCCGTTGTCGTTCATGCATCCTCGTTGTAATGCGGTTGAATTTCATTAACGTTGACTGCAATTCACATATGCATATCGTTACTGCCACCGCGATTTAATATATATATCTATATTTATAATACAGGCTGCATACAGAGAACTTTATACATCGGTACCATGTTTGCAATTTCAACCGAGTTATACATACGTATAATATATATATAGTGTATATCCCGTCAAAGAGCGCGATGCAGCGCAAATGCAATGCGATGCAGAAGCACGCGCGTTATAGATACATGTAAACGTTTCGTTGCACGTGTAATATATACATGCGTATAAATAATATCTACCAATAGCCGTGTATGTATTTGTCGTATAAGCTACTTTACGTTAACGAAAAAACCACGTGTAACTTCGTATATAATAAGACACAATAGTACGGCTGATAAAAATTCCGTTTCAATTATATACATGTATGTGAATGTTAATATATCTGTGTACATAAATGTATATGTGTGTGTTTTCCTTGGCAGACTTTTGTGCGTCGAGTTCCTATATACATACCCGTACCGTTCGAAGGGTTGCAGTTGCAGTTGCTGGTCGCCGTTGCCTTTGGTTGCAGTTTCTGTTTGAAGCAATAGGATTACGCGAATGGCAACGAGAGAACGTACGTTGTTTAAACAGAATATATTCATTCTCAAGTACTGGACTGGAGTATCGGTAGTATGTAAAATCCCAAGAAACGGCGTACGTATGTATATATGGAGAAAGCAAAGAAACCCATCCTGCACCACCGTACGTACATATACGTTATATGCAGAGAAACGAAAAACGAAAAAATGAACAAATGGAAAAAAAAAAACAGACGTAACAAGAGTACAGAGCAAAGAACATTGAAATATATTTTTCTGCCTCTCGGGCATCCGTCTTAACCGTAATATACATACAACCATATATTTGCCAACCCACGAACCTACATACATACATAAATATATGCGAAGATCTTGAAGCGCTTGGGAGAAAAAAAAAAAAAAATTAGTCGAAAAACTGGGGTGAAAATCATCGCGAATCGCGTTACAAAAACGACCATGACTATTTTCTGACGCCTTCTTTCCTGACGATAAAAGCTCCGGGAATAAAAATTCTTACACATACATATTTTTTTTTTATGACCTGGGGGCTGGCGGGCGTAAAGGGGTTTATATGTTCGATCATCCGCAGGTTCGTTATACTTGGACCACTACAGAAATACGATTAAGTATCCGATGGAGGTTTACTCCAGACAATTTCTTGCTAACTAGAAGACACGCGACAGCGAATGTGAATCGTTGATTATCTCTACCGGTTATCCTCGCGGCAATGAGACGCGCGTATACCTTTGCAAAATGTCGTAAATTGTCATTTAGGTATTCGATGAACGGTGAAATGTTACATCTGCACCGTAGCTTTTATTCTCTTGTATTTATACATTATACCTCCTCCTCTGATTGCCTGTATGATTGGAACGAAAAAGATGATGACGTGACCAGAGATTTCACGAACTCTTTCGTATTGATGTACCTTTACTGACACCCATAAATGTCACGACATGATTTCGGCATTTATTCGTTACCGGAATATAACGCAGCTACAAGTCCATTTCAACGGTACTTTTTCAGCTGATATTTCACCCGAAGAAAGTCGACGACAAAAAAAAACAAAACGAAAAAAGAAATGAATAATCGAATCACGTTATGGTATCTGATCATCGTATACCGTCTTATTATACTTTCACCTGTCAAAGATGCGGGATAAAAAAGTACGGCATCTAATGTCGTATCGAGGGGTGCATTTTTTCAACTGTCCGTCATTCTTTCAGAATTTTCTCATCTAGTTCTACTTTGAATCGAAATCTTCTGATACATTTTACAGGGAAACGAAGACTGAGCTGATAACGAGACTCCTATGGTACAATCTAGGATTAATGTTTGGATATTTATATCATATCGTAATGTAATGCTATCGATATTATATCCCTCTGGAACGATCGTAAATATATTAGATACCGGAACCCAGTAGTATACCGCCCTCTTTTTTTTCTCGTATATTTATGTAACGCCTAGATCTACTTAAACTTCGATCCTAAAAACTGATCATAGGTCTCGAAAATCTACAGCCAAGGCAAACGATAGATGACAAAAATAATCCTTTGGTTCAATCGCGTATTTCCACGTCTCGCTATTTTCGTCTGTTACACATTTTGCCTTCGAATGGAACGCCTCTTGGAGTCGTCGTTAATGACGCGAGTGAACCAGTAAAGGAAACATAGTACATAGTGGGCATATAGTATAGATGTTTGCAGGATCAAAAGGAGATCGTTTTGCCGTTTACTTCTGAAGTTCGAGTTCATTTCATTTCAGAGGGTTCCGGCGAGCCATGGCGTTTGCTTCGACGAATAAAAGGAGGTAAGGTTTGGTTCGCTCGCTCGCATGTTCATCAATTGGTAGTTGGTTGTCGGCTTTTAGTGCGAAACTCCGATATGGACGTACTCGTGCGTGACTTGACTACACAAATTTTCACATTCGACCATCTTTTTAAAGCCTTATTTAATGATACTGACGCGCGCGTTGCACGTTCAAACGTGAGAAGACGCACGCGTCCTTATAGTGTTGAACTTTTTTCCTAAACTTTTTCTTTTCCCTTTTTTTTCTTCCCCTGAGTTGTGAGCCAGTTTTTTACTACTCGTGAATTTAATAAAAATCTGGATCGTCTCTAAATGAAATTTAAAAATATAATTACACCGCTAATTCATAAATTGACCTAACTTCAAACGCATACATGAAATCTCGATGTTGTTGTTTACTGTATACATATAATCAGCGTATAATTATTATAAATTTTTTAGCACGCGTTGCTCTCTTTATTACGCGTTCTGGACGTCACACGCAAAGATCACCATCGCAGGGTCGTTCAAATTCCGTGTATAGTCGACCTTAACTCAGCGGTATTAATTGACTATACGATAAGAGAAGGATGGAGAATGAAAAAATTGACAAAAAAAATCGAAAATAAAATTATGAGTAAGCATTATATTATAAGAGAAGAACTACTTCGATATAAATACCAGTCTTTGAGTCGCTCCAGATACGATATAGTCGCTAAAATGCAAAAAGAAAACAAAAAAAAACTTTAAACGATCAACAAATGAACCTTGACCCGCCGAGGAGGTCCGCGGGATATCGTAAATACGTTATTATATCTATATTATTCATATAAATTGTGCAATCTACTCGTGAATATTCTCAGACATACGATTTATACGCATGATCGAGCGTCGTGCGAGTCGCGAGCTTTGATTTGTTTCTTTTTTAATCGCAGAACAAAAAAGAGAGGAATAAAAAAAAATCAAAGCGAGAAAAATACCTAAATATGAGAAAGATCATCGAGGGTGTTATGTACACAAGTGCAAACGCGTGGTAATTGGCTTGGATTAATTAATTTACTACGACAAAATTAAAAGTTATTTCGATGAGCCAGCAGTTCTAATCGGTATAATCCGAGTAAACATTATTGTGTATTAATTTATATTTTGTTTATCATAATCACACGTTTCGTATCTGTGACGCATTTATTAACGTACCACCAATATACCGTGTGTCCGCGAGATTACGCCGCAGTAACCCTAGTTGCCTGCCGCCAAGGCGGTCACGCAGAGCTGACGGGTTCAGCGGAGGAGGTAAAGCAGAGCTCCCCGTTGGCAACTAACTCCGTTAAAACGTTCAAATTAACCAGCGTCGATAGTTGAGTTGGAGATCTAAGGTTGTATTAGGTCAATGTGACACTTCTACCAAACAAATAAATCGATCATGAATATTTGTGAAAGATTAAAAATTCACCTAATTAAAAATTCACCAATTAAAAATTTTCAACCTTTCACAAATATTCATGATCGATTTATTTGTTTGGTAGAAGTGTCACATTAACCTAATACAACCTTAGATCTCCAACTCAACTATCAACGCTGGTTAATTTGAACGTTTTAACGGAGTTAGTTGCCAACAGGGAGCTCTGCTTTACCTCCTCCGCTGAACCCGTTAGCTCTGCGTGACCGCCTTGGCGGCAGGCAACTAGGGTTACTGCGGCGTAATCTCGCGGACACACGGTATGTATGTGTGACGTCTACGGAGAAAACCATCGAGGTGTCAATAACCCCCGTGGAAACTTATTCGATAAAGTTTACCACCGAGTGCGGTCAACTTTGTTTGAAACATTTATCGCTTAGTACTTTTTCTTTTTCATTTTCTTACTTATTTCTGTTTTTTTTTTTCCCCTTTTTTCTCCTGTCAATGAATCTCCCTCTCGTGAACTTCTCCAACTATATGTAATCGTAAGCAAGCTCTTGCCGATATGACCTGTTTACTCAAAGCAAGTTATACTTACTACATGTGATAAATTCATATCAACGCCGGTTTTTTTATTTTGAAAAAATTTATTTAAAAAAAAAAAATTAAGTGGCTCATCCTTACAGTTATATGAATCTAAAATTCTTCTCATTTTTTCCGATCAACTCCGACTCTCGGGGTGAAGAATTTAATTTTAATTTTTTTCCCCCAGCTTCGTCTTCTACTCCGCGATGTAATTTCTGCGTTTATTTCCGGCTCCGCGCGAATGTAACCTAAGATCATTTACGCAAGTAGCTGCTGCTGCTGCTGCTTCTGCTGCTGCAATATCGGCTCACGTTACTTCTCATTTGAGAAAAAAAATTTTCTTCCACTCTCACGCGTCGCAACTTCCATCCTCGCATTATAATGGAAGCGCAGTTGTTGTTCGTTGGGATAGGTTATTGCACAGTCTTTTGGAATTTCGCAGGCGATAACATGTACAGGGTGTATCGTTTGATTATATGCATTGGAATATTTTTTCACAAAACGACAGAAAACTGCCTCGTTGAAAAGCTTTGGGAATTTTTCGAATCCGACGATCGTCATTGGGATGCCTGCTTTCTAAATTTTCTTCGGCGAGTTACACTTCGACATTCTCCAAGCGCGAAAAATGGGAAAAAAAGAATCGACGATTTCACTTAGATTTTTATCCTGTGCAACCACTCAGGCCTAATTCTCACCGAGAAACGAAGAATAGACTCGGAATACTGTTAACATTTATCGTGTGAAAAAATTAGTGGAAACGACAGAATAGCGAAGCAGACGGTATATTATAGTTCGGAGTTTCACTTGAATGTCGTTTCCTTTGGAAGGATAGAAATTCTACTCGCGCAACCTTTTTCCCGTTGTAATCCTGATATAGATTTAAAATATTTCAGAGCTTTTTCTTGAATAGGACGCCGAGTATACGTGGGTATATAATATACGTAATTTATGCATCGAACGAAGGTATTATACCTGTAAACCTCGGTGTGCGTTTCGTCGCATCTCCGTTTTCGTTTTTGTTTTTTCCCATCGAGTGTTATTCGCGGGTATTATATTTCGTACAATATCAGTGTAATACACGTGACACCTATACGTATAATTGTCATTCATGAATTTTTTTTTCTTTTTATTTCAGTTACATTTGAAATACACGGAAGTGAAGTCATTCGATATCGAATATATTTATGTATAAGTTCAGCAAATTTTTAAACCGTAAATAGGACAGGTAAACACATCCCGTTCTGTCTAGACTATGAGGAATTTGATGAATGTTCATTAATATTTTCACGTGAAAGTCCACGTGACTTTTATTGCCCATGCCAAATGGCTGATCCCGCGATAAATTATTTTTGTTTTCAATTTCTGTTTTTTTCTCTCTTTTCGTACGATCGGGTGTAATATCGTTTCTCACTTCTTCTCACTTTACTTGACTTTACGCGTGTCTGATCTCACGTCCTGGTGAATTTTTCCCATGGGAAGTGTAAGGCGAGATAAATAAAAACCATATTGCCAACGAGTTATATCGTGTCATACGTATTCTTAACGGTTTCCTCTCTTTTATTACTGGAGTATATCTAATATATTATAACAAAACCAAGGGAAATCCCCTTGACAGACCTGATAATCTACATGCACGATATATCCTATACAGAACCACACACACGTGTGTAGTACGGAAGAAAAGAAAAAAGAATTATGAAAATGATTATGAATGTATAAAAAATAGAGATGTGCTTGGAATTACCGCGTGTGAGAAAAGCTCTCGTGTATTATAGAGCGCACGTATGTACGTACGCCGCGATATCATTGCGACGCGGTATAATCTTACAATTAGATAAGCCTCGGCCTATCGCCAGCAATGCGATGTATGATATAAAATATATGTATATATGTTCTAATTTAAGAATGCTAACGACGCCACCGGAACCCTGAGTCCGTTAGCGATGCGGAGACAAGCCGACGCGACGCTAAAGAGAGTTAGTCGGCCTCAGCGTCGCGCACGCCAGTCGCCCCTACTCCAGGTCATCCTGGTCGTGCGCGACGACCCGCGCCTCGTTAAATTTTAAGGCTGTTTTAGTCGGAGAAAAAAAAGATTGACATCGATCGTAAACAATGAGGGTTATAATTGGCGGTAAAATCCGCCAGCAGATGTTTAAACCCTGTAATGGTATAATAGCTGACAATGATCGGTAAACGCGAGGCCTAATCGGTGATGGTTTTTAATAAGCAGATTATACATTCAATCTGGATATTTTATCTGTGAATTCCTCGACTAACTGCGGCGCCTCTTTCCACCCCTTTTCTCCCTTCTAAGTCTCAAAAGCGACATCGGATATGATCATACTTACAAATTAGCTTCGTATACCTGTATGTATAATTATTATAGCCGGGAACACGACGACGACGACGACGACTACGAGGACGACGACGTGCACATCAAGTGTAAGAGAAAATAGGGGAGAACAATGCGCTAATTGAAATTGTTAGAACAATGGGCAATGGGGAACTGAACGAGCGTAGTATAACTGTCAAGTATAAACGTTATACTTTTAACATATTCTCTATGTACACACATAAAACCTGTACATACTCCTGTTTGCATTGCACGTGCGAACGGATGCCATGCGTTTTATACGTCATATAGTTCTCGGAGGCATACACACACATGTACATTTATCCGCATGGGGCGTCTGTGGGATATGTGTCAAGTCTTCGTCTCACGTCTGAATTCACAAAGTATATTATAACACGTTACATGCGACATACACGCGTATTTCTTCAGTGAATTCTGAGGTCGTCCAGATCCCACAGCGACAGGTGTCGATGAACACGATTTGGTTTCGATCAAATTCTTTATTAAAAATCTCTTCGCTTTTTGGTTTGGATCGTGTTGACAATCGGACCGATTATTATCAAACACATTATCATCCGGTACATAACGTTCGCGTTGATGTTAAAAATTTTGGTAAGAAAAAATTTTATTTCCGGAATCGAAAATAATTGTAACGTAGGACATTGTGATACCTGAAGCTATACGTAAATGAGGAGGTATAGGGCAATTGGTGTGCATCCGTTAAAAAAGCGTTATTGTTATCGTTACTCACTGGCGTATAATCCAGAAATCAGATTAAATGTCGGATATCCTGCATAGGGTCCTCGCACCCGCCTCGCAGGAAGCTTCCAGTCATTACCTCGTCGCTACCTTCTTCTCCCTTTTCCAGAACCCTCCATCGCATCCCACACATGCATATCCTCACAAGAGCCACGCTCCGACGCCCGTTTTACAACCATTCCAACTCTCCCTCTCCCTCTCCCTGTTACTTTTTTTCATATTATTTTTCTCTTTCGTCCTATTTCTCCACTCCCTTTTTCTCTCTATATGGTTTTACCATTCAGCGCACGCACTTATGCTCACTTTCCTGTTTTTAAACGATCACTCAAAACTTCCTGATTGTAACGAGAAAAATTTCCCTCATTCTGTACAAGATTTTTGTACGTCCTCAACCATTTTATTCAAATGTCCTCTCTTGTTGCATTTTCTCAACAGTACATCAGATCAGATCATTTAATTTTTTTTCTCTCCTTCTTGTTGTTCACGGAAGAAAAATGATCTTTTTAAATCCAGATCTATGACTAGCGAACGCTATTACGCATTAAAAAACTATCTAATGGCATTTCCTTTATCATAAATTCTTATGGGATTTACCATGAGCGAAGGATTCGGTGTTTCTTTCACCCTCTTCACAGGGTGACAATGATCGTCGTACGAGTCTCGGAGGGAGGAACGATCCGGGTTTTTTTTTTCTTTTCCCCTAACTCACGCGTTTTCGGATAATCAGTCAATTTCTTTGGCGTGGCAGGTTTTTGGGTGGATAGTTCTCTCCTGTTTTTTTTTTTGTTGAAACAGTTTCCATTCATTTATCAGCCGAACGACCAAGAAAACTCTAATGCTTCTGGTTCACACTCTCCCTTAATTTTTCAGGCTTTGGACGATTACCAAAAACTTTTTCCCACATATCGTTGCGTACATGTATTCCTTTGCAGTTTGCAGTATTTTTGGAATATACGTAATTATTTTAATGACCCAGGAAACGTTTTCACCATTTATCAGGATGAAGGTCCTTCCTGTATTTTTTTTAGACCACACGTTCTCTGATTTTTTACACTATCCATCCCTGTATTCTTTTTCACTTATTTTGTCATCTCTTTCGTAGAAGAAATGGATGAATTGGAAGAATCTATCCCGAATTTAGTAGTTTCAGGTATATGGTAAACCTATGGGTACATAAATTAGGTTTGAAAGTTCTATCGGTATACATAAGGAATTCGAGTCGCATAATCAGCTCTATAGCACGCCAACACCTGATCAAAAGGCATCGAGCATATCTCGGCTCTCTCGGAATGCCTTAATTCTCGTAATTTTTATATAATAAGAATCCACTCAGGCCGGACGAGCTAGTGTAGTTGTGTTAAAGATAAATCGTTGGCCTATAGGGAGAATGAAATAAAACTAAAGTAATTCGGAGCCCAGAGGCATTTTCGAACCTTAATTCTGCTTCCGCCGCCGCTGCCATAAGTTTCGATAGAAGACGCGCGCGTATTATCAAAGAGACCTGCACCGAAAATTACCACAAAAAATCAATACTTTTGATAATGATTCCGAGTTTGGATAGGATTAAAATTTTATACCTATAAAATTTGACAGTGATTTGGTGTACGTTACATTATGATCGCTTCGTTGAACTCGAACGGCTATTAAACTGTGGCCAATCTAAGATTGTGTAAAATGTACTGTACACTTTCCTGGATGTGTTTTATCATAGCTAGGAAGCGTAAAATCACGGGTGTTAATTTAGGGAAAGCCGAAATTTAACCCACGATAAATAGAGATGGATTTTAAATATATCTCAATCATACGATGTGATCTTTACACAAAATGCGTCTTACTGGTCTTTCTTTTTTAATTTTCATGATTTGTTTCTTCGCATCATCATTCTTCGAGAGCGGTATCGGTCCGATTCGAGATATTTGCTTCCTTTCGATTCTTAGAGAGCAAAAAAAATCTTTAATCTCACATCTTTGAACACGGTAATGGACTTATTATGGACCACCCGGATCGCCGCTACTTCTCTTTCTTATCGTCTGAATCTATTCGGCGAATCAGAACCAACGATTGTCTCTCTACCAAATTAAGACATTCTTACGTTAGATATCTATATACATAGGTATAATAACCTACGTCGTAGTAGTCGTTCCTAGGAATACGAATAATATAGCCACATATCAACGCCTCGTTAAGCCCGTTTACACAATAAATATACGCGAGTAGGAATGGTAATGAGAAAATTATGAAAATTCATAACCAAAATGACAACGTCGTAAATCTTTTCAACCTTTTTTAATACCGCAATTAAAAAAACAAAAATCATAAAGCACCTCAACGCCAAAGAAAAGGAAAAAAAATGTTGCGCACCAAAATCCTACGTGGTTCAAATTAATTGATTAGATTAATTTATTTTTTCAATTTCATTGATACATGAATTACACGTTATTTAGAATACTTTGATTCTTTTTTTCTTCGACAATGCGAGCAAAGTTGTAACCCTTTTTTCAAGGTTCGAACAGCGATATGTGCATAAATTTCTTGCATGTCCGTCTCACCGATCACATGGTGTTTTATCGACGCCTGTGAAATAAAACGTGTGTGTACATTTTCTACACGAGTTGCTGCCGCAACCAAGGCCATGTAATAAACTACTAGGCTACGAGTCACTTCGGCGATGGTTGGTAATAAAATCTAGATTAAATTACAGGTCGACGTAGCGCGACTACTCGTATGTACCATGAAACTCTGATGCTGAGTTGCTGGTAACAGTCGCGCCATACCTCAACCACCGCGATCGGATCGAGGAAATATATATATAGCTAAATACTTCAAGGTGTTCGAACGGGCACGTGCGTTATGTTGAGTATATAATAATACGAAGAAAAGGTGGCATAAAATGTTATCGTCGTTTCGCAATCTCATGACTCGTTGAGGATTTCTTCGAGTTCTGTTCATCCCGCTTATGCTGGATGCTGCCGATGTTGCGGCTGCTGGATCTTCGAGTTAACTAGAGAGCGACCAAGTAAATGTAAGTAAGACGTAAGACTCTTCGATACACCAGGGTCGTCGTACGACCGAGCACCAGGTGCGTCTGCAGCTAGTCAAACAGAGAAAACGTGTTTGCTTGTCTTGCTGTCAGTTGAGGAGCCGATACTTGACTACATACTTACGTATTTGAGTTTCCATTTTTCCGCATATAGATATAATGTGTGCCTTAGTCTTACATAAAAAGAAGGTCGGATGATTATATATAGAATCCCCTTCCAATTAATCATGAGCAAAAACAGTATTCTCGTCATTTAATTCTTCGACACACGTCAATTTTTATTTTATTTTTCTTTAGAATCCAAAGCTGTAGCCGGATACTTTCAGGATGCTGGAAAAATTTCAAGACTCACAGGATCATAAAATGCGTCGAAGAATTTGACAAAAAAAGATGGCAAATTTATAAAACACGGCGCCCATGTTGGATCCTAAGGAGTTCCGGAGGGTATCGGATCTTCGTAATGAGACCACACATTGTAGGTCTTGATCGTAACCCTTGGGAGGCATTCCAATTAAATATATCCGGTATCGTGATACGGGGTAGGACATGTTATCGGAGTTTTATTTTCTGTTACCGATCATTGCAATAGTTACGTTACGTTTCCTTCTTTCGAAACAGCTGACTCGTGTCAGAGGTATGATAGATTTATCATTGACAGGTGTCGAGCTAGAAACTTGTAGTCAAAAAATCAAAGCGGATATCGACGTCCATCTAACCTGCGAAGCGGTCATTTTCATTCGACAGCTTCAGAAGCAGACAATTAAATTTCAATACCTGCATCGCCTCATTCTCGCTTGGAGTACGAAATTTACAGTTTTTTTTACTTTTGCGATTTAAACGGTGATCAATGTCGAGGAGTTTCGATCGGATTCATCGAATGCACAGTAGGTGTTCGAAGTAAACTTATGTTATCTGTAATAATATACATACCTTTATACACTTTCAGTGTGTGTATCTAAACCTGCCTGTGACAACATTTATAAGGGATTCTTAGAGTATACGAATCGTACAGGTAGACGAGAGATATAATAATCATTCCGTACGGTTTACTAGCACGAAAAAAAGAATCTCATACGAGCTTTTTAGTTCAACGCATATCATCCACGCACGCCGAGAGCTTGGGGCAAGTAAAAGGGCCCCTTGGGAAAGTCAAATAGGCAAACAACAACTGGCAACACCAAACATTTACCTTAGGGCAACGTATACGCGCGCATCTTAGGTATACAATATCATATATACTGTAAGGATATTTCACCCTGCCCAAGACAAACAACCTGTCGCGATAATGATACGGAAAATATATGTATAGGTATGATACATAACCCATGTATAGTGGAGATAAAACTCGTGGTTTCTGTTGCCGGTAAGCAGGTATTGCAGTACGAGATTAAAAATAATATTATCGAACCAGATTACTCTTTGCATCAAATTCTTTTCGGAGAAAGAAGACGAGAGAAAAAAATGTACTTATAAAAGAAGTGAGATGAACCGAAGCGAAGATACACATGATGATTCCCAGGATCGTCGAGGATATGGTATATTCATACGGTATTCAAAATTCTCACAGTTTTGCGTTTCTTACTCAAGCCGAGTATATTCGTATATAATGTAAGTTTGCCCCCGCGGGATCGTTGAAAGTTTCGTGGCGTGGGTGAAACACGCAAGTGAACGCGCGGGGCAATAACGTAAGATTGGTGAGGAAGCCCCGAAGAAAAATCCCAACAATTCATTCCAGCATTCCCACAATTACGTAACGGCCTTACCCCGTCGTTTGAATTCATCTTTAATGAAGGATAATCATATTTAATTGCTCGCCGCGGGCTTGAACCGGCTCCTATCTACGCCTTGATCTCCACAATGTCCCTGTCAGTTTCAACCTTCCAAAGATCTCGCGGGTACTTTTATAATACAGCTAAGGTAAATATCATCGTATTAAGCTTTGCAGCTTCCCTACTACACGCTCTAACAGCAACACACATATTACTGTACTATTCATTAGGTTACATCTTTCAGAGTAAATGGTTTGTTGTAAGCTCAGAAAACTAAAAGGAAAAAAAATTGAAAAATAAAGGATTTCACCACATCACCAGGGATTAAAGTACAAGACGCGTGTATCTTCCTTTAACTCTGAATCTTTTTTTTACCTTGTAGGATAACGTATCCTTTAAGACGATTCTAGGAACGTGTATCGACTGTCGTGTAGGAAATGTTTTGTATAAGACATTTTTCTATTTTAACTTTCCATTTTCGATGCATTTTAGATGCTGTGATTAGATTGAAGATTAAAGGTTATTAGCTTGGAGATCTTTATCCTCTGGAGAAGAGAATATTTAAGAACAACTACCGCTAATGATATCTACTTAATTATAAAAAGATAATTTGAGGTATATCTCATTATCTCGGCGAAACGAACACGTTTAGTTTTCAGAAACCACTGCGGTAATCGTAACGACAAATATATTTTTTTCAACCGCAGACTTAGCCAGGCAATAAAAATTCTGCAAAAACTTTTGATAATTCTATCACGTGTCGAAACTCGTGAAATTTCTTTGGTCATGAACATTTTCACCCATGTAATTTCACATCATCGGGAAGTAAAAGGAGCAAAAAAAAAAAAAGGAAAGTAATTTTCATAATCGCCATGATTCATGATGATTGCCAAGGACTTTCAATATCCCTAGAACTACTCAAGTTATTTATGCAGACGTAGATGCTGTACTTGCTTCCGTAGGTCGGTGATTTACGTTTAATTTTATTGCTAATTAATATTTGTTCCCATATAACGTGACAGTTTATATCGCAATTTGAATATATACACACGCGTCTGGATCGTTGGTAAGAAATTACTTCTGTCGCGTTCAATGAGCGCAATGAGTTTTTGCATAATATAAGCGTTTTGTACCGCAGTGCGAATTATACATAATTAAGAACCCGTAGTAGTTCTCTTTAAGTACAACTGCACAGCATCCATCAAGTGTAAAGTTTGCGTTGCTGCAATACAACCATTACGCGCTCTTTGCGTGCAACCGATTTATTTATTTTTTTGGCGGGATGTGGAGAACGTGATGATATAAAAATGATGACTCTTTATTTTACGCATGTGGTTCCGATTATTTTCAGAGACTTCCAAATAATACTCTTGTTTTTTACAACGATAATGGTCATGAGCAATCCTGTGGTTTTTCCGTAAATGGAAAGAAGAACAACTTGTCACGCGGTTGTTAGGAGTAAATATAATTCAAACTTGGTATATGAACCTCAGCACTAGGAATTAAACGCCGTATAATTCAAGTACATCGTCTGCCGAAGCATCCGTCAAAATGCTAATAATTATACCAGGCAAAATAGAAACCGGATATGACAAGTGGTCGGTGAGGCACAGAGGCTAGAGTCCACCTGTTTACTGATACAGAAATCAAAAGCGGATGTCCGGTAGTGTGACTCGGACGCATCGGACTGCGACGTTCGGGTTTGAAATTAAGAAACAACTTGAAAAAAAAAAGAAAATTAAACGAACTCTGCAACTCTGTCTAACCGTCGAGCCCTAATCAGCTTCTACAAAGAATTCTCAGACAAGAAATAGCCGGAAGATTTGCAAGGTGATTTCCACGTTTCCGGATAATCCTGTAATTTTTCTGTTACAATTAAGGTGCACAACCGAAGAACTTGGAGTTTTAAAAACACCTGTGTTTCATCGGATCGGTGAAGTCTACGAACGGGACTGTAACGGAAGTTTCTTGGGTCTGGAGTGTGGCAAAAGGGATGTTCCGGTTTTTTCACCCCAAGGAAATATGATAAGTGATCGTGCCGAGGTTTCCTCTTTCAAGAAACGTTGAGTTTATTAACGTTCCTTTGGGAGAACAGTTTTAAGTTGTGGATACATATTTATGAGTGAAAAATATTCTGAGAGGGGTGACTCCCCTGTCACGTCAGTCGAAGCGTAACTGCGGTTCTCGTAGTTTTTTAACCTTTTTTTTTTTTGATAACTGTAGGGTAATTCTCGAACCGTTGTTGGTTTGACCGATATCCTCGCTAAACGGCATTCAAGGGTTATTATATCCGGTCAATTTGATCCGGTGTTTATTGGGCTTGACCGACGGTGTTTGAATATTTTCTGTTCTACAACGTGTAGAAGAAAACTCATGAAATAAGAAAAAGGAATTCGGAAAGAAAAAGAAAACTAAACAAAAAAGAGGAAAGCTGGAGTTGGGATTTACTTCGAACGACCAGCAATTAGATGAGCGGTGATTTTACGTTGACATTTCATGGTTAAATACGAGGCGTTCAAACCAATTAGCAAAATAAATTTCTCGAACGTTATATTGCCTGTTAATTCTTTGGTCGTTATATATGTTACCTACTTATGCACCGAAGTTCGATAAAAAATCGTCACGATAAAAAGCGTCAAATGAAGTTAATGAAAACTGGCGTAAAACACACACACACACACTGCGATTATATTATCCCCGGTGATTTTATGCTAATTGATATATACCTACGAATCGTCTTTAATTAGTCGGTCAAACAAACTTCAAACCTCGTCGAGTATACGTGTCAGAGTAGCCAGTTTGCTATACATAAAACCAGAAAAAATATTTATCTTGTAGGCTACGTCATTGGCAGCGATATAACATAAAAAAATTAATTTGTCGCTCATTATAATCGAATTCGAAACGCTCATCCCGTCAGATAAAAAATATGAAAATGATTTTAGTTGGACGGGGTTCTAAAGTTCAGTTGTTCTTTTCATTTTTTTTTGTTTCTTTTTTCTCGCAACAGAGATTTTTCGTTAACAACAGAGGAAAAAAATAAAATAGATAATGCAATTGTCCTCTATGGCCGAGGTTCCTGTGACCGGGATGATAATGAGATACGAGCTGACTAGCTCATTAAAAATTATCAGACTTTATTTTAGCGCGTGGTTCAGTTTGTGCACTTTTATAAAATCAACGGAGTCAACGTACTTAGATTATTTTTATTTTTCTGCTCATCGAGTAAAACAAATGAGTGTTATAATACCGGCGGATATTAACCTGGAGTGAATGAAAAAAAAGAAAATTTTGCACTCATTCGAAGTAATGATCGGCTCTGCTAACTATATCGATACAGGTATGTCCTCGCCATTAGTTTTGTAACTCACAGCGCGTCGTCGTTTAGTTGTCGAATAATGTCAAGGATGGCGACTATAAATGCAAAGGATATTATCGTTCAAAACGCATTCTCGGCAGGTGCTGCGAATCTGATGCGGTCTCAGAGTGAAAAAAAAAATTAAAAACAAAAGGACGATGTGTGTCGTACCGAAGTTATCTGTAATTTCGATCTTACATGCATATGGGGTATTCCACGCGAAACCGACAAGCCCGTGAACTTTGAGCTCTCCGATTTGACTCATTATTTTTTCCTACGTAATACAGCCAAAAAAAACTTACACATATCTCGTACTTTTCCGATTCTACTCTTGATTTTGAGAATCCAGAATTTTGAAATTTTCACTTTTTCGTTTGCAGCAATATTTCACCAACCGTTAGCTCGAAAATTATCGGTCCTATCCTAAATTTTTACTTTCGTCACTAGTGTGGAAAGTGAAAAAATACTTTACTTTACTTTCGTCACTAGTGTGACTTCCCTCAGTAGTGCGGAAAAGGATTTTCCCTTCCTAGGGAGGCAATATCCTTTTCCACCCAGGGAGGTAATGAAGTCCACGCGAGAAATGAGCAATTTCCCATCCACTTTATATGCGAAGAAAAGGGCTGATTTCATGCACGTGTTGAAAAAAGTGAATTTTCATTGCCGAGTGCATCCCGACGCGGAGTTCAGGTAGCTAAATGTGCACCGACCGTGTATTTTTTATTCATTTCTTTGTTCGCTTAACTTTGTGTTTTTTTTCCTTCTTTTTCTCCCCAACGCCAGGAAAATGATTGCCTGGCAAACCAGACCCCGGGCGGAATTCAGTACCGATATGAATCTACCCAATTTATATCCATCTGCGGGTAGAGAAAACATGAAACACATACATTTGTAATCGGGGATCCCCGGGACTTTTATAACAATCCTTTGCGCCTTTGAGGTTTGATTTTTCCTGAACCGCAGTTACATTCGATTATCGGTACGTACGTCCGCGTCTCGATATAGCCGCTATCTCCTCGCCAACTTCCAACTTTCCTCTCGACTTTTTTTTTCGCTCCTGACTCCGTTTGACCATGGATCGCGATAAACTACCGCGTCGGCTACCGCGTCTTCGGCTGATAACCTCTGCGGAGAGCATCAAGCCGCACCTGGGACTTTTCTTCTTGGTTTCTTTTTTTTTTTCTTTTCTTTCCATGCTTTACGCTTCGCGCCTTTATTCCTTCGCAGATCCTCGTTTACCACCTTCATTCCGTCATCCGTTCCTTTTATATGGTCAGCTCATCCCGATAGCTCTTTACTCACCACCGCGCTGATAACAAATCACTGCATCAACATTTTTTTTCTCCAGTTGAGCGAAAAAACCTGTACATGATCCACGGTAATCATACGTATAATATTGATTTTCAAATAAATTCAGCCTAGACTTCTTCTGTTTCATTCGACAGTTTCGTATGTACCCAATAGGCAGTGAATGGTCGCTAATAATCGTGGAATAATGACTTCATTTCTTTTTTTGTCTTTTTTTTTCTAAACAGATTTCGACCGTTTCGCTTCTCTAGAAAAAAATTTCATACTCATTACTTATCTGTTATATTTGTAACGAGTTTACAGCTGTATGCGGTATGATTACAGATAGATAGACACCCATAGTATAAAATGAAAATAATAATTTGTGATTTCCTATCGTATGATGACCCCCCTCTCTAGTAGTTAGAAGATGCCCCCTGCACGAGACTATCTCTATATAATATGTACGTCGTTCTATGTATTAATAAAGTTGTAACTCGAATGATGTTTTCAATTCTCAGCGGGGGTATGTACAGATATTTATAATATATATGAGAAATAAAAATGAAACGATAACGTCAAGGTCTGACTCGGGGTTGAAAGGTCACGAAGAAAGTTGAGGGTATCGCTACGATATTATTACGAGGTTTTTACGTGTATATGTACAACACATACGAATATTTGAGATCAAAGAGAAGCTTGTGACGCTCGGTTTTCTTACAATCGGACCCTAAGCCAGCACCATAAGTTTATCGCTAATCATAAACCACGGGTCAATAAATAAAAGCGTCGCGTTTGCGGTCATTCTGTGTGTTGTATGCATACGTATGTTAAAACCATATCCTGTAATGCGTGTAGAAATGTGTTTGTGTTTTATACGCAAAAATTCATGTACGTGCGTATGTATGCATAAATATCTACGTGCCTATCGGCACGAGAAAAGATTCCATTGCTTGTATAACTAGAATGTACATTAATGATAATTGTCATAATAATAAACGCTCTTAATATGCGCTCGTGATCGTTCCTGCAGGGGGTATTGTAATGCCATATAATGTATCAGCACTTTTCACGAATATACTCCGCATAAATGATGCCAATTAAATCATACGAAGACCGCAATTCGCTCAATTCTTCAAAATCTTTTTTTCTAGTTTCAAATTCCCGATATTGCGTGCGATAAGCTCTGTTTTCAAGTTTTATAAATTCACGTGTTGTTTTTTGATTCCAAAACGATGCGGATTCTGGTTGTCGGTTCCATCCACGTAAAAATATCTGGTATATCCAGGAACCTATAGCTAAATTAAAATTTAGCGCGCCAAAAACCGTGACAATTAAAAAGCGAGAGTTGGCTTCGTAGATATATAAACGCAATTTGAATGGCGGGTTCGCTTATGGCTCAGTGGAGCGGACACCCGGTGGTGCTACAGTAGGAGGAAGCACGCCCGCCGGAACGTGGCACGCTTTGTACTCTTGTCCATCCGTCCAACCGTCCATCCGTACTGGTCCTCGTGTTATAGTATCCACTGTACTACGCTATTACTATCCATGTGCGTGTTTCAACGTGCACACACGTATATTTTTCATAATATAAATGCAGGATGAGTTTAAATAAAAAGTAGCCCCATGGAAGGGAGGCATATAGATACCGGCAATGGTCTACCGTGCACGTGTTACACATGTGTTAGCGTTCACGTATACGTACACTCATCTTTTCACGTAACATACCTACCCGCACCTATGTGAGGATTTTATTTTTGTATAGGTATTACGAGGGGAATCGCGCACCACTAGCCGGAACCATTGATGATGCAGCCATTGCAACCATCCGTCCGACGGTTCCCTCCTCCCTCTGAGTGGTACGAGGAATACACGGGGATATCACGTGTGTATTCGTGAAGGTGAGAAGGTAGTGGGTGTATCGCACGGTCGCATCGAATGTGTACGTAGATATAACATACGAATTAAGAAGCCTCGTGATCCATCAGCAAAATCGCCCAGTGTAAATCCTATCGCATGACTATGTGCTATAGTAAACAGCCGAGTGAAACGGATATATTATTACACGTGCAGGATGGCATGTATACGTATGCTGCCTACTATTTAAAAAAATAATTACGATCGTTTCACGGGGATTTCGGGGTGGAATATTAAAAAGAATTGACACCGACAAAAATAATGCGGCTTTCATACATTGATGCGATTTTTCAAATCTACGTACACGTATTGCACTGCAGATCGTCGTATCCCGCGGAGTGGCCGAGGTCAACGATTGACCTCGAGCAGCGATCCGTAACGCGTATGAAATCAGTGTGAAATTCAGTGATTGAAACGCGCCGCATTTATATCGGTATACGTATATATAAAAGCCTGTGTCAGATTACTGAAGCAGAAGAATCGAATCCATTTGCAAAGACAATTAAAACAAGAAAAATGAAAAAATGATAAAATTAAGGTTGCGAAATGGACTGCGAATATCGATCATGTGATCGTGAATATCGAGCGTCGGTAAAAAAGCTCGATAAAATATCAAAACTACAACAATTTTTTAGTCTTATTTTTTCTGTTCTATCGATACGCTGCACGAAGTCGATATCGAGATCGATGGGTGGTACGTACGTGGTATCGGATATGTTTTCGAGTTAATTTTTTTGTCCTTGATAGAAATTACGTAAAGAAAATATAAGCGACCTCCCAGTCTGTTCCATTCTGCACCGTAGGCTACACGCGTATCCATCGCAGCAACAGCAACAGCAAAAGCAGAAACTGGCGCGAGCGTTAAGCGCATCGGACGTTTGGAGGGCGTATTTCAAGCGTGTTCTCAGCCTCAGTTTTCAAATGGGGAAGGCGGGCGTCGCTGTGACATACACCGGAACGCGTGCGATCTGCCGCGAATAATTGCAGTGCAGCGTTACGAACGATGCAACCAATGTATATAGGTACTGCACTGCGCTGCCGAACTGAACCAGCGATGCAGAGAGCACGAAGTACGCGAGTCATAATACCGTGGAATATTGGTCAGTCTTAGCTTCACATTTTACAGCGACTTCAATTTAGCTGAAAACCGATCAAGAAATAGCTTCTCACTTTTTAAAGATTTTTTAAAAAACGATTTTGTTCCGCTCAGCGATTATGATTTGAGAGAAACTTTGATTGAATTTTCTGAAAATCTGGAGATCTATAAGGAACTCAATTTCATTTTTCTGGCGGAATTTCAACGTCCGTATGTCTGAGATGGGGTAGAAAAGCTGTCTATAGAACAAGACAGGTCATTTATTATCTGACCAATTACTCAGACAGGGCTGACCATCCCTAATCCAAGGTATATCATCCAGGTGTATTGTACTCCTTTGAAGGGTTGAGAAAGAATCCCTTTGTTTCTCATTGTTACCGAACATATATATATATACACATATCGTATAACATCACCTGAAATTATTACCTCAGATTAGTTGCGGAGTGTTCAAAAATTGCCTGTAAAAATCGTACCACCTCGAAGTCGGTGTAGATATACAATGTAATTACGATCGCTTTTGCACTTTGAAGTTGCAACGTAACGCGAATTGCAATTGCAAGGTGAACGGAAGTAAAAAATAAATTTCAACTATAATTTCTTAAATTACAACCGATTGTAACGATGACCAGCTACAGTATTCGTCATAAATTGTGCGACGCTTAATTTTGTTCGGGAATTTTATAAAAATTTTGTCGAATAAGCTGCAACTTAACTGCGAAAACAACGACATAGGTATCTCGGATATATCAGGCGCGTGGGATAAAATTTGCATTTAACGATGATCATCGAGAGTCTGCGGAGGAATCTTACTGTACAATTTTGATGGGGTTGCCATAAGTTTTTAGTTGCACGTCAATATCAGGCGCGTTTCAAGGGCGTCTATGTAACGAATTAGTGGTGTATAATGTGGGTCGTAGTTGATGATCATTCTACTAACTCTTGAGTCCTTGGTAGGATCTCCTGTTCAGGAGAGTCGTTAGTCGAGGTCCGTTATATGTACAGAAATGCATGTACATATATACGTATATACTTATATATATTTTTTAGGGTTGAAATAGTTTAACAAAAATATATACTGGGCGTTTTCCACCTTGCGCTAGTAATTAAGAGGAATCATTAAGAACAGCTTAACCCTAAAATTATAATTTTTCTCGCAAAAGGCGTGAAACGTTCGACCTAATAATATGTCTGGCGAAGCGTTGCATCCGATGCACCAAGCTTATACATCGCAAGTATTTCTAAAATAATCACTCATTAAAGAAGTTCCTGTCATGCACCGCTATTTTCTCCCCTCACATATCAGACTAGGTGCATACATAAAAGAAGATACATAAAGTCGGCATTTTGCCCCTAGGCTAATTACTGTTATTAGGGGGTAATTACCCGGTCGAGACGACGTAAGCATAGAATACGTCTATATGATCCCCGAAAAAAAAAAATTTCAAGTTTCTTTTTTCTGGTTCCTTATACCCAGATCTCTAGTTATTACGAATTCAAACTCAGTCCTGCACGCGTCCTGAATGCTGATGTCCGATTTTTTTTCACTGTGAGATGGAATGTCAGTGAAAAAAAACGAAAGCTTCGAGCCAGATTGGTCTAGTTCAAAAATTGCGTGTGGATCGATCTCGCAGAAACTGATTTCGTATATACAATTTATATAAAAAATGGGCGTAGACTAGAACGCGACTCCCGGCTACGGTAGCAGACCGTATTAAACCACCGACGCCTTATGATTACCTGCAATTATCTCCACCATGCTACAGCATCCGCAAAAGTACCCTAAGGGCCTATCCCACGATTAGAATGAAAACCAAAGCCAACTAGCGATGAAATACCGAGAATACCTAATAATATGAACGTTCGTTTCTTTTTCGAGGACCTCAGATACGCGGCGTACAAATAATATGAAATTTATGAAGAGAAAAATAAAAATAAACTACCCAAAATAGCGACGCGGTGAATAAAAACTTGCAGAATTAATAAGCCCTGCACTTGATGTAGGTCCTCGACAACGAGATGCATACGACCGTTTTTTTTTTTTGTCTTTCATATAACATGTGCAGTTATTTTACGATCACCTTGGGATTGTGCGAAGGACGAGGTTTTTAATACGTCGCGAAGTGCGTCGCGTCGATATATATAAAGAGAATTTAACGATGATGGTTTCACCGAGTCCGGGTCAACTCGTCAGTTCGAATATCAAAAACTCGAATAATTCGATATAACCGCAACCTCCGGCTTTCGTACGAAGCTAACGTATTAATTACGGAGTAAATCGCGGTACATATGCCTTATGTACCGGAGGTTCAATTTTCTGGAACAACCGACGCGGAAAGGCCACATCAGATGGTCTCTTTCCTTTCGATGTATACCAACTACGTTTATACGTTCGCCACAGGAATTTCACTGTGAACAATTATTAGTCCAACCACAACCGCTGTTTTCGAACCTGAGATTCATCATTTTATGATCGTTTATTTCCATGAGATACCAAACTGTTTAACAATTTTTTTTAGTTTTTCTTTTATATATATTACCTGTACTCTGTAACGGCGTTGCATTTTTTACCCCTTTTTTGTTTTCATACACCTGACTAGTATGTACGGTAAAATCATAGCTGAGAATTGTTTACCTCTTCTTTTTTTCTACCCCCATAGAAAATGCATAATGAAGCAAAGTCGAGATTAATATACCTGACGATTTTCAAATATTATAAAAGAATATGTACAATGGAATGAATGGAGAAGAATCACTTTATTTTGTGTAAAAGCAAAAAAAAAAGAAATAATAAAAAAGAGAGAGAATAAAAGAAAGAAAGGCGTGTGAAATTGCCGCAACAGTTAGTGCAGGGGGTTCGAGATGGATCGGACAAAGGCGGTGTGTCTTGTCGCGGTTCCATTCCGATTAAAATAATCTATCGGCTTTCGGCTTACTTCAATGAACGAACGATAAAAGATCACTTGGTATAACAAAAGTGGTCTGTGCGCCGCGCGTTGGTATATTAAGGTAAGAATCAGTTCGACTGAAAAACGAAAAAAAAGGAATAAAAAAAGTGTAAAAAAAAAAGGAAGAAATCTTCGAGAATGGATAAAACGGAGAATTGTCTATAATCGCTGACAATAGGTTGGCAATGGGTCTTTTCCCTGGCATAGAGTGCGACCACAATGCCCGCATTCTTCAGGGGCCATTGTTCGATAGATTTTTTTTATTATCCATTGTTTCTTTCTTATATTCAACTATGTACTAATTTTTGAGGGTGGATCGCTGAAAACGGTGGTGGTAATTGAAATTTTACACCTCAAAATTGGGAGTACCCCGGAACACGAGAGAGACTATATACTTATACTTTGCACCATGTAAAGTACAAGTTATACAAATTTGAACAGAAAAAAAAATCACATAGTCACGAGTCACACCTCCTGATGTTCGAAAAATCGTCGAGTCGTAGAGTCTTTCCGATCGACATTCTGTCGCGCTTATATAGGAAAGATATTTTTTATTCCCATGAGAAAATTCATGGGAGAAATCGAATGGCGTGAAACAGGTAGTGAACAAATGACTTGCTGGTTGGTTACAAAGAGGCGGTTCTGGGTAATTTTAAATTACCTCGATGACAGCTAATTTTTGCTCCGGAAGTCTCTGCAGGCGAATTGATTTTTCTTTCTTTTTGGTGAAAAATTAGGTGAATGTTCTTCAACGATTTGTTTTCTTGTACGACCGAATACGGAGATATTTTTTCTGGTCCACATAAACTTGAAAATGGATATAATCTGAATAGACCAGAGAAAAAAAAAAAAAATTGGGGCACCTAATTCAGTGGACTCCTCCCCTCCTTTTTGTAGTTTCCTCTCTTGACTCTCGTCGGTGTCTCGACGGTATTAGATAGCTTTTGCATTTTTAAGCTATGAATTCATCTCCGAAAATTAACAACCCAATTAAAGGGGCCATTAACTTTTCGGTATCTCATTAGGCGGAGATCGTTTGCAACTTTTAATGGAAGGGCACCCGGTTTTTGTGAAACTGACTGACCAACCCAAGGAATAAATGAACGAACGAATAAACAACGAGAAGAACGGCGCGGACGCATATAAGACAGACCGACGAACTATACTACGGGCCGTTTCTCATTACAGCAAACTGCTTTATGATCATTTCTTATCACTCCTCATCACTATATATACCAGACGCCATATCTGCTCTATACTCACCGGGCAAACACAAGCTGGTTAGATATGCCATTAACGCGATATGTCACGGTTCTCTTTTGACTCCACCTCGTATTATATACAACCCATATAACCCGGAGCGACAGATTCATCGTCATACATATATTTCTTTTTTCTTCACATTGTCGCCAGAATATTCTCCTACCAAAACTAATTAGGAACTGAAATATATGCACTTGCGACTGCTTTATGCACTGACCGACTCTGGGGATCACCGAGATATTTTCTTGTCAGTTTTTTCTATCATTTAACATATCCCAACCCTCACCCGTGAGAAATGAGAAAAATAAAACAATTTCCATAGACTTATAATCCGAATAATCGGTTGAATGATACACATGTATTTTTTTTTTTATTGCGAGAAAGTACCTAATAATTATTTCTCCGGATTAACTTCAATTATGAATGAAATCAATTAATTGCGAATGGGATTTTTAATTAAATTAGATAATTGAAACTCAAATCAACGTTACCGCTACAACAGTCTCACATACGTTAAAGATTTTCAGTGAGTAAAATTAGTTTCTCGGATGTATAACGAGTGTGATATTGAGAAAGTTTTTTTCAGATTATTCCTTTCGTCTGTGAAATTAAAGAGGGAGGGTGAAGAAACGTAACGCAAGTTCGGACGCCGCCACGCGAACTTCTTCTTGCCGAGGCAACGTCCCTGCCTGCACCGGTATAGTTTCGGATTTTGCAATTAAGCTCTGAAGAAACGGGGCAGAATTAACGCTTGGCGTGCCAGCGGCATCGAAAGTAAAGCACGAGCGGGAGCAGCTGTAACCGCCAAAGATCAATTTTACCCAGTAAATGGAATCGTTTCAGGGTTCAAATCCATCGAGTTTTTTAACCACCGGGAACCGCCCAACATTTTACACGATTTCTCAAAATATTCCAATTTTCCTTGAGCGAACTTCTCATTCATCATCACCATCTCCGGGCATTGTCTTAGGTAGCGATACGTTCTCAGTTTCAAAATGAGAAAAAAAACGAACCTTTGTTTTCGGTTTCGGTTGGTTAAAGGTTTTTAGAAATCTATTTTGCGGACCCAATACCTCAATTTTTCAACACCCCATCACTAATTTTGCAAAAAAATTTAGTTTCGCCTAAAACTTTCAAGACGATGTATAACACGGGTCTAATATAAGAGGTTTTTCTGCCCTCTGTCTTATTTTCACGGATAATTAGACTGGATCCTTATGAAAAAAATTTTTACTATATCGCTTCTGTCAGATTTCCCATTGTCTACTTGCAATAATCGAATCCCCCTTCAATTTCTGAGTAAATTCAATTACTGCTCCGCACCTTTCTATTTCTATACACTTATTGTTCCTCTCAACGGCATAGAAAATCAGGTGAAATTACACGCGATATAAGATAGATTATAGGGTGAAGATTTATCACGCGATCGCCATATAACGAGTTCTATAAAAAAGAAAATCCGAAGAAAAAAAAATCAAAGGATTAACGACATCGTTCAACAAGGTATTAAAAGTCAGATCCCGTGGTCATCTGATAACCCGAAAGATCGCTCATCACCTATTCTCTTTAACCGTCAACAGATTGATAATGTAACCACTCATTAAGCTCATCTATAATCTACATAGTTCTCGTCTAGTCAAAAACGAAATCAATTACAATGATGAACTGCTAAGTGCATTCGTCCAAGCTGAAAAATATCCGAGTATATAAACGATGGGTTACAGCCGCAACGTGTCTGTGAGACAGAAAATATTTCGGCATCTCCTCATATAGCTATATACGAGTCACGAGGGGAAGAACTAATTCTAAAGACAATGCATCAAACAAGGCCTCGTATTATACCTTTTCGGGTACGCGCGCGCGTTGAATGCTTCATCAAGAAAAGGTGCGGTAATGAGGACCGAACACGACGGGGTTCCATTTCTACGTCGATGATGGTCCGCGTTCTAATATCAGAGGGGGGAAGAACCAAAAGAAAAACAAAAAATATATTAAATATAGAAGCTAGAGAACGAGGCTGTGAGAGTCGGAGAACGGTCGTCGTCTTATCTCGGCGATGGGAAAAAATTGGCCGCGATTACTTTTTGTCGGGGTAGTCGGTGAGATCGAAATGAAGCCGTAATATGGTTATTCGGTAATTTTATTTTTCTAGCTTCGTTTTGTCCAGAACGGTATTTAATCGACTGCATGAATCAATCGTATAGAAGACTCTCTATCGCGTGGGAAGCACGTAGATGTTCTATTGCGTAAAGGGTTGACAAATGGAAGAAAAAAAAAAATTGTATTCTTTCAAAACCCCTTCAGGGTTCATTGTCTGAAGGTGAAAACTAAAGACCGTTTGGAGAGTCCTGAGGGAAGGTATGCCTAAATAGAAGGTTCGAGTTGATCGATAACTATGAGTACAATGATACGAATAATGACGTAAAAATGGTTGGTAATTATGAATGGAATACGAATTTGGCATGAGAATTTTTGATTCTCCGTTTGTTCTTTTACGAGAAAGACAATGGTCGTAATTGTGGAAGACACAAGCTAGCGGTGTTGCGTAGAGCGAGATTTTAACTTGTGTTTTGGGGCCCTCAAGACGCAGGTTTATCCCTACGGGGGGTTAGACTTCCCGTAGTGCAACCTCTACGCTAAATCACTTCAATTATGCCGAGGATCGCCTGATTAAAACTTAGAGATAATTACATCTGAGACCAAGACGTATTGTGAGATCAGTAAATTTAGTTACGATCGCCATGAATCTTTGGTTAGCTCCGCATAAACACAAGAATAATATTATACGTATACACGAAGCTAATACTACCCCACATTCGAATACATATTCTGATCACGCTATATCGTCTTGGCGAGAATATTGATTTCGAAAATTTTCACGTCGTCTAGATATGGCCGTAATAATTTTTCGAAACAATTTTACCCTTAACACAAATGGTAATAAACCCGCGGATGACTTGAAATTAATATTTATTAGGTACCTTCGTTTTCTTTTCTCTCTCCTCCAGGTATCAATCCCATTATCCAAAAATATAGATTTCACGTGGGAAAAACTGAGACCAACAAAAGAAAAAAAACAAATTCAAATTATCATCATACTTTTAACTCGTTTCTGAGACATGAGAATATTTTTTCAACCCTTCCACTACCTCCACATTGGGGTGGTGATTCAACACCCACCCTGAAGCGCCGAAATTCGGGACGCAGAAGGCGACGTCCGCCTCGGCAATCGCTTGAGGACATGGCATTCGAATTAATACTTTAGAGTTGCGTGACGTAAAGAATATTCAGCTTGTGTCGTTTGGCTCAACAACTTTATTAGCTTGATGATCGTTCCCTTGATGCTGTACAAGAGCCACGAATGGGTCGAGTGTTTTTCGTGCTAATTTCCACTTGCATAGCTGTAAAATTCGCGCGTACAAGATTTTGATGTTAAATAAACTTCCCGAATTTAATTTATTTATTGTTATTTTTAGGAATTTTTGAAACTGCTACATCCATTCCCACGAGTGGTTTGGTTCTGTAGACGTCGTATAATATGCAAAAATAGTTTTTGGTCCCACTAAAAACTCGTGGCTATTAAAACAATGCGGATTTTATAAACAAGGGTCTGTTTAAAAGGGATCCTTATTCCCTCGGGGCTCGGTTACAACTACACAGCGTTGTTTCTACCCATTAAAACAATCGACAGTCCTGCATAAAAATATGCAAATTTGCCGGACAAGACCGCGAATGGCTAGCAGTTAGTATCTACCACTCCGGAGTACAATGGTATTTCGCAACAGCTCTTGTTCGGGCGAACGCAATAAATATCAGTATAATTAAGCCCGTACGTCGTGTGCCTAAAGCGCGACTAAACTAACTTTTACCATTTTGGTCGTATAATTTTATAACGTACCTTTTGTTCGCCGTTCTTTCTTATTTTACATGCTCTCCGATACGTTCGCATTGGGCATTTTAATCTGCACATGCGACTTATAATTCGATGATGTACGTTGGTCTAGGTCACTTTTGGCTTAATTCGTCCTCAAGATTGTGTAAAAAAATCTTCACCAAGTACCGAACGTATGGCGGAAATACAGAAGTTGATTTAGCGGAACAGTGAACGGGGAGTAATATATCGCAGCCCTTTATTCCCCGACCATGATAGACCGTAAATGGTGGTAATAGAAAGTTAGATAAAATCACTACCGCGCGGTGACTAGTTAATCAACTTTTGATACCCACGTATATAATTAAATCGGTTTATTCTACCATCAATATATTATACATCACGGTTTTATTGAGTACAGCAATTTAATTGGTTACTCTATAGGTCAGTAATTAATTTGTGAGTATAATTTATCACCAAATGTTACACATAGATAACACGTCTAGGGTAATTCTTTCACCAAAGCTCAGCTGTTCGATATTTACCTGTATCAAACCATGTAGTACGCAAAGCGTACTATAATTAACCATCCCAAAAAAAAAAGTCAATGATAATTCACGGGGGAAATCATTTGGATTCTTTTTTTTTTCAGCAGGTGTCGATGCTTTGTAAATAAAGTTTTGAGAAACAGTCTTGACTTTCTGCAGTTCGTATGCGGTTATAACCAACATTGATTTTTGTCAGATCGATCGTGTGGCCTTGCCACAAATATCATGATTGAAATTTTATTCAAACTAAAAATACACAAAGTCCCTCCAGATAGAAATCTTAGGCGATTGAATTTTAATGGTTAACGCATAATGATGTTATAGATGCTGCGATAAATCTTATGGACCAAAATGAATAAAACCAAATAGAAAAAAACTGTATTTATTTAAGATTCAATTTCAGATAGCTGGCCGCGTTTACTGCGTTCTATTGTTCGAACTCGCCCAAGTCAAACACGCGGTTATATTTTTTGGAGCAAGAATTTTTCCTTGTTAATTTACATGTTTTTATATTATGGGTGTATAGATTCAGATCTGCGAGACAGCTAGAATTGATTGGGAAAGTCAAAACAAATTTTCTTCCGATTATTGGCAATGAAGTGAAAAAATCAATTTTCAACTCATTCTCTGCGGTTTTTAGAGTTTTTTTATTTCGCGCTACGAGTGGGTGTCTGAAAGAATGACACGAGTATACAGCTGCGATAGGTCGAGTAGGTCAAGGGGGTCCAAATGGGCAAGCCGTGTTTGCAGATTGGTATATCTCTTCCCCTCTGGTACAGTGTATAGTAGGGAAGATTGTCGTTTCCTTTTTCCGCTTTAAAATAGTGAGCGACCACTGTAAATACATTCCTATCCGTTGTTTAAAACCGAGTGGAAATTAGTTCCCGTTGTCTGCACCGCTGCAGTCACGACGACCGTTCCACATATCACGTTATCGCAAAAATACATAAATGTTTATCACCTATATGCTCACACGTACATATTTATACTCGCTATCACCGCGGGCTGCTTTCGCACGGTTCACGGCAAAAAGGATCCGCTTACGCCGCTCTTCCCAGATTGTGATTCTTTTTATTTTCACGATGCTCCGCGCTCGCTTACAACGCGGACCTTTTGCCTGTGCCGGAGCTGAACGTTTTTGTTTAGGCGAGGATAAACGTCCCCAAAAACTCTCGATGCTGCCGGAGCCGACGTGGACCTCGACCTGACTACTACTTTACGACTATGGTATTTTTCAGCAACGCTGCTCGTTGTACATTAATTATTTATTTTTATTTTCGACAAACCCATGAACCGTTGGAATAAGGAGAACGGGCAACCCTTTTTTCTTTTATTTAATTTTTTTTTTTTTCACGGATTTTTTGTTTCTTTATATAGGATGCGTGCACGGTTTGTTGTAGGCAGTTTTCAAAAAGCCCGCCTCAATAAAGCGACGATTAAATTACAAGTCGTGAATTTAGGCGAGACCGCGGCGCGTTCGTTTCTGCTGCTGGGCGGGAGAAATTCACGAGTATAATTTTCAATGATATACATAATAGCTGTAGACGTATAAGGACGTTTTTACATTATTATATAGACGCAAATTTTTTTTGCCTCAGTTACAAGTTGGTTTTATCACCTGAAAGTTTTTAATTAAATTATGCAAATAATATAATGAATAAAAATTCGCGACTTGTTATAAAGCCACGTTAATTTACTACGCAAGTTTCAAACTTGTTTCTTAGTTGGCTGAGACATGATCGTGCAGAAACGAATTACATATATTATAAATTTATAACTTGTTATTATTACACATTATGCATTCGACAAAAATATATTTCTTTCGTCTCGTATTCATTTATAAAAGAAGAAAATAATTCGAAACCTCGTCATTAGTCTTCCTCGGGTTATAATACAATATTATATATATATTTACGTATTTTCTATTTTTCTAGCTTATCCAAATATTAACAACCGTTTCGAATTGCCCGCACTCAAAGCTAGCCGACCGCGCGCGCTGCTGGGCTGCTCCCTGTGCTTGGAACTCCGGAATTCTTATCCACAGGGAACCTATTTCACTGTAGAATTTTCTTCAAAGAAAAAGCTGCCGGTCTTACACGTACACATGATCACCCCATACAGATGCCAATATTGATTTTCAGGGTTCTGGAAGCCCCTCGGTACAGATAAGTTGAACAAACCATTTCCCTCCTTGACTCATGGGAGACCAACTCAGGTTTATCTGATGCGCTAATAAACTCTCCATCGCGATAAGGAATCCGGAAATTGATATTGCAAAAGTGAAAAAGAAGATTCGTGGGGTGGGTAAACAGATTTCACTCGTCTTATTGAAAAACAGCTGGGCAAGAAAAAAATCATTTTTCGTACCTCATCAACCTGCTTGAGCTTAATGTGTTTCAATCTATACCGGATGATATTTTTGATAGAATGCCGATATTGGTGTTATCGTTACAGTTTTTGTTTGTCCAAATTATGACGCACGGTGTTCCGGTGATACGAGTTTGGTCCACGTGATATACGTACGTTTGTTTCGTGTGTTTAGGCTACGTATAGGATTAACGAACTTTTCGATGGGGCATTCGACTAAAACTGAGTCAGAATAAGTTTTGTGAGACGTTTTCTAAACATAAAAAAAATATACTCTTCGAAACCGCAAGCTCTAAAATATTTCTTGTAATAATAGTTAATAAAATGAGTGAAAGGGCGTTTTGTGGCTGCAGGTGGCTAAGGCCATTTCAAGTCTCGGTATGAGCAACGCTCCGGTTACCCAGACCCGAAAATCGCCCCAAGGAACGCAACAACTTTTACAGGTATTAGTCGTTACGTACATATATTTATATACACATGGAGCACGAGGTTCGACACTGCTTTGTCCGCTAGCTTCGTATATATAACGCACTTAAATAACGAATGATGATAACAGATTGCGAAAATCGTTAAATTCTACAAACTCGCGCCATAATGAACGACCGTAACTTATTATCCACCTTATATAGACTTTCCGGGAATTGTAAGTGTACTAATCGTAAGTTACTTGACAACCTGCATTTATATACTTACACTTAATGATTTCCAATATAATGGAAGAGAAAGCAGAGCAGCTGGACCGTTCTCTCTATATCATCAAAAATATAACCCCCGTAGCTACGAGGTTTCCGCGTTAATGTATAGAAACGGCAGTTCTCTATTTTTCCTCATCGTCTATGAGTTTAATCAGTTTCTTTTCTTTTTTTTTTCTGTTCTATAATATCGGTCCGACGTAGATTTAAATCGAGTCTGTAAAACAGAAATAAATGAACTCCATATACTCCGGCGCCTTATTTTGCAGATAATTTAAACTTTTTGTCAGTAAAACCTCGAGCGCAGAAAGTTAGCAGTGTCGGATATAGGTTGTATACTTATGCAGTACTTGCGTACTCGTTTGAATTTTTTTCCCTTTTTTTTACCTTTGTATACCTACTCCTACGCGCGTCGAGAGAAAATATTAGAGATTATATTCACATCCAAAGAGAGGCTTATAAATACGAAAGAAGTACTTGTGAAGCACTTCAAAATCGCTACAGACGCGCGTTTAAACATTTTCTATGGAGCATTTTGCCTCGTGGCGTTATTATGAAATTGCGAATATTATTTCAACGATTCTCTTTCACCTATTCGCATACGGTGGGAGAATTTTTTTTTTATGGAGTCAGAAGAAAAGCTAATTAAAAAATAAAAAAACATGATCATGCACAGTCATCTTTGAGGCCCATTTTTTGACACCAAAATTCGCCTTAAGTTTTTTCATCCTCTGCCGTACCTAAGCATTGGTTTGCCGAATTTAGAAACAAAATTCACGAACAAGGCTTCTCGATTTTTCGGAAGTCGTGATTAATCTTCAACCCAACGATCTTGAGGCGTTAAAACTTCATATATATAAACCGGTAAAAAGTTGTGAACAAGAAGGAGTCGGTTGAGGTTCACATTACCCTTTGTAAGTCTACCCGTACCGGAAACCGCACGTTGTTAAAGCCGGTCTTGACTTTTGAGAGTGAGAAAGAAAAATAAAAAATAGTGTATGAGGTGTACACCGGAGTTACGGTGTAGGGATAATCTTTTACAGGAGAACCGCGATGAGTTACGGAAATACGGGCGAATTACAAGACGAAGAAGCAGATTCAGTCGTAGGGAGACGTATAAAGCGCGGTGATACAACAATTTGAAAAGATAAGAAGGGAAAATACGGGGGTTTATTTTATCCGCAGCACCCACCACCACCCCTTTTAACCCTTTGAAATCTTGAGTTATGACTTCCACATCCTCAATAACTCCGACCCACTAGTTGTACTACCCAAGTTGAATCCTAGACAGGATCCTTCTCCGCCCTGTCCTTTCAAACCTGAGCCGAACTTCACCTATTTCCTTTTCTCCTCTCTCCTTTCCGCCCTTTTAGAGTCTCGTCGACTGCCCTTTGTTTCCATAAATCACACACCTGAACCCCCACCGGTGAAACGACGGCAGGGCAGGTGTGCACGCATTCACTGTCACGCTTCGTGCACCCGTGCCCGCGCGCGCAACTCTTCCTGCAGCCAAAGGGCCCTCTAAACCGGGCCCTGAGGGCCCAACTTTGGTTTCGTCCTACTCTCGAATCAGGTCGTCTTCGTTTAAGTGCTTTTTTATGTGGTTTCGATGTTTTCTTCTTTTTCGTTTTCTTTTTTTCTTATTCTTTATTTCTTTCACAATATTCTTCGATTTTTTACTCTTTTATTTTTCACTCCTAGTATGTTCCTCTTATTTTTTTCTCTCTCTTCTTTTCGGGCTTCACGATCACTGACTCTTAAAGGGTCCCCCGACCAACGTAATTACCGCGTCTTGTGGTTTGCTGGTGGTACCTGCCGCAGCTACTCCGGGGTGCCCTTTCTACCCGCAGGTGGTCCCCCCTTTCCACCTGTGATTTTTTCCTTCATGAGGTCTGCGCTTTTTCTTTCTTTCTCTTTTTATTCTTTTTCATTTTCGTCCAGTACCTAAACTATTCCACGAATCGCATCATCGTGAGTCATGAGGACCTGAAAATTTTTTAGTTAAATTTAGTGTTAATATAAAAACGACAAACTTAATTATACTTGCCGTTCTATTTGACGGAATGAAAATTTGACAGTAAGATCATTTCATGTAGAAAATATATAAACGTTTTATAATGATGCTGCAGTATCTTTACAACTCTTCTGTTCCCGTCCATTAGTTTGAGAAAAATTCTTATGCACCTGTAAATTTTTTTTGATGATGGTAGGAATTGTGTGGGGGTGTGTGGGGGTGTGTATTAGAAAAGGGTTGCGTTTTAAGCCCCTTTTCTCGACCCTCTAATTTAGGCGATCCGAAAAAGGAGGTATTATTTCAAGCTGCGCCTTCTCCGTGGGACGAAAAAAGAAACGACCGGTCGTCCTGTACGTTGTAGCTAGGAGGCTGCAGTTGTAAGGATCGAGGAGAGGCTATCGTAAAGCCAAAGAAATTATAAAGGACCCAGCTGGATACATCAAAAATTTCACTCTAATCTAAACGATCCTGTTTTGATAATGGAAAAATCTCGACACGCTTAAAAAACCCACATCGCGCTTTTCGTGAGTTCTGAACGCCTGTGAGAATCGAGAAAAAAGCAAAAAGAAAAAATCGAACGGACTCGTGGGATGGCCATAGAAGAATTTAGAGAATTCAAATTCGAATTCTGCAGTCACTGCGCGTTTCTAACCGAGAAACTTAAACCCGGGCTTTAACGTTCCTGAATTTATATACCCAGCAACAGCACCGGCAGCAGCGGCAGCAGCGGCGGCAACTGTATGAATATTCAGGTGGGTTTATTTCTCGCGCAGCTTACTTCCTTATGTTCGTTTTTAGTCGGTCTCCCCTCCTCTGCTATGAGGTCAAGGGTTAATGAAACTGGGAGAAAAAAATGCAAATAAGTATACGCTATGTACACGTGTACTTATACACGACAGCCTCGGGCGGGCATGAATAAATACCTTCGAGGCGAAAGCAATTTCCTGTGCTATACGGGGATAAGTTTGAAGTGAAAATTGATTTGAAACTTAGAATAGTTTATAGATAAAAACTATAAATAATTGTTGGTATACATTGGACCGAGAATGTCTTTATTATTGGAGATGATTTCGTCGGTTTGATGTTACCTTGAATTACCCTCGTTTAAATAAATTAAAGAATCACTGAAAATTCGATTCGTCGTCATGATCAGTCGCGGTGCAATGCAGTGGTAGTATCCTACGAGGTTAAATGGATCAGGTTTGGGGCCTGGTCTGTGTAATTGCATCGTTTAGACAGGAATAAACCTTTTCCTTTAGATCTATGAAATAGATAAACTCTCTTTCGGATCTGGACAACTTGGGGAAACATCGGAACTTTCGGATTCTATTATATGCGTTCAAAAAATACACGTAATCGATATCCGGTCGACAACCAATTTGCTTTCTTCATCAATATCCGAAGCATGGATACTTTCATAATTGATTACGTTTATTACACGATCGAAATGATCTGGGATCGTAATCACGGTGATTATCATCATCGTCGTCATCACGAGGATGAATTTTTTGAGCAGAGTTCGAGTTCTATTACAGGACACTAACAAACTATAGGACATTCATTTGCATGTAAATCGTTCGGCAAGTCTCTTGTCTGAAGACCAACACATTGTAACGGATAGATATATCTTTACGTTATTTATACGTCATTTAGATTAGATTTCTTTCCGATCTCCGGCTCCAAGATTTTTCCAATGGGCGTGTTCGATGTTTCTTGTTCCTCTTTGGTTCCGTGTTGTAATATTGTTGGACCCCGATAGCCCATGGGGTTTCAGTTCCAGACTCCCTCGACGGTATACGTATTCACTTCCCATTCCCCCAACGATCTTCTCCTTTCCTCAGAAGACTAAAAAAATCCCCATACATGGAATAGAAAATATACCAGTCTTTTCTTCTGACAGAAACACAACACTTGCTACTCTAATGGAGATTTACGTTTCATCCGCCCCCGCGGTATCATATACTGGATACCCGCAAGTCGTAGTTTCTTTGGTAGGTATTCGTGCGCACACGCGCAAACACATGTGTGTGAATAACATCATATATGGACACCACATATGTATAGTTATGAGGCATACACGATGGAAGGTAGAAAATGTAAGTAGGTAGGGAAGGGTGGACAGGTGTACGTAACACGGTAGTTGGTAAAAAAAGAAAGAAAGGAAGAAAGAGAAAGAGAGGTTAGAAAACATGGTACAGCGAGGAGGGAGCGAAGGAGATGGAAAATGTTAAAGTTCCTCACATACCTCCTGCGATCCTCATACTGATCTCTGAGACAAGTCCTCTTCTTCTTCTTCTTGTTCTTTTTCTTGTTCTTTTTCTCTCTTCTCCTCCCATATTAAAATACATTATATATATTCTCCGTATACCATATGGTTTCTGGCACGGGCGGAAATTGGTATACCTATAAAATAGGTATTACAAAAAACTGTATGGGTATTACAACATGACCGCGTATAGGTCCGTATGATCAGATTTGAAGGGACGTAACGGAGCCCGCAGGAATGTCATTTTTTATTGGAAGGGTCAAGATGTATAGAAGGTCTTTTTCCATGCATCAAAATGATGATAATAATAAGAAGTTAACGATACTCTAACCAGAAATGCCGCAAAGTACGAAGAAGATGATTACCATTGAAAATCCAAAGTATAATATAATGTGTACGATGGTATTTCCTTCTTCTTTTTTCCCTAAGAGGTTTTTGGTAACTGTGATCACCCCCGGCTAGTTTTATGTAATTGTATATATGGAATTCGAGTTCAAGAACGTGATAATATTTTCTATATACGGAGCGACGGCCTGTAAACCGTTTATCTAAACGTTTGATAATAGCGCTTTTTTCCTTGTGAGATTGAACAGGCGGCTGTGTAGGTGCGCTTAAATAGGCTTATGGAACTTTCTCGCGAGAGATCGTTATAATAATATCACAGGGTAAGGTGCGATGCATGAATATATTTCTTATGATTTACCGCATCCCTCTCTCACTAAAGAAGAAGAATATTATACTTCGTTCCGTACAAGTATATAGCAATATAGCATAGATAATAGATTATAACTATTATTATATATCTTATAAACTCGCGTGTGTGAAATATGTGCGTTTATATCCTACAGTCATTTTATGCAACGCGTTGCCAATTGACCATAGAAAATCTGGTTATGAGCTGTAAATTTTCACGTGATGAATTTTGCATCACATTATCCCTGTCCAAGTGTAGCCAAGTTGTATCTATAATTTTATAAATTTTAGTCCTTATAAAACTACATCAAAATCCTGTGAAGAAAATATAATTATTTTTCGAATCTTTTGACGCACGGGTTCTTGATGTGATATTGACCCTGGAAATAAGTATCTATCAACTAAATTGAGCTTTGAATAAAAATTAATCAAGATATCTCAATTTTTTTGCTTTTCAGAGCGACAATTTGGCAATAACTCGACCATTTCGATAAATAGATCAATTCAGCCTACGGATTCGAATTCCTGGGCTCAAAATACAAAAAATACCCCATAAAACCCAATAAAAAGATGTTGATTTTTGGCCCCGATAAAAATCTAAGGTTACCCCTTTGGATTTTCTCGAATTTTGGGCTGAAAATCAACTTTTTTGCTTGACAGGGTTTAGTAGATTTTTGCCGATTTTTGAGTCAAAAATGAAGAATTTTTTAAATTGATCGTATGATGCTTTTCTGACGTAATTTGGCCTCAGGAACACGAATCCGTTGATTAAATTGAGCTACGAATTGATGCCATCGAGATATTCCAATTTTTTCACTTTTGAGAGCGATAATTTGGCGATAACGCGATCACTTTTATAGATGGATCAATTTGACTTTCAGATTTGGATTCCTGAGGTCAAAATACGTAGGAAAAGTGTCTTACGATCGATTTCAAAAATACTTCATTTTTGGCCCAAAAATCGAAAAAATCCAAAGGGGTATACCTTAGATTTTTGCCGATTTTTGGGCCAAAAATGAAGTATTTTTGAAATTGATCGTATGATGCTTTTCTGACGTAATTTGGCCTCAGGAACACGAATCCGTCGATTAAATTGAGCTACGAATTGATGCCATCGAGATATTCCAATTTTTTCACTTTTGAGAGCGATAATTTGGCGATAACGCGATCACTTTTATAGATAGATCAATTTGACTTTCAGATTTGGATTCCTGAGGTCAAAATACGTAAGAAAAGTGTCCTACGATCGATTTCAAAAATACTTCATTTTTGGCCCAAAAATCGGCAAAAATCTAAGGTATACCCCTTTGGATTTTTTCGATTTTTGGGCCAAAAATGAAGTATTTTTAAAATCGATTGTAGGACACTTTTCTGACGTATTTTGACCTCAGGAACACGAATCCGTCGAGTAAATCAAGCTAGGAATAAATCCCATCGAGATATCTTAATTTTTCTGCTCCGAAAAGCAAAAAATTTGCGATGACTTAATCACTTCGATAGATGGATCAATTTAGTTAGCAGATTCAGATTGCTGAGGTCAACTTTCAAGAAAAGTCAAAGAACTTGTATATATTTTTTCGGGAGAACAAGCGCAATTTGTTCGAGTTCGTTTTAAAACTTGAGAAAAAAAAAATCGGTGTAATGAAAGCGTTTGGTTGCGGGCAGTGCAGTTCATGCTGCCGTAAAATTGAGAAAAGACTGCATATGGTCAGTAAATACCCTATGCAGGGTATGTAAAAAGAAGTGGTTAGCTGTAATGCAGTAGGGAACTTGGCATTTAAAATTGTACGTCTGATGGTCCAGAATTATGTTTTGAACTGGTTATAATATTTTCTGTGGACGAACCTGCTTTCATTATATTCGGCAATTTTTTTCCCACACAGTGCATTACGGTGTATGAGATGAAAAAAAATTTAACATATCGCGCCCCGCGGTGAGTGGACAATTAACGATGATTGAAGTAACCAAAACGAAGGAGGTCCCGCCATATCCTCGACGCGATTCGCGAACGCAAAATCATATTTCCTTAATTATTACGATTGCACGTTTTCTGCGCTCACAGAATCAGAATGCCCTTCCGCAATATCCTGCAAGGTATACATTGTATAAACTGACGATAATCTCAATACTCGAGACGCAAATGTTAACCGTTTTTCTTACATTTTTATTTATTATTTTTTTAATTTATTCATACATTTATTTATTTGTCCCAAGAATTCTTCAACGATTTTTCACGAATCCTGTCGATTTAAATGCGAATTTATACGCGAAATCTTGAACTGCTACACGAACCTGCGCTGTAGTATCTTACAGTTATATACGTTGCGTAAAATACATGCGTGCATTATAAAAAGCTAAAGAGATGATACGATACCGTATAGACTTTGCGATTTACGTACGTAACGTACGTACTACGTATACACGGAAGGACAACCATTCGTTTATATTTAATCTCCGGAATTTATCGTTCGGTGAAAATAATTTTAGCTGCAGTTAAGTAGGCATACACTTGATAATATACAGTATGGGCAGAGGTGTGTATCGTAAGTAGAATATCTAGGGTGTTGTGGGGCAATAAATTAATACTAGTAGACAGCCCCAAGTATCTTGAATGAACAACAAAAAAAAATCAATTTCCAATTGATACAAACGTAGGGGTGAAAGCTTTTTTCGTTCTTTCATAATTTTTCTTCGTTTCTTTTTCATACGTTACCGAGTTGATTTAAAATTAAAAATGAAAGAAAATTATGAAGCTTTTGAACGTCGACTCGACAAAGTAGCAGCTTTCTACTACTGGAAACGTTGAATGCGTGAAAACTTGAAATACCTTTTTTAAATCTAATAATAAATTCTCAGGAATCCGTGTACGCGGCATACGTATGGTTTAATAATAATATGTAAAGGGTAAATTCTGCATGCGGCATAACTTAAACCTCAATTAATATCCGTGAACATTAATTACTGTAATTAACATAATAATAATGATCAAGTAATACGCGCACTAAAATATAGCTGTAAAAGTCAGACCAGGGCACGGACCAATTTTACGCTTGAATTCTGCACCAGCTATTATAATTATATGGCTCGAATGAGGTAACAACTTGGAACCGAAAAATTTACCTTGCAGTAGGTATATTTTCATACCTACATATATACCTATGGTATATGAATTCTTTGCGAGATTTGCAACCTGATCCCGCTATTATACAGAAACCCGCGAGAGGTTAATCTGCACCGCCTGCCCCAAAAGCCGGGAGCACAATAAATATTATATATGCGCGCCCAAATTTTACTTGCGAAAGGTGAGAGAAAAAAAATAATTCCAGATTAATCAAAACGATGCGAATTTCGTGCGAAAATTTCGCATCCACATCGATCAGTGTTACAAAATCGAAAAGAGATCGGAGAAGAGAGGAGAAAAAAAATGGGAAGTCATAAGCGATGATGCCTCGGTCTTTTGAAGCGGTGTAATTTTCGACATTAGTTTTTTCTCTGCGTTATTTCGTTACTTTATATATTTATTTATGTATTTTTTCGAACTCTCAGCTGAGTGGACCGTAAATAAATGTTGTTTTTACTACCACCAAATTGGGCTTTTAAAGTATATACTTCGGGTCTTTACCGATGGTCCGCGCAAATTTAACCTTGAAATTACAGGGGATTCTACTGCCACGTGCGAGTCGATTTAAAGATCGTCAAAAATTGAGGTTTTTTCTTCCGCTGTAACAATTTTTTAAGTCATATTTTTAAGCGTATAAATTTGTACATATAACGTGTACCTTACATATTCTCAATTCTCACCCCTAATTTAGGGTGTGTAAAAAATTGAGAATAAATTTATCTATAAAAACTACTGGTAGGTACCCGACGAAGCTCACCAATCCTCACTTTCTGAGAGCTGCAGTTACAGCTAAAATGCGCTATACGTTGCTCGGAGCAGAGGTAATCGGTTTACCCGGGGCGTCGGAGGCGTCCCAAGAGGCGCACGCTCGGCCACGCTTACAATCCCCCACCCGCATAAAGTTCGGTTCATACTTTTCTTTCCATATTATCCAGCCCGCTTATATCCCTGAGGGTAAAAAGAACACATTAGGAATTTCTCAAGAGCGGTTGGGTTCTGATGAATTAGGAATTCCCCGTCAATTCGTAATCTATTTTGATGAATTAAAAATTGTAGACGAAATCTTAAGAGTGATAAATTTGGGATTTCGGTTGAGATTTTTTGTCCCGGCGATTTCTGGTGGAGTGTTTCCTCGCCTAGGCGTTGCGTTTCGTATGAAAAAATGAAGAACCTCCTACAGGAACGTAAACTTGTCTTAAACTCGCGCAGAGACCAAGAGGATAAACTGCCACAACGCTAATTTGAGTCTACTTTCGTCTGACCCAAGCCCGAACCAACCGACAGTCACGCATGTTTCTTTTCCCTCCTCGCCCTCTCGGTCGTTCGTTCGCCCTTTCGGTTGTCCGCCGCCTTCACCGTTCGAATCGTAGCCCTAGGGCGACCATTACGTTGCCTCTAATGCTCGACGCTTGAGCTGTATCCAGAGTTTTAACGTAGGGTGGAATGTAATGGAGTGGAGTTGAAAGAAGTAGGTAGGCATATATGTATATACATTATACCCATAATAGTGGAATGAGAAGTTTTACGATTCGATTTTATTTTTCTCTTATTTTCTCGTCGTCATTATCAGCCGTCTGTCACCGCGTGCGCGAGTAAAGCAGCGTTTAGGTTTTCCCGAAAAACGTTATTATCTTTTTTCTTCTACCTACTATTCTCTCTATTACTCTTACGCGCGTCTCCGCGCTACTATTGCCTTAAAATAATCAACATCAATCGGTTTAACGTTGGAAATTAACGTTACATCGTCATAGTTCGTTAAATTCGACACGCCGAGTTGACTTATGAATTATAAACTCGATCTTAAAAAAAACATTTCCAATCTCCCTGACGAATTTTATTGGAAATTTTTATTACCTTATTTCTCTATAACCCTATCTCGTAATCATCAAATATTCGGGAAAGAAGAGTGATACCCCTAGGTAGCAGTAGGTCATCGTCACGGTTTTACAGTTAATTGCTGATTACTTCGAGCTTGATGATTTTATTCAAACTAGCTGTTCTCTACGTGCCTTCAAATTCTACGATGTCATCGTGATATTCGCTATTTATTTAAAATATTAATTTATGCGACGCGATTTATGGACGTACGTCAGCGCGTAGCTTAAGCTAGTCAACGCTGGCGAGGATTTAGAAAAAAATTTATTTTCATCTGAAACACGACAATTTCAAACTCGGGACTAATAATAGAAAGATATTTTACCGCGCAAACTTTAGCGCGAGTCGTACGTCCCACACGTGCCAAAATTTTTTGAATACTAAACACCTCTTTTTAACTCGAAAGATATATTATACGAACGGGACCTAAAAAATCGGACCTTTAAAATGTAGAAATTCGGAAATTTCGCCCATGGTAGGTATTTCGGATTATCGTCTCCAACGTTCGCCTGGCAGGAGGTCATCCTGGTTCATGAAATATTCCGAACACGTTCGAAGGTCCGTTTTTGGGGCGGGTACAGAATTATACATATCTATGCAAGTATTTCTGCTTCTCTACGGGGAGAAAAAAAGATATTCGAACGGGCGAATATTATTATCTTTGGTTATAGTCAGCTGCATGGGAGTAACAAGCGCAGCAACAGCGTGCAAGGTGGTTTTCTTCGTAACAAACCGCAACTAAATTTGTGGTGACGGAAGGCACGTGTCTCACGCTGGGCTAACGGTATATGCGTTGGGTTTTTCTTGGGCTCACGCCGACGTCCGTCGCTGAACGTTGACTTCGTATATAGGTATATAGTTTCTAAATCCGGGACTTCTTCTGAACATGGGTGAGGGGCGGGGTGAACCGAGGGAAGAGAAGAAAAAAAAAGAGGACAAAATTCACCCACGGGAGACGGTAGACGCCTCCACGCCCACATTTACCCGCAGTAGATTGTCATCTTTTGGACGACTCCCGTAACGACTCTATGGACTATGGGGGATTTTAAAACGAATCTATTGTCAAGGGGACGCTGACTCCCGGCCTTAATACTAAACGTAGCCAAGGAAGTTCGGCCCCCTAAAGGGAAATCTCCGGCCTTCGAGAGGGTGGAACAGAAGCAACGTTGACAGCGTTTAAAATAACAAGTCAAAAATATGCGTATGATTTTCTTGAAGAGAAAAAAAAACTAAAATGAAAAGGACTTCATTCTTTGCCAGCGTTATTCTCATATTTTGGGTATTAATAATTATATCTAAGCTGTTTCTGCGGAGCGTGTAATCCTCTGCAGCATTTAGCGGAGAAGAAGAATTCTAAAATTCATGTCGTTGTAACGCAGCTTAGTTTTATAACTTTAGCGAGCATGCGAACAAAACACGGCACATTTAACGCCAAATTACATAATGATCGCCCTTTAAGAACGCCGACAAATTGTTCAGCACCCCTCCATTCCTCCAATCGTTCTTTCATACGACAAGGCATTTTTTTTTCGGTTGACGTAGCAGCGAGAGAAATCGTGTTGTTCCGGTCAGATTTTGAAACAAGAGAATCCAAAAGATGAGCATCAGATTTCTGTTTTGTTTTTATTCTTTGTTTCTCGGAAAATTTCAGGGGTGAAAATTAGGGGAAGATATAGGGCATTGCAGGGTGGTATTTATATTTGATGATTTAACAATAACTACTTGAGTTAATAACTCGTAATTGATCAACCCTGAAGGATATGAAAACTGAAGGTTTTTGAAATCTGAGAAATCGTTTTGACGCCCCTGGCAAATTTTTTTTTCCAAACCTCTGTAGCGCGGACGTATAAATACCTATAAAAGGATCAGCAGATACAGCAGAAGCACCAAACCCGTAGAGACTCGTGTTTTAGGTACCCATATAATACCCTCCATTCCCATACCAATAATTCCCCTCAAAACCCGCAGACTACACTACCAAGGGGAACTAAAGTCCCTGTTAAATTCCTGCCCGATGCAATTATCCAAGGACGAATAGACGGCAGGTGGTATTCACCTATCAGCAAAAATTCTCCGACCAATTCTAGCCGCGCGTCTATACTACTTTTGCATTAGACCCGAAAATTGTGCAAAAAGTTTGGGTCTAGGATTATAACCTGATGATGATGATGGCGGCGCCGTCGCCTGGAGCTCACTAATTCCGAATAGCGTATTAAAGCTTTTAAAGAAACAGTCTACAGGCGCCTTCTCATCCCAATCCGGATCTAAAGATTATCCCTAGAAATGGAAGCAAATTTTCGAGATTTTTGTTTTTCACATTTTCAATATACCTGCAATGGTCCTTCACCTGCGATAAGATTATTTTGAGTCGTAATACGTAACAGTCTTGAATTATCCCGATGGTGCCAGGATATGAGGATTGATTTTAACAAATTACGTCTGCAGAATAGGCAGGTGTTCCCATTTGCAAATATATATCTATTCGGTTCTTCTCACAGTCGTCGTTTTTTGGGCTAACTCAAACACGAAATAGTCAAGGACTCGAGCGTTTTGCAAATGCTTTTTAGGCGCCAGTCCGTAACCATATTCACGCGGCGGTTATCCCACGACGATGACCGATCATCTTCCCGCGGCTTTTTTTTCCTTCCTCTGGACCTACAAGAGAAAAGAATCGAGCGGGATTTCTACGGGTGTTCTAGCTCTCCAACGACTATTTTTCTCTACACCTATGTACAGGGTGGGGCAATAACTATTACCACCTCAAATATCTTTGAAACTAAAAGTTATTGCGAAAAATTCTTTCAATAAAAGTTATTCAGTATTGAGGGGGACGTTGTATAGAGACACCGTTTTTTTTGTTAGTGGAGGCGCTCAGGAGATATCAAGGTCATCTTCATTTTTTTAAATGGACTCATATGTTTTTGGTCCCATAGCGTGATAGCGGCTTTTGAGACGAATTCAACGACCTATAACACGAGATCGTTTAAAGTTGTACAAGATCGTTAGTTCATCATTCATACCTTACAAGATATGCTCAAAATGATGGCCATTAGCGTCGATGCAATATTGTAGCCTTCTAATTGCTGACTCGGTCGCACTTCTTATAATGTCAGCATTTATTGCGGCACATGCTGCAATAATTTGTTGTTCCATATTTTGACGCGTAGTTGGTACTTCTTTCTAAACAATATTTTTGAAGTATCCCCACAAGAAAAAGTCTAGAGATGTCAAATCTGCCAAGTATCTACACATTATTTGTTTTATTTCTAGGGTGAGAATGATGAATGGACGATCTCGTACGACCTTAAACGACCTCGTGTTATAGGTCGTTGAATTCGTCTCAAAACCCGCTATCACGCTATGGGCCCAAAAACATATGAGTCCATTTGAAAAAATTGAGATGACCTTGATATCTCCTGAGCGCCTCCACTTACAAAAAAATCGGTGTCTCTATACAACGTCCCCCTCAATACTGAATAACTTTTATTGAAAGAATTTTTCGCAATAACTTTTAGTTTCAAAGATATTTGAGGTGGTAATAGTTATTGCCCCACCCTGTATATAGGTATAGCATAATAAGACGAGTGCAGGAGGATCAGTTCTCGAGACTCGCACCTGCCTTCAACTCTTAGAACGAAGCAGGTCGGAACAGGGAGAAGAACTGAGGAGCTAGAAAGGTGTAGGAAAAGGAAAGAAAGACCAGTCGGTCAAGGACTAGAAATAGCCGCAATTTTGTCTCTCTCTTAATTCTCTTTGTTTTTTTAGTTTTTTGTTTCGTCTTTTTTACTCACGTAGCTAATTCGGCGAGCGAAATCCTGCACCGTGTCACCCACCACACCTGCGGAATAATAATTTACTTTCAAATTGTTTTTTTCTTTTTTTTTTTCCCCATTTCGAATGAACGTTTGACCGATCTCCATTTCCCAAATCCAATTTCAATCATCTTAATATTATACACTACCCTTTAATTTTATAACTCCATAGAATTTAGAAAGTCAATTTAGAGGATAATAACATTCGATTCCTTTATCTAATTCCAAGCGAAAAAAAATAAATAAAAAACGATTCAAAGTATTATTATAAAAATTAGAAACATACACGATCTCTCCAAAGTATAATCTTCACTTGCATAATCAAGGAGTGCTGTGAGCTACAGAAAATTTCTTGTAGTTTTATGAAAAATTTTTATTCTTTGGCATCGTGGTTACGGCACGTACCTATGGGAATAAATATTTTCTTGGGTCATTGCTCGCTGATAGCTCGACGATGTTCTTAAGATTATCGCACACCGTATGCGTAGGTTAAGTTTCATATTCAAAGAGCCGTAAGGTTTTTATTTTTCCAGATTTGGTATTGAAAGATTTTTATATCACGTATTATAATCTTTTTTATTTCACAGACAGTTACAAGATACACGGTGGTTATTGGCTGAGCATCTCATGGGTAAGTCAGATTTTTTAATTATGACGATAAAACTAGATAAGACCGCAGCCTGCATGGCCATTTGTGGAAGTATAATAATATTAGAAAAGATGAGCTGCTGATTGCGTCCAAAACTGAAAGAAATAAAATTTGAAAAATTCAAAGTCTTTTCTTCCGTGGAATTAAATACGTGTGGGTTTAGATTAAATATAACTTACGTTCGCAAGCTACTCGCAGCTCCGTGGTGTGAACGTATGGAAATTGAATGGGGTACAATGTTCTTGGGTGTAATTATTTTCCATACGTACATCGAAAGTTTTATAAAAAATTTGGAACGATCTCCGCAACGATCACAAAAGTATTCAAAGTACGCGAGATGGGACGTAAATTAAATGGTGAAGGAGGGCGGGAAAAAATCACACTTACATAACGCGCGTACAGGTAATCTCGAAGCTCCGAAATATTCAGAAACATGTATATTGTGAGAATCTTACGTCCGAATCAGCAGTTGTAATTAGATATCTCCTATTATGTCGCACTGAAAAGAGGCGCGTCTTTTTTAATTGGAACCCCAAGCTGCTTCACGATTACAACCAAGATATTATAAGTGTATGCAAGTATATAATATAAAACATATTTATAATACTGATAGTTTGATAAAACGGCGATAAGAAAAACTCGCGGGATTAAAATCACACCTCTCTCTTCGGACTTGTGTGACTATATTTATATTCATTTATATATGTAAAATAATATATACCTATGTATACATACGTATATAGTCGGGTATACTGTACGCCCACGTTTTAACGAATTAAGAATTATATACATTTATGTAGTTTGTTCAAATAATTTATTCAAGAAAACGGGACGAAAAGAGGAAAAGTTTATCTGTGATCACGCGCTCCAGTGTACAACTAAGAGCGCTAATTGCTCCTTATAAATGGATACAAGTTGGTTAATTAAACTCGTTAGCGTTACTGAACCACAACCACATCGAGCATCCGCACTGCAGGAGCGCTGAATGGTCCATATCCTTAAGCTTAGGTACGTACGCCGCACCATGCGTGCTCACATTCTATATATAATATAAATTTATATGTTAAGTACACATACGCGTATCGTTAATTACGGAAATACAAATTACACGCGTACATTTCGTCCCTGTCTCGTTACCCCCTTAATTGAATTACCATCGCCGGGCATCACGGAATATCGGGACACGCGAATGACTTGCGTTGAATGAAAAAAGTGAATAAAAAGAAAAAGAAAATCACGAGATACCGTTCGACGAACGTGGAACCTACATTCATTTCATTTGATTTTTTCCAACGGATAAGAAAGAGAAAAAAATTACTTCATAAATGGGGTTTGTTATGGACAGTTTTTTTTCTTTTTCGCTACGAGAATGATCGAAGATTGATCGGATATGGGATTAAGAGAATTATTACCGCAGAGATGCAGAGATAACTTATGTCTGTATCGGTAAAACACACCCGCTGCGTAACAACCGCGACGCCCGAGTAGCGTCGTCGTCTCCCGCGGCGTCGGGACGCTCACAAAACGTTTTCTCCGTCACGCGGAAATAGTTCTGGCTCACCAGGAGACGGGTGAGAGTCGTATTAGAGGCGCGTGCCTCCCCAATAGGTCCACGTGCGACGCCGATCTTTGCGCCCCGTTATATTTTTGGTTGACACTAGGCCGCGTGTTTGGATATAGAAATGTATTCGACTCGTAACGATTTACCTTGTAGAAGTTAATCTCTGAGTAGGATCACAGGTGTATTTTATTAATTTTTATTTTAAATCTGGTATTATATTTCTAACTTTTTGATCCGTATGATGTTATTCCCTTTTTTTTCGGTAAACCTACTTTCGATGCCGCAAACAAAATTAAACTAAAATAAACGAGATCCGATTGAATTCGGAGAATTTATTTATCCCGCTTACGAAAATACGAACAAACCAGCTGTAGGTATCGCTCGATGTCTATTAATCTTGATTACATCGCGCTGCTACAGAAGTCATTAATATATCGTATAGGAATTGCTCGGAGAGCCGGTGAAGTTGGAGTTGGAAGTAAAGCACGGTATATATGAGAATGGGTGATGGAGAGGGCGTCGTTTTTTATTTTATTTTGTCTTTTTAATTTTTCTCTTTCTTTTTTCTTTCCTTTTATCAGACCGTGTTATTTCACGTGGCTATTTTTCATCGTACGTTTATTAGGCGTCGCCTTGTCTTATTGTTGGTATAGTCGAACCCAAACCCGTCCTTATAATAAAACCAGCAAAAACATCTTAATGATATTTCTAACGCGCTTTCAACCCGGTTCTTGTATACGTCTGTACCGAACACCTCGTAGAAATCACCACAGGTTAAATTTCTTGCGATAAAATCGACGCAAAAAATTCGCTCGAATCAAATTCAAGTAGGTTACACTTATACACGTAATCGCGCGTATCCAATCTTCGAATGATCTTGGACAATCAGAGAATGATTCAGATTTTTTTTTTCATTCAAACTATGCAATATCTTTTGAACCAAATAGTGTCGCTATATTTGTTGTTTTTCAATGATCGATCATTTCTCCCAGCTGTATAGGAATTTTTCAATCATTATCGTAATTAATTGGCGGACCACATGTATTTTTGTATCTTTTTAAGTTCGATAATTCAGTTTAAGCCTTTGAAACACATGTATGTGAAAAGTTGGCAACAAATCCAAGCGTTCCGCATGGAACTTCACAAATAAACTTCCTTTGTTCGACCCGAGAGTGTTGGTTCTTTTTTTTTTACTTCTTCCGATCTGCTAATCAAACTAAGTCGCATTAGATCGTTAAGTGCGCGTATCCGTAACGTTAGTCGCTTTGGTTTGCCGAGCTCGTTTGTGGAGTCAAGGACCGTGCAGCGTAGAGGCCATAAAAAAAAACTTAAATAAAATTGAAGAGAAAAATTAAGTAAGCGTTCGTAAAATCTGACTGAGGATTATATTCTCGTCTAGACTATCGGAACGGTGGGATGTACGCGTATACTACGTTATGGGTAGGTATATGCGCGTATAAAACAGAGAAAAACAGTCTCTCAAGGGACTCCCAGGACGCTCCGTAAGCCCCTGCAGGATATGATGGGGGCGCAATGAAAACGCATAGAATAGTCCGACCGACGCCGATCGACGCGACGCCATAATAATGCTCGATGCCGCACGGGAAGTTTTTAAGACATTCGATTCTTATCTATCCATCGGAGAATTAAATTATATAGTATTAATAGACGTAATTAAGAGTAGAATTTACTGCTATAAATTAACGAGGGAGAGAGGGGGGTCAATCCCCATGGCTTCTTATAGCATATCCTCATATTTATAGAGGGTATAAATTTGGGGGGCGTGCCCCCCGAGGTCAGAATCTTGTTTATGATTCGATTTTTCTCTTCACTTTGTCAATATATGTGTATAATACCTATGTGGGTATAGGTTTTATGAGATTGGATTTATACGGCGATGATTGGATTTTTCCTCCTCGATCTAAACCCTTTAATCATAAGATTATTAATTACACGAATAAGTAATTGATCGAGCACATACCCATAAGGGATATTTGAGAAATGAAGGCGATTTTGATTCGCGAGCAAAAGTGAAACGCCGCGTACGCGACGGTATAAGGTGTGTCTGTACAAACATGGGAAGCTCTTTTCCTTCGCGAAGTCTGCTCTAATTCGAATTTGATCGTCGAATAAATTAGTAAACCTCATTCCATACGTATCACGTTGTTAATTTAATTCAGCTGCCATGCTCCAGCCCTTTCTCATATATACATCGGCTATGCAAACTAATTACCCCGATCTCATGCGATACGCCGCAGTGATGAATTTCGTACAATTTAAATCACATTACGATGAGTGGTATAAGTTGGATGACCGAAAGTGCTGCTCGTGTATGTATGCAGTTCACTATATATTTTAATACAACACGCGATATATCGAGGTATATATTTAAAAGTCTTCGCGTCTTGTTGGAGGTGCTTTAGGTGCAGTATATAACGTGTTCGAGACTCCCCCTTCGGCACGGGTAGGCGTTAATTTAAGCCAATTCGTTATAGAATTTGATCTCACCGTACCCGATCACGATCCGGTCAACGAGATGATGCAAATACTGATTTTCAGATTCATTACCTCCAACCAATGATGCGTGCAGTAGAGCCGATCGTTACGCATGATAAATTGGATTTGAAAGTTCCGCAACAACACGCCCTAATCTGAAGATTGTCTTCCCCGACACTGTAAAAAATGACAAACGCGAAGAAGAAAAAAAAAACACTAAAAATCTATCCCTTCACGAAACTTTAAGGCCAAAATGTAAAATAATTTTTATCCTAATACAGAAAATCTCTTCACAACCGCCTTGCCTGTTGCACGCGTATTAAAAAAAAAAAGAAAGAAAAGACTTTACATTCATAGTACATATTGTAATATTGGAATTTTTCATTTATACCCACGCATTTCACGGCTGTGAGATATATCAGCAGGCATTAAGTAGAATTGAAGAGAAAAAAAAAAGAAAAATGAATAAGAATAAATAAAAAATTTCAAAAATAAAAGGCACCTAGTGAACGCCAGCTGTTCCAGTGACTCGCCTACTCACGTGGCATTAAATGCTAATCAATGCGTGCGTGCGTATATATTTATTTCTAATTAAGAGACCCGCGATTGGTTGGTTACCTAGTATATAAAACTGGTAGGCCGTAGCGCGGAGTTTCTCAGGTCTTATAATATACCATAAGTTTATATTTATTGGTTCTATAAAATGTTTGACAATCATCGCCCAACTGGCTTGTATAATATGTACAAGAATTTCGTAACAAGGTAACATTAAAGAAAAAAAATCAAAAAGTTGTGGACATTTAGAAATTGTGCCGGTATATCTGTATACGTACACATTACGTATTATACCAGGTGGCAAAAACTTAATGTCGTCGTAATAAACGACCAGTGTAGGGTCCACTGCATCTATCCTAGAAGTTTTTTTCTATAGGTTAAAGTTTTGGACTTGTGCCGCGGCTAGATTTCTCCGCTGCATGTGATCGATCTAGTTAAGTTAAGATGGTGCTAACGATCCTCGCGCTCTCGGTGGTAACCTGAATAGATTTGATCTTTTTTGTTGGATATATCGGTGGGCATACTTAACCGTAGACTTGTACGGAAGATGAGATAGTGCAAAGAAAAATGACAAGAAATAACTTTGAGCGGTATAATTAGGCGTATCAGTGTTCTAATGACGCGGTTGTACTAATGGTCACTGCCCTGAGCTACTAACAACTAACAACAGTATTTATATACATTATTATTGTATAATGGTCAGCTTCGGCATCAACATAAGCTAGCATTATATCGGCTTTAACAATCGAATTAGACTTCGAACGAATTTTTATAGTAAACCTGATAACACCAAATCTTGAGCATGTTACATACCGAGAATTAGAGTCGAGATGTTAGATCGGAACGTGAAAAATTGAACGAAAGTGTTGAGGAGATCTTAAGAAACTGATACAACTTGCTCAAGAAGAGATTTTTATTGCGTTGATCAGTGTTGGATAAAAATTAAAAAAAAACTAAAAGGGATTTCAAATTCTTCATTTTTACCAACCCGAAGTTCGAACTTTAATAAATATATTGGCAGACCGAAACAGCTGACTTCTGTTCAGGTGTGTAGGTAACATGAGATACTCTTTTCGTTTTCAAAGTAGGCGGATGAATTCGTGTACCGTATACTGACTCGCTGCTGCAGGACGCGTACAGGTATCATTCATCGGACGGTTGAGACACACCAAAATATTAGTAGCATCCTATCGCGATCGCGTTTCAAATAATTAAGCCGCGACTAACAAACAAGGACTTCTCGGAGACCCGGTGCTATGCGTGAGTAAAAGGAGTACGCCCACGGTGGACCGAAACGACCGCATACTGTTTAGCTGTATGTAATAGTGATATTTTCCAATTGACGCTTCATTCGAACTTGATCACGACTGACTTTAGGCCTCGTTAGTCTTCGACCGAATATTTGAAAGCGATTTAAATGACGCAGAAAAAATTGGCCCTGATCACGAAGTGTCTATAGCGATTCACGATACGTGATCGAGAACAAAGAAGCTGGCTGACTTTATACAGCCTGACCTTAGGGGTGCAGCTTTGAGCTTGATCGGACTTGAAGGAACTTCGTTGTTCGCTGTTTGGCCAGTCCGCATGTAAGGCGTATCAGAAAATCGACAATCATTATTCAAAAGTTCAATTAAAGTCTTTGCGGGACCTCTAATTCAGTCAGTGCTGCTAGTTATATCCTGATATCTTTGTATCAATGCGGTGGCGGCTTCCAGGTGGCCTTACGTTGGCAGGACTCTGGAGCGTACGGTACATCATCTCGACCGTGCTGGCACCGAGCAGTTCCAAACCTCAACGAAACTCGGGGGCAAAGGGGGGACTGACAACCGGCGTGGGCGACGAGCTCAGTCGTATATCGATCTGAGATTCTTGCGCGAGGATTTTGTGCTCACAGTTCTGGTCTCTGAAAGTTTTCTTCTTCGGTTAACTGGGTGGTCCAGAACCCCCCGGTTCATCCGTTGAGAAGGATATACTGGCGATGAATCATACGATGATTTATAATATTTATTTCATCTCCGCAACGTATCTCGCGGAGGTTTCCTTTTAACGAATTAAAGAGTAAACGATTTATCTGGAATATTTTTGCACGCCGATTAATATTATACGAGTACGTATGAAAAATAGTTTTCGATAGCTCGTACGCTCTCACCATTTCATCACGCACAAATGGTTGGTCTTTAGAGAACGTTTGCAGTTGAAAAGTATTCGCTGCGCGTGAAGGAATTTCTTGTAGTCGACGTTGAAGAGTAAATCTGCGGCAGATGCTGCTGGGAATTGTTGAAAATCGATCGAGTTCTCCAATCAGACGTAATTATCGAAACTTCTTCCCCCAAACGATGACGATGCCGCCTTATTGTTTCTGACAATACGTTCATTCGTCTTTTTAAGAAGGTGAATAAAAAATCAATGAACTGATTCTATCCTTCCGTCGTTTGTCTTTGAGAATGGAACAGCATCATTTAGAAACCTTGAACCAATTAGATCAATGCCATCGTAACACACCTTTGACAAAAGTTTACTACAATAACGTCGTGGATCGCAGAAGGCAATTTTAAAAGAAGATTAATCAACTGCTCGCCAAAAGCTAACGATTATGTGACGTCCCACAAAATTGTCAAACGATTATACCCAGAGAAACTGACGATAATTATCCCCTTCTTTCAAACCGACTCGAAGACGTATCACCTTCGATTGGTTTTTTTTTTGTTTTCTCGTAAACTCGCGGAACGAAAACTCATTCTATATACCTACTCCGCACCGCGAATTAGTAGCAATAAAAAATAAATAGCTCAGTGAAATTTATTGATTCGATTAAGCTCACTGTATATTTATCGGAGAGAAACGTTACGTTTTACAGGTCGAATTTGATTCGACGGAATCAAAAACTGAAAGTCGATCTAGAAGTACTTTGTGTATGTGATAAAAAACGAAACATGAAGATAATAAATGCTCTGAGGCGCAAAAAAATTGGGGTTTTTGGCTACCTGATCGTGTGGTTGGATGATCAGAGCGGCAACGGCATATAGTGTAGTGCCCAACCATTTCCCTGCGCAATTAATTAGGTACGCAGCTTCTTCTTTTGCGTAATTCAATCTAGTCCTGTAGGCGTATACCTTCGCGTGACTTCGAGAACTCAAAGTGACGAGCAAACCATCCGAAAATATAAATATATTGGGTTACACCATGCGAAATTTGATGACCGGATGCTAATCTCGCCTGCAGCGCTCCGAGCTATGAAATTAATTCGCATTTTAATACACCGAAAATCAAGCTATAACGCGATCAATTTGCTCAGATTTCTTCTAGCTCCCTTTTATACCTGCAGATATTACGCCGCCGCGCCGGCGTTCTCTTCAATTTACAACAAAGCTGTTTTCTTCCTTTATTTTTTATTCAAATTTTGGAAATGCTCATGCGAATAGATCATAAAAATCAAACGTGTGAACGAGGTCAGTTACCCACACCTATGCAGGTATCGCTACATCTGTGTAGTACGTAACATTTCGGAGCACCTGGCAAAACGGTATTTATTGCCACTCACGACTTTTTATGAGTTCCTAATTTCTCAGCCTTTACCGGAGAAGACTAGTTGGGTCAACAGGACTTCACAGATCTCGCTAAATTGCGGCAATCCTTTTCAGAAAATTTTCTACAACATAACGCTTCATATACAGGACCTGCGGCCCCCTAAGCTTTGGAAAGGTCCTACATGCATCCCTGCGCCCTTTTTTCTTACGTATTTCCTCAGCGATGTTATATACCTGGTCTTTCCTTTCGGGAAAAAATTTAATCCTTTATACAAGGATACCTGAAATTTACAACCGTAATCGCAGCCTCCGGCTACGGCAAAAGTAACGAAAAAAAACGTCCTTTATGTCATAGAGATGAAACCTATGATCCGAATTTGCAGAACTTCGGGACAGGATGTCCCGATCCTTCCTCAATCTGGTTGTGAGATCTTCACTCAAATATTACACAAGCAAAGGTGCTAATTTTTTTGAGATCGGTGTCGGGTATAGAAATGGCAAATAAATCTGCAAATACTGCAACGTTAATTTTTTATAACATCAAGGCGGCTCTGCAGTCTTCCTAATTGACTGTGATTTCAGAAGAACCACTCGATCCCCGATGCGGCTTTTTAATTTCACTTTTCTTTTGCGCGAGGAACAACGCCCGTCCCAATCAGCGTCATTGGGATCTGTCAATATAACGACATAATTTTTTTTTCACCCAAATTCTTTTATTTTTATTTTTTCATTCCTGCTTTAAAATCTCCTCCCCTTCTCCCTTTTTTGAAATTTCTTTCAAATTCTACCTTCCCTCGCTTATTATCCCCCAAGGGACGCATCGTATTCGCGAACTTCAGCGGCGGCTCTGAGGCATTGACAAAACCTGAAGAAATTCTTTTTGCGGCCCTTAGATCGTCGCGCGGGAATTCAATCGATAATTATTTAGACCGATCGCAAAATCACCAAAGGGTCTCCTTCTCCGCCAAGGTCCATCGGCGCGCTATACGATATCTCGGAGAATTACACTTGGAAAAAAGTAGTTTAGTGTCCTGAGGTATCGCTCCACAAAATTTGAATGAAAATCTTCGATATAATTCCCTATATGAAGTCAAAAATATGTAAGTTTTTCAATTTCCTACGACTGGTATAGTGAATTAAAAGAAAATAAAGCTGTAACAATTCCTCACCTCTGATGACGTGTTTGTCTATGGCGAGTATAGTAGATTTAGAAATATGTGTTGGGAATAGATTTGACACGTTTTTTACTATTTCTTTTCTCGTCTGTTTTACCCGGCATGGCGTGTGTGATATCAGTGTATAGACATTGCCGTGAAATGTAGCCTTCCGAATACCCATAGTAACGTACGTACATATGGGAATATCTCTGAAAATAAAAGGAAAAGAAGAGAAAATCCCGGTAGGAAAATAGGAATGAAAGAAAGAATAAGAAAGAAAGACGTACGTAGTGAACGGTGGGCTAATGATTCCGTCAATATCTTAAAACCCATCCCGTGTTATAGCGAGTGGTGGGCAGAGCACTCGCTAACGACTAAATTATACAGGAACGCGACCGAATCGGTGAACAATTTTAATGGCCTTAGGCTTAGAGAAAGAGGATGGAAAAATAAAAAGAGGAGGAGGAGGAGGAGGAGGAGTGGGTATGGTGCAGGTACAAACTCTGATCGCGCGCGGTGTTGAAGAAACTCGCTCCTCATCACTATAGATTTTTTCAAAACCATTTATACATCTATACAAAATATATCGATGGGATATATTCGGAATTGTCCGACAGAGAAATCTGACATCAGCGTATTGGGTAGTATTGTGTATAGCCAGTATATGCGCTACCGTAAGGCCCCCGACGCACACTTGCCGACAAAGGATATCCAAAACCGGGAACCAAGAACGGCGCCTATTCGACACGTTTTGGCGGTTTTAGAGACCTCCATCTTTTGAAACAAAGAACGTCTCCTAGCTTTTTATTGCACTCCACTCATCCCATATCCCTGCCAAAAGAGCGGCTAACCGAAATTCTTAGACTGGATTTGAAGAAAAAAGAAAAAATAAAACGTAAAATAAAAATATGACGAAAAAATTTCGCCCACGAAACTATACAGGGGGCCAGACGACGTTTATAAAAATTCTCCGGATCAAAAATTGTTTCAACATTTGACGATTCATCGGCAACAATTGCCAGCAGAAATAATAATTTTCGTGCAATGATTTTAGCGGCGAGGTAATTGTATGTAATTTTGGGTCGTCGGTCGTCATGGTTGATCGCTTTTTACTCGGGTAAATAATAAGCTTTATTCGTTTGCTGATGAGCATTATACCTACGGTATATACTCTTTATACTTCTTTTGTCCGAGTTTCGTGAATTATTTGTATGTTTCGTTGAACGATAAAAGTTGCGTTCATTACTGCAGAGTATACATTCCGATTTTATTACTGTACCAGCTGCAGCGGCAGATCACGGGGTTTTCAAACTAACCATATACCATTCTGTGAGGAAATCTGGCTCACCGAATCATTCCAAATTTGGAGTTGCAAAATATTAGAAAGGATAACGGAATTTGAAAATACGCAAATTTTGAGTAAGGAGACCGATGTAGCTAAACTTTTTGATTGATCGAGTATGGGATGAATTTTGAGTTTTGGAATAATTAGGGAATGGAATGATAAATAAGATGTGAGAGCAGACGATATCGCAATGGCGGGAACATCTCATTACGTGGACCACCGGGACAGATTAATAACCACTAATCGTAAATGAAGACAATAATAAATAATTAAGCCGCTGGTAGTTGTCTCTTTCTTGTTCTTTTTCTTTTTCTCTTTCGCTTATAGCGTTCTCCAAGTCCTCATTCCCTCGTCGTCGTTGTTCTTCTTTTATACAATATATATCTGGTTTCTTTCATTGCAATCTTCTTCCCCGGTCGAAATTACCTTCCAAGATGTCCTCGGGAGGTCTCGTGTCGCTTTAGTTAATTACTCGACATTATATTAATGGACGCAGCAAGCTGCAATCCACCATTTATAGTTGTTCGGCAGGTGGAAGATTATCATCCCACGAACACCGCTGTATCTACATAATGCGACCAACGTTTTTGAATATTCATATTATTCACTACCGTGCAAGGATATCACTCTTGCGATTCAACGCTGTAAATCATTTAACAAACGTGAAAAACAATTATCGCAAGTGTGAAATTTTTTTTTTTTCTATTCTTCAATTTTTTTCTGTTACGTTGATAATTTATTTTTCAAAGCCTTCGAGACGGCTCGCACCTCTCGTATGTGTATTTAAAAAACAGAAATATTAATTGTCCTACTTTTGGATGCGTTCCATATTCCTTAACTTTACCCAAAAAAGACTCGGGATAGCGTAGGTTCTCTATGGTTTTAAGGAGATAGTTCAACTCCTGCAGTGAGTCGCGCGGTAGAATTTCGAGGACCGCAGCTTCTTTATTTACATAATGGTCAGTCAAACAAACATTATTCAGGCGCACCCTTCCAATTACCGGAGGTGTCTCTCTTAAGACAGTCTAGCACACTCAGAAACTCCCAGACCTCTCAGACGTAGGCGACCTCGTTCAAGAACCGGGGTGGTCCACGGCAAACCCATCTCAAAAACAAAGCCAAAAAAAAATTCATATATCAAACAACGAGAGACCAAAAAAAAAAAGAAGAAAACGTATCTCAAGAGACCGTTCACTCGTACACATGTCGCTAAATTCATCATCGGACATTACGAAGAAAGGAAAAATTGGTTTCAACGATTTCCGGCTATCTGAAAAAAAAAATCCTTTTTTTTTTACTCGTTGCTTCAGGGGTGAAGACGTATTATACGGGGTTAATAAATATGACAAGCAGTGCGGGTGTCCGTTGCAGATGGGCCGCCCATGTAGAGTGGCGTGCGGCACGCCCGGAGTAACAATTTAATTACACCATATATGCACGAGGGTTATAGCCAATGCTGCTGAACTGCTTGGTGTAGAATGCCAAGCGATATGTGTAGCACAACCACCCACGGCAAATTGATTCCGTTACGGAATTATAAGCTCCGACAGAGTTCGATTTATGAGTCGAGGTGCGCACATATGGTACAGCGTTATGTATACCGTGTAGGTACGAACCTTATACCTAAGTGAAAGAAATTATTAAATAATGATAATAAATAAATGAAGAAATAATTAAAAATCTTTTATAAATAAAAAATATACCACTCACCCAACTGAAAGCCCGGAGCACGAAGACCCTGGGGCTTGAAGTTGGCTCAGGGTTCGGTAGCTGCATGGAAGCTACTCGACCGCGTGGCTCATTTGACCAGAATAATTACAGGCCTCAACTTCGTTCCAACTCTCCTGTATGATTGGATTATAAGGAATACTATTTAGACGTCAAAATTCAACCGATCAAATGCAAAGATAGGATTCGCAAAACTGGACACGAGAAACGATTACTATCTTATCTCGTCGACAGAATTATGAATTACATTCCGATAGAATTTTCTTCGAATCCCAGGGCCGATTTCGGGAATATAATTTTGAACACGAGGAGTTTGGTTAAAAAATTCAATGCGTTGTTCTCTCCGAGCCAAAAATCTGAAATTCCAGCTTTTTTTGAACCGGTCTAATAATATCACTATCCCAGCGTCGAGTACGAGCGACTTGAAACTACAGTCGAGGTTCGGTACATTGTTCCAGAACTCCGCCACCCATAACGTTTTTAGTCCTGGTATTCGGTCTACCCGACAGCAGTCAGCGGTGGGCAGACGTTGTTGTCTTCAATTTCAGTACATAGGATTGTGTTGCAGTGACGGAGTCGGCACGACTCAGCAGTAGGTTCGTCTTCTCGCGTGCCCAGGAACAATGAGCGTGGCTGTGCACGGGGCTATGGAACACGTGCGAGATGGTGCCCAAACGTCTTCACTTCACGGAACACGCTTTTAGTTTATGGTTACGAGTTCCGGTTTCGCCAGTTTTTCGCTCGAAACCTTCAATGAAAACCCTGTAGAAAGTGGAGATGTTCTTCGTCATAACTTTGCACCGCTAAAATATCCCTAAGTAGTTCGGAATACACTTCCTTGTGCTCTACCCCGGAGTGAATCACCCTCAGGATCGGACTTACCGTTCACATAATAGAGAGCGAGGAAAATGATCCCGTTTCGTTCTTGTATCTGACCCTAATCCGGGTATTAGGCAAAACCCGTTCACTATAAGGGTGAATAATATAACCGATCGGTATCTTGGATCATTTTTGTTGAACTCTTTCAAATAAGATGGACGTTTAGAACGCTCTTTAGAGTAAATATTTTGCCTCATTACACGAAGATTACGTGAACCGGTGGAATGAAAATACGTTTTTCAGTTCGAAGATTACAAATTTCTCCCATACATAAGCCGCGTGGCAGGTGCAGATGATTCGTGTACGTATCGTATAGTTAAGAACCTCCAACTGTTCAGAAATAGCAGAAATTAGGAAATCGCACGTAATTTTGGGACAGCAGGACCTGGTTTGTGCAAAGGGCTGCAGCTATTTCAGTCTCTGAAGCGCGCGGTCTTCTTCGTCAGGTCGAAGAAACGACTTACGCTAGACCGTAATTAGGACGAAATGGTTAGGCAGAATTTTTAATAAGCACCTAAACACACGGAGCGAACAGTCCGCCTGAAACTACAGAAGGAAGAAAAACAGAAATTATGTTATTACGCGCCATTATGAAGTTATACACGGATGACAGGAGACGGAAACTTGTACGTCACGTGTGCAGATTGCTCCAGAGAAACTCAAACCGCTTTGTTTTAGTTTAGGGTTTCTACATTTTTACGGATATTTAGAGGCTAATCCACCGTCTTTAATTTTAATTATCTTACATTCCTCAAATACTTTTCAAAAACAATTATCGACGTATTCAATTATCGTCACTTTACTATAATACCCGTGAGGAAACGATGAACTTTTGTGGAACTTATAGGAGCAGTTGTGGCTCACGTTCACTGGAATACCATAAATGACTTCATACTTTCACGCAATTTCGTTTTTTTTTTCTTCGTTTTCACCCGATCTTCATCTTCTGTTACATGTTTATTCAGCAATGGTAAGTCAAAGTTTTCAGAACGACGGAGGATTTTTCTTTTTTCTGCACCCCCGTGACATATGGTCGAGGAATTTGAAACCGAAACTAATTTTATTCTTTCCGTTGTTTCGACTAAAAGATTGCAAAGTCTTCGCCGGTGGTCAAGTCATGACCTCGCAGATTTAGATGCGCGGACCTGGAAAATGAGCCTTTATACGTATGCATAAAACCCGGCGCGTTTGGAATAACTATAATGAGAAACCACCTTATTTTTTAAAAAGTTAAACGTCAAAATTGGAATATAAAAGGAATTATGAGGTACGTTTTTTCTGCGTATATAGCACCAGACCTAATCGGCGTTTTAAAAAACACTCTAATATATCTAACTCGCATTAAGCCTCCCAAAAAATTTTTCCTTCCCTCCAACTCAAAGTCCCGAATTTTTAATTAATAGTCACGCCTAGTTTCTTACGTTATATAATACGAATCTTTTAAATAAATGAGAAAAGCGTGAACGAGTGTCGTCGAATGGGTTGAAAGGAAATTTTTGTAAAAAAAAACTAACGCGCGGTAAGGTTGAAACGAATTAAACGAAGCGTGAATATTGGATATATCTCGGTGAAATAGCTACCGCCCATCGAGAATTCGAACTAACCTTCCGCCAGAATTAGGGCTAAAAATTAAAGCCAAACCCAACGCTATACATACACCAGCTCTGTCTTTTTCCTTGTGTCCAGCCTACGAGTTTGTATAGTATATCGGTGGAAAGATGCGCGTTATACAGATGTAGCCACTGGTATAAAACGTGGCGATGAAATCTGACGGGAGATAACTCTTTCCCCATAAATTGGATTTTTTCAGTCGGTTAATGAAAGTCAGTTAAGAATCACCGGGTCCAAGAGGGTACCCCCTGTCACAACAGCATTCGTAACGCGGCGTCTACCATGCTACTTCGTCCGCGCGGAACTATATCGTCGTCGTCCTTTCGTGATTCTTAATTTGTATATATTTAAGTAAATAATGTGAATGTGTGTATATATTTGGGGGGGAAGGAGTGTATGGTTTAAGGAGGGTGGTATCGGCGTCACGCGTGCATTCTTGGCTTCCAATTATTTCACGGAAACCCTATATCCTTTAAATTTAACAGCTAGGTATAAAACTAATAGGCCGTGTAACGAAACACGCCGAAAATGATCCAGGAAATTTTTTTTTCTTACATTTCTTTTTTTTTGTTTAATTCAAACCGACGCGTCAAACGAGTTCTTAAATTTTCTTCAAGTTGAATAGTAATTACTGCTTAACACTTGAAATGACGCCGTTTTTTAGACGGACAAAACTGTTTTACAAAAACGGGCGCCGCCGTAGAAAATCGCTTCGATGTCATTCAATTGCCTCATGTAATAATTATTACCCTATATATGTATATACCTGTTTTCTATTTTTTTTTTTATCTACCGCCCTTTATTTTTTAAACCGATACGAGCATCTTTTCATTTTTCATCGTTCCCTCAATTCTTTTTTTTTTCATTACCCCACCAGCTTGCATTCTCCAACACACGCGATGCATATGACATAAAGGTATAGGTATGCCTGAGAAACAGCGCATATTATACATATGAACCTCTAAGAAACAGGTTGTAAGCGACACTTTTAGAAACAAGTGTTTCATTCACGCCGGATTTTATGAGCTTTCAACCTCACCATGCCTTTTTTTGTAACTTTTTACTTTTTATTAAATAAACAACCTGAATCAAAAGAACCAAAATTCGACCACCTTGGACAATGTAATTGTCTGGTCGACTCGTGTTCTATCGCCAAAATATATGAGAAGTTTTAGAGAATTGATTTTTCGGTGTCTCTAAAAATTGCTGAATAAATTTCGGATAGATGCGTGCGTGCAGAGTTTTATTTTTTGACCAAGTTTTTTTTTTTATCGACCAAAACGGCGGATTGAATTCCACGAGATACACGCACTGAGAATTTATGTAGCGAGTATATACACGAAGGTGCGATAATCGTTACTCGTTCATTAATTCAAGTTTTATATTATATATCGCTTAATCTTGACCGTCGCGTCCGATGGATGAATTTAAATATATTCATATTATATCGTTTTCCGCACCAGTATAAGGGAGAAACTCTAGTGAGGTGCGGCAGCGGCGTATAAAATCATGATTATAATTTGATTCAGCTCCGTTAAATACGTTATACTATACGATAGGTATTAACCCTCCCGTAGAATTGGTTACCAGTTTTCAAGTACATCTTTAACTCGGTTGTCTTCTGTCGCGAATTTATGTTCGCTTCGCGTTACCAACTTATTCAGTTTACGCGTGCAGCGAACAGCAACAGAAGTTCTCGCTGCTGTTGCATGTGTGGAAGTAACACACATATCTACGTACATCGTAATGCAAAGATGCAAGAGAACACGACTGTGTTTTAATTTCTGAATACATGAGTCTCACGATTTATTTACGATCATCATCACATACGTGAAACGCGCGTGCTGCAAAATCATATCTGATGTTAGGCATCTCATCAGTTATCGAATACTTACATTTATTATACACACAATATTCTGGACGTACATACCTACTGCAAGATATAATTTTATTGAGAAAGATTACATATTTCATAAAAATCATAGGAATGCTAGTAGAATATATTTCGAATTAAAAGAAACGTCGTAATAACATCCGACGTTGCCTAGTGTTGGGAGGGTGAGTAGGTAAATACGTCGAACAGAGGTGAACTAATTTGCGCATCAACACCGCTTGGTCCGTGTCGTACGTATGAATGTAAACATGATATTCTTCAGTTCTCCTCCAGAATCAGAACGCAGTGGATCGCGTCGCGTTAAATTACAGTGAAAGTGAAATTATATCAATGTACTTTATCTCGTATTCCGAGTGTGTGAAAATCTTCTAGGCAAGTGGAAATGTCTTCAATCCTGCGGGAGCACAGCATGTTACTCAGGTACGTTTTACTTCGAAAAAATTGATAGAATAATCTGGAAAAACGTTTTTGTAAAATTGTAAAACATTTTTTCGGCTTCCTTTTCCAACTAACAATAAGCTGCAGTTCGACAGCAGGTATAATAAGACATGAGATTTTATATGCACTATGAATGATATAAAAGCCGTTGGCTGAAACTCCCTGCACGGGACGTACGACTGAAATTTCATTTTTAGTGCAGCGTTATATCGTGTGTAGATGAAGACGTTAGTACTGCGACTAAAGAATATCTCATAAAAATATGTTTTCATTTAATTAACACATTGAAGTTTTACCCCGTGCTATTCTAGCTGTTTGGTTCGCATTAAAATTTATTTTTTATTGCTTAGATATCGCGTGGCTTTACTGCGTCGGAGGTATAGGTGTTAATATTCTTAGCACGCAAGGTGATATTATAGACAGCTCCTGGGGCAATAATTTATTCGTTGTAAATTACGGAATCGAATAACCAACGTTACTTATACATTCGATCTGTTGGTAGACAAATTCATCGATCAATCAATTTATCATTTTGCATTACCTGTGTTTTAATGGAATGTGTATCCTAACGACCATAAATCATCAAACGTATAACACAAAAATTTTTCGAAATAGTGACAATTGAGGTTATCAAAAAAGATATATCCTGATAAATTATTGACAATCCACAGTGTTTAAGGTCACCCTGAAATAAGTTGAACATAATAAATTCGATTATGATAAAATATTGCAAAATACGCGTATTGTGTGTTCAATCCAAAGGCAAAAAAACAAATGGCAATTTGCAAATCAATCGAGGTATGAAAATTTGTCAATTACTTACGAACACATCGTGTGCAAATAAAGCCGAAATTCTCAGAGATCTGTCTCCGTAGTTCTCGTCAAATTTATTCTGAACTTTTCGCAGGTTGAAGTTAAATACGAAATAGACATTCGATCGGGTAGGCATGAGTGTATGCTTTTGGTGAGGTCGACACGCGAATGAATTTTTGTTTTTTCAATTCTTAATTGTTTTTTTTTCCGATACATCAAGGCAACCAAAGCTTCGATCGACTGTTTTACCAGGTGCCAATCGTTCTAAGAACTCTTATAGATTCACAGATAACGTAATTCCGGAAAACTATATTTGTAACAAAAAATAAAAAAATAAATGGGATAAGTAGACGGTAGATAATTTTACGAGGGTAATACGTTATTTTCCGGATGAAAGAAAAAGAGGACTTTTGACATGTTTCCAAACGATTTCGCTCGATAATTGCTGGTCAGTTGTGATAATTGTAGGTAACTGCGGTGAGTGAATAATAATAATTAGACCCTCGTCGATGAACCTTCATTTGCACAGCGCCTTTCCATTTTGCTTAATCATTTTTCCCAGTAGTATTTATATAGTATACATGTGTAATCCATTTATAAATATGATCATCATCTCATTTGCTTCTGGAAAATCTGACGGATAATTCTTGCACTTAAAGATAAAGATTATACGGCAGAAGGTCGGCACGTGTTACTCACGACTGTACGGATATAGTTGTAATTCTATATAATCATAATTATATTGCACGTATGAGTTTAATTGCGATAGAAACGTATTATAAACTCTTCGAATTCTATTACATAACGATCATCACTCCAATGTAAACGTATTTCGAAATTCTTGGCGATGTTTAAACGTGCCTTTCAAACCGTTTCTATAGACTTGGAGGCAAAACTCGTGTACGTGACTCGGAATTTGTTATTTTCTTAACAGATATTATTCCAACTTAAACGATATGAAGTCACTTTTGAAAACCCAATGATAAAATAGTGAGCAGGTTTGAAATTTATTCATCCGTTCATTCATTTTTCTTTTAACATTTTCCGCACAGTAATTTTGCGAGTGTTTTAATTCCAAGGCATTCAATTTCAACGAACAATTTTTGGACGAATTTTAATTTCGCTCGTCACATATAGGACTAATTAGCTACAGCAGCTGAAATCGACACCATACGTTTTTATTAAGGGCACAACGCGAGCGTATCATATGTACACGTATACATACGTATGTGTACGGTGCATAAGCTTGAGATGAAACCAAATTAATATCAAGTTATACACGAAAATTATACACTTTTTAGTCATGCTATGGGGGGCAACGTACAATTACAAGATACGAAATGGAATTTCAATCCTCAAAAGATGTAATTTCCACGCGCGTGTGGTCCCACGGATCTGCACTCTCAGCTAGTTGGTTTTTTAAATTTTTATAACAACTTTATATACCGGTTTCAAAGACAATTTTTCTTTCCCCATGTTTACTGAAACTTTTTTCCTTCTAAACATCAAATAAATATTCTCAGTTTATTGTCTCATAAATTGACATAATTAATTCAATAAATTATGTCACACTTTTCGGATTTCATCGAAGAAAGAAAAATCCAGTAACATCTATCAATTTTTCTTTTTTATTTCAATTCATCTGAGAATAGATCTATGGAAAGATGTAAAATCTGTTCACGATTCTCAGCCTCGATTCCCGCTGAATTTCAAAGACCCTCGAAGAAGCAGTTGTTTATTCGTTGAGGCTAATCGCACGGATGAGTTTTATTTTTACCAAAGATGTAATCACAACGAAACCCTCGAGCAAAATTCGTGGTCAAACCAGATTTGTATCTCCCACTGTATGTACGTGTACAATAATCACGGATTCTGGTGAATTCTACTTAAATTCTTCACGATAGTACCGCAAGGCAATTGCAACTTCTGCACTGCACACCGCCGACCCCCACGTAAAGAACGGATCTTATCCTCGGATAACGAAAACGCACGTGCAGTGCATAGAAAATGCGAAAAACGTTTTTTACGTGTAAAACGAACGAATGAAAATCATGACTTTTCTGAATACTTTGAGACTATCTTTAGTTCCGCTATATGATGAATATTTGTATCCGTCAATTATTAAGCAACCGGTAATAACTACTAATAACATTATTTATGACTTATATACGGCGTGCCCTCAGGGCCGCCATAATTCTAGTCACCTATTGATTCTAAGCCAACTAATAACATCATTTCTAAAACAGCCTTCGAACCAATCAAGCCCACCCAAGAGGAAACTGAGCCGCAAGGAAAAGCCAAAAATCACTCCACGCCAAAGATGTTCCGGAGAACGTGAGTTGAAAATTTTCTAATTATTTGTTCTTGAGTAAAATTTTTGCTAAAATATTTGAAAACTGGAAAAATCCGAATTAGATCCCTGCACAGCTTTCTAATCCTTCTTCTTTTTTACACGGCAGTATAATAAACTCGATCCGTGTATACGAGAGTACGTTATATCTGGCGTGATGATTATAATTTGTCGAAAATCACGGGTAACGTAGGCATTGATTAAGGTTGAAGATTAAACAATCTAGGGCCCTCCGTGCTCGCCGAACTTCTGGGCGGGCAATTCTAGAGCTATTCTTTTTCGAAAAGATCGGCAGCAGAGCAGGAGCATCGTGAGCTATAGTACATGTATTTGAAGCGATGTGCCTCGCGTCTATGAGCAAAAGCGCGCGCGGGCTGCGTTGTTTGCAGGACACACGATCGCCCCTAGGGCGTCCCGCAGCCAAAATTAAGCAGTTATACGAGCCAAGCTAATAACATATTTAGGACAGGGGGGTTAACCTCCTCACCCTTCATTTTATCCCAAGGGATACGCGCGATCCCAGCAGCTCGACGACCGCCCAAGCTGTGGCGCACGCTCCTGACCAACAAGATCTTTTGGTGCGGGTCCGTCATCATCCTCTCGTAAGAATACGAAACGTCGACTCTTAGCAGCCCTCAAAAAAGTCCATGGTCCAGAAAGGGCTCGTATTTAAAAGACAAAAAGAAAATAAAATCAAAAAGAACGGCACGCGTGTCGACGAAAACCAGAAACGTCAATGAGAAGAATTTTCACGGACAACGAAGGTCGAGACTTATAAGGGACAATGGTAAAGATTTCTATTTTTCTTTGTCGGTTCAAAAGTGACGGCGTTTTTCTCGACCACCCTCAAAATAAGGGACCGGACCGGAGATGGACGTTATACACGATCTTTGTGAAATTTTGCAACGTGTCGCTTTTTTTTGTTTTGTTTGTCTACTCTTCAAATGGGTTGTGGGTACAAATTTTTTTCCTAAAACGAAGTTGCACGTGGAAGAGGATGTGTTACGGTAAAATGTAGGAGGTCTACATCGGGGTTTATATCCAGAGGAACATCCTCCCACAAGTCAAATCGCGATTTATTTTGCCATAAAGGCGGATTACGGCTGAGCTGATCTTAGTTCGCCCTTTTCCATTGTGGTTTAAGGTTCGGAGCGCGAGGGAGGAACTGAGAAACTTGCTCGTTCGTAGCTAAGGGCATGTAAGAGGAGGTGTCGAATAAATTGAGGTCGCGTGGGGCGGACGTCTGCCACGGTGGCCGACCGTACTGACGCTCGTCTCTTTATTTTCTACCCCCAGGGAATTACCAAAGAAGAACGGGATCGACGGATGTACACGGAACGCACCTCCGAGTTTCAAAACTTACTCCTATATGGAACAGCTCGAGGCGGTTCCACCTTTCAAAGGGCACGCGGCTCTCGACTCGCATTAATTCGCTTTTCCCTCCAGTAATCAGTTCTGACCGCGGTATAAAAGCTCACCCTTTTAATCCACTGATTAGCTAATATAATTAGCTGAAAACAAAAAGAAATTCATTTCCCAACGATAGTATGAAAAAAAAACGGAAGAAATTGACTGCACCGCCAGGATATAGACTTTAAAAAATATTGCAAATCAAGGATCATGCGTGTCGATCAATTATTGGCCAATCAAAGGTCATCGGAATATCGAACGTTCAATTTTTGTTATCTTCCGAAGATGGTCAGTTTCATCCTGTGCGGTCGACTAATGGCTACTACCTGAAATATATTATTAGCCAGGGGCTCACCGGATCCGTCTTGAACGGACAAAGATCAGTGCTATCGATTCCTTCGCTGTGTAGTTATAATAGATGCATAAATGCCGGATGAATTCGACTCCCTCTCTAATTAATTTCTCATAATCCGTTCAATCGATATCCACGCAGCCCTCTGAAATCGATCTCGTGATCGAACTCCTAATTGAAACCCTTCCACATCCGATTCTCCACCACTCGAGAAACTTCTGTTCCCACGCAAATCAAGAGAAGGTATATATAATAATCTGCCGATCGATCGTTCTCAATCAATTTATAAATTGAATGGCAATAATATAAAGAAAGAAAAAATCATCGACCATTGATCGAAACGATGCCCCTATAAATCGGCCTTCTCGTCACATGTCCAAGGGTAGTTTTAGGTCTATGAAATTCCTTCGAGATGAAAGAAAAAAAATATAGATGAGTGGGAACTCTGATCGACTGAATCGATCGGGACTGGTTTCGGAGATGAGTATTGAATGTCAAACAGCGAAGAAATAGATTTGTAAAGAATTACTCGAACTGGCATTGTAGAATAACCTGCGTAGCTGAGTAACCTTATAGGGGTATTTTAACCCTGCAGATGACAAGTTCTAGAGAAGAGTTCCAACCTGCTTACCTGATGCACAGAATTGATTTCCGCGGTTCAATAGAAAACCGTCTACATAACTTCTTCATATCTATATATGTATATATTTTTAATAAAAACCTCCAAGAGGGTTAACGTTTTAATAGGATCATCGGATGCACAGGTAATTGAACGGATGCTTCGCTTTGGTTTTCTGCAGGCTATTTAAAGTATCCCATGTATATATACGTATAGAAAGATAAAGGATATCCTTTAAAGAAAATTGTTTTTCATCGATTCTCTTATAAAAGTTTTTCAATGCACCTGCCTCTGATATATTCCGTATCAGCTATTATGCGTATAACTAGGTGTAGGTAGAATGAAAAACTATTTAATCGATGTTCGTTCGAACACTAAGACATTTTAATGAGGTCAAACTTTTAATGGGTATCATTAGAATAAGATCGCGCGCGCAGCTTCGTTACCAAGTAACCGAGAGAAGATCGTTAATTATATTTCTCATCCCCTCCCCTCCTTCTCCACTATTTCTCTCGAAATATCCCTAGGGTTAATTAAGTGCTCGAAATTTAATGTTGAAATGCGCGGGTCTCACTGATTTTATTTGATTTTTTTTCTCACTGATTTTTTTATTTTTTGATACTTTCAAAAATTCGACGAACGTCACATGGAGCTACCTACTACACATTCATTTCACGTGCTGTTCACCACCGTAAATAATCCAATTAATTAGTACAAGTATGTTTCTTGTGAAAACACATATGTATATTCATATAGGTGTTCTACTTGTGACTTTGGATAATCGGCTGCAACTCCTACTTTTACCAGATAATTTTTTTTTCTTCTTTCTTTTTGTCAGCTTTATCTTTATTAAGTACGTATCTAACGTGCTCGATCTATGACTAAGTTGATTTAGATGACAACGGTACGTCAGGGTGCCATAACTCTTTGAATTCGGTAAAACCGGAAAGTATCAGCTTCACGCTTATATACAACCGTTTATTATCTGATACCATATACGCAGCTGCAGTCAGCTTTTACCGATAATAAATAATTTCTAACAACTTTATTCGTTGTCTTAAATTTCATCCGGTGGACATTATTATCTCGCAGATAATCGCGTTTTCCTTACATACTTGAGAAAAAAATGAAGCGGGGATTTAATCTCAGATTTATACCCCCATCCCCCTTATCTCCCTTTCCCACCCCTAGTTTCTTTCTGAATACTTCATTCAGTAGAGTGAAAAAAAAAATTCAGAAAAGGAAATAGAAAAATTCGGGTTTTCAACGGGTAGGTATTTAAGGAATGTTCAGGGGCAGGTTATCGACAACGTTTTTCTCCCTCTCCTTTTTATAATCGTTCCGCACCCCGTACGGGAAAATCGTTGAGAATCACTGGACTATTAAATAATATTACACAGGGCGGCTACGTCCTGTGTGGTCCAGGGCATCTCGTTCCAGAACTGTCGGGGATATAGTCTTGGGTCTTGTACCCGGCAGCGCCTCCAGGGGCAAACCAAAAACCACCCGGGCGTTACAGGTACACCTGTTCCACTGTTCATCCCGTAGTTTTCGATCCAACCCCGTGCCATGACCGATAAAGAAAGACGCGTATCCCGAGTAGAGTTCAGTCGTTCGTAAAGGAGTGACACCTGGTTGGAATGCACCCTGGAACGCTATCGGTTAAATGTCTGACAACCATAGCTACGGTAGGGGACTTAAATATAATATGTCCCACTATACCACTTTCCTGTTGATCCGAAGAATTCATCACTTCAAATTTCAGAAGTTGATTCGATCCGAATTTTATTCCACATTATACAGTGCAGGGACTCGTATCTATTTTATTGTGAACTTCAGATCTGATCAAATACGACGGAACTTTGATGAGGGTAGAAAGGATTGTTATCGGGCTAACTTTTTACGAGCTACTATGACCGGAAGATTCATAGTGCAAATGACACGATGTATTTTTTATCAATCTCCGATTTTTTTCTATCAACAATTAATCGTTGATGCGATGAGAGAGAGTCTGTATTGGATATACACCCGGTGGGATTGATTCTGACTCGTTTTTCTATACACAAAACAAAATGAGTCTGAGTCAGAATCAACCACACCAGCTGGCGTACATAAACAATTGTATGATCAATAGAGAAATTGATTTTTCTTTGGTGATTTCGAAAGCGCAATCGCGATACAGTCATGTACGCGCAACATCGAGTATCACAATTACAATCCGTAATAGTTCCGAACCTATAAGAAAGTACTTGGCCTCAAGAGGTACTTTCGCGCGGGATGATTATATCCTGTTGCAGGTTACGCGGTGGTCATATTAGCGGGGATCTTTAACTGCTGTTTTACAAAGCTGTAACAGCAGCAGCAGCAGGAGCAGTTAATATAAACTTGGAATGGACGCCCTTAAGGATGACTCCCGGTAGTCATCAATAGCCACAAGCACCTTCGGTAACGTCATACCGAGAGGTGGTTCGAAGAAAGACGACAAACGAAGAAAAAGATATCTAAGAATAAAAAGAATGGGGAAAATAATGATAATAATAAGAAGAAGAAGAAGAAGAAGAAGAAGAAGAAGAAGAAGTTGAAGACTCATAAATATAAATCATAGAATCGCTTTGGTGTTCAATACGTTCATGTCGATCGCAAACGTCAACGACCAGCAACGCAACGCCCAACGAGCGAAGATCTCTGAGTTCGAGAAGTTAAGTCGACGCTGCTCACGCAAAGACCGGATTCGACCCTGGGAAACAGCTGTCCGTACGCCCGGTCGAACCGGCTCACAATGCCACCAAATTTGGTCCCGCGAATGCTGGATATCATACATACAGATTGCTCGATTCGATTCTCTACTTCGGCTGTCGCGTTTTTTTCCCAAATCTTTCTCATGCCCCGTGCGCGGCTCTCTCGACTTGGTACACACGTACCTACGAACACACACGCGTGATTCTCGATGAATATCACCCGCTCACATACATGAAGCGGAGGTGAACGCGTTTTTTATAACATAAAATAAAGAATTTGGTTTCAGTTTTATCCTCGTCGTCGGCGAAATATTTCATTTTACAAGGGTGCGGTATAATATCGGTGCGAGAAGACTCTGGCCACCGTGAAGTGAGCGCTATATAATCGGTTAGAAAACGAAGCTGGTTCCCATAAATATTCATAGCTTAATATATAAAATAAAGGTTCGCATTAAAATTAGGGCGAAAGGATTAGGGCGACCGGGAATTAGTTTATTATTTTTATTCATCACCATCTTACAATTAGAAGGTGGATATAATTAGTTTCCAAGCGCAACTGGATTAATTCATAAACTAATATGAAATTCGATTCAGGTTTTTAAATTAGCGTAACCTTTATAGAGGGAACCTTAAGTAACCTTGAATAGAGCGAACCAATCAAAAGATTGGCCACGCTCGCGGGTCGATTAATAATAAAACCGGCGAATGAAACGATCGACTATATAACTATAATGTAGAGGTTATTTTTAATTGATTTTTTCTCCTTTTTTCTATTTTTCACACCCCATCCCCTGTATAACGCCCGCATCACAGATCATATTTTACATCCCTACGGGGGATGAATCGAAGGGATTTTTTAAAACCACCCAGATAAGCCCTAAAGGCACAACTTTGGACCTCACGCAATACGTAACGAAATGATCACGAGCGATGCCCCATGGCCGTCGTATATAAATACTATGGCTACGTGTCCGAGCAACAGAATTAAACGAAGGAAAAAGAATTCTGATCTTACGATAAATTTGTAGAATATTATGTAAAATATATCAACAGTGAAAATCGGGGCGCGTCAGATTTTTTGTGGTTAATTATCTCGAGTGCACATAATTCTCAAATCTAGGGTGTTTTTGGTACGCGTGTGAATTGGACAGCAGACATAATTGCGTTTCCGTTTGACAGGGCGTTTATAGTGTTGAGAAAATGATCGTTCTTGATAGTAAGCGTTTAGTATGTTCAGAATCTGGACTCTCGGCTTGACCGCGGTCGTATTATAAAGAGCGGGACATCAGAGAGCGTTCTTGACGCTCCAAATGTTTTCAGGCAATTATAGTCGCTATCGCGATGCCAATCTTAGCCCATAAAAATGTCTCGCGGTATTTCGATGGCAATTTTTCGGTGGCGCAGCACCCCGTTTCGTCCTTTTCTTTATTTAGTTTTTTTCTTTCACAAAAACTAAACGAAAAAAATTGTACAAAGAAAATAAAATAAATATAATCACAGGTTCCCAGCATAATTGCTGCACACCCGTAAAGGATTATAACTTTTTAGGCATATAACACGAACGGTATGAATCCTGCGAAAAAGATCACCCCCTAGACTTATAATTTAAATTCAGGATATCAGCCCTGACGCGATTCTCCTATAGTACCCCCCCATAGTTTACTCGATCCTTTTTTTCACGCCCAATCGATACACAAAGCATTCCCCCTTCCCCCCTCAGATTGATTGGTTTTCGTGTCTGGAATATTTTCGTGCATATTACAATCCGCCATTTTTGGACAAATGAATTTTTCAATCGTCAGAAATTCCTTGACGTGGGATCAGGTCCAATAATTTATCAGCGTTTGCTCATGCTTTTTTTTCTCGTCAGATACAGCTCGGAATTGAAGAAATTATTTTGAATAAAAATTGCATGGGCCGAACGGAGTGACTCGAATATTGCGGGTCATCGGTTATAATTAAAGCTTGCATTGCTGGTATCTGACTACCATCTGAAAAGTCACCTTATTGGGCACTGCCGAGCGCTATTCGTATATAATAACTTATATTCGGGGCCTTATTATTAGAATGAAGTGCAGCGACAAGGGTGGGCTGATGCAGGGGGCCCGGAGAGTCAAGAGAGTGCGTGGGTTCGCTCGACTATTATTATGTCTTCACTGTCAGTGTCATCTTGTGGATGACGGGGCGCATTGACATCGTCCGTTCGGGCCAGTCTGGCTCCGCAGGGAACGATAATGGGACGATGTTGCGTGGGCGTGAGCACGCGGGAAACTCCAATAGTCATGTATTATATACGTGTATACGTACATAAATATATATCTATAGCGCTTTCTTGACGAGGGGTCTCTAAAAGCCTCGGAGATTCTTCTCTAGATATAATTAAGAAATCGCAGACAGGAGCACCGTCGGACACCTACAACGTCGCCCGTAATCGCGAATTGAACATATTATACGAGAAAGAAGAAAGAAATAATAAAAGAAAAAAAGAGAAGAATCGAAAATCTAATCTCAGACCGACAAAAGGACAAAAAAACCTGCGTGCGCGCATACGATGATAAATATTCCATGATCCGTGGTTCAGATTTTGAGGAATTCTGTAGTTGATGAAACGAAAAAATAAATTTGCCCAATAATTTGAGGTTTCTACGATAGATTGAAGATTCTTTAAATTCTTGGTGGTCGTCGGTGAAATAGAATGAAGAAATTTAAAAAACAAGAGACAAGACAGAGAGATAGAGAGGTAACAAAAGAGAGAAGAAAGAAAGAAGGAATGAAAAAGTTGGAAGAATGACGATAAACAAAAGCAGAGATAAGAAAAATGGTTCGATGGGCCATCCATAAGTGGTAACAAACCACGTTCGAGATAAAGTTGAATTCAGGTTTTCACTTTTCGGAGTATAAGTTGAAGTTAGTTCTTTAGTCAAATAGTTCGCTCTGTCTGGTGCGACGAGTTTGGAACTCACCGCCTGCGTCAGTGTGCATCTCTCAGCAGCTCTTTCTACGACTAGTTGAGCATAAAGAAGACGAAGACGAAGAAGAAGAAGAAGAAAAAGAAGAAGAAGAAGAAGAAGAAGAAGAACCCAAACGCGTGGTCGTGCAGTGCGGCGCGTGGGTGCTGGGAGTATAAGCGTGGGTGCCCCGTCGTCGTCGTGGTCTGGTAGTGTTATAGTCTGGGATTGTGTGGGTCCAGAACTCCAGCCAGACGCGGGTGGTGGGCGGCGGCGGCGGCGGCGTCGGCGTCGACCGTCGGGGGTCAGACGGGGCGATGGGAGGCTACGCGGGACGCCGCCGACGTCGATTCGGTCCCACGCGACGGCTCGTGGAGCTCTCGTGACCGTCGCGCGTCGTCGGGTGGCGACGTTAAGACCGGCAGTAGCGCGGCAAGCGCCGATGCTCGCCGCGGTACGAAAAAAAAATAGTGGGAGTATAGTATAGATACCGCTTTGCAGGTATAATAATACGCTTGTCACGCGTCTCTTCCACGTGTGTATAACCACGAGACATACATATTACAATTAACGTATTTTATACGTTTACTCCATCAAATTAACGAGGATCAAAATCGAACAAAAAATCCTACAAACTCAGCTCATTTTTGATACGCACAATCTCAGATCACATGATAGGGAACGATGAAGGAATCTGAATACAATAAATCGGTTTGAAAAATAAACTCACTTCTATATGAGTCAGAAATGAATGTTAAATAAATTATCAGGCATATAGCTAACGTAAATGACTTCTACAATTCCATCTAGCGTGTTCCGAATTCTCTGAATTTTCCCTCGGTTGAAGGTAAAATATTTTTCCATTTCAATTCGGTAGATAGGTACGTAAGATAATCGTTTGATATTGAAAGAAAAAATGAGATACCAATCGAGAAAATTTTAATCCTACCAAACCGCCTCGTACATTATTCGAAAAAACAAAAAAAAAAAAATCGGAAAGACTAGAAGTGGAATGAAGCGAGCGAACTAAAAGCTATAAAAAATAAAAGATCAAAAATAAACGAAATTAAAATAAGAATTGACAAAAAGAAACGATCATACGGCATGGGGTAAACGGTTATGATGTCATGGGAATGCTTACAAGAATGCCAGATGCCAACGATCACGTCCGAGGATCCATGATATATCATCGATCTCAAAGTTCGATAAAACTACGATACGTCACAAGCACGCTGAGAATTTTTCACTCATCTGCTCCTGAAGTATTTGTTCAGTGCTCACCTACACGTACACAATATAACCTGAGTCCTTATAACTCCTGTGAAAAAAATCGAATAAAAAAAAAAATTCAATCATGGTGTAGAAACAGCTCAGTCTTATTTTATATACTTTTGCGTAGGCCAGTGTTTGCCTCCGTACAACAAAAAAGATAACAATCTGTCATCACGAGACGCTGTTTTCTCGGTCAAATATTTTTATTTCAACTTTTTCATACATGTAGGTATACTTAGTACCTTCTTCGCGTCTCGAGGTACTTTTACAGTAATAACTTTCGCAATACGTATACCTATATATCGTGATATATGTATAATAATCTTAGCCAATCACATGCGACCGACTACTTCGCAATCGAACGCAAATATTATCCCAACCTTTTAGTTAGAGGAACTGGAAACTCTCCACTTTACCCATATAATACTCGATTAAATATTTGATCATGCGTTACCTCCCCGTTATTGTATCAAAAATGAAAACGATACGCGCATGTTGAATAATAAAAATTGAAATTTTTTTGTGAAATTGGACTCCGAAAGAAACGGCGTTGTGGTTTTTGTTTTTTTTGCAAACTTTTTTTTTGTTCCAATAAAACGTTGCAAGTATATTCGCATCGCGGTTTACTTCAAGTTAGCTTTAAATTTGAATACAAATTTAGACAGAGCAAGTTTGACTTGCGAAGCAAGAAATGGCGGCCGCTGAAGAAGATCGGATATAGGTATACAAGGGAAGAGAGATTGAATTAAGAAGTATCGCGAGCATCGCATGACCACCGCGCGCTAACGAACTAAGGAAGGACGTACGTCGTCGAGTCGTCCTCGAGTGACGGCGGCTGCGGGCGGCATAATAACGACATACCTTTACAATTCCATGCCAATTATTTACTTCAAATATGGTATATTTCCAATGAAAATTCGGCCACCTTTTTTCTAACATGGGCAGGTGTCACGACTCAATAATAAATTCTTTTTTCCTCTCGAGCAAGATCAGAATCGAAGAATCATTCTCACAGATTTCTGCTGAACTGAAAAGGGAGAAAGCAAAAAAAATTATTCATACAAAATAGACACATTATAAAGTGAAACCGATGGGACTTCCGCAAAGGAGAGAATCGGACATTATTTTTATGGTTTTACAAACCCCCAAGGAGCGAATAAGACCGGATACCTTTCACGCGCGGTTCATGAGAATGCAGCCTCCCGAGGTGTGTAACTTTTTTTTTTTTTGTTTTTGTTTTCTTTTCAACAAAAAGGGTGGCGTATTACGCGGTTCAAAGTGTGGGTATATATATTATGCGTCTTACAATACCGTGTGTACAGGTTGCGTATTATAGCCTTACCGTCTCGGTGTATTCCTCGCTCGATTCCATTTGCGGAAAATTCAAGCAATTACGGTCGCGGCAAATCTGACCGTTCCTTCGTTCAGGCGGCAGCTGTTCGTTCCAAGTTTGGACAAACTGCGGTATATAAGCATCGATTTCTTGGCTCTTGATGGTTTATATCTATCCGGTACGAAACTGCGAAGTACCTTCAGAAAATAAACCCCCCGATGGTAGGTATGTACGTACACGGGTATATACCCACCTATACCTATATACGCGAAAATCAGCTCTGTCACTTACCGGTATATACCTACATATATACTACGCACTACCTTTAAGGTATTTGATGTCTTAATTGGCCGGGTTCTTTACTTTTAAGGTTGATTACTCGCAGCTTGCTCGCAACTCCCCGCAGCTCATGGGGTTGGTATATACCATCTATACATATACGTACGTACATCCAGTTCAAGTTGGACTTATTCTCTCGCACTCCTTTCGCGTTATCCGCTAATTAATAGCTCGAGCTTCTTCCGCGCGTTTCAAGATATTACATACCTGCTTACATACGAAGATCATACGAGAGCTGTACTTACAATGGGGTACTTACAATTTATTAACATCATTTCGGAGAAGAATGACGATCCGCGACGACATGTGGCAAGCACGATAATCCTCTTCTTTTTTTTCTTTCTTCCTCATCTCTCGTTTTCTGAATCTGTTCTAGATCATTTTTTTTCGATCAATCGTCAGAGTTTTCTTTCCAACTCATGTATATGGTGATTCGAGTTTTTACTTCCATCTATTTTTTTCTTTCTCTTGGAATGTTTGAGAAAAAAAATTAATACATCACACGATACGCTTACAGTGGGTCCTTGCGCGATAGATTACGAGGGCGTATTATTCATACGAGTACATAGTTATGGGGGCGAAGTGCGAGGTCGTCGCAACCCACGTACGTTTCCAATGAATTTCTCATTCCGATTCCTTTTCGGTATGCAGTCTGAATATAGACTGTGTAGCGCGTGTGATTTTTTTTTTTACAATTTTCTAACGAACTACGTAACAATAAATGTCCAAGTATTCGAACGATACGTCAATCGGATTCATTTGAATCGTACGTACAGACTGATATTAGCTGCTGCAAGCTGCAGTATCGTGTGCGCGGCCTCTATGTCACACCTGAAATTCATGTTTATGCATGATAAAGTCTCTACCTAATTCATATGTACGCATGTCAACTTCAGTCGTTCAACATGCGATCTGCATACACATATTTTACCCGCTTAGGTATGTACGTACGTATATATATGTTTTTTTTTTCTTTTTTTTCCGCCTAAGTAGTCGGCAAAATGATAATTTCCAAGAGATACTTAACTACGTTTGGGCGTCGATGTATAAAACTCTTTACTAATTACTGACTACGGTTGCCCGCGCCTATTATTTTCTCTCTTCTCCTCGTAATTCCTTCTGCAGCTTATCTGTCCGCTACACATATACTGCTTTCTCTTTCTCTCTTTCCGACGCTAATTCTTCCACAGAATTTCGAACAACGTTTCGTTAATAACCCGATATACCTCCGGGAGCTTTTCAATCGAGAAACGGCAACGAATTGAGCCATCAAAATTTCCCAAATTAGACGATTAAAAATATCTAATTATAGGTGTGTCGCTTATCTTACACTGCAATTATAATTTCACGATCGTAAAAATGTTGACTCTACAGATATAAAAACTAATGGGAAATTGGACGATTTTTTTTTCCTCTTCTCCAAATTTTTGCTCGCGATATTATCATCCATATACCGACGTACAATTATTGTACAGAAGTTTACGATAAAATATTTCGATCTTCCCACAATGCCTAACGATATGTGGGCTACGATCGTTGGAGTATAGTGGGCCCGCGGTATTATAGATTGAACGATATTATTCAAGTTGCGTATTTGGTACCACCTTTATACGCGAGATTAGACGTATACATGTTCGTTTGTGTATCGCATGCGTATGTGTGCGACATGTGACTCGATCGCATTTGCTGTGCAGACTACCGGCAATAAACTAACATACGCCATGTGGGCCCCCCCATAAGCCTTGTTTGTAATTAACAATTTCCTCCCCAGGCTGCATCGTCGTGTGTATACATTTATGTAGCGAGATAGGTATATATGTATACGACTATCACTGCGAGTACATACCCTACATAAGTTCATGAAGGTACTTACATACCTCTTTGTGCTCGCGCCTACATCCGTGCTAATAAATCAGCTGGTACAAAACCCGCTGCATATTGCCCGGGGTTATGATACGTAGGTTATGTATTTTATATACACGTACAAAAGGTATGTATAATTCTGTACATATTTTCGAAATAAATACCGATGATATTATATACTGCAGAAAGTAGCGACCGCGTGACGGTCAACATTAACATCAATTTCGCGACGTGCGGATCTACAAGCGAGTGAAAGCGCCCGCAGGGATCACTTCGCAGTGATAATTACATACATGTATTGGTATATAGTTATTATATACTCTCTGTTAATTTTTATAACATCATATACAGTTACCTGTGTATACCGAATAGGTACATGAAATACACGGATACCTACATATTTACTGCTGCAGCTGTGAGACTTTGAACGACGTCGTTAAAAGACCTGTGATTGCAATGTCGGGGGGAAAAAAATTCAAGCGAAAACCTAGTCGCGCTTTGCCAATTAACAAAACCATGCCACTGAGGCCGCGAAAAGTTCGAGAACGATTACAGGATGAAAAAAAATCCTTGAACTTTGAGTATCCATTATGTAGTGTCGTTGATTTTTTTTTTAATTTTTTTTTCAATCTGCAAACCGCAAAACTGTTGGTAGAAAAAATTCTTACAGCGCTATTAATATCACAGGTGCTGATGCGTGTTAATTCTCAACTTTGAGGTATATAAAATTGGAATATCAATATTAATGATTATTGTTAATAAGTACCTCGGTTTTTTACCTAGTCGTGCGATGTGAATCATCCTGTACATTCGCAAACATCGTCTGACGTATGTATTTTAGGCATCGTTTTTATTATATGTATCTTGTGTCATAAGACACACATATGTTACTTATTACATTCGGTACGTCGAATCAGGTAGAGGAAGAAGATTCGGTTCTAACTACATCTATACGACACGTATCGACAAACTGTCGTACATACCATCTCCACATGGTAGTTGAGAATAAAGAAGTGGCAGCTGCAGCTCTTTTCCATCGAGTCAATATTCGATACATCGCGGTAGCTATTCGAACGTCGCTCTTTCTCCCCCGCGCCCTTTGCTTCATTTTATTTTATTTTTTTTCATTATTATTTTTTGATTTTATTTTATTTTACCTCTTCGTATTCTCATATCCCTGGGCTTTCGAGGGGTGAGAGAGAGGGGTAAACAGGACTCACCCTAAACCTCGTCACCGCGCATTCCGCCCGCTTTTTATTCCCGCGGTAAGGAATATATCGCCGCTTGCAACAGGATTCAGGTTCTCCATTTTGGAATATCTCAGATATACGTATATACACATATATATACCACATAAATTCGATCGTTTTCACCGGTCGCGTAAGCGTGGAGAGAAAGGGAAGATTTTGTGCTGCGGGATAAATTGCGAAGGCCGGTTCCCACCTCCGAACCCCTTAAATTCTCGATCGAATCAATAAGATATTTTACTTTTTTGATCGACGACGAACCGTGGGACGTATATACGTAGGTAATGACACGTTCTCCTCAAAAATAGAGACCATTTTCAGGACTTCGAATCAACGACAATTCCACCATTTTGTTTAACCATCAGATTTCGAAAATTTTCATTCACTTCACGATCTTTTTTTTTTTTAAGCAGTTGGACAACGTGTGATATCAAGAACTAGCCGCAAAAGTGCCTTGCAGCATTTATACATGATGTATAATTTCATATAGGTACTTTATACCTGTGGGATACATGGGGAAAAATATAAATGAGATACGGAGTAATTAGGTTCGCACGACGCGTACGCAACTAATTGCAAAAGAATGAGACCGGGATTAATAAACTGTAATGGTTATAATCTATCGGTAACGATGTACTCTAAGGTATTTTTCTGATCATAGAAATACCATGAGGAACGTGGGTTTCTTCGTTTTTTTTTTTTTTCTCTTTGCTACGGATCATCCTGATCCTGATTCCTGCAGATTCTACTTCCCCTGAAGTTTGGGCGTGGGTTGATAATAATACCGAGGGAAAAAGATGAACTGCAAGAGCAAGAAAACGCGGGACGAGGCGACGGCATTAGAGTTTCCTACAGGGATGCTGCGACGCTCCTTATAAGCCTGATCTCATCCGCGAGGCACGTCAAATGTCGTTGTCCCACGAGCCAGCCACGCGACGCGCGGTAAAAGGGGATTTGAAGAACAAGGCAACCATCTCTGCCCGGCCGAGGGAGAATTCCTGACTGATTCGTCGTCCTACAAGTATCTTCTTTTTTTCATCTTGCTTTCTTCTTCTTATTCTCTTCCCTCTTCTCTCTTCTCTTCTTCGACCCGGTATACGACACGTCGTTGTCGACCGCGTAGGTCTCCCTATACACTTCCACCCTTTTTTTTTCGATCCATACTTCTGAAAAAAAAGAGAATTTAAAAACACCCTGAACGTGTCTCTGTGTGAATATTTTTTATCTGGCTAGAAATTTAGCGAGGATTTGTTCTTTTGTTATCGAGTATCGATTTTCGATGTCGGACCTGAAATTAGAGAAGAAGAAAAAGTCAACTCGTCAGTTTCTGAGTTCACTGATTGACGAACACTGACCTCGTAAATTGATTATGCACTAATATGTCGACTGATTATTCATTAATTCAAATCATCGTCGATGGTAGACTCCAAATGAGAAACGAATGACGCAACGGAACTGTGCATAGAGGAATAATTCTATATCGTTTCGCGGAGTATGAAAGGTCACGATGTGATACCTTGAACCGCGTCCTCCACAACTCTTCGAAGCAAAGGCCAAAAAAGGTAGGATTTTGAGCTCTCGTGTGATTTGCATCGGCGCGTTAAATTGATCCCCAGGTGACGTCGTGTATGATGTATCATTACATGTCTTCTTTTTTTATAATAATTGAGGGTATTTTATGACGAATTTGGAGCCCAGGAATCCGAATTTGCAAGTTAAATTAGTCTAGTTATCGTCAATTTTTCACTTTTTGGAGTGGAAAAATTTAGATATCTTGATTAATTTTTATTCACAGCTCAATTTAGTTAATACATCAGATCAAGGAACGATACCTCAATCGATTCGGAGAACACCTCATTTTTGGCTCAAAAAATCAGAAAACTACTGACTATAGCTTGTGATTAGTTAGATTTTGGGGGCAAAAATTTTTACTCAGACGTTTGGATCGTGAGGTTTGGATTTTTTGTTAATTTAAAAACTTTGGAAGGCTAATCGCCGCGACCTTGGTTCACCTGCAACTTTTGAGGCAAAAGCTAACTGAGCCAAACCTGCAGCACGCCATTAGCGTATGTAAATATATCTCTCGGACAGAAATCAATTACTGCCCGGCTCTACGTCGCCCGACTTCACTCCATGCATAGCAATGAGTAAGAAAGTTATTATATGCGAAACGAGCTGAAGCTTTCGTTACACAGGAGAAAAGAAGAAGATTTGCAGAAACTGTTAACCGCTGTGTGGAGTTCGTCTGAAAAATGATTTTTTTTTTTTCCTTTTTAAATGCTACTCGCAAGCGAATTAATCAAACTAGCGACGCAATCGATTGAGATGTTATCAAATGTTGATTGGTAAGATCGAAGTAATTAGGAAGAGCAAAAAAAAAAGGATGTTTCCTCACTCTGCATATTCTACAGTAATTTAAGAAACGTTAAACGCTAGCCTTCGAAACTGACGGTTAGCGCATATCAGCAACCGGGTTAATTACGTGTTCAAAATTATGTACGCAGTTTATTTTTACCTTTTTTTTCCAACCGACTTCAGATGACTCGACGTTCTCATTTCAATAATCGTTGGAAAAATCATCAGCGAGTTGTAAGTTATTATAATTGACGAAAAAACTCAGACGTTCTTGTCTGAATAATACCCATTTGGATCGAAGGCGTGAAGTTCGCATTGATTTTCCGCTCAGACGATCGCTGTTATTTGGGGTAAATTGAATACATTACCTCAGGCGAGTTTATATAACTTTTGGTTTTTGTGCTGCGGAACGCGTACGTCGTGAAGTTGGTATGTATCGAGGGTCTTAATTAAGTCAGAAGTATTTACGAGACTCGCTCCCTGATCAAATTCGGTAAACTAAAGAGTAATGCTGATTGGAGACCGGTGCGAATCGTCCTCATCCCAAAATTGGTTCGTTCGTTGAATGGGAATTATTATATGCACTCTGTTTTACGAGCCGTTAAGTAGTTTAGCTTAATTCATTTACTCCACACCAATCAGGAACTGAGGTGATCTGGTACCCCTAAAATATATATCTCGAGCAAAAAATTCGCATTTGTCTCGTCTCGTATCACTGTGATAATGTTATTTTATGAATGTGGAAATGTTGAAAGTTTATGCTAATTATGAAAAATAATATGAAAAAACACGATGAAAAAAAAAAAAAATTGATATACAAGCTAAAAAAATAAAATGCTGTTATAATACGCACGGTTAATTATTCCTGCAGAATTATACGAATATATATTTCGAATCAAACTTTAATTACGTTGAATAACGTACGAGATAACGATAAGAGGCTGTAAAAAGGCATCACATCTTGTTACCAACTAACAAGTAGCCATAAAAGATGTATTCTCGTTGAAAAAAAAAAATCTATCAACGTCATCATTGCAAAATTATACGCATTTCACCGTCACGAGCTTTGCAGCTCTTATTTTTCACCCCATTTTTCAAGTGCCCCACAATTCGTGGGAGTTGCGTTTGCAATGAGGTCGCACCATACCTACAACGGCGTTGGTAATACTCCACAGTACCCACCATTGAATTATACTCGGTAAAGTTAGCAGCAAACATTGGAATTAAGAGCATCAGATATCTTGAAACAACAACTACCGAGTTTGTAAATATATTGATATACTCACCTTATGTGGCTTTTATAAAGGTGACTCCCCCCCATCTCAGGCTGCGTCATACTCCGCAAGCACTTCTGCACTTATAATACATCTAACATAAACGTCGAGAAAAGCAAATCGACTGTACAAAGACCCCTTCTGTTGGTACCGACACACTAGTACAAATATATGGGGCTTTCCGCGTCTAACGGGCCACTTTTTCCAAAATATTTTTTTAACTCGATGAAACTTTTCTCGACCTCTTGAGGGGTCTCAGAAACCATGCTTATAGACCACTCATCAACGCCAAAGGTCCCAATTTCTAAGAGCTACGATTTATGGTAAAAAGTTTCATCAAGTTCAACAAATATTTTGGAAAAAGTGGCCCGTTTGACGTGGAAAGCCCCATATATACAATATATTATTATAACCTAAATTCACACATATGTTTGCGCGTGCACATGCGCCATGCGTTGTTGTAAAATTTGTGTGTCTGTATAATGAGGAATATTTGTCAAATATATAATTCTTTGTTTTTTCAATGACTTTTTCCCGCTCAGATGCGACGTGCAAAGATCCGAAAAAAATTGTTCCTTTTTCGATATCAATTACTTCGAGCGCCAATTTTTTTGAAATTCCCATTAGAAGCGGATTAGCTTCTGGGGGTGAGACTCGAGAAGTTTAAATTTCTTAAGAACGGCGACCACCCTATACCGCGGCGAAGATTTTATATTTAAATACATATAATTTCATGTGGAATTTTGACGGATGTTGCAGGGCATGTAACGAAAGCCTAGCTGGGCAGTCTGGGTTCGTGTCCAGGTCCCCTGGGGCTAGACGACCGCGTTAAAGTTACGTGCATGAGGCTACAAGTCTCCGGCACCACCGACGCAATCAGGTCGCACCTGCCTCCGAGTTGGTAAGTTTTATTACTCGTATTGCTTTTTATATACCATAGCTAGCTATCAACTTATACATGTACGCAATCGGTATATATAGTGGCGTCTATTGCATAGCGTGGATCTCGGTGTAGGTAAACGTGCTTTTCAAGATGTAGGATGACATATCATGTAGACTCAGCCAAGGCTGGAGGTTTAACGACCTCCTAACGCCATCCAAACTCTGTGGTAGCGACACCCAATGAAGTGAAAGTACAAGATCAACTTGTCGTTCGATTAATTAAATACTGATCGAAAAATTCTCCCCTCCCCCCAGTTTATAATTGCGGGACTTGAGTTTTTTTCCCATTTTTTCGTGTATGGGATATAAAGTAATTCCGTTATTTTATAAAAAAAAAAAAGAAAAAAAAAAGTCCCTAGTAGTAGCCAAGAAACGCACGCCTCCGTGTAGTGCATCAGAAGCGTCCTACTTGATTGGGTTTAATTTCACGCAACGATAACACCTTATGGGAGAAATATATCGTAAAGTCGGGTGATACTAGGTATACTCATGTACACGTACATAGGTACGTATATACTTTAAAGTTTCTTTGGTCAAACTAAATTATGCCCAAGGCCTAATAACGTACTATATCGTGCACCAGTTTTTAGTGGATAAAACGAAGCGGGAAAAAAAGGAAAGAGACCAGAAGAAACTCTATAGCTAGATCACGGATCTGGTTCGGTGAACTCGCGTACATCAATTTTCAAGTTTTGGAAGATCTTCGGTTTGCAGTATTTTTAGAATCGATGTATTCCTATATACCTACGCTAAAACACCTCCTCTTGTGTGTAACCTGGAAAAAAATATTCACATAATTTACACAATTATAAGTGCCTGAAAATTCTCATGAATACCAGCCATAGAAAAAATCATGAAATTTACTTTTCATTTCGATCTTCCTGTTCGATTTTTTGCCGTCAAATCAAAAAAACTCAATACCGAGCCCTGAGAACGACTTATCGATCATTTGTCATCCGCGGTTGAAACTCTGGTAATGACTTTTTTTTTTGATTTGAGGGTGAGAGCTTGCCTCGGGTGAGACACGAAAAAAAACGAAATTAAGAATGATGCGACTCAAATAAAGCGACGATCTCAATTTCGAATTGTTTTCGTTTTCTCTTGTCACGGCTTCCATATCTGCGGATGAATGATCAGATACCAAACCGCAAATACCGTTAGTACATAAAATCTTGTATACATATATTTATAAGTCGCCTTGTCAAGAATGAAACCATATCTAAAATTTTGTCGACCGCAATAGAGTCTGTTGACTGTAGCTGCGCACATATGTGGGTATACATGTGTTCACATAGTACACGACTATATATCGGAGTCTTTTTAATCCCGTATACGAATTCGCGGTACGATATACGATACCGAATTAATAATGTATTTACGATATAAATATAGATATATCATACGTGTAACTATATTGTCCACTTATGGAGAATACGAGGCGACGACGCGGCGTCCGCGACGCGACGCGGACGCGCGACTCTCACCAGCTTATATATTCCCCCACTCAAATGGAACGACTGGCGGCGCGTGTCAACCTTGCCGTGTCCTTGAAACCACGCGCCCGCAACGGAGAACGCCCGTGAGTTCGAATGAGCTCAACGAATCAGCTGATCACGACCCTCTATCGATGAAGGCCGCGCGGAACACGCGAAATATATGGTGTGCGACGTATAAAATAACATTTCGTACCACGAGACAATAAATTTTGAAAAAATGTTTCTCCATTTTATCAGACTACCGTCGATATTCTGAGAACTATTCTTGATATCGTGAAAATTATCGTCCCTGAATTTATGGTACTCTTTGTTTCTGCACTGTTCGAAAAGTTTACAGGATCATTTTAATTTGCACGAGGTATCCAAGATTAGTGATGTCTACTTTCCTTATGGCGTAGGATAAATGCATCGGAGTATTCCGAGTATACACGTGTAGTATGTCATATCCGGGTCTGACCGTACGATGTAATAAAGAAAAAACAAAAACCAGATCGAATGCGTACGTATGTGATAAAAGCTGTCTAATATTAACCGACGTGACAATCATGACGACGATGATAACCCAGAGCTATTTTTGATCACTCGTGACGTAGACCAGAAAAGGCATTTCAAAACACAATAGCCACGAATGTTCGATAATAAATATGATATGAAAGAACGAAAAATAATTCATTGAGAAAAATTGAGCGATAATAAATATGATATGAAAGAACGAAAAATAATTCATTGAGAAAAATTGAGCTGAGTCATAAAAATTGAATCAACTTTCGATCCTACGATTATAACATCAAGACATGAAGGGATTAGGATTTTACTGATAATACCGAGAGAAATCTAATAATAATTGTATCGGTGAATAATGAACGTGTGAAAATAGGGCGGTCAGTGTAGATAAATATAGGATAGAATCAGAAATGATTTCTTCAGCAGGACAAATGTAGATTACCATTGCTATTAAAAGCGTCGCAATATTTCTCTGGGTCCTAAGGGCTGATCTCGCCGTAGGCTACTCATCGTCTTGTACGACGAGTATTTTTTCTTGTAATCTACCGCAGTATGAGGCAGAGAACCGCGCGAAGATATAAGAGCGAACGTAGGGAGAATAATTTATGTCGTCTCTTTAAACCCTGAGGGGCTTCTCATCAAGGAAGACACGTTTTAATTCAATCGCTGCTGTTATTATAAACAGAGGTTGTCAATTTTTTAAATTTATTCCCCCGATTACGATTACTGCACATCGTGAATTTTGTCTCTGAGTAAACTTTAAAAGAAACTTCATTATAAAATCGGGGGAAAATTTTTAATTAAAGAAGCCGCATTTAAATTCGACCTCGAAAAAATCGATGCGGCTACGCGTCTTTTCCATATGATATTAAATCCACCGGACGATGATAAAAAAATTCATAACGTAAATGTGATATTGCGATTTGACATTTCGCGAGCGGAATATCAAGTACAATTGCGCGTTTCAATTATTATCTACTTTGTACGATTAAATAATAAATTTGCAACACAGTTGTTCTCGATTTTGGAACGGAGCCAGGTATGTTCCAGGTATGATTTTCCCTCTATATATCTACGAGGAAATTTTCACCAGGGTCAGTCGCGTATTATACGCGATAAAAATAAAGGGAAAGATATTTTTTCAAACTGGTATCGATCGAGGAGATGGAAAAGGATGATATCTTGGCGTCTTATATACGTAGTAAACGGATAAACAAAATTCACAACCGGATCAAAAGTAGTTTGGTTGAGACGCACGGATGCAAATTGCGCGAATCAAGAGAGAATACCGAAGTGCCCGGTGTCTCCAGCAGAAGAATATCTGCTGCAGACATGCGGCCCATCTCGAAGCTGATGTGAGACGCGACGAGGCCCACCGGTCCAGGGATGCAGTAGAAACAGCAGCAGCAGCGGCAGCAACATGCTTGCTCATTTGTCATTTCGAATGTTTTGCACGTCGCGTTCCAATGCCGCGGGAACTTGGTTGTGCAACAAATTACTACACCGCCTGCGGGACAACATCGTGATAATATACATGTGCGACTTATTATATACGTAGTACATACATGTATATATTTACCTGTACATATTTTTCTTAGCTTTTGCGCGGATTCCGGTTCAACCGTACGCCTGTATTAAAATCAGCAGGAAAAATACGAATGCCATCGTTAATTCTTTATGCTCAATTTGACTTTATGTTATATCTGCGGCATATGCGACGACTTCTCACGATGTCATGAAGTCCAGAATTTTCAACTTCTAGCTTCGGCGAAGCACGCATATGCACTTTATTGCATTTTCATATCGCCAAGTCGCAACATGAACGAACGCGTGTGAACCGGATGTACCACGTAATATAGTAGTGGAATTAATTAATTATCGTTATACGAAGAACCGTTCAGGGCTTCCTTAATGTCTAGTGAATATATAAAATATTTTTAAATAACACATGTATATGTGCCTATAGAACAGTCTGGTAAACTTGTACTACTGCATCGCGACTTTTAACGCCACAGGCGAAGAAATTTCCCCTTGTAACTTCTTATTTTATAAATGTATAGCCACTCTATACGTACTTACGTCGCAAACTAGTCACGGCAACTTACTATACGCGGTTGTCTTTTAGTGGACTATAATAGACGGATAATGTACTTCTTCCTATTTTTGTTTCGTTTTCTACTCTTTGTTCGTTCGTTTATTTTGTCTCTCGAATTACTGGGGTATTAGACTTGGTATCGGGAGAAGCGAACAAACTCTATAGTAGAAGCGAAAGTTGCGAACTGACGACGACGACGACTTCGGCTCTACATGGAGTTACAACGTCAATCTTATAGTCGCTTACTACGTGACTGACTTACGAAATAGCGCATATTATACGTACTTAACTTTGATTCACTTTTCTTCAACTTCCAAACTAACAAAAGTACCACAATATACCTGAGCTTTGAACTATCTTATTCGAACTTTTTCTCCATTTATCATTATCAGGTTGAAAAAATAACGAAACGTGATACGAGGTATGCGGATTTACGCGAAGCAAATGAGCTTTTGATAAATTAGCTCTAACTATACAATGCGTAAACTATCAAACGGACTATAATCCTCGCAGATAAAGCTATATGTATGATTAGATGAGGTACATGATACATCTAGCACGTATAGTTGGAGGACAAATAGGAGAGGGGCGACCGTGAGCTGCGGAGGGAAATTTTCTCGCCTCTGACGTAACGTATGGACGGCTTGAGATCACTTATTTATATTATATATAGGGTGTTCGATTTCAAATTATACGGCGAAACTTGCAGGGGAGTGAATAAGATGTTCCCTGTACCAACAATCTGTTTTACTCTTTTTATTTTATTTTTTTTCAAACACGAAATGCGAAGGGACAGAAATTAGATTTTGCACCGTGTGGTTTTTTGGTATCTTTCAATCTTCGGATTCTGAGCACAGTTTTTATTTTTCATGGGAAGGTATAGACGCTTTTTTTGAACGGATTCGACTACATGCTAAAAAATAAATTATAGAAAGACGAAATCCTGTTCGTTGTGTATGCGACCTCATTTATACTGCTTAATGATGATTTAAAACGAGACACCTTGTACATATGCTGACAGTCACGACATATCGTGCACACGTGTTGAGCATAACATCAACTCACGGGTGTTTGAATATTTGTATGTATTTTATGTGTGGATGGATCTGAATTTGTTCATACCTGAGAAATAAATTATTAGTATAAGCGTAGGTATACGAATTGAATAGGAATCGTAATCACGCCGATATATAAACCAGTGCGTCACTGTAGGCTGCTATGACGTCATCAAAATTTGACACGTGCGTGTTCGTTGATATTACAGAGCGTTTCATCGCAATTCGAATTGGAACGATCTAAATATTCTTGCCGGTTCTTTTTCGTTTCATTCTTCACTTTCCTTCTTTGTGAAAATCGCTACTTCTTCCTATGCCACCTCCACTTTTGCCTGCAATGGTGAAATAATGATGTGAAAAAAGTCGTCTCCTTTTTTCTCGTCGTTCAGACGGTAAAATTTATAAGGACGACTATTTGCACCCTCTTCGTCTTATAACTCCATTCATTCTGACACACAAATTAATACGCTATGACCATACATAGGGCGTTCAAAGAGTTTGTCCATGAAGATATGGCGCGAGCAAATAAATAATATATTCTTGTACACGTGCAGCAAAGCATGAGAGCTGATATTTATACTATATGTATCGTACAACCAGACGTGCCGTATAATGAATGACACGAGAGTTGGAAATGAGCGTATTTACCGGGATTAAAATGTATCTTAATTACTCTCACTGGTATACGATATACTCTTGCACTACGTGATGTAACAGTTTGCATACATAGCGTCTCATTTCAACGCGATTTTATTGCGAACGCTTGTCACATCGCGAATTCTTTACAACCCATTTTTATTCGGTCTCAGATAAGAAGCTGGCGACGTGTTAATTCTTATTTCATTTTTTTTTTTTTTTTAATTTTAATCACGGCCGAGGAGGAGTATTCGAGCAAAATGGAGATTTGCAATGAAAGTTTCATATCGCGAGTAGTTTACTTCCTTTATTCCAGTACTCAGCTTATTTCCGCATTTTCGTTTCGCGATTCCATTTTAACTTCTTTTTTTTCCCAAATTCTTCTCCGAAGGTATAGTCCTTTTCGTTCATGTCCTGATCCCCTTTAACTCCGTAGTGCGCCAACAGAGGGCAGCAAGTCCCAACGAAGGGTTTGGGCTTATGTTTTTTTTAGCAGGTCGTAAGTAAGAACCTGAACGCGGCGACGGATGGGATGGGAGTAGTAGTGGGGGAAATGAGAATACATGGTGGGAGAAAGACGCCTCTCGTTGCATCAGGACCTCAGACGCTTTTTACACTTGCAGCGTCTAACACCCGTCTGTATAACTCAGCGCTAAGTTTTCACCGACCAAATATTTAACTGATTTTTGATTCGTTGGAAAGATATTTTTTTTTGCAGATGAGGCATGCCGAGTAGTAATCAGAGAAGCGATTACTTCTTATTCAGGAAGAACAAGTGGATTTGGGATTATGATTTGTTTTGGTTTGGTTGTTGAACTAATAAGTCGAGTATTAAGTTTTAATAAAGAGATCAATTTATTTGACACTCTTGTTCGTAATAAGCGTGCTTTTCTATCGTCACAATAGACAGGAATAAACTCAATCTTCTACACTCATAAATATAAATAAAACATTCTCACATACTCTTTCTTTCTTTCTCTCGTTTTCTTACATATTAATTTCTTACATCTAAATAACTATATCGTATAATTTTAACAAGTTAATTACAAACGGCTTAACTCTTTTTCTAAAGTTACGAACGTTATGCAACAGCTTTTTCCGATTTACGTACACAAGAAATACCATTTATGGAAGACTTTAGTGATTCTTGTTGCGTAAGGCACTTAATAAATTTATTTACGCAGTAGACGTACCTAATACATATCTACTATATTTACACAAGGGGATGAATGTGATAAGTTGGGGCGAATAATAATAAATGAAATGAAATTCGGGAGAGGAATAATTGAGCCAGGGTAGGGGGACTCATAAATCAAAAATATATATACTATACATATAACATGTACACTAAACAATCTAGGGGATGAAAGTCACGTGGGATATGAGAAATCTACAAGGCACTGTTCAAGGCACTGCCCAACAGGCTTTTCTTATTATTATATATCTATCATACATGTATACTGGCCGACATTGGACACTCCGAATTAAACAGAAAATATGGAAGCCCGATTTGCTGGACCGCACTCGACATATTTTTATCTCTTCTATCAAGTATTTCTACTAAACTTTTATAGTTTCATTTTTTATTTTTTTTTTATTTCGTCAAAGTGTCTATCCGTACGTTTTCTTCTCATCTCTCAAATTTTTTTTTTTTTCTTCTCCATCAAATGATTACCATGGTCTCCACGGTTTGTCTTCAACTTCAGGTACGACGCTCTTTCTCATAACGAGTGCGAGTGGTTTTTGTAGGGGTGGGCTGTAAACCCTCGGATCGAATTCGGGATCGCTGGTATATCCGTTCGCTGGTGAAGTTGCGACGTCCCTATGGCTGGTATTTGTCGTAAACGGAGAACCACCCTGTTCCCTAAACGCTGCAGGGGGTGCTTCGAACGCTACGGGACTCGCGGCACTCGTTGACGTCGAACTTGCCGAAGATGCCGAAGATGAGGCGGACGCCGTACTCGCCGTTCTTTGGGGAATCGGTATCAGTGTTGGTAACGGAGATGTGGGTGCGGGGGATGAAGACGGAGATGCGACTGGCGTGGCTTTTGCACCAGCGGGAAGAACTAGCGCGATATCACCGTTCGGAAGACGCGTTGGCACAAGTTGAAGACCCGTTCCGTTTGCATTCGTGAAGAAAATTCCGTTCGATTGTTGAACTTGAATTCTTGGGGTCGAGTCGACTTGGGGGAGAATGTGAACTTGTAGTTGTGTCGTCGGTGGTGCGGGCTGAACGGACTGCTGAGTCGTCTGACCGTTCGTCGTTGTTGTTTCCACTGGACCAAGACAGGATGCTAGGTGCGCCATGAGACGACGTTTCACCGATGCTTCCAGACCCGAAAATCTGCTAACTTCACCCGCGCACTCCGTAAATCCAGCACGAAATTTATTCAAAACATTTGGGTCCGTTGCTGCGGCCAAAGCTACTTGCTGACGCTGTAATGTCTCGAGGTGTTTCACAGTCATCTCCAGAATATCAGCCTTTTCTAATTTTGAATGTCTGGCCGGCTGTAATCAGAAATAAAAAAAAAAACTCGTTAGATTTTCTGTCGATCTATTAAAATTTGAGACTGGTTGAGATCAGCAGATATAAAAATTGTGACGTTTGCATAAAAATGAATAACGAACACGTAAAGTTTGGATTAATGTTTTTTCCTCAAATGTCAACTCTTATGTTTCAATTCGAAAATACTTACGTCTTTTTTCATTGCATCGAGGATCAGGGTCTTGAGATCGTTGAGGCAGTTGTTTATTCGGGCTCTTCGACGTTTTTCCATTATCGGTTTATTGCTCTGTAAGCAGAAAAAAATATTCTCAGGTCAGTCAAAAGGTATCGCATAATTAAAATTTTTTACAAAAATCATTGCTAGGCAGATATCACGCGCGGGTTGCACTTTGGTTTTTTTTATATTAATGACGAGAAACTTGAATCGCTCCTAAAACGCTGTGCCCGAGATTTAATTTGATCTTCACCACTCAACAGGTGTCAGTCAGCAATCGTTTGAACGAACATCTTGAGATAGCGGGAAAAACTTGACTCGAGATTTTTTACACCGAAAAAAAATTTGAAAACTAAGGAGATCGCGAGATAATTTTACGATTTTCATCGGACAAGAAGCTGTTTTTTTTTTTCTCAGAGTTTTCTTGGCGGAACAAATGTTTGGTACTGTCGTATTGAAAACTGCTGATTCGATGCAAGAATATAGAAGTTGGAAATCGGACCAATTATCATAGTACTCCGATTTGTTGTTAAAGTTTTTTTCCTAGTATTTTAGTAAAATTTGTTATTTTTTCATCAAACTCAGCGGATCTCTGTATGAAAACGCAAAGTGCAACTGCAGCAACGTTGACCCGATAAGAACGAAAAATTGCTATCAACGAATTACTGAAGACACTAACCCGTCGGTTTTCTCCAGATCGTCTCGTGGTTGAGGTCGCAGTTTGTGCAGGGGGCTGTCCAGCCTCCTGGGGCACGTGTTGGGTCTGAGGTGCAGAACCAACAGTGACACCCCCAGTTGGCATCGTGGCACCAACCCCGGTGACCATAATTAATAATGAATTTGTCGCGCACAAAAACCAAAGTATTTGTCGCCTTATATCAGCGCGAGAATCTTCTCTTCTTCTCTTCACTGGTTTAGTTTATAATAATTTTTCTTTCGTTTTTCTCTGTTATCAGATATCACTTCACAATTTGTAATCCAGGTAGTATTTCATTATTCTTCGTCCACTAATTTTTAATACGCCTCTTTTGCGGGGGTTATTTTTAAAAATCACACTACGTATTTTATGCTCGTTCCGTAATCCAAAGTGCCAGTGGGTGGATTGATTTAGTTTGAAAAATTAAAGTGTGTATTTTTAGTAGAGATCCAAAAATATTGAGAGAAATATTTTGGTTGTCTCAAAAAATGTTTAAACTCCGAAATAATTTTTGCTCGCTCGTTACTCGACGCCAGCTAATGCAGCTCGGTTCTAAGCTCGTCCTATCGCTGAGCGCACCGGAGCTCGACTGGCTTGTTGAGTACTCAATGTTCTGCCCTCTCGACACTACGGAGTTGCTTTTAGCGGTGGAGGCAACAAAAATGGTGGGGGAAGGACGGCGGCGCGTCCCGACGCTCGGAGTTCCCCCACTACCGGACACACGTATATAGAAAACTAACACAAATCGACTATCCCGAATGCCAAAGCACCAACAATAACCACTCCCAAGTTGGTGTTGGACCTTTGGAGTTGGGCGCCGTCAGGCCCCGCTGCTTGCGCCTCGCTGCACGCTTCACATTCCCCCTCTCTTATTGCGATCGGAAATCGGGATTCAGGATTACCCCTGAGGCCCATACCCCCCGACGCCGAGACTCAAAACTCCAAAGATCGTCTCGCCGCAGGTTTTGCGGTCGCACGCAGACCGAACGACGACGTGTGCCGGTTGCGCGTTTACGAGTCAACAAGGAACTCCGATCTCCGAATGCAGATCGCTGGAGATTTTAGAATTTCGCAGATTAATTCGACCACATTTATATGCACATATTGAAATTCGTTATACACGGAAAAGATCAATTTCAAAATTATGGCTTACCACCGTTTGTTCATGCATGACATGGGCTTTTCCTCTTTATAGTCTCGTGACAGATTACACATGAGCCGGTGTTAAAGATTAGCGTGCTATTAAAAGAATTCATTGCTGTATAAAGAAAAAGTTTCACGAGACACCGACGCGTATTTGCTCACGGAAATCTTTTTTATTGCGAATGGCGCTGCTGCACTTGCGGTGAACTATATTATGAGATTATATCAGATTTGAGTCATGACCATGATAAGTGTACTTACGTTATGTCTTATAAAAATAACCCACTCTAAACTGGCCTTACCGGTTAACTTCTCATCGTAAATATATAAATGAATTTTTATCAGTTATTTTTTATTTGTTACATCCCTTCTCTTTTTAATCCGTTTTTGGGCATCGATCTAGTCATGTGTTTGGCGTCACGTGTCACGCACGGCTTTCTTGATCTATACTAAGACTTTTATGCGGTATGAGAACTGGATTGCACCATCACCCGACCAACTACTATACTTGATATTATCAAACCCTATCTCATGACCACTTCTTACAATCTCCTTTACCGCAGTTTCTGATATATTCATATGATATGACCTAATTTAACTATACGTTATCAAGTTAATTATCAAACGTATTACGTGGCAAAAGGAAGTCAGTCTGGTCCAGAAAGGATTGATTCGCATAGGGAAAATGCAGTCGGATACTTTGGAAAAATGTACGTTTGTGCGAAGAGATTTTCGCAGCATCCCGTTCGTAACGCTCCTGGACCGGTAAAATGAATAACGCGTGCAAGTATATCTGTACAGAAGAATCCCAGTATCGAATATAAGAAGGGTTGTAGTAAAACGAAGAAGACTCCGTGCCTAGAAAACTTGTCGAGGTTTGTGCGAGAGCGACGGAAGATGAGAATCCTGATGAGTGACAAAGAAGTGCTATGGGAACAGGGTAGGGAGAACGGATAGCCTTGGAAAGAGACAACTGAAGAAGTCTTGAAAAGAGATGCACAAGTAGTCGGACCAATCGGACACTCGAAATTCGCTCCGGCGCGCGCCAGACGTTCACTTATTGGACGAGATATTCTCCCACTTTATTCTCAAATCCGACCTGCGACGAGCGTGCCGCTTGCCTCGTGGATGGTGGGGTGAAATCATCATTCGACTTCTGGCGTTCGAACGATCAGGGCGTTTTATTTTGGATTAGGCGCGTGATAATCTTCGAGAAGGTGAAATCTGCGACGCGATCACCTGACTTATTTTATCGACGCATTTCACTCTCCCTCCAATCATGTTTGCCATGTGGACCACATATAGACTGTAAATTTCTCAATCGTATAGAAAATGAAGAGTTCTAATTTGAAAAAAAAAAAAACACATTTTTACAATGTGACAGATTCCAAACGCCGATGACACGATCAAATTGCATCGTGGAATTCAGATGACGAGGGAAATACCCTTTTTTCTTAACTCTCTCTCTGAATTTCCTTCTCTTTATCTATATGCAGAGTTTTGTGCGAAAAATTTTAGGATTCACGATATGCGTCTTCAGACGATATCTGGTGTAAAATATATAGAGATATGAATTACCTGAAGTTATAGGCCTTGATTTTGAACAAGATTTATTTTTTAACAAATCGATTTCTTTATACAGATGATAGTATTATTGATCACGCGTATCCATAGATGATAGTCATCGTACTTTGAGTCAATTTTCATTCGCTCCGACCAGCATATTCATGAAAGTCTACAAATGGTTCTACGTCATTAGTCTATTACAACCGTATGGTCACGTGATTGCTGAGTGACGAGTGACATATCGTTTTGAGATTCTCCTCGCTCTTTTCAACCCCCCTCCCCCTTGGCATATTATATCTTCGATGCTTCGTCTGTATAATTCCTCCTAACGAGGGATGAATCTATCTTTGGATCTATCGATTTCTTATCCAATCCCGTATCATAATAGAGTCGCACATGATTTGCTGTATACGATAAATGAAAAATATCGTGAACGCATCGATCAATCGGATGTTTCGTATTTTATTCATTGGTAGTATGTTTTTTTCTTTTATCTTTTATTTGGATGATTAGCTGTGCGGTTTTTTACTCGTATCAAACGTCGAGAATTCGTGATTCATTTTGCGTTGCGACACAAAAACGTGACTTATACACGCGCGATCCAGTATTTCAATGTCACAAATGAATATCACGTGTTGGTTTTGTAAGACCGCAATTTCGTACGCAGAAACTCGCATCGCAGAATACGCCGCTGCAATTTCCCGTTCAATATAGGTATGCCAAAACTCTTGACAAAAGGTCCTGAGAAGTTGTTGGAGGGAGTGGAAGTCAACGAGTTTTCATTTACTTTCGGATGCTGCACAGGACGATGCCTCCTTCTGGCGGCAGGAGGGCAAACTTTAAACTGGGAATCTCTATCTCGGTCAGTATGGGGAAAGAATCCGAGATGAGAAGGTCTTTTCCCGAACCTGAAAAAATTCTACGTCATATCGATTGGAATAAAAAATTCACTGAGAAACAATCTTTGTAACTACTAAATGAATTATCGAATATTTGATATTCATATTTATATTTGTATGTTATAAATACGAATATAAATATATTCGTCATCCGTTAATTCTCGGGATATCGTTTTTTCGACCCAAATTATAAGGACCTTTTCTGTTCATCCGCACGTAACCGAAATGCATTTCAATTACTTTAATATTTTTTTGTTCAATTTTTGAAATTCAACTTTACTGTGATGAAATCTCCATGTTCCAATAGTGCTCCAATTTTTTTCAATATTCTATTAGATTTTCCAGAATTTTTTCAGATTTTAGAAAATACTATACTATAGTGTACAATAAATCATGAAGCAGATCTGAGATATGACCGCCGGATCTTGATCGAGTTGTCATAGAATGCCTCATATGATAATCGTCATTCATGATCACGTATCGACGAGTCTGGGGTTCGTCTAGACGCTCGATTACGCGAATGACTCGATAAGTCATCGCTAATTTATCCTGGATATGAGATCAACGCGATAATGAATTTTATAAATCGATAAACAGAGGAGACAAAGATAAATGGGATGTAGAATAAGGAGGGTAAAGAAAATGATCGATAAAATATGTGCAGGAACCCATTGATTTTCGGGGAACGTTGCTGCGCGCTGCAGTGTTTGCTCAAGATATGATGTAAGCCGAAATTGGCGACTGTCATTCCGCAGTTCTGGTACGATATAAATGTACGGAAGAAATGCAGCGCGCTGAAACCGCGGCGCGTGCGAGTTTTACGACTGCCCTAAAGCGTCCAATCACCAACATCCGATCGCTGATAATGCGGCGGTTATGGGTTGATGCAACGTGCTCGCGTCGACGACGGGATTTGTAATCGATATATCGAATCGAGACCTGCGGCTACGAGGTATGGAATATGGTAACGAAATTCTGGGTAGGACCCGCCTTCGCGATATCTACTCCATATACTATACTCGCGAGAATATCAGTTACTCGCATGTTAAGAAAATCAGCTCACTGAAATCCGGAATCCTTAACCTTTCTCTTTAAGAAAATCTCACGCGTTTGAGATTTAGTGCAGGGTACCGAGGTAATTCGGTGCGAGTTTTGTATACGTACCTATATTAATTTTTTAAAGCATGGGAGCGTGGCTAACTCGGTTTGATGGGGAGGAAAATCCTCTTAAAAAGTCGTCAAACTTTAACCCGAGAATTCGTGCAGCTCGAAAGATCGTATTTTTTGAAAGTTTCGAATAACCTTTTTTTTTACTCTTAAAAAGTCAGTTGCAGGATTACATATTTTATGTCCTTTAGAATTTACACTAAACGCGAAACACCATATATTTTTTAACATTCAGCTCTAAAAATTTAGAATTTGAAAATATTCTTATTGTGAGTACAGTTTTTCACCTTTTTTTTTCCTACACTTCGCTATGTGGCGCGAAAAAAAATTTCTTTCTGCTGCTGGGACGATCATAAACACCAATCAGCCGTCTTCGAGTTGCACGGGAGAAAAAAATCAACCCCTCATCTATAACCACGGAATGAAAAAAATTATGCCTACTTTGACGAAAAAATCATAAACCATATTCCCCGGATGAAAAAAATTGTAGGAAATATTAAATTCTAATCCTTTTTGAGGCAAAAAATTTGCCCGACTAATTGCCGTGGAGCTGTAGGGAAATAGTAAAGGGTTACTGACCGTACTACGGAAGACTGTTGCAACACCCTTTGCTTTTACGCATGGGGAATTGGCTGGGACGCAGATATATCTATATACGTTCACGTTTCCTTCACAACCCTTTACCTGCGGCTACCCGGAAGAAGGCGATTTTGAATAAACTCTACGGGCTGGTGATGCCAGCGTAACGTTTAACCCTTAACATTTGACGTTTGTGGCTCTACGGTAATCACGGTGAAGGGTTATTGCACGCCCAAGCAATTATTATTTTGAAGAAATACGCCAGGAAAAGGGTTAACCTTATAGTAGGATCGGAGACCTCAAAGAGTTTCGCTACTTGTTGGTCAAGTTAATCTACCCTCTAATTATTCGAACAGTTCATCTCGAAATCATTGTAGTTTTCTTCATAGTTAAACTACAGGATACAGATTTTCGCGAGATGTTATTGTGAAACATAAAATTGCTAACTTTGCTCAGATCAATATACGTAATTAAAGATCTATAATACTTTTTCAAAGTACTTTGGTTTTTATCCAAAATTTTTGACGTATTTTTGTGAAAAATTCTCAGTGGATGAATCGACCGAACACTTTTAGATACTTTGGAGTTTAACAAATAGCACGTTAGAAATTTGCGAAATATTATTCGCAAAATGTACCGCAGGTATAACGGAGGAATTCCTTCCATTTACTCTATACTTTGAGAAAGAGCTGCAATATAAAATTTTACTCCTATACAATTAGGGTTAAATCATAAAATCCTGGGTTACTTGACCTCGCGCACTATCGGTAAGCCTTTGCGAATGAAAGGCAAGGGGAAAAATTTGCAAATAGCCGTTGTAAAACCGATTCCATCGACGGCAATGCATTACACCCTTTGGAGGGTTGAAAACTGCAGTTCAAACCCGTCGCGCACAAAATTTGTCAATCACCCTTATGGTCAGATTTTACGATCTCCGGTTCAGCTCGTTACGCTATCGAACCAAGGTCACAATAACCACGTTCCAATATGCGATTTTGACGGTAAGAAGTAATATTTTTATCCTTATCGAATACAATGTGTTTTGAACGTTTCTCTATTCAACTGCAGCAACTTTGCGAAATCGTGAATCTATTACGGAATGGGTACCCACCCCTAATGTCTGCAGAGTTGTGAATAACCCCTAAAAAGGCTTGGCCACCATAAAAGCACCGCTACTTTGGCTCGTGCGAAGAAAAATAACGACAAGTTTAGGACTGCGGAGTAGTGGTAGGCAAAGCTGCAGAACCTTATGTTTGCGAAAAAACCGCAAAATTTTGCAGCCCGCAATATTTTTTTTAGCACGGGTTATTTAGTTTCCGTTTCAAGGGGTTGCTTTTAAAAAAGGTTGCCCCCGCTGCATTTTGCTCGTAAAATAATAAAAATACAACTTCGGAAGGGTCAAGTTTGCAAGGGTTGTAAAAGGGTGGAAGTTAAAGTGTTAAAAAAGGGGACACCGTAAAGTTTTCTGCGATTTTTTATTCTTCGAGTAAAAAACCCTAAAAATTCTTTCTGGAAACGAGTAAAATTTTCAAATTTTTACAATTTTTACCGTTGTAAAAGAGTTGTAAAGGAGTTGCGATGGGTGAAATCTTCAAACTTTCACTTTTTGCGAATGATCTTCCCACCCGTATTCCAAACATAAGGGTTGTAAAAGGGTTGCTAATTTCACCCTTTTCACACCAAAGTCGAACTTGAAGTATAAGGAAAGGGTAATCCATAGGATTAAAAGTTGTGGTCAACGAATAGCCGAACCCTTTTATTGGTGATCACCGAACCCTTTCAACTTAACCCGCGCAAATATACACCCCTTTATCATCCTCACCGCATTTTTTAGAGAACGCTCATCACCCTTTGCAGAAAAATACAACCAGTCGCACGCTAAGATACGTTTTGAAAAAATCGGCACTCCGCAAATTTTACAATCGGCATAATAACTCGCGGTTTCGAGTAGTTTACTTGAGAATGGGTAGAAATGAGTGCCCGTCTTTTCATTCATTTAGTGATCGAGGAATGATCGATAAAAAAAAACCGTTGATGATGCGTGAGTGAGATTGAAATATGGTTGAAGAACTTGCGATCAGATTTGATATCAGAGATAAGCGAAATTCTTATGGCAAGTCGGGTGAACGTTATACTTTCATTTTTCCCGTGAATCTCGTGTCCTCGGAACCCTACGCGGTTCCCTAGGATCGTTTTTCGGTGACGGTCGCCTGCTCGATATTACAGGAATATCGCGTTTCGCCCTACGTCTGACCTCGTTACTCACGGACTGCGGGCTCAGTAGTGGAGCCGCGCGGCGGTGCCACGCGGGCCTCACAATTTTTGCTTTCGCGGCATGCCGTTCTCAATCTGCACTTCATTTGGTTCGATCGAATCGTATCGAATTTCCCTCTTCTCTGGCACGTGCAACGAGCCTTCAGGAAAGGGAATCTCATTTTTTCGACAGGTGCCCAGACGGCGGAATTACTTCACGGCTCGATAACTCAATGTTTGTATATTACATTCCTCTGCATCGCTGAGACTGTACCCTTTGAGAAAAAAGGAAATTTCCATAAAAAAACTAAATTTCTGCAAATCTCTGTCGTAACGCGGATAATTTGTTATCTATAAAAAAATTTCACAATTTGAACACTTTCCTGAATTCAAAAGAAGGCTTGAGAATATTTGATAGTAAATAAATGTTTGGTGATGAAATTCGTTAAACAAAAAAAACAGGTGTCCGTTACAGCGTTTGGTCTTCTTCTCTTGCAGCTATGTAGAACGTTGATCGTCGTTCTATATTGGGTTTCCTTGTCTGAGAAGGCACGTGCGGGCCGCCCCAAGGATGCATCATCAGGGTCTGATTTTTGGGACAGGTAGAAATTGGGGCGCGGTTTCGGGTTGCCGATATTATAAAACAAAAACTGGGACTACAGTTATAGGCTGCAGGCATTCACCGCACGCTTCTATATATCCGTTGAGTCGCGTGCAAGTTATAAAACGACCCCATATAATACCGATTTATATTTATCCACCTCTAGGTATAATTTTTGAAATAGAAAATAAACTAAAAAAAAAAAATTAAAATGTTTCCGCTTTCGGAAAACGTATACGTATAATTTCCGTGTAAGGTGTTCGAAGAAAGGAGATGAGAGTTTTATGAAAAATCAGAAATATAGTAAAAAAGAATTTATCTTCTCAAACCCAAAGTGAAAGAGAAAGACGACGTATCTTTAGCTCGTATGTCACTCCCACGCGATATTAGTGGGTAAGTTTTGCTTCATATGCCGTTCTTGCGATCATTGAACGAGGTGGAGTTCTCGCGGAGGGGGCTATTTAGCTCGGTGTGAAATATGTGGTGCCTCCCCGCGGTGCAAAGTTAACTTTTTTCTTCAGCTTTTATTTTACTTAACATTTTTTAACCAACCATACGACTGCACGCACGGTGTAGGTATCTATACGCTGGGGCTAATCGCGAAGCTGGAAGATGTCTACAAGAATTTTACACACGACTAACTCGGCTCTGCGCTTCACGACCGTGGGAATTATAATCTCATTGTCAGTTAGTGAACATAATTTGTAGGCAAGACTATCGACCTTTGCACCTTATGGTATATCTACAGAAAAGTAGTCGCTGTTCTATTAGGTGGGGCATTTTATATCTGTATGCGCCAAGATGTGAACAATACCAGCTGAGCGTGGGCGATTAAGATGTAATTCTTATACCAGCTTCTATCCGTGTCATTTGTCAATCTCTGCCTATATACCATAGATACGACACTGCTATGCGGTGTATTCTTCTTCGCGCAAGAGTATACATTGCACAGACAATTATTTTCTTTGGAATTTTATCAGCATGAATATTTTATCGTATTTTACGACATAGTTTCGCATCTGCCGATGGGATGGGGTAGGGCATCGATATTCTCTTGAAAAGCTGATCCGAGGCATCGGGGGTTAAATTGAAGGGAAAGGAGAAGGAGAAGGAGGGAAAAGGGGGCAGAGGGTAGGAATAGGGTGTACAAAGACGACCTACAATAAAAGCAATTTGCAGGACCTGCCGTAAAACGAATGCGAACAATAAACTGTTTACTAAATTCATTTTACTACGTATATAGTACAGTGAAACGCATGTGGGGCAGACAGGAAACCCTGCAAGGGTGTATACTTCAATTTTGTATAGTTCTCGCAGGTATAACTTTGAGAAGCTATAAGATAATGAAACCCTAAACTTCAGGTCATTGAATTTTTCAATAGTTAAAAATCAGTCGCGTGCGCGTTACAGTTTTATACTTGGAATATCGCCACAACCGATCGTGCAAAGTTCATTTTTCATCTTATTGAAATTTAAGATGTAGACTTTCAACGAGTTTTTTTTTTTTTGCCTCCAACCGCAGTTTTATTTAAATAAATAGTTTATATCTCCCCTAAATGTGCAACTGTCTTTGAAAAAAATCTACTTTCTTCTTCAGTATAACTGATGCAATTAGCATCTCAAACTAACCGCTATACGTATGATCCCTTCAGCTAATATTTACTCGCTAGAATAATAAAACACCCGGTGGTGGGATATGCTGGAGATTTTTGGGGCTGCAACCCTAAACTGTATAGTGGAACCACGTGAGCAAAAATTCAACAACCGGGTTGAAGAAAAATTATCATATTATTTCTATTAGACAGTTCGCTACCCACAATTAACGCTACCGTCTCACCAAACTAACGAACCGAGACCCAACTTGCAACCCTTTATTCTGGTCTTTTTTCTCTTTTCTTTTTTTTTTGAAAAACCTGTTCACGTCTAGGTATATATTTGAGTTAAAAAAAAATTGGAAAGAAAAAACGTGTCAAACTTATGTCATCCGAACGGTCTAACAATACTCTTTCAAAAATATACTTTTTTTTTTACCAGAAACTTTTTTTTCGGTATTTCTCTTTAGACATTTTCGTTAATTGATGCCCTACGCTACATGCATATAATATAAGTCGACCCGACGCCAGACGGCGTGAATAATTCGAATTATGCTCGAGCTCCGGTACAGGTCGTGCGGGACGACCAAAAAACCGCATGAGTATTTATCAGGTGATAAATATAATTGGTCGTGTTCAGCCGTTTTTTTTTTTTTTTATTCATTTCTATGTCGGTTTCGCAATGGTCGAAGTTCCGTCTCAACTTTATGACGATTATTTTCAGATCTCTGCGTACAAAAATGCTATCAGATATACTTTTATTTCTAAAATCTTAAAATGACAAATCCATTACATGACGAGAACGAATGTTGATAATTTGTGCGACAAGTTCTGGCCGACAGAGGTGAGCTGAATTAACTTCGGAGTTAACGCCTCTTTTCTTTTCTTTTATTTTTTCAAGCCTGCACGGCCACGTCACGTCGATGATGTGATTTTCTTCGATTCGTACTAACAATAAGTTTTGTACACATTAAAGTAACTCCTCGTACATTTTTCCCATGACCCTAGTTATACATAGGATGTTTGATCGATTAGCATAATCGATTGATTCTTATTAAATATTCAAGTGACGATCACGTCTAATGTACAGGATGGAAAAGTGGTGGTATAATTCTTACCTACCTAAAGCCACCTTGTATAATACTTTTACCCATACCTTTTTACCTGTAGTTGCGGCCAATATTCTCACGTCCTCTCGCGTCGTCTGAGCTGTATGTAAGAGGTTGATTCTTTTCTTTTTTTTCTTTCCTTTTCATTTTTACCCTCCTTGTTGTCTTGCTTTTTCACCTTTCTTTCAGTGTATATCTATACTAAAACGTTAAAGTATTTATTTCCATATTCCATTACCACATTCTTACCTCTAGACAGAAGAGCGGTCTCTATGGTGTTATCGAACTTAAGGTAGCTGTTACGCGTTATATGTAAATTATAATGCACACTGTTTCACTTTATACACTTTATGTGTATAAGTAACGACGTGAATCACACCTCGATATATACGAACGGCTGCACGCACGTTTTTTAAGATGCACTTCTTCTACACGTTGCATTACGTTGAACTTCGACGACGAACGTGACACGATAACCGTAGGTTATACACGGTAAAGTTGGTTAGAAAATTCATGGGGAACGAGAAGATGGACATGGGGTAGCTTGAGCCTCGGAAAAAAAACCCAAAAATACACACACTAAACTACGTACATATTTAAAACGTGACTAATTTTAAGAGCTTAAGGAATTTTATTATATACAACCGAATAACGTTCTTCTTGTTCTCTGCAGGTCAGAATTAACTCACGGTTGGATTAATGGATCATACTCAATTATTTTTCATATTATATATATAGTGAAATAATTTTTATTCCTTTCAATTGTTTTTTTCATAAATAGATTTACTTTCTTTCATATTCCTTCTTCTTTTTCTTTGGTTTTTGATTCTCGGACTGTGAGGTGTCGGAGTAACAAAGGGGATATGCATATAAAGAAACGTTAGAGTGAAATGGAAAAAAAGATCCGATCCATCATTCGGAACTTTATTCAATTAATCCGAGAAGCGTGCGTTGCTCAGAAATACGAGCGGCGTATAGTTCGGCATCACCGGCAATATTCTAAGAGTGCAGCTACAGCCAGTAAAAAGGCAGAAGAAGCATTATACGCATCCTATATAGCTATATAGAATCGTTCGCTTGAAAAGGTTAAATAAAAATTATAATAAGGCCTCGATTAATTTTAGGCTAGAAAACTCCGGTAGCTAAGGCATAAGTCGTACGGCCCTATAAGCTCTGGGGATGAATAGGCTTACACACCAGCAACGCGTTCCAAGGTAAAAGAAGCAGAAGCAGTTAGATATCTTTGCCCCGTTTCAGGACTGGATCGCAGGACTAGCTCAGGAACTTCTGTATTATACGAGACGCGGGGATTGGGAGCCAAGAGCGAAACCCGTGGGATATTATACACTATATAAGTCTGAAAATGTGTGCGTGAGATATCCATTTATATACATACATAGATATGTATAACGTATACGTACAGTTGATAGTTTAACGCTACCGGTATATGGTGTAAGGGCTTGGCCGTGCCGCCGCGCCGTCAAGCAATCAAAGAACGGGGCGAACGACTATCCGAAAAGCTGCCCGAGTATCGCGAGCCCTAGAGGGCGAAGAATCAAGGGTCATTAATATTGTCGGATTACCTCGCGACGAGCTCTAATCCTCACGAGATGGAATCCTATTTCACGATTTCAGGGACCAAATGGGACTCGTTTTGGAATTTAGGTCCCCACACGACCCATACACATGTGGTTTTGATTACTGAATCCTTCACTGCGTGCAGACGGGTACCTCTCTAATTTTTTTCCGACCGAAAATTTCACTCAACCCATTTAAAACAACGCAGTTTTCGGACCGCATTATTTCGACTCGCAGAAATATTTTTCCATATGTACGATAACAATTTCACCCATCGAATTATATTTGTATAACGTTATTCGTGTAATACGCACTGGGCATAATATGGAATGTAGAATCAATATTGAAAGCCGACAAAGTGGATGCAACCTAACGCGGAGAGTGAGAGTGGGAATGATAAAAAAAGGGAGTAAATTAGGCGGCGCGTATCACGAACTATACAGCCTATGGAGTCTCGTTCCTCTTTTTTTTCATTTAAATTTTTTTTTTCTTTTTATTCCTAACGTAATCAATGTTTACTCGTAGCTCATTCATGGGTAATGGAATCGGTCTGATTGCCCGAACGGAGGAAGAGATGATGACGACTACTCACCAATTCAATCAGACCAGGTAGCACGATGCGATGGGATGCCGCCGATGCGGTTGCCTCAATATAAAATAATCAGCTACTGTGCGTTTCGTTCGTTCATTCGTTCGTTCGTTCGTTCGTTTCTTTCTTTCGTTCATATTCCGCCGCCCATGCTATAATATAAGTCCGTACGCGTCTATAAGTCGCATACCGACAACGGTAGCCTCAATTACTACGAGCTACCAAATCTTAAGATTATATTGCTGCCGATGCTGATGCGCGCTGCACCGAACGCTGGACAGCGCAAGAGATTTGAATCGGCCAAATTAGAATCTATTCGAACTAATTGGATATTATTTCTGGCATATTGAATTATTAGGGACAATAAGATTTCACCCAAGATCTGTTGGCATGTACGGGGCGAGGGGCGTTCGGAATATCTTTCTGAGTATACCATCAACTATGTTATATTATAAAATACAAATATAAACTGCGCTTTGAAATATCTTTTATAGATATATTCTATCTAATCATATGTAGACGGATAGATTATTTATCAAAGTACGCCGCGATCTAATCGTTAATTGACAAACGTAATTTAGTTTTTTTTTTTATTTCTATTTTTAGAAACATAGGAATATTTAGTAAAACCTAATCACGACTCCTTCGAATGAAAGATGGTATATCGAGACATGAAGCTGGAAAAATTCCATTGATATTTTACGCTATTCCATCTGTTGAACGTTATGACACAGACAATCAATGAAATTTGCGGTGAATTTTTGATCGCTATCTTAGTGATAATAAAAAAATCACGAGATCGTAGATATCGCGGTCTAACACGTGACTGATAAAAAATATGACTGGATCTGCACATCTGTAATTTACGAACATATAGATATATGGGAAAAGATATGTTCGATTATAATGCGAGAAAATTAATTAGTCTATAAAATTTAATGTAAAATAATCGAAAGAAGTGGGGGAAGGTGTGTAAGATATCCGGTGAACGTTGTAAATTCTCGGTACTCTCAAAAACTCGATCACGTTATGTGTTGGGACGAGCAGAGCGATATAGATCGCGAAAATCGATCATTTCAGCACCTGCGGTCTGCACCTCTTCGTGAGGATATAGGGAGGCGCTTCGTTCTCACCTACAATCAGGCCCTAAGTTGTAATTACAATTATGCAGATCACGAGACGATCCATCCAGTATTATACACTTGAGCGTCTTTGAGTGGTGACATCGAAATTTACATAGTTAATTCGTATGATTTTACATTTAAGAAATTTTTAACGATCGACTTGACGTCGCACACCCAGAAGCCGTGTTATACACATAAAGGATAACAGAGCATCGTGTGTTATAGCTAAAGCTAAGCGCGCGTTCCTCAAAACTTTTTAGGGCAGTTCGCCCTGGGTGGTCGACATAAATTTTTTTTCCCGCTCCCTCTATCTTTTTCTAAAAAAAAAAAAGAAAACACCCTGTCCGAGAATTATGGTAATATTGGGAATTACGTACTGTATAATTGATATTTATAACCACTCCCTTTATTATATATACGCGCAGAGTCCTGCTGGCGAGCTCCTGTCACTATTATAAACACCTGTACTGATTTTGACGTATTCTACCCTGGGAGGCATCAAAAAAAAAATTAAATAAAATGAGGCACGTCTTTCGATTCTCCTGAGAAGATCTTGAAAGTTTAACAGAATTCGAGGAAAGAGAAAAAAGGGAAAAAATTTTTTTGCCCTGACCAAAGATCGTGCGATTCACGTCATCTCTGTTTGCTTACACCGTATCACCGTTGTGTAAAGAAAACACAATTTAAACGCTCCGTTGAGGTTATCGCGTCGATCGACGTCGACGAGTTTCTCGCCATATCGAAGAAACATATCTTCACCTCCACACAAACCAGCTCATATACAAACCACCATCTCGTGCTCTGCCACGCGAACGAAACGAAACGGCCCGCACGTTATGTTATATGTAGTATAAGGCATACCTGTATATATACCGACGTGGTTGATCCGCAGGAGTGTCTCGGATAACATCGGATATGGGTATCCTTAATTTTCGCTTGGTCGAGCCGCGCGTAAGGTTCTCTTCTAATAGATGAGAGGAATCCTTTTCACCGCACGCAACGCAAGTTCAACTCATATGCACGGCCTCGACGCGAGTCACTTAGTTTCATACGAACGAAGAAGGATATAAAAAAGAAATAGAAAATTTTCACTTGATTATAATTATATTTGTCAGTGTACATATAATCAAACACCGTTGATCCGACCGATATTATCAAAATAAGGGACACTACGATGCACTTCACATGGTACGTAAACTTCGGTGGATATATTTTCCCGATAAAACTGGACCCTTCAACCTTTTCTACTCGTATCAGGTTACAGAATTTTTTTTCCTTTTTCTCTTTTCTATAAAGCTACGTAATTACCCGGCGTTATTAATTCCTGGCGCCTCTTTTTTTTTTCTTCTTCTTTTTACTTTTATGAAAACTCAACGGATACACGAATGGGGTGGTGAGAAACAAATAAAGAAAACTAACGTACTCGGGACGTCTTCCGGTTTCTATTATACATATGCGCACATCACATCCTGTATCCTTCGGCACTTTTAATGGCATCTGGAGGCGCCTTTAGTAGATGTGAGAGATATAAAAATTATACGATCAAAATTCATGCGTATGTATGTGTGTATATTTTAATGAGTACAAGTGCAGGCGTCGTATTATGCAGGTCCTACTACGGTCCAATCTTCGATACGAAGGCTGCAACGAATGTATGGTTGTGATGATCAGGGTTAGTGAGGTCATAGAGTGTGAGAACCGACGTCTAGATCTTAAGCTCGTTTTAACGTATTATTAGAATATGTGTGTATACACGCTATAAATGACTCGAGATGACGCCACCATGACGTCATTGGACAAGGCGTCGGGCGCGAGGTCGCATGAATTAAGAGAAGATGTTGCCTGCTTATTTATGCCGTTCAATCCACAACTACGACGAAGATGACTCAGTCGCAGTGGGTTCCGGCAACGCGATCAATTGTTCCGTACTACGGAGTGAGTAGCCCTTCCAATTAAGATGAGCTTAAAATAAACTTGGGGCTGCGGGAGGTCGATTACTTTTAATTACCCGCTCAGACGCGGCCGTCCTATTCTACGTAAAGGGGTACAAGTTCTAGAACGAAGTTCAGAATTTTTCGGACAACTCTCGCTGTATCCGTATTACTACTATCTGCTTCTTCTTCAGCTTTTTTTCTGTTCTTCGACTCTCCGACCTTTGACCCGCGTTCAACGAGGCACGAGAGATCGAAAATAAATTTATGTATAGCGAGACCCACGCCAGGGACCAGGAGATCACTGGCTTCCAACCTATGACTCTCGAAACGGCTCAGCTGGGTCTCAAAGATAAACGTGTAGAAAAAAAATGTAATCGCTGTTCTACTTGTTGACTCAATTTTTGTTTTAATCATCATCTTGAATTCTTATCAAACATTTTGACGGCGTCGTTAGTTGGTTTTTTTTTTATTTCTTGTCGGTCACTCCGGCTTCGGATGCTAATCACGCTGTGCCAGAATAGCACGAGATAGAATGAGAGAAATCCGTTCGACAAAAGTTTGGAGTTTCAACTTTAGTTTGGTGCCCGGGCGTTCCCACGTCTGTTTAACCTATGACCCTCCTCCGAGTCGCGTGGGCCGTCTCACTTGTTAGCCAAGAGCTCCGCCAGGCTGTCGCACAAAAGAAGTGAAAATAACCTGACTACGACACAGTGACAGTCCCTGTCACGGCAATCGTGTGGCACGCACGTGGAGCTCATATATGCGTCCAAAAGCGTGCGGTACCTACGTGTACGATATGTGTAGATGTATACATGCGTACCGTAGGTAAGACTCGGAGAGATTCGAGAGTCACGAGTCACGCGAGTCAAGAGAAATTGTTTCTATATGTTCTGACGTGACGCAACAATGTTGTCACGCCTTTTATTGGATAACGAATAACAAATTACCATCAAATCGAGCTGATCGAATGCATCGTCGTTACTTTATTTATCGTTGGTAAGAATCGCGTCTCGTGTTTTATGTATATATTATGGTGTTGCGTGTATTCACATCAATGAAACCTATTCTGTGACTACATTTTAACTTACACAGTCGATACAACTCGTACACGTATATACATCCATGTAATATGTACATATAAATTCGTACGCGACCGAATGGGTCACGATGAATGATTCCGTAACCCAACATTTATTATTCAGTTTTTTCTTTAAAAACCATTGTAATGGTACGTTGGCATCTGACACTCTATGCCAAATCACTCGACCCGTCACCCTGACGATTTTACATTTTAAAAGAATTCTTTTTTACAAACTCCCGAAACCGCGAAGAATTGAAATTTATTTGAACTTTTTTTGATCATTGTGTTTTATTTTTGACGTCACCTACGATGAGAAACGATGATTACTCAAAAGATTCGTTTGAAAAATTAGTGAGAAACGAAACTGAATTTAACTCTCATTTTTATCCATATTCCGCGGTAAGTCTTAAGGGTTTCAGACTGGCGATTAATTTTTAACGAGTTGAATACGATCGCTTATAGGTAAGAACTCGCTGCTTCATGAAGTAAAAAATAAGACGAATGAGATGAAGGAAAGTCGGCGAGCTCTTTACCTACCACCTTTATACGAGCGGTATAAGATGGTTGATCTTCAGCATCTGCATTTCGTTCGACCGACCTGAAACTTGGTATAGGCGAACAGTAGCCGTCGTCCCGATGCTCAGCTTGTTATGGCTTCGGGATTCAACTCGGACGTTTCTTCAGCTCTGATGATTACGCGTATAAAAATGTAATTTCTCACTGCAGACCGCCTGTGCGGTCCCACGTGTGTGGCCTGAAATATATACCACGGCACTAGGGAATTCCCTGTCTAAATCGGTATACGCCCCATAGCCCGCGCATCTTACCTCAGCTCTCTGATAGATCATAACTGCATCTCCACTGAAAAGAGGAATGAAAAAAGAAATAAATGAAGCAAAAGAAGAAAAAATAAGTTCGGCAATACGCAGCGAGAATCTTACGCGCTTTGATCTGAGATCAGTTCAATTGGGTACTGATGTACGAACGATTTGCTTTTACGCACCTGTTCGTAATAAACGTCATTCCTCGTCGGTTAATTTGTTCAGTTTTTTGTTATGTTTGTTTTCAATTATAAAACTTGTACGTACGTACCGTATGTAAGAGATACGCCGTTGAACTGGGCACGCGTGAGAAATCCTCGAGTCTTTGATGCTGACAACGGAAAAAATAAGCTTTAGATTTTATTTCTTTTTATTCTTCGTTCCTATCTTCCGTCCTCTTTTTTTCACTATACGACTCTTCCCATCCCGGTAGCAGTAGCTTCTACCCTTTTGTTGTAAGAAACTGACTTCGGTAGCCGAAAGTGGGTTGACTTTACGGTTTTGTGTAACAGTTTAAAAGAGTTGAAAAAAAATTGGATGAAAAAATTTTCGGCTTTTAGGTGAAAGTACGGGACAAATTTTTTTCCCTACTCTCGTATTCAAACGACTCAGTCTTCTGTCTTACGGTACTCGATTCCGGTTTACAAGCGAATGGGTTAAAATCTTGGGTGAAAAAAAAGACCGAAAAAAAATAGGTATGCACAACCCGTTGAAACTGCAGCAAATTGTCGGCAATAGAATCGATGGGACTTGTGAGGGGGTTTCTGTTCTTTGGGTTAAGCTACGGTAGTTGTATTTTTTGTAAAGGGGTTACTGTGATAAAAATATAAAGTCAGACTGGGAATTTTACGGTTTTAAACTTAACCCTTACGGGTTTTGATGAATTTTTAGCTGAGGCAGCGGAAGGTATATTAAGGGTTAAATATAATGCGCGTGTCGCAAGAGTCAAAATATTGCTTTATTGGGGACCCTTATAATTCAGATTTTCAAAAACGCTGCAGCTCCTTCGAAAAAGGGTTTTTATTTTATTTCAGTTTTTCTTTCCATTTCGAAGGGGTTGACTGACTCTGGAACCGACCGGTCAGTAAAAATAACCCTTCCATCGATTCTACCATAGCCACTTGCTTCGGGTTGAATAATTCAGTGTCGTTTATACATTTGACTTTAGTGTTTTACTGTACGACTTATACAAATTCACAGGGAAAACAGACGGCAGGAAATATTCCAAAGGGTTAATCCCCCGTCTTAAATACAGTTAAGGGATGTTTACTAAAGAATGAAAAGTAGAAAAATATGAAAACATCTTAAAACGCACCACTGCACCGTCAGCAGTAAAAGTTTCAAATATTATTTTCTCTCGTTGTTAACGATAAATTACCCCTGAGTATTTTTCTTACATTTTTTTTTCTACCATCATATATACCCGCTTCATACTTCCTCGAAAATTTTCGGCTTGACTTTGTCATTGTTGTTGTAGCCTAACTCCCGCCCTTTATAGTATCTACATAACCCTTCCGTCTTACTGCACGTTGCACTGGGGCGAACCGCTACATTTGCGGGATGTCCCAGTGACTAAGGGGTAAAATAGACGCGACAGTAGCAAAAAAAAATTGACCTTTTAACTGTAAAATTAACTGCTCATGCTTTTTACTGACACACTTTTTTTTCATCTATACAGCTTTACGTCGTCCCAATTTTTTTTCGATAGTACGCGACTTATTATGTTTGTTGTAAACGGTTTTTTATTCGATATAAATTTTACCATTTTCAAAGCGTTGGAATGCGGGAAACTTATGTGGAGCGTAACGAGGAGCTGAAATTCTGGAAAAAAAATATCGTGCTTCTCCGATTCCTCTACGTTAGACGTTAGAAGTTAACGGCTGTAAAATTGTGATGTATTTGAAAAACTGGCCGGTGCACATTAAAATTGTAATATTTTATACATATATACTATAACGTATGTGCGGAAGTCTTTGAAAATTCGAAATTAAGCAGCGCGCGACCAATTTAACGGGGAAGTTAAATTTCAGTTAGCCGCGAACATAAAAATATCATAATTTTTAATCGTAAACTTAGCGTTTTGTGTAACGCGGTATGTGCATCGGACCGCTTTTACCTTTTTATTTTTTATTTTGTATTTATTTATTTTGTTTCTTACACACAGCTATCGAAGCAGAAAAAGCAGTAGCCTCCTCCTTTGACGCCACGCGGATAAATTTTTACTCCGGACCAGCGCGGACCACCAAAGGCGCCGTACCCGGTCCACTCAAAAGCTCGTTATAACGAGCGCGCGGAGGGAATTTAAATCGAATTAAATAATCAACCGCGTCGATCTTGGATGGTGATTTTTTAAATTTCGCGCTTCAGATGTAAGTCGCACTAAACTTGTAAAAAAAAAATAAAAATTTTAGGTAGGCTGCAGGTTTAATGAAAAAATATCCTCGGGGGCTAAACGAGTTCGTGTAAAATATACATTACGATAAAAGAATGTAAACGATAAACAAGAGCAGCTGCTGAGTTTCTCCTTCTTTCTTAAATTTTAGCCATGCCCCAAGTTATATTCTGGTCGGAAAACCTCAAAAGATTCCAAGAACGGTCACCGCTCTACAACGACGTTCAATTATTAGCCGCCTACACCGGCAGCAACTTTGCAAAACCCAAGCAGCAGTGTTCACTCTAGTATATGAAAACTGCTGTTATACAGTCGTGTATTAAATAACGAGGCTCGTTTAAACTGTAACAGTTATTCTAGCAGATATCGAGTCAAACCGAATAAGGTAATATCCAGTGTCGTAAATTACCCCGAAATGTTAGTCTCTCTTTTCTTTCATTTTGTAAGTCGGGCGGCGGCCATGGTAATTTAAACTGTAACAGTTAGAAGTAGATCGTTTCACCCCTGGGCGAGTAAAAGTGTGGACTGTTAGACGTCATTGTAAATTATATACAAAGTTCGGCCCTGTTTTGGTCACCTTGTAAAATTTGGAGCAGTTTACACTACGGGGTAACTGTATATACCTTACCCGGAAACGGGTTAAAACGCCCTAAACCAATTCACCAGCAAATTTATTGCGTCAAGGGTCGCCAATCTCCGATATTTGCACAACGTGTCACGCAATTTTTCATGAAAAATCAAGCGAATAGGGTTGAGAAATTGTCGCAGAAAACAATGACCACGTTGCACAGGGAAAATTACATTTTCACTCAGAGAAATTTTTTTTTCGTCCAATCACGAAGCGATGAAGATGAGGGAAATGACGATTGTTTGAATTTATACTTCCTCTTCCTGCATACCCATCATATAAATACACACCCTTTTTCAACCCTCTCAAGAATAAAATTGACCGGGTGCGGCATTTTCACTTTACGTATTTCTTCGCTGTATTCGTAAAATACTTGGAACTTGTAAATGGATTTTGCAAAAAGGGGTTTCAGAGTGAGGTATAGATAGGCATAATTGTATTCGCAACTCGTTATACGCGTGCAGTGGGTTGGTTGCAAAATTCTCTATGGTTTATTATTTTATGAAAGTAGAGCAATCGCCTAGTAGGATTTTGGTTTTCAAATAGGTCGCCCGATTTTACAACGTAATTGTACAGCGATATTAGGGTTAAAAATTGTTTTACCCTTTCCATGAAATATGATGGAAAGAGGTTTTGGAGTTTGAGTGAAATAAAATTTTATTGAACTATGCTCATTCGATACGACGAAGTTACGTTGTGACGTGAGAATTTCCAAATTCTAACCCAAAATATGCTCCAGTTGTAAATAACACTTTTCACTATTACAACCAGAATGGTTAAGGGTTAATTTTTAACGGTTTTCACCGGAAGGTTACGACTGTAACCGTAACAACCCCACGAACATTTTACCCCCTAAAATTGCAGGTAACTGACTACAACTGTAGCTGATTATTGTGACGTAAGAAAGAGGTCACCGCTTTCAAATGTACCGAAAGTGTTTTTCGCGATTCAGAACTACCTTAATGTACCAACAAATTATACATCTTTTTAATATATCAGAACGATGAGACATAATTATCACATAAATATTCAGGTGCAATCATAAAACCGGAATTTTGATTACAGTAATCAGGTATACATGCTCTTTATCGGTTAGTCGTTACGACTTCGAGGTTCACCGATTTTTTCTTTCATTTTCTTCTTTAATTATTATAAGTTCTTTTTTCTTCTTTTTTTACAAACAGCTCGATCATTCTCGAATATACTTTATACATTACCTGTCAGTCACCTGTCAGATATTCTCCGCACCGGACATTAAGTGAGACTTCATTTTTAATTTTCGTTTTTTAATTTGATTCTTTTTTCAATTTCTTAACTTAATATCATGGGATGAAATTTTCCATGCACTAATTACCAAGTGCTTTATTGTACGTGAAACGTATACGGCTCGAGCACACGTCTCTCATTTATTTTTATGCTCATGCGGATAACGAGAGATCAAATAATTTCAGACGCACGATTTTTATTTATAAGTATTCTCCCGTCTGATATGTTGCAACGTTATAAAAGCGATGCAAAAACCAACTGTATGGCACGTGATCGGAAATCAATCGAATTTAATGATCGCTACGGGCGTTAATTAACAGTGAGACTCAATCAAGCGTGCACCTTTTTAAGCATCTGAAAAAAAATGAGAGATGAAGAAATATGAAATAAAATAAATGAATGTCGAGTGCGAATGTCTCGAATAAAAATCATGTCCTCAAATTTCTCGCACCAAAATGAAACATCTACGTTATTGTATACTACCGAGTTTAGTTCTGGGCGGTTTTAACTACCTGAAAATGGCTGCAGGCTGAAGTAAAGAAATTGCTAGGATACAACGTCGACCTTCGGTGTTAATAATTATTCCTTCGGTGTGACCGTAATAAACCAATAATGACACCGCTCTCTGATACAAATAGAGGCAAATGTAATTCAGACCAGAGTTCTAGAATTTTTCAAATATATACGTATAATAATAGCCCACCCGAATTTAGACCTGGATGTTGTACTGCAGCGCGCGGTTTATGATAAAAATTTGTTTCTGGAACAGAATTTTTACAATTTTTGCCCAAACTCATATTCCTAAGTTTGTTATACTGCCGGAATCTCATAAAACTTTTTGTTAACGCTCAGAAGTTTTTGGATACTGTTAGGTATGACGGAGATACCTACCCTCGTTTTTCGTGCGGGTTTTACGCCTCACACTATTGTACTATATCTATACCCATAAGAAAACTCCGGAGACCGCTCTAAAACTTGTATTTTAAAATTTTTTCCCAACTAAAATATATGTATGTGTAGTGAATATTGGTATAATTTCAGTCAATTTTTCGGTACAGTTCTCGTATTATTACGGTCACCCAAATAAACTAATCGAGCACATTTTGAACCATTTTTGTATGAAACAGACTCGTCGTACTTGTACACGTTATATTGAGGTCTGCCAAAAATCTTAGAATACGCGTATTGAGGATAATATATAAAACAAATTTTTTCGTTGTCTTTTTTTTTCTACTCTGGAAGGAAATTTCAAAACGCGTGCTGCACGCCGGACGCGTCTTTGTCGTAAAACCATACTGTTGAGAGCCGAAATTAAAAGCTGTTTTATAATTCTTGGAAAGCATAAAAATATACGAATAGAACGTCGCTAAGTGAGCGCGATTGACGACGAGCCACGATTTTCTAAGTTGTAACGCTTAATACTCTACTCCAGTTTTTACTATTATTAGACCAATTTTTTTGTGTATACCTCAGAACCACTATAACCCCCCAAAGCGTGCGACTAAGCGTGACGCTTATAAGCGTGCTACGGGCAAAGGCAAAGCGACTCAATTCTCGGCCACGCGTCTCTACTTATGTCGTCAATTTATTACCACTTTTTAGAACAAAACGCGTGTCTGTACAGCTTCACTGCAGTCGCTGAACAAGGAGACCGACGGATCTAAAAACATCCCCAAGTAAAAATTCAGATTGTGGGTCGAAGATGATATTTGTCAAAATTTTAATTGTGATTAGTTTATTTGTAGATTTTTTTTGTTGAAATGATAATTAATTCTTGTACACGTATGAGTACATTCTATAAACTCGTGACTCGAGTTGTTTTCGTTAACGAAGTTCGAGTAGATGCTGGATCAAAGTTCATAATTATTTTATTTATTTGTTTTTTTTCCCCATATTATTATAGCGTCTGCAGCATCTGGTTATATATTGCGCAAGGGTTATAGAGGCACTTATCTCAGGCTGTATCTTTTATCTATAATAAAAAATAAACATCCTCAGAAAAAAAGGCTAGTTGTGTGCAGAGTCGACAACACCACCGATCATTACACGTATTATATGTACATAACTTTCAGATTTCACACACACTTGGGAAGTGCATAAAATTAAGCCTACAGTGCTTTTAATAATTCATTGATTGACGGGCGTGAAGAATAGATGATTCAACTATCCGTCAAACTGCAATTAAAAATTAATTCTCCTCTTCGGTGAGAGTCGGACTAATCGTATAGGAGTCGATTCTCATAGTTTTTTTTTTTTATGTTAATTTCTCTCGAACGTTGTGCGGAAAATGTTTCAAGTATTTTTTTATTCCATATGCAGCCCACGTGATCGTCGACGTCGTGCAGCGGCATTCGCTCATATTCTCTTATCATCTATGACCTGCAATACGGGTTGGCGTGCAAGGAAGATGTGCATGTAATCATGCTAGTCGCGCGTTTCAACATTTTATGTACGTGAGGGGTCTTATATTGACCCACGTCCGCGTGGGGGCTTCAGCAAAACGATGCGCGCGAGTTCTGCAGAAGGCAAGTGGCATTTTATGCTATCAATGCCTATAAACCTATATGTATACTTACGTAGGTCTGCAGCATGCCGCGTGGAATATTATATGAGGAATGCGATAAATAACGCTTCTAAGATTTTTCTTATCATTATTACCATCATCGTCGTCATCCTCTTCGTCGTTGATTCTTTTTTTGTTGTAATTTTTCTTTTCTTTGCTTTTTTTTTTTTGCGAAACTGAAAAATCGCTGAAGCCATCATTACGGCGTATTCGCAAAAAGAGTGAGCCAGCTAATTATGATTATATACAACGTATCCCCACGTCTTGCAATTAAAATTACAACAAGAAACTTACATTTTAACCTTTCGTCTCATATACCACGAGACTCCTTTTAAAACGTAATTTTAATCCTGCTATTAAGAAACTCAATCTGCGCAACGATTAAGTATTATGGATACTAGTTTTTAGTTAAAGCACAAAGTCTATGAATATGATAATCGTAGACAATCTCTGCAGTGAGTTGGGAAACCAATATTTTCTAGGAGGTAATTGATTCAATAATTTATAACTTCCTATCTAATTTCTCTTTAGTATCCAACGAATACAGAAGAAAATCTCAGCTCAATTATATCGTAGGTACTGTAAATCAACTATAGCGACTTTTATCTGACTTTTTTCGATTCACGAAATTCAGTTAGATTCATTTTCGAGTTTTTTTTTTTACTGTACAATAAATTTTTTCCATTGAAATTTACTCATCTGAAAATTAATAATAATTAGAATGGCTAATTCGTGAAGTGAACTCCGACACAAATTTTTCATAATTATCTGATTGATTATCAGCCAAGAGTTATAATTTTGTTAGTTGAATTTTTCGATTCAATTTTGGTCCACATTTGATCGTGTACTTTATCGTGTCGTTATTGAATTCGGATGATAAATTCGTTGGAATAATTAAGTGAAACTAATTAAGATCATGGAAGTTTTGATTCGGTGTATTAAACTCGGTGTAGCATGTCTCCTTATTTCATTTTCGGTATTTTATGTGAACCACATGTGGGGAAAATAATAGGCATGGAAGATGAGATAGTTTGTCGCGTGTCTTTGCGGTGTGCTTTGCCGAGGGTCTTTTATGTCAACGGCATGTGCTTTTCACGTTTTCCGTAGAATACCAATGATCATAATTTTTGAAACTATTTCGTTTCACTTTCCTGAAAACTACCTAATGGTCGTTTGACCTGTATTTATCGAAAACAGTCTCGTCGACCGAATATACGTACGTATGTATCGTCTATAGTCGCTTCTGCAGTGGCCAATTACGCCGTATGGAATAGAATTCTCCAAGCAAAGTGTCAACTTTCTCATTATCACAAAACAGTAATGTAACCACCCAGTACCACACGAATGTTTTCCCATAAAATTTTACTATCCTAAATTCACGCGACATTTATGTGCGTTTTGTACACCCAGTTCACTTCCGGTTTTTCCCTAAGGTCTAATTTAGATCAAGCAGATGCGCGACTAGAAAACTCGCCTTTTACTTCGTTATGTCGATGTTACTTTATACTTTACAGCAGCTTTTAGCTTGTGTGTCTAGTTTACTTCAAATCTCCGTAGAAACACAAACATCTATGTGTCGTAAACGAGTCTTTAAACACCCGCAAAAGCGACTCGACATTCCGACGAACAAATGTTGAACCGATAAACGGTAGAAACAACGAAGTAATTAGTGATCTAATAGTTAGTCGATTTCAATTTACCGCCATCGCGAACAAATGATATTCACTTGTATTTCCCATGTAACAAAATCGTATCGACGCGACGCACTTACATCGAACGTTGCGATGATCTTCTCTCACCCCCTTTGTTGTCATTCGCTTAATCCCGAACGTTCCGAATTGATGCGCACTTGAGTACCTATTAGTAGAATATAATGCTCAGTCTCGGCGTGGATCTTGATTCGTGCATATCACGCGTAGTGAAAATTATTTTCTCGTTTATTCCATGGCGTTTATGTTCAAATTAAAAGTGCGTTTGGTTTTATTATCTCGAGGCCTTTAAAGTTCTTTTCCGTCCTCCTGAATTTTGAAGTCATAAGCATAAAGGAGGTCGATTTGAAAGTGTTTGGACGTGTACTTAACATACTTTGGACTCAATGGAAAAATCAGTACGTAATTTTACACTCTCGAAGTGAACTGAAAGTGCGCAACGCGGTGTAGTAATCGCAAAGGTAGTTTAGTACGGTGTATAAGGAGGTGGGATCGGTTGGCGGTAAGTTGAAAGGATATTTTGAAGAAAGAAGTGGTCCTCAGAAGCTACCTTTTGTCAAATCTTTGTCGGCGGAGGAAGAGAAACCAAATTCAAGGGTGAGTGGTGGAGATTTTAGTGAGTAAAAATTTGGAAGGGGGGTAAAAAAAAAGAGCGAGAAGTAAGGTCATATACTTTATGGTCACGTTTAACTAATTTTTATATATATATCTGAAAGAAAAAATCTCTATGATTTTGATCGTTCGTTCATTTTATGTACGAACAAGTCACACAGCAGGTGATCTCTGTTGCTAAAGATGGGTATATATATATATTGTTGCTGCATACAGAGAGAGGAGGTAGAGGATCAGCCGAAGTTAGGGCTGCTTTTAATTTCCGGTAAATAAAAAGGCAGCGGGAATGGGGTTTCTCTGTTTAAAAAGCGGTGTTTTTGCCTTTTAACTTTTAAACTTTCTGCTTTTTGAGGTTTTAGTCTCTCGTATGGGGGATTATTTTCGTCATTATTGCTGCATAAAATTCCATTTACGACTGAAACTGTCGTTACAAACTTTACTTTACCATTTCACCTTACGAACACCGCTAAAGTATATCCTTCGATATGAATCTTGGCGATGCGTTTTACACCGGCAAAAGTAGCATTGCAGTTCGTTAGCGCCGCTTCGGTTTCGGCCCGGTTTCATTCCTTATGAATAAAATGGCCGCAAATTTTTTTTTACCTCAACAAAAATAAGTACAAAAATATCCCCTCGTTCGATCGGGTATAACAGAATATAACGCCTGTCGCAGTAGCCACACTGCCGAAGCTGTGCAGGCATCTCGCACCGGTTTCGACAACGCAACGCCTTTGATCAGGAATTCAACTTTTTCACCATTTGTTCGAGCTCAAATTAGCCGGTAACTCTTGAGTCTCGAAGAGTTAAGGGAAAAAACAGAAATGCCTTCGGATCCGGAGCGCTCAGAAACCGTGTAACAAGGAGCAGAGCATTGCAACTCCCGAGTTGCACTCCCACGATTTGGACATTCAATTCCTGCAGGATCACTTCTCAATAACCTACTACTCTGAACGGAGTTTAATGGGCGGGGCAGTTTCTTCGGTTCGATATTGAAGGCTGTTTTTTTTTTTTCTTCTTTTTCCAACGCGTAGACTTAATTGAACTACGTTTTCTATAGAAATTTTTACAATGGTCAATTGTACAGCGGAAGCAGCGGCGCGGCCCCCGTGAGTCGTGACTGGGACTCATGGGGGTGTTTTATTATGAGGGCTGTGAGAAGGCAACTCGGTTGTAGAAGTTACCGTGGTATACCGCTTCACCCAGCTTCCTTATACTCTGCATCCGAGCGTGTATTTACAGGAAAATGCGCGTAGCCCTGAAGAGTGGTGAGAAAAATTTATTGAAACCACTTAAAAGCCTCTAACTAAAAGGGCGGGACTTTGAAAATCTTTTCTCAACGTTCTCTGAGAGCGGAAAATAATCGTAAAATTTGTTTAGACGTCACTAAAATTCAAAGAAATAAAAAAAGAAATTAGATCTCGGAATTAATTAACTCGTTTTTTTTTGTTTCGTTGTAAAAACAGGTGTCTCATATGCTGTGTAAGATCGACAATAATTTAAATGGGATAGCACGAAGAGTTTAATTAATTGTAATGTAAACGGATATAAGTATATATGTATATAAGTAGATCGTCCGGTGTGTTACATAGGCTATAGAAAAGACGGTGCCGGACATGAATCAGGGGTGGGTGCCATGCGCGTAAAACTCGTTTGGTCTTAGCTGCAGCAGCATATGTTGGTATTTTTACAATAGAGGTGCACATGTCCCGCAGATCACGTACGAGACTTGAGAAACGGCTACTGAATCTAATACGTTTCTGACAATGAAGTCTCCGCGAGACGACGACTGTTGGCAGTGTCGAGGGAACCATCGAACGTATATAAAGGTACTGCAGCAGTCTTAAAGTTCTTGACTTTAACTTCTCTTTGGTATATAGTTAGTATGTAGTTGGGTTGACTGGTGTATACGGCGTGCGATGCACGGCACGGAGTTTGGGTCGAGCGTATCCAATCGTCGGCTATTACCCTGGGTAAGAATTGTCCGTAAGGGCGATTTGTTAGGTATGAAAACGGTCAGAGGCAAGTGGACGATAGTTAAACGGGTCCTTAAAGGCGTACACCCCTCTGTCGGGGAAGTCGCGCGACCGGAGGCTTGCATAGAATGTCGTCTCCGAGGCGAATCGTGGATTTCACGGAGACCGATGCGGCTTTTGCAGAGTTCTCCGCCCACGAAGACGACCGCGACCATGACCATGACCACGACCACGAAGAGTCTAAGACCACGACGCGACACGACGTACGCCTTGTCCTCCTCTGCTGTAGTATTCTACAATGCGACTTCGTTAGGTTTAGACGTATAAGCAGCTGCCTTCGATAAAGCCACTCGACTAAAAGCTAACTCTTCTTCTTCTTCTTCTTCTTCTTCTTCCTCTTCTTCTTCTTTTGCCGCTGCTCCCGGTGCTGCACCTTTCATGCATGATCACGTGCAGCTACTTCGTTAACTCATTCAGCAATTTTTCATTTGCATTTCAAAATCTGCAAGGATGCAGATGCCGATGAATTTTTTCCTAAAGTAATCGTCGTCGAATCGAAATCCACCTCGAAATTCAATTCTCAAAAATCGCGCTCACACGAATCTTTTACGTGGAATTGATCCCGAAACAGGATTCTTTCAGTTTACTCCTCCGCTGGCGCACCGTCAAACTATGGAGGGTCAAAAACTGGAAGCAACTTGCATTCTTTTTTTTTTTGTGAAAATATTAACAATAGGATCTTCGAGTTAGCAAGTATTTGGCATTTTCCAAACCGGCAGATGACGTTCGGTCGCGATTTGATCCGGTGTAAATAGAATGGAGTAGCGATGCCCGGGACCGTCACGGATTTAAAATCGTTATTCATCTGATTTCCGCGCACCTTGGCGACGGTTATTCTGGGCCGGTAAACAACGTCTTCGAGTTGGTTTTTCTCCTCTTTGACTATACGTTTTCATAAATTTAGTTTGGTTGTTAGCAGATGCGCCTCGGTCATGATTCGCTGCTGAACCAAGCCATTGTGGTGTTTCTCTTCTACCAAAATTCACATTTATTACAGTCGTCCGGAAAAATCTTCGGACATTTTACCTCCTCTTTTTTTTTTTTACTCGGTACACTAAAATCAAGATTCCTCTAGTAGCTTTTTCTCGATTTTCGGATCCTTCTACCGAGGATCCTTGGGAACAGATTAGGAGATCAAAAATGTAACCGTGAATTATCCAAATCCATTTAAACTCTACGCTTATATAATATAGTTAGGGCTGCTGCAGCGAAGGTGGAATGCATTTTATGACTAATAATCATCAGTCACATAAATTCCGAGCCTTCGGTTTTACGACAACGAAAAATTACTTTACAGTTGCAACTGTAAAACCTTCAGAAAAATTCCCCGAATCCTTATGACTCGACCTTCGTCTCTCCATTCGTATTTAGGTAACTTCGATATGGCCACATTATTACGGATTGTTTTCAACCATTCCCTTTATATCGCCGGTAATATTTTACAAAACTTGTGCAATTTTTATTGCGATCTGCTGCAACTGAGCGAGGCTGGGGGGATGGGAAGGAATGAATCGAAAAAAATAATGCCCGGAGGGTCGCGGAAGATCTTGAAGCGGGGGTTCAGATTCAGAAAACAATTCATTTGGACTCGGTTGGCTGTCATATTTTAACCGAAAATCACCAAAATGTGTTCATTTAAATTTACCGAGACTCATTGTGACCCGGTAAAGCTGACAGAGAATGTTTGCGGACCTCCTAACGTTTCTGGCCATATTTCTGGCCATAAATATACCAAGCCGTGGCCAAAATATGACATGTTTCACTTCAGCACCGGCTTCTGAAACTTACCTTTCCATAAGCGGTAGCAGCATCAACAGCAGCAACAGCAGAAACTGAACCTAGAAATTCTCGCAACAACCTTCACAGATTATTGTCTGGCTTGTTAATGCCTGCAGGTCGTTACGCTCTTGGTAAATTTACCGCTTACCTTGAACGCTCGTGATATTTCGCGCCGCAGCAAAATTGATGGTGGCCAAATATCCTATCTTATTACTGCAGCCGCATGAGTAAACGACCTTCGAATTTATAGTGTGTTTTTGCCGGAAAAATCAAAAAGGAGCTTCAGATTTTTTAATCAAAATCTGTACATATAAATACTAGCAAGAGGTCGCTCGAGCGATTTAAATGTTGATTTTGGACTCAAAAAATTTAAACCAGATTAAAATAATTTTGAATTGAAATTTCAACCTTTCAATTTTTTGATTTCAGGGTTAAAAATCGGTATCTTTTTCTTGAGCGGTTTCTTGTAGGTATACCTTGACCTCAGGAATCTCAATCTGCTGATTAAAGTAATCTATCCTTCGAAGTGGTCGAATTATCGCCAATTTATCGGTCTGGATCAAAGCGAAAAAATGTAGATATCTCAATCAATTTTGATCGTAGCATAATTTAGTTGACGGGTTCGTGCTTCTGAGATCAGAATACGGTATGAAACCCAATGAGAAGAATTTTCGATTGTTGGCCCAAAAATCGCAAACATCCAAAGGGGGTATACCTCAGATTTTTCGTCGATTTTGGAGTCAAAAATCAAATATTTTTAAAATTGATTGCAGGACACTTTTCTCACGTATTTTGACCTCAGGAACAAGATTCTGCAAGCAAAATTGATCTATCTATAAAACTGATCGAGCTATCGTCAATTTATTGCTCTAAAAGTGAAAAAATTAAGATATTTTGATTGGTTTTTCTTTTGTAACTGACTTTCGTCAATAGATATGTATTTCTGTGGTTGAAATACTCTAGGTGAAATCGAGAATGTTCACATACTCTGATCCTTCGAGGTATCGTTAATTTTCTTACTTTTGACACCTTGAGATTCGTAAAATTTATAGTGTTTCTGAAACTTGCACAGATTTATAACGCATCCTTTCGAGAATATTTGCGGGTATCACGCGGTTTTCTGACCACTGCAATAATTTTGTGTCCAGTGTACGGTAGAATACATATTCAGAAAGCTGAAAGGGTTGAGTCCACGAATTACTGCGAAGCTAGCGGTTTGCCTACTAACCCTTTCGCAATACTAAAAGATAGAGCGAAGCTACTGTAAGTTTGACTTTAGAGCAGACAGCGGCGTACTCCTTCCCTTATATTTACGGTTAATCCAATGAACGTAGACTGACCGCAAACGGTCATAAATCAGTTACCCTATCAAACCCGGCTCAAAACCGCACCACTAACTGCAGAGCAGTGACTCGAGGCTAACAAATCCAATCGAGAGTGCAATGCACAGTAAACTACGCGAGGAATAACCGTGTTGCCCAAAGGACTGTTGGATATAGGCAGGGTGCCGGGTCGAGTGTCCGAAATCTCGACAATGAAATCTGTATTTACGATCGCGAGAACAACCGGATCCCATCAGCATCAGAATTGCGGCATCAGCAACGTCGGCTCGGTGAAGATTCACAAAAATTTTCGACCTTTTCGAAACGATCGCGGGGGTTGTAAACGTGTCGTGAAATCATTGGGATACACCGTACACGAATATATACATATATATTGCGAAATAATGTCTTCATGAAGGCAAAACTCCGACGGGAATTGTGACGCCCGTTCGAATTGCTGGACCAATGCCGTATGCATCGGACGCGCCATGGCAAACGTCGTAAAATTGTCGACGTGACGACGACTACGTACCAATAAAACCACGTTGTAAATAATACGTAGGTTACGTTTGAACTTTACCGAGAAAAACTTAGCGCAATAAATATGACAGATTTAAACGTTAAACGTTACGGAGTCCCCACCGCATTAATGAAAGTTACAAGTAACGCGACGCGCCCCTTAAATCCGTTTAACCCTTTCCCTCTGGGCTGTATCTCAATACATCGTATACAGCTCACAGAAATAATCCATTCGAACGAAATTTTGACCGATTTTCAGTCACGTGGGTTAGGTGAAAAATCGGATTTGCAAGAATATACCCTGGAGTATAATAATCTGAACGTTGCAGTAGGTCGATTTAAAATTAAAATTTGCTCTGTCTGCAGCATGCGGTATAATAAGTTTTGAGTATAACAATTTCCTTTAGTTTCGTTTCAAGCTCGTTTGTGTTTTATTTATTTTCTCCTTTATTTTCCTCTTTCACTTTTCGAAGCAACAAGCAATACAAGCGTAAAAGGGGGCTTAAGGCCCATTGTTTCGTGCTCTTCCCTCGTGGAAACAAATGACTACTACGGTCGACGTACAAAGAGTCACATAAAAAAGGATGAGAAAAAAAAAAAAAACATTCACCATGCACGCTCTCTTCGTTAAAACTAATATATGTCACCATTATTTTTAATAACGCAAAAAAGCCTTGTACAGATGAACAAAAAATATATAACGAAAAATAAAATTGAAAATAAAGATAAAAATAAAAAAAAATAGAAATTGTATCGTAAATGCGGGAAATCCAAAGTGGGTTATCTTACCAGATGGCGTGACGGCCCCCTAACGAGGGTTGACAGACTTGCGACGTATTTATTAAGCTACATGCTCACGATCAGGTGCAATGCATTTTTTATGTTCACGAAAGAAAAAAAAATTCTCGTCTCGCTGGAACTCTTATTTCCTTATCAAGTATTGTTTAAGTTTTTGACAATATCGATCGATTTTGTCATGATGCTCATTTCCTCAATTTTGTTTTTTAGTCATTTACACGAGCCCAAAATTTTGACATCAATTTTACGAGGATGCTCTTTCCATGGTGCTTACGAACTTCTTTTTCTTGTGTGAAAGTTTTTCAAATTGTTTGAAAAATTCGGATGGTTAGTCATTACTTAATGACTTTGTTTCACGGTGTTACGGGCTACGTGATTTTTTGTACAAGAATCTGGATACAAATTTCTTCATTTGATCGCGTGTTAGCTGAGTTTAAGGAAAATATTCTTCGTGGTGGCATAAGGTCTGTTGTAATTATACGGTGTATTACTCATTAACACGCAACTTAACAATTATAAATGGTTGCCCGTAATAAAGCCCCTGCCACCCACCATGCATTTATATGTATAGAGTTAAACCTCATATGAGCTTTCGCGCTCGAACTCAAGATTGGAAATCACTTTTTGCTCGTCCACACTAAAAATTCGGTTAATGTCTTTATTATTATAATGGAGAAGTTGTACAAAATGAATATATATAGGTATGCACGTTTCTCAAAGTGCACGCAAATTTTCACGTTCAATAATTACGTGAGAAAATTAATTAACCTTATTTAATTATCTGTATAATATACACGTATACGGAGTACATAATTTCTCTGAGATCGTGATCGGTATTAATAAATTCCATTATAGGGAGGTGAGAATTTTTGTGTACATTTCTCGTGAATGATTGTGGTAGATATCCTAATAAATTGGTTGTGAGAAACTGATCGATAAATCTCGATTAGTTTTAGGGGTATATAGGTATATACATAAGTTCTTGAAGGGAGAAAATGAGATGGAGATAAAATGGAGGGGGGTAAAAAGAAAGTCTCGTCTTCCTGTAGCTCGCTTTGACTCGATTTAGATCTTGTGCCCAGTATGGCCAGGTGCAACTGGTACCTACATTCTTATACATACATATATATACTCATATAATGCATACGTAGTTATATAGCTAGCGGCATCGCACGACACGTGTATTTATATAACTATATGTATATGTGTATAGTACGAGTATATATATATATATCTACGAGAAGGGCCTATATGGCTCGAGATGTATTATGAGGGCGGTGTATTCAGCCCAGTTCTTGTAATGGGTTCTCCTCTTATGCGGGCGCATTCAAGGATTACTGGTCCACACGATGCAGCAGCGCGCGGCATACAACGCAACACGTTATATGCGCATGCAGGCGCTCCAAAAGTGAGAAGGATAAACGCATAATATGGCACAAGATCTTTCGTTAATAACAACGCTGCCGATGCTACGGCGACACGTATGCCGATATAACTATAGAGAAATCGACCCCGTGAACAATCTCAAAGTAGCATTGATATCACCGGATCTTCATGTGCGTTATAGCGACGGCTTGTACGCATTCAAAGATTTTAACTGTGCAACAAATTTGTCAACGCGATAACGTAAATTGCCAGATGAAAGAGCGGCTATTTTGAGAGCTGCATGTCGTGCATGTGCACCGCAGAACTTCAGATTGAATAAAAAAGTAAAGTTCATCGTTAAAATTGAATTTCCAATACCCATAACTGGGTCGGTCGCGATTCGTAGATTGAATGTAATTTCTGGTTAATGAATTATCGGTAAATCTGTGTGTAACTTACATACCCTTGCCATATGTCTCGCGCAGTGTGCATCATTTTGCAATTATAAACGTGCGCGGCTTATTTAAAGGAAACATTAAACCCTTCACTTGACGCTATCAAAACAACAGCTGCCATGCGCGTTTTAATTTGACGTAACTACGTTACTCGTGGACGAGAGGAGAGGAGAGGAGAGCTCCTATCAATGCAGCATCTCGGCGTGTCTTTAAACTTTATATTCCACACCTTGATAAAAAATGAGCTGGTGAGCTTGGAGCGAGGGATCACCGCTAATGGCCGATCAAGTTCCGTTTTATGTACCTCGATAGAGTCTCTACTATATGCGTATAAGTTATGTATGTGTATACACCTTACTTCACCCTATACGCAGTACCTACTTGAGGTTCCAACTTGAATTACTCCACCGACTCTGCGCACCTGCGTTGTAACGTGGTTATACTACGGACCCATAACCTTTACCTTTCTACGTAAATTAAAAGAACCACCACATTTTTTATGCTCACCTCTGATGCCATCCAGGGTCAGATCTGCACCGTCTACACTATTCAGGGGAAAAAAATGAAGCGAAATGCATCCAAAGGGCAAACATGATCATTTTCCACAAGGTCACTCTGGACTGGTCGTGCTTAACGATTATTTCGCCGACTTTTGTCTTCTGCGTGGAAGGAGTGAAAAATTGATTTGGATCGTTTGATGTCTCGGACATCATATAGAGACTCGAATCATGATGAAGGAGTCCTGGGGAGGGAGGAAAAATTGAGGTACCTAAATCACACCTAAATCACCAGTAATGTCAAAGGATAACAATGGTGGTCATTCGCATCCATCTTATTAACGGATGTTAATCATGTCTTCGGCCCGACGCGGCGCGTCGCGCACCTTTGCGCGTATTACCTCGTGGACCACCTCGAAGCGCATTGTTCGACCTAACCCACCCCATACCCGCCTTTCTTTGCTGTAATAAGATACGCGCCATCTTCGTATGTAAATAACCGGCCATTCATTATGCCGGTGTAGTTGAATGATTGGCTTTTTGCGTGAATTCTAATACTATTCATGGCGTTAAAAAGGCAAAGTTATGTCCCTTCAATTTTTGATAACTACAACTCTTGAATAGAAACTTTTTTGATACGAAATCGAGTCCTCCGTGAATCTGGCAACTTTGATTTTGAAATCAGCTTCAAAGGTTCGGTTTAAAAGTTAAAGTTCCCATTCATATGTATAAAAGTGTATGGGTGATTTGGGCGCTGCCTAAGCCGACGCGAGTACGTCCATTATAATTAGAGGCAGGTGTGGATATAAGAACGTGATAGCGATGAGATGAACTTTGAACCCGATTGGGAAAAGAAATCCTACAGAGGTCCCGTAGCTTATGGCTGTTCGATGTATCGGTAACCCCGTAGAGAATACTATGGGAGACTAAGACGAGACACGAGAAGACAAACAGGTTCCATGGGAAGTATTTTTTTATGGGAAATGGTTGTTTTTTAAAAAAACACAGTATTATAAGCCGTCCGCGCAGTGTCCCGATGATTAGACACACCTCGTAAAAATAAATACCAATTTTACTAATCGATAGATTTGGTTAATTTCCGATAGACTACGTGGGCGTGCATAATTATCACTTTGGTTGACAAAATATGTTACTGTGCTCGGAGAGAATTTAGTGATATATAAGTAGGGACCCCAACACTGAAACTCATCGGTTCCCAGGCTCATATCTTTTTAACTCTGCCATAAAGGAAATTATAATCTCTGCAGCCTTCTCATTTCCTAAAGAATTATAATTCCTCGGACGCGGTGTAATAAAAAGAGAGAGAAAAGAAGAAAAAAGAAGAAAAAAAAAAATCACCTACGCTGCCAGAGTCTCCGAGGAAACATTAAACCGAAATCCGGGGAATAATTTTCAAATTTTCAGCAAATGGTCGTTACATCAGCAATTATTCATCATTTTCATGGTTGTAAATCGCGAGATATGGGGTTGGCGTTTTTTGGCTTACACTTAATATCTCTGGTGTCCGGTGCAAGAATCGTGCGAATGTGTCACTTCCTGCGGCGTTTCAAAGTGTTGCTTTGGTTGTGGTTTGCTCGTTTGGCCCCACCCACGCATACCGTCACGCACACCGGGCCCCGTTGGTTGTCTCGCGAACGTTCTAGAGATGCTTTATGTTTAACGTTTCATGTTTTATGCGCGTGGTGCAGCTGCCCGGTGCCAACACCCCCGCACCGAATATTCAAATTAACAGCCGAGACCACTTCGGAGACCCTCGCGTGTCCGTATAACCTAAGAAGAAAAAAAAATCAAAGGATATTAAATGTATGGGAGAAAAAAACAAATCTTATTAGAAAAACCAAACACTTTGCCAATATATTATCATAACTGGCTTCTTGTGGTCGACGAAAAATCTCTGCCATATATTTCTGCGTCAAAGTTGGATCGGTAATTTTTTTTAACTGTCATCATTTTCGCGGGTAGTTATGTGAAAATCGAAATGCGGTTAAACGATAAGAAGAAGAAAAAACAACTGAATCGCAGCTCGCAGCGGCATTTAAGCGAGCATCACGTTTAACTCGGAGTTAACCGAACTCAGAAGGACGCACGACCGGTGTCGGAGAGCGAAGCGAAGCAAAGCAAAGGGTGTTAGGTTCACTTGGGTGGTCCTGCGGGTCCCCAAGGATTAATCGGCGATGTCCCTGGGACGCAATATAAATTGGGCTGCCCACTGCCCGTCGGCCTATACAGAGCCCTGTTCATCTCTCGTCTTCCATCTTTCGTCCTTCGTCTTTCGTCTTCTCGCAGCGTCCTCGATCTTTCTCTTTTTCTATCTCAGTCGTTTCACCCGCGCACCCTCAGCTGTGGATCACCAGGGATTATAAATACGCGGTCTTTCTGGTCCTTAACATCTTTGTAGATTGATATCTCCGAGCTTACCGAAAGACCATGTTTCTGGTCTGCTTTCGACTTTGATTAAACTCTCTTAGACAAAATGTAAATTATATATCACCCGCACCTTCTCTCCCCAACACGAATACCGAAGACATCTGGTTCGCGGACCAAATATCGTCCCAGTAAACGCAAGAAATCAATCACCCATTACATAACACGTCAAAGCATCTTATAATTGGAATGCCCAATGAGCATTCACCGATGAGCAAATGACAAAGATTTCGGAAGAATTCTCGACACCGATGATACGGCGGCATTCCTTGCTCTTCGGGTTCTTTTAGGGAAGGTAAACGCCATCAACCCTTTGACGCACTCAACCTTTTAGACGCGATGGTCTCGTACAGCTCGTCCGTGTCACACGCGATTGACTCAAGCCATAAAGTTGCGGGTTAAAGTTTTTTTTATTTCTATTTTTTTTAAACTTTTTTCAGGGGGTTGGGGACACGCCGCGGGACAGCACCAAGAAGTGTACAATGGCATGTATCGCATGCGCGCGACACGACATGCTTGAACGGTGTCCAACAAATGACGGTGACCGTCGTGTGTGGTCCCACCTGCGTGGGTGTCTACCGTATAGTCCCATAACTGAAACCCCTTAGACTAGGTATGCATCTCGAAGGGATCCAGCGAGATCAAGGGATGCGAGGGAGTTTTTTTTTTCTTTAGTTCCTAGTCTTTTTTTTTCTACGGTCGCATTTCAAGATAATTTCTTATCTCGCTGTACGAGAAGTTTGGAAGAGGGTTGATACTACTTTCTGTTAGTAGAAACGCTCTGAGCTCAGAAAAAAAAAAAAAAAAATACGTCAGATTGGGCATCGTAGTCGCGATGCTTTTACCGCGTGAATCGTGATCGCTTTTTCCACCCCATTATATACTGCACGTGGGGTGTTTTGGCTGATATGGTCGTACGGATTCGAACGACGTGACGCGTCCCTTTTATAAATTTAAGATACCGATCTCTTTGAGTATGTCTTACCCCGCACGTGGGTATCATCTCGTGGTCATTTATTGGTGAACAAATGTACGTGCCATGATGCGAGTTTTTCGTTAACAGGAAATACCGCGAACGTGGTTGGAATATATTTTGCGCGAAACAATCAATATTTTACCACCCCTCTTATCTTGTTTGATGCGGTACTTTTCAAAGCGAGCTGAAAGAAACGACGATCGACAATCTTTTTCACACCCCATAGCTTATGTGGGTATTCTCCGTTCGAGTTGAAATTCTTAATGAGAAAATGGTTGGAAAAGTTTATGAAAGATAAAGCAGTCTTTTTCTATTGAATTTTCAAGTATATTTTCGCACATTGCAACAAGTCGACTGTGGTGAACGGAAATGATCACAGGAAGTGACTTTCTTTTTTTTTCTTAAAAGAGAACACTCGTAACAACGTTGCGAAATTCACTATCTCAAGTGCATTTCGAGTTTCACCAGAGTGTTTCCAAAGTGGTTTAGGACTTAGGATTTGGGTCAGTCATTACTGGCGACAATCGTCGATTTCCGGGCACTCGAGAGGCCATTTCCAGGGTTTAACACCCTGGAAGCTGGTTTGGATCTGTCGTCACCGTCGGCACTGTCTGTTCCCTCTCAATACCGTACACTACGTGACTTTGAAAAATTATCGTCGGCATTGTTCTCAGGATTTTTGTACGTCCGGATGACCATTGTTGCACCGTAGGACTCGAAGTGAAATTTTTACGTACACCATACCACTGGATTTCGGAAATTTTGTGTCAAATTTCTGGCCAGAAAACGCTGCTTCCTTAATTGCCGTTTCACAGTCCCGGAAATGGGCCCTTGAATTTTTTTTAAGTTTTACCTTGAAGCAAGTAGAAGTGATTTAGAATGTGAGAAAATAAAAAAAAAAAATGGGAGAAGGCGCTGTTATATAACCTCGGGATTAAATTCTGAATCGATTTATGTAATGAACGCGTGTATAATGTGTCAGAGATTAAGGCCGCGCGCGCGCGCGTATTTGTATATCAAACAGAAACCGCGTGGAACTCTTTGAATACTACGAGACCTGCAGCGTTGCAGGTTTATGGATGTTAAATTTGAAAAGTTCTTTTACCGTAATATACGTTGAATTAGCTAAAGACTATCATAAAGTCTTCTACAACCTATCAGCGGGTGTACGTCGCTATTGAAAAGCAGTAACAATAAAATATTCAAATGAGCACCGCGCGGGTCTCCCGGTTACATAGACGGTCCATGGCTAATGCGCTTGTCTCGCACGGTTAAAATCATGTACGTTTGTGTTTTACGCCCGGATGAATTTTTTTTCTCTCTTATTTTTATTTATTTTTTTCATTTCATTGTGTACGGTTAAAAACACACCACAGATATAAGGAGTTTGTATAAATGGTACACCAAGACTTTTTTTTCTCCTTGCATCTCATCAATTGACTGTTCATGCATTTAATCGCTCGTAAAATCTAGCCACGTGATTGCAAAGGACAAACAATTGAAAAGACTAAAAAGATCTTCAATAACACGCGTATAAAGTCGCGATTCTCTCGATTCATTCAGAAGCTATCTTCAAGCATCTCATCATTGCAGTACCTACACGTGTTTTTGCGGCGTAAAAATTATCCTTGAATGATCCTGACTGTGGAAAAATCGTTGAACGGACAAGACTTGCTGTTAATTTTGTACTTCTATAGTCGTCCTTCAAGGATGAATATCTTCCACGTGTGAGGCTTTATTCTCCGGTCTCGTGTCCCTCGGTTTTTTGAGCTTCGAACTAGCTATCTGTCTGTCGTGCTGTATAGCTGCACCGTGTTGGGTTACAGGCGCATTACCAGCTCTCAGATAACCCGCACTAGTGAACAAATGCTTAATGCTCATGGTCAGGAATCGTGCGATACTACAAATCTTTATCGTTTGGAGACCATGGAAGGCGCGTTAGTCGCAGCCCGAAACACCGGAAGAGAGAAAATTCGAAGGATTTAAGGGTGGAGCTGAAGGGATTTTTATTTTTTTTTATAGACGTTTAGTTTAGTTTTCATCACCCGGTTGACGTTGCACCTGCCTTTTTGTTTCATTTTCGAATATTATATATAGGTATACCTGGAACGAAGTTAAGTGCAACGATTAGACGCCGTTTATTCGGTTCATATCTCTCGACCTTTTCAACCTACACGCTGAACGGATTTGAAATATGAATATCAAGCGTGCATTCCAACATATATACCTCCTACTCCGCCTGCACATGGCACGATTATATACCCAAATAACCCCCGTGACCAAACGGTTTTATGTATATTTTTGAAATTTTTCATATTTTTCAAAGACCTATCCAGGCTGGCGAGTACATAAATTCGGATATAACGAGGGGATGGTATTTTTTTCTAAGAGTCCATTCCGAGTTCTGAACGACTAGTCCAGTCTTAGGGGCGTCGCGTCGGGATGGTTTAAGCCCCGATAATTTGTCGCCCAGAAGATAATTGCTGCCCTTTCGTAAGGCCCGTGCGTCCCATCCACCTTTAGTTAAATCAGATTGATTTTGGAAGAACCCTCCGAACTCCACCAGTTTCATCCCGGATCTCGTTTCACGACATATCCTTACCAAGGATACGTTGCAGGTTCTGTCCCACGTCTCCGGCTAGACTAAAGCTATCATTTCATCGCTACGCCGCAAGTTTAGAGTTACCTGAATTTAGACGCTGCCAACTCGTCAACGCGGACCTTACAGTTTCACGTCTTCAGATATTATCTCAGAGCGAGTAAAAATAAAGGAAAGAAAAAAAAAAGAAGAAATTCTGTACGAATTGAAAGAAATTTCCCCATGCGAGCACCGGATTTACCAGGTAAAAATTAGGACCACCACATACGAATGGAAGAAACTTGTTCCGTTATCCGCGAAGATTAGGTTCGTTTTGCACCTGCTTTTGTTTCGCGCATCACTAATTCCCGTATACGCTTTTGTCCTTTAAAACTTTTTGGGACTCAGTCTGCGCGATTTGGGACCATCAACTAAGAAGTGCAGAGTGCCTTTAGGCAGATAAAGGTTATCTGTCTCACTGTGACCGTCGACCAGTCTTCTTAACAACGAATGACGCCACTCAAAAATACCTTATACTTCTATATAGAGCTAAAGTCGACCCCGGGGGTCCCCAACGTCGACTTTACTCCAGCCCAGGCACGCGTGACCGTAAAACAAAAAGGGCCCCATCTTTTTCCGATCGCTTCTCAGAGAGCAAAAGTTTCTCCCAGGTGGCCTCGTATATACCGTTTTCTTATACAACTCCCCCAGTGATTCCTCCAGTCACAGCATCGACCCCAAACGACCCCCATGACCATTGTCTTCGGATAAGACGAAATATAATGCTCGCGATTTATATATTATATTGAATTTTATGAACCGTTTTTCATCTTTCAACGCACAAAAGGAGTCTGAAAATGATGCGAAAAAAATTACCGTCGTAAAGCAATGAAGTTTTTATTTTCACATGAGTGTCTTTTTTCAATTCCTCGTCGGGGTCAGGCGTCGAAATTCATTGCGAGGAATCGCACCTTATAAGGCAAACCTTCGAACTACAATCTTGTTTCGTATAGTTACGCCCGATCTCACCATAGACCGTAAAAGCATTCGAAACTTCTACGGTGAAAGACGCCATCACTTGGAGTGATGTATATCAGAATTTTAGAGCTCACCATAAGGGTAGTTTCATTGATGGATCTGCTGTATATGGAAATGGGAGAGAACTTGGAGAAAAATAAATATAGACGTAGGTATATGGGGAGAGAAAAGGGCGGTGGGGATCCCGTGGGATGTTCGGGCAATTTTTAACACCAGTGAAGGGAATAGTAATAGCCTTTCTGAGAAGCTCTGACAGAGCCTATAACTTAGGAATGAAAAAATTCGTGTATAAGTTTGTTATGTATAGTATAATTGTAATGTGAAGGGTAAAAAAAAAACAAATTTAGAACCTATCTTCCGTTCCTAGGGGGGTCAATTATTCAATGAAACGTAATAAGCATTCGGTTGTAATAATATCACAAGATATAACACAGAGATTATAACCGATTTTATTGATTACCGTTAATGTTATATTTGTCAGTTCAATTTTTCCTCTCAAAAATAACAAACGGCTTCTAAAATATCAGCGCTATAAATATTCTCGCCTACCACATAACCTATGCGTATATAACGGAGAATTATTTCAAAGCTGCGTTACCTCCGCGTATTATTGTTATTATTTTTCATCTCCTCCAAGATCTTTGGCATGTTTGGAAATACGAAACGCATCCCCTGAGTGCCAGTAAGCCCCACCGCTGCTACCTATATGTATATTGAAAGCTAACTACTAATACACCTATTTAAGCAAGAATAAGATTCTACAGTCCTTATATGAAGCAGCAGCCGCAAACGTAACTTCTTTCTGCCTTCGTTTTTCCACTCTCTTCTTTTATTACACGTTGATCATCGTTCGCCGTGGTACTATATTGTGATATAAATACGTATATAAGCTTTTGGTTATGATAAAATTTTTTTAAGACAGATTTGGCTTAATCCGCGAAGACCGTGCTTCTCGGCTGAATTTACACCAGATATAAAACCTGCAATACATAAAGTATTATATAGGAGTGTGATGCGTACGCGCTGCATCGCGAGATAAATATTTATTGGCGAGAATGGAGCCGGTTTTTTTTTCTTTTTCTTTTCACATTTTTTTTTCGGGACTCAGAGTCGGCGGGGGATTATTTTGGACAAAACATATAACTCTTTTTACTTCTTTTTTCTCATTCGCTATTTCCATGGCTGTATATGAACCTGTTTTCAAACCACCAGCTGACCATGTATCATATTAAATATCACAATATATCATAATACTCCGGCTATTCTTCGGGCTTTTGTGGATATTTATCAAATATTTGAGATCGAATTACTTCTACTTATCGTAGCCACGATATTACCTTGCTGGGATTATATTCTTCGGTTGCAAAGAAATCGTATAAGAATTTTTATCTCTTTATTTTGTTGTATTTTGCAAAAGCTGGCTTGGGAATAAATGACGTTGGGATGAAAAAGAAAAGAAAAGGAAAATAATATAACAATAATTTATAATTCGAATCCCTGAACTATAACCTGCACTGTGAATTTTTTTTTTTTTCCCATTGCATTCAACATTTTCGCGTTGAATCATCGCGGAATATAATATTTCGCATCACTACCTCCTCTTCCTCCGTTAGATATATGTATATACAGAATATTTTCGTGGGATTTAAAAGTTGTATACGTAATGATATATTTGCTCGTCATAAATATAGTTTCAAGTTGAAACTCGGTGCCGTTTCATGGGGGCGAAAGTAAAGCTACAAATTACATTTTAAAAGAAAACTGAACCCGCTCACAATTTGCGGTCGGTAGTCATCTCCCGTCCGAGATGGAGCGAATTTCAATTACACAACTGTTTTTCAGCAGCAGAAGAAGAAGAAGAAGAAGAAGAAGAAGAAGTAGCTGGCAGGAGATACAGCGTGCAGACTCTGGAGAACGCGGCTTCGGGGCAACAGATCGTGGTTCCCTGAGAGCGGCAGCGTCGGCGGGTGCAGACAGCGAAAGCAGAGTCCGGTAAGTCCAAAATTCAGTAGCCCTCAGGAGCTACACCTCTTAGATATCGGTTATAATGAAACATTCAGGACGTGTACCACAAATTGGCTCGACGCCTCGCGCTCTTCGCACCGCAAGCACAATGGAGCCCGAAATATACACCAACGCAACGTTTATTTTATTTCATTCTATATCTTCTTTTATTTACGGTCGTTTTCTCGCCGAATCTTCACCGACGTCATTGGTTTTCTGACGATTACCAATCTCGACCCCCGAGATTAGAAAAAAAGAGACACTTGTATTCTCTCTCTTTTTTTCTTTTTTTTATCTTCCGGGAAGTACAGAGCGCTTAATGTTTTTATTTGGGTCAATAATTAGTGAATTCAATCTGAGGAGTGAACGCTAATTGCAAATTGAATCACCGCGCACGAGAATTATTCGGGACGGCGAATCATGGGCTGGTTGGTATTTTATACCACGTTCGCCAAATAATTGTTGCAGATTATTTTAATTGTTTCGTCCCAGTTTTGACGTGAAAAGAAAACTATAATTGCTAGATGGAATCTTTAATAGTTTGTAAAGAAGACAACGAATTTCATAAATTCTATATTGCGATATCGAACGTAATAGAATTTTTTAAAAATTTGAATATCGTGATGTGAAGTACGAGATTACAATGTACGAGGCGAGATTTCTCTGGGTTAATTTATGAGGTGTTCACGGAGAAATCGAATCAAACATCTGCCTGTTGCAAAATATTCTCGATCGGAATAAAATTAAACGAACCGACGCTGTTACCGTTTTCGTCGATCGGCATAGAGCGAGTTTTTTTTTCGTGGGACTAAACGACAATCCAGATGAGACTCGAGGTATTCTGAATTATGAAGAAAACCTCAGTTTCTAGATTAAAATCGAGTCCACCCACCTGAACACCTGGATATTTCAACCTGAATAGTCGTCGCGATTTATTTAACGATCCTCGACACTCGACTCTCATATTATTTCGTTCCTCCAACGTGCGCGACTTAAATTCAAACGCGCCTTTTTAAGAAACTGTCGGGGTTCGGAAGGATTGAATGAATAAAACCCGCGCATCAGTTTTATTTTTCAACTTTCAAATACCAGAAGATGAGAGTCCTTCACCTCCTTCGATACGTATCAGCAAAAAAAAAAAAAATATATTATACATCTCATGACGCTATAGAATTTTTTCTCACCGAAAATTATTATCGGAGTAACCCAATTCATCCGGGCATCAATTCCGGTGCGTCCTTATTGCTTTCTTCGTACACATAATTCCTACGAGTACTATAGCTATACATGCAATATGCAGTTATGGGAAAAAGAATTAGAAAAGAAATGCGACCCCGCGCCGCGGCCGGTTCGTAAACGCAGGAGATCTTTTAGCGTTTTGAAGGAGTTCCACTGTGTGGCGAGGCGCGGGTTCGAGAGTGAGGGCTGAGGGCGAGTATTTGTGTGGAGTGGATGGATGTCTTCTTGGGTTATGGGAATGGTTATATATGAAGTGGGGGTTTTTACGGCGTGCATGAGTTGGCATGGGAGGGCACCAGGTCGGCGCGTGGGCGGCCGCGGGCAGGACGCACGTCTCTGGAAGAGAGAGAAGACCGGTGAGGTTTAAACCATAAGAGTGAGAGAATAGTATAGTACTCTCGGAGCGTTATAGTATGGGAAAAAGGATGCTTCGCGACCGAGTCCGAGGGGCAAGGAATAAAAGGAGTTTTATATGACGCCGTGGTTTATGGTCGTGGGTTTTTATCTGATCGAATTGCCACCGGTGCAGATTTCGCAATAAATTAAGAGAACCCATCGTAATTAAACGAGTATAATTTTAGTTCAATACGATATCAAATGTACGAACGGAAGGCAAACCCGATATCATCATCCGTACAATTCCAAAACACATACGTTTTTTGTTTTTCAATATTCACAGAGATAGAAATTTAGTTTTTTCAAGCTTCTATTCACGTGGTTTCCGATCAAAAGAGGATACGCGTCTTTTTCTATTCTACCTTTGAGGGCTGTTTCTGAATCTGGCGTATTTATTCCGAGATCATTCTCGACCTTTTTGACCGCAAAACAAATCTCTAGAATTTCTAGGAGCACTCTCGCTATCTCCTAGGCCTCTGTTCGGTCTCTCCGTTCGTTCGAGAGGATCCGTCGTAGAGATAACCCTTATAAACTGGGGCATTAGTGAGGCGCGGACCGCGCGCGGCACGGCGCGGGCGAACTGTAGAGAGAGAGAATATCTCTCGAGCTCTGTACTCCAGCTATCTAAAGATCTACATGGGACTTGGACCCTCTCAACGATGTGAGAAGGATCCGAGGATGCCCCTCTACTTCGTGTACCATACCTATATCTTGTACGTACACCGCGAACTGGGCGGACCACAATGAGGTCCGGTACATAAACTATATCTGCATCAACCGCCTCATCCCCCAATCCCGCGGGACCCCGCAGCGTATCCTATACGTACCTACGCTTCTGATCCTGCTGCTGCTGCTGCTTTTGCTACCCATATGATGCAGATGAGACGCGACCCTTCGTACCTTATGTACATTTTTTTTTTTTTTACCGGATATCTCAAACCGAGCATCTTACTTACTCACGTGCATCCAACGGGGCGATTCTGAAGAATTTAGTGTGTCCAGATGATCGGACGCATTCACCGATTTGATAACCTTCATGGGGTGGGTGTGAATTATTTGCATAAAAAAAAAAACTTCGAACAACTATCGGAGTAAATTTCTCCAAGATTTTGTTTCAAGTCTCATAGTTCCGGTTCGTCTCCGATTTTTGATATTCAGCCGTCGGGTTTTGCCCTTTTCTCTTTCATATGTGTACGAGAAGCGTGTTGGATGAGGTCAATCGTAACAAATGGATTATCGTTACGATATTATAGCCGGAATTATTGTGACGTCGTTTTATAATAATCGTTATTACAATCTAAGCGATCCGAGAGAAGATCCCGCTGACATTTTCACGATCTCTTCTTTTTCATTGCCTCGTATACCGAGTGCGTTCAGCATGGGATTCATGTCCAGAATATTTATATACATATATACGTGTATATAGGTATATATTTCCACAGCATTCGCTGTACTGTGGGAGTTGATGTGGCGTACCAGATAATCAGGATCTACTATTATACCTTCGGTCTCTGGGCCGTCGACATCGATTCCTTTCTCTTTCGAGACCGAAGCCTCCAGCCTCTTGCCATAAGAACAAAGAATCCTCTCAAACCCATCTGACGATCATGAGCTCATAAGTTCACCGAGCGTGTTAGGTTGGTATGGCGATCCAAACCGATCCACGCTTCAAGAACAGTTATTTCTTTTACCTCCTCCGATTATAACGATTTATATATCGGTGTAACGAATCCAATTGTTCACCCTCGATTAAAAGCACTTTAATTTTATCGTATCAAATTAATCGAACTCTGAGCTCCCTAGTATTTGTTTTGTGTCCTTTTTTTTTTGCGGAATATTATATAGAGTTCTGGAACATGCATCATCATAAACGCCAAAGTTGTAACGTATCAATTTTGATTCCACGGCAGTTGATTTTTTTTTTTCTCCTCATCTTTGATATAATTTCTATTCGAGTAAACCGCATCGGTCAATTTATCATGTGAACCGACTTTTGAATCGAACAAATTTAACGCTGGTTATAATATACTTGCAAGCCTACAAATTACTCGGAATATAATTTTTCTCGACACAGATATGTGTATAATTCTTTTTTGGGTTATAGTTCCTTGAGCGTGAGATTTATAACGCGAGTAACCAGAAAAAAGAAAAAAAGTTCTTTCAAAAAAACCATTCCGTTGGATTAATGCTTTAAAACGTTATTGTAAGACGTGATGGATAACCAAGGTTGGACACAATATCCTAATTGTGAGAAGCACAATACGTGCGATAGAAATGAATATATCATACGTGAATTCTATCTAAGAGCGGATGGTGGGCGTAACTTAATTTTATAAGATCGGAAATATATGACAATAACTCGGCCAATTTTTATGTAATACTTGCACAAGAAATCTAGGGTATAAAATAATTGAGTCATCCGTATCTCTAAATTGAAAGGAGAAAAAATTTTAGAAAAATGATAAAATAATACGTAAAGTGAGCCACCGAGCGGTCAAATTTTGGGCATTGCTATGGTGCCTAAGAAGCGATGAACCGACAGTGAGATGGACTGACCGGTCGGTTTAGTTCGTATGGAATAAAATGAAATTAATCTGAGGGCACGACGGGGGTCGGCGGCTCTTCTGACCAAGTTTATAATAAATAAATCCACCGACAACCCCTGCGGTGGCCCAATTAATTCTGTTTATTGTGTACCGATGCGACGTCCCCGAAATATAAGTTGACTCCAGTTGCGATCGGCGCCGATCCAACCGTGAGATCGAACGTTAAGTACATTACAATTTTATTTGCCTCTTTTCTTTTAATCGATTCAAGTTTTGTTGGTCGTTTTCACGGGGGCGGCTTTTGATGCGGGAGAAATGTGTTCGAGTACATCGTGGGTATAATGATAAATACGTGGCTTTATAAATCAAAGTTTTGTTTGACGAGAAAAACGGGCTTGACCGGGGTAATAAACCAAATTCAAAGTGATCTAGGATCCCACCGTCGCGTACCGCAGCTTCAGCGACGCGTTCTCTCCGCCGGTTTATAAGGGATATTTTTCTAGCTCTTCCTATCCTATTATTATCCGAAGTCTTTCAAACACTCCCACGCCGACGGTAATCTGATCAGGGTTAACCTGACCCTGACCTGTGCCACGGAACCACCTGCATTCGAAACAACCTGATTTCGACTTGGCGCTGCTGCAACATTAAAACCACCGGCAGCATCTTCCCACAATTTTTTTTTTTTGCTTCCTTCTCTTTCATTTTCTGTTTCTATCCCCATCGCGTTGGTTAATTTCGCGATGAAAAAGAGATCAGAAACGAACCAATCCGAACTTACTTCACCACCCGACGAAAACTGCACTGCAATTTTCTGCTCCTGCATCTCAACTGAAATCATATCAAATTTCTTTCAACGGGTATCTTTAACCGCACCTCATCGCAGCATCAGATGCGCTGCTCTTCGTGACCCATTTTTCACTCGCGCATGGCAAGGGTCGAAGGTGAAAATACGGGGAATGAGAGGAAAGAATAAATGATATCATTTATTCAAGTCTCATCAGAGGCGCTGAAGACTTTTAAGAACCTCTTGATTGTTTGAGAAAGTTTGTACAGTAATAAAAATTGAAATTTATCGATTATGTAATATAAATATTATTCAACGTAATATCATCGCGCTATTGCAGTGCAGGGCGGTACGAGAACACAGGGAGAAAGAGAGTATCGATGATCGGGGTATAATCATTTTAGTTTATCATTTTTAATTTCGGTGTCAACAATTACCTCCGCTCTCGTATGAGATTTTATTTTATTTCCTTTTGATTTTATTTTATTTTTTTAAATTTTATTACCTCTAGCTAACAGGCGGCAGGTGCGGCTTCCATATAAGGTTAAAAGGCCATTCTGAGACTCTCTCCGCCTGTATACCATACCGACCGATAAACACACGCGCCAGTCTTCGATTATCATATGCGTTCACCCACGCGTTTCTTTCCCGCGTGGGATGGAGGGCTTTTTTTTTATTTATTTTTTTTTTATTTTATTATTATTACATTTTGTTTTATAGTTGTAACCCAGGACTCGGGCACGAAGATCGTACAAGACCCAAATTTCTGTAGGTGTTGAGAGAAGAGATGAGAATTCTTTTACTTTTCATCCGAGTTCAAAGGTCCTGACAAAATTCTGCGATTTAAATTCGTGAGGGAGCTTCAACTTTTTTGATGTTAAAAAATACGGAGTGAAAAAAATGATGAAATAAAGTTGCTCGTAAAGAATGGGGTTGTTTGATAAAGATCGTGACCGAAACCAACCCTATACGGAGTTCAGATATGACATACGATTTCTATGCAACCGCGATCGTCCATTGTACGATTTTTATTCCGCTTTTCTCAAAATATTATAAATACGTATGAATATGTGTTGTACGTATTCTATGAAATATAAGGAAAAAAAAAAGAAAATCAAATAGAACGGAATCAACCACCTGCGGCAATTTTTGAACTATCAAATCTACCCCCTGAAGAGCAGCAGCCATGAGATCACAGAGTTCTTTCGAAATTCTTAAGAATCTTGTTAAAAAGGTTCGTTTTCAATGGATTTCTGGCATGGTATCCACCGCGATCCCTTCAAATTTATCCCATACCTTTTTTTAACTGGACGTCCAATTTTATAAGCGAAGTAAAAATAAAACGAAAGAAAAAAAAATTGAAACATCCACGTTATATCTAGTCGCTCGCGAGATTTTTTCAATCCGATCATTTTATCGAAAAAAATAATCTTTACGATATGCAAGATCATCTGTTCTTATTGGGGGATGAGGATTTTTGCAGGTACCTTTATTACGTAAGCATATAATCGGAAAAGGTAGAGGGAATATCTGATCGAACTTTTCGTTTGATTTCACGTGGCGATTTGGTATTCGGGGAGGTACCGCGGGGGGTTTTTGTGACTCCCAGGGAGCGTGGAAAGAGAGTCACCCGCTGACCAGAACCTGTGTTCTTTTAATTGGAACCACAACCGAATCGCCGATCGACTGCAGGTGAATCGCAGCGATTTGTATCATTGGCAGACCATTACTCATCGCCCCCTTTCTTCCCCCTTTCCGCCCCTTCCTCAAATTTCCCCCTCTTTACTCCGTTATGCCGAAGAGGATTAAATGAATCGGTATATTGTGGGTGAAATAAAGGTTCAGATGAACCTGCACTGACCTGCTGGATTTCAAGTCCGACCTCGTACGTCGAGGGGTTGATGGCTGCTGGTTTGTCTTTCGCCTTTACTATTGAACGAAATTTTTTTTTAACTTCAGTTGTAAAGTCAAATATTCAGGTGTTGCTGCTTAATAGGGTAAGACGTTAGCAGTTGCACGTGTCTAGATAGATGTAATAACCGGAAGCGGAAACCGCGCATCGTGGGAATAAAAAAGTAGACGTTATCTAATTAAAAATGTATCTGATCATCCGCATAAATTGGGACAATTTTTCGGAACCGAATTTCAAGGAGTGTTCGAAACAAAAAACAAAAAACAAATTAAAACAAAAATTGTTGGAATCAAACGCATAAATTATAAACAAGAATTGTTTCTGCTGCACGCAGCGTATATACGCCACGATGCGGTGAGAACATGTGTCTTTGGTGAGGCGATAAATGGTACATGTAAAAAGCAAGAGAAATCCTTTTTTACTCTTCTCTTCTCTTCATATATTTTCTTTTCTTTTCTACGTGTATAGGTATATAGGTATCCCGAACAGGGAGAAACTTCGATTTATAATTGATCGCGATGTTGGCGCTTCGGAGCGCGCGTGCCAATTAGATTATTCATCCCATACGTGCGTTGTACCGAGCCACACGACCAGGTGCTCTCCTCGAGTCCTTGCAGAGTTTGGTGTTTCACGGATTTCTTTCACGCTTGGTTAGTTCGCTCGCGTTATTCGCTTCGTACTTTTCTTTTCGCGTATAAAAAGATAACAACTACAACGCCGAGTAGAATATATGGAACGATCGTTTTTTCTTAAAATTCACCAGCTACGTATACGTATAATACGTGAGAAAACTCGTATACTTATATACACCAACGGGTCTTGCGTTCGCGAGTAGCTTCACATGAGCACGCTTTTTGGTTCTTCTCGTGTAATCAACGTCGCGTATACCTCTACATACACGTATTATGTATGTTCTTTCTTTTCGTCCTACTCACACATTCGCTTTAATGACTTAACGGTGAACCTTCTGGCCCACTGTTTATTTTTCGCACTTGCCAATTTCGCTGCGAATCACCGGGGCCCCCCTTTTGTGTACGGTGATATTCCTGCGGTACTCAGCTGTACCTTCTTCTGTACTACAGAATTACGAGATATTCATCTCATCTCGCGGATCAAGGCCAAGCTTATTGCACCAATGAAAATTTTTTTTTATTCCTTCCATCGTATTTTTCGTTTTTTTGTATTTTTTTCCCGCATCCCGCTGAGCAATTAGATATATATCCTCGAACTGTCTTCGGTGCAGTCGAAAAAAGAAAAAAAAGAAAAAATCATTCTGTCGTCCTTATAATGTGGTATAAATAAATGAATACGGTCATGTGATATTTGCGGTACAAGGACGACGTCGTGCTATTAAGTTGTAGTAGTTAAAAGTTAAATCGTTAAAGTTGAGGACTACGCGAGTATTACTTCAATAAAATGAGGGTACTATATAATCGTGATTATGCATGCTGATAAGGAAACACATTTTCAACTCCGATGCGTTGTTTTAATAATCTTTCCTCTTTTTTTTTTTGTTGTAATAAACTCAGAGGGATTAATCGTCATCGTGCGTTGCTCGTGTATCATATACGCATTTACGAGCCTGATATCTAATCTAATCGATATAATAATTAAGAAAAAAAGAGATTTTTCGACAATTGAGAGGTGAGCAGAGCATCGTGTTATAAATTCATCTTTTATACCGCTAGCCGTAAACGAATAATTGCCATTTTATGTCAACCAACCGCACGTATGGGTACATATAAGTTTGCTGCAGTTAAAATAACTCGCTGAAATTTTTTAACACCTCTTCGCGAATTTCGTTTGTGCATCGGTAGATAGTGATAATTCATTCCTGAGGGGGATGGGGCAGGGAGGGGGGGATGTGTAGATATTGTAAAACGTATTATTTATGCCACGTTATATGGGACGGGCTTACTTATATCGAAGGGGTCGGATATCTACCCGCCCGTATTTTGAGGACATTGACTGAACGACACGCGTGCTTTGAGATTCTTTTAACACGACGTGGTTCTTAAGCACGCCCCAAGCGTCGGCGGTCGTTAGCCAAGGCGGTCGAATGCACGCGAGCCTTAGGAGGATAATCAGAAGAGTCTGGTAATACGATGGGGGCGTGCGAGAATAACGCATTGCTTGAAATATTTAACGAGAAGATAATTTGGTGGTACGTACAACTCGCGTAGGTATATAGCTCTTTTTTCGTTTTTTTTTTTTTTTTTTTTTTTTTCTAAGTGTGGGTGAACCGAGTCAACTCTTTGGAGAGAAGAGAAGCTCTCAACCTTCCATTCCATTCCAGTCCATTCCATTCCACTTCGTTGCGGTGAAATATTTCGCGGACTACCGCAGGTGGCTCGTAATTCTCATCCCGAATCGCACCAACTCCAATTTGGACAGGGGAGAATGTTACTCTTAAGGGCTAAGCTGTTATAGGCACATAACATACTTTATCTTGACACTTTGCTCGTTAAAAATGTTGGAAAGCCTTTTTTCCCTCTTTTTATTTTCTTTCATACTTGTCATTTGAATATTAGTGACATCCGGACGTGGATGGACTACCAAAAATTTCCGATCATAGTTGTTCGTAAAAATTCATTAATAACTCGAGAGAAAAAGACGTTCGATTCTTATTATCTTTTTTTTTGCACCAGTAAAAAAAGGACAATGGTGCGATATATCGTAGAATTGCTCTTGTGTATTACTCCGAAAATGAAAGTCATCGCAGGAATGATATAAATATCTAACAGGATGTATATTTTATTTGGAGGACGTCGAGGATATTTCGCTCGTATGTTTTATAAGGTGTATAAAATTTCTATATTATGTAAGTGTGGTTTTATCACGCTCGATCATCCGGGATCACGTGTTTAGTCAATTCCTTCGGATGTCACATCCGTGCCAGGACCGGATATAGGAAGTAATTCTGAATAGCTGATCAGGGAATGAACAATGACGCGGAACTTAAACAACTGCAGGAAGGGACTCGGGGTCCCCAACGACTTTGCATTTGTAATGCGGGACCTGCGCGTTCCTTCCGCGTTTTACTTTACAACGATGACGACGACGCGACGACGACGATGATGATGATGATGATAAAAAATCGTCTAGTCCAATTATGGCAGTCTTTCTCCGTAAATTAAAGAAAAAAAAAAGGAAATGAATAATCAGAACTGTGGTATCATCAGATATGAAATTGCACACAAGACATACAACGCGTATGAGGTATAATAAATAGTTTTATAGATGCATAACGCCATGTTTTTGGCGCGGCGTAGTATCATAATTACAGAGCTTGCAGCTCACGCGGTCGAAAATTTAACGCAACTTGAAACCCGCAGGCTTAAATACTTACGGGAATGAGATTCGCACTGCAGTGGAACTGTAGAGGGGGAGGGGAAACACATGAGGTATGATGAACGGAAGTTGGTGTACCGTGCCAATTTGGTTTTATAGTTGTCAATTACACTTGGAACTTGATTTTGTAGTTGGGTAAAAAATCGTAATGAAAAAAAAAAAAAAACGAAATGTAATTGTTACGCAACAAATAAAAACCACCCTCTGATAAAGAAGCGGTTTTTTGCGGTCATCTGAATTAATTTTTTATTACTTTCACATAAAAAATTTACATTTTCACGGATGCGAGGGTTACAAAAAAGGTCCGTTTGATTCTTTTTCCACCGCACACCGACTGATATTTGAAAAGTGGAATAATTTAGTTGATTGCCACGTCGTACGATCACTCATTAGAATAATTATAGTAGAACGATATACGTATAATAGGTTAGAAAATAAAGATCTAATAACGCCTTGGTAGAGAATCTGAAATATGAATAGAGGTAGACGCGTGACCCACACGCGTCATTCTCACGAGAGCGGCGACGGCTTGTAATCTTGCTGTCAAGAGTTGTACTTTCACCGGGCACGCGCGTTTGGTATGGTATGTACGTACAGTAGTTTAAAAGGAAGGTATAGGTAGGTAGGTGGGTAGGTAGGTATATGGTATACGGTGTAACGCTATAATACAAATACCTACGTTGATGATGCAGATGCAACTGGTATTATAGGCGAGAGATACGAGGTACGATTGCTCGGAGTAATCCTTCGTTGGACAGTTAAAACGGATGGAATTATATACATGAATTGAATCGGGTTGAATTGGACTCGGTGCTGTTGAGAGGATGGGGAAAAATGTATTGTAAGAGTTTCATTCGTGTGCGATTTGAGCGTGGCAAACGTGAAAGAAATATTTACATGCGCACACGTATACGCGATAATACATACATATATAGAAATGCTGCACGAGATCAAGCTGACGTCTTTAACTGCATAATGTGTGTGGAACGATGATAATAATCGCTATAATCATAATAATAATATCATTATTATTATAACTGACGTTGGTATTATATAAATACCTTCTGAAAGAAAAGGAAAAAATATTACACTGATCCTGAACGACAAAAGGATAAAGAACGTGTTCGTGATCGACGACGCAACGTCGCTATTAAAGAATCGTGACTTTTCAATGATCACCTACTACGTTATCCCCTATCAAGTCAGCTCTCGCAGACCTCAAATCGTTGAGAAAAATTTCAAGACACCATTTTTCATAGCGTGTATCAGAAACTATTCCTCCTAGTTTTAAACAAGGATGTAATCCTGAGATCGGATCGTGGAATCTCGTTTAAATTAGTCGCGTAATCTTCCAGAGCTGATTGTGAAACCGACGAGTATTTTACTTTTCTGAGCGAGGGCGTTAGCCGGGTGAAAATTCCTGGGGTTATTCGTGCCGCAGATATTGAAGCGGGGTATGAAGGGTGTCGTTGAAACGACGAAGCCATGGTAACCCTGGTAATTCTATACCCGGTCAATTCGATCGCGTCTTTACAGTACGGGCGAAGCGAGTAGATTGCTTCGGAGAGGTTGTCGCACGTACCTTGATATTGGAACGTTAAAGAAAGAAGAATAGCCTCTTGAACGAGGGGAAGCCCTCGATGGTCTTGCAGACTATATAGCGATTGTAGTTGTGATGCCGCTTCTGCTGTTGGTACAGTCCAAATTATACGTTGCCTTTTGCGGATGCGGCTACGTCAATGACCTCAGTAGCGTTGAACCATATGCACTTACATTCACGGACACAGGTAGATACCTTTTTAGATACTACTCTGAACCAGTTCGACTTCGAGTACAATGCTTCAGCCCTATACGTGACGCGGACTAAATCTCCACTGATTATGTGAAGAAAAATAAAGAATAATCTTTTGGCAAGTAGATAGTAATCAATAAGAGTGGAGATTTACTCGATGCATTTGTACGAAGGAATTTTTATTTCACGTTTTCTACCGTTGAGGATCATCTCGAAGAGTTGGATGATATATCATCGCACTATATATACGAAGGGGTTACAAATTATGATTCGAACGTTACCAAACAGTTAGTACGTCTCCTGATAATAAAATATGGTTACTGAACACGCGCGCAGACGCCGTATGGCCCGCAGATTGCCAAGATCATATATAAAATGACTTTGGAAATAAACTGCAGTCGTAAAAAAATGAACAAAAATCTCTGCACGTGTACCGTTATCACACGTTTTTATTATAAATAATAAAAACAAAATAATCAATCTTCACAACCGACACGTTCTGGTCATCTTATGATTATTCGATTTATTTTACACTCCGAATACTGGATGGATGTATAAAAATTTTTGGCACTTCTGATCCCGGAAGAACGAGACGTACTTGACTCGGAATCGTTGTATTTAATGACGTTGATTAACGGGGGGAATTGCATTGCCTCGAATGCACCTGGTTCCCGCAGAGTAGAGAACAGGAAAAGGTGAAAGAAACATTAATGGTTGAGAACCGGTAAGCTTCTTAACTCGCAAGAATCTAAAAACCGAGACGACGACGTCCACGTCGTTGACATAAACTTTTTAAATCCCTTGTCTTTTAAATTTCATCCCTTTATTTCAGCTACCGAGTTACCCTTCCGAACTATAAACTCGTTCGGTTCGTAAGAAGAGCGAAAAATTTCATTTTTCATATGTTCGCGAAGTTTTGCAATAGAAAATTTTTTCTTCGTCTTTGAATCGACGACGTGTCGAGTGATTAGTTGTAGAAATATGTAGACGAACACATTTTACCTGTGGGTGAAATCGAGTACGGGCCTAAAGAGCGAGAGGATCTCACCTAATTTGAATAAGATAAATGAAGACATCAGTTTCAAGAGAACGCGCCTAGGCCGATACAAGCGATAGGTGTAACGATAGTCAGGATAGTAAAAGTACCATTGAACATTTGCCGATTGATTACTATCGTTAAGAAGACAATAGCGAACACGGGCTTAACCTAACGATGGAGTCGAGTTATAAGAATCGAGCGGGATTACCTTGGTAGCCCTTAACTAACAAGTTGCAGCTTACTTTTATCTGTTTGAAATTGATCTTCTCTTGTCGAAGCGCATCGCCTACGCTTTTCACCTCGCCTACTCGTTTTAGAAACTGTTTGTAGCCTGCGTATTGTACGTATGCACGTAACAACCCACCTATGCAGGTATACGTATAATTATTCCGTTGAATTTACTGCGCGGAGATACAGATGTCATTATTATGAACCGCGGGCAAAGTTGTGGAGATATTTTCATAATATGGAACGTAAGTCCTGAAATGATCTGGTAAAATAAGTTTTAAGTGATTCGTAAATTTGGTTATTAGCGCGATTGAATCGAACTCTGTGCCGTGGGCAACCAGGTGGCCGATACTCTTTAACTGCTGAATTTCTCGTCGGTTACAAGCCTACAAAACTCGCAGGTGTTTCGCACGCGCTGAATCCGCAGAGGATTTTCGGAGCTCTTATATACCATTCATGGGTTAGCACCTTTTCGCAACGCCTCTGCCAAGTAAATTGCTGGTTTTAACACCTTCTCTCTATTTTTTTTTTTTTCTCTCTCTCATTCTTATGTTCTTTTGTAAAACCATCCCCGCATTCATGGACACCCGTCGTTCCATCGAAATTACACTTCATTCATCCAGTGCCGAAATTATAACTACATCTTCCGTTCCGCTCGATTTTATTCTCGAAACGATTTCAACAATTTTTTGATTATATTTTGTTTCGCTTCTTTTTCTCTTTTTCATTCCAAGGCTTTTGATTTTTTCGCGCCTGTGTACGAACGAAACGGGGCGAGATATTTTCTCGCCATCTACCACGGATGCTGCGAAACTAGGGTGTGGTATTGAACAACCCTTATGCGCAAGGCAGATGCGCCCCTGGTTGTCTGGCTTTGCGTCGATTACCAAGGGTGAAATGTGCCGCGGTGAGAGCTTCGGCGCTTCGAAAGTATCGGTTAGCTTGTGAATCACTTTGAGCGGTAAGTCTCGAGCGTGAAGGGAACGTTGGAGTGATCGAGACAAAAATGAGGTTGTAAAAGGGTCGGGTGAACTAAACGGACGAGTCGAGCTGCCCCAGTTTACGGGGGGAGGATAAGTGGCCGGAGCGACGTTGTTTTGGCTCGAAGGAGATTCTTCTCGGAGAGCCCTATCAAAAATCTTCGAAATAAACACAAACAATGCGATTATACGCACGCGGTAACCTGAGCAGTTTTTAAAACGAAAATTAAATAAATAAAGCGAATATTGTGAGACGAGTAAAACGACAAATAAAAAAATCTTATAATGAAACTCTGCGCGATAAGCCTCGTACTCCTGATCCTTGGTGCTCGTGTACATCGTTCGCAATGTAAATTACAAGAACAGGTGTCTTCCGAAGATGACGACGAAGGGGATGATTGGGATGAGGATGACGATGAGGATGACAAGTATCCTAAAAGCGAGATCGACGACGATGGTCGAGTCTATAAAAACCCGCGAAATTCACCGTCGGCTATGTGTCCCCGTGACGAAGAGCAGGCCGATCGACTGGGACAGAAGTGTCTCAGAAAATGCTCGACTGACGAGGACTGTAAGAGCAAAAAGAAGAAATGTCGGTGTGACGGAGCCTGCGGTATGTCGTGTATAAAACCAGAACGTGAGTGTCCGGAATTGACTGACATTGAACACGGAGGGATGACCGTCACAGGCAAGTTCTTCGGAGATGCTGCTCGCTATACCTGCGATCCAGGGTTCTTCGTGGTGGGTCTTATGGAAAGAACTTGTAGGGCGGATGGACACTGGACGGGCATGACACCGACCTGCAAAAAAGATTCAAACACTTTCTGTACCGAACCACCGAAGATAAAAAATTCAAGGAACAACGCTCTCCTCGAACAAACAACCTTTGACCTCGACAGCACGGTGAAATATTTTTGCAACCACGGCTACGTCACCGAGGGATTTCCGACCGCCAAATGTTTGATGAAAAATCGAGCCCCAGCCAGCTGGTTCGGTCCTGACATATCGTGCAAGCCAAAAGATTGCGGAGTACCTGCCAACATCGCTAACGGATGGCACGCTGGTAATAACATATTGGCGATTCTTTCCGGTTTTTTTATTTAATTTTTTCGCGAATATTCAAAGTACAATTGCAAGATATTTTCATTCTACTTCATCCTCTGTTGAATAACTAATCGATAACCTTTCGGATAAAGTTCGCTTGATTAAGTTTGCTCCGTCAAAGAGAGTAGTTTGTGGAAGCAGCGGAGCTCGTTTGATTGAAAAAACCTTTGAAACGTAGAGAACGTATCACCCCGTTGCATCGTGAACCTTAATAACAAGACTGTACCGAGGGTAGCTTCAATTTAACCCCGCATAACTTTGATATATCGCTTACGAATTCAGTTACCAACTAAACCAACTAAAATGGTAGTAAAAATTCATCCCCGTTTAACTATTATTAGGTGAATGCCACACTTTTGATTGTCGCGTATCTTACCACTGCGAGGATGACTACGAATTGGTTGGGAGGGCCGAAAAAGTTTGCTTATCGGACGGAACTTGGGCCCCTAAAGAATCGCCACAATGCGTTCAGGTTGGTGATTGAAAAAAAAATTCTGTCCATAAAACAAAACTTGAAATTTTTTGGGTTCTGGTTAAAAAACGCCTATGGATAATTTTTTACAGGTGACATCCGTTCAGTGTTCACCTCCGGAAAATCCTCGTTACGGAAAAGCGGTGTACACGTCATGTTCGTACAATTCGATCGTATCGTACGAATGTAAATACGGTTATACCATCAAGGGAGACGCGACTCGAAGATGCGGTGCTGACAGACGTTGGTCAGGACAGATGCCAGTCTGTAAAGAAATAGATTGTGGGAGTCCAGGAACCCTGTACAATGGATGGATAGAAAATATTGAAGCAGGTTAATTATCCGCGATTGATTGAATCTGATATTTGGAATATTCTTCCGAAATATTTGAACGTTTTTTTTATATCACAGGTACGGGTCTTGGGGTGAGCATAATTTTCCGTTGTAACGCGCACATGAAATTGGAGGGAAATACATCGTCAGTTTGTCAAATTGACGGTACTTGGCGTTATCCGTTACCCCGTTGTCTCGCGCCCTGCATAATCCCAACTGTGGATAAAGGGCACGTCGCAGTTTTGAGCGAGGAGAGAAATCGTATCAACAACGTCACCGTGGTTGAACATGGTGAAAAAGTGATCGTTATTTGCCAATCTGATTATGAATTTGTTGCGAATAAGACTCCGGTAGTTTGCGATAACGGGACATGGGCAGTAATACCAAAATGTACACCGGCAAGATGTAAGCTGATGCCTAGAGCACCAAAGAATGGAATGGTCATAGCTCCGAAAACCGAGCATGGGATGCGCGCCGTTTTTAAATGCAAAGACGGCTACGAACTCAAGGGTGACTCGAGATTCGTTGAATGTAATTTCGGAAATTGGACCGGTGAGATTCCTCAGTGCCACGAAGTATTTTGTCCGTTTCCAGGGTATATTAACAACGGTAAAGTTTTGCTGGTGGGGAATATGGGCGTGTACGACTTCCGACCTTACGTAAAAAAAATCGTTAACAATAAGCAAATAATGTACGATTGCGATCGAGGTTATATTTTGAGCGAAGGCCCACCCGGGGCAACTTGTATAGGAGGTTATTGGAGCCCGAGAGAATTGCCTAAGTGTATACCCGGACAACATCCGAGATTAAGATGGAGCCGACGTCGCAGATCAATCGTTAATTCGTTTAAGAGATCGAACTCTAGCCTGCCCTACAAAAGGGTTATTGACTTCTTCAAGAGAATGAGTAAAAAGGTGTTGCACTTGGGTACGAGGAATAAGTCGCGTGGTCATTTGAACCACGATAAAATGAACGGGAAACACAGATGGCATTCGAGTGGCAATGATTCGACGAGTAGCAACACCTGGAAGAGAATGTTTTTTGGGGATAAGAATCACACGGGAATAGACAGGGAGAAGATGATAAATTTTCTTGAAATTATATACCAGAAACTCGCGCATGTTGACGCTAAACAAAAAAGAAAATTAGTTGGTAACGTCAGCATGCACGAACTACTCAATGTACTTAGCATAAATTCACTTCATGTTAATCTTGAAGATGCCCTGAAAAATATCACGTCAAAAAATTTAACCGGACCAGTATTTAGAGCGAAAAGTCAAAAGGAATTCGCCAAGTACAGAAGAGAGTTCGAAAAACTTGTTAGATTTTACAGCAAACCCTTACAGCTTGAAAGAAAGAGAAAACAAATGAAGTTCAAAAAATCAGCCAAAGGTCACGGGGATAATTCCGTTGGAAATATGTGGAAAAAGTTAAAGAAACCGCAGCACAAGTCTACCAATCGATACAAGGGATTTTATAGATTCTTGAATGATTATCTAGAAAATAAATTGTCGAATGCCGGGGCCCAAAACGCGACAGCCGAACTAATAAAAAGATTGAATATAAACATATTAACAATCAAAAATGGAACGACGATAACAATCAGCGATGTTTACGCGTTTTTCAAACATATCATAGAAAATAAATTGAATACCGATAATAAAATTAATGAGACCAATGATGTGACGACAGTTTTAACAATGGAGGATACCGGGGGATCAGTTAACGCTGAAAACGCGACAGTTTCTATTATTCCAGTGATATCGACTGAAATTTCTAACGATAATTCGATTTTAAATAACGAGATTCCGTCCCATGTTGAAAAAAATGATATAAAAAGCGCAGCAGAAGTTTCAGGTACTGAAAAAACTGGTATTTCTTTTAATAAGAGGAAACTACTTTCCCTCGACTATCCATTGAGCAATAAAAAACCGCAATCGCAGTTGGGAGCATCGGATTATTATCGGCCGTCGTCTCGTAAAATGAGGTCAAAGCCATTGACTCTGAACGAACTGGAAGCGCAGCAACAGAATCACTTGAAAAGATTTCTCGCTCCATCCGAACTGGATAATCAAATATTTCTTAAAAATTTATACCTGACCGCTTACGAAGACGAGTATAGAGCTAACGTAAAACGGTCAATTATACAAAGCAATCGAACCCATCCAAGTCTTTACGAGTTGCGGGGTCGCAGGGACCTCGCACCCGACTACCTACGTAAGTAAGACTATTTTAATGTGATATTATTGGATATATACAATTATCATTATCATAAAATAACGATCGATATTTATTAACAATAACTGTGAACAAACATGTATACAACAATATTCCATTTATCTCTCCCCATATATATCGTCCTGCCCATTCAATGACTGTACGAAGATAAGAAGAAAAAAAAACAAAAAAAAAAAAAAACTCTTTTTGCAATAAACATCAATTTTTATCCATGCAGGAATATCATCTCCATGATGCATTACACGTATATCCGTCGTACTACACTCGCTTTTTTCAGTGTGTAGAAAAAATATACCAAATATATATACATAGAAAATTTCTATCTAATTCGTTCAAGCCCACCACCGCGTTACCGAAGCGTTACCTCCTCCCCCGTCTCTCTGTATACCGGAGGTGATTACGTAGTTAGAGAATCGGGTGCTAATTGAACTAAACACGAAGGTTACGATAAGTGGTCAAAACTGCTACGGGCGGTTGTTAGAGCTGCTATATGTGTAAACTCGTATACCGGTTGTGCCTTCTAGACAAATAGAATTACGCTCGTCGTTTGAAACGATGGACAGGTAAGGCAGATGTGCTCGTTACGAATTAAACTAAGAGACAGAAGAATGCTCGAGTAACTCGTTCAGAATTTGAGAATGAAAAACAAAAAAAAATCATGCGTGTAATAAAGTCTCACGATCACGTCAAATAATTAAGCCAGAGATTCCGATGATGAAGAGCCCTACTCGCAATCCTAAGTGATTCTCACATCAGCTTTTTCCCCTCGCTTCAAGTTTTGATTGATTCTATTCTTTTTCTTCTCCATTTCGCGGAATAAATGTTGTGACGATTCCCCGCGTTGTGAAAATCTATAATTCCAAGAGAGCTCGTACGCGCTGCATCTGCCGCTTTAAATCACGTTCGCAATTTAACCTGCGCATCTAGATCGAGTTCGTTACCACCTGTATCATTAAAACAAAGTTCTACAGTTTCCTAGAGGTAGTAAACTACAATGTGCACACCTGCCTCGTGATAATTTTTGCACTAGTTCCGGAACGAATCGTTCGTGATGCAGCGCTGAACAATTTACTTATTTTTATCAGAATTAAGCATAATTTGATTAGGGATAATTTTTTTTTATTCAATCGACAATCGGATCGGGAATGCGGGATGTAGCGGTACGAAGTGAAAGTGAGTCGAATTTTTTTTGCTTTCTTAATATATAGGCTTCTGGAAGAGGTGTTGATTTCTCATTTATTTTTATACACGTATACATGGACATATATGTACATTTTTTTCTTTCTCTTGCTACATCGCTCGGCTCGCGGTACGGGCCCTCTGATTTTCTCCAGGTGCTTCAGGTCTGTAAGAAGTGACAAAAGTAATCGCGACCGACCAATCGGTAACAGGTGAGTCTCAGAAATGTGCGAGTTGACTGTATGGGATGTATAGTTGGCGACCAAGTGCTTACGGTACATTCTGAAGATCGTTGAGTAAAGGTGGCCACTTGTTTGCGGGTATAAGAGACCAGGGATGGCTGCTGTAAGCACGGAGTGGTTACGGAGAGGCCATCAATCCGCACCAAACGGGGCCGTGATAATCTTATTCAGTTAAGATGAGAGTATGCGACCGAGAGTTAAGCGGTACAGGCTTCCTGCCAATTCAATAAACCAAGTATATCCTATACATACCTACTACGTACTACCGTTCGTCTTACTAACAGTCAATGCCGTCGTCTTTGAAATAGACGAAGACCTGCGGAGGTTACAAACCGGCAACTTTACTTCATAGATTCTTCAATGAACGTACGGGGTGTGCGTCATACGCCCTCCAGGGATTTAGATATATACCGGCAAACCTACTACTGGAAAATACTATTTACCTCTTTTAACTCTCATCTTTTTCTTAGAGGCGTGCTAAGTGAGTGCTGAGACCTCCGTGAGCTCGGCTTTATTGTACAGAAGTTTATTGAATGGATCACTCAATGAAGTCGCGCTCCAAGTTTAAACCCCGACTATATGCCGCACAAGGTTCAATCCACCAGAACGGAAGCTATAACGGTACACCACGGGTAGATTCTTCTTTCAAATCCGTTCAAGAAAGGGTACAGGTCGTGTAGCCCGTCGAAGTCTTTTCCATCAATTCGATCACAACGGACTTTTAGAATTTTCTGTCAATGGGTTTTTTTGTTCCCCCATTTGAAGTGATTCGAACGTGAAGAGATGATGAAGTGATTCTGGATCCTGAAGATATTTTCTCATCCTGAACTTGAATAATTTTCATAATTAAGCGTAGCCAGCACAGTCGAATTGTTCGCAAGTGTCGAAGCGCGATTTCTTTATTTCGAGTATTATAGCTAGCAACGTTTGAAGTGTAAAACCGAGTGCAGCTTGCTCGCAGTTTAAACCAGATTATAACACTTTTGAATATCATGTCGAAGGATGAATGAATGAGAAAACGTTTTTGTAGAAGTTTAAGTGGTCGGTGAAGCTCAGGGCATCTGGTTTATCTAATATACCTACACAATATCCGTCCAGTAGTGCCATTCCAATACTTTTCAAACGATGATCAGCTTCCTGGACATTTACACAAGGTTTTCTATATCGTTCGGTTCTCACCTCTTGCTCGGGATTTAGCAAGCGCTCGCTAGGTGGTCCAGGTTACTTACCACTTAGCTGCTTTACGCCGCAAGGCATCTGTTTTTCGACCGCTCTATAATCAACCAAGTACTGTTAACACCGATGCCCATTAACACCGTGTGCTTCAACTATCTCTTAACGCCACGACGATATACTTTTTTCCCTCTATATTACACTCTCGGTGAATTTAAGCAGAAAACTAGGCGCGAGTTTTTGTTTTTTTACCTTCGTTTTTATTGTGACTTTTAAACTGGCTGTATAAATTTCTTCTCTTATGAAATCGCGCCGCGCGCGTCAATCGTTCAGAAACGGAGTTTCGCACCTTTCCAAATCTGGCTATTGAATCTCAATAAACTCGTGTCCCATAAACGGTACGAATCTCTCGCCCGTTCATACCGCTTATAAGGTAACGGAGAGTCAGCGATAACGCGTTGGTTAATTTCAATAACAAGTTATTGGTCACATGAGCGAGACTCCGAAGCCATCGAGCGTCACAAGTGAATTTCAATTGACCAAGAACACGCGAGGCGTTCGAGAAAATGTTGCTATTCCGTACCGCTGTTGCAGTTCCTGCAACCGTTGCAGTTGCACCGGTAAACCTGAAAAATGGGTACCACGAAATCACGTAGCGAATTTTATTTCAACGGATTTTCTCTACCACATATCGATTGAGGCTACGTCAAGGCACGTTATTAATCGCCCGAACGGCAGAATTGGTACACTCATTTCGACGTGTTTCACGACAGTAAATGATGCGCCGATATATATAAACGAATAAATTTCTTGGCCGGAAGTTAACCGTGATTAATTAAAATTTTACAGAGAGAGTGTTAATACCGTTGTAAGGGGAATCGCGCGGTGTCGTCACGAAGAAATTAGTTGCTAAAAATTTTCTCGATAATTTATGGCATGCCCAAAACTGTAGGACCATCGTAATTCATTTTTTCCGGACCATCTTTTATTTTCTTTCTCTCATTTTTTCATCATCCGCCACGGCATGAAACGAATTTCTAACTCTTTACGAGCCACCCGAGTTGTCATCGCGGGAGATTTTAGAAATAAATGAAACACTATCGAATTCAGTGTTAAATTCGAAACGCATTTGATCAACGAGTGCGTCCAAGCCGGTGGTCCTATGCCCTATAACTGGTATCTGATATAGAGGGGTGGCCGGCAACGGTCATTGTAAGTGGATCTTCTCTCTTTTTTATTTCTCTGAACTTACTTCTCTTGCCTTTTTTTCCTGTATGGTTTTCTCTCTCACTATTCACTTCCATCTTTTTTTTCCGAGCACGCTTGTGCTGGATCTTTTTAATACCATCTTTGGACGCGCACAGGTGGCATAACCGAAAGTGGTAGGACTACCATAGGGGTTCCCAGGTGCATTTTACCAATGTTTCACACACGTGTCGTATGAACTATACACCCGGGGCTGGTCGAAAAAATTTTGGCCGTTGAAATAGGGCGCGTTTCTTATACTTGACAAACTCTGTATATGCAGATAAATCGAAAGCGGAGTGGAAGAAGCGAAAGATCTTGAAGAGGGAATGAAATACTGGAGTAAAAAGTTCGAGTTTCGGAACGTGTGTAAAATGTAGAAGATTGAATTGAAATTAAACTCGATTCACTCTGATCTATAATTGGATCGGGAGGGCCTCCCCGGATGATATTTGGTAGATTCAAAGGCTTTGAGAGGTCCTAAATCGAAATGATTCTACGGTCGTTAGTTCCGCTGTGTTTCGGGAACGTTCTCTGTTAGATTGACAAGTGTCTTTGAACGAGTTTTCGACCATTTCGAATCGACAACATCCTGATCCCTTATCCTCGCATTCATATTTCGATCGCAGGTGGTCGCAGGTGTGGGTGATTGCACGAGCGAAAAAAAGTAAATTGATCCAACAGGTTACATAGAGGCTTTAACGAACTTTGGAAACTTTTACGCAGTTTTTTGCCAACTCTATTTACGATTTCCTTCTTTCAATTAAAAGAAACAGCTTCGCTTTTGTTCGATCAAAAGGAGACCCTGACTAACCTGTTGGTGGAAAGCAGAGGCGGGGGTTTCACCAACGCTTTGCTTTGTCTCTGTAATCGTGGATGACTTTACGTTTGACTCAGCAGGAAACTGAAGTGAAAGAATTTCCTTCTTCTCCGCCCTAACCATGGGAAAAATAGATGAACAGAAAAGAGAGACAAAAAAAATGGCCGATGGGATAATCGAATGAACATTTTTCTGGATTAATGACATGATACGAAACTGAGAAGAAATTCTTGCAATCGTTACTTTTTCTTGCATCACCTCGGTAGGTTTTGAAATTTTTCTCCTATAGAGCGGTTCGTGGGCCCCCCCAAGGCCTGAACTGTTGGCAATGGCTAGAATATTTTAGAAATATTTCAATGTAGCCATAGGCTGGTAACATTATTTGGGGGGGAAAAAAAAATTATATATTAAGTTCCGGAGACAGATATCCTACGGCTTTGACCATAAAAATATGTCTCCCTTGCTGTTTGGTTATGGGACCCCATGAGATTACAAAGCGAACGACACAATCGTCCATCAAGTCGGTTAATCATTATTTAAATTCGATAAATAAGGAATAGCGGGGATCCAGACATCGGCAATGCTATGGCATAATACAGCCCCACGGTCCTCGTTGCCAGAAACATGTTTTATTGAGCAGCGGGCCATATTTTAAGGTAATCGTGAGTTAAACGGAATATGTGAGAATTAGAATAGCCACAGCACTGCATCGAATAAGCGACGAAGAAGGAAATCCTAAGCTTTTTTTTTCCTCGATATTAAAAAATGAATCACCCTTATCGGCATCGGCAGATATATTTTTATTTTCAATTGAATTGAGCTTTGATCTCGACAGATGAGAGCTCGTATAGTGTAGAACAAGTCTGTAGTTTATCCCAGCGGTCGCACACGACGGGGCATGACGATGCTCAACGTCGTTAGCTACCATTCAATTCGATCCTAAATCCCCATCAAGTAGCCGTGATTTTGTCCCCTGAAGGTAGAAGGATTATAATTTGGATGACTATCGAGATAGAGAAGAAGTAGGTGGGTCGAAGACGTTTATTCACGCTCTAATATCACCTGAAAATATTCTCAGCTAGATCATCACGTGGGAATGATGCTTTCATCGTAACGAAAATTATTCCAACCAAAGCGACGTGATCTTTGAGTATATCAAAGTACAATTGAGAACCGTGATAAAATTTTAACTAGTGGGCAAACGCCGATCGGCCGGTGCCCCATACCGTTTTTAGGCCCCGCAGCAGGGTGACCCGCTGAGTCCTTGTGAGACCAAAATGAGGCACGCGGCCGCCCCTAGAAGTGGGGGTGCTCGAAAACGAAGAGCCACCTTATACCGAAATTCGACCCCAAGCTGAACCTCAACCTCCGTCTTAAAATCCCCCAGCTAGTTTTCTAAGGCGGGACTCAACCCTGATTTATTTATTGTACCCGCAACCCCCCGCACGACCACTCCGTTGGGGTGAATGGGCGTGGAGATCTGCTAGATAAGGGTTACATCGTTTGTGATTTCGTAGGGGCTGCTAGATTATAATGCTAATAAATTCTACTCCCAGATACAGTGCGTGTTGTTCAGAGATTCTCTTATACTTGGCTAAACTGCCATGAGGTTGTTTCCGGTTAGGACTCGACGAAATACTCATCGCAATTAATTTTACTTTATCGTAGACATGCCGTTTATCCAAAACCCGTTTCCGGTACCGTATCTTTTCAATGAAATTTCCGTTCTTTAACACGAATACAAGAAAAGTCGTACGGATGGTTTAGTTTTCTTTTTTTTCATCATGAAATGAATACAGCGTAAATACCTCGGTATCTTTTTTGTTATTTTTTCATTTTTCTTCAACAAACCATCTTTGATTTGCAGAGAAAACTGCGGGGTGCTCCTGCAGAGTCAGGTGGTACCCGACTATAAGTTGGCATTGTCATTAATAACAAAGATAATTTGTGGGAAACAATCTCCTGCAGCGGTCCAGTCTGTAGATTCTGTATAAGATCCGAGACCAAGACCCCGGGGATCGCGCAAGGTCGTCATTAGATACAAAACATATACTTTCGCAATGTCATTTGTATCCGAGTCCTGCGCTTATCCCAAAACCAGTGGTTCTCATCCGTCGAACTAGTAGAAAAAAAAGTAACCATCTTCTTTTTTTCCGAAATTTCTTACCCCGTGAGAAATGGTCACGCGTCTCCGGACTCTGTCAACCTGCACGCCAACTAAAGGGCAGTGCTTAAGCACGCTTTGCATCAACATTTTCAAGGTGGCATCGGGATGTCTTCGTTATTTTAGGACAAAGATACGTGAGGGTCGCTTGGTATTTCGGAAGGTAGAGGGTGAAAAGTTTGTTTTTATTGGGTGGAGCTGAATTTTAATACAACTATCGATCCCCTTGACGGATAGTGTTTAGGTCATGCGGTAGGTTGATAAATAATAAGAACTACTAAAGTCAAGCGCAAAACCTGACCGAGGCCATTCAAAAGGTTGAAAGTAAATAGTCGTAAATGGTCGCTCAGGATCCTACTTATTTCAGGAGTTTGAGAAAATCTTAGCCAGTCTCACGATCGGTTACTTTTTCTGCAGAGTCAAGAATATCTTGAAGGTATTGCGGGTAGAAATAAACCGCGAAAAATAGATTTGGAAATTTTTAAACGGGCAAGAGTAATGCCCCGGGACCTTTTCAAGTTCACGCCTGGTTTGAGAGTCGTAGACTTTTTCATTCCAATTTAGTCCCATTGAGAATAAAATTTGGGACTCCAGAACGCGTGAAAACGCAATTTAGTTTACTCTCCGTAGTTTCCTGTCGACCGTCGACTCAGGGGATGGTCGGTCTTCCTTCATGGGGATAATGTGTTGAGGGACGTAGAGTTAAAAGGTAAACGAGAGTGACAATGACGCGCATGTACCGATGTTGAACCAACTTTTGGTGAGCTCGGTGAATCTAATTGTCTATGTAAGTGAAGAAAAAAAAAGCAGGAGGAGGTCGCCCTTCCAAAAATCTATTCACTGCGAGCCCCGTGACGTCTTCCTTGAGGTACGGGTCATAACAATACCTCGCAGACGTCACGGATGACAACAGTATTTGAAAATCCAGTACACACGTGCCTGCAGAGAAAACGAAGTGAAGTTGGATCGGTGAACTTCAACAAATATTGAACGATTCGCCCCTTAGGAAAAAATTAAGACCACCCGCTAGGCTTTGTGTATCCGGTTCTTCAGCGGAAAAGTATTCCAATAAAAAAAAAGGGCAACGTACAAACGTTGGATGAAATCGCTTTGTTTCTTGCTTTTATTAAGCAATCGAAAGTATTTACTCTCCCGATGATTTCACAATCACCCACGGGGATTTCCGAGGAATAGGAACTTTAATAAAGTCCGTAAAAAATGAATGGTGTCGAGAAACCGACTATTATTACCTGAACTGAAGTAAAAAAAAGTTCTAGAGAACCAACAATTATCTTCCTTCATTTTTTATTCCTTTTCCCTTTCAACTGTTACAAACATTTAGTAGAATGTTTTGGTTTATAAAATTAGTGCCCGAGGTGGTTTTGGAGTAGCGGTAAAGAAAACACCAGCTGGATCTTCTACGGCGTTAGATCTTTTTCTGATATCTCACTAAACGCAACGCCACCCAAGGTGTCAGGTGAGAGAAGATAGCATGGTCAGATAAGAATCCCATCTCCAGGACATTAGCCATTTCATGGTAGAAAGATGCGACCCGAAGGTAGAAAAAAAAGAGAGAGAAAAAAAAAAAAAAAAAAAACTAGATAGGACCTGCCCGATTGTGCCAAGTGGGTGAGAATAATGTTAAAAAAGTGTCAAGGTTAAGGTTGAGCCAAAGGTTAAGGTTAAGATGTACAGTTCCAAGGACGATCTTAGCCTCATCTCTGGTGGTCCGCAAAATGTGGTAAGGTTTTTTGACTTGGCACTTTACGTTTCATTCAAAGTTGTCGTTTCATTTTCTTACTGCCTCAACAAATATTGCTCTTGCAAAAGATTGGGAACCGAGATACTGCACGCCCGGTTTCGTGGCGAAAAAAAATATACATTATACCGCGTTTTGCATTATTCATATACAGCGATGTGTAACATAATAACAGAAAGAAAAAAAAAATAACAAAAAATAGAAAATGAAAAAAAAAACCGAGAAGAGATACCAATTTGTTTGCCAAATTTAGTACCACCCCTTTGTATACCTGTGTCACAATTCTCGTATCTCAAAGAAAAATCAACCACAGAATCGACCCTCCGCCGCGTGAGAAATTCAATTTGCAAAATGTATTTCACTTATTGATATTAAAAAAAATTGCGTTTTGCATAATAAAGAGTAATTGATTGAACGATCAATGGGGGAGGTTAGCAAAAGGAGTTTCTTTTCTTCTTCTTTTTTTTTTTTTTATTAAGCTACCCGCTTATATGATCATGCAGAAATAAAAAACGGGTCGAGTTGCGCTCCCTTTGAAGGGGGTCCTTAAAAAGCAAGAGAGTTTACACGGGGCATATACGGTGTGCGGTTATCGTTCCGTTGGAAGCGTGTAAAGGGAGGTCATCCCCATCCTCATCTGTGTCCTGGCCTCCCCTATACGCCGTCGTTTCATAGCACCTGCCGTGACTCACCGTGGCCATAAGAGTGTGCCATGGTAAAAGGTATGGCGTTGCTTGGCTCCCCCGCAAAACCTTCTGATGTGGATTACAAAGGCTTAAATACCGGTCCTCGTAAGATGAATATATGTATATACACACGTGTACAATATAACACAAGCGAGATCGTCCTATGTAGTCCGATGCACGTTCTCTCTTTTTTTTTTTTTATTTCTCTTGTCTTTTTTTTTTTGGCCCTCACTGCAGTTATACACGATGAAGGGATAGGTATTACCGAAATCGCGTCTTCACCGGAGCATGAAAAATCCTCTGGTACGATGCGATGCGGTGCAGCGTCGCGTTTTTATATATAAATATATACAGGTATACCAAGTTCGTAGGGATTAGCGATTTGTTGAAATGATCATCCGCATGAAGATGCGCCGTGGAGCAAATCTCTTCTCCTGAAGAAGTTGGCAGGAGATAATGCGGAATGTATATCTCAACAGTTAGCCGACGACGCGAGGGCGTTCAAAAATTGAAAATGAGAGCAAAAAAAAACAAGATTCAAATAAATATAGAGGGATAAGTAAAGGATGTAAAGATCAAAATCTTATTCGGGATTTGAAGTGATGGAATTTCAAATCTCTTATTTTTTCAACCTGTAAATGATGTGGCCTAACGTTAGGCGTTGCGTCCAATAACCTTCCCTCTGGTGTCTTGGAGAAAAAAAAATTTCTTTTATTCAGTAATCACCAATTAATGGCAAATATCTTCAAATTACCACGATCATACCGGTCGTACGTGTAATATAATCTAAAATTATATCCTCATTTCTCCTCATTACGCGCGTTTGATCTTGATGGGAAATATGAACACGCGGTTCTGTTCGAAGTTACGTGCATGTAAGAAGGAAGGTACGGCTTATCCACTCTTGACCCAACGACCTAGGTATGTCCAGCTCGTAGCATCTTGCTAGCGGATCCGCGGTCGAGTCTCGTTGCTCTATTCTTAGATACAACACGTCATAGACGAGCTCTGGGACAGGTGGTCGGTAGGTGCCCGAAGCTGAATACTACGCTGCGTGTATAAGAGTGCGTTGCGCATGGTACTATGTGGTACGTACGTAACATGCAACGAGGAATGCGTTAGTTCTATGTACTCTACGCATATATATAAACAAGACGGTCGGGAGATGGTGCAGCGTTCTCTTCGACCACTCACCGTGTAATATCTATTTGTCTACTCGTGTGTGTCTGTGTAACCATCGCGTCAGTCCGTAAGCCCGTGGCAAGCTTCTCTCGTAGAAGTTTATAGCCTGTCCGAACGCGGTACTTTGATAGAAAAATACATAGAAAGGATCAGCTGCTGCTGCTGTTGCTTCAAACTTGTCAGTAAAATAGAGTTACCTCCAATTCTCTCTCTCCTGAGTAAAATTGTAATCGAAATTTGGAACGTCACGATTTTGAAAGAGAGAAAAAGAAATATGCAAAGAAATTTTGTCTGCACTTTGAAGGAAGAGGGAAGAAATTGATAAGATTTTTTTTTTTTTCCTAATGGAATGGAAATTATTAATTTAGCACTTTTAACGATTGGTGCGAAAAATTTACAGCTCGTTCGTGAGTAAACCGTATAGTAAATAGCAATGGTAAAAGTGGGTGTCCCAGTACCGCATGAGGTCGTACGTTGTGATGTCGTGACGACTTCTACATATACCGCAGACACATCCTACTCCTTATATGCGACCAGGTATCGTGATTGTTCCAAGAAGAGAACACTGTGAGCGTGTCGCGCGTTTACTGAGATACGACGACGGCTCGCCGCGGTAGTCCAACACATATACATACCTATGGAGAGAATCTCTTACGGCAATTAATCGCTCCAGGTAATTGCTGCGGATAAGGGCTTACCGATCCATCAAGCTAATTAAACCTCTTTGAGAAGCTCTGTCCTCCTTCGATTTCGAGACTCGGTATTTGTTGTAACTTACATTCCGGTCAAACGTCAGTTATACCGAAAAGATTTGATTGTACCGGAAAGGTATTCGGAAACCAGAAGCAGATCTTTGGCAGATCTGAAAAAAAAAATCAAATAATAATCTTTGCTTAGTATGGACGAGTGAAGGGAATGCTTGTTCTACCTGTATTTGTTCGGCGAAAATAAGTAATATGCGCGTTATGAGGATCTCTCTTTTTTCTTCAAGGCTACCGAAAGTTGTGGTCAGTACTTAAAATTAGTACTAGCAAGATATATTCGAGTGTCTGGTTAAGATTGCTGATTTTTAAGTCTGGTAAGAAGTATATTAAAAAGGTAGAATAAAAGGAGAAAGAGGAGAAGAGTTCTCTCGTCGAAGGACCCTGAGGCCACCAGGAGCCCGCGCGCGTCTTTTCTGTGATGTATGCTCGGCCGACCGCGAGCCACGCAACCAGATGAAGCCTGATTGCACTCCCGCACCCTCCGTATGCCCATTACAACTACTGTCAAGCTGCAGCTGCTGCCGCTGCTGCTCCTGCTGCTGCTGTTGCTGCTGCTTTACTCGCGGCCCGTGATCCGAGTATTCAAGAGAGAGAAAAGATAGCAAAGAGAAGGGAGGCGGGGAGATAAGTTACCCAAGAAGATTTACGAGGGCACCGAGAAAGTGCAAACTACTTGGCTGCCGCAGATTTTGCACGCAAATTACCGATCAACGGGTTCACTTTGGATTGGAAATTTTTTTACTCATTACTAGCTCGATAATATCCCTGGATGAAAATTCTCACCATGGACGATTATCGCATCTTGGATTTCGGTCCGCGGTTTTAGTCTTTTTCTATTCCAATTTTTCTTTTTCTTCCCCATAGATTTATGGGGTGTCTGAGGGTAAAGAATTTCGTTGATCTCGTTCTACCGAACGCAACATATCCAGGGGGTTTTTATACACACCCGCGAACGCGTCGGGGCGTGACAACTTTTCCTTATAGGTAGGTCGGCGGTGTTATACGGATCGTTTGAAAATTCCGTTCTTTATTAGTTTGAACGCGTCAACGCGAGTCAACTCGTAAACATTCCATAGCATAGATCAGATCTAAAAGATTTTCCTCACGATGATCATCCCGCTGAGATCATATCCCACCGGGCATGAATAGGGGTGGTCCATTTCGTTAGTTCCAATAATTAAATTGACAACCAATAAATCGATTTTGTTTTTAAACTTCAAGTTCTGGATTTGCACGGGTACCATAATTATCAGACCGTGAGGTCATCGTGATTATACGTGGAATCGACGTGGGAGAAACCAAACTATCGCGGCAAAGGCAGTCAATTTAATTTTATTAGGTTTATGGGAAACTCTATTTCTCCTCCAGGCATAGGTCTTAGGACACTCCCACAAACACCCGCGTCCTCATCCTGATTCTGGTCCTCGACGCACGTCCCTCTCTCACTCACTCTTTGGACGAGCGAGTGAATCACGCGTCCCACCTGCCGGAGCGCGACCTCTTAATGCCCGTAACCGAGAGATGCGCGCGGCCCTCAGTCTCGTGTCTCAAAAACTCCTGGCACATATCTCTCCCTCTCTTCTCCCCTTCTTCCCTTTTCTTATATATATATATATTTCTTTTTTTATCTATCTTTCTTTTACTTTTCTTTTTTCTCTCCTTCTCCGTTGGTATACGAGAACGTAATAGCTCTGACAGTCTCCCACTGTATGTAGGCTTTATTTTCACGTGAGAGAGACCGCGAGCCTTTGGCCGCGGTGAACACGGGCTTATTATACACTATATAGACTCGAGAGTCTCGGCCTGGGAAAATGTTAAAACGTATACCCACCGTAAGATCATGTACCACATATATAGTCATTTCTCTTTACCCGTATCAGAGGCCTGAGGGAACATCTAGCGCAGGTTTCTATGTCCGTATCCATACGTATGCTTTCGCTCTCCTGCTGGTCTTCCAGGACTGTGAGGTAACAGGCATTCATTCCACTTATGTGATTAGTCATTACCAGCCGCAAAAGGTTCTTCAATTTCACCTGTAAGAGTTCATAATTCATTTAACAAATACGCCGTTCGATGCTGTAGTTGTAATGACGCGCGTGATTGACTGACAGAAAATCGTAAATTCTGATAAAATTACGTAAATATTCTACCCGCGCATTGCACGGAGTAAATATCCAGATGATTGGCAAGACGGTACTGGAATGTTTCTCTCGATGGAGAAATGTGGCCGTTCATCGATGTAAAAGGATGTGTGAAGGAGGTATGAAATTCGGAACGAAGGAATCCTCAAAAGGAATTCTCAAATTGGAAGAAGCAGAGAAATTCTTGAACACTTGGAATCTGGATGTATAACGATACGGAGCTACGCGAAGAACGCTAACGAAGCAGAGAATGAAATCTATGATTCCCTGTAGACAAGTTGTAAAGCTTCCAGGTATCGATGCTCGGCCGATTACACGGACATTATTGAAGGGACCCTTCTAAAAAAATAAAGGACCTTTTCTCTGTTCGGAAATCTTTTGGTGTCCTGTTCATTTTTATAACGGAATGGAATAGTAATATGTAATAAGTTAGGAAGTGAGCTCCGAGAACGGGAAAGAAAAAGAAACACATGTGAGATGGAAATAAGAAGAGTGAGTTGGTATGGGTACATGAGTAATAATTCAAGAAGAAGGACTCTCACCGAGGAGCGCGCGTAAAACTTTCGGGATAATTTCAGTTAAGTGCAAGGCAACGTGTTTGTTATCTTCCGGGACGTAAAAAGTGAGACCCGAAGCTCGCGGCTTGGTTAAGCTGGACGAGGTGGAGATCTCGTGGTAAAATCAGGAGGTACGCGGGTAAGGGAAAAGAGAACGAGTTGCCGCTGCCGCTGCTGCCGCTGTTAGAGTTAAGAGTCGAGCTGCAGGAGCGCGAGTGGTCAGAGATTTACGTAACGGCTCGCGCGCGCATAAGTGAACGCGCTCGCCCGCGACGAGCAACTCACGTATGGATGTGGGTAGGTACTTCGAACTACCAGTCGTTGGAGGGAATCTTAAAAGAACCTGAAGGGGGTCAGAATGGAGAAGTTTTCGGGCACCTGCCGCAGGCCCGCGACCTCGCGACCGGGACTCAAAGATGAGAACGAGAATTGGAGAAGGTGCGGTACAGGTTTTTCCTTCCGCGCGCTGATTGACGAGCCGTGAAGTCAACGAAGTAAACTTAATAAAGAACTTCGCTCCCAAGGGAAAGATTTTTACAATAGAGAAAAATTAATAAAAAGAGCTTGATAATAATTAGAATTAATGCGGCCCGCTGTCGACGCGCATCTCGTTTGCCCGTCATTTTGTACTTGTGCCAATCGTCACGAGTCGCAACGAAGAAACAACCGAGGAGTAAATACAGTGGATCGCAAAGAACACCATCACCATTACCACCACTTTATGCAGCGAGGAACGGTTTTATTCCTCATGACTGTTGGAACAACCCCGCTCGTCAGTCATTTCTTGCGCTGAGTCGTTTCGATTAGCGTTAGTCAACGAGTTATTTTCAAGACCCAATGGAAATTACGTACGTACGAGTACATAGCGGCTCAAATCCAAGACCTCAAGCCTTAGCTCGCGCGTCAAACAGAGGCATTGACGAAGACAAATTATACCAATAAAATTTCTTAGTCGCCGACGACAATTATTTTGGGAACTTATAGTGTCCAGCTTTTGTCCTTAGAGTTCTGAAAATCTTCGATGCAACTCGTGAGCCTCAGTAGCTTGAGAATCCCTCGCTGAATTAAATATCAGGGATCGCGTGACATGTAAACCTGCGATCAAGAGACGTGCGATATTAGTGATGGTGTACCAAAACGGGGAACATGAAATATACACGATGAATAATTAAGCCGATCAATTAAAAGATACGAAATCTTTTGCTTTATTTAAATTTAAATACATGTACCGGTCACTCAACAGTTCATGAATCTGTTATTGTAAGTACGGATTTATTAACCCTACAGTCAATTAACTTGCTCCCATTAAGACCGGTTCACCTTACCGGTTACTCAGACGACAGATTCGGTGCTACTACCTTTCAACAATGTTTCAATATTTTGATTCATATCTTCAAATATCCGTCTCGAATTATCTACCGCCAAAACTCTCTTCAACTTTTCAATTAGCTCGGAACAACGCGGGCCTTACGTTCGATCGCCAATCACAAAACATCTCATAAAACGAAAAAAAAGCGAGAATTGAATATGATTTTTAATTAAAGAGATAAAAAAAGAATAGATCAATCAATCGCCGCGGATATTTGCTTACAGAAAAAATTCTCCGAGATGTTTAATAGCGTTGAGTATGAGGACAAATCGAACGGGATATAAGTTTTTTTTTGTTTTGTAATACAAAAGTGCTTATTATGCCTGAAGTAAATTTGTATCCCAACGCGACGTTACTTATTGTGACTTGAAATCGGTTTTAACGGTACGCGCCGATGGAAAGTCGACAATCGAGTGCATCAGCGCCAGTGATTCAGTAAACCGAGCTCACGTCGAATGCCGGCGATTTGAGCAAAAAAATGTAAAACACCGATTTAAATGCAACAAGTCCTCCGGACCCCGACAAGCTGCGCGGCAATCGTCATTCACGTTTCACATTTCACGATCTGCTGCTGCTGCTGCTGCTGCGGTTGCTAAAGTTTGCGAGAATTACGGCCTGCTATTCCTTATCCAAAAATGGAGGTACAACGCGTCAACGTTATTCCAAAAATGGTAAGAATATCATCAAAACGTCAGCCAAGACGATAGATGGTCGTCAGCGCGAAGCTGCGTGCGTCAACTTTTATAGTTGAGGTACGACCGTAAGGTGCCTGCCTATGAATATCCGCGCACAAAAAACTTGAACGAACGATCATCGTTTCTCGTCATCGACGAGTACGCCACTTTTTTTCTTCTCCTTTTTTATTTTACCACGTTTTGCGCGTGCAGAACATCATCATTGACTCGAATCAAAAGATGTTATCCGAATGAGAAATTACATCGTAGTGTCTGAAACGATCTTTACCTAAGTACCAACAACACTTTACCCGCTGGCGGTTTATAACTTATTGTAGAAAGATAAAATGAAATGAAAATGTAATGAATTAAAAAAAAGAAGATAAAACTTCAGTGAGAATCGCAAGACTCAAGAAACGAGGGAGAACTGGGTCTCTGCATTTAGGGGCAGCGAAAACGATTAGCTAGACCGGATTCGGAGCTGGTTTTAACCATTACAAAGTCTGGTAACGTACATCGAAAACAGGATGTGTTACACTGCAATCGAAAGCTAATCCTTTTCGGGAGTTTGAATACGTAAGAGAGATGGAAACATTTGTTGCGAGTATTAACGAAAGCCCGATTACCCACGCAGCAAACGTCCTGATGTATTAATCATGGTCCAGTTGCGAATCTAAAACATCCTATTCCTATTTATTGACCCCGACAAAATTTCAACAGAAGAATAAATACTCACAGAGATGCAGATATCCTTATTCTAGAAGGATCATCGATTCTCATTCCAGATGAGAGAAAAGCTGAAAGCCTGTTAAGGCTGTCGAGAGAGTAGACTTTCTGTTTTTTCATTTTTGTCAATCCTAACGAGCCTTGATGTGATGCTATCCTGAAACGTCAAGAACGTTGATGAAAATGCACCAAAAACAGAAGAGAGAAAAAGAGAGGGGAGGTATAATATCGATAGATGCAAACCTCGGATCGAGATATTTAATGTTGGGTTGTTCGTTGATTGATTGATGTTGCGGTAACGTATTTTCGAGAGCGAATGACGTGGAGTATCCTTTGGTATCCGTGCGAGAATTTTGATTTGACTAAACCGCGCAGAGTACGACGGTCGGCAGGTCGTAAGATCTGGTTGTTGCGCACCGCGGAATGTCACCGCTTGTACCGACAGCGATCTATACTACGCACGGGTTGGATATACACGCAAAATTCGGATGCACGAATTCTCTTCGGATTGAACCGCCTTTGATGGAACGCGTGTCCGTAATAAAAAAGAGGTGTTCAGTCAAAACTCGCATTTGCGAGGAATTAGCGATAAAAAATTCGCAATTTGCATGAAAAATCATCGAGCGAAGTTCAAACATCAATAGAAAATTAAATATCTTTCAAAACGTTCGGGCGACTAGTTTTTATAGTAATTTCACTTCAGAAACACAAATCCGTTAAATGAATTTTTCTGCTCCAAAAAGCTGGCAAAAACGAACTCAGAATTAAGAATAAGAAAGCCGCCTACTGTGATAATATGAATCCTAATAAATCTACTGGCCACACACGTATAACCAGCTGCATCAGTTCGGTTTATAGAGCTGAAAAAAAAAACGTTGCGGTTGTTGAAACCGCAAAATGTTTATATCTGGTTGAAATTTAGTTTAATTTTGAAATTCTTGACACACTGTCGAGTTCGACTTCCGCTTGATATCTCTTGAAATAATCATAAGCCTTCGTAAACTCGATTGCGAATAACCTTGAGCGGGATAAAAACTTTGGGATCTCCTGCAATTTGAGCGCAAAAAATCTGACCTGCGAACCTCCTCGGGGTCTATCCTGAACGGTGATCCTTTTACTAGCCGTATAAGAACGCACCTGCCGTCTTCGAAGGACTAGACAGGATGTTCTTCTGTCTTTTTAATATAATCCGGCCGAGGAGTAATTCATGGGAGAATTTCTGGAAGGACATAAAAATTTGATTTAATATGGATAATTAAAGAAAGATAGAATTTATGCGAACGCTCAATTTAAGCGCAACAGGTTTGCGTGAATCGATTTTTATTATTTCCGCAACGAAGACTGGATCGGATTCGGAAGGCTGAACGAGAACCCCGCGCCGAGAGGATATTAACCGTGAAAATTTCTTTCTTTTATAAAGCCGAAATTGAGTGCCGAAAATCGATGATTTGTTGTCACAATCTCAGCGGGTGCCTGACGCGGTACATATTGGGGAATCTGCTGCACTCAACTTTCACCGGCAGGATCACGAACGGCGGTTAAAATTGCAGATGATCGCGTGTCTGACGATGTATCGTAGGGTTTCAGACGCCTGTGATGTCCGTGGTTGATTTACGTTTCACCCTTATAACGAATCTATTAATTATTTATATACCAAAACCTTATATACAACGCTAACGCAGTCGGGTTGCAAAATGTATTCGCTAATCGCCGCGGGGGCTCTCTATAGTCCTTGGAAACCGCGTACCATAATGGTTCTTTCTTCATAAATATGAACCTCAGACGAATCTATTACGAATCCTATTAACTCTCCTTTTTTTTTGGTCTCTCTGATCGCTTGGGGTTGCAATAATATAGGTGGGGGAAATGATTGCGAGGAATTCTATAATGGCTAAAATAAACTTGGAGGTCCGTTGATTTTTTATTTTTTTATTCACTGCTGTGATTTGATTTGATTGACTTCGAGACTGACATTAAAAGTTCTTTGGTACGTAGAGGAAGAGAAAAAAAGTCCGACAATGATCAACATCGAGTTCAGGGAGGTTTCTCCAATTTTCTGGGTGTCGCAATTGACACAAATAGCCCCGAAAGAATTTCGCGACATCTGGACGACGGGAGAAAGGACGAAGGACGGACGCGGGTCCGAAGGCTACACTGCTTATTGGGATGAGGAGGGAACGTGCGCTTGTCGGCATCACAGGAAGGACAAAAAAAATGAACAGAGTAAAAAAAAAGGGAAAGCACATATAAGGGAGAAAAGGACCGTTTCGCAAATTGCAACCACACCCTCTCGGCACCCTTGCCTCTGGCGGTGACTGACTTCACGCCTGATTATTTGGCTAATTGTCGAATGCCGGCTTTGTTCATAAAAATGGCAACCTGCACCACGGTCGCCTTGCTGCTGGTTCAACGTTTGCCGATCGGACATATGGCGTTCGACCGAAAACTAAAATCTACTGCAAATACGCCGACCGCCGCCGAGTCATTCGGAGACCCCACCCCTTTGAGAAAATGGTCCGACGCTTAACGTGCGAAACTATCGTCTATTTTTTTTTTTTTTACTCTCTCCTCTCAAAATTGGACACGCGAAAATACTAATTTCCTCACGCAAAGAATATCTTCCGAGGATGATGCTACACTTCGGCATTTTGGTAATGAGTAGCTGCATGCATAGAGTTAGCTAAGAGAGTGAACTAATTAGGAAAGGTGCTTTTTAATTGTTGGTTTTAGGCAAAGCTGACGCCTCGTATAGATCGGATTTGGAAACGAAAATTCCGTATGCGGACCGCAAAGGGCGTACCTAGAAAATAATTAGGATTTTGTGGGAGATGTAATTATAGTTTTCACCTCGTTGGCAACGGTGAATTTAACTAGAAGCTTTTTCCCTCATTCTTGCCCGATCATGTTCCCCCTTAAAATATTCTCGTAGATCTCAGATCTAACATCGTAATTATAAAATTTTCTTAAAAAGTAATAATTAAAAATATGTAGACATTTAACTAAAAATCCAGAAACCCATAACTTTAATTGCGAGGCACAGTCAAGGGGTTCATAATTTGCAGATTGCGAGATAAAAATCTGCGATCTTATTACGATGCTCTGTGAAGTTCGGGTACCAATACTCGCATAGCAAACGGTTCTTTGAATAGGCAGACGGGCATACATCTTAGTTAAAAGATTCCTTGGACACCTTTATTGTCCTGAAACGGACAAAAGGATATTGGAAAGGATTCAGCGTGCGAATCAGAGCGATTCTTTTCTCTGGTGGGTTCGCTCTAATTCGTAGTAAAGTCCTCATGGAATGGCGCGCAGCAGGAGGTTCCTTTCATGAATTCACCGGAGAAGAAATGGGTTGAAATGAGTCTCCGAGATTATTTCTCTCCTATCAAAGGGCATTAGGATTTAAAGCAGCAGTTGAACTATATTTACCATCGTTCTAAATACACCTGTCAAAATACCCTAGTAAATACCAACACCTCAATCCCACCGAGAGATTTCTCGGATAAAACTTATAATGAACTATGATCGAAAAACTGTAAAACAGAAATACAAAAAGGATCAGGTTATGCTGGCAAAAATTTATAACAGGACGTTTTCCGATGATTTTTCAATTCGCGATCGCTTTTTCGCATTTCAGAATATCATGCGCGTACATTGCTTCATTTTTTTTTCTCTTCATGTCGTAACCAAAGACCTGCATAACGAAAAATGTATTTGCCTCGTTGAAAGAGAAAGAAAAAAAGTGCACAGGCAAAAGGACATGGACGTGTCTACATTTCACGTGGCTTAACCGCTCAGGGATAGTTAGGTTGGGTAAGTTGAGGATGCATTCAGGTCCCGGAAGTGGGCGGAACTACGGCCTGCGCTTCGGTATTGTAAGAGAAAATTTTTTTCTTCTTTCTTTTTGTAAAAGCCTTTCATTACAACAGAGGCACCAAGCTACTGGGCCAAAAGGACATTCGATATCCGCAATACCGTAATAACATGCAATGCGTATGAACGCATTTCTTTACATATATATTTATATATACTACACTATTTTTGAAGAGTGATTTCAAGCATCTTTTTTTTTATACAACTTCGAAGTGTGTATACCATTTTTGTACTCCGTGGACCAGACAAGAAGAGACGAGAGAAAAAAAAAAAAATAATAATAAATAAAAGTAAACGTAAAAATAACATGCTCGGGCACTCGCAGGGAGCCCAACTGCAGTTTGCTTGTATAAAAGATATATTCAGAGGAAAAAACAGATAAAAAATTACATATACGTTTTCAAAATTTGACGCACGTGCAAGCTTTTCTTATTTTTTAGTCCTGCGACGCGTATATTTATATCTCTTTTGTTTTATAGCCTTCACTCTCTCATCGTCTGTCCGTGTGTAACATTATTCTCGGCCAGACGTCGGCAGTATCGGATATATAATGTGTGCGTTTTTTCTTTTTACGAGACATTTGGGAGTAGACATTTCACGACGGTAGATATTCTGATACTGTAAAAAAAAAATCCAATCGCAAATGCGGAGTACGTGTGGTTTGTATTAGAGATTTCGTTTATCTCATCACCCTAGCTCGGATTAACTGCAACTAGTCGTTCGAAACTCAAAGAGGGGTTCTGTCTAAAACGGGTCTTGTGGTTTTTTGAGTAGCAATTTAACAAGGACAAAAAGTTACGACTTTGGAAACTTAGCCCCTTAGGTCGTTATTTTATTATAGCATTTTTTTGAAACAGTTTTTATTCCATGATTTTCATTCACGTTTCATTCCGACATTGATTCTCTTTTGAATGAGATGATTCTCTCGTCTCGAGTCAAAATTCACATCCGGATTTTCAGTCACAACCAAAACCTGCAGCTACTTGCGAAAATGTAAAAGTAGGTATTTCTATGGTGTGCAACATGTGTTCACCATGGCGAAAATCTCGAATGTCTTTTCCAGAAAGCAATACGTCCCGAGGAAGTGGGTGTTTCGGGGTGTGTCCGGGTGTGCCTGCAGCAGGGTAACTTCATAGATCCTTATAGAGCCTTCTCCCATAGAGAATACCATGTGTCTCGCCACTATAACTATACATATCGCAGTTATATAGTCACCATAAAAATACTGAAGCTATAGTTTTATGTGGGCGCGTAGTACAAGGGTGGAAAAACGTTTTACTTGTATTTTACCGAAGGCGAAACGCGTGGGCGTCCATGGGTGTGGTTTTACTCTGGAAAATCAACCCTTATGGGCGGATGGTCCATGAAGGAAGAAAAAAAATAATATTATTCATCCGATTCATCTAGCGATTTGGAATGACCTCACAAGTCGAACTTTGAGTTGTTTTTTTAGATTCGTTTCCAAAGTCATTCTTTTCGGATTTCTATTATCTTTTCTCACAAGTTTGTTCAAATCTGCAGATAGCCTAGATTTTGCGGCACTGAAACATTCTCATTTCTGGAGGATCATTTCTTTTTTCATGATGTAGTTTGCAGCAGGAAGTCTGAGAATTACATAGCCGCAATCGGTGCTCCGACAGGCCTAATTATCAACCGCGTAGGTGATCTGGAGAATCTCAGTCGTCTGTCGAACGGTTGGAAAAAGTCGGAAAAAACTTGGAAGAAAGAGAACAAGATTTTCTATATTTCGTCACGCAGCGCGTAGAAAGTCGTAAAGTCGCAACGAAAAGTTGCAACGGAATCTGCACCTTCTGGTCAGCAAGTGGTCGGGAAATGTGACACCTAGTTTTGAAGTAAAAATTTGAGCGAGTCTTTGGTAGTCCAGCGTGGGTTGAACGGGACTAACAACAAACAGGAACTGAAGGGGGCGGCGTACTTATTGGGTTACGAACAGGCTCCACGACAAACCGACTGATTTATTGGCGGAAGTCGATTAGGCGCAATCTTACACTTAATTATCTATACCGTGGTAAGGAAACTCCGTTGATCATCGACACGTGTGTCAATTGTCCCGGCGATTTACGCGATGGTCTTTTCTTCTTTTCGAGCTTGTGCGACGTACCAAATATGGCTGGTGATGTTGCAGCAGGCGAATTCATAGTTTGAAATTTCTCGGTGGCGATGCGTGGGGGTTTTTTTATTGTAATGAATTTTATTGCAAATCGCGTAGCTAATCCATATCATCCCTTGCGGATTTCAGGGATTTCCGAATGATAAAAAAGAGATCCTCTAGGGATGATCCTGAATAAACACGCGAACGGCCACACGACCTTTTACTCGCTCCTTCTAACGCAGGCGTTATCCTGAGGGATGAATGAAAAAAAGGACTAACAATGCCTAGGGGCGCCCCTTGAGCAAACAACCATCTACAATGATCGTATTGTAAGGGTTTCAGCCCCTGCAGACGATGGGAGACGAAGAATCGTCGGAGATGTAGCATCGTGTGGGTTGTATACCTATACGTTTACCTGAGTCAGTGGATGTATTTTCGCGAGTGAATATAAAGAATTTTCGAACGTGGGCGGAGAAGGCATCTTCTTCTCTTCAACCTCCACCAGCCTCCAGCCGCCCTCGCACTGCAGTTTGCGATTCACTGATTCTTTAGCCTTCATTGAAATTTCAAATACCTACACGTTCTTTTTAGCATCGTCGGTTCAGGCTGCTATATGTATAAACTAAATGTATACTCGTCCGTATAATATATCCCGGAGTTACAGAAGTTGAGAAACGTCAAAACTGGCACGAACGTCGACGGGATCCGGCTGCTGACTACACGGGAGAAACATCCTGCAACAGCAACGGTGCAACCATGCAGCCAAGTTCAAAGCATCGTGAAAGATGATGGATTGAACTCTCTCGCACGTTATATACCTACACCCATAAGTGTAACGAAGCGAAAATAATATTTGAACCAACACAGTTTCACCTTCTTTTTCTTCGACTTCCCCGAGCTACGGCTGATTTTAAATAATTTACTCTTCCCCGTAGACTGATTGTAGAACCGAACAACTTTGATGAGTTCCCAAACATCTGCAGCTGCACAACCTCGATAATTAAGTTGCGAAGATTGTAAAAAAAAATTATTTCTACACCCCACTCATTCATTTCTTCAATAAAAATCAGAAAAATGAGACGTTGTGTTTTACGCTATCGATCCACCAATCCCGCATTTGAAACTTTTTTCCTCTGCCTAATCCTCGCAGGAAAAACGGTTTGAATATCAAAGATGACGATGCAATAGTAGTCGGACTGTGGGGCAGTTTTTGGGTCCAGTTAAATCTGCAATTGTCCGGCTATATAGTATATTTACTGTTCCGGTGAATAGACATTGATCGTTACCTAGCGGGTCGTTGGCGTTGCGGGTTCATTCAGTGGGGACAGGAAGTGGGTCGGGCAGATCAAGGGCTGAGCTGCCCTTTTCTATTCTACAACCTCTCATTCAGGTGTAATGGTCAGTTAAGGACTATCCAAACATGAGATTCAACCTTTGCGGAGTTTTCGTGTCCAGCTGATGCGCAAGCCGCGCATATCTACTTTCTAATAAGCATATAAACCTGATATTTCGTTTGCCCAGCTAACTGGTCAGCTAACTGGCCGGCTGACTGGGCCATAAATTATCCACCACATAGTTAGAAAAATAAAAATAATCGCGTATAGCTGCAAAGTTTAATTTTGTCTGGTATATAGCGAGTACCTATACGGTCAGGGGTTTAATTGAATTGATGGAGAACGTCTTGACCGTAGATCGAATCGTGATAATTTATCGTCGGATAGAAATGAATCGCGGTATATACAGCTGCAGAATCTACAACGCATGATAAAAAGAGTTGGGGTTAATTTACTGAATGTATACCTATAAGGTTAATTATACTTTGGCTGATTGAAATTCAACGGAAGTAACCGCGGTCTCGCTTGATTTTTCGAAGTAATACACATAAGAGAAGATAAAGGAGGTTTAGAGATCTACCAACACCACCCAGGAGTACCTATCTAAATAAATAAATCGCTTCGAGTGTATTTATCCACGTGATCTTTTAATAACAAACGAAGAAATCCTTAAATCCTAAATCAACCTGCCCACCGTCAAGCAGCCAGCAAAAGTTAAACCAAAGATGAACGGTCGACTGCAAACAAACCGCCAGCAAGTTACGTGCTGCGCATATAGGTACGTACCGCGATGGACATCTTTTGAGGGGGTGTGGAATTGTGGACAAGCCTCGCGGGCAGGATTCACCGAAAGTCAAATATTGGGTAAATAAATACCTATATATATACCACTCCAAGATGCTTCTTTATGTTCGGGTTCAGCCTTCCATTTTTAACTGAGATGTCGTCGCGTTTCAACGAAAACCTGAACCTCCCCGAACTTACTTTGAAGAACACATTATATTCCTTATTATAGTTGCTTTACCGATGAGCCAAGAACTCTATTGACTTCTGGTAAAAAAAATTTGACAAAAAAATTTCCCTTTCGAATCGTTATATACATACTTAAACGTTTTCACGTCTTACAATTATGGGTAAAAAGTAGAGTCCGAAAGTCGAATCGGCGTCTTATGGCAAAAACATCCTTTCCTGAGATTGAAGTGCATTTTTTTTATGTCTTCCTTTCTCTCTTTCTTTTTCCTAAAGTTTGCGTCGTTTGCCGGCTGCAAAAAACATAGGCTTCTGTCTAAACAACTTTGGGTTTAAATAACGCCGACGAATGGCAAAGCTAGGATTCGCGCGGGTGCATTAGGAGACGTCAGTTTACAACTATAATACAGCATCCGCAGAGTGTTTTTCCTTTAGCATTTAGGAGTAAAGCGGAGCGGAGGACTAAGGACATCCGGAGGCTGAAATAATAAATATTTGAGTTAAAGAAACGGCAGAGTGAAGACGCGGTGAACCCTTTCATTTGTATGAATACCAACTAAAATTAGTGGAATTAGGCGGAAAGAGTTATTACCAAAGGATGTTTTACTAGGACAATTCAAATACGGGAGTTACTCAGAACATAACAACCACGTAAATACAGGTGCTTCTATTTCCGCGTTCATGTAGAGCATTTTTTTTTTCCACTTCCTTACATTTTTACATCCACTGTTTTCTTTGCCTGATGAAAACGGAATTTGTTAATGACTATTCCGCGTGATTTGTCAGGCCTAATTAGCCTAAAAGCAGCTGAGTCAACAGGCGTGAATGTCCGTAGCCGTTTCATCCTGAAGTTTTAGGTATCGGAGTTTGGATCTGCATACGCCGATCCTCCAAAGTCACGTTGACTGACGAGCAACGCCCATTTTCCAATCGTTTATTAATCATCAAAAAATTAAGAAAAAACAAGCTCTCAAAATCGATGGCTGGAAGAAAAAGAAGAAAAAAAACTTCAACGTCGAAAAAGACACGCCTTTGATTTCGATCCGCATAAATTTTACCGTGCTCATCATTCAATTTATTCAAGAATTTCAATTTTTCACTAAAATTCTGACTTTTGCGAGGCGCGAGTAACAAGCGCACCTTGCGAGAGTGCAAATAGAGCCGTTCAGCCGCTCAACTGGAAGGGAAATACTTTAATCCCCCAGATTTGCACCTGTGTTTACCGGCGCGCCTTCTCCGCTTTAAGAAAACCCTTCTGTGTTTTGCCAACAGCCACTTGTTCCGACTAATTCCCACTTGTCCAACAAATTAAAGGATTCTACGGGTAGCCAACTACTACCGAAAACAGCTGCTCGTTCATCTCGACCACAGCGTCAAGGTTTCCTGGAAATCACAATCGAGAATAAGAAAAAAATCAGCTTGCAAAAATTGATCGATTTTTTCTCATCTTCAAACTTAAAACATTCGCGACGTCTAACAACGTTGGAATCTTTCGCTATAAACAGGACGTACTTGCGTTCGGAGTAAAAAGTTGGCATGAAATAGTCTGAAGTCTATACCTCCACGGTGGTGGAGATCGAGAGTTAAAAAGACGGCGAGTTGAAGTGCAGACAGATTTTGATGAATGCTCCGTAATTACCGGCTCTGAGCAAACAGAGCTTGGACACAATCGGTCATAATTCATGTCCACGTATATAACATTAACTTTACGGAGTGGTATAAGAATTTTGAGTAGTTTATACGCCGCACGTTTTGTTGGAGAGTCTAAGGCTATTCGTTCGTCCCTCGAGCTTCGCGTCAGGATCAGCAAAAAAACTTTCTTCGCCGTTTCGTTTCTCGACTGGTAAAACTAAAAGAACAACGGCGAGAAACCACCAAATTTTCTTGTGCCCTTTTGCAGCATGCAAAAGTGAACCGATTGGATATACATGTATATAATGCGTATACCTTTAAGGATAATAAGGAAGTCAGCACTTACTTTCTTCAGATTGTAATTACGTCGTTCAGAAATCGCGTGAATGCCAAAGGAAGTTGGTTGATTACACGCGTGATCTGGAGCGACTGCACAGCACAGCAAAAGTCTTATACGTTACATATATACCAGACGTGCATTGCGTTCGAGTTTTACGCGGTCTTGTAAATTGTAAAAAAAATTCATTCTCCCATAGCCAGTAACTTAATTTAATTCAAAGATTTCTGCAAACCTGCTCTACACGGATATAACAGGTATCGCATGCCAATATAACTTATTATATAAAACCGTACGCCAAACGTCAAAAAGGGCACGTGCCTCGCAGTCGTCTCGACATTTATTCATTTATTTATTTTTTCTATTACTCTTTTCCCCTTTCTGCCACTCAAAATTCTGATACATAGAACAGGAGTAACAAAATATGAAGGCATTGATAATTGACATAAAAAATCAAAAGTCGATAAATAATGTAATACTAGTCCAATCGATGGGAACGTTTAAATCGTGTCTGATAGCCCTAGTTATTTCTGAAACATTCATCATTTCTTTTAAGATTAACATCTTAGAATTTAAAGTCGGTTGGATGATCCCACTTCATGTAAAACGGTGTTAGTCGTTCTTCTCTGTTAATTACATCAAGCGTTTAGACGTTTAAGCACGGTTGCTTGACACCTGCTGGCTTCATCAATCTTCTCTCGATCTACATTTTAAAATTTGTATGGGTATTCGTGCATGGTAAGACCACAGTATAAGGCACCATAGGACGTACTCATATACTCTGTCCACTATTTCAAAGTTTATAGATGCAATGCGGCTGGGTGCATAGTAAAAAACGAACTGTCTAGATTTGGCTACATTTTTTTCAGTTTTCAATCGAATCAATTTCAATAAATTTTCATTTGTTAATTTAGAATAATTTTTTTAAGTTCAGTAGATTCGGTAACGTCAAAAAAATTCTTCAGTTTTTCTAATGCGTAGGTCCGAAAACTGAACAAGATGAAGCAAAATGTAAAATAAATTCGTACGCAAATCACAAAAATTGGTGCGAATTTTATAACAAAATTATAGATCAATTAAGAGTCATTAATATGATCGCCAGCGTATACCTATGCATGTATTTCATTTAGTACGATTCGGTCTCTGGAGGATTATGACGCAGTTGTTTTTATTTCCGGATTAGAAGGACTCCGTCTACTTCTTATTACTATTCGGGTATATACGCGATTTACGCAGGTCAGTATGTGTGCGGCGCTTGCCGCGTCGAGTCGGTTTCCGTACTTTCCAGTTTTTATTCCCCTCGAATAATAAAGACTAATTATAATTATCGAATTATTAGAATCAGTAGTTATACAATAATTACAATCAGTGCAGTTCAGTAGTGTAGATTGAAACGAGAAAACTTTTTGTGTACTTGCAGAAATTCTGTGAGCGTGAACAATATTACGCGCAGTTCGCGGATATAATTGGTGCAACTATAAATTACGACGCCACACGAACTCCTCCGGCGCCATCGCCGCAGACGCAGATAACAGTCACGCAGATAAAATGGTGAGTAACAAATAAATAATTTATTTATTTAGATTAGGAAAAATAAAACGCGTATCCCAATTGTACATCGGTATGCCATAATCACAGCAGATTAACGATTTCGAGAAGTGCAGTAGTATTGCATTTGGTAGGGAGGGCAAAAAAAATAAAAAATAAGAAATCTACATGGAATATTATATCTGTGTATTCAGTGCATATTTTCTTTATTACCGGGTACGTAGCCAACGATTATTTCTTGGTGGTAATACGATCCGTCATACCGCGCCAGGTGGGTCATACCTTTCGCCTGCGATGATTTTGCGGATCGAATCCTTGCAACTTTTTCTCTTTACGGGACCGTTGCGTCTCTCTTTCCTCGTTCGGATCTGTTTTTTTTGTTTTTCGTTTTTTGAATGGGTCTAAAATTTTTCATCTCTCTCGTTCTTTTTATCTTTGTTATCCTCTCTCGCTACGCCCGTTCCCCCAGCAATCTTCCTTTTATATTTCAACTTGTGTAAAAACAAGGCCGACGTGTTCGCCGGAGACACGGGGCGTGTATTTAGCGATCCGACGAAGAGCAAGGCGAGCGAACGTTTTCTGCCAGAAGTTTTGTACGGCAAGTGCAACGGTGGTGCGTCATATTATTAAATGCATATACACATGCGGGACAGCGGGTCGCATTCATCTTTCAAAAATACACCTCATTTAGAAAAAAAATTCTCCAGGGATGTAATTTTAGAGTATGACGGAATTCTTTTTTGCCAAATGAAAAAGATTCTTCCAAGTTAGCGCGTCTCGCTCGCAAATAAATCACAAACTAAGGACGAGCTGTTTTTGGGGTAATAAGTATACTATAAAAAATTCTACATTCGCGCCTCAAGGTTGAGCAAACACAAGAAATGAAACTTTTGTCTCGCTTTTTTCAGTCTCGTTATAGAAAACCAACAAATGCAAATCCTTCACGTTTACATTCTTACAGCGAGATGCTAATTGCACCCTATGTATAGTGACCGCGGTAACCATCACTTTTGTTCAGGATGTGTAGTTGATTATTTATTATTGTTTTTTTTCTTTTCAATTATTAACATAAATTATACACACCTCACGTTATTCAATTTCATCGCACTTGTACGTACGAAAAACTAACCATATATTATATCTCGTACATCATTAGCTGAATTTTTGATTACGCCCCCGATTAGTGCGAAAGAATTTCTCGATTCTTCTGTTTTTCCATTATCTTGATCCGCGTTGTATCTTGAAAATGAACGAAATGGAATGAAAAATTGAGGGACAGAACCATGAGGAGACAGCTGACTGAAATTTTGAGCATATACGTGTGTAAAGAGTAAAATATAATTTCTCTCCCGGGAGGCATGGAAACTGCAGCATGCATGCATGGCAGCAGGTATAAGGAAGGTCTGTTTTATTATCTTATACATACCGAGCGGTTCAGCGAGATTTCAAATATTTTTGCCATCGGCAGATGCTCGGTCAAAATTATTGAAAACACAGGTCTTGCTGATTATAGGGTTCGGCGTGTTGGTTTTTGAACCTTTTGCGCGAAGACCATCAGGAGATACGCGTCTGTAGTAATTACCCTCTAGGCCAGAGACTGGGTGAAACACGTTTTTAGTATACCGAAGCATCAGCTAGTATAGTATCTAGCTTGGCTGGTCATCAGCAAACGAGATATTGCTTTTATTTTACCCTTCGAACTAAAATTTTGCCTCCCCAAAGAGAAAACAAGAGAAAGAACAAAAAACAAAGAAAAAAATTGCTGCCTTCAATTTACATATCATAAATGTATATATCGTACGGAAATAATGGAGTAAAAGTGAAATTTAACGATCGTGAGAATTGTTTTTGCTCGTGCAAATTGAGTTGAAAATAAAAGAAATGAAAAACCGCTTGTGTACCTAAATCTAATTGAAAAGGGGGAAAAACATGAAATTTAATAATTGTGTAAAAAAATTTAGGTTCCCGACCATCCTCGTATTGTAGGTTCTAACTACCTATATGTAGGCGAAATAATTCGTTAGAAAATAATTCCGGTAAGATATGATAATTGTTTAACTGCAAAAAATCCGTTGTCGATGATCCCGTGGTTGAAAAGCGAAGAAACGATGGAATCCTGTTCAATATGCGAGAAGCGCGAGTGCTCGATATCCCAAGGGAGCCCGAGGGAAAAAGAAAAGAGGAAAGGGAAACGAGTGAGGATCTTTTTATGCTCAAAAAGATTTCAGAGGGGATGATTACGCGTGTCTTGTTAACACAAAAGGCTCGAAAACCAACACCATAATACGGCGGTAAAAACGTGCCCTGTAATCTATCCCTGAAAAAAAAACGGGAATGAGACAACCATTTTCAAAATTACGATAGCTCTACGCTTATAGGTATACCCACATCTCCGCAGCTACGAATAAGAAACAAAAAAAAAATAAGAAATTACCTTCGGTACTCGGTAGACCGTGATGCGTTTCACCCTGCGATCAAATTATATAGTTGACTTTTTTTTGATGACCATAGAAAATGGTTACTCCTGTGACAGAATATCCGAATCATTCCTCATATGGAAATTTAATCAGATAAAAAATGAATGATATAATAAAATCTCTGGGTTTGGTTGAATAATTTGCACATCAAGTTCAGGCTGGTAATATTGAGTGAAGCGAGATCAGGTTCAAGAGTTAGGCAAATTGGCGTGCAGCATAAAAATTTCGGAGCACGCCTTAGCAATCTTAGAGTTGGCGCCTACCGGGTAGGATAATTGATATCACCTGCCATGTAAATATTGGGTTCCATCACACCCCGTAGCTGTCGGCGGACACGGCGGTATTTTTTTAAACATTTTTTTTTTGACACAGAAAAAAAACAGAAAGAAAATTTAGAAAATTACAAAATAACGGTCAGCGAGATAATTACGTGTTGGTTTTAGAAAATCGTTGCTTCGAAATCCGATGCACATCACAAACTCACCGAAAAATTTTTGGTCCAAGAACAATTTGGGATCTCCAGCGGGCGTTGCACGCTGCGGTTGTGATGGGAATTTAATAAGTCAGTAAATCCACATGGTTTGGGTGCTGATAATCAAATTTAAAATCCTAAAAAAATGAAAATTATATTTGAATTTCTGTATCACTTTGGATTTAAACGTTCGTATAGGAATTCCCTATGCTGCGTGAGATTTTGCGAACAGAGAAGGAATAAAATTAAAGAGGAAAATAAAAAAGAATTGTATCGAAACGGCGGCGCGTTTTGATATTCGGTTGAAAGAACCCCTAATCTTAGTTTGAGTAATGCGTTTCGTCGATAAAAACGTTAACCACAACGTAACTATATAGTATATAGGTAGATATATATGTATATCGTTGAGAGCGTAACATCATCTGGAGATTTGAATACGTCGATGAAAGAGATGGAGCAAGATGAAAAAAAAATAAAGAAAAAAAAAATCGAAGAGGATGAAAAGAAAGATCGGTAGTTCGGTAACTATATATCGTGGATACGTTATAAGAGCCGGTGGTTCTTCTTTGGTCGCAATCGTATATCGATCTCCGTATCTGCAGCGCTCTCAACACCTTCCTTATCGATATCTTACACCTCACTCGTGCCTAATGACACGTTACAAGTACGCCGGAGGTTATGATATTGGTTTTAAAAAATATGGCGTTTGCTTAGTAACCTGATAGTTGGAAGGCTACATTATATGGTATACGCCATATGAAATAGTTGCCCAAAGGTGCTAACAGCCGTTTAAAATCTTTGAAACCTTTGAGTATAAGGCGCCTCCCTACTCGATAGGGTCGATAGATCATAGGCGATAGATTCATAAATCGTTTCTCTACCCCCGTATAACGTACCCCGTACACCATGGATTGTGAAGTGCATTATGGAAATTCAATATAGCCTAAGGTTATTGGGCCAACGATAGATAGGTGTTTGTAGAATGCATCGTTTTCATCTCACTGTATATATTTTCCCATATACTCAGATACCCATAAACCGAGTGCTTTATCACATTTTGTAATCTTGGACGCTTTATGCAATTCATTTGACCCCCTATATACCGAGTGTTGCCTTCGGGAGATCATTCCCATCGGGAATACCATCGATTATCCGAAACTCTTCGCTATTTTTTCAAGATTACATGAGTCTTCGAATCGCCATACAGCTGTCTACCTTCTGAAGACAAAATCAATTTTTACAAAGCCTCGGGTAAACTATTTTCTGGATGAGAAATTTGCTGTATTTTTTTACTCGGTTGTCCGCGGGAGTGAGGCCCCCTGGAATAAAAATGAAAAAAATTAGATTAAAGGGAATTAAAAAAAAAAGGGATCCATGGGCGTGGGTTTTGTTGGAGATCGAGAAGTGGAGAGAAAAGATGACCGTCAGGGTGGGTAGTCGTACGGCCTTTATGGTGAAACTAAATCGACTGACGTGCAACCCGAATCTTTTGTTCTAGCAGATAAAACTGTCAAAATTGTAGGCGTTACGAGCGTAGTCTGTTGATTTGGGTCCATGAGAGATTCAGCGTTTTGATAATTAAATGTTTGAACAGTGGCCTGTAATTAACAGCATTAAGGTACGGTTTTCTTGTAAGTAGGCGTTGCTGCAGGTGCCCATTTTTCTGCTATATACTCACCTGAGTTTTTGAGAGGCGTGAAGCTTTTGCCAACGATATACTACAATTAAATAGACTTGGCTAGCGGAATTTGTTATAACCCTCTCTCCCTCTTTCTCACTCACTTCAATTCAAAATTATTTGGATTCAGAATCACCTGTACTAAAGCAAAACAGGTACAGGTCGTATATACCCTGGCGATGAAATATATTGCTAATAAAATTTTAACGGTTTTCAAAAAAATACGTCTACGGGGATTTTATTTTTCTCTACGTCATCCGAATGACCTACCTCGAAGAACACGTCGCGGCTTGGACTGCTGTAACTATAGTTGCATAAGATGACACAGGTGATTATAAACGATCAATTAATGAATCCGAAGTGCAAGTATTTTATTTATTGCACATGCTTATAAACTGTTAATTTTTATGTACCAGAGAGATATAATTTGGTTTATTTTTGAAATTGAAACACGATCTTATCGAAAGAGGCGCCCAATGAATAACGAAAATTGGCTGAGTTCCGAGAATATTATATATACTTTGATCATCGCTTAATGAATATTCATGAATTAATGCAGCAAACTATATGGCAGCAAAATGCTAGTATAACACTTGGAAGCTTTTAAATCTGTATGAAAGGATCGAACCGCGTAGAAGTGTTCTCTTCCTTTTTTTCGTTGATTTTGTTTTTGTTTTTTTCAGTAATCTCATCTTTGCCTGTTACTTTGAATTTTTGTTTCTCCAATAGTAGGTTTATTCTCCCCGCCCATATCCTTCACCCCCTCAAATTTTAAACATATCTTATCAGATCTTTCGCGTATATCCCATAAAATCTCACAAACATGGGGGAGGTGTACCCAGATCGCGCCTTTGCATATATGCAAAGTGATTTAAAAATATACATGGAAATTAATTAACCCCCCCTTTCTTATTTATGGAATCGTTATTCGTCGCCTATTATACCACGACAAATTAGTGACGTCCCATATAACGATCTAATGATATTCATCGGCCTTTCGCATTATTTTATAGCAACTCGTTTTCCACCTCACGTATATCTACACCTTTATATGGCACGATGCTAAAGCTGATCGGGATCTGATGTGAAAATATATTTAAAAGCTTGTAAAACGAGATTCGAAGCGAAAATTTCATCTCCCGTTTTACTGGAAACAGCCATATAAAATCGGTGTGTTCGGACAGCGTCTGATTTCCTCATAGATAGAATTTCCGCTATCAAGAATTGGAACTTTTTTAATTTGAACAAAAGTTTTGACAATTCCAGTTTTGAATCCAGTCCCGGTTCTATTCGGTAAAGTTTCAGATAATTTCTATACAGAACTTTTTACTCTTTCCCATTCGAAAATTATGTATGTAATAAAAATTTGACTGCAGTGCTACGAGGTTTTTCACCCTTGAAACCTCAATACATTTGTCCGAAATATTTTCTGACGTTTCGTTTGGATTCCGACAAAATCGCCCTGGTCACTATAAATGCCCGTTCGCGTATATGTCTTCAGATATTTTTTTCGATGCAGGTATAAAAACAGGTATGGGTAGGATATGTATGTGTATGTGAAATGCTAGGCGGCGCGTGGTACGTGTAGCAAGAATAAGGTTCGTGTCTTTAAACGTATGGTGGTAAAGAATCGCATAAAATTAGCATTTATAGCAGCAAGTATAGTTTCCCACGGCGTTGCGGTAGAAGATATACCTTTAATGTATCCGAAGGTATAACAACTAGCAGCAGCGTATAGTTGCGGGAGCCGTATAGAAACGGCATGAAAGAGGGTATGTACTACATGTGCAGGAGGTACGGGATGCTCTCGTGCATCGCAATGCACCGGGTTGAAATTGTGAGACAAGAACTGCAGCTTCTCTCGGTAATAATAAAGATCCTCGTTGCGTTGCGTATACTGTAAGATACCGGGGGCCGAGTTCGGTGTAATACTTTCATCTCGACCGTAGTCTTAATAAACCGAGAAAAGGTATAAACCCGCTGCGTGTATCTCCAAAGGTCGGAGATCGAGACTCGGAGCTTCACGATCAAGAGAAATAGAGGCGCCCCGCGAGATGTGTATAGTAGAAGTGGAAGGGAAGTGGGAAGTTGAAGTTGAAGTTGAAGTTGAAGTGGAAGTGGAACACATGACACGTGCGAGCGGCACGCGCGGCACACGTTCTGTCGTGCGAACCCCGAGAACCAGTTTCATGGAATAGAAACAAGGTTTCTCCCACATGTACGCCTATAGGAATATATACATTATGGTTACATACACGGGTTCAACTGATTTTATACAATATATTCACGTTGCGTATTTACGTACGTACGTACAGAAAAATTTTATATCCTACACGCACTCGTATTCACGTGTACAAACGTCTAATTTCGACTGCTTTCTTTGATCCCTGACCTCTTCTTCGTGGAATGAATGTATAATTATGTATCGTAACCGAAGCAGGGAGAGATGGGGGAAAAAAGTATCGTGGGTAAAGAGATATCAGGATAATCAGACGAATTAAACGTGAGACAGAGTATATGGAGTAGAGACTGAAGGGATAAAGGAGGCACGGCTGATCGAACTTTAGATAGTTTTCCGGTTTTTATTTCTCTACCCCTACTCCCCCAATTGTGGTATGATGGTTTATAACGAGGTCGTTTTCCTTTTAATAAGATCAAAAGCACAGTTATAATAGCTCCAAGCTCTTGAACAGCTAAAAAAGGAGAGGAGGAGGAGGACGACGAGCATTGCAGATATTCCGAGAGCAACGATGAGACCGAACCAAGATCATATGTTCGATACGGATTCACGACCCGAATAACAATCGCGTAATAACAGTTCTTTAATTACTGATATTCCAACTGATCAAATGCCTCCTCCTTCATTCCTTCACCGGTAACCAGAACCACTGGCAAAACTTTTGGCTCTCATTTCGATCGAGCGATTACGATGGGAATATTTTCGGCGTTATGCTTCTTTGGCTATCGAAACGATCGGGGCAACAAACACATGCCTAGGATATTTCTAGAGTTTAGTAAACTGATATATTTCAAAATATTTTTGCTGGGGGTGTCTGGATGTTATACGTATAGACTTTGCAGTAAGAGAGGAAAAAAACAAACTACATCTGCGTTTGAGATTTGAAACATTATAGAAAACAAACACCGCGTGCAATTTTTCGGTGGTCACGTAGTTAAAGCCACGAGAGTACAGATTCTTGTAACAATACGGGCATTGTTACGGCGCTTAAAGAAGATCTGGTAGACACAATAGGTCCAAGATTTTCTATGGGATATTCGAAATAGCAATTCTATGGGATTTCTATTTTCAGTTATTTTAGCCTTTTATCATTTAATACGGGGCACGGAACTATATGGGGCTCTGAAAACTACTAGGTAGAACGCGGTCCGGGTCCAGAGCGGATAACGAAATGGCGCACGCCTTGGATCGTGCGAAAGAAAAGTACTGACCAGTTTTACTACCTGAATTTAAGGTCGTCGAAATCTCTCCTCACGGACAAAATATTACCGACGGGGTATTCATTTGTTTAACAAAAGACGACACGCGAACGTTAAAATCCAAATTCGTTTATTCAAAGCGTGCCCAAAATTCAAAGAACCGAGAAAGACTTGATTCTCAGATTAGGCAAATACTAAATTCCTTCTAAAATTGTACGTACTTCGTCTCTGTGTATCAGGAAACCACCGCGGTGCGACCGCAGATTCTATTCAAATAGCTCCACAGTTTTTAGTGAAATCGAAAAGAGAAAAATATCAGGTGATATTGATTTCGAAAAAACTGCTCACAACTTGAAAAAAAAAAACTCGTATTTCGACCGCAGCTCATTTTGTTGGGCTTCGTATTTTTTTTTTAACCCGAAGCGTTTTGAAGATAAGTTCGAAAGAATGCGACGACCCACGCGCGGCTTCGACTGCCAATTGAAACCCATTGTTGAACGAGCAAGTACCCCGAGATTGAAGGTTATTACTATTTAATGCAGGCAATAAAATATCTTCTGGTAGATTACTTTTATACCTTTGCCGATGTAGTAATTCTCAGGTGAGGTGAAGCTTCAGAGAATAATATTCGGTCTCGGTAACAGGCGGCTCTCCACCCCCATAAAAAATACTAAAAATATTTCATCAAATTTCCCATCGTCATTCAAGAATACGGTTTTTTTGACGATGACTTATTCGGTAAAAATATATCGTTTGTATTTTCAATATCGGTTCAGTTCTTTTTAGTCATTTTTTTTCTTCTTCAAAGCCCATCCTCGGATCGAGTTTTGCCCTCCGCAATATATTCAAATTAGAGTCCGTATATCTACCGGTATGGTGATATAAAAAATCGATAGTCAAAGGGGAGTTACGTAATATACGAGATGCATCGAAAATCAAAGTTACCGATAATCCTGCTGTATAAGGGCTGACGCGTGTATAATTCAACTACATATTATGAAAGCCTCTGCATTTTTTTCCCCGCGGCGTTCCACGCCGAGTTTCGATCATACCTCAAAATAATCAAGATCGCATTGGTCTGTCTCGTATCAAAAACATTAATTTTAAATTATCGAGATGGCACTGCGCCAAAGCGTTCGAAGGTGCAGCTCGAACAATTCTGTACCGATAACGAAAGAGATGAAAGAGATCTTGAAGGCATTGAACACGATCAATAAGAACACTGCAGACCGCGCGCAAACATCAGGCGCACCATTTTTATTATACTATACTTATGATAAAACCTTATGAAATCACATCAACAATTTTATTCTCGATGCTCAGCTCATATGTCAATTGTAGGTGCAATACTTTACAGCCTTCTGCAAAATAAAAGTCTTTAACGAATTACCTATTTTGAGATAAAACCAAAAAACTCGTTCAGAATATTCCAAAATTGGCCGGCTATTTTTTCACACCATAGATCTGACATAGCAATTTATATTGGCATTATGAAGACGCTGCGCCGAAAACGATATCAAATAGATAAAATAAGGTTGAGGATAGTAAGATGATGAATTAAAAGATAAGACACGCTGAAGGGAGGCGATCGCGTCTCCAGCTGTAAAAGATATCTCATCAGAGGTGGTAATTACAAGGAAAACGCGACACTGACGAGCTGACTCGTTGGAAATTAAAGATCTATATCATCGATATTTGCTTAGTAACATTAAATTAACCCCTTTTGAGCGGTTTAATTAATCGATTTATCGATAAGACCAGCGAGCCCTTTACACCTGTGAGAGGCGAGAGTTCCGACACTATTATATTTTTATCCATAGGTATATTTTGTGCATCATACGATATACCGCCGGTACGAAGGGAGATTTTTATCGATTAAACAGACATACCTGCTCTTCATGACTATACATCGACATGTTCGAGTTCGTTGGTACAGCAGCGCGGTTTAGAAAATTATAGGAGGGTGAAAAAAAAGTTGGTAGACAATTTTGGTTAGATTATTTTCAAATATCGTTAAAGAAAGTTTACTTATTTTCACTAATTACCGGACATACTTGTATACGCGCTGTTTAATTGGACCACCGTCTCCCTGGTCACGTATTTACGTGATCGATCACGCGAGCGGCAAAAGTTCGTGATCCCTTACATCAATTCATCGATGGCACGTAATCGCTGGGGACGGAGTCATCAATTTTAAACATGAGCTTCTTGAAACGTGACGTATATGGGAAATCTAAAACGACGTATATATCGAGTTAATTTGAGTTGTTCGGTATCCTCCGAACGATGGCAAGGACGCTAATGGGTTTGACTCGTTACAGTTTTATAAATCTTTTTTTTCTTCTTTTGGGGCGTGTAATAAATTTTCGTCAAATTTTCGATTTCAGAAAAATCTTATGTAGGGATTGAGGTGCTTCCTGAATGACGTGTGACCTAGTTGTTTAAAAATTAGTAATTCTAGATCGATAAGTCTTTCGTGCATCGGAGGTATATTGAGTTTCATAATCTGGTTGGGATTAAAACGGTGGTATTTATAATAATCCTTTCTTTGCTGAAAATAATACGATTCGTGGATATATGACACCCACTATAGGTAAGGTACCTATATACACGTTGGCTTTGATCCTCGCGATCGAATATTGAATTTCCTGAACCGGCCTGAATGTTTTTGATATACCAGCTACGAAAAAAACGCCTGCTTAAAATGTTTCGTTGAGACATTGAAAAAAAAAAAAGGAAAATTATTTTCAAAGTGCAGTCGATCATCGACGCTGTGTATAAGTCCATCCCCTATAAGTACGAAAATCCTCTTTACGTTCATAAGTTTTTCACGGTTTTCGGTTTCATAAACATCCTAAAAGTCGGGATATGGCTGGCAAATTATTATCATGATTCATTATTATTTCTTTTTTCTTCTCTGGTTAATTCGTGAAACGTTACAAATCCCAAAATCTTGTTTACAACAAAATCTATCCGTCTGTATATATCTAAAGAAAATTTAAGCGCGAAATTCTCTGTACACTATACGAAAGGATTATTCCCCTGGGGCTATAAAGGAAGCTATAGGGAAACTGTTGGCTACAAATGTTTGCAAAACTTATTCCTTGTCCTCTAACAATGCACGAATTATCCGAGAAATTGTCCACTCGGTATAAGACCCTGTAAACGGGTTAAGCGATATCCACGAAGTTAACATTCACGGTAAATACGTTTTTCAATAAGAGTTTTAAATTTATACGATTTGTGTGATTTTTTGCCTTTGGAATATTTCCGACTACATAGAGATAGAGAAAAAGTTTCTTAGTCCGAGGACCAACGTCTAGGGGCCGATAAGCGATGACCAGTTTTTTTTTCTTAGTCACAATATTTCTGTGCGCTTGTGGATGGAGTTGATATCTGTAGTAGAAGTTAATTTTTTAACGTCGTAACAGGTCGGAGGCGTTATCGGGGTAGGTAATATTGTCAGTGATATTCCTCCCACACATTTGGTAGTGGTAGAAAGATCATCAGCATCAGCATCAGCAGCACCCCCGTCTCTCAGCATGACGTCCTCAGTCCAGCGGAGCGTTTCCTAACAGGATTACGCTGACGTGATTGTGTACGTGTCAAGGAAATAGGGTAGCATTGTGCCTCCTGGTACAAGATTGGATGTGGGCTAGACTGAAAATTAGGAATGCGGTCCTTTCAAATCTAAATGTAAAATATTTTGTATTCCTTTATTTGCTACAAACCATCTGCCCCTGCAGTCACCAAGCAAGACCCATATGAACTGGGACCTGCATTATGGGGACCGCGGTTCCATTCCACGGTTACATAATATAAAGCACCGCGTAACTCTTCGTGTTATACATATCGTGTACGTATACACACTACACATTTACATATACCTAGAATACACAGACAACGTTGCTCTCGATCTCCAGACACCAGACTCCCGAATACGACTGATATCTAGACTTCCAAACGAATAGAACCGATTACTTATTACCTTACCACGTATATAAGATTGCCGCTCTATAAGATCCACCCCATTCACTCGGTTATCTTTACTCGGCGTGAGAAAAATCCAATTCCTTCGCACCTCCGACGTATTTTTATATACCAGTTAAATGACGAACCAAAGACACCTTTTAGAGATGCATTTATCGATCGGACCCTGCGGATGGACGTCGCGTCGTCATTTGTATAGATAAACTAAAACCTCAGGACTGAAAGCTAAAACCTATTATGTCAGATAATTAGATCCAACGTGAAGGGAAAAGAAACAAAAAAATAAGTAAACCAAATACGTCGAAATTTCAAGGGGCGTTAAAAACCCTGATGCAAATTTGTTTTTCTATTCATTTTTTTTTCCTGTCTTATATATGAATAGCTTATACACCGTCATAGATCAGATCTATCTCTAACTATGACACTCTTTCACTCTGATTTTTTTTCTATTCTTCTTTTATTTTTTTCAATGCTTGCCTGGCCCTACCTTAGGATCCCACTTAAAAAAGTGCCCAGTTTAGAAAGAGCGTTCCGCGATAAAACTATCGTAATTTTTCAGTCTCGTCGCATCAACTGATAGTTTCTAGATATAAAAGGGGCGACAGCCACGTGTTACTTTTTCGTAGGCGGCAGCAGCAACGGCAGCAGCTGTCGTATGATTTCCATGAGGCATAACCAGACTTAGAAACTACTGCCCCCATTTGTTTTTGAGTCAAACTCATTTGTAAGAAGGGTTTGTACCCCTCTTAAAATAGATAAAAATAAGAGCGTGGAAAACGGCGTTCATTAATTCAGCAAAGGATGTTCGTAAGAAATATTCTTGAAACTTACGAATTAATCGATATACCAGCTACGACTGTCGTGAAGAAAAATATGGGGTTTTCGGAGTGAAAGATGGAAGAAATGAAATAAAAAATGGCGCGTGAGTTTAGTACGTAAAACGAGCATCGCTGTTTGATTTTTTTTTCTTTGGTTCATATTAGGGACTTTTTGGTCCGCCACCCACGCGGTCAATTTTGTGAAAACTAGAATTCGTTTTCGCTAGTTTCAGTCTTTATAATTCTTAAAAGTTGCACAATATCTCAGCGTGAGGTAAAGGTGTCCCGAACACAATGTGGAAACTTGTATATACGTATATAAGGAATAAAGAAATCTAAGAAATATCCCAAAGCTTCACAGCGAAGTTGCAGGGGACCCCATCGATTCACGGTTCACTTAGTTCGAGCCCCTGTTAGACATTTTCTGTACAACTCACTCCAATGTTGTTACACAACAATCTATCCATAACGATCTCGCGATACCCTCAACGTGGTGGACGATGGTCAACCGGACTCGAACCTATATAATATCGAACAAACAGACTCAAAATAGACGATTTCTGAATGAACGCTCATTGTTAACACCGCTGCACGCACCAATGCCATGTTTTTCGAGTTGTGACACGCTCGATATTTTCTTCAAAAGTGTTGAATTTGCCGGAAAAAAGGAAAAAAAGAAACGAATATTCACTCCAATACTTACCTCCGGTCGATATGTATATCTACCAATTAGAGTTAAATTTATGAATCGTATCTTCCAACGTTTTATTCATATCTCTCCTTCTTTTTTTTTTCCACTTCGTTTTTGGTCTTTTAATAATGACTCAACGCGTGACGGAAACTTATGGTTTTGAATTTTTTCTCAACTTTTGGATTTAAATTGGTTGTTTTAGGGGGCGTTACTAATGGCAAATTTAGATGGTAATTCACAGGGTTATAACCACAGCTGGTCCTTGGGTAAGAACTCAAGATATTAAAAAAAAAAAAAGAAATGGAAATTTAAATTTCGTTACTGTGCCTCGTGCCGCAGTTACACCTCTTCTTTCGAACCGTGGTTGATCATTTCACGCCTTCATGCGGTCCCCAGCGCCAACCTTCCCCACATTATTATACCTACTCTTTCTCTAAAAATATCGTATAATATTTGACGCCCAAATTTATGCGACTTTTAATCCACGGATGTTTTTTTATCTTTTAAATATTTTATCGATTCGAAACTAGCTGGTTATAATTCAATAGTTAATTTACACTTCTTAAAACTGCCTTGACTTACAAGAATATTTGCTGTTAAATTCACTAATGTGTTAATAACAACTTATTTCACCTAAAATACAGCTGGTTAGGTTATTTATCCACGAATTTTACGATAAGGCATTTGCATTATTGGTTACGAAGGAGTGATGAAATTTATTCATGAAATTCATGATTGTCAACATATTATTTTATCGATACAAACGATTATTGGTATTTGATTATCGTTTCATTTAGAAAACGTACTCATAACTGCCAAATGGAAGTAGCTTTGCAGCTGTTGAAAATCGGGACGAATTTGATTAGAAAATAAATACCCTTCTGGCCGATTCGGATCGATCAGTCTTCGTCAAACGTCAAAAAAAAACTTTTCAAGCTTTGAGAAACAACTGGGAAAATAACGCTGAGACTGAAACTAACGAAATGCAATAAGGCAATTCTTATGGAACTACTTGATTTCTGTGATTCTAATGGATTTACCATGTCGTATGGTACGTAGTTATCCATATATGTTTTTGCAAGACCCTAAGCAAACAGTTTTTATTTGTTTTTCGGACTAATCAATCTCTTCGTACATCAGCCACACCAAATCAGGTGTCAAAATGATGATGATTTACCCTAACTTTTTTTTCTTCTTTTCCGTCAACTTATTCGTCGCTCTATTTTATTTTTCTCATTTCGTGGTGGCAGCAAAAAAAAAGTCAAGTATATTTTCTCAACTGTATAACCCGGATATGACTATGACCGTTATACGATATTCAACCTCTTCTATAATAATCGAAAAACTTTGATAATTTCTTTTTGTTTTATACGTTAGTCATTTTGGCATAATAGCCGCACCCCCTACTCTGCGAGAGCTGAATTATGGGGAGGGAAAAAATTTCATATCTATATATATACGAGTCAGTCGTCTGTGCGGCAGCCACCTGCATTTGTCGGTAATTAGCATAAATAAAAAAAGCGTTTGATTTACGAGTATGCTTTGGCGAAACGATGAAATATTGAGGGCCCAGGGTTCAAAGGTCAAGATGAAGTTGGGTACGATTTTTTTTTCTTCTTTCACCCTTCGCCTGGTGGGTTAGGCGTCGGCAAACTCCTAACTCGCTCCAACCGCAAGATTCTCAGCTATGCATCTCGCTAATTATCTGAGAAGAGCCAAACTCAATCTATCTTTGATTTTTTTGATAATTTTTCTACCCGCGTTTTTTTACATTTCATCTCGACCCTCCACCCCGGAGCAGAACTCGCAAGATACGAAATTCTATGACTAGATTTTTTTTTAAATTATATAAATCGAGTAATAGATGAGAATAAAATTTGGTCATTGATCCAACGTTATTTTTAAAATGATCATAGAAACTCCTTTTACACATTTTGAGCGCGAATCCTTCGGAGAAGTCGTACCTACCCGTGATCTTTTCATTTTAAGTGTACCGTGTCGTAAATTAAACGAATTGTCCGGGTTTGGCGCAGGCGTATCTCGCTCTGTTACACAAACCCATATGAATGTATACCAATATACATAGAGCTATGCTATGTAGTCGATTGTACATACATGGGAATACCCACACGTACCCATAAGCGTTAAACAAAGGCTCCAGAGTGTCGGAGGCTGCTGCCTCGCGTATCTTCGATCTACGTTTGCCAAGGCATGCATCATCCGAAGATAATCGAGAATAATTATTTGTTAGATAAATATGATCGCGCTCGATGATAACACGCAAAATTTATGACAAGCCGCAACATCCAGGCCGATACGTTATACGTACGTGTAAACTTACATAAATTTTTCCACACACACATATATCTGTATCATCCACCCTGCTAGTGTCAGTTATTTTTTTTTTATTTGTTCTGGCAGTAAACTCCTCACTTTATTTTTCAAAGCGTTGCTATAATTGGCGTAAGATCACATCATCCCGCGAGTGCATAGGGAGCGACTTTCATTTTGATATTCTCTTTGAGTATTCTGCCTCGTACGAAAATTCTTTTATCGTGTATTTGAAATTTTCTAATATTACACAAGAATTTCGTGGAATAATTTTTGAGTTTTATATCAGATATTTTATTACGATATTTTTCTTTTTTTGAAGAGCTGCTGAGATCGAATAGACCATTAAAAAGATCGAAAAAGTGAGACCGTGTATAGTAGGTGTACCATGTCGTATATCAACGTCCTCGTGGTGGGCGGACGCGACGTCAGCCGCTGACGCCCCGCGAAATTGAATCTAAAGTTTAATTTCAAGTCCGCTGTCTTCTCCCTCCTCTTACCCCTTATACCAGCAGCTTCCTTCTCTTCTTTTCTTTCCAACCTATAAGAGGAAGGCCGCAAATCATCACCTTCGGAAGTTTACAACGTTCAACGTATACAGTTCGAGCTGCTGATAATCAAACAAACAAACAAACAAATCAAACGTAAAGGAAAAATAAAAAGGGTTGGTTAAAACGAATAGAAAAAAGAGGAAAGAAAATTCGCTACAGAAACGTGTACCAAATAAATTGCAATTCTGTTATATATGATTTATTTGACGTTAAAATTGAACTAATCTAAAATTTGGCTCTGTGGAGCGTCGGTCTTTCTTCGGCGGTAATTGCTAGGTTGAACTTTATCGGCTTCTAGTTATACCCATGTGTGACCATAAAGTCGTGGTATGGATCCTCTTTTTCTACGGTACTTCTAAGCCCATCGATCCTTAGGAAATTTTTTCAACTTCTCAAGGGTGAAAAAAAAAGATAATTCTTTCGACTCGCTTTGTGGCCGCTTGTTGCATTTGTCGGGCAAATGATGTCATTAGATATACTTAGGCCGAGTTTATTGGCGTCTTTGTGTCGCGCGTCGAGGCGGCTACCGCCGGTTTAATTCCATCCTGAGACCCTACACGATCCCGTCAGTTATCACCCCGGTCCTGGTCCTTTTATGGGCAGCAGAAGTTATATGATACATAGGAGTACGGAAATCTTCTATCATCTTTACAACCACATGGACCAGCTTTTCTCATACCCCATATACGCCGCCTTCTCAACACCTTTTCAATCCTTCGGTATTAACATCTCCCCTCTATCCCGCTTATTTTAATATGGTTACGAACATCCAGGTGCTTTGAATTTTTCAAAGTGACTATTTACCTTGATTCATTTGACGATGTTAGAACGCACCTGGCTGCTAAGTGACGCTGGTTTACCGGTAATTATTGGTGGGAAATGAAATATTCACTTATTGGAGTTTGATCGTACAGTAAATTTTCTAAAAATTGACGAAATCGTAATCACGACGATAGGATAAGTGATTGATAATTATAAGTCAACGGGATTTGTTGCTAAATGTGGGGGACAAAGTATGCGTTTTGTTTGCGGTTGATTTAGAGTCTACCTCATACTTGCCGCGATTATCATCTGGTAGAATGTGAAACTCTATACCTGATATTCTATACGACCAAGTGATGACTCAAGATGTAGGTTTTGATAAGTATGAATAGAATATTTCCTAAAATCAATTTATCTATCACGTAAATCAATAATCGGGATAGGCACTTTGTTCGAGATAAAACTATAATTAGGAATCGTGTAATGTGATCTTGCCGGACTATTCCCGGAGATTTAATCATGATAACGGATAAATCCTTTCACCTAAATCGTGGGAAGAATATTGCATTTATCGGCATCATCGTATTATCATCAACTGCTGCCCATAGGTTGTAAAGGTCCCCAACGATTGCATGGTCCCTCTTACTCAAAAGACACAGATTCAAAGTAATTTTAAACTCTTGCCTAACACCCTACAGAAAACTTTGGTGAATCATTTTCTAAAAACTAACTGGGCGTAAAATTTCAAATGCTAACGAAATAAATGGATAAAAATTTACAGAATGCGAAATGAAAAATGTTTCGAATTTGGGAGATGATTTTTCAATGATTGACTCCGGCTTTTTTTCTTGTAAAACATGAAAAAGATTTATTCAGATGCATGGATAAAAACTTGATATAATTATGATTGTTTTTCACATCGTAAATCTAATTGTACATGTTCTTTTTATTTTTTTTTTCTAGTAAATGAAGATTGCGTGATCATCTCCTCACACATCGTCTTCAATGCTGTCTGAAGATGTCGCATCAACTTTGTCGTTCTGCCAATCGAATGGAACTCGGAACGGGACATCACCAAGTCTTTTCGACGATCAACTTCCCTTCATCCTCATCCAGTCTACATGGGTCTGCAACACATGAGACATACAACTTCTTTTTTTGCAGAGGTATGAATTCATTAACTTATTTCCTTTATGAGTGCTTAGTTAAATCCATCATTGAGAATCCGAAGAATATGAATTTCATCCCCTTACACAGAATTTTCAAACTTCTTATGAAATTAGATTCATTAACTTGTTTCCTTCATGAGTGCTTAGTTAAATCCATCATTGAGAATCCGAAGAATATGAATTTCATCCCCTTACACAGAATTTTCAAACTTCTTATGAAATTAGATTTATTAACTTGTTTCCTTTATGAGTGCTAAGTAAAATCCATCATTGAGAGTCCCAAGAATATGAATTGCATCCCCTTAGAAAAATTTTTCAAACTTCTTATGAAATTAGATTTATTAACTTGTTTCCTTCATGAATGCTTAGTAAAATCCATCATTGAGAGTCCCAAGAATATGAATTTCATCCCCTTACACAAAATTTTCAAACTTCTTATGAAATTAGATTCATTAACTTGTTTCCTTCATGAGTGCTTAGTAAAATCCATCATTGAGAGTCCCAAGAATATGAATTTCATCCCCTTACACAAAATTTTCAAACTTCTTATGAAATTAGATTCATTAACTTGTTTCCTTCATGAGTGCTTAGTAAAATCCATCATTGAGAGTCCCAAGAATATGAATTTCATCCCCTTACACAAAATATTCAAACTTCTTATGAAATTAGATTCATTAACTTGTTTCCTTCATGAGTGCTTAGTAAAATCCATCATTGAGAGTCCCAAGAATATGAATTGCATTCCCTTAGAAAAAATTTTCCAACTTCTCCTCATGAAATCAGATTTATTAACTTAATTCCTTCATGAGTGCTTAGTAAAATCCATCATTGAGAGTCCCAAAAATATGAATTGCATCCCCTTAGAAAATATTTTGAAACTTCATACCCAGTATTACCCAATGAACTTATTGTTAGTAACTTCATGCATGCCCATAATATAATTTATCAAACACGCCAATAAGACACAACAATAATATATAATTATATAATTTATTATAATTCAATCGTCACATACTACATCATACAATAACTTATACATCAAGTGATGTGATAGATCATATAGCAAGTCACATATCAAGGTAAATTATTGTCTCTTTGTATTACAGGGTGCAACTCCAACGTCGCTTCGGTTGCTGCCGCCGTTGGACGTCGTGGGAGCCCGGACTCCTCCTGTCCCCCGGGGGGAGTCCATCCGGGTCTTCAGGGGGTGTCCCCTGGGATACAGCGTGGCCTCCCACCACCCCCGGGGTCCCAGGGGATATAGTCCCTGGGGACGTAAGTCTCCTCTTAGGAGACTTACTTCCCTGGGGACTAGTCTTCGGAGGCGCAAGTCCCCTGGGGACATGTCTCCGGGGATCCGGCATCTCCGGATGTCGGATCCCTGAAGACATCTCCCCAGAGGACTAGCCTCCGAAGACAACCCGGGAAAAGGAGGTCCCAAGCGGACAGTCGTCTTCGTGATTTCTCTAGAGAACCAAAAAACAGAGCGTCCGGGTCAGGCCTCCTTTTCCCGGGTTGTCTTCGGAGGCTAGTCCCCTGGGGACATGTCTCTGGAGATTCGGCATCCCGACATCCGGGGATACCGAATCCCCGGAGACATGTCCCCAGGGGACTAGCCTCCGAAGACTAGTCCCCAGGGAAGTAAGTCTCCTAAAGGGAGACTCACGTCCCCAGGGACTATATCCCCTGGGACCCCCGGGGGTGGTGGGAGGCCACGCTTGTCCCAGGGGACGGTCTAAAGTCCCGGATGGACTCCTCCCGGGGGACAGAAGGAGTCCGGGCTCTTATGATGTCCAACGGCGGCAGCAGGGGAAATATTAAGTACCTAGAATATACAGCAAACATTAATAATGATGTACATGTAACAATATATCATTGCTAATATTATATTATACGTATTGTATTAAATACATGTATATTATATTATATCGTATGAAGTTATATTATATCATGTTATATTATATCATGTTTTATCATATAACATTATATTATATTTTATTATGTGATGTTATATCATATCATATTGTATTGATTGATAATTAATTCATAAGTGTAAATACCTGTAAAATATTGTTGAATGCTATGTAACTCCTGCACTTCGCGGTTGGAAGTTGAATAAATACTGCGATGAACTAAGAACCCATGATGACCAATTGAAATCCTGAAAGAAAGAAGTTGTATTGTAAGAAATCAAGTCAAATTGTAAAATTCAATCTAAAATAAATGAATAATTATGTTCAGAATATAATAACGGAGATTATTTCTAAACCGATGATAAATTCCTAAATCCTATATCGATAGACGAATTTAAAGTGTTTGAACATGAATAGAACTATTCTGCAATTAAGAATATCGTTATGGAATAAGTACGATTATAGGAATACGTAAATACCTAATTATAATTGTTCGAAATTGCAACGACAAAGGATATTTTCAGTTCAAAGTTATAACGCCCAGTTTCTAAATTCAAAATACGAGAAATTTCTCGAGAAAGATTCAGATTCCCGAGATCGAAATTAGTTAAAAAATCTTTATTCGCATGATCGTATACGAAGAGGTCAAATTTCGCTTGGCAAGACATTGAAAATAATCAGAGGTTGGCTAAAAGCTAATCTTGATCATTCGTACGTTTCATTAATAACGACATATAGCTAATGAAGGGGTCGCATCAATATATACAGGGAATGAATATTGATTGATCAGTTTGACAATCGGATCAAGATACAGCTGAGTTCGCACCGTTGAAGGAGGGAGAGTGCATGCCAAACCAGACGGACAATAATCTAAGGTAATCTGACGTGAACTGTAAACGCAACTCAAGTGAGCGAGTAACGCTTCGAGGAATTTTTAAGACCGGTCAACTCGCTCGGGCAAGCAGTAATTGAACAGGAGACTTTTTCGCAACTCGTAATATTAGGTAGGTATTATATATAATATAACTGGGTGCAGAGAGGATTTCTTATTTGCGGGGATTTTCATTTTCACGAATCATTAGAGGTTCAAGATTGCCTCGTTGAACTCATAGAGAGATTCAAACGAACCGCAAAACGAAAACTCAGGGGCAAACGCCCGCGGCATATTCAATCAACAAACAATCAATCTTCAAATTCATTCACGAATGAACTGCAATAAGACGTAAAACGCATTATAATTTTCGGACTACAATCATAAAAACAAAAACAACGTGAGAGCTTCGATCGAAAAATTTTCGAAGAAAATTCTTCAACTTTTTGATGTACCTTTACAGACTCTACGATTCAGCCGGTTCTTTTTCTTCTCAAAGATTTTTACGTAAGTGCAGGTATCGATAGAGTATAAGAAAAATAAAAAGCGTGATGAGTTTTTTGGAGCATTCAAATTTAGGGGTTGAAAAAAAACCCAGGTTGATGAGCGTTGCGAGCAGCTATAATATAACACACAAAAGATAAATTCCAAGTATAATTTTTGTCCGGACGATCGCGCGTGGGCAATCGATTTTTGATTATTTTCGTAAAGGCTACGTTACACCACGTCGTATAAACTTATAAGTATTGAGGTAAAAGGTGGGTACTGTATACACCCTATAAACGTGTACAACCGACAGATACTTTCCTAACCCGTGAATATCGGACGAATTACATTGTGTTAAAAGTACAATAAAAGCCGTATGAAAGAGAACTTGGGCTTTGTGGGCAGCCGACCATGTCCCAAAACTACTGAAAAGATCTTCTCAAACGAAGTGGAGCCCCGCGTGCCCCCCTCCCCCGTCATCTACGATTGCCCCGAGCTCCGGCACGGGCAATGAGATCACAAAACTGAAGCGCCAGCTGAGAAAACATTTTCTAACATGTCCAGGCCTGGTAAACCTACCATAAAAATCTATGCCGAAATCTATTTCTATCACCACTATTCGCCTAACTTCAGTTCTCGCCCCGTTCACATACATGGATTTTGATTTTTTTTTGTTATTATACCTGCTTCAAATAGCAATCATAACATAAAGCCCCATTTTGCTTTGAAAAAGAGAAGAAAAAAAAAACGTGTGAGCGCTCTCAGCCCTTTGGTGACACTATATATTATAGACCTTATTAATATCTGTAGAAAACTGAGAAGAATGAGAGAAAGAGAAACGTAAAAAAAAATTCTCACAGATGAATGAGTCTGATTCTAGAGTTTCAGGTGCGAGTGATTTGTCTTTCTCCCTTTTATATTTCCTGACGGTGGTTTGGTAGCTGGGAGTCTTTGGCGTCGGATTGCGGCCCGTGAGATAAGAAGATGGAATCGTATCTCTGGTCGTTATAAATCATAATCAAGTTCACCCCTCATCTACAGCGAATGCCGCGGTGTACAGGACCGTTTGCGGCTGTAATTTCAACGAAACGTGTTGAAATGCGAAGGAACCGATTTGTATGCTACACCCACGCGTCAAAGGGACCGCTGGGCTTGGGGGTCGACGCCGTCCAACAAGCCCCGAGCCGCCCATCAAAAGGATTACTAAAATATGCTCCACGGTCTTTATGTAACACGCTAATCCCTACCATTTTCTGAACGGACACCCGCCCGCAACCGTGTCTTTTTTAAAATCACGCATTTTCCTTCTTTATTTATCATAACCGCGGCGTATACACGCCAGTCTTATACGCGGTCTTCGAATTAAAGCCACACGTTTTTTTTTTCCTTTTTTTTTCTTCACACCCTTAATTATTCGATGTATCGCATACAAAATTATACAATAAATTCGAAGCAACGAGCGGTGTGAAAACTTGTCGGTGAATGAATAAAAAAGTCTAAAGAAAAAAATGGGGAAAAAAAGAAAAGGGGGAACGGTTATTTGGTTTTTTCCGGGCGCACCACGCAAAAGTTGCACATATGCGTCGTTAACAGGAAGAAGCATGTTTCTTAAATTTTTCCGTGATTATACGGAGTCCCATTTTTCCCTAACGCTGTAACTCTCATCCCTGAGTTTGAGAAGTTGTCCTACCAAAACACGATAAATCATGAAATTCATTAGAAGAATCTCCCCGAATACATTTGTTTGGCTCTTGTGTCAGGCTCTCGATCCTTTGGTCTGACACTCGGTGTCCCGTTTCGCCCGGTCTCCGTCTTTAGCATCTTCTTTCTTATTCCCCACACCGCATCTCCGCATACACTTATGTAAACCTACTTCATATAAACGCATGCAAACACGTGGTTCGTTTAGTAACGCATCTGTTCTCTTCTTATTGGTCATTTCTTGCTTGAACAACTACTCGAATTCACGCGTGAGCTGCAGTCTCACACGATTGCTGATGACAACTCGCTGATAGTGCACCGTTCCGCGATTTCCCCAACGATCAAAGTCACTCGATATCATCCTGTTTCTTTTACACTCTCTTATACTCATTCATTTAATAATTTTTTTTTTTTCTTCTCTTCTCTTCGGAACCTTCACCGCTCTTCGCATACGACTTCCATATATGTCATGTGATATCCCCACAATTACATTACCCGTTCATTTATCCCGCAGTTTAACACTGGTCAAACATGACATAAGGTGAAAACCATTTCTCTATCTTTTTTTTTTTCACGCGAAAAAAATTCTGTGGATCAGTTATTCAGAATAAACGTTAAACGAAGGAACAGCTGAAAATTGTGCAAGCTTCCAAAAAACGTTGTAAAAAAAAATACAAAAAACGAACTGAGAATTGTATATTCTATTTTTCGTACAGCTTGTCGTAATGTCTGCGCAGCGACCCGTTTCGATACCAGCGGGGAGTCAGATCGAAAAAGCAGAAGAACGATAGCCCTTTGGTTTTAATCCGAGAAATCAAAAGATGAGAGTATAAGAGACAACCGACAGACAGGCACATTAAGTTCGGATATTTTTTATTCGTTCGATTTTTTTATTTTTTTGGTCCTTTTCTGGGGGGTCAGATTCAATTTTGTCCAAGGGTATTGTAAATCGTGGAATATAATTAGACGGCTGATGCACCTAACATGACGTTTGACATGAGTCGTTCTTTGCCCGGGCATCTATAATCCATTCAAGTTGTACATTTTCGTACTCACTTTCCTCGAGTTCATTTCATGTAAAATTTATTATTCTTTGAATAGTAACGGCGCGGACGACCCGCAGCTGGAGATTTTATAATAGCTGCATATACAATGTCTTTTGATTTTGTCTTTAATAATCGGTAATAATTGTACCTAACCAATGTCCAATCTCGTTAGGATGCTGGTCCAGAAACCAATACGTAAATGAGAAACTATATTGGTCATCAATCTTTCATTGAAGATATTGAGAAACGGTGTCAGGTTATAACTACGGTCAAGAAGGTCGGTTCTTTTTTTCAAACAGGATTACGTCACATCCTAGTGCTGAAAATATATGAGAGTAGCGTATCTCCTGCATCCGCAAATGTGCATCTTTCAAGTCTGGTAGAACCGACCCTTCAAACTTTTTTTTTTCCCTCCATTCGGTTTTTTCTACTTCTTTTTTGCTACCACATTTTTTTTTTCCAAAGATCTCCCAGTGGATAGAAGGGGGATTATCTACATCCGGTCATTTTTGTTTAACCATTTTTTTTTTAATCCTCATATTTATATTTCAGAAATCTATTCGGGATATCAAGTGGTTTATTGATCTATTCTCACCGCTTCTATTCATTTCAGAAAGATCTATGGTATATATATGCCATTTTAGGTATAACCCATAGTGTATACAGAGATCATTTTTCTCAATGAATGCTTCTTGCTTCTTTAATACGATCTTTACTAGAAATTTTTTTATTTCTTCCCAATATCTTTTGCTTTTCGTTTCGACATCCTGTGAACTCGGGGTGCAGGTTGAAATACTCTTCCCGAAAGGTCCGATAAAATTTTTCATTCATAAACGTGTTGGTGAAAAAAAAAATCCACTACGATAAAAATTTAGTTCGCGCTAATTGCCGAGAGAGAACTGAAAAACTTTTTGGGGATGAAAAAGAGCCAAGAAAAAAAAAAAACCACGTCAAGATAGGATGCAGGTATGAAAACTAAAATATGGCAGATTAGCATAATGTGGAAGATGGGTAAAAAACATTTTGACTCGCCATGAAAGATACGTCTGGTCTATGGGGCTGAAAAATATTCTGACACGGGTTTAACATTTTTATGTAAAGGTTGAGGTGGACCACATTTTCGGGATTAGCGGTATAGCCCTGGCTTTTCACCCGCCATAGAAGTGTTGGAAGACAAATTTAAATATAGAACGCAGCTAAAATTCACGACCCCCATAACTATCCTTATTTTTTAAAAATATCCCCGAATATTTTTATTACTTTCATCCACACAGAAAATTCTTATTTAGGTACCCAACACTTTTTATTATCCCTTTCTCTTTTTAAAACTCGCGCGGTTACCCACATTTTTATATAATTACACCACGAGTTGCGGGATACGTACGCTTTTTTCCACTGCATCAAAAAAAAAAAGAAAAAAAGAAAAAGACAACTCGTCGCGTTCGCCGGTTGAAATAAATGTCGGTAATTATTTGGATAGGGAAGTCTTTTCTCGGCAAAGAGCGAATGCCACGAAACCACCTGTGTGACAGGACTTATTCCCTTAAACTATATATAGTGCCCGAGAAAACGTAAAGCTTTGGTTAAATATGGTAGAGAAGCACGTTTATTTATCACACTGATGGCACTCATCATTCAGACTAAATACCAGAAGTATGTCGGAATTCCCGCTGCGCAAAACATTTGAGATTTTAGCGGTGCCCGTGGTACGCGGGGTCCTTGAGTTCGAACTTTTCATATGTTAATTATTTGCTTTTAAGCGCAACTTAATACTCCGAGCTAATCTCCAGCTTAACAAGATGGAATGAAAAAAAAAATAAATAAAAACATAAAATTACACTTGATGCAAATCATGAAAAAATAATGTTACATTGCATTCCTTCTGGAGAAGAAGCCTACCTCGCAGAGTATTTCCCAAATGTCTTTCGGATACCCCGAATTTTTTTTTCTCCTCTTTTACAGGTTGTCCGAGAAAGGCGTATATTATAGCAGCTGACCACCGTACCGCGCCGGTGCAGATGTAACATCAAATTTCAATTTGCGTGGCACAATTGGGTAAGTGTAATTTTTCATTTTAACGACGGATGACCAACTAAAAGTGCATCCTTCTTTGGCCCTCTACCGATGAATGAATACGTAAGGAATACCCTTTCAGTAGACTCGACCGGAAATGGTCGCGGAGTTTTTTGATTCTATTTTAAATGATGTCCGTTGGCTCGCCTAATGACGCGCGATTTGCATATCAATTGCATTTTACTATAACGAAGGAAGGACGAAAAATATGTTGCGATGCGGGATAAATTTATATTTATAGATGTTTGTTTCGTTCATTTAACTGGCCATTGCAATCGGATGACGAAAATATATAATATAGATGAGGAGTGAAATGTTGATTGATAATAGAAAAATTTGAACCGAAATTTTTCCTTGTAAAATTCAAATTAACAAGTATTCGAAATACACTTCATTTCCTGACCATTGACATCCCTCACAGATGTTACAACAATAAATGTTACGATCCCATCGGCGATCGTTAGTTATTCCATTATGCAAACGTCGTCACGGGTTTCGAATTACAGAAAATTTTGAAAATTTTCTTTCGAAGAAGACACGCGTCTGTATATATGTACCGCTTTCACTGACAAAGGGTAGATCATTTGCAAATATTTTCAACTCTATTGTACAAAAACGAAACCTTTTTTCCCCATCAGTGACAAAGAAAGTTGATGTGAAAAAGTGCATTGTAATACGTCCGGCTAGTACGTACTCCACGTTTATACCATGATAAATTTATACATATAACCATCTATCGTTAAATATTTGAAGAATAATATTAGGAATATTTTCAAAAAATATTTTCTGACATCGTGTCGTAGGTATAACAGGTACTTATTTTTATAATAATAGGTAATCTTCTGTGTCATAAAAGCGTATCAAATTTCGCAAAAATATTTTCCGAAATTCTTGTCCTCTTCATTGAATGCCATTCAGAAATTGAATCTATTTTTATACCCGACGAATTCCTAACGCTCGAATAAGATGAAAAAATAAAATGAAGTATAAAAAATTAATTTTGCTGAAATTTTCTAAGTGATGAAAATCTAATTTTGAACATCACGATAATTTCCGCGAGGTAACACGCTCATTTTTATGACCAGAATTCGTCTAGTAGATAACACCCCATTACGTATTATCCGATGAAATAAATTAGAAGATCGTTATCGTTAACAAGTAGGCGATGAAAGTAACGGCAGTAAAAATAACCTACGACACAGTTTAATAGATTAAGTATACAACGGATTCCATAATGGAGAGTGTTCAATCTTAAGTGATCATAAATTTTAAAAAGGATTATAAAATTGAGGAAAAAAAATTGTAGCATCTTTCACGCGATGTGTGTACGATAATTACATCGTTGAGTGCTTTTGAAAAAAAAACGTGTTAGTCCAATTGGTGAACTAAACCAAAAGGCGGTCTGTACAAACAAATGAAAATTGGTGTACACCGCGTGAAGCTAAAAAAAATTAGGCGTAATCCGGAATCAGAAATTTATATTATAGGGTTTTCAAAGTTTACGGTATTGGTAATTACTATGAAACCCGTAGGGGGGTTGAGTTTAGGGTGTCGTACAGTACAGGGTACGTCGATGTTAAATTATTTCGGCTCGCACCTGATATCATTAAAGTTCGATTAAGCCATACAATACGGATAAAGAAAAATGTGGTTCGGTATACGCTCCGGATTCATTCGCGAGGCCTCTAAGTGCTGGACGGATCGCGTCAATTACGTGATTACAAGAACCGAGAGCGGCTTAATATGAGTCCGCTACAAACTCGCGAGACTCAACTCCTCAAGGGCTTTTATATCGGTACTCATCACTTACCGATCGTCATTACCGCGACATCACACCTCACACTTTTTTAAAAATTACGACCCATGATCCAATTTTCTCGTAATACTAATTCAACGACTACGTGAGAAAAAAAAATGAACAAAATAAATAAAAATTACTGTTCGTATGTTGTGTAGTGTCATTATATTTATATGGTATACTTTCTTTCGCTCAGTTATATCCCCCTCCCCCTCCCCTCTCGCTCTCTCTCTCTCTCTGACTTGATGGTAAGTTCTTATTTTACTTTCCTCCCGATATACCTCTTCCGTATATTCTGAACTACCCTAATTAATTCCATGTCATTATCGGAATTGGTAAGTGTATAGATTGAATGGTGTACTGCACTTCGCCGTTCAACTTTCCAAAAGATAATAATTACAGTAATAACTACGAAATTTATTATTGATATTTTTCGGCTTAATTTTTTTATCGATATCAATAAAGAGCCTTTGGAATATTACGCCATAAATAGTAGGAAATTGAATAAATTTCATCACCATTTTGTATATTAATATTATCTTATACCTGCGTTGGAGAAGAAAAAAAAAACACATTTATTTTATTTATCTTTCTTTTTCTTTTTGTAAAAGCGAGCGAAACGCGAGCTGGTCGAAATTTCCGGCGTCACGGTCAGCCGCAATTACTGGCGCGGCTTCAGTGCGCGGTAAGTGAAGGCGGGTCGACCTTTGACCTCATAGCTGCACTACGTCCGCTGTAACAGAGGCTGTCGGTAATCACGTACCGCACCACGCCACGCCACATCGCACGCCAATATATATACTCGGATTATACCCATATCTGCAGCACCACGACCACGATATGCGTGTTTCTTGAAGGAACGAAACGGACAACTGTAATTTTCTTATATACGATTTCGAAAAATAATTCCATGCACAGATATCCAGTCCGCATCGTTCACATACCGCAAATATTATATTACATCGCGAAGTGCTAGCGATCGTCATAACGCAAGCGTATTTTAAACGCTTCGAAAAATAATTTTATTGTATCTTTGGAATAATAAAACTCCGTTTTAATTATATTGACAAGTAGGCCTGAGAGTATACCGGTGCTTCGTTAAGACTTCCACTGAATTTTCCGCTAAATCGATGACTGCCGCTGCTGCTGTGCAGCGTTAAATAACTTTGAATTTAATTTCAGCGGCAAATAGAAACGGTGAGGAATATAAAATTTGTTGTAATAATCGTAAAACAGTTGTGAAAACGTGCGGTGCAGATAAACATACGTTAACCCCCAGCGAACGGTTAAAAGATTCGCATAGTGGCTACAGTAGAGTCAAACGTTTTCCGCAACACTATCTAAACGCCGTACCATCTTTACCCGCAAAATGCATCGGCGGACGCTATTTTACACCTCACACACTATAGACATACGAAATGCTCGAAGAAGAAGCCCGCATGATGTCTTTCCATCTTTACGCCTCTATAGTAATTCTCACATTTATGGTTCAAGAATAATATTTCTATATGTATCCTTATACATACACGCAAATTCCTATACCCGACATGCGAAAAAATATTTCCTCTTTTTCACGCCGAATACTTCCTTATGGCAAATATAATATCTCGATGACGAAAGCCGACGTCTCTTGGATTAGAATCCACGCCATTTAAAATTTTATTATAATGAAACTTTTCTTCTTTTTTTTCGCCACTGAAAGTTCAAGTCGGAAACATTCTTCACATTTTTCACCCCCCGTTCAAGAAATTGTGTTGCGGGAGAATTTATTTATTCTGTTGTTATTTGACGTTATACGCGATTGGCGGGCTCAAATTGCGTGTAACTTTTTAGAAGCATTGGAATTCATCCCGATGTTATACATACATATAGGTAGGCATATTTAGGATCGTTTAGACGGGTTTCTACAGGTTTACCCGGAGTTTCCTCAATCCCAAAATTATTATCCCCATTTTAAAAGATTTTGTAAAAAGTAGATATTGTCCCGAGATTCACTGGTCAGAAATATATGACAGTAGTTACGGCCATTTACAAACAGTCGTGAACGGCGACGCGAACCGAATTCTTTGTATTCCGATAATGCTCAATATCCTGGAAGAAATACGAAACCCTCCAATATATATGATTTTGAAAGAAAATTGAATGAAAAAAACAAAAATTGCAAACTTATGGCAAACTCTATTTTTGCCTGTCACGAAACTTACAACAAATCTTGCGAGCTGTCAACGGAAACCCAGTTAAATCATCAATTTCCTATTCGATATAATTTTATTTTTCTGGAATTTATTTCGACCAAAGTTCCAAACTTTCGAGGATATCTCAACACGCCTCCCCAGACTTTGGCGTGATAGAAATTGACATAGATGAAAAAACCGAGACTACGAAAATTTGAAAAATAAATTAACGGACCGACAAACACTGGGATACGAAATGATGGGTAAAATTATACGTTATTATAATCCCAGCATCAAATACCGATAGTATAATAATGTGATCAGGATCAATTGCTACGCGAATATACCTCGCTGCCATTGATGTTGATCAGCAGGATCATGCAACCATATGATTTTGATCTGAATCTCCAAAGCAGAAAATAATTCTATCGATTTCACCGTGAAATTTCATGGATTGTTAACGTACGCCACTGAGGTCAGACATTACCGAGCAATGCACCCATTGCAGGCGGTAGTCATGCTGTCAGACGTAAGTCGTGACCGACTTTAACCGCGAGTAGAATACCTGCAACAAGTGATCTTGCTCCCGCTTAAACTATACGTGTATACCGACGGTATATCTATATATACTTGCTTTTATGTTTTCTGCAAGAGTTTATCAAAAGGGAGACAACGGATTGGTCGAGCAAAATCCCCCAGCCAATATAACTACTATATACGTAGATACGTACGTACGTACGTATGACGTACACCCCAAGGCAACAATAATAGCCTGAGCTCCGCTCCCATTACGGGAATATAAATCATATTATACCTTGTATATAAACTTCTTTCTCTCTTTTCTTTTTTTTTTTCGTTTTTTCTTTTTCTTTATGCGCTGCAACATCCCATGTTCGTTCACTGTACGCGATTTTGACTCTTGCGCGTGGTAGGTATACGTATATATCATACACATCACGTGATAGGTGAAGAGGTCAGGGATAAAAATGATGCTGGTAAGAAAAATGATAAAAGAAAAAAAAAAGAATCAATTCCTCAAAACGAACCCTCCCGATCCTCGACTGAACGCCGTGTGCTATACCGTAACGAACGACGAGCTGCGTTGGTCAGGCGCGTTTGTTCGGCCAGTTTATTTCTTCGTTTATTTTACTTTTTTTTTTTAAAAAAGGAGTTTTGGAATCGCATTCCTCATGATAATCTCAAAGTGTACGCATATCTGGCAAAGATAAGATCCTAGCAATATTTCATTATCGATGGAAAATTGACTGAAGAAATATATATTATTATATACTATACTATACGATCATATTATAATAACTTACGATAAAACAAATCGAAAGAAAAAAAAATCGACTGCAACTTTCTGCGTATAACTCGAATCATGACGTACGATGTGCACTCTATAAAATCCAAGGTGAGACTTCGCGTGTTAAAAATTGGCAATAAATTTTATTAAACTATCCCCCTCCTGCACGTAAGATCGTTTATAATAAAAACAGATCATGGGTGTGTTTCAGACACGTTTGGATTATATTTTCAATTTCACCTCGATTATGAATAACGATTTTCTCATATACCGCACATACCTGTACGGGAATAAGATACGTTCCGGATATACGAAAGCCGCATCGATGCAACGGGACACTAAAATTATCAACCATAAAATTTTAATTAACGTTTCTTAATCTGGACACGATCATGTTCCGCGATTATAATTATGAATGAACATTGATTAAGTATTTCGCTTGTACGTCAAGCAAAGTCCCATGGATACAGAAAAGGAAAATAAAAAACGAGAGGAGATGAAAAAAAGGTTTTTAAATTCAAAAAACTCGGTAAATGTATTAATGATTATTTCGGAGTGAGTTCGCGTGTTGCATATTGGCTGTAAAGAATTGCATCTTTGATACATATACATATAGCTTGTTATATATATTTATACATATGTTATCGAACATGTGCATACACCTATACTCGTCGTGCGTAAGTATACGTTGTGTAATACACCAAGAAAAAATTTTAATCATCATAAACTGTATGAGTTTTAATCGAGCACATTGCACACAACAGTTCACTAATTTCTGACTACCTTAAATCATGTCTCGAATCGAGCGCTTCGCACAGTGAACGCGGCGAGCCGCGTGGGGGAACGGTAAATCAATTTTCTCAGGGTATATAGGGCATCCCACGTCAAAGGGGCCACTTTTTCCAAAATATTAACAGTTGGAAGAAAATTTGAAAATTAAAAAAAAATTGAATTCAAAAAATTTGGCCACAAAAACGTCCCTCAAGTTCGCTTTTTTCATCATATTTTGGAATAAAAAATAGATTTTGACATAGAACGGATTTTCGGCCGAATTTAAAATTTACAGGGGTTAAAGTAGAGGGAATGAACTAAGTTTTCAGGATTGAGAAAAATTTTTAAACATGGAGAGTTTTGAGAAAAGTGAAATTGCAATTGTCAAGACGTGTTTTCGTTGTCGTATAGTTTGTTTACGACAAAATGGATAATTTTGCGTGAAAGTACGGAAAAAATTCTATCGAATACTTAACTTTAGCAATTTGTAATGTTTTGTTCGGGTCCACCGGGGTAGAAATATTGAGAATATAGCGGAAACGTCGAAATTTGTAAATTTAAGGAGACGTCGAAAAAGTTCCACCAAGTTCGACAAATATTTTGGAAAAAGTGGCCCGTTTGACTTGGAATGCCCCATGTATTATAGTTAAAGTAAAAACGAAGAGAAAGAAAAGAAGAAAAAATCGGATGTAAAAAGAAAAAAGGAGCAATTTTCGAGCAGTAATTCGCGCGCTGTTTTGCCCGGGGGATTCGCACGGATCGCTTACGCGGCTCCTGCTCCTCGATCCCTGACCTATCGTATATATGTAATATGTATAAATATACATGTGTACATATCGAGTGCAGTATATTTACAAATCCAAAAGAAACCAAAAAAAAATTGCTCAAAACGCGTGCAGCACGCTACTCCGTCCCGATCTCCAGAGAGAAGGAGTTCGTTACCCCTGTTAAAAAAAGAGCGAAAATTAAAAGAAAAAAAACCAAAAAGGTCGGTGGGTAGTTTCAATTGACGTTGCGTCTCTGTGCTACCGAGTAAGCGAGTCAACAACGACATTAAATTTCGTTACGGTAAGTTCCAAGTATGATGGGAAACGAACGTGTCGGTTGTATAACGTACATCGTCACTTTTAAAATTCACTGCAGTAGCATACGTGGAAGTTGAAGTTCGAAACAGCTGCAGGTGCGGTTTAGGATCAAGTTTCGCAAAAATGCGGAAATCGCAATATGGCGTCGCGGCGGGGCAGTTCAGACGTACGTACAACTCGTAGTAACACGAGTAGGTCTCGATTAATGAGCAATACCTGCGCAGCACCCTTACAAGTCAGCGTATACTACAGGTCTCAATGTAGTCGAAAGATATTTCACCGCGAAACCAAACCGATTTGATACGCCGCTGGTAATAAACTGCGATTCTTAAGGATATTTATTTCCGCGCACGTATATTCAGCATATATTACATCTTATTCTAAATGAAAAAATTAGACTTTATACTCTTTCAAATCATACCTGTGCACGTGATCTGTTAAATGTTAAGAATCCTGTTAACGATAAGAGAACAAAAAAAAAAATGCAGCGGTCGTGTGGTAAATTTTTGCATTTTCAACTACATAATAGGGATAGCGTGCGAGTAATAATTGGTTCCGATCTGGTTTGCAGTAGCTATGAATCGGTGATCTATACGATACAGTGCACGATTCGTATATAGAGTTCAAGATCGCGAAATCGTTGGAATTTTATAAAAGTACCGCTATAAGTCTTTCTGTATTTGTAAGGAAATAAAAAAACGAAATGGAGAAAAAAAAAGTAAGAACTCAATCCTCCATACAGAGCCTGAGGGATCGCATGTGAATTCGCCACGACTTTATATCGTATCATTACCTATTGGCTTCCCATCATGCGATGCTACCTGTGCATGAGGTACGCCTCTATTCCGTAATTACTGCAGAATATTAGCCATACCACAGAAATCGCATATTCAGGAAGCGACGCGCAGCTACCTAATCACTTTCACCATTTAATTCCCAGAAAATTGTTATCCTGCTCAAATCGAACGTTTTTTTTTTCTGGTTATCTGGTTCAGTTAAATCTTTCGGTACTGAATTATTTGAAAAACCGAACAAAAATTTAGTTCCCATCTGTTGTAAAAAAACAAAACTGTTTGAATTCAATGGTCAACATTCTCTCGCGTTTATACCGACTCGAATTATCATACGTTCCTATAAAATGTAAAGGCTGCACTTGGAGTAGAACAGTGTAGTGTTTGGTTAGTTAAAATGTATATGAATAATAGCACGTTGCTCGACTTCAGGACTCCGCGTCATGAAACCGCCGTATAATTTCACTTCCTAGTTCCCACACTCTGTATACCAACTATCCCTATACCACCTAGGATAATCATAGACCTGGAACGACGCGAAGTTGATCATTAATTCACTTAAGATTCTGGCAACAAATCGTCAAATCTACATCCCTATTTCTTGCCTATCATTTCTATTGGTTTCTATTATTTTATTTTCCGCTTTCATCCATTGCGATGCAAATCTAGTCCGTATAATCGTACTATCCGCTCGCAGTTTCAAAAATTTTCCGCAAATATTAACTAGATAGCATGCAAGTATTTGATTTTGGACTCACCGGTCTCCGAAGTTGTTGTTGGTAATCCTTTTCCGTTGAACATTTTCTTCATTTTGTTTCTTTCTTCTTCTTCGTTGGTACGGCGCGGCGCACGTATGTGACGGACAGGTGACCACCGTATAGGACGGCCCTTGAAGATCGTTTTGAGATGCACCCCCTGGGATATGGTATATGGAGGAGGAGTTGAAGCGAAGGTGGCTAACTACCAAATAACCATCTCCGCACACCGACGCAGGAAATAAATTCAGAGACCAAGGGCCTCGGCTGAAGTGAGGGTTCACGGTATAGAAGGGACTTGGTCGTAACGCTGCATCAGACACGAGCGTTGTTCAGCTACTCCGACACGCTCTCTTAATCATTAGCTTGAGCCACGCTGTACTGAAAAACCAAAAGATACAAAAAAATGACGACAATAATAAAAATAATAATGAATGTACACAGGAAGAAAACGAAAACAGCTCTCGAGCTCTTTTCTGACACAAGAACTCGTAGCCGCGAGTGAGAAATTAAATTAACGTTAATCTGGAGCACTGCTGTACGTCCAACTTTATGAATTCCATCCCCCAAATCACGAATATGCATTAAGTCATTAAGTGGTAACTGTAATTTGGATAATTTCAGATTCCATGCTTCTCTTATTTTAATTTGTTAATATTGTTGTTATTCATTTAATATTTTTTTTTCACGTGTATTATACTTTCTTTCTCTCTAAATACGCCATTCCAATTGTACATCCCGTTCCCATCAGACGTTCGTCCGCCTTTCTCGTTTATAAAACGAACACGCCTGTACGTGAGGAATGAGGACATTAGATGATCTCTTTAGATATAAATTTATCGTATCAAACGTGCCTTGCTTTTCTTAAAGGAGATTTTTTGTCGAGCTGTATATCACATAAAAAAGCAAAAAAAAACGACTGGTAATTCATTGGGAGTGGCAATTTCATTGAGTATCAAATTTTCTGATACTTTTATTTCGGTGTAAGGACCACACTGGACGAAATTTATACATAACGTACAATAATATCATTGAATCGGATACGCGCGCGTTACCAAACTGTGAGCGAAGAATTGAATTTGTCTTGCAGTACCCGGCGTGTCGAGTGAAATACGTATTATTCTACGTGGGGTAAGTTCGCATAGCGTAACAATTCCGATATCTCGAAGTTATACCGTGGAGACGACGTGGTTTACGGAAGACACGTTTCCACGATAAATTCTCTATATAAAATCCCCCCATCATTCTGTATAGGGAGACTAAAAAGCCACTCCCACGCTACTATAACCGTGCCATGGCACGAGATCCGTGAAAATTGACAGAGAAAATTTCTACCTCATCGAATTTCATATAAATCTCATCAGATCGAAGTCGGTGGTCCGAATCATGCGTTTGTCATCGACCTTCAATTTCTCATCCCCTAAACTTTATTCTCAGAATCTGATCACTTTGCTCGAGTGGAAAGCCTTATTGCGATTGAAAGAATGAAAATCGATAAGCTAATCTTTCATTTCCTGAACTGACGAAATACCATAAATTTTTTTTTTCTCCTCTCCTAATGAAACGTAAAAAAATAAATATTTATAGAAAACTCCTCATCTATAGTTTATACTGAAAGGATCTCGATCGAGTCTCGCGTTTCTAAATGGGATACAATGGAAGCGGTTAATATTTATCATCGTCAATTTCACAGCGGTTTAAGAATCGTTGTAGTATATTTCCGCAGAAGAACGTGAACGAACGAAAAGAAATGAAACGAACAAATAACTTGCTGCACAATTCTACACAGTATGCAGCGAAGCGTGTAGTACAAAGATCGTGACCTAAAAGTCGATGGCGAGTGATCGCGTTCCTGAGACAAGTTTTTCATTTTTTTCTGTAAATTTGTTTTTTTTTCGTTTACCACCAACCGCGCGTTCCACCGTGTCTTAGGTGAGCGCGGAACGTGCATTCGATGATGGCAAACGTCAGAAAACTACTGGACCAGATGACCAGTCGACGATTCGAAATATTATACAAGACAATTCTCAAGCTCTCTACTGTGTACAGTCAGCTGTGGAACTCTCCCACGGTGACCGTTGCCCGGCACGAGTCCACCGTCCTTTTTCTTATATTATCCCGACTGAACTTCCAGAGCGCATAGAGTCACGTCCGAAAGTGGCCGCGAGTGGTCCTGGGGGACGAGTACGAACGCCGAGTGATCGCGAGAACGACGAACGACGTCGCGCTATTTCAAACTTCACATTACTTATAATATTAGGGTGGCCCAAAAAAACGGATTATTTTTTTTTCTGCGTCTTCTATATGAAGATATATTAGTTTAACATATTTTTACAGCCCCCTGGAGAGATCAGCTCGAAAAAAAAAATTCTAGGGGTTGCTCAAAATTTGTAAAAATTACGAAAATCGTCAAAAATTGAATTTTTTTTCCGTCATTCTATTATTTTCTAGGCTAAAAATGACGCGGGGAATAAATATCGTATACGAATACCGGCTAATTCATTTGGAAAGACGGTGAGATATTTTTTCCTACACGTGCATGAAATCGGCCCTTTTTCTCGCATGTAAAGTGGATGGGAAATTGCTCATTTCTCGGGTGGACTTCATTACCTCCCTAGGGCAAAAATAGATTCTACCTCCCTGGGCGGAAAAGAATATTACCTCCCTAGGGCAAAAATGGATTTTCCTTTTTTGCCCATCTGTCTTTTCCGCACTACTGAGGGAAGATACTTTTCCACACTAGTGACGAAAGTAAAGTAAAGCATTTTTTCACTTTCGATACTAGTGACGAAAGTAAAACTTTACTTTACACACTAGTGACGAAAGTGAAAAAATGCTTTACTTTACTTTACATCTGATGAAAACAAAGGTGCGATGAAAGAAATTCCAAGGAGGTTGAATGACGTCTGTAGAACAAAATTTGATGTATACAATATATGGGGTATGCGGAAAAAAATTTTACCTGGAAAAGGATATTACCTCCCTCGGAAGGAAAAATCCTTTTCCGCACTACTGAGGGAAGATACTTTTCCACACTGGTGACGAAAGTAAAGTAAAGCATTTTTTCACTTTCGATACTAGTGACGAAAGTAAAACTTTACTTTACACACTAGTGACGAAAGTAAAAAAATGCTTTACTTTACTTTCGTCACTAGTGTGGAAGGTGAAGTTTTACTTTCGCCACTAGTGTGGAAAGTGAAAAAATGCTTTACTTTACTTTCGTCACCAGTGTGGAAAAGTATCTTCCCTCAGTAGTGCGGAAAAGGATTTTTCCTTCCGAGGGAGGTAATATCCTTTTCCAGGTAAAATTTTTTTCCGCATACCCCATATATTATATACATCAAATTTTGTTCTACAGACGTCATTCAACCTCCTTGGAATTTCTTTCATCGCACCTTTGTTTTCATCAGATGAAATTTTTTTCCCAACAACTTATATCTAATTGACGCGTGATTTGTCACGATACGTTACGGACACGCGCGTTACAAGGATCGAAATTATTGGAGTTTATAAATATAGGCTGATGGAGTACAGTGGAGGACAAAAAGAGAACCGGCGACTCCGAACGCTTCGATTAATTTAGGGAATAATTTTATCAAATTGTATTTCAAAGGTACTTGCAGATGCGGAAAAATCTTGGAGCTTTTCTGATGGATCGCTGGTTCGATGTCTCCAAATTATCAACCAAAAACTTTGACGATATCGTTATTTCCGGGTTTGTCGACGAGTTCGAAGTCTCTCTTTTCCGTTTCCAAATTATAACTTTTACTTAGTTACAGTGGTAATATTTCACAAAGGTTTTTAAATTAGTTCGTACCTCACATTATATACCTGAAATAAGTTACCCTCGAGGGCTGCTGGTAGCACCATTTTGTATGCATAGGGTAGCTACGAACTGCTTGCCGATTGCTCGAGGCACCGACGAAATGTTCTTTGATTTGAAAACGAAAACCATCCGCGTTCCCAATATCATAATGTTATGGCGCCTCGTCGCTACTCGTACGAAACTATAGCTAAAAGAATAATAATATTGCCTCTGGCGTATTCAGAATTCCGTTGTACATAATAATAAATTGCTTTAAATTGTGGGCGTCTCGTTTGCACCTGTACCACCACGCTACCATACATCCCTTTGCAGGAAAAAGAGTAAAAGTTGCAACGATGGAAAATTTTTCATTTCACAAGTGCAAACTGCAGTTCGAAAACTTATTATATAGGTATTTCTATTTTTAAAACCCATCTCTAAAAATTTAGAAAGATCTTTTCTTTTCATTTTTTACGTCCGACTCACGTCTGCCACCGAACATGATACACGTCGCTCTACGTATACGGTGACCGTATATACTAGACAATTAGTAAATGAATAATTGTTAATTGAGATGAGTTAATACGGTTGGATGGATCGAATGTATATACCTATACATGTACAGGGTGCGCTGGTAGGACGGGAGCAGTCCCTTCGTATTATTTCGAGCACGTTCTTCGTTAAATGGAAAGCGAGATTGCGATGGGACGGGAAAGTGGTAATTTGTGACGCGATTAAGACGTGGGATTATAAACCGTGTCGTGGTCGTGTCTTGTCCAAAGTTTCGTGCGTGACTGGACCGATCATTAAGCCAGCAGAGCGTCCGAATCACGCTCAAGGTGCCGGAGGCTTAATTTGTCGAACTCCCCGTTTAAAATCATCTTCAAAATTTCAAAGTCTAGGCGAGACATGCACAAATTAAACATTCCTGGCCCATCCTCCAAAAAAAAAAAGAAGAAAAAAAAAGAAGAAAACCATCTTCGACTACATTGTAATTACCGATTCAATCAATAACGAGTAATTTTAATGTCCCTATGATTAAATTCAAGTTCGTTAACTTTTTTCCGAAAATTTTTACAACGCAGATATTATATCGAGAAAATATAATTGGCACACCTCGGTCTAGACGGCGCAGTTAAATTTCCCCGCATAGACTTTTTTTTATATTATAATACAAAAAACATTTCTGTCAATCTTTTTTCGCCGGCATATATTTTTTACACACGATATCGCGAAGTCATATTGAAAATTGCTTAGCCTCAAGGCGTGCGTTGTGCGTGAGATGCGGTAAGGTATTAAGGTTATTTTATAGACGCGCGTATATACGAGGGGAAAATATATCGGTTCAAAATCGGCTATCAACGTAAATCAATGAGCAGAGGAGGTAGGTATATGTATATAATGTACGCTTACATAACTGGTCGTCCGCTCTTCATCGGCCACTGACCAGCTGCTACTTTTAGCTGCTGCTCATATACTTTGTACGCGCATTCCGTATTATAACCGATTCGTTTTGCAAAGACGTTATATACACATATAGCCATCAAACCCCCCAGGAATCAAGATAATAACGTAGATTATAATAATAATTGGCAATATTTTGGTTCCCAAATTCGACCGCTGCACTGACGTTACGTCCATTACACTTTTGTATAAATTTTATATCTATATACATATAATGAAGCTAATCATTTCCAACGGAGGAATGTAATAGTCATTCGGTTCGAGTTGCACGCGATGAACAATTTTATAAAAATTGCAGTCACCGATTCATCACCCTCACTCATACTTTGATGAAAAAAGAAAATTAGAAAAAAAAGACAGAGGCACATTGTGTATGAAATATGATAAAATATATATTCTACGGAAGTTGGTTTTAGCTTAGGATCCATTGCATAATTTTGCGGCTTCTCCTGTATTCGCCATACAACAAATGCAGGCTGTATACGCATACACAGAGCTGCAGAGTAAGGTTGCAGGTAGCGGCCGATGAAAAAGGGCTCGTATTTTATCAGAAGTTATGATTGCCCGAGAAGAAACCGAACTTAAATTTATCGAGGAACGTTTGAAACGTCAAAGGTATATACCCCGTATAATACGCGCCGCAAATGTAAAATTATTTTCATTCTATAACTTCAAACTCTACCAACTTTCAGATCTTCCGTCGAGATTGCGGTAGAATTATGCGGTAGTCAATTTTGATTTTCTTTTTTTTTCTTTCGTTTTTCTATATTTTCAATGTTCAAGATTTTTTCCTTTTCTGAACATCCTTCTCTTTCATAATTTCATTGCAAACAGAATTTTTCTGTAGCCTTTTCGTTTCCTTCATATTTCTCAATACCCGCCTCATTTTTTGCGTTAATATTATTAACCGCGTTAACAAATATGTCATAGGTATGTAACTCACCTTTGGAATGTTCCAGACGATTGAAGCGGATTGCTGATATTTTGCTCTGTCGTCTGCGTATAATTTGTAGAATTTCTGCTTGATCTTATCATTGAATCACTGAAACAGAAAGATAAGACAAAAAAAAAATTAGTAAACTAACTAACTATGGGTTTGGTTAGAGAAATTAAAAGATTTTTGTCGATCGATCCGCAACGAAAAATTTTGCGAAAATATATTCAGTCCTGACCCTGTGCGTGAGCCAGGTGAAATTTATACGAATTTCATGAAGGTTAAAATTTACAGTTGTAAATTGAAAAAAAATGAAACATTATCCTTATGACCCCGTGAGTCGCGTCTCTCCTTGAATAATCTGCGTTTTATATTTGATGTCCCGCGTTATGTTTAATTTTTTATTTCAATTTTTTGTTTTTTAAATTTTATTAATTGCTGTCTATCCGAGAGAAAGAGATGAAGCGCAAAAGGATAAGTAAGGATATGCATAAATATATATATTTATAACGACGGATATTCGAGGAGCGGCGATATCGTAGGAGGTGCGGGTGAAGCGGTTGAAAAGTTGCCCGGAGGGTTAAAAGAGAAGAAAAGAGAAAGAGAAACGAAAGAGAACAGAGGAGGCTTAATTAATGAGACGTACGCAGAAGCAGCTGCCGCTGTTGCTGCTCCTGCCGCTGCCGTTAGCTCGGTGGTGGTGCAGATATACCCAAGATGCATTGTAAATATCTGTATAGACAGAAAAACAATTGTCCATGAAGAGAAAAGATTTATACCCGTTCCAATTACAACCGCCGCGGATCTTCGAACCCTCGCGAGTTTGAGTAGCGAATTTATTTTTATTTTTTTGCATTTCTGTTTTTTTTTTTTTGTGTTTTTTTTTCTCTCTTCAATCAACTAAACTTTTGGCCAGTTTTAGTTGCCCAAACTATACAGCTTGTTCACCTTCCTCTCAATCTCTACTTGCAATAATTTCATTCAAGATCTTTCCGATCCACCGCGTATTTGTAATTCTAATTTCACCGCTCTCGATTTAATATTACTTACATACACGCAACGGTGCTGCTGCTCGGGGTTCATGTTGTATTATAAGGACAATAGATTTGCCCGTATACTTTGCTGTTCAGCAGCACATATTATATACCTATAGTATATATATATATACACGTAGTATGTCGTAGAAACTCGTAAAATTCACCCACGCGTATAACGTTTCGATCTCGTAGTATTATTATATATCGGCAACTGAAACTCATTGCCCAGTGATATATTGACGGTACCCAATAAGTATCTTGTAATGGCTTCGAGAGCACACGCCGTGTTATACTCTACACTATAATATACCTTTAGTATATCTGCAATCCCACATATACACGCGGTAATTTAAATTGGTACATATCTGCTTTACGCGTAGTATTTAAATTATAATAAATATCCGTATAATTGTATAATTGCATAATTGTAATTGCGGTTACGCGTATAATACGAGCTTATATAGTTTACATAGTCGAATTGTCGTATAGGATTCTTTTTTGTTCTCGCCGGTATTTAATTACAAATTAGTCGCAAACCAGATTTTATAATACAAGTGTCCAGCGTCTCACGATTCAAAAATCAAGGGCTTATTTAATCTCGAAGGAATTATACGTGGCAATGAGGGAACGTGTGTGCCGGTAATATAAAGATTACTGTAAGAATCATCAGGGCCACTGCAGCAGGAGAATAAGATCACTCGTTATATGAACATTCCTAAAGGCGATCGGGGCAAGCTGATCGCCAAGAGCGAATTTCAGATTAAATTCATCAAAATCCATCCGGCAATCCGTACACATTATATGTATATAGGTTTCTTCACGTGATCCCTTTGGCAATGTAATTCAGTTCATGCGGCATATTATACATAACTGCAGTATAGACGCACAATATTCATTGAATTTACGATGTCGTGTATAAAGTATAATATTTTATATGCGATACGTATATAGTATAAATTTTATCTTTATTTCATACAAATTTTTTCATTCTCTCTTCCCCGCCATTCTTTCTTTCTCGCCACGTGATATCGCGGAGACGCCGGACACGAGCGGAGTGCCGATTGCTCAGAGTTTATAACTATCGGTTTTTAAAACCCGAATCGGTGTGGATTGTATGCAAATTGCTGTAGCAGCTACCTGATATTCTTTTTTTTTTTCCTCTTTCTCTCGAAGGTGCAGCTGAATTTTGCTCAGGAATGGCGTACATGGAGGTAAAGCGTAAGCGAGGGCGGTGAAGGCGCGTTGGAGGTTTCAGTTTATATAAATTATATGTTATATATATGTATATACCCTAAAGGCAGATCAGAGACTTTAAAAAGTCTCCTTATTGCAACGATCCGGAAAGCCCGCGGTGTCTCTGAATAAAACATCTCCTTAGGAATTTCAGATGGTAGAACGCTGACCGCTTTTGCTCTCGTGTATATAAATATACGGCTAGTATCACATCAAAAAATTACAGTAGCACGCTGTTAAGTACACGTCGTAAATCGCTGATGATATGCTAATTAAAATATATAAGACATATTGAAAAAAGAAAGAAAACGAAAAAAAGAATTATGTACTTGACTAGCGTCAATCTATGTGGTGGAATTTGCAGTAGTTACCTGTACAAGAAGTAGGTAACCTTATATCCTTTCATTCTCATCATCTCGCTTATGACACGCTCATAATATAATATCGCTGCCGTATGCCCCGTGGCAAAGAATGTAAAAACTTACTCGCTTCTCTTTTACACCGAACAAAAAGAATTTTATAATCTCTCTATATAAATAAAAGAATCTTGTGCCACAATCGAACGTACGTGTATTTTTATATTTTACATCAGATTTTCCTTCAAATTACTTTCTGTACAGAATGGACGGATTTTAGTTTTTCGAAACTGGTGCTGTGCACTTGACTTGAACGGAATTTTTATGTTATCTTAGGTATATGTGTAGTGATTTAGAAATCGGTCCGACAATTGATTGTCATTTTTTTCCTTACTGTCTCAACTCAACCGCGGACAAGAATTCGTCATAAAAATTATTCCGACATAATTCGCTTGACAGATGAATTTATCGTGACGTGAAGTAGACGAAGAGATGATAGAGAAGAGAGAAACAAAAAAAAAGAGAAGGTGTACGAGTATAAATGCTAGGAAGGAGTATAAGTTGCGCGAAGGTCATGAAAAATTCCTGGACACGGTACAACGAATTGCTCACAAATTGTCCTTGCGCTTCAAGAGCAAGCACTGCAGAGTGCAGTGTATAAAGAGAAGCGTCTGGATCGGAGATATAGGTTGAGAAAAGAAAAAAAAAGAAAGAAAAAATTCAAAAAACACAAATAAATGGGTGTAGTATATATACGATATACAAGAACTAAAGACCAGTTGCCCTCGTCGAAGAAATATACGCGGAAAGGAAGAATCCAGAACAGGTGATGGCATAAGACTTTATCCTTACCGCGTGTATAGTGCTTATTTACAACAAATAAATTCATTTTCAATTCAGCAGAATTTCTTATTACGTTGAAAAAAAAAAAAAGAAAAATTTGATCAGCTGCAATTTATCTGTATCGATAATTGTTTTTTATAAAACTGATGGTAAGAGAAAAAAATATGACAATAAATTCTAATTGTAAGTGTTAATCCGAGTCAGCATATAATGTAAATAAATTGATGGGTAAAACTTCCATTACGGTTAAATTATAACATTGGAATTCCGGACTTTCGCGATTTTAATGAGATCCGGGTATTGATTAAAGAATGGGATTTGTATTAATTTACATCTTCAGAGTTTATCATCATCAGAATAGGCCCCCCTCCCTCGTTGACAGCGGTTCGCAAGAGGATCGTATTTTTATGTCTAGACAATAATTCTTTCTCATCGTTCATTTTTGTTCATTCATCATCCGAACACTCGCTTCATAATGTATACTGATTATAGGAAAGAAAAATTGCCCTACATACGATCCATCCTATGCAACGATCAAATATCGCCCCTTATATTCCCTCGATTGACAGCGATCTGGTTCAAAGTCAACCGAACTGCAATTCGTCATTGTACATTAATAATTTTGACACGAAATTCTGATCCCTTTTTATCTGAAACCGCCCCATATACATCAATTTTTTTGGTTACTTAATTCATTCTCGTTCTTTTTATTTATTTATTTTTTTTTCATTTTCTTTCTTTCTCTTTTCATCCCATCATAATATCCATGCCAATTCGTGCCGGTGACTTGCGCCTTCGATTATTATATATATACTTCGGCTTTTTTTTCCACCGAGTGATGGCAAAATAAGGTGCCAAGAAGCTACCGTACGTTGTTAAAGCGATCATTAATACGGCAACACGTATCTCATCCTCACCGCCCTCTCTCGCGAAAATAAAAGCTGAACATCTCGGTGTAATTGGCATAAAGATATTTAGTTTGCCACGTTTATATGTACCGAGCGAATTCTGTTCTGATAATTTGATGATTCTAATTTTCTATTTCATATAGAAGTCCGCTTATACGTGTTCGCAAAAAATTGAGTAATTATATGATGATCAAGTTTGCCATCGATTTTTACCCACTTGACGATCAGATTTGTCAAATTGGCAGGTTAAACGACATCATATTATAATAAGAAGCGACGGGACGTGACGAAAACGCACTGATAGGAAGGAAAGATGCATGATGATTATTATAATACATGAACGACGCTGATGGCGCGGAATGATCGAAGAGGAGCAGAGTAGAACTGACCATATGTACGGGTATTATATGCAATATGCATGCAATGGGAGGTGGCTGAATTCATTAATTAACACGCCACGCATCGCCACTGTCGTGCACGTATATTACAGGTATAGGGTATATAATATATATTATATCTGCCCGGTTCTGCTCCAGACACGTTTTAGCTCTTCTATTTGTCATGTCTTTGATTTTTTCTTTTTGTTTTTGCAGGTTCGTCTTATTTTATTTCATATTTTCAACCCTGATGGCCATTCTCAGTCAAACAATGCGCAGCTGCCCGCAAGGGCTCCTGTCCTACAGAGCAGCTTAGCTCTATATAATTTATATATATATATAAAATAATGTTACATACTCAGGGTGTATAGGCTTCTAAAAAATTTACACAGATATATGCATGCCTACCGCACACACGCGCGAATATTTCTATAATTATACACCCATAACAGTTTGCATTAATTAGTGATAAAAATTAATTGCTGACAGATATAAGGCACGCGGTATAGGCAAGGCATTTATTCGGTTATTTTTTTTGTTTTTATCATCGTTAATTTTTTAGCTTTTTATTTATCACAAATCTTATTCGTTCGATGTATAAGAGTATTATAAAATATAAAAAAAATTGACGATAATTTTTTTGCTTTTCCATACAACCCCGCGAGGGTTTTTGTGTGGAAGAAATGAGATCGGAATATTATTTTTTTTTTCTCTTTTCAATTCCTTTGGCATTTAGCGTTTTGGTTTCGTTTGAAATTGAACCGAACGGCGCACGCGGTGCTCCGACAAATGTTGGTAACTAATACCCAACGCGGGATTTAATTTATGCCATTTAAATGGTACCTCTTAGCACCTAAAATGTTGTTATCGACTTTTCACGATCAAAGTAACACTCGATATTCTTAAGATCAGATCGCAAAGCTTCTTATATAGGTATATATATAAAGCTACTCCGAAAAGAGTTCTCTTTAGATCCCATCGGATCGAAACATTTCAGGGGCACCGTATAACCCGACGATTTCGGCCACCTTGCCATCAACGATCTACCAACGTCGTACCTTTGGCTGCACCTATTGTTCTTGCTTGACCACGCCTCGCGCCTGTAATTACAGGAGGCCGCGGGCCGAACGAAGCTTTGATGTAAGCGACGTATAAGGTGACCACTGTAATACGGAGTTTACCTGTACCGTGTGCCAACTGATTCCGATGCTTTTTTTATTCATTATGAAAAATGAATTCACATTATTTAATTCTACATCAGGAAATGGATATCTACTCGCATGAAATTTTTACTTTCAGAGGGATTGAAAACTAATCGAGGATTAATTTAGGGGTGAAAGTTATTACGATATCCCGCGCACAGTTGTTCGACGACGAGGGGACAGTTTATGTGACTTAATAATTATCTGTTTTGAGGTAAACTTCGATTAACTTCCAACCATAACCACGTGAATCTGAAAAATTATTAGAGCTATAGACCCAAACAAAACGTTTTTGTGGTTTATGTGACATTTAATAACCGATTTCAGCTTTGCCGACAAACGAAATATCTTTTTTTGTTCTTTTCATCTATAACGTAATACGTTCTCTTCACCTTATTTTTAATATACTATGCGACCCATACCTGGAACACGAGACCAAAAATCGTAACTTTCGAGCAAATTTTACGGTTCCATTTAATTCTGTTTTTTTTTTCCTTTTTTCTTCTAAGTTATGTGACGAAGAAACGTTGCTTCAGCATAGGTACCGTATACCGTTTGTTTCTTCTCTCATATTATATATACCTATATTATTTTATTTTTTTTCCTCCTCTTTTTCTTCACCTGGAATTAAAACGAAACGCGTGGGCGGCGCGCGGTGGGACCCGCAAACAATAGCCAAGCTTTTCGAAACCGCGTCGTAACTTAAACCAAGGGACGGACTGAACTCTCCCTAAGTTATGTGACGGACAATCGCCTATCCCCAGGCTCTTAGATATATACGCGTAGACCACGACCATCTGCTATAAAGAACGAATTTTGATCGCCGGTGATTTTGATTTTTTTTTTTTAATCAACAATTATTTTTACGTATTACGTAATTTGCACGGATCTCACGGTAGGTCATTTCGAGGCGAGATCTGTTTGATTTTTTCGTAAGTGGAAGAAAGAAATGAAAAAAAAAAAATTGCACTGTAGCGGCTTTGGTACATTACAAGGACTCTTTCGCATATATTTATACAGGTAAACTTCTATACACTATGCAATAACCGGTAGCGGCTAGGATTTATAACCGGTACGAATTGTAACTTGAAAACTCATTTTGCCAGCGGAGTGCTTGCACGGTTCAATAAAAACGTTTTACAACCCTTATAGTTTCTTTTGATCGAAAGCCGCCAATAATATCCTATCAGCTATCAGCACCATAGAAGCTAGTTGGTGTTTCCGTTATATTGCTGCCGATGGTGCGGCTGCTGTATTAGCAACGAAAGTCTACACATGGCTAGTACATACCTCCGACCTATACACGGTTATAGAGGCACGTCTCCAATTTCAGTCGATAGTTTTTTGCGATCGTAAACGCGTTTCAGATTAACTTTAGCGCCTTTACACACCGCGCGCAAACCCAATTAAGGAAGAGTCATATAAACCCTACAGCAGGTAGCCCTCAACGCGACCTTGTGAAACTTCATCTCATCAAGTTCTTTTAACGCTATAACAAAATTACAAATATATATAAAACGATCTTCATGAATTTCGTTGAAAAAAAACCCCGAGTTTTGTCTCATTTAAGACCCTGATGAAAAATCATTTTCTGGTTCGTCGATTACAGCTCATATGTCATATTTTTCTATGTAGTTGAAATCGGAATGACTCTGTTCTGTGTATTATATCTTTGCGGAAGAAGATTTTTAGCAATATTATAATGAAATTCGATTCGTCGATACGTCCCTGACTGAAAAACAAAGGCGAGTAACGTACGGCGAGAGAGATAATTAAGGAAAAAGGATTTTCCGGCAATATAATTCGGTCTAGTAGACGAGGGCGTTCCCTCACGGCGCCAGTTCGAGCAAAAACAAACACCCTTGATGAACACTGTCGAGCATCGTAAAATCTAATCCTACAGAAAGCCCATCCAGAGATTTCTGGCGCTATAAAATCGCCAGATATATATTCACTGGAGGGAGCAACGCATAGTTAAGCGTATTACGGCACGTGTAACATGTGCCAGTAAAAACGTCCGCAATAAAAATACTTTTACGAGTTTTTCCAACCCCATTGAGGTACTTACGTTTTTCTCGTTCACCTAAATATCTACCCAAATTCAAATCGCGAGTATGGTGTTTGACGAAAGTGCAAAATACACTGCACAGCTTACGCTGATATACCATGAATCGAAATTGATTCGGAAAGAAGCTAAATAAGTGGAATGATAAATGGTAATGTTATAGATAAATATTTCGTGCAGCATCTTGCCAGAATTGTATATATGTATAGCTATATACGGTGAACGAAAGATTGATGTAGTTCGAGTGAAAAAAAGAAAAGAAAAACGATCAATTTCAATCTGACCCGATATTCCGATGCACCTGATCGCGTCCCCATTAAAAGAAAATTTTAAGAAACTTGTTGGGTACAAAACCATCAAATGAGCCGCCCCGACGTGGTGGTCCACCGATCTTCGTAGGTTAATGGCGCTATTGCCGAGAAGTATTGACCAAGGATACAACATGCGCGTTGCGTAACGCGTGTGTGGTACATCGTAGAACGATTTTCAATAAGGAACCGGTAAATTAACACCAGAGGTTCTCCATCATCCTCCATAAAGTAATTATCGACGCGGTGCAACGATTTCTTACAGGTCGTACTCGCCCGACCTCAAAGAATCGAAAAAATTCTAAATGCTTTCGAATCAATTGACACAAAGTTGCGAGTCGATTGATGGGGAAAAAAATACCAATTCCTATATTCTCACGACCAAAATATTTCCACACATGATATAAATCGGACGCATCACTTATTTTACGGTCGATCGAACAAAGTTACATCGATCGTGCGTGACTTGATAGTTTCACACCCGTGCCTTATCGTTAGTCACGATTGAGAGGTTCGTTCGTTGCCGGCGGGTTGCAATCTTACGTTAAAATTTAATTGGCATATTTCATTAGCAGAACAGAAGCCTGATTACATTTCACACGTCTACTTATCACCGCAGTGGACACAACCGCCATGCTTCTAACAACCTGCGCGTTAACGTAATTATTATGAAATTTAATCCATGACAATGTAATAATTTATTCGAAAGAGATTCATGAACGAAATCCTAATTTATAATTTGAATTTTTTTTATACTTATTCAATTTGTTTTTTATTTTTTTTCATTCTTCCCACGCGTGACGCGATAATATTTCAAAGACATGAACGTCTCTTCTACTATAAATAAAGCCAACGATGATCGCACGAGACGTTATACATATATCTTTCGCGTATCATATTTCCCGGGTATAATAATGTATGATATAAAATAAAAAATATCATACAGGATATCCAGGACCACCCTGCCGCAGTTTTCTTATGCAAATCACATTACGGAGACATGTTAATTAGAGAATCCACCAAACATATATCCAATCAGAATGAAACCCTAATTGAAATTATAGGTGTCTCAGCTTCGAGCACGATTAAGAAATAATACCAAGATCACCATTACCTCGCCACAGCTGTGATTAAGTAATTAAAAATGAATTTATTAACCACATTCTGATCAACCACCACGAATTAAGCCTCATATGATAAAATGCACTGATATTATAATTCATGATATCCCCATATGTATTACAAATGTATAACGATAAATTTGTCTCATTGATGAATCATGTGATATAATTTTTTTTCATATCCATCATCCGTATCTCAGAAGCTCATCGGATCCCGACAATTTTTTCTTCATCTCCTGGTCTTCGAATACCCGAATAAAATTTATGCCCGGTATAATTAAAATCTGGAAAAATTTTTAAAGATTCTTTTCGATCGATTTACCCGTTTTTTATTTTTTCGTTCCCGATTCACTGCACCGCACATTATGTTATGTGTTTAGTATATCAAAGCCTAAAAACTCAGTTTTCGAAAGCCGCATCAGCTGTGGGCGTTTGGCCGGGCAGAAGCTAATCGTTTAAGGTGGTGACCTACAGCCCTTCGAAAAATTAAATTCACTTTGTATTTCGTCTGGTATACGCCGCCCTAATGAAGGGAATCAGTTACGATAAAACTAACACGTCGTAATTAAAAAATAATCATAATATAAGCGTACACAGTACAAAGGTTGCGTTAAATAATTAATAGACAATTTTCCTCCAAGTTTCTTAAAAAAAAAAATAACAGAAAAAAAAGATGTCTGTAAAAAAACAACTCAGAAAATTAATTATAGTATCAGGGGAATCATTTTAAGGGGTTGCTTCGACCCCTGACGCGCATCAAAAGTCGTTTATAAAATCTCGAAAGAAACGCAAACGCGCGCTTTTATACCCTTTCCTCACTACAGGGGCGTTTATTTCCTTTGTATTATATTTACCAAGCCATTTCAGCGTTGATGAGTTAAATAATTATGTACAAGTACTACAGGTGAAACTTAATGGAATTCATGAAATAATTTACATGTGTACCTACGTATTATATGTTTATACATAACACACATATAAATGTGTAATATCACTCGAGCTAATCGCAAGTGATTTTACGAGCAGGAGTCGTGCAAATTTTTCAATTTTTTTTTAGTCATCTCGTAAAACCGAAGGGTGATAAAACTGTATTTAATGAGGGTAATTTTATTCAGTTTAGTTTTACACATGCGCAATACTGCATATAGTTATAATTAGAAGTTGAATCCGTCTTTTATAAAATGACACAAAAATATTTCCTTTTACCATATAATATTCCAGACTGCGTTTCGAGATATAAACCGCAGAATAAGCTCTGAAAGTGATCGCGTCTTGAATGGACGTCGGGTGTCTGAAAAGCGACCGTGGCACGAGGATCGCTAAAATGATGATGATCTCTATATAATTATACGCACATATGCGGACTGCCGCCGTGGGTAAGGGTACCTATACGTACTGGCATGGCAACGCAACAAAACGCAACGAAACGGCGTCGAGAAAAGATCAGCCTGACGAAGCCGCAAAGAGAGCAGTGATTTCGCTGTGCATAGAGAAACAGCATCTGTCCACAGTGGTGCCCAAATAAAATTCGATCTACAATTTCTTGTTTTGCAACCGTCAAAGATCCTTCGAGAAAAATCGATCATCAGGTTCAACAATTTCTGATCGGACATATCTTTTTTCCTCATCAATTCAATTTTTCAAAGTTGCAAAACTGCGATTCCGTAACTATTTCGTCTGACATACGCGGCGCCGAAAAAAGTCGATGGATCAAAATCGTAGATTGTTCACAATGATTTCAAAAACAATTACCTCTTTCCCAAGACATTGATCGAAAAAAATGTATCATCGCAATTTTTTTTATTTTTCAATTCTATCAGGGTCTTCGCTAAATGTAATAATTATCTCGGTGATGTAGAAATTTCACTAGGTAAATTTTCATTCGATCCTTTTCTCGATGTAGAGAGAACCTCTACATCACGCTTCTCCTATAAGATAACGTTGAAAACCACAACGCGACGCCTCGTGTGGTCCGCGTTGTCCGCGCGGCCAAATTATATGGAACGGGGTGCTTCTAATGGCAGCCCTTCTTCTCTTTCTCTTTCTCCTTTTTTTTTTCCTTATACCTTCTTCTCCCTTTCGGTAGGGACTCGCGCGGCACTTCGTCTTCTGTGTAAAGAAAACGTTGAAGAGAAAGGGAAAGGTAAAGGGTATCGCGGGGCCCCGTATAGAGAACGAAGCGCGCCTTTTCAGGACCCGATATTCTTGCCTCGGTCACGCTTAGGGCCTCGATGAAGCTTAACATAGCCCTCGATTGCGTCTTACGTCTGCCACGCGACGCGTATCATGATGTGAACTAACCACATAACCGAACGAACACCTGCCCGCTACGTTGACATGCAATGAAAAATTTTTTGACGTACACTCAACGCAACGACGACTTCGAGTGGAACGGGATGTCAAATTCAAAGATCAAATTTCATGTGCCTGCGTTTTGAGCGAGCTATAATAATTGACGAGAAAATTTGGTACATATTAGCGGTAAACGAAAATTACTTTTTTCTCGATTAGATTAAGCTAAGCGAAATCATTTTTCTTTCCTTTTTTTCTTACCTTCGTGCGTTTTTTTCTCGTGGATCGTAATCGAGGGCAGTTTAAACCATGCGATTAATTTATAATTTGCAAAAGTTTTGTGGATCAGGGGTATATAATATTGTTTTCTTCAAGGTGGCCGTAGAATAGGTATCCCGTAGGGACCAAATTTCGTGTTTACTCTTTGCTCATAATCGAGGTTCCCCATTTGCTGGCCCAAATTATTACGTGACTAAAATTTATATTCCATGCTCCACCATATATTATATACTACATCGGAGGTAAAACAATCCTCTGGTCAGTATCAGGCAGCGATTAAGCCTACCATCGAACAAACAACTACCTGTATAGCTCTTCTATGGGGAAAATGAGGTTGAAAAAAAAAAAATCGAACACACTCACCACCGCGGTGGTCTTCCGATTGAAAAATGTAAAGGCTGCATTTAAAAAATAATATACTGTACAGAATACAAAATCCTCGCATTTTCGTAATGAAATTTTTTCATTTTTCCTGAACGCTAGACTAAAAAGAAGCAACCTTCGAATAATTTCTGTTATATATTATATACCATAGAAAACCGAAAAAAAAATAAAATAAAATGTTTTGATCGGACCTCCGCGCAGGATTCTAATAAATCACTGTCGAAATATAAGTAGAGGGCGGTAGCTCACTCGCGAATCCTGGCGAATCTATCTGCCAATAAAACGGGGAGTAATTGGCCCTTAATAATCTCGTCATGACTTGGAATTGCTGAGTAATCACGAACCACATGCGCTCTGTTATTAACCGCGACGATTTAATTACAAAATTAATACACCCTATTATATCTCGCGGTACCCATGGATGGCTAACGATCCGATCTTTCGAATCTTTACACTCGATGCAGAAAATTCAACGGCGCTACTTGGTGGTGAATTCTCCCCTTCACTTCGCATATAACGTCTACCAAACCGAGTGACATACCATCCTTGTAAAAGATCGACCAAAACATTCACATTAATTAGCCAAAAATCAACGATATTACAATATTCCACTTACGATTAATTTCATCCCCCCATTTATTTATTTATCTTTCATATTTTTCGTGTAGGTTAACTTCTGTCATACGATTGAAATAACAAAAAACAGCTCGTTGCCGCAATTAGATCGTTGTAATTAAGCACGTGTAATATCTCAATAGCGGTACTCCAAATTTCGCGTTGTAATTTTAGGCGTTAGTTAACTCCGTGTGTTTCGTAATTAAACGTTCACCAATCACGATATTAAGGTTCCGTTAATGTTACTTAATTAAACCCATTTGTGTTTAATTGAACGGTTGCCCGTTAATTGAGTTGCTTTCCATCAATCGAGTTGTAGACTAATACGAACGTTGTTGAATATACGAAATGGGATTTCACTTTCCAGATTATCTAATAAAATTCGAAAATTCCTATTCACAATCGCGGTGTGGTTTGATACCCGAATCAAAAATTTTTTTGATCTTTCACAAACCTGTCTCATGAAGGCCGTAAAAGGAAACGTAATGCTGTAGCGACTGCGGCGGATCGCTGAATATTTGGAGAACAGGTGGGCAACAAAGAGATATTTTCTACCAAGAGCGTAAGGCTAACATCGAAGGAACTTGAGCATCGAAAAGAGAAGCAGCAAAAGCAGCAGCAGCAGCAGCAACGGCAGCGGCAGTATCAGCAAGAAGGATAATTAATTTTAATTGTCCCGCGCACAAGTCGGCGTCGAGTACGCTCCGCGTTGCTAAAATGGCCGGAATATTTGCTGGTCGGGGTCCATTAACAACCGCTTGATGTAATTGCTTTGAGTTTCAACTTTTCCCCATACGAGCTACACAGCAATTCCCTATACATATGGTATATACCTTTACATATAGAAACCTGTACATTTTCTTCTTGCGAATTTTATGTATTTTTGCTTCTTTCCTATCTATTTAATTTCTGGAGCATTGGAAAAATTACGGTGACATTTTTTTTAACTTGTAGCCTGAAATCTCCTTTTTGAAATGGATTGTCAAACTTTCTTGCACGATTTTTTTTCACGGTGTCATTCAACTTTGAGCCAAGTCGTGCTTAGTGGGTGTTGATCGATTTGGCATAATCTAGGATGCACTGGGCTGAATCTAACGAACGAACAAGGTGTGTGATAAACGTGTCTATTAGGTGCACGCATTCGTGTATTATATCGGGGGATGCGTGTAGGTATTTATCAAAAAAGGATATGTATCTTCGGAGTACAAGCGACAAGAGCTGTAAGCTGTGGAGTGGAGTGTTCGTCCAACCCAGCTGTGGGTATGGCACAAGAAACGCCAACGCAAAAGTAACATGAGATGGTGACAACCGTGCCTAGTGTAAGACAATGTGAAATCAAGATGCCTATCTCCTCGTTTTCACTCCCTCTGTTATGTATATGTGACGATAAAAAAGAAAAAATCGTACGAATGATGATACCACCCCATATAGTATAATTCGGGAAAAACTATACAAGCTATGCAAAATGCAGCGGAAAAAGGATTTTTTTCTCGTACCCATTTTTATGAAGCGTTCGATTTATGGTGCCACATGTGTCTTAGACGGTAAGTAACGTATGACTCCAGCAATTTCAACATCTCTTGAACGACGAGATAAAAGGTGTAACGTATGTACTACACAGGCATAGTTAACCAAGTGACATCCTTGCAATAAATCTTAATACAACTTCGCACGTTATGAACATGGTGATAAAATTGCCTCGAGTGTGTTAGATAAATTACGATTGTGTTATTGGCATTTTTTTTTTTCTATAGATTTTCTCTCGGTTACAGATATCGTTTGAAAAGAGAAGGGGACGTGAATAACATTGTTTTCTTCTATAAGGAAAGAAAGAAATAAATAACGATAAATAAATAAAAATCTAGCCGAAGGAACGAAACGTGAGGCTAGAGCTTCGATATGACCGCTATATAGGAGCAGGAGCATCAGAGGCAAGACTTTGATCCTTGGTTGAACCCTCGCGCAGCGTGGGTCGAAGGTAATATCGGATATAAATATCCTGAGGTATATAGTATAGAAACGTGACCAAACGACTTGCGGCTCAATTCCCGAGAGTGTGATAATAACAGGAAATGGTATATATCCCTGTTTGACTTCGCCCACAGAGAAATCTAGAAATTCTCGATCCTCCGAACTCGATTTTTTCCAAACGTGCTTCTCCATACCGTTCAAGTCTTAGAGGCAAGACCGTTCAAAGTTTTGTTTCGACAATACGATCCACTGTCCACCGTTTCTTTTTTTTTATATTTTATATTTTATATTTTTTTCTTATTTTCCACCTTCAATGTGTCAATACCTTGTTTTGTACACAAACGTCATTTTACAATGAAGATCCTGTGGCGTTCGAGATTGAGAAGTGAAAAGAAATTGTTCAGGATCGCCACGCGGATACTGCACCGATCCTGACCTCGAATACTAAAACAGGATTATTTCGTCGATTCAAAATCCCCGTGATACTTTTCAAACCCTATTGTTACTTTTGTTGAAATTTACTGTCCTAATACCAAAATATGATCATCAGGGTATTCCGGAAAGAAGTGGCCACGAATTTCGAAAAAAAAATGAAAATTTTAACGATTCGGAAAACATATTATGCCAACGAGTTTGATGACGCGAAGTAGAATTGATTTTCTTAAAATTTTTAGCGTACACTATATCTGATCGTGATCTAATTAATGATGATATAATTACGATATTCGAATTGAAAAAAAAGTTTGATTATCACGAAGCATTTTTTCATCATCTATCATTCATCCAGTCTTGTTTTTTACTCAACTTATCGAGACGTTTTACCATTTTTTCTATCTCATTAACCTCCCATTTTTCCATTGAATTTTAGTGACAACTTCATATTATATTCACGTGATCCAAATGGTCGAGGAAGATGACTTTAGAAATTTCAAGAGTTTCTCACCGGTATCATCGCTACAAAAAGTATCCGAAAAGCAAAGAATAAAGGCATGTCATAGTTATGATGAAAAATTGTTTGAACAGGGCAGGTGTTCTCGCGTTGGACATTGTAGATATCATAGCTAAATGTCAAATGAGAAAGAAAGAGAGGAAAAGAGAGAAATGTATACTAACAAAATTCCACTCGGTGTGGACCACGCAACATCCGTCATCAGAGACACCTTCTCTCGGTTATGCATTAACTCTTTCACTAAGATGGTAGATTGTCCCCCAGCTGTCACCAAGATCAAGTTATCACGCGATTTAAAAAACCAAAAAAACAAAATGAAAAAATTATTAAAAAGAAATAACCGAGTGGTATAAATTCTCACCAGCGTATGCGACGTACCTGCCGCGATTTTCAGAGTTCAGATAAGGAAAGAGCAAAAAAAATACAAATTTATCGAATATACAACTGCTGTAATTGATCTTGAAACCGAAGGATCGAAGTATCTAGGATATAAATTTTGTGTTCAACGTTGTTTGATTCATAACCTTCTGAATATCATGACACAAATATATATGAGTCCCGAAACCAGTTCGTAGTGCGCAGAAATTTCAACTGTATATTTTTACGACTCCTTGAGTTTTTATTTGTTGTTAAGTTTTTTATTCGCTTGTGGGAGATCTTGAGAATTTTCGTCGCTCGGATAATTAATAACGCGTTCGATAATGAATACAACTTCGGTGAAAAATATACGCGATAGAGATTCTGCAGAAATCTCTTGGCACGTTCGCTGCTCGAGATAAAACAGGTAGCGCTACATCCAAAAGATACCGATCTCCAGCAGTGGCTTAAGTTAGCGTACCAATTATATATTTATTGATTTTCATCAGACAACCTCGCGTACGTCGGCATTGGGTTAGCAGCTTTAAAAAAAAAAGGTCAAGTTTTTGACCGTGAAAACCGGATAAGATCGGAATGATCATCCGCGTTGTCAGAGGCTCACCCGGCTGAGGTTAAGGTCGTATTATTTTCTGCGGTTCGAATTTTGGTGCGAATCTTGAACTTCAGCATCGAAATTCAACGCGTATGAACATAGTTGGGTTCCATTTCGTGTACCTGTTTCTTGCACTAGGAGTCAACCATTGAGGAAAATGAAAAATAGTAACGTTTGGTATACGCGTATACCATGCCAACCCCACACATATGCCCATAGAAAATTGGGCTGGCCGAAAGGGGAGTGATATATATTTAGATTTACATTTAAAAGTTTCGACCGAATAATGGCCGAAGCTATATAGGCATTCCAAGTTGCGGGGAACATTTTAAAAGGACACACGTCTTTAGAAATTCAAAGATTTGTATGTAAACGCCTTCCTTTATGGGCCGTTAAGGATTTTTGTCTCGAAATCCATCAGACTGAAGCGACTAAAGCTGCAGCAGAAGCAGAAGCAGGAGCAGTATTTGGGGCCTTATTATTATCGTCTCAAAGACTACTGCATGCACTGCAGCACAAGCAACATCACCGCCACGAATAACGTTATATATACGTTAAAAAAGAAAGACGTACCAAACCACGCGAGGGTCCCAAGTTGGCCCATGTGAACGGAATTATAACCCAAGGGAACGCATCAACACCCCCGTCTTTCCATCGCGTCACATCTTTTTTATTTTTCATTTTTTTATTCGTACAAACGAACGTTATTGTACATTCCCCCAGCTCTTATATGGGATCCCTCAGACAGGAAACTGACGACTTTTGAGCTAAACGTTTTAAGAATGGAAATTACTTGGCTTTGAAAAATGCACCCTTTCCCAGCAAACCCGATAGTTGAATGTCTAAGAAAGAAGAAACTGTTTCACTGTTTAATTTCCTCACAAAATTCACGTATGTTTTTTAGTTTTCATTTTAGGATACTGAGAAACAAGCAACGTATTTTCCAACCCCCATTTTTAGAGATCCTTATCACGTCTCTGTCAGCCGACAGCGTTACCATGATTAGTTGTTTAGGAATTCAACGTCGACAGGCAAGGGTTGTTTTATAATTGGCCGACGTCCCCCGCGTTCAAATATTTCCCTCTCTTTTTATTCTCTTGTTTCTTTTTCTTCCTTTTTGATTTTGTTTTTTTGTTGATTCTATAACCCCCTGCTGGTTTTACCCTCTGACGTGTTGAATGTTAACAAGCAACGCCTCCGAGTTATTTGACGCGTGGATTATAATTCTTGAAAAGAAACAAGCGTAGATTTCGGACAGCCTTGGACTCGAATATACATGGAGAAACGTATGGGGTACATTTCAATGTTGAAATAAAACGCTTGTGTTAGTTGATATCCTCGTGCAGAGAAAGGCGTGTTTTAGGGGTCGAACTTTTAATTGGCTTTACGGTTTACACGATTCGTAAAATTTTTACGGGCATTGCAGGTGTTTACCTTCATGTTTATTGCCCGGTCTTTACTACGGTGTAATTCTCTTTCGAGTTGATGTTAATTATCAAATATATATCGATGTTTTCACATCCTCGAGTGTTAATTGGTAAAATATCCCATTCGTGTATCGTATTATATAAATTTTTGTTTTTTTTTTCTTCCAAATTTTTACGGTCACTACCGTAGGGGTCCACGTTTGAGTGTTTTTCATTTATTAATTTTAAACCCAATAATATACCCATGCAGATGTACCTCCTTATAAAAAAAAAAAAAAAGTTTCCACCCTCGAAACACGTTTCCAAAAAATCTACACAAGCATAAATTTTCCATTTTTTGACTACCTTAAGACAAAAGGTTATTTCATCTACCATTTCGCTCGAAAACGTGTGCATGCAGGAAGGCGCCGCGTGGTTAAAAAATGAAATATAAAAAAAAAAATCGGAGTCAACGAATGCGACAAAGCAGCAATTTTTCATGTGACACAAAGCAAGGGTTGACTGGACAGACAATGCCCAACGTAGGTATGGGGTAACTTTGGGTCTGGATTATTTACGGCCGATAGTCATCTCTCACCCTTTATATATTATTACTTGGTAGACCTCATCAGCTACGTGCGCACACCTACGTAACCGATACCCACCCTATAAAAACTCTGAGACTTGAAATACTGAGACGAAACTGTACGTGACACCGACCAAACTACCCTGCATTTTTCTCCAAAAATAAATTGAATGTATTAATCACAAATTTTCCCAAAACTTGCATCGTTCACTCCTCCTCAAATTAAAATCTGCAGATACTTTTCTCTCTCTTTTCACTTATCAAAAGATCACGGCAATTTAAGCGTTATGTGAAACGATGTAAAACTTTTAATAAAACTATTTGGCTCGCGTTTTTCTTTTTTTTTCCAAGCAGTAACATTCTAGTAGTCGTCTGTTCCCTCGATTATTATTCCACGGGGGCAATATGAGATAGAGCTGGGAACCCCCAGTGAGGAAGAGATTCGAACAAGGTTCGCCTCGAGATCCTCATCTCTAAAGGAAAACTGACAGGTGAAGTGAAGACGAGAAGATTTGTTTGTCTTAACGTGAATTAAAAATCATCTACTACCATATATTAATGTAGGTATAGCCACCTGCGGAGTGAATGCTAATTCTGTGGTCGTAAGAATTAAAAGAGAAGCTTCTCACGATTGGATTTGGAATGAAATTATCTTTTTGTTTCCTCTCTCCTTTAGTCTAGTGTAAATATAGCTGAGAGCAGCAATTAAGTGGAGAGATTATAGAGAAACTTGAAAGCACTGCAGAAAATATATACCAGTTGTGTTGCGGCGGTGGAAAATAAGAGGATCAAGCGTATGGTGGTAATTAGAAGATATACAACGAATATAGAGATCCGGTAAAATCAATCGATTGCGGGAGACGCGATTCTAATCGAATCGAATCGATACCATCCGCAAGCAGCACGTTCTACTGAATTGTAAAACGACTCGATGAACCAGCGCGGTATTCCTTTAAAGATCAGATCGGCACTAGTCCGTCGTATTCAAATGACCAATATTTATCTTACCGTGAGAAAACGAGTTTATCGATTCGCCGTTAAACCATATAGGTATACATAATTTCCATATATATACACCTACTGTTTGCATATTTGTTGAACTGAAATTTTATATCCCATGCGACACACTTCGCGGATACTAAAAACAGTTTGCGAGAGAATGAAAAATAAAAGAGAGATGCTGTTTGAATTCATTTCACACCGCGTTTTCAGATAATATCGGTGATATTATCGGGATGCGTAAACATAATGTTTAAGATTTGTAATGAAGAAAAGAAATATATTTCCTATTATTTTTTAATTGACAAATATTATACCCATACAGAATATTATATTATAGTGGTAATTGTGCGCTGCATCATCGGGGAGTCATTAAAATTGAATTCAAATTACAATCGCATTTCCTAAATTCGTTGCACAGGCGATATTGGTAAAAAAATATTTTATGTTACATACGTAGGGTATGAATACGAAGACAACGCAAAAATTACCCGCGTGTCGGTTTCAGCGGTAGGTTAAAAGCATATTAAATAATCTTAAATTCAATTAAGGAATACACTTAGCAAGTTGCCGCAAAAAATCGTCCCCGAGTAAACGCGTTACAGGGACGATCATCCGCGAGGAGTAATTACGGTTCTCCCTATACCGATCCTGCTATATATGTATTTACTATATCGGTATATAGGTACGTACGATACGACGAAGCAGCCGCGAGAGTTCCGCACAGGGAACGCCTTCGAGCAATAAATCTGCGTTTTTGCGCACACGTTTCTGATTGTCTCCCAAGAGAAGCGAGCCACGAATTATCTTCTTCATTCAATTTATTTGTCACGTGGGTGATCGGCAAAATTATTGTTTCAGAAATTACGTATACCTGCTCCGATCGGCACGTGTAAATTATGCTCAAAATAAATTTTACGTTCAAACCGGGTGGCAGAAAATTTTCACGTAAAAGGCAAATCACAACTTAGGATCCTCGGGGATTGAAAAGTTTTTCTCAAGTGAAAAAATAAATATCTTTTTTTTATTCAGAGACAATTGAAATACCGTTGGCAGAATTCATTGACTTGTAATTGGCGGTTCGCTGGATCGCGATCGCAAGAATTTGAGTAGCTATACAATAAATAAGAGAGAGAAGAAAAAAAGAAACTGATCTAAAGTACACAGCTGACTTCGATCCGTTGATTGATAAACACTTGTCAAATTTTTTTGGGAATGTAATAATATGTGGCGATGTGGTTTCGTGATGTTGCATACCAGCACGTGCGCGAATTGGGATTCATGAACGTGAGTTTGCTGCCATTGTGTACCTATATATGTTTGCGGTGTGGTATACCTGTATATACGTATTTTCAATTTCACGTAATTGGCGCCGCTACACAACGGCCGGTTAGAGTTTGCTTCGTGTTGGTTTGTTTTATTTGTTAGTTTATTTGTTTATTTGTTTGTTTGGCTTCCGGGTAGCTTCGGTTACGTCGCGTATAGGGCATGAGAGTTTATTGGTGATACCTCGCCACCCGTATGTAAATTGGGGATTGGACGATGTTGGTCGCCGAAAGTGAACAATGGTCGGTGGCCAAATCCGGTCCTCTGTTGCCGTTGCTGCTGCTGCTGCTTTAGCTGCTATACAGCCTTTGCAAGAATTTAAGACCTCTTTTCTCGAAGATACGCGAAATCGCGAACCCCTGAATAATTTTCATAAATTTCTGTAACGGTCGTAAAGATGAGATTGAGAATACTATACTCCATGCAATGTCTACTAAATGGAACTGATTTCCATCGGACCTCCACCGTGCAGATTTTTTTTCCATCTGATATCCCTCGCTCCTACTCTCATTCGTTTTTTTCTTTTTTCATTAATTCCTCCCATAAATCCGATTTATTATAGATTACCATCCCGAAAAACGCACCTACTCTCGACCATATTGTCAGGTGTAACAAATTTCCAAACGATTCTCCTATATTCAACCCAAAAAATGAATATGAAACTATACGATTCAACTACACCTATAGGAATAATCATGACGTTTTTTCCAGGTCTCGCGAACTCCGAAAAACCAACGATTATTATTTTCGTCCCGTTCTCCCTCATTCAATGGTCTTTCAGAGACCCGAAGAAGAATGACACCGGATAGATTTTCGAATCAGAACAAGAGTAAAGTAACCGAATTTGATTAATGATCGTTCGAAATTTTCGATATAACATCATCACCTCCCAAAATTTCTCCCTGCTATGCAGGAACAGCAGCGGCGGCAAAAGCATCGGGAGTATAGCAGCAGGAGCAGTCTACTTTTCTCCTCCCTTTCATCGTTTCTCTCGGAGTTCTTGCAGTCCGATTTATTGACGCGCCTTTATTTATCTTCGAGAGAGCACAAGAGAGAGATACCGCCGACATAAGACCAAGGATCTCTCAACTCTTTTCAAAGTGCATCAGCAGTGCATTATACGGACTTGCCGCGGATGAACACAAATATTTTTAAATGTAGAACACCGATTTTCTTTTTCTCCTTTTGTCGGAAATTTTTATTTCCATTTTTGACGTTCGTGAGTTTCAGATACGTAAACTGCATAAAAAATGTAATTTTTTTCCTCCATCAAATTTTCATACAGCATATAAGTATAATTAAATACCGAAGAGCGTCGTTATGTTCCCATGTTATACGAAAATTGTTGAAATTGGTATTTGCAAATCGTGTAAGTCACAGTAGGTGCAGGAATGTCTCGTGTTTCGTTAATGAATCGAACGCCGCATCGAAATTCTTGGTTCTCTTTCTCCTCATCTACCCCCTTTTTTTTTAACCTTCTCTCTCATCTTTTTTCCCCTCTCCTTCGTTTATTCATTATCATTAATTGCATCGCTATCGTGTTACTCGCCCAAGTAATTCCTTAGGAAATTTATTATACCAACTCACTGTACCATAATCCTGCTACGGCGCAGCGCATATCGTGCAGCTCGCCCCGAAGGTGCAAAGAGGTTGAACATTACCGCGAAAGTTTTAATCTCCTGAAATTATATTTAATCAGTTTGCACTCTCAGAAATAAAAGATAAAAAAAAGTTCAAAAAAAGTGTAAAGCAAAAAATCTTGTCCATATAAAATGATAAAATTCGTGCGGCCGCAGCGGATCGCCGGCACATGAGAAGGAACCCGAAGGTATAAAAGAGCCGAAAAGGAAGACGGTATAATAAGTTGAATATGATCATAACGAGGCGATCACCCGGGGGTGGATTCTAATAAAGTACGGACGTTCGATCCGTCGCCCGGAGGTTTTTTGTATCGCTAAGAGGAAGAAGGGGTAAAGAGCACATATCGTAATAAAGAGCATCTATCGGAGGTGTGCCTCGGGTGTGCGAGGGCAATTATCATCGACTACAGGCAATATAGACTCCCCATTAGATAACGAATGAGCAGCTGTTTCTCCGTTAAACACTATTTAATATATATACATACGTACGAATGCGTATACGTATTCGTGCAGAGGACGGCATTGTTGCCACTACTAAAGATTTGTTGTTTATGGCTGTGAAATGGGTGCTATTTGTTAGCTACCGCAAGACCATTTGTTTTATGGCGAATAGTATAACCGCGAGGGCCAAGCTTCGTTTCACGCTAAGCGTTCTTCTGATTAATGACCACTTCTACTACCGTATTTTCTTCTACGTAAATATACTTGTACAAGGATACCACAATGTTACGTAATATAATCTATATATCCTTCTCTAGATTTTTTCTCCGCACATGTATTTCAAGCCATATCCATTGCGTCGATAAAATTCTAGGTAACATTTCAACTAAAATTCAAACACGCTATATGCACAATCAATCACCGTAAAATATAACTGTAATTTGTACAAAATAGTCCTCTGCCTAAATTTTCGGGGGTATAGAATTGGGCTGACTTTCAGAATAAAGAATTCAAGATTTTGAGGTAAAGAGATGAGTCATCGTGCATGTAAAAGTTTCACCCGGTGAGTTTGAATTTTGAAAAAAGTTATGGGGTATAATGTATATGGAATACCTATACGGCTCGTTAAAAGGGTGTTATAGAAAATCATGTGGGAGTGATTTTGCCGCACAAAGAGATTTGAAACGTCACGAATCAATTTGTGCCAATTCTTACAAAAATACCAAAACACGAATTCATATCCTATATACCTACATACCTACACCATATTGAGAAAGCGAAAATAAGCCATGGGGATCGCGTACTGCGGACCCATAATTTTAACGTGAATCATCGATTTTTTTTATTTCCTTTTTTATTCATGTCATTTCATTCATCCAAAATCGTTGTATTTCTATTTACGCGAAAACCTTCCAGGAATCTCAGAGAATTTCAACAGAGACGATTTTATAATAGCAAAACATGTGTCTTGAATTCAGTACTGCCGCGTCATTATGGGGATGAAATATTGAAAAGCCAATAATGATTTTTTAAAAATAAATCGTGTAACATTCGAGCAAAAAAAAAAAGCTTCGCGTACTTTTACAATATATTTCCAAATGGGTACACGCACTTATGCGGATAGCAATTTATTTCATCGAATGAATGATGAAAAAAAATATAAAAATAAAATTCACGTATAAAATAGCGTATAAGCTTGGAAAATGTTAGATTGTAACGTTATATCCGCGAATGTTTCTATGCAGGCGATAAATTAATGTACACCCGTTTCGATATACGCTATATACCTTCCCTATATATAGGTATACGCTAATATCATGCGAAGACTAGAAAAACCCGTTTCGGAATGCAGCTCTTCACTAACCTGCAATGCATAGGTATATAGATCCTATACAGAGAGGGATCATCTTCGCGTAAAGGAGATAATTAAAAACTCGATTAAAATAAATTCGCAATATTTTATTAAATAATTGTTCCTAATCGTCTCATCTTGCACACTCGATCGTCGATCGTATTCATAATAGCATAAGCAACATAGATATATTGAATCTATGGTAGCAAAATTAGGGCGCGCCGGGAAGAGAAAATTAAAAAAAAGAAGAACAACAGGTAATGACCGTCCGCATTTATTCTACATATAATATCCATGAGAAAAAATGGTGATAAAAAAAAATGGAAAAAACGAAAATTTACATTACTGTAGAGCATACCTCATTATCTTATTATTATATACCTTCCCGCGGGAAGTTTATGAGAAATTTTGCTCGCACATGCATGCGGCGATCATATAATTTTTTTCAGTCAATCACCATATTGTTTTTCGGAATATTCAATGACGATATAATAATCTTTGGAGAATCGGTATCGAATAAATCATCATGTATAAAATGAAACTATACAGTTATTATGTGTAAAATATAGTTTGTTATATATACCTACTGCGGGGGATTAAACGCTGTGTGCAGTTGCGGTGTGTATTTCGTTTTATAACAGAGATAAATCGCGAGGAATAATTACGCATTCATGTGCAATAAATTCTAGAGCAATTTGCATTATCAAAGTTAAAATACAGTGAGTATAGGATACACACGCACACTTATACATACGTATACATAAATGCACAAACATTAGGTATATGTTGAATACATATTCGGCGATGCAGACGTTAAATAAAACGTCATAGCTTTACGTACAACGAAAGGAAAGGGGTACGTACGGTACGTACGCATGAGGTTGCTGATGTTTCACGTATTTACAACTTAATATCAGTTCAAGTTATAAAATAACACACACGTATATGCGCGCACACACGTATGTATGGTATGATATTTTAAACACGAAGTTTGTACGGGTACACGACGTCGAAAATTACAAGGACCGCTCGCTGCGTTCGATGGTTTAAAAAAAACTTCACATCAAAATGAGAAAACTTTTGCCTTCTCATACGCCACACAAATGTTAAACGCATACACCGAACGTACTATACGCGCGTGTGAAATACGTGTGGATGTACCAAGTTCGAATGGAAAGCAAAAAAAGAAATTTTAGAATAGAGAACAAAATTGTGCAATTTAAAAAATTCAGAAATCATCCCTTGCCAAATCTGAAAATCTAACCAAAAATGAATATATATATAGTTACAAAATATGCAGGTTATAAATTGCAGAATTTATTTTCATATGCCCGAAGATACGTGAAAAATTAATGATTCTGGAGCAAAGTACCGCACGAGATTGACTATGGAGTCAAATAATTTTGAGAGGTTATTTTTCAAAAAGGATAAAAAAAATTTCTAGTCTCCTGATTAATCTTCAGTTCGAAACTGACACCTTGCCGAGTTTAATTGCACCTTATTCCGCATGAATATGGATGCTTGCCTCTAGGGCAAATTTCAACCCTATATATGTGCCCTATACCTACATAAATACCTATGTACTATACGTATACGTTTTGTGCCACCCTACAAAAGCTCTTTCAGTAGGAACCTGGAGGCATGATCATGTGTGGGGAGGGACGGGGGACCTCAGACAAACGAGATAAAAAATGTAATTATGATGGTGAAAAATGGTGCCCGTTCTCAAGATCGTTCAAAATGGGTATAGTGTATAATGTAATATATGTTATACATGTAGATGTAGGTATATGAGCTTTCTGTGCAAGAACATCTCATAAGACGTTCATGAAAATTCCCTGTAATAGTTTTCGTCCTAATTAAACGTACTTGAAAAATTACTATACAAATATCTATGCTATCTATTCACGTGGATGTCGTTTCGATTCACCTGCATATTGTCATGCTATTCCCATGATTTTTTGTGTAAAAAATGAATGAACAAAACACCACCGTATATCCACATGCATATTATATAATCACATACGCGACATATAGCATGTCAGACTTGTGCATACAAAAAACGTTTGACAAATTTATGTGTTAGACCCAACGCGAACGCGTCAATTTTCCAATATATTATACGTTGAAAAATTTTCTCACATCCTATTTTTGGGGTATGTACAATATCGGTATCGTGTTCCTGCAACAATTAATTTAACGAAATGTATGTACGAGTAGAAGAAAGTTGTATACAATATCGGAAAAAAGAAAGGGATATGTAAATTCTTTTTTCTTTGGTTTTCGAATTTATTTTCAAACACGTTAATATATGTGTGCAAGCGTGGGTATATAATTAACGACCAATATCGAATACCTTTCTTATGTAAATAACCTATCAACCCTTGCCGTAGTAACCTGCTACTTGGGTTCGAGTCATTATCTCTTGGACAATGAGTTGGAATCAGGTCGAAATTATTAACCGTACCAAAATCGAACCTTGTGGAGCATGCAGCGCACCTTGCCCGTTATTTATTTTTGAGTAAGAGAGAGAGAGAAAGAGATAGAAAAAAGAAGAAGACTAGAGTTTCGAAGATGCGGACCCCATTGTCTTCTGATTGGTACGTTAAAACCAGTTTGAAAGGCATCAGCGTTTTAAGGTCAGCTGATATTTCTTTCGTTTTTTTTTTCATCCTCTAAGAATTGTTCTCTCTTTTTTTTTCTTTTCAATTCTTTTTTCTAATTCGAGATTGCCTTAAACGTTTGTAAAACCTAGTTCCAAATACAAGCCATAACGCATATCTTATCGTGCAGAATTTTCCGCCCTACTCAAAAAAGAATTATTGGAAGGATGAAATAAGAAAAAAAAAGAATCATTCACCATAAGCTTCCATATGATAGTGTATATAACGCACTCAGTTTTAGACAGGGTCCATTTTAATCGTGAATTAAAATCAAAACGGTTATGGTTGAAGGAGATCAGTTAAGTATTATGGTGGACCGATTATGCTCCTGAAGGTTTTAAAACGCAATGAAGAAACGTCTTTACTGACGTCGGTTTTGGTCTAATCCGAATTCGATTTATCGACGCGTGGAATCTCTTTTAATTTATATTATTTTCAATTCAGGGTGTCAAAGGTAGCTTGGATCGTAATTATAGGAGATTGCATGCTCTGCCGCATTGTACCGATCCGTAAAGGTTTCTATAGATGTATAGATCATTTGATTGTAAGTTAGTCGACTTCGAACGGCAGCTACCTGAAGGCAAAACGATTTTAAACTAAACTTGGTATGTATGGGGTATGTTATTAGGGGTTTTATGGATTGGCGCGATGTGTAATTAAAACCTTTTATATCGATGGGCGCAAAGTGCAGAATTTTATCCTAATATTATATACAGGTATCCTCGCTATGCATTGGGGTTATTTTAACGCATTGCCTCGTACTCCGTATATTCTTGATCTTATTGATTAGAAAATTGGTCAAGAATTTAACGTATGGTTAAAGTTAATATATACACTCACTGAACGTATACATGCAAGTGGGTCTGCTTAAAAACGTATAATAACTGCATTTTTCAACGTCATTTTAAATTACACTTTTCTTCAAAAACCAAAGTTTTTTTTGTCTACAACCAATTCGGACTTTTGAATTTCCCTTTGTGGACCGCGTCTAATAACCCATAGTTCGATATTTTTTTGACCATGGTCATTTTTTTCTTTTATTTTAGTCATATCTTTGGAAGATCATCCATTTTTGTAGTTAATATCCTCGCGGCGTTAAAATATCGCTCTGAGAACGAAATAAGAAAGGAAAAAAAAAGAGAGAGGTATAGATACATTTAATAAATGACAGGAAGAAAGAGTGGTACTCTTATATGAAGCATCACGGTCGCGTGCTTGGTCGTAAAATATATCGTTGAAAGTCACGACACGCGCGACTGAAGGAAGAAGTCCCCCACGTGCTGGATGATATTTTATGCGTATGATAGTAAAATATGATGTACACAACACGTGCAGATCAAAATGCGCTTTTTGATGAAAAAAAAGAAGTTGATTCTTGGGCAAAGATCCAAACTTTTCAAAGGCTATGCAGCTTTTGATTTTGGGAGTCAAAATCAAATATGGAGTTTTTTCATTTCAACCCCAAATTCGCAAAAGTTTCCAAGAGATGTACCTTAGATTTTTTGTCAATTTTGGGGTAAAAAGCCAACATTGTTTTTTTTGCAGTACTTGGGTGTACTATTTTGAGTTTTGAGCTCAGGAATTCGAATCTGAAGTTAAATTGATCGATTCATCGAAATGATTAAGTTGTGAACATTTCCTTTTTAAGATAGGATACCTATAGGTAATATACCTATACGTATGAATCGAAATGCGTTTCTTATTGAGGTTAAAAACAATGAAGGTAAAAAAAATCGTACGGGCTCTATCGATGATCATCCCTCCTCCCCCCAAATCGAATTTAAAAAAATGAATCACGACTTTTGGAGTTTAGAAAAAAAAGAAAAATCGACGAAATGAATCAAAACTGTTACAGTTTACTTGGAATAAGGCTGTTACGTAGCTGCAGGTAGAGGTGAGTTTGCACTATTTGCCGAAGCTATAGCTCCTTATACATATAAGGGGCGTTTTGAATCTTTTAACAATCTTATCTAAATGATCGGGGTACGGTAGCCAACTCATCCATAGCTTCCGTCGATCTATTGTCTCAAGTAGGTAGCTGTTAGACGAATATATGCCTTTTGCCTTTTCATAACGAGGCGCGCGGTGCTATCAAAGACTCAAATTCATCTAGACGACGAGATATATATACGCAGGCATATTATACTATACATAATATATTACAACATCAGCAGAACGGGTTGTGAGAAAAAAGAATAGACAAAAAGAAAAATAGATATTAGAGAATAGATTTCAAAATCGTCGATCGTGCAATGCAGGGATCACCGATACAGAATTATAAAGCCCGAGCTATACGCGTATTACTTTTCCAAGTTCTCCATATATGATGTGTGAGAATAATTTAGACGTCTGCCATGCCGTCAATCGCCTTGATAATTAGTTTAACTTATCCATCATCATATTGTTCAGATTATTCCTTTAGATCCAACAAATTTTTTCTACGGTTGAACGTGGTGAATTTTTTTTACATTTTCTACCGGAGATCCGCCTGAACGTGTGCGTTACGCTGCAGTTAGCGTTTTTCGTTACAAGTATAAAAAGAAGAAAGAAAAAAAAAAGAAGAAAATATGAAAATGTATTCAACGTGGAATAATTGTATCATACCGTTTCGAATTATAATAAAACGTAATATGCGGCATCAGCTTCAGCAGCGGCAGCGGCAATTTTTCTGTACAAAACTAACCACATACACGTATTTATGCAGGTAGGTAGGTTCTGGTACAAAGCGATGGTTCGCGTGCTCACAGCCGCGGTGTCACAGCCGCTTAACTTTCAATTAATTCCACCCGTAGAAAATATGCGAACAAGGCGCGACCAACATCGCGCATTCGTGTTGCAATTCATCACGCGTGGTGAAGCGACGCGTATGGTACACAAGCTTTCGGTTTACCTGCACACGTTTACGTTATTTTATATTATATACATATTATACATACACGCATACATGTCCCCACGATCACCGAGCGATTCATGTAGCCGTACTAAAGGTACTATAACGATCGCTGCAGTACACATATAGGAGGTAAACGCTCCTATACGTTATGACGACCTACAGCTAGTAGTTCGTTAATCAAACGCAGAGTAAGGAATTTCATATTTCATGGTAACGGGTTGAACAAAAGAAAAAAAAAAAAACGTATTTTTTTCTTTTGGTTTTCATCCAAACCGCGTAATGTCCATATATTGACCTCGAGTAATCATGGAGAATTATAGTGTACAAAAGTTTGTATGAAAAGCTTTTTTTCTTTTATGAATCTAAGAATTTGATTTGGAAAAACAAGGAAATTCGTTCTATTTCGTGTTTCAATTATTCTCTTTTTATCATTGATGCTGAGTAGGTTTTTAGGTCCAACAGATTTCGGATCACGGTGTAGAAAAAAATGTCCGAAAACATCCGACCGACAAAAAATTTGTATAGAATTCCCATTAGGTGGGTATAACATTAGTTGGGAATGTGATGTCACCGCATAGATCGCGTGATAACCCTAGAATAATGTTTATAGAAGTTTTATTACGTCTAAATAGTTTTAACATATTCTCTTATAACATAAGGTATACTATCGCATGCATGGGAGGTCAACATTATTTTTCTATAAATTATACAAACCATGTAACTATGCATAGAGATACCATACTAAACCCACCTACATATTATTCTTGGATTCGACATCCTCAATGTTCATTTAAACAGGAAATAAAAAAAAATAAAAGGAAAGAAATATATAATATAAACGATGGGAAATAGACTTTTAGATGCGTCGCATAATTTCTTGCTGCTCTGTAGCTGCTCTACGAAAAATCTATGGTATATACCCAAATTAGCGATTCACGCAGCGTGTTTCGTTCTCTGATTAACAAAAAAAGCTAAGAAAAAGAGAAAAACTGTAACGGGTCTTTATACTGCAGGAATAAGAGGATATTATATAAATTAGCGATCGTTTCGTGAGTTTCAATTTCGCATTACTTGTTTATTTATATTACACGAACCAGCTCATCCCATTATACCGCTGGCTTCAATTACGCGAATAGCTCCGTTGATTAATTGAATAAATTTATATACCTATACCTACATAAGTTGTATTTCATTACCATTACACGCAAATAAACTGCGTGATCAGCGGATCGCGCGTTATGGTTATTAAGGTACTTTTTTAATTTTTTAATTTTTTTTATTCCTACTTTGGATCCTTTTCTCTCTCTCTCTCTTCTTGTCATTAGGACGAGCTTCATTGCCGCTGTTCGTTGCAGCGCGGTGCTCTTTTGAGGATTCCACGTACATATGCCAACCGATACCCGTGACTGGTGCAACTTGTTTGTATTCGATTTAAAACCAGCTGTTTTATAATAAGTTACCCATATTGCGAGACCGCGTTCGCAATACAACCTCGGTGGTCTTCGGGATGCAGAAGGAGGTAGTCGCCGCAACTCGACACGTTTAAGTTATATACCTATATATAAATTCGTACGTCATGTACTAATGTATAAATTAAATGTATACCGAATATCGCTGAATTTTCCGCAATTTCATTCAACTCGTATGTTTCATTAAATATACCTATCCCCTGAAAGCTTATGTTACTACGAGCTCACAGCTGACTTGTACATTATATATTATGTGCGCTGCAACGATAAATTATGAGGGTATCCGAAAAAAATCGAAAAATAAAAATCTAGTATTATAACAAACCGCAGGATCAAAGTTCTCAATTTAGTTAGCCATTCCCCTGAAGCGGGGAAAAATACGTGCATTACCTGGATGCAGAATTATAGGCAAACTCCAATGTTCACCTTGTGTAAATCGCGACAATTATTATTCGATCTTCCTGCTATTCGGACTCTTCAGAGTAATCTCCGACAAAGACCAGGGTCACTTGGTCCATTAGATAAGAAGGAAATAATGAGGGAGTGCAAAATCGTGTCGCATTTTTACAAGCTAAATTCCAATGATCATTTGGAATTTGATCAATTTGATCAATTTAAGACCGCGGAATTTTAGATTAACGCTCTAAACGTACCTGCATCATCTGTCAAATAAGCGGTTGTAAACGTTTGACCAGAAAATTCACACACATATTATCGCTTTTTTACTTCTTCCATCAAATTTCTATAGGTACAATGAATTTTTTCTTACTTATTTTTCTTTTCTTTCGTTAATTCTAATAAATTGGACGTGTAGTCCAACGTCGTCTCCCACGAACAGGTAATTTGACAGCTGCAGGTTACGGTGCAAATAGCTTATATCGAGAGTCAGTTCGTTTCGTATTCAAATGGCACAAGCTCCACGTGATTGGACGAACGTCGACGAACGCCTATGCAAAATGACAACTCATTCTATTGGCGAATTCTTTAGCCAATCAACGAGTCTCATAATCATTGATATATGTAGACTTGGGCTCCTCCCGATCTCACGATATTAGAAGCTACGTGATTGGACGCACGCATATGTGAAAGATAATCTCAGGCTATTCGCAAATTTTTAGCCAATCAAAGAGTTTCAGGATCTGTGACATAAGTAGAACTACTTCTATTACTTCTTCTGATTTCAAGCATCTATGTATATCGGTCACCGTGAATGATTACCTACAGCATTGAATTCACAAAAAGATATTTCATCAATTCATATTCCAAATATCTCCAGATGTGTAAATTTGTATAATAAGACGGAAGGTAGGTATGCAGTTATAATACTTCGTCGAGGAATACGAGGACCACACGTGTGCCGCAGCTAAGTATTGAATGAAACAAAAAGTGAAAAAAAAATAAAAATGAAGAAAAAAAGACAAAAACCAAAGATCGTTCTTCACGTGTAATATGAGATAAGATGTAATTGTCAGCTTCCGGGCATATCGTCTTGTACACCGATGAGTAAGGCATTATCGAATTTCCGATTCGTCTTGCAGGGTTTGGTATTTTATGTGTACATATTTATGTTAGTAATTTATTGGATTCAACACTGAACTACACATAAGGATTACCCACTACCTCATTATTTATATAAACCGCAGCGCGTTCTTCGAGCGAAATCACGAAACGAAATTTTTGCATTAAAACCTTCAGGGGCTGATTGAGAATGATCGTCAGCTTTACTCACGGCTGTGCAAATAATTGAAACTGATTTCGTTTTTTTTTTTTTCCCCCCAATAATTTTTTGGGAAATTCGACGATCGTGATATAGGCACAATATAATTAGCTTCCGTGGGACTCTGAATATTTTGTCTACAAATTAACGAAGATTGAAATAGCGGTACCCGTCTCATATCCTCGCAATCAAATCTATAGTTAATTTCGCTCTTTTTGATCCTTCCCCGAATACCCGCATCTTATCTTTATTCAAGAAATTTATTGAACAACGGCCGTCGAGAAATGTGCTTGAAAATATCGCGGCTAATTTCTTACCGCACGGAATTCACATCCGAATAGATAAGAAACACCTGTCGAGTGACTCTAAAAAAAGGGATATAAAAACCACAAGTTGCGTTTCTCCTCGTATATATTAAAGAGTAAAAAAGTTTGAATAAAACTGGTTTCTTTTTTTATTTATAGAGCGGAAATTACTAACCGAGTGAGTCCATAACATATACAAGAGGTCAAAGTTCGGTATAATCGGTGCGCGTGTATAAATTTCGCAATTGAACGCAGATGCAGTGATGCCAGCTTGGAAGGGTTTAAGGTTCGCGTACATAAAATTCATGCAGGGTTTATAATAAACACCGCGGCTGTTTGAGATAAACCAATAAAGAAGGTAGATAGTGTCGGTGAGTGGTTTTCTGGCGTTGGAAAGTTAAAGCTCCACATAGGTATATGAGGTAGGAATATGTGTATGTACGTATAATATATCTATATATATATAAAGCAGGTGCATCGTGGGCGGTGAATTACCGAGGGGGTCAAAGTTCAGTGCGAGGCTGTAGTCCGGAGTCTCGAGATTCTCCGGTAATCATTTTTCTCTCCTCTTCTTTCGCGTTAGTTAAAAAAAAAATAAATGATAAAAAAAATAAAGAATAAATAAGATATAAAACAAGACGGACGAGTCTTCGGGGCTGAGAAACTCGATGTTTCAAAAAAGAAAACCAATAAAAGAGAATTTAAATCCCCAATGAACACGAACTTTTTATATGTTCGATGAGATCGAGATGCCTACGCAGGCGTTATAACATTACTTGTTAAACCGTAGGAAATTTCATAAGACGGCGATAAATCCCTATAGTCTTGCAATTTGCAATTAAAAATTCGTATAAACTAGTTCGAATAATTTCGCACTGCATTAATGATGTATCAAATATTCTTACGAATTAATATCGAAAAAAAATAAAATTGTTTTCTCACCAGACGTCTCGCTGATGCGCAGAATTCATTTTGGTCCGGAAGTTGCGTTTCCTAGCACTGCATGAGATGCGTAGTTTCTCTTTTGGTCCGTTTAGTCCGTTGTATTTGATCACGACACTTATATGATTTTCTTTAACACTTGTCAAGGACCTGAACAAAGTAAAGAATTGTTTGAATAAAAAAAAGAACTTCACCGATTTTTTGTTCAAAAGTTCCAGGGCAGGGAGGAATAATTAATTTAATTACACGCACTACGCGACCACTAGAGTACCGAAGCGTGCCGCCGTACGCCCGGCTCTGCCGACCGACGCCCTGGAGTGGGGAATTACGCAGATCGACATTATAGTAAACAGAGGATTAGTCGCAACTCATTTCGACTAGGCTTATAGTATGGGTTTCAGAAAACCATCAAAAAATTTCGAATAATACTTAAAAATTATAGGTAACTAAACTGAAAGTTATCAATTTTTTTCCCAGATCTTTTAGCATCGTTATTGTTCTTAACAATTTCGAATAATTTGATATCCTCTTAATTGTTAGAGTGAAAAGGAAAACAAAAACAGAGTAAAATAATCTATGTAAAAAAATTAGAATTATTTCAAAATGATGAAATTTGTTTTAAAAAATTGGCCAACTGATTTTATTTTTGAAATTTTGGATGCGTATATTGATCCTTTAAAACGCTTTTACAGCTAAATGAGATGCTGGCGTCTCTGGATTGTTTAAAGTACCTACTCGTTTTACAATTACTTCGTAATTTGAGTCGGTCACAATTGCCAGGTAGGCGCCACACGTGTATATGCAAAGATCAGACGTGTGATGAGAACCTCTTTGAAGCCCTGAAGGTATAACTGAAAATTTCGGTCAATTTTTTTGTCGCCTTTCGTGGTAATTTTCTCTCGGTATATATCTCGCACTACATGTCATTATAAATATATGAGTGCGACGTTAATTATCATACGAAAAACAATCCCTTAGCAAATCCATTTTTAACGATTGCGCGTATTATACTGCATCGTATATGTACAATTTTTCTTCTCGTTTTTTAATTTTGACTGAAAATATTTTTGGTCGAACGGTATAATATAATTATTCACTGTACCTAATTATCTTCTCATTCCATGTAACGGACACGGCAAAATTATTGTTGACAATTTTTATTCTGATAAATTATTTATTCTTCTCTCTTCTCGCAAAGTGTAATTATACGATTTTCGGGAATTTAATGAATGGATATTTTTTTAGCTGTCTAATTCAGAATATTATACACAATGTATAAAGATCGAGGGGGTAACCACACAATTTCACACCATTTCATAGCATTTCAAAATTGACTGTCCCAAATATTTCACAAGCGGTTACCCCCTCGATAAAGATATATATATTACAAAATGGAAAGGATCGAAAGCTGATGTTATGTTAATTAGATTCTCTACTTGATGTTGATCTGTTTAAATTCAAAAAGATTTTCAATCAATCCTTTGTAACTGCCTAATTACCGCAATCGTTAAACAGATGTAAAGCTATCTCCGCATCTAGGAATCTTATACAGGAACAGAATATCTTTGTAACTCGATCGTTTGCAGGTTTGAAGTAGACAGCAGAAAGTAAGTAACTACTTTAACTTAATTTAATTGAATCCTCCCAGTATAGACGCCGCGGTGGGATCTCTCTACGTCAAGATCGTCACGCTCGATTTATGTCTCGGTGATTTCTATCAATTCGATGTTTATTTCTCTCTTAATGTATAATTATACTCTTCAAGTCTCTAGATTTTCAACTCCCAGATTTTTTCTTCTACATTGAATCCCAGAATTTCTCGTCATTCAATCGATCAGGTTTATTTCTTTCAATGATTTCTCAATTAATCCTTTAATACAAATGATTTAATGTTCATTCTCAATTCGCATGATATAAATTCAAGGGGTATATATTGCTGCTGTCATCGATGTAAAGCATAATATAGAGACGTCTCATTTCGCGATAATGATTATAAACGAATGTGAAACAGATTCGACGATGTTAACTTTAATGCGGACATAATGATTACGTCCAGTATAAACGAACGGGAAGATCAAGCGAAGAAAGAAAGAAGAACTGCAGGTATGTATGTAGTGCAGTGGTGGTGGTGGTGGTGGTTCACGAAGTGTACTTGATTGGGTAACCGATTCGCGATAAACTACTCCACTTCGACGTACTTCTTCGGGAAGCAGTTCCAACGGGCTGCATCATGTGGTCATGATCCACTCGGTTTTTACAGCTCCGAGTAAAATAAAAAGTGGCAAAAAAGAAAATAAGGAGTCGAAGCAAGAAATGATAAAAAGAAAAAATAAGAAACTGAATGAAAAAACAAAAAGGAACGATGTACAACGTTTAGCCGCGGAAGCGGTCCAAAGACAGAAGACATTCCCGAATACGTTGCCCTTATTTGCTCGGCGGAATTAAAAATCGTAATAGTCTTATAATTGCCGAAAAATTGTATAGTTATCTCAAGGTATTAGTATCGGCTTGAGCTTCCGCCTGGAGTCGCATCGTGGGTTCTGCAAGTTTTCGACCTCCCTAGTCGCGAAGTCGCAGAAAAACGTTTCTCAGGAATTATTTTTCGGCAGGTTCAACGACATCGTCTTACATGCTCGTAGGTACGAAATAACGCGTATAACCGCAGAATTATTTTTTTTCTGTACTTCCTGCCAAATCAGATGTGAAAATTGCTGGGCGAGATAATTCCATCCGTATTATAACACGACATATATTTTTTTATACGTCAGTAAAACACGCATAAACACGTACGTATACGTCCTTTCCCTTCTTTTTCTCTACCTGCAGGTTTTCTTTTTTACCATTCTTTTTTTCTTCTCCTTTTTTGCCCTCGGATATATAGGAGATCAAGAAATATGATTGTTAATTGCTCGTCTCGAACGAGTTGAGACCCCGAACTAGAACTGATATACGTGAACAAGACGAGCAGTATAAGCTTCAATTAGCGTTGTATTTTGTTAGCACCTGCAGCTCTCTGAAAATATTGTGTGACGATGAGACCGCGTTACCTTCAAGATATAGAACCCGCAACTCACCCCATATTCCTTTTTTCTCTTACACCGTGATCTTGCCTACGGAATATATATACCATATATATAGGTATATCCTCATCCACGTGTACTATACATATATATATACAGCCGAACAAAGAATCTGAGATAATTTATATGACGTGATAGCCTCGCTGACATCGTAATTAATGACTTACTTTTCAACCAAGTCTTAAAAAAAAAACCCTTCTCGAAAAGACGTATTCACTCGTTGAAGTATATACGACAAAGTATAATCGAAAAAAATTGTCGAGCGATATAATGTGAGTTTGAAATAAATTTTGTTACTCGTTTTCTGGGCTGCTCAAAAAAAAAAAAAGAAAAAATTTTCTACCCTTTATTTTATATTTTCTTGTCTGCAGTAACAATAAGTATATAGGCACAAGTTTGTGGTCATTCCGAAAGTGAGCTTTGAATTGAGACGTTGAAAATTTATATAAGAATTATAACAGGTACAACCCGTTGTAATTATTACCAAATGTATTTATAATGGTCGAGTTCTAATTACTGTTGCTCAAGTTATACACGGCTGGTTTTGTGGCCGAGCGATCAATCAGCGGCGAACAAACATTGCTCTATTTCTAAGACAGGCTAATTGGGCGAATCTGGTTAATTTCATACGAGAAATTCACCGTGTCATCAATCTTCAAATAATATTCACGTGAGCTCAACTATACGCACAACTAACCGGCCAAAAACCGGCGATTGATGCTGCGGGGGTTTTATTTTTATCTCCTAATGAAAAAAATTGAACAATAAAAATAAAAGATGGAATAAAAAAAAATCCTTGTTATTACAAACGTCACTGAAATAATTCAGATCCTCAACACTCTCCTGGCCTTCCATTAGATTAATAATTAAAGTTTGTTTTTTTCTCTTTTTTCCTTTTACAATTAACTCGCAGAACACTAAAGCAGCATTCTTCTGCTACATAAACCTACTCCGAGATGCGATCGTTGGAGAGAAGCAATGAAACACGATTGTCATGTAGACCTTGTTCCGAAGTACCTACACGCAAATATAATCGTCGAGTGCATTTATACGGAAGATAAATCACTAAATGATCTTTCGCTAATGTGCGGATATTTCCAACGACAAATTGGTAGCGAATTAACGAGTCGCGTGTACGTCGATAATTAATAACTTCGGTAGTTATATATCCGAACGGTCACGTATTTAAATTGGTGAGAGAAAAAAATTCTATATAAATGCAGCTTGGAATGCGGTGTAGTAATAAAATAAAATTCAACTTAAGTACCAGGTAAGAAGTATATATGTCGCACTAACAAACATGATTTTAGTATCAAGTCGCAATTATAAGCATCTGCACGAGATATAAAATTTCGATTTATGCCGATAATCCAGAAAGTCTATTAAAACCGAGTTCGTTATTTAATACACGTTATTCAGATCTCTGTACCGCTGCAGTATAAGGAAACATTTTCCACCCTGTATGTTATAGTCCTTATATATACAAATAAATGAGAGAAATAAGAGTAGCTGTTCGCGATTGAAATTTATACCCCTTTGCAAGAGCGACTAAAGAACAATTAAAGAGATTTCCTACGGATAAGAGGTTCGGGTTTGTTAAACTGCTGCGTGCAGGTAAAGTATATACCTATACATATGTATAAAGCTTGAGAATAAGATGGAAGATTCTTAGCTGGCGAGTATATTTCTTTTGCACACAAATGTCAGCAAGTTCTTTCATGAGTTCTCAGCTGCAAATTAAAAAAAAAGGGAAAAAAAAGAAAAGTTCTCAGCTGCGGATGGCGATTTCGTATTTTGGGCAAACCGCGAAGCTAACTAAGTATATAAAGGTGTATATACGTGGTTAACTATAGCGCATAATTAAAAGGTTGCAAGCTCAATATACTATATACCTTAAGTGCGAGACAAAGTAGGCGCTGGGCCGCGAGCATCGCGACGTGGCCACACAAAGAGACTTCAGGGATACTCTCAGGTCGTATGCAAAGCGGATCATTACACAGGTATAAAACCAATGCAGCTGAACCAGGCAATAAATACTTCGATCAGTGTGCTGCTCTAAGGCGTCAGTTACCGTCGCTGCATGGCGGTGCGCTCTTGACAGCCCTAAGCGGCGAATGGCAAAGCCACGTCGCTCCTGTCCACTATACGTACATACGCTCCTGTTCCTACAGGACCATCCGAGTCTAAAGGATAAAGAACGTCGTCCGAACGGCGGACAGCCACCTGCATGGTCACCCTCTTCGGGTACCACTATCCCGAAGGATATAAAGGACATATCTGCATGCATTAATTCAGCTAGCTTGGTCTTCATCGTAAAAATCAAGAACAAAAGAAGAAAAAATTCTACGTGACTATATGACAGTGAAAGTGGGGCATATAACGAATCTCTCGAGTTAATTGAACTCTGAAAAAATGAGTGACATTTTCTGATACCCAAAAATGATGGACTGCACATAAGAATATTACGCATTTTTCTTTCCTCCTGCACGAACAGGAACGATAATAATAGAAAGAAATCTTTCGATGCTTCATAAATTCCTGCATGTTTCGGCGAACTAACTAAGGCACCAGAGATAGCCCGCCTGTATGGCTCGACTATTCCATTTTCCTTGGGCGTAAATTTTTTCGTTTCATCGACCTTCCAGTTCGGATAAGAAAAACTTGCTACCGATAGTTCCGCTTTGTTAGTTTCAACCCTGACGTCGTAGTTTTAGATGGCGGCACATCGATAGGGGGTTTATCCCCTGTACGACAAGAAAGGTTGTCGTCAAGGACAATAGGGTCTGATAATTGGGTGAGCAAAGCAACGCGCGACACTACCAGCTCTCACCTGGCATAGGTATCTACATATAGCGTGGCGAACGTACGGTGATCCTCTCTTCTCACGAATCAGCCCGGATCTCCGCCACCCTCGAAAATCGGACCGGCTATATTCTTCCCTCCCACCCTACTAAAGTCTTCAGTCAAGCCACCCCGCGGTACGATAAATCGGCCGGTCCTCTCTCGGGTAATTGGGTTCACTCGGTAAGATCAATCCGATACTGTCGTCCCCGTCTGTCCGTCCGTTTGTCCCTTTGCGGCGCGGGAGTCTGTAAAAGTAGTGGGCAGTAGCATCGCCGCAGGTTTTCTGGATGTTCCTTACAGTGGAGAACAGTTGCTGAAGCGGTCGACTTTCGACTCGAATAAATATAGGGGGCGTAACTTGATTGAGGCTCGCAGAAAATTTTGGTATGCAGGAATAATTTGTTTCCTCTTTATTTTTTTTTTTTTATACTGATTATATGTATTCTATTAATTGGGAGAACGTTCCTCGTTCGACGTACGTTGGTACAGATTTGTTGGTGGAATTTAAGTTGGATCGCTTGTTTTTTTCCTGCAGAAAAGGTAACGAGATAATTGCGGTGATTTTATTACCTTGATGCTGTAATCGGTCGACTGACAATGAGGAATACGGTATAACGTACGTTAGGTAGTTGAAAGTCACGTGCAGTTCCAGCTACGTCGATCAGGGACAAAGTAATTCTTCGATTTGTCTCGGATCGCCCGAGGATCGTACCTGACTTCGGACAGACCTTAGATCCTTGGATCTAAAGGAAAAGAGAGCTTGATATTTGGACTCGTTGTGTTTCGCTTTCGTATTGCATTGCATTCGCATCGCATTGCGTCCGATCGAGAGGTGGAACTGGCACCGAGATGGGGCGGCGCGTAGCTCCGCGTTTGCAGCCCCGCAAGCGAGCAGCGGGTCCGTCGTAAATTCATCTTTAAAGCCTGGGATGCTGCAACGTCTCTCCGTACTGAGGCGGGGACTTCTTAGAGGCCGTCGGGGCTCATTTATTATTCAGATTTATAGCTCGACTCTTCGCTGACTTCAAGAGATCGGCACGGATCCCTTGGGATCTGGGGATCGGCAGGTTCCTTTGCAGCTACGCGCGGGAGCCGGAGCTCCGCTCTGAGCAGCTTGGAAATTCGACGTTTTGCATACGACATGATTCCGCCCTGATTTCAATGAATCCCACCGCATAACAAGCCTCGGAGGTCCACCACGCGCTCGCCTCCGGATCACGCGATCGCACAGTTCCATCGCGTTTCATTCTGCCGCGCGGTTCTCTTGCAGCATCCCCTGAAATTTCTTCCTCCCGACTTCCAACTTCGAGTTCCTCCTTATTTTCAAAGTTAAATCCTCAAACAGCCGGCCTCGTTCTTCGACTCGCAAGAATAATCCGCAAAGGTTTCTTGACAGATGTTCTACATGCATATCTCAGTCGGGGATAACTCTTTATAGCTAGTTTCAGGGTCTAACATTAACAACCCGCCGAAAGTCCACTAAATCTATCGCCCAGTTTTCCTTACACTGGTGTAATAATCGGTCCAACTATTTCTTGAACCGCGGTTTTACCAGTTCGTTCTACACCGACGTTTCTTGTTTTTCTCAATAAAAAAAACGAGGGAATTTCTAGTCGTCTAAATTCCTGAAATTCTACGACCGTAACCCGGTTAAAAATTCGAAAACCTTCAGTCCCAAATCCTCGACTTTTAACCGACTGCACCTGCTCCAGAATGGCTATCGGATTGGGGGCGGGTTGCGGGTATCCCTCATGGTCGTTGGGGCTAAGAGGTCCAGAGATCCCAAAAACGAGGGCTGCGGGTCCTCCGCTTTTCTCTATTTACTGACGCATATGCGATCTCCCCTAATGAATTTCAGCCTCTCGGCGTGAAATTTTGACGATTTCATAATTGGCCCATCCATTTCACCGCGGTTGATCTGTCCCAGGTAATTGGGGCAGCTCTGAAATCGGCCTAAAATCACCGTCGAGTCCGACTCCCAAAATCGTACACCCGGGTAAACTTAAAACCCCCGTTTACCACTCGGAACATTTTCTAAACGAATCGTTTATCAGCGGTTTCGATCGGTCCCTCAAAAAGCTACAAGATACATTCGAAAGAGGATCATTGTTCTTCTCTTCCCCAAAGTTCACTTTATCGTAAAATAAAAAATCACCCATATATATATATATATATATGCAACTAAAAATCCGTTATTCGTTCCTTTCTTCAAACTTAAAGAGGTTCTTCTTATTGGTTTTTTAGAACACTGTGCATGGCGAACGATACAACGTGGTTAAAAATAGACGCGATGTGAGTTCTGCGATAGGAATACAAGTGACGGTGCGCGTGATTCTTGCCCGAGGTTTGTTATTGCGGGTGTCAGTCTCGCGGTGCGATGCGGTCGCGACGTCGTTACCGTTTGCAACGACCTCCGCGTCACGTTTTTCCTTTTTTCTTTTTTGAAAATTTTATTTTTTTCTCACATGGGAGCTGCTTTTGTCTCCGCCGACGTGGCTTAACCACCTCGTAAGTCACGTGACTCACGTAAACACGTCACCACCGCCAAAGGGAAGCGATTAGATCTTTACCTCCGACCCGCTTCGCGTCGTCCTTTCCTTCGTCTTTAACTTCCACCGCGAAGACTGCACCTCGAAAGCGTGCAGCTTGAGACAGCTTGCTGCCGCAGGCGTAACCACGTTTTACCTCAAAAGACGACCGCATTTCCTTTTGCTTTTTTTGTATTTTTTTATACTCCTCACTCGTTCACGTACATTTTACCCCGAATTGAAATGATGTTGGGGGAAAAGATTCCATTTTCTGATAGCTTTATGAAAAAATTTAAAACAGTCGTATTTTCGATTGCTGTGAACCGTACGGGTTTTCGAAGCGCTTTGGACGAAGCTTATACAATCTGCAGGACATGAATCGGCAAAGTCTTTGACAACGTTGAGTTCCGCGTTTATCGGTTTTCTTGTAACGCCTCTCTCCACTGCTGTTGCCGCAGCGAATATCGCGATGTTATACCGCGTTGCTGGAGGTTGGAATGTTTTGCTCTTTAGGAATCATTAGCGGAGTCTTTCGCGGTCAATTCAAATTGTAATTCCACTCCGTAATGCGCGCCTCTTAGCAGCGTTGGTCTCCTCATCAAAATACCGTCAGACATATGGCAGAGCTTATACCGCCGCAGCGACTCTTTCCTTTCAGGTTCGCGGTGTCTGTATAGAAAACAAAAAGGCGATTCACCGGCTACCTCCACTGCACAGAAAACCAACCGCGATAAGCCTCGATCCCCTCACCGTATTTCCTAATTACACCGAGATGAAAGTTTTTTTAAATAAATTTAGCAACGTGCGTTATTAAATTACAAGTCTTTATTCTCAGTCAGACAAAAATCGGCAAGATCTTCGGGAGATGAGAGAATTGAGGTATTCGCGAAAGCTGGAGCCTCCAGCGGTTTCTGCTTTCCGTATAGATATCGCTGGTAAATTAGCGGATGCCGTGAATAGCGGCAGTTGAATACCAGGACTCTCTTTCCCAGGTGATTAAAGATCCAGGATCATAACGAATCTGGGAAGAAAAGTTCCTCAGTGCCCCACGAGGTGGCAGCATCTCGCTTAGCTCCTCTCATCTCGATCTCCCTTCCCTCTTCTACGAATTTTCTTTCTCCCTCCATCACTGACCCCCCTCTCATAGTCCCTTCTCTTTTTCTTTCTCGCTCTTTTTACGCCGAAGGCAGTCGTCACGCCTGGCACGCTCCTCCACGTGGTCCGCGGATCTTTACTTCGGTAATCTCCGGATTCGACCGAACCTCATCGTCGAGCGATGCTCCCACGCGACCAGCGCGAGTCCTTTGGATCGCTCGCACGTTACCTGCCATCGTACATACGGTCCAGACCGTCTGAGAATCGTGGTCGGAGATTTTTCAATTCTCTCCTAATTTTCGTTTTCAAATTTTTTTCAAAAAATTTCAATACTTCCGATTTATTTTTCACGTATTAATCCGATCTACTTTTCACCCGATGAAAAATGCAAAAGTATAAGATGCGTGAATTTCACATCGGCATATTTTTCTGACCATCGGAAAACTTTCTCGGATATTTTACACGGTAGAGATTTGGTGGACGTGAGTAGAGATGCGTGAAAGTATCTTGATATCCTTTTAATTTTTTTTTCAAACTTTTTATCTACGATCACAAATCATCGATATTGGTTCCTCGGAGGCGACTGGATCTAGGGGATCGTTCAGCTGTTTTGAAATATCCGCAAACCTTAGCTTCTGAAAACGATTGCTCTATATCATATTTCGAAAACCAATTAAGAATCGAGACCCCATTAGCCGAACTAGAAACGATAATTGGATGTAGAGCACGGCCTATTAATTTCAAAGATTCAGGCCCATTTCACTAATGAGACCGCAGTAGCCGGGCCTCATGCCTTTAGGCGGTTTGGCCAAGATATACGGTACAGTATACGGTCTCGGATTCCTCCTTAGAATTTTTATACCCGACAACACCGCGTTCGGAGATATAATAAATCAAAAGGTATCAAAAATAGCTTCAAAATTCACGGCCTTGCCGCGTCATCCTCATAATAGCACAAAATAAAAATTGAAACATTTTTTTCTCGCTAATTATTTATAACCTGCAGAGACTGAAAAAATAATCACGAGTCGTGGCTTTAAATTATACCTGAGAACACTATTTGTATTGGAACATTTGAGCATTTAGATAATCAGAAACTGGACCCGCAACAGAGTTGAGCCATATATATTATTTTAAGGTTGGCAACAAATTGACCGAGTGATTGGTTGAACTGGTGTCCACGAATCGAGCGAAGCATATTAGGATGCAAAGATGTTGGTCCAGAGCTAGTTGACCCATTGGCGAGGCGCTCGCTACGAATATACGCCGCGCTAACATATAAATTTAAGTCTCGCGCGGAATGGGTTCTTGGAATCGAGAACTAATGTAACTCACGAGATTCTCGTCTCCCAGCTCTTCTATACAGACCACAAAATATTCCCACGATTCTCTGAACCCGACCGGACCACGTCCTCCACAGAGGGCGAATTTAGTTTTTTCTCTTTTTTTTTTCCCCACTCTTTTTTCTATCAAAAGGACTCGCGAATCCTTGAGTAGTTTCGTAATATCAAATCAAAATTATTCAATTATTTCTCAACTTTTAATGCGACTAACCAATTATTCGTGTAAGGTTTGAATCAGGCTGCAGGTTGATTAGGCGTAATAATATATTCTTCAAAGAGTCGAGTAGCCTTTTGAATTCTTTTTTCTTTATTTCTCCCAGTACAGCGATCAACTATGACAATAAAAATGGTGTCATTGTGGTGGAGGTATGTTTTAAGGGGCGCATTGTAGGTATTGAGAAAATTGAACGAAATTCTTATTTATTCAAGCGGTGAAGATTGTCTGTTTAATGGGTATAATAATGCACCGATTTAAGGACGACTAACGAGCGATATTCTAACGCATCAACATCAACGCAAGTAAAAGCTGTTCGAAACAGTTTATTATACTTGTTAACAACCCGATGAATTGCTCGACTAACAGGCCGAAAGGATGAGAAAGTTACGTTTTCTGTGATACAAACTATCGTAAATCTCTTATTCGAGCTATATAATACATGTTTAGTTGTACAAACTGTATTTAAATGAAAAAAAGGAAAAATAGGTTAAAAAAAGGAAAAGCCATCAGCTGCCGTGTGGAATTTAATGTGTTTCTTAAAACATCTTATTGTGAGTCGGATTTTGGAATTAACTGCATTAAACAGAGGCATAAAGCCTGCTATTATATATCATGGCATAATTTGTTTCTCCACCATATTTAAATCATGTGAATTTACCATTCTCATCCGTCTCCTCGCCTATATAATTTCCGTAGTTTATATCATTTGGAGTTTCAGCTGCGTTAGGACTCGCACCAAAAAACAAAAAAATTGGCACATTACGTTAGCTTTTTGCTCGTAATGGATCCCTTATGTTCTCGACCACCACCATGAGCATCGCCATCGAGTCGAGAGCACAAAAATTTAATCTCCGTGATTAGATGCATTTGACGTTTAAATAGCTATTCCTTCGTTGGATATCCTAAGCCATGTCGCAATAATATATCTCGAGTCTTATTACGCGCGGAAAATATAATGATAAGGGTGAGTAGCGGCCGCAGCTATAGAGCGTTTAGTACGAATCGTAAAATTGGGCTAACGAGTATAAAAGAGCCTTGACTCTGTGAATCGTTGTTCACATGGCTAGCTTTATTCCTAACTACATCTTTCAAGAGAAAACGTTTATCACTCGTTAGAAACGAAGCAAATTACGAGAGCAAACTTGAACGCTGTATTTTGTATACCTAAAGCAATGGAGGTAACGATCGTTATTTACTTGTAAAATTATTATTAATATTTTTGACCGCACACGAAGCGTGAGACCACATTTATAACAAGCAGAGAAATTAAATGAAGACTGAATAAAACAAATTGAATTTTACGACACGAGAATCGCCGTTTAAAGATCAGATTCATTGAAGATGAGATGTAATGACCGTGAAGAAACGGAATTAGCGTTGGAAAATTATTACTATGGACACCAGTATCTCGACAGTTGTTGCAGTTCGCTGAGATTTTTTTTATAAATGTGCCAAGATGCAACCCCCGTTAGTTTCACCCTGTCAATTAATTTCACTCAGAGCGGTCCGCCTCAGTTTCCTCCGTTATATAATATAATATCGAAGCTTACGGTATCGCGACAGGTGGAGGTTGAGATTTCGAATGTATTGCGTAACAGGACTTAATATTACGCTTTCAAAATACCGGAAAGATTCCGTTGCGCAGCTCTTCCCCTTACCTAAAAATGAATCTGAGGGGTGTGTATCTGCTTTTTTTTTTTTTACCTCCCGGTTTTTTGAAAAAAGAGAAGGATCTTTCGCCTTGTGCAGTTCACATTCACTCAATTTTCCTCAGAATACTGTTGAGACCAGAAGGAAAACGCGAGGCATAGAAAATTAATACCTGTGTTGCAACAGGTCTGCTGCGTTGTTATCCTAACTGTACTCCGTAAGGGATTAGTGGGCGTGATTTTAACCGTAAAGGGTTAGATTTTTCTAAATCACTTCAGAAATTATAATAGACCCGAGAAATAATTAAATCACTGCAATTTGTAACATATGGTGTTGTCCCTCGTCACATAAGGGATTCGGTGTAGTTCAACGGGATTTTCTTCTTCCCCGCAATCATACGAAATTCCCGTTTTCTGAGATCATTCTTTTTTGTCGTATATACCTGTACGAAAGTCCCGGAGAGCGAAATATCTTTAGCATGACTTTTTACTGTATATTTTTTTTAGTGTAATATACAGTTGATATTTTCGATAGTGAGAAGAGTGGAATGACGTTTTGCGGTAGACTGCAAGAAATTGTATACGTAGGATATGCGGTTTCGCAAATTATTTGATCAACCGGAAATTGCGGTGACAAAAGTGACATTTAAGAATTTTCATCCGGTAGGTAGATCCGTGCGTATAGTACCAGCTCGTTTTGAAGTTATTTCACCGCTTCCCGAATATATAAATGTATGAGATTTCGTTTTTTCTTCCTTCAAATTTTTCTAGTCCCGGAACAAAGGGGCTCGTATAACTTTTGTACAGTTTTGAACATGAAACGTTTTTAAATAATTTTTGAAAGTTAGATAAATATAATTACAGGAATCTGCAGCAGCTTGAAGAACCACGCTACCTGGGCCCGTTCCCGCTCAAACAAGAGGCTTTTACGCGCGGTCCGATAGTCAAACAGGGACCTACGTTCAGAGGTAAGTCAGGAGACACCGTAGGGAACTACCCCTCATTTTCAAAACGCCTCAAAAAATTAACCGATCCAAAATTTTGTGGGGGAGATGATTAACAAATCATTAAATTCTGCTGTTTTTTAAATACAGGCGTGAAGATTGATTTTAAGAAGTATTTTTTTTTTAACCAAGCCATGGTGTTGGTAAGGGTTGGCATTTACCAACCAACAACCACCTACCAACAGCTGGTTCCATTTGCCACCCGTTACAAAAGTTAATTTCATTCCCTGAAAATTCTCTTCCTGGTTGAGAAAGTCGTTGCTCTCAAGTTTGAGCATTGGACATGCATCGATGAATATAGAGTTCGATTTTTTATTGGCAGATTTCAAGCTGAACAATGTCCACTTTTCATTTGAACAGGGAGAAATTTTTTCAATCGTTTCCTAACGAGTTGTTTCCGTTTAGTTTGATTCCTCAAATAATCTTCGGTTTCTGAGATAACCTGCACCGAATGACTTTAAAATAAATGACGCATCGTTTGAACGTGTCGCGCAGACACCAAAGACCCATATAATTGACCGGAAGTCGAAGCTTGTAATCAGGGGAATTTCGGTAGTTTGAAAGCGATGCTATTTCTCGGCACCTGTTTCCTTCTCTTTTGAAACCCTGAAGCGCTGGCCGGCTCGGGTCAAAACAAAATAAACTGCAGATCATTCTCAACGACAAGAAATCTCTACACACCGTAACCACATGTTAAAAATCTTCACGAGATTTTCTCTTTCTTTTTTCTCCGATTATCTCAACACTTTGGTACTTGTCAATCGATTAAGTAATCCCAAATAAAATAACTCGAGTCTCGAACTCACCTGTATTTCTCTAATATTATGTTATACTAGCATTGCACTCGCGAGCTTCACTTAGCTTTGACTATAAGACTTATTACTTTAAAATCTTTGTTTTTATCAAATTATTGTTAACTTATCAATATTTTTTTTGTTTATAAATTAATCGACAGATTTTTGTTCCTGAGCTCGAGATACATGAGGAAACAGCCGCTCAAGCGATTCAAAGAATCTTCGATTTTTGGCCCAAATCAGCATTTTTTTTCACAGGCTCTTGATGTATTCTTTATAGGTATTTTGTGCTGAGGAACCCGAATCTATATGAATTGAATTGATCTATATCTGGAAATGATCGAGTTGCCGCCAATTTATCAAAACTGAAACAGTAAAATCGTCGGAATCGTTGGGAAAAGATATAATTAATATGGTGAGGTTTTTATAGGAAGTCGGGGGATCGGTTGAAGGTATCATGGGCGTATCGTTAGGATAAAAAACGAAAGGATATAGGGTCAGTTTATAATATGTACAGAGCACAGGCAGGAAACAAGGCTATTAGATTGCGGCCGAAGGTTGTGCCCTTAGGGTAAAGCGGTCGTAGCAGATGTCAAATGTGTATTAACAATATAACGAAATGATATAGTGGGGATTTACAGTTTTCTGTGGTTTTATTCCGTTAGTTGAATATAATTTACTGACTTATTGCTCATATATGATTTTTGTAGAAGCGCGTATACGAATAGTAATTAAAAAACGATTTGTGGTATTTCCCTAGAATACAATACACCTGTATCAATACGTAAATTTTTCTTTTCCGTTCACCTTCCCAGAATATAACCCGATCCTCCGCGATCAACAGTTGAATTTACGTCACTTGAAATACTCGATTAGTGATTCGAGTGCACGCGGATGTTACGATAACCGCGGGTGGGTATTGAAAAATAATCGATCGATAAAATCGATAATAATTAACGATGTATAAACGAAGGTTTTAAATTATTAATGAACGGTAAATTGTAGCGGTTCAATAATGCGGATCATGAGAATCGAGAATATTGTATCGTTTTAATAACGTATTAATTGAAAATGCATCTGTCACTGTGTCGAGCTATTCGCCATGTGCATCATTGCCCCACCGGACGTTATCAATGTATAAATATTGTCCATTTGAACAAATAATATCAAAGGTAAAACCCTAGGGACTGTTACATTTTTTACGGACTATACTTAACAAGCCTAGTCTACTTGCTTGCTCTGCCAGGTGTTGAAGCATCCATGGGAATTATGCTGATAACTCATCGCAATTCTCACGGAGCCCGTCCTGATATATAAAAATATTAACCACGTCACATATGCGTGCCTAATAAATATCATATGATACTCCAAAAAAATCTGTAAAGTTTCTTAAGCTGAAAAAAATCTAGTTAATCGATTCCAGTTCGATTATCATTCATTATAAATAAAATTACAAAAATCGATACTCTGAAATTTTTGCACGACGTTTGTTTCGTCATTGCATTGACGCACGTTCTGCGGTCGATCGATGAATATGGCGATACATGCGATAAAATACACACGCCAAAATTTTTTTGTCGATTCTGTGGTAAAGTCCCGTCGATTTTTGTGGCGTATATACGTAACCCGAGCATCGGAATTAACTGTAGTTCCCACAACGATGGATACCTACGTAGTAATGTGACGTGACGTGATGCGATGCGATGCAGCAATCAGACACATGTCGTTCGCGTAGCGTTCCAAACACCTGGACTCACGACTAGGAGGCTTCGGATAGGTCATAAGTTTTGACAAGCTACCAGTAGCATCGTTCACTTCAGAGGTACCCAATACATGTGTGTGACTGCACTTAATTTCAACAAAACATATGCTTTATTTTATTTTTCTCGTATGCTCGAGTAACTCCGTGCAGGTTAAAGGGGGATGGACACCTTCAAATTGGTCAAATTAGGGAATAAACGGAGAAACAAAATTAATTTTCCTACCATCAATTTTCTTTTTCTCTAAAACACCCGAACAATTTACTTTCAGTAACCAGAATTCGTGAAAATAGGAAACATTACTGCATATACTCGTGTGCATGTACGGCAACAATGGCCAAATTCTAAGGGGGTCTGATGGGTAATTTCTTTCGGCGCAAAGACTTTTTCCCCGTATAAAAACCTACACCTATACAAAGTTCGACCAGGTAAATTGCGAAGGGTGCATCATAATGCGGAGAGTCTTGATAAAATACATAAGAACTACATGCACGTACAATACGTATATAGGTGCGTACACACCATATACTTTGCAAGGGCGCTGTCGGTCGCGTGAGAGCGCGTGCGAGTCAGCTGTCCCGTGACGTCACGACACACTCGTACAGAATCTATCAACATACCTATAGAGAAATCTACGATCTGAGATATCGAGTTACTATAAAGAAACGCATAGCCGCACACACCAGTGGCAGCATTTTTCAAATTGATCGATAATTCGAGAAAACAAAAAAAAAATCACAAGTTTCGTCTCACGGTCCTTCGATCACATCCCAAGGTACATGAATTCATCAAAGCAGAATTGGTGAGGCGAAGCTCATAAAAGAGTGGCATTATGATTCACTGAGAACCGAAGAGTAAAATAAAGGAAGTAAATTTTTTCGCATCGTGTTAATTTCACGATTATAATGCGAACAGTGTCTCTTGCCCGCAAATTTTACGAACTTCCACGTACCTCGTAAGCGACTTGTTATGTGTGATCGGTAATTACTTATGTGTGCATTGAAGTACAAGATGATCATTTAAGGTTCGTGTGACCGGGACGGGTCCATCAAAAGCGGACAAAGAATCTTTTATCAAAACGTGTACGAGCGCGACTTGTACTTCACTTCTATCTTTTTTCTTTTATTCCTTTTTAATTATTTTAACCTCTAAGTGAGACTCTTCTGTGTGGCTTCATTCCAAAAATTTTTTACTCTTCGATACTCGCTCACTTCTGTAGGTCCGAAGAAAAAAGGAAAAAACTATAGCGAGAATTAATTCATTCGAATCTCATGGTCCATTTTGATCCTGATCGAAACAACAAAAAATTCAACCGTTCGTTACGTTGTTGACTCGTGCTCATTTTAACGGTTCATAAAGTAAGCTGCGAAGTGTGACGTGAGTTTTGTTTTTTTTTTCAACAAAAAAAATAATTGTAAACTGTACAATCCTACAATTAAAATACGATGACATTTATTAAATAATTCATTCTCAGGATTTTCCCGCCATTTTTTTTTCACCCTTCTTTGGTATAGGATCTGGATGGGAACTTGCAACGTTTAGCATAAACCTGTTTTCCAATAGATTCATATTTTTTTTAACCATATGCAGGTCTCTTGTCAATTGTATTCCTGCATCAGCTGCAACAATGTCCTTCACGAGGCACTGACCTACTCATCGTAAGGAAAAAAATTATAATTACGTAGTCTGTCTGTTCTCATAAAAGGGTTAAAAAGCACGCGGTGAACAAAGGAGAGAAAGAAAAAACCAAAAAGAAAACGCGTCAAGTCCTTCATTATCATGGGCAGTTTTTTGACCACCGGCCAGCATCCGAAGTCGCACCTCATTTTCTATACCCTATATTGAATAAATTTCAATGTATTTTACTTTCGTTGAAAGAAGCTCATCGTTGTAATGCACGTAGGAAAAATGCAGATTGCAGCAAAGACTGCAGGGTAAAATAATGAGAAGAAAAAAAACAGAAACAGAATAAGAAAATATCCAGCATCTGTCTTAGCGCACGCGATGATCAATACCGACTTGCATCTGTCCTCCAGTACAATTATACGACGCTTATGCTCGTGCTCCAATAAATATGAGAATACTCTCGCCCGAACGATTATTTTATTACAAAAAGGGAGACCGTGAAAAATTTGCGGATTTCTTGTGCATGAGGTACAACAAAAAGTCTACCGATAGTTCAAGGCGATGCCCTACAACTGCAGATGTTTGTGACGTCATAAGAAGGCACACGTCACCTGGCGTGACGTCAGATCACGAGGGGGTCTTGGGTAAGGTTTCCCTTCGAAGGAGACCACTCGCCGTCTGCTGCTTTCGAGGGGGGGTCCCCTTATTCAATGACGCTTAATATTATGCGCTCACATACGTATAATACGTATGGGAGACTCTCCTTGGGTACGAATGAAATTTTATCAAGAACCCCTCGGCTTCGTACCCCTTAGAAAGGACAAAGAATGACGTGATTCGGTCGCGCGCGTCTCGGAAGAGGCACAAGAGGTCGATAGTATAAAATTGTATAGGTATGTATACGGAGTACGTAGGTAACACGTGAGAAAAAGGCACGTGTCCAGAGCTCCCCGTGTTACCGCACTAAGCACCTGGTATTCTTTTTTTTTTTAAACTTAAGATATCGCTGGGGAAAACGTTTATCTAAAATACCATGCGAAACTAGTCACACGCTAGATCCAAACATTTTTTTTTCTTTCATAATCCAGACGATCATTTGACGACTTGGAATTTTTTTATACGTTCTCATAAAGTATCGAAATTCTTATGCCTGAGATTGCGGATCGAAGTCTCGTGAGGAATAATTGAAAAAAAAGAAGATAAAGTAATGAGTCTGAAGTAGGACTGTTCATTTCACACGCCCTGATTGTAATAATTTTTATCCCATCGCGTGATGCAATCCGGATTACTTGGAAGGTATGAATAATTGTAATCAGCTCTTCCGTTTTCTCGTTGCAATTACCAATCTTGAATCTCAACGTCTGGGCCATATGTCGCTGTGAAAAATTCTCGAAGTAACGTGTACAGAAAATAGTTGGAGAATACGTTTTGGGCCAGTGACCAAAGCGACTAGCGTAACGTGGTAGTAAGATTGTTATATATACCGGTGGTAAACCCCGTATACGCGCAGCTGCGTCGAAGAAAAATCAGTCGCTGTATAAGGGAGCAAAAGAGAAGGCAGGTGACGTGGGTCGCGTGCCACGAAGATCTCCCGTGCCCCTTCTTGTTCCCTTCTTACGTAGGGTCTTATATTTTTTCCCCCTTACGTCTCTACTGCACATCCCATGAGTCGAGCAATCCGTGAAACGGCGCATCTTGCATCACCCATTGTGAACGCTCACCCTTCGTTTCTACCTTCACTTCCTCCTCCCTTCCTTCCTTCCTTCCTTGCTTCCTTTCTTCCGTATTTATTTTATCCCTACTTCGTTCGTTCCTTGAAATGTTTACAATTTCGTTCGTTCTACCAACAGATTTCCGTTGCACTACCTACGCTTTTGATCGCCATAACGGAATTCCGGAAGCAACTAATTTAGGTTAATCGATTTCGGACGATCCGGGAACGATTTTGATACCAGCACTGAGTAGACTTTCGTTTAAACGAATATGTCAAGTGCACGGAATATTAAATAAGAAATAAATACAACGCGTGAAAAGAAAAGTGGGGATTTTATATTCACCTTTGTAAAGATAGGCACGAGTTTGATCCCCGAATCTGATGATCAGCTGTTGGCATCGGCATATGTACGGACTGCCCTGACCCCCTGAGAATCAAAGTTCGCTGGTAAAACGGGTCCATGGGGACAATGCGGCATCTTTGCGTTGGCATCTCCAGGGGTCGTCGTACCTTTTCTTACACTCTTTGGTGCTCGTGATGCTACCGAGGGGGGTCAACCTCAGCTTCTGCAACACAGATCATGAAAAAAAAAAAATGAAAGAGAGGAACTAGGCACGCGCCAAACATCACCTGTCCCTAACTTTATCGAAGAACATATATAATATACGACAGCATCGACCTATTGATTCGAATGCAACGAACACCTGGTAGGTATGTGTGGCGATTTAGACTGTAAGCTCAAAACCTTTTCGAGAAATTTGGAGAATACCGGAATTCAATATTGCTCGCTTCTGAGAAACCGTAAATTCGTCTCATGGTAAAATATTATTCATTCCTATTAGGGGAGTTGGTTAATCAATGGCGTAAAAAGGTGTCAGGTTCACGGGGTCAAATGAGTGCGCGGGAACGTAACGCGGCGAATGTACGTCCAACTCGTATCGCTTATCGCATACTCGCTCCGCGCGACTTGCCCTGCAGGCTGATATCTTCTGGTGAAAGAAAAAGAAAAAAAAAAAAGAAAGAAATACGTGAAGAAAGGAAAGAAAAAAAATCGGAATGCATACGCGTACGTACATGTGTAACATGAATACGTGTGTACACGACAGAACGCCTGCACAGTTTTTTGGTATGCTAAATAATAGTTAGACCAGAACACTGCTGGTAAATTCGAAGCCAAAGGTTCTCACAGTCCACCTAGACAGACATCCGGTTCTCCGCGAGGATGAACTTGTTCGAAATGACAAATTTTATGTCTAGCTCAGGCTCATATTCCTTTGTTGATGGGTATGCACACAGAAATTTGCATAGAGCTAGTAGTAGAACGTCAGATGTAGGCTACTTGCGCTACAGCTACGCCTTATTCTATTTATATGTGAGAATTCCGAGCGATCTCTGCAATTACTAGGGTGGTATTTTTCAATCTTTCGTGTTTCTTTTTGCTTTTTTATTAATGTCCTTGTAATTTCAGCTTAAGAAATAATTACGATCAACTGCGATTCTTTGAGGATTTTTATTTTCAGAAGAAAAGCTTCGCCTAGACACTAGACAGGAAGCACAGGTGGCCTACCGGATAAGGTCAAGATTCATTGGACAGATACACCAAACCCATCAGCTGCGAAGACGTGGGGAAGCCGGGTCCAAAGGTGGCCAGAAAAACGCGTTGATTATTATAATTTTTTTTCTACACAAATATACTTAAGACTGAAAATTTTCTACAGTCCATCCGAGTAGACTCTGATCAATAAAATTTACTGACTATCAGTTTGAAAAAAAAAAAAACTAAAAACATGTAGAATAATGGCTAGAAAATTTTAGTGGTTTGTTAAAAGTTGAGAGTCTGTATAATGTGTAATTAAACACTGCATGATATTTACAAAGCAAAGTGCCCAGTATATTTTTTAAAAAACATTTTCATGGGCCTTGGTCTTTGGGCCGATGAGTTTAATAGTTCCTGGAATCTTTTGAAAAATCTGCTTGGGCAGCTCTCTTCGGTCTCCTTGGGATATTCTCTGGTCCGTCTCCTCTTACCAATTTTTTCATCTCCTACTCCCGAAGACCCGCTCGAGGTCCATCGGCACCCGAAATCCTACAGCATCACTCCCACCTCTGCACTCTTTTCTTTTTCTTTTCGCCTTTTCTCTCTCTCTCTTCTTGGGCCCCGCGATGTCCCATTCAGGGAGCGCATGTAGTTAGGTAGGTATATCTACAGTGTACGGGTAAAGCACCTTGGCTTTAGCTGCAGCCAACTACGTCGCATCGTCATCCTCGTCGTCGTCGTCGTCGAGTAGACGTAGTTATACTTGGTCGCCACCGAAACGCGAGCTTTACCGAATAAGGCCGAAGGGGCCCGAGGCGATGGTGGGAACGCAGAGAGCCCAATGTTCTCACCAGCTCAAGAGCGAGCTTCGAGCCCGAGAGTGCGGCCAGGCTACGCAAGGTGGTTAGCTTGCTTAGTCGCTCCCTGATCGCTCTTTACCTCCAATCCAACCTCGATTGCCAGCTACTACGATCCCTCTTTGCAACCTGCTCATCGCAATTCATCCTTTTGCTAAATTTTCAAAATCGCAGCTACCCGCGCTTATTCACAATACCCGCAAAGAAAGAGGCACGAATTCCACCACTTGTACGGACGAAGTCGTGCAAAAATTTTGGTTTCGATCGAAAAATTGATGATCTAAATGACGACTGAAGGACAAAAATATCTTTTCTGTAGTCTTTCCGGTAGTTTTTGGAAAGGGTCATCGATTGGGAGTCAGTTCGTCAAAAGCACTGAACAAAACAGTTTGAAAACTTAAGATCCCCAAGTTGTATTTGGGCATTAATCACGATGCTGTAGGATCGTGAGGAACAGAAGCAGTAAAATCAGGGTGGGTTTTACGGGGAGTCTAGAGAAGAGCCGGCTAAGACAACGAACAAGGCTTCTGATCCCACGACTCAACTGCAGGGGTCCATTCAGTGCCTACCGACAGAGACTAAACAGATCGAGTTTCCCAAAAGATCGACCGCCGAATGATCTTGGCGTTAACAGACCTGCGGACAGCCCCTGCGGGATCCTTGTAAATATAACCCCATAGGATGGCCGTTCCGCTGCCCGTACAAACCTATGCCTGAGAAATTTAACGCATCTGAAAGTGTTTTTAAACGAGGTAAAACACCGACGAGAAACAACCTGAAACTAGAGATTAGATTACTCCTCAAGATAAGACTGCGCGAGATTTTCTATTTCTAGACTTGACGACGTTTCACGCGAGAGACAAAGCGGCGCGATGTTACAAGAGCTCCTTCTAAAATCAGGTCGTACCGGTTTGATCATAAAAATTCTGCAGTTAACAATGTACGTGAAGCTGACAGACTCGAAACAAAGGTCACTTCGATAAATTTTTTTTTCTAATATCAGTGTACGGCATCGATTAATCAGGCGATGATTACACCGTATACGATTGGAATCGATGCTGAAACGTTATCTCCTCTTTTTTTTTTTTCTTCTTTTTTAATCGGGTTCACGGGTCATGACTCCCCACGACTTTGGTCTACCGATTACATAATTCTCACGACGATAGATGATGGGAATATTTTATATCTCGAGAGACTTGGGTACTTAAATATGCCTTTGGTCCGATTTCTTTAGCCCAATGATCAGCTGCAGCTCAGTTTGCCGTTCATACGGCAAAACCTCTGGATTATAACTCACGATGTAAGACGTACGGGCTGGGATAAATTTTTTAGAACGTTATTTAGATCATATGAAAATAAATAAACTAAACCGTAACATCAATTGGGCATATGTCATCCCTCGGTAATTTTTTTTTCATTTTATTTTGTTTCAACAGAAAGATGAGGATAAAAGTCGGCTCATTTGACTAGCGATTCGCACGATTAATCTTCATTTATCTCCTACAGGAAATCCAACACATCGAAATATGGTATTCGATTTTTTAAATATCTATATAAATAAAATGTAAAATAAAATTCGATCCTTAATTCACAGGAAACGTCGTCAGGATCGAAGGATTGCCGTTTAACATTATAGGATACCGAAAGGCTAGAGATTCCCACAGATCCTAAACCCGCCCTCCCACGACCCGAATCCCTTAGGAGACAGTTATTTTATACAAGAACCTGAAATTTTAGCCTTTCTATGCAAATACCGAAATATACCTATACCGTCACGGCTTTTTTCCCTCGTTCTGTTATTTCCTTGCCAATATAATATAAAACCTCGGGGTTTTTGGTCGCGAGGCCTTCGTGTGTCAGCCACGCGCTCTTCTAGCGGTCACGACATAATGGATGCATTCGGCCTGCTCATTTTATATCTTCGTCTAAACATTTCTTTCTTTTTTTTTCTTCCTTCCTTCAAGTCGCATTGTACTCGTCGTAGTTGGTCCTACAGTCGTACGTATGTATACCAAGGTATATGAACTGGAGAGGGGAGAGATCACTTGGGAACTTGCAGGGGACCCCGGGAATAGGTAAAGGGTAAAGGTAGTACGACGGAGAACCAAGACGTGGGAACCACCGCCAGGTGATCCCAGCGTACGTATGAAAGTTGCGCCAGAGACGAAGGATCATTCCGGAAGTGGCCTCGCGGCTACTGGACGACGAGTTTTTCGCCCCCCTGCGACCCCTCAAAAAGAGGGTTCGCGTGCGAGTCCCAAAATCACCTTTGAGGATTGCACGTGCTCACATTTTGCCTTGCGCAATAATTTTTGCGAAGGCTATGTAACTGGGATTTTTTATTTTATTTTGTTTTCTATTGGAATGTCAAAATTTGCGGTAGATTTTTACTTCGGTCGTCTTTTTTTTATCACAAATTGTTGCCCAAAAATTTCACCACCCATTCGGGGCAAAATTTCATCTTGAACCTCCCACACTATGCGCGTGACCTTATTCTCAGCAATGGGGCCTACTGACCCAGATTTGTTCAAGGGGCTTCTTGAGATTCTGATATTGAATTTTTGCTTTTGTACGATGAAATACGAGTGTTCGAGTTACAGAAAAATAGACCGTGTGATTCGACACATAAAATTTAGACAGCCCTTCGTAGGTCTAGAGAAACCTATGAGATGCAGCTACTCCAGAACAAGGACCTCATTTTATTTTTCCGGAGATTTTAGATCGCAGAAAAAATTGAGTTTGTTTTCAAGTATCTCGGTGGGGTCCTTACTGATTTTCATTTCCCAGCGAGTTACAGCTGCGCTGCACTTCATTTGGTTTCTTTTTTTTTTTTATGATTCCATGGTAATTAGAAACTTTTTAATACCCCGGTGTTGTTTCTCCTTCACTTCCTTGTGCAAGTCTGCGGTTTTTGCTTCTCCCATATTTACGGAAATCCTCAAATATGCAGCGTATCGCGTTCACCCCCATCGTTCATAAAGTTTGTCTAGGGACCCCCCGAACGGTTTACACTTTTTACCAATTTTTACCGCACCCTCTGAAACCGACCCCCCAAAAAATTACAGCAAAACTCCTATGGGAAGTAACAAAATTAAAGTAGAGTTAGTTTTTTTGAGTTTTGAAGCTTGCTGTAAGGTTAAGAAATATTTTAAATAACATTTAATATAGGTGTAGAGTGTTCTCGTCTTTTTCTCTTTTTCTCTTTTGCTCTCGGTTATAAGAACGGAAGTCTAGATTTCGTGTTGGGAATTGAAAGTGAATAGTCACGGGATATTTCATCGGTAAAAAGAAGAATCCCACAGTGGTCGTGGTTCCCTGCGTGGGCGAACGGGGATAGCTGACGCAGGTGCATCTTCGCAACGGATCTCCTGAAACGGGGAAGTACGGGGTTCGGGGAAACGGGAAACAAGTGTTCTGGTGGGCGTTCCAAATTTAGACGAAGACCAAGGCGAGACCTTTCGAGATGTTTGTGGTCAAACCCACCGCTTCGGGGCTCTCCAGCCTCTACGGGTTAATGAGAAGGTCGCGACATCTGACCGGACGCCTTCCGTTATGACAGCTCTTCCAGATATTTATGGGAAATTACGGATCATGGGAAAACGAGGAAAAGATAAGAAATCTCAAAATTTCAACAAGATCGTTACACATACGTCCACCACCGTGTCAATATTTTTTACAAGTTTCCCGTCTCTTCGGATTCTTTTTTTTACAAGAATCGTCCAGCTCGAGGAGCGAGTTCAGAAAAAACACCAGAAAAACGCAGCGGTGCAAGACTCAAGGCCACGATATGGCGGGAAGTTTGGAAGACCTTAGCCACCTACCTCAATCACTTTGACCACTCTAACCACCCTGACCTTACAGTGTTCCGGAAACCGTGGATATTCACCACCTCGTCAGAGGCAGGAATCGCCGGTTTCTTTTTCTTCTACGAGTTCGGTGCAAGCTGCAGGGTAGCTCACAGTAGTGGAAAGAGAAGAGGAAGTGTAGAATATGACGATTTGAAGCAAGGACACGCTGCCTCCGAAGCAAGTCGTAGCTACGCAATAATATTATTATATACCAGTCGTCCAGGGACAAAGATACAGCTCAACGGACATTATGCGTTTATTGGTGGTACCCCAAATAAAACCATAAACTACGTAGTCCGCGTTTCTGCCTCTTCTTACCTTCAAGGAATGCATTCGTTTTCAGAAACAAGAATTATATCATTCCTAAACCAACTTCCCGGAGTGTAACAAGACCGGCAAATAATTTTTAAGTCAGCCTTTTACGTAATTACTAAAAAGTTTTTCATTCAGAATTAAATTTTGTTTTTTCCCCCCTCTCTACCTCTGGGGTGTAACGACACATAGGAATTCGAAAGTCTCGAATGACTGCTGCACACGGGAGCAATTGTGTTTGATCGGAGGCAGCTGCATGCGTGTGTTGGGTTTTGATTTAATCATTAAGCAAAATGAATTCGGTAATTGCATCGATAAATATCTTAGTAATTTTTCTAGGGCCCTTGATTCGGTACTCAAAATTCGCAATCGCTAAATCAGAGGTTACTAATTTTGCTGCGGTAGTAACGGGTCGGTCACTATGTAGTAAAATACCCTGCATTACGTTCTCCCGGTCTGCAGCGTTCGTACATACAACTCTTTGTGTTGCTGGTATTGCAGCAGAAATTGCGCGACGAAAGCAGAAGGATCCTTAGAAAAAAAGATCGTAAACTAAACGTCAGTCGACTTGAACGCTGCTAACTTATACTACACAGCAGGGTTATGAGCTCTAACGATTTTATCGGAAGATCAGCTTTGGCATGCGGATTCCGGATCTTGATTTTTCAAGTTAACTTTGCTGCATGGGTCCCTTTGAATTACGTTTTGTCTTACCATTGCCGCTACTGCGGCACAAATGCCGCAATTTTCACGGTGGCGTATACATATGAACGTCGACGCCAATAATTCTCGTGTTCAAAAATTTCTCTTCTCAAAATCCCCGCCCTCTTTGCTGCGCTGAATTCAAATTTTTTTTCATGCTTTTTCTTTTTTGGAGATCGTTGCAGCCGATCAAAATTACGCAACTGCAGATTGTAATTAGAAAAAAAATGTATAACTAAAATAAGCACGTATCAATAAGCATTGGGTAAGTACGACATGAAGTACGGTAAATTCCCCAAAAGTCGCGCAGCCCCTAAAAGTAAAAGTTTACCGGCGCAATAATCGGCAGTCATAAACGTTTATTTATTTATTATAGGGATCCTTCTATGAGCCACGATTGGCTCTTAAAATGGGCAGTAACTGATTTTGACAACAAATTACTATTCCAGAAATGCTGCTAATTTTATTGAACAAGCGCCGAAGACCGTGCGTATATATATTCGGTATATCCTTCTCAAGTTTTCGGACATGCGACCATTTTTATGAGGGATTCAATTTGACGATATAAAATCTTTATTTTTCTTTTTTATAGTTTTATACACTTATTGGCAAAGTGTTATAACTCGTAAGCGTGCCAGCCGTCACTTCGGACTCGCGCCATGATTTTAGCAAAAATTATCATCGAATTTTCCATTTATTCTCAGAGCTAAATTTTAACTCCACAAGCGTTTGTGGGCAACGGAAGGTATCATCGTACGTCCCTACATACATATATACATAGTTTATTAATGCGCCCGACAGGCACACTTATGTCGTGCTTAACATAGAGGCATTCCCTCTGCATGTGCACGCCCCCGTGACGCGTACATTTTACACATATGGCTATAGGTATGCGTATATTTTGTTTGCCTTTCTCTATCAGATGGTTCTCCGTCTTATGCATTCATGGGTCAACAGAGGCTGTATTATTTCATTCAGTATCGTTATTGCGAGGGAACGAAATGAAACTAAAAATTGTGATGAGAATGCATTCGGAACCCCCGAATTTTTGCATAACATCTTAAGAGGAGACTCGGAAAGATTTCATGGCAAGAATCTGAATTTCATTTTGATGTGATTGAGATCTGTAGGATTTTTTTCGATTTTTGGATTCGGATCGTTTTGGTCATTTTGAAAAGGAAAAATTTAGTTTTTTACACTTCTTGGTTGATGATAATATTTGAGAATGGTTTTAGTTTGTCTCGTCCAGAAAAATACCTTGGGAAAACTAGTGTGAATTCCCACACATCAACAGGTCTTTTGAGGGCTGAGATTCCGTGTTTCCCCCACTTCCTAGATGCACCACGTTTTCATGCAGCCTGCCAGCTCTCCCCACTACATTTAAATTACCCCCCACTTCGCAGCCGCTACTGCATCGGCATGCGGTCTTCGAATTCGTAAACGTCAAACAGTAACCCTCCACACCCTGACCGGGTCGTCACCAGACAAGGTGATCATCCCATCGCGAAGTTTTTGGGACGACCGAAAATCGTTGTTTATTGAACATTTTGTAAATACTTTCTGAGTTGGTGGTTAAGTTTTTTTGAAAATCGATCCCCGATTTTTCAAATGTGCTTCGTTGTTCATCGAGTTATGGTTATTAATTATCATCTTAAATAATCTACGAGGAGGGCGAGAACGAAGCAAAATTTAACGACAACATTTTGATCGATTAAAATAAAACTAGTTTTTAATTACTTGTGTTTCATTTTTTATTCTTCATTTTAATACGTATATTAAGTTTCATAGTGTGTGCGTGTGTCCTCAATATTTTTAATACTCATTGTCGGTGTGAAGTTGCAGAATTTAAACCCACTTACGCATGTATTACACGATCTACATCATGCAGGGATAATAATAAATCGTGTGAACAAAATTGACGTTAATTAATTGTCAGAACAGACGATTAACATATAATTACGGCTGAAATAAAATTGAAAATTGTTATAAATGGTGGATTACTACAGCTACAAAATGTCAGGAAGCGAGGAAGAGTTCGAGCCTCAAATGTCCCAAGCCGGAATGTCAAAGGCTGAACTCCGAAGGGTGAGAAAATTTAAGCTATGCGTTAACAGTACCTGTTTCCAAAACACCCTTAAACATTCTTCAATCTCACACACATCGCATTCAAATTTAAACTTCACTGACAAAAATTTTGATGAATCATGTACCATTCAAATTAGTTAATTGATTGAGAGCTACCCTTATTTTATTTTTTCTTTCCCCATTTAGAGCAACAAGCCAATAATGGAGAAGCGAAGAAGGGCAAGAATAAACCAATGTCTGGATGAATTGAAGAGCTTGATTCTCGAGGCAATGAAAAAAGACGTAAGTTTATTTCGTTATCAAACATCAATTGGAAGTTTCGAATATTCCCGTAAAAAGTATTTTTTCCCACCCCAATTTTGGTTCTTGCGATCAGCTGACGACAATTTAGGGTACGTAATAGCAAAAAAAAAAGAAAAAACCCAAGTCACGTGTTCTATTTTTACTGTAAATAGATTTGTCCGCACGTTTTAGAACAACGTGATTATCTGCCAACGACGTATCGCTCGTCAATACAATGATTTCAATCTCATGCTAAGGGAGGTTAATTGAAAGCTCTGGCGTCACGAATATCGACGCTCTATGTTATTTGTAAAAACAATTTCTCACGAACCCGAATATTAGGCAAATGTCTCGACGGCGAAAAATATTCTACCTGGCTTCCGCGAAAATTGAACTTCGATATGGGCACATATTAAGTCCGAGATAAAATTTGGGCACATAAATGTGATCTTGCGACCCAGAAAAGTTAGATTTTTTTTCTAGTCCTATCCGGTTGCTTTGCCAAGGACTTCTTTCTCTGTCTATCATCTTCCGTTCCTTTTTTTTCTTACCTTTATGCTCGTAAATATTTGACCAGGTTCCCTGAGAGTGGATGAAAGAGAGAGATGAATATATAGAGAGAATTTCTGGTGATCCTGTCTGACGGCATTTATTTAACATGGTGCTGAAGGGGTGACGTCACCGCGAGGGGGTTAAAGTTTTGTTTTAGTATTTTAGATGCCGATCCGTGGGAACGATGTGCACGCCGCCCGCATACGCGCGCCGCTCATGGTGCAACGGTACTCAACCGCCTCGAGATACTTTAAAGCAAATTTCACCTCTTAAAGGATCGCGTTTATAATCATAATCCCTCAATTTATTTACAATGTCAACTCACGGTGCCTCCCACTCTTCATCTCCCCCTCAAACCCACCCCAATTATATCATAAAAAAAACGAGAATCGGGATAGTAAACGTATCCCGAAAATTTGTAATCGAAGTGGATGAAGTTACGGTAAAATATAATCCTTGCTTTCGCACGGTTGACACTATGTGATCTGAATTACGTGGCCAACCGGTCCAGGACTCAAATGTCCTGTACCTGCAGACAGGAGCTCTTTGGCCGAAGAGAGATTCTCGTCTCAATCGGTAACTCGATCCTGTTAGATCGATCTTGCATGCACACTGCCGTGCGATGCATGCGACGACGACGAATTATACTCTCTCACCGTTCTCCTGATCCGCCCAGATGACTTCCGCTACCTGCTCACACTTGTCTGTCCCGTCCATCCGTTCGTCCATCGCCGTACGAAACGCCCCCCGCGTTCGTGGGAACCTCCAAATAATTATTAAAAACTCATCTCAGGTTCCTCAGACGCCTCTATTGTTGACCGTATCATCTTCGGAGATTCCCTTTTCCTCGCTCCTTCGGGATAAAAAAAAAATACAGTAACCGCCCTTTTTTTTCCCAGCACCAATTTTTTTCCTTTCCTTTCTTATTTCGCTCTATTCGTTCGTGGTATATACAGGATTTTCAGCAGGTGCCGGTGAAAATCTAAGATAAAAATTTGATCGATTCCAAAAATATATTGTTTTTTTGTTCATTGCTGTTTTCTAATTTATGACTGCGGGGTGGGTGTTTGCAACCTGTGTGTAAATGTATCACGTGGGTTTATACTACACAGTTATACCCGTATATATGGACAAGCGGAATATAGCGACTAGTCAGTAATATGAATGAAAGCGATTCCCACAGGAGTAACTCTTTAACATAATGCCTGCAGACGCCGCGACTCCCACGCCTATTGTTAAGTAGACCACAGACTTTACCATAAAAATGCGAACGCTAACCTTTAGCATACAAATCTACAGGATAAATCCACACAAAAGGATCGTAGAATAACACCATGCTAACACCGCTATTCAGAGTCATTGAGAGGCTGGTGTAAAGGGATGTATATACTTATACCCAAACTCAGTTATAAACTCGGTTCTCACTCGAACCGTTGAAAAATAGTATTAATTCTAACGTAATACTGGAAAGAAAGAAAGAAGGAAAAAAATTTTTCAGCTTTTTAAATCGTTTTCACTGAAAAGATATTATATACCCGGATTTAACCGCTTATTGTACGATCCTACAAGTTATAATGGATTATTGCAAAATTATAAACCCGACTCTCACGGTTCGCATGGGAGTTCGCTCACACATATTATTTCAACTCGGTTACGTTTGTACATTTGTGTTTATTATATGTATACCGTTTCGTACTTATGAACCGATTGCCGAACCGGTACTCGGATTTCACACAGCAGCTGTGACATCGAATAAAATTGAAGCGTCGATGTATAAATCGATATGCGGTTAACAAGTATGGAATAATCGATTGGAGTTGAAGTTAATTGAGAACGAACACGATTTATATGTATAGAGAGACGTAAGATCTTTGGAGTAACGGGGTAATGGATAGTTTCATCGCGTATAATTATTCTTGTATAGAAATCGATCCACGGTCGTTGCGATCGAGTCACGACGACCCCTCCGGCTTAAAATATCTTTAAGGATCGTTCGGCTTCCCTGTATCAGCGTCAGCAGCAGCAGCAGCAATGATCCAGAGAAATCAGCTATACGGTACCTACTGCTGGGTACGCGAACTCGCTAGTAATCGCGTCGGATGCTTAGACAGCTACGTCATTTCAGTAATGGCAGGCTACTCGGATCGGTAGCGAAAATAAATTATCTTATTAAGCCCCGAGGCGGTATCCCGCGCCCTCGCCTCCGATAGATAACCTGTCTCAGGGTTTTTAAATCCGGTTATTTATAGTCCATCACTCTTATTTTCTGCATCACGAGCTAAATATTTTTTTTCATCATCTTGACGTTCAACAGATTTCTCACTCCCACTTGAGCTTTCAATAAAACTAACAAGTTCATTCTTTCTTCTGATTCCAGCCAGCGCGGCACTCGAAGTTGGAAAAAGCTGACATCCTGGAGATGACAGTGAAACACTTGCAGACGGTACAACGTCAGCAATTGACAACAGCGGTGGCAACGGATCCTGCAGTTTTGACAAAATTCAGATCAGGGTTTTCGGAATGCGCTACTGAAGTGTCAAGATACGTTAGCCACTTGGAAAACGTTGATCCTGTTGTGAGACAGCGGCTAGTATCGCACCTGAATAGCTGCGTGACGAACCTCCAGCAAATGGCACCTTTCTACAGTCATTACGTCCCTTATATGCCCGAACGGGTGTTTCCGGAAGTGAAAGTTGGCTTTCAGAGCGACTTTCAGAGCGGTGATGAGAACAATAACGGAAGTGCAAGGATCCAAATACCCAGTGGTGTTCAACTGATACCGAGTCGTTTACCGAACGGTGAACTGGCCCTTCTCGTTCCACAATCAGCGGGCATTTCAGCAAACTTTCCATTCTTTCCACCGGCAACTGAAGCCTCATCAAGAAATGGACCTTCCTCCGCTTTCACTGCTGTTCACAGATCACACAGCCCTCTACTCAGCCCTTCAACTTCAACGTCAAGCTACGGCGAGGAAAGCCATCACTCTGAGAACTATCCTCAGGCCCATTCACCCGGACATAATTTGTTCAAGGTTCCAGATCAGAGCCCACCTTCTTCGTCATCGAAGAGTTTTTCATCACCGGAAACTCAGAAGGCTCAGATCAGTTCATCCAGTGACAGGAAATCTCCGATTTTCTCTCCGATTTCCTCATTCACAGAGGTTAAGGTAGACGTTAAGACGGTTTCGCTTGGATCGAAAGCTTCGAAAGCTGAAATACCGGAACCAATATCGGCTATTAACGTTGGATCTTCTCTACCAGCCTTGAGACTTCCGTTATCAGTAATTACCGACAGATCTTACAACCGGAACTCTATGTACACCAGAAGAGAAACCCTGAAACGTCCATACTCAGAAAGTCTATTGGCCATATCCGATAAAAGACCGAAGTACTACGAGGCTTCGAGTTCTACTACTTCGGTAAACGTTCCTTCAACCACCTTTTCAACAGCTAAATCAACCGCGGATCGAGAAACTCCAACTTCCGTCGAAGATCTTTCGAGTAGACCTTCTTCTTCAGCTGGTCCCAGCTCACGTAATGATAACGATGAATCTGCTAGAGGACCAGGAGGGAACGGTGATATGTGGAGACCGTGGTAAATTTTTGCAGGAATTCGATTAGGGGCACGTCATCTCATTAATTCAAGAATCGGGAAAAGAAGAAAGAAGAAAACCCTCGAAGTATCGGGTGCCATTTAATTTTAGAGACGATATTATAGTGCCTTAATTAGTGGCGAAGCCCATGTACCTTTAGATTTAAGTGATATCATTTTTTACGTTGACTGTTTAAACTACTTTAATATTAAGATGCGAGTCATGGAATGTAAACGTAGAAGTAGAAATTGAATATTTTTACGCAAAGTGAAAAAAAAAGCTGAATACATATTTTTTGGTAAATCTTTTGATAAGGATTGCGAATATAGTGAAACTTGAACACGCGTTAATCGTGCGTTCTTTCAATTTAAAGACTAAAATCAGCTTTAAAGTATCGTTAGTCTAACGCCTTAAGTGTAAATAGCTTTTGTAAATAATTATATCTATTTTACTACTTTAACTTAATGTATTAGAACTTAAAATTAATTACGTTGTTCAAAAATATGTTTCCCAAATGATCCGAAGCGGTCAGTATTTTCAACCAATGTAGTATTATGACTTTGTGATAAATATTGTAACTCTGTTGAAATTAATAAAGATTTTTTCAAGTAAAAAATTAATCACATCTTATCTCCTCTTTTCAGCGACATTTTTTAGCAAAGTTCTTCCACACACGTCTTCAAAGGCCTTACGATTTCTCTTATCTCATTAGTAAGTTCAATGTAAGTTAAGAAGCTAAGAGGTCAGTTCGATGTGATTTAAGAAAATAAATGAACAATCTGAAGTCAGGACTACGATCTTACGATACATGCATATTAATGTCCTCTGAAACTGTGGGCAACATCTAATCCTTTTTGATCGTTAATAGCCCGTTGAAAGAGCTTAGCCTTTTAAGAGGCGTTGAAACGCAGCACCGCTCATAAGCTGCAGATTACTTTTTCCTTTTTGTCGATAAAGGAGTAAAAAGGAACAAGGTAGGAGAGAGACTCAACCACCTGTTACACCGTGAAAAACGCCCCTGAATTCATCGACTGAGTATGTTCATTCGGCTTATCAACTCAGCACATCCATCAGCCTCCTAAAGATCGCGTCAACATCATCTACAGAGCAAGTACAAACTCGCCTTATCGACGAACGGGCACCTTTTTTTATAGCGGATCAACCACGACTTATGAAACGACAATTCAACAAAAAAAATGGTGAAAAAAGTGTCAAGTAGGTAGTTTGCAAAATAAATCGCTTCAAACTACCCTGGCAAAATTATGAAAAAACTTTTTTTTCCCATCACATGCAGCTTCCACTTTATGGATTGCACCGACGGAACGCAAAGTGCATGAAAAAGTGGAGTTTCCAAAGTGCATCGCGAGTACAGCAGAAGGTACGCGAACGAGTAGGTATAGCAGAGAGCATTTCAACCCCTGCCGGTAGGGGTAGTTTGCTTCTGATATCTATTAAAACGGTATACCGCTGCTATAAAAGGAGATTTTATTGGATTATACTGGCTCAACGAAGGGATAACAGAGCGTTTCTTCGCCTCATAAATTTTCTACGAACTCTATGCAACTCTGAACTCAACACCGAGTGTCCTTATATTATAATGTGACAAGACTTTCCCAGGACTCAACTTCCAACTCCTCTCCAAAACTTCCCGAAAGAAAACTAAGGATCTTTGATATGATTTCAGACAAGATCGTGAGTTGTGAGACAATAATGACAGACGTATGTGACTCGATATGCTTTTTCCCATTGAGTCTTGATGAAATTCGAAAAAAAAAAAAGAACAAACGGTTGAAATATGCCGATTGCGATGTATAGGGCGTGTACCGCAAATATACAAAGTCGCGTATATATCGAGCTGAGTAATTGGACATGGAGTTGTCCAAGGTGGTATTGCGAATATGGAGAGTTCGATGGATAGTTTCTAAAGTGGATATTCTAAATGTAAAAATTTTCGTTCCCACAATCACACTATATAGAACATGAGTACATGCGATGTCTTACGTGTGCAAATATACATCTACACGCTAGGTTTATACAGATATAGTAGTTTAACTTTAGAAGGAGGAGGTTTCGATTCGTCGCGAATATAACCAGCAATACGAGGCTCTAGGTACGTCCCACCTTGGCTAAAGAAGCGTACACACATGTATACACGGGCGTGGATAGGTTGGACTGGGAGTTGGAACTTGGAAGTTGGAATACCAACCCTTCGCTTGGTCGCGAGTATATATCAGGAGTATAAATAATTACTCTGGCGCGTAGCAATTACTTTAAGTTATGGCGGAGCTGCTACAATTTGCAATGTCAAGGCATAAACACTGCTACCGCTTACATTTGAATACATTACCTGGAGGTGAGCGCTGATTGGCTCATGGTTGAAGGTGTACGCCTGTATCGACTCCTGAGCTACGATCTTACCGACCATTTTTATCCAAACCAAACGATATACCCGTCCTTAGCTGGAGCTTACTCTTACTTCTGGTTACCGAGCACAGCTCACCTGATGGATTTCCGATCCGATCCCCCCTCCCCACTCCGATCTTCACGGCCAGATCGACGACGGATGGGTTAAGTGAATTTGCAATTTCCTCGATTGATCTTGAAGGCTTTACGATGTTACAACCAGGATAATCCCCATCCCTGATTGTTTTATGACCACCACTCGATGCACGGGAACGATCGCCCCAAGAAAACGTCAAGGTTACCACAGAGTTTGGAGGTTACAACGTGACCGTTTCAAAACAGAGAGCTAACGAAACGACTGAGAAATATCATCATCGAAATATTACCAAAATTAATGAAAAATTGAATCAATCGTTAGGATTCTAATGGAACGTGAATTTCAGACAGAACTAAATACGCAACGATGTGGAGGCTCCAAGTTACTATAAATTTCTCGTTAACAGTTTACACGCACTGGTGAAATATAATTCCAAATCATCACTTAACATCTAACGAATATCAAATGGAAAATTGAGCATTCAATTATTACCATATTGACTTATTATTATTACGGTGTCCTGCATAACATGGATGCAACGAATGAGTATCAATATTATATCAAACAATACTGAACACACATTCACTATTACCTATGATCAATTTTCACGTATCGCGGAAGGCCTTCGATAAACGAGTGTTCAAAATGTAATTTGAATGAGGATTCCACAAACGGGAATCAGAAATACATTTCATGTTTAAAAATCCCTGGACTTTATCCGAGCATTCTTTGTCTTTTCCTTGGACATCCCTTAACCCGATCTGCAAGAGCCTATTCTTATCTCGACGCGCAGGTGTATCAAGCTGGAAACAATTCCAGATAAATCGCGAAGTTTCCAATTTGAGTTCCTCAACCCCGGAGCTTTTAGAATGGAGACGAACCAATGGTCAGTACCTAATTCTCTTTCGTTTTCGATATTCATGTGATTCGCGTAATTTTGCAAGTAGATCGAAACCTTGTTATAGTCTAGGGTATGGTGACGGCTGTCCATTTGGCGCATCGGGGCATCCGATGATCAGTGCAGGTATCAGAGTTTCCATTTTAGTTGTTTCATTTTTTCCGTTTTTTTTTTTTTTATTTTACTTTTCGTTTTTTCTCTTTTTTTTTACCCGCCGTATTCGCATCGCGATATTTTGACGGGCATCGTTTCCATCGTAGCTGGTAATGGTGCAGGATGGTTTGGGCGACTGCGACCAGCGTTCCATTTACTCTGCGGTCTCTTGATTCCCTGCGACCAAATTTTCGTCTGTACTCGTTCGAGTTTTAATGTGTTTTTGTGGCATCAGTCATTCAAACTTAATCAGCCACCACTGCTGCTACTGCTACTGCTGCTGCTGCTGCTGTTGCTGCTCTCTGTTCGTTCGCTTCTCTCTGTATTATACAGCGACGCCATGCCACGGCCTACGTGAAACTGGGAATTGGTCAACCCCTGTCCATGTCTCTGTCCCTGCCACTGTGATAGGAGTGTATTAATTATAACTCTGGTCAGAGTCACGTCAAGAGATGAATTTATAGATACCCATACGATAAATTGTCGGTTTACCAACAAATCTCATTTTCATCGCTTATGTATGGGTATATATTTGTAATAAATACCCTACAGGAGCTACACCCGAACCAATGGAACACTATTGTAAGTACGACGTAACAACCCTCGTTTTCATTTGATTGAGAAAAAATTCAAACGGATTCTTCAAATTGAGTATAGGGGTATTTTTTTTTCATATCATTTTTTCAATCGGATATATTTATCGATCAGCACGTTATGTTGTACTCATCAAACTCTGATTAAAAAACTGTCAAGTTAATTTGAGATTCCTAATCAAATTCACCATAAATTCAACAGCCACGCGTCTTCATCAATTAATTTTACCGACAGATTGACTAACAATCGAATTTTTGTGCATAAAATCAATTCATATTTATATACCCAAAATACCAAACAGATAAAAAAATAACGATTCATTTTTGAGAACTACCAAAAAAAAAATAATCAGTCACACGGAAATAGAAAAACTTACATTTCGAAACGTCTAAAAGAAACTAATAAAAATCATGTCACCGTACATTAGCTACTTGTGCAAAAGTTGAATAAACAAGGAATATGAGAGACATTTATCCAGCCGTCGTGGGAGCAGTTTGAAACTCTGGTGAACCGAAGTATGGGTGAAAGCTGGTGGAGCAGCAGCAGCAGCAGCAGCATCAGAGAAGTGAGAAGAGAAATAGAAGAAGAGTACGATACGCGAGGAGGTGTTCAAGCGAAGCGAAAGGGAAGGAACTCCGGTCGAGACTCCGGTGGTTCTCCGAAGAGTGGGGGGAGAAAAGTATATACGCGTGAAAAAGAGGGATGGAAAGCGAGTTTAGCTAGAGATCGAAAGAGTGGGAGATAAAATGGGGAAAAGACAGAAAACGATTCCGAGTGAAATGAGAAAGAGCGAAAAAGGAAAGGTTGCGCGGATATATACGAAGTGAGCATGTTTTATTAAGTGTGTCCTGAGGAAAAAGCGTGGCTAATTTTCAGGTGCTAAAGAGACTAAAGGTGTTGATATAACTCTCCGTCCGCGAACCGCAAGCTTCTGAAAGGGCATGTTTTCAGTATTTAATTCATCAATTTTCAACGTGTCAAAAGATTCAAATACCGAGTCGGAATATTTTTATTTATTTAATTCTTTTTTATTCTCCCCATTTTCTACGTTTTTCATTTCAAATAATTCAGATGTAATAAAATATAGACGATGGTTGGGACAAAAAAAAAAATCGGAACAAAAAGAAATTAATAAACGAAGAAAAAAAAACAACAAAATTAATGAATTGACAAAGTGAAAATTAATATTGAATCGTATATTAACGATTCGTCAACGAACGCCATAGTTGCTCGGTCAGGGGGGACCGGGGTTGAAATCCCCCGGCGTACTTCGAACCGTTACCAAGTGAGGGGGGTATATACGTTCAGGATGCAGCAGAGTTGGAGCGCTAAATGAAAACACCGACACGAAAGACAATGGGAATACTAATGATTGATTGGATATACGAAAAAAACAAAAAATTATAATTAAAAAAAAATAACAACACGCACACTTCGTCATATAGGGATGGAAATAAAAAATGAGAACTAACGAATGAAAAAAAATTAAAAAAAAAACAAACAAATATAAATAATAAAATTGGAAAAAGAAAAAATTAGAATTGAAAAAAAAAGAAAAAAAAACAGAACGAACTATTGGGAATAATACATCAATATCGCTGCAGCATCGTATTTTGCAGAGGAAAAAATTATTGCATTCCTATAATATATATATGTATATGAACGTTGGGCGATGGATAAATCTATTTCCTACTAGCGCCCGAAACTCTAGCATTTTTGCAATTATTTCACAATCACAATAGAAGACAATTTAAAAGATAATTAATTTCAGCATTGCAAATATATTTTCAGTCAATGAATATACCTCTGCACTGCAGTATTTTTCGTTAATTTTGAATATTCTACCGTAAACCTGACGTTGATGTTCTCCGTTTTGATTATAACGAGTTCGTAAGCTTAACTTGCACTACGTTTGAGATGCAAATAATTTTCGAAAAAAAAGGGGGAAAAAAAAAAGAAAAAAACCACTATGGCGTATACATTATATCTGGCTTTCCAGGGATGGGGCGACTACGTTAAAAATTTGAAAAAGCTCTCTCACACAGGACATAATAATACAGCAACGAATCAATAGAGTGCAGCACAAATAAAAAACTGTGTTTTGAAGCATTGAAAAAGCACGCCCAAGTCCGAATGCCAGTCGATATAATTTGGTGGTAGCGAATCGACTCTTTGAAGCTGAAAAAAAACGAGGAAACAAAAAAATCCAAGTGATTTCATACAAAAGAGAAAATGCACGGACTGTTGAACGAAGTTGTGTAACATAAAAAATTATATGTATGTTCAAGTAAAATACCTCGAAGAGATACACCTAGATACGCGACCCTCATGCACAGGATCAAGAGGTGAATTATTTTAATTGTTCATAATTCGATATTGAATTTATTTATTATGTCCGCCAAAGATATAATCTTAGGGGAGAAAGAACCGATAAAGAAAAACCGTTAAGAAGATCGAGGTTTTAAATATTGTGAAGCTGGTCCGGAGACGAAGGAATAATTAAAAATAATCCAGAGAAGCATTTTATGCTCTTTTTTGCGGCTCATTAAATCGGCCATAAATTATGCATCGAAAATTACAGGACGGTTCCCGAATATCAGGGCAACCGCAGCGGTTTGGTGGGGTGGGGAGAGGGAAAGGGGGGTGTAGATTCAGAGGTGGTATAGTAGAGGGAGGCGCGGGAAGAAGCATAATAAGCAATTTGTAATCAAGACGCGTCGTCCGGGTGTTAGTTAGTAAGAAAGCCAACGGTGGTACGCTTGTCTGCGAACTGCAACGGCAAAAAGCGCATAAAAAGAATTGCAAATTACAAATTACCATTATGCAGTGGTTTCAGTGCAGCTACTTAAATTATTATTAACCCGACCCGTAATTTACAATACCCAACTCAAACCCTCCTTCCATCCGGTCGCCGATTGTATTCCCGATTCTTCGAGATCGTTTATTGATAAGAAAATTGAATAGGATGAAAATAAAAAAACGAAATTAACAAATCTATAACCTTGCGATCGGAATCGGCTTGATAATTTTTATTAAGTGCAGAGTGGGCTGCAGCTGGTTGTTGACGACGAACGTCGGCTGCAGCGCGTATGAAACTGTTGCTTCGTTCTTTCGCGATACTATTTTCGAGATTTTTTTATTGAACCTTTCTTTTTTATCTAATTTTTTTTTTTCATGTTTCTCCTGAATAACAGAGCTTGTATAAATATCATGGGATATCCTCACTTTGCTCCATAGGTGCATACGTTATTTTTCGCGAGTGCGAGGGAATAAACATATACCGGCTGCACGGTTGCGTCGGTCGTGTCCTTTTAATTGATGCAACTTTCCGTTGCTTACATTTCACATCCTTTGGTTCGCTTCGCGTTACTCGCTCGGATAACGAGAATCCACAAAGTCCTCTGGAGCCAGCTGTTTTGTTTAGTTCAGTTTAGTTCAGTTTCATTCTGTTCCATTTTGTTCAATTTCGTTTCGTCGCTGTATCTTCAATTGTTATATGGTATACCTGCCGATGTACATAAATCGCCATAGACTCTGGTATTTTCATGTCCAATGGTACCCTGTCTCTTTTTCAATTGCGATATAATAATTTTGTGGATCACCCGAAACTCTTTTTTTTTTTCACACAGAAAAAGGCGCGAATGATAGACGTCGGTTGAAAAGAAGAAAGGAAATAAAGTATCTGTTCCAAATATAATATTTGGATTGTTCATAATTTTTATATACCCGCTGATAAACGTGTATCTATATATTCGAATCGGATTGTGACGAGAGTTAATGGTGTATTAGTAAAACAGTAAAGTGCTTTTAGAGGTTTATGTTACCGGGTGACTCTTCTAATATGACAAATTTACCACATAGATTCAACCGTATATCCTATAACTAGATTTCTCAATCCGTGTTATTCGTTTTATTATACGAACTTGTAACAATAATTGCACCGAAAACTGTGGCTTTCAACTTGATCAGTCTATCGATACTTTATAATCTGAATAAATTACTCATCGCCATCGCGATGCCTGCACTATTTTTTTCAGGTATACGTGGAATAGGAGAATAAAATTCCAGGGGAATCAGGTGATCCCGCGCGTGCTTGAATTACCTCAAACTTTACAACACAGTTGACTATGTACAGGAAAAGAAGTGCGATCGCGCACGCGTTTCACAGCGCGAGTACAAAATGTAACGCAAAGAAGGTCTCTCGAAGAAACCCAATTAACTCCGCGCTTTGGAATTAAATTATTTTTACGCAGGACTAAGAAGAGAGAGAAAAAAAAAGAATAAACTAAACTAAAATAAAAAGGAGAGAAAAGAAAGAAAGGGGGGAAAAAATGAATAAAGTAAAATAAAAAGTTTGGTGAAACTACCAAACTACTTTTCAAGCTTCCCCTTTTTCCCCTGCCAGTTTTACCTCAACTCTTGCCTTACTCCTTCCGTTGCACAAGCTTCTCTCCCCTATATACCGCGTGCGCCTTGGCAAGATTATAATTAAAACGTCGCAGTCTGGGATAATAAATTAATGCATAATTAACATAGCTAATTATAATACCAGCAGAATTTTTCGTAACTCTAAAGTACCAACGTTATACCACACGTATATATGTGTGCCCATGTGCATTATATATATATATCGTATATATAGAATGAGGTATACATACGTATATATATAATTTCATGGCGAGTTGCGGGTTTCATGTATGTAGATAGGAAACGTATAGCCGCATGCGGAGCGGACCGACCAGCAGCAGCAGCGAGAAACTTGGAGTGAGAAGGAAGCCCCTTGATAATTTATGATCAGACATGAAAAATTACCGTCTCGGAGGGTTTAATCATCCCTCCCTACTCCTCCCGGCTGCTGGGGTCCCTATACCACAGCATCGGCGGACTTAATAACTTATTATTATAATTCGTTGCTGACTTTCGTGTATGGAGTCGGTGACCGCGATAAAATAGCACATACGACGAATACGCGCGAAAGTCAGAAACTCAAGATTTTATAATTTCAATACCAAACGACGAAGAAAAAAAAAAAAAAATAATAAGAATTCATCATGTAAACCGATTTCTGTAACGCGTATAGCTGATGCTGTAGAGAAATTATTATGTATATGCTGAAAAACGGAAACAGATATCCATAAATATATCGTCGTTGGAACACTGACAGAGATTCGCGCGAATCGTGTGATATAAAATCGTCTGGATTCCCTGCAATTAAACCGTCGACGAGCCTCGCTGAATAATTCATATTCTAGGCACCTGAAATTGATTAGAAGTTATGCGCTACTGCTACTCACGTCTAGCTGCTGCTGCTGGTATTTCTACTATAGGTTCAATTTTTAACCACTTCTAGCTCACGCTGTCGAACAACGATGAATTTTTTTAATTCTTTTTTTTCTTCTCCCCCTCGCCCCGCCGAATCGTATATAGTACGTATAGTATGATACACGGTGCACCAGGACTCGTTTTATTCACGACAAAAATAACATACAACGAATGCTTTTATATACCTACACGTATAGCGCTCTGTGCAGCAGTTTTTAAACTGATGCGGAGAACTGCAACGTACAAACGAATCAGTCAGAAAATACACAAGGGAATTATACCACGTCTATATGTATAATGGATGATCAAGCAGCCCATTCGTATTTTCAAACTTTATTTACTATAGTTAACGATTTTTAAAAAAAAAAAAATTTCAACCGTTCAATTATTGTAAACCATTCGGTAGTTAAGGACATTCAGTTTTTCGACATTTTATTTCAAGAATGGTTTTCAAGAAGGGTTTACATAGTCGACAATTTTTTTTTTTTTCACAGTCCGCCAGAAAGTTTCGATGGGAATATTTCCAGGGTATATCCTATTTAGGAACAATTGCGTTGCCTAACAAAGATGCGATGCGATTTCCTCATAAGATTCACCGCAATAAAATAATTGAAGTTGTGATTTTTCGCACATATATATATGGAAAAGTTATTTACGCGAGGAAAATTTATAAGCAGGTAGAACCAGCGTGGGTATCCCACGGAAAACGTAGCACGGTGATATTCCGGGAGGAGCGGCCAGTTAATATCGTTACAAAAAGGTGAAATAATTAAATTAGCATTATAATCCACGTGCAAGAGCTAATCTGGATGAGTTAGCTTTGTTTTCAGTTTTCGCGACTATATATAATCGCGGTTATACCATAATACACGCCCGTGTCTTATTACCTTGTGCACCCAGATGTATATCAAGCACACGCGTTCCTCGTTTCACATTTTGCATTTCACGTGTATATACAGTGGTACATGTGTGACGTATATTTCCGCGTGTATATATGAGCTAACCGTTCGTATATAGCGTTGGAATGTGCAGAATTCATTAGTTATTCCATTTTATTAACAATTAGGTATACTTGGAAAATCTCATTATAGCAAAACTCCATTACAAAGTAATTACATTTTATAACGAGTTTTTTTCATCACCACTACCATCTCGTCCAACTTCCATCCACGCAACTCACCTCAGTCGGGTTCGTCTACAAACCTACAAGCTTTATAATGTAAGTCGTATAAATAAATCCAAATTTCATACACATCCCCGGACACCAGCATCTGCAATGTGGAAAATAAATTTTCTCCTATAACGCGATTGTGAATTTAACGATAAAGAACCTACGTACGCTGATATGATACGAGAAGCTCCATTTCTTCTACCAATTTTTTTTTCCATTCAAATTTGTATGTTCAGTTTAATAACGCGTGAGATATGTTTGTTAATTTATTTTTTATTTTCAATTTGTCACCGTTACATGATTGTATTATACACCAAATAATTAATACGCGATGAGTAAAGAAGACTCCGCTGCTAAAATGTGATGAGTATTTTTTCTTAGAACGATAATCGGTTCCGATTAGACATCGTCTATAATTGCTGGTAATGAAAAAAAAAAAAAAAAAAATTATTAATTTTGATTAACAGCATTCAAATACCGAGAGGATCCGTGAAGTATTATAAATGGTAGCTCATAGGTGATCGGAGTCCCTATCACAAAGTGAAAGCATAGGCGCTGGACACGTGATGAAGAAACGAAAAAAGTATGGGATGAATTAAATCGAACGACGCTCGCGAGGCTAATTATTTTTTTACTATATAAGTATAGTTTCGTCTAGTATGACTTTTATTTCGAATATCCAATTGGATAAAAATATGTTCAGCAATACTTAATTGTGTGCTTTATGTCTACATTTCCAAGCATTGATTTCGCGATATTTTAATTTCGTATACAGGATGCGATATTTTGAGATGTTTTTTTTTTTTACAATTACTTTTGGAATGAGAATGGGAGGTTTAAAAGCAGCGTCAATTACTACAGCGCAATGATCGTGGCTAATGTAAATGCGTTGTAGTAATTTGTTAACGTTATCCGTGACCCGGCGACGTAGGTTGGGGACGTCGAGGCGTCGGGTACGTTGAGGCGGGGGCGTAGGTTGAAGTCATATGTATATAGCGGTGGGTACATACGTATATGTACGTATGTACGTAGCTAGCGTTGCAGGTTATACCAAATGCGAACAAATGAGTGAAAACGCGTCGAGCCATCGTACGAGCGATTTGACATTGTCGAAAGTTAATCAATGCCCAACGGCCATATAACTGGCGTATGGTGCAAACCGGAGTTTCCGTCAATTTTTTCAAATTAAATCACTATCTGTCCTTGTTAAATGCGTTTCCCGCGAACCGCCCGCGTTGATGTCCGTTTTCATATTGCACCTAATGACGGACAGTTTTCTGGCTAAAAAGTTTCCAATTTTCTACTATATTCCGAATCGAAATGCACTTCTCTTCCGCGTCTATATAGGTAGCGCATCACTACCGTAGCAGCAGCAGCAGCAGCTGGAGTTTCGCGGGCGTTTTGGTTTATATCGTCATACCGGAAAAAGCTCACTAAATGCTCCGGAATCAAAATAATGGTTCGAAATATACACCGGGATTAGTCGGTATTCCATTTATCTTCTATTTGCAAGACTTTAAAACAACCGTATCATTTAGTTTTCAAACATTTAACGTTCTCCCCGAACGACGAAGGCGATCTAATAAAACGTAAACGGTTGTGTATTCACACGGCGTTAAAGTTCGAGTCCACGTTACACCGTCCGTCCTAACCAAAAGTATTTTTCTCTCCCATTTTTATTTTTTACCTCGACGGTAGCAAATTTCAAAGAAAAAAAGATCACAAAATGAAATAAACATAAAACAATACAATCAGGGTGAAAATTATCTCATAGGGATAAATCCGCGTACGCATACACCGAGGGGGTAACCACTCAACATATAGGTGTCCCAACCATTTCACATTTCACAACTATTTTACATCATTTCATACCATTTCATGAGTATTCCACAAATAAGGATATCTCGATGGGATTTATTTCTAGCTTGATTTACTCGACGGGTCCGTGTTCCTGAGGTCAAAATACGTTTAAAAAGTATCCTGCGATCGGTTTTGGAAATACTTCATTTTTGACCCCAAAATTGAAAAAATCCAAAGGGGTATACCTTAGATTTTTGTCGACTTTGGGGTCAAAAATCAACATTTTTTTAAATCGATCGTATGGCTCTTTTCTAACGTATTTTGACCTCAGGAATTCGAATCCGAAAGCTAAATTGATCTATCTAAAAAATTGATCGAGTTATAGCCAATTTATCGCTCTGAGAAGTGAAAAAATAAGGATATCTTGATAGGATTTATTCCTAGCTCAATTTGATCGGTGGATTCGTGTTCCTGGGGTCAAAATACGTAAGAAAAGTGTCCTACCATCGATTTAAAAAAATGTCGATTTTTGACCCCAAAATCGACAAAAATCTAAGGTGTACCCCTTTGGATTTTTTCGATTTTTGGGCCAAAAATGAAGTATTTCTAAAATCGATCGTAGGACACTTTTCTGACGTAGTTTGACCTCAGGAACACGAATCTGCAAGTTAAATTGATCTATCTATGAAATTGATCAAGTTATCGCGAATTTATCGCTTCGAAAAGTGAAAAAATAAGGATATCTCGATGGGATTTATTCCTAACTTGATTCACTTGACGGAATCGTGTTCTTGAAGGTCAAAACATATTGTAACAAAACATTTCATACCATTTCACACCATTTCAGACCATTTCATGAGCATTCCAATAGTATTTCATATCATTTCAAAATTGACTGTCCCAAGTATTTCACAAGCGGTTACCCCCTCGGCATACAGAGTGAAAATGTGGGTGTCGCAGGTACGCGGCATTTCCGTACAGCTGTGCGATGTGTCTCTTTTTCATACTGTAACGAATTCACGTCGCTGTACAAAATCAGGTAAGAATTTATACATACAATATACTCCATTCGCATTATATTCTGCACGCACCCTTATGCTGCGTAAACACATGGTAATTAAAATATTCATGACTTTAATATCCGCACGCATCACGCCTGGGCTTATACAGGACATAGTGTGAAATCCTGCGGCGGTAAGCCAGTAACGAGATACTAAGGTGAGAAAAAAAATTCGAGGATAGATTCTGAGGAACCAACATCTTTTTGTTCTAGAAAATATATAGGAACTAATTTCTATACGAAATTTCGTTTGCAGAAATCATATGCAGAAAAAAAAGAAAATAATAAAAAACGAGCGACAGGTCGTCGATTTTCGCACGTGGTGTAAAATGAATAAGATGAGTAGTATATGGAGGGATGATACATGATCTAGAAATGGATGTTTTATAATGCAAAGGGACTATCAGTTTATTCTATAGAGACTTGACTTACGGCTCTGAAGTAATCTCTTGAAGCTCATATATGTAGAAGATATAGGGTATGAGGGGTTGTAGGTTTGAGGTGAAGTGAAATAAGAGTAAAATAAGGTGGTTGGTTAAAGAAAATAATAGAGCAAAAAAAAAAAAAGAAGAGAAAAATAGTAAGTCTGGATGACCGCGCGCGGCGTTTGGTGTACTCGATACGTCAGGATCGGAGGATGAATGTTCAGTAGCGAAGGTTGAAAATCGCGTTGCTGAGAACGCAAATCTGATTGGCTCATGAATATTAAGTTGGGTCCGCAATTATTATCTGCGTTATAAATCGAGTAACCGGGTTTGCTCTTGGATCCCGAGGACCAGAGGAGGTAGAAAAACCACCACCATCGCCATCACCACCACCACCGCCACACAACACTTGCGATCGCCAACTTCACGCCGCCTTCCTTACGCCGTAATCCCTCTACGCACACATTTTCTACAGATTATACGGTTTACTCCCGAGTGTTAATTACTAATCTCGATTCGACTAATTATAATTAACGTCTCTCCGACACCAAACGCGATTTTCTATTTCATTTTTTTCTTTTTCTTTCCTTCACGAATAAAAAGAGATTATATGGGACCCCGAAAAAAGAGCGCATTATAAATACGCGCCTTCCAGTTATATCGACTCGTTTTATGTACTCACTATGTGCAGCAGGTACCAGTAGAGAAACTATTCACTAATACTCGCCGCTGGCATTAAATGCGAACGATAAGATTTTACACGTATTCAAGATTATTCTATGCCAATCTCGACCGACGTGCGAACCGCGCCCTATAACACTAAATTCTTACGAAGAAGAAGTAATCTCGATACTTTTTCCCGTTGGTGATGTACAGTATCAGAATTCGTATCAGCAATTATATACGATATTTGTAATCGAACTGTTCAGTTTTCTTTTTTTTTTTTTTTTTGTAAAATGTGAATGAGAAAGCCGTAGAAGTTGAACATTTCTTCGGTTAATTTTTTTATTGTCTTTTTTTTTCTGATTGACCCGCTTACGAGGTAGACTTTGACGCCGATTGTTAGAAATATATTGGGTAGGAAGGCGTCGAGTCGGCGTTATCCGTGGTATTTTGTGTCCCAACAGCAGCTACCGCAAGCGCATCCCAGAACCCGAGGCAGTGTGGCGGGTGCCTCATTAAAATATGCAAATACAGTGAAGTCCTCCTCATCCTTTCCATCGCATGTATAGCTGCCCTTCGTCGCCCTACATATGCGAATACGACGAAATATATTTTACGAGTAACAAAATACAAAATTATATAAGTAACAATATAGTTATGACAAAAGAAAGATGACCTATGTTAAACATATTACGTAAAATTGGAATTGAAAAGGAAATCGAATTCTTATCCGAAAAATATTCTCCTCTACACAAGGATCAATGACCGCGTTAATCGTAATTTTGGTTACGAGGATGTCGATAAATAATTTTTTATACGTGCGAAAACGCGGAGTATGACTCGCGTTATTGCGATCTTGATTTTTATGCTCGTACAGGACTAACGAGAGATCCTCACGGTTATATACATCGCATACATGCCGATCCTTCTGTCCTTCTTCCTAAAACTTTTTGATTTTCTGTTCCTGCTACCGCTGCTTCGGGTGTGCGGTATATAATATCGGCATCAGACGCCGCGCGTTTGACCGTGCAATGATAATTCTTATATGCGACGATAATTCTTCATTATCGCACATTGTTGCAGTGCAGCATAAACTGCATATGGTTGTTAAGGTGCCTTCGAGCTAAGCTGTGTTCATCCGAACGCAGCGGTAGTTTTATGATACGAGTCGAACCCCGTGTAATATTCTTATACCCCGTTCACCATCTGATCCTCACTAAGATTTTGCTACCTGTGTAATTAGGACAGGTTTTAATTGCCTTCGTTTTTGCCGTCCTAAATTTGCTTTTTTACGACACGTTGACGTCCCACAAGTACTCCGTTTCAAAGTAGCCTTAAATACCTGCAAGTATTTTTGTCTGTCGTTTGTCGTTTATTTTTTTTTTTCACCATTTAATATTCTTCCTCTAATTTTCCTCATCCTGATTAATCCCGTCATGAGATCCTTAAAAGAGTGAATGAATATGAAACTTAATGATTTTCATGGGGCCGGCGTCGTGATTTCTTGATAATTTATTAAAGCGCAATGTCTGAATTTGGACAGTTTCCCAATTGCACTGGCAATAAATACGCTCAGGTATATAGCGAAAAATGAATTATTACTAGACATTCGTTAAGTTAATGCTCGATTTTATTGCGTCCCTATTTTTAATTATTCCTCTAATGACGCAGAGGGAGACTTGAGCTAGTTGTACGTGAATAACTGCGTGAAATCTGTATTTATTTTTTTTTTCATTTTTTGCAAATTTTTTTCCAACCACCCCAAGTATAATACAACAGATATGGTATAATAATACCTACTCACGTGCCTTTTTAGTCTTCGGACGGTGACCTCGATTTCAATAAAACCGAAGGTGCTAGTCCGTCGAGAAATACGCTAAAAAGAACATTGTACTTCGATTAAATGCACCGTTAACTCGACAACGAAAATTGCGAAAAAAAAAAAAGAAAAAAAAAATTGTAGAAACTCGTGGCACCGAGCCACCGATGTTATACCGCATGACCCTCGGATGGCGCGATATATATTCGAGTTTTAAAAAGGAGATGATAAAGAGAATAAGAAAAAAAAAAGAAAAGGAAAAAAGGAATGAAAATCAAGGGAACTTAATGCTCGTACACGTACGAACTACTCTACTCTAACTGCGGCGTACAGTGAGTATATTTATGTAACAAAAACAGTTGAGAATGAAATGCAACCAATTAAGGTACAAATTTAACACGCGTACAGCGGCACAAGAAATCCCTTTGATAAACGCGTGGTGTGTGTTTTAGCAGCAACGAACAGCAGCATCATCAGCGCCAGTAAGTGACCGTTTGTTCGTACGCGTGATTACCTTTTGCTTTATTTAGGGGGCAAGGGGTTCGCTATCAATCATTGAAATTAATTGCTCTGCATTAATTCGACCGAGAAATGCAGACAATAATCTTGGCCAAGTATAAGTGTGTCAGTGTTTTTAGTAAGTGTTCTAAGAAGTTAAACGAGAATAAAATTTGAAAATTATTTGTTACAACGCCGCTCCCCACCACCGTCTCTCGTTCATTTTACTGCATCGACGTCATGACGCAGTGTAAAGTTTCAAAGGCAGTCTATACTTATCCTCATTGGGTCTTCTGATTTATCCACGCCCAGTAGCCGCCTGTTTATCATCCCAAGCACGTTATTACCCATCCTTGTATCAAATGATGCGCAGCTACATGCCAAAGAAACGGGAGCGAGCTGCATTTAGAGCTTATGTACATACGCGGCTACTCCGTGCGCGGCAATTAACATGGTTCTGTAATTACCGGGGGGAGCTACCCGTAAAAGACCTGCAGAAACGAGAAACGCATCACCCAGACCCAGGCCATACCCACGGTGTATGTAACCTTAATTCTCCTACAACGTATTTCATGACCAATTGAACGTATTCCGGGACAAGTTCAAGAATTCGGAATGCATTTCGCTTTTACCTTTTCCAATTTGTGTTTTTTTTTTCTTTTTTTTTTTCTTTCTTGTTCGGATAACTCAACAAATTTCATCTCCTTCAATTCCATTGTTAGTACACGTACGAAAAACCGTTGATCTGATCCGCAGTTGCGGTAATTACATGAAAGTACGTCGTGCTCATCGAATAGAAATGTGGTATTAATGCACGTTCATTTATGTCGGAAGTCATAGACGACGATTTATTATATCTTCTGAGTTTGTGCAGATAATCAACTTTTTTTTCCAAATGAATAATTCAGGCTAATTTGCGGAATGTATCTATCGATCAACTTTATAATAATCGCATAAAAACTCAGAAGAAATATATAAAAATCCTTAAGCAATCAATACGAGATTTTCTTCCGCTTGTGAGAACAACAATTCACATACTACGCAGCGAAGCCGGTGTATACCACGTATAATTCTATATACGAGCTCCTAAATTCTGATCTTAGCTTATTCTTAACGAGAGCATTTGCCTTTGGGCAAATCGTTATCATCGCGTTATATGAATTGAAAAGTTGTAACTACCGATCGTACGAGGCTGTTGTTACACGCATAGTTATACGGACGGAATTTGTCTTCACGTTTAAAACGCGTGGGTAGAGCATCGCAAGATACAAGGTTGATAATAATTGTTTGCCAAAGATACTTTATGATCAGCAAACGAAACTTCTCTGAAAACAAGTACGTATATATGTATTATGTATACGTGCATGAATTTATCTCAGAATATCTACGACGTGCTTTAAATATATCAACGAAACCTGATCCTTGGATCGATAAATTCTCATCTATAATTTCGATCCCGAGTATCCAATCAAATATCAATGTCAAGTGGCTCGTCGTGATTTTTCTTTTTTTTTCGGCGATCGTGAAGTTGATTTATAAAATCTTTCCAAATCGTTCGTTCTTCAGGTTTACCTACTTTAAATAGGGAGAACGGGATGTAGTGGGCTTTCAGGTTAGCAGCTATAGAGTAGTTAGTTCTTGATTGTTGTACAGAGAGGACCCTTCGGTGCTGGGTATAGGTTTGTATACGTATATCGTAACGTTGTATTTCCTGGATACTCGAGGATGAGGACCCATCCTTCAATATATCCTTTCCCCGAAGCTCGGCCATGCCCTTGTGGCTACAAACCCCCTCCTCTAACACCCCTCAGACTCGAGACTCCGAACTAACTTGTGTTATTATAAGTTGACCCCCCTGCTATTTCGCTTGGTCAGATTATGGCCATCCGCCAGAGCATGCAGCAGAGCTTGTTCCGTAGATCCTGAAGGATATTCGGGTATACCTCTTACTCATCGAGGTCCTGAGCTTGACCGTCTGACAACGAGAGGGTGCCGGATAGATGGGACTTCATAGAGATTCTAGTTTACCTAAGGAAGTGTCTTTGCCTCTTTAGAATAACATAGCACCCGATAAGCCTCATGCTGTATTAACGTCCGGGATTCTGAGCTGTTTTCTCTATAAGTTTCCATGTCCTCACTTCCCCCTCTTTCCTAGCCGCGGGTCCACCGATTCCGTTAAATTTCATAATTAAAAATTGCAACGCACCATCGGTCAGAAAAATGCACTTTCGTTTGCTGATGAGCTTTGTGAATTTTAGGAGTAAATTTCGGTGCATTGGTACGGAACCTATAAGCCTTTAACGAACGACATTTGGCTGAGGAGCCGTTCCCCAAGTTTCAGGGTATGTATGGAAGTAAGGTTGAAAATTGCGCGTACACAGAATATATGTATATACATATATTTCTTCTTTTTTTATTTTCAGCTATATGGATAAAGAACCGATGCAACTTCGGCTGCAGCACGGCAGCACGGTGAACGGCGCGGTTGAATTACGAACAGCGCGCGGGAATAGTAAGAGAGAAAGAATAGGATCGGAAAGGTACGAAGAAAGAGAAGAGGAGAGAAGAGAAGAGGAGATCGTGCGAAGGAGAGAGTAAACTTTACGAGAGCACTGCAGAGTCGCTTTGGGGATATAAAGTAGCAACCTGGGGTATAACTTACAATCAGCCGAGGATTTCCTCCTCTTTGGACCTCCTTCGCAGATCTCAGCACCAACCTCACACACAGTCTTATAAGCCCTCTTATTTTCTATACTCGATGCGTCTTCACTCCACGCATAAACGATCGCCGTGTACAGTTTCAATACTCAAACCCCTTTGAGCACTTGTTAGACTTTCAGAGTCTAAAACTTCGTGGAATCACCTTCGAATGTGACGTGCCTCAAGTTCACTTTTTCTTCATTTTGTTATACTATTTTTTTATTTTTATTGAAAACAAAAAAAAACAGAGTCTACCACTCATTGTGTGGATTGTTCACCGTGGGATGGCACAATAAAGGATCTTGGATAACGATTGTAGTTGCAGGGCGCAGAAACTAGCCTATCTAGATTCCGATTTCATGTTTGTTAAGGGAGATAGAATGCACAGTTTGACATTTCCCTAGCACCGCGAGACGGTAACGAGAAAGGTATACCCCATGGCATACATACAAATTTCAGGGTCAGGACGATATTGAGTCCCATTCGGATGCATTCCGATGCACGCGGTCAATTATTTTTATTCAAGAAAATTATTATGGTTAGATTGAAAGATCCAGATTTCATGGGACTTCGATCAGATGTGGTGTATATATATTTTCTTTCGGTAATACCACCAGCTGCGGGGTACTTCTTTCAATTAAGACGTGTACGGATAAAATATGCGGAATGTTATACTCGGTGAGTGACTCCTTGGACTTTAACTCACCAGGTTGAATAAAGTTTCTTATGGAGTATATAAAAGGGGGGGGGGGGGGGTAAGAAAAAGGGAAAAATATTGTAAATAAATTGATAACTTAATTAAAGCTCCGACTTCTTGGAATCTTGGATAATCAATTCAAGTTTAAAAAAACCTGTACGTATACTATATACACACGTATACGCAACAACAATCTCGATCATAAACCAAACTATCAGCGGTGGTTTCATTAACTTATCTGTGAATTGGTTGAGCAGCTACCTGCACAGAACGCATGCGTGACTATTGGAAGTAAACTCTACTGCCAATTATATCGCTTCACTACCAGAAAACCGGACCATTTTTATAACATCAACAACTTTTCTTCTTATTCTGCTGCCTCTCCTGCTTCTTGTTCATCTTTATACAAATTATTATAATCACGTTCAAGTTTTTTTCAACAAAAAATCATCCAGCTCGGAATAAAAAATAAAAAAAATGAAGTGTTTAATGAATTTTAAAACCATATGTCAATGAAGGCGAGTGGCGAGAGGGATGAAAGTTATTGTTAAATTTTTGTTCTTTTTCGAGTTATTCTTTCAGTAAAAAGGACTCTATCCGCGTTCATCTGCAGTGCATGGTAACTTTACACGTCCGGTCGTTATTCAAGGTGATCGGATTTCAATCGAGTTTATATTATATACTTTTTACATATACATACGTAGTCGGTTTTCTCCGATGCACAATTTCGATTGCCTCGGAATAACTTCATTGTATAAAAATAAGTTTTCGAATGTATTATAATAAATTTAAAAGTAGTTCATGAATTTTAAGGATAAACTGATTATTGTTCGGGGTAAAATTGACGATAATATATATTTTTAAAATAACTTAAGGACAAACTTGATGTAAGGACGAGTGGGAATACGTAAGTATATACCTATAACCATGTGCTGCACAAACAGAGAAGGAAGAATCGCCGGGGTATTACTAACGGGACAATACATACCCAGCAGACAGTACAATGGTCATTGTAAATCAGAGCATTTTAAAAATCTGACAGGATATATGTTGACTTACCCTCGTATATCGTTGTGTCACACGCGCGTACAATTCCTGCCTTTGCTGCTGACCATTAAATACAGCATTATGCTGCCTCGACGTCCGGCCGCCCCATGGTAATTGCCAAGATGTATTTCGATCCGCCATTTTCGATGCGTCTCATTGAAAGACTTATTTTCGACGATTCGTTCCTTCTCTTAAATCCGTGAAAAGAAGGCTTCACGAATCTCTCTGCATAAAAAAAAAAAAGAATAGTTTTCATCTCCCTTTTTTTCAATAATAATAATTATCTACAAGAACTTCGTATGCTACTTATATGAAGAAATGAATCGCGGGAAGTTGGAGGAAATCAGAAAAAAAATTAATACTTTTTTTTCAAGCAACTGTAAAAATTCCATCCAACTATCGACCATCAAACTCGTCGAGTTCAATTGGCGTTGATTTATATGTGAATTTCTGTTGTAATTGCTGACCAATTATTCTTATTAAACTTACGGTCTAAGACATCGTACAAAATGGGATATGGCGAGTATCTAATCGGGTCTGATTGCCTTACAGCATGTTCCGTCGTTGAAATGGGACAAAATACCGTGTGAGCTTAAATTTAGCACTGGTTCGAGTTCACAATAATTACGTGCGACCGTAAAACCAGAAGGTCTAACGTGCACGCATGCGGATCTCTAGCCAATAAATATCACGATGTAAGTGTCGCTCCTATTGCTGTTTGTGTATACGTGCATACATGCCTCTATGTACGCAGGTATTTATACATGTACATATAAATACATGCATGATAGTGGTCAGTCTATGGCAATGAGTAAACGCGGTTAGAGTTGCACCAGCTGAGGTGGCTAACTGCTCTCTGTGAGATCTTACTGCCAGTAGACACGCCATTTAATAAAGTTACGTACTCACTTTACTTCAGGCACCGATATAATCGATAGAAGACTATCGATTGGTAATAACTAATAGTCCTCGCTACTCTCGTTGGGTATTCGTAGTCCAGAGTCTTTGGCAATTATTTCTTTTTATTTCTCCCTTTTCTGTTTCACCAACGTGTTTTATACACTTTAGTCGCAGCGATTCGCGAAGAGAAGCTCGTACACGTATGGAGGTGGATTTCGTTTTAATTTATTTTCAATTTATACCCACGATCTATGTACGGGTTTAATATATGCCGTGTAAAATGTAATAGGCTGTACGGTGGATTTTTCGAGATATTTTCTAGAAAGTGATAATAAATGTAAGTCGTTGAGGAATCTAGTGACCAGATCGACTATGTTCATTACAGAGTACCGATCGAAGTTAGTGAATTAATTACGAATAGTTTCTGTATAAACGTGTTTATATTACGGAAAACCTGTCCTAATCAGTTTACCTAATCAGGATAATACGCCCGCTAATTCCTGGTATAGCTTCTACTATATACCTATATAACAACGCGTACAAGTGAACTCGACGCTGATCGTGAGTACGTACTGAATTTCTAAGCAGAGAAATTAATTTCGATAAAGCGAAACTTGTATAAGATAAATCGATAAATTTAATTGCATTAATTTCGTGTAGCCTATAATTTGTTTCGAATTTAGGACCGATAATTGAAGTAGTTCTTTATAGTCTATTGTTACGTATTTCGACCTCAGAAATCTAAATCTGTCAATTAGATTCATTTATCCATCGAAATGATTGAGTTGTCGGCAATTTTTAGCTTTTCGGAAGTGAAATATGGTTTGTGTAATGAAAGTTGATTTAATTACGGATTTGTATTTTTGATATCAAAATACGTAAGGATACGTCGAGATACTGCGAGAAGAAAAAAAATGTTGATTTTCACCACCAAAATCGAAAAGAATCCAATACGAGAATCTATTTTGATCGAACTTTCGAATATTCGCCACGTATCTCCAACACCGATGCTTCTGGTGTACCGCAAGTTGGATTGGCACTAATTAGCACTTATTAGTGGTACCAGGAACTTTGTATAATTTACCTTCAATTTAGTTCTGATGATTAACACGCTAGGTTGTTTTCACTCGCGTGAGAGAAACGAAAATTCAACGAACGATCGCTTTAGTTAATAATTTTCTTGTTCCCCGGACGTTTTTTTTTTCCGCAAATTTATACAGCTTCAAAATATTCACGTAATACTGAACATTTCAACTTCGTCCGATGTGATCGATGAATTCAACCCGAACCTCAGAGATCGATAAAGTACAATCAAATTATGTTTCTAATCAGGTAAGAAGCGTTCAATTCAGCTGTCCCGTAATAATGACGGTGTATGAGTATAGATAGATATATTATTATCACTGGCCGGCCTCTTCCATTTTCACCCTCACCCAGTTTGTCGGCCCGTTTTCCTCTGTATTTGAGTTTTCAATCAACATATAAGCTTGATGATGTCGTTCGGTCTGTGCAATATTGACGGAGTAAAAAAAAAAAATTTTCAACCGACCCACATCATCAGCCTTGTTAATTAAAGTTTTTAATAGACTTTGACCGATACACAATACCTCTCGTGTACAGAGTTCAAGCTATTTCAAAAATAGATTTTCATCCCACGTAAAATCCTTTTAAGTAGGTATAATGCAGACGTATATATTGTTGTTTAAAATTGCACGGCTTTGGTTCTCTTCTTTCTCTTTCCCCTGTGAATTTAAATCATATTTTACGACTTGATATCGTCTGGAAACGATTTTTATAACAGGATCAAAAGATGTTCGTTCTGCGAGAGGAGTTTACAGTTAAAGTTATAAAAATTAGAAAATCGTAGAGTTAACGGGAACCGTTGCCACTACGTTTAGGGGTAGTAAGCGGTAATATATTCCTACTGTAGAAGTGAAGCATGCATATTCTAGATATATTATAAATAATTACTCAATTATATCTTTGGAAAGGTAATGAATAAAGATGGTCGGTATTGCGGGTGCGGAGAGGGTAGCCAAGCTAATAAAAAAAACTTATGTTGAATATTCAAACGCAACAAACTAGGTACACTGGTTACGGGTCCTCATCCTCTACCCTCTTTCCTCTCACCACCCCATTCGCCACCTCTTTTGCCCTCTGGGAAAGGAGGAGAATCGCTTATTTCAAATGGAGATCCATATTACACCCTTTTCGCCAGAGGAGTTCGGCTTCACCGCGTTCCTCGCGCGGTTTTCTCCTCGCGTTTCTATTTTATTTATTTATTCATTTCTTTATTTCCATGGTGTCTGTTATTATCAGTCATATTTCTGTTACGGAATGTTATTCACGTGCAAATGTAAAATGAAAAAATTCATAAAAAAACAACAAAAAAACGAGAAAACAAAAGAAATTATTTCTCATAAATTGTATCGCCGGATATGAGATACGTTTAAAATATTATACGAAAAACGAAGGTGTTCGTTAGCTGGATTTTACTTCACATACATGCAGTGTTTAGTTACTTCCTTTTCCGCGCCTAGATAATGCAGTTTTTAAATTTACGACACGCAGTACAGAATAGATGTAGAGTTTATAGAAAAGTTAGATAAAAATTCTTTCCTACGTATCAAAAAAAAAAAAAAATTAATGAAATAAACTATTTTTCTATCTGAACAAGTTGAATATCGCTCATCGGTTTGGAAGACCCGTCGCGTGATGGGAAATATTTTTTTATTCGAAAATATTTTCATAAGACGCAAAACTTCACCCCCTCCCGACGATTCGACGACTTCCCTTGTGCACGACGGAGTTCCTTCACTGGACATGATTGCCTGCTGATAGAATTATCGAGGGTGGTCCTGCCGCTGTTGCAACCTCCGGAAACGGTATACGTGCTGTTGAAAACCCTCCTTCACCCTAAAAGCAGACCACGTGCAAAATCACCCTGAACGTTACACGAGCACATGCTCAAGCAAAAACAGCCTTCGCTAAAACAATGGACGAATGTCTGCCCCGGGCATAAAAAAGAAGAGTTTATTATTCCATCTCTCCGCACATCGATATACCTATAACGTACCTATCATAATGTTGGATTTCCGATTATCGGGGACTTTGGACTATAGTTGAAAAAAGAAAAAAAGGAATTGAAAAAACGCAAAATCGGGATGAAAAGAACGGGATATTACAGGGCAGCGAGATATTTTTCATGATTCCAGACGCGTACGGATTATGATTTACACGAATGGACCAAATTCGGAGTTCGTATGAGATCATGAGATTCGACGTTTGCAATCCGGATGCCGGGGGTTGCGTGAAACGCGTCAAGGGTGGTAAGCGAGAGTCAGCGACGGGGTCGTGAAATTGAAAGATTTGAGTGGCATTTACGTCAATTTCCTCCACCATAAGTTGATAATTTTATTGCCAATTTATGACCTATTACCATTACGCAATAGGATTTCGGAGGGGATAGCAACCCTGCGTAGCTAAGACGTACGATGTGTGTCAAAATTTGTTTTCGAAATTCATATGAAATGAAGAACGGAAGCTTCGCTGGTACGGCCAGACAAAAATGGAAAATTCATCGTTTTGTCGTCGTCATTTGCACCTACAGTTTTGCAAAAATTTTGACAAGATAACGCTTAGTCTTCGCGATGAATATACGGAGACGATTCACACGCATTATTTGGTTCACCCTTCGCCCTTAACTCGTCGCCCGTTGACTTTGCGGACCATCGAGTGAACCATGGAGGATTCCTATGTATGTAGACATGGCAACAACACCCCCGCACCTATCTCCACCTGGTACGGTTACGCCGGCGTCCGTTCGAAATCCCACCCCCAAAACCACCCTCTCGAATATCCAACGCCCGTTGCTATACACAGCCCATCTTTTTTAATGTTAGGTAGTTATAGCCGCGCACACAACGCAGCTGAAAAAAACCCCAGGTCAATTTTTATCACGCAAACCGACGCGGCCGGAGCGTACCTATAAAAAATGCCTCTTTACGTATGGGGATTGGTCCGCGGAATAGGGTAATGTTGTTTTTTTCAAAGCGGGGAAAAAAATGTTCCCCGTTCGTCGATTGGTCGAGAGGACACATGACGCGGTGAGCGACGTGCCATCCCTTCCCCGCCTAACCCCTGAACCCCTTTCCCCTCTTTTCACTGTTAGGGGTGCTCCGTGGTGGGGACGACGTTACCTACTGGGGTACGCGGAACGGCGACGGAAGAGGATGGATATTGGATGGAAATATCATTACGTCGGAAAAGCCTTCGTTCGAGGCCTCGGAAACAAAAATGGAAAAAAAAAAAAAACATGGAATACGTTCGGTTCATGTATGTACATCGTGTGACGAGAGCTTTCCGCAGAGGGTGGAGAATCTCCCCGGCAGGAGTCGACGACGATAATTAGGAACTTTTCAACTTTTTTCAATTCATAATTAAGGACGAAACTATCGATATGAAAGTCATACACATATAAGTTCGAGCAAGAAATTAGCCAGTGCCAAAAAAAAAACTATTAAAATGTAGAAAAATTGTGGCTGGATATCGGAATGCAATGTGTGGATGTAGAGCAGGAATTCACTCTCTCAAATGGCTCTTCTTCAAGATTTGCATTTACACTTCCTCTAGATTGAATTCACAGAATTCGTGCAAATTTCTGATCTTCTATGTACGGCCACTTTGAAGTTAAAAGAATTTGAAAAACTGAACAGTTACTTGTGTCCACGTCCAACGTGAACTAACGGAGCACATTTCTCATTGCACGTAAATGACATTATTACAGACAGGAACGTCGATCCGGAGAAGATCCACCTTTTCGTCTTTGCAGGGTCCCTGTTTTGCTGCATATGACGCACTATGTATAGTTACGATATTTATTCTGCACTTGCTCCCGACAGTGCAACGTGATCAGCGCATTAACCAGGCGGGCTCGGCGGGTTTGGTCCGCAATTTTCATTATCTTTTTTTTTTTTGTGCATTTGTATTTTTTTTTTTTCTTTTTTTCATTTTCATCCATTTTCCCGCTTCCCTCGTAGCATCGTCCTTTTCAGAACGGCGCCTGCCTGGGATGCGTTTTTATCGATTCGTAGAGCCGAACCGATGCCCGTCCGAAGGCCTGTGCGTGTATGTATATACATCGCACCATCATTCGTATATCTCCCTTTCGCTCTGTATTTTTTATTTTCATTTTTTTTTCTTGTGTTTTTTAATGCTCCCATTGCTGTACTCTCTCTCTCATCCTCCGATACATCCACGCCTATCTATATACATCACATATCTCTCTTTCCCCCTACGTATATGCAGAATCCCAACTACTACGGTCCTATGTGCTTTCGCATTTTTCAGATAAAGGTTGACAGATTGGTGTGAAACACCGAGAAAAAAACGCGATTTTGCTGCAGTCGTTTAGTTCTATAATAAAACCCTTTTTCATTCGTTACACTAACCACGCGAGTAATCAGATTATATTTAATGCTCGCATAGCTCATAATATTTCTGAATCACAAGAGAGACGGATCGCGTATCATGAGAATTGTCTTCAATTCACTGAAACCTATAGAAATCGTATACAATGAATCTGAGCTGAGCGCAACGATAGCCCGCGGTATTTCTACAGTGGCTATATAATTTCTGATAAATTTTCTTGCTGTTTCTAGTAACGGCAAAACACCTGTGGATCACCTCTACTCCATACTAGTCGTTCACAATTAGTGATAGACAGATACATGTGGGTGGTTAACGCGCGCCGCGCTCGACGTTCACGTCGTCGAGCTAATGGGTAGATATAGTAAAACGACGCCACCGACGCCGCCGCTGCCGCCGCCGTTGCTGCCGTTGCTGCTACCGCCGCCGCGGTCGTGGGCACTTGATCAATTACACGGATAAGAACTCGTCAACGCGAAGTTATCGGGAAAGACAAAGTGGGTGAAAGAAGCAATTTCCGGGGACTTAATGTCGTTCAACTTTTCTACGTGTATAAATATACCTTCTAACACTATAAATACGTAACATCACCGCGCGGGGTATATAACGTTAGTTTTCTCTTTCTTTTTCCTGTTACTTTTATTTTTTCTTATTCTTTTATTTTTTATATATCGCGTGCCGCGGCATTTACACGTTAATATGTGACGCGATTCATCTATACGTATGAACAAGTGTGTTCGTCTGTAGTGAGACTTTGACACGTTAGAGAAAGAAGGATGGCAATTTCTATCCATCCTTCCACCTTCTCTTTTTCCTCACGTTTCTCTTTCCACCCCCACATCGTTTCATCTCCTTCACTCCCACCGTAAATTTATCCCTCGCTCTCTATCCCAGCAGTTCAGTCTCTTTTTTCTCTCTCTTTATCTTTCTCTCACTCTTTCTCTACCTCTACGTCGCAAAAAAAAACAAGGAACAGAAAAAAAAAAAAAAAAAACCACCAGAACCCGACCGCAGATTGCGCGAGCTTTTCCCCCTCGTTCCACGCCTGGTATATACGCCGTTACCGCGCCGAGCCGCCAGGTGGTGGAAACATTTTCCATGGGCTGTAAGTGATTCGGGAGAAGACAGAAATGCCAAACACCTGTGGAATCGTGACGATTTGGCAAAGTGTTGTTCAACCTCTAGAGGTAAACCGGAAAAAACTTTTTCTCTCTCTTCTTTTTCCGTTTTGTTTTTTTTTTTGTTTTTTACTCGTCTTTTTTTATTACGTTTTTCCCCTCTATCCGACATACTTCTTTCATACGCTATGAAGTTGATTATTTCCCCCATACACTTTCACATGCGAAACGTACTCGACTATCGTTTGCATAATTTTTTCCAAAAATTTATCAAACAAGTAGATTCCTGATTATAATTTATGAAAATTTCGGCGTTAAGAATTTTGTAAGAGAAAGAAGAAATGATTCATATATACATTGATCGGTAAAAAGTGTGCGTTTAGATAAGGCCAGGTAGGTGAAATCATGAGGGGGTTGAGCGACGAAATCTGTTGTAAAGTCAATCGGGTGGTCATGCTTGGCGTAACATCCCGCAAGTTCTGGACGAGGTTCACGTCCACATTCACATATCTACTTGTCCGCCGTCCCCTTTGGGATTCGGGATCGCAGCGTTCGTAACCATGGTAACCCAAGCTCATAATGATCTTCCACCAGCAGTAGTAGAGTCCAGCACCCTTCTCACTTACCGGCTCACGCACGCACCAATACCAACAAATAAAAAGAGGGGCAGGGGGTGTGTTGCGTTGCGTGTATACGTACACGTGTAACACTTAAACATACATATACAGATTTAGGGATGACCACGCGAAGGTTCCTCGTAGAATAAAGGGGGGTGTTGTACGTGTATAGACGTTTGATTCGTCGGTATTGGTGTAGTAGAAAGGAGGAGCGTCGGAGGGTCATCTTATTACAATAAAGTTATCGCTAACTTCGTTCCGCAACATTGATCGCCACCGAGGACTGACTACTTGGGTATATGTACAGCACAGCTAACTGCTCGTTTCTCTTCTCCCGCATAGTCGAGTTGGGGAACGTCGTTCGAGGTCGAGCGTCTATCAGCAATTCGTCCAATGGACCGAACCTGAAACGGCTGAAACCACCACCCAGTATGAGAAGCACACAAGCTACCACTACTCTTCGCCTCGCTCGTCGCTTCATTTGACGATGGGCCGACCAGGACCGAACCAACGACACACCTACGACTATGGTGGTCAAGAGAACCGGAAGTGACGAGGTGCAAGACTCGATTATACGTTTTACCGGAATTGGTTGGTCACTGTCGGAATATATCTACCTATGTATATACCATGTACCCGTTACCTAGCTTTGTCAACGTTCGAGTCTCCTCCTTGTAATTATCTACGATAGATCGTCCTCGTACTACTTACTATACACAGGTTAATTGTGAGCGATAATTTAATAGCGTACTTTTCCACACGTCACTTCACTTACGATTGATTTCTCCATATTTTCATCGGTAAAACCGTTCGTAATAACGATTTTAATGGGGAACAGAAAATCGGAAGGGATGAGTGAAACAAAGATACAAATGAAGTCAGAAAAGGTTTCGGCGTCAAGAGTTAATATAATGTTCACCCGATGAGGGTATATTCCGGGAAACTCCTCTTTGATTCGACCTCGGAAATCCAGCCCAATAATAGATATCTACATGTACGTATATAAATACATACCTATCTATATATAGATGTATATTATGTACCAGATATAACCAACGTGCATAGTGCACACAGTACGCGGGTAAATTCAATGATTTTATGCAAAAATGGCACAAAGGGGCAACACTGCTTTGCAAAATAAAATAGAAAAAATGATGAATATAATAGAAAAAAAAAGAAGAAAATAATAGTAAAAGGGTTCGTTCATTCGCCATTCGACCGTACGCTTTGCAGTCTGACCTATTCATATTTTAACAGCAATTCTCATTTCAGCGAATTTTTATGCGATAAAAAAATAGCACCGGCAACCCTCCTCCTCCCCTCTTCGCCTCACCCCCTATACCTACCCTCGACACCATTACATCGACCTATACGTAAAATGCACAAAAATTCAAAACGCATTCGTTTCAACGAAACTGAATTCGTAATGCGTTGGCTCGTTTCACGGCCCAATCAGTGGCGAAATTCGATGCATTAGGCCGTCGTACAAAAAATACACGTTGTCGGGCAGCTACAATAATTCTCATCCCTTCGGATTCGGAGTTTTTTTGAATTTATCGATAGAGAGATGAATTTTTAGAACGAATCGTTCGAGATTTGGGCAAGTTTATTTTGGAAAACTTGGTGGACCTGACGAAGAATGTGGGACGAAAGCTTTTTCATTCCAAGGAGAGTTTCATATACTTCGTGTATTTTCTGTTCAGCATACTGAAAATGATGAAGAGTCGTTAATTAGGCGAGGAAAATGTTGTCTAGTAATTAAAATAATTTAAACTCGTCTTCCGTGCAATCTTATGGATATTTTTATTCTTAATCATTTGCTATTCATCGCTTGAAAGGCTCTTGATTTTAAGTGCAGCCTTTGATAATTTATAATAAGGCTTTGAAAGGCCCTGTCATTTTAACATGTAAGAGCTGCCCTCGCGAGCGACCCACTTATGCAAATTGCTAAGGGTTAATTTTACCCCTCAGACTGTCTACTCTTACTCGGGTGTAAGATTGTTATAATATAACTTTTATTTTCTCATTTCTAATACTGCATAAAACTATTCCAACGAATCACGATTTCTCCCGTCGCAGAATTTTTCTTCCGCAAAAATTTTTCATCGACACCATAGAGAAAACTTGACAAGAATTATAACTCGCAGTTGGAATGTTTGCGGATCGTGCAGTTTCACTTTCCGTTCAAATTTACAACCTCGTAATGTTCAGCCAATAATTGCGTGAAATATAATTGTCACCCGCAGGGCGTTCGTCGATATATTTCCGAGATTTCACAGCTCAAGGCTCTTTCGAAGGTGGGTATATACAATAATACGTACTTATATAAAGTAACCGCTTCACATACGGCCAACGCGGGGGTTAATTATTCTACGTAACAACAGCGTGCCAATCTGTTCTCCATATTACCGGTATACTTATACATCGATACGATGCCGATAAACCCCCACCGTATCGTCCCAGATTGAGAGCGACTAGCCGGAAAATCGAGCCACTAATAATTAAATCCATACTATAGTATACAGTACTGCAGAAATTATCCGATCGGAACGAGATACGATTTTAGCCTGTTTTTGGAATACCAGAAATTTGTTGACTTTTTTTCTTTTCTTTTGAACTGAGGTGTAGTTTGGAAAGTTAAGAGACTGTAGGAAACGTAGAATTTCAATTCGATTTCTAAATAGGTCGTCGAAATAAATTCTCAACAAATCACCCGGTATAAGCGTTACGAGCCGCAGCAAATCTCGGCACAAAACTTATCCAGGGAACCCTTTGTTCGGTTGAGTTTCCCTTCCATTGCTAGATAGTGGTACAGTGGTATCCAAAAGCGCCTCAATACTCATTATGCTAAGCGCACCAAAATCGATAGCATTAGAACGGCAAACCCCCTAGCCGTCTGATTTTGCGCAACCCTTTCGGTCCCACAATTGCTGCTGCGGATCTATCAATATGCAAGTTTCCACTCTCGTGCCTCTGCATACCTAATTCGTCGTAATTCCACCCGGGTTTCAAACTACTTGGCATTATGTACGAATCTTTGTTCGGCCCTCAACTTTACCCCACAACTAACTTTATAACCTGAGTGGTATATTTTCGAAACCCTACTCTTCACATTTTAACTATTTACCGCACTTTTATTTAACTTTAACAAATCTATAGATATAATAAATACTTTAAAAGACACCCTGGAAATTAATCCTTCCATTTCACACTTCCCTTTTTATAGTGAACATTTTTTATCGAACAGTCAAAAGATTGAGGTGAAGAAGAAAAAAAAACTATAATATATATCGCCAGCGTATAAGTATCGTGGAATCGTAGTCGCGGTGGTAATAAAAGGTGGTTGGAATCGGACCCCCCCTCGATGCGAGAGCCGAAGTATCCGAGTGAATATAATTAGAGGATTGGGGGTGGGAAGGGGAAGGGAGAATGACGTAATCAAAGGGTGGTGGACATGGGACCGTATAGGGAAGGTCCCGCGGGTGGGAATCAGGAGAGGTCGAGGGGGATCCCGGGGAGAGATGAAATAAGCGGTATGGGAGGGAGCGCAAATTATCATTCGCCCAGATATAGAGAGCTTGCAAAATGTTGGTGGGGAATCAGACTACCATATACATATTCTCTCCATACATGGATCCCGTACATCTAGCAACCTTATAGGTTGCTATATGACCGTGAACAACTAGATGCCGAGTTAGCGGATGACCGGTAACCATGGCCTGTAGTTTTGTCATTAGCCGATAGCCGTCGAACGATAGACGACGGATACGAGATTATTGGCTACGAATGACACTTGGTCGTAAATGGCTCGAAATGCTTTGCGTCAAAAGGGAAGTTTGTGATCGTTGGATAATAAGAATTGATTCGACTCGATAATTAAGCCAGAAATTTCGTTTTTTCTTCTCACACAAATTTGCTCTTCATCACATCGCCAAAAGATAGAAAAAAGCTTAAGCAAAAACGTCCGATTATCATCTCAATAAAATATACTTTATACATATTGACAAGTATTTCCTTGACCGTGAGAATTATGGTCGTTGAGATATATTACCAATCCTATGTAAGTATTAAATATATACGTGAAAAGCGTATAGATGATATAGGAAATCGGAAAGCTACGGTAAAAGTATCGCGAAGAGTGAGAGAAAAAGGGGGGCGGGAGGGAGGGAGGATCGTGGCATCTATATGTAAATATGAAAAACGATATTTTTCGAATCATTCGTTACTGTTTGGCATATATTATTTATTCTGCATCTCGTATATCTTTCGTTTGTACGGCTGCGTTCGCGTTTAAGGTGGACATTGTAAAAGTATTGGCTAAAATAATCAATGGCAGCATCGGTAATTACAACGTAAACGCTATAGGATATTCGACCAAATTTAAACGTTTATATTTCACGATTTCTTTTTTTAATATTTCCATTTTTTTCCTTCCATTTTTTTTTTTTTTTTGCATTTTCCCAACCAAATGGAGACACGGACAAAAATTATAACAAGAGAAAAAAAAAAAAAAAAAAATTTCCATCCAACATTCTTTGTTTGCAATTTTTTTCATTTCTTTTTTGTTCTTTTATGGTGAAATATTTTTTCAGCGTACAATAGTTTAGCAACCCCCGAAAAAAACGTTCTACGCTTCGTCCGCGTATACCTACTCGTGCCACCGATAGTCGCGGAGTCGATTCGAATTGAATCGAATCGCATTGAGTCGAGGCGCCAATACACACGGGGGCAATACCAAACACGGCATAGCGCACCCCGTGAACGCCAGGAAGACGGTAAAATTCCCATTAAAATTCCATTATGATCAACTTTTGACTACGCTAACGCCTATATAGCCCCCCTTTCGCGCTTATAGATCGACTCACTGTGTATACCCCATACATCTATGTGTTTCACCAATAAAACTCTTTTGCCCCCGTCAAATAAATTTATGAGCATCGATATATACAACCCTTATGTATACATATTGTAGATAGCGATACCGGAGAACCGATCTCTACTTCATTTTACATCTTTATTTCATCTGCAGAAAAAACTTTAAATTTATACAAAAAAAAAAAAACACATCTTCTCTAATGCTTTTGAAAAAGCGAAGAATATATTTGTTCGACAATATTTCTGACACGTATATAAAAAAAAAGATTTTTTAACACGTGGAGATTCCGGTTATAGTTCGCATGACGTCCAGTACTTGAAGGCATAGTAATATTCAAAAGAGGGGGCGTTCCTTTCGGCTACTAAAATATACCGTATTTCAAGGGGTTATACCCAATAGATGAGCTGGACATGATAATTATAAATGAATATGAGCTAAAATATAGAGATATTATACACGGTATGGGGTTATTACTTCATAATTTTTCAAGAATTATTACGGAAGGAAGTAGCCGTCTGTTTGATCAAGAGTGGTTAGCTTATCTAACTACGATTTTAGAATATATAAAGCCCCTTGTCCTATCCCGCGTTAAAAAAGAGTTACAAGAAAAAAAAAAGAATCCTGGCATGATAATCTTGTGTTTTTTAATGTTATAAAAAAAAAAAAGAAAGGAAATGGTGCAGGTGAATATACGTGTGATAATTTCTGGTTGGAATTATTTGGGAAGCTCGAATTTTTCGAATCACTTACAAGGGTAGTGGTGGGCGAGAAGACTTCTCAAAATTTTCCTAAAGGGAGAAAATAATTTTCTGTGAAGGCGTTCGCCAGACGCCTTAGCGGTTGGCAGACAAGTTAGGGGATGTTAATATTAGGTACTCCGAGGAACTCCATTATTGCACGTCAATTAGCTACAATTAAAATATTTTGGTGTATTGCGTGCATCAGAGATATTAAATATACTATATCACGCAGTTATAACGGCGAAGTTTATGGGTATATAGGTGGGCATTTATATATATATATGTAATGACTTTACACGTATAGATTCGCCCCGCGCTATAAGGTCTCTCCGTACGATTATATGCAAATTATCGACTCGAGCTGGAGCTCCGTCATTGATTAAATAATCTTATGGAAACTCTACTGGTAATCACTTATTTATTACGCCAATTATTTACCACCTATTAGGTATACACTATCCGCGCCTATCCCACACCGACCATCGAGACTTTAAGGCTATCGTAAATTCAATTAAGATTGTGCACCAAGAATTGCACCATATCTCATAGGAATTTCATCGCTCACATATTATAAGTGTATCTTTTATATTCCATTTCAAAATGAAAAAAAAAAGAAAATCTTTGCTCGCTATTATCGCGTCGATCGGATAAATGATCGGGAGGAAGACAGTAGAAAAAAAAAACAAATTTTCATCATCAATTTTTTATCTGATGAAAAAAAAAAAAGAAACCAAAACGTAATAATTTTACACGACGGTTCATTTCATCGACCTACAAACTGTACGTTTTCTATACAGAGCGCGTATAGAGTGCATAAATTATGTGGGTGAATCGTTGTAAAATAGTTTTGGGAATATATGAGCCTGAAAATTAAACGACATTCTAGGAAACTTTTGGCTATAATTTTAGAGTTTCAAAATAGTTTAGTCTAATTAATTCTATACCAGAGATTGCTTAACGTAGAATATGGGCAGAGCCGCGTGTGCAGCAGCAGCCGAAGAATCGGTGCGGTGCGATGATCGGCAGGATTTTTCTTTTGATATTTTCACGTTTGGATGATCAGCGGATGAAATGAGGTAGCTAATTATAGCGTGAGTTCGATTATCGATACACAATTATTCCACAGTTGGGAAATCGATCTTTGATGCGTGTGTATTCGATGCACGCATATAGTCCTGTGCATAATACAGTGTGCGGATGTTCAGGATTAAATCGCGTTCGCTATCATCAAATAGAAGATACGTACATCCTGACACGTGTGTTCATCACAAAATGTGTAAATGTGTGTTTATGTAAAGTATACTTGTACGTATACGCGTATTGGTGGTGAAGGTACACGAAGATACAGATAGGAAGGTACGGCATTTATACCATTTAGTTCGTATATACCCATGCGAAGTATACGTGTAGAATTGCGAGGGTGCCACGCCATGGCTAGGCAGAACAGAATCAAGAGAGGGTTACTAAATATTCAAGCATTACGGCTCTGCATAAATTCATTTCATTATATACCACCACCAAATATTGCTTTTGATGCTCTACAGTCGTTTCCTGCTACCACCAACTTATCTTATATTCCTACTTCCTTACAGCACATTGCACGCTTAGCTTTTTTCTTTATGTCCAAGTTAATCAAAAACTAAATTACAGGAGGACGTGATTTCGCTTGTATACATTTTCTTTTATACTTCAATCTTCGGAGACCATGCATGCATCTATAGTGATCGGATTCCTTGGCAAGCGGGAGAGTTGGATGCAAAAACAACAAACGGAAAAAACATAAAAAATTGCTTGATCGTCCGAATTGCGAATTTAGGGTTTGAAAAAAAAAGGGGTGAAAAAAAAATGTTCGACACGTCGGTGAAGTCTCACGAAGAGATCGCGGCGTTGAGCTCCCGTATAACTCGAGAGTGAAACAAACGCGGCAGCGCGGCAGGAACGAAGTGTCCTGCGTCAGGCCGGCCTCTCATGCATATGGAGTATTTCATTATATTAAACCCTTTCAATGTATAATTTACTTTTGCGTGAGTCATTTTGCTATACATAGTACGGTATAGGTATATCTATAGATCCCCATCTATAAGACCGTACTCAACATCATGGGTGGGAGAAGGACGTAAATATACACACGATATTAACCGGCGCAAGAAGCAACCTATGCAACGCCCCGATCGACTAGCCAGCACGTTCCAGAATCGCATACCACCCCATGTGTTTGGATATATCAGACCGGTGAGTGTGTGATCTACATCCACGCGTGTCAGATGTGTACGTACGTGACCGCACTTCACGTCCGACCTCGTTTCGATCCAACCTGACCTATCCTCAGATCTTCCACTTATGATAATGAGGCTAGCGATCGTGATTCCAAATTCTAATCCAGGCTCTGCCCCACCCCGAGCGTAATGTTTTCTAAGAATTAGATATGTACCGTTTGAAAGAAGAAGAAATATAAAAAGAATTACAAATCGTTTCGTACAATTTCGTTTAACGATTCATAATTTATTTATGCATTCGTAGATGCAAATCTTTATCGGATCACTTATATATCATCGGCGTTCGAAGTTATGATAATTTTCAGTGTTCGTTCCGATAAATATAATTTAGACCAGGAATTATCATGGTCTGATTATAAGAGGGTGCAGAATTTCACCTTTTAACGAGGTCAGTTTATTTTTTCTTCGATACTTTTACCTTCAATTTTTCTTTTTTTCTTTTTTTTTGCTGTTGCGAGGGAAACAGCGATTATGAAAGTAATGTGAGATCGGTGGAGTTAACAATGCATCAGATACAGATCTACTTTATGGCAAAAGGTCGTTGAGAAGATTCTGAGTTTATTACATTCCTTGAAAATTAATATGCGAGACAGTAAATTGTTCTTTTTTCCATTTGCATCATCACACAACCTAGTTTTAATTAATGAAATCTTTCATTTATTATGCAAATGACGACCGAGAAGTTAAAAAAAAAAGAAAAGAAAAGAAACGAAAATTACGATAACGTGAAACGAATGTAAGATCTCTAAATCTTTCTTCGACTCTGATTTTTTGTTTTTTGTCTCTTTAACATTTTTTTTTTTGTTCCCGTGATGAGGTAGGGACGGGGAGAGGGCTGGTTATGATCTTGATTCTTTTGAGGGTAACGGCAATTAAAAGAATTATTACCCAGCTGGAGATATTGTTTGAAAAAATTAGCGGACCGCCCAACACAGCGCGGCGGTCGGTCAAACGTTAGGCAAACAGGTAAAATAAAATGAATAAAATGAAAAAAGAAACGCAAAAAAAGCGGGAAAAAAAGAAAAGAAAATAAGCAACGGCCAATTGCAAAGAATGATACTTGAAAAAGTTTCGAAGCGATGATAAAATTTATAAGTTCCATTGTCTTCTTTATTATGGTGGTTGCCAGGAAAATCTCTCAATATTTTCCTTTGCTGTGCGGCTCGGTAATATATATGTATATACGACGGACTCGACATTGCCTGATCCCAAACCACCCCGGTGAAATTAACGAGTGTAATTTTAATGAGAAAATTATTCAAAAAATAACCTCGCAGTAGAAATAACAGCCTTGTTCAGAGTTGAAAGGGGGTCAAACGAACGGCAAAGAGGGGTTTTTGTGATTCAAAAAACAAAGGAAGGTAAGGCATGATCTTTTTTTTTCATTATACTTTGCCGCGAATTACTATACGAGTACGTCCTGCGGGATATGTCATCGGACATTTTGGTTACAGCTAATTTCTCTGCGTCAAATTTTAGCGGGAATTAATTTTCAAAGTTCACAATGCCTGGTTATACATTTTTTAAAACTTTTATACGAATAACGTGTATCAAAATTGAATCATTTATTTCTTGGCCAAATTGTTCTTCTCCGTTCCTTTCTCTTTATTCTCTATTTTTGGACGCGGTTGCGATCGCGGGGATTTCGAAAACTGGATAATACATAAGTAGATGCATATGCGTTCGTAACTAGCAAAGTGGCGGACACGTGAGTATTCGACGAACAAAAATTACCATTATTTTTTACGTTGTTTCATCAGAGTTAAAAAATATGCAAACCACCCTTTTTATCTGTCAGAGGAGTAAAGCCGCATTTCGGATCCTCTCTGCCGAGCGTTGGGGTTCGCTGCGTGAATCGGACATTCACAGTAACACAATTAGACCAACAATCGATAGAAGCTTCTAGTGATGGCTGCGAGCAGACACTTGGACCATCTTTCTCGCAAGTCTCCTTTTCCTAATTTCCATAGCCATAAATCACCCTCAACAAAGTGCGCTCATCAATCGATCACATATTAAAAACTAGTAGAAAGTTACAAAAATTATCGCAAAAGCAGAAAATTTTTTTAGTGGAGGTGCCAACGAATCGTAAAGAGCTGAGCATTTTTCAAAGCTTGTTCGGATGGCCAATCTCGATTAAAATGACTGAGAATTTTTGAAAATGGTCGAGCCGATCGTAGTTACGTGGCGGATGGCGAGAGAAAAACTTTCTACGAGTTCAGATTTTTTTTTTTTACAATTTTCGGATGATTTGGGCAACGCGATTTATGACATCAGTTTGTTCACGACAAAGACTTGCTCTTACCTCTTGCTAGGGAGCGTCCTGACGCTGCTCTGACGCAACCCTGACGCCACCCTGACCACCCGCCTTCCCATCCCGATTCCCGCCCCCGCCTCACCTCGCCCTTTGTCCAGTGTAGGATTTCATCCCCCGCACACTCACCCTACCATCGGAGTTTCTCCCCTTTTTACCCCCCACTCGAGCAGACCAACCCCTATCTCATTTGGCCTCATTGTGCCTTAGCATCCATTGTTTTTTAAATTACAAACCCCACTTCTGCCGAGTGAACTCGATTCCATTTCGATTTTTGTTGACACGATCACCCAGTTGAAATATTTCCCACGCTTGAAATCCATTCTACTGCACAATAGTCTCGAGCACTTTACCTTTTGGCGCTTTTAATAATTAGAAATAAGTACGCCAAACCATTATTTCACATTGTTCGACGAAATAAAATCAAATATGTGGTTTATATATGTGCCAAACCCACCGAACACGTCGTTTTTCATCAAAGCCGAAATTGAAAATGAATAAAATAATTCAAAAATTATTGTTACCTGATGTAAGAAACATCCGTATCGTTACGAAACGTTACAGTTACGCGTAATGGTGTAAAATTTCTGTTCATATCGTCAAAACATATACACCTGTGATATTGAGAGCGATTTGGTACAGTGTTCTGTGGCATAAATCATTGAAAACGAAAACATATCCCCGCGGCCACGCAAATTCGCCAACACCCGACCGCGTCGTGCAAACAAATGCGAAATCATGGGGACGTGCAGAGTACGCGATACGTGTATACCTACCGTACATATACATATATATATTTATACATACAACAACCGAATGGGAAAACTGGATGGCATCACAAAACGGGCAGGCGGTCACGAGGCAGTACGGGCATGGGTACGGAGGTTTCGAGGATCGGGAATCGGGAACAGGGCACGGGCGTGTAAGCCGAACGGAGAGGTGTCCTAGCGTGTGGATGACTCGTCATTGCCGGCGGGCAACCCGAACCGGGCGCGTGCCACGCACACATGGAATAATACGCGCGGGGCGTTCGCTACACGTATACGTTTCTACACGCACACACGTTATTATGGGACACAGATGCGTACCGTAACACACGTATGACCCATTCGCTACTACTGCTGGTGGTGATAGTGGCGATCGTGATGGTGATGCTAGTGGGTGTTGCAGTCATCGCGCGCGCCAGCACCACTCAATTACTCGGTACCCGGCCCGCTGTGGAATCATTTACCCAATCATTTAGTTACATCAACGCTACGCGGTCCGACTGCCCACATTCCACATAGGTCATTGTATAACACCTCTCATCTCCTCCCCTTATACCACCTGTACCAACTACCCCTCCCCATACATATTGACTATGTATATCTAGTACAGTGTTCAAACTGCCGCAGAGCAAAGTGCAGCAGGTAGATAGGTAGGTATCGTTTGTTGGCGTTGATTTTCGCTCATATCGGGTTATGATCACGGTATAATAGCTACTGATGCCCAACTGTTCGTTGGCATTAGTTTCATACCCATCATCCACACACGTTCCAATTTCAATGAATTAGGTTACACGCGGCATTCTCTCTGAAGGGTCAAATATTCCACGCACAAATTGATCAAGTTCAAGGACTGTTTTGATTACCCAAATAACTCACTCGTCATTTATCGTATAGAGTTAGTTACACTTATTGCTAGACGTGAGGTCCCATCATCGAAACTGGACGTCATTTTTTGATACCACCATCTTAAATTTATCGTTTCAAATTCCCAGTTTTCGTGATCAGCGATCTCGAAAATAGTTTTCTACTTCTTCTCATGAAAATCGATCGATTTTTTGCTATTGACGTCAGCCATGTTCAATCCTCAATTTTTAATTTGTAAATTCCGACTTCATATTCGAAGAGAGTGGCATCGAAACCCTCCGGATATTAAGTTTTGTGATTTAACGTAAGAGTAAAATAATCTCATTCTTCTAAATTCTATAATTTAGTCACGATTCGTGCGAGGATAGATATGGGCAAACTGGTGTACGCAGATACGTTTCGTAACGCGTGAACATCTATCTAGTTTTTTCTCGAACACGTATGAGGGAGCGAAATGAATAAAAACCAAAATATCGAACCAAAACAAGGATTAAAAAAAGCCGGAAAAATTGAAAAAAAAAAAAAGAACACAGTAACAAAAGAAAGAAATTAACGTCATGGCCGTTGTGCAGGAGCGAAGGTAATGCAACAACGGTTCTGCAGGGTGGAATATTGCAGATCAATACAATTGCAGGTTAGTGCTAATAAATAATAGGCGGTGAGCACGAAAAAAGCGGGGTAAAAAGTTGAAAAATAAAACAGGTATATACCCAGAGGAAAAAAAAAGAAGAAAAAACAGAAAAAAATAAAAGGAAAGCAGGAAAAAAGGAAATCAAAAATAAAACGTTCGAAAAAAGCGGGCATTGCAACACGACGAACGCAGCACACAAATAATACCCTACGATATTCCCGGCCCGTCCTCCTCCCGCCTCCACCTGATCCTCATCTACCACCACCACCCTCAACCTCCGAAGCCTCCTATTTGGTTTTTTTTGTTCCTAGTTTCGTTTTTTCTATTCGTCTTTTTTGTTCCCATCTATTTTTTTACCCACGACCATGCCCGCACCTACCCCCGACAATTGGTATCCCGGCCTACACCGGACGCACTTACACACCTGCGTTTCTAGACAAATAAAGACCTCAAAAATGTAACTTTTACCTGATATAAAGGCATAAGTTCAAGCTACCGTAGATGTCGAAAAAATATGATCATCATTTTTTTCTTACGGTCTTACTCATTTGGTTGGTTTGATTATTCCCGCCAAATACATGTGCTACACAGGAATATAGCCTAAACTGTGCGGACCAAAGCAGCTTCGTATTCCACCAATTTTGTTGCATTTTTCAACCATTTCCATTAATTAAACTTGATTAATGTCATGTACGGTATATTTCCCCGTTCATCCCCCTAGAATGGGCCGTATGTAGATTATACCGACGTACGCAATACAACGAAAAAACGTTCGTTGTTCACTGTATAGATATTCATAACACATAAAATGTATATGCCCACATATCTAACAATTTCTATACGAACTACATACATTATACGTATGCCTATAATCGCAGTGTAGAGCTATACACGTGGGTACGTATGAGTTTCTACTGTCAAAGATAATTAGTTAATTTTGAAAAATTGCACTAAACACAACCCGACGGTCGTCCGAAATGGCTTCTAGGGGTGTTAGTTGGTCCAGTCGTAGGGAGACGCCCCCTTACCCAAAACCTGCACGGGTACCTCCACCCAGCTGAAAAAATGTAAAATAAAAAGGAGATTCGAAAACATAAATAAATAAATAAATAAAACCTCACAACCCCGAAAACACCCCCTGCTAACCCCTGCATACGAAACGTTTTCTACCTATACGAATGCCTGAAAAATGTACGGCTATTTTTCATGTTTTAATACGCTCGCTTGCCGTCTATGCGTGATATGTAGCACTCCGGGCAACCAGGACCCGGGGTTTTTTTCACTACGTCGATAATTTGTTTGGATAATTTCCGATCCTATTGATCTAGATCTACGCCCTCGACTGCTGCCGCTGCTAGTACCGCTGCTGTTGCTGCTGCTGCAGGACGACACACAATACCGAGTAGTCCGTACAAAGCTTTAAACCCCTTTCCTCCCTCCCCCACAATTTCTCTCTTCTCTTTTCCTTCCCTCTTTTCCCTCTTCCATGAAAACCCCCCGCAGCAAAAGCCAGGGAACCTGATCGTGAGTTACTGACATTTCGCTATTTATCTGTCTCCATACCCGTTCCTCGATCTCTACACGGATATCTATACCTATACCTACAAAATCATATATACCAATAGTTTGTATTTGGTCGCGTTGGTTGTGCACCGTTCTATGAATTTCACACTTTCATCTACGCGATATCCTATATACGTCGCACATACATACTCATCTATACGTCTCTGTAGATAGCGTAGCTATGAACAACGAGAAACGAGCGTGAATCGGGAATTGCGACAAACACAGACTCATAAAAACACATATCCCTCTCTCTACTCTAACCCCCTTGATTTTAGTCTCCATCACGTCTATGTCGCTCTGCAGTGAAGGGTGCGTGTGCCGTTCGAAACGTTATAGTTTGCATGGGTATCCCGCGAAATACATGGGTGGGTCTACCAAACGGTTTATGTGTATCCATGTACACGTGTAACGTATACCTATGTGAGGCGTCGCGATATTTTGCAACCCCAGAGAGCGCACCGAATGCAGAACGAAACGAACAAAACGGATGAAACGGACGACGAACGCCTGCAGCACTATCATGTGAGAGCAACGTAACGTGGAGGTGTAAAACCTAGTCGAGGGTGAAATATAGCCTCAGCAATGATACCGCAGATCGACAGATATCCATAGTTGTCGATATAATCGCTACGCATCGGTCAATTCTTGTACAGGTGTCCAAGTATATTCCAATACCCATCGAACTCCTGCCTCCAAATTTCATCGGAGCCTTTCCTGATATCAAATGATTCCTACAACAGGGTATAAAATCCCAAGCTTTGTTACCTCATTTCTCTTTTTCTTTCTTTTTGTCGTCATTTATCTTATCTTCGTTGAAACAGTATAATTTCTGTAGAAGAGTATGATAAAAAGGTAGTAAGAAAAACCACTCCTCGCGATCATCAAGACAATGCGCTCAACTGTGATAGAGATGTACTTTTATAAGGGTGAAAAAGGACAAGTAGAGCGGTAAAGGGGAAAAGGGCAAGAGGGTTGGGGGTCGGTATTAAAGGGTGAGCGGACGCGAGTCGCTACGAAAAGGAGACGACCGCTCGGCTCTACGAGGGTAAAGAAAGAGAAAAAAGCGTCTGCCTTCGGCCTGCGTTTCACCCCACTTAACCCCTACCGACCAAGTAGTAGGGATCTTCCTCTACCTACGAGTGAAGTTTTAATTAGCTTTTCCGAATTATACCGATGTAGCCCCGGCGTCTGGCTCTCGCGATGCTTCACACTCCTTTTCTCTCGTACAACTTGGTAACAAAGAACTGTCCGTAGATTCACTACCGCAGCAGCGGTTATACTTATACTCTCTTAACTTGGACAACAGCCAACTTATTTCTTTACCGATACACGCCACGCTGCTATTTTTGACAATTTTCAAAGACAACGACGTTCAAACTACCCAAAAAGTACAGGTGCATTTTTCAAATTTCATCCCGGTAAAAAAGAGGACGATAAAAAATCATCTATATGAGCACATCTTAGATTTACCGGAAAATCGGCACAGTTCACAACGATCCGAATATCGGTAAGTTCCAGACAAATTAATGAATTAAACCAATTGAAAATTCATCCGATTCCACGGAAAAATTGAACCCGATTACATCGGCCGCGATTTATTTCGAGATTAACGAATTATTTTGCAAGAGTTTACAAGCCTGTACAGGCGTAAGCTGAGGATAAGTTACGAACGCTTTTCGAATAAGATCAAAACGGGAACTGAGTTACTTCACTTTGCATCTTAGAGCAATTTTACAATTAAGCTCACGTCGTACACACTTCGTTGTCTTTCAACGTATACCTACCTAACGTTGTAATATATTCTTGTTTATAAGATGAATGTAACCGTGTTTCACTACGGGGTGTTCGAGTTATACGAAGAGATTGAACGCCCAAGATGACATCACGTGTGACAAGAGCTTTTCCGGGAAATACAATAAGTTTTCTGCATGTAAGTATTAATACATAATCGAGCCGCAGCTCTAGGTAGACAGAGAGACCTGAGGGTAGGTATACGTATACATATAATAATAAGACGGCAATAGTCGGTTGGGTCGAAAATTAACATAAAGTGATTTAAATTCAAATTAACATCTTAATTAAAATATGTCACCTTGATTTACAAAGTGCTAAATTGCGCGCCGGTATAGGAAACTCTGAGAGCGTCGGTCCTCGCTCGCGGTCCTTTGCTGATCTCCTCTTCTCCCATTATACAATCTACTTCCCATCGCACTACCCGCAAAGTATTTTGTTTCTATTTATTCTTCTTACTCGGAACAAAATATTTATTTCAAACTCTTCTCTCAAAAAAAAAAGAACTATATTTTTACGTATCGAAATTCCTCTCGGTCTTATCGTACACCCGAATACGAATTATTATACAAGGGAAATGTGCGCAAATTTCTCGCTTGCGTTTTCTGTCTTCGAGAATTCTTAGCTAGCTCGTCTCTGAAATTCGCAAGACGTGCGTCTATATGATCCACGTAGATATATAAAAAAATAGATTTCATACAGTTCCGGTGGCGCTAGGTGTACCCGTTCTATTCCATCGGTTGATCGACGTTTTTTCCCAATTATTAAAATATCGAATACCGTCAAATCCTCAGAAATAGAATAAAAAATTCTGAAAAAAAAATTAAAAAAAAAAAAAAAGAAAAAAAAACAGAAAAGAATTGGACAGAATCAGCAGTCCGCGAGTAACAATGGGGGGTTCAATTGAAAAAATAATTTAATGTGTTCTTTTAATTAAACAGAGAGGGACAGCCGGGCAGGCGAAGCGCCGCGGCGTACCGAGGAACGGAGTGCAGGGTGATTGGGCGGTACGGAATGGCGGGGTTTTGGTGAGGCTGCTGCCAGCAGTGGGAGGGTTGCTCGGACGGACGCGGAAATTTAAAACCTGATCAATTGATAGGACGGAATGAAAAAAAGTAGGGTTGACGGGGGTATGGGGGTGAGTGGGCGAACGGGTGGCTGAAGGGGGTTCGTTGGGTGGTTGGGCGTTGGGGGTGCGGGATTGCCAGGCATTATTCTGAAACGTGAATTTGTTCATTTGTTTGTTCCTGCTGTATGCGCCACGGCGTGTGCGGTGCATCCTTTTATCGGCTGAAATCCAGGCTTCGAATTACCGTGCAAATGAATATTTTTATCGTTGAAAGAAATTCCAAAATATACATTCGCAAATATCATTCAAAATTCAAAAGCTATTATTAAACGTACAAATGTACAGATATACGTATATGCTTGTATTAACAAAAATGAAGAAACAAAAATTTAATAAATCAAAAATACCGCGCGCTTGTATGGCTATCATCGAACACGAGTCCGTAAATTCCAGAATATATGATACGATTAGAAATAAGAATCTTTCATTTTTCGTTAAGTTTCTTTTTCACATTCATATTTTCGGCATATCTGAGGCGTATTTTCCTGGAGCTTGCAGGTCTCTTCGTAAAGCTCGGGGGTATAGTTTCCATTGGATATTATTACGAGATGAACTCGAGCATACGTAAACTCCAACTGAAGGGATCTACAGTTACCATAAGGCAATATGAAACTCTTCAATCTAATATGGCTTGAGGCGGCGACGAAGCGTGACGTCACATCCGTCCCGTCCGCTGGTCATCTTGAATATTGAGTCCACTGCCATCGGACCGGAAGTTATGAGTTTCAGATTCTTCCCTCCCCCCATTTTCCTCCCTTCAACTCGCGGAGCGACCCCTGCATCTTCCATGGATACCACCGTGGTGCTTCAATTTTATATATCTATAATATTATATGTATTTCAATCATTTCGTTTTCAGAGAATTTGAAACAAAAATCCTCGCGCTGCAGCCGATCCCCTCGACTCCGAACCACAACTCTCGAAATCAAAAAAAAAAAAGAATTATAATAATGAAAATAAAAAAAAATGAATAAATACCGCGTGGAAATACTCGTTACGTCGAGGCCTCGCGGTTTATCGATATCGAATTCCGCAGCCGCCGCCGCGACGCCTGCAACGAGCGCTCTTTACTTTTAAATTCGAAGAAAGTCCGCGGACTATATATGGATGAAAAAATAAATGTATATATAAACGTATAATAAATAAAATGAGAAAACAAGATAAAATAATAAAGTTACACCAATTCTTGACCGCCGAAGGATATTACGCGGCGAGGTTCGTGTTACATCATTTTCCTACAACAATTTCCTCTACCTTCGCGTCTGTTATTGTGTTTGAATATATTTTTAGGCCCGGAGTATTAAGGGTGCAGAGAGACGTGGTACGAGGTGAAGTTAACGTTATTTCTCATTCATTTCTAATTATTATCATTATTATTCTTTTTTAATGCGTACATGCAGAGAATATTCGCCGCAGCTGATAATAAAGTTGTTGACCGTACTCGTTTCCAACCCGTCTGATTGCAGTGCCAACGTCGATTGGAAATGTAATCAACTATTCAGCGCTAACTAAGTGTACTTTTGTTCGTGTAGGTAGAAATAAAAATGATGGAACCAAAAATAAAGAAAATAAAAAAAAAAAAAGAAGAAATTAAAAACGAAAAATTGGGAAAAAACTGCAAAAAAAATATTGAAAATGAAAATAAAAACGAAATCGTATGTGGGTATACATATAGATATATCTATACATACGGCATGTCGAAAATCACAGGACAAGAGTCCGGGGTAGTTGGAAGCTTGTACGTACGTATATAGCTCGAACTGGTACCCCATTAGTATTAATTTGTCTACCGGTCCGCAACGAGGCGAAACAATCGATAATTAATTTGTTGCGTCAATTAAAAATGTAATTTAAAAATATATGAAAAGGGTAGAGCGAGGGAAGTGGGCGAATGCAAATGAATTATTAAAAATTTAATCAATCGAATCGGTTGTACCTTGCTCGCCCATCCTCGTTGTAATGACTATTCATGCTGAGATGGTTTGCGCAAACGAATATTTATAATTTGTTTATTTAAATTGCGTCTCCTCCAATACCACGCGCGCGTTATATACCATAACCATCGCGCCGTACCCGACAGATTGAGTTATTACATTCATCATTTTATTTATTTATTTTACTTATGATTATTTACTCATTTGTATAATTTCGCTTCTGTTCTCTCGCTAAGATTCGATTCACGGCGCAGAAAAGAAAAAAATAAAAAAAATAATTCGACAACAAAAATCCTTCGCTAAATACGAATAATTGTACATTCTTAAAAGTTAGGCCTTTAAACAATCTTATATTCGAAGATAAACCTTATTCTGCGAAACGTATAAGTGCAGTTTTATATAAATTATCATTAGATGAATTTCTCAATAGCGTACAGTTAATTTTCTTCAAACATAACATACCTGAATGATATTGCGCTCTCGATGTTCGATTGATGTTAGGAGACGCGTTCCCCCCCCCCCCCCCCCCCCCCCAATCGTACAGTCTGGATCTACGCACAAAATAAATTCACTGAGACTTCAATCCAGCACGACCACTTCGGCCTAATTGTCACCGAGAACTGAAGCATTGGCTCAGAATATTTTCACGTTAACGTGCGAAAAGAGGGAAACGGAAGAACACCAATATGAACAACACATGTCTCAGATGACCTCAGCAATGACCAACGTGTTTACCGGAGCGTCTCGCTACGCGTTACGATTGAAATTGGCGTTGCATCGAGTTTCGATTTTACGTATTATACTCGCTTGATATTTAAAACATTTTCTTACGTCGTTCTTAGTTTTTTAAACAATATAATGTGTCTTATTTCTTATACAAAATTTGATTTTCTATTACGATCATGAGATTGAACTAACATAATTTTCATGATCTCCAATTCCGGTTGCTTTCTCGGATGAATAAAGAAAGTTTTTTTTTTAAACTTTGCTCTTCCAGTTCTTATCCTGGAGAATAAGTGTGTAAAATTCGAGTGCATCGCACGGCTGTCCCGCTAGTGTTGTAATATACATAGGTGAAGATTTTCTATGTACTATTTATGTTGCGATGGTATATATGTATAACGCACATATAGCTATTTAAATAAAATACATTAGCATACATTGGAGTATACGGTATAGGCTCTCCCTATCGAAGTACCTATATGTTGACCGGCAATATCGATACGATTCGGTCCATCTCGTCTCGTTTCAATCCGCAAGCTATATAGGTATAGATAGAGATATGTTCTGGTAGGGGTTGCCCTTGAGGGCAGCAGACCAGGAATAGTAGCAGAGTAGCAATAGTATCAGCATATCATATTCTAATGTAATATCGACCCATCGATCGCCTCATTTAAATGTTGACCGCTCCGGCAAATATAAAATTCAAAGTATCTTTATAGGTATTTTTATATGCGGCCGCGCGGCTAGCTAGCGCTTCTCTTCCCTTCACCCCTCGGTAAGATCTTCTCGCTCTCAGAACCATAATATCTATAATGTATTTATGCAGGAATATATATATAGTATATATATGCATCTACATATACCAGCCACACGTAGTCCTCCCTAGCGATGCAAGCCACCTACATGTACTGGATGTATGAGATATTTATATATATATATTATGTACATATATATATGTAAAATTATGTATTCCATCGTGCAGGAAGCTGACCGTCGCCTTTTTTACCACATCGGCCCGTGTGCTTCTAAATCCACGGAAAAATTTACAGCGGCACTATACATGACTTTTTTCATTTATTTTTTTCCAAAGTTTCATTAATTCTTCATTTCTAAACATATATACATGCAAGGATAGAGTCCGCGTATATAGCTGAGTGAGTTGCCATTTCATACTTTTTCGAAAACCCATATATAATACGTATGGATACATAGATACATGTATACGTTTATATGGTGTGGCGTTCTGCAGGTGCCAGGGCGGGGCGGGGTGGATAAGGGTGGTTTTTAAAAATTCGCAATTTAAAAATTCGCGTTGGCAAACAGGCGCTCGTAGCTCCCTCACTCCGATCACTCGAGTTCCAACTCCAACTCCAACTCCAGCTCCACCCCCGGCCCGTTAGCTGCGACCGCGACTCTTTTGGCCCGAACGGCACCCCCGGCGGCGCCAATGGATGACAAAATATAAGCTCCAAGCCTGGATTCAATCAGAAATGGCGACGCCCCACTCCACACACACGTTCGATTTTTCAAACGAGTCGACCACGGGGTGAAATCCCAGAGGTAGGGATACAGGAAAAGGGGGTGCAGGAGGCCGGGGGGCGGAGGGGGGGAGAGAGACAGAGGCAAAACCAGAAGCACTGGCAGGGTGTTCCTCCTGATACATAATCATGAAGGCCGATTCTGTTCTTTTTTTTTTTTCATTATTATTTTTGTTTGTGATTTGAAAAAAAAAATATTTGTACATTTCTTTTATGTGCGTACCAGCTTCTCTTCTTCCCCATGGTTATTATGCTCCGTCGCAATGGGCTGACCGATGGGACAAGTGCCATTTCACCTAGGGCGTTGCGCAACTTTTGGTAAACAGAAAGCTCACGTTTATGGAGTTGGATCGTTTCGAGTTATACTCGAAACCCGTAGACAACGACCATATCTATTGAGGGGTGAAAATGTGAAGGAAGAAAAGAACTCCTCGAATACGCGCCCCTGAATTCAATCGTTATTCACTGGATTTGGATAAATTCGAATAATTTCTAGTATCAGACCGTGTATCGTACGGGGGTGGAAAAAAATCATGTACGCGAATATCAACGTTAATCTCAGAAACAGCTCGTTTTTACTCACGAGTACGTATATCACATATATTAAAAAAACTATGTGAAATGTTTTGTCGCGACTAGGTTATATATGAATACGTATCTTTTACCGACAAACAATTCGTATAGATAGATAAATAATTTATTCTACCGTTTGATGCATTACACTTGTACATTATCGTATGCGCACATAGATCTACGTGTACACGCGGTATACATCGTATATTATTTGTTTTGGCGATACATAAAAGTAAATTTACTTTAACTCACACCTTGTTTTTCACATTTGATTGAAATTTTCATTCCGAACGTGCGGTACATGTTGCCCTTTGTATAAGTATATAATAAATCTGCATCGTACTATTTACTTGTAACGATGCGCGTGCTGAATGAAAATAAAAAAACGAAAAGAAGAATTTATGTATATTGAAAAACCAAAAGTCATTCCATCCGTATATACCTATGGATAGGTATGTTTATAATACGTATATGGTACCTGCGGTTCATTCATATTTCAAATATTGCTTTAGAAAAAAATGTAATACGTTCGGATTACTGGTGATGAATAAAAAATAAAAAAACAAAAAAATACCTGTATATATTAATGCATATATCAGAGAGAATCAGCTATGAGCGACGAATGATCGGGAAAAAAAAAAAATCAAAAATATTATTAGAAGCCTCTGAATCACTGCTGATAGATATATATATGTGCGTGTGCGTGCGTGTATTTAAATATGTACATATACGTATACATATATATATCCATATCCCGGCATATCCTGGTCAAGGGTGGAACGTGTGGAGAGAGGACTGTCGAGGGATCGGGGGGCGGGGGACCAGGGGATCGAAATGGGGGTGGTTGGTTATCTTCGGTGGGCAGCCGTATACAACCGTCGCGGCTCACCCATTTATATACATCGTATATATATATGTATAATGTAATATACATCTGGGTATATATACGTACGAATACATACGATTATCATACATGCACAAATGATAAACATATACGCACTATACGTACATAGGGATGTGATCCTGCAGCAGTTCGTACGTGGAAATTATAATACACATGAAATCGCGGAGGGCATGGAGTAGTGAATGAGTGAATTTATACAATTTCTGCAGTTGAAAAAATGGAAAATGGACATCTCCTATAATCCTTATGAAAAGTACGTAAAACATGTAACGTGCTTTTTATTCATAGAGATTCGTACCTACTTATACAATTGCCAAATGAAAATGACTTTTGTAGGTTCTTCGAAAAATGGAATATTATTAATAATGACATTTCGTTTCGAGATTTTGCGAACTCTATAAAGGGCTTAAGGATTTCTGAAAAATTGATCAAATTTCAGATTCTTCGCAAGAGTTATATTTCCGCGAGAGATAAATATAATACATCAGAGTAAACGATAAATAATAATGGTTATAATTCTTTGGATGACGGTGTATAATTGACAGAATGTTATATTCTCTTTGTTCTGTATATCGTATTGTAATGAGCGCTGCTCGCGCTGGGTTCTTGTAATTTAATTGGCGGTACTTAGGCACTGATTGCGTTGATGTTACGAAGTACGGGATTTTGATCTTGATCATTCGATTAAGAGTACAACTCACTGTGTAGGTCGTTGTAAACTCTAATAATTAACATCGAGTACCGCGCGCGAGTTCCTTTCTAGGTAGGTATACTAATTTAATCCGACAAGTACCGAACTCGCGCCACCTTTTAACAGGGGGTTACGATTCCGACGAGAGAAACAAAACGGAGGGAGAAGAAAAACAGCCAATTCCGGAATCCGCTGCACGATCGGCGGAACTAAAAACCTAACCTGATACGACGACGCATTTTTATTTCCGTTTTTATTCACCTTTTTTTTTTCGTTCAATTTTTCCACCCTCAATTATAGCTAGGCAGAGTATACGTATGCATTCAATTATCGAGTATATAATGAAATTACTCGAGAGTCGCTCTTCGGATCATCAGGCGTTGACATACATATATATATTTTTTTCATGCACGAATATTATTATTATTGATATTATAATAACCAAGTCTGAGAGAAAATGACGTCAGCAGCCCCCACTCTTTGTCGTCTATTGAACTGTGGTATTTTCCTGCACTCGCTTGTATATGCGGGAATAATTAAGCTATTTATGTAATTGAACGATAATTGCACGGTTAATTTACATGTTAAGCCGGTTCAATAATATTCTATGATATTTCTCCCTAGGGATTCGAGTTATATCGCATGATGGATATTGACACACGCTTTATACCATTTTATTATACGAAAGAATTCGATCAATTCTATGGCTCATAATTTAATTAATCATGATAATTAGTCCGCTGCGATGCGTGTGGAATAATGTAAAACACTTGTAACACACGAAGAGTGCGGATAAACTAAAACTGTAACGTCACAAATCTTTACTTCCCTAAAATCCCAAATCCAGAAACCGAAAAAAAATTGGGATAATTCTGCAGTGCTACCCTTTTTACAATCGCGAGAAGTTTTCCTGTACATTTATCTACTACCTATCGTATTTGTTTTTTAATTTTTGCAATATATTTCTTTTTCATTTCGTTCGTTAATTTGGTTTTTTTGAATCTATGCCAAAATAGGTGATGGATTCTTACGCCGTTCGTTATACGATACCCTATTTCTACGTAACCGGTGTCAATAAAATACCGATCCTCGCGTCAGAATGTCACTAGAGATGAGATAAATATGGGTATTTGAACGAGGTAGATAATGCGAACAAACGCTCGGTGAGTTATGCTTCCCGTACAACTATGTTATGTATAACTGTACATATAACTGCAGTGTGCAACGTTTATCCGAAATTTATATACATAACGAAAACGCTTTAATGCGATTTCGACCTGAAATTTAATCTAAATTTAACCAACGGAGAAAAGTGGCGATATTAAAAACGGTTTCGAAAATTTGTAGCCGATATTAATATGAGAGCGCAACTACCGTGACATTCGAAATGTGGTATAACAAGTGCTAACGTTACGCGTAATCTGATTGACTCCATTGATGTTGTTGCTAGAGAAGTACGAGGTTCCGATATAGAAACCGTACTACAATTAGGTGGAAGCTGAAGCGAAGCTCTTACCAGGCCGCGTCCGCGGCATCAAAGGATGGACCATTCTATGATCTTATTATGATCTCATTACGGTATTCAATGAGTTGAAAACCCAGTTCTATATATATATAATTAATTCGACGGACAGTGAGCTGTAACGGGATGTTCAGAAGCGTGATTTCATCGGGAAATTATGGATGGAAAGATTTATTATCTTCAGTGTGAAAGAAGTGAGATGAAAATCGCCGGTGGGTTCGACGTCCTTGATATGATTAAAGTTCAGAAATCCGTTTGAAACGGACCTTGGCACGAAATCTTAAGTCGAACCCTGACCAGGGCTGTTGAGTAATTTAATCCGACTTACTATAAAACCGTTATAATACTGAGCCGTAATAGCTGAGCCACTTTGCGCGAATGATCATCGTACGTATCAAGAACGTACCAAAGAACGAACGTCTCTTTATAGATGAGTGAGCGCGTGATAGGATAATAGTAATGCACGTATAATGGTTAATGGTAAATTGTAAATGGAGCCATCCCATTCAAGGGATTGAGATTCAGATGGCACTCATAATGGCCAGCCAACGTATCACCCCTAATAAGTACAAGTGGTACAAAATAGCTGGTAATCACATCACATCACATCACGTCACGAATCTAGATTATCATCACGAGTCATCGGCGCTGCAACATTCAGAATACCGTAACATACACCGCACATCAAAGAACCGTGATCGAGGTATAGCTTATCTTTATCAAAACCAAAAAAAATAATAATGTTCGATAGCTCGTCATTCTTCTGCATTTAACCTTTCAAGGAAACTGTCATCCGAGGGTTGGAAAAAATTAGATTATTAATGAAAATTAGACCCTTCCGAAGTTACCAGGCTGGTACAACAAGCGAATGGAAGAGTTGAAATAAAAAAAAGATTAAAAAAAAGAAAGCGTAGGAGGAGAGACTGTGTAGAATATAAGAGTACGAGGAGACCGGGATGTATAAAGTGAGAGAGGGGCGCGTTGAGAGAGGCTGAGAACAATGGACATGAGAGGGCCGTTCCACCGCCTCTGGCCAGGCGCCCTCCGGTCATGTACTTAACGCCCGTAGTTTTGGAATTGTCAACGACGACGTTAAGCGAGCTACGATAGCGAGGCGTGCCTCTCTGCCTCAAATCTGTCATACGACTACCTGCTATACCTTCACCAATTTTGTCCTTAAAAATTCTACACAATCAACCCCGACTTCCGTTGTCGCCGAATCACACGCGTTTTCGTTACCTTATGCTCGTAGTCCGCGAATCGCAAATTACGTCGATTAAAATAACGAACAAACTTTGGTTGTCAGAAAAAAAAATGCAAATGTTCGATCCCCGTAATTAGAGAACAGCTAAAAATCGAGTAATTTCCGACCGTCATTCTATTTAAAATTTTTCTCGTCAAACATACGATTTTTGCAGCAGTAATAAAAGGCTTTTTTTGGCCCTCGGTTACCCGTGTACGTAGCTGTCTACATACACCTCGACGAAGACATAACTTTAGCAGTTCCTCGATGGGTGCAGCGGAGGATATAAGAGCATGTGTACATAAGTAGGATAGATGCAGGCCTTTATCTTTCTGAATGAAGGAGCCTGGTTCTCATAGTCCTCGAAACTTTACCGCGGGCGTCGTACTTGACGGGGGTATACCTCACCTCGCCTCACCTCACCTCACTTCACTTTACTTCACCTCACCTTAAAACTTACCTTATATACATTAAAAAAGAAAAAAAAAAGAAAAAAACCTGCACGGCGCAGAGCAACCTTATTCCAACATATCCGCTGCAACGTTTCTTTTCCCCGATCTTTTACAATAAGATAAAATGTATAATGTCGCGATTTTTTTTCTCATATTTCTCCACCATGATTTCCGGAATAATTTTTTCACGATGAACTGACTAATTAATTGTTATCGGTACGAGCTTATTGACTCGATTTTATAACACGTGTATAATATGAAAAAAAAAAGAGAGGTGAAGCCCAATTAAACCCATTTGGAATTACCTTCAACTCTGGTTGAAAATGATCGTCAAAGAAGCAGCGGGTACTGTTAGAAAAATCTTGGTCATGAGAGTCCCTTTGCTCTGCAGAAGGTAACAATGGGCTTGGCGCTCATGCGGAATCAAGTGTTCTCACACTGGCGCACCCCGAGGTAGGTGAGGGGGTGTTGGGATGCCGAAAGGGGAAAGGGGGATAGGAAAAAAGTAGATGGAGATGAAGAGAGAGAGTGAGAGAGGGGCGCATGCATAATACAATGACCCTGCTAAGTACTATTTTAAAACAATGCTGAAATTGCTTTAGGGGATAAAAATGAACAAGGTAGCTAGGTAGGTGTATTTTTCTCCCTACTTCTTCCTCTCACTTCCGACATCCGTGACTCCCCGTCGGCTTTCTGTGCTTCTCTGACTTCACGTTCATGAATGCTACTGAGGGTTTGCTACCCCACTACCTGCGCACACGTATTCGGATATACCTTTACACATGAAAAAAATTCAAATAAAAAAATCGTCACATACGATGGTTTTTTTTCTGTTTTTTTTTTTTTGCATCTCATTTTTTGCTTCTTTTTTTTTTATCGCGATGTGGATTCCGTATACCTATATACTTATACCAGCTACATACTTTCATGCGAGGCTTGTCGTCGTGGGTAGCTGAAGTTAGTCAGGTATATACATTGCTAAGCCTTTGAGTCAGTTTTACCGGCGTACAATAAACCATAGGAGACTTTTTTTTTTTTTTTTAATTCTTCCTTTTTTTTTTTTTTATTATCTTTCATCCATTCTCCTCTCATTTTTAAAAGCCGGTGCAGTGTTAATTCGATAAAAATCGCGGTTGAGAAATTAAGTGAATTTCTAAGGACGAGATCAAATGCGGGCATAAATTAAAGTTCCATGCACGTAGAAATTTCTTCTCTTTTTTCTTTTAACAATCGAAAATTGAATGGGGTGTGAAAGTTGAATATCTTATTGTACGTATTTGCTCTTTATTTTTTTCTATGATCTATTGATTTCAATGATTAGAATAATTCACATAAATTACGAAAAAAAAAAGAGCGAGAACCATAAGCTGATGGTCAACGAGTAAAAGGTATGATAAATTTATAACTTGATTCTTTTTCAAAAATTGTGGTCTTTCAGAATGTCACAGAGCTTACGTTGGTCACATACGTACGCGCGATGAGAAATTACATAATTACGATGATTAAGTAATTTTTTCCTCCTTTTTTTTTTCTGTTTGTGTAAATATACAAATTCGTTGGTAAGTAAAATAACGTGATGTGTGGGAAGGTACACGAACAATATAGGTACGTATGTTGGGTATGTATGGGAATCGGTGTTGAAAAGATATACGAAGTAAAACATTAAACGCGCATGTATGTTACGGTGGAAACTGGCCGAGTATACCCATCTACCTACCCACCCTGTAGGATCCCATCTTTGCATCGAGAAAAATCCATTAAAAAAGTAACTTGATTATTCGGTTTATTAAATTTGTCTCGATTGGCCGCGTTTGATTACTGCCGTCTAAATAATATAATTACTTTTTATCGAGTCAAAGGAAAACAGTGCGGGAACTGGAAGTACATTCTACCCTCAATTTACTTTCGTAATGGCATATGTAATTTGGTACATGACAAAACGAAAAAAAAATATACGAAAAAAATAAAAAGAAAAATGAAAAGAACAATAACGCATGAGGATACTAACGTATAATAATTATGTTATAATAATAAATGAAATTATTGAATGAATGAATTACAACAAAAAAAAAAAAAATTGAATACAATAAACAAGAAAATCAAACGAAGCAACATTCAACCTCATTGTATAAGCCGCAGCTCGCATGATGTCGACGATCAAAAATTGTACACTTAGTTACACAAAAATCGAATAATACTTCATACGTCTTTTGTGGCAAACGGTTCGCGAGATACTCCATTTTTGTTTTAATTATTCTCCAAATTACTGGTCATATCCGACACGTGCGACTTTTATTCTTGTAAACGATTATTGGAGGCGGTGATTATTTGACGTGAACTTGAAAATCGTTGTTGATCCGGAAAACGAACGTGTTCGTCTGGTGCTCTCTGTACATCATTGCGTATAGATAGTACCGCGGAGTACGAGTTGCAAGCAGGCAGCGTGAGTTTCACTTACGAAGTCAGGGCCACGAAGGGATGTAGTCCAGAGAGAGTAAGCGATAGGAGTAGGAAGGTTGTGAGTAAGGGAGTAAGGGAGGGAGGGCGTCAACTGGCAAGCGCGTCCGCATCCTGTAGCCTGTAGCCCGTAGTCAGGTAATTAGGTGATTAAAATTAGATCTCGCATCAGCCAGAAACTCAATTAGCAATTAAACGTAGCATTTTCTCTAATTACGATACGTTCTCACTAATTACAGTAGGTAACCTTCCCCCTAACTCACACCCCATTTTACCTAACACACCATCCGCGGCTAAAACTATACGGCATCCAGTACAGCTGCAGCCGTTTGTAAAGATGGTTAGGTAGTTACGTACAGCTTTACCATACATGCCTGTACGTACATACCTCCGATATATGTTTGGACAGTGTAGAATATATATGGGCAAGTCCACCAATTATCAACGAATGTTTGGGCCCGAAAAAATCGATTTGCCTCAATTTTTTTCCTCGCATTCTGTGAACCAAGATTGGTAGATTCACCAAGTTTCAGCCCAATAGGACGTACCGTTCACGAGGAATACGACATTTAATTTTTATGACAAAATTTTTATGCGCATTTTTAACGCATTTCTATCGTCTCAATGAAAATTCGGAAAAATACGTTTTCTTTGTGAAAAACTCTCAGCTTTTTGAATCCATTTTTGATTTTTTGTTAACTTAGCTAAAACTCCCTCAAAAACACGTTTTTTGTCAGAAAACAGCGATTTCTCCTTGTGCTCAATGTTTTATCATTCTTTTGAATTTTTATTCTGAAAGCTGAGATTTTTTCAGTAAGAAACCCAAATTTTCAGAGTGGGACGGATACGGGGTCGGGCGTGAGCCACGATTAATTATAGATGGGTAAATGAATTTTTCGCTGGGGTGAAGCTCTGTAAGCAATTTCGTGCTGTGAAAAAATGAGCATTACGCTATTGTCATATCGCCCTGGAGGCAGTTTTAGGTATCACATATTTAGAGGTTATGAGTAAACAATCATGGTACTTACGTGATGGAGCTAAGCCAAATGGATTGAAACACCGCGGAATCGGGCGGTGCTGACGATTTTGCTTATCAGACATTTTGTACAAGAGAACTTGTTCAACAACTTGTTCAAGAAAACTAAGCCCATGTGTGAGGTGGACTGCAGCAACGCTATCAGCCCGTAGCGGCTGTGATAGTAATCTAGTGATCCCTTCCCATGACTGACAGGAGTTCGCACCGCCGCTAGAGACATGTGGTAGTGCACAGTTCGGAGAAATAAAGATATTCCGTTGAGTCTCAAAAGCGAATTTCATTTACCCATCTATAATAATTAATCGTAGCTCACGCCCGACCCCGTATCCGTCCCACTCTGAAAATTTGGGTTTCTTACTGAAAAAATCTCAGCTTTCAGAATAAAAATTCAAAAGAATGATAAAACATTGAGCACAAGGAGAAATCGCTGTTTTCTGACAAAAAACGTGTTTTTGAGGGGGTTTCAGCTAAGTTAACAAAAAATCAAAAATGGATTCAGAAAGCTGAGAGTTTTTCACAAAGAAAACGTATTTTTCCGAATTTTCATTGAGACGATAGAAATGCGTTAAAAATGCGCATAAAAATTTTGTCATAAAAATTAAATGTCGTATTCCTCGTGAACGGTACGTCCTATTGGGCTGAAACTTGGTGAATCTACCAATCTTGGTTCACAGAATGCGAGGAAAAAAATTGAGGCAAATCGATTTTTTCGGGCCCAAACATTCGTTGATAATTGGTGGACTTGCCCATAAGCATTCCAGCGAAACGAACACAGGAATAAAAAAAGAAAGAGAAATGTTGATGAAGGGAAAGGGAAAAGCGACGCCGATATCCGCCCTATCGCGGTGCCAAAATAAACGGTCAAACCAGGCAGACGAGTCGAGGCGGCTGCCCTCCGGGAGTAAAACTGGACCAAAGTAGGTGGTGCAATGGTAGCAGCTAGGTGATATCGAGGTATGGGGTATCGGATTTTCTTTCTCATTTCATACATCCCTTCGTTTTTCCTTTTTTTTTTTTCAAATTTTTTTTCTTTCGACTGTATCGTGTCGGTGTTCGATCCCTCTTTTTTCACCTCAAAAATATACCAATCCATACACACACATAAAATGTTCATCGAATCATTCGAATTTGGAACGCGGATTGAACGCCTTTAATGCATCGGTGAATTGAATTAAAAGAATTAGGCAAGACACTATCAAATCCCGAGGGAATTTTTTTTTTATTTTTATCGAATATAGTTATTTATTTCATGGAGCTCATCAGTCACACGGATGATCCGATTCTTCTCGATAAAAATTATCATATTCTAAAATCGCTCTCAGCAATCCTATAATGTACATTTCAACGCGCTGCATTCTACACCCCCAATATATGGTACAAGAGTCGCTGATGGGGTACAGAAATAGAACACCGATTATTATAATCGGCGATGAAGTTATGGATATATATACGTGTGTATATATATATGTATATATAAATGTAGTAAAGGTATATAACTAACGTCGGCCATGATGAATAATCATATGAAATTACCCGTAACTAGCCAGCGGTGCTCAATTCGCTGATATAATGAGAGAAGGCGATACCTAATTGGCAATTCGAATAAATTTATTGCTCAGAAAATTGTAACCTTACCTATTATAATCCTACATAGTTAGACGATTATAAGCTTTTCTGAAAACTATACCGTCGAGTCAACCAAACTACCCCCTCGTATATTCATGACATCAAGCATTTTTAATTACATTTTTAAATATATAATGGAAATACGATTTTTAATGTTTCTCAATTGCACTTAGGAACCCAGTTCTTTTTTTGTTTTTTTTTTGTAACAAAATAATTATATACCTGGTAATAAAATATGTTTTTTGTAAATTTATATACCAACATTCACCTGGGAAATTAATTCGGTCGGTTGAATAATTTAAAAGGATTGCTTGGAATCAATGCTCGCGAACGCATTAAGGGAAGTCAATTGTGTTGGTAATATTTGTACGGAAAGTGAAACGTTTCACGTGTTTTCTGAAAAAAAAGGGAAAATAATCACGTGCGGTAGGGAGTCGAGTTTCTGTTATTTCTGCCATTGCGTAGGTGTATATATGTATGTATATATAAAACTTGCATACATATACATATGTGCCTAAAATATACCTACGTATCGTCCATCCGCCGCCATGTTCGATCAACGTTAAAAGCATTACTACGCTCTACCACGATCTGTAATTAAAGTAATATTTTGGCTTTGCGTAATTATGGATCATTATCCCTCCCACATTTACAACGAGCGTATAGCTCGGAACTCGACTGAACAAAAAAAAAATAATTGAAAAAAGTACCAGAAGTGAATAAAACAAAGTAAAAAAGAAATGAATTTGAAAAAAATGAAAAATTAAATCAAATTACTTCGTTCCGTGCACCCTGTCGCTCATACTCGAATTACCAAATTACGCTATACTCTTTTACGAAATCGCATGATACCTGAAACACTTTCATCCTAATGATCTCAAAAATTCATTAACATCTACGCGTATACATCTGATCACGTGAGAAGGAAAAAACTAATAATCAACTAATAATATTCCCTGAAAAATTGATCCGTAAGAAAAGTTTGATGATCGTGAGAGAAAGAAAAAAAGTAAGAGAAAGTTAAAACCAAGCGGAGAACAAGAAGTAAAAACGGTAGGGAAACAGCTTATAGTATATTATATCTTTTAATGTTGGCGAGTCGCGATGTTATATACGTTTTTGTTTGAATTTTTAATGAGGCGCATTTAAAACAGCTGTCGTTTCTACCCGCTTCACCGTAATCGCAGCGATTAAATTGTCTTCAGTTGTAGATACGTATACGTATATAACGGGTCTTATAGGTGTATAGAAATTGCAAGAACACTGCAACACAAGAATAACTTAAATTGCAGAATATAACTTGCAGCATAGTCGCACACACACGTATAGATAAAACTCTCACTTATATTCCGCACACAATACTATACGTATATATCTACTCTATTTCTCAATAGGTAATAACATCCGTGCTATTATACGTATCATATACATATATACATATAATATTCTATGTCTCTCTAACTTCGCACAGGTCAATTACGTATTGACGTTTTTAATGGCAAGTGTTTGGCGATAATTACCAACCCAATAGCAGCAATATATATACTGTATTGCAGGAAAATACACATATACGTTAGCTCGTGCTGCGTTAGTTTGTCCATTAGAAAATGTAATAATACATATACCGGAATAGATTACATTATACCCACGCGTGAAGATTTTATACCCATATTTCCGACACGAGACGTTCGCACCTCATATTATACTACGCATACACAATGTGAAGCACGATCGATAATCCATTCCAACTGTACACATTACAAGCCGGCGTGTGTTGCTGATTTCATTCGTGTTTCAATCTCGAAGTTAATTCACCATTAAATAAAATACCCCTTAACCTGCCCTAGAAGATGGGAGAAATAAAACGAGAAGAAAGGAAAAAACAAATTATTTATATAACATTAAGGCGCCAAAATTATCACCTTGACCAACGAAGTGTGCGGTTGAATAAAAAAATGTATATCATATTCTTTTTTTTTTTTCAAACATGTATCAGAGTTTCTTCATTTTTCGTTTTTACAGAAAATTGTCGGCGATAATAAATCATGATTATAATATATTCACAAGTGAAGGATTTTCGGTTTTTTATTTTTTTCCCATTTTTTCATTTTTTGTTTGCATTTTTTTTCTATCATACGAGGTAGTATATTCTACTTAGTGTTCTCATTGGATCATGTAGTCAGTCTTGGTGAGGTGGCGGGTATTATATTTTTAAATGGTTTTTATGTTTTGAATAATAATGACCGCCTGGTTCCGTTCGTTTCTCGCCTGATCCTTGCACCCTTCCACCTTTTTCACCTGTATAACGTATACACCCCCCCTCACACCCATTGCGCATCCTATCTGTAGCCGAATTTTTTCTCTTCATTGTATATCAGTCTAGATATCAAGATATCTATCTATCATTCTATCTATGCGTCTATCCATCTATCTACCCCCGTCCGAAGTATGATCGTTGTGTCAGACGGGCGCCAGCCTCATTTGCGAAGCTTTCGCTGGAACTTTGCGGCCAAGAATTATAATTAAGAACCACCAGGTTTCAGCTCCCTCTTACCACCACCATCTCATTCACCCCCCTTCTTTCTCCTTCACCTTCTCACCCCCTCCCCCCACGATATTACATTCCATTCCGAGCTGCGGATCAATCCTCTAATGGTCGGAAGTTTAATTTGTACCATGCTACAAAATAATAATAGAGAAACTGAGAAAGGATATTAATCATAGCTGTGGGTTTACACTTTTATATATATACATGGGTATTCATGTATATGGAATATAATCTATACGGTTTGGTGAACGCAGTCCGATGATATGATTTTGGATTATTATATATATTTAAAAAACAAAATCTTCTCAGGTATTATTAAAAATTCTTTTTATCCGAGCACCTATAGCAGAGGTCAATGAGCTTGGATTTTTTTTTCGACTACGATTCCCGGAATAGCACCGATAAGATTCTTAATTTTTTACACGGCCCAAAAAGAGGGTGGTTGGTAAGATGTAGGGTGTGCAATCCTATCTAATCGTTTGTCATTTATTGCAAATAATTTTTTATCAACACGTGCATGAAATCGGCCCTTTTTCTCGCATGTAAAGTGGATGGGAAATTGCTCATTTCTCGCGTGGACCTCATTACCTCCCTAGGGAGATAATATTGCCTCCCTAGGGCAAAAATGGATTTTCCCTTCCTTCTCTATCTATCTTTTTGGTAATGAAGTGCGGAAAAAAATTTTACCTGGAAAAGGATATTACCTCCCTAGGAAGGGAAAATCCTTTTCCGCACTAGTGACGAAAGTAAAGTAAAGCATTTTTTACTTTCGTCACTAGTGTGGAAAGTAAAATTTCACTTTCGTTAATTATCAATAAATTTTGTTCAATACTTTCTGACAATAAGACCGATAATTTTCGAGCTAACGGTTGGTGAGGTATTGCTGCAAACGAAAAAGTGAAAATTCAAAAATTCTGTATTCTCAAAATCAAGAGTAGAATCGGAAAAGTATGAGATACATGTAAGTTTTTTTTGGGTCTTATTATGTAGGAAAAAATAATGAGTCAAATCGAAGACGTCAAAATTCACGGGCCTGTCGGTTTCGCGTGGAATACCCCATATATACTATACATAGCTATAGGGTATAATTGTACCTTGATTTTTGTTAATTGTTTTTTTCGATCGTAAATTAAAGCGTACGGAACGCGAGTATTAATGAAGAATATAAAAGGACTAACTTTTAGCAGACCTGCAGATTTTTAGGAACCCTCCTGGGCTCGGGTGCGGCTGACGAGTTACGGACCCTTCCCACAATCGGAAGAAACTGCCTGCAGTAATTGCGCGCGGATATATTGAACTGTAATAATGAGAGTAATTTTCGTGGTTCGCGTAACCGACATGAGACTGAACCGTTCTATTGAGTGACGATTACAAAATTCAAATGGGAAAATTAGGGGATGAGACGTGAGTCACCAACTACAGGTTATTACCAAAAACCAAATTGCCTCCTGTATTCCACTTTAGATACATTCAGTCAACTCATCTGGTTCTATTCATTTTTCGAGCACTGAAAAATTCGGTACCGTGTAAGAAAAAAAAAAACCGTTGGTTGCGATTCAACTTTCCAAACCGTTTTCAAAGGATCTATGAAAAATCTTGCAATTCTGCGATCGTTGTTCATATATTTAATTTATTTGTTTTATTTTTTCAACGACGTATAAAAAGAACCCTTCACGTCTATCGCAATAAAGAACATAAAATGCGGGAATGAAGAAGTGAACCTTGAGATATCGCGCATATGGGTGAGGACGTATGAGAAAAGGGATGGAAGAGTGAGAACCACTGCCATTACGCAACGAACCCCACCACGGATAGCGCAACCCTCGTATAATTCCACCCTTACAATTATCCCCAGCATTAAAAACACGATGTTAATTTCCCTACCAAGTTCCACCCTCCCCCCTGCTCTTCTCCCCCTTTGCGAATCAATCGATTTCTAATTCTCTCTGCCTAAGCTTTCGAACCCGCGAGGAAGTGAATGTACAGTAACCGCAACAAGTTTCAAACTGCCCAATGTACAATAATCCGATAAATATATACAGAGAAAAGTTTTTGGGGTTCCTCTTAAATTATCGACGCGCCGGAATCCCCGGGAATAGAGATGGTAAGAACTTCGACGAAAAATTATGCCGATATCGAAGTTTGCAATTTTTGTGGAAAAAAATTCTATTAAATCCTTACAGATTTCATCGTTACATTTTCGAGGGACAATTTCAAATAATTTCCGTTGGACTGGGTAAAAATTTTACGACAGTTATATACCTGTCCGAAAGTCGGGCGGATCAGATCACCGCTTGTGTAATCGAAATGAGGCGAGATAATTTTTCGGGGTGTAAAAACCGATGGGATTTTGTGCTGATATATTTGAGGGATGATTTTTCAGTCGTTTCGTCTTGACCCTGCCGCGGCTCGGCGTATGAGCTTCACGTGTACCGTTCGTACTCGTGGTTCGTAAGCATTGGCGGCAACCCCTCGCCCTGCAGTGCGTGCCCAAGTACCCAAGTGGTGCGGACACATAATACAGACGTAGGTATACGGGGGGTGGCATAATTAGGGGTTTGAAGGGGGATAGAAGAGGCTGACAGATGTGGGAGCATTGTTTTACGAGGCTCCCCCGTGCGCGTCTCCGACTGTACCGAACTACAACGCTATATATACCGACGCCCCGTCGCGTGCGCCGTGCTGTGACTTAAAATGGGGTCCGTGATTTTATGAATTTACCATTACGCGAACCGCCATGCTTTTTGGCTTACAACCATTTATTTTATACACATATATACCCCTTCCATATACATGCGTGTATTCTTCGATCCAGCAAACTCCGAAACGATCACCCGACTCACCGGCTATTCTAAATACACCGTGAGATCTGCCACTGGCGTGTGAATTATATAGAAAAAAAAGAACATTTTCCAAATTTCTTTTTTATTTCTCACAATCTACCGCACATCCAGATTTTTGAAATTTCAAGATCAGATCGGTCGTCGAGGGAAAGTAAAAATGATAAAAATTGTTTCTTGTAAATTTTCTTCGGGTGATCGATCATCGCGGAGTTCGATCGGAACGTTTAATTTTATTTCTTATTTCTTTATAAATCGACAGGGTGGTTCGATGGTGATATTGTTCGGTGAGTCACGATTTTATATATCTTTTAATTTCTGACTTGCAGAGTTCTCCGGTAATCAGAGTACAGTTGAGAGGGGTAGATATATATTCAAGCGGGGGGCGGGGGGGTTGAAAAGAGACGGGTTAGGGGTTGCGGAATGAAGAGAGTCGCAGTAGAGAGCTGCTCGCGAACATGTGCAGTCACACCTCTCATTAGGTTTTTGACAGCCCTTCGTGCTCGGATCAACCCCCACCCTAATTCTACTCCGCCCCATTCTCGTGCTACCTTTTGTTCTTTGCCCGCGGTATGAATGCTCCTGCAACCCTTCTGTTCGCTTGCTCAAATCTGGTATATAGTCACCACCGGCTCGCTGAAGATCGTCGTTCGCGTACTTGTATAAATTTATGTTTTAATGACGCGGGATACGATGCACATACAGCTCGATAGTTTACGACATTTTCTCGATATAGTTAAAAAAAAATAAACGCACACATTTTTTGGTCGATCAAGACGTTTTTGCTTGTCAACGTCGATAAAATTGTACTCAAATTTAAGGGGACATTGATATCTGAGGTTCGAAACGCGTCGACGACGGACTAATAAGTTCGCGCATTAATTTATGGAGCAAGTACGCAAAATCAGGACAAAGGGTTTCCCGAGAGAAGCTATACATAATACACAGTGCGTTACCCTCCACTTTTCATCTTTCTCTTACTCATTCCCTCCTCCTCCTTCTTCGTCATTTTCTCTGGTATCTTCGTACAGAGAAAGTGCGACGCATGTGTAGGTGAAGGAAAAGCTTAAGGGAGAAGTAAAAGTGGGAGAGGAGAGGAGAGAGAGAAATTAAGGGGTCCGAAAGCGGGTGCGACGCGACAGACCGCAGCGTCGCACGAGAGCGAAGAGCCAGTGCGTGGCTTAATTTCCTGCTAAATTACTACTTTAATAGGAAAGATGAACGCAGTTGATGAGGAGGGTAGGCCAGAATATAAATAGGGGGTTACAGACGCAACCCTAACTCATACACCCCGTCAAGTTTTCGGTGAAAAGGGATGATTTTATACCAACCCCCCAAAAAGATTTACACTCGGTCAAACTTCTTGTACATGTAGTACACGTCTCTACGATTCTCAATTATTTTATTCATTTATAAAAATCTACGCTCAATTTCCGTTCAATTACGCGAGGATGATGATTGTTTCTTACATTTTTCTTTCGCGTATTTTGTTCTTTTCTGTATTTTCCAAGGATTGGATATAAGGCTTCATTGGAGAGAACTTCTGACTCCTCGCCACCAGATTGAGAATTATAATTAATTATCAATCAGAGAGTAGAATGTTGAGTGAGTTTCTTTGTTAAAATCGAATAGACATATTTATACATGTGTACAAGTATTCGTAGACACATATAATCTGTGAGAGTAGTAGATGTAACGCGAATAGACACAATGAGGGAAGTATACGCGGCGCAAACGTCTGCTCCGCAGAAGTAACAAACATTGTGTTCTTATCTCTCGTCGGCACAATTAATGTTGGAAACCCTTCGCTCGTTCATCCCTCATCCCTTCTATCGTGACTCCCCTTCCCTTTCTTTTTTTCGTTCTCCCTTTCTCTCTCCCTCTCTCTAGGAACTGCTTCCCTTAACGCGGTATTACTTATGTAGATGAGCCCCGCGTTTCCTATACATTATTTGCGAGCAAGGGGTGGAAGTGAGGGTGAAAAGCTCGGAACTTTCAAGATTGCCAAGCGTTCTGTATAAATTTCAATCCCATTCGAGAGCTGGCTCATTTCATATTAAGTGTTCCACGAAAATACTCCTCGTTCTCAACCACCCTCCCTCCCCCCTTCCCACCCCTAACCTCCCTTATTCTACTCATTTTCTCGACTCTCTCCGCTCTTCACTACTCGCATTTTCAACGTACGTATCAAGTAGGTACTATATACCTGGAAGTATATGTATATGCTTCGCTGAATTTTATACCCCGCAGCTGCTCTCTTTGACGACAGGGTATATCGACGATACATATATACATAAAATCACAACGACATATATACATAGATTGAGGGGTATTATATAATGCGCACTTTTGATTCGATCGAAATTCGAAAAATTAGGTAGAACGGTTGTATCTTTTTTTTTTCTTATTCCAATTTCATAATTCTGGTAAATTTTAACTCGCGGCACGCACCTTCGATGAAACAATAAGAAATGCCGAAAGTAAATTAAAATATGTTTGGATTATTTCGAAAGACTTGATACGAAAGAAAAAAAGGTTCGTCGACGATTAGGTACTCAAAAAAAATGTAATTGAAAAGAATATGAGATTAGATTCCTTTAATTATCATTTTTTTTTTTTTAATTTCTAGATCTCCAATGTACTTCTGTGCAGAAAAATAGGTGTGTATAGCCGGTCCATAAAACGACATGTAGCATATTTAGAAAAAAAAAAGGAAAAATCGAGAGAAGAGGAAGTAAAAGTGTATGTAGGTGAAGTCGCGATGGATGGATCGAAACCCCTGCGGGCTTAGTTACTCCTGTTGGTGGAGGTGCTGCAGCAGCTGTAGGTACAGGGAATTGGAGGAGGAGGTGGGTGTTATGAGCACGGGTATACCAATACTAAAATCGCCCGTAAAATTGATATACAGTCTCTGTTCATACCGATGCAAAATACATTTACATTCCGATATACGGCCCGATAAAAATGCCACATCTCCTGCTATGACCCGTAGGATGAACCTTTGGGGGCAACGCCAACTCCCTCCCTCTCCCTTGGCCCGATCCACATGTATATATAGGTTTATCGTATCTATTGGATATTTCGAGTCCCAGCTGCTAAATCGATCCTAATTTTCAACGTTTATCATACCCTTATTGTTATATCAGACAAACACCCAAGTTACAGACGACATTTATTTTCCACTCGCACTTTGATGGATTCTTTTAAATCCGATTGCGTTTCGATGAAATAAATTGAAAGTATAATTCGGATCGATAATTGCAGGTAGCCATAATCGATATTTGGAATGCAATTTATAACTTTGGTGTTTCGATGTTCGTCTCATTACCCCTCTGGGGGCCCTGAGCTTTGAAGCGTGCGTATCGAATGTAGCCTTGAGGCTCGGGAGCACGTTAATATCGACGAAGGTTCGCTTATACATTTCTTATTTTAAATTCGTTCATTCTACAGACCGGTTCGGGATTGATTGTAATTGTGAGAAAAGTATTAATGGAAATAAGAGCCTGCAGTTTGCCGGGGGTCATTTAATTCGCAACCAGATTTGCATTTGCTCGTGTACGAACTGCGATAAATTTCAAATAATCATGATCTCGTGTGCAGAATCAGCACATGAAGAACCGACGTCATAAAAATAAATTTCTTTCAATTCTTTCACGGTATGGCGTACGCGGGTGCAACAATTGTTATTAGAAAACATTGCGTGCGAAAAAAAAAAAAATCTACACGAAGACTGAAAGAAATTTGAAAAAATAAAAATTCCCGATTTCAGTTTTATCTGCAGTTCGATTATAGATTATTGATGTACGTTCTCCTCTGCACGTACACTATAAACGTTCGACCAACCAGACAAGCGAAAAGCGACGCCCGCGTAAAAACCGAAAAAAATTGTGGGTGAAAGGAAGCCCACCCCCAACCTGCCCATCGAACGCATCGCTCGTTCTCTATAGTATACGTACTTTTGTTGCACGTCCAAATAAAAAATGAAAGAAACAAAAAGTGTTTGTCTATCTTTATACATTCATGGATTGGAAATTTTTGAAAAATAATTTTTTGTTCATCTATATACCTCAAGTTTTACCGATTCAATTCGATCCGATGATCATAGCCGTATGTGTTTTATTTTTCCGACATAATATGATCGATGCAATATGTGTAGGTACACGTATAATATTTCGCAAAGTGATTCTCTGGATGGTGACCGCAATTTTGAATTGCATTCTGTGGCTCATCGTTCCAAAGGGTAACAACAATATTCCCTCTCCACGTTTCATCTCTGGAGGTCTAAACTACGTATCTAATTTTGCAATATTCGAAGATATTTGAATACCTGCACCACCGTCGATTTACTGCGTTGGCAATTATTATGCGTACCTCCAGAAGCACATTATGCAATATCTGGGTAATTTCTCTATCTATAATGCGTAACCGGATATAGTTATAATATTACATAGAATGACGAATCCGAGCATCGCAAACCCATAAAAACCCGTCAGTTCGGACAGATAGCAGATACGCCCTATTACTGTCGATCCCAGCAATACGTATTATAGCCATATATACACCATGATATACACATACGCATACGGCCATTCCCATATACTGTACGGGTAGGAAGTATACAACTGAACTGAAAACGCATACGAACGCGTACAACTCGCACTACGAGCAACGCGGCGCTCGCCTCGGCTAACTAAATTACCAGTTACATTTTTTACTGTCGGATCCCTGCGCGCTTTTTACCAGCGTATTGAGCGCAATGAAATGCTCGCCTGGGCCAACGGCGTCCGTGTTGCGGCTAAACCTCTGCAGGGCAAACACGACGGGTTCCCCCGCGCCGTAAAAGGATTGCCAAATTTCGTTTCAAATCGTGCGCCTCGTTAGAAATTTTTTCGCTCGAGTTCTAGTCACGATTCTCCAGGATTTGGGCAGCTCATATTCCATGGTCCAAAAATTGATACCGTTCTTCGTTTCTCCACTTTTTTTTCATGGGGATTTGATTTTCTGATCAGATTTGCCGCATGTTTTTAACATTTTTTTCGTCTTTTATTCCAGGGATTGATTATATTCTAGATAGTCTTAGCAGCGGTTTTAATGCTGCAATGATTACGTACATGGCAAAGCACTCAATTGAAGAATTAGTTCAAGTCTCTTTGTATTAATAGCTCGATAATCGAGTAAGGAGTGGCGATGGATGAGTCCCATATATACCGTTGGTCAGAAGCATTACTTACGCTAATCATTGCACGTAATTAAAGCGAACGTTTCTTAAGTGGGTTTAATAGACGGAAGATGTAATTAGAAACTTATTATTTTAATTCTTCAACTTTTTATACCAATAACCTACACCTATATTTCACCGATGCTTACGTACAGAAATTTTCAACGACGAAACGAACTCGCTGATGTCGCTACGGCGTATACCGATACGACTTCGATCAGCGAAATGGTTTATTGTAAGAAGTTTTACGTTCTTCGAATACGCGCATAATAATACGTACATAGAAATATTATATTAGCACTTTCAGGCTTCACGGGTAATACCGCATGGATTCCAGTAAATAATAATATATACATGTACGAGAAGCCCATAGTCTCCGTGAAGGTTTTTTCGATCATAAATAATAAATTTTATCGAATGCCCAAAAGTGCGGAAGAAATATTTATTAACTGTAAATCCAGCACGGTTGCAACAGCAGCAGCAGGAACAGCAGAAGCGCCAGGTATAGCTATGGAAATCCCGACTACCGAACGGAGTATATCTCGGTGATTTTTATTTGACCAAGAATTTTATTAGGCGGTAACAAAATCAGCAATAACTAACATTATTTTACTATTGGTCAACCAGTTCTCCTCGGATAAGGTGAGGGTTATAAAGTAAAATGTTACATGTTTATGCGACGTTCAAAACCAGCGCCCATCGCGAAACAGCTATTCGAGGTAGGTACCCATGGAGCTATAGCTATGAATATAACGTACTGTAATATAACGCGGTAGGTACACACTCGATATTCAGAAATAATAAAGTATTAATATCAAGGATTTTTATCCCAAAGGAACTTATACGTGCAAAATACAGTAGGGTTCGACTAGCTTCTTCTGTAAATATTATAGGTGTAACGTATTTTCTTAACTAGCTTCAGAATATCAAAACTAGCATTGTAACCATAGCATAACCTCATACTAGCGCGATGGGATTGGTCGAGTTTGCTCAATGCCACCATATCGGTCATAAAGATTAACCGCACACCTGTAATCAGCAGTGCGACATAACTGGCTGAGATTATGAAATTGATCAAGCCGAAATAATCTCCGCTCGACGACCGACCGACCGATCGACCAACCGCCTGGTTATGCGCCATAAACGCAGTGTACGACCAATACGGGTTGCACGTTACCCTCCGAACCGTATCTGTATCTTTCCCATATACATACATGTGTGTAACAACCAAACGGGGAAACCACCTCCGTAGAAACATTAATACGTACATGAAGCTACGAACTTGTGTAATAATTTTATACATGTGTACATGTAGGTACAGTAAAGATGCATCTATACAGGCCATCCGCTGCACGCGCTCATGGAATGTAACTATATGAGCGGACGCATATAATATACGTCGTATTACGCACCGGAGTTTACAACTCGGTCATCTAGTCGTTGATGCCGGACCTCGCATTCGAGTCGTTTCTCATCCCCGAGGAGAGTCCTTAACCCCATGATGGGTTCCGTCATCTCATCCAAAGTATAATGACTGGCACGCATGATGTGACCATAGAATAACAGGTGACTTTGCACAGTTGTTCAGATTATCAATCTTTGAAAAAGTCCATTTAATTTAGACGGCGAAATGCACTGTAATTATTTAATTATTTAGCGAATGTTACATACCTATAACGCATTCGGTTTTCAACCCCTTTTTGAACGAACCTATGGCAGCAGTAAAAAATTATTACAGCTTTTTTCTCGCTTCAAGTTAATTTGACGTTTAAGCTAGTATATGGGATAATACGAGGGTGTAAAATTTTGCAAAAGTGTAACAGATCTTATGTATCTAAATGTTCATATCTGGAGGTTGAATTGCACGAAGTTAATGTTATACCTTATACTGGACATTACCGTAATGCTTATATACGCAGCTATTCGCGAACGTTAAATGCATTTACGATCCTGCAGCTGCACTCGCTGTACTAACGTGGTCATTATACAAGCCTGAAAAGACCTGATCGATGTGTATGTGATCACTAGCCACGTCCCACATTCACTGGTCAAGGAAGTTTACGATATTTTCAGATCCGTAAGATGGAAGTTCTACTCAAAAATCAATCAACGAAAATTCACTCGACGTATAGATCAAACTCATAATTGTTCTTTTGATTCCTCTTTTCATCGAGAAAAAATCATATCGATAGCAAATTCGCAGTGATCTGTATGCGGACTGGGGATTCCCTCCATCAAAATTTACGAGTGCATCATCTGCACTCGGAAACAAATTAGTACTGCACTTACATTTTATAAAGTAAATAAATTTTATGTACCAACGGCATTCGTTTACCTTCAAATTGACGATATTTCGTTTGATATTTACTCATCAGTACGTGTTATTATAATTGCACTCGTTCGGTAAGTCGAGTATCGCAATAGATATCAATTCAACTTAAAAAAAATTATGTATACCAGTCAAAACGTGAGTGCGATAATTAATTTTTTATTCACTTTACATATCGGATATATTTGACGAGAATTTCTCTTTTTATCTTGTATCTATTCGGATGAAAATTTCGAGTAGTGAGAGAGACAGGAACCCTAGATAAATTCTAAACGGATATCATCTGCATAGTTTAGAACTACACGTAGATAGCGCGGATAAAAGGTAAATACGTGGAGAAGAAGAAAACGAAGACGTTGACGGGGTTTGTCTGAAGAAAAAAAGGGTGGATCTATTCAGATGAAGGAGGAGGGGTGAAATGGAAGAGTAAAGAGAGAGAGAGAAGGGAATAGGTCGGGTTGAAGGGTGAGTTAACTATGTATACGTCTATACGCATCCCGAGCGATGGTAGCGAGCTGGGAAGGAAGGGTTTAACGATTCGCGTAGCTGCGTCGATTTACGACCCCTAAAACACATCGAATGCGCTTTATATGTATGTAAATTAGGTCAGCCACGGCGTCGTTTCGTTCGCGCGAATGCTGCAGCTCTTGCGCTAGCTATACTTGCGGCGTTATAACATTCCACTATTTTCGTATATTCCTCGTACTAACATTCGCATTTTCAAACTGCGAGCCTGGCGAACTCATGATGGACGTATCGTCGTCGGCGCCTGTCAACGAGTCTGCGGTACGATTCGTAGCGAAAATCAATTGTACGAAATGATTAGAATCAGTTCTAGAATTATTTAATTAGCAGACGAATGAGGGCGCTGATAATTAAGTTTTCTTATTCGGATGAATGTTTTTTTTTTTGGCCGGCAACTGTAAGTGCGGTTCAGATTATGGCGATATGGTTTCGAATACCTACTTCCTCGGATGTAACCATATATTTTACATACATGCGATACACCTACCTTATGTATTTACAGCTGCTACGACGAGTAAAGGCAGCCAACTACCTCTAAAAGTAACCACTTTAAAGTAACTCCATAAAACAGCCCTTAGCTACATTCAGATCGTTTGCTATAAAACGTTGGATAGGCAAGGGCATGGGGATATCTCAATTTCTCACTCAGCAAGTGGCATCCACCGACCGACGCTGGCGGTATACAGCCAACTGGGAAAAAAATTAGAAATAAAACGAATGGAAAAAAATATTAATGGCTACTTTTCCCCGATACAAGACGGTGCAAACTTACTATACATTCCACATTCATGAGTCGTTCTTTCCAGCAATCTTTTCGAATCAAATTAACAAAAAAACAAACAGCACAAAATACTTTTGTTAGAAAGCTGCGCAAAACATTCGTCAAAGTAGATAGTCATATTGTGTCATAATTGTACGGGAATAGAACTGAACTCCGTATAAACGTAATATAAGGGTAGGAGAAAGGAAACTAAACTATATTGTCTCTAGTCGCCTGTTGTGGTTATAAAAGGTACAAAGGGCGAACGTTAACCGGCGAGAGTTGCGGCTAGATGAATAGCTCGGGCAGCTACTTTGCAAACACTGCGTATACAGTGTTAAGCTTGAGCGCCCCTGCCTACGTAGGTTGCAGTTTGAACTATAAAACGACCTAAATTATGGCCACGGATTGCAATATTATGAGGCTATATACGCACGTTTAATGATCGAAGCTACCGCGAAGCGGTTGAACGGATAAGTGTTGTCTTCAAACTGTGGGAAAATCTGACATTAAAGTCAAGAAGAACTCAGAAAACTTTTGTTTTTTTTCTCCAAAAGTTTTCAACTCTCCGTGAGTACTCTTAGTTTGAAAAATTTACTTCCCATCTGACGTAACCCGAAGATAGGGCGGAGGTCGAGTGCAAACATGAATGACAAAATCAAGCCCATAACCCTTACACGAATCACCTGGAATAAGTACATATCAGACCTGGTAATAATTGACACCTGTGCGAAACAACGCTTCGGAGAATTCTCAAGTTATAAATTCCTCAAAGTTCATATCCGAAACGGACAGACTTATTTTTTGCCGAAAATACAATACTCGAATTTAAGGGCATCGCTCGCTACGTTATTCTCTTCGCGTTGCGTTCCCTCGCATTCTAATTGCATAGGACAAAATATCGGCACGCCGCGCTCATTTAAGTACCCTAGCCGCATTTCGCGTGGAAGGATCGTAACGTTACTACCGCAACGCGTAAAGGTACCTCGTATACATGTAACCAGTTTTATCTTTGTGTAGAACCGAGCTCGTAGGCCGGCGCGTAGGTGGTGCATATTAAATTTCAACTCGGTGCTGGGCTGCTATAGCTTTACTTTATACTGCTGTTGCATGGACCAAACTATAACGTAATGTACATTGACGACCCAACCTGATATTCCGAACAATCTTCACACACGAACTCTGTTCAGCGATTATTTTTCGCCCTGCTGATATTATTGCCCTTACACGTTCGACCCATCGAATATCTGGTACCACGGTAACTCGGAACGAGTGGTAAACCGACGTAAAAACTTTTGTAAATTCATGAAGCGCGCGTCGAACTAAAAGGAACAAAAACTGGGAATATAAGTTACATCGGCAGCTGTTATAGGGCGTGTAGAACGGATCGACGCTGATCGAATCAGATTGTCTTTAGACCCGATCAATCGCCCAGGCCTATAGCCACTTTGTCACTTTGTCGGTTGCCGCGCGTTACTGGTCAAAAAAATCTTTTCCTTTCTTCTTATTTTATTCTCTTCCGTGCACATACCTCAGTTTTGTTTATTCATTTTTTTTTTTTTTTTGTCTTCAAGAACGCATTCGGCCGGCGGTTCTCGGACGGCGGGTTATCGGTAAAACTGCTGCAGCCCACCAAATCAGGAATTATACTCGAGACTCGCGCGCGAACAACTTTGTTGAGCGCATCGCATTAATTAGTAGCGGATTCCACCGGTTCCTGTATAGGTAGGCATACGTATATACGCGGTGAAACAAGCGGACGAAACTCTCGACGACTATCCGCGCGGTACACCGGAGCAGCCTGTAAGTATAACATACAAAGAATCAGAAGAAGTTTCGTTCAACTGCAGCTAGCTGCTCGATCTTTGGGTTTATACTTCTGAGAAGGAGCTCGTAAAGACTGCCGGCTTTCACAGACTCTGTTATTATCTGTGCGGCACAAGAGCCTTAGGCTAGCGAGGTTCAGGAGCAAACGGAGTTCCGATGCACGCGGCTCTTGCCGTGCGGCACACCAAATAATATATTTTTTTGAGGATTCAAAATTTTTCAACCCTTTCCGATCTTTGCATTTGAGTAAAAACTGTGCACATAAGGAAACACTATCTCCGGTGATTCCTCAATTACGGCAATAGAAAAGTTGCAGTGAACGACTCTCCGTTACGTTGCGCAAGAAAAAAAAAAAAAAGGAAGAAAATAACCATCAGATCCTTGACTGCAGGCAAAGAGAAGAACGCTCCCCGGTTATGGTTCTCAGCTGCGTATGTATAGATACCATGTATCGGCCCGTAAGCTGGGAGCAACAGGTTCGAAGCATTCTTCCCAAGACATTCTTCCCGAACGCGACGCGCGACGTCGTTTAACGTTCTGATATGACGTCGTGGAATACTTTGCTAGACGTTTATATTCCTGGTATGAGAAAATAGTTTCGAACTTCGCTATGACGTCTATCTTTCCCGTATGCATCTCATAAAACCGATTGCAATATGATTTTCGACATCGAAATTAATGTTTAGATAAAATTATTTTTACACGCTTTGATTTCTGTTCCAGATTCACCCTTTTCGAGTCGCGGAATTATATCGTGGCCCTTGAGACGTCGGTTCTCCTGCAAGATTCTCCTTTCTCCGCATCCCCCATAGCATCGCGGTAGGGAACGATCCTTTTGTTCTCTGATTTTCTGCCCATCCGTTAAACGTCGTGATATAATAATGTTTCTGCTGCTGCTTCTGCTGCCTTTTTACACACCGGAGTAACGATGACCAAAAGTAGCTTTTATACGAGCAGGGAATGACCTCTCTACAGCACTTACAATCAGCCGGCTCACCGAAAAAAATTTCGCGATGCAATGAAAAAAGGATTACGAACGAAATTACGCATAATTTATAATTGCGCTGGTTTATATAAGGTATTGTATTTTGAATGCAGTGAATAAAAATTGAAAAGCATCAAGAGCGTTTAAATCCCTGGGAATAGATTCTTCGATAAATGGAGAAACAAAGTATACGGTATAGAGTTGCGAGAGCTGAAAGTTTGAAGGTGGAAGTTGGTAGTTGGATAAGAGTTGGTAACCCAGTGCCGTCGAGTGGCGTGGGCAATATAGCCGACCGCGAATGAACGTGGCAACGGATGGAGAGGCAACACTTTGTAGTTTTAATCGATCCGGTGGGACGGGAGGCGAGGATGGAACTCGATGCGAAACCTGCAGCAGCAGCTAGCAAGAGAAGGAAGGACCACAGCGCGCGCGACCCCTCGCAAATATACAGACAAGAGGACGTAGAGGGAAAGAGAGAAAGATTAACAGAAAGAGAGAAAGTGCAGAGAGTGAGCGAGTGAGAAGAGAAAGAGGAAGAGAAAGAGAGAGAGAGAAGTAGAAGGCACGTCGCGTCGCGGCGCGCCAACGCCTACAACTTTAACCGACAGCTGGTGAGGTACACCAGTTCCGCGTGACTCGAGCTTCCACGGGATTACACGCCGGTTTTCTATGTGTCTGTTTTATACGTGTGGATTTTGCCTTCCTGGTGAAGGTCCTGGAGGGTAACGTGCGCCTTCATTCACTTCTTCAATTAGCCCTACCGACCGGAAAGCCCGTAGCGTTTCATTCCCGAGACTACCACAATTTTCACAACCTTATAATACTCTGCACCGAAAGAAATGGAATTCCGATCCACTATCCAAATCACAATTAGATTTGAACATGATCCTGTGATAAAAGCGAAATATATCCGAAGGATTTTTTGCACATGAAAAAAAATTAGATCTAATACTGGAACGAAAAAGTTCTGCAAAGTCCCGATAAAATATATAATTGACTTTGAGTTTCCGTTTTTTTTCTTTACAGGTAAAATCTCCTGCTCTTAGAAAAACCACTCGGATGAGCAGCTGCAGCATTTTGGAAAATTTGATCCTGCGCCTGACGTGGTAGTTTTAATACATAAGAAAAGTTTTTTCTGATCCTGTCCCTGTGTGTAATAATAAATAATTGTGAATGAAGACAACGAATAAAACGATTTTAGGGAAAGAAATTCTATTTTCGTGATTTGAAAGGTATTCGAAATAATTAGAATCCCACCTTCATGAAGCTAAAAAAATGATTAAACCTGTATTGAAATTTCAAACACAACTGCACTGAAAAGTCAAAGAGATTAGTCAATTGAAAATTTTATTCAAACTCCATCAAAGTTTGTGAATTTCATCGTTTCGTGCATCAGAAATGTCAAACTATTTCTCACTTTGATCGCAGTCGCCTGTCTTGACGCGCTGCCGGACCCGACGGCTGTTACTACTTCGCATTGCAGGCCGTGCGAATCGTCGTGAATCCGAGCTCGACATTTGCTTGTCGAGATGTGAATCGAGTTTCGGAATGAAACCGAAAGTTAGAATGAGAGTGACAACAAGAGTGAGAGAAAGATGCTGAAGGGTGAAAGGGGAAAGGAATCAGAATGGGGGAGCGTGCGTTGAAAAACGGTACGAAGGGTGCTGCAGGGTTTGGCTGTATGCGGACCACAGAAACGCGCGGACAGCCCATCTCGTCGATGTTTCAGGAATATAAAAGGGAGAAAAATGATGATCTTCATTCTCTCGGTCCATGAAATCATCGAATTTTAAACTCTGATCAGATCTTGAAATATGAGTCAAGGTTGAATTCCTCCTATCACATAACAGATGCAATCGCCAAGATCATAGTCAAATCACATGCATTTTACCCAAGAAATATTTCATATTTATTTTTTCAGAGAAACCCACCCTTAAACAATTGGGGTTGAGTTTGAAGTAATTTTAATGATAAAATATTGGAAGCCGGCCATTGTTTTCCAGAAATCGAGAGAATAAGAGAATTGAACGAGAGAGAAGTAAAACGTGAGGGAGAGCGTGAGACGATGTTGAATTGATTCGATTTATTTTATACCTCAGATTTAATTGGTCGTCTCAACGCGCCGGGATATTGCTACAGGGTACATTCTTTGAGAAAAAAGATTAAAAAAAAAGTCAAGGAAAAAAAACCGAACATCTAAGGCGGGAGACTTCAACGCGGCGACGATACTGTCCTATACCTTGAAAGCTCTCAGTTTCTTTTTTCTTCTTTTTTTCATGCATTTTCTCTTCATACAGACTCATAGCGTCTCACCATCAATTTCTTCCATCGTCTTACTTCACATTTGTTATCATCACATTACATGTGCGGAAATTGTCACCGAGACAGATCTATGAACTTGATAGACTACATGCAATTTTATTCTTTCGAATTAGCTATTATCCGCAACACTCAAATTTCGTAGTAGCTACTAGTCTTTTAATAAGACTAGGACCTAATGTGCTCATTTTTCGGTTGTTATCCTAAGGAGCTTTTATGGATGGTCAAAATTGGCTTTCAAAAATTTTTTGTCTCGGGGAACTTTTGTGTTTAGTCGATCAGATAAGTTGTAATAAAGTACATTCCCTACCCTTATACATTTTGAAGAATTTGATGATCAATCGCTTTTAATGTCAAATCCTACGAAGAAAAACTCGTGCCTGAGAATTTGTACAAAAATTTACATTGGGTTTTGAAATCCCGGTGTCTTTTTCTCTCATTTTTTCTATCACGATGAATCAAGGAGTTCTCGATTCTCTCTTAGATCAGACGATGAATGATCGATTGAAGATGATTCAAGTTCTCGTCCTGCGATATAAGGATGTAAATTTTTAAGCGTAAAAATTTTGTTCAGAATTCTCCAACCTCCCCAAACAATGCTGTAAAAGAGTTTGGTGTTCCGGAGCCCAATCAACCCTCATCCCTATGGCGCGATTTGCATCGCGGGGTCCAGGCGTTCAGCCGGGATGCGGAGATGGGAATTGCGGGGGGAGGTTTAGAGGTTGGGGTTTGAAAGGGTATATCACAGATACCCCTGGTCTCTCACCCCCTTACAACCCCCTCGCGGAAAGGCCGCTCGGACACTCAGTAACAATCATAACAAGCCGATCTCGGGACCGACCCGCAGCCCTCCTCCGCGCACGGCACGCCTCTGGCCACGCCTCACAATCATCCCCTGCCCTTCACCCCCGCGGAACCATCCCCCCACCTTTGATACTAAAGAGAGGATAGGAATCGAGAGAGGTGGCCGAGCTTTTATCGTCGCACTACGCAGCCAGACTGCGAACCGGGAACGACCGGGAGGTATTTACGCGAGTTTCTCTACATTACGCGGGCAACGTGACGTGCACGCTTAGCGAACGAAGAGAAGAAAAATTTTGTAGAAATATCATTGACAAAGGAAGAAGAATTGTAGAAGAAGAAAATTTCACGTCGTCAAAATTACACTGTGCTAAAAATCAAATCACCTGGTTAAACATTTGCGGATTTTTCTGAAAACAATCTTCGAGATTTCGTTACGCGAGAAGTAAAACGTGCGAGTTGCCTTATGGTAGTCGGAGTAGAGGCGCGAATGTGCGTCGTATGAAGAACAAAATTTTATTCACCATAAAGAATTTCGTTTTCACATATAATTGTTGGAGTTTATTTCTCAAAAAACAACCCCAGTAATTGAACAAACAAAGAATAAAGTGACGCTTCGGAGTGTTCTGAGTGGGACTATCACGGTTCATGTGACCACGTGGTACACCTGGACTAGGACTTCGAGGTACCATAAAAGTACTCCGATAATTTTGATGAAATTCGCCTGCAGGACGATAAGAGGGGTGTTTAATTTTTGTGAAATACATCGAGTGATGGACAGTGAAGTTCAAATTGTTTGACTATTCATGGTGATTTTCTTGAAATGGAAGAAATTTTATGATTTCTCCAGAATAAGGTTGAATATCAAAAAGAGGGATAATCGTGATAGTGAGAAACGTTTTCCCATTTATTAAACTCTCTCAAAGGATTCTGTGTGACGAACTAGAAAGTGAGTTTGATCGGACAAACATTATTTAAAGACCCTGAGACGATTTTGAGACGTAAAAAAAAAGGAGCAGCAGAGATTCTTTCAAAAATCAAACCCGAGTTGCTCACCGGGGCGTTTTATACTATTACAAAACGTTGAATTGGTGAGTAAGACTGAAAAATTTCAAACTTTTCTATAAAATTATGGAACAAAACTACAATTTTTTCTTCCATCGATATTACGATAGATGTATATATGTATAAGCTATCATTATTACACATTAACACAAACGTTCGTATATACTACGTGCAACAAAACACATTTATACAAGAGTTAATTAACCGTATAGTGTAGCTGCTTGAACAAGCCTGATAATTCGATCAAATGACGAATCGTCAATTGAAATTGATTGGCTCTGGGTTGATGGGGTCTGGTAGATATAATGTAACGTAACGTAACTTTAGGTACATTAACATTTAACAAACGAATGACTCGGTTACGGCTATACGGAGATGATTGTGATAATTATATGAGGGTAGCTAGTGACGCACGTATATATGGCGTTGCAAATTTCGTAAAAAAAAGAAGAAAAAAAACGAGAAACTAAAAACTAAACTCATATTCAAACGAATGAATTTTTTTTTTTTTTCTCACACGTAAATACTGTGCAGGTACACTCATCATATGCGGTGTTATAATGCATGATATATAATAAAAATCGACATGAAATTGCTATTCTCATTATACAACGCGCGCAAATGTAATGAGTTTGGTGTACATAAGCATGTGTATATATATAAAAATATATTTATATATGTATACCTACATAATGCAACTGGTTATCACGAAGTATAATTAGCGAGTAGGTATACGAGTGTAAAAGGCAGCGGTCTAACAGCACCAGCAGCAGCGCGTGAACATTTTACATTTGACATTAACACATTCGGACAATACAATATGAACATTTGGCTTTGCTTATACTTGCGAGTTGACTTGCCTTGCTTTACGTTGCCTTTCCTCGCGTCTCGCTCCTTCCCTTCTTTTTATATGTATAATATATATACGTGTCGCTATATATGTATATACCTATGTACTATATCCAGCAAACTCCGCGGGCACGCGGGACAAACAGAATAATTAAAACCGCATTAACCGCGTGCACGGCAGTGAGACTTTGCCGTCGTAAAAATACGAAATGATGGAGAATTAAGGAAACCGTCTCGGTAATTACCCAATATAAACTAATAATAATCAAAATAACAATAATAGATGTAATAATAACAATGATTAAAATTATAATGTGTATAAGAAGGCTCGCGCGACTCAACCGAATCGGAATTATGAGTAGACTGTATATTATGTTTTTTTTTTTCATTATCACACACGTAATTAATATACCTTATATACGTGTGTATTGTACGGGGAATCTATACATAATTTTTCGAAAGGCGAATCGCTGTGCACGTATATAATATTGCATATATATTTATTATACTATATAACTGCAATTGTTTTATCAGCAATTGCAATTAAACATTTGTTTCTTAATTACCGCTAATTACGCGCAATTACCGGGTATAATTAAGCAGGCTGATGTCACCCGCCGTATAACGGTTCGCGCATTTATTTATATCAATTGTATATGTGTATATAAATATATACGCGTGTTACACTCCTCTTTCCATTTAGCGTATTACCAACTTGAATGAACTGTCGGGGTACAAAATGAGAAAACAAGAAAAATTAGAAGGTATACATACACTCAACAAATAGAAATAGAAAAGCTTGATATGATCAATCTTTAAACCTAATTCGTCATCCTTTTTTTTTCGTTAATTTTCACTTCATATATAATACATGATATCTGCTGTAAGAATTCCCATTATTTAACGCATGAAAATAAAATAAAATCTAGTCAAGAGAAATATTTACATTTCACGAGGTGATAATTTGTGTTTGAACGAAATAATTCTTATTCGAATAGAAAATTTAACGGATCTTTGTCTTACATAGACGTGCACAGCTGTTACGTAATTATTATAGATATATGATTGCTGTTAGGGATATGGAAATTAATATAATGTTTTTTTTTCCCCCAGCAAAAAGTTGGAAGCACAAATGAAAAAAAAAAATGAAATAAAATAAATAATCATCACCTCCGGTGTACTTCGTAGTAAATGCCATGCCATGTATGTATTACATAAAGTACACACACATGTATAAATCTATCAGTCAGTGAACGCCTGCAGGTCTTTTCTTAAGCATGATTACCTCCAGCTTAGTACAATTAAGTTAATCTCGGCAATTAAGTTACCTACTTTAATGCACCGAGCTAAGAATGCCGGTCTCGAGCGGATCGCCTGACTACGACTGCTTATACTTAAAAGTATAGGTACCCGTGCATACACTCGCTCAAGTAACCTCATACGCATTCGTATTTAACCAACTACGGTGGTATGGGAAAGGTAGGTATATAACCCATAGGTACCATGGAACCAGAAGCAGCTCCGCATTAACTTCCACCGCCACAAAAGTCACGGTGATAATTCACGCCAGAAGCGAATGGTAGCGAGTTGTCGTTGTAATTGTTAGATGGTGGCGAACGAACGGAGAGATATAACCCATACAATATTATATGGTATAACATACGTATGTATAATATATATGTTTATATTTATATACACGTATGTGCTTCTGGCAATATGAGTGAGCGGGCGCGCAAGCTACTTAGCCGTGTTCTAATAATTAGTTTGATAATTATGTACGCCCGTGTGCGCAATTAATGCGACCCAGTAATGTTAATTAACATCTATATTCCAGACGGTGGAAGGTTGATGCATGGTTTGTTTGACCGAGCAGTACGTAGGTGCTTATACGCCGCCGAGGGTTTTGGAATCGGTTAGAGTGCAGTGCACGGATAACGACGAAACTGGAATTTGTTATGTATAATATAAGCTAAAGTTATACGCCGTAATCGTTATATAGAAAATATGTGTACAACCCGACATATAATTACCGCCCTTCACGATACACGCCTCTTATAAACCACATACACATAAAATATCTACTATTTCATTCGTTGGAATTTGGTATGCCGAAATACACGTTAATTATAATCCATATATGACGCATTTTCAGCGTTCCTTATTACACATAATGACCACCTACGTGAATCCGGAATTCACCACAATCGAACACGAACGTACGAAATTTTCCCGCGTCGATCCGAATACGTGTCGAAAAAATGAACCCTGGTACGACTATAGGCAGGAAAAACGCGAACATTCGTAACTTCCTGCAGAGCAGCGGTAGCTGCCACGGGGTTGGAGTAAACAAAAGCACGTGTCGACGGCGTGACTGCGGAGTAGTCGCCGGTAGTGGGAGTTAAATCGCGGGGGTAGTAGAGAGAGAAAGTTGTGTGGCGAAAGGAATGGGATGACGTAGCTAAGGGGAAAATTGGGTTGGAACGGGGTAAGGGGATCTAGTGATTGCGCGATAGCAGAAAATCCGGTGCAGGACTTGCAGACCGTCGCCATACACGGTGGAGAAAATCTAGGGTAGATTTGGGGCGGAATATATAAGGGTAGTTTTGCTCCTGTGAAACGTTCCGGGATTCGCGGATACAAGATTTCTTCTCGTCGTTCCGCAGATCTCTGCAGAAAGCTTAGAGGGCGGCCGACCGCGAGAGGTTAAAAGCGGAAGGAAAAAAGTAAAGAGAGAAAAGTGGGAAAAAGGCGGAAGGTTGAGAGGGAAAAAAATTCAAAGTATTATATCAGATACACTTGACGAGACCAAGAGATCTGAGACCACATTGTTGCGGTAGGCACTTGAATGGGCGAACTACTACAGAGCACGGAGAAAAGATCTACTTTCTATCCATAATATACTTATTGAAAGTTCAAGTTGTCCGGCACTACAAGAGATGCCCCGCTATAACGCTGAGCTTTTTCAATTTCATGCACTTCTTTCACGATCTTGTGCGAAGCTTTGAATTATCGCGATCGTTTAACAAGCATTTTTCAAATTAATTCCAGCCTAAAATCGACGGATTTGAGGGTGGAATTTTTCTTTTCTCCCCCTTAGCCGAAGAAAAAAAAGCACACCCGGAAAATTCGACGACTCGCAAACGCTGCGAGGGTAGATCAAATGAAATGTTGCGGAGGTCAAGAAAACGGATCGATATTATACCCCCTGCAGACATACCTTTTCCCACTCCTTAAATGCTCGCGCCCTTCTATCCACCTCTCGGGCTTTTCCTCCGAATCCTCATTCTCCTCCTTCTCCTTTTCCTGCTCATTGAGGTCCTTTTGAATCGCCTGATCGCACAGCTGCTGTTGTTGCTCCGTATCACGTGGTCCATCGCGAGTAAAACACCCTCCAAATCTTCACCCCTTGAAAATCAAAACCGAACATTATTTTTTTTTCAATCTATTAGAAATAAGAAGACAGAAAAAAAAAGAAATACGTATGATGAAAGATATAGATGTTCATAAGAAATACATATTTCTAGAAAATGATCGTATCAATCTTGGATTTCAGATAACGATAATTATTATAGAAAATTACAGAACGCCATTCTATCTGCCTAATTATTACCGCCTATGATGTATAATTACAACTCAAGATTTGTCATTATTCGTGTACATAATAATAGTAACTCGCGTGACATATTTTTTATTTTGTTCTTTGTCTTTTTTTTTCTTTTTAATTTTAATTTTCTGATCGGATCTCTCATGAGTACCGATCGAATTAACATTTTCTAAGAAAAATTCTTACGGTACCAGAGAATTACTAACGCGTTTCCGCGGTTTTATCTTTTTTCAAGATCACGTCGCGAGTGGCACCACGAATACTGGTATTATACATATATCGTGTCACGATGCACCACCACAACTTCACAGCCGAACAGAAAATTAAGAAAAATTAGAAAAAAATAGTTATAGGGCACGAATATGATTAATGTTTAATAAATATGTATGTCATATCTGAATATAATTTGAAAGTACTTTGTCAAAAGTTTGGTAAGAAAATTCAGTTATTATACACACGACGATCACATGCCAATATAATATTACATGGTTATAAGCTGCAGTAAGCTACACGGCGTTTTAGGTATTTTACATGATGTAAAATTCAAGTAGCTTATCAAAACGAGGCTTCTGAAACCAACCGATATGTGTTTTGTCATGCAACGTTTTCGTGACTTCCACATATATTATTCCGCAACGGAGAAAATATTTAATATCACACGCGGAGTACGTATATATAATGTAGATATCTATACACACATACGGTGTCATTAATTCTAGCAATTTATCAGAAAAAAAAAAAGAAAAAAAACTGTATGAAGAAATTGAACTGAAAAGAGAAAATAAAAAAACTTGGGGAAAAAAGCACGTGCTCGACACGCACGTGCGCGTTGGCTAAAAGTCCTTACGTCTCCTTATGCGCCTCCAGAACGTGGTGCGTCGCGTCCCTATATACCCACGTAACTTTTGCGTACATACGTATTACATGGTGCTTTTTTTCCTATGTAAAACGTTACACGCGAACTGAACTTCTCTTGCACATACAATAGGGTGGGTTCGCTAGCGAAGTCGAGTGTTTTTGTACGCTTGGTACGTCTAATAGACCTAATTTGCGCGCGAAAAACCAACTTGTACGTGTTGGTACATGAGAGTAGGTTGGATATACGTATACGTACGGGGTACATAACTGCTTGATTTGTCATACGTACGATATGCCATTGTAAGATTTTATCAACCTCAAACGGAATACGTGCTCTACATATGGTTCCCTCTTATCGTATACATATGCACATCGTACGTGCGTTATTTCGGTATATTAATTGCTGCACCCCCAGGACTCACGCGTTGCCCATGACATGTTTGTTGGAAAGAAGAAACCCTTTTCAACACTTACGAGTTATTATTCAGTTTTTATAATTATCTCTCCAAGGATTTTGTCGTAGCCGAACAATCATCGAGTTTATATCCAAGCAATTCGAAAACGATCTCCGAAGTGTTACGCGAAGATTTTCGAGAAAAGAATCTGAAAAAATGGTTTTTAATTCGGACTTTTGAAACGTACGTAGGTGCAGCATCCAATTAGCACCACGATGCGTCGAAGGTTACGAAGGAATGTTGACGTAAGCGTATGTGTTCACATATACGTATGCGTGCGTTTGATCAATGAATCGCGCGTCGACCAATGGTCAATGAAAACGGTCAGTTTCACCCCCCCCAACTTCCTCCGAAACCCCCTCCGAGTCATCCACATACTGTCCACACATCCTATATGCACATATGCATGTTCACATAGGCGTGGAGAGAAAGAGAAGCAATTACCTGACGAAATATATTTGGATAAGCTCTGGAATAAGGTGTAATCCGAATTTATATTTTTCATACGCATCGAAAGCACATCGAATCGTTTTCATTTTTGATATCTCTTCAAGGTTTTATCATCGCCCGAATAGTTTTGAGACTAAAATATTATACGTTCTCAGTAGGGGAGGTGCTATTATAATGGGGAGCGTACACTACCTTTCTATTTTTAGTTATTTAGGGTTTAATGCACTCCGGCTGCTTTATACTTAGCTCAAGACTATTAATTTTTATCCCGTCCGCACGCCGAGAATTAAAAACTGTCGGAGAAAAGAAATTCAAGATTTTCTTTCTGCTTTTTTCTAATAATTTCTCTACACATTTCACCCCGAAACACCTGAATACCTACGAATACCGTTAACCTGAATCTCCACTAGTGACGATCAGCGTGCGAATACCTATTTTCTGTAATCGATATTGATCAACTAAATTATTTACATCTACGGGGACTGCTTTGCTTTCCAATCAGTAATGACTTTTGGTGATTAGCGTTAATCTTTCACACACCGAGTTACTCTCCGATTCCAAACTCGAGGAAATTCTGCTTTATTCATGAGTCTATAAAACTCGATCGCTATCGCTCGATCGCATCGTCTTTCGTAGTTTTGCCCATCCATACGTACACTGGTATGGCAATTCACAATCAGCAAAATCCAACGCCTGATCTCCATACCTATTACACTGATTTCCAACGTCTAATTTTTCTTTCCTTTTTTTCTTTCTTTCACTCTCGATGATATTATCCTCTTCGACTCGCGAGCATAATTTTCTATGTATAGGAATGTGTATCACATTACATGGGCATTACCAAACCTCGTATATCGATCGAGTTGAAAATGCGAACGTTGGACTGTATAATTATAGCGCTTATACTTTTATTATACGTGGTATAAATCGGACCCCCCCTGCCACTCTACTTTTCTCTCACATTTCGCCCCCTTGAAAAGTTTTTCGTATGTACGTGTACGTAGGAGGTTCTGTACGTACGACCGTATACCTATATTCGCATTAAAAATCGCCCCTGCAACGCTAAGGGTTTTATATTATATAGAAATATGGTGTGTATATAGTATATGGTCTATACATATATTGACACGCGTACTGCCACACTACTGACACACGCGCATTAATAAAACGCACCGGTTTAGTTTAATCCTTGCGTTTCGTGACTCGGAACAAAGCCTTGTGGATTTCCGCTTGAATGGCATCGCATGAAACGCCTATTACACGTTATATGCGCCCACCTTTGTGTGTAGATATGTCTACGTGTGTGCGGACCTTACATATTATAGGACCTACATAGTTCAGCTTCACACGTACGAAATAACCCCATAGGTATATACGTATACGTATTATCAAAACCTCTACCACGTAACCTTGTGTATTCCAGAATCGTCTGATCGTATCCTTGCAGCCGTGCGCACATATGTACGTCTTATGTAAGTCCGGGTATACGTATGTATAATAAAATGCATATAGGTGTAATTATAATAAGGTGTGCAACGGAGTGGGCACTCATAAATCCTATATAAAACTCGGGACAAACGATTTCGCGGTGGGCACGCCGAGACACAAAGTTTTACCATTATGTGTTCAATTGATTTGAAAATTACGCAACAAGACTTTCGCCGTATAGTCGTCGTATATAATAACGCAGTAGGTGGCCGACGGCCAACTGTTCCCGTTGGAATTAATGTAATTGAAATATACGTACTACGTTTATATAGGACTCATTTCCACGACGTTATATTTACCCTAGATATAAACCTATGCTATTGAGGACGAAAAATTAAAGCGAATGCTTACGACAACGCTAGAAATACGACCGATACCATCGGGAATAAATTCATTCGAAAAATCAATCTCGTCTTAAAATTACGCGTACCTTTCCGACCGTTTAACACATCAGTCCGTATAAGACCATGTGCGAAATAAAAGGTAAATTTTTACGATGTCGTATATTATATTTTGCGCGTTGTAGCGTGATGATGGTGCGAATTTTGTAGTTAACACTGGGTAACAGCTGTCCGTTTTACATGCGTACATATATGCAAATATATAACGAGTACATGAACGCGGGAAATAAAAAGTAAATGAAAAAAAAAAAATTATGTGTGAAAGGTTTCATTTTTATGCGACTTGAGAGCGTACGTATACGTACGTATGTTGAGTCGAACGGTCTATTGCTGAGGATTTAACACCACGAGTGTTTCATGTATGGTATAACTTCGGGAGACTGAAGATGAGATGAAAGTAGAGTAAGAGGAACGGTATGATGTGGGGGTTCGAGGTATTTGCTGGATAGGAGGGATAAGGGAGAGCTGTTGCCGCTGGAGTTACAGGAGGAGGGAAGGAATGAGACACGGCGATTATCTGCTCCAGTTATTTATGGGTCTTTCTCCGTCGCCCAAAAATTCTAAAAGCAACTCTTCCAATTGGCTTCATAAATTGTACCCATCTAGTTGATGCTGCTGCTGGTGGTGGTGGTGGTGGTGGTGGTGCTTTTGCTCGTCCCCTTGGTTCATACTATACGGTACTGTGTAGAGTAGGCAGAGGGCTGCCCTCCGGCGTTGGACTAGCCGTTGGAGGCAGACAGACAACCAGTTCACTTCTAACCCACGTTATCTACCGCGTTGCCCCTATAATAAGCTGCGATCTGAGACCGTATATATTCCAACACACTGACAACATCGGTTGCAATTACAAACTGGCCAACATATTATTATATCCAATGACCATAAATTACCGGATTTTTATCCACAACATTCTTAATTACCCTTTGAATTAACATCAATCAACCACCCTTAATTATTAGGTATCCCATTCTATGACCCAAACCCATAGACGATTATAACATGGAAACTTTTTGTTGTATCATTTTACAAATTTAACTCATCCGTGTTGGTCGAATTAACCTTAACGCTCTTGGCCGAAGCCAATCCCTACCTCCTTTAAATCAAAAAAAAAAAAAATAGTCAATCAGAAAAATTTCCCCTCCAATTCTTAGATCGTTGGTAAAGAATGAAGGCGTATAATTCTGGTTAGACTTCATTTCGAATCCCTTGACAATTTTTGCCGAAATTTTATCTCGTGAAAACTATGTAGTACACGTGTGGCGCCTAATTCCTTTTTTTTTTTTTGTATCAGATGAACCAGATCGGTGATTGAAACGCTCTCATTATGGCGTTGAATTCATGAAACTAATTGGTCAAAATGTTGAACGTCTGTAATTATATCTAAAGAAGTTGATGTAATCACTACAAACAAGACCGAGTCCTTAGACACCCGATAGTTACAGGTATAATAATTCTAGGCCTCAACACTAGACGCGTAATTAATATAATTTGGTAGAAAATTAATGGGGTCTGTGCATCTATCCGAAAAAAAAAAAGAATATACGGTGCGTCGATGCAGCCGCGGTACTCTGTCCCTTCTCACTGACAATGGGGGTGAAGAAAGGGTGTTTGAAAAAAGAACCAAATAATGAGGAATGAAAAGATTGCCGAAACTTACGAAGTTTAAATATATCCCCGTAACTTATCTCAGTTCTAACCCTCGCGGTTTTACGTATATAAAACGTTTTACAGCGAAATAAAGCAAAAATAGGAAAAAAAAAAAGAGAAAAGACGCGACGCTCGTTTTCACAGTGGAATGTTAATATTTTTATATCTGATGTGTATAAGTCATAAGCTGAAAACCAGTAAGTCGTAAGTGACAAACAAATATTAAACTCAACGCGAATAACACTATAGCTCGCAAAATTACGACCCACTATAATTAACGCGCAGACATCCCATTCGAAACTAACTCTCCGGCGCATTCTTATGTATACCCTCTAATTTTACGCCTTATGTTTCTTTACGCTTTTTCAAACCAGTCTTATGATCATCCCACTTCATTTTCTCACATATATACGCGTCGTTATTCCTCATCATCTGATTGCTCACTGCAGACGGCTATGATAAATCGTTTTGACTAATAGAAATGTGGTTGAAATTTTCTGAAAATTGGCGTGAAAGATATCCAGAAGAGTAGAGGAAGAAGAAAATAGTTGTTCGTTTTTTTTTCGACTTGACAGACGCATAGACATAATAGAACTGGATGTTGGATATGTAAGTCGACAGTCGGTCTCTGAGAATGACATGAATTTTGACAGCTGACTGTGAAAAAAGGAGCGCGTTGTCACGTTCGCGAGAAATGAGAATAAAGGAAAAAAAAAATTGAAATTATTCGTTACTTCGGTATTGGGCAGACGAAATGATCCATCCATCCGAACCATCCGTTCGTCATATCTATATATGTATTCCTATGCGTGTATGCAAGTCTTGAAAAATAAAACTTTGGATTCGGGCCAACGCAAAAATAGAAGCAGATGTTGTTAGTTGCGTTTCGAACGCGAACTAAGACCGACGGGGGTAACGAGGGGATAAGAAGGGGGCAGACATCAGACAGCAAACAGCTAACACAAAACTAACCAACTTATATCCTCCAGAATCTCAAAGATCCCCAAACGTTGCCCTTGAATTCTCACTAACGCCTATACTCGGATAAAAATAATTACCCACACGTACCCTCCAATTTTTTTCGCTCCCAAATTTTTGCTACAGGATTTTTCTTCGCATTCTATACTATAGGTGAACATATTATTTATTATTTCTACATGTTAACGAATGTTTGCTCGTGTTGATTTTATTTAGCATATTCAAATTAAACGAATCGCGTGTCGAACATACGTTTCGCTGCGCTACGAGCTATACGCCGCGCGTTTTACACAATGCGAACCTAATAGCGAGTTGAATTCCTACGCCTACGTATCGGTAAAAGATGATCGCTACTGGTCAGAACTCCCGTAAAAAAAATAAAAAAATTGGTTGCCGAAATTTATCTCCATGTAATCTACAACGGCGCTTGTTCATCCGAACGTTATGGGGGTGAAAAGATGTTCGAAAGAATTATATTGAACGAAAACTTAATGTTTATCGAGGAAGTTGATTCCCCCAAGTAATTACCGCCATACTACAGAGGTAAAACAATGGCCTTTGTAATTAGACGCACGATTATCGTCCCTCCATTTGTCACGGCAGGAACATAAATACCCAGGATGTAAATGTAACTACCGCGTGCGCGATCTAAAAGATACTCGGCACATGTCTACACATCGTCCTTGTCCTCCTCCTCCTCCTACTTTTTTTTAATCAATAATGAACGCGTTCGGTACCCGCGAATGCCTTGGACGTTCAAACTTTGTTAACTAACGAATTAAATAAATGTACAAGTTTTTTTCTCCTCATATAACGTGAACAATTTTTGCCGTTTCAGATCGCGAAAATTCGGGATGCGAGGCTGACATGGCGGAGGGCTCGGCCGAAGAGGAACAGAGCAGTACTGCGGCACCTGCTTCGCCCCCAGCTGATCTCAGAACCCTAAACACTCAACTATCGCCACCGTATTCCCACCAAAGACTTCAGCATCATCTTCAGCATCGACAGCAACGCAATATGTTGGCCACAGCCGTCCCGCCACGGCATAGCCATAGCCTGTTATCTCATCAAATCAAAACCGAGACAGATCTGGAACCGCCGTGCGATGTTCCATTGAACCTGAAAAGTGAGGTGAGTTGAATGATGAATGAAATTTCGCTATTTATTTTCTGATCGAGATCACTCTGAATTCGTTACATGTAAAATTCTGTTACACTCGACTTCTGGTGCCAGCATTTATAAAGATTGATGATGGTATATTTTCGATGTGTTGTTCGGAATCGATCTTATTAAGTAGTCGACTGATTTGAGGACCGGTGACCGCGTATATCGTTAGCATAGAAACAAATCGAAGCATACAAAGATCTTGTTGTTTGCTTGAATTTAGGCCGTAGAGTTCAACACCCGTTTTATTTGGTATAGCTGGATTATAATTCATCCTGAATTATTTATGCAAATGGTTGACAAAGTCGTTCCACTTACCGATATTTTCGGTTTTCTTGACGTCAACGAATTATGAATAAACCCAACGAAGTATTAAGTTCGTAACGTTGGTCTACTTCAAAGAGAGAAATCGCATAAAGTCCGGAGGATCAACCGAATTAATTCTAGTTATACACAAAATACACCATAGAAATTTCTTCGAGCTCGATATTTATCTAATTTTAAAACGACTTCCGCATCGCCTTCTCTACGTATTCGCCAAATATAAAGTTCACGAAACTAGGGTGAATCTTAATCTCCACAGTTTGCGTCCCTCGAAGAAACGCAACGCTATTCATCGCGTCTCACCTAATTGTAAATTGAAAACTAGAGAGAATCGATAACTTTTTTTACTTCCATTTACTCATTTCGCTGTGACAGTAATCGTATAATTCCATCTGCCGATCGGTACAGGTTGTGGTTCGATCTCTTGCGGATATTTGCTTCCAACTATCCTCAAACAATATGTTTTTTCAATAAGAGTTCTCCGGAAACTGGAAAGATACACGTTGAGCATCCGCGGGACCTATAGGTCTGGCTTCAAACTTCTAAAACAGTTTTGTTTGCCGGTAGCTTATCCATATTCACCTTTGGTGTACGTTCTACACTGGACATAAAGCTTGCGCCATTGCTTGCATACCGGACTAGCTCATGCTATAGATCTAGCAGAGCACAGTGTAGTATAGAGCAACTCCAGCTCTCATTGCCTCCGGCCAACAGGGATATACACGTTAGGTTACTTTATAATGCCCGCCTGCGTCCACTCTTATATGATGTAAAGTTTGATCGGTAGTTCGTCCATACATAAGCCGCGATATGGTCCGACGAAAAGCGAAGGATAGAGAGAGAAATGTCCTGTGGATGAGTGAAATATAAAAAAAATGTCATGGTAAAATTGTGGGCGGTATCGCTGCAGGTTTATCTGTAAAACGTTGCAAGAGAATAGAAATTATTAACGTGGATGGGAGACAGTTTCGATGCCTGAAGTCGCCTCGTGTCCATCCATTACGCTATTATCCCCTTGGCAAACAAACTGGACTCATCCTAAACTATATTATACTTACACGCGAGACTCAAAATGCATCGTGCACGTGTCTCGGCTAGTCATTTTCACGCTCGATAAAACGGCGGTAGAAGTAAACTTGGAACACCTGGAACGGTATATGTGAGTTCAGAAACTCAGAGGTCAAGAATTTTATATATCAACATTTTCGCATCGTTGAAGGTGGAGTTATTTCGAAGCGATGGAAAACCGTGGAAATGTCTTTTTGTTCCGCTATGAAAGCGAAGCGCGAAACACCTCCGATCGCATTCCGGATGCATGGATCGTTTTGAAAGTGAGAAAGGGAGAGACGTTCGAAGAGCGTAGTGTATATCGGGTGTATAAGTGCATCTGTCAAGAAGTGATTGAAGGCAAACGATCGATTCGAGCGCAGCATGCCCCGTAGCTGGTAAATCGTATATATGTGCATAGAAATAAGGAATAAAAGGTGCATTATATACGCGTAGATGTGTGTCTCGCACCTTCTCACTCTGTACAACCCCTGGGGCTCATTTCACCGGTTTGAATTGCGTTTCGATCGGATTTCGCAATTATATGATTATTATTAGTTGTTCGTACGATTCGGATATGATCACGATACTGTATACCGGAGTACTATAATACCTGGCAGCGAATTGCGCGGGACGCGGCAGCTTTTGACGTCGATGCCTACACTCCGGTCAGCCGTAAAGAATCCGGTTACCACCTTATCGCTGTGCATAAAAATATTGTTTACCTTTGGCATAATGACGTTCGTTGCGAGCTACCGGTCACGCACTCCTCCCTCCTGCCTGCATATAGTTTCACCGTTTGCTGCGGTTCACGATCACGGATCACACGACCCAACCCCCCTTCTTTATTGCACGTGAAAACGATCGCGAGTTTCTGCTCTAAGAACTTTTGCAACAAGTTCCATTGTTGCTCACAATGTACATCGTTATACGCCTATAAGTTGTCGTAACGTTTCATCCAGTAGCTTGTTACATAAAAATTATTTCTATCATTTCAACATTGATTTATAATCACCCTTCTTTTACATCCGCGACCGTTTTCCGTTTATTTTTTATAATTCATCTCAAAAATCCAATAGAATATATTCTATACCGTGAATAAACTAGATAGAATGGGTTTCGAACGTGAAAAAGGGGGGAAAAAAATGAGATGGAGATAAAAAATAATAAAATCGTTGGAAAAATTGCGTTTTTGACACGTACGTACAGACTGTATAACTGTGGATATTTTAACTTGTTTTGTTTTTTTTTAATTCTTTTTTCGACTATGTGATGAAGAGAGTGAGAGAGAGAATTTGATGGGAGATCGGACGAAGCAGAAGGGGTGCGAGAGAGGAGGGAAAGGAAAAAGCAATATTCCGTTGTGGATAGCTCATTTATTTCTCTGGGAATATCGGAACGTGGGGACGGTTTTGTAGGATATATTTGTGTGTGATGGAATGTTTATCAATAGATTAATCTCAGAGATCGTTGGATAGCTTATGCAATCACCACGGATGTCTCTTTGTACGATTAAATATAAAAATATTATTTCGATTCGTGTCTCTCTGTGCGCGATGTCGTTGTGCCTCGTGCTGCTGCATCACCGGTAACGGCAACGCTACTTGCTGCCGCTGCTAGGGCTGCAGTCGCAGCTGCCGTATAGATTTGGCATTTGGTATTTGGCGTATTCGACGCTATACCTGCTACCATACATCAATAGATCGCGTATTTTTCCATTAGATTGAAACTTGATTTAATTGAAAATCTGTCAATTTAGGAAAAAGCTACCGACGACGGCTTATATTGACGTTCAATGTTTAACGTTACACCACGGCGGATCCGATGAATCGAAACTTCCGGTGCGTCGATTTATCTGAATAACCCTCTCGATCGCGCCACTACACCCTACGCCCTTATCGTCACGTACACACAATTTTTTTATCTTTTTATTTTATTCTCCGTTATGATTTAATTTTCTCCTTTCTATTTTTCAAATTATTCCCGCTGTTGAAATCTACAATACCGGAGATAAATATATCATCTATACAAAATTAGTTTTTGTTCTACCGCACAGACATATTCCGATGAGATACTCAAAAAAATTGCCGATTTACTGTCCCAATCGTTTCGAACAATTGTATAGTCAAGTACAAAAACTGTCGCTTCGTATCTTTCTTCGACTTTACGCCTACCTTAGTTTTGTTGTAAATTCAAGGACGAGTATAGGGAGGTTCGAGTATCCCGGGCACGCGTTGACCAGAGCTTACGATTAGCCTTTCCGCTGTAGAGGGAGGTTTTAAAGTCCGTTGCCGGGTTGAGTTGGAGGGTAGGTAGGTAGGTAGGTGGGTAGTACTATAGTCCTAAAACTCTGAACTCGTACACACAAAGTGAGAACTCCCAAGCGGTGCCAAATAACAACGCGGAGTCCCATAAACAAGAAGACAAGACAAATACCTGCTTCGTGGCGACCGTGGTTCTGGGGTGCGGAGTGGACAGAGTCCGGTTCCTCCCAACCCCATTTTAACTCCTCACCGCCCCATGGTCGCAAGGCAGGGACTACTGCGAGGGGTAAGAGAGAGAGAGACTCTAGAGGTAATTTCACGGTGTCTTGCATCCCTGAGCCCAAACGCCAGGTTCTCCCATCTATTCTCTCTCTGTGTTACCGATACCGCATTATGACCGCCATCCACCCACGGCCAACGCGTTAATTATGCACCAACGATGCAACGACAATCACATTGACCAGTCGTTATAATCCACTGTCGAATTTATCCCGAATTCGCCGGGACAGGGATTGAAAAATCGATTATTCGAACGATCAGAAATAAATTTATAGTCACTAAAATCATGAGAAAAAATTTGTGCGACAGAACAGGGGTGAAATTCTCTAAATTTAGGGCGTGGATATATGATGTATACATCTTACTTTGAAGAAGCGGGTTTAATTTAATCCAACGGAAGGGTCTTACGACAAATTATCACAGCGAGGGGTGAAGTTGGAGAGAAGGAAGAGGAGCATCACCTAGCGACGTCGTGGAATCCAATGCGTATGGTGTACTTTTTCTTATTCGTTTTTTTTTTCTTGGTTTTTGAACGATCCGGGAAATCATACCATAAATCAAATTATCAAGAGAGATTAGATTTCTGTTTGGCTTCGGTCGAGTTCGAACATAGATTTGCCCTGACTACGGACTACTCGGGCATAGCCCAAAGCTACGGAGTTTCTCTATGTAGCCGTTGCCGTAGCTAGTAGGTATATAGCTCTGTTCTGCAAGGTCCAACATTAGTTAACGATTAATCAAGGCGCTTGTAGCTCAACATATATCATTAAACTAGTTAGCGAAGTAGGGTCGGCCAAGTGTGCTGACCACTGGCTCTCTCCAACTACCCCTCTAACAACTCACACTCTCCTCTCTCGCTGCTCGACGCCAACGCCATCCACGAACCTCCCCGCCACCGCCACCACCTCATCCACTCCTAAGCAAAACCTGCGCCCTATGGCGACGTGCTCACCTAACAAACTAAACTCTTAGGACTGCCGACGCCGAGTTCTCACTCAACCTCGACACTACGGTACTCTACTTCTACTGGCACAAATCCCTGTCCTGATTTACTCCTTGAGGGATCTGAAAATTCGCCAATCAGTTTAATGTTCTCTGCAGTCTCCTGAATAGAATGAGACCTTTCAAATAATTAAGACGACGACGAACTGCGCGTATCTGCGACAAATTCATGAAATAACTAGATCTGAGTTTTATTTAGAAACGGTAAAGATTCTAGACACGTTATCTGCACCGTGAATAAGAAGACACGGATGAACAATCAAGAAAGAAAAATAATGTGCAGGTATAATTCAGCGTCATTTTTAGTGAACCAAATCGCTGGTGGATTCCGCATTGAATTTTCTTCGCTATTACACCGGTGGAATTTTCTCACGAGATAGCTAAGGCAATGGGTGTCTATTTCGTCTCGTTTTTTATTCCCAGGACCTCATCGCCTACGGACTTAAGGGATTCCATTAATATTTTTTATTCTACTTATATTATGCCAAACTGGTAAGAGTAGCTCTCAGCACCAAAATCTAGATGCATTTCTGTATAACCTCGCTGCCCGCTATACGCTGACTCTGGAGAAGCTTCCCTTATAAATCCTGCAGGGAAGGACTTCGCGGGCACTAATGTACGACTGTTTGCTGGTATAACTTGGCCCTGACATGAGGAGCGGGTGGTGGTAGCGGTGGCGGTGGCGTTAGGTCGGTCGGTTGGTTGGCGGTGTACAGTAAAGGTTGGGGTGCTGCTAGCTGCTTGTCCCACTACCAGGGTTAAGCCAGGCTAAAGGCTCACCAGACCAGCCATTCCTCACCACCCCACCAAGTTACACCTAGGCGATGCGCTTGTCTTTGTTTCTTATCCCTAAGTAAATTTAAACCCCCCGCTCCTCTCCGATACCCTCTTGCCAAGTTGCCGGACTTGGATTCAAATTTATTGATGGATTTACACGAACGAATTTACACCCCGGAATACAGAACCTCGACGTACATCTAATCATATTTCTACTAGATTTCCAAAATTATACTCCATCGAATTTCACAGGCTATAGTCGAATCCAATGAACTTTTATATTCAAAATAAAACAGTCGAATATTTCCCCATCTTTAATTTCCAAAGAAAGTTTAGGTATCCTGCTACCTGACCACCACTGCGTCTGGTCTTGGAAGAGATGGGTTCAAACTCCCGCTATTTCACCACCCGCTGGACCACCTTCGGGCAGACTCACGCTACACGGTACCTATATTGCATATACATACGTACGTTTACACACACACGTATATACACGAAGGCCCAGGGCGAGCCAGGCACCAGTGTCCAGCGGTGTCGTCGGCAAACGTTTACTCGCCAAACAAACTCCGTCCTGTAGGGCCGGCAACACATGACTCAGTTTTACTATAAATGAGACGATCCTCAGCCCGGGCAGAAGGATCTCGAAGGAATGAAACTGTCCGAGTATGAAATTGACTCTTTCCGATACTTTTACCTGCGCGTAGACGAATCATCTTTGTCGTACGATTCGTATACATGGACGCTGTTACGCATTCGTGTGTCAAGTGCCGGATACTAAATTTTGACAAAATCAACATCGAAGTTTTATTGATTTATATTGTTTTGTCAAGACTTTATATCATCTTTTTTCTTTTAATACGAAAGAAAATAATGAAGTTATCGTAGATATTTGTATTTTGTTTTGAAAAATATCATGAATTCAAAGAAGGAATGATAAAATATCAAAAATATTTAAAAATAATTTCAAGCTCTTACATGGAAGAAAATTTTGGTAATTACAATTATCATAGAAAATATTATTAGCTGTACTGTTTGAAACAACATTCCGTGTTTGACTCAATTTTCGATTTTTTGGCGCTCGACACATGAATGCGTAACGTACAGCGTCCATAGTATGTTAATTTTTATGCTCCCTCACTGAATCATATAAGTTACAAATCTCAACAAGAATTACTATTCCCAACGGTACGGAAATCTGTTCCCTACAGTTGAAATTAGCAACCGCCGTTACTTGTACGGCGGTTTGTGTGAGGATGTTAGAAGTACAGTCTAAACTCTGGCCGGCGAATGTTCACGTTGAGGTAAAGAAGCAAGGGACAGTTTTCCGTTTTTTTTGTTTTTCGAACCAAAATTTGTAACACAATTCGAGGCGAATATGGGAGAAATTAGGTCTATTTTATCAGCGATTTATTTAATCGAGATACCTTGAGGATCCCGATTAGCTATATTCTAACTTATACCCCTCCACTTACCGACCCTCAGCTCCTGCAGACTAGACGCCTAAAGCAGACCTAATTTGCATAGCATCCCTTCACCCGGCACCCATTCCTTTACCCTCCTAAAATCCACCCTCAAACCTCCTGCCTGGACCTCAGAGTCCCCCTGCGCGTTAGAAACTCGAAGCAAAACTCCAACCGCGGTCTCTCGGACCCCGCGTATTACGTAACTCTCTAGGAGTGTTTGCTGAAGAAGCGGACGCTGGGCACTCCCGAGGGATGGACCGGACGCAGAACTACTGCCGATCGGACCGTCCAAGAATAAGATAATCCGTTGGCATACAACAAGACTCCGTATTAATATTTGCGCTGATATCTGTAAATAGCTATTACTACCTACTACGGTATCAGCTCTCGTCCGAGTCAGAGAGAAACCGACCAGTCCAAACCAAGAGACTTGGAATTCTGCTATTCCGAAGGCGATATAACGCAAACCCATGTAGAGGAGTGGCTACAACTCCCTACTGCAGATATCTCCCAGGGCTGCCCCCCCCCTACCCCCCTCTGCCTCCCGTATTTAGATATGAGTTGACCGCTGGGATTGGAAACTTGCGCACGATCTTATACCAGGATTAATGAACCGAACCATATCGTACCTACCGTCTCACGTAGGCCGAAATGACTTTTTGAACAGTTGGGTGAAATGGTGAAATGATCGGATAATTTTTTTATTTGAAAGTTTTTATTTTTGGACTAACTCCGAGTCGAGTGGACTCCAATTTTCAGTTATGACAGACGATCAGGGGTTACGGAGAATGCGATGCAAAAATACCGCGATTTTTCTAACGCGTTAATTCGCATACCTCGCGGCGTCTTTAAATATAAGGAATTTTGATATCGTTGAGCATCTGCGGCGGTATACAGTAAACGAAAATTACTGATGTCTAGAGGCTTTGTGACCGTCGTATGTGCAGCACTCAGCAACAGCAATAGCTATATAGATATGTGTAGCGGTGGAACCAAGTAGCTCAAAAGCAAAGGTCTACAAATAATTTCGTTTACCATACCGAAATCCTTGTTTTACACATACAGTATACCGAATCGTTTCGGATTTTGGACAAACGCCAACGAGCGGGGGCGAGCATAAGCGTGAATACCATCTTTTATATACGTACATACCTATACTTCATATACTTCCAAAGAATTACGCGTGAAATGAAATTGAAGAAAATTCTTTCATCATCATATTTATAGAATCCATACATAAATGCAGATCGAAAGGGTCCGAATAAAGCATACGTATAAAATTTATCGATCATTCTATCGAACTAAAAGAAAATTTCTCAAGAAAATAAATTCTGTCGATCAAGAACATCACGATTATTTTACCTATATAAGTTAAAAACAAAAAAGAAGTCATATATGTAAGATAAATTTTGCCATAGGGTATAAATAACCAACGAGCTACCTGTCGTTCGATTTTACATCCACGTGCGACGTTGGACAGGCGGACATTATAGCCACTTGACACGCCATATTTAAATTATCCTATACGGTGTAATTAAGCAGCGTATATGTACGTTCGTATATGAATATATAGATATATATATATGAGTAACGGGCGGGGTAATTTCACCAGGAAATTATGTTTTAAACCTATATAATCGGCCAGCACCCGGTAAGTTCCTCGATTTTCTCGACCATATACCTTATACCCGTCGGCAAAACGCCTCCAGCATCCGAACGTTCCGATATACATGCATTCGTGTACGCGGCATTCAACCTCCGGGCTAAACACAAGAAGTGCGTATATACCTATACGGATACATGTATACAAATATATATGTGCTACATCAAACGTGAATCCTGGAGGGTGTGTAACACTGCATGTTCACGTTGGTATATAACTCGCAAAGTTTTCTCCACCGAGTACTGAACACTGGACATCGGCCGGACACGTCGCGATGCTTACGGTGTCCTTATATTGTATGTCGTATATATAATCGGGTTGTGGGAGACCAGGAAAACCGGGATGCTCGGAACAAACTTTATTCGATCGGCTTACATTATTCGAATCCAGCCTCGAAACGCAAACTTTATGTGGTATCCGTATTAGGATCACGCTTGCCAAGTTCTAGCCAAGTTACGATTTACGAAACACATAATACTTCCATTTTCGTTTCTTTTTCTCCTTCATTATTCCTGACCTATACTAAATACATGCGCTCGATTACGCACGATCTGCATAATTCACCAACTGTTTTCATTCATCGTTATTCACCGGGTTAGTGAATTGCGAAAATTTAAACACTTCCTGCGGTCTAATTCTTAAGACGAGGTTCTCACCTCAGAATGTCTAGCAAAAAATTTCCCATCTTTACACGCTGAAATTTTGGACCAAAACGAACGACGTTTTAGATGTGAAGAGAATAAAAAGATCAAATTTCTGGTAGCTATATTGCGCGAATATGAACTTCTGATTTTGGGGTTACAAGCTGGTTGGATCTTCATCTTTTATTAGCCATTGAAATGAGCTTTAACCTCACGCTGCTCCGTTTTGGTCTCAGTTAAACCAGAGTCAAGTTAAACGGGCTAACCGAAGTTAAGCTCCGCACATAACCAAGCATAAAGCTTTGCGAATTCTTCCCCAACTCTATATACATATTATAATATGTATCCATCCTACGGTATAACGAATAACCCATACCTGTTATATATTTCTATACATAAGGGTTACTTCTATATCCTATACCTGTATCTATAGTATTCGCATAACGCCGTTCAACACTGTACGTATAGTTAGGGAGCAGGTTACATAGCAGCGAACTGCGAGTAGCAGAAGTGCGTATTTACGAGCGTTTCCGACCATAAACCAGCCTTGCGGCTGATTTTGATACATTCTCTCTACCAAGTTCTATCTCACAGCCGAGGAATACGACCTATGCAGTCCTTGTCCATGGAAGAAATTTATAGACACTTGAACGAAGAGTTTTGCATTCCGTACAGGTTGATGCAGCTGTGCATAGGTATGTGGGGTCGTCCTCTGTCGGATGCGATTCGAAAACTAGACGATTCATTTCTTCTTGATCGTTCAAATTTGGAAAACGGATTATTTCACACGTTATCACAACGACCTACCACTTTCTGATCCTGTCGCTGTTGCGGTTCACGTTTACGATAGCGATTGATAATCGCTTGTTTTAACAACGATCAACAATTTCCTTTGACAGTATGCATAAATTTAATAGCTACTGGTGTGATTAATTATACGTAATATCCCGGAAACAAGTGACAAAGTAAATACTCGATATGACATTACATAGGTATATACGTACGCGTCATTCTATAGCTACTTGTATTGGGTTTTCGGTACCACCGACGCATTAATCGACATTGATCGACGTCTCCCTCACAGCTCCGCGGTCTTGATGTCGTTCACTTGCGCTATACACTGTAAACGTAAGTCCTGCGGTATTCTACTACATATACGTAGAAATTAAATATGAGCTCAGCTTTACCACCCCTATAGCCGGTTGCAGCTGGACTTTCGATTCCATAGAGGAGAAAAAAGAAGAAAAAAAACAAAAAAACCATTCACGTATGGTATACCGAAACTGATCACACGCCCCCTGTAAGAGAAACCTCATGGGAAATATACGCGCAATAATACCTCCGAATAATGTAAAAATATATTCATGATTTCATTTTATTTGGGTATCCCACGTATATATGTGATAAATAATTTATATTTATACCTATACAGACGAATACATGGGGTGTTTAAAACGAGAGGTTTACCGATCTGCCGTACAATGTGCAGAATGTATCTTGAAACGCTCATGAACTGCCAATTTCCTATGGGGGTTGCTATGAAATAATTGGGGTTTCGTATGGCCACACATAGGCATATTTACAACGTGGTCATAATGTTATGCGACAAAAATCGTGAGGAACGACGAGTTTCCCCAATATCTATTTTAATGGCTTCTGGGATTTCGATGGAACCACCTGAAATTTTAGGTTATGGGCACTAAAATTTTCAGCTACAAATCCACAGTTGTATAGAGCTGTTCGTTCGTTAAGCCGAAATGCCGTTTCCCGGACCGATCAAAAATGTTCAAAGTACGAACGACAGACGTGAGCGATCGGTTGCATTTTCATTTCGTTTAAACATCCAATTTCTGTTATTTCTATTTTGATTAGATTCTTTTCACGAGATAGGATGAGTATTAGATGGAAGTATACGATATAGAATTTAGCGGGGTTTGAAATTTTGAGCTCTCCACAGCAGCCAGCCTCCTAATTATCGCCCGGCAAATGGCGGCGCTTCAGAAACTTTGCAAATAAAAGCACTTCTCAGCTAGATGGAATACGAAACTCTAAATAAACGGTTGCGACTTGCATTAGCATAATGTATGTTGCAATTATTGTAATAATTGCTAAAGTTTCTAACCAACTTATTCAATCTCGAGGTGCCGTTCTCCCGTATATTTTCAGTACAACTTTTCACAATGACGACAGCCACTATTTCTCAGTAACGCTTTTCCCGAACGCTCTGTTCGATTTTTTTCAATAATTACCAGCTCGATTCAACGTGGAAAAAAAAAAGAATTGTTACAATCGTGTAAAAAGTTCATGTTCAATCCCAACAAAATATGTATGCGGGAAATCTATAATTCTTTGACGCTATACACACGGTAAGGGGGGATATAGTAGGTAGATTTGACTTAGTTTTGTTATAAAAAGTTGCCACGGTTGTTTTACCTGTTGGAGAGGTGGCAGGTTGCAGTATTATATCCGTGGATGTGGTGTTTGCAAAGTTTCACAAGTTCTGCAGGAGGGTTCAAGTATAGGTATATATAAGGCCGAGTTTCTGTACGGTAGTAGGGTGGGTCGGGGTGTTTGCAGGGTGATGTTGTAGAGGGGGTAGTAAAGTTGGGGCGTCGTCGCAGCGCGTCTGTAAAGTTCGCCAAGCTTTTTACGAAGAATTAATCACGAGAAGGTGGCGACTGCTCCTTATTAAATCGTAACCGCACCGTTTACTTTTGCGCGAACGACCTCCGGCAATTCAATTTTCCAACTAACGCGGGATCTATATAGATATATATTAATATATCACACAAAACCATATAAAACACGTATACAAAATTTGACACATTTGCATCACGCGGTGTGTTTAAAATTGTTAGATAATTTATTTCCTTAATCAAAAACGCGTTGATAAATTAATTCCCTATTAACATCTACCGTCATTCATTTCACCTGGTTCACGATGCCGAAAGCAGAAAAAAAAAAATGCCACAAGTTACACGCATAGGTATGGAAAAAGTTGAAGTGCGGGCCGCGCGTCGTGCCAGGTGTAAAGAGAGAACCGAATTAGTAAGGTGTTTATTTTTATATGAGAGAATAATAATTAGTTTGTTAGGTGCGGCGTTGATTGTTAATTTGCTTCGTTTTTTGTCGTTCACTTTATTATCCTAATTTCCTTCTTCGATTTTCTTCTTCAGTGAGTCAAATATTTGATTTATGCACATCGATCGTTTTTAATATATTTTTTTTCATATTATACTGTTACTAATTCCAAACTTTGCGTCGCCAGAAACGGTCTATTTTTATTTAGGGTAATTCCAATGACGACGTGCTTCCTTGCTTACATACCAATCACTGAAAATATATACGAACGTTACCAGCTTGTATGTGACGACGGTTAAGAGCATTTCTATAAGTATATGTGCAGCGCGTACGAGCTCACATATGCCGGTATAACATCGTCGACTAATTTTTACGATATTTATTTTTAAACCCGTTTCCTGCAGCCGATTCTTTCCCCCACATATTCAACGACTCTTTAAACATCTCAGGAAACGTTGAAATTCTCCTCCTCTTCCTCCTCATCCCGCAACAACGAAAACTCATCTCATTATGTTATTAGCTGGTTTTAAACTCTTCGCATAATCTCTATGACGGGGTTGTGTTTGACGTCATTTGATTATAAGGTTGTTTCCATGACGACTTGAAATTTTCACTGTACATAATACGTATCATAGCATGATTAAGCATATTATTCCGTCTTCGTCCGCGCCTAATTTGGCACTTCAGAGAATCTGCAGCGGTATAGTTATGCAATATGATATCGGGTAGAAATTTTTTTTCTCCATTTTCTCATCATTATATATTTCCGATTACCAAAATAGGCGTATTCAGTTCCTGAGCAAATCTAATGTTATATATTTTATCATTCCACGCTAAAAAAACTCGACAGTTGGAGGGTATCCGATATAATATAATACAACGTACGTTATAATCGGAAAGTGAGCGTATACAGGATAAATAATTACGGCATGAGAACCTTTCCCACTACCAGGGAACGTTGCCCCTTTCTTCCCCCGCTGGTCTAACCCGGGGACATAATGCGGGTCGCTGAATCATTATTTATTTTTATATTTCGTTGCGTCGTTCAGCGAGAACGTTGGCGGTGGTGGTGGCGGCATTTTTTATACCGAGGACTAACGTCTGTCGTCCGTGAGGGTAATTAATCGACAAGTATCTAACAAATTATATAGATATATATACATATATACCCACCATGTATACGTACTCTATGTACGTATACACTGTGTATATTCCACCCCGTTATACGAACGGTCCGCACAAGCGGATTCCTTTCAAGTAAATTTTACCAAATTAGACAGGGGCGAGGTACATCTACTTATTATAATCTACCCTCACAATTTTATCTACGACGATAATTAATCCTACACCAACGTCATTTAACGACTTTATTGTTTCCGAGTAACAAAAGCAAATAAAAAAATTTTTAATTCTACGTATACTTCGATCGGGTGATCTGTACGATAAATTTGTAGGTTACAAAAGACAGAAATCATTAAGCTACCCGAGTATAAATCCTCAAACTTTTTTCGAGATTTGAACAAAAAATCCTGAAGGCGAATTTTTTTTGCAGGTGGGAACTAGAAGAATTTTTCGAAAACATTTTCCTGAAGCGCGTACGTTTGATCCCGTCAACGAATGAAGATTTATCCTGATCTTTTCGAAAATGAAATGGGAGCTAATTCCTTCTTCCTGTCTACAGGAATTATTTTTTTTTTTCGCCAGGACGCATTCACACGTTTGAGTTTAATTATTGTACATATTGAAACGAAAATTTTTTTCTTCTTGTTTATAACCTGTATGCACCAGGTGTGCAGATTACGGGTATATTTCCGCGCGTGCATGTATACGTATGATAATGCTGCACTTTTGACTGTGCAGCACGCGGCTGGTGTTGAAGATACGCATCTTTGATGGATTTCAGATATCTGTCTGTGTTGTACATTCAACATAGCCATTGACCTGAATATTTTATCATTCACTCACGCCATGATAAGTATAGATACGTATGCATCTATGTAACCTACGTATAAGTTTTACATACAATTATTATAGATGCAGCCTATCATATTCTACGAGTTACGTAACCTAGCGGAATTGATTGACAATTGCAATATCGTGGAGTAAAAATTATTGAAACGTAACAATTTTATCTTGTGAAATGTTGGTGTATTTTTACGAAAGGTTTCTCACGAAACTGAATTGATCGAGTTAAACTTGTCCCGTAGGTACCCACGAGATAGGATTGTGTTTTAGCGAAATTAAGTTACACTCGCGCATCACGATGTATACTGCACGCTACTTTTTACTCGATTATGAATCTACAATGAGCCTAGCAGCTCCTCGAAAATATACATATCAGTGATAAAATTTCATCGATAATAATCGAGTATCGAGAAAGATGGAATAAAAAATGCGATACTCTTGATGTTGGTGCTGTAAAGTTTTACCAAGTCGATGTTCGAAGGGATTTCAACCCTTTCGCTTCGTACGCTGCGGTCATCAGCTTTTTCTACCCTCTCCCCACATAGCTTGAGGAACTTCATTTTTTTCCCCCAAATTTCTACAGCGGAAGTGACGATGATGGCGCAAGCTGTGTGTACATATATAATTCTCTGTATGTTTTGGAACGCCATGAAATCGAACAAACTAAATTTTACGATGAAATCGGCCCCCTGCAGTAGCACCGTCATCATCGTTCTGTCGCAATGAAGGGCGTTGAAAAAGGGAGTAGGGTGTATATAATTTCAAGAGTTTCATTTCGTGTGTATCTACATTATAGGCCCAGGCATGTGCGAATATAAAATTCTGTCAGGAATAAATTTCTCTTTGTTTTCCAACCCTTCTGGTGCTTTAGCTTTTGTGGGAGGGTAGGATTATGATGTAATCAGCGCGTATTACACAATTCTGGTACCTACTCGTAATGTGAAGTCATATTAAACACACGAGCGTTAGCGAAATGTACGTAGATATATCATGTATTGTGTATATATAGCTATAGAAAAAATATAATATATCCCCCCCACCCCCTACCCCACCCAAGGGAGAGACGCGTTATGAAACAAATAATCTCTACGTTCGATTCTTTTTTTTTTTCGTTTCATTCTCAATGTCATGAATATTCCCCAATTAGGTGTACATCGTACAAATATTTTTTGTCTTTCGTATCTTACGTATTTTGGGCTCTGAAATCCAAATCATTTAACTAGATCGATCTAGCTATCAAATTTATCGAGTTATTGCCCATTTATCGCTTTATTAAACTAGACAAATGATGTATCTCGATTGGTTTTATTCGTAGCTCAATATAGTTGGCATATTCACGTTTCCGAGGTCAAAATATCCTGTCCCGTAAACGATAACTCGCAACAAAGAAAATGCACTGTGGAAAAACAAAAAAAAAAGAAACAGTTTACTTTGATTTTTGCGGATATAAAAGAGCTACGGGATTTCATTAAAATTCTTCTACCCATTCATTTCAAATCTCTAGGTGCTTACGCGGTCACGTATTTATATCCTGAGCACGTTCACACATATATACGTAGATACACAGGTGAAAGTGTATAAAATATGAAATATGAAGTACATAAAAAGATTGTAGTCTGCATTTGTATTCCGAAATGCAAGAACCGATGGGAAAACTTTTAACGATTCTTCGAGTGCAGGTCAGTTGCTTGATCAATCTTATCTCCAATCTTTCCAAAAAATCAACGACAGCGAGACTTTTACAAAAAATTAGCAAATTTCTTTTCCCTTGGTAATAATAGTTACAACGATTTGCATTCCGTAATAATGTGCTAGCACTTGCTAGTCCCTGCGATATGAAAAGAAACGCCGTACCGCGTTCAAGCAATGAATTGAGGTTGAAAAGCAGACAAACAATAGAGGGTGAAATACACAATAAAATGAGGAGGGTGGGGGGAGTGAAAAAAAATGATGATGATAATAATAATAATAATAATGATTATGGATAAAAAAAACATAAACGAAAAACTGTCGAAAATTAAAACCATGGAGCAGAAAAATAATCAGATTTCCACGTATATTATTAACGAAGGCTTCCGTTTCGCATACAAAACTCGGTTGCACCGATATACACACATACATATGTCACGGGGAGCCGTGTTAACGTTGAGAAGCTGGTAAACTATTGACTTCAATCAGACCGACCCCCTTTAACCCCTTTCCGTGGATTTTATCCACATTTCCCTCTCCTGGCCCTCGTTGAGTCCCGTGAATTCAGCTCATCCAACGTGAATTTCGAGTTCACGTGTGAATCACGCTTGTTCGGCTACGTTTGCGTCGCCTCTCTGCACTACCCCCATTCCCTCAACATTTTCACTTCCCATCTCTTTCCTTCACTTTATTTCAGACTCTCGCGCTTTTTTTCTCCTCCCTCATCTTTTTATCTCCGAAGCTTTTTTATTTTGGGGGATGCGATAAGCAAGGAAAATTGAGGTGATTGCAGAGACTAGTGCGAGTTGAAATTTATAATATACGTCGACGGAAAATACTGTGGAAGTAAAATGTAAGGGAACAAATAAGATATAATCTGTCATAAAAAAATTCGCAGCTGGTATATAATAGACGAGTAGATTGTTCGTAACAAGATACAAACACCTTTAAAAAAAGAAAGAAATAATAAAATAAGGAAGTGGGCTGTCGTTGCGTCTTCGCGATTAAATCTTTATTAGGCTTCACAGCGGTTGCTTCTACGTTTACAGGTAGATTTCATCTCCGAATTACTTACACGATGTGCAAGCATGTTTTCTTCTTGTACTGGGGTGAGTGATAATTTTGCGTGTAAAACGAAGAAGCGAAAAAAAAAAAAAAAAAAATCAAGGGAATCGGAAAGACAAATTTCCATCGGTCGTATATGAAATTCTTGAGCGATTCTAAACGAAGTTCTGAATCTCGTCTGGGTTTACGTGAAACGTCCAATCAAGAGATTTCTGATCCCTAACAGCAACAACGGCAGGCAGCTGCAGCTATAAACGTCGTCGTTGCAGGAGGCAGATCTCTTTTTTTCCGACGCATATCGAGCACCAATCAGTACGCATAATCCGCGTGCTCATTATTGTTTTGGTATGGGGGTCGTCGGCGATAGAAGGGTTGGGTTTTAAAGGGTGGTGTAAGGGGTGGGTCGTGGGGGTGTGGGGTCTAGAACACCGTGGCGTTCATTATAGAACCGAGATGGCATTGTTTGCGAAATGAGAGAGGGTGAATGCGACGCTACCCCCTAAATGTGTTATCTCTTTCCTGTCTCATCCCTGCTGCAACGGCCGTATAATATTTCTCCTATGGTTTACCAGCGATACGAACGTATGACGCTCCGCTGCTGCTGCTACCGTTGACGATCATCGTCGTAGTCATCGCGTGAGACGAGTTTTGACATTTCTCTCTCGACGCTTTTACGTATACCTCTGCATACATACAAACGTATACGCTCTCCGTTTCCTGACTGATTCAACTCTCTTGTTCGATCCGTTTCATTGCAAAACTAAGCCACTTATATTCCCCCCCTCTTCTTTCACCCCTCCGCTATCTACGTTAGGTAAACTCTGATTCTGCATTGTATATATGATCGACTACAGATGGATGTAAAATATGCTGTCACTGCAGTAACCATGCGTCCCTGATTTACTCGTATAAATTCCCATCATTTCAGGTGCAGTCTTTTCATTCGATTCTCTATTTCTACGCCTACTTCCCACCCTCCGCAATCTATCGATGAACATTTTCCGTCACCGATTCCCCGATTCACCGATCATTTTTTTTTTTCTTTTATTTTTTACGTAATGAATGAACTTTCTACGCACACATACGCTGGATATTTCTTGTACTCTGAATTTTCGAAAATGAGACCGAGAGTTGGGTAGATGACCACAATATAGGTAACTACGCTGGCGAGTGTGCAATCCAAGCAGTGCAATTATCAGTGCCTTTGTTCATGAATAATTACAAACAAGAGAGTCATGTACCCTTCTCCTCTCTGTCCGCCGCGCCTTCCGGCTCTGCAGCATAGCAGTAAAGGGAGAGGGAGTAGGAAACGAAGGGTGGTTGAACTTGGCTCAACCCCCGACCGAGGGCAACTGCTCGGAATCGAGGACTGTTACCCTTGCAGGAATGAATCCAAACCACCCCGACAAAGACAAAAACAGACGCGCTGCGTGGAGCGGTGCGGCCCATCGCAACCCCCTCGCGCTTTACAACCCCATCATCCGCTACCAAATTCATACCGATATCATTATTATTATCATTATCTTGACTTTTTTTTTTTCTATTGTTCATTATTCAGAAACAAAAAAACAAAAGAGAAGAGAAATCAACCGAATCAATTTATTTCTATTACCCGTTATCAGCTGAGGTGTCAGATTCAGTTTTGGAATGCAATGGTTCCTAGGAATTTTGAAAGAGAGGAGATCATTGTTTATATCGAGTGGTGATATTTTCGATTTGCGAGCAGATTGACTATCTATACAGATGCGATTTGATCGCATCTATATATATACGTGAAAAATATACATAGGTATTACTTGAGTATGTATATACGTATAATGGCGCAAGTATCTGGTGCGGACAATAATGAACGAGCACGCTTTATCCGGACGCAATCTGCACACACTTAGCGGGGGGTGGTCGGGGGGGAGGGGGGTGGTAAAAAAATGCATATTCATGCGGGTACACAGACGCCAGCATACAAAATGAATGACGTGTATTTTTTTCCATTTTTCTATTTTCTTCTTTTTTTTTTTTCTGTTTTTTTTTTTACCCGGTACGTGCGAGCTTTATTATTGCGAATTTTGAGTCCTCTCTCTGCAGCAGCCACAGCGGCAGCAACAGCCGCGGGACTTAACGTACACGGGTATGTGTTGAGATGGAAAAATTTTGCCAACTATTATACATATATTTACGTATTCAACAACAGCATGTATATACCGCCACGATAACCCAACGAGGGAATCGAAACTCCTGCAGACAAATATACCGAAATTCATTAGCGAAATCGAATTAATATTATTTCAGAATATATTACGTACGTATAACTTTCCGTTGATGTACACATATATACATATATATCAATTATTGTAATAATTTTAGTAAATTTTCCTCAACATTTGCATTAAAAACTTTCTATGAATTTCAGTTTGTATATAAATACAAGTATAGATATTCGAGTAACCGAGTGTTATTCGATGGCACACATGAACTTGGCCAACGATCCGCTGCACCAGCAGAAATTGCACTTTCCAAGTTTTCTTGTTGCCGGTTGGTGTCGACGAGAGCGAAAGCTCGCTATATTCCCTCGTCTATTTTCCTGCCCCACTGGGACTCCCCTTTCTTCATCCAACCACCAACCAACCTAACCGACTCCCGAGTCACTGGGTTAAACGTACCGAGGGTGATCGCCTCTCATATAAAGTGTACGTGTATATCTATACAAAAACTTCCCGCGCGTTTATTGAACATAATTCCCGTGTATATACACATTTTCCACCACCTGCTCGGCACCACAACGCGAAAAGCATTCGAAAGTAACTTCCTTTATTCCGTTCAATTGCAGAAAATTTTCAAACTAAAATCTTTCAGCCGCTGAACCGGCATGAACATATTATTATATATTGCAGTTGAATATGTTTGCTACCGATAAATTCTCGTTATATAACGAAAAAATCCCGCGAATACTTTTCTCGTACCGCGTCACCTTATCATCGGAAAGCTTTCACCTCTGCGCAGGCTGGTCACCTCCGGTCCTGCCACTAATCAACGCCCCTATTTTTCACCCCTTTCACAAACCACGCAGAATTCCGTCCCCCACCCGTCGACGGACCCCTTACCAATTTATACCACTTCCAATCCTGCTAAACAAAAAAAAAAGTAAAAATGGTAAAAGGAATCGAAAAACAAAACGACTTTTTTTTACCAATAGAACGCGCAAGCGAGCGAATAAATGAAAATGAAGAGGGGCGCGCGCGTGTCTGTTTATTTTCTGATTGTGTTCCCCGTCCTCTGCCGTATACATAAGGGTATGTATGTGTATCGCTGCAAATTCTTTTCTGTGTGTTCAGAGATGACACAAACACCCCATAATGTGTATACGTATACCAACAGGGATATGTGGTAAAGGGTGCAGCCTGCCCCCATTCCTATAGTAAAAAATGAAGCGCTGTTGAGCTGCCGATTTTTGTTTTTTGCTGTGGGCTAAACACTGTCAAAAAAAGACAAAAAGAAAAATAGAAAATAGAATAGAGCCGGTTGAAATCATGGGACAATTTTTTATGGTAATTATACATATGTATAAGCTAATTTTCATGCAGCGACGAAAGCTGACGTGATATATTTAAATGCTCATCCATGTAAAGACAAGCAGCAAACCATGACGCTTTTCGATACGGTGTGCATGTAGTAAGACAAGTGTAGTTCGCTGTACATGCATGCTGAAACATTTGTTGAAACTGAATCTTATCTATCTCGGTTATCGTTTGAATAACTTATTCCCACCGTGACCATACCGAACATGTCGTTCGGACGTGTAGGTATTATTTCTACTTGTGCTACACGGAGGTGGAACAAATTTCATTCAGCTATATTGAGAATTTTATTTTATTTTATTTTATTTTCTTCTCTTTTTTTTACTTCTTTTTTCTCCTGCTTATTGAACTTTCATTATGTTCCAGATCTGATTGTCAGTTTTTCTCCCTCTCTCCGTTCTTTTTTTTCGACAATCTCTATCTCTCGTTCTCTCGGGGTCTCGTCGGTTTCACCGATCAAATTGAAAACGTCTGTCTTTTCGTTTCACCCTTTGCCTCTCCCTTCCTCTACCGACCCGTCATTGCCCCCTTTTTTTCAACCTTTTCAAACTCCCACCCCCAACCCACACCGCGCGCTGGACGCTCGGACGTTCGGCGGCGGTGCCTCGTATAAATCAGCTATGCTTATCGGTCTTTCATCGTACCGGAGGTGAACTCATTTCATTCTCTCTAAATACGAATACTCTTTTTTGTTTTTTTCATTTTGGGGGGGAAAAGTTTCTTCTTTTTTTTTTCTCATATTTTTTATTTCCTCGTTTTTTGCTTTATTTCGCGCAAAAAACCTATTTCGATTAAAATGGCAGCGCACCGCGGCGTATTTCGCATTTACCGGCGGATTATAAAAGTCCCCCCAATAGCCAGCTCCTGATCGGGGTTCATCCGGTCAAATCGGTTCCAACCCGCGAAATGAGAAATTAAAAAAAAAAAAAAGAAAAAAAAATGCTAGTAGTACGCTTGTTGTTTTGTTGTTCGGGAGATAACTAGCAGTGCGGTTAGTTTTTCGGTATTCGTTATCGATTCTTATTCTGTTTTTCGCGTCAAATATGCGATTTTATTCTTTTTTCTTTCAGCTTCCTCGATGGTATGAAATGTTGGGTTTTATTTGTCACGCAACGTATTCGGCCCTATTGCGGCGGCTGTGTTCAGGGCGAACAGGACGCGAGATACAATTATCAACACGAAGTATTCGTGGAGGCAGGCCGCAATGTGCCCAACAAAGAAGGAAGTCCCGTTGCGAACGAATCCAAATTACGTGGAATCCAGTAATTAACGAAATTAGTCGGCATTACGAATCTAAGCTACGATTAATTACGCGCCTTCGTGCCTCGTTCGTCGCCCATATAGCCGCACCAGAACCAAGCCGTGCGTCTCGTTCTCGTTTTCGTTAGTTCGTTCAATTCGTCCTTCGTTCGTTTGTTCGTTCTTTCGTCCTGTAAACGAGGACGCGCCTATTCTGTTTACCGAACGCATCAATCTCGGCATGGCGCTCCCAAATCTGCCGTTAGTAGTAACTCTGAATCCGAGCGCAAGTAAGTTGCCAATCAATAACGATTATAAAACTTCATTTGTCAGGATCACGAAACCAACAGCAGCAGTAGTATAGCAGCTACAACGACGTCGGGGAAAATTTTTCAAACCGAATAAAGTGATTTTTAAGCTGCAGCATCTTTCGATGAATAAAACCTTTGGGCATTTTCTAAGCAATTAATTCATTCGAGTAACCGAAAATATCCCGTGGAATAATTTTTACAAAGTTTCAAGTTTCAAGATTTTCATTTCTCTATTTCAAACTTCTAGTCGATCGAAAAAAAAAATCCTTTTGAACCGGTAGCGTGCATGGTTTTTAACTGCGATAGAATTTAGTCCCGCCGTATTTTATTAATGTTCCAAGAACGAACGGGATGACTCTGATAAAATCTTATTTGGTAGAAAACTTGCCACGAAAATTGATCCCTGATGGCTACTAGCGGGTATATAATACCAACCCTGTACGTACAAGTCCGCTGCTCGGCTGCTGCATCGTCACACCTTTCGATGGAGTTGAAGTTAACAGGAATCCGAAGCGAAACAAGGATCTATTATGTGGACATACGGGATGGAGGGATATGGCTGCAGTACACCAGCAGGAGCAGCAGGCACTTTTTCATCCGGGGAGCTCGCAGGTGCGCGGAGGTTTTTTGATTGGATTTCTGGGATTCGAGTAATTCTTTATTTCGATGGTCGCTCGCATTGACGATTGGAAACGGGAGAAGCATCGCTGCAGAACCAATCGAGTACGAATTAGTAGAAAGTAAATTAGAAGGCGAAATGAATCCCGGAAGCGGGGGTGGTGGCCTAAATGAATTCAAAAAGCATAAAAAAGAAAATTTATAATAATAATAAAATTTGTTTGAATGAACTAGAAATAAACGAAGAATAGGGGTTAGTTAGCGGCGCGTTATCAAAAATCCGCTCTACAGCCTGCATATTACATAAATTTGAGAACGCTCGTCGGTAACCTACCGCTGTTAATTTCCTGTCTAATGAGTCGCACATACTAGCCGTCCTAGAATGCATGAGAATATCATTATACGAAACGGCAAGTCACGAAGCTGGGCTATTCCGTCCTCCTATTAAAATATTAAAACACCTCGTCCTGGTCCGAAGCGGTGCTCGCAGGGTGTGAAAAAAATAAATCTACCTTGTCATGCACAGAGCCCCTCGTCGTACCTCTCGCACTGCTGTCTCCCTATAATTTTTACGTAGTAAAAGATTAAATCCGGTATAAAACTCGATCAACGCTTTTAACCTTATCCTGGAAACTAATTCTACGAGGAATATACGTATGATTTTTTTCTTCTCTTTTCCCTCCGTCTACTCCATCCACTAATTCTGAGAATCGGTTAAACTTGAAGCATTTTTTAGCATCGCATATTTCAGGTTACGTCGGGCTCAAGAATCGGGTCAAAAATTGTGAAGACCATGCGGGGGCCGTTCGTACCCTTCACTACCTCGGCGCTATTTCGACCTGGCTGGACTTGTCCAGCCGCTCATCAGTCAGAGTCATTACAGGGATAATTAATTACATTTGCTCCCCTCAATTTCCCCCTTCGACCTCCGCCTCTCTGGCTTCACGTGTCTCTCCTCCGTTGGCACCCCAACCCTTCTGATGCGACGATGGTGGCAGCAGGAGCGACGAATCAATGGAAAAATACAGGATTAGGTATCGGAGGTACTTTCGCACCCCGTAATATATCTCTACGTATGGAATATAAAAAGCAGATCCGATATGCACGCCCAAGCGAGAACAAAACCCAAGGTAAAATCTTTCACTCGATCCATATGCAATGAATTTCACATATCGGCGTATACATATAACTATATGCTTCGTATACGAATATTTTCTAATCGGTGTTCATCGTACACGAATACCTGCGAGTGAAAATATTTTCTTATTGTACGAAATACGTGAGGTAAATTTTAGGCAAGAAAAAAAAAAGAAAAAAAGAAAACGTGGTTCAAATGATATATAACAATAACAATCGAACTGAAAAGGGTTTTTTTTTTTAGTGAGGAAACAAAAACATCTCTCGAGAACTCTGCAGCGCACAGGGTTCGTTCTTTAATTAATTATGTAAACGACCCTTACTTACTGTACTTAAAGTTTTCGTCGGAGGAGACCCCGCGAGATCCGGAGCGCACGGAATTGAAACGGCGTTAATTATACACGGAATAATAACAATTACAATTACAACGTGCATGCGTTATATATACATATAATATATACCATAGCCGGTATATTAAACCTACGTAGGTCGCACAATGACTACCATGCACTTTCCTGCATGAAAAAACCAACAATTTTTTTTTTTTTTCTTTTTTTACTTCGTTTCATTTCATGTTTCAGTTTTTTCTCATTCCTTTTCCATTTCTCCGCTTTTTTCACTCCATTTACCGCACGAGTGAAAAGTGTTTTTATTCATTTTACTTTAATTTTCATTTTATTACTACACATCATTACATACTATTTTTTTAATTTTTTAACAGTTTCTGTTTTTTTTTTCTCAATTTTTTTTTTTTACATTCTTTTACATCGTGTGTTTGAAATGCGTGAGTTGGTTTGTTTTTTGTATTAATACATGAAAAATTTTACAATTGCACTCTGGCATATATAATGGACTTCCCTCCATTTTAATTCTCATTATAGCAATTATTGTTATATATATGTAGATATCCTCCAAGTAATTATCATATACAAGTTGCAGTTAGAGTCAAAATGCACTCTAGTTGCTCAACACCTCACACAATTATTTCTATACTTCAGAATGTAATAAATAATACTCGTAGGAGTAGGTATGCAGAACTATTACGAATTATGTGAAAAAAAAATTAAGAAAATAATCCAGGAGATAAAATTAAATCATCAAAATCAATGCGTGAAGACACACGAGAACTATCTGCTACATAATACATTAGGTTTTATTCAATTCTCTCTCAAGTCTTTCAATTTTTTTTCTCTATTTTCAATTAAAAACGAAGAGTCTTATAGTCACATATGATATGTGTCGTTGCCTAGCGATTGTCAGGTCAACACAAACATGGAACTGTTGATATAGTTTATTATTCAGAAATTAAAAGTTTCACATAGACAGAATAGGAAAAAAAAAACAAGAAGAAAAGAAAAGAAAAGAAAACAGATAGAAAACTTTTTCGCGTGTTGCAATCGGTGGATTTGCGGTTTCAGTACTGGACTGTAAGTAAAGGGTTGCTACCGCAGAGAAATAATAAATACATCTACCACCTTCACCCTGCACGTATATAGGTATGGGTATGTATAGAAATGAGGGGCGCGCTAGATTTGGTTTTGGGAATAATTTTTTATCAGCACCCTCCGCACACAAACGCTTTTGACCACTCCCTACTCGTTTCTACATACAGTTATATATCCTCCGCAGCTCGTATCGGGTGCTTCATCGCAATTTTTTATTTTATATTTGTAAAACAAAGACAGGGCGAAAAAACGAATAAGTCAAGGGGGCCGGGAAAAAATACAGCAACCCGAAAGCTCTAGTTTTATAAACTTCGGAAAACTGAATTTCATCGTGAAGAAAATGAGAATATAATCATCGGTTGAAAAATTCACTGCATATTGCTCAGAATATATTATAGGTAAAATTTTGTCTATAAATAAAAACCGCAAATGAAGTTAGTATTAATTACATTTATACATATATACATGTAGGTATATTTTTTTTTTCGTTCTTTATCACCCCTAAATTTGCATGTCATATATTATGTATGCTTCATTAAACTCGCGGGGTGATCGCAATTGTCATGGGGGGGTTCGCGGGCGTCGGTAACCCCTTCCCCCCGTTTTCCCTTCCCCGAACCCTCGTACGAATAAGCGACTATCCGAATCCCGGGTATTACCAGCCATCAACCGGTACACGACGCCATTTTAAAAAATGGTTTATTTTCCGCATTTATCAGTGTACGCTCAGATCTGGCTTCCGTATCAATGCCCGAGCACACACAAAACTCAGACAATCACACGTTCACACGCATACATTGTTCTGATCGGATTGTATGGATTTTTTTCCACGACACACACTCCCCTTTTCCACCAACCACCCTGCACGGCTACCACCCCCTACAATCCACCCACGAGCTCGTCGTCCGTCGCACGTTGCAACTGTAATTTTAAGCTAAAAGGACCGATTTGCGTATTTCGCTGCTATTTACGGTATTGTTCGGTTCGACGCTTTTTTCCATTTTTTTCCATTTTTTTTTTTTATCATCATCACCTGTTTCATATATAGGTATGTATTTTCTAGTTTTATTCATTTCATTTTTTTGCATTCATTCATTCATTTTAGTTCATCTCCATCAAGCCTAGACTGCAGCTATACGTCCAAGCTGTTTTTTATGCACATGGTAGCTCCGAAGATAAAATCGTCGTGCGTTTCGGTAGAAAAACCACAATCTACGCAATTAAATTAAAAAACAATTTTTTTTTTTACGTACTCTAATTTTGACTGTCTTTTCATGATTTCTCTGATCAGCTCAGATTTGAAGCTTAAGTTTATCAGTAAAAATTTGAGTGTATAGCGTAAAACTATTGAGATAGAATATTTCTACCGCTGTACATTTCTATCGTAGAATTATAGAGAGGAGCAGCGCACGAGGATTAGAATTAAAGCGAGTTGAACGCGTCTAATCTGTAGTGACCCCGCGGATCGATGCTGAATAATACAAAGACGGTTGACCGCTACTCAGATGAGACTTGGATAGACGCGTGTTGCACAGCTGGCACGGTTAGGATTCCATCTGATTAATGGATTATTCTATTCAGTTTCTAGCGGCGTCTAGAGTATAAGGTATAAAACTTATAACACCCCTCCGTTCGCGTCGGGGGTTGAAAATAAACGAACGGATATATCCAGAGCAGCAGCATCGGTGGCGAGTCAAGGATCTTATCATTTATTCCGGAGTCTTATAATTTCTTTAGGACATCGAGTGGTCATCTCGAATTCGCGAGACTTCAATCTCTCCTTGCAACTATACATTATCGTGGGAGTGTTTTTTCGATCGATGAATCGCGAAAATTGCAGCCAAGGTTTACGCATCAGCGAAATCATTTACTTTCTTCTATTTTATTATTCACATAAATACATACCCGGTACCCCCATTTATTTTTCCTTTTTTTTCCCCGTCTTGATAGTCGCGATCGTCTTTCATACCGCATATTATATTCTCCAGCCTTCTTTATTTTTTCATGTTTTTCCTGTCACTCTCATCTCGAATTCTATATCAATCTATTTTCTGCATATGCATCGAATCTATTGATATATTCATTCGTAGAACCATGACTCCTATGTATATACATATATACATAGATGTATTAGCGCGTGAATAAATTATCAATACATAAGTACGCTCCATACGTAATTCATGTTCTTTAGATTCTTTCTCCATTTTTTTATTTTTTTTCTATTTGTCTATGACGATCCATGCGCGCTATACCTACGTACTTTTATATCGCAGTATAAGACGAAACGTTGACGTCTAGCACGCGCGTATATTTTATGTACAGCTGCGCCGATGGACATCTGAATAAATTGTGTACAGATATTACTGTACCCCATACATAAAGGATCGTATAAAATGATCAATCGTCGAGAATGGTTAGTCGGACATTCGTTTGACCTGAAACAAAACGCTCTTATTTCTTTCTTTCGGCAGTCCGCAGTAAAGTGGACCGTAACGAAAAAAGTGAATGCACTTTATTCTGGGAATAATTTTGAATCTAACGACTTAAGTGAGTATAAAATTGTGTTTCAATTGCACCTGACGATCGACTATGTCTATATGTATGGATACGAGGTGGATGACATCGTGCTTTTGCTAGATAGTTAATAAATAAGAACTACATAATTAATTACATCGATGTTACATATTGTTATTGTACCATACGTACCTGCCTACTCTCTCTCTCTCACGTGTATGTATAGGCAGCACCTTTGGCATATGGTGTGTATGTATATGTATATATCAATATATGAGAGCGATATTATCGGCATGGCCAAGCGAAGCCCAGGTCAGGTATATAGGAGACAGGGAGCGGGTGTTGAGTTAATGTTTGCTAGCTGATTGATGGTGTAACATCATCCCGGTTTCACTCCCCCCTCATTCCCTTCCTCTTTTCCTCCCCCTTGTTTCCGCCTTCGCAGCGGCATGCATATGTATATATGCAGTTACTCACACAAACGATCAGCTTATATACATACGTTACAAGCTCATTTTATTGCATACATACGGTATATATGTATACACATGTAACAATTCGTCCATCTATCTGTAAATTTATATAGGTGTGTAGTGCAACCATGATACTTATGGCTTCGGATACCATTGCTCTCTTCGTGGCGTAATGAAAACCTTCTTATTCAACGACTGTTAAATTTTTCATTCCGATTCACCGAGAACAAAAAATGCCTCGAGATTTTTTTTATTCGATTACGCTGTATTTTACACGTGGTTATTTTAACCACGATTCGATCAGCAGTCTTTATACGCATCTAACAATAATATATAAGTAACGGACACAATTTAGAAAAAAAAAAGAAAAAAAAAAACAATTCCTGGATGATTTCTTTGGACGATGAACCATTAGATATATATAGGCGCATATACTTATGTATATTATTACATGTATATAGGAATATTCCATAGCTATACCCACGTCAGCTAGGCCGCGGTCCCTGGATCTAATTAACATTTTTTCCCTTTATGTTTCAGGTGAGTCACGATTTCTCTCTTAATTCGAAAGGTATACGTATGTATACGATGTGTACGTGTTCGTCCACTCGTACGTAGATAAAATATCGTGAGTATTATTCGCTTTGGCTGTTGTACATTACACACATACACACACCCGCATACCACCTTACGTAAATTCAATTACTTTATAAAATTATATTAAATTTATTAAACCCAAAAACTCTCCTCTAGTTTTACCCGCATGGAATTCCGTGGTGATATTATGAGAGAGTTGTATTTCGAAATATATATATTTACCGATGATTTATCCCATGCGTCGCTCGAGAAACGAAAAAAAATAATTAAATAACAGAATCCGATGGAAACGCGATATAATGTTAATTTCGAACGGATAAAGACAATTTCGTTCTTTTTTTTTTCTTGGCTTGGAGCTAGAAATAGGTATACATATAGGCGTTCGATCGCACAGAAACTGGATATTCTAGTTTTCCCGCGTTACTAATTGTGCATATAACTGCAGATCTCGATCGAAATGCTCATTTCCTGTTTCCCAGTTAACGTAGGAGTCCAGCGATCCTGTTGAGAAGGGATGAGAGAAGGTTGGTAAAGGGGGTGCTGCAGGTGGCGAGAGAGAAGGAAGGGAGGGGGTGAGGATGAAGGTTCCTGGAGCATCATTAACTTGATTAATGTCGAAATAAATCAGGTGCTCGGGAATAGTATAGGTATACCTACTCAATAAATCCAATGATTGGAGGATAATCATAAGTAAATAGGATATAGAAAACCGATACGCTATAAATACATGTATTATATATGCACACTGTTAGTTAATAAATAAAACTATTCGCGTTCGATCGAATTATTATAAAATAAAAATCATATATTAACAATATTTTTTTTTATTTTTCAAATCAAAAGTTTCCTACCCAAGTCACGATACGTGAACCTGATTTTTTTCTCATTCCTTGTTATTTGAGACAACAGAGTTTTCATGATATCTTTTTATAACCGGATTTTATCAACCGATTTGATCATCGAATCGGATCCGTTATAAATTTCATCGGTTACGAGGCGAAAGTTTATTACTTGTTTTATACACGACATGTTGTTGCTCTTGCAAAGAGTAAGTAAAAAATTTGTATTTGTTCATCGAATAAAACCCGTTGCCCCTGATTATCTTGAGGGCAAACATAATTTTTTCTGTAGCTCGCGTGAATCGCGATCGAATACTTTCGTTACATCTGTATAATGAATCCTGTAGTTTCTGCAGTAAAAAATTCGTTGGCGAAGAAAAAACTAACGAGAATTCACCAAAGTGAAACAAAAATGCAGTCGAAAGGAGAGAGGAAAAAAAAAATATAGTAATCTAATAAAAGCCTGTCATTAATTGACACGCGTTCGTTAGCTAACTTACCGTGTCACGAAGAGCTATTTCGATGGTAAAGAAAAAAAAGAAAAAAAAAAATTGGAAGGAAGGGATAGCAAAAAATTGTGGTACAGCGTCGGACCCTGTTCGTACAAAGAGACAAACGGTGGTGCCGATCCGAGACCAATCAACGACCGTGATGGTAATTACAAATAAATTGAAGACCATTTTCTACATTTATTTGCCTACCCCGAAGCGAGGACCGGAGATAAAGCAGCTAAAGCCAATCGGTATCGAATTTTTTTTACAACCGGATAAGGTGCAGAGTGCAGGACATGTACTTTATTATACGCCTGCAGCTGGTGATTACGTTAACTCAATTTGATAAAAATAAAATTATTGGGTCCTGCCACACTGATGCGTTTTCTCTTTTTCTTTGTGTTGAATGTCTATCGCTATATATCGAATTAATTTACAAACGCGAGAGTTTTGGGAACTCGAATAGTTGGCCTGCACTACCGTTAATTAAATGATGGGATCATCAGTAATTATCACTGTAATTATGCAGCCATTGTGGTGGGGGATACGATTTCGATTTGGTTCGGTTTGGCTCGGTGTGGCTTGAATTGGCTCCGCTCTCTATAGTTGCAGCAGCTCTGGAGATGTAATTTCACTTCTGACAATGAAACTCGAGGCTATAAATGCGCGTCAGCCCTTCGTCAGAGTTATTATGAGTTCGACATGGGATTATAATAATACCAAACGGAGATACATATCGCGATGCGTTATGACCAATACAAATCGTCTGGAATCTGAAGCTGATCGATTGTTCATAATTCAATCATTTTCACACGACATAAAAGTTATAATTCTGCTATAAAGTTCGTTTCGAAAGTGTACGGATAAAGATGCGAGGATCGCCGTCGCTCGAAACGCAAATTATTTCATATCAAGCAGCTGCCATCGTCATTGTTATATTTATAAAATATATATTTCAAATCGTATAATTGACGTGGAGATATATCTAATTATTTATATGATACATATGTACAAAATACGCGTCCAACGTACAGAAGACGCCTTGAATCTTACGACCCTCTTAATAATAATTTTTAGCTGAAACCCGAGAAATGTTAATTGAGCGTTGTATTTATAGAACGCACGTATATATAAGCAGCTGAGATATATCTGCGAACGTACAAATATATATATACATCTATAATATGTAACGTATGTATACCACATCACATCTCATGTTTAATGGCTGCAATTAGGTATTTTAATTAGCGTTCACTGGCAGCTGCCTCTAAATTAGGCCTCGGCGAAACAATAACCAACGATTAAAGAACCTAATTAACTCTGCCTTCTCTGGCAACAATCTGAACTTCGATTATTTGCTGCATTCGCCGAAGGATTGAATCAGCAGAAGAATTTAAAAAAATGACAATAAAATAAAGTCACGAACGAAGTATCTTTCGAAACGTCGACCGAATCACGCAGCTATTTTTTGTCTCGTCTATCAATTTTCGACTCTGGTTCCAGAGGGTGAATTGTTTCTGTAATAAAAATTCCAGCACATCTTTTTCCGTCGAATCCTAGGGTATATCTCGTGATACAGAATATAACCCTATGATAACCCGGAGCTCCGTAATCTAATATAACCACGTACGAAAATAGAGAAGGTAATAACTCCCACGGCTTCCGGCTTAAAATTAAAAGCGAGTTAGTAAAATTCAAAATTTGTCTGAGTCTATTTTACGTATATAACGTACGTGCCGGTGCGAATCAGAGTGCAGAAAATTCATGTAAGCGCTTAAATTTTTCATCTGATCTTTTACGGCTTCGTTTCAGTGCGGTGCAGCTAGCGGCTAACTGCTAACGGATAAATCCCAAGTTAGCGGAATTATGTAAAAACTATAACGTATTACACGCTGTAAACTTGAGCGACAGAAATCCACCCGATGGTAAAATGTTCGGACATCCTATTTTCGGAGTTACTGAAGCGAATTAAAAATTTATTTCCACGACAAATTGTTGGTGAAAAAATTTCAACCGACGTTCGATGTAAGGCAGATGTAACCGGTGTAGAAACTTAAACAAAAGTTCAAGCTCTGTCTTCAGCGACGTTAACGTAGAGAATGTTTAATTAATGTTTGGTATTAGCATACAGACTCTGCAGAATCTATGATGGTAACGTGGTGTTCTATGTCAAGTTGGTTTCTGCCTTCGCAGTCCGTAGTCCACACGTCTGTCCGTCTATTTCTCCGCCCCCTCTGGCTGTCCGGCTGTCCATCGAAGTAGAAATGGTGAGTTTCACTCGCAGGACTATAAAGCGGGTATGGAAGCACAGCAGACGACAGTCGCGCTCAGTGGTCAGGCAGTCGTGGCCAGCACTCCTCCGGCAGTGAGCATTACGAAGCCCCTCTGCAGCCAGTAGCTCTACCAGCACCGGCCACTAGTTACATTGACTAAGGTTTCAATAACCTAATGAACCCCAACGTAGGTACACGAACGAACTTTCCCACCACCTGCCACCCATTCATTTCCCCTCTTTTGACCTCCCCTTACCTCCACCCATGACCTCGAGAACCATCGCCACGACCTCTTTGACTGACACCTTGATCCTGCCAACGCCTAACAGGTTCGCATCGATGATACTTACGTAAGCTGATCCTATAGAGCTTTTCGTACAAGGCGTCGAGAACCCATCGGGCAATCGGACCTGAATCGAAAGAAGACTAATCGATGCAAGACGAAAGATACCGATCGACCGGAAGGATCTACTCGATCCGAAATTATATCGAACAATTATTTTGGAGAAAAATTAAAAAGTCTTGATTAATTTCTACCGCGTTTATGAACCTTATTGCATACGGATGAAGTGGTAAGTCGGAACGACTATACACCCACGTGTAACAGAATGTAAGCCAGATCATTAGCGGGACGATTAAATTAAAATATTTGATTGCCAAAAGGGTTATCCTTTACAGACGTGGTATATCTGTATCGCTAACGCCCGAGCTGGCCAAATTTGAAATGCTAAACAGTAAATACGCCTAATGAACACGTATGCTCGACCGTACGTTCGTATGTTGGTAAAACCGTTGACATTAATGCCGTTGGTATTTGCTCTGCTAAGGTTCAGATAATAGATTCATCCTTCTCGCTTCTTAATTAGGAGTCAAATTTCAAGTTAACACCTGAGTACCTCCGAACCTCGACGATTATTCCAAACGAAATTTATATCTTTTCAAAGTCGATCGACGATTTTCTTATTTTTGGTCTCGTGCATATTACATCATCCCGTGAAAAATTTAAACTATGGTTAACCGTTATTGGCCCCCTTTTCACAATTCGCATGCATGCTTTGCATTTTACTAGACACGGTCGTATCTGACCATCGTTTTTTTTTTTTGTTCTTTTATTTATTTTCTTTTTTTCTTTTGGCAGGAAGCATTAATATTTATACCGCATAATGCATCCATAATTGGCATATGCACATAATATTACACTCCATTTGTGTAGGATTTATAATCTCCGATGAACAATATACCGCTTAATGTTATGCGATGTTATTGGAAAGCCCCCCGATTCTGTGTATATGGATACAATTTTATCAAACTATGATATGAAACGCCGATTCATTCAGCTGGTCGATATCAAAGTCTGTAAAACCGTCTACGAATACACCACGGAATTTAGAAAATAGCAAAGATATCCATGGGGTTAAAAGTACCGTTGGATTTGGTCCAATAAATCTTGAACTCTCGATGTATAAACGTGCCAACGGTGGGTTGTATATCTATATGAATGTAAAATCCTATCCATATTCCACTTTACTGAAGGACGGAAAAAAGAAAAGCAAATAAAATAAAATGAAATAAAAAGTAAGAAAACACTCAGCTGAGGTTCTTCCGCGGTAACCAAGCGTTCCGTTCTTGTCCATTTCATTCTCTGATAGTAAGTCATAAAAATGACACTTGATTTTTAAGACCGACCACCCCAGACGGCGAATACAAGGCTCGAAGCATTCCCGTCAGATCAAGAAACGGCGAATGGTCAGCTAAATTTATCGACAACTTGCGAATAAGGTGAAGAAATGTTTCGCCGTTTAGAGAAAGTTTGTTTTTCTTCACAGGGTGTTTGTTTGTACATATATATTATATATCTAGACCCCCCGAGGTGTGACGTTATCTAAGTATAGAAGGTCCTAGAACAAGATGACCGTTTGGTAGGTATAGCTAGCTAGCTGGTCAAGATGTAAATTAGGGTTGTGCGAGGGTCGCGAAACGAAGAGAAACCGGGAACAGAGGAGGGTTACCGAGGGTGGTGGTTAGGAGGACTAAGTTATCTGCAACTAGCAACTCTCCTAAAATGGAATAAGGTTCTCAATGTTCGAGGTAATCAACTATTCACTGACAGACATTCGATCCGATCCGCTCATCGCATACCATCCTCAATTTCTCAGAATTTGCAAGATATTCTCCGATTATTGACGGCAAATTTCTCCAAAATTATCTCACCACTTTTCAACGCTCTCCTGATCGGAAAACCTGCAGGTGATGTTTCAAATCATTATCACCTGCTTTTCTGGCACACCTGCTGTCTCATGTTACCGCCAATAGACGTGTAAAAGGCTCATTCCACCCCGTCAGTTTTCAACTAATTTTTGTGCTAATATAGATGAAAAAAATCTCGTCATCTTCGTACGTACGTATCGTTCGAATTTGAGAGAATATTCAATCGATCAACGTAGAACGTGTGAGTGATTCTCCCTTCTCTTTATCTTCATTCTTCATCCATCTCTCTCTTCCTTAATGACTGTAAGTTGGGAACCTGTTTCCCTAAGGGTAGGAGAATAAGGTGGGAGAAGGAGGCTGAGGCAGTAGTCGTTATGTCCAGTGTCTCGGAGTGCGGCCACGGGGGGTGGTTGTGGCCAGTCAACGGGGGTAGAAACGTATAGAATAGGTTGCGAGAATGGGGGTGATGGGAGAGGGTTGGCGGGAGTGGATGGGCTTAGGTCCCGAGTACACGCGGCGAGGTTCGGACTTGAGAGATCAATAAACGACCCTCCAACTACGACCTGGACACTCAACCCATCCACCGCGTCAGCCCACACCAAAGCTCCTTTGCTCTTGGCGGACACACGTCAGTTACAATTGCCACCCTTCCCCTCTCAATTTCAGTGGGCGAATGGACCGGTATTTTGGCATCCAAGAACTTAAAATAGAAAAAACAAAATTACTACCATTCACCTTCTTCCTCAACTATTCTTGAACTTGACTTTTTTTTTTCACTCCACATCATCTACGTGAATCTCATTCGTTCAAATTTTCTTGAATCTGAATTCGACTGTACTTCTATCGAGGATGATTTCCGATTCGAATTCGTTCATCGAATAATGGATAAGTTTAGTTGTAACTTGAGGGTTTTATGGTCTCTCGAATAAAGCAATGCATAAAGAGGAGCTGCGAAGGACTTCGCAAAATGTCCTCTTCGGAGGTTTTACTCGCCTGGTATCCGGATCATCCGATATAACCCAGTTCACTTCTCTGGTATGGAGGCAAAAAGTAGTATAGGTTAGTGGAGGGTTTTCAAAGCGTCGAGCGAAGAGTTTAGGACTTTTATGGTTCGGCGTGTACGCTCTCTTTTCCCCGTCTACCGTTTTCCCTTCTCTCTCTTAACGGTGGCAGGGTGGAAGTTCGTGGGTGCCGCGAGCAACTGGTGGTGGAAAAACACCCCCCGTTCACTCTCGTATCGCGAAAGTCTCGCTTAGCACCCCCTGTACCAACTGACGACTAACGTTCAAAGCGACTCCGATTCTTTTTTATTCTCTCTTCCTGTTCTTTTTTTTTTCGTTTTTTTTTATTCATCTTTTTGTCAAATCGCAAATCGTTAAACGGTGAAGAGAAAACAACCCCGAAGGGTGGCATCGAAAAACCGTAGAAAACAAATTGGAAAAATACTTTAACACCATAAGTTCCTGTTTATCGTGGCAACTCAGATTGACCTGAATTTCATCTTAATCGTGAATAAATCGGGATCGAAAAATTTGTAATAGCTTGAATCGGAGCGAAACTGATCTGATCCGAATCGTTTCTTTTTTTTTTCCTTCGCGGTGCATTCAGCTGAGGGCGAATTAATCGGAGCTTGAAGAATAAGGACATCCGTGCGCCCGTGGTAAGGTGGAAATGAAAAAAAAAGGTTTCCGGCCGTCGTTTAAGGGTTGTCTATATTTTTTTTTTTTCTTACCTATCTTTTTTCCTAATACCCTTCGACGAGGGCCTAATTCGTAGCTGTTCATTACGCCGCGCAATATTCACAGACTTAATCCCTCAGATCAGTGGGCGGGATCCTAAGCCATCATTAAGACTCGAATAATTCAGGTTAATAGCAAACTCCGCGTGGGGTAATCCTAATTTGCATTTCGGTGTTTGCACCGAGTGCCCAACCTCACCGACCCTGCCAAGAATAAACATTCTAGGTTTGAACGTCGGACGTCGGACGTCGAAGCTGGCTGCTATGCTCGGACTTTTGTCTACCTCGGATGGACGTCAGCTGCTGGAGTTCCCGAACTGTAGAAGGAAGTTATAGTAACCAGTTAGTTGTCTAGGAGTTTCTTAGTGTCCCTGTGACAACCGTGGACACCATGTTTCTCAGTTTAATATATACGGACTGTTAATTACCTGATTTAAATTCCACCACGTTTACAATATATTTTACATGTACTCCCTTACACATGACAGGATTATACGGTTATATATCTCGTACAAAATTTTCGCGCCCGCTATATACACCATACGGCTCTTTGAAATCTAAATTGCAGAAACATATATGAGTTACGAATAAATCAAATCTCTCTACCGACTACGGATAGATAGACGCATATATGCTATGTATAGATCCGAGAATAGTACACGTGCACATACAGCTTCAAAAACGGCCGCGTACGCATCTAATTTGGTTGTCTGGGTGAAATTGCCTTCTTCGCATTCGGGATATATAGGGACCCTTCTGGACGTCGGTGGTCAGTCTTGAGTCGAGTAGGGCCGAACGGTCAAGCTGCTGTTTAAGATAGAATGAGAGAAGGCTATGTCGTATATACGTATAGTAATAGAATGAGATAGTCTGTGGGCAAATACAGGCTATGCATAACAATCGATCTCGCTAGAAACTAAGGGGGTGGTGAGCAGGCCAAAAAGGAAGGAGGAGGAGGAGGAGGGTAAGAGTAAGAGAGAAAATGGAAATGGGTGGTGGGCAAAGGATGGGGTTGTAGTCGGAGCTAAAGCTGGAGAAGCAAACTATATACCGAGCGGCAGGGAGATCGCAAGCAGACAGCGGGGGATTCGGAGAGAAGAAGGGGGGAGATGAAGATGGGATGGACTAAGGCCGGCAAGATGAGGGAAGTCTGAGATAGCCACTGGCCAACACCCCATCTGCTAAAACTCCCCTATATACCACCACTCCCGTAATTCTCTTGCCTCAGCTTAAAGGAGGCTTACTCATCCGAGACAACCCCGCAACGCTGACTTAGATATAGGTACTTGGACAACTTGTAACTATTTACCGTTTAATTAATCCACCACTACCACCAAATACACTACTCTATACTACCATATCCTCCTTGACGAAAAGTTCACTCCATTTACTGAAAATATTCGAGTCATTGGAAAGCTTCGAATTCATATGACATTGCGAAAGATTGAATAAGAAACTTCGATGGGTCATCTGAGAGCGGATAAAAAAATCCAGTCTCTTGAGACGCGAGTACTTAGGATTCGGGGGAGAGGGAGGGGGTTGAAAAGGAATGAGAAACACCGGACAGTCAGGTTAGAGCGGAGCCATCGATCAAGCCGCATTACGGAATTTGCATGTTATTTACCCGCGAGCCACCGAGTACATTTGTTTGGATTATCCCTGAAATAAACCAGTGTCCGTCCACTTGAGTTTCGCGTAGGAAAACAGACAAATGGTCCCAGTTTGTCTACTTTATGCGCATCTATATCATTCAGGGCCAGTCGCATCATATACACACGGGGTACATACGTGTATAACGTCATATTTACTTTTTCCTGCATCCAATTCAGCGCGCGCTAGTAGATCGCGATGCGTTTTGGTTTGCTCCTTTACTATTCGTGTACGAATGGTAGGTAAAACGTAACGGCGAAGGGGGTGAAAGCAGGAGATGGCAGTACGTTTTAACTGGATCAACGATGTTTGTTTGCTCTTCCAAATAATGCCGTGAATTTAGTAATTCGATAAAATTTTACATGTATTCTTCTTCGCTGCACTGCACTGCACTGCACCGCACCGAACTGTACCGATGTATAAAAACGCGCGGCGTCGTACAAGTCTGGTGTACATCGGTGGTTTGCGAACGTGGGTCGTTCGGTTATAAAAGTTTTTCGCGAATAAATAGCGATGTAGATGTATAGCTAGGTGATGTTGCTTTTGCTTCAGCTTTGGTTGAGGTTATGTTGTATATCTAAGTTATTGCTGAATATATATAAACGGACAGGATTGTAAAATATTCCTTGTACATCTTGCGTACTACAGTCGTCGTCTTGAACTGTAAAAGTATTAAAACGTCGGTTATAAGCGATGTCGATTGAGGGAGAGTTGATGAGATCCAAAAAAGGTCGCGATTCGCCTAAATTAGCATTTAAAATAAAATGAAAACTGGCAATCTCAGCGATGTATTCCTTCCCTAATCAATATTTATTGAAATTTATTCTAAATATTCTTTCGCATTGCTAACATCCGATAGATATTTTATACATATACATTTATATGAACGTAAGCGTATATATAATATTCGCAACTTTATGGCAATTCAGTCAATTAAATCGAGTAAAGGCCAACTCATAACATAAATATGTAAACTGGAAAACATGACTCCAGTGCTCCCTCTCGACCGCCATATAAGCTCAGCTTGTCCATCAATGTCCGCGCGGCTCCGCTTTATCTCCGCGCTATTTCAAAGTAGCATCGTACCAAATGTAATGGAAACTGTTTATCATACAAGCCATACGTATCATATGTACCCGTATAATCGAGAAATCAAAGAATGTTACGAATACCTATCAACATTTTACATATACGATAAAACGTTTAACGTCCACTTGTAAAATTTTTAACTCAAGTTTATTGCCTCTCCCAAACTTCGGTCGACCTGGACATTTCCAGACTTCAAAATTCACTGAGCAATCAAGTGTTTCTTATTCGGTCCGTCGATTTCATCGTAGAACAATTTATCGCATTTTTTTTCAATCTTTTTTTTATTGAATTTCTTTGTCAATTTGTGATTAGCGTAGAAGGGCTTAGTTTGTAGGTACATCTATTTATAGAATTGAAGGCAGTCTAGGCGCTAGGATTGAATTTGTTCGGTATAAAGTTTAGCGACGCCTCCTCATCTCCTCACAAGCTTTAAAGGCAAGTATAGAGATTAAGCCTCTTCTCCTCTCTTCTCTCGTTTCGCAGTAGTGTCTCTGATTTAAACTTCCTAAACGATTTCTTAATATTCCCTCTCTCTATTTTCTCGTTCTTTCCATCGCTGCTTCTTGTTCCCTCCTATTTTAATTCTATACCAACCTCCCTGCCGTCATCCCGGTTATCCAAGAACGACGACGACGACGAGGACGAGGACGAGGACGAGGACGAAGACGAAGGGAACGAGTACGACGACGACCCCTTTTCCGCTTTCAATTCTCTCTCTCTTTCTGGACTCCTCTCTCCCGTTTCCGTATACCTTGCCGCGGCTTCGAGGGCGTAATTAATGTTTAGCATCTACATTATTTGTTTAGTTTCATTTCATTATCTTCGGAGGCGCCGGCTACGACGATTTTATGCAAATAGAAACGCGAGCCAAAGTTTTGCCCCGTCTCTCGGTCGGCGAGAACCCTGCACCACCCCCGTCCTCCTCCTCCTCCCGCATCGCCTCACTTCGCCCTTTTCTTCAGCAACCCCCTTGTATTCCACCCTTAACCCCACAGCAACACAGTCAACGGTGTACCGGCATCAACCCCGGGGCATCGCTTTTATATTATTATTTCGTTCTGTACTTGGGTTCTCGAATAATAAATTCTATTCATAATTCATTATGCTTCTTCGGCGCTCATTAATCCTTTGATTAACTGTATTTCATTATTCAGATTAACCGGCCTTGTCTCGCCTTCGAGAGCGACTCGATCCTCGGTTGGGGGATGCATGATGAGGATAGGGAGGGAGGAGAGGAACACGAAAGTGAGGTGAGGTAGAAACAGACACACGTTCGTCGAGTTGTTAATGACGTACATTCACAAAGTTTGTGTTACAGAGATGAGTCAATTGTATGAGAAATGTATGGCTTTTCAATTCACATACAGTTATACAACTTATATATATCCAGGTACAAAGTTTCGGATATACATGTATACATGCACACACACACATATATATATAGATAAATGTAAATCTTCATCTATCCGCCACACGGGGCGAAGGGGAGGGAGGGAGGGAGGGTACGGTAACTGCTCGAGTATTGTGCATAAATAGCAATTGTAAACGTATATAATTTATACTACAAAAGATTTTCTTAACTCACCCATATCAGCCTTACCCCATATAAATCCTCGAAAATTTCATTCATCACCTTTAATATATTTATTAATATAGCAGCAACCTTCACATCACTCGCAGCTAATTCCGTGAATATATTTCTCATATTTCATGTAATAATGTTTTTTTAAAATAGCATAGAAATTTTCTCATTTTTTTTTATCAATTTTTTGGTTTTTTTTTTCGTTGTTTAAAACATTTTGAGGAAGGTTGAGGGATATGTTACTCATCGGTGTTGATACGTGAAGTTTGATTAAAAGCAAACGGAAACAAAGGCGATTGTCCGCGCGCGGTTTGTGCGGAGAAAGAAAAAACGCAAAAACAAAAAGTAAAGAGAGAAAGTAAAATGAATAAAAAAAAAAATGAAATAAATAAATAAATAAAAAATAAAAATAAAAAAACAAAGTGTCACCCACGAGCGGTGCTGAGGGAAAGCTTTTATTATCCAGTTTTAATTTAAGCAGCCTTGGGTGTAAATTAAACACGGTATCCTCTTCCGCTAACAATGCACAGCATAATTAAATGTGTGTTTCAACAAATGCCGAGGCTCTACCACCCGCGAAAACCATCTAAGCGCCATGCCAACCGCTTCAAACTTCTAGTTTTCTCTCTTTTTCTATCCCTCTCTTTCCCCCCTTTTACGCTTTTTCTTTCTCTCTCTCCATCTAGATTACGTATCTCAAAGTATATTTCTCCGCCGCGCACATGCGGCTATGGTGGTGCACTTCGGTGTTGGGGGGGGGAGGGAAGAAATTTGCTGATTCGAAATTAACGAAAATTAATTATTAACCGCCTCGATATTAATTTTCTAGATTAATTCCTCAGCCTCCATCCTGATAATTGATATCGGATTAAAACCGACGCATAATACTTCACGCGACTACCTCTGCGAGCTCATTTTCATTTATTTATCATACGCGTTACGCCCGTGAAATGATTTTCAACAATTTGATCTTTTGATTTTCCTATGCTTTTCGCTATATGCGAAACAGCTTTCGATAAGATGTAGAGGTATTAAGTACATGATTTATATAGACTTACATAAATCTAATTTTCTGCAAAGTTAACATACGCGGGACGAACTGCAGCAGATAACGGTAATATAATACGACCGCGACGTTCGCGAGATAGTATAAAACTCATAAAACCCCATATAATTAAACATTAAAATATCCTCGCCGACAACTTGCTAGGGGCTCGAGTTTTTACTGTATAAAGTGAGAGAAAAGGGCAAAGAGGATAAAAAAGAAAGAAAAAAAGGAAGAAAAAAATCAAATTAGAGAAAAAATGTAGAAAAAAAATCCAACAATTTTTTATTACAATGAGCTTTAATTAACGCACGGGTGGTATAACTATCCGCATAATTCATTTTCTCAACATTAAATTACAACGGAAACTAAAAGACCAAGTTCCAAGGACTCACACATATATACATAGCTACACGTACATCTACCGCATCTACTTAGTTTTGTCAAAGCGCGGTGGTTGAATAAAAAAAAAAAACAAAAAAAAAACCATATATATTCTTTTTTCTTTCATACAGCGCAGTGCTCACCGTTAGAATGAAAATCATGACACGCTCCGGCAATTTAATACATGAAATAAAGTAAAGTAAGGAACAATAAAATCGTCGGTCACGAAGTAAGTATTTAACTGCCGATTAAAATCTTAGCAAAGTCAAGTCAAGTTCTTATTCACAGCTTCGTGAATCGCCGAGCACTCACCCCTCGCGAGTTTATCGATCTCTGTCCACCTTTCTCTCTCTATCTTCTCTCCATCTCGCTTTCGGAGGACGAACGTATAATTGCGTTTGTGGTATAAACGACGACTGAAATCCCATGGAATATACCACATGTATATAATCCGTAATGATTTCTGAATCGAACAACACAAACGCAATATCAAAGCGGTGTAAGGTGCGGATACGTGTAATGTATAATATAGAAATGTGTATATATATATGGCATTAAATTTTGGGATATGTAAATAGCCGCGTATGTACGAAAGTTTAAATTTATGTACAGTTGTTTCTGATCGATAAGTGATAAGGGAAGCCTATGTACGCTACATGACGAATGAGCCAGTAATGAAAACTGACAGATACAGTAGTAGCCACGTAGTACCGAACCCAACGTACTACGGCGGTATATATGTAATACGAGTATAAATTCAAATGATTTAATGAAACGTGGTAAATACGTATATAGATACATTTATATATATGTACGATATTATATATGTACTTACATCTACATACCCATACCTATACCCTCGATAACGTAAACGATGTTCCCTCACTTGCCTATCGCCATAGCGATACTATAATACTTGCTCTCGCGAATCTATCTATTTATCTATATCGGTACAATCTAAATACACGTATAGTATGCATCAGATATATTACAGTAGGTATCCTCAGAAACTACGTCGACACTCGTGACAACCGTCGTCGACTCCGTCGTAGTCGTAGTCGTAGTAATCGTCTATGTATTTTATGAGAGCGAAAGTACTCGCGTAATTCTCCAGGGAAGAATATAAAAAAGAGATTCTGATGCAGTTACTGCACTATATATTATATATATTTATACCAGCTTCTGTATCTATTCAACTATAAGTTTATAGAGAAATTGAATAAATTTACAAGCTCAGCGTATAATCCTACATTATTTATATACCTCGTGTACGTACACGGCATACGGATAGAAATTTTTTTTATCTCTTCTCTTACTTCCTTCAATCGTTTTATAAGATAGAATTTATCGTAGAATATTTGCACAATTCTCTTTCTTTTTATATTATATATAATATATATATGTTCTCTAATGCAACGAAACTAAAAATTGATGTAATTTTTTTTCTTCACTGAATTAATTGGGGTTAGTCTAATATACGTGCGATCGTCGTACGTAAGGATAAAAAATTCTAGAGTCTGGTGTCCTGGAAATAGTTTAAATTGGGGCGATGGAAGGTCACCCGGGTGCTTAGGTGTTACAATGATTATTCGAGAGGGACAGCGAAAGGTAATTATGCGCGATAGGATCGCGGGGTGGCTAAAGAGGAGGTGAGGCAAAAGAAAGAGAGAGAGAGAAATGTAGAGATAGTAAAACGGTGCTTTAACATAGGCATTGAAACGAAGACGGACGAACAGCTGCCGTACTTTGCGCCAAAGGATACCACCGCCGACTCTAGAACTCGTAATTACACGGTTGCCTATAGGTATCCAGAAAAAAGCTAACTATTTATTCGGTTGATTACGATTCAAAAATATCGTTGGCGTACGAAAATTTGTAAAAAAAATCATTCTCTCTCCACCCCCTCGCCCGCAAATTATCATTTTTCGATTATATCAATTAAGAAAACGAGCGTCAAAATGAATACAGAGATTCTAATAAAATTTCTACATAGTAAACGAATGATTTGTCGGTCGATTCAAATGACGTGAGTTAAATTGAGACTTTGAATCAAGTCGCGTCGGGGTTATTAACGACGCCGGGACGCCAAGCGCCGTTGAAGATCGACGTGCTGCATGTAGCTGAGAGAGCATAAAAATTGTTCAGTGGGTGAAACGTCTAGAGTCAATACTATTAGGCATATATATGTATAAATTATTATGTGTGTATGTAATAAGATACAGATACACAGAGGACGTGACAATCGGTGAATAACTGAAGTAACTCAAGTCTACAGTCAATTGCACCAATTGAAACGTGAACGAAAACGATGAGCCCGATGCCTCCTTCGAACGATTTCACGCTACGTGGTTAACATCTCTCTGTTCACGGATTGATCTATAGATACTGATATACATATATATATATTTGTATAATAAATTATATTTTCGAAGAAAACTGCTGTAGCCTACAGCACAGCTGAGATCAAATAAATTGGTTAATTAATATTCCAGCCGATAAACACTGCGCCGATATTATTTTAGCGTTAAATTTTATGATTTAATAGAAATAATGGCGATTCATCGTTATCGATCACATTTATCCACAATTATAATAAACGCCTCGGTTTTCCGCATGAATCAATACGTGTAGGTATATAGGTATAATAAAATTCTCTACTGGTTATTTTCTGAAAATGTTGAGGATAATTATAACCGGGTAAATCCTATATATGTATACATGGTATAATAAACTTGCCGTATCCAGGCGTGACGCAAGGATCATTGCGTAATATCGTGATAATCGAGTCACGAACTCTGCGTGGCCATAACAAGTAATATAAAAAGTTTCCGCGAGCCAAGGAAAGAAATCGAGTAAAACTCTGTTCGCGGACTTACATTTACACACATAATACGCATTGGAACGAAAATCTGATCTAAAAAAATGACTTCTTTTCTATACGGATCATCTTTGGAGAATGAGAAAATAAATTTCTCAAATCCTTGAAGATCCGTTGGAAATTTTTTTCGTTGTATAGTTTTCTTTTTAGATATATATATAAATTGGGTTAATGAATTGAGCTTAAAATTATAATGAGAATCAATTATCGTATACATACACAGGGAGAGAGGAGGAGCGGGTAAGAGCTCGCAACGCGACGACGGTTTGTTCGCTCATTGAAATGGGGACTCATAAAGCGATTAGATGAAACGAGAACGCGCGCGGTTCGTTGGTAATTTCTCCTAAAGTTTGTCGTTATAATATATACGAAGATATTTTAGTACATGATCTATCTTATAATTTCTTATCATTCCCGTTTATTATATTATCATAACGCGTAGATGTTACATTACTTTGGTTCACATGCGCATTTGCTGCTTGTTATTATGATAAGCATTACACACATGAAATTCGCGGACGTGACTTCTGCGGGTAGTCGTTGTTGGGCGGACTTAAAGCAAGGAATAAATTATTCTGGGAAGCCTTATTATCCCGTAGAGCCAATTTTTCTCGGTAGTCCTTGAGTTACACAATTTCATATAGCAGCTGCGCTGCGCACCCCGCACCTCTCTAGAATTATACCGGGCATAAGAAGAGTCATTAGCAGATGCTTCTGCATTAATGAACTTAATTCTAGGCTATTCTAATGATATTATAATGTTACCATATAGTGTCGGTTAACGCCGTATACAGAGAATCCTTTACGCTCCAGTGCTCGCCGAGCTATACATCGACCTTTGCGATTACGCTAGGAAATCAAAAGCCCCCACGAAATATTCATTCGGATTCATATAATCGATTTAAGAATAATCTCTTCCATTTTTTTAGACACGTATTCAGCAAAAAGTAAAATCTGATGTAAGAGCGCATTTTCAGGACGCGATGAATTTTGTACACCGTGAAACCGAGTCCTCACGTTTGTTGAAAGGTGAGAAATGGACGGTGTCTGAGTAATATTTCGTCCCAGGCTTGATATTAATTACATAACACCTCTCGCGAGTTGAGACTTTAACCCTTCGCTCAACCTTCTCAGACTAAAATCGCGTTAGCTAATCTCAGTCGAGTCCTGAGCGGGTGGCTTAATTTCCATCTCTTTGATTTTTGGCCGACCCCTCTATAGCATCGCGCCTTCTCGCCTTCCCACGTTCTCGAATTCTCCTCACCTTTTACCCGTAGGATGAAAAGAGAGGAAATAAAGCTGAAGAGAGAAATAGAGAGAGAGAGAGAGAGAGTGAGATCGAGGGGTTGGGAAGAGAGAAAGAGAGAGAAATGTAAAAGCGGGCCAAAGACTGCTAGAAGACTCGTCGAGGCGCACTTTGCCGGGTTTTACTCCAACATCTAACACTGAACGCAGCAAGGTTACGCCGGGTTACCGGCAATCTAATAAACCCCTTCCTCCCTTACCAGACCTGCCAACCCTTAAAGCTCGAACAAGCTTTCTTTGATGTCTTCAGCTACTCCGAAGCAAGTGACTTTACTTAATATAGTTTATATTGTGTTGACGACACGCCGCACATTGCTGGAATTAACAGCTAATATATTTTCTGAAGAGGAGGTACCTTAGAACATCACCGGTAATATCAGTACGATACATACATACATTCACCAATTCACCCTTCGTATGGAGACCTGAAAAGATACAAATCTTTGCCACTCTTGACTACACTCTATTTTCGATTTCGCAATACTCGGAAAACTAATTGCGCCCATTTCCTACGCTCTTCAAACAATTTCATTTCCTCATCAATTAAAACCTATTCGATACACGTGAAATTACTTCAATCTACTTCCATCCTTATCGTGTGTCTCATGGTAGTTGAATTTTTGAAAAAAAAAAATTCAATTCCGGGTACTTATGTTGCAAAGCTATTTCATTTTTTCTTGCTTTTTCAATCGAAATATTAAAGTCTGTATCCTCGTTGAAGGACGTTTAACGTTCAGATAGGTTCCTCACCTGTGCACACGTGGACGGATAGGTGTGTACAAAACATAGCGTAGCGTAATCGTCCCGTGGGATAAAGTAACCAAAGAGAGCGAGAAAGACAGAGAGTCGCAACCCACCACTGAAATTCCTCGTGGTTTTCGATGGAATTCCTACAGCTATGTAGGTATAACGGGGGTGTGGGTGCCCCGTGCTTGGTGGTGGGAAAGTGAGATGCAAAGGATCGCGGTTAAACGATTAGCGCACGATTCACATTTCGCCTTTACCTTTTAACAAGCTCATATAATACGTGAATCAATCAATCAATCGATCGATCGATCGATCGGTAATAAGTAATAATAACATATATATAGAAGCCTCCCTCCAATGAATTGCGCCATTAACTTTGTCAGATTTGAAATTCTCTCATTTGATTTCGCACGGTGGTATATATACATAATACGGAGTGAACGTGGTTTAATAATGTATGTATATCAAACGGTGATCGATAATAACGACTGGTATAACGATTATATTCGTAAGAATAATAATAATAATAATAATGGTAATGATAATGATAATAATAGTTTCTATAATCGCTAATTGCTAATTACTAAGCCCTAATCCGCAGGCGCATGGTGGAGAATGACACTCTTGGTAATCCCGCGCGTTGGTTTCGAACGTGGTAGAGACTATCGCGAGGCAAGTTATAGTACACGGCGTTCGTTCGGTACTATCGATCATTTGGCAGGCCTCATAATTAGCAATTAACTATATCCATTAGTTGCTGATATAATTACTACACACCCTTCACTCCCCCACGATATATCTATACCGAACCCCCCATCACCCCCATTTTCAACCACCTTCCTCGAAGCACCAACCAGCTTCCATCGTTATATATACCGTCGCCCAACCAACTATAAGGTGAGGTATATAAGGTGCCTGAAATATACATATATGTACGTGCATTCGAATGTTGTATAGGTGACTCCGTGCAAGGGGTGATTTTCCCAGCATTAGTAAATCAGGATAATTATGAGATCGATTATCTTCGATGGTAGGGGGAATCGTTCGACTACCACTACTACTACTATAGCTACCTTACCGCGTACCAACTTAGGTTGGTATCGCTGCCGTTGCCGCTGCTGCTGCTACTGCTGCTTTTGCTAGAGTTCGAACGAACCAAACTGAACCGAACTAAACTGAACTTCCCTTGACGCAAAAGGCGGCCCCGCTTGATTCAACGGGATTCCGTGATAAGGTTGGATTAAACTCTAAACAAATGAAATATTACACCAACTTTATCCCCACCCACATAACTTCCACAAAGGTTGGATACATAAACCGGACAGTTTGATTATTTTTCTCCACATTATAGGGTGAAGCGTGCTTACGAGTCTTTGGTATAACATCTATACAGTGGTTATAATGTACTTAAATAACCAGCAGGCGCGATGGAAGAAAGAATATGAAGGGTGGTAACCTTTTCATGTTTTTCGGACATAGATTATACTGCACCCCTAACAATTTTACGATCACTGATTATTACCATCGAGTGTTGTCCGCGGTAAATAGTGTAGAAGAATTTCCGAACAACCGCTTTTATAACAACCCCACCCGCCCAACTACCGCGGTGCTTTTCTAATACTTTGAATTAAACCACGCGCTCTAGGATCAACCCAGAACCATCCTTATACAAGACGACTACCACTGCCGTTGATTGCGGAATTAGAATTTATATGGATCTTTGCACGCAAGCAGTGGTTATCAGCCGTACAAATATACGTACGTCGAAAGTAATTTGGATCGACGTTTCCCTTCGAGGGATTCGATAAGTAATTTTTTTTTTTCTTCTTCAACCGACGAATCATCGATGTATCCGTTTCGTGTGTTGAAAATCGGGAATTTTTTTTTTTTTATTCAAATTTCTTTGATGTAGAAATCAGAAGTCGTTGTTCGACGCGGTCTTATGCATATGTAAGACCCGAGTCTATTCGTATATATCTACCCTTATACCCTACCCGAATTGATGAAATTTCCAACAATAATTGTATCACAAATGGTAATTGAATCTGTGGAGCAACGTCTATTTGAACAATAGTTGGTTATATTATGCAGATTTCCTACGTAGCCCAGCTCCTCCATTTCCCCCACATTTCTCTCGTACAGCTTCTCTATCTGTGTATGTATACCTTACCAACGCGGCACCCCTTTCCATTCTGGTTAAACATACCCGCGGCAAATATTCTCCAACTGCCAACCTGGAGTAACGCCCTAAAACCATAGATGCCAATGGGCTCACCTAGGTCAGGTATACGTGATACATGCCTCATAAGCATTGCCCTGCACCACCACCATTATCGTAATTGCACCGAAATTCGTTTGTTTGAAATTAAACTGACCGCGGAAATCATTCCGTTCCGAAGGTAATTGAATTCGTGCAAGTGATGAAATCAGTTACATATAATATATATCGAAAAACAAAGATCTTTAAAAATTTCTATACCTCGGAAAATCTCAGTTTTTTTTTCTTTTTCTCTTCGTCATGGCAGATAAAACTCTTCGACTCGTTGCGAAAAAAGAAGAAAAAATGACGCGTGACGCGTCTCTACTTCATATAATTTAAAAAGCATTTATGAAATCGCAGCTGACCTGAGAGCTCCCTCGAGTACGTTTTATTCCGATCGCGTGTCCTTTACACGGAATACCATAGAGAGTTTGTAACCTCTGATCGTTTTGCGCTATCTCAACATAAGCTCAAGGTGCGCCGAAGCGTCGCAGGGTTGGTACGGTATAACTGGTTATGTAGGACACGCGTGAAACCGAGTCTCTGTTATATCCAAAGTGGGGTGTGGAGCACGAGAAGGAGAACAAGAATGGGAACAAGTATGAGAATGAGAAGGACGGATGGTATAGAAGCGAACCCGAGAGTACAAGGGAAGGTTGTGTCGGTATTACGAACGTGTTAGGGGTTGTCACTGGATCCCTGAGGGGACGACAAAAGGACCGCACGCGTCGAGACACGCCAATGGACAACGTCATATTGCCACACCGAATTGCTATTACCGATCCATATTATATACGTCGCGTGACTCAATCGGGTAGTTCTTACCACCAGCAAAAAAGAAGAAAATGCATAAATAAATAAATTAATTGATAAGTGTTCGAATGCTGTAATGGAAAAGACAAGAAAATTCCGAAGATTTTCAAATGCACCATGTGGCTTTATCCGTTTATACGGAACCCATCGATATAACACTCCTGACTACGGTATTTCCTGTACCGGCAGGTTGACCGGGCATTAGAAATTCCGTCGGACGCTGACTACTTTGAGTTTGGTCTACGGAATAGACGGATCAGTGTTGGTTTCGGTTGGCTAGTGGATGTCATATATGAGTTCGGTGCTCCGAGCCGGTGGAAACACTACGTGGTGAAGTCTACGCGGATTTTGTTGGCGGTGGTGTTGGAGTAGGTAGCAGGCGACCGATGGGGGTGGTTAGTGGTGGTGGTGCCCGTTTCTGGTGCAGAGTTGGTAGCCCTGTTCGCTTCCTCGCTTGCCCGCCTGCTTGCCTGCCTGCCTGCCTGCCACCACCTCATTTGAATTTCTAATTAGGAAACCTCCATGCAATTATTGGATTAATGTAAATTACGAGAGCGCGCTGGGTCTCCGCCACCACCCACTACTACCGGCGCTACCGCCGCGACGCCGCCGCCGCGCAAGGGTGAAGTTTCTGTCCCTTTCTACTCTCCTTTCTCTTCCCCTACATCTATCTCTATCTTTCTTCATCTCTCCTCCACAACTTCTCCATCTTTCTCTTTCTCTCTGCAGGGGGATAATTAAAATCCCTTGATTAATATGTAAATTTAATAAGATTACTGTTCTAGGAATGTCCGCGACAGACAAACCGTCGGAGGTAGGAGAGGGAAGTAGACAGACTTACCTGCACGCATGTATCTCACTCTCTCTACACAACTTTGTTGCAGTCGTTTCCTTATACAAAAGCTATACATCGGAATTTACTTTTTCCTAGTCTATCTAATATACATATATATCTAGTAGAGTTAAAACTATACCCACGTAATATATCTTAAGTCGCGTGTCAAGATCTCCCGGACTTATAATCGCTTGTAACGTTTAGAATATCGTAATAGATCTCTGCCCGTGTACCGTAGTTCCCTTCAATCTTTTACACAGAGTCCTGAATCTACAAGAAATCACTTGACCGCATATACTTGCGGCTCACGAGTATACGTACGCGACATGATCTGCACAGAAAAATTAACGAGCGGGAAATAATTCAGTGACGTAAAATATTCTAGATTCGATTCGAACCTGAAAACCTTTTTGTCTCGTCTAGTTATGGAACAATAACGCGTGCCGATACACGAACCGAAAAGGAAAGCTTTTTTTCAACATCTTTTTTTTGTCTATAAATAAAACAGAACGCACCAGCACTTTCCGCGGTACGCGAAGCGTCAATCGCGAAGTCGTAGCAATTCTCGTTGCCACAAACTGTTTGATCGCGATATGCAAATCTGCGGGAACTCGACGCCCGTGCAATTATAAAGCGCGGTATAAGCTATATATGAATATATACGTATAGAATACGTCAGTTGGTACAAAAAAAAAAAAAAATCAGCGAAAGAGGGGGGTAAAATTGTAAAAAAAAAAAATAAAAAAAAAAAAAAATATCCCTCGTGTCGTAGAAGTCCGGCATCAGCCTGTCAGTCGAATCGAGCATTGTGAGTCTCTCGTTGGACAATAACGCGTCATGCACCATGCGAGGGGTGGTACTAAAATTCTGCGCCAGAATCTGAAAGCGTATCTGTACAGCGTATCACCGATGGGTATTGTAATGTATACAATTTTTGAATTGTCCGTTTATCATTTATATCATCGTTCAGAAATTCGTATACGAAGAGAATCACCCATCTCATCCCTTGAAAATACGCGGGGTGTGGACCCTATAGAAATGAATGTAATGAAAAAATTTCAAAACGACTCATACGAACGATTGATGTAACAGAAACTTATGATTATGATGAGGCTAATTGTTTGTTAGTTTGGGCTTCTAAATACTTTTAACTTGTTTCTTTTGATACGCCACCTATGCACGTGTTTAATTTTTCTTTTTTCCTGATGGTTCGATATCTGAAATTATGTTTTCTATCCCCTTCGCGATTCATACGCAATTTCAAAGTTACCGCGATACGTAGATGCATAGCGATGCATATACGCATTTATCTATACATGCAAAACATACATACGCATACACACAGAGAAAAATGGTATGTGTGCACTAACAGGAAAGGTTATAGCCACTGCTGCTGGTGGTACTAACAAACCCAATAAAAATAATGCACTTTCATGCATTCGCAAATGAACGTTGTCATTTCATTCGGGTTTGGTTCGCGCTGTTGGACTTCCACCGGTCCGCTACGGGTTTGAAAGGGGGAAAAATATGGACGGGAGGATTATATGTACCTATATTCCAACGGGAGAGCAGAATACGCCGCTATAATTATGGATATTGAGAATGGCTATCATTGATTCGTCGGTGTTAATGCACCAACAGCTCTTTAGAAAGGTATCATAATTATCATACCGAAACAATATACATGTAATATGTACGCGATACCCGGCTCGCATTTTCGAAACGTGAACGAAGTTTCCTAGTTCTGTTTTTCCTTGCGCAACCCATGGCGTTGTTCACGACGAAAAAACAAAAAAACTTTTACCTATTTCGTGTCATCGCGAATTCATCCACGGTTTTGATGAGACAGAATTCCAAAATTTCAGAGTTTTCGACAGCACCGATATAATTCTACGATCAGTGGACCTGAAATCTGTATGATTCCCACTTTGCAAGTTATTACCACAAAATTCATTGATATTGTCGGTCTATTCCTATATATGATAACTTTTTTTATTCCCCCCCTCCCCCCCCCCCAGCTATGCAGAATCAGTTTTTCGAATGCGTTTTCAGACTGATCGGTCGCTCCTGATCTCGACGATCAATTCACAAAAAAACTTTGAAAACGAAAGCGCAATCTGTTTCAGAGTTATTGGAACTAATTTTGACAGAAGATTTTGGCGGTGAGAAACTTTTTTTCAATTTATTTAATATCTTGGCTGAACGTTCAAAGTTTTGTATTTAAACGAGTGATCCGCGTCACCCTGACTTTGGCAATCAGTTAACGACTTGGTCGATGATATCGATTCCCTTTTGATCTTCGACCTTGTGTCTGACCTTGATTGACCCCGAGTTAAAGTACGGGATCCGGAGTTTTTAGGGTAAAACTTTTCCAAGGGAGGAAATAATCCGTCGGGTTGTGCAAAGAATATTTTTTAACTTGTAACGTATTATAATATCGTACTAAACCGTGTGGTTACTTCCGGCTTCTTTCGTCAGAATGCTCTTTTTGTTTTTTGTACTCTTTAAATAAAAAAGTAATTGAGCGTAGTTCGACGGTATAACGATCATAATTATAACAAACCCTCAAAATCCTTTCTTATACCTTTATATTACGAGCTTTAAGTTCCAAGCTCAAAACTTGGCCCGTGATTATGGTATAATACGAGGTTAAAACAATGCTCGCTTTTCGCGGCAGGTATGCGTGATATCATGTACATATACCAAACCTAACCCGAGCTGTACCAGAACCCCTTCTTGAAACACAAAAACGTTTTATATTTCCAACTCGCTATATTTCACGAACACCCACAAGCTTACACGTGGGCATAACTTGAATATATACATAACCACAGATGTTTGAAAAATTTACAATGACAATCGATTACGAAAATTATTACATCCAAATTAGCTGCACAAATTATTTTCCATCTTTGTCGATAATATTTGCAGCAGAAACCTATGCTACATGCAGCCATCAATTTCATCGTAATAACTTAAAGCGAGATTATTGATGATTTTTTTTTCTCTTTTTATCCGTCCACATTCGCGTATTTTTGTTTCACACCGACGTGATGATTATACTCCTGTATTCTGTTCGATTAATCAAATAATAAGCGTATTACATTGTTTTATTTAATTAAAAATAATGAAGCTTTTCTGTAAAACATCGCGAGCCATTCGGAAACGATGCGCGTGTGTATAGGCATGTGATATGGGGAGGCATATCACACGATTATACATATATTTAGATGTGTACGCATGTATATAAAATGTGCACAGCTATGTGTGCTTGTCACATATATTAGGGTTGATGGTATGTCACAAAAGCTTTTATCAATACGACATTTTTTTCCATTTAATTGCGTATTCTCGTACAGAGTAATCCTTTTTTTTTTTTTTTTTTATTAGTTTTTTTCTTCCTTTTTGTTTTTCAATTTGCGTCTATCCGACGACTATATTGCGATTTTATACGAGTCGCTGTAAAACTTAGGTTAGTAACATGAATCTGCAGAGCTCCGAAATGAAACTGCACATACGTTTTGTAGTTTCACATTTTTTGAAACGATTGAAGTACAATTGCGAACAAAAAAATAAACGAATTTAGCGAAAAAACTGATTTTGGGATGAAGTAATTACGAGATTTTTTTTTTGTTTTTTTCTCTTTACGAATTCCTTGACTTTCGGCAAACCCGGGGAATTCGTGGCGAACAATTTCCGTGTTTTGGTGAATGTAAATGTTAAAATGAAATAGTTGGGAATGTAGAGGCGAAATCGGTTGGTTTATATCCCGGGCAGATGCAGATTTCAATAGACTCGATGTAACGGCACTCTTTGTAGGTACTTTCCAATCGAACGAACTGATTTTTAAATATAGAGGTACCTTGCCACACGTACGTACATCGAGGTTTCGGCGTGTCCGACGACACCGGCCGTAGCCGAAGCGAGCGGCGAAACAACGTCAAAGCTTTTTTGTAAGCTGCTTCGCTCCGTTTGCCTCGTTGACCCTCGAAAAAACCTCACCATCCGTGGAATCTTTTGTTTATAATTTTTTGATCATTATCCAATAGAGGCTACAGAATATCAGCCACCTACACGGAAATTCTAATTCGCGGATAGACGTTGTTGCTGCAGAACAGAAAAAGAGAAGAAAAAAAAACCACCTAACGTACTTTTTTTTTTTATTTCCAATTTTTGTTTCTAAACCATTTTTACCAATCTATGTATTATAATACCTGCAGTCAACCGGTCGCCGCGATTATACGAGCAGAATGAATTTCTATAACCCAACCAGCCTCTGTGAGTGGTTGGAAATCATTTTTTTTTCATGCCGCTATTCTCTTCTTTTTTCACGAAAATTGATTGCCTGGATAATACCGAGGTTGGAAACAGCCATGACAAAAATTGACGCTAATTGGAAATTGTCGCGTACCTATATACAGCCATCAGCTCGCGCATAGTAGATATATAGATACTACATTCAAATAGTTTGCACTTTGAAAAAATCCATACATAATTTTTAACAATAAAATTTGACGAAACAGACGAGAATCCTTATTTACGTAAAAGAAAAGATAAAAAGATGTCATATATGTGAACCGGACGAAAGAACGCTGTCACCCTTCGATGGACGTACACATATAAGCTCGGTTCAAATGAAAAGCACGGTTAAATTATATGCATTTGGTATAATATTGTAATAGGATTAAAAACGATATAGTGCAGCAGCGTAGTTCGTCAGGATACAAATTGGTTTGTCCTGACCTGACGTGGTGGCCCGCTATGCGGGGGTGCAGGACGGAATGGAGTAGAAATAATACGTTTAGGCGGGCAGGCTTTTTATCGGGTCTGTCTTTTTCTCCCTTACTCTCTTTCTCCCTTCCTCTCCGCATTCTATTCGTTCAATTTTCATTCGTTTTTCTTTTTTCATGACTTTGATATTTTGTAAAATCAATTTTTTGTATACCGGTATATAATTCTCTTTCTCGTTTTTTCTCTTTTTTTCTTTTTTCTTTTTTCTTTTTTTTTCTCGTTTGTTATTACGTACCCCTGCAATGCTTTATACAAATCGCACTGTAAAATCTCATTATACTCGTGTGCACAGCACACATTATTTTCAATACTAGAAATAGTTGCATTTTTTTATTGCACGTAACAGTACAGATACCACCATACATAGAAATATATCTGTACAATGTCTGTGCACAATGTACAGATATCTGTTTCAATATTAATTTATTTTTGTTCAACCTTTTTGTATTATATTTGTATGTACGTACGTACGTACGATGTATACCGTATTATATCCATATCTGTATACGTTTCGATTTCGACGGATATAACGAGTATAATTATTTATTTATTTGTTTTATTCATTATTTTGTTTGTAATTCGTTTTCATATCGAATGTACACCCTCGAAAGTTTCATCGTGTACATATACAAATGGTAAATGTATACAATATATTCGTTCAGATCACGTGGTGCGGTATAATGTACGAACGGCGTATCGCGGTGTACTTTACTTTTCCCCATATACAAACGGTAAGAAAAAAAAAAATTTCTATACGTATAAGAACGTCAAAATTTTATTCTTGGAAAGAAACTTGTCCCCCGTAATTCTTACGGGGGTAGAATTATGGGTGTGAAATAAATGCGGTGAAATCTGAGGGGGGTTGGGTCAAGTGTGTTACTAAATATCGATTCTACCCGACGAATTAACACGCAGTTTTACTCGATAAACGTCTCGTTTTGCCACCCTTCTCAAGCCCATTCAATCCCGACGCGTATAGGGATATAGCGAAAGGAAGAAGGGTGGTATAGCAAAGTAGGGGGAAAGGGAGAGAGGGATGTCGACTCTTCTTCGACCTCCCGATCTCTCTTTCTGGATGTACGGGTGTATATTTGTATCTCCCTTTTTCCCTGTATAATTCCTTGCTTCTCCCTAAATTTCCTCTCTCTTTATCTGGCTTACCTATAACGCTGGGGGTGGAAACCCGCGTAAAGTGAGATGGACACAGTTAAGCTCAGGTTGGCAACGCGACCGAGGGGTTAATGGCGCGTCGTTGCGTATTCCAACGGTGTTTGTTTCCTCGGAGTTGGCAATAAACTAAGATAAATGAATGTTCGTAGGCCTGCCACGCTATTATTCCTTCTCTCCGTTGCCGTTGCCGCTGCTACTGCTGTTTATATTTAGTTACATTACGATGCAGGAATACGAGACATACATTAAAGGTTCTTTCCTATATAACTTATTCTACCTTCTATATCGTTCCAATTCCACATCACTATCTTCAGGAACGAATTTCAACAGAATCAAAATCACTCCGCGTCAACCCGCGGAACTCATCGTTACACCCCAATACCGCGGAAACCCTCGATACGGGCGCCTTTTCACTTGACGAAAAAAAAAAGGAAAAAGAAAAGCCGAAGATTATAACAAAATGATTCACACAGGGTGGACCTGCTTAGTTCGAACAGCAATGGCAAGTAACGACGATGGCTGCGTATAATTACGTCTTTTTATAGGTATAGGTATGTACGCGCACGTTAATTAACAGTATTCATAATTTTGCACAAAGGTTTCTAATTACGCAATGTAGTACAGAACGATAGACTTAGTGTTCCGCGTGTATTATAACATGCAGGGAATATTATGTCCTTATAATTTTAGAGTACGTTGAATTTGTCAATGGTTCTTTTTCGTTTTTTTACCGCATCGATTCGACGAAGAAGGAAAACGATTGTTTCACATCCATATTCCCGGCACCCCGTTGATATAAGGATGGTGTAGAATATTTGTAAGCGGATATTTAGTGGTATTGAAATAGCAAAGATTTGTATTAAGTTTAGTCAATAGTTGTCCGTCCAACTGAGTTAGCAGTCGCATTAATTAATTATAATTAAGTTTTAGTTGACGTGGGCGTGGAGAATGGAATGAGGTAAGCAAGGTAGCTACGCGACTCGCATTCTGAGCATTACCGATATTATGCAGATTTTACCAACCCCCCTTTCCCCCTCTCCTCTCTTATACTATCACCCCCCCTTCCCCACCGACACCCGCGCCTACTGCCAACCGAGTTAGAGAATGAATTATTTACTTATTTACGGTACATAAACGCAGACTTACAAGTAATTTATTCGGGGTTATATAGCCAAAATTAAGCATAACTTTGTTCGCACTTTGTTTAACTTTCGAGTAAGCGTTACACGAATTTCCGTTCACGCATTTCCAAAGGAATCTCTTCGGATGAAGTCAGGACTATACGACCTCTTTTTGTCCAACGATCATGAACAAAAGTGGGCACCTCATATAACCGACCCCGAAACATCCCCTCTTTCTCTCTCTTTCTTACGCGTTCCGTCTGCTTCTGCTGCAGCAACCACTTTCGCTTGAAAATTTCAGACATTCCTGTGTTAATGACACGATGTTCAATTTTTTTTTTTTTAGGTATTATCACGTGTTATGACATTTGCGGAGTGTAATGAGACACTGATCCTGAAATTTGAGTTATAAGATGAAACAAAACTGAACACTTTTGCATATTTTCTCAATGAAAATTATCGGAATGAGGAAGCTTTCCATTTTAATGGAGATTTTCTTAACTTTCTTGAAACTTAAAAAAAGATTTTACTCTTATCTATTTTGTAGAGGTAACCTTTTTTAAAATCGACCCGATCTTCCCGGGCACTCGGTACGCATCAGTCTCAAAACGTTATAATCTATTTCGTTGTTCATCCATCGTTGAATGTATTTAAATGCAACAGGGGAAGGCTTTACTTGTTTTCAAAACTTTGAAATAAGCTTAATCTACCAGACGGGTGCAGGCAACCTTCATCGGTGCATCATGATCCAGAGAAAGTACCTCAAATTCAGACGGTCGAGGTTTACCAGAGTGTAAAGTACAGGAAGATGCATGCCGGGATATTAACACCATCATCGCCGCTGCATATTCATGCCGTATTATAATGAAAACTGAGTTTATTACCGAAGATTAACAGCTTCTTACGCTTCTGATAGTCTGGAATATTACGTGGAAAACGCTGTTCATTTTTTTCACCCCGAGCTTTTCCGGATTCAAAAAATAACGGATCGCAGATGTTGGTATAGAAAAAAAGAAAAATTAAAAACGACAATTGGTAGTAAAAATAATAATACATGAAATGGCATTGAATTTTTTCAACGGAGAAAAAATTAAATAGAATAATAATTTACATACGGTTCATCGATATAAGGTTTGCATTTCATTAATTAATTTATTCGCGTTATCTTTTCGCAGGTTGAAGATGGCCGGGTTTTAAGTTGGCTCGTTCGTTCGTTCGTTCGGTGGGCAATTATAATATGAAAGGCATAAATCAGCGGCTTTAATTAACGCATTATTATTATCGTTATTATATTCGGGGAAATTATAATATATCCTCAATGAGTCTGGAAGGAACGAGTTGTCTTTTGTTTTTCGGCACTGCAAGAAGCGGAATATTCAATATATACCAACGGCGATGTTAACTAGCTATCTGCCGCTGCAGAGTATCTCCAACTCACTACGGTAAAATCGGCGTAACAACGGGACGAGCAATACATTCATTTATAGCGAAAAAAAATAATTTTCATGGACATGGGACATCAATTATGTTATTCAAAATATGTACAGTCGTCTGCAGTGTCGTTGTAAAATTATGTAGCTACTCAAATTCGCCCACCAAATAAATTTTATTCGTCACACTCGCTCGTCCCACATTTTGTGTTTCATTATTTCAATCCGATTGACCCAGATATTATACGCAGCCGAACGATATAATCATTTGGAATGAAATTTAAAATGCGAAGAAACAAAGAGCGCATATGAAAAGGTATAGGTACTACTTTATAATGTCATTCGGTGGCATTATAATGGCAGATGAATTACGAAACGTTGCATGTATATGATAAAACAAATGAGAAAAAAGAATGGATGGAATTCCGCATTAATCTCGTAGTTTCTTCCAATTTGCGCGTATTTCAGAAATATCGCCCACTCCAAACTCATAATCAAGTAATCACAGATGCTATTGCAGCAGTAGCAGTTATAGGTATACCAGGAATATCGAGTGCAACGTTATAGGTACGTCTAGTATACGTATTTCCAGGTATATCAGCTAATTCTCCATCAACAACTGCACCACTCACCGATGATTCTCAACCTGACCTCCTCTCCCCACAGCTGTTGGCAGCTTGAGTAGCTTTTAAACTTATTATACGTGCATATGTAGTAGATAATATCAATGAAATCATTCGAAATATTCAGAAGTACCTATGCGTATAATGCAAAATTTACAACGTATAAAAATACAGAAGCGTACGTTATATACGTGAATTATAATCCGGGTAATATTTTTTTTTCTTTCTTAAACATGGAGTATTTTTTAATTAATCGAGTTATTGAACTGTGTAGCGATTGAATTGCATTAAAGTGTCTGCGCGTACGGTTGCGAGCTAGAACGCGTAATTTTCTGTCATTAAGGTACTGTACATTTTTACCCCCCTCATCACCGATTGAAGAGCCCCAATCGTTCGCTATAGTTTGATTTTTTCACTCACACCCCCTACCCGGGTATTTTGGTCTCTTTCTATCTATATGCGTAGGTACAACGCCTGGAGCCTGCAGCGATGATCCCTACTCGTAGCTACCCCTTTACTTTACTCTCTTCTCTCTTCTCTCTCTCTCGCTCCTCTCCTCTCGTCCATATACTGCAGTTCCGCTATAATTACCTATTCAGTTGCGTGGAAAGATCCGCAATTTGGGGTGCTCTCTGCAGTTACTTGCCGCCGATAGCACAATGTATATCCCGATACTTGACTACAAGGCCTTTGACATTCCACTTCGTAAATTTAACTCCCTATTCATTTCAACCACCTCATTGTAGATCGATTCAGACACGTGAATTTCTTCTTCTATCTCATGATTCTCCATCAAAAATCAAATTCTATGATTCAGAGTTAAAAAAATCCCACAACAGTAATTACAGTTTTTGATATTATACCGGGCGAAAAAAGGTTTCACAAATATCGCTTATCCCGAAAAAATGCATCTCACATTATCAGGTGAACAACAAAATAGTTTGTCGACGGATGTGAAAAATTGGAATTTCGGTCATTCGTTTCGAATTGTCCCTGTATGGGAGAGACGAAGACCACAGGTTGTACGGAAGTGTGTATATGTATAGGCGGTTATACCTTATATCTTGGATGGTCTAACCAAACTTAATTGAATTCCAGAGCGAATATATAATATATGTAGTCTGCTTGCATAATTATGCGGGAAGGTGTCAGTGGTTCTCAATTAACATTTCAACTCGTGGGAATCGGTGAATAATTAGTTGAAAACATATTTCGCAAAATTTTGAGAACCACTTCCGGAATTAGATATACAATAATGTAAGCAGAGCTCCGCTGCTGTAGAGTAAGGGTTGGCGGCGAGGTCATGTATATTCATGCATTCGCCTCATCCCCCTACTCCCCCCGTACACACACATCTCACACCCCTTTCCCTTCCTCTCTCGCGTTCACCCTCTCACCCTCTCTCTCTCTCTCTCTCTATTTCTCCTCTTTCGACGATTTGCCGACCCAAACACCAAACTACGCTAGATACAGCGATAGATTTATGTGCCACATACGTATTTTGCAAATATTATATGCTGTAGTAATAGAGAAGGGTTCAAAATGGTCTATCGGTTTGCTTGTGAAAAACTTAAAATTATGTCTGTATCAATTGTACCGAAGTTAAACATACCTCTCTGGATATTCGGACACTTTCCGGGCACCGAGAAGAATTTAACAAACTCACTCCGATTACGATCCGGCACATCGACCACTTCGGTCTAATTCTCACCGAGAACTGGAAATTATAAGTTCCGAATACTGTTTATGTTTACGCTCGGAGCGGGCGAAATAACTAGAGTTATTATGTGACTCTCAATCGACATTGAGGTTATACTTTTATCGTAAACAGCACACGTCTGAGAATAGTGGAAAATATCGAATTTCCGATATTGCCTAGCGATATAAATCGAATGATCTGGGCACATGTGGTTGAATTTGTCTCGATGCAAACTACAACTTTTGTTCTCGGAGAAAACCAAGATTACGAAAATACTGACGCACGTGAAGTGTTGAACTTTCTAAAAAGTTTTATCGGTAAAAGAAAAATAAATTCGAGTCTATTTAATTCTAACTCGGAATTAAGCCATCCTGAAACTATCTTAACGAGTAGAAGATCGTTGGCGGTCTTATTGAGCGAAACAGTTTTGAGTTTTTATTTACCCAGATAAAACAGTTTTAAACATCTGCTTTACATTCTTTATACATAAATGCGCTGAAATCTTTAATTTAATTTTTTTCTTCAATATAACAAATAGTTGTTAACGGGTGATAAAGTGTTAAGGAATATTCTGCCATGTATAATTCGAATGTATGAGATTGAATTCGGTATGAAAAAAAAATGGGGGTAAAAAAATCGTTCAAATTTCTGATGATTACTACATGGAAAGTTATATTCAGTCGCGTCCCTGTATAATAATATTTGATAATGATATGCCAGAAGCTTAATACCTTTATATTTAGTTGCGCGGCCCTGTGCTTCCGACCCTTCTCCAATTAAAATTTTATAAAACTTGTTTCTGCAATAATGAAGCTAATACTCGCCATTATATTAATTAGTACTCATGATTATTAATGACCGCTATTCTTATGCATAAAATCAAACTTCGATAACAGAGTTAAAAATCTAGTGAATATTCATTTCCCCGCGTGCGTCCCGGGAGTTCGCGCGAATTGTGCGCAGTGTGGTGGGCCCCGTCCACGTTGCGAAATCGATTGAATAATTACACAAAAATCTGATCTTGATACACCGCTTCGATGAACTTCCATTCTTTTCATTCTCTTCTCTTACAATTTTTCCTTCATTTCGTATCACATATCCATCTGACCCTTGCAATGAAAAATTTGGCGGGAAATTAAGTCGAGGAATTCATGAAGACTCCGGTAGATTTTTGTTGGTAAAAAAAAAGCAAAAAGAGAAATACGATGATCACAATATACGCTTAAGTTTTTCCACGTACATCGAAACGCACTGTTTCAGTTATAATCTAGATATAATGGAACACCGTTCACACAACCGAACTTGGTGTACCGCATGCTGTTTACTCTGATCCTTTCTTCGAGGTGAATTCTCGGTGCATACGTGTGTTTCATATTGAATTCAATCTCAACATTTAATGTGAAGGTATGCTGTAAATGTATGCTGCTTTCTCAGGATTGCTGCTGCACTCTCATATACGGTCGCATATATAATATATTAGTCGTAACGAGAATAATAATTGCAATCTGCGACCGAACGATATGCTGCACTTTCGCGATTCTCCATAATGCATTAATTCGTCTATATAATGTACCTGCGTCGGGTATTAAATTAGTTCCTGTTTTGATACGAATGTATAGATACGATCTAAATGAATAGTTTTTTTTCTCTCAGATCGCTGGCTTCGTACACATGTACAGAATGGAATGAGAAAAATTTCATTCTCAAACGTGAAAGCGCGTCAACGAATTTTGATAAACTTTTTTTCATGACAAACGAAAGACGAATGATCTTTTTCTTCTGACGAGGAATCAGATCTCTGAAGATCAGAGAGTTTCTGATATACAGAGAGGAAAATTTAGAGATTTCTTTTATGGAGAAAGTAAAAAAGGGGGGGGGGGAAGGGGTGTGTGACGTCGGTATTGAACAATGCATATTTTATATACATATATAGAATATTATTCTCCTACCAGCAGTAGACATGTTGAGCAGTTGCAATCTACCCTTTCTATCAGTTCTAATTTATGTTGAGTAAGGTACCTACCTACCTTCGCCCCCAGACTACTACTACCCACCTACCCTCTCCATTCTGGTTGGTTGGGAGCTTGGTAATGTTTCAAGTAGCTCGTCTGTTGTTAATTTACCCCATCGGGGCTTGATGGGGGTCTGTCTACCCGATGCTGTTCCTGCCGCTTTTACCATCACCATCGCGAAACACCCCTTTATACGATATATACGCCACTCTTCTGTGTATGTTTCCTATATAGAGTTATAATATACACCAAAAAGGAAGCATATAGGAAACGTCCCTCTGATTTTACTCCTACAAACATTTAATCGGTTTAACAAAAGTTAAAATTTATCCACTATAATAATACCCTAAAAACGTCCCGAATACATTTCCTCAATTTATACACCTATTTCAGAGGCAGAAAAAAAAGTAGAAAAAGAAATGCAAAACATGCAGTCCATCAGACAAGCGCTTGATACCTGCTTTCTAATTGATGCCACTTTGGTAACTGAATTGAATTTTCATTTTACTAAATTTATACCTATAGCTTTCGAGCGTCCGACAAACATGTAACTTATTAAAGTATCGACCACCTTCACCCTTGCTTTTATAGGTATACACGTAATATATATATAACCAAATTTAGTTCGTCCTTGCAACACACAGGGACTGCAGGGGTCTCAGCAACTGTGTGTTGGTTAGGGAGAACTGAGATGGTGACAATGAAACCCTTTGTTCAAAGGCAAAGCTCTATTCTTCCTTCTCAATTAAGTACCTGTGATTTGCATAGGTATATATCTAACAACGCGAATATTGAGTTCCATAGATACGCTGTTGGGGATCGCTGCAGAGGGACTAAAATTACGAGCAATCATTCCTGATAATTTCGCCCATTACAACATCCCGAATTCCTATAACAAACAGATTTTCATCGCATTATAATACGAACTTTCAAAAAGATTCGATTATTCACAAGAATATTACAAGACTGAAGCCTTTCATTTTTTTCGATTTTGGGTTCAAAGATTAACAATTCTTTTTTTTCACCGGACATTGATGTATTTTGAGCTCAGGAATCTGAATCTGCTGACCCAATTAACCTAGCTATCAAATTGATCGAGCTATCGCCAGTTTTTCATACTCAAAAGCAGTGAAATTGGGATATCTTGATCAATTTTCTTCGTAGCTCGACAAAAATTCCAAAGGGATCAACCAACACATTGCCATTTCAATCTATCGGGGAAAAAAATTCATTTCCACATTCAATTCAAAAATAGCAAATAAAATACATCACATGCAATGGAAAGAGATTTTGATTTGCAGCATTTCAACCTTTCTTTATCTGGTTTTGCACGTGTGTATAAATGTGCACGTAGAAATATACATATATATGGATATATTCACCCTGGTATACGTACACGTACACCTTATGAAAGTACCATAAACATATGAACGAGACCGAACCCTTTTCTCCACCCACTATTCACGTTCTCTCCCCTGGTCGTGGGGTGACCGAGTAGGGTGGAACATTAATATCGCGAAATGAAGCTCATTTGCATATAAATAAGGTGGGGGGGCAGGATGAGCCTTCCTTTCACCTCTTCCACCCTCCACTCCCCCATTTCTCTTCTCCTCCAATCCCATCCTCTCTCTTTCTCTCTCTCTCTCTCTCTGCCTCCTTTTCTCCCTCAGTCCCCGCAGGACTAATTACACTCACAGACAAAGCACTACTCGCGGAGACGCGGGAACGGTCAGTGCCCTACTACCCGATCTTATAATATATGTAGATTTATAGATATTATATTTGCCGTATATTATTTTTCAACATTCGCCATAGGGTGGTGGGATGAAAATAGCTGTGAAATTTTACGAATCTTCTATAGAAAAGTAACTCGATAGAATCGAGTCACCTTGTACACCGGGTTGTGCAAAAATTTCGCGATTGAGCTTTCATCATAAATCCAACCCCTCGGACAAATTCTCTGGACAAATTGTTCGAATCGCAGAGAATATAATTCCTTAGAATGAAGTTACTAAAAACGCTATGACCAACCAAATCCAAAACTTAATATTATTTCAATCGAGATGAAGGAAATGGGGAGAAACCGGCTGCGATCGAGATGCTCTGAATTTATATCGAATTGATACAAAAACTGTTGGATGATTTGCATCAGAATATTTCCCGATGATGTTTGAGATGTCGAGGTGGCCAGAGAGACTGGATTGCAAAACGATAAAGTATAATACTGACACACGTGTGTCGTTGCCTCTGGGATATTATACTGACCGGATGGATATTAGTAGGTAGTCTCCGCACCTATCGTTTATTAAGCGCAAACAGATATTAATGTATTTTTACACGCAGGAACGGTTTCGTTGTGCTGGCTGCTCGGGGGGGTTCGAAGCCAAATCCAATTACTTTTATTCGGGCGAAATGAGTGCAGCTCAAGTCATTAATACTAATCAATGGGCGGACCAGGCGCGCCATAGGAATTACCCATAACTCAACCGGTTAAATTACTTTATTGCAAAAAACTTGTGTTTTTGCCAATGTGTGTTGTGCTCTGTAGAGTATAGAATGTATATAGAGAAAGAGAGAGAAGATACAGAGAGAGAGAGAGAGAGAGAGAGTAAAAAAAGAAAGAGAGGAAGAGAACGGATTCGCGGGGTCGGTTGTGTTATACGTTGGGCACAGCGCGATGCCACATTGCGAACTGCGAACTACTACGTTGCTGTTACTCTGCTACTGCAGGGTTGCATTGTGGGTATTGTTGTATCGCGTACAGGGGGCGGCTCGCGATAAGTAATGTTTATTGTAACCTTTTTCCTACTATTTTTTATTTTTTTTCCCCCAGTTTTCATTTTTTTTTTTTTTTTTTTTTCTCCAACCGAGTGCAGTTGCAGCATTTTTCGCATTAGCGAGATGGGGCGCAGTCTGCTAACGATTTTTTGTTGTCGAACGCTGAATGGCTTCATGTAAATTTACAACCAGCTATATCCTATATACCTTCAGGCACCGGTGTTGCACCCTCCCTCTCTCTCTACGCATTCTAGTTTAAACATCACATACCTAACCCCCTCTTGCGTTTTTTCTTCATTTTTTGTCATTTTTTCTCTTTTTTATATGTGGGTCACGCTCGCATACGATAAAATGCACACAAACAAACGTATTTTGTACACCAAGTCATGGAATGAACGACTTACTTGATTCATTTCATTATATACATATTTAGTTTTCTGTTAAGTTTTTTTTTTTTTGGTTTTTATTTTTCATTGCATTTTAGTTATCTACGTTACAGTATTCTTTTTTCAACCCCTGAAAATATGGATTGTATAATATTTGGCGAGTAATTTAAAAAAATTGCAACCCCAACCCACCGAAAGGGTGGTTTATAGATATACTATATCCGATGTAGATAAATTTGGGGTGAACTTTATGCTTTGTTGTATATTTATTGTATTTTAATGTGCCAGTTGGCAATTGAAGATGGATAAGAATACAAGAATGCGAAAGAGAGAGAGAAGAAAAAAAACAACTCTGGAGAAAAGGATTAATTGGAGGGGATCGATTTATGTTGATTAGGATCGGATGATGGGTTGTCGCCAAATTGGAAGATCGGAGGGATTCGCCGTGCATAAACCGCACTTTGAAATAATTATGTCTAGCGATTAATAATTCATTTACAACGAGAGAGAATATATCCATCGAGTAAAATTGATTCTCTAATATTTTCGGTCTCAGTCAGCTCTGGGGCGCTGAGTTCAGCCCCGTCGAAAAAGAAATGAAGAAAGAAAGAAAAGAAATGGTAAAAAGTCGAATTTCTGGTTGCGAGAAGAGAACAAACAGCTTTTACGATCCAATCAGGCTGATTATGATTAATTTTTACGTCTCTATATACACGGTATTATAGCGTGCGGCTGCTACTGCAGGTCATAAATATACATTTTTCCGACTGGCAAAAATATTTCCACGTGTATTTCCAAGCCAAATATATATCGAACTGGTTCACGTTCGTTCGACTAACTTCAACCCTCCCTCGCCCTCCCCCTTTTCCGAATCAACTTTATTAAAACCAACGCAGAGCAGAGCCAGAGCCCGACGCTCTTCGGTGATCTCCATATGACGGAGGGGCAGCGTTCTCTGCAAGCGAGCTTTTTTTACCTACCTACCTGTTTAATATGCAGCTGTAACATACCACCGAGTACAACGTTTACGAATTTACGCTTAAAAATTGTGAATAACCACTTTTTTTCATTATTATTATCATTATCATGTACGTGTATACCCACGTACACACCCATACGCGAAACGGGGCGATTGTCATTCGTTGACTTTCGACGGGTTTTATAAATTTTTTATGCAATATGAACGAGATTAACGTATGCTGAAAAGGGGCATTCGTTTTTGTTACTGCCCGTAGCAGTCGAGCGTAGAGTGGTTGGCGGGAGTCGGGGGTTGAAAAGTGGGGAAAAAAAAAAAATTTGAAAATATTCGAAAAAATAAAATACAGAAAAAAAAACAAGTGGAGGCTTACGGTTTTGCGTAACACCCACTCCCCACTAACCACCCTATACACCTCCTACGTCCACTGAACCGCGAACGACCAACCCTCACATTGATCAAGGCCTATACTGCTATGTTATGCGAACCTCGCTGCTTCAATTAAAAGAATTATTTGCGAACCTTTGCGCATCGTCATACACATATGTATGTATCCACCCCCTCGGCGGTATATCGAATCGACGTATATGAAGATTCTAATTGCCACATTTGAAAAAATTTATTTATGGTTTTTTTCTTTCTCTCTATAATAAATCTGAGGTTTGAACGGTTATCGATGTAAATCGTTTGAGGTTAAATTTATAGTGATGCAGAAAAAGGAGCCTCTTGTTCTTGTTTTTTCAAATATTATCCCTTTTGCAATTTTGAAATCTTCGATACACTTAATCTGATGGATCTTAGTACGGTCGATATACACGTTCCAGCATATTTCCATGCCATTATGCAAATAAGCCGCACGTTGGTAACGGATATATGTAGATGGTTTTATGTATATGTATAGGTAGCGAGGTATCGTAAACCTCCCCTCTACACCCCCTACCCCGTTATACTCGGTTCATCGATTTATTATAATTTAGATTGTCTTCTAAGAATCCATCTATACGTATTATAATACCGTACAAAGTATCTCGTACATCGTACCATAATATATTATATGAATATATACGTATGGACTGTAAAGCGCGGCGCGGTGTATAAATTTTCTTTGTCTATGTGTATATTAGACGGAGACGTTCATTAATTCCTGTGAAATGATGTAAATATGACAGAATTATCAGCGGGTAATTTTAACGGGTGATCATTGAAACACAGACCTATATGTACCCACCGTACCTATAATATCAATTACCAGAACGTTTTCCACCCGATCACATACATCAGCTGTTTTCATATACATATAAACCACGTGCACATACACATATATTTATAACGTTGTATATATAATATACCTTCAACACGTCTCAAAGTCCTACGTATCGCTAACATTATTACAGTAGGTAATGAACTCGTTTCAATGGTTTGTTTGTCGTGACCAGGCACTTCGAGAGACTATAATTTACCAGCATTGACCACAGCCGATTGATAATTTAGTAGCCATGCCATATGCTTTTATAAAGGAATGCCGCGCGGCGGCCATCAGCTCTCGGCGTTGAATCGAGACAAATTAATACATACATTGCCGCGACAACGTTACACACGATCTCATGGATCGCCGCTTGACTTATTGTTAGTCGCTCTTATGTGGGGTTCGATACATACATACGTATGAGTCCTCGCGTACGAATCGGTATCCGAACTTTTTTTCGATGATTAAAAAAAAACAAACAAAGAAAAAGGAAATTAATAAAACGGGCCATAGAATATATTGACCACTACGGTGTAATTTATCCGTCAAGGTATTATATCGTGTAGGGCAGCAATACATATGATAATTTTCACGTCGCGGGGATGATGTTCGTAAATACGTAATGATTGTTTTTCGAGTTAATTTTCAACTGAGTGGTGCGGTAAAAAGTGAAATATATGTCTACTTAGGTACGTATACATATACACAACGCGTGTGATACGTTCGGGCACATCACGTTAATGAACCGCGATATGGGCGATCGAAAATTTCACCAAAAATTAACGCTAATTTTCCATCTATATATTTACATAGGTTGAAATTTTCCATCGGTAAAATTAAACAGGCTCGGAGTGCAGGTGATGAAATGAATACGTGTTTTCGAAGAAGCCTGTATATTCATATATACGTTATATCGTTGCCTAATTGCTCAATATGTATCTCGAGATAATTAAATGCGCAGTCTTTTTTCAATGTGGATTATTGATGAAAAATTAATGAAATAAAAATAATTAACTTCTTCGACGTTGAGCTGGAATCGGCGATGGTTGAAACCTGGGAGAAACCGATATTCGTTGTACTTCGTATAGACCGAAGTAACCTTTTATTGAAATCGGTATTACACCGTATTTGCCATTTCTATATTTTCTAACTATTTTCTCTAAGGTGTATATATCTATAATGCACGTACCTATAAATGCTCGCTGCAAAATAACGCCACGTTACGCGTGTCGTAACGCAACTACGGTGCTAACAGAAACGGGAGTGCACGTTGTACGTGATATATAGACATATATACATGTGGAATTGCTGCAGCAGACGCACAAATGCAGGCTGGGCGACATTCCAACGCTTCGTAGTCACTCCGTTTAATTCCATTCAATTCCGTAACCTTAGAACCCGGCTGGTATATAGCAGTTAGTTTACTTTCACGTGGATTTTCCCACGAGGTTAACTCGATTGGCTGTTCAACACTAACGGCGGACAAACTGGAGTTAACATTTTCTAATCACGCAACGAGCGCGGATATACCAGTTTCACTTGACATTGCCTCGTTGACAACCGCACTAACGAAACGATTTTTTTACTTCTTGTTGCAGGACAGCGACAGAAGCAGCACCGGAAGTCCTGAACCCGGATCAGGAGGTGCCCTTCACGAACATCAACTCCTAATGGGGGGGCTGAGAAGCCCTACCCAAAGGGAACCAAATACACCCCCAGATAGCGTGGACCATGCCAAAGCCGCTGCCCAGGCGCAGGCACATCTGAATGGAACGAGTACGTGATTGGAGATTTTTTTCTTTCGATTGAGAATAAACTTTTCTGTGGATTTTAGAAACTGATGGGATTAATTTCTTTCAATCTTCAAATCCACAGTGGCGGGAATGGTGACATTACAGAATCTTCAAAACTTGGCGAATCTTCAAAATCTTCCTCAGGTAGCCTCGCTGGCGGCAGGACTTCAGGGAATGACCGCTGGTTTGACAAATAATCAACTAATCAATGCCCCGCTCAATCTTACCGTTAGTTCTTCGGGTGAGTTCTCACCAGGTACGACTCAATGACAAATAAGTTTGGGGTTCAATTGCGAGCTTTGCATCGCAGGATCACAAAGTTGGAGAATCATATTTGTAGCTCGTAAAACTCGAATTGTGAAACGGGAATCATTTTTTCAGGCGGTACGATACCAACGTCGTCGAACACAGCTACAACTTCTCACCTTTTACCCCCAAGCTCAACACCGGTGGCAACACTACCCCAACTTTTGTCGCAACCACAACCAGTTGCAATGCCTCAATTTATTTTGACATCCGGACAACTCGTGCAAGGCATTCAAGGGGCGCAGTTGCTGATACCAACCTCCCAAGGTGAGCTAGAAAAAAAATCTAGGAGAATGATAGAAAAAGATATTCCAATACGATTGAAGATTAATAATCGAACGATATTCCGATGACTCGATATCCCGATCGCTGCAGATGTATAGGAATAAGAATTTCAAGTATCTTCGAATTTCGTAGCCAACCGTATCGAAATATTACATGAGCAAGTCTGCACTACCACCACTAATGGCGGGTATCCAAGGCAGACAGGCAGTTCGTTCGGTTAGGTGAGACTAGCGGTCAGCTAGCCTTCGTACGTACCTACGTAGGTAGCCTCTTGTCTCTCTTCCTCCTTTTCCTCCCTCCGCCCTCCCTCTTTTCCCGGTTCTGGACGTATACCTACCCGCGTTCGACCAGGCAGAGGGCAAACTCTGCAACTAATTTCAATGTATAATTAACGTCTCGCTAGCCACCCCCTCCGTGCCCTAGCGGATGGGGTTTCCTGGGGCACCTCTGTCTCTCTCGTCCTTTCGAGACCCAAACCAAAGTACCCACTCCTCGTACTGGACGTCACAGCCCGCGGATTCGGCCACTATTATATCGATTGCGGCTACTACTAAACCTCGTTCCTTCGACGTTGTTCAACGTCGTACCGAGACCATGATTCTCTATATATGCTGTAGAAATCGCAACGTATACGAAAGTGTTTCAGACTTCGTTCAGATTAGAGAGAAACCAACCGGCTCTTTGTTATTTGGTGGCAACACCTTCGACCGCTCAATTTGGAGACGAGCTCACTTTTAATTCTCACCATTCAAACGTCGTTCCGGAGAATCGTTATGATCATACATACGACGCTCGGATACTCGAATCGATGGTTTTCCGATCATGTTTCGTTGCGGTGCAGGTAAATCCTTGAGTACGTTAAGAGCGGAAGCGTGAATTATATTGTAGGTAACTAAACACGATAGTGCATCCGAATAAGGGACTTGCTTAGCAACGTTAATATACGTATACGTATATAGTTTGTATATATGTACTCATGTATACTCATGATCGGTAATCATATTAAGCGCGTGCACCAAGTAATCTGATTAGCGATGCCCGGGGTGATCCTGAGAACTATTCTAAGTATGATTAGGAGTCCAGAGCCAGTACACGGTACCTACTTCCCGCTATTGAGATGGTGATAATAGTTCCCTAACTTCCCTGGTCCTGAGGTTAGAAGCTTTGGTGGTGGTTCGACTAACGTTCTCTCTATGAGGAGTTTCCACAACTTGTAAAACAGGGTAGTGCCCCTCATGCCGTTCATTAAACCTTATGCAGCTATACGGGATAAGAGAATAAATTGAAAATAATTTCATCGGATTATCCGTTACATCGACAAAATCTTTATAGAAAGATTAACTATACATTTTATAATAATCCCACAGGAATTGCTACCCAGACGATATTAACCATACCGGTGAGTCACGTGACGAACAACCAGATGGTAAATCTAGCTTTGAGTAACGGGCAGGTCGTTTCAACGACGTTGGCCAATCTGCAATCGATAGCCCAACCCCAGAACATAATGAACACTCCATCGAGCAATGGTGAGTAGCAGCTTACTACGGAGTGGGGGAAAGGGGTTGAAATTTTCACCGAGTGGTGTTTTCTTGTTAAAGGAGCATAGCCCTTATCTTTTGACAACTTTCAGTTCCGACAAGCCCAAGTCTCGCTTCCGGTCTCGGTATCAATCCGGCGGCGCTCCCTCATCTTCTTGGGAACAGTTCAGCGAGTCAACAACTTCTAAACGCAATGCAACCTCAACAAATTCTTCAGGCAGCTCAGGCCGCTCAGGTCGCTCAAGCTGCCCAAGCCGCGCAAGCAGCCCAAGTAGCTCAAGCTGCTCAGGCCGTTCAAGCCGCTCAAGCTTCTCAACAACCTTTACTGACCACCTCGCCTCAACCACACAGACATCGGCACAGTTCGCATTCGATTCGTTCCAGCACAAGACCTTACCCGGTATCTATAACAAATTTATACGAAACTGATCTGCAAAATTATCGTTCACTTCCTCGATACGCGATGCGTGTTATTGATTTAGAAAATATTAGACATAATTTTCATACGTGTTTCTTTTCTTTATTACAGACCGCGGAAGATCGCCATAGAGAAAGACCGGAGCAATCATCACCGTTGAACGGATCGGTCGGCTCCGCAGCATCGGCCTTAAATCGACTAGCTGCAAGTAACGGAGAGATCACGATCACAACCACGCATGGACCAAGCGGTGGGGTCAAGGCGTCACCGAGTAGCTTGCACAGCCCTCGAGACGAAGAAGATGACCTATTGAGCGACTCGCCAAGTGAGTATTATGATGCCTGTTCAAAATATGTACGTAAAAACGATAGCGTGACGGAAAAATAGATCATAGATCAGGTCGGTAAGTGAGCATCTCACGAAGCGGTTGCGTTGATACCTCCGTTCTTTTTTTTATTTTATCTTCATTCGGGTGGTATGAAAAAACCAGTTCTTTAACGGCTCAACGATCATTCCATACGCAAACTTATTATTCCATGCCTAAAGCGATTACTGCTACATAATTCATAATCATCGGTACGGATTTCATTTGTTACTCTCGAAAAGAAATCAATAAGAAAAAAAAACGCCTGAGTAATGGAGAACGAAAATCATAAGTATATATCGCTATACAACCGAATCTTTTGAGTCTTTTTTTCTTTTTTAATACACTTTGATCATGTGCTATTACTTGAAAACTAATTTGCATTATATAGTCTCATTAATTTGCGAAATGGATATTTCAATAATTATTGATGAGAAACAACCGTCACCACTATCTTAATTAATTTTGTTGTATTTTTAACAAACTCTATCCGCGCGGGGAGTGGTCGTAAATGTACGGAATGGAACGTGTACATGGATTATTGCGTAATAATGAATAATATAGATATGTATCTTTCGTAGAGTTTAATCTGGCGACATTATGGATATAAGAGCAATTAATTAACTGCTACTTATCAAATGTAGCGTGCTCCGGATTTTCTGTTTATTACGCGGAAACGAACGAGAACCACGCGCGGACACAAAACTGGTTAGGCTTGTCCCCTCATGTGGACATTTCCAATCGACCCGTACGCGTTCTATACGCGAACACGCGATCGAACAGATTTACGAGGGAAATCGAGGCGATACTGGATCTTTTAACGAGATCAGCGAATATCATTATATATTATACGCGTATATACCGACGTTGCTTTACCACTTCTTACAGTAGAGGGTTGTTCCCATCACGCGTCCCATTTTGCTGGGGTGAACAACGTCAATGAAAAGTAAGAGGACAAAAAAAAAGGATATTGTTTCGTTCCTCGCAATGTGTCACGAGAAGGAAAAAAAAGGATGCGAGGGACTGAAATTGTTTAATTCATTTGACCGAGCTGTTTGAGAATATAATTATAAGGAATTTTCTGTTGTATTCCATAAATTAAATTACAAATATCGCGTCATGTTTTGAAAATCTAAAAATAAAAGGAATACGCAACACATTTTCTTTTGATAATTTACAGATCAGCCGACAATCAACGAAGCTACAAATAACGTGGTGGATGGTATTAATTTGGACGAGATCAAAGAGTTCGCGAAGGCCTTTAAACTGAGAAGACTTTCGTTGGGCTTAACGCAAACGCAAGTAGGACAAGCTCTTAGCATTACCGAAGGACCCGCATACAGCCAGAGCGCAATTTGTAGGTAAGTCAAAAGGAGACAGACACGAAATAAAGCAAAATAAAAAAATGCATTGATACATAAGAAATCAAAAAAGCGTTCATAGAATCTGAATTGACAAATTGATTAATTCGATCATCCGCGGATGTGTACGCCTTATGCAAATCGATAATACATATTTAAAAAAATGTGCCAGGTCACTGGATATGGCATTTTAAATAATAGTGATGAGAGAAAAAAGTCAACCATTTTTTTTCCATCTTCCCGCAATTACTCGCGAAATTAATCACAAATGTTCGAGGATAAAAATTGATAACGAGAAAAAAAAAACCCGCAGTATTTGACCAAGAAGTGCACTTATAGTTTTTTTTTCCCCCCCTCATTTTCTTCCATTTATATTTATAAATAAATTAAGTCTCGTCCGCAGAATAATTCTAGGATGATTTTTAAGATGAAAAAAAAAATGTATATATTTTTGTAGCTGGGTGTGATGATTTTATAGATTTTATATTGGATTAGTGATGAATATATTACTCGTATATGGAAGAGAAAAAAACCTTAAAAGAAATAAGAAAAAATCAACCAAAGATTTCTTTTAACTAACGTAAGCATTGGTGATTGTTCCCCAGTGCCCTGGCTACCCAGATGTACGCTGCCTCGCAGATTACCTCTCAGCAGCAAGTTATGTACGTTAAATCCACATGCTACTTATTTAACTTAAAAAAAAAAGAAGAAAATTAAAATTCTTAAATACTAAAAATCCCTTCCTGCAGTTATATCCAATCAGAATGATCGATTATATACCTACTTCGCGATGTACGATACATGTAGACATATGTATACATGTATGCATATAAATTTTATACCGCTTTTGTTTTTTTTATTACCGCTTATAAATAATATTTATCATATATTATACACGCGCAGTATTTCTTAACCGGGATGTTAATTAAGAGCAATTATAAATTCGCAATTATTTTCTACGCATATATTAACGAAATAAATAAATTATACTCAAATCTGGTGAGAACACCATTGAAACAATCGAGTCATCGAGTATGTTATGAATACAGTATTTTTATTAACATATTTTTTCTACTTATTTCTCAATCATTTTACACCCACATACATCTCTCATTTATCGTTAGTTTGGATGCGTAAAATCGTCTCGATTCGTTGAAAAAAAAATTATACAAGTATCATTCGTCAGAATCTCTGAATGTAAAACGATTTTCATGTTGAGGATATAATCAAAAGAAAAAAAAAAAACACAATGAAGAAAAAAAATGTTAAAAAAAAACTGCGATGCTGCCACGTGATAAAAATGCAATCTGTGCTTCTCCTTATCCCAGGTTCATCCTCTCTTTTCATTAAAGACCTTCCTACTGTGATATCGTACGCTTAGACAAGTTTAACGTTTTCTTTAATCATTTTAAATCTATTTTTTTTTTCATTTTTTTTCATTTGGTCTACTGTACTATACATAAAATTTTTTGAATTCACTCTCTTTGTACGCTAAAATTTTTTCGTTCTTGACGTTGTTTAAAAAAGAAAAATTAGATATATTTTTGGGTATAGCTGCAGATAGATTTACTACATTTTCTAATTTAGTTGAAAAAGGAGCATTGATAAACCAATAAAGGAAGCATATGAAACCAATCAAACAAAAAAAAAAAGAACACTTAAACAAAGAAACAATCATTGATTAAACTACTTTTTTCGAGCCAGGGCATTGGCAAGCTTGGGCATGGTGTCGCCAACACGTAACAAAAAAAAAAAAAAATTGAATGCATTCTTATCTGCACTGTTTCAGATATTTCTGTGGGCAACTGTCTAATTAATTTTCTTTTGATTTTTATTTGATTTTTTTTTCCTAATTAAAAAACAAATTCATTTTTGCTTTCTCATGTCATTTAACAGTTTGCGTTGGCAACATCATACGCAACATCACCAAACTTCTTGCATGACTGCAGCCTTGTCAATGTCCTTCTTATATTTATACCAAATATATACGATCATTGGATTAATAAGATTGAAAAACAAAAATTAAATTAATGATGAAATGATTGAAATAATGCATGTAGAATTAATGCTCCTTTAGCCGTGTGCGTCATACCGTTCAGACAACAAGATAACAAATTAATTATTGTTCTTTACATTTTCCGTCTTTGAGAAACAAAATTAAAAAGAGAAAAAAATTAACAATAAAATTAGTTTAGTCATATTTTAAATGCATGCATATTATTAAAGAGAAATAAAGAAAGATTCAAATGATGTTTTCTTGATATTCAGGTTTGAAAAATTAGACATCACGCCGAAAAGCGCTCAGAAAATCAAGCCCGTTTTAGAAAGGTGGATGAAGGAAGCTGAGGAGAGGTGAGTTAAATTCTGTGTTAATTTGTGGAAAAAATGAAAACTGCAATTCTCGGTGGTTGACTTCCATCGCTTATCAAACTATTTTGCGAATCGTATATATGCAGAAAATCCGAGAATAACCACAAAACCAAATGGCACGTGATACCATAGATATATGTAGGTATAGATATTTAGCTCATGCGGTGTGAACGCGTGCGTGATAATTGACAACTAGCTAATTGAATCTAGAGCTGATTAATTGTAGATTCGTGTCTAATAAAATCTGGGAATGTTAATTAGAGGGAGGGTAAAATCGTTACGGTAATTCAATCGACCACATCAGTTGTAATGCGTATAGATATATACATTACACATATTATGTACATATGTACATTCTATGTAATATATACATATAACCGTTCGGATTTGCGGTGCAATGATACGCACACATGTATTCCTGCAACACATGCATTGCGAATCCGGAATGACTAAAGTCCCGATTTTATATACCACAGAACTTAAGCCCGCGGCGTTTCCCGTAGGATCGTTCGTCACGCTCGAGAAGTTTATATACGTATATATATGTATGTATGAAATGCATCACATTGCGCCGTTTTAGGGTCGTGTTTGTAAACGTACACATTATATACACCATAATATTACCGGTTAAATTCGATGATCGGTAAGTCATGCGCGCCTATAACGAATTTCAATCGGTGAACGGTGATGATCGGTTCGATATAAAAATAAAAAAGAAATAATTTAATGATTAAAAAAATGTAGTTAATCGGAGAACACGCGGATGCGGATGGTTTAACAATCGCAACTAAAGTTCATACAGATACCCCGATGTATATAAGTACATATAATAACCGCGCGGTGACTACAGCGAATCGTTTTCAGGAATTTTGCGGTTGCATCGCTGACGCTATAGGAGCTGCGGAGACTGCAGATACCGAAAGTCCGACGAAGGACCCCTGCACCCCCTTCCTTTATTCGATTCTTCTAATTTTTATTTTTTTCTTTATCTTATTTTTTTTTTCCTCTTTTCCTCTTTCCCTTAGCAGCTGTACAGAGGAGGCTGTTGCCATCTCGAAGTCCCGCAACGTAGCTAAGTGCAAGCGTGTCTCGGCTCGTACGAAAAAATGAAAGCAGCTAGTTTATGCGGTGCACGTGCACGATTTATCTGCCGAGTAATTAAACTGTGGACTAATTAAAATCAGGTTCCTGATGTACCTCCTCCTCCCCCTCTTCCCTTCTCGCCTCTCATTCTACCCCGTTTCCTCCTCACCCCTGCCCCACTACACTTCGTCGCGATATTCTCGCTCTCTTTTGCTCTTTACATTCTGCCCTCTATCTCCACCCACCCTTTCCACCCCTTCGAAACTCCTTTGGGCTCCGTGCGGCTCTCTCCATTAGCATATTGTTTTCGTGAATTCGTCGAAATATCTCGACGCCATGCTAATTCACGGTGTACTTTTTATCGCTCCGTGGTTTGGTGGAAAATTTACAAAGTAAATTCGACCTTTTAACCAAGCCCCCCCTCCCCCCTTTCGCCGCGGTACCGCGAGGAGCCCGCGGAAATACGGAAAGAAATCAAAAAAATTATTCCGTTACATTTTTTACGTTTTTTTTTTGTCTTGGTTCATGTCGGCATCACGTTCATGTATCGATTCGAGAATATTAATGGCAGTAATTACCGTACGTGAAAAAGTCGCCAGACTTTAACTCAAAACAGTGCATATGATTATAGGTACAAAAGTGGGGCTAACCATCTCACGGATTTTATCGGTGTCGAACCCAGTAAGAAACGGAAACGAAGAACCTCCTTCACTCCACAGGCCCTGGAATTGCTCAACGCACATTTTGAGAGGAACACGCATCCCTCCGGTAATTGAATTTGAAAAACAAAAAAAAAAATTCTCATTATCAAATTTTACTGCCCGAAAAATTTCTGACTACTGATGAATAATTTTTTCTTCTCATTACGATGTTTCAGGAGCCGACATAACGGTTCTGGCTCAGCAATTGGGTTATGAGAGGGAAGTCATCCGGATTTGGTTCTGCAACAAAAGACAAGCTCTAAAAAATACAGTGAGGATGATGTCCAAGGGAGTTGCCTAAGATTTTTAATAATCGAATAAAATCTGAAGCTAAATAATTAATTACCAATTGCTTCGCTAAATTCAACGTGGATTTGGCTCGACTGACGTTAGTTTCTTATAATAAAATATAAATAAAATGTGAACGCGAAACAAACGCCGATCGTTAATATGAATGAAGACTAAATAAATCGCATTCGCAAAAATCTAATGCAACATGCTGATGAAAAAATTAAAACCAATCGGAAGATCACGATGTGTAATAAGTAAAGACGTTTTATTGTATTGCAAAAACAGGAATCTAACGATTCTGATTTACATATGTTAAACGCAACAATAGTGATTGTAGTTTTATTATTTTTTTTTATTTCCGTTACTATTGAATCCGAACAAGTGAATTCGATAAAAGTACCAAGTGTATTTATCCAATGAGATGTAGTGATTTTATTAACAACTGCTTTAAAATGTTGATGATTTTAATTATCTGACAATGAAACGATGAAGCGTCGTACGTTTCTATGACTTAATAAATCGAAGATAAAATATTCAAGGGAAAAAAAGAAGAAATTGTGATCGAACAAGGTGTGTTAATGTACAATGTTGAATTGAAAACTGATTCCGCTGGACTTGGGTCACCGAATCGAAATATCTGTAATATCGAATAACGATGTGAGCAAAAACTGACTTTCGCAATATTCCCGAGTGTTTTAATGGGGATGGAATTTACGTAACTAAAAAACGTTTCCGAATCAATAAAAATCAATCGGAACGAGTTTAACTCACAGGACTAGTAGGGACTAATCGATAACTACGCATACCCATAGTTAAAAGAAAGAAAGAAAGAAAGAAGAAATGAAATAGAAAATAAAGTAGAGAATAAGATGAAAAAAAAAACCAATACAATTATAGTGAATGAATTGCAATAATGTCTTTGAAAGTATAATAAGAACGAATATAAGGTTGTCTCAAATACTCTTATTACCTATAGGTATAACATATTAATTAGTTGACGAATCGGACGAATAATTATATTGTCATTATAATCTAACTTTAAATGTAGTTATCATTAATAAACCTTATTTTCGACATAATCTCATCATTTCATATTTTTTTTTCGTTTTTTTTTTTTTTTTGCTGTAACGCTAGTCCGCATCACTATATGCCATACACATGAAGTATACGTGTTAAATTACATTAATCTCGTTGCTATATTATATACTATTGTAAATCTGCAGTTGCTGGATTCTTTACGTCGGAGGCTTTTTTCTTTCATTCTCTGGTCACCATTTTATCAATTCAGTCGTAACATTCCTATATTATTTCTACCGTTTGTTCGCTGTAATAACAAAATATGTGTACATACTATACCTATGTTTTCCGTATAATGTGATAATACGGAAAAAATTATCCGTCACGAAACGTGCATTTTTAGCCTCCGATAAATAATATCTACTTTTATTTGATGAATTAATTTTTTTTTCTGTTTTTTTTTTTTTTTTTGTTAAACACGTAGGGGATATAAATGAATTTCGAAGAAAAAAAAAATATATATATATGAAAATATATGAACATGTAATAACTATGTATAAAAGTATTATTTTAATCTAGAGATTGTGGGCTAATTCACGCGACATGCTGTTGAGCTACTAATAAATATAAATATACATATAGTTGAACATAAAATAATGAAAAGATGAGTAACATGCTAATAGGTAGCAGCTTGTACATAGAAAAAAAATCTAAAAAAAATTAATGAATAAAAACGTATTGTAATGATAGAATAATAAAGAGTAATTTTAAAGATACGGCTATAAAATAGCTAGGAAACACTCTCATGGAAAGAAAATTTACATGGTTAAAATTTAACAAAAGAACAAAACAATGAAAAAAAAAAAACTGAAGAAGGAAAAGTCGAAGCAAAATGAAAAAAAAAACAACAACAACAATATTTAAAATATTTAATTTAGGAATGATAAAAAATAAAGAGCAAAGTATAGGTTTGTTCCTAAAGCAGGAAAAAAAAAAATTAATAGTAATGATGATGATAATAATTGTATGATAAAATTCAAAATTCAAAATTTTGATTGTGAAAACTGAAACACGTATGTTGTCCTTTTGATAAAATAAAAGAAATAAAATAAAATAAAGATTTAATTAAAATAGAGGAAAAAAAAAAGAAAAAATTAGAATGAAACGTTTGTACAGAGATATTCCGGTTATTAAATTTTGTTATGAAAAAAAAAATGGAAAAAATGAAATGAGAAAATATAAGGAAGAAAAATCAATTGTAGGAATCATGTGTATTTTCTTCGTGAAAAAAAAAATAAATGAAAACAGAAATTATATATATATATAGTATATATACACATATGTATACATGCATATACATGTATAATTTATATTAAAAAAATAGATTATTGAAATATTCATATTAGTACCAAGAATGTGAATTGTATTCGTGAGTGTCATATTTCTAAGGAAGATAGATCCACGGGCGAATGTTTTCTAGCAGTTTTCATTGTGAATAAATGAAGCAAAAACGCAAAAAAAAGTTAATTGATGAAAAAAAATTGTATTCGAAGCGATTGAATAATGTAACATTATCGATTGAATGACTCATAAACAGATCCGATAAAAATCTGCTGATTGTAATTGTTGAATCAGGAAAAAAATGTGAAAGAAATAAGAAACACTTTGAGAATTGTATAAAGGCTAAAATAAAGTGATCAACATTGCCCCCCCACCGTTTATTGTAGATAGAGAAAACTGCTATTAAAACATTGCCCAGCGAAACCAAAGTTCCTACTACGTTTTATAAAATATAACTGGACTGCAAAACTTGGGATGTAAATACGGACTGCAAATTAAGCTAGTAATTCACAATACAATCGGCAATTCATTGAAGTTTAAGACTATATCAAGAGACTGGTACGAAGTCAACTAATTCTATTTGCAGCTAATAGTTCGAGATCGATTGAAGCTGATGTTAATTTTTTATTTATTTTATTTTTTTCCCCCTCTCATTTATACCCAAATTTATGACCGCGCGACAGTTAATATTAATATACGAATAAATGATATTAATGATAATAAATATAATTGGGGGTTGAAAATTTCACAACTAAACATAAATCTATATTTATGTCTCAATTATTGTAACATCAACGATAGCCTAATTACATGTAATATATAATTGACCGATTCTTCAGACTACTTTTTATATGTAACACAATATCAGTATCATCAGTATTTCCATGTACATGTTATTTGAATTGGTTGACTCCTTGACCGCACTGAGCACAGTCGACAACTAAGCACATAAGTATACAATTAGTAATTAAGAAAATAATAAAATAATGAAGAAAAAAAAAATTGTAGCTTTAGAATGAATGTTAGCTCGTAGACACGATGTATTATTAATTAAACTATGTATTTAAAGAAAAGAAAAAGAAAATGAAAAAACGATACAAAAAAAAAAAAATCATGAACACAATTTAGTTGGTAAGTGAATAAAATAATAAATAAAAGAAAAAAAAAAAAAAGAATCAATAAACCTGTGTAAAACCTAGTAGGTATCCACAAGAATGAAATTGAATAAAAACATATATTGTGGTAAGATCCGACTCACATAATTACATTCACATAGTTTTTTTTTTATCTAGTTTCTTTTGTATTTTCGTTTTTTACTTCATTTTTATTGAGAAGGATATGCGTGAGTGAGTCACGGATTCAAAAACGTGTGGGGGAGTAGATTCGGACGTTTTAAGGCAACGTGGGAAACGCAGCGCAGCTGGATAGAAAAAAAAAGATCTCAGATCCGAGAAATGGTCCCAACAATCTTGTTCTTAGCAGTAGTTTTTACAGAAGTATTTGCCATTCCTCTAATTCAACGTGTATCGTACACGCCACTGTATAGAAAATGATTCTACTACCATTACGGAATCGCGGGATTACTGGCGATATATAATTCAACGCTAACACTGATAAAACTACATCGCACCTTTCTTATTATTAAGGACACTGAATCGATGCAGCATTGAATCTCACTGTGCTCTATATTCGTTGCTAAAGTAAGTACGGTCGCAATTGTAATCAATAATCAATAATTATTATCGCAGTGCCTCTGCGAACCTTTTCAAACCATGGGTGTCGATATTGTACCTACCATAGAACCCCTAAAATATATATATCAACCCCTAAACTTTAGGCAGTATCAACAGCTGGCAAAAGTCCCTTTACACCAGCTGCAACTGGCTTCAGATTGAACGAACTACACTCTGTTGAACGAATTCTCCTTCGCCAATGGTGTTTTATTCACCGCGGGTCCGTTCGTCAGTTTCATCTCCTGCTGGTCCAGCCGATCTTACCGACGCCGGGTGATGCTGGAACACAGCTGGGAGGCAGGGAGCTCAACATCTGTAGCTGTGAAACATTTTCTCGAAACCTCGAGGAACTAGAGGAGTTTGTTACCAACAATAGATCAAACAATGGAATTAAAAATAGAGAATGTTATAAATTTTTGATCGAAATTTTTTCAACAGCGATTTTCAGTATGCACGTATATGGGGGTATCGATCGTAGGGTTGGTTTGTCGTCAATTGTGTAGAAATTTTTGAATCGATCGTTATTTTGTTCCGATACTGAGAGCGAATGATATCGATACGACGATGCATCGTTTCATAATTTGTATAGAGATGGCGATACGCTTACAGCAAGTTATAATTGCGTCTCTGATGTTTAATTAACGTCACATAATTGCCTGGCCAATTAGAGTACGTCGTTTAATATTAATCGGCAATTTGAATTCATTTCAATGTGTTTAAAATTTATTGAATACATAATTAAATTCGCGTGTTTTGAATATTGAACCTCGCCACCGGCAAATAATTCTGCGAACCCATTGCCGCGTGCTCACTTATCAAACATACATACGCATTATTATATGCATACCCACCACCTCCCTCAACTTTTCTCATAATACATTCATATCCGCGAGAAACGCGAGAATAATAATGTACATATTGAATAATTTCAGGAAGTACTGATTACAACCTTAGAGCAATGTATATATGAAGCATAAAGTGAATGCAAACGATAATCAAACGCTCTAATTATACCGCAACCTCGTATATTAAAACCATTTCAACATACCTCGTTTCCCCTTTTTCTATATTTTACATAAACTGGATAAATTATAAATTTTATATTACATAAAACAACGAGGGAATCAACCCAACAGTCAATGATCCTGCGTTATAGCTGCACATAATACAACAACTTTATGGATCTTTTATAATAATCAAACGTTAAAATTCACAAGTATAATATACCGATGTCCCCTCAATATTTTTATTATTCTCATTCTATCGATATGAAATCTAGAATGTGTCTGGATTCATCACACAGACGGAGTGACGATATATGTCGCTGAAGCATCAATTAAAATTTTCGGTCATCGTGATGCGTTTCCGACGAGACTGTGAACGGTCGAAGGACGCGCGTATTATATACGTGTCCGTTTCGCGCGATCTTCTTCACGCGGTTTTAATTGGATTAGAGAGAGACCGGTGTGATTCGTCGTCCCTCTTCGCCCGCTACTGCGCCAGTACCTTGATAAAGCCGCGACGGGATTGCGTTGAAAAAGTTTTCTCCTTTTTTTATTCTATCATTTTTATTTTACTAAAAATTTGCCTGTGACGAAATGAAACAGTCAAATTAACGAATTATAATTACCTAACTCCTCGCAGTTTTCTGTCTTCAACAGAGGCTATAATTATATAATATCAGAAATATGACGCATCTGCAGTGTGACCAATTCGCGTTTAATTTTTGCACTGGAATCGCGAATGACAATTCTTATGAATTATATTGTTAGATATCTATACTGGTGCTGCTCTTCGCTGTAGATTCACCGTTTTAGTTAGCTAATTACTAATTTCATTATTATATACTGCAGTTGTTATACATATCCCGACTACAATCCCCGGTATACAACAAGAACTTTTGGGTGGAACAATTGAACGCGAGCCAAATCGCATTTGCTTCAATATGGTCGTGTGATCGTTATTATAATTTGGTATACAGACGCAGCGAAGATCTGCAGATGCGGTAAACAGCCGGTCAGGAAATTGAAAATCTGTGACCGCGATATCACATACAATCTTTTGTTCGATCCTTCTCTTTCCAAAGGTCCAAGAATTTCCGAACACAATCGAACAAATTGAATACAGGTACATCATAAAAAATCAATTTCGCTGCATTTTTATTACATTACAATTGGTGAATGAAAAAATCACAATTTTTTTTTTTTTCATCCAGGAGCTCGAATAGAATCCTACAGTTTTTTTTTCTTCTCCGGAACACCCAGCTGTACTATTTTGCGGTGAGATTTAATTAAAAACATAAAATAAATAAATGAATGAGTAGAAGAATAAGCCCGGTAGTTTTTTACCATTCAAAATGTTACTGTATACAGCGTAATAAGTTTACCTCTCGGGATAATAAAAAAAGGAATAATATTTTTATACTGGGACATTCTTGGCACTGCTTCAGGGCAGAAGCTGTGCAGGTGGGAGCAAGTTATTTTTTTCTTCTCGTTCTTGTACTTCTTCTTCTTTTAATATTCCTGGCGATGGTAGGTACGGCGCGAGGGTGCAGCGGCAGCAGAAGCAGCGGCAGCAGAGGCAGTTCCGAGTCTGAGTTGAGACGGTGGATGGAAGTACATTCATCACAAGTTATTAAACAAGGTAACAAAAGAAGAGCGCGAGCGAGCTGGTAAAAAAGACTGGAAGATAGAATCGCCTAACTAGCCTCCATGATGATAGATGGTCGGGATTAAGAGTCATGGAGGAGGACGAGCCGCCCTCCAGCTCTTTTGCTCTGCCTCTTCTACTTCTCGCCTCCTCGCCGATATTCCCGCCTCTCCTTATCCCACCCGATGCCTCACAAACTGCTCAGATAAAGAAACAAGTCCACCCAATTATTTATAAGAAGGCAGAACAGATGACATCGAATATAAGTTGCTTCAACAAATCGAAATCCTCAAAAGTAATCCTATACCAATACGATTTTCAAGGTACACAAAATGAAAAAAAAAAAAATCTTCATCCATAGTTTTTTTGAACCTTTTCTCAATTATAGAAAAAAAAACTGTCCAATACGATTCGCCGATGTGCACGCAAGCTCGATTTGAAAAAGAACATTTTTTTGGGAATAAATTAGAATTGATGCTGTAGTCGAAGTTGTAGGAGCTGGTTTTGCGGTTTAGAGAATAATATAGTGTGCTTCGAAACTCTTATCAGAGAGAAAACATATTAGCGGTAGGTATTAAATTATGGGTAGCCCCAGGCGAACGTTTCAGTGATACCAACGTAACAAACAACACGAGAGACCCTCTCGAATTAGGAGGAGAGATCATTTCGGGTTTCAGGGATAATTTCATTTGGCAGGACTGCCCGGCTGCCCTCGGGCACCACAGCTGGGTTGATGTTTCCATCTCCTGTGTACATGTTATACACGCATATGTACCGAAAATATACACATTTTTACGAATTTCTGCACCACCTCTCTTCGAATACCCGTTCCTTTTTTTTTTATTTATTTAATTTTTTTTCTTTTGCTGTTTTTTGGTTCAAACCGTTTTGTTCGTTTATTTCATTCCCCTCGCGTGGTACCCCCAGGTCGGCAAACTAGCCAATAATAAAGTCCTTATCACTTGACTTCTATCGTCCATCTACTGGTTAATTTATACGTTTTTACTCGAAAATTATCTACTCGTGTAGTTTTTTTTTTTTTCTCTATGTGTGCAGTCGAAATAAACTGTTTTTACTTCCTATGTGTGCATTCGGATATATACCATATCAAACAGGGGTTGTTTATTTATTATTATCCCAGGGCGTTTACAATAAAAACAAGTAGAATATAAAAATGAAAAATGCATTAGGTATACATTTGAGCGTTATAATATAGTCAAATTTGGTCCCTTTTAAAAAAGACGACCTGCTATCGATACGTATAAACGTCAATGAAATCAAGATATACGGCATAAACTTTACTTTTCTAGAAGTTCTGTAAAAGGTGACAAAAACCTAATTCGATTTGGAAGTCGTTCGATTGGTGGGTTTGATCCCTAGAAATTACTTGACAAATTCTCCCCTTTCAGTATAGTTTCTCTGGTAAAAATAGGTCACATATATCTCTTGTCCCGGGTCGGTCCACCACATTCGGTTTCTCACTTCGATTTCACTGACGATAAGGCCGGCTGTACGTATAGGATAACGACGCAGAACTGTGTGGGTAAATCGTGCAGAGGGTGACAAACTAAAACCAAGGGATATAAAGGTAAGCGAGGTCTCCGAATGGATTCGAGCAAAAAATAACACCATCAAGAGTCGCTGGGGTCCACTTCGTCCCGCATTTCTTCCGCTTTTCTTATATACCGTCAAGCGCAATAAATCCCATCTATATAACATACATAGGTAACTGCAACCTAATATAATTTCAAAACTATGGGTATAACTAGCATTTCCTGCACACCCACAAAAAACCTCCACCCTCAATAATATATCTGTCCTCAGCTGTAATAAGGAACAAACGGATTTCAAAAATCATTTCATCTCGCTTTGACAATGAGATGAAGAAAAAAACCTTTTTCTTCCGAGGCGATAATTTTTTTCGCAATTTCAAATTAAATCCCAGACGGTTTTCTCTCCGATACTATAAGGTGGCTGTGCAGTGATCGTACGGGGGTGGGAAATATATATGTATAATGTATTCTGCACGTTTGTTCGCGGAGAGAAGTGGCGTTGAAACAATGAACCGACCAACCGCGAAGCCCCGTGCAAATCTCTGGGCTTAACACCCTCAGCACCCCTTGACGCACCCTTCGTGACCCCCCCTTTTCCCTTTACCCCCTGGACATCGAATACATAGGGGGTTGCTGCTGCTGCTGCTGCTGCTCCTGCCGCTGCACGATATGCTGGATTTAGACGCCTACTATATAAGTTTCCATGGTTACCGCGCAGTATAACCCCGTGAAACGAGTGCGACTTTTCGCAGGCAACCTGTAACTTTTGATGGTAAAATTAGGTACGCGAAGGGATGTGAGTATGGATATAGATTTGGTAAGTATTTGTTGTATAACTTCTGATCATTCTTTGCGAATGCCTTTTCTTCCTTTTTTTTTTGTTTTACTGCACACGTTCGCTTGGTAATGCAGATATTAACATATCGCATTAGAATTCAGTGATTTCGATTTGATAGTACGTAATGTAGTAAATAGAATTTTTTTTCTTTATCGAATATTCTATGTTAATTTGTTCAAGAGAAAAATATGGAGGGCATCGATATTACCTACACGTATATGTGTGAGTATAAGTATATATTTACAGTTGCGTGTCCGCGGAATATTACTTAAATAAGGCGAGGAATAATTGAATCGTTGCACTGTGCAGTTCAGTTCGAGAAATGATAATATAGTTTCATTCATATTATAGAACGCGATGCCATTTATATTTTACGTCGAAAGATCGTGTTTCCGATTCCAATGGTCTTTAATTTGCGGAATGAATTCCGACGGATGTGAAATATTTTTTTTTTTTTTTCAAACGACTAGAATGTAGATAATGTAGATAATTATCCGAGCAGATAATTTTTTCTGCGTTTGAGATAAAGTTGAAGAAAACGCGTCGCGTTACGTTAATTTCATCCTCTGCTATTTTATAGAAACTCGAAGTCGTGATCATTGCAGATCTAGAAACGAGTGTGCAATAAAATAAAAGGGATTACACCCATTGTCGATTGGCGCGAGCATGCAAGAAGAGAAAAGCATATAAGAATGAAGAAAAAAGGAGGGCAAAAAATTAAAGAAAACTAAAAAAAAATAAATAAGAAATGTAACAAGCGGGAGAAGGGTAGGACTAGAATGTAAGCGGCAGCTGTTGGCCAAATTAAGTGATCATCTCGTCATCAGCGTCAGGGTCGGTCATTCGGTCGAAAGCCCACCGCTGAACTGCAGCGTATACGTAGTGTGCAGGAAACCAGGCGTGTTAAAAATCGAGCAAATCTTTCTTTCTTTATTGGGGAGGTAGCGAAGATTCTGCACGGCGGTGGTGCAGTTGATATTCCACATCCATTCTCTTCGCCGCATCGTGAGCTGTGTTCTTCTCATCCCCAGATTTCGATTCGATCCTCTTCTGTAGCAGACAAGAAGGTGGATGGTTGCCCCGTACCATACAGACGCGATCCTGCAGACTTCGTTTTGAAGCGAGACTCGCGTGAAATTAGCATCTGAAGATCGTAAAGGAAGGCCGAAATAAAAGCAAGATAACTTGATCGCACGACTGGCTGCTGCTCCTGCTCCTGCACCGATGCTGTTGCTGTGATGCTTCTGCTGCTGCTGCTGCTGCTGCCGCTGCTGCCATCCCACCATAATAATAAGAGAGGCGGCGTACGCTCCACGGAGACAGCCGCCATTCGGATTTAATAAATACGAACGTTAATCGCCGTATTTACGAGCCAACTTTTTCTACCTTGCATCAGAACTCCGTAGAGGGAACTCGATTCTTAAACCTTTCAAAATCAACGGACATTATCCCGCGAATGAAATAATTATCGCACATATATTATTGTCGGTATAAAAAATTTCCGCTCGATATTAGAAGGCGAATAAAATCAACGCTCTATTTCAAACCATTTTCTTTTAATTAACAATTTTTCACACGTCGAAATGAATTCGCGTCCTTGTTATTTCGTCTGTAATAGACGTATACGGATTATATTATATATACATCGCGCGATAAAATTACTTCACACAACGTATTAATCCAACCGATTATACCGTAGTGTCGAAAGAAGCGGTAAATCTTTTTTAGTATAATAATTTAATAATATATCCATGCGGATGGGGTCGTCGACTAAGGTATGCGGTGAACTACACGAGGCTGACTGTTGCTGCTGGACGTGGCTTTATGCCTACACATCTCTAACTTCGTATAGGACATGTAGGTATTATGGGTATATATGGACGGTATAAGGGCTATAGCCTTCTTAAGTCAATAAATTATCATCTCTGGATTAAGAAATACTTAAGGTCCAGGAGGGCTTCGTGTCGTTAACTCTTTGAGTGATGGCACTTTTCGTGCCGACACACGCTCTCTCACCTTGGCACGCGGAAATGGCCGGCTACCAACCAGCTTCGGCCGCACGCCACTTTCGTGCATCGATAAAAACACATAGCCACTCATAATACGAGATACATGAAAATTATTTAAACAAATTTCGGTCGCCTCCGATTCAGCTGAGCGCAGAGAACCGGAACAGCTTTGTCAATTCGGTAGACTAAATTTTTTTGTCACAACTCAGACGGATCAAAGAGCTCGAGGTAATCACACTTGTATATTATCGCGTTACAGCCGATCAAAAAGTGAAGATTTTTTATTCCCTGCATCATTATTTTTATAAAAAGCTTGAGAAACTCATTAGCATGCGGTTCGACACGCATTTATTGATAAACTGTCATCAAATTATGGTTAACTGGAAGACCCCAGCGCCGAAACAATCCAGGTGATCGGTAGACCCTGTAAAATGCGGTCGATCAATGTCTGATTATAACGTAATTCTCAGAGAATTGATAGAAAGCATCAAACGATATAGTGTTTCATTTTTCTCTTGTCCGAAAGATCTTTTTAGTTTTTTGATTTCTTTTTTATTATTCGCCATCTCAACGCGATTCGAGAAGACGAACTAAACGATTCTCGCTCCAGTATTCATGGAATCGCGTAATCATTCTTTTACGTTCGAATGGATACACGATTTGAGAATGAGGATTTATATAGGAGAAAAGAATGAGACTAAGATGTCACCGAAGGGTGTAGGCGGGGCAAAAAACCCCGAAGAATTTAACTGGGATATACTTTCTTTTTTTCTTTTATGAAGATTTCCAACGACGTGTATTATACATGGATATAATATGTGTGTTTGACTGCACAAACAGCTAGTGTATAAGCGTATAGGAATACTATTATAATCGTAGTCAACGATAATTTGAAAAACCCATAAACTTATTAAATTTATCGTCCAGTTTGGGCTGTCCACGGTGGAAAATGAGCGAGAACTATCCTTGCCTTTGGTATATACGTATCTATATATAATTCAAAAATTCAAATTACATATTCTATTAGGTGCGAGCGAGCAAACCTATACACATGAGCGGCGTCTTTATAACCATTCGAATATCGCGCTATTTGAAAAAAGGGATAAAATAGAAAAAAATAGATTTTTATAAATAAATAACAGCGGTTAGGTCGGATGAATAGGTACACATGTTACGAAACGAGCAAATTAGATGAAACGAGACAGTCTGAAGGGGTGGAAATTTAAAGGGCGCAGGCAGGGGAGAGGGAACAATAACAAAATGGAAGGGGTTGCAGATGAGTGAGAAAGTGGGGGTTTGAAAAAAGGCGAAAGAAAGAAAGAAGAAAAAAAGGAAGAAGAAGAAATGAGAAAGGGTGTATAATAAATTGGCGGTGAGATTATTCCAGACGTGCATTAAGACGTCAAGCGGCGCTGCGCGTCGACTGAGAAATTATTGACCGACGCCTTCAACGGCGGTGTTTCCTTCCAGCAATACCTTTGCCAAGGGCCAAGTAACCGATGGGTCTGATCCAGGGCCCGTTGGCTCTGGATGAGGAAATTATGTTCCAGCTAATCAGCGGAGGTGTGAACGGACCCATCTGAATTCGTTACCTACGCTCCGAAAAACTCCAAAGCGCTCACACTAGATACGTATGTATTAAAATATTTCATCTTTCCATTTCGAATCAGAGTAGAAGTCACCTTCCTTATAAGGTTTCCCCAGCTAGTTGCTGTACCTTCTTTCAATTAACGAGACTATAAGGTATATATATTTCTACGCAACCGCTGCAGCGATTAATAATCTATTTTATGGAAGGCGTTCCTAGAAATTTTCTATAATAAAATACTTCGAAACTATGCAAGGTTACGAAATATCTTCCTGCACCCTGCGGTAATATAATTTTCATTCGAATTTCTTCCAGACGATGAAAAACAAAAGAAATAAAAAGGAAGAAATTTAGTAGCTATAATATTGACGAAGTGATGCAGCTGCGCTGCCGGTGCCACAACAGCGCGACTTATAAACCGAGTAGCTGCTAATCTTTGACGAAATCTTTTTTTTTTCTTTAAGGGGTTGTTTTCGAAGGGGTGTTAACAAGTCATCATCATTTTACAGCCACACTCTACGGTGAAAGAATAAAGTATTCATTCACTCTATAGCTTTGTGTTCTCATCGAGCCCCGAAGCTAGCCCGCTCTCCATAGGGTTTTGAGCGTCCTGGGCCAGGTGTTTGTGGGATAATATATTACTTAACACCCACCAAAAAACCCCAAGGCCGGCAGCAGGGGGTCTCTCGTTCTAACACCTATACCGACTACCCTAATACCGTTGCAGACATCTAATCTATTTGGATGCATTATTACGTATACATATATATATAAAGCGTAAAAAAATTCAGGTATCGAAACTGATTGGAATCTCAACTGCTGTGTGTACCTATAGCCCCACTGTGTAATATTTTCTATCTCGTATCGAAATAAAAATTATTGATCTATAGAATGGGACATATATCTGATCTAGATTAGCTGCATTTTGAATACGTAAGTACCTATGTATGTAATGTGAACGCGAATAATAATAATTACGCGAAGTCGTTCACCGTAATTAGCATAATGAGCCGTCAAAAGCGTAATGGTCGTAACAATTTTCGTTTATGCCCTAAAGCGTTTCTTCCAGAGTCGTACACTTGTCAAGTATATAAGCTCAAACTGGGGTCAGCAAGCTCAACATTTGCGTGCTATTAACTTGTCTACCGCAACTCTTCTTTAAAGTTTCTTTGCGCGTCCTCGTCCGCTGCAGCAACGCGTACGTAGCCCGAGGGATAACGTTTTATACTACCCCGCGAGATTGGCGTTCGGCAATTAATCGGCCTGCACATAGCGATATAATATGCACCTAAAATAATAGTCCGCAGAAACAAGAGAAGAATAAAATCGAAAAAAAAGAAAAAGACAGATCTCGATGCACCTTCGAAACAAGACTCAGGGCCATGTTACCGCATTCTCAACGAGAAAAATTGAACAATTTTATCTATAAGAGGAAGAAAGAAAAAAAAGTTTTTATTGTTGCAGTCTAGGTCGCATTTGCTGTATCGTAGGCGCGAGTTTCTCGAGCGATGAAGACGTCGTGATGCAGAAGGACCACCGGTCGTTCACCATGATGTTGAACGATCCGTGCGAGTTCTCACACCTCGAAGCGGCCCGCGGTCAAAGGCCTGCGGGGGGCATGGCGGGCAGCTAACGCTTACCGGGGGGTACATCTCGTCCAGCTTCGTATAATATACAAACTCGTATACTGCATCACTTCAAGGAGAACACGAGGCTAATTGATACGTAAAATTGTACTCGTTCATCGCGGTTATATGGCATATACTATTTTGTACATAAGATCCATATACATACATATTTTCACTGGTATACCAAACAGAATGGCTCTGTCGTCATAAAAGAATGCCGACCACGTTCGTCATCATCTACAAGATTCTTTTTTCAACCTCTGCAGTGGATTTTGGTCGACATTTTTTATTTTACTTGCAGGCTTTACGTATACCAAAAAATTGGTGACACGCGCTTGGGGTACCTGTGATACACCTGTAGTGTTCGCGGTGGTTTGCCGTACAATTAACTTGGGTGATAATGATCCTGGGAACAGATATCATTAAAAAGTTTACTATCAGTACTTACTACGGTCACCTTTGCTTGGGAAAAGAAAGATGAAAGAGAAAAAAAAGAAGAAGAAACATTGAAGATGAGTTCAAGGAAGACAGAGCAGAGCGTCAGTCGGTGAAGAGTGTATTATAAGAGTCGGCGGTATATGGACTGCATATAGGGTGTAAGAAACCGCGGCGCAGCCGAAGGCGTGGTTTCGTCTTGATTTAACGTAGCTGGCTGTATAACACAGAATATAACAGGAACCATATCCCCTCGTGCAATTCTTAAGGCGTACAAGAGTTAAACAACACTGGAGTCTCACTCTAGGGCGTCAACTTTACAGTCGTTTAGTGTTTTACGAGGATTTTATGAAGGCCGCGATGCTTCGGGGCCCTCGTTCCGAAACCACCGTATACCTATACAACCATAGCTATATCTGCAGTGTCTCAATTCTCCCATGGCACCCGAAATGCAATATTGGGCTACGAAAACATGAGAATATTTCACTACAATTTTTCCAATAGTTTAATTCGATTCAATCAATGGAATCCGCACCTCGAAGACCAGAACGATATTTATACAGGGGGTTTACTCGATGTCGCTCGAATTTTTTTGAACTAGTTCTTCAAGCTCGTAGTTTATATCTGAAGTAATTTATCTTTTCGCTTCCAATATATAACCGCGTGAATAAACGGTTAACATGAAATATATACCGTCGCGATATCACATAGGTGCGCGTGTATGAGACAGATTTACGGGACGTGTGTTTTATTTTTGTAATTAAAAAAGAAGATGGAACGACGATGGGCACGAGTTATAAAAAAGTGTAGATTATGTTCTATTGGTTGGTTCGTTATTTATTTATCTATTTCGTTCCATTTGATTCCTCTTTGAAAGTTCGAGTTTTACATGGACCGCGGTGCGGCGGTGTTTAGCTGAAATGGTTTTCGGACCGGACGCGGTTTCTCGCCTGTACATATACCGAGAAGGAAAAATAAGGCGAGGCAAGCGAGCTGCTGGCCCTCTTGGGACGGGTTTAATTAAAAATTAATCGCCACAAATTAATTTAAATACAAAAAGAAGCCGAAAAAAAATATCGAAGGAGCGAGATATATATTCCTCGGGGTACACACCTACGTGTGTTCCTACCTTGAACGTGCGGTGGAAGGGAGATGGAAAATTAAACGGATACCGGGTTTGTACCTCGCAGGATATATGCGGCGTTTGTTGGAGGCGGGACGTTGCGTTAGCCGGTCGTTATATGACTGCAACCGATAATCGAAATCAGCTCTTCTCGATCCGAAACAAAAGAGGAGAGTCGGTCGTGACGGTCAGCGACGCCGAGAGCTAGAAAGAATAAGATATAACGAATATAAAGAAGATGAGAGAGATGAGTAAATAGAAGAAGGAGAACCAGAAAAAGAAGAAGAGGAGGAAGAAGAACGATCGGGAGAGAGGGAGCTCGAAATGGGCGTACCCACCATTGCAGCAGGAACAGCTCCGGCTAATTATTAATATCTTATTACCGTCTGCGCGTTCACAAGTTCCATCAAAATCGATAGCTTAGACATCTTTACGTATGAGATAAATCAGGAATTATTTTCTAAAATTAAATTATGGCTCACTAAACGGCTCTAAATTCACTTAAATATTTGCAGTAAAATAGACTCGACACAACTCCTATGCTCAACCCCATCAGGTGCGACATAATCTTCGATTTTTCTATATACAAGATCATTCGAAATTGAATTAACTCACCGTGTCACGGTCGTTTTTTTCCGCTATAGTTCTTCGATATTTATTGTAACATTTTATCATACGAAACAAACATTTATCCCACATGCTGCATAGTTTTCTATAGACGCGGCCATAAGTCCTAGTCCGGCACTGTACGACGCGGTCAAAGGATGATCCAGGTTGGCGTAGGACTGGAAGGCAATTAACACGTCAGCCATATATCATGCTCTCGCGTATGGATGCAGCAGGAGCGCTTGCAGGGGCCACCCCGTCTCACACCTTTGAGCGCAGCTCCCATAAGGCTCGTATACTGTACGCATACTACACACCTGCACATGCATATGTTCGATATTATAATTCAGGAGTTCACACACATGTATTTTAACCGCAAATTCACACCTCAAAAATTTTCTACGCGACGCCCCCATGGGCATATCAGCCGAAAACCCCTTTTAAAGAATTAATAAAACCGGCTATTACATAGGTGCATTAACATCTCTAAGGAAAAAAGAAACAAAAAAGAAACAAGTAAAAATAGATAGTGAAAACCTCAAGTCTTTATACCAGACGAAATTATATCCGCGATGCTCTAGGCTCGCGTCGTATAGGTATTTAGATACTTACGGCGCGGTTAATTACGGACATTAATTAAGACGTGAACTATGAGAATGATGACTGCCAAGGCGCGGTTAAGGTTGGCTTGCGGTATGAAAAAAAAAAAATATATATTTTAACTGAACAATATAACCCAAGAAATAGTATAGGTCGCGGTCGTCATCATTTATTATCTCGAGATTGAATTTCTCTCACCTTTTTTTCATGGCAGTTATTTTTTGGTTTTTAATTTTTTTTTTGTTCCTATTTTTTTTCAATTGAACTATCGCTACGAGTAGGCGTAGAGGCCTCACCGGTTAACTTCCTCTGTAATATTTTTTGTTTCAATTTTTCTGCGTTGTTTAAAATTATTTTATTTCATCTTGACGAGTTCATTTTACAACTCGTTTTGCTGTCAATGAAACGAACGATTAATCCTGTCAAGAATCTTACATCGTATGGTATAAAAATTTTCTGTCGATATTATACGATAATTATCTTCACAGTAAACTTGTTATAGTTAATTATAATCCTGACTTACCATTTTTCGCCCACGAATATTGTGTTCTCGTGTAATATATTATAATTCATAAGATTCACCGCGACGTGCGCGGTTGTAATGTGCAGGTGAAGTTTTATTTTACAAACTGATCGTTAAGAGCTGCTTAAAACGGTGATAATTATATTACAGAAATTACGTATCCCGTGTATAATTATACCATATGCAGTTTTGTACTCAAACCGCATGCCGAATCTTTTGAAGCGCTTAAAACTAGAAACCCCCTAATTAATTCGCGATCGTTTTTACGCATATAGTTCCATATTTTTTGTCGTACTCATTATTCGAATGGTTTTTATTCGACTTTTTAATTTCTCTTCTCTTTTTTTGTTGTATATCGTTGATGATGCTGATTATGGCAGGGACTGTACTTTGTAGTCGATATAGTGGGAGTTGGTTAATTGATTAATTTATTTTTCGTGTCACCTGCTGTCCTCCGTGACTATTGCGGGGTCGATGACTGGGATGTTATTAGCGTGGTGAAAACTATTTCTTTCCGTATAATTCAATTTTTCAAATGACTAAGCTGAAACTGCCAAACCGGCGAAGGCGCGGACTTGCTCAGGTTGGGCCCATCGTATTATTGGTCGAGTCCAGTCCAGGCGTGGTGTTGAAATTAATAACGAACCGCTTGACGGCTCAATTTACCCCTGTCCCATCAACCGCGGTTTTTTCACTCCGAAGTATCCTTGTTCTCCTTTTCAAACGATTCTTTTTTCACTTATTTTCTACCGACGCTGTCGTAAAAAAAAAGATACAAGACGGATATTGAATTAACTCAGCTTTGTCCGATTCGTGGAAACGCTTCGATAATTTATTTTAACACAAAGTGGCTTAGATAGATTAATTCTTTCACACAGCTGAACTACAATCTTCGTTCTCCTAAATAATTTCGATACCGTAACTCACGTTCATTTCAATTCCATCGCTCATAAATTTCGCATGATATTTCCACATGTGCAGAAATCCTAATCACCTGGTCGACTCGAAATCTATAGCGAGACTTGATCTGAGATTTTTTTTTATATTCCCCGGTGATAAATTTAATGCTTTCACTGGCTTTTGACATCAACGTCGATTTGTCAACCTGGTACGACATCAAATTACGGTCTAAAATTACGACGAAAACTTACGCTAAACGAAACACGTATTATACCACATATATATAGTCAAACTTTTCATAGCAGCTGTAACCCAAGCTGACCTAATTTAATTTTACCTAACCCAAACCTAAAACTACCTTATACCATAGATGATACACTCTACAAGTCGTGAGTCGTAACGGAATTGGAAACCGACTCGACGAAATATCCCCATACACGTATAGGTGCGTACAGAATAAAAAGATAAATGCGTAAGCGATGACGCGTTGGAAAAAATTTCTTTTCGCAATATATCGTTTGAATGGTTATACATAGTTTATAGTTGATTTTGTTAACTGGTTACTTTATCAAACTTCTATACACGACTATATTACTTGTATACGACCTTGTGTTCGGCTACCGCGCACAACATTTCTTGCGTACCTCGTCTATACTATACCAACACTCTGCCAAGGCTGATGAGCTCGTTCGAAAATTAATAACTATAAATCATCATCGTGTTGTACCCGGTAGGTAGGATATAAGATAGATATACGTATAGGTAGATGCGCGAGTGGGTGGATACAGGATGCGACGTGTGGGCGATCGCGTCATGAATATTTTTTCAAAAATTAATTACTTCCTATAATCCTTTCAGCTGCAGTCGATGAAAAAATTCGCATCGATTTGTATGATCATTGGAGATGGATTCCTCTTGTTTATCAAATTTTTTAGGCGACTGTGATAATTGGTCCAAAGAATCAGTATACTTAATCTGCACGCACCCCAATCAATTTGGATAATTTCTTCTCTAGCTTATTGACTGAAGAAATTATGAGACAAATGCCAGAGTTTTAATCTCCCTCTTCTATATCATGTAGCACGTAAATAAGGAAATACGGTTGAAGGATTACAGAGTGTTTGGCGAACCATGAAATGAGGTGAAATTAAAATATCGCGTAATGAAGAGATAAATTTTCTAGTTTATAGCATAACGGCAATGGGTATACGAAGCGTTTGAAACAATCGACCATTAATTGCAACAGTCCCGTAGCAAATAATAACTTCCAATAATCGATGAACGCAAGCGATAATCGGAACGTGGTGTGTCTTGGCTAAACGTTTTCGGTCGAATATAGATATATTAGGTACACGACTACACATTCAATAGAGCGTACTGTGACTATAGAACTGTCATTCGCTCAACCTGGTTTTATGTGTTTTACGAGAAGTCTGTAGAATTTCCCAGATCAGTTGCGAAGTTCTCCAGAAGTTCTGCAGACAGAAAATGGTTTTTGATCGGTAAAAATTGTGGCATATAAGCGTGGGACGGGATAGAAAACAAGCGCGCATCGGTAATGAGAGGCCAATTAGAACACCCTACCGATGAAATTACCTTTAACGTTCGAAATTCAAACCGCTGCCGTTGGTTGGCGTGCCCGTTACCCTTAATGCCCTTGGGCACGCGAGCAGCTTCTGTGCTTTTATATATCGAGTTTGGTTGCTCCTGGATTTTTATTACACGTATATATACCCCGATTCTCCTTATACTCGCTAAATAGCGTGAAGACTCTGCTCTCTTCCTCTACCAAAATCACGTTTTAATCTCTCTTAAAAGCTCATCCCGCGCGGCCACATGCGATTATAATATCCTCCCCATCGATTCGATTCATGTTTATAAAAGTATCATGAGAAACTTGAACGTTGTAAAAAATGAAGAAAATTAATCACAAAGCAGGTGACGTGATTTAACTAAACGTTGAAAACAATTCAGTTTTTCTAGAATCCACCAGACTTACGTTGCATGTCAACTCCGGCTTATAATCATGTAATATGATATAATAATATACAAGAGTCTGCTGCACGGACCAAATTTTCCGAGTATATAAATATGTAAGCTGCGTTGTATGCCGGCGCAGTCGCATTTTTTACCATCCGACTCGTAATTGGCTATATTCTCTGGTACCTATATAACCTGCTTAATAGAAATAGGTAAGAGGTAAGAGAAGAAAAAAGGCCCCTCAGCTTGCCTGAGATAATTGGACGGATTCTATTAGACCCACCCTCGGGGCATTAGGTCCGTTTGATTTACAGCACGCGGTGGCGAATTCGGAATAAATAAATAGAAAAATTATTATACACATTTGATAAACTATAGGGAGAAGAATCGTATCGTACGTAAAAAAATCTCAGAATAATGAGGATACCGACTGAAAATGTGTAAAAATAAAAAATTAACATCCGATGGGAATTTACGTTCGATCCAACTTTGAGAAAACTCTTTACACGAGGAATAGTTTGTGTTATTTTTATTTTCTTTTAGTTTTAATTTGGGGGATCGATCCCGGTTAGTTTAAATCCACGGGAGTGTTGCCTAATATAGACATTGTGTTAGCTGTTGGATACATCCAGCTCGTTCGACAGCTGTTTCCCAGTTTGTCGGCGTCGTCGCCATTTTAATTGAAAAAAGTCCCGTGGAGGCTGGGGCATCAATTTGGCCGATTATCCTCCACGCCGAAGCTCGCTCTGGAGAGGCTGGTGGTAGATCGAAACAGGACAGAAAACCTACTATAGATTACCGGGCCTGTTATTATGCCGGAGCGGAGGTTTTTTCGGGACCAAAAATTGGTTTTTAATGCAGGGTTCGTCGCTTTCTTATGCCCCGGGGCCTCCCTGCCGATAATAACTATATTACTATGTCCTACGGGATCTGCTATACTTCCAACAATATAGGGTAGAGGATTCATCGTTGTATAGGTATCACGTATATCCCATCTTGTACTATACTTTTATCCCATAACGAGTAGCGCCACAATATCACGAAGAATTCCAAAATCCTCCAGGAAACTGGCATTAGTTCGATTTTTTTTTCCAAGCCAAGAATGCGAGGAGAAAATTCCATTTCTGAATGGCAATCAAAAATAAATCTGAGAATAATTCAACCTCGGGTTTCCGAGTAACCGTGCTTTCCAATCTCAAGTTTATCGATTCATTTTTTCATAACTGAAGTAAATTGATATTCTGAATTCAAAAATATTATTTTCCAATGATCAAGGACGCCTATTTTATCATCGAAAGTTATTCTCATCCGAAATTCGAGATAATTCTTTCTAGAAGATAATATTTTTCCCTCGATGGGGTTCGACCCTCTCATGGGATGGAAGAAACAAAAGCCGTAAAATTCGTCTTTGTCGGATGAGTTTGAAAAGCAAGTTCGTATTTCTTATAAAAATTAAAAACGTTCAACCTTTTCTGAGTATCTGATTTGCGGATCGGTTCTTGCTAGTTAGCGGTCAGCATAGTGCCAGTTCGATAATCGAAAGTAACAAATTTTGTATTTTATCTTATACCGTACCTCGGCCGTGAGGGTTGCAACGAAGTTTACTTTTTAGTAACAAAAACTCTATTACCATACGTTCTTGATAACTATCTCAAACCGACAGTGGTTTGAGATTACAGGATGAAACAGCAGCGGACTATACATTTAATATTACTCCATATATTCATACATATTACATTGCTCGCAGCGCTCGGTACTCACCGTACGTATCTATTCACGAACGCGTTTTCATCGTATCGTAATACGTATTGTATTATACGCCGAGCCGCCGAAGCGATGTGTAACAGTAGGTAAGTTCATGACGGTCAAGATGCAGGAGTAAATCCAAGTTTTACGAGGCGGCACCGCCTATTCCTCGCGCCCAGCTCTTTTGAAGCCTTTCGGATCCCTCCAGCAAGGTAGGCGGCAACACCACAGGTAAACCACGTTCACGTGTTACATTATATGAGAACATACAACAGCCAAAGCGATGACGCACACTTGTAAACGGACGGACATCTCGAAGAGAACAATTCTCGTCGCGGCTGCTAATAATTCTTATTGTAAATTGTACGTCTTCGTTACGAATTCGTTCGATATCGTTCAAGTTTGAGTTTCATTTTTGATGAAAATAAATTTCTAGGGCTGAAAAGTATCGGCTCATTTTATCACCAACGATCAGCTACCCCCCTCTGAAAATTCAATGTGCCAAAAGAAAGAAGTATATGTGAAAAATGTTTGTTTTTTTGGCCGTCAAATTGGTGCGCCGCCTTTCTTGAATTATTATTCGCTGAAATTGAGTGGCAATCATGCTCAACCACATCATGAAAGGGGGCGATCCGCGGTCACGTAGAATTGCGGTTTGAGAAATCAATTTGCGATTCTGTGTATACGATGATGATGATGATGATGATGCGTTTCGAGTTAACAGAGTAAAATTGTACACAACATGCGAGTATTGTGATACGTAACTCGCGGCAGATTCGATCTGTATTTGAAAGACACGAGTTATGTAAATCGGAATCTGTACGATTCGATGGCGGAAAGTTACGATAAGTTTACTGTACATGAAATCAGTGTAATACGTATAATATAACAATATTGGTCTCCTCGTTTGCCGAGGGGTGTTTTCTACTATTTTTCATATTCATATTAAAAGGTACGTATATATCTCCGATATCTTTCAACGTACGTACATACTAGCTCTACGTATACGTGAAATAAAATTTGTATAATAAAATTTGTTCCCGCCAGTTAGACGGAGTGGAAAGACTTTGGCTTGCCAAAAGCGGCTATTAATTTTTTTATCTTAAATCTTCGCTTCGGGCAAAGAAGAAGGTTTTCAATATCTATAAGAGGCCGTAAAATTCTCATCTTGGCTCAAGACTCGCATCTCACATTATGCATGTATATTAAGTTGAACTTTTATTGCTATTCATTGCTCGAGCTGCTGCTCCTGCTCCCGCTGAATCTTTCCGATCTATATAAAATTGTACAAAGCATCATCGAAAATTCGCGGAATCACTCCCGATATTCGCTCCCTCAAATATGCATTCTGCAGCTGCAAGCAGCGTCGCTGCAGGTTCGACAAAATCAACCGAAGTCAAACTGCATAACTGAGGGTAAGAAAAAATTCTTCACAAGAATTACATCAACCGAGCTACGATCCCTTGAAAAATTTAATCAATGAATCAAAACACTTCGAGTTAGAAAGAAAAAAAAAAACTTTGATCGCCGTGAGCTACGCGTAGTAACGATTTCCGTGATACGATATCAAAGACGCGGTGTATATCAATAATCGATATGATTTCCGGAGAAGGAGCCTGTCGATCATCGTTAAGAAAATCAAAAAAGTAATAAATAAAAATCGATCGCGATGCGGTTTATAGTGGCGGTTAAGTATATTTTGATCGCCTTATAATATGATCTACTAGGTGGTTTTGATCTCGTTTAGATCTCGTTCTCATATATATAAATATATTGTTTATGTGCTTTCCACCGCGGATGAGCGTGGCTAATATTTAATCGAGATCCTTCTTGCCTCGATGTATGAATATACCTGTGTATATTGTACGTAGAGATAATATTTATGTGTATGTATATGTAACTCAGGTTAAGATCAGACCCCAAAAGGCCCACGGGACGCGCCGCCACCCGGGAATACGGGACTCACGAACGGCCAGCGAGCAGCTCCGCACCGCGCCGCGCGTACTGTCTGATCCGGCTTGAAGATAGTCGATATATACCTCTGGGAAATATCGCGGGTATCGACTATCGAGAGGAACAATCAGCCCTAAATGGTTTATGCGAGCAGTTGACCTTTGACCTATCGTAATAACCGGCGCAGCATCTGCCTCTTGATCTATTGGATTGGATCAACTTACACCTTACTGTGGTACGGCACACAACCAGCAAGCATCATCTCGTAAACGTAAGATCTTCCGTCCTCTCGATATCCTTGTACGGAAATTATATCGATACAACAAAGATTTCGTACGATTTTACGATCTAACTGATTAATCCGATACAATTCTTTACTGCGATTTAATTTAATGCACGAATTATATATTGCCACGCAAACCGATAGATAAAAAGAAACGCATATATTATCTGTTACCTGCGGTGTGAATAAATTCCATAAAAAAATGAGCCGGCCGTCGTTATTCCCCAGGTGAAGGGAACGTCACTTTAATATCTTCACTCTCATTGTCACTTGACAAAGGTTTCAAGTTAAAATCAGAAATGAACGTCCATTAATTGAGACCTCATAGCCGGCGAGTTACCGCGAGACTGATTTAAACCCCACGACGCGGTACGAACTGCTAATGTTATTGTGACTTTCGAGACACAAAGGTCTTTTGTTAAAGCATTGTACTATACAAGTTAGCACGCATATAAACGCAATCGTAAAGATCAGAACCAGAAACAGTAGAGGAGTGCAGCACGAACGATTAAAATTTTTCTTCTCTTCTCTGTTTTTTTACTTCCTTTTTCTTTTTATGTTTTACGACGATGCGGCAATCGCCTCCATACATACCGCGGTGCAAATCACCTATAGAATGTGCTTCACGCAGTCAACGGAATGTGACGATCATTCGACACGGCATGTTTCGTTCAATGTACTACATCAAGTGTTACACCTATTTTATAACAATAAAAATTAAAGTTCTTCGACTAACGAGGAATTCCCACCACCTATTTTTCAAAGATCGTGGCTAACGTTCGAATCGGATTTTAAATTCAGGTATGTAAACGTCAAAAAGAAATATATATTTCTCAGACTTAGACACGTAATAGATTTCAAATATAACATGACGTTGTTTCGTTCATGAAAAAAGAAAAATGGTGATCGATCAATTTGACTTATAGTGCACACTTTAAACCGTAGGTATATATATCAAAAAAATAAACATGATCGATTTAGTGCGTGATTTGAGGTATATCACGATAGAGACTTTTGTAATATACCAGGTTATTATTTTAACTGATGAGTATTTTTTTTCTTTTTTTTTGTGATTCGAAATTGATTCAGATAATTTAGAGAGAGTAAGTTTAGGATTAGCTACTTGAAATATTAACTTCAGAAACGCAAAGGTCTTCGGGCCACGAATTACGATCCCATCATAGGTATACTTTGTCTACAATTTTCTCTTTTCTAAAATTACGATGTCACAATTTTTACATCACGATATCTTTGCTTCGATAAAAATATGTTACGTCTAAACACTTCCGAAAAAAACATGAAAAATTCTATCTAGAAATAAAAGAAGCTCGTGTATAACGTGTGTCTAATTTACACTGCGGATTATTGCGCTTTTTGCAATTGAACGCTGAACGTGAAAGGAGAAAAATTGTCTCGTACCGTTTTTTCGCCTTTCCGTTTGCCCAAAATTAAGATAACTCTCTAAAGAGCTTGCAGCGTTTTTATTTAATTTCTCATTTTCTAAAATGTTGTCGCGGATCGTTGGATACGATCTACTGCAGGTCCGGGAATAATGAAAGAGGCTGAATGATAATAGGGAGATAATTAACGAGTGCAATAGTTTGAGAATAAATTAATATATTTATAATGGATATACAGTACTTTTTTTTGCTTCTCGCAGGTCTGCACTTATGGCATCTTTATTCGAAGCGAGCCAAAAAAAAATGTTTTTTTTATCAATCTTGTCGGCTGCAGGTATAGGTATAACGGCAAACAAATATTCACCCTTTTTGGCAGGTAATCAAATTGGGGGTAGGGATAAAATTACGTTGATGATTTATTTATTAATTTTTCTTTCTTTTCTTTTCTCCTCTTCAGCTCGCCCTATTGTAGACCTAAGTATGTATATTTCATTTATGTACAAATCGAGACCTTCTATTGCTTTAAATTATTTATATATATATATATTTTTTTTTTTTTAAACTCGAACACTAGGTATTTTTTTAAAATTGGAAATCAGTTTTTTTATTTTTATCCGTTTTACTTTCATTCATTATATATAAGTTTCCTAATTTCTACACTATTTACATTAAATACAGTTCGTCTCTCGGACGCGCATAATTCGTCACTTCTTACCACCATGAAAATGACATGGCTGTTAAGAATTTACTATGCACTAATTCGCGTGTGAAAAAAAAAAAATACCGTAATTTCCGATTCGGAATATATGGAATAAAAATTTGTCGTTTATACAGGAGAGAGGTGGTGTGATTAAAAACGATGAAATTTGTGGATAATATAATCGCGATTGGGTATATTTTATGAACTATTTTATCCGCGTATATAACATTATATACCTATGAGACAGTTAATTATTGCACATTTTACGTACGAATAATTCGATTCTAAATTCGATAAACATAGAAACGATTAATATATATATATATATCGAATAAACTAGAATCTCGATCGTCGATTACATATATGTATGTATATATAATTATAATTCACAGTCTGTCGTATAATTGATTCAGCCTCGGAGATCCTTTACAAATTTTTTCTCCGTATTAAATTAATTATCATTCACTTCAATCGATTTATTTCTATTATATTCGATTGACTATACGATTATTCACTTAATCATTCACTTACTTACGAGTTAATCAGTTTATAGATACACATATGTATATGTATATATATTGTAACCGTTTTGAGGCTGAAACCAAAAACTTGCTATATAGGATTTTCATATTTTTACGTCTCTCATCTCTTAATGATCATTAACATACGAATGTAATAGTGGATATGTTGGAATTGATATAGTAGTACAGTACCTATTACCTAAAAAAGTAATATAGTATACCCGACCTCTTTTACCTCGAGAGAAAAAATCCAAAAACGGAATGAGAAATAAAAATCGATTAAACAAAAGGAGTTGATCGTGCCTCTCGATGAATTTCAAACATATTACGTAGTCGACGGTGACGTTGGTAAGGAAAGTGGCGATGACGTAGGCGACAAAGTGGTTCCATTATTCGGTGGTGTTGTGGAACGGTTATTGTTGTTCGTATTATTGTTATTGTTGCTACTGCTATTATTATTGTTATTGTTGTTGTTGTTATTATTGTTATTATTACTGCTATTGTTGTTGACCCGGGGAATTTGTACGCTGGGCGTCGCCGCCCTATTATTACCGAGTAGACTGTCGATGGAAAATGGATTCAACCTTTTCCTCTCCTCGCGACCTTTTACCGATAAGTCTATGCTGCTACTTTGAACCTCCTCATCGGCACTTCGGTCTTCTTGAAACTGATTAGAAGATGAATTGAGAGCAGGGTTACCGAGGTTAACCAACTCTCGTCTTCGCTCCAAAAGACTTAATCCCCAGTGGTGAATACCCTGCTGATGATTAAGGTTTAGGTTTAGGCTTATACCGTTTGGATTTTGTGTATGACTTCCGGGGTGAAGCCGCCTCGAATCGACATCTCCAGACCCAGAGTGACACTCTCCGTCTATGGAACCGTCAGCTGCGGAGTCAACTCGTTCGCTACCACTTTCGCTGCACGAATCCAAACCACCGACTACGTCGATCTCTTCGTTTACATCATTTCCAGAACCGGATACGCTGCCCTCAGGGTTACCTAGGTGACCAAATGAACCGTTCATCTGACCCAAAGAACCCCCTGACGATGCCGCTGCACTTCGAGACTCCCATTCCGCTCGCAACGTTGAAAGGTCCACCGATATTCCCTGTAAAAAAAAAACAAATCTTTTATTAGGAACTTCTAGTTTTTCAGAGAAGAAAATGCGCGTGAAATTTGCATCCTTGGGATGATCGTGGCACCGAAGGATTTATTGTGAATTCTTGGTTCTGGTTTATGTGTGTACAGGCCCCTAATTTACTGGACGATTAACGCGACGATAAAAAACAAAAAATCGACGAAAAGAAAAATTAAACTACGGACGAAGACCTTTGCTGGTTATTAATTGAGATACAGGATAACCAGTTTTCCAAGGATTATTAAAACGGAATTCTTTACGCGCTAAGGATTTAGCGGTACGGTGAAGCGTAACGATAAAATAAATTGGAAGCAAAGTGTCGAAACGAATCCTGACTACATTATATGCGGCTGCCTGTTGTGTAAAAATGAATTGAGATTTCGTGTATATACGTATATATATTATATATATATAATTTATATTTGGCGAGTTAAATTTTCGGTCCGCATTATAAAGCTGTGAGTTGCAATTCGTTATTCTTGTTATACCTTAGCGGCTAATTTCCGCTGCTGTCTCTCGAGAGCCTTGAGCAATTTTTTTTGTCGTCTTTCACGTTCCTTTCTGCGAAGTTCTTCAGGTGGAATAGGTTCGCCGCTGCAACTCTGTGGGTGCGCATTGTGGGCAGGTCGTCCAGGACCTTTTTTAGTATGTTCCTTCTTCCTCCACTTTGCTCTACGGTTTTGGAACCACACCTGCAAAAATAACAATAAAACAATATTAAACCAAGATGTTGAAATAAGCAGGTGTGCACCGCATCTACTGCTACACCCCGCGAAACAATCAACTTCCCTCATTCTCCCGCGGGTCATCTCGCGTCTTATCATTGAGAGAGAAAAAAAAAAAAAGGGCAAAAGTCCGGTATAAATAAATCCAGGGAACTTATTCGGCGTCAAACAACGCGACGGTGATGCCGCACGTCATCTTCAGGAATAACTGCCTTCGGTCCGATGCAACCGAGGAAGGAAGAACGGTCGTTAAGTCGCGCGGTATGTAGTACCCTGTTGTAAAGGACGAAAGGGGGAATGGAAGGGAGAAAAGGCAGAGAGGCAAGAAGGGGGAAGAAGAGATTTTGCATTACACACGATGAAGACATCAGTTGTGGGGGTGACCGCGGGCGGTAAGTGGCGCTGTTGCACGCGAAGCTCAGATCAATAGACTCTCTGAATTCTCTTAGCTCTCTCCGACAGGGTTTTCAACCATGAAACCATCTACATTCATCTCTTTTTCATTTTCTCCGCACGAAGAGTGTTTTATAACACTCGAGTTCACGCGCTAATGAGAAATCGCTGTGATTCTAATTATACCTACGGAATTAGCCGCTGAGCTTTTGATACTTAATTTCTGACTGCCGTGTACGAACGCGTTATTCTATGTATAATGTACCTTACAACGCTACAATGATACATATATATACCAAACGTGTAATGAAAACCTCGAGAAATGGCTTAATTCGGTTGTTATACGATTCAACAACGACGCTAGGATTGTATGGTAAAACCAAAGGGTACACCGCTCCGAGCGATTTTCAATTTTGATACGACACCTAATTTCATCTATTTCAAAAACTCGCGATAATCGTAGATATTGTAAGGCCGACTCTTTGATCTCCGAGGCATATGCACACATTTCTTACACGTCCGATAGACCGCATTTACTTGTATACCAACAATTTCGCACCTTATTTCTTTACGGAGTACAAGATATAATTCACATAGTCAACGAGATTTCTTCGTATACGTATATAAGAAAGATACGGGATGTTCTCATGATGCTGATGATCGCAGTGTCTTCAGGGCTGACCTTCGGCGACGTTGCTCTTCTTTTAACGCAAAGATATATCTAGGCGCGTATTAAACGTACGTTTCATCCCGAGTAACCTGCACCTCAATAAGAAGGGGTGAAAATTCCATGAGATACAGTACATATCGTTGAATAACACACCAAAGGTGACGCGCCGGCCAATTTCACGCCCGGACGATCGCATCATGGTGTACACGACTCTCATGGCCGGAGGCTTCTTTTCGTCGTCTTCGGTTACCACTATCTCGTTATACCTACTCTACGGGGTATTTATGAGTGAAAAATAGTCGGAAATGGAAGTTTTCGGTGTTCAAAATCGTTGAATGATCAATTATACGTCCACTCTTTAATTCACATGGAAACACACACAACGACGTATGCTAAATGGATGGTTTTTACTCGGCCTGCTCACCCCGATTATATTTATACCTATAGCATACGTATTTATGCGGTTGGATGGGTTTGTACGATGCCATGTGTCCCTTTCGTCACGGTTTTATAATCGTATAGTTGTCGCTTCGAGTCGGACAGACGGGGAACCGATTTTAAGATAACGGTGTAGCCGACACAGAAGCATCAGCATCATCATAATATTATATAGTTCTATGGGACATCGTTTAGGGCAGCGTCCCAGTGATTAGATAAAGATAACAAACTCGAATCGGCGACAGATTCTGAACCGTCGGTTCACTATTAACGTGACGATAATGAAGATGCTCTTATCTGCTGGAACGGCGCAGAAAACTCACTACAAATATGAATACATAAAATTTTCCACATTTGGTCCGCGTCTGTCAACATCCGAATAATCGTCATCACTTATTATAGAACCCGAAAACTAAGCCAGTTGACACCGGTTTCGGGTGTCACACGGCTGTCAAAAGACTCGTTCGCAGTTAACCATCCGTTAAAATCAGATCCCAAAGCTCAGAGAATTTTTCCACCGACGAATAAGTGAGGAAAAAATATTATTATTTCTGTCACCGAGATGCGTTCTACGGGATCTATAGATCTGCTAACTATTATGTAGCCTAAAAGAGGAGTCGCTTAGATAAAATTGTATCGGTTTTTGTCGCAGGTTATTGCGGTTGTGGCGAGGGAAGAAATGTGGATATATATTGCAACAGCAGGAGCAGCAGCAACGTGGAAGAGTGTTCTAAGTTTGCAGGGAATAAGAGGGAAAGAGAGCAGATGGGATAACTGCCCACCGGGGAGTCGGTTTGGGTCAAAGGTTATAGAAAGCGGCGATCCACCCTCGAGGCGTCCGTTCCCTATGTTGGGCGTCAGCGGACCACGTCACACCCGCGACCCTTAACGGACCCGAGTCACTTTAAATTCACGCCTATCGGCCCCCTTGATCTTTCGACTCCTGGGATCTTACTCCGTATAAACTCAATCCCCGAAACACGCGAATCTGACAGTGAAAAGAGCCGCGAGATCCGCCGAGGAACGACTTCACTTTATATATCTTTTTCTTATTCTCATTCTTCTATAAGATTATACATTCTTCTCGCTGTTTTCCCTTAACACGGTGCATCGGACGTTAAATTAAAAGACGGTGAGTCCGAAGGAGTAGAAAATAAAATTAAAAATTAAACAGAAATAGGCACTCCGGAAACAAGTTATCCAAAATAATCGCCTCTTTAGTTAATTGCCGCTTCTAATTAGTCCTAAAAGCTGCGTACCGACACTCGTAATCCGGACCGCAAAATCCCCCGTACCAGGTAAATCTGTATTACGCTAATTTCTTCAATTACACGAAAGCGTATACAGTCGTACTTGTTTCGGATTTAATTTTTCATCAGTTTTTTTTTTTGCCCTCGACAAACGTGTGGGCGGAAATCGAAGATGAGATGATCGAGGAAACGGAAGATTAAGATGTTATGAGGGGATTGAAAGAAGCGAACAAAATAAAAAATTGGTTTACTTACAGCGACGCGACTTTCTTTCAGGTCCAGCCTCACGGCCAAAGCTTCTCTCATAAACACGTCTGGGTAATGACTGGCCAGAAACGCCCTTTCCAATTCCTCCAATTGCCAGCTGTTAAAATTGGTTCTACTTCTTCGTCGTTTGCTTCCACCTTCGTCCGACTCCCCGTCACATCCTGCAATAATAATAAAACAAGCGCATCTATGAATACACGATTTTATATTCGCAGATTTCATTTTTAAAACATGATCAACTTGCCGATCTTCGATCGAGTCGATAAATTAATTCTCGTGTCTTAACTTATATGATACTTATAACGAAATTTATAAACTATTTTTTTTCTTGTTTTTTTTCCTTTTCTTACGAAAGTGAATAAAACTTGTTCTTCATACGGGGATATAATATCTCAATAAAATTAGTTCCCTCGCCCTGACCCTATTCGATAAGATACGAAACGCTATGAGGATATTGAATAAACATAGAATTTCATGATTTTACGACTGGCTATCTGCGTTCAGTTTTATCAATCGAGGGATCTGTGCTTTCGATTGTTTTGGACCTATATGTATGCTAATGCTATTTTGCAGAATTGAATAAAAGATCTGAAATTATGATGGACCCATCCGTATATGGGGGAGCTTATCTCCATCGTAGAAAAATATGGAATGGAACAAACTACGTACTCGCACACACACATATGCGGTGCTGCACATATTACATCAACCACCGACTCTGCTACCAATTTTTTTACTATCGAGAAGCTAACGCGGAGCCAAAAAATTATTGATATGAAAAATTAGGCTAGACGTCTACTGGAAACACTCGCTCATTTATATCGTACACACTTTTATCATTTCTCTTTCTTTCTCATCACCATATACTGCACAATATCCACTGCACAACGCAACAAATATAATCATTACACAACGTACATATAAAATGCCATTGGATATTACAACGTCCTGTAATACAAAGTGATCGATAAAAAAAAAACAGCAAATTGAAAATCATACGTCACGGTGGAAGGATATCAAATATCAACGTAATTACAACGTCGCTGTTGTTTTCGCTCACACCTATATAAAGTCACGTGCGATTTAATTATTAATATCAGAGAAAGATGCTGTGCAAAGTGATAATCGATAAAATGCATGAGATACTCTTTGGGTACACAAGTGAATTGATTTAAGAATGTTTGTTGAAAAACAAGTAGAATAAAAAAAGAAATTCAATGTAATCAATTATTATATACGCGGGCGGCGCGGATCATCGCGCGGCGTGAAAGTATATAAATGAAAAATAAGATAAGAAGTAAAAAGAAGGGAAAAAAAAATTGCGAAGATATATTAACGTCTGGCTTCCATCACGGGCGTACAAAGATGGCCGCCATCTGATCCTTTGTATGTATATATGTAGATGTACAAGTATATATGCAAGCGAAGTTTAACGCTATCGCGATGCGCCAAGAGACTCCTGCGGGAATTTAACGAGCCGTGCAGATGCATTGTGGGAAGAAAAGACCTCACAATTCATATCGCTGATGAATGGGCATTAAAATCTCTCTGTGGTTATTAGCTGGTGTTATAAGTTGATCTTTATTTTCATCCGACTAAATAACCGTCTAAACTATTCGTTTTAGATACCGATCGGATATGTACGTATTATCCGACTCTACTTTTTCTTTCCAACTATAACATTCGGCGCGCGAATTATTGTTTGTTCTTTTTTTTTTGTTTCTCTCTAGTAATAGTTACTTCGACCCTGAATCCTCTGCAGGATCAGTAAAAGGACAACGAGTTGTTTGAACTTTATTTAGAAACTCTCGGCAGTTTCATCGGAATGGATGGCTTCGTAAAAGTGGTACTTTGGTTATAAAAAGGGGGTCACGCGATGTTCCCTCGTTTCTTTTAATCCGACTTCAGAAAATTGAATGTCTCTGAAAAATTGCGAATGTTATCCAAGCTGTTAAACCGAACGGCGAATAAAACGAAATAAATTCTGACCACGTCATATCTTCATTTTTTTTCTCCCGGTTTGTCCAACCCTCGAAACATCTCTTATAGCTGAAAAAATTCTCATTCCTCCGCACCCTCGTTATATACACGAAGGCACAAAGACACAGGGGGAAAAAAAAAGGAAAAGAATTTTTTGATGGTTAATTAGGTGATGCACTGAAAATATAGACAATTAAGTTTTAAAAAAATAATCTAACTCGGTATTCTTACTATACATGTGTCGGGTTTCCTTATAGAGCGTATAGTTATTTAACGGTATATAATTTATTTAAATTATCCAAAGCGATATGGTATTTGTGACGTAAACAGAAAGAATCTTTAAAAATTATCCTACAAATGCGCGATAAACATGCCGAGTTCTTTCGTCCATATATAGGATCATCCGTGACCACTTTTACAAGCACCGAACGAACCTCATAACGTTGCACCGCCATCACCTGTACAAAAAGGATCGTTGAAACGAAACGGATAGAAAAATATAACAGCTGAATTTTTTTCTCTTTTTTTTTTTATCGTCGGAATTATCAACCATTTATATTCGTATCAATAGAAGTAATTAAATTTTTATTTATGAAATATTAATACTTGTGTATTAAATATAATACACATATTATATATCTACTTGATATTTCCGTCGTCAAGAATCAGTACAGACTTTGATTCTTGCGGTTCTTGTTTACGCTATAATAAGACATGGTAAAGATTAAATCATGAGAGAACAAAAAAATTGAATATAAAAAAAACAAAAAAACTCTAGAGCACATTAATCTACATAATTACAAACAATTTATAACTTGTACTATTCATGGCGTATGGCGTATAACTGACACTGCAGGGTATCTATATTCTATATCTCTATCGAAACGTCTATTTATTATTGATAATCTATATTCAGATGCATAATAAAACTATATGGGCTATAACGTGCGGCAGTATGTGTGAGAAAGTAACCGCGTCAATATCCGGTGGATAAGATTTAGAAATATTATAAAAGCTCCCATAGGAGCTGGTATGTTTATTTATTAATATAATGGACATGCACTGATTCGAGTCTACTGTATAATTAAAATATAACTTAATTAATATTCCCGGAATTCATAGTCATATCATTATCCAACATGCAATTTTTTTTTTTCCACAGTTTTTTTTTCTCTCATTTCTTTTTTGTTACGTATTTTTTGTTTCCGGTGGTTCAAAGCGCTTGATCATTTGACCCCAACCTTTTAAGTAATTTAATGTCGTTGTAGTGTTGTAGTAAAATCATGAGGTAAAGCGATGAAAAAATAAAAAAAAAAAGAATTAAAAAAATTTGGGGATTATAGGCAAAGTACGGGATAGCGTGTTGGCTTAAGGCGTTTAATAAGCCGCCGGGTTATACACCAAAAATACCTTACAATTAAACTGAAATTATCCGCGTACCGCGCGCGGCGTCAAGATGAGAGAACAAAAAAAGAAAGCAAAAAAAAAAAACAAAAAAACCAAACGAACTTATATACATGTTGTTTGATACAAAGTTCATATATGGGTAAGGATGAAATTTTTTTTTACATAATAATGCACTTAATAAAAAAAAAACTCCGCAACTTTTATTCCTACGGAGCGTGATATTGTTTATTTTTTTTTTTCTCCGTACTGCGGTTGTATGCGAGACGGTGAAAGCTCGCGGTTAAATCTGACGATGCATAAAATATGGATGCAGTTTTGGGGGTAAAAAGTTGTTGCGGGAAAATTTTAGTTTGTTTAGAATTTGTATAATACATGCGAATGTATAAAGAGCGAGCAAGGGACGCATCAGCATATCAGCATCAGGATCCTGGTATAATGAAAGTACTAGAGGAGGAGAGTGAGTTTAAACTAAAACTTAAGCTCTATAAAGTGTAAGCTTCGAGTGCAAAGTACCGCTTAAGTGTTATACCGCTAAAAGCAGAGCTTCTCGCTTGTTAAACAAGTGGTACGAGTTTCCATGCAATAGCTGGCAAGCGCCCGCACCGCGCACCGTGTCAGCCGTATATTGCCGCTTATATTCAGGACCCGCGGGAGACTCGCGCGTCGTTCAACAAAACGTCATACTGCTTTCTTGATGTGCTGTAGTACTATGGAATGAGTAGATTTCGAGAAGAAAATTACACAATTAGCACGTAACCGCGCTATGCACCTAAATAACGGCGTAGCTCACATATTCGTACATAAACGATCATCTTCTTCTGCTTTTTTTTATATCAACTTCGCGCTTTCTCAAAACCAATTCACCTGCTCCGATAATTTTGTGACGCATGGAGCACATCGAGCATGTATGCGGGGTTTTGAAGATAAGGTCGCGTGGAGATGAGAGAATCAGTATTTTGAAAATATTATACGAGGTATCAAATAGGTAGACGAACTGAATAATTATTTATGCAGAGACGATTCTAAGAGACTGATGTTTTATACATCAGACGGAAGGGATTTTCGGCCATTTGAATTGAGAATGACGTGCGATCGGGGTGTGAGTTTCGGTGGAGGGTATATCCTGAAAACGTCAAATTAACGATAGTTGCCAGTTGGCTTTCTATATTTACTAAAACAAGTTGAATAATAAAGCAATATGCACGTCACTTGGCTGCGAGAGATTATTAAGCTGTAAGGCGTTAAGTGGTGTGAGGCGTTGGAAGGTGGGTTTGGCTTGCGTGCGAGTATACTGCATTTGCATCTAGACGCCATCAATCCTTCTGACGCCCGTTTTCACCCCAACCCCTTATCCTTCCTGCCTGGTTGCACCTCGCCCCGCCCTTGGCCCTCCAGCAGCAGCACCAGCAGCAGCAGCTCTCTTTGGCTGAGTTTGAATTAAATATCTTCTATAATAAGTCAAGAAAAAAAATTAAAAAACTAGACAAACTCCGCTCCCTTAATTCCTTAGACGCTTTGTATACTTCTTCTCTGCCGCAGATGCTTTTTCTCTAACAAATTCATTCCAGTCAACCCAACGATGGCCCTCAACCGATTTTGGTGCAGGATATAATTATACGTATGCGTACAACGTATAATATTTTTTCAATTTTCGACATTATTTAGAACTGTTAAATATTTTTTTTCTGATTATCCAAATTATGTGGGTACATTGTTTTTTTTCTCGTACACAGGCTCGATTATCGAAACGTCGAGTGATATTTGTACGCTGCACATGATTTAATCCTCGGCAGTACGACGAATGTCCGGAGCGGGGAAAATCGGTTAATGTCGACCATGACGGACAATTACCCGAACCATGCAAAATTCTCACTCTTTTCTTCCGAAGGCGTCGTCAAGGCACGACGCAAGAATCAGGCTGGCAAAATTGAAGTAAGTTTTGAAAATATCTACATTGTGTATTTAGTTTTTTATCTCAAATTGGATTCTAAATTATTATTTGATTGCACGATCACAACGCACATTTCCATTAAACACTGCTTTCATGGTGGGACTTGGGATTAAGAATTATAAATTCTGCTACCCTCAAGTACGTACATGAAAACTACCTTGTTTTCGACTATGGTCGACTATATCCACGGCTTACGTGATGTGGTCCGTCTCTAGGGCAAGTACGTAGATTATAAACAATTTTCACAACGAGTTTTCTACAAGATCTCTAATAGAAGCGATGTTGATGTACATCGTTGATCACAGTGGTGTAGCAGATATGGTCCTTAATACACGTGCATACATTCTCCAGATATTCACGGTTAAATACATAAATGTATACGACGTATGTATACGTATGTATGTGTAGAGCGGTTATATTGGCCGCCGGTGGGTAAGACGATAAGGAGGCTTTCAGATATGATCTCGAGCGTGGTCGGTTAATTATATATTAATGCCTTTGCGTGCGATCCTTGGGCACCCTGCCATCTACTGCCCAACCCTGTTCTGCTTCGTCGTTCTACCCGGTTCTGGTTGCATGCTTACAACTTACCACCGCGTTCCGTTGCTGCTGCTGCTGCTGCTGCACCGTACCCACGAGTACGCGTACAAGTCGCGCGATCGAATGGCATAAGGGTTACATATTTTTACATCCTTTTTCAACTGATCTAACAACCTTCGTTAAAAGTGTTTGTACATGTCGCTATAATACTCTGCACGAGTCTCGTTTCGTTACCTTTTGTTGCCCTTGATATTTTAGTGGTTTTAGAAAGATTTGATGTCAACGACCCTAAGTGTGATAAGCAGAGTTTTTCCAAATTGGCTCTTTAACGACATTTTTATATATGACTCGAACAAGCAATGTTTAGATGAAAAATTCGATTTGTTTTTGCAGTATGAAAAGTTTATCGAAAAAACACAATCAACGGTTTTAGTTATACTAAATTCATTCAGACAGAACCGAAGAAAAGATAGCGAATAAATATAACACTTTCCAGATAATTTTCTCATCAGATTTTCTTATTATGAGATTTTTTGGAATCATGTCTTTGTAGAGTCCAGCAGTAATCTGCCATCATTTGACTACCCCATCGACCCTGATGTTATTGTTTCTCCATCGCCAAAGAAAACCAGAATCACGTGGACAGCTGCAAAATATTTAGATGCGCGTTTCAATTCGTGTGAGCCAAATTGGAATAATAAATATTATTGTATATTACAATAACATAAACACCTGAACCAGAATAATATGATCATGGTTTTATTCATGATTTCTACGTTCTCAATCACCAAAATGCGCGGAAGAAATCAGGGCAACAAGAAAAAATATTTTTTCTATTGAGTCGCGTTATCGCTTCACTTTGCAAAATAATTGAGAAGGCTGCTGCGCCGACTACCGCATCGGGTATTTGCAGTTTCACATGCCTGGCATTTTTTTTTTCATATTGAATTTTTTTTTTATACATCAAATTATCACTGCCCACGTATTTTTCACCTGTGCTTATACGCAGCTGTTATGTACCTACAGCTCCCATAAGACTCCCTTTCACGGTCTTTATGACACGTAATATTGATAAGAAAAGAATCAATTTTGCAACCTGAATTTTACCGACTTGTATGGAGGTATACATGTTTGAACGATGAATAAAATACTGTTCAGGTAATTCAATTAGATTATTTTTTTTTCTTCATAGCAGTAAACCTCTGGCGATATTACAGTGACAAACGCGAATGAGTTATAACAGATTAAAATGCTTTTACTCACGCACGACATCACTGCATGAGACTAAACTCCAGTAATTATACTCTATTATACTCCGACAATATATACGACCTGAAATTTCATGTTCGCACTTTTTATAATTGAACACACTGCAGAACGACTGCAACTTGGTTTTGTTCGTTTTTAAAAATGCACGTAATACGCACCGCTAGTTCTCGAATAAACGTCTGTACAAAATCTAGCTCATCTCTAATTTTTTCGAAGAAAGAAGGGTAATAGAAAAAAAAAAATTGTCTGAGAAGAGTCAAAGTATTTGGAGTCCTTTTCATTTGTAAAAAGGTTAGTCAGCTACTGAGCCGCAGCTGCGGATAACCGCGAAGTAAAATAATGGGGTGTAATATTTCTGAAGTCTGTCACACTGTAGAGCGGAGAAAAAAAATGTCACTAGGTAGGTATATGCCAGAAAAAAAGGGGATAGACATCCATAATCATCGCGCTATCTAGTCAACTTTGTAGCTGTGGTACGTTTGTATAATTGGTCTCATGCTTATCGCGGGTAGGACCAACGAGCGAAAAGAACAGTTAAAAAGGGAAAAATAAGATAAAGAACAAGGAACCGGATGAAACGTTAATTACTAATTGTATGAGTTACGAAGGATCTTACGTACAGTACCTACGCCAGGCCCTCGTTATATTCGGTAAGAGAAAATAATAAAATGTTGGTGACGTCCTTTTAGTTCTTAGTCCTCGATATTGGTCGGATGTTTCACTCGCAATTTAGGAAATAGGGTACTATAATATACAGGCACAGGTTAGATATATGCCGATAGTGCGTGCAGCGTGTCGGGGTGATTTATAACGACGTAAAGAGAGACGTCAAGTCCAATCAAATGAGTTAAGGGATTATACATATAAATATACTCAAAACGTTCATATTACCCATAGCCGTTTTCAATCGAATACAATCACCGAAGATCGCGTTGTTCTTTGTATCATTTTTCGAATATGAAAGGTTGGTGTTTCCGAGGTCGAAATACATTAGGAAAGAGTCGACGAATTGGAAAATATCTCACTTTCAACCCCTATAATCAAGGAATACTAATTTTTGATTTTTTCGACTCGGGGGTAAAAATCTTCATCCTGTCGTTCTCCTTACGTATTATATTACCGCAGTCGTTACATAAACGTGATTTAATACTATAAGTCATCGACCTGCAGCAAAATTAGCTCTGGCAGAGGTAAAGTTCCCAATCGTGACTTATTCTCGTCGTGAGATATGCATGATAACGGACGACGTTTCACTCTGTTGCTTTTTTATTCCAATATACTTTTATTTCCATTTTTTATTCATAGCGTGAAATCAAAGTGTCGCGATATTATGTCGCCAAATCTAAATGAAACAACACGTTCACCTACAATTGCACGATATATAACTTATGTACGTGTATAATAATTGTACCTACTAAAAAAATAAATAAAAAACAAGTGGTACCCAGTCTGCAATTTCCATCATTTTATTTTACGTGTAATATGCATATAACCGATCGTGCTGTACGTACTGCACAATGCAGAGCGCACTGCGAGTCAGTAATTCACGCGACGTGTTTCTGACAGTCAAAAAGCACCCCCTAACTCGGTTTAACTGCGTGTCCCTTCTCATGACGTTGCAGGTAGTAAAATACACGAGTTTTTCCAAGTTTTATATTTTTATTCAAATCACGCACAACTTATACCTGTAGGTACACGTGTATATATGTATTAGGTATGTGTACGTGTAGATTCCACACACATACATATAAACTATATAATAACTTCATATTTCCGCGTGCCGAAAATGATTGTTGTCGGGTTATTATATATTGAATCGTCGTTAGATTGGATGGCAGTGCTCACTCGGCCGAATTCTTTCGAAATACCGAAATAAAGAAGAGAAACTAAATAAAAATGAAAGAGGGCGGAGGACACGCCTGGTTCCGATGATTGAACAGAAAAAAGAGAATTTCGTTTCGAACCAACTTATCATTTATTCGAACCCAGAATAAAGATCTTCAAATTTCAATACCGCTGAATATAATATGTATTTGTATAGATTTTTACTCCGAATTTGGGACTCGAGTGTATGGGGTGGTAAAATCTGGTCAATCTCTGTTGCAAAAAAAAAAAAGGGCCGCCAAACGCGAGCGCGTGTCACTTTATATTATTGACACGGCATATTTGCATTTTTATGCATTCTGTGTGGTTTGGAAACCGAACAAATATGAATGGTTGCACAGAAGGAAGCAGCTACACTGGTTATGTATAAAACTACCCTTGCATCGCGTGTCACTTTTATATTTGTTCAATTTGCATCAGTTTGTTTTCACGGTCAATCGTTTTGACCTGTATAATAAAACTAAACATCCGTATTTTATTCTGGTTTATTATTTGCGGTAGGAAAAAGGTGGCTGTGCAAGTGAAATCTTCCATAAAATCGTCGCAAAAATGACCGACCGAAATCGATGTATTTATAGAATCAAATCTAATCGAATGATTAAAATTGATTTGCTCATATTTCCGGGTGTCATGAACAGTTCAATAAAAATGATCGTTAAATTGGTAGCTACGTGCAGATCCAATCTACAGCAATAAAGAAGAGCGATGATCCAATAATCGCGATTGCAGACCGAGAGTTATTTTATTAAGCCACGCAAATTTAAATGACGTGTGAAATAATTTAAGGAGGTATGTCTAATTACGATATAAAATCGTTATTTCTATATCGTCGACAATGAATAATTGAGTAAAAATGTTTGCGTGCATTAATCTTTGTTATTTATATACATATATATCATTTGTAAAATACATCCGAATCTGACTACCAGGAATTTCAATCAACTTTTTTAAAAACAGTATACACATATCACCTTCACATATAAATAATTAAAATAGTTATTTATCACGCCATGATAATAATACGGTTTGGCCCCGTTTGCATAATTAATATTAATTGGTATCATCGTTAAATATATCATATGTATACAGTGCACACCTAGAAGAACTTTAATTGAACGTTCCAATGTTATTAGGTACATAGAATATAGGTAACATGGAATATCAAAATTCCACCAATCATTACCTAACCAAAAAAATGAAAAGATCATTTTTCATTCCAATATTTAAATCATTGAACAAAAATCACAGACACGATTGCATTATTAAAAGGGATTCTGCACACGGCTGTGGGTATCTTAAAATTTTCAAGATTCAATTTCGGGGTTCGAGTTAAGAACGGATAATTTTGACCGAAAGAAGTTATACGGTGGACATGCAACGGTATTTGAAAATTGGCTGGCAGTTAAAAAACGGAAGAACGAAAAATAAAGAAGAGCAAAAAGATACCCAAGGAAGAAGATCCATGTAGGGCGGGGGCTGCCCAAATACTGTGCAACGAAATAAAAAAAAAAAAGAAGAAACAAAAAGAACAGATAAGGATAAAGAAGATCAGCCACGGTAGTCTGGTAGTACACAACGTTGAACGAAGAAAGAGAAGAAACGAACGTTTTATAACAAAAAGAATGGAAAAAAAAAAAACTGGTTTTGACTAACGACAGGCAGTTAACGACGCGGCTCTGAAATTGCGGGCTTCACATCCGCATACACATAAAGTTACTAGGTATATAGTACAAGAGACTTATAACACAAGTTTACATACGTCTACCTCGATAGCTAGACTGTTGCTAGGACATCGTGATATGGTGTAAAATCGGATACAGGAAATAGAAATTCACGGGACTATATGATATAATCCATGCGAAGGTTGTAATAATCCTACGACGATGTGTTGCAGGTTGAAAAATACATATTCAAAGAATTCTATATCCTGGGCCTCTGTTATTTCTCATACACATATACGCGCATAGGTTATATGCCCGCGGCGGAAGGTTCGGCAACGTCCAGAATTATTAAACTGTAGTTTAGCTCTAAATTAAGTAATTACTAAGACGGCTCCTTTGTTGCCTCCGCTAATGTCGCGAACCCAACTTACAACCGGAGAAAAATAGACCATGCGAAGATCTTACCTATACTATTTTTTAATGTTTTATTTTTTAAATTTCTCTTCTTCTTTCTCATTTCATACGGCTAAGTGTACAGATGTACAATGAAAGAGCACGCCAATGAGCTCATAATCTCCACCATCCCTGCACCGATCATAGAAAATTAATTTAGAGCTCTGATTTTTATCTAAACTTCTATATCGCAGCTTATACAGAATACCTATCACTCTGATCGTTCATTTTAATACCACAGCTATTGTACTCGCTCTTCGAAATCTGAGAGTTAATTTTTACTTTTTTCTTTTGTTTTTTTTTTGGGGATTTTATCTGGTAGGATAAAATTTGACTCCGCGTTGAATAAATAGAGCAAGATCGTGTGGACTGATAAACGTCGCGTATCAAATGATTAAAATGTTCATAACCGGTAATAAAGTAACTGGCTCGTATGTGTATAATAAATATATATTGTATACCTTAAATATAGCTCAAATGTTTGCGGAAATCGATTAGGTTGAACGAGATATGAAGTGTAACTGGGCCGACTTTCAATAATAATATAATCCTCATTAACAGAAACTGGTATAAATATATATCACGACTACCCATGGATGAAGATTTTTCAGATAATCTTCAGTGATATGTAGATGCATTCAATATGAAAGCTTATGCAGATGAATATAATGCACTCCGCGAAGATTCAGTCGCAGGCAAGATATATATAATTTATATTTCATGATGATTTATTTATCTCCATCATGAATAGGTTTATAAAATACGGAGTCTCGTAGTCCTTCGAATGATATGATTGTATATTAATATAAAGCGATTTTCACGGCAGTAAAAAAAATATATGTACATGACTTGCGGATCGAGTTGAATTATTTTCCCATGAAATTAGCTTCGTCAATCATCGTGTTACATACTTGATGTGGAATAGAAACGTGAAACACTTTTCTCCTCATATTTATACGCGCGTATAATTTTCTGAGAAAATTGCGGGATAATTATTTTTGAATGAAATTTCATGAGCAATCCACCGCGCAGCTTTACACGGATGCGTCTAACAGATGTCTGCGAGCTTTTAGGTACTACATGTGGTATGAATAATAAGAATGATCGTTATTAAAATATGTCTCAGTTAATGACGGACGTTGTAATTATTGCTCCGGCAACAATTTAAGTATATAAACTGTTAAAATCTCGTTAGCTACGATAGGAAAAAAAACACTTAAGTATATCGCGCACTGACCATTACACACGTACGTACGAATGTGTAAGTTTATATTATAAAGTGAACTTAGATTGAAGGTATATCCTTAACAACACGCGCCATTATACGAAATGATATGAAATCTATCAATTTGCTATCCAATCACACTTATTATGCCGAATTATAATTAAACTATTCGACTGTTTCCGTTATTTTGCGCACTAGGTAATATCGAAATCGCGAACTTATTTTATTTTTCTTCTCATTTTTAGGTGGGCCAAGAAGATCTTAAGCCAATAATTTCAGTTACTGACCTTAATTTTACAATACATCTAATTATAAACAGCCCGGCTGATGATCAATTTAATTTGGCACGCGAGGTGTAAATTCTCTTCCCTTATACGATATTATTAAATATTTGAAAAGTTGAAGCGAGAATTAAAATCGATATATGTTTCCACGGCTATTGGACGGTATATGGATAGACGTCGGAGAGAGATGGAAAATTAATTACACGTCCTAAATTAGCATATTGAAAAATTAAGCATGTAAAGTAACCTATGCGCGCGCCACATCGACAAATTCTATATTATATATCTCCTTTCATCGGCGCTACCAGTTTGCTACTTTGCCACTTATTAATAGTTATAAATTTTTATTATTATATTCTTATCGTTTTTTTTTTTCCTTCTACAGGTGAGTGGAATTCCAGGTAATTAATATACGGCAGCTACCATATGCTCAGGCTCGTTTCAAAATACGGAAATCTTGAGGTTTCTTGTTTTGAAAAATACTGTGTCAAAAATATTGACTCTCAACAAATCGTAGCTCAAACCTCGCTCAGCAGCGGGTTATGCTTTCTTACTCCGTGGAATTATAGAGAACAATTTTCGGGAATACCAGAACAATAGTTGTTGAAATGGTCCCCAAGGAAAGGTAACACGGTCGATCATAAGATCGTTCGAAAGCCACCCCAGGGAACGCTTAACCGAGAAGTCCTGTGCAGAGTGGCGAGGAGGGAAGCTGAGCATGGAAGGTGGTAGGATTTCCCCGTTTCTGTACGGTATGTATAAGGGCGCCGTATCTCTTCTCTGCCGACGGCAGGAATCAGGTTACTACATGTTAGCTTCAGCTCCCGGCAACGGCTGCAGAGGAGGGTGGAAATCTGTTTTTTACGTGATCCCATTTGCGGTCCTAACCGTTGTTTATTCTTTCAGGGTGAGGAGGGGATTATAAGAGGACCGCGCGCGCGGTACCTGCCTTCAACATTTCACAATGCTCCTCACGTTGAACGCGATTCAATTCTCCTCACGAGACCAATTTATTTTCAACCTATATATGCCCGGCTAAAATCACCACTTTTCAAATCCCGCGTGCGAAGAACTTAAAAATTTAAATTCAGCGAATTTTTGTAAGCAAGCGTTCGTCCCACTGTCATAGCAAAGAAAAAAATTGGAGGAAAATCAATGGGGATATAAATTCAGCATCTTTACGGGGTCATCGATTGATATTTTGTGCATCGATCGCGCTGTAATTGATGAATACTGAGCCAATTAATAATCGATCGATCATATACCTTTTTTGTCGTCATCGTCATCGCCGTGATCGGCGTTATGATGTAGGTGATGAGTGCCGGCGTGATGTCCACCGAGTCCGGGTGCCAAGGGATGATTTCCAAGAGCGGGATGCGAGTGATGTGGATGATGATGATTGAAAAATCTGACTGCCGCTGCAGCAGCCGCTGCTTGATGGTGAGCTTGCATAGTTTGTTGAACTTGTGTTTGAACCTGTCCAAGAACAGGATGATGCGGATGCCATGCCGTTAAATGAAACGGGAAAACCGGTGCAGCCCTCGGGAACAATCTAGCTGGAGTTAGGAGGGAACCACCAGATCCAGAAGATCCACCACCAGGAGGAGGAGGAAAGGAAAGACCACCTCCTGGTTCTAGTACCATTTTTGGTACCAACTTTAAGCCGTATTTCTCCGACGGAGAGTCGCTAATTTCTCAACCGTTCAAATATTCTCATTGAGGGTTATTCAGAGGGGAATTATCCTGCGGAATAAATATCTGATCACTCGAATATCCTTTACCCAAATTTCTTCATTCGTTTATTCGACAGTTTTTTAAGCGACATTCGATCCGCACGTAACATCGACGCTTATGATTTGGTAAATCAGAAATTTGTCGTTTCAAACTTGCTTTTATGTAATCCAATTTCTCCCGTTACTAATCCATCCGATTACTTGTCACCATCAATTATACTTCCGTGGATTGTCAATCCTTTTTTTTTTCAACAACGATATTTCATGCATTTTTGGAACATGTTCCTGATTCTTTTTTCTGGTCACGATCCATCTGTCACACAATGGTAATCGCTCGGTAAAAATTCACCATTTGCCGTCGGGCAGCGCGCTACTATTGGCGGCTCGAGAGGGATTTCACTTCAGATGGTCCAATTTATTCTGGGCGCCATATTGGAACGTCTGAACCACCGATAGATAATCCTTCGATTGTTTATCGGTTAAAACCTACCGCTCGGTTAATTAGCCTGTAATCACAATTTGTGAGAAAAGAAAAATGTTGAATTTTCGAGATTTACGTACACGTATTAGTGGAAACCTCAATAAATTGCAATTAGTATGTAATTTATCACTCCAGCTGCAGCGAACACTACACTGCAACAGTCGTCTTGTAATATCACTAATTTATATATTCTCCTTCTCATTCACTACACAGAGTATGTATATATATATACGAGTAACTCGGTGATAATATTATGTATATATATAAAGTTAGTTATCAGTTTCAGTCTTACGATGATTATTTTGATTTAATTCTTCTTTCTTTTATTACAGGCAAATCACAAAGAAATTCCCTGGCGCCGTAGTATTATAAAGTTATGCTTTATTTCGAACCGCATGTCCCTCGTTTTTAAACCCCCTCATAAAATCACATCGATATTTTAAGTGGTGAACTCTTCACGGTACATAATAGATAATGTTTTATATATTACCGACACAGTATAAGTATAATCCAGATTTTCTTCGTTTTTCCACTTTCCCGATGCATTTATATATACGAATACGAAGTAAATGTATAAAATATAGTTTTTCACATAATCACTGAGTACGAGAAGTGGTTTCTCTTGGTGCTGACGTACAAGTTTCATATATCATTATTCATTCACTTTCATTAATTATCGACAAACATACCGAGCGAGGGAAAAGAAATAAAACACTTTACACTATCACGGCGTATGCAACTGAATTTACTGAAAAACGTAGAGAGTTAATTGTCATGGATAAAACTGATTAATAAACACAGAAAACGACGCTGATGTGCCTCAATAAATTTGAGAGGACGTGGCGGTGCGACTGGACCGCAACATACCAGTCAACGGCACAGGACAATCTGCTTGTAAAGCCAAAAGTTAACATCCCCTCTATCCGTGAAACACGAACACGATATCACAGCTGGCTCACACCCAGTGAACGTTCATTGGCCGAGTGAACACGCTTACTCCCACGATGATGGTATCAGGTACCAATCGGAGAGCGGTATTCTAACCGAAGCCGCTCCCTCCGGATGTGCTTTTTTGCCCTGGAATTGAATATAGCCGCCCCTCGTAGAACCGGAGGATGGTGGAAACCCGAATCAATTGACGTCTACCCGGTTGCTGACGGTGGCTCGCTTCCCGCCGCAAGATGGCTCCTTCCCACCACCCAAAAACTACCCCTTCGATAATACCCCACCGAGCACTTCTCCCCACCGAGAACCTTTTCATCCCTTACCCCCACCACACTCTTTCACCCGATAACTCTAAGATATTCAATTCAAAATTCAAGTAATCGTCGTGTATTCTCAATTTCAACCTTGCTTTTTTTCAATTTCTTTTTCTTCACCCCTCACCACTAGATAATTCTATCGCGATTCTGATTTTTTACTTGTGATGTTTTTTTCTTTTATAGATTGATTCCCATGGCGTCATTCGAGTATATGATTATGTTTAGAAAAAAGGTATATAGGTATGATAAAGTACTAATTAATGATATTTTATTTAATAATTATTCATTAGCAGTCGAACAAATTTATGCTCACCAAGGAAACATTCCTTCTCATTTTTCATCGGCGGTCAGTTTTGCGCTTGTTTAAGGTACTTTTTTATCATACAGCAATGGAAGTATAATCGCAGTGGGCATTAGGTTTTTCGTTTACTGTAGATAAATCAGGAAAAGTGTTAACTCGTACTTGTTATTTCGGACTACATTCCACAGCGTGTATAAAAATATTGCGTACGGTCTACGTGTTTTACGAATAAAAGTAAAGTCAAGTTTTAGAATCAGGGTTGTAAATTGATGTAATTTTTTATCGCGTGACAGGGCCCTCATTCGTTGGAATAAATATCCCCCTCCCCATCCATACCGACTTTATACCGCTGCAGATGCTCCCGCCTCTTTTTATTTTTTCGGCTCTTTTCTTTTCGTGTACCGTATACATATATATATTCACCCTCCGCAGGGCTGCAAAGGACTTCAAAGTAGCTACTGTTACTCCTGCGAAAAATTCCGCCCCTTGCAAAAGCAACGCCCTATATGTATAGACGCATCCTAAAATCTGCACTCCATTTCAGATTTTTTTTCTAACTTTTATTTCAGAGGAAACGTTCTCACTGCAATTCGACTTTATTCGAATGATTTTTTGATTCTGTAACGAATCACGCTATGCTCATTTTGATTACCTATTGAAAGAATTTTTCTCTTTTTCGATTAGTTCTCGAACGAAATATGTCGGCCGGTATAATTTATAAAAGTTGTATTATACAATGCGGAGACGACGGCGGTAGATTTCGTGGGCCTTGGGGCCATTTAAAAATTAATAAACATAGCAGCGATGAAATATGTGGTACGTCTTTATAGTGGGCGATAGTTGAGTATGTATATAGCGAGAGTTTAAGCGTGCGGGTTGTAGAAAATTGACCACGAGGTTTTCAGGCTCCGTTTTTCCCCTCCATCTACATGAAACCGAAGTCCCGAAGTTTCCCTGTTATACAGCGCGGATTCATCCCCACTCTGTGGCAAGTCCATCCCTTTGAGACCGCCCTCTTTTCAAGGGGTGATGAGAGATCCTCTTTTAATATAGATATATATAATATATATAAGGGTAGAAAGCGCGCGAGCAGCGTAGAGGCAAACTTGTCGGTGGAATGGGTGACGTTGGGCGTTGGGAGTTGTTAAGTAATTACCTCTATTCTCTTCTGGGGAGGAAATTACCTTCCTCAGCGCGTCACGGGGTGGGAAAAATTAGGAAATTAAAATTAGACCCCGTCCTGCAGCGAGCCGCGCGGGCAGACTGGCCGGAACTTAATTCTGAAATTTAGGAGGAGCCAACCACCCTGTGTGCAGTAGCAAGTATATATAGCCAGTCAGCCATTACCGACGTTCTGATCTTTTTTCTTTTCTGTATTTTTTCTTCATTCTTTGTGTTTTTTTTTTTCATTTCATCTTCCTTCTTTCGGCACGTCGAGAGGGTGAAGCCAAAGACCAGCACCTTGTTAGCAAACTCACTTTGCGTATGATAATCACCTTGAAAAGGCTAAGGTCATTTCTGTTAACGACTTTCCCAGTTGTTTCCTTTAACGTTTGAGTCGTTTTAAATTACCCTCTTTATTCAGAACTTTCATCTTTTTTTTCATCCCTTTCTTTCATCTTTCACTCACGTTCCCCTTACGGATTTTTTGTATCGCATTTTTTCTTTTACTTGATTTTTTCGTACGTCGAGTATGTAGCGATTTTCCACCCGGTGTGTAGAAATTGAACTTTAGCATTACCCTGCTGGTTGATCGGGATACCGATTTATTAATAAGATATTTCGAAACGTCTCATCTCCGGTATGTGAACTATATATGATGTCATGTATCGCTATTTGAGTTTCATATTAAACCACCACGAGAATCTTGACTCGCTCGTAGTATTATAGTCAAGGAAAATTTGATGTATGGCTCGCGCGTGCTCCGCTTCCTTCAACGAAGAATATATATCTCCGCGTGCTTCTCGTGATACCTAAATATGAAATATAGTCTTCGATCAATTTTTCATAAGTTTAAATTTTCCTCGTAAAGAAAATCCTGAACCATTTTTTATTATGTATAGATATTCTGTGTACATATAATACACGTATGAAGTCGCGTCATTTCCTCATCACCGTATAGTGCGCGTCTCGTACTTTTTCATTCGCGATTTCATTCATTTTTCCTATCTATAATTTCCCCATTTTCAATGTGGAATATTGAGAGCAATCGTATATATCTATCTCATGACTATCCGAATCAGGAGGTTGTACGTTGAACGAATAACGATTTTTAATCATGGTCCAGGCGAACCTCCTCATCACGTCCTCAGTCTCACCATCAAATACAATCACGAAGGGTGATCAGCTTCCCAATTTCTCTGCCTTTATCGCATCCCCTAAAAAAGTTCCAGCTCTCCCATCTCTCCTCGGTATATTATTTCTCTCATGCAAACTGCTCTCTCCTCCGATCGTCAATCACATTTTGTTTATTATAAAAACACAACAATCCTATAAAATAAAAACAATAAAAACAAAAATGCACCATTTTATGTATAGAATACATACTATGGGTACATATGTGATTTGATGTATCACGTGATGTTGGTATATACGGAGAGGAGGTAGCAACCTCTGCTTCCGTTTTGTTACGAATTGAATCCCTCTGAGGGGTTCCCGTGGCAACGCGGAAGAGGGTGTCTTACCGCGTCGCCATGGAAACAAGCAGCCCTAAATGTCTCTCTACAGAAAAGCGCAAGCAGCTTCTACCCGGGTTCTATTTTAGGGGGTTGAGCGCACGAGGATGAGGTCATGGAGTGGGGAAAAGAGGGAGTATAAAATGAAGGGATGGGTTAGGAAGAAGAGGAGGTTGGGCGAGTTGGTAACAGTTACTGCAGAAGGTGAGGAGACCCAGTTAATTACTAAAGCGTTTTAATTGTCGGCAAAGTTCCACCACTAAAACAGAGCGCGCGGGGAGGATGTGGCGGCTGTGTAAATTAGGGGCTCACTGGCTCCTGGCTTGTTACAAGCTATATAGTTATTTATACATATATATACAGATTGTTTCAAAAGCTCTTAAATTTATACCCATCATCTGCCTCCTGCTCCTCGAAATAAAACACAAATTTCGCTCAACAAATTAACTGCGCTTATTTATAATTATTGAAGTTCTGCAAAATCGATCGAACTGCTATCGATTTCCATCCCCTAAATTAATTCCAGTACACAAGAAGTACATGATTCGATGAATTTTCTTTTTCTGTTCCAATGAAGTTTCGAGATAATTATATTTTCGATGAGAAAAAAAATCATATTCGTGGTTCCAAAACTTTGTGATCTATGAAATTATTACGTTGACGTTGTGCGTGTATGTATTTGAATTATTTCTTTGTCGGCGGTTCAATTTTGTTTTATTTTATGCGTTATGTAGTTTGTTGCGACATATTCGAACGATGATCGTCGTCCGGTGGCGCATCTCGATGGCGCGTGACCGCTCGAGATCTATACATATAAATATATATATATATATATTCGTATCTTTTCATCTCACATTCTCTGCAGCAGCACGTCTTACAGTTGATGATGAGAGCGGTAGAATAAGATATCTGTCGTTTCTGTTTTGTTTCTTTCCGCGGTCGTAAAGGCCGGACATGACGTCATAAACCCCGTAGAATCAGATCGCAGCCCTTCATGATTAGAATCAGCACTATTACTGGCCGAATATATATAGAGAAATGTAATTGCACTCGAGAACTTTTTACACCCTGTATCTGTACATATATACATGTGTTGAAAAATATTACATCGTTCCAAAATTTATCGTTATTGGAACACTGCAGTTTATAAAATCATGATAAATTGATCGATATATCGGAGGAATTCGTCAAACTGCAAAAGTGGCTTTCTGGACCACGTCCACCATCTTGAAAAGACTTGGGATGTCTTTCGGAAGATAGGCTTATTTTATTTGTTGAAGCTATCTAATCACGCAATTTAACATGGCTGACGAAGTTTTATACGTATTTGAATATACATATGTGTAATTTACACAAAGTGCGTAATCGCGCGAAGTTTATACCGCGGTATCAGCTGTACGAATTCGCATGTATATGTATTTATGTATAAAACGTGACTACATCTCACCCGTCGAGTAATTAATGATAGAAAATCATCAATTTTAATCACGAGATGGATACATATGTACCACAGGACAAGACAAAAAAAATATCATAAATAGTGACTTATATATAATTAACGAAAAAATAAATGAATTATAAAAAATATATCCACTGTATATAATATTCTCTTATATCTATTTAATAAAAAACTTATTAATCGCGTTATACTGTAATACCGAATGCAATTAAAGAGATTAAAAATTCCCCATGCATGTTGTAAACAATATATATTCGACATATGTGGTAATTAAAATTGAATATAAATTAAACCGATGATGTCAGAATATCGCGAATTCTCGATCCTCGATATGAAATAATTAAAAGAAAAAAAATTAAGTTCATTTGCTGCTGCGCTTTGTATAATGAATATATTATAATTGTTATCAAGTTGCATATTGAATGTGAGAACAGAAAGAAAAAAACCTCGTCCGATCAATAAAATTTCAATCGATAAACTTCATATATTTTATTGATTTTACGAGAGACTATACACAAGTAGACGATACAATAAAATCGCGTATGTTGTATAAAGTATGCATATTAATGCGCATATTATTTGATATTCTCGCGGAGCATAATATTGATATAATCGTACGAACGAACGGATATTAGTTTCTAGTGAATTTATGATAAGGTAGACTACCATGTAATACACGTACATATGTATATACGTAAGTAGGTATATAAACAGCAATACTCCCGTATGCTTGTCTGATTTTACGTTCATATAGGCAAATATAAAGTTGCTATACATATACCGTCGTTGCCGCTGCAGCATCTGGGTGATAATAATGTCGCGGAGTAATTGCTAATTATACTAGTCACTAATTAGTTTCGTGTTTCTGTTTACGTATGCGTAGGATACGGTTTAGCGCCTTGGTCGAACTTTCAGCTACTTTACATCACCTTAATTAACCATACGTCCTTCTTAATTAGCTTTGGGGGGTATAGGATATACGTTGAGTCATGTATTCACGAGTATACGTCTATAAAATGTATCTACCTAACACATACGATCATGTATTAGGCATTTATACAGAAATTTATGTAGTTTAAAGTTTTAGATACAAACGACTCCGATCTCGCTACAGATGCACGGAAAGAAATTACGACGTGCAATATTTCTCAATTTGCAGTTCCGGAAAATCGTATATAAAATTTAATCGCCAGTGCAGTTTAATAATTCGCATATTATCACGTTTCTTCCGAATCACTTGCCATTTCTGCGTATGAACGTAGTATGTCAACGTTTTTTTAATTTTTTTAATCGACCCATAATTAGGTACTCTTTGTTAAGATATAAATTCTTGGGACTAATTTACTTGAGCCTGAGTGCAGAGGCAATAATAATTGCGATGAGGAATTTAGTTATTAGGATTCGTGTTGAATGAAGATCAGAGTTCGCACACGTCCAGCTGGCTGAATCAAAGAAAATGCGCAAGATTGAATATTTTTGACGATTTTTTTTTCACCGCGAAATCGTACTCCGTGTAGTATAATAAATCAAAAAATTGATTAGGACATACCAAGTATATAAGATGTTTAAATGGACAAACAAATAAATGTATAAACTAATAAATCTTCTTTTGAAGAGGAACATAAATCATATTACTACGTGATATCAGCATTCAATTTGGAGAATAAAACTCTTGATATAAATCGAATATGGTACCCGCGATGTAAAAATGATCAAGTCCCTACAGACCCTGTATGTGAAGAGAAAGAAATGAAAGGAAAAAAAGAAAAAATCAAGTTTGTATAATTAGAAAATCACATAGAGATCGAGCCGTATAGCGCAATGCGAATTGCAGGATTACCATGATCGTCGTATACCTCACGTTGTCCGATATAAATCTCAATCTTCTCTTTTAACTATAAGGACAAAACATTTGCGACTTACATCGAGGGATGCTGTATAAGAACGTACAATAAGAGTGTGATTAGCATTATTTACGGCCGGTTAACTATTAACCCATAAATCAAAAGAGACTCCATATTATCCCCGGGCTGTATGCGAGACAGTAGGTGTGGCTCGTACCACCACATTTATATATCAAACAGCTAGAGTCGACCTGGGCAAAACGGAAAATACACCATGGAAATAAAAGAGTTATCGAAACTTCAACGCTGTCTATTTCCTGTTCCTTCAGACGAATAATTGATCTCCTTTCCATCGTGCCCCACACCCCCTCTTTTGCTCCGGACTACCCTTTCCGTATGCAGGTCATATGAATAACGGGTATGAAAAAATACGATGTAAGGAATATTTTTTTGATATACGCGGGGGTCGTCGCCGTATAAATGCGTACTCGGATACCTGCATATCCATGTAGGCAAATGATAGTCTATAGATGAGGGAGTGCGATAAGAACGGCGTTCGAGTCTATGGCCTGAGAGAGCGTATAAGATATCTAGCTGTGTGCAGGGTTAGCGCTGACTTGTCGGCCATCTTCCTTCCTCAGAGCTGATTTAGGAGGATAAACGCCCTCCGCGCCTTTTACTACCTATACCTACACCACCACCACATCTAAACCATCGTCGCTTTTCTACTTGTTCGGTAGTGCTTTGTTTTAAGTCCTCCTTAAGTTTTAAATGGATTATCTCTACGTAGCCAAAGAACCCACCCCCTCTATTACTCTTCATTCTTTAGTACCTCATATCTCTCTGACTTATGTTACATGTATACATGTATACGCAGATTGTAGAGCAATTACCGTATCGTCTACGAGAAGTGGTGAGCAAAACGTGAAACAATAATTCATCAAACTGCAGAAATGAAATTTTTACAGAAATTTATTTTTTGTCCTCGTTTTTCTCTACAGAAAAAAGTGTATATTATTCACTCGGGGTGAAACAGGTATTCTTAAATTATGATAAAACAAAAGTGAAGTAAAAAAGTGTCATCATCTTTGATTCGACTGAATTTAGGGATTCGGTGGTGTGGTTTCGTATACATCTGCACCCTCGTAGGGTTGCTCCTTTGTCACACTTACCGTGGCGCTGGAGTATTTCGTTTTCGGTGTGCAAAAAGGTAGGGAGTAGGGGTTGTAGGTTTGTGGTCCCTGCTCAACTTTCCCCTAAATAAATTCCCATCAACTCGCAGAAGGAAAAGCGAGCAGCGGGGCTCAGAGTGGTGGATATACCAGCTACCAGCTCTACCCGCACGAGGCGACGCTATAAGTCCCTATACATGTACAGATAGACGCGACGTCTTCCACACCAGTAAAATAAAAGAAAGAAGAAAAAGAAGCTGGGCAAGAAGGAAAAAGAAGCCACCATCGCGACGACGACGACACGTCGAAAATACCGGGGAGACCGTGTCATGTACGCGGAGGGTTTGTAGAGGGTTGGTATGAGGTATATAGATATATAGTTGTACATAAGGTGCTCGCTTGTCTTTCTGCTTAAACATTCCAGGCACGGTATTTCGCCAGTGCTACGTCATTCGCCGCCGCGCTAATCAGAACTAACTGCGGCCGCGTGCCCCGCATTCTCTAGAACGACAGAAAACCGACGGGAGAAGATGTTCAAGTAGAATCTGAAGCTGAAGAAACAGAACATATACATATGTACGGTTACATATACATACCCCTCGAATGTCCGCGGCCATCTTTTTTTCTTTTTTATTATCTCATTTCCTATTTTCTTTACTTGTAAATCATAAAACTGTCTCTCATACATCTGGTTATACTTTCTCTTCTGTCGATCTTCATACTTAGCTCATTTTATTAAATTATTTATTTTCCTCTTCCTTCCGGTTTCTCATGCAGTTTTATCTCGACGTGTTGGCCGATGATCGTTTTGTAGGAAATTATATCGTACGTAACGCGTACGTGTTGTTTATGGCGGGTATGATGCAAAGTTTTCAACACGGTTGGGGCAACACGAAACTCGAATGAGGTTCAGCATATGCAGGAAGATGTACAACGAGTTACTATTTGAATCGAGTGAAGGGCTGCTGAACGGAAAACCGCATAGAAATGTATGTAGTAGGACATTCAGATATATTCAGATTACATTGTTTATGGGGATTATTTGACTTGCAAAACACCTGGAGAATTCAAAGAGTTCAAAAAGATATGTTACATGGAAGGCGTTACAAAGATTTATATATCAAAAGCGAATCCATTAAAGAGTATTTCATTTTACATAACAACCTGCATCGCCTCCCATTCGTTATGTCCTTTGTTTATGGGGTGAGTCTATATAGATATGCATAGTTTTTCTAACATAATTTTATAAATTTATATTTATTTCATTTTACCGTGCCGATAAATAAGAGAACGTTCGAATGTGATGTAAAAAATATTATTTACACCCGCGACAATTCTTTTTTGTTGTTTTTTTTCTTTATTTCTACTCGGTATATGGCTGGTTCGTGTCGTAGACGAGGATGACATGGCATAGCAGTCGTTTTATTAAGAGCCCTTCAGAGCGGGCTTTGGAAATAAAATAGCCAATACACTTGACGTCTCCCTTGTTTCTTTGAAACCTCATTGGCCATTCCTCGGTTCTGCTGACATCGAGGTTTTCCGTTCCCAATGGGTCTCACCAGTTCTGTTGGAGAACTTGGAGTGTAGCCCCGAGGCCCCCGAAGCCCCGATTTCCGATCCTCGATCCTCGATTCTTGGTATATGGATGTAGCAAACGTATACGAGATGAAAAGAAGGAAAAAAAGTAAAGGAAAAGACGGGGAAAGCTAATAAAAAAAAGCAGGAAAGAGGATAGGGGACAAAAAGGAGGAAGAAAAGCTTGTATATACACTGAAAATAGTGCCGGGACATTGGAAAAAGTTTAGTCCCGGTAAAGCCCGCTTGGATTGGATTGTATTTTGACGCCTCTGCCGTTTTATTGGAGCATCAAATTATTGCTCGTGATTTGATCAGAAGGGATAGAAGCTCTTCCATTTTATGGTTAACCTACGTATTTGTTACGCGATCCAAAAAACCGACGACATGGCAACATTTGTATATGTTTCCACGGTATACTTTAGCCGTGAGAAATAAGTTTCGCAATTTCATTTTCGCACACATATGGCCACGAACGAATTTCTTTTAATTCTATTCATTTTTCTCTCACAAAGCAATTTTTCAAAATCTACTTCACACCATGTAATCAATTAATAATGAATAAAATTTGCCACGTTATACTACAGGCAAATACATTTATACATCGATGATGAGATCGAGAAGAGGATGCAGGTCGGTACTTAATATGGCGTTTAGAATAACGTCGGCGGGTATTTTTTTTACCAATGTAAAAAAAAAAAAGAAGAAAAGTGTTGAGGAAGATTGACCAGAACGGAAAGTAATAGTCTGATTACACGTGAAGCTTCGCCAGAACCCCGCCCCCTGTTTATATCAATATCTTTCGCACACATGTGCATCGCACGTTCATCGGCGCTATTAAACTTACATACCGGTTACGAGATGAGGTCGAAATATTTTTCTCTTCAAAAAAACTAACAGAGAGAAAGAAAATAAAACAAAAAGGATATTGAAATTGAAAAATTCTGCAGATCGTTATACGTTGTAGAGTCGTTGCATTTGCTATCAGATTTCTATCATTGAATTTTCCTATTCATTAATTATCAACCGCATATAACATTGTACGAAGAAACAGGTCTGAGATTTATTATATTTTCTTACATAGACCTGAAGTTCGCTGCAGTAGTTGGCAATATATCCAGGTGTCTGATACCCCGCCCAATCAAACCTTCGATAGTTAATCTACGATTTACACAAGCTCTTTCTATGCAGTTCAAGAAATAAAATAATTGCTTCCGCACGAATTGCAATCACGATCCGTTCAAAAAGTTGATAATCAAATTTTATCCAGAATGTATCCTGATTTTTCAATTTCTGTGTCTATATATGGTCGTCGAATGACTTTTCTCGAGGTTGAAATTTTTTTATTTTCCCTATCGATTGCCCGCATCGATGAATAATCGTCGGACGATCCCTGCTGCGGGATCTATGCGACGCCAATGTTGTACATATGATGATGAAGTTATCGTCCGATGGGTAATGGCTCTATTACGAACTGACGTCGATGATCATCTCGCGGTTCTCTCTTTCTCTCTTTCTCGAGTGTTGGTCGAATCGAGTTTACTATTTTTCACGTACATATACAATACGTTACGTATGTACGCGAGACCCCCGTAAGAAATGTACGGGGTACTGGCAGCGAAGAGGCGATTTTCGATCACAGTTTTCTTGTAAGTTGAACGAACACTTGCCCTGTACGATGCCTTCGCAAGTAAAGGGTATACTTAGTTCGCGTATTGTTTATGTTGGCTGATGGCCACTTACCTTGCTCACACATCGCATTATTACCTATACCTTAATACCATATACCTGCTCTTCTTAGTTGTTACTTTCGTTCATACCTTCGACTCACTATAATGGCGAGTACGTTAACGTAAAATGTATACTTATATACGAGCGAACGAATCGTCTTACACCGTAACCGCGATCCGCGATGATGTCGACGATTCCTTCATCTTTTATATATGTACTTACACGATGTCCGGACAAGATTATACGAACGACCATCACCTGCCCTTTAATTTTTTCTCTTTCTTTCTTCCTTCCTTCCTTCTTTCTTTTACCGCCACGATCCGATCACTTATATGATCATCATCTTATCATTCCTCGTACGAAATAATAAGCCTATATATGTCCGGCACTTGCTCTACCGCATAAGGAATCGGCTATCGTCATTTTTGTATGATATTTTTGTTTTTTTTACATTTTACAATTGCTCCGGAATGTCAATATCGTTCATCCAATTACGCGATGGTATATTCACAGTGCATGAGAATTTAGAACATTATTTTGTAACGCTCGTAGACCGCGGTAAAAAAAAAACAGAAGAAAATCGTTTAGAAATTAGTAACACGGGTGATATATGATGGGAGAGACTTAGGAAGTACATATGTAATTCTCGATGCAGATACGTACCTATACCACGTCTATATGAAACGTATAGTAGGTTGCGGGCATCCGGAGATAAGGGCTTTGAGCTCTGCCGCAGGGTCGACCAGGGGCTGACCTCAGCATCCTGCGCGCCTCAATTCAACTTTAATGAATAACTATTGAATCCGCGTATCTCGATGGTAAAAAATAGAAGAGTAGAAAAGCGAATGGTGGAAGGGATATGTACGAGATGAGAAAAAAAAATAACGGGAATATACGACCAAAACGAACGAAATATATATACGAGACGTCTTTTAACTTACTCGAGCCCTTTTTCAAGTTATTTTTATCTGGACCGAAGCGGAGTCGATTTTTTTTTCTGTCTCTCCTTCTTCTGCCGGCAAAAAATTCGGGGCTATAAACTGAAAAAAAAAAAAAAAAAAAATAGAAGGAGACCCGAGTCGTTACAGTAGCATAGAAAGCATGGAAAGTCTGACGTACCAATTTTCCCAAATTATTTAGCAATAGAATATGAACACCCTGTCTAATTGGGATTCGTACATACCTACCACAGCCCACGCGATTCGTCTCACTTCTAATTAGCGTCGCGACGCCGTTTGGTCTACGTATATTTTGCGCCCCTCCATAAGCATCCTGCTCGTGGGAAACCCTTTGTGGGGTGTATTAATCGCCCTAATTTAAATCGGCGTGAAAACTGTTTCCTGGGGTCACCGATTGGGCATATCGGTCGCGGTATATTAGCCAGATATTTGTTTTGGACCTGACCGACCCTTGTATCCGAGCCCCTAAAACCCGTGACTTATTTAGGTATATAGGTACGATAAATACATATATTTTTTGCTGCTCCTAATGGCAGCGGCCAATAACTGATAGAGAGAAGAGGAAAAAAAAAATTTCAAGTCGGGTCAAAGATTGAGGATTAAAAATATCAAACCACCTAAAAATCAAACCCTTATACGAAGTCGTTTAATAAAAGTCAGAGATAATTTTGAGACGTATAAAATACGTATGTAGCGATATAATAATTACGTAGTCTACGCACTGCTAATTATTTGCATATTCTTGCTATCTGCAAACTGTGTTTTATTATCGCATCTTGTCCGGATAATCTTGGATGAGTAATTTACAAATTATCAATGATATAAGTTATAATAATATTAACAGAACATAAAAATTTTTGGAACGACGAGCTCTTGATCAATTAATTACTTTCAGCAGAATTAAATTATCAGAAAAATTAAATACATGTTATACAGACATCTGAATAAACAGAAGAATGAGACCACGAAATCTCAATACCGAGAAGAATTCTTTCAGATTTTTATTAAATGAAAAGCAAGAAATCAATAATTATTCATAATTCAAGCTTTATCCATGCGCTGCTTTTCGCCTCGCAAAAATAACGAGATAAAAAAAAAGATTTCACAATTTACTGACCAAACGAGTTCTGTAACCTATTTTTGATTAGCGTAAAACTTCATCGATGATTTTAATCGATCTTGCGGGTGCAAAAACTCACGATTAGCGCATCAGAAAATTCTCCTGCAGAAAGCGTGAAAAATCTTAAGGTTTGTTTTAATACCAGTAACAAAATTATCCCCCAGACGCGTTTCGTGTTTCGGCGCATCGAATTCCCCACGTTCTTTTCGGCTGGTCCTATAGGTAGATCTGCATGGCTTATTATGGGGTATGGTGTAAATACGTGTACAGAGTTGGAGAAACATAGAAGGCATTGCCATATTAACATAGATACGGTCTTTAAGCCTCCGTTATACAGAGTGCCTGTGGTGCTACTGTACGGGATGTAGTGGCGTGTGTGCTATTCGGGTGTGGGTCCCATGGTGTTTGATGGCCTTAATGGAGCCGGCCACGTGGCACCACGTGGCGGATGGTTAAGCAAACTATCGATTATGGGATTTCACGCTAAGCACCTATAGGATTACTCCCGATGGGTTGATAAAGGCAACAGTTTTGTTGCTCTTTTCGAGAGCCCAGCTCTGTTTGCGATCCTATCTTACCGAGGCTTCTCTAAAATCCACCCATACCGATACCATAACTACACCAAAAAGTACTAGCGCGATATTCCCACTTATATCCCTCCGGTACTTATCTCTTTGTCTCTTATCTCGGATCACGGGGAAAAAAAATAAATTCAAACAATTTCTTACGCCCGTGCGAAAGTTTCGAACGACGATCACGAGGTATATATAGAAAAAAAAATGTGAACGCGGTCGGCCTGAGCTCCGAGATGTATAAAGTACGCATATTTTATAGGAGGATATGCGTTCGACAGACTCGACGTTAACGTTTCTCAATACGTAGCATTAATTATTGTCGTTATATGGCGTAATTAAACTTCCGCTTCATTTTTAGACAGATGTGTACTCGTTGGTATATGGCTGTGAATTATTATAGGAAGAAGATATTATGTAGCTCATGAGAAATGACGAATTTACACCGCCTTTACAAACGTATCTATCAGTGAACCAATTATAACAATTCCGTGCTTACGATGTTCATTCATTATCTCCAATGTAATTAATATTCCGTATATTTACGATTAAACGGTATGGTATAAGTGACGTGTACGTACAGCATGGAATGAGAGTGAATAGTAGAGAAAATAGAAAATAAGAAAACGATGGGATAAAACGAGGAAAGTCGGGAGACTCTTTAGACTCTGAGACGCGCCGCTATCAAAGGAAGTGAGGTCAACCCTCCCATTAACAATAACATCGGCGAGAAGAACTAACTCGATCTCGATTCATACGCTCGCTCCGTTTAATTTATATATTTCATCGACCGGACGAACCAGAAATTTTCTATCATCGATTCGATGTGAATTGAAATTTAAAACTATATCACATCACGCAGAACTGGTTCAGCGATTCCTAGTATATAAATTGAAGAAAACCTTTTTTTTTTTTAATACGATATCTTCGAATTTGCCTACAACGCAATTGGAACAACCAAAACAATTTTGATCTACCTTTTGCGGAAGAAAATCACACAAAGTTTTGATATAAATTTGCGAGGTATTAACCTTCAGCGGTGTGAAATGTTACTAGAAGGTATATTTGTAACAATATAATTGTAATCGCGTTGGTAATTGTCATTGTAATCTGCGCAATGTTAATCTCTGTTAGAGGCACGTGCCCCCTTGCTAATTACAAGGCGCGAGCTGTAGCAGTCAAGTCGCCCTTTTGAATGGACGTCATCCGTCTTGCAAAAACACTCGCGGTCGGTTGTTCGCCCGTACCGTTATGTACAAATGTAAATGTAAGCACATACAAACATTCCTATGTATATATCGTGCAGTAAACTATGACGAGCAATGCCTTCTACGATATTATACAACCACATCTACGTACATAGCTAGAGACGAAGAAGTGAGCGCGTGTCCTGCATATGCTAATAAGCCCTCAGGATAGGCGTAAGAGATTTCAGCGGTTTTCTTCATTTTTTTTTTCATTTTCCAGACATTTTTTTCAGCTTTTTTTCTATTCCTGATTCGTTTTCAAGAATTAATTAGACGTATCCGAAAGTTAAAAGTTCAAGCTCCAATTTCATTCAAAGTTGTCCTGTCTGAGAGTATTTTTCAAAAATTTATGAGCGTTTGAATATTGACCATTTTTGCTGCTTTGATTCTTTCAAACGTACAACACGTTACCATACTCATGAATGCATTGATGAATGAGCAGCAGCGGCCAATAAGCGTTTACTATACTAATTGCCCCGAGAATAGCCCTTCTACTATGCGTAGTACTATGAAAAAGGGTTGTAATTTGTAGGTCAGTGGGTTAGTTACGTTATATTGTAGTGTACAATTAGTGATGTGGTGCATTTTTTAACAGAGCTGTGGGCGTTTAAGAATTTTTTCATCGCAACCCGTTCCGTTTTGACGAAGTTTTTAGCTTGCATTCGAAAACGGATTTTTTTGATTGCAAAATTCAAGTGATCCCTCAATCGTTGTGCGGGGTGTATATAACGTGCGAAACAAGGCAAAGCCTTCGCGCGCAGAGTCGAAGCGCAAAGCAGAGCTACGTGTTACGTATGCAAGAGTCATGCGTCAACGTAATCTGGCCGGGCTGGGTCGGCGTGTTCGGCTGAACGCGCGAGCTTTTGGTTGCGAAACGAAAGGGAGGTGGTGGACGGAAGGGGGTTGTGCAGGATTTGCAGAAGAAGGGGGTACGCGTATATCTATACGATACTGGTGCGCCCGACGCCAAGCGTCGTGACGCCGCCGCACCGCCCGCCGAGGCCCCGTGACAACGGGCAAACACACGACACCCACGGGACAACGTTCGCGTCCCGACGCCTGGCCTCCGGCCCTCAGGGTTTGTGCTCTGCAAGGTTTTGTTGCCGTTCGCGTATGTCAAGAACCTGGTATACCAAAAGCCTCCGAAAAACTCAAATTATCCTAACTAATCCTAGTTAAATTATATCCAACAACGTTTTCACAGATGCCAATTAGATACGCGTACACGCAACCCTGTGGAACGTAGATAACTTCGAGATGCTGTGCGAAAATTGCAAAGCTCAAAAATATTCGTTTCCGATCCTGGCGTTTTTGATAACGATAAAAAAAAGGAAAATTTTCGATTCACCTCATCGTAAATTTGCTGACAATACCGCACGGAAATGTGATTACATTAAATCAAAGCGATCAATTCACCCTCGAACAATGCATCGACCTTTGTTGTCATGTGTAATCGAACGTCACGACGATGATGACTGAAAATTAAAAACTTATTGTTTGTACAGAGCAAAAACGAAAAAATTATGATAAAAATTTTGAAGTGTATTATGTAGCACAGAGTCACGCATAATTACAAACGCTGCAGCTGCTGTTCCCAGTTATAACTAATAAGCTCGGAGTACAATAATGTAAGCAGGTCGCAGAGTATTTCCTTGAGTAATAAATTTCAACCCTCATTTTACTTTATTTTGCGGAAGTGTATGTAAAATGATATAATTTTTTACCCGGTTAAACCGAAGCGACCGCTATATATAATCGAGTCAAATCGCCTCCGAGTTGAATGATATTATAGCGAGTTGTCTGACGCACTGTTCATTCATTGTAATTTTTTAACCTAATATAAACTGCACTTCAAGTCAGTAGAAGCTCCACCATTCATGGATTACATTTTGAACTTCGACCTTCTCGTTTCTTGCAAACTTTCATTATTGTATTAATATTTTTTTTTAGAAACTGTACAGCAGAATGAACACTTTGCATATGATGCATTATCGATACAATGGACTATTGTCTCGGCTCCACATATTATCTTATCCTATTAATTCCCTCCGATTTCCTGCAGCGCGAACGTCTCGATTCAATAACGTTTCAATGTTACCATTTTATCGGATTGTGTTTTTTTTTCAGCTGAAACTCACACCGAGAATATCGACAATCATTCGTTGTGTCACCCTGAAAATTTCTTCTGTGAATCAAAAATAAAATGACGTATATTTACAGGTGAGGTTGAATCAGGAGCCCTAAAATTTAGTCTTCGAAGAAGCAGGTTTTGTATATCGGTGGTAAAGTATGGGTACAGAGGTACTCAGGGTTTGTAACGCGACAGCAAACGCAAGGACCGGAAGAGGGTCAGCCAGCAGTGATTTAAAATGACAAGCCACCGTGCAGGGTGAACACGCGGTTTTCCCTCGGGTGCTGTGCCTCACGGTCGGCTGCCCTGCGTCATCCTTTGCTTAGAGAATTCTCCTACTGTAGAAACAACCAGCCAGCTACGCCATTCGATTAAAAAAATACCACCCTTATTAGCTCGCTGCTGGGGAGGATTTATTAATCGGCCATTACATGTGCGGTGCATTGCAGAACCACCCAAATCGCGCTGCGAATGCGAGACTTAATTTTTTTTCCGCTTCAGAAGAAGCGCAGGGAATTTTATTTTGTCGTAATTTCAAGTATCAGACGTATTCACATACAGGTGCTGTAATACGTGTTATTATTATTCCTTAGCAAACTGATGACGGGGTCTTAGATTTAATCCTTGCACTTGCAATTAATCTTATTAATCCCGAATTAACCTACTCCAGGATTACGCGGCTTGTACGTTGTATAAATGCAGTAGAAATTATATGTAGATAGTGGCGCTGCAGAGAGCGTATGTAAAGGTATGTATGTCATGCGTTTAAGTTAAAATAACTCTTGATTTAACTTCTCAGGATACTCGGTTGGTATTTTTCTAGAAGAAGGTGGGCAGTAGGTACGGTGGCCTTGTAACTGCGGCCATAATTTTTCATCAAAATATTATATCGCGACTTTTGGCTCCTTGGCTAATTCAAAAAATTCAGAATTTTGAAGATCGTGTGAATTTTTCTACAGAAAAAAGTACGCTTTGAGGGCTGGGAAGACTCGACATTAAGGCAGGATTCTTTTTCACTCTTTGGAAGATGTTTCTTTGGAAGGCGTAGCATTTCCAAGTTCTTGTAGGTTAGGTCTTTCTGGTTCTCGTCCCTCAAAGGTCCGTGTTTAGTAGAGACGATCGGGTGAAGCACGTTTAAATCAGGAATGATAGATGCGAGCCACGCGGCCAACACGCCCTGTAGTCCATGCGGACGGGATATTAGGACAATTCATTCATCTTTCAACGCAGTCATACAACACATTCAGCTGCTATAAGAGTAGAATGGGATGAACATTATTACACGTTCACGTGTTGTCCGATAAACTTTACGCAGTTAGTTGTATGGGTATATAAATAAAGGGCGAAACAATTCATACATCTGATGTTCGGCGGGGTGAAATAATAGGGAAATGAATTTTCAACCGATGATCGATACATCACCCCCATATACGCACAGAAATTTATGAATGCTTAGCATGTCCTCTTCAAGAATGTAGTAAAAAAAAATCAAAATACTCTTAGCTTTGGAATCGGCCATACGTAGCAACTGCAACTTTCAAGGGGTAGAATCTCATTTATATCGGCAGCTCCTCGTAATCGCCGAGGCCCGTTAACTCCTTGACTTTCTGTTGTATTTTATAAACTGCACTTTTCTCACAGATTCTCCGCGCCTTCACGTTGCTCGTTTCTCATTCCTCATCATGTATTATTAGACATTCCGAGGCCGCAATAAGGGAACATTACGCCCTTTAATTTAATTTTTTTTATCAACTTACCCACTCGCATCCTGCTCGGTATGTGTATAACGTCTAGCTTTACGTATGCTCGTAAAAACAAGTACCTAATATTTATAAATATTTTTTGTTTTTTAAGGTCATGGTACTGGCGGCATAACGATATCTGTATAGGTATGCACGAGTGTAGTCGCACGGTATCATCAATCACCCTGATTGAAAGACATTGAATGAGATTTAAGAGAAAAAGGGGAGAGTATATAGGCTTCGAGTCATCCCTCAACGTCCACCCACTCGGTAACTTCCCCCCTCGCTGCCCCCTTCGCTATACTTCTTCTTTACGCCCCCGTCTTCCATCCCCCATTCGCCACCCTCCGCGTACCAAAAGTGCTAACTACTTTCTCTGTGACAAGAAGTCAGAGCTTAAGCGTTTTACTCTTAACCCCGCGATGTGAAAGTTTTTGTCTGTATTTTCATGTTCCTCGAGAGAGTCGATTCTCACATGGACTCACCGAGTACAGAGTAAAATTGAATTAGGATCAAAGGAATCTGATTTCTTACTTATTAAACATTTATTTAAATTCAATCGATTTACTGTGAGACAATTATATAAAAAATTCTATATCTGAACCAAAAATTGACGATTTAACCGAATTGTTTGCTGGTCGATGATCGGATATATTTATGCTTTGATGCATGTGGTTATTGCAGGCGTTTGAAAACCGCATATATATTCGGCCCCCACGGAGCTTGACAAATCCAATACAATTTGACCTCTATAAAAGTTAAGTTTATTTCGAGGCGATAATGCTTGTAATCCTAATATAATTCTTGTTGAGGGACGTTCTGCGGAAGGTTGTAGTATATAAGGGGCGCATTTCACCCTCATCACCTCCTCGCCCTTTCGCTGCGGGGATGTAACTACCCCTATTTTATGGGCCTGCGCTATACTTGGACGAAATCACCAAAGTCAACGGTTCCAAGTTATACACACCCTACTCGTCTTGTATTTTAGATTATCCTCTCGGATCTATTCTTGTTTTCACCCTAAACACGATAATTTCATCTTCAGAATATGAAACTACTGTTGTGGACGATTCCATCAAAAATTTTCTACAATTCTTTGATCAAAAAAAAAAGGATAAGTTATTAAAATTGAATCAGAGGCAAAAATTTTTTTGAATTGATCGAGCGACTCATTAGCATAGGTAAAAGAACAAACAAGTTTTGTCATATTTCATGGGAATAATTTTTGAATGAATCCTTTCTCTCCCTATATGATATCTTATACCTAATTGGTCACAGATTTCGGTCGAATCTTTGATAATCTGATATCTGACAGGGAAATAAAGGGCAAGTGAATCAAGGTAACGTGTGATCTTTGCTTACGGTTCTGCGAATACAATCTGAAATCTACATTAAATTAACTCAACCTGAGAGTCTACCCATGTAGTATTATATTCCATACACTGTACAGGGTCCAAAGCACGCGTCAGCCTCTACCTCGTCAGGAATATGGGGAGGGCGTCATATCTCGCACACAACGTAGCTATTGTACGATGGAATTTGTAATTTAGGTTGATACGGTATATACGCCGTCCGAACACGAGCCGATTCCTCCGCATATATATCTGGTATGTATTATAAATTTATACATATGTATGTGCGTATAATGGAGACTCGTATACACATTTTTTTACCTGTCAAATCACCAGACAGGTCTGAATTCAAATGAAAGCAATCGTGTAGGTAATCGTTACGATTTTACAACTTTAGTTGTACTGGAATTTATTAGTCAGAGTAGCCAAAAAAAAAGTTTGACGTCTTAATAGAGCGACGAATATATATTATGATTTCGGTGTCGATTTATTAGCGGGTATCAGAATTCATTGTTAAATTTCTTTGTACGAGGATCGGACTGAAAAAACTATTTGCCAATCATCATTTCGCCTATGTTTAAATGGGTTATATATAACAATTAGATACGTGCAGTGTCTATTGCATGTGTGTGCGATGGAGGAGGCGTCGAAAACGATGCCGACGCGATCCGATGCGATGGAGACGTCAGGCAACGAACACCCGGCCGTTTGCAGCAGCTCACTCGTTGTTCCTTATTTTCCTCACCCACACAGACCCCGAAGAAAACGACTAAATCATAATAATATATTAGATACGCTCTACCCGAGAGAGCGACGGAATCGAACCTCTCTGAAATCCGAACAAGAATTCCGAGTGAGATTGAGCGAATTTTGCAATAAAATAGTTTTTTAAACTGACGTAGATTCCGGCGTGAGTTTTTTTCCTAAAGTTTGCTCGAGAATTGGGAGACATATTTTTGAAAATGGAAAAAGATGATCTTCGGAATCAAGAGCGACGTTGAATATCGTGGTTCTTATGTCGGTGCTGGGCCGAGATCTATCACCCCATATAGCGTGGTTGGAAATTACTTATTCCTGTTAGGAACACTATACATGTATCCTCTGCTCTTTCTCTCTCTTTCTCGACACGCACGTATTATTCGAGGCGTGGATTGAGACATTATCTCAATGCAGGTTTGCCTTATTACTTATACCACTCGGAAACGGCTTACGGTAAGCTTTGACGTGATCGTGCGCCTCGAAATTTTAGAATTCCAAAAACTAAAGTGAAAACGTGAAGAGTACTCATTCCTCGTACATCTGCGTCTGATTTTTCGAATTCTCAATAAGTAGATTAATTTCACATAATATAATCGTTGGAATAAATCCAGATGTTTTTTTTATCATCTTTCATTGCTAAATACAAAGAAATTTGTAATCGCGGGATTTTTACTCCCACTTGTTCTGGAATCCCTCTAATTCCGTCCAAATTGGGTGGATTTTCTGAGTTGATTCGGGCTGGCATCTTCTAGTTAGTAAAATTAGTTCCACCATCAGTTCCCCAAAAGCTATAGGGATCGCCTTAACGTTAGAACATAACGGGTCCTAACTCTCTTGTGGTATTGTAGAGAAGTAGAATTTCTCGATTCGTTGTCTCGTTGTATTTTCAACTTTCAACTAATACCTGTCGTCCACAGCTGTTCTCATTCTACTCCTCATTATTCGAGAGAATCACTCCCCACGATTAACCAGTCAAAGGCCGCCATAATAAGGGAACCCTCAAAAATTAATATGCAAAACTGCGTAGTGGTAGCGGAAGGGTAAAAATTATTTTTGGAAAATTAGAATAATCTATGAACTATCCGATCCCATGGGATATTTTTTTCGAATCGCTCCCTTTCGCTTTTCAGTTCTTCATATAACTGTCTCAATACCTACAGGCTATAATAAGGTATACCATTTTCGAATCATTTTTCATTAATGAAAAAAAAAGAAAATTCCCAACATATCCCGCAGAGGTATAAAAATCAGGTAATTTGGAACGCAGATGTGTCTTGTCTCGTTATATTCACGAAAAACTAATTGACGATCTCAAAACTATACGGTCACGGTTTCTTTTAACGCGTTCAAAGTTTTGATAACATATTAAATGGATTGCTCTTCGGTGCGGGGATACAATTATAAACCTGCAGCGTCTCAGATATTATTTCTTTTTCTTTTTTTTTTTAATTCAACTCGGATACTGCAGCTCTTATTTTCGGTCCAAGCGGGACGCTGTCTTCGCGTACCTGCATCGGACAACCCCCCGTCGTTCCTTTGACCCGATGCTGGGGCGGAACCGCGTCGATATCCTGCTCCGCAACGCAAGACGCGAGTTTCTCCTATTCCATGGTTTCCATACGATGTATAAAATCAACCCGTAAGTTTCTCTTTTATTTTACCATCTTTCTTTCTCCTCAACATTCAATACGTAATGATCATGGTTTGAAATATTTCGGGGCTAATTTCTCGAGGCATGGAATTTTGGTACTTGGTATACAATTATGACACTTATATTCCAAAACATGAGGCACCTACTGTTAGGCGTAGGATATATAATGTACATTTTACACATACATACTGTGGTTAAGTTGTTTCTGTATAGTTTCTAGCCACGCGAAAAACACATAAAGTGACGGTAATCGACCCCGCGGTCCAACGCGACGGTCAATAAATACCTTATGGGTAAATTATATATTTGAATATTTTCTTCGATAAATATGGATGAAACGGGCTATCGTCGCTATCCTTGAAACAGCTGGGTACCAGGTTAACTATTACGTATCCTAGTCCGTCAGATATAAATAATAAGCGTAAGGGGAATGTAAGTTGCTATATCCTGCGAGTGATGGCTAATTTTAAAATCTTGCATATTTCAACGGGAAAAAAAGGACTTTAGCGAATATCTTGTACATTTTGGGATAGGTCATTTTATCACTTGATTCGAAATTCGGTTAAGATTTGTTTGAAAACGTGGAACTTTATATACCTACGTATATAACATATTATATTGTAACGTTACACAAAATCAATTTGTGTAATAGAAAATTCTTTCTTCGTCACGCTACGTTAGATATAAATCTCATGCCGACTGGACCAAAGCTTCGGCCGATGGATTCTAATGAAAATAATAGAAACGAGCAGTCAGAGATGAAAATGAAACGAGACGGCTTGAAATAAAAAGAAAAAATCTTTCAAGTGAAACGCTTGACGAAATGAGGATAGAAGTTTTTGAAGTTCTTAGAACGATTTAAGTCCATTTCACTTACACACTTTTCGAAGCTGAATTTATATTTCATTTCATTCGTTGCACATGAACCTGTTATATAGTGAATATATTTTCTGAGGAGGAAAAAAATCGTTCTTCACATATTGTGCATAAATTTTCAGTACGCACATATCCGCAAGTGTGACACGAATGATTGCGATTAATCATTTGGAGTAGGGTAATTTTCTAACAAGAATATAAAAAAAAATAAAAAGTGAAGACAAAGCGAAGTCGTTGCAATACGTTGAAAATAATAATCCAATTGCATCGGGAATATTATGCGGGTAGGTCAACGACGTCGGATATATAATAATACACACCTCCGTTGATGTTTTAATCATCATAAATTCAGAAAGAAGCCACAATGGCAATTTCTTTTGGAGTTATTGCCTTTTCAGGCAGTATTTTGTATCCGCGTAATTTGTGGTTTGCACGCGTCGTGCCCGCAGCTCGCTATATGCAATTTCGTACGTTCGCGAGCGATCCAGTACACGAAATAAATATAAACCACTTTATAAAAAAAATTAGTTTGGCCTCCGATTCAAAATTTTCGTTGATTGGAGTCGCTAACTATTTTGATGATTCCAGTTTTCGACCCAGATCATAATTTCTGGAACTTTTAGACGTAATTTTATGTATATAAGGAGGATCTCATTAGCACCTGATAAATTACAACGCATGAAGATGTATCGGGTTTAATAAATAAGGTGGGAATCTGTCGGACGTTTATCGCGCCCCGTGAACTTATAAGGGAGAGAAGTGCACCGCGGGAGATTTGTTAGTCCGAGAACTTCATTCGCGCTGCTCGTACAATAATTTCAATTTTTTATTCCCCGCATAAATAGCGTATTCTTCGCTTGTTATTGTTATTTTATTTCATTAATCATCTTCTTTTTTTTTCATCGTGATCGTCCAATTATTCTGTAGACGTATAAGCCTGCACGTTTCGGCAATGCGATCGAAATATAACCGCGTAGTTGTATAAACAAACGGGATTTGATATTTTTTCCAAATAAAACTCTTTGTCGAATTCAACCCCACGCGTTACCATAAAATACAAGGTACGAGCACTGCGCTCTAGCTAGCAGAGAAAAAGAGAAGTTTTATTGAAATGAAATTAAATTCGAAATCGATCCGTTGAGGAGAAAATTAAAACCGATCGTTTTTATACGCTATGCCGCTGCAAGAGAGGTTATGTTTGAGGATAATTTAGTTAAAATGTTCTTTCCTCATTTATCGACCATTTTATTGTATGAGGTAAATTTTTTATTCGTCATCTAAAGTCGATCGATCGGTTGTCAAAGTATCGTCGGATCATATCGTGAATTCTGATCCGTATTGAATGAAAAGAGAAGATTCAATTAGAATTCCCTTCAATGCGAAAATGCATATCGCGGTACACGGAGGAAAGATCGGGGGGATGATGATAGTTTTGCCGGTCAAAGTTAAACAATGGGCGCTCCTGATTCCGTTGTTATAGTTGGTTGGTTATTTCGCCCTTGGCTTCGTATTCGGTATATAGCTATATCCATGCGTGGGTGTGGTGGCAAGGGGATATCCCCAGTTAGCCAGTACTATCAGTTGCACTATTATCTCCAGTGGCCACTGCGGGAAACGCTGGGATTGTATCTTCTTCGTTTTCCACATACCCAGTGCCCAAAATTTGCCAAACAGTCCCGAACATAAATCCAAAAACAGAACATCGCTTCCCATAAATTCACCAAAATGACCTGCAGATTGATCTGATACTGTAATTACCGGTTTCGAAAAGTATTTCATTGAGCACCGAGAATTTCCATTCTGGAATTGTATTCCAAAAATAAAATTAATTAGTGAACTATTAATTATCTCTGTTCGATTAATGTAGTCAACTTTTCTCTCAATTCTCACGGGTGAAAATTCGAAGACCCGAATATAATTTTTGCTCGAAATACACCCGTTAGATTTGGCGTTCAGGTTTGTGAGAGAGAGAGAAAGAGAAAGAGAGAGAGGGATGGTGGTAATTAATCGTCATAGCAACCCCAGTCAGGCATCGAATGCGACCCTCGCATTCTAACTGAAATATGGCCGTTCGGATTCTCCGTTTTTGTTAAACGTTCGGTGTCTACGATGATGGTGTTTTATAAATTTATTAGATACCTTATATTTATGTAGTACGTGGATAGTATATAGTACGTTATATTTCAGCTGTTTAATTCTTTCGGTTTAATATTATAGTTAAGAAAGCCGCTCATTGTTGCGAAGGTATTTAGCGCTGTCGATAAATATAAAACACCTTTCGTTCCGATGCCAGAGTTTAATTTTCTCCTTATTTAAGGACCGAATCTAAAAAGCCACTCGCTTTTCTCCAATTTCGTTATATTTCATTCTATTTATTTTCCTTGATCATCCGAATTTTTTTTTTCTACATCTCCCTTTCATCGGACATTTCGAAAAAGGTGTTGACTTCGATGTTGAATTATGGCTACTCCAGCCCCCGCGACTCATCGCATCGGGAACGATGGTGGAAAGCAAAAGCTAATTTAAATGCGAGAATCCCAATGGAGACCCGATGGATCTCAATAGAAATGAATCTAAATCGAATTAACTCTTTTTGAGTTCTGGCATTCGGAAGCCGGTCCATTTTGAGCACTTGACATTGTTGTCCATCTCCCGCATAGCTTTATACAGATACAGCGATAGATGGAAAAAAGAAACCAAACGTAACCCTAGGAATCCACGGAATGCTTTCTATATCGACACCTCGACACTAATCGAAACGATGACTCGTACCTTCTCTCCGCCTTAATCAGTGAGGATAATTAATTTTATAGTTGATTGGAAACGCATCCTTCTAGTCAATATTCCACAATAGGACCCTTACCAACAAAAATGTTACTGTTTAAAATTTTCGTTGCAACTCAAAGAACGGGGAAAAAAAAAAACTTCAACACCAAATTTCAGGGACATTCCGAACATCTTCTGGTATCATGCGCATCTGGTTCGGAAAAATTATAATTTATTATTAGACGACCGGTGTGACGTGGAGGTAGAAAAAAAAATTTTGACCATTCGAAAATTTGACCTTGTACCGCGACGAGATGTAATGTAATATATTTCTACAGGTAATAGCATTCAATTTCGTCTAATTGACTAATTAGAGAGGCGTATTAATTTCCTCCTTGTAATTTCGTCGACGTCCAACGACTTAATAGACTCGGAATTAACTTGTAACAATGAAAGTTGCGGCTGCTGACAATGGCCCTCGAGATTGTAGATACACAGGCCATGAAGTAGAGGACCCCAAGACGTTCTCCCCGTCGTTTTAAACCCGGAGCCTCCATTGTTGCTGAGGATCATTTCATTACCAGCCATCATAAATTTTCAGTTCACCTATACCAACCTTCTCGTACGCCCGGTGCACCTCTTGACTAGAAATTCGACCCGTACGCGTCTTTCCCTTTACACGTAACACCACTCCACATCGTGCACCAATATAAACTCATATACATACAACTAATAACTTTGAACGTTGCGTTGAGCCAACCTCGAGCAATTGTACTTGCGTAACATAACGCCCTCGCCTAACGTGCATTACGCCATAGAAAAGAAATAAAATAGAATTAGAAACGCATCATATATATTTATGGAGAACTACACCGATTTTCGGTCATCAAGCGCTGTACTATTTAATGACCCGGCTAATCAAGAATAGCGCGGATTTCTGTTGATAATTAATCTTCGAGATTGAAATTACAGGAGCGAAGAAAGATCGAAGTTGAAATAAGTATTTGCGTATTATTTCGTAGAGATCATTTTTAGCTACGAATTCGTACATATGTGTATAGTGATAAATTAAATTACTCAATTAACGGGAAGGGTCTGCATCGCATATATATGATATATATCGTGGATTTGGTCAATAGTTTTTCTAGCGAATATAGTCGAGTGTGGGTTAGACTTTTAAGAGTGACGGGTGCCCGCTAACAAATGGTTGTTTCCACCGCAGGGGTTGTTGCGGCGAGTTCAGTTGCTGCTCGTACCTAACAAGGTGTTGGTCACGACGGGACGTCCGACTTTCATCTTAACCGACAGACTTTGACTTATCTTCATCTTCACCAACTCGCCGCGCAGGACTCGAAGTTGACTTCGTAACCATAGCTAACCTCCTTCCCTTTCGCGACCCACGAATGAATTCATCCGAATTGATATTATTAATTCCTATATAAACCCATCACCAAATTTTTCAATTTTTTCTGAGAAGGAAAATCAATTGAATACATACCTATAACACGGAACAATATTTTTTTCGATATCATGCGGAGCGGGACAGTTTTATTAAATTTCATTTCGCCTTTTTTTTTTCTTTTTCGTTTATTAATATACGGAATGGTGGTCTGCACATGGGGAACATAAAAGTCGCGCGTCAAGAAGTGCAGCATTCGCGGTTTGCCCCCGGCAATTCTTGGTGGTGCATGGTGGATAGTATTTTACTTTGTGTTGGTGCAGCTGGTTGAGGGAATGGCGGTTTGTTACCAACACTTGTAAAGCTTAATAACCAGCCCGTAAATGTCTTTATTATTTCCAGCTAAACATAACTCTTCTTGCTGGCGAACGCCGCGCCTTTTTACTCTCATTTCATTCGCGCGCGGCGGTTCAGCTTCGGTTACTCGAATAAGTTCGTATAGTTCGTTCACGACTGGGGGCTGAATACTGTAATTGTTTATTTTTTTCTCGTCTTGTTTTTTCTGTTTTTCGTTCTTTTAGTTTTCTTTTTTCGAAGATGTTACCGAGTCTAATCCGATGATAAAAATTAATGAAATGGAACTCCAAGGGAATCGGGTGCAGCTGCAGCGCCTATCAATGATCCTCTCGTTTCTCTCCAGTTTCTCAAGATCAGAGAGAGAAAAAATTCGAGAGAAAAAAGATCAGAAGGTCGCTGAAAATGTTATAAAAAATTATTAGGTACTATGTGTTTTTTTTGTTGTTGTTTTTAATATTTTGCGGCTTATGTACTACAGTAGAAACTCGTGGCGGTAGGCACGCGGAGTTATAAAAGGCGCGTATACGGAAAAGTAACGAGGATATCCAGCGGTAATGAAGAGCTCAGGGCGCCGCGCTTGGCGATAATTACAGGGAGCCAACCTTACAACCTTCTAAAGGCTTAAATGTTAAACGTTATGCTTCCCGCCGACATCCAGCTAACACAAGGCGGTAGCTTTATACCCACCTGAACACTCCCCGACGCACTAAAATCAAAACTAAAATCCAACGACGTGTAGCCATTCTCAAAAAAGAGGGACGCCCCATTTTCATTCTCAAATTCTCATTCTCTCATCCGAAAACTAGAAAATTCGTTCGACTTTTAATTTTTACACTTTCTGTAGAAATAAAAAATCGATCCGCACATGAGATTCTGAAAAATTCTGTCTGTTTTATTGAAGAAGTTCTTGACGTTTTGAACTTCTGAAACTGCTGACAGTTTGATCAGGTTACTTTGAAAAGATACGTCCCTGCAAGTTGCGAGTAAAAAAAAAAAGAAACGCTTTTATTTTTTTCATTTTTGACGCGGTACAGATATGTGCTGGTATCGCAAAAGTGAGAATCACAAAGGAGAGAGCCGCTAGGTGATCTCCTTCCAGCGCGAGTATTGCAAAATTAAAATAAACGGCCGTAAGAAAGCGTGCCCCTTTATACTGTTTCGGAATTTTATTGAGTTATTTTATATTTTTGCCGTTCAAATTTACTGCACACGTAGGTATACACATCTACAGCTAAAATTTTATATTTTACTTCAGGTGTATGGAATAATTTTTCCACGCGGCTTTTGTAACTCTCGGTATTATTACGAGAATTGCAGCACGCCGCCCTTTTGTATGAACGTGGAGGGGTGTGAGTTAAAATGAAGACCCATGTATAGTAAACCTAAACAAGTTATACGAGTTTTCGTTCTGCTTTACGAGCGCAAAAAATTCTCCGCTAATTTTTATGGTGCGATTGTTCGTAATTTGCTACTGATGAAATAGTTCTTACGAACAACGTAATATAATATAAGTCGAACCGCAAGCGCGCATGCCAAGTCGATACAGTTATGGGTTTACAACGCCATTTTCTTGGTACCTTTGATTTTCAAAATTCTCCGCGAATTTGAAAAATCAAGAAAAAAGAACGCGCATTCGTGAATAAAAAAGACATTACAATTTCGGTATAAAATCCGCTAAAATTAATCCCCACATTCATAAAAAGTTGGTCGTCAAATAATCGAGTGTGCGGGGGTCGGAATTCCTTGAGGGGTTGGGCAGCTAAATAATACGAAAATAAAAATGAAATAAAAAAAGAAGCGCCAGAAAATTTTACGGCGCTTGTATCGCGCGGGAGTGCGCCCGCGTGGATTGTCCCGTATTAGCTACCCCCTGCGCACATCGTTGGTCCTGCAATGGGATAGCCAGAAAACCAGGGCCAATTTAAAGTTACAAATTCAGCCATAAAAGGGAGGGAAGTAGTCCCTCTTTTGTGAGTTGTAAAAAAAAAAAAATAAACTAAAATAACATAAAATAAAATAAAAAGTACAGTACCGACCCAAAAACCCCTCCCCGGTTAGAAACTGCACTTGGACATTTGAGCTCGTATTTTCCGATTAAAGACGAAGCATTCACTTACGAAACTGTACGAGCGCCATAACGGCACTTGTCTGGTAACGTTATGACATCACTTTCTCCCCTTTCTCAGCTTCTATATTATACATATACCCTTAGACCAAACATCAATGCTTCTCTCTCACTCTCTTACTTTCTGCTCGGGGGTTTTCACGGGGCAAAATTTACGATCACCTTGGGTACTGATTCATTCCAGCTATAGCTGTTCAGAAAAGTACGGCGAGGGTGCGACACAATATGGGGAATAACCCGCTGCACTTGGTATATATGTATAAATGCTACGTATATATATTCAAATCCCGCAGCATATACATAGCGAGCCGATTTCGGATCGACAAATAAGCCACATGTTACCCCGAATAAATGTATATATGAGCATCATTTTTTGTCGCGATCTATGAAATAATAATTATCGAGAGAGAAGAAAGTTCTGTGCGACGTTATGAATAAAATATTGAAAATGAAAATTCGAAGCCTCCTCGCTTGATTCTTGAAAGCACTTAATATGATAATTGCGGGTTTTGCAGGTTGATCCGTGTGCTCTAATGCGAGAAACGTTGCGTAGGGATTCCCTCGCTGCAATGGATCACCATGTAATAGGACGTACTTATGGGGTTCAAGCGATGATCCTAGACGACGGGAATCTATCGCTCAATTCGTTAGCGGTGGGCTTAGCAAATCGCCCTTCATGTTCCAACAGCAACAAGGCGAGCGATTCGAAGACCTTCATCATGGGCTGATACGCCATAGAGGGTCCTTCTAAGCCTCACGCCGCCAAAGAGATATCGTCTCTATATAATTTTACTCGCGTGACTACAAACCGACGCGAAATCCTTCCTACAAACCAAAACGAAGGGACGAATTGGGCGGACGTTTGATGCGGTCAATTCTAAATCCGTATATATTGCTCAGCGAACACCACTGAACTTAACGGAGAGAAAATTACGATCCCGATCACCTCTATAAATCTGTTAGAAAATTGCCGAGTTCATTTTTACAGGTAGCTTCAATTTTTTCAACCAAAGATGAATAACGAGTCGTAAAGGATTCGTAATTTGATATCAAATTTCTACATCGATATCGAGTGCTCTGAAGAAAAAATATTTGAACTGGTTTTCTAGAGCAAGAAAATCGAATTTGTTGCATTTCTCGCTGGTAAATCCGTAACATATTTTCGCCAGCTTAACAAGATTCAGGTTTACCGGGCATAAGTGCGACGTGATCCTGACCGCAACAGTCTTCAGATCCGACCCTCCCATCCCAGAGGACTATCGCAGTCCCTTGGTCCTCGAACAGTGAGTCTATTTTACTCCCCGACTCACGCACACGTGTATAAAATAACGCAACATATACGTGCTGGAACAGCAGCGAATAGCAGCAGCAAACCACCCAAAATCACAGCAACCGCGTTGCCCGCGGCTCCAATTCCTAGGAGACCCATAAACGACCGCCGAATATCCCGAAGTTGCGTTATCAGCTGCACGCAACATATGCATCCGCGGTACGTTGCGCATCGATTGCAACGATCTAGTATCTTTTTTTCATTTTCCTCCTTGTTTTTCAAAATTAGTATCCCTGCGATCGAAGTATAATGCTGAATTCTTATTTTCCCGTTAATTTTTTATGACAAGCGAACAACTTTTTCGATTAAAATTCATCTCATCGAATCAATTCATGTATATTTATTTTAATTCTATTAGTACCTAAAAACATTTTCGATATATATATTTGTGACAGAATTGGTTTCTTTTTTCCTTTTTTTTGCGTATGGTTTTTATGATTATTACATAGCGTGGGTTGTTGTAAGGTGAAAAGAGAGAAATATATAGAAATGAAACCAGGCGTTGGACGAATATTAGGTATGGATCTCATGGGGCGAGTGTGGTTATTTTTATTTATGAGGAAACCACCGTGAAAAGACACCCCCAGTCATCCCTGGTCGAGTCAGCCCCATATCATCCGCTCGCTTCACGCCCTCCATCCCTCCTATAGCCAGGCGGGGCAATCTGTTGGGATTTCTACAAGTTGAATTTGTTCCCGCCGCACGGGGACGAACTTAGTTTTATTTGAATTATATTTTCTGCGATAATATAAAAGTAAAACTGTCCCCGGTATTTTTTATTTCTGTTATTTTTTTTTCTTTTTTTTTCTTTTTTTCTCTCGTTTCACCAGATATTCTCTTTCGGAGATAGAAATATATTAAAAAAAAAGTCATACATACATTTCTTATGACGTGATATATTATCAATATAATATCTTCGGTATACGCTTCCGTCCTGCACATTTAATGAACCAATTATAAGTATCACGATACGAGACAATAATTATTCAACCACCAGTAGCAAGTCGGTATCACACATGAGTTATGAACAACTATATAAATATATGTATATAACGAAGTCGTGCCGATGTCCGTTTGAGTGTCATGAATATATTATAGAAAATTTTTAACCGATAATAGAGTAATTAATTCGAAAGCTAATTACCGTATAACAAGAAGAAAACTTCTTTAAACAAAAAAAAAACGAGAAAAAAAAAGGGATCGCTCGATCCTTTCTCATCGTGACTGAGCTAATTGGTTTGAATTATTGTTTTCGTTATAAGCTAACTCAAGAGTTTTTGTCTCACCCGGTACGCGATAAGCGACCTGCATCGTGCCAGAAATGTTCTCTGCTGCTGCCATAATACAGAAGCAACTGCAGCGGTAGGAAACGCATATAGCAGACGGTTAATTTATAATTGCTTTCCCTCTCACTATCGCTTTATCCCATACGAGTTTTAATGGTTGTCCACCAGAAATCGGAACATCAGCTGCATTTTGTCAAACGATATGGATTTGATTTTTTTGACAAATTTTTTTATTTACCGCAGCATTTAATTATCTTTGACGTAGAAGTCGAAAGTGTCAAATCAGGCAGCAGCGCCGATATAATGGGACGAGGTTTGGTTTTTTCGAAGCCCATATATGTATTTGGTACGATATTTTGTTTTCTTTCGTATCAGAAAACTCATCTTGGGTATAAAATATCAAACCGTTATATGTATAGACCCGAGGCACCCCGTATTCGCTGTATGATTTTTCATTAAAGTGTCTTCTGTTTTGAGATATGGGCAGGACATTGAATGTAGCTGGTCCCACGAGCGAAAGAGAAAGAGAAAGAGAAAAATTTACGCTCGCCAACTTCTATATATATAATACCGTAAATATGTGTTTTATCTGTACACTCGCATGCACGTATAATACGTATGCATGTACGTGTGATACGTAGGTACCTTGACTCTCTACGTTTTGTACAATATTGCGAGCTGATATATTGCCCCAAGTTTTCCCATGTGTACGATAAAGATGAGAGTGCGCGAGATTGCGCACGGCGAAGAGGAATGAACCCAATTTTATGGATCGCCTTTTCCATATAACATCATCGGTTTCGAACCACCCACGTATTTTCTACCTGCACATCACGTACGGTTCTTCACATGTTTTGAACTGAAATTTTCCTAGATATTCATCCGAATAAATAAGAATCATCGTTAACCCAATTTGTTCCCGTGCTTGCTGTCTTATGACATAAGATTTATTCAAAAAGCTATCGAGTGATCGATGATATTTTATCACCAATGAATCGCGATTCTTTTTTTTCCCCGAATTATGATAGTTATAATGTAGAGGCTGAATCGTGATCCCGGAAAACCCTCGTGCTCCTGATCAAACACATTAGATTGACTTCCGGCGGACGTTCCCCTAAGTGGTCAGCATTGTCGGGCTAAAGTGCCACCTATAAATATATATCCTCATACACGTATACTTTTGTCAAAAGCGTCGCGCGACCCAACCAAAGAATGACGTGAAATTTTTCCTATAAACGGAAATAGTCAAACTCTATAGATGTTTAACATCGTCTCTCAAGTGACGAAGCTTCACTTGATGGTGTCGATGATGTTTCTCCTCTTCTCTTTTCCAACGAAACTTCTGACACCTCTTTTGATGTGTCTGTGTAATAAAAGTAAACTAACAGCTGCATTTTGGTAGGTTGTTTGGTAGGCACCCGGAAATCACGAGTAAAAAATATTGACAAATTTTGCATATATAGTTCAAATTGAAAGTGCAGAGAATACGACTAGATAACATGGTATGAAAAAGAATTCGAGCTATTCCCAAATCCGTACGCCCCTCGGAAAAAATAGAAATCAAATTCAAGCTCGGTCAATTATGTAAAACGAACGATACAGTTGACACTGAATAAGCCAATTTAAAAAGCTCATTCCCTCGCTGAGGTGGCTACCGAAATTAGGCCTTGCGACTCTCCCCGGTACTCGAGATATTCTATAGCTAATGTCGGCTAGGTATAAAATCCACCCCCGTTACAACAGTTACGCGAGACGTGACCCTAAAGGAAAGAGGAGGAAGGGAAGCCCCGTGAGTCGGGACGAATCCTCTTTAAAACGAGAGATTCTTGTTCTCCCTATTGTAAAAACAAAAAAAAAAAAAAAAGGGAGGAGAAAATAAATAAAGTAATTTCGTGGTTTGTTTAGAGCCGAATTAGGAGTGATGATACGGGATCGACCGAGTGTATTCGTTCCTTCAGGAGTCGAGCGAGAAGCGCACCCCTAAAAATATACTCATAATACATATGTGTACGCGTCAGTTGCAACGCGCCGTGAAATTACTGTGAAGTGAGAATAAAAGAATTTTCTTTCCGTGTGTATCGTCATCTGATACGATGGCGTTCTTCCAAATGCACCGTCGCCTAATTGGATCAACGTAAGATTTTTTTTCATCTTTCGTAAGGATAAGCGCGGGATTCCAAAAACTTGTGACAAAACATGTACACGTGGATGATGATAATAATAATATATTATAAATATGTAAAAATTTGTCGCGAATATATACGTTGTATATCAAGCGCGGTAATCCTTATTCCCCTAGGAGCGTAGTTGACGGGGGTAAAAAAGTAGGGGGCGTTATGGTTTCGGATCGTGAAACATATTTTGTTATCCCCATGAAATATACTGCCAGATTCTTTCCTGCGCACATGCAGTCCAACCCCATCCAACGGGCGTTAAATTATCATATACGAATCCGGGAGTACGCATTATCTGTATCTCGATCATTTCGCACGGGATTTAGTCCTCCGATTACGTTACGCCAAATCACACTGGATCACAGGACCTCATAGCGAAGGTCGCATTTTCATATTGCGGGGTCCACAAAATTGACTGGTCCTCATGCCGATTGACACGACTTACGACATATTTTCCATGAACAGAAGGACTGCGGGGATCAGAAATAAATTTATTGGTTCTCATAATTCGCTGTGAAAATATCTGAGAAAATGAAAATCCGCATATATCGTTTTAGACCAGTGCAGTTCCTTTCGAGGTCGATGATATAATTCGTGTGTAATTCTGACGCGTTATTTTATCGTTAGAAATTAAATTTCGCGGGTAATAAAGCACGTTGTATTAGCGCTGTTGGTACGGAGAGACGAGAAGAGCGATGAACTGCGGTTAAAAATTTCCCCCGGGTACCAAACACGCTGCAGCAACTCGCCCTGCGATGAGCTAAACTTTCATTGTGTTACAACGGAAGGGTTGAATTAAGCCAAACGCAATATAAAGTACATGAGGCATCAAATTTGCTGAATGCTGAATAGCTTCGCTACGATTAATTTCCCTTAAATCGTCATCGATTTTAACGTTTCGAAGAAGAACAGAATAAATATCAAACGAAGATTTAAGTGAGCCGAGTAGTCTAAGAATGCGGATATCAAACTGATGCGGAAATGAAAGCGAGATTAGTATGTAGGAGAAATAGAAAGGGCATTATCTTATATATAGGAGATGAGAAGAGAATAACGATTCGCGAGGGAGCTACTATAAAAGATCTCCCCTTATTCCGCGAGTTACGTGGCGAGGTAGTGGAGGGCGAGAACAAACTGATTTAAACTCATTTGGTGCGGACTTATTCGAACCCCTCATCAAAAGTCCAGCAAAGTTATCCTACCTTTTAATTAGTTGGATAAGAATAATACCGATCCTAATAAATAAAGTAAAACTTTTCACAGAAATAAGAAAAACAGACCTCATGGCGTTATTCAAGGGGGAAATATATAATTTCGAAATCGAATGATTCCGCAAAGATAATCATTCAGAATTCTAATTATATCATCTCATCAAAAGACGATTATATGGAAAAAAAGGAATCCATATCCACCGCTACATACACGCACACTTGGATTATTATAATAAAATTAATGTTTATGTATAAAAAGTTTTTGTTGAAAATTAGTATCCCTGAGCGAAATAATTCAAGAGTAGAAATTACTTAACTCTCAGATGATACATAAATTAAGTTGAGTTCGGGGCAAAGGGGTCGAGGTTTGGGCAGGATAGCAGCCAGTTAGCGTGAGGGGGCCCCAGGGGGCCGTCTGCTTTCCATGCTCCCTGGACTTCGTGCCTTTCCCCTTTCTCTTCACTCCCTTTCTTCTTCATCCTTCCATCCCCAAGCCGCTCATCCCGAACACAAGCAACCCTTTACGAGGCTACGCCACTGTCTAATAGAATTACCCTCTGGGCCGAAGTTAGTAGAGGGACGATTGAAATTGCGATCGCAAATTTTTAAAATGTTATATCTACGTGAATATGTATTCCAATTGAACTCGTGTGCAACTACATAATATGTGGATAACTCAAATATTCGATAGATAGATCAATTTATTTAGCATACTCGTATTTCTGATCTCGAAATACATGGAGATTCAGCAGAATACTGCAACAAAAAAATTGTCGATTTCTACCCCAAAATCGAAAAAACTTCTAGCCGAAAATCAACATTTTTTTTATTGGGTTCTACAGGGTGTTCTTAAATATTTTGATCTCAGGAACACGAATCCGTCAACTCAATTAAACTTCAACTTGAACCTATCGAGGTATCTCGATTTTTCTACTCCAAAAAGTGACAAATTGGCGATAACTCGATCATTTCATCAGACAGATCAATTTAGCTTGCGGATTCGGATCCAGAATACCCAATAAAAGAAAATGTTGATTTTGGACCGGAAAATCTAAAAAAATCTGAAGCCTAAGTCTTCAAAAAATTCCAAAGTCATGCCAAAATGCAGTGCTAGTATGAATCAAATCCAAAACAAGCTCATGGGAGGCCTTGTTTGCTCCGATCGAAATAGTCAAAATTATTTTCTACGTTTTATTTGTTTGTAAACTTATTTTAATCATATTTTCGCTTCTACTCCTCTCTCCACAATTCCCTCTCTCTTTAATTGGGCTATTTGTAAGGGTTAGCTATTACAACGTAGGTAGATAGTTTGTTATAGAACGATACGATCTAATGTATACCCCATTATGTACACATATATGTTCCATGTATATATTTCTCGTGAATATATCCGCTGCAGCAATAGTGGTTGACACAGGTATTAAAAACTCGATCCATACCTACCTTAACGTTTAATAATAAGCGGTGATCAGTGAAATTAAGTAATTAAGTTACCTCTGGTATATATGGTAGTCGCTGTATTATCACCGTAATTTATTTTCAAAGGTAGTTTAATTACGGGTTGGAATTAAAATAGCTGATTAAATAAGACGGTTGAAATTTTGTGTGGGTTGTAAACGTGCACGTGAAACGGCTCGCACACATATGTAAAATAATAAAAACAAAAAATAATGTAAAATAAAAAAAAGCAGATAGAAGACATGTGGCGAACGTATATATATACCCGTGCTGCTCCAGCTCCTGCGCTGGCTTATTATTCATAATTGCATCTTGCTGCATCTATACTGCACCGTAAACTGTACATCGCTATGCCGAATTATACCGTAATATATTACCCCAAATTATAGGTGATTCTGTCGACATTATGACGCGTCGGAGAACGCCATCTTATATGTATTCACCACGCATATGTTCGGTAAATAACATGTATGTACATTGCATATAATATGCAGAAGGAAGATCCGCACTTTTAAAAACTATAACGATACAAGGGCCCTTATGGTGCCCCATCGAACTGTTCGTGAGTTATACTTTCGCTAAATGAAATATCCAGAATTTCTTGAATCGACGCTTGTGTGCTCATTATTTCTTGACACACCGATTACCTTGCCTGGCTGATTAAAAAATAAAAATCGGTGACCCGCATGCATAGAAATTCGTCCTTGTTCGACACCATAATGCTCTAATTCTGAAGTTACAGGTGAAATCGTTCTTCGATAACCGTTTCGAAATCATGTCGTTGAAAGTTTTCTATCGTCATGGCGATTGAAATTAATAGGGTAACAAAATTTGGTCCACTGTTAGTTAGCTTCTGAATAAGGGTAGGGAGTATATTAGCCCGCCTATTGCCTGTTGGTAGAAATATATAATAGGTAGATCTACGTTGAGCGCGATATCACGTCGCTGTCGAAGAGAGGCGTCGTTCGGTGGCGTCGAGGGCGTCGGTGGCGTCGGCGTCGGCGTCGAGGTTGGGGTCGCATCGGGACCGTTACTCTGCCAGCCAGTAGCCGGAAAATTGTTTACTAGATTGTTTAAACGAAATTTACTAAGGGTTACTGATTTTATATCACGCCAACGCGGCCCATGGGAGCCGCTTCGAATTATACATTAGCCAACTTTCCAACGACAAACTTAGTTTTCGGTTTAAATTCAGTTCAACAGCCCGTTTCACCCGCTATCTATACGTACTCGACATATATGAACACGATATCCTTACAACCAACCTGCACGCTTCTTTCTCATCTCATAGAAAAACCTACCTGATTTGAAACATGAATTAAAAAAAAAAAAAATCACAGAGAACCTATCCAATCTCAATTAATTAAAGTCAATTGTAAAAGTGAGTACGTATACATCGAGTCTCCGTTATAAAAAATGTCCAGTCTCCTCTGTATGATAAATCAAACTTTGGAATCGAATGATAATAAATTGAGATGTATATTACAGACACATAATGGTGGCGTTTGGGCGTCAAGCATCGACGTAGATGGGCAAATATAATAATTAAAAGTGACGTTCGATCGGTTTTTTGTTTTTCCAATGTACGAACCCATATTATATTGGTTTTTGCAAATTCAAGAGAGTCTAGTCCACCATAGGTACGTACTTACTATATACATATACACGATAGAGAGTAATTGTGAGTTACGTTGATCATTTATTTATTCACCGGCCGGTTATTTATGGCGAAAACGCATCAGTGGTAGGTGCGCCACCCCCCTCAACCCCCAATATCTATACTCCCCCTGACCCACCCACCGCCAATATGAATATTTATAGCTATCAGTGATCTATCGAAGTTTTATGCTTTACACACGATGGCTTTTTATATAACCGCATCGCATATTGGATAAAAAGAAAATAATATATAAAACACAAAAATAACAAAAAAAAAAATTCTTGACAACGTAACGAAAATATTACCCGATGTTGACACCTGTTATACCGCACGTATCATACTTCCTGCGGTGTTTGATCTATTCCCTGTTTTTTTCTTTTTTTGTCTTATTTTTTAGAGTTTGATAACTGCAGAATTCTGCTTAACCACGATCTTGCATGGCAGCAAACCCCCCATGCCTTTCACATAAACTTCTAATTGGAGAATTTTTATACATTTTCAATCTATGAGGCAAGTCGATGAGGTTCCTCGTTATTCTGTGTAAGGACATAGAATGCCGATTGTTACGTTATAGAGTAAAAGATTATGATAATTTTGTGCCCGAACTTTTAATCTTTATAACGAATGAAAAATTTCAGGAATTCCGATTCTTCGTGAAAAGACTATGGAGAAAAAAAAAATAAACGAAGAACAACGAAAAATAAAAAAGGGTAAGGGAAAAGAGAGGAAAAAACATGATCCATCCCCAGGCAAAAAGGCAAAGGGCAGAGATTAAGTAAAATAAAGGTTAATTTTTAATTTCCGCGTAATTTCAGAGGTCCCCTTCGGGTGCTTCTGTCCTCAGGCCTAACGTTTCACTTCTCCTTTGCGAGCTTGAAATCCGAGGATCCCTTCTATCCCTCCTTTTACCTCCCTTTTTCACCCCCCACGGTTCACGACCCAGTCTTATATACACCTACCTGCAGAATAAGGCTGTTCCCTTAACGCCAAAACTTTCCCCCAAACGAGGTACTTTGGAATTTTGGGGCAACGTTTAAATATTCGAAAGCGTCGCGACGCCGCGTTCGCGGACTACGACGACGACGCCATGATGGTTCTAATTTAACGCCAGCTAACTGAGCCTCCTGCTGCAGCATCCACCCTTCGTATTATCTTCTACCGCCCCACAAATGGAAACGAAAAAAAAAAAAAAATCACACACGACGCGTAAATTTCTTTCATGTTCTTGTATTTTACACGTATATAATGCACCCAATTACTTTTGCGAAGACATCAAATTAGAATACACGTCGTCTCGAGTACTATAATATACGAAGGTGAATGGTGAATTATTTTACAGCAGCCACACGACGATCGTATACGAGGAAACTCGAGCGATAATAATTCCAAAATGAATGGCATGTGGTATGTGGCATATAATACGTCAAGAATATGTTCAAACTCGGTCATCAGTTCATGCACAGGCGAAGTAATCCGAGCATTTCTCTCAAAGACTTTCTACATACTGTGTAGTTTCCCTTGATAATTATTTTGCCTCACGAAATTCCTCGAATATTAATATTCTTCCGATAAAATAATTATGCGTCAGAATCAGATAATTTGGTTGAAAAATAATTTAAAAAGATAACGTGCAAATATTGCAAACGAGAAAAGAATCCAGGATTTTTATCGTTATTTTTGCTCTTTTTTTGCAACAGAAACGATCAGTATTACTTATAATACGACTCATTTCAATTCCGTGAATTTGACAGCGGTCGTGTTCGATAATTTTTATTATCATTTTTTTTCTCTTGTTAATTAAGACCGCTCGTTCCGTTACTTCAGATTTACTACGCGCGTCGCAGACTCTGAGTGAAATGACTGAAGCATTCGAAGAACAAGTGCAAAAAGTAGACTAAAAAAAAATAGATGAAATAAAATGAGATAGAAAAATACGACGACTTTATGCAGAGCGGTAAAAAATTTAGCCGCGGGTCACGTCGACGTTGTGCAAAAGACGAATATTATATTTATAAAGAATCACTATACATATGTATGTATATAATATGATCACTGATGACCATAAACTAGAATTAGGAGTCTGTTAATTTTTATGCAATTTTTTTCTTAATCAATATAATATTCCTATGTGTATAAATTTATTACACAAGTGTTATATTTTTTTATTAAATGGTGAAGTATAGTTTGCCGATATGTTGTACGCATTATATTACGTAGCTCGTTAAAAGAAACGAATTTATGGAGAAGGCGATTACAAAGCCATTAATTAAATGTAAGTAAATTAGACCAATTCAGTTGTCTCAACGGATGACGACATGACGGGCTTCGCCGCGATGAACATCAAGTTCGTACACTTCTTAAAACTATAATATAATCACCTCTATCTCTCTTTCCACATACCTCGTAACCCATTCTCCCCTCCATTTTTTTATTCTTTGCTTTTTTATTATACATTTTTTGTCTTCTCTTCTTATTATTAAAACTTATTTCATTCTCTTCAGCTTACAAATATATAGCTTTTTATTATTTTTCTTTTCTTTTTATTACATAGTTTTATTCCTCAGCACCAATTCTTTACCTTTTCTTCTCCTCGATTCTCTGACTCTTTCTATTTCCTCTCAGCCTTTATATTATCTTCTTTCTCTTCTCCTTTTTTCATTATCTATATAGATTCAGCTGCCCGCGCGTGTGAGGAACGTTCGGACGCCGCGGGCTGTTTCATTAATCTTATATTTTGTCTTTTACTTATTTTTGCGTCTTGTTATTTAAGTTTGGTCCAAAGGATGTGTTCCGAATGGTATATCTATGCTCGAGCTTTTTACACGCGACGTCGGTGAAAAAACTCTAATGTAATTAAATGAATGCTGAAAAGTATATAGGTGAGATAGATTTTCAAATTTCAACTTTACGCTCATATTCATCTTGATTAGATCGAAAAAAAAACAAAAAAATAAACGTTCGTTTTATCGCTCGCTCACTCGCAATTTCGATTAGCATCCTCGATCGATTTTTGAACGTGAAAAAAAAATTGAATTAAAGAGAGACAATAGAAAAAAAAAATGTATAATAGGATTATCCAATCTCTTGGTCTCTGCGGCACCCAGTCTCCCTTCCTTAGTTACCCCGGTAGGTACCATTGAAAAATCTATCTCGTTATAAAATAATCACCGAATTAAATTGAACCGTCTGCCATGTATGCTCGGTATAGATATATATAATGTACTAAAACTGCAGTTCTCTGTAGATAGACACAAACCCCTTGCGACGTCGTGATGTACATAATATCTACGTGCGCTAAAAATGCATTACTATAGAACGGAAACGTTACACGTCCGTATATACCAACTCTCTTTAAAAATGTATGTACAGTAGGCTGAAATTCATAAATGTACGTACATAGTATCTACACATATGTACATTTCGAGATACGTGGATCGTGAAAGCTGCATTTTATATCACGTGTTACGAGTAATAAAATGAAGCGAATGTTTGGTCGACGACGTATTGCAACTTGATGCGGATACAGGGTAGAGTAGAGCGATGCAGCATCAGCAGTGGCTGGAGCACGAAGCGGATGAGGCACCCCTCCGTGGTAATAGATGACACCCCTGGGTACCGCAAATGAACCACGAAATGTTGCCAACCTGACCAACCTGCTACGAGTTGGAAATGCCATCTGTCAGGGTCCCGAACAAGGCGCGGGGAGACATTCGAAACGTTATGTGTAGGTATATAGGCGACGTGGATGCATATATATATATATATAAATGAATGTATATACGACCTTCTGGACACCTACTACAGGACCTTGTCGATAAATATTTAAGGACGATTACTCGACAATCGTATGTGCTTCGCACGTATATACACGTGGGGGTTTTGATTTTCAGATTATACAAAGAACAACGACCGTTATGGCGAGGTTTTGTCCTACAACGCGGTTTCACCCCTCGACAATGAAAATTTGCTGGCGATCGATTCAACCGAGCGAAAAATTTTAAAATCATAATTCCATTTTGAAATTATGGCATTTTCAAAGGGAAAATTTTCGCCCATCAATTGTACGAGACGATTTTATTTCAGGTAATTTTATATGTAATATATAACTTTTGTACCGATTTATACGGCACATTGAACACATCCTGATCGTGATAATCGTATTGCAGAACGACTTTTCGAAACTACAAATTTAGGATTTGGATATTTTATCCGAAACCACTGCAGAGAGGACATTTTTGAAGAACTTCCCGCGTAAAAAATGATCATCGAATGAAGGAGGGTAGGTATTATATAAATGAGGAGGGTCTGTAACAAGGTGTTTCCGAACACTCGACACGAGCCTATCTGACGTAACGGGTTAACAAGTTTTGGTAACCACCGTAATAACATGTAGGAGTAAAGATCAAGTGACACAGAGCAATAGCAATGCTGTGCAGCATGTCGACCGATCAAAAACAAGTGACTATCTGCTCTATCAATCTTTCCATCTTGATGCGCTGATGCATCCTGCGCGTTTCGTTGTCCCCGAGGACACGAGCCAGGGGGGAAAAAGTCCCGCAGTATGGACCGCGATGACTGGTGTCTGATGACGACCGGTGACAAAACAACCCCCTCGACATACATGGAAGAATATATATCGGGGAATCGCAGTTGCTTCGTAGAAACATGTGTAAAAGCTGTCGCCGTCAACTGACGTGAGTACGAAGTGTAACGCGTGTTTAGATCGCTCAAAGCACGAAAATACGTCGGAATATGATATGAAAATGTCGATGATTATAAATTGCACGCACAACTGAACTGATCTCTTGATCAGAAGCACAACAAATTTTATTTAAAAAAATTTCCGATACCTGTTTTATATTCCAATGTATTTTTTCAACCACCATGTATATATGGTGAGGGGAAACGTGGGCAGGTATTTTTCACATCATTTAAAAATCTCCAGCGCAGGGGTGTTTTCTATTTCCGATTGTCCTGCAAAGAGATAAATCGACGTGTAGTATAATATTTTTGGTTTTTTTTTTTTTCAGGGTGCAGTAGTTCCTCATTTCCTACGTGATTCGTACTTTTTTTTACACTCTTAACTGAACATCAACCTAATAATCGCTTTCATTTCCGTCTCTTATATTATACAGTTCGATATTTTACCGGAGTAGAGCAATGAAAAAAAAAATCTAAATGTGTAGGTTTTCTTTATTCTGATTTTCTCTCGTCCCTAAATTACATTTCTGCAGCTTTTCGTTATCATTTAATTTGCGTTATCACATTAGCCACGTGGGTGTTAAGATTTTATATTCATTTTATATAACCTCACGCGTTTAGCAAAACGACCGTTTAATAAGATACAGAACTTCCGGTTTCATGATCGCCGAGGATTAGCAAAGCTGAACGTATGCGTGTCTTCACGTTTTATCAGTTATCGGTTATCTAGGTACAGTCTGCGTTATAGTTCACGATTTGGCAATCACTTTTTTTCCTTTTTTTTCATACACATACCAACTTTTCCTATGTATCTACGTATCTAGGTTGAAAAGCATATAGTCATCTGCACATATCACATCGCAGATATATGTACGTTAGGTATATAATATATGGGTATGTACCACATATATACGTATTCGCACTAATAGAAGTAAATTCTATCTAACATCTAGATTCTAGGCATTCCATTCTCTCTGCTTTCCAACCTCCACCCAACCCCTCCCCCGTTTTCCCCCTCTATTATCTTTCGCCAGGGTGATATAAATGCTAATTTCTGATCCCTATCTATGATTGAGATACCAATAATTTTCATCCGCGCGTGCTGCTGCTGCTGCTGCTACTGCCTGCTGCTAACTTATGGGTTTACATATAGACTGCAACAGTTGTATATATTATTTAAAACACGTATAATTTTTACCTGTCACTTTCGAATAAAGTGCAGCTAAAAAGTTTTTTTGTTATACATCTGGCAATAACGTATACGTTGTGTATATGATGAGGTATAATGCGATTCGGCTGCAATCTGAGTTCGCGAATAAAACGCTGGATTTTTGAAATCGTTGAAATTCAGATCATTCTTTATTTGACCGAACGAGAAAAGGAAATAAAAAATGATACAAAAGAACGAGCGTTTTTTCAGTGCGTGCAGGCAGTTCGACGTGGTTTATTTAGTCGGCGTGAACCTTAATTAAAAACTAGGTTTGTAGTAACAAAGCGAGGAAATCGCGTCTCGCTAATTACGTCACATTCATCAACCGGTGAAACTCTTCACAATTAAATTATAGTATTTACACACGTCCGGTTCAATTCACTGTACGAACATTGTATATACCTATACATATATACATGGATACATGTATTTTACACAAACAGAAAACTATGTAATTCATATCTTTATTCATTTTTTTTTATCACACACAAAAAAAAAGTGTATGTAATTTGTCATGCGTTTTGCCTGGGAATTCTTTATATCATATAAATTCGGTTGTATCAAACGCGTCCCTGATATTTAATGTACATCTACCTAAGTAGGTACATATATGTATTCGTGTACATGGAGTTTTTTTTTCATTCGTCAACTATAATCCATCGTCGTCGAGTCGACTACGTTTTTTACGTCAGTGCCATTTATTTTCCCATAAGCACCTACTTAAAGAAGTGTTCAACTCTTATAATCCAAGTTGATTATAGGATGCAGAGGTGTCACGATATAAAATTAACTCGATAGAAAAAAAAAGGTGAGCAACAAGACGAAACTACACCGAACATGGTCTACGAAACTGATCTACTAATTCGTAGAATCCCGTCGTCGTTTACTTAGCTCCGAATCTAGTATACGGTGATCGATCTATCGGGTGGATAGTTTTCTAAAAATGACAACGATATGGAAACAATATATTTTGGAAACAGTTCGATGAGCCAGCTGCGTGATTTATACGAATCGAAATGCCACGTCTGGATCGTTATTTTTAATGATTATACGTAGAAAGAACCCGATCTAGCATCATATTTTTTCAAAGAAATAGAGAAATTATATGAGACTCGAAACGAAAAAAGGAGTAAACGATCGGGGCAATCCTTCCGTAGCTCCATGGGTATGATAATATATAAGTAGACCTATAAGTAGTCGGTATAGTTATCAGATAATAATACGTTCACGTGACATATGGAACGGGTGGGACAATATCGTTATTATACAGAAGGCGCAATCGAGGTGGCAAAAGACTATTCATTAAGGTTATTTGCTTTTAATGGTCGCCGTCGAAAACCCTACTAGCACAAAATAACTAGTTAGGTTACACGTATAGTCTTCCTATATCCCAGCCGTGCAAGTTTTATATACAACTGTATAATACATATGTACAAGTTGTGTGTGAAAACCAATACTCGTGTCATAGATCAGCGATGGTGAGACTTATTTGCTTTTAATGGAGCGTTTGCTTTCGGGACAGGTTGAAAAATTGACACTATTCGTCAGTTTATTTATAAGATACGTCATTATTACACGCTGCAATCGCATGGGCTGTAGAGTTTCGTCACTTTATGTGGACCAAAAAAATGCAGTTCCAACTTCCTTCCCATGCTTACCATGGGATAAGTAACACGAAAAAAAAAATGGTGGACGTCGAAAGGCGTCATCAACGATCATTGGAGAATCTCTGATGATGGTACTTATAACCTACCTAGCTAGAAACAAGATCTCGTAACTCATGTACGCGTGCAGGCGGTGATAATGAAGCGCTGGGCTCGAGGATTAGATGGTCGTTTGTCTAAATTACCGAAAGGACCTCCACCTCGTTGGTGTTAAGCTAGAAATTCGTTGCGGGCGTATAACGGTCTATATATAGGTACCTATACACAGAAGAGAAATATAGGAAAGGTGCGGGTATTTGAAGGAGGGATTGCATTCATTTTTTTTTTTCATTCTTCCTTTGTTCAGGGAAAAAAATAATTCGTCTAACAGTAAACGCTAGATGAAAAGGACACATTCTTATCATAGTCTCATAGCAATCGAAAGGCTTTGATGAATCCTTTTTTTTCAACTTTGCTCTACACTTGATCATGAAAAGCTCCAAATCGTAGGTTCATAATGTATGAAAAATCTCATGAGCTAGCTTTTTTACTTTTATTCACGATATGATGAAGAAAAAAAAAATGGAAGATCATGGAAAGTCAGTTTTTTACCCCATCAACCCCCTCCAATCGGGACAGTACTTTAATATAAATGGTGTTTACGTATGTACGGGACAAAGGAGCGTGGGAGGCGATATGAAAAAACTTATAACGTGCATTTAAAAAATTGTACACATACACGTGTATACCGTAGGGGTGTGCAACGTAATAATATAAAATTAGCGGCTAATATAGATTGATGCTACAACACTCGCGTTGGCGAGGTTCGCCAGTTGTTTTAAAAAGCGATAATAAAAATGAAATGGCTCCGCGAGTAGAGTGGCGGTGCCGGGCTGCTGCCGTTGCCGGTTCATCGTCAGTCTGAAGCAGCGAAAAAAGAGAGAGAGAAAGATTAAATGAAGGAGAAAGAAAAAAAAAAAAATTGGAAGAGAGAGAGAACGACCGCGTGTAAAAGAGTAGGTGCAGCATATACACCTCGGTTGTTAGCCTCAGTCTTAGCTTATACTCGTCGTGTATTCCTATCCTACTGAAGAAAGAAGAATATAGTTTGAGAGGGAGGTAAAAAACGGGAAGCGAGAAATAAGAGGGAGAGAAAGAGAGAGAGGGAAAACGAGGGATATGGTAGAGGGAGAAATTTCACAGTGGAAGGGATACGAAGAGGAGAAAGGCGTGGTCGGAATCCACACAGTGTGGCAGTAAAAGCTCTCCGTGTATTCGTATCCCTGACTCCGCCCCTGTTTGGATATACCAAATGCAGTAAGTACCCCCTCTATTTTATTTCTCAGCTGACCCTCTCTGCCGAGGATCCTCTTCAACAATTTTTCTTTTTTTTCTTCTATATGTAGTGTATAGAAAAATACATATTGTACATCTACATTTATACACACAATGCGTGTTGTATTTTATGTACAAACAGCTTTGCATCAACGCTTGCAAAGTTTCACATGTGATCGTGCTGCAGGGCGTCTCGTATCTAGTGTCGTCCTCGAGTATATTAGATCCCAACAAAGCACCATCGGTGCAAAAAACATCGCCAAGTTCATTAAATTCTTCGGGGAAAAAAGATCCAAATCAATCATGGTGCCAAGTACATGTAACTTCGTATCATGCATAGGATTACTAGAGAAGACTGGAATAAATATGTAACAAACCAAATTACCAATTGGAAGAATATAAAATTGGCAAAAAAATTAAGAAAAAAAATAAAATAAAATAAGAAAATGGAGTACGTGGTCCTTGGCGGGCTAATGTCATATTGCCATACAAGAATTCTGTATTTTCTTTTTCGTAAAAAGCCCGCCAAGTCCCACTACCTCCATTTTCTTATTTTATTTTATTTTTTTTCTTAATTTTTTTGCCAATTTTATATTCTTCCAATTGGTAATTTGGTTTGTTACATATTTATTCCAGTCTTCTCTAGTAATCCTATGCATGATACGAAGTTACATGTACTTGGCACCATGATTGATTTGGATCTTTTTTCCCCGAAGAATTTAATGAACTTGGCGATGTTTTTTGCACCGATGGTGCTTTGTTGGGATTTCACTACTTTTTGAACAAAAATTTCTTCTCTTTTAATTATTGGTATTTTATGATTCAATTTTTATACTTTCAACAATTGAACGTTAAATTTTCTATAAAAATATGTATTTTTCAAAAATTATTGTCAACAACTGAAAAATCGTTTCTGTATAATTTTTTAGTCTGCGCACTGCGTGAAATGAAACAATTTATTTTTCGGGACGCCAACACGTATTATAGATCAGATTTCCTTAATCATTGTTGGGTTAAATCGACGATTAACTTATTGTTAATGATTTCAAATCTTTCGACGCTTCGATCCTTGGTAATCGCATACGTATATTAAGGCTCACGTATATTCGTTATAATAGTAGTAAGAAACTTCATTTATGGCATAACCTCATTTGTCACCGCGGAGCTATCGAGTATAATACAGTATACAAATATAACATTTGAGCAAACGGATTCAGAAGTCTCAATCAGGTGGTATGACAGCTCCAGAAAGTAAGATGATCACACAGCGCTTGAATTTGTTGGTTACGTTCGTTCAGCATCGGGATGACGGACGGAAGAATAGCGATTCGAAAAAACGGCGTCCCGCCCGGTGACGGCTGCAGACATAGACTTAGGATACGGTAATGGTGGTCGCTGCCTATTGCCATCTACGGGCGCTACATAAGAACTCACGTTCCGCAGGGTTCGGTCCAAAAAATATATTCTAATAATGTAACGATCCTTTCTACCCATTCATATTGGCAGCGGTTAGGGTATCATGACGACGACGTTGGTGCTTAAAAAATATTCGTCGAAACGACGGCAAACGGGTAGCAGAATTATCATATCTCAGCTTCCCGACCATCGATTCAATTGAAATTAGGCTCAAATGAAAGCTCTTCCTCGATTTATATCACAAAAGTGCATCCAAATTTCCCGGAATGCTAATAATTTAGGAGATATTTGTGTAAATAAAAGTCCCCACTCCGCGTTCGAGCTCCCGTATAGCAGTAAATATACTCTGTGTCGTCCCGTTCGCTTTTAATGTACTTGGCGCGAGACTCTACCGAGTCTCTTGATCCTGAAACTCTGCAGTATATAGAAGTAAAAGGGCTTCAAATTCTGTCGACGCGTCGCTATGGCAACCCTCTGCACGATATGTATCATAGGTCCTAAGCCTGGATTGTTTGAAACAATTATCGGTGTTCGATTCTATCCAGGTTTCCCTTTGCAACACGCCACTATGATTCTATTCGAACACCTATATGTATAACGAACGCGAGTTGCACCCGGTAGCAACGATCGTTAAAATTTTTATCGTCCTCGCATAATATTTATCGTGGAAAAATGCACATGATTATTGAGTTGTCGAAGATATACGTGCAGGATATGCATGAAAATATGATCGCGCATATGCACGCTGGAATATGTTATACGGAGTCCTTTGATTCGAATGAATAAAGTTCAAGAAATTCATGGTTCGATAAGCGGCCACTCGATCCGAGCATATTATATCAGATATGTATTGGATAGAAAAATATATGCACATTCTCTATAACAGATTTGTCAGTTTTTATACCAGTCTGTCTTCAAGAGTATATTTCATATATACATCCTGCGGAGTTCATTATTATATATTTATCAGAGTTCGGGATCATTTTTTTTATGTACGTAAATAATGCGATACGACGCTCCATTGCACTCGATAATATAATTTGTTACTATTCTTCTTTTATTTTCTATTCTACTTTTTTTACTCAAATTTGCTCCACCGTGCTCGCCGCGCACGGCTCATTGGGTAGGCATAACCGGAAATAATATGAAACCAACCGGAACACTGATTAAAATATCCACTCAAGAAGCGTTAAACATTGCGCTGCTGCTGTCCAATATTAACTCGCGACGATCAGTTACGTATACATAAAAATATGTACAGGTATGTATATAAAATTTAATGATGCATATATTCACAGTTTAGGTTTTTACCCCCGTTTACACGACGTAGAAATTTGAAACAAATAAGGAAGAAAAAAAATGTTCACGCCGTAACCTAGGGCAGTTTGTGAATAATTTTATATTATAGTATATTAGCATCGAATTCTTTCCTGATTCCCACGAGGTTCTAAGTGCGGAATTGTTCGTAATTATTTCCCATCATGAGTTTCTTCATAATAATTATTTCAGACGTGCAGGGGATTGTGCGAGATGGTGATAGATATTTGAGATTTTGGTACACCCCGTATACACCCCTGTAAATGCGTAGGAATATATAGGTGTAAATTTAGCTATTTGTCCGTACATACCTACGTCGTATATATAAAGCGATGGAGAGCGACTGGGGTGGTTGCAGCCTGACAGCAATTTAGACTTAAGCGTTCGCCACAAATCACGACGAATGCGTGTATCCGCGAACACCACTTAACAAACACCATCAAACCACCAGCTCAACCACCTCGTGCAATATACACGGTATTAAAGGTATAACTCGAGGATGACCGCTGCACAGGTATGTACTTCGTACCATTCGATATTTTGGAATCATTCCGCGCCAGAAATTGCGTTTCGCACTCACAATTAGTTCCGTACATGTGATTTTGTACGTCGAACTACATTTGATGATTTTCTTAATTTTTAAGTCGATCGATGCGAGGGGAAGTTTTTTCCGCGGGAGATTTCCAATGAAACTCTGACCCGATCATTTGTCACTTTTCAGTTTATCTCATATTATCGTTCCATTACATAATTTATTCGTATCTAGTTTTGCTTCGAGCTGTAATTTCTTTTACATACATTTAAGTAATATGTATTTGCGATATTTACTATGTATAATAGATTTCTAGTTTTTGGTATATACCTATGTACAATACATACTCACCGTTATCATTATACCCCAGCTATATTTATTGTTTGTGATTCTGCTTATCGCTTTCATGTATAAAATGATAAATTGAGAATTCATTGATGTATCTTTATTAATTTAAATCCTCAAAACTCTTTAATTAGTACTCTGACCATAACACTGATAATTAAAATATATACTGATAACATGTAATAAGCAATTTACGATTTTGCAAACAGTTCGTGGAGATGACCGCGCGGCGCCTCTCGTACATTAATCTGCATAAAATTTCATATTTTTTCATTATTCTTCTTTCCTCGTATGATTTACTCAAACGAATTTTGCAACAGCTGCAAAGAATTTTGAACGGCGTACGATTTTCTTCTCGATCTCTTTCTACCGGATGATGAGGAAGAAAATCAATTTTATCCACAAGATTCCTGAACTCTACATGAATTTGCTTGAATAATTTGTCACTTTTATCAATGTAAATTTATGCACTTAAAATACGATATACATCTAAAATAGATACACGTAATGGATATACCTATACGCGGATACATATGCTGCATATATCGAACTCGAGGGCATAATACACGAAGCGGTCACAGATTAATTGTAACTGCGTCGCGGCCACCGATTTGCCTAATTAATTCGGTTACGAATGGCCGCCGATGCTGCCGACGCTGCACACCACTTGCCCATAATATATCGATATGCAGATACATAGAAATCTAGTATTCTATGTACTTGTATTTCTGTTACATATACTATACCTGGGTACAGATAAATATATTTGTACATAAACCAGCTTGCACAGTGGAGCGCGGGGTGCAACAGGGTGGGTATATCCGAATTTCAAATCACACTGCGCGCGCGGTTCGCTGAATTTTCGACGGATGGCTTATTTATACATGCACATATACGAATACACGTATTCTGCAGTTGAATTTACTCCTGCAATATCGGAATCTATCCATCGTATTTATCATAAAAATTTGATCACAAGCGAAACACATTTGGATAAATTTGAATTTTTATCCCTCGTTATCAATTGCCTTGTATCGTGAAAGTTTGAATTCTTTATACCTTTGTACTTTGTGGTCGTGATATTATGCTAACAACTCTTGACGAGTGAGTTAAACTCACATACATGTTACATGAATTACATTCATGAGGTATATAAACCAAGTTTGCCACTAGTACACGGGTGAACCTTTATATAGATATAGTGGATTGTTCGAGTTACATACGTATCAGAAATTAAATGAAGACATTACTGTGCCAAGCTCGAATCTACTGCAGAGTTGGCACTGTCAGAATTACAAAATGGGCGCTGATATCTCAACCGTGAATAATTATATTTTAAGGAACCCGAGTCACCACCCCACATGTAGCTATATATCCATATATTAAGCACGTACTTCGCAATTTCTGTCATTCGTCGGTCGCTTACGTCATGATGGAAGTATAGTTACAATAGGTTATACAGCCGGAAGCTACCTGCAGCTGTTTGAAAAAAAATCGTGTTGGAAATGCGAGATAAATTCGTGTTACTGATTTTTTTCCCCTCGTACGAAAGAAATGGAAACATATCGTCTGTCTTCGTCACATTATATCGATAGATTTTTCGTGATACGTCGATGAGATGATATTATAATAAGGAATCGCCTTTGGATCGAAATTACGATCACGGATTGGTCGAAATTGGTATATAGATAAAAATACCTGCTACAGTGTTTGACATACATAAAAAGAAATTCTTACTTTAGAAAGAAGTTTATTTTTTGTCGAGGCTCTCGGTCGATCGGTATCGTCTTTATATCTCGGTTTTCATGGATCTTGTCCCGAAGGACCTTCGCCATAGCTATATAGAAGCGTTGTTCGCCGCCTTTTGATCCTGATTCGAGTTAATTTCTTGTGCTTGTTCTACGCTGCTGCTGCAGCACGAGGCCGGAGCCCCAACAGAGTAGCGATCGATTTTTTTTCTTTATATATATACATAGAATTATATACTTTAAATAGTATATAGATCGGTTGCAGCGCGAAGAACTATATTGTATATCGGCTTCCGTTTTTATGCAACCGAACCGCAGCGATGATGTTTTGTTCGCTAAGTAATTGTCGGCGATTGACTCGGAGGCGGCATTCGATCCTTCAATAGTCGAGACGATCCCTGTGAAATCCATTACTGATCCATAGCCGATAGGGAAATTTTACACCACGATGATAAACCAAATGCAATCCATTTCTGATGCTGCACTGCAGCTGGCAGATGCCACAACTTTAAGACGATCTCAACCTGCATTTTTTTTCCTCTATTAATACTGCAATTTCCTGAATACTATCGGAAAGGATAACATCATGAATTTTTCAATATACTACAGCTCACGTGACGCACGCTATAGATTTCAAAAAAATTACAAATCTAATCAATAGATACGGTGGTATAGGGATTATATGGCGATAATTAATGTGAAAAATAATCATCGTCGCGAAGAGAAGTATATATAGACGGAAGAAAAGGATCAAAAAAAAAAAAAATTGAATAAAATGAAAAGAAAAGAGTAAAAAGAATGAAGAAGAAAATGAAAAAAAAAAAGTTTGGCCACGGTCCACAACTTAAATTGCTTCAATAAAAGTTTGCGCGGGTAACAGCCAGTCGCGCGCGCGAATCCGCGGTTTGTGTATAGATATATACCTTGGTTTCTATAGCTGACGATTCCCGAGAAGCTACTATATCAGAAACATCTGCCAAACGTTATTACAAGTTTGAATAAAGAACGGTGTAGTCGAAAAACTTTTCTCTTCGTTCGTTTTTCTCCTACTTACATATATATAGATATGTACTTTAATAATTTTTTTTCTCTACCTTTTTTAATATTTCCTTTTTTTATGTTCAACTAGTTACGTGCGCATATCTATATGAAATTTTTTTTAATTTCATTTCATGTTTTACTAAACTTTTCGTAGAAATAAATCAGCTCGCTATTTTAATTTGCCCATTATTATATTCACCACGACTCAGTGCACCGTAAATCAGAAGTTCATTCCTTCCTCATTGGAACAGGATCATCGATCCGTTTTTTTCCATCCACTTTTTTGTTTATTTATAAACTAATAAATAGGTAATATTGCAGAGAGACGTTCGCGCTGAATCAATTTCTGGGAATCCTTCAGGATCTGAAGATCGAAAAAAGAACAAACAATTGACAGATCTTCGATTGGCGATAAATTGTCTTGAAGATATATATCCATACCCATAACTACTTAGAAATGGATCGCGTCGTAAAAGAATTATTGATCTAGAACATCGAATGAGAAAAAAGCATGTAATTATATCTGTTACATTTCAATAGAATGAGAAGTTAGATGCGTATATGAAGCACCGTTATAAATTGAACACCTCATGACACCGTGATAATGGTTCTGTAAACAATTTTTTTTTTTCTCACTCTGTATCTACAAACCTATATTTACAGTTCTATATGTCGGTAGATCTAAAAATTCAATTCCACCGTGAAGCAGAACAGAATATTTTCTGGTATAAATTTCGGTCGTTCTGATCAAGTTGGCATAACTTCTGTCAGTTGTAACAGGTTGTAATTAAATGGATAGTACCTACAAAATGTGCAGGTATACAAAATTACCCGATACGTACAGATGTAAGCAGATGGAAAATATATACCTAGAAATTTTTTTTTCATCAAATGGGCTGCAGTATCGACACGAATTTACAATAATTACATGAAGTTCTCAACGCCGATGAAACATTCTTTCTAAAATATACCCATCGACGTATCCTAAGGCGTTTAAAGGTTTACCGATAAATCAATCATTTTATACAACCAATCGCGTTAAAATCAATAGCAATAATTATACAAACACCGTTCACTTTTCAAAGTTGTTAAATTATTCTCTGTGTTACATGTGGTTGACATTTTGTTAATTAAATTTCGAGACATTCTCGTTATGGTTTATTGGATATACCTGCAGAGGCGTATTGTTACGCCATAAAAAAGAAGAAAATAATTATGCAATGAAAAGAAAGATCGAAGAATATATCGTATGGCATAATATATAGAAGAAAAATTGGACCCCCATAATATTCTATACCGTTAGAAACTTGCGTTTCTGATGCAATTTTTATTTCAACTCACGTCCCAATCCAATCCAGACATGATTTTCCATTTGAAATCGAGCGTATATCAAAGTTGAAAACTGTATGGCGTGTCATCTTATCCATATCAATTCAAAATCCACCCTGCAAGGACCAAAGAAAAGCTGGCTTATATACCACTTCTTTTCTTTTTCTTTTCGTCTCACTTTTCTTTTCATTTTTTCTTATATACACGCTCAGCTCCCCGTTTTTTTATTTTTTATTATTATATATTTTAGACGCCATAAATTTAATACCTGCGGGTAGAGCGAACGTAAACCACATATACGAGGGCTGCTCTTATCGTTGAACAAACATCACATAAAGTCAATGAAAAAAAAAAGTAAAATAATATAATACGCGATACACTGCACATATACGTATATAAACTATGAGGGGGTTTATATTGTGTATGTTTAAAATAGTTATCATTCCAATTAAGCATATGCGCTGCGCCATGTACTTTCCATTTATGGGCAAACATCAAATTTCTTTTTCCTTTTTGTCTTTTTTTTTTAATTTCATTATACTCGCCGAAACAATTGATGATCGCGGTATAAATTGTTAAAGTGTCATTCGATGTATCCTTTATCTATCAGTCGCGAGGCATATGTGTCGTTTATTTTATTGTATAAATACACATATAGACATACACATGAAGTTGCGCAATGATTGACGGTTCCAAACTGATAATGAAATTGATACGTATTATACACCGCGTAGCTAAAAGAGGAACGCGCTCGGAGCTGTAATCGGAATAATATCAAGTATATTAATAAGCCACATCACAGCTGGATGAAATATTTTAAATTATACACGGTGCGCATATCATACCTGCTTCTATGTACAGCGTAATTTATTTTTAATTAAATTTCTTTAATTAATTCATCAAAACAGAATAATTAATGTGTATGTAATTAAATTTGAAGTCACGACGAGAATGCTACCTATATGCAATAATTGTACACGTAGGAATATAGAAATTTTTGGAAAAATTTAAATCCTTTTTTAATGATCCTATCAATTAGCATCCCTTAATAATTTCAAATTGTTCATCTTTTTTTTTTTATCATGAATCTTTTCCAACGGTTGATACAAAACCAGACTACCATCAACTGCGGGTAATAGCTTCGCTGGAAATTGAGGCTACCAGAGGAGAAATCTGTAGTATGGACTGTCGGAAAGTTCTGGCGCTTTGTGTAACCTGCTGTCGAAGCCTCTCCGTTCTGAATGTCTTTTGACTGCGGCTGGTTGAGATTTTATTAATGAGAATTATCAGCAAACGGCCCGGGATCAATGAGGATTCAATTACCGATGTCGGCTGATATCAGTCGAGGAATTCTCAATTTTTGCACGTAAAATCCTCTGAATTTAGTTTAACAAACGAGTTTAGTAATTGTCATTTATGAATGGTTCTGACACCTGATTATCTTCACAGTTTCATTGCATAGCAATCAGACTGCGTTTTTGATTTTTGAATACAATTTTCCGCGCACGGAATATTATAAGGGCTAAAAAAACTCGAGTATATAGATACCACAAATAGACGAGAGTGAATGTGCGTCTTTTGTCGAAGAAACTCATCATCGCCTGTGCAAGTGATTCGATCGTTGGAGGTACGAGAGAAAAAATAAAAAGTATAACAAAAAGACACGTAGTTTGAAAAAGCACGTGTTATATGCGACTCATCTCGACGTGATCCTCTGTGTCCAAACGACTCTCGAAAAACCGGTTATACTTATCAACATGTACAATGCCTATGAAATGTGGACATGCACATGCACAGATACACATTCCCAATAAATTTACAAATATTTTTTCTAGCTCCGGTTTCGTTGAGCCAGATATAAAATTAGAATCAACTAATCTTTCACTTTACGAAGCCTCTTTCAACCGCCTTCTATAAACCGGACCAAACTCTCATGAAAGGAACTTTCCCGATTGCCGACTCCGAAAACCCCCAAACGAAAAACCTTATCATTTTTGATGAAAGAAAAAAGAATAGACGATCTATAACAGAATAAAATAGTCTAGTTTCCTTTCATTTCGTTTTTTTATTTCGAGCAAGTGAAAGAATTTTTTGTGTGAATCTTTTGGAGGACAATGGCCTGCGACCTGAGCGATTAGGGGCCCCCGTACATTTGGAAAACGTATAATACGAACTGTTATACCTGCCACCTGTACAACGAATATACCTATATAACGGTACAATTACTTCTGACGATCGTACGGGAGCCATATTGCGGCTGTGCGAGGTACTTCGTCCGTAGGCGAGGTCGTCCGCATACCTCAACCCGATTCCGTCCGAAACGCAAGAGGTTTGTGAGAAGTCTCCCTTCAGTTTTTCCCTGCCGTGGGAAGTCCAGACGGTTTCTTCGGAATTATTTATTTTGTTATTACCATAAGATTTTTAAATAAATTAAATAATTAAACGAATGATTGTACAATTAGAAAAAGAAAACTAAACAAAACTTAATTTGAAAACCAAAACGTACGTCGTCTAAAACTCTAAAGTACGAATTTTAAATATCCAAGAAGAAGAAAAAACTAGTCGTTGTGCATGACATCCGGGTGCTTTTTTTTTCAATAACTATGAATGCGTAATATTTTTTAAATAGAATTAAAAAGAATCGAAGCATTTTTTTGTTTTTTAATCAACTTCTTAGTTTATTTTATATCTTTTTTCATGAGAATATAAAATTTATCGTGTAAACAAACGTGTTTTGGAATTTTATAACTCGAAACTGTAACGAAATATTTGATCGTTTTCCGTGAATTATTGTACAAACTACAATATACACACAGCTGGCGAAAGTTTGGATGGAATTAAAGTTTATGTACAGTTAAAAGTGAACGCTTATTATGGTGTGCATATAATTATCAAATTGGTACAATATTAAGTGTTTTTATTATAAATTTTCCATAAATAATATTATATAATCAAGTTTATTACGTGCCAAGTTTACATTTGTGACATTGTATATATAAATCTGTACGTCTGTACTACATTTGTTATATAACGTTTTCTGTGACTACGAGTCGTCAAAGAAAGGAGGATTTTGAAGAGCAGATAAAAGTAAGTAAAGTAACAAGAAACACATTGGAAAAAATAAATAAAAAGAACGACGCTCGATGCAAAAATATGGCCAATACCGTAAGAAAGCCGGGAGACATCGATGCCCGCGTAACAATGAAATGCCTCGTCCGGCAGCATGAAATCGAATTTAAAATCCATCCCTCGTTGTTGCTAATATTAAAAAAATTCTTTTCAAACATTCAAATCTCAGATCAATATTGACTTCGTGATCGATAAATCGTTCTCAATAATTATCCCGAGATGTACTACAATTTCACAGACGATATTGTGTGCAGGACATTAATGCAGCGATATAATATACTTTGTATTTGTTAATTTTTCTTCTTTCTCTTAAGTTTTACAATTTCTCTTTTTTTATTTCTGATCGCTGACGTGCACCTATACGTGTCTGAAAACAACAGGTTAAAATACGATCACCAGGATATTCTCGGTGTCTTACGTGACTCACGATTTTCTTAAGAGTTTCGTCGCCATGCTATGAGGATATAACAGTACCTGTATCGAAATGTCATTATATTCTACCTACTTTGAGAAGTGTAGCGCGAAAAAAAAAATTCACGTCGAAAAATGAGAATCCTATGCGTTCTAAATGCATGAAAATCGATGGTGAAATAACGTACGCTGCAGAGTCTGTCAGTAGAACGAGGTTATTTTATACATTTGAGCGAAATTAATTCCATCGACAACTTGGTATTATATGCCTACCTAGCCTTACGTTACGGTTCACTCGGTTTATTGAAAAAAAAAATTTTAAGTATGTTTATAAGTATTACGTAATATATTTTTTAATCTATTTCGATACAATCTTAATGGGACACGCTTAGATCAGTCACGATTTTGTATATATATGTATTCCATACCCGGCACATATATGCTAATGATCTCGTGTGTTCTGTATTATATTTAAATTTCAAATTACTGTATGGGTAACCGATACATTACATCGTATTTCGTTACCCATATAATTCGCGTCAGATTAAAAGTCCGACAACACTTATGCGCAGGTAGAATTCCGTATAATGACGCGTGTGAAATAAATAACCGTTTATTCTGCACGATCGAATAATTTTTTGTTTTTTTAAATCCACTATTATGGATCTGATCAAATTCCGCAATTATAGCGAAATGTGCAACTGCAGTATAACGATGATTTGTAGTCCCGCAGGATCATAAGGAGAGCGATTAAAAGATAATTAAAAGTGTAATAATTTACCGTCGAAGAATGCGTGTCACAGGTATTAAGAATCATTACACCATATATATAAAATTCCTCGTACACCACCATTTACAACTGCAGTGTATATTACTGCAGGTATTATTTGATTGAGAAATATCGAGTCTTAGTTTCATTCAGTATAATGGATGAGTTGAGAATAATGATGATGACGATGATGATCGTGTCACGGATATTTTAAAGATCAGGATAGCTCGCTGCATCGTCTTTCATTTTCTCTCGATCTTTATACGATTGAATAAAATTGCAGGAATATTATATGGCGCGCAGGCTGCTTTTATGTATCGAACTCCATGTGCAACCCGTCTCGGAGATAAAGATCGTTTTGAAGTTCATATAATTTCGAGATTCAAATCGATGGATTATAAAGTGGCAGATAGAACGATCTGAAAATTGCAGCAGAAATATAAATGATCTTAAATATTCATCTTCTCGCATCGGAGATCATGAATAGCGAAAGTCCATCATAACTCTAGACTATACGCGATACTCACTTAATCCTTGAGACTATAATTATTCTTCATCCATGCAACAGAACATCCCCGGCATGTTCAATGATTTGAAATTTGGTTCCAGTGATAGCCTTGAGTTTTTATCTGCACAATTACGCGTTCCGAAATGATGCAAAAAAAAAATCGAACCGTTGTGAAAAATACAAAATTCGGATTACAGTCAATTATACTCCGGGAATTTTGACTGCGCAGGTCAATATTACAGAGTCATCGAAAGGTTGAACTTTTAATGCCCATAAAACCCGTGTTAATTACTCCTAAGTAATTATTAGAGAGTTGATGATATACGTGTCAGATTATTGTAACCCATTAGAGTCCTATACGATCTATGCGAGCGCTTAAAGGTTTCACTATCATGTGCTTTAACCTGCACTTGAATGTGAGTCGTGTAAACTTAAACTTTTTCTTCCGACTACAGTTAATTAAGCAGCTAATTATACCGATAATTGTGCGATACGATGTGTACATATCCTTATTCACTTCCGTGACATAGAATTTACTCTACTATATCTATACACACACAATGTTCGCAGGCCTGTATAAGATAGTCATATAAAGCAGTGTGTAGGTTTGGACCACTTTGGAAAGATTTATGCATTTCAACTAATTGTAAGATTAGAGTTTACAGATATTCAGATACATTAATGCATGAGATAACGATAAAAGTGCAAATACGCGAGAACCAGATATAATTTCATTTTCGATTAAAAATTTTTCTAGTTTCTCGTGCCAGTCGATATCATAATCACCACTTGATTCGGTATAATCAAGGTTCGTAAATCTCGAATAACATATCCTGGTATTTTTTTTAGTGACGTCACAAAATTTTTTTGTTTCCTACCTAGTATTTTTTAAAAGAACATGCAAAAGCTACCAAAAAAATCGTTGCAGTTTTCGAGCGCCAAATAATAATTTGAAGAAAAAAAGGAAGCGCGGGGCTGTTTGGGAATGTCGAGTTCCATGGTATCCCGTTGAATGAAGGAATCAGAGCCCTCGAGGTTTTTGAAGGAGATATCGAGGGCAGACAGAGAAAGCAGCGTATAACGTGCTCGCCGGCACGGGCCAAGTATAGCGGCGTGGTCAACCGAGTATATAGAATATGATCTGATCGATTTGACTGAATTGCTGCGGAGCTGTAAATACCGACGCTGAGGAATGGCGTAAGTCGCTGGACCAGCTTCTATAGTCTAATTTATATCCAGAGAAAATTGTTACGTAATGAAACGCGATCATTGACATTAACTCGATTAGTAAGATACAAAACGCATTGTTACGAGTGGCTATATATAAACTCAAAAAAATCACCTCAGTTCGGATGGAGAACTTGAATTCGAAATCCTTCGCCTGAAAATGGAGACTCAATCTCTATATCGCGTTATTATACATTCGATAATCGCAAAGAGATCGGATAATTATGTAATCCGCATCTTCGTCCGCAGATTCCACCGCGGCACTCCTCTCTCTGTCCGTAATATTTATCAAGGCCTTCGCCTTCGCCCGAACGAATAGAAAAAAAAAAATCAAAAGAAGAAGAAAAACAAATCTGAAAGCCGATCTAACGGACGTGACATCGATTTTTACAATGAATCGTCGTCTGAACTTAATTCGTGACAAAACTTCTCGTCTACAATTTTTATATACGTGGAAAAAAAAAAATGTTAAAATCATTAAAGTTACGATACAAATCGCATACGTGCAAATGCACAAAGAATCACCATGAGATAACGTTGCGAAATAAATTCCTACGGTTAACCGAAGGTCATTTAAACATGTAATGTGCTTTTACTTCTTACTAATATAATAATCGTTTCATACACTTCATATGTATCGTGATATAACAGGTCTAAAAATATAGTCAGACGAAGTGATTGTGTATATGCAATACATACACGTTGTGTGTTATGCCAACATATTGTTTATAATATTCTTTGTCTATACAAATGTATGCCTATAGATATCCAAAGACTTATACTGTTACTGTAACACTTTTCCAATATACGCTCTTGCATCGAACGCCTGCAGTACAGTTTGCTATTGCTTCACTTATACTTTATAATTATGTATAGGTAAGATTATTATCTATCCTCTCTATCTGAAAATACGCTACTGAACTTCTACACAGTTTTACTCATCAACTCACCATTAATTTCAACGATATAGTGAATGATTACCTCATTAATCGATGTCGTATAAAAAGTTTCTGATAAAAGCTCGATAAAAAAAATGTAGAGATAAAATTTTCTTCCAAGTTTACCAGGCCAGAATGAAGCCCCACATAAAATTCTCGAAAAGACTAAAACTCACGCATAATTAATCAGAGAAACGAAAAGTTAATTGATTAATAAAAAAAAGAAGGCGTGATCATTATGCGTTTTCTTAGATCAAAAAATCAGGACGTTGAGTGTATCACGATATCAAAAGTCGTTATAAGTATAGACAGGATGTACCGGTTGCAGTGCAGTAGCTATACAGCATATGGGGTTTGTACCTGCACATTTATATATATGTAATACATATATATGTAATACATATATATGTATATACAATTAGATATAGTGCAGTGGGTACTTCCGTTACATTGAACCTGTTGACTGTCAACTCTATAGTGTTTTGCGGTAGCGCGAGCTGTTTCCATATATAAAAGCAACACCCGTTTTCTAGTCACGAAGTTGGACTCGAAGACACCATGAATGGCCACAGTTCTTGATCTCCCATATTTAATCCGTGAAACTTATTTGTATGTTTGTCATACGAATGGACAGTTCAGGTCTAACGATTTGATTCGTGGAATGCCTAGACATAGGGAGAAACCTTCGATAATATATTAAACTGCAGGTACACATAATTAGGAATCGAAATGCAGATTTTTTATATTCCCCCACGTGATATAAAAGGTTGAAAACAATTTATACCGATGAGCGAAGAATCTTGACACTGATAATGAATATAACTTTTTAATTACTCAAATCATTAAGCTCAACGATCTACAATTAGTTCTAGTGATTTATACGATTCGGTATAACGCGGCACTGACATCTATTGTTACTGTTATTTTTATGTCTATACCCGACAATACCCACGTCCTCTTAATAGCCTAATGAGAATTTACCGAGAATCGATCGACCATCAATTCCATCAACTTTTTATCACCGATAAAAATTATTGTCAATCGAATTAATCCGATCACGGAATGCCAGATAAACTATTGTAACTAAAGTGTGAGAACAATTTATGTTGTGCTTTTTTCAATTTGGGTTTCTTCTTTTTGATTTTTCAGGTGACGAAGTCAAGCAGCTGTTAACTCAAATCTGCAGCAAGATGAGGGGAACTTCAGACGAGAGAATAATTTAACTACAAGAAAAAAGTAGAAATTAAATAAGAAGTACGAAAAAAAGCTCCACAATGTATACGGAGTGGGAAAAGGTGAGTCATATAATACGACAAAAAATTATGTGTATAATTATTAATTCCCCAAGGCAAAATGCACGACTGAATAATGAATTCAAAAATTTGAAGTTTGCGGGATGATAATTAGAATCAATTTATGGTAAGGATGAACAAGATTCTAGAATGATAACTTTACTTAGGTTTCTGAGATTGAAATTTATATTTTGCTCCGAGCTCTGAAATCACTCGAAATATTGGACAGAAAATTTCTCGTCGAAATTTAACGCGGTTCATGTCACGATCTGCAAGACCGTAGTCCGCAACGGAGATCGCTTCAGAGTGCTGAAGGAATTTACGCATTCGTCCGGCTCGCCTAGAGTCAATGATCGGCGCGTGCGTGCCGCTTGGGTGCGTCAACTTGTATACCTATAGCTTCTTTTGAACGAGTAAAACGTATATCCACACATATGTTTTATAAATGTGTAACCAACCTATACTTGATCAAGAAAAAGTATTCGATGTATATATATATTTATACATACGCCGCGTGGACGTATGGAGGGCACTTTCGAACGTCGCTAAGTTCCGAGATCGGCAAGTCTTTCGTTTGGTACAGGGCGAAACGTTGAACGCTGAGATCAGCCGCACAGCTCCAGGCTATCAGTTGATCGTACATTGGTATAATAAAATAATGTATACCTGATATAAAAAACATTTATCCCCATGTATTTGTATAGCATATGATTTTTTGAAATACTTCAAAAGACTTAGCCCTTGATTTTTTTCAATTTTGAGGTAAAAAATCAACTTTTTTTTTTTAATAGAGTTCAATAGGTGTTCATTCAATAGGAGGTCACTCAATAGGCTATTCCTAAATTTCGGAATTCGAATCCGTAAGCTAAATTGATCTATCTATAAAATTAATCGAGTTATAATCGATTTGTCGCTCTGAAAAGTGGAAAAATGATTTGATAGATTTTCGATCCAAAGTGGAGATTTTTTAAAAACTGTAGCCTAGTTAATTCTAGTTGTTAAATTGAATGAATATATACCGTTCATATAGGTATTATAGGTTGTGGTGCGGTACATATACCTTACGTATTACCTAGGTTATAATTTATGAACGCGTGTTATATGCGAACTGAGCACGGTCTGTTCCACCCCGAAGCACCACATTGGCGCCTTCATATTGAGATATATAAAACGATATTTGATTTATAATACAAAAGATTTTACAAGTTACGTACGTATACTTTGATACATGTTCGCTGGTCATACCTACTTTTGAAGCTGTGCGAATTTTTAGCACTTAGACCAGATATGTAACAGTGTGAGCTGAACATCGTGGTCGGATGAACACGTCTGAAAAAATTTAGAAAATTCTTTTTTCTCTTATGAATCTTCATAATATAATATGATATTATAACAAGGATCGAAATGGGAAAAGGATTATACAACCTAAATATCAAAGACTATAGGTATATCCTAGTAGCATAGAACCGTCGGCAGACAGTTACCTACTCCTAATTAACACAAGAATTAATTAAAGTGGAAACACGCCATTGCAATATCTATGTACGTACGTACATAGTCTATATACATATAGAAATATACGCGAAGAAAGCAATTGTTGCGAGGAACTTCTATAAAACTACTTCAGTGTTGCATCGAACATCCTCGCCTTCGGATCAAAGTATACTATACCGATTATTAGAACGAAATTAAAAAAAAACTAATGAGAAAGGACCATAAAAAAAACCATAGAAATTCGTTCTTACCTCTCGCAGTGCGGACGTTGTGGTGATTTTAATTGTTTGTGAGAAAAAAATATCGCGTGATCGTCTTTTTTATCGACGATGATCGATGGTTCGTGCCACGTTGCGAGAATGATTGAAAATAATTTCACGAATTTATTGGACCATAAAAAGTAAATTCGACAGCTCGGTCAAACAAAAAATTTCAGTGCGTACATGATGTTCGATTTCTAATCATTCATTATATAGTTACGTCCTACATATGTATAATTACACTGAGCTTGAAAATATAAATGTGAGGTGCAGGTGTGGTGCCAAGCGTGCGAATAGTTTGTGTGAATCATAAATTAGTGTGCAAATTTTTCTTGGGATTAAAAAAGAATAAGATGAAATTTGAGATGCAAGATGACTGACTAACGCATATAATTGTGCCATCCTGGAGTGGATTACTGCACCGAGCTTACCAATATTCAATTAATCTTGACCTCGACTCACCGCATGCGACTTGAAATCGCATTCCTTGGTATACGACATCGTGTCTTAGGGTCGCCAAACTATACGTGGACGTCTGAAGGAATAATATTTAAATTGTTGTATAATTATTCGAACGGCGCTTCCTTCGAAAACCGTTAGGTATCGCGTTACGACGTGAGACGCATTAAAAGATTTTTTGACTCCGTGACCTATTGAGCTTCGCGTGTTCCATTAATTCCAGCTATAACTTCAGAAATGACGGTGGTTGCAGTGAAGTACTCGATGAAGTCAGTCACGTACTTATAGAGAATTGAAAAAACTTGGATTTTTTCGTCCCATTTTCGACTGACAAGAGAAAATGATCCTCCGATCTCATGGTATTGATTATTCGAATGAAAAAATTATGTTCGAAAATTGAATGATAATTAATTCGTTGGGTTACAAAATTTGGGAGATGAATTCTACCGAAAAGTGCAGGATATGGACGGCAGCTGCAGCAGGACTGGATAATCGGCATATTGCAAAATCTGCGGTGAAATCGTATCGCGGAAATTATGCTACGGCTGAATTACGGTTTTTAGCTGAGAGACACGTGTTGCATAATGCAAATGCCCTAGACCCAGATTTAAATTTTGTTCCAAATTCCAACGACGCCGTAAACATCGTTAATGAAAACGGTCATCGGGAATTATTAGTCACCACCTCCGCAACGGGGTCTACGTCGAATCGATCCACATCCAGATCCACCGATTACGGAAAAACCGGATATAACAATAAAGAGTCGCGGGCTTCAAGTTTTAAAAAAGTTGACATCGATTTCTCCAAAACGACTGGACATTCGAGTAAATCGAGAAATCAAGGCGAGGTAGTGCAGTACGCGCTACCGTTTGACGCCAGGAAAATATCTAGAAGAGAAATTCTTAACAAAGCAACTAATAATTCTCTAGAGTCTAAAAAATCTTCTTTAAATAATTCAACCAGTCAAACTAATTACGGTAGGATACAACAGCAACGGAGAAAAATCTCTTCGAAAGCGCATAAGTTGCCCGAAGGAACTGCGGGAAAAGAAAAACCAGTTCGAACAGAGGATACCAAGTCGGTGGGTAATTACAGCGTATCTTCGGGAAGTTTCGAAGCCCGTGGTGAGGCTTTCAGGGTTATTCCAAGGCCGTCGACACTCCCAAAAAGTGGATTCGTGAATCCAGGAAAACCTGTATCTGCAACAAACGGTAGAACCGAAGATAACACTTTGAGTTGGCAAAATTCGCTTTATGGAAGAGTTCGTCGAAAATCATCGCTACCGAATGGATCCTCGATAAAAAGTGACACAATAACGATTTCAAACCCAACGTCCAATGAATCAAAAACGCGTCACGCACGATCGGAATCGGAGTACGGTGTGATTTTGCAAAAAGAAAACCGCGGTCGTATAAAAAATTCCGAGTCATCGGTATCTTCGAAACTAAAAGATTCCCAAAAATCTAGCATTGCAGCGCAAAAGACATTTCGAAATCCTCTGTGCGCTCCTTTGTGCTACGGTAAATCATCGTCGGAATACGGAACGATCACCTCAAAAGAGTTCAAGGTCACAGGTCGTCGAGGTTCCTCTCTCCCACGGAAGACCTCGAGGTCATCTTCGTCGGAACTTCAACAGTCCAAATCCAAAGCTCATCTTTTTCCCGTATCGAGAAGAAGAATCGTCGACGGTTTCGGTGTGGCTGCCGCTGCTGCAGTGGATACGATAAATGATTCCAATAATTGCTTCGATCAAGATGATTGCGTCGTCTTGAGATCATCGTCGGGTAATAACCGACTAGTCGGGAATATAACATCCGAAGTTAATTCAAACGCTTCAAGTAACCGGCGTGAGTCGTTAACCAGGACAACGATCTCCCGTGGACGACGAAGCAGCGCCCACGACCGGACTTATGCAACGGTTTGCCTAGAAACACGAGGTTCTTGTCCGGTCGGTTCTTCGCTTCGGGCGGGAACCGATCGTGGCGGTATAAGGTCATCGACCTTCCCTAAATCAACGGGAACCCATCAGGATCGCATATTATCGAGACACGGGAATATGCAAACCACGGTTCATAAAAATGGTTTAATGGAGAAAACTGTCCAGCTGTCCAAGGAAGGTTTACAGGAAGGTCAAGGTCACGAAGAATCGAAGAAGGTTGTCAGGTCGTCGGAAAAGAGAAACTCGTTTTTTTCACTGTTCTCAAAAACCGACTACTCCCTAACCGCGAAGCGAAAATCGCTTCCTAATTTTTCAAAATCCTCAAAAAAAGGATATGCCGTTTCGGGAACTTCCCACAACGCTGATTGCTTGCCCACTTATAGTTCGACGACAAAAAATGATGTTTTAAATGAATCTGAACGTACGAAATCTCTGTACACAAAACACAGTCGAAAATCATCGAGAACGTTACCTAAAAAAACAACTATTAAGAATTCCAACACTCTGCCAACGTGCAGTAAACGCACCCGATCGGAATCTGGTGTTTCTATTCCGATTGACTACTGCAGTAAGGATTCGGCGAACACCTCAAAATTTGGCAAACAGAAATTGAATAAGATAGCAAAAAAGGAATCGATGGGACACGTCAGATCGTATAGCGAAATCGATGATAAAAATTCATCGACATTTTACGTTCCTGCAGTAATTCCTTCGTCGATTTTCGGCCTATGTACCGGCCGCAGAAGATCAACGACGGCGAGGAAATTATCCCTGCCCGCAAGATTGTGTGAAAATGATCAACCTCATGATTGGAAAGACGTGAAAATGGTTAGAACATTTTAATCACACGTTATATATTCCAGCGAGTATAATGATATTCTAAACTAGTATATAATGTATATATGATCTTCGTAATTTGATTTACTTCAAGCTCTGATACTTGGGCTAATTAACGATGATAAAAATCGCGCGTGAACTGTATTTCATGATTATTTTCTGAACTTCTGATTTCTGAAATATGCAGCATCAAATCTTGTCCTTCTGGCTACAGAATATTTCAGCAGTGCAGATCTTGCCGAAGGTAACATAGCGTATACATAGCAGTTCTTCACATTCTTTGCGGTGTAGTAAATTTGTAAAAAAAACATTCGAAAGCGTACCGTGAAAAATGGCGAGTGTTATTTGCAATTATCTCTGCTTTTAGATTATATATAGCATAGATACTCCGCCTGTTGTAGCCAGCGGCTCCATACCGAATACAAAGCCGCAGAGAAATTCCTTACTCTATAATACAGGAAAATGAAGAAAAAAATGAAAGAACTAAAAAAATGAGAACTTGAAAAAAAGTAAAAAACAATTACTACAGTTTCTCCTCGGTGGAATCCACGAGGTGGAAGTCAACCAATCGATTTATAATGATAGAAAAAAAAAGAAACAACAAAATCGTACCGTTCAATCATTGAAATTGAAACGTCACTCTCTACTCTTAATTTCATCGACGCCAGAGCTGTGTAATAGTATCTCTGACTAACTTTGCGATTCGAAATTTAATCAGAGTCCACGGTAAAAAATATGAGGCAAAAAAAGCATCGGTATAATTCAATCGAATCAATAATTATGAGTAACATATGAAAAACTTCTTCTATTTCAGGGTGAGCTGGTGTGGTTTGATCCAGGGGTTGGTCACGTGCTACCTGGTGAAGTTTTGGAATATCACAGAGCAGCACACGTGCTTTCCGTACAAGCTGTCATAGCTGGCAAGGTAATAACCCCTTCATCAGTACACAAATGCACATCCATATAAGTATAAGGTATAATATTCACGAAATTAGCTGGACAATGAGAGTGGAACGTTGGAATAACAATTTCCGTTTTTCTGCCCACGAAGCACACCGTGAGTATACCTGTCTACTCAGCGGTATAGAGCGTGTTTTCCTTCGAAGATTTTTCACAGAAATTTTGACTTTTGTTGTCCTTAAACAAAATTTAACCGCTCGTTTTTTCTCATGGGATGAATTAATGAGAGCGTTTTACTTACACACATCCAGAAGAAAACGAGGACACACGAATCCAAGTATAATACGTGCAGACATTTTTTAAATGAAAGCCGTGCGGTAAAAAGACGACGTTAAAAGAGCGAGTGTTCTAAAACTTAAAACATCTGCAGACTTCAATGGTATAATACCTCGGACATTTTAGTTCGCCATTTGCTATATTATGAGCTGAAAATTACCTAGCGCAAGATTCATAGTCGGGGATTATATTATAGGACGGAGTGAATGAGCATTATAAACGGTACGTTTAAAATATCATTCATTCATTCGTTCATTCATTCACTCTCACTGTTCTCATTTTACGCTAATTACCATCACTTTCGTGGTTTATGGAAGAAGTATTTGATCCAGTCGAACTAAATTTTCAAAATGTACACCAGATAATAACTGAACAAAAGACAAAAACTGTAAGAAAAGAATATCAATTGGAAGTATTTTTTTTTTTTTTATTACATAATGTAACTGAAAGAAGGATTCAGGTAGATTCGTGTGTCTTTTATTTTTTGCCGTTATGCATATAAGATGCAGAGATATATAGCAGTAAATGAAGATCATGTTTCTTATACTGGTCTCACGAATATATATCCTGCAAAAGGAAGCGTGGTTATAATAGTAGAAGGATGATACACACTTTTGCAAGTATTACTACGGATACTTGCAAATCTTTACTCAACGCCCATTGTAGAAGTTTTATTTTTTCCTTTTTTTTTTTAAATAAAAAGTTGGAAGGAAATATACGTCCGCGCTTACGTATCATAGGACCTTGGTCACTCCGGTCATTTCGCTCCTTCGATTCTCTCTATCTCCCTCTTTCAAGAGTTTCAGTTTGTGACTCATCGAGAAAGACACAAAGAAAATTCTAAGGGTATATGCAGCATAGGGTATATATTATACAGCTTGCAAGACTGGTTATAAGCGCGTGGTCGCTATGTCGCAGACACTATTATTATGTATCGTTGGAAAAATATAAAACAGACAAACAAGAATTATTTGCAATAAATCGTTTACGAACAAGGGAAATAAATAATCTGTCGTTTAGTTTTTTCTTCATCAAATTTACTACGTGAGAATAATTACCTGTCAAATTATGATCTGCATATGGTCCACCAAGTAGTGTCGAAATTTGATCAACCATGTTTCATTAATCCACAGTAATTGGCAGTAGGACGAGAAGTTGAAATTAGTTAAATTTCAGTGGAGTCGTAAAATTGACCGTGGCATTGGCCTTAAACAATTTCCTTCACATCGGTCATACGTATTCAACGAATCTAAAAGTATCTGTACTTGATCGAAAGATATTTCCGATACAACCGTTGAATCGTGTAAAATTTGCAGCATAATTCTCTCGTGTGGTAAATACTAAACTTATATTATAGAATAACCGTTATATACCCTTTGCGGTATAAGGTCTGCATTCCGTGAGTTAAACTCCACAGAGATTCTGTAGTGTTTAATGTATTCATTTTCCAATAACATCCGTACAGAGAAGTTAGTGTCACTTTAACCAACTTTTTAAAATTATATGCAGGGTAAACGGATGTGTGAATGTGGTTGGTGAAAAATACGCAGGTATACCTATGCGCTGTACGCATTTATAAATACCTACAACATCTTTATACATATAATTAGATCAGAAATAAATGTTAGAGACAAACACGTATATTAGCTTAATTAACTCGGTGAATACGCTGGCAGAAGTTCGTAGCACAAGTGTACCTTTTTACTTAACGTAAAAATGATGAAAAATAAAAGAAAAAGAAGAAGAGAAAGAAGAAGAAGAGTCGAGGCTAATGGAGAGCGTTGAATATTTAAATGAGGGGGGCAGGGCACGAAGAAAAATAAGCGAAATAAAAGAGTAGGGATGGGAGGAAAGGTAGCCTGGAGTACGGTGTTGAGTAGAAAGTTCAATTGAATACGAGATTATTGGAATACCAGGCATATTTAATCCCGCGCATTGCTCGCCGCACGCTTCGTAAAGAACGCAACGCTGCAGTAACAGCTATTTTTCTACCTTCCTATATACACCTTACGTGTTATAATAGATATTTCATACGTATGTATTCAGTTGAATTCATGAATGTATGTGTTACATATAGGTGTACGATATGTACGTATATATTTCACGACGTAGTTGAACCAGCTGCTTCCGTGAAAGTGACCGAATGTGTTACTTAATTGCGTATTAACCAGCAGCAGCGTACGCGTAATAATATCGAATTAATCGGTAAGAAAGTTTTGTTACAAAATCATATGTGGAATTGTAATATCAGTACACAAAGTTTTTATTAGATTTATTCATTATCATTTCTTTCTATCTTTTTTTTTTTTGAACGAGTCAAATTTATTTGCTGTATAAAATTTATAAAATTTCTATCACTCGAGTAAAACTTTTAATAAAAAAAACTGATTAACATCGTTGAATTAGCGGATGATATAGCGAAATTTTAGTCGATTTGACCCGAGTAGAGATTTCACCTGCGTGTGGTCGGAATTAGGTTAACGATAAATATTTATTTGTTCTAAGCAACGAAGGAGGTTTGGGATTCAGGATTAAAAAGTGTTACAAGATCAACGGTATATTATAAAGAAAATATATATGGTGGGGGGTTTATAAAATAACAAATATTGCCACATCTCACTGCATCTCATAGTGAACCTTACGTGTTTAGATGACATTAAAAAATAACACTTGTAATTCACGTTAAGTGTTTTCATAATGCAGAGTAAAAACTCCACATTCGAGTACCCTATTACAGATGACTCGGCACATAGACGTATCTCTATAGCATTGCATAATTTCTATCTACAGATTAAATCGCCGTATAATTGATAAGGCCATTGAATACGGATATAGAAGAGGAGAACAAACTTGACGCCCTGTGAAGTTTACCCATAATTATTTTAACCATCAATTTCATTTCTCTACTTTATCATACTTTTTTTTAGCTGTATACGTATAACTACTTTGATAAATTCTCGCGCGATCGCATTCACCGTGGATATCAAAATATGCTGTGTGCATAAAAAGTGATACTATTTTTATTTTTTTCTCCAAACTGAATAACGCTGGTCTCTATAGTCTGACTTTTTGCTCAGTTGTGCAGAAGTTTTGTGCACATAGAGATCACGTAATTGTCGGTCGCTTGCGGTGATCAATATTTCTTAATTATTTAATTTTCTCTTTTCACTCTTCGAAATTAAGAGACAGGTGATTTCACGTACGTGTGAGGTCATCGGTTAAAAACCTAACATCCGTTGTACGGGCCGAGCCTTCTTCGTAGGTGATAAATTTCTCGTAGTTGAGGAGGTCGTCGCGAAGATGAGTTAAAAGAAAGTAGCTAACTGCACGTGGACGTAAAGTTAAGAATGCGTTAGGCAACCGTGCGGAGTATTGAAATTAAACGAATAAAGAAGGGACAACCGCGTAACGAACGGTACAATAATTTTTTTTTCATTTTCTTTTTTAAACATTCGTCGAAGATTCCTGAGATTCTCATATATGAAGATGGTTATCTACGGGGATGAATATGAACAATGATTTGTACATCTATTGTTTCGCAAGTATACGCCTCATATGGTACCCAAATGTATACCGTGCCTTAAAACGCCCATATTCAGTTTTCCGAGCGTTTATATTAGTGCTTCTTAAAATTTCATACAACAATACAGAGTAATTTGAATAAAAAAAAATTAACCGCTTCAATAACCTGTATAAAAGCGAATATAATTAACCCACGAGATAAAAGTTAACTCGAAAGTGAGAAAAATTAAAAGCGCACAGAATTTACACCATAGAAATTAATTTTTCGAGGCATGCACAATTGATCTAATATTATTATGCATCGGATGGTAAAAGATTCACAATATGTCGATCCAAAAAAATTGTCCAACGATTGCGGGAGACGAGGACACCGACCGAAAAAATGATGAGGTTAATTATTGCTCGCACTTGGTGAACGATTTCAATGTCATTGAAGAACCGGATTCGCACTTTGACCTCCGAAAGATGGGATACGATTTCGTTAGAGTCGATCAATCAGCGTCAAGATGGAGAGAAACCGGAAACTGTGAAGAAACTTTGAACCTGGTAGAAACTGATGTGGGAACAACACATACTCCTGAATTTGAAATGGTTCCGACTAACGCCTGTCAGACGAAAAATCGAAACTCTGATTACGCTGAACCATTTGGATCGACAATGAACACCGATGATATAAGAAATTCGGCATCATTATGTGCTGACTACGCCGTCCCGAATGTTAATTTTAAATCAGAAAAAGTTTTGCATCGATTCGATGCTTCTAAGACTTTTGATCCGTTTATCGACGATCAAGGATACGCTATTCCTAAAGCTATGGTGATGAAAAATGAAAAAGTCTGTCCGTGTGCCCCTAGACAGAACTTTGTCGAATGGCACTACAAAACTACAAAGTCTGTTTTAAAAATGATGCAAAGTTCGGTATCGACCAGTTCCTTGGTCAGTGATGAATCCTGGAGCGTTTTCAGCGACTTGCTGCATCAGGATTACGATGATATCAGTTGCCAATCTTTTGAAGAATATCTCATCCTTGATAGCCCAAGTGACGATAACAGCTACACGCGTAGACAACAAGGATTTCGAACGAGTAATCCTGCCTCAAAAAATTCAACGTTCCATAAATCGAGCGGCTCTGCAATATCCAGAAAAAGGGTTGAAACGATACCGGCTACTCTGACAGATATTTGTATCAGAGTTCTAATGAAAAATGTAATGGGAGAGCTTACAATTAGAGAATGTTCGAGTGAAATTGATGAGAGGAAAGTGTCGATTTGAATTTGGTCTGATTTCATTCCTTTGTCATTTTCAGCCCCAAGTTTTCACCCTTACAAATTTGAATGGGGTCAGACCACGCCAGGACCTCGGACAAAATGGTGTCGAAGATATGATCCAATTGTCGTAAGTGTTCAGGTTTATTTCTGATACAACCGACGAAGGATTGAAATAAATCAATGATCAATTTCTCGTGTTTCAGAGACTTAAACGAGGCGTCGTTACTATGGAATTTGAAAATTCGCTACGACAAAGAATTGATATACGTAAGTTTAATATAAAATAGATATACTTTTAAGGAATTGTGATTTATAAAAGATAGTAGAGGCCATCCTACCGCAGACTAAATTTTTTTTTCTTCATTTTAATGGGTTTTAAATTGATCAACTCTTGGTTGCGGTTCACAGACGTACACGGGCAGTATACTCGTTGCGGTAAATCCTTACAAAATGTTCGACATCTACGGCCTTGACCAGGTCAAATTATACGAAGGACGAATCCTGGGAACGCTGGCACCGTGAGTTGATTTCTGAAAATGAATCAAAATCGAGAGAGAAAAAACTATGCTTCGCATTAAAAATTAAAATAAAATTATAATTATTGCAGTCACTTGTTCGCCATCGGGTCTTCAGCTTACAGTCAAGTATCGGCGGCAAATAACGCCAGTGCGAATCAGGTGGTTGTGATATCAGGAGAATCTGGATCGGGCAAAACGGAATCAACAAAATTAGTCATGCAATATTTGGCAGCGGTTAACAGAGCCCCGAGTAATCTTGTAACAGAACAAATTCTCGAAGCAGCACCTCTTCTAGAAAGTTTTGGTAACGCGAAAACACCGAGAAACGATAACAGCAGTAGATTCGGAAAGTATTTGGAAGTTCATTTCAGAGAGTAAGTATATCAAATGACGCAACCTTTGACGGTGAAAAAAATTAGGCCAAGATATGCCGAAGAAACTTTTGAATTAACATAAATTATATTATTTTTCATCTCTTCAAACAGCGGCGTTATAGTCGGGGGCAGAGTGACACAATATCTTCTTGAAAAGAGCAGAATAGTAACGCAAGCTTCGGAGGAAAGAAATTATCACGTGTTTTACGAGCTGTTGGCTGGTCTGGATCAACAACTTCGCGACAAGTACGGGCTTCTTACACCTGACAAATATTTCTACCTGAACCAGGTGAGTCGACGGCATCAAAACGACAGTTAATTATAAACGTATATAATATAACACATACATGTGAATGATGCTCATTAATATTCATGAGCTATGCAATGTGATACCCATTCAATTCTTCTTTCCAGAAGTGAGAACTCGTTTCTATGTGTTACATGCTTATTTGTGAGAATATTATATACGTACATGGGAGACATAAATAACACACTTTTTTACCTGGTTAATTAGATCCTAGAAATCCAAAAAAAGAAAAAAATAGAAAAGAAACCCAAGACTTCTACATCCTTGAAGTATTCATTTATCCTCTCTTTCGCTTCATAAATGTAATTCAATCTTTTTTTTTTCTTAATCAATGTCAACGCAGGGTGGTAGCTGCGAAATCGATGGAAAAAATGACACGCAGGATTTCAAAGCCCTACTTTCAGCAATGCAAGTATTAGGTTTCACATCTGAAGAGCAAGACACGATATTCCGAATACTGGGAAGCGTATTGCACTTAGGTAATGTGTATTTTCACCGGAAGCAACTGAGACACGGTCAAGAAGGTGTCGAGGTCGGATCCGACGCTGAAATTCGATGGGCTGCACATTTGCTCCAAGTTAACGCTGACGGCATAATCAGAGCGCTCACCACTAAAACTACCGTAAGATTAACAGAGATATTCAATCAATGAAAGTGCCAGTCGGTGAAGAGGCCTGAAAATAAAGATTACTAATTTTCAGGAAGCGAGAAACGAACGAGTTGTAACCGCCCTCAACATTGACCAGGCTCTGGACGCTCGAGATGCGTTTGCTAAGGCGTTATACAGTTCGTTGTTCGCTTGGTTAGTCGCAAGGGTGAATCACATCGTTTATAAAGGAACGAAGCAAACCTCCGCCATATCAATCCTCGATATATTCGGTTTTGAAAACTTTTCTGAGAACAGTTTCGAACAATTATGCATCAACTATGCCAACGAGAATCTGCACTTCTATTTCAATAAGCACATATTTAAACTCGAACAACAAGAATACGCTAAGGAAAAAATTGACTGGACGACAATTAATTACACCGTGAGTTTCGGATACCTCAAATGCGTCACTGTATTCAAAGTTTTCCGAGATGCATAATTAAATTCATTTTTATATCCTTCAGGATAATCTTCCGGTGATAAACTTGATAGCCAAAAAACCCGTGGGAATACTGCACCTGTTGGACGACGAAAGTAATTTCCCTAAGGCTAGTGATTTATCGTTTTTGGAAAAGTGCCATTACAATCACGCGTTAAGTGAATTGTACTCAAGACCGAGAATGAATTCGGCTGAATTTGCGATAAAACATTACGCCGGTCAAGTTTGGTACAACGTCGACGGCTTCCTCGATAAAAATAGAGACACTCTGAGGCCAGACGTCGTTGAATTACTCATCAGCAGTAAAATACTCGTAAGTATCATGCCCCCACCATAAATTTAAATTCGAAGAAAAAAAAAACAAAAAAAACAAATCATCTAAAGTGAAGTGATCCCCGCAATTACAGATGGTCAGCAAGATGTTCCAGCACGTAAGAACGACCCACGAAGCTAATAAAACTATGAATAAACCGAACGGTAGATTCGTCACGATGAAACCGCGGACCCCGACTGTGTCAGCAAGATTCCACGACAGTTTACAACAGCTTTTAGATCTAATGTCGCAGTGAGTTCAGCAAATATCTAGATTATTATATTCAACGTTATCGCAAAACTACCGAGCAATTTAATTCTCATTTACAGATGTAATCCTTGGTTTGTACGTTGCATAAAACCAAATACAGAAAAGGCCCCGATGAAATACGACATGCCTTGCGTATTGGAGCAATTACGTTATACGGGAATGTTGGAAACAATTCGAATCCGTAAAACGGGATACCCTGTGCGACTTTTGTTCAGTCATTTCGTAGACCGTTACAGATACCTCGTGCAAAATACGAACCTTCCCCGAGGAGCACCGAACAAGGAATTGTGTAGAATGATTTTAGACAAGGCAGCGCCTCAGGAATCACATACGCAATATCAGCTAGGTTTGACTAGAGTTTTTCTTCGGGAATCTCTCGAAAGAACATTGGAGTATAACAGAGCACTGATTCTTGAGAGGGCGGCCATAACCGTTCAGAGATACACGAGAGGTTTTCTCGCACGTAGAAGATTTTTGAATATTTCTAGAAGCACTGTGCTTCTGCAAGCTGTTTACCGCGGTTATCGAGAGAGAACAAAGTACAGAGCTTTGAAAAAGGGAGTCGTAATGGCGCAAAAATTGCACAGAGGTAGGAGCGAGAGAGCAAAATTCAGAGTTTTAAAAGCTGAGATGCAGAAGAGAGCAGAAATCGAAAAAGCTAGTAGAGAAAGAGCGAAAGCAAAACAACAACGAGAAGAACAGGAAAGAGCTTCGAGAGCTGTTGCCGGCGTAAATCATCTCGAAATTCCAGCCGAACTCGCTTTCATTTATAGCAAATTGGACGGTGAGGATTTAATTCAATTTCAATTCCTGTTGTTTTCAACTCCTGGAAAATGTTGATGGCATGATTTTTATTTTTCAGATTGGCAACCTACGCATACGGAAAGAAATTTATTGAAAGTTGTCGGTCCGGTTATACCACAACCCCATAATTATCGTCTCCCAGTGGACATTGACCAGTACCAGTTTTCAAAGTTCACTAATATATATTTCAAAAGTCATATTTTCGGCATGAAACGAGAGCCGATTAAAACACCGTTTTTAGCGAAGGCTCGAGATCAAGACTACACGGATTCACTGATGATATTTAAAATGCTTTTGCGATTTATGAATGAGAATAATCTGAGCGGAAAACGCGAGCAAGCATTAGGCGATTACATAGTGAACAAGGGTATAGTGAACGAGAAATTGCGTGATGAAATTTTGTGCCAACTCGCTAATCAAACCTGGAAAAATGATAACGATGCTAACAAAGAAAGAGGGTGGCTTTTGCTAGCTAATTGTCTCTCTGCTTTCCAACCTAGTCCAACTTTATTTAAATATCTTCTCAAGTGAGTATTATTTTTTTTTGCCAAACCGAAAATTCCTGATAATTCAAAATCGTAACACTGACGATTGTGGTTTTATTCAGGTACGTTTCGGACCACGCTTACGATGGCTATAAGGCGTATTGTCAGCGAAAATTACTTCAAAGTGAGAGAACGGTGCTAAGAATAACGAACAATAATCAATCTACGAGTTACCAAGTCGCTAGAAATTATCCACCTTGTGTTCTGGAGTGGCGAGCGAATAGAAACAGAGTGAACATGGCGCTATGCGTTGGATTTTATGACGGTAAGTTTACTTGAAAGTTTTACAAGTTTTCTACCCTTATTTGACGGTGATAATAATCGTGGTGTTTGAAAATAAAATTTTTAGGCGAAACGACCACCTGCTCCGTCGATTCTTGGACATCGTGTGAGGAACTGGCTAATTTGGCGGTACAAAATCATGGCGTTGATAATACCGGATGGACTATTACCTTGTGGAATCAGTTAGATGGACTAGATGCGATCGTCACCGAAACTAGCGGATTTGATTACGTTTTAGATCTGATTTCTGAAATGGAATTAACACCAGCGTTCCCTTCGGCTAAAAACGTATTTATGGAACAACGTAAAAATAGCTTCCCAGCGATAAAGAAAAGAGAAGTGCGTTTTTATTCCCTAATTTTTATTCACCAAATTACATCGAGATTATGTGCATTTTTTATATTAATTCCAATAACTCGCGTTTTCAGCATGCTCAAGTATTGCGTGAATTGGAACAGGAGCTCGAACCCCCGGTGCTAAAAACTTTCCAGCCGTTGGAACGAAAACCGGCACCAAAAGTCGTTGATAAGCCGGTAGAAACCGAAATTCAGTCTCCGAGAAGACCTGCTGTCCCACCACCGCAACCACCAGTAGCGAAAACTGCTGTAAGAAGACAAAACAAAAATAACAATTCGATTGGTTAAATCGCTCCCACAAATTTCGAACGTTCGTTAATTTTTCCTACGTAATTTTCAGCAAGCAAGAAAGCAATCACATGAGGGTATTTTGGAAACCTCAGAGTCCGGTCTGTCACGGAAATCAGCGCTGAACGATCGTTACTTTGAAAAAGATAAACAGCGAAGTAGAAGTTTGGATAATTTACTTCAACCGGACGCGGTAACGCCACCGAGCAAGTTGGCGAACCTTGGATTATCGGCGTCTAAATTAAACGAACGTTACCACAGCTTAGAAAGAATTGGGGAAACTTCGGCAGTAACGAACGTCGAGTATATGAGCAGGGCTGAGATTATTCAAGAGCGAAAATACAGCCGCGTAAGCCGGACGACAGAGCCGAATATCCTAGAAGAGGAAGACCTGACCATCGATTTCGAATATCCAGACATTCAATCGGTCAGTCAAACTGGAAGATCAGAGGACGATAAGAGTAGCTATATAAGGTCACAAACGAGGTTTATCAAATCGCAATATCCAGGTACGGTTTATTTAAATAAAAATTTATCAAAAAACCATAAATAGGCAAGTGAAGAACCCCACAATTTTTACCCTCAGGTAAACGCGCGTTCCCTGGGAGTCAATCGAGCAGAGCTTACATTGAGAAAAGTGAATACGGAGGTGTTAAATCATCGGCAATGTCAGATACCAGCGAAGCTCCTTCTCTCGCTTCTCACGTACGACGAGTTCGGGTACCAAGTCAAGCATCTGACGTCGATCAATTTTTGGATGAACTTTTCATGCCGGTTTTAGACGGTAATTTAGACGAATTGTCAGACGCAAGAAGTTTGGCCGCTAGCATCAAGGGTTTGGGTGAAAGAAAACGCGGAAATGAAACGAGAGATGGTGTGAAAGACTTTGTAGATTGGGTGACCAATGATAATTCGATTAAAAACGTAATCGATTCGATAACATCCGCGAAAATTTGTTCGCGAATTAAGGGTGGCGGAAATATGGACATTCCAAATCAAAATGGGGCGTTTAATTTCAACCCCATGTCACCGGGTGGGATGATGTCGCCGCCCATGATGATGCCGATGTTCGGCCCGACTCAGGGTGTTCAAAATCAGCAAAATCCTGGAATGAATTCCGGATTTATGCCCATACCAATTTATAATATGCAAGGACTCAGTTTACCCCATTATCCAAATTCTCCACCATCCACACAAAATAACGACATGGCCGCCTATCAGCAGAATTTGCAAAGAGCATTTTTGCAAAGTGCTATGGCACAAAATATTCAAATTCAGCAACAATTACTCGCCCAGAACCAGGCCCTCCAACAACTACTGGTCCAGAGTCCTCAGAACGCTAATCAACAGCCGGTAAGTCGATTAAAAATAAAATTTATTTCAAATAATGTTAAATTTTTGTAAAAAATTTTAATGCTATATACTTTTCTATTTGTAATATACACAAAATAACGTGTACAGCTAATTATCCTACTTCCAAACACACGTTTCACACATAATATTGGAAATGGTTATACTGTCTGACACATTTTTACGTTTTTTCTATCGAGCGGTTCGACTCCTTTTATTTCTTCTGTCAGTTTAAAATTTTTTATCAGTCAAAGTGCACGATACGTTTCAAATACGCGAGGCAAAAACTGGCGATGATTGATAGATTGAAGTTAACAGCCAAAGATCAGTCTCTAACACCTTGTCTGTATTTCTCGTAGCTGCGAAACGAATTTGCTGTCTCAAAAAACACGCAAAAATAAGACAAAAAATTCAACAGGGTATTCAAGCAATGTCTTCTATCAGGCTTTCGTCTGTGCTCTGTTCTCAAATTTTTCTTAAATGAGAGAATATCGAATAGGAATAAAATTCGCAAATGTGACTCGATGGTAAAATATTACTCTGAAAGCCCTGTATCTGTACATAATATGTAGATATACGACCGAAAATTGTGAATAATGTGTAAATTTTGTAAATTTTTGCCAGCATAATATGAGTCAGTGAAATCGCCGGTTACAAGAAATACAAAAAATTATGTGATTGACAAAATCTCATCAGAATAACACACGTCGTGTCGCTTAATACGTTACTAATTATGGCGCATGTAATTGCCAATTATTTTTTGTCACTAATTATGAACTGATTTTATTATTCCGCCTGCCGAGCGTCACGCAACGTTCGTGTAACTTGACGTGAGTTTCAATAATAACCGATGGTAAAATTGAAACGAAATAAAAATTTTTGAAAAAAAAAAAATTGCAAAGAAAAAAAGAAGCTCTACGCTGTGGTCGAGATCTTTTGGGTCTGAATTGGGGATCGGTATCGGTGTGTGTTTTTCCAGGGCATGCCTTCTACTCTGACGTACCCTGCGGCCCCTTTGGGCATGTCTCTAGCCCCCCCAGCCCCAAACAATCATAACGAAATGATTAAAATGAACGAAATGGGCCCCAATGACTCTATCGGACGCTCTTCCAAGGTATCTATTTAGCAACTAATTGCAGTCTGCGAACGTGGCAAGCAGATAATCGATATCAGCGTCATTTCCAATGATCGAAATCTCCTCAGATAATTTTTTTACCTCTTCTCTTTTTCTCAAAACTTTTTATCCATACCCGATCGCCAATTTCACGGCGATTTTTAACCGAGATTTGAACAAATCCAGAATCTATGTTGCGTGTAGTAAATCCGGGACAGTTTTTACGAGAGTCATTAGCCTCGACTAATTGGAAGGATTTACGATTTTTTACATGTGCTTTTTACTTGTAATTCTGTGATGATGAAAGCAGAGGGTAATCTGACCGCAATAGAGTTATAATCTACGCTATGAACTTTTGCTTTGGTATAAATACCCAGCTAAAATAAAATGGCATTATAATGGTCACAAATTACACCATTATACAAAATCTATTTAGTTAGCTGGACCACGCCCTCAAAACCGCCGTGAAATTTATGATCGACGGGAAGTTATACATATACACCGAAATTACGTGTATCTAATTTCTAGTCATACGTAAAAAAAATTTGGAGAAGAAAAAAAAATTATAAGAACGATTAGGCAACTACGTAAAGGCGGAATTATAACAATGGTTAAAAACCCTGCACCAGTTTCTTGCTTGCACTGTGTTATTAACTCACTGAACTCGCTCTATTTAATATATAATAATGCGAACCCGGTGAAATCTACCGGGTACATAATATATTTCATTTCCGGGGTCACAAGATGCCAGTAATTTCACTAGAATCAATTACTGTAATCTAAATTCCTTTGGACAACTGTACAGTATTGTGTACAAAAACAAAAAAAATCTTTACTTTATCCAGATATATTTTACTTTGCACTATACTCAACTTCAGCTGTTATCTCCTAACGCATTGTACATACTTCACGAATATTGATGACCTGTTTTTGAATCCCAATTGTCTAGCTTGCAATTGAACCATATTCTGGGCTCTATCTCTAGGTGATTCTTGAGCGAAATGATCGTTTCGTGTAACATGAAATTTGCAACCTTATCAGGTATCATTCCGGGAGCCGGAAGACGGTGAGCTATGGTCAACGGAAAAACGTGCGATGCCTGCTCAGTCAACGCCAATCGGAAACCGTTTAGAAACTGTGACCGTCAAGGCACAAGTTCATCGGTCTCAAAGTCCGCCGAGAAAGCCGATTGGGAATCAAGAAAATCGTAAAATTAGCAACGATTACGGGGTGCGAAAGATAAGCGTAGAAAGAAAAATGACGGAAAGAAAAATATCCGCGTCTTCCGACCTACGCAGGACAAGCGTTAACAAGGGAAACGTTCAGACCAACTTTACTAACGTACTTAGCGAGCTTAAAAATCGAAAAAGCAGCGTTGAAAGCAACATGTCTAACTCGAGCAACAGCAAAGGTGTTCCACCACCCCCGCCGATGCCGCCGCCACTGGAACTTCACGATCCTTCGGAATCCCGGCCCTTCCTTGATCCCTATGGAAGAGCTAAGACAGTCAGAATCGGAAAATGGAGGTGATCATCGAAGCCTTTTCAAATGTGAATGCGTCTATTTTTCTTTTCGATGGATTTCCACAATGAAGATATTTTTTTCTATTCACAGATGGCCTCCGCCGAGCGACGCAACTGAAGCTCAGATCCAAGATAGTTTTATAGAATTCAAAATGAGACAGCAACATCAGCAGAGAAAAATTACACCACAGTATCAGGAATATCAGGACGAAGGAGATGCCTCCCCTGAGGGTGGGGTGGAATGGGAAGAATTTGAAATCGACAATACTACCGGTGAAGAAAGAGGGTCGGGTAGCCAAAACGCTTCGAGTCCTTCGAGGCACGAAGACGGGCACAAAGACGATGGGGACAGAAAGAAAAAGAAGTCAAAGTTAGTATAACTATTCCGATACTCAATTGCTCGAATTCGATGGAAATATCTTCTGAAAATTAATATCATTTTTCCGCTACCCGTTTTACAGGTCTGGGTTTGAAATCGGAGCTCAGCGTCCGTCCCCAGGGAGCATAGGGAAGCTGAAACTTAGTTCGGAGATGAGACAACGACTGGAAAAAGTCACGGCTAATCACAGTGTCAGGTCTACAAAAACTACAGAAAAACCAGCTTTACCCAGGGAAGATGGGAAGGTCAAGAGATTGGAAGATAACAGAAAATTATTGCTCGAACAGCAACTAGGTAACGTAATCATTCGATAACTCTTTTCAATTTCCTTTATTATCCAAATTATTTTTTTGACAAAAATTTTATTCGTTGCACAGGTGGAAGATGGGACGATTACGCGTCAACGACAGCCGATGACGCTCAGAGTGTGACGTCGAAGGGAACGACGGACATGATGACTCAGGCTCAAGTAGTTCGAAGTCAAATCGAAAGAATGGAAAGACCAGCACCACCACCACCTCCAGTTACACCCCCTCAACCACCCAGTCCAAGAGGTGGAAGCATGTACAGTCACAGGTAAATGTGTTAAAATTCGACCTAATTGTTTGATTAATTATAGATCACGTTTCACTCAGTTTTTTTTTTTAATTACTTTCAGCCAATCGGGAGTACCTCAACCAAGGTCTCCACCCGCTCCTGTGGAGCCTAAAAATCGCGACGTGTTCCGCGGTTCCCCCGAATCGGACATGTTTGATCATTCGCCGAAAAATCAGCGTGACATGTTCAGCCAAAGTAGAGATTTATTTGCATCGCAACAGCACCTTAGAGAAACTCATGAATACAGAAGTCAATATGAAAATGGTAAAAACTTTTACGGAAAGGACAGCACCGACATGGCAAGTTCTACACGTGATAATCGGAGCGCAGATTTTGATTCTCGAAAGGACGTTGCTTCGGATATTTTTGAACCAGCTTCGCCAAAGAGTCCGTATGGAAGGGATGTCTATTCTAACAGCCGAGATATATTTGATAGTTCCAATGCGAAGAGAGATTCTTTCGGTATGATGAGAGACGTTTCGCCAAAATCTAGAGATAGTTTTGGAATGCCCTCATCGAGAGATTTCGGTGTGGTCCCGAACACCAGAGATTCTTTTGCCGTTCAACGCCAGGGATTTAAACGTCTGGATCGTGAGGCAGAGAGAAGATCTAGCGTAGCCTCAACTCATCATACGGATAAAATGGAAAGAATTGAAATAGAAGAATGGCCGGAATTTTTGAAGCCGGTTCTACCACCGGTTGATAAACCGGAGATCGAAAAAGCCCAGGAAGTTGGCGATACTAAATTGTTCCCACAAAGTTCAAACGCTCATTTTAATTACAATCGTGTCACGTGGACATTGAGAGTCAAAAAGGAGGTATTCGCACCGAATGAAAATCTGACAAGCCCTCTAGCTCTTCACCTTGTATTCTGCCAAGTCGCCTACGATGTACTGGCCACATCAAGTATCAGGATAAATAAGGAAGACAGACAAAACATGCTCAAAATGCTCGATAATTATGGAATCACATTGGAAAACCTTCAAAGTACACAGCATAAAATTACGATAAAAAAGAACGTCGTTGACATGGCGAAACAGTGGCCGATATATTTCGCTAGGATATTTCCTGTCTCGGTGAGAATTTTTTTTTACGCCTTTACTAAGCGCCATTATTTTAACATCCTCTTGGTTTTATTCATTTCAATTCTAAGAGCTTATAATATGAATGAATCATTCCCCCTTTCTTTCTACTGTAAAAGAAATACAGACCTTGAAGATGAGTAGAATGTGTTTGGTAAGCAGACTTAGCCATCGTACCTAGACATATGATTGAATCGCTTATCTACATCCCGTTTTTCATAACGTAGGTGTTATTAGGTATACCAATAGAAGTTATAAGAAAATTCTTAGCTTGCGCAATCCTTGTTAGATCTACGGGAAGTCTTGCGTGTTAGACAAGGAATCATAATTATGCAATTTCATATAACGTCAGGCTGAAACAAAGCGAGGTACGGATAAAGCCAATACTCGGTATAACATCATTACGTAATATCCATCACAGCTGTATTTATTGATGAGTTAATAAAAAAACACAAAATCAATCAGTCAAACGAAGACAGGTTGCACATCCTTCAAATAAAATTATCTCACAGCTCGTCTTCGAAGTGATCGTAATTTTTTTTCTTCAAATTTTTGCCCACAGATCGGACCTCAGCATCCCGAGGCCCAACACGTCGCTGTTTCTCACCATGGGTTGAGGTTGCTAAAACGAGCACCCAGCGGAGATTTAAAAATCCTGGAAACTCTTCTTCTCGAAGATATTGTCGCTGTTGGACCAACCAGATCTGGCGTATGCAGTCTTCAGCTTTCCTCCGGCGTTAGACTTCCGCTTCACACAAGCAGAGCACCGCAACTCGGAGAGATGATTAACAAATACGTGAGATCGGTAAGTTTTAATGTTTCCACAGCAGGCGTTTCCATATTAAATTTCATTACCGTCGTCGGTAGGAAAAAGAAAAGAATTATTATATCGTTTACATCACACACTGCAAGGCACACAGATATAGCTTTTGAGACTTTGGTATATCCAACGGGTATAGAAATCCGAGATTGAAGCCAGTCAAAAGACGTTCGACATAATACCGATTCTCGTATCTTTTTACAGAACAAAACTTCAATAAACCACTTCGCGTCTATGCCCTATTCTTTGTACAAATACATCACACGAGAGCGTATTATTTTTTTTTTCTCGTATATTTTTTTCTGCACCTTTTCCTTTTTTTTTTTTAATTACGTTTCTTCTCGTATCTAAAAGTGGCGGTAAACACTTATGATCGGCTATCATAGCCAAACGCGTTCTCAAATGCGTGTTGGAATTTTTCGAGCTCCAGTCCCGCGGCTGTATTACGTTAGGATCATTAGAGACGTGAATATATGTACGTTACCAAATAACAACAATATCATTCTGAACAATTGAAAAATTATTCTCGAGCTCACAAGTTAATAATGATTTGAAATTGAAGTGAAATTAAAATGAAATGAAATTTTTATGTTTCTAAAAGTTGAAACCAAAGTGGCCGGGCATGTTGAAAAAATTTAAACTACCGGCTTGATTTTTATTACGACATTTTAGATAGCTCAGTTCTGATGGGATAGGTGTAATACTTACCTAACGCTATATCTGGTCCTATTTTGTAGCACGAGATTCCAATTCGAGTCTCATATATGTATAAAGTCCAACGCCTTGTACGTAATAATATAACTACGACGAAATGAACACGACTCCATTATAACAAGCTACTGTAGCGCAATATCACCTTATACCTTGCGCAAGTGCAACAAACTATATGTAGATATGGTATAAAATTTATGCACATATTTAAATAATCGTCAACCGATGGTTGGCAAATAAGCTGCACCCTGCGTTTACCGCGAGTGGAACATCCCACGATTTTTGAAATTTTTTTTATCTCATTAATTTTTCAATTCGTTTTATTACACCTACCCACCATAATTTCAACACGCAATGAATAAATAAATTACGTACCTTTTATGAAACTGACGGCGATAATCTGTCACCGGAAAGAGAAATGCGTTCAAGTACGTTCCAGGTGTAACGGAGAAAATCATTTTTTTTTATACATGCTCCAAAGAAAAACGACATTGAATACCGGATCGAAACAAAAAGAGAATTCTTGTTTAGCCTCGACGAGAGGCGGAATATTTTTTGCAAAATACTTTTTTCCCCCCTAATTGTTCCGATCAGATAACCCCGGACGCCATTAGTAAATGAATTAAGTATGTACTTTCGCATTGACAGTTTTCTTGATAATTCGAATACAATATTCATCGTGCGTTCTCATCCAAATTTAGCAAATTTTTTTTCTCTTAATCAGACAAAGTTTACGGTGATCCAAAATAAAGGAGGACGATCGCATCCATATTTTACACAGCTATCGCGGACGTAAATTGGCACGATACTTTCTCATTAATCAGGTTGTATATAAGTGATTAATTAATTTTGCGAAATGGTCAGCTCGACAATATATTTTCAGCGTGCGAGAATTGCTAATTATGTTTTTCTCGTTCCGCAAAATTGAGAAAAATAAATAAAACGATTTTCGTTGAAAATTTCGATCGTTGCCATGACATATTTTTCCAGCTTACTGTTTTCGAACACTCGAGTTGGTATAAAAATGTAAACGCGTAGATACGTGAGTCGCGTGTAAATATCCTCGTATACGTAAAACGTGGGGTAAGGTACAGAGTATATTAGCATCTGAGGCGTTTCCGTCTCTGTCTTTAATCCCAAGAAAGCTGATGAAAATTTATCCCCCTATACCGGTACGTAGGGTCGATACAAATATACGTTTTTACGCCAAGGCAACTCCGCTAGAATGTCTTCGACCAGCCTTTGCTGTAAATCTAATAGAACCGATCCTGCGTATAGGTATGTACCTTATATTTATACATACCAATATACGTACCTAGACACACGCGGGTTTCCTGCGTGATCAGGGACCGTTGCGAGAGGAAATGTCTGACCCCCAACCATCGCGAACAGCTGCCATCCACGCAGCTAGTCGGCTAGAACTCGATGCAGCTTGTCCATAACTAGAAATCTAATCTCTCCTCTCACGTGACAAAATAGCTGCAGTCGTCTCGTCCTTATCGTTTCTACACGGAGCCGTAAAGAAGCTGCACAAAAAAAAACGAAAGAAAAAATAATGCAGAATCAAAGAAAGATCGCGCGATTCGCTGGACTTTTTTTCCATTCATTTTTTTTCACTCAAAGTTGCACCGTTTTCGGGAAGACTGGAGAATTTCAATCGCTGGATTAATGTGTGTGTATACACACAATTTGTGGGAAATTCTAGAGATTCTCGCAGTTCTCTAGATACGAAGAAGCGTGATTGATGATCCTGAAGATTTAGTATCTCCAGATGTCTCGCGGAATTAGACGCGAGAAGATGAGACATCGTATAATTTTTTGCTGTTATCTGCAGGTGTATCAAAATACGTCTACCTGCAGGATGTTCCCGTATAAATATAAAAGCTTCTGGGACACCTCTAATGACTCGTGTCTAATTGTTACAACTCTGATGTGTTTTTACATAGTGTCTTATTTAATTTTACGCGTCGTGACTAATTACTAATTACAGAAATATTATAATCTGTGTAATCCTACCAAGCGATTAACGATTAGGAAATTACTCATATAATTACCCATCAACACTACCGCGATAAAACGAATTTGTTTCGAATAAGTAGATGCTGAATTGAAAGTTTGCAAATTATATTAATTACTCCAACGTTACGATTTGCCCCACGAAATATCAAAAAGTAAAATCCTTGTGTGTTATTTCTGGTTGTCTTTTTTTCCCCCCACACTTTTATGTACCAAAAGATTAGAAAGGTGTATCGAGAAAATTATACTGCTTTCTCGCTATAATCCTTAACTACTGCAGTAGTAGGCAATCTATTATAGCAAGATCTTGCTTAGCGAAATTTATTCGCATTTCATACATCGAACCGGTTGACCCGCAAATCGGCGTAAACTTCGTTGAATTAATTCCCGACTCACGTATGCTCGATTAAGAATATGAAAAAAACGAAAAAAAAAAACTAATGAATAAAATAAATAAATAAATGGAGGCTATAGGTTGGAACGAAAGAAGTGATCGTCTCTTTGGCACATCCCGTTAATTTCGCGATGCTAATATATTTGAATAGACATTCGAAAATCAGCAAAAAAAAAAAAATCCGCTGCGCGTTGATATTCAACCACGCATTGCATCCGAAAAATAAATTTTCATACCACGACGATTTGTATAACGAATTCAGTGATTTATGCAAAATAATTACCGATCGTAACAAACCGGCGCGTATACATAATATAATATAATATATTGTGTACATATAATTTTTTCCGCGAGGTTATATTATAAATGTATTGCATTTCCAGTGAGTGGTCATATGTGCTGACCAATACTAAGAGAATTCTTCGTCCGGTCAGTTGCTTATTATATCTCGTAGTTGAGGCCCAGATATCACACGACCCGATATAAAGTATGATTTTTAATTAGTTCTTATTGGTTTTATCATCTAATTGCAATCGTCTAGTTATTATATTGAAGCAATTATGACGGAATTCGAACCGCATGCTAGAGACGCGGTTCGTCGCTTCTCATAAGTATAAATTCAGTTCAGAGACGGCACGAGCCCCAATTTAATCATTTTGTCCTATTTTTTTATTTATTACTCTTTCGACTATAAATAATACGTAGGCGAACAGCGGTCAGGTAGCACGCTTGAGCAGGCGATTGAACTTGAAAAATTTTAGGGAAACTTGGAATATTATTTGCGAATGAATGATGAGACGAGCGTCAAAATGTCGAAGCAATAAAATATGTTCAAGATATTCATTTTTTATTTTCGAAAGATCTATCCGGTCCCGTGACCCGGATAGATATTATTTGAAATTCTTTGATCTAAAAATCGGAGATTCGCGTCGATAATCTCATACGAAAGCGACATAATAATTCAAAACGTATATAAAACCCATGTGACATGTTTTTCATTTCTACATATCTATACGCTAATCGAGAGATCAATTTTTTATCGAACCTATATCAGGCTGTAAAATCTCACTTTTCTAAACTGGTTCACTATACGTCATTTACCTGCATACCTCGATTATAAAAAGTGAGAAAGTCTTTTTTTCGTCGAATTTTCTGTGCGGTATTATTTTTATCTGTCTCAAGAAAGAAAATAAAGATCATACCGTATACCTTTCGCGGGTTCACTTTCGCGCCTTCGTATATATCGCTAGTTAAAATCGTATAATTAAAGTAATTACGTTTAATCAAATTTGGATATTGGAATGTGAATGGGTTCAATTCGATATACAGATCTCCACAGATATACCATACGTTTATACCTGCTAGTGAAAAAAAAAGTTGTTGTCGCGTCGTCGTATACGTCAGTGAAACCGCTCGATCATGATCACAAGTTGCAATGTGCAAGATTTATTTAACGAACCGATCTTCAAAAGGCGTGCCACTCCGTACAGTACGCGGTGAACGGGAATCTGACCGGTGAAACTTGTCGTCCTGTAGTTGTCAACTGCAACATATGATACCGCGTGCAACTTGCAGGATAGAAGCAGAAGCAGGTACCGACGCGTTAATCGATTAAGGAAGCCAACTATCAACACGGAAGTAAAATAAAGTGCCGCGATTCAAGTCCGACAATCGAAAATTCACGATATAACTTTGATTTCAAGCAAATTTTTCACCTCACACGTCGCCGAAAAAAGCGGGAATCTCGGAACGGATTTTGCACATGAATGAAAAGATTGGTAAAAATTTGGGCCAGATGGTCGCGTCGCTGCTGCGTCGTACTTTTTTCGGTCTATGCTATTTGCGTTGTAGATAATTGCTCGTCCATTAGCAATTCAAACGACTTCCGGTCTCCGCTTAGGCGCTACCGCAACCGTATGTGTTGTTGATCTCGCGAATTACCCGTAGGCGTGTAAGTCGTACATACCACGGGTAATATGCACTTGTATATTTTTTATACACTTACATTATTTCAAGCATCGTATACGCACATGTACGAGCGTCCAGAAAATGTATCTAGACTATTATAGGTTCAGAAAATAAATGAAGGAACGCTGCACACGAACGCTTTTTTCCCTATCTCGTAATTCCTTACGACGCTGTTCGGTATTTTTTTATACGTAGTTTTATGGATAAAACCATAAACGATATAACGTAATTCCTCCGGCGTCAAGAGTATAAACGTCAAAATGAAATTTCTACATCGATATCCATTGAAAATATTTAATTTTTTCATTTTTTTCAACCGTGAGTCACATTCAGTGAGGACGTCGCGTGGCTTGTGAGAATCGTTTGAGTTCCGCTGGCGCACAAAAGTAAGTCTCAACGGAAAGAGGGTGAAAATAATGCACCTGCTGAATGTACAGCCCGTCTTTCGAGGGAATGAATTGTGTTTGTCGTCTGCGTGACTTTTGGTTTTACTTTTGGGACCGACGAACCGTGGAGAAGGGTCTTTTCCTGTGACTTTTGTTGTTAGGGATAATATGTACGCTGTCTGTTGAACATTTCCTATACCCTTCGAAATAAGAAGTAAAAAAGAACGGAGAAAAAAAAAGAAACAAAAGATGAAATCGTCGGTGAACTCAGGTTGTTACACACTGCAGTAGCGAACGTGGCGCAGTATAAAACCACAAAAAATAATAACATCTCTATGACGTAAGCAAAGTGCAACTCTGCAGCACGGCAATCAACTGCATTCCGTTTTACTTGGCCTAGGAATAGGTGCAGGGTACATAGGTATGTACATGGTACATATACATAAGTGTTACTGAAATGCGTGCAATGCAGTGAGAATTATGTGTAGGTACTCGCCTAGTACTTTCAGCCTTTCTTTTATTTCCTTTTCAATTACTTTAAGATATATTGTGCGGTTCGTGTAATATAATTTATAATTTATCCCTTATGACTGGGTCAGTAAATTAGAAATCACGGAAAAACAAGGCCATGCATGAATAGTCAGCTGATAAAAGTAGCAAAAACTATTCAGCTCTATAACACGGTATTGGCATATAGGTTCAGGTATGAAAAAATTCAAGGCGGAATATTTCATTTGCTTAATTTTACGTAATCGAGTTTATTGGGTGGATTTAATTCGAAGGATGTGATTTTTGATTGTTATAACAGATAATCAGATGCTTTACAAATTTAATAGAAAAATAACTAACTTTTACGTTATACATGTCCTGGATGTGAAGTAGGCTAACGATGGCAAAAGTTATATGGGCCGAAAAAATTCAATTATAATCCAGCTAAACGAGTAGGTGTAAACGCTAATTAGAGATTGTCCGAGAAAAAAATGTACAGAAAAATCAGCGGTATTGTTATAATGGTCAAAGTATACGGTTTATAAATCTACACCATGTATATACGTATAACCCAGAATATGATAGTACGCAAGCCTCGGACATTGAACTAGAATCAGTAATTCTAAAAAACGTATAATATTAGGATAATTATATTCCATTCGCATGTGCAAACACTTCTTTCTTTTTTTTTTGTCTTCTTTCTTTCTTTTCATTACCAACGCAGATGTGTGCTGCGGTGTACTGGTATATTTAATAACGAGGAATGCAAACGAGAAACGCGCACTGCAACAATGAAATAGAAATCTAGATCAGGAAAATACATCGCAGGTTATATTAGAGAAGAATAAGAATTCAGACTCTCAACAATGTCATATAAAATATACCGGAAGTGATCGTCCTACCTACATTGCACCGGCGGGACAGGCTCGCGTGATTTTGATTCCGCATCGCATGCCCTTCGCCCTGCGCAAATCAGTAATTCCCGTATTCTATGAATAATCGGGTATATAGTTCATGTAAAAAAATAAAAATGTACAAGTCTGAAAATGGGAAAAGAAAGGCACCCACGTATTGTACAATGCGGTTTATGAATGCATAATAATTATACCGTGGAATTAGGAAGAATGGAGAATCTGCGTAAAAAAAAAAGAATCAAGATAATTATTACAGGCGAAATGTACGGAAATCTATTCGTTAGACCTATAACTACTGTACGTACAACGGCACTGTATACCTAAGTACTAACTGCACTTGCGATGTTCGTAATTATTTCCTGAATCCATAGCGCGCAAATAATAAATTGCACCATGCGAGTTGTGGTTAGGTGTTAGGTGTATATATAATAATATGTAACCACCATGTAAACAGCTGCTACCGTATTTACACGTTCCATCATGTACTGTGCTATATACCGTGCATATTTTCCATTATAGCATTTCGAAAAAATGAACACATAGAAAAAAAAATGCGTGGTTCAAAAAATTTAATCCATCTAACAAGGTACAGACGTGTAACCGGAGTTCTGAACGTTAGACTTCTACGTAAATTTGATGGAGAGAAAAAAAAAAATCAAGCTACTAGTTTTACTCTACATTTTCCACTGGAATACCATCGGCTTATAAAATCATACTGAAATTATACCATTCGCGTGAATAAAACGAATACCGCGCGCATATGAGCGGACCGTTGGATATTATAATGCGCGTGCAGCTGGTTACTCTAGTTCCGATAACGGTCATAGACTTTGATTCCTTCTTTCGTCCCGTTCTTTGAAGCCGCGGATTTGTTCATTTTTGCACACACGTTTTTTTTTTTTTTTTTTCTAACTAGGTTGTGAAAAAAATCGAATGATCTCCCGATATTTTATCTGCACCGCAGGCTACGGCGCTTGTCAAAGTCTCGACACAGCCGATCATAGAATCTGATTCCCGTACCTTCTTCATGCGTATATACGACTATCCGTTTATCTATCTTTACCAACTCTGCGTCCACCCTATCCTGACTAGAATTTTAATGCTCGAGCAAGTTGACCGGAAAAAAATTCTCGAAAGTAGAAATATCCAATTCTTGTAGCCGGACGGTCTTACCCCCTTGTACACACAGCATCACAAATTACCGAAGGTGTTTAGCTTTCTTAGAATAATCCTTTACTCGCGGCCTAAAACTCTTGCTCCTCGTCGTTAGATAGGTCGTGAAGCGTTTGAAAAAAAAACGAAAGAAAAAAAATTAAAAAGAGAGAACTAGATAGCTGTAATGCACGGGGAAAGACAAAAAAATATTATAAGAGAGTCGAAGAAGAAAAAAAACTTAGAGGAAAGATTTTTTCTTTGTCGGTCATCGCCACCGTCCGTGCGTCCTGCTTACAAGGGATAGTTGGGTGCTCAGAAAAATCTACCTGATGCCCAACCTAACTCTACCCTACGGGTTATCTAATACAAATGATTCCACGTACAGTTCTTATACATGTAGGTGATGCGTGGCTGGTCCGTTTTCCCATAGCCACGTTGGCTTTAGGGCATTGGTATTATTATAAAGAATTTTTTTTTTTTTTTCTCGTAAGACGAGGATCCCCAACGCGTATGTGATCGGTTTTAGGACCGGCCAATCAGAATAACGAAATGAGAGTAAAAAAGTTGACGAAGTCGATGATGATTCGGGCTTAGCTTGAGGAGGCTTGTAATATGTTTAATACATATAGAAACGTACAATGTGCTCTGTATAGTTCGATCGAGATCAAGTTCTTCCCATCCCTCATTTTTGTATGTACGAACCCAGAGACCGCCTCCAGCGGGTATAAACGAGTTTGTAATACCGCGATGTTAATTATCATTTCAGACGCGTTTCTGAAGAATCGAAAGCCGGAGTGTATATAACTACGTGTATTACACATGCCACTCACCCTATGTATTATTATTAATTAAAGAAAGCTTTGCACTGGCCATATGTATTTATATACATTTATAAGATTTTATATAATCCATTTACAGGGTCGCCAACGAACGCATGTTTCGCGTGCAATATGTACAGCGTGCACTTTTTCGATCGGCCGATGCATACCTCCCCGTTTTTGCGCCTGCAATCTGTGAATATAAATCCGAAATGAATAATCAATTGGAAATAAAGTATAAATGTATATAAATCAACGAAAAAAGAAGAAAAAAAAAATTTGTCGAATCACGTATACCTGCTCGTTGGTAAATATAACGTAAGTACGAACGTATCATGTACGCGGTATATGTATTAAGTACGGGAGGATTAAATTCTTGAACGTACAGCCGGTTGGCGTGCAGAAATCATATCGCATTTTCTCGATCAAATAATTTTATTCAATATCCATATGTATAACGTATAGTGCGGAATCGCGGAATGCAACGTGAATTATAACCGATACTAGATACTAAAATGTACTGTTTTCATTTATGAAAAAAACATAAATCTACGACGCGGTTACGATGCGATTTATAGATGAATCGGGATCGGAATAATTTTTGCCTCGAGATTTATCGCGTGTTTATTGGAGCTAATTACTGACTGCAAAATACAAACACATATATTTGAGCATAAAATTGTGGTGATTAAAAATTACGTAGATGGACCGGATAAATTAACGTCTCGATATATTTTTCATACGTACTTATAAGTATGCAGATCGAAGCGCTCGTGTTAATGATCATTGAGAATATATCGTTTCTCCACGCTGGTAATTTGGAATCTTGATTGACGTGTATTGAAAAATCTTATCTGGAGTTCATTATTTTTTATCTCAAGTATTATACCAGAGACTAGAAATTTCTCAAACGCTCTCTTATGTACGCGATATATTCAACAGGAGAATTTCGTCCCGCGAAACGTCATGACGATCGGATATATGAAAAAAATGAATAAATAAAACGGTAAATATCCTACTTTGATCGGTCTCTCATCGAGAGTTAGAAAAATCATTATAATTCAAACATCTAATACATTCTTCATTGAGCAATCTGACCAGCTGTGAGATATTTTTCTCTCTATAAATGGTAGCAATTACTTTGTCGCAAACTACCATATCAGATGCTATATAGGTAATAATATTCGTATTACTTTTTGCACTAATCCAATCGCACAGTTTAATCGAAGGTCATGTGGTTCGTGTTAGTACGGTAATATCATTACATCGGTATGACTCTGAACCGATACGGGAAATCGATACGATTTTATTGCGAAATAAATCTAATTCGTTGATCGTTTCAACTTGATTCATAAATTAAGGAATATAAAAATCTTTTATTACAATCATAGTACAAAGATAAAATTTTCGAAATGAATATTCACTTCAAATTTCATCAACGCTTTCTTTCTCAGCCGGACAAGAACAAAAAAAGTAATGTTGATTGTATAAATGGCTCGATATCCTGCCATAAAGTTCAATTAAGATGAGTGAGAACGCACGATACATAATTGAGTTTGAAACAGTTCAAAGATCGTCATAGCCGGTGAACTGAGGAATTCGGGTCGCTAGATTATACATTTATTTTTATTTGGGGGGTGAAAATTTTCTAATACCATTAAAAAACAACCTGCGGTTGATATTAACCTACCGGGTGGTAAGGGGCAGGATGGATTATGGAGGGGCTCTAGGAGTCCCAGGTTCGGAGTGCTGAGGTCTGACCCAGATATCAGTCTCGTGAAGGCTTTCTGCGTGAACACCACACTCGTCGAGTGGTCTAACTGTCAGGTGTTCCTCAGCACCAGGTGAACCGTTTGCTCCGCGACGACGGTTCTTCCCGTGTATTTCCAACGGTTTTTTCACATTTTATTTTTTCTTTATTCTCAAATTTTATTTTTTTTTTACCAGTGAAAAACAAAGATTGTACAATTTCAGAATAAGAAAAAAAAAATTGAAGGATACAAAAAATATCTACGCAAATGTAATCGATATACATATATGTGAGCAGTGCATCGATCTTGTATCATTAGTGTGTGAAAATTAAAAGGTGTTAATATAAAGAGTGGAGTGAATCTGGATCGAGTGTTGGGGAGAAAAAAATTGTGATTCTTAGCATGAGCGATTGGAATAGTACATAAGGTTTCGTTTAAACTTTCGATAATTTTAAATGGTCGTTATCTTTTTTCTCGTAATTTTTTGTCGCGTTTGACGAAAGATCGAGGTGTAATATTTTAATGAATCGATAAAATTATCCTAAAATCGTGATTAAAGTTCAGTGAACGTCAATCGTTTATCTGAACGCCGATAAACGGTCGCTTTTAGAAATCAATCGATTACTGAAATTGAAATTAAGATGAATAAATCGAACATTCGATGACTTAAACTTGAGTTAAATTTGAAAAAGTAAAATGATATTCGACTCACTAATTTAAAATTGTTTTTCGCAACGTTTCAATCGATTTCTATTTTTTTCAAGCCTGATCCGCGCGTGCGAAAAATCGGTCGAATCAAATCAATTTCATACACCTTCCTCTCATCTTCATAACACGTTTTGCGCGCGAGGACCAAACATATATAATAATATACATCTGCGATGCGTTGGAGGATGATAATGAGTCAGAAAGATAAAAATGGACCCGCTCGGGGAGGGCGTTGGTGAAAAGATTTCATCAGAAGGTGTAGAGACTATATATCTATATATACGTAGCGACGGAGAAACTGATTTCTTACCTCACAGGTCGATGTTAATCTTAGCATATAGATACATAAATGGTCTGCTATGTATAGTGTATTAGCAGACTTGGTCCGTTGTTATGACATTTTTGTGAGCAGCTAGCCGTAACCGGTCACTTTTCGTTTGTATAATATACATGTACATAATCTACAAGAATCACGCTATAAGAACATGGTTTTGCTCTGCTTATTACATTAAGCTTGCCAAATATACATATTCTCGTTCTTCCTTAAACGATTTCAAAAAGCCTCGGGCGCCGACAGTCGAAAAACTATAGCATCTCGAAATAATTTTCATGAATAACGCGGTACTTCGATCGCGTGCACGTCATTTTTGAGATCTATCTAGTTGCAGGAGTTATGGAATATTTAAATCTATACTAATTTTCTGAGAGAAGATAATTGAGGCGTAAAATATTTTGAATTCAAAGTACCAAAGATTGATGCTCCGAAATTTAAGTTGTTTGTCCGAATCGTTCGCGAGTCGGGTATAATTTACTCGGGTCCTTGAAGCGTTTCAAGCATTCAAAATAGATTCTTTATATGCAAATATTTAGGTACGATCACGTTTTCGCGAGAGACCTTCTAAATCGCGAACCACGTAGTGTTATGTCAAAGAAAATAAGAACTCAGATATTTGCGGAATTAATTGAAAATGGTGGTCAACGCGTGAGCTGAAATGAGATTGTTAATTTTCTTTTTTTTTTATCACGTAGGAGCGTATGCCGGTAATAAGCTCCGTACGTAATCTAAAATCTATGAAAGTGGTCTCACTACACAGCGTGAGAATTCTGATCCTCGCATAAGCCGCGCGCGGTTTCTGCAAACGCACATCCCCGGCTGCAGCGGCTCCCGGTCATGTTGTGGGATATTTCTGTTCACCAGGAACAATAATATGGGTGCCTAATTACAATGACGACGTTATAGTAGCTTCTTCTCATTCTTCTATGAATGAGAAAGGCATAAACTTTCTTAAAACAAAAACGAATCTTTTCTGCTGGTATTAGGATATAAATTCGCTTTTAGTATAGGTATTATACACGCACGTTTTTTCGCTTATACCGTGGGTGGGATCTTCTGCGGTAATAATATCGTCCAAATAATAGCCTTTCAAAGCCTTTAAAACGAAAACAGAAAAAAAAGTTTAATGAACGTGTAAAAATAAGAGGCAAAATAACATCACCCATACCACTCTTCATAATCTTGACTCTGGTCTCGAGCTTGCTACCGTACAAGTTTTAAGTATAGGGCGCCATTGTACTAAGAATCTTAGTCTTTCGGTTCCCATAGCGTTCGAGACTCTCGGTCCTCGTTATAATAATATTATTTGAAAACTGAACACATAAAATTAATTCGTACGATCGTTTTTAACTCTCAGTCGGAATAAAATATCTCAAACGGTGATATCCCGCGTAACGATTGGCTGAATAAACCCGAATAATATAATTCTTTGCAAAAATTAAATTCAATTCTTTTATCAGATTGAGCAAATTGATTTCCGCATTGCGTTCAACGGTTGTGAATAACAACAAATTTTTTTTTGTACGTACAGAAATTATATTTCTTGGCATTTACATCACCGTCCGAACGTAATTTCTATTAATAAACGATGCGAGAAATACTTTGTTCTGTCTTCGATAGAAGATTGAAGAAAAGAGAAAGAAAAAATTAACATGATAATAAATAATAAGCATGTCGTTACAGCAATTATACACGTATAAATATCGAAGTCCTTCGCGATGATGGAATAATAAAGTGATGATGTGATAATGATGATGAGTTAATGCGAGGATGAACAGAGTGAGGAAAAATGGTGACAGTGAGTCTTGAGAACAAAGTGTTTAAAGTAAAGTAAATTTTGCTCGAAGTTTTTGTTGGGATCGTTCTGATCGGGGACATTAAAAATCAAAGAATAGAATAGTGATCGGTACAGACATGATGGAACACGAAGTTACGGATAACGAAGGGGTATTTTCGCGGAAGCTATCGCGGAACTGGGCGGAATTACCGACGACCCTCAGACGCCGTCAGAAACACCGTCCAGAAATATTGCGAGAATTTACAGACTACTCCGAATCCTCGGAGAGTGAATTTCGGAGGATTGATCCGAAATCTTTTGATTATGGTCAAAGAGGTTTCATAAATAGATCGGGACTCATACGAAGATTTGAAGTGAACGATGTTCGTAGAGAAGAAGAAGCGCGTAAGGATAAAAAAAATGAAAGAAAAGCGATCGAGGAAAAATTTGGCAAAGTAGAAGACGACTATAGAAAACACTATGAAAATTATGACTCGAAAATTCATCAACAGAAGGGAAATTTCAGGAGTTACGCGACCAGATTCGACAGAGACTTTAAGAGTGTTTCCGATGAAGACAGAAAAACGAATTCCCCGGACAGTTTGCTCGTCAAATCATCCGAATCAGAGTCTAGCAGTGATGAATATGGTCACACCGATGACTCTGGTGCTTTTCTCGAAAAAAGCACAGCTTTCGAACGAGTACCGAGACCGAAATACGACGTTATGGGCACGGAAACTTCTTCGCAGAATAGATTCATCAGATTTTTCGCCAAGGATCATCAAGAGGGACGAAAAAAACCTGAAGGAAAATCACCACCCGCTGTAGAGACGGGGTTCGTTGATTTTAACAAAAATATTCAAAGGCCAACGAAGATGTCCAACGTCATCGCAACATCGGGCCAGGGAATTATTCCCCCCGTAAAAGCTATTCAGAAAAATGATTCCTCGAAGGTGAATAAAAACGCGCAAAAGGACGCGTTGCAACAACGTTTCGATTATGAAAATATTCCTAGGATCGACGTGACCAGATTGGATCAAAAGTCATTCTTGAATCCTCTCTCACAAGTCGCGGGATCGAAAGTAATTAAAAAACAACCTAGCATCGAACAGCTTCGACAGGAAGAAGGATGTATCCGTCAAGTATCGCGAAACGGTCAGAACATTAACAATGTCATTATAAATAACAACAACAATAATAGCGAAACGGAAAAAGATATTTCGCGTAAAACTTCTAGGATCGATTATCAAAAATTAGAATACAGATCCACGAGTCCACCGCAAAAACAACAGCAACAACCAACGATCGAGGAATTGCGATTGGAGGGTCTGATAAAAGATTTTTACAACAACGAACAACTAGCAGCGAAGTCCAACGGCGATAGAAAGTTGTCAAAAATGGAAACAATAGCTGAAGAAAATGCGGATGGTAGTAAACTCAGCGTTAGAGAGATCCTCAAGAGATTCGAAGAACTCAGGACCCAAAACGAGCTCATCCAATCGTCATCCGATGACAAAGTCAACAACGATAAGACCCTGTCAACGATCCAGGAAACGCTGAGGAAACTGGACGAGAAGGTCAAGAGTTACCAGGTCAAGATAATTACTCATTAGTCGTATACCATATGCATATATACCTCATTACGGATTTCAAGCGACTTTTCACTCTGAACGTAAAAATAAATAAGCGTCAAAAACAAGCACAAGAATTTTCTCAACTGGCAAGGACCGTCTTTCATCAAATATAGAAATTACGTTCCGATCATGTCGCGTATATCTTTATACTATACTACGTCATCGACAATTCAATATTGCACAGGCTGTTATATCGAACCAAACTGTACTAGCGGATACGATCACGTAACCATAGATAATCATGGCGCAGAAGGCATCCGGCAGTTATAGATCTCGGATCAAAGGTCACAGATCATGCCTTGCAACAGTTTTGCTCTAGGCTTAGGCTATGAGTCGCAATCGACGCGGTTGTAGACAAAAGTGTTAAATTTTAACCTTGGAAACTCGAGTCTTTGACTCCCACATTTTATGCCACCGCATCACCGTTGCAGGGATTGGAATTTTGTCGAGACTGAGCGAAAAAAAATTTCACATGCATGTAGATTTTTTTTCCATAGAGCATTCGATTTTTATCGTTTGTTTTTTTATTTTTATATATTTCCCACGTCGGAATGCAGGCGGAGAAAATCGACACCGTGTCCCCGCTAGTAGATAGTTATACATGTCCAGTGAAATTCCTCAAGGTAGAAAAACTGGTTTAAAAAAATTGAAAAGCCGGTTATCGGCTGTATACATTTTTTTTCTTTCGTTATTTTTCCCGTGGGGTAACTGTACACCTTACGATGCATATATTATAGGTATGTATACTTGTGCAAAATGTAGGTCAGGGTCGTCATTGGCGCATCTTCAACTCGCCAGCTTGTAATGCGCCTACATTCGCGGTTGTCATATACACATACGTGTACAACGATCATTAAGGATCCTCATATCTTGCATAAATGTATGTAGCCCTGATTTACGCGCAGGAAATCGATAATTTCTTCTCCCGTTTCATCGAGGACGCCTATTAAAGTGATTGAGAAAAAAAATAAATACTCATGTATACATAAACGTATGGGTATCTGACCGCGATGTGCAAAATGAAATTACCTGATTCTGCAGTCCAACCATATAATTGCCATATATTACGATATTTTTTTTTTCACTTATCATGCGCTAAAAGCACATTTCCGTGTCTCGCTATAGGCCTTACGAGCTTTCCGATAAGAAAAGCCTAGTGGCTCGTGAAATTAGATTTTGAAACGGAAAAAGCTCGACTTGAATGCTCGAGACGTTCACATACGCGGGAACTCGTTTTCCCCACTTTTACGGGGGAGTATGGATCATGTATAGAAGAAAAAGAAACCTACAGATATTTTACTCAGTATTTCAGTTCATCCTTTTTGTTTTATTCTGTCGCTATTACTATAGGGGCGCCAGTTTAAGTGCCTATTTAACATGACGCTCCGGTAATATTCCGTCTGAGTTTTAACAAATGAGGTAATAAAGAGACAAGATCTCTCCACGTGAGTTTAGGTTTTGTTTTTTGTTTCGGTTTTTGCATTTTTTACCGTGAAAAATAAAGAAAAATATGTTTTCAGTCCGATCAGGTATAGCTCACGGTTTTAAATAGAACCTGCGCTTTGTTTGAAATCCATTCGTTACAGCTCCATGCGATTCCTATAGAAATTAGCGATGCGGACAAGGTGATTTATATTTGTACTTTTGGCATTTGTTGTAACGTTAATTCAGCGATTGTGAGTAAAAACTATGCGATTTGTTCGTCAGGAATTTGTGTGCCTTGTTTTCGAATAATAAATTGCGAAAATTTGCGAATTGGGGTTGGAAAAATGACTTGTAATAAATTTGATTCTTTCTTTGATTGCAGATCGAGAAGAAACCGACGCACAAATCTTCCCATCACGACAATCACGTGTCGCAAATAACGAAGTCAATTCAAGCGCAAGCTAGTCACGCGAATACTCATCAAACCGCTGCTCAACTGACGAGTCAGGGAATCAACCAACTCAATAACCACAACCATAATCATGCGCCAGTTATTACAAATCACGTGTCGAACCACATGGTCTCAACGAATCACGTTAATCACGTTAACCAAGTAAACCATCAGAATAATCATCAGAATAATCAGCAAAAGAATAACACCCACAGTCAGGAATGGCGTCAACAACACGAAGAACCCGGAAGACTTCAGGAAGAAAGCATATACGAAAGCGGATCACCTGTGGTCAACGATGGAAAACATTCTTTACTACAATACGCGATGCTCAACTTCCGGCAGAGTACGGAAAAGTGAGTATATCATAAATATCATTAATTCCAAAATTTCAGAACACGAGCATTGTGCGCCTGCCGCATTGCATTTTCACGTTACTTTGGTCCGAAGGGTAAAACCTAACTAAGATTTTTTTCAACCTCCGCATCAAGAATCACCATTTCTTTTCCACCGGAATTTGATGTATTCTTATGTATTTCGAGCTTAGGAATCCGAATCTGCTAATTAGGTAAATTGAAATCTCGGAGTACTTACCCAGGTCGTCGACGAGTCAACGCACGACCAAAAAAGTATTTTATAGATCGTTGCATAAAAGATAGAAGGCACGAGAAATCTAGGGTAAAATTGAAAGACTAGTAATTAAGCAGAAAGACACATCGTCGATGTGGGTATAACGTATAGTGTAGCCGTATATGAGTGTATGTGGTGTACATGCAATTAATAGAGAATTAGACTAGTTGTCTGTTTATAATTACTATTTCCTTACGCAAGAGCAAAGGAGTATATGGGGTGTATACATACAACCATGTCTTGTATATACCTATGCGTGTTGAGAAAGCATGAAACTAGCAAAATAAGATACAGCGTCTTACGGTGTAAAACGCGGAATTTATTTTACATCAGCTTTTCATTTCTTTCCTTGGTTTCGTACAGCAAGGAACTCTGCGCTGTGTTCCTATTTCAACATTCGCTTGTATAGTATTTTGGAAAATTAACTTTTTGCGAAACTGTAAACTAATCGTAACAAAAAAAGAAGGATAACAAAACGAAGAATGAGTTTGAAAAGTGTTCTGTAAGAAATTTCTCTTTTACTGTGTTTCGATTATTTTATTTCATTGTATACTAATTATATAAATTTTCGTGATTTAATTTTCAAACGGAAATACAAGTTGTGGCGCGAATAATTTTAATACACCGCGAATTTCTTCTGGTTACAAATGAATAAAAGAAATTTAGCTGGTTTCAACGAATCTAAAAATTATTCTTAATAAACCGAACGTTATGGTGCAGCAGCTCCGACGAGTGTTGAAAGTTATTTCCGGTGTAAACCGAGCATTATAAGCTCGATCAGATTGTGGAATCAATTAACTTAATTTTCATTTATCCTAATGAGATCGCTAATTCTCACTATATTCATCCGCAATCAACGTTCGAGATATACCCACGCAAATTGAAAAGCAAATAGTATGAAAAAATGTATTTCTTTTCAGATTCGAGATGCTCAAGACCGCGGATGGATCGATAAGCGGATCGCTAAAGGTGATCGAGTCACTGAAAAACAAGAAAAAGAATAAAAAAGGAAAAGGGCAACAGGACGGAGCGGAATGGACTTGGAAGGAACAAGTCGATCTGGTAAAATACTCCCCGGTACCAATTGAGCAGAGTTTACTGCGACTTGATCCTGAACTCAGCACCTTGGCCGTCGAGTGTTTCCTGTGTCTAATGCGATATATGGGAGACCAGCCGCTCCCACCGGATATGAGCGAAGTGAAATGCGTCTACACGATATTAATGGTGAATAAGAGTTTCCTCTTTTTATGTTCTTTTCTCTTTTTTTTCTCCAGCAGTTCATTTATTCATGTATTCGTTGATTGTTTTATTTCGTTTTAGCATTGTCACAAACTTGAACTTTTGAGAGACGAAGTTTACTGCCAGCTTATGAAACAAACTACGAATAACAAGAGCCCGAATCCTGACAGTTGTCAACGCGGTTGGAGATTGTTCAGTATAGTCGCTGCCTATTTTACTTGCAGCGAGGGTTTGAGACCTTATCTAATAAAATACTTAGAGACAGCGGCGTACGATAAGAGAAGAGCTTTTCACGGTACTGCGACCGTTTGTCTACAAAATTTAAGAAAAACCGTTAAATACGGTGGCAGAAAAAATGTTCCAAGTGTTGAAGAGATAATGGCGATTAGCGCCGGAAGAAATGCCAAACGACAAATTTACAGATTACCTGGGGGAACGGAAAGGGTTATCAACACAAAGTGTACCACAGTCGTGCAGGTGGGATTAGAAACAAATTACATTTTTGATATAATTAAAATGATCTGATGGATTGATTAATTAACAAAATTATCATTTTTTTTTTTACAGGATGTAATTGAGGAAATGTGTAGCGTAATTTCTGTCAGAAATCCCCACGAAATGGATGAGTTTTCTCTGTATTGTATCGTCGACGGTGACGCATTCACCATGCCATTAGCCAGGGACGAATATATATTGGACGTTACGACGGAGTTACACAAAAATCATCAAGTTTTCTATCTGATATTCTGCAGGTAAGACAAATTCCATTGAATGATCTAATTTTTGCGCCATGTTTTCTTCTTCTTTTTTTTCTAACGATTTCTTCGCTTTCAGATCCGTTTGGTACTACCCCTTGAGATTAGACGCTGCGTTGTACATAGAAGTTGTGTTTAATCAAATCGCACCTGATTATTTGGAGGGATTGTTGTTAGTCATACCAGGAGATCATCTACCGCAGGAGATTATAGTGAGTGAAACTTTTCATTTTTGAATTTATCACAGCTTCGTTGAATCTTCATTATTTTATCCCAAATTTTCAGTATGACATGGCTCAAAACGCGGCACTTTTGCACAAAGCTGCCGATATGACGCATGAACCAACGACTAAGGAAATAAAATATTTGCTACCAAAACCCGCACTTAGTCTCAGAGAACCTCGACCTCAACAATGGGGAAATATGGTGCAGCAAGCCTGGAGTAATGTACAACACAATACCGCGGCTGGTTGTAAAGCACAAGTACTCGGTGAGAGAAGATTTTTTTAACATTAAGCTTTCGCAAAAAAAAATTATCATGCTCGACACTCAAATGAAATTAAAATTTCCACCAAATCATAATGAATTTTTTCATCTTCCGTTGCAGAAATATTATCTAAATGGCCGTTATTCGGGTCCAGTTTCTTTGCCGTGAAACGAGTAACGGAAGGCAAGGAGAAAGGGGGGGATCATATCCTAGCCCTAAACAGGCACGGAGTTCATTTTATTGACTTAGTGACCCACGTAAGTCGGACTTTCTTTTACAATATATTTTGAAATGAGAATAAGCTTTAGATCAAGTTAACGCAGTAATTGTAACTGAAAATTTTTACAGGAAACATTGTACCACTATCCATATTCCGAGGTGATTTCAACGCGAAAAGTAAAATCCGAAGAAGGAACTTTATACCTTGATATGAAATGCGGTAATTTGATGCAGCAGAGAATAACGAGGCTTCAAACTGAACAGGCCCATGAAATATCGCGATTAATCAGACAGTACATTACAATGGAACAAAGAATGACTAACGCCCAGGGAGCCAGCGTTGGTTTTGGTTCGAGATAAAAAACAAAATAAAAGTCTGCAGCAAATGTTTGAGAATCGTTTAAAAGTCACAAGATATACATAAATATAATATTACTTTTTTCATGTTTAACGTTATTATTTATTCTATTTTAATTACGTGGTCAAAGATAAAAGTTGTACTCAAAATACTTCGGAGAGTATTGAAATTGTTAATCATAGCACGCAACATTTAGTAATAGAAGAAAAAAACACTTAGTTAAAAAATAGATGAGTCTGTTTTGGTTTATAATTTTTAAGGATGTTTAGCAGTTTCTAGTTTTTTTTTTTTTTCAATTTTTTTTAATTAATACTTTATACACTGTAAATACATTGGTTACGCTATAAAAAATTTAAAACGTAGTCGTGTTATCCTAAGAAAATATTAAATAATTATCCATGCTTATTATAAACTACGTGGGAATTAACTAACCTTCTCATGAATGGATACAACGATTGCGCCAAATCCGAGTGCGAATTTCAAGCACACTAACACAATAGGTAGATTTATTAATGAATTAGGAATCGTAGATTTTACTTTTTTGATATTAAAACTCACATGCGCACATATCAAGACTCGGAGCGAGGAGCGGAGGGGGCGTGGAAAATGCTCAAGTAATTAGCATTCATAAGTAATTATTATTATCCCTTTTCTTTCTTTTTTACTGTAAATACGAGTATTCAACGAAAAAAAGAAAGAGAGAAAAAAGACCGGGATCCAGAATTGAATTTTGTCTAGAGTTAAATAATTTTGAAAATTCATCGATGATGTACACGCTATGAATTTTTTTACACCAGCCAATTCTACGATCAATAAATTTTAGCGATTTTGAAAATCACGAAATACGTACGTCATGAATTTTAGGTACTTAAATAGATTTGTATATTTATATATTGTATGATAAGTTCAATAAAAATGATAATAATCCGAGAAATACATACCGATAACAATGAAAAAAAGTTGCATTATATACTTTACATAATTATAATAATAATGTAACAATATAATTTTAACAGCTAAGTACCTAACACGTCGTTAAAAATATACAACACACATATTATTAATATTAATATACGATTATTATTTTTTATAACATTTATATATATAAAGAAAAAAAAATCATCAAACGTTTTAACAAATTGTGTACCAAACGAAGGCCTACATCATTAATTCAAACGATATATCCTTGAATTTTCTTTACGTAATGTGGTATATAACTTTTATTCTCGTTGGATCGAACTAGTGCATACAACGAAAAAAAAAAAATCATCATATTTTATAAGTAAATGTATATGCGTAGACCAAACTTGGAGCGTTAATTTTATACATTTTTTTTATTGAATATTATCGTTACATATTGTTCGTATGATGATGCGTATGAAAATTGGAAGAATAAAAAAGGATTAATGAGTAGGGAAATTATTTGTGTCCGTAATAACTACGGTCTATACATACGTAGGTGTGATGTTGCAATAATAATCGCGTAATATACACGAAATAAAGGTTTGTACAAAAATAACGAGATGATCTTTTGATCCAAAAAATAAAAAGGCATGATAATTATTAGGTGAACAAAAAAAAACTCGATGTTCACAGGCTTTGCTGAGCAGTCGTGGACACAGCGATATGTGATACGTCGTGATGGTTAACAAAGATCGTGTGAAAAACAGGAAATAGGTAGCGGCGGAACGAAAGTCGAGCAAAGACAGGTTTTCTTTCGATTTTCTTTCAACTAGAGAGATTGTGTAATTGTACGGTATTAAAGTTATAAAAATTGTATTGCAGTGACAATATGGGAGAGAACTTTATGAACGGAGAAAAAACTCGGCACGATGAAAGAGGCAAAATTACAGGTGAACCAGTTTTTTTGCTTTTGATACAATGGAAAGAAATATTTTTTTTTTGGTAAAATTAGAATAATTATTACGAACGCGAGGCAGATTGTGATTCTTTTTTTTCTGTCCTTTGTTTTAATCATTTGTTCTCGTGATCTGGACTAGATCCGGGAGTTTTTGATTTGCGATCATGTGGCCAGTTGCTAGCGGTGTGTTTTACGTATCCAGGATCATTAGGTGATGATGGGGAATTAAGGTCCCTTTGACTACCAGAATTCGTCTGAGTTCCTATTGAATTTTGTAAAGCTGTGAAAGCCTCTTCAAGTCTTTCGATATCATCTCTGTGCCTGTTATTATTAGATGAAAATATTTTTGGTGGTGATGGAATGTTGAATGAAACGTCACGATTTTTTTTCAATATCCCAGGTGACATCCTGCGCATCCTCGTTGGGACGTTGTCGTACTGACTTGAATCTGAATTTCTGTAATCGTCCTGGTGAATATTGTTGATACCGAAATCACGATCTACTCTCATTATTTTTACACCGGGATTAATAATCTTTGCAAAAATTGGCTCGTTTCTATCGTCCCGCTGCTGAAGATTTGTTGGAAATAAGGGTATGTCTACTTCATCAACTGGACGTCTGTAAGCGTCCTTATTTCTAAAAAAACTATCATCCCTACTCTCCCTTTCGTACGATCGAGTTTCTCCCTCGAAATATTCTCGCCTTGCGTTGTTTCTGTCTTCTGCATTTCGGTACCTAACTGCACCTGCGTTACTAACATTTTGGGTAGACTCAAATCCCTGCGTATATTCTCGTAATTGTTTTCCGACATCTTGGAACTTCCGATTACGTTCGGCTTCAAACAGATCCTGCGATCTTCCGCGTTCCGAAGTATTCGGGTGGCCGTTTCGAACAATCTCTAGATCCTCCTCATCGGCATCTGGATCTCCTGCGTGTGAAGATGGTTGGTCCCCCCGAGGGTACATTTTTTGAGTCGATTGATCGGAAGACGATTCGGATTGGTCGAAACCTGTATTAACGGATCCTTTCGAAGCCGCAGAATTTTCCGCAGGAGATTTTATCGAGTTGTTATTACTCCCCGAAGACTTAGTTTCTTTCTCTGCGTTCAACGTTGCCAGGGGAAACTTTACTAAAAAAATTTATAGGTTCACTATTCGATTTTTTGATCTCTGATGAAATTTCGTGTAATTATTATTCTTATTAGAAAAATCAAAATCCAACGTATTTCCTAAATATTAATTTGTACACCGTCGCGTTTGCCTTACCGAAATCCTTGTCGCCATTCGTCTGTGTGCTGTCGTGCTTTTTTTTAGCCCCAGGAACTTTCATGAGAAGATCCACAATGAATACCAAAGCTGTCAAGAGGCACAGAGCTCCGAGAACCGCCGCGTTGTCAACCAGATCCTCTGGGACGCTGTCAATTGACGCCAAGGAAAGAGCGCCGACGACTCCAAACAAAATTATACCAAGTCCCAGAAGAAATAGTTCCTATATAATTATTTGGAAAAAAAAAAAATTAAATAAAGTTTAATTTATACGAGCGAGAGAAAATCTTGGGCGGTTAGAAAGATTAAATTGTAGTTGAAAATTTTCCAGGAACTTCTGCAGCGTTCCAAGGTTGAAAGGAAGTCGACCTTAGAGATTCAAGATTTTATAGCGTGCGGCTGCTGGATTCTGATTGTGAGTCATTATGAATATAAGTAAGTTACGATTGTTGCAGAACGGATGGATATTACGTGTCTCATAGAAAAATAATAACATGTCGTTGTTTACGGCTTGTTAGTAATTAACATATGACGAATCTTATAGATCAGGCAATGCCTTGCGCCATTTTCACTCATCGTAGTCAATCGGAATTTTCTCACGCCGTCAATATGCAAATCGATCGCGAACGGTCGCATTAAATTATTGAGATCATATAATGAAAAGAAGAGAATCAAGATCATGCATGAGATTACATTTCACACCGTGCGAAGCAGAAAATTATGACAATGTCATTTCTAAAACTGTTTTTACCGTGCTTATATGCAAATAAGAGGAAGAAAAAGAAGAATAAAAATCGCCTGACAAATTCACAGTATCATAGTCACTTATACCGCTCGGATTATCAAGTTGTCAGTCTCAGCATGTGACGCTAATTACAAGATTGGCTGAAAAAGTTCTATTCTAATAAGTTTTACATCATATTTACCGTTATTCTACCCCGAAGTTCGCCGGTTGCAGCGCCCACCAAAAGTCCTACAGTGACGATGACGTAGCCTCCGCACGTAGCTGTAGCCAATGCTGCGCCTGTGGTTTATTTTTCTTAGTTATGTTTTTTAGCATGAAATTTATGTAAACTTACTAAGAACTGGGTCATTCAAGGACCAAGGTTGCTCTCATTTACATAACTTTTCTCGGCATTCGCAAATCTATGCGACGCATACCTACGCAGTACATTTAATGTAACTCTTTGTTTGTGTTTTTCATCTAGCAGCGAGTACCCAATTTTTTTGGCAAACTAACTTTTTTATTTATTAATAAAATGCATGATATACCTATCGTGCCCCAGGTGACGTTGTTGAGTAGTGACCACTCCCTACTTCGATTTCTCAGGTAGTGAAAAACTCTTCGACTTTCGTCATCCGTAACCCTAAGCGCTATCACGCAGGCTATGCAGAAGAGCTGAAAATATTTCGTTTAATAATTTTTACAGAGCATCGATTTGCAGTTACTTCTCATCCCGAGCAAACGTCAAATTTATTTTTTATCGAGGCCGCTCAAAATTAATTACTGTCTGAATATCCATCAGAAAAAAAAATCACTTACCACTTCAATGATTCGTATAAACACTTTGCGGTTCCACATCATTGCAGTACAGCGCGATATACAGAACGTTTATAAAGTCGGCAGTAAATAATTATTTATTCACTTTTATGTTCCGAAAAAATTTGTCCCTTTCTCGATTTCGAATTGTTCATCGATTTGCAAATTTTTTTTCAATATTTCCATTCATACGTAAAATTCCCCGATTACCGCACAGTGTAATATATTCTGGTAAAATATTTTAGCGCTGTGTACGCACGCTGCACTATCATCCCCGCGTAGCGATTATCGCGGTACCAGTTTTTACTTATAAGTTTGCAAATAAATTTTACGGAAAAAGAAGCGCTCGTTAAAGGCTACCACCGTTGGGCTGTTCCGACAACGACTGAAGAGATAATGTCGAGTAAAACCGCGGGGCTCACGTTGCACGGCGGTTGTGTGCAAGTAAGCGCACGGTGGCCTCTGTCAATTCCAATGGAAATATAATGTGTTATAGTGTGCGTTTGGGTAGGTACTCTCGTGTCTGTCTGTCCATTTGTCCTGTGTAACTCGAAACAATACCATTATCACAAGCCAACATTGGCGTCGCAAAATTGTACGAATCCAGAAAAAAAAAGCACCTAAAAACTATCCCCATATTTTTTTTCGGAGTCAAAATTTCAATCTTCACGGTTCGAATGACGCACGTTTCGAACTCGAGAACGAGAAAATGCGCCGCTCTGGAAATTCACTGTAGTGTATAATTGAAAGGAAAAATCGGACTAATTGGAGTCCAAAGTGCAGGGGTTGATTTTTTAGTCTGAACTTGTTGATTTCCTGAGATCTCAAAAGAGAATTTGTGTCACCAATTTTTAGAACGTGTTACTGGCACCGAAATTTTCGCGTTATATTTTGGGCCCCTAATTTTACGCCAATTTATTACGCAGAAGTTATCGATTTTCAGTTCAATGAATACATCAGAGGTATTTGTTGCGAAGTACATTACATGAGTTTAAATAGAACGACAAAAGATACTCGCAAGACGAACTGGCTGATAAACAAACGATAATGAAAATGAATACCGCGGTGTGACTGAAATTCTGTACACTTTGGGTCTCTTCTTTCAACCCTCGGAAATATGTAGAAATAATTTCAACCAAATTATCGAACATTCGCTCGTCATTTCTGTAGTATCGAAATCGGGGATCATTAAATTTTGTGGAATAAAATAAACTACTCAGGTAAAACGTATTTGTAGCGTACATGTATTTTTCATTCAACAACGACACCATTGTCACCTGTCTTTCGTAATTCATTCGTTATTTCCTCGCCATAGTATCTGCCGACCGGCTAGCTTAACTCGAGTTACACAACCGACATTGGCGGCCATATAGTTGCAGGATTCTGAGTCGGAGTCATCGCGGTCTTTGCATGGATGTGAAACAGGTACGAGAAAAAAAGAAATAAATAATAAGTAAAAAACGAGTGATGACTTTGGAAGGTAATTCTATAGGTTGCGTGCATGTAGAAAGTTTACGTAAATTAAATTATAGTAATTTTCTGTACGCTGTATACCCTGAACTTGTATGTAACGTACTAAATATCTTTTAATTTACACCGGTTTGGGCATATACAAAATTTCAGTTTTAATTATTTTGTAATCGTAACGTGCAGTATATTCGGTGTTGAAGTTGAATTCATTTTATCGTGGCGCGTGTTCAACAATAAAGTTTTCTAACTCATACGACATTGTATGAATCCTCCAGTCCACAGGATCGTACGACGATTCCATGCTATATTTCTTTTCGATGGGTTATTTAACGCAACATTGTAATGCGCCGTTATGGGGTCAACGAACGCTAGGCAAAACTGCCATTTTCATTTTCATTTCGCCTCGAGATATCGGCTAGTTTACTAGGCCCGAAAAATATCAGATGAAATTCCAATATCAGGGTTGATAAAAATATCGCCGAAGAAATCAATTTTTCTGTAATTAATATTTACGACTGTGCGCAAAATAAATTCACTAACGATTGAATCAATATTGAACGAGTGAAAAATTTATTTGCAGCATTTATGCATCTTAAAATGTATCATAATTTAATTTATTCCTGAATAATGGCCGATCGTTTATTGACGACGATACGTCAACAACAATGTATAATTCCCCTTCCTCCCCAAGGTTTGTAGGAGCCCAACATGGTGTCGATCAGTAAATTCGATCGATTAACGAAGTCGCTAATAATTTATTCCGTCAGATGTAGCTGGCTGCCCTTAGTGGCGTCTTTTCGGGGCACGTGGAAAGCGTAAAACCCAGCCTACTTCGGGAGCTTGTCCAATCAGGATCGGAACGATGCAGTCGTCATCCCGATCCTCGTTACCACAAGGGTGGTGCGACTACGATCTATGAAACTCTTTGCACAACAAGGTCGGTGGCCGGTTGTAGTCGTTGCCTGAAGCAGCTTTTAAAAAAACAATTTTTTTTCCTTCTTTATTTTGATGAATTTATATTTTATTAAGTGATCAGTGAATTATTAATTTTTCTTTTTTTATCAATTTATTTTATTGATAATCGTCAATTTTGAGGTTTGGATAAATGAAATAAAAATCTTCTATGATATCCGCGTATATGTTTCGTTTTGCTAACAGTGACGCGGTTTATTTACACCAGTTTAAACTAATTAGACAATTTCAATTTGCGAGTGTTTTAAAAGAATTTTCTTAATTAACGAAATGAATTTTTTTTCTTCAAAGAACCATAATAATCGACTCAAAAACTAAACAATCAACAAAAAAAATTAATCAACTTACAATTCCTATTCAATGAATTTTTATTAAAAATCGATAGAAAAGAATAATGCGTAATCCAAGCAAAAACGAGGATGCGGAATCGCCTACGAAAAATGGAGAAAACGAAGATTTTACTTCAGCGGATAATGACCGAGTCAAATCCGTGGTAAATAAAAATCTTTCGCAATTTTCTGATCAGGATTTTGGCAGTTCTACCAATTATGACAGCGATTGCTACCGCCGATCGATAATTAACGTTGAGGATCAAGTGAAAACCAGTAAGCTTGTGCTCCAACTTGTAACGGATTCCAGTTTCAATATGACTCAGATAAACGGGCAAAGAAAGCTGGGAGGACCTCCCCCTGGATGGACAGGACCTCCACCTGGGCCGGGATGTGAAGTTTTTGTAGGTAAACTTCCGAGGACAGTATACGAAGATGAAATTTATCCGACGTTCCGCCGGATGGGCGAGGTATACGAAATTCGATTGATGATGGATTTTTCCGGGACGAATCGAGGCTATTGTTTTGTTATGTTCGGAAAACCTGAATACGCTGCACGAGCTATAAAGGAATTAGATAATACTGAGATAAGACCTGGAAGAAGAATTGGCGTCGTTGCCAGCATCAATAACTGCAAGTTATACGTTGGCCAGTTACCTATGGATATTTCTTCAGAAGCTGTTATCAGGGTAAATTATTTATAGGTTTTCATAATTTATCCAAATCTTTCTACGATTTTACAGCGTTAATTGTGAATCTTATAACCTCTAATGAGAAGCTACAAGCTCGCAAAAGCAACAAAATGACGAGAGCTCTTGAAACAATGTCTCCTTGTTTTGACTGGAGCAAATAATTTTCGAACGAATCACTATTCTGAAACATCTCAAACCGATTTTTATCGTCAACGCAATAAAACTTCACTGGAAATAATTCCTAATTATTTCAGGATTCTGATTCAACACTTTTTTCAATATCCTTACGCAGCTTTCCAATATTCGGCCATTTTTTTTTTTAAAATAAACTGTAATTTTCTGTGTTAAATCAATTGAGTCGTTATGAATTTAGAAAATCTACGACATCACCGACGACGTTGGGCAGGTGGCAGTTTATCGGAACGCAAATGATCAGGCAAAGTACGCTCTGATATCTTACAAGACACATCGGGGTGCTGCCATGGCCCGAAGAAGACTCGTCCCCGAAAGAGGTGCACTTTTCGGAGGCGCCGAAGTTAGCATTGACTGGGCACATCCAAGCATGTTTCCTTCCAATGTAGTGAGAATTTATTGTATTAATATTTTTCTATTCTATCGTGACCGAACCATTGAAGGAAATGAATTTTATTAGCGAAATATAGAGTTGCGATTTTTATCGATAAAGATTTTACCCGAATAAATTGTATTCGGTGTTTCAAACAAGTTTAATTATATATAATTTCCTTCAACGTCGTTTGATTCAGATTGCGTGATATTTTTCTTTAAACTTGACCCGCCGGGGGCGTGTCGACGATAATTATTGAGTCGAAATATGGTTTGCCTCGTTGTCCCTGTAAAACGTAAAAAAGCTATTTTATAATTTGTTAAACGATGTGTTTCTGGCAGAATGAAAGGGAGTCTAAAGTGAACAGTGACCCTGAATCTGTTGACAATAATATCCACTTTAGATTTCGCTCCCACGTCAAAATGGAACGTGGGGATTTTAGCTGATGCAGCTGTTTCTTCTTCTTATTCTTCTTTTTATTATCCCTGCGAGTTTTGCTGCCTTAACTACCGAGACAATACAAATACATACCATATATAAATAAATGTTTGATGAAAATCTGCACTCAAATCTTGACACATTTATAATCTGCCGTATAAGTAAAATCAGAAGTGCACCGCGTGCCCGTAAAACCATTTCGGGATCGCGAATCTAGGTAAACATTATTCCTCATATTATTTTCATGATCGTACACGATGTCCTGCTTTTTATTCTGCGTTCTTCGTGCATTTGACCGTAGGGCATTTCAAAGTAACCGGCGGAGAAAAAAAACTAATAATATGTGGGACCAAAAGTGATGAGTTGGTCTGAATCATTCGATTAACAGCTTTTTGAGATGCTGAGTGTATTTTCGTAACTGAGTATCAAATTTGGACAGTTTCGGAAAATACGGTGTGATCTTAGCTAGTTTGAAATGAAATGTCGGCAACAATGTCGTGTTTGAATTTTGATCTGAGTTGCGCGACGCTTGAATTTAGTTAGTTTCGCCACACCCAGACGGCTCTCGAGTCTCGAGATTTGTCGACTGCTCGACCAGGACTCGCCGGTTAACCGAGGGCAGGTCAGTCAGCTGATTGCTGGCGTCGTAGAGTGTTGTGCGTATTAAACTCTCGCTTATTATTTCACTAAAATTTACATCGCCATGAGTGATTCGAAGGAGATCAACAGTGAATTTCGCAACTACCGCAGTCCTCTATCGACCAGATATGCGTCGAAAGAAATGCAGTACAACTTCAGCGACCAGAATAAATTCACCACGTGGCGCAAGCTATGGTTAAACCTAGCCAAAGCAGAAATGGTTCGTAAAACGCACTTGCTAGTTCCTTCACCACGTGCCTTTTGCGCGATTTTTTTTTTCCTTTTAAATTTTCTATTTCTCTGTCTGTATGCACGTTATAAAATTTTAGCACTATTCTTTGATTGACCCTGATCCTGTCCTTTCTCGCATTTAATAACCATGCAAGCAACAATTTCGCTATGTGAAAAATATTTTGGTACGCAATTTAAATGTGGCGAAAGGTCTCGCATGACCGGTTCAAAAATCATGACGTCTGGATTTCAAAAACATGATAATAAAGACCCCCTGCTGGCGAGAAGTTATCTCTGATATTGCTTTTTATGGTCAGGGGTCATCGGAATCTTGTGACGAAACATATGCGCATTATCTGTATTTGTAATCAGCAACCCTAGTTCAATTTATGTTAGCCATGCAGCTCTTGAAACTTCTTTCACCGAAATACAACAATTTCCATTCAACAAAAATTTCGAGTTACTCGGAATTTGGCAGCGAAAAAATTATCCAGTCTGCAGCACACGCAAGGCGTTCTCATCCGAGGGATGGCGAGGCAAATTTTGTTCGATTGAATTGGCGCGAATTTTTTTAAATAATATTCCATGCCTATAATCGTGTTGACAATTTGATGCAAGGTTGAGGAGAGCGGGATCCGTGACGAAGGAGGGAACGTGGATATATCTCGGCTCATTCTGGGTAGTGATAATCGACGTTGCCAAAACCGCCGACGATCTAGAGATGACTTCCTGGACCACAGCATCCGCACCTATCTGCAAGCTGAAAGCGTCGCCAGAAACAAGCAGAGCTTTTCTACACAGGCATCATCCGACGAAGATCATCGCAGTTTGCAAGAGTACGAAAATTGCTTCGATCTATTCAATGACGAAAGTTTGGTAAACTCCGAACAAACATCTTTCACCGGTCATAACGATAGTTTGGATGTTTTTGATCAAATTCAATCAACCACCGATCAAAATTCAAGCTCAATCAGCCAAGGCCGTAACAACTCGGGTCTGCTTCCAAGATGTGAAAATTCTTCCACGTCTTTAGAAATTTGCAAGAAACCAAATTCTATTTGTGAATTAAACGCCGCATCGTATTCGTCCGATTCTTCGGGGTGCTCCAGCCAAAGTTCAGTTTCAGAGAGCAGCAATAATAATAACGTGTTTGGGATATTCCCAGATTCAGGGATAGTCACGTCATCTTTCAAAATTTTCGATCCCTCAGAGTATCACGCGTCTTCAATGTATAGTCATTTTAAAAATGACGCCAAAGAAAATTCAATCTTGATAAATTCAGGTGTTCAGTCTCTGTCCGATTTAATAGACGCTGACCAGCAAACTATTAATGAATGTAACAATTTTTCGGTCGACACCGAAAGTTGCTCCAACAACGAATCAGTTAAAGGTTCAGATTATCTTGAAAGAAAAGTAGAGTCTTTGAATTTATTCGACAATTACACATTTTCGAACAATCTGCGGGTAAATTTAAACGGAGTTCAAGATTTCAAAGATAATCGTGCGGTAGGATTTGAACGTGAGAACGGCGTTTTATTAAAACATTCACAGAGCGTTACGCACAAAGTTTTTTCGGAAAAAGAAAAATATAGATCCGAACGAGTAAATAAGATCTCACCTAAAAATCGGAGGAAATCTGAGTCGAAAAAAAATCAAGAACAGAAACAGCGGCGCAATAAAAACCACAGCAAAAATGGAGACTCTGAATTCTCTAAAATTGTCGAACACGAGAACAAAAATTCTCGCAGAGGCTCGCGTGACGACAAGTCACCCAGGGCCCGAAACTCGTACCTACCATACGGTCGGTCACAAAATAGTTTTTACAGTTCACCATTGACTTGCGATCGCGTTCCTAAACGTAACTTTTCTTCGCCAAATCTTCTGCTGACCAATAATAATAGAGTACAATACCCAGTTTTGGATCCAAATTCGAATAAAATTGTTCCACAAATAAGATTTTCGATCAATCAGCTGCACCCAATTTACCAGGGTGTAGATCGACGGCGAATTTTTGATATGAATCGCCATTGCCAGTCGTCGCCAGCGCCGTCAGTATTACCTCCCAATTCTTTGATCAATAATAACGTTCTTCAATTTTCTAATATCGCGAGGGGCAATACTTTTATTAATCAGCAAAATCTACGGGGTATTCCTGATCCTTTTAAAAATATCAGAAACGATGAAAATTTTATCATGCATAGGCAGTGTATTGAAAACGGTGCAAATTTCGGGCATCCAATGATCGGTCACGCACGTGCTAACAATGCAGCTAATAATATGGCGTATTCAATTCCGAGATTCGCAAATAATCTGAACGCAAACTCAAAAATCGCTTGGCTGTCCGCTCAAATGGCATTAAACGCGTACGGTAATTCATCCCATAAAAATTTCAATGGAAATCCGAATTTGTTCCATCCAGGTGGATCTAACGCCGCAAATCCCGTAAAAAGTTCAATAATTTACTCCCAATCGCAATTTACTGGGAATCGAACGAATACTTTCGAACATCCCGGGGTGTTTAGATTAAACAATAATAATTCCTCATTTGCGAATTATCGGCCAGGTCAAAAGCTCGCCAATCCTAACCATCAAAGTACCAGCTCTCGCGTTTCACAGCCAACTGCTACCGCGTTCTCAGATGGAAAATATTCCAACGTACAACAAATAATGGCGCCCAAATTGGGACGCCCGATTTTAAGCAGCTCATACATGACCCTCCGCAAAAATAATCAAATTTCATAAAGCGCAAAAAAAAGCAATTAAAAATAGCATAAGGGTTATGAGTTTCCTGATTAAATGGTACCTGATACAATTTTTAACCGATCGATAGGTAAAATCGATTGCTGTTAAGTTGCCAAAAAAACAAAGTACAACGAGTATAATTAATTGATTAATTAAGAAACATCAACTATATGATAAGGATTTACTATAAAAAGTTTTACTATATACAAGACTATATTGGGACTTTCGAGACTTCTTCGCAAGTTACTATTTCATCGATTTTTACAGAAGCTAAGAGAAATCAACGAGAATCTTGAGATTTTTTTAAACATCAATCATTTTATCTCAGTAAAGATACAAAGTGTATCGTGATGTGATGAGTATGCCACTGCGATTAATCATCTTGTTTTACTATACTATATAATCTAGTATATTTTACTATTCTTTTGCTATCATCACTGTCGAAGCGTCTAATATAATCACCGCAAATATTATTATCAATTTTGTTTTTTTCAACATCTAAAAATAAATTCTTGTTTTCTGTTTTATCAACGCTTAAGAATTATGTGAATTGCTCCGTTTGTTTCATTTTTTTCCGTTTGCTTCATGTTTGTTGAAGAATCAAATTTAATAACTGAATGGCTCGAGTGTTCTTGCCAGATTTTTATTATATGTCCTGAAAAAGGAACACGAGATATCGTGATATTTTTTGAATATCAAATTAACTTTGAAGAAATTTATTTTAATTATGCAGTACAAAGAGTGCGGTCGTGATTGAATTACTAATTTTTTTTTTTCAAATTTTTCCGCTCTTTTTTTAATTTTAATTTTATTTTTCTTTATTCCTGCACGTACAATTTACTGTCAAAGCCGAAATTGCTTGTCTCAATATTTTTCCTACTACTGTTATAATTATATAAGTTATGCTTAAGTAATTGTTGTTTCGTATAAGCGATTATCTTTGTTTTTTTTAATATTACTTACACTACTTTCAGTTTACGTGATCTTATTTTTTCCCTCGAGGATAAATGATTTGCTTCACGAAGCATACAGTTCAATTACTCACATACGTATATCGTTAGGCTAAGATTTTTCAAGGTAGATTTGCCAAATGACCGTCGCAGTTAATTAATAACCTCGTGATATTTGATAATAATCATCTCATTTAACATTCCTACATTTTTCTGTTAAGTATATTATTTTCCATTGATTAATAAACCTATTCTATAATTTCCTATTTCTGCTTGTGTTGTATTGTTTTGCATGAATTTGACTTCATTTTTTATCCACCCTATGTCCCCTCTCCCCTGATACTTTAATACCTCGATGTAAATCAAATTCAATATTGTATAACATCATTTACTTTATTTTACATCTCATTACACGTACACATCATATGGAAATAATTTTAAGAATAGTTTTTGACTTTGTATGGAAAATTCTTGGGTTACCTTTGACTACCTGCGTACATTTGATACCTGCTACATTTGCCGCATCTTCTGTTTTTCGGGTGGCCAGCTTCTGGAGGCTGAAAAATTGGCAATTAATATCATAAAATTTAATATGTATTTGTAAATGAATGTCAGGTTCATATAGGGTCGACGAAAAAATCGGGGTTACACAGACCTGATAAAAAATTGCTTGCGAACATTCACAGCATTTCATGTTGCCGACAGTTGGTTGTATCGTGGTACGTCGGTGCGGTATCTTAAATTTAATTATTCCAATTGTAAAGTTGACGTTGATTCACGTGCAATAGCAGGTATGTTTAACAAGTAATCGAAGTGCTATATAATCTCACTTTTACTAAATATTTATCGGCGCAATGATTGCAGATGTTTCTGCCGAACACATCTTTGTAGTAGTACTGATTCGAACAGTTGCAAAATGGACCCTGTGAGAATCAGATTTTCTTTTTTTTAATTCTTTTTAAATTTGTAGCAAAAATTGTACAGCCTTTACTTACCCGCTTGGGCTGAGAGTCTTTCGAATTGGCACTGTGCTTCGTATTTTCCTCCGTATTAACGAGATTTTCAATCGGCGCGTTCATTACAGCGGAAGTAGAACTACGATAAAATAGTTTGAAAATTATTATTCATGGAATAACACCCTTAATTTGAATTTTTGCAACTTACCTTGCCCCTTTAATCGCCGATGTTCCAACCGGAGTGATCGACTCGATTTTAACATCACTGCGGAAAAGGTTTCTCCGAGACGTACTTGCACTTTTAGTATCAGCGCTGAAATTGGGATTTCAGATTTCGCATATATTTTAGAAAAGATTATTCGGAGCTCCTCAGAAAACTTAGTATCAAACCGAGGGGGTAACCGCTTGTGAAATACTTGGGACAGTCAATTTTTAAATGATATGAAATACTATTGGAATGCTCATGAAATGGTCTGAAATGGTGTGAAATGGTATGAAATGTTTTGTTACAATATGTTTTGACCTTCAAGAACACGATTCCGTCAAGTTAATCAAGTTAGGAATAAATTCCATCGAGATATCATTATTTTTTCACGTTTCGAAGCGATAAATTCGCGATAACTCGATCAATTTTATAGATAGATCAATTTAACTTGCAGATTCGTGTTCCTCAGGTCAAAATACGTCAGAAAAGTGTCCTACGATCGATTTTAAAAATACTTCATTTTTGGCTCAAAAATCGAAAAAATCCAAAGGGGTATACCTTAGATTTTTGTCGATTTTGGGGTCAAAAATCGACATTTTTTTAAATCGATGGTAGGACACTTTTCTGACGTATTTTGACCTCAGGAACACGATTCTGCAAGTGAAATTGATCTATCTATAAAACTGATCGAGTTATCGCCAATTTATCGCTTCGAAAAGTGAAAAAATGAAGATATCTCGATGGGATTTAATTCTAGCTTAATTTAGCTTGCAGATTGGTGTTCCTGAGGTCAAAATACGTAAGAAAAGTGTCCTACCATCGATTTAAAAAAATATCGATTTTTGACCCCAAAATCGACAAAAATCTAAGGTATACCCCTTTGGATTTTTTAAATTTTGGGGTCAAAAATGAAGTATTTCTAAAACCGATCGCAGGATACTTTTTAAACGTATTTTGACCTCAGGAACACGAACCCGTCGAGTAAATCAAGCTAGGAATAAATCCCATCGAGATATTCTTATTAGTGGAATACTCATGAAATGGTATGAAATGATGTAAAATAGTTGTGAAATGTGAAATGGTTGGGACACCTATATGTTGAGTGGTTACCCCCTCGTATCAAACTCACGTGAGCTCTTCGTCCTTTTTTTCGGAAACCAAAGATCCTCCTTCCGATAAAACTATTTCTTCTGCAGATACTTTTTCACCTTCTTTCGAGCTTTCAGAGATTCTGCTGTTCTCGACTGATGGCGGAACGTTAGATTCTTTAAGAGAAAATGAACTTTCTTCATTGATCCTTTCTTGAAGACTGATATTTATGCTTTCTCGTAGTAGATTCTCTTGCATGGGTCTGAAAAAGGGAAGCGCATATTTCTGTTATAGGTTCGACTTTTTTACTGCGTCGAATATATAGAAAATCGGATACAAAGTGAAAAAAAAAATTGGAAATAAAACTCACTCAAACCCATCGCTTGATGCAAAACTATGTATAACTTTGGGTGATGATGAAAACGCTTCTTCTATCGATGGTTGCTTTATCATGACTTCTTCGGTGCCAATCGTAGCATCGATTTCTGTATTTTGGTCCATTACTGACATTGGCTTTACCGATGGTGTTTGAGTCTTTTTACTTTTTCTTATGGAATGCGTCAAGCTTATCCTTTTGACTGGATTAGGCAGACCAGCTCGTTGCGCGACCAGACCAGCACCGTGTGTTGGACAACAACCTTAATATGTACGCACTGTTAATCGATCAATCAATCATTAATTACATCTGTCAACGAATTTATAATCTCACGAGTTTCGTAGACCCGAGGTGATTTTTTCATGCATACAATCGTAGATTCCGTAGATTTGAAACCTGAAAGGCGAATATTCCGTCAATGATGATAATTTTTGAGTTTTTCAACATCTGAGTTTCGTCTACGCGAAATTTCGCTTACTACAATTCGAGCCTGCTAATGTTCCTCTCTCGACGAGAAGTGGGGGCTCTTGTTTCATCTGTGCGATTGGGCCTCGGTCGCAACAAAACCTGGAAGTAAATAGATACCTGCCATTTTCTGATAAACTGCGGGCATTTTCCAGATACTCACATCTCAAAATTCTGGTACATAGCTAAGAAAGATGGGCAAATTCCTTCTGGCGAGTAATCAAGTGACGTCGAACAAACTGGACACGGTGATGAAGTCTGCGCGTTTTTTTCTTCGGCGTCAACGATCGTCTGAAAGTAGTTTTAATTGAAAATGATTTCCGACTTCCAGTATTGGATTTTTTTTTTTTTTCATCTTCGTATTAATCATACCAAAGTTTCGTTGTCTGTCCGTTTCACCGATTCGACCGCCTCCGTTTGAGTTTCTACTATCTTTGGAGATAATTTTGTGTCAGGGCTTGTCGGACTATCGACGTATTGTCTTCTTTCGCCGATTCCAACATTTCCAAAATTTGACAGTCGCGGGCGATTTTCCTCACCCCAACTGAAGCTCGTAGAAGTCTCGCGCGTTATTGGCTGTAGAAAAATAAAATCGATCAAAAATTTTCGCGAGTCATTCAATCGATCAGAATTTTTTTATAACACATACCTTCGATTTCCAGTGCTTATAGTTAGTTTGAAGCGTTTGAATCACATCAGAGGAGGGTTTTTGATAAAGTGGCGAGCACGGTGGACATCCGGATTTTTTTGTGTAAGTATATCTCCAGTATCTGCAGTCAGAATATTACAGCTAAACTGCATACTCGGTAAAAATGTATACGGTATTAGGTTCAATACTGTTGAAATATAAAACTTGCATAATCATTATCATAGTGTCGAGCAGAAATAAGAGAGCTGCGACCAAACACAAGATCATCAGGGCTATAACTGAACTGTTGTTTGATTCTCGGTGAATTAACAAGCATAAAATAGCCTGCGCAGCGGATGTGAATAGCACCAATCCGAGAAGCACAATCAGGAACATCTATAACAAGAAATTTCATTCACCAGGCTCTGAGAATAAAATTATCGTGCAAGTTTAATCAGCTTAGCAAGCACACATCTTATCTCACCGGCAAGTCTGGCACTACACGTCTTCCTAGTTGACCAATAACATCGATACTCATGGCGATCGCGAACGAAGCGAATAAAAATGTCAGAATAATTGAGGCAGTGATGCCGAGGGGATTTTCTGGAATTGTCCACAGAAAAACCGTGAGGGATAGAAGCACGACGTCGATAATCTGCCGGTGGTATAAACGCTTGTGAATTTTGAGGAAACTTCTGGTTATTTTTATCGTCAGAATGATAAGTAACTGAAGATTCTCCGTACGAGTTGAATCAGTCTAATTGGTCTCAATGTAATGGGGACGTTATTTTCACGCCATCGCGGTTGCAAGCTTTGGATTTTTTCAGCCGACGATAGCTGCTTTGGGTCTGCGGGTAGATGAAATTGTGTAAATTTAGCGAAAATTTTGGCGAAACATCAAGGAAGTAACCAAAATTTTCTCGACCGAATATCGAACCTCGTTTTACCGAGTTATGTGGTAACATTTTGATAAAATCTGGATTATACCTTCGACGGATTCTGCGGCCAAGTTTTTCTCCGTGATTTTCATATTTGGTATAGATGATAGCTGCTAGGAACTTAATTGAATTACTTAAATCTTATTCTGTAACATTACTGAAAAATGTGCATGCCATCAGAAGTCAAAGTTTGACATCTCACTTTTTGACATTTCCTTTATTTCATCATTTGTTCTATTGTTAAAATTAATCGCCAAGATTATCATCATAGGTATAGGCTTATAATTGTACATATCTATTGATCGTTTAGCCTAAATTGGTTATTTTTTCTCAGCCCTTTGTTGTTTTTGGTTTTTCCTTTCGACGCCAAGATCTGTTGCCGATGTAGATTCCGCATTTAATCCTCCAGAAATCAATCCCAACGATGTCTGACAATTGCACCTAATCATCCAGGGACCAATCGAATTAGGACTCTAGGATCTTTCTATGAGTAGGAACAAAATTTTCCCAAAAGTTACTCACATTCCAAAACCTCGTGCTAAATGTAAAAATGTCGGACAAAGTCCGAAGTCGTCAGGTATTCTTCGATTTCCGTATCGTTCCCAATTATTTGCGCAAACAGGACATCTGGACGTCGTTTGCGCCGGTTCCTCTTTCACGTCCGCAACAATCTATTTGATAGGAAAATAAAATCGATGCACATGCGATTCATCCCGTGTTCAAGATGCGGTAAAACGCCTCACCATTGACTCGACATCGGAGACCGCTTTTTGTTGCGGTGGTTCCGTTTGCACCTCGATGACCTTAACGCTCGTCAAAGAAGGAGCAGTCACTGGTCGGTCGGTATATTCGCGTCGTTGACCTACTCCGATCTTACGAAATTTGTGCAAATTTACCAAATCCGGGTGGGATGGTCGTTCGTAATCGCTGACACTTGTCGTTACATCGCGGACATTTGGCTGTGAGCGATAATTTTGCGTTCAGAAATTAATTCGGCTCCTTATTTCCTCTTTCGAGTTGGTGAAGGAATTTTATACACACCATGAGTGGATCTAAGGTGCTGATTGATTTTTGCGAATAATTTTCACTCGGTCTGTAAATTGTCACGTTGCTGCACGAGGCGCCAAAAGGACATCCGTCGACTCTCATGCAAGACTGTCGCCAGTTCCTTGAAATTTTATAAAAATAATTTTACTTATTCGTACGTGTTCGGATATGAACGAAATTTCTGGGCATATGTTCCTCACAGTATCAGTAGAATTATGTCTAACAGAAATATAGCAGCTTCGATAATGCACAGGATCATTACGGCAACGAATACCGCATTGGGTTTCAGCGGATAAAAAACAAAGTAAACTCCTTCCCCTGCAGCAGCAAATAATAAAATACCCAATGCAACGAACAGGAGCATCTATTAATTGTGGAAACCAAATCTTACGATGTAATTTTTATTAAAAGAAATTAATGTTAGTCAGTCTTACCGTAGTGTCGGGTACAGTGCCTCCAGCTATTTGGCTGATCATGTCGAGACTCAGGACGAATAGGTAGGTCGCAAATAAAGCGATCAAAAGTATCGCAGTAACTTTAGAGTCGGTTGATAATTTTCCCCAGTTTTTTATCATCGCGTAAATCATCAGCGCAAGGAGAGCCACGAGGATGAGCTTTTTTACGACAAGCAATAATTTTGATTATGCGTAATGGAATATTATGGAAAAATAATTATTTCGAATTTTTTTTCATCAACCCACAAGTTCGACCGTTCTAAGTGGTTTGGCCATTCGATAAATTCGGCCACACCAGCACCTCGAATTTTTATTTTCTATTCTATCCATTTTCTCAATTTCAGATGGCTCCAGATTTTCTACCTCAGTATTTTTAAACTGTACGGTAGATCCGGGGATCTTTTCTTGATTTTCTGTATCATATAGCGTAAATGTTGAACAATGATCTTCACTATTTATAGGTTTGGTTTTCGAAATTTTTTACAAACCCATGTTGGAAAGGTGTATTGGTTTTCTCTGGTTGTCCTCCACGAGTTTTCGAACTTTAAATTGTCAGATTATTAACTCGAATGAACTTTATATCATTGAGTGAACAAGAATCGCTTGATAAAATAATTCAAAGTAGTTTGACGTTTGATCCATTAATGTGTCAAGTGCACTAGAGTTTCATTTGTCTCTAGAAAATCTGTTGCCAAGTTGTTGGCGTCTTCGATGTGGATTTGATCAAAGAAAACGGTTGGATCTTTAATCGCTTTTTCAAAAAACTATAACACTTATATACAGGCGCGCGAGATGCACTTTATATCGTGTTGTTGATTCAGTTTTTTTATTTTTGAATATATTATATGTATTCGTGCACATGTTTTGAGAAATTTCCCAATTCTGCTAACTAAATTGATCTATCTATCGAAATGATCGAGCTATAGTCATTTTGTCGCATTTCAGAGCAAAAAACTGCAGATATCTCGATAGATTTTAGTCGTAGTTTAATTTAGTTAACGGATTCATGTTTCTCGGATGGAAATACATACCCCATCAAACCCAATGAAAAATTTTTTTGATTTTTGGCTCAAAAAACGGAAGAATCCAAAGGGTTATACCTTAGATTTTTATGTATTTTGAGCCCAGAAATTCGAACCTGCTAACTAAATTGATCTACCTGCCGAAACGATCGAGTTATCAGCAATTTTTCGCTCTGAAAACCAACAAAATTGTTTCAAATATAATATGCGTAGAATAAAAAACAATTATCTATAAATCATGCCTTGAAATTGACCATAATTTTAGTCCACAAGCATCTCAGTAACCATATAGAAATATGAGCAGTACATCGATTAGGTATAAAACCGCACAACTTCCAGAGAGGCATATAATTAACAATAATTCCCAGGACGATCCAGCTCTCGACCATATAAAAAAAACACCACCCGCAGCTATCAGGAAAAGAACTGTCCCCACGACTCCAAAAAGAAACATCTAGAATATTGAAATGTATTTTTAATTGGTCTGTAGTGTTTTAATTAGCGTCAATCATTCGAACTGCAGGAAGCTCCTTTTTTTTGTACTGTAACTATGAGACTTACGGGTGTATCAGGTATCGGATCTCCTCCAAACTGACTGATTATATCGATCAAAGCGATGAACAGAAAACTGCTGAAAACAGCTGTCAGCATAATGACAACGACGTTGTCAAACGGGGTTGTTTCTTTAGAAATTGACCAGATAGTAATAGCGAATAGAATTGCCACTATAAGCTGAGAGGTTGAATATTAAATTTTATCAATGTTCATATCGAAGCTATCATTAAAAGTTTTGCTCACAAATTGAAATATCCGAATGGGTTTTGCGACTGGAAGTGCGTAAACTTCGTCATTTAACACGCTCATCGAACGCGCGGAAAATGATCCTGGTCTCAACGCCAGCTGGCAGGTTGGGTTCATCATCTCCGATCAGAATTGAAAAAATATCCTCGAATTATACGATTTCAGACCAATTAATGCGACTAATAGTTGAAAAAAACTGATCTCATATCATAGGAGTTGGAATTCAATACCCATAACATTTTCCATATAGGTATACCGTAACGGTTCGATCTGAAGTTCTATTCGATTATTGATAGGTCATAATTATTCGTGGTCGATTATCGAACAGAATATTCGTTATTATTAAAAATCTAAACTGTGGAATACACGAATAATATATTCTTTGCACAGAATTATGGGTAAAATATAAATATAATATTGTCGTTAGATCTAAACATTATATAATCGAAATATATATGATATGGATCTACATCGATCCATCATTATGCATAATTATCAGTACATACTTTATGTTGAACAGTCAAAGTTTGATACATAAAATGTATCTCACGTAAGGCACAGTATGTAATACATAATACAATATCTTTATATATATTTATAAAAATTAGGACGGAATCAATACGCGAATAATGAAAGCGATTTGTCGGCTGCCTCGAAGAGCGAATTTTACTATAAACTATTTTACAATTACATTAATCAAACTATTCTACATACCTAATCATTTTTATTATGTTAGTCTGCCCTTAAATTATTCATATTTTCATTGGATCTCATTTTCGGTTTTACAAGCTATCGTTGAATTTTACTATTAAAATTAGAAGAAAAAAAACAACGGTGCACTTTCCGGATTTCATAGCCTTGATTTTCGATTGCATTTTTATGAGTGCATTTCACGGTTAATTACGTTGTACTATTAGAGCTCGAGGAAAATAGAAAAAAAAATCTAGTAAAAAATTAAAAAACCTGAAACGAATATACATGATCATTTATATACCTTGTTAATCAATAATAATCGGTATTGTACCTACGTAATATACGTTTTCTACGTGCGGACTAGTAATCGTGTTCTTTTTTTTTATACCTATATTAGCTGTATAAAATTTTTCTAAAATATTTAATCAAAACATTTTAGACAATTCAACGTTTCGCGGGAAAGAAAGATATGATATCTTAATAACTAAATGCTCTGTTTATCCGAACTATTAAAATATGATATAATACTACTAATTATTTTTCAATAAATACTTATCAGTGATTGTAAAACTACACGTATTATTTTTGAACATTGTTCAAATTTCATACTTTACAGAATCTAATTTTTGCAGCGATATAATTAGAGCTGATAATGATCATGGAACAAACAACTGTGAAAAATCTTTGGCGTGTATATTTAACGCGAACTTAGATCGCTTGCATTTCGCCATCTTTTTTTTTTTCCTATAAATATTCTAAAACGTGTGAAAATATATTCAGCATTCACACGCACATATGAAATGTGCGTGTTTCAGTTTCGATATTATATAATTTATGAAAAAAAAATCAAATAAAATCAAATAAAATCAAATAAAAATAAAATGCAAAAGCATCACTTTTTCTACGAATATTGGAATGTAAAGAAAACATCTATGACGAACACCGCCGCATTTACGAAAGCGAATACCCCTCCTGATATCAGCATCTCCATATACTGTTTACTCGGGTATATTGCGTTGTTCGATATCTGGACATAACTTCCTCGGAGCTTACGCCAATCGTGAACTATAACGCTTCCCGCTACTATAAACAGAATTGCGCCAACGCTCGAGAAAAGAAGTGCCTGAAATAAAAAGAACAAAATGGATTTAATATTTTCAAGCACCTTGTACAAATTAAAATTTTTTTTTAGAAGGTTGAAAGTCTCGCAAAAATTGCTCTTGCTTCCAAAAAAAAAAAAAAAAAAACAATTTAATTATCAGAACAAATCATGAAAATCCCATTCCATTTTTATTCCTGCATACGACACAGGTATAATGCAGTCTAACATAAGAGAGTTGGGTCTTTTTATGCTTCGTTTGTCGCGAGCAACTAGGTCAGGTTAGAACTTCACGTATGGTGCGTGATACATATAGGTATATATGGTACGCTAAATAGGTTTACATATGTATACTTGTATGCATAGATGCACGTGCAGCTTGCTCATAACCGTTTCAGTTTTTATTATTTTTTATTTTTTTTTTCTTATAGGGCGGGTCAAGTTATTCAACAAATTTAGTGACCGCACGTATAACGTGCAGTAAAACCCCGTAGACGGTGTATTTTATGTAAAATAAAATTCCAGAAATATGAGATCAGAGTTAAAACACACCGACCGAATGCATTGCGCCTGCACATACACCCCGTACGTGGCGTGTTTAATGCGCGATATTTGAACCGTGAAAAGCAAAACATATTTGAACCCCCTGAGCTACCAATTATCGCGTATAACTCAAGTACTGACTCATGCAAACCTAGTCGGTTAAACTTCGATCTACATCGTGTAACATATACGAGCACTATAATACACGCGTTTCAAATGTTAATTTTTTTTTCACAAATTCCAAGCGAATTTTTTGGCGATAGTTTACACAAGCGCTTTTTCAATACGTGAAAAAGAAAGATAAAGAAGAAAAAACCACTCCCATATTAATTAGCATACCGTCTAAGTTTGTAATGATATTGTCAGATGTGCGATAGAGCGAGTCTTGTTACGTAACGTCACGATCGGAAAAGTCGCGTTATGACTAATCACGTATAAGAGTAGTTATTAAAAGTACGGAGAATGTGTAATACGTCATCGGATAAACTTGACTACCTTGATAGGAAGATCAGTAACATACGTGAAAAACAACTTTTATTTATACACCTTTAACGGTAAAGAATTTGAACATAAAAGTGGGAGGTATGTTTGAACGATCGATTGTGTCACACGTGTGAAAATTTTTGGGCCTTTTAAAATATGATTTAATTTCATTCTGCCTGGTTAGCGTTATACGTGATGTTACGTTACTGATAATGAAACATAAAAATGATTCGATAACGTCTTGATATGTCAAGTGCGTTTTTTACAGTCCATTTTTTCTTTCTGCAGTTTACACAAGTGACTCTCCAGATACGATGCAGTGCTTGGTAATTATTCATCGTGCGTGTTTCACAACTTTGTATAATATAAATTTGTGTTACCGTTTTCTTTGGCATGCGATCTCCCATTAAATATCCGACGATGATGACCATGTTTATCAAAATGTATCCGGCTATCGTCACGTAAACGATGGCGATATCATCCAACTTCGTTTGTGGTTTGTTGTAAATCTTTTGAAACGAATTGAACGGATCCACGACGAGACCGATGGCAAAAATGGCTAAGACCTGTGAAAAAAAATCGAAATAGTTAAAACGACGTTTCAAATTATTTTTTGATTATTGATCATTGATAATTGATTATTGGAAGAGAAAATCGTATTACCACTTCGACGATCTTGATGAGAAGCGGTATAGCTTCTATGCTCGTCTTCTCCCTCGAATCTTGGTGATGGTCTGTTACGGGATCATCGGCCATCCTGACCCTCTGATGTTTTCCCTTTCGTTCCCCCAGTTTAATCGATTTATCGATCTTCACAGACAAAGGATTGAAACCCGCGGTAAAACGCGGAAGTCAAAGTTTCCCTTATTGGTATTGTAGTTCAGTTGTAGTCTCTCGTCGTCGCTCTCGACAAAAATTTCCCGTCCTTTCACCTATAAAACGTGGGTTACATATGAGTATAGTAATTAGATATTATCATTTAAGACGACGCCCTACTATACGCTAGGCTGACGCGGGTACTCGAGTGTCATAGCCCACGACGCTGTTGTCTATAGGTACTGCGATATACGAGTACTAGGATTTCACTTTTTCTACGAAACTTATAACATAGAATTATAAAATAATTTCTTCTTCGTAATTTCGTGATCAAATTTCATTGAGAAACCGTAAGCTTATATCAGAAAAAAAAATAAAAGTATGTATTCACGCCCCACGCGGTCAAAAAGCGCCCCGTAAACAATTTTGATGCCCGAAAATCGATGAAAAAAATTATCATCATCGTTTCGCATTAGAGCACACGAAGAATCGAATGAAACAAAATTCACCACCGGATATGCACGTGTTCAGATATGAAGCGTATCTATTTTTTGTTCAAATTATCACTCAAAAATTCTCTTTTTTTCCCATGAACATTTTTCACTGTAATCCGTCACAATGCCTCATGTTCTACACTATGCGATGAACGCGTTTTTCCTTTTTCGTTTCGAATTATCTACGTTCTTTCATAAAAAATTTGACTACAACAAATTCTTCGTGTGTCAGAAATTGAACACTTTTGAGCCAGTTGTTTAAAAATATATATTTTTGGTTTAACGGACCGTGGTGTTGTAGATGGTGGAAAAAAGTGTTTAATCGTTAAAGGGGCCGTTTCTCAGGAAATTTTGTATGCAATTGAAGTATGTATCACCGGAGTACAAGCCGAACTGAGTGTTTTACTACGCGACACAACAGCTAGACTGAACCCTGAAGAGCGTCGATCGGTTGCAGAAGGCTGCACACAACACAACCAACCTGCACGAATCCCCACGAGAATCCCCTTTGCGCCGCGTAAGCTTATAACACAGTTCTCTGCGCCACAACTACTCGTGTTCTCGTACCGTATCGTTGTGACTTCGTCATTCGTAATTACTAATTACGTTCCAAGAGTCACAGCGTGGATTCTATAGATATACAAAACTATACGTTATGTGTAGTATAGAAAATTTACTATGCTCCAAGAGTTGATGGCAGGATAGGTGTGGCATTATACGTAGAATCACATGGTCACACACTGACCTCTATTTTAGAATTACGCTTATCGTATGAGGGGTCATTTTATAAAAAATTAAAGTTTCATTGAGCAGGAAATTCCGCCCTCTCCGAAGAGTCCAGAATTTTATCGGTCGAGTACCAAATTGGAGCAAATATTCAACCCTTATCGAATGCACCTGCGATTTATTCCCAAATTTTTCGGCAATTCGGCACCTGTCGAGACTCCCCAAATTTTGCAGGTAAACTTTTAACTCTTCTCCAAAAGAGCCGGACAGTTCGAATTTTACATGAGTTTTGAATGTACGTGCCCATCGACCTCGAATCTTTTACAACAGAGTATTTCGATGCGTAGAAGTAGACAACGTATCATCCGTACACAGTTGCAACATGAAATGTGTGGCGAAGGTATGTAGGCATGGCTTTCTAACGGTGAAATTCATTCCCATCACTTCCATGGAGTCTTGAAGAGATCAGCGTCATAGAGTTAGGGCTTTCCACGTAGGTAGAACGGCGTTTTTGGGCGTAAGGTGTTCGCGTCCAAAGGTACCAAATGCGGCCCAACGGTACTCGAGCATTTAGAATAAATAAAATAAAAAAGAACCGAAAAAACCTGAATAGTCGGTCACGGACTCATCCGACCTGTGGTCGACTAGTGAATGAACACGATAAGAGAATTATTATAAAAGCTAGACCGCCGATTATTATCGATGATGCAGACAATTGCTCATATTCAATAAATTAGATGGATAGAAATGCGTATTTGATATCTGGGTTATAAAAATTATTTTTTTTCAGTTTTATGTACTTTAATAGACCAGCGTTTGCGGAGGTGCGGTTTCGTTTCTGTGTCATGTATCCGATGGCCAAGGTTACGCCGCAGTATTAACAACGTATACAAGGTATACCTATATTGATTTCCTGTTTAGAATCTAGATTTCCCATAACATGATTGAAGTTTGATATAGCGAGCAGTAGCTGCACGAAACGTGTGCGTGTCCCCCGTGTAGTGCGCGTGCACTGTTAAGAGAATCGATATACACCTGCCCTCCGCATACAACACGTACGCACCGTGCAGCGCGTCGTGTCTGCTGCGAAAACCAACAATCTGAATTATACTTGAAAAATTATTTTTCTCTTAATAATAATTTGTAAAGATTTATATACTATACATTCGAAAAGACGATTAAAAACGTACCATGCGTGCAATTAACTAAATCAGAGATGAATCCAATTAATTAATTTATCAAGTAAAGCTCGACCATATTGACGTTAATTTGTACCGTGGAAAGGGATTAGCTGCAACGACGGAAAAAACAAACTAGTGCAGTACCTACGTAATGAGTAAATTACTCTTGAATGGATCGCCCTCTCATTGCATTAAATATTCACGACGGCTATTGCGACACTGCAGTTGTCTTTGGACAAATATAATATATATTTAGTTTGTATAATTTAGGAAATTATTATTTTTCTTTCTTTTTTTGGGACGGACGTTCTGAGGTGCGCAAAAGATGATGACGGATACAATTATCCCACGAGAATTAGTAGCATCGCAATTGTTCGCATAATTGAACTCAGCCAACGAAGGCGTAAATTTTTTCATTTATGTATTCTCTACTTAGGTATAACGTAACCACCCAATTCCTGCAATTACCGTTATCCCTAACTCACTTCGGTATATGCTTACCAAAAATTTAATGAATGAAAAATTGAGGAAGGTTTTCTAATTACTTTGGTTTCTACTATCATGAAGCTTAAAATTGGGCACTTTTAAATCGTCTTCAAAAGTTATTTTCTAGGAAAATAGTAACGTCGTGTCCAGTGATCAGGTGTTTTAGAGAAAATTAACTTTGTTGCGTCGCGTAGAATAAATGATTGTTTTTCTTTTCCTCAAGTCTTGAGCTTCAGGATGCTGGGGATCGTTGGTTCAACTCGGGGTCAAGTCGGGTCAGAAAATTATGGCGTGGGTGCTGGTCATCCGGTACGTGAAGAACGGTCACGAAGTCAAGTAGACCAATTAGCGTAACTTGTCGTATAAGAGACTACGTCGGCTCTGCTGCATCATGAGCTAACTTGGAAGGAGACACAGAAACCTAGAAGTTTGTAGCCTAGTAATGTTTCTCTTAACACCACAGCAGCTGTGAGCATCAACCTGAAGATGTCTGATATCCGTCTCTATTTGGTCAAAAGATACGGGGACGCAGCTTCACCAACGCGGTAATTTTCGTCATGAAACTGGGTTATTTTTGACTCTGGCAAATGAAATTTTCTTCGGTTGACTCGTTTCTCGGATTCCTTAATTAGCATGATTTGAAGCGGTAATTGAGCGCAACTTGTACGGTGACCCAGTGAAGAGACTTGAAGGACAGTGAAAAAAAAATGATGTAATAACCAGAGCTTTGTGAGGAGAGACACATTTTATGATCATCGCTTTCGTCGTTGATTATTTCATCGGCGTTTATACATAAAAAATGTATGCTCAGTCGACTGAATTTTCAATCACGTTCTGAGCTGGACGTTGACACACGTAGTGAACAAAGTCGATCAAAAGCATCGTAGCGTTTAGCAAACACGAAATAGCTAATAGAAATTCTTGCCATCTGCGAAAAAGCAATCGATAGATATTGGTGATCGAAAAAATAAGGGACTTAAAAACTAGCTTATATTTCGCTGTCTTGGACGAAATTTTTACCCCATTACTTTCGTATCTTCCATAACGCTGCTGAACCACGATGTCCATTGATACAACTCGAAGGCCCCAATTATGAAACTCATCAGACATCCGATTCCGGTAAACACCATTTCCTATGCTTATAAGAAAAAAGAAAAAGGAAACATGTCGTTAGATTTCTCACCGGTAATTAAAGTTAAAAAATATTTCCTCGACCTGCCCAGCTTAGTAACGGGTTCATATCTTACGATGAATATGTGTGGATAGCCCATAGCAATCGCAATGATTTCAGACAGATCGACGATTATGTAACCGCTAACGAAAGATGGTGCAAGTATTCTTATCCAGTTTGGATAAAAAACTAGCACTGGTTGGGCATAACTGTAGGTGGCTAGACAACAGCAACACTAGGGCCGAGTCACACTTTCTTTACTCAAAAGTGAACGGGGGCTTAAGTGGAAAAATAATTTTTCTCCAATATATTACTCATACCAAATAGCGTAGTTTTTCTCACCAACGAAATAAATTTGCACATCAACGATCTAGTCATTGGTCAATCCAGTTATATTTACGTCCTAAAAAATTCATCTGTACATTCCGAAGACTGACATCCAACCACAAAATCAAACGTCAATAATTTTCATGACACGTTGCGTTGATTTGGCATGAACCCAGTTTTGTTTTTGGTCAAAGTCGGTCTGAGATGGCGTGAATAATTATACCGAATCTATCGATCGTTTTCCCCCGGATAATTATCGAAAATGGCCGTAACAGCGTTGACTCTGCTTAAAAATCCGAATTTCGTGCTAAAAATCATAGAGCTGGTACTTTGATTGATTTAAATACTTCGCAACAGGTCTTGTGCTTCTGAAATTATTTTTACAGGTTTTGGCGATAGCTGGTTTCGTCTTCGTTACACTTCAGAAACCATTTAAATGGTCGAACGGCGTAACGATAATTTTTTGTGTGGATACAGGAACCTATATCGTTATTTTGACAGTGATTCTGGTTGCCTATAGTATGGAGGAGACTCATCAGCTTATAGTTAGTTTCAAGAGATAAAATAGAGCGAGGGATAATCGGTTGATTAAGCAGAAAGATAATTGATTGTTAAGGAATTGTTATTTATGCTATTCGGCGTTGGAGTATCCGTAGTCGGTAGCATTCTTGCCTTCCGGAATTATGAAGAAGTCCAAATTATCAACGAGAAAGAATCGACGCTTGATTTTTATCTGGGAGTCATTTTATCGGGTGAGAATTGAAAACATTATTAAAATTCTTCGTACGTTTGATGGAAAATATCTAAATTGTTCTAAAAATCTTTTTTAGCAAACTCCCTGGTGATGACTGTCGACTCTTTTTTGAATTTGAGGAATATTACAGACGTTTTTTGAGAGAAATCTGTTATGTGTTTATTATCTATTCCTACTCAAATTAATACATGTATTACAAAAAATATTACAATTCCTAACTTGTACTAAGTTTTTATTTTCATAAAACTTTACAATATAATATAAGTCAGAGAATGACATTTCATACTTTTCTACTATAAGTAAATGATGATTAATTAAAACTGTCATTAATTAGTTTCGTGCATTGGACAGCTGCAGTTAAAAGACATGAATTATTGAAAAAAAAAAAAAATTAATTTTTGCACTCGAACGTACATGATGAACGATGAATCAGAGAGAGATTGTGTTGAATACTTCGCGTGAACTTGTGCAATTTCTTAATGTTATATTGTCGAAGACAGACACGGTACACTGCATACGTATAAATGTTGGAAAACTCTTAAAATATTTGCTGATGTATCTGAATGTGATTGAATAGTAAATGATGAGGTGAAACGTTTGCGCAGTTGATGGAAATACGCCAGGCTTTATTTTTTTTGGTTTTATAATTGAGATAAGGGCTTCACGGTCAAAGTCGTCCATGATCAGTTCATCTTTTTATAAAATTAGTGAAAAATTTCGTTCGCGTAGTGGATGAAACACAAGACGAGGTCGATCAAGTAAACCGCTCCCTCGATCACGCAGAGCGATCCCAAAGCGAGTCCGACCTAAAATTTTTAAACAATCTCGTCAGTTAGAATTTTTTTCAAATTATTTTCAAAACGTAGAACGTTCACTCGATCATATTTCTTACCTGTTTCTCTGTTGTTACGTGCAGGTACTTGTGCTCACTTTGATATCCGTTCCAATAATGTAACGCCGTTCCTCCGACAGCGATGAACATGAACATGCCAACGAAGTTCATGATAATATCCTGAAGAAAAGAACAAAATCGGCGTTATTATATATTTTAAGCACATCGAAAATAGATGACGACATATTACCGTACGATTGATTACAATAAGATAAGAAATTCAATGATTCAGTTTGGAGAGGAGCGATGATTTTTAAAAACGAAAATGGACTCACCACCAGAGATTTTTTGTGCTCGGTATTGCCGAAACAGAAACTGATCAGAACCGTAGCGGTGTAAATGAAAAAGCCGACGAATACACCGGAGGCTACGATTTCGGCATCAGGACTTTTTTCCTCGTTCAAATTCCATGTTCCTCCAACTCCGAGAAATTCTCCGCTGTATCCCGTTCTGTACAGGATCAGGATGACCAAGTTTATGACCTATGATAAAAATATTTCATTGTAATCCGTTCTCATCGCTTCAATTTTCCACACTCTTCACATCATCCATCATCGATCACCGAAGAACCTGCAGCATCCTAATTTTATTCCGCGTTTGCTGTCAAATAAAAGCATTGAATCTTTGATCTGGATGACTCCTGACCGGAAATTTGAGGGCCTAGTAGAGTGAAATAGTATTCAAAGACGCGTATGTGTCATGTGTTACGATATCGCTGTACAAACAGCGCTTATCGCTTACCGATACGCGGACGAGCAAAAATGATTCACCGTGTAGTAATTACGGTATTTTTTCAATGAATTTTTTCTCCTCAATACTATTCTCGATGTGCATCCGGAGAAAACAAATTCCGGGCTCATATACGATGGCTAAAAAAATTTCCATCTTATTTGCTGCCCACCCAACGAACAAAAAATTTGTTTCATGATCCAAAAATGCATCTGATTTTAATTTGAGAATCACATCTATAACTGGTTTGATATTAAACTTCTGAATCTATCACAAATTTGTAATCCATTGAATGATTAATCCGCAGTTGACTCATCGTGACGATAAAATCTACTATATAAAATTTAGTTATCTTGAATTTCGAATGACTGTAACAAGAATGCTGGTAAGCTTCATAAGGCGTGTAAATTAAAATCCGCGGAGTTCCCGTTTACGATAATATTAGCACATGGTTTTATTTAATGAATGGACAGTGTGGTTGAAAATCACTGTAGAATGGTCCTCCCTTAAATTCTATTATTTTAGGTATGATACTTGGAAGTAAATTCTAGATAATCGAAATCTACGATCTTTATCAGATGCGTGTATTTTTTCTCACCAATTTCAACACTTTTAACACTATTCCACCAATCGTTTGTATGTCCACCATATTTGCCGATTTTCAAATTCACGGCCCGGTTTGAAATAAAAAATTCACCGAATGTCGTCGGTTTTGATGTAAAAGCGCGCTTTAATTTTGAACACCAAGCTAACTGAACCGCGATCAGAAATAATCGGTGAAATACACCTGCTTTGGATGGTAGTTAGACTCGATACAAGACCAAGCCCTGTTTATCTAATCTTATAAAAACCTGAGTGAAGCCGGGATGAAACCAAACGTAGAATAAGGCGCAAGCGCGATTGCCGTACTATCGTTATCGCTTATCTTTCGGTGATTCAAACACGCTGGAAAATATGCATGTACCTGTGTTTGGCCCACTTTTCATAATAAAAAGAATACGAAGCGTTTAATTCCAATTCTGAATACCGCCAAATTTTCCTACTACGATCAACCTCAGAATGCAATCCGTCCATCCAAAATCCTTTACCCAAAAGGTTTTATTATTTTTCTTTGACTCGATAACGGCCATTTTAGACGACTCTCGTTATCTATCTCTAAAATGATTCACGCGATTGATGGAGTGAGCTAATTCCAGAGGTATGCTATACGTCAGGCGTACTCCCCAGAACTCCCAGAATTTACTGTTGTGTTCCCGAAAATCATGAGATGAATGACTGATTTGATTTTTTTCAACTATTGCAATAAAGTTTATTTGGATGTATTTACCTACGGAGATGAATTCAAGGGTTGTTTTTCCATTTCAGCAACTCGGGCTCGCTATAAGCCCAGATCAAATTGCAGAGATGGAGGGACACCTGGAAGATATAGATTTCAAAGCTGCTGCTGAAGAGGAGCGTAAAACCAGGCACGACGTTATGGCACATGTCCACGTTTTCGGTGCTCAGTGTCCAAAAGCAGCGCCCATTATTCATTTGGGAGCCACAAGCTGCTACGTAGGAGACAACACGGTTAGTACGACTGCCCCTGGAAATTATTGAGAGTTTTTAGTTCTACTTGGATTATTTTCAACTGCGTGTCTATTTCAGGATTTGCTCGTCCTCCGCGGAGGTTTTGATATCCTTTTACCAAAACTTGGAGGAGTTATAAGTCGCCTGGCTAAATTTGCAAACGAATATAGATCACTACCTACCCTTGGGTTCACCCATCTACAACCAGCTCAGTTGACCACAGTTGGAAAAAGAGCGAGTCTCTGGCTTCACGATTTAGTTTTAGACGAAAGAGCTCTACGTCGAGCTAGAGATGACCTCAGATTCAGAGGGGTCAAAGGTACGACCGGTACACAGGCGTCTTTCTTGCAGCTGTTCAACGGTAAGTTTAACAGATTTGAAACAGTATAACTTAAAAATGTCCGACGATTTATAGTTTCTAATAATTACTTCCGAAAAGGTGACGGTAATAAAGTAAAGCAGCTGGATAAAATCGTAACCGAAATGTCGGGTTTCAAAAGATACTATTCCGTAACTGGTCAGACGTACTCGAGGAAAGTTGACGCAGAATGCATCAATGTACTCGCCTCTTTGGGAGCCACGGTTCATAAGGTAAATATATCTGACTCCCCATGCATTCGTTGAAAATCAGGTGTTGCGAATTTATAATACTGAATTATAATTTTTCACGCCTTTTAGATTTGCAGCGACATTCGTATTCTCGCAAATATGAAGGAGATCGAAGAACCTTTCGAAACAACGCAAATAGGGTCTAGCGCAATGCCCTACAAACGAAACCCAATGCGTTCCGAACGTTGTTGCAGCATTGCTCGTCACCTCATGAGTCTTGCAAATAACGCTTTGCAAACGGCCGCCACTCAGTGGATGGAACGGACACTAGATGATTCTGCAAATCGTCGAATTACCCTTGCCGAAGCTTTTCTTTCTGCGGACGCCGTCCTAATGACCCTTCAAAACATCACCGAAGGGCTGGTCGTCTACCCCAAAGTCATTGCGAGACACGTCGCTCAGGAACTTCCATTCATGTCAACGGAGAACGTCATCATGGCTATGGTCAAAGCTGGCGGAGACAGACAGGTAATTTTTGTAGAAAATTTTTCTCTGCAGTTTTTGTATTTCGCTGATCATCCCTCCGATTTTTCTTTCGGATGAGTCGTGGAAATTTTTTGTTTTGCAAAATAGTTGCAACTATACAAATGAAACCTTATACATTTTTTCAGATTTGCCACGAGCACATACGCGTTCTCTCGCATCAGGCTGGTGCCCAGGTCAAACAGCACGGCCTGGACAACGATCTGGTCGATAGGATAAGAAAGGAACCATATTTTGCACCGATTCTTAACCAGCTTGATGGGCTCCTCGATCCTTCAACGTTCGTTGGCAGGGCGCCGGAACAGGTTGTTGAATTTCTTGAAGAAGAAGTCTACCCTATTCTAGAGGCCTACGATAACTTGGATGATGCGCCAGTGGCTCTATTAATCTAAATTGATATCAAGATTCTTCAAAATTCTAACAATCAGTTTTTACCGCAATTAGGTAGGCGGTATGTCGGGTGGAAAATTGGTTCCAACTATCGAAGACGATGTTTTTCTCAAAATTGTGAGCAGAAAGGTTGGGTTTCGATACTTCATGTGTTTAATCATATCAAGCGATCTGGATTACGCATCTTTTCATCACATTTATTTCGACTATTCCAACCAAAAATTGTTTATTCGCATGTTGTGTAATACGTTGCAGGATACAAGCTTTTTCTATGAATACATTTGTGTGTAATTTATAAAATACACACAAGAATCTTAATTACTTTGAATTTTTGAAGAAATTCAACGAGTTACTGGTTCATCTTATTACGTTTTTACATTGTTTTTCGAACGGACTATCGAATATTCGTCTCAAAATTGGCTGTGATAGCGCGAATAAGAAATGAGAATATTTATCGAAGGTGGAAATATGTGAATTTGTTACAGCCTTAGGAAGATTTGGCGAATAGGTAAGACGAAAGTTTTCGAAGATGAAATGTAAAATAAAACGGAAAGAAGTAATGCGAGTACAAGAAGAGTTTGAACAGATCGAGAGTAAGGGAGAGAGAGAGAGAGAGAGCGAACACAGAACTTGAGGGATAGGTTGGAGTATATACGAAAAGTAAGTACGGATTAATAAATAAAATTAGAATAAAAATCACATTTTATTATAAAAATAGCACGTGGTATATAGAGACAGATGATGGTGGTGATTCTGAATACTTATTAAAAAAAAACAGTCGGTCATAGGAAAAGCAAAGACCCGCGATTGACAAGTTCGGGCCTTAGATCCTACGAAATGTGTACGTTACAGACGAAAAAAGAAAAAGCAAAAACAACACACATCATTAACGATAGAAGAAAAGTAAGAGTAACAGTAAATAAGTAAATAGTACAAGAATAATAGTAATAGTACGAGTATGGGGAAAGTAAAATAGATATAGTAGGAGCGCATGTTTAGTACGATAATCACAGCATTTCATTTTACGGATTATGAAAGGAGAGCACGAGAAAAATGAAGACGAAAGGAAAAATCAGAGTGGAGAATTAGAAGAAATAGCAAAGAAAGAAAGAGACAGAATAGCGAGGGAGAGAAAGATTTAGAATAGAAGTAGAACGACGAGGTACGGTGTACAGTAATTATATCAAATAAATTATCAGGCTAATGAAGAAGAGTTCAAGTATAAAGAAGAAGGAAGAAAAGATGTAGATTCATTAGAAGATAGAAATTTATTTAGTCAGCCGACTAGAAGAGAAGAAAAGAGATAAAGAGGTTTGCATAGCGAAAGTAGGAAAAAATAGCAAGAAGAGATAGGGATATAGAGACAGCGAGAATAGAAAGAAAAAGACGACAGAACGTTAAAAAGTAGCACAGTGAGCCGAAAGTCAGAGTAGAGAACAAGGAAAAGTAAGGGTGAGAATAAAGTAGATTGGAAAAGAAAGAAAAGGGTTGAGAAAAGAACTTTAGTAGTCAATAAAATTTTAATCTAAAAATGAATCAGTCGTAATACTGTTTAGGTGAAAACAGATGTTTTGTGCGTTCACAACGAAGTTTTAGTTTATCGAACATAAAAAGAAGATAGAGACAGCCAAAAAAGTTTGTAGGTAACAGAGAATAGATTGAGAATAGATCGAGAGAACTTTCAGGTTTTTGAAAAAGGATGAGAGAGATTTTTCTTTAAAGATATCCAAGCAAACTGTAGAAAGAAAAGGAAAGAAGGAAAATGTTTTGAGTAGAGGAAAAATTCGGTGCCAAATTCGAATTGATAGAAGTGGAAAAGAGAAGAAAGATGAGAGTCAAGCATGGTAAAGAAGAAATTCATACTGATGAAGAACGAAAAAGGAAAAAAGACAGCGCGAAGAATTTTCGAACAGAATGAAGATAGGAAAGTAAGAACGGAAATTGTAAAGAGTAATTTGGCAGACATAGTAGAAATGTGATGGAAACTGAACGACAGAAATGAAAAAAAGAGAAGATTAAAGGCTTGTTGATAGCGTGATTGCAGTTGTCTTAGAACTTGCAAGCTCAGGTACAGATAGTGTGTGGCGTTCGATAGGTAAAAAGGTGGAGCGAAAAAAATACGAAGATATGAAGGATAGACAGCACAGATACAAGAGGAAGCAGCGTAAGAGTAACCAAAACGAGTTACGGGAGAAAAAGAGAAAAGTGAAACTGAAAACAAAGCAGAGGCTAGAAGAATCGGTTTCGACAGCGTTCTCATAATTTTCAGTTTTTATCAAAATTTATGAGAGGTACAGAAAAACGTTGCGAAACAGTGGAAGTTTGCGTAGTTTTGATGTTCTTCTTGGCAAGAATTAGGGGCAGAAGTTTGAGATCGTAATACTGATAGGGTAGATTTTACTTTTAGCCGAAAGTTGAACTAGACAGGGAAAAATGAAGACGAGAAAATAGCGATAGAGGAAGATTTAGACAGTGATAGTTGAGAACAGAAAAGTGAAAGACAGGAGAAGTTTTAAGAAAAGAAAAATCAAGGTACAAGAGATGTAGAAGAACAAGAAAGGATAGAAAGATAGATCATAGTAAAGTGAAGAGAGTTTATAAAAATCAGAAAAGCTTTTCAGATAAGAAATCGAGGATAAAATAAAGTTGAGAGAAAGAATCGGAAAAGAAAGCAGACGATTGAGTAGAGAGAAAGTCAGAACAGGATGGAAGAAATTATAGAGTAGGTAAAGTATCAGGCGTAATAGAAGTTGAGAGGATATAGAAAATCGTAGAGAAATAGAGTAATAAGAGGTAGAAAGTGGAAAGTTTTTCAAGGAGGAATTGGATACCGAAATTAGTGGAAACAAGAGTAGGTAAAGGTTTGAGTAAGATTTAAGGGTGAGACTAGAGAAATATTGCGATTCTTTTCACCCGCGCTTTCTGAATTGTTCAAAATAATCGATCATCATTCAATGCGATTGTGACCAATGATAGCAAAAATTATTTTTGTACTATCTGAAATTGATATTGCGAATCGTAGATATCGGAAGATTCGAACGTTCTTTGATACCTTTTACGCTTTTCAGGTGACAATTTCAAACATGAAGTAAAAACTAATCGCAAATTTCAATCTAGGTGAAAAGAAATGAAGAAAAGTATAAACGTAGCTTAAAAGAAGGATAGCTATCACAGAGCGGAGTTACGGCCTTTTTTTAAATTTGGGACAACTGTTGTTGTATCGTGTCTCTTTCGATCCTTGCGTATCAAAAAAATTTCATATAGAATTATAGGAACTCTAAAATTTAATTGGTCTATCGTGTCGTTTAGCAATTAACTGAATATTTATAAAGTAAATTAAAATTTCTCTAGTGAAGTCAGGTAACGATAGACAAACTTCGATTATAATATAGACACAATTTTTGTTTCTTTATCTTCTGGTGGGAATGTTTCGAAAACATGTAAAGCTGACTTGAGTACGATTTTACTCGGTCGTTCAATTTTTCTTGGGCCACATACATCGTTGATTGGGTGTGAATAACTTATAACTTTGTACTAAAAATTAATTTCCATGAAAATTTCAGTCAAATATTTTAGTCATGTGTATCTCTTGCGTCAAAATCGGCGATAGAAACACCGATGACAATAACGTGATAAAAATTGCCTGAAATTTTTTCTTCACTTGGTTTATACAAAAAAAAAAAAAAAAATCCTCAATCAATCGACGAATGAATAATTTCTTGAAAATAGTTTCTCTTGGTTTTGAGATAGCCGTTTTTTGAAATTGATTGATCGTGAACATGTTGTTGAACGTCGGCATAAAGCAAGGGCCACAGAATAGAAATAAGAAGGAGAAAGTGACGTAAGCTTCCTTTTTTTCTTTTTCATGATTTCTTGGCTATACGGAGCCCAGTGAAAGTTGCGCCGTCAGAAATTTTGCCGGACTCTACAAATACGGCAAGTTGGTCACCCGCCTCGACCTCGAGTAGGACAAGATTCGAGCCTCCTCCGGGCCCTGCGCTTACAACAGGGATCCATGAATTTTTCGAGCCTCCTTTGCGTTTCAAAGTTAGCCTCAAGTCTGGGCTTCCGTATCCAGCAAAACTGAACTGATAGAGTCCAGGACAATGCGTAGTAAACGTCCCAGTTGATCCGACGTAGCCGACGCCCTTGTCAACCTGAGTTTCCGACAGCACGACCCTCGCGTCCTAAAGGAAACAAAAAGTCGAAACCAAAACACAGGCAAGATTAGATCAAACTGATACAATTTTTAGAAGTTTTTCGTTTTTCTCGATGATTTTGCGAAAAGTACTCACGTTAACGGTTCCATGTGATGCTGAGAAAGCCACTACGCCTGAACAATCCTCCGCAGTTGCGAGTTTTCGCGAACCAATTGTTGTTGAGGTAGCAGTTGGCGGATCTGGATATGCGGCGTAGCTCGATGAAATGAGCTGAAGTAAGAGAACTGACCACACCACCCACCTAAAAAACGAAAAAAAAAACGGGTAAAGATGATTGTTGCCACTTTTTTTATTCAATTTTTCATAGAAAACTATTTGAGTGAATGTGTTCTTTGGAATTCTTCGTACGGATTTCTTTCACGTTTTTCACGTGTAGGTATTCAGCGCTTAATTAAGATTCTCATTGTGGGGCACGCAACTGGGACTTCGTTTACTACTTGTACTACACCTATATATATATGTTATAAAGTTCAACTGGTCGCGAGAAACTTTCACTGCTAGAGGCGACGACAGTCGAGTATACTACAGAGTATCAAGCGAGTCAAATTCGTAATCAGAATCTGCAACGGAGATCAGACTCTAACTAGTAGTTCGTAATACTTTCAGGTTGATCGCTTTTTCGATACGAAGACAATATTCTTTTTCAATTCTTCGACATATTGCGTATAAAATGACATGATGTCCGATTCAAAATCCACAACGTAAAAAATTTAAACTCAGCATGTGGAAATTTAATCGAAATTTAAGTCAGCGCTTATACTGACCACTATAATAGGGCTCAGAGAAAGTGAGAAAATTACGCAATATTTGTCAAGATAATTTATAGAAGAACATCCACCTTGTTCATCGGAATAAAAAACTTTCTTATGCGGACACACAGTTAAGTTTGATGTAAGTATCTGTGAGAATCTTTTTGATATTGTAATTCATGCAAATTATGCGTAATGTCTAGATGTACGCGAGGCAAGAGATCATTAGGGTCAAGCATCGCCTATCATAATTCTTTGCCCCTCGGTTATAATATTAAGAATTGAAAGTTGTTTTTACAAATGAATTATACGTTAGAAAAAAAGTTTTCTGCAAAAATGAACGATGAACTCAATTTTATCCTAACGAGGAGATGCGGTGGAGAGCTGCGAGTCAATCATATAATTCTTATGACATTCGTATGCAAATATACAGACTTTACACTCTGATGAGCTCTGTGCTCAATAGGAGACAACAAAAAAAATGTATGATGCAAAAGATTAATAATAATAAAGTCATACAGGATCTATAACCAGCTATCGTTCACGTGCGATTTATCTCGTAAAAATCGGTCGCCAGCAACTGGCCGCGTCGTGTCCCTGACGGTTCTAGTTTACTTTACTCTACTTTCTACTCCAAGCTTCGGGGGGAAAGTTTTGCACTCTCATTGTCAGGTTTTACCCCCGTAAACGCGTACAGAAGCAACTGTGTAACAGACATTATTTTATACGGCGACTAATGAATAATCTAATTGAGATTTTTTTTAATTTTATTTTAACGATAACTTTTTTTTCGCTGGGTTTCCCTGATCACCGCTGTAACAACAATCGCACAATGAAGTTGTTCCACTCTGAAATGACGCCGAGATAAATCTTGCAGTCGTAACCCTTTCACTTTCTTGAGTTTCAAGGCGATTTATTAATGACGCAAAATGAACTGTATACAGCCGTTATGTACCCAAACGAGTTGATCTGTATAAATCATTTCAAATTTAATACACACGCAGTTCTCCGGGCGACCGTTCGTCATGCACGCTTGGATGTTGTTTCGATTGTAATCAGAATTACTGTAGCTATACGTAAAAAGAGCACCGAAAATAACAATTCGTTTATATTGACCCTGACTACATCCGATTTCACTACATTATATTCACACTTCTGTAGACAAATGAACGCGGAATTTAAATCAAATTTTCTTCAAGCAATGACTCTGCGTATCGCGTTGATATAATTATGAAACTAAACCGATCGTTATAATTAAGTTCACGGATGTCATTCGATTTAGATTCCATTAGCATCAACGTGTCTTTTCTACGGCCAAAGATCAGCGAATTATCATAGAAAATAGGAAGAGAAAAAAGTTAATAGGGGATTTGATGTATGAGATAAACCGTATAGAAAATCTTAATAACTCGATCTAATTAAGCAATAATTAAATACAGTGGACGTTTATCTATGATATGATATGGAACGCGATTAAAAAGTTGTAATAATTATACTTGCCGTTGGCATTGCAACAGGTAAATCCAATTAAACGTCATCACTTATTATTTTTCAGAAACCTGCACCTTTGAATCGGTTGTATAGCTTTTACGGAGTTTCAAAGTCTACTGAAGCTTTAATCGCGAACATCGTGAATACCGCGTACGGGTATACAAATGTGGGATATAATTAACCAAGTGTGTACTGCGCACGTACACTACATGCAAACGGTTCTTTTCAGCGCGAGCAATTTTTCAATTTTTCATTCTGCCAGACTCTGTTATGTAAGCTTTACGCAACGATTATCATTATTCCGAAGCGTATATAGTAGTTGCACGTTACTATTTGACAATAATTTATTACTGAAATGTTTTATGCAGTTAGAGGATCTATTAAGACTACCGAAAAAAAGGAGAAATTTTCGTCCGTCGCACTGCAGTACAATAAAATTATACATAATCGGATCGGGTCTACCTGTACCTAAAATTAGCAGAGAAATTCTCCAACCGTAAGATCTGATCGTTTTTTAATGTCTTTGATTGTAAGAGACACGAGGATAAAATCGCTCAGACCAGTCCAATTGTGTTGCAGTAATCGTGCAAACGTTTTTATCACGATCTACTAATTTGACTTGGTGATATTTTGCAATTACTGCACAACCCATTGCGTAACAATTAGTTATATCATAATGACAATGTCTACCGTGAATAAACTAACAAATACAGACGTAGGTATAATGGAATTTTTTCACCTGGATTCATTTGATATTTTCTCAGACCTTTTTTTTCTAAATTCAAAATTTTCTGTGAAGTAATAATTCAAGTCTGATTCCCAAGTCGCGTAGGGTCAAAGTGGGTTATGTCGTGACCTGCAGGTAAACGGAAAACGATGTTGATCCGAATAAAAAAAGAAACCAAATTCACGGATATAAAGATACTATAAATAACGAGAAGGTAAATCGTTTCGATCTAAAGATCCGAGAAAATCCTGGTGCAGTGACTGCAGCAGCCGATGCGTCGGGTAATTGGAACAAATTGAAGTCACTGACATACTTTAGAACAGCTGTCCATATAATTCCGTATCCCATAAACGTGTCCGTGAAGGTATATTATTATATTTATATATATTATATTACAGTGTAACTGCGCTCTTGAAATTACTTCCTACTTCGTGATCTTATAAATATCATATCTTTCGAAGGCGCAGCTGCAGGTAGGGCGTGGAAAATCTGACTTGAAGTCAATGCCGATTTTACGTTACGATTACAAGTCGCCATGGGCGAGGTCAGTTTGAATGAGCGGATTCTCAATTCACCGATATTATCCTGGCGAAAAAAAAAACTGATCTCGTACGGTAAAGAGAGTTTGACCAAGCGACCGAATGAAATGGATCAAAGATAGGTATTTAATTAGGAGATCTTTCGGGGCCTCATCATTCCATAACTCTTGGCTTTTAATTTTTGTGTTACACACGTCGACGGGGGATCGAGAGTTTTATTTGATCATGCCCCAGGGAATTTAGGAGAGGTGCAATGCATAGGTGTGAATTTTATTATGTAAATCGTATTGTAACTGAACCGACACGATTTCCTGCTTTTTTTGTGTCTAGAGTAATCGCGGACGAGCTACGAATTATTAAAAAAATTTATTCCACATTTCCCAATGACGTTTCTGCATTCAAAAGTGTCGGTATAGAATAATTTAATTTTACAACGCATTAATATCGCATACATATTTATTAATTATCCGTGTTTAGCTACGCGCTGCACTTGCATAATTTCTATAGATATAAATATATTATTTGTAACGTATCGTGATGCAAACGTGAGAGGCGAAGCGAAGCTGGATATGAAATATCATCCAATTTGCGTAATAACATAACTATCTATTTACGCTGCCATAATTAACCAACGCGTAGGTATATCATACCTACACGGTAATGCAAATTTACATACGTGTAAAAAACGGAAGTGAAAAAAATAAAAGAACAGTCGACATTTATGGTCACGGGTGGATGTCATCTCGTTGTTATATATACCAAGGCCATTTTAACTATGGAATTATATTACCGAGTAGTTCAATGATCGTTTTATTGTCTTCTGTCAATGAATTGGCAAGTTCTGATTCTATTAGTTAGTGAAATGTGATTAGATAAAAATGAGATAAACTCACATGATGTTTTGGTGTGGAGTGGCGGGCGGCTGCAGGTAGTTCCGATATGTCCGGTGGTCCGGCCGCAGTTGCAAGGACTTGAGAGATTCGAACCTTTATATCAACTCGGCGCGTTCTCCGACTGTCGTTGAGCCACTTGCTCGATTCCTACCCAGTGCGCGAGTCCATATCGTTTTACGCCCCTCCATTATTCTATGTAACGATTCGAGTATTTAGTTTACATATACTTGTATAAAATAGCTATCGCAAAAATACGAACCGGGAAAATCGGTCTCGCTTTAATACCCCGTCTATTATACCTAATATCCATACTTATAGAAACTGTAGTAAAACTCGGTTAACCGCGTAATGCAAAAATCATTTGACACGAGATTCGCGATTCAAAATTTTCTTATATCCGATACCGTATTCATGAGAACAGATAAAATCGCACGGTTTTATAGAAATTGTTAACTTTTTACACATGATTTGACAAATTCATTTTTTTTTCATTTTATTCTTCATTTCTTCGACAGATATCCTGCGTGCAGACTTTGAACTTGTGCAAGAGGTCAGGAGCTCTTTGCATTCACTCTTACGCGAACCCGCGACGATCTCGGTTCAGAGGATAATTTCAAGACTATAGATCTAACACGAGAGAAAAAAAACGGAAAAAGGCAGACTTATTATGCGTCGATTGGTGCAGATTCGAGGCAACGATGTTTGGTAAATGGGCAAAAAATTTATTGGCCGATATTATGAGATCGAAAGAAAGTTATCGATAAGTATAGACAAAATTCGCGTTAGAATTTTAAGCACATACCCATATGATACATGCGTGTCATACACGATCTTTGAATAAATGTAATCACGGCCCTTCTAATTCTAGCATATGCCACTGCAGCCGTAATGTAGAATTTCTCGACTTGACCTACTGTACTATTTCTTAGTGCACCGTTAGCTCTGATCAGCCGTTAAAAAGTCATTGTTTAGTAACAGTCTATTTGGCATTATGGCTACGTGATAGTCGTGCCTTTGAATCCATGGATAGGACTGTTAAGAAAATTAAAAAGAAAAAAAATGTCACAGAAAACAATGCTTATTAGATATCGAGTGATACCCAAGGGACTTTCTCGAGCACTGTAATATGTATGTATAACGTGAATCATCGGTGAGTTTCGTGATAACCATTTTTCTTTCTGTTCTTTTTTTCCTCCTTTTTCTGCGCGTGGTTCAAACTTGGGAAAATATAAGTCGAGAACTTAATTTAGAAAAAGAAAGTTTTCGTTCAAAGAGAGAGTGGAAAATTGCTGTTTAATTACGCTTAGGATAAATACAATGCCATTTAAATAGACTTGATTGATTTCGGTACAGCCATCTATGTACAAATTGACAAAAAGTAGATGAGGAACTAAAGATCGGAAAAACGGAAAGGAAATCTATGGGAGAAATTATTCTTTGATCGGTTCAGGTAGCTCTTAAATAATCACATCCTCTCGTGATTGTTTTAATTCTTGCTCTCCGAATGAAGTCTGGCGTGGAGTGAATTGAATAAAAACTTAGTAAATTAATTAGGTGTTAAATAAGATCAAGAAATTATGAACAAGTATAGTACTGTAGGCTTTTGGCATTTTTTAGGTAGCTAATAGCAGGTTATAATTTGTTACTGGAAATATCATTAATGAAAATTCAACGCATCGATTATAAGCCCGAATTTTTTTTATCCAATTTTTAAATTGATAAAAAACGTGGCCAAACGATTTGAGAAATCGATTTTCGCTCGTGATACGATAACGTTGAAAGGATGAATTTATAAAATTTCATTTCCTTAGCTCCCCCCGAATAATTTTTCATGCCATCAATCCTTTCTCTTCCTTTTTGTGTCCGGAGAATTGTGAGAGTGGTTACCGAAAATGTACCAGTGGGTCAACCAAACAAGTTCGCTTTTAACGAGTACCAACCGAAGACCCCAACGAATACACCTAACACAATAACTTATAGAGTGTAATAATACGATGATGAATTTTTCTGCGGGTAAGTGAGCGTCGCAAATCGTCAAGTTCACGGGTTTTGTTTTTATCCAGAATTAACGAAAAAAAAAAACTCATTCTTGAACGTCCTGAATATCATTTTTATACATTCGAATTTTCGGATGATTTTTTGCCCCCCTGAATTTTTCAAATTATTCTGATTCACGCGACCTGATTCTCACGAAAATATGTTAATCTTTTTATAACTACCTGGATGAAGAGCGTGGGCATTTTTTTTTGGACGTGAAAAAATATTATATAGTTACTCGCGATTATTCTTGTGTATATCGGATAAAAGTTACGAAATATATTCGGAATCGCGTGTCTAATTTAACTTTCTTTCTGACTTGTGTAAAATACGAGAGTTTTCTAACTACCATAAGAGGTAACTTGTGGTAGTAATAACATTGCGTAGGCGCTATTGCTACTGCCGCATCACCAAAACCAATTTAATTCATGCTTGAAGTAACAAATATATTATACATCCTAAATATATGTATATAATTTGGAAAACGATTATTACAGGCACATAATGATATTATACCGAAAATTTCTTCATTATTCAAATATGAGAAACTCTTTCTATTAGTAATTTAGAATTTTATCGATAATTGATGTCGAATAAATCACGTGTACTTTATGTCCTCCTTCGGTGTATCAATCATTTGATTACATGCTTTGTATTCGTCATGAATAAATCGATAACAATAATTATATTATCGTCTAAACGCAATCATTTTAGTCTCGGAATCCTTAAGTAATGTTACATGCATACATTTACATTTTATAATAAATTATGAAACGGCATCGCTGCCAGTCACCCGCAAAATCGATTGAAAATTTTTCACAATTAGATATTATATCCCAGCGGAATTAAAATTATTTGTAAACAACGTTGTGCGATAATTTGTTCATTTTGGATGGATGGATCAATTTATTTAGCAGATTCGAATTCTTGAGCTCGAAATACCTTAAAATACCCCATAAACCCGAAAAAAAATGTTGATTCTTCACTTGGTTTTATGGGGTATTCTTATGATTCTGATCTCAAAAACACGAATCGATCAACCAAATTAATGCTACAACTGTAACCTGCCGAGATGTCTCCATTTTTTCGCTCTCAAATGCGACAAAATGGCGATAACTCGATCATTTCTATATATTGTATAACAATCTTTGGAGGAAAATTTCCTTCAATTTGAGGGATTCTAGAACAAAAAAAAGTACGTGCACGTGTACAAAGTGCAAAGTAAAAGCACATGTTTATAATGAAGAGAAAGTACAACATTTGTATTTATATAAACAAATAAAAATAAAATTCAAAATCAATTGGTACACAAAAATTTACCGCTTTCTGATAATATTTAGCGAAACGTATCTCCGTTTTTTTTTTAAATCATCCTGATTAAGTTTTATTCTTTTTCTTTCCTTCTGTTCAATCATCCAGTTGGTTGTTTTATTTTTCGTTAAGCATCTTCGACACAGCCTTAAGAATTGTCGAATGACAAGAGAAAGTCGATCGGCGTTGATCTTTCACGCAATTTTTTCTTTTTTTTTTCTTCTTTTCTTCTGTTTCTTTCATGTTCAGTAGTTTTCGGACCAATCAAAAACGAATTTTATCGTCTGTTGACTGCATTGAATTATCCATTTATACCATATATCGTCATAGGTTATTGAACCGAGTTCTCAATCGCCTGCGGTAAAGTTCCGATTGAACGGACACTAAAGTTCTCTCGCAATTCTTGCGAAGTTTCGACTCATTTCATGTTAAACCTGCACTTATGTTAGTAATTTGCACAAATATAGATGTACGAAGTTACAAGTGTTTACATTATTGTAGCAAATAATATATAATTTTCAGCAGTGTCTTATTTGCCTAAACTATGGATGACGCAGGTATATTTGGAACTGAATGATATTCAATTATAAGATCGCGTAATGAAGGCAGCGAATTTTAAATATTTTATTATTTTTTTACGTCCCATAACGTGAAAGTTTGAAGAATTTCTTGGTGATTTTTTGACGTGGGGATCACTCGAGCGGAACCTATAAAGTAGTGGGCAGGGTCTTCGAGAGAGAGATCGTTCATTAAGTTTGATATGATACTTTTATCGCAAAATGTCAAATACATATCAATGAAAAATCGTCTGAATTTCTTCTTTTTTTTTCAATAAAAGGTTCGTGATGTTCGTTTCGTTCCGTGACATCGGAGCGTTCTAAATTCAGGGTATGAATGGCTATCCGATAACTGTTGACGATAAAATTTGGGTACCAAGAATTCGTTTGAACAGGTACACGAGTATGGAAAGAAAAAATAACCGGAAGCAAATTTATATTCATCTGATTCTGATTGCCAATCAAGATTTCAATCGTTCGGTCGAACAGTAACCATTTGAAATAGAGCTTGAACGCTGATAAATAATATTGTGAAAAAATTACACCTTGGGCGGGCAGAAAACCTTGAAGAATTATTATAGGGGACGTTGATAATCATATCCGCGTTACGATCATTTCCAGCCGTATAGTATTTTAGAATTAACAAATGAATTTTTTCGCTGATAAATCTGCGAGCCCTAAGAAAAAAGAAAGCATGCGGTCATTTATCTGTTCAAAAATTTACTGGTGGATCGAAATAATTTGTGCAATAATTTACCGAGGTTACAAGACTATCCAGAGGGCAAAACTGGACATTTCTGACCACGCCTTCACCTGTCAACTTTATACGTTCTGCGAACCGTAAAGACCGTGATACTCATATTTGGAGCAAACGAAAGTTTTGCTTCGAGCTAGAGCTGCGAACCTCATGTGTCGGTTGATTTGTAACTGGCAAGTTGTTATAACCTGGAGTTGATACAATCATTCTCTAGATTCGAGGCTGTTCAGCTGATCCCGTTGCCACAGCTAAAACGGTTTCAAAATACAGCGATTCAGCAACACACAATTTTTCGATTCTTGATTGTTTTTTTCTTACTTGTGGGGTTAGTATATCAGTAGGATTTATCACGGTTATGTGTATCTATGAGAATAAAAATCAGATCGGGGACAGCTGTTGAATTTTTTAGAATCGATTTTAAATACGTTGTGATCGGGTTACGCGTCTATAGTATGTAGAAATTCAAAAGGGACCGGCAATGCTACACATATATCTAAAATATTTTTATACACATAAATTTACATACACCTCCGGGTGTAGGTGTTGTAATTTTTGATTATATAACGAATCAATATACCTCTATGTTGTTACTGGTTTATATTTCACGGGATACGCAACACTGCGTGCCGATATAAAAAAAGTCTGCATTTAATCGAAAAAAACAAGAACAGAAGAAGAAAAATTAATTTGGACCACTTTCAATTATCGTACACTTTTAATCTTTGTAAAGAGTTCCGTACGACCATTTTCTTTTTCTTCCTATACAATTCTGCCTACATTTCAGAGTCCGAGAACTTTCATTTTTCAATCAATTAATAGCTCCTTTATTTTTAACAGTCAGCTCGAAATAGAATTGAATTTTTTCTTGCGGTTATCCTTGTGCATTATTTTTTTCTCGAGAGATCCGGCTGTATAATAAAAGGAGCTGTTGTTCGTACCGTAGCACAGCTATCTATAATAAAACATGGCACCTTCAAGCTTTGACTCACATATATTTCATATCTAATTCTCAGCACTCCAATTTGGCGCTGGGGTTTTTTACCCATATTCTGCATTAAAAATAAAAAAATAAAATAATAGGTGGTCCGTAAACTCATCGAGTCTGTTTCGATTACCGAACCGATTTGCATTCGATCGTAGATTAAATCGTTCATTTATGTTATGCAGAATGGTGGCGTGGGCGATTTGAAATCTGCAGAAAGTATTCTGTAGTACGTATATTATACGTATACATTATATAACATGCATGATGCATACGATTATGCAATACCCGCATGTGGAGATAATTTCTTCGATTTTCGAACGTAACAATAGTTATCCGATTCGCAATGTGGTGCAGTCCCGCGTTATCTCACCTATAATTGAATGTTAATGTTAATCATATTACGTCAGATTATAATTCTCTCGCTAATGAGAGGCGCTGATTTCATTACCAGGGAAGATTTAACAACTCCATACATACGTGAAGAACTGCGAACTGAATTCGAACAAAAAATAACTATCCGTCATCAAGCGTAATTGACACCCGCAACATGTGGTAATCGAATGAAAATTATTAATCATTTATAGTAAAGGTTAATCAGCGGGCTAATGGTTGTTTAAACAACAAAGTACTACAGCTGTAAATATATGTTGAAGATAAATGATAATTTAGTTGTATCATACAAGGATGAAATTTTTCTTCAAATTAGGTATAGGTACGTGTCAAACTGGTCATTATGCAGATGATAATATACGTCTGCAGCAAATATCAGTACTCTATAATTTCAACACTATAATTTGATTGTGATTCAAAGTATATACTTTGGTATTCAAGTTGTGTCTTTCGATATACCTTATCATTAACTTCCTTTGATCGAATTTTTTTTTTTTTTTAATATCTCATTCGATTTTGCACTGTGGGGATCTAATGGAATTGGAATTGATGAGAAGAAAAATTGAGAACTACTGAGAGGATTATTAATTTAATTCATTTATTCAGTAGGTAATGATTGTATTATCATATGATAATATTGTGATAATATAATTATACAACCGTAAAATAATGGCACGGTAATATTACAATTAGATTATAAGAAAAGATTCGGTTATAAGGAAAAATAGAAAAAAATATCGAATATGTGTATTTTTTTTTGAACCCAAATTGATAAATTTATAGTTTCTTTTTTTCTTCACGAATCGATAACTGAATTTTCTTACGAGCTAAATACAGATTTAAATAAATTAATATCAAAGAAAGGAAATGGAAGGGTATATTAGAAAAATTAATGTTTAAATATAAAATTCAGACTGCAAAAAGAGAGAGAGAGAAAAAATGAAGCGGGATTTTTTAAAACTATAACACGTTCACTTCTGAGTATTATATGATAGAATTTTATACACCATTTCAAATTCTCTAAAACAAAAAATTTCTAGTTTTCTGATGCCTTATTACACTTATTATAACAAGTTTTTATTTTATTTTATTTTATGTACAAAATTTTTGCACCAGATCACTATAGCGCCGTATAATCAATAATACATCACTGATCGATATATAAATATACCTTAGTGGCACGATAAAAATCATTCAACATTTTGCAAATTTATTGCTTACCGAAAAGAGAATCAGATGAGAATGAAAATTCATCGTCCACTTGATATACTTACAAATTTCGAAGGAACGAACGTTGCAGAACGAAATATTTACATTGAATTTATTGCAAATTTACTTGTCTTCATCTATATAGGTATACTAATCTGTGTTACTTGGTACAAGTATATTACATACCATATAAGAAAGGTTGTTCTGCTTTTATAGTAACATTATAACATAAAGTATATATTTATTTTCAACTCCTAGAGCGACAGCATTTGGACTGATAGTTGCGAGCTACTTTCTCCCGCTGGACATTGAACGTGTTACAGGTATATCTACTTTAGGCGTTGGCTAGCATTCGTTCATGTCTGCGAAGAGATTCGCATTATTTACCTTGGGAGATAAATGCGAGTAGAGGAGAACGTAGCTCGGAACGTTCGATTTCTTGTACTGTAAATTAAAAATTCGATTTCAGCTGTAATTTCGTTTTCAATTATGCCAATTACGAGCCAGAGAAAGGAGAAATACACAACGGATATCGCGAATCTGATTAACAGCTGCCAGAGCTTTGATATGTGGATAATTAGGTATGTTAGTTTCGTGATGATTTCAATCGTCAAATTGATTAAAAAACTTTTAACTTCTTCGCGTGACTCACGCCCGCGCCGGGGATATAAGTTGTTTCTACAAAATTACATGGTGCGATATTCGCTGTTCACGTTATAAATAGTCCGGACATTGACGCTCTAGAAAGCACGCAGAATCAAAATTTTTTTAACGCGTCGCGTACAGCTTGCGAATCTTGATGCGGAAATAGCCAGCCAATCTGCGATTGCTTTTGGAAAATTCTTAAATCTAAACGAGAAGATTGTCGTCCTGACACGCGGGTCCTTTAGTGGGCCAGTTACAAGCCCCAGCGGTATTGTCGAAGCTCAGATGAACCGGGCAATTAAAAACGTGTAGAGTGAATTTCTGTTTCCATTCATCCCAGTGGCAGGCGTAAAATTTGTTACAAAATCTCGGGTGACGGAAAAGTCCGGGTCTAGCGCAATCCGTGGTGCCTTGAAGCGTCTCGTCGATATCACGCCATCCACCTGGTCCGTAACGATCAAAAGCTGCGCCTTGACCACCGAGAGCGTTACCAGGAGCTCCAGATATTCTCAATGATTTTCCAGCCTTCGTTCTACCTCCGGCAGATCGACCGAACGGAATATCTCCGTGTTCGGAACCCGAAGGAATACCTACGAAATCAGAGTCTGAAATATCAGAAGGACTTCCGTAAGATCCATTTCCGGACGGAGATGTTTTAGACCTCGATGAACCACCTCGCGATTTACCGATCGATGAAGAAATTGATGAACCTGGGAGGTAAGCCGACATTGGTTTTCCACGTGTTCTGAAAACGGGAGTTACGGGCGAACTGACTGCAAATATGGCTGTAGCCGGAGTAGTGGGGGATGACAAACGACCGTATGATGGATTTGGTAAAGTTGGAGAGCCATTGGGAGTCCTGTAGACCGCGGCAGACTGTTCAGGTTCTCGATCAGTTTCAAGATCGACATAAATTTCTGATTCATCGTAGTTTGCAAGGTCAATGTTTCCTTTCGACGACTTTATCGGGAGAGGTTTACGGCCTGGTCCCCTGAGGGTCTCGAACGGATCGGATCTGCAGGTACATTGAGCGCCGAGTTTTCCGAGCAGCAGAGGGTGCAGGTCGCTGAGTTTTACGATCACCTTACCCTTGGCATTCACATCAGATGATTTCACCGTCGCAACTTCGTAAAGCGGCGTCGAAGCTGTGTAGCCACCTGTATATCTAGAAGAACCTTTTCCACTTGTCACGTAACTGTTGTAAGAATTTGTTCGAATTATTGAGTCAGGAGTCGATGCTTCATAGGAAGGAGATGACGTCGTTGAAACGTAAGTTTTCGAAGTGGCCTTGTTGCCGAAATTGTTGACACTTTGTCCTCTGAAGACTTCAGAAATTTCAGAGCTTCCTCTTGTATCACTGACTCTTCCATCATCGTAATTGACGGTACTATATTTCACACCTCCTCTATTATTGTAATTACCAACTAGTTTCTTAACTTCGTCTTTAGAGATGTTTAATTTCGTTGGAGAACCTTCGTTTTGATCTGTATATTCCTGACTGTGAGTGTAGATCGAGACAGTAGGATTAGTTTCGAACGTTACACTTGGCTTGGAGTATTTGTACCCTTCGAACCTCGTCCCAGAACTTATTGCTGATCCTGAATTAAACTCCGTTATTACTCCGGGCTGTTTTTCAATGGCTGGACGAATAGATACGGACGGCCTATCGTACGAGTCCCTTGAGCCTGTAGCGCTTGTAACTGACTGACTGTATTTGTTCTAGATAAAAAAAAAAAAAGATTCAAATTAATTGAACTATAAATTGATAGAGAAAAATTAAGTTAAGCTTACCTGTTGCTTTATCGCAACCGATGGTTGTTGCTTGTAGATTGTTACGGATGGCGAAGCGGTGCTAGCAGAGTCATAGGTCAGTGGATTATTTGGTTTCGTATACACGTATCCATCTTGGGAGTTAGGGGCAGGTGTCTTCTGGAAATTGAACTCTTGTTGTTGGTAGCCGATATCAAATTCACTTATTGTCTCAGCGCTAGCATCTGCTCCGTCCTTGTAGTAATACTGGCCTGCACTTGTTACCGTAAACGGTGCAGATGTCGACGATACAACCGTTTTATATCCAGTATCAAATACTGGCGCGATGGTAGACAAAGTTATGGGTCGTTTAGCAGCTTCGAAAAGAGTTGTCTTATATACATCAGCTGATCCCGTAGCATACGCGATCGGTGATGGGGTTGAGGTAACGGTATACCTATTTTGGCTATTCTGGTAGATGGAAGTTTGCTGCAGAGAATTTCCTGAATTTTGCTGCACAGAATCTTCTGAATTTTGATACGCGCTATTTTGAGTTAGTATTTGGTACTTGTCACCTGCAGTAGACGCAGTATCACCACTTCCAGTTACTTTGACTGTTTGGTGAGAAGATTGTTTGTATTCGCTTGCAGGTCTCGAGTAACTATAAGTATTGACTACAGCTGGTCCAGCCGTAATTGGTGCCGATGTTACCACAGACGGAGTATTGTACACCTCAACGTTCAAGTGGGAGGAAGGCGTTGTTACGGTCAGTGGAACGATAGGCTGATATGTTACCGTGGAAGGAGCTAACGTAGAGATTGGAAAACCACCATCGACAAAGGGTATTGCTGGCTTAGTGTACTTGTATCCAGAAAATTGATCCGACGTGGTGTGGCCCAGATTTATTTTAGAAGTATCAACGTAGCTTGCATCAGGAGCAAACGTTGACGTCACATAAGCAAGTCTGTTCACTTCACTTCCAATTGAATTGCCAGCGGTATATCCTTCTGCGGAAGTTGGAGTCGGTTGGGGCCGACCTGTGTTTGTAATGTAAGACCCACTTCCGCCAATTTCGGCGGCGACGATACCGGTCTTTGTTGGACCAGTCTTAGTGAATCCTTGGCTAACATATGAATCGATTCCAGCAACGGTGGTGCCGAGGACGACTCCATTGCTACCGTCTATTCTTCCACCGGAGACAATGGTGTCTGGTAAAGTGGCGTAGGCTGGTTGGCGATCACGAATATCGCTTTCGGTGTATTTGCTTGTACTGACGCCGTTGTTATGAACTATGGTTCCTCGCCCTCCGTTATCGTGGTATTCGTTCGTTTTGTAACCCATGTCGCGTTCGTTTGTGAATGATCCGGCACTCGTATAGGTATTCGTCTTACTTCCGAAACCACTTCCGGTTGAACCTGGAAATTCAGCTTCAATTTGCTCTCGGGTATTTCCATAACCGGAAGATGCTGTGAAACTCTGTCCGGTTGATCCAGTAGCTCCAATTCCTTTGGAAGTCTGTCCGCCGAAAGTATTTTGAGTTACTCCGTGAATTGTGTACCCAGAGGTAACGGGATTAGAGCTGATATATCCTGGTCTGATAGTGCTTTGGTAAATTGATCCTTGGTCCACATTCGCGTTGATTACAGTTCCTGATTCGGCATTGCTTGTTACATGAGCATTGTGAACAGAGTTTGCGTTGGCGTTCGACGTTTGACTCGTTAAGTAGCTATTCGAGGTTCCTCCATTTCCGTGGTAGGTATTTGTACCGGTTGAAATCTCCCCATTTCCGTACTTGCTTACTGAACTTGATGATCCAGAATTTTCGTAGGCACCGGCTTCTTCCCCATTGTTCTGGCTTCCATGGTCAATGATAACGTTTCCGCTTCCGGTGTTACCTGCCTCGTAGCCTGATCCCGTCACGTACGCACCGTTATCAGCGTACTCTAATTGTCCAGATGTTCCGGTATAACTGCTGCTACCACCGGATGCTGTGATCGCAGGGTATCCAGGGGTGACGCTCTGTACCAAAATTCCTGCAGTAGAGTGCCCCGAGCCACCTGTGTACCCTAAATTTCCGCCGTTTATACCATCAGAATAACCGCTGCCAGTGGCGCCTGTCAAGATAACTGTGCCAGAATTTATTCCACCATTAATTACATCGCTGTTATCAGTGATTCTTTCTCCTGCAGTCGTGTATCCTGCGCTATTCTCATTAGCAAAACCATTGCCACCAGTTGAATATCCGCTTCCAGAAGTTCCGGTTAGGATTACGTGTCCTGTGTTAAATCCACCGTTGACTACGTCCTGCCCATCAGATCCTGCTCCTGAATCTATAGAAAATCCGCTACCTGTTGTTACACCGATTTGGTTTTCTGAATAGGGACTCGTCCCTCTATGCACGTTATATCCGGACCCCGTGACTCCGGAGGAACCACTGTGAGATCCACCTGTCTCAACAGATACAGTAATTCCATCTTTGCCAATCTCTCCTGAGCTTTCACCGTAGTTTCCTATCGTGTTAGTGATTCGATCGTAGCTGCTAGTTTGACCTGCGTGCCCGCTAACGCCAATACCGATGCCAGAGTTACCGGCGCCGACGAATCCGCCGGTTACATCGTACCCGCTTGCGGTAGTGCCAGTCTGATAACCTGCGGAATTTTGGGCACCTGCTTTACCTGCGTCTATGTAGCTCGCACCTGTAGAACCCGCACCGGTATATCCCCCTGATACTGTATGTTCAATCGAGTACCCTGACCCTGTCACTCCTGAACCAGCATAGCCTAATTCGTGGGATCCTTCTCCCGAAAATTGAGAGTCACCGACGCCCTGCTGTAGGATTATGCCATTACCAACTCCTCCAGTTACTCCCGTGTGTTGGCCTGTTTCTGTTTCGGTATATCTAGATTCGCTGGTTCCAGACCCTACGCCTCCTGATCCATCTGTCCCAGAGCCTGCATGCGAGGAACTATCAAGTCCAGATGCATGATATACCGAACTGCCAAATCTAGATCCTTCGTGTGCTTCATCGCCAGCTCCATGTCCCCCATGATTTGAATCAGTAACTCCAAATCCTTCGTGCTCTGATCCACTTAAACCAGAGGATTCTACGTAAACTGAACCATCAGTGCCATGAGATCCTCCATATCCCGAATCACCAGCCCTGTATCCTCCATGACCTGAACCGCCAGTATTGTAAGATCCTCCGGGTGTTGAGCTTCCCACACTAGATCCGCCATGTCCTGAACCGCCAGTATTGTAATATCCTCCGGATGTTGAGCCTCCCACACTAGATCCTCCGTGTCCTGAACCGCCAGTACTGTAACTGTAAGATCCTCCGGGTGTTGAGCTTCCCACACTAGATCCACCATGTCCTGAACCGCCAGTATTGTAATATCCTCCGGATGTTGAGCCTCCCACACTAGATCCTCCATGTCCTGAATCGCCAGTACTGTAACTGTAAGATCCTCCGGGTGTTGAGCCTCCCACACTAGATCCGTCATGTCCTGAACCGCCAGTACTGTAACTGTAAGATCCTCCGGATGTTGAGCCTCCCACACTAGATCCGCCATGTCCTGAACCGCCAGTATTGTAATATCCTCCGGATGTTGAGCCTCCCACACTAGATCCTCCATGTCCTGAATCGCCAGTACTGTAATATCCTCCAGGTGTTGAGCCTCCCACACTAGATTCGCCATGTCCTGAACCGCCAGTATTGTAAGATCCTCCGGGTGTTGAGCCTCCCACACTAGATCCGCCATGTCCGGAACCGCCAGTATTGTAAGATCCTCCGGATGTTGAGCCTCCCACACTAGATCCTCCATGTCCTGAATCGCCAGTATTGTAATATCCTCCAGATGTTGAGCCTCCCACACTAGATCCTCCATGTCCTGAATCGCCAGTACTGTAACTGTAAGATCCTCCGGATGTTGAGCCTCCCACACTAGATCCGCCATGTCCGGAACCGCCAGTATTGTAAGATCCTCCGGATGTTGAGCCTCCCACACTAGATCCTCCATGTCCTGAATCGCCAGTATTGTAATATCCTCCAGATGTTGAGCCTCCCACACTAGATCCTCCATGTCCTGAATCGCCAGTACTGTAACTGTAAGATCCTCCGGATGTTGAGCCTCCCACACTAGATCCGCCATGTCCGGAACCGCCAGTATTGTAAGATCCTCCGGATGTTGAGCCTCCCACACTAGATCCTCCATGTCCTGAACCGCCAGTATTGTAAGATCCTCCGGATGTTGAGCCTCCCACACTAGATCCGCCATGTCCGGAACCGCCAGTATTGTAAGATCCTCCGGATGTTGAGCCTCCCACACTAGATCCGCCATGTCCGGAACCGCCAGTATTGTAAGATCCTCCGGATGTTGAACCTCCCACACTAGATCCTCCATGTCCTGAACCAATATTGTAAGATCCATCTCCGGCTATATCCATACCCGAACCATGACCGTATCCCGTACCCTGTCCAAAATCGATGCCATGGGCAGGTAACTTGGAGCCATCATCTGATCCACCATATTCGTTACGGGTGTATCCTGGTGATCCACAGCCTGGTACCATCCAGGGCCACTCGCAAATCAATTTCTGTTCATCAAATACAAGTCCGAAGGGACAACGGAATTCGTAGGCAGTCAATTCGGGTTCACCTGCGGGCGTGATTAAATATATCCTCTTAGAATTATTATTCATTTTTTCCATACGAAAGTGGGTAGTTGAAGAACTTAGTTTACCCGATAGTTATGAGAAAGTAAATTATTTAACGCAACTTTTCACTTCATAGATATCAGAATAATAATTTCTATTCTTATTTTACCCATATCATAGCAGGCGAAAAACCATCTGCAGTTTTGCGGATCAGCGTAGTAACCATTACGTGCAGGACAACGGAATCTCGATCGTGGAACAGGTGCAATTTCGCTGCTTCCTGGGCAAGGCGATCCCTCAGTGAGGGATCCTGGCCAGACGCATACCTCAGTACGTTCGTCGAACGCTAAACCAGCTGGACAGTCAAATTCAAATACCGAATAGTCGTCTATTCCCTGATTGAATTTGACGCAACGGTAAAATCTAAGGACCAAGAACAAAAGATTTATTGATAATAAAGTATTCAATCTACTTCTCGATAAAACGGAGTACGTAACACCCATCATCATTTATTAATTTTATTCAAATGCTACGATGAACTATACCTGTTACAACTTTTTGGGTGTACGAAATATCCTTGTCTTGTACAAATAAATTCAGTTTGCGTATTTTCACGAATAGCGTGTATGGCCCCCGTAGTATCGACGACGCGGACAATCCGGAATTCTGACGACCTCACGTGTCTTGAACTGGGAGCTTCGACGTGCTGCAAACAATTATGCACGTGTTCAAGAACATTTTTAAATGCACCTGAATATCTGATTTTTTTTCTGGTATCAGAACCCTCAAATCAGAATAATCGCAGCACCAACATGTGTTGGAAAAATGGAGTAGTTTATCACTCTAAAACGTAGGACTTGGTGAGATAATTTTCGAAAACGGAGTTATCGGGTCAAGTGAAGGTAAAGCCGGAGAATTACGAGCGTTTTGTGTGACGAGAAGTACCGATGTCTGGTAACCCATTCATTATAAAAATCATGTATTATCACTTACGGTAAATAATTGTATAAGAATAAAGAAAAATTTATGTAAATTTGATTCCTAGGTGAGCCTCTGGCCAGATTATGTGCTCATTTCTCACCTGGATGAGTGAAAATAATTTATTAACCAACCAAGACTTACGTTAAGGTCATTCTCTAAGGAAGCCAAGACCGCGCCACGTGTCTTTCTTTTCATGTCAGTGAATGATCGGTAAACCTCCTCAGTGACAGGTTTACCACAGTCATTTTTAAAGTCATTCTCCACATCATGGATACCCAATCCAGCGAGTTCACGAAGTAGAACGTATTTACCCTGCGAACGAAAAACGATTTAGGGTTGATTTCAGATAATTTCAATTAATATTTTTATACCCAAAGTATAATTTCGATCAAACCTTTATTCCAACTGAAGTTTTGTCCTCAAATGCGATCCACGTGGAGTCCTTGAACGCGTAAGGGGCGGTGAGGTCCGTGTCTCTTTCAACGGTCCATTCACCCGCGCTCATCATATCACAGAGCTAGAATTATGGGACACGAATTCAATTAAGAAATATTATTAATCGCCTAATTAAATTGCGCACGTGTACGGTATAGGTAATCCGCATTATTATGCTGCCGGCCACGCGGGATTTGCGGGTTATTTCAATTCATCTCAATCCAAAATACTCCCCGTGTTCTTTACTAACCGGCCCCGTATCGGATCTCATTACCGGTCCATAAATGTGCCGAGTTCACGGACCACGATTCACATACTTATCTACAATATTTATGCCACACACGGAATACCGATCGACACACTTCGCCAAAAAATATTCTTCCATTCAATCCAATCATAATAGGAAAAAAACAATTTTCAATTTCTCGAAAGATTGGGCTAATTATCTATCTACCATGGACGCGTCCTTCGCGTTTCATTCATTCATTATCATTTAATGTCGTTTCCGTAATTAAAATGTAACGAGGCATTAACACGCGTAGTGTAATACGATGATAATCATCACCCAATTCAACCATTTTTCAAAGTTGAATGTCAAAGTTTTTTGTTTAAAATACGTGCGAGATCCAGGAACACGTAGTAGAATTCAAGGTGTGGCGTTTAAAATCGTTTTTTGGTTTCCAGTCACAAAATTAATTCGTCTGGTTTTTTTGACCGGGTCAAGATAATCACTTAGACAATAAAAAAATAAAAGAAACTTACTTTCAATGGTACGAATAATTTTTTCTTTTTTTACCTCTTTTTGACTTATAGCTGCAGGTTGTTCTTCTTTCGTAGATGATCCTGGCGCATTTTTACTATTGTCCTTTAAAGTAAACTTGTAAGCGCTGGCTGGAATGGAAACCAGTAGCATATTTTTTGGAACTCCCAAACCGCTGACAAGGTCTACCAAACTATCGGTGTTCAGCATATCAAAGATACCCATCAGCCGAGAAGGATGGAAAGTATTGAACGATTCACTATTGTCAACCAGATAATGAGTTGACAGAGTGAACAAGTTGACGTACCTAAGAGAAAATGGAAAAAAAAAAAAAAATTAAATAAAGAATCGTACTTTTCTAGGACACCTATCGCTGAAAAATGGCCAATGATTCGTTACATTGGTGAAATGACTTCTCTCTTCGGTTTTTACTGTAGATAATGACCGCGGTATGCAAGACGTTCAATGAATAGTAAAACACGTTTCGTCAGAGCGCGTGAATTTCAATCACAGGCCATATATACCGGTGATTTGTAGCGTCTCATCTTTCGATCCTTGAACCAGATGAGTCGCTAGAATCGTGATACGAACCATTTTTGCTCTAAAGAATTTTCATGCAAATTTAATTCGAACTAGGTAATTAGCAAATCCGTTAAAGAAACTGGTGATTAACAAGGGCGATCCTATTATTTAATTGACACGTATGTATACCTTGATTGATTTTCTATAAGAATATCTTTCGATCTTAATCGTGGGACCATTATTCTGAGCGTATTCGATTTTCTTTTTAATTGCATATCACATGAATTCTCACGCTTATTAATTGTTCTTTCAAAACAACGAAACGTAAAAAAAAATTGCACTGCAATTCGAAGTAGAATCGATTAATCTTTAGATACCGATCAAAATTATCGAAGAAACAATCAGTCCAGTGATCTTGATCGGGACATTTTTGTTCGTTGTGAATTTCTGCGTGGCGCAAGACCGTCCCTTGCGGCAAAAAATGAAATTTGTTATTTGAAATGGAATAGCCAAATTTGTTAACCCTTTATAGATAACTCTACTGGAGAAAATAAAATTTCATCATTTTTAATATAGGTATCGTTCGTATAAAATGTCCGGATAATTTGCATTTAATAGTTTTGAATTAAACGTCGAGTGGATAAGTTGATATGGCTAAGGCCTACGGATATTATACAGGATTAAAGGTCAATGATAGTGTTATTTATATTTATAATGATCATAAAATGCGTGGGTTTACTTTGCCAAGGTCTTCATATCGTACTGCTTCGCTAGGTCTTCAGCTTTTGTTGGTAGCGATAATATTATCCTTTTATCATTAGATTTTCTTATCATTTCGTCCTTAAGTCCCTTAACAAAATGTGAAAGACGTTCCTTCGAACCAGCAGTCATGTCCAATTCGATACCATCGACCTGAAAAAAAAACGAAATAAAAATGAAAAGAAAAAAGAAGATACCGGTTTATCGTACATCTCAAATCCATATTATCAAATAACGATAAAATTTTAATAGTAGTAGTTTAAATAAACACCGTGACGCTTTTTTCCTCCCGCCGCGGTTCACAAATTTTAGTATCCTCTCCATATAGAAGCGAACTAAAAGAACGTAGACAGAGATGAGCAGAAATCTTGATAAAGTCAAGTGGCGTCCAGAGTCCGCGAAATGAAAATCTTTCAATTATTTATTACACGATTATACGTCGGCTTGAGTCGAATATCTTCTACACTCTATTCGCAGTGAATGCAGGTATGAAGAAAAAAAATTAAAAAACCCAGGGAAGTCCCGTTATATACCTTATGATTACATATAGCTTCCAGTTCCTCAAAGAAAGCAAAAACTGGACCATTCTCCTTCGCGTGGTCCGGAGCGCTGACCGCCTAACTTTCATTTTCATTCCCTCCTCAACCCTCGCCCCAAGGTATATTCTGATACAAATCTCTGTAGCTAATACCATCATCTCCGCTTCGACCAGGGTTAACATGTTATATTTCGATTGATTTTTATCACGCGACGTACACTTTCATTTTACAGGTATGCGCACTGAATGTTTAAAATAAAAAACATGAAAAAGAAAAAAAAAAACCAGAAATACTGCGTGCAATGTTCTCATGATAAGTGCGTCGGTAGATTTTTAGAGGTATCGGGATCAGGAGGAACGTGATCCAAAGTCTCGATTTCATTACGCCTCGTGTAACTTCCTATCACATTGTGTTGTATTTTTTTTTTTTTTTCTCTTTACCGCATTCGCCGATGGGTTCATTGTTGTATTAGTATTTTGCGGCATAGATGTTAATCAGACAATCTCGAAGAGAGTCGTTGACCGAGTCGAACGTAATTTGCGAGGTAATTTGTTTATCGGCATGATTAATTGTTTTTTGTGTGTTCCATAAAAACTTTTGTGTAAAAATACCTTTGACAGAACACTGGCGAGACGTCCCGATGCTTGTTGTCGCGACGTCGCGGACGTCATCAAAGTTCCTTGGGGATCTTTTACGGATACAACGACTTGGAGAACTGGATTTAGTTCTTTCAAGGACTTCATGAGCTCCTCCACCCCTGTGAAAACCGATAAGTGAATTATAGGAAATAAAAAAGAAAAAAATAACATCCTTGCATAGTTAAATTTATAGCTGAACATTCTAATGGGTAATACCAGTCGAAAATTTCTTACGTAAGATTCAATATTATATACATGGTTCCTGTGATTCCACCTAAAATATTATCCCAAAGTCATGGGGCATGTAAAATCGATGGGATGCGCCGCGGTTAATTTTCGGCTTAGAATTAGAGCTTGGGAAAAAAAACGAATAAAAAATTACCGACTGCCACGTGTGTAACCTTCTATCTATAGGGTATTACGAATACACCTTATGAGCGACTATATTATAACGTCATCCACCAAACGCCGCGCTTATACATGGTGCACCATGCAAGGAGAAAATAGAGAAATAGAAATTTACCGGACAAACAACTCTCGTCGGTTCTTCGAAGAATGCAGGTTAACATGCGCGTGTAATATACGTTTGGAATAACGTGTATTACGAATAGAATATACGTCCGTATACATAACTCTTCGCTTCTTGTTACACTTGTCGTTTACACCGTTACGCCCCATTTAAAAAGACGCATGTGCAGGTCCCGAGAGAGACAGAATCGCATTATGAAGGAAAATCCGAATTGCGCATTCGTACGTAAACAGAGTAGCGTAAACGCTAATCGGAAGTCGTAGTAGGAGAGACGCAGGAAGGAACATTCAGATACCGCAGGTAAGCGAGACCTACGATTCTGTTTATTTCCATGACCCGTCGTTCCCCTTGGATTAACACGTAAATGTGAATAGTACTACGAATCTATTCTTCAGTTGTCTGAGCGAATTAGGCCGGAGTGGTTGTGTCGTACAGGATTACAGTTAATGTAAGTAAAATTGTGGAAATTTCCCTTGTGCTTCGAGAGAAGAGGAATGCATCCTGTAGACAGGAGGCAATGCACTTCAGCATTTCTTGATCTCGGAGGGCGCGATATCATACAGGTATATTTTTCGATGTAAGAAAATTAGTAGATCAACAAAACACCATTGAAAATATGTATATCTGAACAATGAATGAGGTGATTGGTAGCATCGCCAATCGTTCGTCGTTTTCATCTCAAACCGGTCATCATCATTGTCTTCATCTTTTTCCCGTCTCCTGTTTTTTTATATGTCAAATTTCGCCGCGTCTACGTCTAGAATTTCGTTACCGGCTTCTTCTTTTTTTTTTTTTTTTAACAGGGAGCTGATTTATGGGCTATATAAATACATCGTTAATTGATTAATAAAATGTTCATGGACCCGAGCGATGGATATAACCCAATTGCTTTGACTTGAGCCTATAGAGATGTGAATTCAATATTCACTCGAAGATGGTCAATCAATTAGGAAGCGCCGATCAAAAATCATAAAAAAATTATAACGACTCAAACGAAATAAAAAGTATTCTGCGCGCGATGGTTTTCAGCTTTGTTGGTTTAACCGCTGCCAAATTATTCACGTACATCAATCCGCTCCCGGCAAGGACGACCAGAGTTCTTCACGGATCGAAAAATGTAGATATAAAATTTATGTAATTTTATTCTTTTTTTTTCGAACTTTCGATTCAGACATTCGACAGGTTTGAGAATTAAGTCATGCCGTTGATCTTCACTGCCCGTCGAAGACCTCCCGAATTATATTTATGTACCTATTAGGCATTTTACGCCTACGCTTGACATTCGTTTTTATTATTGAATTTATATTGCGCTATTTTCGCTTTTTTCATCTCTTTTTTCCCTTCTAAAGTTTAATCCCATGCCAATGCTAGGAAGATTTGACGATCGGGAATCTCGACAATAAATTTCTTCGGTAAAACCTTGTCTGGATTTTTTTCCGACTTCTCAGTTTTGAATAAAATAGATTTTATTTCAAGGTGGCTATCTACGCTGTGTTTGCCACTGTACAAACGATCCGAGTTTATGGGAACAAAATTTAGAGCCCGCGCCTCAACAACCGTTTTGTGCAATCGTTCCGAAATTTGGAGCGAACAAATTAGTCACAGGTATGTACTTTACGGACAGAATAGATCTAGCCGATTTGATCGGGCGTCGACGGGTGTCCGCAAACAAGACATTGAATAATGAGCCCCTTTTATCAAAAGAGTTGATTTCATATCGAGGCCCATAAAGGTTTTGGCTGACCCAAATCAAGACACATGCGGATTCCAAACCGCCTCGATCGTGGACCCACGAGGTCGCGACTCGACCGTAAGTAGCAGACGAGAGTACACGAATTGCGAAATTATTTATAACACTACGCCACCCACGATATAATATATTATTATCTCCCCTTCCGAACGTTCACGTTTACGTCTTCAATAGTAAAGTGCAAAACTTTCATCACCTAAAATATACGGAATGATCGCATGGAAAAAGAATTTCTAACGTTACCCCATGTAAAAATGACTTATCTAGAATCTTTACTCTCAATGATATGTGTATACATCGTTGAAAGTCAGCCAAATATAACGCTTCAAAGAAAAAGAAAAAAAATCGATTTAAAAGCTATTTACTCGCGCTACGCCTACGGGATCACCATTTTTGGAATCTCGTGACAATCTAGTGTAAGTGATATATATATTTTTTTTTTCTTTCAATCTCTAGAAACTCATGTAGACGGTACTTCTTCTCACGTATGAGAAACTTTCACCGCGTGTAATGTTTAAAATTGGAGTAGGTATTTGTCGCGACATGCATCAGGAAAAACGACGTTATAATCACGCGCGGGCGTTTGACGTTTAGATGGGCAGGCGAGTTTCAAAGCGCGTATTAAAAAGGCAGGGTAAAAATAAAATTTATTAACAAATTAGACACATTAAGTAGCGCGATTTTTTTTTCCTTTTTACTTCCCTGAAGGCGATTGACTATTAAACTGCGAATTGCGTAACGACTTACAGCGAATTGGATTTTTAATCAGTTCGGTATCGATGAATTAATTGAGAGCAACTTTCGATTTGTTCGAAATCCTCTGCAGGTATAACGATTTACCATGCACGACGCCCACGTGCCACGAACGACGTCTCCGTACGTTCATTTTTTCGATAATTAGTACCTTTCAGCTAGAATCATCGTCGATATTAATCATATTATGAGCCATTGCGAAGTTGTTTGCATAAATGATATGCAAGTAGCACACGTGCAGTGCCGAATATGATGCGAATTATGATTTATTTATTTTTTATCTGCCTATTTCAATTAGATATTCATTTTTTCTATGCGCAATTGATCGTTTATCCAAACGGCATATGATATCAACGCACACGTGCGTGATCTTGGTGATCAAAAAATCAAATAATCCACCCACAGAATATCATTTCATAAAGTTCTATGTTATACAGCAAAATCAACTTGTCAAAGAGAAAACGAAAGTTTGTTATACATTCCGATTTCATTAACATATTGTTACATAACTACGGATGTTATTATAATGTTTATATATCTGATCAGAATTCAGATTGATATGAATATTCATGATACCAATTAAAAGGATATTCTACACGGTATCGGCAATTAGTATCTCATACGTATCCATAGCTGCGTCGGCATACAATATCGAAATCTTGATTTACGGGCAAACGTTTATCGATAAATTTAAGATCTTTGGAGATGCAATCGAATCGTGCGGATCTCCATGTACTTGTACACCTCACGCAGTTGAATCTTTTTTCTTTCCACGATTGCAATCGCTCTTTTTTTTTCAATGAATTGATTAAATGTACCAGATAATCTGCGAATCATCAGGCCTTATTTTCACCTAGTTGAAGAAGCAATAAATTTTTTCTCTCGACGTAGAAAAATTCCTGGGGAAAACCGAGTCTGTAAATGTTTAGCTTGAACTCAGAACGAGGTACGTAATCGACTACGATCAGCAGTCTTATTATACCGAACCGATATATCCATTTTAGTTTATCCGTTCAACCACCGTACAAGTACGGTCTTCGGAATGGGTCAGAGACGTGAGAAAAGCCTTGGGACTTGATCTCGATATTTAACGGTCAAGGAAATTTGCTTCTGCTATACGTCTATCTCTATATATAGATGGTCATTTTAATAGGCGTGTATCAGCTGACTTCACGGAGATAAATTGAGCTCGCGGATTAGCGTGAAAGATTAGAATGATTTAGTTACAAATATCGTTTTTTTATTTCTTGTATTCAATATCTATTTTTTTTCTCTTTAGCTCTTATCATTTTAATTGTATAATGCCAGTAATTATTAGCAACGAAATATCTTGGAGATTACTTTATCGTTTGATAGAAATGTTATCTGTAAGCTGCCTACTTTTTACCATGAGCAAGGAAGTTAATTTTATACAAATATTACAAAACCTTAACAAAATTCATCCAAACTATCGAGGTGTATAGTTATGATTTCACTCTAATTATCATCAAACACAATCCTTCGAATTCAAGCTTAATTTTCTCATTCGTTCGAAATTTGGCATTTCCAGTTGAGTAAGGTTTGATTAATTATTTGTACACTTGGGAATTGAGCGATTCTATCTTTTCTTACGATATAATAATCGACTAATTAAATTGTTTATGAGTATCAATTCAATTTTACACACTGATCAATTGTCGATAGGTGCGAGATGAAAGAAAGAAAAAAGACATTCGTTGCGTGCCAATAATGAATTTAAAAAATTCTCGTTTCGTATTAAGTTGTTAATTGCTTTGAGGATCATTGCCAGACCCGAATTTGTCTAAAATTATTTTTATTACAGTCATAGACATATTGAACTATCTATGTTACAATATTCGATGTTCATTGTGAGAGTCAAGGCAACTGTTGAAGATATCTGGATATTTATAGAATTCTCTAAATAGTTCGTGTCATACGGCAGGTAGCATATTTTTTTTTGATAAAATTATTTGTAAAAAAAACTCTCAAGACTTTTCTTTGCGTATTTCATTATGATTTACAAAATTTTAAATCCTTCCACGGTGACAGCGGATTGAATTTCTGTCATGAATATCAATTTTTGACCGGATATGACAACCTTTTCGCTGATACTCATAAATGATTCATCAATATCTTACGAGCTTTACTACGACTTGTAAATGTGTCAGAAGTACGGACGTGATATTCCACAGATATCTATAAATGAGAGAATATTTTAATCAATTGTAAAGAAGCTTCCGGCGGCTTGGCCATCAGATGACGACATAATTATCGGTTCATAAATTTAGGTCGTACTTGCATCGGTGGAAAATGTTAGTGGAATCATTAAACATAAGCATCGGTGGTTCAGTGGTAGAATGCTCGCCTGCCACGCGGGCGGCCCGGGTTCGATTCCCGGCCGATGCATCTATTTTTCTCAATTTTGAGTTACCCTGAAATTTTTTTTTGAACACGAGCACGAATAACATTTTTTATAACGTATCGTATTTTAAAAATACCATTTTTGCACAATTAGACATAAGCATCGGTGGTTCAGTGGTAGAATGCTCGCCTGCCACGCGGGCGGCCCGGGTTCGATTCCCGGCCGATGCATCTATTTTGCTCAATTTTGAGTTGCCCCGAAATTAGTTTGAACACGAGCATATGAGTAACATTTTGTTCAATATACAGGGTGTTTGTGTCAACTTTGGCGAAACTTCTGGGGTGTCTAGGAGCCGCCTAGAGAAGCATTTTGAGGTAAGATACTCATAGTCGGAAACTCATCCTGACGGCTGTGGAGGGCTTTGAGCGCGCTGGTCCATTGCGTAATGAATGAGATATGATGACTTTTTACCCAACGTTTTATTCAGCCTACAGCAGTAGGTACAAAGTTTTTGTGTGAAACAAGCGATGAACTTGGCGATCTTATAGTCATCATAGTCTCAGAAAGTCATCATATCTTATTCATTACTGCACAATGGACCAGCGCGCGGTAACAAATCTTTTAAAGCTCTCCACAGCCGTTAGGATGAATTTCCGATCATGAGTATCTTACCTTAAAGTGCTGGTCTGGGCGGCCTCTACACACCCCAGAAATTTGGCTAAAGTGAAAATGAACAATCTAGTATTTAAGAAAAACTATTTTTACAGTATAAACATCAGCATCGGTGGTTCAGTGGTAGAATGCTCGCCTGCCACGCGGGCGGCCCGGGTTCGATTCCCGGCCGATGCATCTATTTTTCTCAATTTTGAGTTGCCCTGAAATTATTTCGAACGCAAGGACGAATAACATGATTGTTTTTTGTATATTGTATTTAAAAAAGTACAATTTTCGTGGTATTACCCCAGAACTCACATCTGTGCAAGGTGCTTGAGAATTTCGACTGGCATTGTATAAAATGAAAGCAAAATTACGAAGTGAATGATAACTTGAATGAATTATATTATTGGCATTTTTTTTAATGAGATTATTTCGAAAATTAAAATACTTACCAGTGATGGAAATATTATGGAGTTCATGTCCCTGGTGTACGAGAGTAGTACATCTGCATATCGTGTTGGCCAATTGATCTACATCATTAGTGGCCGTATAACATAGAATTTCTTTGCCAGGTGAAGTTCTTTGCCTTGGACATTCTGTAAAATTTATGTATTTTTCATTTAATATCGTATTAACTTTCGTTCTATAAAAAGTAGGTAACTGATCGCGCGTAAACCTATTGCACGGCTATTAAGAATTCGTTGTTGATCTCTGTGAAATGAAATATGCGGCAATATAAATACCGATGATGCCATTTAAATGATTTTTCTTTCTTTTTTTTCATATTTTTTATGGCATATAGTAATGATCTGTAAAGAGCTGAATATGGCTTATGTCAAAATTTGTTAAATAACGATTAATAAAATTTGCGAAAACATCGTGCAACACCGACAATAATAACTAAGGAATTCGGACGCACATACAATGAAGTGAAAAAAAAAACGAACAAAAAACGTTAGATCAATGAGTTCCAATGATAATCATGATCATTGTGAGTCAGAAAAATCTTTGAAAAAAACTAGGTAATAAATTAAAATCCTTACAATCGAAATCGTAATTTGTAGTTGTAACACAATCTACCGATCAGAAATAAAACGTCATAATCACGTCATTTACTTAAGATCCGCATATTGGTTTTTAATAGCTATATATATGAGCAAGTGAAGTTGAAATATCTGTTGAGATCATCGCTGATATAATATTAAAACAGCTTCTATAATAGGCGTTTACATACATTCATGAAGATTTGTTGTTCCGAGTGATAGAAAAAAAAAAAATTGAAAAAAGAAATCATCCGTAATTATATTTACAACGAGAAGATCTATGCTAAACGTGCATGAAAATTTTTTCAAAACTCGTCGATTCGTGAAATTAATGAGCTCCGTCAATCGGTAAAAATTTATGAAGCAACTCGAAACTGTCGATTTTGTCAAATATGTAAGTCCGATTATTAGAGAATTGATCTACCCGATCGACGTGCTGTTTCATTAACATCTGCAAATCATTTTGTAGATAGTTTCTATAATGATCGTAATGAACGGGTCTCGCAATCAGCGGGATTGATTAGCGTTATACTTATGGGAACTGATATAATTGATATATATTTTTTGAAAAGTAACCTTTGGTAAAACAATTACGATTTAATTCCTGCGGAAGACTTTCACTGCATCAACGTGTACAACGTACGATAGCTGGCTCTGGTAACGAGTAGCAAAAAGACAAGTGAACTGTTTGTTATAAAATTTGCCCTGAAGCTCCAGCAGCCGCCCATACGGAACAACAAATTTTATACCAAATTATTTTGGCATCTAATCACCGTATAGCTAGCTTTACTTACTAGAGAATTTGATAGTAAAAAATCTCAACTGAGAACGTATAAAATTAGCGTTTTAAATGATTCGAATTAGAATCTCGTATACGTATCGAGAGTAAACCTACGTAAAAAATTGGCGGGAAAAATAAATTACTTCATTATCGCGACAAAATTAATTCCAAGTATAGAAAGCGAAAGCTCTGAAAAAAAGAAAAAAAAAAAGAATAGAAGTGAATTAATGACTCAACCAGGAAAAAGTCTGCGAGCTAAACATGTACCGTTTATATTTCATGCACGCGGTTATATCCCATTCATATTTAAAGTTCCTTTAGAGTGGTCAGTATAGGTATCGTGAACACTCCAAAGTCTTGGGTGTATCTCCGATCTCTTTGCTACTTTCTTAGATCCAGATCCGGCCAGATGATTAAATCAACAATCCGCATAAATGACTCATACATTATATTACTTTTACGTCGCGTCATGCTGTACTAGTTTCCAAAAGCGCTGCATTATAGTGTCCACCTGTTCACGAGACCATTTTCAGAAGCCATCATCTAGGGGTGGAAAATCTGAATCTCGACGTTAGTGATCCGAAGTAAAAAATCGTCCATCGGTTACGATGTTCCCATCGCGTGAATTGCATAAGTTAGGATCGAGATAATGTTTTTTTTTCTTTTTTTTCACGTCACAATATCTACTGATGAATACGATAGAAAAATCTGATGCTTGCGGTGAATGAATTCAATAGTTAAATTTTTGACTGTATGTAAACGTGTATATTTCATAGACCTATGCATTTACCTACGTTGTACTGTCCGTGTGCGTACGCATTTGCTCTATTTGTCAATGATTATTATGGCGCAATGAGGTAACCTCAGCATGAGTAACTTTATCGTAAGATCGTTGAATTGTAATACGGTATTACATGATATCAGTAGCCAAACTTATAAAGCCGCTCAAAAGTTAACTGCTGAGGAAAGCGACTTGAATTCAAATTTTTAATTATATTCGCATGATCCTGCACCTGCCAGATTCAAAAGACTTTTGAGAAACAAAATTTTCTTAATTTTTGAGTAGCAATTTTTCTCTCTTTACTTCAATTATTTTGTGCTTCGAAATTGAATTTTGAAATTAGCAGTACGTTGCAAAAATTTTGTGTGTTAATTAGATGGGGTGATTTCAAAGATAACATCGATAAATTTTACTTACTTTTAGCGTATCCAATCGCAAGTAACCCCAAAAGGGTGATGATAGTAGTCAGCCGCATCTTGATCTCACTACTTCCGCCCCCTCGCGTTTTTCGTTTTCGTTTTAATTTTTTTCTATTATTACTTTTTTTTTCTTTCACAACTTGAACCAAGTATAATTCAGTGTATCAGCTTACGCTAGAGTGAATCGTAATATCGAAAGTATTTCCTCCAGCCTGTTGCGTTCCGAATGAACCAATCAGTGAAAAAACCCAAAAAAATCGGCAACCCTTAGCTACCGCGATCCGCGGTAATGAGCGTTTTTATTATTATTTTAATTTATTCTTAACTTTTTACCGTGCTAATATGTATTAATTTACCGGATGACTGATATACCGAAAGGAAAAAAAAACTCTCTTCGTATCTGCAGGAGATCTCTGCAGATTTTTGTCGAAATAATTATTTGAGGATATATCGGAAGGAATCGTTCCACTGTTCTTCGGCGCACGATTCCGACTGAACCTAACGCGTCCTGGTACCTCGGTAGTAAACCCTGACGGCCCAGGCCAAACCCAGGTGAAATGTTCGAAGATATCGTGACGCGTGGTCAGGGAAAGACAGGAACCGTACGTACGCGTACACGGGGTATAAAAGGTGGGGTAATTTGCCCCAGATCGCCCCGATTCTCGTTCACCGCCTAGTCATTCGCACGACCGGCAAACGCGGCTGCATCTGGATCTTGGATTTTTTATCTCAAAAAATAAATTGAAGAACCAAAAATCTTCTGCTCTCCGACAATCGATCAAAGATACTCCTATGATCTATACTGCAGCGCAAGACGAACGAACACTTAATTTTAATCAAGATTAAGATTTCGATTTCAACGCCGGCACAGGCAAGGAAAAACGCTAACAGCCGCGCGCGGGACGTGAAAAAAGAAATTGAAACTCGCGTTATTCTATCCCGATGTCCAGGTTCAAACTGCTGATGCTACTCTAAGAAATCCTGTCACTCAAGTTTACCAGCCTGTTTGCAGCTCTCTTCAGTATTTCTGTTCATTGCAACTGTTTATATTTATAATGGATAATCACCGATATGCTAATTAATAATGACGTTCGACAAGGTCTTCTATACTCTTCTATATTCATCGTGAGATGTATATTTCTATGTGTACCGATTATTATACAATGTACCAACGCTGCTTCAAATGTAGGTATAGATGATTTTAAATTTATTGGACGCAAGTTTAACTATGAGTATGTAGTCTTATTACATGTGACGGGTGGATGACACCTCTGCAGTTGACAGTATAGTTAATTTTGCCTATTTATACACATCTCTTCATTAAATGAAAGATTATAGTTATAATTTAACCCGCATTGTCTATTTGTCCGTAATCGCGACTGCACCCATTTTGCTACTCTAGAATCCAGCAAGCTGTAATTTGTATACAATGAACGGATTTTCTTCTTTCTTTTTGTTAAATAAACTTATGACGTTCGTCGGTGATGAAAGTGAATAATTAGTTGTAACTATGGTATGTATGAGATGCATACAAATGTGAAAGCCAATACAATGTTATTGCAAAAATGACAGAGTTCGATATTATAAAAATAATTGTTGCACAGCATTTTTTGAAAAGGTTAACGAATATATTCGTTTAATAAATTCTGTTTTGGATTTTTTACTTTGTTGTGAAAAAAACACGTGTTATTTTCCCTTATAGGCGAGGAATTAACGCATATTCATATACATACTCAATCGAATAATTTCAATCTTCGAGCCAAAAATGAAAAAAAAAAATGTCCAAGGTCTTTAGATTTTTGCGATTTTGGGGGCTAAAATCAAGATTTTTTTCATTGGGTTTTGTGGAGGTACTCTTATGCATGCAGTTGAAATACGAAGTTCATGTGAAATTTCATAATAAACGAATTGATAGTTTTTGAACCGGATGATAGCGAATAACAGCAGTACTACAACCTTTATCACAATTTCAATCGCTAGACCAGACCGAACGAGAACAACCTTGAAAAACAACTCATCTCACAGAACGAGATTCTTTCTCTTCGGTAATCCTTATAGATACGGAGCATGATCTGCTATTCAATACTGCAAAAGCTTTCGCAATTTTTGTACCTATAAGGTACACATACCTTCACGATGATCACCGTACCGATACTCTCAATTAAAGATCAAATAAGAATCTCAAATCAATCACTTTGTACGTACTGCTGCTGCAGTGATCGGATTTTCAACTGTCATTTCTCATTCCGATTCATCGATAATAATCAACCATCGATCGATCAATATGAATAATGAAATATGCTCGCAATAACGTAAACAATTTTTGTTGAAAGCTGATCTGGTTATGAAAATTACCGATCTAAATTTCGATCGATCGGAATCGATGAATGGGGTAATCGAAAAAAGAAAAATGAACGTGAAAGTGTACGATGATGATAATAATCGAGCTTAAGCGTTTTAACGGATGAACATTCGGCGATGAATCATTCCAAGGTCATCGTCTATTCGCTCACAGTGAATATGCAAATAGGCGTGTTAACGTTTTACCTATAAGTGCGGGTGTATCGTGGAGCCAATGAGATAAGTCTGCAGCATAATCGTGTTCGTGCATTAAAACACGCGACAAATAGAAGTAAACGTCATACGGAACGGCGAGGAGAAGAAGAAGAAGAAAAATGACGCTGCGCCTTTAGTACGCCCGACAATAATTGCGTCACCATCGAGAATATTTATTAAATTTGTGCTAAACGTTATGAACTTTAACAGCTGCTTGTTGGTATTGGAACTTGAGAGTGTTCGGAAAATCTTAAAAACCAAACGAGATTTTTATAGATTTTCTTAGATTATTATCGCGGTGCAACCGATGCAAGTGCAGCAATGCTGTAATAACATATAAATATTATAATTATATCTAGTCGCGAGTCTGTGACGATTTTAATAGTCGGCAATTAGGAGGATACGGAGATCCGTTTTTATTGACCGATTAGCTGTTCGGATTATTCATTTATTTTTAGATTGTTCTTCCTTTTTTTTCCCGCTCAATCATTTCCATTTCAGGAATACAACCACTAGATAGAACCGCGACCGGTCGGCGTTAAAATCGAGCTGACATTTTTGTGTGTATAATGAAGATTGTTTTAGTTTTATTTCATATGATATTCAACATCTTCATTTTGTCTAGTCGTCAGAGATCCGGAATCGTTGAATAATTTTTTCTAAAATTTAAAGACAAACTAACGACATCCGCGATCAGGGGCGGGGTTTTCAACTCGCGGAGATTAAATCTGGGAATAAAAAAAAAAAGAGATTTTCTTGTACAAAAGTATATTATAGCCAATTATTTTCACGTTTTACAACATTTTTAATATACCCATATACGCTATAAAATAATAAAATTTCACACCTTAGTAATTCAAAACCATTGGCAAATCAAATCAATTCAAATTATAACCTATTCAATTTATCGTAAATGCGGACGTGTTAACTCTATAAAATTCTTAACGCAGAAGTTTTATACAGACGTAAGAATAGAAAAAAATAAAAAAAAGAAGGTGATCCAGCTTGAAATCCGTTGAATTTCCGTCAACTACGCCGACGATTTGCTACAACCTACTTACTTTTCTTTAAGTTGTAACTTGCGAAAGAGATAATTGTAATTCCACTACCAACTAAAGTCATTCAATGCGGTCTTTAAACAGCTAAAAGAATTCATGCCACGGTTATAGGAGCTTCAATCGTTTATCTCTCAGCACTTTATTCTACAATCCATTGTTGTCGTTAGTTTTTATGTTTTTGTTTCTAAAAAAAAAAGGAAAAAAACTTCAGTTCATTCTCACGATAGTATAATTTTTCAGAACGAAAAATTCAGTCATTACGGAGATGTAGCTGCGGTTCGTTCAGAATCGGAAAATAAAATGCAAATCATGTAGTAATTTTTGTTACCCACAACATTCCAGCAATATATCCTTGACGAATGGTTCGACAAATTGCATAATCGTGGCACCAGCTTTTATCTGGATCAATTTAAAATTAATCCCTCATGAATTCAATGCCTTGATTTTTTAAGCCTATCCCCAAGCAATCTTATACACACCTGAGTAACAGCACAGCAGCTTTCTTATAAGTAATATTTAAGTTTAAACTAACAGGTGAAGTCGATGGTTGAGAAAAATATGTACATAATATATCCATGTAGCGAATTTGTAAAATCTGCAACGATGTATGTTATAAATATGAGTATGTTAGAATCGCAGTAACTTTCTCCTTCAGTTTACTTTATTATATGTATAAACGTGTGGATATAAAAAAGGTATACCTATATAGCAACAACAGTTTTTCAAAGTCGCCCAAACACGTTACGTCAAATTTTTTGACTTATGGATCCGGAAATCGGTGGCTGCGATCGTTTTACCTGTGTAGATGTAGAGCTGTAATTGTAACGAGCAAAAACGGTGAATATTTAAATCAAATATCGAAGCCTGTCAGCTCGAATAAAAGTTCAGAGATATAAATTACGAAAAATTGTCGATGCCCCGATCTGAAAGAGAGAAAAAAATATAGGAATACCTGCCACACATGCAGCGTCGAGGATGTCAATAATTCTCTGTTGATTATAAAATCGACGATTGAGTTATCGACAGTTTTCGGTACCATGTAGGTATTATGATTAATGATCGTTAGGTCAAATTTTTAACTAATTACCCACTTTCGTAATGAAACGTTAATATTTCTATACACCAACATAGGTCAGCTGAACTCTGTTACCTATACTATACATAATTACGTAATTACTTTTATTTATACAACGTGTCCATTAGAAAATTCCTCGCGATCGTTCCATGCACTGTTAAACAAGCAAAAATTATGCAAATCCTGTAATACATTATTCTTATCTCAAGTTCTTCCCCGACGATCTGTTATTCACAAAATTAATTTACAGTTTAATTACAATTCTATCCATCGATTTTCCGTTTTATTTCTTTATTAATTAACTTTTCACTTTTTTTACTTGTTTTTTAACAGATGAATGTGGACGAGAGTTAATTAGTTTGATCGAAAATCTTTTGGTCGCTTATTCCCTTAGGCTAATTTTTCTGCAGCTCAATAATATGTTTAATAGAATACGTGTAAATCAGATCAGTTCGGAGACGCGGAGAACGAGATCGATCGAGACGTGGTTCATATTACATACGTAGGAAGCTGTTCACGCTTTTCGATCTTCGAATTATGTAACTAAGATTTTGATTCAATTATTTCACACTTTTATTATACGTATCTACGCTCCGTTTAGTTTAGAATGTTGGACGAAAAATTAGACCTAATTAATAGCAGAATTATATTCGTGATATGCGGTGAAAGGACATCAAGGATGCTGGTATGTTTTCTGTATTGTATTTTTATAATATTTTACATGTAGATATTTATTTGCATTGTATGTTCGTAATCTGATTTTTCATTGCGATTCGTTCAGTCGATACCGTCGTGAGTTTTGTACATAACGGTTTACATGGCATAACATATGATATTCCAACATGTGTAACATATATAACAAAACGCTAGAGGGTGTTTTATACACGTGATTTCTTCTGTGGACTTGCGACAATGCAGGAAGAGTCAGATCAGACTTTCGCCTGCAGATGCAGTTAAGTTACGTCGTATTTATGTACACGCCCTTTTTGTGCGTGTAAACTGCTGCACAGATCTCCAGTCGACTGACCTGCTCGATCTTTTACTTTTCATTATTCTCGGTTGTCTTTCAAATCTTGTTCTCATACTCGTCGGATCTATTTACAATTTTCAAAGATTCGGTTTTCCTCTTCGTATATTTCACATACCCGGACGTATTCTCGGCGATTATTGCTGGCCGTTAATTCAAATAAAGGATCATCAAAATTTGATACTTTGCAGCGATAATCGAAGATTTGACTGACCGACGTGGTGTCATCTGGAATTACATGTGTTACGCATAATCCATATTTTAATGTAGGGGCTTTTTTTATGATCTGAGTAATTCTATCTAGAAAATAAAAATTGAGAAAAAAAAGAACCGTACATAACGTTAATCCGATCTCATTTATTGCGAGTCGCGAATATTGGTATCGAATCAGGAAGTGTTTCAAATTTCGAAATACCAAAACTTAAAACTCGCGAGTCTTATTGCGGGTACATGGAGATCGGGAGATGTTTCATTTCACGATCACCGTTTCAATTATTATTACATATAGGGATATATTTCTTTGAACCCGCCAAATGTTTCCGCGATGAGCTTCATCTACGGGTATTCATACATACATTTGAAGGTCGCGGTATATACTGTGTACATGATGTATGAAATGTATTATGACATACGTAAGAGACAGGAAACAATGAGATGACGATAATAAAACGTAACGTGATCGGTTAAGGAGATACGTGAAACTTCACGTATAATACATCTGCGCATCGCGGGTCTCATGGACTACTCGATATTCGAATAATCATTTGTAGGAATTCAATTAATCAATCTGGTTTCGACAATTCGAAAATATTGCACAATGATAGTTGGATTTTTTTGGAGCGTGTTAAATTTGACGATCAGAAGTAAGAATACTAATTTATTTTCAACATTGGTATATAAAAAGTTCACGAGTGTTTCGTATAGTTGTGAAATATAATTTCCTCTTGCTCCAAGGATCAGAAAAGTGCACGGACTAATAGTACTTTACTTATATTACTGCAACGCGGAGAGGTAAATTGTTGCTGACAAATTATTTAACTATAACGCAATTATATCTCGAGGCTTCGCACACAATTATTGGAAGTGAATAATATATTTTATGTTATCCGTAGAAGTTATACAAGAAATATATAACGCGAGTCGTGGTGAAAAAATTTCGATGAATTGAACGTTTTACACGCGTTTTAAAATCTTAGGCGAAAGGATCGCGAGCAACTGTGCTAAGATTCGTCGCTTGAGGCTTTCAAAACTTATGACTATACCTTGTAAACGTATAACGGGCGTTGTCCGCAGAAATTAACGCCTCGGGGACGGTAACATATAATCATACAATTTACCGAGTACGTATATGCAGCGCAATTTTTTTTTTCCATGTTTTTGAAAACAATTTAAATAACGTTTGACAAAATCGAAATTCTATGAAAAAGAAGAAATCCAATTCGTTGTCGAACGTGAACTTGATGTAGATATAATAATCGTTAATCGCGGGGTGCATAAGTAAAAGTGCATGATGATCCACCGAAGGAATCGAATATTATATGAAAAGGTTAGACCAAGATTCCTGAGGTATGACTACTTTTTTTTTCTCTTGTAACAAATTATGGCGTTATACAACCTTTGCCGGTTTAATTACTCGCTAATGAGATCGTGGCACGCTAATGCAATGAGCGTTAAAATTTTAAAAACGATCTATACCGCCTTGAAATGCCAATTCGAATATCTGAGGATTCTCGATGATCCTTGACTGGGAGCTAATTGCACGCTCCCATCATTTCATCCAACATATCAAATCATACAACATACGTATAGCTTACGCTACATATCGGGACAAATATTTTGTACACGGATCAAAATTTATTTATCCTAAAAAAAAATCATCTTTGCAAATTAAACCTGTGTATGTTACAATCTCGTTTATAAACTGCTCAAAGTGAGTGTTCCGAACTACTACGTAGCTGGAACCTTTCAAATTAAAAAATACTTGAAAGTTTTCGCAAATATTAGACTCGCCATTTTATACCCGGAACCCGAGTGACCTAAGAAAAGTAAAACGAATCGGTATTACACACAATCGTCGTCCTTCGCCTCGGAAACACCCGTTGCCCATGTCCATATTTTTCCCTGTAGGCAATCTCCTCGTAACTTGACGGCAACTAATTTGTTAGCTAATTACCAACAATGGGTCGATGAATCAGCGAAACACATAGGAAAAAAATAGACTGAATTTAGCTCACGCCGGGATTAAACTGGGGCAAAATTTACCTCGATCTAATAGAATCAAAATAAATGAACAAATAAGGTGAAACGGATTTCATCAACTGCAGTTTTATGTCGTGAAGCTGTCCAGCTACTTGAAGAAATATCGTGCCGGGGGCATGTGACTGATCTGACTAACTTTATTTTGAAGTGGAATAAAAAAAAATTTTTAAATGAGATAAAAATTAACGGGCGTATACACAGATGTCTATTAAAATATGAATTTTTTGTTAATACGGTAATGATTGGCACCTTATTATAATTTTGGACATCGTTCGAAAGTGGATGTATCTGCCCACTCAGAATTACTATTGACTAAACGATCGTAATTGTTTCGGGCGCGAAGTAGAATTATATTGCAGCAGCAGCACTTTTGATTATTTTCACTTCTAGAGGATTAATAATACGGGTTAAAAATTTTCTATGGAACGCGGATCGCTGCGAATTTTGGAAGTTAAATTTCTAATTAGATTTTCTAATTACAACATATCTTGGTCCGTGCAATCGTAATGTTACGGATGTTAGTTTACGAAATAACAATTTACCAGATTCTATTGAAGTTCTTTTCAGACTAATTTTTTTTTTTTTTCAAGTAATCCTTGGATCTCAGTGGTGCGATTGTGGAATATAACATCTTAAAGCTTGACGATGGCAGATGCAGTCCTCGTTGGTAATGTATTACGTTACATGTTAAAAGGTGAACTAAAAATTTTAGCTCGTCTAAAGAGCTAGAAACTTAATTATCTCCTTTATCTTTCGAGTCTTAACAGCTCGACAGAGATGAATTTGAACTAACGCAAGAAATGGTAAAGACAGATGTGATATTATTTGTTCTTTTTAGTGTAGGTATAATGTTATAGTAAAGTGATTGAAAGCCCCGATCTGCGTAAGATGGCCTTGGTAAATTCTTTACTTTTTTAAACAAAAAATTAAACGCGAATTCTTAACGTATGAGATAACTCGCTCAAAAATCTCCGAAACATCCTCCGAATTCTATTAGGTACCATACAGACTTTAGGTGCTAATTTTTTAAATTTATTTCATCTCGATAATTCTATGAAAACTTTCCTGTACCCATAGCCGCGATCCCTCGTCATTTTTATTTTGGAACTTGGTTCGATCTAAAGATTCATTTCAAACATACGACAAACATGTCATTTTTTTCAAGAATATTCTTTTGAAACCAAATTGAGGTGATGATATTAGTGAAGCTGTTAATACTCATCGTCTCGTTTCTCATACAAATAATTTCTGCGCCCTTTGAGACCGAATTTGAACAGTGCTAAAGCTGCTATTTCATTACTACATCTTTTTTAGCGACGATCGTTATGCAATCGTATAATAAGAAAGCTCAAACTGGGTCGTGAGAAGTATAGGTGTCGTTACTGTCTGAAATAAAAAACATGAAATCCATTTTCTTTTCGGTCCCATGGATCTTTGAATCGACACCTAGAGTTCTTTATTCGTGAATATATTTGAAGCATATAATAAGGCATGATTTGACACATCCTCGGAATCCACTACATTCCATTATCTTATTATTGGTTTCTTATTCGGTCTATCATTGGAGACGTTCGCAATTTTTTTCCTTAGCATCTACGGGGTTCGCAAAAGCGCGGATTCGAGTGAACATCAGTTTTTCAATAGAGGAGTGAATGTCATGGGTAATCGAGCAATGCATTTCCATTAGGGACATAAACTTTAAACATTTTTCAACGCGAAAGTCCCCGGCCTTGTTTTTTGCATGCTCAAAGCTTGTCCTGCCTCGACATAATCGAAGTGCTTTTGGATCTTCGTTCTGTAGTCTGTTTTAAAAAAAATAGATTCGATTTCGTGGAAGAATTGTTTTTACTCTAATAGAAAGAGTTGAAAAGGACACGAAAAATCAATCGGTGTGTTTCGTTGATATCTGTCTGAAGTGTCTGATGTAGTTCAGCCTAAAAAGCAATATGTAGGTACACTAAAAGTAATTTTAAACCATATAATACTAATTTGCATACGCGCGCCGTTTCCATTTCATATTATACTGCTCGTCGATAACAGGTACTTTCAGGAACACGTCTGCGGAATTGCCGCACTTGAATTCGCGGACAAAGTTATACCCAGTTACGCAATACCTATACTACTTTATTTTTCATGCATATACACACACCTGCAGTACAGTGTGTAATTTTTTTTTTTTTTCTTGTATGACAAATAAAAGGAAGTAATTCAAAATCTTCATCCCCTGCACTGTGTCTTTCTCCTCAAACGTTTTTCGTCCTCTCATTTTATCGCTGCGACACGTGCCAAATCTGGAAACCGTTCGAAAAATGGAGAAAAAAATTTAATCGTTAAAATGTTCTGACATTTTGATACACGCGACAGTCAAATATATATGATGCGTGGGTTTGTTCGACATTTGAGGCGCCTCTTAGACCCGGGATTTTTTAACCGAGTTCTTGGCCGTCTCTTCAGGCGGCCCGTTACGCCATACGTGGATATGTATAAGGTATGTGTACGAGGGATAGGGATTTTGTTGCGCGATGTATATGGTGTACATAATATGATGGTGTTGACCACCGTCTGGGTCGAGAGATGCCCTACGGGTGTTTCTGCTCGAAGAAACCCAAGTCGACGTTCCCCGACGGTTCTTGAATACCGGGCAATCAACCTACAGATCTTTGTCATCGAATTAGAAATGAGAAAAAATAAAATGAAGTTTTTTTCCCCGCGATTCACGGGTATTTCTTTTTAATACAATTGTGACTCACAATTTCATCGGTCTCCTGTCCAGATTATGCAAAAATAGACCGCAAATTCAAACTAGATCATTAACGTAACGACGAAGGCATGGAATTTCGCGGAACTAAAATTCTTACCTTTAAAATTTCGTCTGCATAGGTCTCCCCTAACTTACATAATTATTATGTGGGAATAAATTATTATGTACCGAACAACTATACAATGATACCACGTTAGATAATTAAAAAAGAAAGAAAGGAAAAAGATATACGTATATAAATTACATATTCAAATTTCTATTTATCGCGCGGAGCCTTCAAGCTGCGAATTATTATCAATCGTTTCTCGAGATTTATATTATGAATCAAAAACATAAATATTGATAGGTTACGATCAGTGGACGGTGTGCGGCCCGTTTCCATCACTTTCTACATGCACGTCAGTTATGATTCTCTACGATTAAGTGCATCGCATTGCACAATCAATCGCAGTGATCAATTTTTTTTCACCTTCTTCTTTTATTTTTCAGATGTTTAAGTATAGATGATGACGAGCGTCGGAACTTGATGTATTCTACAACTGATAGACGGAACGGTTTAATAGAAGTTCACATCTATTTGAAACCGCACATAGGTATGATACTTGCAGCGATTAAATCAACAGATTTTAACGTTGTTATAATTTACGTGTATAAATTTCTGCATTCCACAGGTATCTAAGTTATTTTTTTATTTTTTGGCATGAATGAACATGTTGAAAAAGAAAGGTATATGTATAGGTGTTTTTATCATTTCATCGTGCAAACAATGAAATTATACAGGTGGACAATGAGCGAATAGAAGATCGAACTATATGTGGTGTACGAAATAAGATACACTTTCTCCTTGTGCGAAACTTCACTCCTTCGACTGTGAAAATATGGAATTTCATATAGCTGTGTAAGATAAAATAGATTTTATTATAATTATTTATTCATACAGCGGGGCATTGTGTTATTATTCTCAATTGTCTGTTAATTATATCACGACTTTTGTTTCCGGTTACTGCGATAAAATTCATACGCTATCACTGTCATATAATTTACATTTTCATTGAAATTCAGATGTCTGTGACGGACAAAATGTGTTCTTGAGACCGAAACACGTATGGGTCGATATTTAACTAGCATTGATCAATTGACTCTTCTGATAAATTTTAATTGGTCCAGAATCATTCAGCGTCCGTTGAAGCCTGAAACTATATTCAACGGTTCGAATTAGGTAATTGGTATATTATTCAAAAAGTGAATTGCGAAGAAACTTCCATTTCATTGTACACGATAGCAGTGCAGCGGAGTTGCAGGTTGACAAGTCTGGCGAGTTGCTTCGAATTCTTTATTGAATAAATCACTTATACACGCCATACATTTACCTGCTTCTTTTTTTCCTTCATTTCTTTCTTTCGACCTGGGAGTGTCACTCACGTTGACAGCTGATTCGAACGTTAAAAAATTTAATGTCAAAAAATGATCAACGAAACTTTGAGTAATTGGTCTAAGGTCACAGCCTTGTCTTACATTTGCATATCACGTACATATGCACAGATAATTTATTGCACAGAAATATACATATGTACCATACATACATACACATTACGTCTTTAATTTATTTCTTCATCGCGATTCAATTTACACGTAATTATTATATCATTTATGGATATAAATTTATTGATACATGAGACCGTGTAAATTTTCGGAATACTACCGAGCCAATAAAGTTATACGAACAATGAGAAATTTTTAATTTTTTTCTATCCGTTAATAAAGTTAACGGTGTAAAGCGGACGTAAAAATTTTTGTTCCAAAGTATGTCTATAAATATTTTTACAACCTGTATGCAACATTTAGTCATAGTTGGTTTATTCATATCTGCATACACGTGTAACAGAATAACTGCGAACTCGTAATTATTCTGGTCCAGTTAATTACAGTTGCGCTAAGTGAAATTAATTATCATGTTAAAACTATTATGTCCGAGCTTAATCGGTTGCCACGCCGTTTTTGGATATCATTTCTAACACAAGGATTTACATAAGTCGTTGTCTCTAGATGAGTTTTTTTTTTTATTTTCGTTTTGGATGCAGGTATTCGATCGTCAGAACTCGTTAACCTTTGGTTTTAATTTGTTCGAATGATCGGCATTAATTGTTGCAGAAAATTAAAGAACAAAAAAATTAAGGGTACACGATAAATTAGACAACTTTATAGCGTGGCGTTTCGTATGGACTTGATTTATCTTTTTGTTTCATATGTTTTTGGATAATTAAGATCGAAAACGACGTATTAATGGGCTGATCTCAATGATCACCTGTATAACCAACGAATCATCAACCTTTGTATAATAATTGGATTTTTTCTTAATCACCTTTTCAATCGCGGCTCCGCAATGGGTTGAGTCAAAATATCCGTGTAATACCTGCCAAAACAGATACAACGATGAGCATTCTTTTTAAAGGATAGACAAAAATAGAAAAGATCTAACAATCATATATGGGAATGATCAGCGATTTTACTAAAAACTTGAGGCCATCACAACGAATTCTACTTTAACGACGAATTAGTGGGGAATTAGAAAAAGAAGATTAAAAAACAAATTCAATGACGTGAAGGCCAAGCTCTGCCTGTCCACGAGACTCAACGATTACGTATTATGCAATATATATTTATATACTGCATGAAATCGAGACAACTTTGTTAGCTGAATAGTATAAAAACGATCGAGACGTCCTCAGAGATTATAAGAGCGGTTATCGACCTTTCCCGATTTCTATGCAAAATCACCATACATATGATCGGAGTTTGATAAAAAAAAAAAGACAAAATTTAAATGATGTATTATGTATACTCACAGATGATACCTGGATAAAAATAATAATAAAAATAAACAAAACGTAACGTCTTTATGATAATTATAGGCTTACAAAGTCAGAAGTGTATCGTTCCAGGTTCCAGTTCGTCGAACGTCACGGCCAATGCTCAGCTTACATTTATACATATTGTTGTATAGCCTTTGTAACTATACTGCAATTCACTATTGTCAGATGGATGATTTTTCGCTTCACCCTTCGCGTGTTGTTTTACTGGAATTCCGGAAGAGAAAGGTTAAGGCTTTTCACGCTCGAGTAAGCACACCGGGAAATTGAACGTGCGGTCTATGTCACCTCGCTGTCTAGATATTCCTGTACAGCTGGTTTGGAGAAGGAGATGAATAAATTATGGATAATAAGCTTCGGTCATTTTAAAAATTAGATGCATGACTCAAGAATATGAGGTTATCATCATTTACTATGATAACTAATACACGTTAAGGGATGATCATGAAAAAAAGGAGCAATCGTTTTTTACCTCAATTAGTTTTTACCCAAATTATAATAATGCTCGAATAGGTAATTACCATAATTAGAGTACGAAGAATACCATTGCATAACTAGAATAATATCCTCCCGTATATGGTTATAAAAAACATTACTACCTGCACTTTTCCATAAGCTAGATGAAAGCTAATTATTGTACAGGTTAATCACTGTTTCAAACTTGTTGCAAAAAATTCTAAGTCAAAAAACGTCAGGGTCATTTTTTGAAATTTTTCCTATCCATATAATATTGTGCAAAACTCTTAGAGAAAAAAAACCTGAATAACAACGTTTTTTGAATTCTTCTGAACTCTTATTCGTACTTGGTACAAAAAATCTGCATAGCCCTGTAATTATATTTCTCAATCTTGATCGTATAATATCAGCCGTGCGGTGGCGTCGATCCGCATAGAATCTCATCAATCAAATCGATCGTTCTAACAAGACTTGAACTTTGCCTCCTCTATGAAAAAGCGCAAAGGTGAGTAGAAAAAAAAGTACCGATCATTTACACCATATGTAATACTTAATATAATTATAATATTATGCAAAAAAGCCATAATAAGGGGTCAATAAATTTCACCCATATACGGGTCACATTTTCACCTGTATCAAATGTCGTAACAAATTTTTTATTTTTTTTACTTATTCTTCTCCCAAATCGGATTTGCAGATTATATTCCATCTCATTTTTATCATATATCATGATAAATACACAACTTATCCGAACTTTGATCGATTCGCGGTGTTGCGAATTTATTTAACCGGGCTATAATACAGTTAATATGGCATAATATATAACCGCGTTAGATGAATATCAATATTTGTCTTATATTAAAAAGTTCCGGATCGCGCGGGTCGAGATCGGGTCGTTCGTATGGTTCTGTTCCACTTTCGATCATTGGCTCACCCCGTTTACACGTATAAAACTCGTGCAGGTATATATTATACCTGATATAAATGTAGAGACTTTGGCACGATCTTTACAGCTTGTCAACAATATTTCAATACAAATCCACGCACATTTTCCTACCGGGAATCGGATCGAAAACTAGGTTACTTCTAACACAATCTTACGTTATTATTTAACAGCCCCAAGCGGGCTGCAAAATTACTCCACCTATTGCATATTTGCATAAATTAATCCATATCTGTTTACTAGTACGAAGTAAAAAATAATTGTGAATACCGAAATCGCGATCGCGTATCTTGAAATTTGGTTATGATTTTGACGTAATTAATTCCTGAGAAAAAATTTATTCAATAAGAGAAAATAAAGAAATAAATCGTTATTAATTGCCGCTGAATCACGACCGTATTTAATCAGCTGGTGGATTTCTTTTGGTCGCTTTTCAGGCTGTATCATATATGAGTAATTCTAGTTTCTGCAGATATTATCTTCTTATACATAAATAGTTTAATATAGAACTATAATACATTATAATATACACTTTGCGATAACAATGGAATGGCCTACATCGTGGGTGGCGTTGCAAAAATTCAATCACCAGACAATAAATCCAATTTTGAATTAAGCTTATCTAACTATTATCAAAAACCTTATGTAACATATCATACATATAACTATATGACAGGTTATGATAATTTTTCTAACGAAATTTCATGCACGGGATGATGATAAATTTCAAAAATCAAAATCAAATTCACTTCGTCTCTCAAAATTGTATATTACAAAATTTTTTCCTTGCGACAATTTTTATCCTAAAGGGAATGAAGATACTTTTTACACGATTCAGTTACCATTATCATCATTATAATTTTTTTTTATTATAATTATTTCCTCCATGATAGATTGCTCAACGAATCGTCTAGTAAATTACTCGGACATAATGAGACCAAAATGCGTCAGCTGATTTGGTTCTTACAAGGGCCCTTGAATATCCTTTGTTTCGTAACTTGAGCAACGTTAAATTAATTCCAAATTTCCCTTAACCTCCGCCCTCTCAATTATTTATAAGTTGTTCGGGTCATCGCAATTGGATTGTCAAAAAACAATCATAGCTGAGTATAGATATGTTCAGGTGTGCCATGTAGAAAAAAAAAATCATAAAATAAAATTCTGGACAATCGTCGTGAGTTTGACCCAAGCAAAGATAAAAAAAAAAGACCACGAGGGTGGTACACTGTACTGCCTCAGGTTGTTTCAAGTTTCCTGGCTGACGGAATGATTCTGGAGCTTTTGTCCGCAAGCCATTACTCTTAAATTTACTTTCGCTAACGTAGCCGCTGGACACGACGGACATAATTTCTCTATTCACACGGACACCGTGTAGAAGAGGAAAAAGGAATAAAATTAAAAAAAAAAAACTGCACTATTTTCAGATGATTCGCATAACGAGTTCCGTCCTCGTGTATAAGGTATGTAATAAATGTACGAATTCAACATGAAACTTTGATTGACGCGCGATTATAATATAAGTGACGTAAGATTACTGATCCGTGACTACGAGAGACGGGCAAGGTCAATTTTACAATGGAACATCCTTTAACTTATCCGCAGCAATAATAAATTATCTGATATATTGAATAGCTGTATTAACAATTGTAAGATGAACAGAGCTGCTTCACGTACGTACATAAGGTGGATCCGGAAATTATAAGCTATCGCAGCAGAAGGCTGGATTTCCCTTGAATTATTGATAATATTTTTCGAACCTGACCACGACTTACCATATCTACGATTCACAACCATTAATCATCGTTAGCAGGTCGAAGAAAAGTGATTTTATACTCAAGCAAGTGAATTTAATCCCGTTACTATAACAGCTGCTTTCATGATAATCTGCTGCAACGAGTCGAATCATCATTGGGTGATTATTTCTTCTCGAAATTGATGAATGAAGATTAAACAATCATTGCAGTACGCATGTGCAGATATAGATCATTTGTGCAATGGATTGACACCGTTAAACTTTGGGATAGATGTAATAAATGCATTTGGATCAAGTTTTTTATTTTTTTATTCTAGATTACCAGACGATCTCTGCACGATGCCTATCGATCCTGAAAATAATACACCTTGACATTTATATGGGATATTTATAACCATTATCCGTCGATATTAATAAATTCGCTATTAAAAAAAAAAAAGAAACAAAAGTTTCAAAAGCGCAATAAGGATCATTTGTATTGCACAAAGTTCATCTGACCTTAACCGATTGTTTGAGTATATAATGGAATGAAATCTGGATTGTCTTAATATATTCTTTCACGTATATACTCATTCATTTTGTGCATTGCGAAAAAGAAAGAAAGAATTAAAGGTCGATCGATATAAAGACGATCGAAGCACGCTCGCAGAAATATCTTCGAAAGTAAGAGCTGATCGTTCTAAAGAAACACTTTATATCGCATTGACCGAACTTCTTTTTTTTACTTCCAAGATGACTAGACGATTTCAATTACAAAGTTCGTATAGAGATTCCCGGCATTGAAGGACCTTTTTTCTTTCCAATCACGATCGTTTGAACGTCTTTGAAAAATAAGACAAGATAAAAAAAAAAGAAGATATTTCAATAGATCTACAAAAAATGAGCAATGCAGCCAATTACTAGATTGAATCATTAGATAAAATATAGACTCTTTATTTGGCAGATATAATTCATGATGAATCTCGTGTCTTATATGTATAGATTTAGAAAGTGTGAATATTTGATGGGTTCTAGGTTCTAGGTCATCTCACTTGATAGATCCCTCTGCTGAAAATTCGCTCTATAGATCAATCGAACTTGACGTATATACCTCCGTACATATGAATAAGTTATGGCTCGTCGTTATAAAAGTTCTCGGTTTGGGTTATCTCCCGAAGGACGTCTTCTGGACAGGACAGCCTTGGGGTTTACGGGAATAATGACCTTCGATCAGAAATAATCGCGGGTTAACAAAGTTTTCTGGGTATAGGTACTTTCAACTACGCTTACACGGGTTTCAGGCTTAATTGTACCGATTATATCGCGCAATTATGCAGCAAAGCACTAAAAAAATATTTTTATCAGCTTCCATTTATTCTTTTACTTTTGTCAACCGCTCTAAACTGTGGTTTGCGCGCACGAGTATTATTGACGCGCGTCTCGCAATTATAAGCTTACGTTTCGTGATGCTATCGGTGAAAATTATCAGTAAAAAATTAGCAGCGCGTCTGATCGTTTGGATTATCATATTCAGATACATCGATGACACGTGCAAGTATCGTTTTGCCATTTCAAAGAAACTCATAATTATCAGCAGAAGATCAACGCGTTATAGGAGGACGTTGAAATACCAAAACTCGAATATTACACAGTCGCGGGTGAATAGTTTTAAAAGTTCATTTTTGATTTATTTTTATCAAGAGATCGATACAAATGTTATCATCTTTTACCCCTTCATAAACTATTTAGAACTGGCGATAGTTAAGCTCGTACCAAACTTTCTCAAATATTTTTCAACAGCTTGTATAATCACATTAGTTTCATTTTCTTCTAAGATTAGACTCACAGAAAGGTCGGTACGTCAAGTCGGTTGAAATTATGCAGATCCCCGTGAAGTTTGTTCGAAAAAAATTCAAGTAAACAAATTTAAAAAAATCGCTTGCGTGTTACACAAAAAACAAAAATATCCTCTGGCAACTCTTTGCATATAATTATGCGTCAATTGATCATTAGTTTCAACGGGTCATTGATACCACAAAATTTCGACGATACGATATTATGTGTTCCATATAAAAAATACCTGAATATCAATCGTGTGTATCTCTGGTCGGTCTGATTGTAAGTGTTACAAAACCGCATGTGACATTTCGTTATCTCCTTTTTCTTATATACACGCAGGTTAGTTTGTTTAACTTTTTTTTTTCTTTCTATCTTGAGGTATGCAGATGATTACGAAATTGAAACCGATACAAAACTAGGCTCATATCTCTACCCGCGTAATTGTATTCATAAATCAATCCCTCTGCAAAATTGAACATAAGGAAGGCTGTATTTTATAAAGACAGTTTTGTTGTACACAATTCACAACTCATAAAATACAAATTTGCAATCAGTTTTGTGCTGTGTAATTTTCGATAGAAATTTAAACGTACATGTAATTTGTTGTAGACGTATTATAATCAACTCATACTTAACCCTGGTAAAGAAACGCCCTGAAAATTAAACAGCTCTCTTGTTAGCTACCAGAATACGCGACACTGTAGGTATAAAAAAAAAGAAGAAAGAATTAATAAAAATGTTTAATGCCAAAGCACGCGATCGCTGCAGCAGCTTGGAGATTTTGCCTCGTAGACTGTTCGATATAAAGAATTATCTCTGGCGTGATCGACCTGGTTGGTTAATCGGCCCTATAAAAAGATAAATAAATAAAAAGAAAATAAAAAAGATAATAATAAAACCAAAATACTTTTTCTTGCAGTAAGAGAACTTTTGGTATATACTTATATACTATGAGGATGTTATGTGCGGACGAAGAGAAGGCTTTACAGGTCCTTGACATAATTACGAGTAGTGGGTGGACCGGAGCAAGTTTTGACCGTTTCTCCAGTGAACTCGAACAACTACTGCAGTAGCAGTTAAAATAAAAACAAACTCTATGTTATCTGTTATCGATTATAATACTTCGAGTGCATGTTAATGAACGAGTATAGATGAACGATATTACGGAACAAGCAACGCAAATGACCTACACCATGCGATGAACATGAAAGATTATGTTTTACAGACAAGTATATGTATAGGAGCATTTCTACCCCCATTGTCTTTTCGTCAGCTGCTTATACAAAGCGTTATTTGTGTCTCGTGCATTTTTAAGATCGAGAAAAATTACGTGTTGTAAGAAGAATTATAGGTCACCGAACATGGTAATCGTTGATAAATTCCCATCAGTTTTTCTTAAAATAGTTATTATACGACCAAACGCAAATAAAAATAAATAAAAAAATCAAGGGTACGAACTTGAGAACATGAATGAAGGAAATTCTAGAAGACGTAAAAGGCAGAGATTTCAATGCATGGATATTGCATTATAATGAATATGGTATGAATTTTATGAAGACAATATTTAAACGGTGGGATTGTAATGCGTGGGTGTGTCTGAACGGTGTAACACGGGACCGACTTTAAGTGTAACACTGTACAATTTTGAGTGTGTATAAGTTGGATCCGTTTTGTCCACTGGTTTATATAAACCACGACGCGATCACTCTATTATTATTCTATCATAATATAACGATCTACAAAGCTGCAATGTGCCGTACTCCATACATACAATATTTTATATACATATTATTATGTCTAATAGTGATCGATTCCCATTGATTAATCAGCGAAATAAGAATCACTGGAATTAGGACGATCGTGAATTATCCTAGTAGGTATACATAATTCAAGGATACTGAAGTCTAATTTCAAAATTTAGACAAGCGATCTAATCCGCATCTAACAATAAGTGTATCGCATAAGTTAGAAGTGATCAATGCGAGTAGATCTCATTAAAAAAGAAATCATTTTTATTATTGCAATTGTACGTTACATCAATAACATAACTCTGATATTAGAAACGTTGGTATAACAAGGCGTAAAAATTAACAGAAAGGATATAAAAGCTACCTCCTGACTTCTCACGTGTTTAAGTCAAAGTGGACACTAGATCCCTGGGGCAAATTTGCCGCAAGCATGCAACCTGCAATTATCCCGGTATATATAAGGCTGCACATCACGTTGCATAGGTGGAGCAATTTGTACGAACATCGAATGCAACCCCATAAATTATACATAAGCACTGACTTACATGTTATACTCTACTATTATACAGTGTTAGGTTCTACTGAAATACATCCCACGTAAAACTGTTATACGACATTGTGTCACGATGATAGCGCTTTTATTGAGGTAGGTAAGGCACCGTTACCTCTGCTTTCTATGTAACCAAATGGTAATTATTTCGCTGCGGTTAATACATAACCATTTGGTTGTTAAAAGGTAGCGAATAATCACGCGGGAAAACACAGAAATGTCAAGATTTATGCTGATACATTGACAACGAAGAGAACTCAAGGAATGAAAATAAATTAATAGAAAAATTGATACAATAGGTATAACTTTATAATTCTCTGAATATTCTGCACAGCATCACAGGCTTTTATCTTCATGAATCTTCAGTAATAAACTAAATTACTTAATCTCAACATTGTCGATAACGAAGTAGTTTGTTCGGCTTGACGATAGGTAGTAAAATACCTGAAGTAAAAGTACGAACAGCTCGTGGACTCCACGGTATCGATTGTCGGAGAGTAAAACAGCCTCTATAGAAAAAAACGGGTTATCTTACTGACACGTATCATCAGTGGGATGTTTCAGATTTTTTACATCTGTGATCAGGTGCTGGTCAGGTAAAATCATGAGATTATAGCGGTACTTCGGTTCAATGCAATTGACGATAATATATAACGTTACAAGAATGTTATATGAACCTGTTTTTCTCTCACCTAGATAGATGATGAGTATGTCGTATATATCACGATTTATTTTAAGAATCTTTAAATCTTCTGTACACTTGTATAGGTACAAAACCAAAAGCATATCTTAGTAACTGAGATGCTACAATACTTCAACCACGCCTGAAATCTGCGACGCAATTCTTTTGAATTCTTTTCAAACGAATGATCTTTCTTGCTGCTAATGAAGTGACCAAAACTCAATTGAAGAATGCTTATTAATTGATTGTTCTGGGTAATCTAGTTCTATCGATTAAAAAAAGTTTTTGAAAATGAAGTACAGTCTTGTACTTTAACTGTGGGACAATATTCTGGATTCTAAGGACAAGTTTTCCAACAGGAACGTGAAAACTATTGAATTTTGTAAATTTTGGAAGCGCAAATTTCGTTTTTGCGAGTAGGTCGGTGCTGTCTTGCCAAAAATTGCATTTGTATCATAATCGTTTCTTTCGAAGCGCATGCGCGTAACGATGCACTTGTGCTCTGGATAGGTTTCAGACCAGGTTCAGTTCAGTTCTCTGGTGGCCGGTTTAAGAAGAACTGCCACGGGAGTCTGTCAATTTTGCGCGTGCGCGAATAAGCTGTAATTTTTTTTCGTCACGACATAGTGCCGAACAGAATAATCACCGATAATGTCGTACTGCGTTCGTGTATTTAAGGCCCAGGTAGGTGGGCAGTAAAATAATTCATTAGATTATTTATGAATTAAACACATTATAAATTGCTCGATGAATCACATCGTTGTAAATTTCATTCAATATTTGTCTCTATGCAAAAGACCCTCTTGTATAAGCGCTAGAGATCCCCCACCTCGACCTCCTTCAAAGGTCAATCAAACTATCCTGAATATTCCAGACAATTTCTAGACGAATCATTAATTTATGCAAGTTTTCTGTCCCCTCATTTGCATCGTACTTTTTTATCTCGTAACAAATCACTCTTGCGAGAAGAGTTATAATTCTTTTTTTGTAATTTTTCATCTTTTAGAGCGCCTGTGCTCTAAAACACTTTGCTCCAAAAGACTGCCTGTGCTCTATTATTGCAGATATTTAAATATTGCAGTGGATTTATCGATTATTTGTATTAAATGTTTGGTTCAGGATTAATTGATTCATGATTTCTAAGCTAAAATAACCCTACCAAAGTGCCTTTCAATAAAAATAGAAAAAAGGCCACGATTGAGTTATGTAACTGCAAGCTATGAGAGCAAGGCTGGTATTGATTGTCTCGAACATTTTTGGAGGTTATTCCTACTATTGGTGTAGAACTGGCACAAACAGTTTGAATAGAAAGAAAAATACTAGAAAAATCAGTACTAATATTTTCAATTATTGACTTGAAAATCGAAATTATATGATATTGGTATATAATTTGATATCCAATCAAGAAAAATCGGATAATCGATAATACCAACTAATTGCCACCCAATAAATTATGATTGTGTGGTTCGTACGATATAGATATGTACTTATTTGTTTACTATGATGACCACTTATCTTTTAGTTTTTTATTTCTTCCCATTCAAGATTAGAACTTACTTTGTGCTGATGAGTAAACTAATGAATCTCATTTCTTGATAATGTTTCCAGAGGGTGGCCGGATTCGCTGCAGACATCCAGCAAAGATGTTTCAGTGCAAGTCCATTGAGCTTCGCAGCCGCAAAAGTGGCTATGTCAAAGTTTGACCAGACCACTTACCTTCCTTACGATAAACTCGAAAGTAATATTAAAATTGTTAAAAAACGGTGAGAGCAAGATTAAATTAAATCCATTGATGTTTCTATCTCATTCATAAATCCTATTGTGAATGATACCTTATTTTCAGATTAAACCGACCATTGACTCTATCTGAGAAAGTATTGTATTCTCATTTGGATGAACCCCAAACTCAAGATGTTGTCCGTGGAACCAGCTACCTTAGATTACGACCTGACAGAGTGGCAATGCAGGATGCAACTGCCCAAATGGCAATGTTGCAGTTTATCAGCTCTGGTAAATATGGGCTGCTTCCTAATTGCGATTTTTAGTTGAGTAGAAAATCAAATCTGTCGGATCAAATTATTAATCATGATATGATGGTCATTCTCCATTCAGGCCTTCCAAAAGTGGCAGTGCCCTCAACCATTCACTGTGATCACTTGATCGAAGCTCAAACTGGTGGTGCTAAAGATTTATCTCGAGCCAAAGACATAAACAAGGAAGTCTACAACTTCTTAAAGACAGCAGGAGCCAAGTATGGTGTTGGTTTCTGGAACCCTGGATCTGGTATCATCCATCAGATCATTCTCGAAAACTACGCCTTCCCAGGTCTACTTATGATTGGAACTGATTCTCACACACCAAACGGAGGTGGCTTGGGGGGACTTTGCATTGGGGTTGGTGGAGCAGATGCTGTTGACGTGATGGCTAGCATTCCCTGGGAATTGAAATGCCCAAATGTTATCGGGGTCAAATTGACTGGAGAGCTCAAAGGCTGGACCAGCCCAAAAGACGTTATTCTGAAGGTAATCATTCATTGGTTTTGAAGTTCAAATCAGAAAATGGATAAAGAGCAATATTGAAGACGCTGTGTTAATCAGGTTGCGGGTATTCTGACCGTCAAAGGAGGCACTGGAGCCATTGTGGAGTACTTTGGGCCCGGTGTTGACAGTATCAGTTGTACCGGTATGGCTACCATTTGTAATATGGGTGCTGAAATTGGAGCGACGACATCAGTATTCCCTTACAACAGGCGTATGGCAGATTACCTTAAGGCAACAGGACGTACGGATATTTCCGTAGCAGCTGATCGGTACAGAGAAAGTCTTCTTACGGCCGATGCCGATGCCAAATACGATCAAGTTATTGAATTGGATCTTTCAACATTGGAACCCCATGTCAATGGACCGTTTACTCCTGATCTTGCGCATCCAATTTCCCAACTAGGTGAGTTTTTGATAGTTATTGCATGATAAAGCGCTGGAGTTATTGTTTGTAGATCTGATAGGTAAATAGAATGATCATTATCTCCTGATGTGCTCCTGATGAGAACGAGATTGGATTGGTCTTTTGATAGGCTCTTGAAATTACAATAGGTTTATATCAGTGAACGTTACAATGTTATCTCTAATATTACGAGATAAAAAATTCCTTCGTACTTCAACGTAATAGCGCGCAATAAGCTAGGTGGCTATAAACCCCCCGCTGAAAATGATGGATATACTTTAGTGAATCGTCATTTTTAACGTGACTTCAAATAATTCGATTTGTATTCATTTTTGAAGGCCAGACCGCGAAGAAAAATGGATGGCCAAATGAGATCAAGGTCGGTCTTATTGGGTCCTGTACCAACAGTTCGTATGAAGATATGGGGCGATGCGCAAATATCGCTAAGCAGGCAATGAAACATGGAATCAAATCTAAGTCTATCTTCAACGTTACACCCGGCTCAGAACAAATTCGCGCAACTATCGAACGTGACGGAATTGTAAGTAAATGATTTTCAAACACTTGGTCATTGCAACGCTGAAAGTTTCTAATATCAGCGATAACCCTGCGACATTTTTGCACAGGGAAAAACTCTCCGCGACTTTGGCGGTGTGGTTCTTGCTAATGCATGCGGACCGTGCATCGGTCAATGGGATCGTCAAGATATCAAGAAAGGCGACAAGAATACCATTGTTACTTCTTATAACCGAAACTTCACCGCACGTAACGACGCTAATCCCGCCACTCATGCGTTTGTAACGAGCCCCGAGCTAGTTACGGCGTTGTCTATTGCCGGACGTTTAGATTTCAATCCAGTAACCGATAAACTGAAGGGTGCAGACGGCAAAGAATTCCTTCTCGACGATCCATTTGGCGATGAACTACCCAGCCGTGGTTTCGACGCTGGAGAAGAAACATATGATTCTCCTCCCCCCGATGGTAGCAAAGTCAAAGTAGATGTTGATCCCAAATCTCAGAGATTGCAGCTACTCGATCCTTTCGACAAATGGAACGGCAAGGATTACACCGACCTTGCAATTCTCATCAAAACAAAAGGCAAATGCACCACAGATCACATCTCTGCCGCAGGACCCTGGCTCAAGTACAGAGGTCATTTGGACAACATTTCTAACAACATGTTCATTGGGTATGTATTGCTAGTTACGTATCGCGTAAAGTAACGTAAGTTTTCTAGAAGAGTTGATGAGATATTTGTAATCGCTTAGCGCCGTAAATGCGGAAAACAACGAAGTGAATAAGATCAAGAATCAACTCACGGGAGAGTGGGGAGGTGTTCCCGACGTTGCTCGTTATTACAAGAAAAACGGCGTCAGGTGGGTGACCATCGGAGACGAAAACTACGGTGAAGGTTCTTCTCGGGAGCACGCAGCTCTTGAGCCTAGACATCTTGGTGGACGTGCGATAATCGTCAAGAGCTTTGCTCGTATCCACGAAACTAATCTGAAAAAACAGGGTATGTTGCCGTTGACGTTCGCTAACGCTAGCGATTACGACAAAATTCAACCGACCGACAAAATCAGCATCCTTGGACTCAAGGACCTCTCACCCGGCAAGGTAATTTATGACAATTTATTAATCAGGATAATTTTTCCTGTGCTAAGTTTTGTCCTATTTCGTTATTTTACTAATGTGAACGGAAAATTTTACTTTACAGCCTCTCAAAGCCGAGATCAAGCATGCGGACGGCAAAGTTGAAACCATAACCCTGAACCACACGTTTAATGAGCAACAAATTGGATGGTTCAAAGCCGGTTCTGCGTTGAACCGCATGAAGGAAGTAGCTCTGGGAAAATAGGGCGATTGGCGAGCTAACTACGGGGAGCAGCGATGAGAAAATTGATGAGAAAAAAGGAAGAAAAAAAGAGAAAAAAGTACACAAAATAAGGATGATGCCAAAAATGCTGTTGCTAGTATTTCTTAGAATTGATCATGAATATTTGAGGAAAAAGTCAGTCCTCTTATTGTATAGTTGGAAAAATTTTGGTTACGGTTGATGAATTTTAGAGCGGCGGTTCATCCAGATAGTTATTGAACATGAGATCATGGGAAAATTAAGGTAGCTACTTAGGTGAATCATCGTAGTAGGGTGTAACCATTGTCACTAAAAGAAAACCATCAATCATGCAGCGTTGAAAAATTTTTACACTGACGTTATTCGCGGGCAATAAATTCCGTACTCATTAGGCATGCGAATTTTATCTCAATCATTTTTTGATTGTCGTACACGAATAAACGGAATATATGAATGGATAAGCCCGGTTTGTAATTTATAATCACGGAGAAAAAATGATTGCCCGTTGGTAGGTACGTTACTAGTTGTTACTTATTGTATTAGATACCATTAATTACTTCGTAATCTTGTATATATTATTCATTATAATAATCAACTAAGCAAGTGCTGTCGTTTTTGCAGTTCATGCGGTGTCAATAAAGTTATACCTGATAGTTCCGAACCCAATTTTCACTCCTGTTTTTGAGTTTATTCGTAATCCCCTCAACCGGAACCGCGACATGTTTCCCGGGCGTCTTACGTCGTCATGGTAACGCTGAGGGCGTGTAATTCAAAACAAATCGTTGTGTGGAGTCCGTGAAACGGTTGTTGTCACAAATTCTGTGAACGGTGCGTGCAGAACGTGATTTTTATTCCGCATTCGTGTATAATTAATGTCTATGATCACTGAGCTTTTGATATGTCAGTCGAAGGTGAATTCTTTCTTTCCATTACGGGCTCGATCGAGTACGCAAATTTTTATGACATCGATAATGTGTATTGCAAATACGGATACCACTGCGGATCGGACTGGACCGTTGTTAGGGTATAATAATGTTATTATCCCCACCATAATTTAATTAGCGACGTTGATAAATTTTTCTTATCTCTCTCACTCGTAGCACGGGGTTAGAAACGTTCCTTTGGTACCCACTGTTGTATTCGTGCCGACTGAGTTATTGATTACCGTTTAAACTTGTATTGGACATGCAGGACATTTGTTCGGAAGTCTGCAGGGAGCAAATCTGCTGAAAAAACTGCAAATCTCCGAGTAAGCTCGAGTCGAACTTTCCGAAACTAGTTTTTTATTTATTTCTTTCAGAGAAGTATTTCCCAATTATAGTATCGTGAGCTTTTCCGGTAATTAATTGTAGATTGACTAAATTTCTGCGTACAATCGCTGCTGCAGGATGATAACAATATAGGTAATTTCATCCAGCGACCGGCTCCAATATTCTTCTATGAATATTCAGAAACCGCGGCCGCGTTGATGTTGAAGTTGAATCGTAAGAAATTAAGCACCCTATATTTATCAATTAATCTCGACAATGGGTCATGTCGCGTGGAAGTTTTTGAGAGCGAGATTATTTCTCGCATATCATTTCTATGTCTGTCTTTTACCGTACCAGTTATTTTCAACGCGGAGAGTCGTAAATATAAAATTTTGGGCTGTGAATTTATTCGTTGAGGCATAATATTTTCATATTCAAATCTAAGCTTTCCTCACGATATAAAATTCCGTGGTTATCCTTTCATATAGGTATGTGTATATACGTGTATAATATATATACATTTTCATTCTCATCGTACATTTTCATTTTCACTCTGGAGAATTTGAATAACTGGGTCGAAAACAACGAATGAATGAGAAAATTCTTTTTTTTTTTTGTTATCACCCTATACGAGAGGGAGCTATACACGTCCGTAGTTTGATCGATCTTCGGAAGTATTTTATTCATCTGATTTGATAATTTTTGGGCGAATACATCCTACAGTTCATACGGGAATCGTGTAGGATTTGAACGTCACTTCTTTTCACGTCATTTATCACCGCAGATATAAATTTGCGTACCTACGATCTTGGTGTGATAAGAATCACTCGAGGTCATAAATGCCGCAAAGATTTTCGTTGTATACAGGCGGTAATGTCTGCCACTTATGCTTCCTATGTATAAATTCGATTCAAATAAATTCAAAAGTAGAAATTTAACGCGAGCTACTCGCGTTTTCAAGAATTGACGCAGGAACCGGAAACGGAGGTAGAAATTTGCTCCCAAATCTGTTGAAGAGCTTCTCCAAGAAACTCCCACGAAGAAAAAAAAAACTCTCCCCAAAGTAGAATTCGAGTCGCTTTCTTTGTATAACCGAAAATTCATGTGAGCCACCGATTATATTTGTGAAAAAAAAACGAAAATATTAACAACAGCAAACTTTTATACCGCCTCAATTCGTTGATCGAAATCATTTATAACCTACTTTTCACTGCAGTTTATTCATCACGATGGTTCATTCGAGAAAAAAAAAAGTTACAAGGAATTTGCAATTTCACAGGGAATTGAAGAAGGCCTTACGCAGATGTGCAAAAAAAGCTGTGACGTCCGACAGCTAGCGGTCTGGAATTTCCCTTTGGATATCGCCTTCAAGAGCATCAATCCCCATGGATGTGAGTAAAAAAAGACGAGAAAAAAAAAACTAGAAAAACCAAACGGGTTTTGACTTTTGATGTTCGGAAAAAATTTGATCGAATATTCGAGTTTTTACGTGTATCATATTTCACAACTTTCAACTTATACAGGGCCCCAGCTCGTCCTTTCCATTTATGGTCTGGACTTTTTTGGCCACGATGTTATCCGAGGATACGGAGTTTGTCATCTGCCAATGACTACGGGAACGCACACAAAGAAGTAAGGCAATTTATTTCTCCCTTCGTTGAAAACAGGTCAGACGATTCCAATCGTAATCATCCTATACGCTCCAAACTTTTAGGGTGTCCATCTACGTCCCGAAATCATCTTCGATTTTTAGACAGTTTATCGCATGGTTTTCCGGTAGACGACCGGAACTAATCGATCCAACAATCTTGGCATCCGGAAGTGGTCGCGAACGTAAGAACATGTAACAAATTATGATTTGCTTTTTACTTCGTATAGTTTCGCGCGGTAATTTATTTTCATGTATTCGCATTCCATGTTATTTCTCGTTTACCGCTCCACCCCTTACGACAAAATGTACTCCGCGTACACGCTGAGTATATAACGTGTTTTAATTTAAGTGAGAAAAACTGCACGTAAATCATAATTCGCGATAAGCGTTTTACCGAAAATATGAATATCGCGTGCTTGTAGTTTTATTAGGCCATTGAAATTATTTCGTGTATTTTTGAAAACAATTTTTATTTCTTTTTGTAGTGACAAGGATGGTTTCACAGGGTTCAGTTACCGTCCGTTTTAACGTATCGATGAAGGATTTTTTTAAGCTTGGATACAATAACGGCCAGGATAGGTGAGAACGAACAGGTGATAAAGAACAGAAATTCATTCTGAATAAATAATATCTTTAATGCCAACACCGTTAATAAATTATCTATAATATATGAACGTAATTTTGTACGCTCGTTTTCAACCCGCCTATCCTCTAGGTATAATAATGCGTCTATATTGCATTCGTACAATTTGCGTAACTATAAAATGCACACCAGCGTTCCACTTTGATGTATACGTCGATGATATTATCATTTTTTCTATCCTTTCCATCATCATCGTCATTTTCATCGTTTTCACGTTTATAATATTGTTATTTTCACGTAACAATACTGTCAGGGCAAGAGAATTACGATAGGTTTCCTCTAACAGTTTTTTTCTAGTTCTTTTTTTTTTTTCTACTTTTCATTACATGCAAATTTTATTATTCATTCATTTCCTCATTTTTTCATCTATTATTTTATATCGTACCCTAGTGATTTACAGAACGAAACTGTGACAGCAATATATTTGTCAGAATTCATTTTTCATGTACCAAATGGATGTATAATTATATTTCGTATTCGTGAATTATACATCAAAGTTTTAGCTTCTATTTATTGGGAAGGGACCCATGATAGCTGTATAATTGGAACATTTGCTTTGGCCTAATTTCTCTGATCATAATTTATTACCACATATTGCTAAATGAACTTTGAAATGCAATAATCACGTAAAATATATTGGAAAAAAATTCTATTCAGTTTCATCCTGCGAATCATGAACACGAAATCTGGAGCTATTCACAGAAAATTTCTGCTCATCTCTGACGCCTTCAGCAATCACGTAGCAAATTTGTAATCGATATTCAGACGAGGATTATTCTGAAGTTTTTCTCTCCTAGTTATCGTTGTATAAATATCACATGTACCGGTGAATATACATCAATCCCCAGGATAGAACCTGATTGAAAATTGATTCTCGTTAGATTCTTCAGTTCATACATCGTCAGATGAAATGCATCTTGTTCCTTGAATTTAATAATATTATCTACAGCTGACGTTTCTATTGGCGAGTATAGAAAATGAAGCCATCATCCGTAACTGTAACAGAAATGCATATAATAAGTTCAATCAATCCCTGTAGATTCAACCAATTTTTATACCCATGAAATATATTACATTTTTCCTCATCTACCATCCGATCTTTTTCCCGGGAGCTTATTGATTCGAACAGACATAACGTTAATTGGGTACTCGGCACCGATGAATGATATTTTATACTTCATGTAATATTAACCCGCTGACTGCATTGATCTATCTATCAAAATGATCGAGTTATCGCCGATTTTGAGCTTATACGAATAGACGGAATATTAAAGACCTCATAGATGTCTAAAATTCATAATATTCTGCAACTTTCATGCACATCAATTAGAAGGACTTGAGCTATTAAAGAAGACTAATTCACGTCGACTCAGCGATCGTATGAGGGTGGGCTAAATTTCTTCCCATCCCGGCCGAATTGTTGCCTATATGGGTTGCCTTATGTGTCGGTGTTGAATAATCGATACAGCTATTAGGTTCAAAGAACTACGGCTCCTTAGTTCGATGAAAAAATCAAAAAAGAGAAAAAAAAATAAGAAACAAAAGAACAAAAGACTGAGGTTAATGTCGGACCCGGGATATCGCACTCCCTCACCTACTATCTCCTGTTAAATGTACCCAGACCGTCAGACTTGAAGTAGAAATAAACGATCTACAGCTATCTTTCACGGATTCCGAACGAGTTTCTATATCTTCTCACACAGCAAAAAAAAAAGAAAAGAATCTCACGAGATTGAATTCTAGTTTATATACACGTGCATTTATAGCTGTGAAAAGATCAAGGGCACTTCGATTGAAACATGGCTTTGATCATTTTTTGTCTATAGAAATTTACATACCCCTACGCTTTCAAATATTCCAAATTTTTTTTTTCCCTATATTTCGTGGATCGTTTTTGCGTAAGGTCTGAAATATAAGTTTTATAATTCTGACATCGCAGACCAATTTAGCGGGATCTATTTTTCGTCTATCAATACGAATGTATTGAATGGTAAGACGGGAATATTTTAACACCCTTGTGCCTCTCGATCCTTTTGGTTCTCCAAGTGGTTCTTTTTTTATTTTCTTATGTACCGATCGGTGCAGCCTGACGCCCAACAAAATTTCGGAATTTTCTGGTTTGCGTTCAGGTTTGTTGTTTGTATGGCACTTGGCTACGTTTCAACCCCAATCGGTTCCGTTTACTCTACACAATGCATGGGATGGTCTAAGTCAACTCGGTCAACTTCGAAAAGAAAACCGTAAATGATTTTACTCTCACGACTTCCATGGCGTTCGGGAAGACCATTTTATCGTACGATCGAATCAATGTTTTTTGGTTCCATGACTGTGACCGTCAAAAAATATTCGTTTTGGAATGCCCCAAATCATACATGCGGTGCCCTAATTCTGTGAGGTCGAGTACGTAAATGGAAAGAAGTGTACGAGGGATGATAAAAATATTCACGTGGAAGAATCGCGGTTTGAAATTTATACGTGACAAATATGAATTTTCCATAAAACTTGGCACATGTACGTGTTTAACGATTCCCATCCATACGATCACGTCCGCATATATTTTATCTATACATACACATGTATCTATACCATTGTAACGTTCCCACACATTTGCCTGGCTGATATTCCTTCCTATGAAATATTCTATGTGCGTATATGTATCAATAAACTTGCATGTGTGTCAAAGTTGAACTTTAACGGGAGGATATCCGTTATTATTCAGTAGTAAACCTTAGTTGTTACTGCAGCGGAGAACTGAACCAGCTGTAGAATTATGAAATGCAATCTTTCAGTGCAGTAAAATTTTGATCCTTCCCTCACCCCTATCGCTTATCGTATCTGCTCATCGACCGGAATTCTCGGTGGAATAGATAAGTTATAATAGCAAAAAGTATAGCGATAAACATTTGAATGACTGCCTATTATAATGCTTTAACTATAGTTGAACCACATTACGTGTAAAATCTGCTCCAACTGACGCAATTCTAACTCGTGTCATATACGTAACAATATCTAGGTATGCGTTTAAATCATACGGAGAAAGTTTAGCTCTGCAATAAATCTTACGTTATGCAGATAGTAAATAATTGTATCTAACTGTAAAGGTTATCCTCCACAATCTAAATACACTTGTATACTACGTAACTGCGATAAAGTATAACATGAGATTGAACACGAGTGTAATTCGAGAATCGCGTGCTTAAAATTATTTGGTTTATTAGCTACTTCATTGTTCGATATAGCGAAAAACTCCTCGAGTATAATACGTATTAGAAATACTTGTACGAGAAATCAACGGGAATATATTTTGCGACTACGAAATTTCTGAAAAATTTTTATTAGAAATAAAAATAGAATAATTTTTTTTCTTCTAAATTGAAACGAAAGATTTTCAGAAAGGCATAAAAAATGTAAACATTTCGAGCAAACATTGAGAAGGAATATTATACAGATTTTTGCTCAAAATTTCTTTCATTTATTTGTAGAGCTATTTAACCGATGAAAGAGACAAGGTAAAAAAAGCTAGATAAAACGAACTTCGCACTCCGGTATATGCATAATCTGTTTATACGTTTGATGCGACACACGAACAGTTTCGCTCAGAATCGCGACGCTCGTACGTTCGAAAATATTAAACGTCTCGTACCTTTGTGACGTCGTATGTTGTCTAGAGTTCGATTGAAGTCGGATTTACAGGGCAGTAATCCAGTGAGCCGGTGACCACGAGCTAAGTAGGATCTGTCGTGTATTATTACGCGTGTGTGTGTGTGTGTGTGTGTTATTAGAGTTGTGCGCAGTACCGAATTATCCTTAAGTACGTAATAAGAAATTAAGTTTCGTGAATGCAACTGTAAAATTCTTGGACCTGGTTGTCTGGCCGTTTTTTCATCTCCATCATCAATCTATTCATCCTACCAATTTTGCCGTATCGAAAATGGTGAGTAATTGAAAAATAACAAAAATTATACGAATTATTAATAATTATTCGACTGGAATTGTTGCGGCGTAATATAGTTATTAGTTCGTAGTTATTTTGGTTAAAATAATTAGGGGTAATAATTAATCTCGTTCACCGTATACACCCTATTTATGGTTATTCTAATCAATCGGTAATTGGTGGAATATAGTCGTGAAAATTTACGCCGCATATACCAGCTGCGTAGATTGAATTAGCCATTGAGCCCATCACGGTCGGATTTATGTTGAATTGTGAACATGATCAATTTAGAACCTGAATCTGTTTGCCGACCATGCCGCAGAGTAATTATATACGAATGTAAATTATGTCCATCGACGATATTTAAACTCACGTATACTACAATCCCGCAAATATTATATTAATTTCTTCAATTAACAATTATGAATGTTATGTGTCCGTATTTCGCTGGTGCGAAATATAATTCTCTCTAATATTAGCAGATATTTATACAAATTCGTGATCACTTAATTCCTATTACCACCCAATAATTATTATCATTCTATCTCAATCACATTGAGAAGTAAATCAATGTTTCATCGTGTTATTTATTTAAAACAGATTTGATAACAAATTTTTTCTTGGCAACTATTTTTGGTTTATCCGAATTTTGAGGCTGAAGAAAGCGCATGTGGAGTATATTTATACGATATTTTACCTGCGGAATTGACAAGTAGTCGCGATTCTGGGGCGGGATGGAGCTATTTTACACGTGCTAAGAATGTCGGTGCATGCATATTCCGTGTGCAGAATTTTTTATTGACTTGCTCTAACCTTACGAGGTGAAAAAAAAAATGTGTTACCCATTCGGTGGTGGTGTTTTTCAAACTTCCCACGTTCTGCAGCAGCTGTATAGTACAAGTATTATATCAGTATATTAATACATAGGAAATTGCATCTATATATTTTCCATTACTATTCCTTCATTTATTTTATATCTTTTATCCTCCCTCTTCCTGTTATTCCGCTCTTTTTTCATCCCCCTGAGAATCAACTGAATTATTACAACCTAAATAAATACATCCGCGGTTCGATATGCATACAGTGGTACAAAATGAAAAATATCTACTACATGCTTCGATATACGCGGAGTATATTTGTTTAATTTTATTTAACGAACATATAACTTGATATGAGAATTTTTTTTCGTTTTCAAAATCAGGTAGTTCCCGTATCGATGCTTGCAAAAAAAAAGCAGCGTAGGTCGGCGGCGTGATGTATATAACAACGATATTTTCCCACGTATTATACCTAAAAAGGTCAGGAAATAACTGAGAGTTCTGATCTTCTCTATGGCATTTTTCCTCTTTTATTTTAGCTTTTCGATAGTAAGAGAAAATCGTGTCTTGGTCACCACGGTGAGGATAGCTCTCCAGACGCGGACACGTTACCCTTTATATGAATCCCTCGGGGCTTTATCGTAGAAATATATCCTTCAGGATTTTCTGAGTGTGCTAAAATGTATCTAGCGTGGGTTAAGTATATATGTATGCGACACGTATAGGCGATGCTTGGGCATATATAGATACACAAAGATGTATGTAACAGTGGAATGAATATACGGAGAGAAAATGGTATCGTCATACATGAAAACCGGATATGAACCGGATATAGCTGCACCGTACAAGTCGCTTTAACGAACGCATATAAAATCCCGGAAGATAATCCCGATAATCCCGATAATCCCTATATACACAGCCGCGGAGAAACTTACGAGTCTGAAAAGAGTGCAACTCTGGTTGACAAGAACAAAAAAAATTATGTGAAATAAGATAAAAAATTCATAAATCCATAAATTCCGAATACCGCACGGAGAGAGGTGGGAGCGAAAAAAAAAGAAAATTCCACGGGCACAGCTGATCTTATTTTTTTCTGCAACGGCCTTTCCATGAAGGTACATTGTCCTGCGGCTAAATGTCTATAATAATTTACCTCGAGTATTTGAAATTTTTCACACGTTTTCATACTGCGCGAAACTGCGGTAAAAGCATTCCAAAAATCGTTAATTACATTAGCGTATTATATAGATGTGAGAGTACAGTATGATTTTTTTTTCATGCATACTTTGAAATCCATTTTTGATTTATCAATATCAAGAATTTTCCATTAACAACGTCAATTATATTTTCACTCGAGGGAAGAAAAATATGAAACAAACGAAAAATGCGTTGCCAATTTCTGCCGAAAGTAGAACGGTAATGACCTGTCCGTTTATAACGGTTTATAAGATCTTTGACTTGTTTCAAGTTTTACATCTTTCCAGCTCCCGCGAGCGCGATGACGGGGAGGGTTATCTGAAATTGGTTTAAAAAGTACTTTTTTTTGTTTTTGTATTTTTTTATTTCTTTCGCTGTTTCCACGGGAGAGCCGCGATTGTTTCCTCTCTTTTTTTTTTGCTTGTATTCAGATTGCGCTTTAATATACCACGGAATTAAACAGCTGCGGGAAAGTTCCGCGCGTCCTCGTGAATTTTGTCCCGATAATATCATATAATACGTAAAAATAATTTAGGTAGGTATACAGCAGCTACTTTTTTTACCGCACGGTTTGAGAACCCGTGGATTTATGAAGTAGGCTCTTAAAAGTAATGCGGATATAATATATTTCTGGCTTTTATATTATTACAATATTCTTTCGTCAATCTGTATAATATACACCTATTAATGAGCGTCTATGGATTTTACCATAAAAGTAAATCACTCAATCATTGCAAGGATCATTTCAGAAGACTCCTCAGTGTTAACCGAAATACTTCGATACAGAATAATTGCGTAGTTAAAATCTGATTACGTTAATAAAAGGAAAAATGGCGAGTAATGAAAAAGAAGATACGCTTTTTTATATCGCGTATATTACCTATATTATAACCAACTCATTCTGGAACTCGAGTTTTTTCTTTTTATTTTTTTCATTTATTCTTTTTTTTCTCATCTTTTCTCCACTATAGCTGCAGTTACTCAAAAAGTTTTCCAACCTGCGGTAATTATAACTTGTATAGGGATAATTAGAATGCATCTACTTCATGAAGTCGTAATTCTTGCGGTTTTACGGGTTAATTTCGTAGAATATTATATACGTAGGCATGTATACGGGTTGCAAATTTCTGAAGCATAACATACATATATATTGCGAATTTTTTTCCCACATATTTTTATATCCTTCGTATAATTTTATTTAAGTCCATTAAAATGATGAAAATACTTCAAAGAATTCCTTTCCGGTAAATTCCGTAGGAAATATCAAATTTTAATCATATTTGAACAATAATTATACAAAGAATAATATTCAGCGGGGGCTATACCGATTGCAAACACATGATGGCTATTTTTATTACAAAACATACATACGGCAGCAAACATTATCGAAACAACATTGAGTTTCAAGACGAGGTACGGATTCGTTTAATATTTATTTCCCCTCGTGAGGGTTAAAATCATTCGTGGCATGGAATTTTGTTTGTTCGAGTAAATTTAGGCTGATCCTCCTGCAGCACGTGGTGAATAGAATTACACGTGAATCGAGGTATCTTTTTGTAAAAATTTCGCACTTTTTATCCCCTCGCCGACTCTTGATTGTAATTATAAATTTTTTGTTCCTTTTCCCTCTCTGGGGAAGAGAGTTTTTTTTTTTTTGGTGCTATTTTTTATTTAGTTTCGTGGTAAAGATAAGCGGCCCTCGAGTAATATGATAAACAATTTTACGACCAAACGTTGCGCAGGGTGCTGCAGATCAAATATGAGCTGTTTTCTTTCCGCTACGTTGTGTTGGAGTTTTAGAACCCCTTTGCACGCCTATATATAGATAGAAAAATTTATCTTGACATTGATGGAAATGACAATAAAATTCTACTATTATATCGTCTGCAGTGCAAAGGCGCTTTCTTTTCTCCCCAAATTTACGTCCGTAATTTCTTTTCTCTTTTTTTTTTTATTTGCATTTAGATATACATGTTTTTTCTATCCCCTCATGCAACGATACGATATCCTTCAACCTTTAGAAAAACTACATCATAAAATCCACGCGAAAACACAATTTGTTATTTGAGGGAAGGGCCGAAATTAAATTCTCCCGAAAGTTTTCTTTTTTTTTTTTTTTCTTTCTTCTTACACCCGGTAATTCCTCTGCACGCCATATAATATCAGATGTATAATTTCACATCACGATACGTGGAGAAAAATTTCAACGGAAAAGTATGTAAAAAAAACACCTCATATTTCAAAAATTACCATCGCTGCGATGGACTGCTAATGTGTCAAAGAATCCCGAATTTTATATCAGCTTCAGTAAAATAAAATGAAAAGTTTGAGTACCTACCCTCGAAAAAAACAAAAACTTTTTTATATAAATCTCACCTTATCTTTCCACGGTATTTTCCGTAGTTACTTGACTATCTTCACTGGTAACTTCGTCCGAATACAAGTCTAAGAACTCCATGACCACCCCGTTCGTCCAGCCAAAACCAGCTTGAACATTGTATTCGCCGCCACCACCAAATCGTCCCGGGTTTACAGCGTCGTACTGTAAAAATAAGAAAAATAAAAATGTAATTGATAAATTGATATAAAATCACAATCTAAAAGTAATTAGTATATTTTGCACGAAAATAAAACAAGTTAAATATCGCGAAATCTGGGTCTTTACATGAATATTGATAACGGGAATTTAGTATGCAAAATAATAATAATAACAGTGATAACGACTTCAAAATTGACTATGGTTGATTAATATTCTAATGGTACATGCGCAACTGAAGAATTAATTTTGATCTGGTATTTTTAATGAAAGAAATATTTTAATTACTGGTAACGTTAAGTTGGCTACAGCCATATAATAAGTTATTCAGAATATTGAAATGCGAATTAATTTACGCGCGATGAAAATTCTCAGATTCATAGAACTATATGTATACTCCGTAAATTACACACCAAGTCTATTCACCGATGTGCTCCTTTAAGGATAACTTGTCAGTTTTTCAAAAAGTTTTGCAAATGAGCTGCCAACTTCACACAAGTTTCTTTACTCCGGTTGAGAAGATGTTTACATATAGGTATACAGTGAAATGATGAACGTGAATGGATCGAAAACGGTGTGTCGAATATATTAAGAAATTCGTTCTCATCTGAGAAGATCCCTTGGCGGATTCCCAGATCGTTGTGCAGCAGTGATGTATTCTGGGCGGGTACAAGGCACGCCCTGAAGATATATCGTTCAGAAATGTATATATATATATACCTATAACACCCAACCAATTCATCCCTTCGCGGATCTCTTTACCAGGAATGAATTTGTATGAACCCTTTCAAACCACCTGAGAATATAAGACGTTTACAAGCTGCCCCAGAAAAACCTATCAGATTTTTTAGTAGCGAACAACCCTTGCATTAATTCTTATCACATCTCCACGTCACATTTATAGGAAAAATTTTTTCTTCGTTTTATTTCTAAAAAGTATCAACCAATATCATTTTTCCCTTATAGTTAAATGCATTACAGTCGAGTTTGTTAATTATTATAATCATTTCTTTGGTTGATTTTCTTTTTACATGCTCGTATTTTCACCATCATTTTTTCCCATAGAGTTTGAGCAATGGAAAAAGATGAAAGAACCTTCCCCAATTTCTTTTACTTTTTTATTTTTTTTCGCGGGGAATTGGGACGAGAAAAACATCTGTCGCTTTCACGAGGTGTCCTTATATATACATGAGAGATTTGAATTTACTGCCTCGCTCAAGAGCGGTTACTTATCACCGCGGGTAGGACGAACCATCCGCTTATATTTTGAGATCTTGACAAATTTCGTTTTTGGAAGACGGAGGAGAAGAAAAAAAACAAAATTGAAGTAACTAAAGTGGATAAATAAAAATCTGTGAGAATGTAAGCTACGTGTATATATCCATACTATATTTCGCTGGTGAATTTTGGGGTTCAATTTATGGGGTGAAAAAATGGAAAAGTTAGACACGTGTATTCAAACTCATGCAGCAAAATCGATTTGCACGAAAAAAACGCTGTTGTGTATATGGACAAATTTCTGAGATGATCAAGGGTGGAGTGATATCTACCGACCCCTTTTTTTTCATCTCATCATTCGTTTTTCATATGATCCTTCGACGACTCTCTTTTGTCTCGGAATAAAAACTGGTGAGAAATTTCATGTATATTATAGGTATGGATATAGCTATGTTATTTTACGAATCAAGAAATATTTTCACGTCTCATCTTCTAAGTTTTTCTTTCTTTTTTTGCATTGGATATGAAAAAAAATTTCTTCAAAACTTCAGACCGATCGGAAAACTTTCTCAGCGCCTTCAAATTTTACATTACTAGGTTTCAAATGGACAATGAAAGAGTTGTTGAATTTTCACCCATCGAACTGCGATTGTGAGTGGAAATAAAAAAATAGTAAAAAAACCGTAAAGAACTGCTGCAATTTGCGGGGAATATTTTCCAGGAATCTGATCGCATAAAACAAGATTTCCGAAATTGCAGGAGAAACTTATAGAAGAGAAATGAGAAATTGGCGAGTTAGAAAACTTACCTTTTCGAACATTTCTTTGTACTCGGTAAATCCTGCGAGGTTCGCTCTCAGCCATCTGGACGCGAGTGTCTTCGCGACGGAGGTTGCTGGTTCGCATCCCGTACCTTCAAGTCCAAGGACTAATATCGATTGTAGGGGTGGCCATGCGTTGGGATAGTCCCATTGTTCACCAGTATTATCCGTCGAGGCTGGAGTGCCTCCTAAAAATTTAAATTATGCAAAATTCGTGATTGTTTAATTATACCTTGTGAAGATATACCAGAAATATTTGAATAATCGTTAATATCTAATATTTGAATTAACAATAATCAACTTTGGCGTCACTTCAATTTAGGTAATTAGAAAAAATCGGCTACGACCCTCGAAACGCGCAATATATGTCTTGAGTAAATATCAAGGCAATTCCCAGGGGTAGGAATTGTTTCAGTTTGTTGAAATACAATTTTTGATTGCTCCGATACCGGCAATGATTTCAGCTTTTGCATTTATATAGGTACGCGAGATCGCAATATTCTTCAAAATCATACGAGAATTTCTCTGTTTCAGGAGATAAAAGCATTATTGATGATAATCATGCGAAATATAATGCAAACTGCATAAACCACTCACCCATAAAATCTAGAATCTTGTACTTTTCGAGATGAGCGACGCTCCATTTTGCCAAGTCCTTAGCTTTGGAACTATCGTAACTGCGGGTGTAAAGTGGTGTTAAATTTGTGGGGTAAAATTTCGCCCTCGAAACTTTTCTAACGGTGTCATAATCGAGCCACATATGCTCTGCTTCGTTCCAAAGAACATTATCTATAGCTTCTTGGAAATCCTGAGCGATGGTCGCGTAGTGAGCAGCTTTCTGTAGTCACAAAAAATTACCCCATAAATTGAATTTCAATACAAACCTGAAAAAATAAGCTACCCTGAATGCTGATCAGCCGAAAAAACCGATCCGCCGTTCGACAACAGATACCTATCATTATCCATTATCGATCGGTTTGAATGAGAAGAATTTTGAGGTAGATGTAAAAAATATTCATTACGTATTCCTTTGTTTCTTTTCCACATAATTCAGACAAATTGACAAGATTCTGTTCTCTAATTGCAAATGTCAATACTTGATAAATTTGGCAATCGATAAGCGACGGAATTTTTTTTGCCAACTTGCAGAGAAAATAAAAGGGCTCAGAATATCTTCTCGTTAGTTGGATTGAATTCTTCAGAAATATTTATTTACCGAAGTATGGCTGTAGGTAGAGAAATGTAATAAACTCTTGAGAACAATCGATATTTTCATTTCATTTTAATGTGCACTGGAATTATCGACTTTTTTTTTCGAACCCCTTGGGCGAGCATCTTGTACGTTAAGTTTGGGGTACTATCAATAGTTTCTCGTCTCTCAACCGGATTAACGGCTAATGTATAGGTAGGCATCTTCGGCACGTACCCACCGATAGCTTATATGACCAAAGTGGCACAGAATCAAACAATGTTGATGACTAACTAATTACGTCCAACTAAACCAAAATCTCTTTTTTCGTGTGATCAAGCATCGAGTATTACAGAGCGTAAGATTACCAGATCGAAGATCTGACCAAAAATTTTGCTGTCCTTTTATTCGAAGATACTCACCACAGGATTGTTTAGTTTCAGATGAAATTCAGCTAAAAGTCTTGCATTTTTCTCAAGAAGCGCGTTAAGTTCGACAGGCACTATAGTTGCAGTTCTAATGGTAGAAAGATTACCGACTAAATCCTCATTCGTTACATGAAACCAACGACTCGAAAAATCCCAACCACTTTCAGCCGCGGCCTTGAGATCGTTGTAGAAAGCTCCCAATCTATCGCTTTTCACCGTTTTACCTAGGAGGTAGTCTTCCCTGTAGGATAGATAAACGAAAGTTTTTATCACTTGATCGACTTTGACATGCTGGTTGATTATCACGTTGATTCTCTTCTAACCAAGTGAAGTTTCATCCCTCCCAAATTTACGCCCCATTTTCCCTCCTCCCATACATCTCGATACGAAGACACATTGATTTTTTTTTTCTTTTTTTCCTTCCTTTTTTTTTTCTTCCTTCTATTCACTGTTCAAAAGGCACGGAGCAAGGATAGGAGAATGGATTCCCTTTTCACTTTTCTTTTCACAAATTATATCTCCGGGAGGAAAAAAAACGTGCTCAAGTAGAAGTACGCGACGATAAGAAAAAGACGAAAAAAAAAAATTGACGTAACAAAAACGATTGATGGGAGGAAAAAAAAAAGAACGAAATAATGGAAATGCTTTTCATTGCTGATTCATGAAACAGCACGTTCCGTTTCGGCACGGTATAGAGGGAAAGAATGAATAGCCCAAAGTTATCAATTTTTTTTCTTCACATTTGTTTTCACTCAAACGTGATAATGACATTTGAAATTCTTGAGCTACCAATTATGTGATGAATATGTATGTGATTAAATTATTTACATCGTGTTACATACCGATAACTTTCGGGTCGTGGTCCAACACTCCTTACAGCATATCGAGCCAATTTATAAGTTTTTCCGCGTGCTTCAACTTCTATGGTTCTCTCGCGAAGCCAAAATTCGAATTCTTTTTCCAAGGTAGTAATGTGCTTCCCTAAGAATTCGACATCGTCTGTAAATTCTAGATACTTTTGGGTCTTGAGAGAGAGAGAACAAACAAAAAAGAAAGAAAAAAATATTATTCAATTGCATATATTTTGAATATCTTATTTGAGTACAGGCAGAATAATGCTGTAATATTTTTGACTAGCTTCCGGTAATGAGGTTGCTCTTCTCATGGATTTTGTCAAAATTTTCATATCTTATATTAAATTTCCGTCAGAAATTTTGAATAAATTGTGGTATTAATAAAATAGCTTGGAATTAAGAAAGAAATTAGGTATGAATAATTCAGCAGAAGTTTCGAATTATTTATTTTTTTGGATTTTTATACTCTTTCCTTCTTTCATATATTATACTTACCTTTTTTATTCAAATTTTATAACCGGTGCATAAAAGAGTTTCCTACCAGCGAATTAACGAGGGTCGCTGATGGTTCACTTGTTCCGGGTGTTTTAATTGTTTAGGCTTGCCGCGAATTCGTTTAACAAAACTTTTTGACTTTTCAGTTACAATAGGACTCTATTTATTACATCTACCGCTTTGTTCAACTCGTATGCAAATATTTCAATTAAAAGATTACCGAATTATATGTTTCACCAATTTTTTATACAAATACGTGGAAAGTTACAACGTGGTCATTAATTTTCTTACGAGAATCGCATGTAACGACTACTACTGACGGTTTCGTTTTGTTTGAAAAATTTCCTACGTATATAAATTGCTCTTTTCTTCCAGCATATATTATCACTCTCGTACAATGTCATGGAAAATTACTATAGAAATTTATACATTGATGAAATCGTACACCAAAGAAATACACTCATTGCTATCGTCCAATATTCTTTTCAATTATTTATGTTCAATGCATTTATAATACGTCCGCGGTGAACTCGAGTCTTAAGTGTTTTTAAGATAACCTTTTGAGTTCATGATCGCAACTGCAGTAGGTATAATAAATAAAATAAAAATTTACTGCGGGCTACAGAAATTATCCCGATATTTTCAGAAAGTTATAAAATAAATAAAATAAAAAAAAAAAAAATACGTTGTTCATTTTTTTAATTCATACTTTGTTCTATTTTCTGACTCCCACGAAGTTCCTTTCTAATTAACCAAGCTCTTAGAGAAAAACGTGATAGCATTTTATATCTCCCTACAAAGTTTTTTTTTTTTTATTCATCTTTTTTTTTGTAAATTATTGTGACTATTAAAAAATAAAAAAGTTTTGCTGTAAATCTTCACAATAGAGCTAGCTCTACACCGTGTTATATATTTTTCTCCTTTTTTTTCGTTATACTATTCGCTGTACGTATTTACCTGCGAAATGTACACTTATATGGTGCGCTATAAAAGTGAAGTAAAATGTACCCTTCTAGCTAGTTTTACGTCAAAGATGCGATTGATCGCGTTTTACCCTTTTCTAGAACGACTTGATCCCGATTCCGTAGAGTAGGAGATGAGGTTATTATCCGCGTGCGACGAATGCCGGAGTTGAGAATAGGGGAGGGACAAAAAGAAGACAGCGAAAATATAAATAAGGAAATCACGTTTCATTCGAAAAAGGAAGGATGACCTGAAACGTGCCTGAGGCAAATATCGCGACCCTTATCCCCACATTGAATCGTATTTTATAAATGTACATGTACGGTTTTTGATTCAATCAAACAAATTAGTTTAATTACCATCAGCATCAGAAAAGGTGGCTGACTCCTCATCGTGTAGTAAATTCTGCTTCCGTTTGGTATGAATCCAAATTTTTCAACCAGGAAATAAAAATTTTCTAATATTCCACGAACAGTATCATGCATTTCGGAAAGAAGCATGCCAGTCATCGCCCAATAGGTGTCCCAATAATAGCTTTCTGAAAAATCATGATGCTCATGTTATCCCTTCATCTTTTATTTTACTCTTATTGCTTTTCTTGGACAAATTTTTCACCTCTGAAACGACCCCCTGGAACAACGAATGGGTTATCCAAATAAATCAGACTGTGTCGTTCGGGGTATTCGGCAACTTCCGGTTTCATTTTTCTCATCAGTTGTTTCCATATTACGTTCAAGTCTTGAGCCCATTTGCGGAATTTCGGATCTTTGATACGCAAAAACGCCGCTGGATTAGGTTGCCAATCTGGTGGGTCCCAGTTATCAAGTTCTGATTCTTGGGAAAAGTTATCTTCTAGAAATTTTTCTAAGCGTGCTCGATCAGGGTTGTTCCCCGTCTCGCTCATCATCTTGTCAAAACTGTAGGTTTAAAAAATTGGTCATTAAACATTTTTCTTTCCAAAAAAAAAAACCAAACGATATAAGATAAAATAAGGTTAATAAAAAATTCAAACTCACTTGCTCAGCGTCACTTCTGGATCGTGTAGTTGAAACAGATCGACGAACGTTTTGCTGTCGTTAAATAATTCGGCTAGTTGCATGGTTTTTAAGAGTTCCCCTCGACAGTAGATTGGGCTGAAAATAGCAAAGCAAGAATTTTTTCTCAGCATATTGTAATCAAGAAGAATCATAAATTGAATTTCTACTATCCTTATCAATCATCGCCGGGGATTCATCGTTTAATTTTAGGGGTTAAAATCGCAGATGGAAATTCGCGATACCTTCAGTTTCACGTTTAGAATTTTTTTCACAAACCAATTTTATTTTCACGGTGTTCGATTGTTTTTTCGATCGAATAATAAAATGTTTTCGATCGGTTACTATATCTCAAACTCTCATCTAAAAGACAATATGAAGTCGATCTGTATGTAAAATATTTCCATCAGTTTTCGATATGTTTTCTACACAACTCGGATGGAGTTACTGTTGCCCTCTTCGTTTTATTTCATCCATTTCATTCAATTTTTTTTGCCCTCAGTTTTCGTTTTTCCTAATGGTGAGCGAGATTTTTTTTATATCCTGTCTTCACGTTTCTTATATGTTTTATTTTATTTTATTTTTTCTTCTTCTTCTTTTCTTTCTGTACAACGCAAATAATGTTGCCGCTCGGTCGACTTTCTTCACGACAAAAACTTTCGGCTCTGTCTCTTCGCCTTGAAGAGTTTCGCGATATTTTTTTTATTTCATTTTTCCTTTAGTTTTCTTTTTTTGTGTTTTAATTTTTTTTCTCTCTCTATCTTTTCTTCAGTGGGTTGAAAAAGTAGAACCTTCGAAATTTTCTCTTGACGATCTTCACTTCGTATATAGGAACTAAAGGACAATTTTTATTCCCCGTTACTCACGTACATCAATGTCAGTTAAGAGCGTGACTGAACAATTTCACTTTACTTAAAGCTGGGGGTTTCATTTGACTTTTTTTCTTTTCCTTTTTTTTTTTGATTCATTTTTTTTATTTCTTAAGCACCGAAATTGCTTGGCCGGCTTTAAGCATATAATTCGTAATCGTGTTCACAATCTTTCTTTCACCTTGTCAAGTGTACGTATAGTGGTACCTTTTAGCTATACACGTTTCAACCTTAGAAGGAAATGGATGAAAAAGAAAGAGATGAGAATATTATGCTAAAGTGACGGTGGCAGTCGAAACTGAAAAAAGAAAATACTTTAAGTATAATAATCTTCGGTTGCACCTTGAACTACTTCCTACGGATATAGGTATTGTACGTAAATCTAAGTATACCCCTGCACCTAACGCTGAACTATACTAATGCTGCAAATTATTGTTCCGTAAAACATTTCGAGTACCTACCAACCCCCTCTGCACAGATCTTTTTTCAGTCGCAAAGTTACCTTTCTCTCTAGGGGCTTGAAGAAAAAAATGAGGAAAAAAAAGAGGTAGAGAAGGAGGTTCACATCATTTATTCAGAGAATATAAGCCATACCTTAATCTTCTTTTAATTCCCGTCTTTACACGCGGTTCTAAAAACCCTCTTTTTGGGGTTGCAGAAAAATGTTTCGCGTGCTAACTAAGTATTAACGTTATTTCTCGTTGAGTTTCGCAATTCGACGAGTTCGTTGTTATTTTATTTAATTTTTTTTTTTTCTTTTTTTTTTTTTTCTTCAGGTGGTGCTTTAGATGCCTATGTACTTTTATTGTTGTACGCTGCGAGAGCGCTTATAATCTTTTGGTAATTCGATATACTGCGGTTTCAAGGCTTATATTGTCGAATCTTAGCCATCTGCTTCATCGCAAGTTCTCATTCAGCCGTAGAGAAGAAGGAATCGACCAAAAAAATGTACACCGAAACGTGATGCTACAAATGGCTATAAAACGATCCTTATACACGTTAAATAGGAAATGGTCCATAAAACTATATGTTTTATTGAGGTACGGACATGGATTATTCATTTGCCAAAATTGACTCGTTTATGTTGTCAGTTATAACGATTATTCTCACGAGAGAACGAAGAAAAAAAAGAAATTCCTGATCATCTGGACAGAATAAATAGAAGTAAATTCTGAAGGGTTTTTAGCACAACAATTAATTTCTCTACACCCTTGATTTGTAGAGCGCAATCGCACTCTCCGTGCTTCACCTTGGGTGACATAAATTCTAAACTTTCTGACTTTAACGGACGCACACTCTTGTAAAACTATAGGAAAACTTGTATAGTTACGGGAATTAATGTTTTGGTATAGTAGTTTTTTTTTTCTTTTGGTTTTTTTTTTACAGAATTTCTCATATGATCTATCATACACGTGTTTCGTCAATCATAGGGGGTGGAAAACGTGATGTACATATTTTATGTGTCTTACATGTTTCGAAGTTGGTTTTACTTCATTTTTCCTTACTTCTATTTTTTTTGTTCATGTTTTTTACTGCCTCAAAAATCGGCAGGATTTCGTGATATTTTGTACCGTTTTACGCAGTTTGAAGAAATAGTGTGTCTGGAGACCGTCTAGGATTACTTTTAGCGGCAGCGGTAATACTTGATTTGTTAGAAAAGCCCTGAGGCTTTTCAAAGCTTTGTGTATGTGGGTATATATTATACGTATAGGTATATGTAATATATATCCTTTTCACGTTGTTACCGCAAACGACATTTCTATAGATATATTTTCGGTTGTACTATTCGGTCACATCGGTTGCTTTTTTCCCCATCCTATACAAACCGATTTATTTATAACTACATCGCTAGATTTGTTCAAATAGTTGAGCGAAATCTATGGACAGACTTATTAAAGTGACGTACTTTTATGGTGCCTGTATCCTCTGAAATTGTCCACTTTGTGAAGTCTGTTCTTTTTTTATTTGCTTTCCTTTTTCTCTTTTCGTGACAGTAAACAAGTGTTGATAATTTTTGTGAATCTTATTCGATATTTCACATGTAATATCGCTTTTTGTCATCCTGACAGCGACTTTTTTACAACCACATGTCATCTCGGCGATGGATGGAAATATTTTTAATTTTCTCAACCGAATAAAAGCTTCGTTCTTCTATGGTTTCCATAGAACAAAAAATTCTTTTGACTACATTTCACTACGACTGGTCGTTTTATTTTTTATTTTTATTTTTTATGCCACCCCGTATGCGACTTCAGCTCATTTGAATAGAAATAGTTGTTCAATTTTGGTAACCAACTAAATGCATGAGGCTCGCTTAGGGATTGGCGGTAAAAGGGATAAGGGGGAATTGTGGTAAACTCAGCGGAACAAATGGAGTACGACAAATGTCCTGAAACAGTTCTATGCTTGAACACTTCGCTATGAATTATACCATATTCCCCAAGGATACTATCTGTCTCTATAAATTACAGAAACTCTATGCTTTCATTACCAAAGACGAAGCCAGCTTGAATCGTAACTGCTTCATATACAACCGATAGAATTATTAACCCCATCAGTATGTAGATTATTGAGTCTTCTATCAAATGGACGATCAAAATTTCAAATTCAAAGTTCAAAGGTCTTTGAGGTTTTTTTTAGTGTCTACAAAATTTAACCTTGGTACACGATAGAGTAAGGCAGTTTGTAATGCGAATCTGATTTTTGTGAGCCTTTATAAAATTTTGAATACCTCCAAAACCGACGTATAAATTGGCCTGCGATTCACGAAAAGAATTCGTGCAAAAATGCAAAGATGATTCGAATACCTTGCGTGTTCTACGAGAACGACGGCGCGCAGGAATGATTAATATTCGCGTTTAATGATACCTCTGTACGTAAAAGCTGATTTTTTCCGTGAAGCGTGCGGTGACCTTTTCATGTACCTACATACCTATATGTATAAACGATGTATATAATTTGGGTACATAATATTCAGCAGATAATCATCCCGATGGAAGTTCGTATATTATAACGATGTGTCGATACCATTGACCCAATAATTTATAATTTCACATTTTCTCGATGTACGTATACGTACCTCTATAGTATGTACGTTATATCCAAGTATGACGTTAATTAATTTTTTTTTTTAATTCTTTTTTCTAAATAATTAACGCGTTGAGAGCGAAATATCCATACCTCGTTTGAGTAACTCTATATGGATGCACAAAAATGTGTGTATCTATATTGATCGCGTTTTTTTTTTTTTTTTTTTAATAATAATTGTGATACGTGATACGAGATTTTTCTTTTCTGATGAAGCTGAAATTACGAACAATTTTGAATAGTTGAACAAATTCTTCTCTCTCACGTTTTTTCTTTTTTTTCTTTTAACGTCACCGAACAATTATTTACGACGATTATCCTGAATACTATATGAAAATTATATTAAAATAATTGTCAAGATTATAACAGCAAATGACAGTGGAAAAAATAAAATGACATAAAGAATGAATGGAGAGATTTTCGTTCGAAGGTTGATGATCTCCGATTTGTTTTATTACTTTTCTCATTGTCAGTTTGATGGACGAATGTTCTAAAGTCACATCTAACGTACGTATGTATAAAAGTAATTATTACAACATTATAATTTACAGGGTTTTGCGGTACGGGTATATGAACATTTGCAAAGTGGGTCGTGTTACGTAATATGTGCGATCAAGATTTTAGATTGTTCGGTATATATGTGCGTGTACATGGGTATGTATTGACGTGTGTGTACGATGCATCGTGATTTAAGATTAAAACTGCAACGAGAAAATATAAATATAGCGGAATAAAAAAAAAATAAAAATGTCCGAGTATGCACTTACAAATAAATAATATGAAAAAAAGTTAAATACGAACAATGGAAGTTTATAACACCGTAGCAAATTGCAGCTGCAGATGTCATAAAAATTAAAAAATATATGCGCGATATGTACGAGTGCAGTGTAATAATATCGATTCGCAACACGCCGGGTGATGAAGAAAAAAGAATGTAGACAAAATCGTGTGAAAAAATATTTTTTCAAAACTAAATTCCGTTCGCAAGACGGTGACTATGCGTTTGTACGGTATAGACAACCTCGACGGACGCGTGCCGCGTAATGATAAGAGTCCTCCCATATGTTCGAGGGTCAAGGTCTAATATATCGATAAACCGCAGCTGACTGCTGAAGATACGATTGAAATAGAAAAATGATATTTTAAAACTACCGGCACTCAGCTTTTCGTGATCCGATCCGTATAGGGTGCCGAAAATTTGAAAAACAAGAATGAATGAAATTGATTCATGAATGACGATCAACTGACCAGTTATCGGTGCATGATCGTTCGTTATTGATCTGGTTTTTCATGACTATGGCCACGGCCACATGCCACTGTAATATGTGCTTACGTCGGTTAATTGTGGTGGATTTTTAACAACTGAAAATTTATCTTGTACGTTATGTTTAACGACCTCTAATCTATTCTAAATATATCCATTATCGTTATTGTATGGTTGAGTAGAGTAATTGCGTGTGGATATATTTAAATATTATAACTGAAGAGATAAAATGAGGTTAAATGGAATTTCTCTGACTTATAGATACCACAGAGATTAAATTGCGAAGTTTTATCTTCTACAATTATGTATACTCATTTTTTTTTTTTGTAAATCACGTTTCGCTACGGTACGTCCGGAAGGCGTGAATATTTCCGGGTTGCACGGATTCGTTTGTGTCAAAAAAAATGCATCCCTTTGAAGTCACAGAACCTAATAAGCTGAATACCTAATTTCCATGTTTTTAAATTCGTCTCTTCTCTATAGAGGGATACGCCCTTTTAGCGGACACTTTTTGATAATACTGGAAAAAAAACAACATTTTTCCAACGGCGCTGAACCATATATTCGCACGTGCCTCGATTACATCGTTACGTCGTCAATAATGCTTTACGCATGGATTATTGTTAACATATATACATGGAGGACGTTCAATTTCTCCCATATATTGTGAACGCGAATCACTTTGTGTCAACTGAATTGCCAGGTTATAATTATCCTCGGTAATCGGGTTCTGCACCATGTACAGTGTGAAATTCAAATTTGTACATTTAAATTTAAATTGACGTCAGGGAATATCGAAACGTGCAATTTTCATTCCCCCATGCGATACGCATATAACGCAGAACTGAACATTCACGATTAATTTTCAATAGGTAGTCACTCGTAACAAGAATTTGAAAAAGAAAAAAAAAAAAAAACTACAGAAGCAGTATCGTTTTTAATTAAAGGAAATGTATACATGTACGTTTTTTTTGTTTGTTCTCATTTTCATTTCTCTTATTCGGATGGATTCATTTTCGAAACCGTTCCTACAATTCGTTTGATGAATCGTCTTGAATTTTGACTTTGTACCGTATTATAGAATTCAAAAAAGACTTTTCCTACAGCTGTTTAGTACAAGGAGTAAAAATGAATGGAAGATGTTTGTTAGTCGAATCGTGTATAAGAGTCTGCAGTCAGAGTTTCGGAGCATGTAATTCAATTTCTTGAAGTCAGCAATTAAAATTTAATTATTACAAATTTGAAACTCCGTGAACTCGTTTGATATATAATGTGTATAATGCAGCGTCTTGAAATTAACCCTTTGATTGAGAGAACGAATTGAAAAATAGAAAGAAATACTCAATTTTATTACTTAAACGTTAATTACATGAAATGATTAACTATCGAGTGCGTGCAATCATCTTTTTCATTATCTCAATCGGCAAACAACGATTTATTTCATCCAATAATTTCGATGGGTGACCCTTCATTGATTTCAAAATTGTTAGGTATCAATTGACATCAGATGTAATTAAAAAATATCCAGGATCCGATGACGATAGGTTAATCAAAACGCGTAATATAACGTTCGAAAAAGCAGATTAATAGCTGACTACATTTTCAACTTCATATTACAAATTATCAATTCCCTTTGGTAGATCGTAAAAGCGTTAATTGCACGTAAAATCCGATACGATATGATAATGACAGCTGTTTGCACTATTTAAATTTTACTTTGATTTTGTTTCCCCTATTTGCTCAGTTGATGTACGGGAGCGTTTGATTGGTTTTTAATGACGTATGAGGAGTATTTTAAATGATTGAACTTTCGTTAATTTTTTTTTAATCTCTTTACTATATTAATACAATTCTTTTTCATTCTGATATGATCCAGAGGTTACAATATCCGAAATCACGACTCACAAAATTATGACTAAAAACGATTCCGCGTAATTCAGACGAGCGCTGTTAATTACCCTTGATTGGAAATTTCCGCAGATATACAATGCATATTCGAAAGTTCGAACCGTTAATATTGCAGTATAATATACTCAAGTTTATTATTTTCTTGGTAACTTAACTTCTATACGGAGATATTCGCGATAGTATTCTTCGTGCAATACACGCGTTGGAATATACAGAGGTACATTCATACGTTTATTTTACACCTATTTTATTTGTGTGCATTAGAAAAAGAAAAAAAAGAAAAAACTTAAAAATACAAGCCATCAAACGCTGTTCTGTCTCACGCCTTCTTATAAGTATAGTTCTCCGCGACCATACGTAATCTACTCATTATTCACCTCCCACCACAACCATTCCACTATTTACTCACTTAGAGTCCCACAGTTGCAAGGTTGATAATATTTTATGTGCAATTAATCATTAAGTAACTGCATACTCATTAACATTTGCTGCTACCGAACGTGTCAACGATCATGGGAATAACTTCCTGGAAATTGTTCATTTATATGTATAACACTGTTCTGTTTTTTTCTTTTTTTTTCTTCTAATTTTAATTCGATTAAGAAAATTTGAATTAGGGAAAAAGGAAAGAAATGTTAATCAGAAATTGTCGATTCGTGTAACAGATTCTTTTTAATTCACAAACAATGGTGGGCTGAAATTTTGATTGATACGCATAATATACGGTCCGTTTTTTGTGTACATATGCATACGTGAGGGTAGACGAATGTGCGGTTTATTCATCCCGTCTGTAGTTATTTATGAATCTGAAGTATAAATATTTTATGTATTATGATTGATATAATTGTATTTTGCTCACACAAGTCGTGCGAATTTTGGCAACTGTATAAACGCCCACAGCTATAATTTCTCGTAGGTTGTTTCTGCAGGTTGTTAAATAATTATCATTCTCCAACAATGAATGTATATAGGTTTACATAAACCCTGAATATATATGCGCCCAAATATATATTATACGCATATACACACCCTCCACCTCCACCTCCACCTTACCCATCTTCTAAACATTCTAAACATCGCCCAGGGCGTAAACTTGTATATTAATTATAATATTCAACCGCCTTTTGAGAGAAACCTATGCCATATATTTACACACTCATTGTTCCCGCATACATCGCCAACGTAACAATCATTACATTTTCCGGATGTACCGCGGAAGGTAAGCGCTCTAATTTTAGAGCACAGATTCATCTCATCGTTCGGCATATTTCACGACCTTTTACGTTGAAACAGATTTTCATCATTTATGTATATTTTATTGTTTATGCAAAATTTTGTAAGATATCAGACGGAAAATAATTTCTCTGAAATGTTGATTTTCTGATGAGCAACAAAATAATAATTAGTCAAAACATCAGAACTGCAGTGCAGATTCTATCCACAATTCCGTTATCTTTACGACGGGTATAACAAGGTTCATAAAAACTGTCGGTTTTAGATCGAATACTCGATACGATTCCTATATCATAAACAAGCGATGTTATATAGAGTGATAAAAAATTTCATTAATAATAATTGTCATGATAATTACTTGTCGCAGTCGATGTAACTTTTTCCAAATGCAGTTGTCGAACATCGTAGACTGGCCGATTCGCATAATTGTAAGATGAGAAAGCACGTGCCAAAGTAACACCACCACTTCGTCATAGTTATTTATTTATTTTATTTTTTTATCGCGCACTGCAGCAACAAAATTTTACTATACTTCGTTAAAAAAATTACGCGATTTCGTTCAAATGGAAATTTATAATTTAATTCAAATAATTCTATAGATTCTAGTATTATTTCTACCTTAACTATACGATAACATTTGACACGAGTACAATAAACCGCGTCGAAGACGATTTACAACAAATAGAATCCCTACGGTTTCTAACAACGTTCCGCGCTGTCATTCATTTATATGCTTCGTGGATTGATAGTAGCTACTCGCTGATTGGTCGACAAACTTTACATTCTTTTTTATTTTCATATTTCTGATTAGCCACTGATTAACCCGCGAAGTATTATACGTAGTCAGACTCGTCGTATAACCATAGAATTTAACTAATGTTGGATCGTCATAATTTATCGCATCAATTTTTCTTATTTGTTTTTTTCTCGTTTTTTCTTTGTTTTTGGTATCCACAAACGACCATCGATCATTCTCTCAAATATTTAGCGATTATTCAATTATTTTTTCACTAGATGTAACGTACGTTTGAACGTGTCGAAAACCAGGTCAGGTATAGTTATACTTAAAATTGGGGTGCTGAAGGGGAAGGGGAAGGATGAATTTGACACGGAAATTATGTATATACAGATGGAAAGTCTTCTGCATATCGAACTAATAGGGTCATATGTGTTTTTTGTTGAAGTGTACCGAAAAAAATGCGGTAACATCGCCATAAGGCAACACTAAAAAAATGTCTCACGAACTGGAATTGGTGCCAAGGGCGAAATGTGAGGGTAGAAATAGGTAAGACATTGAGAATTGAGAATTTTCTTTCTTCTTTTTTTACCCCATTGTGCGTTACGGTTCATGTAAAAATTTCTAAGAATATTTTTTTTCCGGCCGTTTCTTTTTTTTTTTTTGATTTTTAATATTCTGTTCGTTGAAATAATTAGCTAATTGGAATTAATTTTTTTCAAAGTTTGTCGGACATGAAAAAAAGACTAAAAAATGATCAGATAATTGAAAATTTGGTGAAGTTACGTCACCCAGCTTATACGTATACTATATCTACACTTGGTGTAAAAGTAGGGAGAAAGAAGCAAGAAAAAAAAATGGCTACATACCGACCCAATTATTTATCGTGTCAAATTTAATAACTGCCTTCAGATATAATCCGCGTTCGCGTATTACGTAATTTTTCATTTCACCCCTAGGAGAATATACAAAATGGTAGTTCGCGGATATGTTGCACTGGTGAACTTGGTATCGGTTTTCAACCTTGACCGTCGCTCGGTATGAAATTATGTAAGATAGATAATAACATGGAAGAAAAGTAAGTTGTATAGAAAAATTGATTTCATCAATTGCATAATCGATGAAGTATTTGTTGTTCGGAATTCCTACACGCGCCGATCATCAGATTTTTCTTTATAATAAATTGCGTACGTTTAGAGAGGTTTTTTTATAATAATTGTGCAGAGTCGAGAGATGCGTAATATTGAAAACATATGTTTCGTGCGTAGACCGTTTAGTTTACGTCGTTTAATCATGTCTCATATCTAATTATAGAAATCAAATAATGAAAATTCATATGCCGGAAATCAGAACTACATATAATTAATTATTTAATTAGTAAAACAGCAGCTGAGTGAGCTCAATTTGCGGGTATAATATTAGTCACATGGAGGAAATATGTAAATTTGACAGAAGACGCTACTCGACTCCCTATTACCATAATTCTAATCTAAATTTTGTTAACCAAAGGCGCAGAGTACTATATATCTAGAGCTTTAGGCTGCAACTTAAGTCAGAAGTACAAATTGGACCAATGCAAGAATTTACATAAAACCCATGTGTTAAATATTCCTCGACCTCATTAGATTCATGTCGAATGACTATGGAAAAAAGAAGATGTGCGCGCATCGTAATTAACCCTTTGCACTCCGCTGTCCCCTCTCAGGGGACATCGTATTTCTAGCCTGTCACTCCGATGTCCCCTCTAAGGGGACATTAAAATTAGTTGTAATTATTAGTTAGTAATCATTAGTGATTACGGGGAATTGAGTTATTTCTGCGCAACATTTTGAGGCGCAAATATAGATTCCTCGATCTCAACCAATTCATATAAGTCCAATATCATTATAATACGTATAAATCGTTCGGAGTGCAAAGGGTTAATCTCTCCGTCCCTTCGAGCTTTCATCTTGAATATTTAAACCGATGCAAATGTAGATTCACATGAATTGATATATTAATTCACTCACATAAAAAATTTCACATCCTGCAATGCGGCGCAAAAAGAATTACCAGGTAATGCATTTTCACTGAAACGAATGAATTCCATTCCTATCTCATACCCTTTCGGTATATGTATACCCACATAGCTTATCCGCGTGTTGTACGCTACACTCGGATAACTCCCTTTGATAAAATTCCAATGACAAAAAAAAAAATCATGAAACAGAAAAAAAAAAGAAGGGAAAAAATCGAATGAAAATGGAAATAAATTAAATTAGAATCGAAAAACCCTTTGTCCATTTTCCCTTACAAATCGGGCTGTATACCTACCTTCGATGTTCGCGTATCAGTCGAGAATTTTTATACCCGTAGGTAATGACTTTTTTTTCCGTCATCTGTTGCGGTGATGTGGCTGATTGTGAGTCATAGAGCGAAAACATGACCGGATAGAAAAAAATTCGTGTTATAATTATCATGGTCTCTCATAGTGGTGGAGCACGTTCATTTGGACTTGCATTTTTCCTTCGTGAATCGTAAGCCTGATTTGAAAGACATACTTCACTGTAAGTATATCTGGAGTGTTAATTTTGCACGTGCCTATCTTGTACAGGACTACATAATACGAGTAAAACTTTCGCTTCCGCAATAGATATTGCCAGATAAATATGGCACGATGGGAATAAAATACCTTTAACCTTGCAAGTTTTACCTGCATTAGAAAACGTGCAAGTATTTCATCCTCATGGTCGTGATCGCCTATGAATATTATATCATGTATGCATGCGTTATATTTTCAATTGTACACTCGTGCCATACCTGATACCAGCTGCATTTTTTTTTAAATAAGTTGTTCGCCTCGAGAATGATGTAAACTATAGTTAGTTAGTTGGTTTCCTGTATTATACATAATTATACCTGCTGGATCTTAGGACGATTCTCATTTATTGTTAGTGAAAGTAAAATTGTCGAATAAAACTACAAGCTATAAAAATATTCTGAACTTGAATTGCACCGGGTTATTTGTATAAAAGTGCAATGCCCCCGTAATTTGAAACTACACGAGTCAACTTCGAAGCTTCTTTCTCTTTGGTTTTTAAGATTCCTTTTTTTTTTTTACAAACATTCCACCTTGTACTGCGATGTTGAATTTGAAGTAAGGTGCTTGAAAGCGAGTTTTAATTCGTTTGATCGGGCTTAAGTTTTACAAACAAATTTCTCTTTTCTGATCGAAAGAAAGTCAGCGGGCTGGAAACATTGCCCTGGGGGATTTTGACTTTTCGCAATATGCGGAACACTCAACTAAATAATTATTCAGTCTTTGGCTGTACGATTTATGCGATGTGAAAAGAACTTTCTATATTTATAGAATCAGAAATAAAATTGTACGAATATAATTCGTAGTCACAAAAAAAAAGACCGAATCAAATATACCTGATGCAGAAAAATTCTAAAAAAAAAAAAATTATGGAAAGAGAAAAGAAAAAAATGAATTTGATCAAATTTCACGCAGAACTTTCCACTCTACCATATAGTCTGCTTAGTTTTGGGGGATTTACAGTTTTTATATGGCTGTTTCGTTCCCTCTTGCTCCATAATATATGTACTCATATATATATATATATATATTTTTTTCATTCTGCAATTGCTGCCGTCTTTCCACACAGAGGGAATCCTTTTAAATTGCCCTATTTATTTTATTACCATTCAGAGATTAGGTTACGCACCACACTTTGTAGATTTTTTCTTTTTATTTATTTCTTCTCCAACGTGGTTTCAAATTAGTTCTGAACCAAATGAACGTATCCACCATTTATTTAATCATTCATTAGATCGTGATTACACTGGCCGTTGGCGAAAAAAAAACCGATACAAATCACGAATATTGCAATTCAACCTGTTACATAATTCCGAAGCGAAATAGTAATTGTGAGTTAAAAAACGTAAATATAACCAGCTGTTACGTAATAATATTTTTTCCGTTGGCAAGTCGTATGTCAGTTGCAAAAAAAATTTCTGAAAAGTGTTGTAATGGAGTTGAAAAAATTTGACATCAAAATGTTACTACATAGAGGTACATGTCAAAAGTGAAAGTCCTTGAAGTAGGTAATCTCATTTCGTTTTTCATTTCTCTGGAAATTCTTCCAGAACTTTCACGTTAGTACACTATAGGTATTTTATAAGAGTCACGTTGCACACGTGACGCACAGTGATTTCATATTTCTATACTTGAAAATGTTGTTGAGGGTAAATAATATTCCCTTTTTTCATCAAACCTTTCCACGAATATGAGTACATCAGAAATTGGAAATCCTGTTCCATTAGCTTGATAAAAGACAAATAGAAATAATTTAAAAATAACCAAGCTACCCACATGAATTAACCGTGTAAATTATAATGAACTTCAGGAATCGCGGGTATATAAAGATCTCCTAATTAATTGGTATTGTTATTTTTATCTCATGTTTACATTGATTTTGAATAAATTAGCAATATTATACGCGAGAGCTAAAAAACACTTGTTTTACTTTACAACGCGCAAATGTTATTTTATCTCTTCTTTTTTTTTTAGAATTTTTTTTTTGTAAGCTTCAATTTAGAAGGGAACGATCTGATGTATAGGTAATATTGACGCAGGCGTAAGATAAATAAAAAATAAAAAAGAACTAAGAGAAAACAAAGTAAAGGAATCGCTGCAGGAGTGGGTAGGATTCAGAGGGAGCAGAATTATTGAAATTTTGAACGACTGAAATTATAGATTTAATCTTACCTCCCTCACTATGTAAATTAGGGTTCAGTGACATTGATCTTTTTTACAGAAAAAAAAAGGGCATAAAAATGAAGTTATACGGCCGGCGTTTTATTCCCGTCGCCGATCCCTCCACGTGATCGTTTGAGCATGCTAATAAGCAGCGTGTATATGCAACCCCTTGTTAGAAAATGTAATCTGTTTTTGGTTGGTGCAAGATACGATGTATATTATGTACATGCATATCCATGACGTACCGTAGTGGTAAATGTGCACTTTGCGCTGCTTCGATGCGCAATGCTTGCCAGATAACATGCAGCTTCTGTGAGTATGCAAATTGCATTTCGAATGGCGTGGGTGTACGTCTATCGTATATTATAATACATAAACCTACGCAGTTCTTGAAACGTGAGAATTTTTTTTTTTTTTTTTTTGTCGGGGGAAATCAGGAGAATTTCACCCGCCGGTGGAATAAAAATGGATGGATTTCTTCTTTTTTTTTCCCCCTTTTTTTGCCTTGTTGATTTGTATGCAATACGCGTGAAGTAGATAGAAGATATGTACATAGGGGTGAGTTTAAAAAATTCTTAGAAATGCTAATGCGAAAACTCCAACCCTCATTATTCTGTTTATCTAGTCCTATCATGTAAGAAATTCTCTGGAAGAAAGAGGATCTTATTTTTCATTCTCTTGAAATCAGACCGTAGTCATTTGATTTCCGCTAATTGGTCGTATTGAATTCAGCCATTGCACCGTGTAGAGGGTGAGGTTGAAACAGAAAGAATTAATTATGTGCTACCTGCGCGTTTTTTGAAATTCGATATAAACTGTGATTTGTACTGTAATATAATATAACGTTTCATCGGATGTGAATTTGATCATTTACATATAATCATCAGAATTTTTCGGATAGAGAATAGAAATTGTACTATTTTATCTTCCTTAACTCATTGCGCAGTATTTTCTGCAATGTGCACTGCAGAAGGTCATGTGCATGATGTAACTTCGTTCAAATATCTCAGTTTTAAATTGTGTTTGTACTGTACTCCAGATGACTGAAAGCTGCAAGTACTGCAGTTACTTACCAAGCTGGAGTTTCCTCGAGTTTCGTAAAGTAAATATATGAAACATTCATCGGTAATTTAAGCCACGGTTAACTCTGCAGTTCAACCATTTTTCGAAAATTTAACTCTCCAGTTAGTTGGAAAACCAAAATCATATCGTGCAGTTTGTGCTTTTCTTGAGATCCGCGTGCATGCTTAATGATCGTAAATATATATAATACAAGATAAATCCTAATATAATATTACAAATTAAGGCGATAATAAAAAAAAAAGGAAACAAAATTACCGAGGGACTGCAAAAAGCTTGAAATAAGAAACCAGGGCTTATGACGATGGCTGCAAAAGATAACAAAATAACGTGTACGATATCAGGATGAATGAACCATAAATTGATATTGTCTGAGAACAGCCAAGGGCGCCGAGTAATACGACATAATTTTTATACTTCGTTTTTTTTTTTATTCCATTTGTTTAAGTTTTATTTTATTTTTTCTTTGATTCTCTGTTCATGTCTACCATCAGTCTTGAGCTGAAATAAGCTCATGATTCGACGATCTGAAAGTGGTGGGTGTAAATATCGAATGAAATACGTTGAGAAAAAAAAATTCAAGTACACTGTAACATTATAATGAAAGTTTCTTCATTAACGAAGGCATATATCATTCCCGCTCTATTTTTACTTTGCGAACATTATTACCTCCCTTTTTTTTTGTTTTCTAAGCTATCTAGGGTTACAATAAAATTAGGGACGTTAATCAACCTCGACCGTTATACTTGTCGATATTTTATCAACCACGAGGTGATATTGGCTGCTGTGCAGCTTCCCTTCGACGTGATTCTTCAATCTAGTGAATACCTGTGGAGTTTTTTTTTTTTTTTTATAGGCACAACAGTTTATCAAAAAAGAAATTGCATGAGAAAATTCTTTGACGTAACTGTAGGATTTTTTATAACTGTGTAGGAAATCGTATTCGAATTTTTTTTGAAATTTATTACAATTTTTATCCAGTCTACATATGTGATGTCTGAAAGAACCTTGAGCTCAACCCCTTGATGGGGATCGTTTCACTGAACATATGTTCGCGATTCTTTTCAAAAAATTTTTTCATCATTTTTCAATAGACTAGCGTGCAAAATATTACGTGCATCGATTAGAAACTTTTCTCATTTCATCAGTACTGCGCAGATCCAATTGGATTGAACATATTTATAAATACGTTTATTTATGTTATCGTTTAACATGGCCAGTTAAAGAAACTTCAATTAACTATTCAATGGTCATCTGAAATTGACCTCAAAAATTTTATTTTAATAAAAAATTGATTCATAATCAGTCTGGTCAGCGTTGATTAAAATACAAGTATTAATTATAAAACACTTTGCTGACCGACCACAATCGGTATTTATTTGTGTTTTCGCGTACGACTGAAAACGTTTCCGCTGACCGATCATTAGTTAAGTTGTGTTTCGATACGAAAAAATCAAATAGTTTGTTATTACGGTATTAATTTTTATTAAAAAATAGAAAAAAGCTGGTCTGCGCAGTCTGAAATTATAATTGGTTCAATCTATATACGACAGATAAAAAAACACCTTAACTTTTTTTATATGCTGCAGTGATTTATCTGCGAGATCGGGTAAAGTTCGCTTGAATCGGAAAGGGATGAATATAAAATGTGATGAAGAAAATAAGAGATAAAGAAAATTTCTGTTGTTTTGCCTGTATTTATAATTTCATTATCTTCCATTATTATAATAATTATTATCATTATTATTAATAATATTATTTTAACTCGAAGGGTCGTTCATCCAGCAGAATTTAATGACCCGAAGCTTCATTTTATAATCTTATCAAAAAGTGGGTGACGTTATGAGATTTCCAACGATCAATAGAAGCATTTCATAATCGTATAGATATCGTAAATCTGATTCAATATTGCATAATGAATGTATATAAGTTGTTATTACAGCATTGATCGATTCTGTTGAGATGATATTACATCACTTGAGGATATACGACGAGTCAACGACATTTTATTTATACTAGCATTGCATTGTAGCGTTACTTTGAGATTCTTCAAAGGCTACAGCCTCCGGTTTTTCTCGATTTTTAAGCCCAAAATCGAAAAAAAAATCCAAAGTATACCCCATGGATTGAACATTTTTTTTACTGGGTTCTATGAGGTATTCTTATGTATTTCGAATCAGCTAACGAAATGGTTTTATTCATGTAAAGAATGATCGAGTTTTTGCCCATTTTCCGTTTTTTTTTTTTTTTTTCTCGGTTGGGTGTAAATTTAACGATATCGAAACTATATACATACATCTATGGCGTTTGGAGGAGCCAAGTATTTCGTAAGTGCTCGAATAACGCCCTGTTACGGGTCTTCGATATTGTGTACAGCGTGTAAAGGGTGTTCATTTCAACTCGAGACAATGATACATCTCAAATATAATGAAATTTTTGATTAAAAAAAAAAAAAGAAAAAAATCGAAGATTTTTTGAGTGTTTAGAATAAATTCAGTTTTTCAATTCTCTATTTTTCCTATAATGAAATACGAGTCTCTAAGATAAAAGTAATATGGGGCCTGAAGAGGTCAGCGAAATGAAAAGTACAGTATTTTTTTCCTTACGAAACCATAGAAGTTTTATTTAAAATGTAAATTTGTTTTTTTCTACATTCATTGCTCTTAATACATTTCGTTGTTTCAATCCAAAATGACTACCCTGTACATATTCAATATGTATAAAAATATGTATTTATATGCATAGTGTCTGCTGCGGGTTTAACGAAACTCAAACTGAGGAGAACGCTTTTGCGTCTGGTGTACCTTTACACCTTTATACTTTTATTTTACCGTTATGTGCTTTTGTACCTTTGACCTTCACTTTTCTCTCATGCACCCCCTTGTACACCAGCCGACACTTAAAACTTTTCCGTTAAGACGAAACACCCTCCGTATAAGCGCTCGTAATAGAAATATGTACAAAAGTGGGCGATGCAGGGGGAAAATAAAAGCGTCTATATACCTGCCCTTTATTGACGTTGAGCGATTCATTGATTTCTCTATACCAACCCTACATTGATGTATATATTACAAATACATATGTTACACACATTCCGCTATTTTATCAGCATCTCTTTCTGCCGTTTCTGTATCCGAAAGAGTTTTATTATGTGGAATATACGCTGTACCTGTATCACATGCATATATGCATGTGTAACGTATTACATTTTTACATGGATAACATTATATACATAAATATGACCCATTTTTAGGGGATCGAAAAATTATAACTTCTCGACCAAAAGTGGGCGCGATTTCAATCTCACGCATCAGTAAGTTCAAGAATTTTACCTCGTTTAACCACTTTGAAAATTTGATCATACTGTATGTAAAATATCTGTAGGAATTATGTACGTCGACATATACATAGGTATATATATATTATCTATAAAATTGGTGAATCTGCCGGAGACTTTATATATTCTGAAATATATTTTTAGATAAATGATGGAGAGTTCAATTATCTTTTAGTACCTGTTTTATGTCTAATAATTATTGGAGTTAAAGCAGAAGCTTTTTTTGATTGATGGGGTTTAATAACAAGAATTATAAACGAATTTCTACAGGATCAAGGCTGTTAAACACCTTCGTCTGCGGGTTGTGAATTTTCAACCTGATTAACGAGGTGTGAATTTTATTCAAAGATCTGAGAGCTGAAATCAGAAACTTTCCAAAACTCTATAATTAAGCTATGTACCGTGGGCGGGGTGATGAAATTAAAATCAACAACCAAAAAAAGCAAATCATAAAAAAATGATAAAATGAAGTAAAAAAATAAAACTCTCACACAAATATACACGTAGTTAGCATACTTTGCATTTATAACAGCTGAAAGGTAATTTTGCTCCCTGTGAAGGTTTACTCTCTATCTTCTTTTTTTTTTCATGCGTATTTCGATATCGTTATGGGTATTATAGACACCCTATTATACGGCAATGTCTTAATAATTCATCAATTACAGATGCCAATTTATAAAACAAAAAGCAAAAAAAAAAATTCTAACAGGTATAATATTTTTACGAGGATATGTTATTCTGAAAATATCACGCTCTCCCGTTTCAAAACTATGTCAACCACTACTTGAAGTACCTACTCTATAGTATATTATACGTGCATACCTACCTCGTATTATTCACCATGATTAATATATTTAATTTACATACATATTATATATATCATGCACATACACTCCTCATTTTACGCTTGCATGTTTGTTCGCATATACTGCGATGTGCGAACGACCCGTGAAAATTATATTTGCACTATCCTCAGTGTACATATATCTAGAATGAAGAGAAAAGAGTTTAATAAAATATAGGTAATATAATACGTGATTTCTACTTTTTCTATTGGAAATTTTTCATGTTCACGAAATTTGGGCGGATATGAAATGAACGTTCGTTCATTTGTTTTTTGCGTTTTCTAAAGAATTGCAATGAGGTGATCTCATGACGTGCGTTGTTGCGTGAGGAGGAATGAATAGAGAGAATTGAGATTCGTGGTGATTGGATTTCCTGTGAAAATTCTCCGTGGAATTCTTCTATGGTGTATACATAGGTATTGTGGTATACATATACCTCACAAAGCGTGGAGGTTCGATCATAAAATTCTTGAGAATTTGTAGATGAACTCGGCAACTGCACGGATCTGTATGGATCTATACTATGTACTAGCTATAGAAATGGAATAGAAATTTACTGCTTAACGGAACGCGATTCAAATATATGGGATATGAGATTTTGATTGTCGCGGATATCGCGAGAAGACAACTTCATATGATAATTATCATCCTGTCCTCCATTATACGGTCTTATCTCTCAGTACCACCTCATTTTTGCGTAATTCTCTTTTAATAAGCTTACGTTATTTTGCTGAAGGTAAATGTTCATATAATTCTTATAATTCTTACGAGATCTACACATTTTTGAGTACATTCTACCAGCATTCACGAAAATCTAACCAGCCTTACAAATATTGATTTCATTCAACCTAGAATATGAAAGGAGAACGTTTAATTAGCAATTAATTTTTTTTTCCTTTTTCTTTTTAGAATTTGAATAAAGGAATTGCTTTCAAACAATATCCTGCTCCCGGGCTTATTGTTTTGACACCGAATAATTAATCTTTTTCGCGTTAAAAAAGCCAGAAAACCAAGCTGTCTCTTCCAATAAAAATTGCATGGTGTATTAGGTACATTAATAAGTCAAAATGTGAAGAACAAAAGGTAAAAACGCGAAGCAATTATCTTACATAAATGGACGGCGTTTCGAACCTGTCGGTAAATTTCTTATGCGGATGGTTAGTACTCATTTAGCGAGTAATTTACGATCTTATTCATTTATCATACCTATAGATACATATTTTTTTCATAGATCACCGTAAGATAATTATTTGATTTACGGTTAAATAATGTAATTTTATCAGTTGACTTGATGGATCAGTTTCTTTTTGAATAAACTAAAATTTTAGTATAACAAGTTTTCAACTATTCATATTTCACCTAATATATTTCTATACACGATTATGTGTCACGTGTATGACATGAACGTGTGACGTTTTCACCATGGAATTCCCAAGCGGTTATTCGAGTGATGGTGATTGACGCGAATTTCAAACTTCCTTGCATAACTTCGCGTAAGGGTTACGAGATATGTAATAATAATATACGTATATCCCTTTTCAAAAATGAATTTTTTATCGTATCTTTTTTGTGTCGATCACATCAGCTATCCGTCGCTCTATAATTAAATATAAACTTTATTTTTTTCACTATTGCAAGTCAAATTTAACCCAATTATCGAAGAAATGTAGGAATTATGTAAAGTTTCGCGTTTATTTAACGTTGTGAATGAGGTCACGGATATTTGGTATATACGATTGTGAATATAGGGTGTAAAGTGAATGAACTGAACCGCGAGTTAAACGCGTGCGGAGCCATTTTCGCGAATGACATTGCGAAATCATCCCAAAAAGACGAACAAACGGAAACGAAGGGCTTCTCTTCAGGGGTAGGACGGATTCTATCCCATCTCTCGCTTTACATATGTATAATGTATATCATATATATACTTACCTCTTCTTCATCATCATCGTTTCGTTCGTGGGAATGAAACCCCAATAACGACCCTTATATATTCATAAAATTAGAGCGATGAGAAATGTCAGATGCAGGGGAGGAACACCTATTTTTGTCTATATACACTCTACATTGACAAACCAATCATTCTCACCATTTATTTTACATCACTCAACATCACGACGATCGCGATAATAATGATAATGATAATGGCTTTCAACCAACTGAATAAATACTAAAATCATTAAACTTTCCATTATCCACACAAGTCATCGCGTGTTGGCTTGAGTAACGTTGAACAAAAAAAGGAAAACCTAAAGGGTATTTATATCCGGTGTTACTTCACACCCCCATATATTATACATATAAATGTGTACGTACACGTATATATGTATTTTCCAACAAAGCATACAATTTATATGTCTTTCATTTATCAGGGGTATGATTTCTTTTTTTCTTTCCTTTTAGCATATATTCACTTGGGTAAATAGCATGTAGCACCTTACTCTCCCTTTTTTTTTTGTTTCTTTTTCGTTTTTTTCCTTTTTTAATATTTTTTTTACTCTCACACTTTTCTCTTTGACGCCACGAGAAGGAAAGTTTCCGTTGTGTAAACTCAGACTAAAAATTTCATGCACATGTAGATATAATGTGAAAGCAAGTATATAAGGGCTGATGTTGAAGGCGTTCAGGTTGACAAAGGATATCAGATATATGTATAATGTGTATTACATATGTGTGTACATATATGTATATACGTTTAGGCAGCCTTGATATTGAAGATGTAATATGTATTTTGGTAACGTGGATTAAAACACGAACGCCCTCGCATGATATGGTTATTATACGAAAAATTATAATCTTCAATATCATCAACTTTTTAACGTACGCAAATCCTGCAGCCTTTTTGCGCGAGCGGAACAGACAAAAAAATTATGTGATTAAATGAAAAAAGAAAAGAGAGAAAAAAGAATGTAAAAAAAAAAAATGATTATTTTTTAAAAATTCAGAACAGACAAACGTATATATTAATCTCAAGTAGAAATACACGGTCTGTAGAGAGAATATATGTTTTATGTCAATAGCATATATATATCTATATATATTAAACCTTGATTTGAAAAATTTTTCTCATGAATCCTAACTCAATGCCATGGTTTTTAAAACAGATTAAATTGTTTCCAGCATCCTTTGAAGTCTCGGAATTTTACCTTCTGGGCTTCATCACTGACGCTGTATTGTATAATTGAAGATTGGAGAAACCCGGTAGTGATTCGTTCATTTCTCTCAACACCCTCGCAGTTCAGATAACCGGAGAACATTCTTGGACAGACATCTGGAGACCCTCGCGGTAAGAAAATTCATTCTGTTCTTTTTTCTTCCTTTAATTTATTAATCTTCATTCGTAACCCTCGGCGATTCCAATCCGATCAAACTTCTGCGACGGAGTTAATTCTTGCCCAATTTTATCACCCTCAACCCGAAGCGATTTTAAAAAGTAGGGAAGAAAAAAATGTGAGGAAGTTGAAAAGGATTAAGTTCTACCCGAGATAAGTAAAAAGAAAAATCGATCCTCCTTTTTCACGGAGCATATGTAAGAGAGAAATCGACTAAAAGCGCATATATTAAGAAAATGAAATATCTCCATCCATCGTTCAACGCAAGATCCTTCGGGGCCGGCTCAAGGGGTTTTTTATTTTATCACCCAAATCGGCATTAGGCAGTTTGATGGGGGAGGAGATCTTCTTTCTTTTTATTGCCTCTTTTTTTATTTTTGCTAGAGATTGGTAATTCGGTTTTGAGCCATCCAGTCAGGTTTAATCTACTGAGAATTGCAGTCAAGCAATTACGTGCTATGACAACATCCATGTCCCAGATTAGTATTTGCTTGGGACATGTATATAGTTATATAAATACCTATATATAAGCATATAGGGTTGAATCGGGCGTTGAGAGATTTATCCCGGGGGATTACGTGGGTGAATGTCGTTTGGAATCTTGAGTATTCGATAACTGCAGAAGATCTATATACCATATATACGTAAATATATAAACTGTGGGTTATAAAGATACGAGAAATCATGGCTTATACATGTATACCTATGTATAGAAAATTTCAGTCGTTCGTAATAACTCAATTACGTCATATTGAACATTTGAACCACCTTACACCTGTATAGGTATTGCAGACATAATACGTCAATTTTCCGAATTCACTAATGAGAAGGTATTACCAAATCCGGAGTCAAACGGTTGATACCCATCGCATCATTATTATTATTCTTTATAAGTAACTGGCAGCGTCAGAGGTAAAATTAATTAGAGGGATGTTAGAATTTGTTGTAATTCCTTGCCTTTATTCTCGTCATCGGATTAATTTCGATTCCGTTAAGTTAGGTTTCTATTTATATAGGTATGTGTAAGTGGAATGCGGGTTATTTGGTATGACATGTTTTAGACACACGAAGGGGTGACCCTTATATTGGTGAAATATCTTCGCCAGCTGACTAGATAACTCAACCCTTTCGTCAAACTTCGCGGAAGGGATTATAGTTTTTGTTTGACTGTAAGTTTCACTTCACTGCATATTCTGCGCCTCTAACATTAACGATCAAGTTTTGGTCCTGATCTATAGGGTGTACAGAATCTTTAACCTCAAAATCTATCTGGGTCAACGAAAATTTCTACTTAAACATTTTACAATTTGCCCTATTATACATTTAGTAGACAGTTTAATTTTCATATCCTGAACATAACTTCGTCCTTTGAGTCTGCCGATTTTTTTTACTACAAACAAAATCACGTATTGATCTCAATTTCCGATCGTTGATATTCGATTTATACTTCGTCGCTCTAGATTTATAAGCCATCCATGAATTTGATACATCTATGAAGTTAGCAAGACATATTATCGCGCTTTCCATCGCAACATCTCACAACGTATGACCAGAACTATCGGTTACATATGCAGAACTCCGGGAGCAAGTTCTGGAGGTCAACACGCTACCGATTCCGGGATGGCGTGTTTCTCCAATAAAAAAAAAATGTTTATAATTCGTAACTTCCGCATATTAACGGAATTATATTTTTCGCCTGGTAAGAACTCTGGAGTTCTCTTCGAGAACTATCGATTCAAAAAAAGAAAAAAGAATCAAATTCGCACGCACTTGGCGTGCTACGAAAAGTTTTTACGCCACTTTCTTCGGTCGCGTTTTTTTGACTCGGATGCGCGGAACTCTGGCTGAGAACTATTAGGAACTGTAGAACCGTTTGAAGTGCTATCAGAACTCCCACAGTTCGTACCGTTTCAGCGAAATGATGTTCCAACTTCACAGACGTGAATTTTATTCGCAAATTTCTTCATCATTTGCTTTCTCGTTCTTTTTTTTCATTTTACTTTTTGAATCGACACCCTGACATAAAATCCTCCAATTATTACCTGTGCAGTATCTTTTAACTCATCCGATTGAACACGCGGATATGGTCTGCGTAGAAATCTTTTTTCTTTTCCTAATTCTTTTTTTTTTTTCTCTTTAGTTTCTTTCTCTCTTTCCTTCGCTCCCTCGAGATTTTTTTTCCACAAGCCACGTATACCGGAAGGTACTATAAGAACAAAGTTTCCGATATCTCCGCTCACTTACTATATTAGAACTAAAAAGTTACCGCGGATTTAGAGGGTTATATACTCTTCGATCGATGAAGGAGGAGGTCATGTATATTTTCAACCGAAGTGAAGGCCATGATAATAATAATAATAATAATAACAATAAGTTTTTTCTTCATTTTCCAACATTTTTTTTTATTTGTACGAGGATTTTCGACTGCATACGATAAATGATTTGGAGTTTTATGTGCGATGTTCAAATGTTTGGAGAAAGAAAACAATTTAAAAAACTAAAAACTTTTCGAACGGTTCTTATGATCGGACGTGATGCGACGGCTTACATATATTCCCACCGGGATAAAGCTCTTTTACGCATTATCGCGCCTTTTGTCACGCATACTTTTATTATAGACTGTTCGATTCCGGTGACTTTTTTAGCGGCTTATGAGAAACAAGCTTTAGAATCGACGATTCTGCAGTTGGTGTATACGTTGCGTTTTAATTGGTGGGTCTCACCTCGTAATAAAGTGTAATCACAGCGAGCTATCAATACATATACATTTGCGAATTGACTAATTGCCATTTGCGGTTCCGTCGCCAATCTGTAGGTACCTGAACTAAGTTTATAATTATGATTAATTACCGACCTCGATGTGTATCGAAACTACCGAGAAATTCGGCCGTGGGATTTGAAATTAGAGTTAGTCGAGTAAACCAATGATATTAACAACATCAAGACCTCATTGTTCATCTGGTTTGAATCTCGAAAACTCGATAGTAAGAATTGTTTTATCCTGATTACCCAGTTTTTTTTCTTCGATTTTTTCGGGTATCCCATCCTGTCCCTATCCGTATATTAAATAAATTACAATCCAATTATATTTTCTGCACTGCAATCCCTCTGAGAACGTAAATTTCAGGGAACAACAATTATGAATAATATACCACAAGGGTGTAGTTTCATGTGTACCACATACTACACATCAACGCGGTTGTTATCTCTGGGCATATTTGAAATTTAGAAAAAAAAAAAGAGAAAAGAAAAGGAAATTGCGATTTAAGTAAAACTTCGTAACTTTCAGTAGCCTCTCAGGTTTTCTTGGTATAGGGAAAACTAAAATTGGTTGCGCGATGATCGAGGTGCAGCTTGTATAATAATTCCGTCTATAGGTGGATCACCATAGGTTACATGTATATACCTTAGGTATAAAGGCTGGTATTGAATTGCAAGTAAATCATTCCCTCGCCATGGAGAATAATATGCAATTACGTTTCAATTAACGGATCAAAATTTGCAGAAGATTACAGAAAATTGCACACGTGTATGTATAGTTTCATATATTTTATATACCTGAATATATATGACATGCAGATATGTACTTGACGCAGGTGTACGTGAGAACATAATTATTTCCCATAATCCCGTCGCCCACTGATCATTATAGATATTTAAATTTTTTTTTGATATCAAAGAACAAAGTACAGAAAGGTTTTCCAATCGTTCGACTAGAAATCTATACCAAATTGAACTGAAAATAATCGGTAGAAAGTTTTCTGATACCTGTTGATAAGGTTCATGTCAGACACGATTAAATTCAGACTGATCCCTGCCAGACAGAGCCTAATTATACCGAGAGGTAATTACAATTCCAATAGTTGAGAAAATTATTATTCTGATCTAGTGGGCGTAGCGATTTGACTGCGGAGTTTTAGGGGATGATTTGAAGTACGCGTTCATTTTACAATTTTTTAAATTACCTATATCATGTTTTCTTTAAATACATGGTATTTTTCAAAATAATTTACAAGTATCTACGATATTTTCATTATTTTTTTACGTATTAAAAAAAAAAGTTATATAAAGTCTGGACAAAACAATTTATAACAAAAAAACTTCGATGTTGATTTTCTCAAAAGTCAGTATATCTGGCACTTGACACACGAATACGTAACAGCGTCCATATGTCGTTAGGGAAAAAAATTGTAATATTTTTCACTCGATTCGTTTCAGTGTCCACTTTCAATATTTCTGTGAACCTTACTTTGTTAAATGTATATTGAAGTTCTTTTCTTTTTTTCATTCGCGTAAAACGAGCGTTCCGGTATATCGCGACGGGCAGGTTCCTTTGCCAGGGGTTATTCAAGGGGAAATAAACGAGGGTTATTGTTTTTGAAATATAGAATTTTTTTTCTTTCCCTTCATACTTTTTTTTTTTAGAGAGGAATATCGGCTGTTTGCTTTCATTTTGAAGAGTTTCATATGAACGTCGACGCTGATATGTTACATACCTACGTCAGAAAAAAAAGATCTCCTATTTTGAAACAAATCAAGGCAGATAATTAATGAATAATTTAGCGGAATTTCTACCTACGTTTAACAACCGTCAAGGTTTTTGGTCCATAAGATTAAGGGTAGTTCACTTCCGTCGATACACCGAATTCGTATAATATTGTTTGGTCGAGGTTTATTCGCATTCTATGAAGTGCAGGTATATCCCCAAGCTGCAAAAATACTCTGAGCAAATATTTGCGAGGACTTTTTGCCGCCTTCGTTCCTAGGTGTGTGAGACGCAGCCACACCTACTTGACCGTTGGTTATTTGCAGTTAGAAAAATGAAGATGTCTGTTTGCTTTAAGAATTGGCTATTGTCTGCAGGGGAGCGGCGATATCTTTTTCTTACTCACTGATCGAGCATCGCATAACTCAAATTTCATACTCCAAGTTATTACGATCAATTGATGATTTTATTTTATTCAATTTTTTATTCTTTAATCGACAACTGGACGAGAATCTTATTAATAATAACGTGTCTCTTTCGCTTCTCCTTTAGCAAGTATTTGACAAAAGAAAATAATATGAAACAAAACACTTGTCAATATTAAATGCATGTCGTTTCACTCTAAATTCATCTCAATTGCCCGGAATTCCCAGTTGGGGAAAGTTTTCGGTTCGCAATATTCGTAATTGCTATTGATTGTTTGTAGATGAATTAAATTTTAGTACAAGTACTTATTCTTCCAGTTGCAAAAGGGGTTTTAAACAGAAGTAAGTGGGATGACGATAAGGTCTGAAAAAATAAAGGTATTTTTTTGGGAATTTGTTTCTGATCATTTTTCGCATGAATTATGATTCTCATTCATTCGAGGAACTTGATACAGCATAAAAAAAAAAAAATCGTTCTCACGCTCGGGAGTGCACGTGAAATTTTTCGATGGATGCGTGATTTTCATTTTGAAATAGTTACCTTCTCCCCGTGTCGCTAAATACGAAATGATTGGTTCTCTCGTCAAAGAACGCATTTCGATTGACGTTACGCGCGATACAATACATAAAATTACCTATTGGAATTCTCTCACAATATTGTACAATGGAGGACTATAATATTCATGCATTATAGCACATAATTCGTTGGGTTTGAAATTGGTCCGTTTGATACAAGTACATAGGTATTACCGATAGCACAGGTATATATCATACTTATACTACTGCCTTCCTTACTTACACTTGAATGCTTTTGATCTGGCGTTGCCTACAAGGCAACTGTGCTAATCAAATTAAGCAAATGTAATTAATTACTAGAATGTTTCATTGAAGTCTGTTTCTCAGGGACTTCCTAGTATCTTCAAACTCACGTATACAACGGGCCTCGCTCGTTTGATATCCAAAATCTGTATAGAAAATGTCTAAAATCTCGCGTATACATATAACCGGCTAATTAATATTAATTGCACCGATAGATCCGCCTCGAATTCGATTTTACATTCGTCAAATTCATATTTTCGAAACGGAAAAAAAGAAAACAACCTATTCTGATATTCGCGTTGGCATAAAATTTTCAGAAAACACCTGCTATATGGAAAGTTACTCGGGAAGCTAAAGTACTAAACCAAATTCTTTTTTTTTCCCCATATTCACATCTCATAGAATCTTGAATTGAGTTTTGGCATCGGTTGCACGATTTTGAATATATTTTCTTCTTGTCCGACTGCAAAATTCGTGTTCTTATTCTTTTTTTTTTTTTCAGGTTTTTCGTTTCTCAGATAAACAAAGATATGTATTATATATTTGTTCCGCGGGGGCGTTACATATGGTGACGTCGAATATAGGATCATGCTTTCCGGTAGAATTTTTTTATAATAAAAGGTCTCAATCCCGTACTTCACTAAAAAATGAATGTGTGTATGTATGCGAACATATATACATGGGTATATAACTTATATTTTATATTATGTACAGTGCAAAACTCCCAAAGGCCGTATATTTCGTGACAACGCTATTCTAGTACCAAAAGCTTTTCGATTCCCAAAGGATGCGTATAACTCAGGAGACTGCAACAGCCGCACCCTATAATAGTAAGAGGGAAATAATTTAACAGAATTCTTTTCTTTCTTCCTTTACATGGAGTGAAATTTTGATGAAATTGCAAAATTGTATATCTTGATAAATATCACATTCATATAGATGTACCTTGTTTTTTTTGACTATTCCGCAAAAAAGGTGCAGAAAAATATTTACAGACTCAGTTTTCTTATTACATGAAGAAAAATTTTTTGATGGATCGACGGGTTTACACGGTCGTTTGATCGAATCGATCAAATATTTGTGCTTCGGTGGAAAATAAATTGGTAACGTGTTACGTCCGAAAATCCAGTTTCGTTTCACCGATATTCATATACGTTCGAGTTGAAAATCTTACAACGTTTACCTCCGTATAGGTCAGATTCATGATATTCCTTATCAAATACATAGAAGAAATAATTCACGTATACATTTCTTTGACAGTTTTCGAAACGAAAAAAATCTCCAAAATAGGTGCGTGTCTTTTTCGATGTTTAACTCTCAAAGAGGAGCCCGCGGCGTACGAATGAAAAAAATATTCATCTTATGAGTGGTACGGTATCTATGTTGAAATCCTTAGAAACAATGAGATTCAAAGTTCGAAGGATTGAGATTTATTAGGCACCGTGTTCCTATTATTTTTTTTTTTATTTCTGCATCAGGACCAGGCCGGGCACAATTTAGCCAAATGGATTCCCAAGGTTTCGAAAAGCAATGCGATGGTAATGAGCGTTGTATATATAAATATCCAACGATCCTATAGACAGTTGAGTCAAAGCAATTCTACTTTGAGAAAAAGCAAAAAAAAAAAACCTGTCCCATTTGTCTGCCAATAACGATTTAAGTATAAATTTTGCAAATCCTGCAGGACAAATTAATGGGTCTTTACACGTCGAAATCTTTTTTTTTATCGTCCCTTAACGATTAACCTGTGAAGAGCTCTATGGATCTTTGATTAACGATGCTGACGTGTGAATAACATTTCTAGACGTCATATATTATTATTATGACGAGAGTATAGCGTTTACACGTTTCGCTAGATCTGGGTCACGGGGATGAAGATATGGTTGCGTATAATTAATGCCAAGTTGATACCAGGAAAGCCGATTCCCATGGATATAACTCAACCTATTAGGCGTGTGATACGCATTCTGTCACGTGACAGATGTCATTTGTATTCACTAACAATATGATACAATACGTATGGGTACTTTAGGGGATTATAAATATAATTTAGTTCAGTATAGATAGTAATTTTCAAGGAAATTCATTAAAAAATAGCCAGGTAGGTCTTTGGGTCAGAAAAGATTAGAAAAATTATTTATCATTTTTTTTTTATTATATAGATTATCGAACTAGACATCAGCACGTGTCACAGTTTTTTTTTTGTCTCAAAGGTGTCGTCAACTGTTATGAAAAACTACGGCTTAATGAATAAATAATATTAATAACCACGTCCTGAGTCAATATATCTGAGATGATATTCGTTACTTTATCTTTCGATTTTTGTACTCACTACGAGAATCTATAGAGGTACGAAAAGTAATAATATCGGCGAAGTTTTTTAGGAATCGTCTCAAGTACTAGTCTGAAATTTTTTTTTCTTATTTTCGTAATAAAAATCACAAGAGCTAAAATTACATGATGTGGTACAGGTATATGCTGTTTAATTTTGCAATTAATACTTCGGATCGAATTTAGAAATTTTGCACCAAATCCCCATGGGAATTTTCAATCCAAAAACACACATCGCTATGTATACCATAGATAGATAATATGGGGTTTGACAATCCATGTGTACACACACGTTCAATTTATACACACATATCCAAACTGCTGTAGATTCGTAATACTATAGATTATGCCTTGTCACGTTTTTCTCATCCGGAACTGTCAGAAAATAACCATCTGTAATCCTGTATTCAATCCTTGTTGCGCCTAATCAATAAATGGCACGTCGAGAAGGTTTGCCTGCATGCTTATCCATGAGTGTAAAATGACAAAAAAAGTGGATCTGAAAAAAAAAGAATGAAAAAGTAAAACTGAAGGGAAAAAATACCTTCCAATACGTGTATTCAACTAAATCTCCATTCCGACTGGTTGTGAGATGAATCTGAATTGTCAATAAAACTCGACCCACGTGTTCTACAATAAGTTCTATATATTTCGTAGCCTCCAGCTTACAAAATTTTTTCATTTTTACATTTCTTCTCTTACGAAAAATGATTTCCGCTACTAAAAGTAAAATAAAAAATGAGCCTGCTCAACGTGCCTCTTGTGTGTTTTTTTTTTTTTTTTTTCTTTTTTTGATATCTGTTTGAAACCTGAAACGTGAGCTTGTACAAAGACCATCGCTTTAAAGTTACGCGCGTATATAACATAGTAAGTGTGTGATTTTTTCTCTCAAAAAATTGTATCCGCCTCACGTGCAGTATAAGCTTACCTACTTACGCAATTTTTTTTTATTTCTTTCGTTTGCCTTCGTCTTCTTTTGACTCTTCATATTTTTTTTTCTCTGCTTCTTAGCCAGTTATATTCTTACCCTGCGGGTTAAATATATACACTGAAACCCTCTGCAGCGTGCCCGGATCTTTTTTTTTTTACCCCTGTATCACTTCAATATGTATGTGCGAACCCATTTCCCAGTGTATTTTATATTCAGAAAGTCTTCACCCACTGGGCATGAAATATATGTAGTTGCTAGGAAATAACTGTGTCCACAGAACTAATGTTAATATTTATTATTATTACGTTCGCGGAAAAAGCTCCTCAGAAATTAGCTGATCAGATTTAAGTTTCTGTAGGATCATTCGTGCGTCTTCTTCATCTCAGTCTTTGCGAGCCTCTAACCTTTTATAGAATTATCTGTTAGTATAAACTAGCTCCGAAAGGATATGCGATGTTATCCTTATACTATACTATCGCCTGACTACTTTGCAATCATGAATAATTTTCCATCTTTTAATCTACATTTACCGTGCCAAACGATGCAATCCAGGAGAAAATATATATAGGCTACGAATTAATAGCTCGAGAAAATGGCAGCAGTTCTTTTTTTCTTTTTAAGTACATACTGTAGTCTGTATATAATATGAGGTTATGCAACAAAATCCGTTGAACCGAAACATGGAGTCATTTGATCTGTGTTATCTTTTTTTTATTCTTGCTTTACTCATTGTTATGTATTTTATTGTTGTTGGATATCGTAGATCTGCTATGTAGAGGGAAGTTCGAGATCTTTGCCAAAAATTTTTGGCACAATAGTTATAATTTTTTTTTTGCAATGGTATGAAAAGCGATTTGGGGTAGGTGAATGCGAGCGGCTGCAATTGCCTATGAAATAGTGTAACGCCTGAAAGTGCAGATTATTAGAAGTGAAAAAGAAAAATTAGAGTCACCGGAAGAATCGCGGTTTAAAAAAATTCAACTCTTCAGTAATATTGAGGAAGTGCGTAAATTTCGAAAATTATTTTTGTATCTTAATTTGTTCGTTAAAATTTTTTTTATTTTATTCCTGCTTTACTATAAATGACTGCGGTTTCCCATTTGTCTAGCCTCATTTATGCTACAAGCAGTAGCGACATTTCTCAACCTAACACACTACCTAGTTTACCTTTCAACGACGGGGAATTTTACCATAATGGGTTTGTTACTTCCGACGCGCCTCACGAGCCCTGAATCCTGGAGCGAACGTAGACAATTTTTTTTTCAATTCAGGACAGAAATAAAAATTATCAAGATTTGTAATTCGATGCTCTCGTGTCGGTTTTTAAATATTCACAAACTTTTTAATGAAGTTTTGTGCGTGAAGTTGCTGGAATTTATGCGCCACAAAGATCAGGGTGTCCTCTTGGCGAAGAGAGGTATAGATATAGCTATATATAATTATATTCGTGTGTTAGGGTGAAATAAGGTAGAGTCGATGAGCTTTGAAATGTTGACTGACTTTCGGAGTTAGAACTTACCGACGAAGTACAACCGACGACCACGCGCTTTGAGTTGTTCGGGATATTGGGAGAGGAAGTCTTGAGGTATTTCTGAGAAATTATTATCCCTTTATTCATCACCATCTACTAGTCCCTCCAAAATTACTACGGTGTTTCCCAAAATATGCGCTGATGGGTTTCGAACAACTTTGTTTGTCAACAAAAAAATCTTCGCTCCCACATTTCTCCACGATCATCATCATCATCATCATCATCATCATCATCATCATCATCTTCTCAAATTATTCTGGCACAAATACTTCCTACAACTATCTAAATTTCGTCTTTTATAACTAATCTGTTGAAACTTGAACAAGAAAATAAAATTGCGCGTATTATGACCATAATCTATCATAACTATTGTACCGAGTTTGTCTAATACCATAAAACGGGTAATTATATCTTATTGTTAGAATACGTTTAATATTCACTGTTTGCTTAGGTAGTAATAGCAATTAATCAACATCTTAGTTAAGGTAGTTTGCGCACGAAAGCACGCGAGTAGGTATATTCTATCTTGCTTATTTCTCTAGACGAAATGTAATCAATTTTGTACATGCTCACGCGTTAATTATCATTTCACCGTTTATGACGGCTTGAATCTACGCTATATATTATCTGGGTCAATTGTTGTTTCCTTTTCCGCTCCGTCGTATTTTTCTTGATTCTCTCTGTGAGATGAAGAATGGAAAAAAAAAAAAAAAAAATTATAAAATAAAATTTTTTTTTACGTATGCACGATGAAAAATGGGCTACTGCTGCCACGAGACCAACAATATAATAGGGAAGGAAAATCCGCCTTTTGTGTTTTCTCTTAGCGTAAATGGGGGTAGGTAACAGTTGAAATGGTGATTCTAAGCGAGCACCTCGACGTTGGTGGGTCAGTGGAAATTGCTCAGTTTCTCTAATAACGTTCCTCTGAAAGTCAGTTAGAGAACCGTTCTCATTAACATAGAAATATCTGTGCCTTAGTTATATAAAAATATATAGACATAGTACATACGTATACCCAGGTAGGCATTTATATAATCTCTGCAGCATTCACACTCTACCTATATCCTATTTTGCATGGAAAGTGCTTCAGTAATCTTATCTTTGTTTCGAGAAGCAGCTCGTGAAAAATATTAATAAATTATGAATTATATCGGGCTCCTCTTGAGAGATCCATTCGACGATTTTAGCGAAAATTTTAAAACGTAAAAAATTGTAAAATTCGAACATACCTTCAATCTGTCCATAACGTGAAGTTCTGTACCAAAGTGGTGAATTTATTATATGGCAACCAAGTGACACGGTCGCGTTCTGTTTCCTATATACCATCCATGTATAATACATATATGGATCTAACAGGATTCTGATGGAGTGCAGAGATAGAACGTATACGTGTATACATATGTGTTATCCTTAGAGGATTTCAAACTCTTCATATAGAATAGAGAATGTGTAGGATTATACGATGTTTGCTACAAGCTAGATATTCCATGTTCAATATCGAATTTACATGAAGGAGTTTAGCGCAGAATAATCAGAGCACAAGTGAACTGTCGCTACGTATTGCAGGAACAGTGGTGGTCGTAAATGAATCTATAAAAAATTCTTTTAAAATCTCAGGACTCAAATTAAACAATTTATAATTCAAAATGAATTATCACACGGTGCGAACTAAAATCGCCAAACTTTTCCAAGACTTTTACCTTTTATCTGAATTTTAAACTTGACTAGTCGGCTTTTTTCCGCCCATCAAATCTGTGTCAACGTGCAATAAAAAATCGTCTGTCATGCATACGAGATCGAAAAAATTTGAAAATCTCAAGGGATCATCTTCACCGGTCAATCCGAGCGAATTTCCGCATCACAATATTTTTTCTGCGAAGAGCTCCTTAGAGTACACCTAGTTCTTCTTAGGGAAAAAAAAAGAAGTCCCTTGCATAATTGATTTCGAAGACGTTTTATAAAAATCTGAAGTATAATTTCCGTGATCTTATACGCTGCAGGATCAACGGTCGGAAGTTGGCGTCTGATGCTCCCTGCTTTTTAGCATTTCAGAGTAAATCGGGTATATATATAGGTAAATATATACGGGGTCAAAGAAACTTCCTCTGTATTTATTTAAATGTATACCGATGTACACATGTATATGCATCCCTTTCAGAGGAGATATTAGTTGAGCAAGCCACGGATAGAGTGTTTGTCCAGCAAATTGAATTACTTATATCGTAAGCGAGGGAGAGACCGAGAGAGGAATTTAGATAGATAGATAGATAGAGAGGGACGTAGAATAGAAGCGAACCCTCCGACGCGACGCCCAGCTATCCGGTCGGCGCCAAAGTCTTCTCTGGGGAGGCGATATTCCAGCAATAGCATAGGATTAGGTTGATTTTCAGTCGCTTTTCATGCTGCCTTTGACGACGATATGACGAGACCGTCAGGTGTTCGGGATTCGGGGATAAAAATTTGCTTTCACTGGGGAGGTTCCATTTCATTTTATTTTATTTTATTTTATTTCTTTATTTTTCTTACTTTTCTGTCAGCTATTACCCTGCGATATCGTCTCTCTATTCTTAGTCTGAATTTATGCTACACTCGATCAACGACCTGCACTTGACAATTTGACGGGAAATGAAATAAGGACATTTTAGACACACCAGATTCTACTCAACTTTACTTTTCTCTCTTCTTTTTCATCCTTCTTTATTTGGTTCTCTACCTCCATCGTGTTTATCCTGAAATATTCTTCTCATGTGAATATTTTATCTGTGAAAGGAGCAGTTCATGTTGAGTTTTTTATGCGAGTACATATGTTTCTACATCATGTATACGGGAAACTGGAAATCGAGTTACGTCTATTAAAATCTTGAAATTATTCTGCTCGAGAAAGTTCCACCTTCATTGCTCTCGGAAAAAGATAAAAAACGATATCATAAATGCTCGTGCAACATTTTTTCTTTTCCCTTCATTGGTTTTTTTTTTGTTTTGTGTTTTTTTTTTTTTTAAGTATGGTTTATAACAGACTTGAAAAGTTTAAGTCTTTTCGAGTACCTTGATGACAAGACAGGTTAAATTGATAAAAAGAAGTTGGATCGAGTAGCCATTATCATAAATGCAAAGTGCATTACTTGAAGATTTGATGCATCCCGAGATTTTCCTCTTCGCTATCAACGTCGCGATTAACCTTTTTCACTCCGCGACGTGCAGGAGAAGAGGATATCTTAAAATTCATATATTTTACTTGATGCTTCTTAGCCACTCTGCTCTGCTCTTTTACCAGTCAATCGATATTTCATTAAATTTTAGACATCAAATTAATGCAAATATCTAAAAAATCATATGCACAATGCATAACATCCTTTTAATATTTATTATTCACGTACATCTCGTGACAAATCGTTCAGAAATATAACCTCATTAAATTATGCTCATCGACCCGAAAGATGGACGTATCCTTATTTTTTTTTAATTTTTTTTTTTTTCAAGCAAATTTATATACGATAACATTTTATCTGCCTTAGTCCCGAAGAAAGGAAACAGAATGAGGATAGAAATTACATTATTTTTAGGTTCTCGAGTAATTTCTATATATCCGCACGTGAATATTCCGAGGCAAACCACGTCTGCTGTTATGGGGAAAATTAAGGGGGTGGGGAGAGAGGGAGGATAGTTTGGGCGCAATCAGGCATGAATAATCAGTTTGGGTTGGGAGAGCGGATGGGGAAATTGTCCCAGAAGTCCGGAACCTGCTTAATTAAACGACAAATTTATTTCCATGTATACCTACCCCCTGCACCCTTCGATATTCAAATATTCATTGATCTACTCTATTTTCATGTAATATGAGCTTCCGATTTGGAATTTAACCGTTTTCGGATGTTATCGAAAAAAGCTTTCGCTCCATAGCTGTAGCAAAAATGAAGGAATTCTGACCGGCACGATATTTCAAAAATAACAAATAAGATTTATAAATACTCCTTGTGAATTTTTACGCAGATTTTTCTTCTCCGATTATATTTCGGCTGAGATATTTATCGATTTACATTCCTCGCGGCTATTCGACAAGTTTCACAAATATGTCACTCATTCGATGGAAGAAGAAACAGATAGAAGAAAAAAAAGATTAGAGGTAACAATTTATCTCAGTTTTTTTATTCGGGATTCGTACACGTAACTCCGGCGGGATGAATAGAGATACAAAAATACTCCATTATCTTATTCGTTGGCAACAAATTTGTCAATCAAATGAAGACGAGAAAATACGAAATAGTATTTTTCTTCATTTTTTTCTCCGTCTCCGTGCCTCTGCCCGATTTGTTATAAATGAGAGCGTTATAATATCATCATCCACAAATCCATAAAAAAGAGGTATGAAGGAATGAATCAAGGAAAAAATTATATCCGTACGAGAAAGTTATTCCATACAGCTAGAATGGGGTTTCTATCTGCGACTAGAGATTAGTCTCTGACCCCATTACTCACTCGTTGGGGGTACGTTGTATACAAGCTGATGGGTTACGTATATAAAGTACAACAAAATGAAACACACAACGACAAAAGAAAATGAGTGAGGGGGGGATGGGAGGGGATGGGAAGGGGAGAGAGAGAGAGAGAGAGAAAGAATTACCTATTGTGATCCGGACGTTGATTAATTTATTTTTTCATTTTTTTCCTTTTCACAATTTTTTTGCTTTGGAGAAATTGTTGCAACAGCGAGAAAATATAAACAGTCTGTACCCAAGTGCAGCTGGTCATATGGACAGTTATGGAATAGAAAATTTTAAAAATTTACTAACTGTAACCGAAAGAGCAGTGCAGTTGAGTAGAGTTTACGTTTAGAATTTTCAATCTCAGTTTTGTAGTGTACATCGCTCTCAACAGTTTTTCATTTTTGTTCCGTTTTAATTTATAGTTTTTTTTTTTTTTTGTGTGAGTGAGACAAAAGAAATTAATTGAATAATTTTCGCGCGCGCGTATATTGAACAGCTTGAAGTTTCCACCCCACGAACTTGCGCCCTACCTACTCCGTATTCTTATCTATAATTTCAAATCGATCCTGACATCGAGTTAAAACAAAAGCGGAAAAGCTTCGTCCAACTTAGTTAACCTGCAAGTTAATGGGCCGCTCGACGCCAGTTATTTTATAAGAGGTTAATGATTATTCGAATGAGATCGATCAAGCTCAGCGTAATTTTGACGCTCTATTAGAAAAAAAAGGAAACTTAACGGTTTCTATGCATCCATCGCTCTTTACTCCTAACATTTTTTTTTTTTTTTCGCCGAAGAGAGCTTAGGTCATCAGATCACTTAGCGATCGTTATGTGGGAAGGGAAAAAAAAATTCTCTCGTCATCGTAGCTTCTTACGCAGTTTCTTATTTATTTCAAGATTATTTAAAGCTTTTTGCCAAATGTGTAGAACGATATCGCATCGTCACGACCAGAAATCATCATCATTATTTTCTCGTCGTGGTTTCACGACTTTTTTATTTTCACTAATAATCGCCGTACTCGCTATAATTTTGATAACGACGACAATGTTGGTACAACAATTTTTTTTTTTCTATCGCGATGTTCAAGTTTATTATATCTATTTTGTTATTTGTATATTTTTTTCTTTATCCTCATATCCTGTGCTTTCGTTCAACGTAAACCGAAAAAAGGTTGAAGACGGGAAGAGGAGGATAAAAAAAAAATTGCCTACCATTGTGGGAAATAGGCGTACCGCTGTTCAGATAAGAGTGAAAAGCCGTACAAATCCGGATAATGCATGGTTACGCTTAGCACACTCTATACTACCGTTTTTCGTCGTTTCTATACGTGTTATAAAATTGTGTAGGGAATACGAATTGTGATACCTGTTTCGAAACAAGTGTAAACGGGCGTTTCTGAATTCTTCTATAACCTCGCATAAGACTGCGTAGATAGAATATCATCACATCTACATTATAAACGTATTCAAGGTACTAAGAATTGAATTAGCTACATGGGAAAAAAAGAAGAAAATTCAAATTCAACGACACTTTCCTTCGGTCTCCATTTTTTTTTATCCTGTTTCCTTTTTTTTTCTGAACTCGATGGGCGTATTCCTTAAGTATCTGATATTTCATTTTATCGTAAAACTCATTCCCGCCTTCTTATATCAACGCTCTTTTATTTATTGGCGCCTCCGGCGGAGCTGTTGATAGAGAAGAAAGAAAATCGGGAAAAAAATGAAAAATGAAACGATAGAAAGGAAATCGAGGAATCGATTCGGACGATTTTTCCGGAATTTCACCCCAGTGGGAACAGACTTTTCGTGAAACAGAAAAAGAATTTTTGGGTCTGATAATCGTGTGGCTGCTACATAACCGGAGAAACTTTGAAATCGCTGCATTCGTTAATTATTTCTATAATTTGGCAATTTCTCATAACCACGAGCAAAATTATTATAATATATTTTATTAATTATACCGTCAGGTCGCACGCAAACTGTGATAAATTTTGAGGTAGGTCTAACGTTTCATTATGGTTCCCTGAAATTATAACCATTAGAAGGCATAAATTAACCGATGACCTCGACCCTTGAAATTGGGTTTTTGGTTTGTTAATTTATGTTTTTTCTCTTCCTATTTTACAAAAGATATACATATCGTAAAAACAATTATTTATCATTAATTATTTAACATACAGTTTTTTTTTCATCGTCAGCTTTTACGATAATTCCGCTCGCAGTTTGAGAACGAAATGAACGAGCGAACACCGCAGCTGGTAAACAAATTAAAAATCTTTTGCAAATATTTTCTCTTCGCCATGCCTTCGCGCATCCACTGAACGACTTTGGCAGCTCTCGAGGCATGGCTAATAGCAAAGTAGCTACTTCATTTTTCATTTTTATTTTATCTCTTTCAATTTTTCTTATTTCCTTTTTTTTTTGTATGCACATTTCTCGCGTTTCTAACTGTGTATAGTATATATGTATATATACGTACCTTTTTCTCCGGCCATCCGCTTTTCCCGTTGATTCCTTCTCAGTCAACTGGGCTGGATAAATTGAAATGAAATCCTTCGTTGCGAATTGACTCTCTTTCCTTCTGGTAGCTACAATATGCAGGGTAAATTTATTCGCAGGATCCCGCGAGTGAAAATGTTTTTATTAGGATCTTGCAAGTGAATATTTTATGGTTTGTCATGTGATAAAACATTGAAAACGAGACAAATTTAAATGCAAATTACGGTCTAATGTAGTACTTGCTTCTATTTTTCTATTTTCTTTTCGGTTTTTCAATCGTATCTATGTATTTTTAATCAACGTATACCAGCTCCGTTGATCAATATAAAATAAATTGGCGATCTTTGCATCAGCGTTATGTGCTTCATTGGGGTATATAATTTTGTTGATACTTGTTTACGGTTTTAAAACGTCAGCGACTGTAACATGCGACGGGTTAGTCATATTTCCGGACGAGTAACTCTGCTTTGCGGATATTTTCCGGTCGCATAAGCAATCGATAATCGAAAGAAGAAAGTAAAGGAGTTCGGTTTGACGCTAAGTGGTCGTAACGTGGTATAGTATACAGTAATGGCTATAGCATAAGAGGCTGAGGCTTTAGATATAACGTAATGAATTCAGTATAACCGCGAAAATTAAGGATGGAGCTTCTTCGCGATACTCGCAAAAAATTATTTCCAACTCTTTTGTACGAGAATCAGTAATGCGTCAACGATCACTTTGTATATCGGGATTGTAACATAATTTTGTTTTAATTCCAATTACGTCTCGTAAGAATTTATGTAACCGAAACTCAAAGCTTGTCAGAATAATTATAGTAATTTGTGTAGGGCTTCAAAGAAAAAAAACTCTTGAAGAGTTCGATCCCAAGGTTTACACAAAAATTTCTTTTTTCCTTTTCTTATCCTCTCTGACACTCATCGTTTTTCGTTAAAAATGTGAAGTCCATTTCTATGGGGCCACCACGGGGGTACCTAAGCCTCTTTTATGGTTTCCGAATCAAATATTACGAGTCACGAGACGATCGAGGCGATAAAAGTCCGTGTCACGAATATAATATAGTGAAACCTTCCTGAAACGGAGTACCGGGATTTTTTCTTTTTTATTCCATCTCTTTCTTTTGCCATTGTGATTGTTTCTGCGGCGTTGATCTGGAATCCACAATCCCTTGCAAAATGACATGAAGAATTCAAATATTCGCAGTGATTCCCATAGGATAATATTGCAGGTTTTCCAGAATCTCAGTTTTGAGTATGTGAAAAATATATAATTGTGGGTATAGCTGAATTCGTCGAAACGGCAAAACGGGAAAAAAAAATTTCGTCCCTTTTTCCCCTTAGGTCATCGCACGCGTTCTAACGGAACGAAGGAAATTTTCCTGGAATCTCACGTAGCTACTGGAAACTAGATATGCGCAAAAAATATAGGGACTAGATATATATCGAATAAGATTTGACGTTTGTGGAGTTCCCGTGTCTTTATTCTCTTCCTTACGAGTTTCCCCAGTCTTTCATGTTTCCGGTTTCCGTACTTATCTTTCGTTTCAGCTCACTTTCTCTCGATGGATTTCCTTCTTTTTTTTCTCTCTCGCTCTTTTTAACTCCACCAGTCTTTTCGTTTGCTGACATTTTCCCTTCATTTTCTCTTACGAGTTTGAGCTTGTTTTACGCCAAGTCACTTCTTGGAAGGGGAGTTTTAACGTTTCGAACTAAGCGGAAGATTATTGCAACGTAGTCGTATAAAACGAAATATATATATATATATATTTTAGGTAGTAAGTCCTGGCTAAGTGCTGCCTGCAAGTTGGTTTCTGGGTTATAATATCATCGTGGTAGAATGTCGTTTGAAATTCAACCCCTCGCCCATTTTTTTTTTTCTCATTTTTTTGTATTCAATGATTTTTCCCCCCTTTCCTTCGTTCACCCATTTACACTGATATTGACGTTAAATCTCGGCGCATCCGCTCCAGCATAAATGGCAATCGGTTCCAATCAACCGCGAAAAAGATCCTTGGATGTTTATTTCTCATGACTGCAAGGCATAATTTATATATAAAATCAATAGAAGGACTTCTGCTATGTCTCGAACACCTGCACCCGAATTTTCAAGATCTCAATAATTTATCACCCAGGATAAGATACGCGCGAAGAAACACGGCAAAGTGGAAAGTTAAGCCGAAATACGGCTTTAGACAACGCGCGAGGTTTGCTCAGGAATTTTACATTTCTCTCGCTAATAGGCTCAAAAATGTCGACAACAGTTACCGGGAGGAATCAGAATCCTCGTACTGAGACAATGTGAAGTATAATGTGTTTGGGAATGTGAAAATTTGAATAAGCTTGCAGCATCTTGAAGACGGGGTGTGAAAAAAAAAAGAAAGGAATGACCTAGAAGCTTAGAAAAGACGTCACTTATTCTACCTAATGACAATGGGGGAAAAATTCTGGATTATATATGTTGAAAAGAGAAAAAAATCAACTCCGATCTTTATCCACACCTCGTCTTTTGTGGATACAACGGTAATCGGGGTTTCATTATCCGGCGTCGCGTTCTTGTCATGAAAATTTTTCGGGTTGCACCTTTTTAGTATTTTAATAATCGGATTAGGCGGGCCTGGTTTAGATTTAGGAGAAACACGTACAACACTGCGTATAACTAAATAAATACTGTTGTATTATTAATAATAATTAAGCCTATTATCATTAGACACAAGCAAAGTTATTAAGCTTATTGTTAATCGCGTTTATGATTTTAATATTTTGTCGAAGAAAAATCATCGCAAGAAAACCGTTTCGCATCGTCTTATAATTTTTTTTTGTTTTTTGTTTGCAGAAATTTGCAATCTCATAAATGATCTCGATCATCGGTGTAATAAAATTTCTACATACCTGCGGCGAAATATCCTTGCGGTGACGCCCATCGGAAGTGTCGAAGTTTCGTGCGGAGAACGAGAGGAAGCGAAAGCGAGATGAGAGAGAAAATAAAAGGGTCAGGCAGCGACAAGAGCAATTCCGGAATTGGGGATAACGAAGCGAAGTAAACATGGGAATCCGACGAAAATCCTGGAGTCGAAACACCCACGTACAGTACAAAGGTAGGAGTTCACAAAATTTGAGGCACAGTTGAGAGATCAACGAGTCTCCATTAAGTTCTATAAAGTTTTTAACTTTACACCCTATCCCGGAAAAACTTTTTATAGAACCACCATCGTATAGGTACTATGTGCAGGTAGAGATTAGTGCGAACAAAAAAATCTCTTCGGATTTGGCGTAGATTTTCAACGAACGGTTCGACTATCAAACGGCTGTAGGGATCAGATCGAAAGTCTAAAAGTGAGAGTTCAAAGTCGAAACGAGTTTTTCGAAAGAGAATAGGAAAGAAAGAGATATAGCGCCATTTTTCTGTAGCTAAAAAGGCATTTAAAAGCACTTTACATCTCCGGGGGAATTCGACTGAGTCGAAGTGCCTGTATACGATCTGGTATTTTGCCGGTAAATGTTTTTTCTTTTTTTTTAAACTCGAGAATAGGAAATATATTTGCAAATCTTTAGATCTCTCCGTGCTATATATGCTCTGTTTCATCACATGCGTGGAGAAGAGACAACCGAGGTTCGTTTGGTTATATTTTTCGTGGAAAGATGCTAATTTTTTTTCACACCTTTATTTATCCGTGAACATATCTAACTCCTTAGATCACATGGAGATATATGAAAAAGGTAAATGTCGAAGTTCTCACTAGTCGAAATAAAGCGCGTGGCGTTTAAGATAAAAGAATATTTGCTTGCGGATTTCGATTTGCACGTAATCGTCGAGGAAATCAACGTTATAAGAGCGGTGCTGATTATCGTCAGGGTTTTCTTCCGGTGCTCATTAGGTAACGATGTAACTAGAATAATAATTGAAACACGTCTGGGAATATCTTGCGTACACAGAATGGCTTCGATCATCCCTCCATTTCGTATTGGAATTTTAGTTGTGAGACAGCGTGATATCAGAAATCTGTTAATCAGCTTTTCTAAAGAATGCTGGGGATAACGAGCAGTTTTTTTCTATTGGATTCTTCTTTTTCTTTTTCACGTGATGCGGCAAAAAGAGAGATAGATAAGCGATGAAGAAGGGCGGTGTATCGATTATCATTTTTTAGTGCCATCCACTAACTTCGTACTTTTCTGTCGAGATGGTTCGGGAATAAATTCGACGCGTACTCTGCGTAGCTGTTGGTCTCGGTTGCGGCTTAAGTGATTATTGAATTGATATTATTTATTTGTGATGTATAAATTCGATAAAAATTAATAGCTTTTAAATGAACAAATTGAGCGACTGTTTGCTGACGTATTCTGATCACGTTTACGTCTAGTCGTACTAAAAAACATATCAAAATATACTCAACCAGGTTCTGAAAACTTCCTCCGAATTTGGGAGATGATTTGTGAATGATTTACTCGATTTTTTCTTTTTTAGGATACGAAATAAATTTATTGATCTAACTCATCAATACAAAGTTGATATAGTTATTACTTATTGTCACATCGTAATTCAAAATGTACATATTGTTATTTCTTTATTTCAGTAAATGAGCATTGCTCGATCTCTTCCTCGGAACACCGTCTTCAATGCTGTCTGCAAGTCTTGCATCATCTTCTTCGCTCTTTCACCAAGTCTTCCGACGATCAACTTCCCTTCATCCTCATCCAGTCGAGATGGATCTGCAACACATGAGACAGTACGAGTTATTCTTTTGCAGAGGTAAGACTTCATTAATTTATTCCTTTCAAGAGTCCCTAGTAGAATCCACTATTCAGAGTCCCAAAAATATGAATTGCACCCCCTTGGAAAGATTTTTAAAATTCTCTTCATAAAATCAGATTACCCAGTATTACCCAATGAACTTATTTACTTCATGCATCCCCAGAATATAATTTATCAAACACGCCGATGAGGCACAACAATAATATATCATTATATACTTTGTTACTATTTATTAGAATTTGATCACCATATACATTATACAATAACTTATACATTAAGTTATATGTTAGGTCATATAATAAGTCACATACATATCAAGTTAACTTATTGTCTCTTTGTATTACAGGGTGCAACTCCAACGTCGCTTCGGTTGCTGCCGCCGTTGGACGTCGTGGGAGCCCGGACTCCTCCTGTCCCCCGGGGGGAGTCCATCCGGGTCTTCAGGGGGTGTCCCCTGGGATACAGCGTGGCCTCCCACCACCCCCGGGGTCCCAGGGGATATAGTCCCTGGGGACGTAAGTCTCCTCTTAGGAGACTTACTTCCCTGGGGACTAGTCTTCGGAGGCGCAAGTCCCCTGGGGACATGTCTCCGGGGATCCGGCATCTCCGGATGTCGGATCCCTGAAGACATCTCCCCAGAGGACTAGCCTCCGAAGACAACCCGGGAAAAGGAGGTCCCAAGCGGACAGTCGTCTTCGTGATTTCTCTAGAGAACCAAAAAACAGAGCGTCCGGGTCAGGCCTCCTTTTCCCGGGTTGTCTTCGGAGGCTAGTCCCCTGGGGACATGTCTCTGGAGATTCGGCATCCCGACATCCGGGGATACCGAATCTCCGGAGACATGTCCCCAGGGGACTAGCCTCCGAAGACTAGTCCCCAGGGAAGTAAGTCTCCTAAAGGGAGACTCACGTCCCCAGGGACTATATCCCCTGGGACCCCCGGGGGTGGTGGGAGGCCACGCTTGTCCCAGGGGACGGTCTAAAGAGCCGGATGGACTCCTCCCGGGTGACCGGAGGAGTCCGGGCTCTCACGACGTCCAACGGCGGCAGCAGGGGAAATATTAAGTACCTAGAATATACAGGAAACATATTAATAATGATGTACATGTAATAATATATTATTGCTAATATTATATTATACGTATTATATTAAATGTATATCATATATAATGTATAATAAACCAATTTATATTGTAATGATTGATAATTAATTCATAAGTGTAAATACCTGTAAAATATTATTGAATGCCATGTAATTCCTGCACTTCGTGGTTGGAAGTTGAATAAATACTGCGATAAACTAGGCACCACGATGACCAATTAAAATTCTGAAAGAAAGAATTTGTATTGTAAGAAATCAAGTAAACTTGTAAAATTCAATCTAAAATAAATGAATAAGTATGTTCAGAATATAACAATGTAGTTCATTCCTAAACCAAAATCTTGACGACGACTTTCTCAATCTAATGAATAGACGTATTAATAGCCCTTGGACGCGGAAGGAACTATTCCAGAATTAAGACTATTTCCATTAAATAAGTGCGAATATAGGAATTTGTGAATGTATAGTTAATTACACTTGTTCAGTATTTCATCGAAGAGGGATATTCCTGCCCCAAAATCGTGACACTAACTTTTTCAATTGAAAATAAAGTAATAAAACCAGAAGTAATTAAACGACCTTCATCTCTCGTTACAAACAGTTCCAACAATTGTTCAAGATCTAATAAAATGTTGCGTTCATGTCACGCCAACTTTGTTCAAAATTTTACAAGTTGAATGAAAGACCATTCGGACTATTCAAAATGGGTATTAAGAGTATGGCTTGTTAGCGCTTATCACAAATTTTTTCGAGCTATGAAATAGGTATGTGAAATTTTTGCGTTACATGATAGGAAAGGTATTCCCATAGCGATCATTCATGGGATCAATTCAAAAGATGCAGTTTCAAACCAACACTTTTCCGCAAGCTATCATTCAATTCGACCTAGAAACTCAATCTCAATAAGTGAAAAATTAAAAAGATCTTACTTTTTTGTTCAATCAAAACGCGATCGTAAAATATTAAATATGAGATAAGACTATAGGCAACATCGCCCATTCGAAATGCTATTAAACGCAAACGTGACACGGTGATCGCTAATATCAAGCTACAATTGCTTCGAGATTTCCGGGTGAATTTCTGCTACCTAAGCTCGTTGGCTTACAATAAAAGCGTTGTTTCTTTCGATGGAAAAACTTAGGGTATCCCTAGCTGAAGTTTAATTACAACACGCGAAGAATAATTCCCGCGTTTCCACTAACTTGTTGCGTGTAGCAGTGATTCTAACAAAAATCAATAGAATATCGAGCTCCTAGTATTCTCAGCAAAAGCATATGGCGACACGGAATATATTCATATATATATAATAAGAATTGCAGGAAAAGATCAAGGTGAAGAAGAAGAGATGGATCTTTTCATCCAACAGGGTGACAGATAATAATATCCGCACGTTATTTCTGTCAAGGACGTTATATTCATTATCGGAAAAACTCTAATTCTCGAAGCACCGAAGGTGCAGTAAAGGAGTATTTTCTTTTTCTTACCTTTTTTGTTGTTTCTCTCTACGGTTGGCGTTGAGGCTTCCGGTAACAAACTATACATCCCAATGCTCCAGAACAGCGGGTTTGCCGATCGACCTTTTTTTTTCACCGGACAACTTGTAGACTCCTGGGATCAATTCACTGTAGGGATATAAAGTTACCGAGTTAAGAAGCCATTTTTATGAATAATTTTTTCTTTTCTTTTATATATAATTTGAAGTAATCACCATCGAAGTACTTCCACTCATGCCACTTAAACTTCAGCATTAATTGTTAGCGATGGGATTCTACTTCAGCCGTCCGCCTTGGGCGCCGTTGGTTTATTTTTGGAAGCCATAACTCTGGAGGAAAGTCAAACAAATTTACCGGTCAGTTAGGACTACGATATTAGATGTGGATCAAAACTCTTCTTTCTCACCCTCCACCCAAACGAACGATGTATACCCTATTCGTACAACCTTCTACTCGAAAAATATATCCCACCGTTAACTGATGTACGTTTAATATACGTATAAATTTTTGCATATTATATGTAAACGTGAATTTACGAATGAGTGACAACGCGTTACGTACGTTCACCGAGGTACATATTATTATCATTCCTTTCAACTTATTCACCAAAGTGTATAATTCTTTGAAGAAATCACACATTCTTATACGATATCATACGCGGGATGGGATGAAAACATATTTCACATGTACAATTTTCTTTGATCTGGAGCAAAAATATTTTCGAAAACAATTTTCAACGTTTAGAAAATACGTCACAGATATACGCGTGTCTGTGTATGTATACGTGTATGCACAAAGTAAACTAATATTACACGTCAGTGCATTGTGCATTTTATTTCGCATAGATATGAATAAATATTGAGAGCAAAAGAGAAATATTTGAAGCGTTCGCTATGATGTTCCAGGTGTCTCATGGTTCTCGCGACGCGTAAACTTAGCATCCGCAAGCTCCGTTTAGTCTCAAAATGCTTGTGATTATTTTTTCAGAGGAAAACATTGTACGCAATATATAATCTTTTACATTTCTCTTCTCAGGATGATTTATCTGTTTTCTCGTTCGACATGCCTTGCACGATTTTCAGATCACACGGAATATACGTGCACGCAAATTGTGAATTATTCTCAAACACCTGCGCATTATACGTACAGTGAAAATTTATCGAGATTTCCAGCTTACCGATGTCAGAAAAAACACGACAATTTTCCAGATTTCACATCATCGATATTGAAAAATATGTGACTATCGTTTTTATTGGACGTATATTTTTTTTTTTTGTCCGCCCGAATTCTAATCGAGAGATGATAAAAGATTCATGAATTTGGATTTTTTTTTTGTCCCTAATATACATATCTACGCATATTCTATAGATACTGTGGTCGTATCACGGGATCAAAGAGGTTTTGAACCGAATTTCTCTTTTTTTTTTCTTTTTTACATCAAGGAGTTAATTTGACTGGTTGGTTCTCTCCCTGTTATCCGAACCTTAATTGATGAGGACTGTGGTTTTTATTATCATTATTGTTATCCCCCCTCTCCCCTTTTGCCCTTAAATCACCCCATATATGACGGACAAAAGCGAGGTACTTCATATCCCACGTATACCGTATATTTTTCGTACACCCTTCGCTCGCGGCTAGTATATGAGTATATCCGTTGGCTTTAGCGATCAGAAACTTTGTCGATTGTCTCCCTGAGCTAAGAAAACGAGGGGCTATTGATTGGATCGATTTGAGGCTGTACCGGTTTTTGTGGGGGGTGGGTTTCAGGTTCGCTTGGCTTAGCAAATGACAATCTTCGCCTAAAGCCATAATACCTTAATCTCTCTCTCTCTCCTCCGAGGACGCTGTCGCTGCTGATGTCGCCGCTTCTCTCCTGCTGTGGTTATACTGCCGTTGCCTCCGAGACGAGGAATCTACAACATGCTCTGTTAACCGAATACCGAATTACGCGCCCGTGATTGACCGTTTCAAGATTGGCTGCGATCCATCAGATTTATACCGTAACGCCCCAGGCCCGAATGCAATTTTTTAATTAATCATTATCAATCAAACAATTAAAGCCCAAATTCATTAAATAAAATGTAATTGATCATAGATAATTTTGAATTTAATGACTCGAAGCGAAAAATTACAAAAAAAAACGAAAAAAAAAGAATATGCCGATCAGTTTTCAGATCTGATAGCCATATTGTGAGCTAAAAGACCATTTTACGAAAACCGATCGGCCGCAGCTTTGTATCTCTTCAGAATTGAGAAACTGCAGTTATTAAAATACCAGCAAAATAGCCGGTGCAATTAATCAAGTAAAAAATTTTTAATCGTATTTGTATTTGTATTTGCTCGTTGCCAGGTTATTCGATTAGTTGAAGTGACAAGGAAACCACGATATCGTTCAAAGTTAAAAATTGAAGGCCTGTTACTCTACGTTTGGTCATCAATTCCGCAGATAAATAGGTTAGAATTACCGGAGATCATTTTTCCAGAATTTTTCCACTGATATGAGAAGAAAAAAATGGACGGGTGTACAACATCTCGACCGAATGATATTCGTTTTACATCTAACAAGAGTTTAAAAAGCAACCAGGCATTTGGTACTTGAAAGATATTTAGCGGTGCTTAATTCACATCTTTCCTTCCGTTTACCTCTTCCTTTGTTTTACACAGTTTACAAGTAACGAGTCGCGATCTAAAGATAATTATACCGGTTTTACAAGAGCAGAAGTGCGCGGAATCTACCGGAATTCCGAATAATTATTTACCTTAAATATCTCCCAACAGTAAGTTATATTTAACTAAGTTCACCAGGGTCGAAAGATATTGAAAATTATTCTCGTCGTAGAAATAATTACACAATTCCACCGTCAAAAACTTACGAGTCGAGTAGATACGTATATATATGTTCAAGATTCGCGAAAAACACGAAGAGAATATTCACTCTCAGATCTTTTTCCTTTTCCCTTTACCACAAATCATTTTTCGCTAAATAAAGCACGGAAAAAGAGAATCAGTTTTTACATATGACATCAAAGTTAATGCTCACCCCCTATCGTGTACCGTGTAGACACCTTGCTCTCTGAAGAGAAATATGAGTGAATTTCATAGACCGCATTTGTTATACATAACTACGTTGTTTCCAACACTTTTTCAAGGTCTCGACTTGTAGCTCGTAGGACCGCAGACCGAAGACTGAATATTTCTGCTTATTATTCCGTGAACTTATCTCCGGAAAATCTTTTGCCTTGAATTAATTAGGTATAATTTTAAAGATACCTCAGATAGATGGCTCTGGGGGGGAGAAAAATCAAAATTAAATAAGTATGAAAAAGACTAGAAAATACGATGTAATATCTTTATTTATACATTTCCAATCACCCATGAAAATTTTTTTGACGAACAGGTTTTTCTTTCATTTTTTCAATTCGGTTGATTCTTTTTTTTTCCCGATCACTTTTTAATGGTTAATTTACCAAATTAATTTAATTGTTCGTATTATTGTGTAGTGGCGGATAATAAATAACCATTTCAAAATTTTTCTTTCTTTTGTTTTATTTATTTTCTTTCTTAAACATTTTTGTGCACGTTATTCGGGTCGACAGAACAGGCAGGGGCTCATAAGCCATTATCTATTGACCTGAATAAATAATGTACTATTTTAATTCATATATTATACGTATATTCTATTTGTCATATATCGTTGATAATATTTATTACAATTATGTGATCCTATATATTCATTAAATATTCATATATATTCATACCGATAACTCGTAGATAAACTATAACATCGTTACATATTATTACGTATTATTAAAAATAATAACAGCAACAATATATATTTATAATTGTAAATAAATAACATATCCATATATTTAAATTTATATTACTTTCTTAAAATCGTTATTAGTTTCATAGCATTCAATATTCATCATATATAATATTTGGTTACAATACATCTGCTATACATATACACTTAAATCTGTGATTGGTTATAAATACCTGAATTTGATATTACCTATTATACTTATATATTTTATACATCCAAATACCGATTATTTTTATAGCAGTTTTTTTTTCTTTTTTTTTTTTACAAGTTATTTACAATTTTTGTTACCGATCGATTATCACGATCATGGTTGAACAGGTATTATTCACATCTATGTACGAATGACAATGAATTTTATACTCAACACATACTATATGTAGTTATCCACGTTGAACGAATTTCCATTATATACACAGTTGCATTATTATTGGTATCATTATAATAATTATTATTGTTACATGTATTATTGTGATAGCCTATCTTCGTACTTGTTACGTATATCAATATCGTTAATTATAATCTTTGCTTTCTTTAATCCGTGTAATAATGAACGGCGAACGGTGGTGGTAGCCGGTGTCTCTTTTTCACAATCGATACGTTATAGTTTCGAAATTTACATCGAGAGATTATTATGAAAAAATGCAGCTTTGGATTATTCTTTTCTTGTTCCCTTCATCTCTGAATGAACGCGAAAGATCATCGGAAATTATTCTCGTTTTGATTTGTCTTTCTCTCTTTGTTTTTCCGAGTATATATTTGACTGGAATTTCTAACCTGCATGGCGAAGATTGATGCTCACCACAGTCATCTCTTTGAACTGACAAGAGAAGTCATGGAAATAGATGCTTTCTGATCACTGAACCAAATAAACTGGCGCAGAATGCAAATGGGGAGGCAATATGACGGACAATACCCAACGCTAGAAATACAATGGAATTTCAACGGGTTCCGTTTACTGTGAGGAGATACCTGTGTGTGTATACCTGTATATAGGATATGGATGTAACGCAGGTATACGTGTACATATGTAGGTATACGTACATACGTTGTACATAGCATGATATCTACATGAATAATGTTACCGAGGTTTATACAGACGTTTGGCAGTGCCGCCGTACAATTCATGTGGCTTCCTAGGACATTCGCTTGAATACGTGTTCGCACATTAGAAGATATGGGGTATGTATCTGTGTAGATATATATAGGAAGGAAGGTATGTGTGTTACTGGCACTCGAGTCCCAGAATTCAGACAATGTCCAAATTGGCTAGGTGGATCGACTATGGAATCACCAAACCAACAACCATCTCGTTGACCGCCTGTCCTGAGGACATGCACGGATTATTACATGGAACATCACAAAGCGAGGATATATCGCACTCATTGTCAGCTTTAAGCACTCGGACGTGATCAACTATGATTCAGTGAGATCCCAAGGGTCATTCGCGCAGAATATTTCAGCTTATTCATCATTCTTTGATACAATTTTTACGATCACCGCCTTTTTATGTCCCCTTAAAACATCATTTTTCGGGATATATTCTCATAGGCCTTTCCAAATACTCGTTCGAACAAATTCTAATAAATTTTTGTCAGTAATTGCTATCGAAGTTGAATTTCAAAATTTTTGAAACAGGAAACGAAGCGCAACAAAAAATTAGGATTGATGTATTAAAATAAAATGACAGCTCGTAAACCACGGGTAATTAGTCCGATGATACAATTAGTGAATTACGCACGGGGCAAACCGTCAGGTGTAATTAGGAGTTAATGGTAGGGATTGCGTTTGACACTTTGGAGGGTGTAAGAGTACATATAAGGTGGGTTGTAGGAGATTAGGTGTACCTGTAGATTACGAGAAAGCATTTACACGGAGACCAAAACTTTGTGCTATTCTGCGTCAGCCACTGCTTAGTGTGAGAAGCATTGCTATGTTCAGAGCAAATATTACGTCTGACATTCAACGACGAAGCCAACCGTCTGCACAAATAAAATGAGACTGAGAACGTTACAAAAATATTCTCATCGCCGCTGCCTACGTATACCCCAAGAAAAGTGCAGTGCTCTGAATTTTTTGAAAATGAAAAAAAAAAAAAAAATTAAATTTTCTCTAAATTCTACTCGAAACTTCAGATAACCCAGACACGTTTAGAATAAACAAAATTTCAACAAACTTTCTCATCACATTATTATCTATCGCGAGTGAATTTTTCCTGTCAGAAATTTCCCTCACGACGTATACTTTGCCGGTTGACGGTAGCTTTGAAAGTACGTTTCAAAAAAGAGAAAAAAAAAAAACCAACCCCCGTTCGTTTTTTCGCTTCTTGTTTTTCCTTTTTTTTTTATTCGCTTGTAAAACACTTTCAGCGTGTATTCCAGTGAGAATTTATTATAGTTTATGTCTGGAGTGTGTAACTTTCTGAATAGTGAGTTTCGAGTGTTGACTGAACAATGAAATGTGCAGTAGGTGAATGGAATTAAATGATGTATGAAAGGATATAAAATAGTCCTCATTTTAGACTTTTATACACCTCAACCGGTCAATGTACGTTCATAATGTTTTAGAGTTGGTTTGATGGATATTGCGAAAGAAGAGATTTACGTGAAACAGTATCACTAACTTTTCTTTAATAGTCTTTGTTTGACGATCGGATGAACATTTTAATTAATCCCTTTGCATTTTCCTCCTTTCTCTGTGTGTCTTGTATCTCCCAAGGGAAAACACGGATGGCTCAATATGTACCCAACAAGTCAACAACTCGTCAAAACAAGGAAGTAACATCTTGCCCTCGAAGGATCAGCATAAACGAACATCGACATCCACCCCCTCACTCCCTATAGCCGCCAAGTACCGGGGGATGGGAAATGTGGAAGCGAAAGGAACGGAGGAAGATCGATGGACCAGAATTATGGACGTAGAGAAGCGACTCCTTTACCTATACCTAGTTTTCTTGAAAGAGGAGATGTAGGTCCTTGAAAAAAAAAATTCGAAATAACGTTTGCCATATGATTACACATCGATCTCAAATGTCATATAGTTTGAGTTACAGATGCTAGATTGCTCAGATCACTCATTCCTGAACTTTTTTCCAATTTTATTTTTATCTTTTTTGATCACGTCCATCACGTGGTGATACAGTAATTGATCCTCGTATACCAGGACTCGGAAATCTAATATTTTCTAAGTCCCAAGTTTTCTCAATTTCACACTTGATTTGACATAGGCGACCGCAAATTCTACAGTAAAAAAAACATTTACTTTTTCATAAATGTCCAGAGAGTTGCGTATAAATTCTAACCGTTCATCTCTCATCGACTGATGCACGCGTTTTCTCCGTTTGCTTATTTTTATGGTGTCAATTTAAAATTGGATCATTTTATATAGTCCGCCATATGATCCGCACTCAACAGAGAACTAAAGCTTGATATAAAACAGGACGTACGCTCCATTGTCCTTTTTCCATCGATTGTCCTGCGTGCTGCAGTGAATATAACATACGCGAGTGCACCAAAGAGAATATAATAAAAAGAACAAAAAGGAATGGAAAAACGGAGAAAAAAGGGACGCAATAAAACCTCCGTACTTTATTTTACCGCAAAAGTGTCGTTCCTCTCGGTAAAACGAACATTCGAATTTCATTATATCGCGTCGACAAAGAGACAAAAGAAAAAAATAAAGTTTCTAAAATTTCCAAAAAATATGAAGGCTTATACATTTTACTAGTTCAAAAAAGCTATACATCCCTCAAAAAAGTTTTCGCAGGTGTCTCTTTCGGAGGAGACCTTTGCATTATTGATGCGACGAGTTTGCTGAACGTACAGATGCAGAGAAAGTTTTTTCAAAAATTCGGTATACAGTAAAAATATGTATCATCCCCGCATAAAATATTCTACGATATTGAAGAGCATCTATTAGTTAATGTAAATTAACGGTTTTTGATAAAAGAAAAATTACCTATATCTAAAGATGAAAAGTTAGATTTTCATACGGTAAGAATTAATATAAATTATGAGAAAAAAAAACAGAAAAAATTGGACATTTGTAATTTATTTCGACGTGAAAATTTATAAGGCTCCAAGATTTACTCGCGATTCATTGCTTCCGGAAGGGACGAGTGGTATAGCTTATAATCTTTTCTTTTCTTTTTAAAATTTCTTTTTTTTCCACTCTTTTTCGCCCAGCAAGTTTTGTTGATTGTCACGACCCTTATCTGGTATTGCACACTCATGCGGAGTCAGTTGAATTATTTTCACAAGTCTTATAGATCACGAGTAGTATTTGAAGGTGTAAAATTAAAGGTCGCGATTACGTGCCTCAGCAATCAGATGAGAGTGAAATTCAATTTTATACAGTCTACTTTCATTTAAGATTTCCGATTCAAGTCAATTGAAAAATCGCTCCAATCGAAATAGGGTGTACATATGTAATTAAGAAAATTTCACCTGAATTCAATTAGTCTAAAAGTAAATGATCCTTGAATAATGAAAGTTAAATTACTTTCGATAAAAGAAAAAATACGTATATAATACTGTATTATATTTCTACTCGTCGTTTACGTAACTTTCATCTCGTAGAAATTTGATCGAAACGAAATTAGAGATCACAGTTCTGCGGAAGAAGAATAACTTCAGGCAATCAATACATTATTTTCAATCGAAAGATCACAAAAAAATTACGACCAATAAAATTGAAACTGGAGTAGCTAAGCTCGACTCAAATAATATTTATATCCTCCGAGAAAATTGTTTCTCATTTTTTGAAAAATGCTTCATTCTATTTTTCCGCTCTTCTGTTTTTCGTTTACCGTTCTCCAATTATTTCACGCCATCAGTTTCAGACGAGGAATTTTTTTTTATCGAACTCGAAAAAGGTAATAAATATGAAATAAAGAATAAATAAAAAAGGGAAATCGACCGTTTTCTCGAAGAAAAATTGAGTCGTGTAGTTGAATATTTCTATAGCATACAGACATACCTATATTGATATGTCGAAAGACTGATGGGGTGCTGCCAACTAGGCAATATTTGCAAGGAGGGGTTTTCGAGCCACAGGCAAAAAACGTTGAGTATGAATAATGCTCCATGATAAAGGTTGAAATAGAACCTAGATAATTGAAAAAAAATTCAATTCAATTCAATTCAAAATTGAAATCGAAATATTTCAAATAAAAAACGGGGTGTAGTTCTCGCTTACTCCAGCATAAAATAAAATACATTTCTGCTTTCTTATCTTTTCATTTTGTAGAATTCAATTTTACATTTTCTGTACCATTTTTGTTTTTCCTTCGCTGTATTTTGTTTCGCAGAATGAACTGTGTAACAACGTTGCCCCTATATCGTTATGTAACATCTGTGTATATTGTGCAAGCTCTACAGGGGGTGTGAAATACATCAGGATAAAAAGAAGAGAAAAAAAGAAAAATGGCGGCTCTGGCAACGACCCAACCCATATCAGAACTCATTCTAGTTTTAGATTGGCTCTCATTTCTCGTCTCGGTATACGGACTTCGTGTTACTAGCACTGCAATGAATTGCAACGAATTTTATTTTTTATCAACTTTTTAACATAAAAAGTTATTCGAGTTAGCAAAGATGCTTATCAATTTTTTTTTTTTAAATTCGACCTGTAGAAATTGTAGTTTTTCATACAGTTTAGTCACAACTGACCACCACCTTCTGAAATTCGGATTAGGTACACTGAGCACGTAATAAGTTTTTCACTATTCTAAATAAGTACATAACGTCAATAATTCCAACTTTGGTTCAGAGAGATAAATTATAAGTTTCATATCCGTTCAAAAATTAAGAAACATTCAGCGCATGTTACATATCATAAATGTATAATTTTTAAGGGTATATCGAAACATCGTATATAAGCGTAATATCGACTAGAATTAATATAATTATTAATGTAATTAAATACTTATCATAAATATTATATATGTATATTTGAATAATTAAATTGGATACTTGCATAAGTTTCAATATTCCTCGTATTTATCTCTCATCCTGATTATAACAATCCCGTATTATTTTTTATTAGAAATAAAAAAACGAATTTTACTTTTTATTTTTTTTACATTATACCTCAGTTAACTTTTCTTGGTTACGGTGAAACAATTTGTTGCCTAGGTTGCCCCTTACCTGAAACAAAAACATTTTTTTTTTTTTTTTTTCTTGTTTCACGGTTTTCTTCTCATTTTTATAGCGAAAAATTAAATGAAATAAGACACACGTTAATTTTGAGCTTGTATTGCAGTTTAAATTTCAGTTTATCATATCGCTCCCATTATGTGTATAAGTAAACTTGATAATATACGTGTAATACATATTTTATTATGTAAACCAGTTTCTGGGGCAAGATTTGATCTCCGCTCGACGAACACAAAGTCCGGAAGTATTTCAATCCAGCGTGAGGGTAGGTATTCTGTTATTTGCTGAATTTATGCATAAGAAATTTTAGTGTACATAATAGTAGCTGGCTATACAGGGTCATCGTGGTCGTCGTCGTTAACGGGGTAAGCTAGAAAATGGAATTCCTGAAGATTTCAAATTCCAGATTCTGTTTTTGGCGAATCTTCTCGGTAGGCCAATAACCATATTCCGTAACTTTTCAACTGTTATATTTGCATGGTCTTCTGCACCCGCATATTTTCAATATGTAAAAAAATAAATTCAAACAAAAAAAACATATCTCAGCAGGTATAATTTTCGCGTTCTTTTGTTACACATGACCGAACAACGTATTTTTTTTCTTCAGAATTGCAGCTGAGGGGGAAGAGAAAAACAAACTGCAAAACAAAAGAATAAATCGCATTGGTCTAGGTCCAGTTCAAGAAAATTGTTGAGCAATTAACTGGATTACATAAAATGCATTTGACCGCGTAGAATTCATTCCAATCCCCGCGGGGCATCCGATCGATCATTAGACACAGAAAAGCTACTCTTCATCATCGTAGGATATACCGTAGATCCACTTCATATTTTTTACCAATGAAAAAAATTCACTCTCACAAAATCCAACAACGGAATAGTAACGTAGATTAATCAATGTGAAGACCTTTCCGCTAATTATCCAATGCAGCAGTAATGGTTTTTTTTTTTTTTATCTATCACTCTTTCTCTTACTTTGGAGACAAATTGTATTTGATTAAATTATTTCATCAGGGTACGACTAGTCGTTTGAACGATTAGCCGATAACTGGATAGCATTGTGACCTTTGAATTCTGTCGTGTCGTAAAATAATGAAAGTTCATTAATTACCGAAATTACTTATAAATATATAGTGCGATTTATAATCTGCGTTTCACCGTGCTCATTCACGGATGGTTTTTAATGATCACAATAATAATAATAATTATTATTTTTTTGTGCTACTCGATGTATTTTTTATCCATTAAGTTTTTTTTTACTTCCATTTTTTCCCAACTTTTCCTTCTTATCCATAAGCTGGTAATAAACGACCTGATGTTGGGCTCGAGAGGGCGAGTTTAGGTGTCTATAATAAATTACTATAGTGAATCATTTTTCCTAAACAGGAACATCATGGGTCGAGGGGAGCGGAGTAAGGGGGCTGCTTCCAATTCGCACCCCATAATCATGCAAATATCTAGTTTATGAGGTATGACGATAAAGTATGGGATTATTTATGCAAAGAGATTTCCTCTAAACACGCATAGAAATTCAGAATCGTGAACTTTTAATCATCTAAAATTGTGTACGAAACTTTTTACCAAACTGTCATTGAGTAGGATGGCTTTTTCACTTCGTTGTTCGATCGTTTTTTTTCATACTGTCAAATTGACTACGTAATGCACATGATTTTCTGTGATGCTATAATACTTGTCTGTTAGATAGAAAAAAAGCGCTCCGGAATGTCGTCGTATAATGATAATTTGCGATTCCTGTACGAAAATAAAACGAGCAACAGCGGTTACTAATGACTGTATACGTGTATACTGTATACCTAACATAGAGACCCGGATGTTGGCGAATACTAATTGGCTGACTCACACCAAACTTATGTTGAGCTACATCGGCTGCCTGGTCGCGAAGCAAACTACATGATACGGGCTCATATTGCCGTAGAACAGCAAGACTAACTGTAAAATAGTAGTTGGGTACATGTTAGAGATTCACCTGCAGCCCCACAACCCGCTTTGATGTCGTTCATCACAGAGTTGCAGGACATGTCGCTTAGCCGGCGGACTAAAATACGGTGGGATATAGCACATCGATTATCGATAACAAAAATAGATGTATAGGAACGTGACACGTCAAATAAATCATTCAGATGAACTTTAAATGTTTTGGAATCTAGTCTGATAATGCATAATTTATTCATTTATTCATTCATTTTATTAATAGTTTTTCTTATCATAGTTATACTCTGAGACATTCCAAAAAACGAGGGGTATGAATTTTTATCTTTCTCTGAAAATCAATTTCGCAAAAGGGGTGGTCGTCATGTATAATGTATATAGCTACTTATTCTGCACGCGGTGCAGGTTCTCGTATAAGATTACAAAGCTGCTTTTTAAAAATCTGTAAACCGTTATAAGGGTAAAAATTTGAAAAGAAACGAGGTACTCCTTCAATCGACTTATCGATTTCCCATTTGAATAGCGTCCTATGAAAGGCCTACAGGGCTGGTTTTTTAATCCCGTATATACATTTTTCACACATATATGTGACGCGATAATCGCTGCGCTACTAGAAAAAAAAATTATAATAATGAAAAAAAAATGAATAATAAAAAGAAGAGAAACAAAAAAGTTTATGAATAAATGGGGGGGATCGATTTTTGCTTTCATCTTTATAGATGTACGAGTTTTACCTGGTGGTCATATACGCGGGAGTGTTATAAACGAGGTACTTTGACGTAAAGTAAAGTGGATGTCATCCGGGAGTGCAGAGAAATATATATGGAACATATGCCCATAGTAGATAATAAAGATCTTGTAACTATCGCGTTTTCGGTACCTGGATGCAATAGCTGAGACGAGAGAACAAGAAGAAAGCCGTCGAAGAAGAAAAAGAAGAAGAAGAAGAGTGTAGATATATACTTGTTGGGAAATAGTCGTAATAAAAGTTGGTTTTATTACGTGACTCTGCAGACAACGAATTACCTACGACGCGACGTTATACAGAAAGGGATGAAATAAATGTATAGCGAACGCTATCAAAGTTTCGGTCAGTTCACTTTTTCGGCTATATATAACAACAATTATTGAAGAGAACGATTTCAAAAAACTTTCATTACTCTAAAGATTCGAACAAATTATATAAGTAAAGGTGTAGGTAGTAGTTGATAAGATGATCGTTGAGATAAAAAATTGCAGACGCAGCAGCACGTGACTTTCTCCGTTCGTGAAACTATAGGGGATGGAAAAATCGCGGGTTTGCGAAACGTGGCAAATCATGACGGTCCAATTGGCACGCATTGGGTACATATGTATATAAAGTACGGGTGACGTCGGATAAACATGTACACATATAAATATCATATGAATTTATCCATCCACCTTATCACCAGATTGTTTGCTCTATACGGATACATCAACGTTTGCACATCGAATTGATCAAGATAAACATTACGTATTACCTGTATCAGGCAGATTACCTACCTCAAACATTGTTTGCATTCAGGAATATATTAATCCAATTCGCTTCACGATTCTATGCGCTTTATGAAAATTGGTAATGTTTCGGGTTTACCTCTAATCGCGTTAGACTTCCGGTAGAAACGCGTGTTCCGGTTCGCAAAACCAAAACGAGAAGGAAAGAGAAAAATCTTGTAAAAACAGAAAACTGAAAAACACATCGTCTTTAAACATCACTTCGCTGAATTTCATTTTCTCGTTCATACCATATGCGACACCTCAGTTTCAGCCATATTGTTTGCATCCGAAAGTGAAAATATGAGAAGGGGGAAAAAAAAAATGAAAAAAGAAGACCTATGTAGTATCAGAGTACAGAATTTTTTAACTCAGAAAGAAGAATGGGTTTTTTCCCTACATCGCGCGCTATCGTGAAACACGACATGTTCAATTATTGCCTTTATGATAATTTGAACGAAGGGCGAGTACCATAATTTTTAGATACTTTAATTTTCGTTAATAACTATACGAGGAGTTCGTATTCTGTGGACAGAAAATTTAATTACGTTGTGTAGTCAACGCTGTTTCACGCGTAACGTAAAAAATTGCTCCCTAACACGAAATATTCGATCAGAGAAAAAAAATGTTCCAACGATTGTTACGAATGAATCGGTAATTTTTATTTTGAAAAAAAAACAGAATCAAATCCTGTACATTACGAGGTGGAATATTATTTACCGCAGGCGCATAATAGTGCCGTGGTAATATTAAGTCGTTCGCAGTGCGATTGAATTTGAAATGATCTTTTGTTCTCTGAACTTTCGAACATCACCTATATGTATGTACGAACATAGTATGTATATATATATGCTGTAAACCGTGCATATAGTATACTTATGACGTGGAAAGTTTTATCTTCAATTAAACTTTTGTCTTGAAATTTTCCTCTTCTCAGTGTTTATGATTGAATTTTATTAAAAGTTTATATAAATCGAGTAGTCTCGGTGGTTTACGGGTCATACCTCCTTTGCAGTCTCGGGAATTCAAAATCCGTCATAACAGCATTTTTCATTATTAGACACTGACCTTATACGAGGCTATATAAATTTATGATAAACTACCACCCGTTGCAGCGGCTATATACGACGAAATTTATTCCCGAATATCCTGAAAGCTTTTTTTTTACTCGCGTCTGAAGCCTTTTGAAGCCAAACGAAAAAAAAGAAACAATGAAAAAACCATCGTCAACTAAAAAATATATATAGGTACGCAACACGCAATTCTTGAACAAACTAAAATGGCAGACACCGAAAAAACTGGAAAAAAGAAACAAGAAAAAAAAAATACTATACACACCGCGGACGAAATATATCCTCTCACATTTTTCCCACCTGTAGGGATAACAGAGTGGGTGGTAGCGGGCGCTACACGCGATATATGTAATCTAATTTACAGCCAATTACGGAGAAGTATTTCACAACGACACTATGTTTAATCCGTTTATCGTGACAGGAGGCAGATGTCGAACGGTCGAGTGGTTTTTGTGTTTTATCTTCAACCCCCCCGTTTTGCGGACGGGTGAATTTCAAACAATCATTGTCAATTTTTATCCTCCGAAAATTTGGTTAGAAATGAATTCTACTTTTATTCGTAAACTTAGTTTGATTCAGATGAGCGTAAGTTATATTGATAAACGGTGAGAATAATGAAACATCGATGTTTGGTTAGTCATTAATAAAATTGACTATTACAAATATTCCCATACGAAATGGATCCCGCATCGTTGAAATTTGCAGTAAATTTTTCTGGATTCTTGAATAAACTACGAATACATAACAAAAAGCTAAAGAAAACTTTGAGCTTGCGGCCCGACGCGACGCCCTCTAAATATAGCTATCCAATCGAATATACGTATACCGAAAAGGGACCGGAATTAAACGACCAGATTGGTATAAGGTAGATATTACACATTACATAGGCATAATATGTACGAGCTTTACAGCCCTTACTCGTAGTTATAAGTACGAGGGTTTCTCTGTCCCGTAATTAGGCCTTTAAGTGTCTTTTCGACCACAGCTGGCTGTGGTTTTGTAACTCCTACAAGTCTTCTTCATTTTTTTTTTGCGGTGTCTGAAATATCCGCGGTTTCATGCACCAACCCGCGCCTAAATATACGTGTGCTTGTACTTACTTTACCTATGTGCTTCATAATATCTACCTATATACCTAGCTACCTACTCACCCTGCACTTACCCGCATTTATATATTTACAAGACCTGAAACGCGTCCGTGTAACGTAACTGCGGCAAAAGAGGTAAGCACCCGACGCGTATAACATACATGTATAAAAAGTAGGTGAAAAATATACGTAGAAGTCGAAAAAAGGGCAAAACAGGAACAAAAAAAATGAAATTATACACAACACACATTTTTTCCGGTAAAACGACTACCGACATGATGCCGGGAGATGATTTTTTGTAAAAAAAATAGCTGTGGAACTTTTTTTAATTGTTTTTTTTTTTTTTTGTTAAAAAAAAAAAGCAACCTGCGTCGAGCTGCAACTATTGATTACGTACGTGGGGGGTATGGATAGCTGGCTTAATTGTTTGAAAATTATTTTTACGAACGTCAAAAACAGGTTATTTTAAATATTTTCGATTTTATTTTCGTCCCCTTTTTTCGTGCGGTTCGTTGTCAGTCGTTTTATAATTGTTGCCGACGGCGACACTTGTGCGAAAATTAATCGAGCGATTCTTGAATGGATATGGATTTTCCACGAAAACGTTTTGGATATTAAATGAGAAGAATAGCTTCTATCAAAGCGATATATATTTGGTAGGAAGTGCTCGGCTTATTCTGACATTTCCGATTTCTGGTCACGTAATTGGAAGACTACACTTTACCGTTGTATCCTATCGTAGTTTGTGGTTCACTCGCATACAGTTGAGTGAGTGTTTAGCTCGACACCACCAAGTAACGATCGATGTATCAAACCATTTGGAATCTCGCTCAAGTTTCAAACACGGAAAGGCTGTATATACCTAACCGCGATCTCATCTGCTACTATACACTCCTGTTACTGCTAAAACATATACAGATGAATATACATACATACAGATAGAAAGAATCCTTTTGCTGAAGATGCGAAAACTTTTCCACCTTTCTCATCAAACTTTACCAAAAATACCACGAAAAACGCTGAGCTTTTTTTCTCTCTCTTCCCGCGCCCTCAACTTTTCCATTCATCGGGGAAAAAGGCAGATGCCCAACAAAAAAAAAAGAAAAACATTTTCATAAATTATTTTGATATTGCTGTCAATGCAGGATAAGGTCATTCAGCCCTAATTCTATACGTAGGTTGATAGAAAATATTGCGCGTTTCTTTATTCGAAAATTTTTTTTTACCAAAATCTCTGCGAAGGTAAGAGTGACGATATCGAATTGGATGGTTGAATTAAAAAAGAAAGAAAATGAAAAATAATCCGATTAAAATCTTCACGTTATCGCGACAGTTTTTCATCGATCAATTTTCAAAATTATTTAACATAATATTAAAATGATAATCAAACCGTAGATTGAAAATTAAAAGCGTATAAGAGAACGTGTTAAACTCGAGCTATTCTTATCTAATCTATCTCAATCGTTTTAATCAGAATCTAAAAGTTTTCTAGGTCAGTTTAGATAAATCTATCTCTGAGCTTTCACGTTTTAGATCACGTAGTAGGTTTGGTTGGACCGATGGAATCTTTAAAACGTTTTGTTCGAATGATTCGAATGGGTATTTATAAAACGTGTACGTATATAACATCCAGATAAATCACATTCATCACGTTCATCATGCAATAAAATGTTGTATTTGAAACGATCACTTTTTTGAATTGTAAGAATTATTGAAAGGGTGAAGACATAGTGAGAAAGTATTCTAGAATATGTTTCGCGTCTTTTTGCCGGAAGGTAAGAGAAATTGAATTTCACTTGGTCATGTGCTTTTATATTCTAGTTGAATTCCTTCAGGTGATATACTAGAAGGTGTGATTCCGTTTTACGCTATCCCGAGTAAAGAATTCGGTACCTCTATTCTTTCCTTGCCTTTACCTATTTTATTTTATTATTCTTTTGCCTTTTTTCCTTCGGGTTCTACAATCTAGGAATGTGAAAATTGTGCATTTTTCCCCATCGCTTCCGGATCCGAAAATAGTGTAACTTGATCGTATACGCGGGATCTGGGTGTACTGTGAATAATTAAATTTCAATCCGTAGTACCTTTTGGGGGTGAAAAATAACGCCATTGAAAGGGAAAAATCAATTTACTGGGTCAGCCATTCTTTCAATGTTACAAAAATAAATCAATTGAAACCGTAGGTTTAATCGGAGATTCGGAACCGAAAGCAACGTTGATTGGTTTTTATTTTTGTTTTTGTTTTTTCTTGAACACCGTTTAGTCCGCAGGGTCTGTTCTGCCGGGAATCGAGTCACGACTAAATAGGGATCGAGTAAGGTAGTCCAAGGTTCTTGATTAGGAGTAACTTTGATATGGTATTTTGGTCACGTAAACTGTCGACAGCTTGTAAACTACGTGAGAGACTCCCATGATAGGGTCAGAACATTAAAATTGGCTGGCGCAGCTAACATTTCTTTCCCAAACGACGAATGAATCAATCAATTATCAAAAGTCCATTATTATCTTCCATTCTGTTATTTTAATAAAAATGAAACCTAGCATAAATTTTTTTATCGTCCGATTATAACGAATCAGCTAAAGTTGGTTTCAAATTTCCACAATTTTTTACATCTAGCAATTGAGTAAATGGAATGGTTTCACGCAGTTTCATTTCTACAAATGTACTTCAAATACCAAGGTAGTACAGTGCTGTGAATTAAGTTGGAAAATTACAAACGTCATTAAATTGGTAGGTACTAATGAAAAAAAAATTCTCCACCTCCTTCTCTCTAGACATTTTCAAAGCTTTCGAAAATCGTTGGAGAAAACCGTCAAGCAGAGCTTTATCTATGTTGCGCGACGGTCTTTTATTAAGAGAAAAAAAAAAAAAACTCTTCCACAAAATTGAATGTTACATAATTTGATGGGAATAATACAGCCTACGATATCATTTACGAATAATAACTATACGCGGTTGAATTACAAAAATACGACAATTTCTCGTAGTGATAATTCCGCGGTTTATAATGAAAATGGTTTTTTCCCCAATCCTCCGCTGAAGTTACACTAATAAAAGCTAAGCTAATTCGTGGCTACTGCTGTAATCTTCAAGTTGATGAAGCCAACAAATTTTCAGCTAATGAATGCTGATTAGATTCGTGCTGGTGGTAAACTTCGACCATACAGCAAACCATCATAGAGTGCGGATCTCAAAGAAAAAAAAAAGTAAAGAAAAAAAAAGGGAGTAGCCTGTATCAAAAGTTGATTCGGGGTTCACGCGAGGGTTGACGACGATGGTAAAACGTAGTGTTAAAAAAAACAAGAAAGGAAAAAAAATGTGTGGCGTAGAGGGAGGAGTAAACGAAGTATTGATGTAAATGTAGTTCCCGTTGGTACTGCGCCTTAATTCAACTTCGTCGCTGTTTAATTTTCATATTAGGTTATCCCATCCTAATTACTTTTATGGGTACCTAACTACCTAACCGTCTACCTGCCCACCTCGGAGGTGGTACTTATGCTAATAAATGAAATGAAGGTTGCAACTTCCAGTAAGACCGTACCGCGCAATTAGCAATACGCTCAATTATTGGTTTACAACCATTTACTCAGACACTGCACGAAAAATGAGAAAAATCGAAATGCGAATTAATGAGAAACACGAATGGAAAAGTTTTATTCTGTAAATGTGAATTCTAGCAATGTATGCTGAAAATTTTATTCGTATCTATTAATTAGTTTTTGCTTATTTACGTACAATTTAGAACCATCTGAAATTTCACACCACCGCGCGAACTGTAGATTCCGCTCAAGTGCTTCATTGTCATGAAAAACATTTAAAATTTATGATCTCATCAAAACTAGATGGATGAGATTCCAAACCCTGATGTCCTATATTTTTTGTATATAGTTATGTACACGGATACGAACTTAAACTGTAGCATCAACTGGTGGAACTTTCTCATATTTTCATCGATCATCGCAGAGCGTTTCTTCTCGCGTTACTTTCTCGGTGGTTTGCTCCAAACTTTAAAAAAATTTTCAACTCTAAACATACCTTCATTTTTTTTTCCATCGCATGTTAAGTCTAACATACGTCTCTATGGAAGTTTTCTAAAGATATTCACAAAAAAAAAAAAAAATTATTCAAATCAGAGAACCTCAATACGTCTGGTTTAGGTGTGACGCGTAATTTTAATTATTATCGATGATTCGAAATACATAAGAATTTGTTTTCTCTTTTTCAAAAGTAACGATTCTATGACATTCCCGTGTTTCATAGTTCAATAAACAAGTCATATCTGTCGCTTCTTTTCTTTCGGTATCATATCGTGCGCCACCATTAGGTTCAAAATCTTCGGGGAAAAATATTGACGATATCCATTGTCGAAGGAGTTTCAAAACCTTAAGCTTAAAATCTACGTGTTGGTTCTATGAGAAAAATTCACAATCGTAACTATACATATAGGTCTATTATATATTTTATAATGGTGCCGCATGACGTAACATTAGGAGGTCCGGGGCGTTTCTTTCTATTCCTGATACTTTCAACTTCGCGTACATGCACCATAAATATACGTGTGTGTAGCTAAACTCTACTCTTGCAGGTTACAAGATATATCTACAGTTTACCCTATGACCGCGTCAATATTATTTCTCGTAGGTATACGTATATCCTGACAGTGCAGTACTTGCAAGAGAAACAGCAGCTGCAATTTCAAGATATACGAGATGGTTAGATGTAAGATGTATGTGGCTCATACTTGAGCATCAAGATTCTAGAAGCATTCGGTTGTTTCTGTACGTGTACATAGAAGCCCAGAGTAAATTGCGGGAAAGGGATTCAATTTGGCGACATCGTTTGACGTACTAGGGACTACACTTGTAATACCGCATCGTAAGATGTATACCTATGTATATGGAATGTTAGATAACCGGAGATGACAATAAAAGCTGAAAAATGTCGTCTGTAAATCAACGGGTAAGAATTCGGAATGAACAAATAAAAGCGAAAAAATAGAAAGAAAAAATGAGAAAAATATAGCCGGACCGAAAAAGAGGGTGAAATTACATGAAGTTGAGGGTGATACGAGGAAAAAAATTTTAGACGAGCGTGTTCAGATGGGTGCGCTTATATAATACCGTCTTTGGCAACCACTTTGACAGCCAATGAACCATCGGGAGTCAACTACAATCTCGAGCCAATCGATTTCTGCATTCTAAAAGAACCCAATTTTCTCATATACTGCAGACTGGGTGTATATAAAGGCGCCGTCAGGCTTAAATATCAATTGTCAACCCAGACAATGAAAAAGGAAATAGATATTCAACGAAATCTTAACACTTATTGAACAGACTTTTTACAATTTCTTACAAATAAAAAAGCTAATCACGGTTGTCTTATAGTAGAATGAAATGGAATTTTCAATTTTCTCTAAACTCAGTGTTGATTCTTTTTTTTCTTCATTCCCCTCTTTTTTTAGTAAAGCTCTCTTATTGCATTCCAGAACTCAGTGAAACGAAAGGAACAAATGTAATGAAAAATTGGAAACTATGTTCATCCTCTTTTAGAAAGAATTTCTTCAACTTTTCTACTGTACACGAAAAAAAAACTAAATTAGTTAAGATAACAAACGAACAAAAGAACGAACAATCGAGAGGGATTCCAGAATTCCTTTTGCCGCACTTTCATCATCTCAAGTACCGAAGCTTTTTTCTTTTCTATCTCTCTATGAAAATCAAACAGTTATAAATTGCGAATAGATATCATAATCGTGGGGAAAAATTTTGCCAGAAAGCATGATATAATCGTAAATTTGGCGAACCTTACGACGTTCCAGATTACACAATGCCCGGAATATCATAGAAATGTAGTATGCGTCATAGGGTAGAATACGGATTCTATTGAAATCGGCATATTTTTATATCAAATTTTCCCATTTCAATAAAAAATCTTTATATCCGGAGATCGTTGTACAGATACGAATATAATTCAGTGATATATTTTTTTTCATCACGATATGAACGACCAATAGTTCGCGCCAAATTACAGCAAAACTAGCTATTCTGCTTCACTTCATATAGTCTTGAAAAATCTAGAGAAAAAAATAAAATAAAAATGAACGATGGGGTAAGAAAGGGGGGTTTGATTGATAATACAAATTAGGTGAATCGCTCGTGAAAAACGAGATCACTAAATAAAACGCAAGAAAGAATTTAGCAAGCTCGGTTAATACTGACGCGTGTAACTAAACGACTGCAATTCATCCGCGTAGTATAGAAACGACCCCTACGTCCATCGTGATCTGTGCGAATCTTATGAACCGAGACGAGAAAATTCTCATCTCTATATTTCATTGCTCTCACGCACCCTTTTTATCACACCTGTGAAGTTATAAAGAGAGAAAAAAAAATAAAAAAAATAGAAAAAAAGAATCATGGAAGCCTCAGTTATGACACAAAATATAAACCACATCCCTTAGAAAGTCACAATTTCTAATGTACCTACTACTTATTTTATGACATTCATGAAAAGAAAGAGAAACATCTACGTACGAAACTGAAATATATTTTTTGCCACAGCAAAGAATAAAGTAAAAATGAAAGAGGCACGGAGCTGAGGGTATACGGTGAACAAATTTTAAAATTTAGTTCACGAGGAATTTTTTATTGATCTTTTTGGTCCTGTCGAGAAAATTAAGACGCTGATATTATACAACGTCGGAGGGGGGGAGAAAAAAAATTTTTGTTTGAAAAATATCGTTCAATATGAAAGTAGCTCGATGATGCTGATACCCTATATATAAAAGAAGGCGGCTAGGTGTAAGGGGTGAAATTTAAAAGTATAACGAGCTATAGGCTACCACCCTATTACACGGTATCGTGAGTAGTATTTGCGTAAATATTAAAACGAACGCTTTCCGTGGCGAATAAATAATATAATCTGATAAATTACGCATATAATATATCGATTTTCTAACGTATACCTACCGATAATAGGTTTATCGTTGATGAAAAAGATTTGGATAAAAAATAAAAGAACAATGGAAACTAAACAGAAGATAAAAAAAAATGAGAGACATCTCATTAAGCATTAGCCAAGGGATAAAATCTGCAAATTGGTATTGCGAGTTTATGTAGGATGAATCCATTTTCAATGGAATGCAATTGAATTTTCGTAATTCAGTCACGTCACGCAATCGGTACTGCACGTGCTGTTCAATGATTCGAATAGTTTACTTGAAATCGAGTATAATACCTAATCACGTTTAATCACCGCACGATGAGGCTGCACTGATCCATGAATAAAACAACAAAGAACGAAAGAAAAATCTTGACAAAAATAACTACACGTTTCATACTGTGGACGTTCTCCCGAATTTTTCGCCCTGAATAATCTTGATATCTACTCACCACATTAGAATAGGAGCGACACGGTCTGGAGAAAAAATAAATTTCAAACAGCCTGGAAAAACTCGTTGAAAAAAAAAGGAAAAAGAAAAAAATCCATATCGTACGCAATCGACGCCACACTGCGTAAACGCGCCTTCAATTTGAAGAAAAAATAAACATATTCCTATCGAACGGAGCAAACTTCAGCCATTTATTAAACGTTCAACTAACAAGCGTATAAATTCCTTTTCTCACCATAATAAACATTTTTGCAGATTTCTGTTCGCGGTCGAGAATTTACTGTCTATATCCCCATCCCCGTTTCCCCCTGCGCTACTCGTAGCTATCGCTTTTTCACAGTTGGTTGATTATTCTCGAGTGTATTTTAGCTCGTTGTTCAGTTCGTGTATTAGGTATAGTATAACGATGGTGAGGACTAAATTGTCAAATGATCCGAGAGGAGTCAAATCGAGCTATTCGCAGAGTTCACAGTTCTCACGTTTCGCAACAGAAGCGTCGAGTAAAACACAATTTGTCCCTTTACAGCGATTTCCTTTTTGTTTCTTTTCTCTTATAATTTCGATCACGAACGCTGAAATATTTAAACAAACCTACGTCTGATTTGATACACGAATTTGTAGCACGGACGCCTCAACAACGCTTACCTAATGTAAAAGTAATCTGGCAAAGTATATTTTTAATATCATTTTCCAGTTGAAATTTTTTCGTCAGTTATCAAAACCTACCGAAATCTAAAGAAATTTATTTAACACACGTAATCCGATAAGTGCAAAAAATATGAGTGAGTTCAAAGGCTTGTCTTCATCAATTTTATACATCGTGGCCTAAGGTATATACTAACATAAGCCACGAAGAATATAAACAATTATTTGCAAATTGACTTCGCGAAAAAGAAATTCCAACTTCAATTCCAGTCGATTCTAATATTCAGAGACAAAATTATATAAGAAAGCAAAGATTTCGAAGTGAATGAAAAAACAAAGGACGATGCTGAGATAAAATTTCGAAGCAATCAACTCCGATTTCCCTCGGTATCATTTGGGATAGGTTTTCTCCGTAGAAGCAAGAAAAAAATAAAACAGAAATAAAATAAAATAGAGGAAAAACTAAAAAGGTTGTTTCAAGTAAGGGAAGTTTCCGGTTATTATTATTATTATTATCCTCGTTCAAAACGTGCGCCGCTTCCAAACGATCGTTTTAATCAAAATCTCGTTGGCTCTGCTATACGAAAGCTCCCGCTCTCTATGGCCTAACCCTCGTCAAAATAATATCACTTTTGTCTTGGTAAATTCTCATAGTAGATATCAGTATAGGGTACCGTCAGGCGTTGCGAATTGAACATACAAGTATAAAAAACAGCATGAAATAATGTTTTTTTCCTGCTTCTGAATAAAAAAAAAAAAAATTCGTAACTGAAGAAATTTCGAGAATGCAAGCCTCGGGCAATTTCTACCTCCGAAAGCCCACACAAAAAGCTCCTTTTTCTCTCTTTCTTACGATCCGCAGCAATTTTATTGGTTTTTTTTTTGTTCCTTTATACCTCCGACTTGATTCCTACGAAGTTGAATTTTGATTTTTCGATTTATTTTTTTGGCTTACTTACCTATAGTATATCGCCCGTGCTGGCTGCTCGGGTTGTTTTCGTGGGCGGTCCTCCAGGACGGTGGTGAGGATCAGGGCGAGGTCTGCAGTATATTACCTTGCGGAATGCTTTTCGAAAGTTGTCGCTTAAAAATGCGTATAATATCGGATTTACGCAGCTGTTCATGTAGGCGAGGACATGGCTCACTATTTGTACCATAACTGCCGCAGCTGACATCGGATAAAGATCCAGAGATTTTATCACCAGGATTAACTGTAACAGAAGAAAGCGAAGAAGGAAAAATTAAAAAATCTCACCGACTCGACTCACGATCGCATTATTCTTGCGACTAATTTCATTTTTCATACACGTTATAGTTAAAAGGTTAAAAGGGTTATTGCGGAAAGGTTGCAGGTGATCAAAAATTCGGAAAATTGAATAAACCCTCGTTTTTCAGACACGGAAAAAGCGCAATTTAAAATATCTCTATTATTTCTATTCGTTAAGATTATTTAATTATCGAATTTTCTGTGCTATACACACAGTGTTGAACAAATTGTAATTCTGCATCACGTTCTCGTGATTTACACATGTAAATTCCGTTACAGAAAATTGTTATTTATTGTAGATGTAGAAATGATGTAAATGTGTATGTAAAATTGATTTAACACGCAAGTTTACACTGCGTGTGATTGACGTGATTATTATATATTATTATTATCGTGATTATCAACATCATATGATGTTTATTGTACTTCCTGTAAGTATATAGTTGATTATAAACATGGCACGATTTCAATGTTCGAATAACCGCGTTGCAGGATTCATGGAACAGGATATTGGTCGCAACTGCAGTAACATCATACGACGTATACGTATATGGGGAAACGGATATGCAAAAGCTACAAATCCTCAATAGTCTGTTTTCCTGGTATTGTAGTCAACAAATAGAACCAATAGATCACGTTTCTCGAACGTTGATGCAACGCTGAGTATACGCTGCATGCGACACAACGTGACTAAAAGTAAAAATTCAATTTTATATATACAGGAAATATAAAAATGTCGATACAAATATAAAATAACCGAGAAGATGACATTCAAAATCCACGCGTTCCGATGGTTTTGAAATAATTTCACGAATAAATAAATATATTAGACAAAGAACAGATAAGGTACAAAAATATATATCAGAAACAAAATTATTAATCTTTATAAGATAATTCGACCGTTCGATTAATCGCTTAGAAAGATTTTATGCGGTATAAACTCTGCAAAGAGTACGATAATCTATAAGATCAGCTAAGCAATTTGAAAATGAGCAAGTAGACCGCTGCTTCACGGTAAAAAGTTGGTGGTGGTGGTGGTAGTGGTAGAAGATTATCTGCTCCGTGAATTATGAGATTTTAATTATCCCCTGTGAAGTTATTTTATAATACTTCGGTTTTAATATTACTCTTGAAGAATTTTTTTCTTCTGCATAAATTATACACTGTTCTTGTCGCATGTGATGCCCGTTATAAAATCTTACACATCCAATTACGGTCGCGTGACTAAAAATTTTTTTATCTTTTTTCACCGCAGCTGATTATTACCACGATATGAAACTATTTTTAATTTATTATCAAATTTACGTGATTTGAATTATAAATAGGTAACACACAAATTGCGTTACTGCGTTACTCTGTGTTACTTTCGCGATTGCAATAGTCTTTTTTCCTTTTAGTCGATCGTGACAATTATAGGGTCATTTCTTGGCATAATTGAGTTGGTTGAAAATAATTTACGGTCGATGGCGCCCGATACACATGCGTTACGTAACCACTTATCGAATTTCCAGACCTGCAATCCATTAGGCAATGTAACGAAGTTTTCTCCACATACTTAGGATGGTTTGAACCAGAAAGTCTCTCGTCAAACGACCACTCAACTAACTGGACCATGAGAATTATAAATAACTAGAGAAGCATCACGAAAATTAAAACTTCAATTCATACGAGTTTAATTTCTGTAAATAATCAAGATCTTATTCAGGTCTAATTTTTGCAGACTTTTCAATTAAATTAGGTGTATAAACGACGATTTTTCATTTACTTTTTTCTTCATCGCGCTATATTCACTTAAGAAAATATCCTCGAGTGGTTTCTTTCACTGCATTTACGAATTTCAAATTACTGCATCACTTATACGAATTGATTTTTTTATATCCTTACCTACATTATACATGCAAATTTTTTTTTCAATTGTTTTTTCTATCGACGAGATAAAGTATGCTTAAAGTCTTATAGTTAGAAATCGAATATGCAAGTTCGATACATTTAATGAATAATTCACCACATCTGTTGCGGTTTAATTTTACAAGAAATTGCAGGAGAAACAAAAATACTATCGACTCAAAAATTTTGAGTTCGAACGCTGTTTTTTAGGGGTGTCGTGAAATGTCCCGTTCATATGCAATAGATGTGTTAAAAATATATTTATAAAGGTAAAGTGGCAAAGTTCTGACCTGAATTGGACACCAGCAAATTGCAAAGACTCCAACGACGACCAGAACAAGTCTAGTTACTCTTCTCTTCCCTCTGCGACTTTCCGCGCTAACATGAGCTCCTCTCCATAGTCTGAGTAGCATACAGACGTAGAGACCACAGATGAGAGTCAGGGGTACTATGTAGCTGCTCAGGAAGAACGTTACTTGGAACAATGGCCAGTTAAACTGTGGTAGAAATCTGCAGGCCGTTAGCTGTTCTGTTGTAGAATTATACGGATCCTGAAACGCAGAAAATATCTACGTACATATAAGAAGAGGTTCCCGCTGATCAATAAATATTCGAAATTATTATGATACTGATTACGCAAAAAGTGAACTGTTATAATAATGATAACATTAATAAAAAACGTCAATCAATACTATACAATACAATATTGAATTATACGGCTGACAAAAATGATCTATAGTCGCCGGCGCGGATTCGTTCAGCTGCGAGATAAGACGCTAGAGAGGGTCTGGATTTTTTTTTTCTCCTTCTTTTCGTTACGTTATCGCAACAACTCCGCCCTGATTTCTATAACTGTCGTTAGATGACAGCTGTCATTTGACTGTAGGTTAGGCAATATTTTTGTACAAGCGGCCGCCGACACATACGAAAATAAGAATAACATAGACTCGTAACAATCTCTACAACCACTGAAAGTCGAGATGAAATTTGAAATGATCAAAATATCGCTCCAAAAAGTAAAATAATTAAAATATCTCAATGACATTTATTCCTAGCTTCATTTACTTGACGGATTCGTGATCCTGAAGTCAAAATACATAAGACTCGCCTGTGAACCCCTATCAAAAAAAAAGTTTATTTTTGACCCCAAAATCGAAAGAAATCAAAGGTTATAGTATCGATAAAGAACTTAGATAGTTTCCAAAAAATTTCGAAATGAAGGACCGTGTAACACGTGTGCTCGTGGAATTTCAATCCATACAAAACCTCCTCGCTAAACCTCAAGTGATATGTCCAAGCTATATATGGACCGTGATGTATATAGCGAGTTCATCCATTATCGGAAATTTCGGATCAGGCTCGCGTTCGATTAACTGTGATTAGGGCTAAGAGAGCATTGTTTAATGGGAGACAGAATAATTATGCCCCATAGACCAAGGTTTTGTCGAGACGACTTTCATTCTATGTGTATTGAATGTCTATACGAAATCTATTATATTATAACTTCAGAAATTTTTAGCAGAGACCTGGACCTGTATAGACTCCAGACTCGGACGCTTTTGATTTTATAATTCTCCGATCCACGTAACCGAGGTAATTTTCTTTACTCCCTTTTATATTTTTCTCAAGGATCCGTTATAGTACACAAGGTATAGTATCAATGGGGTAAGTGAATCCTCGAATTTATGTTGAAGAAAATTTTCATCTTATTCTATTACGCGTGATTCAAGTATCATATATACGATCGATTCGTAGCTCTTGACCTTATTTTTTATTTCACTTTATTCGTTTTTTCAAACGATTCGTGACTTGAAGCGCCTAATTAAACCGAAAGCATAAAGAAAAACTTGACCAACTCTGATATATACTGTCAGTAACGTAGTAATGCGTTGAAAAAAAAGAAGTTCCCAAGTTTTCCTTTCATTTGGAATTTGAGAAGAGGATTCATGAAAAAATATGAAAAAAAAAAAACGAAAAAAAAAAGAAAGAAGAAAGGAAAAAGGGGGATATACATATTTCACCAGCTAATGACATTCTTGTGATCTTGAAAACGTATAAAACAGCCAAGTGGTTTTAAGCAATAAAAATTAAAGCACGAGATGATTATGTAACCCGAGTGGAGATCCCAATTTTGTTTTTAAATCTTTTTTACCTTTTCTTTTTCTTTTTCAATTTTCAATTTTCTTTTTCTTTTCTCAATTATATTTCACGTGCAGAAATTTAATTATAGGTGGTGATAGCCGATGGCATCGAGAACTTCGTTTCACCAGCATCATCATATCGTTTTCAAATTATTTACATTTATGCACGGACTTGTATACGTGTCTGTGAAATCGTAGAAATTTATTTTCGTTCGGACTTAATCGAGCCACGCGGCTGTTACTACGCAACCCAAGTACTTTGTGTGTAAGGAATGCTTTTAACTTCTCGTAAATTCTAATATAAAGTAATTAATACGAAGAATATTCATGCAATTTGAAACCCTGAAAGTTGAATGGAGAATACCAACTGCACGGATATTAAATTGGAAAAGTCGGATTAAAACGTGATTTTAAAACTTCATTTAATCTTTCGTGATAAAAGTTTGTCTATGAAGTGCGATTGAACACTAAGCCAGGCCAAAAGAAATTTTTTTTTTTGATTTTTTCTCTCACAACTCGAAACATTGGTGTTAGATTTGAGCTCCTTCAGATAAATTTTAGGGGTCGCGCATCGAGTCTCAATATTTGCTATTTGATTAACACGCAAAAAATAACTTTTCACTGTTCAAAGCTGAGTTGAAAGATGCCAAGTCATGTGATGAATGATTCGAGTTGTGAGAGAGGAGATCAGAGAATTTTTTTTTTTTGGCCTGGTCTATTATACACGCTAAGAAGCATTTCATTATCAATTTTTGTAATTCGTTTAGGAAAAAAAAAGAATAAAAAAATTCCCAATACTCGACAACGTTTAATGATCGCATATGACACGTGAATATATATAATATGTTTAAACGTAATCGACACAAGAAAGTATTTAAACCAAAATGGAGTTTGTTCGACTTTTCGTGGGTCGCGCCCCCCTGATTGTCATCCCTCCAAATACGTAAATTGCAATATCACGTCGTTCCGATATCAGTGCGTTTCGCTAGCACAGGTGTCGACAAAATGCAGCAACGATTCGTGACGAATCGATATATCCCCGGCAATTTTTGCTCCCTAGATTTGATTCGACGAGAGTTTATCTGACGTCGGATAAAAATTAACCGCGAGACAGCTGACGCCTACGTTTTTAAAATTTCTATTTTTCAGTTTACCCGATAAAATATCAACCAAATCATTCTGAAACTAAAAGAATAAAGATGCACAGATTCGAGTTGAATCTCAGCAAAACCCAACCGTATATTTTCTAGTTTCCACAATAGTCTTTACCCTCAGATACTCGTTAAATCTTGTTAAGATCTACTTAAACCCTTACGATGAGTCGGGTCTGCGTATGTAACAGACAAACGATTTTGGAGCCAGGATCGTTTCAGGAATAACCGAGGTTAAGTAACATGATTATTACATAGGGTTTGTCTTTGACTGGGTTCACAGAATTTCCCGGTACCTTAACCTTCTGGTATAATTATACAGTACTCGACCTCTCGACAGACCCGAAATTCTGAGGTGGCATAAATTTAGGCAAACAAAGGACCGCGAGAATGGCCGATGAAAAAGAAAAAAGAACAACAAAAAAAAGGATGAAAAGGGTTTATAAAACTTCTGTGCAGACATCAAAAACAGGAACACTTTGTAAATTACCTTAAAGCCCGTGTAATTTTTGTTTCCTTAATTAGTTTTTCTAGAATGAAATGCAATAATTTCCAGAATGCGAAATTATAATGACTCATCTCACGGAAATATAGAAGCACACCGGACGATAAATAGATGCATAGGAATTGAGCTTGAATCAGTGGAGATAGGTTTGAGATGGTATAAATAAATATATATGTAATATATATACCTAACACCTCGTATCACATTACGTTTCTAATTACAAACTCGAAACTAATTAACTCATCTGCAAAACTCGTGGATTGGTTTGCGATATAATTGAGTGTATTTTGATCGAGTAGATGCCGACTTGACGCGTCACTTTGTTCGTTCATTAGTTATAATTAGCTAATTATAATTAGGAAGTTATGATGGATGTTGGTAATTGAATATTACAATGTAAAAACAAATCTCAGTTCACGAAATAGAATCGAGAAAAAATAATCCGAAGAAAAAGTACAGACCTCAGAATAAACCATATCGATAAGACATTATAAAATTTCGATCAACTCTTTTTGCGTTATCGACAGAATTTTACAGATAAAAAGCAGGAAAAAAAACTTTTACAGATGACTCACCTCGCCGTGCATAATGAGGACTGGAATGGAGGTGATCAGAATAACGGCCCACGCGATGCATATCGCAAAAAACGCATGTGTTTCAGTTCGTACTGACATCGAAGCGATCGGATGGACGACTGCCAAGTATCTGAAAAAACGCAAAAACCAAAATAAAAATAAACAAATAAACATATTTATACGCATACGTGCATCGATAAAAGCACATGAATATACACATGAAATTTGATGCGGTACGTATGAGTTCTTTGATCTCCATTTTCTGCCGTATGAGCGTGAAAAGTTGAATAAATGAAAGAAGTAGGAGAAAAAAGTACTCAGACTGTCTGATCTGTTTTTCCACAGTATAGGAGTGAGAATTACTAAACTAATTATACAATTTTCTATTGTAAAATGATTTGACATTTTTTAAATGATTTCTGTTGAGCTAAGTAAGTTTTCGTATATCATGACGACAGTATAACATAATAGGATTTCTTGAATCTTGAATCTGTTGAGTTAGAAATACACCGAGATTCTTCGAATGAGAAAATAAAATGCCTATAAAATTCACGAGTTATTTACTGCTATCTCGCTGTATCTATGTAATATATATGAACATCTCGTACCCATATATTATACCTATAGATATAGATAACTCATTTACGAGCTTGAGAAAGAAAATGCCAAGAAATTTTTATCCCCTTCATATTCTTCCCACTGCAATTGACACGCGGCTCTGCTCATTGTCAACCCCATAAATATTATGTATATATATAACGTATCGTCGCATTCGCAGTGCGTTCTTGACACCATTTTATTATATTACGCTGCATGGTTTTTTTCACGTGAACAATGTCGGGTATTTTATAAGGTATTTTATATGATGGAGAATATATAAGTATACATGCATACCTAAACCACATATATTATATGGACGTAAAAAGGGAGGCGACAGGTATTAGACTGGTATGCTTGGAATTACGAGATATATGAATACCGAAATCTCATTCAACTCGAAGTTTTTTTAGGTCTACGCCCTTTTGGATGCTGACCCTCTATACATTTTTGATAGAATCTATCATTTTACCGCTATGAAATTTCGAAGTTTAGTTCTCAATTTTTATCGATTAGCATTTTATTTTTTTTATTTTCAATGTACCTTTATGCTCGAGACGTACAAATTTGAGATCGCCTTGAGTTAAAATTTTATCTTTAGCTCAAAGCCGTTTCATTTAATACTAGAACTTGTAACTTTTACTAAAGTTTGACTCTTTCGCGCCACGTAACCGTGGACTATATCTGTACTTTATCATGATCATGATAACAAACGATCAAGAGAAGAAGCTTTGGCAAAATTATTTCGATTACTTTAAGCCCGAGGCGTAGCTACAATATGACGAACTTTTAGAACAAGCTGCAGCACCGATTCTACGAACACTTCTGACGTGTATTTGCTGTTGTTTCTGCTGTCTGCAGAATCTCACAAGAGCTATTTACAAATCCGATAGATATGTATATTGTATGTTATGTAAAGTACACCCCCATCAACTGTAATTAATCATCCCATGATCAAGGAACGATGACGACTCAACTTTAATATTGATTTTACGTAATCAGACAAGTGGCTGAAAACTAGGGCTTTCTGATCTTCGCAGATTTATCAAACAAAATTTCTTTAGGAGCGAAGAAAAACTTCCTGTTGAATTGAATTTTTTTTCTCTTTGAGCGAAGGTTACTTGGCTAATTGAATAATGAATCACATACTAAATATTAATCTTTCATTGACTCACCTATCCAAACTCATAAGAACCAGGGTGTATACACTGGCGCACGCTGTGACGATTATTAAATATTGAACAACTTTGCACCATAAATTTCCAAATGGCCAAAAAGGCAGTACGTAATCCGTAGCAGTAAACGGTACACAAAATATCACAAATAACAAATCTGCTATAGCGAGATTAATTATTAACAAATTAGTTGTTGATCGCATTCCAGGATTAGCTGCTACCACAATGACAACGAGAAAATTTCCTACCAATCCGACGATACCGATTAAACCAAACAACAATGGCACAGCTATAGAAACTATGCTCTGAAGAAGTTGATGATCGAATCCAAATCCAAAATCGTCGATGTTCGATTGATTGAACATACAAACTGTGGTGTTAAACGTAACGTTGCAAATCGGTTCCATTTTGTTAGAATTTTTGTTCCTTTATTAATCAATTTATTGAAGATTATCTCCTCGAGGAAACACGTTTCTTATTTATTCATTTATTCTCTCGACATTCAGCCAAATTTTTATCACAGGTCATCATCTGTTTGGATGTAAAAGAATTTCATTTGTTTTAATTTTAATACTTCCGCACGTTTATTGAATTATTAGCAAAAAATAATTCAATCATCTTCGTGTTAATTTGAGAAAAAAAAACAAAATAATCCCTTCCGTATATTATTAGTTTATTTTTTATCAAAACATGTCGTAAATTTGATAACTGATTATGAAGTTTCTGTTTATACGTTAAGTTAGGTTTACGGTAGGCAATAAATTTTCATGATTTTCATCTGATTCTGCTTCTTCAACTTATGATCCCCGCACAATTTTTCTTTTCCACAAGTTTCTCTTCTTTTTTTTCTTCTCTTTTTTCTTCTTCCGTATGCTTTCCAGTTTCTCGGCACATAAGACTCACCCCTTCATATCTACCTCAGAAGTTCACTCCGCAAATGTTGTGTGTGTGTGAAGGTTTAGAAAATATTGCAAAGGATTCATATCTCTTTTTAGCTCAAGATCCAGCATCTCCTTAATTATTAAAACCATTGAAAACGTCGTGAAAAACGACATTAAAATTTTTTCTTAATCACCGGTAAAAATCTCGTAACTCGTTTTGGGGTTTTCAACCAATTAAAAGTCAGCTGTTCTCCCCATTAATCTCGAATACCATCATCTGCTTAATTTTGTACAACCATAAGACGTTACGCGAAAAAAAAAAAATTCTACGTATTCGTGTGAAAAATTAATTATTATATTCCCAATCTCGCGTGTTTTCTCAAAAAAATTCGATCAAAAATATTCATATTTCAAAAAAACGTTACCCGCTCTTCATTTCATCTGTGAATATCAGCAAGTATAGAGCTTTCATGGCAACTGCTGATTTATACAACTTTTCGTTTTTGCTTTTAGTAGAAATGATATAAACGGTAATGGTTTTTTTTCGATTTTTGAGAAGATCTTGTTGTTTCAGGATCGTCGTTGAATAATTTCACTGTATTTCCTTCTCTGAAGCGTTCTGTATCCTTTTACATTTATTAACAGTATTATCATTACTTGTTTTTTCAGAGATAAAAGCTCAAAAATTCAATTTTTTCCTTACAAATTGTTCGAGCTGGTGATCTATAGATCTCAGTAATTTATCATCAGTTTGAAAATGGAGAGAAGAAGAATGAGAATACAGAGATCTCAAATGTTCGCGTAACTTGTATCATTATCGATTTATATTTCTAATAAACTTCGACAGTTGTAATATGCCTACACCATGCGGTTTTTTTTTGTTTTTTTTTATGAATTTAGTAAGTGTTATATTAAAGTATGTAAAAACTTATGGTGATTTATGCTTCTCGATATGCTCATAATTATACTGATATATTATTATCTGTTGTTGGATATCCCGTTGCAGAAAGCGGCACACCGGGTGTTCGTAGTTATATGCCTTCAGTTAACGCGCCACAAATATTCGCTGAAGCGGTAAAAAAATTTGTTAAAAAATTTCAAATGTTCTTTACTCCCTGGATCAAACTCCGATCCAGACACATAGGAATCTTGAAAATATTTACACGAGAAAAAGAGAATCGGGTAATAGTTCGTCATCAATTTTATTTTTCAGTTTTAACGTACAAAAATCGAGTTAAAGAACTGTGAAGGAACTTGGGATATTTTTCGTCACGTGTTAATTTTACCGTTATATTCAAATTGCATCGTCCTGAATTCTTTATATCTTAGTTTTTCGTATGTTTCGTTTTATTTCAGCGTTGCGACCGCTAGAAATAGCGTCGCTGACGGTGGATACGACGCGACTGTTATACGGCAAAGCGAAAATGTAAGTAGTGAGATCAAGGTTTGAGCCGGCGCGCCTTGATTTTTGCTCGAAGCGCGCGCCGTACGTATGTCATCAAACAAAAAATAAAAGCACACGGTCGAAAAGCCCAGTCAGTAAAGCGGAGACGAAAGCTGCACGTTGGTACAGTAGAAAAAGCTTTTACCAGTCCACAGCATCCTCTACGAGAGATGAATCTTCATCGGGTCCGTATCTTCTGCCGACAAAATTACGCTGTAGCCGTTGCAGGTGTTTTGATAATACCCATCGAGCATCCGCACTTGCGGTTACATCGATTCAATATTAGCTGGTTTGATAAAACGCTTCGTGAGTTAATAAAGATTTTTCTTTTTTTCTAAAACTCGAGTAGCGTATTTCTTGTTAACTTATTGAGATTAAAAATTTATCCCTATGATTCGCATAGCGAGCAGACGAAAGTCGAGATCAAAAATTGTTTTAGATTGTAGTGCGATAGTATCAGATACGATGATATATGTGTTAAACTTTAGTTGCAGTTTACTCAGTTATTTAGTTTTAACTTTTTAAATTCAGGCGATTTATTAGCGCTGAGCTGGCTCATGGCGTAATTTTTTTCTTTCCGAATGTTGGTAGAGATTCGGAATAGGTATATAACTGGGTGACGTTATCCGTATAGTATCCAATAAAATATCGCTTTCAATCAATGCAGTAGCTAGAAAAATCCAATTTATTGTCCAGCATAGATATCCTCTGAACTGATTTTCTCAGTAGAGAATTTTTCCCCGTTGGCCATTCGACGAACAGTTCACTCTAAACTTTCGCTTGAAACGCGTCTCTTACTATTTCTTCTTTTTTTTTTCAAAATCATATATATGTATATCTATACAGTTATGCTTCGCTTCTATCGCCTTTTCACTCAGGCGCTTTATAAATCGAGTTATTTTAATGGATCCCTAGCGCAGAAAAGTTCGTGTTTTTCAGTCTTTTGATCCGATGAGGTTTTTATAAGCGATTCGTGCGCATCTATACACTATACCGAGAAAATATCAGTCTTTGTGGCAGCTCGGGGATGATCTTTCTCATCTCTATCGTTTTTTGTTCTTCTTTTGTCTTATCCTTTTTTTTTCTAAAGAGCTTCTGCGCGAGACGGATAAGTATATAGAACTAACGAAAAACTCGTTAGTGAACTTGAAAGGAACACAAATTCTTTTAACGATATATCATAGCCAACGTTTTGCGAACCAATATCACAAAGTCCTTACAGTATATGGAGTGCTATTTCAACTATCCCCAATAATTCACTAGGCAATCGCATAATAATTAGAATCCGATTATCGCCATACAGAATGAAAAAATTTTTAACACGAGTTACGGATGTATAACAATCGGAATTTCGATCGATGCTAATGATCTTGATGAGGCACAATTTGATGATGAGGAACTATTACCAAATTGGTATGCCTATAGCGAATCGTTATTCGGAAATTCTAGTTAGATCCGTATGTGTGTATATAGTGACATAAAAGAAAATTGAAACGAACAAATAGACTGACATTTGGAATTATCGACCTTCGATCTTGAGATATCCTGTCGTTTTACTACCACTGCACAGCTATTGGAAGTTATAGTGGGCGATAAAAAACAGCAGATTACTTTTCGTCGTCGATATAAATTTTGCCTCGGTTGCCCTTATACCTTTCCCCTTCGATCCCGCGTAACTGCGGCAAAAGAATGGAAGAAAAAAGAAAAAAAAACGAAGAAAAAAAACGCTTAAAGCTTGCGTCACAGGGTTGTAATTATTAATAATTGCAGCATCCAATCATATATCTCCAGTGCCGAAAAAAAGAGTAAAGGAAGTAAAAGAAAAGAAACCAGAAAAAATTAGGCGTAAAAAAAGAATGAAAAAAAAAAACTGCTGCGAGAGCAAAACCCGATGATTCATTTCCATGTTCATTCATTTTCAGAGATTATATATTTTGTTAACTCGAGAGAGGGAAGTGAAATTTTTTTTTCTGTTCTCAAAACTTAAGTGGAGTTCCAACGCAGCAGTTTTCGCTTATTATTGACGTAAGAATTAAAGCTTAGTGTTGAAATCACGATAAAAAAATGAGAAGTTTCTACTGCAGTTAGTTTTTTTTTATCTTATTTCTTTTTCTCTTTTGACTATAAACCTGACCGGCGGATTAGAGATGGAAAGTCTTTTGAACCCAACAGCGCCCTGTTCGCAACCCCAAAGGTGTACTAAACTTGTTCGGTCATCCCAAGACGCAGGGGTGATTTCGATGGCAGTGCCCTCCTTTTGTTCTTTTTTTTTTTAAAGTTTGTTTCATTCTTTTTATTTTCTATTTTTTTCACGATTTACTCACACTTTTACGAGCGTGACGTATAGGGATAAAATATTGACGATCGACCCACGGGGTGCGATTCACCCCTACTTTGTTCCTTCGTACCGTAAAGTTTTACTCCATTAATGCATTTACCCGTCTGCTGGTTGCTCCTTATTCTTCTTCTTATCTTTCTTTTCATGATTCTTCTTCTTCTTCTCATCATATGGCTCTGAATTGGCACTATGGCTAGCCATCTTTTCTCTCGTATAACCGAGCCTTTAAACTTTAAACACTTTTCTTTCTCTATACGACCACTATTATATCTTTATACATGTTCTCGGAAATGCTGTGACTAAAAGCGTAGTTTTGACGAAAGTTAAGTATAAAGTTTAACTAGAATTCTTGAGATACTTTATTCTATGGTTCGAGTAGTAAAATGAAAATTTATAATTTGTAACAGGTGAAGAAGTGCAATAATTATTTTTATGATGCTGAACAATTAAAATTTTGATTCAAAAATATTTTTTCGTATGATTTGTGGTATCAAGGTCTTCGATACTTCCGTGGTATCTAATTCATACTGAATCATCAGATTTTGTAAACGAAACTTTTGTATAACCCCTCGCATTTTTTCTCCACGCACAACTCAAGGCGCAGATGAAATTTCAGGACACTTACCTATTTACGAATAATGTCGACATGATTTCTGTATACAGTATTTCTTGGAAACCGTGGGAATTCTGACCCACTCATACGAAATTTTTGATCCTCTATACTGACAAAGGCAACGTTTCGCTCTTCAAAGGAAAAATATGGAGAGAATAATTAGATACGTTTCAACCGCAATGTGAAATTTCAAGCCACGTTATTGTGTCTATGTTTTTTTTTCCATTTATTTTTTCATTTATTTAATTAGCGATCAAATGTCAAGTGTCGTATACTGAACTCATAGTATATTACAAAATGCTATCTTATGAGTTTCGGAGCATCGTCAATGAAGATTCATTGATTTAATAGCGATTTTCTACCGTCGAGAATTACGTATGTCGAGTCTTACCCTCTCAAATGATTATTCAACAAACGGTGAACTAGTGAAAACTTCAACTATACGAATACCATCAAAATTGCATAGACGTAAAATTTTCGTTGGCATAAACTGAGTCGAAACTGAGGTGAGATCGCAATGCAGGATAACAAATTTGGGTAATTTTATTGGCCTATTCGCAATCAATAAACGATTTCAAAATTGATTGATTGTATAAAAAAAATAGGTGTCCTACCTAAGTTCTTCCTGTAACTTTTTCGACAATCGTCTGGGTCAATACTCTCTGAGCCAAATTTTTGGCGAAATTAGTAATCTGGTCGGTGAAGCTAGGCTTTTTTGGAGGTGGCGGTTGTCCGTAACCTCCCTGGGGATTGTAACCTCCCTGAGGATTGTAACCACCTTGCGGATTATAACCACCTTGTGGATTGTAACCACCTTGTGGATAACCACCCTGTGGGTTGTAACCTCCTTGTGGATTGTATCCACCCTGTGGATTGTAACCTGCACCAGGCCGAGTTTGCCCGTATCCACCGGGATTTTGATTGGGGTAACCTGATCCTCCTTGAACTGGACCTGGATAACCTGATGCGCCCTGATTAGGATAACCAGCATTTACATTACTGCCAGACGTTCTCCTAACAGCTGCTTCTCCACCGCTAGGATAACCAGAGGATCTAGAAGTAGGGTACCCGGAAGAACTGGAACCAGGATATCCGGAAGAACCGGAACCAGGGTAACCGGAGGAACCGGAACCAGGGTATCCGGAGGAACGGGAACCAGGGTACCCGGAGGAACCTGAACCAGGGTACCCGGAGGAACCGGAACCAGGATACCCGGAGGAACCGGAACCAGGGTAGCCGGAGGAACCGGAACCAGGGTATCCAGAAGAACCCGAACTTCCACCAGGATAACCTGGGTAACCAGAATTAACAGAACTAGCTCTAGTTCTCTGAGCAGTTGAGTCCGAAGAGCCACTTGAAGGATAACCAGATCCGGAAGGATATCCAGAGGATGATGGATAGTTTGAGGATCCAGAAGAGGGATACCCGGAGTTAGTAGGATATCCAGAAGATGAAGTTCTAGATCCAGTTGATCCTGAGCTTGGATAACCTGATCCCGCTGGATATCCAGATGCAGTTTCACTTCCAGTCTGACGTCTCGGTACATCCCTAACGTCTCCACCACCATTTTCTGCAAACATTTCATCGACTGCCTCCTGATTACTAGAAAAACGATCTCTTTTCGGCCCCCAACATGCCATGCCGAGTCCAACACCCTTTAAAGTGTCATAATAATCGATGACAACTTCGATATTCTGCGTTATTCATCTGTCAGGCTACCACAGCAGGACTCGTTGTTAAATAGAATTAATTTTTGCCAAGCTTCTGCGATTCTGCTTAGATATCTCGTTGCCACGGCGGTTCGTTTCCGGGTAAAATAGGTTCGAGACTAGGTTAATATTGGAGAATAGTGTTTGTTAATTATGCCAGAGTTAATTTGTTGAATAATTTATCCTATTTCGTTATCCCTTATTGTTCCTAAATTAATCATGCATTGTTTTTAATCATGCCTTGAAACGTACCAAAGTTATTCATAGATTAAATTATAATCTTCGATAAGTTCGATTTGAGTAGCAAGTAACAAGAGTTAGGGGGGAAAACATGGTGATATCGGTAATGACTTCATGAACGAAAACTCGTATGTCTAACGTATTTATAGAAAGCTATGTATTTTTGGTAGCGTAAAAATTTGATTGCGTAAGGTTATGCAGTCAAAAGTTATATATGTAGGTATATTAAGTACCTATTTGTTTAATATTTAGCGTAAATATTTTTCCGTAACTTATTTCATCATATGAAATTTCATCATTCATCACGAGTATATTTTCGTGATGTTCTTCTCTTGATCACAGGATTTTTTCTTTTTTATCATCACGTAAATGGAAGTATCAAAAGCCTGACTCTATGGAATATTAAGTACAAAATTGGTATCGATAATTAGGTCTGTTTTAAGTGTGCACAAATATTTGCGCGGGTCGTGTTCGATCTATAGATGTGATTTAGATATTATTATTCAGAATTGTGTAATTTCAGTAAAAAATTTCATTCAATTTCGGAATCTTCGGGCTTCTTGAGGGTTTCGATCAATAAAACGGGGTGACTTGATTAGCCAGAGAAGGTCCAAACTCTGTTTCCCCGATTGTCTGTTCTAGAGTGAGTGGTATAATATCCTGCAGTGGCACCCCCATTTTGACGCGTACCGGAAGTACCACCTCCAAAACTAGAAGTTCTAGTAGGATCTCCTCCATATATTCCGCGTGTATAGCCATTCCCGAAGATACGAGTGTAAATCGAATTGCCTCCGATTGTATTTCTGCTTCCAGACTGACCGGATGTCCTTCCAAATGAAGATGTTCTTGGTGGCGGTGTAGGTTGTAGATACGGATTATATTGTCCTGCTGGTCTTTGCCCTGCAGGACCTAAGAAAGGATTTTCGAAATATGATGTGGAAGCGTCGATAGTCGTTCTTGAAAAAATAACCACCGCGTCAAAAAGAATCGCACTTATCACAACTAAAACCTCAAGCAATATTCAGTTATTAAATCTTCTGATGATTTATTCTGAGAAATTTCACATTATGTATGTCGTTGCCACAATTATAGTCTCGGACATATTTGGCCTATTGACCTATCTTAGCGTACGATAATTACTTGGAAAACTTGAAGACGCCATATCTGTGCTACAGTTGTATCAATTATTGAGTCAGTATATGGTTAAGATCAAAGTTCAAGTGGTTGATAAACTTTTGGAGATAGGAAATAATACGACTCAGACTTTAGTCCCATTAAATAAACTTGATCGATCTGTACAAAAAATCGAATAAAATTTTTTTTTATAATAATATATCATATAGGATCTATACAGAACTGATGAAAACGATGGGGAGTTATCGATGCTGAATTAAATAATTTTTTCTTTCTTTCGTTTACGTTAAAAAATAGACGAATATATATTTCTAACTACCTGTTTACTATACGTTTATACATAATATATGTGTAATTACAGTTTCAATTTTGAATTGTCTAACTTTGTTCGTTTTTTTTTTTATTATAATTATATCTATATTTGAATTAATATTATAGTTACATTATCAGGGACTATATAATACACCCTTATATTATGCGTTAAAAAATTATTGAACTTATACATTTCTGTTGGCTCGCAATTCAATTATTTATGGGGTACGAATTAGGAAATGCTCTTTGAGAATTTTATGAAATTTTCTAAAAGCTAATTGCGCATGAATTTCGTAGTTGCTTTGTCAAAATAAGAAATTTCAAAATTAATTTACGACAATTCTATAATGTTCTAGTTTCTTGTATCGAACAATAAATAGAATATAGAAGACATATAGAAAGCTATATAAGGCACGTGAATAACGATGCTGTCCATGTTTAATTATATAGTCATGGATAAAATATTATCGCATTTCTTTCTTTCTCGTTCAATTTTCAGCGAATAGGTACTTAGGTGAATATTATCGTACAATTTTCCTCAAAATTATCACAACCCCGTTTGTACATGTAATATAATTAAATAAATTACCACGACTCATACGTCACTGTTATGCATGTTTACAAATAGCTATTGGAGGGTACAGATTTTTATGAACATCATAAAAGTCTATGGAAAATCTCGTATAACCTAATTAAAAACATCGTATAAATACATTCTCAAGTTACGCAGAGAATGAAGAATTTGATTTTTAGCAGTAAAAAAAACGGAGAGAAAAAAAAATGCATACTTTAATTAGAAAATGACAGAATGAAAGGGTTGGAAAACAGAAAAATATTGGAAGATCCATTCGCAATATTATTTGAAATTCAGTGCGTTGAAATTCTACCCCGGTAGCTGGGGGGGGGGGAAAAAAAGAATTTCAGCTAGAGGGATAAAAATTCCGCGAAAAACGGGAGTTTCCATTTAATTTAAAACTCGACAATTTGACAGTTGACAAATTTGAAATTCTACGGAACGATGCAAAACTTATGTAATTTTCCCAACCCACCAACCCGGTAACGCGGCAACCGAGAAAAATACAAGTGATGAAAAAAGAAAAAAAATAATTGGTAAAGTGAATGGTATAGAACGAAATATGTAGAATAATAGCGAGGTTGGTACGGTAGATAGAACGAAATGAAAAAAGAAAGAATATCTAAAAACAAAAATTATAATATAATATCCACATAGCTGTCCATTTCATCTGGATACCAAATTTACATTCAATTAATAACTAACAAATTAGGAAAAATTTCTAATAAACGTCGCTAAGCTAATTAAAAGAATAAAAATCGTTGGTAGAGCTGTTGAAGTTGCTTCATTTTTACGATAACGTGGATTCGAATTATACGTAACATGACCACGATTTTGGTAAGTACTAGGATAATTTTGATAACCAGGATATTGTTGCGGGTAATTAGTTTGATAGGGATAATTACCCTGTTGTGGATAACCACCTGCTGCAGGATATCCAGCAGGATTTTGTTGTGGAGAATTTGGATAAGATTGAGGAGGATAATTGGACTGTGGATAGTTAGTGTGACCAGGTACCGGCATACGGTTAACGCTAGGATAAGGCGGATATCCAAGATTTGTACCACCCGATGAGGGGTAGGGTAAACTACCGGAAGAACCTGAATTCGTACCATAATTATTCGATGGATCAGGTGGATATCCCAAATTAGTACGAGAATTTACGGGATAGTTACGATCCGGGTTAATAGGAAGTGCTGGAGCATTTGCGTTCGCGTATGGATTATTATTTTGGGGGTATGATGGATTCGAATTTGACGATACGGAAGGCGTATCATGATGAACATTCGTTTGCGATGGCTGCCCATTCACGGTTGAGACCCCGGCGGAATCGTACCCTGAAAATAGGGAGGTGGGTTTGATGACGGGATTTCTTTTCCCCACTATTTTCGTCCACATAAATTTGTCATATTTTTCCTTTTCTATTAATTAAGCTTCGCTAAACACCATGCAAGTCCATATCAGTCGGTACAAGAAAGAAATTCATTTATCTTGGGTTAGAAACATTCGTGCTAATACGTTCAATAATATCATGTACAAAATAATTAATAACATAAAGGAAAGAGAGAAAGAGACTAAAATTTTGGACCCGAAAATTTGGAAGTCAATTCTATCATGCAATCCCGTTTCTTTTTTTTTTTTTGCCTTGTTTTAAATTTCAGAACACTACGATGAGGGATCACGGTTGGATTAAACCGAGCTAATTAACACTCAGATTTTAATTAGTTGTCGTAAAAAAAACCACACGTATTCAAACGTAGGTATGCAGGGATCTAATTTGTTAATAACCTCCTCCATTTTTTCATTGATGACGATCATGCATTATCGCATGTACTTTTTTATTCTTTACTGTAGTTACGCATAATTGAATTTAAACAGTTTCATGAATAACAAATGTGATGGAATCACAAAAATTTATGTTAAACACGTAGAAATTTGATTATAATAATAATTGGTGTAGAGTTTATATTACCTGAATTTCGCGTTTTGGGTTTACGTCATAATTAGGTACAGCGTTTGATGTGATCATTGAAACGATATTAGGTATGGTGACTGAATGATTAGACAGATGAATAGATGCCCATAAACCAAATGAATTTCCACAAACTACACCGCATCACATAGGATTCATGCGAAAGCGTAACAGATCACACATATTATCTATAAAATGTAAGTATATCAGGAATGTGCATGATATATCAAAATACGGGATGGATATCAAATAAAATCTGGAATGTACATCACGCGTGAATTTTTCCGCATTAATGGCTCGTGGGAGTTGTCGCTTTTTTTTTTTATCGAACACATAATTCGTGAAATGTTACTTCGACCTATGCTCAAAAATATATGAGCGTAAATGGACTGTATCACTATATGTTTCCGTTTAATTAACTAATTTCAATAATTTCTTTATCGACAAAGAAAAAAAAAAAAAAATTAATAGTTCTGTATCGATCCCATATCTTATAATCTATACGTATGATTAGGTGTGATCAAGAATGATGAGAAGAAACACCATATCTCCAAAAGATAAAAGACACCACAGAAACCATCTATAAGATATTATAGCATCTACCAGACTAAATTTTTCTAATTAATAGATTCTAGCAAAAAAAATTAATTTAAACATGCAGATAATCTATTAACTTTCAGCAGATTTTTTAAATCCATCTAACACATATACTGACAAACAAATTAAATAAAAATTGAGAAGTATGAAAACGGAATTGGCCACACGACAAATAATATTTACGTATTTTTATTATTGAAACATACCTAATCCCGGAACGGTGTTGACGCAAGTTGGTCTTCCATTTTCTGTTTTGCAGTACTGACCACTCGGACAAATCATCGTGGTGCAACTTTGGCCTATAGATAACATAAGTATTTTATAGAATTATTAAAAAAAAAAAAAAATCTGCACCGCTGCGTGGTGACGTGCTGGACATTTTAAGAATGAGAGAAAAATAAATTGAAAGAATTAAAAAATGAAGCTTGTGTAAAATTCCTCACCGCTCCCTGCATCAGCGCTTCGTTTACAAGTGGGATAACGTCCGCACTGATCACGTTGATAAATCGTGCAAGGATCTTCCTCCATTACACAAACTTCGCTACTAGGACATCCGATATCTCTACACGTTCTTCCATATTCTGAAATGATCAATTTTTAATAAAGTATAACTGCAGTCGTATATATCTAAAGGAAATCTTCATTTTGCAGATAATAAAAGCTTGCGGTATTTCGTTAAAAGAGGGATCGGTTCCGTTTCGTTTGCTCTATTATTGGGTTCCCGGAAGCTAGTTTCCAGTAAAATAAATGAATGAAAATTTACGCGAGCATTCAATTGAATCATAATTAGCCATTTTGAATAATAGAATCAAGTGTAACCACGCTAACATCGCCATCCGATCAAATATCCACCGATTTATTCGACATTTTTACTCGATTCGGCCGCCTTTTCTTTTTTTTCTCTCAACAGCGCTAGCAGCTATTCCCTGCAGGAGTTTCACACGTTTTAAAATATTGATGTCTATCAAAGTACACAGCTCTGCTCGCCGTCAGACTATGAAGCTTCTGTATATAACGAATGAATAATTTGCAGAACAATAAAAGAAAAACGGAAAATTGCCACTCTAGATTTTAGCGTGAATCGCCTGCAAACCGTTGAGCGGATGGAACACCAAAATAATAAATAAAGTGGTTTGCCTTGAGACAAATAAAAAAAGAAGGTCATTCCCCACTGCAGGCGTATGCTAATATCGATATTTATGAATGATACATCCTATAAAAATCAAACAATAAACTTTCTTTCACGAACACCGCGCGTTTGAATTTTCTATATTTTGTCAGTGTTAGAATTCAGGTCGCGAACGTCTACGCAAGGATAAGATATTTGCACGTATCAAAAATTTGCATCTGCTGAGTGAGTTATATTACATCGTGCAACTAATTGAATTGTTCTAATCCAAAGGTCAAAATAATTGAAAAGTCTCGCAGGTAACTTGAGATGTCATTGCTTTAACACTTTCCTGTAAAACGAACCCTCGTAATAATACGTACAAAAACGAAAAAAAAAGATCAGATATTTCAGGAGCATTTCTTTTGTTTCTAGACACGATTTTAATAATTCCTAGACTGAAACTGCTTGAAACAAAGTTCTCTTTATTATGTGTTCAAACCTATTGAAGGCAATTACGCCTCATACGGAAACCCGATACGATCGTACAGCAATTAAAAACTGGTTTTTCTAGTTTTCAAAATCAATTTTTAACCAACTACAATTCTTTATACAGTATACGGTGCAACTACTTATTGATATAAAGAAGAAATAAACAGAATGAAGAAAAAAATTAATTCATTATCTTAACCTTGTCAAAATTGGCCAAACCTATATACGTATAACAATATAAAACCTATGTACTAGATTGTCTAGTCTGTATTAGCGATAGATTGACCTCAATAATCAATTTAGGACCATACGAGAAGAAAATTTTGTTCATATCCAAAGAACGATCTAATATCTTCAGTGTAAAAACATTATTCCTACACGTGTTATTGCGGCACGACTATATCAATTCCGCGCGTCAATCTTCATATACATGCATTGATATCTCGCAACCTTGAAAAAAATTTCCGCGATAATCGCTGCATCCGGAATATATCACATGTATATCTTTCATGATTACTTTTCCTTCTAACAGCAGGGAGTTAATTTTCCAAATAAGGGTTCGGTCGCGAATGACGTCACACGTGTCGATCTAGATGAAGGTATGTACTATACTTTCGATCATGGATCGAAAATTATTTACTCCGAATAGATATATAAAATGTAGGTGGTTTGTATAAAGTACATAAAACTATTACATAATTATAGATGAATAATATTACTGTAAAAGACTTACTGGAAAACGGTGTGACACCGGCCAGTGACGTCATCAGTAGAATTGCGACGCCACATCGCGACGCGAAAGTCATCTTCTCAAAAACTGTAACAACGATAAAAAAAAAACAGATTTATCAAAATATGCACATATAAATCTAAATGTCAATATGTAATATGCAAAGATTTTATAGCGAATATATTTTATAGGGTCATTGAACTGATGTTTTATTGCAGAAATATAACAGAACACAATCATCCAACTTGCAGTGTACGTGCCTTCAAATATTTCGCGTATATTTTTAAGAATTTATTGCTGACGCTTTATGTATTTTGCGATTGTATGGTATATGATGCGTAATATGTATGTACGAGTGGTTTTTACAACGAATCGCAATAGTCATCAAGCGTTCGTTACGAACTGCAGTTAACAAAGAAGTGTTTGGCTATACAAACACACCGGAAATGATTAATAAACCGGCTTCGAACGATCACCTAATAGACTTTGTTCAGATTAGTTTATTGTTACCGTTCGTAGAATTGATAGAAAATAAATTGATCAGTCTCGATAATTCTCGCTGTTTCCTATAGAATCGAAATTAATTTATAGCCATGAGTAAATTGAAGGTTAGAAGTAGAAGAGAGAAACATCATCTTACAAATGGTAAAAATTTGATCACAGTCTTTCCCGACAAAAATGATTATACATACAGTAAAGTTAAAACGATCGATTATCATATTCATGGTGATCATCTTATTTCTAAAAAGAATATTTCACAGCATTCTATCTATACGTATCAATGGCAGTTAGCGAACAAACGAGTAAAGTACATGAAATTATGAGTGTCCTGGATGGTAAAAGCTAGAGATGTTCTTAACAATGTAATAATAAATTACAAGCCTTATATATGATTGCGTTAGTCGGATGGATGATCGCGATTTGAATAGCTTGATGTCGAGTCAAATTGGCTTGGGTATTCAAAGCGAGTTTGTCGAGGGTCAAATATCGTGCAGACATTGAACCGCGAATTGAAAAGGTTTTACGATATATTCGTATAAAGTAATAACGAAAGATCTTCAACTCGAGGACAAACGTCGTTGCAGGATATTGTGATTTAAAAATGGAGAAGCTGCTGCTGCCCGAATATAATTCTCAACGATTCTTTTCCTTTAATTTTTTTCCATCAAGTTTTACTCACGCTATGATAAAAAAAAGAATCTATAAATATACGTGATGGACAATTTCAGAGGAAACTATATTTATCTCACATGGTTTAACAACGATTCGCTAATGCGTAACCTTTTTTTTATTCATCTCACGCTTTTTGCGACGCGAAAATACTACGAACGTGTAATCTGACGAGACGCTTCGCGATGCCAATTCGAAAACATGAACTGTAAGAAAAACAAGATTGTCAATCAAATTTTTGTGAGCAAATTTGCAGCTAATTATCAATGACCCCATAAACATACGTGAGCTAGCAGTACAACACTGAAATTATGACTATAGCGTTTCAACTATGATACCAGCGATCAATAACCCAACGCCTCAGTATTTTTTGGATAGTCTAATATAAAGAGAATCGAATATTCAGCTATCAGTCTCATCATCTGCTGACTAACAAATAATGGTAGAACAAGTTCGATGAGAAATTATTTTTTCACTATCAAATGTCAGGTGAATCGATCCACGTTTTTAATTACCAGACTCAGAGCTCCGACAGAATTCCAAATTTGGTCTGAAGGCGAGCCACGATGATCAGCGATTCTCGCAAAACTAGTTTGTTATTTAAATCCACGTATCGCAGAGAATAATTATTATAAAAGACGTGATAATTGGCGTAATATTGTTTGTGCAAGAAATGCATTCGTGTGATGATAAAAGGAACATTTGAATTTAATGAAAATCATCCGAACGTACGTAGTAAAGTAGAAGATCAAACGATATTTATGGAGTAATTTGTTATTATTCCTCATCAAGGTGGATAGATAGTTTCTCTTCGCTCGCATGCGCATGGCATTGAGAACATCAGGATTTAGGAGAATTATGCATTTCTAATATTAAAAACGAAATCGTTACGTTAAATAAATTACGTCATGCTCTCACCTTTCGCTATTCCCACTTAATCACAAATAAAACTGTTGTTTAAACGTAAAGGAAAAATTAACAAAGTGTTTCAACGTAATATGCGTAGAAGACTTGATCTACACTTGGCCAACGTTACTGTGACACTGAAGCGGTTGTAGGAATCCAATATGGCGGTTTTAACTTGGTGGGAGATAGAGCGAGAGAACGTCGGTTGAATTTCAAGAGACTCACGCTACCGTGTAAGAGTGAGACGGTTTGCGGCAATGAAACTCGAAGCTATAATCCATCGGCTAAACTCTAAAGTGCGACAAAGATGAAGAGCGACAGAGTTAATCCAGACTAAAATTACAAGAGTAAAAGAGACGGAGAAATTCTATTACGGAAATAACATCGGAGTTATAACTAGAGGGATAAAGAAGAATATAGGAAAGTATAGAGACCCGAATAGACGAGGGCCAGCCATGACGGACTGGGTGCAGAAGAGAAAGATAGAGAAATATAGCAAAGGTCTGAATGCCCTCCAGGCAGGTACGGAGCAAGGACGATGCGGTCGTTCAATTCCACTTGGGATAAAAAGAGACGCAGGATATTGAAAAAGGATCAAGATTTGCCGAGCAAAGAAACACGTCGGACTATCATAATTATACGCAGTAAAAAGATTCTCGTGAGATACATGTATTTGAAATCTATACTTTTGATTTCAATCAAAACTATATGGAGTATTAAACAATTTTTGCAATTTATGAATCCAAGAAAGAAAAATTCATTTCGATTGAAATTTCAATTTTGTTTATCAGATAGTGAAGAAGTACGAGCGCCCTCGTCTCGCATAGAATTTATAATTAAATTAATTCGTTTCAGATAACGCGATGTGATATCAAAAGTATATAACCTTGACCCCTGAGTAAATCTTTGATGACGTAGGGTTGAAATCAACAAATATTTGATGAGAAATATTTTTCTTCTACGTTTTCAAAATAAATTCAGAGAATTTCAATCAACGTAAAATAAAATTAAGCAATTATAAATTCTCCCGAATATAATTAACCTATTCACAGTCCACGAGTGTCTCATTATCGGATGAATTACCAACATCGTCACTACCTCGAGTATTATAATTGCAGTAATTATACCAGTTTCTACTATACATATATATATAATAAAATGTATAATATAATATAATATAATATTTGTCATATCTACCGCGCAACGGATGTTTCGGTTTCTCAACATCTTTTTGATAAGAGTTTTCCACTTTACTCATAAAACTGGTAATATTAAAAATTATAGTTATGACTTCTGCTACAAATTTCCTCTGATGGTCGCTTATATAGGTCACGAGAAGTTTCAAGAGGTTATCATGTAACTGCTGAATTTCCCTATAAAATAATTAGGGAAATATAATAAACGTATTCGTACATGCCTACATATATATTCACCGTAATTCGATTTCCACTCATATATTATAACATGGAAAAAAAAAACCAGAATTACCGCCTCATGCAGATGAATAAAATTATTATTTACCAAATTTGTGCAGAACAAACTTCGTGACGTTTTTTTTCCCCCTACAGAAGAGAATTGAATACCTGCTGAACCAAGATATCCCACTTGGGATTTCAGCACAATTTTTTTACGTTTTCCCTTCCCTTTTTTTGTGTTATCAAAGAAAAACGCGCACGAAGTAAAAAGAAGAAATAACAAAAAGGTTCGAGCCGAGTTATGTGATTCGATTAGAACAACCCTAAAAATCAACCGGTGTAAAACATTCGATAACGCGCGTCAACTAAACGATTATCCTGACACCATTAAAAAGTAAAAGAAAAAAAAGGGAAAAAAAGGGTCTCACAGATCAGTTGCAGATTTCACCGCGTTCGTTAAGGGTCGCTTAATCGCAATGTCCCTATATATGGCATTCTTTAACCTCAATCAGTTAAATACACGGAAATTTCGGTAGTCCGAGTCTAGAAAAAAAAAAAAACCAATTTATGGAGAAACAAAGGAATAAAAACCATCAGAATATACATGGAAAACGGAAACGGCCGGCTTCCTTTTGTAGCTTATTTCATTTTGTTTGGTTTTTTTTGTTTCCTTTTTTTGAAGTAACATTATTTAGAGCGCCACCGCGTTTCGTGTGTTTGCGCCCTTCGCATCCCTTCTTGGTCTGTGCGCGACGACCGCATCTAAATAACAAAGGATCCGGCTTGTGAGTATAAAAAATACAAGGCAAATAAATATGCTACGTGTACGTATACATGCATATACTGTGTATGTGGTTTATATTTGTATGAGGTATATTGTATATGAGGGTAAGCATCATGCCTGCAGTTTACATTGTGTGATTTTAGGTGGTTGAAATTTTCTTTTTTTTTAATTTTCTCCTCCTCTTTGCTTTTTTTTGCGGTGTAAAAATATATTTCACCTGGAAACAAAAATGTACAAATCACAGTAAGAGCGTGGGAGAATTCGTGATGCATGATTTAAAATTCGAAAATAAAAAAAAAAGAAGAGAAACAGATTTCAGATATTTTCGCCACGACTTTATACCGATGATATTAAATAATTTATTATTTTATTTTATTCTAAATATATTTTGTTCTCTTCTCTACGGAGACTGGTGAAGAAAGCAAAATTCAAACATGATTACGAAAGTTTGCCAAGTGAAAAGTTGTCGTCTTTATTTTCCCCGAAGAAAAATTTCCAATTTTCTATGGTTCATGTCTATCATAAGAACCGTGCGGAATTATTTTTTGCAAAAGTGTTGGCAGTGGGTTGAATATATAGCTGTAGGTTAGGAGTTTGGTTTTGTTAGAAGTCCCGATGTTTTATGCCAGGTAAAAGTTTTTTCTTTTCTTTTCTATTTTTTTTTTTTTTCTCTTTTTTCTCTTACTTTTCGTTACTCAGCCGCACGCTTTTCACTTTACGCTCAGAGTTTTACGGCGTCGAACGGCAGCACCCACCAGTAGCAACAGCTTGAGCAATATTTTTATGGCACAACAGCTCGGATTCTTAAGCATGGCGTAGAATTTGAAAAAGACATCAGAGAACGTGGAATTATCGGAGAGTAACATGAGCAGATATGAAATGATGGAAAAATTGAAAATAAATGTAGGTATATAAAAAAAAGAAGTGCAGTAATGTCTGCAATAAGGTTAGTAAATTTATTCAATTCAGAAAAAGTCCTGAAGAATTTTTTTTCGCTATGTACGACGAGTATCTCGTGAAGTCCAGCAGGATTTGGAATAAAATTTGGAAGATGATTTTGGGGAAATTTGGAGTATGATTTGGATTTTGTGAGGTATGACTTTTTTTACATATATTCACGCCGTCCAGGAGATAATAATGTAACGAAGAATAAAAGACGAGTGAGGTCCTGCAGTGCTCTCCTGTCCATAGGGATACGACGTCATCGCATAGAACCATCGGGTGAAGTACAGCTTTTGCAAAAATGACAAGGACTCGTTGTAGCATTGTTGTGTCTGATTCTTAAGATTCACCGAATTGAAATCCCGCAGAAAATTGCGAAGGGAAAAAAATTTCATAAGGAAATAAAGTTATACCATATGGATATAACCACAGCGGGACTTTCTGTAGAATTATATATGAAATAAAAAAAAAAAAAACAGAATAAATGATATAATTTCACCGAAAAATTTCAATCCCCACGTAACTCACATCGCGCGATCTCAACCCCGATTTTTTGTTTAATTATTTTTTTTCGTTACATAAAAAATCTTTTGTCGCACGTGTACGTATGGGACGTATACTCTGAATTCTAGTTTAATAAATGACGGCATTTCCACCCCTTTTTTACCCCAAAATTTCCTAAATTAGCGTAATTTGACGGAAGGCTGGCTGAATCAAGGGGTGTTTTGTGTCTTGTTAGGTTGGGTATAAACTGCAGCGGTGCCCTTAATTGGTTTGGACTCGCATTGTGAACGACAATGACTCGTTTCATTGATTGATGGTTATTAACGTGAACCCAAATAGGTATAGACGTGAAATTGTAAAAAATCCATCCTTATTACACAGAATTTTTTTTCCAAATTTCAGATTCTCACCTCTCGAGCTTGTTGTCAAGATTTTTGAAATCAATCACGCGTATTTTGAAATTCCTGTAAAACTGTGTCTTATTTCCAAAATTTCCACCCTTCCAAGACCACCTTTCGTATAAAGGGCCAGCAAAAATTTGAATAAAAACAAATCTGAGGTCCAAGAATTTTCTTGAAGGGGTCTAACATGGGTATATATATTTCAGCAACTACCCTTACGCAGTAGATTAGGGTAACTACTGCGCGTAGTTAGTCATCTGCTTTACAACCACGAATACAACGGTTTTGGTATCACGTAGAAAACTCACCCCCTAGAAGTGGTATAGGTAGGGTACGACATCAGCCGTTATATATCGAAGGGCGCACGTTTACGCCTGCGCTGATTCAAAGGAGGATGAAAATCATGAGGGAGAAATAGCTTGGATGCGGAGGAAAGTGAGGGTCGAGAGGACGTCGGGACAGTAGGACGTCGGGCGTCGACCGGTAGTCGAACCTTCCGCTTCGGCCCGGCAGCCGCAGTCGTTCCATTCGACTCCAAAAAATATCGTGGAGTTTTAGTTGTTGTTTTGATTTTTTTTTCATTTCTGCACCCCTTCAACTTCGTGACTTTATCAAATAATTAATCGATCAGTTTTCGATCGCTGGAACCGAATAAAAATAAATTCAAATCATCAGATATTTCACACTGCCAAAACTTTTCTCTCCTCTTTTCTACCCCACGAACAATTCTAAACACCACGAGGAAAAAATGAATGATATTATAAAAATATTCTTTGAATGTTGAAAAATTACTTAAAAATTCATTCATTCATAATCATACATTCTATTGTCCGAGTGATTTTATTTATACAGTTTGATGTAAGTTTTCGGGATAAATTATATCTACGGAGACTGTGCACAGGTGAATGGTCGTATGACACGTGTAAAAACTGAATGTGTAAACCAATTGCGAGGCAATTAGGTTTGTTGTAGGAAAAAAAATAAAAAATTGAAATATTAATTTTGCAAAGAGAAAAAGAAAAAAAAAAACTTCCCTTAAGTTTTGCGCATTTTCTATGTGAGGTGATATAAAAAAATTTGAAGACTGTACCGAGTAGATAATTAAAAAATCGAATCACTGCCAGCTAATGTAACATGAATAATGAATGAATAAAAAGAAAAAAAAAAGCAAGAAAATACAAATCAAGACAAAACACGTTGTTCACTAAACAGAATATAATTCCTTATAATAAATTCTGCGACATCTCTTGCGCTGTTTAAAAATTTTCAACACCCTCTCTGCCGCGTTGGTCAGCAAATTATGAGAAGGACTCCTACAATAAAGTGGAACTACATGAAATTAAGGCACTTGAAATACGAGGTACGAAACGCCCTCTTGTAATTTACCCTTAGTAGTGTAGAGAATTTTCTGCATTTTATTACTATAACTATATACGCGTTGCATAATTGCGTTTATAATTGTGTCGTAATTTTCGAAAACAAAAAGAAAAACCGACTTGATTTTTGGAAAGCAATTCAATTTTGTTACAATATACACAAAGTTTTGGTTAATAAAGTATCGCACCAGATGTTACAATGATATTTGTAATCATGATAATTTCGAAGCTTAATTGGAAATATGTATAAAATAATTTAACAGAATTATCGAAGCAGAAACAACGATCGAAAGTAACCCACCCGAATTGAAAGCAGTCAAAATCTCATCCAAACGAACAAGGTTTTCCAATGAATTTGGTTGGTTAGTTACTCGCGTGGTTATCGTCGAGTCAACCAGTGTGTGATTTTCATACTGTCCAACTGATCAAACCGCGTTCCAATAATTTAAAGATAATATACAACACACCGATTCTACATTGGCCCCGTGATATACTGCGTCTGTATATACCAATTTTTGATTCCTGGGGTGAATTTGTTATTGATTTTCAGTGAATTCAAACAGAAATTATTGTGAACTGAGAAAAACCGAGAAAAAAACAAAATTTCAATAATATTGTGAGCACGTATGTAACGTATTCAGAAGAGGGGTGGTATTTGATATCCTGCTTAATTGAATGTTATAATGAATGAATAATTGCATGATGTGTCAGGATCCGATCCCGCAGATTAACATCAGTACTGTGATTGAAAGTTTGTAAAGTTTCTTTGAATTCTCAAATGAGAAAAAACATCTTTAGCAGGATCGAAAATCAGACTGATTGACTTTCACCGTATAAAAGCGACATTTTAATCCGTTCTCATCGTTATATTGGGTGAAAATTTATTACTACGTACGGATTGAAGTGTCATATTTCAGATAGTTATATGTATAACTCCATTTTCCATACGTACAACTCACCACTACATGGTTATACACATATGTAGTACGCAATACTCATGAAATTGCAGATTCCTGCAGGTATAATAAAACTGCAGGAAAATGCTGCAATAATTTATCGGAAACTATAGAATCACTCTATGTATATCCCTTTATGTACAATATAAATACCTGCAAAAAAGAATACGCACATGTATTTATTCGTATGTACTCGACTACATTGCTGGTATATGTACCTATGAAAATCCGCGATTTAACCGGTAGGTAGGTATATACGTATAGTTATAACCCATGAACGTAATAATATTCTATGCACCCTCTACGCAAGCTTACATTGCTGCAGGTACTAGAAAGATATAAAAAAAAAAGAATAAAATAAAATAAAAGGAGATAAGAATAATATAATATCGTAATAATAATAATTGAGAATCTTGCAGCACGAGATATACATAAATAATATATTTTACGTGTATAAAACTGCATGTATTTTTAATCCCTTGCCCTGTATAGGAGTAAGAGAGAGCCAACTACGATATAAAGTAACTCGTGTAATCCATAGATACCACATGCGCATCATATTTTCACAATGAGCGACGTAACGTTATTTTTTTTCTTTTTTTTTCTTCTCGCGTTTTTCAGCGAGGCCACTTGGTTGTTTTTTCATCTCTGTCATCGCTTGCCATATGCGTTTTGCTATGCTGAATTCATTTTTTATAAATATTTCAACCAGAAATTTTAACATTCTAGTAAAATCCGCGTACGTAGACAACGGAAACAACGATGACAGGGTTGAAAAAAGAAAATTTTAAACAAGGAAAAGAATTGAAAAAAAAATATTTCATATTCCACCCTAGATCGTATATATGAAGTAGTAACCTAATACGTTCTTCACCGAGGATGAGATGATTTACATCCGCAAGGATTCGATAAAGCGAGGATGCAACAAGAAAAAAAGAAATCTAAAATTGACCGATGTCTACGCTGTATATCCTCCTTGGGATCTTTATCCGATACATAATAATAATAATGATAATGATAATAATAATGATAACAATATAACGATTTCTGGTCACGGCCCGAAGGCTGTAGCATAAAGTCCCCGGGGCAATTTGTCAGCGCTTGAATCGCGTAGGGGATGGTTTGAAATTCGACGTCAGTTGTACGGACGACTGCATCAACGATAATGCTAATATTCACTGCACCATAAAGCACACTGTATGGATAGGAAATGCTGCAGACGGATATAGGTATACACATGTATACATAGATCGGTCGATTTCCTTAACCAATAAACGAGAAGAACATACTCGTGTACCTAATTGGAATGCACGTATATAGACAGCAATGGTACGGCAATTTTCTGAATCATATACCTCAAAAAATGTGATGTATTTTGAGGTAGATTTCCAAAAAAGTTTCAAGTTTGTGAGCAACAAAATATACGCGAGCCACAGCTGGCAGGAAACTTCAATTGTCCTTCTCTCACCCTGCGATTAAGCAACAAGTTTTCAGGCAAAACAAACTTTTGACAGTTTATTATATAATACCTCGTAACGAATCTCCTGCATACTTGCTAAGCGGAGGGTTGTACCGTAGATACCAGATGAAAAAAATTAAACGTCAAACTAAAACCAGAATACAAAGTCAAATCGAGAGAATTAAGAAAAGTTTGAAAATTTTACAGTCCTTCAAATCAGATTTTTACTTACGATTAACTCCTATACAGGTGTAAATTGCCACTCAGGGTTGACCCAGGATCGTTACACTCCCCAGGTGTATTAGATGGAATTTAATTATAACAAGTACAGGGATATCCAGTTACAAGATATCACGCGATAATCAAATTATGGTTTCCTTTTTCCAGACTAAAATAATTTTCGCACTTCTATATCACGTGGTTAACATGTAAGGAAAAAGTACAGAGAATGTATAATTAGCACTGCAGTAGAAAATATCATTAATCATATAAATGCCCAATATATAAGGATGTATGTACGTAATAATTCTAAACAGGTGTGTTAAAAACTGCGGTAACTAAAGTTTCAGGGTATTAAGTATGAAATAATTAATGAAACGACAAACTTTTCCTGTTAAATAAAGTATAGCCATATTTTCACCGTACCTAAGGTACGTTACACAGGAAAAGAAAGGTTCTTTTACCTCCCTATTAACAATCTGCACACTATACGTACACTTTCCAGATTTTTATGAACTTTAAATTTAATTTTTGACTATTCATTCACGAAATCGAAGCTTTCAGTTTTTATAGAGAGATAAAAAAAAGAAAAAAAAGAAAACGGAATCGTTTTCAGGATTCGTTCGAGCTTTCAGTTTTTATATCCCGTAATTATATATTTTACGAAAGGCGAAAACAGCCTAGTTTCAGGATTTCGTTAACGACCAACATATATAGTCGGATCTAAAATCCTTAAAGGGACTTTGAGTAGCATTTCGATGTTATCCGAGGATATAAGGAAATGTTTATAACCACATCTAATAGGTTGAAGCTTTAGCCGATGTGCGTAGACGAAAGCTTTACTCTTTATCTTTTAGTATTATACATCCGAATGTGCGAATAGCAACGCCTGCACGCGTTATATAAAGCCGATATATCCACCGATGAAAATCCCTTCGCCCTCGGAAGCTCCTGATGATGCAACCCACACGCAAAATTCTATGGGTGCCTATACACGTTTACATTTGTGAGAGTAAAATCCTCCTGCGCCATCTGGGGATACACGATTTTCGACCATTCCGATATACCTGTATACCACGTATAGATGTAGAAGTACGTAACAAACCGTGGTACTTTCCACCCCTTCAATGACAATAATTTTACACCCTACGTTTACAACGAGCATCCTATACATGTAGTATGACCCAGAAACGAAAACGCAAATTCCTTTTACACACCACATCGTACGTTTGCGTATGTTCCTTTTATCACAATAATCCTCAACTTTAATGACTTTTTTACTGCAATTTTACACGTGGCATTCTACAGCTGAATACATGCTATACATTAAATAAATGTTTCAAAGGGTCAGGAACCAACCAACTATTCAAGAGAAAAAAATATATTCATACACGTGGTTAAATAGTATGTACGCTCTATGGGTGAGTAAATTGTAGAGTTTGGACTTTACCGGATCGCAACTCTACTTGACGCGTACAAATGAAAAGTTCGGATTAAAACAAAACTGAATTAGTAAAGTAGTAATATCCGAAAATCAATGAATTATTATTTGCTAAAATAATAAAATGGCGAGGAAACGTGATAAGGAAAAGTTTTACGGCAACAAAGCTTTAACTTTTGTACCTGTAACGTGGAAGTATCAAAAAGCATTTCTTTTGATCTTAAATACTTAAGAGAGAGAGAGTGAGAGAGAAAGACAAAAGGCAGAGCGAGAGAGAGGAAGAGAAGCTTTAATTATTCAGAGAATCGTTATACTAAAGTCGCGTCGCGGTTAAACGCTCCTTTTAGTTTTTATCACAAGAGTGAGAGATGAAAAAAAGAGCAAAAAATTGACGGTAGAAAAAAGAACAAATATTTTTCCAAAATCTACTCAGCTGGATTATTTCCGAGTCCGCTTGAAAAATTACTTTCCAGCTTTATATAATCCAGGATACCGTTCCACAGAACATGTGTAATATATTTAATTTTAACTTGATCCGACATTTCGGATCGTCTTTCGTCCTTCGAGAAAAAAAAGAAAAAGAATAAAAAAAACGAGAGAAAAATCATTTCCAGTGAATTATGTATATATACATTATAATAATGGTTTACGAATCCTGACTCAATTGAGGTTTAGCTTTCTGTATTTGAATAAATTTCCGTACATGCATAAGTAATTAGTGGTGAGAAAATTTCCGGTGTTACATAAATAAACGAATCACATAATGGTGCATCTGGAAGTTACCATACTTGAAGAAAACACACAACTTCCCGTCAAAATATTATCATTTTTTCTCCATTTTATCTCCAACGCCCTGAAGTTCGAAACGTAATGTATTTGAACAAATGTCTGATGTTGCGTCCGGTTTAATTGATTAGCGAGATGATCCATTCGTTTTTAGGTTTACAAAAATTTCTATCAGCTAAAAAATCATACCGGTCAATCACGATGACTCTAGAACAAAGAAGTTTTTGAACTTTCGTAATTTGAACGAATATCCAGAACTTCAGTTAATATAATTTTATATTCAAGAAGAATTATAAGTACTTTACAACGATATGTTCTGCATTAAATTTTCCTACTCACATAAACAGGCAGAGATATTTGCGGTAGCGAGTACGCGAGTTTACATAGGTACGTAGGTATATCTGTACGGGACGAGAATGAAATGCAGACCACTGTTTGAGTGGTTCTAACGAACCAGGTGAGACTACAAGTATAATGTTGCGGGTTGCCATTTCTGGGATATCCAGCTATCCTCCCATTTAGTATCCTACACGGTACCATTTTCATTGTTAGTACCACGTAGTCACGGTAAATGGATACCCGTATGTACACGCATCTAGTATAATAAGCTAACTTCATACGTTTTCGCAGACAAAAGTCGTTTTCCAAATGGCGTCACTCTTGTTACCCCCGCAAAGGGCAATGTCCGTGTATGCGAGTTGGTCACTTCTACAATTTTATCAGACAATAATTTCATTTTTGATAAGTCCAGCCGATTCCAACCGAAATTTTGAACTTTGAGAGATTCTGATCATACCGGATAAAGAAAATTCTTTACCTAATTCCGCAGACAATTATATTTAATTGCAAATCGATCAATTTTCTTTTCTAATTTGGATACCACAGATACAACAACCGATACCCGATTATTTACATTTTACACGACAGCAAACGTATTTGTATCAGCGTAATTTAACACCCCATAAATGATTTTCTTTTTCCGTTTAAAATATTAGTTCAAGTGTAGTAACACGTCCCTGGACCAGGTTTAAGAAAAAACGAAGCGTGCTTTGTAAACAATGACCAATTAAAATTAATCGAGATAAAAAGGAGAGATAACTGATCTCCTTTTTCTTTTTCTTGTTTGATTAATTTTTCTCTCATTTTCCTTTTCTCATTTTAATCGATTCGAATCAAATTACAGGTTCAGAGTAATCGCGGTTAACGATTAGCTGATATTGGCATATCGATAAAACAAAAAAGTATGTAAACTACATAAGACTCGCTATAGATAAACAATCTTCTCACCTAATATTGACTCGCGAAAATCAAGGCGGTATATTACGAATATTATGTACCCGGCATATTTATTAAACGTGCAAAAGGAAAGAGCAATAGAAGAAAATAGAAAAACAAAGAAAATGAAGTCGATTTTTATGGTGAGCACAACTTCACCCCCAATATGTTCCGAATATAAACCCATTTGGAAAACAATATATCTCTTTGCGACCGTCGATCCTCTTGTTGCTCATGGTTATTTTTTTGTTTTCTCTTTTTTTTTGTCATATTATCTTGCCCAGTCTCTCGCGATTGTTTCCGGGCGGTTTTCTTCTTTACGTAAGAAATCTGCCTTATACTCACGTCGTATTCGTTTCCCCGTTCCGATGTTTGATCTCCTTTGTATGCACCCCTTTTTTCTTATCACACTTTTTCACCAATATCTTCCATCTTTTCGTCAGATATAAAAACCCCTACGTCCCACGGGCCCCCTCCGCCACCCTCATCCCCATTCTTCGTCTATGGTAAAAGTCAAGAGCTTTTTATGAGTTTTTCAAAGCTTTAGGTAATAGCTGTGTATATATAAGTATACCACACGTAAGATACAGCAACAGTACATATAGTATGGGAGAACAGTTCGCCCCGATCTTCTTTTTCCCTTAAGCTTCCCGATACTCCACCGAAAACTTTTACCCGCAAAATCGATGCTATATCTAAACGTGGTATCTTACCACCCACCTTCTTAGCCTCATCCTACTCACGCGTTTTACACGTATATTTCAAAGACTTGGCAAAGATCTGATCTTGACTCAAGTCGTAGTTTGAATGGAAAGATTTAACACCACCTATAATTTCCTCAAAACTTTTCTTCCTAATCCTCAAAAATTATCATTCTTTTTTTTCTCCACTACATATGCGAGCGCATTTGAAATTCATGTACGGGTACGTATATGAAATCCTTCGAAAAAACATCTCAGTTTAAGTTGGGTTAGGTATTTTTTATTTTATTCAGTTATTTTATTCATTTTTTTTTTCGGTTAACCTCCGGTGGCTCTATTCACACCGCGGTATATAGGTATGACCTGTGCAGTACGACCGTATTGCTATATTGGCTCGCGATTTTCTGAGGGGGATATTTTTTCAATCGCGCAGCTATATGGATACGCGTATACCCATATACCGCGCTTATGGCGTGTGTAAAGAGAGCTGGTATTGTTTTTTTTTTTGGTCTTCTTTTTTTTTTCCTTGTTTTCTACCACCCCCGTGGAGTGATATTAAAGCACACAATTTTTCACCCCATCATTTCCGCACCCTATAAAGTTGTGAGAAAATCAAGCAAATCGCGTTATACCCCCGTCTAGTTGACGAGCGTTAATTAATTTCACGATCATTTCCAACGCACCGTATTACCAACTCTTATACTGCTTCAATTTTGTCCTACACACGATGAACGTAATTTCTAAGGATCTTTCTAACATCCGACATCTACGTATAAAATGATTTTTCATAATTGCGCATTTAACGTTCCAGCTCGTACAGATATATAAAATATATTAATCATACGAATTATATTTATACATACGTTATCGTGATAGGAAAAATTTAGAAAAGTTTTTTTTATCCCTTGTAAAATAGAGCAGGACTTCTAGTTTTATATTGATTTCTTGAAAGCAGCGTTGGGAAGTACCGTTACATACATTTGCACTCAAAGTAGCGATTACCTACGTTGGAACATTTTCACGATGCGAATGAAGAGGGTCACCCCCTTCCCCACCCCCCTACTCTTTTGTTAGGGTAAGTGCCCTGAGGCGACCGTTTGACCATAGTAACAGTGATCACCCAATCGTCGTCAAAACGATATAAGTATATATACGTACTAGCCCACAACTGCTTTTTGATGCAATCCTGTTAATGGATTTCTTACAATTTCCCCCAATCCTTCGATCCACTTACACAAATTGTAATACCTACTACAGATATAAGGAGATGTGAAATAGGATATTATAGATTTTTGGTGACGTAATGAAAATCTAATAATCATAATCTCAAGAATTCTCTCCGTCGTCTTCATTTTCTCACAGCTTCTATACCTTTTCATCCTTTAAATTCATTCTGCATGTATTTTACACACTCCAAACGAACTAGAATTCGGAATTGAAAAAAAAAAAAATCTTTGAGTCAAAAGTTCATGATAAAATTACACACCACATTCGTGTGAAACTGAATATGTTGGCTAATCTCAAAAGCAATACACAGTAATGAAATGTATACGGCGATTCGTTAATTAACTGATAATTAATTAATTTCAGTCGAAAAATCAACCCCGAACGTTTTCTTCTAATATCGCACGTATATTACGCAAAGAGATTAAAATTATGATAAAACAGAAAAAGAAAATACAAAATTCGGACTACGTCAGAAAAACAAGAACAATTAAACAGAAAAAAAAAATCTCTTCATTACACACACGCTCTGATCCTTGCCCATTGTCAGTCTAAATTCATCGTGGCAAAAGACTTCATATTCATATTTTCATCCGTTTAGTAAATCGTCTTTTTATTCATCGTATTGTTTCGCCGCGCCCTCCTTTATTTCCAGATTGATAATAGACCGTATAAATAATTTCCATTTCGTATTTTAATCCCTTCCTTTTTTCCCTTCTTCTCAACGCGTCATATTATTTCCGCATATGATCGCTCGTCAAGCGCGTCAAAAAAGACGAAATAATTTTCAACTTAACAGAATATGTGTTTAAAAGAATGAAAATAAAAAAGATACCGTGGGCGGAAGAAGTTTAAAAAGAGAGAGAAATTTGCATGCATATAACGCGCGAGGGTAACGTGATTACGTATCACTTTGGATGATCTAAGAATCCTGTCTTCTTTTTCTTTTTCTTTGTATTATATATATAATTTTTTTATTTCTTTTTCTATTGTGCGTTTTTTAAGGACGACCTGAGCGGGAGATTATCGAACGGAGTCGTTTGCTTGTTTCCTTCGTTGTACCGAATTGCTCAAGCGAAATAGCATTAACGAGGGGACTTGAGTTCTGCAGGGTAAGCGGCAAGAGCAAGGCAAGTACCAAAAGCAACTCTGTGTGTTGCTACAACGAAGGATGCATCACCAGATTCCAGCATCCAACATCCAAACCCAACTATATGTATAGCATCCCGCGAGTTCACTCTACAGAGAACCATCAACGTTACATCTATACAGATATAAAGGTAGCGCAGTCCCGCTACGACTGAAGAGCACAAGGTTTAACGACTGCTTTCACGAAGCCCTAAAATGTCTCTTATAAATCCCCTCCAACTCGTCAATTAGAACTTTACGACCATCTTCAACTTCGAACTAAAATTCTGTTACTCACCCACGCTTAGATAGATATTGTATACGTCTTTGCCTATTTATCTACAGTAAAACTATTAAAAACTTTCCCTTGTCACGATCGCAAAGAACCTTCCATTACGATACCAGTTTTATGAGTAAGACAAATGAAACCGATGACAAAAATATCGCGGAATACTTCGGCGATAATCTGATTATTTTTCGTCGCAATGAATTCAAAAAAACAAAAAAAAAAGTACAAGCATTGTGTCATTATATCGCAATTAAAGTGTCCGCCATTTTCTTTTTCATGTACAAATAAGCACATGGAATTCGTTACTTCTTGATAAAAAAAAAAAAAAAAAACATCTTATTGATTGCACCCGATTACTTCACGCCCTACAAAAAAAAAAAAAAAAATCGAACTTTAACGATGCTATCGTCACGTGGTTTCGAAAAGTTCGACTGACTTACTCTCGACGAAATAAATGTAGCCAATAAATTTACCCAGTGAAAAGAAGTACTTTATCTTCTCTTAAATACAAATACATCCCCACACAGGCTTTGGTTTATTTTTATCATGTTCTCGAAATATCAAAAATCGAATATCTTGCCGCGGTAATTGTATCACGTATGAATTCATTGTGCCCGAATTTTTCGTTTTTTTTTTTCTCATTTAATTGCGTTCGCTTACACCGAATCTTCGTAGGTGATGTACTATGGTGAAACATAGTGTATAAGATATATGCCTGAGTACTCGAATAGTTTTGTATTCATGTATTTAGATAGGAACATTATTCTCATTAGGGGTATATTTGAACGTGGATATATACGTATAGGTTACACAAAAGCGTAGACTTGAAGTTTAAGTGCGAACGTAGATAGGTAGGTATTACGAAGCATGACTGGAGCTTTGCAGCAGAAACGTATGTGAATATATACGCATATTACATACATAATGCATGTATAGTTAGATTCGTAAGGTGGTGGTATAGGAGGAGAAGTTAACTTATACGGTAATTAGAGGTAGTTTGGCCATCCATCCTTGTTACGTTCATTTGAATCAACCCTTGGTCAAAGTATACGTACTTGTATATACCCGTAGGTATATACGCGTATGTGTATAGAGGATAAAACGAGACCCGCCTAACTTAACCCTGCTGTCCAAAACCCGTTATACCTCGCTTACGAACACCACATATAAGTTACCCCCGCAGTATCATAATGGCCTATAGCCTTATTCAGCCTGGGTTTTCGTATACGAGCGGCACAGAGAACCCAGGCTGACACCCGTAAAGGGCCATACATCTTGCGCCTTTCATCCGACAAAAATAAAGGCCCCGAAATAGGCAGACGATATATGGAAGCTGGGGTGTCGCTGCTAGTGGGACATCGAAAAACCGACGTACTTGTGGTTCGATAGATCGATACAACTACATCTGCATTTACAGAATAAGCTACTGCGAAAAATATAGTTATCGATCTGATTTAAATTCCTATCTTAAAAAGTTGATGACCAATCGAAACTCGAAATTTCGAAATGAAAACTCGAAGAACAAATGAGCAAATGTGTTTCTGAATTCGCGCTGCGAAATGAGCGTGTACCGATTGGTGCCGTTGCATTTTACGCGTGAATTTGCAAATTTGATTGGTGCCGTTGCATTTTGCTTGTGTGCCGATTCGACTTTGCGGAATGTGTGAATTGTGCCGCTGAACGGTAATGACATTCTATTCGTTTGCTGATTGGCTGAGAGAAACTTGAATATTGCGATAAACTTCCGAAGGGGTATACCTTATATTCGTTTCGATTTTGAAGTCAAAAATCCATTTTCAATTTCGATACGGTTCAATAGATATTTATAGGCTATTCTCATGTATTTTGAGCCCAAAAATCCGAATCAGCTGACTAAATTGATCTACCTATGAAACTAATCGAGTTATAATCGATTTATCGCTCTGTGAAAAGTGAAAATCAAAATATCTCGCGAGGATTCATTCCTAGCTCGATTGACTTGACAGAATCGTGTTCCTCAGATCAAATGACATGAAAAAAGCCTATAACCGCCCATCAAACCCCCCAAAACTCGAAAGTTGGATTTTGACCCCGTTATCCGTGACGTTCGCAAGCTAATTACCTCTATTTCGGGGTCAAAAATTATCGATTTTTTTTTTTTTATATTCGACAGGCGTTGATACGCTATTCTTGTGTATTTTGAGCTCAGGAATTTGAATCTGCAAGCCAAATCCGTCTATCTATAATATTGATCCGGTTAAAATCGATTTACCGCTCTAAAAAGTGAAAAAATCAATATATCTCAATAGGATTTCATCTCAGCTCCATTTCCTCGACGAATTCGTGTTCCTGAGATCAAATGACATGAAAAAAGCCTATAACCGCCCATTAAACCCCCCAAAACTCGAAAGTTGGATTTTGACCCCGTTATCCGTGACGTTCGCAAGCTAATTACCTCTATTTCGGGGTCAAAAATTATCGATTTTTTTTTTTTTATATTCGACAGGCGTTAATACGTTATTCTTGTGTATTTTGAGCTCAGGAATTTGAATCTGCAAGCCAAATCCGTCTATCTATAATATTGATCCGGTTAAAATCGATTTACCGCTCTGAAAAGTGAAAAAATCAATATATCTCAATAGGATTTCATCTCAGCTCCATTTCCTCGACGAATTCGTGTTCCTGAGATCAAATGACATGAAAAAAGCCTATAACCGCCCATTAAACCCCCCAAAACTCGAAAGTTGGATTTTGACCCCGTTATCCGTGACGTTCGCAAGCTAATTACCTCTATTTCGGGGTCAAAAATTATCGATTTTTTTTTTTTTATATTCGAAGATCGTGTTCCTGAAGTCAAAATACACTAATTGTGAATCAGAGCGACGAATAGAAGCATAAAAATGCGGCGCGCGCGAAGCGTGCGCGTGTAATGCTAGTTTGATTGAAGTTACAAAAATTTGTAAAAATACAACGATCACAATTTTCAGAGGTCAATTTTTTTTTCTTTCTAAACGGTCGATCTGATTAACTTCACACATACCCGTACGAGTAGGTGTACGCGAATAGTTCGATCCGACGAACCCCATGTCAAATAGGTTAAATGTCATTGTTCCGAAAACGATGGGAGACATTCGATTAACCCAACGTCAACGGTGGCAGCTATTTCGTTGTGATTCTCACCGTACACGTATTAACGCGAGTTAATTGGGACAACTTTAATTCTTAATCGTGTCGTGTTCCGAATGGAAAGGAGAAAATTTTTTATTACGAGTAAAACAAATATTTGGCGCAGATAAAAAAAAAAATTAAAAACAAAAGACTTGATATAGCCTCTCTTTTCCGCATCGTCATTTGAGCTGATTCGAGAAAGATTTGAAAACGGAAGAAGAATTCCACCAAGCGATCTTCTTATCTCAGTTTTAGTTTATTTCTACTTTATTCTTTGATCCTCGGTTCAATTTTCATCTTTTTTCTTTTTCTTTTCTTTCCATTTTGTTTTTTTTTTTTTGTTATTTTTTATTTTTGTTACACGGAGCAGAAAAGCTACTTCGCGTGACTACGTGATTTCCTGTTGAATTTCAATTTATTAAAATGCCAAATATTGTGCTCCCTGGAAAGTCCGACCGACTCTTTTTTCCCCTCATATCTTTTCCTTATTCTTACTGCACAGAGCTTTTGGTAGGTCGGTTGATTTTTCTTGACTTCTTATACCTTTTTTTTTCTATTTCACCTTCTACAAGGATGGCATATAAAAGGACGGTTTTGAATCTCTGAATATAAACAGCAATATTTTGCAATTCATGGTTAAGGCATTTTGTGCGATAACCGCAGTCAACCCTGCAGAAATAAGCATGGCATGCACAGACACACGTCAACCTTTACCGTATGAATTATTCATTTTATTTAGCTTTTTTTATACTATTTTTTTTTTTTGCCCCTTTATTCTTTTCTCATTTAGATTTATCAACGTGAATTCAATTCTCGAATCAACCTGTTATTTTTTGACCGAACGGCGAGATTTTCTATGTACATAAAGGCGAATTAATTTACTAGTTTATAATAACCAGCAGATATAATGAACATAAGTATTCGCAAAATCGCAGGAAAGTTAAGACTGTTATTATGCAATATGCTCTGGTTATAATGCAGTGAAATTCATGCAGAAATTGTTAGCAGGAGAAATTCATCTCGTTTAATATACGTCTGGTTGAATATAATTTCCTTGAACCTGCACTGTGCAGAGTAGAAAAATTTCGAAGAAAAAAAAATGAAAATTATTTCCACCACCAATTTTCAGGAGTATGTAAAATATCAACGTATGCCAATGAATCCTTTTTAGGTTCATGAAAACTAAGAGACAAAAATCGGAATTTCATTTTGATTTTCAAAATTTCAAGAAATTTTCGCATTCTTGTAAATCACGTAGACTTACAATTAGATATAACATATGTATGTATAATTGAGAGAAAAGTAAAAATAAAAAATTGTTCAATTTGTAAAAAGGGGGAAAAGAATTGCCGATGGCATAAAAATGCTAAAACTGAAAAAATATTTCAAGAAGGATAAAAAAAAAAGAAGAGTCACAACAAGAAGTAGAATGAAAAAAAAGAGGAAGTTGGGTATATTCGGAAGTTTGCGGAAATACGTGGGTAGTAGGTACCCTAAGTGCCAGGTTGGACTTGGGGTTGTAAACTTGCAAAATAAGTTTCAAGTTATCAAGTTTCAAGTTTAGTTTCAAGTATGTCGCCCGTTCTTTCCATTGCATCCATGCCTATGGCGTCCATTATTTTTTTTGTTCGTTCTTTTCTTTTTTCTTTCTTCGTCGGTTTTTTCTCCAGTTTTCGCGATAATCTCCTACCTGTCTCATCTGTAGACTGTAGGTATATATTTAAATATACGTAGATAGGAGTTACCGTCTTCTGCCTTTTCATTTCTTCCAAAACTCTTTCTTATACTTCTGTCACGCCTTTATTTTACAAAACTTCTGTTTATTAAGATTAAAAAAAATTATCTTTCTGCAGGATTATATAGTTTCCTTTTACGAGCGAGCTTTGTCATGTCGGCAAGAATTTTATTCTTTTCCTTTTACTTCTTCGCTTTTTTTTTTTTTTCCTTCATTTTTTTATCGCTTTCTTCTTTTCGTTATTTTATTTTGTTAGCTCACTCTTATTATTCTCATCATCCCCTTGGCTGAGATTTTCGCAAGCTCTCAGTACTTTATTTCTTTTCCCCTCCACGGCCCCTTTTCTCGCCCTCTCTTTCTCTGTCTCTAGTAAATTTTTCTTCATCGGCCGCATGCTTTCTCTTTCTTTCTCAAATTTTCTCTGACTGAGATATTTTATCAACCTTATATACAGCAACTCATCGTCAGCTGAACTAAGCAAGTTCAACAAAGTATCAGAAGAAACGATAAAAATATATCTTTCTCTCGTTCACTAGACAAATATTATAATAATATCTCATCTCACCGTGTTCGTTTCAAGCAGCAAAGATGTCAAATTACGCGGGTGTTACAACGTAGCAAGTATTTTAAACTTACGTATAAGGTTATTCTCTTCGTTCTGATATCCTTACACGCACATACATATATAAATACACGTACATTTTAACGGTGAGAAAAAAGCTGAGCCCTGAAGTTTTCTTGCTGAGTTTATAAAAGATTCTGCAGTGAATGATCGTGAGATTTTTAACTCCAACGTTAAATAGTTGCGGAGATAACGAGTAAGCGTGGTTTTCTCTTCTCGTATCGCATATACATACACCTATTAAGTTGAGCTGCGTTGAAGAAAATTTTCTTCACGAAAGAATTAAAAGGATAAAAAAAAAAATTAAAACAACATTACACAATGAGGTTTGATCCTGATGGGCTGCTGTAGAGTCGAGCGTCTCATTGTCAGCAAATAATGGAAGATAGAATCGCGACACGATTTTCCTCACAGATAAACCTAACCTTACAGCAATTTCTACAGTCCACCCATACATGGATATGATCTATAGGGTGTTATATTATTATATATTCATCCTACGATTCGCTCTATAGATGTGCGACCTTAATCCCTAATGAAAACTACATGCATTCGTTGATTTACGACGAGACGACTCGGTCTTGCAGTATTATTTGTAGTTCCACTGTAAGTCATATATGTATATCAAAGGTACGTATATACGTATATGTTGGTTTATACTTATGCAAGTATGTGGTGTATATAAATTTATATACCTATACATTTACAGTTGCATGTTAAGACGTGATTCTTGAGTAAACTTTGTCTGAATAATTCACACGCGCAGGCTTCCGAGTTATACTATACGCTAAAATATAAACGTTCAAGATCTTCGGAAAGTTTCTACTTAAAACTAACGTCAGTTACATTAACGATAAAAAAAAAATCAAAATTATCCACGTGTTCATATAGTTATCCCAACTAGTAACTAAGAACATTTCGTATTCGTACTATACGTGGCGCGTGACAGGTGAAAAAAAAATCCCATGTATGTAAACGAGGTAATGAAAACGATCGGGTCTACGTGATATTCGAAAGGGTTTGGATGCAATAGAAGCTGAAAAAAAGGTACAGAAAAAAGCGAAGGAAAAAAGAAATAGATGTATAAAAATATCGGACGTGAAAGAATAAAATCCGTCAATCGGACTGCAGAGTCGACTTCTCCAGAGTCCTCCCCAGGGATCGAAGTGAACTCCTCTTTTCCCTCCGATTGCTGGCTGAATACCAAACGCCGAAATATATCCAAGAAATATCAAAATATGTGCCCAACGAAAGCTGACTGAATTATTGAACGTATAATCCCCTGATGACTAAGCCTTATACACCACCTCAATTTTACCAATGAAAATTCAAAGTACCTGTCGAAATAGACGTTCCGGCTATAAATCGAAACAGATTCCCATCGTCCCTCCCTCGTATACAATCAAACACGCGTATTTTCCGTATCCCCTTTTTTCTTTCACTTTTTTTCCTTTGCTTCAACGTATATGGAAAATAAATTTCAAATCAGAATATAAACGATTTCGCCAATCGAGGTAGAGTCGTCACGACCTCGAGAAATATTTTGTTTAACCAGTCAAAATCCTTGGGGAATTCTTACGTTTAAGAACGTACTCTGCATCTTTGAATATATCAAAGATTTATATTTTTCTTCAATCAAAGAAAACTTGTGAATGGTAGATGAAGAAAAGTTTTCTTCCTTCTTCCATGCACCTGAGAATACCTTGTCACATAATCCGAGTATATTTATACCGCAAATATACGTTGTCCATGTGGGTAGATACATAAAATATGTGTACCTTTCAAAAAAGAAAAAAAAAAAAAAAAAAGGGGGGGAAACAAAAAGAAAAGTCTGTCGAGCTGATATATAACGTGGTAGAAATGAAAATATATTACAACTCGACCTGACTTAACCAAACCAAACGAGATTCTCACATGACACATGCCCATACATACGTTTTTCCGCTGCATATAGGGGATGATCATTTTTCCCTCAGCTTTTTTCCTCTCCCTCTTACTCTCTATTACTTTTTTTTCTTTCAATTTTTTATCTCCCTCTAGTTCTACATCGAACGAATAAAATAAGGATCGCTTTTCAAATAGAATTTCTATACCTGTTGTAATACAATTCCTATACATCCGAACACGAAGTTCGTATATCCTGATAATATGATCATATTAAAATTTTCAAAAACGGACTATGAGGTGTTTGTTCAGGACATAGCATACAGCCGCCATATATCGAAGGTTTGAAATCGGAGACACACTCTTATAGGTAGTTCAAAAGAATTCGATAACGTTGAAAACCATGTTAATTTTTTAACTGGAGCAAAACTCATTTGTTTCAATTACGGCGTGTGCCAAACAAAAAATTTTTTTTTCAATTTCTTTCGCTATTCTAAGGCCAAACCCTTACGACGGCATCCCCAATTCTCTATTTGTAATACGTACCCTTCCGGTTTTCTGCCCTGAATATATTTTCTATCGATATAAAAAATTTTCAATGAAAATCGAGCAAATATTATCGAATCGATAAAATTTTCTCTCTTCACGTACACATTTAATCATATGAGATTATTTGACTGTATGTACACAGGTATATCAACACATACATAAAGTAAATTTTGTGTTAAGCTACGGGGAATGAAAATCACTATACATATATTTATACACAGTGAGAATAGGAAGAGAAAGTTGAGGCATAAAATCTGAAGGTAGAATATAGAACCGAGACGATAAACGTTATCACTTACGAATCGTGTCCCAAACTTCACCCCACCCACAGTAATAATCGAAGGAGGAGTTTGTACTTACTAATCTAAAATATTCAAGCGAAAACTTCGAACTTAGCTCAAGTAATAAATCAATCTATTAGTTTCACCTCAAATCTTCGATAAAACAGCATAAATACTTCACACCGAATTACGCGGTCGACGATTAGAATGAATCGTCTAAGAATTGAAAAAAGAAAGGAAAAAAACCATATCAGACGAGGTCGTGAAAAACGTCATCAAATTTCTCATTAAAAAAAAAAGACCGTTTGGTTGTATAAAAAAATCTGCTACCAAAATATTGACCCCCTACAAACGAAATTAAGTACGTGGGAGTTGATGAAGCCAGATAATGGTCACAATCTACCCGAAGCAGTATATAACATCTGTGGATAATTCTCGTTGTTGGGGAGAAAAGCAGAAAAAAAAAAAAGAAAAACTATATGCGCGTGTAGCTTATGAGAACGTCATGGCGTCGATGAGTTCATAAAAGCAATGAGTTTTCGACCTCATATTTACGAGCAGTAAGAAAGGTACCATCCCCTGTACACACAGGTACATATATACACATAGTTTAAGCACTGCACCGTGGTTTGCGTGATATTTTCTTCACTTTATGCTTCCAATATCGCAAAGTTTGCCGTCCAAGCGCATGCGAGAACGTGGAGTGAATTATTTTGAATTGCGCAATAATTGTCGTTCGGAAAATTACGAAGTTTTTTGCTTCAATAACTTTGATAAATCTATAATATACGCGTGCAGTTGCTGCCGTGCACATAACCGCAAATCATCTCTTCGTATCCTACATAATTTTTATTTGGAAAAAAAAACAAAAAACAAAATTGGTTCATTTTTTTTAGTTTGATTTCTCTTCTGAATAAATCGATAAAATTATAAATATAGTTTTATCCGATTTGGCAGAAACTGAATAAAGTTCGTCGGCGCGTGTAACGCATACAAAAGTTTCTCTGTCATCCCCTCCTTCCCCACCCCCAGTTGCTCATGTACATGGTATTATAAATATATAATACAGATATTATATATGCGGAGGATAGATTTCAACGAATAGATTACATTTGCATATTGTCCTTTTTTTCTGGCTTGGGTTGGTACGATGAAATATTATTCTGTTCGAGGGAAAGGAATTACGGTCGAACTTCAACTTTGATAATTAAATGATCATCCCACCGAGTTGAATTCATTCTACCATACAAATATTTCTCTACCAAATAATATAAAATTTATACAATGAAACTGTGCTTAATGCGTACACCTATAATAATATTTCAAACATGCTGTAAGTTTTTTCGTCACTTTCTACGTAATATATGACTAGGAATAAATCTCATCGAGATATCTCAATGCTAGTTCTGTTCTAAAAGAACAATGGGTATAAGATATATGTATAAGTTTATATACACATATATAATGAAGGTATAAATTAATAAAGGTTGGAGTTCGTTAATGACGTTAGAATTGATTGCAATTAGGTTCAAATAACGCGCCAGCGGTAGCCTCGTATATTCCCTCGATTCACCACACCCTTCCAAAGAATGGTAGGGTAGGTACCTTACCCCAAGATTCGCCTTATAGTCGTCGCGGCGGCTTTTCTCGTCGTTTCCCAGCACGTTGTGCTTCGGTTAGATTTACTCCGCTTCGCGCTCAACTTCGTTAGCCAAATTACAACCTTCGCGCGTTGATTACATGAGATTCTTATTTTTATTATACACACACATACAATTTTCCCACCGGTTTCCAAAAGAACAAAAAACGAAAAGTAGAGAAAAGAAAACAGAAAACGAATCAACATATGCTCGGTAGGTTCTTTCTCTTTCTCATATTTGCACGCGGCAAAGTAGGTGAATAAAAAAAAGAAGAAATTACTCCAAGACCATATCCTTGAAGACACCCCTGCTTCACTTTCTCAAGCGGTAGAAAGAAGAGAAAAAATTAAAAAGGAAAGAATGAAGACGAAAATCCTTTCGCGCACAACCCCTAACTCTGTTAGAATTTTGCGAGAAAACGAAAATAAAACCGAGAGTACAAGGAGAAAAAAAAAAAATTTGCAAGGGTATGCAAAATAAAAGAAAAACATGAAAAATAAAATCACGGTTTTTTCGTATCCTGAAAGCTTTCAATTTTTATTCAAGGATCAGATAAAGAAAAATGAAAGATGGGAAATTTTTTCATAGGCTCTGCAGAAGAAGAAACAGGAAGAGAAGAAAAAGAGCTGGGTTACATGGATACGGAAATTGACTTCCAAATTTGAGTGTTTATCCTTGTCTTGTATATATACATGCACAGGATGTGATGGTAAAAATTTTTTTGAATATTTTTCTTTTTCTTCTTTCTTTCTACTACGTATTCTCGCAAAATAACTGCAGTGATGTTTTTACTACCAGTGTCGTGGCTTTAATAATATTAAACGGTATAAATTACGAAATTACACAACGCCGTGCGGCCGGGGTAGAAAATATTCATTTAGGATAAGCGACAGAGAGGCTTTCACTTTTTCACCTTCTTACCATTATACGTTTCATTTTCTTAACCCCCTTACCTTCCGTATTAATGTACGTATATAAAAGTTTTAATTCCTTTAAGGAATATAATATGGGATACTTGGCGGTGATTCGCTGCCGCGAATCTTGATAGCGTAGATCAAATTGGGGTGGCTAAGAATTTTTACGTCACTCAATACATTAACATTTTTTCGTTTGTTCTTGGCGTGATCTTTCTTTCCGTAATATACATCTTTCTTCCATTCATCCCAATCCTTACCATTTTCTTTTTCTCTCATTTTTTTCACCTCTTTTGATTCAAATTTTTTTCCCACCTTGGCGGTTTTCCTTGAATCCTATTAATGACCTCCCTGAATGAATTTTTTATACATCCGTGCACCTTTCGAATTTGAAAAAACAAAAAAACGAAGTGAATACGAAAACGAGAAAAAATTAGGACAGGTCGTAATTTTCGACGGACTGCGGAAAAAATTCATATCAACCTATTGAATCTCAGAATCTGAATTTTTTTTCGCTAAAGCGCCACTTAGAAAGTGAAAATCTGTCGCAATTTTTCAGTGAGAGTTGCATGTACAGCGTATAGAAATAAGTTCTGAAGGAAATAGCGTATACCTGAATTAAACACATAAATGTCAATTAATGTTACAGAGTAGCTGAGAGTTTGCGAAACTACTTCCAAGACAAATTTCTTGAATTTTCATCCACATAACTTAGGTAATGGTTACATTACCGAGTTCTATCATATTTATGAAGCAACTTATGCACGCCTTGGATACTAAATTGCAGTAATTGCATACGTATTTATACGCATGTACGTTTTAAATATACATGAATTTAATCTACCAGAGACGCACACATGAAAAACATCCGCAAGACATACCTTTTATACGTAGAAAATTCTTTTGATCATGTGCCATGGCAAAATGTACTTGATTATACAAAGACAACAATCTGATGTAAAAAAATATTAATAATCTCGACGGTATTTTTTATTTTTACGGGGTTGAAAACCAATGAACAAGGTAAAAATTTTATCATTCGCAACTTTTTGACATGTAAAAAGTTGCGTCATTCCAACAATTCAATATAGAATCGATTTTATACGTGAAATATATCCTCAGTGCAATGTTGAAGATCAGCAAATTTCAATAGCGATAAAAAAAAGGTTGATGAAAAAAAAATCGAAAGAAAAAAAAAAACTGAATAAATCAAAACGATGAGTGTTGCTTGACAGAATAATCATAGCTACATGCATCGGATTGCAATTCGGGGTATACGTCAATAGGTAATCGTCGGATTAAAAACTGTAGCAACATGCGACGCGCACGGCACACATGTATGAGCATTCGGTGTGCGTGTAAAAAAAATATAAAAGATAAAAAAAAAATCTCACGCGGTAGTATCGTGAAATTGGAAATTTTTTGTTCAACATCACGCGTCGAATAATCAATTGAAAGAACCTATAGAATATCTGGTCACTGCATTTTTCGAAAAAAACGTATATCTATAGGATATTAAAAACGTGTGGTATCTGAGAAAAAAAAAAAATTGGTAAAATAACTCCGCGTTGATCATTTCAAACATTCCTCTTTCGTTCCCAATTTTTTTTCTTATTTTTTTTTTCTTCCAGTTTTCACTATCAACTTTGGCAGCAGGGAAAAGTTGACCCTGTGTCAAAGCTTAAGTCCCGATAATCCCTAGGGATAAGAGTGGCTCGAATACCAGGGAGAAGGGAGTGAGCTTATATATAGGAGGGAGTTGGTGAGTTTGCGAGTGGAAGATGGAGGTGGGTGAAAAAGAGAGAAATGAAATGGGGTGGTAATACTGGGTGTGAAAAGTTGCGGGGTTGAACGCGGGTGCGAACGAACAATTCTCTTTCGCAGACTTTCCAGCACTAGCGAATTGCTCTAATAGAAACTTTCCGAAAATTTATACTTAAAACTGTCTGATTGCTCTCTGACTTTCCACTTCGTAATTTTGAGTCCTATTTTTTTTCTTTTTTCTTCATCTATATTCTTCACTCTTTGTAACACGCTGCAAAAGATCCACGTTGATTCGTGTGAAGTGTGACGAACAAGGTGGAATAGATCTGATCACCTATACCTACTCAAACGTGAGCGTATTTTTATATTTTTCATTAGATTTTCCTTGAAAAAAAATTCAGTGTCTGATGAGAAAAAGTTATTCAGAAACAACCAAAAAAAAATCATGTGATTATATCACGTGGCCTATGAATTTCTTCGCAATTCTATAGGCAATTAAGCTTGAAGTCCGAACCTATTTTAAATTATCGTAAATTTTTTTATCTCCCTTCATCTATTCTTTGCTCTTTGTAACACGCTGCAATCGTAGCTATTTCATTGAATCTATAATACATCCAAACTACTATGGAAAAAAAAATTAATCAATAATTCCTCACAAGTTTAATAACACCTCTCAAAATTTGGAAAATCGACTAGATAACTTTTTAACGAGTCCGTCAAGTTAGCAGAAAAATTCGTTGCGTCCACATCACTCATGTGTATTTTTTGTTTGTAAGGATTTCACTCAAAGTTAAACCATGAAAAATGAGGAATCACGGAAGTATTAATATTTCAATCACCTGTTGAACTTTACGTCAAACTACATACATATCAATTTACGTTCTTTTCCCTTTGCATTCAAACAACCATCTATATGACGCGTATTTTACAATATAACCGTACGATGAGGTAACGATCATTGGACAAAGACAGAGTGGTGTCCGTGGAACAAGTTTGGAATATTAAAAATTTTTTTTTTTTCATACTCTAATTTCGCATGGTTGCAACGATGTAATTATTACACCGTTATTGATATAGCTAGCAAAAACCTCGTTTTAACCTGTAAATTATTTGACCCAACGTACAAACGTGCTTTGTTGAATTATTCGACAATATTTATTCTATCAGTTGCATATTCGCCCGTCTACTCGCATCAAAGCTTTTAGTTACAAAACAACTAAAGAGAGAATCTATATAAGCCAAAAGAGCAGAATAATCCACATCGATAATTGAAGTTTGTGCGCGGATAAAAAGCGCCACTTTACAGAGGATCACTTTCCTCTTTGTACATACGACATAGATATAAATCAACTTAAAATTCTTTCAATTTTTCCAATTCTATGAGAAATTATTTCTCTAATTAGCTGAACAAAATTTCATTCAAAAAAAATTAAACCAATAATTCTATAAAGTCATCATCACCATGATTTGATGGGAGTATCAATAATTAAACGAATTTCGATTCGCATAAATGAAAAAAAAAGCAACCCGAAAAAAATCTCAAAGTTCAAGAGAATTGTCTGCATCCCCCGAAAAAATTTATACTCCAGAGAAAAAGTGATGATTTGTACATAACTGTAAAACCGTCATAAAGAGTATTATACATGTGTATGTGTTGTGCAATGAAATTTTTATTCTTTGTTCCAGATATCGGAAACGTGACTTCGGCCAATGAATAAAATCGTTGAAAGTTTGAACAAAAAAGAGGAACGAAAAAAAGCCAACTTTTCAGGAGTTAGTTTATACGTTGATTAAAAGTAATTCTGACTTCCCAAATCTTTTTTTATATTCATACTATGGACACAACGATAAATTGAATAATTAGAATAATAAATTACAGAGAACAAGAAGAAAAAAACAAATCAGAGGGAAGTTTTAGCTGAAAATTTCTGAATTTAATGGTTTCACGTTTTTTACGCGTTGGAATTAAAAGTATCAGATTTTTTTTACACAAAATAATTAAAGCCACGATTATTTATACAATTTTTGTAATATAATTTGCATAGATGCAGATTTAATTGTTGCAGTATTTGAAAAAAAGTTTTACATAATTCATGTGTTTTTTAATTATTTATTATAATGAGCAATTTTCCAAGAGTCGTTTAACGCTACCTTCTTATTTAAATTAAAAATATCCAGTAAATGATAAAACAACAAATACAGCCGAAGTGAAAGAACCGAAATCGTGTATAATCACAGTTAACTTGTTCGGGAATAATTGATGATAAAATTCGATCAATATTTTCCGCGATATAACGTTGTGTTATGAATAAAAACAAAATATGTACCCAGCAAGTGAAATAGAGTGAAAATAAAGTAAAGTAAATAAAATAAAATTGAATTTAACTCAATTAATGAAAATTTCATGTGAAAAAAAAAGAAAACAAACTAAATAAATAAATAAAAATGTACTCGTTGTAACTCGTTTTTACATATACCATGTACTAGGAAGAATCGGGTGAATTCTGCAACGTCAATTAGTAAAATGTTATACGAAATTTTATTGCTCCAATGAATTCATTCGTCACAAATTGAACACAGTGTTTAAACGTGATCTGATTTTTCGTTCGATCAGTTTTGTGTTTTTCTTTTTTTTTTTCTTTTTTTTTACAAACGTTGGTATATTGTGACAAAAGAAAAAAGTTAACAAACTGGATAAATAAAAGAATTCCCAAATAAACAGAAAAGAAAAAAACTAATAACAATAAATAACAACGCGAAGAAAATCATCCCCCTTTAATTGGGGATGCCCCGAACGGAGAAAATTTCGTAATGTCTTGCTGCTGTTGCGGAGGGTCAGGTGGGAATGGTGGAGGTTTAGGAATAACTTCTGGAATATCGGCATTACTATCACTGATTGTTATAACAATTGCAATAACAACCGGAGAGTGGTTACTTACCGAAGAAAGATTACCAAAATCACCATCTAGTAACGCAACGGCTGAACCAGACAGTAAAGTTACTTACAGCGGACTTTGGAGGGTCTGCGCAACACTCGGTAAGCCCAAATTTTCGACAAAAAAAACTTCTATTTCCATCCCAAACCAAAGTGATCATTTTTTTCAACAATTTGAAAGAGACACGCCCTTACGGCAGCATCCCTATTATATTTTTTGGCTTATACCTTCTAAGTTTTTAGTTCATTTTGTAATCGTGGCTACGTACGTTTAATCTCCATGTATAGCTCCGACACACCTTCGGGGTATTTTGGTGTATGACGTATAGGTCAGGTAGCTATACTCGGGCTTATATGGCGTCGGCATGAATAAAATAAGTGAGATATCGTCTGCGGTTTGGCCTAGTGGCAAAGTTCGTACCACGGTAAAGCCCGCCGGAACCTAAAGGATATACCCGGAAAAGCATAAACCCAGAGAGAAATCCCACCCACTCCACTTCAATGCGGCTCTATAAATTTTGACCATCACCTTAGCCCGGGGTCATGAATACGTATAGATCATATATAAATATACTTCCATATCCCGCATATTATTCATAAAATCTAGATCATTTTTGAATCTCCATACACACGCACACACACCCCCCGCATGTCCGTCCGAATCGCCACGCCTCTATATTTTTCATAAATCTCTCTTTATTTAAAAATAAAGAAATTTTGTACCATAGCAAAGGAACCCTGAAAACGAAGTGAACATCCCTATCAATATCGTTGAATTTTTATTTTGGTTCAAGAACCTACTTTGAAAATTGAAGAAACTACCTCATGTACAGATCAAATAAATTAATAAGAGTCCGCGCAATGGAATCAAAATTTAAATCAAAATATTTAGATCCACGTTGATCTGTGTGGAGTGCCACGAATAACCCAAAAGCCAACAAAGTGAACTGTAGATAAAGAATTCGTAAATCTATTTCTTCATTTATACACGGTTTACATTGGAATTAGTAATAATCAAATACAAAAAAAAAGCGAACAAAAACTGAAAATTACTACCCACTGAATCCAAATGGAATCATATATTATTCTATTGTCCTTTTCAAATACCTAATTATGGAATGTTACAACAAAGCCATAAGAAAAAAAAAATATCTGCTTCCAAAATACCTACACATTAATTAACTGTCTAATTATTAAAAGAGTTAATCATATACGCGACGATTACTTTACATGTGATTATAAAAATCATACGTAAATTCGTTACTTTGAAAAATAAATAAATTACTAAATTAATAAATAGATTAATTAATTAATACATAAATTTATAAGCATCGAAATTATACCAATATATTTAATACAGATCACTCACAGCAACCGCGTATGCTGAAAATATGCCTAAGCGACGTACAGCGAGCGCGCAGAGTAAAGCCATAACTTCGCAATCTTTTGCTCCAATTTGCGAATTTATACGGAATGACGTAGCGAGACGATGACGTTTCCGGAGGGATTAGTGTAGGTGCGCTCACGTAAACACGACCACTCGTAAACATCGCTCCGTCCGTGCGAGCCACATGACGACACAGATCGAGCTCCAAATCTGTGTCGTCACACGTCGACCCCCACCACGCTGCCACCTCGCACGGACGAAGCGATGCTTACATGTGTCGCGCGTACCGTGCGACTAATTCTGATTACTCATATCTACTCAAATGTACCCACGTGTATTTTTGCATTTTACATCAGATTTTCCCCAAAAAAATTTCAGTGTCTGATGAGGAAAAGTTATTCAGAAAAAAAAGATCATGTGATTATATGTCGTAAGCTATGAATTTCTATGCAATTCCAGACAAAGCTTGAAGTCCGTACCTATTTCAAATTATCGTAAATTTTTCATGTACCTATCATTTATATAATAAATTGCCAAACCATTAATCACTCGATAAATGAATAGATAAATATATGGTTTCGAATATTTAACGTATAAATAATGGCCAATAGATAGCGCGATAAATAAATAACGACAATAAAATTAAAAAAAAAAAAAAAAAAAACACATCAACGAGTTATCTAGCTAATTCACAAGTATATTACATAATATATATTCGTCGATGGAAATTTGTCATTGAAACGATGCAACGGTGAGGATTAAACGGTGGCTAAAATTTTCAAATAGTCACACAAAAATTTCATCCTGCATAAAATCGAATCCACAGCTACTGCATACACACATTCACATTCGTTCAATTTTCAGATGCGTATGGAGTTTGAAAATTTCATATCGATTTTGACAAAAACCCTAGATTAAAAGGTACCTTTGATTCAGCATATTTTTGTTTCTTCTTTTCTTTTTTCACCTTTCTCTGTCATGAGGTATGAGGTAATAATTTTTTTTTTACTCTCTCATTGATTTTGATTTTACGGTTGATCATATCATATAATACTGGTCTATTTATAAGAAAAAAAAGAGATGATTTTCCCCACCCTCGCGGGATTGATATCTAAAATTCAGGCGAAATTATAAGTGGCAGTGGTAATTACTATGAATGGTAATTGCTCAGTTTGGAAATTTCTTCATTTTTCCATGATCCGAAAAAAAGAAAGATTGAATGAGATTAATTAAAGCCCAGGCATATCACAAGAGTCGGAAGGAAAGTAGAGAAAGAAAAAAGGAAAATCCATCAGTATTAGGTACCTACACATTTCGTGTCGGTATACCCTGTGCATTACCTATAAAAGTCAGGAGCCATGTCGAGTCCCAACGAAAGAAAGAAATAAAAAAGTGAAAGTAAAAAAGAATGAAAGAAAAATGAAAGAAGAAAAAAAAAAGGAAAAAAAGGAAAAAGAAGAAATAGTGGAAAATAGAAACACAACGCAAGCAGACGGAAAGAATCGATCAGGTTTTCCCTTATATATATATTTAGGGTATCCCCACATCTTTCTCCAGGGGGTGAGAAATAACTCAAGCAAACCCTTCGTGGCAAGCACGCTCCGTTTATTCGAGATTGTCGCGTGTAGAAAACCCATGAGATGAATATAGCAAAGGTGTATATAACCCGGACATACCTAAACCTAAACCTAAACCTACACCTGCTGCAGGTTAATACGTTAAACTTGAAAGCTTCCTTTGTACATGCAAAAAGGAGTATATAAAAAAAAAAAAAACTGTAATCACGACTCGGATCGCCGAATATAAATAGCCAAGAGATAACAAGCTTTTTTGCACCAAGAAAATACAAATAAAAAAATTAAAAAAATAAAAACCAAATCAAATCCTTACTTATTTAAACACAATTACGAACTGTATATCTACAACCAAACCCGCAAATAGTATGTGTGTAGAAGACTAGTTTCCTGGTTCAGTTAATTAGATTAGAGGATTAGAGAAATTCTCTGCGTAGTTGTTATCGTCCCTTAACAGTAACCTGTGTACCCAACTAACAACGAAAATTCTGTGCAGGATCAGGGGTGAGAATTATTCAGCAACCAATTACGATGTTCCTCTGTTTCTGCTAAATTCAAGTATTTCTCAAGGATGTCTAAGGGATTTCAGTTCGAGAAATTACTGATGGATTTTTACAACTTTCTCTCACTTTTTAGCTCCGCATATATACGATGTTTTTAACGATCTAGTCTTGTATGATCTTGAGATAGTGTAAGACATACTTTCACATATAAAGCTCAGCATATCTGTGCTCAGGACCCCCTCCTCAACAATTTAAGAAAAGGACGGTATTAACCGGCTAATTAAACTCCCTTCGTCTGACTGATTCCCTTGACAGTTGAATAGATGGAGTTTCTTTTTTTCTAGAACGTAAAGACAGGAATGATAAGGAACACGATATCTCTATCTTTTGTCCCTGGATCTCTCTATCCCCATCTCCTCCTTTTCTTCTGCCCCCTCCTGCCTGCCCCTATTAATCCTTTATCTAAAAGCCTCTGCAGATAATTGGCAAGGATCAGCTAGCTGAGAATCTTACGTACATGATTACGCGTAACTCAATCCCCATATCGAATCTTAAGCTTATTAAACTCCGTATGTATTGGACAATTATTATTCTATCTAGAGTAGATTTGCACGTGATTAACTGCAGATCGTATGAAAACGTTCGATTACTCTCGATAAAAATTTTATCTCGTTCACGTGAATTTTTGATGTATTTTCTCAGCTACGTTAAACGATCGTAAGTAAACTTGATAAAAAAAAATTACAAACCGATCGAGCGTCACGAGTTTCATCATTTTTACGCGACTCTACGAATGGAAGAATATAACTTGTGTAATGTAATGTGTGCCTTGAGAAAATATAAAATATGATGAACAATATAAAGCATATAACCATCGTGTAGAAAAATGACCGATAAAATTTTCCATTTATAGATCTCTCGATACAAGGTAAAAAAAAAAAAAAAGAAATGAAAAGTTCCGTGAGAATAAATGCAGATAAGAATACATTCACCATAATATGATCGTTCTACGCTGCAGGCTGATTGTCACGGAATGGGATAGAAAGAAAAAACAAAGATCAGATGAAACGTGAAAAAAAAGGAGTTTGAAATAGTTGCATGTAAAGAAAAAATACGATGAGTATCTAAAACCAGCTGGTAAAGAAGAAGAAAAAATAGAAAAGTGACTAAAAATTGGCTAGACGTGGTGCAATCGAAGAGAGAATTAATATGAAATGATTGATATTGGAAAAGGGATATAATATGTCCAGGTGAAGGAGAGGAAGGGACTGACCCTTGAAATCACATTCATTCAATTCCATACTACTTGCCTCAGGAGCTTTCGTGCGGTTCACGGTTTTCACCTCGGTTTTCTCTGTCACGAGCTCTTTACACCCTTATTCATACTCCCTTGTGCACTTATCCTTTAAATTTGCATCTGAATCTAAATCCCTTGGCGCCAAGGTTCCTTTGAACAGAATTTCACTCTGTTCGTAGATGTATGTAACATATAATACGTCTAGATGTAGCGCATATTCTTGTACGAAGGTATCACCGCGTGAGCTTTTGGCATTCGAGCGGGAGATCTAAAGATATTATCATTTCTTTTTTTGCTTTTTTACTTTACAACCCTTTTCTTTTTTTCTTCACGGTACTGTTATTTATAAAATAGTACAGGGGCTACCAAAGGCATATAGAAACTTTGCAGAGCGTGTTTTGCTGTTAACCTCGCGATGGTTGATATCCAGTCAACTTGAAGGGGTGGTAGTCTACAAATATGTTACTTGTGGCAACAAACCGCCGATGCAAAAGGCTTGGGGATCAAAGAACCGCCATCATTTCCATCCCCAAAGCCCACGCGTATTTCTGAGCTATCACATTCAACAATCGAGAGAGCAAGAAAAAAATAAGCAAATCTAAAGAAAAAAAAAAAGTGGAGAACTCTTGCAATCGGTACAACTAAAATGTTACCCATCAATTCACATATCAACAAAATTTCTCGTTTAAGAAAATCCGAATAAACTATAAAATTCTTGACAGTTTTGAAAAGAAAAAAGAACGAAAGTTTTCTTCATTTCTCCCCTTCGTTCCTTTTCTCTATTCACAGTTATCTTTTTAGGATGATTTAAGTGTTTGTTTATACTTGAAGTTTTGTATAAGTTTTAGTTTGAAAAACAGGTATATGCATATCGTATACATATATGGAGAAATCAAAGTTTCAAAATATCGCAACGTCCAATCCACTCGGTATATCTACGGTGTGGTATAACCGCGGGTTATACGCTGGGGGATATATTGGGAGGACGAAGTTAATGTATTTCGTCTGAAAATGCTACTGTGCTATTTCCTTTCTATCAAACCGACTATATTTTCCCATTTCATTTCACGTGTGTTCCACGTTTGAATTTAATCTACTACCAACTTTCGTGAATCGACGACCAATCACTACGTAGACGGTGTACATTATTTAAATACGCAAGAAACACGTAATTAGATGTAAAAACTTCATAAATTCAAATCACAAATCAAAACGAATTCTATCTTTCTCGTGCCCGTATCTCTGCAGCAATACGTGTGGAGCAATAGGTGAAATGATTTTCGAAATATGTGTACAAAACCTTCCATTGAATTTTATTATATTGTTTAATTTCATTTTATTTAATTTTAGTTTTGAAACTGAACATACGATCTACCGGATGGTTAATTCCTGCAGCCAACAAATGTACGTGTACAACAACGAAATTTTCCCTTCTACATTCAATTGACGTGATGTAACGTGGAAAATCCGTTGCACTATTTCCTGTATTGGGTAGGTAACTTGTTAGCTGGTTAGTTAATGAAATTTTATCAGCTGGATCAAAATGGGTTGGAATCCTCAACTGTACGGAACGTAAAAATGTTTCAAAAAGTTTATCGCGTTATTAGCAGTTGCAGTAACTAACGATTTTTATTTTTTCTAGTAAGATTTTTCACAATTGCAACGAATTCATAAGAAACATCTGCGTTTACTGTAAGTATCGCGACGAGAAAAATAAAAAAAAATCGCCAGTTTGTGTCATGTGGAGTAAAAATTTTATATCCAGTTGGTTTTTTGAAGTTTGTGATCATGACATTTCCAGATCTGCACATTGAGCGTAAAATGGTTATTTTCTTATATTCAAACTGCAACACGTTTCGTGTGAATCCCCTGGATACTCGCTTGTTTTATTTCTTGTTTTCTCATTTTCCGTCTAAGTGGTGTACCCTATCTCTTTTTTTTTTTTCGTTTTTCTATTCTCTTTTTTCTTCTTCCGCTCGTCGTACAATCATGCTTTCCTTCTCGTATACGATAACCGTTGCTTTTTCCTCGCGTCGTTTTCCCAGGAGGGCTCTTTATGACTCGCTAACAGAAAATACCGTGAACGTCGTCCCAGGGAGTCCAAAGCTTTCGGAAAATTGTTGTACTCACAAATTTAGGGACCCAACAACCTTCGCTATTTCGATGCCCTGTGCAGCCCCTTTTCGCATATAGTTTTTACAAGTTTTCTTTATATTTTCTTTATTCTCACCCCCTCAGGTCCGAGATCTATCCGGTATCAGGATTGCAACGATCAGACCATATAAAACTATTTCAGAAGCTAAAGAGCCCTTTTGTTCTACGCCCTTTATCCGTTCGAACCCAAAACTGTATGATCATCAGGCATGTAACGAAAAACTGGGCTTCTCCAATTTGATGATATCAGAGAACATAATCGAAACTTTTATTTATTCCTTTTTTTTCAAAAATGTATTAAGATCCAAAGAGAATGTGGGGCTTGGAAAATGTCGTCGAACGAGTAGGTAGGTCGTATGGATGACAAAAAATATTACAATTAAACTTGATTTTGTTCTCGAATTTCTTTTGAATGAGGTAGGACCAATTTGCTCTATTTCGTAATCCTAACACCACCAGGCGGTGTCCTGCCAAACTTGGTATACCATTATTACGTCGAGTCGACGTATAAAAAATCCTTCATGCTTTTAAATATTACAAACCTAAACCTATACAACGAAGCAGAAAAATGTTCATCGCTCCATATTTTCATGCGTTTTCATCTCCTCGTTTGAATCGCATAAAATTTTTTTTTTTTTCATTATCTTTTTTTGGTAAAAGGCCAGGTAATGTGGATTTACATTACAGAGCCCTCTTCCTGTAATTTTACTTTTTCCTTTATCCATTCCCTGGGTCTTCCCCTGTCCCCCTGGCTGGAAAATTTAAATTATATCACATCACCGTTCTGGGAAATATTATGCACGCCAAGGGGGAAATGAAATGGAGGCGGCAAACTTCGTGATATTATACACATATACAAATATAACGCACATAGTCCACCGCGTTATACGAATAATTGCATACTTTTCTCTATCACGAACTCCGATACACATTATGGCGACTGGTTCTCTCGCAATTTCGATGAATAATTTTTTCGGGGAAAAAAATTAACCAAGTGAAATGAATCCTGATGATGAATTATCGTTGGTGAATTTATTTCATTTTTCAAACGTAAACCATTCGGAGTTTATTTTCCAGAGAAAGATGATCGTTATAATTCTGTACGATCTCTAAGACTTTTCTCTCCCTTTTTTCGGTCCCACATAATTTTTAATATCTTTCTACCTTCGTCTGATGCGGGTCTAACTCGACATTGACTTTGAAAAACGACTGACATTAAATTCATTCGATTTTATCAGAAGGTGAGCCTTCGAGTTAAATATCGAGCAAAGAAGTGTAATGGATGATTTTACGCTCGTCTGATAGCAACGAAAGCATCTCCAACTTGATATTAAAAAAAAAAAAAGTCAAAAAGTGCGGAAAATAAGAAGCTCAAAGTAGATAGAGTTCAGGTCACAAAGAGTGGAAGTGGTAAGGCACGGAGTAAAATGAGAGGAGAGTACAATCTTAAAAGGTATTCCAAGCTTTTCAGCAACAGAATTGCATTTAGGCGACGTTGGAACTCAATTTACGACCATTTGTCCAATTGTGTCTTCTCCGCTAAATTTTATCTAATTTCTTATTTCCGATTTTTTTTTTTTTATTCTATTTAATTTCTCTTATTTTTTCACTACCCTTCTCTTTCATCATTCTAATTTTTTTTTGTTTCTGTTTTTCTTTTATTTACTCAACTCGTAAAATTCCAAGACACTTCAAACTTTATCGCCGATAAAAATACGGAAAATCGATTTCGATCGTGACTCAACGCTTTTTATTTTTACTACAGGTAATAAACTCTGACCTTAACGCGTGATCGATATGGTGAAATAAATTGTTAGAAAATTAGTCGAAATTATATTCAGCCGTGTATAAAATCTACCTGTGCATTCGGTTAAATAAAACTTTTATCTTTTAGCTATGATTTAAAGAGAAATAAAGATAGAAAAAAGAGAATTAATGGCTGCTAACCCTGTTCACGACATCTTCATCACATCTCTTTTGTTGTTTTTTTTTAACCACCCTCTTTCCTTCCACCCCCTCACTTTACGGTAATTTAAAATATACCGGAGATGGGTGAATAAAAGGGTAATTATAGAAGAATCGTTTTAAGCTGCCGAGTTAAATATATATCTATATAACTGAATGTAAAATGTTCCAGAGCCCTGCAGGGATGGTATTAAAAAATATATATTATAGTAGATGATCGTTTTGGTCGCATTTCAATTTATCGTGCACCACGCGAGGACAAAGATTTATTTAGAAAAAAAGCTATCGAGGTTAATTTGAATTAGGCGAGTAAAACGAATTGAAAAGCATGTCGGTGGTTACTTGGGGGGGATGAAATTAGCGGGACTAATTGGTCGTTTGTGGCATCGCAGGGAGACCTTATTAGTTCAACTGGTTACACTGCTTTGCCATCTACAAATTTCCGTCCTTTCCGTAATCCCTTCCTTTTTTATTCCATTCAATTTTGAGTTTAGTTCTATTCCTTTTTTTCTCTACTTTCAGTTCCGCCGTTGTCCCTCCGACGGTTAGCTACTAATTTTTTTTCGGGCTTGACTTTTGAATGAATTTAATCTCATAGTATTACAAAAAGAAACCGGATAAAAAGTTTACTTCGAAGATCATTCGTGACGCTTTCAAAGTACATATACCGTGTGACCTCTGGTAGTCTTATCTAAAATATCTCGCCAATAGCCCAAAGAGGAAGACCAGAGCTTAGCGGTCCATGTATTGTAAGACGTTAGCGAATAGTGAGAGAGCGGGACAAAGTGACAATTTCCCCAAATAAACCCGGATTAAGCTCTACCCAACCGGAGGCTGTGACAATCCTTGAAGGGTGAATCGCGTAGTTGTCGTAATCTTCGTCTACGCATAGACGAAGAGAATTTGAAGAAAATTTAGGCAAAAAAATTCTGTAGCGCCGATGAAATATAAAACCATCGCAAACGCATAAAAAAAATGAGAAATAAGAGAAGGATACTCAAACCCCTTCAGGATTTACAAACCCTTGATACGAAAATTGCTTCGATTTCATTCTCCTCAGAGAAATAATCTTTCTTTATTCTATTCTGCCATCTTATCGTACGAATTAATATGTGAAAGTTGCAAATGATCGACCTCGATCATTTTTTAATGTATAAAGTCCTCTGAAAGTCGTTTTCAAAGAGCATTTTCAGTGTTTTTGAAAGTGGCTAAATTAAAACGTAATTTTTTCCGAATCAATTACCATCCTCTCACAACACAAGAAATGTAAAAAGGGTCAACATTTAACCTGGTGAATAATAATTACGTATCCGTTCGTTGTTATGTGTAGCACAACTTACACACAGCTTGTATAATACTGAGAACGGAGATGGTAAATCCGCGTTTGTTTCCGAGGTTGGCGATTTGTCAAACGTCATGTTTTGCGGCTATGAATGATTACTCAACACCGGACAACCTGGGGGGTAAAGAAATTCACGGAAATACATGTTTTACACTATACTGCATACATGTATAATAATTTAATGCTCTACACATGTCACCCAGCTACTGTCCTAGATTTTTTTCTCTCTCTCCTACAACTTCCATATATAATTTCAACATCAATTTAAACGATCTCTTTCATATGCATATTTCCGAATCATTTCCCATACCAATGCCAATAAAATAGAAAGGTAAAAAAAACTTTTATTCAATCCATCCGCTGTTTACAACTATTTCTATTGAACAAAATATAAGGAAATATCTTCGGAAAGGAATTTTTCTTCGTAGAGAATTTTATCGAGCATTGTACATCCACATTAAAATATCTGATGGTTGAGGTAGTTTTCCAATTCAGATTTGAAAAAAAAAAAAAAAAAACTGAAGGGTTTCGAGAGAACATGATATCTACCGACAATTTTATCTAGTACACTGCCCAAACGATCGTCGTTTACGGAGGTCATCAAGTTCCCATCTCACCGTATTTTATTTTATCTCCTAAATCGCGGTGTTCGCATGAAATCAAAAATTTTCCACCACATTTACTTTTCACCGTATATTACTCTGATTGAATATTTGACAAATTTATTACATTCATTTAGACTCAATTTTTTTATAAAATATTGCTATTAATTATATTTTTTGATTCACTATACAGCCGCACGTCATCGGGTTAGATTTTCATATTTTTCACATGCTCTTTTCTGCAGATTCGTAAATCATTTCACTTAATCACGACTGATCTCGAGTATAATTAATTACTGCGGATTCCTGAAAATCTTTCAATTCATCACGCGCTCAATCCTGCGAGTTAATTTATTTTATTTCATTTATCTCCAACCATATAAAATTATATGACAAGTTTCTCTGCAATGCTCTGACGTTTTGCATTCAAACATATGAAATTCTTACTTCCCCAGAGGGTTTATAACGTACGTATATTGTGTGGTTGCAACTCCACAACTGGAAAACAGCGAGAGGAAAAAAAAAATGTATAAAAAAAGAATAAATAAAATACAATAACATGAAGTCGAAAAAGAAAAACCAAGTAAAATCTACGTCAGCGAAAGGTTGGAAGGCGAGGTGATGAAGGCCGAATTCGAGGCAACTATAAAACTAGGACAGGACCTGAGAGTTTTTTTCTCTCGTATACGAATCTAGGAACACGATAGTATACGTACATTTTACATAGGTATATATATAAAAATATATATCTGTAATAGAGTGTAGGTAAAAGCTGCGAAAGAACGACGAAGAACGAAAGAGGTATGGTAGAACACGAGAGCAAGGGGGGAAGTACATAAAAAAGAAAAACGGCCGGCGATAAAGATGAGGCATGACTCGCGGATTCCATGTAAAAAAAAGGGGGGAAAAAAAAGAGGAAAAGGGACGAAACTGAGAAGAAATGAGAAATAGAAAACGACAGAAGAAACTCTCGCAGTCCTGTACATAAGGGAGACTCAACGCCATCATTTATTTCTATGTACCTATATATATAAATTTTCGGGTGCAAAATTTTTTTTCCAGTGTCGACGAAATTGTGTAAAACCGCGATAATCAGAAATTGATTCATTAGCCGATCGAGTAAGGTTTCGTTCAGGGTAAGCGTATGCAAATTGTACAATATCTTGTGCTCCGCAAGTAAAAGCAGAAAAAAGTAGAAATCGATAAAGCGATAATTTTTAATTATTCTGAATAAAATTTTGAAAACGTAACGATTTGTCCGACCAGATGTCACCAAGCGTGAATTAGTAAAAACGACGTCAACGGAAACCGAGGAAGGCGAAGAAAAAAGAGAGGGCCTTAATTCCTTTCACTCATTTATAAATAATTACAACTAATTATCAATTAGAACTAATTATTTCGTTAGATGAGTTAATTTCTCAAACCAAAGATAAAGAAATGTTGAAAAAAAGAAGGAAGAAATTCGGAGATACAAGAAGTTAACATAGAGAGAGAAAAAAGAAATGCATTGGGAAACGCGGAGGTGGAATCAACAGGTATAAACGAAAACATAACAGAGTCATGTTTCAATTATTCATAATAATTTTGTTAGATTATATCGTACGATCAAATCCGTAATTATAATTTCCAAGAAATGAAGAGAATCGAGATTCTAAAATTTAACTTCATCAACCCTTTCGTACGAACATACAATATTACTCCAAAACAATCAATTAGCTATACAAATTCATGATCTTTCGTCTTTTCGTAGAACAAATATTGATGATAAAAAATGGTACATCATAAATAAAACCGTGACTATAATATATGATACTTCGAAAATCTTATCACTAATGACGCTGAAACTTTGAACGTTGGTGGGGATAAATTTGTCCAACAAATTCCACACACTACTAATTATGGGGATATAAGCCAAGGTGTATATATATTCATCGTTCTATATAGTTTTCAACGACTTCAAAGGGCCATATATTTTACGAAGGCGTCTGCTTCAGAGTTCATTTTAGGCGAACGAACGCCTTCAGGGTCTGCCTATCACCCACCTCACTATATTACACGTACATATATTCTCTGCTTATATGCTGACAAGGGAGTCTCCTTCTGATGCCTCGAACGACTATATAATTAATTTTCAAAGTGTCTGACGCGCTTACGCGACACCATCCCTTGTCCCTAACGAAGCGACGTGTGCGAGATGATGGTAAAGTCGGTGGTGGTGTTGGTGACAAGGGATGTTCATTACTATACAACGCATCTGATCTACACGTCCGTTCAATATGAACAATGATATTCAACGTAATCAATAGAAAATATCGATAAGAATAAAAAGCCACTCGAAATTTTCAGTTCAAATCATTCAACCCCATCGAATGCAACGCTTTTTTAGAATCGTAAAATACGATTCGTCAAAAAAGAACTCTATGCGAATTTTTCGAAGTGAAAATTTCGCAATTTCCGCTTCGTATGAGTCAGTTTGTGAACCGCGAGACAAATTGCACTTTTATTTATTTCCAATAAAAGGTCAGCTACTCGAAATTGAAATACTCAAGTTCACTGGATTCTACTTTTTCCCGTTATGGCGTGGCAAAATTTTCGAACCGAAAAAAAGTGAACAAAGAAACTGATCGAGCCTCTCGGCTATAAAAATTCGAAAGATCCTATAGAAAATTAGTAATTCGTTAATTAATTCATTTACTAATTCCGAGTAAAGTTCATTCGGTTGCTCCGCAATATACGTATTTGATGTTGAACGCCCAGATTATTAAATGGGACTTCATATCTACCTTTGATGAATTACATATTCAGAGATAGAAATTCACCCATTGTCAAGAGAACGAGGACTTTTGAGATATTACAATTTCTGAGGACAAAAACGATCACTAAGCTCACCAAATCCCCATATTATACACTATGAACGTTATTTCGTCCTTCCCAGACGAAATTTTCACTACGTTCAAGATTCGAAAAATTGAAAAAGCTCAGAGACATCCAATCAACGTTACTTTGCATCTGAAATATCGTTAACCGTCAATTATTATCAGAATTATTCAACAATCTCCGATTTTTTTTTAACGAGAACGGCGTCAATAAAATCAGACGATGTACAACGTGTTTTTCGTTTGTTTTTTTTTCTGTTTTTGGGGGTTGGTTTCAAGCGAAGGTAATGAAAGTAAAGGTGGCAGTGCGGGTATACTGCGACAATGTAAATATGCACAAAGGGTACAAACCCTAGTCGCTTGGGACAGAGTCTAGAGCAAATAGGGATCTGAAAAAAGGTATGTGGAATGGACGTGGAATCGAAAAGGTAGCAAACGGAAGAGAGCAAGGAAAAAGGTTTTCTCCTGACTAGATCTCTGAAATGCGTTGTATAGTACGCGCATTGACTACCGGACTTTCGGGAGGAACAAATTTTGCTATACTTTTTTTAGATGGGGGATTTTCAACGAATTTTTACACAACGTTTTACCCGCGCGATGTATTTTTGTATCCTTCACAACTGATGATACAAATTACGATTGATTTAAAATGCCGGTGATAAAAAGAAAAAAAAAACGCCATCTTGCAGAGACTCGAGTGCGCGACATGTATCGACATTTTGACGTCCCTAAAAATTCCGCCAAAAAAAGCTAACGCAAAGTGAAGAAAACCCTTCAAAAACAGTAGTGAAAATTGATAAAGTCAGACTGACGACCACTGAAACAATTATTTTATTTCATCCCCTCTTTTTTCTACGTTAATTATATCAATTCAAGTGATGAGATATGTAGGGACGACAAAAAAAATCAAAATCTCATTGGTAATTGTGAAAAATAATAAGTTAACGAGTTCTGTGAAGTGAAATTTGAAAAGGAGAGCACGATTGCGTTTCGCAGTGATACAGGATTACAATTTTTTTTTAATCAAAATTACAGGTACAAAAAAAAAAGAAACCAAAAAAACGTAACGGAATATAATAAAATAAACAACAACCTTCGGAATACTCGTTCAGAATTCAACCCACTGTTATAATTTCAAAGTAACAATAATACACACTCTGAATTTTGTTATAAAGTTTTTAATGTAAATCGTTGTTCGTTTCACTGAGGAAGTGGCGAGTGGTACATAAAATCAGCAACGGTAGTGGTTTATATTTGCATAAGAAAATTCAGAATATTGCTCTTGGTATTGTGGAGTAGCTAATTAAAATCTTGAAAAATGAAATCAACCCCTGCGAGCATCACGTTACTACATAGAGTCAAAGTATAAGTGAAAAGGTAAAGCGAGGGCTACAACAGAGAAAATTAGCCACTCTCAGTAGAGACGCGACTATAAAAGCACTGGCACGGCATGCGGCGGTTGGAAAAGTTGTTGGTCGAGTTCGCTGCGGAAGCGAGGTCGTTGGTGAGTAGACAATTTGATTAATTCTAGACCTAATGGAAACTAAGGAGTATTCTTACCCCGTCTTTCATCAACCTGCAAAATTTTCCCTCTCATCTCAATCTTACGCTACACAGTTGTTACACCGTCGCGAGGTAAATTAGGGTTTAAAATTTTCAATTTTACAAAATTTAATATTTTCAAAAAGACGAAAATCCGGCGCTGCTCGAATCAAGTTCTGCGTCGATGAAATATGTATTCGTAACATGAGTCAGAATGAAAAACCAAAAAAGTAAAAAACAAATTAACTCTTCACAGTCACGTCAGAATATTATGTCGATTCTCAGCTGTTTGAATTCGGTATTGCAATAGTATTTCAAGATTATTGACATCCGGTTTACTAAATATTTATGTACCATAAGTTGAACCGGGAATTCGGCGAAAACGCAATGTATATAATATAGGTATACTATACATTATGAGGGGAAACGATCGTCTCGGAAGGGTAGACGTTGTAGAATTTCATTGGCAAGCGTGGAACAGCCATTTCCGGTTAACGCCGGATGTCGTGCCGCATTGCTTCGTTCCGATAATATTCTCGAATCAAAAACGAGCGATAATCTCTGCGCTGCAAAATTTACCAAGAGAAAAATGAAAAGAAAAGAAAAAATCAAGCGATTAATATAACATCTTACGAAGACTTGAATTTCAATGCATTATTTCTGTAAAATCTATAGCAGATTTTAATGATAATACAAGTTTCATCGCGAACGACTTCGTGGCGCCATGTAATCTGCAAGCTACTGTTACAGTAGTCTGCTCTTCTATCGATCAGAATTGAGCGTCGAGACAAGCGCTCTGATAATTAAATCAAATAAAACGGAATCGAACCTCGATTAATTATTTTAATCACACACACGACTTTTCGTATCCGATTTACGAAAAACAAAAAGTTGACGTACATTTTTTTCCTTCATCGTGGTCATTTGTAAAAATGTAAAGCTTATTTATGAATCGGAGAAAAATGTTTGAATATATCTTGCATTATATGGGTGAAAACAAGCGTACCGAGGGATGTCGAGATAAAAAGTAGCAACGTCCGTTGTCGTTAAGAACCGAGTGTCTGGATATTTCCATCTGAATAGGATACACGCGATACAAATTTTCACATAATTCTATGGAAAAAAAAAAATAAGAAAAATCAAGGAACTTCACGTCTATAAAAGTTATATACCCTTGTATACGTTGATTTATTACACCCTCGAGAAATCTTACGATTTTCTAGCAAAAAAGACTTGAGTTGGTGGTAAGGGATGTGAGGAATAGGAAAAATTGGGTAGCCGAAGAGGTTGGTGATATTTTGATAGCTGACGAAGTCTAGATACTATTTGAAATCGAAACCAGTCAGTTTTCGCCGATGTTAGATACTGAAACTCACTTGGGGGTTCTCAAAGATCCACGCTATATACCATGTATATAAACGAAACGAAAAAGGAAAAATGTCACGGAAGGCAATAGAGCATGAAATAAAGCTGCAAATCTCACCGTTCCGTTGCAGCAATTCACTGCCAAAGTGCAATTTTATTCACCGCGATTTTCCCTCAAGCGCAACGTTCATAAAACGCAACCCCGTAAATAAAATGTCACCAAATCAACGTGACAATGACCTATGTGAACTCGACACTCGAATTCAAGATAAAGATTCTCTTCAATTTCTCTTCCATGAGTAACAAATCATGGGATACCAAATTCCACATTTGATAAAAGAACAATCTTCTTAATCTCTTGTTTTTTGAAAAAATTAATGAATAAGAACAAATTCCGAACAGTTTTAATCTGTAGATTCTATTTTACTTTTCATTCATCTTCAGATAGCCGAGGAAGTATTTTTAGAATTCTTTTTATAAATCTGTTAAGACAATAAAAAAAAAACTAAAATAAAATAAACTGTAAACTGTAAAATCCTGACTTGGATGAATCCCGTTCGATTTATTCCCTGGCAATAGGATATATCTGGGATCCTCTTAAGCCGTGAAAAGCGAAGGGACGTTAGAAGGAGACTGACTTCCGGTACGCAGAGTAACGAGTCATTTCCTCTCTTCCTCTACCCCTAGAATCTGCAAACTATATAGTAGAAGCTCTCCGCCTACCCCACAGAACCTCATCGTCGCCATTTCTACCTCGACCCCTTTCCAAACCGGAACCACTAAAGCTCCTTGAATATTACTGGTTAAATGTTCGTAAAGCTGGTGGTTCACTTCGAGCTCGGAAAGTGCCAGAGTTTAAACTCGATCGACTCTAGTATTGGAGTAAAGAGATTTTTGCAAATCTACTAAAATATTCTCAGAAACTCAATGAAGGGGGAAAAAAATAAGATAAAAATAAATTTATCATAATAATTGATTTCGTCGGCGCTATACAAGCGCTACAGATAACAGACCGGATGACTTCGGAATTTCCAATCATGAAATAATAATAACAATAATAATTCTGCCGGGTGGAATGTTGGTTCAAAATTCGATGCTCTATTACTAAACTCCGTCGATCTGATAAAAAGCAACCCCTTAAGAAGCGAGTCAGATATACATATATAACATATTCCTACCTACATATATATCAGTTAACGACATACCGTGGTGGTATATATATATCGGAGTTAATATCCATTAGGTACACGACGTATGTACTATGTAGATATATACGTATCATCTCCATAGGTATATCCCACGTACACGTATTCCACGCCTACTTACGTTCGAGTTAAGAGCTTTTCTTTAAAGAATGAAAGAAAAAAGAAAGAAAGTAAAAAAAAAGTGAGAACAAGAACAAGAAGATGTACGTGATAAGCGAGGTAGCACAAAGATGAGAAAAGCAAAGTAAAGGTTGACTGGAATGAAGCAAGAAAGCAAGCACATTAGGGACCAAGACACTAGAATATGGTGATCCGTAGTGCTACGCTTTTCTTGCTGCACGTATATACCACCAGCCATATATAACACCATCATCGTATCAATATCTATAAAGCTTCTTTGTTATTCAAAGTGAGTAAGAAACTTTGTATATATAGAAAATAAAGTGTCGATATATAGTGAGCAGCAAACACATAGAAAAATTGCGAAGCTTCGAAAGAAAGTATGTACAGCAACTAAGAACATACACATATACCCAAGTAAAGAACCGAAACCGCTGACGATCATGAATTCATCTTCATTTAAAATGCTTTTAGTTATTTATTAGTGGTGCAGAAACACACCGAATACATACCGCGTACGCCTTAACTTTTACGCATTCGAATATCATTTTTGACTATAGATTTTTTTCTCAATAATATGGTTGGGAATCTTTTTAAATATACGTGAAACTTTTTTTTCAGATGGTTCTATCCTCTTTCCACCCTCATCCGAACTTAATAATCGTCAAAGGAATATAAGATAGACGTACAAAACTGAGGAAAAAAAAAAGAAAGAAAGAAAAGATCGTTCGAACAAACTCGTGATAACGAAACGTTCGAGACATGTAGAGCTTTTAATAAGCTCTCTGCACAGAGCTCCTCATTCTGCAACTCTGAGCAAGCTTACATGAAGTAAGTAAGCTTACTCTCGAGTGACAACCTTACAGAGGAAAGTCTACAAAATTAACATAGAAAAAAGTCATCAGACACTTTGAGTTTTTTATTTATTTTTTTTATTCTTCAATTTCATGGTTTAAAACTTGGTCGCATTTCGAGGGAATGAGAGGGATGTTTTCTGACAGACTAAAACAATATGGCGCAATTTTAGAATTTTCGTAAGTTCGAGATTACGAGTAAATCCAGTAACGTCTTACCCGTATAGGTATTCTAAGAAATTGCGCAACGCGAAAATGCGCGCGAACAATGGGGTCGTAAAAAGCTATCTAGGGATTATAATGTTACTGGAACCAAAAAGGGCGTCGGAGCCATTAACGGGCCCTTTTGCGTTTCGGTAGAAATAGAGTCAAAAGAAATACAAGGGCGTATGTTCTATTTGACTAAAAGTAAAAAAGGAAAACTGGCCGTTTTGATGTCATGAAACCAAAACTTTTTCATACCTACACCCTCCTGATTTCAATCACATGACACGTAGGGATAGAAAGAGACAGAGAGAAATCCATTAAGTACGCGGTAGTGCTAATAGCGTCTAATTGTATTATACCATAATGTGATATTTCTCCTTTGATCTCCCGCACATAAATTCATTACCACCAAATCTTGAAGCAAGATTTGCGCTACGCATTTACCCGGCTTGATTAATTCATCACACCATCATTAAATGATCACGAAATTTCACTTTTTTCTCATCACCTCAGCTGAATTCATTTGTAAAATTAAGTACACAATTTATTGCATCATTTGTTTCCTTTTCTCTCTATAAAATTTTGCATTTTAATTACGGAACTTGGAATGATTTCAAATAAAATACGATTCGTTCGAATATATATACGTGTATATTCAATGAAACAAAAGGATATAGAATAAAATGAAATTAGTGGACGGTCAGCGGTCCTGTGAGGTTGGAATTAAGTTAATTGCAAGCGAAAAGCAATTCCTCTTTCCTTCCTCGTGGTCTTCTAAAGAACGCGAACCGATTGTCCTCGATCTCTCACGCCGAACGAATTTCAAGATAAGATTGGGCCACGTTCCAATCTGGCAAAGATCATTCCATTTCTCTTTTGTACCTACATTCGTATCCCATACATATATAAATATGTATATCTATATCTTTAGATTCCGCGAATGTTGCGTTATTTATTTAAGGGGGTTCATTCAGTGTTTGTATAAAGAACAAATAAATAACCATCCATACGTGTCGTGAATGTGGTATGTAATATCACATCTAGGGAAAGCTAGGTAAAAATGCCCGAGGAAATGAAAATGATATGATATGAAAATTTTTTTGATACGTATATATTTACATTAGATATAGGTATAAATATTATGATAATAAAATACGAAACTTTCAATAGTTAAACCGAGGAAAATTCTTTGGGTAATCTTTCAAATGAAGAAATAAGAACAAACGAACGAAAGGAAGAAAGAAAGAAAGTAAGAAAGAAGAAAAAACTTTTCACTTCTTTTTACCCTGAATATAACTTTTCTCGTGATTTATCTTCATTTGTAACATCTCATTTCTGCACAAGAATAATTCAAAAGATATATATAATATACATATTTTTTCGTTTTTCATTTACTTCTTCTTTTCGCTTTTTCTTCTTCTACTTATCGTCGTCGTCGTCGTTGTCATCAATTACCGAACCGAGCAGAACAAACCAAGAAGAAAAAAAAAATTGTCCAAAGATATATAAAGAAATATATAACCGAAGAAAATATTCGTGTAAAATCTATTGACAAACGAATTGTGACAAAGTGAAAAAAAGTTTCTGCATTTTTCGACGCTAATTTGTAATAAGAAAACTTTTATGATCGTCAAAAGGTGATTCATTTATTAATCATTCAATAACTACCCCCATGGGGGAGAAAAAAAAATCAAGAGTATTTCAGATTTCCCATCCAACCACCAGATTCCATCGGTACCGCGTAGATGAGTGTGAAATTGTACTGGAAGGATCCTTCGGAAATGTATAACGTGGGTACCGTGTCTTCCGCATGCAAACAAAGTCGCAATGCAACTCGAAAGCTTGAGTCAAGTTGTTGCAGTTCTGATACCAACTGTATGTTATGTACACCAACCAAACCCGTCTTCTCACCCTATTTTCCTTCCCCAAGCAGCATTTGACGAAAACACGAGCGAATTTCCTCCGCTTCCTACTTCGCTTTGAATTCTCCGGGGAGAAATTATACAATCAATATAGTTCCTGCTGCCTGTTTCCCAAAATACGCCTTATCATCTATACTGCACCCAATCATTGTTTAAATTTGTATGTACAGGATATTAACACAAATTTTTTTATCTTCGATAAAAAATTTTGAGAAGAAGAAGAAAAAAAGAAAGAAGAATCGCGATTTAACAAAAAGAAGAGAAATAATAATTCCATTCGAAAAAGTTGGCGAGAAAATTGTTAACGCTAAACCCTCTTCACCCGAAACACACGTCCGTTTATAAAGGTTGGTAGGTTAGAACTACGGGATGTCGGAAGTAAAATTGCCAGCAGAATCCGGAGGCAATTATAGCAGAACTAAAGTTTCTGGGGCGATAAAATTAGCGGTTTTAATTAAATTTTAACACGATTCTAGTTTTCTCCAGAACGCAACACGCGCACATACACAGATATACAGATATCTGCGCAATAAAGAATAGAATTGGTTACACCGTTTTCAAATCGAATACGACAGCTTGTAACCGTACAGAGATTACTGATAGCTGTCCAATTTGTTCGAGCAAAGAATTCGGTGATTAAGAAAAAAAAAAAAAAGAGAGAACACAGAAGAACAACGCGACGGAGCTCGTTCTAATTTTTTTTCTTCCCTGAAAGAATTAAATGAAGGGAAAAAAAAGCGGTAAACTCAAGTCGTGGATAATTCTGGTTATAAAGTCTACACCATGAATATGAAATCGCGACTAACTATGAGTATTGACTCTGAATGTTATCAACCGTCTTTAGGTTAATTCGTTTTCATGTTTATACAATTTTGAACGAGTGTTTATCCTTAAGCTTTTCCAGAAAGTTGATCCTAATTAGCAGGGTAAACTAATCTACATCATTTCCCCTGGGCTGAAGTTGCAGAGGGTTGATGGAGTGGAGGGCAAGATCGGAGAAAGGAAAGGGAATGGTTGGTCGGCCGGTAGGTATAGGTAGGTGGGTGAAATTCTCGTTCTAAGGTAATGTTAGATGGTTTTGGTACGGTCGTTACTATTCAAGTCAGTTGCGAAGTTAAACGTGAGACAATTAAAGGGAAACGTGCCATCTTCCCTCAGTTCGCGCTTTCCCGTTCTGCAGCAAGGTTTGTTCTCAGTTGGTTTCGTTGGTACGAAGAAGAAAATTTCAAGAAATGCCTGGGGGAGAAAAAAAGAAAAACAAAAAAAAAAGTCAAAAGGAAAAAGACACGCATCATCCCCCGCATCCTATTCGATGATAGGATGACACCGAGTATACCGATAGATTCTCCACTCTTTATCGTCACACTTTTACCCATAAAAATTGGCAGAAGGGATCGACTCCCTGTACTACTCTTCTCTTCGCCCTTCCGCGATCATGAGAATAAGATTTTTTATTCCTGAAAAAATTTGTTCACGTTTTATCGCAAGACTTACCTTATCCCCAAATCTAGTGGAAAATAGAATTTTCTCACCTTCATTTTCAATTGTCAGAATAATTTATACACATTTAATTCCCTTTTTTATAAAATCAGAATCAAATTTTCCGTGATATTGACTTTACTTCAGTACATTCAAGGGTATCAACTGACCCGCATCTACTTCCAATTTCACGTGTCATTTGTTCAATTTTGTATTCTGATTTGGTGAGGAATGAGCGTGAAAAACGAGATAAAAAAAAAATAGAACATTTCCATTTTTCAGCTCGTTTTCAAAAATTACCCCAAAAGGTAGAGAGACCGTTCATCGGAGAAAAGAGAAAATAGGAAAAGCTGGAGCTCATTCGAATTTATTCGCTGTACAAGCGGGCAATTTAATTTGTATTTCTTTTTTTCAAATTCATTGCTCCAGATCGTATAGTGCATTTCGCTAGGGAACTGGAAAATAAACTATCAAACTGCAATGCAGAGAAGAACTGAAGGAAGAAAAGAAACATCAAGAATGGAGAAATACCCGGTAAAAGAACTCGATTCTGTAAACCACTACGTTTAGTCCAAATGATTCCCTTAGCGTACCGAATCACCAGTTACTGGTAGCTGTAAAGTACGAACAACGTTTTGGTGGTAGAATTTGAGCAGAAAACGTAACAAGAAAGAAAAAATATTTTAAAGGTGGATCAAATAACAGATATAGTAACTAATAGTACAAAAGCATACGAAGAACGTTGTCGAGTAAAACAGTAACGAAGTAAATTAAGAATAAAGAGAAATGAAAGAAGAAAGAAAGTTGGTAAGAAAGGAAGGAAGGAAGGAAGGAAGGAAGGAAGAAAAGCAGCAACCCCCAGTAAAGCTGCAGATGAGATTCTAGTCGTGACCTAATTTCCACCAGCAGGGATACTTCATTTATAACTCTTTTGTTATCGGTTTTTTATCCAACCTCTTTTCCTCTTTACTTTTTCCTTCGTATTCTGGTATATATTTTTTAAAAAGAGACACAAAAATGAAACTAAAAAAAATCAGCTACCGCACATACGTACATCAAGGCGGATAAAACGAGAGTCTTTTTTTTTTAGCTGTTTGTTTTTCTTTTTTCTACAAAAAATCAAATTTCATACGTCATCACGGACGTGTCGGGGTCGCGGTAGTAGAAATAACGTGCGACATTGAAAAATTGTAATTAATATAAAAAAAGGAGGAATAAAATAAATAAAAAAGAAAAAATTAAGACGAAAAGGGAACCCGGTGACATTTCATTACATGCGCACGCACTTGGTGATTTAATCAACCCCCTTTCCGTAGCGTCAACCTTCACCTCGTCGATCACCCCGTAAGCGAAGTAGGAGTGAAAGCCAATTTTGTTAACAACCTTATAGCATATATTTTTTTGTACTTCGGTAACGAAAGTTTTTTTCTTTTTTTTTTGTGACTTCGATCCTTCATGTTCACACCGATCTATGGTGACGTGGCCGAAGAAAAAAAGAAAAAAAAGGAAATAAAATAGTTGATTACGTGCGACTTGGTCTAAATCGAGTCTAGTAACTCCTAGATTGCAGGGGTTACAACCAGTTGCCCTTTATTATATTATACGAAACTAGGTATAATATGAAGTGTGTATAACAGTGAACGAAATGGTAATCTCCTCCTCCCATTCTCTCTCATACTAAACTATCTCATTTCACGTACACGCGGTTAGGAAAATCAGATAACACCGTCTGATAACAAACGATAATTATCTTCGTTATTGTCTGTACATAGGTAGGTACCTATATTCGCGAGAATGGCGAATCCAACGCGAATACAGGGCGACGATGTAAATTACACGTATTATATAAACCGTCATCGAAACTTCGATACAGCGAGGGTGGAAAATGGAAGAAAAAAAAGATGGTGTACCGTTCCAAGTTAACGAACGTGAAGTTCCGGAGTTGGGAAAAAAAAGAGAACAGAAATGATAAGAAAAAAAAACGATTCGATATCTAGAAGAAAAAGAAGAGGTATATCAAGTCTGGTACAAAGCACTAAGCCATAATCCTGGATGGCCGCCAAATAACACTCTTACAATAGTTGACAAAAACCATCTTACAACTTTTTCACCCCGCTTTATCGTTCACTGATTGTTTCCGAACTGAAGAAAGAGAGACGGAAAAGAGAAAAACGGAAGAAAAAAAACGTAAAAGTAAAAGTTGGAAGTACAAAAAAAAAACGTGGAAAAAAATTCAAAGAGATAGTCCGTTCGGCTCAAGATATTTTACACCATATCCTCAGAATATTACAGTTCTTGTTGCACCACTTTATACATCCTGAAATACGTTATCACGCAGCTGTGTGAATATATTCGTCGTTAAAATTTGCAATTTGAATTTCTTTCGCTTTCCACATCGATAAATTGGCGATAAATTGTTGAATTTTATAGATGGACAATTTAGCTTGCAGATTCGAATTCGTGAGTTTGAAATACATTAGAATACCGTATAAAACCTAGTAAAAAAAATGTATATCTTTGGATTTTCGAGCATTTTCGAGCATTTTTTTTGATCTCAGAAATACGAATCTGTTGAGCAAATCAAGCTGCGACTAAAACCAGTCGAGATATTTTAATTTTTCTGCACCGAAATACGTTGTGGGGCGGTAAAAGTATCTCGAAATTATTTTCACATGAAATCTCTTCAATTTGCCAAGTAAACCCCGTCTCCTTCTGACACAGACATTTTTAATTTAGAAGACTTCTTTTTTTTCTGGCTTGTCACCCACCCCAGTATAGATTCTATACCCCGAGAGCTAGTGTATGAACCATAAAAGGAATACAATGCGGTAGAGGGTACTCGAAAACGAGGACTCTCTTTACTCCATCAGTACCTCACTCACCCTTTCCTCCCTCTCAACGACACGCGAGTACAACGTAAGTAGGTATAAGTATATTATACACCTACATATAAACGTGTACGTACGTACCGCGTATAATATAACTATACCCACACGTGACGCTTAGCTGTACAGAAATGTTAAATTGTATTTTCACCGCTGTTGCTATTTTTTTTTTTTTTGATATTCTAATTTTTCATCTATTCAAGACACTGCAGATATGGAGGATTAATATGTAAGAGGACAGTAGAAATATTAGTGGGATAAAGAAAATAATAAAATAAAATGAATGAAAATCATTTCGTGTAATTAATTAACGTCGGAAAACATCTGCGGCTTAAATTTCGATGGTAGATTGAGTCTGGAAATCTAATCAAAATACGAAAAGGATCTCAAAGTTGTCTCCAGGGAGTTTTTGGTTTGGTGGGTAATTTAGGAGCATTCATTTTCTCTTAAACCCGCGCAGCGGTATAGCTGGTGTGTATATATATACATATGAAAGGTATACCGAAAAAAAAAGTTCAAAAAAAATTTGAAAAAAAAGTTGGTACTAGCTAGCTCGCTCAACGTTGCGGTCGTGATAAAAGTGGTTTGAGAGTCTGGCAGCAGCGCGCATTTGAATACAAACAGCTTTTCTTCCCTCATCTTCACCCCGATAAATCATTCTGCCTATATTAATGACGTCATTTCCTGCTACGCCCTATTCCAATCTCTTCCCTACTTCCAACTCTCACGACGAGCAACACTTCGAGGCATATATGGATCTGCGCCATCTTTTGTACGCGTACAATTTCTCACAGTGTTCTTTGCGGTTGTTCGAAATAAGTTTCTGACGATTCGAATATTTGTTTCTTCTTATTATTTAATTTTTCTTTACTTGTACTCTTTATTCCTGGTGAAACATTTGCGAATAATTCCATAGACTTTTTTTCTCAGCCCTGATCGAATCAAAGCGATTTTATCAGATCTGCTGAAATTCGGGATCGCGTTCAAGATACACGTATCTAATGTACTCGTTTAAAACCCAACCCGCATTCGTCAACCTTCTCGAATTCCCGAACGTTTTCGAATTATCGGATCTCGAATTACGCTTGTTTTTATTACAAGGGTTGCTTTCCCTCTTGCTGGTTGTTACCATCATCCGAAAGGAAAGTGGAGGTACCTTCGTACTAGAAACTTTATTGCCAATCTTACGGTTCCCATGACAACAAATTCGAAACCAGATTTTCTTCCTGTCGCTGTACATACGTGTATGTACCTTATACATTATATATACCATGTACCAAACCTGCTGTTCACAATCTCTAATATTATTTCTGATCGTCTCAACTGATATGATAAAAAGAAAAATGATAAAGATCCGAAATTTGCTTTGTAAAAGAAATTAATTTCATAACAAAAAACTTTACGGATCATACAAAACCAATACAAAACTTCAAATAACGGTATATTAGTTTTTACGAAAGAAAAAAGAAAAAAATTGAGACAATGAATGTGGTTATAAATATGTCTTATATAATGTAGGTCATTTATTTTCAAGGGTGTAACGTCGGCCGGTTTCGTAATGAAATACGTTTATATACGCGTCACGGCTGTATGAAATGAAAAACACAAAAATTGAATAAATAAAAGGTGAAGCTTTAAAAAAGTGGAGAATACAAAAGTTAATACGCGACGTTTAGTCTCTTTTCAGTACCTCTTCCGATGTTTTAACACAGTTTTTCACCACATCTATTCGCCCGTTACTCCAGTTTGCTCAGTTAATTGGTAAAATTCGTAACTAAACCTCATAACTTTCTTCTATAACACACACTAATCTTCACGTAGTATGTTTTAATCCCGTAATGTTGTTTCAAACTCACCTCAATATATGCTGAAAATTTTTTTGTGACTCATTTAGTTTTTTAACGATAAGAAGAGCTAAATTTTTAGTGGAAAAAAATTCTTAAAACCATACCCCTCTCCTCCTTCAATATTATTCGACAATAATTTTAGCATTAAAACTCTGGTCATGTTCTTTTTGCCCGCTCGTCTTATCCGTTGGTTATTTCCATTTCCTTATAAACCCCCATGACATCTTCTACAGCACCCTGCTAAACTCGTTTGCTTTTATTGCTTTAACTTCGAAATGATAAAAAAAAAAAGAAGGAAGAAAAGAAAAAATAAGCTGCGAAGAAAATATAAAACGAAAGCAAATGCCTCTTATAATAGTTTCGCCCGATTGATTTTATCGCTGTTATATACGATTTCAAAATTACAACAGGGTTAAAGTCCCGTTCTCATTTCAATCCCTGCAGGAATCTAAATTGTCTGAATTTCGATCAATTCTTGCGTGTTTCGAATCAAAAAAATTGAATGAAAGGTAATTTCTGTTATTCCTATTTTCTGAAGAACACGTTTTAATCTTTTAGATAATCAAATGACTCAGAATCATGATGATAAAATAATTGAAATGAGAAAGAAAAATGGAATCATAGGAGAGACCGAAAAAATGAAAAATTGAGAAATGATCTATAAAAATCGAAAGTAAATTTTGGTCACAAAGTGCAAAGTATAATTTATTTTCTGCAGTCCCGTATTTTGGGAAATGTGATAAGTAACTGTCTCGAGGCCAATAAAGTTGGACGCAAGCGGGCGCGAGTCGGTTTTCAAGATTGACATTCGGTTCGATTTCGCAAGGGGAAATAAATTCCTCTGACGTGATAAATTCTTGAATTATTGTAATTTCACTTGTGTCCATTAATCTCATGGTGGTATTATATACGTCAAATAGTAATTTACTTGATCGATCTCCAAAACCCCATCAAAAACTTGACGCTATGATATTTCGTTCTAATTCCGTCTGAGAAACAAAATTTCTTCAATTCCCTACGATGTAAAACAAAAAGAGGAGACAAATGAATAGAAAAATTCTTCAACGCATTTCGACGTAACTTTATTTCATACCATAAAATAACAGGATGACTTTTTCTATTTTTCAGCTTCGCAGATGGAGTACGAATGTTTTAATATCGACTACTTTCCGAATGAAGAGTACAGCCCGGATCCAAACGATTCTACAATGGCCATACCATGTATGTAAAAATTTTTTTACGTCATAAATTTACCTAACCTATTTCACTAAGTCACTCATTTAGGTGTCAAGAACAAAAAACAAAATGAGAAAAAAACACAGCGCGTAATATGATACCTACAAATTACGACGTGACTCTAGCAAGCACACGTAGTCCTAATCACCCAGAACACATATTACGTCAGCATCAGGATAATCCAAAAAGGATGATTCAAGATGGCGTTAGCCTACAAGGATCCATCCTCTGAATTCAACCTGACTAACATATTGCAAACGTTGTATTTCAACTTATCCTTTTTTTTATTTACTTTTGTACTTTTTTTGATTCATCAATATTTCGATCAACCGTTACATATAATACGAAAGAAATGATCTGTCACCGTATAAATTTGTCTCACCGCAGATGTTACAATACCTCCTCGTTTTCTTCTGAGGGGTAAAAAAAAAACGAGGAAAAGAAAGAAAAAGAAAGAATGATAGAGCTGCAGCAGAGAATAACGTTGTACGCAGTGCGATATTCTCCCCTCGATCATATATCACGAGATAATTCCGATATTAGGTATATGGTTGGTATGTAGGACATACACATACATACATGTGTAATATATAAGGTAGGGAACAGAGATGTTCAGAGTTGGTTTCCGCAGAGAACCACTACATGAAAGACGAGCTGATATCTCAAGGTGTCGTCGTGTATTTCGAAAGGTGAGAAAAGAGTCGACATAACGATTGATATAGAGTCTTTTCTAGCTTATTTACTTCATAAGACAGCTATCCAAGTACCATTTCCGAATAATTTTTCTATTCACCTGGGAAAGTGCAAACGAGAATAATAGCATCGCGAACGAGCGCGAATTAAACGCATATCGATATCCTATATATATCCATGTACATATGTTATGGATCAAGTGATTTTTCAAAATGCCCGGGCATTGTTTAATCTGCACTTGGTCCATAACATATATACGAGGTATAACCATCCCTTAAGGGAGACAATTCTGAAGCTCCTGTGAAATTAAACGTGTCGAATCCAAATCGCCGTTAAACACCAATACGTGAAGGTATAAACGATATCTAGACATAGATTTCTGGACAGATTCAACATAATATACTCATTTATCACCACGGTATTCCGAACAAGAGTTAGAAGAGAGAGAAAAAGGCAGAGTAAGCGAAAGCTTTATGTATATTCCATAGAATTAAGGGTTGAATTTGAGAGATACGGGATGTAATGTGGATGTGAAACCCGTAGGGCTGAAGCAAGTCGGGAGCGCGGTTCGCACCATGTTTACTTATACGTTTATGTAATATACGTCCGTCATTACAAAGACGCTCCCCAACCGTACGTCAATTGTGCGCATTCATCCACATTACTAATTACTCTGTTCGTTCGTAACAGTTAACGCGAAATTAACCCTCTGAAATTATTTAAACGAATTCAACCCAGTTAACGTTTGAACACCACACCTAACGTTAAATTCTCAATAGTGAGACTTTAGCGTGACTCAATTTGACCAAAAAATGTATAGGGTATGTCCCGCCGAATCGCCTCAACGCTTATGATCTATTCAATTTTTGTAAAAATGCAGGAGCGCTTTTATATCTTCTTTATTATTTATATTCAAGCTGGCAATGCACGGCAGAAAATCATATACAAATTGTAACAATATCATGCCATAAAACACCTCTTATAAAATTTTTCACACGTATAAAGTTTGTCTTTGTAAAACAATTTCTTCACGCCCTGTCAACCTAGAATAGTTTAAAACCATCTTATAGTATCTCCAACCACGCTCACCTTCTCGTAGCAACCTCAGCAGCAGCACCAGCAGCGAACAGCTAAGGGATAATGCAATGATGGCATAGCTTTGATGTGTATAAAGCCCACGTATAGAAGCGGCAATAAAGGAGCGAATGGAGGGAGGCACTGAGCCGTAAAGATTTAAACCAGGTTATACATATTATATGGATTTAATAAGGTAGGTCGGATGTTACGTACGGCTCACCTCCCCATCATCGAAGTCAGCTCATGTTATTTATTCATTGACACAATAATAATACGTGTTCGTATAAAAAACTCTCGGTAAGTCGATTGAATATTGCAGCAACTATGTACATGGGCAATTCGAAAAACTAAAAGCAAATTTTCTTGAAATATTTTTAGTTGTAAAAATATCTTTGTTAAACTTTACGGTCGGATTTTAATAATACAAATTGTTCAACTCTTATGTACTCGCGTGCGATTAATTCATTTAATTTCAGTCGTACCGATCTTGTATACGGAATACAAAAGCTAACAGGTTAAATTATATAGATGCTGTGTATCTAGTCTGTATAAAATTTAATTTCGCAAGTACCTCCTCGTGTAAAATTTAATACTTACTGTAGAGGTAGTTTTATCGTTAGGTGGTAATACTATCTTCCTTCCTCCACACGGTTGGTTCTTGTACAAAATGTAAAACTCGATGAAAAAACAAAAGAAAATAAAATAGCGGTGTAAAAGGCAGAGCTACTTGTTGGCTGCTGATGTAATAACGTACTATAATACATATAATTGATAATACAATGGCAGGCAACATGGGTTTAACTATTATTGAGAATAAAATTTAAAGAACACGAGAAACAAGTGGTAAGACGCGTTTCCGAAACCACCCAGAAGAGGTAGCGTCCCCGGCTCGTTTCGATTTTTTTTTTTTCGAGTGGAACGATCGCCATGAGCCCTATGAAAACCACTACCGCTGGGCTCCCCTCAGGGCCAGTCTGGAATCAGGGATGGAATCTGTAGAAAAATGGAGAACAAAAAAACGAGAGAAACAGATATCGTGTGAGACGGTGAAACATCAATTCTAGACATAACAATTGCATAAGAAATCGCATAGAAATAAATCCAGCGACAACCTGTGAACAACATCTGATTAGCATTGAAACTAAAAAAAGACCTAATATCTGTAAGAAAACCTGATTAGTATTAAAACTAAGAACTGTATTAGGACCTGTAAAAAAATTTGATTAGTATTAACATTAGGGAACTAAGAACTAATGATCTGAAAGGTGAAAGTTTTGATTAGTGTCTTAAAAATACAATTTTACAATTTTTCGGTTTTTGGGTTTAAAACGCACAAAGCGTTGCAATGTATTTGGTAAGTGCCAAGTCCGCGCGCATCGGAGTAGCAGCGACGGAACTTGGGGTTTTGTTTCTCTTTAAATTCCTGAAAAAAACCCTCAATACATATTCCCACCACCGAAATCGGACAAGTTTGTTAAAGCGCCTTGCAAGATGGCAAGTCACGCTAGTTGTTGTGTTTTAAAAAATTTCTTAGGACCCTTAGGGACATCACAACAACAAATATCGAGCAAACACAGATCATGCGATTCCTCGTCTTCGCGCTTTACCCGCGTGAGCAGCGTCAGAGTTGGAATATTTTTACTAATAGGAATCGAAGAAATGCAAATTTCAATCGCATTCTTCTATTCAAATCAGCATAGGGAATGGAAAGGGGAAGGGTTCACAAAATACATAAAATTTGTGGCGTGGCGGTCGGCGATCCTCTTCGACGCGAAGTCTTCGAGCTCAACGTCCACCTCACTTCCATGCACCACGGCTGGTACGGAGAGCAAGGCAGACGTATTTTGCTCATTCCAAGTGACCACAAATATTACGGGCAAGAAAAGATTTAATTTCATTTTCCAGATTCAGGTTTGTGAATTATTAAAAGGCAAAGGATCCATCAGATCTGAGCAAAAAGATGTAAGAGACCACGTGAAAAAATATTATTTAAAGAAATAAAAATTCAAGTAAAATATTGTAGAAAATCAAATAATGCAATTTGATGAACTCTTATACTCAATTGATCACTTGGAATTGCTGTGGAAAGAAAGTTTCACTTCCGATTTCTTGCCTACCCATTTTTCTTAGCCCACATCCCACCCAACGGTTAAAACTATGACTTGCACACTCGCAAACACACTGCACATACATGCCAAATAAAAACCCTTCGCGATACATGAATTTACCTATACCTGCCATTCACCTATATTTATCCAAGAAAAGATTTTACTGACGAAAAACACAGATTCATACCTGCGCCGGCGCAACAGAACATTCGGTTCGCATTCGTTTTGCCATTTTTATGACAACTGATTCTACAAAAAAAAAAAAGAAATTATTTTCGAAGTGTAAATGTGTTCTAGGCAACCCACGCCTCGGCCGAAGCCGTAATTTTGAGAATATGTGTGTTTTTATATGCCGAAATCATAGGAAATAATTCAATTTTTCTGGTTTTTTCACAAAGAAAACGCTAAGGGCTATAGTGTGCAAGGGAAAATAATTCCCATGTGTTCAGACATCTCAACTAAAACATTCTATGCCACTCATATCTCACATTTATTGCCGTGGTATCTCGTTCAGAAACTTACTGTGAACCTGTTATGTGTATGAAAATATAGAGGCTGCCCATGCCCTGGCCGAAGCCGTAAATTATTGTAAATTTTGAGAAAAGGTGTGTTTTCTATCAGGCCGAAATTTATTCAACATTGAATGATTTTACTAAATTTACTTCTGATACGTAAAATTGTCTGATATATTGATGAATCCAGTAGAATAATTAAAAAGTATTGTAAGTAAAAGAATGAATTTAATTGATCTCATATCTATTCATTAAGCAAAAAGTTAAGGGCTGTAAGATATGTGTCAGGGAAGAAACTTCTTATACTGATTAGACATCCTAGCTGTAGTGAATCTAACTATCGTTACCTAAACGTAAATTATTTTAAATTAATTGAACGGTTTCAAATTGAGTTAAATGAATTCAAATTTTGACCATGTATATACGAAAAAAGTATGAAGATCTAATTCAAAATTGATTCAGCTAATCGTTGACTGTTAAATTGAAACTAGATGGATACTGATTTTTCGCGAAGCTGTTCAATTCAATTTTTGATGTACCTGAAAAAGCTGAAACTATGGCAAAGACCGCCATTCGCACGACAAAATTTTATTACCAATGAGTGATCGACGCAAACGAGATCGATCACCGGAAATTGTCGACGGTCTTTACCGTTGCCTATGAGCTACGCACTCTCGAACTCACAAAATTCATTGAAGATGTAATTTTTTTAAAATAATAGTTCATATTCAATTATCTCATTATTACCTGTTGGCTCAAATAACTGATTAATTAATTTACTGACTGACTGACTGATTCATTGAATTTTGGACTGATTGATTTTGTGGAAGAATTTTCTATTTTTGACTCTACAGAGTGCAGATGCGCTGTGCTCAACGACAACCAACCCTACAATTACCTGATCTAGAAAATTAAAAAACCAGGGTACCGCCACGCCACGTATTAAAACAAGGGAGAGAAGACGTCACAAGATACAACGACTCTAATGCCAACGTTCACCATCGCGTGAGCTGGCAAAGAAGTCGAGGAACTTTGAATGCTGAGACTCACCATCGTCGCCGGTACCAAGACCGGACCTGAGCCGATTCCCAGGTCTCGGGGGTCTTGGATTTTACCCGGATGTCTCTGCCTCCCTGATGGCTATAGCTGTGTAGTAGGTTGAGAAGTCGTAAGATGAGAAGTTGAAGGTTGAAAAGTAGTCGGTCGGAAGGTAGAGGGTTGAATGTAGTAGGTCTGGTAGGATGAAAATTTGATGAGATGCTCCCACAAAGATCGATGCTGTACAGTTTGAAAATAAAATACCGTGTATATTGAGAAGCGAAATTTTTAAAATCTGAGAAAAAGAAACTGTTGAAAAAAATTACAATCACCTGATATCTTCCGCTTTGAGTTGATGGTCAATGGCCGGTGCAGACGAACAACGTTCTTTGCAAGCAGCAAGAACGTTCGCTGCAACACGGATCTAAAAATTTTTCATTACGTGATGTATTCCAAATGCATATGAAGGATCGAATAATTGAATGAAAAAATTATTTTAATTTCAATTTTTTTTGTTTTATTAATTGGAGAAATTTCCAAAAAAAAGCTGAAGAAAAAATATCAAGTTGTCAATTTACCAGATACACCAGAATCGGACAGCTGGGTTTCAGTTTCAAATAACTTCCAGATTTTCTGTTTCCTAAATGCATGTAGAATCGGCTGTACAGGAATATATACGCAGTCATAGTAGCTCAGGGTACTGTTAATTAACAATAAAGAAAAAATTAATATTGTTAGTTTGATGTTAAATACGAGGAAGAACAAATTTTCTAGTATATTGCGTTCGTATCTGCGATAAAATCATACAAGTATCTCAAATGCTGCGCAACTAACAGAAACACAATGGTTTGACCTCTACGTGTTTTCGTTAATACAGCAGACCTATACGCGTCGCAGTGAGGGAAAATGATAAACCCCACGTTATACGATGAAAACTATTTCCGCTTAAAAATCGAAATATTGGCGATCCCCCTGATTATTTAAATTAATTAGAGGACTCGGTATAATGAGGTAAATAACCTCCGTATAAGGTGAGAAGCGAAAAAGTATGAATTTTAATTAGAAGCCAGTAAGCGGCGTAATTCGAAGATTATAGGTATAGGTAGGTTTAGAGATCAGACTCACAATTAATTTTACCAAATTAAAATATGATGGATAAACCTGAAAAGGAAGAATAGATAATCCGGACTCACTTTATAGTTATCGGAGTCCGGAAGAGGGGAGATCTGATCCACGATGTTCGCAGATCTCAATTGATTCGATTGAGGCCGATATTATATGGACTTGATTTTTCTGTTTAATAAGTCTTCTATTACCCAATCTAAGTCGTGTTGATCATTTAAAAAATTCTACAGCCAATTAGCCACTTGATTGAATTAAATACCTTTAATTAATATGAAAAATATTGGGGACCGACGTATTGCGTGTTAAATCGCGCGAGCAAATAGCTTGGCTATCTCTCGCGCATAGCACTGTGTGCTACAGCGGGGGGAAAGACCGAGGCTGCCCGAGATCGGCACGAAGCTAACTTCGTAGCGACAATAGGTAGGCTCATCCCCCGATTATCGTACCTATTTCAATACCTGTTTTTGATAATCTGAATGCCTATATTTTATAAATAAATGTCTACGGCATATCAAATTGTTTATAATAAATGAATAACTAATTTCATTGGTTTTATAACCGATCTTTTGCCAATTCATGATAGAAAATATTATAGAATTCGGGCTATTGTTTGGTTCATTTATTTCTCATTTCTCCAATAATTTATTATATTATTTTGTTTACAACAGATATGCTGTTAATTTTCAAAAATCGTAGATGTAAAATAATGAATTTTCATAAAGAGAAAATACAATACCCAGTCGTTGTTCATTGTGAACGTAATAATCGTGTTCTTTTCCGTATAGTTAATTAGAATTTCGAGCACTTGGCAAACAAAGCCCTTCTCGTCCTTTATTTGAATAACTGCCCTTGCTCAAAGCAATCAATGACAGCAATAAAATTAATTCACCGTAGATCAAAGAGCAGCGAATAGAATAGCTTTGTACGTATAACCGACTGCAATATCGGCTCATTTCATACCTTTTTGAAAAAAAAAAAAACAAAAAAAAACATCAAATGAAAAAGAGATAACTGCGATTTTTTATTGCATATTCTGCGAGTGGTAAATCGTCTGCTCACACTAGATCGCATCCCTTGTACTTTATAAAAATTTTTGCTCGTTCACCCAGCCAATTGTCACAGATTTTATAAATTTGACAATAAAGAAACATATCGATCAAAATGTATATCGCATAAAAAAAAAGAATCTCGATGACGATATAATACTTTTGATCGAAAATTCATTCATGCGCTATACGCCCTACGGTTCTCGGAAATAAATAATAATTAAATCCGACATCGACGAACAAAAATGGAGAAAAATTGCAACTATTTAACTTTTCACTTGAGCTATACGATACATCGATGCGATATCATGGGATTTCATTATGATTTGCTTCTCTAGGAATAATTTAGGTTTTGTTGCAGCTGTAATACTTTACGTTTTTTATTTTTACTTTTGTTAGTACTCTATACAGGTGTAATTACATTATCATGCGTACTTGTTATACGTGCGAATAAATTCTGTTTTAATGAATTTTCATTTTTCTTTTTTACAGACGCGGTTACCAAGTCAACGATGTTTTTTCTGGCCGCAACGTTACTCCTAGTTGCAGCGGAGGTCTGCTATTTTGCTGCACATATCTCTCACCCGAAACACCGATTATGCGTTTTTATTGCCGGTGTGGTGTTCATAGTATCCGGTAAGTACATTAATTTAACTTGTACCGCTTCTAATTATTATTGCAAAAACGAAAAAGAAAAAACGGAAAGCGATTCTAAAAATTCTGACTCCCATAAAATCCCACATCATGTCCCCTCAACTTTTTTTCAACTTCGAATCGTGTGTGAAAAAAAAAAATTTGGTATATGAAGTACATAGTACATAGTACATAGTATATGTATGTATATACGAGGGTGAAAACCCTGTTACGAGACTTTGGTATCTTGTCTACCAATCTCGAAAACTTTACCAGCTCTACAGAAACTTTGGGGTAGAACCAGAGAATTTTGCACGGTTTGCAATTTCTACTATGCGTCGTGTTCCTTCTCACCTTTTTTTTCTGTGCATTTTTCATTCTTATTTCTTCTCTTTTATTACATATCCAAACCTATGTATACCACACGTACTATAATACGACGCTTCTGTATGCATACTGCATAATAACACCACCGGAAGTTTTCTCCGACGTAACGGAAGGACTTTGCGAAACCCGCTGCTGCAACTTACGTATACATTTATACATATATGTTATAAATAATATACATGTTTGTTACGTTGGTGTGTGTGTATAACAAACCGTGGTTCAGTCTAGTTCGCATGTACGCACATATGTGTATTTTATGTACATGTTTGCTCCTCGATTTTCAATTCAGTTAGCAAACTCTCCTAGGCAAACATGTCCAGAATCTATATGTACAATATGTATACATTTTTCTCGCATTTTTGGAACAAAAGTATCCGGTTCATCCACTATAGATATTAATAATCGACTGATTGACGATATTTTATAACTTTTTTTTCAGGCCTACTGATGCTCGTCGGTATGGTGATGTACATATCCGTATTCAAGGCAGAAGTTGGAAGTAAATTGAGAACCAGATCATCCTTCCAGGTGGGGATAAAAAAATTCAATCGCTTGATCGATCGCAATAAATATCGTTTCCGAAGATTAAAAAAACTGTCGTTCCATTTTCTTCCTTTTTGTTTTTAACATACATCATTTTTTTGCGCAGGGTCCGCAATTTACCTACAGATACGGTTTTTCCTTTCTTCTCTACGTGAGCGGTTTTATCACAACCGAAGTGGCTGGTACGTCGGCAATATTTCTGTACATATCCTGGCACCAGCAGGAATGGATCCGAAAGGATTCGAGACGCAAAAATTATGGGGTTTGTATACAACCGCGAGCTAAAATAGCATGTATGATAATATTCAATTGTACGTATATTTACGTCCGATGGACGCAACGGATTTCCGCTCTCATGTATATTTGAAGTATTATATTATCGCTCACTTTGGAAAATTGTTTACTTACCAGATGCATCGAGGTACAGTAATATATTGAAACAACTGCAATCTGATGTCTGCGTAGAAAACGCTCCTTCCTCAATTCCCTGTATTTATAAATAGATGAAACGTCTATTTTATATCTTGTTAAAACTGCGGCGTTTCGCCGTGGATATTAATCTCGTGAAGTGCATAACCGTTGATTAATTTTTCTTCTGCTTTCAAACAGGGTGTATATCACTTGGAGAATCACGTGCATCATCAAAACCATGTAAATCATCATCATCATCATAACCACGGAAGTTTCCTGTGTGAGAGGCACCAAAAACGTTACTTTTTTGGTAGAGATTCCGTAGACGTTGATTTTGACGAATTTCTACCACCACCGCCAAGCTTGGATTACATAGAATATCCAAGACAATTCCCTCGGGATCTCACCACGCAAACGGTACAAGGGTTAATCTAGTTTCTTATCATTATTTTCACTTGTTCTTTTTCTTATGCACACATATATAATACAATAAATGAAACAAAAAGGTGCGAGAATATCATACCTAACCGGACTCCTAATTATATCCTATTTTTCCATTCATTTCTAAGGTCAGCACTACCGCGGACGTGCTTCAAGGAGAATACAGTCCTAATGCTCATCACGAGTTTGTGACCTTTGCCCTCGAGGGACCTCTACCACCCCCGCCCCCCATAAGGGGAAGCGAATGGGCGCTGGATACGCTCAGACGAACCACCCCTGTCTGATATAGCGTCAGGTATTTACGATGATTGGATAGAAAAAAAAAAGAAAATGGATTAACCCCTAGGAGAAGAAAGACAGTTTTTCTTTCATATTTCTAACTCTGCTAATTTTTTTTGTAGGTATACGAAACTGGTACACGAATTACAATCGGACGACGGGGAAGACGATGCGGATGAAATCGGCGGATATGAAGATGGAGCTGACGATGAAGATGAAGATGATGAAATCGATGACGAATTGAGCGATGAAATTCATGATGAAGTAGAAACTTCAAAAGACACTGATCGTATACTGAGATAAATTAGTGGATTGACCAACAATTATGTGAATTGTGTGAAAAATTATCAGACATCATTCTGAGTAAAACCAAAATGGTAACAAAATTAATGATTAAAAAATATTGTGCCGTCAAGTTTATAGAAGAAGAAAATATAATATACGAGTATGTATTATGAGTATGAAAAAAGAGAAGTTCAAAATATTTTGACACTTTAGTAACTGAATCGTAAGATTGGAGGTAATCAAAATCCTAATGCAGGAATATCGGAAAAGATGGACTCGACGAAGTTCTACTTGAACGACCACATTGAATTCAATTTTATACAGGAATGTTTGACCGATCGAATTTGATGTTTTTTCTTCGTTTCAAGTGAACTTAAATCGATTCGTTTACCATCGATCAAATATAGCTGAAAAAATTTTTTTGAATAGACGAAAAAATGAATGAAAAGCAAAACGAAGAATGACTAGAAATGTATCCCAATCACCTCGATAAATTATATACTCAAAAAACAGAAATGAAAATTGAGTATTTAATGTAAGCGCAATTTCTAAAAGTGATATGTCAATAATTATATTTGTAAATTTGAAACGGATTTATCTAAATCCGCAGTATGATTGACTGTAAGTATTACACCCATCTGCGAATAGACTTGACAAAATATATGATAAATATAAATATAACTAATAAATAAATAACTATTAAATAAATAATATCTCATTAAAATTTAATCATTAATAACTGAACATTTATATTACGTATAATATAAACATTATAAAACGCACATAATAATTTTAATGACCCGTGCCAATAATCAATAATTATGTATTGAAAATATATAGATAAGATATATAAAATATTGTATCTACGATAAACGTTGAATACCTACCGATTAAAAAATGAAATAAATGTTGTTGCATAAATGATAAAATCACGATTTGCACTGATCGTTATAGGAAATTTTCAAAAATTTCATAAATCATTTACGCCGCAACCATAAATTTATGGGAGAAAAAAATTATTTACAATTTTTTTCTTTGCGGACGACGTACGTGTTCTGCTCAATATTTTACTGCAAACTATTTGAATTTTTAATATGCAAATGTAACGATTGTTATATCATCTATAACATCGGTACGATGATTGTATTTTCAAATTTTTTTGGCTGTTAATTGTTAAGACTAATTTTTTATCGTATTGTTATCGTAACTCTTCGAGCAAACCTGAAAGAAACAGTCAAAAATGAATGAATATTGAACAACTAGGTGAACTTCGAATTCACGAATAATTATAAACAATTTGGTTCGTAAGCTATTCAAATTATTGATTTATCTGTTATTACTATTATCAATAATCTTATTATTATTATTATTATTGTTATCATTATTACTATAGTTATATTATAATAATTATTTTCATTTTTCTATTTGATCTTTATTACATCATATAATCGAGAGTTATTATTATTATTATAATATATATATATTTACAGTGAATGTCTTTTTATGAACAACTGGGGGTTGCATTACACTTTAAAAAGAGTGAGAACATAATTTTTTAATTTTATATTACACTTATAATATTTTTAATCATATGGTATAGTAGACACGTAGAGTTTTTCGTTGCAGAGTGTACGTTATTGATAAATTATTTTTATCATCATCATCGTTATTTCAATATTATTATTGACTGTAATAAGTATATTGAACTATGTATGATAATTATATATACATATATATAAAAATAAATCATTTTCCACTAAACAAGCCATGAACAATCGATTCGTATATTTGAGGTCGCTGCAGTTGTAAGTATGGTTAAATAAATAATAACGCAAGACTTTATAGTATGATTTCCGAACATCTTCAAGTACGTGTTCGAAAGCTGATTCATTGGTTAACATAAAATTTAAAATTTCGTTGACAGAAATAAGAAAAAAAAAACGTAACTGATAAATAAATCACAAGAAGTTATATTATTTGTTATTTATAATTTTTATAATCACACGAGACCACAGATGTTCATCGAACGTTTTTTCAATTTTTTGTTCGTCAATTGTCGTAGAATCAAGTGACGATTTTTCAATGTGAGTAAGCACTTTAATAGTGAATTTATTATAGAAGGTTAATATTTTGATATCAATATAGAAGGCATTTTTAATATCAGAACTATAAATATTTACACCCATGTAATTTTGTTTTAGTTTTTTTTTTGTTGTTTCAATTGTCAACCCCCGAATGGCTTATTGTCGTACGACATATTGAGTATCAAATATTCAGTATGAATAGATCTAGGTGTTTTTTGAATAATTAAATTACAATTAAAATCAATAATATAGTTTGCGGTATTTTCTTTTTTTTCCACCGCTTTGATATACTCTCATATTACAATATATAATTAGGTATGATGCATACCATACGTTTGAGTATTTTATCATCGGTGAGATTTCGTTTTAATTTTTTCAATCCTTGAAAATCCCGTTTCATTTTTCATCCCTTAAAAATTTTCATCCGTCGAAAACTAAGAGATCCGTTACGGCACCGGGTAGGTCGAGGATTTTATGTGACTTGAAATAAAGATCGAGCTTATTCGTTGTCGGTAACGAATAAGCTTGAAATGTTATAATATTCTTATGGTCCATAAAATGATGACGAAGTCACGTCCCAGACAGAACCAGCTGTGGGCTACAAGTTTCTGTTCCACCGACGCACGGAAACGGGAGCTTTCAAATAATCGAGCTTTTACTCGTTTTGATGTACGTATGATAATTCCATGACTAGAAATTCTTCATTCACTGAGAGAGTTGTGATTAAATAATAAATAATAAATGTATAAATATATTTTCATTGTAGAATTTACAATTAGCGACCGATTATCGTCGGTTCATCCGCCATGGCGATTTCTTCGGTTGGTGCTTTGTCGCGCTTTCGTTTCTTCGAAAACAACATGAACGCGAGTCCTGCCACTAAATTTCCCATGAACACTAACCACGCCAATACCAAAGAATAATCGTACCTTTTCACCGCACCTTTTGGAAACGTCTCAAAAACGTTAAGTTTTTCGTACTCAACTGCCGTCTGCACTACTTGGATTACCACTATCACGCAGGCACCTGTTGAAAACAAATATGCAAATTTTAATCACGTCGATCCTAAAAGTATGTAGGTTTAATTCAGTTTGTTCATTTTTATCGTTCAATTTTGAACGGCTTTCTTTTCCAAGATCAATCATTTTCGCTACGCATAAATCAGGCTCAAAGCTCTCCTGCTGGTACAAACTTTATACGTAATGTTAGGTATTAAATCATATGTACGCAAAACCCGCAGCTCGCAGTATATTAATTAATTATATTTACCAGTTATGAAATGTATTCCGCCAGCTAGTCTCTTGAACATATATCTGGGATTGCGAAACGTGTATATAGAAAATCCGAACCCCATAAGCATAACGAATATGCTAATTACTGCGAAAGACACCTGCGTTCTGGAGTAGCCTGGAATTAATAATTTCAATAAATCATCGCTGTTCTTGTTTTAATGAAAAGCGTATTCATATAACCCATAGTAACGTAGATGTTCACTTATTTCATAGAATTGGATAATAAATTATTTCCTTCCAACTTACTGAGCAATGTTTCGTTCAAACTTGGATTTTGCTCTAGGCGGTCCTCCGAAGGAAACATTTCTTGATACTTGCATTCTGCTGTGGAAGACAAAAAAGAAAGGAACGAATATTATGAAATTGTGCCATTGAATTTTATTGAACAAAAAATCAAAGAAGAATGTATGAAAAAATTCCATGTAAAAAAAACATGTAGATATGCCGGAGAGGTAAGCGATAACATGAAAACTCCGATAAAAAAGAAAAAAAAGAAACTCGTCCGCGTAGCGTCTTGCTTTCCGATATTTATATTTTTATTCACAATCTATACATTTTTTTCTGATTTCCGCCGCCCCCTTCTTCGAACGCCACGGGGGTATGCACTTCAGCAAAAATAATATTGGAACAGATATATACTTTTTCCCGACGTTCGATCGACCGTTTATTTTAGCTATATGGACGTTTGTTTTTTCAGTCTTGGTCCGCTGGATAAGAGTCATTCGTAGATTTATGATAATTGTAAATTGTTCGCTAGTTGATTTTGGTAGGCTAAAAATTCAAAGTTGAAGTTGAGAGATTAGAAGTTAAATCGTGGGTGGTCGTTGGGCGAATACAGATGTATATGCGTAAGAATATAATATTTGTTGAATTTCGAGCTCGAAGCCAAGGCTGCTAAGCTGTCAGTCAAACAACCTCTTCTGATATTATGCTGGCCCGCCGACCTCAAACACATTTCCGGCATCCGCAGGTGTTGGGGTATTAATTTCACTCAGATGCTATTTTCCGATCATTTTATTCTACGGGAAAAAAATGAAAAAAAAAAAAGAAGAAAGACAGAAGGAAAGAACGCCCGTAAAGTTAGGTGCCTTTAGACAGGAAAACGCGAACTTGCAAGATCCCCTGATGTGGTTTTATAATAAGCACGTTTTACGACCTGAGCTCACGATCACTTCACGCCTCGTATTTCTTACGTCTGAAGACGCTAATCAGCAATCCTCAAACTCACACCCGATTATCCTACTATATAATCTATAATACAGCTCGTACACTTGAAAGATGAAAACGATCATGAGGTACCCACGATAATTGAAACAAGTTCGCCCCCATTTTACAATTAATATAAATTCGTTCATGTTCTGAGATGTTTGTAGAATGATGGATGGATTTTATTTAAGGAAAGATTTATCGAATTCTTTTTTTTTTTTTGTTGTAGATTATTGGATCGTATTTATGTATACTTACTATACGGAATCATCTGCGTGCTATTGACCCCATCGGGTTCCAAGCCCGTTGTACATTCTCTCCAGAGACCTTGATACCTAAAAAGTAGCATTCTTCCGGTATTTTCTGCGTCTCCTAGGGGAAGTCCGTGAATATAATCCGGTGCTTGAACCATAAACCAATGATCAGTGCCGATAGCTATCGCCCAAACGCAGACCGACAAACCCACGAGACACGTACAACCCAGGAGAACTCTTCTCTCGAAAATTACCTATGTGAATAGGACGATATGAAAAGTAACAGATCTGATAACAGTGTCCTGATGAAGGATAAAAATTTATCGTGTAGGTTGAAGGGAAGAAAAAAAATGCATGCGTTTTAATCGAGAATAGGGTTCGACTTTAACTTGTCACTGCACTGCACATTTCGCAAAGTAATTAATGTTAGAATAAATCATCCGATTAGATCAAAAATATAAATATAATTTCGATCAAAATACACACCGAAAAAGAAGAAAGGGGTTGAAAATGTCGATGAGAATTTCGCGGTGACATTTTGTTTTACTATTGTGCCAAAATTTGTATTAACAGATATTAAATTCGAATATTTACACGTATTGCTTTAGAACGTGGTAAAAGTATAAGGCAAAGCTGCGGGGAGATCGTCGCTCGATGACAAAAGAGCACAAAGTTTTTGGCACTGATGAGTATAGACTATTTGGACGATGGCCCCAAACTTTTCTTGGCTGACATCTGCGATTCTGAATCACGTGACTGGCGATTTCCGATTTCAATCCTCACCTACATCACTGTATATATCGCGGCGATAACGCGGGGCTGTTTGAATTATATTTGCAGATTAACTCGGGAGCTCAAAATTCTATGGAAATGCATGCGATTACTTTTTATTGCAAGCTATTGTAAATTTCGCATTCGAAAATTAGAAAATACTCGCAAAATTTCTAGCTTAAAAAGCCTTGAAAAATTTTCATATTTGTAAAAAAAAATCCCTTAGGTTCTGACAGATGCATGTAATCTGACGTAAAACAAGACTACGTATCATTTTCATGCTGCAAAATATCAAAATATTCTGTTCTTGAACATTTTTTTTTAAAAGCTGCAGCTGCCTGTCACTTCATTCATCTGACAAGTAGCACATAGTACAGTCGAGTGCACTTGAATGGTTCTCGCTATATTCTCTCGACTAGACCTATGATAGGTGAATAGAAACAATTCATTTTTTTCATCTGGATGCCTGGTGTTGAGAGGTCATCATTTATATTTTACTCTAATCGACGGAAACTATTCTTCAATATCATCCTTTCAAAGATTTTCTTTTCGCGATATTTTCATTTATTTCCTTTGCCACTTCTGTTTCAAACCTGTACACTACTTGCAGATTGAAATTAATGTATTGCGGCTGTATGGGAATAACAAATTTTTTCAGACATTAGTTTGTTTGGAGATCGATCGCATAATAATCGATTCACGAAAATATCGTTCCAAATTAAGAAATAATGAGGAGAAAATTCATAAACTCTATCGTTTTTTGTCTGATTTATTTCTATTCATCTAGTTTCCTGTGCGATAGTATATAATAGAAAAGGGTGTGGCTAACTGGGACTCGGTTGAATTTCCAGAGTCGTATAACGCGGATGACAGGTCATTATGAGCATAACGTTTCTCAATTTATATGGGTATAATTTTCTACGCAAACAAACACCCTATGAACCAGCATCCCCCATCGATCGTTATAGAAAGCGCCAATCAAGTATATATGTATAGTAGAAAACAGGTGCGCCGATACGAAGGCAATTAAATTCATTCATATTTATTATCGGTTAATAAAATAAATATGAAAATAACAAAAATAGGTACCTGCACGTGCGGGGATTACAGGCAATTTTATTACATGACGGATGAAAAAAAGAAAAGAATGAAATAAAATGGGATGATCTTAATTAGAGTAGCTTTATATTTACCTGGTTATAAAGCGACTTCACTCTGTTCGCCATGGTGAAGATATCCGAGGTTATTCAGGGGCGATATCTCATGTATTATTTCTTTTATAATTGCAATTTACCGAAGAAGCTAGTTTGAAAAATTGGGAAAAATGACTTACGTGTATATTAAAAAATCAGATAAATCGAATCACAAACTTTTTCAAGCGTAAAAATTGATATGTGTCGATTTTTTGAAACCCGTTATTTTAATGTTCCCATAGTTTACAATCTCGAATGATCGTGCACGATCTGTATGTGATTAGACGTCATTTTATATTTCTATAGCCTTTATTAAAGTACAGATTTATTACTCCAAACTCGAAGACGTGGAGGGGTTGTTATTTAACTTTTTTCTATTCTACAACGGTAATCGTAATCGTGTAGCGATGGTTGCGCGCGTGCGATTTCGATGTCCCAGAGAGGCTATTTTTTTTCTTTTTAATATCTTTTATTTATATTCATTTATTTCGTTTTCTCTGACCGGTTAGTTTCTTTTGATCTCGGTGGAACAAGTTGAAGTTGAATTTCAATTTTCTGTTAACTTTAACGTTGGAAGACACTGACGACGTGCGTAAAACCTCGCGCGTCTCGAGTCCCGTATAGGTAGCGTGGAATTCAAATTTAGATCGTGGCGTTTGCTCCGTTGCGCCCTGATCTTCCCGCACTGTGCGTATTCCGATACAGTAAAAGCAAAATTCGACAGTCAGTTGTTTTGAAACAGTAAAATAAATTGCGGTGGGACGGATCGATCGATTTTTAAGTCGTTTGGTAGTTTGGAATTTACATTTAAAGTATAATTGTTTAATAGCTGGGAAATTATTTGCGTCTGACTTTCATTCGAATTCGCCCTTATCGCGTTTCTCTAAAACTACGCAAATTCTTCTCAAGAGCGATCCGATTCTGCCACTGTTTGCTTCAGGAATCCAAAATATGTGTGGCACGAAAATTTGAACAAAATTTTCAAGCTCACGCGATGAAAACTGCTCCACTAATTTCGCTGGTTCCACTGCCGCACTGCAGTTGGCTCTGAAACAAGCAAATTTTAAACTAGTTAAACTATTTATTTTATGACCAGAAACCACAAGCAGCATAATAACTATGTCTGACACATCTGAATGGGCGACGAAAAACGAGCGAAGACAAATTTTCGCCCTCTCCTTTGAGACCAAAGAAACAAGAAAAGGAAAAAGTAATCCCTTTGGAGTATTTTGACACATGCAATTTTTTTAAAATCGATCGTATCCGATGAATTATCAGAGTTGTTTCGAAGCTCAACGTTTTACTGGTTCATTTTTCTTACTGTTTTAAATAATTTTTGTTTCAGTTCTTATTTATTTTTCTTCTAACAAGCCAGTTTCGAGTAACAATAGAACGGTTCTCCACGAGGCACGAGAAAATTGGCAGGATAAAAAAACAAAAAAACAAAATAAAATGTGGGAACGAAAGAGTGAAGGGAATAAGTGTGAGTGAATGTTTGATATTCCATTCGAAGAGAATTCGAAATAGGTTGTGTGAAATACAAACGAGAAACGTTCGGATCGGCGCAGTTGTTAACGATCAGTCAACAAAAAAAAAAAGGAAAAAGTCTTCAGTTTCTGGGCCAAAAACCTGCCACATGATCTCCGATATTGAAACCTGGTCCGCGGGTTAACTGACACAACAATATATATCAAAAATTAAAAATTATCAGAATGGTGGAAAAAAAAACTAAACTAAGAGGCTAAAATTTTCTAGATTCCAAATTGGCCAGCTGTTGCTATAGATGAGGAGAGAAAAAACTTTGTCACAGTCTTTTCTTATCCATGTCAAGGTCACACACGGCTCGAGGCAAATTTATCCTACTACGCATCTCATCTGGTAATAATTTTTTATTTGTTTTTTGGAAAAGTATAAGTTCAAACTCGAATCCCAGGGGGCTTTGGATAACGAACTCATGTATATTGCAAGATGGAAATTCTCGCGCTTATTCGCTTGATATAAACTTTTGAATTTTATGTATCTCGTACGACATTGTCGCACGAGCGAAAAATAGATGATAATAAATTTCAGCTTGGAATGCTAGTGCCGCTATAGTGGTGGTGATGAAGCTGTTGAATGGGACATACAAAATGGCCAAAAGCCGTTTCATGTGAGACCTTGATTTTTTCCCCGTCCAAATCAACGAACAATTCAAAAGACTATTTTAAGAGCTTGATGATTATCTTACCTTTCGTTTCGAAAGTAGTTTTCATTTCAATCAATCTCGCAGACGGTGATCATCGTAACTAATCCACTACTGTCTCCTCATTCGTTGATAGATTACATTTTTGATTCCTTTTTTTTCCTTTTTCTTTCGTTCGCAGTGAGCGATTCGATGAAAAATTTGTCAAAATTTAATTGTAACGATTCTCCGCAATAATTGATTTCACCTTTCTTCTGGGAGGCGTTTCAATGATTTTTGAACGACGCACCAATTCCAGGCTGCGTCTACTTTTCGTCCAAAAAATTCTCTCCAAGGCTTGCAGCTTATGCATTCGCAGCGATCTGTAAAAAATTATTAAAGAAAAAAATGAATTTTCTCACTCAAATAATTAGCTGAAGAGTTCGCAAAACACTTGAAACTGAAATATACAGGCGGAACAGCGTGGACAGCTAGATTTCTTCTTCCTTTTTTTTTATTTTCTACCTTTCGTCATCCAACAACGAGCACGTGAGTCAACATGCCGCCACAACATGTGACCTTGTCACGCGAGGAACCACCGGAAGTAATAAAAAATCATTGACTACACTCAGCTGGGGCGTATCCCGATCTCCTTAATTTTTCATTTCGACGGTCCTTAATCCTACCTCTTTTTCACGAATATGATTTATATTTCGTGGCGTCTGTCGCACACGTCGTGACGAAAGTTATTTTTTTATCTTACCCTAAAAAATCATACGGGTTTGCTTAATCTCCGTGTAATCCACTAACGATCGGTGGTCGCGGGCCATTTTATTAGTCGACATTATCGGATAATGTCAAGAAATTAAATATATATCTGTACAGTTTACTTTATAAGTAGGCGCCAAGACACATTGCGTGATGCCAACTGCTTGGAGAGATTATTCGTGGAATACTTATTACTCGGGTTAACGCACGTCTAACTGCACATCTGACGATATTCTTCGTTTCTTTTTTCTCTCTCTTCTTTTTCTTTTACTTGGTCTTCTTTCTCTTCTTTGTATACGCCTGTGCGCGCATTTAGGCGCCAAATGTCTACGAAAGCTCCCAGCTGTGACCCAGTATTTTAAGTCATGACGTCATTGGCGTGGTCCAAAGAGAATATTGCATATCAACGATAAATCCATGTATCCACAACCGACCTACGTATCCGTGACGTAATTTCACGGGAAGTGTCAGAAAACGTTAGAAAAAAAATATATAAGACAAAAAAGATTGAGGTGAGACGAAATTTATACGTATATCTGGGATGTGGAACAACAGAAAAATTTTCCATGTCGTACAATATTTGACGTGTAAATTCGTAATGGTAAATAAGATGAGTGTATAAAATTCAATTAAACTTGCAACAACGGGTGGGTGTTTTGTTGGACGTATAAATATCCTCAGCCTGCTGACAACTTGGCGCAATAACTCAAAGACAATAAAATGAGAAAAGCTGGCTCTCGTCGGCTCTTTTGAGTAAAACGTCTAAATTTTGAAATTTCGAAACGTTGCGTTACTTTCATTGTACTTTCGTTTCAAAATGTACAGTTATGTGTAATTCATCCCCTCTTCGTGGACCTGATGATAACGATATTCGCATGAGGCTGAAAACACTTTGCAGTTTTGTCACTCCGCGTATACGACAAAAGTCTGAAATTCTGAAGCGTTGTATTTCGATGGGACATTTGCCAAAATTCGAAACAATGCCTAGTCCGTTCGCCCAAGCGAAACGGTTGAAACGATCATCGGCAGCTGCTGGACCACAATTCGCGACCTGAGCACGCCTTAAAATCTCGCCTGAACCGATGCCACTATTTTTGCGTCTCGCTGGCCACATAAGCCAAGACGACCGCGACCGACTAGCTCCAACGTAAATATATTTGCCGGTCTGACATGATGTCTGCGTAGAAATAGCCGGTCTTCAAGCTCAACCTATAAAACCACGTTAGAACCGCGGCCGACTTACCGAATTTTTTCATTCTTCTCCTTTCATTTTTTTATCTTTGTTCTTTTTTTTCACAGAGATCGACCCACATCCGCACCACTACGTATCGGCCGATCAAACCCAATCCTGAGAGGTTTTCTTAGTGAGCGAAATAATTAATTCCACGTGCCGCATTAACTTTGGTATTCCCGAGAAGATTTATCGCGGCAAGGGAAGTCGTTTAAAATGGACGTGAACGCGTTTGCAACCGCGGTGAGAATCGGTGAAAGATCGATGCACTTAATGTCAAGGTCACGAGGAAACTGCAGCTTCCATTTTTGTACGAAGAAGAAAAAATAAAATAATCTCAAGTGCCCCAGGTATCAATGTCGGAGAAAAATCATCCTACACCACATGATATTTTCATGTTGCAAAAAATTGTTATTTTTGATACCGTTACATAATGATAGAAAAAAATATATCCATGCATATAGTTCAATGAACAATAATACGTGCCTGTATCGCAAGAAGGTTGGGAAATTAGATTTTTTTTCAAAGACATAGCCGTGGCCGTGATCGTTGGATAGAAGAATATCACTTTGCAATACACAAAACACTTGCAACTTTTTAAAAACTACGTACTAGAACGTGAGTGAAAATCAAGCTAGTCATGTCTTTACAAAATCTGTAGACGAACTGGACCACTACGCTGCTGGATTTTCCAATGAGTCTAGAGCGAGTAAAGAGCGTATAAGCTGCGCAAAGTAGCGCTAAGTTTAGAATATATATCAGATCCCAGGGGATAACCACCTTGTACAATCTGTCACGGATAATTGGATAAAATACGCATGTGAACATTGGTAATTATTCCTTTTTTTCTAAGAGCGAATCAGATGAAATATATGGCAATTGGATAACTCGCGTTACTGCACACTGCACGCGCTCACGAATTGCAGTTTAGTGTCGTTTATTTACAAACGTAAATGTGCAGCTGTTTCAGTTCTCCTGTTGGTAATGCACCGGGTTATATGTGTTTACTTACCCCGTTGTGCACCTCGTCGTGTCTTAGAATAAACCAGGAGAGAGTTTCTCCGCCTATAATTATATGCCACTATATATCTATATAACGCACCTTATGCGATTATAGTTCCTACAATTTGTTGCACCGGACTGCTATTTAAAACCGTTAAAATATTTTTTTTTCTCCACTTTTACACCAACTGGTCTTCCTATTTTCACTTCTTTAACGCGCTAAAAATAATCTGAAACGTTGCACCGGCTTAATTTTGTATTCATCCGACCCGATTTAGCTCATTCCATTCACGTAAACGTGTCAATCAATCCGAAGACCCAACAAATCTATTTTATAAAACTACTAGACCAATAATTAGAGCGATGCTTAATCCAAATTACACCTCCAAAAAAATCTGAGAAGGGTATTCCGTATGATGGAATAAAAAATTTTTGTAAATGAAAAGTTAGAATCAAATCTTGAAGAGATCTTGGGCTATTTTTTGGTATTGCAGAAATCTCAACGTTAAAATGTTTTAGCATCCAAAACAAACAACAATTATCTCGAGAAGTTTGAGAAACTATAAGACAGAAAAATAAAAAATAAAATAAAAAATAAAACACAAAACGACCGAATACCGCACAGGCGATGAGTTATGACTACGCAGCAAACAGAATCTCCGCACTGTAAAATACACATACGTAATGTATCAATCATACGTATAATACGTTGGAGGAGCTAAAAAGACGTTGACGATAAACAAAATGACGCTACAGCTCAAATCCCGGTAAGCAAATAGCGCTTGCAAAACTTGCAGACATTAGAAAACCGCGTATCGGCCAAAATGCAATTTTCTAAAGCGAAGCTTGTGGCGCGCCAAATGTTTATTGTCATCTGAAAATTAATTTGGCGGCGACTCGATAGCTTTTTTTGGTTTCTCATGGTTCATATCTCCGCGTTGTTCAACATCTGCCACTCTTTTTGCGTTGCATTAAAATTCTCAGCTTTGACCTGCACGCGAATAAATTTCAAAGTCAGGCACAACAACATGTGTTTACTCCCATTTTGTTTCTATAAAAAAATAGCGAACGCCGCAGCGTGGCGGTCTCATTGATTAATTTTTAAAAGGACTATTATTCGCGAGGTTACGTATGGTATCGGGATATTTTATTGATCTACTAAATTAACGAGGGCTTTTGACAAAAATTACGTGATGTGGCCGGTACTGTTTTCTCCCAAAAATAAATTGGACTGTATATGAAATTCCGAAGATGTTCGGAAAGTCCCTCGGAAAAGTGTCGGTGGGGTCTCCAGGATGTTTTTACGTCATCGTTATCCTCGTGATGAATTAATGATAATAAATTGCGATTAAATTACCGAGATCTTCTTCACGCGTGGACCATATCGTCAATCTTAGCAAAAGACACGTCCGCTCATTTCGCAGTTGTGTGTATGAAGAAAGAAAAAAATCTAATCGATCTTCCCTATGAAAATTGAAGCTATAAAAATCACATATTGTAATAATATAAAACAGCTGCACAATATACGATCCTGATTGTGATCTTCTAAATTTTTGGGAAGCAACCCGCAGGTAATAACGATGTGGTATTATATTAATATTTGCATAGTTTTTTTACACTTGAATAAATTTAGCGCGTGAAGATATTATCTTATAGAGCGAACGTGTGTAACGTTTGCCAAATAATCAGCATTTCTCTTGAATTTATATTGCCTGATCTTTCCGAGTCACTGGCACCAGATTTAAAACAGATATAGTCATAACCCTAATGCAATTCAAGTCAAATCTACTAACACGTACCCCAACTTTGACTCTGACAAACAATTTCTTCGAGGGCAATAATGACCCAGCCTGTTATATAGCTTGATAGTTTGGCAACAGCTTTCTCAGATATTAAATCCAACCTCATCTGCTCGGCACTGCGCTATTAGCCTTTTACCTTGGGTCGCATCTTAAGTCCCGCTGTTCTCAGACCCGACCATTTTCTTTTCTTTTCCTGCCTCTACTTTCTTTTATTATTTTCTTCCTTTATTATTATACCCTTATACACCACAGATGCCAAATTCAACCCCACCTAGAATTACCTAGCGTTTTTATTTTTTCGCTCAATTTATCATCCCTATGTATACGCGAGGAAAGCGAGCTTCCAAGAACCAGAGGAAACATGCCGAGATGAAAAAAGAATTATCAAAAAATTGCAAAGTATAAAAAAAAAAAGGGAATCCAGGATCGTTGTATATTTGCGAAAAAATAAATACATACCTACGTAAAATAGTTTGGACCTCATGGCGGAACATAATTTAAAAGAATATATATTTTTTCTTCATCGAAAGATCTATTATTTTTAAATAAATTTTGGAATGATAAACAGATTTATATACATACCGCTTGAGTTTATATAATTATTGTGACGTCTATCTAGAGGGTTTTATTATACAGACCACTATAAAAATTTCGATGTTTATTTTCAGTTGAACTTTGGTTAAAGTTAAACGCGAAAAAAAATTCAGTGGAACTCATCGCAATTAATTTATATTTTACCAGATAATATTAACATTAGCCCCCGCGATATTTTTCAGTTCCGTTGTATTTATAGCTCAATATCGTGGATCTTTATGGCTCTTGAGTTGAAATATTTTTTTTAAATCACTTGTCAATTACATAATTAATCAGCTCTAAAACGTAACATCAAGTTCATGGCATTCGAGTATCCTGAAATCCGACGAATTAATTCACATTAAAATAATTATCTTCAACAGTATATGGATGCAAAATCCCAAGGTGCTGAATTTTCATTCCGAAAATAAATAATAATAGTAATAATCATTCAACGCGATTATCGTTATGATATCGTTATCACCTTAATTATCGAGCTTCTAATTAGTTCCCGATGACATCAGCGTTGAAATCTTACTAATTGATATTAGTCCCTATCTAAGACCTTCAGCACCCCTTCGATAATTTATCTCTCATATTATCCCACCCCCATTCCATATCACCTCACCCATGCAGTGACGATCGCTGAAGTTTCAAACTGCCCACAGGTGCAAGAAATTAAACCAATTAACGTCGTTATCGCCAAGGAAGGCTTCCGGAAATTTAAACAGCTATTAGAATAACAGAAAAAAAAAACGCATCAAACTCCGTACAGAGACAACGCAAAACTTAATGGTTTGGATCGAAAAAAATACAAAAACCAACCATCCCTGCTGCTAGCTTTTGAATGGAAATTATGCGAGTCGTCGTCTAGGCAGGTCTTAATTATTTATTTATTCATTTATTTATTTGTTTATTTTTATCGATAATGTCGTCAATGTAGAATTGAGACCTGGGAAAGGCGGAAAAGATTGCCAGCTACTCTTTGGCGAGAAACTTTGCATCAGGGTCCGAGACTCTCTGCAGCTCTAAAACTGTTCAGCCAAAACTTTTTTTTACTTTTCTCTTCTGTCTCATCTTACGATCAGATATAATGTGTGAGGTATGTACATGAAGATGACTGCCAATTGTTCTGCAACTCTCCATTATCATCATTCGTGTGGCTCAGTTCAACACTGTTCTGTTAAAGAATTTCAAAAAAAATTTTCCCGGCGACCATAAAGAAAGACCAGACGCCGATGCCAAAATTCCAACTTAAATAAATCGCGGACGATATTAATTGAAAATGCATTTTTTTTTTTTCAGACCCAGCTGCATCGGGCTGGATTTTTACAAATGCCTCTTTCTCTCGTTACAATTGTTTTTCTCTGTCAACTTTGGGGAAACGTGAGATGGATGAGAGAAAAAATAACGTCACGTCTGATTAATTCGCAGGTCAGCATCGAAGTTGATTCAAAATTTAATTCAAATGTCACTCATCAATCTCTCCGCTTGCTTTTGACGTTACGATAGTCTAAAATGAATTTTTGTTCACGCTGCTCGACTTTAAATATTGAAAATTACTCGCACCTGAATCCTACCAGTTAATTTATCGCAAATATTTATTATTTGATGACTGATGGTTAAATTATCTGTTCCGAATGGCTGCTGCGGTAGCTCTGCCTGAGGGTAATCGTTCCGTTGTACACATTCCTCGAGGGAGTCGTTGTATTCCCCCTCGACTGAGAAATAATCACCGATAATAATGAGAATGAAAATAAGAAAAAAATCGAATATTGGTACACAACGCAATATGAATAAACGTGTTCGTTTGAACATGACATAATAAAATTTGAGTCGAACTGAAAAATGACGTATACCGAACAGAATATATTTTTTTTTTATATACCCACTGAGTTGCTACATATCCATATATTTTGTTATCATTTTTCACTGTTTTCTTCGTATGTACGAATAACATACGTTACATTATATACATGAAAAAGATCTGAGAAATACGATACAATACCCCAAGGGAGCCTTGAAAAGGAAAGCCTATCTGCAGAATCGAATTTCATTTCAGATTGAGGGACAGAAGAGAAGAAAGAAAAATATGCGTACAGAACAGGACCCGTAAAGGCCAAAATTGAAGAGGCTGGAAAAACGAGAAGTTAGTAGGTATATGTAAAGAAGAGCAGTATAAAGTGGAAAGAATTTTATATACGTTAGATTTTATTTCACTTCTTATTAAAACGTCTGCCTTTTGGTTACAGGTATTATGTTAATACATTATTCATGGGGTGTTCCATGTCAACTCGACCAATCGTTTTCCCTTACCTTTTTTAATCCGCATCGCGATTTTTTATACAATTCTCCAATCTGAAAAAATTCCCGAGTGCTGTTATGAGATGGGAGAATTGTATAAAAATTCGCAAAGCGAATCAAAAATGGTGAGGGAAAACGATTGGTCGAGTTGAGATCGAGTGCCCCATATATTATGTACCTGATTAAAAAGCACATCGTCGAAACCATTTTGAAATAATTCGTCAATATTTATATAAAATCGCAGGATATTTGCTATGGGCAAGAATCGATCATACTCAACCCCCTCCGCCACTTTCACTCCCTCTCTTCTTCCTGTAAAGGGCTGTAACTTCACAAATTAATTTCCGGCCAAAAAAACATTTCAATTAACTCAGAAGAAGTCTCATTGAAATAAATAAAAATGAGCGAATGAATTATATGTATTTGAATAAATAACGCGAATGAAAAGACGAAAGAAGCCGTTCAATCGCGGATCGCAATGATAATGGAAGATAGAAGAAGAAAAAAAAACGAGAATGATTCGCGAACAAATTTATACATTCAACGGTAAAGACGTGAAAAAAGTTTCGAAACTTTTGAACGGCGTCAAAATGGCCGAACAGGCGTATCGTTCACAACTTATACAGAACGTTAGAAGTTTTGAATGACATTATTATCGAGTAGTAATTTTCTTGCCTCTCTGACTTTCTTAGTGGATTAATTATTATTTGTCCAACAAACAATCTTTACTAAATGTCAGGAGATTCTTGAAGAGGGTCCTTATTAATGTTTGACTTGCAGCAGTCGCCTTTTACGTATATAAAGTAAATAGCATATTACACTTTATAAACGAGCTGTGGGTATATGAGTTTGCCAAAATCTTGAAATCAGGGACATCATATGCGGCCTCACGATTTCAGGATATATTTATCTAGGATATGTTAAGTGCGTTCAAACAATTCGGTACCAAAGTGAAAATTTCAACCCTCACCAGAAGAGTTCAGGCTGCAGTCACCTACGTTCTTTAACAATTTTTTTTTGTCATTGTAGAGAAAATAGAATAGAACAAATTTATAAAACAAGGAAAAAATGAAACTGAAGAAGAGTAAAATATGATAACGACGTCATGGGTAAAAGGAAACTCGAGTAGCTCAAAACCATATCCGAATTTGTATATCTCTGTGAGATCGTACACCCATACGTATAGATATGAATAAAAGAAAAAGCTTGTAAAAAAAATTCTGTGAGATTTAATAAAATAGTTGCACCGTTTTTCAAGAGTCACATTGCTCTCTTTGTAATATTATATATGGTATATAATATCAGATAAATGTAATAAATATCTTGGAATTCTATTGAAGTATTTTAGAAATTTTTTCACTGAAATTTCGACTATTTTTCTGCGGATCCTATAACAATAAATCCTTTCTTATCACACACTTGTAGAGACCATCACCTCGCACCGCAGTGAATTTCGGAAACAGATCACGCTCATCCTATGTATCTTACATTTTTCTTGTTCGGAAAGATATGATCGAATAGAAAATATACTCTCCTATGAGGTACCTTTCTTTTTTATTTCGCCAAGCGAGTTTCCTGAAGGATCGAACACACAATATATTTATTAGAACATATATTGAGGTTCAAAAATGTGCTGAACTTTTATCGTGAATTTGAAATAGCGTGACTTTTTAGCTGATTTTCGTGTACATGAGACACTGAATATTATACAACTACGAGTAGAGTGCAGAGAGAATAATGAGACATTTTTTTGTCACGGTACTTCAGATGAAGTAACGAACAAAGTGACGATCGCTGACTAATTTTTATCACGCGAACTATATAATATTCTTCGATTGAGACATGGGAGAATCGCGCGCGGTTACCATGATCGGAGAGCACGGGAAAGTGAGATGTGTAAATTGGTATACAGATCGAAAACGAATCGAAGTGGAAGCGAAAAAAGAACACGAGATAAAAAAGAGGTGAATCTAAAAACAAACCGTTGAATAAATTGAATATCCTAGGTATAGGGCTAACGATCCATACGAATATATATAATACCGTTTACTCGATTTTCAAAACAGCATGTTTATTCAACAATTCAGATCGTGCGTTTCAACAATTGTATTTATACCACACTTAGTAAAAACAGACTGATTGCATAAATTATCCTTGGAAATTATATACACGTATAAGTATAAAAGTATAGTGAATAGTATATTATTTTTAGAAGATTTAAATATTGCACGACGATTTATGTTCCTACAAGATACATATTATGTAGAGATACGGATAATCTCAGATAAAATTTTACCTGTGACAGGATTTTTGGAAATTATCCGAATACCAGAACGAGTAGAAAAATGTAATACATATGTATATCATCATTGATATCAGACAGAAACCAGACTGAAAAAAAAAGAAAAATTTTAAATGCAAAAAACAAAACCGACGATGTTATAATTTTACTTTCATCAGCCAAAGTGCGACACTTCTTTTTTTCATGTTTCTTGTCTTTTCGTTTTTTCATTTGATTTGTTTGTTATTCTCTCTTGGTCCGCCACCTTTCATATATACGGTAACACTTTAATTAGCTAATTAAAAGTTTTTCTCACACATTTCATCGTCGGGCTAAAAAGCAGAGGAGCTTTAGGTAGAGCTTTTCTCGTCCATGAACATACAACATAATCATTTCATACGAGGATGTCGAAACAAATTTTATTTTCTTCCTTAATTTTTACTGTATGATTTGATTAAATGAATATGTAGTATATCTGATGTGTTAGAAATGATCATCTCTTATTCCTGGTACGTACGTAATTCGAGATTATACGCAAAAATTTCTCCCCTCGATGGTCACGTTTTCAAACCTGAGGACTCTTTCCAATCTTATCAGTCTTGTGTAATCGATTAACACAACCAGACAATTCTTAATATCTTTAAATTTATACATATAATACCCTCACGTCTATATATAATATACCTATTTCTACCGAAATTTCACGCTAACCAAACCGATGATAAAATTGACCTGATGTAATCTTGAAGTTTCCATCAGCGTGATCGTTACGCGATCGTTTCTTTTTCCCCCAATTATATTCAGCTTCATTTTTTACATTCTCTTTCCGTGAGTAATCTATATAGAGACGATCCCACGTGAATCATAATTATAATGAAAGTCATAAAAAAATAAAATATTAAACCGTCGAATTCCGATCTTCTTATTATCGTGTCGCATGAAAAGCACCTTCTCACTCCAGCGACATTGATCTCGTCATTAGCCAGGGGTAGTTTTTTTTCTTTTTTTTTTTACTTCTTCTTTTTTTCTCTCATATCTGCGTAAAAACCACCCCTGGCGTTGGGTGTGTAATTTCTTTTTTTTTTCATTCTCTCTTTTCTCTCCACATGGGTCGGACACGCTGCAAGGTCGTGTATTATTTTCCTTACACCGTAAAGACCCGGCTGATGTATGAAATTTTCATTACATACAACCTCGACCGTTATACATATGCATATTAGATATATATTCGCTGGTATTAACGTACATTATGTATATTCGTTATACATATAATCCTGAAATTGCTGCAGCTGGTATTATACATCATATACTATATGTAAATCGCGTATCATGTGTAGAGTAAAATCTATATACCAATGCAAAACGTACGGGGGGAAGTTTTATCGCCGTTATAATAGCGTAATGTTCACAATTTTCCAACAATAAAAGGCGCCAGTATGCACGACGTCGTTTCACCTTGACGTCGGGAGAAATACAACCCCGTTATATACCGCCGTACTGTAGCTTACGTTGCGTACTGGTAGGGGAAAAAACTATAGAGAAAAGCACCAGGAAAACGTCTGAAAAAATCTACCAACAAACTACCTGCAGAGAAAAAAAGCTCCGGATGCAGCGAAAACTTTTCATTTAGATGCAGTCGTCGTCCGTCACGCACTTGCTTTCCGTGTTTTTTTTTTTCCCTATACTTTTTTGAATCCGATCAAAAGTTCTCCAGTTCTACGTGCGCAAACGGCGGAATCGAATATCGTAGACAATTATAGGAAAAAAAAATTCACGCTACGTTAATTTCATTGCCGTTTCTTTTTTTTTCATTTGGACAAGCCGGTAATGAATACCTTGTCCAATAATTGAATTTATTATTGCGGAGGTTGTAAGTGTGACTTGCGTTTTTCAAGTACATCTTATAGTTGCTGAGATGATAAAGCGACGATCAATCAATCAAAATTAAATGCGATGACTGGGGGTGGATTGTAACCATAGTTTGCTCGTTTTATGTACGAATAATATCTGTACATAAACTGAGCAGCGTTACATACGCACGTATACATCGGCAACGGGTATTTGATCGATCTAACATTGAATAATTGATCAACATTCAGTAAATAAGTATAAATACGGATACCAAAAGTTTGGAGTTTGGAGACCATGTACTATAAGTTAGTGCGCACGATTGAACCGCAGAACGTTTGTACGGTATAATTTTAATCTGGGAATTAGAACTCCCTATACTTCTTATTTTTCTTCTTATTATTCTACCGCTGACACATTTATACCCCAAAGTATACTATATAGTATATTACGTAATGATATTCGTGCTACAGTGTAAAGTTCGGAGATATATTTATTTCGAGTGTGAAATAAACGAGATAATATTCGCAGCTGTCAAATTACCAATGGGTCTATAATGTAGTGAAGAAAGCTCGAAATCCGAGCGTCAAATGCAACCAATTTTTGTCATAGAATTTGGTTGGAAGATTTTTTTTTTCCCTTCACAACTTGTTCAATAGCGATGCAATGATCAAAGGAACGTGCCATCGCGCGTAGAAAAAAAGAAAGGTAAAGACAAACAAAATTGTATAATTTGAAAATCGTCTTGCCTTTTTTGATAACGTGGAGTGTTGACAGAATGTTGGTTGAAATTCTGTGGGTATTTGATAATAACAGCGCCAGATCTGGACCTTGGGATTATAATTCGTCCGCGCTGTGTGGTTGGCGTTGGCGTTGGCGTTGAATTTTTCTTTTAAGTTTAGTAAGGAAAAGCGACGGTGACGAAGACGAAGACGAAGACGACGACTACGACGAGACTCTACGGCCGTGCCGGATCCGTCTGACTCTAAACGCACACTAACTACTTGTCGCTGGCATCACTTACCGTGAAGCCGTCGAGAAAGAGGCGCGCCCGCGCCCGGCGCCTCTGCACGCAAGCTCGAGTCTCGCCGTACTCATACAATACAGACATGATGTTATACAAACACATGCCCACTAAAATTCACCAAAAAACACCCACATCCACGTATTTTATACCCGCACACATTCCGCTGGAAAACACGCGCCAACCCCTCGCCCTTCCCTCGACGACTCCCAACACATTGAATTCGGGAAAAAATAAATTTCGCGCAAATTTCCGCGGATTGGTATCGCGTATCTGAGAAACTGCCATGACCCCCCTACTTCAATAATTTTCCAACATTATTGAACCCTCCAATCGCACACAGTAATTTTTTCGATCTAAACAGAAGAGAATTTTCGATCAGACTAATTTGAATTTGTCGGGACTTGAGAGATCGTTAATTTGGATTTTTGAAAGGGAAAAATATGAGAAAAACATTGGAGTGCATCTGGAATTGAGGGGGAATAAAGAATAAATTGGTGAAAAAAAATGGAAAAGAAAGCGAGAAATTAAAGGCAAAAAGATAAGACAAGATGGAGGGCGAGGGGGAAGACTTTGAAAGCAGGTGGGAAGCTGCAGGCAGCAGCATCCGCGACTATTGGCTGGTTTGGTCCGCGTGGGACTAGGCAGCAGAAACATTTGGACCAAAAATACCCTGCGGAGCAACAAGTAGTTGTTGTGACGCCTCTGGAACGGGAAGTTCACCCAGATTTTTTTTTTCAATTTTTTTTCTTCACAGTTTTTTTCTTCTTTTTATTACCTACTTGAATTTTTTTGGGTTGAACCAAATTTTAGAGTAGATTTCCCGACCGTGTATTATAACGCGGTATAATCCACGAACCATCTCGAGAGTTTGCAGACCGTCATCAGTGAAATTATTTTATTCATGACGAGCGTTCAATTATAAATGTCTAAGTTTTCGAATAATTTAAATCGTCCTCTGGGTAATTATAAGCGACACGTCGTAACTCGCGCGAAAACAAAGTCATGAAATTTTCTTTTGGTTTTCTCCCGCTCAAAAAGTTCCGGGAAAGTCCGAATAATTTTAAGTACACGTAGATGTATATGTACAGTATTCCCATACACTTCCCAATACCCCATAATAATTCCCATACACTTTTGCACTCCTACAGGATTTCTAAAATGTTTTGGCAGTTTGATAAACCGCGCTTGACGAATTTACAACCGTCGTTTATCCTGTACGATAACTTAAGCTCTAAAGCTGACAAGAAAAAGTATAAAAAAGTTGAATCGATACATCGTACTTCAGTTTTTAGTATATGATCACTAAGTTTAATCTTCGAATAAAAAGAAAAGGAAGTAAATGTGAAAGCGCTGAACGGTAAAAAATGAATGAAATAAAGGAAATAAAAAAAAAAAAAACTGTACGATGATGAAGAACAAGTTCACTCACGGGCAATTGAAATCATATCGGAGATTGCTGTTATTAAAATAAACGTTGCATATAGGAAGATACGTTGAAGTGGTGACGAGAAATAAAACACCTCTGCATTCGAGATAAATCCGAGACTCATCCCATGCTCTCATCTGGAGTGTAGCAAGATTTCTCGACTCGAAATTGCAGTACATCTGCAGTAGACACAAGGTAGATTGGTTGGCTTACGTGAACTGCATTCAGTAAAGAAATGCCCGCGGAATATTGACTTTACAATTTCCTGATTATTCATAGCCACGTATATTCAACGATAATTGATTGTCAAAGGGTTGCGGTATACCAGCCGGTGGATCGCGTGCGGTGGTGCAGATCATACAATAAACCAGTCGGAACTTTAACTTCTGTTGTAAAATATGTTCCAACAAAAAAGAGGAAATCGAAGAAAACAATTTATACATTTCGGAGTCTGTTAGAACGTATAGCAACGATTGACGAGCTTATCTGGTGTTCAGTGGGTTATATAATCTGACGTCCGTTGTTACCAGAGTACAGGAAAAATCAATAGTTCGTTCTATGTGGTCGACAGCTGGTGAATGAATGACCTGGGGAATGAAATAAAAAATTACTACAAATTTTTTTCGTAACAATCTCCTCGTTTGCGGATCAATTTTACAACGCGCAAAAGGCACTCGCTCTGAATTTTTTAACGTGATAATTATTCCAATCCTTTTAATTCTAGTAGAGAATTTTACAGTGAAAATGAGGGAAAGTTTTTTTTTTTTTTTTTTTATGTCAAACTCAGCACATTTACTTTTCATCTATAAAATTATTCGGGGTCTAAATACGTGATTGAGCTTCATCGTCTGAGCCAAAGTTCGTGCGGCACGCCGTGCTTTGCAGAGATTATGTATAATAAAAAGTAGAGACTACTTAAGTACGCCCGCAGTTTATAATACTTGAGGACTTTTCTCTCGACCAAAAACTGAAGAAGCTTGTCGAGGCTATTATTAGATGTATTTAATTTTATATAAACCTAACGACGCGAAGCGAATCATCAGAATTTAAAGCTATGTACGAAGAGGTTTGTCTTTGTTGGTTTTTGTGATATTTTATTCATTGAGAGTGAAACGTGATGAAACTTTATTATCGGTACTCGTATTTAATTCTGTTCAACTTTGGTGTTCGGGACGCTTTAGAAAATTTCTCGTAATGCCAGCAAAACTACTCGTTAACGTATCCGGACGTAGTGAAACAAGATGCAAATCGTCTGTAACAATGCAATTAAGGGTTAGTCAATTGTTGAACAAGCCAAAACGAAAATAACGAAACATACGTTCTAATCTATCTGGCTGGTGTAGCGATCTGTCGAGCCAAATTAAACGAAAACCGAGCTGACATTTCGAGCTTGTCAGATGGACCAGATATACAGCGGGAAGAATTGAAATATTTGCTGATTGATTCTGAGATTTCTAAAACTTGTAAAGCCTGCAACTACAGCAATAAAATGCGAGAAATCGTTTGTTTTCTTCAACTTGGTATTTAAAATAAAAGAAAAAGAAAAAATGTGTTGAAGAAAATTAAAATTCAAAGATATTTTTCATACAATATTTTCATTTGACCCTAAAACTTAATCCTCAAGAACACCATAAATTAATTATTTCTCTTCGGCCGTTCAATTATTGCAGTTATAATTCAAAAATACGTCAGATTGTACAATCTCACGAGTTAAAAAGTAAAAAATAATTTTTCACGCAACACCGTAAATCAAATTGCAGAACGTTATGAAGGTAGCAGCCGTTGTTGATTTATTGAAAAAATATATGTATACACATAGTACATAACTATTTTATTAATTAAACTTTCACGGTATATAGTACACCTATACGTAACTCACCACAAGAAATTTTTTTAATATTTCATAATTGAAAAAACAAGCTGAAAATGAGAAAAAGAAGACGTAATATGAAAAACCCAAAGTTTGATGACCGCTCATTAAAATTAAAAAGATCGATAAATTTCTTGAATATTTCGCATACCTGAAATTTATAATTAGTATCTATTTAATTAAAATTAAATTGTACGCATGAGAATGAAAATAGGTTGAGATAAATGTAGAGAAAGAGAAATGCGAAAGGGGAGGGAAGAAAATTCAAATTGAATGTGACAGACGTGGGTTGATTTCGATGAGGCAATCGAACTTGTTACGGCAAATAATGAGCTACGTAATGCGGCACGTGCTTCGATCCATCGAAAGATTCTATACCTGTACATAAAGCCACGTCCGACAAAAGTTTGTTCGGTGAGAAGTATACGTAAGTCGAGTTTGCTTTTGCTGGAGTATAAAATTTATATAGGGATGAAAGAGGGGCAAAAAAAGGAGGGGGAAAAAAAGTGTTGATCAAATAGATATTATACACACCGTTTCTCTCCGACTCAAAGTGATCTATATTATAAACTCACGAACGTATATATCTATGAAAAGTTAACGCCGCGCATGCGTCCCGCTTACGTAGTGTACAGATAGAGGGATGAAAAGGGGTGGTTAACGTGGCTCGTGTACGGAGAGTTCAGCGTTGAATTTTCGTAACCAAAAACGGCGGCAGCGCCTGCGCTGAAGTAAATCAAATAACATTGATCCCTTGCATATGTTTTCTCGCGTGATTCAGGAATTTTTCTTCCTATGTATAAATATATGTGCATACATACCCATGTATAACACACGCGACGTAACACCACGTGTACCTTTGTTGGGTAATTATAGTCGTTTGTTTACTTCACCCCTAAAGCGCAATCATTGGGCAAGCTGGACATAATACAATAGGCGAGGGAAAAATTAGATAATTTAAGAAAGACACATGGATTTCATCGGGAAAAAGAGATGAGATTTTTGTTATAAAAAACATTTTATTACATTCATCTACGAACATTGTTTAAGATATTTAACAGCCTTGCACTCCCGTCCACCACCATTATACCACAAGCATTGTCAGACATTTCTTCCGTGTGTTCCCTGTTCGAAAAATGTTGAGAAATTTTTATTTCTTTACTAATTATAGTACTTGAATCGTTCCATTTGTTGTCTCTGAATTTTATCTCTCATTTCTTCGTTTGTGAATCATAACGTAATTACCATCGAACTGTTCAAAATCCTTTAACGTCTTTGAAGCGAGGGTTGCGGGATGGAATACGAAACAGTTTCTTATTTTTATTTTTTCCTTCTTTTATTTTTTTCTTTGGGAGAGAAAAAAGGGGTGAATCATAGGAGCTCCTCTTGGTCGGTGCTTCTGACATCGATAAAACATGTAAGGCGCGCGTGAAATGAGAAGGATATAAGGATGAGAAAATAAAATGGGTCGTTGACCGCGTGTCGTCGCGCACCCTCTCCATGTTCTTTTTTCTTTTCCTTTTATTAATACAATTTGAGTAATTTAACACAAGATCATTTTTATTATTCCACCCAATTTGATATGTTAATGGTTAGTGAACAAATATATATAGATATACATTATGTCCTTAACTTAGATACTTTTTTTTATTTTTTATAATAACAGATTATATACGCTTTTATTTTATTTATTCATTATTATTAGTTTTTTCTTAACTTATTTCTAGTTGTTTTCAAAATATTTAAATAAATTCGCATCCTATGTAATGAAATATATCGATTGATATCGATATTATCAATTTTTATGCATCGTACGTGTTATAGTTTATTAGACGGTCAATTTTAATTCGACTGTTTATCTATACAGTTATTGAAATATGCGGTTATAATTTTTTTTTTCTTCCTCTTTTATTCATTCAATTATTTATCGTTGAATTTCAATTAAATCTCTTCTTTTTTTTTTGTTGTTCTTTAATCATTACTTTTTTTTTATTCCACGCTCATCTTTTCACTCAAAGTTGAACGATTTGCAAAATTCAACTCATACTTTAAATGAAGAAATCGCGTGTCAGATTGACGCTATTTTATATCTAAAGGAGACACTATTATTTGAGCCTTTTCGTACGTATTATATATTGCCTCGTAGTTTAAATTTTATAATTCATTATTGATAAGTCGTATCGTCATCATTTCTAGGGGATGAAAGGAAAAAGATTACATTCCTTTCGCGTCGGTTTCTCTCTCATTCTTTTTTCCTCATCACTCGCAATAATTATTTACAATTAATTGATAATTATAATTTTTCACAATAATGCATCCTCTAAATACGTGTGCTATGTATATCTATAATATATAAATGTTTATATCATTAAATTAAATACGGCCTAGCCTCGACTGCAGGTTTCGTTATACTTAAATTATCACATCGTTTCAAAGAAACTTTCTTACATAGGATTTTACAAGAAATTCTGAAAATTTCTACATTTAGATCTTAACTTCTTAAATATTTATCTATTCGATTATTAGTTTTTTTTTTTTTTTTGTTTTTTTTTCTTCAATTTCGTTTTATTTTTCATTCATTTTTTTATTTGTCGATTTTTTTTTCGTTTTTTCTCAATAATTTGGCGTGCGCGTGGATTTACATGATCATATACTATTATATAGTCAAGCATAGAAGCGATTGTCGACCGCAACGCCTCTGGGCATGTAATTTATTCCCCGTGTTTTTTTACTTTTTTTTTTTTTTAAACAAAAATGAAACGCAAAGTAACGTTCTTTTCGTCTCAAAGGGATACCTGCAGGCAAAGGCCGCCCATTCTATACTTATCTACCTTACAGCGGCCGTTTTTTTTATCATCCCCTTACGGAATCCCCTTCAATTTTTGGTACTTTTAGATTTTGCATGTGAATTTTTTTTTGGTTTCCCTTTCTTTCTTCCTTTATGTCTCTTTATTCTTTTTACTCTTCTAGTCGTCAATATATCCGAGGCGAACCGCCCTTCGTCCTTTCAATCCTACGTCATCACAGGTGTAGATCTAAAGCGGCGTTTCGTCCTCTCGGAGTTACCTTGGCGTGGAGGGAGGTGGTGGTGGTCATACTGCACTCCCGGCATAGTAACTACCCTTTCCTGTTACTCCAGGTCCACGTTTTCTTTTTTCACATTCTAACGTACTGAATGTATTTTGCGCAATTTGAGATTTTCTTTTTGGATTTTGAAGCGTCATGCTACGCTGACTTGAATTCGAACTGGAACTTGTTCCTGGTTCGGATACGCCAAGAATTCCTGAATGAATCGTACCAAAATTTTGATAAATAAATTGCGACTGTATCGCCGACACTGTTGAATTTTGATGCTTCAATGTTATCGGCACCGTCTGACCCGCCAAACTGTTGTATTGGCTATCAAAACCAAATGATGTGTCCAGCAGACATTCACCCTTGTCCGAATAACCAGCACCGCCGAGTCTTGAATCGAGAAGTCCTTCTTTGTCGGCGAAAGCGCTGAGTCTTGAATCGACAACGCTCTGTCCAGAGAATTCCGTATACCTTGGCTCGATTCCTAAATTGTGTTCCTTGCTGTCGGTAAAGGCAATCATATTCTGCCTTGAGCCAGATAAAATTCTGGAATCCATGAGACTTTCTTTATCAGCGAAACCACTTAGACGCGAATCGATTATACTCTGTTCTGGCTTATCGACGAACGTAAAACGCGGGTCGACATTTTTGTTATCAGGGTAAGCTGGTAACATGTTGGAGAGGTCGGTTTTATCTACGTAACTTATTGCCTGTGGATTCGACGCGCATATATCCGGAGCTGTTTTACACAGCAAGGATGTACCTTCCTCAGGAAGTCGTTGAGGACCTGAAACAAAAAATATAATCATCATCTTGTTCCGAAAATCAGAAAAAAAATTATCCAAAAAATCCATTAGAAAAAGAGTAGAAAAGTGCGAGTGACCTTACGTCGATCCCCGCAATTTTTTGACTCGGATATCGAGTTGAAAGGTCACGCAAGTCGTCTGGGATTCGTTGTCTGTTGAAACTACGTACGGTTGGAATCCACCCCGTTCCGTCCTTCGTTCTTTGTACGTACGCTCGCATTGAGGAAATGGTTGTACCGGTTGCAATTTGAGCTTACCTTTTGTTGGCTGATGGAATCCTCGCGTTTGCGGAGGTCCGGGTGACTTTTGGTGTGCTCTAACGAGGTACTCCGAACTGAGACCTCTCTGCTCTCGTAGTTTCCTTTCAGCTCCCGGTACCATGACTCTTACCTAAAAAGGAACGAGAGCGTTTACATATAATACGACTAGATATTTTTTGATGAAAGAATTTTTACACTTCGGATAGTGCTCATTGTCAGCTACAGCGATATTACTATCGACGTAATTCTCGTGTAAAGATAATCACCATGAACTCATTTCCATCCGTAACTGTACCGGTGATTAGTCGGATTCTCATACATGCGCTTTTGAATACGATAATATAATGACTAAAATATGAGATTGAATCGATGAACGGATTACATTGCACTACCGTCCGTCAGATGGAATAATAATTAATTTACAATCCCTATGCATCGGTGAAACCCTGTCGATGTTTAAGGGATTACGAATGTACTTTTTGAAAAATTCTTCATGCATGTCACAAGCTGTAATAATTGATCATTCTCGTGATCATTTGTAACCAAAGTGCCATTGCAGATTATAAAAATTGACGACGAGCAAAAGAAAGAAGGAAAAATAATTCGCTATCGTGGTAAGAAAGGCAAAAACTGGAAACTATAAAGCTGTCAATTTTGCGACTGATATATTTAGTGGTAAAAGATATCCTCATACCATGTCTTCGACCGTAGGAAATCTCGCCATGTAACCAGATACGGTGAGCAGAGCGGCCACTTCTGCTAGGATCAGAGCGAGTCCTGATAATTGAAGACACCAGCCGTACTGGTACTGAGGGAGGCCTTTTTCATCGGACGGGATCCGGAAAGTCGATGGAAAAATATATTTCCGGGGCAACTCGAGTGAAGCATCCGACAAAGCCGACGCCAGTACGAATAAACCGCCGCCGAGAGAAAGCCCTGGAGAAATAGAGGAAAACATATTTTTATAAACTTCGCTTGATCCTTCATTACAAATTTTTCTTTTATTTATTCATTTTATTTCACACTCATCATGACTTTTGCGTTCGTGTGTTCGCTCCTGGAACTGGGTTAAGCTCGTGTGATTCACATCGTAAATAATAACAACATGTAATTCTGTAGTGAAAAACAGCGAATTTCACACCACGCAGGATGTTCGTGAAAATCCGACGGTTCGATGTTCCAAAAAGTCAAGAATATCAGGGCAACAAAAATATCGTTTCAAAATTAAAGTTCGAAAAGTTTATGAGCTTACTTCTCACATCTCATATCCGTAGGTTCGTAACTTTCAAGATTCGAGATGAGAATTCTTTAAATAAAAAGAAGAGGTCAGATATGAGAAAAACTCTAATGGACTTACGACATAATACTGAAGGTCTCAGCTGGTTTAGTGTATACGTATCATATATATAACAGGAAAGGAGCAGCGCAGAGGGTGCACAGAGGGATGAGCTGCAGGATACAGGGATACAAAACGAGAAAAATAAAAGAGAGACAGAAAAAAAAACAACAAAAATAGGAGGAGACGAATCTACTCGCGCTTACATATATAGGAAGACCGAAATGGGTGCGGGCAAAGGGAGAGGAAAACTGCTATCCATCTCAGGCCGCGCTGCGAAAGGCCTATTTTTTGCCGTACCTACCCGACCAACGCTGTGATGTAAATCTGTTCGCTACATTATTAATATACAGCCCGCGTGTCGGCAAAAAAACATTGTTTAGTATTTTATTGCTGGCCACAAGTAATTATCTCGTGGATATTTATGAGCTTGAACGTAGAACGTATCTATCAGAAAATGAGGGACTACACATTCCAAATACGATTTATAATGGAAAGCTACATGCTGATTTTATGGAAAAAATCGTCCAGGATCTTCTCAATACTACCGATTTTTTCGCCGAGTGAAAATTTGAAAAAATATTCCGTTAGAACAGGAAATAAGACTTGTCTGATTCGTTTTACAATTTTTCAAACAACATTTTGGTCCTTGCGTATGCAGAAAAAGTTTTACCCGGCCAGATGCTGCTCTCAAATTATTATTACTAATTTTTTCTTTTTTTTTCTCCATAAAAAAATACCTATGTATATCAACAAAATCGAGAGTTAGGTATACACATCAGTTTTTTTGCTAACTGGTTCGATTCGCACACTAAAGGGGGTTGCCCAAACTGATCGTTTTGTCTCTGTTATCAATTGTTCTTTTTTTTCACTCCCCGCGATCGATATATTCTTTCATTTTATCACGCTCATTGATTTTTTTTTCCACATTCAATCGTACCATTCAAACACGTGTATACCATTTATACTGGAGTCATTTGGGAAATAAAGAATAAAAAATATATACAAGTAATCGTTTATATCGCACCCTCTGCTTTTTTACCCCCTCCCCCAAGAAAACAATACAAAATGTTGTTATTCATAATTACCAACCAGTCCAGATGTCCATTATGAGTTGCTACGTTTTTTTAACAATGAAACGCTAAAGGGCAACGATATACATATTGTAATTACGATACATTCAATCGTTAAAACTGGAGGGTTTTGTGATTCGCGATATCAAATTGCAGTACGCATAGACAAAAAAAAAAACAATGGAGAGTGAAAAAGCGAGCGATATCCATCTCGCATGCCATCAACTAATAGATCGGCGAGGGTGAAGCAAACTTTTATAGAATTCGATGGTTTCATGACGTTTAATCAAGCTGGCATGTAAAATTTCATTGCAAACATTCCACGTCTGAATTTTAGAGTGTCTGCAAATTGACGATGACAGTGAACTGTATTTTTCGTTCCCGACAGCTAAGCGCGCGTCAATTGTAGTTTCAAATTCACCTCTATATCGTTTTATGCGAAACTTTATAAAAAACAAAACTCGATATTGTTACGTACTATAGATGGCAACGCTCAGATCTTTAATAGATTTTTGGTACGCTTGATTATCGTTGTGCGAATTCCCGAATGAGTTTGAAAATGCCGATATCGTCTCAGTTGAAAATAATCGGTGGAAATGTCTCAACGAAATCGGATAATTTTTGTCTCCCATTTCCAATGAAAAAATATTCATGCGGGTCACGGGAAAAAAATAGCCATTCTCACAATCGCGTATAAATGTCAAATAAAATTCACAAAATGCAATACCATAGCTAGCTGCGGATATCAATTAGCAAAATCATTTATCAGACAAATGGTGCGTGTAATTGGTACAAGTTGCGTGCGAGTTGAATATAAATTGTTGCAATTTTAATTCCGTTCGAAACGACGCAATAAAATGCCAGAGAGCGTAAGGAAGAAAAAAAGAAGAAAGGAAAAAACCACCCATTCCAGAGCTTCAGATTCCCCTGGTATCAAACCCACACTATGCTGCATGGTAACTCTCGACGAGGAGATGGTGAAAGCAACTGACGCATAAAGAAGGTGATCTTTAAATTTGCATAGGCGTAAAAACCGAGCTTACGACAAAATTACCGTTTCAGAATCAGCCTGAAAAGAGAAATCGATCTCGTATATAAATATACAAGACATGTATGCGTTATCTTCATCTTTCTTCTTTCTTTTTTTTGGGAAATTTTTGTTTTCTTCGTTTTTTACTTTCTTACTTTCGAGAAAAAGATGAGCTCCCCGGCGTTGATTCACATTATCTATTCCCTTTTTCTTTCAACTGGGGAATCGGCCCGAGAGTTGCTCGCCCGACTTATTATTCAAAAGTATTTTGAACATTTTTTTGTTTCTCAAACCATTATATAGATTATACTCGTACATAAAGTTTTAACCGCACCGGATTTTTTTATTCCTAAAAACTTTTCTTTCGAATTCTCGTATATTTAACGTATAATAGTACATTGTACAACAAGGGAGGCAAATGGGCCATTTCTAGCGAGGGCTAGATGCACGTGTTGAAAAAATATTTTTACTATCGTATGTAACGGGATTCAATAAAATAAGCGAACATATTCCTATACTATATGTATATTAAGTGAAACGTGATTTCTCACACGTTGCATTCTTCCATACCGGAAATACGTGTATTTCTCCACTATGTATTTTATCACATACAACAGAGAATAAAAATCATTTGAACCGAAGAACGTATAAATTTTAGAATTACATTCTCGTCCTACGTTTCATAACTTCCTTGCGAATATTTCTTTCCAGGCGCCATTTTTTTCTATTCCTTTTTTTTTTTTTGCAATGGGGAAAACAACCGTCACGAGACGTTGCACCTGGTTTGGACCACGGGCACGACGTGAAATTACTCTGGGATTATTTTTTGCCGCCATAAGAAACTGACGAGGATGATTCCCTAGCGAGAAACTGTACAATACCATCGTCCGTACGGTGAAGTTAGCCATGTACGGGATGCGTCGTTTTAGGTAGGCATGTGGCAAAACTGTACGTAAAACTTTTGGTAACACACATCCGTCACTGAAAAACAAATAACGACTACGAGGCGCCTCGACGGTGGTATTTACCTATATTATGTATGTATATAAGGTGGTTTTTGGTACAAATACGGTGAGGAATTTGCAGTTTCAATGAAACCCACGCGAGCTTTTATCCAGCGGCTTGCGAGCGGAAACGTGCCGACTGATGCGGAAAACTCTAACTTTTTGATCGGCAAGAAAACAAAAGAATTAAACGACCAAAGTATTATATACATATAGATCACCAATGGAAAAGCGACTCTACGTACTCCGGCTCCAGATTCTAAGGGTAGTTATAGAAGTAGAATAGTTATTGCCTACGCCTAGAAAACTCTAGAGTCAATAACAGGTTCTCATCGAAATTTAAAGGCTGGGGATTTTTGCATTAAGCGAAGAAAAAGCCACCCCATCTTAATCACGTGATATTATATTTATGGAAAGCTCGCTTTCTCTACGAATATTACGTCACTGACTAATTTTCTAATTAAAAAAGAAAAAATTTCCCGATCGATTCGGAACAGCTGCGCCCCTATTCATGAGATTTTTAATCGATTGTTTAATTAACCGATCACACAACTGATCGTATTTCATTGAATAAAAATTACGAGACGCGTATACTGCGAGTCTAGAGTGAATCGTTGCGCAGAAATATTTTTCGTTCGTGGGCAGTGATCTTGAGAAAATTGTCTAGACGATATTCCGGTGAACCATATGATCTCCTTGATATTGAACTTCAGATTTTGACATCTGCGATTCAGATGTGCGTAATAAATATCCGATGTTTAGCAAAAATCCTCACGAAGCGCGTTTCACGCGTAAAGCTGATTAAAAGTGTTTGAATCAGGGTGGATTTGACACGATCATTATTTATCTAACGTTATATATGTATGTACATGGAATACACTGATCGTGAGTGCCATTTGTTCGGAGTAAAAGCCCTCCATGATGTCCCGCTATATCGAATTCTTTTGGCGGTGAAATTCCCCAATTTTCAATTAGTCCGGATCACATGATCGGGGAACATGATGATGTGTTCGCTGAATCCCATAGTCAAACGATCGTTGATTCGTATAATGCGACCTTCGGGTTGGGGAGCATGGAATTACTTGAAGTACCTAATTCATCAATATTCTCGGGTATATAGAAACCGAATAGACATTTACATATTCGTAGAATATATTCATCGTCGGTTATATGACGTAAATTATAATTGAATCGAGTTCCAATTAATAATAATTATTTGTAATTTATTTATTTTTTTGTCTTATGTAATTTGTTTGATAATTTAATTTGAATAAGACGAATTATATATACGTAACGCGTTTATTACGCTCCTTCACTCAGCTCGTGCTCGGATATATTCTGACCGTGCGCGTCGTCTCCCAATTAGTTCTAGTTAGCGATGCACGTGTTCCAAGTTGCTGATGGAGGAAAGGGTTATTATGGTTACAAGGATCCTGACGACCTAGGGTTTCTACGACGTGGTGGGCAAGAAACGACTTCGGATGGCTAAGAGAACGGGGACAGGGATTCCCGTTCGTGCGGTCAGTGATAGTAAAACAGTTTCCTTGATTATTGTTGATTGGTCGACAAGAAATGTAGGATTAGATTGTTATAGCGAATATCACCGGACGGCACCCTAAATTAATCGCACGAACTTGCTCGTATTTTTATTCATCATAATCAAGCATAATTCAGCTGAAAGAATTTATGAAATTGACTGATTGCTCATCGAAGTTGTTCCGAAAAAGTCTCATTGACTTTTTAATCATTTCATTTTTAATCACTTTTGAGGGTCGAGAATTAAATATTTTCTGAATTGCTTGAGCGACCGGTGCCCATAGTATTTTTACCTCGAAATACGAATTGGTCGAGTGAATTAAGCTAAGATTAAAACCAATCGAGATGTCTCAATTTCTCGGCTCCAAAATGCGAAAAAACAGATGAACGGATGAATTTATTCAAAAAATTCAGATGTCAGAGCTCACAGCACATCAGAACACACGAAGAAATCAAAGGCTTAGATTTTTGCGATTTCTGCATGTGACCAAAAACGAAATATTTCCCATATTCTTTGATGTTGCTAAAAGTAAGCATCGAAAAATGGCAAAACTTCTCGAATAAAATGTCTCCGCCATCCCTTCGTCTCGCACTTGCTTATTTTTCATTTTTTTCTATTCAAAATGAATCTCATTCGACGAATAGCTATGTGCATACATCTCAATATCCTTCTATCTTTGGCATTGTTTATTTTCTTCACACGTTTCGTATATTCCATTTTATTCGTTCTTTGCGATCCCCAACCCGTTTTCGTCGTCTCCCTTTTCCATCCCTCCCCAATCTTACGGCAAATATTTACCAGAGTGGGAAACCCTCGACCCATAGCGGCAGTCGAAAGCTCCGATTCCCTCCTGTGCAAAGGGTAAATAAGGTTTTTTTCTATTTCTCTTCTTTTTTTTGATTCTTTTTTTAGTTTTTTTTTTTTTCCTTTTTTTTGCAAGTCAACTGGCAGCTTCAGAATTGAGCACTTGCGACGAGAGCAAAAGTATGGGTGAACTGTATATTTGTTATATATATAAGCTGCCGTAGCTATTGCGCGTAGAATGTAGATAGTATATCTCTCTAAGTCCTGCTCAAGGGTTCTTACAACAAACTTTGTTCGGTTCAACTATATATATATGCCATATATATGTATGTATATATAAGGCTCTTGAGAATGATCGATCACTTTTCAAACGAGAGCTGGATTCAAGTTTCAATTTGTACCCCTTACAGCTTTTTACCAACGCGTAAAAAGTTGCCCTCTAAAAGTAAGAAGAAGGAAAAGAAGAAGGAGTAAAAGAAAAATAAGAAGGGGATTAAGCTTCAAAATACTGCATGGGTATAAACTCTGTCATAATATAGATAAGATATAAAATTTGTTCGATTCAATAATCGCTGACTTTACTACACCAAATTCGAGATTATGATAAAATTGAAAAGAAATTTTAACCGCGTGCGAAAAATTTATCGCCGTCCATAAATCTATCGGAAGACCATACGACGATCGACCGTGACGAACAAAGCTGGGGATCTCTGAGCTCGAAGCACGGACGAGTTCTAATTCGATTATTGTTTAATTAGCCGCACAGTCGATACGAGTTAACGTCAATCGTCTGATAACTGGTTTAAGACTAATCTCCTCCAAAACCCCATGAGGATCAGACATCATGGCCAATAAAGTAACTTCGCGAAAGCATCCGAGTCGCGAGGAGATACGAAAATAGAGCTTCAGATTTTTGTTTTCCTCTTTTGTTTTATAAATCTCATTAATTATATACCAGGATATAGACTGAATTAAATAGCAGAGATATTTTCAGTCATTATGTGACGTATCTCAGATTCACTTTGATTAATTTATTTTCAACCGGATCGAATTGAATTAAGCATTCCCGTTATCGTTGGCGATACAGTTGCGGAGTTTTCTTCATGGTTGAAATTCCCGAAGTCGGTTAGAAAGCGGGCTGAGACGTTAAACTGGGAAATTCTTATTCCGGGAGTTTCCTGCCGACTATATCCCTAACCCAGAGCAGAGTGCAACAAGCGTTTCCCTCACGTGCAGAATAACTCTTCCTTATACTATAGGAGAACTGCTGCGCATCTACGTTCACGTGTGCACGTATACGTACGTACGTATTATGCTCTATACAACCAATCCCCGGTATGTTGCAAGCAAAACTTATCTCGCTGTTTCACGACTTAACCCCCCTTCCTGTTCGTCTAGTTGCAATGTGGACGTCTAAACTGTCGAGAAATAAGCGAGACACTCTCCTGACTTCAGATCGTAGAAGTACAACACCTGATGTCAACTAGCTATAACAATAAGCTGCCAACCAGATGCCTCCAGTTGTGAATCTTCGAGGGGTTGATTCTACCCAAAAACCTCTTCAAACCATTGCAGTATTAGTTCGTTCTTTTTCCTTCTCTCTTAAGGGGACATTGACATTTTTTATCAAACATCTACGTTTCCACGGGGACTACGTTTTGTGTGCGATAAAAAATTCAATCAACGAAATCGTTTATTTAACATTCACCCGTGATAGTACGACTTTATAATGAGTCGGTAATCAAACCGTAGATATTATAGAATGCACCACCACGTGGTTTTATTAATTGAAAGCCGCGGTTGAAGCAATTTTAATTAACCTATAATAAATGATTTTCACTGGTAATTATTACCGCGTATAACAATTCGAAACGCTATCAACATTCTTTTATATTTGTGGGGTTTTTTTCTTTCTCATTTTTGTTTTTATTAGCTAAAATTGAGTTTGAAATTAAAAATCGATAGTTTGAAAACGAATATCGTGTATCGATGCGTTTTTTAATTGATAATTGATGAAACACTGAGGGGGAAAAAGTTAAATTAATTTTCCATGCAACACGCGTAATAATTCGTTCTCGTTATAATGTATACATGTATTTTATATCCCGTTGGGTATATTATACTGAGTTAATTAATATCATTCCCATCTAATGTTCGTACGGTTGTAATATGAGCTAGAAATTACCGAAACTATACTCAACTATAGTCCCGTTTCATAATGACCAGCAATTAGTACGAATTACAGAAAACGATTTGCATATGTGCAACATGTTCGATCGTGTCATATAACCATATACACGTATTACAGATATACACACGATTCACTTTAATTCTACTTTCAAATTTATTTTTCCAATTTCATGTATCGTCGATATTATTCTACGAAGATAATTACTTTTTTAATCAATATGACTATCGAGCTATTATAATTAAATTTTTTGTACGCTACTAATGGACAATTTTCCATGAATTTGAGACACGGTTTCAAAATTTCCTCTCTCATTCCGTCTTCAGGTAGTCTACGATGATAGAAGATTCGGAAGCAAAGTATTCTTTTGTTTTGAGTAAATGGAGCTTCATGGTCTTCCAGATTTTTAGTTAAATATTCGAATTAAAAAAATATTTCCGTTGTGAGGGGACAGCCATCTACCCACGTTACATTTTACGAAGATCACAACTTGATCATCGAATAAATGATAGGCATCCCAAACAGCGGTAGAAAAATGCTGGAAATTTCCGCACCGCCAAGCTCCCTAATGTAAATCGAATATAACTTCAAAATCAGGTCCTGTCAACGTGTCCTGTTGTTCGATAGTATCCCGTTACCATTGTATTTTCCACTAGGTTAGATCTCAACCTTTGACCCGAAGATATGCAGGTTGGCGGAGGAACGGGGGGTGGTTGTTCCCAGTGTTCACGTTAGCCGGGCGTGTCCTTATCCCCGGTAGTAAATAGGGGTAAGATTTACGCGTATTACTTGGTAAGGGTGGTTTTGAATATCAAGCAGCGTGCGGGTGGTGGCATCTATATCTTCACCTCGTCCTATGTATATCGTGAGCCTAACGCCGTGGCCTACCAACCGAACGTTTCACCCCCTAAATCACAATATCTCGACACTTATACCCTCGGCCCTACATATATTGCAGCCCTAACCTTCCCCATTTCCAATATCTTTTCCATACTGGCCGCCCAGTAGCAGACAAAAATCCAAGCAACTCTTGCTTTCCATGTTTCGTGGACGAGGTTCTTTGATTGCTCCAGAAAAAAAATAAAAAAAACTATCTCAGGGGTTGGGATTCCCACACAAAAAAAAAAAAAAAAAAAAAAAATCGAGACCATCAAGTGCTTCGGAGGCATTACAAACCGAAGGAATTTCGAGGACATTTTTTTTTTCCAAGCACACGAATAATAATTTCACTTTTTGTTTTACCTTTTATCTACTTGCGTAAGCGCGTATTACGGGTGACGTTCCATGATGACTATGATATGTAAGGAACGTTTTATACAAGTGTCATTTTTATTCATCTTTGGATCACTTTATACATCAATGCAAAAAGACGTCGACCTGTGTATCTTTCGTAGGTTTCTCGATTCATCGTGAATAGTATGATTGTATGTATGTAAATATATCTGTAGTATAACCGGCATTTTTCTATCGTATCGTAAAGATACGTATCGATGGAGTTTACATATCGACTACAGGGTAGCTACTATTGTAGAATTCATATAATACTTCCCCACTTCTTATATCTATGATATCTTATCTATTCCGCACGTAATATAAAACATTTTCAGCCGATAGGTTTATTTCTTTCTTTCTTTCATCTTTTTTTTTTCATTCAAGATGCTTTTCTCGTCGTTCGAACGAATTGACGCAACAAAAAACGCTGCATATTTTCACTATATATTTCATCGGAACTCCACTTTGCAAAAATTTATACCATATATTCGTTCATGCCTATGAGAGTACGTACATTTTTTGGACCTGAATTTTCCGTCCTGGTTTTTTTAGAAATCGATCGATTCTAGTTTATTTTAGATACAGTTATTCACCTCGGGATGCGGCAGAACACGAGTAACATGAGCCATGACAGGCAAATAATAGCACATCGTTTTTACCCCCTCTCTGTGTTGCATCTTTTGTGGACGATGCAATTTGTTACATAATGTGTAGTATAAACACCATAAACGACGTTTCCTATGTTCATAAATACACAGGTTCTGTACTTTACCCGCTTGCACTAGCGTACAACAACAGAAGCAACATCCGGCCGAGCTTCACGAAGTACATTTATAACCCGGTTAAATTCAAGCTCGGTAATATTTATGTGTATGAAAACTGAGTATATAAAATGTCGACAGTAGTTACCTGATATATTTATACAGGATTACATGTACAGGTGTACTTACGCAAGGGTTGAAAACTATTTTCACTTTCATTTTTTGTCATTTCAAAAATCTGTGCTGGTTTGGTAAAAAAAAAAGAACACTTGTTCGAGCATAAAGTTTTGATCGCTAGTAAGAAATATTTAAAACAGAAAGAAAAAAAATGGAAATTTGTTTATTTCACGATCCTTCTTTTGTTTTTCTTATTCTAATGGAATAACGTCTGAACATTTCTCTCGGAGCTATAAATGATGGTATTAATAATAGCGACGGTAACACAATGCAGATAGTTACGAAACTTTTGTTTCTTATTATTAGGAATTCTTGGGATGAAATTGTGATACAAATTAAATCGAATGAAGGAGTTAAAGAAAGAAAGAGACAGCATAATTTAATAATATACCGGCGAAGACTGACGAAGTCGCGCAGAAGTTGATCGTTAGTTTTACCGGATCATTAATTATAAGAAAATAGTTGTTAAGAATACATAAGTTTGTATGCCGTGTATAAATAATGTTGGAAGAGCCAAGTCGATACGAACTACTCGTAGGAAATCATTGAATATGAAATTGTTTATGACACAACTTTCCCATTACAACTGGTATGTGTTAATCATATAGGGACAAATATTGTCGATCGGCTCACGATGAAACTCAAATAACTGATTGAAAACTTGGAAAAGAATTAATCAAGATTCTTACGCTTCAACTTTTTATTCTTGTGATTCTCAACGAGATGATAACTAAAAAAAAATTGTGACCGATTATTTTCAATCAATCGAGAAGAATTATTGCATTTCTTTTTTTATTCCAGTATTCTTGATGTTCGATGAATATTTTTTGTCATGAAAAGCAGACACCGGATTATCATTGAGACATTTAAACTGGTTTAATTTTCACATTCTCATTTTTTTTTTTTTTCTGTTCTCGAAAAAGCTGACGAGCATGCTTTTAAAAACAGTGTTAATTGTTCTGTGAAATCTCGTAATATTTTTTAGGGTAGTGTTGTGCGTTACACGTATACTTACGTAGGTCTATATCTACATAGTAGGCAGCTAAAACGGTAGAACGTCGCGTCCCCGTCGGCCCTTTGGCAAAGTGCGAGGCAAATTTGATCTCTGGAGAATCAGGAGAGTTGGGTTGCACCTCCCCTGTATTCTGCCGGCGGGCAATCCTGGGCCACCAATGGGATATTTCGTTCCGCGTTGCTGCCCGCGATAGCGTTAATAGATATTATACACCTCTCTCTCTTCCTCTCTAAAACGTTGAGATCGTGCAGCAGGAAGCTTATTCGAAGAGAAGAGAGAACATTTATGGGGGTCGTGAATGAGGGGTAAAACAGCCACTCGAAGCTTTCACAACTATGAGCTAAATTTAGCCCGGTACTCTCGCTTTTGCTTTTGCAATGCAAAAAAATTTCGTTATTAGATACGTTGTTCTTTTTCTTTTTTTATTTAATTTTTTCTTCGCGCGTTTTGGATTACATCGGCTCAGTCTGTGAAAATAGGTATACGACGCGTACGCATGCGGGAATAGGAATCACGGTATAGGCTATGAAAATGTTCCGTGGGTTCCTCGTCGTCCTATGATCAAAGTTGACAAACTTGATTTCCTCTTCCTTTTCCCTCCTCCGTATTTCCCCTTCGCAGGGAGATTGAGGGTCGCTATCGTATCGGAGGGACACGGTGGCTAGCAATCTTACCTAATCAAACTTGTGGAGCCGTAGGATCGAGGGTCGCGGCTATAGCCATAGATCATGTGAAAAACAGGAAAACAACCTACGAAACAACCCATACCACCTTCACTACCTCAGACGGTTTCCTCCAAACTCAGATTACGCGAGTCTCGATCAGTGTACAATTTATGCGGAATTTTTTAAGGGCTTATTTTTTATAAGAAGAAATAATTTTTCATTTAATTCAGAATTTTGGGTGAATTCAATGAATCAGATTTTAGCGCCTTAAATCATCGGAAAAGAAAGAAAAAACCTTAGTGAATGGTATAGAAATTTGCGAATTATATTTTTGTCAAATATAATCTGCAGGTTTTTTAGCTGGGAGAAAAATGTGAAGTACGATTGCCTTTACGTGTTCTTTTTTAATATTTTCAGTCGTTATTCGTGATATTGAGGACACGGTGTACCAGATAATGACCATTTCTTTCGGTGGAGGGCAGAGCTGCAGGTCTGAATTCCGGGTATTCTATCTCGTAAATAACGAGCTGCTGGTTATAGCTGGGAATAGTTTCCCGACCAAAGAACCGTTGAACTGGAGGGTTGGCTGCTATAGATCCGGAGGTTCCCTGTCTGCAAGGTTCGATTTACTTCTTGGAGGACTCACGGTCAGCGTCCTCGCTAAGTAATGCCCCAGTTCCATGCAACTTGAAACCGCAACGACCGGCTACTATACGCGGTCAGTTTTATACCAGGGTGACATACCCTTCGACCTCCATCCAACCTACGTACTTCTCCCTGCCCTTCATCGTTTCTCTTACCAACGCCCTCGGCTACGTACTCTCTCCACTTTCCCTGCTCTCATCCCTATTCTGCCCATTTTCTTCTTCGTCTTCTTCTCTTTCTTCTTCACAACATGGAAACCGCAGATATCTCTCTAGGGAACCACCCGCCGACTTTCTCTCCTCTCTCTTTCTCTCTCTCTTACTTCTTCTACAAGCTCCGCAGTCAGACCGCAGGGTGAGAGAACTACTCTCCCATAGGTATATATATAAAATATATGTTTATATAGGTATGTACATGGGGAAGAAGAGGAGGGAGGATTTTCTCTATTGCATATATATCGCCTCGGGATAAGACCAATGAGAAAACAGATCTCAGGACGCCGACGATCGCAAGTGAGATGTCCTTTGACCAGTCAATATATATTTCAGATGGAGTACTATTGATTTTACGAATTTCAAACATCACTGCCAGACTATACGGTGAGTTGAATGATCTTCTGATATTCTGATGTACAGTACCGGCCGTAAGTTCGTGGACACTTCCTAATTTTTCGCTCGCGACAAAAAGTCAGATATCTCTGCCAAAAAAAATCGTAAAAGTAGTTTACAGAACCCAAAATAAAGCTGGATTCTTCCTCTTCAATGCGCTTTTTTGTTCATTCATTTACATTTTTTTTGGCAGAGACATCTAACTTTTTGTCGCGAGCGAAAAATTCGGAAGTGTCCACGAACTTATGGCCGGTACTGTACATCGTCTTCCATATATGTACTTTCTACCCACAATATATCCAGAACTTTGAATCGTTTCGTGTAATACAGCTAATTGTGAGTTAAGTTGAAATAATTAGAACACGATAGCTCGTAAAGTTTTGTTCTGAAATTCCAAGAATTTTGATTTGCATATATACTAGGAGCCTGAGGGGGTTACAATTAGGAAGAGGGATGTAATGCTTCTTGGTTCGTCAAGCTTGAGAGACGTGGATTTGTCGCGTAGGTATATTTTTAATAAATATGCGACGGACACATGTATGTATCATAATTATGTATTGCACATGTACGTAAAACGTACAGGAGGAAAAGTAGAGGTAGGTACTGGCTGCGGCTATGTTATAAATTACGTAGGCGGTGTATGCAAAGATGAGAGGCGGTTGCAGGGCACCTATAGGCTCGTGATATGTAGCTCCTGGGTCAAGTTATTTAACCCGTCGACCATAAACTATACCAATGTAGGAAAATTTATGCCCGTACACACGCCTGAGAGAGAGATACAGCTCATGGCGGTAGGGAAAACTCATCCACGAGAAGTTATATCTATACGTATATTACGTATACACAGTTGTACATATATTCATATACATATATACCTACCCAACTGCAGATTCAAAGTTGCACTCTCATACCAAATTCATGAACAACTCACGAGCATGGAAATTTTCTGAGGTACGTCCGAAGCTGCACCACCTTCGCGTCCGGTGTCTTGAACGCATTTCATTGGTAAGAATAAGTTCCACGTCCGATTCGAAGTATCGCAAACTTCCAAGCGATTGGATTTCTTTTTTTATTTTACAATGAAAAATAAACTGGTGTAAAGAATTAATTCACATCTCGTCACTTTTTTTCCTACCTCACAATTTGTTTAAGTGAAATTGTGTCCAGTTTTGTTCCGACGATATGTTCGCGTGGAGTGTTGGTCGAGGGTTACATTTAAAACATTTGAAAAACATCAGGATATCACATAATGTACGTACCTCAAAGACACTACATATATACACGCGTATGCTCAGGGGTAATTAGAGCCTCAGAGTTTGTCGTGAAACTTTAGTAAACCGAGAATGTACCCGAAGTAAATAAAGGCTCACTCTGTGCTTTGTCCGTTTACCGTATATACGTATACGTATAGTACCATAGTGGGAAACGCTTTTATACCCGCAGAAATGCACCGCACTTGAGCTGAAAGTTTTTCAGGTTAAAACCGCAAACAAACGTTTACCACAAGGTGAAACTCGGTCTGCAGATGCCAAGATATATAGCGCATGTGAGAGAAGCAAAAAAAAATTATCTACCCTTGTGACATTTCGGATCCAAAGCTCGACTTTTGATTTTTTGGATTACATTTGTGACGTGAATTTTTTAAAAACAAAAATCTTGCACAATCTGATTGCAGCTGTACGTTGAAATTTTTTCTCTCATTTCGCACGTCGGTTTATCTCGGCTCGGTAGCTCGCCGGTAGTCGTAATAATTAGCTAGCGAGCTTTAACGAGGCGTTACCCAGCTGCACTGCGGAGCCAGTCTTTTGCTAACGACAACAGAGTTTCTGTACTTCCTGGTATGAAGAGTAGTTATAACAATAACAACAGTGGAATATGACGGTAGAGGTGGGGAAAGTAGTAATAATTTGTGAGTCTCTGCAGGGCAGAAGATTGGACACCCTTTGCCCGGCTGCTGTGTCTTACGCTATCGGAGTCGTAATTAGTCAACAAACTTCCGTGTCTTCTCTCTTTCTCGAATATTCTCAAATATCCTTCTCCACATATTTTCTCTCTCTCTCTCTCTCTCTCTAACGTATTTTATACGACCGACTTCACCTGCAACGGAAACTGCAAGGCGCATAGTTCATCTCTCTGGAAATCTACGACTCTCTCGTTTTATCGGGTTTCTTATATAACCTTATAATAACATCACCTTTTTTCTTTAAAATCCTATCTTTTTCCACTGAACGATTTTCGTATATATACATATATGTACGTACGTATGAAGGATCGAGAAAAGATATGGTAAGAATTATATACGTTCGAATCGAATGAAAAAGCTGAAAAAAAAAAATTCTCCATTTCTTATTCAGGAATAAATCAGGACATTTTTGAAATCTTCACAAAAGATTCTTTCATCGGATGAGAAAAGGCTGGCTTTTCGTATCACCTGAACAACTCGAATTGCGATTTCGCTACTTGCTATTTTTTTTCTTCGGACGTGTGAGTATCGCTTTTATATGAACATTTCGACTAATCAACGACGTAAAATATGGACCATTTAAATTCGACCCCGAATTCGAAATATTTGAACAGGAACTTTGATTTTTGTGGAAAGCAGATTTTGATAATATCAAAAATTGATTAATCGCAGCCCTGAACGAGTCGCTGTGTGTAATAATACAGCATCTGTTTCTGGCATGAAAAATTCTTAGAGTTAAGAAAATACGTACAGGCCTACCAACGAGTAGAGTGTGAAGGATATTATGTATACCAATAAACCATCAGCTATAACATTTTACGTGCGTGTTTCTATAGCTGCTAAATCCGTTCTAATATTTTATCTTTTTCTCCTTTTGAAATGGTGGAACATTTCTTTTAGTGATAAAGTCATGCGCAGCAGTTTCTGAAAGAATATAAATTCACCCTCAAGGGTACGTACAGTGCGGGCATTATATATATAAAATACTATTATGTACTGTGGCGGATTTTTATATCGCGTTCTCATATATTTTAACAACTCAAAGCACATTCTTCCAGAAACTATTTAGAATTTCACCGCAGGACGTCTCAAGTCAGTCGTTTGGAGGAGAAGGGTTATTTGCGATTAATCAAAAAAAGGAGAAAGCGCGAGGGTGAAATATTTTTTACTTCGCTAGAGTAAGGGGATCAAACCAATTGGCATGTCTGAAAATTTAAAAATCTCGCGGATACGGAAGTTACTCGCGGATTTAAGATTTTCATAAGAGCTATATAGGGAGCCGTTTTGTCGCCTTCTGTAGGAACCGTCGGTAGAAGTACAGAGTGAAAGGTCTCGAGTATACCGAAGAGTTTGAGGGGTTGCTGGTTGAGAAACTACCAAAACTTTCGCGTCGTCGCAGCGTCGCGTCGCGTCGTTCGCGTTTTCACAAAAATGAGCTCCCTATGCTAAGTAGGGATTCCTTGCCTAGTCTCCCTTTGATTGATGCGGTTTTTCAGCTCCGTTTACACTTTCATTAAATCAAGACTCTCATTTTGCTCGTGCGCCGTCTGCAGAAAACCAACATCCTACCCAAAGCGGTGTATAAAACGCTCGCGCTATCAAATATAGTGGCCCCGCAATATTACCGCGAACTTGCACCGTTTCGTTACTTCTGGTAAATATTTGCCCGCTGATTTTTCCACGCGTTTCATGTACCTTTTCATATTATTCGCAATATTCGACAAATGCGTTAGGAAAAAAAGATCGTTGCCCGCGGGTGCTGATTAACATTTTCTTTGAGAGAGAAAAAAAAGAGAGCAAATTACTGAAGCCTCGCCGGTCAAATCGAGTCATTCATTCTAATCAGAACATCCGAATTTGTTGTAAGATTAATTTTTCCGGTATCTACTCTGCTCCTCGCAATCACGATACAGATCTTCAGATAAAACAAAATTTAATATAACGAACAAGTTGGTAGGGAGCCGCCACCGCCGCCACGCCGCGAGTTAATAATTATTTTTATTCATAAAATACATAATTGTATAGGCATGGTTCACGGAAGTAATATAAGTTTCAAAAGTAAAATCTGCAAGCTATAGCTATATACGTTATAATACATATAATACGTATACTATAAGTATATAACGATCTTAAAATTTACCAAAATTACTTAATAACGAATCTCCGTGCTGAGGAAGGATAATTAACTTCTTTTCTTTTTTCATTCATAACGTTAACGTTGAGCGCCCAATCGAGTTGGGAAGTGCAACGAAGATATAATTATATCTCATTAATTAATTGGAAGAAAAAGAAGATTATAACCGAGTGTCACACTGTGCTGGATCTCATATTTGAGACGTTTTTTCCGCTCGCATTTTTCTCTGAGTAAAATCGATGCTTGGAAGAAATATCATATAATACTTTGATTCGTAGAATTTTTTTCTTAGAAAATAACCGAAAGAATGTTTAATCATAAAACAGTCGGGACCAAACTTTCCAGTCAGATTCAAACCGCGAATTCGTGTCGTCATCTTTTAAGACGTAACCGAAATGTTTGAAAAGTTTGAATTAATATTCAAAGTCAAATATTATAGGTATGTATATAAATCAGATATGGTACAGGTTACAACCAATTCCACATTCTTTTAATATAATTTCGAACTTTCTTTAGAATTATTGCTTTCTGGGGCGCAGTAAAGAAACACAAAACTCCCAGAAAATAAATTCTTTCGGTTATTCACATAAGTAACAATCATCGATCCGATAACTCCGTCGTCCAGATGGAGTCCTGTTTTTTTTATAATGAATTTTTTAAATATCGAACTATTTGAAAAACAAAAAAAATCGTCTGTAATTTGAAAAAGTCTGTAAAGAGGGAGAGCCACGGCCCCAAAACTTTTCCTCCACATCCTCAAGTTGCGGGGCGTTGGTTGGTCGGCGCTAGTTTTTCTCCTCGGCGTTATATACAAGCCTCACTTTTTTAGTTCTCTTCGCGTACTTTATCTCTTCGGGGGTAGAAGCGCGGTAGAAGCCCTTTTGGTCCAGTGCACGTTGCTTTTAGAGATTCTCAACCCCCTTCCCATCTACGTCAGCTGAACTGTCCCGTTCCCTACTCTTCTTTTTTTGTCGCTTCGTACCCACATCTCACCTCCAGACCTCAAGAGTCCAAGACGTTACATGAAACGAGTTGTCCGCCGCGCCATCATGTACACGTACATACCTATACATCCCTGTATATTTTTGTACAGCTATATAGGCGTGCGCATAAGTATATGTAGAAGAGAACTTCGTCTGCTTCTTTTCACACGTAAAGAACGAACGTCTACGTCTTTTATATGTATATATGATACTTGACACTTCCACCCTTCAGACGCGTAGGTGTATACAAGAAGTGAAAATAAACCCTCGAACCCTGTGCGCCGCTTCGTTTCGCCTGTGGGTCCTCGAACAGTGGTATGTTATTGCTTCGAAACCTACTCGTCGAAACGAAAACGAGGATTCGGAGTCGCATGCGCTTTCCGTTTTGGGTAGGAAACAAATTTTGTAACGTACGTATTTCGTTGATAATTTTTGAAAAATATTAAATTCTAATATTTTATATCGGTCTGAGCAGAATTTCGGGATTGCGAGAGGGTGAATTTTCGTAAAGACATATCGCGTCTGAGATGTACTCCAGCTTACGTCTTTTCTTTCTCTTCGCAGAGAAATTCACGTCGTTCGTTCAAAGCTCTCCATATAAAAAAGGGTGCCCGCGTGACTTTATTAACCGCTCGACGCGACGGGTGGGTTTGCTTATTACGGTGACTTTTGAGGTTCCTCTATAGTGCTGGTGATAAGTCATTCTGAAGACGAGGATTTCTGACTTCAATTTAGATATATTTTGACGACCAGATTTATCGAGACTTTACGCAGTTCAATCGCGGTGAACAAATTTTAGTTTGATTAACAAATCTCATCCACGTCCCATGGACCAGATTTTTATGATTAAAAGTACTTTGGTTTTTTTCGCTCCGATAAAATATCATTTTGATTAATGAGTAAATTAATCGTAGCACAGAAATAGTATCTTCTACATTTTCTTCAATTTATTTCGTTCAGTTTTATTTATTTATTTTTTTCTTATTTTGCTGCTGGATTCAATTTCTAAATTATACATCAGAAATTAAATTTTTTTCCCCTCGGTATATATACCCTTGGCTGTCGCAGCGATTTTGTAATCGATATTTAATATCAAGCTTGCGATTTTATAATAATTATATATCTGGTACGCTTTTTACGTGCGTGTATAATGTATATTGAGATTAATCGAATACGTTCAGCACCGCATAATCATAAAAATGTATAACGCGATTACTCAGCTTTCGGAATACTCGCGGTTATCCCGATAATCTAAAATCGATAATCGATGCATCTTCGATATAATATTATTGTTAACCCCTAAAAAATCCGAATCTTACATCCTGTTACGTACATCGTACATAACTTAAAGATCACATAAGTGACGATAAAAAATGTAAAAAAACCGGCCAACCTATAATTATTCAACGACATTCCCAGAAAAGTCTTATATCTTTCATCGCTAGTAGCCATGAGAAAAATCTCTTCTCTTTTTTTCGTAATATTAATTTTTTTTCCTGTACATAATATAAATCCTCGTCAAATTTCTCCATCGTTGTGGTGAATTCATATTTTATCAAACAATTAAACCTGTTAACACAAATAACCTGTGTACACGTCAAAAAATATGTGGGCATAATACGTGAAGCGGTAAAAAATTTTCTCGTTGGGGCATGATTCATTTAATAACTACATACGTGCAGTACATATATACCTGTATACAAATGTCTGCGGTTGTATGTACGTAAAATATAGCTATATTTATATACATGTTGGAAGGGGTTGTGTCGGGCCTGAATGAAGGCGCCCCGATTGTTTTGAGGGTTGCAATTTCCTTTCCCCCATTTTAGCAGGTTTCTGCAGCGAGCGGGGTGTTTATACCTATGGACTACTCGTTGTAGATGTTAGTAGTATGTATGTAATACACATAAGGGTGTGTAGGCCGAGGTTAATGTACCAAGAAGCACATTACCCAGAGTGCTCAGCGTGTGGGCAGAGTGTACGAGACGAATGGGAAGGCGTCCAGGAACCTCTACCTTCGGGAATGGGAGATAGGGGCTGTCGGCTATATCATGGGGTAAGGGATGACAGGGAACGGTTAAAAGTGAAGAAGAAAAGTGAAAAAAAAAAAAGAAAAATCGTAATCACTCTTCTAGTGAGATTAACCGAACCACGTAAGGAGAGCGCGATATGCTCAAAGTTAAATTTACGCAGACTTTGAAAGAATAGAAAAAAAAAAAAAACTGTTATATCCCTTTTCGCGGTCAATTGCTGTGAAATTGTTCAATTTATGTGCATGCGTTGAATTAGCAAGACCGCGGATTATTCATCAACGGCTTTTTTGCAAATTAGTGATCGTCATTTTAAATCTTGGGAAAATTTCAGAAAGTCAGGTTTTCAGTTACTAATTCACGATAGCGACAACGTTAAGCGGTTCAAACTGCGCGGAATAACATCGCATAAATTTTTGTTGAATTGAAAATAATTTTCTCATCCCTTCTCAACTCTAATATCGTACTGAGTACTGACTAAGCGGTTTCACGCAGTTATCTTTTAGAGTATCCTATGGTGTCCGCAGACTGCTGGCACCGTCTGCTCGAGCATCTGCAAGGAAAACTGGACTTCGCAAACCAAAATTCTGTGCAGTTTCGCTGTATCCGCAATGTTCCGCTTTATACATCCACCGCGATTCCATCGATTTCACCCCTCTTATTCGGTTATTACAAGATTATACAGGACTCTAAAATCCTCCGCTAGTAGCAGCCGCAGAATCTGTCTAAACTGAATCAAAGTAATTGTGTTTTTGCAGATAACTTCATTTCCCTTTTTTTTTAACATCCACATTGATGCGACTCGACGTGGCGATTCGCGAAAGTTTTTTTTCTAAATCGCGATACCTCCCAAAGTTGTTAATACTCGTTCCAAGCGAAGCGTGCCGTTGACATTCATTCACCGTTTGCGTTTACGAATAAGCTTGTAACGTCAGACGACAAGTAATAAATTTTATGGTATAACGTGTCCACGACTATACGTGTACTTCGTCTATATCCCATACCTCCCCCTCAACCCCCTGGTCCTGCGGGAACCCCATTCACTTCGTATCTTCCGCTATTACAACGGGCGTCATACATACCTATATACATACGATGGCCGCGTAATTACCAATTACAGTGCAGTTAGAAAAGTTTTCGAAGCTTTCAGCAATATAGCGACTTTACTCGCTGATAATTTCACATCATAAAGGATCAACTTCTACAGAAAATAGAAAACTTCTATAATTGGGACGGTGAAAATGAGCAGAAATATCTTCTTTTCATCTACGTATAGGTATCGAACGAATGCGACAAATATCTAATAATCACAGTTGAATTAGTTGCGAATTATATTTCTCCTTCGTTTATTTAATAATTTTTTTCTTCTTTCCACATATTTTGTCTTCTGCGGGCGCTATAAGATTCCATAGTCGAAGAGAAAAGTTGATGATGATGGGGTGGTAACAACGGCCCGCATGCGATTGTGTGCCATGCACATGCAGGGCGTGTATTTGATCGCGTTTCTACTTCTGATCGTATCAACTCTCTGAATAGATTCGCTCCGAAATTCGAGCGCAACAAAATTCACGCGTTTGTATCGAGAGAACGCGTGCGCTTCACACGTATATGTGGAGCTATAACTTCACTTTGTAATTGAATTGCTGGCAGCTTTTATTTTACCTATTTACTTTTTCGAATTCTATTTTCTATCGTCTACTACTGCACCATGTGTGAAGGGAGTGTGAAGGGAGGAGATACAATGGAGAAATCGAATAGAAAAAAAAAGTTTATATATTCACAGAAACATGCAATGGATTGTTTGAAGGAAAAAAAATACTCATACTACGGACTGAAAGGGTCGCACGAAGAATATTCAGACCCTAGTAAAATCACGAATCATAACGATAATGTATTTTAAAAATCGAGACAAGCTGCCCAATCAGCTTTGTATATCTCTATGCAAATAATTCAGGTATAATTCAAAATAATTGCGATATCATGTGCTTGTCGATTTCGATATATGGTTGGAATGGGAGTTGCCTCAATTAATTGTTATAAACCCACGTGATCATTGTGTATCGTTGAACGCTATATTCAACCCTAGCTGGTTTATATTCAGCTGATTGTCGTCCTGCAAACAAGTTAATCCTATTGGAGGAACAAATAATATTATCCAACAACCTTCACCGATTACCATTATTATTATTATTATTTTAACCCCCGACTGACCCGATCTGACTGTGCGATAAGCAAATGACTGTTTGTGGAACTACATGATACATAAATATGTGTTGCCGAAAAAAGAGAAGTTTTCGAAAAATAAAATTCATTCTTTCAGCACATTCCGATGTGGGATAGGAAATTTTGGAATGCAATATTTCCTACTTCCGTTGCACGGAGAACGGGGTGATTTTCGCCGAAAATTGAGTTCGTCAGTATTTCACAATTCGTCATTTTCCAACGCGTGATTTATAACGTCTGGCAGGGTGGAAACCGCGGTCCGAATTTGTAGGTCCGTAACATTATTACGGTTACAGCTATTAGAAGTACGCAAACAGACATCAATTTGGCGCGACCGCACTTCGCGCTAGTGAAAATCAACGGGAATACAACATTACGTTTTGCACGCTGCGTTGCGTGGTATCTATTATATTATGTGTACAGATATACATTCGGTGTTAACGAAAGCTCGCGCTTTCACGCCCTTCTAGAGTAACAATTGCAACTATGCTCGAACAATTTATAATTCTACACCTCCGACGCGCCGACGTTTCTCAGCTAAACGCTATTACTTTACCCTCCTTCGGATGGATATTATTATACAAATAGGTACGGACTTCAAGCTTTGCCTAGAATTGCACGGAAATTCATAGGCGGCTACGAGATTTTATCACGTAATCTTTTTTTTGTTTTGTTTCTGAATAACTTTTACTCATCAGACACTGAAGTTTTTCCGAGAAAAATCTGATATACAATATGAAAAGGATCTTCTTCGGTAGATTCCCCCCAAAATTTCCTTATGTTTTATTATTTTGGTTGACTAAAGATTTTTAATTCAATTTCTATATGAATTTGTGATTTTAATTGAAAATGTAATCATATTATGCATGTAATTTTTGTTAAAATTTTGTTAGAACGTTGACAAAGTTTTTTTCTAAAGTAAAAAACACAAAAAAAAATTCAAAAAATTCCTCTACTCACATATTTTTCCTGCATATTATACTCTTTACAGAAGTTTTATGTTGATTTAAAAAGATGAAAAAATTTGGGGAGCATCTAGCGAATATGATCCTATAAGAATACAAGTAAGTATATTCGAATAGATATGAGTATAATCAGAATGAGTCTCGCACAGGTACGCGCGACACATGTAAACATCGCTTCGTCCGTGCGAGGTGGCAGCGTGGTGGGGGTCGACGTGTGACGACACAGATTGGGAGCTCGATCTGTGTCGTCATGTGGCTCGCATGGACGGAGCGATGTTTACGAGTGGTCGTGTTTACGTGAGCGCACCTACACTAATCCCTCCGGAAACGTCATCGTCTCGCTACGTCATTCCGTATAAATTCGTAAATTGGAGCAAAAGATTGCGAAGTTATGGCTTTGCTCTGCGCGCTCGCTGTACGTCGCTTAGGCACATTTTCAGCATACGCGGTCGCTGTGAGCGATCTGTATTAAATATATTGGTATGATTTCGATGCTTATAAATTTATGTATTAATTAATTAATTAATTTGTTAATTTATTAAATTATCTATTTTGCAAAATAATGGATTTACGTATGATTACTATAATCAAATGTTAAGTCATCATCGCGTATATGGTTGACAGTTTTAGTAATTGAACAGTTAATTATTATAAGTAGTATTTTGAATAATTAATTAATGTATAGGTGTATTGGAAGCAAATTTTTTTCAACATATTCCCTAATTGGTGAATAGAACAATATATGCTTTCATTTGGATTCAGTCGGTAGTAATTTTCAGCTTTTGTCCGCTTTTTTTCTATTAGATTATCTAATTTCGATATAAACCGTGTATAATTATAAGAAATAGATTTATGAATTTTTTATCTACATTTTACCTTGTTGGCTTTCGGGTTATTCGTCGCACTACACACAAATCAACGTAGATCTAATTATTTCGATTTAAATTTTGATTCCATTGCGTGGACTCTTTTTAATTTATTTGATCTGTGCAGGTAGTTTCTTTAGTTTTCAAAATGGGTTCTTGAACTACGTTAAAAATCCAACGATATTGTTACATGTTCACTTTGATTTCAGGGTTCATTTGTTGTGGTGCAATATTTTTTTATTCATCTAGAGAGATATTATCCGTGGGTGTAGACATAAGTCTGCGATCATTAATTTCTTCAATTTTTTTTCTCGGCAGGATTCGAATTATTAAATAGAGTATGCGGCCATCCTAATTACACGCGATTAAATTCTGCACCGTAAAAAAAAAAATGAAAGAATAAAAATAAAATGAAATAATTAATAAAAATAACGAAAAAAGAAAGCGACCTAAATTCTGGAGCTACATGCCCGTTTTATGTGCATCAGGAAGTTATTATCTCGTCGTAATTTTTTCCTCCATACTCTTATTCTCTTATAATACGATACTCGGTATAAGGTAGACGCGTGCATATACGTATATATTCTGAATCTCTTTGTTATATACGCAATTAAAAATTTTTTAATACAAGCTTTGACGATTAGTCTATAGAACTTAAAAAGCTCTGGAGTACCTTATACCGCCTACACGTGTAGGTACTTAGTGTTTATTACCTCATATATTAGCTATTCGTGCCAAGCGAGCTGAGTTTACATTATACGAAGCGACAGTATAGTACAATTTCTTTCGTAAAAAAAAAGTCAAGTTTTCCTTTCATTTTTTCAATATTCGTTTCAACTATAATCCAACAGGATGCGTTTGTTCATTCGACTTGTCATAATCGTTTTAAGAACGAAACACTCTCCCTGAAATCTTATCTCATCGAGCGTAATTACGGGGTGAAATCGCATCGATAGATTTTCCAGATTAAGATTTGTAGGTTTATGTAAACTACAAAATGGACACGATATAGAGCGCATACGGGAAACATACGCATATACAGATAAATGTGGGACCGGTCGCATATGTTGAACAATTGAGTAGAGTACCCTTTCAACGTGTGCGAATGGTGAATTGCGCACTCATCCTCCGCATGCATTCTTGTTTTACGTATATATAGGTATATGGGTACGTACATATATATATATATATATATATATATATATACAAATGCGCTACTGCGACTATACCTGCAGCGGCATATTGTGCACTGGTGTAGTACAACAACGAAGAGTTGGCGGTTGCATTGTGTCTCGCAGGAACAGACTGGCATCCAACGACCAGAAAGACCAAAATAGTATACAGGTCAACTGGAAAGTTACAGTTATCTGCAGCTAAAACTGCCCCTTTACTTCCCACCTTCCCCTCACTCTCGGCCACCCCCAAGTTCCAGCCTCCCATTGCGCTGCCGACACGGTATGTAACTGTTATAGATATATATTTACACATATACGTATGTATATATCTACCTATACTACATATGTTTTACAGACCGTAAATTTTCTATCCCTGCACCTTTATTTCGACTCTCATTATTTGAAATTGTCTGAATCATTTTTTTTTTTTATCTCCATCTTTTTTTTAATCAAGAATAGATACAATGATTGGATGTGGATTATTATACAGCCAACAACGTTTTTTTTTTTTCGATTTCGCAATTATTTTTTTGCTTAATTTGGGAAATCAAGTTTGTAGCTTCTGATTAAATGATCGTTCAATTTTTAATCACGTTACAAACTTTCCATTTCGTAGTCGTATATTTGACAAGGAATATATAATTTTTGGTTCATCATCCAGATCTGACGTTGACAAAACGGGCAACTGGGAAACAGTTTGGTTTGTTTTTAGAGGTACAAGAAATATAATTCAATAAAATTTAATTCGATTGACAAATACTAATTCAAGTTGAACAAGAACGGATTTGACTGTTTCACTTGCTGCCGGCACGTCCCGTAGAAATTAATTCATTCCAGGTTCTTCACAGTATTCCGTTGTACGTGGAAGAAATTGAATCAGAGAAGTTAACACTTCAGTCATGAATTCAATGCAGAAAAAGATTTCGATTGTTTCGTTTTATTCTTTTCCTTTACAATTCTTGGTGAAGTTTGCGTTTCTTGATCATTTATGAAAAGTATTCCGAAACTGTTTGATGAAAATCGGCGGTATACGCGTACGTGTGTATTTTATATTTCATACACGAATCCGTATCTGGTATACCCACACAGTAATTATGCCCACCATCGTAATATGAAGCTTTGATATTTTAATGTTGGGGGAAAAAAAAAGATTTGTTTAAAAAAAAAAAAAGGAAAGAAAAGAAAAAATATCCTGATTACAAGCGGGCATCCGACGGGCGGATATAATAAATAATAATGAGAGGAAGGAAAATATATAGGGTAGAGACAAAAAGAGAATTCGAAAAAGACGAAGAGAAAAAAAAAAGAGAATTTTAGGGGACGGACTGTAGAGGGACGCAGCACACGGGGATTTTTCACCGGAGTATGTCTATACCGGTGAGAAAGAGAAAGAGAAAAAGAATTAATGAAAACGTTCGCGTTTATCTTTGGTCTGGAACATTTGCACATTGAAATATATGAGCTTGAATGGATAGCCCAAAAGGGGGTAGTTCAGCCGCGGAGTTTTCATGGGGATATAAAAATGTATATAAGAAGAAAATCCTGCAGTTCTTGCGTATAGGGGGTCCTCCCAAATTTATATGTATATTGTAATGCCGAGGTAAATTATTCGGGCCGAATGATTCAGTGAGAGAAATCAACTGCAATCTCACCTTACTCATGATCCCGAGCCAAATCTCTGCGCTCTGTAAACGGGGTAAACACAAGAAAAAAAAATTACCAACGTAAATCCCTACGCGAATTTCATATTTATTACGTACCCGTTTGTTATCCTTTTCGAAAAATTTAACTTTCATGACTCGGGCCGAAAAAAGCATAAGGAAGAAGAGTAAAAAAAGACGTATAATTTTTAACCCGAATTAAATTGAAATCATTTTTTTTTAACACGGTTTTTGATCACTAAAAACAGGAAATCAACGGCGCGTTCTATTTTATACAAAAGCTCCTATGTCCCGATCTTCCGAGAATTAGAAATCATGGATTTTCGATACAACGCCGATAACGATAACCCGTAGCGGGCCGTTGTGTCTCTGCGTAATTATTTCTCTTATCGGAAAGGAAGATACGGAAACTGGACCGTATCCCAACTAGGATAAGATGTCGGGGGCTTCGGTAGGTCTGATTTATATCAAGCTTACCACCCGCTAAAGGGGTCCTGCCCAGGGTAAAGGACATTCAAGTAAAGGATGAAAGCGATGTTACTCGCCGCCATAGTAGGTATAACGTCCCTGCAGTGTCCCCTCGATGCCTGACTCTCATTCCTTGCGTTTCTTTCTTACTTTCTTTTTTATCCTTTTTCCTTTCTTTCTTTCTTTCCTTAAATTCGTTTCTACTCTACAGGATTTCTGGCGTAAGAATTGTGTTCGAATTTCTTGGATTCTCAGGATTAACTTTATCAAGTTAGGTAGGCAATGTATATACCCGATACCTCTCCGCTCTTCTTTCTCCCCTTTTTTTTGTTTCTACTCCGCAACAAAATCCTGAAAGACTCGTATATAAATACATCTGTATAATATTTAAACACTGCACCTTTTCAACGGGATAAACCAAAAGCCGGCGAAACTTTTTTGCGCTATGAAACTCAAAAAAAATAGGTACATACTGCAGTAATGTGTTCGTGCAAAAAATCTACACCGAATCTTTGAGATTTAAAAAAAAAAAGTTTCGGTCTCGAAATTTCGAAAGTTTCGACTGTGCGGTTAATTCAAAAATATCTCTATAGATGTTGTTCTCGTTGTTTCTTTTATCTCTGTTTTTTTTTTACTTGAGAATCAGAGAGAGTGTTTTTCAGACCAAAGGAGCTCGGGCTTGGTATAGGTATTTAATAAACGTAATATAAGAAGGAGCGCAAGCTGAGAGCATTAAGGATGAATGAATAAATGAGAGGAGATGAAATGAGATGAATGCTGTGGGGTAGATCTGAAACGGGTCTTGGGAATGAAAGAATAGTGGAAATACTAGAGCATTACCTGTCCAAACGAGCTCGTTAATCATTTCATTGAAGCCAATGAAGAAGCAACGTCGTCGTCGTCATCGTCGCGAAAATTTCGATTCGAGAGATTTTTAATTTTCACCACTCCTCGTGTACATACAGCCGTACATATCACGTATATATATCACCCCATAGACGAGATTCTGGAATGTTAGCTCGTCCAACAAAACGAAATTATATTCTACGTAATTAGGCTTGTTGGCTGCAACTCCCCAAGTTCTGATTATTCGCGTGGCTTTACTAATTAAACCGGTAGGAGTTATTGTACAAGCACGAAAAGCAACAGCTACATACACACCTGCTATGTAATCTTATTACATGCAACGCCAAAAATTCAAATTCGAACACACGAATGCGCAGTAAAATTTTCATGATCACTTTTTTCAGTGTTTTCTCTGTAAAAACTGATGGGAAAAAAAACAATATCATATCAATTTATTTCAAGACTCTCAAGGTATTAAAAATGAAAGACGTTATCTCCGAGGGTTAACTCGGCATCTATTGTTGCGATGCTAGCGTTGGGCCATTAAGTATTGTTCTCATAAGCCTACTGTATTCTATAATAGTACAGATACGTATCTACTCTCATATGGTAGAAAAAGCTATATATATTCCCATGTAACTTATACCCGTAAAAATACACACTGACATTTCACGCGGGCGCGCACATTCTCGCATACAAAAGAGTATATAACGTACTATACGGTTATATAGGTGCGAGAGATCAAGTGTTGTATTGTTGCGGCCACAACTGAAAGTGAGGCTGATACAACCCCCGGATCGAGTTGGTTATATAGAGGGTTGGGTTTTAGCAGAAACGTGATCTGCAGTACAACTAACTCTCTTTTATTTTTTTATTTTCACTTCCCTTTATATTTAGTTTACTTCGTTTCTGCAGAGAAAATAGTTTTTTTTTAATTTTTTTTCTTTATTTAATTTTTTTCTCTTTCGTTTCGTATACAGTATATATTTTCTACGGACGAGGGTGCGAGTATTGCGTGAAGTTTTGCGGGATACCCATGAAATAAGCAAGACGCTATTGTTTTTAAACGTTTTACATATCGGTAAAAAAAAATCCTGCGTCAAAGATTTGGGACGAGTTCCGTTTTTATCATAAAGCGAGAAAATATGTGATTGCCATTCAAACGAAATTTAACAAATTTATTATATCTTCAAATCACAAAAATAAAACATGTTAAAATAATACTCGTACTCATTCCCTAAGAAACAGTCTGAGCAATTAAACGAATTTTTCCTAATGATGAATATTTAGAATTTGATAATCATCCAGCAACTATAATCCCATATACACTTTTTCTAGTGAAAGACAAAAAAAAATAGAATACTCAAATTAAAAGAGGAAGTAAATGAAATTATTGGGAATACTAATCGTCGAATAATATTTCAGTCAGCTGCATGCACAGGTACGCGCGACACATGTAAGCATCGCTTCGTCCGTGCGAGGTGGCAGCGTGGTGGGGGTCGACGTGTGACGACACAGATTTGGAGCTCGATCTGTGTCGTCATGTGGCTCGCACGGACGGAGCGATGTTTACGAGTGGTCGTGTTTACGTGAGCGCACCTACACTAATCCCTCCGGAAACGTCATCGTCTCGCTACGTCATTCCGTATAAATTCGTAAATTGGAGCAAAAGATTGCGAAGTTATGGCTTTATTCTGCGCGCTCGCTGTACGTTGCTTAGGCATATGTTCAGCGTACGCGATTACTGCGAGCGATCTGTATTAAATATATTGGTATAATTTCGATGCTTATAAATTTCTGTATTAATTAATTATTTATTTATTCATTTATCTATGTTTCAAAATAATGAATTTACGTATGATTTCTGTAATCACATGTACAGTGATCGTCGGATATATGATTGACTCTTTTAGTAATTAGACAGTTAATTATTATAAATAGTATTTTGAACAGTTAATTAATGTATAGGTATTTTGGGAGCAGGTTTCTTGTTCCTATGGCTTTTTTTTAACATCCCTTAATTGGGTAATTGAAGAGATTTGAGTGGATAAAATCGCGACGAAAATTACACACCGGAATTTAATGATAAAAAGTCCTATACACTCGACGAACCGGTTGAAAAATCAAGATGAAATTTATTTGCTACGTTTTTTTGCTACTTACCACCGAGAAGAAATAAACCACATGCTATCAGCGTTCGGTGATCCGAATAACAGTGACCAATTAGAGCGGAAATGGTTCCTGCAAGGACGAGGGCGACCGCTACAACCTGAAATGGAGCTGATATCCTGGAAGGAGAGAAGAAAAAATAATTGATATTATTAATTGTAATTAGAAAATATAGAAAGGTTTTTTACTAGAAATTCACGATCTATGAATTTACGGTATTTAACACCGAACTTTGGTACTGTAATAAAATTATTTTGTTGTTCCGGATCCCCATTCAATAAATTTTGCGAATGGTCGATTTGGGGTTGGAAAGTTGTCACCTTCAAATCGTACGGATGTATTTTTCGATGTGATCTATGATCGAAACGATGCATCAATTTCACACGATTATTTTCTATTGTATATCAGGTATGTGTGTATATGCGGGGCGCGAGGAGGTATATTCGAGGTAAGAAGAATCGATGAATTTTCTTGGATGAATAGAACGGAGTCCAACAATATAAAAGTACTTCGAGTCACAAAAGAAGCCACGTCTTGTGAAGAAGCAATAAGCCATAAATGCTGCGTTGCCCTCTAGTTCATAGAGTCTCTCATTTTCCGATTTTCCCGTCTGCCCATTTCCCATTTTCTCGTCTTTACGATATATGGCCGACGTACTACGCGACCGAGCTCTCTGAGTTTTGTTCGCATCCTGCACGTTCTCATATTTAAAAACTCCACAGAGCGCGTCATTTCGCGTCACGGTTCGCCTGGCGCACGTAAAAAGGTGATAAATTTAACTTAGCGTCCCCTTTTTCTCACCTCTTTAACCATCTGTAACCAACATCCCAACACCTTACCGTGGCTAACGGGAGACCCTAACAGCTGAGATTTTTTTCTTCTCTTTTTTCGTCCTTTTCATTTTTTTCACCCCTATTTTGTTTCCTTTTTTTTCTCTCTCTCTCGATTCAGATGCGCGAGTAGAGAAGATCAATCAGAATTTAGCAGCCTTGCAGGTATACGTCCTACTATCACACGGTCCGTGACCCTATTGCCAACGTCAACTACGACCTAACCGCATACACCTTCGCTCGTCGAGTCGCGACGCCCGCGTTACCACAAATCTTGATTAACCATCTCTGCGATATCACCCGCCCATACGAGAGGATTCTCCGAAGGGATTTTCCAGGAAAATCACGAGACAGATGCACAAAATACAAGGCGAATATCGCGCGAAGATGAAAGCTGCAGAGGACGATGAGGTTATTTTTCACAGTTAACTGGAGATCGTGGGATGTATCGAGTAATTCTGCCAATTGTATCGGCCGATGAAACACGTGAGTCAATTTTGAACAGTATTTAATCAGAAGTAGGTGTTGAATGGCATGAAATCGATGAGAATAAAAAATTGAAAAAGAGGAAAATACAAAATGGTGGTGAAAATTTGAGGGATTGCTAATTAAATCGCAGTTAGTATAGTTCGCTGATTGAAGGGAGATAGAAAGAATGTCGTTTCACGTGAGGGGTTACAACAAAAATCCATTATAGACGTTTACACCGATTGGCTCAAAGCCAGAAGAGCTTATACGCCTGGATAACCGTGGATTGAAAATAATCTGCCTATTGTCAGATCGTTAGGATCTGGAATCGGAAAAAGCATAAAACAAACTATTATAGAAAAATAAAAACTAGAAGAATAAACTAATTAAGTTACATAATTGCTTTCGAATTGCCTCAAGATCGTCATAGGATAAAACTTTCAAGCAAATACTCTTGGATATAGACGAGACGGAAAGTTTTGAATAAAATATATACATATATCAGGTTCTTCACCGTCAATAACGGTGCACGGTAATTATAAGTTAGAAGTTTTCACTAATTAGGAAAATAGATGTATAATAAGTAGTTTCCTTACATACAGATCATAATGATTCTTCAATGTTAATATAATCCTTTCGATTCATTCGTCGTTGAATAATCGAGAAAAAAATTAAGTCCTATCACATTGACCTGCAGCAAAATTACCTATATATCATTGCAGCGAAGAACAATGAGAAGAAAAAATTTGAAGCAATCAACCCAATCCATTGCGCAAAGTTGGTATAACTAGTCAACTGTTCTAATTATAAGATTCCCGTGGGTATCACAATAGCAATCCGTTTGATCAATTACCGAGGTTTCGTAACGCCGAGCCAATTATTACCAAAACAAGAAATTTTTTTTTTTGTTTCCAAGGTATAAAATTATTTAATAAAGTCTCCGCGGATACGACGTTTCTTAATAAAATGCGTAAGTCATCGAACTCATACTGCAGCGGTCTCCTAATTAGTTCCTTTTACTATAATAATAGTTGTATGCTTACCCTAAGATTCTATACTAAAATCAAAACTAGCCTCTGCCAAAGGTGGGGAGATAGATGAATTTGCTTTGCTGCACAGGTTGATTTAATGGTATATAACCTGGGGACTAGACATGCCACGTTAAGCAAGAACGCAGTCCTGGATTGCTGCACCGCGGTGTACATGCCCATGTAATACATACATTGCTGCGCTATGCGAGCACTTGAAGTACATATAATGTATATGTATATCACATGCATTAGTGTATACCGCAGCTTCTCTGTACCGGAGCTAAGGCAAGGAATTCCAACTAAAACGTTCGATAAGTATCAGCTCCCGGAGATACCTTATCAATTGAAAAAATACTTTTTTTCTCATTTTTACCAAATATTTTACCTATACTCAACTTTGCTCCGGCATTCCGTATACCTAGTATGTAAAACTAAAGTAGACGAGAGAGAAATTGGTCTAGTAGATTTGAATATAGTTTTAGTCGCGATGAAGACGAACATTCGGAAGAAAAAGTTTAGTCGTATATAGGGGAAGTATGCAGAATATATAGATAACATAAAATGGATTCATTCGATCGAGGCGAGCGCGACTGAGATCGTTTAGCAATGACAAAAAAACTATCTTCAATAGGAAACATAAATAATGAAAAAAGAAAAGAGAAAGAAAAAAACAACAAAAATGTCATCAAAGTATACTTCTTTCCGGAAGATTGGAGCGGAGCGCTTATATCGATCGCTCGACAATCGCGGCTGATTGCGAGATTAAAGCCAACCTTAAACAGAGACGATATTTTCTCATATATAATATTGTACGTCCCTAGGATATAAAGTATCGCTGCATAGTTTATGAAAGTTGAGAAAAAAAAAAGGGTAGCCAATATTCTATCTAGTTTGAAACTTCCTAGACTTATGAATATTATCTGCGTATCTGACATTCAATTAGCTTGCAATTGAAATTTAATTGGCTAATCATCGGTAAGTTTTGTCTACTTGAAAAATAGAGAGAGTAAATTCAACGTCTGGAAAATGAAATGAAAAACAAATCTGGCGATTCGCTGAACGAAAGAATAAAAATTTTGTGGACACTTTTTTTTCTATTATTCCGCAATCGGTGTACGCAAACTGAAGTTATAGGTGGTTAGCTAATTAATTACATAGAACGTCGTAGTAAATAATAATAAAACTTCATTAATAGGACAGTTACCGTTGTTGGATGTTAGCCAGGAACATACCACGAGGTCGAGCCATTCGTCGACTGGATTGCATACCCAACTTGTACATATATACATATAGAGCATATATGTATGCATAGCTACGTACGAACATTTCTATACGTACCTATATTCCCGTATAATATGCATGGTGCAGTTATGCAGAGGTTACATATTACCGAAGTACGCATGAGTTGACGACTATTGTTGAATTATCGCAGTTCGACAAACTTTTCCCTTTCCAATCCACCACCCATATCTCGCTATCTACAACATTTCCATGCTAAATTTTCACCCCATATGTACGTATCTGTGGGTATGTAACAATAATACATTTATATGATATTTCCTTAAATTTATATCTATCAACGATTTATACATCCGGCATTGGCGTATTATTTAAACGTAGCCCAAAATATAGTTTTTTCTTCTCTCTATTTCATGCACACGTAAAATAAGGATTATCAGATTCTATCGATGAAGAAACAAAGCAATTCAGAGTTAACCTGATTCTTTAACGCCATACACTGCGACCGATTTATAAAAAGGAAATAATAGCTTACGAAAGTAATCGAATTTTATTCAGCACCGTGGAACATCGAAGGAGAGGAGAAAAAGGAGGAACAAAAAACAATCAATTATAAAAAGGAAGCAAAAAAAAAGTAGGAGCTTGTAGTTGTTTTTATATCGACATTATCGCGTTTTCTTTTTATCTCCCAGCTCGTGTACCGAGATTAGAATTGGAATAAGCATCGGATGAATAAATCTGGAAAAGGAGAAGGAGAAAAAGAAGAGAAACGAAATAAAATAAAATATAAAATAGCTTCGGGACAAGAAAACAAATCGAGGAGGGCTGGATTTATCCTACTGAAAATAGTAGAAGAGCGCTCCGCGGTGTGCAGGCAGGTAGAGCTTTAGAACATCGCGATAAATATCGCCTCGCGTGGATTCGATACTAATCGAAAAGAAACAAATCGTATGCCACCTGGCATAGCAAAGCTTTTGCCGGTAGCCATTGCGCGCTGGTTAAAAAAGAAAAAAAACAACGAAAGAAATTTAACGGAGTTTTCACGACTCGCGTTTAATGATAAAACAGCTGATAAAATGGGAAAACTGCACTTATTTAAATTCATCCGAAGACAGCGTAATGCTACCGGCTAATCATTGCGAACGATTTTTTTTCCATCAACCCTTTGGCGAATTTTATTAATTGAGATTTAGGGGGTAGATGTGCTTTTTTCTCGTCTCTCGGAAATTCACCCAAATCGCACTGCCCACTCTTTTGAAATTTTTTTTGCGTATCGCAATTAGCTACTTGTAATCCCAATAGGATACGTGGAAATCTGAAATTGGATCCTTTTTTTTTGAGCCGGTTTACCGCTGATGCTGTTCTCATGGAGCCGCCGTATGGCTGACTTCACGGTTTATTACTACTAAACAGGCTGACCAAGCGGTATATTACTACTGGACAGGTCTGATGTATTGCCGGTCGGGTTGCCAAGCTGCGAGTTGCACCGAGAGAGGTGGTGGCTATAGTTGGTCGTACTGCCCAATATCCATACTGCGAAACTACTACCTGCCTGGACCGCGGTACAGCGGCGCGGGCGTCCGGTTGTGATGTTCCTTGCTAGTGAAAACTATTAATTTTGCCCTGCGTACGCCATGTTTGGTGCATAATTCAATTCCGTTACCAACATTGAATTAGTAAATAATATCGTTGGTTACCCGGGATGCGGTTTCCCGGAAATTGGTTCGTTGACTCAAAACCACCCCCCGCACTACCCCCTCCCCCGTTGCTGCACTGACAACGAAACCAACAAATTTATTACAATGGCGCAACTCTATGTTATTTATTCTTCCGAATTTATTTTTTATCCAATGTTTTTTTTCCGTCCTTGTTTAAACTAGTAAAATGCAGGGGATGAAAAAGAAGATTGCAGAGGAAAAAAAAATGAAGAAATTCTACGCCCCTTAAAAGGGGCTGATAAAATTGAACAACGTGTACGGTGTACATCGTATACATATACTTATATATCGTTGGTATAGGTGAAAAGATAAAGTGCAGGAGGCTTTTAGTCGGATGTAAAAATAAGTGGAAAAGTTTAACATGAAAAATAAATTCATGGTATAAAAACGGATCTTTTGATCCATTGATAATATAATATATGAAAGTATTGGTACGTTGATTCGAATCAGCGTAAAATTGTGTGGTCGTTATATTAAGCTCCAGGTGATTCCTTAGGTCTGTGCGGTGACAATAAGCCACACCGTTCCTTCTACGAACGGATTTAGAATGTTGAAATTTTAAGCTTTCACCTTTACGAAATACGAAGAATTTGCCTACCTACTTACTTATTCTCACATGCGTTATCTCCTTTCGAGCAAAGTAACAACAGTGGTAGCTGCATGGCGCTGCAGTTGCAACTCCGGAGCATCTGATTTATCGGATTTTGTATCTCGTTTCGCGTTGCCGGCGAGCTTTGTGGAATAAAGGACATTGCAAATGCTGTTTGTACAACGTAAATACGTTGCATTTTGTCATATATATATTTATTTGTACCACGTCGAGCGGCGTTCGTCTGAGCAATCTACCGGCTAGAACGACGTGGAAAACTTACCTAGTGTTTCAAACAATGCAAGGAAAGAGTGATGGGGTTATGATGATGAAAGAAACGCGGTAAAGAATTTTTTCTACAAATAACTACCCATAGCTTGCACGGCTAAGTTTTAGGTGGCGAGCTTTTTTCCCTCTGGAAGGGTATAATGCTTTGCTTTTAGCATACCTACACTGTGCTTAAAGCTATCGACGGAACAATCCCTTCAAAGCGTCAGCAGCAGCGGCAGCGGCAGTGTGCAGCTTGCAGAGCCTGGTTGCTGGGGTGAGAGAATTGTGCATGAGGGTACAGTTCATGAAATATATGACAATACTCTGCAGAGTAAAATGGAGAATAGAATGCCCAGCCAACGCCTGTAGCAACAGCGGCACTAGTATGTACGTATATGTATATGGATAATAGTACATATATGTATAAGACCGTGAGAGCAGAAGCGCTGCAACGACGCGGACCACGCGGGTACCAACATCCAGCTCAGAATTCTTGGCAATGAATAATGTAGGCGGGAAATGAAAGCAGCTATACCAACTGAAGACGTACATATATAACACATGTACATAGTTTACAGTTGCTACTGCTAAGCTTATGTATATCTGTATACATGGGTTTTGTATGTATGTATTTATATACTCGGATGATGGCTGTTGCGGACTATAAGCCCCTTCGGCACTTGGACACCCCGCGCGAATATTCACGAGGATGAGACGATCATTTCGTATCTCCCTGAGGAGAGTATAGCTACTTTACAACACTACCCCTGCTACTACTACTACTACTACTACTACTCTTAAAACTGAGAGTCAGTCTACATTGACAAACTGCAACGACTGCGCGTGCAGGAATACGACAGAAGATGTAAACGACGCCGGCAACAGAAGCAACAAATGAAGGTAAACTTGAACGAGATAAATCTCCGGTCGTTCTACTATGGGATTAATTATTATTCTACCTTCGTCGAAATTAACCGCATTTTACTCAGACCGACTAAAGAAATTGTTAGTTTTATTCAATCATTTTTATTCATTGATATTTTAGCACCTTACGAGAAAATACTTCTGTTCTTCCGAATAAGTTAGGAATGAGTTTATTCTATTCGAAAATTGCTTGACCAATCCACGTGACTCGACAATCATTGACATGATGATTTGAAAACTGATGATTTTTTAAAACCGATCTGAAATAATATTTACGTACATACTGCGTTTTGGATATTTATACCTTGCACAGATAGATATAATGTAGATAGCTGAGAGAGCTGTTTCATATAAATGTGTGTGTGTACACCAGGCGATAAGGGAAGGATATGAAGCAACTTTGGAAAACAACCATTGTCTCTAGCAAAGCGGAAATAATATCATAACTACCACTCTCGCGATCCATGAATACATATATATTTCCATAGAACGTACACATATTAACTACATATATCCATGTATCATACATATACATAGAAATTTAACCTGTTTTCTCGCTTAAACTATTCCACACGACCGTGCAGGGTTGCGGAAGCAGTGCCTAGCAGTTAAGTAGCCGATTGAAATGCATAGCGCTGCACTTGTGTACAATCTCTCGCTTGCTTGGCTAGGTCGGTATACCAACATACCTATGCAAAGTCAACTTGATTTTGACTATTTTTTATAAACTGATACTGTGTACGGTATAATACACAAAACAAGGGGTGCGGAAATAGACTCGACTTGACTTTGGTCACCCGACTATATAATTACCTTCCTTTACTAACGAGCACAATTTATCGATTCATTTTTTTACTTTCCTTCTTTTTCCTTTTTTTCTCTACTCAAGACTTCGATGAACATAATCCGTCTCCTTATCTAGATTACGTATAATTAATTGGTTATCACATAATTTTTTTCCGGGTTTCTAGTTCCTTTTATTTCACGGGATTATCTTTTTTGTCATCCTTCTGTGGATTTTCTTCTTTATTTTTTTTATATAACATTTCTCAACGAAGCATTAATTCAAGCTACATTTTTCGGATAGGTGAATGTTCTTGTTTTTTGTGTGTAGACCTCGCTATACATATATTCCTTTGCAATCCCTTCCGGAAAAGTGACTGCTGCACGAACCACGTAAAACTCGTTGAGTTTTAATTTGCATTTTTTTTTCCTTTTTATTTTCACGATTTTCCTACCGGCTCGGTACACTCGTGACATTATTTATTTTTTTTTTATTTCGGGTTATATACTGGGGATGAGAATATAGATGAAATATGAAGTTATACCTATATACTCGTATCTATTTATATGTACTAGCGAAAAAAAATTTCGTACAGATTTATTGGCTAAGAAAATAACGACAAATCAGAAAAAACAAGGGTCAAGGATCATATTTATTTTAGTTTATTTTATTTTATTAGAACGAGGAATACGACATCTTGAAATCCAGATTATATTTCTATTGTATATATTTACTTCTTCTTTTGTTTTTTATCTCTTACTTTTTTTTTATCCTCCAAAAAATAACTCAGAAGCAATTTAATATTTCCACTTGGTTGACGACGTATTATAGGACGAAAAGGACGGTATATATATAAAGCAAAGGGGTGGTATATGAAAACGAAGTGGGCATAGCAAACTTATATATTTCTGAGCAATTCTTGCAACGAAAAGAAAAAGTGAAATAAAATATTCTAAATAAATAATTTCGTTTCATTTTTTCATCTAATTGCAAAAAATGTGTTCTGTTACAAGGTCATTAGCTCTACGCCCCTTCTCTACCACCTCATCCGTAATAGAGATTGCGATCGATTTCTACCAATAACGAAAGCAATTTCGTTCCGCATAAAAAAAAAAAAAAAAATCATATAATAATAAAGGAAAGAAAGAAAAAGAACCAAAAGAAAAAAAAAAACTGAAATAAAACAAAAACCATGGTGGGTTAACGGAGTCGAGCTTACGTCTGCGTCTAATGGGAATCGTTTAATATTTTCACCCCTGCATTGCGGACCAAACCGACGGACCTTGGTGTGGATGAAAAAAAAAAAAAGAAGAAAAAGAAGAAAAAAAATGGGTTAGGATTTCATGGGCACGGGTGAGTCGTTGAGCTGCAGGTTTTAACCAACGTGCTGTTGGGTGCAGGGTCAAAAAACGGTCGTGGCGTGTGCTGTTGCCCAGAAAAGGGGGATGTTATGAAAATTCAACACGCTTATCTCAAATGCTTTGGAATAAGCGAAACGATTAAGGGACGAATTTATTAATAATTTTGAAGTCGAACTTTGGAAATCCCTTCCTGCCCCTCCGCGCCGGAAAAAAATTGACTACGAAAGTTTGGTGGAAAATTCTGTTCGCAGTTTGAATGAAAAAAAAAAAGAAAAAAAAATATATGTTCGAGGTAATCGGGCAGAATCTAACGGACTGCCACTATATATTTATATACGTGTAATATATCTACATACTATTTCCACTATCGAATGATTTATTCGTATTAGTCCAATCGGTTATAGTTTGACAGTGAACTGTTTTGTTCGGGGGGAAAAAAAAGCTATGGCGTTTCACCCATAGGTAAGCTCTTCTGTTTTGATGGTTATCGAATGATAGTCATTTTTTCACTGCTGACGTTGGGCTCCGAATACGTATATATTTATTATACACGGGATTTTTGATGGGCTTATAGAATAAGGGTCAGCGATTTCTGATCAAATAATAAACTAGTACCCATCCAACTAGACTTATACGATCTCAGATATAACGGCCGGCTCTGAATTTATTCATTAATCAAATATTCCCGAAATATCTTCCATACTGATACCGAATGAATAACCCATTATGATATATATTAACATTAATTTCTTATACGTCAAATTATAAATAGTATACATAATTTTCTGTAATTATATACATCATAATGATCTACCGGTTCTATTAATCACGTTCTGTTCCTTCTGATGATTTTGAGCGATTCTCAGAACGTTAGTAATTACAATAATCACGACAGAGATCCTGTCAGTTTTTCCCGGAATTGTTGGCAAGCCGTAATTGGAATCTTTGGCAATTGTCCTCTTCAATTACACGTCATTATTAGCACAGGCTGAATTACACGGTTGTACAAACATACCGTCAATTACGTGCGGGTATGTATAGTAATAAGAAAATTGGTGAAATTCCCCGTAATTCACCATATAAACTACATACATGTGAGAGCGGTTTGCGGACCGTTTTCGGTTATCCTCTCGTCAGCTAGATCTTTCCTTCGTCACCGTTATAGTCGGCGGCCCCATGCCGCTAAGCTTTCAGGAGATAAGGGTGATTAACGTCGCGATTCTTGTCTTCTTTTGTTACCGTAGTAAAGACTCACAAGATGTGCTCTCGGATGGAAGAAGTAAACGAATAGGCCTCGGAAAAAAATTTCTCCTCAGCTATATAAAATAGGAGAAAAAAGAGAAAAAATCTTCTATTGAGAAATTCCGGTTGCCAGCTTCAACAAATTATATCACATTATACATATCATATTATACAGAGGTCGTTTGAAAGTATTGAAATTAAAAAGCCGACTTTGGTAAGAGAACAAAAAAAATGAAAGAGGAGGGGGAGAAAAAGTGGGTGTTGTGAATTAAGCAGCTGATGTAAATGAAGAGTTTGCTCACAGCCAACAGTTACACGTGCAATTAATTGTTTACTCTGAGTGTCAGAGCTTCGTTATTGTCAGAAGGTCGTTAGGAAAATGGTGATTAAAAACGTGCCCGTTAAAGTGAAAGTACTTTTTATTATTTCTCAGCATCCGCGTTCGTCGCGTCGCTACGCCGCTTTGCCGTCACCGAAGTGCGGACGATATCCGACGCATCGTAGTCTTTTTTTTTTCAACCCTTTTTTTTTATTGGTATGCTTAAATTCTGTATCAATTTATGAGGTATTTGTGGGAAGAATTTTACACCTGAATCGCGGGCGCACCGGATTACCCGATGAAATTATATAGTCCTCTTTTTTTTGCGAAAGTTTCCCTCGCTCCGGGGAGCGATAGACGGGAAGATTCAGACGGGCGGTATATTCGCGGAAAATGGATACCGGAAGACGGATAGTCATTAGCCGGAACTTGGGACTTGGAGGAAGAGGCGTGTACGCCGTCTTAGATCTTGTTTGCGTCTCAGAAGTGTCCCATTGAGTCTAGAGGGCGTAGATTCAACAGCTGTTAATCACTGACAATGAGAAAATACTCGAGTAGCTGAAAGGCGGATGACGTTCCGAACGTGATATACAACCTTATCCCGGGATATACGATATTTTCGATATCATATGAATAATTACAATTAAGCAGAATTTTATTAAACGATGAACAAAAAATTTTCAGAGTTTTCGTTCCGAGAGAAGCAGGGAAAACAAAATGTATTTCAATTTAATAATGTAACATATAAGTGCTGGAAGGAAGAATGAATAGAGAAAAAAAAAATATTTATAAATGGACTTTACAACGTGGGCGTACTTCAAGGAGCTCATTCAATTATCGAAATTTCATTCGCCTCGCGACACACTTTTTTTTTCTTTTCCTTTCGTTTTCGTTTTCGTTTTTTTTTTTTTATGCTCATGTTCCATTTTCTTTACATATAGTACTACATTAGATGGAGACCCCGCGATTCCCGAAAGACTGTATCGCGCAATTTATTTCAGAACTCGAAAATTGTATTCATCTTCACATCGTGAAAAAGAAATGAAAGCGAACGGAAGATATATTTCTCCTGAGAACCATTCGTATAAACTGTAACAACAGCGGTTACATGAAAAACGATAATATGACAAATAGTTTTTGAAAATTTTCGGCGATGTAATTAATTAATACCTGCAGGGTTTACAATTATGCATTTTAACGAATATGTGATGAGAATAATTATTTGAGTCGCGATTTTTATAACCAACTGACGTATATATTAGCGTCCGCGGTATATTGTAATTGGATGTCTACGTAATAAGCAATTATTTACGTTCTGCCATCTGAAAAACTTGAAAAAAAAATAAATGAAATAATCTAAAATAAAATAATTGCAAGATTGCGAAATTCTACACGCGGTTATACGATCACCCGCGGTAATCGATTTCGAAAGTCAGAACGGTAGCATTTAATCTAAACAAACGTTATTTTATAGATGGATAAATTTTCCACGGAAAACTGGAAATTCAGCTTCAAAGTTGTAGGTAATTCTCTATGTATTCGTATCCTGTCAAAGCCCGGGGATATTTGACTAGGTACCATCAGCAGTAGCAGCAGCAGCAGCAGCAGCAGCAGCAGCAGTTGGAAGCTTTGAAAATAATATAGTCCGACTTTTAGCTCGCTCATTCGTATTTACAGTTCTACTTTTCAAGTTAACCGAAATGTGCGGCGTGGTACGAAGGGGGATAAAAAAATTAAAAAAGAAAAAAAAAAGAAGGTATGCAGAGAAGAAAAACTGTTCCATTGACAGGAAAATTCCTTTTTTCTATTCGAAGCGCTTTTCGAATTGGGTATAACATTGAAATTCGTATATAATTTTTCAGGATGAACGGAATCTATTGTAAATAAATCTAATATATGGATGAAAATTTTTTTGTAGAATATGCGAAGTTTGGTATACAGAGGTATCGAAATTCAAGGGGGTTTCACTATACAAAGCTGAGTGCAGGGATGAGTTCAAATAGTAGAATGTTCTTAAGTGTCTTTGTTGCCAACTAACCTTTTCTGACCTTCCACTTAGCCTGGTCCCTGTGCGCAGCGTGACCCGAAACATCACAAAACCCTACTTGGAAGTCTCCAGCTAGCTACCCCATGTGCTTCAATCCGCTAGAGTTTCATGCTACTGCACTTTATACCGGTATGTTAGTCGGACTCATTTTACTTTGAAATTTATCTAGCCAGCTATAACACGTATACCAAATTCCGATTTTGCGGTAAAGAAAATAAAAAACTATATTCTTCATTTTTTTAATCACTGGAAAAAAATGCCAGCGAAAGATTCTCCGCTTGCTCAACTCCGTTCCGAATTTTGACACTCACGCAAAATTCCCACGCTCTTTGGAGGTGGAAAATGAAGAGGAATAAAGGGGAAAAAAGTGAAAAATGGAATACCAATCAGAAATTGATTGGTAATTTTTTGTAATACCCGCGAGTATTGAAATTTCATTTTCATTTACAAACTCTGATCGGAATGCGCGGGAGTAACGCTTACAGATAATTAACAATAAACGAATCAATTATCCCTCGCGGATTAGCAAATTATCGGGCAATCAGTTCGTCACGGACTGATACTCGCACCGACAATTGAGACACTCGATTAAACGGGACTTGCCGTGGATACAATCCGAAATCGATATCGTATCGTTTTACAACAGGTAGAAAAAGATGAAAAAAATGAAATAAAATAAAGGTAGGTAGAACCATGGCAGCCGGAAACTTGGGCGCAAAATTGATGCTAATTTCATTTTACAGTTCACTACTAAGTAAGCTCCTTCCTGAATTTGAGCTTGAAACTTGGGTTGTCGGTATGCCGAGTAAAATTCCGTATGCTATTCACGGTCTAATAGGCGTTTTCCAGAAGTGCAAAGTAGCGCGGTGGTTGATGTAACTCCGCGGTTTTAATGGTGGTGGTGGTGGTAAGGTTAGGTCCATAGTAGTTGCGGTGGATATAAGCTGCTTAATTAGTCAACTTACTAGGTTTGCTCAAAATTTACTGTTCCCAAGTACTCTTTTCACGCCTATATACCTTTCATCCCACATCTCATAAAACGGGTTCTTATCGTCTGTCGCACACGGTGTCAACGAAACATCGTACAGATGACGGGTCCTCCCCCGCGCGCTCGCCTACATTTATTAACCATACATTTAAACGGTAAACGCGTAGACCCCGAAATTCCATGCCTAATTCCTAGCGACACTTCAAGTATAAATTTATGAGCGGCAACTATACCCCTTCAGCTTAAAACTTAGGTCATATTCGAAATCGTCGACGCGGGCCTCGTGTTCCGTGCACCGTTGTTGGTGGCGTTGTTATTATTATTATTACTTCGCTCCCATAAATGCCAGCTGAGTATTCCGGGTTGCATTTCAGAGAGAGCGTATTATATTGGATTAGAGAAATTCCCGTGGATATTGCATCAATAAACGTTCACCGTTATAAGCTATACGTACGCGCGTTGGCGTCTGCACCGTGCAGGAATATTCCAGTTCAAAGCAAATTTTTAGTCATAGACATTCTTCCGATAGATCGTATACATATATAACACATTATGTAAACGCATAGGTAATATGTAACTATATTCATTTATTATACACGATAAACGTACACGACGACGAGTTCGCATTATAAATATTATCGTCAAAGAAAAAATTTTACCGTCATTTTTGAAACTAATATGTGTAACAGTTTCTGGCCGATAAAATGAAAAAGGATATATTGATGGGGAAAATAGATTTTTGTATCTCTCAAATCAATTCCAATTTTTGAAGACTCACCGTTCAGGACCTCTGAATATTTTTTGTCCAGCTGGAATCTTTACCACGATTTTTTTTCGTGACCATGCGTTATTCTTTGATAAAAGACTTGAAAGTGAACGCAAAAATAGATGGATAAATATAATTTGGAAAATTTGTCACCCTGCTGTACAGACATCGCATGATAATCTCACGGCTCTTTCGAGGGAGAGGCGCTGTCGTAGTATTTCCCTATTCGGTGTGTACGATGTTCAGAAGCACAGTAAGAGAATGCCTACGTACATATGTATGGGGGCACGCGATGCGGGGTGCGTCGCAAAGAACGAGTAGGGTATCCCCCGGGGCATGTTTTGTAGGATAGTTATATGTCCTCGTCTGTTGGTAATGCTGAATCCGAAGTGTAGGTGTAACGAGTATATGACTGGAGTATTTCGCTATACGTACGAGACTCATCATCGACCATAGAGTCGGTTGACTGCATCCGTGGCCCAGTCAGCGTCGGTCTGATTCTCTCTTCCAGGTATTGTCTCGTCGACTTCATTGTCTCTATATCCCAAGCGCGATGGAATCGCCACAGTGAATGGAAAACGAGGAGATGGAATGTCCTACTCTCAGCTGCTGCTGCTTTTGCCGCAGGTGATTCAATCTATATCGTACTTATGTTTCGTCAAAATGTTTATTTCTAACCTCCGGTCGTAAGAAAATCACTTTTATATTATATAGATCACCGAACGATTGAAAATCGGCGAACAAAAAAATTTCCAATTGAAATTCGGTGGAGATTTATACTCGCACTTCAGACTGCACTCCATCACCGTGAAATATCATCTGGAGTTTGGGTTCGTTGATCTATGAGAAGTTCGTTTTTACTAACGAGTTTGTAAATTGTCGCAGCTGTTGCACGTCAAAAATGATATGGTAAGACGCGTATAGGCGTAAAATTACGAGTATGGGCCTCGAGCTTCCGCCATCAACGGTAAAACATGTCGCTGCTTATTATATTCCTTCGCCCAGCTATGAGAATGTGGGGCTGACTTTAACGTTGTAAAAGATTACGGAGACCGGAGACAAGGGATTTTTGGTTTACAACGTCGCTTGACGATCCTCGTATACCAAAAACCACCCTCCTTTTCTCATCATCTCCCTTCCTCGCTTTATTCATTTATTTTCTTCCGCGAAAGGACAAGCCGTAAATATTTCAAAGTTTTCACGTAGTCGATTCGCGTGTACTATAGTGCAGATGAAACGAAAAAGAAATAAAAAAGAGAAAGGAAATAAAAAACAGAAAAAAAAAGAAAATACTTCACGTTTCTTTCACTGATTAAATTCGCACAGAATTTTATTATATATTTATATACCTAGCTCGTAGCTCGTTTTCGAGCCAGAAATTGCACTACTGCTGCTGTTGTTACTGCAGGCAAATAATGAGAATTTAGAATCCAACGTTATAGTAAAAATCATTATTATTTATTACTCTTTCAAAAGTCGCGTAGCTTTTGGTTATAACGTTGGTACTGCACGCTGCCGTGTAGCTTCGTAACGACCTAGACTGCTTGTATATTTTATCATTCAATTCATCGTACTTATACACATAACCTGCGCAACCAACGTCGCGTTTCGTCGCGCTATGTTTCACTCCCAAGAGAGTTTTTTAGCCTCATTTGTTTGAATGAAACTATCTGAATCTAGTTATTACTTGTTGGAAACTTTACGAACTACTGAAAACGATCTAATATACGAAACGATAAATGAAAATCCAGAACTCCATTTATACGGATAAAATAAAGCCGCTGATCGTCCCGCTCGTCGTTTCAGAAAAAATCATATAATCGAAGTTTTGTTATCGAGCAGATACTTTTGTTTCTTTTTCATTTTATTTATACTCAATCCTTTTAACATTCGCCTGATGAAATTTCATACGGATCAAACTTGAAATTAGATTCGTTGCTCACTCAAAAAACCGGAGAAAAAAAGATAAAATAGAAAAACGCTCTGCTGACGCGGTGCTCGTGTACGTTTACTGAGAAAATATTTGCGGGATAAAATTTGTTCGGTTTATAAAACAAGGGGAACAGAATCGAGTGAAAAAAAAAGAAGGAATAAACAAGTAAATAAAGCTGGGGATGAAAAAAGAACAACAACAACAAAAAAAAAAGAGTTCGAGTACACCGTGTTGAAATTAGAATCGTCTGCAGCACATAGCGTTGATCACGCGTATCCTGCACAGCGGCGTTTGAAAACGTTAAGATTCGGATTTCATTGCGACGAGATGCTGGAATATTTCCGTAAATTTATATCCTCTACTTACGTATTTACACATGCATATTTACACGATTTTACTGCCAGCAGCCACGTAGATTTCAGATATGCTCTTACTCGCAGTTTTATGCCATCAAATAATCTCTGCAGATATTAAATGGACGTTTATATACATAAAATGTATACTACGTGTGTGCTACAGCTACCGGAGCAAAGTGGAATAAAAACTCTCTCTCTCTCAGAGAGAAAAAAAAAAAAAAAAAAAACCGGGGCTGATACTTTAATGTACACAGCTAATTTCTGGAGAACGCACAATTTTTGAGATTAAGAAGCGTAAGAAATTGAAAAATAAACTCCGGTGCCCATAGCAACGTGGAAAGATGGCGGGAGGGTAGTTGCAGTAGCTAGGGTGAGAGGGGGGTCGGATAATAAAAAATTCAAAGACTCACTTCCGGCAAAAGTTAAGTGGTAGTATCGTTATAAATCGCTTAGAGAACATAAAATAGATGCGAGAAGCAGCTCGCCTCTAACCCACCACCATCACCTAGGGTTCAAGGTATAGGTATAATAGTATACGTCTTCACGCCCTCTTATACTCTCTATACCGAGGCAACTGCCCGAGACGAAAAACAATTTTCGTTTATACCCATCTCATCCCTATACTCTTCAACCTGCCTCCCTCCCTCCCCCCTATTGCCCTTTCTGCCGAAAATCGTCCCCCGCTATTTATACCAACCCTCAATCCCCACATAACACAAGAGTTATCGCTACGAAAACCGATACATAACCCTGTGTATATCTGATATTGTAAATAAATATATGTATAATATATTTTTTGATACATTAAAACGATTTTAATCTACATGAACGAATGCGAACGGCGTTTTTTCTAGATCATCTTTTATCTCTACCCTTTGTGTTCTCCTTCTCTTTATTCCGCCACTCGTCGAACTGATTGTGCGCAGGAAAGAAACGTGAACCTGCAATTTTTAATAATTCTTTGTCCATATTCAATGGACTTTCAATTGAGGCGGATCAATCAGCGCGGGTTAATAGGCGATTGAAACAGAAATAGTATCAATAGGTACGGTGCAATCGGGTGAATGATCGAATTGGTACATTAAATTTTTTTGTCCTCCTCTTCGGGAATGCGTTCGTGCGCATCGTTGCGATGGTTGTTGAATAAAATAATCAAGTACAAGATTTTTGATCGACTGTGCAGCGGTGCAGAGTTCGTTTGTTTCATGAATCTCTATAATTGCTGCAGTTCCGTTGATACACGGTTTATTTTTTAATTCTGTTTATTTTTTGTTTTTTTGTTTTTTAACTTCTCAATAAGATACGTGGAATCAACAATTGCTGTTCGTTGATACGCAAACAGCGGTTAATTGCATTAAAATGAAACTGGGAATACGTGCTGCTAAACGGAACATGTTAACGGTTCTGGAATTATACCTACACGAGCTACTAGAATTTATGTATAAATGCTGCATGCCGTGTACACGTATTATACCTATACCTACCCAGATGCAACGTACCTAATGCTCGGAGTACCAACTACTCGCTTATAACGATGTTGGTAGGCAGGTAGGTAAATATATAGGTGTAATCACATATGTATATGTAAATGTATTTATGCACATAGCGGTATATACGCGCATTTATAATATACATTTATGCGTGCACCTCAGCTATCACTGCAGTCTGCAGGCAGCACATAAAATTCAACTTTTCAACATATTTGCCGGCCACGAACCTCCGGGGTTGATGCATGGCCAGAAACGGGACTCCAAAACGGAGCTCTGTACGCTGGAGTATCTTATGTAAGGGGTTAGTCGGAGTATTGCACCTGTACGGAACGTACAAAGCTCGCGTTAACTTTGCCCCATATGTACAGTACACTCGACGCTATACCGAAGTATCACACTCCGGATGAGTCTGCGATGCAGAAAAGGGTGTCGGTAAAAGAGGAGGAGGAGGAGGAGGTTTGCCTCGGTGCAACCCTTAGCGCGGTATCCAGGAGAAAATTTGATTAAAAAATAAGCGAAGCTAAAAGTGAAAAGCAGGTGGTGATGCGGAGAAAAACCGTTTGCATGCGAAATATTCACTCGGCTCTTTAAAACCTTCTTTTTTTTTCCTGTACCGTAAGTATTATGTACCCCGGCAGTATAATCCTTTCCTTTTATTTTCGAGCTCAATTTTTAAGCACCAACGATATGAATTTTTTTTTTCTTGTTTTTTCGTTTTCCTTTCCTACGTTTTTGTCTAATTCTTAAGTTCCAACGCGCACGGAGTGCCGCAGCTAGCCGTATATTCAAATTGAATTTATGAAATTCCGAGAGAAAGAAAATTAATTAAAATTTTTCAATGTATTTTGTTATACCGCATCGATGCATTTTCTCGGTAAGCTCTTGCGCTTTTGGTACATGAATTTAAATGGAATAATTGGAGGGTTCTTCACCCCGTGTACCGCGCACGCAGATCCTGGGCTAGATGCAGTTACTGTAGTGGCAGTAGCAGAAACTGCAACTATTGAGTAAAAAAGTGCATTTAAATGAATACCTTGAGACTTGGTCTAGTACATTCTGCCGAATGTAATTTCGAAGGAAGCCACTTAATTTAAATGCTCTTCTTCCACCCCAACGAAGTCAAACCCCCGTTCCGCTTTCATGTATATATATATATATATATATCTTAAAAATATAATTCCACTTCCTTAAGAATATATATATATATATATATTCGCCATTTATTGTTCCTTCGAGGACAAAATTAATTGCTTCTTAAGGAAGTGGAATTATATTTTTAAGAGCTGCACGTTCTATATTATATATATAAATATTACCCCCTGCTTCTCGAGACTCTTTGTCATTTCAATGCCTCATACTCATTCTTCAAAGCAATAAACTACAATACAGGCAATAACTTCAAGATTTACGTTAGAATAACTTGGATGAAAAAAAATTATGATTTCCCTGAGCGAGTCTGCAATCTGTTGTTTTGTAGTCGAACGCATTGAATTACATGTTAATCCATCGGAAAATATAACGCGAGATTTTTTGAAAAGTTTTACATTCGCGTATTACTCGAATATGTACATAATATACATATATCTAGATACATATATTATGTGTATGTATTTATTATACGAGGGCGAGAAACATACGTGAGTTGAATCAGAATTGCAAATGCAATCAAGAGATAAAAATTGGCTGTCATCTGACGTGAGGAAAGGTTAGAGATAAGCAAAATGAAAAGAAAAAACAAAAATGAAAAACTGAAGGGCGAAAAAAAAAAAATAGAAAACTACATAACGGATGACGGACGGGCCGACGGATCGGGTGGAAGAGTGGAGAGAAAAAATAGAAGGAAAAAAAATACATAGCCGTCAGACGCACCGCTTGGGAATCGATTCCACGTCGACTTTAATATTTTTCCCGGTAAAAGTCTGTCGACGAAGAGGACTTTTGGAAGGACGAAAGGCATGAGATGACGGGGGAATGAAACCAGCTCGGTTCTATCGGCGGCTTCTTTTCTGCGAATTCGCAGAGATTTCTTTTTTTTCAACTAAAAAGTGGATGTACATATACGTCATAAGTATTACCTCCATAAAACGTTCGAAAGCCGACAATGAAAGGGGGTGGGAAAATACCTGACCATCAGGAATCGTAGGAATTTGTCAAGACGCGCGTATTCTTCAGCAAGATTTTTAGGAGGTGGGCAAGGGAGTGAAAACGAAAAGGGGAGGAGGGGCGAAAAAATGAGCGATTTTTTTCACGTCCACCAAAATGATCGAGCTTTACAGAGAAAGGACGCGCGGGGGTGGAAAACGAACGTACGTCGTCAGGTTCGTCGAAATCCCTTGTGACATAAATCAGTGGGCAGCTTAACGTGACAAAAAGGAACAACTATAACATATCCATACGATATGAAGGGTTGATGAACGATGGGGTTATATTTTTCCTTGTTATCATGTGACACGTGGAAGAAAATAAGATTTTCCTTGCGAAAATATATTATAACTGTATAGATGAAAATAAAAAGAAGGAAACACTTTGTTGTTTTATTCGTAAAAATCACAAGAACTTTTATTTTTTTTATTTTTTATTTTTTACTACTAGACAATTACTCCTTTTCAGAAAGTTGGGGAATTAAATTCTTTTCATCATTTTCCCCCGATGGTAATATTCTTTCGGAATTGTTCGCACCGTGGCATAGGCTCGACACGGCCGGCTAATCTTCACCCTCGTTCCTCGATTCACTCCCGAATCTGCCTTAGGGAATCAAAAGTTGAATGAAGTGGGAAGAATTTCTGTCCTGCTCTGATCAAGATATTGAGGTAATACGACGAGAGGACGCTTTCATACTAATCCTCGCATCTCTATAATAACCAACATTTTAAAACCCAAATCAAACGGTTCTCCTTTTCTTTTTTTATCTTTGTCTTCACGCTCCCGTGCGAACAGACCACCATGGCAAGTTTTTGGTATTGTTTTTTGCTTGTTTTTCACGGGCAGATACCGTGGGACAAAAAAAGAAATTCTTAATGTCAAGAAAGCCATGTGTTTTCCGCGTATAAGTTGCCCGCCTAGTATATAACAATAAAAAGCTCGTGAAACGGTTATGGGGAAAGTAAATTATGAGAAATACAATTTCATTCCCATAAATGCGCGCCATATACACAAAAGATATCAGACGACCACAAGATGATTTTTCGGGAGTATGACCATCGCGACGTTCTTTTTTCTGCTCTAACTTACTCGAAATCAAATAATTCGTATTTTAATTTTCTCTTCAAGTTTTTTGACGCGATACCCATCGCAGGTATAACCAATATTTCACTTTCTCCCCTGAAAATCTGTTAATCTCACAAAATAAACTGTATATTTATATAACGACATATTTCTTACATGTATATACGGGGGTGAGTTCCCCTTAACCACCCGTATGAGGTACAAATCATTGAGGTCCAGAGGTGAGGGTAACTATACGTCTTCGACCGCTGTCCACATATTTCACCACAGCAACAGCACGCGTAGAGTTCCGAACCCCAGCAGCTTCACCCAAAAACTTCCCTTCCATTCCCCCCCCCCCCCCCCCCCCCCCCCTCCCGCCAAACCTTCGCTCTGATGGGCATGCCACCCCTAACGGACATCGGAAACAGTCGTTAGTTACTAACAGCTGTTATACCTGCAGTAAAGGAAATGAAGAATTTTCGAAAATTAGCTACGAAAGGGTCAATCGTAAATTCATAGATTTATCGATCAATTATTTTTTTTTACTTTTTCTTTTTGAGGGTTAAGTACGTCGAATCATAATTGATTGAATTCTCTAAAATTTTTGAATGTTTCATTCTAGTTTTGTATCCCCCGTGCAAAATTAATTAGCAACTATTCTTTCATTCGCGTTTGAGTGATCGTAGAGAAAATAAAAATCCATTAGAAATTTTTGAAGCTGGCTCCATTATATTCATGGTTTTTGTTTTATCTACTTCCTCTTTTTAAAGAATTCTTTTGCCCTACCCCCGCACATAGCCACGCGGCGAAGCTACTCAATTCCCTCAAAAGTTTTCGACTTGAATTTTTTTATTTTTTTTATTTTTTATTTTCCTTTTTTTGCTGGTGAATCAGAGATTTGCACCCAAAATACGTCCCGCCTAAATCCCTTCATCCTTTAATGCCCTTGCTTCCTGCAGCAGCCCTCCTCCCCCCCATTTCTCCCCTCGTTTTCTCTCATTCACGTTCAATTTCTTTTTCTCTTATTCTCGCTTGAGCCACTTCTATTCTCGAGTTCTTTTCCACCCCCGCCGTCATAGGTAGATACATGTACCTACGTATTATAGGTGTGTAGGAAAAAATATAGCCAGTAGATTATTTTCAAGAAGCTTTTAAAAAGAAAAGAACTTGAATGGGAGTAATGTATTCATACAATCTACGGACGCTGAGAGATTTGAGGAAAAAGAAAAATTTCTAGAAATGATAACTTGGAAACTCTATATGCCCTCAAGTGGCGTGAGATCTGCAGCAATTTCGTCTTGTTTTAGTCTGTATTGTTTAGGGATTTGGGATTACTTAAGAAATATTTAGGCTAAACCGAGCTCAAGCTCCAAGTTCGAGGGATGAGAATAGGATAAACGCTTCCCCGTTATATCTAATAATTTTAATTAATAACAATGTTATTTTTTTTTTTTCACGTATGGAACTGCGCCTGAATTTGCCACTCTGTATTTCGAGATGGATTCCTTTTTTCGCACCTACGTACGTAATGCGATAGCGAATTTCCTCGCCGTGGTGTTCGTATAAAAAATGTTGTTTCTTTCAGACGGAAGATAGTTCGTTCCGTTATCGCTAATATGATCGCACAGCAATCTCTCCGGCTAAATTAATTCGCATGCTGTAATAAACTCGGTAATTTCTGCAGGAGGATATGCGACGCAACTTTTACGGGCTGGTGGAAATGACGAATTTTCCGAAACGACAGCGTAACGAATAATAAAACGAATTTATTGACAGGTTATTTTATTCGCTTATTTATTAATTTATCTATTTTGTCCAATTACCTTATTCTGGAAACCACTGTCGGTGTGAAATCGAGCTGACGAAATCCCAATTCTTGAGATCTGATATCGTCCGTACTTGTGTATCTGACATTGCTGCATCCTGGCGTCAAAATATCTGCAACATTAAAAAAAGAAATGAGTAATTATTGGCGCAATATCGAAATGGGAATTCTTTGAAATTAATTCCCAAGCTATTATAATGATACGTAATTTTATGACGTTAATTACATGCTCCTCTATACATTACATAGCATGAATTATAATACATTACCTATGTACCGTGTGATATATTATATTGATTAATTTATTTAATCGTATTAATCGTGCATGCGCAGGGAGGCAAATAGAATTCAATTGATTTGGGTCATAATTTTGTTCGAATTCCGCGGAATTTTGTAATAAATTGTTGGAAAGCCTCCATCGTTGGTATCAAATATTTGACATGCACGTTTTGTTCGCCACGAACTTTGCAGGTCAAGTGTAAATTGATCGCACCCGATTGTGGTGAATTGTAATTGAAAAGATATTCCGAGAACGAGCATTTATTAGGATAAATAATCAACGATCATTGTCCATAATTTTCTGGTTTCATTCTGATTTTTTTTTCGATTTCACATCATAAAACATGAGGAAGAAAGAAAAAAAGAGCGGAAAAAGAAGACAAAGAAGTTTTGGCTGAGATGAGATGGGGAAAAATGATGCTCCTCTGATACGTCAGTGAATATTATACGTTGAAATATAACCGGAACAGTTTTAGATTATACGTAGTTGAAAAAGTATTTTATATATACTGCGCGCTTATTATATATAACGTATAGGGTGAAAAATTGAGAGTGACGTATTTGGAATTGAAACATCGACGATTGCTGCGGGAGGCACCGTTGACGAAACGTCAATCCATTAAGCTAAAATGATAAATGATCGACAGAAGCCTGAAAAACCAACGAGAATTCGATCAATACCATCGTTACAACGACAACTGATCGAACCGCCCCTATATATACGTACCTCTATACCTATAGACGAAAAACGTAGAAGCTCATAATTTAACCCGAATATTTATGGAAAATCAATCCAAAATATTTTTCATCTTGTTTTATCATTTCATTTATGATACCGCAATGCACGTGCGCGCTTCGTTTAAGGATATATTTGATTTTTGGTTCTACATGAATCAAAATAATTTGCAGATTACTTTTGAGTTCTTGTAATTATTTCCAGACCAAAGATTCGGTTGGTTTCAGTCGCAGCTCAATTTAGTTGAAGGATTCGTATTTCGGAAATCAAAATACACAAGAGTATTCCATAAAAACCAATGAAAAAAAATGTTGATTTTTACCTAAAAATCGAAAAAAAAACACAGGGGTATACCTTAGATTTTCTCCGATTTAGAACGTATTCAAACAATAAGATTCCCGAAGCTTGTTGCTCCTAATTGAGGCATAATTCAGGAATAATATTTCGTTTATTCCCTTCGCACTCAATTATAACGTACACAGACGTTTCAAAATTCTTAAGGTACCACGGTTATAGACCGATATGATCGTGGTCAGAAATCCAAACTTCCATCAAACTTTTCCCCGTTCAAAGCTAAGGAATTCCAGCATCGGTCCTATATAATTGCTGAGAACTATTTCACCCCCTGCTGCACGCGGAGTTTAGAATACGGAATTCGCTATCCACTTCCCTATGGCTATAGGCACCGAATGCTGATAAACTTATTCCCAATGTGTAGTAGATAATATGTGCAAATATGAACTATGGACAAAAAAAGAATTTCCAATCGTGCATAATTTGGGATTTGTTATATTCGTATAAGTTTCTAGGACGGAATTTTTTTTTGTTGCATGGGTTATACTAGCTATCGTGTGAGTGAATATTACACAGAAATGAAGTAAAAAGTTCATCCAATAATTTTTATCCTCAAACATCTTGACTTTTTGATGAACTACCCCCCTTTTTCAAGGCTCTAATCAGAAATTACGTACACCGTCCAATTGATGATAAGCCTTAGGAGCTATTTTATTATTTCACAGAAGAGAAAGCTGAATCTTCCTGTAATTATCCGTGATTCATAATTGATTTGCAAATACCCTAATAATGAACGAAGAATAAAGCTCTTGCATTTCAGCGTTGTTTCCTTTACTTTAGAAAATGATTTTTTGATTTTGGGATACGGGGAAGCTTGGTCATAAATTCTAGTTAATTCTTTTTAAGCTTTCATAAAGTGAAATTGTGAATTTTTATGTTATGGGAGTAAAAATTGAATGAAGCAAAAAAAAAAAAGAAAAAAAGGTTTTACTTCGTAAACGAGGAACGAAATTGATAGAGATTAGAAGTTACAAGGTGAAAATGGGGACTTAGCAAAGTAGAAAATACGGAAGGGGGAAAAAGAGAGCGAAAAAAAAATAAATAAAAATGAAAAGAACGTCCGGAAATGCTGCACGTGGAGAGTCAATCGCAGGACGCGGCGCGGAAAACAAAAGAATAGAAAATTACTTCCCACCCGAAGCCATGAAGAACACCCCTTGATGTCGACGTCACCCACCTCGTTTAGCCATCCAGTTTTACCTGATGTTCTTTTGTATCAGATTTCACTCAGCAGCTCGTGCTTCTATTCGTAATGACCGTCACGTCCACTTTTTTATTCTCTCATTTTCACACCGTCCGCGTTTATCGTATTGCCAGCTGTGTCTCTATTTTTCGTTAAATTTATGCTTCGCTAATTACTCAGATTGATCACTTTTTCACAAGGATTAGATGTATGGTGAGATGAACTAATCCAAAATGGAAATAATAGCAAAATAAATACACCTACTTGAATCGTAACTAAAATATTCTCGTCCTTGATATTCATTAATTATTGTTGGTCCTCGCCCAGGATCGCTTGCATGTTGTCGTCGTAAAGCCTGTTGAGTGCAAAGTTTGAACGTTAACTCAGACGTCACATGAACCTAATTACCAGCGTAGTTACTTCCATGTACCTATGCTACTTATAGAAAGCCTATGCTCAAATAGAATTTGATATGAGTTAAAGTGCACAGGGTGTTTCAGATACGAAATCACTTACAAGTGTTTAGTCTCCACCTTTCAATTTTATACATTTCATATATTCTACATCGATCACCGATAAATCAGATCGGATGATCGTCAATGTAACAAAACTATTCAGACACTATAGAAGATGTGGCCTTTGTTCTCTGATCAAGATCAAAGCGACGTCGCCAGATGCTACAATCGCAATTCATCAATTATTCAATTCGTCTTCCTTAAGCTAGTCAGCGTAGTGAACAAGTTTCTACATTAATTTTTGATCGCCCTAGAGAATAGTCGAAAATTACTTGTTGTGAGTTTCGTACATCAACATGCACATTTCGTTCATATGACTAAAGGGGAGAAAAATATCTGCTTGAATCCAAGTGAATTTTAAATCGGGGGTCGGAAAAAAATTAACAGATGTATTCTAGAAGAATCAATGACCTCAGTTTTCTCCCGTTGAGTAACTTTTATGTGAAATCTGTGACGAAATCAGAGGACGTACAGCGAAATTCACATCGCGTTGATCTGTATAATCCTAGGGGATGAAAATTCTTCGTTTACCATTAAAACGAGGCGTATCTGCGGGGGCAAGAATCGTGAGAGGGAAGCGAAGAAATAGGCGCCAATTTTGGTGAGCGAAATGCAAGTTGGGTTATATATGGGAAGAAGAACCACCAACCGAGCGAGAACAGGAGGAGGAGGAGGAAAGTAGGAATTTGGGAACACCGAGGGGGACTCCTTTCCAACGCTATATAGTCCAACCTTCTATATACAGGACAGTAAATTGTATTCCGCGTAATTGCGAACTGCTTTTAAATTGTCACCGAACGTGAGTTCGAGAACCACCCCTGCAGTCGGTCGATCACGGGACGAAAAGCTTTTATCGGTTCTCTTTTGGTCGCTTTCGAAGACCAACTCGATTAGACCCGTGGACCTAAATGACAGCTGGTTGAACAGCCACGTATATCCCACGATCTCCTGTATACATATATATACATACATATATATATATATATATATAATCTTCAAGGATCGTTACGTCATCCCCTAAAATCGCTGCAGCATTTGAATAATCCATTACAATAAATCACCGCGGTTGAGTCGAAGCATTTTTGTTAATTTTTTTTTGCTCGCAAAATATTTCGTGATTTTTAACAAATCATTCTACGCGGTAGGGGATGTGTTGGAAAAATGTCTTCCGTTTTTTCATTCATTTTTTGTGGCTAACCTATTTTCCTATTTTCACGTTCCAAGGAGAATTTATTATTCCGATGATCGGTGATACGCTGTGCGCTCCCGATCGTTTTTGTCTGCATGCGCTTTTTTTTTCTAGATTCTCGTTCTCCGCCTCAGTTTTTTCCATCGATTCCCAGAGTCGCATGCAAAAGGTGAAAGAGGTATTAATATGACGCCTTGGAAGCTTTATAAAACCAGTAGATATAACGATGTTCGCCAAGGCACGCGGAGACGGGCAAAAGATCCAGAGGGACGTCGCCCCGCGTTGCGACGCGGCGAAGCCAAGCGCGAGGCGAAGGGTGAGGATTGAACCCGCGAAAACCCTTCTTGAATACTAAAACTTTTTCCTTACCAAGCTCGGAAGGATATAGATATACATATATGTATGTATGTATGTATGTATGTGTATATGCGGTGTTGGTGGTTCCTTTGGATCACGTCAGGAGACCAAATATTTTTTCAAGTCACACTTGGCTAGTCATCCGCGTATTATCATCCGTACCTCGACGCTTAAGAAGAAAATTCATCCCCTCACCTTCATTTTACGTTAAAACGATGCCGAAAGTCGACGCAATTCGCGCGCGGACAATAGATCCTATAAATCCGTTGTCTTCTTTGTAGAAATGAAGAAAAAAAATAAAATACCTAGGATCGTTTTTCTAATTAAGAAAAAATTGACAATTAGTCGTCGTTGGTCGGTCTTGGAAAATGTCATAATTTTTTATCGTATTGAAATTTTTCTATTTTTGCCTGAAATTTTCAGGTAGATGTGAAATTCATATTGGATGAACGCTCGTATTTCATTGGGAGTATATCTTTAGGGTATCTACGTCATATGCAACAACAAACTAGGTACCTACTACTACCACTAGTAAAATGCAATTGCTCGTAACCAGATCTAATGGCACTACTAGAGATGCAATATTGCCACATGAATATGATATAGCATTTCTCGTCCCCATGTAACATCCGGGTCGCCTCGTTGATACGACGGACGTTGATGCTAAAAGCACACGTAGTCACTCGTGAGAATGTCGATATAATATTATGTTGGGAATATATTCGCGGTAGACGTTACGGGAAGATGATCATTTGATGTATATTGCATCCCCTTGAAATAGACTCTAAAAAAAAGAAAAGAAGGATCAGTCTATTTTAAAACGCGAATAAAAGCCGAACTGAAAAGTAAACTTGTTTTAATTTGTTAAACGCAAATAGAAACGTGTGTGAAAGAAGAGTTATGATAATGAGAAGTAGAATTCTAGAAATTCACTTTGTAAAATATGTAGATCATTTTCTATTTCTCAGAACGATTTTCAGTATTCAGGATCATTTTTTCTTAATTTTTTTTTAACTTATAATAAATACTCGTGAAAATTTTCAGCTTCGTTTATTTTTTTTTTTTAGCATGATTATACGTCCGCTCAACACGAAATCTGTTTAAAAATTTAGGCGATTCTCGTTTTGTCGCGGCGTAAAACACTTTTCTCATCAAAATTCCTAATCTAATTATCAAGGTTATAGAGACGATTTCCGGATGGAAATATTCTCAGGAAATGGCACTCGGGCATCTCCGACCCTCGGAAATGTCATGGGCAATAACTTGTAATTGAATAATACCTACGGAATAATTAAAACGTGACTGAAACGCACGTTAGACGAACGTTGAAATTATTGAAAGAAAAAGAACGAAGTACAAAAAAATGCAAAATGAAGACGATTTCTCGCTGACAATGCGGCGTTCAGAAATAAAAAAAAAAAAAAAGCAGCGTCACTCGATATTCCTTCCCGTTAAAGTGATAGGAATTTCTACGCGTGTGAAACGCGCGTTTCGGATTTTTTTCGGGATAGTAGATCGCTTACGTGCGGCAAAGTTTAAATATAATTCCGAGCTCGGTAGGGTCGTGCCTAATCTTTTGGAAAGAACGCATTGAACTTCTGTTAAGCACTGAGGTGTAATTTTTTTTTACTTCTCCTTATACGTACAGGATCCATAAAGCGTTTTTACCTTCGTTTTACATACGCGTATGTGTGGTTAGGTACGATGTACTTTTTGAAATTCATACATCGAGTAACTCGCAGCAGTCGACTTTGCGCTTTGGATAAAAATTAGCTTTCACGATCATTTTTACCCGAGGCGGTAAGGGGGGGATGAAAATAAATAAAATCGGATTAAGTAATTTGGTAACAATTTAGCAGAGAGAATTTTTTACGGGGCATGAAATAATTTCACTTTCTGTGGGTGTACGTCTATTTCAATTGAAATTTCTTTACACCGCGCGCTGTGTGTAGGAGGGCGCGTATAGCTGTACATCGTTGATTCTTTAACGACAATATAAACGACAGTGCGGTGTGATAAGCAATACTAAATTATTGATAATTTCTCTTTGCCTAATTAATTCCACGTCAAAAGGCTCACCTCGTTATAGCATAAGACGGCGCTTTTAAATTATGCGCCATTCTCTTGTCCTCCCTGCTACACAGAAGATTCTCCTGTATAAGCTTCTTAAATTCATTCGCCCCCCTTCTCCTCACTACCACGGAGACCCCAGAATCGTAATTTAATATTTAAATTGCAATCAGCGAATATTTTATCATTCTAAATTCTCACAGCTAACCAAAATTCACCAGGCAGTACTTAGATACATACGCACGTGTACCCTGTACGTTTTATTCATATTCCACTGATTTACAACAACGGAAAGTATCGATGAAATCCATTTCGGTTTATTGTCTCCTGATCAATTACACCCAATTAACTTTAAATTCCTACACGGTAGGTATAACCCACGTATTTATTTATCACGTATTACTGCAGTTGATCATTGCCGGAACCGATTCACTCGAAACGTTTTACATGATCCAATAAGCTTCACGCATACGGCGTACAATATCGGATGTATAGATTCCAATACGGATTAATTGATCCCAGTTAATACCCCGCAGGTATAGCCTTATTCGTGTGCACTGTTTTTTGTTCTTTTGATTTTTTTCGTTCATCAAACCAAAAAATAAACGACATCGGTAGACACATAAAAATTGATTACGTTATATTTCGATGCTGTTTTCCATAAAAATTACCTTTTATTGGAATTGAAAAAGAGGTGGTATTTATTCCACCATGAACCAAAAAAAAATCTTTAATCGAAAAATCATTAAATTCATATGAAAATGTCGTACGTAAAATGTTACCAGCTATACTCCAGATTTTTAACTCGGAGCGAGTGCCGATTGCCTAATATGCTTCTGCAAAAACTGCGATACCGCAGCTGTATGAAGAGATAAAATCGGTTAGAAATAGCTTTCGATTTATTCCAGCCAAAAATACCGAAATTGATTGGAATACTTTCAAGGTGTTCCAAGCGCGATATAGTTGTTACATTTTGATTCGCCCGACATGTGCGTCACGATCGTATTGTTATAACCATCAATTAAAACTAACTATTATATACTCGAACGAGATTGCGTCTATGAAGATCGATAACAGTTTTTTACACTGTACCAATCTTTTCGCTGTTTCAATCAATTTTTGATCGGAAAAATAAAATAACTCAAAGAGAAAGAAGTAAAATACGAGTACGGGGTGCGTAGACCATATTGGGGGTTCATAATATTTCCTCAAATTCTCTTATCCTTTTGTCCGTGACGTTGTTGAAAATTTTTAAACTTATTATATCCGAAGCCCCTCAGGGAATTCAATTTTTCATATATTCTCACAAAGCGGCCTATGATCTGTTTGAAAATCAGGTTGAACAGGTATTCGGTAAAGTAATCTGTTGTTCCCCATGCTATACTTCAAGAAGTAGCAGATTTACGTCACTACGTCAATTTGAAAAAAAAAAAAAATTCTTGTGAAAAAAACAAATCATATCGTTTGAACCATGAGAGAGCGCACATTTTTCTCAACGTGCAGATGTTTTGGAATGAATTCACGCATTTGTGGTGTGGATTGAGCTGAAGAAGAGTTGGGGTACATGAAGCCTTGAAAACATGATCGATTCTCCAAAACCATTCTAATCTACGTGCAATCACAAAACTTTTTCTCTCCTCGAGTTTCAAAATATGATGGACCGTTACGGAGCTATGGCAGTTTAGAAAAAAAGCTTGCACAAATTTTGGTCCCGCTTTTTCTCGCAACCTATGAGAGATAAAATTTTTATGATTCAGGAACATTTTCCATTCGACTCAACCTCTCCACTGGCCAAGTAAGAAAAATTTCCAAGGGGTAGTGGACAACGAATTTCCGGTTTCGTATATGGATCTCTCCATATATAAATATATACTTGCATGCATCTATAAGTACACTTGGCTGAGTGCTTGTTGGTGATTCGGACAACATTTTAGCAGGGATTTCTTGCAGCAAAAGCTCGTGCAAATAACCAACTTCCACTATGGCAAGTACACATAAAGCGTAATCCGAGTTACCGAACGTGCTTACTTAGATGCCTATTATTGTCAGCCCGCAGCAAATATATTTATGTGTATGATACAATTTTATTTCAAAGCTTTATATTTATAATACCCCTGCACTTAACTCCGCTCGAATCGCATTGTTGCAATCAATTATAAATAAGCTACAAAGCTTTAGAAAAAATAAATAGCTGGAGCTTTTTACTCTCTTCAAGTTATCATGATAGTAAGACTACTGTAAAATAGAGGGAAATCATAGACAATTTTATGGAAATCAAAACTGTATCTGACAAAATTTTTATTTTCGACTAAATTCTAATTTTAGATTCATTAAATTAATCTATTAATCCTCGACATTATTCTAAATTCAACCGTAGTAAGAAGTAATTGACGCGTTGATTAGATTGCAACCCGTGCGTGGGAAATGCGGACATCAGGACGAGGGGCTCACGTGAGGTCAAACTAACACCTAATTGGCTAATTAATCACGTGGTGTAATACGCGTTCTTCCCCAAGGAATGCAGTTAGCTGCATCTGAATTGCAGGGCACGAGGCCATTCGATTACCAAATCGCGGTGTGCGCTGACGTTCAAGTCCGAGAGTTCTATCGACGATAGTTGCGTTCGAATAACCAGTGTGAACGACCCGAAGGAGATTTGTTCTTCGTTGAATATTCATGAGTGCAAATCATCAAGTTTTTTAAAATAATCAATTAACTTTTCCATTCGGCACCCATCCGTCGAGTCGTATTACGATTTTATGCACAGACATTTAAATTCGTTGGAAAGACGCTATCCTGATTTTGTGACTTCCACAATTCTATTCTCAATTTTCAAGATATTTTCTAAGATATTTCTTTCAGCTTTCAAGAACCTTGGTCATTCGGGATTAATTGCGTCTAGTAATTAGAGAAAAAAAACAGCCTGAAATCGATGATTTTAATCTTATCATGCTACCACGCACTTGACGGAAGAAAAAAAAAAAAATCAAAGAAAAAAAAGGAAATTATTGTGACCAAGAAAAAATCTTGCTGATTATATCTCTGATCTCGTTGGCGGTGAAGATAACGAGGTGCCCAAGGCTGAAAAGAGTGCGAACGACCTTGTTTGTGGAAGAAACTCTGCGCCTGAATTATCAAGTAGATGAAAAAAGCGAACAAAAAAATATCAAATAAATAATTAAAAACATAAAAATGTACAGGGTACAAAAATCCGCGCCCTCTTCAACGAATTGCAGATTTTAATTTAAGAAGCTATGCGGATGTATGAGGAAATAAAATCAAGGATGATGGTGATTAACGTAAATTACAGTGCACATATTCCGTAATCGTGTAATACCGATTGAAAAAAAGGAATTAAAATTCTCGGCACTTGGGAATGAGGGGGTAAAAAATGAGGAAAAAAAAGCAACAAAAATTGACGAGGGATGCGAGATGAGATTGAGAAAAATGGTGGGGGGGGGGGGGGGAGGTGCGAAGTATAATATACGTATATAGGTATACGTCCACATGAACGAGTAGGTAACGCAGTAGCCGGCAGAAGGGTTTTACATGTTATAATTGCAGGGAATAAAAGCTGTGCAAAATGATTGAAGACGGTGATTCTTGCAAATCTACTTTTTCTCATGTTTTATATCCTCTTTTTTACCCTACCGCCACATAGAAACCGTCGGGATAATAATAATTTTAGTAGAAATATAAGGTAAAATACATTATTTTCGCGTCTTAGTTATCGCCAGGACGTTTATTACAACGATGAGGAATCACCGGAGATTTTATGCAAATACGTCGCATTTTTAGTCGTTTTTTTCTCTTTCGTTTTTCTTTCTTCCTTACATCCCCATTTATTGCATGAAACGTGGCTACCTCGAAAATTCCACAGTTACCATCGAAAATACAATAATTGGCTGGCATTATTTTCATGAAGTATAAACGCGTGCTAATTAATTTCCCGAATAATTTCTTGCCTTTGATGCGTAATCAGTAAAGCTAAAAAAGAAAATTTGATTTCAAAGAGCACGGCGCTAAATTTTGAGAACATGGAATATCAATCTATTGCGTTGATTCCATCTCTAAAGCGAGAGATCTTCAATGATGGATAAAAAAGAAGAAAAGAAATTACGTTCACGTGGATCCGCGATGCGATTGTCGTAGGGTTGTCGCATGATGAGAATTCTCTCTATTTTCAACTCACATTTATTTTCAACATTTGATCTGTATAGCCCTTTGATCTTCACCCCGCTGACACACCCTGGGAAATTTATTGCTGACTTCGAAGATCAGTCGTATACGTGTATAAGGTGTATCTTTGAAACAAACAATTGAACTCAAATTGCAGAGGGATTCGAGCTGCGTTCCGCATTGCTGGCCTCAATTATTACGCGTAATATCATCGCGAAGCAAGAAACTCTATGATATTCATATTCGGTAAACTCAAACAACGTTGAGATCAAACGTGTAATTTAAACCGGCACGATGATTACTCGAGGAAAACGTATCGCGGGGCTAATACCTCTACGCATTGTATTTTTGGGGTGGAAAGATAAGGCTGATTTTACCGGCTTCGGTGGAACGTCTCAAGAATTTTTAACAGCAATTTTCAAAACCTTCAATCATCCGCTCAGAAGAAAAAAAGAGGATCAGAAGCAATCGGGTTAGAATTTAATTTTCATACCTTGAAAACCTGGATCAAATACAAAACGAAAGCGACGATTGTCGTGTCGATCAAATCTGCGTCGTACGTCGGAAGATACGAACTGCAAACACGGAATTATATGAGTAAAAGAATAGGAGAGAAAATTAAATAAAGACAAAGATAGTCCAGTCCGTACACAGGTATACATTTGTGGGAAGACAACGCAGCTGCGGTTAGTTACCGCAGTCTTCCTAAGTTTGCCGACGCTACTGCCACGCCGTTCTGCTAATGAGCTCGACGACGACTACGTTCACCGAGGTTTGTGGATATAATACTGGCAAAAGTCAACCTAGAAAATACATTTCCACATATACATGTATAGGTACATATTTTTTTTTTCTTACCACACCACACCCTTATTAAATCTATGCAAATTTAGAAAGTAATTTTCTGCCTCAAACGTTCGTCATAACCCACCAAAATTTTTACGCGCATATTCCGTACACCGTCGTTACATAGTTCCGTATTTTCTGTAAATTAAATCGATTCTGATGAAAATAATTACAATTAATTTCCCCGGGGGTTCTTAAGGGGGTAATTAATTCTGGTATACAAGGCAATTTATAGACGCGCAGGTAATCAGAGTCAGACTCTCATTATCAATCCTCTTAGCTACCTGAGACTATTATTAGGCACGAGATTTCGCAGGCGTACACAGAGATATGGATACGAATTGTTCGTTCGAGATTTCTCATCCAATCAATGATCACGTGATCATCTGTCATGGGAATTGATTTACTTCAGCATCCCTGTAGATTTATACACCCTGCATATCGGTCCACCATACATCAATTTGAAAAAAAAACAATTTGAGCGCGTTTGGAATCATTTTTTAGATTCATACGAGTACGCGCCCGTCGTACACTCGATTTTTCGAAGCTTCAAAAACTATGATTCCTCACAGCGATAAAAATCATCCTTTCTACCGATTTCGAATTTATTTTTTTTAAAGTCTAGATGTCTTGGGATAAGAAACTTGTTGAACGGCCCCCGAAATGCGCAGGAATTAATGTTCAATGGATTCTGAATTGACAGAGGAGGATAGTATGGAGGATGTAACGGGTTATAGGTTGGGGCGAGGGTTGGGCAGTATGGGAAAATGGTAGAGCTTGGTTAAGCCAATTATTCGAGACAATGCCGAGGAAGATGCTAGTTTCGGTCTCACCGGTGCTTCTCTTTATCCCCTTCCTTCTTCCTTTTGTCATCCCTTGAAACTCATATAAGGGTAAACCCCGCAGACCTGTGCTCGTTCCTCGTTAACGTGGCCCTTAAGGAGTATCTCCTTCCTTCTCCTTCCATGGAAAACTATATACACATATATATTTTGATACGATATAACTTACCCTTACACGTTGCTAGGTACGTACGTGAAGAGGGGGAGGTTACCTATAATATTACAGTGCAGGGGAGCGATGTTGGTTACATTCGTGCCCCTTCACCGAAACCTGTGTTATGAAATTTTGAAACTTAATCGCTTGCAATTGCCTTCCTTGTTTACGGAGGGCTGTTTCATGGCTTAACCTAATCTGCATCAACTCTTCTCTCAATTTTCCCATACCACCCCGCAACTTACTCCCTAAACCCATAAAGACCGCTTTATTATTACTTATATTTATTGCTTCGTGAAGACAATGACGAAGTAGTATAAATTTTGGAAAGTAAAACACGAGCATCGATCTATCCCTATATCCGAAAATATTTTCAAATTTTTAATTTTACACCCTGCGCGTGTATACTGGGTCTTTAAAGGAACAGTCAAAATATCAAACTTGACATTTTTTCTGCTTTTCAGACGATTGATCAATTTTTATTAACTACGATTTGAAATTTTTGAGTTTGGTAGCTACTGGGCCATGTAATAGACACTTCAATAAGTAACCCAGAATTTTTTCAGATTTTTTGGAAGCCTAAACAACTTCATAAATCCCTAAATCCCTAAAATACCCAGTATATACACCGTGCACTCGAACATTTAGTATACACACGCCGGGTTAATTAAATAATTAAAGTTGCGTAGCTCTTTTAACGTCTTTTCACTGCCCCGGTATTAATACAGATATCTACGCACATCTACATTATGGAAACTTTCGGCCGAGCAATTGTTTTCTGTTTCGAGGTCAGTCGAGTCTCGGCATGTTTACTTCATACGTATCAGTCGTCAACGGTGTAGCCGGCCGGCTCGTTCGGCTAGCGGACTCTCGTTAGTTTCTTTGTGATCGTGAGTCGGGCGATATAATTGCGTCGCAGTGCGTGATTTTCTTAATTATTCTTTCCGAGTGATTAAATAATTTTGTTTTAAGTATTCTACCAAGTTTTCTGCAGTTGTAGTTGAAATTTAATGTGTTGAAAGATAAAAGCAATCGCATAAATCACGTTGCGTTTAATTCTTCGTTTGGAAAGGACCTGATTAATTTTTTCCACATCACCAGGGATTTGAGCCAGCGGTCTCGAGTAAGTTGAAAGGAATTTTTTTTCTAAAAACTTTTTCTCTATTTTTTATTCTTTATTTCCAATTACCTTGAAATAATGCGAAACTGTAAACGTGATCAAAGTTTGCACTTAAACTAAGCTTAAAGTTAAATTGCGCTCTATATATGTACCCTATACCCCAACTCCTTCTTACAACCTTCTCTATTCGCTTTACGCGAACATTTCTAGTTACACTTTAGATGGAAACTTCTTTAACACACTGTGAAATTCAATGGGGTAATATTTGATCAATCGAATACATATTGACTTCGATTATTATTCCCTAATTAACGCGTCTGTGTTAACAACAATTCGGAAAGTAAAGTTTTTATTGTTTCTCGCTAACTCAAAAAAGAATACGAAAAAAAAAAAAATTCAACGATATCATATATAAATTTTTGATCGGTGCTCGAGATCCGGAGGGAAAGGGAGAGGATTTCGGGTTAAATTAAGGTTCAGACGAGATAGCCTTAGGACTGCGGCACTATATTATCCAAGATGATGGATGCTGGATGGACGGAGACAGATGCGCGACCCTATCTCATATTGAGGGACAAAATTCCCTCCTTTAGATCTTCAAATTTTCTTGCGATTAGCGTCAACTTATCAACGGGTTAACAGGCCGTCAAAAGTTATCTGATCGTCCGAATTTCGCATTGAAAAAAGATCTGGGGAAAATTTCGTTTTTTTTTTCTTTATCTTTGTTTCTCAAAGGATAAATAGTTCGTCTGATTGGTTCAGCAATTGCAGGGGTCATTTTCATTCGCGTTAATTATTATTTAGCGATTTTTTATGACGAATGGCGATTGATTATTTTGTTTTTTAATCAGAACGCTGTACGCTAACGTTACTTAGGTGTGTGTGATCCAACCTTATGCGTCGGTCGGATTTGAATCGGGCATGACTTAAACCTCAGGAAATCGCGCTTAATATAATCTCCTTATTAGTCTTGTATTCCCTCTCTCCTTCTGGATTTAGATCGTATAACTCGCTCTGTAGCACCCCTCTTTCACATATATTACCGATCATATTTCTCTCGGGGTTCCCATGTATATAGTGACTGTAACTACTCCCCTTGAAATTGCGCCACAGTAAGGTATTCGAACAAACCTACTTCCGGTTAGAGAAATGAACAAGTATAAATATGTTAGCAGAAATCTGAAATCGAGAGAACAAAAGTTGTTCAAATGGTTGTCACATTTTCAAATCTTGAGAAATTTTTTATGAGGTAAAAATGCAGATTTTTATTCCATCGACCCCCTCAAGTGTTCAAATGAAAAATAAATTGAAATAATAAATTTTTTTTTTTCTATGTAAGAGAAATCGAATGCAAATGACAAAAAAAAAAAAGGACGATTGAAAGAAAGGTGAACACAGCGATGATTGACGGTAACGAGTCGGTCAGAGTGTCACACATTTACTCGTTTCATTTATTTTCCCTCTTGTTCTTTATCGTAAAACGGCGTCGTCGGTGGTAGCAAATCGCGTTCGCACACCTCGCTAGCTTCTAATCAAGCCATCGAACCCCGTGCGGCGTCCCTAGGCTGGTGGCTAGGCCGGTATGAAATGCCTCTGCCGGTTGTTGCTGCAAAATCAATACCCCTCGGTTGTACCACCCTTCCCATTTTCCTCCCCCACAACTATATACGACGAAGACCAACCTGCAGCTTTCTCTCCTCTCCCATATCCTCCTTCGCATTTCTACCTCTCACTTGACTCGCTTTTCCATTTCTAGCTGTACGGTCTAAGGTGTAACCGTTAGGCACCTACTTTTACTCGTGCTCGTACTACACCTACATTTCGCGACAATTCAGTTCCGTCGTTGTACTTTCACTTTCGCAGCTTACTTCTCACTTGTCCCGTCGTAAAGGGGCTTCTCTCTCCCCTGCGAAATCACCCCTTCGGATACGATGTGGAAGTGTTTTACAATTTTTATCTCCGCACTATTATAGAATAATATATCGCACGCCCTCGAGCAAAACCAAAAAAAAATACACCACCATTTTTTTTCTTTTTCCTCGATCGGAGAGCGCGAAACATCGCACAGCGGATGAAAGACGTATAGGAGTGAGAAAGAGGGTTGTTTACGTTCGCGAAGACGACTTAAAGAACTCTTAGTACCAGAAAATGGGGGTTGATCGCAACCGCGAAGCACTTTGGTGCAGGGTGCACGCTGTGCACTATCTCGAATCTCGCGGTAATGCAAGCAAAACTTGGCGATGATAGAGGAGCATTTTTAGTCAACAAGAAAACTGCATTAAGGTAAAATTTCTTCATAGGTATAACACCGACTTTTACCCCGTACTTGTATGGGTGTACCAAGCCGTTGACGGTATGCTCTTCGAAACGAAAAATTAAAAAAATTGTGTAGTTTCCATCATATTAATGGTTGTAGCGACGGAAAGATGACGAGATCCGTTTCGATTTTATCTATACATCGCGCTACCTTCATCTCCAATATTTCTACGCGGTATACGATGATCTGCACGCGAAGTTCATTCGTGTCGCAACGAAAATGTTTGTAACTTCCATCAGGAAATAAATATTTTCTATCGTCTCCCGTAAATAAGAATACATGCGAAAAATTGTGAACGTTAAATTCACCGAGGACGAAGGTATATATGTGTATGTACTTTGATATATGGATAGAAACGGAAAGACGGAAATAGGTAGAAATACGTATAGATAGACAGTCAGACAGACGCTTCTACAGAACGTACGTACCACCCCGTTTCTCTCCACCCGCAATCAACCTTTTTCCCCAAATTTCTCTTCGATTTCGTGCACTCCTTTACGCTCGGTTAACCTGCACAGCATTGCCTTTGCTTCGATATATGTATATACAGCCCTGCTGGTGCAGGAAGAAGTAGAAAATTTTCTAGAAAGAAGATAAATTGAAACGCTTCAAAACTCCCAATGAAAATAGGCTCCGTCTCTCTTTTCCAACCCCTCATATGACTGATGAAATTTAGGTACACATGGAGGAAAAAAACAGAACAAAAAAAACGATGGGGAAAAAAAACATGAATTTATTACTGATGTTATTTTCTGAAAATCTACCCCTGGTATATAGAGTAGCGAAGATACGCAACGTCGTTTCCTGCGGATTCTTCATTTCTTAGGTCTAGTTTTTTATGATGAAGTTATATCCAGAGAATAAACAACTTATTTCTATAGAGTTGGGAATATAATATAAATTGACGGTGAATTATTAGCTACCATTTTTCCATTCTTCACGATACACGATTTATTATAATCAGACGCTTCGGATATTACAACACGGAATTTTTAGTTCCTGAGGGAATTGAGGGAACCGGGTGTTAGCAGTCAGACAGTATTCCGTGGACCGCGGCAGTTGCAGACCTTGTCCTTTGCGTTTTAAGCAGTTGTCGCTTTTGTTTTCTTTCTTTCTTTCTCCCCTTCTGATGTTTTTCTTTTCTCCTAATTTTTTTTTTATTTCATTTTTTTTATTCCGATCCCCCTTAACAATTGCACGATGGAATTTTATTAAAATATATAGCATATAGAAAGCGACTGCAGAGAAGGAATTTGAAGAAGAACGCGAAGAAAGCTTTTGAAAAAGAAATAAACAGAGCGACAGAGACAGTGAGAAAGAGAAAGAGGAAGAGAAAGAGTAAGAGAATATATAAAATAGAGAAAGAAAGAAACTGGTGCAAAGCGATAAATATAAAGGCAGAGAAAGGCATCAGGTAAATGTTTAGGAACTCGAGTGCAGGGGGAGATGAAAATTGATGACGGGGGAATGTGTATTGAAATTTATATACCTTGTTTATTATGATTCATTTTTTTTTTTCATCATTTTTTTTCATTTTTTCATTTCTTGTATCTTCGAAGCTTCGGAGCGAGGTGTTTTATAAGAACGAAGAAGGGAATGGTTGCCGCTGTTACTTCTCTTTCGTATTTTTTATACTTTTATAATATACTTTTTATATTGGACAGTTACGCGGCTTTCCCAATCATTTATTATATACAGCCATGAAGATTTTAGAGGTTTAGGTACATATGTATATACCTATATACAACCGGCATGTAACAACACCCCGCGGCCAAAAGTTTTTCAACCAAAAAAACTTTTAAATATATCTCTCGCGGGACATTATAACGCGAAAAGTTTTTACACGTGAATGTCCGCGTTCGAAAAATATATATAAATAAATTAGTTTTAATAAAATTTTCAATGATAATTTTTACGTGCCCATCGGCTTAGTAGAATCACAAAATTTGTAGCTTGAAATAATTTTTTTCTCCACTTCATAAATTCTCTCTCGATTCAAATTGAAGCCCGGTCACGTCCTTATTCGATGACAGTAAGTGTAGAATCTTCGATAACACAGAAAGAGAGAGAAAAGGAGAAGAAAAAACGATTCATATTTTTTGTCTCTTGCTACAATAATTGAATGAGAGAGACAACGAAATGTTTTTAGAAAACGGAAGCTCGCTAAGTGTATCCGATATACCTTTCCAAAGTGCAGTATAGTTACGTGATGAGAAGAATTCTTCCATGTATGTACCTCGCGATCTTTTACTGCAATGGACTGTTTTACTGTAGCTAATGCGAGTGAAGTACAGCGTGATATACCTAAGGTAGAATTACTCCCCTGAGAAACTACTTGATTTACTCGGCTAGAATTGAACCTTGTGGTTATTATACTTTCAGAATTATCGATCGATTATCAAAATATTAAACCGTATTTGAGGGTTGAATTCAACCACCCGCAACTATTTGAATAAAACTAAGGATCCTGAGAAAAATAAGGGGAAAAAAAGAAAGAAACGGGAAAAGAAAGAAAATCGTACTACGTTTTAATTACCACAAGAGCTTATAACTGTGAAGTTTCCCTCAAAGTTTCAACTAATGAAACGAGCATTTATGTAAGTTATGATCCTGTTTTATTTTATATTCTTCGTTATAATTCGCATCTCGTAATATCTGGTGCGAATCACTCGGTGTAGATTCCACGGTTTACTTTACCGAGCTACTTATACAGCTTTGTATTAATACCTATTTACTTGGGAAAACAAGCTGAAATAGGTTGTAGTTGAAACTTATACTTTGCTATCATTTGACTATTATACCGATATTATTTTACCATTATACCCGCTATTTTCAGCTATAAACGACGTTCCGAATCTCAAGATTTTATATCAACTTCTCGAAAAAAAACTAAAAAATTTTTGTTGTATAAAATACACGTGGTTCAGAAGAAAAAGAAAGGATGGAAAAATCTTTTGATGTTATTTTGTATTTTTCATGTCTTGCAAAGTAAAAAAGAAAAAAAAAACATTTTTATTATGTATCATATTACGTACGTCGATACCTATTTGATGTCGGAATTTAGGTAGATATATATTCGTTTCTAGGAGAATGGGTATATTATATGTCGAATAAAGGCGGGCGGAGAGGAGGGGGTGAGGTGAAGTGCGAATAAGGGAAAAAAAGGAAGTAGGGTATATATATTTACGGAGAAAAGTTAGCGTGCGATGGTCGTTCGTTTCCGTGCTAAAGTATCAGAGCCCCCTTGCTCTTTGAATCTCCGCTTCTTTGGAATTTGATTTGCATGCCGACCGGTAGCTTCAAAGGAGCTTTTGACTTTTTGAAATTCAACCCATCGCCAGTCACTGGGATGAATCCGCACGAAGGTGGACCATTCCTTCAAGAAAACTTTTCAACCTCTTGCAGCGGAAAGTTCTTAAAGGTTCTATTTATTCGTTCGGTATAACCTACACACCTCACCTTCCATTTTATCTCATCTCAATTCTTTCTGTCTCTCGTTTTTTTTTTTTATTCTCTTCAGCTTTTTTCCTTCACCAAAGTAATGAACGAGAGGAACTCTCAACTTTTTTAATACCACGCGAAACAAATGACGGGTCATTATAAAAATCAAAAAAATAAAATCAAATAAAAAAGTAGAGATAAGAACATCACTTTTTTGCCAAACAAACCTTCGTCGATGAACTTTTTGAATAGCTTTGTGTATACATACCTACTGTCTACTGTACAACCCTCCGTAGAATCTAACGGAATAATTTTATTTGTATTCTGCACACGAATCGCTCTGCCTATGTATACCTACCTTATACCTTTTAGCTACAGATTTACATCCAGCGAAACGTATTGTTCTCTGACTATATCAGGAAAGATTTACTTCACCTCGATCACGTCCGTGTTATACACAGTACATACCAGGTGATCAGTTTCGAACGTTCGGTGTCATTAAATCCACCCGGAATTCAGAATAGATTTTTTTTTTTTTTTTTAAACGTTAAACAAGGGAAGAAGTATATATTATTCTTTTTCCCATGTCTTCTTAAATTGGACACCCAGTGTAAAATGTAAATTTAAAAAGCGCGAGGGACGTATGGAGGGGTGTCCAGGGATGTCGTTCGTACATGAGACAACACTGGGATATTTTTTTACAGCGCTAAGACATTGGGAAACTTTTAAACTGTCGTTACGAAACTACATTGCTTCGCGCCCTCTTTCTCGCTTTTTTTTTTTATTTATTTCATTTTACTTGGTTTTTTTTTTCGCTTCTTTCAAGACGCTTTTACAGCATGGTACTGATGCGGGGTACCCACTTTGCTACATATATATACTCGCTTTATTATAGGTACAACAGTTTGAACTTTTTTTGCTATTCTCTTTGGCGTTTTTAGTTTAGTTGTTCTTGATTCTTTTTTTTTTATATCTGCATTACCCTGACGCTTTTCTCGCAGCTTATCCGCATAGTTAACACTTTCCATAATTATTCTGGATAATAATTAAAGGAAAATTTCATATATGCCAAGTATGAGGACTAACAGGACCAAAGGCAATGTTATATTTAATATGATAAAACTTCAACTTATACATCGCGGTGATGCGGTGTGAAAATTCTCGAGTTTGGTCGCCTATAGGATCCGAATAATTAATCCAACCACCCTTATTAATCACACCACGTGCGCGATATTACGGACCACCAATTCAAAGCGCCTATAGATATAGGTATCTGTACTAATACTAAGCAGCCAACCGCGAAGGAGATGGATTATGCTCAGCCGTTTCGTATAGGTTGATAATATTGAAGTGGTCTCAAACTACCAATAACTCTCGCGGATTAAACCCTTAAATTTTTACGTATCCGTAACCCATAAAGCCCAAGGGTTAAGTTGATAATAGTCATGTGAAAATGGAAACTAATGAAAACGAAAGAAATACTCTTTTTTATTAGAGGTTAACTAGGAAAACTGATTTTATAGCGTTTGGCATTTGGCTTTACATTTTTCAAATGATCAATAAAATTTCCAATCAGTTTCACACAATGAGAAAAAGAAAAAATTAATTGAAAACTTGAAGAAAACCTCATATAGTTGTTAACGTTTGATGAAAATATGCTTTGGAAAATACCAAAACTTTCTCAAAGTTAGTTCAATTTTAATGTTTTTTCTCTTTTTTTTTTTTTTTTCTTATACGTTTTCACTCACAGTTTGTTTGGAAAACTTTCTTCTTTAATTCATCTGTAGGATTTCTTCGCGGAAAATATTGTACTCCGTGAAGAAAAATAACCTACAGAAAATGGAGAGAAGAAAAAGTCGTACGAATACCAACTGAGTTTTTGAAAAAAAAAAGATTCTAATAAAAATAATTGGGTGGCTGAATAAAATTGAACTTTCTATTCGATCTACTCACGTATTCAGTTTGGGAGATAATTATATTTCTTCTGCACAATAATTTTCGTAATTTGTGAATTGAAAAATTTGCATCTCTCGTCCACTAGAAATTGATGTATACCTATATAAGTTATGTGAGGGAAACTGATATATTTTTGTACAGTGCAGTGAAAACTTTTGATCTGTAAACGTTGGAAAGTTTCTGACGGGTCTGAACTTTTTTTTTATTGATCTGTGGCGTGTGTGTAAAAACGTTATTGATGGACATGAAAAATCCCGGTAGAAGTTTTGAGCCAATCTAGTAGATGTGTAGCGTTAGTTTAAATTTCAATGTTATGCATGTCAGTCGCGAACACCTTGAAAATATATTATATTATATTCTATGTACATAGAAATTTTTCTCTTATCGCTCAGTGTATGGAAATACAACGTGAGATTCGCGGTTCGTTCACCCCCTCTGAAAAAGAACTCTTCAAAATCCGACGATGTTCGTTCTTGAGGAAACTTTAAAATTCACTCGTAAAGTTCAATTTGGTGAAAATACAAAAGTTTCTCATCAGCCCGAGTGCGAGAGATGGAACGAAAATTTGTCAAAATTTATAATATCCTATCTCACGTTTGTCTCGGTTATTCGATTCCGCAAGAAATATACTTACACGTATGTAATTACGTTCTGGGATTAGATGTAAATCTTCGTTTCTGAATAAATGAATATTATTATATAACCATATTATCTAGATATCATACGAATGCAATAAATTCTGAAAAAATATAAGCCAAATGCCAAACTGGCGCGCCTCTGCAAATCTGCTTGTAAAGCTTTATTCGTTTTATAACTGAGCTTCGCACACATGTTCTACCTCGTATTGTGTAATGTACAATATTTTTCTCACGAATCGTTAAAATGTATAAAAATTTTAACCCTGTTGGATGTTCTTTTATAATCTTATCGGAGACGTGATTAATTTTTTAATTGAAAAGAAAATTTTTAATACTGATTTTTCGGCTGCATTCAACGGGGACGTTGACGATTTGAAATGTGAAGATAACGAGAGTTTTTATTAGTCTGGAGAAAAGTTGAGGAATTTTTAACAACGGGATAATCGCTTCTATAACTTATCACGTGTGGGTATATCGTGAATGACCTGTAGGGAGATATTTTCATTGAAAATATGTATATAAAGTTGACGTGCTTTTCTGAAAACGCGCAATTAGTGAACCGTCAATTAATAACGAACGCGTAACGGTTTAACGGCAAAGATTGCCATCCCTGAATTTCTGACGCGACGCTTGGACGGGAACGTCGCGACGCCAGTTTCCATGCCTTCGGGGCTTGTAAGGGTGTCACGCTTTCCCCGGATCATCAATCAGTGGACCGAGTTGAACCTCGGTATAGTACGTATATACCTACTCTATAGGAAGGACAGAAACGACAACGCCCGCCTCCGTCTTCTCTTACACTCAACCTACTCCTCAGTTCAAACCCCACCGCCAACCTGACAGCCCTAATTACACAGCCAAACTAATAGACTAACTTCAAACAATACCACCTCGTACCTTCAACCTTCGCGTACCTACCTCCTACTGCTGCTCCCGCTCCTTTTCCTTTTCCTACCGCTGCTTTAGCCATATTAATGACTTCACTGACGAACTATATGCTGCAAATATACTTGTAATGCTACTCTAGCCCGCAGTCATTTTTTGAACTGTGCAAGGTCTTCCAAATTTAACGAAAAAAATTCCACAAAAATTCACAGGGTTTGTTAAAACAGGGGGAAATCTTTGAAACGTCGATAAAATTCTGGTAAAAAAACATAAAGCATTCGTCTCATTTTTATCAATTCAAAAACTTGAGGATCTTCGAAATACTGGTACACTCTCGATACTATCATATCCACTTTATCCGATGATTTTGAGCTTTTAAGCTCAACGGTAGAAATTTCGGTTGGACCGAGTCTGTATAAACGTGAACTGAAATTGGGGTAGGTGGATAATTGAGGTACGATTAGGTGACTTCTAAAATTAGTTGGAAGTATATATTATGATTGTGAATAGTCCCGAACCCTTGTGAACCCATTTGACCTTATGTATTTATTATAATATAGAAGTATCGGTAGGTATACCAACTTCCGGAAATTCACGGACGTTAGAACGTCCACGGAGACGAATCAAAGAACGAACTGTTTCGACGGGTTCTTACTAGCTACGCAAGGAGCACAAATTCTGACAAAAAAGGAAAACTCTCCTTTGGGAGTAACCCAAAGATGGTATGGGGTTGGTCGTAAGTTTCGGGTACGTGGGACCGACTCAACTCAGATATATGTATATACCCCACATAGACCAGAATCTGAGAAGATGCTGCGAAGCAAAAGTTCTGACACTTGCAAGACAAGCTCGATAACCGCGAGATAAAAAAAGAGGTGAAGAGAAGAAGAGAGAAAAAAAAAGAAAAGTTTTTAAACCGTTATAGCTGAGCCAATAAAACTCCAGAAAATTCTACTCCATGAAAAAATTTAGGGTTCCTATTTCTTCAGCCGAAATTGACGTACGTCTGTCAGTTTATAGAAAAATTAGATTTGGATTCGCGAGATACATCAGCGGTGCGAATTTTTATTAACATATATTTAAAAAAAAAGTAAGAAAATCTTGCCGAAGTGTAGCCGAAATCGTTGATGGTAACAGCGGAATGGTAAAATTAAAAATCAAGAAAAAAGAAATAATCAAAAAATAAAATTGGTAATAATTCTAACTTTGCACTCAAAGAAGTATGTCGCTTGGCTGTAACTTGTCGGCGTTAAGCCAATTAAGATGACGCATGGTAGAAAACTTTTTACCGTTAGGCACAATCAATTTAAGCCTCTCTCATTTTTTTCCACGCTTCTGACTTTACTTTAACCCCCCGCTATAAACTTTATGCTTTCTCTTTCATTTTTACTTTCATCTTTCTCGTTTTTCAAAATTTCTTTCTTTACAGCTGGAACTTCATAATTTTTCACGTTTTTTCTCTATGCTTCATATAAAACCGAAATTGATTCTCTGATTTCTCATTTTTCACCATCTCTTCGGCGTGGCAAACAACCACATGAGGGGGTAGGCACTTAGAACGAAGAAAAGGGAAGAGAAAAGAAAAAAGAAAGATGAAATTAAAAAAGACGAGGAGTCTTTCATCGTAAGAACTGAAATATCGAGTCGCTATTATATACTCATCGATATCAAAAGAGATTTATTGTATTTAAACATTATTCGCGACGCAGCTTTTAAGCTCAAGATCTTTTTATCGATTCTGACATTTTTTTTCGAAGAATCTTTTGATACCGAATACATGTAAATCTCATTCGAAATATGCGATATGAGAAAAATAATGAGAATGATAAAAATAAGGACGCGATTTTCGACTTGACATACTTTTCGAGATGATTTTATTTTATCTTACTTATAGTAATAGTTGTCCGCCTTGGGCGATATATTTATAGCTGTGTTGAAATGAATATGACTTGAACTCCTATAGTGGGTAATTGCTGGATAAGAATAAAATGAGATTGAAAAAGAAAAAGAGAAGAAAAAATTGAAAGAAGTAAAAAATAAAAAAAAAGTGATTCAATCAAATTAAGCCGATCCCCGGGCAAAGGTTGAGCCCCGTAATCTCCTTTCTATCTCTCGATTTCTATTTCTCCTATACACCACCCAGTATTATATATGTATATAGTTCGTCAATTTTAAACACCGACTTCAAAACGCCTTTTAATTAATTTTCTATTTGAATTTCTTTTTTTTTTCATTTTCCAATAATCCAAACCCTAGTTCGCAAACCGATCGAGATTTTGAATTAAAATACGAATCGACTGAATAAATTGCACATCCTGTATGTGTACGTCAAATATATAAGTATATTTGAAACTCGTATGCGAAACAGCTTATGTATAATATCTGGGTAACGCCTTGAAATTTTTTTTTTTTTATTAACATTCTACCCTGAATACCTACTAAGTACATACTTTAAGTCGGCAAACGCTCCCGCTTCTGCCTCTCTCAACCTGTACGATATAAGTAAAGCTCTTCAAAACGGACCAAAAACATACCTGAGTACATATACCTATGTATATAAATATGTACATATGTACAGACCGAATCGTGCAAAGCGTCAGGAATTTCATTACTTCAATGTTCTGTATATACATATACTTGACGCTTTCCAGTCTGCCAATCAACCTTCGATGCGTATATCGGAATTCGATCTTTATTGGCTCTTCCGGTACCACCTAACGATACCTGACAGTTGCCTGCCTATATTGCCGGTGTATAGCGTCTACCATATCTTTTTCTGTTCTTTCTTTTTTGGTATTTTTTTTTCGTCTTGTATAAAATACACCTATACAGGGAGATTACCGTGGAAGTTAGCTGCAGTCAGTCAGAGCCAACTCGGTAAATTCCTTTTGCCTATTTGCTTTACTTTTTGGATCATCGGTCCGACGAAGCAATTTTTCTATCCAAATAGAATTAGATCGATGAAAATGAGGCTCAGGACATCCTGATGAAAAAAGAAAAACTGTCGCCCCTGATGCAAAAATAATAGAAATATTCGACAACTTCAGGTGGCTGTACAGTTGAAATCGAGAAAGAGGACGGCCAGTCTGTGATAAAATATATTGGTATAACCCCATCGGAGAAGCGCAAATAAACCAACATAACGCGGTGAAATATATTGCAATCTTGCCTGACTGACACTATAGGGGTTTTCGGACAGTTATTTGTTCGCGAGAAGAAGAAAAAAGTAAAGTTGTGCGTTCGGGGATTATACTTATACTTCGATACGGAGGTACCAACGCAGCTGCAACGTTCTACTGCTTCAATCGCGTACGTTTTCTTCAAATATTGAACACGACGTAGCGCAAGCTCTGATCGAGTGTAGCCAATTTCTTCTTTTTTTTTTTCTTATCTTGATAAAGAAAAAGCAAAGAATCAAAACTTTTCTCTCATGGTTTGTTATTCGAAGATGTTTTTTCGACGATATTTCATAACCTTGAAAGGCAGCTTTCTGGAGTAACAAAAGAACCACCTGCTTGAAAGTATATAGTGTGGGTGTAGATATTTGAAATACGGTTCGAGAAACAGGTGTTGTATTTTAGAAAATTTTTATTTTTTTTTCCCACTGATGGATTCGGGTTTTTATTTTCTTGAACCTGTAGGATACCATCTCGGTTTTGGTTGTAGAAGGAAATTAAAATATTTATGACTCGAAGTAGCCTCGGATGGATAAAATCCGTATCTCTGCAGATCTTGAAAAAGCGAAAAAAAAGAAGGAAAGTGAGAAGAGAAAGAAAAAAGTCAAGTCTTCCGCTTCGTGGGAACGAGAAGTCGACGTCGTAGTATTCGAGGACACGTCCGGCGTCCGAAGCTATATTATATGGTAGAGAGGGAAAAGTGGTGCGCCAGGGAACGATAAAACGTGATTTTCCAAAGCAACAAGGAAGAAAGCATTTCAACCTGCACTCCTTGACTTTACTCTCCAAAAAATCGAGTCTCTGAAAACACCCACCTCATGCCATTTTTACGGCGTTGCATAACCCCGAGATAAAAAAAAAATAAGAAGTATAAGAACAGAAGTAAAACGAAAGTAATCTGAAAATTTGTATAAACTGATCGTTTTTATGAAAACTACCAACTTCCGTGCGCATTACGGTCGGGCCTGACGTGTGCTGATCTGTCCAAATATATATTTATACATATAAATCTATCCATATACGTGTATCCGGCATTTTGACTTGTTTTAAGGAAAACCCTGGAACAGATAAGAGGGCTTTTATTAATCGTAAAAAATACGTAAAAATTCTCCCCCTCCACCTATATCTCCCTACCATAATACTTGACTTCGAAACGCCAAACGCGAAGCGGGCTATGATATCCTCATCCGCGACCTACCGAAAAGGGACTACTCGTAATTTCCGTTTTCTAATAAAATTATAACCCCCAGCTACGTCACTCCGAAATCCCCAACCCACCTGACGAACGGCTGCTATTCACACCCGAGATATTAAACCTTTTAATATTTGCACATCCCCCAAGCACGCGTCAAAAAAATTATCCCTTCATATCCCTCCAAAGCTCCTATATTCATTCTCATTTCACACTTCGGACGTGCATAGTAAAATATACGTGATTGAAAAAACAGAAAAAGAAAATCCTGCAGATACACCCGGCGAAACGATATTAAAGGGTTGAAAAATTGACAGAAGGATGCTTTTTATTTTTTGTCTTGACTGAATCTGGTCCGATTTATTAAATGTCGGATATCTTTTGTGTGCGTACATAGAAATTTAAGCTTGGGAAAATAAGTGGTACGAATTTCCTCACGGGGCAAAAATATGCAAACGACGGGAGTTGGAATTCTTCAAGATTCCGGGCGCGATGTAATCCGGGAATCATGTGATCTGGGTAAACGTAATCACAAACGCGACACGTATGTATATTACTCGCTTCATCGTCGTCGTCAACTGCACCAATTCGGCAAACGGTTTCGGTCCGATTACTCCAAACCATATGTGTGTAGTGTGTACAAATATAATGTGGGAATACAGCTAACGGCTTTCTACACCAGAAACCAGGAACCAGAAACCAGAACCCAGAAACCAGAAACCGGGTTACTGAACGCGTCCACAAATCGTGCAATACGTGAAACCGACTCTAATCCAAATTGCCCTGCTCCTGCTGCTAATAACGGATACATGTTACAATGTTACACATAAATGGACGTCGAGCATCTGCATGAGATGTATAGCACATGTCGCTTTATCATTTGGTGGTACCTTATCAATTTCACCCAAAAGACGTACCTATAACCCTTTTTAAGTTCGTTTTATCTATACGTAATTTCTTCTCCTTTCGATTGTCTATCGCACTACACTATAATAAGTCTGTATGTATCCCTCCACATAGGCAGAGCTGTACTGCAGCGACGTATCGATTTTACGAGTTTTCGTCAGATAAACTACTATATCATATACTGCATTTTTTATTACTTCGGTTCACATATGTACGTATGGGTTACATAATATACGATTGCGATATCGACATCGACTTGCGATTTGGGCAGCAAAGTTTAACGGCCACCGTTATGAACCATCGCTCACCTTTTTCTCATATAAATACATTTATTTTTAACGTATATAATATACGTGTGGTATGTACACGTTTGTATATTTTATTTACTCATCTGTTATTTATATATTTTGAGTATAGTAATGGTACGGATTTAGTATAATACATAATCGCGTACCTATATAACTGCAGCCATGGTGTAAAATGACACGTGATCTCTCACCACGCTCAGCAATTTCCTGGATTGGAAAACCGCCAGTAAAAATAAGAACCCGACCATTTTTATGGATACCTTATACAAACTGCAGTTAACATACATATACATGTATCTACAATCTGAATATTACTGTTCTTCGCGAGGGTGAAATCAGTTTTATTATAATCGAAATGCTAACATTTTTCTGTCGTCGAATTTTTCCTTATATCTGTTTCCTTTATTCAGTTTTTTTTTATTATTCTTTATTTCTTAATGTTATCTTATTTCATTTGTTCCCGTCAATTTTGTAGCGTGTATGATGTAATGCGTGTAATAAAACGTCAACGGAACCTTTTCCATTGAAAAAAGCAAAAAGGGCGAGAAGGGAAGGAAAAAAAGTAGTGTCATGATCAAGATGAACTCCAGGGGACTCCAAAAAGGTCACGATAAGAAACGGCTGGTCCATTTCACGCGGAACATATTTACGCACGCACCACGTAAGCCTACGAATTTCTCAATCTAGGGGATCAGAAATAGGGAAAAAAAATAAATAAATAAAAAGAAGGATATACGAAAAGGAAATAGAAAGGGAAACAACGGGATATAGGATATACGTGACTTACTCACATATCGCTGATGCAAGCTCATTATATTCGATATATTCTGAAAAGCGACGATGAGATTCGAGTCCCCTTTTTCAAAACATATGTAAGGGTGCATTTGAAAATTGAGTTCAGATATTGTTTTTCGATTTCAAGCTTCGGAATCCATTCAAAAGTAGTACAAAAAAGTTCGTTTCTATGTGCAGAGCTCAGTACCGAAATAATGGATACATACATAGTCCGCCCTTGTACCCTTTGGAAAACATTTTGTACACGATTTTTGGAAATCTAAACCTCTGGAAGGGAGTTGCGCTAGTGAAAAAAATATTGAATCGCCCCTATCGTTATTTTAACTTTTTGAAAAACGTACTTGTATTTTGTGGGATACGTGAAAATCCAATAGGAAATATACGTGGATATATTGTGGCACAGGGGGAGCCATTTTCCCATGTTGTTTTTGCCCCCTTCGCGTCTTATTACCGGAGGTAAAGGGAGGGCGCGAAACCCGCAGGTCGAAGTCTGAGGACAGAAGTGGCACGATTGGAGGCCGTTACGCGATAACCTGCTTATTGCTCCGAGCTCCTCGTCCACCACTACAATGTTCCAGAGTTTTTGCTACTGCAAAGTCCCAACTTCTCGAAATTGGGAAAAGGGTTTATCGCTTACTGCAGTTTTCTTGACACTCCTACGTAGCAATAGTTCCGTGAATGATAAAAAATGAAACTCATACGGGATGCGATAATAAGAAACTGATTGAAAAATTTCGTCCCTCGATTTCCTTCAATTTCCTCTCAATCGTAAAATTATCAATTTGCAAATTTGTTAGCACACAGGAAACTGCGCGTGACATGACGTATAGAAACGAATGTGAATCAAGTGAGTGAAAAAAAGCTCTGGAAAATATCCCGATTCGTATATGTGCAGGTTTAACACAGATTACACCATACTGCTACACGTACCATCCACTCCTGTTCCCCTGTATTCATTATTCTTTTTATTTTGTTTTAGTTTTTTTTTTTTCGTTTTCATTTTAATTTTTTTTTTGTGGAAGTTGTCTCGTTTTACTCGATTTTTAGGCGGTGAAAGAACAGCCGACCGCTCGCTCAGCACCGGTGGTTGATGTATTCAAGATTAATGCAAACAGCTAATGTTATGTTAATGCTTCGGCTGGTGCGCGGGTGGCTACGTGCAAAACGGGGAAACGTAAATACAGTATACATCAGAATAATCTCCATGTTGACCGGTATGTACTTTCTGGTACTCTGAACGTAGAAGCGGATAAACGCGAAACGCTGAATGAGCTGGGAAATTAATTTGACCTGCACCGCAGTATATTTCTGTCTATAATCCGGAATATAATGCAGATATTTGACGATCCGTACGGTGCATCAGATTATACATAGAATTTTTTTTTCTTTCGAGAAGTGAGGGGGTTGAGAATGTCGGCAGGGGAGGTCAGAAAAGGGACAATAAATCGTTTTTCTTTCTTTCTTTTTTTTTCTACTTCTGCTTTTCTGAGAGGGTATTTGGATAAGTTAAATTTCTTTTCTTTGAGTTCATTCGACTTTTGGAATAAGTAATGTTTCGTGAATCCAAACAGAACGGAAATTCGAAAAGTAAATTGAGCAGAGCCCCTGCACCTTCACTCACACCATTTCTCTGTTAAATCGTAATGAGGTTATTTGTAATTCCAGTGGCTGATCAAATCTTCGTAATTTCCGAAATCGTCTACTTAAAATTCTGTACCACCGACTTTCTTGACGTTAGAAAAGAGGAATATAAAGACCAAATGTTGAACACACAATGAAAAACGGTATTAATTTGAAATAAATTTAAAAAAAGGCCGTAGACATATATGTTTTGAATCTTAATCAGAAACAAAAATTACTCAAAATTGACATTTTATCTCTTGAAAAAAAAAAAAAAAAAATGAGAAAAGCTGATACGATAAAAAACCAGTATAGATAAAATTGAGAACGCTTGTGGAGAAAAAAATTTTCTTCATTACCTAACACGATATTTGAGTACATAAAGCTGGCGCCAGAGGATATATATAAAGGTCCTGAAAATGTATAATATGCGGATACGATTATTCGACTGCCCACTTTAGTTTTTCATAGAATATTGTCCCATGTAGTAAAAATAATACACGGTGAACTCTCATCTCCAATTTTTTTGTTTTTTCTTACTCTCGTATACCTCCTACGCGTTTTCAACCCTTAGTTTTGTGATGATCCCTTATCGCGCCCCAAGATCGTCCTTTGTTTCGCAGTGAAGCCACTCCTTTGCTTTGCAAAAGAGGGCCATTTGAATGCGGCTTCTTGGCTCGGATTTTATTTGGATTCGAGACAGATCCTACGGTGTTGGTCGTGAAAGTGAAGAGGGGTGAGAGAGTCTGGATAAAGATAACGTTGAAGTTTCTGCTGCAGCTAGTCGAACGAGCAAGCTGCCTCTATGTTAGACAAATAAAAATTTGAATAATCCCAACGGTAAGCTCGTTCCGCTAACTGCTAAAAGCTAGCCAATGAAATTTAATGTTAATCGTTTCGATCCGCCTCCCCCACCTACCCGCTACTCTTACCCCATCAAGTTGCGGAATGTAAAAAATAAGTGAGAAAAAGGAACTAGTCGGAATAAAAGGACACAATTCGAAATCTCGTGATTCCAAATAAAGCAAATAAAATATCTGCGCGCTGCAACTATTTCACGCTATACGACGACGATATCCGTCGCATATATAAAACGCGATTCCTTATTCGCGTTAAAGAGAAAATAACACGAAGCTAAATAGTTATAGGTAGGTTGTAACTACTATAATAGGTGTTCGCGCATATCGGCGTGCAAAAAATGTATTCAAACTCAAATCAGCGAACAGATTGTCATATCCTCGATTTGCGATAAACCTTTCCTACATCACCCCATTCGATGTCATAGCTACCTATGTGTATGTACATGGCTACTCATATATAGCTTCAAGGCAGTTAAGGGAACAAAGAAAAGACATCTTCTCAATAAAAACTTTCTACTGTCGTCGTCGTTGTCGACTTTTTTTTTCAGATGTATATACCTTGCGACGCGTTAAAAGAAAAGTTTCCGCAAGATTATCCTCTTCTGAAACTGACCGTTAGACGTCTTCACCAAACCGAACCCTTTACCAAGACAATTTTCGCTGATCGAGTAAAACCCATAAAACATACCATGAAAAGAACAAAAAAAAAAGTTAGAAAAAAATGTTACATTCTTTACTATCACCCCTATTCTTATTAGACATACGTTATCATTCTGCGAGCGCTGATTCGATTACGAACGGTCTTAAGATTTTATAAAAATTTTTACCGTAGATTTTCGAAGGCTAAGAATTTCATTTCGGTTCATCAGCAGAAGATGTAAACGGGTGTGTTCGAATCTGGTTAAAATAATCTCATTTTTATGCCCTGGAATATTATGAGATCTATATAGTATTATTTTTTTGACGACCGTATCTGAAACCCTGCAGATATATTTTTATGGTGAGATTTTTACGACCCCATTTCTTCTTATATTTTTGATAACTTTATGCATTCGGCCATAGGCAAGGGAAAAATATCCCTGCGTGATAAGCGAACGTCTATAAGAAACTCGAAAATTTTCTTATCGGTCTAATTACACAAATACTTATTGCATCGTGATCGACCTTTTAGTGAATCTATATTCCACGAATCTATACATTCATGATCATGAATTACAGAGGAATGAAAATCGAGTAAAAAATAATTCAGAATGAGTTGATTCACCAGAAATGTTTTTTACCTTATTCCTATAAATTCTCATCTCCAAATTTCTTTCGTCCCCGACTGTAAAACCAATCTCCTTTCGAGGCAGTGATATCGGAAACACAAAGAAAATTGGTGGTTGAATAAATAATTAAATTATGGTTTTAATTGCGCAAGATTTTTTCCTCTTTGTAAAATCATTTCTTTTATATTATTATGTTGTGTAGCTCCTAGTTTATCCAAAGAGACTGACAAATGTTTTGGAGTGTGAAATAATACTTGTGAAACGATAATCGTTGGCATAGAAGCGAGATCTTCTGTAGCTGGTTTCACAGCACGAAGTGTGCTAAAGTTAATGGTAGTTGAGAATTGCTATTTTTCCTTCCTCTGTGCAGTTTCCGGAAACGGTAAAAGGGGTGGAGAGAGGGAGGGGGGTTAGGAGGAAGGAAAGATAGAAGTGGATAGCTGGTTTGAGCTGCCAGCGTGTGCAACTAACCAACAACTAACCCGAAGCATCTCCGACAACCGCAAACAGTATTTTCTTCTTTCATTCTCATCCAGCCCCATTCTCCCTAGGTGTCGAGGGGGGCGAGAAAGTAAGAGAGAAAAGGGACAGAGGGTGTTGGAAAGAAGAAACGCGAAAACCCCGCGTTCTTCTCGTTTCTTGTTTAAAAGTATTTTTCTGTTGTTTTCACCCCTTATTTCAGCAAATAACTTCTCAAATTGTGAGAGGGTTGTACACTTTGCCACTGTTGTTACTACTGTATATACATAAATAATGTATATATATGCAGGTTTGATATATATATTTATATACATAGAGTTACACCAGTGTTTCAAGAAAGTTTGAAATTTCATTTAGTTTAGACGCTCCGTTGCTCCGGACAAGACACTTTCTTTCCTTTCTCTCATCGCAACTGAAACATTACCCACCTTCTTTTGCTACCCCCCCATCCGTTTCAACGCTTTTCACGGAAATGGAAAACTTTTACCCCGTCGGTTAATTTTGCATATTTTATAAACTGTAATGCGTACGCAGGTACAAAAACCACTGTGACACGGTTTGTCCGATTATTCAATTCTTTCGACAAAATTATTATAATGTCAAGTTGGGAACAATGATCTCTAGACAAGTTATCCAAAACGAAGAAACATTTTTATCTTAGAGCATATCAATCAAATTGTATTTCCTTGAAGACGAATTTAGATCTTGGTTTTTTTCGGTTTTCTCTCAAATAGAATCAAGGATTTTTTTTGAACAAAAAATGTCCATCCTAATAACCGCCGCGGAAGAGATCCTGAGACTAGGTTTAATTGGCTTAAGTCCTGGCTGATTAGAGTGGAGGAAGATGCGCTGGGGTAAAGTAGAAAAAAATAATAAGAATGTAAAAGGAGAAAAAGGAAGGAAAATAATTGCGGTACTATTCGCAGGTGAAAAGTAGAAAGATAAAAAAGAGAAACTTTGGTACAAGAATACGAAAAAAGACGAGAAATTTCAGAAAGCTTACCGGTCATTACTTTGATCTTCTCGTATTTCTCTTCTGTATGTCATGTAGTTGTTTCGGAACTAATCCAACGTGAGATGTAACTTAGCTACGCGCTGCTTAGATTCAATTATTTTACTTTATCGCGTTTGACATCGTTCGGGATTAGATGAGAATTGATCGACGGATTAACGGGCCTTTTTTATTTGATGATAACGATTTGGAGAAGGGACAAATAATTAAGTAAAAAAAGGGAGGAAAAAAAGGAATGAAACGGAAAGTTAATTGTGCGTGTATTTTGCTAAGCTTTGAATTTATTTTTTCTAATGAATCGATTCAAATTTTTTTTAGAAAATTTACCATTCAACGCACAACGGTTTTCGTAGCTTGATCTACTTTGCAAAGTGCATGAGAATAGCGCGTAAGATCCCATAACATAGATTTTCATTTTTGACTCAAAAATCGCAAAAATCCAAGCAAAAAGGGTATACCTGAGATTTTCTTCGATTTTGGGGTCAGAAATCCACATTTTTTCTTTCACCGGATTTTAATATTTCCTTGTGTATTTGAGTTCAGGAATCCGAATGTTTCAATCAAATTGATCTATCTTTGGAAACAATAAAATCGTCGCCAATTTTCCTCATTTCAAAGCAAAAAAATTGAGCTACCTCTATTAGCTTTATTCGTAGCTTATGAAAATGATAAAAAATTTAAAAACGCAGAGCGCAAAAAAGTGCTCCCTCACCAATTGTTTACGTATATGCCGGATATGGCGGTAGGTATACTCGTTGAGCTTTCAGTATACGTGGAAAAAATTGATTACTTTACTATACTTCTCTGTCAAATTGTTACCAGCTGAGGGTGAAATTATTAGTTACAAATAAATTGTTTCTTCTTTCGATACAAGTGAGGCTTCAGAGCGATGGAAAAAGGAAGCAAAGAATAAATAAAAAATAAAGCAAAGAAAGAGAAAACGAGAGGTAGATTAATGGTTTTGTCGTCTGCAGCCTGAATAACACGTACGGCAAACGGGCCGAGGGGATGGCGTGTGAAAAGTAATAATAAATCCACGCTGAATTTTTGCGAACGCGTGGTTAGAATTTGAAATTGTCAAAAGGTATATATAAGAATATAAAAGCTGCGGTCGACGCGACGAATAACATCGCGTCGAGTATGACTGCTGACTTTTCTTCTTTTCTGTATCGCGACTTAAAATCTCAAAGTTTCAAATGAAGATATACACCCCTGTGTATGAATAAAGTATATATACATATAAAATACATAAAATATATTCCAATGCCTTATAGGATTTCTAATTGTGCTACAAAATTTCTTCGGCTCCACAGGATATAAATATACATATGTATACCTCGCCGTATACAGAGGACGACAGAAAACTTGGATAAATAAAGTTAAGAAAAAAAGAAGCGAACAAAGTTTTGGCTTTTCGACAGCCGAAAGAAATATGTTCCTCCTTTTTTTCCCTACTTCCTACCCCGTTTTACCCCTGAAGTCCAGGAATCCCAAACATCGTCGTTGCCTTTGCTTTGGCAGCGAAGTCCCTCAGGAATCTTATAAGGAGGGAAACACGCGTATGTGAAACTTTCTGAACAGCACAGTAGCTTTTGCAGTAAGTATTACTATACTGCCGGTACGCGCTGATGGGGCTGCACATATGTACGTACACGGTGACCCAGATTTAACTTGTGAATTTTTAAAATCTCAGTCGTCATGTTCTAGTTTTTTTTTTCTTCATTTTATTTAACTTTTTTCGTAGTTTTTTTACATTCGTTTGGAAAATATTCATAATTTTATTTCCGATTGGGCAATATCGCCGCGATCGCGAAGGTCATGCGATAAGAATAAGTCTCGTGAAACCACTTTATACCCCGAGGGAAATAACGCTAAGATCAACAAGGCGAGTCAAACCAACCAAGAAACGAGCAAAGAAACTTGCCGGGTTTTTGAAAAAAAAAAAAAAATTAGTCTTTTTTTTGAAGGTAAAGCGCGAGTTGTAGGTTTTTTTCCTTTTTTGGTTTTACTTTGGACTGCAAAACTCTTTCACGTATTTGTTTTGTATTATATATATAATCTCGTTATAATGAGAACTGTAGATTGAGATGCGCTGTATAATCATTTATATTTGTGTGTATTATATATAGGATGATGTACTGAGGACTGAAAAGAACCTCCTCACTCTACTTTTTAACCCAACCTTAACTAACCTGACTTAACAAAATGACGGGATTTTCTTTGCTTGTTAACCTTCAACGTAGAAATGTTCTTCTTCGTGTTAATTACGGTAACCAGATTACCTAATTAGACCAAAATACTTCACCTGACGAGGCTGCTAATGAGCGTCGCGACAAATTCTATATATGCTATGTACGCTCGTCGCACTTTAACATCATACGAAAGGTTTTGATAATTACTACGTTTGCATTAAACTTGTGTACTTGTGTTCAAACAGTAATTGTAAGATATGTATTTATAATATGTATGTACCTACTTCGCTGGAGGTGTCGTGCATAGGGGCTTTGTTCGCCAAATACCCGGGGCTGTGCAGACTTAGTCCTTACTTTGCGCTACATGTGCTGCAGTCGTGTTACAGAAATTGGTGTGAAAATGGAAAATAGAATTCTCTCTTCTCCTTAGAGACTTTGAATAATCAATCCCAATCAACATATATCCTATACACCAACGTATCTTCGCGTGATCTTAAACTCACCGGAATTTCTCACTTCAGGTTTTGTTTCATGGATTTTTTTCTTTCTCGTTGCAGATGAGAGCACCCTGCAGAGCTAACTCGGAATAGAAGAACGGATCGGTGAGTTTTTCATTTTATTTTATTTTATTTTACTCCTAAGTGCTTTCGCCCTTTGATGTACGAAATAAACGATGAGTTCTGAGGCGTGAATATTTTCAATCCGGAAAAATCGTTGTTGAGAATTATCAATATTTCGATCTTTGATTTCTGCTGCGATCGCAGGTATAAGGTATATTATTTTATGTACCTATAGATAAGGTACCTATATACACCTATATAGGGTACGTATAGATGTTGTCTTGAAAGGAACGAAGGAAGTTATATTTCCAGCTTTCCTGGGTAAATCGAAAGGCGAAATAGAGATGGAAAAGTTTGCGAATAAAAGAAACAAAAGATTGCTACTTTAGTCGATATAAAGTTGTACGAAAAACAAAAGTTATAGGTATGCTCAACTTGGTATTGTCTCAGCTATCTATAAAGTCGCTCGCAAGACTTGAAAAGAGATAAAAAAAAAAAAAAATCTATTCTCGCGAATTCATTTAATAATTACCAAGGCTAAAAAAGCGAATGAAAAACAAATTCACATACAGATGAAGAAAAAACTGCATAATATATCTTGCATAATTATTAAGGATAAAATTTCTCGACGATTTCTCCTAATATAATGCAATAAATAAATATAAGAAACAGTGGAGGCGGAGATATCGGATAATAAAAGGAGGGCTATGAGGACTGCGAATTCCCTCTCGAGCGGAAATGGATACAGTAATAAGTGAACGGAAGCAATGAAATAAATAGAAGTAAAAGATTGTTACTTCAGTTTATCGGAAAATATCTTCTTGTCTATATAATATACATATAGTGTATACGTGGGAAACATAGAAAAATCTTATATACAGATAATAATATGATACACAGAAAAAGCTCCAGGTCGTAGTTATCAGAGTTTCTCCCAAGGAGCGAAGAGACGAGAAAACTGGATGACAGAATGAAAGAAAAACTCGTCCTGTAATGGAAGGGGGGTAAAAGTAAAGACCAAAAAATTAAATTAAACGAACAAAAAAAAAGCACACACACCCTCGTTGTCTCGCATGTACGACGAATGTACCAGCAGAAGACCTGCAGATGTCGTCGTTCGTTTTTGCATATTATTCCCGTCATTTTTATGTTTTTTATCTTCTACCCTTCACATCTCGCAACCTTTGAGCATTACGTGTTTGCATCTGGATCCCTGGAGCCGGTTGACCGCCCGAATTAGAATCATTCTAATTTTTGATCTCATTCGTAAACTAGTAGCAGAAAAATGAGCTGAAATTTTTGCGGCATATTGCGATAAAACAATTGCAGACCTTTTTTTTTGTTGATTGTGCAAAAAAAAAAACTATGCGATCAAAAACTGTGAATTTGAGAGGAAATTTAATAAACGAACCGCGGAACCATAATGTGGATAGAAACCTCGTTTTGGGCGGCCTTTTTTAATTCTCTGATGATTCGAAAAACGAAAAAATTGTTTCTTGTCAAGATCTCATCAAGGTTTTCCCCTCAATTTCGCATTCGATGAAATTTATTTTATTTTTTTCCTTCAATTTTTCTGTACATGACATGCGACATTATCACATATATGTGAAATACCGCGACTGGACTGTTCGTATTTTATATTCCATTCGCCAGTCCGTCAGGCCGTTAAAATAACAAGAGCGTTAGTTTACCCAATGTTAAACCATGAGCTGCTACAGTTATCGTACATGCATAGATATGTGCCGTAGATATAACAATACCAGAGTATAATATTTTCACGAGAATTTATGCAAACGAATTTCAAGGCAAGGTACATATATACACAGGGCCGTTAAATTACGCCTTGCGCAATGCGCTTTTTTCCTCTGCCGTTAGAAAAATTGGTAAAAATTTGTAAATCGAAATATACCTAAACATAAAACGATGAGAATTTTTTTTTCTCAATCGCTCGAATTCTTACTTACGTGTCGTTAAATTCGCCGGCTTTACGATCCTCGGACAGGCTCTGAATAAGCCAAGTTTGAATTTTACTGAAACTGATGACGCGAGGCTCTGCGGAAGGTGAGGAATGAGCAGACGTTCCTCAGTATGAAGCCAAGCCGGACCAAGTAAGGCTGTAGTAAGTGCCGCGAGTGCAGCTAACCCGCAAACGACCCCACAACGGGTCATATTTGATCCTCCTGACCCACCGGGTCCTTCACCAGAGCAGCACATATTCTCTTATCGTAGTATGTAAGCCTTAACTTTATTAATGGATAAATATTTTCACCCCTCTTCTTCTTCTTTTTGTTGGTCTTCTTTTTCTTATGATTTTTTTTTACACGTATATATTTTCCTTTTTATTATTTGTCTTACTGCATATGCGGGTGACGAGTACCTAAGTCACCGACATATTTTTGCAGTAGACTACGTTTTTTTCCATAATTGAAACTCTGCGTGTGTTATTGCGTTTTTATCATTCACTTATATTTTCACGTATCACTTTTCTTTTTTTTTTTTTTTTAATTTTAATTTCGTTTTCCCTTTTTCTTCTTTTTTTTTACAATTAACAGAAATTCTTTTTTATTCCAATACCACCGATCGGTCGCTGCGGCTGAGGTTTACACGTTTCGAAATAGTCAAATGTCCGGTGGTCATGTCGCGAAACTTTTATTTACTCACCAACGCATGAGAAAAAAAAAATTAAATTAAACTTCGTTAAAACAGACAATTAAAATTTTCAATTATTCAATTACATTTAAAACAAAAACAATAAAGTTTCTGGTGAGATATCTTATCTTGTGTTTCAGTCTCGTAAAATGTACGACAAAATATTTATTTTATTTTTATTTAATTAATTTTACTTTTCTTGAATTCTTTCTGGATTTTCACAGTCTCTTGTGACGCGCAAGTATAACGGTTGAAAAACGTGTGACGACGGTAGCTTGCGGCGGTACACAGGTCATCGTTTAATGCGTACTGCTCATAGAATTGTTTTATTTATTTATTCTTTCTTTTTATTTTTTTTTATTTTTGAAACTTCTTCGCAGACCGTAGCTGCTTCTGTTTTTGATGTCTTATGGAAAAGACGGCGGAGTTTTTTTTCGTTTTCGTTTTTTTGTATCTTTCGCTAAACTTTTCGTGTGGAAAAACTTTTGAACGTTCCAGTTTAGTCTCTCATATATACACAGACTGCAGTGTATATCACACTTACTACTGTATAAGAGTTCCAGTTCAATCTTGAGCTTCTTCTTTACAGCGCCAAAGTGTTTTTTAATGACTTTTTATCTTTATTTCATCACCAACCTGCACAACCTGATACCTTAATACCAACACTCTTTATAGTTTACTCGTATAAAATAAAACTTGGCGTTCTGGTAATTATAGTCAAAGGGGTTGTACATATAAATACAGTAGATCGAGGTACCCGGCTATTTTTCGATGCAAAAAGTGTATAGTTTTTTAAATCTACGGGACATTTTCGAAAACCATTTTGCTAATTGGCATTTTTTGGAAAAACGTTGGTTGGAATTTTTTTCAATCGCCCAGATTCTTTCTCAAGTGTGTGATTTTTCTGCGGACTGTTCTTTCGTTTGTCCAGAATTTCCCATATCCTCATACCCCATCACTGACCTTTGTTACATTTTGACCCTTTACTAACGAACGGAAGCCCCGTCTCAACGTCAGAATGAAAGTAAGGCGAGACTTGACGCGTGATGGCAATTTAGAATTTAATTAATGTAACAAAAATGCGAGAGAGAATATGTGATAAATATTATACACCGTATAGGTTTTTATCCAATTTCATACAATCTACCGATTCCAAACTATTCCATGAATCCTTTTATTTCTTTTAAATTCAAATTATTTTCAACCACGTAGCGTGAAACCATCTCTTTATTTATTGTCGATGAGTATTCAAATATATTCACGGAATATATTGATCATTTTATTTTCAATATGTATAAACCGGAAATAAACGAACTAAACCAATACCGCGAATGTAGTGTAATGTAATTCCGATGACTGAATTATTTAATGTTGAAAATTGTAGTCATTTTCAATTCCTATATTCGAAACGTTTTGAGGCTAGTTTTGTACGTATATGCACATATATGATTGCGTGAAATTTGGATTTCCTACAAAATAATAATTTACAATATTATTGGTATCAAAAAGCTATATGCGGACAGAATTTTCTACAGCATCAGAATATTTTCCGCGTACTACGGCTGAAATATATGATTTTATTTTTTAGCATTACACCCGCCGATATATTTTCAACGGTATGATACATGATAGTACGTTATTTAATAATCCGTAACAATTTATAATATGTGCGTTACGTTCGAAAAATGAAATTTATGAAACAAAATTGATCTACATCAATTTCAACGCGGTACATAATTTGATAGAATAATATGTATTTTGCCTGATTAACCACCTGCAGCGATAGCGTATGAAAAAAAAAGGTAAATAGGGGTGGTTGATTCGCAATCTGATCTGTGCACGCTGCGGAGTATAGGCGTCGCGACGTCGACGTCTGTCTCGTTTATAAATGTAACGGAAGTGTATAATTTTAGGTGTACAGAATTTTCTCTCACGTTACTCGTTATACCGTATGCGGCAACACGTGAAGTTGGCTGTTCAAACTCAATAAAACTCGATAACTTGATTAAGCGAAATCAGATTATCCATTTTTACCACAAATCCCTGACACTGCAGCTGTGCAGCAGTATCTAATAGCATCTCTGTCTGACTGCAGAGTATTTCATTTCAACCTTGTTATATTCTACCTGAAATTATATGAAGTTCAAAAGTTTTATACAAAATGATTTTCAAAGTACTATACATTAGCTGCGCGGTAACGAATTGGATAATACTCAAATCGTACCTTTGTATCTGAATTATACGACGTGTAATCTAATCATACGCGTGATTATTGTCACGATATTAGACCGTCGATTCGATGTATAATTAGCTAATTAATCGACCGATCAATCGCCAATTGATCGTTTAGAAGAGCGAAACCTGTACGGCATCAGAACTTCACCTTCATAAAGGGTCACCGCGCTCGTGGTATCTCCTTCTCTCTCTCTCTCTCTCTCTCTTTGTCGGATCAATGGCTTATTATCACACCCCATTGTTTCCGATAAGGCTTTCCGATTTACCACACCACAAATATATATCATCACCCGCATAAAACCATCGCGGAATGAATCCTAACAAATTGTGAGCTATGGGATAAGAAAAATATACATCATCCCCAGAATCGAGATGAAAGAGAAAAGAAAAATGAAGTTTTTGTGCACTGCATTAATGTCGATATCGATTGGATTTCAGATATTTTTTTCCTCTTTTCCGAAGCTCGCATCTTCCGCTATAAAGTCAACGGTTGTTTTCTGGAATAAAATTTGAGTTGAAAAAATAATTATCAATAGATTTGCGACCCCAATTATTTCTGCAAAAAATTACACACGTCCCGTTTTTTCGAATATTATATGAAACAAGCGCTCTCTATATCAGCTAGTATTAGCAGGGTGCAGGTTACAAATTGTTGAAAAAAAAAAAAAGAGAAAATTTATTTCTCTTTTCCCTTTCATTCGTTCTCTAGCTCGATGGAACGGATTATGTCATGCTACAGAGATTATCGACATTATAAATGCGCTGTATGACGATATGACTACCAACACTTAAGCCCATTGAGTGCTGAAACTCCCTCGTTACTTTGCTTCGCACAGCGGAGCTCGGGGAACAAAACCCCTCGCGCCCGCCACCATTTTCGCTCCCATCTTGCAGCAAACGAAACAGCATCCACTACTACCGCCCCTCGCGTGGCCCGATTGTTATGTTCATACATATGTACACGTATAATGTACGTGTACATAGTGTGTATATGTACAATTACATACATGCGCATTCACAACTAGAGAATTGTATGCATACCGGCGTTATACCCTCTTTTTCAGTTATCACCGGTGAATAACCCGGCAGACAAAAGAGCTTCAAGTTAAATGTAAAACGGTTGGAAAATTTAATTTATTAAAACGACACGCGTTATAATTATGTGAAATACACCCGAAGAAAAATCAGAGAAACAACATACCAAATTTGAAACAAAACAAAAAAACAATTATAATTAATTAATTACTCATGTATCATGCATAGATTTTGGAAGTACAGGGATGATAATAATACATCATCGAACCGATTGAGTTGATTCCTTTCTTCGATTTGACTTACAATTAATTATGACATTTGTCTTTATTCTTTGAAATTTCAATCCATCGATGATATTCGTACAGCAGAAGATAAATTTGCATTCCCCATGATTCGTTACTTTCTTTTTCCGAATCACTTTTTTTTCATTTTTTTTTTTTTCAATTTTTTTACGATATCATCAGGAACGTGTGGAGACGGTAAATACATGTTATCCTTTCAGCTGCAGCGGTAGGCACGTAGATTGCCTAAAATGTTCGGGCGTTGAAAACCAAAAGCTCCCTTTGATCTTCAGGTCGTACTCGTTAGCTAATTTGTTCTAAAATTTTATTCGCTTCTCTCTCCCGCGTATCGGATACGTTTTACGCAAATTTTTATGCACATGTATGTACACACGTACCTATACTTCAGGGATCAAGCAATTCCGGTACTAAAACTACATGGTTTTTTCATCGAACTATTTTTTTAATTTTTTTATTTCGTAACTCGATAAAAAAAAAGTCGAAACACTATAAGTAGATCTATTGCGTGTCTACTTTCTAATTTTGCAAGATGGGAAGAAAAAGAAAAGGAATCTTACTTATCTCCATAAACTGACCAAATTCAAGAAAACTTTCTTAGTTTTTGATGTGGAATATGTATAGCTTGAGAGAAAAAAAAGAAGTAGCTGTTACAAAAGAATTTATAAAAGAAAGACGTTCCAAACGGCGTGTGACACGTAAAAGCGACACTGGCAAATGGTTCTGTTACGACCCTACATAGCGATGATTTAACGCAAGTAAATATCAAAGAAAAAGAAATGTAATATGTACAGGGGTACGTCTACATACATGAATGTACGAAAATATACGTAGAAAACTTATTCTAAAGAAAAGCGAAAAGCTCTTGCTATAGAAAAACGAAAACTCGTACCCAAGTAAAAGAAGGGAGGCGCGCGTATTTTCTCTCACGTTATTATAACGTGTACGTCTATAAGCATAACAGGCATATATGTAAAATGTAAAATGTACAGAATCTGGGGAATTTTTTTTCTTTCTCTTTACTCTGGAGTTGTATATTGGAAACTGCAGCTTACGATGAACCATCTCAAATTTCAATTGACATTAACTAAGATTTCCAATCATGTACACGAGATATCAAAAAAGTTGAAAAATAAGCAGAACGAGAAAAAAAAAGATCAATAAAATAAACTGCGTACGGGTTAGTCCTACACGATGATCAAGTTCGGCCAGGTGCACTTTCAATCTTGTTGTTTAAAAAAAAAAAAAACCAAGAGAAAATCTGATAGCCCGGACTGAATCCCTCTAAAAAATTCAACGGATAGAAGTCGGTACTACACTTTTCCGATCAGACCGACATTTTACAGACCTGCTATAAATGATACGCCGGTATATACACGTGATCAGTATGGAATCGACCAAATCGAAATATATTTGTATTTTATAATGTTTTAAAACGCACCAGAGCTGCAATTACGATGTGATATTCGTGATTTTTGGAACGGTGTAATTTTTATCATAAATACCAGAGCAGAACGTGAGGTATAGCCACGTATTTTGTTGTCGGAGGAAATAACTAAGAAAAAAGTAGTTGTGCAAGGTATAAGTTCCGACGACAGATTTTTCTTGGTGTAGATTTTCTCTCTCATCTATTTTCTATTTCCGTAATTCCGTCCGCAGCGCGGTCTGCTGCAAGAAACCTCTGAAGTCGAAGGTCGTGTCTTCGTTCGAATTGTACATATAACCATACATAGGGTATGTATAGGTATATATTTATATAGATTTGTATGTACTATACCACATCGAACGAACGACTCGACGACTCTTCTTATATTGCCCACCCTTTCCTACTTTTGAAAGTGCTAATTAAAAGTTGAACTCGACCAGGATTCACGCCCGAAGGAACTTACCCCCTCCTTAGTTGTTTTCTTCCTTTTCCGTTCTTTTTTCAAATTTATTTATTATATATATATGTGTATGTATATTATATTGATATAGGTATATAGCAGCATATTATATTTTATTATGTACCTTCCGCGATACCTCCCGTTCTGTGCACCTCATCGTGGCTTTATTTCTGTTTGCTAACTTTTTCAGTTTATTTCCCTTATGCTCTTTTGTTTGAGTTGACTGACGTTATTATAGGAGAAAATTATTACGGAAAGGGTGTGTGGAAAAGAGGGAAGAGAAAGAGAGGTGAAAATTTAAGCAGTGGTAGCTGTGATGCTTTAAGGAGTCGGCACATGTACGCATATTTTACCGAAGGGGATTTACCAGTTTACAGAAATCATTTTTGCGAAATGAAGCAACTTCTGCCTCTCTGCCGGACAATGTTTTATTTATTTTTTTAATGTAAATTTATAGGATTTCTGAAAGTGCAGATTGCGTGAAATCTGCATATCAGAAATGATAGGTAAAAACTTGAGCTGTAATTTTGAAAAAGAGGTATGCATGTTCTGCCGCTGAATAGACGCAGTAGGTTATAAAATGAAAATTTTTCAATTATTTTTTGCACTAACGAAAGCTCGAGATAAATCATTTTTTATTTCCAGCGTAGAGAGTGAGAGAGAAAAAGAGAAAAAACTGTTTTAAAGTGATTGCGCTCGCGACCCGTTTGTCATTTGATTTGCTTTAAATTCCCCCGGGTGATTTTCCCGTTTTGATTTCGTCCCATTTAATATTTATCTTATTGAATGTCACTGCCAAAAATTGAAGCACGTGTTTATTTAGTACAACAATATACTGTTTGGAAAGAATGAAAACTTGCAGCTCGAAAACCATTTACGGAATTCTTAGAACAATTTACATCGGAAAGAAGTTTCTTTTTCTTAAGGTCAATAAAACGAATTGATGAATTTGAAAAAAAAAATCTTCAGAAACCTCATCGAAATTACATTTCATCCGATGCGGTTAAAGTTCTACTTATATACCGCAGGCAGTTCATTTCAACGAACTGAAATCAAGCTTTCCAGAAATCACACGAAGTTTAGTAAAACAACTATCACGATTGAACCTTGAAATTGAACTGCGGAAGATAGAAAAGATGATCAATTTTCATAATCTCTCTCTGCAGCTGCTTCTATACACCATTTTTGCCGCCTCCGCTTTTTATACCACTAAAAAATGATTTTCAAAAAATCACTTCCCCAATTTTCCAAAACATATACCAATCGTTCAGTTCACTTTCACGCGCTCTTTCCTAAATGTAATGCAGATCGAAGAAAAAATATACATTTCCCAGAGGCTTGATTATATCAAAGATTGTTCGTCGGTTCAATTTCACTGTTGCTTTAAATTCCACCCCAGATACTTTCATTTTCAATTTCCACGTGCAGTTTTATTGCGAATTCTTTTTCTTTCTTTTCTTGTTCCTTGGGTTTGATTCTTCCAAATGTATCCGATAAAGAGAGTGAGGAAAAAAAGTGCTCAACAACAGCCCTTGCAGCTCTTTCCATGTCTGAACTCGGTATAATTTTTTTCTTGCCTTTTTTCTTCTTGTAAATTTTTTTTAGCTACGTCACAGTTGAATCTAAGCTGCACGTAAAAATAAGAAAGTGTAAAAAAAAAGATGAGGAAGATGCTGTGCAGGGTATACAGTGTAGTCGGTCTTAAACGGACCAAAAAGTTCCGCTACTTTAAACGTTAGTTTATTACCCCCACGTAAACAAATTACGACGGCGTTTTACCGCGCAAACTAAATGCGGTGAAATGAGTTGAATTTTAATCACAAAACCACCTTGAGCCAGACGTTTATATATATACCTCATACCTATTTTACCCTCTAGTAATAAATTTACCTAACCTTTAAATTCGAGATCAAGATTCAAACCATGATTACGGAATTTTTTTGTTTGGGTTTGAACAAATTTTCAACCCCTTGAAAAATATTCTTTTCCAAAATTCCATCCAGTCGGGTTCCTCGTTCTATGGCTTTAGAGAAAAAGAAAAAAGAAACGAGAAATTTAAATAAACGAAACTCTGTTATGGTGTACAACAAATGATGTTTATTTACTGTAGAAATATATCCATCGAAGGGGGTTGTCTTTTTGAATAAAAATTTTGTAAGATTTTTTTTAAACACACATTCTATGCACCTCTTTGATAATCTCGGTACGCCGGTGTATTCAAAGTTCCTGTTTTTGGGGTAAGAATTTTTGAAAAAGGTTGAAAATATTTTGAGCTTTTTTTCTCTGAAAATGCGCGTGTCAAATTTCGTTTAACCGTACGCGCGACAGCTAGAAGCAAACTGTCTGCTCTCAGCACGCGCAACCCCCGTGCGGTAACAAGAGAACCCTACCGACGAATCGTTGAACTGAAATTCACCACCAACCCCTGCGACGCCCTTCATTTTATCCCGACGAAACCTACATATACCCTTCGAAAATTCGACGCGATGCTGCTGTGCACGCTGGGACACATAACTATATGTATATCATATACAAAACCCTCCCTACAGCGTTCTATATAATTATGTTATAATAGGTATTGCAGGTGCTGGTCCGTTAAATTGGGAAACCATCACCACCCCGTTACCCCCAAACTAGGATAAACCGAAATTCCGAATTTTGGGTTGAAACATATTCTGCAATTTCAATCACGTGCTACAGGGCGTGTTATAATTCTAAACTAACATCTGCATTTCTCTATTCCATTCCGAACTTTAACCGAAGCCTTTAACAAATTCTAAGTTCGTTGCTTCGTATAAATAATATTTTGAAAAGTCATTCGATAAAAATCCGGAAAAATATTTTTCTTTAAAAATGTTTCAAAGGGTGTTAACTAATTGTCGTAAGTGCGGAAGGGTTGAAAACTCAGATCAAAGGACAAAACTCACGTGCGCGCATCAGTTAAAAGCAACAATGAAGCAACTGGCTCATTAGGTCCGTGGATGGCCAGAGTTTCCCATCTACTACTACCACTCTCATTTGCCATCTAGTTTAACAGTAGTTTAACCGGAGTTTAGTTTAGTTCAGTTTATAGTCAAGTTGTTAGTTTTAATTTAGTTTCGCCGTGTATAGTTTCGCGATTGTGCTACGTGATCATCTAAGGTATGTGCAATGTGCATTATAATACTTCAATTTCAAGCACGTCACGCGTACGGCGAAAGTTGATTAAGATGTAGTAATTCAAATAATTTCTATTAAATTTCAACACCTTCCGTATAAATCCTATAAATCTAGTTTGACACGAAGACGACTTTCATCACCGTGTGCGAGAGACGCTTTATCGATAGAAATGTATACCCGAGTTCCGGCGCTTCTCTCCAAATTTAACGACTGAAATTTTCCTGCGCGGGATATTTTTCTATTCTTATTCTTTCGTTGCTTCTACGTGAATCTGAGATCGGGAAGTTATTGTTCGTTGTCGACGATTCGCTAAGTAGGTAGTAAATCACATACCTACCGTTTTGCTTATGCTTTATAATATTCATCCTCACAAAAGGATAGCAGAGATTTTCTAAGTAGCTTTACGTGGTCTACCGTAAGATCTTTACAATATAATACACAAGTTGCAAGCTTTTGCGTACGCAGAAGCTATGAGGGAGGAAAAAAAGGGGAACGAGGAGGAGGGCAGGGGTAAAGGATTCGGTTCAAGTTTGAAAAGGAAATAAACATTCGTTAAGAGCTAGCAAATGAGCACCAGAACGCTCTATACACTTTGCAATTTATATTATAGCCGGTACCGTAGACCAACTCACTCAAAGAACCAAGACTTGAACCGCCAGTTTTGCCCGCCTTCAGCGTATCCACTTGCCGCGCACCAATTACTTGCTCGTTCGTTTCTACCCTAAACTCTGCGTCAGTTTAGTCATTTTGTTTTACTTTTTTGAAAATTTTTCTTCACTTGCCAACTTTTTTTTTCAACCACATACATGAAATATCTTCGTATAGAAATTCGTACGGACACTTTTTTTTGTCCTGATCTCCTGCACTGAAAATTTCATGCCAAATCTCGTGGCCCATGGCACTGAAGATTTCATTCATAAGTACGAGAGCGATTACTCGCGAACGCTGGGAAAAATTGTTAAAAAAAAGATCCATTAAATATTTGAATTTTTATCTAGGATATAAAATATGGAAAAAAAAACAATCATCTTATTACTACTCGGCACCTGAATGAATCATCGATTTTTTTTTTCCATCACGGAATTCGTGTTAATTTCGTCAGAATAAAAACTTATATGACGTTGATGAAATAGCTCGAGGGAAAAGAACCGGTTGAACAGATGGACTTATAAAACTTTTTTTTCTCTACTACAGTGAGTAGCTGTAGTAAAAATATTTCAGAAACAGAAAAAAAAAAGTGTGACGTAATGAAAACTAGAATTTTTTTCTTAGTTAATTTTTTTTTCGATAATTTGCTGTGTAGCTGGTACGGTTGAAACTCGTATTTTGTGAAGATTTATTTCGATAATGCACAGTTTTTTGAACCCGTTAAATCTTTGAACTCGTTAGTGGAAATCGATTATTTAAAATACAAGTATGACCGACCAGAAAAGTTGATGCTTCGGAATCGAGGTAAACACTCTTATTCCGGATCATTGATCTGTGACAAACGTTATCACATATAGTAAACGTAGTTTTATCTCTTCTAACTGCAGCATATTATAGTGCGATTTTGTGAAAGGGTCAGGTTTTGGGTTAATATATACGTAACATTAGGTCGAGTTAAGTTTTGTTATGGGTTTAGTATAACGTTCTAACCATTTCTGCATATAGAGAGGAAAATAGGAAGAGAGAGAGAGTTCTGGGAGTCGGTGAAAATGTTATCATAGGTACCAGCTCGTGATAATAACCACGCGAATCGTTTGACGCTAATTAATGCTTAATAAATTACAAATTTTTGCTATAATTTATCGACCAGCGTTTATTACCTTTAACGCATATGTGTTTGTGTTTCTATGCGTTAGTGTAAAACGGTTCTGAACCGCGCGGTTATACCTAATAACGATTTACCTACTATACGTCATGCCTTACCTAACACGCTCAAACAAAATGTATAGGTAATATGATATAAGGTATGTGCTGTAATAACGATAACCTTTATGGCCTTCCAACATAGATATACAGATCATGAGTTACTATCTCTACGTGATTTTACTATTATCTTGTACACCGTTAGTACAGAGAAGATAACCTTCTAATATTCAACATTTTATACCACGTATACGTTTATGATTTTTATTTACAACATATGATTATTATAATGCGTGAGTTATTCGTGGTAATGACGACGTTGCGTACGTGCGAAAATTTATAATTTTGTATAAATATTTGTACTAAACGATAGCCCGAGGAATTATCATTCGGGATTATAATCCAAGGCTAACCAAGAGTTAAAAAGGAATGCCCCTTAAAAAAGTGGGGATTCCGTTACGTAGTTCAAGTTGAACGTCTTTCGAAATAGTTTTTATTAGTGATTTAAGTATCCAGTTCCCAGGGCTCGATTTTTACGAATTAATTTTACATAGGAATTTCTTAGACATAAGCGTAGCTTGTTAAATTTTGTAAATAGATTCACGTAGTTTGAATCAATTATGATCTTGGTTCTATTACCATTCAAATTTCCGCTCATATTTTCAAGCAATGTACAGTAGTAGGAACGGTTTATGTTGAATACCAAAATTATCGTACCAACGATAATGAAGAGTAAAAGCGTCTGCAAGGAAATTGGATCGAATAAATTTTACATTTTGCATTGAAAAAAAAAAGAGAGAAAAAAAAAAATTAGAATAGAAAACTCTAGGGGAAATTGGCAAATCGAATTTCTTCAGCTTTAGATCTTCTTCTCTCTCTTGGACATGATATAACTTTTATTATAGTACACCAAAATAATATAGAATGGAAAAAATGACAAAGCACCGTCCAAAGATCGGTTGAAAGAATTTCCTTCTTTTCTCTTGAAGCTTTGAACCGTGACTTAAACTTGATTGCCAATTAAATGCGCTGGCGGAAGAAATTCGCACGATTTAAAACAATCCAAACTATACCGGATAATACCTACTTTGTTATATAGTATAACAGGAAACTAGACACACCAAAGATAATTGGTTGGTGCAGAATAAATAGCAAGTAAAATTAATACTTTGGATTAAAATCGTCTATATATGAGGATAATGTTCCACTGTGTAATTTGTACCAATATATATTTTTTTTCTCTATCTCGTCCAGATAATTTTTTTTTCAAATGTCACATTCGTTTTTATGACAGGAAGCAAAAAAATGTCGTTTCAGTTAATTTCGAACGGTTTTGTTTCCCCGCGCATCGAGGTGGGAATCGATGTATCGAAATTTATTAGATCTCGTTACTATGAAAAAGAATAGAAAGAAGAAGAATTTACAGCTGCATGTAGACAACTGTTGACAGTGAAAAATTGTTGCGAAATAATTTCAACTTTTTACTTTGTCGTTCGGTGAATATATCATGACCGTTTTTCATCCCAATACAAAGGTGTATTTCTTATCCTATAGTTCGTGGTATACGACTATACGTCATAGTTTCCGGTCATGTAAGTCGCGTTCAATTGGACAGATGTTTTTTTTATGTACACGCAGTTATTTGAGCAGACCTGTAAAATGGATTATTCCTTACGTTCATTATCAGTTTTATCACAACCACCTGAGTTAAGAATATTTATATAGAACTTGTTTCGTTTCTTTTCAGTTTTTTTTTTTTTTTTTTATTTCCTTTTTTCTTGTTTTATTTATTTTTTTTTTTTTCGTTTGAAAGTTTTTATTTAGCGTAGATTGACGTTGCGACACGTTATACGTCCGAAGAGCAGGTATATAAATTGTCGATGAATTCACGCACTGAGTTGATAAGTTCCAATAGTACAGTGAGAGGCATTTCGTATTCCGTAATCTTTCAATTAAGCACGGGCATCGATCGTGAATAGCGAATTATAGATCGTGATCATGAAAAAGTATTCAACACTTATCTATCTGTGCTTAGTGATTAACGGAGTATTTGTGATCTGTGAGGCAGCTAAGAATGAACCACAAGTGAAACTACTCACGGTCGTAAGTTTCTAACGACGATGTGCTAAGTATTTTTTTCTTCTTATCTTTTTCTCACAGATTCTCACTGCAAGAAATTCATAATTTGCACTTTGGTAAATGAATAGAAAAACAACGATGCTCTTCGATGGCTCACATCGTCTGACATGTTTGTTAATAATTTTATATTCATTTAACGTCTTCTTTTTCTTTTCTGTGTCTCAGCTAGTTAGACATGGTGATCGTACTCCCGACTTAAGCATAGGCGAGTCTTACCCTACAGATCCGGCGCTGAATGAGGAGGATGATTTTTTTCCAGTGGGTTTAGGGAGTCTGACAAATGTAGGCTAGTTTGATTTTGGCGAATATAAAATACTCCTAATTCTAACCTAGCCACTTTTTTACTGACCGATTGATTTTGTCTTAGGAAGGGAAATTGCAAGGATATAATTTCGGACGAATATTAAACTCGAAATATAAGAAATTTCTTGGAGATGTCTATTACCCCTCGATCGTGAAAAGTCGCAGTACAGATTACGATAGAACAAAAATGACGCTGCAATTGGTTTTGGGCGGTTTGTTTCCTCCGGCACGGAGTCAGCAATGGATGGTTGGGGTCGATTGGCAGCCAATTCCTATGGAATATTTGCGCAAGGAGGAAGACTGGCTCCTACGTCCTAATCTGTGTCCCAAGTTAGTTGAGGGAAATACTAAAGTAGATTTTTAACCCGCCCTTGCCGATCCCATCGATTATTTCTCATCTTCCAGCTTCTTCTTTCTTCAGGTATATTGTCGCAAACGATCGTTATACGAACACTAGCCAGTATCGTACACGCGTATCTGAATTGGACGATCTTAAAAAATACATTGAGAAAGTCTCCGGTGAGGTCTATGAAACTACCCTGGACTTGGCTCTACTTTACGTTACTCTTGCCGCGGAAAGCTCTATGGGAAAGGAACTCCCGGAGTGGAGCAAAGATATTTTTCCGGACGGTAGACTGTTGGATGCTGCAACTTTCTTTTTCGATTTACAAAACGGCAATGATGAGCTAAGGAGATTGAGCGGAGGTGAGGCTTCTCCTTTTTATTATTCCTCGTGTCTCGTTTGATTGAGAGAAGGACTCTGACTAAAAAACAAAATCAAATTTTCTTTCTTAGGAATGTTTTTACGCAAGATGATAGATGATTTCCACAGTTATAAAAACGCGACTATAGAGAAAGGCAGGAAAGTTTTCCTCTATAGTGCCCATGATCTGAACATCGCTGGGTTTTTGAGCGCTCTTAAAATCTGGAAATCTCACATGCCGGCATATTCCGCCGCTGTCGTTGTCGAACTCTTGGAATATGAAGAGGATTATTTTGTTAAGGTACGTTGGAATGTAATGAAAAAATTATCAGATTCGAAATACTCTCTCGACAGTTTTGGTTATTCCAATCCTGAATATCGACCTCGACATCGTCACGTTCGGTCATACGCTAGGTTCGAAAAAAAAATTTGCATAGTTGAAACCTATTTCGGAATTTGGCTATCCTTGGTTTGTTACTATCGTATTTCTATTTTTTCTTTTTTTCTATATAGGTCAACTATTTTCAAGGAATTCCACCGCTGTTTCAAGAAATGCGGATTCCAGGGTGCGATAAGCTATGCCCGTTGGACGAGTTTATCGGCTTGCTGAAGAATGTCACTGCAACGGATGACGATTTGAAATGTGCCTAATAGAAATTTCGTAAGATTTTCATCGGTAGATTTCCTACAATACGTTCGAGCCACCTAAAGAACATTTATCTTGTTAACTCTTTAACCTTACACCGCTGTACAAATGTACCCACCCCTTTGCCCTTGAGCTGGTAGAATGCCCTTCCAAACCGGAAGACTCTCATTTAATTGAATCTTCTGGGAGTAACTTCAGGTAGGTCGGGGTGTGAAGAAATATACAGAGTTTGTAGAAATTATTTATCACCGCTTTGTCAGCTGATTTTTGAGCTCGAGATCTGCAAAGATCTACATATGAAAATTTTGAAGGAAATTTAAACGTTGAGAAGATTTAATACTTTGGCTACCCGAGTACTACCAGTTACCTGGTATGAAATTTTGATACACATATTTAAAAAGTTAGGAAAAAATCATCAGAAGAAATGAAAAGATAAACGTTACGATGAAAATAACAGGGACGAACTTTCGAGTATTTCGCGGCAATTCGCTGACGCGAATTTCGATAGAAGATACGTGAAATCGTAAAAAATATATGGGATTCGTGCGCAGCTATTGATGAAGAAGAAATTCCATAAATTTACCGCGGTTTGATGCCCTTCATCATTTTTCTCTCGTCACTATAGTGGAAAAGCAGACGTACACGGTTTTCTTCCATATACATACGATGTATATGTGTATGCTTCTCATCCCCGTATAAGTTCAATCAATTCACAATTTGGATATAGTGACGTCATATACGAGATGAATATCTCGCTCCATTGAACACCGCGCGCGATTCCCTCCTACTGAGGTATTGGATCACGGGAGAAAAAGAAGGGGGTTCAGGTAGAGGGATTCTGGGGAAAAGGCTTGAAATTCGAGTTGCAGGATATATCTCCCGAGATATCGATGTATATGTCTATATATTACATATTATACATATGTATATACAATATCTTTGGTACTATGACTATATAAATTTAGACGTACATGGTAGCGCTGGTACCGTGTATAGGCTGAAAGGTGCTGGTTCCTTCGCAGGTTCAGAAATTCTCTGGATCTGTAACCGTGTAGAGTAGAGAAAGGAATATCTATGTATGGGGCATTTCTTGTCAAATCACCTACTTCCGACCCTCCGACCATATGAAATTTTTTTTGTCTCCTGGAATTCTACAGCCGTTTCTATGTTACAATCTTCGTTTTTCATCGCATAATTTGAGTGATTTTCTATGAAAAAAATATTTATATGTTTTGAAAATATCACTGGAAATTTTTATTTCACAAGAAGCTCTTTTGTTTCATGTGAAAATTGGTGTGTAAAAAAGACTAAGAAAAAACCATTGAAAAATTGGCCGAATCATTTTGTACGTAATGCCCGGTATGAATGTATGTAGAAAATTTTTTGGAAAGCGAAGTGGCATTGGGAAATGGTTACGTGCCAGCCGCGGAAAGATATCCTGCTGCCGTCTTCGATATATCGAATTTACCTACTTCCTATCTGTATCTTTACTTTACATACGTACGTATGTATATAAAAATGGATACTTACAGCTGTAACCTACAGGTACACAGAACCTCAATACTTATACATAGTATATGTATATTATATTTAACTCTCTATTCGACATAGGGTCACGATATTGAAACACGTGTGACGTTAGAATGAAACTTTCATGCCCATGTACCTTACGATATAGAAAATATAAACGTAGACGCTAGACGCATGAAGATGCTATTATATGGATAAAACATGTTTATATATCTACGTACATACCATACACTCTGATATTTTATTCAAAGAATGTTCCTGATGGAAACGAAATCAAATTAGTTTCGAACGTATTCGTATTATACGTACTTATACCCGTAGTCCCTTGTATAAAGTAAACTCTCCTTTCTTTTACTTCGTTTTTTTTTTATTTGATTTTATTTATTTATCTACGTTTTATTTTTTTATTTTTTTTTTGTTCCCGAGCCTCCTTCTGCAGCAACAGCAGAAGCAGCTGCTACTGCTATTGCTGTTACTGCTGCACAGTGACGTTTTATACATACAAAACCTTTACCTATACCGGTATGCCTGTAGCTATACGAACTTCTGTGAAATACTGTGTGAGCCACTATCTTGCACAAGAACCACGTCTCTCAGGATATTTTATCTAGCCAGCCAAAGAGAAGAAATAGAAATTGCCTGCAAAGTGGAAATTCGTTTACACAGGACACAGTAGTGGCTGACTTAAAGTACCTCATACTATACCAACCCCATTCTCAACGTACTCTCCTCGATCGCCACATGTTGTTTCCAACCCATTGTTACACCTACATTGAATTTCCATTTTTTTCCCCCCTGTCATGCCAATTTTTTAATCGATTCCGGTTCCTTTTCTCTTTCTTTTTCTCATTTGTTTTATTACAGTCATTTCCCATCTGTCTGACCGGTAACTGAATTTAGAATTGCATGAGAGAAGTTTCTGGGAAAGAGAGAGAAATAGAGGGGGAAGAGGGAGAGTTAAAAGGGAACGCAGGATTCAGGAGTAAATTGGAGGGTAAGGCATGCGTAAAGGGACTTAATACAGCATAATAGCCACCCAAAGGAACGTTAAAGGACTCTCCCAACCTAGCTGACTAGCTAAGTAGATATTCCACCGTTATCTATATTCCTGCGTCGTTCTGAATTTACCCTCTAATTCAACCATTCAATTATCATATTAATCAATGACTTTGCCACTGTAAACTAATTTATAAGGGATTCGAAATGAAATAAAAAACCTGAGCAAAACTGGTAACCCTGATAATTTTGTATTTTGAACCTCAACATATTACAGAAAATCAACAGCATAACCGATAATTCACTAAAATTTTTCATTTTTGTTCTTGTACAAAATTTCTCACCAATTTGGATGTGTTAATTTTTTCTCCTCTCTTGGCTTTTAGTTTTTTTTTTCTTTTATGAAGATGGGATTGCAATTTTTGGGACTGGTGTACAATGCGCTAGAAATTTTCTCTGCAAATTTTGATCGTTCGAAAAATATTTCTGCCTAATTGGAACACGTATAAAGTTTGCGGAAGCGCGTGAATAATTCGATTTTGATTTGTGATGTTCGATAGTTGAAACGAACCGCGTTGGTTAACGATGACGTTGCGGATATTGTGTATGAGAAAGTGGGGAGTTTGATCAAAGCATTGAGAGTGTGTGTTGCGTCCTAATTAAGGGAAGTGATCGACAACGCAAAGACTAACCTACAACAATGCTAACAAGAATCATCTCACGGTTGAGAGATCGCCGTACGATGAGGTGCGGTTGGTTCTCTTGAGCGATATTTGGTGAAATCTCAAACTCCGCCAGCCACGAATACTATACCGCTTTTATGGTACATGTATACCGCGTATACCTTTATACTGTGCCATCGGTGCGCCGACGTCGGGAAACTCCAACTTATACTTGAACTTCAATTAAACCAACGTAAGCCTTCCTATGTCTATACCGACTCAAACCCCCTAAAGCTGATGCAGAGCTCATTGATGTGCAAATCTTTAAGACGATATAGACCGTCCAGCAATCTCTGCAGTTATACTTTACACTCGACTAATTCATCGTTATAATTCAATCTCCTTATAGATAATATCCTAGAATTATAAGCCAGTTATACGATACATCATAAAGGGTAGAAATATCTCGAATATTTTTCTAGTTGTAATTATTTTCTAAATCTCACGACAAAGACATAATAAATTTTCAACAAAAAAAAAACTTACTACGAATTATTTCGTACATTTTATACTCTAGTTCATGATAGTTATGGTGCTTCTTTTTTTTTCCAATACCCAAACGAATCTTCTCGGAAATATTGAAAGAAATTTCCAAAGCGAATTTGCCGGATGACTAGGTGTAATGTTCATCATTTGTTAGGAGGTGACTTGATATTCCTATGGTTAAAATATTGCTATAGGATTTCAATGCGGATGTTTTCTTTTTTTTTGAAATATTAGCTGCTTTTATTCCACGTTTACAACAAAAGGATATTGAATTATATTATACTCAGTTTGTGGGGTAGCATATGTTATAGGAGTTGTATATGGTTGATGGGGTAGGTACATCCTATTGAATGGTCAAACAATGCAACAATGGAAGATCTAGTCGGGAATCACGCCACCATTGTAACTTCATGTAAAGCTCACTCACTCAGAGACCCTGAGGGAAAGCGATTTAAGGGTTGTGTGTCTACCCCATCAATCATGGTATTTGCCCGCCCGCCTTGCCCGGTCTTGCCTCCGTTGCTTTCGCGAAGACCCGGGGGGCAAGCGAACTTCAATCCTCTCATCCCCTTCCACCTTCAAACCACGTATATATATGTACATAGTACATAATGTAACAAGGGCATTTTATACAAGTTCTTCAAGTGCTTCCAAAAAGTTTTCAACGAAACTATAAACAATGAGGAACCGCGAGTTAAAACGTGGTGAAAGACAAAATTCATACGACAAATTCTGATAGTCGATTTATCTACGCATAACCGTAGCAAGTACGATGTCAAAATTTTCTAAAACAACGCCATGTCTTGGGCGATGCACAAGTTAATCTGGAAACAATAGTTATGAAGTTTTTTATTCAGAGTTTCTAGTTTTTTACTCTCGTATTTTATTATTCTGAACTTTAGTTTTTTCTTCAATTCAGAGTCGATTAGCTTAACCCGATCCGTGGAATTTTTTTTTTCCTTATCCGCAGAATGATTACTCACCTCTTCAACGTAGATCGGAAAGCTGATCAGCACGATTCTTCGTATATAGAAGATCTTTTTTGGCTTTTTTTGATCAGTACTCCGAATGTAATTTCAGTTATTCTGCGACGAAGGAAAAAAGAATGAAAAAAACTGTTTGTTTCGAAAGATGAGAATCTGTTAACGGGCTTATTCCGAATTCCTTGAATCTCGGGGGGCAGAAGAGGAGTAAAAACCCTCCGGGTAATATAGCAAACATTGACGAATACCAAAGTAAATTGAGAACGTGGCGTTTCGCGCGGAACTATAGTTATTATAAATTAATGAAAATTTCATCCCACGAAGAAGACTGCATTTACATTAAATGTTTTAAAGTTTTAACTATACTTCAAAAATTAATATAAACTCCTGTGCTTAGTAATATAATGTAATATACACCGAGAATCGGATTTTTAATCGGCAGCATCCCAACGACGGATCTTGTTTGCTTTAACGGTCTTAATTCGCTCCGTTTATAATTCCTGGCAACGAGAGAAAACGTAGAGAATTCAAAGTTATACGAAGTAGCTACTTATAAAAGATTAAACCACTCATACCACAAAACTTTGTGTTTTATCCCAACGTTTTGACGCTGCGGTGACACGGTACAGTACACGAGTATCGCACGGAGTTGGAAATCACAAAAATTTATACTCATTTATATTATTTTTAACATTTTTATTTTTCTCTCATCGATCAACAGTTTTTCTTTTTTCCAATTCCCAGCTAACTGGTAATCAGTGTTCCATCTTAATGTTGTACGTAAAATTTTTCTCTTCGAAAATCTGAAAGAAAAAAAGAAGAGACGGATAGGAAAAGAAAAAAAGTGGAGGGAGTAAATTTAGGGACGGAAACAAACTGAAAAAAAAGCGAGAAAATGCATAAATAAATTCCATGAAGCAATATCTTCGCGTTGAGTACATCTGTACCAACCGTACGAAAGAGATGCGAAACGTTGTTACCTGAGTTAGATCGTATTAAAATTCAGATCCACCTTGTGTACCTTTTCCAACTTTGGTACGTAGCGCGAGACAATGAGATGTGAAATTAGGTTAAAAAGTGAGTAATGAGAAAAAGCAAAGTAAAATAAAAGACGATGTATAAGAAAGAAAATAATGGCGCAGGACTAACGATTTCTACGCCGAACGAAAATGAATGTATATATTTACTTTATGAAAAACGCTGTTAATATTCACATTTTTTGCCATTTTTTCTTTCGAATAATCTGATAAATGATGAGATTAAAAATAAAGCGATAGTCTTTCGAGCACGGTGTGTTAAAGAACTATGTGCAAAATTTTCTCCTCACGTTCGCGGACGAGGATTTAAAAATTTTTGACTCCCCATAAAACGCAAGCGAAATTATAGAGAAGTTGATACCTAGCTAAAATGTATATTATACATGTAGAGTTTCGAGACTAAAAATCGTGCTTAAAAGTATACGAACAATAGAATAGCGAGGCGAGGCGAAGTGAGGAAAAGGAAGTTTATCAACGTGGCGTCGTTAAGATTAGAACCCTCTTTTTCGCGACGCGACTGGGTTGAAGTTGCAGGTGGGTGACTGCAGACGGTTATATGTATATAGGTATATATACGTAGCGTCGGGCAAACCAGAGTTTGCAGACGAGAAAAGGGGAAATAGAAGGAGAAGAAGGAGGGTTTTTATTGGTCGTGATAAACATTTTTATGGACCCCATGCGAATTACTAGTTTTTACAACCCCCTTTCCTTTCTTCGCTCCATACAGCGTCTTTTTTTTTTCTTCTTCCCATCTTTCAACTCCCCAGCCTCCATTTTTCGCCTTTTCCCCATTTCATCCCCATCTCTCTTTTCCCCCTCGGCCGTTTCTGTGCCCTGAAAAGTTGGTAACGCCGAAATTTTTCTCTTTTACCACCACAACTCTACTTCATTCCTGATGTTGCTACCAGGTCAACGTGTACTGCAGGAAGAAGTACCGGAAGAACGTTATTTTGTCATCTGAACGGAAACTGGAATTCCGAATCCAAAAGAGATCCAGATAGATAGAAAGAAATTTCTTCTTCGTTTTCAACGCCTGCACTCGTTCTCCTTTCTACTCGATACGTTTTTTCGCATTTTCTTCATCACCAACAAAAAGTTTTTTGTGTCTCAATTCTTCATCTGCAGTTCGTTCTTCTTAAAGTTTTTTTTTCATGTACATTCATCCAGTTTCTAGCTTCAAACGCTGATAGATTCATTGAATATTTACTTCATCAAAAAAATAAAATATAAATATCTACTTGGCAAAATGCAGCGATGGGAAAAAAATCGCTGTTGGTATTTTAATTTTGACAAAAAAAAAAAAAAGAAAGCGAATGCAAAGTTGAACTTTATTCTTGACACGAAATCATCGCCGGGTATTTATGGGGACGGGGTAAAGTTTCAGTTCGTTGAGAGAAGAAAGTTTTGTTGGTAGGGGAAGGGGGAATGGGAAAATATAACGCTAACGACATTGTCGAAGGCTTTGGTGAATTACGTGCAGGAAGCTGTCGTATCACAAATACCAGGATAACCTCCTTTAAAAGGACCCCGTGCGCATTTGATACTTGAATCATTTGGCATTGCATCCCATTAATAACAGTTTTCAAAGAGATATAATATCGGAAGTAGCTGAAAACACTCGGAACAACATAAGTCCTCGAAAATCACCAAACTTTACAAATATATCAGATATATAATTATTATATCCACCTTATCCCATCGTTTTCACTCTGCAACGCTGCACACTCACGCTTCAAGAAGCTCGTTATCATTACCTATAAAAAACTAATTGAAAAAAAAAACGTAGAAATTAATGTTCAGTCAAACTCGCAAAAATTTTGCAACGAAAAAAAGATTGGGGAAAAAAAACGGGACTCGGAAATTACCACTCATCATGCGGGGAAATGAGGCGAGCGATTCTGATTATTCAATTAATCATAACTGGGTTTTAAAAATTACCATATCATGACGCTGTTAAGAAGCTTTATCATTTACTTTTATTAAATTTAAAAAAAGTTTTTTTTACATCCCCATACGTATATCCAGATTGTATGAAGTACGGAAACGAATGAAATATGAGATTGTGAAATAAAGTCGTCTATATAAACGTTGTTTGCGAAAGATTTGTAACGTATAAAAATGAAATCTTTGTTGAATCTGGGATCGATAGTAACAATGATAAGAATACCTGTAGGTATGGTGCGTATTATTCAGTTCTATATACGAAGGAGCGGTTAAGTTTGAGGGTATGTATGGGGAATCTGATGGTGGTATAGGTTGTTTGTGGTGAGAACGTGCTTGGAAGCCTATGTTAAGGTTTACCGGAAGTCAAACCAAAGGAATAATAAGATGGCTCTTGACTCAGCCAAAACCTTCAGCTGAAAGGATCATCCAGTGCAGCATGTGTATATAGTCGCTGATCTTATTCCCTTACGGAATACTACTCAATATTCTATAGCTGAAGCTAGTGCGACCAGGATAAAGAGAAAACAAAAAAGAAGAAGAGCAATTCCAAAACGCGAATTCTTTCCTCTTTCTAGGTGAAAACTTCGAGTTTTTAATTCGAATAAAATTGTCATGGGAGAAAAAAAGTTTGCCGGGATTCTTTCATGGGTTTAATTTTTATTCATGTTTTCGGAAGGGTGTAGAAATATTTCAGTATTTTTGAAAAAACGATTACACGCTAAGGAAAAAATAAAAGGGACTATTCGAAGGTTATGAGGTGGGAGAATGCAGGACGGCATCTTTGAATTTTTCAAAATGCGAAAATTTTTTGTTTTTGAGTACATGAAATGCACAAGTCCTCTCTTCCGCGAGTTGCTGAAAATTTATATTCGAAATACCTACTGCGGATACTTTATGTAAACGAATATGATGACCGTGATTTTCTGGTTGGCTAAAGCTTCAGAAAATTGCAGGTTGTTTGAAGATCGTTGAAATAATAATATGGCGATACAAAGTCATGGAGAGTTTATTACTTTCCATATAATATTTGAATATGAAATAGTCGAGTTACGATAAAATGCAAAATATATACATGTATGTATGATATGTTTAGTATACGATTCGCGAAAATATAGTCAGCGGTGGCTGAAAACGTATGTAATTTACCAAAGTTTTGAAGAACCATTTTGTGAAGCTATATAGTCGTGTGTATAAAAACCGTATGAAATACATAACAAATGGTAAGTCCCAGTGCATAATATGTCAGTTTCAAAAGCACAACTCGTTGAATGTAACGAAAGAAAAGCTGGGCGATTCGCAACCAGCTTTGTTGCATATACATATATGTATGAAAATGTATTATATAATATATAGTATATATGTATATAGGTAATGTATATATATTTCTTGAATGAAGACAGTTGAATAATGGCCCAGGGTTTTATCACCGTTTAGCGAAGGTTGACGAGAGTTCGCGAAATTTCAAGGCATAAGAGGCAATGCACACAAGACTCGCGTTTCACCTACACTACGTTATATAAACAAGAGACATTTGCACGGCCATTTGCGTGAAACAAAAGCCGAGTAGAAATAGCAGCTATGAAGGAGACGAATGACTAGCTCGCGCCTTAAACATGGCGGTCTCAGAGTTTCACACTAAACTCCACCCATCCCTTCTCGTAAAATATTCTCCAGGCATGCCCGTATAGGTATACATACCTATATCCTACGTATACCTATGTAAAAAAATATATCAGGTACATACATACGTGGGTACATAACAACTGATAGTTAGGCGGGATTCAGGTTAAATAGCTTGATGGTGTAAGGCTGCAGAAAAAAAAGAAAGAGGAAAAGAAAAAATTACACCACAAACCCCACCGCCATTAAAGTCCTTATTTGCATCGTATTGTTACGCTTCGAAAGCTCCAAAGCGCGCCCCGGTTTACGGATCTTAAAAGGCTTGCGAAAGCTTCCACCACGCTCAACTGGAATAAAACGGAAATAATCATTTATTTTTTGTTATTTTATTTTCATTTCTCGTTCGTCATGTGGTCTTTTTAATTTTTCTTTTGTTTCGAAATTGAGCTTGATTTTTCTTGTTTCTTTTGTTCCTTGGTTTCCTTTGGCTTTTCGGGCCCCGCAAGACATACATTATGTGCGGTATAATCATACCTGATTTCCATATAAATATGAAAAATAATCATAGTACGTTACGATGTGTATTCTATACACATGATGTGTAAGCTGCACAGAATTCTCATCTTTTCTCATCCACTTTGAATACACATACGTACGTGTGTGTGTGTGACAACGTCTTCCAGGGTATTTGAAACTCTATACATCTTTTATAACTATATGCAACGTTAATAACAAGACGATCAAGTTTCTCAGGGATCTTGATAAGTTCAAAATTAAGCACGGGGTAGCCAAGACAGCTAGTACTTTGTCGGGACCGTAATATCTCTAGCGAAATATTCTATGTGCACATACATATTACATGTATAAGTATAAAGGTACCCATATAATTGTATTAAAAAAAAATACAAAGGAATTCTATCCGATGCATCCCTCCAGGATATTCTCATCATAATTATGTCTTCAGGGAATTTTCTACATAGGTATTATAGTAATATCATAATCTCCGTTGCATTTGTTATGCACACACATTCTTTGGCTTATATACCTTATACGTGTAGCATGCATATGATTTTTTCTTTCCGCGCTATTTATGAAGCTATACGAATAACCTACGTCTCAGAGTGATCGATAATGTTTCGGCGTCGTATCGGATTTTGAGACTCCAATTCCAATACAGTCTTATTTGCTGCGATACCTTCGTGTAACATACAGAGATGTGCTTGTATACGTCTCTGAATACGTGCCTGATGCTTTTTTATTCTCCTTTCTTTATTCTTGATCGTTTCTTTTTTTAATTTTTTGATTTTTTTGCCTTTTTCATCGCTACCGTTTTTCACCGTTTTGCCATCCCTCGCCGCTTTCTTTTCCGCTGTGACTTTACTATACGTATACCTATAAGGTATATATATATATATGATGTCGGTCGAAACCTGAATGCAGACAACTGGATTCACACACAATTTCACCCCAATGGAACTAAAACAACCCCCACATTCGCGGTAGCTCTTGCGCTCCCTCTCTTCTCTTTCCTCCCTAACCTTCCCTTCAACTTTACCCCCTTTTTCTCCCCTTTTATTCCCCCTTCAGTCTCCCCTCTCTCTCTCTTCACCCTGATGCCGCTATTCTCGCGTCCGTGCGGATTCGGTCGAGTGCAGGCCAAGTCATCCGGGCCTTTTGACTCCCTGTATTCGAACACCCTATAAACGACTAGCCTCCTGCTGGTACCGTCCACAATACCTACACCCCCGTCAACCCCCACCTTCCTCCCTTGTGTAATTTCGCGACTGGTCACGTTTACCAAGCTCACTCACTGCTGTGTACCATTTGTTCACCTTCACACTTTGTGCAGAGACTGGACCATTTATACTTTGAACAATTTTTCCGTTTTCCACATTTATTCAATTTGGAGATTTTGTTTTTGCTTTTGCCGTACTGTGCTTATAATTTGTTGCTAAGTGAGTTTTCATCCTTTACCGAAGTCGCGTACGTTTTATATGGTATACAGGAGATAACAAAACTTTGAAGTTTCCCCTTTTTTTTCACATGATTAACTTGAAACATTGCAGTATCGAACGTTAGTGGAATTTGATTTCTCTTCGTTGTACAAGATTCGAATAAAAATGAGTGGAAAAGTAGCCCGGAAAATCGCAAGGAGATTTGACACAACGTTGAAGATTGTTATAAATTCGAGATATGAAAAAGTTAACAAATCAGATTAGAGGAAATATGATTCGCGATCCTCAGGGGGGGGGGGGGGGGAGAGGAGGAGAATCTCATCGATGATTTCCTAAGAAATTTTATTCACCTCTACGTTGGATAACTCAAATAATATCACATCTCTTTTATATATATATGTATTTTTTTCCTCCTGAGAATTTTCGGCCAGTGCAGATGTCATATCTCTGACAAGTGTTCAATTTTGTCGTAATATAAAAATATTCCCTAGAGGGGAATCAAAACTCACGTCAACTGTCAGTTGAAGAAAATATATACGAAAGGTCGACTATCGGTATCAACACCACCCCCAGATCACATCCGAAATGTCGCATCATGGATACGCCATATATGAGTTCATTTTTATATAATATATATATTCTGAAAATATATGATAACTAAAAATAAAGATTCTGCACATGAAAATTATGGTACACGAATTAAATCTGTGGAACTACAATTGAAAAATTAAAATAGAAATGGACTAGAAAGTTGAAACACAGAATTTTATACACACTAAAATTAGTTTACCTCTATTCTATTTCGAACCGGCTCATTTTGTTCTATTGTTTCCGACTGTTGCAATTAGCATTGCTGTGAACGAGTCACGTGATTCTAAAGCCATTCTATACCGTATAAAAGAAGGGTGAGAATATACCCAACACCGCTGTTTTACTTCGCCAGTATTACGTGCAAAAATAAAAGCTAAGAACAACCCCCTGTCGCATGTATAGATACTGACTTCTATAAGCTCCATGAGGGCATAAAACTGTTACGACCAACAGAGTGCCTAGCTAGACTACTTTCACCTATAAAAGATTGAAGACGACTGATGCCTCGTGGAATTGCCTTACGATGGAAAAGATCAAGCGTGTAGTACATTAAAAAACAGTAAAAACGCTTTTAGAATCATGGAAAAAAATCATCGTTAATTATCGAATCGGGCAAAGAGGAAACAAAAGTTCGCCGAAAAAAGCCGAAAGTTAAATTCTTCGTCGTAAATCATAAGTGAGAAATTTAGGGGAAAAATGTAAATTCCAAAAGCTTTGAATTTCAGGATTTAAATCTGTACGCACAATTTTTTCTTGTTGGTAAAAAAAAAGAATTTTCAACCGGAATGGTTTGACGAAAAAAAAAGAGCTGCAATGTTAGAGTTACGAATAAGCTGAAAAAATGAAGCTCAAAATATTGTCGTCCTAGTTTGTACGTAATGTGTATTAAAAAAAACTTGAAAAGTTTCAAGGAATTCCACTATTTTAAGTTGAAGTAAAGTCTCCTTTCTTAAAGGAATGCAGTTCACCAGCGTCATAGAGAGAGTTTGTAAAGGTGACTTTGGTCCGAACTGAAGGTTTGAAAAGCTTCGCTAGTCTTTGGCATCAAAAACATTCGGAAACATCTAGTCGCTGGACGGTGTCCAACTCGTGAGTATAAAAATCCCTTAGAAAAGAAATTCTCGTATTCCAACGTCGTCTTTATCAAGGCACATTTTCTTACAAGGAAAACTTTATAAGCTCGGATAAAGAGAAGGTGGACACAAAAGTCTTACATAGTTAGGTAGGTATGTATGACCACCGTTGAAACAAGCTTGAATAAAGCGGTCGCATTTTTTTTATCATTCTTTTTTTCTGTTTTTTTTTCTGTCGACAACTTTATTTTATACACACATGATACGTCATTTCTTTTACTATATATGAACGTACACGTAGTACCCATGTGTGCAAGTATTACAGTAACACAAAGTATTTTTTTTTTTTTTTTTCATACACTTTTGTTTCGCGACGCCCTCATCAAATTTCCTGTCGTCGGGTTCGCGAATTCCCCTCGTATTATATATCCTGTATCTTTCATCCCTGATGTCCGGTTTGTTTACGCTTCGCTGTGTATAATAAAATATAATATTATATTATATTATACATATATATTTTTCCCGTGATATTGTTGCGGCTGAGATTATATGGGAATGATATATAATAAGGAAGATTAGCCTTGCCCTGCTCAGGGTAAACGTTTCATCATTTTTCATGTTACACTCGGACTGTTATATTAATTATCTTGAAGATGAAAATTAGACTCCAGCGCTAAGAAAATCTCCTCGGTAGCCGCCTGATGATGTAGCTTATCGTTTATATACCTATTACCTTGATTATTATTTGAATTAATTTATTTAATCGGGATAATCTCAGCGCCTATCGCGGTATAATTTTGAATACCATATATATTTATCCCTTAAATGATCGAAAGCTCGAAATCGTAGCGCTAGAAAAAGTGAAAAATCATAGAAACGCATTTTACGAATAGAGAAAACAAATTAATTTCTCCAGCTATGAATTCCGCGAGGTGTAAGAAAAATGACTAAAAACCAAAAAAAGAAAAAAAAACGAAGAAAAACTATGGAAAGCGTGAAATGAAGGTCGCAAATAAGCACGAGGTTGCGCGGGTTATTTGGCACGCTATATTCCCATGGGAAAACTCCTACGGCTTTTACCATTATCTTTTAGATAAAAAAAATTTCAACCGTATACGACTATAGAGAGACCCCCGGTGAACTTATCTAACCATTGGACCGCGTCATGAGGGAACAAAAATTTCACCCGAAAAACTTTTGAATTATTGAATCATGTTGTATGCCAGCGAGGGATGGCTTGAACGAAAAAAGTTTAATTTTTTTCCACCAGATTCGTCGATCGTTGAACGAAAAAAAAAAATCAAAAAAATTTGATTTCTTCCTGCAGATTCCCAATAAAAAAATTTCATTTCGAGCAATGATCGAAAGACGTATAATATACCGTTGTAGAATGGATAATCATGACAATTCGTTTTTTTGTATTTATTGGCGAATTCTCTCTTAGCGTTTTATTTAAACTCCTCACGACCACTCTCCTCGTAGCTCTCCCCAAAGCAAGCACGCTTTGAATATCGAGGTGCGCATAGCACTCTGGTATACCACTCAAAGCGCTGCACCCAACTATCTTGTGAATAATTTTGTAGAATAGATATACTTATACATATATATCCGACTTCCAATTCCCTACATGATCGTCATAGCCGCTCAATTTTCTGCTCCTCTTTATAAAAGTGTATAAAGCCATGTGATATGGACTTTGAATCCAAATAAGAAATCATACATGCGATGTATAACTATCTTACCGGAGCAAAGGACTGCACCCTCAGGGAATTTAGAATTGTAAAAAGAGTTATCATCGAGATTGAGATTCTTTGGTTTGCTTTTCCATTTTTACGACTGTATCATATTCAAAAATCTGGAGAGATTCGACGTCGACGCGAATGAAATAAAATAGCGTTTAATTCCGGAGTTATGAAAATTTCGAATATCGTATATTGGATGCGACGCACAAAGACGCAGCTTTGGCTAAAAGTCGTATGAGTAGCGGTGGTGCATTTCGCGGTGGTTGTAGTGGTGGCGGTTCTGTGAAACGGGAGTAAGCTTGAACGAGAAGAGCGTTGTATAGGATATACGAAAGCTGGGAATCCGTATTATAATATACAGAGAGGAAAGCGTAGCCTTGGGTCCTATGGGAGGGATCTTATCCCCGGGGAGTCCTACACACCGTATATTCAACGGTACATTATATACGTATATCTATATACATTCCATACTACGGGACAGCGTATATATCTATACATATATCGACGTACATAGTTATATGTATGGATATACACATGTGATACATGCGGCTATACATGCATAATACACTAGATGACACGGCCAAGATATTGGACGCTAGAAGCTAGACACAATATAGATACCTGTACACATGACCCTTGCCGCTGAACTCTAAGGTACATTCTATATATACACTTATATACCTGGATATTATGTTCACCTGAATATTAGTTCACATTTTACACATGGACTTAGTTACTTGTTTTTGCGAAATGAAAAAATTTTCCAATTGACAATGATTGAAAATTTTCCAAAACAGTTCAAAACAGTTTTTAGCTAATTGATTTTTATTTTGAGTTTTTTTTTTCAATTACCAGCACGTTGACAGACATGAATTTACATACACATGTTGTCTGCACATAATTGTAGTTTTTTTAAACGTATCGAGAGTAGCCCGAAGGCAAAGAGGTAGAATCTTAGAGGCGAAGACTTTATTCGGAAAGACTGGAGAGGAAGAAAATAAGGTAGTAGGTAGTAGATAGGTATAGTAAAAGTAAGATCGGGATGTAGAGAGTCCTGTGGGAGTACTGGGACGTGTTTAAATAAGGAGGAGCTACTTCCCAAGGGACAAGCCAAAGAGAGGTCGCCAACAGATTCCCTCAGTGTCCCTCATGGATCGTAATTTCATTCTATAAAAATAAAAAAATGAAAAAAAAAATTGAGGAAAAAAATGTAATAAAATAAAATAGAATGGAATCAGAGATAGAAAGGAAGAGGGAAGATGTAAAAAAAAGATTACCCTTGTTTGACCACCGAGGATCAACCCTCATATACCCGTTGTAAACCTGAAAAAAAAAAAAATTGCTCTCCGTCGTATAACTTTTTAAAAAACGCACTGTATATACAAATGTTCTACATACACATACACCCATCTCATACCTTACGATATACGGTCTATAGATATACCCATAGATTTTTTTTCTGATTTTTTTTGCGTCATTTTTGTCCAAAATACACCCTAGACAACGTGTATTGTAAGCTATACTACGACGCTACCAACCCACTGACCTATATTTTATAATCCTTTTCGTTAACCCTTCTACTACGGTATTCGTAGTAGGAGGGGTAAGCGTAGTACTTGCGCATAGTAGAGGGGATATTCGTAGTAAACGCCGATAGGCTACCGCTGCTTATTCATCAATGCGTTCGAAGTGGGTGTTGTACGTTTAAAAGAATTGAGCAACTCTCGGACTTTCGCGGGCGAATGGTCAGTTTTCAAACGCTCATAACTTTTTGAAAAATGCACTTAGATCAGTGAAATTAGAAGCAAATCGAAGCTTGAACCTTCTGCTTTCAGACGTATACAATCAAAATATTTCCTTTTATTTTCTTTCTCCAGCGTGACGCTTTAAAAAGTCTGATGAGTGAATTCACATTTCGAGAAAAACTTCAAATTATCACGTCTTCGACAGCTAACTGGAATCGCGCAAAAGTGCTGACGATCTAACGATAATTTCCAGAAAATTTCGTTCGCATGACTTTTTTAAGAAAGATATAGCACAAATAACTGGGTAATAAGTCGTTGTAGAGTTGATTTATAAATTTTATACTCATACACACGTATAACATATAGCATACATTGCGCGGTGGTTCGAAACATTTTTTTTCTTTTTTTTCTTTTTTTTACAAATGGTGTAATATCGGCGGGTCGGGTGGCCAAAGATCTTTGTAAGAAAGACGGAAATATAATAATATCGGATTCAGTTATGGGCTGCTGTTGGAGTAGGAATATAAAAAAAAAAAAAGAAAAAAAAAGGAAATAAAAAAAGTAAAGGGCGGTGGTAGGTATCGAGACCGCCCGGATAGCCAGGCTTGAGTAGCAATAAAAGTCACCCCCCGTAATAGAGAAATCCACCCCTACACTACAAGGTTCTACTACTACGCTCCTAATAATCCTTCTATACATCGAATACGAGCAGGGTCTTTCGGTAAGGGATATATTATAGCCCTGTATTCGATCGCAAAAAAAAAAAAAAACGAAAGAAAGAAAGTAAGAAAAAAAAACCGGATAATAATAAGAAATATAGGTAGATCCTAAAAAGGTAGAGAGGAAAACTCAGCAGTTCACCATGCTGCAATCAGGGTGGATATCAAAGTCGAAATAACTTCACTTAAAAAATCATATTTATTATTACGTTATTTTTAGTGTGATAGTGAAGAATAGAAAAAAGATTCAGGAGATTTTTCAATTTAACGATAGAATAATTATTTTATTTAATAATTTTTTTGCTGGAATTTTCTTTAAAATTGTCTTCTTCCTTTTTTCGTTCCAGTTCTTGGAGAAGGAGGAATTTTTAATTTGGTGACACGAGTAGAGTTCAGGTCGCGTGGAGCAGGATGATGTACTTGGGTGTTTTCCGTATATACCTATACAGGTATGTCTATATAACACGGTATATAGTATGTATATACACCTATTCTCGTATTCTCGTAGTCCTGCTGTGGCTAATTAAAATTCTGTAGAATGAAACCGTACGGTCTGGTTTCTCTTCTCTCTGCGTGCTGCAACTTCCTTTGAAACAAAAGTAATTACCAACATCCCTTTAAACCGTACACTATTCTATGTGCTATACGATACATATATAATGTGTGTATACGTGTTATTTATATAAGCAAACACTATTTCTCCGAAAAATTTCAATACCGCATTAACACTGTTTCAAAATCTCATGGCACCTGGACATTATATTTTAGCTTTCTTTCACAAAATCTCCTTTATAATATTCTCCGACATAAACTGAAGGAACAAAATATGCATTTGGATATATCACATTTACTCAGAGGAAAGGGGACCTGAGACGGGGGTGGAAAAAAAATTCGAGAACAGAAAAATGATAAAGAAAAAAAAAAAAAAAAGAAAAGGAAGGAAGGGTAAAAAAAGAGAGAGAGATTTCGTAAGCTATAACTTCTAAAGTACGGTCACTTTCACGTCTCTCCAGTACTATCCTACGACGACGTGATCAGACTACGAAATAAACACTCGCAGCTTGTCACGCCGTATCGAAACGTATTTCATGTATATCTGTATAGGTATGTAACGTGCAGAATATACGGGCACCGGGTTAACGAGGTATGAAAATATTTTTTCTATTTAGGATATTACATATCCTCATTCTCTTATACCCGTCAAGAAATTTATCCCTAGGGGTAGTAGGTAAGCGGCCGGTTCGTATCCGTGAACAGGATAGAGGAAATAGTAAAAAAAAAAGTTTCAAACATTTTTGAACAGGGATTGACGAACATCTCTGACGTTTGGTTGGTTAGATTCATTGTATCAGAAAACGTAGAATCTTCACGCCTTTAAAGGACAAATTAAATATTAAATGGTGACGTGAAAATTTTGGCGAGAACTTTACTCTATACTCTCATTCTCCGAAAACTGAAGTTATACCAAATATATTATATAGATACTTTATATCCCGGGGGATAGGTATAAGGGTTCTTTCCGTGTTAAAGTGTTATCTCTTTGTATAAATCATGCAGCGGTAAGCTCCCCGCGCGTATTAGTATCATACCCAGTTGCTAAAGGCTCCGCCAGAATAAAGTAAGAAACTGCGAATTTCATGTTTAATATTATTTTATGACCAAAACAGACGGTTCACTGGAAATTTCTGTATTATATAATAATCTCAACATTAAACTGAAACAGCTGAACTTTTATATTCGCAAATAAACATCACGATCGCATTATATACTTATGATATATGATCTACAGAAATGAATGGAGAGAAAAATACTAGTAAAAATTAGATCCGTGATTCTTGTAGTTTTCAAAAATCATCTGTCTAATTTACCTCTGTATTCAATTTCCATATTTCAACAATTGGAATGCAAATTTTTGCAAATTTCGAAGAATGTACAAGTTACAGTTCACCGCTGTAATAAAATTGCGAAGGCAAAAAAATCGTCGTTCCTTTTATAGTAAATTTATTTTCATAATAAATATAATCTTGAGGAAGCGCGTTTTTAAGAATTATGAGAAATTTTGCACATGGTTATGTACCAGCCAACAGCTGTTAGGAGTTACATATTGTATAATATAAATTGAAACGTACGACCAAACTTGGTTTCCTGATATATACGATTAGCACTATATACATATAGTATTATATACGTTTATTAGTCGAAGTAACAGGAAACTAGTTTCAGAACTTGCTGGCAGCTGGCAGTGAAATTATTTCAAGGCACCAAATAAACCCTAATAAACTTAACTGTTCTAGCCTCGGTACATTCAGGATATCAAAATCTCTAAAAACTATATAGCCCGAAATTTTTTATTCTTCTGAAAATCTAGTAAAAACTTATAGAAAACATTATAATTCGGTTCAAGTTTCTAGTATTCTAATTTTCCAATGCGTTTCTGATATTCTCCATGAATTCGTGCAGGATTCACGTGCCGAGGTAACGTGACTTGTGGCAATTGTGTCCTGAAGTTTGGTGCACTTTATAATAGTAACAACTGTAGTACATACCGCGCAAACTACTGTGTCTTACCAAGTATATTATGTTCGCACTTCACGCTTGTAATATCAAGGAACATCGTACAAAGATTTCAAACTACATTCTAGAGGTAAACTTTTCTTGAGGATTCTAAAAATTGCGACAAGTTTCCTGATTTTCTTCATTTTTTTAGTTTTTTTATTTTGCATAGTTGCGCTCGTATAATGAAGATCAGCCAATTTATTTATTTATCTTTTTTCCATAATCTGCGGAGGTAATTCGCTTCGATAACTACAGCAAAAATATTTGGATTTCACGACTATAATAATATAGTCGACGCTATGTATACTACTGCTTTGAGCAGATTTGAATGTACTTCTGATAAAAACAGAAAGAGGGCTCGTGTAATCCAAATTCAAATTCGATTCAATTTAGGTTTCAGTCTGATTTGAGTTTTCGGAGGGTGTGGACATAAATAATATAATTATACAAGCCAATACCCAGTAGCTTATGAAAACTATGACATGATTTTTAGCCCAATAATTCTTTCGATTGGTAATAAACTTTGTTGGAAATTGGGACTTTAGATTTTATTTTTTAAACAAAATTGTAAATCAGTCGATGACAGATAAGATGGGGAAGGGTGGAAAAGACCAAGGATAAAAAGACATTTTCCAGCAAAAAAGTGGTAAGGGAAAGTGAGTTTTTTCTGCATAATAACGACCACTGGGATAGACGGAATAAGGGTAGAATGAAAAAAAAAAAAACAGAAAAAGGGAGGTTAACGTACCAGGGGAGGGTGGAGATCGTAGTAAAAAGAGGTTGAAGATACAAAGAACCTTCGGTAACCTTATACATGACGCTTTTTCATGTAAATCAGGAACTCTGCGCTGTATTACCAGTGTACCCTGTTGCAAATGTATAACTCAAATTATATAATAAGAACGTGACTTAAAGCAGACTTGTATGCATAATATGAAATTAAACGATTCGCGTGTAAGTTAAAGAATCAGATAGCAATTATGATTATTTTTTTTTCATTCTAAAAATATTTTACGGATTTCCCATAAACTTGAACGAGCGAGCATGCGATAAATTCTTTGACTCTATTTCAAGATGAACGGCTACTTCCAAAAACTCCAGAGAAATAATTTTATAGTTTATAATCGATACATAGCCGTATGTAGGCATATATACCAGTTTGTTATCGGTTCGCGATGGGGTAAGGAAAGGAAAACGGAATAGGATTCCTTGGGGAGAGAGTCCCATTCTTAAATCTCTTGCGAGTTGAGAGGGGGATGGCTGGCGGAAAGTTACCCTTGCAGACGGTGAAATGGTCAGCAGCCCGTGAAGACCGTATAGAGATAATTGTTTAACACGCCCATGGTAGCCCAACTTCGTATATAACTTCACCGCTCTTTCCTTCAACTATAGTACCTTCGTATGACATATGTACATATCTATATCTATATACTCGTAGCTTACACTCGCTATTATTGTCATCGAACAGTTTTTTCTCTATCTTGTTTCTTTTTCATCTTTTCCTTCAGTTTTCTACTTCTTTGTCAAAGCTGTTTTTTCAACCCTCGACAAAAGGCCGGGGTGTTGCAGGTTTAGGCGGTTAGAGTTTACTGCCTTTATTCTATAACGATCGAGCATTTAACCGTTGTTGTTTTCACTTGATCCCCTAGGGCCTATTAGTATACGCTTCTGCAGCTCAGAGCTTCCAATTTTTTTTTTGTACATGTAAATATATCTTTTTAATACCCTGTGTGGAAAAGATAGGTCGTATAATGGAACTTTGAAAACTTATACGAAAATATTCTTACGTAGATAACGACGTATGACGAAAGTTGTTTTTTTTGTTGATGATAGTCAGTCGTTTTTGATGGATTGTTCTGCATGTTTGCGTTGACTTGCGAGAAATTAATAGAAAATTAAATGACGTTTGCGTTGTGTTTCGAACTATTTATACACCTATTTTGACCGTGCTAATAAGTACATTTGTCAGTCAAGTGTAAGGTACAGTGTACCACCAGGTACCAGCACATGGTCTTAAACCAAGTAATCCCTTCTGATTTACATTTACGATCATTCATCTGTGCTTTCGTAAGGAATATATAGTTGTGTATGAAAGGAACTCTCTGCGTGCGGACGTATAGCCTACCAGGCTTATACCTACAGCTTATTAACCCATTCGTCTTGGCCATGAATAATTTACTAACTTAATACATTCTATAATCTTCCAAAGAATATGGGAAAGCATGGCAACCGTATAATATGTCTAACAACAAGATGTTCGTATTATTATATATGCGCAAGAGATTTATTTTCATATATATATGGATCATTCTGGAAATATAAACTCCCCGAAAATTAGATCAAACTGTTGAATTCTCTGATTATGTGAAGCATTCATCAGTTCATTCCAAGTACATTTCGCGAATAAGATATTGTATGCTATACTAGTGATAAAATTTATTCTTATTATATAATTTTCAATCACAAATATCGAAATTCAATCGATCCAACCCCAGAGATGATAAACTGAACATCTTATTTTTGTTCGGAAGATTTTTTCAAGAGTTCGATTACTCGAAAACATATTAAAAATGCAAAATTTTAGGTTCGGAAATATGTCTTGAAATATTATATGAGGTTTCTGCAATAGTTCACTTGGGATTTCTTGCGAATATTGAATAGAGTTATTGATCGTTTACATGGGTAAGATTGTAGTGAATATCTAATAATTGGTCATCGCATTCAATGTTTAAATAGAATTTCTTTGTCTGTCCTTATTTTCAATTGATGAGCATAGCATAATATTCGCGAGAAAAAGTTTTCTTCGAAAAATGTTGAATTTAGAATTAATCTCATCGAGATATCCTTATCTATTCCCTCCTCAGAACGATAAATTGGCAATAACTCTATCAATTTCATAGATAGATCAGTTTGGTTTACAGATTCGATAGATTCCTGGGCTTATAATATTTGAGAATACCCCATAAAACCCCTTAACAAAACAAGTGAAATATTTCTGAAGTTGTTTAAGCGAATATTTCTCAATATTTCGAACTCATATTCAACTAGCAGTACTAGAAAACTATCAAAATAAGCTCAACCAGGTTCTGAAAACCTCCTCGGGATTTTTCCAGATGATTTTTGAATAATTAACTAGATTTTTTTCTTGTTAATACGAAACAAATTTATTGCTCCAACTCATTGATACAAAGCTAATATAATTCTTATTGATCGTCACATCGCGAATGAAATTGAACATATTATTTTTTTTCTGTTCCAGTAAACGAGCATCAGACATCGTCTTCAATACTGTCTGCAGACTTCACATCAACTTTGTCGTTCTGGCAATCGATTGGAACTCGGAACGGGACATCACCAAGTGTCTCCGACGATCAACTTCCCTTCATCTTCGTCCAGTCGAGATGGATCTGCAACACATGAGACATACAAGTTCTTTTTTTGCAGAGGTATGAATTCATTAACTTATTTCCTTTATGAGTGCTTAGTAAAATCCATCATTGAGAGTTCCAAGAATATGAATTGCATCCCCTTAGAAAATATTTTCAAACATCTCCACATGAAATCAGATCTATTAACTTATTTCCTTTATGAGTGCTTAGTAAAATCCATCATTGAGAGTCCCAAGAATATGAATCGCATCCCCTTAGAAAACATTTTCAAACTTCTCTTCATAAAATCAGATTACCCAGTATTACCCAATGAACTTAGTAACTTCATGCATGCCCATAATATAATTTATCAAACACGCCAATAAGACACAACAATAATATATAATTATATAATTTATTATAATTCAATCGTCACATACTACATCATACAATAACTTATACATCAAGTGATATGATAGGTCATATAGCAAGTCACATATCAAGTTAAATTATTGTCTCTTTGTATTACAGGGTGCAACTCCAACGTCGCTTCGGTTGCTGCCGCCGTTGGACGTCGTGGGAGCCCGGACTCCTCCTGTCCCCCGGGGGGAGTCCATCCGGGTCTTCAGGGGGTGTCCCCTGGGATACAGCGTGGCCTCCCACCACCCCCGGGGTCCCAGGGGATATAGTCCCTGGGGACGTAAGTCTCCTCTTAGGAGACTTACTTCCCTGGGGACTAGTCTTCGGAGGCGCAAGTCCCCTGGGGACATGTCTCCGGGGATCCGGCATCTCCGGATGTCGGATCCCTGAAGACATCTCCCCAGAGGACTAGCCTCCGAAGACAACCCGGGAAAAGGAGGTCCCAAGCGGACAGTCGTCTTCGTGATTTCTCTAGAGAACCAAAAAACAGAGCGTCCGGGTCAGGCCTCCTTTTCCCGGGTTGTCTTCGGAGGCTAGTCCCCTGGGGACATGTCTCTGGAGATTCGGCATCCCGACATCCGGGGATACCGAATCCCCGGAGACATGTCCCCAGGGGACTAGCCTCCGAAGACTAGTCCCCAGGGAAGTAAGTCTCCTAAAGGGAGACTCACGTCCCCAGGGACTATATCCCCTGGGACCCCCGGGGGTGGTGGGAGGCCACGCTTGTCCCAGGGGACGGTCTAAAGAGCCGGATGGACTCCTCCCGGGTGACCGGAGGAGTCCGGGCTCTCACGACGTCCAACGGCGGCAGCAGGGGAAATATTAGGTACCTAGAATATACAGGAAACATATTAATAATGATGTACATGTAATAATATATTATTGCTAGTATTGTATCATACGTATTATAACAAATATATGTATATTATATTGTAATATAATATATTGTATTATATTGTATCACGTTATATTGTATTATATTGTATCACGTTATATTGTATTATATCATATTATATTATTTCATATTACATTATATCATGTTATATTAACTGATAATTAATTCATAAGGTGTAAATACCTGTAAAGTATTGTTGAATGCCATGTAACTCCTGCACATCGTGGTTTGAAGTCGAATAAATACTGTAAAGAACCAGGCAACTTCCATGTCCATCGATTATAAAGCTGAAATAAGAAATTGACCATGTAAGAGATAAAGTACACTGTAAAATTGAATCTGAAAATATATTATCAATAAATTCGTTCAGAGTATAACAAGGAACGATGTAATTTAATTCCTAAACCAAAATCCCGACGCTAACTTCCTCAATCTAATAGATTTATAGTGTTAGAACACGGATATGCAGTTAAGAATATTATCGTGGAATAAGTATGAATATACGGATACGTAAATGTATAATTAATTGTAATTGTTCGAAATTCCAACAACAAAGGATATTTTTAGCCCAAAGTTATGACGCTAACTTTCTAAATTCAAAATACGAGTGAATTTGGATACCGGGTTCGGATTCCTGAGATCGAAATAGTTGAAAAATCTTTATTCGCACGATCATATGCGAAGAGGCCAAATTTTGCCGAGCAAAATATTGAAAATAATCAAAGGTTGGCTAAACCCTAATCTTGATGATTCGTACGTTTGATCAATTATGACATAGTACAGCTGATGAAGGGGTTGCATCATTATGTATACGAAATGAATTGATTGATTGGTTTGACAGTCGGATCAAGATACAGCTGAGTTGCACCGTTGAACTAGCGAAAGTGCATGCCCAACCAGAGGGACAATGATCTAAGTTAATCTGATCTGAACTGTAATCTAAAGTGAACGAGTAACACTTCGAGGAATTTCTAAAACCGGTCAACTCGCTCTCGGGCAAGCAGTAATTGAACAGGAGACTACAATTTGCAACTCGTAATAATCAGGTATGTATTATATATAATATACAGCTGCGTGTATAAAGGGTTTCTTATTTGCGGGAACTTCTATCTTCACGGAGAATATTCTTCAACTTTTTGGTGTGCCTTTCACAGACTCTTTGATTCAGCAGGTTCTTTTTTTTTCTTAAGTATAACGAACAGGCATGTTCCGACGAAGATTGAATTGCATATAGATTTTCCAGTAAGTGTGTTAATAGTTTGAGAGAAATAAAAAGCGTGATTAATTTTTAGGAACATTCAGATTTAGGGGTTGAAAGAAAACCCAGCTTGATGAGCGTTGCAAGCAGCTCTAACACAAGAAAGATAAATTCCAAGTAATTTTTGTCCGGACGATCGCGCGTGAGCATCTACATTTATAATATACGTATTGAGGTAAAAGGTGGGTACACTATACACCCTATAAACGCGTACAACCTACAGATAATTTCCTACCCCGGGAATATCGGACGAATTACATTGGTTAAAAGTACAATAAAAGCCGTATGGCAGAAAACTTGGGTTTTGTGGAAAGCTGACCATGTCCCAAAACTACTGAAAAAATTTCTTAAACGAAATAGAGCCCTGCGAGCATGGCAATGAGATCACAAAACTGAAGCGCGAACTGAGAAAACCTTTTCTAAGATGCCCAGACCTAATAAACCTACCATATAAAAATCTATGCCGAAATCTATTTCTATCGCCTCTATTCGCTTGACTTAAATTTTCGCCCCGTTCACATGCATCTCGTGATGTCTGCGCAACGACCCGTTTGGATACTAGCGGGAAGTAGGTTCGAAAAGGGAGAAGAACGAAAGGTGTAAATACCTGTGAAATATTGTCCGATGCCATGTATCTCCTCCACAACGTAGTTTATTGTTGAATAAATTCTGCGAAGAAGCAGGCAAATCCCATGTTCATCGATTATAAGACTGAAATGAGAAAGTATAATCTAAGAAATAGAGTAAACTTGTAAAATTGCACCTAAGATATATGAATAAATCTGTTCAGTATAATGTAACAACGAAGAATATTCTTAAACCAAAATCCCGACGACAACTTCTTTAATTCGATGGATAGAAGAATTCGTAGTGTTTAAACACGCATAAAACTATTCCGAAATCAAGAATATTGTCATTAAATGAGAATGCGAATATAGGAAATTGAAAATGCACATTGTTGCGTAGTAGTGATTCGAACAAATACCTATGGAAATGGAATATCGAGACTCTAACGTTCCGAGAAAAAGAAAATTACAATATAATAGCTATTGTATATTATATTGCTAAAAAACTGAAATTACTATAAAGCGTAATACCTGAATCTCTCTTCCTTCCCTCTGAGGACGCTGACACCCCTAGCGTTACTCCTTCCACTGCTGTGGTTATACTGCGTCACTGCAATCCTGCCGTTGCCTTAGAAACAAGAGATCAAAAGCGCGCTCTATTATCCGAATACCGAGCTACACGCCCGCGCGTGATATGACCATTTCAAAATTGACTGGGAACAGGCCCGAATCCAATTATCGATTCAATAATGATAAAGCAAACATTCAAAGCCCAAAATCATTGAATAAAATGTAATAGATTATAGATAATTTCCAATTTAATGACTCGAAGCAGACAAATAAAAAAAAAAAATATGCCGATCAGTTTTCAGATCTCATAGCCATATTATGAGCTAAAAGACCATTTTACGAAAACCGATCGGCCGCAGCTTTATAGCTCCTCAGAATATGAATCATATTGTGATATGATAACTGCAGTTATTAAAATACCAGGAAAATAACTGCCACAAGTAACTCATCAAATATTTTTAATTTTTTGGTTTATTAGTAGAAAATATACATAATAATGTTGTTACATATTCACCTGAAAACCGATTATTTCTGCCAATTATTATGCGAACTTATATCAGTGTGAAATCTTTCGACTTTAATTATTCAAGTATAATTTTAATCATGTGTCGTATAAAATACACAACTTCATAGGCTATCGGCGTAAAGATTAATATTCTTATACTTGCCAAATTGAAGTTCAATTTACCGACAATTTAGAAAAGAAATAAATAAAAATCAGATTCTAAACACAATTAATTAGTATAAATAAGATAAGATAGTACGATTTGCAAGCGAAAAAATTCTGATATCTCGATTGGTTCTGGTCTTAGCGTAGTTTAACAACGGATTCGTGTTTCTGAAATCCATATGTACAGAAATGCATCGGAATACTGCGAAAAAAATGCTAATCTTTGCGCCAAATCGAAAAAAATCTGAGGTCTACTCCTTCAGATTTTTGCGATTTTTAGGCCAAAAATCTAAATCTGCTTGTTGAATTGATCTGTCGAAATGATTGAGTTATTGCCGATTTCATGCTTTCCGGAGCGGAAAAATTGAGATATCTCAAAAGGTTGTATTCGAAGCGTAATTTACTTGACAGATAAATGTTCCTGGAGTTAAAATATTCAAGAATCAGGCGAAATAAACGAGTTCGACTTTTCACCATGAGTTGACATTTTTTTTTGATTCCTGATGTACCGCGATATCGCCATCTTTGGCATCCCTTGCTAGAGTTTAATTTTACACACCCCGAACTACTCTTCCATTTGCCTCGGCGCCTTACCTTATATTCGGCGTTCTCAACTAGCGCCGGCCATCAGATTTTTGATAACTATATTCCTATTATCCTACCCCGGTTCGTACTAGCGCTTTATTATATGCACCCTATAAGTGCCCTCCTGAATCAGACCTAGAGATTACCTCAAATCAGACGCTCCTAACATTCGCGACCATAGAGTGAGTTATTAAAAATGGGCAAAGCTTAGCATAGTTGTTGGCATTATAACTGTATTTATACAAACAAATACAAATTCATGAATTAAGGCATGTAGTGGCATACCTCTCAGCAAAATTTGTTTCCAATAATAAATCCGTGAGAATATCGAATAAAGAATGCGTCGATCAGTGATAGTTATAATTATACAATATGTAATTGGTATTCATTAGTAATTCGCTCATTCGCACTAGGATCGTTTGCCCAACGCCTTTTGCGTCAGCTCCGTCTTCTTTTGCTGTGCTAATTCCTTTTGCTTCTTTTCATCCTCACGCTGTTTGGCCGCCTCTGCTCTCTGCTGCTTGATTATCGCTAGTCGTGCTAAGTCTGCACGTGCTTCATCTGTTTTTCCCTCAGCATGCAGCTTTTGATAATGCGCTTTTGCCCTCTGCTTCTCTAGTTCTTCCCTTTAATCCAAATGCATTAGGTTTCAAAGACTTGAATATGATACAAAAAATTAAATCACGCTCTATAAGCATTTATTCACCTTTCTCTCCGCGATAATTCAGGTTTGGATGATTTTGCTAGAGTCTCATTGAGCTGAGATAGTTTTTTCACTTTTTTCTGTACCCTATTCGGATTTTCTACTTGGATTAGATTTTCTACACCCTTTGCTTTTCCCTGCAAATAAACAGTAAACATTGAAGTTCTATTAAACCATTGTTCGAGTACATTGAAAAGAATAATGTGAAAAGTAAGTTTGCATTCATAATATAAGTCTCTAGAGAAACAAGGAGAGATTATTCATATTACTTCTGGGTCTGACTCAGACTCTGATCCCGAATCGCTGTCGCTATCAGATCCAGATTCTTCTACTTTCTTCAGTTTGTCACCAGCAGCCACCTTCGAATCTTCAGTTTCCTCTTCACTAGAACTCGGGTCACCTCGGGTTTTCTGCCAGCAGTCATTGGTTAGTCACTTTTTTTAATTGACAATGGATTGCTCTCTACCAAAGTTAACCTCCAAGTACTTACTCTCCACTGTCGTTGTTGTTCTTCCTGTCTTCGTTGCTCCTCTAACTCTTCAGGATTTGTGAAGCGGCGATTCCTGCCTTTATGGTTGACGAACTTTCCTGGAAAAATAGAAGAACAGATCGTCTGGTTTTAATCGTGCTACAAAAGAACGTGTTCATAGCAGCTTGGAGATATTGAGATATCACTTCAACATTACAGGAGTGCATCTGGATCTTACCACGTGGCATTTTTCTGCAGATTATCAAAACGTATGAAGGAAGAGAAACTATCTTCAATTATACGTTGCTTATTACCACGAAGCTCCTAAAATGGAAAATTATTTATCCAACGTCTTTCGTCCGCTGCAGCGATGCTGTCAACTAGCGTAAAGTCAACTCCAACTGGGGGATCGAAGAATTACCACTCCAAGAACATCGAGGCATTTCAAGGGCAACCTGAACCTCAAAATGTATAGGGAATTTTTTTTTTCACACACTTTGAAGCTGCCCTGGAATTAGTCGATTTGCCGAAGACGAATTCATGTGTATACATCGTGTACATTCGACTGCACTTGACATACGTTATTGAAAAATCCCAACCATTTTATATTCCTCAATTAATTCACGAATAAAACATGCCTAAGGTTCGTAGAAGTAAAAAGCCTCCACCAGATGGATGGGAATTAATCGAGCCAACTCTTGAGGAGCTAGAACAAAAAATGCGTGAAGGTTTGTGCATAGTTCAGAGCATATTATAACCAAAACACTCGTGTAATATTTATTAAAAAAAATTTATTTCACAGCTGAAACAGAGCCACACGAAGGCAAAAGGAAACAAGAATCTCTATGGCCGATTTTCAAGATTCATCATCAAAAGTCTCGGTACATATACGATTTATTCTATCGTCGCAAGGCCATCAGTAGAGGTGAGATTTACACTGATGAAAATACAATTAAATCCTATTTCCCTTGTCAGTCTATCCAAAACAGAACTATTTCATCTTACCTATTGATTTTGATCCTATTTTTGTCTCAGAGCTCTACGACTATTGCTTAAATGAGAATATAGCAGATAAGAACCTTATTGCAAAATGGAAGAAGGTTGGTTACGAGAATTTATGCTGCCTGCGTTGTATCCAAACACGAGATACAAATTTTGGAACAAACTGCATTTGTCGTGTCCCAAAAGGAAAGCTGGAGGAAGGAAGAATAGTAGAATGCATTCATTGTGGGTGCAGGGGTTGCTCTGGCTGAATAGCCATTAAAATAAACTAAGTAAGGCACTGTTTTTTATTTCTTGATTCATTCGATGTGACGGCTGTATGTAAAAATACTTATTTTGTAAATAAATGCATTCTTCAATGTTCTACTTCACCATAAAGTTCCATTTATTGTGCTCCGAAAATCTAGCTGCAAAATGGACAGGCATTGCCACTACCCAGTCATAAGTGACTGCCTTGTTAGCACATTCTATTGTCATTCTAAACGTCTCTCTATCCTTCTGCTCACTAGTAAATACTATTCTCGTCCCGAGTTGTATTTTAGGAAGCTGCATCAGCTTCTGTTCACCATCCACAAATATATTTCCATTGGGCGTAATAAGAATTGATCCTTTCCTTTTCAGGCTTTCAGTAATACCTACAGGCTCGAATACCAACCCAATTCCTTCATCATTGCTGCCAGGCACTGTTTCCAGAAACTGAAACCATTTCGATGCATTCATGGACCCAAACTTGACTCAATGCAGTAGAATCACTCACCTTAAACTCGATAATGTGATCAGCACCGAATTGAGGACTCTGGGATAACAGAGTGCTTATTGTCTTTGTAACTTTAGTCGCAATTCTTCCATTGTTTGTGATTAAATAATCAGCATTCTCTGTGTCCCAGCCTGAAAGATGCATCCAGTAATTAAAGTGTGGTGAACGGTAAAATTGAGGAGATTATAGTTTTCTTATTGACAATTACTGTAGGGTGGTATAGTAGTTTTTGCTATACGATGAACACTCCAGGCAGTGTCAGAAACCTGAATTCCAACTCTGAGGGTTACGGATTGATCCACGGTCAGGTCCTTGACAAAGCATGATGTTTCAGGACCAATATACACTGTCTCAAAGACAGGAGAAGTTGGGTCGCTTATTTCACCAAGGGCCTTTTGTACGATAAAAGTTTGCTCCTCACACGCATACTCGGGATCTGAGAGATGCCACTTTATTCGCAAGGATCCTGGACGTTCACAGACTTCTGTGAATTGAGCTGGTCCCATCCGCAGTACGCAACCCAAACGAGATATGCGATCAACAATTTCTTTCTCCACATCTTCGTTTGGAGCGCTGAAAGTTACGTATGGTAACTCCTCTGCCATTGGAACTGCTGGTATTCTAAAATTGCGGGAATCAGTCAGAAATTTGAAAAAAAAAAAAACAGGAAAACGTCCATAGAAATAATGAACATTTTTCCATACCTTCCCATATGACTAGTAGCAGTGATGATTTTTCCGAATCTCTCGTTGTTGAATGCAACTGGATGCCTGAGCATAGTTTCAGTTAATACAATAAGATGCTGTGTGCTACGAATTTGAGCATCTACTTCTTGCTTACAGGCTCCCAAAGGGCTCAAACCTTCGTATTTAAAAACTTCAGTTTCTAGTCTGACTAAATTCCGCCTCTTGTTGATTTCGCTGTGTAAAGTATCCATTAAACGTAGATACGCAGAATCTATATTTTTTAACGTTTGTTCACTGCTGTTTACAATCTATAAGCAAAGTAAATTACATGAACCCTCTGCCGAATTGATTACTTCACTAAAATTTTACCTGATTTTTTGCATCCTCAAGATCTTGCAACTGCTCCTCTAATTTAGCCAGATATTCCTTGGCAGATTTAACTATATCTTTGATATGCACTTCGACTTCTTCTGGGAGCTGAGCATCTTCATCAGAAATACTCTCTTTAATATCAAGTATAGAATAATCAAGATTCCAATCAGCATCAACATGCTCTTCACATTGCTCTAATCTATGTATTGCAGTGTTTAATCTGCGTCTCAACTCATTTTCTCTGGAAACCCTATTATCTTCAGCCTCATTAGGCTTTATCAAACTAATCTGTATCCTATGTTTCAGTGTTCCTTCACTTTGTTTATGCAATAAATACTCTGTTCCATCATCAGTGTCCTCCCCAGTTTTGTGTTTCGATTCCTCAGACGCCCCTTTTATTTGTTCCATGTCTTTGGTAGCAGATTCCCAATTTCTCTCTCTGAGCGTATCGTTTCCTAGAACTGGCGATAGTAAACTACTTCCATTCTGTTTGGAAGCACGAGCAACGGCTTGATCCATTTCTGGGCTTGCCATTACATCAGTTGTAAAACAATCGTTAGGTGTCAAGCTTGTAGAATTATAGCTGCTGTCAGAGATAATAGGGTAATTTAGCATGCATGAAGAATCAGTATCATTCAAATCTGTAGGTAAATAGGGCAAAGTATCATAGGTTTGTGTAAATTCAACACCTAAAAGAGCCGTTGCAGTTTTGCTAGGATGTATTTCTTCTTTCATAACGATTTCAGAATGATTATTGCGCCTACAATTTTGTGCAGTATCTTTGTTATTTGCATTTAATAAATTTATTGGTTTATTAACATCTTCTGGACAAATATCTCTGATTATGTAGTTTCCTAAAACATGCAGAGTTGATGGAAATATTTCTACCTTTTCAACTACTGTGGGAACCGGCATAGAATCTCTGACAGTAGGTGTTATGTAAGGATGCGTTGTATTTAAATTTCTTACATGATTTTCAACATAAGCATCAAGCATATTTTTTTGTGCTGTGACCATTTCATTGAGATTGGCTATAACATGTTGAATACTGGAAACTGAGGAATAGGAGGTTGAAGATTTTTTTAAATCATATTCTTGGCGAAATTTGAGAGAGTTATCATTGCAATTACCCGTAATATTAGTAGTGTTAAAATTAGAGCGTTTGATATCAGGTAACATAGATGCAATGATATTATTCAGAGGCGAATTTCCTAAACTTCTTTCGTTGTGTTCAGTTATTGCACTGCTTTTCCTTGTGCTATGATTTAGAAACAAAGGGGTGAAAACATAATTATTTGAATATTCAGTATTATTAGTGTATTTAGTCCCATCTTGAATATTTCGCAATGGCTGATCTGGTCCGACTAAACTATTCTCTGCTTGATTCTTCTCCAGATATTTGGCAGTCAGTTTTTGCCAGGAATATCTGAATTCAGGTTCATTCACACACAGATCTTCCATTGAACTGATCGTAGAATCCAAGCTACTATTTCGAAGTTGCCGAAATTCAAGGTCGTCTTCTTTTATTTTCGAAATTATTTGCCATGAGTATTTCATTTCAACGTCTTCATCACTTGAATAATTATACGAGTTAAATTCACCGCAATCTACATCACAGTTTTGTTTCTTTTTATTCTTCCCTATTTGCGTTGTGCTGGGTAGATCCCCAGTAAGTTGTGATGAATATTTTTCATAAAGATCTCTACTTGGCCGTTCATTGTGAGCGTGATTCGACTCAGTCAATAGTGGAATAACTTCGTTTGATAAATGATGTGAGACATGGCTAACTTCATCAATTTTTTGAGATTTTTGATCTAAGTATCCTCCTGAATTCTTACTAATTTGGTGGGACTTTACCAGAATATCTACTTTTGTAAGCAAAGTCTGCATTAGATGTTGAACATCACCAATTATTAGGGTGTTCTCAAAATCATTTGCTTCAGCATTCTTTGGGGAAATCTGAATTTGTTCTTGGTCACTGCTATCAGATGTAACATTGCGATTAGGATTATCAAAATCACGTTCACTCTCGGAACTTGATGGTATGCTGGCAGGTAGTTTTGGTAATGAGTCTTCGATAAAGTAGTCTAAAGATCTACTAGAGTTACAAAACCGTGTTCCTGCAGAGGAGGTAAGACTGCTCACAGAATTTCTTGATGTTTCAGTAAAGGGTTTTTCTTCTTGCCATGATTCTCTAGAATTTAACTCTGCACTTAATCTTAATCCTTGTTCTCTCTGTTCTGGTAACGCAATTGCATACTGATGCAAATACAGATTCCTATCAGAAGAATGACTTTGAGATGGGCAATCGAATGGGGACTGGGATTTAGGAACGATATCCTTGTTTATATTTTCTATGGATGGATATGTTTTCACCTGAGTAATTGGAAGGAACACAAATTAATTGAGCAATGAATATTCGCATGACATATTCAAGTGTACCTGGAGTGCAGATTGTTTGATATAATTTTTTTCAAGTTTTCTAGAACTTAGAAATGGTTTCAATGGTTGGCTGCAAAGACTTTGTGCTTTTGCAATCTTTAATCTCGAATTCGGAGCTATAGTTTGTTCTGAAGGAAATAGTTTTCCAGGAGGAGGTGGCAGTTTCACTGGTACCATAACGTCTTTCGTTATCAATATCATATCTGGTTTCAAGAGACCTTGATTCCTCTTCGACAATTTCTTATGAGATTTAGCCTTACTACCCCGCTTATCATTCATTTTCAATTTAATATAACCCGGATAAGAAAAAAAATGGGTATGGTTTTCTGTTCAATGTATCAGAAAGACTCAGATGTATAGGAAATCTGCATTTAACAAGAGTTGGTTAGTATTAGACTAGAAAGTTTTCAGGTATAATCATCCGATTCAGGCACCAATTCAATCAAGAATTACAATTCATTTTTATGCAGATAACAGTGTAGCTATGAATGAGAAAGCAGACGTGTGAGAAGGGATATCATAATTAGTATTTATTAAAATTAGCATCTTATAAAGTTCAGTACGAAACGGTTTCAGGGTTAGAGATATGTAAAACTTAAAACATTAATGAATATACAGTGAGTATGAGATGTAATATATTATGAGGGATAGACATTTGTGTAATGATCGAATACTTACACAGGTAGATGACTTTTTAACTTTAGGGAGGAATCTACTTGTCTTGGGTGTGGCTAACAATAAAAATAAAAAGGTCATCTGGGTAAATGTTTCTTAGACAGTCTAATGGACTTCTTTACTAAAACAAAATGTGGTTGAAAATTCTCTACCAGCTGTGGTGATCGTCGAGCAATGAAATATCTGAACGTACTATCAATCGTCAAAATAAACCATGGGATTTAAATGGCTATGCCGTAATGCTGTTACATTGAATTTGATAAACAAATCAAAAGTGACACCAGTGTTGTTGGTTATAATCTTAATGATCCTATACTTCAGAGCTGTCATCTGTGAATAAGCATAGAAGCTTTACAGAAAAAATAAGAAAAAAGAATCAATGCTAACAGGGTTGCAGAACACTAGGTGCATATTCAGTCTGAGAGTATTACCATATTGGAGTTGGATGAGCTACGGCATAACTAATTTGTGTTATAAAAAAAAAATATCTTGCGTTTAGATTGCTTGAAAAAAAAAAATAATAATGGTAATTGTGATCAAAATCATGTGACATAGAACGATATTGCAAAGCTTAAAAGTTACCAAGTACTTTCTAATCACGGTGCACTAAACGAGGCTCAAGAAGCTGTGACCAACTCAGTGAAATGATTTCATTATCTGTGTCCCTTGTTTCCTCTGTTTCTTCGAGATCAAACTTTCCTTGAGGTGATTGAATCTCATCCTTTCCAGCTACAAAAGAGAATCAAAAATGGCAAAAACTTGATCACCAATTCTTAGTTAGTACTTATGGATATCCTTTGGATATTTACCTAAGATCTGAAATTCGTAGGTGATTCCATCTGGTAAAACCTTGATAGTCCTAGCAATTATGTCTGCCGAAACTTGTGGAGTATAATCTGATGCCAGCTTCAGCATCTGAAATGGAAATGGAATATTTTTTGATATGCTCTATGAATAAGTCTGAATGATATTCAAGCATTTTTAGACTTGCTTTGAACGCAATGACATCATGAACCCGAGCTTTATTTCCCATCAAAGGATAAGTTCGTTTTGAAACTAGCGTGAAAAAATCTTCGCATTCCTTCTTTTTAGACTCAGTCGTTTCATCGAGTGAACTTGGCCCTTCATTTTTTTTCTTCGTGAAGGTAATAGGTGTGGAGCTCTGCCGCAAGGCCAAAAGATTAGCTAATCCTGATGAAGGCATAGCTGGTTTATCCCAGTGGATATTTTTTCCTAGTTGAGCAGATCCAGGTGTTCTGGAGTCATTGGATGCACAGCTATCATATCCTTGATATTCACGTTCCTCTACCTCATCTCCAAAGCGGATATGTTTCCCATTAGGAATTGAAACAGAGTCAATTATCTTTGGTTTCTTGTATTCAAAGTCTGCTTTGCCATTTGTAGCAACAGGTGGATTTATCATCTCATCTTTAGCCTTCTTTTTAGTACGCACCCTCTTTCTCTTATTTTTCACATGGGATGAATCCACCCCAGAAAGTCTCTCTGTGATATTAGCATCTGTTTCTGTTTTGGAATCTGAAGCACTTTCGATGGATGAAACATTTATCATGCTCAAGAACATGGTATTTCCACTAGCCTCTGTTAATTCCGTATTATTGTTTTCTCCATCACTCGAGTCGACATTAGAAATTTTGTTGAGTTTGGAATCAGAATCCATTTGTTTTGACTGTGACATTGCAGGAATCATATTGATGTGAGAATCTGTTGTAGCTTTTGAAGAAGTTGGATCATCTTGTAAACCGGTCCCAGGGATAACGCTGGAAACGAATATCAGCATCATGTAAAATATTGTTGTTTCTAGGTTGGGAAAAGAATCGTTGTAGTCTAAATCTAACAATACTCACATAACCATTTCATTATCATTTAAAATACGAGCGTCTTCGTTTGGTGGAAGGTATTCGCCAGAGGTCAACAATAGGTGGAACGATTTACGTATGTCAAACACTTTGGCAATGTGCTTTTGCAAATGACAGATGCAGGATATCGTATCTTTGTCGACGTAGATCCAGCTCGTGCGTCTCACATCATTATAAAAACTTGAAAGGTCTAACTTCACCCGAAAGTTACACCGGCACATTTTAAACTGTAATTACTTGCTTATTTCTAAGGTTAATATCACCTTCTCCACGTGCTGGTTACTAGCAAACTGCGAAGAACCGCGGGACTGTGCGGCACGGAATTTTTCAAACCGTAGTTCTGACAGATGGCAGCATGTTCCTGTACTGTAGTTGTAATCTACCCCCGCGGGAATTTTGGGGATCTTATTTGAATGAGGGGTTTTCATAGACATCAAGGCGGTGTGTTGGATTCATTCATTCATTGTGGAAAAAACGGACTTGGGATAGTGAGGTAATAGGAGTTTAATTTAAAATTCGGTAACAAGCGTACATAAGTTCATATGAATTCCATTTTCCTGGATTTCTCCTCGCTGTATTTGCTGGAGAATTTGATGGCCAGCTCATTGACAAGTTCCCAGAAGATGATGGGATTCAAATTGTGACTCAGCTGGTGTAGTAAGAACCAATCACCGATTCCAAAAGAATGAACCACAGTTTCAGCCTTAGATCGAGAAATTAATTGAACTGTTGCTCGGAGAAGATAGACGCGAGCCCAAGGTTGAGAAAATACTATTATCCTGAAAGACAATGCACATTTATGCAAACACTTGTCCTACCGAAATACAATATTAATCCTACCTGTAAATAACAGCGAGCCCGCTGACAGTTGCCAAAAATACTAGCCAAAACCAGATAAAGACAAAGATTTTTTCATTTACAACGTTCAGAGGCAAAATGCAGAGAGCATCGTGTGTTTGAGGTGATCCAGAGGAACCAAATGTATGGATCGTGCATTTAGTAACTTTAGGAAAAAGTCTCGCCATGGGATCGATCCTCTGAAAGGGATTTGTTTCAATTGCGAATGCGGTGACAGCTGGTCCGTACTTAGAGAATTGTCCTTCCAAGAATACGTCTAGGAAATAAATCTGGCCGATCTATATAGAAAACAGAGATTTTATTTTCAATCATTTAAACTTGAAAAGCTAGAATACAGGCTGTAATTTTGCATTTAAGGAATTTCTCAAGAGATTTTATACGAGAACATTTTTAATACGTAAAATGGTAATTGCGCAACGACTCCCTCCCACGATTTAGCCCCGGACGTTGAGTTTCCGTTTAACTTTTTACAGAAAACGAAGATGAAGCAGAGTTATCGCAGACTACTTATAGTAGCTAGCTCCTAACGATGCTGCCTTAATTAAAAATCAACGACTTTATAAGCGTCAAGGCTTTTGCCGTCCCTCTCGCTATAGTTATTGATATCAATATCACACAAATTTTAAAACTGTGCCTCGGAAAAAATTACATTCTGAACCGCGTTATCCATTGGCTTTCCAATATTGGATAGGGATCATTGACTCATAAATCAATAAAAGTATATCTAAAAAAAAGAAAATTACATAAAAAAATCGGTGGATATTAATTAGGGTAATAGCTACCAGACTGCGAAAAAGTTGGATAAAACTTTTTTAATTTCTAGAATCAATCGATCATTACTCTCTTTCATTTTATTATTCATTATCTATATTTTCTGTTGCATTAGTTTGCAGTACTTACCGCGTTGCAAAAGTTTAAAATTTCGCAAGTTAAGAATCTGAATGCGTAAAAGTTGTGGGTATGTAAATTAGTGGTGGTAAAATATTCCACCAGCTGGTCCTTCCTCTCCTTGGACCAGACGTCCCGAAAAAATGGTGTACCGAGATTTACGGATAGCAGTCTCACCGTACCACGTTCCCAAACACCCCAAAGGGCTCGGGGTGTATAAAACATTAGTGCCTGGAGGGCAAGTACGAAACAAACCTGTTCTTCCCAAAAACGAGAAGATCCCAAATCAAACAAAGATTAGTTGAACCAATAAAGGAAAACGAAAAAAAATAGATGCTACAAGGATCCTTTCAAGGAATTTTTAGAAATCCGCAAGGATTTTGCGTTTTGCTCTTTTCCATTTGTGGAATTACGTACCCATTGGTAGTACCGATGGTGGTGTATTTCATCGTTATCAAGGGCCTGTCCTACTCCGGGACTCGCTACGCCGATCCCTGGTGTTCCAGTCAAATGTCGGGATACGGTAAATGTACTATAGATCCAGCAGTAGGCGTTTATGGGGTCTCTGTCTGCGGAGAGTTTGGGGAATGATAAGGGTCGATATTATGTTTAATAGAATTGAGGAAATCGGATCATTTCTAGATCGCATTATACCCTGTACCCGCAAATATGATATCTAATTTCAGAGTGGATGAAGTATTAAGACGAAGATTAAGAATTTTTCATAGAATGGATAGACCCGTGACTTATTATACGCGCTTGAAGTTCATACATATGGATATAAAGGGGGAAATTTGAATAGAAAATTCTCTGAAATTATTAGAGTCATTCAATAAGCTATCCTGATCGTTTTCCGATACTCTAAATAGATGTTCTCTATATGCACCGATCCGCCGCCGCGCTGTACCGGCTTCTTTTTTTGGTCTCTTTTATTCAGCTTCTCGCATCTTACCTATACTTTCATCGTATTTTCTAAAATCTTTTCAACAATATTTTATGATGTGAAAAGAAAAATTCTTGTGGAAGAAAAAAACAATAATAATCATTGTAAAATAGATAATTCCCGCACGGTAGCACTGAGAAAAAAAATCCAAAAAGTCTTTTATAATAACCTACTAATTCAATTTTCAAAAACTGAGCAATTTACTGTTCAGCAATCGCCTACCGCGATGATTAATTAAATGGATAAACGACGATGTAAAATAATCATGGATATAAGATAGAAATACCAATGGTTTTATCCGTGATGCATGAAATGGGTTCACCGATGTATTGCTTGGCCGTGACAAGAATCGCACAAGTCGATAAAATAAGAACTGTAGCCCTTGAGTGTAACCTGAAGACGAGATTGTCAATCCTTACGCTTTCCTCTTGCAAAAGAGATTTCAAGGAATCGAATAAATCGATCATTTTATAATTATGGAATATAGACGAAATTATCAGAGACACGGTTTGTTGTAGTTTATAGTACTTTAGGTTATAACTCGTGTAAAATCCAATGGCCGATGCGAACAATATATCAAAACCGGCTGCGATCCCTCGTAAACTTTGAAACAATTGAGACTGTAGCAACGCTCGTTCATCCTTTGTGCGAGTTTCGCAGTTCTATTGTAACAAGTTCGCATGCAGTACCAGAGCCACGGATTGTTAAAAGTTGACAATCTGCCGGTTTTGAATTATCATCATTGTTTCAGAAGCATTCTGAAATTTCTGTCGCAAGTCACTGCCCGTAACACACCCACCCCGTCAATATGCAATTTTCCCTTTGAAAATTTATCGACGTTTCCCTTCACAGTAGAGAAACTCGACCCGGTAGCAGTGTAATAGGATCGAAATACGCCAACCGAATTCGAGAACACAAAAGAATACCTCCCAAAAGCAGAAAAAATAAATAAAATACTGTAATATCAAAATATAATCATTCTTTTTCACCCTTAATAATCCGTGGAAGTTTTTATTTTTCCTTTTTCCTTTAGATTCAACCTGCAATGAAAACGAATTAAAACCTTTTCAGGACTTTACCCAAAATCCTCTGGATTATTGTAAAAATGGGTATCGGAATTCAAAATTAGCCTTTGTACCTACTCGCCAATGGAGATGGATTATTATGAGCTAGCTGAAGTTGTCTAGAATCGGTATTATTACATAAAACTCAAAGGGAATAGCTACAAAGCTCAGTAAGTTGAGTTAGCGAATGGGGGTGGCTCGATCCAAAGGAGATTAAAAGCTCAGTTGCGGGATGACAACCGTTTTACATTAATCTCCGTTTAAAATTTCATTACAGATAGAATAGAGATAAAAGCAATAAATCAAACGGTAGAAGATATAGCTAGTATTTCATTGCGACTTCAACGAGCAAATTAGAATTCGCTAATCGAATCTATATTATACAGCTATATAAAATATCTGTTACAAACGCTCTTTCAAACGTAAATTTCCCCATAATTTTTATAACCTCGTTTAAAAAACAGCATCTTTTTTTTTAATTCAATTTTATCTAAACTTTCAGTAGATATAATGAAATTATTCAACCAGTACCAAATTTACATTCAAAACTACCAGCTGATTATTTACATCAAATTGACACAAGTAAATGTAATTACGTACTAACTGTCGCAGCTTACAAAATTCGTCAAAATCATATGGCGTGTCCATATAGGAGTTGAAGTAAAATCAATACCAGATAATCATGTGCATGCATATTTATGTAGAAAATCTGCTGGCGTTATGCACAATACATACTTACATAGCTACCCACCAAACGAGGTATATTACCTCGAGCACGATAAAATTTCGATGCATTTCGACAGCCAGTCGGAAGAAATTTTTCACGTAATTCTATTTGATATTCAGCGTGAAACATAACATATTAAATAAACACGTAATTAAGTCAATGAGAAAAAAAAAATATGAGAGGAAAAAAAATGTATTTTCTGGTAAATAAAATATACTGCTATAGGAGGTGTTGCAAATTAATTCTAGCTGATACCTTGTAAAGTTCTGTAAATTAAAATAAAACATAATAAAAAAAATAAATGAATAAAAAATAGTACAAGCTACTGCTGTAGCGGTTATGTTTTACGATTCGTAAAACGTTTACCCACCTTGGAATTGAGAAAGAAATGAACAATTCTCAACAGCTTTGTTCTCCGTGTCTTTCATTAGTACAGTCGTAGTTAATTAGGTGAACTGGGTTCCCGAGTTAAGACTGCTAAGACGGTATTCTTAGCCGCCTTTTCTTACTCGCCACAGAGTCCGATTCTCCAAATTGCATTCCTTAACATAAGATTTAAATATAAGCAATTTCTGTTTCTCAAATAACTTCAAGCAAGGATGAACCAAGGTATTGAATATACGTAAAAAAGAATCTACTAAACAAAAAATATTCATGAATTTCACAATACGAAAAATCCATTCTATTTCGATTAAATTAGTCACATCATTGCGTTTTTATAGTTGCAGAACACCACGCAAATTCTTTATTAGTAAAAAATATAATAATATCATTGATACAATTGTAATGTAATTACATCGTGACGTAATTAAATCATTACATAATTAATGTTACATATATGTATATATATATATATATATATTCATATTAATTAATTTTTTTTTTACATATATATACGTATATTCATGTAATGTCGTGTACGCTATGATTGTCCTACATCTACTTAAACACGGGCTATTTACAAGCGTGGAATGAGCCGTAACGAATATTCCGTTATTTATTTTTTTTTAGTCTCTTTTCATTTTTTACCCCACCGATGGATGAGCCCGTAAAAAAATAAAAAAAACGAGAAAGAAAAACGTAGAATAAAATAAAAAAAACACCATCGTTGCTGCCGTGATAAAACGAACGAGAAAACAAAAATGAATAGGGGTGATGAAGAGAAAGAGAAGAAAAAGAAAAAAAAAACGATGAAAAATAAAATAAATATAGATATAGTTCGTATAGATTAAACCCGAGCTTGTCAGATATTGACAATTTTCCTAAAAGCTCGTCAGCATATAGCCCCTTCCCTCTCACCTATATCGTTACTATAATAACTTACAACGTGTATTACGTAATGCTTATCGTAAATCGAAAGGATAAATTTTACCTCGACTGATTGCTCTCGCCGAATGATTATTGGAATTTCAGGGCATAAATTCGACATCGGTATTACTTGATTTCCGGCTTCTATAACTCCGAGGAGGAAAACGTTCACCTCGAACACCATTAGGGCTCATTAAAGCCATAGGAAATTCATAATGCGACTGCCACCAGACATTTGTCATGATTTCGATTCACCCGGGTTTTCCATCTTTAGTTAGAATTCTTACATTATACAATATATTCCTTTTTTCTTCTTTTTCCAATATCTTTTTTTCACCGTTTCGTACATATATAGTATATGATGATAACGCATTACTTTTCCTTTTTCTCCCTGTATACAATCCCAAGTTTGTGGTGAAATTCCTACCGGGTTTAACCGGTATATAATATATTTTATACTTTTACATATACTTATATGTATGAATGTATATGGCGTAGACAGACTGCAGATGTAGACTCACCCCGCTATATTTCAAACGTCGGAATTGCATCGGGAAAATATAGTAGTACCCGATGCGAAAGTCGCATCTGACACGACAAGTTTTACGACCGCCCCAGATGTCACGTATATATTCACAAATGTGTTTTCATTTACAATTTCGACGTACGAATCCGAGCTTTTTTTTTTTCCTTTTTTTAACCACACCACCATCAAAACTTTTCCATACTGCATGTTCACAAATTTTCTTTATCCACAAATTACTGGTGACGAGTATATATATATACAATACAATACATCATATATGTATAAATAGATACATATACAATTCTTTTTATGATTTTACATACACACCTGTATATTTATTTAAAATTTTATACGTCGGCATTCAACGATCGATAATCAGGTTAGAACTAACTCGGAGAAAAAAAAATCTAATGTCAACGGCTTACATCCTGACATGGTAAGAATTTCGTAAGGACCTTTATCGTTCTAGAAGGAAAAGAAAAATATATAAACCATGGATACCAACTTGACGTTTCGTTTGAATAAATTTTTTTTCTCTCGTGCATTTTTCCCCCGATCCTTGTCGCCTACTCAAGATTCCTCAGGACATCTGCACATACGCCCTGAAAGGTGTCCGAGTTTTTAAATCTTAAATAAAATCATCATTCGATCATCAGTAAGGTACGTGAATATCCCTTGAACGTCCGCGTCGTCGACAAAGTCTACAAACCATCACGAAGCAGGCTACTCCTAAAAGAGCTGCAAGTCCAGCTCCTAGACCAGCACCAGCCCATCCTGCAGGACCAACAGCCCCACTTCCTCCCCCAGAAACAGGACCACCGCATGTTTCTATAGATTCGTCGTCAGGTTCAGGAAAACTTGCGTTATAATAAGCACCGGGTGTTTGTGTTGCGGGACAATTAACGACACCGTTGCAAAGTAATCTAGCGGAAATGCATCCGGCGTCACCTGGACACCTGAACCCGCAGTCTTCAAGTTTTTGAGTATTCAGAGCGCCGGATCCGTCACGTGGTAAATGAAAGAGTTCTGTCCATGCGATTTTGAAAGCCGCTCTAGCTGGTGCCATCGATCCTGTGAATTGAATTATAACAGCTGGTGGTTCGTCATCGTTGGTATCAGAAATAGGTCCCACAGGTCCTAGCTGCGCCGCAGATAAAATGGGCATTTCTCTTACAACGCTGACGTTCTCCCCACATATTCCTAGATAGGGTTCCGTAGTACCAGGTAGAAAAATGTCCAGTTTACCATCCTCGCATGATCTGGATGCGAATTTAATCTTATCAAAATGTAGCCAAAGGTCACGTTCCGGATTCACTCGTAATTCCCATATGCATTTAATGGATCTTGGAGGCGTTACGTATCCCAGAGCTTCGTAATGAGGAAATTCAATTTCACCATCGGTGGTAGCAGGGAAAAGAGCTGGGCCACACAAAGGACTGTGTGCAAATTCGTATCTTGCCTCGAAAAGAGGAGCTGGATGTTTGAAGTAACTTGCAGCGGCATGTACACCGTCGACTAGGAGTTTAAGGTCAAGTTTCTCACCTCTAGATACTATCCTTAGCGGTGGAGTACCACCGCCGAGTCTACAAACGCAATTTCCCTTTCCAGATCCCGAAATTGGTTCTTTAATGATTATACGATCGGCTCGACTGTCCCAACATTGACCACACTGGGCGTAAGGATGATCCTTAAATGTGACAGCTTCTACGGTCAAAATAACCCTGGCGAATAGTCTTTTATCGGTAACAAAACTGTAGGTGCAGGTTAAATCGGTCGGAGGATCACCGGGGCGTTTATAAACTAAAGTGTTTAGGGGTGACCTCAGATAACCGCTCTGAGCTTTCCAAGCAGCAAAAGTTTCATCGCATTCACTTCCCGGAATTGGTTCACCGAATTTAGTAGCATTAAAGAAATCGTAGTGTGCCCAGTAGTACAAAGAACTTCCGGAGTAGCTTCCGGTCTTGCTTTCAAACCTAACAAACAACGCGTTCGATGTTGATACAAAATCGTGATTTTCCATTGGTCTACTGAACGTATCGCAGAAAGTTTTTATGATCCTTGCATCATCCGGCCAGTCAGCGTCGTATAGAGTAAGACTCTCCCCGCAATCACCATCGTATATTTGGAGGGGTGATTCAATTCTGTTAACTCTGAAGCTCATAAAATAAAGTCTAGCTATTTCTCCTGGTCTTCCTTTCAGCAGGTAAGTGCAACTGGTATGAGGTGGATACCAATGAGCGACTGAAAAGAAAATACCTTCACCAGAACCGAGTGTTTCGCTGGTCAGTAACCAATCACAACTTCCATTTTTTACTCCGGCAGTTTCTACGTGACCGGGACAATTACCGACGTTGAAATGAAAGCCGGTATTAAGAAGGGGTCCTGCTGGCGATGACACGAATTCTACGTACAGATCTTCGCTAGTTCCAATTATACTGTATGGAAATTTACCCATTCCACAAAATGTACCGATAACAGGACTCGTTTCATTTTTTCCATCGTAAACGCGGATGTAATCATAGGGGCAGTGTTCAGATCCAGAGCTTATGGGTCTCATGGGACAGGTCATAATATTCTCACACCTCTGTCCATCGATGTTGAATTCCTCATTTTCGATGTATAATTTGATAAATGGTAGCCTGGTGTTGAGCCGATATTTGCAGTGTAGGGCACGAGGGTAGACGCCGGGATAAGCCGGGCTCTGAACATAGCAAGTTTGTAGTTTACAGTCCTCGAATACCCTTTCGCAATAGCTTCCAGAGACGACTTCACCCCTACGATTTGGATAAAGTTCTGGATGTTGTCCATATCTTAGATAAACTTCAAACTGTTGTTCGGCCCTTGAATCAAAACTGAAGTATGTCTGGTCGGTAAAATTATCGGTGTGGAAAAGAACCCTCACAAAACTGGTTTCGGATATAAAAGTTTGCGGTTGTTCAGATTCCCCGCAAAATACACCTGGGTCCTTACGGTTGCTCACCTCTGTCTTGGCATTGCCATCGATTATCTGTAACAGGAATCAAAGAGAAAAGAAAAAAAAAAGTTATAATAGATTTATAACAGATGAATAGAAAAGTCTCAAGTTTCTATAAAACTCGTTTGTTGCAATAAAAGTGATCTGAAATCAATGCGAGAAGTGATATAAAACAAAACGAAAAAGTCGTTGAAAGAAAATCTATCGAAGACTATGTCTATACCAACAAATCAGGAATCAATTGAGGTAATTCCAAGTCACTTGGAGTTATTGGAAGTGATTTCAAGTCAGAAGTCTGTGTACCAAAGTCTATAAGGAAATGGCTTTTCGGCTGAGGGTCGGGATCCCATGATTTTGCAATTTTGGAGCCACGTTATACTTGAGCAAACTTTAGCTCTACCTTTAACTTGGGGAAAAACAAGCACAATAAGTGTTCTTTCAAATTCAGATCTCGATTTTCCGCAAGAACAACCGAGTGGGGGAATCCTTAAATCCTTTCTATAAGCACAGGACTCGTGAATGTTGGCTTAGCTGACCATTTACAAGGTAATACAACTCCACGGGGTGATTTTCACTATCATCACGTAAAAATAAGAGTGAATAAAAAAGTTCTATGAATAATTGCAATCGCTGTTTGAATCGCTTCGGTATTGGATATTATGTAGGTATAAAATATAATACACGGCTTTCAATGGTGTGAGAGATACGAGTAAAAAAAGTTGATCCAGTTCTCAAGTTCTTTAGTTTTCGGTAGTAAAGATTCTCCGTTGAATGAACTGGAAAACTTTTGGTTTTAACCCCTGGTGGCCGCGTCAAACTTTGTATCTACTTACTGGCGGATGACAAGTGTGGATGAATTCGCAACCGCGTTACTTAGGTACTCCGCGCGTGTCGATTCTCCCCACATACCCTGCAGTTTCTTTATTCAGTTGTATAACGCGGGAATAAAACACTCCAACTTTTTCTTTCTTTCATTTCTTCTCCATTTTTTTCATCCATCTCTCGTACTTCTTTCACCCAAAGAAGAAAATGAAAAAGTTTAAACGGAAAGACTTTACGACTTCCCGTCGCCACTAAAAGTTACACCTTCAATCACGTCTTCGTTGTCTCTTGGCTGTGAAATTATACCCACGAAAAAAGAAAAAAAAATTTCCCAAAGAAAAAATAAAGTAGGGTGAACCACACGACTGGAGAGATCAAGGTTTTCGAAAACTAAAAGTTCCACACAAAGAGTATATCGAGGAACGTAAGAAACAAAATCATCAAAATGAACCACAGAAATAAATCTGCAGTTTTCCCACATTTCCTGCAGTTTCACGTTTGTTTCATAGTTTACGCGAGCTATAAATCCGATTTAAGACGGACTTTTAGCTGCAATCAAAAACGGCATATTACAATTTACGGTATGCAAGCTCACGTTGTAAAAACTTTTCGATTCACGGGGACCGTATGGGAGTTGGAATAATCTAATGGTGGTTGGACGCGACGACTTGGCGTGAAAATTCCAACTGCAAAGTAAGTGAAAAAGTGCTGTACGCGAGGCTATACGTGTAATTAGAAAATAATTCTTGTAATCAAACGCCACGAACTTCAACGTTTATAATTGCCGAAGGATTTTTCACCGGCGTAATGAAATTTTCACTTAATTCCCTGTTTGAATTTTTTTCTTTCATTTTTTTTTTATTTCTTTCTCTTTTTCACAGAATTTTTATAACGCGACGACGAAATTAGTTCTCTCCGACTATACAGCGGAGCTGAAATTTATCAACGAAGAAGTAAAAGTGCCTCTATATACATATATAACCGTGTTAGGTAGCCCGGTTAAAATTATTTCAACGAATCAGTGTGGAAATTTAATTAGAACGCTTCAATTGTAATTTGCAATGGCACGTCGGGTATAACCATAGCACACCCTACCACGTATATGCGAACATTCCTCGACTTAATTAAGCCTCTACAGCAATATTTATTGTCAAAAGTGTTTCGGTGGTGGCTAAATACATTTAATACCATTAAACTTATAATATCATTACGTTTAATATCGTTATGTATTTAATCTGTTAACAATTTTTGGATCATTCATTTGTCGGATGACGTAAAATAAGAGCCGATAACAATGACGAACATACCTGTATAGTGATAAAAGAAATTTACATTTAAAGCTTGTTCAAATCGTTTCGAGAACGTGAAGAGAATTAAAATGACTAAAATTTCATTTCATTAGTAAAATCATCGCGTATGTAGAGAGTAACCCCATTTAAGACAATATTACAAGGCTCCGCCACTCAATTACGTTAATAAGAAGGACTGGTAGCTCCTGAAATAAAAACGAAATAGTAGAATCCGGAATCGCAAGATGTTATAGTCGGTTATGTGTAATCGCGCAAAATAAAACTAAACGCAGGGTCAGACCATAAGGTTTCCTTTACACGTCTAGATATTAACTCAATTTCGTTAGTTATAAACCGTGTGTAACTGGGTCCAAATTTTTCATCGATGCTAGTAAAATTCCGCAGGTGATATGCTAATTAGCTCGAAAGCCGAAAGAGTTTTCAATAAAATTCATGCACCAATTATTAACATTTGCATAAATTTACATTAGAGTTCCGCCATGCGGGCGGTGCATTGTTTGTTCGGTTTATGACACATTAAAATATTGTTGAAAAATTTTCACTGTTTACTAATTATTTGATAAAATTTTAGATAATTACTAGCATCAGCGAATTATTGTTGACTTTTCGAGTTTCTAGCTCCCCAAATTTAGTTGCCAAGATTTTGAGCGTGTATAATTCTATGTAGATGTATAAATATACATATGTACGATGTAGCTAGGTTATTACATATGTATATCTATATATAGGCATATCAAGGTGCGTAAGAGCTTTTCACAAGGAGTCAACGTCTCGTGGTTACCCATCCGTGAATTTATGCATGTAGAGACATTGCTCGAGAGACGTCAGTGGGTAGGCCTCGAGACCTTTTGAGGTACACGTATAGCGGTGGTAGTCTAAATTTCTGAAGGACCGATTCATCTTAGGCGTTACCTGGCAATGGGAGCTTAATGAGCTTCGCTAACCATACGAAATCTTCGTTGTTTCTCTCTCTCCCTCTGTCTTCCTCTCCCTCTTACACATGTATATAGATGCATACATAAAGCCGATGGGTTTGTACATAATATAGGTTGGCAGTAGGCTTTTCCTCCCCTAACTGGAGGGCACGGAAATGCGAGGTGGCGGAGCTTGCGAGAGAGTGAGTGAGTGAAGAGAGAGAAGGGGGTAGGGGAGAGAGAGAGAAAGTGAAACACCTGAACGCCGTAAGGTAATTTCTGCGCGGGTAATTGCCAAGCTAGTTGAATGGATCCGACGCGTTGGTTGCGTGGTTCTACGCTAATTAAGCGCTGTGGCGTGCCACTTGCAAATTCAATATTTCTCTGTCCCTGTATCGAACAACAAGAAGAACCGCATCCAATCCACGATCGCAATGTCCTATCGATTTGGTGAACATATAATAATCTTCAGAATTTTTTTTATATATTCTCATGTAAAACATCCGTATATATTATTCATCGGAATATCCGCTCGGACGTCTGCAGACGTCCAGACGCCATCTGGGCGCCGGTACGTCTAAAAATTATAACATGGCGAGTGTCGGCGATGCAGAAAAGAGGGTGAAAGGGAGGTGTATAGTAACAACTATTGATTCGGTCTGCAGGTCGCCTTGAAATTTCCTCCAATTTTTCTGAGTACGTTCACTGAATTGGCAGTTACCACCGCTGTATAGGCAGAGAGGAAAAGTTTGTCTTGTTAAAAAGTGTAGTCGGTATATAAAACGGATATCGAAACATCTCTTTCTCTTTATTTGAGGGTTAATTGCGATCTGATTCGGAGAGGGTGGATTTTTTTTTGGCTTTTTTTGTTTTTCTTTTATCATTGAAGGATAGATATTCCTCTGTCGAAAAAAAGAGAACAGAGGAAAAAATTAAAAACAAAAAAAAGAAACAACATCAACAAAATGCCGCAAACTTTTTTAAATAAAACTTCAAAGCTTTGCAAAAGTATAAAGACTCGGTTTCCAACGCTATACTTTTACACTTGATAAAAAGAAAATTATTCCTCATTGCTTATACTGCAGTTTATCAAAGAAAGTTTTTTTCAATCTTATTTTTCGAAAATTAAATAACAGATTCCGTTCTCTTCATTTTGTTTAGTATAACTTCGCATTTTTATCACTCTTCACAATCCTTTTCCCCGTTTCACTCGAATCACCACTGTATAATTTTCGAGTTGATACGATGATTCTTAGAAAATTGCAGCCACCAATTTTGGTGTATTAAATCTTGTCGTCCTCTGATTTTCAACATCGAAAAAATCGCAAAAAATTAAATATCTATACGATTACATACGTTAGATTTCCCTGAATTTGGTTCTTGTGAAAATATTTGTGGATGGGCTCGTGAAGTAAGTTATATAAGTTACGAACTAGACACCCTTTTAGTCGTTATCGAATGCCGTTCCGCTCAGATAAGCATCAAAGTTGCTGTTTGACTTCTTGGGCATTGGACTGATAGGAACCAAGGGGTTGGGGTTCGCGAGCGGCGTTTAAGGATCGAAGGTGGGATTTCCTTTGAGCGTGAGAACCGAGCCTCGGGGTGGCTCATTAACATTAGAGAAGATATTGCTCTCCGAGAAGATGTTAGTAGGTTGGTGGTAGGAGGGGGATGCAGTTTAACGACGTCTAACGGTGTTAATGACTTCTCGTTTTCCGGCTACCCCTTAATTCGAGGATTTATACCAAATTAAAAGAAAACAAACATGAGAATACTTTTGAAAATGAGTCGAGAAGAAAAAAAATCCTACAACTAGGATACAATGGCTTGATTAATTTCTCAACATTATTTCGTACCACGAAAAACTTTAAATCAAGTTTTCTATAAAGTTTCGGAAGAAATTTTCGCGACATACAAGGTATAAAAATAAACTTGGAAATTGCCAGATGCAGTGGCTTCCACGGAGAGCGTTTTTGCTTGAATCCCACGATCGGTGGATTAGAAAACTTAACGTGCGAACCTGAACGGCTGCAAGTTCCTCTCTCACTTCTGGTAGTTATACGGATATCTCGATACTCCGAGAGACGTGGTTCGCGCTAGTTCGCCGCTAAAAGCTCTCTCAAGTAACTTGTAAGCTCACCTTAAAATTCTTCGCGACGTATGACACGCGATACAGACTCAACTGAGTATATATGCGTAATTGATCTTCTCTGCGCCGACAGCGTAGGCAGTAAAATTTTTTTATCATATTTCTTAGATGCTTCCAGCATCGGCCAGGATTTTGAAAAAATTTTTGTCTGTCAAAAAGGACGGAAATTCAACCAAACGTGTCTCCCTGAATCTGAGATGAAAGAACAGAAGGAGTAAGTGAGGATATGCAATACGTAGAAAATCGTGGAGTTAAAAAACCGGTGTGTGAGTTCGTGTGTAGAGTAAGTCTGAGGGTAGTTGAGTGAGTAGGGGCTATAAATACTCATGCCTCGCACTTTGAAGTTCATTGATTTTCAATGTAGCTCGTTGCAAGTCAGCCGCGACGCTTTCCTCCCTTGAAATCGCTCTTCGTCGCTCTCTCGCAATTCACCTAATACTTTCTCTCTTTCTTTTTCCTCAGTTCTTCCTCCCTCTGATCTGAGCTACGGAGCCGAAGAAGGAAACTCGTTTTTACATCACTTTTCCTCTTCCTTGTGTATAAAAGGGGCGCCTTTTCCACCTCCAACTCAAACTCAACCTCCACCTCCGACGCTGTGCGCACATATACATGAATTCCCTTCCAAGACACGAGTAGGCATTATGGACTTCTACGGGGCATTGGTAACTCCTCACGATTCACTGGCGTATTCACCATCCTTTTGCGGGCTGACGTTTCTATCCAACTTGTAGCTTCCACACGGTATCCCCCCATTCTCGCGCCTTCTCAAACTCCTTTTTCCTTTACCTCCGACACACAACTTACACCTTCTACTCGCACAAAATCACCTTGCAAACCAATATCTTTGGATCTTCCCCCTATATTTCGCTACACGTGTATACTCGCAACATCGTAATGTATATACCCATGTAGGTAGGTGAAAAATTGGCGATAGCATATATATGCATGTACGAATTCAGGGAACGTTACATTATGTATCCTACATATGGGAAAATAAATCAATGTATTTTTCCAAATGGTTAAAGAGTATAGCGATTTGACGAATGGTTTAAAATCGTACTACTTTGTACATACGTAAAATTTTTATCACGATCGTTTTCGACGTCAAAAAACGTGTAAACTGGAACCGAGATTAAAATCGATAAAATAAATATGAAACATTATACTCCGTTACCTTCGAAAAACTGAACATCGCTTTGGTGATTTAGTGTTTGAACAGAATATATTTCTACAAAACATAGTCGATCTGTATCCCCCAGCCCCTGATGCGATGTCTTTTTATTCCATCCGGCAAAGATTGCGCCAAGCCTTTTGTTGCCTCAAATCAATTCCGCCGAAGGATTTTTCAAACTTTATATATTACATCACCCCTTCCCTCTCTAAACCATACAATCTATAAAAGGTGTACACATATATATAAATGTATAAGTCTCTCCGTGTTGAATATACGCTTGATGAATTCGATTGCTCGATTGGAAACTCGACGTCGAACGAATCTGATACCTGATTTTCTACCTGTATTGATCATTCCACGTTACCCACACCATTCTTTATGTATACATATACCTTTTTCCCTTGCTTGATTATTCTACGAGACGGAAATTGAACCGGAGTTTTCCCCGCAGTATACGTACGTTATAGGATACCCACTTTTTGTTCCCCCGAGTCTTTTCCACCCTTAATTTAAAAGATATATCTGTAATTTGTTGTATACGAAAACAACGATTTATACCATCGATATAGAATTTATGGAAGGAAAAGAGGGTGGGAGGGAGGGAGGGAGGCGGCTACCCACCGAGTTTTCAGCTAATCCGAATTTTATTTATCGCTCGGTATAAGTCTACGGGGGAAAATCAATTGAACGAAAATAAAACCTATATAATAAAAAGAAAAAAAAAACTAAGCGAACGAACGAATAAATAAATATGGAAATAATGGGGACACCTCGTTACCGGTCTGTTTCAGAACAAATTCTGTCTGAATGTGAAAATAATTCAACGTGCGATCATAAAACTTCGTTTAGTACCGAAACACGTGATTACCCCAAGAGCTGAATATACGACCCATCTTATCCTATATGGCTCGTTTAGCGATTTCGAAACAGCTGCACCACGGCCGTCAAATATCATTTCACGACGATGAGATTCTTTCTACTTTCTTTCTTCTTCTTTCTCATTCTCTGTTTTTTTTTTTTCAATCAACTTACTGCGGGGTATAAATTCTGTCGTAAAGATATTCGGCGTAAGAATACAGCTCAATACACACACATAGTACGGGGGTGTTTGAATGATCGTTGACTTATCACAGCTCCGAGATCGAAGGGGATGTGTAAGGACACTTCACCGTTGTTTGCACGTCCTCAGACTCACTTATCGGTCGAGTTTTCCACGTTCAGAATTGAAATCTAACTCGATATAATTCCACCCCTGCAGGACATCATATTTGCTTTACTTTTTCTCAAACGACCAAATCAGTCTTCCCTATACATCGTATATTAATATTAAATATGCGTTAAAGCTAAGTTCTTTTCAGCTGTAGAATTTAAAAAAATTTTTTTTCTCTTAAGCTACAAGTTTGAGAATTTATTTTCAACAACTTTTCGATTATTTTCTTTTTCTTAACTAATTTTCATCTTTAATCGAAACTTTTATCTATACTAGTGGACTGCAAGATGTACGAAAACCGAATAAAAAGAACGATAAGAATTTAGCTGATGAAGATGGAGAAAAGTTTAGTGCTGGGATAATCAACGAGTATTGAAATTGACGAGGGCTGTAAATCAACCTACCCATTCAATCTTAAACGTACAACGTATAAAACTATGACCGCGCGCTTACGATGCAGATTGAAAAACAGCAACTAAAGAGATTTGTAACACAAGTAAAAAAAAAAAGGTACAAAGGTATACAGAGGAAATTTTATTATTAATTTCTGCAGAGAAGATTGACTTTTTTCTTTGAATTCATTTTCTGCATGAATAACAAAAAAAAAAAAGAAAAGAGGACAAACAAAATGTACAAAACGAAGCAAGCACTCGCGCGGTCGTTATCTTCGTTATATACCTACTCGCAATTTCGTTTATCATACAGAGATGAAATTGACGCGAGAAATCTCGTCGTCCCTTGCGTGAAAAGATAACAGAATATGCGATACATAAAGTGTACATATGTGTGTTATAAAATTGACATCTCGATAGCAAAAATATTACATAATACGTATCGTTGGAAGTCGAAAGATAATCTATAATTATTCTTTTCGTTCAAAAATTTTCTGGCACACTCACATTCTTCTAAAAAATTATAAAAAATCGATCAATTTTTTTACATATGTGATATAAATAGCGTTCAGCATCGTTATTAATCATTTTGGAAGGGAAATAATTTGCCTCTGAGATGAAAAGCAAAATTGCTGTTAATGAGAAAGGAATAAAAAAAAAATGAGAAGAAAAAACTTCTATCACCGTGACTCGCGTTTCAGGACAATATAAACGATCGGGCTACTGCTGTTCCTGATGCTGGAGGGGCAGCTGTTACCCCCATCATATAAAATATAATACGAGCATTGAAATTGTTCTAATTACGAAAAGTAATTGACTGCGCGACTGATGAAAATTCAAAATATAATCTATTTAAACGTAGTTATAAATATACGGGTCAAAAACAGGTAGGTACGTTATAGGACGAGTCATTAAATTATCCTTCAGGATTTTAATATTTCGCGGTAAAATATATATTGTCTCTTCAAAATCGTTTCACACTTCATGATGTTATAACGCTATCATACCCGTAATTTTGAAGGACAAGAGAGAAGAACAAAGATAAAATAGAATTTGCAAAATGAATTTTTCAATTTGGTGGAGCGAAATTTAGCGTTGAGAAAAAAATTATACTCGCGCACTCACGCCGTTGGGAAATCGCGTAAGCGACGGAGGGAAAAAAAATTCTCAACATTCAATTCCGTTCTTCGTTCTACTCTCGTTTTCCTCAACAGGATTTAGGATTCAGGATTCGGTATTCGGGATTCCAGGAGTTATGTAAAGTATAAGTAAAGTATATAGTTGATTCTAAAGCCAAATAATACCTCGTGCGGTCGTGATTGTGACTTGTGACTTGTGGTACCTGCAGAATCCTAGGCAGGAGGAAAATAGAGGGGGATTTAGGGGAATGGTCGCGGTGGTGGCGTAGAAACCCGCGTGATATTTACCCCGATAGATGCGGTGTGGAGGCGAGCCTGTCGAAGATTAATGACGTTCTGCTGTTGGCGTTAGTACATATCCTATATACGTAAATACGTATAACTCTCCCCACCATATAGGATTCGTGTTTGGCCGTGTAGTTGCACGTTCCCAGTAGGCAGTGAAGAGCCCATTGGTCAGTGCCTGTAACGTGGCAGGTAGTATGGCACGCATCGTACCAACACTACCATCGTTTCGTTCCATCACCGAATGAATAATTAACAACGCAAGGTCGTTATTTCTCTGCATACGTTTCCTAGAAACGACCCCTAAAATTTGACAATTCCATTTTTTCTCTCTTTTCCTTTCGCCGAATGTGAATCCAGAAATTTGAGACAGCAGGTTGTTAGAGAACTGGGGTCAGCTATCACATGATCATTGGTTGAAGTGTTTTTTTTTCTTGGAAATAATTTGGCAAACATGTATAGAAATTTTGGACAAAATTTTTTTTAGTCGTAACGACCGCTGGAAAAAAAGAGCAAAAAGCAAATTTGATATGTCAATCTCTCTGTGGGCGAGACACGAGGTTCCGAAACACGTCTCATCAGACTTGTCAGACTCTTTGCCACCGACGCGACGTGACGCTGCGAGGCAACTCTCGCTCGTATATGTAGGGAGTCGGTTAAATTAACGGAAATAGTCAACGAACCCTTTACTTTCCGGTCACAGGTCTCACCCATCCTGTCCTAACACTCCCGATCCCCAGTTTTAGCGCCTCTTGCATTTGCCCGTTGTCGGAACAGGGTCACTGTGAAGTCTGCAGATTCGTGCGATGCGCTACCAACGACTCTTGTCGCAAATTAAATGATCATGAGAGAAAATAAGAACCATTCACGAAAAAGGCACAGATGCTGCAGGACCACGAATTAAACTACCCCTAAAACTGACCAGGCTGTCTCAATAATCTTGTCGCTCTGCAGAAAAGCAAAAGATTTGTGATATCTCGATCATTCTGACAGATGGATCAATCGAGCTTACAGATTTTTGGATTCCTCAGCTCAAAATACGTAAAAAACCATCATGATGTCCCGTGAAAAAAAACAAAAAAAAAATGGATTTTTGATCTAGAATTGAGGGGGGAAAAGCAATGGATCGAAGTACAGCTAAATTTGATGTGGCTGCGGCCGTGGCCTTTGTCAATAAGGCATACCAAATTCATCGGGTTATACGGTAACAGAAGCAGCAGGGCAACGGACCGCACACCCTAGAAACCCGTAATCCGTATCAGTTATTGATCTTGGAAAGTACGCGGGATGTGGGCCGCGTCCTAGTCCTACCGTCTGGTGCCCGCCTTTGATTACGTCCTGCAAAAGCCGCAGGATGGATTCAGAGGAGTTCGCATACGAAGATTCCGAGAAAGGGGTTTGTTCGTAGTCTCCGAGCCGATCGTAAGTCGCGTGGAAAAGGGATACGGACTGCTATTTCCGTTTCTGGTCGATCGGGGGTCCGTCCCCTATTCCCGTTTCCTCTAAATTCCGGTCCGCTGTTTTCATTCCCTTATACGTTTGTGAACTCCGGGAGTTAAAGTTTCTTCGCGTTCATAGATTCTTGAACGGACATTTTCAGGATTTAGGTCCCCCGCAAAAACTTTGTCTTGCGGTTACCTTCCCGCATCTGCTACGTTCGTTCGAACCGAGCCTTGTTATACATCGAATCTAAATTGCGGTAAGTTTGAAAAAAAAAAAAATTAAGAGGAAAGAAAAATATCCTGCCAAAACTCGCGATGTTCGGAACTAAAAATTTACTCGCCAAATTCCAAGGTGATTAATTGATCAATGGAATTTCGCACTTTTACGAAATTATAATATACAGGCAAGGTATATTAAATAAATGTATAATTTAGGTAGATTGGTATTCCTATAGTACATCGTGAAGCTGAGGTAATTCGAGGAGCAGTGCTGCCCTAATTTCACCGGGTTATAGATTAAGTGGTTAGTAATTTAGGGAGGGGCAACGAAGTCATCGATTTGTATAGGGCTCTATAGATATATTCAGTATTAAATTGATCCTGTGAAAGTTAACTTTAGTCAAATAGAAGACGGTATACGACCCTTGTTATTATCTCATCAAATGTGACAGAGAGTTTACATATATATATAAGATATAAAGCCGAAGGATAAAATATGAATATTTCTGAACGCGTATAAATTTTAACCCACACACAATCACCTTTGTATTCTATAATACCTAAGCCTGCATCTACCTCGCGCGTCAATTAAGCTTTTGACATTAATTATCCATCCCGTTGCTCGGCTGAGAGTGGTTTCAGAATAATACTTCAACGTCACTTTATATTACAAAACTCTCTCTTCAGGGTTTAGCCGGAGAAAAAAAACACAATTTCTGATTCCTGATAGAACAGGTAGTTAAATTTTCGGTACGATATAAAGTAACGACACTTTTCTTTAAAGTTTAGTAAAAATGATGGGAGAAAAAAAATAATAAATAAATAAAACTCCACAATTTTCATCTTCTACGAGTTGTTTGTGCGGGTTTTATATATTATGACGAAAAATGAGTAGGTACCTAGCAGTCTGCGGTCGAGGTACAATGGAATACATATTGCACAATCAGCATACATATTTCCGTTTTACTTTACGTTGAGTAATACTTTTCTGTCATTTTGAACTAAAATTGTTTATTTTTAGGATACCAGCAAGGCTCGGTATAGGTGGTGGTAGTATGGCGCCCGAGTGAATATCATCCGGTGCATAATAAAATAACCAGCTCAACTTTTCACCACCACCCCAAGAGTATTTTTCTATTCGTTCCACTTTATGCTAAAGGAAATACTAAAAAATTCTCACATACATATACGCGGTTTCGTTTAAATTGAAAAGAAGAAGGACGGACAAAAATCCTATGTAATATGTGAATTTTTTTTTTTATCTCTGTGTGGATTACCAAATAAGTACATATATTTGAAAATGTAATTTTTCCATTCTCTCAGTCTTTAATATCACCCTATAGAAAATATTCCCACATGAATAATGTAAAGACGCACAACGTATATAACATATAAAAAAGTATCCGACTCGAGAGCGTACTGCTTTTTTCCCCTCAATCACTTAGAATTCGGTAACTTTTTATATTTTTCTACTCGAATAAAAGGTTCTTTGAAAACTCGATGTCGCATGTATCGGTTGTTTGTTCATATTTTTACGTAATAAATTAGGTTTTTTCTTTTCGTTGGTTCTCTTTTTTTACATCAATGAAATACGTAAGTATATCCATCAAAAACACGGAAAGCGAAACTTCCAGATATGGCATAAAAATCGATTGGGTATTTTACCATCGACTTATTTGAACAAAATTTTACTTGATATCTTTGTTATGAAACCGAACGTCAAACAACAAACAGGATTGAACAATCCGTTGCTACGGTGAACTACGATTTTCGAATTCATGTTCATGAATAAATCTATTTATATTATAATATTAAACCGGGTAAAATAATGCAGCAAATATTCGTTCGCGTAGGGGATTTGGTATATTTTCTGCATTAGATCATTTCGCGCATTAATCAACTAAATGGAAATTTTTCGCTTAGTTTTATAAACGGCTATGTTATATGCGTAGAAATTAGGGAGCTCGGATAAATACCACCCATGTAGACGAGAGTATATATAACCAAACGAGTCCAGTAATGAATTGTGTGAACGTAAATCAACGTGTGTAATGTATTCTGTTTGCAAAGAAATCATTTTTCCAATTAAAACACATTCCCAGCTCTCACGTTTTTCTTTTTTCCCATTTTTTTCTTTTTCTCTCTCTCTTTTATTTTTTTTTGCCGCTTTGGTTGAACCCTCCCCTAGTCGAGGGTTGTAATTTCTCGCTTTTGGGTAAATATTTACTGGAAAACATGATATTATAAAGACCTCGCCGCGTGTAAAATCAAGTGGCCAAAAATTTCCACTTCTAAATTTACGAAACCGTCTATAAATATCAAGGGGGTCGTTGAGTCAAAATTGGGATACACATTAAGAGTGGTAAAAAAAGCATATTAGACAAATATTATTTCATTTGTCTATCTGCCGGCGAAGTACTAAAGTAATAAAAAGGAGAGAGAAAAAGAAAAAAACGAAATCAAATAGAACAAAAATGCATAGCAACCGGGATCGAGGCGTATAATAGATTAACAAAAGCACGTTCAATGTTCATGGATCTACTAATTGCTGAGCCGTTCCAATACTTGTATTTTAAAACGATTCGCGCTTTGTCGTTGAAATTGTAGCGTAATCCGGGGTAGTTTAATTAATCCAACTATGTGCAGATAGTTATACCATAACCTACCCCCCTTCTCCCGCTATACCCATCCAAACACAGAGAGATATACGAAATCGTATTCGTACCTAACAAAGTTGTGTCCGTGTTACATTTTGCTGTGGTTTACAATAGCATTTGTTTTTGCATCTATAGAAAATATGACGCGGGTGGAAAAATGAAAAAAAAATAATAAAAGAATAAAGGAAATTAAAAAAAAGCAGAAACAAATTGAAACAAAAAAAAAAATTGTCATTGTGCTTCCATTGTCGTCCATATCCGGTCGTGCTGTGTGAATCGTATTTATTTATATCACCGTTAATTTTTACCCTCGGAATTTTTGCAATTGAAATGAAAGAAAATAAATGTAAAAAGAAAAACATTGTCGCAAGAACGGTGTACGAATTGATGGTAAATAACGTGAAAATTTCACCTGCAAATATCCTCCTGCGCAGGTTGTGGCGTTTGCCAAAACTCCAACTTTAAACTTCTTGAAACGTACACGAAGAATCCAATCACGCGGTGTCCCTCTAAACGATCGAAAACGGTACGAGCAGGTCAAAGGTCGTCCCCAAGTTTCAGCGGTTACCGCTGGACTTGAAACATCTTCGTAAATGTCCACTGTTTTATTACAGTGATCTCGTTCAGCTGAAAATATAAAATTTCAATAATCGTTATATTTCGGCTCAGAGATTAAAAAAATCTCATTACATATAACGAACACACAATGATGATTATACACACAGTGTGCACATGATTTAAAAAATCTGCACATATTCTGAAAATAATGTATAATACATGGAAGAGCGAATGAATGGAGGCGCGGGATATCATCGGCTAAACATGAGTCCAGTAATATAATTTTCGCTATGAATTCGGTGTTTCCACAGAGATACGTATACCACTAGTATAACATCCACGCCATTAGAATATCCGGTGTTTATCAGGATGCAGAAATGTATATAATCTGTATATTCAGTAGATACTATTAGCTAATGGACATGCAGGGTTGATTTCCAATAAGTCCGAATGCTAAATGTGTTATAGGTATACTATACGTTAAAATCGGTACCTCTGTCGAAACAAGTAACCCAGTTATAATTACTATCCGAAACACAAATTTACAATTGAACGCTAATTAAATGAACAAAGAATGACAATAATAAAATAACAATTTCATAGTTTTTGCTCCGCATTTGTTTGAGAATTAGTATTTTAAACAACTGAGAAAGGATTTTATAGCCGCGCAAATAGATGTATTATACATATTACGAAGGAAATTCCTTTTCATGGCACGTAGTAATGCTCCCTGTGAGTTTCGTGATAAATAGTAATACCCTTCCAGCATAGGAATACCGCTGGAGTTTGCGAGAATATTTACGCGTTAGGTACATAGGGCGCATGTGCCGTTGCAATTTCATCACACGTATCATGCAGCAGAAACGCAACGTAGTATACGGAGAGAACGAAATAAAATAAAATAATAAAATAAAAAACAGAAAATAAAAAAGACAATAAAAGGAAAGAAAAAGTAAAAGTGCAGCACTTAGTTGAGAAGGTGGTAAGATATCGTACATTGCAAAGCAAGCTGTTGCCTAGCTGCACCCACATCGCGTTATACGTAACTCACGGTTATATTCGCGTGTTGCGATTTGCCGTGCAATTTTTAATGCCGTAGTTTTTATGCGGCTGCCAATTTGAGCAAACTTTAGATGATCGTAAAATATACTAAGTGTGCCGAATTACCGTTGATTATAATAAAAAAATAAAATAAAATAACCATTGGATCGTGCGATTATATCGTTCGGTCTGAAGAGATGAAGAAAAAAATGAGAAAATATTCTATATAAGAAAACAAAAAGAACAAAAGTCCGAGTGAATGAAGTAGAATATGAAAAAGTCGTTGGAGTGTGATTCTCATCTGAACTAAAGAGCAAACAAACAATTTTCTTTTTATAATAGGTATATCCATATAAGCTTTCCGAAGAAACGAGGCGGGGAAGTGGTCTGATTGCACGTAAGTGAGTAACTGTCGATAAAATTGAATCGGCACCGGCTGTTCCTGATCGCAATTGTGCAGTTCCAATGGACATATTTACAGACTCGAACTATACATATATACTTCATATAACGATCATACTCTCTGCTGAAACGATTCGTCGTTTGTTCAAAGATTTTTGTCAGCGGATATTTTGTGAAGATGTATAAATTTTAATTTGAAGACATGAAGTAAAGATTCCACAGAGACATGGAGAGAGACAGTGACTGGTTACGTATAAAGTAGGAATGTGGTCTCAATGAAAGCTTGTAAAATTTGGACAGATAATCGATATACATAATGCGGCTCCTCTTTATACCTCGTCGAGTCACAGAAGACGTGGTTTTTACCGAAGAATGAGTTACCCATACTTTTCACAAAATGAAAATCCCCCTTCCGATCTTCCCTCCTTTCAAAAACGTCAAAGACTTAAACGTCACCGACGTATTCTCGTAAGAATTTCACCTGCCACGCAAAGAAACCCCCTCAAAAAAACCTGGCAAATAACCTGACGACGTGTTTCTCCCTATATTCTTCCTACATTTCTGTCAATCCACAATACACGAAAAATGTATACATACACATATGTCCCCAAAAATGAAAGTAAAGAAAAAAAATATCTCCGGTAAAAGTAGAACGCGGAACCAAACGGATGTAATCGCACCTTCGATCTTGTCTTCCACGATTTTAAAAATCATCCCCTAGCTACGAAAGATGTGGTACCTGTATAAGGTCAAGTAATGGGGTGTACCGGTACCACATTAACTTTTTCCAAAGATTCAGTAAAAACGAAAGAGAAAAAGGAGAATTAAAAGGTAATCGCATGAATAAACGGATAGGATTTCAAGACAAAAAGAAGTAGTGGTAAGAATATATCCCATTGTAAATGAATAATTTACGACCTGAGTAGAGAGGTGTTAGAAATGTCGATATACCTAGTAGCGTACAGGGGTAGGATTAGCAGGAACAGAGAATTTAAGATCCCACGTTAGTATCGGCGGGCTTATTCTTAGACCGACGATTTATCTAGTTTTTAAACAACACGTAAATCAATCACGTCAGGAAATTCGTTATCAGGTTCGAATAGTTCGTATAATTTACAAAAGGGAATTCAAGTATACATAACAGATTGATCTATAAGAAGCGATGTACTAAGATACAGTGAAAATAAAAGAGCAAAAAAAATTAAAATGAAAAAACTCATGTCTAGTACCGAACGACGGAGACATTTGTTACAAGACGATCCGTTTAGATTAGCTCCGCTTCCATTCGCCGTGTGCTGCACCGATAGATAGATAGATAGGTAGGTAGGTGGGTACAGCTACTGTACAGCAACAAAGATCGATCGGTATAAATTCCAGAATATAAGAAAAAAAGAAAAGAAAAAAGTGAATTATCTTTCTAAAGTATAATAAATGTACATACAGGTATACGAGTATCTTACGTTGTATCAGAAACGAACGGACTTTTGCATAGCGAAACATAGTGGATCAGTGAAGGATGAGTTTGCATTTTAAAAAGTAGTAAATGCATGTGTACCTGATGTCTCGGCGGTATAACATAAATAAGTTTGGAATCACATAGTACTTTGATAATGTAGAAAGAAAATAGAGCACCGTCTTAGGGGGTTTGCGGTACTCACGAGACCTGAAGAACGAAACTGGAGAGATAGAGAGAGAAGAGGGGGTTGCTCGACGAACGACAACACGATCGTAAAGCGAAGCTTACATTGCTGCCAGCCCCGATAAAACTCGAATAAGAACTGACGGGTTTACTGTTTAATCCCCGATAGTCGTTCGTCCATTTTTGTTCTTTTTTTTTTGTCTTGTTTCTTTTTTCAGCAACCTTGTATATCCCACAACAGGGTCTACATCGGATACCCTACAACACAACCTACTCCGCAGGACCTCACGTGTTCTGCTTTTTTTTTCTCTCGTTTTTTTCGCCCCCCTCGTGGTCTTTTTTACCGTCCTTATACAACCCGCCCGCGACCTCCTTTTTCTTACCTCTCTATATATGCGACTACTACGTATATGCATAATGTTAGCAACAACGTACGTTAACACGTCACGCCTACGTGAAAAAAAAACAGAGTTAACAAACAAAAAACAAAAATTACGCAGTAACACAAGTTGTACAAATTTTTTTTTTCTTTGTAACGAACACATCGGATCTGTTACAATTTTCTTAAAAATCATAGTCTTTAACAATCGAAGGCTGTGATCAGATATCGATAATAGAATTACGTCAGACGATTTTGTGATATGAATATAACGTAATTCTATTAAATCATATCAGAGGTAAAAGAACTCGGCATCCAATTTTTTTCAACCAGTTTGCGAATTATATGGATATAATGCTTTCTTTGTGATAACATTTTTTTTCATCGCCCCCAGCAATTGTTGCAGAGGTTGCTCGTCTACGTTGTTGTATAAAAATCATATAGTTGGGGGTGGAGAACGTAGAGCTAGGGTACAAGTGTAACGGAACGAGAGAAAAAAGAAGAACTGAAAAAAAGAAAAATTGGATTCAGCAAACGGAGAAAACAGAACGCGTTAGAAAAAAAATAGCCCTTTTGCTCGTATCCTAACAAAGGGTTGATGGTTGCTGTCGAGCGGTCCATTAAACCGCGTGCTTTTAATGATTATGATGCTGACAAAAAGCTAGAAGGCTCATTTGGTATTGATTACGGCTTTTATATCGTGGTGGCACGCAATTTTGTGTTTGATTATTCAGAAACACAGTACATGGATGTTACTTTTCTTCTCCTCCCATTCCTTTCTTTTTGTTGTCGATAATCGTTGATGACCGAATACTGGAGCGATATTCCCGTTTCTAAAAAATACTGTGCCGAAAAGAAAGTAACCCCCCACATAGAATATTAGAACGCCATAAAATATTCCCGTCAGTTTTTCCTCTCAGTTTCTGAGTATGAAATTTCAATTAAGTTTAGCTGGTTGATATTGCGCTCGGTTGGTTGGTTGGTTCGTTGGGTTTTGAAATAGAGATAAGAAATTCATTGCGAAATCGCGCACGTGTATATAATGCCAGGTGATTTATCACAAAGGACGTCGAGGTTTTCGCATCAGGGCAAAAAATTACAACAAACGGTACTCGCGAAATGTTTTCCATAGATTTTCATCTCGCAACTGTGTCCGTACAATTTGCTATTTTCTACATCGGGGTGTGGTGTACACATAATTGAACCTAAGCGAAGAGATACTTCGGTGAAAGATGCCAACTATATACACGGGAATGGAGGGAAGATTAGAGACTATTAATGGAGAAATAGGCACTTGAGTCCAGGGCGTACCTAGTAATTAATTTCTCTGAAACAACGCAAATACCTCTATTGTAACTAGCTTACCAAACAACGGCGCAACGGGTCACGAACGAACGAACCGTGTAGCGAACAAAAAACATACCGCGAATATAACTATGGTTTTGGTAAATGGGTACCCAAATACCTATACCAAAAGTACGATCATATCATAAATATATTAGATCTATGATTACATCCGAACAAAGATCAGGGACCTAACTTCAATTTTGATTGACGCTTGAATGCTGAAAGAAGAAAAAGGGAAGACTGATTACAATTTTCGAGCAATAAATTTTCATCCCTCTTGTTCGAATATTATATCTACGTATGCGGAATTGATCAAGTAAAGCATTTGTAAGTCTGCTGACGTCCGCGCTGACGGTTAGAAAATAAAATTTTTGTTAAATTACCGTTCGAAACTTTGAGAGCCCTGGCCCTTTAATCAGGAGTCATCCTCTTCTCCGCGGATCCTTTTTCGTTTGAATTTGGATATTTCTCATTTGTGCTTGGGGTTGGCTTAATAAGTTGAAAAATCCCTTTCCACAAATTTTTTTTCCTTTTATAATATCGAATACCGCGATAACGATAATATTTTATTATTTCTACTTCTTCCACTTTTTCAAGGGAGAAAGCTCGGACATTACACTCCGAGTATACTCGCAAAGTTTATTAGATAGGTATATAATTATCCAGAGTTAAAGTGCATGTAAAAAACTAGAGGTATAATAAAACCTGCAACGCGATATAATATCCAACCCCGGAGCCTTATCGATTTTAGGAGTTTTTTTTTTTTTTTTTTTATTACATTTTTTCTACCGCCTGTGCGTCAGAGGCTGAAATAATGATATTACAAATGTAAGACAGGAACTACGAGGTGTCTGAAAAAAACTAAACAAAATCAAATTAAATTACTAAAAAAAAAAGAAGAAGAACTTCTGAGTCAAGTGAGATTAATGATGAGTGACGTGATTTTCTTGGGCATGTAATAATCGGTTTTTCATCAGAGAAATAGGGTCGTGAAAAAAATTTCAAGGGAAATATTTCGTGACTTCACAAGGCACGTCGCGACGTGTTCTACATCGCTTTTGTAAATTATCTCATTATACTCCGCAGTTCGCGAAACATGTTACGACGTTTAACAGAATTCTCAATTTCTAATAACTTGGCGTACCCACATTTATGTATAAAACAAAACGTGGCGCGAAATCAAAACCAAGAGATTCTTGGAACAGATATTCAATCGGCGTTTCATTTCAAAATCAAAGCAAAATATACGTACAAGTGTCGTCTGCGAAATACGTCAAATCGTTACTTTTAATTTAATTGTTGGTGCACAGAAATCTCAGGAAAACTGAAACCTAATACAAAAGCGGTACCTTTAGGTCTCCTGAACCGAGAAATTTCAGGGGTAGATATTCACGATTATCGCTTATCACCGTCTCTGTTACAAAGAGATGAAGAAGCACTTTTGAAATACGATAAACGTTCACCCTATGCCTATTCGTCCAAGTATAAAAGGGGTCAACAGCTGTGTATTATACACAAAATGCAAAAGTTCAGCAATGACAGGACGTATATATAGGGTTGATCTTTCTTCCAAATGATGAATTTTTTTTTTCCTTTTTTTTCAACAGAAAAATAGTTTACAAAAAAGCTACTGACTCGAGAGAAAGAAACATAAATATCATACGAATAAGCTCAACGTTGACTTTAAATTAGTAAAAAGGTGTGGGGTGGATGAAAAATAAAAAAAGGAACGATTTTTTTTTCGCTTCTTTGCTCGATTCAACTTCTAAGAGTTGAGCAAGCTCTTCTTCTGCAGTTATTTTTTCCGAGTACCACAAGTCTACAAGTTTAGCTTCACATGACGTTTATAACTATAGGTGCATGTATCATCCATATATACGCCTTATTCCAAGTAATGACCTATTTCTTGAGCTTGCAGTTGCTGCAAACATCAAGTAGTTATACAAGTGCTTGTGAAATATGAAATAAAGAGTGGAGAAAAAAAAAAACAAAAAAAATTAGATGAAGAAATGAAAGAAAAATTCACTTTCCTGCCTCTGTAATATACAATATCCGAGGTTTTAGATACACATATAGTATTCGGTTTGATGTACCTACTTTACTTCGGTTGAAAACAGACCTTCGTTTTTTTTTTTCTTTGGTTTTTTTTTTCATCTATATTACAGATATACCTGTATACCGAGTAAAGGGACCACCACGTCTGGGAATTATTGTTATAGCGTGGTGAAAATATAAAGGAGATATAAAATGGCGTTGGTTCGGATCCCCGAGGAGGTAGATTGTGAAAGAAAAAAAGAACCAAGAAAAAGAAAAACGGAACAAAAAAAAAAGGCACGTCAAAATATCGCGCCTTAGAGGTGAAGATTCGTTCGCAAGGGGGTTTCATGTTGGTGGGATATGTATGTATATACGCGGCAAAAAAAAGTGAAGGGGGTTGAAATCCCAACTCCCAGACCAGTTGGAAATTGCTTTTTGTCATTTCTATTTTTTCTTTCTTTTTTTTTCTCTTCTTTTCATTCTTCCGCTTTTTTATTTGGTGTACCTATATCCTTATACATAAATGTCGTACTTCTTCTGTAGATGTATAAATATATCCGTAAAGTTAAGCGGGTATGTAAGTATGCACGTATACATTTATGGAGATATTACGAAGATAGGAAAGTTCCGTTCAGATAGGTACATACATACGGAATACATCCGGTTACTTTGGATTGGCTGTCGTTCTTCGGCGGGTGGGCGAGAAAGGATCTTTTGTTACCTGCGGCAATAGAGCCTCATCGTCACCTATAGGCGGGAGATAGCTGTAATTGAATCGTGGTATCCTGTACCTATACGTGCATATACGTACAATATGTATAGGGGCGTTACGCGAATCGTTCGTTGTACATTGTCACTAACACGTTTCTCTGCATACGTTGAAAACCCATTGGCCGTTTCGCCTCTTCGCGAATTCCGCGTCCTCTCGGCTCCTGTTCCGGACGAATGGGCCCCTAGGGATAACTATTCGCTAAAAGGGGTTCGCCAGGATGCGGAAAACAGGGGGTTGGTTAGTTGGTTGGTTGGTTGGTTGAAACACGTAGGGAATGAGAAGTTATACGAATTATCGATCGTTCCGAAAATCAATGGAGCCATTCTATCGCCAACGCGTCTTAATATGCAGTCAAATTTTCATATTGATGGACGATGAACGTGAATAGCGTTCACAAGTTATCGAATCACGTACTTCAGCACGTACGAGACAAATTTCATTTGCGTCTGGGCATTTTCTCGCTCTTATCAAATTTCCTCATATTTGATTTTTTTTTTCTCCCTTTCACTATTTATTTGATTTTTTTGGTTTAGAGATTCAATATTTTCCCATCTTAGCTTCATCTTTTCATTTTCCATTTTTACCTACTTTACTTCTTATTTTTTCTTCTCTCGTATCTCGCACAACAGAACTATCCACTCCACCCACGTTCTAATCGTATTGAATCCAATAGATTTATTTCATTTCCTTTTCTAACCATCAATACGTTTCACGCGCGCGGTAAATTTCGTTCGCAGAGCCGGCGTGGGATAAAAGTGCTGAGACTGTGGTATAAAATAAAAACAAATAACACACAGGTAATATACAATATAAACGCGAAAGTTCTAACTGCACGAGAATTCGCAAGCTTTCGATTCTACAGGTACCTTACATGTTATACCAGAAAAAAAAGCTCTTGGAAAGGTTTAGACCCGAACCACGATCCAGAGTTTGTAGAATCTTTCGACATCCAACCCCTTTGGAGTAATGAATTTTTTTTTTTCACGCACCACTGACACACCCTTGGATAACTTTTTTTGTAAAAAGCTATACGAAAATCTTGGAAAAGCGATAAAACCTTTAACTAAAAAATTTTATTTTCAAACTGATCTAGTATGCTCTATACGTATATTACCTGAGTAGATTATACCGTGAGCTCTGTAACTACGGGAAATTTTCTATGAGCACGTCAGAATCGTTAAACGTACAATATCTTTGCTATAGGGTACAATAACTGCTGCAGGTTTCACGTGATTCGAATATACCGGTAGAAAGATATCGCTATCGGGATCCTTCTGTTGCTATTGCTGGTATGATATTAAACTCCCGTTGCGCGGCTTAGGTATATCGTATAATGGTATTCTCGAAACTGTATACCTATATAAAGGGGGATATAATTATTATCTTTATTTTAGTATCGAGAATCTACTAGCGTCGTACTTTTGTTAGAAATGTACACCACATACAATATTATATTTCCTTGCAAAGTAAGGACATCACACAGCGGTAATTTATAACGTTGAAACCAGCAGCGTATAACAATCTTGGACGCAGTAAAAGCTAAAAAGCTTCGTTGCATTAAATCCGCAATATAATTTTCAATGACGTCACGATTCTATACTGTACTTATTCATAATTTCAGATGATGATCCAAGTTTCGAGTTAAAACTCTTCGGGGGTTTGATGTTGAGTTTATGAGATGGGGTTGCCATAATTTATTAAATAAGGAAGTCTTCGCTTCGGGGCCGCTGCGCATACCGTAAAGAAAATTGCCGTTTGACCGAAAAAGGGTTAACTAATACGATATATATGTGATGTAAGGGGTAACCCTGTACCTATAGTTTGTGATATTATGATGATAGAATAGATGAAGAGAATGCAGGTGCCGTCGTTTCATCGTCAACGTATAATATCCGCCCGAAAGTTTAGGCCTGTCGTACTGGTGATAAGACTTCCAGGATAATCCGTTGGGCCCCCTACTGAAATTTGAATTTAATCTTACCTAAGCTCAACAGTTTCATAATACAGACATTATATTTGCATAGACTACGACCTTACGACGTTAACCAAGTGACGCGGCGAACTATCGTCAAAACGTTCAACCGTAAGCGCGGACGATCTATGCGAAATTTTCAGGAAATTATTCAACTTGTCTAAAAAAACGTCGAAAAGATACGAAAATAATCGTGCGAATAATCTGATAATTTTTTATTTCATCGGTTGTGTTCTACCGAGTTAAGGTGGGCGGTGATTCGGTGATTCGGTGATTCGGTGACCTGGTCGAGTGTAAACTTATCTCATATAGTATGTGGGGGTGTTCGGTTGGGTACAATGGTCTAGCGTTACGATTGTGGTGGAAACTCGATTTGCCCTTGGAGTTTCTGAACTTTTGGTATCCATACGCACGAAAACGTAGAATCATAAAGAGGTGGAGAGGTTGAAGGGACGCGCCAACCTCAGCGAAGGAAACCTAATTTAATCTCTCCGAATCTAATTTGCTTGGAACTCGTAGAGAAACGTTAGGTATATATAAGAGAAGACGAAACGAGACGAGACGAGACGAAGACGACTTTCGCTTTAGCTGCCTTCAGGACTTTCCGTGTCAGCCAGATTTGACGCACGTCACGAAATACCTCGTATTACCGTACCTTATTATTATTGCCGTTACAGGTTCAGAAATACTCGCAGAAATAATATAATTGTTATAGTTACATATCTCAGCATCAAAATTTGGAATTTAAATCTACGAAATGTATTTTACTTCATTGTATATCCGTTTACCGAGATGAAACGACTCGGGGCTTGAATTTCATTTCACAGAACAGTACGAAGAATTATGTGGAGAAAAATTTCAAAATCCTTTCGCATACCTTTTCATGCTAGTTAAAAGGATCAAAAAATTCTACATAATACGCATCTTATACAGTTGCTCGCCGCTGCACGATTTTTCATCGTTATAAAATAAATCTAAGGTCGGATTTCAACGAGCGTTAACGTTTGCAATGCAACAAAATTTAATAGGATCCAACGATTAGTAGGGTTTTAACGTTTTAGCAAATTGTCGTTATCCGTAATATCGTACCTATGTAACGTCAAAAAGGTCATTTAAAACGGTAGAGAAACATTAAAAGTCGGTTATACACACTGGTGTAAAACAAGCGTCGGTATTTAGTACTCGCCGATCCCAAATCCTATTATACGTTTTCACGAGTACAATGTACACAGGCATAATGTATAGAGAGCGTACGTGCGCACGTGAAGCTTCACCAAAGAAGAGAAGAGAAGTGAAGGAAGGAAGGAAGTAAAGGAGATAGAAAATTCGAGGGGAGGAAACAGGGATAACGCAATTACCTACAAAGTTGTAATCCTTGCCTCGTAAATTGGGCGGTGTTGTGCTAATCGGGAGCTTAAATAGTCCGTTTAAGAACGTCTTAATGCCCAGTTAATCCCAGGACTGGTTAGCCTTTACTTTTGTCGTAGTCGTTTGCGTAGATGCATACATACAATTTGTAAAGAAAGCGCCAAAGTCTGAAAACCAATTTACCCACCCTCTAAAAAAAAAGGATGAAATAAAATAAATTAAAATAATAAAAACTGCAAAAACAAAATTAAAGAAACGAACAAACAGAAAAGCAAATTTCTGCTTCATGAATATTCGATCGAATCATCGGCGTTCTAACAACTTATAGTTATTGCAAACCATAACACGAAGCTGGAAAACGATATCGCGGCTGTGCGATTGGGATAGGAAAGAGGGGGGGAAAAAATTCCGATGAGCGAGTAAAACAACGAGTATAGTTTATAGGTAACCCGGAAAAGCTCGTATCTTCGAACCATGAGAAAATATTATGGCGCAGATAAAGTGGGAAATTTTTATGCTAAATAGAAAAAAAAATTAAAATCATGGAAGATGGGGGAAGAAAGAATCATCGCTGATCGATAGGGGTATAAACATTTATCCCATTGATTGCAAAAATGTGGGCTTGAAATATATTAAATTTCGTGAGCTTTTTCAGCACATTATCCGAAAATATCGTCGTCGTATTTTAGAGGAGCGTTAAAATTGAGACGTTATAGTTCAACCTGCAGGATCTTCTTCTCGGAAGAGGAAGTAATCTCTAAAGTGGCAATTAAGGTACCGAGTAAAGTTAGGTTAGCTGGTAATGCGGTTCAACTTCACCTGAATGTTCCGCTGCAGTATTACCGCGGTAGTATAAGAATCGGCAAATTTCGAAGAGCTTCTGAATTCGAGTGAATAACAAGCAAATTTTTTTTTCTTTTCCTTTTTTTTTTAATCACTCAGTTAGTCAGATTCATAATTATATTAATTTTATTCCACAGTTCTTCGGTACCCTACGACATTTTATACCCAGACTTGATTTAGCACAATTCCAAACGATTTCCGAACGATTGCTTCTCATTAATTTTCACCAATTTAACTTGTACTCCTGAATTATTTTCCTACAGTAACCCCCCTGACATCGCGAAATTCATCCCATTATTAAATATATAACCGTAAAAGTAGGTCGAGTCTGATTTTAACGACCGAGTCAATCGAATATTCATTTGTTTATTCAATCATTTGTAAACAAGAAGAAAAAACCCAGACATGAACTCAAGATTGTCTTACAAGAAGAACCGAACTTTCTGTATAACCACTCTCGATAAAAAGCGTGTACAAAGAAAGTGATCGAAGAAAGTAAAATGTGACAAGGGGAACTCTGCAGCTCATTTTAGTTCGGACGTTTTAGCGAGGGGTCAAATTTCCAAGGACACAGGTTTTCTTTTTTCACCCTTCTTTCTTTTCCCTTAGCTCATCGTTTTCTTGGTCTCGTCGCGTCAGCCGTGAAGCGCGATGAGGTAGACAGGTCTATTCATAAGGGTGGTGAATATAAATACAGAAGATATTTATAAAATCGTTACCTGAACAATTTCAAGGATACCTGATACGGATACACGATGACGTACAAATGTTTTGCTGATAAGATATATGGGGGGAAAAAAAAAATGATAATATTTCTTGAATAGAAAGGCTGCTTCAATCTCGACGATTATACGTGAGTATAATCAAAAGATATCGATGAAGTGAAAGTGTAATAAAAAAAGAAAAAAAAACAAAAAATTATATGTAACAAAGTTAAGCTACGTGGTGCTATTGCAGAAAATAATGTATATATTCCAAGAATTTATCACTTTTATATTACAGTACGCCCGGAGCGCGAAACAAAGTGAAAGCGAGCGCGCGTATGCTCTTTGTGTAAATATACGTACGTTATAAAACTGAACGTTCGAACAAAACGATTCAGTTTCTACTATTTGTAAAGATTGTTATGACGGTACTCGCGCAATTTTATTACGTTCATCGATTCTCCGAAGGAAAAGATTTCACATTCATTTATTTTCTGTCAAAAGGTGAAATAAATTCAGCGTACACCTGTACGAACGCAAAAGATCTGAAAGGGTAGAAAAGTGAACTAAGGCGTTTTAGATCGGACACCTGGAAATTCTTCAGCACTTCAAAAAAGGGAGGGGGGGTGCTTATATTGTACCTACACGTATAAAAATAGAGTGCGCCGAGAGACTGTGAGTTGTGTTCCTCCGCAGGTGGGTGAAGGGTGACGTTCGAGAGGAGCTTTTTGGCGTCAAGTGTCGTGGCCCAGCATCAGGTTCTCCCGTTTCAGCATTAGTCAGAGGGGAAGGGGCGAGGGGGAGAGGGGGGGTGAAGGCGATCATGAGAAAGTTGAGACGATGTTAGGTAGTGGTTGGAAGGATGTGGGTTGGAGGTTGAATATGAACTGAAATTTCCTACCATGTCGAAGTTCAGCATCTAAAGCCTATAAGTATCAGAGGGGAGTCGGAGCTTTTATCAAAGCTGCTTACTTTTTTCTTTTCTTTTTTTTTTTTGGCAGAAGAATTATTACCCACCGCAGATTAAGTGAAGCGATTGAAGTATAGCGAACATCGATATGGTCGTCGCTCTCCATGGTTTGACTTTTGTTGTACTTACCCACTTTGACGTTTTTAAATCCTCCATTGAACATTTTAGCCTTTCGAGTTGAAGAGATGAAAGTCAAAGTCTTGCAACTTCCGAACTTGCTTTCTCTCGAATCTAGCTTTTCGTTCAACGAACGTCGTTTTCCACTTCTTTGTCATCTTCTGGTAACGCGATAGAAATTCAGAAACTTCCGAATCGCTTACGATACTGATGCAGGGAAAGTAGAGGGAAAGAGCGAGTAAAGGAAAGATCCCTTCTACCCTCTTTTCCTTATCCTTTCCAACTCCTCCCGTTGGTGAGTTTCCTCTTAGCGAAAAGGTGGCTGCTTTGTCAGCTGCTAAAAACGTGACGTTCCCACAATGCCTTGCGACGGATCGCTAGCTACATTCTACCGTACGAACCGTGAATAGAGAAAAGAGAAAAGAGAAAAGAGAAGAGAGAAGAGATTTGGAAGAGCTGGAATACAGAACTGAAAATCTTCTCTCATCTCCTCTCTTCATACTTTATCCTGAACCTAGATATAAAGAATGAGACTTGCACACAACTAAAATCTTGAATACGTGTAAGATTTTTTACCAGCACCATCGGAAGTACGACATAGCCAGACCTCGAGTGCCCGGATTTGTATTCAGATTTTTCTTTTCCCCACCATAGCGGCCAACTCAAACGCCAAAATCAGACCTCCGAGAGAAGTCCCTTATTCGTTGAAAGGCGAGTCACGTGTTTCGCGACTCGACGTGAGTAGAAGGCATCGTCCACTGAATGGCGACAAATCCGGGAAAGCCAAGAGATTCCCGAGAAGAAAGAAGGAGCAGAAGAAGAAGAAGGAATGCCCACGACCTCAATGGGCAGGCTTAAATAGGGGCATTTAAGGTGAAAAGTATTTTTCTCTTTAGCCCTTTCCAGAGTCATTCAAAACGTTCGTGCTCCGTAGTCTCCAGTCTTCAAGTTCTACCTTCAGTCTTTCTTACCAAAAACAAATGTAGAAGGGGAAAATAAAATTAAATAAGCTAAAAGAAGAAAAATTACCCTCTCAGGGTCCCCCTAAGTTAAAAAATCAAAAAACAAAAAGTACGAACGTGTCATTACAAAAAGATCTCTATGTAAAAATGATATTTCAGTTTCAACTTGACCGTAATAAATATTCGACCTTTGTTATTCTCCATCCTTAATGTTTACTAGAAAAATAAATATTGCCTTTTCACCCTTAGAAAAATCCCTGGGAATCTACGTGCAGACGGCACAGTGTGCAGCTAGCAGGTGCGGTTTAAAAGCTCTTTTATACAACTCGGTCGCTTTTATCGAGTTGATCAGGATTGAGTATATCGGTGGAAAATTTGTGCTGCTGCAGTTTCGCGATTAATGTCCTACCATTTGTCAGACGGTTACCCAAAAAACAAAAAGAATGGCAATATAGTAGCCGGTGCCTGGCCATTGAGTTCGGTGAAAAAAAAAGAGAAACAAAATTAAAAATAGAAATAAAATAAATGAAACAGCTAGAGAATTTCCAATCGGTAAAGATTGTCGTTGACTTTCAGTAGTTTACCAGCCGGTACTTTATGTCGTGCGATTTTCCATCCCCGTAAGCGTTTCGATTCAATTTTTTTACCATTCACTCTATAACGATCGACTTCCGTCGTTGTAACGGATGTATGGTGTAGGGGGTGAAATTAATTTTTAGCGTAAATTATAACGGTGAATTGTTGGCACGTAAATGTTAACTGGCGAAGTAGTTTAACGCGTAGACAATGGGAACGTAGTACAAATGCACGTATAACGGTAAAGGGGGTTGGTTATGGCGTACAGTAGTTGGATCGTTGACGTGGGGTAAATCACTCGTATATACGCACTTCGGAAATGTGTACCGGAACCCGAAACTATAATTTCTGGGTGGCTTGAGGCTTGAGGTATGAATTCCCGTATTTTGTATGGACATGTGAATGTAGGTGAACGATATTTCATACGAGTAAAACAGGTAGACGGATCCGATCGATGTTCAAAACTTAACAACGAGCGTATAGTAGGTGGGTAGGTGGTTAACAACTTCTACAAACTGTTTTGTCTCTCCCAGTTATTCCCGTGGTACAAAGTTATATACCTGTGTATATATTATATAAGATATAATATTATAAACTCCCAAAGGAAGGAAGAGTCGGTGTAGAGTATATATACGTAACATTATGGATAGGAAAGTGGAATGAAATCGGCTCGAAAACATGTTATTCCATCTTTTCACAACTATCGTGATCACGATGATATCCCATGGGACATGTGAGGGGGTCGGATCTTGATTTTTGGACTCATCCGCAAATCTGACATTCGCAGCATCCCCCGCGAGTGGAGGTACGGGATAAAAATAAGAAGAAAAAGTAAAAGGAGGGACAAAAAACAACGTAACAAAGAAAAAAGGAATGAGAAACTAGGAGAAAATAAGGAAAGAATCGAGAGCCGCAGGAGACCAAAGCTTACCTTTTCCAGCAGGGCTAGGGGTTGCGAGGGTGAGTAGGGTGAGCGCGAGAAGCCCCCAACCACCGACGACGGCTGCAACCATCGGGTAGCCCGCTTCTGTACCCTCCTTCCCGATCGTCAATCTTCCTCGTCAAGCCTCATTTGTGGCAACCACCTGCACGAAGAAACCCTTGAGTATATAGCGTCTTAAGTTAACGATACACATATATGGGGTGGTCCATCTCACCCTGACAATTTCGAAATCACTTGCCAATTCTTTTCTATTTCTCTTTTTTTGGTTCTTCTTTAATAAAAAAGTCCAACCTTCAGAAAATATTCGACAAGTTTAAAAATGTTCTAGGATAAATTATACCACCCCCATCAAAATCGTTCGAACATCAAACATGATTTGTGGGTGGGTAAAAAAAAAAAATTAATAGGAATAAAAAATTGTAAATAAGGTCCTGTATACCTAATTAGAAAAAAAAAAATCGCGAATAAATTGGTATCTCAAGTCCCATAGAAAGAAGAGTTCAAGACCCTGGTGAAAAGTGTAAAATATAATGAAACTTTCTCAAGGGTTGAGAAATATTTTCAAGCTTTGAATGGTTATTTTCGTGGGTTTTATACTTTTTACTTTTTTTTTTGCGTTCTTTCAGGGATCCTTGTCCTGGCAATTGTGGGGACCACGTTGAATTTATAGGGATCGAATTGCGGTAAAAGTGCCTACGGAAAGCGAGGCGGAGCCAAGTGACGACAAGTGGAGGGACTGAAGTGAGTTCCAGCGCAATTGAGTAGACGCTGGCAAACACTTTGAGAATCTAGAACAACTGGGTCGATATTGATTCACGGAAAATGTTGAAAATTCGTATTTTTCTAATGCTTGTCTGCCCTTTCCACCCTCTTCGGACCTCTTTTTTCTCCTCCTCGCCTTGCCACTTACACTCAGTTTTCAGTCTCCTAGTATAAAATGTATAAAATCTATAGACACAATATCAGATATAAATTGCAAAGTTATTTCAGTTCCTTTCATTTATTGGTAACCCCGTAGATTTTCAGATCCCACATTTTTTTTTTCTTTTTTTTTTTTCTATTTGGTACTCTTTTACGTCACGAACTGATTGTTTCTCGTCCCATGGGCCATCGTTTAGTCACGTTTCTCTAGAAAAAGATAGACATAAAAAAAGAAAGAGAAGTATATATAGGGGAGCGACCTTTGCCCATTAATTGGCATCCCCATTAGTGCCAAATAAAAAAAGTTTTTACTGAACGTTCGCAAAAAACTAACTTTCCAATCGAGACCTGCAGCAGCAATCCTTTTGCCCGAAAACTCTCAATCGGAAATTCGTTCGCTAATACATTTTATTTATCACTGGTACATGAATTTAAGCTTTTACTTTTTTGTGTCTATTACATTTTCTCAATCTACTTTATCTCGATCCCTATCGATATCAGTTTTCTTTTTTTGTTTCTTTTTGCTTTTGGTATAATCCCCAAAATATATTCCAATCATTTTCAGTAGCCACCCCTGTGACGCAATATTCCTGATTCACGGGGCGCCGTAATGAATTACGCGTTAGAAAAAAATATCGCGATTACCGCGGGATAGAAATTATAACAATTCGGGCAATCGGTCGAAGATTATAATCAGTAAAACAATTTGATATTTCACTCCTTTTCATTATTCACTTTTCATTCTATACTCATTTATCGATGTGATAAAAAAAAAAAAGGGGGAAAAAAATCCGCACTACAAGGTAAAGTTCTTAATGAAAAAGGTTTCGCGAATGGTACGTATTTACATATAGTATGGATATGATGAAAGTAAAAATTCTTGACTTCTTATTATACGCTCGTAGCATAGCGATGAAGGACGTTCTTGTGCGGAGGTCGGAAATTGCTTGGTTTGGGTTTTGGCGCACCAAAAGTATACGTACGTATAAGGTAACCGTACATATAGCTGGGTTTGGGCAACGAGAGACTCTAGTAAATTAAATAAAGTCCCTGAAAATTACGTTGCTATTCTTTCCTCGTGATATTGTTGCCTTTATTTCAGCCCCGTGTGAATTTAAAAGCTTTGTCCAAACGAAGCACGTACTCCGTTCCGATATCCAGTAATTTGATCATACGGCACTGTCTGCATTCCGTAATGAAGCACCAAGAATTTCTACAATTGTTTTTTTCTTTTAATTTTATTTCATTCTCATGCTTCATTTAATTATCAATTTTCTTTTCATATTAATGTTCTTCACGTTTCGTTCAATATTTGTCTTCTTTAAGTTTCTTTAATTCGATAAAAATCCGAGACGCCGCGTTGCTACTGCGTGTGCACGGTAAAATAGGAGTGAAAAAAAAATTTACATCTTTATCACAAAACACATCCATCGTTTGATTATAAAATATAGTTCAGACACAAAAAAAAAACAAGAAGTAAAACAAATAATAAAACAAATTTCTCCCCATAGGTACGTAACAAAAGAGCGCAATGTCGTATACCTATAGCGTTTGCCTGCCCGGTTAGATTTTTCTCTATTTCTGTTATTCCATTTTTCTACATTATTCGTTTTTTCTTTTTCTTCTATTTTTTTTTTGTTGCTTTTTTTCCTTCATCCCCTTGCTCCTTTTTCCATTCCATATATAGCTTGAACTGATTGTGAGCTCGGCTCATACATTTCTAACTTACGCTCTCCGCTGTGTTGCGGAGATGTATATATATAGGCGAGCCAGATATAACTTATATGGATACACCGCAGGGGTAGTAGTTTTTCCTTACCTTGGTAAAATAAATTTCAAGTAAAAGTTCGAGAGTGTAAAAGAATAGCGCGTCTGTTTCTTAGTTAAGAAATAAAAGTTTTACTTCGAAAAGCGACAGCTAGATTGGACTGAGGATTTAAAGAAGATTCTGTTCACCTTGCTCACATATACCTGCTATAGTCTTTTGTACATACGGTGGAGTGTCTTTTAGGGGTAGTAGTTTGGTAACTTATAACTACGCCGTTCGTTTTCAATTTGGGGTCTATTTGTAACACGGATCACGAACCAGGATGATTTTTACTTTGCGTTGGAGGTGAAGGTCTGAGGGGTGTGTAGGGGGAGTGGGAAAAAAAAGAAAAGTTAAAAAGTAAAAACGAAGAAAAAAGAAGTTGGGCAACGTTTCACTGGTTTGACCTGCTAATTTAAATGTATATATTCACCCCCGAAAATGCGTGAAACAGATCCTATCGTTTCGCAATATTTTCAAAAGTGGTAAATATGAATTTCCTTCCAAGTTTCCATCTGCATGGATTTTAACAAACGATTTAATAACTTCATTACCAGATTTTTAAACCTCTATTCAGAGAATTTAATTCACCATTTCTATACACCAAAATCTTTATTCAAAATATACCTCACCCTCTATAGCGAGTACTACTATACACCCGCGGTTTACGCGATCGTCGTATACAAATGCTCGGATAATTTTTATACAAAAATTTTGTATAAAAAATATAAAATACATATGTAAGCGTTATACCGTCTATATTACCACCACATAATTTGTGTGTACAAGCATTACAAGCAAGGGCGAGTAAAGCCAGAAATTAAGGATGTTTATTCAAGGTATAGCCTAACCCCGGGATTCTGCAAGCAGACGCGGGTAATTTTAGGTGCTTCAGCTCGATGTATATAATTCACAGTGTTGTGAAAATCACAACTTGATAACGAATATTCAATTTTCAAATTAAATCGTGAACGTGCTAAACTTTTTCGCGTAATCATAATGAACTAGGGAAAGTACATAAGCGATATGAGAACAAAATATAATATTCCAAGTCTCAGAAGAATATATAAAAAAAGAAAAAGAAACAAGAAAAAATGATTGATAGTGAAAGGAGAAATAATAAATAATTATAATGGAAAGCATTATGAAGTATAAGGGAAGTAATGTGAAAAAATCGAGTAAAACGTACACGGATTTTCAATTTCATCCATCAAATGAAGATTGTCATCCCATCCATCGAACGGTACACAAACACTCACAGGACACAGATACGCACAGAGAGAAGGAGAGACACAGAGAGACACAAAAAACTTCCCTCCACACGTTATTAAGTGAAAAGATATAAATTCTTTTTCTTTTTTCTTTTTTTTTAACTTCTTCTTTCAAACTAGAAAGAAAAGATTTACATGAAAAAAAAAGGAAGCACCTTCTTTGCACACGTATAAAGCACGAATCGAATGCAAAATGAAGTGAAAAAAAACCGAATCGCGTTCCAAAAAGGGCTAGGATACGATCCCTCGGAGGGATTGAACAAATATTATGAAACCCTCAATTCACGAGAGTATAAAGTGGAGAGAAGAAATAAGTGGAAAAAAAATAATTAAACATGACAAATACAAACTATTAAACTACACAAAAACTATACGATGCTTTTTAACTAATCGAAGATGCAGAGGAAACAAAAAAAAAAAGAAAAAAAAAAAGGAAAGAAGAACCAATGTGATAACTTGAAATTCGATTACTCCGTTCGTAGATATTTTATGATCACCTGCTTCACCGTGTCACTCGTTCACGAGGCACAATCCTTTACTGACAACGATGTTGCTGCCGTTAATATCCTCGATTACTATCACAACGGACGTAGGTCGCGTCGATTTTCCCCTTCACAGCTGTGATAGTTACGTGTGCGTACGTACGTACGTACTTAGGTGGTGTATATTTAGCGTCACGAATAATAATGATATATTTTAAACGAATATATGGTGCGTAGCCCGTCGTACAATGTCGATGTTGAAGAGGATGTACTATCAGTTTGTATTTGAACGAAGCAGCTAGTGTACAGATGATGATACAGCGAAAGCTTATAACCGTCCCGATCTAACGGGGGTACGTACGACAGTAGCAATGCCGAAAGCTCGAAAGCTCGAAAGCCCGAAAGCCTCGAAAGCAGGTAGTAGGTAGGCGCGCGTGGCGTTGGGTCGAATCCGCGCAAGCTCCGTGCATCCCTTACTCCTCGATTTCCATCCCCTTTTACAGTAACCGCGCTACCCGACTCCCTGGTTCTTCGGATCACGGATCACAAGTTCTATATACCTTGCGTTGCGTAGCGTCGAGTCGCGTCGCGTCGCGTCGCGTCGCCTCAAGACGTATAGCTGGTGAGCTAGTAGCTGCTGCTATTCTGCAGGTTGCGAAAAACGACGTCTTGCCACTCTCGCTATACGTATACGTATACGTATACCCATACTTTGCTAACCAAGGAAAATACGTAGCAACCACCCCTCGCTTCAGACACTTATGAAATTATATTGTCCTGCAGGTGGGGTATAACGGAACAGAAGCAGCTATAACGAACAAGCTTTACCGAATATAAGACGCTCATTGTTACCAGCCAACAGTGGCTGTATAAACCTGGTTCTCCTTCTCTTTTCCTCTCTTTCTCTCTCTCTTTCTCTTTTTTTTCACGGGAACATCCGCGGGAGTAAAGGGAACTTAATTTTTCAGGATCTAAAAGTGACCGGGGGGAAATTACTCGCCGTCTCTAAGGCGCCCCTAAGACGTTAAAAATACAGATACCAGAGAGAGAATCGATTTAGCAATGTAGAGAAGAACCTGAAGAATATAAAAGAAATTTTCTATCAAGTTAAATGGCTGAGAAACATTCTCTTCATTTTTATTTCGTATATATATTTATTTATCTCTTCTTTTTTTTTTCTCTTTTATTTTTATGAAGTGATTGTTTCAACGGTGGAATCCTTTTGTTCTTTAATTATACTTTTTTCTTGCGGAAAATGTCGAATTTTTTTTTTTCTTACTTTGTCTTTCGCACCCTATGGTGGAATCTTTTCTAGCATGTCACGTAGTAGTCCGAAAACGCGTTTTATACTATTCCTTCCAAGCGACAGAGACTTTTTCTATGCTCAAGATTCCGGTGGCTGACTACACTGGGTAGCCTCCGACGTGCCTTTGTTGCTTTTTCTTTGTCGTGTTTGCGGGGGCGTTGCGATGCTCAGATTTCCGTTTTTTTTTTTATTCTTCCCCCTCTTTTTTTTTCATTATCATTTTTGTTACATTCACATTTTTTGCTAACATTTTTTTCTTCATGCTTCAAAAACTGGCCATATTTCATCTACCCCTGAATAAATCAGTTCGCCTACATGTCTGTCTACCGATATAATACCCCACGTCAACAATTATCGAATGAAAATCTAAAAAAAGACAAAAACTTTATGATAAGAACTCTAGAAACTTTGAAAAAATCTTACGACTTTTTTAAACAAACGTTTTAACGTATTACACACGTGTACGGTAGTAATTGCGTTGAGGAACGTTATAGAGTTAACTTTAGGTATATGACGAAGTTTATAATCGATTTACAGTTAATTAGTGAATGACGTATATACCTAACAACGTCGTTTATCAATCTACGTGTATTTCAGACGTTATACCCTTGAGAATTTATTATCTATGGTTGAGATCTGATCTCAAATAGAATCTCACGCTCGGCAGCCGTCAGATTTCTCTATACAAAGTTTTTCAGACATTTCAATTACCTTTTTTCTTTCGTTTTTCACTTTTCTTTTTTCCTTTTTTCTTTTTTTGTCAAGATTTGAATGAAGCGACAGTCCCTGATCGCGTATATAGTTATACCCACGTCAAATACACATTAATACGCCCTACTTACGATATATCGTAGTTGAAATTTGGCAAGGATTCAGAAATGTAGTTGACAAGCCTTTTGAGGGCGAAGTATATACACCGCGGGTACGTATCTCTTGCCATTCATACTACCACGCGAAACCTGCAGCAACAGCAGAAGCAGAAGCAGAAGCAGAAGCAGAAGCAGAAGCAGATATACGAAATGAGAGACGAGTCGGTGTATAAGACGACGCTAAAGAGGAGAGAGGAGAGTAAAATCTAGACTACGGAAAGACGCGAATTCCTCGAGCGAAATGATCTACCCGCTGTATGTACACGTACAGAAAAATTTGGCTCTTCTTCACATGTCTTACAAAACTTATTGCTCAATTTTTTATCCCCAGACAAAACATCAGAAAAGAATAGAAAAAAAAGAAATTGAATATTTCTTATCTCCATTTCTCGTATAGCTGAATTCTTTAATTTTGAGGTACATCGAATACATCGGATGAACCGCATAAATTCTCGAGAAGAAAAAAAGAGAAAAAAGAAATCAAACTTTGGAGAGATGAGACGTGTCATTTGTGAGTTAGCTACACGACATAATATGCATGCTTGATTTGTTCGCGTGGGGTCGAGCGCGACAGACTAGGGAATAGCGGAAGTGTTCATTTTTTCTGTTGCTTGGTACTGGTGAACATGTGTGATGTGAAGATGGATTTAAAGGTATGAGGTGTGCGTGCATCATCACCATAAAATACATTTACATACACAGAAGCGGGAAACATCGGTAGCAGCATCAGCAGCAGCGTCAAGTTATAAACGTTCCACCTCTACAGCGTTCAACGATTTTTATTTACCCCAACAACATTTTTCAACTTCTTTTTATACAACGCGACAAAAAAAAAGAAGAAATTAATATTTATAAGATTGTTAAGCCGAGTCATTTGTTATAAAAAAATAATAACTTCGCTTTTAATCGTCACGTTTACATACGAAAATCGAGTCCATATATCTGCAAAGTAACGACCGATTATTGGTACACGGAACACTACAGATTGTGATAAAGATAAAAAAAAAAAAAAATCTACAGCACCGGATGTCATTTCTAAATTTCAACCTACGGATTAGTAAATAGTTTTTATTGTCGAATTTTACAATAATTTTTAATGGGATTTCCCTACACGGGTTGGCATATCGCGTCCAATAAGTCTATATTTAACCATGCGGCTGTACGGTACACAAATTAATTTGCTTTCGTTCGACTAGCCAGGCATCGTAAATCTAATCAATGTGTCATTACTCTCCTGTGCCTGACCCTGTTAACTCCCTGTTCTTGGTGAATGTTTCTCGTACATGCATATTATCCACACAATCGAACACTACCAGATACTATTTTCATCCATACAAAATATCTAGTCATACGCGGTAGGCTGTATGCGCTTCCGCGAATATTTTTCATAGATGTACCTACGCGGAATAGAAGAATGAGAAGCAATGAGAGTACATCAAACTAAAATGAAATGCCAGAATTGCATGTGGCAATTTACGGAAATACGGATTTACGGAAAACTCCATGAAATTACATGCATCGCGCTTCTTGGAAATTATAACAATGTGTATGAAAATCCAATAATATTTTCAACTGTTTATTCCGTTCGCTTTATCTATGCACCTTTTCTAGTCCATGATATTACTACGGTTCCATTCGCTGTATGTATGCGCTGATAATATTCTAGTACCTTTGATACCGCTGGTAGAAATAAAAACGTATATTTCTTCAGTGAGAACCGGTTCGTATCGAGTCATCCAATTACTTGTATACGGGGTATATACGTACATTTTGACCGGTCGTCGAATACATCAGCTGGATATAAGCGAAAAGTTATATTTACCCAGTATAATATCGATTTTGCATCAGCAAATTGCGTTTGCTAACTGCCAACGAGCTTTTAGAATATGTCGGTCCCTTCGAAAAAAAAAAAGAAAAAAAAAAGTCAAACACATACGTACATAGAATTTTTTTAGTCATTTGTAGTTCAATATATATCGTACACATAACGTGCTCTTCTCTATACTTCTGTGCATAATGAAACCGAGCGATGTAAAATAGGTAAACCTACTTGTTATAGGTATATAGAATGTGTGCGAATCCGCTGTATGTACTTTTCACATACATATAGGAAGGGGATGAATACGTGCGGTGGTAAAAATCACAAAACCACCAAAGGTATAGCCGGTAGGGTATGGCGTCAGCATCAGCATCAGCATCAGCATCAGCAGCTCCCCAACGTCAGCTTCCAATTACGCACTTTCCACGTGAACCCATTCATTTTAGGCTTTTGACGTAAAATGATGGAAGCGTTTTTCACCGCGCTCGTATATTCCCACTGTTCCCCTCTTTAAGTTCGATACATATAATACACAAAGCTAGAACGCTGCGAATAATTATTCCTCCGTCAGGATATCTGACCGATGAAAAGCGCACTTTAACATATGGTTACTGTACATTTTTTTTTTTCAAACGTCTGCCGCAATTAGCTACGTTGGATATTCGAGTAATTAAATAATGTAAATCAATGCAAAAGTAGAAAGTAGGAAATCAAGTAGAAAATATATAAGTGATTTACGTCGTTACCTATAACACGTAGCCATTCATGCCAAGTGATTTGAATTTTCGTTCTCTTTTTTCTCGTTACGCATGAAGAGATTTACTACCAGAATGGGAATATTATATGCATTATACATACACATATAATACCGATGCAAAATATATATTTATATACATTATACATATATGCACGTTAAAACCATGAGAAGAAACTCGAACGTATAACTGGAAAAGGATCACCATATACAGGGTATAGGAAGTCTCAAAGAAGACGAGTAAAAGAAGAAATAATAAAAAAAAATAAAAAAAAAATTTATTTCCCTCTGGACCTAAACCGAGAACGAGAAAAATATATACGGATTTCATGGTTCTATATATACGCTTTAAGAAATAACACAACCTACTCTTCTAATTGTAAGAGCATTGCACCCCCTATATTTTTCAACCGAATTATTGATTTCAGTATAAAATAAAAACCGGAATCTAATAACTATAACTCTAGATATAGACCAATAAAAATTACCTTCACGTAAAATAAAATGAATTATTTCGATATATATAAGTTTTACTACAGCTGGATCATACGACCGAGATGATATTTTCATTAAAATTTTGATCACACAAATTTTCGACCAACAATATAGTAGAGGTGCCTGAATACTTGATTAATTTTTCGTTATTCCATCAATGTATTTTTTATGTGCTTCATATATAGGATTAGTCGAATACGCCGTATGAAAAATGTTCGCTAATCTGACAGAAGTATAATAAAATGTTGAAATTGAAATTGGAAAAACGAATTCATACGGAGGTGAATTTATTCGATTCGTAACCTACTATCCATGGAGCGGATTTTTGGGTTTTTTTCCAAAATAGTTTGAAATTCCCAACGAAAAATTCTATCCCAGAATTTGAAATTCGCAGGAAGGACCGAACCCTCAATATATACCCTCGCCCTACTCCCATCCCGATCCCCATCTCGCATGTTTACCTCCTGACTAATCAGGATTGATCTACTTTAGCCAACTCCACCGGTGGGGTCGTAACCCCCCCTGTTCCCCTCGTACCCCTTCCTACCATGAGTTATATTTGCAGGCGTCACGCGAAACTCGCTCAAGTCGATCTCTCGGCTTATAGACTCACCACCCACCCCCGAATTCTCCATTGGACGTAAGTTCACCCCGTTTACCCTTATCCTTAAAAATGAAAGAAAAAAAAAGAGGAAAACAATTCAACCCCCATTCGATATACATCACGAGAGAAGAGGTTCGTGTTTTTTTTTTTCTTTGTTTTTTGCCTCTCCTTTAGAATTTTTATTGTATATTTGATAGGACCGTATATCGCTCAGGTTTCTTTAGAGTAAATCTGTGTATATTTTTATCAACCCTTAATTCTATCGTTTTCCACGTGGTAAAAGCCAAGCGCATTGATTTTTAGCAAAAGTTAAAAACTATCGCGACTGGGAATCCGAAGACGTTGGCATTCGAGTACATTACGTGCGGATATGATACTCGAAACGATCGCAGGGGAGAGTTTCTATTTTCGCGGGACATTATTTTCATAGATAGAAAATAAAGTAAATGGCTACACGGTAGAGCAGTTTCGAGTATAACGCCAGGGTGGGCACGATATAGTATAAGGCGATTTACGTCGAGTGATTGGCTCCTAGAAATGGCGAACTCATTAGCTCTCTACTGTGATAAGGCGAAGGTGAACCCCACCCGCCGTACTGTAATAATGGAAAGAGAATTTTACGATCCTCATAGATTTATTCCCATAATGTATAGGTGATTCCGAACCCTCTGCCGATACAATTGTGAAAATTTATCACCGAACAATTATGTCTCTCTGTTTGATAACTTTTACCAACTTTGAATTTATGCACATATTATATTGCGGCTGTCTGAGTATTTTGCAATGCATTTTTTTCTTTATTTTCTTTTGATGAAAATTTGCACGGAGTAGAATTGTGTGGTGGTTTTTTTTCCCCCTTTCTATTCGCGTTCTTCTAATCGGATTCCATGGGTTTAATTATTCATTGAGTCGCACAGCAGCTGGCTTCGGCGAGGTTCAGTGAATTATTTGCCGTCCAGGGTTGGTTCGTTCTGACCGCGTGTAGAAAATCTTCGGTTTTTCACACGCTCCACCAATAAACCCGTTGAAGGCTAAGGAAAAATTATGTCGATAGACAAAAGTTCGAGGGATAAATCAACGGATGCTATGTGCAAAAATCGAACGCATCGGATCGCCTAAACTGCACCAATATGTACACGTCCACGGGTGTAATTTTTCACACTAATTGAGAAAAATTATCGTCCGTTGCGCTTGAATGGAAGACTCGATTTTATTATCGTCCCCTTCTTTTTCTTCTTCGTCATTATCTACACTCACGTTGGAAGACGCGATTTTGAGCGACGTTGTTATTTGTTTGAAAATAATTCGAGGAAAAACTACTCGAATACATGGTATATGGAATAATTTTCAAGAGCACTCGCTTCGAAACCGCAATAACTTTTGCGGTAAGATAAAACAAACTTTGCCTCCACTGCATTAAGGTATCAAAGAGAAAAAAACCTAAGAAGGTAACAGAAAATGAAGAAAAAATAAACCAAGATAAAAAGAACCATGGAATTGTAAAAAGTTTAGCTTATAAAAAAAATTATTAGTTATACTTCAGTAACTCTAAGAAACCAAAATACAGTGTGGCGCCCAAAATTGGTGGCCTGGGTACAAAAATTTGTGTGTACCTACCGGTTAGCGAGACTACCCCGTACGGAACATAATCGACTCGAAACTTTAGGCAAAGCTCGTATTCCCCCTCCTGATTAGAAAATAGATCCTTGTCATGCCTGGTGAGAGTAAAACTTGCGAGTTTCTTGGCTAACGATGAGAATCGATCAAGCTAATTTACCATCAACTAAACGAAGTATAATAAGAGTTTGGCTAGTTGTAGATACATCGTCATCATTCATCTATAAATATTATAGAAATTTCACGAGCTAGTTAAACTCGCGTCTGAATTTTTATTTCGCAATTTTCTTTCGTGCTATAGTAGGTGGAAAAAATAAAAGATACATCGTATCGTCTCTGAATTTTTCCGCTGGCTGATACACCGTAAATAATGGAAGCAGAATGAGATGATGAAAAATGAGAAAATGAAAAGAAAAGTTCTATAGTTCACAGGTATCGATATTATAAATACAATGAAAAGTGGGAGAATAATATAATGGCTGAACACTGTGTCGAACTTCTTCGATATTGCCTCGTTCGTCGCACCTAAATCTGATCATTTTTGTTACCGACTCTCATTGCCGTAAGCCGATCGGCCTGAAGTTTCAAACGGACCTTTTCACAGGTCTCCCCTCTTGCGCCACCACCAGCGGGCACCCGATGGGCGATATTAAACCCTCTTTTAATAATCGAAAAAGTTTCTTACGCGCAACGAGCGACAACTCGACGCTCCGTTCCCCCCGTGCACGGATCTTCGCCGATTTCTTCACGGTACTGACTCTTCTAATTACTAAACGTAGTCGTTCGAGTTCATGAAAAATTAAAACGTATCAGTATCTAATTCACGCGTGGAGAAAAAAAAAATAACGATATATCGAGTGATTTCGAATTAAAAAAATCGAAAGCTCTTGGGATATTTCGCCGATTTATCGAAGAAATTCTTACCCGAGAACCGCGTAGTCAATCGAGGCAACTCTGCAGCATCACGTTCGGTATGTTAGCTGACTGCTAATCAGGATGTCGGCAATCTCAGAGCCGACCTCGTATCAGAGGGGGATTCGTGAATCTCTCTTCCTCTGGCTCTTTTCCTATCTATGGGGTTATTCTCTCTCTACTCTTCTCTCCTCACTTATCACACTCCTCTCTCTTCAGGACGCGGGGAAAGGAGATCGCGGAAATTCTCTACCCATCCCCCTCCCCCCTACCCCTCGCCTCCAAGGACGATGTCCGTTCCGATAACTCAAAATAATTAAGTAGTTACATAGCCGCGGCGCCCCAGACTAATTGGGCAGTCACCCATTCCCCGATTTTCTCTACCTCTACAGTTTCCCGTTTCCATTCTCGTTCCCTATCTCGTATTTACCTTCTCCCGAGGGACTCTTTCCGGCTATATCCCTGAGGTAACCTTCCTATAGCACCAAGAAGCTGTCTCGACGCTACATCAGCTATCCCTGGTCCCGACTTTACAACCCTTTTTCTTTTATTTATTCATTTTGTTTTTTTTTTTCAAACTAAGTGGCAACATTGCAGAGTTTCTTTTTTTTTTTATTAAAACTTGGCTATCCAATCTTTTGGTTTGGAAGCGAAGATCACTTCAGATTTGTTTGGAATAGTGAGAAACTGTGTCAATCGGTGGATTGAATTTTCTGCACATCTGACGTTTTTTCTTGTTAAAAAAAAAGCAGAAGAAGATGAGGAGGTGCTGGAGTAAGAATTCGATTTCTAAAACGAAAAGCTGATGCGATCGTGAAAATTTCTTTCAATATCGTTACCCGCTAGACTGAGTATAGAGAATAAACCCGTCTCGCAATATACCAACGTACTGCACTTTTCACATTTTCTTTTTTTCACGCTTTCCCGCGGCGGTTAGAGTGAGATAAAAATTTTTCTCCAAATATTATATTCGCGAGTCACAAATCAAAGTTAAAAATTTCATACCACGTCTAAGTAGCAACAATTTCTAAAAGTGCTGTAGAGCAACACGGTTTGTTGCACTTTCATTAATTACCTGCAGCTACATCAATCCTGTCCAGACTCCGCACTTTGACGATTTTCAGTCTAACGTTTGAGTTACGAGCGTATTCCGAGTAGGTATGAGGTATACGTATACCTCACACTTGAGTAAACCGTTATTAAGGCAACACGACGTCCAAATGTTACGCTAACGACCAAACTGCTGTTATAACGATGACAAAGTCACCTGCAGGTGTTTCTGATAACTATCCCTGCAGTTTGGTCCTGCAGTTATAATCTAGCTTATACGAAGCCTGTGGGAGCTTGGAAGGCTACTTCATACGAAAGCGTATAATTAGAATTAACTATGGATATTGCGTTCCCAGATGCGGTAACACCGGTGGTAGCCCTACAGGACCCTCTAAGAGGAAGCATTTCTCTCGTGAAAATATTCCTAGTATTCCAATCTGCTCTAAGGTACGATTATAACGGACCAATGTTCGGCTACGTTATCGTGAAATCCCTATAGCCACATGTAAACAGGAGTATAGTTTGTTTTCTAGCTAAATCCGGAAGTTTACATCCCCGGCCAACGCGCAGGCTGAGGGTAAGAAAATATTATCAACACGCTCCCAGAACCCGGAAACTAAATTAATCGATCGTCAGCTACTCTCGTGGACCAACTGGATGGGTCGAAAGCTTCACGATTCACACATCACCTATCTCGCTTGGTATTACAGGTGACAGATGGGGAAAAAAAATATAAGAAAAATTCGTACAACTAAGAATATCGAAGATATAGATTTATACGCATACATATTTTTTTGATCAAACGAAGGATGATTCATTCCAGCAAAATGCGTGGAATTCATCGCGAGTCTCTCCTATGTATCGAGGTTTAATTTACACGGAGAAATGCATCCTCTAATTTGTGCTAAACATTTTCCCCAAAGGTATCAAGACTTGCATGTTGAGGTTTCCAACGGCGCACGAGGTTTCAGTGAGTTTTGAGGTGGTTTTAACATCAGTAGTAGCAGCCGCGGTACCGGCGCTATCTATAGCGCAGTATACTCTGCATTTGTATTTTCTAGTTAGTATAATTCAGCTCGTTATTTCGTAGCCGCAAAACATCGGCAAGGGCATTTTCCCCGTTGGTATATGTAGCCTTACCTATAGTTACGTATTTTAGCAACGCGAAACCCTCTCACCCTATTCACCTGCAGGCTTGAGTAGTAACGCAAAAAGCTCAGCGCGGGTGAGCTTATTCCGGTTAATCCTCCGAGCGTTTCACGTATCTATATATATACAAGGTGCTAACCAAAAACATCACAGGATCGCGAAAGTATTTTAATATATTATATTTTTTCCACTTAAATTTCCCGCGTCAAAATCGTTATTGCAAAAGAATCACAAAGGATCAATTAGTTGCGTATTGAAAGTAGAAATAATTAAGCAACGATCTACAAGGAATTTTGATTATTTGGGGAAGGGGGAAAAAATGAAAGGAAAAATTTTCTCAGACAAGTAACCGTGTCCGTAATCAGCCGGTCCTGATAGAACGAGCTTTTCGAGACTTTCTTATAGGTATAGGTATCGGTATATTGTATATCGTTAAGTACAGAGTCTTTCATCGGGTTGAGACGAGACTGAAAGAAGTTTTCGCACTTTCTTGGTAACTTTGTTAATAAGCTTTCGCCTCTGCCCTTCTCTTTATCAGCCTTTCTCCTCCTCACTCTGTTTCGAACCGTCTTTGAGGATTACTCATTGTTTAGAGGACGAGTAAAAATCCATTTCGCAAGTGAGGTATAGGCAAGGTTACCCACCTATCGTACACCTATTTGTTTTAAAGATAGTAAAGAAGCGAGAGAAGCCCACTGTATATATCTTTACCCGTCTAACTCTTATCCCAATGGGTTTACTCGGTGCTAAGAATACTTGTCAACGTCGTGGAAAACTTCCCTCACCCTTATACACAAGGGGTTCCTAGAAAACTTTGACTCGAACGTCCCTCTCGCTTCCTTTCCTCATTCAATCCCTATGTACCAACCTTCAACCCCCCACCCTTTACCCAGGCGACAAATGAAATTCTAAAGATTCGCACCGTTCAGCGGTTCCGCGCCATAAGCTCAAAGTATCAACCTACCGGCGTCTGCACAAAAGTTCGATAATTTCCGTTAAAAGTCCATACCTACTTTTTGAACCAGCGGAGATGGACTTGAGTCCAAGAAAAAAAAAGAAAAAAAAAAATATATCCAACTGCAACGATATTTTTACCGAATTGTATTATGACGTGCGAAATATATTAATTTCAGCTCATATAATGAAAATTCTGTAGTGACGAATTTATGTATACCTTTTGTATATGAATGCGTTCGTCTAGGTATTCGTTTTGTCTAGCACGGCGACTAGATTCGCATAGGTAGTTCTATGTATACGTAATATTCGTTGAAGGGAGGTTTTCGAGGTCGTGTTCAGAATTCCATTAGGCGCTCAATGCAGCTTATTGCCCGCTAAAGTGTTTCAGAAATTACTGTGATTCAGTTAGTCGAACTGGTTCTAAAGTGGATGCCTGCCTTTCCCCTGCTATGTACAACTATGGACGTAGAGAACTCACCGTACCCCGTTATACACATACGGAGCGCAAAAGTCCGACCTAAACAACGGCTGAACTACTAGCTCCGAACTACATTGCCAGCTGATTTTACACGCCTCGCCATTTACCTATGCAAATTTCTTTTCAATTCCTACAGACGCTATTATTTTTTTCTTCTCTTTCTCATATCGAAAAAGAAATGTGAACAAAAAAAGTAATAAAAAAAAACACAAATTATGATGGAAGATTTCACTGAATTTGGATCCACACGTTGCGATAAACCAACACGGTTTTAGGAAAAGAAAAAAAATTCTCCTACATTTTGTCGCGGAGAATAGTGCCGTTCATTTGGGAGATTAACTCTGTTAATCCAGTAGTCAGCTTTTAGTGGGAACAATCCTATGCACGGGGTAATCTATGTCGCAATGTTTGCCTTGTTAATATAATCTGTATGCGCAGTGCACATATACATAAAGAGACGTGTATGTATATGGTGGATATATAGACTGCAGCGGGGTGCAACGATATATGTATGTACTAGAAGTAAAAGCCACAGTGTGTATAATGCGTCGTGGTTAAAGTTGTTTGAAAATTGTGCTCCGGGGTAAATTAGACTCCATTCGCTATTCAGTATAACGTAAAACGTTGGCTGCTTTCAAGGCAAAAACGTAAAAAACGTTGCACCAGACGATCTTTTTATCTATACTTGTTTTAGAATTTTTCATTAATTTGTTATTCTCGATGTGCGTACACGTGATAACCGTTGATCATTTACAACTCACCAAAAGAGTACTGGCCTTTTTAACTCTCCTTTTTTTTTCGTTGCATAATAGTAAGTAAGAAAGGGAGCAAAAATCGAGAATACGATAAATTTTCTAACTTCTAGGGTTTAACGCGCTTATCCATTCTGGCAAATTTAGCAATCAGGTTTAAGCAGTTCTGCTTTTTGCCGGAGGGGTTGGAGGATTAGTCCATTTGGTAATCGTGTAATGTATTTTCCCTTGATCCGAGCAGAGGCTAGCGAACCCTTTTTTTTTTTTTATTCCCTTTTTTTTTTTACATATAGATATTGAAACCACACACGTACTTCGCGTGTGCGCTAACTTTCTAAGCTCAAAAGTTACTTCATATATATCGTCGGAGGATAAAGTTCGACCCTTAGAAAAGTATCGTAGCGTAGTCGGTGGCGCGGTAGAGTATTCGAGTCGTTCGTTTCCTTAGGTCACCGCGTTGGGAATCGGTGACACAGACTGTTGAAAGCTTTTCCCCTATAATTTATTTAAAAATCTTTGCACGTCCGTTAGACTCATTCTAAATTCTGTCCTCGTCCCGTTGCGTTTCTTAAATTAAAGACCGATCTAATCCACCCGATCTCTTCCTCGTAGCTTGCAAAAAACAAAAAAGTCTTCCCGCAGATATCATCGTTTGGACACCAAGATGCGTTGAAAAGAAGGAGAAAAATGTTGATTTGTGGATAATTTAAATCGGTTATACTTTTTCATAAACTTTTCATAATGAGCTCGTCGCGCACACGTCGCGGTCTGTAATACGAAGTTAAACAAAGGAGGTTGCTGTTGAACCAATTCACGTTGGGCAAAACGTAAGCGACTCAAGAAACGTTGAGGGATACCAAAACTCTGACTCGAGTCCTGCCCTGATGAGGCACCATTTGTCTACGTGACAAATTGGTAGTCGCAATTAGGTAGTAGCAAGTTCCTGTGTTACTTCGGTGTGTGCGCGATCGTTGTCGTCGTCTGCAGGGAGAACGTAAACTCGTAGAACTGGTAAATTCCTCGTATCAACTGTGCAGTAACTTTTAGACGAGTAAAAAATAACCCACGTAATTTACCCGTTCACCAATTAATTTATTAGGTACTTATCCCCCGCGCTCTTGCGATGGTGCGGAAAACGCCATTAGATATAAATCTAAGTACATATATATATTATATCCATGAAACGGAGACCGCAAAAGTATGTAGAGTTCACGAGGTGAAGAATTTTCACCAGGTGGTATGCCTCGTGCATTGAAATTCAAAACGAACGGAATCACGGCTTTTTTCTGCCGTGTGAATCGTGATTATTTTGTACACACGTCCATAACCATCGGGGAAAAGATGATTTATTTCGTTTATTTTATATTCGACGGTTATTTGCCCACGTTTGACTGATTATTCTACAGCTGCTGACGATGAAAACGAATCGCGAAAATGACGTCACGCTTTTTGGCAGGGGTCGTACGTTACGAAATCAAAAGAAAAAATATACACGTGAAAACCATTCTCTCGTGAAAAGTTACGGTCGAAAAACCTTACCTGTACAACCGCGAATTGACGGTAATTTTTTATGCTGATACAGATGTGCGAGGGTGAACGCACATAGAGATACGTACATATACAGTGCATATTTGTAATAAATTTCTGTACATACATTTGTATAAAAGACGCGTTCGATTCGGGGAAATTTCAAGAGATATATTTCATCGTGAGACAAAATCTGAGGAGTACGGATTTACTGCAGAGTGATATGAAAGCGGTAGGAAGAGGACGATGTATAAAATGCATGGTGTTCAACGCGACGCCATAGATCTCGGTGTGATATTGGTGAAAAATTGTTTGACATTTTCGTCTTTGCAGATTCAGGAGTTGCGAGTAAGTTCCCGTGCAGAATTTCGATGAAGTAAGAAAACTATATTCGAAAAATTATAGTGAGCCGTATTTTTTTTTTAGTTATAAAATCACATTTTTCATCCCGCAGTTTCACTGCAATAGTAAAAAGCGTGTCAAAAGTCAAGAGTGGAGGCGGCGTGGTAGGCGTCGTGACGCGCGGCGTCGTCAAGTCTGGCTGCAGGGCATAATCCGCTGCACCTCTATACGTATACATGTATAATAACCGTGTTCAACGTATATCTCAGCAGCACGAAAAAAAAAACCTCACAGAATTCGTCTACAGACTACTTGTGGTCTGCTTTGAGGGGGAAGAAGAAAAAAAAATTAAAAACTGAAAAAAAAATAATATTCCACGAGGCGATTAAAAATTTTTCGGTACCCTCAATCATACAGGTGAAAAGTTTGGACGTATTATATATATACTTATATACCCTGAATTGCTAGGGTAGCAGACGAACGACCGGCGCTCGAGCGTTCTAACCGTGTTGAAGAAAAAAAAAAAGAGAAATCAAAAAAAAATCTCTCCGAACTTCTTTTTCACGGTTCGCGGAAAAAAAGATTAAAAAAAAAATTAGAGAAAAAGAAAAAATCTTTGTGTAAAAACAAAGAAGTATATCCACCCAACTCAGGAGCTATATATTACACCGTTGTATACCACCTATTATGCGAATTGTGCCCTGTACCACCCAGAAACCCCCAACAAGAAGGTACAACGGCCGACAACGGCAAACAATGCCACCAGACGTTGAAATATTGCAGAAGCTCGGAGTAGAAAAGGTACGTCGCTGCTCAGCCGCGACGCCTGGCGTTCGCATTATAGCGAAAAATGGATAAAAATTCTCGGTATGGTTTCATGGAAATTCGTCGACCGGATGGAAAATAGTGTTGTCTACCTCCTCAACGATTTTAGGTATTTTAAACAACGTCGTTTGGGGTGTAATGCAAAAAAGATAAAAAAGAAAAAAGAATAAAGAAGAATCGAAAGGTGAAAGGGAGAACAAAAAAGGGCGAACAATAATTTTTCAACAAATGACGCGGGGTCACGCGATAAAAATTAAAAAGTTGCTCAACAATGGGGACGCGAATACCTACTCGAGGAGAGACTACTGGCTGCAGGTTCTTGAGAACGAAAAAAAGGGGTAGGTAAGGGACCTGTAAGGGAGAAATAAGAGAATAGAAAGGAGGAGGAGGAGATGAAGGAGAAGAAGGCGGCTGCTAGGGGCTTTATTAATTAAGCTTCTGGGGTGGCGCAGGCACCAGCTGGGAAGAGGTTGTCCCATCTACTACCGGATCTCAACGTCTAGAAACCTGGAAGACCCTTAACTTTTCGCGAATATATATATACCTGCATATATATGTATATAGAGACCCGGTGTTCCTGTATTTCCATATACCACCGGCGCGCATTATTTTTCTCTTTTATTAGGTGTAATATAGAAGTACGCCGAGCGACGACACGCAGGCGAAGGTGAAGAAAAAAGAAAAAATTAAGTTACTTATGCACGACTAAATTTACCACTTTTTTTTTTTTATCAACTACCCCTTTTTTTCGTTTATTTTCTTTTTTAATTATGCTACCGCAGGCGTTTCAACGGCTTAGATTATCACATCAACGTAATAATGAGCTTCTCATTATAACTAGCGACCGTCGTTTTTTCGGAAAAATTTATACAGATACAGAAAATACTGGACAAGATTTTTCTATAATTTTATACTCACCATTATCCGTAGACACACATAATATAAAATTGGCATGATCGAATAATGATAAAAATAATTAAAGTATGACCTCACCACTCTGCGTATTGCCAAAGTGAAAATTTTTAACCTCCCTCCTTGCTTCTCGTCCACTTATTTAGGCCTGGATTCATCCTTCTACGTATCGAGAACATCCTCCAATACTTTTCGTTATCTTACTTTTTAAAGTAATCGTCGATATTCCACCAACTATTGTTGAAACAATTCTTTAGATGATAAATCGTTGTGTCGTAACGTGAAGCGATCGTTCTCCGCCTCAGCCGGTAGAACACTGCGTAAAACGTCGAGCCGAGTAGAGCGGCCGAATGCGAATACTCGGAGCTACGGAGTAAACAAAGGCTGACCTTAGGGTATTTAGGTTCAACCGACTCGTATACGATGACGACAAAGACGTCATAATATGATTTTGGAATAGTGAAGCAGAATTTACAAACTCAATTATTATACTTTGACTTACATTAATTATTAATCTTTTCATTCGATCATGCGATTCGTTGATTTCCGATGTAATTACTCAACGAACATTTTCGTTGTATTTGAATCGACTAATTATGATTATTATAATTGTTTATTATTTTTAAATTGTTATTATCGCGCTGGAAGAATAAACCCAATCGGCGACGCGCACGAAATTGTTCTCATCCAGTTAAACCATAACGAAAACTCTGAAACAGTCACGGAGAGAAGACTTTGGGCAATACCTCGGCTTCGGTTTTCCCCCTTTTTCTACTCACCTTCTGCCTCACGTACACCAATCGACTATTCCGAAGTTATTTTATGCCATTAGTTACTGCTCCAAAGTTCTAGCTATACGGGTTTTCAATCGTCCCTTTATACCGTTTTATCGGGAGTTTCGAAATAAAATACCACGCTTTTGCGTTGCTGCACTTCGAGAAACTTTTCGTAAGAGTTTACATATAGAGATACGTGTTTATATCTGTATACGTGTAAAGCTACGCGCATTTGTAACACACTTTTGACCACGTATTTTATACGTGAATATACGTGAATAAGACGTATTGGTAATTGTACACAGCCAGAATGAAAATGGGTGAGTTTGGCCCCCGGTTGGCAATTCCTCAAAAACATGTGGCTACCCTTCCAGTCGCAGCGGTGGTAGCAGCTAGTCACCAGCGGGGTATGAAATTATAACTATTTCGAGAACGAGGGGGTAATTAAACCGAACTGTGGTGCGCTAATTATTTTCAATGTTTCGTCAACGCGTCCCAGGGCGTACATAATCCTGTGGGAAACGCGATGACCCCCGTCGAACAATGGTACCTTCCGCTATACCTATAGCTCGAACTCTACGGTAACAATTTTTACACAAACTTGCATTCCATATTCACGATTTTGAAACGAGCCAACTAAATTCTGAAACCGAAATCCACCCTCAAAAATTTCGAAACTTTATCATTTTCAGGTATGCGCTTTCCTCATCGCCGCGCGCCGTCGTCGACTCGTGAGAAATATTTCGATGAACGTCGATCGAGGGGTGAGAATTTATCAGAGATTCAGCTCGAACCAACTTCAACTTAAAGTCACACACGTTTCATGTTTTGTAATTTGGTTCACTTTTCAGGGATGTTGGAAGTGGATATATAGATCGAAGAAAATGCTGTCTCGTAGATAGTTCTTGAAACTTTTGTTCCCGTGGTGGCGTAGCTGGAGGTATACGGCGCGGCATACGTATAGGTAGAGAAATAGCGGGATGGGAAGTTCTCTGCGAAACCTCGATATTAACGGCCATTGATCATCGTTGCGTCGAGAATGGAGACACCCCCGGGTATATGAGGACGCCCTGATGCCGGAGGTGGAGTCGCGAAAGCCGCAGAGCTTTTTGGAGGGGTTGAAGAACGCAAAAGCAGTATAAGGGTGGTATATGGATACGGTACGCGACGTGGGGAAGAAGTATGAGCGTGGCAGAAAATGCGCGGGTAGCAGGAACCCGTTGTAGATGAGGCTTCATAAAGCGTTTTGGCGTTTCGCCCATCCCTCTATACAAGTTCTAGTTTAAACAGCGAGCCTGCAGTGCTTCGCGAACCACCCTAGCTAGGACAACGAAAACTACATAACGACAACGAAGAGGAAGAAGTTAAGAGGAGGAATAGAAAGAAGTAAAGAATAAGGAGGAAGACTCCCATCTCGATATCCCCGCCCTCTTTTTCATTAGGAAAATCGTCCCTGACTTATACACCGAGTCGAGTCGAGTCGTAGCAAGGGGAGGAGGAAGACGACGTTTCTGCACCCCCGAGATCATGACCCCCTTCCATTTCTCAGTTCTTTCATTCTGCACTGCAGAGACACGATTTTTATTTTCAACTTGCTGTGCGATGTAGGTGGGATTGAGGAATATACTTCATCTTCTCACCAGCCCTCTATAGCTGCATTTTTTTAATTACCTTCTTGGTATACATCCCGGTATTTGCTGACCCGAAAATGTTGATTGATGAATCGTCATATATGTATTTGGTATTTCACACCGCGGATTATTATTTTTGCAATTGTAGATTTTTTATTTGTATATCGCTGGTATTGTACGCGCACGGTGCACCGCATTGTGTTGTAACGTTCACTTATCGGTCATAAGATTTTCCCCTTTAAGTTTTTTTCATTTTTGAGGCTGGAAATTATTCTTTTTTTAAGTGTGTTAATATGTAATTTGAACTCGTAAATTCGAATCTTCAAGCTAAATTGATCTATCTATTGAAATGATCGAGTTATCGCTAATTTTTTGCTCCGAAATGAGAAAAAATAAGATATCTTGATTATAGTTACGATCGTAGCTCAATTTAGTCGATGGATTTCTGGAGCTGAAACACGTTAGATCAGTAAAATATAGAGACTCAGTTTATGTTTTTTTTTTTTTTTTTTGTTTGCGTCGTGTATACGCGTCGTTAATACAAAGGGGCGAGTTCTGTATAGATCACTATCGGCTTTTTGAAATACAAATTTGAATTAACAAGGTGATTTGTATTCAACGATTCTCGATTTTATTCAATTTTAAATAAACGGTAAGCCGCCCTGAGGGACAGACCCCACATCGAAATCGAAGCACGATTGATTCTCCCCGTTGGCCGTCGATCCGCCAAAGCGTTGTTTCCGTGAACCGCAGTTTAGTTGGTAACACACGTTGCCCTTTTCGGCCCAGTTTACTCTGCCCTATAAACCGTATCCAGTTTATCAGCCGTTGAAGGTTAACAAGTTCGACAAAGCGGCTGTGTTATACGATATACAAAATTTCCTGCGGAGTTAGTTTCCCACACTTTGAATATTTCGGATAGATTATGGGGTTGAAAATATTCGGGTGTTTCCACAGCCCACCCGTTATACCTCCGAGTTTTCCTGAGGGGGTTGTCTGACTCCTCCAAAGATCGATTTTCGGGACGTCAACGCGACAAAGGAGCTGGGAAGTAGTCGTGTTTCCGGATGTCGGTGTTGGACGGTAGGCAGACGCACCCCTTCAGAGTGTGAATGTCACTACAAGGTACCCTTAGGTTTCCTCAAACTTCACAAAATGTACTCTGCACTATACACCCCCTTTCTTCCCCTTCAAAACGCTCCTGCAGACCTCGAGCGAGCTTACAAATACCACCAAGTGCGGCTCAAAAAGCTCTTGCCAAACGACGCGTTCCACCTACCAAGTTTATACAACGCGTTTTTGTCACCGCTATAGATATACATCCCATGCCCGTACGCTTTGTAACGTAAAATAATAACGTAACTTTTCGACTCAAACAAACGATACAGAATACATCCTCTTTCAACAAATTCAACTAAGGTGAACAAAAATAACCAGTCACCAAAATTTTCATATCACATTTAGCACAGTTGATGAAAAATAAAAAAACGAAAAAATAAACAAAGTTATTATTTTTAGAACAGTCATTACACATCTCTATTTGATTTCGTTCTCAAAAAAACTCTCAACTCCGCTGTTAAATCGCTTACGAAAATATTCTCGGCACTCGTATATATGTATAGAAAACTCGGACATTGTTGATCTTCTCCAGTGCAGAGGTAGAGAATTTCCGGTAGAGAAGTCTCGCTATCGTTTTGTACAGTAAATGCAGCAAGGCAGAGAGCCAGTCAGTCAGCTCTCTACGAACCGCGAATTTGATCATCCTGGAAGTACGTATATATCTATGTATATAATATATATACGTACAAACCCACCTTGGCAGCTGTACCAGGGGAAGAGCAACGCCAATGTTTATACAATGGGTCTAAAACTGCGGGTGTAGTAGCTCCGCGTGAGCTCATGCAACGCCCGAGAGGAAGGGTAGCTTTAATTTCAACCCGCCAAGCCGCGCCGTCTCTCTGGCTACGCGGGGGTTTACGTGACTCGCTCCACCGCGATACTCCGCTAAAATTTTTCTTCGTAGATTTTTATCCTGTATACATTTTACACCCAGCTACTCGCATCAGCTGGTCATACGTACGTACCTAGGCAGGTGGCTATATCCTTTCGCCGGGTATAAGATAAGAGATATCTTTGTAGGTACAACGGCGTTGTTTCGTTCCGTTTTATCCCAAATTACACTTTTGGGAATTCGCGGAATATTTTTCACAGCTGCTTCCGCTCACCCCGTACAAACTCATTTCATACACAACTGGGGGTAATGATGCGTATTATAGTTTAATTAACGTTACATAATTATTGCGGGGAATTTAATGGAAGTACACCGCAGCTAAATGCACTTCTTCGAGGTTAGTTTCCGTTTATTTTCACTAACGCGATCGTTTTTCATTGCTACCCATAAATCACTGGAAACCCGCTACATTAAACCCAGGTCCTCGTCTAATATGCCAGATCGAACGGGGCCGAAGGCAACCGGTTCGATCGGAACCGTAAGGCGAGACGATCAGATTTTCGGGGAACCACTCGAGCGAGTGGTGAAAAGATGTTCCAACCGATACAACGATCCTGATTTTTTATTCTATTGTTAAATATTTTTATCAATCCGAACCCCGTAGACGACGTAACGCGCTGTTCGATGAACTTTCACGAATCTGCTTCATGCTCGGAATAATTATGTAATGACAATCGATATTCCCGTCACTATTTTTTAATCAAAGGAGTTACTTTTCCACGTTTACTGTACCATTAATAAAGAGAAAATAATAATTTTTAATTAAAAACTTTTCCATACCACCGCATTCCGGCTTAATTTCATAATATTTTTCTTTGCTGCTTACATTTTCTACTAATTGCTCAGCAATGTGATTTTTCGTCGGGTACTGAATTTATGCATAAACTTTTCCAGCTCCACGCGCTCTAAATTAAACCACGCGGGTGCCGTGCTAGCGGTATAGCTAATCACATTTCTTTTCTGTGATATTGAAAATCTTCATTCTAAAGTTTGAAAAATCAGGTAAGAATCGTTCGTCAAAATTGCAAAGCTAAATTTCTACATATAATTATCACATCGGTTGCTCACTTTTTCATCGTACCGATTTCTGGTATTCGACAATCCCCGCATCTGTTTTATAACGAAAAACAAGACGAAAGGGTGAAAAACATGGTTTACCTCGTTTCCGCTAAACCGGGGCTTAGTTTTTTTCTTACTAAGAGACCTACCCTCCCCATATAAATGTTGCCGTACGAGCAAGAGGGAAAAAGAACAAAAAAAGGAATAAAAAAGAAAAAAAAGAAAAGCCCTCGCAGGGGGCACGGATCACGGAGCAAGGAGGGTAAAAAGGGCAGGAGATGGGAAGAACGAAAAAGAGGAAAAAACTAAGAGATGAAAAGCATGAGAGCGCGAAAGAGAAAGAGAGAGAGAGAGAAGGGAGTCTACTTCCCCGGGCTCGGAGGGGTTGGAAATATCAATATTTGTACAATTAATCTCGTCAAATGAAGATTAATCTTCTCTTCTCAGCAACGCTTGCCGAGGATTAATATTCTGATTGCAAAGCAATTTCTCAACAACGATAATAAAATGGCGCGGTGATTACGGTGTCAAAGATTGAACTAGCTGCGCATACAGCGGAGACATGCAACTGCAGCCTTATAGCGAGGAAAAAAATTGTTAATTTTTCATGAAACTCTGTCGCAAAAAGATTTATCGAGTCACAAAAAAAAATGTTTGACCAAAAAATCGTTGGGGATCAAAGGGTGAAACGCTACGAATATTTCGTATTCGCGGTTCACAAGCATGAAAATGGGTGAATAATTGAAAGCGGAGTAATGCGAGAGTGTGCATGAAAAAAAATAAAGTATGTGAGCAGAGAACAAACTTTGTGGCATACGTATTACGCATACGAATTTTTATCTATTTTTGTCCTCTCTCTTTGTTTAAACCATTTCGTCCTGTCCGCGGCTAGACGTAGAAGTGTTTCCATTATATACGTAAAATAAAATCGTGTACATTTTTTAATTACTTTTTAAGCTGTACAGCGTCAGAATAAAAGAACGAAATAAACCTCCTATAAAATGACCTCGGCTCGGACCGCGAACTCTTCGCGTCGAAAAATTAAAACCAATAACTCCTTATAGTCTACTACACCGTAGGAGGCTTTCGAATTCTTCGTCGCGAAAACAATTCCGTCACCCGAATCGAACGTGAGTCGAGTACCCAATAGATGCCGCAAACCAGAAACGATCTTCGATCCACATCATGCCTCACTGACCACGGAACCATTTCTCTCACGTACATACCAGATACAACTATATTGCGATTATATATTATGTATTTACGTATAGGTGGACTTGCATTTCTAGTGCAACGCGAAGGGGCGACTGATTATGTAATTGCATCGGCGGAGAGGTCAACAAACGACACGTTTTTACATCGTGTACATAGTTTGTTTGTAAAAAAAAAGAAGAAAAATAAAGTGAAAGGTTTGCTGTATAAATTCTGCAGGAAAACGAGGCGAGGAAAGTTGGAATTTCATTTTTTTATGTCACAGTGCCGTAGTCGCGAGAGTAAAACGAAGTCATGGGGTTGATGAAATTTCTGAAAAATCTAGGTAATTGTTTTTTTTTCGCTTACAAAACGAGTGGTAAAATTAGTTTGAATGGATCCAAATGATATTCGCGAATAACTCATCCCGATCAGTGAATGTTTGAAATTCTATAAGGAATAAAGAATGGCGAGAATCCAATACCCAATAAGCTATATTTACAGCGTTGTTATTTCAGCGAAGCAGCTGAATAGTGGGTCCTGTATGGCGAACGATTTATTGTACGTTGTGAGTGAAAGCTGGACTCTAGAATTCTAGATAAAATGATACCCACCAACAGTAGTCGTAGATACATCCGTTCGATTAGGGTTTTGATATTTATTTATCGTCTCGGAAGATCCGGCCGTTCAATCGTCTGCAAGTTGCTGTGGGGTCGCGGAACTCAGAGGAAATATAAGCTTTGGTTTTCTATACCGAACGAAACAAACAGTAAGATGAAAAAGATTTTGATCCTCGATCCTAGATGCGGCCCCCATGCACAGGGTTCTGAGCGCAGGATTGTTTGTCCAATCTCTGCAGCTTATACACTGCTACTGCGATCCTCATCCCTAAACAAACAGAAACTTCGTTAGGAAATCGTATATCCGTGTACAGTTCTTCATTTTGTTTTTTTTTTCTTTTGTTTTTTACCGAACGGTTCAATCGTCAATCGCGGATGTTATAAATACTTATAGGGTTTAACTTTCTTGTCGTATTTCGATCAGTCTTCGAGCAATAAATTTTGGACCGACCGACCTTCTGACGACTAGCTAAACTCCCCCCTAGCAAAAATTCCCCAAAACTTTTATTCACCGCTTCTTATAGTACCCCTGCGGTTCCTGCTTCTCTATACCATTTTTTACAAGCGCGTGCCGACCTACCCGTATCCCGACAACCGGTACCGACGTCCGCGTATCGCGATGTGGTTCAGGACGAGACGCGGATCTAATAAATCCTCAGAATCGTGCCTCTTAATGGAAATTGCCGTAAGTTACAGCCCGGGGCGAAGCGGACGTACAAAAGCAGCGGACGACAGTATTTCGTCTTTTCCTAAACACGTATCCCTTGCGATCTCTTATATTGTCCCTTTTTCTTTTCTTTCTTCTAACCCTATAATAACGGCTGGCGTTTATAGGGCGCGATTTTGGAATATTTTTGTGCACGGTAGGTATTCGAAAATTCTGTACGCGGCTGTTGTGACGACGCGTGTTATAAAGCAGGATTGTTATATTTCTAGATAATATATCATAGGAATGTATAAAATGCAACGTGATACACGATATTAACATATATAATGGAGTAAATTACCAAGAATTGTCTTCCAAGGTGCACCGGAGGAACGGAATATTGTCGGAGACTCTTTTATTTATTTGGAGTGCTATTCAATTATTCCACCCCTGCAGCGGAGCCGCAATTTTTCCCATTTCTTCTTCCTACTTCCTTCTTCCCAGCACGCTTCGACCGCCTTCGACTTCATCCCTCAAGTCCCTACCACCCTCTCGGCATCGCGATTCCCACAGAGTCGAGAGTCAAGAGTCGAGTAGTTCCAGCTTACTCCCTTCCGCTCCTCTCCCCTCCTTTCTACAACTCTCTTGGATATGTGCACACATTTATATACCATACTTATACAATTTCACATAAGTCTGAGTCCTCTTCAAGTTTGATCTCTCTCTTGACCTTACCATCAAGGACTATGAATGCTCCGAAATTCACTCCACCGTGTCGTAGGGTACGAGGATATATAGAAACTCGTCTACATACCTATGATAAATTTGCCCTATAATTGTAGCACGCGATGTTCCATTTTGGTCTACGCAATTCGAGCCGCCGATGCGCCGAGGTTGTGGTTATATTTTTTCTGTCTTTTTACATCTGTTTCACGTTTGCTTCTCTTCTAGCGTCACGTAGTATACACATAAAATTACACGTGCAAACTGCATGCATATGGTGTCGCGGGAGAGTCGTCGTAGTTTCGTCCATCGTTTCAGTTACTCGCTCTCAATATTGCGCCGGCGTTTTCGCTCCTCGTAGTATTACGTGAGTCGGATATGCATCAGGTTCTTAATTTTATTCGGGAAAAATTTTTCTGCCGGGAAAAGCTCTCCGGACTCTGTATACGTGGGCGCGGGGTTGACTTCATATTTTTCAAACTATGTGTACGGATGCGTAGTGTATTTTCGCAGGCAAATATTTATTTTTCCGCTGCAGTAAAAGCAGCAGCGGCAGCGGCAGTTCCTTCGATTTCCGGTTCATCCTGAAGGATGAACGAAATAGATATATTCCAATAAGACGCTCGTGCCGGTGTGATGTATGCAGACCCGGGATTTATGCTGCAATTATACGTAATCTTCAAAGCTCCCATGGAAAAGAGCATTATAGGTACCGGTATCTTGCTTATAATGGAAAATATTTTTCTCCCTACACCCAGACCATACTTTGCCCTCGCTTTCTGCTGTATTATAACGTCGAGCAGTACACCTATCTCCGCCTCCACCTCCGCATCCGTATCCGCATCCGCCGGAGCTCCGGCTGCGAGAAGCTGGGACCAGAAGGAACGCAATGAATAGAGATGAAACGTTGGAAAAAGCCGCTTTTATAAATGCAAGCGTTGATCTGTCCGAATGAGATTTTCAGAGCGAACAGACCGAAAGCTCATGCAGGCGCCGCTGCAAGTACGACGTACTTTTACACACACACGTATTTTCGCTTTCTTTCTCTCTTTATGTGTTTGAATTTTTACCAGGTGCTCAGATTTAAATCTTTTACGAATGCGTCGGGAGTGATGTATCACCATTGAAGGTACTTTCAACCTCTCATTCGACGTGGTTCGTTCGAAACGAATGAATTAATCTGGAAGAGAAAAATGTTCATTAAATTAAAATTTATAAATCTTCTGATCGATTGGCTGTGAATCAATGTACGTTCGCTTGGGGTGCGCGAAGTTTGAGGGAACAGATGTAAAAGACAAGAGTAGAAAAGCTCATTGAATAAAAGGAAAATTTTGAAGACGCACTTTTTCATTCCGAGCCGCAAACCGGGATCTGGAATTCAAACTCCCCACAAACTTTAGGTTTCGGGTCACCAATCATCAGGCAACACCTCCCCGGAAACTTAGGTCTGAAATTCTGTGCCGTGGATTCTCCGCATATAACGTGTCGTTGGTCTGGTCAGTTTACCGAAAATGAAATATGTTCTAGATGTTTTTTCATTTTTTTTTTCTCACGGCAATGTATTCGGGTTTGAAAAATTTCATTTTATGGCAACTTTAATTTCTTGGTTTTGAAATATTATATCTTATCCATCGGAAGGAGCGCTGGGAGATTGGAGGAAAAAAAAATCGGTGAGATCCTGAAACGTTCGAAAAAGAAGGCGACCGTCTTTCTCTGGGGATACTTAGCCGTTATTTTGGGTAGCTAGAATCAGGAACAAAACGTTGTCAGAGACGCGAAGAGAAAACAGATTTTCTGGCAAACTCGTTCAGCTCCAGTTCGCGGGTCCTACAGGGTGATGCTGCCGGGTTGGTTCCGGAGAAATCTTATCTGCAGAAGTAATCAGCGACGTGGCTTGGCCTTCTTTCTCAGTGAAAGGGTTATTCAATAGCGAACGACAATGAGACACGATTCCTACAGGGTAGGCGGGAACGAGCCAAGACCCGAAACAACTCTACTATACGTCCTCCCGATTGTTTACTCGGTGGCTCATTTTATCTCCTTTCTTTTTTATTTACTTATTTTTATTTTCGTCTCTTCAATATCCTTCACCGTCTGAATCCCCTATCCCGTTTCAGAGCGAAAGTAATATACGTACATTTTCAATTCACATCTCGTTTTGTTTATCCTTAGCGATGCGGGGATGATGAATAATAATTTTGTTCCGGATATATACGATCAATCATCTCCCCATCCGCGAATCCCTCGTGAAATAAACACCCTCGTGAAATATTTTTCATTTTTTATTCTTTTTTAGATTTCGATCTAGAGAGGTGTAACGTACATTTTATTCTTCGCCTTCTGGACCACAGAATCATGGACGACTTGTTTTGTCTCATCTGTTCACGGAATCAGTAATAAAAGGGCTAGAATGTCACGCCTCAGACTGTGGCCATAAAATTGTAGAACGATGACGAGAGCTGAGGGAGTAATGGAGGGTCAGATCTTGGTTCGTGGAAACAAAAGGCGGCTAAGATTCAGCTTTTTCTTCTTCTACTTTTGCTTTCTCCACTTTTTTTTCCTTTTTCTGCGGACGACGTCGCAGCTCGCGCGTTTCTCACCATTCGTCTCTTGGCTCGCTAGTCTTTGTTCTATTTTCATTTCTCTACCTTGGTCCTTACTAATATTTCCACGCTCTTTTACCACAGAAAGAAAACCGTTTTTACGAATTAATGTGTCCACCGCAGACCACCTCTCGGTTACATTATGCCAAACCGAACCTGGTGGTCACATTAGCGACGCGAGTGAGGCAAAAATCTGTCGTTGGAAATAATTCGCCAAATTCTTTTTAGCTTTTCAAAATCAATTTCACATTAATCATCGACTACATCTATACACGAACAGCCGTCTGATACGATCACTGTACTTCCGATACCGTAACAAAATTTTAAGCAACGTTATATTATTATATTTTATTTTTCTTCAAAGTAATATTTGCTCTTGATACTCCCACTTACACATTATTTTACCTTGCGCTCAACGTTTCTGGTTTCCCCACTTAACACTGCTGCTGCTACTGCTCTCGAGAATTGGGATACCTGACTGACATTATTCCACGTAATTAAATTAAATTTCATTCAATATAATTCCCCATTCAATTGAATCACTTTTCAACCAGCAAATTAAATTATACTTTAAATATTGGATAAAACGAGAAAAAAAAAAATTGTAAAATGAAAAACACTCGTCTGTCGTAGCTAATTCACGGGCAATAGTGAACAATTTTTTTCTCTGTCTCTCTCTTTCTATAGCGCACGCAATGCGGAATTTAATTTGATTCGTTCAACTGCATTATTATAATTTTCTTTACTATGGCCTCATGGGATAAAATTAACGAATAATACATACCGAATACGTATATTTAATCCTGAGCATAAAATCCGCGTATACCTGGGAAAATGGGAAGCAGCAGTTTATCAGAGTTCCAAAAGCAGCGTGTACAACCTTCTAACAAATACATATATTACAGTTTGTTCGCTGCTTAGCCGCTACGGGATGAAAACAGCAGTTTATTTGGATTAGACCTCGGCAATGCCTCCCACGGTCCATAAATCTTTAACCAAATCCAATAGAATCTTATAGGCACCGTATAGCGGGAGTATCGTGCGTAGCTATCGTCGATAAGGGACTTAAGATGAAAATAAAATATGACACAAGGGATGTAGAGAAAAGCTGCAGGGTAAGGGGAGGGTAAGAAAGGGGTGTAACTCAAGCCATGTTTTTTTTTGCACGCGAGAAATAGATTCTCGTGAACGACGTTTTTACGATATTCTTTTGAAAAAAAAATTCTACTGATTACCGGATCGAAGGATAAGGATAACGCTGCAAGCGTCGCTCAAAGACGAAAAACTCAACAGCCTAGAAACTCGCAAAAGGCAGAAGAAAAACGAAAGAGGAAAATAATGAGAGAATAAATTTTGGGTGGTGCAAAGTTTCTGGATCACATCAAAAGATGGTTGTAGCCATCGCTGGTTGTACGGCTATCTATACGAGTAGGGAATATGAGTAGGACATTGAGGACATTATGCTGAGCAGTAAGGCAATATCAGGGCTCGGCACGACTCGTGGTTTTTGCTCCCTTCGAACGAGCTGGCGCTAACTTATACTCGTGGTGGTATAGTTGAATCTCGGCGGTAACGGGGTATGAGGAAAAGGAAAACTGAGGTAGAAAAATAATTCCACGTATCCTAGAGAAGTGTCGCGCACTATATAGTTGAACAGAACTCAGAGAGAATTCCGGAAGGAGATAGATGAGAGAACTCGGTTTGAAAATTGTAAATCAGCCCATGGGTAATATTTGTCTTACAGTCGAATTTAACGAATATGCCTTGTAGACGATGTAATTCTACGATAAAACAATGATAAGGAATTATTCCATTTTGAATTATCTACTACTTCGAAGTAAAATCCTTAGCAACGCGAAAAAGGGGTGGATGCAGGGTGTGTCATTATCTCGAAGTGGTTATACTGCATCCTGCAGCGAAACGAGCTGGAGAAGATCAAATGTTTCGTCTGGAGAAACTCGGAATAGTATAGAAGGAATGAAAACGCCTTAGGGGAAAAGGAAGAATAAGATGTTCGCACTTTGTGTTAAATGATTCTGGAAATCGTAAGGAAAAATCCTTCTGGAGCTGTTCGAATTTTTTTCCTCTCTTTTTTCCTTCTTCTTTTTTTTTTTCACCGACAAATACCAGGAGCCTAAGGCTATAGCGTCGCGAAGTCTTCCGATTTATAGATTTTCTCGCCGGGGCAATTGAAAACACAAGACGCACTGCCGAGAGAAATCCAGATTTTATTCTCCAATGAATAGGAAAAGAAAAAATAAAAATGGCTGGGCTCGAAAATCTTCTACGACTTGAAATACCATTTTCTCATTCATCGCTGCAATTCAACCGAACGGTGAATTAATTAAATCAACCTACAATATTTTTTCTACATAAAAGGCTCGTTAAATATTTTTGATATCAAGTACTGCAAAAAGCTTGCTCGATGCTTTTCTAAGTTAAGTAAAGCGCACTTCTATAGCTACTGAGATAGTAAGATAAAGCGTGAGAAATATCGATCCATCCACTGCACTGACTTGTTTGAGAAAAAAAATAATTGAAAAAAAAAGATAAAAGAAAAGAAGAAAGTTGATTCAAGTAATTGATTTTGCATACAAAGGTGGATCACGGGATTAATTCGAGAGGTAATGTGTAAAAATAAAATGAGCGATCGACTGTCGTACACGTATAATAAGATTCAATTTAAATAGTTATAAATTAAAGGATAAGCGGGATCGCGGGGTTATATTATAAAATGAAGCAAAAGGCGGAAAATTCTTTTACTCGGAGTTTAATTACCTCAATATTCCTAACGACTCGAAGCTCCTCACTTCGCCCCTTTCGCGCTAAAAAATAAGCATATAAAATTATAAAAGAGAATACTCCAAGACTTGGGTTTTAAACTGCCTGGAGGCGAACGGGCTAAATCTGCGTTTACGAAACTGCGCACGTAGCAAAGCACCTGACTCCTACATACCTCGCCATACAGATTAAACGCCAGTAAAGATCCATATACGTACCGTACCGACAACCACTACAGGATGACCGAACCGCGCTAGCCTCGTGCACCGAAAATTTTCGCCCACTATGTAGAGCATTTGATATTGTTCTCCGATATATGTAAATTTTGTCGTAAAGTTGAATCGAAAATTTTAGATAGTGCTGCACAAGCGGGGTCATATCCTATGCAGAGAATATTTATAGACGGAATGAAATAACCAAAAATATCAAGCGAACGAATCTGTGTAGTTTTTTCCTTTTCTTTTTTTTTTTAAACGGTTTTTATAAAATGATAAACTAGCCGATAGGAAATTGCGCCGCAGTCTGTATTATACTGTGGCATATACGGAAAATACTGTACATCCTTCCAAGCTCTTTATTTTGTGAATGTATTTGAAAAGCGAGTTTCTTCTGGTATAGGTAATAATTTGTAATTGCCAGGGAAGTTTCAAAGTTTCTCTGTAAATCCCTCCTACCTGACTGAGATTCGTTATCTCGTACTTATTTAGATATATATAGGTTGCTTTTTGTGCCATCTTATTTCGCATTGTATCACGATTGTTCTCACAAGAGTTCGCCCCGGAGTATATTATAACGAGCTTGCAGCTCAGAGCTACTTTTCTCTGTGCATTCGCAGAGAGGAGATAAAATATATATATACGTTGAATGAAAAAATGTTGAAATTTCTGTTATCTTTCAGCTAAGGGATAATTATCCTTGTACAAGGTAATACGTATACCAGTAGCAGCAGCTGGGACGCGTAATGAAGTCAGTTTTTCTTCCTTCAGGTTATTACTTTGTTCGTCCTTCTGACTGAGATTTATAACCGATATCAGATTATATTCTGATTAGTATGATAAAAAAATGAACAAAGGTTTATTCTACAGCGTTTGAAAACGTGGCATGTTTAATCCTGGGATAATATCATTCGGAACACGTAGAACTGATTAGGTCTTATTAATTACCGTCTTAAAACGATGTACCGTAAGATTGATGAATGTAGATAACCAGTGTTTCAATAATTAAGGAAACAAAAGCGCAGTCACTTCTGGCGCATTAGTTTATAATACTACGCGACCAAGACGTTCAACGACTTTATCACTTTACCCTAAATTTCTAAAACATTGGGCGGGCTTAGGTATGGGCAAGGTTTCGACTCTGATGTTGGTGCCGTCGCGGGTGCCCAACGACGGTGCTTTTCTCCTTAAAAGGATAAGTGCCCCGGGAATTGAGCAGACTCGAGGCTTAGCTCAACCACTTCGCCTCCTGAGCCGGTACATACCAGATTAGTAGCGTTTCTCGGATAATCGAAAATTTATTTCCTCAAAGTTCAGTATATCGGAAAACCGATGGAACTCGGGAAATTTGTTTGTTTTTTGCCCCTTGTCCCCATTCTTTTTCTTTTCTACCTCTCCTCTATTTTTTTCTCTCTAAATATAGAAAGGCGGCCAATAACTCTGCTCAGCTGTTGAAAGGTGCAATTCGATTCGAGACGCTCATGTTCGACTGAGCAGGCATAGGATGAAGGAACGGAAAATCAACACCGCAATTCTTTCCTATACCCATTTGACCAATATAACTCGATTGCCAGAGCACCTATAAATCAATCGCGTTTTTAATCTCAAAGTTATATTGTCACGAGAAAAAGAGAAAACTCCGTTAGGATATGAACATTTAATTTTTATTTGCGGACGTGCCGCTTCTTCTTTATATTGATTCAAGACGATGAAAAGTCTGATGTATTTCGCGGTGCGAAAAAATAGTTAAAAACATGGAATAAAAAATTATAATCCATATAATTTTCATCTCACCGTCAGTACAACGATCAAATGCACAGTCCAATTTCGCGCCATATGAACGTGCGGTGACGTTATTATTATTTATTATTACCAGCTCTTGGCATTCCGAGGTTATCGTACTTTGGTAATTGATAAGGAATATTGTACAGTCAAGTTGGTATATCATAACCCAGTCAAGTTGAAAACTTTTTCATTTCAAAGTGTGGTATCTCGGTAAAACTGCTCTTCCCTTAACATGGTGCAGATATAATACTTTTTACGTAACTCGTACTTGTAAAATAAGATTGTTATTAAACTCAAGTACGCAGTGTGCAGCTACGACGTAGCCTACGAGGCACTCAATTTATCTGATATTTCCACAGTACAATAGAACTACATCGTCGTTGATCAAATCATTATAGTGTTTGAAGTGGAAGAAGAAAAAATGAGTCAAACTGAAGAGATTTACTTGAGACACCTTTTTGACGGTGAACCGATACTAAATGTTTACAACGATGAAATTATCAACCTATCAGTGGGCGCGCCTGGGCCGGACCTTTTGGAACTTTGCGTACCAAACATGCGCCAGGCAACTGAACACAGACTGGTAAATCTATATACACATGAATTATCCAGGTGTACATGCAAATCCGTATTTTCAAAGTAAATAACATAACTTTAGAGCGACTGTTCACGTCTGTCATTCGCAGCTGGCCGAAGAAAACGAGGGAAAGTATTACTTGTTCCAATATGGAATAACTGCAGGCCTTTACGAATGTCGTCAAGAACTTGCAAAGTTTTTATCAAGACGTTACCTTGATTCGGTCGATGCAAAGGACCTGATTTTAACATGCGGTGCGACCCACGGAATTCAACTTTTGCTCTGCAGCGTCGTATCTCCAAACGGTGTAATTTTTGTCGAAGAAGTTACGTACATGATTGCGTTGAACGTATTCAAACAATTCCCATTGATGCGGATAGTTACAGGTACGGATAAAAGTGCGAATTGGTTCATAATCACGCAATAATGAAATTATTCATTACGTTTTTGCGATAACGCAGTACCGATGAAACTCGGTGTGGTCGATCTTGATGCCATGGAAAAAATAGTAGCCGACGAAAAGAAGAGAGGGGAATATTTTATCAACGAAGATAAGATATTTTGGGCTATGTTCTACACTATCCCGACCTATCATAATCCTACGGGAATGACCCTTTCCCCGGGTGAGTTACACGTATTAAAAAACTTCGAGAAATTGTTCAGGTGAAAATTTATAGATCACGTTTTTTTTTCATCTCAGAAAATTGCAAGCGACTCGTGTCGATTGCTCGAGAGCATTCGCTTCTCGTTGCCTGCGATGACGTCTACAACCTCCTCCGATATGAGGACGTCGAAAATCCCCCACAGCGATTATTTTACTACGACAAACCGGGTGATCCAGAATACAGAGGAGGTAACGTTGTTTCGAACGGATCTTTTTCAAAAATTTTATCTCCGGCCATACGCCTTGGATGGATGGAATGCGGCTTACGAGTTTGCGGGGTTCTTAGGCAGTCGTAAGTTATAAATAAATAAATAACATAAAGCGATAAAAATAAAAACGTCAAGGTTTATCGCGGGCTCCTAAAGTATTGTTTATTAGGGGCATCATGAAGAGCGGAGGAGCCGTCAACCACTACGTATCTGGTGTTGTAGCCAGCTTACTTGAACTGGGACTGGAGGACGCGTACCTTAATTTACTGATTCGAACTTACAAGGAGAGACTAGAATCTCTGTGCAACATCTTGGATCGTTACTTACCGCGATGCTGTTCTTATCGGCGGCCCGAGGGCGGTTACTTTGTGTGGATTTCGCTACCAGTCGGTAAATTTCTGCAGGCGTTAGAAATTTATCACCGTATATATACTCCTACACCACCTTACTTCTGTTCGTTTATCTGTATAAATTGTTCCAGGTACAAACGGTGAACATTTTATACGATGGTGTCAAGGAAACTACAAAGTGACCGCAATACCTGGCGTTCGATTCTCGAATACTGGAAAGTCCGAGAATCATCTTAGATTGAGCATCGCCTTCCATAAAAATGATGTTCTTAAAAAAGCTGTGAGGACCCTTTGTACAGCGTTACACGATTACGCGAGAAATAATATTGCGGCGATAGAAAAAGATCGGGGGACGGCTAATGAAGATTAGCGAATACCTTGGTAAGTTTATACCAAAATAAAAATGATAAAATTAATCATTTAAATTATAAAAATTATTCAAGGGTCACTGAATTAACTCACCGCACGGGTGGGGAAGGCTTCTGGCGAATGCATCGAGAAGATTGTAGTCTTCATTTATGAGAATGCACTGTCATCATTTTGGTAAACTGAACATCGATTATGTGAAACGTTTCGAAAAGTATAACATTTGAAGCAGAAAAATGGAACATCTGGTGATATAAAGGAGACAAAATGAGTTAATCTTCCGACATCGTAGTTTTAATTGCCCACCTATATATATGTACAAAGCATGTGATTAAAATTCACTGGATGATTGATCGAATTATTATTTTTTTCTTCTCTGAAAAAATAATCATTCAAACAACCTAATACGCTGCGAGGTAATCGATTCATTATTCAGAGTCTCCCAAGAGTTCCTTGTGCTTCGTTTTGAATATTTCGTCAGCCTCACTGATGTACTTATCGGTTAAGGCTTGGATTTGACTCTGCGTGTTGCGAAGCGCGTCTGCGGATATTCCAGATTTATTTTTTAATGATTTAATGCAGCGTAATTGAATATCCTTGAGGTGGTCTCGTGTCTCAATGAATATGGTCTTCGCGTTTTTTGCCAAATTTTCTCTGTGTTCCTTAGTTACTCTGTAGTTAATATTACGATATTATCAAAGGCGTGAATAAATTTGATAACACTCGAAGGTAATGAATAAAACTTACTTTGGGGTTGGTACAAAAAGCGTCGTACCGTCCTGTTGCGGATTTAAGTTCATTCCACTTTTTGATATTGCTTTAATTATGTTTGGTATTGCTTGTGGAAAGCCAGAGATATTAATAATTACCATCTTTGGCTTTCTCGCAGTCTGTGCCAATTCTTGTAATTTGTACTCTTTACCTTCAAAGGTAACCGGAAGTTCCTCTATAGCTCCAATTGATGATCTGAGCGTCAAGTTTTTTGTGTAATTAGTTTTTAGACCCTCTAACGCTTTCTGCATTTGCGAGGTGAGATTGTCAACGTCCACAACTTGCGACAATTCGTTAAGGTTTACTTGTACTTTCGCGGACCCTTTCTTATCTTTGCCGCGGTCTTTATTTTTAGCTAAATTTACGGCACAGGTTGCAATGCCATGTGTTGACACAGAGGACAGCAAATTCAGAGATGGTAGCCGTTTATCTTCCGTTTTATCTTTAGTATGGAATTTGGCACACCCAAATTCGTACGAATAATTAATATTCGTTGATTTCTCCATCGTCTTTCGTGTCGGCGATAGCAATGTTAGCCGGTTTCGCGCGAGACGCGTGCAAATCCATAATTCGCGCGCCATTCCCAGGTTGACCATTCTTTAGAAGTTAATGTTTAACAATTTCAAGGTCAATTTAAGCGCACTTGTTAGAAAATTAGTCTTTAACTTGCAGATTTCTCTTATAATTGTTTGATTCTGACTACCAATCACACGAAAAATGTTTGATTCTCTTGCTGTGTGTAAGGCAGGTTAACTCAGCTTAGGTTGGATGAGGTAACGTAAAGTTAGGTCATTCTCGGAATTCAGGAAGACGGGACCTAGAGTTCTACGCCAGAACAGAGTTTGACCAATCTCATGTCGGCTCTTGGAGTAAACCAAGAGTTGTGGTTCGCCTAAAATGCACTGGCGTATGCTCAGCACATTTTAGTGATTTGAGAGTTCCGCCACAAGAGGCAGAGAACGTTATTGATTGGACGAATGTGACCATGCTCCAACCCTGTCCCAGCTTCCTAACCTCCTTGTAACGATCGATTTCAAACTTATTCAGTTCATTCCGGATTCTATTGCGCTCAACGTATATTCGTACTACGTATCCTTGCTGACTATGCAAGGTCTTCTTTGTGGTTTACACAAATATTTTGTTGGGTGAAGGGCTTCCAAGTTTCCTTGAGCGATGCCGCAGGGCAGAAGAAAGGTGCCGTTCAGCGGCAAGGCGAAAAAATTACAAATGCAGGCAAAAAAAATCCGTCAAACGCATGTGCCTCCTCCCGGTAATACCCTCTTCAAACAATATTATTTCAATACTATAATATCATTGTTCTCTACCATGTAATTTAATCGATCTATTATAAAATATTTTGTTGGTTCTTACGCTGTGCTTTTCAATCATCAAATCCTCTGCTCATTACGTACCCCACCGAAGGATCGGCCCACAATAGAGGGCACCGATTTGTTCCGATTCGACTGTTCTGCAATATTCTCGCATGTTCTCTCTTGTTATGATATAAGCCTCACGATTGGCTGAAACGCTGGAAAATCTAAACCCCCATTATCTTCCCATAGATAATCTTAAGTCACGTGATTGGGCAAACGGTTGCAAAATTATACTTCTAAACCCCCATTATCTTCCCATAGATAATCTTAAGTCACGTGATTGGGGAAACGGTTGCAAAATTATACTTCTGGATGATGAAGCCATAGAAATATAGCCAATCTAATGGAATCCCATGATTTTTTGAAACTTCAATAGGTTCGACAACAAAGGTTCACGCGGGACAGCGGGGCGACCAGGATTCCGCGATTTTGTTGCCTGGAATCCAAAAAATAAATCTGCAACCGCGTTTAACTAATTCCTCAGGGAATAAATACGCGTTGCAGTTTTACCAGGAATCCAAAGAGGAACTTATGAGGAGAAAAGAAGAGGCTAGACAAGCAATTGTCCCGGTGCCATTGGAGAAACAAGAAATTTCTGACAATTTTTTTCCACCTGAGATTGATCTGCCAAAAAGACCCTCATGGGATTTTAACACCGGCAAGGATGTGCTCAATGCAAAGGAACATAGATACTTTACCGTAAGATTACGATACGTAATACCTTCGCGTTGTCTATAATTCATCTTGTATCTGCGATGAAGATGAAGCTACATTAATACGAACATTCCGCGTGTGTGCAGGAATATTTGAAGAATATCGAGAATGTGAGCGGTCTGAGTTACTTCGAATTGAATCTGGAGACGTGGCGACAGTTATGGAGAGTCCTGGAAATGTCGGATATACTCTTGATCATAGTAGATATTCGATATCCAGTGCTGATGTTTCCTCCCTATCTATACGAATATGTGACCAAGACATTGGGAAAAGATATGATATTGGTGATGAATAAAATCGATTTAGCGCCGGCTGGTTTAGTCGTCGCTTGGCGCGAGTATTTCAAAATTCGTTACCCAAAATTACACGTATTGACATTCACCTCATTCCCAACTTACAATCTCCGCGGTCAATCCGATAAATCCGCTGAAGCGGAAAAATCAGAAGGACTTAAATCACGTCGTCTTAAAGGAAAATTGAAAATGGCTGCTGAGGGTGCTAAAAAATTATTGGAAACCTGCGAACAGATCGTTGGAGATGCTGTCGATTTGAGTTCCTGGTGTGAAAAAATCCGAGAAGAAATGGAGTCGGATTCCGTTATCGATGAGATAGCCAGAACCAATCAAGCAGCAAAAACTGAAAAAGAGGATACTGGCTTTTATGAACACGAACGTTATAAAGATGGAATGTTGACGATCGGATGTCTCGGTACGCCAAACGCTGGAAAATCATCGCTGATGAATGCGTTGATGGGTAAGAAATCCTGTCTGTGATTATCATAAACATGAATTAATTTATCATCAATCTAAATTTCACCTAATTCATCACAGGAAAAAAGGTGGTTAGCGTGTCGCGAACACCAGGCCATACGAAACACTTTCAGACGATATTTTTGACGAAAACAGTTCGCCTGTGCGATTGCCCGGGACTTGTATTCCCCTCCACAGTTCCTAAGCAGCTACAAATCCTCATGGGGTCATTTCCGATTGCACAAGTCAAGGAACCATACACTACGGTGAAATTTATCGGTGAAAGATTGGACTTACCGCGGCTTTTGAAGATCAGACATCCAGAAAACGACGACACTTGGTCCGCGATGGATATCTGTGATGGCTGGGCAGCTAAACGGAATTATTTGACCGCAAGGACCGCGCGATTTGACTCATATCGCTCTGCGAACTCCTTGCTGCGAATGGCGCTCGACGGAAAAATATGCCTCTACATTTACCCGCCAGGATGGGCTGCTTCGAAAGGTACGTATCAAGATAATAGATTATAACAAAATGTCGATTACCTAAAAATTTGTTGTTTTTTTCGCGTTATCAGATGATTGGGAGAAACATCCCGACGTCGAAATGATTCGATGGATTCAGGCAAGGGGTCAAGCAATCGAGCGCCCATCTTACCAGTCTGCCATTCTCTCTTCCGAGGAAGAGGATGAGGATGAGGATGAGGAAGAGGACAATGAGGACGAGGACGATGATGAGGACGAAAATGAGGATGAGGATGATAGTGACGACGACGAGGACGTATATGAAGAGGCCTCGGGATTTTCGGGAGCAGGTCCCGGTATTCCACCGATCGTCAACAAGTTCGATGCGTTAGCTAAAACAGCAGGAAGTTAATTGGCGTCACTAATTTTCATACTTAAACTGTTCTTCCATTTTTATTTGGCACACGCTACCTTGATTTAATATTAAAATATATGTTACTCGTGATATTTTTGCTAACCATACGCTGTCAATAATTATTTCGACCCCCACCCCCAAATATTAATTTCAGATTTAATAACAGTCGAACTAATTATATCGATTTTTCGGTATCTGGAAATCGCCAAGCCGCATAGTTGAAATATTTTTTTTATTAATAAACTATTTATTTGAATCGGATTGAGCTAATAACATGGAATAAAAATCTCTATGCGCCACAGACGTCGTACATTCATTTGTAGCGACTCGTTCTCATGTGTCACATGCTCTATAAACCATAATGAGCAATTAATTATCATTATTCTAATCCGCTAATGAGATCAAATCACTGTGCTAACGAGAATCGTTACAGAAAATATTTGAGAAAAAAATTATCGTTAATAAAGTATACGTACGTTCGTGATTGTGAGAATTGTATCGCTATGTCGAAGTGAAATGGTCCGTTTGAAGATATGTGCAAAATCTGCTACCGGTTACTTGAGTATCTTCTATACTCCTCTCTAACACTTTCGTACGTGAAAATATTGCGTCAATAAAAAAAAAAAGATTGCTAAGACCGGTGATATCGGTGCAACCTGCAGTGCGTGTAAAAATGCAAAGCGATGCGTGGCTGATCAAATCAAGCGCCCAACATCTTTTTAACTGAGTATCCGGGAATAGCATAGAAAAATAGAAGAATCAAAATAACTACGGCTAGAAGTACAAGGACCCGGAGAATCGCCCATTTGTAGTTGTGCCATACGATATATTTTATCGATTTCAGAGGGTTTAAAAACCACATGAACGAGGCATCGGGTCGGCTGAAAAAAAAAAGTTTTGATTTATTAGTACTGAGTGGATATTTTTTCAACGAAAAAAATACCACAAACTCACTTTGGCTTATCGAGGGGGTCTGGTTCGTTTCTTCCGTAACCAGCTGGATTTTTCTCAGCTTCTTCTTTGGTCAATAGGTGAATTTCAGCTTCAACTTTTCCCTGTTAAAAATCGATAGAATCACTACAGACATTGAAAAGATATTTTTGCTTCGCTTACCGTCAATTCCATATCCTCATTTTCTTTTTTCACATAAAATGGCCACCAGCCTTTGATGCGTTTTTGCTTGAATATGTTCACGGTGGGCACCGTTCCGTCGGTTTTTAACATCCCAAGAGTGCAGAGCTTGCTGTTCTTCGCTCCTCGTGGAAATCGATTCAAATCTAAGGTAATAGCGCCAAGAAAATCGTCGGCAGAAAAATGATCCGCATCCCATACCTGGATTGTGTGCAATGATAGAAGAAAAAAAGATTACCATTGTTTTATGTATTTATGATTGTGAAATTTATAATACAGTAATTATTATACCTGTAGCTCTAACCGAGCAGGTATTTTACATTCCGTCTCATCCCAGCTGAACAAACTCTCCTTTCGATTTATAACAATTTTCTCCTCGGCCACGAGGTAATCAAAGGGATATATAAATCGCCAATTAAAATTACCTTCTCCTGTCAATGATCTATAATGGATATCCGTACATTGGCAATCTTCTGGTCCCTTCAACCACCTGTAAAGTCACTAAATTTAGTCATCTGGGGGGTCTTAAAAAATGAACATTAAAATCACGAACCCTTTGACGTAAATATCGCTCATCTTTTCACCGGTGAAAAATGCATCGTCTTCCAAAACTACGTCGTCCGTATTCCAAATGATGATCCTCAGTTCGTAACTTTCCGGTTTTCTTGGAGAAATATCAATCGGTGGACCCGGCAGAGGCATATCCATGGGAAATAAATCAACCCACATTTCTAATTTACCTTGTTCGATGCCGGGCTTATCAGGATTATACAACGGTCGTGTCTCGACGTGTTCAGGTACCAGAGCCGATCCAATACGAGGGAACAAGTGCCACTGGTGCAAAACTGCCAAGGCGAGATGCTCCTCCATTTCTGTATAGTGAAAATAGGGGCCCATTTTTTTTTCTCCAATTGAAACTGCAGGTCACATGAAAAAAGCCTGTGTATACCTTTTGTGTGGACGTAATTTTCCATAACGTCTGTAGACAGAATAAAATTTTTGCGACCGATCGTTACTCGCCCGTGAGTATACGTCGGACCGTCGACCTTTCCATCTTTACAGAGCTTGGATAATATTTGAGTCGGTTTCATCGCATCCCGCCATTTATTGTATCCAAATCTGTGAGCAAAAATTATCAAGTTTTACCGATCCGCATGAATTTTTCGCACTAACGAATTATTAGAAACTCACTCGTCATATTTTTTAGCCAGGCCACAAGTCGCTCGATGTCTGCTGTAGAAACGATTTTCTAAATCGATTTTAGTCTCGCCGATCAGATCGTCTGCCCCAACCAAATCCCAGTCCAGTATTTGTACCGTCAAAAGCGAGTCCTGCGGAAAAGTAGCCTCGATCTCAAAGCATCTGCCGAAATATCAATTTCACATTGAAGGGATAAAAACGACAAGCGGTCTCAACTTAACGACCGCGGCGTGCAAATTTTTTCTTCTCTTTTTTCCATTCATGACTTTCGCCATGATATCCACATAATACGCATGCGAGTATATATAAGTATGAAATCCAAGGGATTGAAAATCGGGACGTACTTTCCGAATACCGGATTCAACTGCTTCGATATGTAGCTATCCTTATCGCTCAACCTTTTCCCTCCAAGCTGAAGAACGACGTAGGGATCAGCCTTCCCGTTTAAATCACAAGGGTGTAAATCGTTCGCTTTGACGACGTAGACCCTGACAAGCACGTGTATCGGTTCATTCGATGGCAAACCTTGAAAAAAACCGTACTGAGGATCGAACCCCATAATCGTATGATCCACCACGTCCTTCGTCAGTGGCCATTTGTAAACCTTTAACGCTCCTTTGAAACTGCCAACTATTCGCGACTCGTCTTCAGGCTCATCGCCCGTCTTTTTCCCACGATATAATTCGAAGGTATGAAGCCACTCCTTGAAATGTTCGTATTCCGGCTGTCCCTCCAATTCGTTTGGATAAATTTTGAGTAATGCAGTTTTATGAGAAGTTTTTCGTGTGTGGTGCTTGGGACTCAATTTTGATGCAAATTTTGCCGCTGTCCCTGGTGACCGGAGACCGAAAAGTTTCTTAGCCGAATGGACACCAGGACTTTTATTTCCACTTGTCGAACCCATCGTGTGCCCCTGTAGGGCAAAATCCTCGTCCAAGTATATCGGTAAAGTGCCATTCTGTTGATTCTGGAACAGCGATTTTTCCTTACGTATCTCCTTATTTTCTTCAATCATCGCCTCCACCGACGCAAAATATTTTGTCCACCAATCCTGGCTACCTTCCTCGTCCTCGTGACCACTAAACTCTGCGGATTTTTGTTTTACCGTTATAATTATAAACAAAATAGTTGAAAACAGTGTCGATTTTTCGCTGCCTTTTTATCAGTGACAGATATGTGGCTCACCTGCACTGATATCGTTGACCAAACTCTGCTTTCGTCGAAAATTCTGCTCGGTTTTATCCCTTTTTGTAGCCGCCCAACTATCCAATTCAAATCCCAAGGTAATAACAGAATCACCATGATTCGACTCGATGTCCGTCAATGATTCGGGTAACGAAGTCTGCTGATGTTTAGTTTTGGAATGTTCAAAAGCTGAAACCATTCAGATTGTGGTCGATATAAAATCTCAGTGAACTAAGAATCAAGCTAATCACCAATAGATGTATTTCTCTTACATTGCAACTGATGAAGACTTCTTTTTCGATCCTCCGCAATATCTTTTATCGCATTACGTTTTGACTGCGGCACGTACATGTATCTATGAATAGAATTTATCGTGTGTGTTCCAACGAGAGTATATCTACCAAAACTTCGGCAATCCACAGCCCGAATGGTCAACGGTGGTCGATAAAGTTCCTGTTCGGGCAGCTCAAGTTCCATGAATTTTATGAGGGTGTTGAAGTTAGGGTTTTTCTTTGCATTCGGTATGACTGACGAATAAAGAATGTGCCCGGCGCACTCGACATCGACGCGAGGTTTATCAACCGTGAGAAGATGCACCCGTTTAAGGTCACGCAGACCCCAAAAGAGAACCTCGATCCTGTAAAATGAAAAAAAAATTCGATCGCTTTTTAAAAATTACAATCCATCGCTCGCTCACCTATATTTCGAAAGAGTCGGTCTTATGCCAATAGGCACCGGAAGTATCGGTCCCCGATCGGCACCCCCAGACGTCAGCGTTATCTGGGAAGTCTGGCCGGAATCGGTGCCGAATTTTGGATCGGGAAGCGTCGGAAATCCGTAAGTATCTCTAGACTGCGGATGCTCGAGTAGCTCAAAAACAGCCAAAAGTTCACCAGCCCTCGCAGCTCCTCTGGTAACGTCATACCATTCTAATGACGGTGGAAATTGAGGTGGAGCGTACGTTTCTGACGCCAATTTCACATGGGGTCGGGCAATCGCTCTCCCGATGTACTCCGACTTGCCCTTGAGCACAGTTAAAAATGATCGATTATCCAAACAAAATTATTAACGCGCAAGCAAATTATCAGCGTATTACACACGTGTCGTATAGGTGTGGATAGTGAATATGGTATATATACCTAATATACATGCGTGTACGTATGATGGAGTAATCAGTGGATTTTGGGTGTATGCAATTTTCGGGTAGACATTTTTTTTTTTTCATGTTTAGTTAGGCACAAACTTTCCGATTATAATTTACTGGTAATATGCGGTGGGTGCTAATAAATTTTACAGTGCGTTTCCGATGTGAAAATTTCGTTAAATTTTTATGTTCTCATACAAACTGTTAAAAGCAGAGCCCTCGCATGCAGTGTTATGTCCTGAGTTTTTAACATGACTCTGAAAAAATGAAAAGAAAGACAGTTCGTCAGATGTTTGACAGAAAGAAGAGTCCTGGGGTTGAAATTCCGTTTCATCGTTCAACCAACTCCATGATATAGTAATTTATTTATAGGCGACGCAGACACTGGAAATATTCCACCGCTAAAAGTTTCACGATACTATGAACATTTACATGTTTTAGTGAGTCGTCGAATTTTATAGTAATTGAAATGATTTTATTTGCGATAGATTTACCCGCCGTTTAAATATTTCAGTAAAGATAGGAAACATACCACTTTATCCTGATCGAAAAGCTCTATCACGATTGAAGGTGGGTCGTTTTTTATCTCCTCTGCAGTTCCGTATATCAATATATCATCGAATATTAATAGTTCGTCCCACGTTGGACTCAAAGTTTCATCGATGACCTGCGTTGACCTACAAAATTCCCCGCAAATAACCTTGGCGAAAGGATCCGACAACCCCGAGGCATCGCTACCGATCAACGATCTCGCTTGATACATGTGCGCCCTCAACTGAAATTTCTGTAAATCATTAATTAATGTGAGTATCTGATACCCGTGCCCAAACATACGTGTTAAAAATTCACGTAAATTGTTCATAAATGGAACGCAATTTACGAACGTGTTTTTTGACGTAGTGTATCATCGAGGGTGGCAGAGATCTCGGGCGGTCAACGTTTCTCAGTTCGTGACTAACTTCGTATCCTTTTGGAAGACCCTGGATAAAGTATTTCTTGTGCTTCAATATCCCGAGCCACATGTAAATTTGTAATTTAGTTTGGATTGACCATCCCGAGGCACCGAATCTCTTTTTACCTGGTAACTAGGTCACAAGGGATGAAATTATTACGCGAGAATCAAGAGGACGAGATTAATTAAATATACATGTGATATATGCATTATACCTTCAAAAACATCGTTTGTACTTTTCCACAATGACGACCGCATTCTTCATCGACAATGGAATAAATCAAATCTCTCCCAGGGATTCTGTGATACGCAACCCTTCTACCAGAACTTATTACCCATATGAATACATCCGGTAGAGAATCCTGCGGCTATAAATGGAAGCAATTAATCATTGATCCGTTTGATTGAAATATAATTACTTACGTCTTCGACGAGTAGTTTTAATTTCTGTAAGTAACTTTGCGCAGTCTTGAGGCGTTCTCTGAAGGAGTTTTTAGTGACAACTGCCTTTAGATTTTTTGACATGTTCCCAATATTCTCTATTTCTCTTTGACAAAGTTTGATCCTTTCTTTATCCAATTTGGTTTTACCTACACCAGGACCCGTGACCGATGATTTACTGATGCTTACATATCGATTACAGTTACTACCTAACTCGTCGAGGACAGTTTTCAAATATTTTTCTCCAATCGTGTCTTCGGCGTGCATTAAAACCTCCGCAAGTCCTTCCTCCTGCGGAAATTACACACGCGTTTTAATAATCGAAATTAATATTTTTCTTTCAGATATCTCACCAGTTTATCTGCAATTTTTCCGATGATGTTACTGTTGTACATTCTTCGCCGATAATCGGGCCAAATACTCCTAACGTGAAGACAGGGTTTGTCGTCCCAGTAGGGTAAGAAATAGTACATTTTGTCATGAGTCATTGGTTTGCACGAGGGTGTCGTACTTTGGCAGGATCCAGTGACGACTTCCTGAAATTCCTCTTCATCACCGCTTCCGCCCGCGCCACCCGGAACATTAATTTCGCAAACCTGAAAACGAAGACTTTCCTCATTGAAATGTTCCTACGATGCGAATCGCAATTGTTATTGACCTTTGAAGTTTCATTGTGCCCATCCAAAGCGTTACCAGCGTTACCGATCGATATTTCAAAATACATCGGCTTATCCCCGAGCCTTTTATCGATCATTGTGGCGTCCAAAATTGTAGCGAACATGAAAAACTCCTCGTTACGCGCATAAGATGATTCGGTTATCGGCGTAGTTGGTTCGACTTCAACGTCTGACGGAGCCATATCCATATTGTCGCTTATTTCCGTTCGGATGGCTATCAGGAGTCTGAAAGTTTTCTTCCCATAGTTAATTCCTTCGGGATAATTTCAAAATTATAAGATATTCATGGAGGCAGGACAATTACCTTCCCCTGTACGAGATACCCTCACCAAGGCCGGTGTTGAGGGTCGAATGTTCGTCTATTAAACTGTAATCCCTGATACTGCCATACATGTGGATGAAAGCAGGTCCAAATGTTGGTAAAAATCCTCTTTCACCGTCGTTGCTCACTTGTTTAAGATCGACAAAGTGGGTACCGATTACGGTTGCGTGTACCGGATCGTTATCGCGAAGTTGTATTTTCATGCGTTGACAAAGCGGTGGAAACATTTCCGTAAAGACTATCTGTTCGTTCCACACCGGCGCGTAGCTGTTACGTTTCACACTTGTTTTACCCTGAACAACAGAAAAATTAGAAAAAAAAAAAAAAAGGAATCGGAATAAAGAGAAAGTTTTGTAATTAACATTCTTATTTGTCCAATAATTAAAAATAATATACTCACGCAAAGTCCCGCGAAAGAAACTTGGACGTAGGGATCTACAAGGTCCTTTGCTTCTCCGGTGAAAGCTTTTTTCACATTAGCCATTATGCTACTATTCATTTTGGGAAGACCATCGGCTCGATAAATCTTGACGACGAATTTAGCTCGTTGTCTTTCGATGGGTACGCCATCGGGTAGTAAAAGATTCCCCTCGATATCATCCTCGTCCTTTTCACTTTTCGGTGGTATTTTAACCGAATCACCTTTCCCTATGACACTGATGTCGCATTTCAAATATCCTTTTGGTCCTCCGGCAACATCATCAGGATCGGTGAGCAGAGCCCATTTGTGATAAAATTGATGATCTGTATGGAAAAACGAATAATGGAAATATAAAAAAAAAAGAAAAGGACGAAAAATTTCCTCTTGATCTTAAATTTTAAGTTTATATGCGTCTCATAGGTGAGCACCTACCTGCGAATGTACCCATTAATAAAACAGTGTTGATAAATTGAAAAGAATAAATCATGACCGTTGTTTGAAAGAAAAAAAAAAATTACAGGTATTACACAGGTATAGTATACAAGAACAACGAGAATTCAGCATGCTGAAATAGTTTTGGAAGGGAAATCACATTAAGAATTTTTTTCGACCCATAATTATCAGAAATTTGCAATGCTGTGCCGCACGTTCTTCAAGCGGGATACCCATTGTTCGTGTATGCAGCATTAAATTACTGTTTGGCGTGTGAATAGTTTAAACATTTGTACGGATGATTGCCGTCGTTCGGTAAAACATGTTTACTCAACCAAGTCCCTTGACCATAAGCGAGGTGTTAAAGATTTCGTAATAACAATATACATATGACCATCGACCATTAGAGTACAGGTGTGTATGTATACGTCATTATATTATAGCGGGGCATTCGTGTGTTTCGAGAGCGTGCAATGCGGTGCCTTGATTCGTGCGAGGTATATAGATATAAACATATATATAAATAATTACATGTGTACAGAAGTGTGTACACATGTAAAAAATACGCCGAAGGAGAAGCGAAGGAAAGGAGTGGGCGCAACTCCCTTGATCGGAAGGAACTCGCTTTCTAGTAATTACACCAAGCATCATTTCGAGTGATTTTGCCCTGGGGCAATTTTTTTAATTGGTATAGACAGAAAGAGAGAAAAAATAAAGGAAACACAGAACCGTGAACTTATGTAATCGAGTATATGAAAATGAAAAAAATCTTTCTAGACAGGTATGACAAATTGGAAAGTTCTATGCAAAGCTCTCTCGGATCCAGGGAGTCTAATAAAGCGTGTACCTGGCTGAGCCCAGACGGTGGCTACGTCTAACTTAAAGCTGCCCAGTGTTAGATTAGCGCGTAGAAGATTCCGCGATTGCTGCACCTGTGCATCATTACAAATCACAACACATTTATGCCTCACGACAAACTATTTCAATATATATATATAAGTATATTCATATATATACACATTCTTCAGGTTATATACTTATATTGGCTTAACACACCAGATGCCATACGCATATTATTTCCATTTAGGTATAGACACGCAAATTTCGCTGGTCGCGTGCGTATTTACCCAACACACACTTGCGTGTGCGCAAATATATTTACAGGCACGAATTGTACGTTATCTAATTTACCTACCATATATATATATACCTACACAATAAACATCACAAGGTACAGGCGTTTTTATCGCCTATAATCTGTAGGAAACTATTTAATATGTGCCTATATAGAACTGAATTAATATTTTACTTACGGAAAGTGTGATAATTTTGTCGAACAGCATAATCGGTGGCATGTGGAAGTCGAAAACAAAGTACTGCAATTTTTAATGAAACTTGTGTTAATCATTTCGGAATTTTTCGAATGTAGATCTTGATAGGAACGAGATCGAAAGAAAGTAATTAAAATTAAGAGCGAGAAGAAGTAGAAGAGAAAAATTTTTAGGCAGGCGAAATAAATGAGCGAAAAATTTTTATCATGATTAATTGACCTCGTTGTAGTACGGGCAATTCGTAGATTCTTTGACGCTCGTATATTTTCTCTGGTCACCGACTTGAACGCAAACCATGGGATCCATATTGAGTCCGGCGAGTTGTCGCGCTTCTATTACCGTCACACAGACCTGATAGTCCTGAGCTCTAAGAGCGCTCTGACCAGCTTCGCTACTCTGGAATGAAATGATTTGTTACTTGAGAAAACAAAGGTGTCTCAATTGGTGTCTCACCTTCGGTTTGATTTTTTTGGGGGGTATGCCGATCGAGTCCCGTTCGTCGTTAACACTAATCTGACTGTCGTTATCAGATTGGTTCAATTCGAGAGACGTTAGTGAATTAGTACGGGAAACTGCGCTCGATGAAGCGCAGCTGGAATCTCGTTGCTCGAGAAGTTGACGCGTCTCGGAATTACTATCGGAGGATTTTTCGCGCGGTGGACGTTGCTTTCCCAGTCTCATCAAAGACCGAACACTTTTCAGAGTCGAACTCCTGATCGAATTTCGAACAGTTATCAGCACAGCTTTTATATCGAGCCTTGGAATTGACGATTTTCAATTGTGAAATAAAATTTATTTTACCGTTTTCGATCCGGTGATCTTTCCGAAGCGGACATTGAACTTCCACGTTGAACGGGTCCACCTCGTTTTTTTATTTTTTCTGGACTGTGCCAAGAACCTCGACGGCGAACGCTGCTCGTTTGCTCGAGACTACGTTCCAGGTTTGCTATATTCTGTTCGATATCGATCAGCATCTGTTGTTCGTCTTCCATGACCTCAGTGCCAGCGTAAGAACTACAACTACCGTCCGGAGGAGTGTAACGAACTTCGAACGTGACGACTGTCTAAAATAATTGAACAAATCAGCCAGACGTGATAAAGCCAAATAATTATCTACACGCGATTTTTGAATTGGAAATATAATGATTACCGGAATCGGTCTGTTGTTGAGGTCAACGAGGCAATCGCTGACCAAAATTCTTCCTTCTCTAACGACCGCTTGAAGAACGAGATCGTATCTCGCCACGGTTTTTTCACCACGCAGCATCCCTTTGGATACAACAGCCAGTTGTAGCGTCTCAACATCTTCAACAGGTCTTCCAAGGTTCCACGTGAAACTCTAGAATAGATCGCGAGGCCTCTGAACTTTAAACTATTCGTCGCAAGTAACACGGATATAAAAGCGAAAGTGGTAAACAAAATTTTTTAACGATTCGGTAAGATACCTGATCAATTGAGATGAGGTCACCGTTATCCTCAAGACCTTGAGAATAATGAGATGCACCTGAAACGTCGCAAATAAAAATTTCATTTACGATATTGGAACGCAATTGACCTGGTAAACAACAGTTGAAATTTCCGTCAATTACCTCGAAAATCAAGTCTAATGTATTTTTCACCCTTGCATTTCAGGGCTTGGAGATTTTTCACGCACACAACGAGCGACATAGTCGTGTCCTTTGCGTAGTTCAGTGACGAAACGGATGCTCCTTCACGGTTGGCAAACAGCCAACACGTTCACCGTACACACACCTCGTTCTCTTACAGGCATTATCGTCATCGACATCGACGAGCGCGGTTCTCGAGGACACTAATTGCCCAGTTTTCACTAGAAGATTAATCGCTCGATTCCATATAATCCGTGTGTACAAATATACGGCGTAGAATATGTGGAAACGTATCGTCGTCTGGTCCGCGGGGCGCCCGATTCACGCTCGCTACTAAATATATTGACTCGAGTATTCTTGAATGGGTATGATACTACGAGGGGTTGGGCAAAAGCTCTTGTTCCTGTTCGAGGCCGCTAGCGCGGGTGTAGTGTATGTAGGACAAATCATTGATCTTGCAACATTCCGCGCACCTCCGCGTCGCCACCAAACTGGTCCAATGTTTCCACCGGTTGCAAACCTAGCTTCCAACTGTGAGGGTTGCTTTCACACTGCCCGACGACATTCAATGCGCGAAAAAATAATCTCTCCGTACCGTCGACGCGCCGCCGCCGCCAGTACCTGATTCCTAACTCATGAGCATCTCCAGCCAGTAGGAATGTGACCTACCGACCCTTTTGACACGTTAAACCTCGTGGCACACTTACATATATTCTTATTTACTTCGTCACGAACCTTGGATTTATTATATTAGTGCGCAGACGCTAATTCTGTATTTACGCTGGAGTGAGAAATCGCAGTTTCAAAGGAATTACCTTCATCGGCTTGCACGATAGCCTTCGTTGAAATTCTCTCATCACCCGTAACACATTGATCGAGGTTTTTTTTCATGTCTCCATGTGTATTATCACACTTCCTGACACAAAAAAAAGGTGTTTATTTTTCAAATTGTTTCCGGGGGTTGGAATTAGGTGGATCAATACATCCCAACAGCGCGCTGTTGAATGCCGGTGAACGGTGCCACGGCTGGATTAGATTTTAGGATTGGTAATTTTTTTTTTTGTTTTATACTCAAGGGAACCTTAAATTTTCTCATGACAGGTCAGCACTGCGATCACAATCTGACCAGCAATGAAATGTTTGTTCTTGAAACCACCTTCTACCCGGTAAAAATTATTATACAAGAAAACACGTTTATTATCAAAATAAATGATATAAGAATGGAATAACAAATAATTTTTCCTTATACTGATGTACTTGGACGAGAAAGGTTTCCAAGCTGTAAGAAAGTTTACCTCCGTCACATATACGCAGGTATAAAATTTATGTACATCAAATGGATCGATTCAGTTTTATATCCGTCTTCGAGGCAATAAAAAATTATAAAACAAAAAAATAAAAAGAACCTGGCCAGCTCTTATGATCGGGAAGACGAATGGTGATCCCATCGATCTCGTTCGTTGAGCGAAAACTTTCCAAGTACAAACGATCGTTTCGTTTTTTTCACCTGGATATTAATTACAAATGTGCCTTATCTACTAATCCGCCGACAATTGGAACACTTTTGAACAGTTCCGTAGCGTAATCGAGGCCCATTTTAGCCATTTCGAAATTTTTGCAGACGTAGTAGAAGATCGTGAAGTAGAAGGAGTACACCGCGGCGTGATGAATAACGTAGAGCCTGTGAAAGTAAAAAAAAAATTGCAGTCAAAAATGAAAGAAAAAGAACATTGAGCACGTAAATATGCACATCATTTCAAGCTCATACATTTTTTGATGAAGTCGTGCTCTTGGCAGCGTTTCCAGTTTCTCTTTCATGCAGTACTGCCGCGCACCCAATACCACTCTGGTCATGTATTCGATGGTGTCTATATTCAGGAAGTCAAAGGCAAAGACCTTCTTATCCTCAGGACTCATTTCGGTCCATACGCCAAGGAGATTTGTATTATGAAAATTCCATTCCCTTGTCGTAAAGTATTGGAGAACCTCGAGTCCATCGCTTATACGTTTCTGAACACGCACCATGCTGCGAATAATTTACGATCAATAAAAATAACTTGAAAAATTCATTCAATACCGAAGGACGAAGATACTTACAAACGTTTCTGACGGAATATCAGCATGAGAAAATCAATGAAGTAGGCAGGAATAAGGTGGAAGAAAAACACGAACAGATTATGAACAAATTTACTGCTGCGAATATCACCGTCTGGATACCAAATTGCTCCATCGAAAGGATTGTCGTGTACCACACCACGTCCTTTCTCCAAAACCTCAGCCCACGTTATCGGCACTACACCGCTCTGAGTTATATTGAAGACTGGCATTTTTTTTGGTCTGAATCGGAGTGAAAAAATATTATGAATTATGTAAAGTCGATTAAAAATGACCACATTCATCGACGGGATCAACTAACTTTTCTGTGAGTGATCCAGTTTTGGCACAAATCGCAAGTATCGCGTTGATCGCCATGTCAACCGGAGTGACTTCCGCGTGATAATTTCCATTGCAGTGCATAGAACGAATTACACCCTTTCCAGCCCCTACGATTAGCCCAGTGGGCCCATTCAGACTGTCCACCCAACCGGGCAATGGTTCTGCCCATGCCGGTGTCACTGCAGTATGGAAAAATAACCCCATGAAATCATGAAATTGTTAAAAAGTGTACGAATTCATGCTAATTATTCAGCCACTCACCTATGGATGGTCTTACGATTGCGCAGGGCATGGTTGCAAATTCATTGGCGATTAATCCTTCCGCAAGTCTTTTCGAGTACGTGTACGTGTTCGGATGAGGTTTTATTAATCTGAAATTTAAGAGGTGAAAGGAATGACTCATGCAGTTTAGTGGATGATATAAGCTAAATGGAGAAAATAGACGTTGCAACAAAATTACGTTGGTGTTACGAGGTCAATGGCTTCTTCGTCCATCCACTGCATCAAGCGCATTACATCGCTCGGATTTTCATTCGTATCGTAAACCCTTTCACCAAGTTCTTCCTGATCAACGTGGCAGAATGCTGTGCTGAGGTGTATCATAATCTTTAGTCCTTTCATCATCCTACACAATTCCAATACCCTCTGCGTCCCAGCCTTTGGAAAAAAAATTATTCGTGAAAGTATGAAAAAAATATTGTGCGCTTTGAATCCTCCGGATATCGCGTACCGTATTCATCTCAATAGCATCCTTGAGCTTTGCTTCGAGACGCAGGGTTGCAGCGCAGTGAAAAACTACGGAAACCTCATCAGCAAGAGTTTTACGCTGTACAGCGTCAAGGCCAAGTTTATCGAGCGTTACATCCCCCTGCATCGGTATTAGCTTCTTCGTCATTTCGGGCTTCTCTTTTCGCAGACGATGAAACATCTATCGACAAATTGCTGGCGCGTTAGTTTTTTTCTTTCATTTTTTTTTTTCTTCTTTGCAAATTTTCTTTGCGATTTTTCGCTTACCGGGAGCTTAAACATATCCTCTATGCGACCCTCGATCGAGCGTCCACGTTTCGGGCGTAAAAGTATGTAAATACGTTCCAATTCACTGCAACTGTAGAGTAGTTTTTCTATCAAAACTTTTCCCATGAACCCCGTAGCTCCCGTAATAAAAACTGTGCGTCCAGCATAGAAGGACTGTATCTTGGTGAGGCTTGTCTCCCCCATGATGAAACCTACAATATATTATACCTGATGTTCTTATTGCGTTAAATTATTCAGTTTTCTTTTTAATGTGAAAACATTTTATTTCATATTATTACAACTATGGATTTGTAGGAATTGCACGCGATTGTGGGATACCATATTAGTGGAAGGAACTATAGGGTTCGGTGGCCGCAGCGGTTGGTTTTATTATTATATCCTCTGAAAGTCCGTTTAGAGCGAGGACAACGACCGAACCAGGATTTTCACGGTAATGGAAGTGAACGGCGAAAAATTAAAAAATGTTCAGTGAAAGTAATCGTATGGGTTCGCCAAATGATCCTATAAATACACGACGTGGATTACAACTAGCAATATATGATTGTTCGGTAACGATTGTGTAATAGGTAGTTGAAAAATTTTTACAACTTTAATTGTAACAGAAGCAAAGCTTGTTAATTTTCTCGATTTCTCTTTCCAACTGTTTGAATAACCCGACCGCCTAATTCTAAATGCAGACGACCATTATTCCCGCGACCTGCACTCGTACCGAGGTAATTACTAGTTGCAAGTTTTGTGTCAAATTTGGAACTGATCCTAATAACTATGATTATTTCCGGCATTAATCTACCTTTCACCCATTCACCGACGTGATGCAGGGGTAACAAATCAGGTTGATCTTCTCGCTGGTCGAGAAGTTGCAACGCTACCGGTGAAAGTAGACAAAACACGTCTCATACCATCAGAGAAAATAGAGTGGCAGTTAACTCGATTAGATCGTGAGTCCCTGCCTATCCCTGCTATACACCGTACCAGATTTAATGAGTCGAAAAAATTTTCACTCCAAGTCGCAGAAAGTTATGTATTCATTCATATGATATTTGGAAACATCTTAATTATCATATCATGGAAATTGATCAGGTTTTTGCAATGCTGTGCATCATCGTCGACCACAGGAGAGAAAAAGAATTTCATCAATCTGACGAGATTATTACGCAAATCTCATCGATTTAAAATCTATTCACTGGGTTAGAAATATGCGTAATTTAGAAATTCGTGGCGGTAATATTGTTCGTAATTCGGTTATCGAAACAAATTTTCGTTGCGTCACGATTGGTCACAATTTACGTAAGTTGTTTAATTATTATATTATCACGGATTAGTACGGAAAAATTAGCGTTGTAATTAAGCGCGGGATTAAAATCATGCCAACGACTTCCCATGCATGCTCGTGATTACTTTCGTTTAAGGAACAATTAAACACCCTTACAAAAACTTTTGAATCCAGTTTTCCTGGTGGGAAAATCGGCTCGATCGTTCGATCTTATTGCTCTAGTTTTATTGGATTTATTATACAGCATCCTACATGCACAGGAATGTAATCAAGGCTTACCGATTTCTTGCCAACATACCTCGTACACCTGTGCACTTGAATTGTTGTTGACTCTGACGTTTGCGGTTAGATAACAGCTACTGATATATTGGCGCGTTTTTTTCTTTTTGTAGTGTACGATGAGAATGGGTACGTAGATGCTACAGATCCTCAGAAAATTACTCCGTATCTTTCCGATGTGTTTCGGAGATGGGAAAGAATGATGCGGCAAAATTTCTGACACTTGAATGGTCCGTAGTAAAAATACAAACAAAAAAAAAACTACTATCTGTTAACGAACGTTAATATAACGACGATCGCGCACGCACTGCGTTCAAGGCTCTCCAGCATCGGGTATATTCGTACAGTGGGTCTTCCCGCCTTCGTCCATTCCTTCAGTCTTCATTTCCCCCTCTCTATTTAACTCAATCTTCCTTTTACTTTGTGCACCGATTGCCAGTCACTGGTCCGTTTTACTGTTCTCAAGCTATAACTCGAATGAAAACATCTAGTTGCACTGCTTATAAATGCATGCCCACTCGGCACATTGCACTGCACGCAAATGCCACCTCGAATCCTTACAACGGATCCTTTTCTGTTTTGACCTGACGCAACTTCGGCTGAAACTGTTTACTTCGAACAGGTTTTACCGAGCAATTCTCACACGCGTGTCTCGATCCATTAGAGTTTTTTAAATGAAGGTCCTGCAATTAAGAAGCGTTCAAGTACGTTTTCATTGCTGCAGTACAAAGTTTCATATTATTATTACCATCATCATCATGGTCATCATCATTATCATCGTATGTTCGATTCTCATAACAACTTTACTTGTTCTTTTGGATACATTCTAGGATAGAGTAAAAAAGGGGACTTCGTTCCACCCGCATTAGTTGTTATCGCGTCGCGTTGAAAAATCGCGACACCGTCTCCGTACTCAAATGAGTAACGAGAGATATTCTCACTTAGAATAAATCGAAATTCTAAAATAGTCGGATATAGCCTCTCATTTATACTGCTCATGAATATGCATTTCTCCACGTATACAAAGAGGCTATTTAAAAAATTTCAACACCTTCAATGGACCGGTATATAACAAAACAGTCCTACGGATAACTTTCGAATGTTATATTATGTATAATAGAATATACACGCATGCTCTGGGACCAGAAGAACGGCGCCCATATAATTTCATCATAAAATTTATAGTATTGAATCCAAGTTATAATCAACATATAGGCGTCCGAGAGTCTTATGTCACCGATGATTAGGAGCTTTTTAATATTAAGAGGATTTGTCAAGAATGAAACAAATCGATGGGGTCTGTGTATTCGTATTTTACCCGCACGCCAGATACGAGGCTTCTGAGCGCATGCTCGTGGATATCCATCGTCAGTAGAGCCAACGTGATAAGAGTTTTACAAGCGTAGGCGTAGGTGATATGTAGAGCTTTTTTTATCTGTTTAATAATACAGTGTGAAATAAACAAAGGGGATCGAACGTCAAACGTTGGACCCCGCAGCGGAGATTTTTATTCAATATGATCGAAGAACTTGCTAGAGAGCATGCGGCCTACGTAAGAGTTGACCTAACTGACCAGGTGAATTTATTACTCTGTACTATCCCTTATGTGACAAGGAAATCGTGCGTCTTGTGCAAAACCTTCTTGGCGTTCATTTGATTTCTCATCTGAAGGCCAAAATGGTCTGCTTGTAACGCTGCTTGTAGCGGATTTTATATATAGGTATATATACATATATATGTAAATGCGCTGTTATATAGTTCTCGTTACCAACTTGTTTTATGAAAACCACCAGAACGACTACTACTATGTGCATACTTGTGAACGATCCAGTCACGCTTTCGCCCACCCAACTTTATTTCGCATTGATTGACCAACAACTGTCGGGAACTTATTTTTAACGTTATTAACAGAGCCTTCGTAATATGCAGACCAAAATTATTTCCCAATCACGTAGTGGCTCTATAAAATCTTATGCCATACCCTCAGATATTTAAATTTCTAGATGACTGTATAAAAATATCAATGTCTCGCACAGGTGTAACGCACTTTCTTTTTCTACTTCAGGTCAAAACTCTTCACGATACAATCGAAGATATGATGATGAGGCTTGAGGAGTTTGAATCCATATTTGGAATGGTTAGGGGAAACTATCGATTTATGGAATCTTGTTTCTTTCCCAATAATCTCCAGCGATAGCTATCGCATTGAAATTTTTCAATCGCAGGTTCAAACCGAAGGCGCGGAATGTCTGAGCGGGCAGATTCCGCGGTTACAAATAGTACGACAACAATTGACTGGTCTGTGTCGTCGGATCGACGCTTTGGAACATGTCGTTGCACGGGCGAACGTAAGCCTCGTTTCTTTGGAAGCAGCTGTGGAGGCTGCAGAGGCCGACTTGGGAGTCCCGGATTCATTGTTCAGCAAACTCATTCCATTGTCTTTTTTTGTAAGTTTTAAGCAAACAGCATGCGATCGTCGTAATGGAAAATTCCCCGTATAGGTGGTAACTTGTGGTGGACTGTGTCCACTTCGTATTCGTATTCTTGGTATAGGATCGTCTTATTTTCAAACAACAAATATCATCATTGCAGAAAAAGAGCCAAGAACCTCTTACCTCTGGCGCAAGAACACCGATTTTCGACCCGCCAATGATTTACAAGACAGAAGAATTCTTTAACCCGGAGTGAAGTTTGTTCAACTCAACATTCCATCACTATATAACTGCATACATGCACTTACTCATTGATAACTCATAAGCTTGGGCAGCAAATATTCTCAAGTTTAAGGTCATGTGGAATTTACATACGCCTCGTAAATGGTATAATTCCACACGTGGTGTAGTATAATAAAAATGTTTGGAAGATTCTAAACCCATCTTGATACGATTTTCTATACGGTGATCATTCCCAAACGATCAGCAATCGGGTAAATCGCAAGATTTTATCTGAGCTTCCTTCTCACCCGAGGCACAACCTCCGGTTACGCAATGTCTCCATCTCGTATATTTGCCAGAGCCACAAGTTACACTGCAGGATGTCCACTCACCCCAATGATCCCAGACCTTTGGTTCCTGGTCTGCACTATGATTCCCTATTCATAAAAATATCAATCGCATGGGCTAAAAAGTTATAAATTTTCTAATCGACGGTAACGATTAAGAACTAGCGCGGTATTTATTTTAAAATTATTATAATTATTCGCGAAAACTCTGATCAGCACGCCGAAAGTGTACATGTTTTTAATTGAGCCTCTTTTTCACCCCGCGAACAACCTCCGCCCGTACAATGACGCCATCTCGTTAATTTTCCAGCGCCACACGATACACTGCACTCCGACCAATCACCCCATTCGTCCCATATCTTCGGTGCTTGCCTATACTGACGTCCAGCTAATACCAAAGGTAAAATTACATTCACAGCCCCGACGCCTACGGCAAAGTATCAGAGAGAAGGCGATCCGATGTAAAAGTATCTGGCGTAAATCACATACGAGCTAGATAACTCCGTTACCTTTCCACTTTGCCCGTTGATTCGTTTTATCCTTATCATCGTCGACTTCGTCGTCACTGTCATCATCGGCTTCGTCGTCTAGGTCGTCGTAGCAACTGCTGTCTCCATGAATAAATCGATTTTTCTCAATTCCGATATCCTTTTTTTCATCGAATTTTATTAGATCATCAGTTTCCACGACCCTAGGGCTGATTATTTCGACCGGTGCCGCGACTAGGGCGATTTGCTCAGCCTCTTCATCCCCCTTATCAATCTCTTGATGGAAAGCTGCGTGCGGGATGCTCGTCACTGTCAGGTTGACGTAATTTTCAGTCGCTGATTTATTTTCAAGTGGTAAGGAGGTGGTTGTTTGATAAAACTGAATCACAAAGACGAGCGTCGATAGGCTCAGGATGTTGACGGCAAAAAATTCATTGGTCATTGGGTTATAATAAATATTCAGAACATTTTGCTCGCAATGGAAACGTTACGGGATAAACGATGAAGTTGTCGATTTTGTAGCAATTTAACAGATGAACGATAGGAACAGCTGTTCTGAAAAATATGGTTATGAAATAACGGGGATAATCTAATTTGGCACAGCTGACTGTAAATTATGATAAAAATTCCAGCGATTCGAGGTATATCTCAGGGTAAAAATGTATTCAAATCACGCCTTAACGCCCAGCCAGGAGAACAAGTTTTTGTTATTACAATCTCTAAGATGGCACGTTCTTATTTCTGCTCTTTTCAGACCATTCGAACATCCATTTCCGATGCAATGCCGCCACCGGACTTGACGTCCACAACCGCAACTCGTACTGCATTCGCTCCATTCGGTCCATTCATCCCATTCGCTGTTGTCCACATCACTTTCGTCCTCCGTCTCATTCCCGGTAGAATCAGCGTCGTCAGTGTCGTTATCATAATCATCATCCTCCGCTACGACAGATACATACGTCCTCAACATATAAAAATCATAATTCCATCCTTGTAAAACAGCATCCTTGTAAAAAAGCACTCACGTTCTTCTTGACGTTTCGCAAGCCCGTGCAAATGGAGTTCGGTGGATCGCCACCTTCTTTCTTTTAATGGTTGTTTCAGATACGAGCTATCATCTTCTTTCGATTGATATTCACCGTCTACCGCTGCCCAATTTTTATCATCACGTTTCGTCTTTGCATATTCTTTTTCAGAAATATCGCTGAGCAGAGTGTTTCGATTTGCAAGAACCTGCACATTCCCATCACGTCGATGAAACGCTTCGACCTGTATAACGTCAATGGTCTCAGGTTATTTATTATTCAGATGTAACCGGATATATTTTGAAACTCAACACTGACCTGGGTACCATTTTCTCGCGTACTACTGGATAACGATTTTGCTGGTAGCAAATACACGGTACCTGCTTCCCGCGTCCCTATAAGTCTACAATCTTTTCCTCGAACATTTTGAAGTCCTGATACTTCATGGTTGTAAGAGACTCGGTTGGTAGTTTCTAAAATTTTTCGGCCGTATCTATTGTCCGGTATATTTTCGCGATCGACGTCAGATATTGAATATTTGTGAATGAATTCCTCATCGGAATCCTCCGGTATCACACAGCCGAAGCAGTGCGTGAGAACTAATGCAGAAAGTACTCGCATATCATGTTTTCTACTTTGGTGACAGGCGATTATGGTTTGCAGTGGTTATGAACTCGGTGCAACTTTCACTTCGTCAATTAAAAAGTGATTTTTGAATTACCTCGTATTCTTATATCGCATGATTTGGTATGCAGTTATACTTATTCGATATTACTTCGAGAGAAGTTAGCTGCAGAAATTTATCATGCCATTACCTATACGCGTACGAATGTCCATGGTATCGGCGTTAATGTTTTTTTTTTCCACATTTTTTTTCTCATATCAAGTGATTACCTCTTGTTGTAAAAACTTGAATTGAAAGTGCCAAAAAAAAAAGTTGCAAAGTCTTGAAAATAATTATTGCGCATATTAAACGCGCGTTATGCAAATATTATGTAAATTAATATCGAAATACGATTAATTTAATAAGGTTTGCGGAACTTTATTACAATAATATGTAACAACATATATAAATGATATGGTAAAAATCTATAAAAATTTCCACAACCAAGTATCAGAAATAGGATTTTCAGATTTTGAGTTCGTATAACTTATTATGATTTGTACAATTTTTAATCACGTACCAGTTATATAATTATTCATGTATCTAAAAAGCTGCAGAAATCTTTATCTCATTAATTTTATGAAAGACAATTATAATTTTCACAATTATTCAACAATTTCATAACCAATTTACAAATTCTTATTTTATTCTGGCGTGGAATAAAAGCGAAAATATTTCGAAAACCAATATTCACGAAAGTAAATTGAACAATCCTCGAGACTTCTTATACCGAGATTAAAAAGAGGGTAACAAAGACTGGTATAAAATGAAGAATCAGGTATAACAGAAAATAAAATAAAAAATTAAGTGAAAATGTTTTCGTCAATATTTTCGCCGGTATGTTTATGATTCGGACAGATATAGTTATTATAAAATAATATGATGCTGCAGCATTTTTAAATGTCCTCGTCGGTACCTACGTCGATGTGGAAATAATATTCTGTTGTGGATATAAATTTTTATTTTTCCTGTACAAAATGGCACAATCCTACCCTTAAACTACATTGTGTGCGACGCAATAATTGCGACAAAGACAATTGGTCAAAGTACTTTTCTCTTCATTCTCTCTAGAGTTAACGTTTTCGCTTAATTCTAAATTATTTATTTACAATTGCTTGAAAAATTTCAATTTTTCTATTAATTCGGTTTTCGGCCAATTTTATTGGTCCGCTATAGTGAAAAAACGGTGCGACTGTCTTGAATGATTGAAAAACGAAAAATATATATTCATATATCTACAGTCAATTTGTGATTCGATTCCAGCTCGGTCCGAGTCACCGTAATAAGGAATATTTGCGGTGATCGGACGATTTTTTTTTTCTTTTCTTCTTAAAGGTAAATTTCACCTGTACAAGTATCGGTTAAAATGGATAAAATGTTTGTTTAATTTCACTCGTGTATAATGTTCGCGGTATTTTTGCAATATATCGATTTTTAAAAAAGTACAAATATATTTATACTGCAAAATTTGAAAAATACGCACTTCGTGTTATTATAGGCGTCCTTAAAAAATATGTATATAGATGTATACATGTATATAATATATATCTCTCTTATCACAGTCAGCGGCGGGCCGCACGATATTCCGTACAGGGGCGTAAAACCGAATGGGGGGTTGAAAATATATTTTTAGTACGGACGCTATTAAATTTTGAAATCGATCGATAGTATTACCAAAATTGCGACCGTATATCGTCGCTTTCAAGTAACACAAAAATTTTCTGTCCAATTATTCATTCGTATAAAATCGTCTTCTCGTAGTCCTGGTCTTCGTTTTGGTTAAAATAATCAGTGGAAACAATTTCAACCTGTTAATTTCATTCGTCCCCCCTACATGTGCCCACTGTACGCAAACTTTGTGGAAATTGAATTATGTATGTACCGGCAATAACTCAAGTGATACGTGGCATGATTTATATTAAAATTTTATGCATAACTTGTTCGTCGTACGTATGAAAAAAAAAAAAAAAAAAAAATGATAAAAACTGTGGTAGTCGACCCTCGCTTCGTGGGACACCCTACACACGATGGCAAAAACGCGTGAAGATTATTTCCGGGCGCGTTTTTCATACCGACATCGTATACACATATGATAATCTTCGATAACGGGATAGAGCTATGGTTATCAAATAATTAATTTTAACAATTACCGATTCATACAAATAATATGTACGTCTATACATATGGTAGGTATCTATCTATGTACTCTAAGCCTATTTATAACTGTATACTACATTTGTATGTCCCTACAAAACACACACATTTGCGTTTCTGAATGTGCGTATGTGATGATAAACACAGATAGATATGTGTCCCTACGTCACATTTTATTTACAAACCACCAGCGACGGATGGCACATTTTAAGAATAGCTTTGCACTAAAATTCCATTGTATTAAAAAAGATTTTTTATCAGGGTCGCATCAGGAGTTCATCTCAACTTTTTATCTGCGGCCCTCCTATATAAACGCCTCGTAACAATAACGTACTATACATATATTATATAATTGTATACATACAGGTATAGGTATATATTTTTGTTCATTGGTAATTCATTTACCTTGTTATTTCAACCCCTGGGGTTGAAAAACGTTGCGCTCATTTAGCATCGTCGTCGTCATCGTCGTCTTGTAAGTACACAGGGCATTTTAATTATTCACGGCTCGATTTCTCATTTACTTCGTCATTCGGTGCACCAAAAATTCTTCGACAGATACAATCGTACCCAGTTTCGAAGGTGTCTCAGATCTGCCTGATCCTTGTGCGTGTTTTACGTATGCATAAGCATGGAATTTATATTACAAAATATCTGTACTTTCAATAGATTTTATACTATATCTATGGGTGAGATGATTCCGTCAAATCGATGATCTGCGTCCATCATACCGTCGTTTCATTTTTTCTAAGCGGTTTCAGCGGCTGAAGTTCACGTTCGAGTCTATCGAAGTCGTTGTAATATTCGTGATCCGATTCCTCTTCGGAACTTTTTTGCCTTACCTGAGATCCAAATCCTGCACCATTTACGGGCGCGGGTTTAACTAAATCCGTAGACGCGGGGATTCCTAACGTCTGCGGAGTCATAATTCCATCGTCCTGTGACATTATGTACTCGGGATTATCCACCGACGTTTTACCTGGGATAGTAAGAAACTCCGGATACTTTCGGTATCCGTTGTTAACGCGCTTTGTATCCGGCTCTGCAATAAAACAGAAAAAAAAAATGGTAAACGTTCTACGGCCTTCACGAAAAAGCACATCGAAAAACAAACTTTGTGTGCAACTTACCCGTCGTTTTAGAGTCGCCAATCAGATCCATGTATTGTATGGTATTAGCGGGCATCTGGGGCGAGGGCATTAAATAATCGTCCTCGTCCAAGGGAAGGTCCAACTTCAGATTTCCGACTTGAGCTTGCTGGTGCCCGGCACCGACTTCTTGTTCGAAGCAATCGTCCGTCACATCGCAATCTGAAATAGATCGCAAGAAAATTGTAAAACTGTACCGGAGAATTTACCATTATTATTGATCAGGTCTATGGTGATTTTATATTTTTTTTCACACACGACTATCTAATGCTATGTAATCACCTCTGACTCCGACCATCTTTAAAGGATCTGAACAGTATCTGGAACTCGAACCGTCCGATCCTGTAACCTGGCTGCAGTTACCGTTTGTCTGGGCGTAGTGAGGATGTTGCGTCTGATTTCCTCCCGTAGGATCTCGAGACGTGCCCCCATTACTGTGACCAACACAGTACCGCAAAAGTTCCCGATCCCAGTTTTGTTGGTTTTGGGGCGTTGGCGAGTCAGCTGCCATCGGCGTACCGTTAGGCCAGCAACTTTTTATAGGTGTAGCGGGTGGCGAACCAGACGTACTCGAAGTCGCAAATATTGGCGGTATCGGCGCCCTAGATTTTGGTTGAAGATACTCGTCTGCGTCTACAACGGCTTCTGGCCCATCTAATGCCGACGCAAGATTTCGGATCATGTCCTTCTCATCCTGAGGGAGAAAACAAAAATTTATAGTACACCGTAACGGTTGCGCCCGTGCGAACGGAATGCGATAGCTGGAAATGCTGAAATTTACCTGGAGTGTGTAGGACGGTAGCCTCATGTATTTGTCACCCTTTATCGCTAGATAACGTCCAGGATCTCTGGACATTTTTGCAAATTCTTCTGCGAGCTCTTTGAAGCTCGGTCGAGACTCGGCGTCGAGCATCCAGCACTTTATCATGATCATATACACATCGATTGTGCATATCGCTGGCTGCGGCAGCCTCTCCCCTTTTTCTAACAATTCGGGAACATTTCTCGCTGGTACATTCTCGTAAGGTCTTCCACCGTAGGTGAGAATTTCCCATATGGTAACACCGAATGCCCATACGTCGGATTTGTGAGTGAAAACACGATGCTGAATGCATTCGAGGGCCAACCATTTGATCGGCATTTTGCCGCCAGCTGCTTTGTACTGTTCCTCGTTAATGTCGAGTAACTTTGCGAGTCCAAAGTCCGTTATTTTTACACAATTTGGCGTCTGGACGAGCACGTTTCTTGCCGCAAGATCCCTATGCACGAGTCTTCTATCTTCGAGGTATGCCATACCTCTGGCGATTTGAGTACACCAGTTCAATAGAGGCTTTGAACCAATTTTATCCCTGTACTTTCTTACAAAGTCTAAAAGACACCCGAGCGGCATCAATTGAGTGACGAGCATCATTTGGGACGTCATGCATACCGCTAGCAATTGCAGTAAATTCGGGTGTTCGACACTGGCCATTATGTAAGCCTCGTCAAGGAACTCTTTTGAAGTATTTGCACCGGTACCATCGTGAAGTACCTTTATCGCCACTGGTATCTTAACATTTTCACCTTCAGGAACCCAAACACCTTTGTAAACGTTGCCGAATGCTCCGTACCCCAGAATACCACCCTTCCTCATTTCTTCCTCCTTGATTATGCGAAGTTTAGCAAGGTTTGGTTTGACCCCCGTAGGTCTCAGGGGTTCATTGTCGTCGAGGCCGGTTAAAGCCATGGTCATTTTTACAGTATTTTCTTTCGCTTTTGCCCGCTGTCTCCAAAGGCACATAACTGCTGCGAGAAATACGACAACGATTACAACGCAAACCCCAACCCCGGCTAGGATCGCCGGTGTCCTTTCAGTGTCTCGGGTATAACTTAGGCCGTATGACTCCTCTGAACAGAAGGGATCGCTATCCAACGGGAATACTTTATACTGGAATTCCTGAGGGCAGGTGTCAGTGCAGTTGAATAACGTTGTGTTATCCGTTCCGGTACCATCCTGCAAATAAGAATCATAAAAATTCCGTTATTAATCGATCAGACACACCGGTAGTAATTTTTTTGAAAGTTGAATTCAGCGTACATGCACACTTACAATGTAGACCTTGTAGTTTCGACACTTATGACATTGATCGATACCAGGACCGTAACAACCTCTGCACTCTTGCATACATGGGACGCAAATTCTAGTGTCTGAATCTGCGAAATGATCCGCTGGACATTCGTCCTCGCACTGTTCACCTCGTTTATATTTATTACACTCCTGGCAAACTTGTTCGTGGAAACCAAATCCGGTACACCTTCTACAACGTGGGTGACACTTGCGGCACACCGCTTTACCAGCAAGTGCTCTTAGCGCGCCTCTTTCCTGCGGTCCGATCCACTCCCAGTAGTAACCTTTGCGGAAAAAACATTGTTATTTAAATATACAGGAGAATTCACTTTTCACGATACAAGGAAGATGTGAGAATTTAAATTTAAACACTGACCTTCGGGACAGGGTTCTCCTTTATGGAGACAGCTTTCCGGTGTGTCACCGTTCATAATAGCCTTCTCACAGCTGTGACATCCGTTCGGTCCGATATTATTTTCTGGACCATCGCAACCACCGACGCAATTTTTATGACAGTGTTTGCAAGCTCCGTAAACTTGGTACTTTGAGGAAGGGCACTCAGGAACACAGAAGGGTCCATCGCGTACATGTTTACACGAATTACAGTGCTCCGCGTTCGGTCCCGAACAAGTACCGTCGCATTGTTCGTGGCAAGGTTTGCACTGTCGTTCGTCTGCTTCGTAAATGCTAGAATGTCGAGGAAACGTATGTTTAATTTTCGGAAGTCTGCGTCGAAATATTTTTTTAATTCTTTCCAATAGAGATGTGATTCTGGAATTTACCTTGCTCATATCCATAATCTCCGTAAGCAAGTGTGATATACAATTACAGATACTTCTTAAATATATCATTAATCGATCAACGATCGTCTGGGTATTAAAAAAATTCTCAATTTAGTTACTCACCCCGGTACTGCGGTACAATTCTGCAAGCAAATATTTTCGAGAAGGAAATTTCTGCACGATAGACATTGGTCTGGTCCCGGTCCCCAGCATCCTTCATCCGAACATTGTTCATCGCATACCAGACCTTCGAGTGCTGTATCATAAAATATTTGATAGATAAATGTATACAAATAACGGTAATAATAAATAATTCATAGATGAGAAGAATAATTATTTGGTAATTACCGCAGCCTGACTCGTTCTTGTTATTGCTGAGCAGACTCTCGTGTTCGGTAGACAGTTTTAATCTGGTCCAATTGATGCTCTGTGCGTAGCAAAGATCCTTATTTTCTAAAATAACTACCGCGCCCGAGTTAATCCTTTTTAGTGAATTTAGTCCAAGAGAAACCAGCGCCGTTTTGACTATATAAAGCGAGGCAAAGTAGTCGGTGAGGGTCCTGCCGCCTATTACTTCCAAATTTCGAAAGTAAGATAGATTCGTGAAATCCTTGTGGTATCCCTGAATGTTTACGTATCCCGTGACTTCTTTTAGGGTACTGAAAACCTCGAGCCTGTCGGGGTGCAGCTCCTGATACCTCGGACCGAATGTAAAGTTTGTATAAATGTGCTGGTACCCCATAAAGCTCTGATCCAATATCGTAATCGAACCCTCGATTATTGTGCAATCCTTGAAGCTGTCGATATTTCCAGAATGCACTTTGTCAACCCCTCGGCAGGTCTTTGGACACGGGCCATCGCACGGAACGCACTCGCCATTAGCCGCCTTCTTTTTCGGCGGACAGGACCGCACGCAAGCTCCATTATCTTTTAAGAGATGTGTAGGACACTGCCGGACGCATGTTGCACCGTAAGCATATTTTCCGTCAGGATTTGTTTCCCACGAATAGCTCGTTGGATTATACCTGTTAATTGATGGAGAAAAATTCATTAAAATCACATGATGATTCGAAAATTTTACGAATAAATTCGCGAAATTGGTTGATGTGTAATTACTTTTGCATCGGTGGACATTCCTGGGTGCAAACACCGTCGTCAAAAAAGTTTTTGCAGGCCAGACAATCGCTCTGTTTCGGACCTGTGCAGCCAGCAGCGCAGAAAAGATGACAGCATTCTCTAGGATTTCGCCCATAACAACGCCCCTGCCAGCATTGGGGTGAACAATTCGTTTTCGAAAATCTTTGACAATTTTCTGGACCCTCGCCCCAACATCCTTGTTCGCAACTCTTGTCACACTCAGGACAGATCCTTTCAGGCGCAGAAAAATTATAAACGTAAACGTACTTCGCTCGGTTCCCCGTTATTATTTCATCCCAGTTAATGGTCTTCATGTGACAGAGATTGTAATTATCGTACATTCCAACGCTGCCGTTTAAAATATCTGTGAAACGACGTAAACCCCATAAGTTGACGTTTGATATAATTATGGGTGGCATGCAATGTAAAGATGTATTATAATTACCTCGCAGTGCCGGTAGCTCGAGGCTGTTCATTCGACACATTGTGACAAAAAACGCAAACTCAACATCGTGTATGTTGAGTTTGAAGAGGGTCCTGCCGCGAATTATCTGTAGCTGAGGAAGAACGACTCTTTGCACGTCTACGTGGCTGATGAGGACGTAACCGGTGACCTCGCGAATATATTGGAGAAAACTGAGGTCAAGCTGGATATCCGGGAGCCAGGTGATCTCCAGGTTACCATCGACGTACGTACAGTTCGTGTAACGATCCCGGAGATTACGGTAGTGGTGGTCCTTGTTCGAGGGCACCGAGAGCCGTCCATTTGTACCGATGCAGACTGAAAATAAAATTTTAACAATCGACATAAATTTACGCCCAGATGCATATTGTAATTCATTTGCAATGAACATGTCCAGTCATTATACAGTCGACTGAAAATTTTTACATATTTGACATGAATAAATTTATTGCATATGTATGCGTGTTCGATGGAGTTGCGCGTATTGAGAGAAGTACGCATTTGTACCAGCCGTTAATCGGGTGTTGCAAGACCGGAGATTGACGCCTGCCTCAATGAATCGCAGGAATGACGATAGAATTAACGGGTTTGTAGCGTAAGAACTTCCGGCCGGGAGTAAACAGCCGATAAAGTTAATAGAAAAAGTGGAAAGTTGACCCGCGTGAAAGGTATAAGATTGCATTATAGGTTCGCCCGTCCCAAGGAAGGCGCCGCCCGTCTAATCGCAACTTTCTTTCTCGAAATTGCCTTGCCAACGTTGGAGCCAAGGGCCATGGATCCAAAAAACTAGCTACCCACACATCAATAGTTGCGGATGAAACGAATTTTCTAGGACTCGGAACCCGCTCAGGAAGACAACAAGTGGGCGATTCATTGCACGCCCTCGCTATGGCGAGAACGAGTTCTTGATTATATTGCGCAACAAATTTTAAACCCCCGTATGATAGGAATATAGAAACCTATATACAATTTCGATCGGTCGTCGCAATAAGTATTATCAAGTAAAAGGGTCAAGTCATTCCAAAGCAAAGCAAAGTACCAAAGGAGCCAAAGAACCTAAGCGAACCAAAGTGTACAGACAAGGAACAAATAACGGCCCATGGAATGCGCTTTGTTCGCCAGTCCCTGTTCGCGCCGTATCTCAAGCCTCTCTCTTTCTCACTCGCTCCCCTCAGACTCCAACCTCAGTAGATGTTTCTAAGGTTGAGAGGCTGCGAGGCTGGACCACGTAGTCGTGTCTGGCTCTGGGCACGCGAGTCTCTCTCTTGTTATTAACTTCGAGGTACCGGACTGCAGCTTAGTGGTATAGTCGGATCCAGCAAACGATCGGCAGTTTATTGTGAACCTTGATCACCTCAGTAAGCCTTTCCAACCTTCAACGAAATTATAGATGCTCTCGCGATATTTCAAGGCTGTAGGGTGCATGTACCTGCGCAAGTACGGGTCGTTGGGATAGCTGAATTAACGATAAAAAAAAAAACAAACAATAGTCACAGAACTCAAAAACTTGACCAACAGCTGCACAACGCGACGGTTCGTAAGTATAGTTCCTCTTATGCAGGTCGTAAGAAAAAAAAAAGAAACAATTTTCAAACCGAGCACGTCCCGAAGGAATAGAAAACCTCATCACTCTACATACACTCTTGACGGTCAGTTCCCGCATGTACGTACAGAAATTAATGTAGAAACATTCAACGCGGAGATCGGAAGAACTGTCTTATCTCTAAATGCATAGCTGGTTGTACAAATGAGACTGGCATGACTGTACATCCACAGCGTTACAGAAGATCCCGAAGGCTCGGACGATCCCGATCTTAAAATCAGATATTGCTACACGATAGATTGATTCCTGAGATTGAACTATGGGATGGCGTATTTTCAATTCTTCTGGCGGGAGCCACCCAGTTCTTGGAACGTTGGATTGGAATTTATTACACAGATTCTGCACAAGCAACAATATACAAAGTGGGCAGCGCTGCAGTATCTGGTGTAATAAATTACTATTCCAGTCTATGAGCCGATTCACATGGGATATTCTCTTTATCCATAATATTATCCTGCGTCCTGAAAAGACACTTTGTGTCCGGCTAAAATACCCGACGATTTCTTGGCCAAGTATACAAAATCTGTAGAGCAAAATTTTTGGAATAGTCAAACAAAAATTCGGCGTTACGGAGAGAACATTTTCCTATCGTGAAGAAAAAAATCATTTGCGAAGATTTTGTCAAGTACCAATGTAGTTCCTTTACACCAACATAAAATGTGAATCCTTAAAATAATATACTTGCGCTTCTGTGGAATGAAAATAAATGTTAGTAGGTAATGTGTTACTCGTTGTTTTCTCACTTTTCCCATCGACGAATTCCGATTTCAACTCCGCTGATGTGCATCGGCAGCAGAAAAGAATCGCCGAGAAAATGAGCAGCTCTGCGCCGAGTAGGCGACGGTACGTTGACGACGATTGTACCTCGATACGGTGCAGGCTGGACATGGTGAGAGCTCATGCCCTCCACGAACTTGTGGACTTTGCCAAGGCGACCTTGATTGTACACGCCTCGTGTGAGCGTCCGAAAAGCACGACTCTTGAGATAGCGACGCGGGAGTCGGAAGGGTTGTGGAATGGTGGTGCGGTTCCCATCGCGCCCGATTCACCAAGTCTGGCACATGCCGGGTCCGATATTCACTTTCTGAAACAGAAGAAAGAAAAAGAAAAATTACATGATTAACTGGCTCACGATTTATTGCGCTGTCTTCCTAATTCTATTTTTTTTTTTTTTTTGTTCGAGACAAATTAGCGCCTCCGTGACGTTAGTTCGTTTCGCGTATTGTGGAAGAGACAATCAACGTTTTGTTGTAAACAAGGATATGAATGCATAAACAGTGCAGTTAACACAGTTAACACGATGCCCACCGTGTCTCGGACCTTTTTGCTGCGGGGCGTTTCTTAAAAGACGCCGCTCCGGTCGTCTGCCCCATTGCATCGGCCGCATCGCGAAGACCCAAGTTAACCGCCGAGGGGTGGAGGCGGGGACGAGTCGGTTTCTCGCTCAGGTTGATAAATACAACCGATGTTGCGGTTTAGCAGGATTTCTTTTACATTTATTTATTATTATTCTTTTTCTTTCGTTTCTCATAAAGTTCCGAACCCCGCAGGTATCCCATGGAGTTTAAAGTTTTGCGGCTATGTAAAAGAATTAATATTTCATTACCATGGTAAATTTTGCAATAGATTCTATACGCTTGAAACGTCACGAGAAAACACGTAATCGGATAGATCATTTATCGTTGGGCTCGAGAGGTGCCTCTGCTCATGAGGCAAAAAAAAAAAAATGAATAAAAGAGAGCCATCATGGTGCGGTCCAGTGCAGGGATTAGCACTCGAACACGTGCCCGGCATGAGTAGCCAACAGCGTGAAAGATTTCACCTCGCATCAGGGGGATTGAATCGTGCGCGCAAGCCGTAGGAAGAAACCGGTTCAAGTAGGTGCCCAGTTGTTCCTTAGATAGATGCGATCCGCGCACACACGATCCGGCAGTTATTGCTCGTGGGATTTTGTAATTTTATTGCCGCAACACTTGATTGGTTAATTAAAATCCTCATTAACGTCGGTGAGAGCCTTTTGAAAGGGGACTCCGGGTTATACTCGAAGCAATCCACCTCCCCGCTCTATTCCCTACCATTCAGCCGAATCTCTAACCGTTCGTACGGCCCACCCGGTTCGCTTTTATCATTTAAAAAGTCCTTGAACCGCGACTCTATATACTGTAAGAAGAGGAACCTCAGCTCCGGTAATTTCATCACCACGTACCTCTAGCGTGTAAATATGTAATATAAAAATTCTCCGATCTTGATCCGTTGAGTTTTAGCCGAACGCTCGGAACCGCGAGATATATTTGGATACCTGCCGGTGCTGCAGGTGGTGGTAAATTTTACGACGGTGGGTACGTGTCCAAATCACATGACGGTTGAAAAATAACACTTCGAAGGCATCGCAAGCGCGAAAGTCAAGCTACACCTGTAATTACGTCAGATCGAAGAGTAATCTCAGACCTCAGAAGCGGTCCTCGCCTTTTGGTGCCTGCCTGCAGTCCCGACCGTTGGGCCCTGGGCCGCGGGACCCTGTTATTACGGACGGGGCGATGCCCCTTCGCTATCGTGTTGTTCGTATACTTTTACTACACCGAGCTAAACTCTTTCTTTGCCCCGACGATCGCCGCGAACGCGAACGTTCGTTGCTGCGGGATCTGCGTGAGCCGCGCGCAGTTATATTAACAATTTGTCTAGAATAATTTATCTAAAAACTCCATCATCTTAAGTATAGTGACTTTGATTACGTTGAGCATATTTCTCTCGACCGTTCGATCGCTCCATCTAAGTCGAGTCAGCTGGTACGGTAACGGTGATGTCATCGTTGCAGCGTACGCTACTCCGTCGCGGATTCTGGCCCACACTCTTCACGAGAGTAAAACACCCACTTTTTAGACGCCCACATTATTTTGGCGTTCATCGTCTCACGCCCATACTACTTGTTATACCGAGCAATGAAACGTAAGCGCGAAACACTTGTGTACGTACACAGCTGAGCGACGAGATCAATTTGTATGAATTTAATTTATTTAACATTTTATGATACGAACAGGTATATGGACGTGGGGATGAACAAATATGGAGAGACGATGAGTAAAATCCTTGAATTTGAGAAAACAAAAATTCAACCCCGTGCGCATATATCGCGAAAGGAAAAATGAAGAAAATAACACCGCGCTATTGCCATGGTCGGCGAAGTTTGTTCGGATTGACAACGTGGTTTATTTCAAAGAAATATCAAAGCGGTCGAATTGCGTATAGCTCTGTCGGCGACGTAAATTTTGTTTTTCTTTATTTATTTATTTATATATTTATTTATTTATTTTTTTGCAGCCACCGAACCTCGCCGCCCTCCATAGCTACCGTGAGTGGAAGTCGAAATCTTGGGTGTCGGCGTATAATAAGACACGGGGACCGGTGTTCAGTCCTCGCGGGACACATGTCAACCGATGGAGGGGCGACGTGGGTGCTTTTCTCGTGTCCCAAACCTCTCCCTGTTCTTCGCCCAGCCGTCAATTAGACGCGACATCCCCCTCAGACACGAAAAAGTTGGCTATAGTAGTAGCTGCCTATCGCGTTTGCCGACTCTCGCGGTTTATACGGGTATTCGGAAGAATGGCATTAACATGCCGAAGTTTGGTTCCGTGGCACCAACAAACCGGCAAGAAATCCACAATTGTACTTTGCCGGATGATTCGGGGCGTGCGACGCCTTCCAAATACATCTTATAATATGTTTTGCCAACGCATCTCGGGGCGCGGTACAGAAGTCTGTTTTATTTCCACCGATCTTTACAGAGCTGGAACTCGATTTATATTTTACAAAATATCGGCGTACCTACAGAACGCGGGGAGGCCACCCGGACATTTAACGTTTATCGAGGCACGAGTTTATGGCGAATGAAAAAAACAAAAATAATAATATTCGTAAACGCAGAGGTTCTGATGTCCAGAGTTATCTTGTAAGATATTCGAGCTTTCCTCGAGTCAAACGTTTGGCTTGGTCGGCTCTCAGCTGCCCTTGTCTCGGTAGTCGGAACCCCTAAGGTCATACTGTGAGCCAGGGCGAGATCCTTCTGAGATACGCCTGCTAACCCCGCCGGCAGGTCTCTCGACGGGAATGGCTTGGATTTATATTATACACATCTACCTCTACCTCTACCTCCATCTCCGAGTACCTAGCTTTTAGCCATAGTAAAAAGAAAAAAAAAAGAAAACTCTTGACCGGCGAGAGACAAAGGAAGATTCTATATGTGCCGGTATAATAATATGAGTTTGACTCAACCTGAAACTCCAGTTTTTGGATTTATGTTGCGGTCCGGCTACCTTTATCCTGCATATAGGTACTAACGCCAGGTTTCACCTTTGCCCGCTTATGGCATCCCGACGCGACTCCAAGGAGCATCAGAACTTATAGTATATAACCTACACCACCGCGTCCGCTATCCCTTGATCTCGGATGACCCTGCATATAAGAGCTCCTTTGCCGTGTGCTTCACGAAAGTTAAAAAAAGTATATGGGTATATGATCTACACAGCCAAAGATACGGGAATATATAAATACATATCTTTACACACAACTAACACGTATTGCTTTATATATATCCACGTCGTATAACTATTAAAAATCTATCGGCGCCGGTGCAATAGCAGCCTGCATGTGCAGGTATACAGATATAAAATATTAGTAATAGAAACGCCACCGAGGCAGAGGCTATACACGATATGATACGCTATCACATGCGATAGCTAGAGGGGCTTAAAGTTTTGTCGTGGGATTCTCTCTTCGTCTACCTTTCTCACCTTAAACGGTCTAAAAGTTGTAGGTTTAAGAAGTCTGATCCATAATCGTACGATGCGTTGTGCTCACAGAGTAAATATAAATCGATCGATTATTTTTTCTTCTTATTTTTTTTTTTTTGTATCAGAGTTAACTTATCTGAAGTGAAATGAATTAGATAAAACTCTATAGAGACGGCAAATTTTCAAATTTGTCTTCATTTCCATCTGATCACCGAGTCCTTTTTTCGGCAGCTAGTGACTGCATGACCCGATCAGGGCGGTGTAATGGTAATTTCGGTAGGACGAAGACAATAAGTCGTCTGTAAAAGCCAGTGGAAATATATTTTTCAAGCTCTTCGAGAACTCGATGTGTAACTAATTCAAATTTAAGCTATTATACGGCTGCGTCACGATAGAAGAACACTGTATACTTTAAGCAACCGGTTGGACAACCATAGAAAACTCAACCTCGACTAGTGTTTTGATTTTTCCTACGTTTCAACGACTTCAACTATACATGAGGAACTGCTCAATCAAATACAGATGACGATACGCGTTTTAACCCACCCATATGTATATCAATATGAAATCTACTCGTGGTATGTACATAAATGTAGAATATATATTTATAACTGATATAAAATAAACGTAACGTCAAAGACAGGTCATACGTGTATTTTATGTAGACTTTCATATGGTCTATGAGGAGAATTTCATCTAAAGGAACTTATTCCAGAACGATCATGATTTCTTGAGGTGGCATATATAACGTGGTTTAAACGGAGAATGTTTTTAGAACGGATGCTCGACGCCAACGCGCGTTCTTGGTGTCTTACCCAGTTGTTCAAGTCTCCGTGTTTTCTACTATCGGTTCAGCACGAACCGATCTCGACCCGCTCGCGCTAACGGATCCTAAGAATTCCTGACTTGCGTAATTCGTATGTTAAGTTCTGCCGAATACCTAGGAACTCCGCGTTTCTAGGCACGTAACCCATGCAGTCGTGTACCCCACGAACAATTATTTTTTTTCCTATACATACATTATTAGCTCGCGACACACGTTTACCCGGTAATGGGCGTATATATAGCTATACATCAATAGGATCAACGTGAGCGTTCGTCCAAATATCATGCGCAAAGAAACGCCTAATTACTTTGGAACGATCGTGCCTCGACGTATAATCTATCCGAGAATATTAGCCGGATCTTATCCTCGCGGATAAAAGATGTTCCCATATAGGAGGGAGAGGGGATGAGTGGGAAGATATTGCGAAAGAGTGCAGTCGAGACTTTGCGAAGCCATAGAACGCGGTTATAGGCATTATGGTATATCGATACCAGGATCTATCGCTCGGAAAAGTCAACGGGGCAAAGATATTCTATGTATACATGTTATAATGGGAATCAGAATCAAGCCAGCTCCGAGAGAATGTGTGTATATATATATTATTATATCCATGATATCTGCGCGGAGGAGTATAACCTACGCCTGCAGTCGTCCGCCATGGTAGACCTCCGCAGCGCGCATAGCCACACCGCGGCCTACTTGTGGCATGCTGCAGGATACTTTCATCGCGTATTCTGGTTTTCCTCCTATATATTCCTGTAGCGCCCACATACATGTTTGACGTTCGTCTTGTGCCTCCTTTATTCTTCGTAAGACACGACTGTACACAATCATAATATTCTTCCTCTGCAGTAACCGTCAACAAATTTTCGTAGCAGTAACCCTCGAACGAATTTGAGAAAAAGAGAGATTGAAAAACTGTCGAGTATTGGGCATGGCGCGTTTTCGAAGGATTAACTGTGACAATATACTCACGGATTGAGGGTCCTGCAAATTTATTCCAGACGTACGCAATTCCAAAATGATTATCCGGAATGGGTTTGTTCACAATTTTTTTAAATGTATTTGTGTTTAATTTTTTTGCACAAATTTATCCATATCAGCTTTGAACCGCACAGTCGATTGCACCGATTTGTATATGATTTAAATCCATGTCACGTGCACTGTTTCAGCTGATCGTATAATAACACCTGTCTACTTTATTCACTGTACAAACATCAACCCCCCCTGAAAATTCGTCTGATTTATTGTTAGGGGTATTACGAGTTTCGAAGAATTTTTTTTGTTTCTGCTAGTTGTAGTTGCACTTCGGTAAAGCACCACCTGGCCAAATGAATCGTTCTACGCTCTCTGTCTGTCTGTTGGTGTATAAAAATTGGCAGGAGCAGCAACAACAGCAGAAGCTTTTCTGTTTGCACAGACAATTGCACAAGTTTCCCGACAACGTCGCACAATCTTCATTCCATGAAACTTGGTAAACATGTATTCGCGAAGCACATCCAATGGATTATTATATGCAGCAGCACCGATTGCGATGAAATTTGTACAGAGACAGGAAGAGAGATAGAGTTTAAGTCGATGCGAACTTTTGAGGATTAATTCTGACGCAGTTTTCATTCCAGGTATCCTGATTCGGCGTATTGCATATATCTACCGGTGTATGTATTCAGAAAATTTACATGATTTTTTTTTCCTTGTTCTCACTCCCGAAACTAGAGATGAAATAAAGAAATTTTCACTCCGATCACAACCCGCGTTTACTTGTTACTATATTTGCCCATGTTACAACTTCAGATAAGGGTCACGCGACGTCTCGCTTATCAGAGTCGGGCCAACCTGGAGACGTGTAACGTATTTACACGGGTATATTAATATCGATATATTATATACGTAGGTATATACATCGATCGTTAAAATGAACTTTGAAATTATGAAACTTGCTCTCCTCTCCATATATATAATATCGAAGGAAAAGTCCGCAAGTTGTGCGCGCGTCTCACCTCACCGCGTGAGTCTCTTGGATGGCCATGCATCGCAGGTCCACGCCGGGGCTTCCCCCTCTTTGCCAACCGTCGCCACTCTCGGCTACAGCCATCGTCGGGGCCTGACCGGGTCCACCGCAGCTCACCTTCCCTGGGCCCCTTCGCAGTCCCTCAGGCAAACCAGAAGACGTCCTCTCCGTCTCTCCGCAACACCGCCGCCACCCCTGCCTATACCTGCCCACCAGCCTGCCCGCTTGCTTGCTTGCCTGCCTGCCTGCCTGGCAGCCTACCTACCTACCTACCTATCTATCTATCTGCCTACCTGCTCGCCTGCCTGCAGTCCACTCGTTTCGTTCACGTACCTATACATCATGTGAGCTATATATATAACTTGGTACCTATGGACTACCACCCCGAAACCCCCCGCGGTCGTATCACGCGGTGTTTCGCTTCGAAAACTTAAAAGACCCGAAGATATACGTACCGAAACCCGCTACAGGTATAAGTATATCGAAAGGGCTTTTCTCCGCCATATGCACCGAGGTCGAGATTTTTGGCAAATCCTCAGAGGGAGTATGTGGGAGTCTATGGGGTAGTTGTTGTGTATGGGCACAGTTCGGTTTCACCCCCTTCGGAGTACCTGGAGATTGAATTAGGGTTTGATTAATTTTTGTAAGTTCTTGTGGTCGGAGAATATTCCAGATCGATTGTATATATCAATGCCAAGTTCGCGGGCGATTTTACCCAGCGCGGGTTACCCCACTCAAAGAGGTTTTGGTTCGGTCTCGATTGCCATTTCGTCATATCCCATGCCCGCGGCGTAGCTGTATACGACGCAGACGGAGTACGACAGAGTAGATTTCTCATATCTGGTCACGTCTCCGCATTCCGAAGTCTGTAACCTGCAGCTGGCGTTTACATCGGTCGAAAGATGGACGAAAGAAAGATTGGTCGTTTGGTAGGAAAGGGGAAAACGGAGAGCGGGGAGTATTCGAAACACACGTGTCACCCAATTCCCGCCGTGTTTCCTTCGTGTAATAGAGAGGGAAGGGGATATACTTAGCCCTTCATTGCGCCGATGCTTTGCATATCTGCATTATTGTTCGCTTTTAAAAACTGAGGCGCGAAGAGATAAGTTGGCTCGCTCGTGGGTCGTGCCGTTTAAATGAAAATAACAATCACCGATCATTCCGATCGCCAAAACGAATAAGCGCCGTCCCTTTCTTTCCGTCTTCCTCCTCCCCCCCATGAAGAACCAGCTCGAGTTCTCGCGATAGCAGGTGCCTTTCAAATATCGATGCTCCGAAATAGCCGAATGGAAGGAGATAATCGCACGGGTCTGTTCTCTTCTCTTCAAGGACCCACCGCGCCCCTGCACAGCCCCTTATAGTGAGAATTGTCCGAAATCCCGCGCTCTAGGGGGTTACCCAACCCCGTTGGAGGGTATTACGGACGGTACTGCAAATCCCGATTTTAATGCAGTGTTTAAAAAGTCTTATGTCCCACTTATATTTTCTAAAAGTTTTCTGCAGTTCTTGAAATTATCGTCACAGTCGCGCGTCCCTGTAAGTCGTTTACGAAATATCAAATACTTGGTAATGGATTTAAAAATATGGCGTGAGCCGTAAGGCTTGCTTAGCCCGAGTTCGACGAAAAAGATTCTTGGGCAAGCCCGTTGTACCGTTAGAGCTAATGTACAACCTCCGTACACGTACATAACTATAGGTATATAAGGTATAGGTATAATATGTAAACCTAGCGTATTGGATTCTTATGATATTTACATCAGTGGTTGTTGCTGCAAAGTGTCAGAATTCAACTTGTTAACTTTACAATATGCTGCACCTCGTCATTTACCCGTACACATAAACGTATGTGTATAACTAACACATACCTTATATCATATGCATGATATAACGTCGTCAAAGTACATGTTGCGCAGTAAAAGCGGACGCGAATATTCTCAAGAAACTGAACTCCCTTTCCAACGAGTGATATCATCGAGCTGACCAATTACATCTGGAACTGTTGAACACCTCGGCTATGCACAGGTTTGAAAAATTTTGTTTAAATTTCTAAAATCTATGGGATCGGTACTCGATGATTTTGCAGACACCTTTTACGAGGTGTCTATTGTATAACATGGTTTTACGCTCCACGAGATCCTGTATACTTTGGCACGAGCGCGTGAAAAATACATTTGTACACCAACCTTCGAGATAGTCCCTTTTCCTTTTACCACTATTTTTCTGAAAATTTTTTCATCCCTACCATTTCTGCTGAAACTGACGTTCCCCTTCTTTCTCTTATTCTCTTTCTATACATCAATCCATTTATCTATTCATCTATTTCTCTTATTCTTCTACTTGTTGTGGTCCTTCGGCTCTCGCCGCCACGACGATAGCGGGGCTGAGTGATCGGAGAGAAGCTCGCAGGTAAAATGTTGCCTCGCAGAGGAAAATACCGGTCCAGAAGACAGTGGCGCCGGTTCAGAGGGTTCGTCAAAAAGTGTGCCTCACCTCACTTGTGTTATTGCGTTTAACGTTTATCTCCCTAACACAGTTTTTATCTCTATGTATTTTTGGCTCTTCTTCCAATTCACACAGATAAGAATGCATCGGTACATCTGATTTATTTTCCCGATTTTTTTAACCTCCATCTTGGAGCCCAACAAATCTTTCGTTCCAGTCTGGATACGTATACCGAAACGAGAGTATGATCGTTCCCAGAAGTAATTTGCATGGACTTTTAAGAATAAATCTTCTGAAACTATAAAAATACATAAGTATATGCAAAGAATACATAAGCGAAGGTACGGCCACTCTAGTTACCGAGAAGTCTTTGCAGCTCCATAGGTGACGCGAGAAAATATAAGTAGAGAACATCGGCTCCGCGTGTCCGCGTGTTTATTCCTCACAGGACCGGTTCCACCGACTTACGATCGCATCCTCGTTTCACTCGCAACGTCCACTTTACCGTTTCTCTCGCACTCGTACGCGTCGTATTCAAATGACCTCGTACCTACGATGGACACGAGTGTCTCCCCATCTCTCCCCTCTCGCACCTTCGTTCCCTTGTTCGTTGGCGTGTTCGGTAATTGCCGGTCTTCCTGTGTTTTCGTTATTGGCAGCCAATCGGCACTATTCATTTCAGTTTTACCTATGCCACCCCTCGTCGGTCGGTTTTACAAGGAAAAATTAGTAAAGGGAAAAATTCTTGCCGAGTTTTCTGAAGGCTAAGGGAGCGGGTTTCTCTGGTAAGGGTTACCTGCGGGAGGCGGGAGGTCGAAGTTGGTCGGTGTGGGCCGTCGACAGGAGTTCGGTAGGTTGTAAGGTCGTCACACGCCTTCGTTACGAACATACAATGGTCCCAAAAGCCGGTATCTTTTTTTCCTTTTTTTTTCTTTCTCCCCATTACTTCATTGCTTCGTAAATCAGAAAATAATAACCCGACACTTGAAACTGTTGAAAGTTGAGTGTTTTCGAATTCACTCGAACAACGTTCAGAAATATACCTATGCAACCACGGAATCCTCCATATCTCACTGGCGGCAGGCGTAAGGGGTTGTTACATCCGATCCCGATATCGATCCTGATCCTTACCGAAGGATTATTAACCTCTAGATGGGGCATTGCCGTCGTATCCAAAAATTGCAACGTCGATTACATCGGATAGCACTGAACCTGTTCATGATATGTAGTTTTTATTATACGCATGAGGCGTATGAAAATAGCATACATATACGTTACAAACGGGAGACGGGGAATAATCGCTGTACGCGTACGTCAGGCAATAAAACTTGCTGGCGGAACCAGAACGGCCTCGGTAGTCTTATCCCTGGGGAGGTAAGCATTTTCTAACTTGAAAAAAAAACCCTAATAAAACAAGAACCAAAAGAAATACTTTACGTACGCGATACCGTTCAAAGTCGTTTTATACTGCGCGCAGTCAACGCGCGTATGCTAAGACGCACGCATGCACATACGTTACCCATAGATTGTGTGGCCATGTCGCCGATACGTGCGTGATACCAAACCGCTTTCTTGATGTCGGTGTCGTGTACCTATAGTATTTTACTACCGAACCTCGGTACCTGGATATTCCCATGGTCTACGCCTACGTGTGTGTTGTACGCACCGAACATTTTCCTCAGCGCAAATATCACCGCGATGATACGCTGCTACGACGGGCGCGAATTCAGCGAGAAACACATCAGATCGGAAATAAAATTCAGGAACAATCTGCGGGAAGTTACCTATTTTTTTCATCGAACGCAATCGCGTCGGTAGAACGTGGTACGTGATACCGATGAAAACAATTATACGTATGTCGGATTACGAGAGCGTTCAAATGGTAGCCTAAACAGCCGAACGGACCATTCGCGGAATTGTTTACCGCGTGTAACGATCGGTAGCCATATTTTCTTTCTTCAATCCGTTCACTTATTTAGTTTCTCGATCAATAAAACTAGTGTAGGACTTTTTTTTTATGCAAAAAAAGTCAGGTGTATATAACGAAACATTCAACGATATCCGAGAAATTCGGTCTACAATTTTATTCGATATGCTTCTTACCGTTCTGCGCTGCGTTCGAATTCAAAAATACATACGCCATATGTTCGGTTTTAAAATTTAGCTGTTACTAGAGTTTTTGAATAGAACATGAAGAACACGATGCGAGATGTTCTGAGAGTTGGATACGTGGTACGTATGCATTGTACGAGTACATCCAGTGTTTAAGTGTAAATACCGATGTAGGAATAGGTAAAAGGTATCCGCTTTCGAGGAGCCCATGCCGTTCGCGTTCAGCTGGGTCGACGAACGCTCTTTCATCCGAAGAATCCCGAGGTTGGAGTAAGAGGTAGCTAGTTGTTGCCACGAGTAATAATGGTAGTAAACTCACCGGTTGCCATGACGAAGTTTGCTCCTGTTGGTCTCGGCGATCTTTTCATATCGGTACCACACATCGTGTACCTGCATCTTATCCTTCCCTCGTCACAGCTGTGGGTGGAAAATCTTCTTTTATCATTTTCGTACCCCCTCTGCAGGTAAAAATTCAGCCACATGTTCGCAAATTTCTATCATTTTTTCTAAATGAAAGTGAATCCAAGCCACTGAAAATTATTATAGCTAGAAAACGACGCACAATTTGTGGAATCACGTAATATCAGCCTCATATTATACAAGGCTATGATATAAACGGCGAGTGACGTCAATCTGCAACAAACTTCACATTAAAGGCATTCGAAGATAGCGCGAATATATACGGGCACATGTATACCTACATATATACAAACGACAATCTGCGGTTTAATTATTTTTTTTTTTTCAACTAATTGGCGAGTAAAGAAAGATCGGCGTAGATGAATGTGTATATGCGTAACGAACGACCGGGCGTTTAATGACGTCAACTAAACTCGGTTGAAATATAAACCATGCGTGATATTTAATTATAAATAAATTTACCCTACGCCCGACCATGTAATCGTACTTCTCTGCCTCTATATGATTTCTTCTCCGCTGAACAAGGAGAAAGAAAAAAGACGAAAAATTTGTCAAGAAAAATAAATCAGAGCTAAATATTTTCTCCGACTTTTGTTGCCCAAAACTATCCCAGTGATGGATGTTCTCTGATCATTATTCGGCTGTTTCTTTAAATAATGATTCCCGAGACATTTATAGGAAGATCTGTAGACGGCCGAAGAACGCAGATTGGCAACTCAGATAATAGCGATTTGAACCGCGCGGCTTTTGTATCTCGAGAATAATATTGGTATATATATGTAAGTATACATGTGCAACGGTTATTTCATCCTGTATATATAAAAGACGTTTATGTGCTGAAAGAAATGGATCAGAAGTTAGCATTGTATGATAATTATATTAATTATTATGTGAATCATGGTCAACTTAAATTTTAAACCATAGGAACTTGACCACTTTGTTGGTTCATTGGTACTTGACATATTCTTCGCAATAATGATTATTTAAATAAATTACATATTAGAACACCAATATCTGAAAAATATGATGAATTCTCCACCTTTTTCCACCTTCATCTTTCCTTAATTTTTAAGGTTCGGAAATCAAATCTGCATTCAAACAATCACACATTCATTGTACATCGAATACATGTATACGTATAGCGACGGAGTCGTTATGCACCGTGTGAAAGATTTGAAGAAAATTTAGGCAAAGGAGAAGAAAATCCAGGAATCGGTTGCCAGTTAATAACGACGTATTGCATGACGAATATTTTTTTTTTGGAAACTGTTGGAACAATAGCTGTACCTCCCGCGGCGCGGAAACCTTCGAATATAGACGATGCATCAAGTTGGTGAGGGTTCGTAAACCTCATCGGTCCTGAAATTCCGACACAAAAGAAGAAGAAAAAAAAAAGCGCGGATCTTTTGTCCGTTTTTACAATGTGAAAAAACTCTTGAAACAGAGGGCTGGGAAGACCCTGGCAAATCGGCGTGAAGCGGTATACATCCTTCTATGGGGTTTAAAAATTCTTCTTCGATTCTCTTTTCTTTCTTTTCTCTTCAATGTAAATTGATTAGCGAAATCAAAGATTTTTTTTAATTCCCACAAACGGACCCGATCGGACCAACTGGCGTAACAGAAAACTTTCGCCAAGGTCTTCGCGTCAGCAAAATACATATCGTTATTATAACTTGGGGATGAATCTCAAGTTTCAGCGAAGGCAAATTTGTAAAATAAAATAAAATAAAATAAATGGAATAAAAAATAAAAAATAAAAAAAACTCTAAGGACTCCGCGATTCTTATCGTTTACCAGACATTAAAAAATATGTCAGTTTCTGTTCAGCACGTGTATATTTTTTAATCTCACCTACCAATCTAACCCCACGTACACAAACACAAATTTCTTGTACCTATCCGCTATACGTATACGCGTACAAATCCACACCATGGCAAGAATCATGGGCACAGCGGCGTGCCCTCCACACGAAACTTTTCTTCCATCGCCACCATGGTAGAATTTCATATATTTCTATGCGTTTTCCCTACGAGTGTCCCTATTACACCCGTACTTTAGAATCCTCCAGATCGTGCCCATGCCGTGAGCCAAGCTGGGTTATGTTCTTAACGACGGGTTTCAAACCTTACGCTAACGAACTGAGATGTTTATCCGAATTGGTGGTGCATCATCGTCATCTCGACGATGCCCAGATGGAGAAACGTTACCCTTGGCCCGTACGTTTTTGGGAACAAATTTCAAACAGGTTGTATGGTAGCGAACCACGGGATGGTTTACCTGAAACAGAATAGAAAGAAAAAAGAGAGAATTAAAAAATATTCCGAGTACACCACCATTGTGATATTTAATATGATTCGACTCGGTGGAGGCTTGTTCTACCCGCGTGTTTAACGTAATGAAAGGAATCTTAATTAAACCCTGAAAATATAATGACGGGACGAAGGAGAGTGTTATCTCCGTATACATTAAAGAATTTCTACTAGGTCATCCAATCGCTCGGAACACAGGTATAGGTACAAGGTGGTTAGATGTAAAGGGGGTACCCGAAACTATTAACCGAGAAGTTTTTTTGTTTTTTGTTTTTTACAACCCCGCGCCGCATGAGTTCGGCGTTAATCTTGCCGTTTATACGCGTCTTCAGACACACGTATACCAGACGAGAAATTTTTCATCAGAAGATCGATCCTTAGAATTTAAATAGGCGAAGAAGTGGTCGTAAAGTTTGGAAATGAAACACCCGGTACCTAAAGCGTTTTCTCATACAACCAACCTCTAACGTGTATTCTACCGCAGCCTTGAAAAACGGTTATGATGTTCTTGTTATTAATTTGTTTTGCACGCTACCCGGCGAGAGAGCTGCGCTGGACGGGAACCAGTTTCTTTACGTGTAAGATTACGGCCGCCATGATGTACCTTGGAGATGAAGAATCTTCAAGATTGTGCAGCGGTTAGATGAAAACGTTGAATTTTCTCATCCCTCAAACTCGATCGCTGGTCAAATAACCGATCTGTACCGATTCAATCTCATTCGTTGTAGATATATTAATCAGAAACTCAGGATAAACTTGTGTGAGACGCGAGTGCGGATAACCGAAAAAAAAAATTTCACAAAAACTTCGAAAGGTTTGAAGCTTACAAATTCAAGTTGTGATTCACGATCGGGTCGGCGGTTCGGGTCTTTAGCCATTATTTATGAATTTGATGAGCACCAAAGAAGGGAACCAAAGACGGCAAACGATTGAATTTCAAATCGATGGATCCTCGGATTCGAATCCTCAAATCGAACATTTCTTTAAAGAGGAACGAGCAATTGATTCCTCGCAAATGCATATAGATTCACTCCCTCGTATATTGTGTGTAGTTAAAACATTTTCACATGCTCATAAAATACTCCGATATACGTTTGTTATACTTCATACACATATGTGAATGGGTGTCCACCGGTCGTCAAGTTTCCTCTACATCTGCCTCCGCGATAACGTCAAAAACTTATAAGTCACATACGCGTATTGTACGCACCTCGCATACGCCTACATGCTCGTTGCATTTACGTGCTTGCGTTTCTCATTCTCACGAATCCCGATATATTGGAATCCTGAGGATCTTCGTATGTGAGACGACGCTGAACAGAATTTGAGTTTCCTCGTCGCGTATCGCGAGAAAAAGGACTGCCAGGATTTGCATTACAATAATAAAAATAAAGCATTTCACATAGGTACGTCTGTTGGAAATGTAACTATGAAAGTTATACACGTTATTGAGATTGCGTTGTATACGTTTTATCGAGGGTTGACTTCGTGTTTACAGATATGTAGATAAGATAAGGTGGGACTTGGGTAAATCAAGCGTAATCCAAGTGGCAACCGGTGTAGACTTTATACGACAACCCGTGGAATTCCATCGTTCACCGCACTCTCGAGGTGCCATCTCGTTTCACGCGGCAGGTATATACATTATATATTTTATGTATACAACAAATATGAGAATATAAACGAAAATCTGACGGTACTTTTTCATTACATCAAAAAATTCCCAGCCCTCAGAATTGGAGTCCATGAAGAAAAACGTCTATTTTGGATCTCAACATCGCAGGGGTGGCGATATCGCGAACCCTTCGAATATGGGGAGGATTTTGGATATGGTCATCGAATATTCCGCGTGTACGTGAAATACTTGGATACGAGATATACCGACTGTCCTGCACACATACACTTAATACGCGAGCGCGAGAGTATTTTGCAACAAAAAATGATTCCCTGCAGGCAACTTCTCCGTCGAAATTCCGTCGCGCTTCACATAGGAGATTTCGCAGCTGGTACCTTTAAAACAACACTCTCAGAAATATGGTATTCAGCGGTAGAGATGGCAAAAAACTATACAGAAGCGCGTTATGTCGCGTGCCGAACGCGAGGTCCTTCTTAAAAGCGAATAAAATTGCGGTTGGCATCCGTAGTTCGCACCAATCTGAAAACCCGGAGGGTTCCGTGTTGCTTCGCAAGAAACTCGAGCCAATGTAGATTATCAGATAATCGGCCCGCTTCTATTCAAGTAATTAACGTTTTTACCTAAACTCGAACGGGTAACCGATACGAAATTGATGCCTCCGGTTCGGAAGCGTGTATAACAAACGCCCGCGTTTTAATTTATTGCGTAATTAGTTGGGTATACCTACTCACGGACTAATTCGCGGCCCACCCCGATTCACCGCCAAAAATCACTGCAGAAAAATGACCGCACACAAAGTAAAATATTTACGGTGTGTATCGAATAATTATTACCGCGAGGCTTGCGGATTTTAAGTGAAAAATTTTCAAGGGATCCAAAACTTGATTCTGTAGGAGGGCCAATGACCCCAAAGTTAGAGCTCCATACAACCCAACATACGAACGGAGTAGTAACTCGCCCGAGGGTGAAGAAGAGAGGAAAGGAAGGCGATGCAAAGCTCACGGTAAACTCTCACTTTATCGTATTTTTTTTGTTTCTTATAATTTATAATTCTACAGAGAACCACTCACAGCAGAAATTTAATTCTTTCACTTCTTCTAAAATTTTTTAATTGAAAAGAAAGAAATGATAATGAAAATTTAATGATCGATTCAAACGTTTTGTCAGGTTTACGATCTACATAAAACTTGAATAGAGAGACTCTGACTGAATTTCTCAGGACAGTCGAATCTTTTCGAAAAGCAAAAAAAATTCTAACTTGTCGAAAGTCTTGAAAGTTATTTCTGAAGAATTTTTTACTCAAAATTGCATATTTGGGAGGCTGTTTTACTGCACGTGGCGTTTCTTCTTCAGGCTTTAGTGCAGCCTTTAGTGATTTCTCTCTGACCATCGCTTCAAGATTTATTCTTGGGAGCCGATCCTGAAAAGCTTCGTATCCCATAGTAGGTAGATACCTACGTTCAAGCTTTCACGAAGAGAGGAAGTAGATATTACCGACGGTCTTCAAGAAGGTTACCGAGCGCCCGCACAATCTGCTACCTCCGACAGCCTGTTTTACCGGTGACAAAAATAGCCGTGACGATGACGATGTCGGTGACGGTAAGGATGACGCATCGATGACGCTCACAATTACTTTAGCAGTCACGATCTCTGTTCGATCGACGCCACTGGTTTTAACGATCGAAAGAATTGAGACGGGATAACGTTCTTCTCTCAATGATCGGTTCCAAGAACCGCATTCGTCAAAATGACCTTCACGATTTCGCAGAGATATCTCCAGCGATCGATTCCACTCGTACATCTCGGTGATTTCAATTTCGCACCTGCAAGAAGGTGTTCGGATCGAGTGATCGGATTTGGACGATTTTTTGTGTTCTTTTTGTTTTTCGGGGCAAAAGCCTGCGAACAACTTTGAACGTAACGTATGTTGGAGTATAAATCGAGATCTGGTAGTTGGATAGGAAACACGTACGGTTTCGAACCGGGGAATTAGTTAGCGCGATTCTCGGCGGGTTATCCTCGTAACAACATCGAAGGAGTTCGAAACGAAGGTGGGGTGTCACGGTTGAGGAGTTTTCTCCTCGGACGCGAAGGAAGGAAGGCTTATATGGCAGTAGATTCAGTCGCCATGCGAAGCAGAAACAAAAACATGACGACCTCATTGTTTTAGACTCGCGTGGTTCGAACGGACCGCGACGACGCGCGGCGTCGCGTTCATGCTACGGAGCTGGATAAGATATACGAACAAGAAAACATATTCCGGAGCTACGTTGTTAGTTATACGTACGATTATACTTACACCGTAACTACCACTCGACTCTAGTCGACTCTACCCGACTCTACTCGACTCCGCTCTATTCTATTTTATTCTATTCACCCAAGTGGACATCACCAACTATATTATTTTGCACCGGGTGCTTCCATCGGTACAGGTCATCCATAATATTGCAACTCGATGATTTTTTACTCCACTCTTCCGAAGAACCCTTGAATTTTCAGGAAGCTGTACCACCGTAAACTAGGGGGGGTGTTTGAAGGTTTCTATAACCACTTCATGGGTGTCGGAAGTGTAGTCTTCGCGAGTTCTTCAGAGTTTCATCTGGAAGCTGCGATAGCATTTCCGACCCCTTATCGACTAGGAGGATGTTAAACAAAGGTGGGTATAGTTTATACGTTGAAATACGAGATCTGATGAGAAGGCAAATCCCGAGCCCTTGATACCTCTCGGAAGTTGCGAGGGACACGCGCACATTTATTGACGCAGTGGTATATTACGTACACGGATAAAAGTTTTTTATCTCTTTTTTTTTCAATTCTCTCAGAATTACGTTCAGACGCGAAGCGGAAATCTCAAGGTAGTCGCAGGGGCTATACAGTTGGGCATTGCATCCTACCGCGACGTCGTATGAAAAATAAATAAAAATACACGTGCGCAGGACGTAGGGTCAAAGTTTCAGAGATAATTGAAAATTAAATTTTCACCTCTCACGACCGATTGAATTCTATTACATCGGGTTCTCGGGTTCATCGAAACGTTTACTAATGACGTAAGCTAAACCGCAATTTGGTATTCTTGTTTCACGAAACCTTCCGAACTTAGGCTTCAAGGTTCACTTGCGGTTAAGAGATAATAGATCGGAAAAATTCACCCAGCATTTTTGTTTCTTTTTTTTTTTACAGGGCGTAATTCAATAATACGATGTACGTATTTGCATAGCGCGAATCCGCCACCCACCTGCCGACGCATCGAACGATTGTCTTTCACGATGTACTCATATTCAAAACAATACTCACGCGATCAATCACACCTGACACCTCATTATCAACGTTGAAATTGTCGCGTGGTAATTCCATTTGACTGCACATTATTCTTAGCTTTTGTTCATTTACTTTTCATATCTGAATATATTCAGAGGTGTTGATAGCCCCGGCAATCACCATAATCTGCATCCATCGTGATCCTCCGTTACGCTGACCATGCGAGAAAAATATACAACACTGTCAGCGTCAAATTTCTTTCACCGACTTATGTGCTGGCGTAGCTACGTCTTGCATGGCCTCAGTCGCAGCTTCAGCCTTACGATATACTACGACTCTTGTAAAGTCGGATAAGTCGTCATATGTGCAGTTGCAGCAAAAGTATTATAGGCGTGAGCTTGTGTAACGTCAAGAAAACCACATATACGCGCATTACGCTGGGCGTCGGGGCAAAAAATGGATCCGTAATTCAAGACGGCCGCTGCCCGAATAAAGGAGAAATTGTACTTGAACCAAGAACGATCTTGAGGAAAAGGGGGATATGGGTGTTGAAAAAATAACACGAGAGATCCCGTTCAATTGCTGTTGGCGCCCGTTCCTTGTCTGGGCTTGTATAGTTTCCGATCTTTTTCTATCGAGAATATATAAAAAAAATAAATAAATGGAAAAAAAAAGATTAAAGAAAAAAAATACGGTCAACAAACGAAACATGCAACAGACAACGGCTACAACAAAATACCTTTTCTCATTGTCAGTCAATTCCATAGCTCCAACAATGACCATCCGAATAAACTACCCTTGTGACCCTCGTCCTTCTCCAGTTGAACGCGCTCCAAGTTGAGCTAACTAGCCAATCGTAATATTAAAAGCAGGTAGACCGCACCGCCAGGTATCGGTGGGGGTGGGTGATGCCTTTCAACTTTACCTACCTGTATATATAACACTTACATAAGTAAGAATACGAGTATTGCTTTCACTCGACGACTTGAAATCTGGAACGGACGTAAAGTCCACGCCAATTTTCTTTCTTACTGTCTTTGAATCCGCAACAGGTACGCAAAGGCTATAAAATCCGGTTATAAATCATACGGCGTTGTGTACAAAAAAAAAAAACTCATTCTCGAATTAACGAAATCGAGCTGTATTTTTCTTCCCTTTATTTATCGCGTTTGATTATTTTTTCACAGTCTTTCGTAAATCATGAAATTCCACAGAATGAATACGACGCGCGCGTTAGGCAGGCAACCAACTGGCCCATATATTTCAATTGTGAAAATCTTTCGCAAATATATCATCGCGGTAAAACAGCTTATTCAGAAGTTTTAGAATTGATGCTCCACGCGCTTTCGTAATACGTATAACATACATTTTCAGAACGTCTCGCATATGGTAGTAATTATAAAACTATATCGCATATCTTGCAATAATTTTATCCTACGGCTTTAATACGTCGCGTGTATTCCGCGTAGAGAATCGTCGCGTATACAACTAGCAAGCTGTTTACATGCACGGTGTACACGTGATCGGAGTTTAATATTAATTGTATACCTTATCCATATACGTTCCGCGTAATAGAACCACGAAACAATAGAGGCATGTATGCTAATTAAGGTAGAGGAAAACTATCGCAATTTATTCAACTCGGTCGTGAGATATAAGCAAGTTTGCAACTATGAAATCGGGTATACCAATCTCTTCGTGTCTATCGTATCGATATCGATATCAATATCAATATCGATAACGGTCTACGGATATCGAATATCGGGAACTGCGTTGTTTAACCATAAATAATTTGTGGTACGCTATTAATATCGCGCAAATCAAGAAAAATTCATGGGAAAATAATTATTACAAAAAAAGGAAAAAAACCTTGAGCAAATTTTGCTTGTATATTTTATTCAGAGGCGCATAGATTGATTCGTATAGCCAATGTATTATACTCAAACATGTAACCGAATCGTTTGTATATTTTTCAACAAATTATTTCTAATATCGTTTTTCGACGAACAAATATTTGTCCTACTATAATCAGAATTTCCTTTCCCGTTTCCGCCGCCGATAGTTTTGAGTAATTTTCAAATCTATACGAGTTATGCGTTTGATTGTTATTTTACAATATCGTTTGAAAGGTTTTCGTAATATTTCCTGGTTATGAGAACTATAGGTTCTTGCAACGGAATATAATGGCGTGTATATCGGTTTATTGATCATTATTAGTTCAGCTGAAACGATTATTTTTATATAGACGAGGTCGAAGTCTTTCTAGTGACGTGCGATCGTTAATAGAAAGAATATCTTAATTACCGTTCAGAATTCTATCTAAGTGGCCCATATCACTTGCCCAAAGTGCATCTCAACCGCATGCGGGCCTCCGCAAATTGGTGGGAAATTTTTTTTTTTTTCCAACTTTGAAAATTATTTCTCACAATATTTCACCGTGGTATATGGAGGCCGTGAAAGATATATTTTTACATCGCAGGGATGATTAATATTTGGTGATAATCGGAGCAATAATTTTTCCTCGTTGTATATCAAATTCACTGACCGTACGTGAATCGAATTTCTGTACAAGTATACGCGCCATACCGACATGAACTAATAGCCATAACATACGTTTCAAGCTACTCATCTTTTTATAGTAGGATAATAAAATAAACAGATCTTTCGATTGCGTCACAAGGGGAAAAGCGAGAATCTAATAAGTTTGTGTCGAAAGATAATTCGCCAATGGATCGAAGAGCAAAATTTTCAACTTGATTTGAAATTGGGGAGCGGGTGTTTGTACATTTGTACATATTCTTGACGATATCTCGAGACAATTCGTCATAAAATTAGAAAAATCTGTATCCAAAGAGGTGTTTGCTTCGAGGAATAGCTCGTAGAAATACGTGAGATAGAATACAGACTGTAAAAAGCGATTCAATATTCAAAAGGCGTGTCAGTCCCGACCGTGTACCGTCTAAAACGCCCTTAGAATGATAATGATATTTATTCAGACGAGTTAAAAAATACCTCGACAAACTCTGTGCATCTAAGCTTCTCGAAGTTCTGCTTTACCACGGAATAAAATAGTCCAAATCTCACTTCCAAACGCCCCGTGATAAACTCTGCGTTCTTTACCAGGCAACACGTGGTTCGGAGTTATGTGTATAATAATCTAGGGTACTATACGTTATACCAGCTGAGTTCCTATTCGACCATGTGTGTAACTTTGCTTGTTTTAAATTCGGAACTTCATATAGTCTCGTTTTTTCTCACGCCATTCACGAACCTTTTCCCTTGTATCTCCTTCTGAGAATGAATTGGATATAATATGGTTACAGAGCTCGCATCGGTTTCAGTTGCAACAGCAGCCACGGTGGCTGCATTGAAAATATGGTATATATTTGGATCGGGAACAACCACGTATGCGTTGTAAAAGCGAGAGAAAAATTTTCACTCCATATATAGAGAAAAGGAGGAGAAACCGATCCGATCCGATGGAAGAAGATTCCCGTAATTATCATAACAGAACTGCTCGTCAATAGAGCGGAAGGAGCCGGGTAACGCCCGTTCGAACGGCGGAAATGGTTACCACCTTGCCACGAGATAAAAGGAGATGGATCTGCGTACATTTAACTACAGGTATAGGTATAACGCACGTTACGGATACCTACCAAGGTACCTATATAATGTAAAATTGCGAACTGCGTACCCCGCGGGATATAATTCAACAAAGAATTTGCGTTTTTATGGTTGCAGTAGCAGCAGATGGAACTTATTCTTTTGTATAATATCTACATGATGTTACGAACGTTAAATTCCAATCCCCGTATCCTTGAGCTCTGAGATTATCTAAACAACGTATTCAATTCGACAATAAACATCTTGCTAAAAATGTTAACATATTTTCTTTTGCTCTTTTTCTCTTTTTTTTTTCGAAACAGCTACAGATGAATCCGCGATAGTACACGAACATTATTATTTGGCAGGTGGTACGTATTATTATCACCGGATCGGCGGGTGTTTCGTACGGAGAAAAATCTCTGCGTGGGAAGTATGTAGAAAAAGGAACGTGCTTTTTTTTTTTTAAACATACATTTATTTGTTTGCCAAAGATGTAAATGGTGATGACAAAGTAGCGGTGATCTGGTTAGAACGACGCGGCTGTGAACACAAACTCGAGAAGTCCTATGACTCGAAGGAACTGGGCCAAGTTCTCCTTTTATATAAGTTTATGTATGTCGATACGTCGAATGAGAATGTGGAAGTTATCCATATGACCATGTTTCTCATCTTTAACAAATTCAGCCTACGTATTAAGCATCTGCCCATAGTTAAAACGAACACACCGGTAGACCTGTCTTCTCCTGACCCAACTCAACCTTACCCAATCCCGCCCGAACCTACAGGCGAACTATAAAACGCATCATACGGTCATCACCACCTGCTCATCTCCAGCGTGGGATGCTGCTGCGGATTCAGGTATATCTACACTCTCTGCCCGAGGGTATTTTTAGGATAAAAAGAAGCGAGAGAATATCCCTCGGCCGATCGTATGAATGGTCCGGGAAGATCGAGTATCGAAATCGCGCCTGCGCGTCGGTACGAAAGTGCAGGATTTTCCAAGAACGTTGACCGTTGGATGATTCTGCTACTCCCACAACTCGTTTTTCGCAGGCTCTCAAATACGATAATTGATACGATAAACTTTTGCCAAATGTATACCGTTAAAATATCACACGAGATTTCCTGCCAAAAGGAAACAGGTTGGCACGTCGGACCGTGGGTCGTTGTTTTTTAAAAACACACCGGATCCCTCATGTTCCTACATGGTACTTGAAGAGTATCCAGGTGCAGCGTGTGAGAGATCGAATACGCACGCGAACCCGGAAGTAGGATCTTCGCATACGAGAACATCCTGTTCTGAGGATTTCATCCCGGTTTGTCCCATGACCTCAAGTTTAGTGTCCTGTCACGCAAACTGCGGCAGCTGCCCTCCCTCTCCCTCCTCTCCTGCCTCGGTGTCCCTACGAAAAATTTCCTCCGCACCAGACGGCCAACTGTTTCGCCTCAGTTCCCGAAAGTTTTTTAGAAAATTTATTCGAAATTCGGGTGTCGCTCGTTATAGTTGTAGCTAAGGCACACCGTGCAGATGTGAGATTCTAACGTGTCGCCTCCCTCATTTTTTAAAGGATCTGTGACAAAGTTATAGGAATGCTGCTTCTTAGCTATGCAGTTGGAATAACTCTGACTAGATATCGCGTCATTGAAGGAATTCGTATACGTCTGTTTAAATTCGTTTAGATGAACTTGATTAGACATAAAACATGCGGCTGTAGGGGTGTCTAGAAAAAATGTCAGAAGATCTCCTTCCGAGGATAAAACGGTATTACTGAGGTTTACTTATATCCTTCGCCCAATAAACCACTCGAAAGCGAGCTGGGCTCTCGAGTACATGATATATCTGTAAAATGTATACACAAAATACAAGGCGGCGTACCTGTGAACCGAGATAAAGAATCCCTCTGTCTAATGTCTCGGCAATGATAAAAATTCTGTTTGTACAAACATCCCCTTTTACAAGGGGGTGACGGGGTGGGGAGGGTTGGTTCTCGGTTTTCGTCTGGCTCTGTCTGGTACCCTTTTAGGGCCTTTGAGGGTGCGTTGCCTTTGCCTGTGCCAATATTTACCAAGTGGTGGCGCCTTTTTTACTCGAGAGATTTTTCATCAAGTTCTTCAACAGTGAAATGACTGCATATGCCTAAAGTATATCTAGGTAGGTGTAGGTCGTTCACGAGGAATACGATAGCTATGACGATTAGAATTTCAACTAGATTTTGAGGAAAAGAATAAAACGTCGCATGGTAAAAGATCTAAAGGTTTGCTGCAGACGTCTCACAGTCCGCCTGTTAAAAGATCATCGCGGAGCGAAACGAGAAACGAGAAACGAGAAACGAGAAACGAGAAACGAGAACCTGTGCGCGGTGTACGATTTATCGGCATTCAGGTTGGTACCGACTTGAAGTGGTCTACGCGTATTATACTCACACGTACAGATATTCTCAGGTATAAATGTGCGTGTATAGACATTTCTTTAAAGAGGTATACCAACCAGTGGCGTCCTACGTTTCTCCCCCCTGTATTGTCCACGGGAGAAGGCGGAATACAATACCCAGCCGTACCGTCTCGACATGGATTTCAATGAGCACACCAGCTTAACGCACTTCTATAAACGAGTATACACTAAAAGAGGAGCTCGTCAGGTCTAGAGAATCGGGATGAACTTTTCAGAGGCGAATGGGTTCCGAAATTTCAATAATATCTGCACCCCCAAATTGGTGAAAATCTTAGCTGATTACAGCTGAGAACGATGAGATGATATTCCTAACCGATCGGATGCACAGTTAGATTAATTAAAATTCTGGCAACGATCGTGCGATGGGATGGTATCGGTAGAAATGTACAATAGAAAAAAAATAAAAAGAAAAAGAATAGCAACATCAGCTATGAGGTGTGACGCCTGCCTTGGCTTAGATGTGAGACAATTGGATTTATACGCGTATATGGTTGTCCATAGTAAACCGAGCCGTATAAGCGCACTGAGAATAATTTTTCATATTTCCCACGACAAGTGGTCGTCAGCCTTCGGTAAATTGTAAAATTATATTACAAGTTTCTCATAACAATTTCAACTGGTCACAGCTTCCCCCGTGTGCAACAAGCGGTTAAAAAGCGTCCCGCGCCCACGGGAGACTAGACTAATTCCGTACAGGGTTCTTATTGTGTTGAGAACTTGGGAGTAAAGGATAAAAAAAAGAAAAAGAAGAGAAAAAGAAAGAGAAAAAGAAAAAAAAGAACAAATTAAAAAGAAGCGTTCTAGACACGAAGTGGCTGCCTACCGACAGCCGTGGGAATACGCATACATGTGGACACGCATGAAAACTGCGGCCGCCGCCACCGTACGCACAGGTATAGAAATAAAACTCGTGTGTACAGAAATCTTAGAATGTATTCAACACGTACGTGTCTGGGGTATCTGAACCCCACAGCCACCCAATCCTGGAGCCATCTTGTACCTACACAGTTGATGACAAGACTCAAGAGTGCCTGTGCCTGTAATTTACTAATAAAAATTCACCGTCCGCGTGTATATGCATAGGTATACCGCCGTGCCCGATCCCGCGTGCCTTTTCGTATTGGTTTAAATGCGTGTGGTTGGGCTGGTAAGCTTGCAGGCACGTACATACGTCGTGCATCGGACGACGTACGTTGATGCAGGGTGCGGCAAAAGTGGGATCCGCAACGGAGGATCGTTCCAACGAAGGTTCTCTGGATACACCGTATCATGTATAATAAGATGAATAATTTCCACGGTATCGAATAATCGATGGTCTGCAACTACCAGACTGACTGCATCGCAGCTTCTCGTTCACTGGGAGTCGTTCGTAATGGCCGTCCCTCTCGGTCGAGTCCCTTGCAATTTCCCAAGGCATTCGCCATCGCGTTTAAATATGCGTTTATCTCAAACCCGATACAGTGGTATTATGAATTAGCGACATGTGCCGGTATATACGATCGCGATCGTCAAGTCAGGGCTGCAGATGGCCCCGCCGTTTTTTCTTTCCCATCCCTTTGCGCCATGAAGAAAAAAAAATAAAAAAATGTATAATAAAAATAAAAATTCACGCTTAGCGTGTGGTCGTTGTTTTCACGAAGGCGCATAAAGGATCGTGTTGCGTATATCGCGAAGGGAAACAAAAAAGAAAGGAGAGAAAAAATAAAAAAATTTGCCCAAAGTTCGGCTTCGGTTCGCAATTTTTTTTTATTCACTCAACAATCACAAGACAACGTTTCGCCCGGCTGCGAAACACGTGTAGAGTCTCTAGCTTTGTACTAAAAAATTTTTTTCCCTCCCTTCTTCTCATGTTTATGATCTTTCGCAGTTAATTCACAGTGTAATACCGATACGATAATTAGGTGGCTTGATCGGAACATTCACGCGGTATGGAATATCATAAAATATTTCTACTAATTATTCGACGACGGGTTTTTCTATGCGTAAGACGGTAGCATGAAGTGGTCGGTTTAAGAATACCCCCTCATTTATTCACGATCATCTTTCTCACCCTCTCACATTCCCACCTGCGTGGGCAGTATCGCGTGTCAGTAAAAGGCACAGGTTACCTACAGGCTATACAGGCGAAGGCAAAGTGTCCCTTCAGACACGTGAGCGCGAGTGAATAGGAAAGTGTAAGGGATTGCGTTGGTTCGAGAATACCCAATACTTGGAGATCCCTACGGGTACCTGCAAAACCTTCCTTCGTCTTCGGCTCTATTTTTGTAGTGCACTGAAATACTATCCACGATTAGAATTTTGAAATACGGGCGCGCGTCTCGTGACCGTTTACACGGTGAATTTTCGTGGTGTAGTATTTACTATTACATCGATGTTTCATCGGTTACACCACCGTGACTAGATTATTTTAGCCGTGGGTGGCCAACCCCCCTTTGCCACCACGGTTGACGGTGTTCGGGTTTAAAGTATAACACGGATACATACGCGTTTAATACGTCAGTCGAGTACGTTCACCCCTGAAGCTCGGTCGCATCCAGGTTTGGACCTGCAAGGCCCCGAGAGACATATCTGGGTTGTTTTCTTGAGGACGGGTTTCCCCTTTTGGTCAAGAAAGTCTACGTGGTGACGGCCCTGACGTTGCCGGTCGTCGTACGTCGCCAGGAGAGTAAATTCTGTACGCCGCGGTGGAGTTGCAAACGCCGCTGCACCGACGCGTATCGTCCTGGTACCGCGGGTCTAACTCCTGCCACATTTATTTATCGTCAACCTCGGAATGCAACTACCACGAATTGAAGGATCGAACGAACCATTGCAACCCCCTTTTCCCATAGGACGGTAAATACTAACCGGTATAAGCTCAGGGTACGAGTAATTCTCATCAGTCATTGAACGCGGCCTATTATCATTGTGTTCGTGATTTGATCCGGTATGTAGCCAAGTTTGTTTCGAACTCGGTTGACCCTAAAGGGTTTATGAAAAGTACTTCGGTTGAACCTTTGAAAATCGATTGGTCACGAAGTGATGGGATTTATTGAAGCATCGTAGGAATCGTGCAGACGGGATATATAGTACAATATAATCTCGGCCTTTGAAAACTTTGCTCTCCCGCAGCGCGAACGAAATCCCCCTGCTATCCCCTTTGGCTTGGTTAATTCGTTGCTCAAAGACGCATCGTAACGCTATTGAGTGACACGCGCGTCGTACGAGCGTCGAACAAAACGGCTAATAAATATAAGCGCGCCGGGGACTGTCTCGGTGAATGGCTCAGTGGAATGTCGCATACGTACGAGACACCTAACAGCTGATAAGTCGAGTTGACTATCGCCGGAGCATGCCTCGGCTTTAAGTCTCGTTATATCTGCATATGTCTCGCACCGCAGCGTTTAGACGACGATTGAATACCTCGTACCTCTGCGCTATTTCGCCCCGTGCGATTTTCTATCGCGGTATCAAGCAGACGTACAACGATTATCGGAACGATCCGGGGCAAAGCGTCTTCCCAGAGGCGAAAACGCCTCGCATATGTCTTGCCGCACTGAATTCCGGTCCAATACCAGAGCCCCCCTCATCAACCTCAATTAAACTTTAGCGTCTCGCATCAAGGCTTCAACTTCACACCCGAGTCTCATCGCGCCAAGTGCTGCTGGCCACTCTTGGACCACTCTTGTATTATCACCCGTAGATGGAATTCACACTCCTACCTACCGATCCGAAGTAGGTAGATATCGCGTTGAAATTATAGACGAATTTATTCGATACCCGAACCACTTTCTGTATCGGTATATCGTTCGTGGTCTGATGTTCGGTTTTCAAGAACAACGAGGCTCAATTGCATGACACGGGATTACGCAATCCCCGGCAATATTACTCCCGCTATATTGACCCGACCCTTGACCCGGACATTCGAGGCGTGCTGGACATACGAGACATGTCGTTGAATCTCACCGAAAGATTAGCTGCATCAAAACTGATATTAAAATTTCAATGGTCATACATACGTAGAGGTTGAAATTGTCGAGGAAATCCTTTACGTCTTTTGATATCAAGTTTAAGAGCGCGGCTGCAGACCGGAGAGGCGTCCACCGGCGGAAAAGGGCTTTTGATAGTACCAACTTGCATACATACTGCATAATCAAATTATTTCGAACATCGCGACCGCTTGCATCCGAGTCATTCATTCTTACTCTCTTTCGTTTCTTTTTTTCTTTCTTTTTCCGCGTCTTTCCGGTCTCTCGTTCATGTATAACGTCCCCACGTGACTGAAATCATTCGCACCCTTAAAGTTTGAACGTCAACTCCTACCCTCGATTCCAATGGAAAACTTAACGGTCTTCCAGTCGACCTGAAGCAGTGATTCTCGGAAAATAATATTCCTAACATTGTGTCTATGTCCAATCGGTACATAAGCGTAAGTTGAAAGTGTCTGAGCTGTGAGTTACAGAAAGTCAAGACGGAGGTCAAAGTCACCGTACCGCTTCGAATTGGGTCCGGTCGCGGTTTGACGCGTTAGACGGATCTGGATTTGGATCTCTGATTCGTGTTATATTATCGTGAATTTCGTGACGCAAGAAAATATTCATTCGAAATACGCCGATGATTCAAAGAAAAAATAAAAGAATGAACGGAATCAATATTCTTCCATCAATTCGTCGTACATCTATTGGTGCAGATGTCATCACGAAAACGTATAAGATGAAATTATGACGAATGAGAATCTTGCGCGCGTGTTACGATGCGTCATCGAGTGTTCGCCGTTGAATCAGATTATTGTACAGTTGATCTGTCATGAACGCAATCAGACCCCGTTCTGCGATTCGTCGTCGATTCGTGAGAAATGTCGCCTAGCCACTTGAAATCATATTGAGAAGCAAAAAAACGCACGAGTCTTTTTTCTCCCCCTATATTTTTTTCACCCCCACCCAAACAACCACTGGACATTAAATACCCGTATATTTATACACCTACCACGAACCACACGGTTATTTGCTCGTGACTTTTCCGTAACCCCGGAAACCAGACCTGACATTATCCTCTCCATTACCCCTGCTTGCCCGGTCACTCGCACCGACCTCCAAAAAAGACACGCGAGTCCGAGCGGTCGCCGATGTCCCTGAGGGTCCCAAAAATCTCTAGCAACCAAATCCCGCGGCCACTCCCAAGAACTTGAAAGACCCAAGACCCTCGAGATCCTTTGTATGCACCATCCCTACGCTCCCCATAGAATTCCCGCAGCGTAAGGGCGTCTCTGGTTACAATATACTCGTAAAAACCTTCCACCCTTGGACCTCTTACGTTCCATGAATTCAGCGTTAATCAGTGATTGCGCATTTTAATAGAATTCTTGATCTAATCACGGTTTACCATAAAGAGGGTATTAGAGAATGCGAATTACGTAGCGGAAATATAGAAATCTCCAAACACGGCATGAATATTTACACCTGTCTATAACAAATGACTGTGCAGAGTATTGGCAGGTACGTATGACTACGAGGACAGTTTTTCTTTTTCTTTTTTTTCTTATTTCATCGAGTACGAGACCCGCGACGATTGTAAAATGAAACTAGTATAGGTGTATCAATTCGAAATAAACGATAACGGTTTATGGCACAAGCGAGCGAGCTATATCCTCGTACACTACTCAAGAGCAACCGCGATGAAATCAGGCAACGTCGCAGGCAGAATCTTGGGCGGACAGAAGCCAGGTTTACGTGGGACCTTAGGCCCTCCTCGCTCAGTTTTGGTCTTATGGCGATTTGGGAATAGCGGGATTGCACCCTGCCGAGAAGGTTTCGACGTCGTCAACCCTGACAGACCATATCTATCCGCCCAGACTTTCAGTACACATGTATCATGTATTTGTTTTTTTTTTCTTCTTCTTTTTTTTCTGAGCTGAAAGACGCAGGCCTTCGTGATCATGGGCTGCCCAACCGCAACTTTGCAGCTTTTATACATTTGAAACTTGTTTTATTTTGATATAACGTAACATTACTACAGCGTATCTTCTATAATATATACGTCGTCTTACATTTGCACATTTCATCGCTTGTCACACGATCTACGGATGGAAGAATGCCTCGGCGGACTGCAGTCTCCAAGGAACCCTACTGCGGTTTCAATTCTTGCACACGGGCGGGCCCTATCGTGTGTCATGTGTCGGGAAACGCGCCCGCCTCGAATACGATATCTGTACCGAACACTCATGGTACTGTACATTCTCAACCAGTAATTATAAGAAAGAAAGAAAGGAACGATGAATAAGATTTATAATTATTCAGCAAGTTTTTAATCTGCAGCATTCCAAATTCCAAATCAGGTGACAACGCACAACAGCGCACGTGCGGATCGTAATCAATTTTTTGTTTACCATTAAACGTGTGAGATACGATAGTTTTCGAGAATATCATCGGGAAATAATAAAACCTACGAAGGTAATAATTGGAGAAGAAGTAGGCGCGGTACCTTGCGATATCAAGAACAAGAGCTTCACGGTTCTCGGGTATGGGATACCTTCGCATCCATGGGGTACCCATTTTATAGCCTGCGGAGTGCAGCGAGTGTGCCCCGTTATGGATGATGATAAAAAGCAGCGGACTAAGTGCGAGAAGAGAAAATCTGAAGAAACTGAACGTGAAGGATAGTAATACACAGAGCTGGTTAGTAAGGATCTTTTATTTACTCGGAGCATACGCGTATACGCTATACGCTATGGGTAGAATTCAATCGGCGATAAACAACGAAGGCATCAAGAAACCAGGGAACATGGAATGCATAGTTTTTTCCCCTCAACTCGAGGCTACGGAGTTGAATTCAGTGTTAGTTTATGCTTGGCTGATCACCCGAGCCCAGTCCACCAGCTTGTCCGAGTCCGCCTGACAATGAGCTTCGTCTCGAAGTAGAAGTCTTAGTGAACGCGACGGGAAAAGTTTCTATATCCTCACGAGGGAATGAATAACTTGTGCAGAGCTGCTGCAAGTTCTGCGGTGAGCCGATGATGAACCGACCGGCCGACCTATTGCTTCGAAAGAGATACCAGGAGTCCGCCATTATACGCTGAGTTCTTCGAAATTTCATAATATCGAGGAAACAATTTCTATCTCGCTTTACGTGATAAGAGAAATTGTTTTTTTTTTGGTAATTGACTGAAGTTGACCTGTACCGATTATGCTATCAATTTCGTCCATTCAAAATGTTCAGAACCGAATGTGCATTATTCATGTTCCCATAGGCTAGGTTAATTTTCCGGGGGTTGCAAAATGCTTGAACAGTTTGGCGTTGATGAAAAAAATTTTAGCACAGGAAATATAAGGGGGGTATTCTCAGTGTGTCTGAAACGTATTGTGCGAGGTGTCGACGATTATGTTCACTGTGCATATCGCACGCCTGGCGGCTGTGATACCCAGAATAACAAGATAAGGGTGATATAAAAGTGGCGAAGTATCCAAATATTATACGTAAACGTATTTGATTCACTCACATATACGTATGCGTCCGGGTAAGTGAGGATGAAAACACGAATCAAAAGGCAACGAGTCAGCGGAGATAGCGAAGATAACCAAGGTCGCCTCAATACTTCGGCTATCGTTAACGGGGACCGTACAGGCTTTGCGCTTTTGCGTCTTTCAAAATAATACTCTTGTCAATTCTTGCACTCTGCAATACTCTCGCCTACGCGTACGGTACGTTCGAGACAAGTTCCTTGAGACGCAACGTTGTTGGCCTGAATTCTCCGCACTGCTTTGGGTGAACTGATCTTATTAAGCCCTAATTAACCGTTTAACAAGATATATTTAACCCATGGTGTATTCGCTGCTAGCACTGCACATTAGACGTGTCGCCACCGTTTTACAGTTATAAATAACAACAATATAAACCCCCGTGTGACTCATAGCCGGGCACCATCGAAGGTGCAGGGATTTAATTTTTGAAACTAATCTCTTTCGTAATTTACGTCTCGCAATAGAATCATTTCTTTGGTTATCATTACAACGCATCGCCGAAGCTGATAACGAAAATTATCACCCTGAACTGTATGTAAACCAATATAGTAAAGACACCGAGATAAGATTTAGTGCAGATCTTTCTTATCAGTTATGTTTCATTTATTTATTGTTTTTAATCACCCCCACATATTTTTTTAAATCCATTAACGATTATATAGTTTTATTTTTCACGCCGATTCGAATTGAGGGGGAAAAAGAAAAAGTGGGAAGAAAAAAAAAGAAAAAAATTCCTGATACGCAGTCGTCCGAGTCTGCAGGTTTCAAAACCCCATAGGAATCTGAGCGATTCATCCGAGATGTGTTTTCTTTTCTTCTTCATTTCTCTTTCTTTTCTTTTTTTTCCCCTTCGGAGGGGGCGACTTCGGCTCAAAGTTCGGAGCTCTGACCATTGTCGAAACGAACTCAATGGGAAAAGTCTGTATAGGTGCCTGATTTTTGGATGAAAAACCCGTTGGAATTTAGGGGGGATAGTTGGAATAGTTACACACTAGTATCTAGTCGATCCACCCCCCAGGTCATGATTTATGTACTGTATACGCTTTCCCCGTAAGTTTGAGAAATATTTAAAATTCAACGGGATTTCAACATCGTATAGTAACTTTGAGTTAACGATGAAGAATTTTCAACGTATGCTAATGGGGATTGAATATTCGATAATTTTTCTCACCTCTTTCCTCGATGACCTCTGCAACGAAGATCCGCGCGCAGACCAGGATCAGGTATATCCAATGTATATGGTTGATCCCCATTTTCATGAATCGTTTTTTCACGAGAAACGTTCACTAATTAATAAGAAATACATATCCTGCACTTCACTACACAGTTTCACTGTTGATAGAAAAAAGAAAGGAAGAGAAGGATAAAAAAAAATGGAAGAGAGGTTTTATCACTCCTCAACACCGAACACTAGTAGTATAATAATTGTACCTCAGGGATAGGAAGACATGAGTATACCGTTTTCGCACGGTATGTGCGAGTTGCGCGACCAACCAGCTCGGCGAACAACATACGACTGATTCTCAGAGACATTCACTTGTGTGTATCGGAGCTCGACGTTGATACGAACGTTCTGATATTATTGTATCGTAGGTATTACTACCGTACACGCAACAAGTAAGTGTTGCAGGTAATGTAATTGCGCTTATATCCCAACACTGCAGAATTTTTCACCAGCCAGCACTTGCTTTTTCTTTCACCTCTGCACCCGAGGAGATCGTTATATTTGTACAAAGGAAAACGAGTAGGAATCGAGGTGGGATATCACCTGTTGCTGCTAAAACGGAATGACGTCTCGCTCACCCCTGAGGCTGCGGCGGTGCACAGTCCGTTACGTTGCACTAATGCCTCTTCCTGACCTCTACGCGTTTTCCACCTGTCGATGATGTTTATTATTTTCAAAAGTTTTGTTTTCACTCGCACTCCGTACATGCGTTGCGTGGATTATCGGAATTACAAATCTGCAGGATTATCTGCAATTCGACCGGCTTCGCCACCCGGCGCAATTTATTTAAACGACGAAGGTCGCGACGCCGAAGGACCGTTGCTAATTTTTCACCCGACTTTTTCTCGTTCTCATTAAATTCGAGGAATTATCGTACCTCCATAGAGTCAACGCACTCGTCATTTTCTTCACTCATTTCGATGACATCGATAAAACCGATAAAACATGATCTGTCGGCGGTTTTATTCGAACGAAAAATTGCACCCTCTTGTTCAACGATGAATTTCACCCGACATCGAATTCGCGAAATTTATTGTCGCAATATCCGCGATGATCGTTTACGAATTTTGTTGAAAATTATTGAGTGGATATTTGAAAAACTTTTAAACTTCTCATCCCGTAGATCGGTACGAAGATCTAAGAAAAAAAGATCGAAGGAGCGTCCGTAGACCCTACCACTCCCGATGCGAGTCGACTCGAGAATACGCGCGCCTCGAAGGAGCGGATTTAGGTTGTTGCCGCGTTCACCAGATGTCGTAAACTCTACGGGTAATGGGAAACGGGAAGGTACAAAATGGGCTGCAGAAGAGGGCCAGGTTTTAGCGCTGACCCTTGAAAATCCCGTATCGTTTACCCTGCCCATCCCTCGCACGGACCGATTTTTCAGAACGTAATTAAAGATGTGATCGTTACGAAAAAAAATAAATAAATAAAAATTCAGAACTCCACATTTCGACCATAAATGGTATGATAATTTCAACCACTTCCTGACACAAAACTGCGCATCGGTTATTCAGTTCTAAAAGACCCCGGAATTGAGTTATTAGATCCTGTAACGTACATCACATGCAATCTCGAGCGATTTCGCGTGGTTTGTTTTCAACGAATTATACCAGCTGGACTTACGGCCACGTGAACGTGAAAAATTTCTTCTTCCATTGATGTTACATTCACATATGTAGACGCCTGTACTAGATGATCTTCGCCGTAGGAGATGTAGCGTTGTTAAAATCTACTGAAACAGTTCATATGACGATGCAGATGTCTTCATCCGATGCCTTAACAGAAATTTTTTTTTTCAATTTTTCTTCTTCTCTTTCTTGTTCTTTTTCTTTTTTTTTTTTAACATCTTCGGCGCCCTGTGCCTGGTCGCTAGTTCCCACAGAACCTCCAGGATCTGCAGCCGGCGTTCTGTTAACTTTTTTACGGAGACGAACCAAATGCTTGCCCGCTGCACTTCTCGCTCCCCAATACCAACGGGCAGCGGGGGTGGCAAACGGGGGGAAAAAAAATCTTAGCATCCGCGGCTCCCGGAGTCGAACGCCGGCGCCATGATAAATATTAAATTATTCATTAATTTTCGATGGCATTTAAATGAGGACACTCGAAAACGTGATATCAAAATTCATAACTAATATCATTGGAAACTTCAAAAACCAACCAGGTTTATTCGTTGAAATTTTCTTCACATTTCCAATACGATCGTTACACTTGAGATGTTCGGATCATTGGAACTCGGCCGGTCCATGCGGCTGAATCGCTTTGATTATCGATGAAAACGAAGTCGATCTTTCCTCGTGTACAGTGGACTATAAATAACATGAATGGTAAAAATTAATTAAAGTTTCATGTTTTCTATATTTGTTTATTACAAATAACAGGGTGTATACATCGTTCGCCTATAGTGTTACGTGTGTCCAAGCTATGAAGTCAAGCTTTTTATATATACCTAAAAAATCGTTTCTCGATCGTTAATTCTACACGCAAAGGTTATCTACCTAAATGTATTTTCACGCCGGACCGACTTACCCAATTTTTTTCTACCGAAGAGGGATGATCTTTTTACGGTAATTTTCTCGATAACTCTGCTTGAAAAATCGATTAAGCGTCAATCCGCAGGACGCCATTACCCGGTGCGATCCAATAAACCGTGTCGGTGCTGATTAATGACGATTAATATGGATTATAGGTACGATTATTTTTGCATTATCGATAGCTTTATGTACTTATAATAACCTGTAGCCAAATTTTCAAATCCGCGAGACACCAGCGACGCAAGCTGCAGCCTCGTATTTTAATTCCGTGTTGGCTAATATTCCGCGCCAATATCATTCGTCCTTGATAAATGTAGATACCGATCGTTTGATTTCTTTACGATCGGTTCCATAAGCATTTCGATCTCTCAGATCACCTTTTCTTCCGTCACCACTATACGTATAACGGCAATTTCAATAAAATCCTCATCCTATAAACCTAACTATTGTATAAAAATTGATAATTAATTGTCTATACATTCAAATCGAACGCAATACCAATAAACAACAGGGCAGTCAACGATAATCAATGATTGCTGTTTAAATGCAAACGGCGGCAACAATCGTAGAAATGTTATTATTATTTTATTATTTTTTTAATTTATTTTATTTTATTTAATTTTTTTTGCATTTTTTTTTTAAGACTTTCAAGACACGTTTCAAACACTCGAGAGCGTGCTTATCACAGCTTGGAGATTCGTGGGGATCACGGCCACATCCGTTTTTCGAATAACCGTGGTCGAGAGACATCCGAGAGCGGGCTAATTATCATACGTATATGCATACGATATAATTATGAAAATTATTATCAATTTCATAAATTATAAACGCAACTGCAATTAGTTATCTGATCATTAAAATCAAGCTGTGCGTAGCATATTTGATAAGAATAATATTTCACATATTAATTCCATTCACATTACGTGCTCGTAGACAAATATATATATATATTTATTATTCTTCTTTTTTTTTTTCATATACGCACAGCCACGTTCGGCCGCGTATTTTAATTCTTTGGAAGATTAACCAACACCTTAGCAAAAATATAGCAACAGGGACTTGTGAAAATTGGATCACCATATTGTGCATGTAAAATAAACAATTATTCTATCATCGTTACGGGGAGAATCGGAACGGCTAACTTTTTTACTTTTTCTTTCCTAATATTAATCGCAGTCCTGTAGGATATAATTTACCCATTATTAATTTCATCCAAATACGTAACGACCTGGGGTATATTGCCGATTTATTTTTTCGTCTCTTCTTTACCGGCAATATATCCTGTTCCGAATCACTCCGTTTTATTTATGTGTAAAAAAGAAAAGAAAATGAACATGAAATGAAAGAATAATTAACAACCGAAAAACACAAGTGATGATCGCAAAAATTCGAAATCACGCGTACGTATGTAGCAGGCACGTCTTGTAATATGCTCTGGGCATGAAAAACCTCATATTATAGCTCTCTATAGAAAACAAACGCAACATTTGTCCTTAACTTATTGCACTACGATATACACGTATCTAATGCACGTATACCTAGTTATTAATATCGACCTATCGGTGTTTCTATTTATTCAATTAACGAGGGATTCATGATTGTAAGGGGAACAAGATTTATGGGTATTAATATATATCGATCGATCGATCGATCGTTTTTTTTTTTACTTTTGTTTCTAATCAAATCCAATGTGATAATAGAATTGTACGTTTTTTTTCCACGTGATGCTGTATAGTGATAAAGAAACACCGTACACACTAAATAACATTAACATCTAATTTTTAATTGTAATTTTTTTTTCTTTCAATCTGATCTCCCTGCATCTTCATTTTTCACAACGTCGATTAACAAAACTGTGTAAATTGTTTCCCCCCTCCTACGTTTTATCCACTTTTAAAAAGGGTTCCGTCAGCCCCTTCGGATTATTAGCGGATCAAAAAAAAAAAATTATCTCCTTCTTTCTTCTCATTAATTAACGCACATGAAAAGCTGTGCGGTGCACGCTGCGTGCTCACTTATATCGGCTACAAATTTAACGTCCGCGACGGTGATATACATGATATATATTTTTTTAATATATATACCTAATGTTAATGTTTATACGAGTTTTTTTTTTTTTTTTTATACTAAATCTTCGCTCGTTCGTTCATTTTAGATCGAACTCATACGATATTAAATTATCCGGCTCCGTCTCAGCGTCCTTGTGACGATAAATTTAATTTATTTTTCGTTTTCTGGGACGACCCGTTATTGGGTTGAAAATTACCTTACCTATTTTATAATTTTTTGTCGACGAATTTTTTGTCTTTTTTTTTTGGTTCACCCCTGATTCATTCGTCTCGCTTCATCTACCGTCGATCAAAAATCACGCTTCTTTGTATTCAATTTATTAGAAAAATATCCAGACCCAGAAATAGGACGCCGATTATTTTTATACCTGGAGATCGATCCCGGCTCGTGATTAATTAGAGCTATTTATGATAACAATTGTGACGGGATATCGTGATCGAGAACTTAATTTAATTTCTTATAATTCTTCGCTGCATCTTCTAACATTTTCACCGATCACGATTTAATATTTATATGTATATATGTATATTCGCGTGCGCGTGCGTGTGCGTGTTTGTGTTTTGTGTTTGTTAATGTTTTTTTTTATTCTTTTTTCTCTTTTTTTTCGTGTACTTGTTCCTCTATAATTGTTCTGCTCGTGTGTATATATCTAATTAAATTATTTCGTAGGGATAGGAATTAGGAGCTCGCGCTACGATGGCGAATTATATTTAGCAGACGACCGCTTCTGATATGGGATTCTCGGTGATGTGGATGGTCGCCGACAGCCACTCAGACTTTTGATTGCAGATTTCCAGGTACAGTGACGCTAAGCGATAGTCGGCGATCTTCGTAGGTGACAGAGGAGCAACTGAAAAATATTTCAAATTTTTACAACGAATTAAACTACCGATAGAAAATATTATTCAGACATCTTTTCCAATTCCGTAGATATTTTTCGATTTTCAAATCTGCGTCGCTGTTTTTTTTTGTTTTACTTCGCTTTCGCGAGCTTTTGTACATCCTATGTCTATGTATAGGCGCTAATTACTGTAGTACAGAACACACAATAACTAATAGGGAAATAAAAAAGCGGCATGCAAATAAAATATAAAATTACGTGTGTCGGTGAATTTGTTGTGAGTATAATAGAGGAAGGTGATGAAATAATACCGTGAATTCTACTCTACCCGGTGCACCAATTTTTCTTATACAATATCTTCAGCTAATCAAAGAGTAGGTTTCTTTCATTTTTTTTTTCTAGTATCATTTTTCTGATCCTACCACGACGAGTGAGGGCTGCTAGAACAGGAAGATAGAACTATAGGTAGATAATAGAATTCAGAACATTAGGAGATTGATAATTATGTCCACGTCACGCGGGTAAAATTCGGCTTCCCATCGCACTTGCGTTCCCATCTGATATGGATTAAATTTTTTTTATAATTCGTAGGAACAGTAATTTTTTTTTTTTCTCATCAGGAAAAAATCGCTCTAATCAAAATCAATATTGTGGTTTGCATAGAGTGTTTAAAATTAATTTGTTAATGATTAGGAATTTTTGTTTTTTTTTGTTTTTAAGCACAGTTGTTAATTGCCTTATAATTTTAAGGTGAACAATTAGTTAATAGGTTACAAAGCTTTCCCAATTTTATAACTCCGTGTAGAGAAACAGATTAAACTCACAAAACTTCAAGTTGGGTTAGATCAAGGTTCGGTTAGTTGATTATTTGAGTATAGGTATTTGAGTAGCACTCTAGATTTGAGGGTGACTTACTTAATATTTAGATGGGGGCCTAATTGATCAGCGGTACACTTGTCTCCTCGTTGCCTCAATTCCTAATTACAATTACCTTCGAGTGATGAGGACGTCGTGAGCTGCCGCGGGGCTTTCACCACTAAAACGCATACAAATAAAATCTTTTAAAAATAAATACCGGACAGTTTTTTAAAAACTAATTAAATAAATAATTATGTGCTCGTTCTACGAGGGCCTCGTGCCGATACGGGGTTTCAGAAAAAAGATAACCAAGAACAATAATAATCGCATCGATTTTGAGATAAACGAGAAACTTTTAATGATATGGTAATAACTACGTGATCAAATTTGGTTTCCACGGAACGTACACTACGGAAAATTATCTACCCGTCTCATCCTGGGATGAAATTTTACAGGATATAAGGTAGTTAATTCACTCGTTGTAGTTTTCAGCAAAGGAATATTTTTAGCAATGGATCGTAGAGATATCGTCGAAGAAAAAAGTGAAGAAATTTGAAAAGGGGAAGAAAAAAAAAAAAGGCGATGAACGGATATGAAATGGTGAAAAATTAATGATTCGACGCAAGACAGGGAAAACGCTAATAATAAAAAGCTTAAGGATGTGATTACATCAAAGTTTTTTTAAAATGATGTTGTAATATACATACCACACGAGACTCCGAGGCGCGTGGGGCGAGAGGGAGAAAAAAATAATAATGATAATAAGAAAGTCGCAAGTTTTGAAGAAATATTTTCACAAAAGATATTATATAAATCTAATATAATGAAGAACCTAAATTATAGAGATCAGTCGTAATGATTTTTAATAATTTCATTTTATTTATCAAGTCAAAATGATAGCTGTCAATCGAAATTACATTGTTACCGAAGCTGGGGATGGATCTTGGAGTGATAAGACGGTTTCAGGTTTTCGACAGCAGCCGCGAAACTCGCGCGATCAAATATCCATTAGATCGATTGGTTGGCGGCAATGGATGGGGAAAAGGGGGAGTTCAGGCCGAGGCTTTGATAAACGAGATAACAGGAAGAACAACGATGAATTTCGAATTATCGTGAAGGGCGTAGATTAACCCGTCGATGATAATAGAGAAATGATTTCGGGCGAAAAAGCCGTAAAAAACCAACGCGATTCGACTCGTTGAATTTTCGCGCTCTACTCAGAGGTGAAAATATTTTCGCTCGGACCCCCCGAAGCCCCCAACGAATTCCCTCAACCCCTTAAAACCCTAAAACCCAGCCCCACATTGAAAACGAAAGAGAGACATTGAGGCCGTTAATAACATAGGACATATCATATAATAATTCTAATGGTGTTTCGTTGCGATTTTTTTTTTCTCATGGGAATTATACATTCAGAACCTTTGGTTACAACCTTTATAACAATAATTCTGGTAGCACAGAAATGGTACAAGTATAACAGATTAGTATTCGTGTGTCTGAAGTAACTTGGATACAAATACCTATAGAACTTTTTTTGATTTTTTTTTGATATTTTTTCTTTTTAATTTTTGGGGAGGAGAAACATCGCTATTCCTACTGATATTCTATATAAATTCTTTCACTATAACACCGGAAAACACGGAAACGAGGTAAATTTTTCATTCGATTTTAACGTTCCATATATAATTTTTAATTTTAAAAGTTTGTTAATCCCCTTCAACTTTCGTAACATAATAAGCATTGTGTTTTAATTTATTTATATTTTTTTACTGTGATAAAGTGCCAGTGTGTAGAATTTTGTGACCAAAAAAAGCAAAACGCAACAATGAGCTTTTTAAGGATAAATGATTGATCAGGTCAATCCTGATCAGCCGTTTAGCTTCTGCAGTTCATCATTAAACTAATCGTATAAATTATATGTATAATTATATTGGATACGATTAAATAGAATGATTGTTATGATCCGTATACAAGCAGTCTGTGCATGATGCTAATCATCCCTTGTTGTTCATGAATTTTTCTTCAACCTGCGCAAATTTCTATTGACCAGTTCGCGATCTTTCAAGTACAGGCAATTATATTTTTCTGATTTCACTCAAACTGAATCATTCTATTCGACTCAGGATTGAAAACAACAAAAAAATAGTCATAATAATGATAGTGATAAATTAATTAGTAATAACAGTGTAATATTAATAATGATGAAAACGAACATGTAAAATTATGAATAATAATTACGGCGATAACAACCATAATAACAACGACAGTATAATGATGCGATCGTAATAATATATATATATATACCTATATAAATGTTGGGTGAACAATAACGCTATGAATATACCTATAATTATATATGTGTACAACATTTCAATCCTCTGTGAAATTCGGATCAAATTATATGTATATTGCGTGTACCATTACTGTTATAAATAAAAGATGCAAATTTATCGAGATCGAAATGAAATATCTAATGATTTTTTTTTTTCATTTTTTTAAATGCCTTTTCTCATTCGAGGCGGCAGCATTTTTCGATTACCTGCAACGCGTAGCCACCTTACCGAAAATGATCGTTTGGGGCGTGAATTATTTGATTTGAAATGAATTTAATTTACAAAAATGAAGATCAATTTATTAACCCCTTTTTTGAAAATATATTTACACTGATTTTTCAAAGCCAAGATAACTGATCCTTGCAGGACATGACGATATTCGATCCAATTTATCATTTATAAACTGTTTCGATCTAGGTACGAATAATTATTCTTATCACGGCATCGCGGACAACACGTATAAGATTCGTCGGTAAGGCGGCCACGAAGCAGTTTCGGGTTGTTTTCTAATTTTTTATAAATATGTTACAGTCCCATGCGCTATAGGAATGCCCGAACGGGTCACGCTCAAGTAATGAAACTTGTGATGAAGTTTAATTTAAATTACGGTGCTTTACGCAGAAAAGGATCGGTTCGATGCTCACTTACCGTATCCCTCGCCCTGAAGGAACAGTCGGAAGGCTTCGCTGACTTTTCCCGGTTGTTCTTCGAGCACCATTCCGCAATCCGAAATCTATTGAAAAAAGTGTCACAGAGACGTGATCAATAATCGGTCGTACTTGATTTTCAATTCTTCTTAATTTCAACGATCACTCCTCACCTTCATCCAGGAGCTGTTGGTCGGATCGAGGCGACCGTTGAGCGTAACGGTGTCGTCGACATGAGGGCTTAACGAACCGGTGATATTTATAACTGGAACTCCTAGGGTGAGTCCTTCCTTCTTACGGGTCGGGTCTAACTCGCGGACGATGTTCAGGTCGGTACGACGAACGTAGCTGTCGATGAGGAGGGCAAGATTCGTTGGGTTTACTCGTCGCTCGAAGTAAGTCTTGTAAACTTGCACCAAATCGTGATTACGTTCTTCGGTACCCTGCGGATGTTTATCGCAAAAACGAAAATTGTATAATTCGATCGATGGGGTGGAAAAAAGAAGAGAATTATAAATGAGAGTGAAATCTCACCCTGCCGAAGTGATGCCACATAAGGTAATCGAGAACACCCTGCGTCATTCCTTGGGAACGGAGGTGGCGTACATTCAGTTTTTGATAACCCCATTCGATCCAACCGGCCTGCGTCGATACGCAATTTATGAGGCACAACGCGTTGATTTTCTCAGGATGGGCTAGGGCAAATCTTGATAAAATATTAGCACCGGCACCAACCCCGAAACCGATCACAGATTTCAGACCAAAATGCCCTAAAACGAACTGCAACTGTTCGGCGAGCTCGTCCATGGACGGATAAGTATAGCTGTAACGAATCAATTTTAAAAAATTATACCAATTTTATAATAACCGTGTATATACGCTCGAAATAAAATCGACAAAATAAATGAAGCAGAAAATTTTCTCTCCATTTTGTTCGTGCGTTTTCTCTTTAAATTACAGAGTGCTCCAAGCTCTACACACTATACGCATATTATAATCGAATCACGTCCTGGGATGCCTCAAAAGGATCCGCCACATCTCCGACGTTCGGGAAAGCGGATCTCAATAATGGCGATGCTTAATTCAATTCCCAGGTCGGAGAGTAGTTCCGGAATGAAGGAAAAACAGGAGGAAAAAAAAGAAAAATGGAACCACCAAGCGAAACTCTATACTCTTGGATGCGTACAGTGCATATTTCTCAGTAATTATAGAGGAAGATTTCTTACTTCTCTGGCAATGTTGGGGCGCCTTCTTCCTGCCCAGGTGCGTTCACGTGATAGACGCAGAAATTTTCGAGGAGAACACGCATATCGATGTAATTGAAAAATGCCTGGAAGCTCGAGATATCTGCAGAGAATAAAATCGAAGGGAACGTTAGATCATTTCTGGTTGGATGATTTTTCGATAAATCTTTTTTTTTGTACTTACAGTTAAGGCCTAGGTCGTGGTAAGTTAAAATTGCTGGTTTTCCCTGATTCCCGTGAATAGCGACCAGCAAGCTACCCTTGTCCGTTTCAACCCGCTCCTCGCGTACAGGTTTGTCATCACGAGTCAAATATCTCAGTTCCGGGAACTGGAGCTGGATGTTTTTTAGTTCAATATCGTCCATGCTGTCTGAAGGCATCGTGCTGTCGTACAAAAGATCGTTAATATTCACGTATGTTCATCGTTTTAATTGGCCATCAAACCAAACGACAAGAGATCATCGTAAAAATAATTAAGAACAACATGGCCATGAAAATCGATTGACGGTCCAAGCAGACAGTTCAAAATTTAGCAACCTGATTAACCAACATGGAGAGATTAATTCCAATCAAAGCAAGTCATCAAAAATCATGTGAAAAACTCATACAGATTAGACCCAACTTTCGGAACCTGTGCGATCACTTGCGCTTTTCAAGTCCGAAGTTGCCAGCGATTCAGCATCCCCATAGCGTTAGAAAACCGATGCCGGCATAAAGTTTTAGTTTTCTTTTTTTGATTCATGGAATTGTAATGGAATATTCTACATACAAATATCCGTATTCTGACAAAACGTTGTTTGCGAGTACATTCAAGTTTCGTATTGATCTAGGCGCGCCACGCCCGAGAGTTGAAGGAGCTGCAGAGTTTATATATGAGGCCTAAGAAATAGGGAAAAACTAATTTCTCGGTGATACGATCCTCGAGAGGGAAAAAAAAAGAAAAACTTTATTACGACGTGACGTATGCTATATACGTATGTCGGGTTATATTAGAGAGCAAGGAAAATAACTTTTATAGCCTTACGATCTGATCCCCGACGCGAAATAAGAGCCAGAATCTTTCGTGGAAAAATATGATCAGACCAGTTTAGTGAGCGGAGATTAATTTTCATTACTCAATTCTTCGCATTCTGTTATTTATTACTCCGATTGCAAGTTACATCATTTCGTGATTCAGTTCTGTCAAGTCTGCCGATATCCCCTTCGCGGTCAAGAGGTTCGTTTTATGTCATTTCGGTCCGTCAACTATAATACAAATAACATAGAATCGGAGAAATCGAAGCGGAGAACCGTAAAATCATGAAAATTGTTTTTTTTTATCCAACTGATTGAATCGCTCGTCGAAGGACGACCGATTCTTTAACGAACGATTGAGATAACGCAACGCCCGCGCCTTTACGGAGCTGTTTGTGCATTTTACGTACGCTCTATGAACGTACGTTCGTTTCCGTTGCTCGTCCCTTTAACCTGCGGCAACGTTGAGTTTGCGAGCGTGAATACCAACGAACTCGCAACCGACTCAACAATAAGTCAGCAGCGTTTCCTTTGCTCCCCCAGCAGCGGTGCGTGAATATAGGAAACAAAATGTAAAATAAAAACTAAAAAAAAAAAAAAGAAAAAATTATAATCGTGATCGAGATGCGACAGAGGAGAAAGAGAGAATTTTTCTGTACGTCGTCGACCGTACAGGGCGGGAGGGATACAACAGAGGGGAATTATCGTGACTGCGGTGAGGGCAACATCCGATACTCTGACACTCGATACTTGACCAGAAAATTTTTCTACGTCAAGTAAAGTTACCGCGAAAGGCTGCAAATAAAAAAATTGTTGGTTCTTTTTGTTCCTCTTTATTTCGGTTATTCGGTATTATTTGCCGAGCACTTTTTCAAGGCTCGAAAGAATCTCGGTATGACGAGGGTAAAACGGTGTATGAAAACCGAGTACCTTGATCGCCGGCTATATACCGCTGGTCCTCGAAGAATCCTTGCGGATATAATTCGCGCAAGGATAATCCTGCCAAGAATACAACGTTAACCGATGAACGAGCCACAAAGTGTTTGTTTAGAGTTTCAACAACTACGAATATGTATGAATTTTCTATACTTTCATTTTTTCTCGTGTGTTTAACAGCGCTACCATGCTTCAATCGATGAAAAATTTTATTCATAACTCGATTTAAATACATTATACATATATATGAAATGGAACGCAATGCAAAATATTACCTTAAATATACGTTGGGAAATATGATGATTTTTTTTCTTTTCTTTCTTTCTCTTTTTTTCCCCAAGGCGTCTGCTAGCCGTTGAATCGGTCAATTATCGAAGTAATTACCAAGCGCCTATTGTTACTTCAGGTATATTACTTGAAGGAGGGACGTACATGATGGATTTTTGGGAATAACGCGATCCACGGTCATGATCGTGGTCGTTGGCTACGATGTTTAGCAATTACGTGCAGGCTCGTAAAGTCGAATTACTATATGTATACATATATATAAATACCTACTTGCGACCGCTGTGTGTATTCTATATAATTATACTGTTAATTTTCTGTTAATTACTTTGCAAGTACCGAACACCGAAGTAGATACTTATAATCGTACCTTATATACACGTATTTTATCTCGTCTTCGTTAACTCGCGACGACTAAAAACTATTCCTGCAGGTTTTATTATACCGAGCTTACCGTCACCCGACAGCTCAGGTCTTTAAAGTGTCTCCGCCTACTACTATACCCGTAATCAGTTGAAATTATACGCCGGAAACTAAGAGTACCGTGTTCCCCGTCTAACTATACCTATATACATTCGAGAGCTGCGAAGTGTTCGAGCTAACGCTAAAAACCTCCCCCTCTACTGCAATTTAACTAAGTCATACTCGGTGTCTCCGAAATGAACGAGCAAAGACGGAATGATATTAGGGTATATTAATTTCGATCCCGCGACATGGAGAACCCCATTATTTTCTTCTTTGCTCGACATACTCGTCGTAGAAATTTTGCTGTTTTCCGAGGTGCTTGACGTTTAAATGAATTTTTTTTTTAGTAATAAACTTTTCGCAAACGGATCAAGCTGCACTCTATCCCATTAACTGACTTCTGGGGCCAGTAAATATAAACGAAGGAGGGGGTAGAGTTTACTTATACGTTTTTACTCGCGTATATGTCGTGCGAGAGCCTCCAATTACGGTTGCGGGGACGTTAACTAGGTCAAAATATAGGAGCTCGTGGAAAATTTCCCTGCAGAACGAACGGTGGTGGTGACCCGTTCTATAGATAATACACAGAAGGCAACTTCATACGTTAGTGCAGGATATATAACGCAAATGCGGTAAAAATGACAGTTGGATTTCAGCATCGATCCAACTTTATCGATTCCCATATCTCGCGGTGGGATAACAGGGGTTGTTGAAAAATCAAACGACCATATCGTGACTTCCGGTAGTAGCGCCGAGTAATATTTTTTAAATTTTCTCTCTACTTTTCCTAAATGGAAATTCGATGATTCTCAAAATTCGTGGGTGTGTGTTCGTAGGATAATCGATAGTACTTCGAATGTTGATGTAAATCTAATTGTATATATAAATGAAAATTAAAACGGCGATTCTACGTTACGCAGCACATGACACAGAAGGAACTGTTTAGGAAGGAGGTTGTCGTGTCGTGCCATTTTAAACTTACCCCAAAAGAGCAGATTCTTCGGCGCTTGCTGCAGTCGGCATCTTGTTTCTTTCCCTAAAACAAACATGGCGGCGAATGATCATACGAATGGCCCTATAGGCTCGACTACTACTCAGCTAATCCGCTGACACCGCAAGGCTGGTTATATTAACTACCGTTAATTTTAATAATTAGCAAGCCTACGTCAACGAACAACAGGCGGTTATTTTTATGAAAAAAAAAAAAATCTGTTTCTTTTCTAGATTTTTTTTTTTTTTTCTGGATCTCTGTTACACTACTGGACGGTTACAACTCACCGCCGCGGACACAGTTGCCAAGGAAGAATTTTCTCAGTCGCGGCGCGTATTCATTGATTAGAATATATAGGGTTCAACGGTATATACGACCACCTCAGCATGGGCATCGCGGTGTTCCACATTTTCCCCATCGATCCCAGTGAGTCACACTTACCTGGCAAAGGTTGCGCGGGCTGCTCTATATCTGGGCATTATTGTACCACGTTACACAACTACGATAAAAGGAAAACTACAATGATTTCAGTTTTAACACCGCGTTAATATGTAAAAGTCGTCTCTCGAATGTCGCGTCGGCGCCGGTGACTTTTTGACGTCGCAGTTTATGGAAAGCCTTCAAAAACAATAATAATTACGTACTGCTACGTATATAGGTATGTAGTACGTTACACCCGCACCCTTTGATCGTCCAGGATAAATAGCACGCAACCAGCGAATGCCATTTATCCTTGAGTCACGTGGGTAGATGGACGATATGTATATGTATAGTACGGGACTTGTGGTTACGTACAAAAAAATAAAATATTCATCTAATCGTGTAGAATGTAGTGTCAATTGTATGAATATGGCGTAAGTGAATATAGCTTTACATGTATACAAGTGCACGGGTAAAGGTGATCTCGAAGCGAAGCATTTTTATTCGAGGTAAGGGTGAGGGGAGAGGTTTTATAGCTCGTGCAAAATAAATCCTTTAGCTTATAATGTCATCGAGCGATGACACGACGAGTAACTTACTTCACCTCAACATTGTGGACCCCTCTTTTATACGTACACTTCTGCTTATATAAACCAGCATGCGACTTACCTCGAGGTCTTCAGACACAAGGTGATCGATAGAACCGAGAGCCAATGGTCTCCATATATAGGATAATATTTACGCCTCACAAACGAAAGGCAGCTGGAAAGCTACGTGAACAGTATTGATTTGATCAGCCTATTCGATCAGCCCGGATGAACCCACGAACCCGTTTTTATACGAGTTTTACGTTCGGCCCGCGCAAAGCATACGACAAAAGTTTTGAGAAAAAAAAAACTTAAAGGACAGGTAAGGACAGTACCTGCAACGGGGGTCGAATTATCAACGTGGTGAGATTCGAGCGATTTCTCGATCGTCCTGAATCGGCGCAATTTGAAATTCTGCAGGATCGCCGACACCTGGCCATCGTCGCAGACGCATTTGGATCGCTGGGTCTATGCCCAGTATTTTTTGCATGCAAACGAGTTGTGTAATACAGACGCACGTGGGGTGTGTGTGTCTATATAATATGTGTATAAAAACGCAAGTAAAGCAGGATGAGAAATCCTTCGTCGACTCGTTCGGCGAGTCGTTGGAACGTTGAGTCAGCTCCCGATCGATCAGTCGGACGGTAAAGCCTCGACAGATGAGAAAAAAAAAAGAAAAGAAAAAATTTATTTTATACGGTTTCGCTGAAAGGTGGCAACATTGCGACCGTTACCACCCTCGTCAAAGGTTTCCCCCTGCGAAGCGGTACGCTGGATTGGAGAAAGAAAAAAAAAACATAGAAAAAACTAACGAACGAGGGCGTGCGCCTATTTGGATGTATGAAACGAAAATATTCGGGTACAGGCACATGGACAAATGAATCAGAAGTGAGGAAAACGAAGAGCGAAATCCCCTAAACACCAAAGTCCGAAGCCAAAAGCCCAAGAAGCCCAACGTGTTTCTCTACAGCTTCAAATTCATTGTTATTTTCGCTATTTTTTCATCCCAACAAATATTACTATCTCTCATTCCCCTGTTTTGCATGCATACAATTTTTGGTTCTACTTTTTTTTCTTATCTTTTACCTCGCTCCCTTCTTTTCTTCCGACGTTCAACGTTCGATCACACTTACCTTGATACGATCGATACGCACTCCCGGCGATCTTCGATCAATGGATCCTTTTTCCTTATCTCAACTTTTGGCGATGCAAAACTGAACGCCTTCTTAACACTCTCAAGAACGCTTTGTCCGGTGCTCTGTGTCTGGTCCACAATGGTCGTGCTTTTGTAGACGTCTTCGCCCAGGTCACCTAACGACCTGTACGAAGCGCCCGTACCTGCCGGCATGGCTATCGGGTAGAGACTCTCCCTTAGGACCGCCGCTGACGGGCCAGAGGGTTGTCTTCAAATGTGTAGAGAAGGTTGCAGCAGCAGATGGGGTTGCCGAATGGGCCGCGTGCAGACTGCTGGTAAGGCGTGCCCAAAGCCAATATGCCAATTCGTACGTCAACAAGGCAAACAAACCAGACAGAACGAAATCAAAATCAAAACTGGAAAAATACGACAAAGTCCAAGGGCGGGCAGGGGGTGTGGGGGCCAGGGGTGAAAGTTACGCTGCCAATAACGCAAAAAATACGATCGAATCGGCGCAATTTATTCCATTATAAATTTTGTGAAAGAAAAAAAATTTGAACACGATCACAGATATCCAGGTGCGTTCGATTATCGGCAGCAAACTGATCTCACCCTGTAATTTATATTTAGGGAAATAAGATGCCTATAGGTGTGTAATATAATACAGCATGCATATATATATATAAATATAATAAACATGACACATCGAGAATCATGCGGTGGTTGCATGCCGATTGTAATGTGGTGTAGGTGTAATTATCTGAAAAATTACGGGTGCAGTTTTTTCTGCATCGTTTTTTCTTTTCTCATTTTCTCTTTTCAGACGAACCGAATGACATTGTCTGCACATTGAGTTTCCTCGTTTTTCACCGACGAAAATTAATTGAACATTTCGGAGGAAAAAGAAGAAAAAAATTATATAACACTGGATCGGGATGTGAAGGTGATTTCTGGTACATGATCGATGAAAAGTCGATACGTTCATCGTATTAAGGGCGCGCACATTGAACATTTAACAATGACCACCCAACAAACATCGTGTACATATATATATGTGTAACAACGTATATAAAAGCGATATGTTTTTAGATACAGATATAGAAAAGCATGTTAACGTCAAATCACGTACATTTCGCTCCGAAATTCTTGCTACATTCGTCTTCTTTTCAGACAGATATTATATCCTAATCGCGACGCCGACATTCGGTATGTCTTCTTTTGTATATATTTTCAATAGTAAATGGACACCAACTGGTGCACACACGTGCAGTCAATCATAATTTGTGTGTGAACGGCTGAGGCACACGTATATACCACATGTAAATTATATATTAATTATTAAAGTAGGTACAATACACGCGTGCTGCATTAATTGTTCACCGCAGGTGCGGGTTTTTGATGTGTGTGGGTCGTTTGTCTAGATGGGTATGTTGTTTTGTGCTGTAATAATTGATGAAAGGAAAATTCTGTCATTTGTTCATCGGTTATCAATACGTGAAAATATCGTAATTTTGTTTTTTCATATAAAAGTAGTCAGCAAATGTGTAGGTAGGTATGAGCCCCATACCTGTTCGTAGATATTGCAATGGTCGGTCGTTAGATGAGAGGAGAAGATTAAATAAATTTTTCAACCTTCGAACCGATTGATGTTAATAAAAATAAAAACTATAATCCGTAATCCAAATGGTACACCATACACGACTGTACAACTCGTGAATGATTAGTTATGAAAATAATATAAGATTCAATGGGGGTCCGGTGAATATTAAAAATTTGAATTTAATTAATAGTTGCGAATCGATCGAGTTCAAATATGAACGTCAATACGATTCGGTTGTCGCACTTGTTACTGATAGACCACTGGCAACAATTCCATCGTTCAACTGGCCGGGTATTGATTTTTCAGGGAAACGTAACATTCGAGCTAGTTAAAGCCGTCCCTCCTCTTCCCTTTAAATTATTTTAGCGGAGGTTGCGAGTCCATGTATTTTAAAATTGACGATTTTATTGATATTAATTTCATAATAATCTTGGTACAATCAAACGCAGGAAGTAAGCCTCGTGCGTACCAGTAACAAACGTTTCAATTTGTATCGTCCTGACGTATCATACATAGGTATATTGTAGAGTAGCGAATTACATGGATGATCATTTAATCTTAATAATTCACCTACCTTTGTGATGGCTTACGAACTTTTACCGGGGATCGATGCACACCCGAAGAGCCAAGTAATAGCTGCAGTGTTACGAAAAGACTACTGCCCTCGATTGAAAAATCCCTTTGAATTTCGGAGCAATTCTCGTAGTGGAATGTACGGGAGGGACTGATGGTCGTTTCTCTGAACCGATGCTGCCTAGGATTATTATTGGCTGCGGAGTTTTCCACTGGTTCAATGTGGTCTGCGCAGACAAAACGCTCGCGCATGTTACTTAGAACCAGAGGATACCGGAAATCGTACAGACATTGACATCTGACGTCACTTACTTGAAGCTGAGTCAGTAACCAGCTGTTACTTAACGTGCCTTCAACGATGGAAGGTATTCCATTCCATTCCCTTTCGAAACGACCGCTGAAACCGCGGGCCGCGGATGCGCGAGCCCGCAGTTCTTATCTTCATCCGATACAGATGCGACGTATGGTACACCCTATCGATCTTTCTATGACCTTGAGAAACTTTGGAAAAAGATTTTTTTTATACCACAGCTTATAAAAGAAGGAGGTCTGGTTTTCCAAGAACCGATATTTACTAGAACCGAATTCACGTACATCGTTTTGGTATTGAAGTAAAAGATGGATTCGTGAACTTTCAGTTGGAAAAAGGGGTTAGATGGTACGTATTCCCCAGGGGTGTTAACCGTCTGCGTCGTAGAAGGCGCGAAGAATATTTTCCATTTGCTTCAGAGAGGCAAGATAATCCGGTAGAGATTACCAAGAGCGTACTCTTATTTATGTTCGGTTAAAAGGATTTTAATACACGTCGAGCACCTGTATATATATAGTACAGTCTCATAATTCAAAGGGATGATGGCTGCCATATATTTTCTACGCTTATCTCTGTCGGGATTTACATAAGATATAAAAGTAAACTACTGACAATGTGATTCGCGGACCTTTTGACGCATAAATACTTTCTTCATTTCTTTTTAGACTCCTAAGTTTCTATCACACAGACGCGTCCTGCGGCACGTTCCATTTAATTTTTAAATATTACTCGCGTATGATTTTACACGAGACTTTCGTTTTTACTTCGCCTGGTTTTTCAAGTAGCGAGAGGCACGTGCCCACGTGGAAAATACGAAGCGTATGTGTATGTATTTCGAAGTCTATTTATCATACCGAGATGTATTTACGCATATTTCCCTCCTTCCTCCCTTTCCCCTCGCGCCACCTGTTATATATCGTAGGGTGAAAGGTGTTTTATAATACAATAACCGGGATGTTTCCCACGGATGGGGATGGCGACCCTTTAGCGTTTCTCGTCTCATCCCTTTGCATCGGGAGAGCGGCCTTGTTGCGCTTGGTATTTCAGACGTCGTGGAAGGTGACGGATAGCCGAACGGAGAGCCTCCTATAAACTCAAGAATTTATTGCAGGATATTTAGGGGTGGGTCATCGGCGCTTCGGGTTAATTTTTTTCCTTTTCTCCAAGTGTCAGCTAAGTACGGAGCAATATCTATACAGGTATGAAGAAGTTACTACGCGCGGCGAATGACAAGCCAAATTCTCGTTCGCCCGAAGGTTGGCTTACCCCGGGTATATCTCTTCATCCGATAATCAAGGCATCTCAACTTGTCGAGATTATAATTTACCGCGAATCGGGTGCCACGTGAACCGGGAACGTTATACACTGGTATATAACTATGCATAAATATACATGAATGTATATACGAGAAGATGGGTACAATGAAGATTCCAAGGGATTTACATAATTGCGCGTACAAATTTCCCGAACTTTGCCTGCAGTAGGAAGGATTTGCGAAAGGGCGTCTTGGAGTTGTGCCGCAGTGGTGGTGTGGATTCGTTTAAATAATATTATGAATTATTTATCAATGAAAACGTATGATTTAAACACCTGTTACAGCGCTCTTAGTTCTGAGCCTGATATCGATCGAGGGAGGGAGTAAAGAACGACGAAAATAACGCGTTGAAATCCTCGGGAAAAGTTCATTTGAAAATCGAAACTCAGAATCAGAATCAGCTTGATGCGGGCGGAGCTAGTACCCAAATTTTAAGATTGACCCCTCGGTCTGGAAAATTATTCACCGTCGCGAATGGTAGACGAGCGATGTACGGTTACTTCTACGAATCTAATATTAATGCACAATTCGCTTCCACTGTCTTGCTCGAGAACACGTACTACGATATATAATATTTATATATTTCCAAGTCGTGCGATACGCGAAACTCCCTGTCACATCGAGTAGAGGTGACACGAAATTTTCTCAGTTGGAGAAAATATCCTTACAAAGATGAAGCCTAGAATACGGCTAGGGGCGGAACGCTGGTATGGGGTTAAAGTAACGGGGGGTGGGGGTAAAAAAATGGTAGAGTAGTACGGGGGAAAAACGGTAGAACGGAAGGCAACCAGGGTTGGGAATACACCCTGGTGCCTCGTTCTTGGATTTTTTATTACACCTGGTAATACGCCAACCTCCCTTACTGCGTATCTATTGCAGAGTTCTCGCAACTGATGCTGATCCTGCGTAGCTGTAGAGGATTATCGGATTTACAGACGCGAGGTATCTACTCGCATCGACCTAGTCATTGCGTATAGAGGCGGTCATCGTTTCGCCGCGATTCGCGTACCTACAATTCACCCACGTCCCTTACTTTGTAGGGTATATCGCCCGAGAGGCGATTCTGCTAAAACTAGGGGCAGAGCTTAAGCTAAGCGAGTTGATTTTGCACAATGTGTGATGTAATTGCAGCGCGTTTAACGAAATCCAGTGCTACGTACCTGTGTGTTTCTCTTATTTTATAGTTTTCTCTTCTTTTTTCTTTCAGAAATTTATCTTCTCGCAGCAGGGACGGCGACAATGCTCAGGGTTGGTATTTCAAAGGTGCAAACAGAGCAAGCCTTTGAACTTTTGTATTATCATTTTGAGTGGTTCCAAGTCCTCCAACGTACCTGCCTACATACACAGATATCCTTACACAGAAGAGCACAATATCAACTGCACCAACGACAACTCGCGAAGCTAAAGTCAAGAACTTCCGGCGACTCGCAACGGTAGCAATCTCACGAAATGTTGAATTAAAATTTGTCCCGCAATGCTCGGGGGTGTATTTGCATGAGAAACATAAAGTTTTCTTTTTCCTCTACTTCCTTTTTTTTATTCTTCATCTCTATCTCTCTCTCTCTATCTCTTCTTCTCTCTATCCCGGCACTTTCACCGACTGTGGGAAAAAGGCCTCTTCTTCTTCGCGTGTCTGTATGGCGAGCGAGCTTTTACGGAAATTATATACCCGTTTGAGCCGCGTCGCCCTGTACGCAACCGTACTTGGTATCTATTCAAAAGTTTTCATAACGGAGCCACTTATGCGAATAGCGCGATCGCATTCGCTGCAACTTCGTCGTTGCATAATACTCAAGACGAATTATCGGAGACATGTAGGTAAGCCGATGTTGCGTTGCGGGTTTAGAAATGGCTTCCGAGTTGGCATACCAGAACGATCGTTACGATACGGCGGTCTCGGAAGCGCTACGAAGGTTGACCAAGAGTAAGAAGAGGGAAAAAAAATATATAAGAAAATAAAAATAAAGTAGAAAAAGGAAAAAAATTAAAAAAAAAAAAGTGCGTCTTTTAAAATTTATAGCCAAGGGCCAACTGCCCGGCCCAAAGTTCGCGATATTTTCATCAAAACGCCAATAAATTCTTGGCTAGAAGGTCTTTGGGGCTTCAAAGGAGCTGCCAATCCCTGCCCATGCCGCGAACTACCCCGGAAGAGCCTGGATTTAAGATTCTCCATTTTACCGAGAAATATATTGGTATGAGCCACCGTTCCCTCGGGATAGGTTAACTTCTTACTTGGTACGAGGGCAGACGAGGATGAGGAGGAAGCGATGGGGTATTTCGGGTCGTGGAGAGCGCATCGATCAGATCCTCTGTCATTAAATATTTAAGACGGACACGGAGTCCATGAAACCACTGGGAGTTGCCGGTAGATCCCGAGTCTACTAACCTTTGAAAGACTTGCCAAATTTCACGACACATCGATGAACTTTTTAAAAAATTAACCCACCAAGTATCTTATATCGCTCGATATAAGAAACTAGAAGAATTTTCTGTATCAAAAAACTTATACCTGGTCGATCCCTCGATTATCACCACCTTCGGGGGGTGTACGGTGAGTCTGCCGTTTTCATTTTTGACCATCGTTCCCCGATACATCGCCGTGATCGGCGACAAACCATCGATCGGTTGGATTCCCAAGTAAGACGGAAACTCCATGGAAATAAAAATCCCATCACGGGGCAATTTCACCTCCTGCACCATCGATGTATTTGGCTTATCGTTTCCCTCTTCGTTGACCATTTTTCCGCCCCTATCTTCTTCTAATCCCAAACAAAACGAAAACAAAAAACAAAAAACAAAAAACAAAAAAAAAAGAAAAAGAAAATACTAAGAAAGCCGGGATCTATATAATTGGCACATGTAGTATGTACTCTTGTGGTTGAAACCTGAAGCGAAAGTCACTGACACTTTAACAACGAAAACGCGACGGTTGTTCGGATAGTTCGGAAACGGACTGATCGTGAATTTCATGCGGTTGTAGTTAAATATCAGCAAGATAATCGAATCGAACTTGTTTCCGAGGGAACGGTTTTCAGCTATAGTTCAATAATTGCAATCTATACTCGGTTAACTTCCGATATTTTGACACACCCATAATTCCAAACGTCCAAACGCGCTCTATTCAGATGCATAGGTATCCATGTACAATCGATCTTGTTGTGTAGGTTTTGATACGGTGTGTTAAATAATGAATGAGCTGACCATCCTTGATTGTGATCCAAACATGTGAACGATCAGGTGCATTACCGCGACTGGTAAAACCATGAGACGAATGAGGATTTATGTGAGTTATGTTAAACCATCGTGCAAGCGATGGGGGAGTTGTGAAGGACATAAAGTTGAGGGGTCAGGGGTGAATCCTTCCCGACCACTACTTGATTTAGTTTTACACATTTTCCCTCAGCTACGAGAGTTAAAAAAAAAATGAATAACTAAATAAAAGAGGAAAATAAAAAATCCGGAAACAGGAATTCACAAGCTGCGGCAACTCTTCCTGCAACACCCGCGCGCATCGTTCGCCCTTGGTACAGTAATATCCAAGAGTTCAGGTGCCGAAGAATTGATGTGGAATGTATAATAAAATTCTTGGTTTCACAAAAAGTTAGCACCATTCGAATCGGCATGTGGTATACACGCGTACGTGATTCACGAAATAGCTATACATCTCTCATAAACCAAGCCAGCCCCTCGTGGGGCTTGATACATATTTTTTCCATCGCGATATACTCGAGTTCTTTCGGCGTGAATTGCGGAACGACAGGAAGTCGACGCAAATGTCATCGTGAAAAGGTATGAGAACTGGCTCTAGAGTTTACTTGACGTTCGTAACTCGCACGAGACTTTAAACCCGTAGAGCACGTTAAATACCTGGGACGAGTACCGCTTTTTTATTGCATCAACAAACTTAGAAAAATGCAACAGAGCGAAGGTGAGTGCATGCGAGAAAATAAAAAAATAAAATTTCAGAAAGTACACAGCGCATTGGACGGAAATTTATCGATCTCGTTCGGCTACCCCGCAGCTAGGTCCAACTGTGATCTTGTTGTTCATAAGTTATTAAGGGTTCCATGGTTGCGTTGGTGGAGGGTGAAGGTGGCCCAGGTGGCGCAGGTGGAACCGCCTTAGCACCAGTCGTTTTCGTGATGAACTAATGCATAAGTAAAATCTCCTCCTTGTAACTCGTAAAGTGAGGCACGTGCTACTCGACCCGAACCTGCAGTCTACGGACGGGTACAAATTCTTTCGGGAAAAATATATTACCAAATTCATTACGTGTCCCGTAGTTTTATTTTTTACGCGTGTACCTTCGCATTTTTCACCCTTCCGGATTTATAGAAAATTTAATAAGAATTCTGGTGAAATTTTTTTTTTCCAAAATTTTCTGAGATGCTTAAAAACCTGATATCGACTCATAGAGAGAAAGTGAATACGTCAACCACCGAATAACTATTTTCTAATCACATATACGACGCACGTATTTTTCATCAAAACATCATTTATATACCGCGTCATAAATTAGGCGATCGAACATGAATCGAATTGATTTGAGATCGACGAAACAGTCAGCTACGGTGAAATTATCACGGGTTAAAACTTCTAGTTTTTGACCAGCGGACGTAGATTGGAGAGATTTTTCAATCCAAAGCGATTTTACTGGTCTGAGCGTTAGAGGATTTCGAACGTGACCTGAATTTCGAACGATAGCTCTGGATGCAATCATCGTTCTATGCTAGGACGTTTTGTGATGAAGCAGTCGACGACGTCGTTCGGACGGTAGGAACCGAAAGAGCGTTGGTTAGTTGGCTCTGAAGAGAGCAGGGCAACAATCACGGACGATTGAATCTAACCCTATCACCCCCTAGAGTTATCTAGTCGACTCTCAATGAGACTGCAGTCTCTTAATATGCCCATACGTATGTGACCCCATATTCGGAACTGCTTTAACTTAAATAACCAGACGAAATCCTTTCGCCGTCGATGCGAGTCGGGTGCTAAAAGAGGGACAAGGTACTCCTGAACTTCACCGACCTGGAGACAAGTAGGCACGTCTCGGCACTTTCACCATCGAGATTATAATAATTAATCGTCAAAACTCGCCGAGCAAGAACTTAATTATTTCATACTTCCCATCCCGCGTGAACTTGACACTTTGAATTTTTCTCAAATTAAATATGGAACGCTAATAATTTTTTAAATATTGACTCCGGTCATACTTTAATCCCAGGCTTTTACTCTTGGTAGAAAACGGACCAAGTTGATTAAAAAAAAAATTTCTTCCGTCGTTGAAATCAAAAAAGTTTGCAAATCCCTTTCAAAAAGAAACTGAGTTTTATACAGTTTTTCGAGTAGTACAAGTACACGAATAACTGAAGGGCGAACGATGTACCGTGAAAAAGGGGTTAGAGTATAAAACGCTCGGGGGATGGTAAACATAAGGATTTGTGCGAAACCGTTCGTTTTTATAGTAGTAGTAAAATTTCATGGAAGATTCGGGTGCGGTTCGCGGCCAGTCGATCTTGACTGGACGGTGGCGTGGCGGCCTGACGGTATACATTTACCTATCCAGCGACCCTACCACTCGTCATTTTTCTGCGCAACATAACTAAATCTTTAGGTATATGCGTAGTTACGTTCCTATATATAAACCTTATACATACATATCGCAGATGTGGGAGTGGTGGGTACCCCGGAGGACGATCTTTTATTTTTTTCAATCTAACGGCCGGGGATTCGTGTATAACGAAATAGGGGATGCTGAATCACTTCGAAGTACATTCAATGCGTTGTAGAGGAGGACCTTTATAGTTGTTATACCCTCGTGAGATGTCAAGTCGTTTGAATTCACGATACACATACGATATATAGGCTTCCACAGAATCCCTGCGGAATAATTCGATGCTTTTAATTGAAAGGAAATAGATACGACCTTGTACTTGAAGGGACAGTTGCTTCCGCCATGTTCGTTGACCACCGCTGACCACTTTTAAGCAGCTGATTTTTTCAGGACGAAGTATTCTGCAAAAAAAGAAAGTAGGACGAAGATTAGGATCAAAAAGATAATGGCGATTTTTCATTTTTTTCGTCAGAAATATTCTCTCCGTTTCTACGCTAGAATTCTAGCTCGCTCTACTCGATGCATCGAGGAGCCTTGAAATTACATTCGTTTCTAGCTAGCAGCTGAATAAACTTTCTCGTAAACGTTTTCTACCGTTGTTTACGAACATCGCTACATCTGGATGGTTTAGAAATATAATCGTGGTGCATATCAAACACACGGTTGCTGATCAAACTGGCTTGAGAGTCCACTCGTACTATATTTTGCCGTCGGACACGATTTCTATAAGCAAATCGCAGGTGGGTATTCACGTACCTTATATACCCTGAAGGAACCCAGATATTAAAATTCTTTTTTGTCTAGCGGGTGCTTTACCCGGCTTATCTCGCATATCCCTATATACTGGTGGAAGGTTTAACGATATTTACACAAAGCTTGTAACTGGTTTGCATATCACCTCGCGCCTACGTTGGCCTTCTTTTCTCCTCTCCCCGAGACCTGAGACTCGCAAATGAGCATTTCTTTCTCTCACAATGACGGTTTTGTTCGTTTTAAGGTAGCAGCTACACGGTTATTCTTGAAATTTATTGTAGAGTTTATCGCCCGTTTTTATACAAAAGTCGAGGACAGACGCTCAAAGTCTCGACGCAGATGGTTTCGCCGTTGGAAAGTTAAGCAACAAATTTCACTACGTCGTAGAACGTACTCAAACTTTGACCAGATTTGCACTTGAAAAATTCCACAGAGGCATCGAAAATCATAGATTTTAAATGTCCGGATCGTGTATTCTTTCTGTACACATGCAACTGTGTGCGACCCAAGGGATATTGTTGAGAAGGTTGAGAATCGAATACAGATATGGGAGTTGAAATATAAGACGGCGAAATATGAGCTGAAAAATATTATGATTTTAATTATTACGTAGCGAAAGAATCACCAATTGCTGTCTCACCAGATTCTTAGCACTGCAGCTTCATCCTCTGGGAACCGTGAGATCCTTAAGGGAGAATCATTCTGTATAATATAGTGGGAAGAGTTTTAATACAATCATTAATGCATGGCAAAATGAATATAAACATTAGGCGAGTAACTTTGGGATTCGGAAGTTGCCGGATTGCTAATTTTCAGTGAAGAGAGACTTTACGCGGTAGTTGGCATAATAGATGGTGTCCGCATGCGCCAAGTACACTTGTTAAATTGCCAGAGAAATGATAAGAAGATTACACCAGCTCAAGACGCATCTTACCACTAGCCTATGAATTTTTTACTCTCATAAGATTTAATCCCTCTTCATTATCACGTATATTAGTATTTATCACAGTCGCAAATGTTGGATCGAGGATGAGGCAAAAGAATTCAAATCGGAATACCCACAGCGTAACAAAAGATTTTAATTATTTACCCGAAATCAAGGTTTTCCAAAGTCATAACATTTTCCGATTTTAGGGTCAGAGATGAAAATCGTTTCCAATGTATTTTGAGCTCAGGAATTCAAATCTGCTAATTGAATTGATTCACTTATGTATGATGTATTCACCATATAGTCACAATTGTTAGGTTCAACAAATAACAAAAATAAGGTAAAATAAGAAATATATGCTGATTAGATGGCTAGAAAAACTCTGCCTGGGTTGTGGTGTAGTCAGTGGAACGGCGTTTTCGAACTGCTCGGTCTTTTTGGAAAATTTGAATCGAGATTACACAGGCACATATATAGTGGTAAAGCGGTTTCTCATGTGCGGACGATAAAATATACCGGAGGTTCAATATTGTAGTCCAGGTCTTGGCTTGGTTCCAGCGGTGGCACTGCAAAAGCAGGAACAACAATTTGAACAAAAAGTGTTTGGTATATTCGACGGCATAGTCATTACTGGCCAATATGCTATAGCGTCACATAATCCGCAGTATCAAAAATTGCTATAATGCGGTAAGATTTTGCAAATCCGTGAATTTGTCGATCAGAGAGCTCATGGAGCAGCTGACATATTATCTCTGTTTTATAAATCGTTTAGTTCTATTTCCAGACGTATAGTTGCGCGTCAGCTGTGGTATTATTATACTCCAAATTTCGTCCCTTTTACTCATGTCTCGTTATTAAATTAAACTTTCTTTTATTTTTCATAAAAACGAACGCAGTATTATATGGCACGACGATGCTTGAAATGAAATAATATCGCTCGCTTTTTCTCTTTGATATATTTTTGCGGGATATTAAGAACTGAAGTGGTATCCTTGACAATATACTCTATACATCGATCCGTTTCTGCGTTTGTAAAATTTACAAACTGTACGGATAGATATCTGGAGGTTTTTCTTTTCTTTTTTTTTTTTGGGTGGGAGTTTGATCCAGTAATATCGCAGATATGTATCTCAATTTTCGAATTGTTTGGAAGACCAGCGTTTCAAGTGTCCAACTATATAGGTACACGTTGCTACGATTTCACCGTTACTTCGATAACCGAGAACTTACACCTGCACTCAAACTCGAAATAGACTGAACGTCATCACCATAAACCGGAAATCGTATTATCCCGGTTGAAATGTCCTGGAATAGCACCAGCACTCTAGATGCATCAGGGCGGTAAATCGTCGCACCGACAGACGTGCATATTTAATCCTCATGACCTTTCAACCGGAGTTTAATCAGCTGCTAGATGAACTGAAATTGGCGGAAATTTTAATTCATTATTTTTACATTGCACAGAGATTCATACATGAGAATAGGAACCCGCGGGATCAAATTTGCGACTCAGAATTATATTAAAAAATATATAATACATAAATTGTATAGAATGCATGCACGTACTACAGAGATTGTCTGGTGAAAAAATCGTGACGAGGAATTTCGCCATAGCAGTGAGATTTTCGGTGTGTGATAGAATTTCATTTCTTTAATTCCCAGAGCAAAGATATGTGTGACGTTTGCAGATGCAACTACACCTCTAAGAATTCATTTATTCCAGTTATAACCAAAGTCAAACAAGTTGGAAGATAAGGTTACACCTCACTGAACTTCGTAACGATGCGCTGAAAAACCCCATAAGCTGAGAATATTTGGCGGGCGTTATATACCTACGCCCACCAATTTTCTACCTACACGCATTAATTAGGAAATACAAGTTGGATGTTCTACGAATTCATTTATATGTATATATACGCCGGTATAATATGTGCACGTTCAGGCATGGTGTCTTTTCATACCCATTTCCCATTCTCCCGCACCCCTACGAGGAATCCTGAGAGTTTCGCTTTGGACGTGTTGCTGCTAGCGTGGTGTTATCGCAGTTCTTCGGAGCCCCTGGTATAGCCCTAGTTTATGGTTCACCGTACATTAAAACTTTCACGTCATTATAAAGCGTAATACATAAAGTTGAGAGAGTTCACGCAAGTACTCAAACCGTGGCAGTTCAGGTTGGACAGCCCTAACTTTACCTGATGTTAGATTTTCTAAAATCGCCAACAAGGGAGGCATTTCTAAGGAAACGTTAATATCGTAAATGCGGCCTGGTATTAATTCCTCACTGAATCTTTCCGAAGCTTTTCCATATTTTCAAGGAAGCGATGTACCAAAATAAATAAATAAGTTAAAAAATTTAAGAAAATTAAAAAAAAAAACACTAAAAAATAAAATAACCCTTGCAACTCGTCGCGAATTTTTGAGGGAGACTCATATCACCGTTCAAACTTTCCTACACATAGTCACTCGCACTTTGTAAAGTTTAAATTAAATTAACCTAACAAGATTTATCCCGCATGGCCCACGTTCCATCGGGGTGCCACTCGAGAACGAGGTCTTACCAGCCGCTGATAGAGAAAACTTTATTTCTACACAAGATCCCTTTTCCGCATCGGAACTAAACAGTCCATTATTTATCGGACTTTTCTCTTCGATGTCTGGTAGAATAATAAATCTGAAAAATTGTCCCGTCGATATACGGGACGATCGAGTGTAGCGCGGTTAATGGTAATAATCAAACGCGATTTTCAGATTCGAAAGTTCATGATAGGTAAAAATTTTCGACGCGAATTATTCGCGTTACACGAATACACCGAGGCAAGCCGATATTTTACTGCTCGAGCTATACGCGAAATCCATCCGTAAATGGATTACGGAAACCGTAATCGGAAATTATGGGCGATAAGTCAACGTCTCAGTGAGCTCAGAGGTAATATATTCGGGTTTCACGTGGTTTCTATACATGTATAGTTCAGAATTATGACCCACAGCGAGTAAAATTTTTTTATTTTCTCACTGCAATTGCAACTGCACAAATAAAAAGAGAAAAAAAAAAAACGGGCAATGCAATGGCCGATCATATACGGTATGCGAGTAAAGGTCCCGCACGGGGAAAAAGCTCGGGGTAAACTGTTTTAAGTTATTTTCTATTCATATATACTTTGCAAAGAGGTAAGTTCTATCAAAAGAGTATAGATACAATCAAGGGCGGTCAGTGACCTCCGTTCTAGATGAACTCGCGCATCGGTACATCAATATTTCAATACCTTCTGATCCCCTTGAAGCGACTATAAAGATGAATGCGAAAGAGATATCGTCGAAGGATCGCAGCTCGTTTGCGAAAAATATAAAATTCCGGGTATACGTTCAAGTATTGAGCAAATAATTAGCGAGTCGTTCGTGACCTGAAAATTACAACTTTCGCAATACATCCCATATTCTACCTAGTATTACATCGGAACGCAATCGGAACGAACATCCGCCGTACTAGTTCCGTATAAAAATGATGCTAAAACATTCTCCCTTTTCAAAAAACAAAAGGAACCGTATTTTTTCGTGTAGTATAATTTCCGCTGCGATTAACATAAAAAACTTTCGAGATAGATACGCACCGATAACTTCAGATTAATCAGCCCACGTTCTTTTTTTTTGTTTTCTTTGAATAATATTCGCTGGTATGTAACTTCGTTGCATTATCCCTTGCTATATCGTCGAAGGAGAAGGTCACGAAAAAGCTCCGAGTATACTCGCACACACAGGATAAAAGGTGAAGACACGTATATGGGTCGCGTTGTCGTTGGAGCAGTCTAATCGAGGAGAAATCTTTCGTCGCTTTCCCCTCTGTAGGGTAAATATTGTCTGAAGAAAATTGGCCGCTTCCCACTCGACGAGGGTTTTCGCCATTCATAGCCTCTATATACGCAGATCACCAACGCCTTGGAACCAACCATTCATGTACGTTCCGCAGGTGAGAAGGATCCGTTGTTAACCATACCCGTTTACTTCAATACCTGCTCCGTCGCTAAGAACACAAGACTGGTTTTAATTGAATCACGTACAACCCACACAAATTCTCGAAATCTTATCCCAAATAGATTCTATATATGCGAGGGTCGAATGAATTAATTTTAACGTCGCGCGCTTTCGAGATCAAACTCGAAATTTTCGGAAGGTTTACTTATAAAATTTCCCCATATTTTCTCAACCCTCACCTTTCCGTGCCGCTGTTTACTGCTGTTCGTGTCATCGTTTTGAGGTGCCTTTCATCTCGGTGCCTCGAATATTGAGCTCACTTGACGAGAAATAATCAAACAGAGTCGTTACCTAAGACGCGGTAGAAGCAGGGAGTCCTTATTTTTGAAAAATCCATGCAGGCGAAGTGAAAAAGAAAATAGGAAACAAAAGGCAACAATTCTTTTTTTCGATATAAGAGAGAAAATTACGCTCGAAATAATATCCCGAACTTACATTTAGGTATCTGGTGCACGTAGATGAAACTGCCATTTCACTTGCTGCTGCTGCTTCTTCTTCTTCTACTTCCACTTCTTCTTCTTCTCTTCAAGCAGGCAACATCAGGTCAACAACCTTGCACCGAGCAAACCAACTCCGCCGTGAACCTGTACCGTTATGCCTCCTCTCGCTGGCTGATGACGGTAAGTGCTTCTGCTTGGAAAAAATGCCAAAGATGTTCCAACCGAGACTGTGAAAGCGGTGAATGTGAACCGACCGCCAGTTCCTCGTATGAGGCGAAACTAAGGTGTGCTATCTGTCTAGATAGGTATATGCGAATGATGAGCACGATATGTGTGAATACTACAGTCAAAAAAACTCCCATATAAATCGTTGCCGCATCCGATTCCGGTGTTGTAAAAAATACGACGAATTGAAAGCCGCATAACGATATTTTTTGGTTTATTTTCCTTTTTTTTGTTCTTTTCATCGACGTATGCATTCTGCGTGAAATCCGAGGTTATGCACATACCTGAAGTTCAGGTAACTTTCACTTGGTATTCAATTTCGCTCGGTCATCACCATGACTCAACGGACCTCGAGTGTTAGATGTTTATCATGGTGATGAAAAATTCGACCGCGCGATGGCAGGTCGTAACGAAAGTAGCGGAAAATGTGTTTTCGGATTTGCTTTGTGTCTAATACACGAGATGTGGAATACCGTTTCTGTTGATAAATATAATATGATAAAGTTTCTCATGGTAATACACATATTATATACCGTGTTAACGTGGCACCGATTTCTCTTCTGCCACTGATGTGCTGTTAATAATGATCATTTGAATAGCGAAATTTATCAGAGTACAGGTTTTAGATTTCAAAGTAAAATTCGGTAGCTGGTGATTCGGATGTGGCGCATCTTTTTAATCGTCGATTCCAATTTTGTGGTCTAGCATCGATCAGTTCATAGGAGATAATAAGAAATCTGTTTTAAGGTTCTCGTTAAGAATCCGAATCTGTCAAGCAAATTGACATGAGGCTAAAAATAATCAAGTTACCTACGATGATGGAGGGCGAAGTGGCGAAGGGGCAAAAAAAGAGCTTCTTGGGCTCCGAATCAGATTCGTCTAGAGACGGTCGACGGTCTGACCTCGACGTCTCGTATGTTTGTTGAGGCATGGCCACGTCATCTGGAAATCGCTCTCCTTATGTCACCTTACTCGCCTGCGAGTAGAACTTGAAACTTTCCTACATATTGCCATATAATACGCAAAGTGCGTACAAATGACGCTGCAGCAGGGACAGTCGAGGGAAAGTGAAGGATAAAAAGAAAAAATATGGAAGATAGAAAAAGCTGTTGCGGAGCGGTGCACATCTTGAAATCTAATAAACATGACAGCGAAAATAGCATAAAAATTTTGCGATTACTCTGGTCGGAAATTTGATGCCTCAAGTATTCATTCTCTCCTTTGCAGAGTTCGGTTTATGGATTATTTTGTGAAATGCATGCCGGTCAATTTTCGACGGAAACTAAGCGGATGGGCTACAGATAAAAGTGCCCGCATCTAATTATATGAACAAAGATAATATACGCTTATCTTCGGACTCATTGCGGCTTCCAGCATTCCGAACGAACATGAATACGACATGAAAATTTACGCCGAGACGCAATGTAAAATTATTGGTTTACTCGCGACACATCTGACATGCATTCGAAAAATTATACAGAGTTTGTTCTGTGTACATCCCAAGCTATCAAAGTCGGTCTATTTTTATGTCTATGTGTCGAGCGAATTATCGGGTTGACCGCGTCATTCGAGACGTCAAACATCCTCGGGCTCCTGGTAGATAACTTTATTTTTGCCGTTCATATCTGCTTTTATCGGTCTGATCAGACAATACCGGGGATGCCGTATAAGTTTGATGTTTTTGACGGTTGTTCAGATAATTGAGTAGTCGCGTCGGTGCCGATCGATGAAACATTTGAACCCTGATGGAAACGCCATTTAATAATTATAACGCTGATAAAATCGGAAAATCGGTTTCCGGTGCAAAGATTGAAAAGCTACGAGTCGGCGGATGTAAAAATGTGAACGTTTGCTGCGGAATCGAAAGAAGCAGCAGCAGCGACGAATATCTATACTTGTACGCTTTCGGAGCGGGTCAAGCTTCCGAAAGTCAAACAGCAGAGTGGCTTTCAAGCGCGATGACATCATCGCGTTTTGTAAAATCGACTGAAAGAGGACCAAAACGAGGCTATCAGACCTCGGTATACAAGCACGCGAGGTGCGTAGGTGCTACGTAGAGACCGGGAGAGAACCAATGAGACGGCGCAATGTGGCGGTCGGCTTTCGGCCGCGCGGCTTCCTCCTGAGCTGGCGGTTCCCCTCTCACTCTTCTTCGTCCTCACCCACGTCCTCGGCCTCCTCCTCTTTGCCCGCGAACCACCGAGCCCTCCGACCTCGTCGCCGCCGCCACCTCGCTCGACTCTCGCAGCTCAGTTGCCGTCAGTTTCCGTCGGCACCCGACCTCGTGCAGACATGAGCCGTTCACTTACCATGATTTTCGCCCTGGCGACGTGTTGCGTGCTCGCGTACCTGTCCACGAATTCCGTGGAAGCCGCGGCAGATGCTTTCAAAGTGAATACGGTCTACGTACCGGAAGGCTGTACCGTAAAATCACGTAAAGGAAACCAGCTAACGATGCACTACACAGGAACTTTGACTGACGGTACAAAGTTTGACTCGAGGTCAGTGTTTTTTTTAAATCAATTCAATTCTTCTGTTTCTTCTTCTCCATTTCAGTGAATCACTCACCGACTCTCAACTACTTGTTGGTTCATCTCACACCGCCCTTACATATTTTACACATCATCCCGCGACGGTTGCTCACTTACTCATCCGCCGTCTGGGTTCCATATTTCCAATTGATCATCTAACAAAACATTCATGAGATTATCCGAACTCGAACAGCTGCACAGCTGGAAAGATCTGTAGATGCCGTTGCCGCCAATTCCTGAATACGTTCCCACTAAAATACACTTCAAGAATGCCTCACCAGATTTTTACGGTTCATCTTCACGCGTTAGCTTTAATGGATAACCCCAAGTCTAACGTGATACTCAAAAATATGTCTTCAGTTTCACGTAGTCGAACATCGTGTTACGACTAAATTTCCTCCACCTTCACATATCGACACATTTATCTACGTATACATTGGACATATATCGTTCGAATGACGCAAACCGTTAGGTATACAATGATTATAATCAATTCTAATCACGAATCGAGCATACGCCTTTTTTTTCTTTTCGTTAACCACGGTACGTTCGTGGGCCAGTGATATTCTGATTGTTAACTGAAAAAATATCTTTACTCACTCCACGTTATCGGCCTGAGGTCAGCTGCATACGAACTAAACGGTTTTGAAATCGCGGCGAAAGATATGTTTTATGTGGTCGGATTCCGTGGTTTGGAACGATCGAACCACCAATCACGAGGACTTAACGAACGTTGATGGTATAATCAGCTGTGCAGCGATGAGAGAATGGATAAAATTAATTTCGACTCACCGCACAATTTATACATACATAATTCCATTCGCTCGATGAAGAGCAAACACAAGAACTAGTTACTTATTCTATGGAGTCATTAGTTCCACGTATTCTATCCAGCCTAAGTTTTGATCACGTTATTTGACTTATTCTTATCGGTGGTCGAAGCGAACGACCGTATAAAGGTTTGATAAATTATATGGTTAATCGTGAATCGAGCTAATCTGTAATCAGCTCGAACGCTGAAAGCTTCCCTACAGCTTTTATGCCTCAGTTAGAGTCGACTAAACCGGATTGTTATATCTAAACGTCCGATCGATGAGCTTATGGTTTCTGTTGGATGACCGCGATATTATTGTTGAAAGTTTGATGACTTATATTTTCATAAAACGTTCGCATCTACATTACGTACCAGTTTTATTTTCATCCACATAAAGAGCGTGCATTTCTTGAATCTATATATGGATAAAATGGTTATTTTCCCGCGTCAATAGTTCAGGTTTGATAAAACGTGAAGTTTAGCGCATAAATTCCGTAGCAAGTTTCGAAGCAAACATGAACATGCATCGCATTTACTTTGTGTAATTATGAATACAGTTATACCTGCAGTTTGATGATAAGCCGATTACTGCTCGAGGAGACATCGTCGACTCTTTAACGTTCCGAGTGAAAGTTCTGTTCGTATACGCGACGCGCTTTGATACCTACGTACTTGACGATCTGAAACTGTCCAATGGAAAAATCGATGTTCGCAAAGTTCAACCGGACAAGCGCTACTCCGACGATGCTGTTTTCATCGTTTTTTATTTTTTTATTGTACACAAAAAACGATATCCTGCGATACATCGTGTCCTTATGTGCATACGTGAAAATTCAGTATTTATTCAGTATCCCTCGCCCGGATAAGGCAAATAATAACGTGTGTGGAATTATCATTCGTTCTGCAGGACTTTGAAAGTATGAAAAGTAGGAGGAGAAAAGGGGTAAAGGGTGGATGGTGATTTTACCGGCTCGAGAGTTGTTCATGCGCATCGCTCAGCTTACAGAATAATATTCTTATCGTGCTTACGGTACAATAAGAACATCATAAAAAAATCCCCCGCTAAGTAGATCGAAAGAGCGAGCTTCAGCCGCTCGGTACATGAGTGTGAGGCGCCCGCAAAAGCATGCCAATTAATTTCGGAATATGATTACGTCAAGATTGTCGCGTATCGATCGTACGAGAAACTGACGTATGGATGATTCAAAAAAGGAAAAGAATATGTCGAAAGTGTCTAGATGAAAAGAAAGGGAGATGTTCCTATAGTTGGTCCGCGAGTAATTGACGATAATGTTATAAAACGGTCAAAATCCCTGGGGTCAAAACTAGAAAGCCTCGTTCTAATTCCTTGATCGAACGTGGTTAAAAATTTCCAACATGGATGTATCGATGAGATATGATCCTGTGATTTCTTCGTTTCTAAGCGAAAGTATAAGCGGTAAGAGGAATGGGGGAAATGCGAGGTCAAGTTTTATTATCTCGTCGCATTTGAGAGCGTATATTTTTATACACTTTGATGTACGGCCTGAAACGGAGAAAGTATTGTATGTATAATGAAAGCGATCGTCGTACCGCAACACGTGACAAACCGTCTGCAAAGAAATATTGCGCGTATGTATTTACACGTATATAATTCATTCCACAAAAGGTGATAATTAATTGTTTCAACCTGCGGAGTGTGTACAGAAATTTTCAGTTGATGCCACCGCAACCTCATTGAGTTGAAAATATTTCAGCCGTTATAAAAGCCGCCGGTTAAACCGGATAGAAAGTATATAATGCATACCTACAAACCTCCGTTTTAGGTGAGAAATAAATATTATACTTTAACCTTACCAACAGATTGACCTACCCAAAGGGGTCGAGAGTTAACGAGGTAGAGTTTCAAATCATTAACGTCCAACTAAGCAAAGACTATCGCCGTTGCTGCACGCAATAAAGGCTACCGATAGTGTTATCGCGTCCAACACGGAGGGGAGAAAGTGATACGAAATGGAGGGAGAAAAGGAGGGTCAGAACCCAAAGTTTCTGTGCGACGGCGACCACCCTTATCGGTCAAACTACACCACCGCGACCGACCACTGCCCATTCCTCGGTGGAAAGTCTGTTAATTGAAATTTGAATCACATCGTCGCGAGCCCCGGGATAGCTTCCAGGGTCATATCGAACGATCCAGGGACAATATAGTCAGATACTGTCGTACGGGGATCGAGATTGAGTATATAGAGAGATGGGGAAAAGGGATAGCTAGCTGTTCCGTCCGACCGTGTTGTGTACGAGTAGAGAAAAATTAAAGAAATGAACTCTCTAATGAGAGGCGTCCGCTAAAAGACGTGATAAAAATGTAATGGTTATAATAGTTAATTCTCACAATTATAGGTAGAGATCATGGAACGCAGCGAGGTCGGTTGGCTCAATCAAAGCTGGTTTGTTTTTAATAGAATCGTAATTCCATCCATTCAACAAGTCACTTGTTAGCCCTAAACCATTCGTATACCTCCATTCGACATCTGGTAGCGTCAATTTGTAACCATTATCACTATTATATTTCTGGCTGTATATTACGACAGGAGTATAAGTGACTCCAGCTCCGTAATTCATTTCTCTGTAGAAACTGTTGGGAGAAACGCGTTTGCCAGAAGTAAGACACGAAGCAAGCATACAGAAGCGGTATCTAAGCCGCGGTCGTATCCTGCCAGACAGGCGTACGAGTCGATCCTTTTGCTTCGTCTCGTCTCGTCTCGTCTTGTCGCCCGTTCTCTTCTCTCGACTCATTTCACCTCGCCCTTATTTTCCTTCGTCGTTTCAGAGACGCGATAAATTTCAGTCGAGAGGGAGATAGAGAGAGAGAGAGAGGGAATCTCCCATCTAAATTTTCAACCATTTGACTATTTATGCTCGGAAAGTGCGAGCCATGGTCTACCAAGTGGCGGCATAATATGTCAGCTGAATGACAGAACGCGGGGGGTAGCAGGTGATACGTGACTCGCTGAGGGTCCGAATCGATCCGTACTTTTTACTTTTACATTTCAAGGTATCGGCTATTCGTTTTTCGATGTACGTTTATACTGCAGGTTGCAGCCGGGGTATCTTCTCCCGTCTTCAATTCCCGTGGTCTATGTCCTACCCAGCTACTACGTGTCCGGTGAACCATGGACTGGTACGAAATAATTAATTATCCTTGTACCGTTGCCGCTGCGCTCTCCAAAGATTTAAGCCCCGTATAGTATAGTCATTCTGAATATTGATCAGCAACAATTTTAAAGCAACTTCTCTATACCGTTTCCTACCATGAAACATGCAGTATTCGCCGGTACGAATGTACCGACTTATATGTATCGAAAGGTTAAAAATGCGAGGTGGAATAAAATTGAAAAAAATTTTATACCAATTCGGCGGTTGGAATTTCCATACGGCCGTTTATTCGGATTAAACTGGTTCTTAGTAATCACTGAACATATATCCTTGACCTTTTCAACGGGTTTTTCTCGTCAGTGGTTCCGAATTGCCTCCGGCTATTATACATTTCTTATTTTCTTTTTTTTTTTTTGGTTCCTTTCTTTTTTCGTACTCACTATTCATCGCTGGCTAGCTCTCTTCATTCGCCAACTTTTTAATTTAGAGGAATATTTTATGCAAGGTATAGCCCGTTTAATTTATGGGGAGAAAATTTTTTCAGTCCGAAACAACGATCCCGCGATCGTGTGTCCGAATAATAATTAATCAAATAAGTAAAGAAACAACCGACAAATTTCCCTCTCATTTCATTGTACGTATATATGACGCATTATTTTTCTCTTACTTTTCTTTTTCGTGGGAGCTAAATCGTAACATTATATCCCTCGCAGTTGTAATGCCGGAGAAAAAAAAACACGCCGAGTGTATGGTATGTGCGACGCGCATTGCGACGCTTTCGATATCGGAATTAGGGCGTTCAGCATCCGCATTCTTACAGCTTTCACATTTCACATTTCCCCGGTATAAGCGGTAGCTCGAGCAAGTTCATCTGTATTCCAAATAGCATATCCAACACGTTCACCTGCGCGACGATACGCACGTTACCATCAACAGTTATCATAGTAAGTATCCCATCCCTTGTGGCTATACGTTGAAACAGCGAGAGCTATCAGAATGTCGTGTCTCTTCCCCCGTCTAAAACCTACCCCACCAACCCCGACCGCCCATTCTACCGGTTGTTCTGTTCTCTTGCGATCCTGGAGGTCTCGAGGGTGCAGTCGACGCACCACCGGGGTGCGAACCTGCGAACATGAGGCGAGGACCTCGTTACCCGATCGAACCATACCACTATTTCTCGCGGAACAACCCCTTTGAGATATTTGAACATCGGTCAGTTGAACGCATCGATTCGTGCCCGGGCATATATGCGTATCAAAGACAAGACTTTGCAATTACGGATCGGATCGATGGGATCGACACTAAAATCTAACATGCGGCTCATGGTTGTTTGATCAACGTCACCATTTTCTACGATTATGTCAGAAGCCAAATTGCTTTATGAACGAATCGATGGCCCTCGATTGATACCCCGGGGGTTAACCGTGTTGCAAAATTGGAAGGAAACATCATTTCCGAGAACAAAGGCGGGTCAACCTGCCGTACGAAATATAGTCGGCTATATATGCACGTATATCCACGTATATCTACCTGCCCTGTACCTTTATATGGTTCTTAGAATTCCTACACATGTACGATATACTTTGGCATCTGTTCATTTTCTGTGGGGATGAGGGTATCGGTTAGCCCGCGGCTTCTTCGTCCTTATGTAGGTACGCGGTAAAATAAACGAGCTTTCGAATGAAATACGTGCGTGCTATTACAAGGCATTAACGGTGCAACTACCGAGCAATTCGTCTTAAAAATTTAAGCAACAATCTATCTTACTTCCAAAAAAAAACGTGAGAAAGTAGCGGGTGGATAATGGATAAGGGAAAGCCGTGTATCTGTAGAATTGAAAAAAATCGCACAGAATCGTGGGAAACCTACAGAAAACTGGGTATATATAACTAATAATCAATTATTGGCATCGATTTATTGGCAGTATACGAAGTTCGATACAGTAGCTGTATCAACGGTCATGCACATCAATGTTGAAGGGTAGTTTTGCTCAGGATAGGTGCAGGGCAAACTTTGGTAAATAGAATCAGTGAATATTGACACGGCCAAATTTAAGGATCGAGGGAGATACAGCGCGTCTGAACTGATCGGATTGGAGAGCAAGTTATATTGATTGATCAAACAAAACGGACTCTGAATCAAAGTTACACCATCCCGTTACTGATTATTGATTCAATTTTATTCCCTTCGATTATTAAGTATTTAAAACGTGGCTTACCCTCCACATGCGCTTACCCTCCAAATGGGTTTTTGCTAATTGCTGATTTAACGAATTTTTTTCTAGATCAAATCGTAGCGCGATTAGAATTTCAGTCGAGTGAGAGAACCCCAAAGGGCTGGTAATCTCAACCATGCATATATATATGCCGTAATAAAATTGAAAATAATGGAAAACGCGTGATAATTTTTTTAATTTTTATACTCCACCCTTGCTGGCTTCGGCGTTCGTGCGATATGATATTATTTCACCAACGAACGCAAACTAGTTGTTTACGTAGGAGTTAATTAACCATTCATTGTTAGCGGTTAATAACGTGAAATATTTTCTCACGCGAGCCAATATGCAATAGCTGATATCCCGGGAGCCATATTAATTCTGGAATCATTTTACCTTGGAAATTTATTACCCAGTTAACGTTACGCCTACTCGATTCATGTACACGTTATATTACGCTCTGATATAACCTGCTGTAGATTTATTCCTGTGAAACGATTGAAAGGTGAAACTAGGGTAAAGTCACGTATGCAGAAATTACATATGAACTACTTTTGATACGCAAATTATTGGAAACTTTTGGAAACTCGAGAATCATCCAATCGCGAGGTTGCAGAAAATCCACAGATTTTTAAGGATAAGAGAAACGTGAGGCTTGTGCGAAATTCAAAATGTTCAACTACAGAGATGAAATCGCAAACCATAACTGAAAGAACGGAGGCAAATGTGGCGAATTGCAACGCGATATCGTGCAGGAAAATTTCATAAAACTCGAGACAACGTTCTTCGCTCTGCTATCCCAGAGTGTTCAACTCCAAGGTTATAACGGAATTAAACCTGAGGATTTTACGTCTCTGCTTCAATTGAGTGCAGAGAAAATTGCCGATTGGAGCTGTCTCCTCTTCCATTTTACTTTTCCACTTTTCCCATTTATTCTATGCGTTGCAGTAGCGAGTTGACGATATTTTCCTCAACTTTTTTTTCTTATCTTCATAGTCAGGCTGAACGTAGTCTGTTTCGTGTCAAAATCTGCGTTTATTTTACGCCCAAAAGTGACCAAAAGATGAAAAAAAAGTTGTTCCACGTTCAAAATTCTTGACTTCTTTCTCGACTTTTGTTTCGACCGTTGAAGTCCATTCATCGGTCAATAACTAGAACCGGTCAGCTCGGAACTCTCCTTTGATCAGATGAGTCAATGAACTATCAAGAACTTCACTGTATCAAATACGCAATCAATAGCAGTGTACAAATCCTCCTCACATTATTTGATTGGCTCGTTGAAGGGCGCGTAAAATCACTATAAAGGCTATAACGTTGGCTCAAATCGAACGATCAATCGATCCGTATTTTCTTCTCACATACGCATTCACCTGGGGATACGATATCGGATGGTCATATTAAATGTATATAAGTATACGTACAATACGTAAACGTTGGGATGTGATTTTCAACCCTCGACAGGTTACTTGTCGCCAGACGTGACGATATGTCTGACCAGCCAGGCAGAGGTCTCGTCGACTGTCACCCTCGACACTTGTTGCTCATACGGAAACCTACGTATTACGTATATATACGTATGATCCACCGCTTGATCCTCGCGACGTTTTCTCTCATTCGTACGTCCCGCACTTGTTTCACTTACACGATTCAAATTGGCGAAGTTTTTCAGTAAAAATTTCCATTCCCTTCGAACGTTCAGTTCCAGCCATCGTGTCGTCGTCGTCGTCTGGAGAATAATTTCCATATCATTTATGGTGTAACTCGGTCTGGTTTCGTTTTCGATATATTCTCGCGACTTCGAGAAGCGCTCTATCAATATTCTCAGCGAGTTAGTCAGACGATCGAAATGAAAAAAAAAAGGCACGAAGAGGTTCCTGAAACGAAGTACCAGGTACGTTTGGATTATGGCAACAACTACCGCGCTTCAATATGTACATAATCCGGCTAAAAGCGGCTTTACGTATATGTTTTTCCTCTCTACGTATCCATAATAAATTGGTCAACGAAAAAGGTGGTCCGGAAACCAAATGAAACGCGCTTTACGTTACTATTTCAACGTTTCACTGCATCGCATTTCCTCGTTACAACTCATTCGCTCTGTATATACAGTTTTCGCGAGTAAATGTGAGACTAGAAATTTCACCTATCAGATCTCGTCATGTATCTACATGTATTTCATTACTTTCTTTACGAATAATAAACAACCTAATTAACTCTACTCATCAGGTGATCTACATGTATAAATTATGAATTCGTAATAAGACCCTATTATCGTGCGCGATCGGAAGTAAAATGCTGAATTTCCGTTCTTATTGTTAGTATCTAAACTATTACTCCATAAGTACCTCCAATCCTCCTATTTTCACGATCGATTCTAGTACCTCTCAGAGATTTGGTTTCAGGGTAAATCTCTCGATATTCAAAGCCCTTCACTCTCTCGAGATCGAATAGTTATCTCGTAACACTTCGTCCGTTTGATCGCGAGGTATCCGACCCGCGTACTATTTTCTAAGACCAAAACGAGAGAAGAGAAACAAAAATAGAAAAAAACAGTCGAAGACAAGTTACACCCGGCAGACAGACGTGTTACTCCCCAGCTGTTCAAACGATACGACGCGGCTGGACGATTCCCTTTTTCCCTCACATCCTTCGGCGTATACGTGGCCGAACGAAACTCCCTCAAGGGAGAAAGAGGGTATACGACGAGCTGCGGGTGGACCACGCCAAGTGACCCAACGGGCAAATATTAACTTGTCGACACCGACAAACGTGAATCATGGTTCCCAATTCGCCGGCCGTATTTCGGACTCGCGAAGCGTTCCGTGTATGTAACAGGGAAAATAAAAGAAAAGAGGAGAAAAATGAAATAATTATCTTTAGGGTAAATTTAAAGCAATGGTTTTTCCTATAACCGCGACAAAGTGGCTTTCAAGCGCAGTCCTTAAACCAAGCTGCACATCCGCAGACTCGTCTAGATACTACAGAAGCAGTAGTACCGTTGGGGGCATTGGCGGGGTAGAAATGGGCTTCGGGCACCGGGACCCCGGCAAGATAGCGCTGCATATTTCATGCCGGCTTGTAGCGTAACGTACGCCTCGCTTGGGAAATCCGGGCGAGGCTGCGCCCCAACTTCCGGCGGAACGGGCGACGGAACGCCTTCTCTAAAACCTTACACACCGCCACAAGCGAAATCCTTTAAGCGTCAACGTCAGCGTCATTAAAAAGAAGGGACAGGCACGTTAAATACGTGTCTCAATAAATTTTTCAGAAATCATATCGCAACTTTCCCCAGAACAAAAAAAACCCGGCTGCCCTTTTTCTCGTACTAGTTGAAATAAGGGACAAATTTATAAAGCCTCCCAACGCACGGGCGGAATTCCCCTGGAGCGAAAGCAGTTTTGGCATACGTTAGTAAACGAGAATGGGTACAAGATGTGTAACGTAGGTACATGATACCGGTATAGTGGGAATATAACTCCGGTAAGAGATAAGGATGGAGTCCATAAATTAATTAGTCCAAGTCTCTAAGACTAAAAGCCGTGTACGCGTATACCTGCAACGTGGAATCTAATGCTCTACATCGGGGTTCTTAGCCAAGTGCGCAATGAGATTGAGGCACGTTCAACCGGGCGTTCCGTAGCAAAACTTATAACCGTTGGATTTCTTACCCGGTTACATGGAATACGTACTATGTTGAAAATTACTTTAACATTGTTCGTCGTGTATCTCCTCTTCGATTGTATTATGCGCTGTACACGGTATCGTCCCTTAAAAGAGCATAGAGTCCGCCCTTTATGTATAGACCCATGTTTAGTAATATCTTTGGGTAAAGGAAACCCTGTTTATTTGAGTATAAAGGATGCTGCGAACCTTGTAGAGCAATGAAAAGGCCGGCGATTCCCAACCCAAAGAAATAGCTCGGGAAATAAAGGTTCATGTTTTTCGAATGAATTACATTAAAGATATAACCCAAATGGGATGGGCAACGGCTCTCGTGGGTGAATACCGGAGCTTATATCTGCCGAGATCTCTACGCCCCTTTCCATCGATATATACGAACGTGGTACTTTACGCCTCTTATTTATAATGTTTATAGAACTATTTTTTCTTCTGTTTTTTTTTTTTTTTTCTTCGCAACTCTGTTTATTCCAATTCCAGTACAAACTTTAGCTTTAGGGATATATTAACGAAATTTAAACGACGGACTTGGAGTGAACTCCGCGCTTTCCGCTTGTACGGTTGTCTCTACGTTTCTAACGTCTGCAAACGCAGCCAGCTCGCTAAATACATTTTGCGGTGTCCAAGTCGGCGCCGTGGAAGTAACTCAACCGCCCCGGGTTACTCGTTACCGGTTGCAGGGGTCACTATATACATAGCGAGCTCTTCCGTTGTACACATGCACAAAATTACAGTACAACAAAACAGAGGAGAGCACTCGGTGTGATCGTTCGAAAACAAAGAATAACAAAAAAGTAGGAAACAACAAATTGGACGATGTGTATCCACATGTTACTTCCAGTCAGCGCAAAATTCATGGTGTAACTGTGAAATTCAAATGATGCTTTATAAAATAATCGTTGAACACCTGATCTCCGTTATTATCCCCTGATCATGTCTTACAGGTACTTCAGAGCCCTGGCTGTATTGTTAATATTATTTATCATCGCACCTTGAACCCCATAAACGGTGAATCGTAAAACATAAGCCGTAAAGTTTGTACCGTAAACAGGAAACCCGCGACGGTGTAATATAATGACGATGCGGTAAAATTCTGGAAGGGATTACGATTGTACGGAGAGTAGGTAGCTAGCTGGTCCTGGATCAAAGTAGATTTTCTGCATCCAGACTTTTGAAACGTAAAAGAAATCAAATAAAAGAAAATACTGTCGGTGGAAAAAACGAGACAGTCATTGTAGCCGCTAGTCGGTCGGGGGATGCTGTACGCATACGATTGTAATATGCAAGATTCTTATGCGGTGCTTTAAGAGAAGAAAAAAAAAGAAAAAAAAAAACAGAATACCCGTCTAGAATCCAACAGTCATCAGGCCTCGATACAAGTACATGTTTTTTGTGTGTGAGGTGTATGCGAAAAGGTGAGGCTATACAGTAGGCAGCCATCGAATTCGTGTAGGATACAGAAAACTCCTTCGAATAAATTTAAATAACGTGCAATCCTTTGACATGCTAATATTTTCTGCATAGGCATTCGGTACCTTGGAGGTTTGGAAATTCTTCGATATAACGATTTTCCGCAGTCTTTTTTTGATTTATTTCTCTAGGCGCAAGATCGTTACACCCTTGTGACTTTGTATAGGTACAATACATGAAAATTATTCTTGGATTTTAGCACGACCCATTGTACGTTATATTCTCATTTTCATACATTTGGTTTTTAAAATCTTTCTATTTTTGCATCTGTGAAAGAGTGAACGCATTTCTCTCTACTCCCTTCTCGAAACAAAGAAAAAAAGAAAAAACTGCTGACCAAGTTAAAAAAAATAAAATGATCAAAGCGAACTTTGGAGAAACAAACTACTCACGTATTTCACCCCACCTTCTGCGGTAGGGCTCGTATCCAAAATCCGGTGATTTTCCACTTGCAATTTTGCGAACTCGATGAAGTGTAGGTATACTTGTGAGGAAAAAAAATTGTGTTTTCAATTTTTAAACTCTCTTATTCAATTATTTATTATTATTATTTTTTCTTTACCTACACCCAACGTAAAACGTTATGCTTACCGTATCTCCGCGTCACTTATACGTTATACGTACTTATATGGGCTCTCGAAAATTCCCTCGAGCTAAATTTTCACTTCTATAGAAACCGGTGATATCGAACGACGGAATATTAACAGCGTCTCAACACTTGACTCAACGATAAATAAAACGAGAATCTATAGCCACGTATGGGACGATTGAATATTTGGATACACAGAAAAAATAAATTAACGAATCTCAAGAACTACGCCTCGCGTCGCGCTGTGCTCGTGATTTAATAAAACGTTGTAATCTGAATGAGCAGACGGATCGACCGGTGTCTAAATACTTGAACATCATGTACTCCTATCTTGAATCTGATAAACGCGATAAGCAAATGAATTTATTCTCAGTATAAAATTGTAAAATTTCTAAATACTTTTTGGAAGGGATGCAAGGCGAATGACTACGAGTATAATACACCTGTACCCCCCAAGTATATACCTGTACACAAATAAGAAGAAAAAGTGAGAGTTTCATCCTCTTACGCGGGAGGTTCGCGATCTCAGCTGGATAAAGTATGAAAACTTTTCTTCCGACCATTGCGACACTGCCACCCGTCGTTCACCTCCATCCCCCCATGGGATAGATACAAGTCCAGGTCCCACATCAGCGCCCGGCTATTTCACCCCTCCAGCATCTCCAGTTTCTTCACCGTCTATTCCTCCACCGAACCTTCGTTGGTATCTTCTGAATATTTAAAACCTCCCTATGATACAAAACTTTACCCCACGTGCTCTCACTCGGCCCTTCTTTGTAGCGAAGAGCAACTCCTGCACAACCTCCTCATCGTAACCCCCTTCCTTTTCTTTTCTCTCTCCTTTCTCTCTCTCTCTTTCTCGCTCCCTCCTGAATTCCGTTTCAGGGAGTCCAACGAGACTTCCGGGGTATAAACTCGGGTGTCTATACATATATATAAGTACATATTTATGTAAGTATATATCGCCACACGCTCACAAGGGACCGTCGAAAACGGCAGCGTATATACATGAATATACATGCAAATTGTCGAGTATATATGGACGTGTGCGTACATAAAGGTGTATACATATACCGGTATATTCCTGGCTGTGGAAAAGACAAAGTTTTCAATTTTTTACGTACTCGTGAGACCTGTCCCACAGCAATTATCTTTTCCTCGTGGGAAGGGAGTAACAAAAAAGTTGAAAGTTTTAAACGCGTTTTGCCGCTCGATCGTCCTCGTGCCTCTTCTATTCGTTTCATTTCCATTTCACGTTGAAACTCCTGTAAAAATAAAATAAAATGAAACAAAAATATAGATGAAGGTAGGAAAAAAAAAGAAGAAGAAGAACATATAGAGCGAACTAGTTTTGCAAACTCTTGCGCCGAAGAAGGCGCAACGAGATACTCGGAGTCATGAAAAGTCTAGGTACCTATACGAGTTTTGAAACCACTAGCAGGCGTCAAGTAAACCTAAAATAAGTGGATATTCTTGTATGTACGGTAGGATATGCCCGAATAACAGGAACCTCTTGGCGGCGGTAAAACAGGCTCCTGATTAAATAATTAAACAGCTACTACAACAGTATCTTAACGGTTATTGCCTCCGCACCAGGAGAACCAGGGGAGGGTTGGAGGCGGGGAGGCGGGGAGGTATAAAGGGGGAGCAGGTGAGTGCGTACCTACCATCTCTCCCATGGAAATTAATTTCAGATAATACTTTGAGGACGATAGAGGCGCACTTAGCACTCGTCCTCTTACCTCGTCGCGTAAATTACGGATATTAAATTTATGATGAAAACCTTCTTGTTAAGTCCGAACATCCGAGCGATCGTATCCGCGTCCCCTTCAGTTTACTGGGACGCGAAAACCTGTAAGCGATTTGGAATTTGATAGCTGCAAACCAAGAACGCGACCTTAGCGTTTTTTTTTTTCTTTTGACTTCATCGTGAAAAAAGAAAAGACTCCTGCAGTATGTACACTTTCCTCTCTATAAGGGTCAGAAACAAGGGATTGTACATTTCACGGTAGAAAAAACGTCGCAGGATCAAAGAGTCCGAACGTTTACGGCGGTTAATTTTAATCCCGACCAAATCTTGCTAAATAAATTGCACCCGTTCCCCGTGAAAAAAGGTTTAACCCTGCTGCATGTCCTGAGAAAATTTTCTCTGTACCTTTTGTACGTTGTATACGTAACGTCGGTTATTATCAACAACCCGTACGCTTAATTCGAGGCGTATTTTATTCGTTGATCCGTTGGGATTAATTAATAATTACAATTAGCGAAAAATTTATTCGACTAATTCGATTATAACTTATTTTCTATTTTTTTTGTTTCAGCATCGACCGAGATCAACCCTTCACCTTCCAGCTGGGCGTTGGCCAAGTGATCAAAGGATGGGATCAGGGACTCGTTGACATGTGCGTTGGCGAAAAGAGGCAACTTATTATCCCACCGGAATTGGGATACGGCGATCGTGGGGCTGGAAAAGTTATTCCTGGAGGTACGAAACAGAACACGAAACAAAAAAAAAAAGAAAAAGAACAATTTTATTTCCTGTAACAATCCAACGAGGTAATTGCCAATCGATAGATGGCTACGTTAATCCGTCCAACTGCGTACAACGTTATATACATATACGTTGATTAAATGTGAACTACACTCTACGTGTATATCAATTCACGGTGTTCGTACGTACAGAATCATCAACAATCGTAATTTATCGTTGGAAACAGGAACGAAATACTGGCTGGCAGGATATGTATTATTATTCAGGATATCTTGGTGCAATTTGCTCATCAGCACTAGCGATAATTAATTGTTGTTACCAATCCATTGACTATATACACCCCCGAACAATCGAAACCCTCGTCGATTACGAATTATAATTACCCCCATAATTTTGGTTGAACGAAGCTAATTATGCGTAAACAAATGTCAGACCGATAACGATTAATACAATTGAACAAAAACGATCGATGAACCATTTTACTATTATAATAACGATAACTCCTCGCCATCCACGAATACACGGAGCGTCCTTTTTGAACGCTTTTTATTCATTCGGTCGATGAAACGCGAAACAATTTTACCGAAACACCCGTCGTGATTCATACCGCGCGATTCGTTAGTATTGAAAAAAAAAAGTGAAAGAGAAAAAACAAAAAAGAAGAACTTGTGCGTAATCATCGTTTCGACGTATTTTATTTATTCCCAATTGAATTCTACTTCAACCAATACTGATGACGCTGCTTGACAATCAATTCGTAAAATGGAATCGTGAATAATTTGTGAATCGCGAGCTAATCTCGAGTAAAAATGGATTAAAACTTGTGTTTTATTTTTTTCGATCGTTATTATAGGATCGAACTATAATAATTGAAGTTCATTAAGCCGTGTATAAAACTTATACTGTATATGTGTTTGTGTCGTGGGCGGTAATTTGCTTGATTATTTTACCTCGATGGTTAGGTACTTTGTTAACTGACGACCGAATATAACGTTAGTCGGATAGACGTGTGTCGGCCATAATCTCGTTCCGCAGGCGTCAGGTTTTAGTGACATTGACGTATGGGAATTTTATCAGAATTCGCGGCCAATCCACGCGGTGCAGTCATTTTAAAAGATTCACTTCCCCTCCCCGTGAAAAAAGCCGCGTTCTACTTTTTTTCTTCTCTTTCAACGTCCCGAAAACTACCCTCACCTCGTACCCTCGAGCATTTTTCGATGCGCTACCATTGCCAATTAATTTCGTCACCTCGCGCGGTTCGGGGGTTTTATTATTTTTATCATCACGCGGTACCGGCTCAATTCCTGAGCTGTCTCGCGTTAATTACAATTTTCACTTACCACCCTATAACGATGTGGAAAAAAAAAGACTTCATATAAAAAATGAAAAATAACACCAGAGCGATCATTACAATTCGTCACTCGAGTAGAATTGGCATCACTTTTCGCACTTGTGTATGGGGTGTAATATAACGAAGTATTTTCACGCGTCGTTCTTTGTCCCTCAAGTATCGCGAAGCCGGTTCACCGAGAGATTTACGTTATCGCCAAAAGCTCTCATCGCGAATTCCTTTGAATCGCGGCCTTTCTATTATTGTTATCATGATCATCGTTATTATTTATTTATTCATTTTTTCTTTTCTTTTTTCTCCCACTTTATAGGAGCGACTTTGTTGTTCGACGTTGAGCTAATCGACATCAGCGATTCACCCCCTACGACCAACGTCTTCAAGGAGATCGACGCCAACAAAGACAACCAACTGTCCCGCGAGGAGGTGAGAACAATGGCAAGATCATTTCCGTTTATTTTCGGGAATCAAATATGGTGTTGGTTATTAAATGTGTACATATACGCACGCGTGTATTTATACATATCAATACCCACTGCATAACGTATAATACCTACGGTGTGCATATTTTACCTCTGAATTAAATTGCGTGAACTACAAAGTCTGAACCCCGTGACCCGGGGTACTTGGAAATGATCTCAACTCGTGGGTAAAATGAGAGAAAAGGGGGTAAGGGGCTTCGTGCCTTAATCGCACAAACCCCTTCACCCCGAAGTAGAGGATTAGCGGTGAAACTCACGACTCCACCGTTTGCCCTTTGTTTCAACGGCTCGTTACTCGGGTACAGCTGCAGAACAATAAGTCACGCTGCAGCAGGCGTTGATATATCAAGGAACGTATATACCGTATACATATATAGGTATAAGTCCCACGGGACGTTGAGACGTTAACACTTCCAGGGAAGACGGTGGCGTTGGTTTTGCCGCTACCGATTCTGTGTTTAATTTTACTTATATAAGACTGCAGTAATTTTGTTTAATTTATTTGTTTTTAATTTTTATTAATTTTGGTTTTAATTTTGTTTTTCACGATTACTATTTCCCACGATGTTGCAGGTCAGTGAATACTTAAGAAAGCAAATGGTAGAGGCGGAACAAGCTGGTAGCGAAGGTGACGGTGACGAAGTTAAGAAAATGCTAGCCGACCACGACAAACTCGTGGAGGAGATATTCCAGCACGAGGATGGTGACAAGAACGGTTTCATTTCCCACGATGAATTCAGCGGACCAAAGCACGACGAGCTTTGAAGCCAGTAATTAACAAACTTAATTAATCGCGTCGTATATACTGACCACCAAACGGAGGGGCTGCGGCGCTTCTTCGTCTCGACTTTCCACTTCGCATCGCCGAGCTTTATATGTATACCAAAAACTTTGGCGAGCTTCCGAGACACGATATTATATTAAATTACCTCCTGCCCAGATGCAACGAAATTAAAACAGTCGCCGCGCCCACGATAATCGAATATTAATATACGTGCATATTACGTATATTACATGATATCGTCGAATCGCGGATACTGTAAATTTCTCAAACTACGTGTCAATTTCAAAATATTACGTCACACCGCTGTATAATCATCGATGTTATTGATTGGTCGATTACGGTTTTGCCGCAAATCGATGGCCGGACGATCAGAGAGAGAGAGAACAAAATAAATAAATAAATAAATAAACCTGTCCCAACATTCCGAAGTGATAGAAGAACGAAGAGTTAAAAAAAAATGAAGAGAAACAAAATTATAGGGAAAAAAGGTTGCAATTGTATATTAAATCGAAATCTTAGTTTTTGCGACGCGAGACAATCAATTATCATTATAGGTATATATATATAATAATTAAAACAAACAAAAACCAATTTTCATTAGTATAATTGTAACCGGATATATAACTATAATCTTGCGTCGTAAAAATCCGGTTCGATTAAACAGTGTGTAATAACTATTTATCGTGTACAGATGAGAGGTATATAATTATACATGATATAGAGGGTGTTTTTTACATAACGATAGATATCTTACGATTAGAAAATGATGAGAAATTACTTACCGCATCGAATATTGATGTTGTCTCGAAATTCTCCTGATCCAAAATTTCATGCTTTTTCTAAATACATCGCACAAAAGGAACGAGGAAAAAAAATTAATTTTTTTTCCCCCCTTTTTTTTTTAATATCATTTTTATCCGGATCAATATTGGTATCGTCACAATATTATTTTTATTATCATATATATCGATGTTAAAGTTAATGTTAATTATCATTATAATTATAATTACTATTATTATTATTATTATTATTATCATTTCGAATCGTCTGCAATCTCGGTTATTAAATATTGTATGTTGTTAAAGATGGAGAAAAGGTTAATAATATTAATAAAACGGTGTTCTGAACACATTTTGTTAAATGAATGTCTTTAATAATTTATCCCTCCTCATCACAACAGATCGTATTATATGTATAGAGAAATTACGATATGATAGTGTCGATAGTTTTGCGATTCGTTTATTCATTTAATTTCGAAGAAACTTACACATACATGGTTTCTACGGTTCATCGAACAATGATTAAAAATTAAATTACATTCATTTATATATATAATTAATTATTTTGTAAATATATCGTATAGAAATAAATTTTACTATCTATTTCTCTCTCGAATTTTCTCAAATTATTTTATTTCTTTTTTTTTTTTTTCTTTAAACGCGCTTTAATAAAATCGAACAATTGGTAATTCAATTAACGTTTCTTTCAATTCGTTTTGTTCTTTTTCTTTCATATAAACGTCTAGATCAACGACAGTAATCCGAAATTTCGGTATCTGATCGAACACGATTGATTTATCAGATCACAAATATAGAGGCACAATTTTTTTTCTCAATTAAAATCTAAGTTTATTATCACCATTTTATCGTTAGCAACTCTATATGTAAATATTTTATATAGAAAAAACCCGCCCTCCGTATCTACCGATCTTCAGAGGGAATTAATTAGGTTTTATAATTTTTCTTTTTTTTTTTTGTTTCACAACAAATTGAAATTGAAATTCATGACGCTGCTTGATTTTCGTCAATAATGAATCAGCAATGAACTTGATAATTCATTCATGGCAATGAAGTTATTGTATGTATCGTTCGATGTTTGCACGTTTCTCGAAGGTTATGTGGAACATAAAGACCCTGCGCTTGTTTTCGGTTATCAATAAATTGGTCGTTTATTTCGTGTAAAGGAAAACGTAAGATCATTCGGATATGACAGACTACGTTGGCGTCAAGTGCAGGGTTTGACGGGACCGAATAGACACGTGATTAACTTGCGGTCGTCTATCGAAAATTTGAAGATTGCATCTGCCCAGATCAGATATATTTGATACAGAATATTTTCTATGCATGTATATCTAGGTGAAAAGCGGATTGACGGTTACCATTATTTATAAACATTATTAATTTACTTCTTTCTTCACCTTTTTGTTGAAAAAAAAAAGGTCATGGCGCGTTACTCGTTCCACGGTAATGCCAATAATATACCACGCGATTGACTTGAGTCAATGAGTTTTCATTTAACTAAGTTTTTAATTATAATGTAATTTACTTATTAACACCACAGTCGTCCTCCGACCGCAGAATGTTTGGCAAGATATTCGTATATAGGAAAAGTTATCAGGGTGCGATTTAGACCCTATAACCGATTGTGAGTAAAAGAGACTTTGCGAAATAAAACTATATACTCCCTCGTGTACGTGCGTCCATAAGACGAAAAAAAAAATAATTCAGGAGTTGATCAGGCCATCGTTTAGGTTTCTCCATATGTCCCCTGGACTTCCTCCGCAGATTTAAATTCGAGGACTGATCGCTCTCAAATTCCAAGAGATTTTTTATCGCCCACGCGATTTTCATGTATCACAGTCAGTAGCCCTTGATGTACGCGGCGAGGTGCTTTTTCTCTTCTTCGGAAAGACCATTCTTTAATGTTCTACGCACTGTAACAAATATTCGCTATCCTATAAAAATATTTCTATCGTAAAAAAAACATCGACCGGACATTGTCAAAGCTCGAAGCATTCTGTTGCTGCTGCCGCCGTTATTCCTGTTGCTTTCGTTGTCAGATAAGATAAGATTAGATTAGATTAGACTAGAAATGTACACATCATGCCAGGTTCTCATTATTATGTAAGCATGCCAAACCGCCCCAGCTTAAAATAATGTCAGAGCTGTCTATCTTTCTCAAAATTGCAAGTCACTCGTTAACAAGATGGCCCCAGACTAGATATAAGGTAAAAAAAAATAATAATAATAATGAACAAAAAAATGTAGAGAACAGAAGAAGAGAAACGCGAGGGGGGGTTGAAACAAAAAAATAAAACTCCTCAAGATAAAAGGTTTTTCCCACCTGACTGAAGCGACTATCCACCAAATATAGTGTTGCCCGATAGAGCTGAAGGGGGAATTACCTCTTTTTCTCTTTTTTTATTCTTGAGAGAGAAGATGCGTAAATTTAAATTAAATATGCCGCGCGCAAATTACTACGTGCGATCCCCCTGGTCGCGAGAACAAGGTAATGTGTTGCAAAAAAAAAAGTAGAATAAAATAAAAAAAAAAACAACGCTCTACTAATTAGGTTCACGAGACAAGGTAACACTCCTCTGGTGTAATAATAACTGCGCGAAATTTAACTATACAGACCCTCTAAAGGTCCAGTGAGGTAAAAAAATAAGTTGCATTTTGTTCGGATCGAGTTCGGGGTTTAAATATATAAAAATAAAAAATGAAACGGCAATGAAATGATATTATTATACGCTACTCTGCCTTTATTTTAACGACTGCGAGGCAACGTATACAATCTTTTTTTTTTTTCATTCTTTAGCCGGGTTAGAACATACGTACCTCCCCGTAACCTTTTCAACTGGCGTCTTTATTTTCGCGAAACCCATTATAACGATGGCGGTTACCGGATCCGAGATAATTTCCCTATTATAATTAATCAGATTTATTAAGCTAATTAGAATCTGCTGCGGCAATTGTCATCCCTAATTACCATTTAATTTCCTATGCTTTCCGCGGCACAAATTTTATACGTATACCCCACTGTGAAATGATGATGTAAATGAAACTAGTTTTAACAATAAGCTAAGCTTCTAGGTATGCATTATAAATCTTTGAACTCGGTAAATAATTTATGCAGTGTGAGATTATATGTATTTTCAGGTAAGGAGATTCAGCTGTAATGACTATTTTCAAAAGCGCATGCATAATAATAAAATTTGAAAAATTTAAAAAGAAGACAAACAAAGAAAACTTAAACCATGCTAAAAAGCTTTAACCTATTAACCTTACAGCAGAGTTTATACGAATGGTCGTTCACGGTTGATAGCCTTCCGGCGTTGTGTTGTTCTCGCGGGTTCGGGATCGCTTCACTGTTAGGACAGAAGAGAAACGAAGCCTGTGAAAAGCTATGAAAATCCACAGAAGCCCCTTGAGAACCTTATAGACCATCACCTGCACCATACCCATACATGTCATATACACACAAAATATTGTACAATAAACCGAATGCAACGTTCCCACTAAAGTTTATGGCGGACCTTCACCTCTTGTTTTATCCACCCCCATGGCGTCATCGACACACCCTAAAAAGAGGGCGGTTATACGCCGAGGATTGTTTGTTTCTTCACGTCTCTGGCGTATCGTATTTAACGTAAACAGTGAGGCTGCACGAGATATTTGAGTAAACGGAATACGTTGTTTGATCACTCGTTCAGATATACCTGCGATAATTTAAAAATCGCTGGCGCACAACCAAACAGTGTGCAAATGATAACAGGAAATGAATATCGAATAAAAAATATTCAATTTCATCAAAGTTACATATGAATTTTCGCTGTTGATATTGAAAAAAAAAAAAATGAAACAAAAATGACAAATTATTTATCTTCGGCAGATTTTCAAACATTCAAATTCACGTTATTAGAGGTATGAAAAAAACAAACCATTAGTCGATTATATGCATAAATTGAAAACGAAATGTCCAGGGGGTTTGTCGGGTGGATTAGCAAAAGCAATCGGTGGTGGGTGTACGAGGCGCGAATTTACCGGTGAAAAGGTATGTGAGTTTTGTGAGAGTCTGCGCAGACGTCGGAAAAAAAAGAAGATAAAAACCAAAAAAAAAAAAATAACCACGGTGATAAAGAGATGAGAAGACAAGGGATGGCATTCCATAGAATTGGATTCGAATTCCAAATCCATTGGCGTCAGGACACTTTGATTGATTGGGTTAGGAACGGAATTTTCAGAGCAGACATATTTTTTCAATTTTTTCTTTTTTTTTTCTTTCTTTTTTTTTCCTCAGTTAACCGCGAACGCGTGCCCAGGGTGCAGCGGGGTGCGGGGTGCAGGGTGCGGGGATCACACTTACGGGACTTACGATCGGCGTGGCGTGTCCTCTTGCGTTCCCTAGGTGTTGTACGCGTGGCGGGTGATTTTGTAGCAGTCTTCACTAGAGATTCTAGTAGTTCGTCATCACCGTCCGTAAGATTACCATTGGTCGATTCATCCCGTAGAAGAGGACCCAAAACCGTGCGACCTGAAACATGAGCTTAAAAAATTGGGCCCACTTTTGACAAGAAACAAACTGCATAAATTTCAATTCACTCGATCGTCGTAATCCGGAAACTGTGGGGAAAAAAATTCACGGGAAAAGTTTACGGGGTTTATTTCACCCTCTTGAACAACCTAGTCTATGCGATTTTACCCCGTTCAACTCTGCGCAAGATGTACACGGCAGAAATCCTACTCCGGAAATGTCCCTAACGCTACACCCCGATACGTCGCACGTTGTAAACCAGCGGAAGTCCCTCTGTATTTCATATTTTGCGTCCGTCGGTGCTATCCCATTGCGAAGATAAAATGTGAGGATGAAAGACAAAAAAAAAAAAAAGATGTCAAAGCAAAACTCTCCCGTACTATATGGGGTAGCTAAGGGGGGTCTGAATCTTACGTTACGGTCTCGTTCGTCGTTTGAGAGGACGGGCAGTTGACATTTATTTCGGCTTGAAATTTATCTAACGCTATACGGTGTATGTATACATCTAGGAAATAAAAGCTTCAAGTCCGGAAGTAGTCTATATCGTTGAAAAGTCTCAGAAGGCAGATATTTTCCCCATTTCAAACTATCTGAATACTTGCTCTCGACAGTTTTCAAGAAGGAGAAACTGTGTCTCGTGATGATCATCATCGGTAGGGGGACCATCTCGTATAAAATTTGATTCAATAAAGCCTCGTAAAATCGGTTGCGCGAAACATCGACTCCCTATACCTTTTATACTTACGACCTACATCGCGTTATCGAACGGAGGCTGCCGCGAACCGCCTCAGCAGTAGCAGCTCCTACGGGGAACGGATGATCCTCGTGGATTGAATCGGCTTAAAAGTTTGACGAAAACCTCTTAGCCCCTGGTTAAGTCCTATTGTGATTGAATCCTCGCCACTGTACGTAGCGGTGAGGAATATGAAGAAAATGAAAATCGAGTAGAAGATTTGCTTGCTCAATAATTTTCACGTCGCGATCTCTAGCCGATTAAATCGTCGATTATTACATATTGCGTTTCCGAGATAACAGCGTGGAAATAACAATAAGAGCGACGTTAAGGGGTACAAGGTAAAATTCATCGAATAAGCTCACGGGTGTATAAAGTTTTGGAAACACACCTGTTCATATTAAACTTATTTAATCCTTTGGAAACGTACCTTCCTTCCGTTGCCGCCTCCAGGGCAAAGTGCCGTGGATTGTCTCGACATTTGAGATATCACATCCGAGGACTTGCCTCAGTTCCGCATCCTCTCTGTCTTCCTTAGTTCGAAATTTCCCGACCTGAAACAAAGCAGACATTCGCCCCGCCGTGGGCGTTCAGCTAACAGTAGAAACCACATCACCGCACCATCGTCCGGTTGGTTGGGATTAGGGTCAGGGTTTTAGGGTTAACATGAACTTGGAACCATTGAATCTGTTACCATCAGTTTTCCCTCTCATCCTTACCTCCGTTATCATTTTTCCTCTAGTTTTATTTCTCTCCCGATGATTAGCCTTTTTCTCAAGCTGCTGTATAACTCTTTCTCTAGTAGTCCTGAACTCGAGGGCAAATTCAGATATTATTCTGCAAAATTCATTCGGTTTTGTATCCTGGAGACGGTGCAACGGGATCCCAAGCCACAGTATAAACTTGTGGAAACGATTTATTATACGTCTGTGCACGATCCCTAGAACGATTATACGCTCTGCGCAGTCGGAGAGAAAATCGGACATCCTGAAATATAACGAATAAGACGTTTCATATTACACACCGAAATCGCTTTCAGAAATTCCAGAATTTTCTAAAGCTGCCGTCGTTCGAGCGATAAGATCGACTAAATACTCGCTTAGTGAGTGAGGAAAAAACAAAAGAGGAAAGAGGAAAGAGAAAAAAATAAAATGAAATGAAATGAAAAAAAAAAGAAATACGAAAACTATGAGGGATGTTTGAGGGTGGGGTCCGAGAAATCGTGGTCGGAGTAATTAATGGAGGGCCGCTTGGGCGCGGGCCAACTTTGATAGAAAAAAAGGCTTTCAGATTTATTGGTAGATCTTTCTGCGGGATGTTCCGTATCTTTTGTAATTTGCAGCTAAAGTCCCGCAAACTAATAGGAGAACGTGACGCGAAAGATCTGGTAACGTCACGTGCGTTATTCCTTGCAATGAGGATGTGAAATAGAATCGTTGATATTCCCTCAATTTTAGTGAAAGGGATATACGAATAACATGAGAGAAACATCACGTGCGTTTATGCACGTACCGACATTAACTAATTAACTCGCAAATCAAATAATTATACACAAGCAGGGCACTCACTTCACTTTCATCATCGTAGACCCGTCGTGTTTGGCAATGAGTTTCAAGTGGTCCCACGATGCTTTGCACTCGTTCTCCAATTTTCCTATATTCCCCGATAGCTCGTCAAAGTCTATCTTTGATGCTCTGGTCACGGCACCGATCTGGACGAAAGTAAACAAAGAAAAAAAAAATAAAATACAAAAGCTCAGTATATACACAGCAGCCGTTTGAAGTTGGCAGCGCGAACTATGTCTAATATTAGAAAACACACCTGTCTATTCGCACTGATGTAAATAACTATTTATGAATTTCATAACTCACCTCTGAGTACAGGTCGGTTGAGTCTGGGAACTTTTCCATCACCATGTGACATAGATGATGCAGCAGAGAGTGCTTGTGCACGGTATCTTTGACTTCGGGCACTTTTGCGAGATATTCAAGTTGAAATCCCTTCACCTGAAACAAAAATGAAAAAAAAATATATATTCGCAAGTTTGAGATTCGATATGGGAAAAATTTTCAATCGTAGCCCCAAACGAGCAGCAAGGCTGCCCAGGGATTATTCAGCAAGTTTGGATTTTCATATCGACATACCTCATTTCCGTTTAGGAATATCCCGATCGAAAGAAGCGTGCTCAGAATCCCACGGAACGTCTTGTTAACTTTGAGGGTCTCCATTCCTTGCTTAAGGTCCATCAGGGGATCCGCTATTTCCTAAAACCACGAGTCCGCAGCTATAGATTCGAGTCCTTGTGCATGCGCGGGCGTGCGGAGCGTATTCACCAAATTTTTTTCGGTCAATATATGATTTTGTTATATCGGAGTGTCGCTTGATCAACGATCATTGAAAAGATCAGTCCGTTCTGTTCCCCCATACGAATGGGGAAAAAGTAACATGAACATGAAAATTGCGTTACGCACTTCCGCTTACCTTTTCGGAGTTTTCGAAATCAAGTTTGAAAGCCCAAAGTTTCAATCGTGCCGGAAGTTCCGATATGGACGCCAGTGTCAGGAGAAATTGTTCGGCAGATCCCAACGGGAGATCTGGACTCGCGGCTTGAGCTTCTTGTATTCTAGATCTTTCTTCTTCGGTGGGCAACATTGTCAGTAGTTTCTAAGAGTTTGAAAATTAACTAAATGAAGACTGCCCAATTTTTATGTGAAAATACAAGAGAAGCGTGAGAAAAGTGTCGAAATTTCATTCGACTCACCTCGATCCCTTCTCTATTCATGATCGTAGCGTCCATTTTGAGAATTGCCGTTTTTATGGATCTAGGCGGTGGTAGTTTCGTCATCCCGATATTTATTGCGTTTGACCGCTTGTGATCCAGCACGATGATTTCCTTGTTTTTATTCATCTCTTGCTGTTTCTATTCGATGAAATAATAATGAGAAAAGAAAAAAAACCGAAGAAAGAAAAACAAAAAAATTACTGTTTCTCGCTTTCGACAGGGAGAATATTTCGTCAAACGAAGCAAAGCACCTATAGATGCGTCAATTTTCAGTTGAAATCTGAGACGCTTGGAACACATTCGATGGGTTTTGTTCTCACTTATATTCTCGACATTCGTTACGGCTGTTTTATATCTTAACGATTGAATGACGAGACTAAATTACAAATCTACCAAAGCCGGGGGGAGAAAAATGGATAGAAAGAAGAGGCGTGGTACATCAGTATATAAGCCGGTATAGAAATTAGCTACTAGAAATTCGAGTAAAGTTTCTGCTATATCCACGTGCAAAATAAAGACACGAAATCCACGAAATTACGTTCCAGTTGAGTTTAAGCTCACCGCGTTTCTTCCTAAACAAAATTAACTCGTTAATGTTCACCAAGCTGCTATGATGAGCCAACCGTGCGAGTGAGTAGCCTGCAACTAATCAGTCAGCCAACTAACCACAATAAGCCGCCAAACAGCTCGTAAACAATTCTGGTAGCGAATCGAGGCGGTTCGTATCGTTGATTTTATTAGAAGCCGGTTGTTTTTCAATATCCTCGTAAGCGAGTAAATAGATCTGTATCGATACGATCAGATTAGCCACGTGTTCTATCTTATTTTTCTTCCATAAATTTCAAAATAATCGACAGGTTAATCAAGCTCAGGCTTCAATAAAATCAATTAATGAACGCGAACGCTTATACGTGTTAAAAAGCTTTAGGTTCGAAAGTTAAATTAAGGAATTAGGACTCACCTCCTGTCAAATTCCAGCATGCCAATTTGTATCGTGCGCGCACCAACAAGATTGCAAAGAATACAAGAACAAAATTAGTTTCCTTTTCAATACAATTATCCTTCTTTTCTTTCTCTTTTTTCCTCTCTTTTTCTCTGGTTTAATTATTTTACTCTTTTCATTTCCTCTCGGATTGAAACCATCACCATTCCTCGTAATCTTTATGATACCCAATATCGTAAATCACATCCAATCATTATCTACACAATATTTTATATAATCATGTCATAAGCATCCACCACCATAAATTGCACGATCGTTATTAAATTTTCGATCATCCCAATAGTAGTCATACCTTTTCCAACTGGTTAATTTCAACTCAGATTGAGTGCACCCCTCGAGCGTGTCGGAGCGTAAAACGTAAATGGGTCCGCGTGACCCAGCTATTTAATTCAATTAATACCTAAACACGTTAAGGCAAACTCGTATTTGCCTTTCGTCGAGTCAAAGTCCAACATCGTAGCGGTTTATACCTTCGAGTTGCACACCATTTCCGTAAAAGCCCATAACAACCCGCGACTATGCGCAGAGCATAACGTGGGAGAACATGGAATGAGGTAGAGAGCGGCTGGTCAAAATGTTTTGGAAATTGCGAGGTCGGAGCGATTTGCAAAGCAAATAGAAATACATTATACAGTCGGGAGTTTGTTGCAGTGGGATTCAGGGCGTAATCTAGGGCAGGATTAAAGCATTTCGGGCTGTCCGCATAGGGCTTTAAAGTAATATCTACGATCCAACTGCCGAGGGGGGTGTTTGGGCTGTTCATTCGATTATTCACCGGGGGTGCATCTTGACCGTGAGTAGATTTGTTTGCTATGAATATTACCCTCATTTTAAAACCTTACCGAGAAGGTGGATACTGCAGTCGCGTTTAAGGCGATGTTGATATTAAAGCTTTCGTCGAAGACCATATCGCTTTAAAACCCGAATATAAGATCTAGGAATAATTCGCATCACAGCCAACCGTACAAGATGGAAATTAATAAAAAATTTTAAAGAGAATATTCAAAATTGAACAAGCATCCGATGATCACCCGTTTTATCGCTGAACCGAAACGAAAATTATTTTCCTGGGTCGTTCCCAGGTCATCGCTACTGCACATCGTCCTAATAATAGGAGCTGATATTTTTTCAGACGCGTATAAAATTCCGTACAGTGGGGTTACTATTTATACCTACCCTGGAATTTCACAATTAAAATATACGAACTGATCGCTTACCTTTGTGATGAGGTCCTTGGCGCGGCTCTCGAAAAGGTGTTCCAATTTTTGGGTGTCAACCAGAACTGGCGAAAGTTCATCCCATATCATTTTATTTTTGTCGAGCCTCGACAGTATTATGGGATCATCCCTAACTTCTTTCCAAAATAACTTCACCGTCTTTTTACTCTTCTTATTCGAAAGTACAGGACTTTTCGGAGAACTCGCTACGTCAGCGTTAGGAGGCGACCTCGGGGATTTAAAATTTGCACCAAACAGAGGCGAAGTAGCGTTCGGAAGTGGAGGTGGAGGAAGTCTTGCTCCCGGTGGCGGAGGTGGCGGAGCCCGACCTGCCATCGATGAAGGAGCCATCGGTGGTGGTGGCGGAGGAATTCCGTTAGCGATGCTAACCGGACTAAGAACGTCAACTTCATCTTCAGAATTGAGATCAGTGAAGTCTAGATCACAGAGTGCCAGAGGCCGAGTCATTTTGCTCGCTAATTCTTCCCAGTGAAGTTCATTCTCTGATTTTTTCACCTCAGTTAACTTCGGAATATTATCGGCAGTCGGCGACTTGAGAACGTCGGCCTTTGATTTTGATTTGGCCAAGCCTTCCTTGGCCTTGGATATCAATCCGCTCATATCACCTATCCTAAAAAAAAAAAATCACATCGAGAGTTAAAAAAAAAAACTAAAACGTTAAACTAGAAATGAAATTAACTTATATTAATGAGATAGAACCTCCACAAACTTACCTGGAAACCTTGTCCTCGACTGGACTGCTTGGGATGAGATTTTGTGCGGCTAACTTTTGTGTCAGATCCTTGACCGTTCCTTCCCTTTTTAGTTGAAGGACCACTCTGCGATCCTGGTCATCTTCGTCGGTGTGATTTCCCTCGTCACACTCTACACCCTCGTCCCGATTTTTACCGTACCACGGTTTTTTTTCTTCAGAATCAAGTTTATTCGCCGCGTTCATTAATGGCGTTAAATCTTTGCGGCTGTTACCTCGTGATAATTTATTAGAAGTCGAATCAGCGTTGCCATCATAAGCTGGCGACCCATTCGTGTATCTCTGACCATTGGTTGGAAATGAACCTTCAAAAGACGAAGAAAATCAAAATAAAATAAAAAGTGAAAGTTGCCAAATTTTTCTCTACACCCTCATTATCTGATTCTGATCGAGACTTACTCTCCTGGTCATCCGAATGACCAATGGACGCCCTCATGTTGGCGGTAGCCTCCTGCTGCTCTCTGATAAAACTACGCTGTCTTTCGGCACGTTCACGGCGTCGTCGAAGTGCCGGAGTAACACCAACGTCAACTGGAAGATCGACCAGAGGGTTTTTAAAATTATTGCGACAAGGTGTTTGGGGAGAGCAAAGTATCTGTCGTCCGACGATGATTATCTCCCGTTCCCGAAGTAGTTTAGACGTTCCCCCCGACATTAAAATTAAGTTTGACGATATTCCGGGTGGCAAGGGATAAACACCGGTGAAGATAACTGGAAACTTGCGTCAAGTCTGGTTAGAAGACTGATACTAGAGTAAAGTTGTTGCGTCGAGAGGCCGTCGATAGCCATAACATCTTGGTAGTGGTGGGCGGCCAAGTTCAAATTCATTGGCTAGATAGTTTGTAATGTTTAATTTATGGCGCCATTATCGCATACCAGAGTTTGATGCGAGAAATATGGTAGCGCGATTAGCAACAAATTGGATAACCAGGGTGACGAATATCGCCGTCATCCCGAAATATCGGGATGTTTGCAAATCCCAAGCGGCACCAGGCGAGGTACGTGAAATTTGAACCGCGCTGTCGCGAAGAGGGAACCTCCGTTTGCATAACGATTGGTACAACGAGCAATTAACAATTTGCAATTAATTTTCGCATTCCCGCTGTCTATGGGGAGAGGTGGGGAGGGTTAGGGGTATGAGAAGGGGGTGTTGAAATATTTAATTAACGCTGAGCACACTCGGTGTACAGAAGTGAACATGGGGAATAGACCGGTGTGCCGGGTAAGTGTGAGTATGTACAGCTATACGGAACTTGAAATTAAATTAGCGTTGGAGAAATATCGTAACGGGGGTGAAACTCGTAGAAAGAGGTGGGGGATTTAAAGTAAGGGCCTTACCCTTGTTCTCCTTATAGCTACCGTTCAACTGAACATCCCCGAGACCTTGGGAACTCTGTGAGCTACTCGACTCGTCCCCGTCATCAGGCAAAGTTGAATTTAGGGTGGTGTTCAAAGAGCTAAGACCTAAAGTGTGATTAAGCCGAGGACTCAGTCGGGCGTTCAAGGACATCGATAGGGGGGACGTGCCGGTTGAGTGTCTTCGAGATTTTCGACGTTCGTGTGAATCCACCAGTGATTTCCGATTCCGTAGTGTTTTTCTGTAACGTAATCCCCCCCAGAAAATGAAATAAAATAAAATGAAATAAAAATACTCAACTATATTACGACTGAGAAACTCACACAGGCGTATAAATTTCATACCGTTCACTACTGACCTGATGTTGTCGTCGAGTTGACGTATGGGAGTGCCCCTGTCATCCCCATCCTCGTGATGAAGCACAGCTTCGTATATTTGGAATTGCCTGAGGAGATCGAGGTCGGTTCCTTGCTTGGACATGTACCTTTGAATTATACCTTCGACCCCCTGTTCCTCGAGACAGTCGACTTGATCGTAGTAGGTATCTTGATCTGGTATTCCGTTGAGGCATTTATTAACAAGGGTCGTTGCGTATATCAAAAGTTCGGTATCCGCGGCGTCGTAATCCTTGAGTAACTTCATGATATTCGTCCAAGGTATCATACCCCTAGAGGTATCGACTGATCTGACCGCCCTCACGAGAAGGAGACTGTTCGTCTCGACGTATTCGACAAAAACCAGGAGAAGTTTAAGGGCGGTTTTCACCACTAGTCGAAAACGACTTGCGATTAACGTGTAGAGCCATTGAACCGTCTGCCCGTGTTCCATCACCCCGTTCATTCCGTCGACGTAAAGCATCACTTGCCCGAGGGCTACATCGTCCGAAAAAACGCAAAGGAAAAATTGAATCAAATGAAAAAATAGATCATAAAAATATTTCAACTTCTAGGGGTAGAAAGAAACTTATTCCGTGAACCAATGGGACCCGGAAAGAACGACCGTGTAAATTTCGAAGTTTTGAAAAATTAACAAACGTTACTTATGCTTTATCTGATGGCTCCAAAAAACTCGGAGCAAAAATTGTGTTATAAAAATTTATCATGCTAACTTCGCGTATTTTAATGTACAGAATACGTAAAACTCTGCCGTTTCTGTCAGCATTTTGGAATCGATACACAGCTGCGGCAATGTCACGTTCCCGTCATTTTGCAGATATTTGTGAAGCCAATTAATGGCATGCCCAGATGTGACGCTCATTCGCGGCAGTTTGTGAAGGACTTGCGTAACGACACAGAAACTGATACCGCCATTGAATTAGATGCGGATAATGAGGCTTCATAATTGTTACCGTGGAGGTCTTTGTTCGATTGTGAGAGTAGGAAGGCCGCCGATTCAGGGCCCGCCACGCTACTCCTGACCGAGTTCTAACCATAATCTTCAATTACGAACTAAAACCTTAAGTAAAACGCACACGGTATGAGAATCTGGTCACGAAGTATATGGGAAAATATCTATGAGAGAAACAGTTAAAGATATTCCTATACTCCTCTTCCCGTCACGCTATCGCTGGGCTAATGTATACCTATGGGCACTTGGCACGCATTGAAATTCAGTTTGCTCGAGATAAGGCTAGGTATAAAGGTGTGTAGCTGAATTGAAAGTGATTTTTTTATTTTTTTATCAAGTTAATACCTAAAATGAATCGAGGTAGAAACTTTCGTTTCTGCATTAACGACGGAGGCTGCTCGCAACGTACGTAAAGACTTAGATATATTTGTGCAACAATCTACCCGCGATGAAATTTCGTGAGAAGTTTAGCACAGGCGCATTTTTGCTTGGGCTCACTTGAGTAACTAGTGAAATGGATGGAAACTTTTTTCTGCGAATCTCGTTTAAGGATTTCCACTGCGGTATAGGTATGTACGTACATAAAAGGCTGTGGGCAGCAAACCATTCGAGATAATTTAACCCGCCCGATTCCGGTCGTTCGCGGTTTTCCCCTCCACCGTTCGATCAAGTGTAAAACGATTTTCGGGTTTCCGCAAACCTCCACTTCACCTCGTACACAGCCCTACGATCCCTTAGCTCTTCTTTTACGCCATCGTTCCACCCTATCAGTTTCTCTCACCTCGACTCACCGCACGGTTGCACGCAAAGGCCACCCAACTCCGTACTATATTTCGATACCTTTCTAACGGATGGATAATCTCAATCGGCAAATCCCACGCGATGTGGATAGGATTCCGATATCATTCATTCTCAAATTATTAATGTGGCTTAAATTCAACATTGCCTAAATTTAATTATTCTTATAATACAGATAGGAGATTTTTTACTCACCCCGAAGTATGTAATTCTGATAATTTTGATCAGCCTCGTTCCCGACTTTGATGAGACAAGCCAGCCCGTCATTTTGTACGAACTCGTGTACGAGATCTTTGTCTTCCTGCGACAATATTGTACAGGTATTATAAGTACGAACAATCGTTCCTTTGACCGCAATCAATAAGGTTTTTGAACTTACTTGAAATATCTGCTTCAGAGAGAACAAGGCCCGCCTCAATTCTCTACCCTCGCTGTTGAGCAATTTTTCTGCAACAATAATTTCAATATAGGTACGTAACATACTAAGTTATTAAAAAGATCGTCCGGGACGAGTGGAGTCGAGCAAAGTTCTAAAAATTATCAGAGCGTTATCTGATGAAAAATTATCAAATTTCTTATCGTCGGTCGTACGCAACAGTTATATTGTAAATATGAATTTGCATAATTGAGTTAACGGTACGAGCTGCGAAGGTTAAAAGTGTTCACGAAAAATACGACGGTCATTCAAATTCCGGGGTAATTTAGGTGGACCTCATGTAATTTGATTATGTTCGAAGTCTCTCAGTGGACCTCTCCTCCGACGCTTTCGTCTAATTACCGTTGTTCCGAGAAAAACCGGTGAACTGCCGCCACGCGCAAAACTTGTTAGAGCTGTTAGCGGATATTTTTATTTCAATCCAAATTTCCTTTTTTCGTTTCTGTTTGTACCTTGTTTATTAGCACATACAGGTACGACGACTCCAATTAGCGTAAAGTCCAATTAAGCTCGGTTAATTCGCGCGATAACTTTTCTAGCCGCTGGTGCGTGCCCTCCTAGGTGTGCCGTCCGAAAACAATTTTTATGGGTGAATACTCACAAATGGATTTCCAGTGAATTGAATTCTATGTAAAACAGTAGACTGGATTGAATTCCCTGGTCTCCTCTATTTTCTCCGGTACATTGAAAAATCGGTTGGGAAAAAAAAAGAATATTGGAAAAAAAAGCCCGTAATCAAATATAACCGATCTTTAATCCTAGAATGAATTATTGCACGATAGAATTTAATCCTGTTTAGTAGAATTTTTTTGTTCCGTTACTTACGGGATCTGTTCAAAGTACCCGGGCTGCCCCGTTTATCTTGTACAGATCGTTCGCATACACACTCTGCGCCGCGCTGAAAAGCCACGCGATGCGAAGCGATACGATGCAAAATTAGAAAGTGGTTAGCATAATTTTACGATCTTCTACGAGAAAAGCTGCCATCTTACGGTGGTATTAAGTAATATTGACCGGTAATGATCGTCTTCTTCTCGATGGCCTTCCCGTTTCTTTGCCGGCTGTACAGTCACGGAAATAAGTATTGGCGACACGAAACGCGATAGCCGAAGAGCGAGTTTCGTTCGAATCGAAAGAGTTGGACCTGCAAAGTCGTTCACCCGAAAACAACCGGTCCCCATGGGGTCGTTTCTGCTCTCCGAGTCTCCGCGTCTCGTTACCAAATATAATTTCAATGGAGATTCTCATACATCATCGAATATTATCCAATATCCTATCGTACCGGTTCAACGATACGCGTTCGTTGGAATAATAAGAAGAATTTTTCCTGCATGCACCGCCGATTTCTTAACAATACCTACGCAACGGAGATTATTTTACAAGTCTGTTCCACCCCATAGCCTACGATGTCGAAACGGAATTTGATTATTTTCTCTTCCAAGTTTCGCTGCAAAAAAGAGCGAAGGAAAAAAGAGATGAAATAAAAAAATTCTGCCAAGCGCATAATCGCGGAGTATCACGCAATCTCCGAATGCATAATGCATCTTGGTGCATCGGGTTACAGGTAGAGGTAATTAGGGTCTGCCTGCAGGGCCCGTTTCTAAGAATAGCGGAGCCCGCGCTCAGGACCGGTTACCTACCTGCCTCCCCAGTCACCTCCCACGCCAGGACTCACGAGTTCATCACGCGCCCGGATTTCTCAAGGTACACGGAAATAACGAGTTTCGTTTCATTGCCCGACGCGCGATCGTCCATCGAAAATATGGACGGTAATAAATAAGGGAGGAAAAATGAAAAAAAAGAAATTCAGAAACGACGAGTGGCGTTATTGCAGCTCTTGTTCCGATACATGTTCATTGTTTGCAAACAAGTTCGGATTGAATTTCGACAATATAAAGACGTTTCCCCGCGCACTTTGATTTAGAGTATAAAATAAACGATGCTTTATTTCTTCGTCGGACGGTGCAGAGGAACCTGCACGGCAGAGTCCCGTTAGGCCAGAATTTGTTGGTAGGATGAAAAGAAGAGAAAAAAAAAAAGGGCAAAGGGAACCTTTGCAAACCCTTTACCGTAATACGAAACACGACGTTTATGTGCAAGGCGAGATTCGGGATCGCGATAAAAGGATTCCCGTGATCAAAAGACAATTTAACGTCTCGCGATACCAAGAAGGACAATTAAGAGTTGTATCGTTAGCGTCACGTTGGCAAAGAATGAAGAAAAAAAAAAAAGAAAAAAAAATCCGGAAGAATATGGGAAGTGAAAAATTGAGATTGGCCAAGCTCAAAGAATCACAAGGCAATGTGTGGTTTCAGGACTGTTAAATACATGCAAAATGCAGCAGACTAGTTTCGGCCGTCGCGTATTGATGCATTTTTGTTTTTTTAATTATTTTTATATTTCTTTTAAAACTCTGTCCTTGATCTTCCATCTCTGTTATCTTTCCGCTCTTTCTCCGGCTCTCTTCTTTCACCAAAGTCTTCCGTACGCACCAGCCGAAGTCGGGTCAACGAACGAAGCCTTTGAGGCAGGTGGATCGTGTTCAGAGCCGACAAAACTCTTTCGTCTCCATGAACCGAGTCCCGTATATAATAGAGGTACACACGCACGCATCAGTTTTACAATTCATACGACGCGTCTGATGATCTCACGTATAATTTGATCGTAGAGATGATTCAAATGAACCTAATTCGATCAGTTTACATTAGACGTAGGAAATTATAAACAGGTAACAATAGCTCTGACGGATTGTCTCTGCAGGTTTTTGCGGTCGGTCCAAAAACCAATTCAATTTTCGTACGTATCACAAATCGTTCGTAAAGGGCGTTACCGCGTGTGTCTGCCAGCGCCATGCAAGAATGGGATCTAAACGCCCTATGCCAGTTTCCGTGGCATATAAATGATGAACGGATATTTTTCACCATCCGAAGCCAACAGCTCACAAATTGAATCAATCATCTTCGTCGCGGGTATCACGGGATTATCGGTAGCATGAATCAACTATACAGGATCCATAATTTTTCGATATCACCAAACGACGGTCCGTAAGTAAGGGATGAAAAGGACTTCAAGGGGATCGTAAATCGTCAAATTTGAAAAAAAAAAAAGATAAATAAACAAAATCAAAAATTGAACTCACCTATTATCGTATGGACCCGTACGGAAAGTTGAGTCCTCAGGACGATCGAATTTTTTCGGCTGAAACATAAAGCAATACGCGTTCCATTAGATTATACATAAATAAAATGACCATGTGACTGTCGAAGATTTGATTTAATTTTTCTGATCGATGAGATTCTTTTCTTTTTTTTTTCATTGTATTCTGTTCCATATGGTCGCATGGCACCTAGCTCGGCCGTATAATTGTTGCATATCAATTTATACCGCACGAACGCGTGGCGGAGTTGATTAAACTGGGTTAGAACGCTACAGTGGTTCAAGTTCAAGTCTGCTGCGAACCTTCTCACGGAGTTGGTGAGAAAGTCACGGGTAACAGACAAAGAATTCTTAAAAAAAGAAAAAAGAAACAAAAAAGAACATTTAAATTAAAAAAAAAAGAAGTAAAATAAAATAAGAGTAAAGAAGTAGGTAGACTTTATGGTATACGCGGGAACAAAGATGAACCACGTGTGATAACGTGTTCGTTTCCTGTCTGAAACGAAGGGGGATGTTTGTAAATTAGCCACCGGCATTTGTATTCATTCTCCTTATTATAAGTATTATAACGATGCGGTAGCCCTTTCAAAACGTATACTAAAATACTCGCGTTCAGTGTTCTTTGAAGTTGGCATTTAACGTTCGAGACTATTTTTAGCCGTGTGTTTTGCGATAATAAAAAACGATATAATGCTCGCCATTTCGAGTTTTATTGTTTTAAACGTGCCGTTCATAATTTCGCAAATCAAAGGGTCGAGATCTAACCGCGTATTCAATTGATCAGTCAATCAGCAAAGAGACAGACAAACCGAGCGAACAACTTAACGTTTCCATATCCGCATCTGCCTCCCAAAAGAATTATTTTTTTTTCGCATCTCTGAATATTCGCGCAACGTCAGAAATCAATTTCACTAACAATACACTAATTGTTAATTAGCAAATGAGAAATAAGGTCCCTCAAGCAATGAAAAAAGCGCTACTCGCCACGGTAAACCAGTCTAAATGGACACGCTTGGTTTTACTGCACCTGCGGGGTGGTTTAAGCCAAGGTCAGCCCCAGAGCCCGCATCTACGGTAGTATTTCTCAAGGCTTTTTTTTCTACTTCGTCTATCTTTTTTCTTTCCTCTCTTTATTTGCTATTGTTTTACCAAGCGAGTAATCTTCATGGGATGTGAATTAACGACGATCATCATCCGCGTCGCGTAACGATCCGGTGCTTACCACCCCTGCGGTAAAATATATGAAAGTTAACGTAACGAAGACGACCACGTGTCAGCGAACCGTATTTACCCAAGGTCAATGCTTCGATTAACATCGGCAAGGCCATTCCGGCAATTGCTCGGCCGATCTCATTTGCAGAGATAAATAATCTTTCGTAGATCGGTATTCATTATACAATCATATTATCTTTACGCGAATCGTTTGCGCAGCGACTGATCAAGCGAGAAATCCTCAACGTTTTCATACGCAAGTATCAATAGTGATTAAATTTCTCGAATACGATTTCTAATCAAAAATTTAAGGATGTGAAATTTTCAAAATTATCTTTCATCGAAATCTTGTTCACAATGTAGGTAAAAATTTTAAAAATAAATTACACAGATATCTAAACCTATCCTTGTCGACGGAAATAAATCTGTACCCACAGTGGTGCCAAGATCCAAGATTTTGTTAACGCAATTCTATACCGAAAGTTTTGATGAAAATCAGACAATACACGCTATTAAATTTGATTTCACCGTCGTGCGATTGTAAGTGCAGTGTATAATCCTCTTTCCTTTTCCGGTTCACCTCGTTTCTACGATCGTTCGGATAACCCGAGAAAGATCAGGAATCGGGTGATGAAATTGGGTTCATCCGACCAAAGTATTATACCTGAAGGTTTGCAGGATCCGAAAATTCCTGCGCACATAAACGCGCCTTCTTATCAGTATACATTACAGTCTCTTATCCAGCAAGTCTGGGGAATCTGCAAACCGCGTACGAGAATAAATTATTGTTCAAACAAATTAAGATGATTGCGCAACATTCTGAACAAACAACGTTTATTAAGTACGCATATATACGCGTATATTCTCCTCATCACCCTCCGCCCCTTTTTAAGGTCATAAATCATTTGAGAATTAACCTCTCTAATTGGTCCTCGCGTTAATGTCTCGTGCCTCGCTGACGTTCGGAGTTTAGTGTTTGGTGTTTGGTATCTGTCATGTTTCCTCTGCGCCAGATACATCACTTTCTGTCTGAGCAATTGCATTCTCCAAACCTCCGACGTCAATCTCGAAGAAGATTAACCGCCATTTCTACCCCCTAGACCACCCCATTCGAACGGATATAATTCTCACGTTCTCGCGTATTATGTGCTCAGATATATCAATCTTCCGTTCATTTTGATAACATACATATCCACGTAAAGCCTGTGGTGGCGCAAATATAACGGAAGTAGGATTGATGAAATTCGAACCATCCTAAATAGAGTTTGTTAAAAATAAATATTCATTGCGAAAGAAAGAACCGTACAATATATCTGGGTCTCTGAGTGCACACGTATCTTTTTTGTCTTTTTTTTACACCTAATTGTTTTCTTTTTTTATTTTTTCTTGTTCGGGAGAGTTGACAGACAAATTTCACTATACCAAATTATTCCCACGAATAATATATCAGATTTCAAAACTTTTTCATTGAACGGAAACTCGTGAATCAACATCCGTTGAGGCAATGCTTATATCTTCTGTAGCGCGATGTTTCTTGCGCAAGTCAATCTTCGAATTATAAGTAATTTGAATGTGGAGTAGAAAATAAAATTGAAAAAAAAAAAAAAAAAAATCCTGCGAAGATGAGAAAAGGAAATTAAAAAATTGTGCAGCATTTGTTATAATTACCAATGCGGTGGCATGATATGATCCAATTTCATAGCACTATAATCACAATATATTACTGAAATAAATAAAATAAAATATCCCGATGTACAGCGTGATCAGGATCACTGACGAAGATCTCCTTCCTCAGAATATGTAGGAACTTTTTGACCGCGAAATTTGAAATCTCCCCGAATCGTGCTGTTCGGTCACTCCGTTCGTTATAGAACTAAAAAAATTTAATCGTGTCATTGCCACCCACTACGCCCGAGAAGTAAACGCCAACTGCAGAGTGTATCGACGTTGGCTCGGTCGAGAGCAACTTCTTCTTCTTCTTCTTCTTCTACTTCTTCTTCTTCTTCTCGTTTCCCGCGACCGCCGACTCGCGAGTAGCCGCCACCACAATAGAAATGGTGGGAGATCAAAGCGCTGACTGTACACAACAAGTAAACCAAGCTGCAATAACTGTGTACTGTATCCTTACACACGCCTGATGATCACGCACAATTGCGAAGTAAGATCACTTAAGATGGTAAAACCACGCGTTAGTGTCTTCGCTAACTATTTTCTAGACGCGCGTGCGTTCACCGTAGAAAATACACGCGATAACGCCTATATACGTACGTAAGGCATCTGATGGATATTCCGCTAATTGACACGCGCGATTTCATGGCTTCGTTACCGACTAACAGAGTAAATTGATTGGAAATTAAAACCCCTTAAGGATATACTGTATCGAGTCGGTTCTCTCCACTCCAAGATTCACGACGGACATCCTCAGTCGAGATGCTGTTAATTATGTCATATCAATTTATTCTCACACCTTTCGTATCAGCTCGGAATCCGATGTGTAAAATATGGTGTTTCGATATCCCGTGATTTAGCTATTCTCTTTAACCTCCATTTATTCGGTCAAATTGAAATTACGGGAGCGTGATCCGTGCGCGTGTATAATTTTCTCAGCGTCTCAAGGGCGTTGATCCTGAAGCTGCCCACGAAATAAACTCTACTTCCGTTAAGGTCAAATCGATTGAATTAGTTCGGGTGCTGAGTGAGTCGGGTGGGGCCTTGAATTTGTGATCGTTTTCGAGAAGAGACGTGGATGAAGAAGAGACGAAAAGATGGAGGTATTAAATAAAATAAAAGACTCTCTGCCGTTCTGTTCAAACTGGCGCGTAACTGCAACACGTTTTGTTGGCGTAGTTGCAAGACTGGAACTGCATGGCCGGTGAAGAAAAATATACTCGAAGAACGGAGATGAGGCGACTAAGGCCAAGGTAGTGGAAAGGAATGGTTGTTGTGCTCGCTCCGATGCGTGGGAGTGGATCGCTACGGTTTTATGCCGAAGAAAGGGAAGATGGAAGAGGGAAAAATTAGAAGGGAAAAAAAAAGAAGCGAAGGGAATGAAACGTACAAAAAATACGGTAAACGACAATACCCCGTAATCCGGTGTGTGTACAAAGACAAATCGATTCCCGGGGAATTTGTATACTTATGGTCAGGAAGCTGCAGGTATTACGAAACCTGTGAATCGCCCCTCGGCGATTCAATATAATGGTCACAGCTACCGCGAGTATCGTACGTATAACAAATACCAAAACGTTCTTCATCGTGAGATCTCAAATCATCACCGTGAATATTAACGGAGCCTGAATCATTCTGGAGTTTTTCCAATCCCCGCGTATTTTCTCGTCCAACAAAACCCAGCTTTAGCATAGTTTAATGCTATTTTAAGAAACACTCGTAATCTTATACATAGGTAACCCGATACGCATATATAGTAGGTGCTTGCACATCCATACGAACAAGCAAAGGTAGGAACGGGAATTTAGTGCTCAAAGTTTTTCGTGTTATCTGTAACAAAACTGTAATAACAATTTCAAAAAGTGGCTATTATACAGCTCTAAATCTATCGCCAACAACGCTGTAAACGTTTCTATTACTCACAATCTGTTCTGATACACATAAGAGTTTAAAAATAAATTTGCCACACGCACCTCTGGCGAATTTACCTCTAGATTTCTACCGTTTGGATTTAGAATTCTCTTTGACCGTGCAACTTTACCTTGAAAAACTATTGCCTCATCTCACCGTACCGCGTCGCACTGTTCAAGTATTTACGCTTTTAATTAGGAACGGACATCGACTCGATGGCGACTCCCAACTAAATCTTATGCGTACCTAACGTCGAGACGTTAGGACGTGCGGACAATACGTGAAGGAAGCGTGAGTACCAATCCGTCGATCATTACATAACGTAAAATTCTCGCCTGCCCTCAGGCTCGCATCGCACACCTTGGCCGTCAAATTTCACGGTGTAGGTATCCGTTTGCCTTTCGCTAGCGAACACCTCGAACACCTCGAAGAGGGTAACGTACCGGTAAAAAAATCAGATACCAGAATTGAGATATCTCAGAGTTACGTAGTTCAACATGTCTGACCTTTTGCAAATATATGAATGGAGAGACCCAGGGTGCCTTTTGTCGAAGGTTCAACCATGCGAGGCCCATCCGTCCATCGATCCATTCATCCATTCATTCATTCATTTGTGTGTTGTGTGGTTTATGACTTCCGTCAGCTTTTCTCGTTACGTGATCGTTCATCCTCAGATTTTGCACAGCTGGGATTATTGTTCGCACTGAAATCTAGCTCACAATCTGCAGATGATCGATTGAAATCCAGGATACGGAACGTTCGACAAACGCTTCGGAACAAAAAGGTACTGAACTCGATCCGAACTATTGTTGCTGGCAATCAAGGTTCGCGGGGTTCGCTGTAAAACAATGTCGTCGAAGCCAGCTGCGTTTCGAATCAGTTTGCTGACCAGAATCCTTGACGCGTTCAGAAACTCTCAACAAAGCTATTCGAGTTGCGCGTAGGAAGGGGATGAAATAATTCTTAGTTTTCATTTTTTCGAGAATGTTTGAATTCGAATTAGTTGACCTTGACCGATTCACCGAATCTCAGCTCCTACTAAACGACACACACTCTCATATACATTCATACGTGACTTTGAATGAACATTTTCTTTTTCTTTAGAAATAATGCAGAATCGGGTATTCTGCGCGTTTGTTATAAGACTGCGGTTGGTGTAACAGCTAAATATTTACTCTGCTGGATTCTCGGTATATTTATTGACGGGATGGACGTACACTCATCGTATGTATGAATGTGGGCGGAATATTTTGATTTGGGTAAATTTTTTATAGTGCTTCTATAACTCACCCGCTGCTCTGGATTTTCAGAACTACGCAAAAACTACGACACGACTATTCAATGATATTCTAGAAAGAAAAGAAAGTGGAATAAAAAAAACATGTAACAAAACCGTTGAGCAAACTTGCCGTAGAAATTGACTGGTGGAAAAGTTTTCATAGGAATATATGTATGCCAGAATGGGGTCTGGTTGGACGTCCGAAAGTAAAAGAAGAGTCCTTCTCGGTTCAACGTGGTCACTGACACGAATGAATATTTTACAGTAGTATATGACACGAAATGGTCCGCGTGCGTCCCGTCGGGACATCGGGACACCGGGACGCCGGGACGCCAGGGGTACCGCGATGCAAGGAGAATGGAGGGATGTGGAGAGAGGAGTATGAAAGAATGAGAAAGAATGAGAGGGAATGGTGGAGCAAGAGACCCTGCAAAGGTAGAAATAACTAAACGCCAGGACGAATTTGCAGTTCAAGCGCGTACCCAGGCTTATTTCAAGTCGATCTCCATCCCTTTCTCTCTTTCTATCCAGCCCTTTATCCCATCCCTTCGTATCTCCCAGGCGAGACGAGAACTCCGTTTCTTTTTCTTTCGTTTTCCCAGCTCTTGCCTCGCTACACATTCGCCGCCTCTTATTTTATTCCGTACCACGGATCCGTGGAATAAGATATAAGCTGCAGTTTATTCATCTCCCTGTTTTAACCAAGAGTTTCGCGTAGCCCCACCTCGATTTTACCGGATCTCTCGTACGTGGAATTTTACTACACACATTACATACTAACGGTCTTTCCGGCTTTTTAACAGCATCATCTCTTCTTTTTTTTTTTTCTTTTTTTTTTAAATACCTCGTATATAATTTTCAAATTAACTGCGTCGGAGCTCGACGAGATGCACATGAAAACCACGATGGTCCATTTGCTCACTCGGCTACCTCGCGCCATAATATCGCTTACATCGATCCGACTAATCTCCAACGAGTTTATACCCGACGGTGTTACGCGAACACAAAACATTAGGAACCAAATGATTGATAGCCCAAGATCTTAGGATACGAGAACGGAAGCCGTACACGCTATACGAATGTCTCATTCCTTCTCCCAGCGTTTCTTGATCGATCTGACCACGAATGATATAACGTGTGCAGGTAATCGAAACGCCAGCAGGTGTTGGGAACCTAATGCGCAAAATGGCAAATCGTCGGTTCACAGAAAGTGATTTAGTTCGCTCCAGCATATCATTTGAACTTGACCATCAGACGTCGTAACATTTCGAAGTTCGTTGGCTTTTACACGGCGGATAAATCGACGATATTATCGCGTCCCCCGTTGATTGGAAGTGCTCGGAGCAGTCCAGGAACAATCTACGCTCGATCTAATTTCACTGTTTGCGATGACGTACGAACTGATCCTTACGTTCGAAATGATCGGTTTGAATTGCGTTAATGACTGGCAAAATGGCAGACGAATTATACGCGAACGATGGCATTGTAACCGGCTTGACCGCTTCGTTTCTTCCTTCGTCTGCACTCTACCGCCCCCGGCAAAAATGTGAAAAACTTACCGACAAAGTGAATCAGCTGGATATTTTTGTTTTCACACCGCAATCGGCCGCGTCGTACAGACGATGCACGATAAATCGTCACGATTTTTTTGCTCGGCGGGATTTTACAGCGCGAATTTATTTCGAAAACGCTTCTTTTCTTTCCTTACCGAAAAAATCACTTCCAAATAAAAACTGTTTAGGTGTACGCTGGCTAAATCCGTAAGACCAATAGATGCGCGTGCTAACGTTCCATGAACGCCTAATGAAGAAACGTCGGTGGACGGCCACCTTTCCAGGACCCCCGCAGGACCAGGTGCCCACTATATCCTTGTCAGTCACAGACCAAATTGTCAATTATCCCTGCAGAGTAAACGCGTTACATTATATGGCACATTCATCGTACCCGTCAAGAAGAAGCGTTGCTGGTCGAAGTTCAATTTGAAAATTTGTCTAGGAGCGTTTGATATATGCGATGTATAATATTGCAGTGGAAAAAAATATATATTTTTTTTTTACGACGTTAAAAATTTTACGATCTGGGTCGAACAACTCTGGAAATCATCTTGTTTCTCGTTCTCTCTACCGAAAGTATGCCAGTCTTAAAGAGCGACCCAATTTTTTTTTTACCTGACCTTATCAAAGGTGCAGAGCAAATGAGAAGAGGAAGAGAAAAAAACGAAAACGCATTTCCCCTCTCCGATAATTAATCAACTCCATTACGCACGACTTTCACGAATCGAAACTGGATGGAGGAAAATTTCCTGATTGTATTGGTTATTCGTGTATTAAATACATATAATGATCGGGACCATGCTTCAGTCTTCAACGTTGTAACGTGTCAACATCGTTCACGGGGTCAGCGTTAACCGATACCAAAAAACACGTTCCGGTCCTCCCACGGCTTGAATTCCAACAAGGTTTAAAACCTTTCACCCGATCGCGCCTATCGCGATTCGTTAGAAATTGCGAGAAAATCATTTTGAAGTCATTAGTTGCGGTTGCTCCGAACAGACTCAGGGCCATTTGTGATTATTGTTATTATACTCGTTATGTACCTCCTGTCTCACTCTCTCTCCTCATTCTTAAACTAATTTTCTAGCCGTTCCCGCGGGAATAATAATGATATCCAATGTATATCGACACTTGGATCAGATTACTATTCACTCGTATATAGCAAACGATCGTTTAGATTCACGGGCTGTTTATCGTGTCAATCCTTTATCGTGTAGATGAACTTCAGCACATCAACCCCCTTTATACATTAATCGATGAGGATTTCAACCCTAGAATCGGAGTAAGTTTGGTCGTTGAAAAATTTGAAGCTGTTAGAAGTTGCTGGCTGATTCGACACGCGGTTTCCCGATAATAATAAAAAAAAAAAAGAATCCCGCTGCAAAAGATAAGGAAACTCTGCAGGGGTTATAATTTATGAAAAAAAGAATATGTATTTCTGTATACCTATATAAAATAATAAATACTCTGGATGAAAACCGGAGGAAAATAAAATCAAGAGAAGAGTAAAGCTGGGGGCCGGAACGTCGCTGCTTACGGGGGTCGAGGGGAACAAAGGGGAATCTACACCGAGCGTCTAGATCGAACCGGTTATAAGGAGTAGCGAAGAGATCGCCGGTTGCACCTGTACACCCTCGATCTTCTCCGGTTCGTCGTATAGCCACCTACCTTTTCAAACCCTCAAGGAATCGATCAGCGCGGTCAACTTCCAAGTTTCTCAACGACAGTACGAAGAAGACGATGCAATTCAACGATGGCACATATCCCTTCACACACCTCGTTATAATTCGCAAAGTCTTTATTTTTCACATTTCATCGCGACGGTTTCTATTGTATTTCAAATCATGTTTTTTTAATTGAGCATGAAAGGCTGAAAACTATAAGAAGACTTCGTCAAATTGTGGAAGACGTGATGATTAGAGGCTCATATTTCAGTAGGGCAGGGTATAATTGAATGAAATTTTCTTGTTCTTATTGTTAGTTATATAATACTATGACGAGGGAAAAGTGAAGTGCTCGTTATTACGTAGTGACACTGAAAACTCTTCGCTGTTTTGTCAAATTTTGTGTAAAATATTATCGATTCATGTATAAAGGAAAACATCGCCCGCAGGGGTTGAAAAGATACGAGGGAAAAAATGAAGGATGAAATTAAATTTTCAATTGAGTTAAAATCAAGGATTCACGTGGTGAATAAGAGAAAAAGAATTTAGTTTCCGTATCGTCCGTGCAGGTGAAGGATTCTCATTGCTTTTTCGAACCACAAGCAAAGGTACCCGTCGCATACTGATACCGACCATACCTGTGGACGAAGGTATAAAGCGTGGTACAGAAAGACCCGAAGACCAACCGCGTTCAACGCGACGTAGACGTTGGTCCAACGAAGCTGATGATAAATCGCGGAACACCCGCTGCATAAATATGAGAAGATCCGGTGTGGAATAAGCCGTAGTATAGTAGAGTAAGCTATAGTCGTACACAGGGTCAGATATATCTGCAGATTGCAGAGGACAATCTATTTATTGAAGCGATTCCCGCGGGCGCCACGTCTCAGTCAGTCTGCGGCAGATCATTTAACGTTCACACGGAAAGTTGGTAGGTACGGAAATCGGCCCTAAGGCGATACTGCAGGAACGGCAGCGCGGAGATTCCTTGAGTTTAATAATTATATGCCGCGTAAATCGACTAACAGTACCCTAAGGAACGTGCGAGACTTATCGATAAAAAGAAAAATACATATTTATTCAAATACACTCGATACACAAATGTGTCGCCGAGTGACGCGTCGTTATTCATACGATTTCATCGGCGCCTTCGTTTTGTACTCTAGTCTAACATAGAAAAAAAAAGAAAGAAAAAGAATCAAAAGGTAGGGATGATGAGTTAGCAGATCAGTTGGTCACGTATCATTACGCGGGTAGTTTCGTACCATCTGCATTACGCGGTGTAAAATGCAATAACAAGAGTTGAATCGAGCGTCACGTTATGGGAAACGAGAGAACGATTTGAAGTAGTAAGAAAACGGGATGTAGAGTACCGGATTTTATCGACGTGTCATTTGTTATTCGAAAAGTGCCCTTTGCCCCCGATGTTGGGGACGCGACTTCCGCGAGCACTTACTTCTTTTTTTTCTTCATTGCTTCCTTTTCTTTCTTTACTTTGCCTGGCCCCCAGGTCTTCCCGAGAGAGTCGCGGGGTTCGACAATGAAATTCAGTTGAAACGATCAGAGCATGTAAAAACAGTGAGAGAGTATTAAGATGAAAGAGGAAGGAGAATAAAACAAAACTGCAAAAACGATCCTAGAATCTTTTTAACACTCTCAGAAAGGACGTCGTTGAAAAATACAGCACTGATGGTAAAGGACGACCTTTCTTTCTTCTTTTTTTTTCTAACTGCAGGCGAACTGCAGCTGCCTAAGCTCGTCGTCGTAAGCCACGATCAGTTTAGAGTAAAGTCCCAAACTTTTGCAAAACTTATTTCTCTCCTGCACTCTACAGTCCCTATATCTTCGAACTTTATTATTTAAGTTAACCCTTTGAGTCCCGACTCGTTAAGTCTACCCCTCGTCTGATCGAGTGATTCCCACCTTCTCATGATTTACATTTTTGTGAAAATGCAAAAAATTTAAACGAAATGAAATGACAGCAAAATTCTGGGCTATTTATAACAATTATCAAATTAGTCGTGGAATAGAACCGAACGGAAACTGAGGGTAACATTATATTCTCGTTTGTTATTAGAAATTACTCACGATTGGATAGCGTGAGGAAACTCATCAGACGTCGTCATCACCTGGACATCGTATAGCGATAAGAACAAATAACAACACAACGGTTGTAACCTCAACGATGACAGTGTCGCCGAGCTGACTCAGAATCTTGAATGGTTGTGGAGAATATATTTACGAGATAACATGTGCCAGCAGACTCCTTGGCGACACGGAAATAGATTTTTCGTTGCCCGGTTGTCCGCATTTATTCTACAAAACGCTATAGTACTATCTAGTCATTTTCTCAAAGCTTTTGTCGCTCAACACGATCGCGGGATAAAACAAGAAATTTTTATCCTCCGAGCCGTATGATTAACGCGGTGTTTTAATATTGCGACACTTTTACTCAACGTCGATAACTCTTTTGAGAGTGCTTGCTGCTGTAAAGGCGTTACAAGCCGCCTATACATCTCGGGGCCATCTGCCACCGACAACCAGTTTACGCAGCTAACGGCAAGCTCCTCTTACTCAAGGACCATTCGATTTTAAGTCTGCACCGATAGCGAACTAACATTCGTATTTGTATGTATAAAATTGAATAGATAAAGTTTTTTATAATCGTATAGCCAGAGCCTGAGCGTAATTACGGTATAATAGACTACCGGATTCGTTGAGGTTTGAAAGAATAATTTAAATTTTCACAAAACGGATGTATAGAATTCGATTCGGACCTATGCCAAGAGCTACATCATCGGCTGGAGAAATCGCTGCTAAAATTCCACGCTTGGCACGGCGTTGATTAAACCTATATAGTATAGGTATAGAAAATTTGAAAAACACATTTCTCCCAGACCCCGAGAATCTCTGACCCCCATTTATCGATATTTTCATTATTCTATTCCATTTTTTTTTTCTCTTTTCTTTTCTTTTGCTTTTTTTGTGAAATTTAGACCACGATTATACTGCAGATTTTAAACAGTTTGCCAAGAATAACATAGAGCAGGTACTGTATACTCCAAAGCTAGATGACTGTAGCTAGCGTTAAAAATATACTCAGAAAATTGCACCACTCTACTTTGCCCGGGAATTTAAAGCCAGGTTTTTAAACTTCTTTTTCATTATTCAACTCCCTTGGAATTGACTATTATTATTTTTGTTTCGCATTCTTCTTTTTGTTATCGTACTTTTATCTCCTCCAATAGCGTATTTCCGTATACCGGAAATAGTTCTATAGAATACACAACTTTTGTTATCTATACTAGACTTGAGAATCGGGAAATGGAAGATCCAATTGGCAATGGTGGAAAATGAAAAATGAAAGGAAAGTAAAGTAAATAAATTTAAAGAAAAGAAAAAAGAAACATTGATGAACCGGCACTCACCTAGTCTGAAAGCCCTCGAATTCCTCTTGCTGCTCTGTGATGGACGCCTCGAGATCGAGGTAGGCTCCATAGTCGCCGTCCTTGTAAAGCTGAAGGGCCGTATCATCAAGCTGAAACAGAGAACGAGGAGTGCAGAGTTATTTTACTACTCTCTCGTACGACGATTGGCAATGTGGATTGGTATCGTATAAATGATTCAAAGATAGATGAAATTGCTTTCGCGCGGAGTAAACTTTAACTGCAAACGTTACCCTTTTAGAATAATATTTGCGTTTCTCTCGTGTGTCGTCTGAAAATCGAATCGAGTGTGTTTCTAAACATCAGCTATAAATCTAATCGACTTTATTCAGCATTGAATATATTCTCATCATTTAATTTTACGCCCAATCTTTCCGGGCAAAATATGTTCGGTCTTTCATGCGGGAGACAGAAAAAGATGAAAAAATTAAAGGGCGAGAGAACCAGCGGTTCTGGGAAGAGACGAGTTCATACGATACCGAGGGGAAAAAATGGTCGGATGTACGGAAAAGCGAGGAAAGTATAAATGAGTAAGCGGAGACCGCATGCCGGCGGTCGTGCTGACCCATATTTCGAAAAATTCGTGGTTCAAAATAGTTTAGCGCCTGGTGCCACGCAGGCGTAGAAATAATCTCGGTTATAGTTGGATACGCGAGACTTTCAGTAGTAAATTCACCGCACTCGTTCTTCTTGTTATGAACCTAGTTGGGAAAACCAATAACGGATTTACCTCTAATTGAAGAACAAGTGAATAATGCAAGATAGTAATTAAATTCACCCCTGATCAGTAGAAAGCAATGTTTTATACACGTATAACAATAAAATGGATGAGCTGCTTGCGGTGCAGGTGAATGAATTCGATCTGTACATAGTAAAAAGGGTTGAATATCTGTCGTCCGCGTCTGAATCTCTAGCTCTTGGTTTTATGCATTTTTTTTTCTTTTTTTTGCTTCTTGTTTTTCACAATGGAGGACGTGTAAAGAACAGTAAGTGGGGAAAGTACTTCCAAGTTGAGTGAGTAGCTATAAAATATACGACCCAGGGAATACCGATACCAACGACCGCGAGGGAATTTCTCCCGGTGTAGGACAAATTATACATTGATTCACGTATGAGAATCCACGTATTATACATTATACATATACACGTGCATCATACATACTTTGGATATAGTTATAGGGATAGGAATATGCTAGTCGCGACGGTAGCAGCGACTGTATATATGTATATAATATATATTTATTATCCTACACAACCGGTAGACGTCAAATGTGCCTCTGTGATCACGTGAATACATCGACACGTGCACATAGCCCGTGTGTGCGCGTTTTAGAGTCAGGTGAAGATCGAGTGGCGTTATGTACGTAGATCTCTATATGCATAATACATGCGAATATACATAAATGTATGTATTACATGTATACTATAGTAGGTATATGTATAGACCCGGGTAGTACGCGACGACGAGAGTTGTCGGTGAGGAGGAGATGGTCTGGCGACGTAACGAATCGCCTGGGAGTCAGGGGCGGTTGGAGGTTTCCTCTCAAGTTCCCCGAATGCCGGTAAGGCTTCGCTTCGCTCTCCTTCAAGGGTTTCCCATTTCCTCAGTTGAACACCTGCCAACCAGTGAAACGTCGCAACCCCACAGGTGTGGCGCATGTTAAGCCCTGCAGATATATCGAACGAACGAACGAACGGAAGGGGAAGGTTTTTGGTTGCTTGTATTTCCTGCGCTACCTTTTTACGTTCTTTGCCAGGCGCTTGAAACCTCAAGAAAATCCTGGCTACGTATATCGCTATAGATGTTCGTGTACAAGGTACGCTGCAGACGAACCTCTTGATCGGGGGCGGAGAGAAAAAATTTAAAAAGACCTCGGGAAACCAGAAAACATCCCTCCAGGTATATGTACCTGCGACGAGGACCACTTTCGCGCGATTTTTTCTTTCGAGGGTACTTCACCGGATTGTTTTCTCTCATACCTTTCTTTCCAACGATAGAATAGTATAGCTATTTCTACATGTATGTACACATACCTTAATCATAACTGACATAGTTAGACACTACGCGACGAGCTGTAGGTTGGCGTAAAATATCCCTAGTTTAGGCAGCAAACGGGGGCTTGATTTTTCGCAAATATCTCGAGAACTGATTGAGATTTTCGAAATTTTAAAAAAGATTCGAAAAGAGGAGGAAATGTCCTCAAAAAAGTCTCGACTCCCGGAACTAGAGGACCATTATTTATAATCTTCTACGTTAGATTCTATAATCTAACACGTGGGCCGTTTCATTGCATGACGCGCGCAAGCCAGACTAGCCGTTTTCGGCCGTGTTTTCACGCTTCTAGAAAGATTATAAATAATGGTCCTCTAGTTCCGGGAGTCGAGACTTTTTTGAGGACATTTCCTCCTCTTTTCGAATCTTTTTTAAAATTTCGAAAATCTCAATCAGTTCTCGAGATATTTGCGAAAACTCAAGCCCCCGTTTGCTGCCTAAACTAGGGATATTTTACGCCAACCTACAGCTCGTCGCGTCGTGTCTAACTATGTCAGTTATGATCTCGCCAAGTGTACATAGACGGATAAAAAAAAACCCGCGAAAAAAAATCTCACCAACGATATATTCCTTTTTTTACCTATTCTTTTACCGAATCACGCGAGTGGACTTTTTTTCTTTCTTTCAATTTTTTTTTTATTTCAGAATTTTCTGCACACGGAGTGAAAATATTTGATTTTCGTCGGCAAGCCTGCGTAATCTTCCCCCTTAAATAAACAGCGCAGGTTGGTTGGTTGGTTGGTTGGTTGGTTGGCTTGATTATTCTCTTGCAGTGTAGATATCGCGCGTTGGTTGACAATCAAGCGAGCTTAAAGCTCGCTAAAATGAAACAAAGTTAAAAAATAAAAGTAAACGCTGGCATAATATATTTCACGGTTTTGATAATTTTATACGGTACGTCGAGCGCCGTATCTCCGTCGTATATATAAGTATATGAAACACCATTAAGTCAGTTTGAGTTTTGAAAGTCGGCCGAGACAATAATTCAACGAACACCCATGATGTCGTTAGTACATATCGCCGTGCTTTCGATATAGCTGTAGAATGTATTTTAACTGGTAGATGATGTTAGAAAAATTTTTAAAATGAAATCGCGGTTAATCATAGCATTTTTATGTGTAAACATAATTCCTATATACTGAAAAAGAGATATTTATTCGGAATGCGCAAAACTCGCAAAGCGAGAGAAAAATTTGTGCTCTCACTTATTTTCCACTCTAAAAAGCAAAAAAAAATTGGCGGCAACTCGATCATTTGGAGAGATGGGTAAATTCAGTTGGCAGATTCGAATTCCTGAGCTCGAAATACATAAGAATACCGTATAAAACCCAAGAAAAAAAAATTAATGTAGATTTTTGACCCAAAAATCCAAAGGGGTATACCTTTGATTTTCTTCAATTTTGGGCCCAATTATATCTGTGAAATACATCGGAAAAAAACTGGTCCGATTTTTGGTCCGAAAATCGAAGAACATTTTAATAATCCCAATGCAATGCGGCGCGCGTGTGCAATGCTGGTATAACGGTGAAATAAAAACAAAAATCCAAATGGTACAAAATACGAGTAGCGCGAGGTGCAAAAGTAGTTTGCGTTACCCCGGGCGGTGTCAAGAATCCTGAGAGATATATACCATAATAGCGGCTTGAGGCCCTGCAGAGCAATTACGATTTACGAGGGCAGATATCCTGGTGCTGTAGCTAGGAAGGACTTTCAACGTCGCATCTGATGGACAAGCTGAGAGAAACTCCGCTCTTGAAAATCTCGGTAAACTAAACCTCCGGGTATAATACGCGAATTAAAAACAAATTACGAGCTAACAAACGTAGCAAAGCTCGCAGCTCGGTTGGCAGCGAGTAGCCCGCACTGACAACTTTCTTCTGAAATCATTAAATTCCGTTAAATATGTGGACCCTTGATCCCTGCTAGACGTTAAAAAATAAGCCAAAGTCTACAGCTGAGACGCTCGCGTAGAAAAAAAATAAATATCAAAATTAAATGAAATAGTTGCGACTCTACTCTCAGATTTTCTTGAGGCACTCGAAATCATTATCCTATACCCGACGTATAACGATTTAACATGAGAAAACCAACTTCACTTCGCTATAATAATGATAATCAGTTTTCAAAAATTCTGATCGTGAGAGGAGGACAGTTTAAAAACTTTTTCAACTGGGTCAAACTCTTGCGGTTGTACGTTTTTTTTTTTTACCCCCGCTGCAGTTACGTTATTATTCGTAAAAACTTGATATGTACGTACATACGTTCGTATGTATAAATTTATACAACAATTGTAATGCAAAAAATTAGCCATGCGCATACATAATATATTAGTGAGTCTGATAATAACTGGCAGCTCGATCTCCGTCATAAGAGCCATAATTAGCTCGGATCGTCACTGACCCGAAGTGGAGAGAAAGAAACCTTGCGACAAAACAGAAACGTAATATATCTGGACGCGTAAATGATGTTTTCTAGTAATTTTGCAGCAGCTTCTGCTTCTCCATAAAATTTACCTTTGTACTTTCAGCAAAAGAACTTAGTGAAAAACTATCCACGCTTACGTCACCAACGGTATATATTACGTAATACCATCCAGGACGTAAGCCGCATCCGCGACAGTGAAACCTGGCGAAGACTCAGACGAACGTAACGAGCAAAACAGGCTCTTTAAATAAATACCTGCCGAATTATCATCGGATAGGAACATTAACGTAGTGTGGTTAACGATAAGATACGGTTTTCGATGAAAACGAGCATAAGTATCCACTTAAATGATTAGTTATACCTACCCCGAAATCGTCACGGTTATTTTTTGTTTTTCTTTTTCTCACACTGATTTTTAAACAAGGTAATCGTTATAGACGGTGAAAAACGCAGATGAGTCTACGTGGTATAATCAATCAAATTCAAACGGGAATTACAATCGCCGAGTAACAAAGCAATGCTCAATCCCACCCTGTTCTATGGAGGGAGAGTAAAAGAGTAAAAAGAATCTACGCGTATAATACGAACGCTTTGGAAAATATTCAGCCCCCGTGCACGTAGGTATACATATCCAACTTTCACTTACAATTAGTCGTCGTCGAGTCGATGGGCTAGGTAGATTACGAGAAGAATCGCTTAGATTATTATATGTATACCCGTGCATAAAATATATACCTGTATCGGTCGAGACGTCGGTAGAAAATTGTTCCTCGCATAGGTGAGTCATCGCGAACTGCGGACTCTTGATGGCGAAAAAAAAAAAAGGGGCCAAAGTCGTTGCCCCCTTCCACGTTATGCCACTTTTCATTTGCACGCAGGTACGTATAACGTACCGCACGCGAAATGGTTTGGTAGTTACGGATTTTCTTTGAATTTAAAAATAGATCGAGTTTTCGTAATATCACGGGGAAAGTTTAAGTTCAATTACGTGTATTATACGGCAGTAACGGACGTTTCTACGTTATATAGGCCTGCAGCTTATACAGCAATGTCTATAATACAACCAAGGCGTGCAAGCACCGCGGCGTAGTTGTCCATTGTATGAAATAAATCACTGACGGTGTTTTTATTTCTGCGTGGGCGGCAGTCAGCTGGAACGGAAGAGAGAATCACGAAAGGATGGCGCAGCAGCAAACGTGTTTTCAAGATACATGCAGTACGTTGGTACATACGTGTGTATTAAACTCGGTGACTCGGTGCAGCGAGGAGACTTATAAACCTAAGATCGTAAGATGCTGGCCCAGCTACGTAGCTGTGACTCCGTCTCGTTTTGTTTCCCCTCTTTCCTCTCTACCGGCGATCTATATTTCCTATCTTTCCGATCATCTATATATATATACGTTTCTCGCATCTTTCCGATGTCCGAGATTCTCTCTCCTCTATTTTTCTCCTCCGTCCGTCCTATCGAATGACTCGAAGTCGCTCGACCAAATCGTTAATACTATTCGATCCGAGTACACGAAAGTGAGCCAAGGCTGAAGGTCATAGTTCAAACTGACCGACGAACGTCCCACGATCTTTAAGATATCGAAACACTCCTCGTCTGAAAAGAGTCAATTTATTTATATACGGCGGAGGCAGATCGTTACCTCGATCTCTGTCATCCACGTGATATAATTCCGTTTGAAGAATAACTACGTTATATCTCGGGTTATCCACCTTTGTCTGTAAACCACACGGCGGTACACACACACGAAACCAACGGTGTACCGCGAGTCGTACTCGGCCGTATGAAATCGACGGTAAAACGTACCTTGTAGGTGTGCAACGTATACGACGCTTTGCAGCTACAAGTCTAGTCTCGAGGCTAGCGTATAACGTACACCAAGAATCCTTACCTTATACCTCCCCTCTCGCTAAACAATAGCTTCGTTCAACGTATGCAGAGATTGTATGATAGGGCCCAACCTCTCTTACTCTGTTCAACTCGCTCTCACGGCCAACAATATGCCTACGCGAACTCTAAAGCGATATATATATCGATAGCCACTCGCCGCATCAAAATCTCTTTCTTCCCCCCACCTCGCCCCCTTCTATTATCTCGGTAATCACGACTGTAACAATGACTACTAATTTTTCAATCGCAAAGATTAGAAGTTGACGATTACTTCGTCAGATTTGTTAGGAGTCGTATAACATTCGTTTTTAATAATTTTTTTCAAACGACATATTTCCTCGTCTGATTGTCAGTTACGTTTAAACTCCATCCGCCATATTGTCCTCATCAATCCGAATGTCGTACGTTAAATTACGCGTAGATTCCACTCAACGTATATCTACTCCGGACATTTATCTGTCGGACACCCGTGTAAACGCAGGTATACGCGTTACATACGTTATCGTGCGTATCTGTATAGGTAGAATATATAGTAGTCTTTACAGAGAGGGGTATAATATATACATGTAGATGCAACGTAACCCTCTGCGAATCACCGGACATAAATTTGCCAATAGTCCCCATATGTTTACTCTATAGGGTATTTTGTAGGTTTGTGTGCTGGGGGTGGTATGGGGTTGTCAGTCGTTGAACCGTAGACGAGATGGGAATTTAGTTCGTCGTTCATCAGTTCGGGTATGGGGCAGGATTACATCGGGTCAGGGTTCGCCCGAGGGTCCGATTTTGTTGCGTAAATATATCGAAAACTACCCCCTAAAGTATATGCACGATATACATATACAGCTCCGTTTTTGTCAACCAAACGAGTAGATACTTGGAATATTTAAAGAAATTGTTTTCTTTTTTTTCTCATAGGACATGACCCACGGATTTCCCACGGAAGCATATATATATCGAGGACCCCCCCTTAGCATTCGATGCACTATACATTTAATAGTTGTCTCGCCTACGCTCAACTTCTGCATGGGGAGACGTATCGTCCGATTAGTTGCGGGACTAAACTGACGCATATACTCGCACCTTATGTACTACATGCGTATACGTGTATATAAAATGAAAATAAAATAAAATACTAGTAAGCGAGAGTAGGAAGAGCGCAGCACGATATATTCCACTCGCCAATGATGAAGTAATAATTATCGTTGCCCGGTACTAACGCAGCTACTGCGCGGTCGAAGTTAAATTGAATTTAATCGACGTCTACGTTTTTTAATAACTTCTTCAGCTGTCCGTTCAATGTAATACTATATCGGCTTGTAACGACTGCAGTAAGTGTGTAGAAAAATATTACAACTACCACTTTAACGAAATATAACGCGTATGATGTAATCCGTGTACATCCGAACGTCGTTGTCGTCGCAATCATCATTGAGAAAATATTTTACTTCCCACTCTATAACACCGAAGGCTGTCGACGTTAAACGTCCTGATAAATGGAAGAGGATATCATGCAGGTGGGTAACGAGATTTGATTTTTTTTTTCTTCTATCCTTTAGCAGTAACGAGAAATTAATTAAATTACTTTACGTAATCAATTTATTTATTCTTCTCAACGCGACCTTCCGACGTTTTTTTTTTTTTTTTTTCTCAGTTGTTCGGGTACAACGTTGTTCAGATATTGTACAGGTATAGAGATGGCATAGTCTGCTGGCGATGGAAAAAAGTAGAAATAAAATAAAATAAAAAATAACATAATACGCGAGTAATACCGCGAATGAAATCCCGAAGCCCCTGTTATTGTTAGACAGCGTTGTAGGCATTCGTATATTCAAAGTTATCTAGAAGTTTGAGGATCGATATAATGCATCTGTATATATCATCGCGTGCAGCGTTGGGGGCAGAAAGGAAGAAGGAGAAGAAAAAAAATTGGCGGACGAATCTAAAATTGTTTGAGTCGCACACATCTGGATAATGGAGATTTGAATCCCATGACTACATGAATATATATCAGGTGCGATATGGATCACGTCATACATTTCGTGATGCACACGAATATGCTGCAATTCGAGGTGTAAAAGGTTGGAGAGCAGAAGAACAAAAAAAATAGAGTGGAGCCCGAGAGAAATGATATCAAAGGAACATAAAGGGTGAATTATAAAAATTGCTGCCTCGTGTAGCTGCATAAATAGTTAAGTAAGAGTCGCGTATAGAATGTCACGTAACCTTAACCGACTCAACTTAATCCCCGATACAGTAGCCTATCAAATGCAATTTGACCCTGCTGCAGTGCAGATGGAGGATTAGTAGGATAGACGAGGCCTTTACCGTGCAGGTCGCTCTATGATCGTGTTTGCAAATTGCCGATGCAGTTCGATCTCACCGAGAACGGGGAGACCGTTCGGAAGGTCCTTTTTTTCAATCATTGAAGATAATGTATGAGGGTCGGTATAAAATATGTACGAGAAAACTTTTATGCTACCGCGGCCGATCCTCTGCGCCCATCTCTCTTATTGTTGAAGAATAAATCGTTCGCAAACCTCCTATACATCGCTCTATATTATTCCATGAGAAAGCCGTGAACTAGAACAACCTGACCCGAATCTAACCAGCTGCTATTCGAACTTGTGCCTGTCGGATTCTACTCGCGCCCACCTTTCCGCGGTCAACTGCCCCGTTATAGTCAGCTTGCAGTATATCTCCAGTATTCACTTTATAGTATTTACAGTTACAAGGGATGGAGATTTAACTGCGAAGTCTTCCGTTCGGATTCTATTTAGGGTCAAAGAAATTCATATATACCCGCTTTTCAACCGTCCCGCGAATGAGCTTTACGTTTTATTGAGCTGTTAAATTAATAGGAGCCCGTTAATACGGGGCTGAAAATTATCGAAGGACCGCAGTTTTTTTAGATACGTGATTTTCCCGCGGTGAAAATATAGACTTAAGTGCGTGAGAATTTAAAACAGGTTCGTCGACGATGTATGAGAGGATGAAAAGACGACGAAGAGGAGAACGAGAGGAGGCAGCACCAATCAGCTTGCATTGTGCTTCTTTTCATTGTCGACGCCCTCGATCTCTACCCGAGAAAACGTTCGATAAAATTATAGGTTGCAGTCAACACGGAAGAAGAAAAAGATAAAATGAGAAGAATAAGAAAAAATATTAGGGAGGTCTTGCTCTCTTGCTAAGCCACGCGGTATCAGTTCCCGACAACAATGGCGTTCATTCATATAATGGAAGAAGGTCCGGTTTCACAATGCTCGCGAAATGGTTAGTTTACCGCCGACACGAGAGAGCCGGTTGAGTATGGAAATCTCCTTCAACACACACACATACGCAATATAATGCACGTGCATTAAACTTTATACCCCACTATCCTGGCCGCGAAGGATTAATTTGGTGGTTTCGGAATATTATTTGGTGGCCGGCCGCACTAAATCATCAAGTTTCCGTATCCTGTTTCTGATTGCAGCAAGATTCTGAGATACGAATAAAATACGAAGGGCGTATCGGTCAGCTGAAAAAATTTCAATTCCTTATTGGGAAAACTTGTCGGTTCGAAGTCAACCGTGTAGTGCAGCGGGGCTCGCGATGGGTGGTACTTGTGTTTCAATTTCGTGATTTTAAAGATTCAATCCTGAAAGTTGATCCCCGGAAAATTGGATACGTGATGGGATTCCGGACGAATGGTATGAAAATATTTTCTAAATAGAAAATCCCAAACTCTGTACAGCTATCACTTTACAGCTTGCTCATTCAACCGTGACGGGGAGACCCTTTTTTTTACTTTTTTATCATCCTTTTTTTCTCCTCTTTCTTCGCTGAGGAAGAATACCGTATAAATACGAGGCAATCGAGATGTCACGATGCACCTGCGATGAACAAACAGGAAGGGTGTTTCGTATCTCTATAGTCACTCGAAAACTACATGACGTGTCTTATTATCCAGCTAACGAAGCGAAAATTATTACAAAACTCCACGGATCCCACCAATCTTATAACCAATGCGATGATTGATCCTCACTTTTGAAATCGTTCAAATTGAGAAAAAAAAAACGGAGTCGTAAACTAAAACTGTATTCAGAGAACGATTCGGTTTACCGAGGTGCGAATAATTCTCGGCTTTTTGTTTTTTAATGACAGAAAAATAAATTTTAACAATGAACTTTGAAGTCAGCCCTTATACGTGTGTTATATACCTCGTCGCTTACGGTCTTTTTCTACAGAAAATCCCGTTGTAACCTGAGGTAACTCATCCTTCAACTGTTACAAGAATCTTCTTACATATCTATGTAGGTATATATTCTACGGATCGAATGTTCCTGCAAGTCTGAACTTACGCTTGGAGGAATAATGAGCATGTATATATTATACTTATATATGTACATATGTAGGTATGACCTGCACCAGCTATTTGGATATCGAATCATAACGGAGTGGAAATACCTACACCTATATATTACACACGTCCGATAGATTCACCGTCGAGATCTTCGATCGCTGCACGTTGGCATATAAACCTATACGTCGTATACGGATATTTTCTTAGTCCGATGGATGTGGCCGCTGGCTCTAGAAGAACAGCCCGACTACTGGCCGCCTTGAGCTCTTAGAGCTTACAAATTAACTCGGAGCAAAAAGAGAACGGATGACGGTATTTACCTGCGAAGCTACCATCGGCTAGACTCAGGTACAGACTGTACGAAAATGAATTCAGAAAGAACTGCAAGGAATAAGATATGCATGAAATTTATATTTCTGCAACGGCTCGACTCGTAATTGAGGCCAAATATTCTGAGGAAGTTTCTATGTATTTTACTACCGGAATCAACGACGGTGGAAAATTTTCTCTACTAAAATTGCAATAGTTTGCTACTTCACTCACTTTCGTATAGCTCGCTACGTTAATATTACGTGAACGTCTGAAACCTGTTCCTGATAATTTACTCTCTAGCATGTAAGATGTGTAAGAGATTAGCGTTCTAGTTTTAATTAATATTACGTACAAATAATATGCACCATGTTCCAAATGATTGGAGTGATAATCGCTGCCTGCAAATATGAAATCTTCAAATATATAGATAACTCTTGATTAGATAAGAGACAAATAAAGTTCGATTTTGTTCGTCTGGGACAATAAAAAATTGCCAAATACAATGCCGATGTAACGTCACGCTGATCGAATTTCAAAGAGAGTTAAAAATAAGATAAGATTCGTATTTTAATACGACGCTGCAAAATTTTCCGTTTTATTTTCGTTCCTCGTTGCACGAATAGACCTTGTAATAACACATGTAAGAAATTATCTATTCAGCAGCCGCAGCTGGAATCAATTGACAACGAAAGAATAAAGAAAAAATAGAAAAATAATTGAACTAGTAAGAGGACTTGGACGATCGTCATGCCATTTGGTTTCTCACATGGATATTATATCGCACATCGTCGAACACCCATTACACCCTACATTTTTGTAATGCTCAAACGCCATTCAAAACTGTCGTCAAGAAGTTTCAAGTTAGCAATCCAGCCCACCACCACCACACCCCATAAAATCTACGTTTACAAATTTTAACACGTGTTTTTATTTTTGGACTCGATATACTCAAAGCTAGTTTATCTCTTAAGACTATACTGAACTCTCTGATCGATACGTATAAAGTGAAACTTTAAAACTTACGGAATAATTGAATGTGAAAATAAAAATTTATTTCGATGTATAATAATTATTTGCCATGTGTATAATTGAATCGCTAATTACAATGAGATAATATACGAGATGATATTATAGTCGGTAGGCGGAAGCAGCGGCGATATGCGATAAAAAAAAAATGTTTATTATTGCACCGGGTGATTCTTGAATAAATTTTTTCATTGCCAATCAGCTGCTCGTCGAACGGGGTCTCGATGCTCCAATCAAGCGCGAGGTCATGTCGGTATTTGCAACACACGAGATTCAAGCCGGCTAAGAACCAGATGTGAACCGAAGCATTAACGTGATTTTATTGGCCGTGACGTCAATACCTTTCAATCCCGGCAACTTTTTATATATCGCTATTTTTACAACTCGAAGAAATGTGCGCCACAGTCATAGAAAATACGCTGCACTATGCTGGTTGGAAAAGTTGAAAGATATAGGTAAGTGTATAGGTCTGATAGGATCGAAGCTTCAAACTCTCATCCTATTTCTTATCGTGACATTCGAGAGATCTTTGAAAAGCCCCGGATATTGGGATATGGACGATCATTGTATTTCCGGAAATGAGCTTTACTCCTTAACGTATGACGGGGTCGTTGAACCCGCACCATGATCCTTTCGTATAACATCCATAAACACGTTCGCCAAAGATATTCATGAATATTAACTCGGCCCAAGGACCCGGCTGAAAATACCTGCCTATAGATATAGGTACCTATGTAATTTGAGGTATTCGAACGTTGCACGCGCCCCAGACCTGTATTCCAATCTTACGCTGGGTTATGAATATTAATAAGCGATGTCCCGAAATACCAAACCTCTCTATCCCTTCGTATTTCCTTGTACTCCAGGTATATAAAATGGTTAATCACCAAATCAAGGGCACGCGCTATTAGATTTTGTAAACTGCAGTGCGAATATTATATCCTTTAGAAACATCGGGACATATATGCATTTCTGCAAATAAAGTAATAAAGGGTGTAAAAATTGAACCGGAAATAAGGTATTTGTTTTTTTCTTTTTCTATTTTTTTATAATAAAGCGATACGACGATAGAACAACACCTTAAGGAGCGAACATCGTTGGACACTTGAAAAAGAGGCAGAGCGCACCAACTCGATTGTAGCGAAGCCGCCGAGTCGCCGGTTGCATTCGAGACGGAATGCAACAAAGAGACTCGTACCAGCTCTCTGCAGGCAAAGGGTCGGGGGAGAGAAGTGAGGTGAGCGGGGAAAGGAAATGGAGGAATGGGCGGCGACCCGGTCGTACCGCAGCTGAGGTGGGTGAGGACTGAGGTGGATGAGGTCCACAGAGGTAACTTTTCGCCCCGACACTGGTACCCGAGTCTCCCGGACAAAGAGATCGTGGGCGATACGTCGTGCTCCCTCTTTTGCACTACGGAGAAAACGAGGGCGAACTTTACGCGTTCCGAGCTACAAGGGTGTGAAATACCCTCCGACTACAATTTCTGCATCATTGTGATCGCCGTTTATTCTTTTCTGCTTTAGAACGTAAATAATTTTATTAGCGATCCGACTTACGAAGAGCTCGTCGATTCGCGATCGATCGACTTTGTCGCGATCTCGAGTTTCTAAAAAAATTTCCTGTATACCGGCAGGCGTAACAAGGACACAAAATCCGTACGATGCGGTTACGAGGTCCTTCCTGCAGAGACCCATCGAGATTTCCAATATTTATGGAAGCCGGCATTCTTTGAACTTTCGATGACCGTGTACATAAAAGGTGCATGAAACGCATCTGCTCGTATTCAGAACCATTATAAAATTCTAGGTTCAAAATTGTAGTATACGCAAATACCCCATACATGTATATAGCGACACATATCTCGCCAGCTAATAACAGTCTTCTGACACTGATTTGGTTCAACCGTTGATAATTCAACATGATTTATTACTGAGGGAGTAAATATATCGCGAGAATCCTGGTAGCCTGCTAATTTAGTTCAAATGGAAGTCAGGTAATGATACATTCGGTCGGTGATCGTTCACGACGGGTTATTAGCCGTTGGAATCGAGCCCTCCGACCGCGAAGCACTCTACGTAACTTGCCCTGTTATTCGGGACATTTTTACAACCGCGAATTCGAGGGAACATATCGAACGTGAATATCCAGTTAGTCGGTCGCTTTTCAACATTCTAAAGCGAATCCACAGCCGGTGGGTTGAATTCGAGCCAAATAAACATCGGGGATCAAGTTCCATGGAAAGCGTACACGTACGTACGTAAGCAGCGATATAATTATATGCATGAACTCGCAAGTTACGGCAAAGGCATAATTGGGTCACTCATGCAACGATCGAGCTTCGCTCCGTCCGGACGCAGAATTTGCAAGTTACGAACTCGGCGTATGTGATACTCCGTCTATTTACGTATACCTACGTTCCTAGATGCGTTTTACCAAAAGTCTATTGCCGGATGGGTTACACCGCGCTACAGATAAACTCGGCGTAAAATCTCTCGAGGATTCTTCGAAACAACCGCGAACTTTGACCTCTCTTGAAAAGCCCAGAGATACAGATATGCCTCACCCCGACTTTTGACCCTGACCTTGACCCCTTTTGCACCCTCTGCAACGTCAACCAAAAACCCTCCAATCTTTGAAATCATCTTGTCCATAGGGGCATTTAGTAATCTACGTGAATTTACTTATTTCTTTTGATTCGTTAATTTTTTCCCAAACGATCGAAGAGCTCGATATGTGCCGGTCGCTCGGTATGTCGTATTCTCGTCGATGATATTGTATATCTACCGGCAAAGGTGCGGTAGATGCGATGAACGATTTGCAGACGTTGAAGGCGAGCTGGCAGTAACCGATATTCCAACGAATAATGAGACGATCAGTCGGAATGTACGAGAGAAAAACAGATGAACGTATTATACATGTAGGTAGGTACGTACAAACCGCGTGTAGGTTTCGTGCGTGCACCTGTATAAGTATAAATGTGTTTGTGTCGAGATGAAAAATACAGCAGCAGCAACAGCAGCAGCAGCAGCGGTGTACCGGACTGACATAAATTTACCTCTCCCAACTCTCTAACCAAGCGCACATGTATTACACATGCATGTATATAATAATAACCATCATGCGGTTCCTGTTCTCCAGACGAAATATCTAGTCCCGTTGCCGTTGCTCCGAGATCGGGAAGTATATCGCGCCTCGTTTATATTTCCTGACAAAATATCGCGATATAAAAATCTTCTCGTACAAGGACGACGGTTTTCACGTACACGTGATAATTTTTAGGGGATGGAAATAAACTTACCCTATGCGGCGCTCTTAGTAGTCGATGAACCGCGGCTAGCTGGTTGATGAGCGGTAAAGTTGCGCTAAACGTGTGAACCGGAGGTCGGGGTGGCTCGGGATAAGAACTTGCGTAGGCAAACGGGTCCACATCGTTCAGATACTGAACACGACACGTTAGCGAAAGCATTTTACTCCTCTTCCCAGCGATTGTTCACAATCGAAAAATATTTTAAGACCTATTACCGATCTTCACCCCGGTGTAAAGTAGGAGTTTAGTGCACGTCTGCGGTCTAGTGTCACTTGTTGAATTGAAAACGGTAACCAAAGATGAATTGTAATGTATAAAATAACCGGTTCACCGCACGACACACTGTTTTGATGATTTTTTTTTATTACTTTTATTTGTTTTCTTGTTTTCTCGACCTTTTTTTTTTTTTTTTTGTTTTTTGATTTAATCCTTTTATCCTCGAGACTATATTATACTACCTCGGGACGATATTCTCTTCGTTAATTAAAACTCCGTGCCTGTAATTGTAAGGAAGTTATAAATTGCGTCCGATTTAGCCTTCGGGGCTGGGGATTACATGGCACCATAGAATCGGCAACGAATAGAAGAGGTTCGGAGTAAGTGATGCTTGATGAGTTTTTATTTCAACGATATAGGTACTTCGAGATCTTGAATATAACCACGCGATAAGATCGATAGAAAGATCGGCTTGCATGGTAACGCTGTTAATTACCCGACACCGAGAACATTTCGAACCGATCGTTTTGTACATTCGCGAAACAAAGACTCGCGAGATACGAAGAAAATGAAAATTTCTTTGTCCGCGCGATGTGCAACGGAAATTTTATTGACTCGCGTCTCAAAAAAAAAGTTTCTTTCTCTACGATCCACAAGAGACATTTACCGATCTTCAGACGCTGTTTATAAAACTGATAAAAACGAATAAAAAAGCTATTCAATAATCCGAAATTTTATAAAACGTTCGAAGAATACTGTGCGAAAGTCGACGAGATGATTGGATAATATTTATTCCGGTATGTTCGATCACCTTTTGACAATGAACTCCGAACGTCTACCGCAACCAGTGGAGACATCAATGCCGAAGTATAAATATTTACCGCTCGGCCGGCACAAGTCGAGTGTCTTCCTACTTGAAGATATGGATTTTCAATATCTCAGTGTTACTAACTGAGAGATTTATGTGAATTTTTTATAAGGCATTTATCAAATCCTTCTCCGTCGAATCACTAGCTGCTGGATCCGTGGACGACGATACAAATGTGAACACGCGGACATTAAAATTGCAAGCGGCATGCGGCATGCCTACTTCGGTCCTCGCGCGCGGCCGCCGCGACACTGAGACCCACGTCGGACACCTGTCGACGCCCGGTGCAGAGCCGCCTAACGGAGGCGCCGGCAATCGCTGCCGACGCTGTTCGGCTGCTACTTTCAAAATCCGATTCCAGATTTGCAGTGTTTTTATTCATGGGGTTTCAGCACACTGTCTAATCAGACAAGGGTCACAGCTGGGCACAGCCAAAATACGTCTTTATACGATTACAGGACCAACCAATGATTTTTAAAATAAGAAGCGAATAATTTTATTCTCTCATTTGGAGAAAGAGAAATTTTACGCTGTGTTTGAAAAATCTTCTATTTTTTTTCTTCTTCGTTACCACATGTATGAGGATGAATAGAAAAGATTCGCTTACACGTTGAGACATCGAACCTTTCTCCATATGGACACAGGTCAGGAGAAAACCATTAAAAATTCTAGAACGCTATAATTTATTAAATAATTTTCTTTTCACTAATCGGAAACAAACTATCTACGATCTAGGCGCGTGTCTTTGATCAGTTAACGCTCACGACAAGAGCGACACTAATTCTGTGTATATTAAAACTGAAGGACCTGAATGACCTCAACAGTCAGACTCATCATGACATGATTTCTCTGGCAACCTGTTAAAAGTGCGCACTAATATTATATCGAAGAACTTCTAACTCTGATCAAATATTACCTATTCGGATCGATATGTCCCAACCCTTGTTGAAACGGATGGTTAATTCATGAGAATTCGTGCACAAGGGGTGCGGAAACTCCCCTCTGAAAATAGGTATCTATAGTCTGCGATTACGCGATAAGTTGGATTGCAGCTGCAGAGATGTAGATGCAATTAAGTGGCGGACCATATGACGTTATAAGTCACGATCCACCCCCGCGGTGTGATTCGCTCGTATGCACGGTGGGAAACACAATAGGCACGTATATGCACTTTCAAGGAAACTGGGTGCTGAGGCAACCGATTACTTTTTCACAGCACAATAACGAGGGTGCGACGCGACGCGAGGGAGACTCGACTCAGCGGTACTCTTGGGGTCACGTATTTCTATGGGGGTTTTGTTGTATATGGAATTGCACCCTCGCGGTTTGTATACGCCTCGTTCGCCAACGGTAGAATTACCCATTTACAAAAGAGAATTTTCCCCACTTTATTGTTAACCACACGAACATCGACGATCTCTCGGGTGCCCCGTTCGCCAATTGTTCCCACGTACTTCTACGCTACGACAAACAGCGAGGCGAACTTTAGATCGAGTCTCAAACTATCGCGTTGTCATCAACGTTTCCGACACGGTTCTTTTTATTTGAATCTTTTTTTTTTATTTCTGCCTTCTTATATTCAACATTCCTCATTCGATCGTAAAACGAGTCTGCTGTTTAGCATCTGATTAGAAAATTTCTTTTAACTCACCGGTATGTAGCCGTCCGGTTGAGGTCTGTCCGAATCCCTATTGAGAGTAAAATTTTTACATCAATTTTACCGTGACGATAATTAACACAGTGTAGATGGAAGAAAAAAGATTTACCTGTTTCTCCTGCGAATTATCGGTTTTTTGGGCGTGCTATCGTGGATAATCACTTGATCGGCGTCTATCTCCTCACACTCGGAACTTTCTTCGGAAGATTCTGAAAGAATTCAATAAATGTTTCGATGTAAAATCAATTTTTGGTAATTTCGAAGCTATTTATTAGGAATAATCACCTCTGCCACGGTCATTTCTTGGCATTCGAGAAGCTAATGGACTGTGCCTGGGAGTCGTAGGGGCACCCAAAAGATCGTCAATGTTCGTGTGGTTACCAATAAATAGCGGAAGCGTCGACGGACGTTTTCTTGGAGGTGACCTTCTGGGTGGAGATTGGGAGATTGACTTGACGTTGACGTTGTCGTAAGGAGAATTTCGCCCGCCGTAGCTGTCGGGAGGATCCGGAGGGTTCTCGACCTGCGACAAAATTTAATGATGGAAAGGAGACGTGAGATTGATGGCAAATCGATCGCAGCCTTCAAGGGCAAGGACGGAGGGTCGTGAAATAACATTTTCGGGGAATGGATGTTGTACCGATTCCTGGCGTTGCCAACTCGAAGACACGCTAAATAACATACGAAATTTAAAGTGATAAACTCACGCCCTCGGGGCTGGCGCGATCCCCAAGTGGTTCATCGGGTGGGGGTGGTGGGAATTCAATCGGAAATCTAGACAAACTTCTTCTAAGTTGCACTTCCGGTTGTGGCACATCGCCAATCTCGACCTTTTCCAGTGATTGCGAAGAGTCGGAATTGCTGATCGAGGTATCAACTTGAATTTTTTCAACGCCCTCCGGCACGTTAGCGGAGCTGTCCATCCACCATGCTTTCTCCCCCGAGTCAATATGTCTTATTTTGCTGACTGCTTTCGGGAATCCAGTTTCCAGGTTCGAATTCTCCGAACGCTCCGCGTCCTGTGGTGTCAGCACTCGCGGGACCGGTATCACCTCTATACCCTCGGGGACGCTTTTCGGATCCTCGCTCATCCACCAGGCGCGCTCCCCTGACTGTTGATGCCTTATCCTATTACGCCGCTCGGACTTGGAGCTACAACGGCTCGATCCACGCCGAGAAAGTGGCGAGTTTGGCGATGATTCCTTTCTCAGATCCTCCGGGATATTATCGTTCGCATCCAGCCACCACGCTCTATCTCCCGAATCCTGACGCCAAATTTTGAACTTGAATTTACCTGTGGAATGTTGATAAAAAAAAAGAGGAATGAAAGAAAGAATAATGCAATATCAATGAATAAAAATACTTCAGCACGACGACGGTTGGTATTTTGAATATTTATTTAAACTCACCATCATCGGGGAGAACGTTGCTGACTGTTGTATCTTGACTGACATCATCGCTGTGAACGCTGAGCTTTTCAACACCTTCCGGCACGTTATCCGAATTGGATTCGAGCCACCATGCTTTTTCTCCAGAAGCTTGGTGGGTCAGTTTGTGAGCTTTTCTCTTCTTGTCACTCCGTTCCGAATTATTCGTAAAACTCAAACTTTTTGACAACGACTGTGTGATCGACTTCGAAATGGACATCCCATTACTAGCACTTTTTTTTATCGATTCAGATATTTCGGGATTGGAATCCAGCCAGCCAGCCTTCAACTCCCCAGAGTCTTGATGCTTCACTTTGAATAAATTTGTCACCGGGGCGAGCGCTCGCATTAAAAACGATTTTGCTTCCTCCGTTTTTACGGAAGCATCGCTACGCAATTTCGGACTAGCCGGTGGCCGTGGTGGTCTATCGGCTGTTAACGACAGCTCGTCAGCCGAGGAAGCTAGCACACTCGTACGTGACGAACATGCACTGCTACGGCACCGTTTATCAAGGGGGGAGTTTGATGCGCGCCTTCGTCTCCTTCGGGAATTTGCGGAGCGTTGATCGACGTCGTCTTCTTCGCTACTCGACGAACTAGAGGAAGTGTCAAGGCTCTCTGAACTCGAGGTCGCGCTTCTTGAAGTACTTTTTTTTCGCCTTCGTGACGGTGACTTGGACGGTCTTGTCGAGTTATTTCCTTCCAAATTCGAGGACATCGGACCGACGCGTTCCGTTGGCGTCCCAACTCGTTGGATCAATCCCTTCGATAAGGTGGACGGTAGCTTTAACTTGGAACCTGAGTGATTGGATTTACCAGACGTGGAGGATGCCGAAGATGCCGCTTGATTTATCGATTCAGAATTCGCTTCGGACTGCGAATCTTGAGAGCTTATAGATACGCTTCTTTGTTTTTTCAAACGTTTTCTTTCGAGCTTAGATCGCGAGTTGTCCCCGCCTTCCATATTCAGTGCTGATTTTCGGAAATCTTTATTAACATATTTCATAGAACCAGAGGAGCCTTTGACAGCAGTCCCGCTATCATTTTTGGGAACTGGTGGTTTGCCTCGAGCGGCTCCATCCGCTGGAGTTCCATGACGAAGATTCATAGATGCGTTTCCGTTAGTAGTTGATTTTCCCGATGCCGGAGGCGGCGTGGTTCTTATTTTTGTACTTTGACTACTCATCGAACTGGCTGATGAAGATTTTGATTTTCCGTTAGGCAGATTAACGGCACTGTCAGAAGAATCAGTTCGCGAAATTTGTCTATTAACATTTTTCCCCGAGCTGTTTCTCGACAATGATTTACTCTGCGAAGATCCACTGTCGGATTTTGATAGCGAATCCCTGCGAGCTTGAGAATTTTCTGTTTTTGTTGGCGTACCATCACGTTTTTGACCCGGAGTCAAAGATTGCTCCTCATATCTCGTTTGGGAGCCGTCGAATTTCGGTGTTGAAGTTTGCCTCTGACTCGCGCTGTCATTCCTCAGTGATGATTTGACTAATTTACTTTCACTACTCGAGTTAACGATACCCTCGAGCTTTGGAACTGAATTTTTTCTTTGGTTTACTTTTTCAATATTTGGTATAGAACTCTTCTGTCTGTTACAATCTGGTTTTTCCTCCTCATAAATCGATTCGGATCTGCGATCGGTCCGCGAAACGGAACCAGATCCATCCGTTTTTGCTGGGGAAACTTCCCGACTTGGAGTGTCAAAATCACCCCTCAATAAATTTTTATTTGAACTTGACTGACTAGGCTCGTTTCGAAACATATTTTTAGCTATACCGCTTTGGCGTAGTACTTTGGCATTAGAATCGACAGAATCGCCCCTTGACGATGTTGTGCTTTCGCTTGGCTTCGAGTAACCGAAACCTCCGATCCTTGATGGTACCGACGAAGCGCTATTGCCGGTACCGTAACTCCTTGACACATATCCTGAAGAACTTGAAGAATTTGGAGAATATTTTTCCAGATACGAAGTCCACGGGGTCGCTGCAACTCTACCCCCACCGTAACGCGAAAATCTTGCGGTATCGTCCATTCTATCCGACTGCATTTGTTCGTCCTTCATCGGTGGTCTTTTTTTCGGTCTCGTTATCTCTTTTTGTATAACTCTGGCGGTGTCTGCTCTCCGTGTTCGCACAAAAGCAGAGGATGCCGGTGCAGATGGTGAAGTTCCTCGAGAGACGACCGTCAAGGTAACGAAATTTCTACTCTTTTCATCGTCTTCTTCCTCGTCATCGTCATCCTCCTCTTCCTCTTCCTCTTCTTCTTCTTCCGCGTCGCCATCTTCCTCATCATCGTCTTCCTCCTCCTCTTTTGCCTCGTCCGGATGGTTCTGTGAACAATGGTCAAGGCGACGGAGAGGTTCCGGCGTTTTTGAATTCACCTCATTTTTTTTCGGAGAAGTTACGGTACGCGGAGACATTTCGACCCGCGATATCGCATTTCTGGAAGTTACGTCATCCTTCAGAGGAGTAATCGACCTCCTGCTACTCGGGGCTCGAAATCGATCCGAACCGGAATAACTTATGGCCGTTGGCACGTGGTCCGAATTGCTTCTGGGCGTCAACCCGAACCGTGTACCCGCCGCACTGAACCTCGACGAGGAAACCGGAGCTGAACCCGAATCCGATGTCGCTAAAATTCATACAAACTAGAATCACATTTGCATGCCCTGAGGTAGAATTAAAAAAAAAAACAAACAAATCTCTGGATGCTCACATAAACTTCCGGATGCTGCCCTGCCGTAGGAAGGTGTTCTGGGATAAAATCGAGAGCAGCTGCTCTTGTTCGTTGCAATTTCGGGACTCGGTTCACGAGATGATCTGCCGGAGGGCACTCGAATGCCCCTGTAAGAAACTGGAGGATGTTCGCTCCTTTCTTTTCTCTCAGGACGATCGGCGGCGTACGTCCTGCCCGTTGTCGTACCGGGATACGTGCTGGAGACAAAACGTGGAATAATATCTGGCTCACGACTCCTTTCTCTCGATGTACCACGCGTGTATTTATCCAGAACTGAAGTTGGCCGTTCTGAAGATTTGACATTCCCCTCCCGGATGTTTGAGTATTTTTCGAGAAGAGAACTCCGACTACCGGATAATGGGCTCTTCGATCTCGTCTCCTCTCTCGCGGGTGTTCTTTCAGGATGTAACCGATTTTTGTTCGCGTCCTTTGAAGAAGCTAGAAGAATTAGAAAAATGAATGAATATTCTACTCGCCAATGCTCCGAGCAAATTTCGACCGATAAGTATCGTAAAAAATCAAATCACCAGCATATTTGTAAGATGGTCTTTCTTCCGTATTCTCCCTATCCTTTTTAGCATAGCTTGATCCATAGTTTGAAATTGTACGATCTTTGGATTGTGCGCGATTAGAATTTGCTGGACCGACGACATTTGAATAGGTACTTCTATAGCCAGGTAATTGACTTCCGGTATTGGCAGAACGTCCAAAATTATTTGATTCGTGTGTCGTATTTGTTTTAGGCTTGTAACTGTTGGCGTCGTTCTGCAAAATATCATACGAATTGAATTAAAGAAAAAATATAAATCAACAGATGTTTCTATTCCCCAGCAATTATCAACAACTAACCTGTTGCGTAGATGAGTCAGATTTTGTAGAACTATACGAATTTTCTCTTTCACGTTTGCTCCATGGCACCTGTAATCATATAGAGCAAAATCAATCGTGTACTGATTCGCCTACGCTCAACGCTACGTATACGTTCTCTATAGCATTTTGATAACCATCAAATAATCCTCATTCACCAAGGTGTGTACGAACTAACGTTCATTTCGTACTCACCAATTAACCCAGAGCCAATCAGTGAATTCATTTTGATTAATAGTTGTTCAACCCATTGATTGACTCGCATTAAAATGGCTGAAAATAGATTTTTTGTAACCACGATCACGTTCCACGTGCGAATTTAACTGCGATAAATCTACAGGAAGGGGTACCCAGAGAGGGGGGTAGGGGGGAATAGGTATAATAATGCAGTACACTCTATAACCGCAAAGAGAGTGCGACTTCGTAATAACAGGAGGCATGATAATCCTCCGACAAAAATTATGATTCGTTTAATTAACATAAGCTTGGCAAGTTGCCCCGCGCTTGAAATAGTGCCTCGACCTGCCCGGGTGTAACAACCTTTCGGTTTCTCTCCGCCTCTAACGGGTGGTGCAAGTCAGGCGTTTGCTTCGTCACTCAATAATAGATGCAGAATAATAGATTCAGCTGCAGCCGGTTAATTTGGTACTATTAGTCAAATTATTCCTAAAAATTAGACCCCGAATTCTCGTCACAGACTCGTCGAGTGATTGTTTTTTTTCAATGCCTATGGGTGATACTGAGGTTTGAGCGGAAATAACGATAAATCAAAGAGAATTGAGTCAAGAATCTCATATTAATCCGAAAGCGATCGGATACGAAAGCCTTTGAGGAACCGAATCGAGTGACGTCCTTGAGTACTAGAGACGTGTTCGCACTCTTAAAGTCCAATCTATTCCGATCAACGTCCCGAGGTGGGACGGCGAGTCTCAAGACCACCAAAGTGGTTACCGTCCCGGAAGTTGAAGAAGAAACCGGAAACGATAACTTGAACCAAGTCTCCGCTATTACTGTCTAAAAATTCTTTCCACCCCGAATCTTGAGACTTTTCGATACGCAGCGGTGAACGCTCGCTTTAAAATCTGGACCAAGCGTGAAAAGTTAGTTTCTTTGACAACTGGGTTAAACCCAATAATAATTGGGTTTTCGCAAAATCGATGAATAAGGAGAAACCCGTACGAACTCTGTAGTGTATGGCTGAAAATTTCCAACCCTTCGGTATTAAGGTATCAAAATTGCAATTTTCCCCGTCAATATCGTCACCCTGGTAATCCATCAACTAGGAAGCATCGTACCGCGATGACCACAGTAAACCACGCAGGGTATTCCGGCATCACGACGCCCGACGTCTCGTTGGCACGTGTTCGAGTTTGCGTCAGAAGCAAAGGCAAACTTTTACCGCGTTTCGAGCCACCGGGTCACAGGGTATAGAAATGGCTCGACGTGCACCGGTTCGCTATCAATCCAAGCTGCCGCCTAGGCGGTAAAAGATGAGTTTAGAGAAACGGAGGGACGCTCGTTGCTTGTTTTAAAAAAGACCCGGATTTTGTTTTTAGCGGGAGGGCGGAGACCTCAGACTATCGAGGAGAAAGTAAAAAATGAAATAGAATACTATATACTGTTTCAAACAAAATACGCGCCTGCACAACCCGCCTCACATTTCCCTCTCAGATTTAGGTATAGGTATGCAAATAAAAAAGGTGTGCAGCGATTCATGGGTGAGAAAATCCTCCCGTCATAATATACCCACTATATTCTACCACCACTAAACGAAGAAACTACTCGTCGCATCGAATAAGAGAAAAAAGGGAAAACTATTTCACCAACATATGTATATTACCAGGCATACGTTTCCATTTTCACGTCTCTTTTACACCCTCCCAAAACTGTGAAGGGTTCGCAATAACTCGGAAAGCAATCGACCAGGAGGTTTTGTTGCGCTTTTCTGGGTTATTCAACTCTACGTAAAACCACCGGCGGAATTGAAACGCGAATAAGGTAGGATAGCTGCTTGAAAAATCGATGGTAAAGTGAATCAACGATAAAATCGTACTGGAAGAAGGATTTATAGGAGTAACTGTGTGACCGCGACCCAATTTTTCACACCGACGCGCATCTATCGCTAAAGTTTTTCCGTGCAAACGGTGTACGAGGCATCTCCTTGTTTCCGGAACCGATTTTTTCTCATCACCCATAAAAAAAAGGTGTTCACCGAAGAATGATGAATTGGCATACCTGAACCACGTTAGTTCCTCATATAAAGAGTTTTGCAAAAGTTCAGTTCTTGAGGGATAAGATTTTTACGCGATTTGTCAGACAATATTTTCCACTTGCCAACGGTCGCGTTCCCCCCGATCCCATGGAACTTGATTCATTGGCTGCAAGACGATCACCTCCGTGCGGGGAAAAGAATGAAAAAAGTGGAAAACGATGAACTGATAAACAAGTAGAATAAAAATATGGTTCTCCTATTTTTTAACGATGTTGTTAATCTTAAAAGATGCACATGTGATACGTGCATCGACGTTGTTATAAGACGTTTGAAAACAGAAAGTAATAAGAACCGTGTGTAATGAGTCAGCGATCTAGAGATTCTTGGTGCTCTCACCAGTTCTATTGGTCGATTAAGATTCATATGTCGTTACCATCAGCGATGCTTGCACTCGAAATTTCTAGCCATCAGCTACGAGAAGGAATGAAATAAATGCCAGACATGAAGTCAGGTATTCGTTCACTTGAGAAAATCGATGTCAGCGATACGAGATAAACTAGATTCTCCGACCACATCATCGCGCATCACTCGATGGTCTTGGCTCTTGATCAATTAAAATCTCGTATATCCGAACGGCAAACTTCCATCACCAGGGATTGAAGCACGGGACGATTGTCCTCCCCGACAGCACCCCGTCGCGACGCCGTGACGTCGGAAACTCGTAAGTTCCGTGGGGGTATGTAGAGGGAGATTTAATCTAGGGCTAGGCACCACCAACAGGGCTGACTCGTTCGATCGAGCCTGCTTTTCCTCTGATGCGAACGTAGGCGCAGCTATGCTACCGTTTCTCTTACATGTATATTCAAGCCAAGCCAAGAGGCATCCAATTGAATGGTGACAACCTTGTTTAACTCTACAGCCTGCAGACGAAGAGCGTTATTAGAATTTATCACGCGGGCTGCCTCCAGTCTAACGGGCGGACATTGTAATCAATCAACCCTATAGACATTTCAAAAACATTCTCCTTTCCTAAACTTTTTCAAAGTCGATTGGTTGGGCGACTCGGGGCACTGACCCCCAGATATCCGTTACAGTAATAAAACCACCTCAAAGTGTTTGAAGCGGAAACCAAATAGGAGAAAGAAATTTAGAAGTGCATTATTTTTTACCAACTAAAATCGAGTTTCCCGGCTTACCCATTTCTCGTCTACAATAAAGTGCTACCAACTCTGTTTACCACGATGAAAAAGAAAAAATAAAGAAATAAATAAACGAAAGAACTGGAAAAAAAGAGAAAAAAAGAAAAAGCTACAAGTGAGCGGAAAAGGAGAAAATTTATTCTCGGTTATTGTTTCGTCGACTAAGTTAGCCGGGGTGTTATTCTACGTTTTACGTATTGGATCTTTGCCAGCCGGTTAAGTTCGATACGTACGACGTGATACGGGAACCCCTGTAGCTTCGCTGGCACCGTATATAAATGATCAGGAATAGAAAGTCTTATTACGAACGATGACATTCACGGGTAGAATTGATGCGGGTAGACCGACAGCTCCGATCCCATCAGCGACTGATACGATTGCGTCTATTTAATTTTTAATGCGAGGCTTATCTCTGCGGTGATTAAGTAAAACGTCAGTTCCGATCCCGAATCACACGAGATGCGCCCCTGAAAATCGAACATCTCCGATACCGAAGCAAAGTAGTACCTTCTTTTAGAAACGTCCAACACCGCAAAGTTATAGTGCAGTAAGGAAACCTTTTAAACTATTTACTAGATGCTTTTCAGAAAATTGGAATGCTACGAGAGTTTTTCAGAGCGATCGAAAATATACTCCAAGTATTATAGGGGTGCTTGTATGATAGGGACATAGAATTTTGAGTAGGTTTTACGGTAATATCCAGATTTACTGTGATCTCTTTCTAGATTAATAACGCAAAGTTGTAATACCGCAAGAATCAAATTTCTAAAATTATTATATGCATGGGAGTATTGTGGGAAGAAAATATGAACACCTACAGGTGATAATTAAAAAACTTTCATCGGATCACTCACCTCTAAGTTTGAACAAAAAAAAAGGAAAATGTTTTAGGTCGTTAAAAAATAAGCTTCAAATTAGACCGACAATCAAGTTACCTCATTATTTTATAAGACTCGCAAGACACCTATAATACAAAAATCAACTTTCGGCTGCTACTATATCACGTAGAGATTTTATGGTGTTTACCCTCCGCGTGATAAGATTCCAAAGAGAAATGGAGAGCCGATACTGCTGTAACCGAAATTTTCTATAGGGGGGTTATAGGTATACATGTATAAAATACAAGTAGGTATCAGGACCGAAACGATGTTGTACCGAATGATTCGTTGGTCGTGGTAAAAGAAGGTCACCCATTTGTAACTGAACTTTTTCCAATCTCTATCATATCGGATCTCTCCGAGGAGCATGAAAATTGAATTCCCCACAGGATTCGTGTTCGTCGATTCGCCTTCCTCGCAGTGTCGAATAGACATTCCGATCCAGGTCACGTCCGTATGTTTGCAAGATGACACCGGCGCGAACGACGTTTCAGATATTCTGCGTTGCTTAGCGTCTAAATAAAATGAAACTTATGTGTGTTTTCCTGTCAAATGGAAAAAAAAGGTTCTAAACCTACTCGATGTCAAAAGATCGATCTCTTTTAGTTTTACCCAAATAATGTACAAGGAATTACACTTGTCTTACGCGAAGATCGGCAACGCAGGGAGGAGGAAATAATTCAAAGCCGCATTCGGGACGACCTTATGGTTCGACAGGTTTCCTTGGCACTAAATTCGCCAAAAAAACATCGTTGTATTCCCATTTGGAATACGGAGAGTTATATCCACCCGGCTGTTCGATACGGAATCTGAATCCGTTCCAAATACTGATTTATCTCGGCTTTAAAATAATTCTCACCGAGAGTAGAATTTTCGACACTTGATCAGCGTTACTCATTATTACTACTACTATCACTTTCGTTGGCTAAGATATTTGAACTTTTCTAGTACAAGGGGCACCATAAGTATCCATCGACTCATGTTGCACTGACTTTTAGGATCGGGTCAATCGAAGGGATTGGGTTTAATTTGGCCAATTGGTCCGCGCTGTCTCATCCACATGAAGTACGAGTCGAGTGGAAGGGGAATCATTTGATACGTGAATGATACGAAACTCGAGACTAAAAAAGCGCAGTCCGCACGGTGAATAGAAACACGCGTGAAAACGGAAGGATCCCCTTGACATTCTTTGAGTATTTTTTCAATGGCTTCCAGGCGTCTAGGGATGCTTTCTGTCTCGGGTCATTCGCTGGGCAGGCGGACTCGAGTGCGTATAGATATGCAGGCGGGAGTTAGAAGCCGTGGGCTATATTTAAACAGACACCGTTCCGCCGCCCTCCCGAAAAACCACGAAAGACCCTTTCGCTGCAGTCTCAAAGACTGACAGAGACGGGATTCGGGAGGAACGAATGAACGAGGTGGAGCCGATGACAGAAAATCGAGAATAACACCTACTTGCCACTTCCGGTGCGTGAGAGCATACCGCCTATAGTTATATACCTTAGAAAACTTAACTCCGCTAAGCTTCTATACACCGATTTATTATTCCAACCGACGCACATACTATGAGCCTTTACGAATAATCGCTGGTAACTGTATCCGTATTCCTCGGAGCTCAGGGCGGTTTGCGTCCCGAAGTGTCCGGTTGGCGCACGTGTCCATTAAGCTTGCTTGTTTTCTATAGCATAAGCATATCTATATAGATATCTAATACAACGTACGTAGACACCCAGTTGCCTAGCACTTCCAATTTTCTTTTTGGCGTACCTATTTTCAGCTCAAACGTGTACGATGCCTCGACAAATCTTCTCTTAACTTTACAGAGTACGGAAGCAGGAAATTTATTGAATTGGTATATCTGAGCTACAGCGACTGTCTCGAATCGCAGACGTCACAGAAATCAGACGTGCTAATCGAATTTTAGCGAACGATTTCTATCCGCGATGCGTCAATGTTAAAATGAATGCCTCTATATATGCTCGGTCAGCTACATATAGGTTTGTTTGCTAGCACGTTGCAAGCGGCAACGGAAACATTTAACATCTTGCCAAGCAAAGCTGATCGCGAGAACGGAAAATCCCATCTAATTCCGTAAGGCGTATATGAACCGCATTAAGGCTTTTCATTCGAGGGTTTTATTTAATCCAAACATCCGCGTCTTTAATCCTTTCATGCCGGTAACCAGATTCGCAAATTCGGTCACCCGTGCCAATCAAAGTTCAAAAACGAGGCTGTTCGTGAATAAAATGAAAAAAAGAAAACAAATTTTTACTCGCGACAAATATTTTAGATTTTTTATTTCAACTGACACGTGGTCGTGTCTGTAGTGTCACCGCGCCGAGCTTCGATGTAGTCGGGATTACAGTGGAGGTTCACGCAATTATGGGATGCAAATTGGCCTGATCAAGTTGATCTGTAGGCAGTGAAGATTGGTACACAGTAAATTGGAGCATGAGCAATATTTACAGAACGGTTTGGTCGTTTAAGCTATGAGAAATTACATGTGTAATTTAATCGACAGTGTACATAAACTTTATCGCATTTGATCGAGTTATAGAAAATCCGAGTGTCCGAAAGCGACCTCGACATGTTCGATTAGAGATTCGCCATGCCGTATCATCTACCCATTGGAATGGGTTGCACGGCAAATTGTGCATGAAAATATTGACGTTCGCGTCGTGACATCCGGTTTGCTAGATTCAAACGGCAACGTTGCGTCCTGGCATGAGCTGAATGCTGTGTCAGCGAAAAAGCTCGACGAAACTGCCGATAAAGTTCATTGAGCAAGGGCAAGGGATTTATGTGACTTTTGCAGACTGAGATCTTAACGGACTTGCACTAAATGTACTGCACCTGACCTCGGAAGAAAAATTAATTTCTTAGATCGTTCGATCGTAATGTTATTTTATTCTGTCACCACGTGTACAAACGAACTTACGTAACTCTTGTAGGTGGACATCGCCGGTAAAATTCACCGCCGCAATCACTCGACACAGAACAAAAAGGTGTTTTGATAATTTAATATTGATGAAAACCGGTAGCACGACGATGGACACTTGTTACTTTCCGTCCAGTCGAACTCACGTGAAATCGTAACGAAACGATGCATCTAATGGATCACAAGAATCCGGTAAGAAGATCGGAATTCGGCACTAGACGAGGCATCGGATCGGCGATCGTGTGCTTCGAGGCACCCGGGGCCCGAGGAACGTAGAAAAAATATGTCTGATTAACCGGGGCAAACGGACCCCAATACCCGGTGACTCGTAGCGCGATTCGTGCGCTAGTCACCCGCGAGACAACCGCGAGGTAAAGACTCAACCAACTCGATGATCCGGAGTTGCGGGCAAAGACACACGACTTCCCCGCCGCTACGTCCGAGTTTCTGCTCGGCCTGACGCCGCTCCGCTCTACGCCGCACTCTTCACGCCAGCCCTATTTTAAGACTAGCTATAATCTCTTTCTTCTCTCTCCCTCTACGCTCTGCAGGCTTACGATTAAGGCTCTACTCACACTGGACGATTGTCATGTACTGCTTGGAAGTTGTGTTCAAAATTGACCGGAAGAGGATTTAAAACCAGGAAGTAGCTGCCGTTACTCCTACAGAGTCCCAAAATAATCGAGCACTTTCTACACTCCGACAGAATTCATATCGTCGAAAGAATTTGTTCAATTAAAAATCGGTAAAGGAAGTTTTTTCTTTGGTTCAATGCCCGATTTCAAATATATTCATAGCACACAGGCACCGTGGTTTAAACTGCTGCGCGAAAAACAGATTCACCAATTCGCAGGGAATTCGAATCTGCATATAAAGCTTCACGGTGAAAATTTGTACACAATACAAAAAATTTGAAAAATAATGAAATTTTTTCACTAATAATTAACGAATTCGTTTTCCACATGGAGTTCTTGGGAAAAAATGCGCCTGTGCCTAATAATCTAAATTGTGATTATTGCTAAAATTCCGGTACTATATTAACTTCAAAATTCGTAAATTTTAGTAAAAAATTTCATTATCGAATTCTCGCTTTTATCTGTTATTTTCAAGTGTGTTCGAAGAGGTACCTCATGGTTATCAGGAAATAGTACACGTACTGGCCGATCTCTAGCTAGACTTATGGTATTGATTGAGAGAATGTTTTCGATGTTTGATTTTGCGAGCACTTCATCCCTGTTTCATTTTTTGTGTATCCCCAATAAATTTTTTTTTTTTTTTCAAATAGCAAACTTGAATTTCAGCAAAATCCAAAGCCTTACTATTTTAAAATTCATCGAATACGATTTGATCCGATTATGTTATCGAAATTTACGCGTGCATGTAACATAGTTATGCACGCACCAAACTCATTAATCTCTAGAAAAGCGTAACGAACATTTTTATGCAACGTAATAACAATCTTTCACAATAACGCGTATTATGAAGATCGTGTTGCACTCTGGCTAAAAATCACTGCAAATACGATGCAACCCAACTCGTGCACGGCAGCTGTGATTCCTTTCGAAGGTATATTCCAGTGTGAATTGTAGTAAGCGAATCTTATCGTCGTTACGGTGCATCGTGTTTTCCTTCCAATAGAACTGAGAAATAAAGTTAATTCTTTGGATTTTATAATCATGATCGATTCTTGTAGAGAATAAAAATTTATTTCACTTTCTCTATCTGTTCACTTCTAGCAGAAAAATTAATAGAACTTGAAAAAATTGCGATTTCTGTCTCGAAAAACGTTCCACGGATGATACGCGCCGTACGCAAGATTCGGAATTATCTACCGTAGATAACGGTATGGAAGTTAGACTGCGGGATGCTGTGGCAAATGGACCAGAAGTTGGCGCCATCGAACGAACGGAGCGACGATCTGTCCCACTAATTTTTTGATAGGCATGTGGTAACAGCGCGAAATAACGTACGTGAACAAACGGGGCAAAAAATGTGAGTCGAAATTTCAGAGAATATCGGAAATTATACCAGGGGACCGTTGGCAAACGGCGCTTAGATGAAAAAAAGCAGGAATTATGGAAAAAAGAATTGAAGAAATTGCTTCCAGCCTTCTAGAAGGTTTTTCAATTTTCACAGCGATTGTAATAACCTGGTCTCTAATGTAACTAGATCGAAATCAATCGATAAAGATTTTGGGACCAGAGGATACCTGAAAAAATCTATCTTTTTCCGAACCGATCTCAATGATTTGAGTCTTATTCGCGGATGACCAGACTTATTACAGATCTCTTAATAGTATTTTGGTCAGTCAGAGTCTAGTCGCACATTCCATATCCCATTATAAATCTTGACTCAATTTCGCGAATTCCTAATATTTTACCATTGCCAACTTATATGAAAATTAGTCTATGCTGTTCTCACCAGTCTGGAAATCCTGCAGATCTTGCTTTTCTCCGTTTATTTTTTGGATCTAGTTATAGCGTTCTGCCCTACGAAACTCGCCAGATAGAACCCTACAGATGTAGGTCAGCTTTTGTTTACGACGTTTTACTCCATTTGTAATCTTGCGATCAGCTGAAAATCTGTTATCATCGAGTATCTCGTACGATCATTCAGACGATAGGAATTTGATTAAATAATATCAAACAGTCAGATCTCATCGTCCATTCATCTAATCGTAAGAATTAACGTGGTATGAGGTGAGATCGTTATGCAGACGCATTCGGAGATGTCAGAGTGTTACAAATAATTAGCCCATGCACTCGTAGAATATATTCTTGGCGCGCTTGCGCCGAATGGGATATAGAGAACACCCGGAAGGTTCAACCATTCAAACATAAGCCGTACCGTGGCTATTCCCCTGGTGCAATACGGCGATGCAGACAATGAAATCGTAAAGTGCGCGGGTGAAATGAAATCGCGAAGACCGTGAGCAGCCGGCCAGGTTCGAAGTGACCTGATGAGGCGTCTCTTCGTTCGGTCTGAATTCACGTGGAGTTAAAAGCTACCATAATAGCCTTTGACAATAGCCCCGTATTATCGGAGATAAACGAGCGAAATGGGTTTGTTGGTCGACAGGAAACAGAAGGACGGTTTGCGCGGAGTTAAGTCTTTTAGTTGGTGCCCAAGTTATTCTTGGCCAGTCCTTAATATCTGGAATTCTTCACCAGAGAGAGCGACGAGAGTAAGCGAGCGTCCCCGACGACGACGGCGGTGACGCCAAAGAGGCGAACCATCGAGATGTCTGCGTGTTACACGGGCTTCGGGCTAATCTCAAATTACGCGGAGGAGCCCTCGCACGGTTGCTATACGTCTTTTGCCCACCACCGTTCGCAGCAACCATTTATAGACACTCGAGTAGCGGGGCATAGCAGGAGGTTTAGGAAACCAAATGAAAACCAACATTATATTACCCGATTATTTCTCCTCTTGCACCATACTCATGTGTGCAATTTCCAAGTATATTTGATTTATCGAAAGAGGCTTGTGCACTCTGCACTTTTTTTTTTCGAAAGAAATATAGAGAGCGGTACGTCGGCGAAAATGTTCCTCGCGAGCGGACGGAGAGTAGGGTGACAATCTGATCAGCTGTTCCCTCTGGCAATGATACACCTGTTATTTTACTTCGAATCTATTCGACGCTGTATCGATATGCTCTGCTTTCCAAATGATTAATTCTTCAGCTTAGTTAAAGCTTTTGACCCCCCCTTGATTCGCCAAGTGAATGCGGGTGATCTTTCGGCTTTGCGCGGATGAGATCCACGACTTTTCTTTCAAGGACAGCGGATGTTATCGCCATAAGATTGTCTTCGGGGCAACTCTTCGTATCGATACGATGGATGAGTAATGGCTCTTCTGTTATCGCGGTTTTCGATGCAGGTGATAGGCGCTGGCATCGATTCAAGAAGCCCGATCTGGAGAGAAGTGGTAATCGCGGTTAAGATGGGAATGAGAGCACGAAAGATCGTCGAGGATTTTGCAGCGGAGGGGGATGTGGACTGGAGGCAGCAGGGGGTGCAACAACCGTAGTTGCCTCCGATTTCGTATGAGATTTGTTGCAGATATGAAATTATTCTGTCTTACAATGGCGTTGGCAATGTTTTTGGAAACTGGGCGGAGCGGTAAAAGACGCATGCGTCGGCGCTAGTAATTTTGACGGGGCCATGGAGATGCCGTCGGGTCATACGAACGACGGGTCGCGCACTACGAGCAGGGCGCTGGTCGGCTCCGAAACGCAACTCACGACAGAGCAACTGACGAAGGCTGGGACATACGTACTCTCCGTTAATCACATCGCCATTAACAAATAAAATACAAACCGCGAACGTAATCCGCGCGTGCAACGAGAAGGCGAAGAGAAATACTTTCTTCCCTAGTGAAGTTAAATAATACGGACACGATCGACTATAGTTCATAAACAAGGATGTCTTCTTCAGCGGTAGCGAAGAGTTCCAAGTACACGTACCGGTCTTCGGGCGGTGCGGGCTCTGCCGATGTTAGCATCGAGTACAGCGCCGACCTGAGCGCACTCTCCAGACTCGAGGTAGGTCTTCGTTATTTTTCTATAATTCTGAAAAAAAAAAAGAAAAAGAAATCCGAGTGATCTAGGTTCACCGTTCATTGGCAAAGTGAGGATACAATCAAACGCGCTATCTCGAAATGTGCCGGGCATGATGGACTCGATCGAACCAAAAAACTATTCTCACCTGCAAGCACAGGAGCACAGTGAATCCTCCCCCGGCATTAAAAATATTTCAGTGACTCCAGTTACGATGGAAGACGTCAAAGAAATTTCTCGCATTGGAATAAAAATTGAGATGATCCTGAAAATGCTCCTTCCATCCCATAGGGATGAATTCCTGGAACAAGGCACGCTGTTATGTTCGCTGATTCAGTTATCCAAAATGGCGGATGAAAAAGTATACGTAACAGTGGAATCAATCCGGGGTTGGATTCGAAATACTGCTCGTCTTCAAGAATGGGATCATGTTGCATTAGCTGTTTCTTCTTCTTTTTTTCATTTTTTTTTCATCATAATATCCGCCAATGATTTACTGGAATAATGAGAGGTATAGCAACACAGTGATCCCGTGTTAAAAAAAAAAAAAAAACCAATTAAAGTGAATGAAAATATGCAAGTTTCATGATTTGTAGTGAAAAGAAAAACATGTGCATTGAAGTTCAGTGAGAAAAAAGAAAACCATAATGGCAACTGACCAAACCAAAAGTGGACGAACACGGTGACCGGTAGCTACCGGCTATAGCTGTGTCCGGGAATAGTAATGGATTATTTTTAAATAATACAACAGCAACGCGGGCTGCCAAAAGAACTTTGTCGATCGATAATATATGTGAACTGTACAGATCATTTCGACACGGTACAAAAATTAAGCCAGATAAATCGACGACGGAATTTATAGATTCCGCAAGATATTATAAATGCGAACTAACGAAAATTTACGTGACTATTTGTTTGATATTAATTCTCGATTACAGTCTGTGTTCTTTTATTTCAGGATAAAATTCGCCTTCTTCAAGACGATTTGGAGTCAGAGAGGGAGTTGCGACAGAGGGTGAGTTTCGATGTTAAAAATAGAAATATAGAAGTAACCAATAAAATTTCGGAAAAAAAGTCTTCGGTGTATTAGAATAGCTCGCGTTGTTGAAAATCTTGCAATAGCGTATCTTATTTTTGACTCACGATTATCGAAACATCAAAATTCCAACATCAACTTGTGCAAGAAACGAAAACGAGGGGGCGGCAAACGGACTGGGAAAGAAAAAGCGAAGAAGTACGGGGGGGCAAGAGGTGTTAAGGAATGTCCAGCTCACTCCGCGTCTATTTTCGGACCCTCGGGCCTTCAGAAGCTCTTCGCATTCTGAATTCTTTCATTATTTACCCAACAGATACTGAAAATACTGAGATAATATCATTAAAAAGCTTTCAATTCTTTCACCCTTAAAAACTGAATATCTAGCAGATGATATCGAGTATCAAGTTCCAAAAGCTGCTTAGCCTCCTCTCGTCGCATCATCCAATCGTCTGACCAATGCTAATTTTGATTGACTTCCTTTTCCTATATTGCACGAACAACCAGGCCAGCCGCGATTCAGACCTGGGATTAGCGCTTCTTGAGCAACGGCCAAGAATTGCGCGGCGGTCGTACCGCGAAAAGGAGAAATAATCTGACAACGATTAGCTTGTAGAGTTTGTACGTTTTTGCCGCGAGATTTGGATCTGTTAATCAATGACCACATATATGAACGGTCTCTGACTTATTCGTAGTTATTTTCGATAATTTCAAAAATTTATAGAATCGAGGATCCCACGGTAGCGTAAATAATTAGTCAGTGATACGTGGCAAGGATAAGGCGGACGAAAAATTCCTCCATTTTTTTAATTACTTGCAGATATGGTTTTCGTATTTGTAATATGAATCTTACATGTAGCCGCGGTGAGTCGACTGCCCGAAATTAGACCGCGGCTATTCAAGGAATATGACGTCACACGCGCCCCAAGCAGCCCCGCTATCTTCGTCGTCGTTCACATCATCATAAATTCCATATAAAACACCGATTCGCCTAGTGAAAATCTTTGAAAATTACTCGTGCGCGGAGATGAGATCCCATGGGATTCTGCGGTGATCTTGTCTTGCACGGTTTTTAGGACCGATTGCTCGTCGACTTACCTTCAGTTTCAGCTCTTACTAACAAGTCAGTGTTATCTTCACATGCCACCCATTAACCGAATGTTTTCCATTTTCAGATCGAACGCGAGCGCGCTGACCTCAGCGTGCAAGTAATCCAGTTGTCCGAACGCCTCGAGGAGGCTGAGGGTGGCGCCGAATCTCAGGTATTGACCATTACCGATACGATTTTGTGTTATGATTTAGCATCGATTCGATGTAAGAGAATTTAATTTATTGCTCCTTCGACAATTTCAGTTCGAGATCAACAGAAAGAGAGATACGGAGTTGGCCAAGTTGCGCAAACTACTCGAAGATGTACACCTCGAAAGCGAAGAGACCGCTCACATCCTGCGCAAAAAGCACCAGGAAGTTGTAGTCGATTTCCAAGATCAGATCGATCAGCTTTCCAAGTCCCGTGCCAGGTGGGTTTACTTTTTATGAAATCAGCTCGATTTTCACCTCCCACAATTCGAGGGTATTTTGACCTAAAACGCTCCCTGATAGACCGAAGAAAGTCGAAGAGAAGAAAAACATCAGAGTCGCGAAAGAGGTTTACAAACTCCAGTGTGATTCACCATAATCATTTCTGGACGCGTTGCTCGGGTAACATAGAAATAAGAAATTACATCCGTTCGGTGATTCACGTACGGAATCTAAGGTAAATATAGCTGCACCGTGGAAAATATCCGAAAATTTCTTAGCGTATACTTCTCTGGCTGGCCAGGGTCCAAACACAGAAGTCTCCACACCTGAAATACATAGAGCGTCCCGCGGTTTCTAAACATAGGCTACCGTCCCGGCGCCCGGCGTACGACAAACACAATGTTACAAGGACGTCACCGGATAATAAGGGAACTCGCTAATTGTTTTGGGGGGTTGCTATTTCTGGGACAGGCTCGACAGTGACATAATATCGCCATCTCCTCAGTTACGGAGACGCAACATTCCCGTGGTAACGTCGACGTTCAATTCTCGTTACGAATCCTTTGGAAATACATTCTCTCATTCACTATACATCATACGAAGGATCGGTAAAGATGTCAATGATCGATTCCGGAATGCGATAGGGCAAAGTCCTGTACAAAAAACTAAGGCACGGGATGTCATCTTACGTTAAAGCCATTTCACTTTCATAACGACTTCCGGTTCGAAAGCTCCGAGTCAAACAACCCCGAGTGACAGTTGTCACGTGCTGACGGCGCCATCGCATGTATATCGACTCAGTCAGCGTCTGGTGCAGGGAAATACCTCGTAAAAGTTTTTTACTTTTTAATTTCAGATCGATACACGCTGAAATGAGTCAATAGCGTTCAAAAATAAATAGCCCCCACCCTCCTCTTCTCCGCTCCGTCGATGATGCGGATAAATAAAATTGACCTTGTCGAACCACCGCTTCTTGGTCCGGCAATATTTCGATCGGAATCAATCGCTTCCGGACTCGTACTAATATCGGCAAATTTTTCGCCCGCGATTTAAGGCCCAGTTAACGAAGATGGCTAATTTTTTTTATTTCGAAAATCATGTCGCTACGTTGTCCACCTGTTGAACGGTGTCTTGACCGAGGAACTAGACGTGGCTGCTGGGCCGACTCTAGTTAAAATAGCGAGTCCAACTTCAGGGTGCTCTTTCTCTTCCTCTTTCTCACTCGCTCTGCTTATGACTATTTTTAACCCTGGGAGTCTCAGGCATGCCGCAACCAACGTTGGCGCGCCATATTAGTCCACGCCACCGGTCCACGACTATCCCCCACTTTATTCGAAACCGAATGGCTGACACCTTACACCTTACACCTTTCCTCGCGGTCTGCGTAGGTGGTTGCCGAGCTTTCCGAAATTTAAGCCAAAAAATAATGTTAACACCTCGCTATGCAAATACCTATTCTAACTTGGAGTGGGAGTTGGAAATTGAATTTCTCCTTCAACATGTAGAAGGTTCGCTTCATGAAGAACTAAAAGAGTTGACACAAATGTTCATTTCGACCAAATTTCAGGGCTGATAAAGAAAAGGCGAAATTCCAACAGGAGGTTTACGAACTGCTCGCCCAGGTTGATTCCGTAACAAAGGAGAAGATCTTGTCCATCAAGACAGTCGAGAAACTCGAGATTCACGTCTCAGAATTGAATGTTAAGATCGAAGAACTAAACCGTACAATCGTTGACATCACCAGCCACAAGACCCGCTTGTCCCAGGAGAACATCGAACTCACCAAGGAAGTCCAGGACCTCAAGGTAGCCCTCAGATTCCACTAGGATTTTTTCAATCTCATTCCAGATTTCTTATCTAGTTTTTTTACACCTTTCGCTTGTCGCGAATTTCAGGTAAACATCGAGAACGTTATCTACCTGAAGTCACAGATCGCTAGCCAGCTCGACGATGCCCGCCGTCGCCTTGAAGATGAGGAACGCCGTCGCTCTTTGGTCGAGGCTTCACTCCACCAGGTGAGCTGAGAAAAATAAACCTTGCAGATAAAATCTTTGCAATTAAATTGATCGATCTGAGCAGACCGACTGACCTTTTACTCGTTTTACAGGTTGAAATCGAATTGGAGTCCGTCCGCGTTCAGCTGGAAGAGGAATCTGAGGCTCGTCTGGACCTCGAACGCCAGCTGGTCAAGGCCAACGGTGAGGTATCTATCTGGAGATCAAAGTACGAAACCGAAGCCAACGCTCGCGCTGAAGAGGTCGAGGAATTACGCCGCAAGTACTCAGCTCGTATCCAGGAACAGGAAGAACAGATCGAGACACTGTTGGTGAAGATCAACAACTTGGAGAAGCAGAAGTCGCGTCTCCAGTCCGAAGTTGAAATCCTCATCATCGATCTTGAGAAAGTGCGTCACGATTCCCTTCCAATCTAACGAACTCGCACAGTTCGTTAGGATATTGAATTCATTGAGAACCTTTCTTTTCGTCCTTCAGGCCAACGGAACCGCCCGCGACCTCCAGAAGCGCGTCGAGCACTTCGAGAAGGTCCACATCGAGCTCAAGGCACGTTTGGAGGAAACTGTTCAGCTTTACGAACAGACCCAACGTGACCTACGTAACAAACAACAGGAACTTCAGCGTACCAATGCCGAACTTGATAAGACCCGTGAGATGAAGGATGGACTTGCCCGTGACAACAAGAAACTCGCAGGTTAGTCAACATAAATTATTCCAGTCTTAAATTTCCTCGACCTCCATAGCATAATAATTGACTGATTTCCCATTGATTATTTACAGACGATTTGACTGACGCCAAGAACCAATTGGCTGACATGAACCGTCGCCTGCACGAACTTGAGCTGGAGCTCCGTCGTCTGGAGAATGAACGTGAAGAACTGGCCGCCGCATACAAGGAAGCCGAGGCCGTTAGTATTATAAATCCTCATCAAAGCTCGTTTTTCTTCCCTGAAATCGATATTATTTTTTATTCGAATTTCAGGGCCGCAAGGTAGAGGAACAACGCTCTCAACGTTTGGCTGCTGAGCTTAGCCAGTTCCGCCACGAGGCTGAGCGTCGTCTCGCCGAAAAGGACGAGGAGTTCGAGGCCTTCCGGTAGGTCGAAATATTTAAATATCATTTTTAATGACACCCGGTCTACGTACTGCACGATAAGTCGCCGAGCCAAATCAATTAACCGGCTCTTCAAGTAGTTATAGATACGATCGAAATCGAGCATTGCTGCTATTCACGCGAAATTTGCTAACGATTTGGCAGCAATATGATCACGTATAAGACTACCAAAGTGTATAATATCTTGGCTAGGGATGTCCCGCAAGATTGACGCAACTCTAATTATTTATAATCATTCGTAATTGTTTATTCAGTCAACTAATCTTCTATTTGTATTTCATGGCTACTTGTCACGGGGTACAGGTGATCGATATATTTGCCAATCAATTTTTAAAGACGACAAATTACTACCCCACTAATTCGATAATACGTCGATATCGCATTTCAATTTAATAAATTGGTATCATAATCTTGTGCGTTTAACGATGCCGAAGTACAGAGAGCCGTCGAAGGATTTGTAAATTTTTGTTTCGACTTCCGGGGTGGGTCTCGATCGTCTAGGACGATATCGAACTATCATCTACAAATTTGTTTAGATCCAGAAGCAAAACAATTAGTAATTTGCAAAGAAGTTGCTCAAGGCGATGATTAAGCGAAAAAGAAATTTAGCGTTATCTAGCACACGATCGTCATCAGAGTTCTCTATTAATATCGGAGCGAACATCTGCGAAGAGACGATCCATTTATTAAAGGTAGGCATTGTGATTGGCTGTGTGAATCATTTCGACCTGATTAGTCAATCAATCGAAAGACTACAAATGAAAGCCCAACGTGATGATCGACTTCAAATTTAATTACACGTTCGCTAACGTTCGTCGGCCCGTGTCACGGGGTTCAAACCTACGAAAAGGTACTGATAAGTCCTGAGAACAGGATTGACAGTTGGAAGATAGAATATCATTCGTAATCCAGAGCCGCTAATCCTGGAAAAAGGATTATTCAAAAAAAAAAGAAAATGTCGAAACTACCATTGTCGCAAATGCCTGTGGAAACAAAATGGCGTCACGGGCCGACGTTCGTCTACGACAAGAATTACTCTTTCGGAATGAACTACTACCAGCCAATGATCGACTATATCGATCAACGAGACAGGCGCGTCAGAGCCAAGTCTGATTATCCCCACCTTCCTTGGTCAGATGGCCGGTTGCTTTGGGAGGACAAGAAGGTTGAGCCTTACACGAAGAACGAGCTTCAAAGATTGGCTATTGACGCTGAGGTTCAAGCTAAAGAACACCTGAATACGTTTAAGGTAATTGATTTTCAAAAATTATAAAACGGGTCAGTGTAAAAATCGGGAAAAGAAACAGAGGGAATGGATTGCAGCGCAGCTTGGCCGTGGCGTGACCTTTTCAGTTCTAAATTCGTCCCACCAGAGACTGCACTTTAGAGTGTCCGATAGTACGCGCTAACGTATCCACTGATTGCATTTTCTAAAGCTGCATCGCAGTGTCTCAAGTAATCGCGTATATGTGCCGTTGATTTTCTGAATAAAAAACTTAGCGGGAGATCAAAGGTAAATTTTTATTTTGTCAAGCAAATTTTATCATGCTCTTCTAATTTTGAGACAACAAATAACGAGCGTAGAAGAACTGTCATAATACTAGCTGGCAGTTTGACATGTCAGTCGAAGCAAAACGATACGAAATTAACAAACAAGCCAAATGCGCTCGATGCCAAGAAGTCGGGTAGAGTCTGTTGCAGCTAAATACCTTTTAGACAATAGTAAAATATTTGCCAATCGATCTTGCAAACTAATTTAAAATAACGGATCTTAGGCTGCTAAACGTTCGGACTTCAGTCTTGCGAAAACTATCGAAGCCGCTCACGTAACGAAAGAAGTTTTCCCGAATAAAACTACCCGTAAAGCAGAAGCTCGTCAGTCTTCAGAGTCACGAGAAATTGATAAAAAAAGGATAGACGAATACGAGCAAAGCTTACGTGATATTAAGGATCTGAAAAGTGTTGAAGAAGTTCTAGAGCACAGCAGACTCGTACGTGCAAAATCAGCGAGAGCTATAGAATTCCAATTAAAAGCTGCTTCTATTCAGAATATTGAACGTGAAAAGGATATGGAGGACTTTAAAAGGCTCCAGAGACACGCCGTACGAGTAATGCACGACGATCTGGCGCACGCGGATTTTATGGAAGAGAGATCAAGGATGTACAGCAACCAGGTCAAGTTCGTCGAACCTACGGGTGCTTCTAGCCGAGCGCTAAAAAATTGGGAGGAACAATCAAGCGCCTATATGTCGCAGAAGAGGTATTAGCTAACGGACGGTGTCGTAGAGGTAGAAATAGAAACAGAACTGACTGATTACGAAGACGGTTAGCGTCAGAGTTAGGATTAGAATGAGACTATAGGCTTACTGTAATTCGAGTAAATTTTACTTCGGATCTTCCGGCTCTCTGTGCAAAAAAAAATTATTCCCCAATTATGACGTTCGACGATGGCTAATAATTGCCTCTGAGAGGTCAGGGGAAATCTTTGCGGGGACTGATTTTTATTTGCCAACAGCAAGCAGACCAGTATCGAGATTGAACAACTGAATGCCCGCGTCGTTGAGGCTGAGACAAAACTCAAGTCAGAGGTACAACGCGTAAAGAAGAAGCTGCAGATCCAGATCACCGAACTTGAGCTTTCCCTGGATGTTGCCAACAAGAGCAACATCGACTTGCAGAAGACCATCAAGAAGCAATCTTTGACACTCACGGTTAGCCAACGAACTTGTTAAAATTCATATCTGATCCCGAAAAAAGGGATGGAAAAAATCGTAGTGGTGATAAGTGATCGTAATTGAATAATAATCTTTTTTTTGCTTCCATAGGAATTGCAATCTCACTACGACGAAGTTCAGCGCCAATTGCAGGTCACTTTGGACCAGCTCGGCATCAGCCAGCGCCGTCTCCTGTCCCTCACTTCGGAGCTCGAAGAAATTCGTGGCAACTACGAGTCTGTGAGTTTTCGATCGATTTTTTCTTTTTAAGCCAAATTGAGAATGTGTATTAACATTTTCGATACCCAATTTCAGGCCCTCCGTGCAAAGAGGTCCGTCGAGCAGCAGTACGAGGAGTCGGTTAGCCGTATCAACGAGCTGACCACGATCAACGTGAACATTGCATCATCGAGAGCAAAGCTTGAGCAAGAATTGGCGACCATCGCCGGAGATTATGAGGAGGTAACCAAGGAGCTCCGCGTGAGCGACGAACGGTACCAGCGTGTCCAGACCGAATTGAAGCACACCGTTGAGATCCTCCACGACGAACAAGAACGCATTGTCAAAATCGAAGCGATCAAGAAGTCTCTCGAAATCGAAGTCAAGAACCTGTCCATCCGTCTTGAGGAGGTTGAAGCGAACGCGATCGTTGGTGGAAAGAGAATCATCAGCAAGCTAGAGGCTAGAGTAAGTATAAAACCAGAAGGAAGAATTTTAAAAAATTCTACATCACTGATCGAATTTTTTTTACATAAAACGATGAATAATTGAACGCCCTCCGATTCACAGATCCGTGACTTGGAGCTGGAGCTTGACGAAGAGAAGCGCAGACACGCCGAAACCGTAAAGATTCTCCGTAAGAAGGAGCGTAATATCAAGGAGGTAATGATCCAGGTCGAGGAGGACTCAAAGAATATTGCGTTGCTCCAAGAAGCGTTGGATAAGACAAGCCAGAAGGTGAGCATCTACAAGAGGCAGCTCCAAGAGCAGGAGGGTATGTCTCAGCAGAGCGTGACGCGAGTTCGTCGTTTCCAACGCGAACTTGAAGCCGCCGAAGACCGTGCCGATACCGCTGAAAGTAACCTGACCTTGATCCGTGCAAAGCACCGTAGCTTTGTGACAACATCTACGGTACCTGGTTCCCAGGTTTACCTAGTTCAAGAGACGAGGTCGGAATCTTCTTAGACCACCAATCCCGCACCGTTTGCAGCTTTGATACCGCTACACCATCATCACTATCATGTAGGTCCAACTGAAATTGTTTATCAATAATATTTGTACCTACGGCCAGCTCTCTTATTTCATCCCAACTCGTCCTCCGCACATTATCCAGGTACTCTTATAGAAATAATCTCGAAGAAAAATCTATTTTCAAAATCAGCTGGGGGATTTTTTTTTCTCAATTAGTGAAATTAACAATTTCATAGACGGCGATTAGGTCTGCGAACAAATTCGAAAAAGAAAAAAAACCATCGCCAGCAACAATCCAATACACCGAGTATGAACTAACCCTCGATCCATATTTAAAAAAAAAAAAAAAAGAATATCCAATATTAATAAAATTACATGTATATACATTATACATCTACCTACATTTACACACATGCCTTATATACACGCGCCAAAATTTAAGCGGTCTTCTTCGTCATTTTTAACAACCTATACGAACAAACGCATATTATAATTATCAACATCATTGATTATACTATACCTTATCACTTTAATTATAAAAACTAAGTCAAAAACAGAACACATACGTCTATCATACATACTTGTATTTAAATAATAATAATAATAATGATAATGATGATAATAATAATAATGATAATATAATATTAATAATAATATTTAATAATAATAATAATGATAATAATAATAGCAATAATGATGATAATTCTGTCCTATTTTGGTAGGTACTATTGCCCATACACCACAACTCTCACTGTACGACATGTGCAATAATCTATATATGTCATCTTTAATTTAATAATAAACTGAAACACGTATACGTACGAAACGGTTCCGATATAACAATCTCTTGGTTTGCAATAGTGCAAGTGAGAATATATGAATATTATAAATTTCATCGGTGCTTATCGAGGAATGTAATAAAAGAAATCCTCGTTCGATTGATATGCTGCGGAAATTCTTCTCCAATTGAACAGTACAGGTAGGTATGAGTGTAGCAATAAATTTTTATTACAGTTATCTCCGATCTGATGGATGAAATTCGGGCGTAGCTCCACGAAAAAGAATTCTGGAATGGGGAAAAAAGCATTTCGAAGCTGGTATAATTTGGTAACTTTGTGTCGAACCCGATTTTGAGAAAAAAAATCCTTTTGACTGAGTGGGGCACTGCTTTGAATTTTTTCTTCAAAAATGAATTCGCGATTCAACCGTTTTAGAGCGTTGCACCGCAGAAAGAAAATGAAAAAACACATTCTTTTGTACCGTGTCCAAAAGCAGAAGGTTCAAGCCTCAATTTGGTTCAAATTTCATTCATCTGTGTGCATTTTTCGAAAAGTTACGAGCGGTGAAAATTGACCGTTTTTGCACAGAAGCTAAGGTGCTGCTCTAATTTTCTTAAACGTATTTTATGAATGCATTGATGAATAAGCAGCAGCTGCCAATCAGCACTCACTACGAATACCCCTTCCACTACACATAGTAGAAGGGTTACCGAAAAGGGTTATAAAATGTAGGTCAGTGGGTGAGTTTTATGTTATAGTGGCTTATAATTCGTTATATAGGGTGTGTTTTTTGACGAAAAATTTCTTCAAAAATTCTGTGGGCGGATACGTAGGTATATTTACAGGCATATGATGGGTATATGAGTTTATATCTACATGTAAAAATACCCGTGTGTATATGGTGCGTTTTTTGCCAAAGCTATGTTTTTTTCAAAAAGTTATGAGCATGTGCGAATTGTGTGGGTATATCTGCGGTATAAATTACTCGATCGTCGTGCAGAATGCGAACTGAAATGAGGATTAGGTGGATAATGACGATAATAAAGATGATGATGATGATGTTTATATTAGAGATAACAATAATAAATGACAGTAATCAACGGCAGTCATAATATTAATAAATAATAGTATCGTGAATATTAACAAAGGATGTATTTGCTTGTAAATTATTTATAGCGGGAACTGACGTAGTCGCTAATCGAACTGAAACCCCCCTGGCCCGTTAAACAAACGTCAAAATATAACAAGACAAAGCAGATGAAATTCGCGTGTCTAGCGCGCTAAAGGCGAACAAGAAATTAATAAAATATTGGTAATTATCGACTTGTCGATCACCGCACGCCATCGATATAAATAGCTGCTTTATATATATATGGTGGTGTATATATATGTATATAAAAATGCTTTGTACTGTTTCGGTGATAGCGATAATATTTTTAAGGGTAGTGAAGCATAAGATTTTCTCTAAAAACTTTTCATCTGAGGCCTTGGTATGGTTTATATACGTATATGATAGCTTACAACGAATATGTTTAAAAAAATTTAGATAATTTTAATATAAATTCTCAGGCTGGCTAAATTAATATTATAATTTCCCTATTATACTCGATATGCCGCATTCGATTTTCCAATCAATTTCATAACGCGTTTGTCAAAAGGGTTATTTCTAGTCAGCTAAGCATGAAATGTGAATAACGTTTGGTAGTTACGTTTGTTCATTGCCAATATCAAAATTCATAATTCTTATGACGAATACGATGAAGATGATAATAATAATAATAATAGTAATGATAATAATAATGATAGTCATAATGATCGTAATCATAATGATAGTAATTATAATGTAATCACAATGATAATAATTATGATAGTAATAAATGGTATATATAGTAATAGTAATTCAGTTTTTAGACAAATTACAATATGTGCATTATAAAAATCGCTACAGTTAACGATAAACTTAAAACTCTCAAAATACATCTTCAAAGTTTTTTTGTTTCTTATTTTTCATTTTTCTTTTTTCATTCGCTTCATTTCATGTAACTATATAGTTTTAATTTTAAGTTTTTTTTTTTTTCATTTTTTTTTCTTTTCTTCTTCATTCCTTCTTATGAATAATTTTGTTTTTTGTCCCTTCACTTATCAATAAGTAATAATTATTAATCATGTTAGCGATCTACAATGTTACGTAACTAATTGTATCATTTATTTTCACCAATTACTTAAATATATAATATATATAATATATACCATATATATTCATATATAAATTCATTGAAGGCCATTCGATTCCAGAAATCATCCCAAGGTCCAATCACACTTAAGAATTGTTCGATAAATATCGGTAACTGATCGTCGTTGAAAGTAAAATCACTTGCAAAGTGCCGCCATCGATTAGTTAAATCGCGGTCTGGATCTATTTTGCTGTCTGATGATTCTCATATTTTGTTTTCTTTATATTTTTTTTATCAATCGACAATTTGCAAGCGATAATACCACACGACGTAACTAACTACCACTTAACATTTGGGGTCGCAAAAAATATATTCATTATTACTATAATATATTTTACAACAAATAAACAACCACCCACTCGTAGTTACAAATTACAATGTTTCGTAATCAATAATATAATAAACATTTACACCATTATGTACAGGTTTATATATCATACAGGAAAATGTAAATAATGATTGGTTCGTAAAAAATGCAATATGTATATGTGGAAAAGAAAAACTATGCGATTCTCGTTTTATTTTCATTTTTTTTTTCGTTTTTTTTTTTTGTTACGTTTATTTGTAAAACTGTTACTTTTGTATCAAAAATCTAAACAATCCTCGGAGAATTTGCTTCTTTTTTTGTTTATTCGTGTGAACTTGCAAATATGATATTCGTAAAAAAAAAAGAAAAAAAACTTACAACTTCTGAGGAGATAAATTTTACAAAACACAAGTTGGATACCGATATTACTAATACATATAAACAGATTTCATTCATTTATATATATTTTTTTCATCAATTTTTTTTCATTTTTTTTTTTTTATCGTATTCCGATAGGTATTTTTTCATTTTTTCTTTGAGCCTAGTGCCAAAACTATAGATATGAACTACCCACAAACAGTTGGCCACAGCAAAAAAAAAAACGGAATGAAAAATAAAAAAATGATTGAAGAGAAACTGAATATTCTCACAATTCCTGAAGCAAGATTTGTAACATTTTTCTTCTTTCTTTTTTTTTGTACCAGGTTTATGGAGCAAAATTTTCAGAATATGAATCTATTTAGTTGGCAGCTTATATCATCAGATACGGAAATCAGACTGTTCGTTCAGGGGGCCCAGCCAATTTTTTTGTCAAAAAAAAAAGAACTTATCAAAGATGTCTCGTTATTCTAACTTGAATAATAAACACGTTCGCGCTTTCTGACGCGAAATTTTATCATTATAGTATCTGCTTTAGTTAACTTTCGATAAAGTATTGGCACAAAATTGTACTGGTGGTAAAAAATCTCTAGGGGGTTGTCGGTGACGGGGCGTTCGCCCTTGAATTCGCAAAATAAAATAAATAAAATAACACCGATCGACAAAACGTGTACGTATATTATATTATGTATAGTATAGTGATAATATGACTATCACTATTGTTGTATGAAATTAACCTATTATTTACGTATTTCTAGGAATGTATTAAACAAAATTATGTACGTATTATTAATTATCAATCACGTAATTTACGTACTCTATACAGTTTGTATCCTACATTTCTGGTCCAGAGGAAAAATTGGAGTTGAGAAATTCGCTGGGCCCCGTTTAATTGAGAGGAGAAAAGAAAAAATTGTTGGAAGATAGAAAAACGAAACAAGAAAAAAAAAAAAAGTAATATCAAAAAGGAAGCAAAAAAATGAACGATACAAAAATATGATTATGTGTTACTTTTTTTCCAGTACTTTTTTCTTTAGGTTCCATTCTGATACTGCAGACTTTTACGTTGACTATTGGATGACGAAGATTATTCATTCATTGTTTAAGATATTTCTGTGTTTTTTCTATTTGTGTATTTTGCATATATTATACCTATTTTTGTTTATTTGTTTTTTTGTTTATATAGGAATGACTTCGGTGTCATATCTTTCTCATCCCCTATTGATTTTTCTTCTCTTTTTATTTCTCTTTCGAAAAAACACCTCCCCCGCCCCTTTGCCCCTATGTACACTTACGTATACGCCGATTTTTAGTCGGCATAACGTTAGACTGCGGTTTAATTAATTGTTTATTGGTTTTTTGTATTTTATTTATCTATTTTCTTTTTTTCACTTATTATTCTTCCCATTTTCTGGGGTCGGCAACCGTTATTATCTGTCGTGTTTAACGTTACTCTGTTATTTAAAATTATTGAATTATCATGTGAATCATTCAAGAGATATACCATACACGTCCTGATGAGTATAAAACTGCACGTAAAATACATTAATTTCAATTTTATCAATCCAAAACTCCCGAATCTCGTCCTCTTTGGCAAAGAAAACTTATTTTTATTCGATCTAATACTCAATTTTTAATATCGCCATTTTCACCGACAATAAAATGATATTCGAAAAATATACAATTTTTATATTTTCAATCTTGTTCCTTTCTCTCTCTTTCCTATTTCCCGCCGTGTACCTCATGTCTTCCACGATACAATCTTTATTTTATTTTAATTTTTTTTTTTTTGGTTAAACTTTCGACCAAATTAGCACCCTTCAAATTTAATTATCCCGTGTCTGTGAACGTCGACGGTGTCCACGTGCGCCACAAGTGCGGTTCCTCAACTCGATTCGCTTCAGACTCGACGATTTTTACATCTGACAAAAACTATAATACGAGGAACTTATAAAAATACGTGACATCGTTCGCGATTGCAGACACATGGTATGGTATACTCCTATACTTATATTTTTTATTTTTTTTACTTTGTTCCACTTCTCAAAGTCTTTAAATTTTTCACTCGATCATTATAAGTGCGGTTTCACATTTCCTACGGTCGTTTGCGCCGCATCCCTCATTTGGATTGTCTGATTTATGAATTTTTATTTTTTTGGATGATGTACATCTTCTTAAAAATTGACACCAAACTCAACGCAGAGTTCACATCAACACGTTTAAAAATCATCACACCATTTAAATACAAAGAAAACAAAAACAAAAACCAAAACAATAGAGGTCATGTAGAAAAAAAAAAGATTAATTCAATGTTTCTTTTTTATCGCCGTCACATCGCAGTCATTTTTTAAATGATAAAGGTACTTTAGTCACGATTGTTTTTATCTACTTTATGTCCTCGATCGTGCAGTAGCTTGCTATTGACTTTTTAATCCTGAGGGCTGTGAGCCTAGCTGCAGCATTGTGATACCAACATTCCTTCATCACCTTCGTCATTACCCGTAGCGCCTGTGGGAAGAATAAAAGGAAAGAAAAAAAAAGGTATCAATCATCGGAAAAGAAACGAAAATTTCTGATTGCGATGGATTATTTTCGTTCGGTACACTACCTCGATTGACTGCCACCTCGTGGGAATCGAGGGTCTCTGTTTGTCGCCGCAGACAACCTTCCGCATTTCCTCGATGGTGGGGTCGGATGGTACCAAGTCGTAGAACGGAAGTTGGTACTCGTCGTGCATGCCGCCCACGTTGCACCGTCTAGCGATCTCCCATAGAATCAGTCCCAGCGCATAAACGTCCGCCCTTTTGAAGGAATCGAAGTGATTCATGTTTATCGTCTCTTCGAGGATCTGCAACGAGCCAAGTGTCCTTTGTTACAAGTAGATTCAACGCATGTACCTTGATACGCTTTTTAAAACCACAAGCGTTCGCTAACTGCTAACCGCAAAAGTCTTTAAAAGAACTTGTGCCAAAGAAAGAAAACAACTCGAAAAGTTTCTGACTATAAATCTACATATTTCACGTTTTATCATAACTGAACGGAGAACGAAAGACAAGAAATTAAAAAAAGAGACTTACTTCCGGCGCCATGTAACGCTTCGTCCCGACCCTGTTGTTCAATTGAATATCGACAGTGTCGGTGATTACGTCGTGCCTGACGGCGAGTCCCAAGTCACCGATGGCGCAAGTGCCGTTCGTTTTGACGAGGACATTTTTAGATTTTAGATCCCGATGCGCGATCGCTGGTTTACCCTGAGTGCCAACGATCTCCATATGAAGGTGGGCAAGGCCAGTCGCGATCGACAGTGCCATTCGTATCATACCGTTCGTGTCAACGGTCGAACGATTGAGGTAATCGAATAGGGACCCCTTTTCATGGTAGTCGGTTATCAGCCATAGCTGCGTCCACGTCCCATTGTCTGGAAAGAACGAGGAAGAGGTGATGCGATGAAGTAAAACAACAAGCGGTAAGGTTTCTTCCCCCCAGTGTCTACCATTGAACTTTTTATCGCCATCCCGTACCTTTATTGTCCGCTGCGATGAAACCCAGGATATTATCGTGCCTGAGCATCACGGTCTGGTATATTTCAGCCTCTCTAAACCAGGACCTTTCCTCTCTTGAACTGAATATTTTTACGGCTACATTTTCGCCCCTCCATCGTCCGCGCCAGACCTCACCAAATCGACCCTTACCGATCGTTTCCACTAGCTGGATCTGGCGCGCGATACTCCGCTGAACCAGGAGCGGCAAACCTACTTGAGAAACAAGGAGAGTGACGAAACGTCAAATTCAATGACAATCGGATCAAAATTGTCATCCATTTCCTTAGAATCTACCGTCACACGAGATCGTAGTGTGATTTAATATTTAGACCTACCGGAGCCGCTTCCGCTGGTCGTCATCTCGATCATGTCTCTGATCGACACCGCGCTTAGGATCGGCTGATCTGGGGCACCGAGAGAGTCCTCGGTAAAATGACGCGGGGTTCGTTTTCTGGTCACTTGAATGTGATAGACCGTCATTACGAGGGCACAGATTGCGCAGATCGGTAAAGCGATCGTCAACGCTATTTTCCACGTCGGCCATGTTCCGCTTTCGTCTCCAGGCGGACCTTCAGTTCAGATGAAAGAAGTGTTATAAAATATTTCTTCAACGATCTTCGTTATGTTTTAGTTAGTGTGAATAGCGTCCCATAAGCAATTGAAAGCAAGGTTTTGAGGCGGATGCACAAGGTCTGGTTTACAATTTCTCTCCATTGAAATTTTCAAATATTTCTATTCTGTTCAGACAGCAGAAATTTTTATCGTTAATCAGTGACGTGAGAGGTAAGATATAATGTACATGACACCAGGTGCACCCTTCTCAGCAAGTGGCATTTGAAGCGATTGTTTTTTTTTTTTTTTTCTTTTTTCTAATTTTCAAAGTGCAGTCAAAGTTACATGGGTACTAGATAAAAATTGCAATAACAATACCAAAAGCAGTATGAAAGACTTTTTCAAGCTAATAGCCAAGAAACACCGACTTCATAGCATACACGTAACACAGATCTGGTCATATGTGTGCGAGTCGTCGTGTGTTTAAAAAAAAAATATATATATAAAATCCGTGCAGCTATAATTAAAAATTAAAAATGCAGTCGTGAAAACAATTCCTGACTCGAAGGATGAGAAAGAACATGCGTATTGTGTAACAGGCATATCATATAGAGGTTTTCGATTTTTTTCTTTATCTTTTTTTTTTAACTACGGGAAGGATTTCAGGATTCACGATATGATTTTTTAATATATGATTTTGTGGAATGTATAACAAATTAACGAAGAGTCCGATTGATGAAGGATTGAACGGTGGGAAGGGGATGGCAAAAAGAATCACTTATTGCGCACCCCACTGCACACGGGGCAGACTCAAAATAAAAATCGTCGCGCATCTCGTTCTATTCCTTACGTAAATCCCACTCTTCGGGACTTGGGTGATATTCAAACTTGATTAATTCTTCGTCACGTAGATTCTCAGAATCTGTAGACACAGCTGAAAAGATCCGCTGAAAATCTGTGGATGTAGTTTTTCTCCTCTTACCTGGCTGCAGGTGTTGCTTCAATAAATGGTTCTCGTTTTTCTTTTCTAGTTATTTATTTATTTACCTATCTTTTTTTTCGAAACAGTTGCGTCTGTCTGTGAGAAATCTGTGCTGTTAATTTGTTAAGATTTCAGTCCACACGCAGTAAAAGTGTAACAAACATTAGACAAAAAAACATTATGTTAATCGATTTATGAGGAGAAGAAAAACGGTTCAGGTGGGTGTACAGGACTTTGAAGGGGAACGAATTAGGGTGTCCCGTAGATGGAAAAGCTTTCCCAAATAATTGAACAATTTTCCCCCGTTATTCTAACAATCTTTTTTTTTCAGTATTGATTTTTTTTTTCTTTTTTTTTCTTTTTTCTTGCGTCGCATGCGCGTTTCCCTTGTTTGACGAACGAGTAGGATTTTCTTACGACAATCTAATCGGTAATTCAACTATTATATTTATCAAATCAACTCAAACTCAATTGTCCCAGACCGGCAGTAACACCTGCCCATGCTACAATCTTAATATAACAACGGATAAAAACTATTGAACAATGATTCCTTCGAAACCCATCTTTTTAAAATAGTATTAAAAATAGATAATTATAAGTTGCAGCGAACCCCGAGGATATCGGATGCGGATGATAAAGTGAAACGATCACTCAATTTCCCAATCATTTCATTTTTTATACAGCAGCCTCGAAAGCAGCCCACATAGCATCGTAGTGACCCACTGTTTGACAATTATATTGCTTCGCCTGCATTTTGATTTTTTTATGTATCTAAATTCAATCTTTTTTGCTTTGAAATATTTTTTTTTTTTTTTTGTTACACTAACAAGAAATACTGTGTGTGAACATGAATGGACAGAAAGAAGCGGGCGATCTGCAGACAAACGGAAGTACGGGACGGATAATTTAATCTCTCTTTCTATATGTATTATATGTGCACCGCAGTGCTTTTGCCGTGAGTAAATGCTGCCTTGTTAGGAAATACATAATCGATTATCGTGCACATAAGCGATGAAAACATATAAGAGATTATTATAACTGTTATTAAATGCACTTCGCGTTTGTTATATACCTCGATGAAGGCTGATCACGTTTTTGAACGAATATATAATACAATGTATGCATGTGCATATTATGCATGAACGAATATAATATACACATAAGCGAATCGAACTGCAATTCTAAACGATTCGTTGCAGTCGTTTTTTAGCAACTTCCGCCCCCTTTCTCTCTCGATAAATATTTAGGCTACGTAAAACGCTTCTGTTGAATTTTATCTGCAATTTTTATCATCGGACCTTATCCTTGAATTTTGTTTCTTTTTTTTTTTCTTTTCATTTCACGCATGAGAACGCGGACGTACGCGGATTCTTGTCCGATTACGCGGAATTCATAAGATGACGAATGAATTTTTATCGGAGACCAGGTATACGTGTGAGCATATTTTGACAGATAAGCGGAAGATCGCGAATTGCAGATTACAACAAATGAAATCCTCCTCATTAAAAGCCCACCCTGGTGCGATAGACGTACTGCAATAATATAGTGAGAGAATTTTCATCGCACGGTTTTCTTATCATTGGGTATGCGCAACGTTGAGCAATTAGCAATTTAGATGAAGTCCGAGACGTGATGACTGGTGGAGCCCGCGGGTTATGTACCTCCTCGCTAAGTTTCACGCGCAAACAATCAATCCCGCATTACATCCACATCCACTCTCTTCGGAGGCAATTCAAACGTAATTGAAGCTGTCGCTCCGAGGAAGATATGTCAGTGATTCGAATTCACGATTTATTATTATTTCTTTCATTTCATTTCTCTTCTCTTCTCTTCTTTTTTTTTCAACGAACAGCTGATCGCTAACGAAAATTGAAATTCGCGAACAATGCAGAATCCCTTCGCGAAACAGTTTGTGAAAAATTAGTAATAAAAAACGTTAAAAAAAAACGGAAGAAGTAAAATAATATCACAGCGTATAATAACCGGATAGTTAATAACGTACTCTTTGACACCCTTAGTGTGTTATTGTTGTTTATACGAGACTGAAATTGCGATGGAAATTTTCTTATCTTATCGCTCGTTGCGGAGAATTAAAACGTGCGTTATCTCGTGCCAGCGTTTTTAGCGGCCGTGAAAAATGTGTGTTAAAATTATACACGATCAGCCAAGTATAGTAAGTCAGGGTGCCAATTGCACTTATATACGCGTATACGAATCCGCTCGAAGTTTTTTCCGACGAATCACAACATTTTTCAAGGATAATTTAACCTTTTCATTTCAAAATCGGGAACTACATCTATATTCAAATTTTTATTTTTTTTCAGACGTCTTGAGGTAAAACAACGCCGCAAACACCAAAAGGTCAACTTTCTACACACGCCGTTTACTCAACGAAACCGAAACCCCCACGACCTTGCGAAAAAAAATAATTTACCGCGAATAAAATTTATCGTTCGATTGACTCGACCGCGAATTGAGGTGAAATCGTTATTCAAAAGCCAATACTACATACATTGCAGCAGATGTTTAAAATATTATGAATACGTCGGCGTGATACATAAGCTTATATCAATTACACGCGTGTGCGCGCCTTGTATTTCTATATATTCACGCATGTGTGCGCGTGATAAATAAATAAATACATGTATAAATTTTCTGAGAGAGGCAGGGGGGGGAACTGAGACGTTATGTAACGCAATTACATATGTACGAGCGTGTAATGCACATATGTGATATTATCCGATGATAGTACGTTGTATTATAGTATAGTACATACAATTGTAGTACATGCGATTTATACAGCGCGCGATGTAAAAAAAAGAAAAGACGAAAAAAAAAAAAAAAAAAAAAACTAATCTAGTTTTTTACGAAACAAGGCAGCTTCCCTCACGGATTTGTTATTTATGAACGCACGATATTATGATTGGCCAATCTCTCGTCGATCGGAGTGCCAGTGCAACTAGTTGCAATACCATTGATTTTTTTTTTTTGTTGTTTTTATTGTTTTTTTATTTTTTGTGAATATATAGTGGGAAGCGCGAAAACATTGACGATGTTACAATATATACGTTTACAAAAATATGGGGAGATAGAAACAGTGATAGACAGATACATAGACAGAGACAGAGACAAAGACAAACGAGAAACAGAGGCAGAGATTCAGAGATGTAGATATTATACAATATTGTATATATATATATTTAAAGAGAGAATAAATTTTGTATAGCCCCATGACAACACAATTAAGCACTTTGCAATTGTCACAATGTCCTATAAGATAAACAGATATATATATATGTATATTTTATATATAGAAAAATTAAATTGAATCCCAAACGACGGCGAAGAGCAGTGGCGATTTCAAATGTGTATAATTATAATGACACGAACGCCGCGAAAGTTGTCTCGGGTATACATATAACAAATTTTTGATATTAATAATTTATTCTCATTTCCATTATTTTGTGGAGTAAAGTGCAACAAAATTTGACATTATCTCCTGTGATTAAATTCTTAATTTTTTTTTTTCTTTTCTCTCCTTAATTTTTTCACGAATGAACTAAGATCAATTTTTTTTCTTCTAATCGCGAGAATTTTCACCCACTCGTTATCACGTTACCCGAATCACGATTCAATCCTCGTTACAATCGGTCGAAACTTTTCGACCGTCAATTGCCTTTGGCAATCGTATAACCGCCGAGGGTTCACGGCCGGCAACGCGATACTACGTGACAATCGCGTTGAGGAAGTCGAGACTGATTTTGTCTGACGTTTGGTGTATACCTATATATGTGCATACGAAAAAAAAATATATATATAATAAAAGAAAAAGGAACAAAAGTAACTACAATAAGTGCCAAGTACGCAAAGACCGTGTTGTCACGTATCTATCGTATAACTATAGTTGCATACGCTTGTATTTGTCTGTCGTATATACATTTGGAAAAAAAAAACCAAAAAACAAAAAAAAAACGAGTCTTTGCGAACATTATCAGGATATACGACGACAACTTGTTTGCACGTTTATTGAATGTGAAATAGTATATTTATGTATAATAAAAAATCGAATGTGCATAAATCAATAATCATAACAGAAAGAATCTGTTTCGAAATATCGCGGAGGATGGGCATTTCGTATATGCGAACTGATCTCTCCAAAGCTATTGAGAGAATGGAGAAAAAGAAGAGAAATAAATCACATGAAAATGTCGGAAAATCTCGGGTCGGTAGAATGACGAAGGTCATTGACGAGCCTTGAAAACTTAAAAAAAAATTCTATAACTTCGATCGGTTACGTAATTCGTCTATTTTGCCCCGACAGTTCTTCAAATGTTTCAATGCCAGTATAACACAATTAGCACATCACGATCCATACAAAACTTCGACTACACAAACGTCTCTCTTTTATTTTTCATTATTTTTTGTTCATGCACGGGTCTCGAAAAGCCGTTTAAAAATTTTCGATAATGAATACTAAAGTTATGTTTTTTTTTTTTAAACGTTCAAGGAGACAAATTGATATCTCCTTGACACTTCCGTTAAGTAGGTTACAGACAGTCATGACTTTTTTTTCTCTTTTTCTTTTCACTTTACAAGTCCAGCAATTTTGATACGAATTTTTCTTATTTCTTTCCCTCTCATGCCATCAATAATGTTTAGAGACATCAGCCTTTAATATTCGAGAAAAAGAAGACCCCAAAGGAAAAAAAACTTTATCGACGTTTTAAGGGAGTAAAAGATAGAAAGATGGTAGTAAGAAATTGTGATAAATACATAGATAATAGGGTTGAGAAGTTGAGATAAAATAGAAATAAATTTCGAAAAAAAAAAAGGTAAAAAAGGAAAGTGAACCGCGATTTATTGAAAAAGACAACCTCCGCGGCGAGAGCGTCGTTACTGGGTTGCAATGACGCGAGAAGAGAGAACAGTTTGGGGTTGTAGGTACCTCCGTTGATAGGAGTGCGAGTGACGTGAGTCGAGGGAGAGGGAAGAGAGGGCGTGAGGTTGCGGTTGCAGAAGTCAGCGTCGTTGCAGCAGACCACTATAGATGCATCTTCCCCGCCCAGGCCCGTTGGGCCGTTGTAACCGCTCGATGAACTACACCAAATCGAGTACTCCGAGTCCGGGAAGAACCTCGTTTTATCGTAACACCTGCCAACAATCCCACAACACTCCCCCGCGTGACTGACTGACTTACTGACTGACTGACTGACTGACTCACTGACTCACTGACTATGTATATTTGCACAGCTGCTAAAATTAGCTCAAAATCTATCTCTTTTGCTTTTTATTTTCTTTTCTTTTCTTTTCTTTTGCTTTTTTTGTCTTTCTTTTCTACAAATTCGGGCGTACCCTCCGTAACTACGATATCATTACCGCATATACATATAAAAATATATACACGTATTTACATACGGAGGATACGCGCGAATATTATCCATCTTTTCAAGTCATCAAATATATCACCAACCCCTGTGTAATGTGTATAATGTATGAGGTGTTGAAGTGATCGAATAGTATTTTCCAAAAGAACTTAATTCATTCGATGAACGTAAAAAACGGAACATCAATTCGCCTTATATAATTATATTTGGCAAGTATCTTTCACAGAGAAATTAGAGAGATTGCTTTTGGAAACTGAACGCGAATATTTCGGCTGCAAATATTTTTCGCAGAATTACACGTATGTTACAAATCTATAGATTATCGACGATGATCTTTTAGAGAGATTGAAATAAATGTTGCAACGAACACCTCGAAAATAGGTTGGCGCGTATTATATACACATTATAATACGCGTATATACGCGCGATAAAACGATGGGAAACAATAAATATTTATAAGCTTGTCCCGCGAGAGAACGGCATGAGATATAAATAAATTTTCGCATCGCGATCATCGACGGTGGTACCGAAATAAAAAAATTTGAACAAAGACAAAAACATTATTTCGCGAGGTACCATTGTTCCGTACAACGTGATTGTACATCCGATATAAATTTTATTCTTTTCTCTTTCTCTTCTACGTGTATAGGAATTTGGAACGAAATTGATTTTGGTATTACCAATAAAAGTGTGAGAAAAAAGGATAGATGAGGGTGAGGTGTGAATAATGTGTCAATAGTATTGTATATGTATGTACAAATACAAATATACATAAGTGTGATTAGGTAAAGAGACTACGTCAGGTTACTGAAAATAACAATAGAAAATTAGTGGTGGAAAAATTATCTTACAACATCATATAGATCGTCGATCAAAGATTGCTAGCCCTTGAACGCTGATAAAAATTAAAACGTCATCATAATCTGATGATTAAAATTCTATGACAACGAATATACTTTTCATTTCACAGAATTTCACAGAGTACAAGGGTATAACGTATCCGTCTTTGATCGAATGACACAAATTATACATACAACTATCGAGTCAAGAATAGATAAATATATATACACAGGTATAAATAATTACATATGTTATCATTCCCTGAGTCATGTCCATTTTCATAGCCCACGGTAAAACATTTTTTGTCGTCAATTAATCTAATTTTACACGTTTAATCAAATTACCGTTGAAAATATATATCTGTAATGGAGGAAGAAAAAGAAATATTCATCCACCTACTGTCTACCATAATAAAAAAAAATTGACGTACGAATTTTCATCATCTTTTTTTGTTTGATGTTTCTTTAGTTCTTTGACTAACCAATGAGAGTCAGGATTGGCACGTGTATAATATCCAATTGATAATAATTTATGCGGATACTATAAATGCGAAAGGGGCATGCGTAGAGAAAGCCAAGAATATAGTAGTATGTATAATAGAAATAGTGGAAAATATTCGAAAAAAAAAAAAAAATTCAATAAATAAATAAAATAAAACGAGTTGAAAATTATTCACGAATCACAGACTGCGCGGAGATTCTTTACCGCCAGGAATATCGGATCGTGTAATTTTTACGTTTCAAAATGAACAAAATATGAGACAACGAGAACAACCGTCGTAGGATCCCTCGCTGTCTAATTGATTAAGTGGAACCTCGTAGAGAATCTCCGACATCGTCCCGCTTTAATCTACATACACATATACGTATATAGATATACGTATGTATATCAAATGATGGGGTCACTTCCGAAACGCTAGTCGTAGGAAAACACGTGAAATTAAAAGAATTAAAAAAAATAAAAGAACGTTTGAGAAAAAAATTATCTAGATATACCACGATAACGCCTAATATGTACAGATTCTAGAGAAACAATCAAGACTGCCATGTATGCAATAATGTAATATACAATAATAATAACAGTAATAATAACATAGTATGAGTACAATAATGACACTAATAGTAGTAGTAATACTCCTAGTTCTAATAAACCTAATGATGATGGTAAAAGTAGCATAAGTATACGTAAGACTGCTTTATAAAAAAAAAAAAATTACAAAAAAAAATGATCAAGTTTCAGATTTTTGTTCGCTCTTCAAAATTATTTCGTGTAACCTATTTTTCAATAGAACAGAGTCGTGATTTCAAAGAAAGAAACGTAATTTCTCTGTAGCGATAAAAAAAAAAGAAGAAGAAAAATCTGTAACTTGAAAATTTTCCTCAACCGGTCCAATCAATGCATGTACGTATGTATATAATAATTAATGTAAGAAATACATGTGATAAGTAATACAGGAAAGTAGATGTATAGTGGGGGGGGTGTAATTATAATACATGAATAATAGGTGTATTCCAAGATAGGGGAGAGAGCGTATAAAAGGTATGAAAAAAAAATAAATAAAAATAAGATCTACGAGTCATAAATTGCGAATAGAAGAGAGCGTCATGCTAGCACCGTATTCCAGGGCCCATTTTGCGAGGGCTCACGCTCCCCTTCGAATCATATAATAAATCATGTATATACGATAATACCGAAGAGATCTTGGGTGCAGATTTATGTACTTACGAAGTAGCACCCGAATTTAAACGGAGGTGGCAAGGCCGACGATTATTAACAATCAATTTTTTCTTCTCTTTTTTTGTTTGAAAATATATAATTCATTCCCAAACGCAATTCCACGACGAGGTGAAAGAAAAAGCAAAAAAAAAAAGAATTAAACGTAATTATTATCCACTCCCAGATGTACAATTCATACGAGCCAACGCGCCAACATTTTGTAACCTTGTTACATTTGGAAATATTACATTAATTTATGGGTAGAGTTAATTAAAAAAAAAAAAAATATCAGCGAATCTCTGCCCTGCAGATCGACGAAGCTTGCACACAAATATAATTCACGTATATAACCTATAAAACACACGTGAAATCGATTGACTTGTTCAGATAATGTAATTAACGGCTTGTCATACTATGAATTTTGTTTTTGGAACAAATAAGAAACAGATTTAAAAAACTGAAAACACGAAGAATAAAAAAAGAAGCCGAGCGACCTCCGGTTAATTTGGCACTCGCAATTACACCGTTCGGGAAAAGGAGACTGTACCTGTCGAGGGTTTGGGATGAAGCAGCGGTTTCCGGTCGCGATTGCAAAAATCCTCGGAGCAGCACTCGATGACGAAGGTCGTGTTAATTGAGTTGCTTGTCGAACAGAAGATCCGCGGTTCGGGTTGCTGCGAGGGTAGCTGTTTATGCACGCAGCTTCAACGCCATTTTGGAATACAATTGATCTCTTTTTATTACAACGATTATTATACATAATTGCATGTATATATTATATCACATTATCATTGTTCTACCTAATAACATGTCATTCGAAAGATAATCAATCATATTATTGGGCGTGGAAAGGGGGAGAGACCAAATCAGGGGTGAAATCGTTCGACGACTTTTACTTATAAATATATACTTACTATCAGGTCGTTTACGTGGACCACAATGGCGTCCTTATTTTGGTTATTAAATTTTCTCAATTTTTCATTAAATTGGAAAAGAAAAAAAAAGAAAAAAAAATGTAATTACACCTACGATTCCTCCACTTCGACGTGACGAATTTATACGATCGGAAGAAAGTCGTCAATAATTCTTAATTATTTAATTAAAAAAAAAATATATATCTGTATATATATTTATATAAAATTGAATAAATTGTGGATCACGCTAGCTGGGTTTCACGCATTATAATTATGTGAATAATATCATTATAACATATCTATGCGGGTTTAAATCCAAAAAAAAAGTAAAAAAAAAAAGAAACACAAAATATCTGAGCAATTATAAATATCAGCAAAAAACTCAAAATTAAAACAACGTGCAACGAAATTAACATCAATTAATGTACCTGAACATGGGTGGGGGGGTAGCCAGTGATACCTACGAAGTCTCAGAGATCTGTGCTCGTTTTTGGATGTATATTTAAATATAAATTATAACAGAATACAGGGAATGTTAATTTCACGAGGAATATGTAGAGAAAAACCAGAGATGACAAAAAGTAACGCAAAAATAGTATACTGCACAAAAAAAGGGGTAATCATATCTCGTGTGTGTAAATTTAATTGAAAAAAAACAAATTTTTGATTAGAAAAAATGGAGATTGCATGAGGGTACTTTTAGTTTGTAAGTTATGTGTAGAAGAAAGTACACAGAAAATTTCAGCTTATATCTGCACGATACGACCCAATGTGTTTTGCAGCGATTTCCGATACGATTCATATACATATGTACTTATAGTAATCGCAGCTGAACTCCACACACTACTACTTTGTTGGATAAACTTTCTTACAGATATTATCGAATCTGTTGCATGATTTCTGACACGCGATCATCGCCGCAAGACAATACGAGTTGCAGGTGCATATACGAGAAGCGTTTTAAATTCTTTATTTTTCGCTTTTTTTCATCCGATATTACGATGCGGAAAAGAAAATTATTAGAGATTTGTAACAAAGGAATAGATCTAAGAAATTACCACACTTTATAATAAACGGGGACAAAATGTATGAGAAAATCAATCATCTAAAAAAAACAGAAGAAATTAAATAAAGAAAACCACGTTCTCGTTAGGTATTATATAATATTTAACAAGGGAAATAACGAACGAAAATTGTTCATCGATTGTAAAAATAATATATGCGGTTAATATGATTTAGTTAATAATCGCTGTGTGAAAAATTTTTTTTTTTTATTGTTTCTAATTTAATTATTTGAAGATATTTTTGTTTTGTCTTGATTTTTTATTTTTTTGTTTCTCTGCAGGTTAGATGGAAAATGTATTATTTCGCAAATGCCGCACACTGATGGCCAATCAATAATAATACCTGAGGGTAATTTAGGCGAGTCAGGTGAGCGCGAAACCGGAATTAAATTCTCATTGCAGTAATCACTTTTGCAACAGATTGCTGCTTGATAGATTGTCGGTCGGCCTGAGCAGAATCGGGGTTCCTCCGGTGGATACCAATTTCTCCGATCGAGGCACCTTCCGGAATTATTCACTTGTTTTATTATATTCATTTATATATTTTTATATGTATATACCTCAGTTACTTATCAAAGAAAAGATAACTTATCTATATGCGCTCGCTGCACAGCGTGTGCTTACTACACATTTATAATTTACATCGGATATAATCAAAGATTCATAGTGATAAAAAAGTTTTCGATTTTTCTTTTGTCCTTACTTCACAGCGTAATGCTTATTTTATGTCATATATATTTACTCTAATTGTAAAATACGGAATATAATATATAATGTAATGATATACCTATAAATATGTAAAGAAGGCACGCGATACGGGCTGAATGAAAATTATAGCTTGACGTAAAATTGAAACAGTGTATAAACTTTGGAAAATTATTAACAGGAATTATTGTATCGAATTTACAGTCCGGTGCAGCTGGTGCGAGAATTTCTATTATAAATGAAATTACGTATCGACATTTATTTCGGAAAACGATGATGAAACATGAAATGAATTTATATAACGAACCGAGCGAACGATCAGGAGAAGTTTAATTATCGTGTAATAAATATAATAGAAATTGAAATGAAACTCGTGGGACGTCCCATCGCGGTTATTTCGACGATCAAGCGCGGTTTGAATCTGATTGAGAAATAAATTGAGTACAGATTTATATGTATTTATTCGAAATAAATTTTTATTTATTTTCATTTTTCTTTTAATTCTTTCAATTTTTACCTAATCATATCCTGCAGTTTACTCGGCTCTGTATAATCGTGCGATACGATCGTCATGAGTTACACATAATAATTTAGTAATAATTCGGTCATGCCAATTGTGATGGGTTGCAGGAAAAAAAATATATACACGTAAGAGAATTTGGAAAAAAAATTTTGCAATAAAAAATTTAACGTTGATTTGCGTTCCCCGGATCTGATGGAAAACAATGAAAATACATGTAAACGCGAGCGTAGTTAGAGAAAATATTGTTTTTCGTTTTTGTTTTTTTTTCAATTTGGCTACCCCCAAACAACGCCCACCCACCCCCGGCCTACGCTACCACCGCGTATGTATTCTCTTCGATATGTAATCGAAAGACGTTTCTTTTAGATTCCCGTAATACCTTTCTTCCAGCTACTATACCCTGTTCCCGGTATTATTTTGGAGAACGAGACGATCACAGGCGGGCTGAACTCTGAATCCCACGGTAAAAGTAGAGATCGATAATAGTAGGTGTATAGGAAAGATGAAAGCGCGCTACGTACGTATACGTACACGTATTCATTTTATATACGTTATGCAGTTTATTCGCGATCGATTCTTCTACTTATACAGCTGCAGTTACTTCTCTGTATATTCGCTGCTACGCTCTTCCACTCTTCAGAAACCAACCAACCCTTCGTCGCTTTCGGCCCCTCGATCCGGCACCCGACACCAAACCACCAGCCCTACCCTCGAGTCGCCGACGCAAGCTTCGCCCCCGCGGCGAAAGCTTGTTCATTGAAAAACGACACATAAGGTAAAATATATCTACGTATATATGCGAACATACATGTACGAGCAAACGAGGCTTATAAGGGTGGTACCGAGAAAAATGTCAATGCCATGTTCGGCGAACTGCAGATTTTCCATAATAACGCGAAAATTGGAGGTATACAGAAATAAATTTTGCGACGTATACCTCGGATCATATAATATTCAAAAAAATTCCTACACAGTAATAACGCGCACGAAATATGTTTCCAAGAAGAAGTTAAGTCTTCAGATATCATTCAACGGGGTTTGCTATACGTACTCTAACGACGTACACAAATTTTCTAATAAGTAACGCGTGGGATCGAGGTTGTTATTTTTTTCTGTTCGTTTTTCATGTTACATTTTTCTTTACTTTTATACATCGTAAAAAAAAAACAGATCTGTGCGACGAGACGAAGGGCCGAAAACATCCAGGTGTATTTTTCCGTACGGACAAGATCGTCTGCTAATTGAATTTTCCTGAGGCTCGCTTTATATCGACCTGACGAGTAATAAAAAAAAAAATGGCAGCACGTCGACTTACGTCTGCGTATGATATAAAATTTTTCTGACTCCTTCGTCATGTTATTTGTATCGCTCCAAATGAATCGTACGACGATATCATATTATATGTACATATATTAAAGTACGTTGAGAAAAATTCCAGTCGCGTACATGCGTCTAAAAGTAAACCCTATATAATTAATTGAATAATAATTAAAAAAAAAAAAAAAGAAGAAGGCTATGTAATTATATCATAGATGATTATATTATATCTATACGGAATCGAAGATCCGATGTGTTACCTGTAGGCATACGTGGTCAATCCCTTCTCTAGGGTAGTACTCGTAAAACAGTACCCATCGGTCTCGCACGTGTAATTTGTATCTTTGCAGTAGTCACAGGTGCACTTCAGACCTGAAAAGTGAAAGAGATAGTTAATTAGAAGTGGATCCGGGATTGATAATTATTTTATTTAATCAAGTATAATTGTTACGGACATGCCAGTCGGGACGAAGAAACAACAATCTGTTACGTTAGTTCTAGAGATAAGGGTGGTGAAAAAGTTGGGGAGAGTCGGTAGCTCCCGGACGTGGGTATCTAATAATAGGATCGTCTAATCTCAACTACTTCCCTCCGGGTTTGAGTCCGCGGCAGTCGTGTCACGAGCTTAACTCTCGACTTCTTGTTTGTTCGAAAAAGGGGCGTACTGCAGGGGCTGCTGGTGCCACGCCGTTGCTGCTGTTGCAGCTTCCCATCTACTACACCCTTCTTCCGCTCTACGCAGGAAGGGTACTTTTATCTATCCGCAGCTATAGTGATATTACAGAGACACTACTTTTACACACGCACGCGGTGCATTAGTAGATCCTCAAATATTCCGCGCTCGGTATACGTATGTGATAAAAGTAATAACATCCGCCCACGAATAGGAAAGATAAATATTAGGATGCTGTACGTACACGACCAGGTACGAGAGAATTCACTCGAATAATATCACATATACATGCCTATCCCACATGAAACTCTGACGTATATACGTCGCGTTTTTTTTTCGCATACCATATAATACCGCCATTATTATTTGCAACGTCTTATTATACATCCTTCGGAATTGGTCCTTGGACAAAACTGTATAGGTACGCGTATATATACTCGGTTTAAGGTTACCGGAGTGTTCGCGGATCTTTATAAGCTTAGCTAGCAAATCTTCTTTTCTATATAATAAATAATGCACATGCTGCACAAACGTATAAAACTTCTAAATCTCTTGTGGTGCACTCTCAATGTGCAAGGGAAGGAATTTGATTGAGGAAATAGTTAAAACGTCATTGAAAAACTAGTCAGTTGTTACAATCCGTGCAGAAACAAAAAATAATTTGATATCAAAGAATCGACGGTGATAAAAGAAAATTAAAACTTTTTTTTTCTCAACACTGCGTTATATATAAGAAGAGGGAGTATAAAATATGGTTTCAAATATTGCCCAGGGGTTATTATTAAATTAAATTAAAGTGGCTATTCAAGTACGTAAACTCTCGTTGACCCGCAAGCTGTGTGAATAATTGATATACATTTGCATGAAAATAGGCCGGCTTCGCACGCGCGTTTTTGAGATACGCGATGTGTTTTTAATTTCAATTTAACATCCCCATCGATATGCAGGGGTGTCCGATATACTGCAACGTGTACGAGAAGAAATTTGTTTTTCAAATAAAAAATAAAGTAACCCATTACGCAAATCGCGAAGAAAACTTTTTCGTCATATTGCTCCAAAAATGTATAATATTATAAGGAAGAGACGCAGGGTATAGAGAGATAAATAAAATAAATATGAATTATATATGTATAAGTATATAAAAGTGCAAACGTATATGTAACTGTGTACATGCGCGAAAGTGCATTTTGTAACTCGGTAACACAATCCACTTCCACTGCATAAAGTTGGCTGGGCAACGCAAGATATTACGTGACATACCCTTCTCGCATCCTGTTTTGCGTGTTTTTGCCGCGGGTGTAAGATGGCGATGATATATATACGCATACATGTATAATAAATGAAATACTCATGCAGAAATGGAATAGATAATACGACGAGATACGGTGCAAGAATTATCGAATAATTAAAACCGGAGTCGAGATGTATTATTTCTGCATGTTATACGCCCGGGGCGATCGCTCGATTTCCTATTCCTGCAGGCGTCCATCTTTTGGATCGGTGTACATGATATTGCGATTTTAGAAGTGCGTTTCGTAGATATATACCTACTTCGATGGATAAAATCAGGTGCTAAAAAGTGATGACGTAAATAGGTATACATATAACGAGGAACGAAAACCTTTCGTGGCGTTTCAAATTGACATAAACGATCAGTTTGACTGCAAATCATACACCGGCTTTGCGCATGTTAACGCGCCGTTAACCTTCAACCGTTGATTCCTCGTCAACCTCGAAGCAGGATTGTAAGTAGGTATAGAATACATACATAAATATCTATACATATACGTGTACATAATACGTATGTGCATAGAATATATCGAGATATGAATTATTTACAAAGAATCCGAATTATCCTGCGCCGCATTAATATGGCCCGATCGCTACGAAATATGTATAGATATTTTTTTTTGCGTGCATGTAACCTGCATGAGGATTAACAAACGCGTAGGATTCACATGACGCGGCTGCCATGGACTCATATTATAGGCAGGTATATAGGGATAATATTGTGCAGGATAAGGTATTTCGAAGAGAACCATATCAACCAAACGCTGAGTTGGCTCGAGAAAAGATCTCTAACCGATTCCACGTCATTTCCGGTTAACCACTTTGTAGATTTCGACAATAGTTTGGCCCCAGTCGTACGGGGGTTAATATTTGAACAGGTGTTGCAGGTGCGGCGCTTCTGTCCCATATAGAAACATAATCCCGCCATCGCGTTTTGTAAACAGATCTCGTATATATACGAAGGTAATAATTTTAAGCCGGCGAGAGGTTATCTCGATTATTGAAATTATCAAAAATGATATTATTTTTTTGGAAGGACGACTTTTCTCTTTTTTTTCCGCACGTTCCTACTAATCATCCTTGCGAACCACTGTCCGCGTTGTGATATCCTGCAATTTTCTCTGGATTCTTCTATTCGAGCGAATGTGAAAGAAAAAAATTTCCAGTTTATCTCTAGCCTCAATCATCACGATCTGGACTCCCGTATGTTATTTCTTCAGCTCGATAGCCACCCGGTATATATATTATATCTTGGCCGCAGCCTCGGGCAACCCGGGCACGCCATAACGACTTAACAAAACGAGTTTAATTCACGTCATTAGCGCACGCCTACATTCGGCCCCCTCCTTATTCCACCCTTACTCCCCTATTCCCCCTGCGACGCCGACTTATTACAAAGAGGCCCCTCTTACCTCCCTCAACCTCGCCTCCTTCCTTCGAGGAAACGTTTCCTACCTACACAGGATTCGGCGCACATATACCTGGGCCTTCCAAAGACCGCGAGGATCTTTGGCCTGCCACGTTGCGGATGTTATTTCCTTTCGAATGTTCAGATTTTTGAAGATGATAACTTCTATGTACATTATTTCAAAAATTACATCAACAACCAATGTCGTCCCGGAAGGGTTCAGAATTTTGAGGATGGTCAGGATATCCTGTAAAACCACGTGCGGTTTGTAACAGGATGTGTTGATATCCTACTACTCGGTGAACTGCGAAGGTTGACAACAACGTTCTTGGACTGTTTCCAGGTATATATCGAGGAGAAAATTCCAAACTTTTTCATGTAAAGTAATCCCAGGGGATCGAAAACAAACAGAAGCACGTGATGTGTTAAGAATGATCACGGCGAGGGTAGAATTTTAATTGAAAACGCGGGTAATTTAGACTATGGAGTTGTACCTTGAAGATAAAGAAATTTATAGCCCGCTTATCTCGTCGGTGACATTTTATAGGAAACAAGTATCTGGACGTAACAACAGCCATAAAGCTTTTATCCTGATAGGGGTCGTTATCCATGAGGGTGACGTGATGTAAACGATAAATAAAAATCAAGACGAATCGAACGAACGCTTAAGATGAAGTGATTCCAAACGGACGATGTGTAACCGCCGACAGTGGTCATATCAGTCATTACCAATCTTGGTTATATATCAATGGCAATAACCGGGCTGTTGGTCCGATAATTTTCCGTCGATATTATACCTGGAGTATTTGAATGGTCGCGTTATGCGAATGGCCGGGAGGGTGATGAACTTCGCCAGGGGCAACAAAGTAGCTTTTTGCGAAATATTGATTTAATTTTGTAGAGTTGCCGTGTAAACACGGGGAATATTTACGAACGAGCGAACGAACCGTCAGCCCCTCGCTCTCTTTCTCTACCGCTCATTCTTTCCATCTCACTCTCTCCCTCCCTCAACCCGCGTTGTGGCAACGAACGTGAAATGGGTTGCTATTCTCCGTTGACACGAGTCACGAGAATCGAGCAAATGAATACCAAGTTAATGACGAAATAGTTGACATACCATTTACGAAGCATGTTTGAATTAAACACGCGACCGCCAGCACGAGCAGGAGGCCCGTCGTCTTGCAGACCATCAGACGACTGCTCTTCATCATCGCTGTATCACAATAATAGCACTTAACACACTGTCATCGCCTCTTCTTACTCCCTTCAACTATTTCACATTTATTCACATTTCGATGACAAGACCGACCGTCGCTCGTGTCGCCCCCCGAACTTTTGTTGATTACACGTTATGTGAAATTGTTATTCACTCGTTTTTGCGAAGAGTTCGCAGCCATTTTCTACAAAATAGGCCCAGCCTAGTTCGCTAGCGGGTCTAAGCCGCTTTATTTAAGTCACCTTACAAATATAATCGATACTCGATGCTTCCGGTAAAGTCCCTTTATCCCGCATGCTACCCGATCGGCTGCCTTTGTCAGGCGTATTTTCGCCGGTCTTGGAAATAATTTTTAGCAGCGAGGTAAATCAGTGGTGTTAAGCGGTTGTGACACGACGCCATGACACGGTCGTCGCTTACCACGGACTATACGATCTACCGAACAAACGAGCAAGAACGGACCTCCCAAAAGAGCACAGTCGACGAACGCCATTGCTACGCCGCCGAACGTCGCGACGCCCGTCCGAAGGAACAAAGTCGGCGGCCCCGATAACAGATTTCAAATTCCCCCTCCGAACTTCTCCCCTTTCGAATCCAAATCATTCGATTCGAACCACCAATTTTTCCCTCAAACAACGATCGCGATAGCAACTACCGATTTCCGCCCGATTTTCCCTCATTCCGATCCGAAATATCGCAGAAACTCGACTAAATCAACATCCTTCGGAATCAGACGCCATATTTTTCACTCGAGAGACTGATAGCGCTTCCACGTAATCATTAGTTCGTACAAGAGACGCGGGAGAGAGGAAACTTTGAATCAATATACCTCAGCCCGACTGCCGACCGCTGGTACACCACCCCGAACAACATTCCATGCGATCAAAAATTTTTGCCCTTGCCCCTCCTAATTTTAAATTCCCCAAACCACCCCTAAGAGCTTGATGATTGCCACCTTTGTCCATTGGTCCACCTGAGCTGGATCACCTGGAGTCGACTGAAAATGCAGAGCTTGCAATTTTTTCGCGGAAGAATCGGAAATAGATCTACAGAGAGATTGGTTAGAGAGGGATGCTTGGATGGTTGGTATGTATATTTAATTTTATTTTTATAGTATATCGTAGGTATATAAACATTAGGTGGAATAAAAATCTGATTAGATGTTGGGCGTATCGTTGGAATGTAGCCACCTTCCAAAACCTAAATCTTATGGGATTGTTTCACCCGATAAATAATTAAGAATTCCTATCTATCAATTCAGTGAGAATTATTTCCAAATATCGTCTTATATTAGCTGATGTATAATAGTTTGAAACTTCAAAATATCATCGCCTATTCTATTATTGCTTTCGTCCCCTAATTCTTAATTTTATATAAATGCCTCTTTCGCGAAAGTGTGATTTTTTCGTTTGAAAAATCATCGTGACGGTCTTTGATTTCTTTCATAGAATTCGCACGATACTCTGTACTTCCGCTTTATTAAATTAGAACATAAAATGTAAGGGGAACTCAATGGAAATGATACGCAATCAATATAAGTTTTTTCCATGGCCTCATAAGTTTCGTGATCTATTCGCATAATATTTCGATCTATGATTTTTCGAATAATCAAAATAGGTATAGTACGATGAGATTACCAGGAATTAAAAGCCGCATTTTGATAAAAAAAAAAAACGAACAAACAAATTTTACACACCTAAGGCTACGTCTGGCTCTGACTAGCCCAAGATCTCGATACCGCAGTCCTAGACAATTTTCTACCGATCGTCTGGACTATGAAACCAATTTTTTGTAGCGCTTCGTGGGCCAGAATTTTTCTTCCATCGAATATGTACGCCGGTTTCATCATTCCGGCGTAGATTCTCTTGTAGTCCAGAGCCTGAAAGAATGTTTAAAACATAAGTTTTACGGTAGGACGATAACGTCGGGCCAAAAAATAGATTCGATCTTTTATCTACCATGAATTCGTCCCACTCGGTGCAGAGCACGATAGCGTGGGTTCCTTCCGTCGCCGAATAAGCATCCGTGTAAATTTCGACGTGCTTTTTAACGTTCTCGGGGTCATCGGTGACACTCGGATGCGTGAGATCCTGCATTATTTGGCACTCTTCGACCTGGACCAGAAAGGAGTATGCCGAATACGAACTATATTTGATGTCAAGTTCACGTCCTTCAATGTAATTTTTTTTTATACGCCGGATATCCGTTCCTCACCTTTGGATCGTAGATGTGAAGTTTCGCGCCCTCGTCCAGCAGCGTTTTGGCGACGTGGATGGCCGGAGATTCCCTGGTATCGCCTGTGTTCTTTTTGAAAGCGAAACCGAGCATGGCGATTTGTTTGTCTGTCACCGTATTGAATAGAGACTCGATAACCTTTGCGGAAAATCGCGATTTTTGGTATTCGTTCATGTCGATGACCTGCTGCCAATAAGTTGCAACTTCCGGGAGATTCAAGCACTCGCAAATGTAAACGAGATTTAGAATGTCCTTTTGAAAACAGGAACCCCCGAATCCAACCGAAGCTTGAAGAAATTTCGATCCTATCCGAGAATCCCAACCAACCGCACGGGCAACTTCGGATACGTCAGCACCAGTTGCTTCGCAGACTGCGGATAACGAATTTATGCTAGATATCCGTTGCGCTAAAAATGCATTAGCAGCCTGCAGAATAAATAAGGAGTAAAATTTTAAACAGATAGATAGCTTGTAGAATTATTTAAATTTGAGCTAATTATTTTATCGAGACAGGATGCCGGACGTGAGATTCACCAACCAATTTCGATAGCTCCGAGCTCCAAGTGTTGGTTGTCAAGATATTAACTCTGGGTATCCAATGCTCGTAGACCTTGCAGAGTTCTTCGACCGCCGCATGACCCTGAACCGTATCTTCACCGCCGATTAGAACTCGATCAGCGTTCACCAGATCGTCGATGGCCGTCCCCTCCGCGAGAAATTCGGGATTCGAGAGAATCTGAAAGGCGCTGGGATAATCAACGATATTTCATCGGCTTCTGCACGTACAAGTAACTCTGAAATCGGAGAATTAGAGAAATTTTGCCTTGAGCTGCTGAGCGATAACAGCTGAAACAATCAGGCGGGCAATAAAGATTGAATCCATCACGACAGAAGAACATGAAAAGAATGAAATAAAAATTGAAAAATGAGGCGGTAAAAAAGCTATAAGTTTTTCGCGTGGCTCGCATAATCTGCATTGGGAAAGCGGCCTCGTGAAATTACCTGATAAGAAACGCCGGGCCTGTGATTTGCAGTGAGAATATTTAAAATGCTTTCCGCTGCTCGAACTGGAACTGTACTCTTTTCAACGACAATTTTATCGCCGGTTGCAATTTCTGCAATCATTCGGGCCGCACTTTCGACGTATTTTAAATCTGCAGCCCTTCCCCTTCCATTGCCGAACGTTTTTGTTGGTGTGTTAACGGAAATGAAAATTAAATCAGCTTCCATGATAGCGGTTTCTATATCGGTTGAAAAGAACAAATTCGTGCCACGACATTTTGCCACCACTTCGTCCAATCCTGGTTCGTAAATTGGCAACTTCTCTGAATTCCATTGCGCTATTCTCTCCTTGCTTTTGTCGACGACCGTGACGATTATGTCTGGACATTTCAAGGCGATTACGCTACAAGTGGGACCACCAACGTAACCAGCTCCCATACAGCAGATCTTTTTTATCACCATTATTCACGTTCTAATCTGAAAAAATCGAAAATTATTGTTACATTTTTTTTTCTAAATTCATTCTTTTCAGAGTTACAAGAAATTTTGAACCACGCGCGGTACGTTCCGCGGCCGCCGTATACTGATAACGGTCGATACACACATTTTATATCGAAGTACGTCAGTCACTCCGTGCTCAATCAGCGTTCAACTGGATCGTTCAGTCGGAACGTTTAGATTGACTACAATGAAAATTGTATAGGGCAATAAGTATATGCGCCTATTTCCGGCGAGCCTGATTATACTCCGGTCGGGAAGGTTCAGTATACAAATTCGAAAAATTTAAACTCACTTTAGAATGTCGAAATTCCGAATAACAGAGGAATTCCCCTGCACCGAGGGGTTGAAATTTTCGGAAAAAATTGAAAAATTTTTTGCAACTTAAATCGAGCGAACTATTATGGTGTCTAGTGCGAAATTCTACGAATACGCCCCATTCGTTGCCGAACCCTTGTACACTGTTTGAGGGGCAAGCTGGAACTGTTGTCGAACACTTGGCAACGCTGCTGTACTTATTTCTCTGTAATGAAATGCGCGTGCGCGCACGTACACACTAATAAGTTGAATTGGAACTATCATAAAATTCGACCAACACTATCAAAGGATGGGTCGTTTAATTGTTATCGTTATCTATGTAAAATTCAGTAGGGATGCTGAATTTCAGGAAGTTACATCTTACGAATCTGTAGCACGTCTATTTGATTACACTGAAGATTTTCCGAACCACATCCGCTGTTTGATTATATATACGTCGCGTTACACATCAGAAAAATATGTACTGAGAGGAAAACCGCGAGGTTTGGTAGAAATCGACTGACGAGGCAACCAACGATTTCTAAACTGTGGAGCAGTGGAAGAAGAAGCCACCGGTTTCACTGGTTGAATGGGGAGAGAGGTATAAACGAAAGAGCCGCAGACTACCTGCAAATTCAGGTCCCCCAGGAATGCAAAAAGGTTCCATTGAGTGACCCTCCATAGCAAAGAGAAGACCAGCCAATTCACTGGAATAAACTCGCACGCGTTTAGCAATCTTAAATACTTACATTATGCGAATATTATACATCAACGTCTCGAGTTTAGCTGGCTTCAGTTTTACGCAAGTGAAAATTACTGTGGACTACGTGTCAACCGATTGATGATTCACCCGAATGGGAAAGTATAAACGACTGGTCGGCGGGATTAACTTGCCAGTCGCCAAACAAATCACGACGTAGGATTTTCGGCACGAATGAATAATCGCATGGTAGTCTTACAGCTACGACTATTACGTCTTCATTTGTTGATTAATTTTAATCTGCTATGTTCAATAGAGATCAACGATCAATCGTGCAATAGCAATATGGAATTGGAACAATGAATTGCGAAGCAAACTTTAATTCTCCGAATCATTTCACGTACACGTATAAATAGTTCGACAATTTTTGGCAATGAAAATATACCAGATTATGCTCAGGTCCGATGTTATTTTATAGAATCTGTAGTCATTTGGATTATCACTTTAGTGCCAATTGGAGCACGATGGTAGTATACGTCAAAGGCATATAATGTATGCTTTATAGCTTGGGAAGATACGAATTGAAAATAAACGGACATTGATAAAAATTTATCTGTCCTAGAAAATAAATATTTTCTGACTATCGTTAATACATTTTCTAAAGTTAGTCATCTTTGAAAGCTTTGTTTTATTTTGAATCGTACAAGCAGTGCGGATGACACGTGTCGATATTATTGTTTGGAGTAGTTCTTGTCCGATTTCTGAAAGTGATTCACTTGCAGCGTGCGAAGATCCCTAAAAATTAAACTTCTTTTTGATACGTACATCGTGGATAATGATTAGCAATGCTTGACGGGATTACACGTTATCAATTTGATTAGTGAATAATCTAAGAATAGACGAGTTCCATTAGTAAAAATTTTTAAATTATCAGAACATTCTTGCGTCAGCAGATAGGCGTCGTTTTTATAAATGCCGCCTGTGCGTCGTGACCGAGGAATGCTGAATGGCGTCGTTCAAAAGGTGCGCCGACCAAACTGCGCGAAGACGGCGTCTGAGTCGGCGTCGTTACATCCATCGTTACATTAGCAGACGACAAAGACGTCGCCCGTAAGGCCCAGAAAGAGTTTTACATGAGACAGTGAGGTTACTTCCAATCTCGCTTTACCGAATTTATACTTTATATACTAGTTACATTTTACCTAAAAATCGATCAATAAATTTAACGAACACATCTGGAAGCGCGATTGGTCAATTTCATTTCTCTATTTGAATTTCGACGCTACTTGTCAGCAGTTCTCTTGTTTCTACCCTACTCCCCGGCGTAGTCGTCTGGGACGTCCAATGTAGCGGGAAAATAGTCAATAGATATTTAAAATTTTCGGGGAGATCGAAATAATTAATTATTGAACTTGTGTAAAACATTCCTAAAATCGGGCAGATATTTAAAAACCTATATAAAGCTAAAATCATCCAGAAATGAGCGAAAAATCGGGTGATCAACCGGATGTGAAACCGGGTAGCGAAACAAAAGAAGACAAAGTTCCGGAGGAATTGAAAAAGGCCATCCTCGTTCAAAGCGTATCACTACCCGCTGGTACCCCAACAGTTAAAGGTATGAATATAAAATGAATCTTTTCTTAAATATCGGAACTCGAAGTTAATTCAAATTCGAATCGATACGAAAATCGAGAATGATCCCGCAAGGATTTATAGTAAATGGGATGAGCAGATCGGCGAGAATTTAAAATTCTTTTTTCAGGATACGACTGGAACTCTGGTATCGACTATCATGCGCTATTCCAGAGCTACAAATATTCAGGATTTCAAGCTACCAATTTCGGCTTGGCCGTCGATGAAATAAACAAAATGCTGGCGATGAGAAAAGTCCCATTGACAGAAGAGCAGGAAGATGTCCTGGAGGATGACGAATTTATTAAAAGGAAGAGCAGTTGTACAATATTTTTGGGCTACACATCCAACATGGCATCCTGTGGGTTGAGGGATACCATTAGATTTTTAGTTCAACATAAGATGGTCAGTCCAGCACGTGTTTTCTCGGAGCAAACTCTACTTGGCAGATATTTTTCCTGGATCTTAAAAGCGAATGAATTTTTCGTGTATCCCAGGTGGATTGCATCGTGGCATCAGCCGGAGGAGTCGAGGAAGATTTTATAAAATGCCTGGCACCAACTTACCTAGGTGATTTTCACCTCGAGGGCAAACGGCTACGAGAAAAAGGGATAAACAGGATCGGAAACTTACTCGTACCAAACGCAAACTATTGCCTATTCGAGGACTGGGTGACTCCAAAGCTGGATGCGATGCTGGCTGAGCAAAAGGAGAAGGTAAAAAAAAAACCATCAATTCCGAATGAAATTTTGCAATACTTCGCCAAGTGTTTCGATCTCGCGAATGCGCGGCGATCTGCTACATCTGATGTCGGCGAGTCCATGACCATAATTTCAGGGCACCTTATGGACACCTTCAAAAGTTATTGCGAGGCTGGGCGAAGAAATTAATAATCCTGATTCGATCTACTACTGGGCCGCAAAAAATAAAATCCCCGTTTTCAGTCCCGCATTAACCGATGGGAGTCTGGGTGACATGATGTACTTTCATTCATTCCGTAACCCCGGTCTTGTCTTAGACATTTTATCCGGTGATTAAATTTTTAAAAATTTTTTAAATCAATAAACTATTAGCGTAATTATAATCGGCAAATTTTTCAAAAGATTTAAGACGGCTGAACACGATGGCTATGAAAGCGGTTAACAGTGGTATCATCATCCTCGGCGGAGGAGTCATCAAACACCACATTTGCAACGCTAATCTGATGGTAATAATTACCTCCGTACAAATATTAGATAATTTTTTTCTCAAAAGAATAATTTCCTTTATCCGTTTTTTTTTTTTTTCTGATAATTTAAAATTTTTTGTTTCAGAGAAACGGTGCGGATTATGCGGTGTTTTTGAACACGGCCTCGGAATTCGATGGCAGTGACAGCGGAGCGAGACCCGACGAGGCAGTTTCTTGGGGAAAAATAAAGAAGGATGCCACCCCTGTCAAGGTAATTATTGCTGAGATAAAAGTATGAAGATACACATTTTTTTTTCTCAGGAATTGTGAATAATTTTTTTTTTATTCCTCCGCAGATATACGCGGAGTGTTCTCTGGTATTCCCGTTGCTGGTTGGCGAGACGTTCGCCCGTCAATTTCACTCGGCAAAAGAACGGGCAGTTTCCGATGTATGATCTAATAAATTAATATTTCCTAACGCACATCGATCTCTTCTATAAATACAAACTATATACTCAAATCTCCCAATGACCAATTCAAATTCAATTACCATTTATTTTCCTTATCTTGCCAAGGTATTTTACGTATACCGACCAGACGTTCTACCTCACACACGTATGTCTTTTACCTCTGAATTTTCGACGCTTGCGCAAATCGTTCACCTTATCCCGTTGTGGTATCTGGCCCCCAAGTTTGGCGGAGGGTTGTCGGTGGTTGGCGCGGGTGGTATACGTTCGTTTGGGGATACGGGGGATGTGCACTGCTCGGGGGTGCAAAAGTAGCGGTTGTCAGTTGATTCCCGTTGGCCCGCGGTCGCGGACGGGCGTGGGTGGATCGAGAATTCAGCCCTCTCATCCGCCTCCCCGCAATCGGTGTATACTGCACAAACACCCCCGATTGTTCAGTTTTTCCGTTACACTCGAAGGTGTGCGTAGGTATAATTTACATCACGACTGATTATTCGCTGGATAAGTCGAAAGGGATAATTAATTCATAGATAACTACGTTTGGAATAGGCTGTTCCGGGGTGCAGCGATATTACCGTTCAAAGTGACCAAGTTTTTTTTGGTTTTTTTGTCGCTTGGATTTTCTACATTGTCGCAAACTCCATCGATATGACACAATAGTTGGTCGGAATGAACGATGATGGACGTGGACGAAACCAACACCGCATCTACAGCGAGTTCGTCACCGAGGCCGTCCAGTCCAGCCGCCGATTCCACATTTATCAGGTAATTACTTAGATGAATTTTATTGACTTTTATAGAGCCCTGCCATGCTCGAATTGTAGTCGTATTTTTAACCTGCCTAAAAAAGTACACAGAGTTTCTCTCCGTTTCTCCAGAGCGACCCACAAAATCATTCTTCTTGGAAATATTATCGATAATATTTCGGTTATCAATTCAGTTTTATATTAAAATGTTCAATTCGCATGGCGATCGGCACTGTGGCTGACTGTAGCAAATAATACGATAATTATTTCCATCGATTCAACAAACCAGTTACACTTTTTTTTGAATCTGTCGTCCCGGTTCAGACATATACCTGAGCACGCACGTGTCAATCTTGACTAACAATGAGCAACAATGACGAGTTCTATTCCGATTACAGAATTTTGTCCTAAATGACGAACTGCACTCTTGTAAATTTTTCAAGAAACTTGACTTGCATGTATCCGCGATAGACCGATAAATTAATCGATAGATTTGATCAAATTTTATTAGGAGCGGGTGAAATAAAAAATTAGGCAGCTGTGAATTCGGGAAGAAAATGTTTTTGACTAGGTACAAAATCAACCCTGTCGTAGTTTGAATGTATAACAACAGGATCGTGCGTAAGCGTACATCGTGATGAATAATGCAAACGGCAAGTACACCAATATCTGTCTCATTCCATCCCGGCGATAAAAGCGATTCAATTTTGTATCCCGGAAGCGCGAAAGAAATTTTTCAGCCAGTAGAGAGCTTTGTAAGTTAATTTTCAAAAGTTGGGAAACAACCGTCTTGATTGCTTTGAAAGCAGTCGGATGCATTATGCAAATCGTTTTGAATTCTGTATTCTGCATTTTCGACGACTCCCGTGCAGTGCCTTCGAGATAAAGTTGCAGAAAATCTCGTTTCTGCAGTTCCTGCATAAACAAAAATCAGAAACGCGATTCTAAGATCTATATTATTCAAAATCTAGATGCTCGAGTCTTGGTCATTGTAAATTGTCTGAAAAAATGTTTGTTCACGAATAAAACAGGTGGTAAAAGATTAATCGCATAAGGGTATTCAATTTTGGTTGAAGTCAGCCTCAAATTAGTGCTTTTTTTCTCTTTTTTTGGTCCCACTCGCGTGCTACTAACGTCAATGAGAGTTTTTTTCCCCCTTATCTCTTTCTCCACCCCTTCGCACACCGCTGTTTTTTTTTTACCAATATTCCTCAAAGTATTTCGGAATGACCTACTTCCCAGTATCTATTTAGAAGTAATAACTATTGGCGCTTCTCTGAATAACCGGCGATGCAGTCCAACTGCAATAATTGCTAGCAGATTCGGTTCGATACATATTGCAGTGTACGAAAATGCCAAATTAAGCTGCTCAAATTGTTCAGGGATGTCATGAGCGCATAATATAATGTGGTAATCACCGGGAAAGCTCGTCCATCAAAATTTGACCGTTTTACTTTTTCCTGTATCATAATATCTTTTCTCTCCCTATTTTTCTTTCTTTTTTTCGCGAGCACAAGCATCGGGGGGAAGTGGTGCGATCCATACCGCGGTGCAAAACCGTCAGCCATCATCGATTTATTTATCTTACTCCGCGGGTTTGTTTGCCAAGCGAAAATATTCCTTCCGATTAAACGCACGGGAGTTTTCATTCTGTATAAGCAATTATTAATAACAAATGAACACAAGATTATACTGTGATTCGAAATTATATGGCTAGATGAGCACAACGATTTTTTCACAATTTTACAAACTGCATTCGCACTAGGAAATGAAAGTATAGAAGAAAAAAAATAGCAGAGGCTAGGAGGTATCGTGAGCCAGTTACCGTAATCCCATCACCCAGTTAAGTAATTTCCTCTACATTTTCTGGACCATCGAGCATTTCTGCATTTGATTTTTTTTTTTTCTTTCTCTCAGTGAATAAAATTTTTCTTTTTTTTTCAATTTCATTTCAGCGTTAAAAGAGAACCGGATTCCGAGGAGCCAAATAGTCCTCTTGAAGCGGCCAGCCCAGGATCCATCCTCCGCAACAATGGTGAGTTACCAGCTAACTTTTTGCCCCATATAATCATTCAGGATTTTCGATCGACTAAAAAGAGTTTATTAATTGGATTCGATTTACCCGATTCTCCTCATGATAACCTGGAATTATTTTCGAGAGCAATTTTATCGGGGAATTTCTATATACCATTTTACAAAGTTCTTCGGTCATCTCGTTAATTCCTTGTGCGAGGGTGCAGCTGGTTATAAGAAAGAAAGAAAAAGAAACAAAGAAAAAAACAAGCAAGAAAAACGTAAAACGAAAATGAGAAAAAAGTAGGATTAAAATTGTCGAGCCACCCGAGCAACGGAATTATGCGCTTCATTCGGTTACCGTTCGCCACTTTTGTTCCTATTCTCCGGCGCAGAATTCTTCTTCCCTAGATGGGAAGGGTGGGTAGATCGTATACACCGTGTGCACGGTAACCTGACACAATGAGAACCACTGAAACTCGGGAGGGCATGAGGTTCCAGCTGTAGCTGGTGCTGGATCGATTCAAAGCGGCAGCTCGCGCCCCACCCTATAATACACTTTCCTCCGCGTAACTCCAGCGCGGCACCCTCTATAACCTTCTACTCTCTATTCCCGTTTCTCTTCTCCCTCCTACCTGGATATGCGCACCCCTCATAATACTACCACCGACATTTCTCGCTCGTTTCTTCGTTGTCGTGTAACCAGCCCCGATGCTTTCGGATCCCTTTTCGTCTCCCCATCCCTCTTTTCATAACTTTTCTTCGCCCAGCAGGGATCATCTCCGCCCGAAACGGAAACGGAAAGACGTCTGTGACCGGAAGTTCCGCAGATAATTCCCCGTCAAAATTGATTACCCCAAATAATTTGCTCTGTCGTGATCAAAAGTTAATACGAGTACCTATCTCTGAATATACGTAAAGTTACTGAATAACGAAACACGAAATGTCCTCTGAAAGATGTGTGACGGAAAATTTGATTTTTAATTAAAAAATATACAGGGAAGCATGCGCCTCCCAGAAACAGACGAGTTTGCAATTGTATATGCGGAGAATCGGAGGAAGACGAGTCTGCAGGAGGCTGTATGTCATTTCTTTGAACCGGTATGCGAAATGGCCGCTGCTACCGTGTCCGGACCCTTTCGTGGTTACCTTCGCGTGCGGTACACATACACGTGTATGTATATGATAGATAGGTATGAGTTGTATATACGATACGGTGTACGTATATCCATGTGATGTTGTACCAACGGGATGGTTATCTCGGTTCTGCCCCTCCCGTTCTCCTAACTTTTTTGACTCCGAGTTCAAGACGTGCTCGAAACGTGCCGAAAAACCAAAAGCAAGGTTTACGCGTAATGCGAGGGTAAGGGGGAAATTGAGTAGGGAAAACTCAATTAGATATACCCGCGCAGCTACGGGGCGTACAAGAAACATGCGCGAAACCGATCTGTATAATACACGTGCAGAACTAACCGGTTCTTGAGGTTCATTACTCTGAGCGTGCATCTTCCCTCCTCTTTTCCCCTTTTCTTTCTTCCTTCCTTCTGGACAAGTGTGCTTGCTGCTGCTGTTGCTGTTGCTGTTGCTGCTTGATTCTGCTACGTGGTTATTGCTAACTCTTACCTGTGAACCGCGTCGCTGTCTGCGGGGTGCTTAATGCACACCGGTCAGCAAAACTCCTCGACTATTCGCCCTTTATTTTAACCCAAACAAAATTTCAATTGCAATTTCATTATATTTTGTATCCAATTTTCTTTAGTACTAAATTTTTTGACAACTGTCTCGGACGATGGAGAAAAATAGCGCAAGCATCAGATGCTGTAGCTATTAAGGAAAATGGGGTTGCTGGACGATTATCAAAAATTAAACGTATTTATCAGAAGGTAGGGCATAAGTCCAGCTTTCTCAGCTCGGTACGAAGTCAACGAGTTAACTGGATTAAAAATGAATAAAAAAAAAAAAAAAAAGGCCAACGGTGCAGTGGAAGAGGCCTTGGCGCCTCACCTTGACACTGCAAAACTTGACTGGAGCAAAGGAGAAAAAATGAAGTATCATAGCGTTACTGAAATAGGATGGGGGTTAGCAATTAGCAAATTATCCAACATTCCGTTGCCCGCGTATCCTGAGTCTAGTGGGCATGTTATTTTTATGTTCATGTAGAGTACTCGTCAAAAGCTCCACGTCACTGGAAATGACGTTAACGTTATGAAAGCTCCACGCTACTCCAGAGAAGGGGTAAGCGCGGGGAAATAAAAATACATGAAAGCAAAAAAATTCTAAAAAATGTGAGACAACTTGTCTAAAAAAAAAGCTTGCGAGTTGGCGAAAAACGTTTCACCAAACGGCGGGATACGGTAAAGAAAAATCACAAACTCGGTGAATCTAGTGGTCAACGTAGTTTTTCTGGAATCTCTTGCCAAATTCAAGTCCTAGAATATTCACACCCGTTCAATTTCTCGCGATTTTTTTAATCTCGGTCCACCACCCTGCAAAAACTCGACGTTTCTTCCTGCGCAATCTACCTGAGGTTTAACGTCGAGGGTTTTGATGTATCGGAAAGAATAGATTGGTCATGTGTGAAGGTTTTGTGTTATACCGGACAACGCGGTTTCATCGGTAGGTCCATTTCCGCACGTGTACCTACGAGCCCGTTGAAAAGGGTGAGCTCGCGGGCGCGAACGGACACGGTACAAATTCTGTTTTAGTAGCGGCATGCATGGGGTCCGGTACCCGTACAGATACCTACGTGAAGCCGTGCGGTTCGGGCCCGCTCGGCTCTTCTCGGTCAATGAACTATCGCTGCTGCTGAACCCAGTTGGTCCACTCCGCTCCCCCCTTCCTCTCCCCCTTCTATCCCTACCCCCTGCCATCGCTTCTTTCCTCTTTCTCTTCCCTCTTTCCTCTTTCCTCTTTCCTCTTTCCCTCCCTTGACCCTCCAGCCTCCCTTGCCACCCCCCGTTCACTTAATTCCCCCCGTGAGTTGCAATGCCGTAACAGCGCGGTGCCAGGTCTTACTTACGGCACAGGTAAGCGAGCGAGCTCGCGCAACTTGCCTGACTCGTGCCTCGGCCGAGTGCTCGAGTGCTCGAAACGCGTTGACAAGTCGCGGGCAAACCGAACGAGCCTGCCTACGAGCACACGTGATCTGTTAAGAGACACGCACATTATCATTGTTGTCATCACCATTATCACCGCACCTGCATCTTCAACATCGACTCAGATATCGTCAACTTCGATACCCTCATCACCACCATCACCGTCATCGCCACCGTCATCGTCATCGTCATCAAAACTACCATCACCCTCGTCATCGTCATCGCATAATCGACAGTTCGATTTTCACCACACACATGATTCTGCCACAGATCAAACCGAAACGGTTTGTTGGAGAACAAAACTAAATGAGTTTGTTTAAGTTTTTTGCTTTTGGTTTTATTGGTTTTTCACCTGTCAGTGATTACGATGAACCAGTGAATGGATAGTAGAATTTATACATAATCTACTTGCCAAGGATGATAAAAGTGACAGTTGCTATCAGCTCCACGTGATTCTCCGGTTGACCTTCCTGCATCGATGTGGTTGCAGCTTACGCCGACGAGCTTTAAAAAAAAAAACAAGGATTTAGGTAGTCTCGTCCTTGAGATTGCTTAGGAACTGTAAGCTTCTTTGAGTTTGAAATAACCAAATTACCGATCCTTCGATTTATTGCTCGATGTATTATCAGTATTATATCAAGCAGTCGATTGTCGAAGGTGAAATCTGAAACGCGAAATTTTTCATTCAGTGACAGTGTAGCTTCCTAGTTAAATGTGACTAATTACCCTGTGAACAATAATAATTGAATACGTCAGTGCGGTGTTAGTAATAATCGGGTTATCTACAGTGCGGGTTAAGTTGTGGCTGCGGAGCTTAATTATAAATTACCGAATATTAAATGGATCGATTCATGAAATATCGACAAAATTAATGGATCTTCGGAAGTACCGACGATAACGAGAAAAAGTAACGATTTTTCTTGTCCAATAAGTTTCTGAAAGGATATACAGTGTGAATATACAATCGATCCTTTATGGACGAACAAATAAATTAATGAATTGTTATATACAGTGATTTGCATTATAAGAAAATTAATTGCATCAGTGAATTTTGAATAATAATTCTAAAAGGTGAACGCACTGTCCTCTGAGGCGCGAGGAACGCGGAACCTCCTCGAAGGTGTTTCACAAGACGCATGACTCTACACCACGTGACTTCGTTCAAACGAAAAGCACATAGGTGATTATTTGATCATTGCTCATACATTTATAGATTCCATTTTTTTTCTCCGAATTTTTCCGAACAATTTCATGTCGCATATATTCTCCACGCGTCGTAGTTCCGATATAAAATTCAAAATTTTCATAATCTTTACCACGCGAAACGCTTCACACCGATAAACTTTAATCTAAATTTCCTTCGTGGCGATCCACGAGAGCATATTGTGTCGTATCTTAAAAAACGCGGATTTGGTACATCAGGAAATTCTCTTTGAAGAAAGAGAAAAGGAAGAAAAGTAAGACTTATGATCGTGTTCGGAGATGTGGCGTTCGTGACGTGAAAGCTCCTCTGATAAAGAGAAAATAACTGGCGCTCGGTTTTCTATACTCCAGGCCATCGATCGTTCTCGTTTGCTTTTCTATGTGCGCCGTTCGCGGATAAAGTATTGGGGGATATTTTTCTTCTCTTATTTTTCGCGTTTTTTTTTTTGCATCCCTCCCATTTCGCGCCGGACATAATCGCCCATTGAATTTTTCGAAGGAGAGATAAAATCCCGTAACACGTCCGTAACGATCATTTTTTTTAAGAGAAAAAAGAATTCTACTCGCGATTTTCCTCCATTCCTTCCTCTTCCCCGGTCCCACGTCATCTACACAACCGCATGATCATAGCCACTCACGACAACCGGGAATAATGTAAAATGTACATTGGAAGGACTTGTCGTACTCGTCGTACGTACCGCGGGCCGCAAGTTCCACGTCGTCTACGTAGTACGTCTCTTTCGAATGCCTGCATAGAATAGACTGCAGACTTATATGTTCACCGTGGTCTCTCCGCGAGTTGTTCTTGACTCTGATAAATTAATCTCTTGCCTTGAGCTTTTGTCGTGGTGTATATATACAAGCACAAATATGTACGTACGTACACATAAAACAGATGAACAAGTATAGAAATTGCGGAGACATTTTACGCGTGCCAACTCTTTCCTTCACAGTCTTAGGATATACTATAACTACTGTAAACTTCATTCGCGAAGCTTGCAAACATGAACTTCTATCTATGGGTGATAAACGGTCGGCTATTTTCAACGAAGATCCGATGTCTATTCGAGGCGCCATAATAGCTGCAGGATATTCCGGATGATTCTTACGACATAGCGCGTAACTTGCGTTTAGGTATAACCGTGGCAAAAATGCGCTAACGAATTTTCGGAACTGGAAACGTGTCGTTTGAGAAATAGATAGAAAGAAAATAGAGAAAACTTTTGGAAAGATAAATGAATGAGAAACTAAAAGAGATGTACGTAAAAGTCCAAGATCACAGACGGAATGAAAAGTATTGACTTCGGTCGAGAAGCAACCGAGGGGTAAGACGAGAGGACGAGCAAGGAAGTCAACGGCCGAAGATTACGGCAATGACATTCACTTTTTCTCGCGCCTCGTGAAGCCACATCGCTTCTGTTTTTCTTCTCCTTTTTTTCTTATTCCAATCGTTTTTTTTTTTTTTTTTTCATTTCATTTTTTTTCTCCTGTCATACCACGTTTATTTTCCTAACTCGCGCATAGTCGCGGTATATGTATAGTATTGTATGGTATACATATAGATATTTTTTTTTCAAGTTGCATCGTCGCCGCGGGCGTATTTTGTAAGTGAGGAAACGCTGGTGTAGGTTTGACGCCTGTGAATTCGCACCTCGCTATACGACGTTATCGAAACAGAAAAAAATACGTACGACAGCAAAGCGGACGGACGAAACATCTCGTGTGAAGTAAAATTAACTTAGGACATGAGTAAGACACGGAGGTGATTTTCGGGATGAAAATTTTAAACTATGCGATGGTTTTTATTTTTTAACCACATACCTCGCGCGTGTAGATATATATGCGACAGCGATTTAATTGTCCCATCATTAATTTCTTTTTCTTTTAATTGTTTTATTTTATGATTTTTTTTTTTGCTTTATTTTTATTTACCTTTCGCCTTTGTGTTTTCGTTTCAGCAATGAAAAACGTCGTAAGGATGCCAGGCGAAGTGAAAATACCTTGCCGCTATGATGTAACGCGAAAAAAGTGTTCGCCTTAAATGAAAGACGTCGGACTTTAGAGACTAGAAATAAAAATAAAAGAATGGGTTGAAACTCCACCCTTGTGTTTCGTGATTTACGCCGTCTTTTGTCATTTTTTAACAATTTAAAATCGAGGGTGTGGGTATCGAGTATCAAGACATTCTAAACTTTAAAATATACCGGTGGAGTTTTATGCGAAGGAAAAACCTAAATTAAAAATAGAATTTCTCGTCACTCGTAATCTAATAGTAAAATAAAAAATATTTTAGTGTCGTTTGTTCATCACGTGAATGAGGAATGCACCACCGTATTATTTCCCGAAAAACTAAACCTATACTTTTATGACAGGGTGGTATAGGTGCTCGCCAACCTTTACGGATTAACGCCAGAGAACTCATTGCTAGGATGCCTCAGTTTAGTAGCCGCCAATTCAGACGTGTCTTATTCTATTAGGAACACCCCAATTATCCCCAAATCACCGATTTTCTTATCACTCGAATCAAATTCCCCCGATCTCCCATCGCCATTCTGTACCTTTTTTTTTCTTTTTTTTTTTCTAAATCTTATTGCTAGTTCCCAATCAGATTGAAATCGATCGTCGTTCGTTCCGTTGAACAAATTTCCACTTTCAGACATATGTTAGGAGAGTTAAAAGCTAGATTAAGAATCAGCGATACACCCGCAACCCTGAATTACGGAGCCCCCGGCCCACCGTTTATGTTCATTTAATTGGAAAAAGAAAAAAAAAAAAAAAAGTGTTTCGCGAGAGGTGATCGAACGACTTTCATGAATTCTCCGATAAATTTCGTACGATGGACGTTTTCAAAATCGACCAATCGCTGAGCGCAGGACTGGGTAGCGCACCCGCGCCTGATACCCTTACGCCGGAAGTGTCCTTCGACGCCGGGAGTGAGTTCAATTTGAGCTTCTTCGACGGGCCAGAGGATAACAGTACTCAAGGCTTCAGCGATCCCGGGTCCGTTGGTAGCGCCAGCGCATCTCCACCTCCAGGAACGCCGGGGAACTTGGCCGTAAGCCCCCCGAATACGTCAATCCCCATCGTCCAAGTGCCCCCAGGCGTCGTCATTAAACAAGGTTTGTTTTAACATTTATTTTATTCCACTTTTGTTTTTATTATTTTTATTTTTTTTCATTCCTAATTTCATTCTGCCCTCGTAGCGTTATTGTGAAAGTTGAGTCTTAAACCTCTGGTATAAAATCTGAAGCCGTTCGGCAAGAACTCCTAAAAATGGCTGGACACGTTTGTAAAGGGTGTTAATTATTGTTTCGTTAAAAATATATTTGTACTTACATTTCGGGAGGAAATTTAATGATCTTACGTTGGCGCGATGGGTTCGCATGCTGTGTAGCCGATCGCGAAATGTACATTCAACATGATACATATGGTATTGTATGTGTTTCGTATTATATACACTCGTGTCTTCGTACTCTCTCTTACTCGCGGTGGTTCAACGAGCTATGCTGACATTTCACTCGCGCCGGGCGAAATCATTGGACTTTCATTTCCTTTTGCAACTCTCACGGCGTACCGAGTAGCCATTTTGATTCGCGAGATATAACCAAGTTTATACATATATCTGTAGCTACATACACCGCTTACACGAATATATATGTGTACCTATAAGTATATTATCTCATTATCGGTACGTAAGGATGCCGAGAGTCGGAATTGCCGCTGATGCAGTTTGCTGCAAGCTCCAGAGTTTCTGACACTTTTCTACCCCCACTTTCCGCTGTACTCGCGATAATCGTATAACCGTGTAATTACGAGTTATCACTGTTACGTGTGCGAGTATTTTCCTCCATCCCCTCACGCCATAAGGAAGTTTCTGCATGAAAATCTCTCCAGGCGCTCCCTAGTTTTTACAACAACCTCCGCGTATTTGCTCTACCGTTATGACTGTATATTGTAATATGCGTTAGCAGCTACTGCTGATGCTGCAACTGCATCGGAATAAATACTCGCTGTCGGTTATTGCAGTTGGTACGTTGCACAATATCGGTTCGAACGGCTAAGTAATTACCGTAGATCTCCAGGCTACGTTACAACGTCTATGTACGATTACGGGGGAAAAAGATTTCCCTTCGCGATACTCGGGATGATTAAATGAACTTAATTTTAGATAGGTAATCAGATGCGAAGATCGGACCGTTCGGAAGGCTGCAAATTTTTATTCAAAAGTAAGACGACGACCTCGAATCCTGCACTTGAACCTGAATCGGTCTCCCCGATGTTCACGATCAAGGACAAAAGATTTTTAAAATTTTGGCAAAAATTAGAATATAATTACGCGAACCAGCTGATGCGTCATCCGACAACTGTTCCTATGTAATGGAACCAGTTATTCGAGACAGACTTGTAAGCTGGTGCACATTTTTCTCGCAGTTGCTAGTGCGTCACTTTCTTCGAACCGTACAGTGATTTCCGAAGGTTCAATTAATGTGGTTTTCAAAAAATGAGGAGGAATATGGCGATAAAAAATCTCTCGCTGGGTCGTAATCGGTGTCCAAGCAAACAGCTTCATCTGAATTATACATTCGCGATTCACGTTATATACGGTCGTTCCTTGGACGATGGTAATCTACCCGCGATCGTCTCACAATTTCGACTTTGAATTTCAATCTCCAAGCGGCGGTCAAGGCTCGATTACTAAAACCTATTCAAGAGACGTTTTCGAGCAAACCTGAGCTCCAGATCTATGCAGCACAACATCGAAAGGTAAAAAAGAAGGGAAATAAAACAAATACAATAAAATAAAAAACGGAACAATCTCACGTTGCTTTAGTTCCCACCTCAGCCTAATCTCAACGAGTAGTATAGGTATAACGAATACCCCCCCTGAATTTCGACCCTCACTCGACCTTCGCAGAGTAATAAATTAATTAACATCCACCTCAGTCGCGTCGTCTACACCTCGAGGGGCTTATCTCTCGCATGTACAAATTCCAAATTGCTCTTTTGAATAATTAAGATCGATCGCCATTAATTTAACACCGGAACCTTGTGAGAAAGTTTATGATAGATCGGAGTGGTCTTCCATCGTAGAAGGGGATGAAATGTACACCCTGTCGTTCGTAACAGCTGAAGGAAAAGAGTTTTCGATTCGCGATCGGCTAGACTCTACGATTTTCAAGGACGTGAAGTGCGAAGGTCAATGAAAAGATCGAACGGCTGGTCACAGCGTGAAAGTTTCAAGTGCTAGTTCAGTGCCACGGTCACCGTTGACCAGCGAATGCTGCCGAGTGCCCAGTGACCGACCAGAGTGACCAGTATATATCTGCGGGTGGCGGACAGTGGCATTGCCTCGGACGAAAGTCAACTAAATCCGAAGGTTACGTAACGCTGTTTAAAAGTCAACGTGCATCTTAGCTTACGCCAGCTATACACTGTAAAAAATTTGGTGTCAAAATCAACACCATTTTAACACCAATAGTGGTCTATATAGGTCCACCCCGTTTTTGGTGTTAATAGACGGTGTTCAAAGATTGGTGTTGAAACGGTGTTGATCATTAACTCCGTTTTTTGACACTGACTTGGACGTCATTCGTTGACACCGGCAAAGTCGTCATCTTAATTCAACACTATAAAGTGGTTTAAATGAATCCGGAATTCGCATTAACGGTGTTAAATGCAGGGGTGTGAAAAAAACACCGGACGTGACACCAGCGGGGTGCTAGTTAAGGACAACACCGTTTTGTGTGTCGTTAATTAAAGGACTCAATTTTGGGGTTAAATGTATCATATACCAAAAAACACTGGTACACGGTGTTATTCCCATTAACCACGTGATGTGGTCCGCATAATTTCGGTAAAATTAGAAAATTGTTTCTTATACGGGGTCATAATATCACAAGTCCAGGTTTATTCATATACAAATATATATTTATTTATTCAAAAAAAGTTTTATAACTCACAATTAGTCATAGCAAAGATACATTATTTGTATCTATTCAGTCTTAATATAATTCAGTCTTTATCAAATGACAACTTATACATATATATAAATCTGAAAAATGATAGGTGTAGTGCATGTCATACACCTACTACTAAGGAACCAAAATAAATCACAGGGCTGATGATAAATTCTATCATCTAACATATATATATAGGTAAGTATAATTAGTTTTTTTGTGATAGATTTATTATGGTAATATGTAATGTTTAGGAACAACATATGCTCGAGTGGTATTGAATCTTTGGTGAAAATTGTATGGCCGTTTATGTGTTAATGCGGCTAAGTTTAATAGACGATATTCGACTGTGATCTTAGCTTGAACTAAGAATGCATGCACGTTTGCATCAAAGTGTGTCGTATCCCATACTTTTCCTACAGCGAGGGGAACGTTATTATGTATGAATATTTTTTCGAGTTCAACAAAAACGGGCAAATCTGTTCTATGGTCAACTTCTAGAACTATAACGAACCCTATTCTATATGAAAATTGAAATTCGACGCTGTCTACTATTAAAATTTGGGCTCGCGAGTCAATATTGACATCCTCATTTACAATCGAAAACTGTGATATAAAATCATCATACCAGGCGAATTCACCTTTACCTAGACGTAAGTCTGATTTTAATTCTTTATTACATATTTTCCAATTGTAATACATATATCGCTGATGTTGGTTTGATAATGTCTTCGCAATGTTTTTGAAATTATGATAGTTATTTGCAAGACCCTTGAAATAATTATGTTTTCCCTCGAAACGCATCGACCACAAATGTACTAACGGTCCCATCTGTGAAAAAACTCGCGGATAATGGGTTACGAAATGATGTTTTGGAGATAAATGTTTATTAAATTCGGACTGAAATGAGGAATGATGCTCTTCTATGAGACACTGTAATTGCCCAATCATCGCGTGGCTAATTTGTGGAGCGAAAATAATATCCATGCAGTCGAGTAACAAAGTTAAAACATGCCATTTGCTTTCTAAAAGATTATAGTTGGGACCCGATTCGTCAACAATGTCACCAATTATTAGGGGCAAAAATCTAATAAGACACCAAGTTTGTGCTGCCCTTTGCCCTATTAATATACCCGATTTATCCAGTGTGATAGGACTGGGTTTATTTTGCATTTCAATTATGCCATAATTAAAGGATGCAATTCTTTGGTTCAGATCAGAAAGTTTTAGCAATTTTAAATCGTTTACAACAAAGCCGACAAATAATTTTATTTCAGATTGTGCTACGCCTTCAAGAATATCGTGCATGATGTCCACGGATGAATTATCAAATATCTTGAAATACAGTAAATCATTTAAAATACTTTTACGTTTGATACCTAATACGTGTGGGGTGGTTTCATTTAATTTTGAACAAATCGTTTCATAGTCACTACTTGACCTTAAAAGTTCTTCGTTTGCGATCGTCATGGTCCAGGTTTGTTCTTTCGTTGCTGTGCAGAGTCTACAGAAATGAGTTGCTGAAAAGGATTCTACTAATCCGAGTAAACTATTTCCCCCCAAATTATCGAAACTTATGGCAATGACTGAACCTTTTATATTATTTGTGTTTATGGTTAGACCGTCTATTTCTAATGTTTTGATATCTTTTACTATGGGCTTCAAAATTTCATCAAATCCAAACTCCTTCAAGTCATGCACGTAAAATAGAGCTAATAAATGAATGTTTAGTAATTCTGAATTAACATGAGGAGGAAAATTTCTTATAATGAAATATATCGCACCCAACTTATGGACTTTTGTCTTACTTCCCAGAGGATTGGTTGTCTCGAAATCGTCGTAATATAAGTGTAATTGTAATGCGTGCTTTGCCGTACTGAAAAGAGGGTGCGACGCAAAATAAGAACCGTCACAAATATCGTTTAAATTCGCATCATCTGTATTACGCTTGGTTATTATCGCGCGTTGTAGAGACTGATTACTTAAAATGAACTCAAGGGTTTTCAGAATCGGAATGTACATGAAAGTGCAAGGTACTGTTATGGTTTTATATGTTCTGGACGCACGGTCAAATATTTGCTCAAATCGGGTACCGATCGCCAATTCCACGGGTTTAACATAATCATTTTTATTTTCGTAAAATTTTCCGATTTTATAATTACTTCTTACATCGCGAAATATATTTTTTTGTTCATTCAAATATTTTTTCAAAGCCGTATTCTCAGTTATATCAGTTTTAGTTAAGAAATTTAAGACATTATCAACTACATCATTTACTAGTTCATTGCTTCCTTCGATTACGGTGTGCAATACTGATTTTGGCATACCGGATGCGTCCATTTTTAAAACATAACTCATTGCTAGTGAATTTGAAGACCCAGAAAAGTTACTTTCATTTTCATACTCCCAACTGGTATTTGAATCAGAAGCGGGTGATAATTCGGTAGACTCTGTTTGTGTAGAAATACTGTCTTCATCATAACGATTCACGCTTGCCTGAGTATTAAGTGTCGGACTTTCACACTTTTTTGGCAAATCTGTACTTTCGGTGTGCTTCAATGAATGTTTTCGGAAACCACTATATGTTTGGAATGTAATTGAACATTGCGGGTAGCAACATTTTAATTTTAATTTGGACCCAGGAAGTAAAGCATGGTCGCGACGAAGATGCTTAATAATTTCATTAACCGATGGTAGATTTGTAAAACACACAAAGCACTGCAAGACCATATTTACGACGAGCAATCTATTCTAACAATAAGATACGGGGGCTAATTTTTAATCTAGAGTTTAGTTCAACGTAAGATCACAATCGAATTGCATAAAAGCGTTTGCATAACTATGATTATAGATGCATCTATTCAAAAGTCGCAGCTACTGTTTAGATAATAACATACGAATTTCCCGCATGCGAGGGGTAAATCGAATATTGTCGACGCCTATGTTATAGTAATATACCTGAATAAATTCCCAAAACGTTGTGAGGTTGCTGTCAAATTTTGTGTTTAATACGTAATGGCACTTGAACAGCTCATCGAAAGCCTCGGGAGATTTCTTTGCTTCAATGGGCAGTACTTTATCTTCCACTGCAATGAAATAGGACGTAATTGCCCCCTTGTTCGGACCAACTGCGAGAAGGCATGGCTGTTTACTTCTTACAGAAACATTCTCCAAAGGGGTCCCAGACTAGAAATATACGGTTTTTATTTGAGGTTGAAAAGATTATAGGAATTATTTAATGGTTCAAAACTGACTTGAAATCGAATTTTTCACCTTGTGGAATAGGATGAGCCTATCAATTGCAGCTATGACCCCGTCCCGCTCGGCCTTTTTTCTCCCCTTCGCAGTAGGGGGCAACAGTTTCAATAATGTTATGAAAGCGTCAGTTGTCTTGTCCCAATCTGGTCATTAACGAAAAAGTTGGGCATCAAGATCGAAGGTACGTAGAAGCAATGTTACAGAGAGATCCAATTATTTGTTAGAATCATTTTACTACTTGGCCGAATGTTAAATTGAACAGTGAATGATTTTCTTGCAAGAAACCGAGTTAAATTGAATGAATCGGAAATAGATCGAATTGAATCGATGTAGAAATCGATTTTCTGTCGTCATTTAATAGATAAAGTTACAAACCTGGATCATTAATGACTGTAGATTTATTCTGCTGTGTGCGCGTGGAGTACAAACTGTTATAAGCTTTGAAAATCGCTTCTGCAGAGAAATTTAAAATCTTGATATCCGGATACATCAAATCAAAATCCGCTTTTATCTAAAATAGGTATGAACGTCATACGCATGAGTTTTGTGGTCAAATGAAATATTGAATCTTTGAAGAAAGTGAGACTCACAAGATATGGCGTATCCAAAAACCTTGGGAATAAATCGAGGATTTGATGAGGTGAAGCCCTTCGTAAATAAAAAGTGTCCTTTAAAGCTGCCAGTATCTCTTCCTTTTGATTTTTTGGGCAGGCATTTTTTAAGAAGACTAATTGCTCTTTAGCAACTTCCTCGTCACATCGTTGGACAATACTTATCGGATTTTGATTCTCTTTATTTGTTTCTTCCGCTCCTGAAGTTGATGAAGGTGCGTTCTGGCGTCTGCGTCTATTGAGAGTACGAAGTCGCCACGAAAAATATCCTGATCGACCATGCGGATCATAGAATATTTCCTAAAAATAGTATTGCATATACCGTCATATTTTTTTTAATCTTCTAAACTATAGCATATATGTAGGTACATGTACTTATAGTATGATGCCAATCTGATACATGTATAATTATATACTTACGTATCCTTCTGGAGTACCCGGATCTTTCAAATTTGGAAATACGCTTATAATTCCTTTCGCGAAATCTACTTTTTGTTCCGCCGTTGGATGATGTCCGAATTCACTGACCATCAGGTTGACAGCGATATTTACCAATTTTCGACGACTTTGGCCTGTGAGTGCGCCCGTAGTCTGGTATTCCTCAATTACTTCAATACCCCCCGGTGCATTTTTGATCTCTTGTAGTAAATTCTGTAGAGATTAGAAAAAAATATATAACGCGAGTGCAATGACAAATGGGTACAGGTATGAATGCACTTACCGAATTTTCGATCTTTCGCTTTTTCGGAGATCTTGCTGGGCTGTTATCGCGCTGGCTCCTGGTACTTGTAGAGCTGTCTAATGAAATCGAGACCGTGTCTGTGGTACCTTTGGGAAAATGTTGATTTTCTTCGACGTTTGATAATGGAAGAATAGGATATCGGATAATATATATGATTACGTTCTATTGTGATAAGGTTTTATGCTCGCTATATGAATATTGATAAACAAATTGATCACTACTTCAATATGATGTCTTTAATCCGCTTGGAACTCTATTGTATTTGCACGAGGAGGGCTGCAATTCGGATCAATGTATCTATGTAAAACAAGGGTTCAGTGAAATAGTGAAATACCTGATCCTGGCGAAAAATTTTTTGGCGTAAGTTGAAAAACAGTTTTGGGAAATAACTCGAAGATCGAAGAGTCAATTACTGCTCCATCTTCGTCGCGAACTACTATGTCCTCATCATCACCAAGTTCGAAGGATTGCTTAGCTGTTGAGTAGATATTAAATAAAATTTGTGAATTTCATTCAATATCGGTGTTACATAAAACACCGAAAACATTTTCTGTAACACTGCGAGGTGTTCTCTACATTTGTAATTGAGGCTGATTTGACTCACTAGGGTGTTAAGGGGATACATTTGAGCAGATCGCAATAAAAATAGGTGAATTTTGGAAATTTTTATCTCGAGCATTCGATTTAATCTAGTTTTCTTTCGATCAAAAGTATATACATTGAGGTACACATAGTACACCAATGAACAAGTACAAGTTTTTTGTATGATAAATTATTGTTCATCAACACTTACCTGCGGTGACAAAAGCGTGATAGTCTACCGTAGTATTATTCGGAGTTGGCACTTTTATCCATTTTATCTCCCCGTAGAAACGAGCTTTCCGTAGGACAAAATCCCTCACAACTGGATGCGTCTCAACGGGGAACATATCCAAATCAAATAAACTCGAATTCAATATATTCGCGGCCGCAGCCACAGTATCGGTTGAAGAATCCATCTCCTCGGAACCTTTGTTCTACTGTGCGTTTACGCGTTGACTGCATAATACAGAAGAACTGCGCATTGCGTCGACCCAATGCAGGTTCAAACTTGTTAATTTAACACCATCGGTGTTAAATTAACTCCGCAATTAACTCCGCAAGGGTGTCAAACAAACGCAAGCTAGAACTTGTGAAGTCTTTTGGTAGCAAAAAGCACCGTCGCGTATCATTTATCAACACCGGTGGTTATGAAAATTAACCACAAACCGGTGATATTGCAAATTTGAATTATGCGTAGCTGACAAAGAATTCAATCGGTGTCGAATATATGTCTGAAGACACGATACTCACACCGGGATGTGTTAATGTTCCGAAATAACGAACATGTAGTGTTGAGAAGCGGTAAGTGACACCGCTTGAAATTGTACCAAACGCAAAGTGTAGATTTTACCCACAAAAAGTGTCATTATTAACTCCAAAATTATCAACCACCAACACCGAATACTTTCAATCCCCAGATTTTTTACAGTGTATAACTTGCCCACGCGGTATGCTGTATAGGCAAACGTTGTAGCTATCGACGCCATTCAGAGCGACTTCACAGGCCCGTCAAATTTGACGACGACTAAGACTACTTGAAAAAACAAAAAAAATTTAAAAAATATCAGATAGCATTGCTCGACAGAATTATATCTATCGTAGTTCCAAGTAGTCTGGTGTCGATTGAAACGCGTGGCTAGGGAATATGATAATTCAACAAGAGGGGGTCTGAAAGATACGGGGATGTTAAGTCAAAACGATCAGCGTCGACTGTAAGAAAAAAAAAGAAAAAAAGCTGAGGAAAAAAAAATCGTAGGAGAGATTTAAATATACAGAGTCGGACAACGTTCATTATACATACGTATGTATGTACTCAAATAGTGACTGATCGGTGAGCAACCGTGTAAAGATGTAGGCATTCCACATATTATATCCAACTCCAGCGGATATAAGGTACGCAAAACCGGTAAAAAAAAAAATCATTGAATCTCCATCGACTCTCCGTATCTGTCTCTCTATGCTTTTTTCTTCTCTTCCACCCGCGCCTTCTCAACCCTCTAAACGAGCCACGAGCTATCCTGTAACGTTTCGTATACGCACGCATGTAAGATGAAGCGTGGCATACGCATACATCGATGCATAATGAATAACGTATATTCCAGCCTAGCAAGCTGTAGCGTTGCTGCATACGCCTGCGTAGATCCAGAACTTGTAGAATATACATGTAGAATCTTATTCTACCTATAGAATACCGCGGGCGTCTCTAAACCTGCATGATATGTGAACGTAGACGTTGCAGGCGGCCTTGTGATTCATCTAGGAGCGTTGCACCCGGCTTCTCCCATGGGGAATAGAAAATTTTTCCGATTTAATATACCAGGAGATATGCTTCTCAAACGTACCATATACGATCGATATTCCAATTTCTTTTCTCTCTCTATTCCGTAGTCGAAGAAACGCATCTCGAGTATACTCCCAAATGTAAGGGTTGTTCGATCGCAGATGAAAAAGCTTCGAGCGTATGGATGAAGTTGCGCAAGCTTCCTCCTTCTTTTTGGTTTAACAAAAATCTGAAAGTGCAGGGGAGAAATAAGCTTGGAAACGGAAATTTGGGTGTCGATTTTGATGGGACTGTTTCATTGCGGGGTAAATGCAGCCGGTCGGTCAGAGAATCGAATGTTCTGGATAGCCTGGAGGGTTCAGGGGTGGGAGTTTTTCTCATTTCGTGCAAATTTCGGTCTCCGGTGATTCGACGGAAGAAGCGTTGCCACGGTATAGTAGCTGCACGTGTTTGATAGTCCCCTCGTAACGTTGGAAGAGTCGTAAAAGCTGATAAGATCCAACGTCGAAATTCTTTTAGCGCGAATTATCGTGAAGATCAATGAGCTAAGAAAAACTCATTTTATCCTTGACCTCGGAAGTTGACGGGACTATTTATATACCGAATAGTTGGTTGTGTTCACCGTAAGTGAATATGCGTGAATATAGTCACGCAGAATTCTATAAATACGTGCGTAGGCTTCGAAGCTGCGCTCTGCGGATTTACGTGATTTTGGGATAACTACAAGGGGATTGATTATTTGGAAGGATATGAGATGTCCAGGACCGATACATGGTTCTCGACATGCGCAGAAATGGGTTCGCATTAACGTTAATCCTCCTACTCCTCGTTCTATCAACTGACAAAGAGAATAATCCATTGACCATGTTACTCGACTCATATCGAAGTTGCGTGTGAATTATTAAGAGGCAACCAGGCGTTCTGGTGATCTCCTGTTCTCTCTCTCCTTTCCTCCCTCACCTCTCTTTACCTCTGTAATCTCTTTCTTTCTTTCTCACTCTTTTAAAGCTCTCCCTTTCTCGGTACCCGCGTGTTCTCTCTGTCGTCCGTTTTCCATCTTCGTTACTACCGCCTCTTGACTCGGGCCTAGCGGTTGCCCACGTCTCTGTCGCACCTCGAGGGCAATGAACTCGACGAGGGTATATATCATCGCTGAAGTGAAGTGATGCTACCGATATATACCCAACTTCAAAGTGTTGGTAGTCGCACGAGTGGGTACCTACCGAATAAAACCCCGCGGTTTCTCAGGGTACCTGTTGGACTCCGACTATATAACAACAACTTGCATACGAGAACATTCACATTTCAGTTTCACACCCACGGAATCCACACAGATATATAAAACTCGCGGGATCTTCCGCCGGAAACCTCGACGCTTTTAATCGAACCGCGATCAGATATGATCGTTTCTAATTTTTTTTATGTACCTGCAGCGATTTTGCATGAGAATTTTTTTTGGATTTCTTTAATTCTTTCATCACATCGATAGCGATTTATATTCAATGCGAGTCCGCATGTTACATAAAAGTACTATTCAACCGTCGCGGACACTCGGTGAAGACTTTTTTAGAATTTTCACCCAGTTAAGGTTGGGCAGCGTAGATCGATAACGGAGGGAAAGAGATCGTCGCAGACGTAACTGGACAGGTATTTTAGCGTTTAGAAAAATAGAATAAAATTTTTACGATTCGTGGAAGGTTGTAGAGTAGCCACCACCTTTCCGAAGATCTCAGAAGTTTAGTCCTGAATAAGGAATCCTACCATATTCGCTTAGGGCATCGACTTGGTATTCCAACTGGGCATCGGATCGTCGGGTCTCAACCTAGAGGAAAAAGTTGATCTGCTTCAAAGACCGCCATAAGGGAGCCAAACGAGAGAGAACAAACAAACTGAGGGTAGAGAACCGACATTGCGATACATATGCAGTGCTCACTAACGCCCGCATTTCTACACTCTTATATTACCGAGTATCCCATCGTCGAGCACCAGAGTCCAAATACTTCCGGTGAACCATGTCCAGTTTTGTGCTTTTGCATGTAACTGACCATTGGATTCAATTCGCGAATAAATCGAAGAGAAATAAAACACTTCGGATCTTTCTGTCTTGAATTTCATCAATCCGAAGAACACCAAGATTATCGTGGAGATATGGCCCAGGTGAACCGTCGTGCGAAGTTATAGGCTAATCGATCAGCTTGTGGTTTTCGTTACGATTCTATCCGGTGGCCAGCGACCATGGCTTGTGGGGAATGCGAATCTCCCACTTTCTGCGAAATCGAATCGACGGGCTTATACCCGCGTAACCCAAATTTATTATCCTGTTTTTTACTCACCACCGGAAAAATCTGGATCCTCGTAGGGGGAGAAAATTTAGGGGATACTCGAGGGTGGCGAATGCAGATAATCGTCCGTGCAGCGAAGTGGTCACAGAACAGTGAAATTAAGTGAAATTGATTAGAATCGGTCGTTTCGATCCTAACATTTCAACGCGATACACGTTGGCGTATAAAATTATTGTAAGTTAGCTCGAGCCCGGGGGTTCTGGTTCCCCGACTTTTGTGTGCGTTACGCACCTCGTCTACGTGCAGGACAAGGGAGAGCGATCGAGATATGGCACCTATAGGCGTATATAAGCGAATGCAAATGATTTCCACTTCCTGCAACTCGTTTCAATATATTTATTCAACATTATGTGAGCTGCGGCGTGCGATGTTACTCCGCTTTTACATTACACGGTGTTTAAATATTATATACACGCAAGTGCATAGAGAAATGAAAAGAAATGGATATTCGAGAAGTAAAATGGGTAAAAAAAAATCGTCGAAATCGTGAAAAAAAAGGCTTGAAAATACATCGCAATTTGAAATCACCGCACCTTACGTTATTCGTTCGAAGCCCACTTCGTAATTATCCCGTCGTCCTCGCGGTTACGTCGTCGTGCGGAAACGACCTTGTCACAAAGCTTGAAACAGCTGTTCACAAGGTTGGCGTTCGAAACCCTCGTGTATGAAACTTAGATTCGACTAGACGACGACCAATAGCCATTGGATAAATTCGTACAGCCTGATGATGTACATCTTCTCGCAGTTTCTCCGATAGATAAAGCCCAAATTTAATTTACCATTGAAATTTTCAAACGCAAATATCCTTCCGATCAAACTTTATCAGCGATAGCTATACAACGTGTGCAAAAATTCCGTAACGTTCTCTCTACGAGCCGGTGGTGTTATAAAATACCGTCTCTATTGTCAACCGCAACTGAAAATTCAAACACGAGAAACACGTTATAGAATCAAGTTATAGCGGGGATCGATGGAGGAGCGGAGTAAAATAAAATAAAATGAATTGAAATAAAATGAGAGAGAAAAGAAAAAGAAAAAGGAAAAAAATTTACCATCGAGCGGAGTGTCACGCCGCAGGGGTCGCATTCACTCCTCGATTCGATTGGAGAAGAATCAAGAGTACGGGACGCGAATATTTTAAGGAACTTCACCCAGTAGCCAGTCGCCGTGCGGTTCGTACGGGAGAAATAAATATTCCAATTCTCCTGCAGTTCTCCCCCTGAAGTTTTTTTTCGACAACGAACTATAAAACACGTATACGGTAGCGAAGGAAAACTTGCGGATGATGTATACGTACGCGTATACCTATACGCCAATCGAATTTCACGCGTCGTTTGCATGATTTTCAACCGTCGTCGACTGCATCAGCGATGATCATCACGGGTCCAGGAAGTTATTCGGCAAGAATTTTATCCGAAGAATTATAATGGTATATAGATGGGGCAAGTCTTGTCGTGGGTTGTGGCCGGGTACACGTGGAGCCGGTCAAGCGAGGCTGGACGATATTTGATCGACCTCCCTGGTGGGGGATTCATCAACAAGGCATTGAACCCGGGGGTACTCTGGCCCGGCGAAGAATCAGATGGTCTTAAGATAGAGTTAAGACGAATTTTAAGCGCGCGCGTCAACTCTTGGCTTGGTGCTCGGGCTGGAATGCCGACGACAGTCGTCGACGCGACTCTGAACATACGGTGAATAATTACGAAAACATTACTCGCGCTACGACCGCAGCACGCGACACCCCAAAGAACGTCACTGCGGCTCGGTCTCTCCTCTTCAAAGATCATAAAATCATACGCAGATATTTCTAACAAAAAGAAAAAGAAAAATAAGAAAATAGTTTTCTGGTTATATGTAGATTTGAAACCGCGTAAGAGGTCCTGCACCATCCTCTCTGAACATACCCGCATTAAATTTCTCCCGCAAATTTTAAAGTCTCGAGCTACCTCCTTCGGGCATCGAATTTCCAAACGACATGACGCAATCATTTCTATAAATATAATCCAATCGTTGCGACCAATAGAGAAAGGGAGATATACAGGATAAAAAAAATCAAATAAAATTAAAAAAAAAAAAAGAAATAGAGAGAGAGAAAAAGACCGAAACGGCGGAGGAACGAAGGAGAAAAAGACGGTGAAACTGACGACGAGAGAAAAAAAAAATTGGAAACGTGTATCGATATACACGTATCCGGCAGCCATGCCAGGACCCTGCGTCGAAAAGAACCAAGTGTTTCGAGTTACGAACTGCCCCTCGAGATACGCGCTTAGAGATACAAAGGTCTTGTGATTCTTTATTCTCTTTTCGATTCGCGCGCATAATGTATCAAGTCTTCCCATACCAGGGAGCCGATGGGTACTTGCGAATGCTCGAGTTGGGTGAGAGGAAAAAAGGAGGAGAAAGACAGAAAAAAAGGGTTAGTGAATTTCGTTCTAAAATAACCGTCTAATAATGCAACGCGGAACAAGTTATTCTTGTAGTTGAGCCCCCTGACTGGGTTAAGTCTCGTTTGTGGTTGGTTTTACTTTAGCGACATACATTGGGACAGGGCATGGATCTGGAGGTACAACTCGCGGACTTTCCCTCGCGGACACACCGCAGCGTAACATGTACGTGGGTGGGAGATGGACGGTAAGATCTCCGCTCTGCTCGTGCGAAGCGGAGCGAGAAGAGAAGAAATGAGAAATGAAATGAAAGAAAAGAAAAAAAGAACAAACTAAGAGAAAGGGAGCAGCGAAACACAACTAAGAGATACAGAGACGTGAGGGCTGCGAGGGCTACGGGAGTAGAAAAGGAGATACAGAGAGAAAGCGATACGCTTTTGCATTATTTAAACAAAGACAAGAGCTAGAAATGGAACTTGCGCATTTCCGAACAGCGGAGGCATGTGCTTATGCAGATGCTTTTATTGCAATATACATACCCATACCAGGGCTCGTCTTGGCCCAGTTGAAAACCGGTTGAAATAATTGCTCAGCTATGATCGGTTTCCCTTCCTTATTCTTCTTCTCATACGTTTATCCAAAATCTTATACGTATCCTAGTTCGAGTTATGAGGTACTCGAAGGGTTACGACCTAAAAATTTTGCACCTCTTTAAATTTCCTTTATCTCTTGTCTTTTCAATTTCAATGTAGTTACAAAAATAATTTGCGGGAGTGAAACTCGATCGAACGATCGCGCGAATCGGGCCCGATCAATTTCCTCGGAGTATTACAGTCTCGCACTAGTAGGTCTTAGAGAGTGCATTACGTATCTGGCTAGTCGGTACTTCGAACGAGACGCAGCCTCTTCCGCATATACGGACAAGATATCTTACGCCTGCCTAACCCGATGCATAACCCATAAGGCATTAGAGCGCTCTCCTCACGCAACCTTATTAAAGCCTGCGCAGCCTATAGACGCCGCTAGTTCTGAGCGTTGAAATAACTGAAATATATATTACGCTCTACACTCGAGAACGTTCGAGAAATTTACCAAATGACACTATCAACGAATGTTACTGTGTTCTATTCTCCCTCTATATAGCACCGATTTACGCGATATAATTATAAGTCCCCAAAGGACGCCTGCTGGGGTGCTGATCGGGTATCCTCGTTAATATTCTAACAGAAATAGGTGAGAGACGATTCAACATTTGGCAATATAACTTTACCTCGAAGCACCCGACTGGCAGTTCCAAGGGATGAAATGCGGTCAGAAAATTGGACGCCACCGATCCTGATTCATTAAAATTTAAACACTTCGCGTCCGTCTGTCTAGACACTATAGACCTGAATTATTTTAGAGCATTTAGGTTTTGAGTTGCGATTAATTTTCCATCGATTCGACGTATACGTGTTAAGTTGCACGGGACATCGAGAGAAGAAATTGAGGAGCGCGATAACGACGGATGATTTTTTTCCGCGATGAATTATATCGTAACGAGAACGATCGTGAGGACATCGTTTGTCCAAGGGGGGTTCTTTGTTGCTAGGTTGAACTAGTCGATCCGACGTACCTACCGGTATCTCCTGTTGAAGCCGCGTTATGGGTGTGGCTATGAATCCATGGGAAATGGCAGAGCTGAGGGAGTGAGATGTACGGATGAAAGGAGAGAGTAAAAGCAACATGGATCTGATTGCCGGCACGGCATTTCATGACAAAGGGTCATTTATACGTTAGACGAGCCCACTTTTCAGCCCTGGAATAAAGCGAGCTTTCCCGAGTTATACTAAACTTTTTCCTCCGAATACATATTTTCCTACCACAACCCACCCCTTCTCGCTCTCTAAAAAATGAAAACAAAACAAAAAAATCCCCCGAGAATCGACGTCGACCGAAAGGGCTTAAAAATTTCTGATTCGCGAGTACGTAACTTCGAAATGAAATACATACGTGAAAATTGCGGGCGATTAAAGCTTCGCGAATCTCGAGTTCAGTGCAACCGGCAGCTACGGAGAAGATACAGCTGGGTGTCGTGTTCTCTAGGGTTAAATAAATCAAATCTGAAACCCGGAAACCTTAGAACTATCTGCTCTGGCTATATAGCAGTGACGTCACAGACTGGTTGTGTAGCCACATACATATGTGTAGATTCTATACTTCTATACCTTATACTCGTCCCAGAGTCTGCGCTGCAGCCGATCCAGGAAACATCTGCCACTGGCAAGCCGCCGACAAAATCAATGAAATGAAATGAGACGCGGATTAAGGTGGGAGAAAAAGCGAATTACACGTTCAGACGGCTGTACTGCAGGCCGTATACTTTTATATGAAAAAGGACAGATAGAGAATAAGGAGAGAAAAAGTTAACCGTAAATGATATCGCATATTGCGCAACGACGCGCCAAAGGTGGAAGGTGCTTCGACTCTCTATACGCGTGTACGACACAACCCCGAGTTATTACAATAGCCACTTTTACGTCGTGTGCTAAAAGGATAATTCGAGATAATCGATCGATTATCATTTTCTTTTTATTTTTCTTTTTTCTCAATAGAATTCGGTGCAATTAATATTACATCACATAAGCATAATATATCTAACGAGTTATAATTGGATCAGGTTTTTGGAAAACAGGTTATTGAATATACACGATCATTAGGTAGGGAGAAAATTTCCGACGCTCAATAATTCTAATTCGTATAGCTCGGAGGCTTAAGACATAAGCTTCCTTGTTTCCTCTGGGCCATTTCGAACGATATTTTCAAGGCTCTGGAACTCAGAAACCAATACACGAAATGCGGATGGGCGTTGTCTTGAGAATCGCGACCACCCTCCGCGCAAGTCAACGATTATACATATTTTTTCTTTCCTTTTTACAATTTCAAAAGGAAGATGAAAGCAAGAAGCTTGAAAAAGAAAATATAATCCAGCAGCATTTAATTTCAAAGATATCATTATTATCTTGCGCTCGGATTCCACTCGACATTCGCACTTCACGGTTATATGTATACGTGCGGGTTTCGAATTACCGAGTCCTGTAACGTCTGATTTTACTTTGTAAGGTACGTTTATTGAATAAACTGCAGGATATCATCTTATTCCTTTAATACTATGGACTAAAATCGCAGTGGAATATCCCAGTTTCCCATTCTACCCTATGCGATGGGTCGATGCATTGCAGTTGCCGGATTCGAGGTTTTCCGGGCACTCGGCCAGCATCGGAAAGTCGATAACACCTTCGAGTTAATAACACTCGCGTGACCAAAAACTCATCCGTTCGGGGATCATTATATGGTAAAAAGGTGGCTAATTTTTCCTACCACATCCTGACCACCGTCGCAACCTGTGCGTCTGCAAAACTTAATTATCCCCGCTTGCATGAATACTTCCTCTAAATTAATCAAACGGTGTGTACCCAACATCCATTACTCGAAGGTGAATGCTCACGTGTTCATAACTTCCGTCGCAGTTTTAAAGCTACCAAGAAATCCGCATCTGCCAATAAAAGTATCTGTAATAAAACGAATTTCATTCCGAATTCGAACGAGTCCTGATTCTCGCCGTTTTCGTTTGACCTGCTAAATTCGATTCTTTTTGTTTGTCTCCTCAGTTGATGAGGACACGATTCGTTACAAGGAGCAGCAGGACGACGTCGTGACTGAATACGTAGTGAAACATTTCATTTCAATTTCAACCTCCTATCAGTTTCGCGTTCGCTTTATTTCTTCTCTAGCTATAAAAATGCGCGTGTGCACCGGTATAGAAAGCGTTCTACATAAACCGAAGTAATTTTCTCCTCTGGAAATAAACATGGTTCAAAAAATTTGTGCGAATGTAATTTTTGCCCGTACAATACGTACACAGCATACGTACAGCGAAAATGCTCATCTTCGCTTTACCGTCTATCTGATCTAACGGGTAAATGTATTTATTGCATTAACTAACGAGATAACGCGAAACTTAAGGATCGATAACTTTACTGTTCTCTGTACCTGATCTCTAGAACTGCAGCACAGCAAGTTGTAGAATAGAAAGTGCGTTTTGTAGGAGCTTAGCTAGGATTAATATCCGTATTCACCGATACAGATCTTTACTGCATATACGCTCTACCTCAACAGAATCAAGCTCACAAGATTCTTTAGAGTTATATAGCGAGAAGTCGCAACGTCCGAGAGGGATGCCGATATTTTCCCATGTTCAGTATCATATAATTAGCCGGTTACATAACCGTGTAACACGCGTACATAAATGTCTTGGGATATATACACGTATTATATATTTATGGTAAGGTGGACGCCGTCGTTAAAAACTGGTAAGATCAGTTCGGCAGGATGTGAGAGACGCGGTCTCTGACAGTCTGATTTTATTCGACGAATCGCTTCTTTATAATAATCGGTACAAATGATCGTCGCAGCTCGGTAAGGGTGTTGAATATTCGTTTCTCACACACCCCCCGCAGTTTTGGGGGAAATTTTTTACGCAGCTTAAGACGCGAGCGATTATAATCGATGAATCATTGAAAAAAATAAATAAAATAAAATAAATAAAACGAAACATGATAAAAAGATCCATAAATTTCCCAGCCATTTGCATCGGTCGACTGACGACCCGTTTGGTATAGTGCGCGATGACCATAAACTCCGTTCGAAGTTTACACCAAAATTTTAAACGCATTGGAATGTCAAACTCGTTTGGAGATCGTTGACACCTAGATCTCGTCGTATTTATAAAGAAAAAAAAAGAAAAAGAAAAAGAAAAAAAACGAAAAAGGAAAGAGAAAAAAAGTAAAATAAAATTCTTAAATTCGCTCGTGTTTCCGCATCTCATTTCGAAGCATGCGTGTGGTTCTTTCCCAACCCAATCGACGTGACTGACTTTATTATATACTCGTCAAAGAGCGTCTAAATAAATTCTCTTTTAGTTCGACGTCGGAATAATCAGAATTCGGTATAAGTCCGCTCGCACATGAAAAATTCGAGTAATTTTGACAGGTGTGGCGGCTGCAATGCCGCTGATTACGCTAAGATATTGCGCACCGCAAATTTTTCGGTGGTCGTCCGTAACAATCGTTTACAAATTTTCGCACCGAGTTATTCGTGGTGTAAACTAAACGTATGTATAAAATATGTAAGCAGACGTGTTTGCTCGCGTGTGAACAACTTTACGAAGCTCACATACGCGTTGAAGATGAGCTAATGTAAGGCAGTTTAAGGTAGGGTTGAGTTGGGTTGGTTTGAGTTGAGCCGGCTTGGGCCGGCCCGGTATCTTGTGTTGGTGCCTTCGTGTGTTGTGATTCGCAATTTCCTAGAGCATTCACCTTCGAATTACCGTTACTTCAGAGCCGCCATCTTACTTACGCGGTGCTGTCTCTCTAATAACAACACGACACAAACGGGAGAAACAAAAATTTACGACGATTTATTCAACCGCACCACGTATATTTGGGCGTCTAATGGTCGAAAGGTTTCTGTATACTTGACGTAAATTTCTTTTTCTATTTCGTTACCGTAATGATCGTTAATTATATGCAGCCGAAATTGCGTAAGAAAATTAAAAGTGTATCTATCTCCCTTCGTACCTTTTACCTCGAACTTGGACGATCAGAAATTGTCTACTGAATATGTGAACAAAAAAAAGGATAAAAACTGACGCGACGAATTGCAGTCGTTTCATACCACGTAGTTTTTTTGTTTTATTTCAGCGCACTTTCCTCATAGACGATAAAATTTGACGATAACAACGCCGATTATGTCAGCACGAATGACGACGAAAATATTGCTGGTAATAGCGTGCTGTGGATTATTATTCGGATCAGATTGACGGACATAGGACCTTATAAAACGATCGATTCGTAAAACGACCCCCCACGAATATCACGAGGCCCACGAGATATAATTAATCCTTTTTACACAGTGAGAAAAATATTTTTCTATTGTATTCAAAAAAATAATCGATAACTTATCGTTTATAAATTTCTTCGAGTATAATTAACTCTGGGTATTAGATATCTTCTATAGGAATTTCATTATTTCGTGGTGTTGAATACCTTATAGGATGTAACGGACACCTCAATTTTTAGATTTATCCAAGCGAGGATTGTGTATACCTGTAACGACGTTCCTCTATACATTATCCTACGTATACGTAAAAAATATGTAGGTAATATTTATACACATACATAGAAACTAGCGTCTATAGAAAGCCTCGTATATATGACGTTAAATTTATAGATTTGGGATTTGCGAGAGATTTACGCTCGTGCACGAACCCCAGTCGGCGCATTTCGTTTACCTATATGTGTATACCTATACATCTATCCGTCTCTTTTTCTCCCTATCTCTCTGTCTGTAGCAAACGAACGATAGATCACGACGATGGGAAGATATAATATCAGTAATATAACTACGAAGTGCAACTACGAATACATATTACAGATTCGCTACGATCTCAAGCGAGAAGAGTAGGAGATATCGCCGCAGATTCTTCTAAGTTCGCCAGACCGAGAGGGAGGCGATCATTTTGCACGTCTTATTACATATATCGCGAGTGAAAGTGCAAAATTTTTAAACGTTTACTACCCACACAGAACTCAGGCTAAAAATTTTTCCACCTCACAATTCCACCCGAAAGAAAAAAATTTCCCCCATACGATCGATCGGTGTACATAATTCACCGATGGAAAGACCAATCAATCATTCTTATTACCTGCGCGATAGAGAATCTTCGGACATTTTTATCGTTGCGAAGAGAAGTTTTTTTTTTTTGGTCCCACGATCCACGTGCGAATTTATTTATCTCATTCGATTATATTGTAGCATAGGTATGAAGCGTTGATTATAATAGCGTGAAAATATGTATACGGAAAATAGTTAGATATATATTCATGACTCTCGGATGGTTACAGTTAGTTTAAAAATTATTTACCTTGTTTTTATTTTTGTTTGTTTGTTGCTTCGTTCATCCGTTCGATGTGACGACAGCGGTAACGACTGAGCGGAACGGTAATGAGAAAAAGAGAGTAGAGATCAGATGAGAGAATAAGATTGCGATAACAGCAATACGTATATAATGACAATTATAATACGGATTGTTTGTGAAGAGGCACCGGTGCATTGTTCCTCCGTTCCAAGCTTTTCCGTTAATGGGTATAATTGCCCGTGAGGGCGATGCGCCTCTAGTTGTTACGTTGCATCTTACTTTGCCATTATGAATTATGCATAACCGTTCGACCGTTCGTCCGCCCGTCTTCCCCTACTTTCGAACACGCCATTAAAAAAGAATAGAAAAAAAAATCGTAATAAAGCAACAAAAAAAAAAAAAACGATAGAAAAAGAATACTAGGTACACCTATGTATATCAACCGCACTTCCGCGAACTTCGCGACACTGTTGGCCAGAAAAAAAAAAAGAAAAAAAAAATTTCAATGCCCTGCCGAATTTTAATCGAAGATTTGGGTCTCTTGACGATGAGCAAACGATCGATATCTGATACGTGTGTATACGTCATATGTTGTACGTTTGAAAAATATGAATGAAATAATTTTCTAGTAGTTTTTCCACGCACGATCAAAAGCCTCGTATCTATATAGAGTACCTAATTAGTAGACTAACAATTATCCAATTAATTCAGATAATTAAACAGTTGCACAACGTGGTATTATACACACTATAGTCGTGGCAATGAACTCTATCTGGTAAGTCTTTTCTCACGTGTCGCCTCAGTTATAAAATAATATACAGATTAATAAAGAGGATAGCCTTACAGAAAAAAAGAAAAATTCTTTTACTCCCGCACAAGATTCGCGTAGAGGTATGTGTATAAAGAACACGCTGCATATCTAGTTTCGTCTGCGATTCGCGGTAGATGTAATCCACGTTTTTTGTTTCCTTCCCTCTTTTATTTCAAGTATTTAATATCAGCAGTCGATTTTTGACGGATGAAAAGTTTCGACGTAAAAATTTCCTCGCGGAGGTGGATGTGGATGCAGAAGAGGTCGACGTCCGCAACGGGGAAGGTACAAAAGAACCGCGATGCGAATCTGCTTGATATTTATTTATTTTTTTTGTTTTCTTTTTGCTGTTTCGTGTTCCTTCCGCTCCATTTTTTCCCTTCAATTTTTTACGGCAGAACAGCCGCAGGTCCGACCTTCGGACCCGTCAGCAGACCATCCGACTCCACACATACGTGTTCCCGTTATCGCTTCGGGTTAATCATTCCGATGCGTACGATAGACTTTTCTCCATGTCATCGCACCGCACGCGTTGCAGTTATGTACTTGAAAACTCAGATTGCTGCACTTATGCTGGAGGATGTAAAAATTTGTTGGACTTATCCAGTCGATGCATATAACGAAGATCCCATCGGCTATACGCTTCCAAAAAAAAAAAAGGAGTAAGAAAAGAGCAGAAAAAAATTGATAAACGTTCGATACTCGTACAGAAAGTGATACAAAGACTCTCCGTGACTCCGAGTAGACTTCCCGGTGAACGAGTATAGTAGGTATTAATAGTCAATTATAGTTGAACGTCGAGACGCCGACGCTTAACTAGCACCACGATCTGCACCTTTATGCTGTAGGCTCCGCTCCAGGTTACGTTGACGTTTCCGTATGTTTCATCACGTAACACCTGTTTTGCTCTTCGCAGGCCCTTTACAGAACATGGATATTATCCTACGCCACGTCGTGCGGTTTACCATTTTTCTTCTTTTTTTTCTCGATAATTATTCTAATTATCTTCTTTTTTTTCACTCATTCAATCCAAACGAATTTACCCGCGTAAAATATCAGGCGTGAATACACTTTTGATTTTCTACACGATCCACCGGTGCGCCGATTCGAGTTTTACCATGGGTATAATACGAAATTCGGTGTGGGTGTAGAGCAAAACGTAAAATGCACTTTCTGCACGTTATAATAGCACACGAGCTATTTTACATCGCTTGCAATTAAGCCCGCGGTTTCAGGTACAAAACAATCAAACAAGTAATAATATAAATATAACTATGAGTTTGAGTTTATACGTAGGTAGAAAAGTAGCGATGAGAGGATAGAGACAGAGTTAAAGTTTGTTATGGGATATATAGTGTGCGCAGAGGTAGACTCGATGGTGATCGTAACATATTAGAGCTATAAGTTACGTCAGTGCATATGTACAGTTTAACAGGGTAGATGGATAGAGATAAGCATGGGTGGGTGATGGAGGCTAGAAAGTGCATTGGGAAAGTCTAAGCGGGGAGAACGTCGAGTGTATGTATATATAGGTATAAATGTAATAATAAATTATTCTCTCTCAAGAGAGTTCGCTTGTAAGACTCGGTTAGCCGTTCCTCGACAAGAGTCTTTATACCTATATCTATAGAAAACCTACAGCAAGTAGATATCTATCCGATACACAGCTCGGCAAAACCTCCTACAATTAGACGTCCGAATGCTGCGAGAATATTCAACGCGACGGCCGACTTTTGCAGTGATAAGCAGCTGCGCGCAGGTTTCGCTGCACATATAAGCGAGTTATTACCTTATAGAAATTTTATTGCGAAACAAACTCGACGAACGTTATTTCGTTCATTTTTTCCCCCTAGTTCAGGATAAATTTTCAGTCGAGGAAAAAGATACGTTGACGAGGGGAGGTGATTTCGGTGCGTAAATTTGAAAGGCGCGAGCAGGTATAATATGCGGGAAAGCGGAATGGTTCGACGGTGGTGATTCGGTCTGCGATATTGAGCGCAAGTTGCTAAGAAAGGGGGAAAGTTTAGCTTTTAGCTTCTATAACAATAAGTATTACGTAGACGCGACTTAAAGACGGCGATACCTGGATAGAACGGCACTCCTCGTTCGGCAGGCGGTACTTGATAATGAAGTGAAGGGTGCGGCTTTTCCTGGCACAGTGTTTCTTCAAGAGGGTACAAATTCCGACACGTTTCTACACTAGAGGCACACTCGCACAGTGCACTTTGCGCGAAAAAAAAAAAAAAACAGAAGAGAAAAGAAAAGAGCAGAGAAAAAAAGGAGAGAATAAAATAAAATAAAACTATGGGGATATGTGCGGGAAAACTGCAGAGGATCGTACAAACGTAACTTGAATATCAATGCAAATACGATGACCTGAGAAAATATATGCGGTGACGAGGCTTCCTTGTAAATAAGGGTGTTCGCTACGCCAACTGTTCTTTAATTCGACCTTCAACTATCGACCTACCGACTAGTCATTCGCCAATTGAATCTTAATTCTTCGCCTAGTTCGTTGCAATTCATCAAGATATAAGATCTTTTTTTTTTACTTCGAAGCTGATGCGTGGTTCCAAAAGGACCACCCGATAGGTTTTGCCACAAAGACGAACTTCTCGTGTAGGGTACATAATAACACGTTCATATGATATATATTATGTACATATTTTCTTAACGTTCTTGCATAATTCGAAAATATTTTATGCGTTGCGTGTGGCGTGCATTAGATACGCAACGGTATTACATTGGTTATATGTACCTGTATAACCATGTGCATTACATGGTTGCGGGGCGTACTTGCAAGTTGCATGGGTATGTGTGTAAAGAAGTAAATAAGTAAAAGAGTGAAGGAGCTGTAATGGAGTAAAGGTGTACCGGGTGAGAGAGGGACGGAATATGCAACTATCCGTAAATGTATAATATGCCTAGAAATTCTCGTGGCGAAGTACTATGCAGAGCTGTGGAAGTTGTGTAGTGTGAGACAGAGTTCGTGGCGGTACGAAGCTTGGCGTTTCCATGAGTCCCAAGTCCAGAAGTGTTTATTATGATAATGGGCTGCTATTGCCCTCAGGATTCTCACGGTGTCAGTGTCGTTGCTCCGGTACACCCGCGCTGCCAGGAAAACTAGAAAAATAGAAACTAAAACCGCCAAACTTTGGTCCTCGGGAGAGTGAAAAGCCACCCGATCAGGCGATCTCATATCAAGTTTATGAAGTGACCATCAGGAAAGAAGAATTCAACTCCAAGTAGAACGATGAAATTTTTGTTAACCATCAGGCCAGTTTTTTTGTTATTCTGATTTTGATCATCTGAGATCGAAAGGCTGGTGATCATGGAAAAATGTATGCATAATTGACGGAGGCTAATTCAAGCCAAAGATTCGAATCCACACAATAGAGAATACGCTTTGACACCGTAGCGGTTGACTTGAACTTGCATCGAGTGAAGACACGGTCGACTGCCCAAGGACAATTGCGATTCTCTGCCCCCTTGAGACCCGGAGGAGAGCCCAACGTTCTTCTTCTTCCTTTTCCTCCACAACTTTTTCCTATGCTTTCAGTCATTTATTCGCATCTCAACATCTGCCTATCTGCAACGTAGCGAACTTAAAACAATGAATATCCGTTTCTACGATCACGCGTTATAAATTCTTTTCATTACCGTCGATCATATTATAACTGAACAATTTTTTTCCACCCCTTGAATGTTGGATGAGAATTTTTTCTATTCGACCAAAGAGAAATAGCGCACCGCATTTTCATTTTGTTCAACGAGTATAATAATACGTATTCAATGCACAATCAACAGCGGCTGAATAAACATTTGAAAATTATTGCACACGATGCGGAAGCGGGTAAAGTTGCTTCTACCCCCGTTGTCATCGCTACTAATTACAACTGAATAAAGCGCGTACCTTCGTATGAGGGGGTTCTATTAAACGTTCCCTTATTTCTCTTTCGGATCTAGAAAGTACACGGCAAAAGCGTAGAAATTTCAGAGAGAGCAACGTATCAGAAGAGTAAAGGTGCAAAATAGCGGAAGAGCTGAAGAGCGAATAAACGGAAGCAGTAAAAGAGGACGGAAGAGAGAAACGGACGAATCTGGAAGGGTCTTTATATCGGATTATATTACTACGTGCGTTATCTCCTACCTCTTCGGACCACATTGTCGTTTTAGGCTCTACAAAAGGTATAAAGTCACTCCAAATCGTGTACGCAAGCCATTTTCTATATACCTTATTCACGTTTTCTCGTACCACCAAAATATGGGTGTTTTGCAAATTTCTATTACCACCGGATGAACGCTGTTTCCACGCAGGAAAATGGGATGCTGCAGAGATTAAACCGTAAATGCTTTTCCGGCGAACGAGAAGAAAAAAAAGTCAAATCAAATGAAATGAAATTCGAAGGAACGATACGGTGTTTTACCTCGCGTAAAAAATTTGCTTTTTTTTTTTTTTCTCTAGCATTGTCAGGGCGTTATTCCCCATTTAGTTATCAAGTCCTGCAACCGTTAAATTACTCGTCCAGCTCCTATGGCTTCCAGCAGAAATTTTACCGTGACGTCCAATCCGACCGGTCATGGTCCGTCCGATAGAACATATATCAAACGATGAGGAAGGATCGTAAAAAATTTTACGCCGAAAGACCCACGACGAAAAATAACTGGGTTTGTGGTATTTGACGACTATCTTATACGTTGACACCCTCAGGTCTTCTGATATTCGCAGATAAGCTTGTAAACTTTGAGTTCCGAAGGATAACGAGCAATTTTGTGAGACTGTTTTTTTTTTCTTTTATTCTGTTAAGCCAGGCTTTGTTCTTCAGATAATCGATGTGCTTCGGATGGGGTAGCAAATATCGAGGGGTGAATCCCACGAGCTACCTCGGCCAAATAATTGCGACCGCCGAGTAGTGCACATCGGTACATAGCTTGTTATACAGGATGCTCGTTAGTTACGACAAAGGTCTAATTAGATTTAGGATAGACTGGACGGCGAAAAGCACAGCTTCCGTATACCGTATGTATGCATGTGCGGACAATTCTGATAGAACCTGAGGGTAGAGACGCGATGAAACGCGATTTTGCACCTGAAATGAAACTACAGTGCACAGCACGGGACTGCGAGCCAGGGAGTTAGGTGGGCATCGAATATGCATTAAACCAAGGGAAGAGAGGGAGAAAAAGTACGCCTTTGGGGGTGGAAGCGGAAGAAGTAGAGACAGAAACTGGCATAGGGAACGAAGGAAGCGAAGGGGTGATGGTGGGCACGGCATTATATATTCGACGGGTGAAAATGGCTGCTAAATTAATCATTTTCCATGCTGTATGCTCCCCCGTACAGTCACTTCCGCTCACATATGCCTTCCGCCTTATACGACCTACCCTTACCCGGTATAACATAATTTATTATTTAAAACTCTACGACCTGTCCATCGGATCTCGTATTCCAAACTATCACCTGGTGCATCAGCGGCCGCATTTTGTTCCTAATACTATCGAAGCTATTTCCTACAATTGGCGTTATGACTCCCATTTGTAACATGATCTCGAAGGATTTCTTGTACCAAACGACGAGAAAACAAGTCCGAGTTGAACTCCGCAGATGAATTTACGCGACATCGAGAAAGCCGCAGGTATATAATATGATTTACCGCTACTCGCAAAGCAAACTATGTATTTTGTGCAAACGTAGAAGACTATCGGGATCATCTGTGCTGCCAGTTGAGTATAAGGGGAGAAACATATCCACATTTATCCTAGTGTTTAGTATAGGGGTTGGCAATATGGGAGTCGCGTACCAACGTACTTGAGTCGAGGGTTATGACCTAGTTTTTCGGGGCGGGGGGGACTCGGTATAAAGCCAGCGTTCGCTTCGCGAAGGCCACAAGCTTTGCACGAGGGAGGCGGTGGTTGGGTGGAGCTGTAAATGGAGGGAAAACGCTCGAAGCACTCTGGAAAACAAGTTTGGCGTCGAGCTTACCAGGAATTTACGTTGCACCCCCTCTTTGCAAACCCCCGTGGGGCAAATGATATACACTGAAAGAAGAAAACAAAAGCCACAACGATCGCTTTTCTGCGATAGTTTTTAAAAAGAAGAACGACTAGGACGTCGCTTTCTGGAATAACCGCTTCCTCCGTAACCAAGATAGATTTTCTTTACCGCCAGCAATCAATCGACTGAATATATTTCACGATTATTTTATTCACTCCCGTAGTATACAGGGAGGTGAAATTCGCCTATGGTCGAGTATGTAATCGATCAATCCCGATGATAACCGTGATGCAAACTCGATGCCGATGAGAAGTTCATATAAGGAGGAGGGCTGGTTAAGTTTTATCAAGTTGCCATCCTGAAACGACCAATTACCAGAGGCATCCTCGAGATCGATCTCATGAAAGACTGAAAACTTGCCGTACCCGGCTGCAGCGGAGACGTCTGTTTATGGATTTCCTCGCTTACGTACGGAAGACGTATGTCTGTCTGAGAATCTCTCCGGAATAACGGAATTTTTTTTTCTATTTCTCTTTTTCTTCTTTCTTTCTCTTAATCTAAAGTGTACTGTAATATACGACGAGAGACGAGTTCACCGCAAACTCCGAGAAACTAGAAAAAGCTCCCTGCGAGACCTACGGCGTGTTCACTGCAGGATTGACGAGTGACGGCTGGCGGATGACATCTCGGTGTCTTGTTTTTAGGAGAATTCACCCTTCGTAGTCGAGTACAACATGAGTTAACCGTTTCTGACTAGCTGCGGAAGCTTTTGCTCCAGAGATAAGAACGACGACCTATGCTCGAGTTATTCGGCTCGAAGACAACGGTAACTAATTAACGCTCGCGATCTTACTCACGCCCATAAGTACGGTGGAATAAATCCTATTTGTATATGAACTTCTGTATGAATAACGAGGGGAATAACGGTAAAGGTATATCGAAGAACGCGGAGAAGTTTTCAATAAAGAAAAAAAGAAAAAGACAAGAATTAAAAAAGCAAAAAAGAGGGATAAGATATTACAGTCAGTTCTGTCGCTAATGATTCTCAACTACGGTCCAGGGGCAAATATTGCTCGTGGACAAAGACGTCGCGCCACTTTGCACCCCGTGGCTCGTTAGCGAGTCATTACCGAACGAAGGAATGCCCTCGCCTCACCTCGCCTCGCGTATTTTCCTCTCCTCGCTCCTCTCTTCTCTCATCTTCTCGGTAAGATCTTCCGCTTTGTCCCTCGAGAGGGGTGTGCCCAAAGAAACGAGAAGAAACCGGGAGCTAGGCGAACTTGAAATCTCGAGGAGACCAAAACTTCCTGGTCTTGCGTAAGACCGCGAAATTGTAAATGTGATGAAACGGTATTATGCTCGGGGAGGAGATACCTTTACGCGCGCTACGCATTTCTATTATTTTCTTTCCTCCGTCGTTCCTCGCTCGACTATTCACTCTTTCTTATTCCCTCTTACAGGTATGCCTTATACCAGCTCTCCCTCCACGACACCGTCTGCTTCTCATGCGTCTCCGTTTTCTTTTCTATATAACTGTCACGGGCTCGATTACTGTTAACATCGCAATCCGGTGCAATCGACCAATCAACCACATTCCCCCCGTTAGCGATATATTTCCACGGGGAAACGTATAGAGTAGACCGGTCGGGACCGAGTTTTCAGACTTTCAGGAGACTGACGATCCCTCCGAGACGAACGTCTTTTGATTTCACTAGTCCCAAGCTTTTTTCTATATCATCTTTTTTGCAACAACTATAGTTGCTCGGAAATTCTCAACCTATAACGGCGAAGCTACGGAGCTTTTAACATGCCGTTACATGAAGAATCTCATGTATAGTACTCTTCAGCAAAGCAAAACGCATCATACGCACACCTCGATAATCTTCGAGATTTTATGGAAAAAGAAAAATAAAAAAACATAATTATTTCAGCAATTTTGATCAGAGATATAAGTCGTAGATTAATATTTTATTTTAATCATGAAGGTCATTATTTTATTTTTTCTTCTTTCTCACTTGTCACAGAACAACATTACGCTGCGGCGGACTCCAACAGCTCAACACCAGCGAAGAGTTTTGTACCCTGTAAGGTTTGCGGTGACAAGGCCAGCGGCTACCACTACGGAGTTACTAGCTGCGAGGGTTGCAAGGTAAGCGTATACCTTCAATTATCAATCGATCAACTCAATACCACAAACAGATGACATACCTATCAACTGTCCATTACTTTTCCTCGAGGTCACAACAGACAGCGGCGACAATTTGCTCGAGTATCATCTTTTTTTTTTTGTGTTTCATGAATATACCGATTATACACGAAACCGTAGGTGGTGATTAATAATTAATTTAGTAATACGCGGCGTTGGTGAATTTACTTTGCCCCGTAGGCGCGAGAGGAATAAATTTCATGTCTGACCAAACGCTGATCATTCTACTAGCTGCTGTCGCACGACTTCCGCCGCTACTACTACAGGAGGTTTTTCGCCCTAGGGAAAACGAAAACAAACTTAGTTAAATATATTTCATATGTCTCTCTTATATCTTCGATCTTTCCGCAGGGCTTTCGATATAGAACAATTGATCTGTCTATCGAAATGATCGGTAAAATTGAAATATCTCGATGGGTTTTACTCGTAGCTCGCGGGTATCGTAGGAATATTTGAATCCGCGCTAAAATGGAGTGAATATATTATCCCAAGCCTATATTCCGTTGTTCTATTGCATTGGCTACGAGATGACGTTATTGATTTACCCTTTACTAACTATCGTATTTGGATAGTTCAATAGTCAAAAGCTAGAGAGGCCACGGTAATCGATGGATATGCATTAGCGTTGTATTTACGTAGGTATTAGGCACGTGTACATAACACATATCTCCGTTGGAGTTTGTGTGACATAATGTACGCTGGAAAAGCATATTATCGGACACCAGATACACTGCTATCTACCTTCCTGTCTGTCTGCCATTCTTGCTTGTCTCTCGCACGTACATTCCGTTAATTAACATGATTGCAACGATCGCGAACGAACCTGGCGTATACACGTAGGTATAGAAATATCGATACGTATGTTACCATCCCCTAACATTATTCCGCTAGTTTACCATCCCCAGAGAACCTTTAGGGATTCTCTAGAGAACTCAGTAATCATCGAGGCCCTCGTCGATCACCAAGAACAATTTGATTCCGCTGTACATGATGCGAAAACGTTATATCTATGGTTATATCATCGGATTACTCGTAAAGTTCGTACTATGCTGTTTGAAAAATTTCAAAAAAATTTCAACGTTTTCCATCAACGATGATAAGACTTGACGTGTGATAACCTGGACCTGTAATGGTTTGCCGGTATAATCGGACGGCGTTATGAGTTCAAAAATTTGAAAAACCACCGTTCCATGCGACGAACTTGAATGACGAAAATTCTAAAGACTAAAAACGAAGTTTTCCTCACTCTGTGAATTTTGCTAAATTTACCTCAAAGTTATACCTGAGTTTCTCGAGTTTTCCCAGACCCCGCAATTCTCCTTTCGAAACTCCATCTCATAGAAACTGTATACCAGAGAATTATTATATTGTTCACGTGAAAAGCTTTTTCTCTAATAAAATACGGGTGAACCAAGCGCTCTTTTTATCATCATATTCGGACAGTAGTTTTTTTCCCACAGCTGGTTTATGTACGGGTTAATCGCGATGTACGTATACTTACGTTTATACTCATCGCCAATTCCACGCGTAGTTATATACGTTAAAAAACTAACCAGGTCAACTTTGTCTTCCGCGATACGTACGGTGGACGCACATCACGTATTTCATATCGTTGCACACAGGCATAACTTCACTTACGTAAATATTCTTGGATTATTTCCTGAAAACAGAATACCTATATGTGCACTTAACAATTTGTCCTCATACCGTTACAAATTATCGCATATATATTTATATATAGGTAAGTTTCGCGTACCAGACTCGCCATGTATTGCCCACACCGTCGTCCATTATTGCTTTAGAAAAAAAGGAAACAAAAAATAAATGAATAAAATGAAAAAAGAAAAAACACCGCGAGTCATTCTCTTTCAGCGTAAAAAAAACTTTGTTGGTACCCTCGCGCTTCCATGCGTTATACATAATCAAAATTGGGTGGGTATACAGGGATAGAAATACTCTCGAATCATTATGCGAAGTACTTGGTGATCGACGCTTTCCCGACTACTACGCTTAACGTGCCAACTTTTTAACTTGTTTATCGACCAGCTGCTTCAATGTTCTCCATTCGATGGTGGTTAAAACGATATTTCACACGCGAGCCCACTTCCGCAAAAGCTTTTCTTTTCTTTTTTTTTCATCACAAATTGGGACATCATTTTATTGCTGATCTGATCGATATAGTTGATAAAAAAAATAAATAAAATGACAAAAAAAATACTCACGGATCGTTTAGAACTGCAATAAATTTAGCGATAAACTAGATGCGTTTTCGATTAAACTGCAGCAACTATGCAGTTGGTATATGTATGTACATCGATATCACATAAGGTAATTTTGCATTTCCGTGTGTCCGTTGGAATTATGTTTAGCTTGAAATATCGTGGCGTATTGCAATTTCCTGGCACATTGTTTACGGTATTCAAAGTTGAGAATGTGTTGACATTTTCAACCCCAACGTCGGCTCAATTTCAACTCCGACCGCACGCCGAGTTGATAAACTTTCATGGCTATATTCGGATATCCGTCAGGAAATACACGAAACTCGGACGCGATCCCATCACGCTTTATACCCTATGTCTTGTAGAGTTGAAAAAAGATTATTAGAAACTTTATTATGGCGGATAGTAGCAAGTTTTCGTTCGGTAAAACGTTTCCAAAAGTTTGGGGTTTGCCCTCCAAGTTACACGCTTTAATACATTTCACTTCTAATTAGAGGGAAATTTACTACCGGTAGCGTGTTTGAGGATGTAACGGAGAGATATGAGGGTGGATTTACTTCTTTCTTTGTTTCTGATATTCGCAGCCCCACGTATCGGATCAGCGATATTTACGAATATGAGATGTACCTCGAAGGGATGGAAATATACAATAAATTTTCAGAGAGACGATATCGTACTTCCATTTTTCATACCTTATGCGCCAGTTGTTTCCGTAGAACAATATAGCTAGAGTGCCTCGTAGATAAATAAAACTGAATTATGCATAACCTTCTCCGCCCGAGGACTATAATATAAGAAAGCTTTCTCTGAGGAAAGGACGATCCACATGCAAAGGAACAGACGTGGTGACGTTTGTTCGGTTCGAGTGAAATTACAAATTATTGATCCGATCTGTATCATAATGTGACTGTTAAACTACATGTACATATATCATGGTAATGAGAGCGATATGGTGTATGAAATAAATTAATATTAGATGATCATTTCCCGATATATATCCAACGAACGCGTCTCATGCGGTCGCCACATCAGCCATCGCTGTTGTATTTTATATCGATCAAAACACGCTAAATAGATACAACTACCGATAAGAATTGAATATTATGAAAATTGCTTCTGTGTCATGTCGACCCGGTTTACGACGTCCAAAGTAACGCTCGCCTTTCCACGACCTGACACTCATTTTGTTATTTCAATTTACAAATTAAATTATTCCTGCAAGAAAATCTAATTACTTAAGTTGGATCATTATTTTTCAATATTAATTTCTTATTCATTATTTCCACAGGGATTCTTCAGGCGAAGTATACAAAAACAGATCGAATACAGGTGTCTAAGAGACGGAAAGTGTCTGGTGATAAGACTGAACAGAAATCGCTGCCAGTATTGCAGATTCAAGAAGTGTCTCGCTGTCGGGATGTCCAGGGATTGTGAGTTATTGTTATATATCCGTTATAGTTTTGCAAAAAACAACTATTTTCTTATTTACATTTGATGTTTCTTTTACTATCTGTAGCCGTAAGATACGGGCGCGTGCCGAAACGGTCGCGTGAACGAGGTCAGGACGAAACAGTCGCTACCACGACAGGAGTCCAGCAGATCACGGCGAGCGGTAACACGCAGCCTCCAACGTCCATTGCCAGGGTACCAGCGGCCGCAGTTGAACCTGATCAATCAGACGCCGATACAAAACAACTTGCAGTTTACGACGTCATTCTAACCGTATCGCAAGCTCATCACGCCCATTGTGGATTTACGGAGGAATTGACCAGAGGACTAGTACGGAAGCCGATGGTCATGCCGGTAATTATGCTGTACCTATCGTACGTTAGAACTGCACGCGCGGGCCTTCCGTAAGACTTTTATTTTGAATTTTCATGCGCACCTCGTACGACAAACTTTCTGTCTATGCAATAAAAATATTCCCTGTTTCAATACGAATCCAACGCGCCCAAGTTCGTCAAATTCCGATCATTCGGTCCTGAGATATGATGGAAAACGTATCTGCAGGTGGGATTGACAGAGAATTTTATGATTTAAACGCGCCGCGGCGCCTCAAGCCGGCCGCAATTCGAGCTCTCGCAAGTTAGTTACATTTTTGCCATTGCGTTGCGCAGGCTGCTACCTTCTTTCTCGCAACAGAAACAGCACTTTTTGAAAATATAGGCCCGCGCTCCGTAAGGATGATCAGCCGCGAGCTCGTGCTCAACAACGTTGCAAAATATTCGTACGACATTTTTTGACAGATGTGTCAGGTGGCTAATTCGCCGGCACGTCCTTTGATCGTAAAGATAATTTATGGGTTTTTAATAGATGATGAGGTGTGAACATCCTTTTCTTTTTTTTCTTCGGTCTAATTGTTAGAAGGTGTTAAACGATCTGTCGACACCTGTTAAAACTTGTTCACACCTCATAAATTAACCCTTTCCCAACTCAGGGCGGCATCCCTTTGCAGTGACTTTGGGCATTCAAATACTTCCTGGCTCAAATATTTTCTCGGAATTCTATGTAACCGCAAAAAAGTATATATGTAAGAATTCAGTGGTTATATGGAACAAAAGTACACTCAGGGAATCGAATTGTGTCCTATTTTGCCATACTAGAGCAACTAGAGCTTGGGCGGTTAGTCCATAATTATAGTCACCGAATGTACATGGAAATATCTTTTAAAAATACATTTATTTATCTTTTAAATTTGAAAAAATGCTCGTTCCACACAGAAAAGTCATTCATTTATTCAATCAAAGTAAAAATTATTTTTTTAATCAGTATATTACAAGGGTCATGACAATTCATTGATTATAATTTCTGAACTCATAATAATTAACATTATATTTTGTCTTCGGACAAAAAGATATTTGGAAGTTTTTTAGCCGGTGGGAATTTTTTCTCGTATTGGAATAGGGATTTGCGTTGTTAAGTTTCATAGTTTTTTATCGAGACTAATTTTTTTTGCGTTCAATAATCCGTTCAGCCCGCGAGTCCCGAGGATCCTGAGGCAGCATCTTCGACGGCAGAAGCAGTAGAATCCCAGAGAATTTGGCTGTGGCAACAATTCGCAGCCAGAGTAACACCGTCCGTTCAAAGGGTCGTTGAATTCGCCAAGAGAGTGCCAGGATTCTGTGACCTAACACAGGACGATCAACTTATATTGATAAAAGTTGGTTTCTTCGAAATCTGGCTTACTCACGTAGCAAAAATGGTCTCCGATTCCTCAATGACCTTCGACGATGGCACCTACATCACCAGACACCAAATGGAACTCATCTACGAGGTAATTTTTCAAGAAATTTCATACCTATATTTTCCTAAACTGCCAAAAAGCAGGACGAGATTAATTTTTTTGCTTCTGCTCTTTTTTCACAGCCTGAATTCGTGTCGGCTGTGATACAGTTCGCAACATCCCTGAACGCTCATCAACTTAGCGATACGGAATTAGGTCTTTTCTCCGGAGCTGTACTTCTCGGGGAAAGACCGGGATTGAACGATGTAAAGGCGGTTCAAAGACTGCAGGATAAGGTCCTCGAAGCTCTCCGTGTCCAGGCTGCTAGGAGTCATTCGACCAGCGAAGCGAGTGTTGCGACGAGCGTCGCTCAACGGCTTCCCGAACTTCGAGCCCTCGGTAGCCGTCACGCCAACCTGTTGGACTGGTTCCGAAGGAATTGGCCAAAGCTTAGGCTACCTCCGCTATTCGCCGAAATATTCGACATTCCAAAATGCGAGGAGGACCTCCAGTGAAGTGCGTTTATCTCCAGCCTATGCGCTCGCCGAAACGAAAAAGGAAAAATCCAAAAGAAAAAGAGCTACTTGGAAAATGTTCAGAGGTAAAAAACCACCGAGGTGCTAAGAGTTCCTCCGTGTGTTTCGCGGATCTGTTTCGAGATCCGTCGAATTTATTCCCTCTTGCAGCAAGAAATGTCATCGTAGATACGTATAACGTCCGATCGATCTATACGACCGCGTAAGACGCGTCGTTGATTTGTGACGTGAGTTTATTGATTTTCTTCGTTTAATTATTCCAAGAAAAATCTTATCTTGTACAAGATAATCGATATAATGGGATGCGATTTTCCATTTCTACCTAATGCCTCTTTGCTCAATAGATGTCGAGTACGGGCCAATCATGAGCCGGTGTACCTCCGCGCTAAATCTTTTCGACTATTATTTCTATCGTAGCAAATAATTTCGAAGAAAAATAAGAAAATAAAAAAATACATCAATTCATCCAGCAACAAGATTTGTTGGTTTAAAAGGAAAATAAAATAAATAAATAAATATCAGTGCAGGGGCGTTTCCGTTTTCGGACAGATATGGAGTTGTATTAACGAGAATTCTTTTTTTTTAAGCTATTCAGTAGATACCTCGTAAATACTTGTACAAATACTCAACGCGGAAATTTGCATAATAAGAAGAAGAATAAGAAGAAAAAGTGCAGCGCACGAGATGCAGTTATATCAACAACGTGGAGTCGAGAATGAGGGAAGGAATTAAAAAAGCAAAAGAAACAATAGGATAAAATAAAAAAAATCGCGTCGAGAAAGCTCAATTCCAGTGTAATTAATTGTTAATCGATAAATTAATTTTTACGATACGTTTAAGGGGTATTATCGAAGTATACGCAATTCAATGCATTGTATATCCTGGTTTCAAATTATCAATCATTTCGAAAGCTGAGAAATTTTATGTAAAAAGATTGATTTTACGAGATAACAGAAGAGAAAAAACCCATCTGAATGAAATCCGCGAGCTTTTCCGACCCTGAGCAGGAACTGTAGCCCAAACGACGTTCCGGTAATTTTATTTAAAAACTTGATATTCGGTTAACTTGTTTATTGAACGTAACGATAAAATTATTTAAAAAAATTACCCTCAGATGCACATTATGTGCAAATTTTAGGACTGTGCTAAATGAATACTCATCCGCGATGATGCGTTATAATACCGTCGTTCCAATCGAATGTATAATTTTGGTTGGGATTTTAGATATAAATTTGATCTATTGGAACACGGAGTTGAAACCGGAAGCTCACTCGTCACATCATTCTAAACTAGAAGAAAAAAATAAATAAATAAAAAAGAAAAAAAACTTTAAGAGTCTAGACTGAAAACTCTAAGCTCTAAACTCTAAACTAAATAAACTTTGATAAGCGCTGTAAACTCTAAAACTCTAAAAAAAAAAAAGAAAATTAAAAAAAAAATTCACTACACTCTACAGTCCAACTGTACTACTCAAAAGTTCTATAATATATAAGCTATTAAGGAGATATTAAGTTAAAAAATTAATAAATGAGTAAAGAAGAAAGAAAAAGCAAGAAATTATATATATATATATATGTATATCACTTAACATATGAAAAAACGAACAACAAAAAAGAACAACAACAAACTTTGCTAGTGAATATCTAAGTTTCAAATGAAATAATAAATTGAATTTTTAAACAAACGAGAAGAGGAAAAGAGAAAGAAAGAAAAATAAATAAGTACTAGGATATTCCCGAAGACTTGAGGAATTCCTCTAGAGCGTATAATATAATATATATACATATATATAAATAGGTATATATCTATTAGGCGCATGCGCTACGAATCTTGATCTATGCAATCTATTTTTATTACTCGACGTAGAATAGCAAATTACACTAGGATTCACTGCGTTTTTTATCGAAACATTCATTTTTATCGAATCAAATTCGCTTCAAGCATTCAAGTTGTATTCGATTCAATTTACGTTTCGGCATAAAACACAGCCTCTCTTTCATGCTCTGAACACGAATAACTCTCTGACAATGATTAGAATAACGCATAATATTATTATCTATAATGAAATTATTATTAATATCATAAATCGTTATTATCAGTATCACCGTCATCTTATATATATAAAATAAAATCATTATAATACGTCGTTACACTATGATGATGATAATTATCTATTATTACTATTATTATTATTATTATTACTATCACCATAATTGTTGTTGTTATTGTCATTAATTAATCAATCAATTAATTAATTAATTATTATCATAATTATTTCTATCATCATTATTATGATTATTATTATGATTATTATTATTATTATTGTGATAGAGAATTTAATGTTACATAGGGTTGTACTTAATCAATGATATCATTATTATCTTCACGATATAAAATCTCAATTTTAAGCGCTCACATCAAGTTGTGAATAAACATATCATACCTATCTAATATACATCTATATTAAAAAGGATATTACAGTTTAATATATAATATATTTGTTACTGATAGGTGTTGATTTATCGAGTATCGCGTTATCGACTCCGCATCTGATAGTTGAAGGAACAAATTGTTATATTTTATTGTTACATCGTCGTTGACTGATGAATTTTATTTATACGAACGTTAATTTATGATATCTACATTAATTATTTCTTAATTTTTTGATTTTCAATTTTCAACGAATATAATCTCATATAAATTGTATTGTTTATATATAAAATAATTTAACTATCAGTCGCGGTGGCGACGTGCTGCAATAAATCTATGCAATAAGTATTTGAGAAGAAAAATAAAAATAAAATAAAATAAATAAAAAAAGAAATTTTTAATTGTAATAATAATATGTATCGTTTCAGAATCTATACATATAGAAAATAGTCGTATATATATGCGGTTAATTATAAATTCTTTCAAAATTTCTAGTCCTGGCTATACTTTTTTCTATCTCTTTTTTTTCTCTGATATCTTTTTTCCTTTTTTTTTTTTTGTTCAATTCTTTTATGTATTTTCTTCAATCGTTGTGCTGTCGGGGAGTTCTGGAATTGGTATATTAATGTATTGTCAAATTGAAACGGCCAAATATTTAATTAGCGTATACATATTATAGTTTTAGACTTAGTACGCCTGATTGTAAAATGCATAAGTTCAATTTTTATTAATTAGAAAGAATATTATTTTGTTTTTTCTTTTGTTTCTTTGTTTTTCTATTTCTTTACTTTCTTTCTATTCATTACGCCACAGCTGGAACCATTTCGACAAAAGTTTCATAGATGTTATATTATTATCCATAATTCGTCGTTCGTTTGTATAATATACATACGTTTTCGATTCGGTGCTAATAATCACATTATCAATGTTATTAATAAAAATACAAATAACGAATACGCTGGGAATTGTTTTGTACGAATGTATTAAGATCGTGCGACGAATTGAATAAGATGTTCGGAAAGGGAAAAAAAAAAAAAAGAACCATATTACATACATCATCATACTCCACAATAACTATATATTATACTAATATTATAATAATTAATAAGCGAGTTATTTTATTTTTAATTTTTAAATATAAATAATATAGATTCAAAAATTTTATTATACCTATATAGAACGTGATAACTTGTCAAGAGAAAAAAAAAGAAGAAAAAAACAAAATCGACTTTCATATACGAAAGATAATGCTCTTCTCTTTAGTTATTATTATTTTTTATTTTTCTTATTTCGTTCTTATATATTTTCTTCATCTTGTTGCTTTTTTTTCTTTTAAATTAAATATATATCTATATATCTATATACATAAATATATACATATATATATTATATATTGTATTACAAACGACTGCTCTATACTGCTAAAGTACAAATGTTTCATTTATTTTATGAATATAATTAGTTGGTTAGAAATTTAGCTATAAAAGTTATCGCATATATAAAAATATATATTATACATATAATATACACGTCACATATATTTATTTGTAACATCGAACAAAAAAAAAAAGATCTACATTATATTATAATAATGCGGGCGTGCACTGATTTATTATTAATATAATGAAGTACATTGAGATTTTGTAAAAAGTCAAAGAACTTCGATCGCCCGTCTTCGCTTTCATGTGACTCGTTCTTCTACGTCATCGTATGAATTGGTTGATAACGGGGTATTGGATTTTTTTCATTTTCTCAAAATCTCAAGGTATATGATTGCCAATTTGACTCCACGAGTAAAAAGAACCAGCTTCAGTACTTACGAAACTAAGCCCGGTGTATTCTACTTACTGAGTTTGAATATTCATACTTATTAAATTGAAAAGAAACATAAAACGCAAAAAGAAACCATTTATATACTTTTCATTACATACGTCAGAATAATATTTGCTCAGTGCGTACCTATATTTTATATTATCCGTAATGATTCGCATAAACATAATAAATATTTGACACACAAATAATTCGATCACGAGCTATTAGGTTGTCACGCGCGGATATTAATATTAGCAATCGTCATGGTTCATGTGAATTTTCAAAAGGAAAGGGACTTAAATTGAATACCATTCAATCGTAAATTAATATACATTATAGAGGCACTAATGTGGCGCTTCCATTTCCGAATGAATGTGAATTAAAACATTATATTTCAAAAATATAAATCAACAGCCGCTCATTGAATTGCACGGGTATAGAGGCGCGGGAAAAACATTTTCTAAATAAATTCAGCAGTTTCAGGTTTATCAAATTTGTTAAATCATTATTATCAATAAATAAAACGTTCGAAATCTGTCTGTACGTGCGTGTTAATATAATTTTCGTTTCTTTTTTTTCTTTTCTTTTCGTTTTTTTTCTATTCCTTTCTATATGTGATTAAACATATGAGTATAATCTGCATATTTGAGTCTCCTAAAATGGTCCGGAAAAACAAAACATTGTTTGTCACTTTTTCCCCGTAAATTTTATTAAAATTCATATTCTTCCGCGTTCGTCGTCGTATATATAATACATTCACTACTGCATACATATTAATAAAAAAAAAAATTAACATCATCTTCGTCATAATCATTATGGTCATCGTACATAATTGATTCTTTATTCTGTGATCTAACTAACTATGCTGTATACTAACTTTTAGAAGAAAAAGTAAGGAAAAAAAAAGAAGAAAAATGAAAAAAAAAAAAATTAAAATAAATAAATAAACTGATATTTCTATCCAATAATTTTCAACTGCAGACAATTAAATATTAGTTCATGATCATTATAATATATCATTATTAAATAATATATAAGGTGATAGCGTATTAGACTGTAAATAAATTTAGAGAGCCTCTTATACTGATCAAATCGGTAATAATATCATATTTTAATGTTGATGTATAACGATCGTTATGCATAATTATACACGATATTAGTAAATGAAGTTATCGATGAGAAAAATATCATGTTGTAGATATACCATATATGTAATAATGCATATATATATTGTATATGTATATTATGTTACGGCGATATCGCAATCATTTTACTGCCTCATATATTTTTAATTTTCAACGAAACAAATCCGATGCACTATTTTATATTTGGCAATTATTCGGTCGCTTGTTTTTTAACATTTTAGAGTTCAAAAAATGGCAAACCAACTTTCCCAGCTCTTCACACATAAAATCGCCGCATCATTTTATAACAGTTGTAATTAAGAAAGTTAAAAAAAAAATAAACGCAGAGTTCAACTGATTTTCCTTCATCTCTTTTTTTTTTCTTTTTTTGTTGGAGAGCGTTAAAAAATATGCCCAACGCAAACACAAAACGTTCACATAATAAAATTCGCCGATAATAGATATTATATTATATTATATTAAGTACAAAATTTGTCGTTTAATTGAATCTATATACATACATTATACATGTAGACAATCATACGTATATTTGCTCTTCACCGCTACCCCTAAATTCGCATAATTGCTGGATTGATTAGTTCTTTTTTTTTTTGTAAGTGAAGAGAAAGCATTTGCCTTTTAATCTTCATTTCTTTTGAATATAATTAGAAATTATTCCGTGCTGAATTTTTCCATCAATCGACGACTATAACGACGAGATCCTCCTTTCTTTTTCGAACCAATGCATGAGTTAATGAATATACATATTGTACTCGGCTATTTTAATGAAATTCACTGTATCCCCCATCACACAAGTAATTTAATGAAAGAAAAGGAATAAAATTAAATACATTATGAATAAAAGGAAAAGAAGAAAAATCACACGTGACATAAATGTAAATTCACAAAGTACTTGGTGCCAATTAAAAACTAATCTCTAAACTATATAATTGCGAAGTTTAAACGAATGCACTTCGATTCTAATAGAATAAATTTATATAAGTATACATACATACATAAGTACATATATGTATAAATCGATCTAAAGCGGGATCTAAAAATTAAATGAAAATTAAAAGAGAAAAAGAAAAAAGAGAGAATGAAAAAAAAAAAAATTAAATACGTTGCCTCCGAGAGGATTCTGTAGTATGGCAATAAGCAAATTAAATTTCAAAATAGTAATTTGTAAGTTTCTATTATGCACTTTACACCGAAATTCAATGATGAATCTCATATGTAGATTTACGCGAAATGGAAACTACCTATTTTTGAAGCTATAATAACGACAAATGAATGAAAGAAAAGAAGAAAATTAATTGATTAAAATGTCTCGAAGCAATTATACAATAGCCAACTCGAATTTTATATCATACCAATCGCGTTAAAATAATTATATTTATTACATCATCCAGCACATAATCATGCGCTCATATTTTTAACCCATCCATTACCCTCCCATTAAGAACGGATTTTGCTTTACAATTTGTCGTTTACCTCGGTGCTCAAAACTCGAGTTTTTCCAGGATGTCCGTATAGAGTTGGCTTTCAGTCATTTCTCTCTTAGCTTTGAAAATATTTACACAGAATTTCTCTATCTCCCACTCAATATGATCTATATAGTATACGTATATCTTGTCTCTCTATAGTGCGACTGAATCTGCGATATTATATGTTATTGATTGAAATTTTAATTAAGGCCCACAAAACGCGCGCGGCAAAATCCTCCCGCAGAGATAATTATAATAATACCTGCACCTCTCGTGATAGCAATAATAAATTTTCACCTGAATTTATCGTCTCTGCAAGACTCAAATTCGAAGCTACAGAAAAAAAATAACAATATACTAAGAAATTTCATGATTAAAAATTTACAAAATATCGTTTCACGCATATCCTTCAGAGCTAACCATAAGCATCATATTAATAAGAATATTAATAATAATAGTAGTAATAATAATAATAATAATTGTATAGATGAACTGGAGTCGATTATGGTTGATCATATTATTATTAAAATATATATATATACATATATATATATATACATACATAAAAATCGCCTTCGCGTGTTTATGTAGGCATAATACGTACATATGTAATAACAAAAAAACCCAAGATGAATATGATATAATTTAAGAGCATAAAATAATATATACACTTTTTTTATTCAGCGCTAACCATATTTTATATTGTTATATGATTTTTTTTTTTTTGATTTTTTTTTTATTGTTATTAAGATACTATCATATTACCATTAATATTTTTACTATTAAGTTCATTATGTTTAAGTAATATTACCTTATTAATAAGGTACTCTGTTTGCACTATACCCCTCAACATGTATTGTCCCTATCGAGAAATGGTGTACTTTTTCATATAAAAGGCATTGCCGAAATAAATATGGGGTTGGAAGGATTAAATTCCTTGAATCATTTCACCATGCTATCATAATGTTCCCACCCACCCATCCATCGATCGGTGATTTAAATAAATGAGACAAACTCTTTCAATTTATATTTCACAAAGTTTATTATAAAATATATCAGAACTTAATTAAGTACATATTCAACTACGTATTTATATATATTTATATGTATATATAATATATATGTGTGCGTGCGTGACCATCCTAGTGATAACCACGTGGCATACGAATACAGCCTACAACTAGTCCAGCGGTAGACTCGCTATAAGTAAGAGACACACTCGACAATTCGCACGTACCTTATGGATAAATACATAAATGCGAATAATTGATGAAACGCTTTGTGGGGATCACAAAAATAAAATTCAGTCGGTGATTGTGAGCTAGACAGGGCGGTTGTGGGTCTAGAAAATCGGTTCAGTAAGATTCTTCTTCGGTGTTCAGCCCTTTAATTTTATGGATTATTAAATGGAAATTTTGTTTGAAAGTATTTGTGGAGAAACTAATGGTTCTACTATTTCGCTCTATAAAGTGCAGTGTAAATTATGGCGAATCAAATATTCTTGTACTATTTACATCACAACCGTAAACACAAAGGTGAAAGATAATTAATTAACAATGCTGCAAGTATTTGTGCTACTCGTGGTGACTACTTATAATCCAATATTACAATCTAACAGATTATCTCCACATGCTTAATTAATTAATTCGTTGTCGATATCTCAGGAGGATTTATCCTGGCGTTATCCTGTGTATTGTAAGTGTATGAAGTACACTGTATACATTTTTACTTTTTAATACTAATAAATTCGAAATCTTGACAGTAATTTTGATTAAAATGGCCCCAGTCTTTTCAGTCTTTCGCGGATATCTTCCTAATTTCATAAAACAGTTGAGCCTGGCAGGTCGAGCCTCGATTAACATTTGTTTGTTTGTTTTAATGTTCGTAATATAATAAATAAGTATTCAACACCAGAAAGAAAATTACAAGATAATAGAAAAACTCATTACTTTGCTTAGGTACGAGATCTGTGAACAAGTTATTTAACAGATATGAGGGTATGTAGGTATATTTGTTATAAATATCGCATATTTACGAGTTACTTATATGCGAAGTCCGGTAAGCGCGAGCACGTTGCCATGAGGTGTTATCAGTCGATATCCGATTCGTTTATTCTTCCGTTAACGAATCCCAATAGTTTTTGTATGCTGCGCCACCGTCAATATACAAATATAAATACATGGTATGTCACAAGCTCATTCTTGAGAAAAATTCTACGGTATAAAGGGATATAGGATTACAGAGAATAGGAACCAGCCTATACATCGATACTATCAGAAATCACGAGAAACCGAACGAACAAATATCGTAGAGACAAATTGTAAATGGCAGTTGAGATGTATAAAACAAAGAGAAAAAACAAAAAACAAAAAAACACTACACTATACAAATATCATCTTATTGATAGCTAAATTAGTGCCTTATACTTATACAACGAAGGTTTAACAATTAATATTTTTCACAACTAAAACAGTTCTCCAAATCGGTAGATCCAGCATGGCAATGAATACTTGAACTCAATGATACGCGATTATAAATGTGTTCGCTGTTCGTAATCAACGAAACAACGTCCGCGTAAATTTCAGCTTGTTATTTTCCGTTTCTTCATGTAAGCCATTTTTACTACGTTAGCAGCATCCAGTATTAGCGAATCCAATATCGCGGTGGTTAGTTCATTTTTCACAGCCAGTTCGTCGTGATGGAACTTAGTCCATTCGTCCTCCTCCGCTTGGGCCTCTCTGGCCAATAATTCATCGACGCGATCGCGTCTTTTTCTACTCCAACGCATGACCAGATTTTCCCTTTGTAACTTGGTCTTGAATCCGAATAAAGTTGCAACTTCTTTGCTCACGTAATCATTGAGTCCCTCGACCGTTTTTGGAATTTTCATTATAGGCTTCGTCTTGGCATTTGGTTTAAGCCAACTCGGGCCTGGTTTTTCATATTCGGACTGATAAACTTCCGATATAGTTTCCTTGCAAAGGTCAAATAAAAATGTATTGTAGATTTTTCTATCTCTTCTCGTCGTCTCGTTATTATCTTTGCTCAATTCGATTATTTCTATCGGATGTTCAAGGTTTATTATATCCTCTCCGGACTGTTTAGCACGATAAATTAAATGTGTCGCTCGTTCAGTAAATGCTGTCAAATCATCGACGTTGGTAGGTACCACAGCAAGTACAGGGGATGGTGATGTCTGTGAAACAGATAATCTTCCACCACTCGGAGGTGTATACGGCGGAGGTGGTTTATTGGGAATTTCTCTAACGTAATAAGAAACTTCTTCGGCTTCTAATTTTTTTATCTATAAAATAAAAAATCCAATTATTTTTAAATTACAAACGAAACTGAATCTATTATACACGCGAGTTTTAGATTCTATCACTAATCACCTCTAATTCAATTTGAAGTTGCTGAATCCGAAGTAGCTTTGCCTCTAGTTCCGCAACATCCAATCCCGGTTGTTCTAGCGACACTGTGATTTTTCAAAAAGGTAAAAAAAAAACAGTCATTAGTAGGTGTAAATTAGTATCCGACATTATATTTTCTCCAATTCATTAGTCAATTGGTTTCTTTTTTTTTTCTTTTTGATTTAATACTTAAAATAAATGCGAATTATCAAAGTATGGACGGGATGGATTTACGATTTACTTGTCGAGTGCTATAGATAAACAACTATAGTATTTCAAGGTACGCAATTGTCATAGTATAACGTGTTACAAAGCCGTGATGAGCTTGATGGGCATTCCACAAATATTGATAATGTACACTATGAAGTTAAATAATTGTGAAATAAAAATCCGTAGCATTTTCAGGGGGAGGTGGTTACTATAAGTTGTGTATTAAAAAAAAAAAACATAATTTTCAATTACATTGTGGAACGGCTACTCTAGAACGGTATCATTTAGTTGCAGGAAAATCTTATAGAAATAAAATCGAAATAGAAATGGGAGTGTTTTTTCGTTTATAGATTGATAGGTGAAATTAGGAAGTTCGTTACTGTGAACTTCGCAGAAATTGATAGTTTGTAAAATCGCATTTCTATCAAACGATACACTATCCTAGAAATCATCGTCATATAGTACAATGCCACGTCCCTACGACGAACTATATTAAAATATCAATTTTTTATTTAATTTGATTCAATTTTCTTTTTTTTTCTCTATTCACACTTTATAAGAATCCATGCTCCAAAATTTATGGGATACACATCCAGATATTGTTTGGTGTGCATGAAGGAATCAAGATCAAGCATTCATGCGACATATAAATTGTACAAGGAGGGAAAATCAATGTTTTTATCACATTCCAAGTTTTGTAGAAAATTACCTTTTAGGTAAAAATTGTCTTGATATTGTTATTCTGAAAATAAACAACATATGGCTATACCAAAGATGCTTCACACATTAGCAAAACAATTAGTATTGTGGAAAAATTAAGAATATTATTTGTCAATGAGTATATGTAGAGAGCACACAGAAATAATGTCATACAGCGGAGCAACGTCTTATCGTCAGCCAGAGTAGTAATTCATAAAATCATAGCAAGAATTGTTATATATATGCGAATTCAAATATTTGAACATTTAATTTATGACGCGTAACGCAGCGTTGAAACAAAGCGAACTAAAGCGTCACTGCTGTTGTGTTTTGCATTTAAAACACAACCAGTACCTACTCTTTAAATAATTGCATCTACTTTCCAAATATCCATCGAATCTCCTTGGCTCGCAATTTTATCAAAATTATATTCATATAAAATCCTAAGACTACGGTCTAATCGTAATAAATTTGAAATTATGTTATTAGCGTGAAATGTAACGAATGCACTGTAAACGTAAAAAAAAAAAGTATGAAACATATATGGGCAATATAATATATGCATATGCAGTGCTTCGTAATTTAAATGATCGATTACTACACTAAATCGATCGTAATTTTCAATAAAAAATGATCACATGATCAGTTGAAAAAAAGAGTATACTATACGCCGTATCTTCGTGTAAAAGATAATAACAGATTGTTAAAGATTAAAAAATTGGCAAGTACTGATTTTCGTTCGTAAAATTTGATTTTATAGTCTGAAAAACACTTTCTGGATATCACCTAATATAAATGGGGACCAAATCGTGTATTCCGTTAAATCAAAAGTACCCTTACCTTTCAATTTGTCGATCATTGCTTCGATGTCCTTCTCTGAAGTAGCGACGACAGGGGTGGCGTGAAACTCAGTCCTTAATTCATTATTTGCAGCCAGCAAATCATCGTCCAAGTTCTCGATATCGAGCCTAGAGTTATTCGGATCTCTGGGTGAATCCATCTCTATCTCAGATACACTTCTCGGTGTGTCAACCTCCTCGCTGGATTCGGAGGGTAGCTCGACTTCATACTTCTGTAAGATATCTTCCGATTTTTCCGACGCTTGTGACTCATCTGATTTTGGTGAGGCACAATCTAATTTTTCCCCTATATTTGTTTTATTTGACGAGTCCTCGGAATCTTGTGACGAGGCAGAAAGATCTTGCGATGGCTCATGCTTTTCGTCAATTTTTTGGAACGCATCGCGGTATCCGATTATTGGACGGTCGTCAAGCTGCAGCTCTAAGTTTAATTCTGGCAATTCGACCGGAGTTTTTGAGTCCCTCTGCGTCCCAAGATCGGGTGCATCAGCAGATTCATCGACGGTAAGTTGAACTTTTTCTCTATTTTCCTGTTTCGATAATTTTTTTTCGGAACGCGATGTTGGACTCGTGCTCTCGTCAACGTTGTATGAGGGGGAGTCAGGTTTTTCGAATTCTTCCTCAGATTTTGAGGTGACTTTATTAATTCCGGGCTCAGAACTTTCTTTTATCACACATCCAGCTTCTTGATAATCTAATATCATGTTTATTATATCAGATTCCGATATTACTCCTATTTTATCATCCTGCGAAATTTCTTCGGAAACTTCTTCTGAACTTTTAGCAGACTTTTCGGACGAGTCCTCAGACTTTTGTGACGATCTATCTACCTCTGATTCCGTATGGATTTTTTTCGAAGATTTTTCAACCGTCGAGCGATCGTCTAATTTGGCAGCACTGATATTTATATCAGAGGCTGGTTCGGTGGCTTTGACAGTCGGTGTTATGCGATGAGCGATTGAATTCGGATCGCTCAACGCATCTGTTTTTTCGTTAGAATCGGCTACCACTGGTACGTCAAATTCACGTAAGATGTTTTCAGTCTTGTTTAGTTGTCTGGTTGATTTTTGCGATGTATCATTTTCCTGATCAATCGCAGTGAGTTTTTGGTGTTCAGAAATCAATTCCGCTTGAGGAAGGGCATTAACGATCGGCAGATTCGATGCCGTATCCACTTGACTGGGTTTTTTCTTCATCGCTTCGAAATTTTGCGATAACTTCCCGGACCTTTGAAGCAGTTCATCGATCTTCTTACCGTGATTATCAGGGGTGAGTGAAAAATGTTGAGATCTTTGCAGGCCGTTGTTTGATTTTTGAGTAATCTCATCCAAAATTCTAAGTACATCTTCAGATTTTTGTTTCATTTCGTATTTTTCGGGGAGTCTATGAGACTTTTCGAGTGCCTGTCGATCAGATCGTTGCGATTCAGATTTATCCATAATCTCTGAAACCTCTAAACTTTCCTCAGATATGTCTTCGTATTCCGGATCTTTGAACGTTTCAAACATCGCGTCAGTTTGCTCCAAATGTTTCATCACATTATGGGAACTCTGGCGATCCGAAGTTGAATTTAAACTCTGTAGATATTCCTCTTCTTCTTCCTTCGCTTCAGGTCCATGAGGTATATTTGAAAACTGTTTGCCATGGTTGTCTCCCTCGTCAGTTGGCGATTTCTTATTAGACTGCTCAAGTTTCGATGCATCCGAATTCGAAGGCGGTTCGATGATATCTTCATCGAACAGATGATCTGTTCCTATACTTGTAATCTTCCGAATATCTTTCTTCGCGTCAGACGCGTGTGAAATTATTTCCGCGATAGACATAATGTCATGTTCTAAAGAATTTAGGTAGTCGATCACTTCCTCGTTTTTATTCTCTAGAGAGGATATATTTTCCTCCATGAGTTTTGTGCTCATATCTACAGTTTCGGGAGATTTAACGTGTTCAGATATGATTGATTTCTCAATTTCGTTGAGAATTTCTCTACTTCTTGCTTTGAAATCGATTTCTTCATCAACCGATTTTGGTGACGTCGGATTTTCGGGCATTATTTTTAACATTATTTTGGTCACTTGAGCCGTCAAGTCTTTATCATTTATTTCTGAATCGTTACATTCTTCCTCTACAACAAACGTAGCGTTGTTATTTGCAATGACCGATCCCCCAAGATCATCTTTTTCTTGACAGACGATATCTGACTCTGACAGCTCTGGCAACATGTTGCTCTTCGAATCATTCGAGCTATTATTCAGATCAGATTGTAGAGTACCTAAGTCCGTAATGTCTTCAACAGTACCTTTTTCAGAGTCGCCAGTTACAACATCTGTTGTCCTACCCTCGTTTTCGTGAATAATTTCAGGTTTTAATTTACTGTCCGATTTTTTACTGAATTGTGACATCATTTCGGAGAGTGTTTTCAAATCATTCTCAAGCGTACTTATGTCATGGTTTAAATTTTTATCCCCCAGCTCCAAAAAACTTAATTTATTAGACATGGATTGCGATTTTTGCATCGAATTATCAACATTGATTTCACCGATCGCGACAGGCTCTTCCGTCGCAGACACGATATCGCCGGCAGAAGATATTGAAATAGCTTCGATTTTTTTTTCAGAAGTAATGGATATCGGCACCGACTTTGCAATAGAAATATCATGGCTCTTTGAAAGCCCGAATTCAGAATTTGATTTAATTGATTCTGACTCACCCTCTCGCACGGATTCAGCTTTTTGCACATTTTCCGAAATGCTGCTGGTATGTTGATTCGAATGTCTTCTTGATTTTGCTGTCGCAATACTGTCTTCGGAATCCTTGACTTGTTGAATTGTTGTTTCCTGTTCATTATCCATGCCTCGGGTCTCATTTTCAGCAAGTTCCGTATGGTGTGTTTTCGTCGAACGCGAATACTCCGTGTCATTGTATTTCGAATCAGATTCAATCTTTGAACTAATATTAGAACTTTCATCTCCTGATTTATCCGATGAGGATCTCGCAGTTATTAAACGGCTATTGTCTTCAATACGTTCAGATATTATGCCACTTTCAATATTTTCGGAAATTAAGTCCGATTCTCTTGATGCGGTACTTTTAACATCTTCGAAAATCGATTGAATACTCTGAGTCGTGGCTTTTCTATCAGAAATTGAAACCTCGGATGGATCTACGATATCACTCACAGTTGATCTCAGTGTCTTCCGATAACTCGTATATTCATGTTCTGAATTTTCACTTCCATAGGCATTGTCCTGATCCTTATGCCGATTGTTATCAGAAATTAAATTTCTCAATTCGGATTCTGATCTGGACTTTAACAAGTCGCTATTCTTGTAAATTTCCTTTATTCTCTCTATCGGAATATCTGGGATTTTAAAATCAGTAAGAGATTTTGACTCAATGGGAAGCTTCTCTGACAAACCATCATTCAATACACCACGTTTGTTCTCCAACTTTTTGCGCATTTCATGAATGGTTGTATCATATTTCTGTCGTTATCAAAAAAAGCATAAAACAATAAAATATATTTGATACGCGGTGTCAAGTATTACACTCAGTTTTTTTTTAATATAGTTTGAATAAATAATTTACCTTGATTTGATTGAGCAGATTAGCTTCCAATGCTTTGAGTCTTTGTTTGGCTTGCCGCTTAGCTTCCCTTTTCAACCGGGCCATCTCAGTTCTTCGTTCTGCCAGTTTTTCAGCTAATACTTCAATTCTACTTTCTACATCACTCGTATCTGATGATACCGTTGCATCTGAATGAAAAAAAAATATTCAACGCATGATCTCTGCATGCTTTGATCGAAAAACGATGATGTGGGATCACCAAAATTAGGTCAACTATTTACCGTGATATGAAAGAGCATTGGAAGCTGCACTGACAAGCTTGAACGCAGCTTCCTCCATGCGAGCGACACGACTTTCCTCTGCACGAAGTCGAGAATGCCATGCAATCCACTCTTCGACACAATTTCTGCGTGATGCAAGAGCAGCCTCTCTGGCATTCAAGATTCTAGATCAATGAAATATTATTCGTGTTAAGTTATTACAGGAAATTTTTACACTGCGAACAGAGAAACACAAAAGTAACATTACCTCCATTTACATATAATTTGTTCTATACAAGGGATATTATTATGAAAAAATCACACAGAAATCTCAGGTTTTCACGCACTAACATGCCGTTCTTTACCTCAAAAATGCAACATACAACTGAATACTGATTTTGGCGACAAAGCGAGTCCGTAGTAATTTGATGGCAGAGAAAGCAAAAACATAAATGGCTTCTGATAGAGCAGAGCTTCTTGATAGAACAGAATCTGCAAAAACTGTAGTATCTGCTGTGCAACTTTGGGATACGTAGAGGGAAATCTATTTATATCGGTGTACTCCAAGCGAATATACATTCTGAAGTTATTCTTAGACGAATGGCAGAATGCAATATCTAAATGCCAGTATCATTACATCCGAGATTTGTTACGAATTGCTAGTGAAAATTGCATTCAAAAAATTTACACAAAAACTTACAACATTTTTTTGGTAAAATTCATACAGATTGTGGGAAAATTCCATGGATAAGGATAGAGGGTTTTTTTCCAATAAATGGGTATCTGAATCAAACAATATACTCACTGTTCAAGTTTTTTAGAAGTTCTGAAGTGGTGGTCTTGCGCTCGAATTACTACAGATCTGGAATAACTTTTTTCGCTCTCTCCTGAACTGTGATGTGAGATGGTAAGCGTGCTGACTTGCGATCTTGTTGACATATTTCCAACGTTTTTTAAATTTCCGTCTTGTCTACCAGATACATTTCGTAATTTATCTAGCTCTTTTCTAGACATATTTTCTTTGGCCTCATGTTCGTTCGCTATATTTTTAAGCAGCTGGTAGTTCTTTTCCTTCACAGCCCTCGAGTGCTTCACTAATGCATCCAAAGAACTTTGACTTTCATTCACATCAATATCATCCATCATACAACTTTGATGATTTCCCTCGGTTGGTGTATCTTCTCTTTCAATTTTTGATCGTTTACTATGGTATTTCACAATTTCCTCTGGGATTTGAGAACTCGACTTAGATCGTAGAATATTGTCAGATAGAATATCTGAAGAAGATTTGGATTTAATACTTCTGGACCCCTTACGTTTTGAACTAGACTTAGAGTTCTTAGAGCTGCTTTGAGATTTTTTAGAAATTTCCTTATTTGTCATAGATGTGTGTTGATTCTTGCTCGAATTTTTGGAAGTCATCTCAGATATATCTTCAATCACCTGCGAGGACTTGGATTTCCTAGAACACAGTTCTTCCGGAATAGAGTCAGATTCACCACTATCCAAATCTTCTGAATCAGGTATATTTTTCTCGTTCAAATGTTCTTTCTCCCTCTTCAGCTTCGAACTTTCAACATTTATCTCAGTTGCCTGAGAGGATTTGGATTTCTTGGAAATATCATCAACCAATGTGTCAGTCTCAGATCTAATATTTTCTGATATTGATTTATCAGGGTCGTCCAAAGCTGGTTTTAGCTGCATCTCCTTGAACTTTGATTTTTCTGAGCCAATCGAAGCATCTGAGCTCTTTGGAAGCTTTTTGGTAAGTGTGTTTGATTCGAGATGATTCAAATGAGATTTGTGATGAAGATTGTCTACTGTCGGCATGGCCTCTTTGTATTTACACGATTTTGCCTCATATCTCGACTTTCCTTCCAACTTCTGAGCAGTAAGTTGTTTAATGATCGATTTTTGTGAGTCTGGTGACATCTTTGAATCCACTAAAGAGATGTCAGAATGCTCGGTCAGGTTATCAAATCGATCACCCATCAACACTTTAGCATCATGTCTCTGAAAACAAAATTAACATTTAGAAAAATCAATGCGTCAATATTAAAACTGGATTTCCATCACGATGTTACTCATGAACTCACCTCCTGCACAGCATTAATATTATCGGACTTCATCATTCTTCCTTCAGATTTATGAACCCTAACATCAGGTATCTGAGCTTTTGTTTCCAAATGAGAACGATCTAGTTGCGATTTATCCGAATCTACGAGCGAGCTCATAGAACTTGGACTTCTGATATCATACCCTTTCATAGGGCCAGACAAACGACGCGGAGATTGACTATCTGCACTTCTCTTTAATTTAGTAAGAATGTTTTTTGTCGACATTTGAGGATTCAGCATATTTCTTTGCTTTTGAAGCATAAGTTTGCGTTCTTGGCTAGCTTTTTTGTGCAGTTCCTTCAATCTATACGAATAATGTGATTAAATGGTAATAAAATAAGAAACCCCCGCACATACTTCTTCATTTCTACTTACCTGGTCATTTCATCTTTTTCCTGTTGCAATTTTAGAAGCAAGGCTCGCTGTTTTTTCTTCACAGAACTGATTCGACTATCCTGACCCATGTCACGTAAAGCACGTTTCTGCTCTTCCAACTTAACCAACTTTTTTGTGCGATCATTTAAAGTCTTTTCACGTGATTTAAAAAGCAGTTCAATTTCATCATACCTCTCCTTCTCATCTTTTATTAATTGAGCCAACTGGAATAAGTTTTTGACGTTATATTTGCAGTTTGATACATGAATACTTCGAACTCTTATGCCTAGGTAGGTGATAATAGAAGCCCCATACCTCTGAATCTAGATATTTGTTGAATGAACAAGTAACATCTCTTCTGGAAATGCTAATTTCTGTACCAGTTTCTGTCCTAATTGACGATGTTGTTTCGTGTAAACTTATCTCAGACATTGTGTGCATTCTACTTGGCAAAGAGACATTCTCTATTTGGTCACACTCTTCAAATTGATCGAAGGATTCCAAAGATAATTGTGGTATCTCTTCTATAGCTGCAGAACCTCTCTGATAAGTGATACCAGGTATTTGTCTGCCTGGTGAAATCTGTATGAATATTTATTCATTTATCAATTGAACTTAAACGATATATGGCAAAAGTAATATTTGAGCATATTAGAAAGCTTATTTACATGTCGCCGTCTAACTCTGGGAGCTTCCGTTTGTGTGGCAATATCATTTGCAGTTTGAGTTTGGACTTCTATCACATTCACAGGAAGACGATTATGTTTTCTCAAGGCATAATCAGCACCTCCCATTGTGTTTTGCGACTGTTTTACACAATCCAGTACACCAGTCGGTTCTACGCTTGGGTTCTCATTACCAGTATTCATTACTTCGTGATTTGCTTCCTTTAGATTATTTTCCCCTTTACCCCCAGATGTTGTAGGATATGTCGCAAAATCATCTGTTGCAAAATTTCAATGAAGATATCAATATTTCAGTATTATAAGGAGTATCTACTAAATTATGATTAGTTAGTGAATACTTGAATTTGTAAATTTTTTTAACGTTTTTAATTTACTGTGATTACTTTGTATGTTTTCCCGGTCCCGTTGTAGAAGTAGCAAGTTTTTTCGTCTAATTTGGTTTTCTTTTTGTTTAAGTAAAAATTCTTGTTCCTTTTCTTGTTTAGCACTATATATACAATTTTCAACATCCATGACTTGTCTCAGTGATTCATTAAATGAATCTAACAAGTGTAATTCCGCTTGAAATTGCATGTGCAATGCGGTTGGGTGAAACTAGAATTTGAAAGGAAACCATGACTACAGTATAGTAATATTTGAATAGATGAAGAGTCGATTTGAGAAAAACTATTAATGCATTATTTAATAATCCTACCAATTGAATGCCAACATCTTTTGATTGAGCGTTATTAGCCAAGGGTTTGTGTTTAGGACTCCGTGAATCAGTTTCACTATCTTGTTCTTTTACTACATTCTTTCTTCTCTTGGATCGAGGAAGTAGATTGATATCTGGTGTTACTAAATCACAAAATTCACTCTGCTCTTCAAGACTTTCATCGCGAAACGAAATTCTTGCTGGGTCCAGCAAAATCCCTGAGGATGACTTCGATAGCGAATTTTCGTATCCAGAATTTGATTTGTTTAAGGCTTCACTATCTGTACCGTCAACCACTTGAGAATCAGTATTTGTACTTTGGCATGGTAATTTCTCGGTACAGCTTATCTCCTCAGAATTCTCATAAACTTTTTCCATTCGACTTGCGGTACGAGAAGGCTGTTCAGATTCACGGGATAACTGGTTGCTTTTTGATTGCTGTGATGATGTTTCATTTCGTAATGAATCATCACTCTTACTAGTAGCATCTATTCTACACAAGTACCCTGTATCTTTCAAACTGGTGACTGATCCAGAAGGAGCTTTAATATCTTTTGAAGTGTCAGACAAAATTACATCTTTTGCATCCGATTCACTGTTAGCAGGTTTCTGTTTCTCATAAGATTTTTTCATCTGAACCTTGGAATAATTTTCGAACTGCTTGGTCTGCCCTGGAGATACTAGCTTGCCTAAATGTTTTTGCTGCTTCAAACTCAATGGCTCTGGATTCTTGTACTTGTGATCGTTACATTGCCTCGAGCTATTGAAGTCCTGAGTAGTCACTTTATGCAAATGTTCATCATTTTCACTGTGCTTACCTCTGCAACTATCTCTTATAGTGATTCTATCATGTAATTTCATATTTTTCTCAGAATTTGAATCAGTGTCATAATTTCTGTTCTTACTTTCTGAAGAACGTTCACGGACTGACCCAACTGATTGCATACTAGCAGATCTGTGCCTTTTGTCTTCTTTTTTTCTTGCAGTAGAAGTGAGAAAATTCTTACTCTTTGGTTTTTTGAATCCAAAATCACTCTCCCTAGGCACACTACTTAGAAAATTTTCAGCTTTAAACATTTCGAACATCGAATCTGGTTCTTCCTCGATATCTTTCCTAGAAACGTGTTTCGATGTTTTCGTTTTCCTTGGGGTTTCTCTTAAGATATCATCTTTTCTTGGGAAGCTCGAATCATCTTTCTTGATCCTTTTTGATCGGTTTTCTTTTTCTCGAGAGCTATCTCGAGCGTGTTCTTTTTTTTTACTGAGACTAGAGCTAATAGACAACTCTGGAACTTTGAGTGGTTCTATGTTTTCACAATTTTTTATTGGAGATCCCTCAAGTAAACTGAAATCTAACTTGCGATGTGCCTTTTCTCCATTTTTCGGGGATTTATTACTACCAAGCGATACATCATCTAATGCATGGACATCAAATTTCTTTGCGCTCATGCCTCCTACAGGCTGGACAAAATCTTTAGCTGTAAAACCATCTTTAATTGAATAATCTAATGTCTTTGGGGAAATTTTCAGGTCTGGAACCTTGAGTGGCCTGATAAAATCCATTTTCTGTGCCGCTTGATTAATGTTTCGTTTGAAATCCGTAATTGTTTTACTTATGTCAACATCGCTATGAGACTTATCCAGTTTATCAGGTTCATAAGCTCTTTTGCATGCCTCGTCATGCATGTTGAGGGCAAGCTTTCGTTTAACTGCAGTAATAAAAGTAAACGGATATGGCTGAACAGGATGGTAGGAAAGCAAAGTTTCCAAGCCTTTGATATCAGATTTTGTCTGTGGATTCGTAGAGCTTTCTGGTTTGAACTGACTTAGTTCAGGACAAGCACGATGTTGTTCGGTTAAAGCCTTAAAATTCTGGAGTGCCTGCGATGTCTGCAACAGCAATTAACAATTCTTTAGCAAGAATTGTGTGAATTTCAGATGCCTTGGCCATTAGGAGAGAAAATAGAAATGTATGTATAAATTCTAGACACAGATAAGACTAGAAAAAGATAATCTTACAGCTGCTGCAGATTCTGCACGACGGACAATGACATCTGGATCAGAGAAAAATACATATTTTTTTTTCGTTTCTGTCTCTTCTTTATTGATGTTGCTCTTCATATTCTCATTGCTTGTTTAGATATTTGGCATATTCGATTTCTACTCAGACCGCAATAATTACTCGAATATTTGCATTCCTGGAATTCATTATTTCAATTACACTTTGGTAAGTCAACAGCATTACGTCTCAACATAACAGGTTGATATGTTGGGGTGAGGATCTAAGAAAGTCTTGTATAAATCTGAATAAGAAATAAACTGTGCAATGGGCAAAAACATCCTTTCATATGCTTAATGAGTTATCTATCAATCTGTGAAACAATGCATAATAAAATTTGTCAATTGAGAAGTAAATTACTTCGTTGTAGGATCTGTGGTAGGAAATTTTTTCCAGTTTTCCTAGGAAGTAATTGCCTAAAAAGACGTCAACTAAGAATCGCAATTTCACCCTGGAGATCTTTACGTATGTTATAAAATATGTCAAGTTCAAAATTTAACGTACCAAATTAACAGGTCCTCTATAAAAATTCGGCAAACCAACGAATTCACTTATAACCTATAGTACGACACAGAATTGGATAAGGTATGCACCTTCACGTTTAAGGTGAAATATAACTGTTAAAATATCTTGAGTAACAGGTTTAATTTCTTCGTTAAAAATTTGTTAAATTGATTTTTGCACCACTCCAGGGTATACGATTATTTTTCACGAATCAGCAGTCTACGCTTTCACACTATTTATATCGCGACTCTATAGATGGCACAAGTACTACTGGCAATCGTGTAGAGTGATGACGATGACAGTAGGACACCCCGTTTTCAACCCCTAGCTGGCGCTGTCGACACCGATCAGTGGCTGTCAAGCGCCATAGCGTCGTGCGCAGTAGCCTAGCAACGTGCGTAGCAACCAGATGGATAGACGCTACTTGACGCTGTTTGAATTCTTTAAACGTTGGCCACTGTCCCGTGCAGCCGGATCATCGGGGGCTACTGGGTCGGCATGGAGCACCTAACAATGTCTTTTCACCACAAAATTAAAGGTCAAAATTCTATTTTACCTTATAGAATAATTTTTAACTCGTTCGCTGCTAAATAAATCTTTTACGCATCAGAACATGGATGAGCTATGACTTTCCTCAACGTCATACAGCAGCGAACGTTTTAATCACGTCTTAAATGATTTACTCTTGATTAAATAATCTGAAAATCTGATCGCCATTATGCAGTATCAAAAATGTTTTTCGATCCTGTCCGAAATATCAAAAGCCAGCATTTAGATTTAGCGCAAGATAAACTGTCCTGCTGTAAGAGGGAAAACTTGTATTTTCAGGTGTTGAATTTCTTAGTTGCTCTGTAACTATTTCACAGGTTATTCTATCCTGAGGCCGGATTTTTTTCTTAATCACCTTGAGTAAGTTAATAATTTCAAATTTACGAGCACCCTTCAATTACGTAACATAACGCTGAAGAAAAATTGCAACACTCGATCAACTATTAGACCGATTTCTAGGTGCATAGCGTGTATGGAATAATTTATTTGCTCAAAATGATTGCCCAATACGCAATGTCACCTTTCATGTTAGCAGGCAACAAGAAAAAAAATTCATTAAATCTCGTTTCACACCCTTAATTTCATTTCTATTCCATTACACGATCCAGATAGACTTAGATAACCCAAATCTTTACACCTCTTCTAGAAATAATCTATAGTTACCGCATCGAAATACGTCGCAAAATAATTATAATGAATCATATTTTCATGGCCCTGGTCATGACATGCTTTCGTTATACAACTCTATATACTCGCGATTTGAAAGCAATATCAAATTAGCGAAGAAAAAAAATTATATCAATATATTGAATTATTGAATTATCCACATACTGCCAGAAATCAATATACTTTTTATTTTGCGTATTTTGAGTACGTGCACAATAAGCATGATAAATGCTGTGAATTTCCGGCCCAATTTTTGCAATAATTATATTGCGTAATCGAAGCACGTCGAGATATCTCGAAAAAAAATGAATAAATAGCTCAGTTAGGAGTTCATTTAATATTCCACGGGCGATTCTGGGTACGGTGCAAGTCTATTTAAACCTCGTTTCACACCTTTTATATGCCCAGAACTTTGGGCAGCTGCAATTACGTAAGATCGAATGGAGTTTCAATCATCAACAGAAGTATACGTAATAAAGTAAGAAGAGGTGCTATTGTTTTATTAATTTATTTGAACGAATATGAGAAGAATTATTGCGCAGCAGCAGCCGATCAACTTTATTTTTGTTTATCTTATTCGGTATGTTATGAGTTTCCTGCGGTCCTTCATTTGACCTAAACCTCGTGTATTGCTGCCTCAAAATATTCTTATTGAGGAAATGAGCAGTTATTCATTGAAATAGTTTATTGAAAATTCATTCATACAGCAATATCTGTGGGGTATTTTATTTATTTGTTAATTTTTTTTTGCGATCAATATTTTCCATGAATTTGTACATTTGTGATCGATATTATTTCTCACAAAATAGTACGGATATGGATTAGCGAGTTATACAGCGAGAACTTTGCAAGAAGATCGAGAGTTCCGTAAGTCTTACCGGTTAGTGTGTTCACGAACCGTAGAAATTGACACAATTTCAACTACTCCCATTCTTATAAGTAGTTACAAACATATATCATAAATTTACAACTGTATAACTATTGTGCGGATTACAAACTTAATAATTATGTAAAATTCATGCTAATAACCGCGTTTCTCACCCGCTGCACACAGATATAACAGTTTTTTCCCCTTGTACGTCATGAACGACAGATGCGAATTCCATATAGGGTAGGATTTTGCACCCTGTAAACATATCTTCGTGCTGAGGAGAAATAATTAAATCCTGTCGCAGATACATTGGTCAGCAATTTTATTGCGCCGTATATCAAGTACACAATATGCAGCATAAATAACGCAGTTCTCCACCCACCCATGTCTTGTCGTGCGTGACGTCGGTTGTACCTACGGTAAATAACTCGAAGGATTAGAAGATGAAAAAAATTCACATTCTAGCTCACATGACATACATCGATATCCACTGTCAGAATCTCAGTTTCTGGATCCCAGAGCTTACCACACATTCTATCCGCGTATCGTATTAGACTTTTCATTTTCTCTGGGGTTATAAAATGTATTAACACGTGGAATGCTGATAATAAAGTCGGCAAGTAATGCAATCCATTTACAAGTGAATTATTGATTCGGTTGAATAAAATTTTCAGACTGAAATTATTGGCGTTTTGAAATAAGATTTAAAATTTAATAGAATTATCGAAATATGAACTCATACGTACATACCTGCATGTAATCTTAGGTAATGTAAAAGAAGCACATATGTATAATCATGTGGGTAAATCGAGTATAACTTCAAGGCGAACATTCTCCTGCAACAATAATTTGCGATTCAGCCTTACTCTAATATCGCGAATACGCGACCCTAAGTTAATAATCACCGATCACTAGAGGAGATCATCGCATAAATTCACACGGTAAAAAATGTGGGCGTTAATATGTAATTACATAGTTTATTAAATCTGCCACAAGCCGTGAGATCGAGGACATTACGATACGTAATATAGCAGATCAAGTTTATCGAGGAAATTTTGCATTCCAGCGCATTCGCGACGCATCGTTGACCACAGGTAGAATCTGGTTCCTTATCAAATTATTAATTGAATATAAATTATAATGGCAAAGTTCACATCCCAGAGTTCGTGTTCTCGAACGTTTGTCGGAGGGGGTTAATAAATTTATGGAGAGATTTTCGTCCGAACTGCTGTGGCATAACTAATGAAATCAAAACACGTTTTGACTTTGTAAATTTATCGGATGAATGATTATTGTCGCTACAAGTAAACGATTCTTGCATAATTCTTACTTCTTATACGGGGTAGCAAAGCGATTTTCGATATACTCGTGTTATGGGGATAATAGATAACATTAATCAAGCTGGTGGCGTGAGATCGCTTAGATTACATACGGAAAGATATTCAAACACCTGTCAAGTGGCTATCTACAGAATTTGCATTTTACCATTTCGACTTGAGATTTATTGTGACGTTTATTTTATTCAGTTTACAAACCAAATAAATGCAACATTCATTAAACGTGTGTTCTTCTAATTAAACGCAGACCGCCAAATTTCGGCAATCACATCTCGCGTATGTGGTTTCGAAAAATCTGCACGCCGAACTTTTTCCTCATATCACTCTTGGAATTGCATTTGAAATGCTTCTTGAGATTTTTTCATTGTATTTTTATCTTTTACCTAGAATTCAAAATGTCGTACGTGCATGAATTTTCAATATTTCTTAAAAATGAACCTGAAACTAGAGTACAACTTTCACTGCTCTTTGCTCGAGGCATATGGAATCATGATAAGCTCAATATTTGTGGTCATTGTTATAAACGTACAAGAGGACCCCGAGGCGAAGCGACCTGCTTAAATTCAACTTAATTATATAAAAGTGCGAATATAACTATGTAGATTGTTGTCGCGTATATACACGTAACCTTTTAGCTTTTTTTCGAAATTATCATAACTATACGGTCGAAAATTTTACCGAAATAGGACATGTCAAAAAACATAGATACATCTTCGAATGTCTTGTATGAATATTTAAAGAAAATTAGCGAAAATTTATGCGAGTCAGAGATATTTTATTCAAAGAAATCTTCACATTTCTGTCAAGGTATTTTCACAATTATTTTTTTTTTAAACCATCAAATTAAATGAATAAAAAAAGAACCTTCGACACGTGCCTATCTGTATCATCCTTGTATAAATCTCGACGCTATACAAACTACAGAGCTACACAGTCGCATCGGCCGATTACTTCAGCGAAACAATTCGCTATTGCAATATTTTCTATACATACAGACGTTGAACTCTCGCTATAAGCTAGAGCGACAAAGGAATGGGTGTCCTGCAGTCCGTAGGAATCTATTGTCTTATCTATCTATCCATCAATCTAGCTACCTGTTGTACCTCGGCTGACGTGACTCATTTATCCTTCGTCGTTCGCTCGACGTCACATCACGATGGTTATTTTTTCCTGTTCATGTTTTTCCTTTTTAGTTTATTTTTTTTGTTAACACGCTGCAATAATAATTTTATGTATCATTGACATGGTTTGTATTATATAAAATTGAATCAATCAACCTTGCACTGTATCCCGATATTTAATCCTACGTGATAACGTGCCACTTATAAAACTCCTGAAACGGGGGGAAAAATTACAGAATCATTCATACGTATATAATAATAATTGAGATCGGAATTATTCGATGTGGGAAATGCCAACCATGACCTTATGTCTAGTGTCTGGTGTCTAGTGCCCCGTGTGTATTGCGTCGGCAGGTGCCACCAGACAATACGATAGACCGATGAACAGATAAACAGATGTAAAGCCAAGCCAAGTCATGACACGCGCAGGGTCGATCGCCTTGCACTTCACTCAACCTTTACCCGATGTGTTCGTCGTGCAACATGTACCTACTTGTGTATCGGTAAAATTCTTATGGGTATATAATATCTCTTGTAACATTATATCTTGTACGGGAAAAAGGGTGCGGTGAACCTGACCGAAAGAAAAGATGGACCGGTGCGGGTATTTGGGGAAAAAAATAAAATGTAGAATCACGTATATGGCTATGCGATACAAATTTTTTAACACAAATAAATTTGTAACTTCGTTCAGGCCTTTTCGATCGCTGGCTGTATCGGTGATGCAACGTTCTGTGAGATTCGCGCGGTAGAATTGCAGCCTCCGATCTTTCGCGCGGAACCGCGCGGCGTGCAAGAGTCGAGTTGTGGGTGCGAATGAATGATAAGTGTATGATATGTGATGGTTAACGATGTTCTTTTTAGACAATGAAAAATTAACTCTATGGTGTTTTGACGCGGTCCGCGTAATGAAGTGGCCTTCATCGTTTCTAGGACAGTATATTACGAGCCTTTCTATAAGGTAGCCGACTTTTCCTGCAACGGAATATCGTTCTTGCGGTAAAACTAGCCGACGTCTTATTGACGCTGGCAACCCAGATTGCACCGCAAAACAATACAATAATATTCGCTCGAAGCAAGCTCAAATGTTCTTGAACAAACACAGTTCTCAACTTGGTATGATTTTAATCGCACCTTATACGTACAAACTCTGTATACCTATAGATACACTTTACTTTACATTCCCCCGCGGGTGATTGTGATTTGTGCTAAGAGATAAATAAATAACCGGTACAGATTTGCTCATAATCAGACGATGTCCTATTCGAACTATATGTTATTATAATAATTTTCATATACTTCGTACCAACGAGCTTTATGTAGTGCAATGTAAGAAAACTTATCAAATTTCACCTGACAAGACAGCCGCTGTTCAACGATCGTGACAGCGATACGATCCTCGAAAATATTTCTGTCGTTGAAAACAATTTGAAAAAAGGAAGAAAAAAAGAAACAATTAATATATACAATTATTATCCTTGACTTATTTTCTATATAGTCAGGTAGAATACATGTGTCTCTGTGGTGTTCGTTCCAAAACAAGATCGTTCCACACCTCGTAACTCGATATGCCTTTGTACGGAATTCAGGATTCGATATTAGGTGCATAAATATTGATTCGTACTATTTACGGTGACTTTTTACAAACTTCACATTGCCCAGAAGAGAAACATAAAAAAAAAAAACAGGAAAAATTATTTCACTATTCAACGCCCGCCTTATATACAGAAAATATTACATACATCACCTACATAATAATTAAATACATCTACACTCGTACAGCCCTTTTAGAAATGCAAGGCTGCACTTCTTACGTACAGATCCTCGCGATACGGTGTAAGTTACGCTCCGTATTTCAAAGTCGGCGTGCGTATTATTACCTATATCGTCGATAAAAACGAAAGGACATAAATTTTTTTTTTTCTACACATACCGCACACTACCTTCTCGGTTCTCGCGAAGGAAGACGCGAAAAAAGAGACGATTCACAAACGACGAATTGATCGTGGAATTAATTGATTTTTTTTTGGTCCTGTTATCGTAATTTCATTGGTTTTGTTTCGGTTCTCTTCAAATTTGTGTATATATCCACCTAGAATACGTGTAAGGCCCCTCCATAGCGAGCAAACCGATCTTATGTGAAAGTAAGTCTGTCGGTTGACTGAGAGCGCGTGCCCTGCCTCCTGGCCCGGAGACGACGGGGTAACGCCGTCGTACGACACCCGAGCCCGCAGGAGACAGACGTACGGACAGACACTTTGCCAGCTGCCGCGTCTACGGACGGACCGGGACCCACTGGAACAGGGACTTCCACGAGAACATACGAGATATCAGTCTAATTGTAATACACATCGCATATAACAAGAATATTCGACCGAGTTTGTGATTAAACAAAATTTTAACCTGCAGATAAAAGAAAAGTTTCATTGATACGCGAAGGACATTCATTGATCAAAAATTTGTTTTTCTTTTCATTTTTACTTTTATTTTTTTTCTTCAAAAATCAAAAATTGTGAGGCGTTATGGTACGGGGGTTTCTTAATTGCTTTCCAAATTTTTTTTTTTTACAATCTAAGTGAACTTATACGTATCGGCTCCATACGTTTTGAATTGCAGACCAAAAACTGGCAACTGATAACAAATTGAAAAGAACATTAATTGTATAATTATTTGTTAAACTTCCGACGTTTCTCAGGCTGATTATCCGCAGCCTGTGATTCTTCGATAACGCAGCTCTTCGTTATACTTGGATAAAATTTAAACGTCCCACAATTTTTCCAACTATACTTTTAACGACCGTACGCTTCCGCATTGACATAAACAGAAGTATTCGCTTGATAACGATCTAAATTTCCATCTTATGGTTCGATACAATTCATTTACATTTTTTTTTTTTTTCTGTACTTCTTTTCTTCATTGTCCCTATCTCGAAGTTTACTTATACGGTAATAATCGCCGCGTTATGGTTGAAGAACTGAAATAAAAGCAACTTTATTTGTGCAGAATACATACCCACAGTGCGCCGGATGTATAATACCTATGTATACGGGGGAAAGTATATAAAGTAAGTAGGAAACGCATGGATTAAATCGAAGCCTTGCTATTATCGGTGTGCTTAATCATGTACTTTACAAAGAGTGACGTTTTTCCTGCAAATGTGTTAACCGATCAGTTTCACCTCAACTATTAAAAGTTGTCGTGTACTAAAAGTGCTCCCGCTGTATACGTTTCACCGCAGTATACTACGCTGCACGTACGTATAAACCGAACCGAGTGAATCGACGCCGCGAAGGACGTAAGAAAAACATTAATATACAGAAAAAAAAGGATATCCAGGACAATATCACTTTCGCATGGAAGAAACATTACCTATTTCGTATTTCGTTTTACTCGTGTAAAGGGGGAGTCGTATTTTTGGGGGTTGTCATTCGAAACCCTGAGATTATTTCGCATAATTGAACTCGAAAATTTGCGATACTAATCACGTTACTGGGATACAAGTAGAAATTTGTTCATAACCACCGAGTGGACGTTGAGTGGACAAAATATTATTATCATCAATTTTGCATCGTCATTATCTTTTAATTATTGTGCACACCGCGACTAAAACGCGCCAGTTTGGTGCGTCTTTCAACGATATATACATATCGATTGTTATAAACTGAAAATTTGATCGGTAGTGATCATGATAAAAGCAGTGTTGACAGCGTGTCTTTTGGGACTCGCGATAGCTGGAAGTCCGAGGCTTCCAAGGACATCCGCTGATCAAAGGAGCATAAGAAACGCGCATGGGATCAGCACGAGCAGCAGTAATAACATAAGTGGAAGCATTTTACCTGCTCCTTCGCGAGGTGCTCAACGAAACAGGTAAAAATCAAAAATTTTCTCTCTTATCTTACCGCAATATAGTGTCTCGGAATAGTTTAGATCGTGCCTCAAACAACCGGCACGATTAAACGTAGTTACGGAAATCGATCGATTTTACAAGCCGCAAATTACCCCCTGACGATGGTTTACCCTATTCAATGAACTATAAAATAGGATAATCATTTGATATATTTTATTTGTCTTCTCTGTTTTACGCAGAGATTATCGTATGCTCCGAGTGTTGACTCTGTTTTTTTTTTCTTTTTTTTTTTTCTCCTTTTTAACCACATCGAAATTGCTGCCGGGGAACTTTCGCCCGCACATTAAAACCCATACTTGAATTTTAAACAAACTTTGTTTATGACCAACGTATCTAACTAGCTGCTAAAATTATTAACGTTGTAGTATAATAATACGATGAGATCCAAATTATATAAAAAAATGATCAGAGGATATCGATAGAATTGTAGAAACACTGAGATGGCTTTTTTTATAATAATTTTCGAATCATATCGCTTTATGGAATATGTCTTGTTGAAATATAAGAGAGCCAAATTTTTCTTTTTTTCAAAATCAGCGATGAATTTGGCCAGTTATTGTCGGCTTATATTATACCGATGATCATTAATTACTTCGCAGTTTACTAATTGGGAAATTTTTAGCGAATCGAATACCTTCCGGTTTTTCTTTTATTCGTGGTAACTATACGGACGTACTCGAACAATCAGACCAAAACGCTACCGCAAAAAATAATTGCCAATTATGTTACGTTGATTAACGAACGAGAAGTTATAGGTATTTTATAGACAGGTATGTATAAGTATACGTAGTTTTATGAATAGCATCATCGATTTTACTTCCGGAAGTGAGAAAGGAATTGAAATTCCTTTGATACGCTGCAGGTTTTTTGTACTAGGAATTCGGCTAGCGAATCGCTAATAAATTAAATGATTTAATTACAATTAATCAATTCTTTTTGGAGGCTGCGTAATTAATTTACGGACATGTAGGTATACCGTTTGTACGCATATATTTGCTGCTTTCACGTGGCGTAACTGACGAAACATCATATCCACGTCACACTCCATATCTGGATGTTTGATTTGCTCTGTTTTTCTCATCAACAAATAATCTTAAGCTCAAACTACATATTCTAAATCTAACGTTCCGGTAACGGGCCCATTGTGTTTCACTTTCTTCTGGACAATCCTTTGCGCGATAATTTTTCGTAATTTCCGTTCTTTCATTTGGCCGGAAGCTTATCGTTATCGATAATCGATGAAATTTTATTCAGCGATTCGTCACGCGATTCCTTTCTCCGATTTTCGTTAGAAGCCTCAATCATTACGAACCTACAAAAATGAAGAAATAAATTAACAACAAAAATCGAGAGTAAACTGAGAAAAAACTGGAACGTTAACGGGATCCCTATCGGGGTTGCAGATTCCATTTCGAAACGGTCTCGAGCTATCGCGATTCTTTTTTTATATACATTATACGGGTTGTTAAATGGATACCTAATCTTATAATTACCCCATCTGATTATCGCCTTGGTTTTATGTATACGAAAGTGAATTGGGTGTCGTTTCGAGCGATGAAAACACGTAGCCGATTTAATTTATTTATATTTATTTATTTTTTTCAATAAACAGCAACGAATGTGTTCTCCGCGAATAGTATTTCCCCTAATCAGTTTGGAAGAAGTCTTTCAATTTTTTATTATCTTTGATCTACTATCCTTGAACTTTAAAAACGCGATTCAGCGTAAATGACCGGATGATCCCAACCGGGCATCAACACCGGTTATCCAATTTCCATATTTATAAACGTACCATACGAATATAATTGTTTCTGCAATTATAAATATATAAACGCGAATAAATGCATATTAATTATCGCGATGACGATAAAATTTCTATCATTTCTTTTACATACTGAAGAACAATTTTAACTCTAGGTTATTAATAATCCATCGACATATTCACATACATATGATCTGTCGCCGCAATCCCGTCTCTATAGATACCGAAAAAAAACGTTCTTATATACCTGTACTCCTTTCAAACAATTTACAACTCGAGATGGACACGCAGATCTGTTTGAGAAGCTTGTACCTTGTTATACTTGTTATACTTGTACGAAATGTTTGATTCGGATTGGAGCCACTACGGAACAAGGATTGAAAAGATTATCTATAATCTGGGCTAGGCAATGGATGAATCTAAATTGCGTAGGCGGGATAAAAAGCTTCTATACTTCGACAATTAGCTTCGGAAGCAAGCTCTAGTTTCCTGTCCAATAATAATAACGATAATAATTGGTCGAATCGCGAGCTAATAATTTTGCCAATTTAAATTCAATCGATGACCCGATGATAAGATGAGTAGAAAAAATTGCAAAAAAAAATGATATTCTACTCCCGTTAACCTTGAAAAACTTGAGTCAGGTAGATGCAGAAATGAAACTCAACTCGAATGCGAATTATATACACGACATACGTCAACGTGTATACGTATACACTTACTCGTGACGATGTGTTACCTGCATCTTCTTCTATACCTGCGCGCAAAAGTAACGGTATTTGGAGTAGAAATATATCCAATGTCACAGCTAGCGAGATCAACGTCTCCTTTCGCGCTCCGATCATATATTTCAGGTATGCGCCGTACGTATATCCGAATGGTATACACGATTTACGTTAACCTTTTTTTTCAGTCCAATTATTTTAAGGCCAAACTTTCAATTCCGTTAGATACACCGGCCGGCCGCCGCTATACTAATCCAAATTACACACGACCGAAGGAAACCAATAATTTCTCGGATATTTTACGCACGTCCACCAAAGCTGGCGATCGAAATTATCGATACGGTGTTAATATCATCGGCTTGGGCGTGCCCGTTCGCAGTACATCAAATTCAGATTCTAATAAATGAAAAAAAGAAAGGAAAGGTAAAAATAATTCACGATCAGGATTTCCTGCGGTTTCTCTGAACGGGAAAAATCATCCTACGTTGCATTAAATGGTTTATCAGCACGTTTGCCAGGGTAGAAAGTTACCATGCAGAGTCAGCGTTTCTAGGAGTTAAGATTTAAGGTCTCAGCTTACTATCGCGTGTTACAGTCAAGCTTCATTTCTGCTTGTAATAAATTCTGAGCCTTCGGTGTCTTTAGATCTCTATCGAGATTGGGCCATTGTAAGACCTTAGAGAATTTTATGTATATAAATATATACTCATATACATGTGCTACGAAGCGACATGATTTTATCTGGCATAAGTAGCCTGCACGGTGAAGAAGATTTTTATTTTTATTTATTTTCTTGCTCACCCCGCGGCTTCGAGATAAAATTCAAAAAGTACAGTAGGCCTTTATTAATTTTCAGGTAACTCTGGATTTTTCATTCATTCCATGACAACTGCGTATGGTATAAGATAATAATAAATCTTAAAAGAAAAAAGATAAAAATTGATAACAATAAAATAATACCGCACTGTAGAGTAAAATAGGCTATCAAAAATCATCTGCAGGATTCACATTCGAGCTATTCAAAAGATCCCTATTATCAAATGCTTCATGCGTAGGTGGTGAACAACTTTATCCTATTGTTGATCATCCGATACGAGTTTTTTTTTTTTTTCAATTTATTTATCTATTTTATTTTATTATAGGCAACTTTTCAAGTTGCAGTACGCATACGATATGAGCTTTTTATTTTCTTTGGCGTAATTATTCCTATTGCGTGACAAAATATATACCTACGCTGGAGATTTTAATCATTACAATGGATTTGCAGAGAATTAAACCGGGTGCAGATGAGTTTTATTTATAATTACAGCAATGAACTTTTCAGCGGAATTACGTATAATTAGGTACTACTACTCATCACGGGCAAGAAGGTCAATGACGCAGCTGTAGCATGCGAAGAGTCGCTTGATAATTATGGAAATAATTTTTAACTCTTTTTTTTTTTCTTTTTTTTATACACAGAGACATAATTATAATGTACGAGCATTGTTAGCAGTTTTAATTGTCATAATTTTTCTAACGTCACTCGTTCTGCTGCGGATATACTATGTATCCTACGTATTATACCTGTACCGTAATATCTGGGAATCAGGACGTCGCGATAAAAAAAATTCTATCATCGAATCTAGTAGACAATTAATCCCTGAAAATCTTTGCTCGCATCAAAAATATTTAAAACAATAGGTAGGTTTGCGGCGGCCAATCCCATTAGATTACCACTTCTCGATTATACGATCTTATATGTAATTCGAATAGTAATTTGGTATCTGCAATCGACGCACGTTCCCCTAACATTTATTGATCGGTAATAATTGAAGATTAATTAATTTTACGTCGTTAATATAGTCGTAAGATATCGGCCCACGGTTTTTAAAGGTTTCTAAAATAAAATTTCAAAGGTGCTGTACGGGACACCTCCGCTCGTCACGGAAAGATAGATAAGATAATTGAATTGGATATAGAATAATTTCTCGTACTCTGTGGCTACTGGGATTAACCTAGTTTCTAATTAATATTTTCTAATTTATTATCCCTGAGTCGGTTATTAATCATTTGAAAATTAGGCTCATCGCACCGGGGGAGATTCACCATGAGATCAATTATTAATTTTAGTGGATATAATTTTTATGCCCGATGATCTATGGTGCGGTGAATTTTTTCAAACTCCATTTCTAACTCTCATCCAATGAAATTAGGGTTTCCTTTTTTGATTTATACTTCATTTCAAATTGCTTTTGAATTTGAAATTGTATGCTCAAAAAATATTCATGCTGGATCTCCCGCGCAAAGTGGCTCAATATCAGAAATCTCTTGCCGATCGCGAAGCTGCGCGGACACCTGTTAATTCGTGAAGCAACGCCCACGCGCCTAAAGTATTTTTGCTTCTCTCTGTCATTAGCCGAGACCGTTGAATTCGTGAGATTTCAAGGTAGGAAAGTCTTAAGAGTTAAAAATCACCTGTCGCCTCGTAATGATCAGATTCTCCGTTTCCACCCCCTGCTTCTATCCTAACGACTCTGTTCTCCGAACTGGTGGCACGTGAATTTTTATTAGCTGGAATGACAAAATTCTTCGCTTAATATGAAAACCGACGACTACGTGTAATTTGATTGGGAATTCAATCAATCAAGGTAAAATCTTTTCATCTGGTGGGCGGGTCCCGATACCCGATGGTTCGTTTAATTTCTTTCGGTCAGCTGTGAAAAAATTTTACGATGTGACCACCTCAAGGTTTTCTGGTCAATTTAGTTAATTGGCGAAAAAAATTGAATTCGGAGTTCAACTTCTTCACCAACGCTGTAGTTCATCCGTAGTGAATTATGGAATCGCGACTTGATCGATAAAAAATTATATGCTGCACGTATTGGCGACAATTAATTAATTGGCTAATTAACGAAACGCTGGATTTTTGCTGTTGCAAAAATAACTCGAACGTATAAATTTATGGATAGCATAATCTCGTCCACGGTCAAGGAGCTGAGGATCTCGTGCTGGGAAAATTATGAACATCACAAAGATTGATGATTCGTTTATTCAAATCAACATTAAGACAAGTGCGATTTTTATCGGATCTGATTGGCGCCGTAGCTAATAGATGATCGTAAAAATAGAATTATTGTTAAGACGATACCAACGACGAACTTGCGTGAGGCTCGCAATTCATCGAGAATTCAAATTTTTAATTTAATCAGTGAAAGGAATCGAGTCAACGACGTTATTATATCGCGTGATTCAAATTTCCAGTACAAGAAATAAAAAAATAAGAGGCCCTTTACTAATTGTGTGGTGATTACTGAAAATATAAAAATATTTAATTAAGTCGTGAAGATTAATTAATTTTTAACAATAGAGAAAAATTAGATATGATTGCTGCAGATTACTATATACGTTCACCCTGACAATGACAATGGAAATTCTTTTTTTCGCGTGTTCTCACGCGCGTATCTTTATAGTCTTTCATTCAGTTGTACGGTAGTACACTATATCGAACGACCTGCATATGCTGCCCGACAAAGTTGATGACAAAAAGAAAAGGTAATAATTAAAATTGAAATTAAGATTAATTTCGCGACTTCACATTTGCATCTGCGCGCTTGGAGATTATAGCAACGGCTACCACGTCTCGTAGGACGATGTAATATTTAGATAGGATACGTAAGGTGAAGATCTCTGAATTGACAGTGAAATAAAATAGTGCAGATAAAAAATGAACAGGGGCAAGCGGGTTGACAGTCGGTCTGTTTTCTCGGGGTTAAAGGAGGACAGAAGTATGACATTAACGGGCTCATTCTTTGGTATACGAGTACAAGAAGTTGTAAAAGCGGTTCTTACGCAATTATCAACCTGTCCTCTCCACCGAGCTTCCTATATATGTGCCATACCAGATATACAGACACGTGAGCTCTTATATTTGCTCTTCAACGATCGCAGGTCCGGTCCATCTGACCAATCACTCTTTCGCTCTTCAACTCGACGACTCTTTTCTACCCTTTCACTCTCCGTGCTCATTCTATCTTTTTCTCATCGAATGCGCGCAGGGTCCAAAGAACATATTCATCGACTCCAAGTATAAGGCACGCATTCTTTTTTCTCCTTATTTTCTTTTTTAATTTTCTGTTTCTTTTTTCTTTTTCTTTTTTTTTTTTCTTTTTCTCTCCTTACGAGCCTTCGACGACAATATAGAACTCCATACGCGTACGCACGTATATGTGAAGCCTCAAGGGGCCAAAGCGATATTTAGTCGGTGCTAACTTTCGAGATACTGTACGTTAGGCCACTGCGTGGCAGAGCTACGCGAGTCCATTATAGTCGTAGTTTGGAAATAGAGAAATCGGAAGGCAAGAGAATTCTGAGTCCGCTGCCGCTGAGAGCAGCTGCAGCTGCCAGGGCTGATAGAACGCCTTATAAACATAATCGCACGATCGAGTAATCCACCCGCGAAATTTTTTTCGGATGGGAAAATCGATCCGTGTGCGACTAAAATATCAAAATCTTTCTCAATCCGAGATCAAATCTTCGAATCAAGCTTTGTCGTCGTTAATGGTTTCAATTTCGGCAAATATTATAACATTAGATTCATTACGCAATAACTAAAGTGGCATTAGCGACGGTTCATAATCTACGGTATATTACATCGCAATTTATGAGAGCGGAAAGATCGTTTTGTCAAAAAGATTTTTGACATGCTTTTAAATGTTATCGCATTTTTAAATAGCTAAGGCTTATCAATCAGCCACGGTGAATGGCTTTTAAGAATCCAGTCCAATCTGTATACCCATATGTTCCTTTCAAGTCTTTCAACTCTTGTGAAATATTTTCAAGTTAATCTGGTCATTGCAGGTCCGTGCAGCCCGAAGCTCACATATACCTTATCCTGCAGCTATCCTATCGCGATTACAGATTCGAATTAATTTTTTCTTTCCAACTTCATGTTCACAAATTAAGCAGATACCCCGTGCAGAAAATAAGGTCCCTTTCTACAAAATAAATATCGAGAGTACATTGGAATTGGACAATATATTTGTCGAGAATGAAAAAATAAAAAACACAAGTCCTTCTTCAGTGTAGTATTTTTATAACACATGAATGTGAGTCGGTCGGTGATAGTTTTTCTTTTTTCTTTTTCCATTCTCTCGTTCCATTGATATTTTCGAACTGATTGAAATAGGAGTTCGTGTAGCCATAAACTCCTAATCAAGAATTCGTTTGGCCGTGAATGGGCCTGAAATTAGTGTCGTAAAGTAATCTATAAAACAGGAAGAACTAATTGCATCCTGCAACCATCCGTGATTAGAATGTGTGCAGGAAATTATAGTTACTTATTTGGGGGTCAAACGACTCGCCTGATGAAGATGCGTATACATATTTTGAATAAATTAATAACTCGTGTGTATTACTCAACTGGTTATAATCGGTTATGGTTTAATTATTACGACATTTTACGGGGATTATACGGTAGACTTATTACATAGGATTCAGCATACGGATACTACGGTATATATCTATCTAATTGTAAGAGACGGCTAATTCACACCTTATGTACCAAGACTTTCTCGAGGTATTCTTAAACCGTCGATTTGTTATTCCGTTATTACATAATTTTCACTCGAAAGTTCATCACAGGCTTCTAATCTAACTTTTATATCGCGAAGTGCAGCGATAGACGAAAATGTTGAATGCAATTTGCAGCGTGAGAACCGGAGTGGTCAGTTCGTTCTTGAATTTTTTTCTCATTCCTCGTCTATAAAAATCACCCGTCCTGACGACAAGTTCATTTGGTTTTTTTTTTCACTGCGGCAGATAGAACTTTTTTCTATATTATTGTTCGCTTCACTCATGTGAGGAGATTATGGGGTGAACCTTCGTATTTCGCAAGTATTTTTAATAACATCTTAGTAATTGATGGCTAGCGAACTACTAGGACCAGAGAGTCGAGGGGGTATCTCGAAAGTAATTTGGTCACAGAATTAGATAAGTACGATTATCCGTTTATTATCCTTACAATCCCTCGCCATACACGATTACCCTGACACACATCATATCCAGTTATAAAGGGGAGAACGTTGGGGCCCCGGAGCAAAGCGGATAATTTTTTCAGGGAGCATCTCTCATCTGAAAATGAAAACTTCGTCTTGCCCGAGGGATTATTTTCACCCCACTCTCCCTATTAACTCGGGTAATTAGGTATATCGTAAAGTACGGACTTGCGTTTCTTCGAGCCGGTTTTCAGAATGATCGTTGTTACGCTGCAGCCAAACTGCTCTGCCTCCTTTCGGGTGGCCGCCGCGGACACAAACAGGGCTTGAACTACTACTGACTATAGTGAAAGCGGAGGGTAGGGACTCAGACTCAGACTCAGACTTAAACTCGGGCGCGGCGTTAATATATACAACAGCAAATTGAAGCAGCGCGGTATGAAAACCACGCGAAACTTCGTTGCCTCGTATAACATGCTCTGCACCAACCGCATGGTCAATTGGAATGCTGCAAAAAAAAAAAACGAACTAGTTTTCAGAAAAAAATAACGGATATGTCAGGTAGTTTTTCGTTTCTGAAATATGTGATCGCGAAAATTCTTTAATATTATATTCTCGACTCTTTGGTATCGCTGGAGGTAAAGGTATCCGTGTGGAGTTTTATACGATATAAATCGTCGAAAAAGGTGGAACAAGACGCCTACCATATCTCGTTATTTCTTATCTCCGTGTACGAATCTCGAGATGTCCTCGAAACACAATGTTGCTTTGGACTTCACCAACTTCGCCGATGCACCGCGTCGCGTATATCCTCGCCTCCTTTACTCGCGGAGACTGTTTCATAAGTAACACTGTAACAGCTTGTTACAACGTGACTCAGCTTTCGGCGGGTCCGCGGGATCGGACTTATGGTGAAAAGAGAACCAGTTAATTCGATCTGGCCGAACAAAAACGGAACCGACAAATTGCCAGTTGCGCTTTATGGCTTGCCTGTTGTGCACCCGGTGAATACACGATTCAGAAAACTTATATCAATCTTATAAATTACGCCGGTATACATCGATGGATTCTTTTTTTTTTGCAACAGATCATAGAAAATTGAACTTCTAAACGTATTGGGAATTTTCTATCGATCGTCGTATCGATTCTGTATTATACGTGCATGAAAATCGACAGGAAATAATGGATCGTGCACAGAACAGTGGAAAGTATTTTCTAATGATTTCACTTCGTAATATAATTTTCTTCCTTTCTTCTGGTCGCGTCGCGTAGGTACCTTATATACCGAACATCGTGATTGTAATTTAATGCTAATATTCATTCACGTAACGTATAGCCTTTACGCTACGGTTAGGTATGCGCGATTTATCTGTTAGTCTATATATGAATGTGCGCAAAGAACGTTCGATAATTTTAGAAATCTATTTGCCTCTTGATTTTTATATTATATATATCGGCAGTGTTACGCTTCGCCGATATTTTTAACCATATGAACTTGCAAGGAGTAAGTAATGTATGTAATTACCGGCGTATTATATATTGTTCGTATAACGTCACATGGATCGAATCTCGACTTTGAATTTAAAAATTGTATAACACAAAAGCGCATAAATTATCACATTCGATCGAAGCAAATGTAATTAGAATTCATCAAACGTTAGAGGATTATATCGGCGATGTAAAAATGTTTGTAAGGCGCGCTTTATACGAGTATATAGATCTGCATTATTCAGAAATGGACACGTGTTCCACTTCGAAGGTGTTTTAAGAATGAAGTCTGTCTACAGGTATTATTATATTATCGTATCCTTGTCCTCTTTCGCCTACGTTAATGTAGGAAGAATTAAGAATTGCAGCTGGAAGTATAGCGGAGATCGATCGGTTACCTCCGTTTAATAATCACGCGAAAATCTTGCGACGAAAACGTTGTAAATTAATGAATTAACGATTTAAGAAAGATTTACTTTCGCCTTAGCAATGGCGACGGTAGTAAAGGAGGCGGAGGAGGTAGAGGCAAAGCCACCAGATCGTAGTCATTGAACTGGAGATAAACCGCCTGCTTCACTTTCATATTTATTTAGCGTGTCCACGTGAAAAGAAAATTGAAGAATCTTGCGAGTCGTGCGAGATAGAAATATATATATATTCTCTTTTCTCCTACATTTTAATGCTCTATCGCTGATCTTCGTGACACGCAATTAACAACCGGCTTATATATATCAACTATCTCCGCAGGAAGTAACGATTTACACTTATTACTACTATTACTCTAATTACACCTTGCCTCGAACTTACGACTTTGTAACGCCAAAGTTTTCCACCGCCTTCGAACCAATATGTGAAGGCAGAAATGTGCCGTTAACAATATCGAAGGAAACATACCTAAGAATCTCCTGAAGCAAGTTTAAAAATTCGAGGGAGGAAAGAACTTTGGGTCACGATGGCCGTTTACGATATATATATTTATTTTTTTTTGCCATACGTGGGCGCAGGTATGATTAGCGTCAGGTGTATACGGCGTCGGTTCGTGACCAAAAGTGAGAGCCGGTTGGAAAAGATCGGTAAGTTCTCTGGTTCTTTTGGTGGGCAGGGGCTAATTTCGAATTCAGTTCACGCGCATATGAGGCCTATAACCATTGCCACAACTGCAGCAGCAGCGAGTAAGTAAATCGGGCCCCGCGGTACCGCGAGCATCGTGGCAACGTACGGAGTCTTTGGATCTTTCAAGATTTTTTGCTACCAGATATCGCTCGAGGAATCCACCAGCGGTATCGCCAAGGAAGCGGCGATGGACCACCGAAATCGACGTCACAGTGAAATTTACGAGGCATCTACTTCGTCGAGAGACAAACGGACCGATGCATTATTCATATTAGAATTATACACGCACATGATCGCCGATCGATGATGATTTAAAAAAAAAATCCGTTCCCCGTTGCAGTTATGGACCATTATTAATTTTTCGGAGCCAAGTTAAAAATACTCCAACTAACGATAAAGTATTTGAATTACAATCAATAAATTTATGGGTTCTACATAAACTCGCGTTAAGTATGCACCTCGCGGTTGATCATGTACGCCCGATCATTTATGAGGTTACGGAGTTATTCTACCGTGAAACTAACTCTCATATTTGCCGACATATCGGACACACGCCAGCCAGCTTCGTATTTTGCACTTTCGATTTGTTACAAACTCGTGTTAAAAATGTTGATTTCTATAGAATCAAGACGCGACTATTTCCACGTATTAATATTACGGGCGTGTCCTTAGAAAATAAGGCAAAACTTGAATCATTTCCATACCGACTATAGCAAGTTGACCGTGAAAGATGGTGGAAATCTGACATCGAATTGCGAATTATTTATCGTACAATTATACAGATAAAAAAATCGAATGAAAGGAGGCGTGGGCAAGCCAGGTCACTGAAAACAATCCTAAAACATACTATACCATTTGTGTTTTTTTCTAACATCTATTATGCATGCACATTTCTATTAGAGAAATTAATACGCGTAGGAACTTCGTGTAGTACGACGTATAACATCAATGATTATACATCCGATCATCCTACCGGTGATCGTCATCGCGGTTCTAATATAGTAAGGTCTTTAATAATACGTATAATAAAGGTGCAATGACCTTCGAATATAATTCGTTACAATGCTCATAGTTATACCGGATCGTAAAATCATTATCGATGTGTCATCGTTTTGTGATCTTCGACACGACATAAATCTTTCGCGAAACAGCTTCGCGATATCCATTCCATTATTATTTCAATTAGTTTATAATGACTGTAATAATGATCGTCGATATAATTTCCACCTGCTAACATTGACGTGAAATTAGACCCTTTCATGTCATAGTAGGTATAATAACGTCGAAAGAATTAGATATTTCTGTAGAGTCCCCATAGAACGCGATTACGATATCAAACGTTTGGCTCATAAAGTGCATTATTCTTCTCAGACAATTCGCCATGATGCTGGATTCAACTACGTTGCGAAAGCTTTTTGAAATCACAGCTTCCCCCCCGGTCACGAAGTCGTTGATCTCATTCCATACCAAATGAATCGCGTTGCACTCTGTAGTCTTTAGTATTTATTGAAATTACCGTAGTTCGTATAATAGTTACTCGGATGGGAAAAAAAAGGCTCTCACTACCCAAGAGCTTCAGCAGCGGTAGTCCAGCGACGTTATAATTCACCCAGCTTTTTTAAATTGATCTCGAATAATGAATCGCAATTTTATTTTCGTCATCTCTCAACTATTTGCATTTTAATTGCTTCATTCTTTTTATCGGATTCTGCATCGATCTTTCCATTCTTACAGTCTCGATCGATCGATGATTCAGATGAAGGGGGCGAAGGGAAACGGGGTTGACAATGTCGGTTACATTTACATACCGTATCTAGTAGAATTCAATCGCAATGCGGATAATCGCGATAAAATGTTGAAAAAAACCAATGTGAGAGTAACATGAATAATGTCAATGCTCGATATATTCGAGGATATATTCATGTACGCAGATCGCTAAGTGTATGGAAATATATTGCATCGCTAATGAGGACACTGTACGTTCTCGATGTCATTATCTAGTCAGGAAACAGACGTCCTACAGACGATGTCCTGACCCATTGGATAAAGTCATCAAGGTACACATGTGCGTCTGCATTGAAAATCGTACATCAATTCTGCGTACATTATTCGCTCGATTGCTCCCACACATTTTTTATTCTATTATCAAATCAATTTCTTATAACACGATCTTTATTGCCCGATCATAATATTATTTTATCGTTTTTTCAACACCACGACATTATTTATTTATTTATTTATTTATTTGTGCGTCCAGACGGTATTACAATTAATTGTCAATTCTGATGGAATTTTGAAGTTTGTCGCAATTTTATAGCTGATTTGAATCGATAAAATCTCTAGCGTGATCGCGGGGGGCGAATGGGCACAATATCATATACTGTCAGGGTAATTCCAAGTCTACTTTTTTGGGAATGGAAATTAGCAAATTTGATATCCATCTGCTCTTAATCACCTCATAACGTTCCGGCTAATCACTTCGTCTGCTATTATTGAAATAGTAAGGAATAAAAAAAATTAAAATTTTGAAATTAAACAGCAATCAAATTGATATCTCCCGGTTTTGTATAAACAAATTAAATCAGAAGGCCGAACCAAATCGTTATTATTTTATCATCGACGAACTTTACTCAGAGAATTATTCTTCTGGGCGGTAACTTTATGGTTAAAATGAAAAGGCCACCTATTAATTACCCAGCTCGTTTTTATTCACTCCTTTTTTTCCATTTTTAAATATTTTTTTTTCAAATTAAATTTCGTATCGATTCAATCAAATTGCTAATTTGCCCAAAGTTCGTGATCCCAGATCATCATTAGAAGCATAAAATTTCAGAATTATTCTACAAACGCGTTCGAAAGTTATTGCCTCTATAGAACGTAGTGCGCCATTAAAATTAAAAGAAGAAAAAAAATGATAAACGTTATTAATTTTGTAAGATTTACAAATTTATGGACACAGTTTGAGTGATCTGCGATTACCTCATTGTGCATCACAAGTGGAATTTCATAAAGGGCCATTTGATGTCCGACAGAATTCTGGAAATTTACGACCAAGTTTTCACAATATTTTTATTTCAATTTTATCTTATTTGAAAATTGATTAACCGCAATCATCGAATCAATCCACAAATTCCTAGAGAATTCTAATTAATTAATGGGATAAACGGTGCGATTTACACTAATAGATTCGTAGTAAATTTAATCCTTTTCTATTGCACTCGTCGACGTCATAAACATCTTTTGCCTACCTCTGGAACAAATTGGCGGATAGGTTATTAACTTACCTCTTAAATTGCCCCCTATTCACCCACCCCTCTCATCGTACTTACTCTTCACCACATAATTACGAACATATGCATGTGAATGAAAATATGAATATGAATAATATTCATCCGAGACTACATTCACTCGTCTAACGTTACTACTGGTTCGCTCCGCATGTTCGTGGTTGGCTAAAATCTTCAACACGACCTGCATTAATGTGGTTTACACGTATCGGATTGAACGAAAGGCAGCTCGTCATTGAACACAAGTACTTTACTTGTAGCAATTGTGACCTAGTCTTACATAGAGACGGCATATCGTAACGTGACCGCAGCATCGATTTGATCCGTGTGTAATCGACGCGTAAATCTGTCCCCATCTGGTTCTCATCCGCTAGAATTTGTAACTTTTTTCTTTTTTTTCTCGTCGCTCGAGAATGCCGACTCCATATATCGCGAATATTGCAGCGATCTTTCTTGAAAAGAGGAGAAAATTATCCGTATTGTGGAAGTCACTTGCCTATAAGTATGTACGTGCAACATACGTATAAGTGAGGAGGGAATCTCTGGCGCAACATACCGAGCGATCCTTGTTGCAACTTGAACCAGGTTTTATATGGGACTCGATCATTTTTTTTTTCACACACTCCATCAATCGATTGTTCGTTATTCTCCGTTAATCGATCTGCAACCGTGCAGGCGATGGAAAAGTGTTATCATCATTTAAGGGACTCTGCGTTGCAAACGATTAAAACTTATTCGCACTCCCACTTCACGATAAAATAATTAAATACGCTTAGCACGCGCTAATATTTTATATATTTTCAGTTTTCCTTGACCCAGAAGTCTAAACTCTATCTATCTTATAACAGGTGTATAATGGATATAGCGAACAATGGACAATGCCAGTAGGTCATATACAGTTTATGTTTATGGGATATATTACAGAATCAAAAATTTTATTCAACACGATCGCTTGTTAGACGATGAAAAAAAGTATCCCTAGAAAATACATGTAAAGGTTATTTTAACGTGAGGACGTACGATGGGACTTCTTTCGGATGTCGCCCACGCGATGCGAAATTTAATTAATTCTCAAGGTTCCTCTTAGCAACTACCTTGCGAATGGATGTTTGAAATGAAATGATCGCAAACTCATCTTCCAAAAATTTTGGGCCACTCGCGGCTGCGTTATCACGTGAGTAACCAGACTTCATAAGCGCGCATCAGATCCACCGCGGTGGTCACTCGGTGTCCGAGTCATGAAAAAATTAAAAAAAAGAAAATTGAATAAAAAGAACTCAAGTTTGCGATAGTTATCGCGATCAGTGGTCATTGCGCAATTGAGTAGCGGAGGGTGGCGTGTAGAGGGGAAGACATCAGGGTATCCATACTGTAATGTCCATTATTACGCAAGAGTTGTACACGCCCAAGGCAAAGGAAAGATATCATTAATATAAAATTGATCGGAATTATAATTCATTTGTGTGTCTGTGTATTTCGTATCGCGGACGTGGATCTCATTTCGTTTGTGATCAGGTTAAAGAAATGTACCGCCCTGTAATTAAAATGAGCTATGGATAAATCTATGGTTTTGACTTGCCCAATAAAATTGATACAAATAACGACGAGCATCGACCGACTTTATCAAGCTCTGATCCTCGTTCGTGCGAATAGTGGGAGAAATTCGTAGGTGTTAATTAATATTTGGAACTTATACCTATAATACTTTACTTCACAATATCATCGGTTGCTAATGAGAGAAACGTTAGAATAGCTAAACTTCTTCTTTGTGCAATGAAAATTCTTTCCAAATACCTACGCCTTATCTTCACGTTCACAAAAAGTGTACCGATTAAAATTCGACTTAAAATGTCGGTGACATTAAGCAACCCGAATTCTGTTTACGGTGTTATAAGGATATTGCATAAGAATCGAGTAACATCATTGAAAAAGTATAAATACTTACAGAGATCGTTACACGCGTCGATCGAGTTCAATGGTGGGTGTAATAAGAGCATTGGACAAAATCTCAATAACGGGTCAACCTCTATATTCGCAATCACAGGCAACGAAATATTCCGGTTTTAATTAAAAACAGTACCTGAGATGCGCCGACTTCTCACCGTGTTGGGAGACAGTCCGATCGAACGAGTTGTGCAGGCCGATCACTGTGAATAAATTCTGCGAGTTACGTACGGGGTGGATCATTAATTGAGATTATTTAAGACATTAAATCCCGTTGAATGATTCCGATAAAATATCAAACACTTCTACCGTATTGTTGCGTTATTTAATTTTATATTCGAACTCTGCAACGAGCTACAATTTGCTTCGCACGATGGTAGGACGTGCTTAACTACATGGCGAGCACGTATTAAACATGAAATTTCTCGGCTATCGTAACAACAAATACAATTTTATGTAATCGAACGATTTATAGAATTTCTCGAAGCATCAGGCGTCGAAAAAAATGGACGCTTATTGTATGGCATACACATAAACGTTCGCCGGAACTAATCAACTAATTAGTCTACGGTGGAACCAATCGCGAACTCAAGTCCAAAAATCACCGAACTTTTCGCACGATATATTTAAGAAATGCTGCTGCATATTCAAGTGAATCACCTACTATATCATAGTATTACGGAACGGTGCCGTCGACCCGTCCCATAACGATGTATGCCCTAAGAGAAATTCGGTTTGCTTGAATTTGAGTAAAATTTTCCACATCTCTTATGGGAATGACTAACAACTATACTATTGGAGTACTGACAAAAGGCACTCAAGGTTGTCTGGGAAACAGGCTATAGCCACTTCATTGGCAGTGTAACAACCTTGGGCTTACTTATTCGTTCCTTTTTACACAAAGTACCGGCTTTCTTGACTCTGTATAATTTGAAAAATGAAAAAAAAAATATGGTGTGTCCTCCGTAGTTCTCGTCGGCTGAAAACTTGCATTATAATGTTAATCGTCGACTCGTTAGATTCGGTTATTTCGTCAAAATTGTTTTACCCTTTTTGGTTAAATCTTACAACCATTTTTTTTCGTTTTCTGTGCAGCATGATTTCTGGTCCTTGGGGTATTATATGAAACCTTATCTTTCGCATATTATAACCGCAGAGTTGTCGATTAAGATGTCTAAAAGACGGTTGACAAATTTACGATCAAGACTTACCCACTATGTCGTTTCAGTCGCACTCCTGGGCTTGAGATCGCCCCCGGGTCGATTTATATTTGTATCTATAGCTGGATAGCACCCTATATGCGTACGTAATAATGCACCACGCGCGTGGACAATTCGCCACGGGATATAATAACGTTATGCTCTTAGCTATAATCCATTAGTTATGCAAGTCTAAAAAGTATTACTGAATATCATAAGGCACGATGCCGGTTTACGTGCAAGTAGACCATAAGTATATCGTATAGGCGTACAGTATGTAGGTAGTTAGGCAGTGGTAGGCTAGTTCACTGAAAGAGAATGTCAAAAGCAACAGAAACCTTTCTGCTTACAACCAACGTGGCCGGTCACTTGTACCTACTTACATTTTACGATTTATTCGTTCCCTTCGCCTATGTGTGGACAGTCATGATCGACTCTCTTTGGATATTATATCCGTACGATTTTACACGTACGACACGCAGGATTTACTCCACAGTCAAACGAAACAAGCGCAATATCGCTGCTGCTGCTACTGCTGCTCCATTTATTTTGGAATGTTGTCTCGGTACGAGCTATGCTCGAATCCGGAGATTGTTGTTAACGCCTTGTTATCCTTCGCGAGGTATTGTAAACGATGCAGATGTAAAAAAAAAAGAAATGAAAAATTGCCTGTCAGCTGCATCGCAATGACAGTGAATCGCCATTAATTTCGTGTGTAGATCGACAGAGGGTTGATAAAATTGTACAATTAAGGCGACGCAGATTCAGAAAAAGATTCGTCAAGATTAGAATAGAATAATTGTTGGTCCCACCGAGTACGACGTTTCAATAGACGAATTATTATTCTGAAAAATTTCTTCGTCGCCTTCTGCGACAGCCAGTTCGCGATATGTCTCAAAGGACACAAATCTGAAAATGATAAAGTGGGCGCCGCAACGTGTGTAGCCAAGCTGTCTGCGATCGACGATAAACTACCAGTTTTATTTTTTAAAACACCAGAGGCTAGAGCCGTACAAGCGTAACTTCAACCCGATCGTGAATTGCTGTCAGGAGATTCCTAGTCGTATTAAAATTATTTTTAAAAATAAATTTATACATTCATTTTTATTTTTAGATTGAATGATCTAATTATGTCTTTTTTTAAAACTTTTAATCGCTTAATCGAGACAAGAATAAAAGAACTGTTGGGTTTAATGATACCGACACATATGTGCAAATCGTTTAGTCTGTATCGATGGACCAATATTTCTTTCTTTTTTTCATTCGTTTCTTTTTTTTTTCCTATTTAATAAACCGGAAATATGGAGATGGGGGATATATTATTTAATCAAGCCAAAGAGAAACTCGAGGACCACCTATCTTCGCCAAACAATCTGCAGGTCAGATGTTCTGTCGGCACGTTTGACTCATTTATACTTATTTTGAAATTATGTCAGTCATTCTTTTTGTGCTTGAGAGACCAACAAACTTAAAATCTTCGGTCCTAGCAGCTTTCATAGTTTCTAAAGAAGGTGGCTGTCCATCATGCTCACAATCAGTTTAAACTCTCCATATCTTAGCTTATCTCGTTTCTCTCCGAATTACCCTGTCTTGAAAAAAAATCAAGGAAAGAGATATCAAAAAATTTGACAGAAATTATACACATCTTCATGTACGGTACAGTTGAAAAGTACGTTGATTAAACTTCCGAAACAGTTACCCATATCGTAGGTGAAGCATTTCTGTTCTCACCTATCTTAGCCTCGTGCAACAATGAGAGAAAGTGCATAGCGTTGCGAATAGGTGTTTAGGAGTACGTGAGTTTTGTATCGCCGGTACGGGATCTTGTTTGAACCTTAGCCGGTCCTTTGCAACGTGGTATAGATTTTCTCTATCATATAGTATCGAATCCAAACGACCGCGATTGTCTCCTATGAAAAACGTACAGTTATACGTACGAACGGTTACTGAACTTTCTAGTATCGTTATAAATGGAAGTAGAATCGTTTTAACCATGAGCTAACTGGGTGTCCCGCGGTGTATGACTATTCCGAATATAATACAGAGTACAAGTGCTTCGTGTAAGTATTTTAACTTACAGCGAATGTACGCATAAGATTCGTCACGTAATTGAGAAGAGAGGAAAAAAAAAAGAGAAATGATTAAAGTAAGTAAAAAATGATAGACCATTACCAAATGTGGAGTATATATCGACGTATTTACTTACTTCGTCATGCACCTTACGTACACGTGAACGCATATTGCTCTGAGAGAATTCAGAAAAAAATTTAACCTGTTTAAAATCAAGTATTCGTTTCGCGCGTATCAACTTTTGGAGCGGCGCTTGAAATCCTTGAATACTGTAGGCCGGTCAGGAGTAGTTCCTGTCGGTCCATAATTTCAGACACAAATTACGTTTCTCGATGCGTTCAATTTGACGTATAAAATGAGAAGAAAAAAACGTACACCTGTCGAGTTTTGAAAACCAGAGCGAGGACAAAAGCGGTGTTCGAGTAAAAATTATTCAAATTGTCCTAAAATTTTACAATCGAGGTGGCCTTCGATTTTGCGATAAAAGATTTGAGACATTCGAAAGAAAAAAGAAAAACAACAATAATCCTGAATAGACACCTGTTCATTAAAACGTCGCGCATTAGTCGGCGACACGAACCGAAAATTGTAATTCGCTTCTCCAGCTTCGCGAAACTAAATAGTTGACGTCAGTTGTCAACGCTGTTCCAGGTTGCACAAGATTCAACGTTAGAGGTACCTTTCCCACAAGTCACGAACTCGCCCGGGTATACCTACCGTCGTCCTTAGATGGATGTTTGAGAAAACTTCCTCGTATCAGCGAAAGTTTCGGACCTCGCGCAAATGTCGCGGATTTCTTGGCGAAAATCGGTGCTACGATCTCACAATCAGCCGCATGTGCACGCGGATTTTCTCTCATCATCCAATCGAACGAAAGAAAAGCTTGAAAGGAAACCGATCGCAAAGATTTCCTCGCCAGCTGTTGGTAAAATTGTACGTTTATTTAAAACTTGAAAAGCTGGAGAAAGGTTTCGAGCTCGCGGAAGTTTATGGCATAAACGGCGCGTTCGTATAATAAAAATTTTAACGGTCTAGGCCGTGACCTCTCGGTATGCGAAAGGTCGTCACGGGTCAAAGAAACAATGTCATCGGATCTTTCTCCTGGACGTATACGTACAGCTGTACATTATCTTTGTTGGTGAAAATGATATAAAGCAAAAGTGTTGGCAGGTCACCGCTTTATAGCGACTTAAGTACAATTCCAGACATTCACTTCGAGATTTGCTGCAGCTCTTGCCGGTGCAAAATGACCAACCATGCTACTCTAACACGAGCAATACCTCATTCCCCAGATTACATAACCGCTCCACCGAGAGCCCCGGGTAGTTCTTGACTTGACAGCTATCTCGTCCATATACAGCCTTGGAAGTAGGTATAGATATATACGTAAACTCTTCGCTATATGTGCTTCCATAATGAAACATATTTCCAGCCGAACGTTCGAATCGTTTTCGCACCTATGCGGAATATAACAGTTAACGGTTAAATATGAGCCGTAATAAAGTCATAGCCATTTATTCGTGCCGTGTCAAGCCCCCGGTTTATAACGATTCCAAGTTCGACCTCTGACAAGGAAGCGTGTAAGTTTTTTCTTTCTTTTTTACCCCGAAGAGTATGAGAGGTAATAAATCATACGGTTAAACGAAGAACGAAGAATTCAGACAAGTTAATTTCCATCGCTTGAATATTTTATTCTTTATCGTGTAACAAGGACGTGATTATGCCGATCTGATAGCAAAAATTTTCGACCTCGTAAGCCAGGACTCGTGCCCTGCAGCTCTAATAGTACGTCCCTCTTCGGGGAGTGTGGAGCGAACGTATAGCGTTGCTTACCGAGCTGCATCCGTTTCTGCAGGGTTGTTGCATAGCATTATTGGAATCATCAGCGTTTGTCGCAGGTGACATGGTTTTATCTAAATAATCAAAATGCGTAAAAGATACACTAATTTTTTCAAGTCCCATTTTTAAAGCCAGCAAAATTACTTACACCCTCCCATTACGGGGCTTGGGAGAACGACGGTCACGCATTGTCCGTACTGGGTCGGTAACTTTTCGGTATAAGATTGCATCGGTGGTGGAGGAGCCTGCGGCATTACGGAATATTGTGGACAAGATGAAATTTGCTGTTGCTGCGGTGGTTGTTGGGGTGGAGGAGATGGGGGTTGGTGCGACACTTGTTGAGGTTGTGTCGGAGGGGGAGGGGGAGGTGGGGGCAGTTGGGGTGCAGATGGTTGTTCTTGGACCGGTACCTGAGGAGCCGTGTATACCGGTTGCTGCTGCTGCTGCACTTGAGGAGGGTTATAGACGGGCTGCTGTGGCTGTTGCACTTGCGGAGGGGTGTATACCGGTTGCTGTACTTGAGGGGGTGTGTATACCGGTTTTTGAACTTGAGGGGGTGTGTTATAGGCTTGTTGCTGAGGTTGCTGCCCTTGAGAATTTGTGCTCGCACCTACCCATCCCCATTGTTGCTGTTTCATACCCATCAACGCGTTAACCAAAAATCTTCGGTAGGATTCATCGTCCTGCTGACCTTCGCCGGGTGGACTGTTGGGCTTTCCATCTTTTCCCTGTGTAGCACTGGCGCTTGTGGAACGCCGTGCTAATTGAGGATCGAAATCTTCATCGCTACCATCTGACCGTGATTTTCCTAGATTTCATTCGATGGTTTAGCAGAACGAATTATCAGAGTTATGGACAGCAAAATTTAGTGGAACGGGAGTTCAAAAAAGATATTTCATGTATTTATTATTATTTAACATCTCCATCCTGATCCCAGTCCTAATTTTTATGTATATTCATTTCTGGAGGATAGGATCAGCCACTATTTGAATTTTGAAATATTTTTCCATTTACTTTCAACGCAATACACACCATGGTCCACGGGATCGGCAGCTACCACCACCACCAACCAGACGCCGAGCAACAGAAACACGGCTGAGTATTTCCCAAGAAAGCTGGATCGATCCATTTTCGGGTACCTTTTGAAGCAAGTCGTATATATTATCAGACCCCACAACGAGTCTAGAAGAGACACACTTCTCTGTGTTGCTCTCCAAGTGAGAGCCCTGCTTTATATCGTCCAACGCTCGCTTCCTGCACGCACGCCTGCCTTCGATGAAAAAACATTTAATAATTTAAAAATCGTAGCTTCACCCGATATTTTATCACTTTATTAATAACCATAGCGCAAACAATAGGTCATGATATCAGAGTAGAAACACAGACGAAACTGGAAACGTAAACGTCGTTATTACCACTGATCGATCTGAGTCATAACGAGAGATTTTATGGAAGGGCAACGATACCTTATACACTCTCGTTTTTCAATCACGATATTTCGCCTGAATGATTCCACACGTAATAAAACAGTTGTAAATCCAATGGCGATAGTTATTATTGTCACAATTGAAAATTTGTAAACAATTTCATACGTGACGAGGCAGCTGCTGGCCAGCGGATACACCAATGTGTTTGATTTTTCTGTTAAAAGAAAAAAAAATATATATATCAAACGTACTCCTGGCCAGGTCATGGCACAAGGTTTCGTTTTATAAAATTTCGGTTCGATAAAATATGACGTACAATGAATGATCGCCCTAATCATTACGATAAAATAAAAAATTTAAGGACGTGCACTTAAAAACGTGACGATCGCGATGGGCTCGTCTTCAGTTCATGTCCATTAACCCTCGATCTAATGGATACACGAAATGTTACTTATAACAACGTGTCGTATTTACTATTCAAAGTTCATTGAGTTTTTTGATCTTCTCAGGGCTATGGGCACTGCACCAGCTATTAGGGTTGGTTTGTACTCTGCAGCCCGAAGTAGAAAAAAAAAGAACGACATGAAAAATAACCTTGGCAATGAGCAGCGGCAGATGTATCTTGTCCCAGAAATAGCAAAACATGGTAAACCATTAAGCGGCTCGACCATGAATGTTGGGCACGTGAGTTGATTCAAAATATCTGCAATCGTGACTCGATTAAATTCAGTAAAACTAAATTGACGCAGTTTTGCATTTTCTTACCGCAATGTGTAGTTCGATACTAAACAGCATAGGTTTTAAGACCTTAGCTATCGCGAAGAAATTCGCCAGAGTCATCGCTGACTCCGGAATAACGAATTTGATTGACCCGAATAATCTCGAGGCTACTCACCTTCCTTATAAACAAGCGAATCCGATTACGAGCCATGAGGTTCTCGAAGATAATCTGAATGGCAAAGAGGTATCACTTTACACTTGCAAGACATAAATCGTGTACATGTATACAATATGTAGTGGCGTTTCGATCGTTTGTGTAAAAAAAGAAAAAACTTTTGGTTCAAATTTTCAATTAACGACTAGTTTTCACTTTGTGGTCTAAATTTAAGGATGAGAAAAAATTCCCACGATGTCCAAACGTTCGTTGAAATATACTACGGAGAATTATGAGATCTATAGCTGCAGTGTATCGGACAACGATTAACTGCACTGCCAAAATTATCGATCTTGAATTAGCGATGGTGATTTCGACGATCGTCGAGGCAATAGGCTCTGATCATGGAGCTAGTACGCTTTCTCAGTCTCAAGGCTGATGCTAACGAATTCATTATTAGCTCGCGGCTGTCACATCGTTAACAGTTAACACCGCCTAACCCGTAGCAACCAGAACCGCGACTCGGCCAAATAGAAATCATCATTGCTTGGTCGTATACTTCTACTCATCTCGGTAAACTCTTTCTCTATATCAAAAGAACAGTGTTCACACGGAATTCAAACTTTCATCGATCAATGCCCCGCGAAAAGCGCACCTTCATTGTACTCTTCACGCTATAGGATTTCTCCGAAATTTGAGCTTGACCTGCGGTTTTATTTTTTTCAAATGCGAGATGACGATTCTTCTCATTCTAATCCGATCGAAGATACTCATTATTATTATTATTCGTGATCATCAGTATCTCGATCCTCGCGGCGTTCGGTGTGAGAAAAACTTAAGCTGAGGAACGTTAATCGGTTTCATTCACAGCTGTTATAACGCGCCGAAGAAAGTCAAAGTATACAGTAAACCGCTTAACGTAAGTAAAATAATGATCGAAGATTTAATTCCTGATTATCATTCGTCAGTCTAAATTAAACAGATAGGTTTATATTGACACCGTTGCTGAATCCCGTTATATTCAGCGTGTTCTCCCATTGCCGGAATTTTCACTGCTCGTTATTAATTCGATCTGTACGAATATCTGCGGGAACTGGTATACTATATATAATATATTGATTCGAGCCGCTCAAATATCGTTGGATGGATTGACGAAAATTAGCATAACATTGGATTACAAGTTCTTACAAGCTTAAAAAAATAATTCGCGGTACTTTGGCGTGCGGACAAAAATTTATAGTCGTTTAAAACGTTGAATTGGATTATGGAATGGCAAATTGTTATACTAATTTGAAGAACAAACTCGTCGTGCAACGAGATTCCGTATACCTCACGCGGCCTGTCGTTCCTCGATAATCAAGCTATTCGCACCTTTCTATATCGGGCCCACGGGGCTAGTTTTAATGGATGTATCGATTCCACGGTCAACGTCAATAAGGTAATTATCACGCTCCGAGCGTATCTAATTTTCTCGCTGCTTCCGTAAACCATTTTCCTGTCTCTCAATTTCGCTCAAGTTTATCCAAGACGCAGAAATAAACGGGAGCCCGTTGTACGTACACCGCATATCATAGCCAACAAATTACGACGAAATTATCGTCGATCTGCACAGGTGTTTTCACGCAACGTAAATTCTTTGGTCGGAAAATAAGTTTTAATCTTAGGAGTATGATCTCTCCATTTCGATACAGAGGTCGTACGATATTCCGCGCCGATGAGACCGGGGTGAAATCTTCGACGGTGCCGCGTAACCTATTTACCTTAATCGTCCAATGATCGCAGTTTCGATATCGATAATTCATGGACGGTGAATTTTATGTGCAAGTAAACGTCTGCATTTTCGAAAGGATCGAGATGGGATATTAATTCTTATCGAGGAAGTGCAGAATATTCTTCGAATGCAAACTTAAGATAGGTAAATAGTTGTTTAATTAAAGTGTGAAAAAAATGTATGATAATTGATCGCATCCGCGCACGTGTTTGGGCCCAGCATTCGTTGACAGGCTAAAAACAGAGAGGCAGACCCCCTGCAGTTTCGACGTCACTTGATACTCACACGTGCGCATTATCTTAGCGTTTATCGTCTCCCTGTCATAAAACGATATTAATTATGACTTAGCTTGAAAAATGGACTTAGAAAGATAATAGGCATGGATATACGTATCCGATTTTGGTTAATCGAATCGACTGGAATGAACAGTTATCTTAAATTTGAATAACATTTTACAACTACAGAGGATCTTCGATAATTTATAACACAAAAATTCGTTAACAACAAGTCGGCATGCTATTAGTCAATTTCATTTCAATTTGACTGAGCCGTTGATACCACAAATAATTACAATCGGTTATTGATATTTTATTCTTTTAAATTAATTTGTTTAGTCGGCTAGTCAGATCCGTTTACTTTGTGATTTAAAGTCATGTTTCTTACTTCTTTTTCCTGTGGAACTCAACGACGTTGACCTAATCGGGCCCCCTTCAATTAGCGTATCAACAGGTGTAACTTAAATAATGGGTTATGCATTGCGAAATACAAAGTCGATAAATTTTAAAAGATACCCAATAATAGAGGCTAAATGTCATGGGGCCCGGGGGCGCCTCGAATCCCACATAACCAATCCGTCTATACGCATAGCGGGACTTTCTTTACTCTTCAAATTTCACGCCATTCATATTTTACTCCTCTCCGGAAATTACCCTACCTCCCTATCCTAATGAAATATAAAAACTTCACCGCAGTCGGTATTTATGTTTCGGTTTTTCTTCTTTTTTTCTTTTTATTGCTACGAGGGTTGATCGATTGATTTTATTGAACTGATCGGAGAATATGCGTATCTACGTTTAGAAAGCGGTGTGTATATGAAATACTCATTGAAACGCTGCGGGAACTTGTAACTACTCATCGCGATTCGTCGTGTGGCGATTACACCGTAACTTGTACGTGTATATATTTCGCGATCTTCGATTTGCTGTAGCACAAAAGTATGAACAGTAGGTGTTCAATCGGTAGGAAACTTTTTAGCACGTGTCAAACCGTATGGAAAGCTCGTATGAAAAGAGAGTTCGAAGCTTTTGAGCAACCATTTCATATACCTATATCATAGATATATTGATCTATGCCTATATTAATCTAAATCGCGAAATTGATTGTTTGCAATTTTCAGTTTCCTCGCTGATTAAAACGCTCCAGCTGACTATACGATAAATACTTTGGAAAGTTTGATTTTTTTTCGAATAAAGTAGAGGCGTAAGTATAAGTGAACTCGCTTTTAAGTGACCCTAAATTATCCGTGTTACCCAACTTCTTTAATCCAGAAGTTGAAATGCGTATATAGGTGTATAAACAGGTATATCTGTTTACTATCCGCGCTACCATACGGTAATCGTTTGGAAATTCTCGTATATACAGGATCCAGCTGTGAAACGAATAACCTCCGACGGACGTTTAATTATTTAACCAATGACTTTTTAACACAGACGTATGTATTGCCTGGCGTGTTACGTTCCGCGCTCAAGGCGATTAAACTTCCGACTAATCTATATATTTATCACAGTCCGTATATCGGATTTTTTTCTGCAGCCCCTCGGTTTTACTATAAATTAGAAATCATTCCGGATCTCGATCCTCGCGACTAGGGGCTTCAACCCTTTAAATCATCTTTTGCTAAAATCTCATCCCACGATTTTGGATCGCCAGATGATGAGATTTATTACGCTATTTTTTGGAAGAAATTTGATTATATTTTAAATTAGTGCAATACGTGGAGTAATTTTGATGTGTTGACTGCAATTGTGCGGCGATTCGGGTCTGATCTCGTAAGATAAAAGTGAAAGTGTTAGGCGGTGGCACCGGACCTCTCGTTCTTTTTTCTCTCTTTTTCTCTCTTGCGGTAGTCGTCACAATCTCGTAATCCTATAGATCCAGCTGAGCTTATCGTCACCCTTGCAGTTTCCGATTCAGCGATCGGTTAATTGGAAGATCATTGAAACGAGCACCTGCAAATACACCTAACGATATACATCGATAGCAAACCCCAAAGAAAATCAACCGAAATTCTGACCCAAAATTTTTTAAACTTTTCGACGATTATCGCTGATCTATTAGGCAAACTCTGAGAACTATAGAGAGAAAAAAATATTTCATACGTGAAATTACGCGATAGCTTTGTGATCGTGGGATGTAAAAATCGCAATCGTTCTCCAGCTACTGGAGAAAATCGATGAGACAAACTTTCACGGGTAAAAATAGGGAATCCGAAACAGAAAGAACAGAGCCAAACTTGAGGTGAATGAATTAGGATGTTGTCCCCAAAAGAGAGTTCTATCACCTTCCGAGACCACGTTGCGCTTTTTTGCCGGGGGGCAAAATCGAGCTAGTCTTGGGAAGCGTTAGGCGGTCGGTGATCAAAAGAGATTAATTAACATCGTTAGCCACAACGAGCAAGACATCGCCGTCTCTATTCCAATCGTATATCTTTTTATTATCCTTCCCTGTTAGTTCGCTCTGTTTGTTTTGTTGGTTTTTTTTCTCCTTTTTCTTTTTTTTTTTCCTATCTTTTTCGATTTTGTTTTTTATTTTCTTCTATTTTATTTCTTTTCATTCCTGGTCGCGAGTTCCTGCCATAGCAGGACTGGCGACACTTGAAGTGTCTTTCTTCTCTGTGTGAGGCGTTGGTCTCGAATGTCTCGATAATTGTGTTAAAAAAACATAGTGGTTTACGAGCGACCATTCGCCCCGTAAGGCAGCCTACCGCGATCCAACATTCACGAGCAGCTAGACCGGAAGTTACCATGACAGCAGGTGTAAGAGAGAACTGACTTTATTCGCTCAACCGATTTCTAACGATTTACTAGACACGCAATGATGGATTATATAGTCCAAAAGAACATCGCTATTTATACCGAACTTTTATTTCTTCACGCAATTATTTTACTGACAGATAAATACGTACGCGTACCTTCATTTTTATTATAGAGGCTAAGATGATGCGAATTTTTTTTTTCTCGCGAGACAAGTTTTGAGATAATCAAAAACATATCCTATACCGCAATCGCCCTCGACACAGCTGCCCTGGCATCTGCAACAGGTCGGGCAATGCACCACCATCGCTTACGTATGTCCGGCGAACCGAAGGAGTGTATTGACGGTCTCGCGTAGCGTCATTCATATAAAACATAAGCCAGTTTTGCGCTTACCTCTTTTTTTCTTCTTCTTCTGTCTCTCACATCGTCCGATCGTGATGTACTCCAGTTAAAACGGAACTGGTCTACCGGCCGGGGTGTTAGGTAATTCGAAAAATTTCACTTTCAATCAGTTAAATACACGACCGCCCGTATGAAAATTCAACTTCTTACCCGCACGTCCCCGATATGTTATTATGAGATCAAAACTTTTCTTTTTTTTTTTTTCCTCTTCTTAATTCATTTTTATTTTTCAAACGATCGATTAATGCCAGAGTTTGTTTTTTTTTCTCTCAACTCGAATCGTCGTTCCGCCATTGCTATCGCCGGGACCCTGGACGAAAGTAAAAATGTTAGTTATTTATCTTCCGGAATAATTAGCTCCAAATGTGCGGCCATTTGTTGCCGGAGATTAGAGCTGTGGAATTCTACGCTGCGTAACGAGTCGCAAGTACCTTTTAGACGTCGCCGATTAAACTGATCTCCGATTGTTGAGTGTTTTTCAAACTTAATTACTCGAAAGTAGCTCGTTCCAAGCCGACATTCAGTAAGTCGTAAAACAATCCTGTCCAGCTCCCAGGAATCAAATGGAATACCTGCTGCAGCATCGGTAGCTAGAAAATTGTCTCGTAAACGGTATGAAAGTGAAACTAACGCGTAGTTACTTAGAATAATGGTCGTCCCGCGGATAAATTGTTACTCGCAAACTAACCACACCCGTATTTTTCCATCTTTCTGGGCTTTTATCGCGACGATTATTAAGTAATTACTTCCTGAATGGTTGAAAGCGATGTTGAATAGTGCCGGGGGGGACTTATCTTCTTGAGAGATCTTATTAACCGCGTAATCCCATTGTCAGACACGGTAATATAAGGTAATAAATTAATTTCGTTTTTTTTCATTTTTTTTATTATTTCATTTTTACCCATCGCAGGGAACAATATCTCTTCAATGTCTTCGAGGTGATCGTCTCCACTTTGGAATCGAAACTGCAGAGGATAGAAAACCTCGACAAAGCTGTCGAACACCTTATGCGGAGGGTCGAGGCACTCGATTCCAGGGTGAACGACAACATCGACAAAACCGATAATGTCATCTCAAAACTCAGGACTCTGGATCTTAAGCTGTTTCACTCACAGCCATCTCTTCCACCGGAAGCGATGCTGGAATCCAGAACAGCTGAGAGCAGAAGCGGTACCGACGAAGGTGGTAAGTTATTAGAAAATAATTAAGCTGAGTCATCATTCGCCCCCAGGTGAATTCCAAGTATCTTAAAAAATTCCATAATGTACAATCAGTTCCGGTGATTCGTTTGATTCACCACGACGGCCCTTCTCCGGAATATCTTGGTGAGAAACTTCTATCGTTGGACCAAAAAGTTTCGGACATCGACGACAAACTGGTAAACTTGAAAAATCAACTGGATAATAATTTTTTGCCAGCTGATGATATAAACGCTGAAGCTAGCGAGAAAAAACCGATCAGTATGAACGTAATCGAAATTACAAAAGCTCTGAACAGCGAAGTTATGAATCACGTTTCCGTTGAGATAGAAAATCTAAGACAAGTTACTGGCAGTATGGATCGAAAACTGCAGTACCATATGAATCTTGTTTCCGATAATCTTGGTGCAGTTTACACTATGATTAGAGATGTTCACGAAGCCATCGTTGATAAGGACGCTCCGAGCCACAACGTAACTACGACGCAGCCCCCGCCGAGGCAGAGTAAGATCGACCGACTCGTCGAACAAATGCATCCTATGCTCACCGTTTCTGAAAAAATGGATGAGGTTTGGGACGTTGTGGTAAGTGTAATTGGGATGATTGGGCAATTTGCGAGGGGGGAGGGGAGATATTTAAGTAAAATTTTTCGATAGGTCGGTACAAAAAGCTCCGTAGATGACCTCGTCCCGAAGTCGGACGAGCTTCTCACGCAGACACAGCGTCAGGAGAGAGCGATTAGCGAAATTCACGCTGACTTGAGAACGAAAACGAACAAGATAATCGAGAACTTGGAAGGAGTTGAAAGTCGACTGAAAAAACAGGAGGATGACGTTGCAACCTTGGCCCAAAGACCGGTCCCCGCTGAACTTCTTCTTGACCCGACGATCGACAGACTCGTCGAGTACGACCCCAACAGGTGCACTGATCTTTCTTTTGTTGCCGATTCGACGATAAGATCGCTGACCCCATCGGTCTAAACGCCTTTTGCACTTTTCCTTATTTTCAGATACGTTGGCGTTCCTGATGATCAACTTATTACCGAGTCACCTGTACCTACTTTCGTTACCACGCAACCACCCCCACTTACCACTACGACCTCGCCATCGACGACGGCTTCTTCGCCCAGTCACCTACCCTCCGCTGCAACCACCCCTGTAACACCATCTTCCAGTCAGCGAAGCGCCACCAGGAACAGAGGCGTAATTTTCCCTAGCGTAAAGAACAAGCCAAGTCCCGCTAACTCAACGTTTACGACCGACCTGCTTGCCAATTTCAAAGACGTTAAGGTAATAAAATTTGATTTTATTTCTTGTATTTGTTAGGTTTGCAAATCTTTCACCACATCGAGACTGAATTGCTGGCGAAGATCTGACATCGACGAATTACGACTTAAGGACCAAACCCGCCATCGGTACAATAATTACAAGCCGCAGGATAATCGCAAATCGATTTGCACCTCGATCTTCTTACCTGTTATTTCCAGGCAATCTCACCGATAACTCAGCCGGTTGCACCGAGTTTTTTTTTCCTGCTCGATCGTTTGCAAGGCAGGTAAAGCGCTGCTGAGCACATACGATCGGGGTCATCGCAAAAAGTAAGTTATTCACTTACACCACCGGAAGTTGCCTACCGGGCACTCGATCCTGTAGTTAATTTCTGCTACGCTATGAAAATTCATTTATCTTTGCGGTTTGTTAGAGAGTTTGCACTCTTTTCGGTATGGTGGCAAATCCCCCGTGTAACCACCTATATTCAACCTTAAGACACGCCGTACAACTACCACTGACAGGTTTGTTATGCGCCGACAATCGAGTATCCTGGTTCGACAAACCTTTCCTCCAACTCTGACTAGCATTCAAACAATCATCGCAATTAACTATATCCTTATACCACAGTCTACGTACATAAGTTCCTCAGGGCGACGCTCTTTTTCAACTCTCTTCCATCAAATGATGACAATTAAGATTACGTCGCGAACTTACCTTACATCTACCTGACTACACACATGCGCATCATTTTTTATCTATTTATTTATGCTCTCTTTTTTATTTGATCATACGATCTGGCGAGCTAGTAAATTGTTCACCTTCCCCTTTTTGCAACGTATAGACGGTTTAAAATTCTGATTCTGACCGCCACATTCCAATTAAACAAGTCGCTCAGCTACGCGGTCTTATGTCGCTGCAGATACAGGGAGAGTGCGGTGAAACAAGAGGTCAAATTTATTAAAACTCTTCTATTCGATCTCCCATCCCAGTGCATTTCCTTCAGTCATTAGAACCTGCAATTTACAATTCGGTTGTGTTACCTCCGAAGATATAAATGCTGAAATGTTAAATGCGGTACATCTCAGACCGCCGTTTCCCGTGCAGAGTTGCCGCAGGTTCGCGTGACGCGCGCGAAAATTGCGTGACATGCGGTTTTAAACTATAATGTGTAAAGAAAAAAAAAATTATTAACATCGCCATTTACCCTCGGCACGAGAATTTCAACCTCAGCAGTTGATCGGTCGAGAAATAATTTGTTTGGTTGTTTTTTTTTCTATTTTTCTTTTTCTTGTCTCTTCCTATGTATTTTACAAGTGAAAATATTACGGTGAGATCTTCCCGATTATGCCGATATTGAACACCTCCGCCTCCCACACATCTCGACGATCCACGAGTATTAATTTGCTCGGCAGTCCAATTACCAGAAGCTATAACTCATCGGCCAAAAGGTATACCTGCAGATACTGTGGCACGCCATCTTTAGAACCACTTGTCATTATCTCGCTTCTTTAGTCATTCCGAAACACCTTTGTTTCGATATATTTTTTCAATGCCTCAGTATTACCTCTCCCTTGCGCGATTATATTTGCTCCCGAAAAAAATTAACGTCGCGACATAAATCACACAAAGAGAAAACACTATACAGTTGATATTAATATCATAAACTGGGTGGTCCAACTCGCGGTTATGCAAATCTTCGAGTCTCAATACTCGATACTTACGAGGTGATTACATGTATAGAGGACCGTAATTAAAATTATTATTCATAATTTATCCAACCGAGACAAAACAAAAAAAGAAAAAGAAGCATAGGAACAAAAAAAAATCACGGGGAAAATAAATTCGATACGATAATTAAAGATTTGATAATGTCACCGCTGAAGGTGGTTGAAAATAATTTCAAATTGATAAATTGCAGGTCGAAAAATCTTCCGATGATTATTTTATCTTTTTACGAGATAAAAAATTGAAATAAAAAATTGTAGATAATCGTTTGGCAGGGATCAGTAGTAGTAGTTGGTATAGTTTCTTGAAATCTATATCTATGCTGTCGGTGAAAGCCGACAAGTAGTGTCGACAATCCGTAGCACTATATAAGCCGTTCACCCTGACCGGTGATTACTATTTCAATTATTGCTAGATTTTTGCGAGTCGTTCGTTTGTTTTTTTTTCTCTATTTATTTATTCTATTTTATTTCTATTTCTATTTTTATGTTTTCTTTTTTATTTTTATTTTTTATCTATCGCCAAAGGCCACCCCGAGGCAAATCTTGTCTTGTGAGTTGACGTGAGCAAAAAGTTGCCACCTCGTATACCTTCGGGTTACTATACAGCAAGTATTATAGCTTTACTTCTTGGTGCAGTATTACTGCTCTACTACCTTGTCGATTATTAACGAGCTGCCGCATTGTCGAAACGTTTCCCGTCTGATATTTTCATCGACATCAAGAATTACGCACACCTTTATTTATGTTTAATAACTTTAGCCAACCACCTGTGGTCCATATACTATTTTGGTAACCTCGTATGTCCGCCAATTAATTCGATCACCCATGTATGTATGAATCGCTTAAATAAAAATAATATTTCATTTATAAATAGCGCGCAGCATACGACGATACGTGGTGGCAAAATTTATTTGAACAAGATACCGTATGGAAATATACATGTAACAAATTACGAAACTGGTCTTTCGAATAACAGAATATATGATCAAATAATTCGAAGAAAAAAAAAAAATAAGAACAAATTTTAATCGTAATATTTTTCTCTAATTAACTTGGGGTATTCTCGCTGAGTAAATAATTAATTAAAATTATTCAAACCGTCTGTAAATTGGCTGGTTAAAAAAAAAACTAAAAGAAAGTTGGCTCTTATACACATTCGCAACGTTTTCCGGTATAAGAAATTTTACATCACAATACGAATTTTTTGCTTGTATTAAGTTTTATTCGTAAAAAGACGGAATTAATATTCTGCAAAAAAAAAGGATTGCAAAAAAAATGAGTGCAAAGTTGTAGAATATTGCATAAAATCGCGTAGGCACTAGGAATCCGTAGACTGTTGAACTGTTGTAAAATAATTTATTGTATCCGGTGTACGTCCCTGATCTGAATTTCATTGCAAAGACTATTTTGTCGCACGCAACTACCTAAGTATATGAGTATATAATAATGAGGCACGGAGGATCAGTACATATTTAGTAATGATAATCAGTAGCGAAATTTCTCATGCTGAGGATGCGCAGTTTTTTTTGCACGCTTGTTTGTAAGTCGCGTGTTTGCATGCGTAGGCATATCGCATGTCAGAGGAATTGGCGGAAACACAGCGAATTAATTTAGATGCTAATTAGCGATAGGTATAAATGACCGTAAATTCTTTGGCTACTATGCGATGTATAAAAGTATGCGGACTACGAGGGGCTTGAAGATAGTTCAATTTAGTATTCAATACTTGTCTCAACAACTTCGTGAAACTTTGTTCCGTACCTACGTTCGTTTTTCCTTTTATTTTATTTTTTTCCGCACATTTTTTTTCACTGCAAAAACGTAGGTAGAAAACCTGGTTTCTGTACGTTGCAGTCTTACCTTCTGTGTAAGCCTTGTCCATATCGGGTGCGTAGATTCTAAGACAGAGCTAATACAGAAAAGTTATGTCTGTTTGAACCGGCGCAGCGGTATAGATTTGATGACGATAATTTGGTAAATTGCTGAGTAATGCGTTATTATACGTTACATACGCCTTCATAGAACGAACATAGTAAATCCGTTCGAAATGCGTTTTTAACTGCAGAATGTAGAACAGATAATAAAATAATCGTAACTTACATACGAATGGATTGATATGTATCTGGCTATTATATCCGCGGTTACGACTTTGCGAGTGTTTTTTTAACGTAAAATGTTACCGTCTGCGATTATACTATAGTTAGCTATTACTGTAGAATAGAAATTTTGCCCGGGGTCACACATAAATAGAAATTCTTCTTTTCATCATTTCGAATATCATCCCACACAGGTCCTCCATTTCTGACCCATAACATCTGTCATAATGCTATAGGCCTCGCAGCTCGTACGGGCAAATTAATATTGATTATTAGCAATTAATAGGAGATACGTCATTGAATTATTAGGCATTTGAAAAAGGCGTGCCCACGCGGTCGTCATACTTCCCCATAAATTGTCATTGGTCATCAAAACTCTATCATTCTGAGAAATATTATACAATGATTGGAATCCGAAAGATTAATTACATCGATTCGATTGACTTGGGATTCTTGCAATTTTTGGGGCAACAAATTGAATACTCTTCATTTTCATTACAAGGATTTATTCTTCATCCTCATTTCATCCCTCATTAACGCTTTATTATAGTAAATTTCAACCACCCTTATGTTTATCCCCGCAGATTGCCTGCCGTTGGGCGCACCGGTTTTATTATACATCACTATACGCAACCCCCTCAGTTCGTCAAAAATCCGCGGGGGGCACCAGCTCCCGGGACCCCAAGATTTAGCAATCAGATTTTTTCCGATACAGCGAAAGATCGGCGTTAACTCGATCATTTCGATAGACAGATCAATCTAGTTAGCAGATTCGGATTCTTGAGTTCAAAGTACATCGTGATACACGAAAAAATACTTTTAAATCTTTCACCCCAAAAATCCTAAACGGATCATTCGAGACATTGTATTTCTCATTTATTGGAAAAAATCTGATTGCTCAATTAAATTCTTGGATTTCTACAAGCTAGCGCCACCCCTCGGAATTTTGATAAACTGAGGGGGTTGCAGAAAAGTTGTCCCTTTAAATTTTCACAACTCGTAGTACTACGCGTAGTAGAAGGGGTATTCGTAGCTCATTCATCAATGCATGCGTCGTTGGTTGCCCGTGATACTCCTGCACGCAAAAATGCTCGATTTTCAAACGATCATAACTTTTTGAAAAACGCACTTAGATTATTGAAATTTAAACCCAATTGAAGCGTGAACTCTCTGCTTTCAGATGAGTCTAAATAAAAAAAATTCTCCGGAACGATCGATGCGTGAACGGATTTTTCCCCCTAAATTAGGTCTCGACTCAGAGTTAGGATTTCTATCAACTTCAAGATGCTTTCTATTTTTTTTGCACCAGAATTTTTGTTCGAAGAACTAGATTCGTCCTGTTCGTTCTCGCAGTGTACTTCATACGTACAAACCTTTGAATTTATTCTCATTTTAATTTTTTTGTTAATTATTCTACTTTTTATATCGATCTTCAGGGCTACTCTTGCGTCGATCTTTCGAACGCTGGGATGCGGGAAAGCGGCGTCTACTACCTTCAAATTCGTGGCACTACTTACTGGTTCCTGAAGGTCTACTGTGAGCAGGAAATCGCCGATGGAGGCTGGACCGTATGTACCAAATTTTTAACGATTACTTAATTCATAACTCGATTAACACGATACCCTTATATTACACCTTTAAGCACGCTTTTTTATTTTTCATATACCGAAGAATATATTTGTTGTATAATAGTTAATTATCTAGGGAATTAAGGATGTCACGATTGCGTTGAACTTTGCTAAATAATTATACAGATATATGTTTGTACGATAATATAATCTGCTAATTATGAGACATCTGCGATATTAAACTTTTCGAATATAATTGATTCTGTAAATGCTCATAGAGTTTTGTGGTTTTGGCTTTTCAAGCGTTTACGCACAAAGTAATGGGCAAGGCGATATAATAGTTGAAACTAGTTATAGATAGCCATGAAAAAAAAAAATTATTGTGGTCTGGCTCGTGTACATTTCTCCATTCTATAAGGCTCTCTTTAATACGCCGATTCCTTACTTCTGGTATTGAGAAACACGACCGAAACTAAACGGTCATGAGGTTAAGGTATTGCACCCTTTCTAATGCCTCATTAAACCTATCTCGAGTATATTATCCTATACACATACAAAATTCACACTGCGGTATTGTCTTACGTAAGCATTATTTTTTTCTTCTTTCAACCTCATCGTGTTAAAATTTAGTTTTATCGAAAAATTCCAACGTAGCTAACCAGAAAAATCACACACACAGTCAGCTCGCTCAAGAGAGAGATCGCGAATTTCATTCTTGATTATATAAATACATCGATCTATCTTAGTCCGACATTAGGACATGACCATTTTTTATTTGTTTTTTATTGCCAGACGCACATTATTTTATTCGCGATCAAATTCCTCATTCTTTTTTATATACGGTGTCAATAATTTCGATGTATGTTTAAAATTGATGCCAATAAGTATTTTTTTTTTTCTCTAAAGTGTTGCCAAAAAATTTCACCCGTGTATTCATAACGATTTCCTATAGATTTATATACCGGAACGTTGTTCTTTTATACCAAGTAACGTGTTGCGGTATAGGTGATATGATAATATGATGTGTGAACATCATGCACTGATTGCGAAATTTTATTCATTACGTAAAATTCCCAGGATATTTACAGTCTGATCTCTATAAGTTGGATATTCATATACGTAGGGTCCTGAGAAATTTACAACGTCGTAATGTAATCGTATAATCATTTTGATGCATGCATCTATTCTAAATGAGGTATTACGGTATTCTCTTATATGTTTGAACTCGGGAACGGTGAGTATATACGAAGGTAACTCCGGGTTACGAAACTTATGTGCATTTTCTTTCATCCAAATACCCACCTAACATGTCTATATGCATCGAACGAACAAGAAATTACGTGATTGTGTTTTTTTTCTTGGTTTTTCTTTCTTTCACCGGAAACACAACCCTTTGTCAGATTTGCGATTTTGCAATATTTATGTTATACCGTATAATGAATTTTATTTCATGCTCACGGTTCACTAATTCAGACTTGCGATTCAATTTTTATTATATGGACGAACAAACACGAGCTTTTTTTTTCAATTTACTTTTTTTTTCATTGTTCTCTCGACAACTTTCCTCGAAGTATCTATACAGTATTTTTATTTCTTCATATTTTTCTTCTCGGTACTTTACTTTTACTTTATTTATTTATTGTTTTTTTTTTATTTTTCACATATATAATTGCTCAACTATACAACTTGTTCGAATATCACGTCATGTCAGAACAGTTATTTCGCCTGTGCTGATGACTACGTAGCTGATATATTTGCAACAAGGACAACGCGGCGTGAATAACCGGCGCATAATGTAACCTTACATAATGGGGGAGGTTGGGGTCCTGATTATTTCAAAGAGATCAAAAATAATCATTCATCAACTGCAACAATTAGGTTGAGTCCAAAAATGAGACCTTGGCCTCCGGCTAAATATAATGAATATAACACGTCTAGATATATCAGAAAAATTTTACACTACATTAACACGTGTCTCTACAACAGTTTATATATACATCTACACGTTCACCATTATTATAATCTTGAACTAAAGAAATTTTTCTTATTTTTCCACGCACATATAATCATAATTATCAAACAATTAATACTTTCGGTTTAATTGATTAAAAAAAAACATCGCCTATCGAAGATTGATCAATGAAAATCATAATGTATATGCAATCTCGATTCGTTTAGTATTTTCATTTTAATTCGTATACATCGTTGATATTATTGCGGTACGTGTCATTTCGCGGTTTTTTTTTGCACTGTGTGATTGAAAAGCGACGATTTTATACGAGTTATCCAATCTTCGCGCAAAGGAGCATGTAATTAAATTTTAGTTTTTCTTATAATAACCGCAGTAATAGTTACCACCTCAGTTTCTGCGAAAGAAATAAAAGTAGGTACAAGCGAAAGTCATATGATTTCAAATAATTATCGATCAGAGTTTATAAGGCGACAGGTGAAACAGGTGCAATTGTAAAAAAAAAGTAAACGATGTCTGATTTGTTTTATACTTATAACTTTATAATAGATCCGAAATAGACGATTTTTATTTATTGATTTTTTTATTTCAAAGTTGTTAAATCTTCAATAACTAATTGAAATAATATTACTCTACAAAAATAATCATTATCTCGTTCACTTTCACCGTTGCTTTTAGCACAATATTCAAACAGTCAATACCATCTAATATAAATTTGTTGAAACTACAAGTCAATTTTTTTTATACTCTCATACCTTGTGCGAAAGAAAAATGATTTGTTTGACCACACTATTATTTTGCGATTGTTTATTGAACAGGGGCAAGAAGATGAAGAAAAGAAAAAAAAAATTCAACGCTTTCCTTCCTAATGCACCGGCAACTCGGCCCTGCGGGTTAGCCATCCGTAGAATTCCGTCTCGTTTTATATGCATGAGCTGTAAAATAAATAAATTCAAATGAAATCGATTGGAACTGCTCGAAATGTGATAGTTAATATTAATCAAATTCAAGTGTAATTTGTTTTTTTTCATTGCGTATGCTAATGTTTTTCCCGATAATTTATTTTGCGGATCGGAGTAAAGTAACAGGTCAACGACTATTAGGTATCACGCTCGATAGCATTTCTATTGACAAATTTTAATCCCATCGGATTATGCATGGTTAATATATCCCGTATTTGAATAACAATTGAATATTTTACTTTACTTACGCTTATACTTTCACTGTGCACATTTGTAATGAGTTCTGACTAATACCATCAATAATAATTTGCGGTAACGAAGGGCAATTTATACAGCCTTGAAAAAAGCAATAAGATTATAAATCTTATTTTCTGTTCATGGCCAGAACAGGCAATTGGATCAGTCGATATAATTTCCAGGTGAATTTCGACCTCCTTCTCCCTTTGAAAATTTTAACGGTCGGTTGATTTTTTTTCTTCTAGGATCTAATGCTATTTCCTGTTATAAAAAAAATTATATCAAATTGAGCACGACGGTTTAAAATTCATTCGCCTTTTGTACAGCGCGAAATAATGTATATATATGACAGGTGTTTAAGGTACATTGGATCATGACGAGGCATGATCTATAACGATCGAAATGATTGTACAGAAAGTTCAAAACCGCCATTGATTTGTTGCGGTTACGACACGTAAGGTATAACATGCAATTACGACAAAATCAAACTGTAATTAGAGAACTGCTCTACATAATATCTATAACTGAATGATGAAGAAAAATTAGAAAAGCATTATATCAAACCCACGTATAATCTAGGCTATAATATTCGATATCCTTTTGTTCATTTCCTAGAATTGGATGTAGTGAAAATGTGATCAAATACTATTGCGAGTATTGCACATATAGCAATTTTAAATGACAAGTGCAAATTTTCTTTGCAGTGAATAATATACCTTCCTACTTCCAAACGCACCTGGGGCTATTTGGTATATTAAAGTCAGTTACAATACGGTGTGAAACCAGCTTAATATATTGATGGTAATTAGTTTTGATCGGATGACATAAAGGAGGCGATTTAATCGATTAACGAGTAGTAAATAACTTAAACTTCTGACACAATGGCAATTATTTAATTATCGACCGCGAGGGCGTACGTAAATCTTCAAGGCGTTGCTTACCGTACCGCCTTTATTTTATACCTTCGGAAACTTGAAACTATATTGAATCTTGAACTCTGACAAGTAAAATTATTTCTTCTGTCAAAATCAAGTTGATGGGAATTTTTTAATTCTTTTTTTTTCAACAATTTCTAATCAAGAACCATACATCACATTTGTTATAACGCATCACTCTCTTCCATCTATGATTTGACGAGTAAATTTTGATAAATTGGAAGCTACCTTTTAAATCGATGGCAACATATCGATCGTGAGTAGTTGTGTAGCTTATACTATGCGATTTGTACTACTATTATCCAATTATATGATACATTTTGTAATAACAAGCGCGGGTTCATGGTCAAATATATACGGATAGTGAAAGGTTCTGCATTTTATATAGCACGTAATGATACCAATCATATCCGTGATCATGATCGATGTATATGATCTATATTTATGGGGAGGTAATACCGTTGACGGATCTTTTGAAAAAATATTAACGATAATAAGATGGTTTAAAATTTACAATTTCAGGTTATTCAAAGGAGGGACGATTTTGGTGATTCGAGGGAAAACTTCAATCGTGATTGGGCCGATTATAAAAATGGTTTCGGTGATCCTGCCAGAGAATTTTGGCTTGGTAACGAGAACATTTACATGCTCACGAACAACGAGGATTACATGCTTAGAGTTGAACTCGAAGACTTCGAAGGAAACAAGAGGTATCTATAGTTTGAAAATGCATAATTACTGAATAACAAAATTGATCTATTCATTTTTTCGTTATGCTCAAATATTGAAATTTTACAACCGAAACATTGTGATCACCAAATTACGCCTGCATGCTGCATGCGGTAATGACTTTTAGCCTGAAGCGATATGCTATTTCGTAGGTTAGCACATATATCCTTATGCCTTCATAAAATTAAAGACGAGGACAGGTAATGACGTTTCGTCACCTAGTTGTAGTGATTTTTTTTGTTCTCCAAGTGTGTACATTATTTTTACTCGTCTGCACGCGCGAGATCTTCTGGATTAATTCTTCGCTCATTATTGATCGACATTTCACTGGCATAAACTGGCATGAAACTTATATATGTATATAAGAGGCTGCTGTGTAAATTCTGAAGAGGAGCATCTTCCTTTCTAGATTATAATAAATCCAACAAATACGAAACGCCGTATGGTGAGATGCGATTCTCCACCACATATACTGCACATGCACATCACGTAGGCGCAGAGTACGGGTTAATGGTAACAGAATCAGATGAGATATTATGAAACTAGATTTACCAACGATAGGATATTTTACATCGGTGGCAAAAGGTCGATGAAATTAACAACGATTCAATCAGCAACTATATTTATATAGTTGCAAATCGATTTGACAATTCATATTATACAAATATACTTGTATACACAATGCCGATAATTGCTGCTCGTTTTCGGTTGTATTCCTGATATTGGCAACACAAATTGAATCGATGATTTGACGGTCATTTCACCGATCATATATAATTTCGATTTATTTTTCTGACCATCTGACCCGTCAGTCCCAATATTATAGTTATCCAATACGACAGACCGAAATAATATATCGCAATATCCGTTTCGTATGGTCGTAAATCAGTTGCGGTGAGTCAGCGTCATATTTTATTTCTTTTTCTTTTTTTTTTTTTATTCTTTTTCAATACCTGCAGAATCTGTAATATATCGAGTGAATTGATCTCGAGGAAACTACCCGTGCTAATACACAACGATTATATATATGCACGGTTGTAGTTTATTTAACAAAAAAAAAAAACTACTCGTGCAGTTCTTCACATTCATTATTCGCTAGCTCGATTATTAATAATTTCGTGAAGTTATATCAGAAATTATAAGATTATTGCGATATATATGACAGGGGTTGCTGTGAATTAGTAATATGTAACTCTTTGAGGTGCGTGAGCTGAATTTCAAATCGATTATCAGATCAGTTCATATTGCAACTCATATAGACGAAGATAATTCAATATAATCGCAATACGATTTCTCTTCGCTCATATTCCAACTGTTACCTCATTTTCATACCCGACTTTACTCCAAAAGTTCAAAAAGACCTGTAAACTACCCCATGCCGGATTCAAAAAAATGTCGAGAGTATTAATAATTTACACCTGTATGTATGCAGTGGTCGCTGATGGTGTCTATTTGATTTTCGCACCAGAAACCTTTAGCCTCTCGGAGCTTATACTTTCATATGTTATGTAAGCGTTTCCGAGTGCATCGGACATGTATACGTAATATGGATGTATAGATTGAACCGCGCGATCTTATGCAGTCGCGAACTCTCGTATCTCTTTTGACTGGCGGCTGAGGTGTAATACTCATAGATTGAATTGAATTATTGATGGAAATTTTTCATCTTTTAGATACGCTCAATATTCCCACTTCAAAATATACTCCGAAGGAGAATATTACAAGTTGGAAATTGACGGGTACGAAGGGAACGCAGGGGATTCCTTGAACGACCCTTGGTACGGGTCTAACAACAGCCCCTTCTCTACCTATAACAGGTATGATTCTTTTTTCTCCCCCCATTTTTCGCCCTTAAAACAGGTTTTAGAATAACCCTACCTGCAGGTGCAATACGAGGCTATTAGGTTGTTGGAGATTAAACGGAATTCTTTAGGAAGACTCGAATTTTATTTCACAGGGACAACGACCGATCGTCTCTAAACTGTGCTTCGATGCTCAAGGGAGGATGGTGGTGGAAATCATGCGGACGTGGATTAAACGGATTGTATCTTAACGATCCCCAAGATCTAACAGCTCGTCAGGGTGAGAAAATGCGATAATCCAATTTCATTGATAAATTCCTGCACCTTTAATCAATCACGAACAATCCTCACTACCTATTCAATATAAATTTTTTACTAGGAATCGTTTGGTTCCGTTGGAGAGGTTGGGACTACACACTCAAGAAGGCCCTGATGATGATCAAACCGAAGGGTCCACTGCCCATTACATAAACAGATGTCATCGAACCGGACAACCTCGTGACCCCATACCTAGACTTCATATACATAAACTCTCGCACCGTCGTGAGACAATTTTCGGTAACTACTCGCCTAACCGTTTTTCTTATTGTTTTTCATGATATGAAACAATAGCGGGGCGATGATTTTTTTTTCTTTTTTTTTCCATAACATCCATCGATATTGTTGAAGGAGTTTAAAGTCAACAAGATTTGTCAGAAACGACGAAACACGTGTTACCCTCTGGCACTTTGGGATAACAAATGAGCCGGTGATTACTTTTATATTTACCTAGTTTCGATCTTGTTAATTAATTTCGGAGCTTGGTATATGAGAGCATTAATCAACTGGTTTAAAAAATTGATCATTACTCTCGCACGAGATGTCCGAGAATCATTGCAATTTTTTTTCGGGAGGGGGCGGGGGGGAGGGCTTGTTTCATACACTTTTGCAGGCACCAGAGTTAACGAGTACGAAGTAAGTATATGAATTTCATATAAAATGGCAAGAGACTACGGCAAATATTATTTTCCCCGTAAAAATCGTCAACTATTTATTAACGTTTATATAAAAATATACGTGATCCGAATCTAAATCTATTTTATATTTCAGTACATAGTATTTGATTAGGTATAGCTATAAGTGTATTTGATAAATGACAGAAAATTTTTATTTCAGCGTTAATACCAATGTAGATTTATGAAATGGGTGATTTTTATCGTGAGTGCACTAACAGAAGCTAATGTCAGTTGATTAGTATTTATCACTAATAAATCATTATCGAAATGAGTTTTCTCCAAGTATAATAGATCGCGTATCAAATTAGCTTATGAACACGATAAACAGATATAATTATTGAATCGTAATTGCTTTCTGATTTTATTCTAAAATTGCAGGCTTCTGAGTGCGCAACACCCTGTACATGTTATAATTATATTAGAGAAAAATTTTAACGTATGGCATATTAATATTCGACCGAAAAATATTCTCATTTGCAACGATGAGGCGTTTAGTATGTACGCTTAGGATTGGATTGGCTGTATTTCATCTACTTTATTATACGATTTTCATACAGCATTACTTTCGAGAATGAAGAGTGCATCCATAATTTCTCTTAAATAATATTGCGTCCGCATTCCCGTCAATCTACTAATCGCAAATAAAATCATACGTAATTGAAAAAATAAAAAAATAAAAGTTAAAATAAACGAAATCAAATTACGTAATCAAATTAATGTGGGGAAATATGAAATTAAACTTTTCATGCCGAAGATTTCAATGCGTGATTTAAATTACTAGGTATAAATTTCCAATATAATTAGTTCAATACTACGGGGTAATAATTTGAAAAAAAAAAAAAAATCAACAGAACTCCGCTCTCTTTCTGCATTGAAGAAATTATTTATTTATTTTATTTGATTAAAAAATTGTTTTTTTTCGTAAATGTTACAAATTTCACGCAGGGAATTATACGGGTAATCTATACGTTTAGAGCTGACAATTACTTGACTATAAGATTGGGAAGATCTTATTAATTATATAAATTGGCGAATCCAGGTAAGATGCCTCTCATATATTTTCTCTGTTTGCAATGCCGGAATCGTAATACCACAGCCAGTTTACACCGCGTCGTGCGAATGTGGGTGGAATATATTAACGTATAGTTTATTACTTTTATGTACACTCTGTGCCCTCCAACCTTTTAAATTATTAATGTCCGGTCAAAAATACGCGAAAGTTAGGCCGTTAAGTCAACTAGTATGAATATATGTTTAATCATTATGCCTTCCATAGGTTCGATCGTATTTTTCCGTTCTCTCGCAATTTGAGATACACAGCTCGCTGCAGAACTTGCCAATTTTTTATACTTTTTCTTCGAATTGTGAGCAAAATATTAACAGTGAAAACTGAATCGAAGGCTATCGGGACAATACTGCAATGTAGACCTAATTTTTAAATTGAAATCGGGATATACTTGTACACATCATGGTATAGAATTTAAAAAATCATACGAGCGTCCCTTACAATTAGATAATTGCATTGTCTTAAATATGGTACATAATATGGATATTCGATTCTTGAGAAAAAGAATAGCGTGTACAAAGTTTTTTTTTATTCTCTTTTTTTATTTATGCAAATTGAATACTTGGTGCATTTTAGTTAATCATTTTCCATCTCGTGAGGACCACGATGAAAATTGGCAACAATAATACATATATAAATTCGTCTAGAAATTACATATGGATGATATCACTATACATTAGTTTAAACCATATATATTATTAATTAACAAATAAGTAACTAATTGTAAATAAAGCGAGCTCCAATATTATAATATAAAATGCAATATATGTACAATGTTATTGATTGCAAAATAATGTGAAATATAAGTTGTAAAAAGACCTCAAATAAATATATGTTTTGTAATATATCAAATATGTCCCCAAGGTTCCAATACTAATGAAATTTTATTTCTTCACAAAATCTCTTGCGGTTTTGGTGCACTGATACACCGTGACGGAACAACGGGTCTTCCGCAAATACCTGTGGTCAGGTGAGTTTCGTCGCTGGAGGCTATGGTAAAGTGAACGAAGGGGTGGAAATATGATGCAAAATCGCTCATTGAAGCGTGTATACAGAATATTTTACTTCGTACATCTACTATTGGTGTGTATAAATCATGTGTTGGTAGCTTTTTTAATTCAATTTTTAGGTGCACGTGTCCCGCAGACCGTATGATAATGGCTACAACCGTAGCGTATGGTCAAGCTCAAGTGGGAGCTGCACAAATACCTACACACAACGAATTCATCCTTACTGCATTAAGTCGCCTTGTTGGCGTGGGGGTGACCCCCATACTTTGGTCAGCAGAGATCCTCAACCGGATCCTTAAATTTCAGATTTCTCCAGGCGGAATACCAATAGATCATGAAGAAACCTAACAGGTATCTATCATGAGGATCTCTATTCGCTGGGCGTAAAAATTCTGAAACATGAAATTGGAGGGTTGAAAAAATTCAAAAAAATATCTAAACTCGTCGACAAGCTTTTTTACCATGAACGCGCCATCTAAAGCAAGCGATTGTTATCTATTTTTATTAAGTGTTTTATTATAATTACTATATCGCGCCGGAAATGCGCTCATGCTAGCCGGTAGCTTTAATTGACTGCATTTCGAACGAGGAGTTCGTAATCGTAGCAAGAAAGCATTCAGACTGCGAAAAAAAATTAAAAATTCAAATAAGGATTGAACAAGGTTAGTTATCATTGAATTTCAAAATTAAACGGTCTCTTAGTTGGATTTTAATAGACTTTTAAACTATCGTTGCGCCCCCTTCTCTACACGCCATTGAACCACGAGACCGACGTGTCGTCGTGGGGACGAACCCATGAACCAGTTGCATAGGACGCCCGGAGCGAGAATAGTAATCGTGTGTGGTTGTTGGCGAGGATTTTATGTTTTAAACAACTCGTGTAATAAGTGTTGAAGACAAAGTTTATTGCACATTATTTACCGCTGTATCAAGCCGCTTCGAAAGGTGTTGACCAGTTGAACTGTGGAGGTAAGAGATATTCGACAATAAGCATCTATTTTCATCAAATTTTTTGCCCTTCTTTCTAACAGCGTAAATACAACTTGTTCCTTCCCCACGACTCCACTCGACGCAACAGCCTGTTGCGCTGTATTAAATGTACTCTTGAATCTTTTGACGTACGCAAAGTTTCTTTGAATGCTTTGACTCCAATATCTGCATTCCTAACCATAATTCGCATGATTCGTATTTTGCTATATAGTCTGAGGTTCCACCAATTACATTAAGTGGGTGTTTTTTTTATAATCAGTGCTTTCTTTTTTCGAGATGCTCCACCCAGTCTCATCCACTGGGGTCTTTGAGTTCAAGCCTTTCTCCTATAGTTCAAACCTTTGTTCATCTCGCATCAGATAACAGGGCAATACATACCAAAATAAATATTTCATTTTCCTTGAAGCATTTCACTGATTTTATTCACAAGCTACTACTATTCTTGTTTTCCTCTAATTTGCGATGATACAATATGACACTCTGTAATGACAAATCACAGCAGCTGGAATTTAATTGGGTTGGTAGTATCAACGACCTACAGGTCATTGCCTGCAACCTATTGCACTTGGAAATATTTTATTAGTTCAACAAATCCTGTCAATATTGACAAGATTATGTTACTTCTATTGATGTGCGTCCGAAACTTTTAGTACAAGTAATATTGACATCCGATTTTTTTTTATTTTCAGATATCTGGCTCTCATGTTCAAATGAAGTCATAATCATACGGTATTAAAACACTTCATTGTTATTTTTGAACCAGAAACTAGGTTTAAAAGCCTACAGTAGTTGCATTTTGACAATGTATGAAAAACAGAACTTAGAGGGATCATTTGAAGAAACCAACTCTGATGATTTCGAATTTTGTAACACGGAAACAGACCAGAAATTCGATGTAAAATGGAGTCCGCCAAAAGACGTGAAACTCATTACTAAAAATCGTTTCACTGGCACAAGGCCACTCAGCAGATCCTTGCCAAGAAAAAAACGGAGCTTGTATCAATACAGAATAAACAGATCTTTGAACTTTGAGATTGGTTCATCTAGACATGACGACGTTTTCAAATCGCCTAATTTTGATTCTGATGAGAGTCCACTTTGCAATGAAAAATATTTAACAAGGTCGGCTAAAATATTGAGATCTTTGAATATCAATTTCAGTCCGTCAAATATAAGAGCCAAGAGAATAAACAAAACGTTAAACTTTGACTCCAGTCCAAGCCCTAAGAAAATGTTCAGCTCATCAGAGAGTCTCTGCGATAAAAGATCGCCAAAGTTTGATTCTAACATAAACAGGATAGTGAAAATAAATAAAACTCTCAATTTTAGCTCTAGTTCCAATGGTTCTCACTCAAGTAGCTGTTTAGGTTCATCTATCAACTCAATTGATGAAAATCAAAATCAAACTCCATCTCATAAGAGCCGGAATGTTAAAAAATCATTGAATTATCTCACCCCAAGCCCGACTTTGAATACGAACATCTCACGTTCGATAAATAGAACCCCAATGTCAAGGGAGAAATTCATAAATAATCTCAAAGTTCACGCCGAAACTGCTGACCTGCAAAGCAATAAGCAAAGTGGGAGAAAATCAAAGAAAATTGATGCAGTCAGCACTCCCAGGAATTTGCTACAAGATTTTGTCAATGATGAGAAGCAAGAGAGGCCCTTTACTCCAGAAAATGTGTTCCAATTTGTACCAGAAAGCATGAGCGCCATCAAAAAGAGTCATAAGAAGGTATGTCTGAATGGTTTAACCCATTTTTAACAATGCTAACTTTGATCTCTATCTCGACTGCTTGATTCGGATATCCAATATAACTGTTTGATGTAATTCATTTACAGGAGCGGCAAAGTCATAGATTGCAAAAATCACATATCAATGAATCAAGAGAACACTATCATCAGACAGATGATTTAACACAAGATCCTATTATTCTATCTCATTCTGAAGAGAGACCTGTGACACCCATTACCAATGATACTTATCCAAGTCCGACTTACAGTCTGGGGTCTATCAAACAATCGCATAAAAAAGATAAAAGTAAAAAACGAGCAGTTCTCAATAATTCTGAGGATGAAATCTCAGATTCAGGATCAATTTTTGATTATACAGAGTTACAAGAACGGGAACAAGTTTGTGAGACTGATATTTCACATAATTCAGAGCTTAATTCAAGTTCTCATAGCAATGGTAGTTCAGGGTTTGGTTTAATTTCCTTTAAACAAGAGGACGAGGATGGTAAAATCAAATTGTTCAACGACTCTGTAGAAGAGCTCACTGATCGTGGAACAAATTACTCCAATTACTCCAATGAAATTAAACTTGAGCGTGATACGAATTTCGAGCATTCGATATCCACCATGAGTTGCAACGATGATCACTCCAAGTCCGATGATTCTAAAGAACGGCTTAAATTATCACTCGATAAACTAGAGCTAATTTCACCGACGAGATGCGAAAATACGAACATTTGTAGCAGCCGTGAGTTAAATGGAAATCAGAATAGACCAGTTACACCAGAGAATGTAATAAATGTTTTGGAACAAATAATGACTGATTCTATAAAGAAATCTCATAAGAAGAACAAAGACATGAACAAAAAGATTTTTATTAAGCCGCAAATGATTTTGGAAAAAGCTCCGAACGTATCGGCTTTGTCATCAAGCGGAAGTTACGAAGAAAATGAAGAGTCGAGTCGCTCAAGTGATCATCATACCCCCGAACATATTTCCAGAGCTGGTACACCAGAGAACGTAAATTCCAGCAGACTGTTATTGGGTCAATTTAGTTCTGTTAAAAAATCCCACAAAAAAAATAAACACCAGAAAATTGTTACGGAATTTGAGAAACGCCAAAGATATTTCAACAGGGAGGATCAAGAAGGATCGACTGAAAACTTATCGACACCTAACAATGGATTCGTAACAAAAAGACGCAAATCTTCTACCGTGCCGGTTGTACCTGATATAAAATTAATTTCAGCTACACCTGATAAGTTATTCCCCTGTGATCGATCTACAGAATCTTCAGCGGGCAGCGCATCACCGTTGGAAAAATCCACCCCAAATAAAAGAAAAAAATCATTTTCAATGAATGAAACTGCAACAAGTGCTTCTTCAGTTGATTTATCTCCTATGGAATCCTCTTCATTGGAATATGAAAGTGCTGAAGAAGAATTTAAGATTTTCACGCCAATCAAGAAGCGGAGATCCTTGCATACAGTAACCGATACTGCAAGAATCCCGCCTCAGAAATGTGAATCGGAAGACCCTCAGCCCAGAAGTGAGTCCCTAGCGTCAACTCCCATATTACCGGAAAACTTTTTTAGTACACCCCCTTCTAAGAGCAGAGAAAATATATCCGAAAGAAAGAATAATTCCGATTCGATCATTGGCGAAGAATACGCCGATGCTGAAAGCACCAACGGACGGTCAACCCCGCAGAATCGATCGACTGCAGAACTGATTTTTGATATCAACTCTATTAAAAAGTCCCACAAGAAAGATAAGAGAAACAGCAGATTACGAAGAAGTTTGAATGTCGCCGATGAAAACAGTGATTCACGTAACGACACAAATACAGATTTAACTACAGAAAATTGTAAACATGATGCTGAACCATCGACTAGCGGCGAGAGTTTTTCTACCGAAAAGGAAGTAAATTATTCCCCAATACGGATAAACAAAACTCCCCCGAATTGTCCGAAGGTGATAAGTTACTTAAAACTGAGGCAGGCTGATTCTATCAAACGATCGCACAAGAAAGTACGTGAACAAAAAAGACGGAACTCAACTCGCAATGACCCTGAATTGTCGGATGATGGGTCAATATTCGACACCACTGACAAAATCAGCCTCAATGATTTTGATGAATCGATTAGTAATTTGGACGCTGAAAATACCGCGGGTTCAAGCAGCGGAATTGTATCTCCGAGGACGGACGGCAACAATGCGGCTTCTCAATCATTAGTTCAAACTCCACCAAACCGATTAAAACCGCCGATACAAATTGAATCAATAAAGAAATCGCACAAAAAGGTAATGCTGCAGATTTTTTATTTTTGAAAATTATTTTTCATCAAATATACCGGACGTCTGTCCAACAGATAACGGCGTTGTTATCATATTCGCCGGTCCGTTGAACAACCAAGAATTTATTTGATTGCAGGTCCGTGAATTTAAACGTATAGATGCGCGTGAACTGCGCTTGGGTGCAGAATTTTCGGACGACGGATCACTCCTTGATCCCTATGAGAGACCCGAGGAATCGATGGAAGATCCAGCAGAAGTACAAGCTACGAAAGCTATATCGCAATCTAATTGAGGGGACGTACTCCGGTCATGATCAGGATCTCGTATCGAATGCATCTGACAAAAATATGATTTTTTTTCTTCTCTTTATTGTCGCTGCGTGGGTAGTTTCCATAAAAAGAAAATAGGTAACTACCCGATTCATGTATCCCTATTCGAAATCAGAATTTCGGCACAGCGATTTTATATGTACTCAAGGTTGGGTCTCGCAATGGAAATAAGTCCTCGTTGATACAGAAAATTCGTTAAAAACGTATGAGCATATTGGGACAGTGCGATGAAAATTTTTTACTCTTACTAATTATGGTTATTTTTATGTTTATTTTTTAAACGTTACAGAAAGTAGTATTCTGGATAATTCTTTTTTTTTGCTTCATCGAGTTCATCATTATTTCGAAATTAACACACAACTGTTTGCTTAGGTATTTGATTGACATTTTGGCATAGCCAATCATTACCACGCAACGGTTACTCATCTAATGAAATGCAAAAGTTTGGTCGGAATTGACAACTTGCAGATCATTGGGCCTATTCCTATACACCAAACTCTTTGCAAATACTTTTACCGTAATCTCATTTTATCTCTGAAAATCAGAACGCAGTCGTAGTTTTCACTGGAATGATTACGCATTGGTTCAGTGAAAACTGCGCGACTCTTACGCGCCAATATTCGACAGTAAAAAAACAGTCGCCCTCGTGTTTAACGGCTTTGAAACTCATAGATGAAGTTATTAAAAACTCTTGTTCATTGATTCAGAAAACACCATCGATGAAAATTACTTTCTGGTCGATTTTCAGATCTGTCGTTCGAAATATATCCTACTAAAGGGTGTGTTAGGCATCTCGCTGTGTATATATATATATATATTTTTTCATTAACTTTTTAAAAGATATCTATTAATTTGGGCAGATTCTATTTGGTGCCTTAGCACATATGAAGTGAATTCTTCTGGTAAGATATTGTCTGCATTTATAAAAGATATATAAAAAACGTTGCTGATTTCATATACGATTTAGCCAATTGAATATAACGTTTATTAATCATACTGTTAGTTACGTTATGAACGTGGAACTTTTCGTTATTTCAATATAAGATTTATTGCACTATTTAACTTAGGGTTCATTTTTTTATGTTACGTTATTCATCGCGTTCATCTTCTCAAGTCCTAGTATAATTGTGATATGTACATACATAGGTATTCTAAACGTATAAGACGAAGGGAATGTTATAATTCCAATAAGTCGCACCCTTGGGCAACTAATCAACAGGTAATACCCGGGTTTATCACGATTTCAGCGCAGTGATAAGACGGGGAAATGGCCGATCATCACCTCGATTATTTTTTAGACCCATCCATCCATCTTGAATCGTGATAATCCTGCGTCGACATAGCTCAGTGCTGAAATTAGTTGCCCAGGTTCCCAAAGTGGACAAAAAAATTTTTTTAATATATCGCCTACCGTAAAGGGTGAGTTTATAATTATTGTTACGAAAGGGTCGAGGTAAAATTCTCTATAAAATTATTGTTATTAATTATTCTAGCACTCCATGATTGAATTAGTTTATATATGACTACGATAATTATAATGTACCCATATTTTAGAAATTAGGTGTCATTCGTGGACGCAATAATTTCTGATTACATTATTCTTCTCCCTTTTGCGGCGAATCGCTTTTATCCCAGAGCGCAGTGCGATGACCGAACTATATTGTAAAGTTTTATTTGTCATTAAGGCTTAGAAAAAATCCCAAATCATCGTATTGATAAACCTTTCTGTTAATCCTAATTGCCAGGTGCTTATAACTTCGTCGACAATATCCCATAAAATTTAGTCGCCCAGTGGTTTCTTTCGTCCTATATCATTTACCCAGAGATAAGGAGCGCACTTTTCGTTATGTTATTCATCAAAATGTGCTTCGTAAAATATTGTAATCTGAATAATATTTTCTAAAGGTCTTCGTTATTACGAATTGTTCAATTGTTGGTCATTTATTTATAGTCGGTATCACAATATGGTCAATATTCTTTTCAAAATCTAGTAGCGTTCAGGATCTACGATAAGTCCCATTTCCTCTACGTGCAGGGTAAAATTGGACAAATGTCTTCGGTATCTACCATTTACCATGGCACTAGGAAAGGAACAAGTAGCTATAACGTCGCGTCGCGCATTCCTCAACAAAACGGTTGTTGAGAACCAGCCTCGGGTTGAAAAATTATTCAACTCTAAAGTATTTTTACCCTAAAGGAATAGCTGTAGTATTTGTATGTAGTAATTGAATACACCGCTGAGTGCTATCGTAACTTTGTATAACAGGTGTATAAACTATGAATTTTGTGATATACGTGTATACTGATATGTTGTTTCGTGAGACAAGCATTGGATTGATTAATTATTATTCGTTAAATAGTCAGGTATAAATTCTAACTTTGATAAATGTGAAGAAAATTCAAGAGTAAAGTAATAATCACAACTTCGGCTCAGGACTGATGTGAATGTAGCATTATTTAAAAGTAGAAACCAATAGTTTGCGACGTATTTAAAATTATTTTTCATATTTATTAAAAAAAAAAACAACCAAGTGTTACTGTTTAATAAACATTGTATTCAATTGTTGAAATATATAAAAGTAAGAGGAATCTTCCAGTGTAGCAGTGCTGTTGGGCTCCCGTGAAAATTCTATTTCAAACGCGAGAAATCCATTCCTTGATTATTGCAGAAGTTTAAAAAATTATGTTCGCTAATACAACTGAGTAATTATAAAACAATTGCGAAGGAATTAATATGTAACGTTTCAATAAATATTTTATCGACAATAATAAAGTAGCATGACTTGTTGCATTAATTATACTATAATTCTATAAAAATATAAATCCCTGCACAGATTCGAAAATTTCCTCATAGAATCGTGTCCCGCGATTATAGCGCTATACGCGCTATTGCGATTTTTACAGCAGATTTGACAAAATTAAAACAAAAATGTATTGAACCCCAGCTTATATTTTTCAAATTTCATTTGCTGTGGTACTAGTAATATTCGTTGACTGAAGATTAGTCAACGTAATATTAGTAGTGTGAAAAATCACTTACCGACATACACGTTAACTCCTTCATCTTCAGACATGGGTCAGTTTTGGATTGCCGGTAACATTCCGTATGGTATGAGTCCAACAGATCTGCATTGTCGAGAAATCAGTAAATATTTAAACGATCTCCTAGTCTCTTCTGTACACCTATTGAGCTTTCTTATCGTTTAAAAACTTAATTGAACTATTTAGAAGTTTCGGGATAGTAAATGATCACAAAGAAATAAAAAATACATGTTTTACTTGATACTAGCAGCATTGTTGAATACATTTTGCTTTCGCATAAGAGAACGGTTTCAACTAATAACAAATATTATTACTTATTTTAACCTAATAAACGAAATTACATAACAAATAGTTTGAAAATTTCATCATTTTCTTTTCTACATCAGCGGCCAACACACGCTGAAAATTATGGTCAATTTTCTCTATCTATCAACAACTATTCGGGCTTAAAACAATAACGACGTTACCCCAACGTTATCACATATTTTATGACATGACACAAATTCGAATTGGCGTTTGCTCAAAACTAGCTAAGCCACCGCTTTCCTAAATTAAATTAAAATATTTCTCAATTTTTAGAGTCTGTGTATAATGATCAATAACTCCAACAAACTTAAGTCTTCGCAAATAGCTGCAAAAATTTTATGTATATGTCCAGAAGGTTCCCTACAGAGTGGCAGTTATTTAGTGAGACATTTAAATTACTCGCAATTAGATCACGCTTAAATGAAAGTAAATTCTCATCAACTCGTCGTTGATTCAGATTGCATTGTTCAGAAACTAGCATGAATGAGACATTGATGAATAATCGGTCTATCCAAACTCTGCAGTTATCTAGATTAAAAACAATAAATTCAATCAAATATTAGTCTACCTCGAACAGTCATCCAGTTCAACGTAAAAGTGTAGTGCACAGCACTATCATATTAAAGACTAAAGATCCACACAGCAGGACAGGTAACCAAATAGGACTAGTTAGAACTGTGGTGTGAATTGTCTGCGTCGGTATTTCTTGAACGTCTCTACTATCGCTATTATTACTTGTTACCTGAGTCGCGTGATTTCGCGAATGTTGATCTGTTTGATGAAAATTTTGTTGCAAAGGCATACTCTGGTTGATTACCGTTGTATTTTTAGGAACTTTCGAAAACTGTCTATTGACTGGACTGTCCGGTCTTTGAAATGAAAATGCAGAACCTTGGCGACAGCAAGAATTTAATGAATTCGCACTGAGGTGTCTCGACATATGACAACATTGTGTCGTGTCAGAGACTACGGAATATCGATCATAGTCATTGTAGACCGAAGGTTCTCTAGAGTGAAGAAAGTTAGAACCAATCGAACCGAACCCAGAACTTTGGCTGGATGATCTAGATAATGTCGGTACGTCCATACCTGCCTGCCAGTAGCCACCAGCTACCCAAGACGTTTGCGTAACAGATTTGAGCTTGGGGGGACTGAGGACGAATTTTCTATTTGGTGATTTGTTCAATTTCGTAAACAAATCAGGGCTTGCGCTATCATATACTTTGGTTTGAAATATTTTGGGAATTTTTGATATCTGTTTGCGATTACTATTACTTAGAGAAAGTGTGCTCAGTGTACTCAGACTTTCGTTTAAAGATGTTTTATCGTCAAACGATCGATATGACAAACTATTTAAACTATAAGGACTCTGATTCTGTTTCATGCAATAGTTTTGAAGAGGCAGTCCGGTTCCCATAGGATCCTTATCGAACATCCTGTAAAAACAAAGAAATTTTTTACTTCAACTGTAAAGAACTTTCAATTGCTCAAACCAAGGGACAGTGAATATCACTGCTGTGAACACGATTAAAGAAAGTAATAGTCCGAAATTTATTCTTACCCAGAATTTTGCATAAATAGTGTTGGTTTGATAGGCATCGGTGTCTCAACAGAAACAGGTGTCATTAACAAATTTGTGATGTTGACAGGTGATCGGCAGTGTTTGGTATATGGATTTTCATTTTCTATAGTTTTCTCTGCCATACACGACGCCATTGTCGCTGCTCTCGGAACGGGTGGTATTGATTGAATCGTCTTATTTTTGGGTGATTCTAGTTTCTTCAAAGATATAATTGGCTTCACTCCAACGGTGAATGAACTCAATTTCAAATTCATGAGACCGATAATCACAGTTAATCCCACCGTCTGTAAATTTGTGATATTCGATGTATTTTAGCGAGTTTATTGACGACCCTTATCGTTGTTATCCTTAGTAAATTGGCAAAACTGAACTAGCATGTTACAATACAAACACAAGGTGGACTTACCACATGATGTTGTGTTACAAACTCGACTGCAAACCATTCATTATGTAGATGAATTTTCAATAGATTCAGTTCTTTAAATGGCAACAGGATGATAATAAAGACCCAAAAAAATGCTGCCACCATATCAAGGCCCTGTTTGTTAGGTGGGCTTGCCAAACACGCACCTAACTGTAGTACCATCCCTGCAATTGGGAGTGGCCAGAATGCAGAGTCATACAGCAGAATGGAATTTAACATTATTAAGGAAAGGCGGAATACACGTTCCCACTTTTCTCCATTCTGCAAAAGAAACATCTTCTCAGTATACAGTATTAAGATAGAATTCTCAGACAGAAATCGGATTTAAAGATTTTTCTCCTACATTGATTATGTTTTGAATTGGTTTATTCTTGAAGAATGCCATTTTGTACTGTAAAAGCCATGAGGCCTGTTTGCTCAGCACTCCTTCAACGAATTTAGAACACTTTGGGCACAGACTGTATTTTTCCTCTAAATGTTGTTTAAAAACATGCAGCTCTGAGTCATATTCATTGTGGTTAGAAGGTTCAAAATTTGCCAGCTCCAACATTTTCTTCTCTTCATTTTTGTTACACTTCAAACAAAGTCCATTATTCCCATCCAACTGTTCTGAACTAGATAGCTTCGAATATTGTACAAAATTCTTTGCTGGGCTTTTATATTGTTCAGGTATGTCAAAGTTGTAATCGCCACTCTGTAAAAATAGTTAATAACAAGAAATTTAATTAACTCAATCTCATAGGAGTGTAAGAAGTAAAAGACCATATGTATAAATTTATTGCCCTTGCCAAAAAGATGGAGGCAAAATTTGGTTCACAACTAACTGAATAGATGGAAACAACCTTAGGCTTTTATCAGACAAATTTTGCTTTTAGATACCTTAGTGAATCCATTATGCTGTTCACAAAAGGAGCATAGCCACCAATCGCGTTGTTGCCTATGAATTTTTGAGTCATTATTGCAAAACCAGCAATTCACTTTGACAGGCCATCTGTTCCTGAAAACATTTCAATTTTAGCATTATAAATCAGTTTCATTAACAAGGATACAACGGATAGAACATTGATATATTCAGACTCACTTCAACTTTTGGGCAATAGTGAAACAAGTGATTATCGTTGTCACAAACGCTGCAGCAATTGATGTAAAATTAAGTACGAAATGTTGTTCCAGATCCATCTTTTAGATAATTTTGTTTAATTCAAGAATGAGCAAAAAAGAATTTCGAAACAGCGTCGAGTGTGGGACGGAATAACCTCTTGATGGACGCTATATTGATGCCATATCTCCCGCCAAGAAACTACCACATCCCCCAGGATCTACAGGCCGTTACAAATTCTGTCGGCTTTCGCTATTCAACAAGCACGAGATCATCGACGTAAACGCACATGTAGAGACCTTTGGTGAGATCAATGCAATGTAGAATGATTGCTAAAAGCTTTCATCTCGATTAGAAGATATTTATTTCGCTATTATTATTATCATTATTCATTAGTAGTTAAATATATCACATGTCGCGGAAGTAGCACGTTGGGGTTTACGGTTATGCATTCATTTCATTGTAGCCTATTGACATTATCGGCACAATTGAAACAAAAATAATCGAGAGTTTGACGCTGATAGAAGACACTTGTTGCGAAGGATATGCGGTTGTTAATTAGTATTCCGAAACATTGTTAAACGCGTACTTTTTTCCATTGATTCATCCCCAACAGCGGCTATCGCAAGAATAGATTTCACGTGCCGATGCCAGGCAAACGTGAACCAGCGGCTTCTGATTTTAGGTCGGATACGAGTTTATGCTGCTAATACTTAAATCCTTGATAAAACGTAACGGCGGTTCAACTTTATGAACTTCGTATATTTTAGTCACGACCGTGTCAAAATTCAGTATTTATTTAAAAATTTGTCGCCAATCTACTCCAGAGTTTCACAACTTATTGGAGGTAAAATGGCAAACATGGTCACAGAGAGCATGGTCGATTCTCGCTCGTATTTTAAGCCACCACAAAACCTAGCGGATATTATCGTAAATATTGCAGTTGTAGGATGCGTTCGTATTCAATGCAACTTCAAGCTCTTCATTTGACATGTGTTCTAGGGAATTTCGACTCCATGGTCCACGCAGTGACAAGCGGTTTCTATTCTGTGATTCTGCCTTCGTGCTTTCGCTTAGCCGGAGAGTAGACAATCAAAAATATTTTTCTCATTTTCTAATAAACACATGAGCCTTTAAGGTTCAAGGAACATACATTGCAGTTATCGAACAATTGTACCCAATTTTCGAGCGCAAAATGACGCTCACAACTAAGGTATGTGTAATTATTTTGTACCTCGTTACACTGTTAAAACGAACTAGCCTAATTTAGTGATGCTATTTCAGATGGAAATCGACGAAAAGAATATTAAAGGTGAAGGCTTTAAGCCCTACTATATTACGAAAATCGAAGAATTGCAACTAATAGTTGCTGAGAAAAGCCAGAACCTTCGTCGTCTCCAGGCTCAGCGAAATGAGCTCAATGCCAAAGGTTTGTAACCCCACTTTGAACCAAGCGAAAACGTAGTTTTCATACACATTCTAGTGTGGACAAAAATTATTGTCTAGTCTCATTGCGGAGCATTCAGTGAATAAAATCAATTGATTTCTGAATTGAATTACAGTTCGCATGTTACGTGAGGAACTGCAACTTCTTCAAGAACAAGGATCGTATGTCGGAGAGGTAGTAAAGCCTATGGACAAAAAAAAAGTATTGGTGAAAGTCCATCCAGAAGGAAAATTTGTTGTTGATTTAGACAAGAACATTGACATAAATGATGTTACACCAAATTCCCGAGTTGCTTTGCGTAATGAAAGTTATACACTGCACAAAATTTTACCAAACAAAGTCGATCCATTAGTGTCCCTTATGATGGTTGAAAAGGTTCCTGACTCTACCTACGAAATGGTCGGTGGTCTGGACAAACAGATCAAAGAAATCAAGGAAGTAATCGAACTTCCTGTTAAACATCCTGAACTATTCGATGCTCTGGGTATTGCACAACCCAAAGGAGTGTTACTGTATGGTCCACCAGGTAAGTCAAAAGTTGGAGAAGAAATAACGCCTACTGATAAATTGATGATAATCCCATGGTCATGTATCCTCCAGGTACTGGTAAAACTCTATTAGCTCGAGCAGTTGCTCATCACACGGAATGCACATTTATCAGAGTTTCCGGTTCTGAGCTAGTCCAGAAATTTATAGGTGAAGGATCTCGCATGGTCCGAGAGCTTTTTGTGATGGCTAGGGAACATGCGCCGTCTATTATTTTTATGGATGAAATTGACTCCATTGGTAGTTCGCGAATCGAATCTGGGTCTGGTGGAGATAGTGAGGTATTTATATTCTAATCTGATAATTTTCAAGTGTCTTTTACAGCTTGTACACAATCTGAGTCTTTCCCTCAGGTTCAACGAACAATGTTGGAGCTCCTAAATCAATTGGATGGTTTTGAGGCGACTAAGAATATAAAAGTTATCATGGCAACTAACAGGATCGATATCTTAGACCAAGCTTTATTACGTCCTGGTCGTATTGATCGTAAAATAGAATTTCCGCCACCAAACGAAGAAGCCAGACTTGACATTCTTAAAATTCATTCACGGAAAATGAATTTAACTCGCGGCATAAACCTGAGGAAAATTGCCGAGCTCATGCCTGGTGCTTCTGGTGCAGAAGTTAAAGTAAATCTTCCGTTTATTATTTCCAATGAATGATGATGCTAGCACAGCTCCGCTTGCTGTGCACATTTTTTGGAATCATTTACTATAAATAAATTTGGTTATTACAGGGTGTTTGTACCGAGGCTGGTATGTATGCTCTCAGAGAACGTCGGGTCCATGTTACCCAAGAAGATTTCGAAATGGCCGTAGCCAAGGTGATGCAGAAAGATTCGGAGAAAAATATGTCGATCAAAAAATTATGGAAGTAGATGAGCTTTAACAAATTCAAATCATCCACTTTCATTTTTCTCTTTCTGTGTACGACAATATGTCCAAAAAATACTGTTATAAAAATATCACAGCTGTATAGAACTGTAAGTTTGAAATATGTTCAACATTAAATTAAATTCACAACATAATTTTCACCGAAGATAAAAGTTATTATTACCAGCAACCAAACAATGAAAATTAATGCAACTGTGAAATTTCACTTCCCGTTCGGGACAGGACCGTACTTTTGGAAAGGGGAAGAGAAAATAAATTTTTCTCAACAATTTTTCTCAATTCTGAGTAACAATAATTATATTTTGTTAACAGCGTACGAATTTTTATAAAAACTTTATTCAAAAAGCAATAACTAATTTTATATCACTTATACTAGGTACAAAAATAAAGTCGATAAAAGAAAGTAAAGCTTATTTTAGATTAACATTATCCAGTTCTCTTAGACAATGATGATAATATTGGTAACAGGGTAGCAGTTTTCTATCTTTAACCTTCTGCTTTTCAAATAAAGACAATACCAAAAGAAACAACAAGAAAGGAACAAAAACATGAAATTATTTTTTTGTACAAAAAAATGATTCGAAAACAGCACAGAAAATAATTATCAGTCTCATTCATCCATGTCTGATCAATGCATATGATGGATGAAACAAGGACGAGATGTGACTTGTTAAGTTCGGTCGTTAATGATACCTCTATCATTATTATTTAAATGTTCCAGTTTTACGTGCTATATATTTTTATTATTGTTCAACAGCAATCGCACGTCCTTCTGCTATTAGAACTTTGTCGACGTGAATGTCTGTCTCACCGCTCACGTCAATTAATTGCAAGCTCAGAACATTGTGATCCGCGTATAGGGGATCTGGATGAGAGTCTATGACAACAGAAACAAAGTCTTTGTTGACTACAAGTTCCTGGAATCGCAGGCGATCTTCGTCGGACCAATTTTTCTTAACCGGTTGCACACCTGCGGAATAAAAACGTACGTTGATCCAGTTTACTCGTACCTAGGTTTGGAATGGATTCATCGAATAATTCGTTTCAGATTTTCACTTACCCACGAGCCTTGCCTTTATTGCTTGGTACGGTAGATCAAGAAATTGTCTATCGAGAGATTGAAGTTCATCAAAATTGATGATGAAAAAGTTGCCAAAGTCGCAAAAGTATACTGAAACCATCTCATCCGTGATTACTCTTACAACGCAGGCTCTAAAAGTGGTATCATAGGAGCATGAAAATTACAATCGATATAGTATGTCTAGTGAAGTATCCAAGTAAGTTGGATTCTCTGTACCAATCTTTACCTATAGAACCGTCCTTCGTGCTTGACAGCATATAAATCTCCCTTTTCAATTGAGTCATATGGCGGGTAAGGTCCTCTGTAATTAGTGTAAACTTCTTGCAGTTTTAACATCATTGCCTGAAATGACACATTGGCTATTTGAATCACAGAATTTTCGTGTGAGTCCAAAATCGTTACTGATTTGTTTGTCACCTTGTAAATTGTAACTCAAGAGTATTTTTCAACTGATTCTGATATGTTACCTCAAGTTTGGCCTGATCCTGGTGGGGCTGAATGATAAAACTATCCGGGCTACGAGCCGAGCTAATGTGAACGTCAAAGTAGCTACCAAGCTTTGGAATAACTAGTAGTTTCGGGTATTTGATGCAATTTTCCCCACCGTTTATTAGCCCGCGTCTTGACACTGTTTTTTCCAAATTCTGCTTTGGTTGAACGCCGTTTTTGCTAACGTCCTCAGATCTAAGGATGTATTTAAAATAGCAATGTTAGTTTACTCGATGGAGAATTGTTAGTTTCTTTTTTCACGCCGGAATTTACCTTTCAAGTTCTGGATCTATAGCCAAAGTATTGTTGATCGATATCAGGATATTGTTTGGTTCGAGACGCTTGAACAGCTCAACAGACGGACGTGATGACTTTGAGTCTGCTCTTATGATTTTAGCAAGAACCACCTCGTTTGGAGGAGCAAGGATTCGTAGTCTTGCTGCCATATCGCGATTACATTGCGATTGTCGTATGCCGTGTAGGCGTACACTCACTGCCTGGAATTCACGGGAGCATGCAATATTTTTATTGGTATAATGAAATCATGCCAGGTAAACTTAAATTTTTTTTTTTTAAATTGTCGATTTATCAAATTTGACAGAAAAACAATTGTCGAAAACTTACTTGATGAGGATATTTAGCCAGAATTTCTGAGAGTTGATCAAGTACAAGAAGATGACTAATTCTTTCAACAATAATGCTCTTTCCTACATCGACAGTGAAGACTTTCACTTTGTTGTCGGCCATTACATGGGTGACAATACCTCTGTACCAATTGCCATCCTCTACAGACTGAGCAAAATAAATCTTTCCATATTCGACTTCTTTGGCTTGACTCTTTCTTATGTTCTCTGCTGTTAGGCCAAAGTGCGCTATTGAATTCATGATACTACGGAGATACCGCGTACTGTGAGAAGACGCATTCAAAAATACTATCCCATCATCCATAACATGGGTTACAAAGACTTCAGATACTCGACGTTCCTGAAAATAAGAAATGACTTGTGAATTTGGGAAACTTCGACATTTCTGCAATAATTTACCAGAAATGTTGAACTACCCGGATCAATTTTGGTTGAAGAATACCGTGTTCCATTTTACTGAACAGAATTTCATTCAGATTCACGTCAGTGTCCGATTTCGTGTCATAAAATATAACGCTTGCCATGACTTTGTCTTCAACAGATTTGCAGCTCAGCACTTGGGCAACAAGCATCTGATCCATCAGCAGTTCTTCCAAGTACATAGTCACCTCGACACAGTCACTGAATTCTTCAAACTCGGCAAGACGCAACTTGATTGCCTAAACTCCAACAGGTGATTGAAACCATACGACTTTCCGAACGAAATGAAGAAGTACAAATTACCTGCGCAGGAACTGTACAGAATTTTTGTTCCAGAGGATAGAGAGTGCTGTAGTGTACAGAAGTTTCATCGCCATAATCGATGAAGAACACTACTGCTGTTCCAGTTGTTACTTTAAAATCAGTACACTTCACTCTCTGCCACGAGTCTTCATCACAAACGGCATAGTAATTTCCCACCTTGATATTCGAAGTTCCGAGTGTATTTGCTGTAATATTGTAGTAGGTTTCCAGGTCCTTCGTCATATTCTGGAATTCCACCTAAGCAAAAATATTTTCCTTGTCAATGATATCGACTGCAAATAAGGATACATAATTGTTTATTTGCTTACGCTGTACTCTTCGCTGATCAGTCTTGCCCATATTTCAATGGTGCTAATTACGGTTGTGATGCAGACGTCCCAATATTCTTCATCTGGCGGTTGTATAACTCCAGGAACAGAATGTCTGATGGAGTTCAGCTGCATGTTATCCATTCTTGAGACAAGGCTGGTAGATACCTTTTTGTCGAAAAAAAAAAACAAAAAAAAACCAAGTGTTGATTACGTAGACCGGGAGCAATGAAGATAGCAGAATAATTGAATATACGAAAAAAAAATTGAAGCAAATTAAATACCTTATTAGAGACACTGGCCTCATTCCTGGGAACATGATCGAGTATAGTGGAATATTCGTCGCTCTTCTGGGATATTTCGGAATACATCTCTATATTTGTTTCCCAATCCTTTGGAAGGTCTTCATTGTACTGATTTTTGTAGTGAATCGGTAACTGATACATGCAGACGCCATTATCGTGCCGGGCCATGATTTGCAACACCCGTTCCTTGATCAGATTCCTATTCATAATCTCTGAAGGACAGCCATTCTTAGCAAGCTCCAGTAGAGCTTTTGATGCAACTACTGTCTTTGCCTGCTCTGGTGTTGTGCTTTCTTCCGGGTAACTTGTATAGCTGTGAGTACCAATCTATAACAGGGAATGCAGGTTCTTTGATTTAAGAATTTAATTAGTTTTGGGGTCGATTTTCAATTCAAACTAAATTTTAGAACATACGATTCGTTTTGGAAAATTAGTTTGTATTTTTGAAACTAGTATCACGGTTAATAAATTAAAACCTTGACTCGGCAACTGTAGAAAGACTGTTTTTGTTGTTTGTGCAGCCATGGGACAATTTTGTAAACTGGATCTGGTAGTTTCATAGACTTGGTCAAAAGTTCCAGCTCTTTACAAGGTCCGTGGTTATCCGAATTACGAGACTGACCCGTTGTCACCTTTGCAATCAGGAAAGTATACAATCAGAAGAAAAACTAAAATACTCTCAACATAAATATGATATCTTACAGGTTTCACTGATGTGCACGATGGAGTCAAGCTGGGAGCAAATTGTGTGTCAGGGAGGAGTTTAATTGGGGAAAGCGAAGAAGGTACCACTGCCTCTGGCTCAGGTGGTTTGATTGTTGCTTTGTATTTCAATCTTTCACTAAGTGTCCTATAGGGTTTTGGCTGCTGCAAAATTTGTTCCTTAGGAATCCTTGACTCTGCTGGCTGTTGAACTGGCGTGGGAAACCGTGTTGGAATTGACATCAACGGAGTGATATTGTGAGGTTTTGGGCTATGATTCAAGTACGAGAGATTATGACCATAGGTAATGCAGTGGAAAACCCAAATTAAATAGATTACAATGAAACAAATACCTTTGTTTAACAACAGGGATGGACTGTTGTTGGCTTCTGTGTTGCATGGTTTGCTGAGCTGATTTGTAAGCTATTGGCGGTCTCCCTGATCTTCCCGTTCTTCTGTATGCATCACCCTGTAAAATAAATTTGAAAAAAAAACACTGAACAGTCAACCACGTGGAAATCAAAAGTCGTAAGTTTGAATGTCTCACTCTTTTACGTGGACGTTTCCGGGACGACGCAGTTCTTTGTCTCTGGATCATGGTGGTGAGATGAATGGTATCTTCTGTAGGCCTTGCTGCCACGTTCCAGCCAGCACCCTGCCTGGTGATGATAAGCCCAGGAATATCATTTAAAAGCTCCTCAAGTGAAGGGTAACCAAGCTTTTGATATGGAATGTTTTCTCCTAATAGTTGCCTGTAGTCAGCTGCGCATGAGAGATTAGTGAGCAAAAATTCTCACATACATGGGGAATAATGGGCAACTTTTTAATTGTGTAATTATATGGAAAATATTCTCCAAATCTTACTATTTAATGCTGAAAAGGAAACACCTCCTTTTGCTGACAAGAGACATGCTCGCAGGTTTGCTGTGACTTCATCGCGCAACTTTTTATCCATCTGGACAGGTATTTCAAATCCTTAATGGGCCCTTATAATCAACTTTATTCCAACTTCTTTTCCGAGCAAAGCAACCTGATCTGAATCAGAGGGGAAAAATGTGCCATCCAAGTCTTGAGTGATGAATGTTATGTGCCTATGAATGTTTATATGATCAGAATGATCAAGTGGCTGAACCTCCAACTGCGAAAGAAGAAAAAACTGCTGAGTTGGCTGTCACTAGTGAGCCTGCAAACTTAATGCTTATGTTTTCATAATAAGCTGAGTAACGAGTTTTCAAGTCTCATGGAGGATTAGGATATGTATGCTTCATATTTACTCAAGTGTTTACAGCATACAACTCCTTTTAGCCATCTGGATATTTCATATGATGAATGTAGCACCATTCAACGCAGGCATGTTAATATAAACCACATCATAGAATTTATAGTCATATCAAGGTGAAGTATACATTGAAATATATACATGCAACAAAGATTCTAGATAATACATGGTAGAGGTATACGTGCAAAAGTCGTTTCGAAAAGACCATTGATAACAATTGCAATATGTTTTATTTGTAAATTTTTTATATTGTTATTACCAATTAACAATGAGTGGCCAAGTAGTTTTGAACATGACGTACGGTAAACAAAACCCGCATGCAGACCACGTGTCGGCTTGAGTAGATTTTGACGCGTCGCGTAATAATTCTTTCTTTTGCTATTGCTCCTAAATCCTTTTTCTTTTTATTGAGTACATTCAATATGTGACTATAATGCTCAGAAATTATCCTCAATCGCCGCCAAGTATCGTAACTTTGTTTTATTGTAGAATGACCGATACTGCGGTGACATTCAAATTTTCACCTTCGGGAATTTATTGCATGTTTTAATGGTTCTAAACATAAGGTTCTATTACGTACCTGCTACGATAGAGGTACTGATCCTATGAGTGGAAAGCTATGTAAGCTTATTGTTAGCAGAATTTTCTAAAATAGTAAACAGAAAAATTACGCCCTACAAACAGAAACCGCGCTACTTTTAGTTTTTATCGAATTCAAAGCAATTTTTCGAAACATTTGTTAAATTAATACCAGCTAATGGTTTATATTACCGATGAAAGGTAATCTGGACATCTGGACTTGATTGTTTAACATTTTATTCACCGATGTGGCGTCTCGCCTATGCATTTCTGTAAGGCGCGTTAATATCACCAGATTTTCTACCAATATCGTAAGGGAAAAATATCTAAACTTTGAAGCTAATTCGGAGTCAGGGTCGACAAACTGGAGGGTATAAAATTTCACTGTGAAGTTGAAGTGGCTGTCATCGCTTCCCTGTGACAGATGTTTTATGTGATTAATATTCTTTGTTAATTTGCGGGCAGACGAGATCTGCGGTAATATAAGCTATAGTTGAAGATTGGTAGCTGTTATAAACTACTGGGCCGAGTAACTCGGTTACTATTATCGCTTGATAAATGCGTGGCATTTACGGTGGATAGATTTCCGGGAAGACTCGTATACGGGTATAACAACCAGCTGTCTTGACCACCACCAGATCCACCACCACCACCACCACACGAAGACGAAACATCCGGGCACGGCGAATCAAATAGTGTAGATAGTTTGTGATTGAATAATATTGTAATAATTAAAATGGCAAAGACCTATGACTATTTATTTAAATTGCTACTAATCGGAGATTCGGGCGTAGGCAAGACTTGTGTGTTGTTCAGATTTTCGGAGGATGCTTTCAACACGACCTTCATATCCACGATCGGTATGTATATACGATATCACACATATCTAACATCTTTGCTTGTATACCCACTATGCTCTTATCAAACTTTTTCTCCTCCTTTTATATTTCATACATACACGGATGTGTATTTTTCCCCATGACTCCTCTTTAATTATTTCCTACCAAGGGTGTGTCTCAAGACTCTAAGCTCTCTTTGACATTAATCTTATTTACCACCAAACAAAGAGTACATTGTGTCATCTATAATTATCTCAAAACTACTTCAAAGCGACTCAAACGCCAATCGTTTACCACACGCATTCCTCATTATAGGCATAGACTTCAAGATCAGGACTATCGAGCTGGACAGCAAGAAAGTTAAGCTACAGATATGGTGAGTTCGATAATATCTTCTGCTATCTCCTTCCCGCTTTTGTCCTCATACGTATCATTTCCAATTTATAAACTACTGCAGATGTGATTAAAGTTTTTGAGTTGTTGACTTTAGTGTTTTTGTTATTTTCATAGGGACACAGCGGGACAAGAAAGGTTCAGAACGATAACAACGGCATATTACCGTGGAGCAATGGGTATAATGTTGGTTTATGATGTGAACAACGAAAGAAGTTTTGAAAATATAAAGAACTGGATTCGTAACATCGAAGAAAATGCATCAGCTGATGTTGAAAAAATGCTTTTGGGTAACAAATGCGACTTAGCAGACAGGAGGCAAGTCTCAAAAGAAAGAGGAGAACAATTGGCTGTTGAATATGGTATTAAATTTATGGAAACCTCGGCCAAGGCTAGTATTAATGTTGAGGAGGCTTTCTATACCTTGGCTCGTGATATTAAGGCCAAAACAGAAAAAAAATTGGTAAGTTTGATCTACTCACACCCTCAATGCTTAAACATTAGTCGTAGACGTTGCAGAGACATGGACTGTAAGTCCTGTTCCGTTTTCATCATATCACACGTTATAATATGTGTATAATAATTAATGTTTGTCTGTTTCCCATGTCTCTTTCTCTCTGTACGGTGCGGGTCTATATTGGCAGAAGGTAACTCTAGCTCTAGTCTGTCTCCTATAATATTAACCACTAACAATTTTCTTACAATTCGATGCTTTGAATAATCTCACCCAATTCAAATGATTCTTAGTGATTTGTATATAATAATTTGTACTTGAATGTGCTTGAACATGAATTACCAATAGAAGTTCGATGTTTCTTACTAATATTCGTCTTAACACACCTACAAATTGATCTGTCGGACTTATAGTTGAAGATCATATTCGAGGTAATTACTAAATCCTCGCCCTTATCTTTACTTTCTCTGTTCAACAGGAGGCATCCAATCCAACCAAGTCGAGTGGTCATCCATTGAGAGCTTCAGAGATATCGAGAAAGCCACCAGTCTGGCTCGCTCGTTGTTCTATACTTTGACCCACCAAGCCACAAGCACAGTTTATCGAAGCTCATTCATGTACTTCTATCATCAATTTACGTTATTTTTGTCGAACAAAATTAACGTTCAACGAGGCTACACGCTTGCTCGATATCGCACTCCGACATTTTATTCTTTGACAACAAAAACTTGTTTCATCATTTGGGTGGTGTTTTTTATAAATTATTAATTGTAAATCCTTTTACTGACCGAAGGATCAGGGAAAAAACGACCAACTTACATTCTGTTATTTCCCCACACATTCAAATTGAAACTTTCAAGAGCATGAGACTCGTGTACAATGTGTTATACTTATTCGTTTATCTTATTTTATTATTTTTTTTTTTCTCCTTGCCTTTGCGCCGGCACTGTGATTGCTCCTTAAAACCATAATTTTGGTGAAGTTATAATATTTGTTGAAGATTTGATATACTATCATCAAATTTGCCCTCGATTCTTAAGCTACTCTCGTATCTCGTCCTCCATTTTCATCAATCGGTGTACAGTGACAAAGGCATCAAAGAAATCCGCGCGTGAAACGAAAGTTTTCATGCATTAGCAAATTATTTAGGTAACCGGGAAATTTCATGCTGTGTAACTGTGGGTGGGGATTTATGTACAGAGTAACTATAGAGAAAGTCATTTATTGCTTATTGTTGTCACAGCTTCTTACATATTCTTATCGATTTTCGCATTTTAATCTTTTGATTCGGTTCGACAGATTTGAATATACATACGATAATACATTTTATATTAATCCTATGTGTGTGTTCGTTGACAAAGCCCTCTCTTTCCAATCCTGCTTAAATTTTCATAAAAAATTCACGAAGTCTGATTCGGAGAAATGCGTATACAATACTCAACGATCCATATTCAACGAAATCAATATTTAAGTGGGAAAACTGTACTCAATTTGTTTTCCAACTCCTGAATTCTCATTTTGAGTTTTTGTTGTATGCCGTGTGCACACATCCCTGCAGCCTGGAGTCGCCCGTTAAGTTTATTTGTATCTACTAAAGATTTTTGTAACTCTGCAAGCTCCTGGCGTAGCTTTGGAAATTCACTGAAATTAAATTGACTTTTATTAATATTTATATATGAATGAAACAACATTATTCATGTTTAACTGTAAATTACAAATATCCTCGTATGCACCTATTAGCAGCGTTTATGACCAACGATACTTTATTTTTCAATTGTGTCAAGGTATCTTGAAGTGGTTCTCTGTTTGCATTTAAAGTCTCAAATTCGTGAATCTTCTGTTGCAATATCATGTTTTCTAACTGTAGATTTTTTGTTTGATGAAGAAGAGAGTCTCTCTCTCTCAGAACAGTTTCCGAATGCATGTTAGACTGTACTTGCTGGCATCTATTTAAAGTTTTTTCTTCTTCCCAGTGCCTCATCGCTGTCATAGCTACATCTAATTGGCTTTGCATCAGTGCAATATCTCGTCTGGTCTCTTCACTTCTTCGTTCCATTTCATATAGGGACTGCCGTGCCTGCGCAAGCTGCTGCTGAGTTTCTTCTAAGCTCTTCTATCTCAAAAATAAGTGAGATCATTTGAAATGAATATTGATTCTATAGTACATGATAAAAACTTCGAAATTAAATGATACGTTAGTAGCACCGTTTTCAACTGCAACTCGATTAATTTGTTGCGGATAGTAGATTCCAATCTTGAGAAATTAATTGCAGTTACATCCTGAATAATTTCCATTTTCAAAAATGTTCAGTAACAATTTGAAACCTTGAAATATTTTTGTGAACTACGTTCTACCGCGGTATCCCTTCATCAATTTTATATGCGGACTTGGAATGCGGCAAGGTTCTGGCCTTGAGGAGTCTATCTCCTAGTGTGTATTAGCCTTCTCAGATTAGTCGCTTAATTGCCAAAAGCGTACTATTGTCGGGGATGAGGTCATCTCAAAGAATGAGATCTTTCTCTCCTACATTCACGGTTGCGCGATGATTGGATCACATCGATCTCGTCATCTTAATGCGCATCATTCACACCTAAGATTTACATCTATGGATTCACACGATATTTTTTTTCTATAAAATTGACGAACGCCACAATCAAGAAATACCTGTGACGATATGTTACATTATCTGAAAAAATAAATCTCAGGAATTCATCGTCAACGTGAAAATAGACTTAAGTGCAGACCCTGTTTTGTAGCGGTTGCAGTCAAGTCACCTGCATTAGATATAGTCTGACTCTTTTTTCCTTTTTTTTCCGTGTGTAATAAAAGGAAGATCTTCCAACCAGAAAAGATCTAGTACGGGCATTCTCCGAGTTTTTCAGGCAGCGTCAACTGTCAAGTGTGCCTAGTGCTGACCATGGAGGGATGGGGGTTAAGTTAGGTTGGGTTTGACACGAACAACCTGTTCCCTCGAATGCCATCTCTTGAAACCTTCGTTCGTTCCGCGCAACGATTGGTTCGGAGATGAGTGTTTTTCGCGTCTGCCATTTTGCGATCAGTAAACATCTATTCGGCGTGTAGTTTGACAATTTTGTGAAATGTGAGTGAAATTCCAGGTATATTCAGAGCTAGATTTAAAATAAGAAGTTGCAGTGATCTTAGAAATGCACGTCAAAAACCGCAGCGTAATTTTTCTATCGATAAATGCTCTTGATTTCTACATCGGAAACGAGTTGGTGATTCATTAATTAGCTGTGACATTTATGTCACATGCAAAGCAAACGCTTCCACTTTTCATTCACTAATACCTTCTCGTTTCCACAAGGTTCATAGCTAATCTGGATTGGTTTCTTTGTTTTCATATATTCTAATGACCAATGATTCTATAATTTTCACACTTATTCGTAAACTCGCTGTTTCATCTATCGTCATTAAAAAGAAATATACCTGTGATGCCAGACAGTAATTATTTGTAGACAGATTTTTGGTTAGAATAGAAACTTCATTTCTGACTTCTAAATCGTCATAGATTTACTGGAATTATTTGAACATATTTTCAAGCACTATCACAGCTGTAATCATTGTGGATAAGAAATTTTAACCGAGTATCTGTGATTTTCAATTTAAACACTGTTCATTCATTTTATTACAGAATGTGCCATCCTGCATATTATTCTATGTAGTATATGTGTGCACAACGTGGGACGGTGAGATCTAGTAACAGAGCCACATTAAAAAGTTCTATTGAGGAAAATTAATATATTTTGATCAAAGTGGAATTATAAACCAACAACATGATGGAGATTGATCCACCACACTTTTCTAATAAGGATGAAGAAATTCAATACTGGATGGAGCTTGCAAATCAACTGCATCAGCGGTAAAATTCTAAAAATTACTTAAATAATCCTTACATTTCAAATGATATTCCGTATTGCCAGTATCTGTAAAATACAGCTTTTACATTACAGCAAAGAGGATACAGAGAGAGAGTTAGAAGAATTTCAAGAGAATTCGCAAATGTTAGAAAAGGAACTTGAAACTTCATTGGAACAGTCTGAAAAGGCAAACAGAGAATTGCGACAGAGAAATACACGCCTTGCTACCGAGATTGAACAGCTAAGAACTCGGTTAGATCAGCAAACAATTGATTGCGCTGCATTCCAGGCACAGGCACATGATCTTCAAGGTAGACAAGATCAGCTGGTCAAATATATACGGGAATTAGAACAGAAAAACGATGACTTGGAAAGAGCACAAAGGTACCTGAAGAATATTAGCTTTTCTTTTTGAACATCAAGCAACATTTGTTATCATCTTGAATAAAATGAATGTTTTATCTAGAGTAAATATGGTAACGGAAGAGGAGATGGAGGCAAAGTGCAATTTAGCTATTGAACGAAATGCTTTACTGGAGTCTGAGTTAGATGAAAAAGAGGGCTTGAAAGTCATGGTACAACGACTTATGGATGAGATTAGAGGTAAGTCATGCACTTGACACAGTGCACAAATTCGATAATTGATTCGTACTTTCTTTGAAGAGTAAATGAAAAATTTGTCACTCCACGTCTCAAACTGATTTACAGACTTGAAGCAAGAAATTCAAGTGCAGGAACGACATCAACCTGACAATGACAAATCTGTGGACAGAGTGCGTAGCATTGTAGATAGCAACAAGCTTCAGGTAGAGCTGGAGGCAATCCCGCCTAGTAGCAGTCCTTCTACTCCACAAACGATACCTCCTCCAACACATGCGACAACTTCGCCTTTAAAGAGTAAGCTGCACAGTGTTGTTAATACAACAGAGAACATATCTAATTTTATGACGAAAACTGAGCTGTTCACTTCTGCAAAAAAGTCACCTGTTAGAGCAAAGAGATGTCCAACGCCGAAAGTAACACGGAAACTTCGCAGACGGATCAATTTTGAGCTCAGAATTTAGTGTTATAGATGACAAAATTTAGTTGTACTAGGACTGACTTCTCTTTGTGATTGGTTAGGTTCAAATTTGTGATGATATGATAATTTTAACTTCAGCAATTTTGGAAAATCATCAGTGATTTTGTTTTTGAACAACTTTTTGTTCCTTAATTGACATCTTTGTTATTTGACCATACTTTAGGTAGGATAAGTTCGAGAAGATCCGGTTTTATTCTTATAAAGTGTATACTATCTTTTAGAATGAATAACACACTCAGAAGTGCAGATGAGTGATGCTAAATTTATTAGGCTTGGGATCTTAGATTTCATTCGACTTGTAAATAGTTCCATATTTACTCTATTATTATTTTACCGCCATGACTATCATCGCTAGATTTATTAATGAGAAATTTCGGAAACCTTTAATTGCATTTAATTTAATCGTACGAGTTCCGAAGATTTCAGACTGTGTCTTTCACAGTGTTTCTGCTAAAATCCTTCAGTACTTTTTATACATGCGTAGAAAATAAAAATCTTAGGTATGTCAGATCAAATTCCAGGAATAGAGAGTTGAAATTTTTTTCGCAACAATATACCCCTGAAACTTGATAAAAACAAGTATAAATAATGCTTTATTAAAATATGTATTTTGTATACTTATTTCATTGCTCGGTATAATGCTGCTTGCCATTGATCTTCTACAAAATAGTACCTACATACGTACACTCTATGATTTGAATAAAATTACATTTTTATTTCTAATTTGTTTATTTTTTATCGAGTGAATTTGTTCACTGATGTTAAAAACCTCCAATGTGCTTGTCTTTCCAATGTGGAGGTTGTGGTACTTTTAACTTATTTGTTACATGTAAAATGACCAAACTTAGTTTGTCACTCTAAGACTATTATTTTTATAGCTTCTTCTGTATTGGAATCTTGAAATAATTTTTAATTCTTTGTAAACAGTTGGGAATGGCGTAATCGGAGGTATGATTGGTAACAACAATAACAACAACAATATCAATCCACCACTGGCACCTTGCACAAGGATACTTGCCATGAATATGATCGGGGATCTTATGAGGAAAGTTGGGGTGAGTTTAGGACGACTTTTAATATTCCTTACACTGCACGGTGAGTTCAGCTTTTTTCTATGTAGATTGTGCAGTACTTAAATATTATACGTACAGTAATAGCTAGTGGCATGGCTTGTTGTACAGTGTCTCTCTATCAGACGTTCCATCAGTTTAAATATCGATGGAAATTTCTATATATTGACGCATCCGACCTCTGTCCATGTCATTCAATCTTTAAACTTACTGTTATTCCTGTGCAGCAGGTATTTATTTCGTTTTTGTTAAATTAATACTCCTTACACCCGTCCAAAATAGAAAATTTAAAGACTGAACAAAAATTCAATGTAATTATATTACGTTTTATTATCGAATCAAGGTATTAGGACTACATTATTGTAAGCATCCGTAAAATGAATTTCTATGCGTTCTTTACTGATAGGAATATTTGAAAAATCCCATTGAATAGATATACCTGTAACCTGGTGGTTAGTTTGATGTAGTTAGGTGGTGTGTTGGTAGCTTGACAGGTGGGTCTGCATGGACTGTAAAAGGATAAAGTGTTCATGTCCTGGTGGAAAAAAGACCAATTCTACTCCACCCGCTGCTAAACCATCAGTTCAGGTTCAGACACCTGCTGAATGCATCCAGCAGCAACCCAGGCCCGCCAAATGCTGACGCGTGATACTCTCCCACTATACTACACAAACCTCCATATGCCACAGGTCCTTATTTGGTTTTTCTCTCTTACGTTTGCATGTTTCTGCTTCCAGTTTTAATAATAAAAATCCATTTTTCCATGCTTAAATCATCCCAAGATGTGTCTAGATAAATTGTTAGAAATACATCCATTCAGCATTGTAAATAACGCAACCATTGAGTGAAGGGCTCAAAACTGGGACTCTATGAAGATGATGTTTTCTTTCGATGTTGAACATGAGTTTTTAGTATTCCCGTTGATTATATTCTCAGTATTCATTTGAACTTGCAAGTTTTTCACATAATTAGGGAATACATGTGCATGCAATCATTGCCCTAATTTCAATAGCAGTATTCTAAAAATGGTAATACGCATGTATAACAAAGAATAAAAAGTGTCACATATTATATTCTAATGTTACGTTTCCACTTTTTTCTGATACAGGCCCTGGAGAGTAAGCTGAACACATGCCGCAACTCAACTCGAGAGGATCAAGCAGTGCGGGATCACTACAGGTAATGCTAACTTATCTAATCCATAGGATTATAATGTTTATTTGCAATATAACATACACGCACTTGCTCGAGAGCCAAGTACTCCATATGATTGCTAGGTATTTAAGACAATCAGAATTATACCAAGAAATCCGTGAAAATCTCCGTACCATCACGTTGTGTGATTACATATAGCTAAGATTGATATTGGACTTTAAAGAGAACGCTTGGAATCTGATGGAGTGCTCAATGCTGACTGCATAATTTGTACTTATCCTATAGACACGCTGGTTGTGCTTCCTCGTACTAGTTATTCTTAAATTTTCATATATCACGTTTCATTTTAAGCTTGAAATTTTTCATTTTGGCAAACACAGCTGTTTTGCGACACACTATAGGTTTAATTTGTTTCTATTTTCGAAACATTTAAGACTACGATTATCAACAGAAACTTATTATAATAAGGGTAATTAGGATGTGGTATAGTACAAACTGGGTTCTGGGAGTAATTTTAGATCGTTAAGATTTGTTATTGGCAATGATTATTAGATTAATTAATACTATTTGACTATTAAATCCTATTCAACTCGGGCCATTTTTTTGTTTGAAATAAATTCAGGCCCACAGTTTGTCTGATATACATAATGGTTACCGAAAATAACTATGAACTAAGACAATATAATTCCCATGCCAAGTGGCTAGTTTCTAAAACAATTGCATATTGACAATGGCGAAAGCAATTATGATTACCAGCAATCATCCGTTCTCAGTCGTTATTATTCATAACTCAGGTTGCAGAATTGCTTCCATGCTACTTTTTCCTTCAAAGTATTAATACGTAGATAATTATGTATTGATGTTAATACTCAGTGAATGCCTAGAATATAATTCAGCAATTATTATTTTTTTTTCTTTCCATATATTTAAGAAAATTTATTTATGTTAGAAATAGAACGCAATGTTGATGTACATACACAAGTTTTAGGATATACAAATAATAATTTTATCACGAGATTAAATATCCTCTAAGTTATCAGAATATGAATGATCTAAACGATTGATAAGTTTTTAATTGATCCGACCAATTATTATGTATGTCAGTGATTATTTCGTACTTTGGCCAGTGAATAGAATGATGAGCGTGTTCACACTCGACTACAATCAAAGCACATATATAATCAAAATTTATAACTGATGATAATTGCAATCAACTTTAGACGAAAGAAAGCTGATATGAGAATAAAAAAAACAGATTTTATCGTACTATTCTAAAATGTTTACTGAAGAGTGTTTATCATAGTTTGACATTTTGTAATCAAATTTTTCGCATTATGCATAAATCATAGTGTGTCTTTGGAATTTATCATTTAACTAGATGTTTTAAAGAAATTTTCGCACGTAGATGAACAATGCTTTTATTTTTGCATGCTATGTATAAATCTCACAGTAGGAATTATGAAAAAATTCTGCTAGATTTGCCTAGACAAATCTTGGGAGTCAGAGTTGTAAAATGTATTTCGCTCTCTGATTCAAATTGTGCATCCAATCTAAAATTTGGCTGTGTACATATTTATTAGTGACTGTATATAAATATTTGTTTTTTTTACACATAAATTTTTGCGCTGTCTATTTACGCACCTCAGAGTTTGCTTTCTATACTATACTATCCCCTAAACAAGGATAGTAACAGTTTTTGCGTGTGTTTAACCAGGACTAGACGGCAGGTGCGAACCCCCGCCTCTGGAAACAACAACCACATGCGTTTGTAAGAGATCGATACAGTTAACAGCCATACCTTAACGAAATGACAGTGCTTCTTTCCAAAGGTTTGATATAAATTTTCGTCAATATATAGCCATGTTTGACGTGTTCTTTACGATTGATCGAGTGTCAATACAATTAGATTTCAGACTGATCATTACTGATACTTATCGTGTGCGCAGCTATTCCAATTTTCACCAAATCTTTTTTCGAATGTGTTCGTTCGACCCGGGTATACGAATAATTGATGTCAATGCTGATCATAATTCGTTGTTTAGTGATATTCGTTTTAATATATTCGCAGCAGATTCATGGTCTATCTATATATTTGATGACGATCGAGCATTGGAAGGAACGCATGATATGGAACGAATGGTTGAATTTTAACTTCATCAAGAGGAAAGGTCCGTACCCTTTTGTAAATACAATTTATTCATAGATATCTTGCAATTTGTAAAATAAATTATTCTAGTTTCAATTATAGCACCATTGTAGATATTTATCGAAAAAAAAAACTTTAATAAACAATTTATCGTAATTTTCCAATCGTTGAAACATATTTCAACAAATAAAATTGGGCTTAATAGGCCGCTACGCGGCACTTAAGTTTTATGCAGCTATAAATTCATAATTAATTTGAGAAAGACATTAATTGTTAGACAAGTTCTCATAATATATTTTTCATCTAGATATTGTTTGGATATTTTAACGCAAGACATACGCAATTTCAGAAATGTTATGAAAAGATAAATTATCTGATAATATTTCCGTTCCATAGTTTTTTTTCTTTTTTTTTTTTAATTTTTTGAGAACCCTTTTCAAACAGGTTCGAGTGAGCTTTGTAAAATAGATACCATCCTTAGAAATATCTTATATTATATCAATGTATTTTCAAGTAAAACTCCATAGAATTACCATGATTGGTATGTAGTGTTAAAAAATATTGACTGTATACTCTGTTCAAGCCAGAACTTCTCTTCATGAGATGATTGCTCATTATTATGCCTACTAAATGGTTATTTTATTTAATAATCCAGTGAAATTATTGTTCAATTCTTGTGAGGAAATTGTCATTTATATTTAAACCTGTGCTTATGTCGTCTCAGGTCTTGAACAGAACTATAATTTTTTCTGATATCAATCAGTGAAATAAATGTGGTGATTGAAAACTTATACTATGTTCTTTAAATCGGTGCTAATGTTATTTAATTAAATCAATTAGCATAGAGATGGGAAATACATTAGATCGGACTGGGTTTTGGTCATTGAAGAAATAATGATACTAGTGGAATTGAATTTTGAAAATTTTTATTTATGAAATATGTACTCTGCACAGTGGATAAACACAGAAGGATAATGAAAGTCAAATACGTAACTTATAAGGTAACCAAACATGAGGATAAGATAAATGATAAAGATTTCTAAATAAGGAAATACTTAATTCTAACGACACTTACATATTTTTATCGTGTTTCAATGATACTTTTTAATATTATTGATACTGTCCAACATTCATACCAAACGAAATTCTGAATCATCAAGGAGCTTTCGGACTGATGGGGAAAAATATAAGTGACAATTCGTTAGACAGTAAGATATTCAAGCTAATAGGCAAACATTGATTGGAAAATTGAACAATCAAATTGAAGCTGCCGTTGCTGACACCAACCGCGTTATTTTTCTTTCATTATATAGATGACCAAAAGCAAAAAAAATGTCAACAGTGAGATGTGACAAAAGATAGCAAGGGTGGTAAACGAATTCAATATGTAAGCTGCTCTGCGTGAAAATGTCCGTTAATAATAATGTTAGTTAGTATGAATTTTGTTACAACCTTTGTGTCCAGTACACAGATGAATGAATTTGGTATAATATCTGAAACATTCGATACAATGAAGAATACAAGACAGTATAGATCGAATAGTGAACATTAATAATGGTAATAAACGGTATGCGTGGAAGTAAGCTGCTCTTTTTTAAGCACGCTCGCCACGGATTCGTCGAGCCAACTGTATATCCTTGGGCATGATGGTTACGCGCTTAGCGTGGATGGCGCATAAGTTAGTATCTTCAAACAGACCAACTAGGTAAGCTTCTGAAGCTTCCTGCAAGGCTCCAATTGCTGCACTTTGAAAACGTAAATCAGTTTTGAAGTCCTGCGCTATTTCACGAACCAAACGCTGAAACGGCAATTTCCTGATCAGCAACTCTGTAGATTTCTGATATCTTCTGATTTCACGAAGAGCGACAGTTCCTGGCCTAAGATCAACAAATTATAGGGTCAATTTTTATATCAACAGGTGAACGATCAGGTACTTAAAAAACATTTTGTAATATTAACAGTATTTTCATACCTATAACGATGAGGTTTTTTCACTCCTCCAGTGGAAGGTGCGCTTTTTCGGGCAGCTTTAGTGGCAAGCTGTTTACGGGGAGCTTTTCCTCCAGTAGACTTACGGGCTGTCTGCTTGGTACGAGCCATGGTTTACGACTGAAATAAGTAATAATTATGCATAACATTTATTTTGTTATCGATCAAATATTGTTAAACAACAACACTGGAAACAAAGCCTGGTGACATCATGCAGACAAAATAATATATGACGTCACAATGAATTGTGATTGGCTGCATGTGAGTAAATAGTAATAATTAATAACTTTAGTACTGCTAAATTTAAAAGTATTTGTACGAATTGGAATGAGCAACAGAGTCAGCTGTCAAACTGGGTTTTCTGGACCAAACACTGATATATTTATGTATCACTGGGATCGAATGACACTTCGAACTTGAATATGGCGTTAATAAGGTTACGCGTTACAGTTGCTTGTGGCAATTGGCTATAAGCTGTTGTAATGCAGTTATAATCACTGTGATAATAGAAATTTCAACTTTTCCCACACGTTCCTCTCGTTTGTAGTATAATCTAATGATTGGCCGGTTACTAAGGGAATATAATTGTTGATACCCGATTAGCGTCTATCGAAGTTTACAATGGTTCAACAACCTCGGATCAGCGTGCTCTAAAAATGTCAATACTTGAATCACCTCATCCTTTCAGACAAACAGCTCAACAACAAAAATGTTAAAATGGCGACGACGCCAATGTTGGGAAGTACTGAATTGGATCGAAACAAGTCTTTTTGATTTAGATATAACCGGAAAATTAAACCAACGAAAATGACAGCTGAAATCACTGAATCAAGGCACTCAAAATTTGCTTTTTTCGCAGCGACTCACCTCTGATACTCGAGATTTGTTAAAAAATGTCGACTCTGAATTACAACTCGTCTTGTGCTTCGATTCAACGCTTTGACGGCAGTGGCTACTCTCTCCGAGCTTTCCCCTACCCCTTTGCCCTACCCTCGAAAATTTCAGTCTGGAATGGAGTTAAACGCGGGGCTTCAATGACCAATGATTGTTTCTCTTACACTCTAGTATAACAAACTGTTTCTGATTGGTGGGATGTGCTTGATTGTGTACATCTGAATCTCTGCCATATTTTTATGTCAAAAATCGCAGGGCTGCTTTGTTCATCTTAACAATCAGCTGAGCGTTGAGATGTGAATTGTGGACGATGCTATCGCTGAACTCATCACAGATAGAAGTGTAAATATCTGCTTTCCAAAATGAAGAAGTTGAAATTTGGTAACTTGTCATCACCAAGGTATACTAGATCAATGACAAAAAATATTGGTAATATTACACAATCAACAACAAATAAGTCCACATATTTCTCCCACGAGTCAAATGAAAAAGCACCTAAGCAAGCCAAAATCGTTCCTAAAAAACGCTTACCAATTAAAGTTGAGTACGAAGATGAACTGCAAACAAAACCTCAAATCAAAACATCATCAAGTACTGAGAACATACACCAAAGCTACAGTGGCTTACCGATTAAAGCAGAACCAGATGAAGTATTTGAAACAAAATCTGAAATAAAATCATTGCCATCTGAAATCGCCGTTAGCTTCCCAATTAAAGCTGAGTATAATGATCTCCCTGAAGATGTTACACATGACGTAAAATCAAAAATCTGTGATGGATGGCAACCAAAAAATTGGGAACTTATGCTGTCGAATATTGAGGAAATGCGAAAGGGTAGAACAGCCCCTGTAGATGTGATGGGATGCCACAAATGTTCTGATCCACAGGCCAGTGCAGTAGATACTAGATTCCAGGCTCTGCTTGCCTTGATGTTGAGTAGCCAGACTAAAGATCAAGTAACTTTTGCAGCAATGCAAAGATTAAAAAGCCATGGTTGTACCGCTTCCAACATTATAAATACATCTGATGAAATGCTAGGTCAATTAATTCATCCGGTTGGTTTTTGGAGGGTATGTATTCATAGGGTTCCATGAATAATTTGGAGTATTAGCTTGAGGATAGTGTTGATGTTTGTTATTCAAACTAAATTGGCTCTTATGACAGCTCTAATATGGTTGTATTTTAGAGAAAGGTCGTGTACATAAAGAAAACAGCAGAAATCTTGCTGAGGGAGTATGGAGGGGACATTCCAAAGACGATAGAAGATTTGTGTAAGCTTCCCGGCGTAGGACCAAAAATGGGTCACATTTGTATGCAAGTTGCATGGGGTGAGGTTTCTGGCATCGGGGTTGACACTCATGTTCATCGAATATCCAACAGACTCGGTTGGGTTCGAAAACCAACTAAAGTACCTGAAGAGACGCGAATCCAGCTAGAATCCTGGCTTCCTAAAGAAAGATGGACAGACATAAATCATATTTTGGTCGGTTTCGGCCAAGAAATATGTCAACCCTTAAGACCTAAGTGCTCAGAGTGTTTGAACCAAAATATTTGTCCATACGGCAAGCAGAATTCGGGCGGAGATAGCCGAAAAAAAAAGTTTGAAGTTTAAAGAGCATAATAATAATACTAATATTCGTTAAGTTCAAGTTGTTTTCTTAAGATCCTGCGTTTTTCTAGATTAATTACTTATAGAGATTCTTAAATGTTGAGTGATCTATTTTTGTAAATCTTCATATTGTTGAAGATATTCTATCTACAGTATTTTTGTTACTCATAATGTTATTCTGGTGTGATTTTTCGTAAGAGGCTTTAAAATTAAGATGGAGAATGGGGTCTATTGGAGAAGCTGATAAAAAATAAGTAAATATCGAAACTTATCATAAATAGGATTGTATTTATTATCAATTGCTCATTCATTCGAATTAAAAAAAAAGATTCATTGAACACTCACAAATTCTTATTGGATTATAAACAATCACAATCATCTACGACAACGGTGTACCGGTAGAAAGCAGCGCGAGTAGCCCACTGGCTGTGCCAATAGACATGGTGTAGTTGGCAGCTGGTGAAAATGTCCTCAGAATATAGAATGAGAAGAGGATAACTAGTGCTAGGAATATTGCGTTATTGTAGAAGATGGAAAAGGTTGTTGCCTCATAGTCAGCCACTTCATTCTTCTTCCACAAGATCCTAGGGGGCAAAAGTTGATGTGGTAAGAAACAAATAGTTTGATTAGCATTCAATATTTCATGAATTAGATTTACGATTGTGACACGTCAAAATATTTATTACCGTTCGTCTTTCTCCTTTTTACTCATTTTCTTGTCTTCAATTAGTTTCCTGTTCATTTCCCTCGTGACAGCATCTTCCCGCTTCACTGCAATCTATTGGCAAAGGATAATGTTTGATTAGAATCAATAGAGAACCATTGAGCAAAATATTATCAATGTTCAAAATACACAATTTACCTTATGCTTGAGAACAAATTTGGTATTCTTGTAGGCCAGAGCAACAAGGTACGTGCTGGCGATAGTAACCAGAACAAATGATATCAAGCTGGAATAGAGATCGATGAGGTGGATTCTCCAGAAGAGCCCTGTGAACATAATTTCAATCTGAGGGAATTGTTGCAGTTCGTTTATTCCAATACATATTATTGGTATCTTTGAATCAACATTTAAATAGGAGCTTTAATTAAACCTGACAATTAACGTGTTGTAGGGCAATTCAAATCTGAAGACTGTAGATATTGCTTTTGAATGAGAGTTAACTTTATGTATGTCAAGAATAGTCGGTCCATGTATGAAAATAAAGGTGAAAATAGAATTAAATAATAAAACTTAGGATATGACCGTACGTTAGACTTGTGACAGTAAATAATCGGAGAATGGATGTGTCTGAATACAGATGAGGCAGACGAGAAAATCAGAAGGTTATGATTCTGCGAATGATGTATAAAATATGAGATAAGAAAGAATTGAGGCAGTCAGGTCGTGCATTAAATTTAAGTTTTGCATATACCAGATGGAGTTGAAGCTAACTAAGGAGTAGAAACAATTCCATGCTTATGAACTCACAGATGGGAATGGCAGAGACGATGAAAGCGTTGCCATAGAAAAGCGCGGATGATTTCGTGGATACATTTCTGGAGAAATCTTGGAGAAGAAGTTCCTCTTCCTTAGTGAATGCCTTCGATTTACCCGACATCGCAGTTACGTTATTACAGTACTTTTAGTCAGAATGAAACGTCAACTACACTATGCAGTTCGCCCGTTTGCTGCCCTGTGTTTGTAGAGTGGTTTGGATATCGGTCAATGTCTAAACAGCGCCTGCGCGAAGCTTTCCATCGCCGTGTGGAAGTGTTTTCTGACGACGTGTCAGACAGTGAGAGCCACGGGCTGGCCACGGGTAGAACGAGTGTCGCGTGGCGTTTCAAAATTCAAAAATCCCCGCTAAAACACAATCTGATTTAAATGTAATTTACGAACATGATTTTTTTTTGCATGATAAAACGATAAATTCGCGATAACTCGATCAATTTTGTGGATAGATCGATGTAGCTTGCAGATTTGGATTCCGATGGACTCAAAATACTTGAGAATACATCAAGATTCTGAAACAAACAGGTTGATTTTTGGCCGAAAATAAAGTATTTTAAAATTAATTGTATGACACTTGTCAAACGTATTTTTAACTCAGGAACACAAACCCGTTGAGTAAATTAAGCTGCACATCAATCCCATCCAGAAATCCCAACTTTTTCGATTGTAAATGCGTGTATATAGAAGTACGGTAATTTATCTGACGTCTCTTTGGAATTATGCTTGAATAATTGGAGGAAAAAGAATTTCCACTAACAATAAGTTCATAGAATAATCAGTAGAAAGGTAATTTTTCAGGTGAATATGTATATCTGTGTAGATGTACGACATATTAATGTATATTTTGTAATAAAAAACCCAAAAATTAAAAAATAATTGTTCGATTAATTAAACCCACCATTTTCCTAGTATTAATAGCTTCAGTTTCTCACATCACAATATAATTTTGATTCTGAATAGGTATAAACCTGCACCCGATCAGTTTTCGTTAAATGGTCTCTTAGCTCACAATATGGCTTAGAGATCTGAAAACTGATCGGCACATTTTTTTTTTAATTTTTTTTTATTTCCGCTTCGAATCATTAAATTATAGATAATTTATCATCAGTTATAAATTCAATATAATGAATTTGGGCTTTATAATTGTTCGATTGAAAATGATTAATTGTAAAAGTATATTTGGGTTTGAGGGGTTGTAGTAGAAATCTGACGGATTGCAGACAATCTTTGATACGGTCAATCTCGGACATTAATTCGGTATCCGGTTAGCAGAGCTTTTTGTAGATTCCTCGTCTCTGAGGCAACGGCAGTATAACCATAGCAATAGAAGCGGCGACATCAGCAGCAACAACGTCAGCAACAACACAACATCCTCGGAGGAAAAAGAGAGGGAGCGAAAAAGATCAAGGTATTATAGCTTATGAGATTATTATTTGCTAAGCCAGACAAACCTGACCCCCTTACCCCTACACACAACAGAAAAACTAGTAAAGTCTTGAAACGATCGCATCGCAATAGCTCCTCGGTTTTTCAGCTCACGAACACAATCGACAAACTTTTTGATCGTGAAAGCTATAACGGATATATCATTTATATCAAACTAGTCAAGAGAGCAGGGTGTACGAAGATTGTACAACGTATGTAAATTATACATTGCGGGTGAATCCCTTTAGATTTAGATGTGTTTGCGCGTAGTTTGATTTCAGAAAAAGCGATTCCTTCGACTAGATAGAGCTGGGAATAAATCCCGTCAAGATATCCCGTGATAAATTTGCGATAACTCGATAAATTTTATGGATAATTTATTTTCGCTTGCGTATCCGGATTCCTGAGATCAAAATACATCAGAATAGCGTAGAAAACTCTTTGAACAAAAATGTAGATTTTCGTCTCGGATTTCCAGAAAAAACTAAGGCTATAGGCTTGGTGTTCTTCTACTCAGATTTTGTTCTGAAATACTGAAGAATATGTCTTTGGTGTACTTCCACTCAATGTCAAATTTTGTTCCAAAATCGCTTAAAAATATACAAAGACTGTAATCTTTGGTGTTTTTCTACTCAAAATTTGTTATCAATTCGCTGGAAAATATTCAAAGACTATAGTCTTTGGTGTTTTGCTACTCAAATTTTGTTCTGAAATCGCTGGAAAATATTCAAAGACTATATATAGTCTTCGGTGTTTTTTCGCTCGGATTTCATCAAAAATCGCTGCAAAAATGTACAAAGACTATAGTCTTTGGTGATTTTTCGCTAAGATTTCATCGAAAATCGCTACAAAAATGTACAAAGACTATAGTCTTTGGTGATTTTTCGCTCTGATTTCATCGAAAATCGCTGCAAAAATGTACAAAGACTATAGTCTTTGGTGATTTTTCGCTAAGATTTCAACGGAAATCGCTGCAATAATGTGCAAAGACTGTCTTTGTATGTTTTCGAGAGATTTTGCGTTGGTACATATGAGTGGACATGAGTAATCAGAATTAGTCGCACGGGTACGCGCTACACATGTAAACATCGCTTCGTCCGTGCGAGGTGGCAGCGTGTGGAGGTCGACGTGTGACGACACAGATTTGGAGCTCGATCTGTGTCGTCATGTGGCTCGCACGGACGGAGCGATGTTTACGAGTGGTCGTGTTTACGTGAGCGCACCTACACTAATCCCTCCGGAAACGTCATTGTCTGGCTACGTCATTCAGTATAAATTCGTAAACTGGAGCAAAAGATTGCGAAGTTATAATTTTGCTCTGCGCGCTCGCCGTACATCGCTTAGGCACATTTTCGGCATACGCGATTACTGTAAGCGATCTGTATTAAATATATTGGTATAATTACGATGCTTATAAATTTATTTATTTATTTGGATCTTATTCGGTGGATGTCCCCCAAAATTTTTCATTTTTTTTTTTTTTTTAAATTAACATAAAAATTCGGTAGAAAGTATAATATGTATATTTGCAACGTCTACGTGTATATTTCTATATTTTATACTCCATTCAATTTCGGTATAGATTAATCGAATTCTTGTCTGTCATTCTTGAATTTTGATTGTTTCAAATAATTTAAAACAAAATTCCTGTATTCATGTTCGTGATTAATGTTCTGAACTTCTAGAATTAGTCTGATGCTCGTTTATTAAATTCAATGGAAGTGATTTCGTACCTCGTACTCCAATTGTTATAATAACGAAAACTAAGTGAAATATTATAATAAGTAATCTTTACTCTGCGCGCTCGCTGTACGTCGCTCAGGCACATTTTCAGCATACGCGATTACTGTGAGCGATCTGTATTAAATGTATTGGTATAATTCCAACGTTGATATCCTTATACCCATAACTCGTTCGCATCCTTTACATTCAAGCAACGCATCACGACATCAGACCCCGATAAAATTAATAAAAGTAAGTCCTGTAATGACGGATATCAAGCAGGCATTGATAGATAGATAGATATATGATTTATTTGACCATGAGATCATAATCCCTTGTGGCCATACATAAGAATAAATACATTTTTACATTACTTCAATACATGATATTATTATTATTAATGCAAAAATATTAATATCGCTTCAAAAATGTACAAGGACGATAGTTTTTGATGTTTTTTCGCTCAGATTTCATCGAGAATCGCTTAAAATTATAGAAATACTATAGTCTTTGGTGCTCTTACATCGATAGGCTTGATGTTTCTTCCGGGTGAAAATCAAAGTGTCTGCAAAATCAATTGCAGATCACTCTATCTCCTTATTTTCGGGTGAAGAACACGGATACACCGATCAAATTATTCTTGAATCAAATCTTATCGAGATATCCTAGATATTTTACTCTTTCCCACGGTAAATTGGCGTTAACTCGATCAATTTGATAGATGAAGTAATTGACCCACGTTTCTAATTAACTGCTCGATATTATGCAGACCCTGTGAGTGCTCAGTGATATGCATGAAAGTCACGCTTACTACGATTTATTTCAGAAGTTTTCCCATTATTTTCGATTAAGCTCTGCCCACCAAGCTTCTGCGAGCGCCTGACTTTTTGCAACCCCGCAATACACCCCCGTCATCGCCGTCAGGTTGCCTGGATTAGGCGGCCAATGAAGTAGGCAATCACCATCATTTCGCCATCCTTCGGATTTTATACGAACTAAAAAACTACCCCCTTTATCAACCGCCTGATCCAGGCAACCTGACGGCGATGACGGGGGTGTATTGCGGGGTTGCAAAAAGTCAGGCGCTCGCGGGGGCTTGTCGGGCGGGACTTTATCATAAATATTGCTAGAAAAAATCGAAAAAGAATTGGAAAAAATGAGGAAGAATTCTGAAATAAATCCAAGTTAGCGAACCTTCACTCGCATATGACTGGGCGCTGTACATTAGGATACATGAGAATACTATGGAGAACTCGGGAAAGAAAATTGTAGATACGAAGACTGTCTTTGCTGTTTTTCCGGTCAGATTTCACCAAGAATCGCTGTGGAAATGTACAAAGACTATAGTCTTTGGTGTTTTTCCGCTCAGATTTTGTGCAAAATCGCTGCGAAAATGTACAAAGACTATAGTCTTTGGTGTTTACTCGCTCGGATTTCATCGAAAATCGCTGCGGTAATGTACGAAGAAGATAGTCTTTGGTGTTTTTTCGCTCAGATTTTGTGCACAATTGCTGCAAAAATGTACAAACACTATAGTCTTTGGTGCTTTTTTATGCATACACTCGGTGTTTTTTTAGCGTACAAATTGAAGTGTTTGCAAAATTAATTGCAGGACGCTTTCTCTACGTATTCTTGCGAAATGAATACGCATACGCCGGTCAAATGAATCTAGAATCAAATCGAGATATCCTCGATTCTTTTCTATTTAGATCGATAAATCGTCGATAACTCTATCAATTTAATAGGCAAATCAATTTGGCTTGCGGATTCGGAGTCCGGAGATCAATATACACAGGAATAGCATGTGAAGCTCTTGAAAAAAAAATGTAGACTTCTCTTCTAGATTTTGAGAAATAACTAAGGCTATAGGCTTGGTGTTTTTTCGGGGTGAAAATCGAAGTATTTCCAAAATCAATTTCAGGATTCTTATCATACGTATTACTGCGCAGGGAATACGGATACGTCGATTAAATTAATCTAGAATCAAATCCCACCAAGATATCCTTGATTTATCATTTCTAAGATCGATAAATTGACGATAACTCTATCAATTTAATAGATAAATCAATTTGGCTTGCGGATTCGGATTCCTGAGATCAATATACATAGGAATAGCATGTGAAACTCTTGAAAAAAAAATGTAGACTTCTCTTCTAGATTTTGAGAAATAACTAAGGCTATAGGCTTGGTGTTTTTTCGGGGTAAAAATCGAAGTATTTGCAAAATCAATTGCAGGACGCCTATCCTGGATATTTTTGCGCAGGGAACCCGAATACGTCGATTAAATAATTCTAGAATCGAATCTCACCAAGATATCCTTGATTTATCATTTCTCAGATCGATAAATTGGCGATAACTCTATCAATTTAATAGGCAAATCAATTTGGCTTGCGGATTCGGATTCCTGAGATCAATATACACAGGAATAGCATGTGAGGCTCTTGAAAAAAAAATGTAGACTTCTCTTCTAGATTTTGAGAAATAACTAAGGCTATAGGCTTGGTGTTTTTTCGGAGTAAAAATCGAAGTATTTGCAAAATCAATTGCAGGATGCTTATCATACGTATTACTGCGCAGGGAATACGGATACGTCGATTAAATTAATCTAGAATCAAATCCCACCAAGATATCCTTGATTTATCATTTCTAAGATCGATAAATTGACGATAACTCTATCAATTTAATAGGCAAATCAATTTGGCTTGCGGATTCGGATTCCTGAGATCAATATACATAGGAATAGCATGTGAAACTCTTGAAAAAAAAATGTAGACTTCTCTTCTAGATTTTGAGAAATAACTAAGGCTATAGGCTTGGTGTTTTTTCGGGGTAAAAATCGTAGTATTTGCAAAATCAATTGCAGGACGCCTATCCTGGATATTTTTGCGCAGGGAACCCGAATACGTCGATTAAATAATTCTAGAATCGAATCTCACCAAGATATCCTTGACTTCCCACTCTTTTCCACGGTACCTTTCATCAAGATATTAACATCATTATTTTCTGTCACAAAACTCATTATCTTTATATGAATACGATTTTTTACACATTCGTCCCGTATACCGAAACTGTGAAAACTTATATGAAACTATTGTTGCTTATGACAAACCTTTTTTTTTCAGAAATCATTGATAATTAACGAAAGGAGAGAGAGAATACACTAGTTCGAAGGTGAAAATAGAAGTAGAGGAATCATCCAGGCTCGATCCAGGCTTGTTTTTTCCACATCGGATCCGCTGGCTTCAACGTTATGCGAAAATCTTCAGTCGCTCATCGAGTTTGAAGGATCGACTTCCGAGTTATTCCAGATTTGGCTGTTAGTTGACTGACACAATCGTCAGTTAGCGACGTACACTTACATCTTATAATAAGTGAGTCAGGAATCTTCTGCAATATTCTGTTCTAGATCGCTTTTATGCGAAGAACTCACGTTTATATAAGACCCTACGTTCTGCAGAGGTTTTGATTACATCAAAATTAACTCATTGAGATATCCTTATCTTTTCTCTTCTGAGAGCGATGAATTGGTCATAACTCTATCAATTTCATAGATAGATCAATTTGGTTTACAGATTCAATAGATTCCTGGGCTCGGAATATTTAAGAATACCTCATAAAACCCCTAACAAAACAAGTGAAATATTTCGAACTCGTATTCAACTAGCCCTACGAGAAAACTATCAAAATGAGCTCAACCAGGTTCTGAAAACCTTCTCGGAATTTTGCTAGATGATTTTCAAATAATTTACTCGTTTCTTTTTTTTTGTATAATACGAAAACAAATTTATTGATCCAACTCATTGATACAAAGTTTATATAATTATTATTGATCGTCACATCGCGAATGAAATTGAACATATTATTTTTTTTTCTGTTCCAGCAAACTAGCATCGCTCGATGTCCCCCTCGGACATCGTCTTCAATGCTGTCTGCAGACTTCGCATCAACTTTGTCGTTCTGGCAATCGATTGGAACTCGGAGCAGGACATCACCAAGTCTTTTCGACGATCAACTTCCCTTTATCCTCGTCTAGTCGAAACGGATCTGCAACACATGAGACATACAAGTTATTTCTTTGCAGAGGTATGAATTCATTAACTTATTTCCTTCATGAGTGCTTAGTAAAATGCATCATTGAGAGTCCCAAGAATATGATTGCATCCCGTTAGAAAATTTTTTCAAACTTCTCTTCATGAATTCAGATTTATTAACTCATTTCTTTTATGAGTGCTTAGTAAAATGCATCATTGAGAGTCCCAAGAATATGATTGCATCCCGTTAGAAAATATTTTCAAACTTCTCCTCATGAAATCAGATTTCCCAGTATTACCCAATGAACTTACAATTAGTAACTTCACGCATGCCCATAATATAATTTATCAAACACGCCAATAAGGCACAACAATAATATATTATTATATTATACTTTGTTACTATTTATTAGAATTTGATGATCATATACATCATACAATAACTTATACATTATGTTATATGATAGGTCATATAATAAGTCACATATCAAGTTAACTTATTGTCTCTTTGTATTACAGGGTGCAACTCCAACGTCGCTTCGGTTGCTGCCGCCGTTGGACGTCGTGGGAGCCCGGACTCCTCCTGTCCCCCGGGGGGAGTCCATCCGGGCCTTGAGGGGGTGTCCCCTGGGATACAGCGTGGCCTCCCACCACCTCCGGGGTCCCAGGGGATATAGTCCCTGGGGACGTAAGTCTCCTCTTGGGAGACTTACTTCCCTGGGGACTAGTCTTCGGGGGCGCAAGTCCCTGGGGACATGTCTCCGGGGATTCGGCATCTCCGGATGTCGGATCCCTGAAGACATCTCCCCAGAGGACTAGCCTCCGAAGACAACCCGGGAAAAGGAGGTCCCAAGCGGACAGTCGTCTTCGTGATTTCTCTAGAGAACCAAAAAACAGAGCGTCCGGGTCAGGCCTCCTTTTCCCGGGTTGTCTTCGGAGGCTAGTCCCCTGGGGACATGTCTCTGGAGATTCGGCATCCCGACATCCGGGGATACCGAATCCCCGGAGACATGTCCCCAGGGGACTAGCCTCCGAAGACTAGTCCCCAGGGAAGTAAGTCTCCTAAAGGGAGACTCACGTCCCCAGGGACTATATCCCCTGGGACCCCCGGGGGTGGTGGGAGGCCACGCTTGTCCCAGGGGACGGTCTAAAGACCCGGATAGACTCCTCCCGGGGGACAGGAGGAGTCCGGGCTCTTATGACGTCCAACGGCGGCAGCAGGGGAAATATTAAGTACCTAAAATATACAGGAAACATATTAATAATGATGTACATGTAATAATATATTATTGCTAGTATTGTATCATACGTATTATAACAAATATATGTATATTATATTGTAATATAATATATTGTATTATATTGTATCACGTTATATTGTATTATATCATATTATATTATTTCATATTATATTATATCATGTTATATTAACTGATAATTAATTCATAAGGTGTAAATACCTGTAAAGTATTGTTGAATGCCATGTAACTCCTGCACATCGTGGTTTGAAGTCGAATAAATACTGTAAAGAACCAGGCAACTTCCATGTCCATCGATTATAAAGCTGAAATAAAAAATTAACTATGTAAGAAATAAAGTAAATTGTGAAATCGAATCTAAAAATATATCAATAAACTTGTTCAGAGTATACATCGAACAATGTAATTTAATCACTAAACCCAAATCCTGACGCTAACTTCCTCAATCTAATAGATAGATGAATTCATAGTGTTAGAACACGGATTCACAGTTAAGAATATTATCATGGAACAAATATGAATACAGGGATTCGTAAATGCATGATTAATTGTAATTGTTCGAAATTCTAACAACAAAGGATATTTTTAGCCGAAAGTTACGACGCTAACTTTCTAAATTCAATATTCGACTAAATTTGGATACAGGATTCGAATTCCTGAGATCGAAATAGTTAAAAAATCCTCATTTGCACGATCGTATACGAAGAGGCCAAATTTTGCCGAGCAAAATATTGAAAATAATCAAAGGTTGGCTAAACCCTAATCTTGATGATTCGTACGTTTGATCAATTATGACATAGTACAGCTGATGAAGGGGTTGCATCGATATGTATAAGAAATGAATTAATAGATCGGTTTGACGATCGGATCAAGATACAGCTGAGTTGCACCGTTGAACTAGCGAGAGTGCATGCCCAACCAGAGGGACAAGGATCTAAGTTAATCTGACCTGAACTGTAATCTAAAGTGAACGAGTAACACTTCGAGGAATTTCTAAAACCGGTCAACTCGCTCTCGGGCAAGCAGTAATTGAACACGAGACTACAATTCGCAACTCGTAATAATTAGGTATGTATTATATATAATATACAGCTGCGTGTATAAAGGATTTCTTACTGGCGGGAACTTCTATCTTCACGAAGAATATTCTTTAACTTTTTGGTGTGCCTTTCACTGACTCTTTGATTCAGCAGGTTCTTTTTTTCTCTTAAGTATAACGAACAGGCATGTTCCGACGAAGATTGAATTGCGCATGGATTTTCTAGTAAGTGTGTTAATAGTTTGAGAGAAATAAAAAGCGTGATTAATTTTTAGGAACATTCAGATTTAGGGGTTGAAAGAAAACCCAGCTTGATGAGCGTTGCGAGCAGCTCTAACACAAGAAAGATAAATTCCAAGTAATTTTTGTCCGGACGATCGCGCGTGAGCATATACATTTATAATATACGTATTGAGGTATAAAGTGGGTACACTATACACCCTATAAACGCCTACAACCTACAGATAATTACCTACCCCGGGGATATCGGACGAATTACATTTTTTAAACGTACAATAAAAGCCGTATGGCAGAGAACTTGGGATTACTGGAAAGCTGACAATGTCCCAAAACTACTGAAAAAATTTCTCAAACGAAATAGAGCCCTGCGAGCATGGCAATGAGATCACAAAACTGAAGCGCGAGCTGAGAAAACCTTTTCTAAGATGCCCAGACCTAATAAACCTACCATATAAAAATCTATGCCGAAATCTATTTCTATCGCCTCTATTCGCCCCGTTCACATGCATCTCGTGATGTCTACGCAACGACCCGTTTCGATACTAGCGGGAAGTAGGTTCGAAAAGGGAGAAGAACGAAAGATGTAAATACCTGTGAAATATTGTCCGATTCCATGTATCTCCTCCACAACGTAGTTTATTGTTGAATGAATACTGCGAAGAACTAGGCAAATCCCATCGTCAGTCCATCGATTATAAACCTGAAATGAGAAAATATTATCTAAGAAATGCAGTAAAATTGTAAAATTAAACCTAAAATATAGGAATAAATCTGTTCAGTATAATATAATAACGAAGATTATTGTGAAACCAAAATCCCGACGATAACTTCGTTAATTCGATGGATAGAAGAATTCAGTGTTGAAACACGCATAAAACTATTCCGAAATCAAGAACATTATCATCAAATATATACATAGGTATATAAGTATGCAGCGAATATAGGAATTTATAACTGCATATAATTGTTACGTGTATCATTATAGTGATTCGAACTTCACCTATAAATATCGAGATCCTAGCGTTCCGACGAGCAAGAGGAGACGACAAAATAAATAACTAGTGTATAATATGATATTGCTAAAAAATATAAATTACTATAATATTAGGTGTAATACCTTAATCCGAGCCTTAATCTCTCTCCCTTTCCTCTGAGGACGCTGTGGCTGCTGATGTCGCTCCTGTTTCTACTGCTGTGGTTATACTGCCGTTGCCTCAGAGACGAGAAATCTACAGCATGCTCTGTTAACCGAATACCGAAATACACGCCCGTGATTGGAATGATCATTTCAAGATTGACTGCGATCCATTACATTTTTACGACAACGCGTCAGGCCCGAAGGCAATTTTTCAACTAATCATTATCAATCGAACAATTATAAAGCCCAAATTCATTATATGTAATTCATAACTGATGATAAATCATATATATAATTAATTTAATGACTCGAAGCAGAAATAAAAAAAAAAAAAAAGAAATGTGCCGATCAGTTTTCAGATCTCTAAGCCATATGTGAGCTAAGAGACCATTTTACGAAAACTAATCGGGCGCAGCTTATTATATATACCTCTTCAGAATCTGAACAATGTGGGGACGCACATGCAGGGGTGAACATGCTACATCAAAGATAAATTTAAAATATGGAAAATATTTATTGATAAATCATCGATTCATACATCACATGAAAACATATTGTATTGGAAGTTGACAAGGTATATCTATGCAGTATGTGTTATAAAATACAATTTTCATAAGTAAATCAGTGAGTTTCAGCATCTTTAACAAATAATTAGCTGTTCCATGGGACGACAGCCCATGTGAAAAATAATTTTATTCTATTCGCGAATTATTTGGGCAATCAACGAGTTTCGAGTTGTTTGACATAAGTAAAGTGAAATTTCTTTTGATTTCAAAATATATGTAAAAACTGCTTTCGAAGAAACGATTGTTATTGTTAGTGCGAACATTGAAAAAAATCCGATTGTTGATACGCGAACATCTGATTATTGAATACATTTTTGCCGCCTTACGAGCTGGCGCCACCCTACGAATCTTGATTGAACTGAGGGGTGGGCGAAGAAATCTGCGGGGGTAAAACACAAGTGTAGCTTGAGTTGCATACAATTAGGCATCAGTAAGGAATGAAATGGGGATATAGATGAATTAATCTGATAACAATGAAAAATCTTTAATTGTTGAACCCGTGGGTATTTTGCGATTTGCAAATATCCATAGAACTGATTTGGATCTCTACAAAAGTCCAGACTAAAAATTTGCGTTTAAAAATCCGAATCTTCCGAGTAAATTGATCTACCTGCCGAAGTAATCGAGATATCGGTAGTTTTTTTGCATAGGTACCTGTTTTTTTTCCAAATTACGTCATGATTAACATCCGGCGTTGACTGAGTTTGAAGGAAGGCTTGGTTCACCCATTCAGTCAACTAAAGTAAATTTGCCGCTTTTCTTAACTCTCGACAGCGATAAACGTGTCTTCAAAACGAGGTTGCAGTCGTAGTTTGATCCGAAGTTGGTTGTCAGCCTTGGCGGGTTGTCAGTCGCAGATGAATGTTTAAATGGACGTTCATTCCTTGGCACCACTTTAAACAATTTTTCAACAATGTTAGAAGGAGTGAAACACGTTGTCTTGGTGTTATCGGGTAAAGGAGGTGTAGGAAAATCAACTGTCAGTACTCAGTTGGCACTGACATTGAAGGAATCCGGATTTAAGGTGAACAACAACCTCCAACCTCGAACATCAGTTTAGGTTATGTCAGACTGACCCGAGCCTCGTTTTTACAGGTCGGTTTATTAGACGTTGATTTATGCGGTCCAAGTATACCGTATTTGTTGAATTTGGAAGGTAAAGACGTTCATCAGTCAACAAAGGGGTGAGCCACACTCTGTCAACAAAATAACTTTCCATCAACACCGTTATCCATCTAGCTTACTTTGCTGGAGGTATTGACAAAGTTTCATTTAAACTTCAGATGGGTTCCAGTTTATGCAGACAAAGAGCAAAGACTAGCAGTTATGTCTATAGGATTTCTTTTAAAAAATCGCAATGATGGTGTTGTCTGGCGTGGCCCTAAAAAAACTGGAATGATCAAGCAGTTTTTGACGGATGTTGTATGGGAAGACATAGATTATCTAATTATTGACACACCACCAGGAACCTCAGATGAACACATCACAGTCATGGAAAATTTAAGGTAAACGAATTTACACCTATACTCATGTGTAAGTGTTCCATTCATCCTGCAAATGTGGATGCATTCTTATACAACTTGAAGGAGAAAGATAACAGTAAGATATTGTGTTTAAAACAATTTTTTGCTTAGACTATGACATTAGCAGTTATGAGTTTCTGAATAGTAGATTTTACTTTAAATATTAATTTTTAAATTGAATGTGACTTTGTTCATGAGGTATCATCAAACTTTAGTAATTATGAGCATGAGAGGTAGTAAATGTGTTTGTACATTATCACGAGTAAAGAAATCACATGTCCATTAGCAACAGTCACATGTGGTGATGATAAATCATGTGACGGACTCTTAGAAATAACATACATACAGATAAGCATTCTACCGATTATGAGACTGACTAGTCAAGGAAAAAGAAAAGTTGATAATGGCTCCAAGTAGAATGAGATATAGTTCTGTAATCTTCCAGCAATTTTTTTAATAACATCAATCTAATTGATATCAATGTTATTGTTATTACCTGTTCTTCAAGCACAAAAATTGTCACTCATCAAGCTCCGAGTGAGGCAACAATTTTCTCACATTGTTGACCCAATTAATTTATCAGTAAAATGATCCGTTTTTCTAGGTCAGTTAAATGCGATGGAGCAGTGATTGTTACGACACCACAGGCAGTGGCAGTTGATGATGTATTGCGAGAAGTAACATTTTGCCGCAAAACTGGAATCCCAATTATTGGCATAGTGGAAAATATGAGTGGTTTTGTGTGCCCAACTTGCTCGGTTTGTAAACTCTGAATGGGCTTTACTTTGGTTGGATGATGAAATAACTAACTTTGTTCTATTTACCTACTATAGGAATGCAGCAATATATTTTCATCTGGTGGTGGGAAATCCCTTGCCGAAATGGTGAAAGTTCCATACTTAGGAAGAATTCCAATTGACCCCGCAGTTGGTAGACTTGCGGATAAAGGCCAGAGTATTTTGGTTACGCTTCCCGATAGTGAGCTTGCCAGGATTTTCAGGAATCTAATCGAACAGATCACCAGAAGCAAAGAAGCTTAACATGTTTTGGACCTGAGTAATGTTTTTCGTCTATGAAAGGTTTAATTTTTCCTTGCGAAGTGGTTAAACATTTATCTTTCTATGCCACTAATATTTTTTCATATTAATAAGTATTAGTACTTTTTTTCGGTTCGTGAAAATAAATGTTGAATTGTAGAGAAATGATTTATGCGCACGAATGATGTAAATATTTCGTAAATGTGCCTTCCGCAAATTGTGTGATTTAACCGACAGATTTGTACGTAACGAGTCGCAACTGGTTCTGTTCTAAATAATTCACCATCTAGATGATTATGGATTTTTTTACAAAAGTTTTGAGCTTAAGGCTACGTATATTATGTTACTACAGCTAATCGATACGGAATAACCAATACAGCCACAGGTAATCGACTAGAAGTGCATTACCTCAGGTGGTGCTGTCATTATCGAGAAACACCGTCGATTGTGCCTGTCATGACCATACCGACAAGTTTATAAAAATGATTTGTATTCATATCTTTTTGGGAAATAAATGTACTGATATGGTACACGTATTTCTATCCTCCGTGTCTTTCATTACACAATCAAATTATATTTCCATATAAGTCACAGCGACTTGCGATTGAATTAGAGGGAGAATAATATTGCATCAGTTTCATTTTACCTTTTGTTTTTATTACTGATACAAATTATCAACCCAATTTCTGTCAAGGTGAGTAGAATTTTGAAATGCATTCGAATAACAAAAATTCTTGAACCTCTCCAAAAATTAAGGAATTTTTATAATTTTCATGAATAACGATTACTTATTTCCCCATCCCCAAAGGCCTTTGACAAATCCAGTAAGACCAGCCTGTCCTGATTTTTTTCCCTGATCTCCTAACTTGTCAGACAAATCAGGAAATTCAGCAAGATTGAAGGCCAAGTCGAAGAACAAGGGCTTACAAGGTACACTCTGCATTGGTGGTGGAAGTTTGTATACATTTGGTTGTTTAGTCAGAAGAGATGTATCTTCTCTGTATTCATGCAACCGTTCGTACAGAGTCTTCTTACTTCTTGTCTGCTTATTCACACCAGGTTCTTCTTCTTGACCTTCTTCAAGTACGCTATGAGCATGAGCAGCATATTGGGCTCCTTCAATCAATGTCTCCAATTTTTCTAGTTCGTTTTTAAGATCATCTGGTAAGAGAGAGGATTCCTTGAGTGCGTCTGCAGCGTGTTGCAAAGATCTTTGATATAAGGCCATAGCATCTCGCCATCTATGAAGATTGGCCAACGATTGAGCCATGTAGAAACATCTAAACGCACGATACCCTTTAGTTTTAGCATTCTGCTCTTTTTGATAAGCCTCGTCTTCTTGAAGCTGAGAAATTTCAACAAGATTATGCAACGCTGCTTCATATAATCTAACGATATCCTGAGGCTTGGTCTTGTCAGACTCCTGAGCCACTTTCACGAGAGTCAAGTATCTTTCCAAAGTTCTTGACAATCTAATGTACTGCAAATACGTCACTAAGTGCTGTGGAGCATTAGGTTTGTCAGTGTCACGATTTTTCAGCTCAACTTTGAAGTCCTCTCTTACAGCTGCTATAGCATCTTTACAATCTATGAGATGGGCTTCTAGCAAATCGATCTTTGCTTGATTATTAGGTGCCTTAGCAAGTGTTTGATTCAATCTTGAGTCTGATATCAATAAACCAGCTGCTCTTGGTGGTACAGTTCCACATGATTTACCACGCCATGTTACTTCTTCCGCAGTTGATTGCTTCTCCCTAGTTTGTGCCATCAGAGAATCTAAACTAGCAAGTAATTCTCCGCTGAGTTGCCCTCTCATCTGCATCAGATCGTCGATGGCAGTAGTGTCTCCGATGTTATAGGCACAGTATCTAAGACTAGGAGCTAGCTCTTCAACCTTAGCTTTATAAACTATTTGTTCCAACTCCGGGAGTGCGGAAGCTAATTTTTCATAAACAACTTGAGCCTTCTTCAAGTTCTCCATCGCTGGTTTCCAAAGTTGCAACTCGAAATGAAGAGAGCCATGCATCCAAGCAACGTAAGCTTGAGCCTCCAGCTTAGTGCGGGCATCACAGTTTACGCTCTAATTACAGAATAAAAATCTTAGGGTAATGTGAAAAATGAAACAATTGGAAATAAAAAAAATTGGGACTACACCTCACCTCAATCAGTTCTTGCAACTGCAGAGAATAAGTTGTAGCTTTTCTGAGTCTGCTAATAAGATGAAATTTTTTTCTTGGTTCTGTATTTGACTCTTGGCGTAATTGCATAGCATAGCTCCAAGCTCTCTCAGCCATTGTCAATGGAACTTGTAAGAACTTGTCATCACTGACCATTGCAGGAATAACATCCCGACGTTTGAAATGACGCCTGTCTCCCTGTGGCACTTTCAGAACTTTACGTAGTCTACGTAATCGCCGAGAGCAATATCCTCTATAGCGTTGATAGTCACTGTGCCGTAGGCCATGCTGCTGCTGGGCATCTTTGATTATTTTCAGAACTAAAGTTTATGCGTCAGGAAGGGTATAGTTGAAATTCAAGTGGAAAAATCAGAAAAAATCTCAAGGGGTAAAGCACCGTGATAAGGCTATAATGAATATTAGTGGCAATAGGTTATGACATATGGTGTCAAGTCTGTTCAAAAGTTTAAATCAAGTGAACCTCTTTGTGATGGAATCATTAATTGTAAAGGATACTTTCTAGCGAGTAAATTTTCTCATCATTCGACACCTCGACGTCTTCTTTATCGAAAGTTTCGGTATCTATTTCAGAACTCTCCTCCTGGACCACCATCTTTTAATACAAAGTACTAGTACAAAACTAGTACATATAAAATCTCCACCTCACACGGGTGCAGTTCTACTTGGTTCTGGATTTATCATGAAGAGGGAGCTGCATGACGGAATAAGCAGCTATAATAAAGAATGGCAAGGGGGCGGGGGCGACACGTGGCAGAATACGTCACTTTGACAATTACTGATCTACTCCAACATTGATCTTACAAGTAGATCTTTATCGAAGATTTCACCGGAGTCTGGACGATGAAAAAGTTGACCAGCTCAAAAGAATTCGCCGAAATTTATAACTCTGCTATACAATACAGAAATATACTTGAATTTAATTTTTAAACGATACGCAAATGTCCTAAGCTTACAAATCTGTTTTGAAAAAATTTTGAGGAAAACCCAATAAAGCCAAAAATAAAAAATTATTTCTTAGAGATGGAACTATCGGTAGATATCTGTAGTTCCTATAGGAAATATTTTAAGACACCCTGAAAAATCAGACTGAAGGCACGTGGAACATGGTTTAATTACTCGATAGAATTTGCAGGTGATTGGAAATTTTGTTAGGCTTTCGGAAAATGGAAAAACAGAGATATCGATGAACGGATGACTTGAATGATTTTTTGTTTGCTTCTGTCTGCCTCCAACAAAACTTATTCAGCTGCTGGAGCATGTAATATCGGCTGCGACTGCGTCCCTTGGAAATCTTCAGATCAGTTTATTGACAAGCCGAATTGCAGGGGTGGTTTTCCACACCGGCGCATTGGTCGTTTCTTGCAGCAGGTCAAGAGGAATTCGCACAAGCGCAAACTCTGGTATAAATGTATTACGTGTATACACAGTTTACAAATATCTCTATTCCGCGAATTTGCACTTGTACCTCACGAGTTGCACGCAGTTCTTCTCCGGTTACCCTCAACGAAAGGTCAAATTATATTACAACTTGCGGCTAATTTGTTCTTGTTCAAAAGGTGATCACAAAAACAAAGAAAAAAGCAAAATCAGATTAAACTTAGAGCCTTACACCGGTTATTAAGAAAAAAATTACATAATAACAATAAAAAAAACTGATCAGTAAATTTTCATTCTACAGTATGGATTTATATATAAACTGTGATGTTATTGGGAAGATGTATTTAAAACAAACTACCTGTTGACGTTATCCTGCTGTAATGTTATATAGTATTATTTTCAAGCCGATTGAAAGCGTTTAGATATGGATTTTATTTCGCTGGACCAAAAAAAAGGAGATGTTCTGTAGCTTTAATCCCTGGCAGTGGGCGCAATGCATTTGTCGAAGACCAGGATTATTTGTTATCCTTTTAGTATTGGCTCTTTTCACAACGCCGTACTTGATTTTCGAAAATTACGACGATCCGAATCGATATCCTGACATGACTTTAAGGATTTCCAACAGATCTGGAGGTAAGCCTAAGACAATTTTATTTATAATGAAAATTGATGAATATCCGTAATATATTTCCACAATAAGGGATATTATATTACTACCAGATGATAGACGAGGGTTTCTGGTGTGGAATCCGAAGTGTCAGATCTTTGCTAGAGATCCGTTGGATCCATCGATCAGAAAATTTGTACGGAAAGAAAAGTTCGAGGCTTGTACAAAGACTGCTCTAATGAGCAAAATAGTGAGGATTTCAGATAGTCAACTAAAATTAAAGCTCGATAAAAAACTGGCGAAGAATTATCCTGGGATGTCCTGCTGCTGGGCGCCAATCTGGAGACCAAAACCAACGGAAACTCCAGATGCTCAAATAGACTCTGAAATAATGTGCGTTTGAAATTTAAATAATTCTGGCATGAAATACATACTCCATAAATCATTCGTTTCATATACCTATACTGCGTCGTATCCTACCTCCTATTCATATGCTCAAACCACGTGGCGGTAGCTGCTGCAATTATTAATAAACAATTAACTTTGTCGATCCACCTTGACCCACAATGTATCTCGTTATATTTACCGCATGTAGTTTTATCGTGAGTTACAATCGTTTCCGAAAGATAAGGTAATCATCGCATTAAAAAAATATCACCGAAATGTATTTTTACAGTCTTGGTACCTGCACAGACTTTAAGGATGAAGTAATGCTGCCTGATACCGTAGAAGTAATCCTAGTAAGATGCCAATCTAAGCGAATAAATCTAAGAACAAAAAGAGGAAAGAAGACAGTCTACGAAAATGTTCATCCTATTCTACGATTGGAAAATGTTCGTAAAAGATTAGAACTACCAAAGCGTTCATCAAATTCCACCAAAAAGTTAAGCGTCCTAATTTTAGGAATGGACAACGTCTCGCGTTTCAATATTGAACGTTCGATGCCGATAACTACACGTTATTTGAAAGAAACTGGTTGGACAGAACTAATGGGATATAATAAAATGGCAGACAACACCTTTCCGAATTTAATGGCAATTTTAACCGGACTTGACAGCTCAAAAATTTACGAAACTTGCACACCGACTAAATTCTTTGGTCTAGACAAATGTCCTCTAATTTGGTACGCCTTTAAAGATGCTGGTTACGTTACGGCTTATGGAGAAGACGCAGCCGCTATTAGTACCTTCGATTATATGAAAACAGGTTTTGTTCATTCGCCAACAGATTTCTATCTACGACCTTACATAGTCGCATCCGAAAAATATCTCACCCCAAAGCGGCATTTAAATGCAAGCCATTACTGTACCGGTCCAGAATCCAGTGGTGACAGAATATTGAATTACGCATTAGAATTTGCAAATACTTTTACCGGCGAACCGTACTTCGGTTTTTTTTGGACAAATACAATGAGCCACGATAATATAAATGGTCCATCATCAGTGGACTTCCATATATCGAGCATGTTCAAAAATCTGGAACAGAAGGGAATTCTGAATGATGCAATGGTAATTTTTTTGAGCGATCACGGATCAAGATATGGACCCCTCAGAGAAACTACTCAGGGATGGTACGAGGAAAAGTTACCATTCGCTTACATTTGGCTACCTCAGTTTTTCGTAGAAGAAAATCCCAAAGCATTTGAAGCTTTAAAAGCAAATGGGAGAAGTTTAACTTCGCCTTTTAACGTTTACGAGACTTTAAGGGACGTCCTCATTCGGGGTGGTGGTAAAGCTGATCTTAGCAGGAGTTGTCCGCAATGTAAATCACTTTTCATTCCCGTACCAGCTGAAAGAGGTTGCGAAGATGTTGGTATTGGACATCACTGGTGTACCTGTACAGTAGTATTTGGAAATAGTAGTATAAATGGTGAAATTGTACTTAAAGGAGCGCATAAAATTATTGAACACATTAATAACGTTACTAAAAAGTATACGGATGAATATGGTAAAAAAATTTGCACGAATCTAAAACTGAAAAAAATACTCAGAGTTGATGAGATGATCGAATCACGCGGGGAAGATAAACAGAACTCAAGTAATGATAGACAATTTTTATGTCAACTTCAGGCGACTCCTGGTAATGGAAAATTCGAGGCAACGATAAGGTATCAAGAATTAAATGCAAGTTTTACTATAATCGATAATGAGGTCAGTAGAATAAATACTTACAGGAGAACAGCTAAGTGCCTGAATGTTGGGTATAAAGAATATTGTTATTGCAAGTGAAAATTAAGTTTGAGATTTTATATTCGTCATAAGTACTCTCAGTATTTTATCCGTAGTTATAAATCAATTGAAAAAAAAGAATTGTTGAACGCAATAATAAAACCATATATTTTAATATAAATCATTAGCAAACCGATACTGTAATATGGATAAGGAAAGAAGAAAAAAAAAGTCTGGGTTCAGTTCAATTGTGCAAAATGTGGATGCCAAAATTTATATTAAGACCACATTTGAGATGTGTAAAACTCAATTTTTATATACACTGATAATGAATATAGACTGCAAAAAATAAATGCCAATAAAAATGTTTATCGTATACTTAATTTCGGCTCCAAGTTTCTCTAACCAATTTCGTTAGCAATCTGTTTTTTTTCTTTCATTCTTTGCAGACGTTTAAATTAAAGTAACAGGACTAAATTTTGAACTATCTGAATTAGAACCGCTGTTACGTAGATGATGGATTTGAAAAAACTTGAAGCTATTGCTGTTTACATCCTGAACACGTTAAATAGAATTATTAACTACAAAGAAGGGCGTTTGAGGGTCGGTGATTAGATCATTCGAACGATTGTAAGCGTGCGGAATGGACGGTTGTGATACGGATACGCGAATGTTTAAGAAAAAATTGCTGCTTTGGGTAACCAGCTGGTTAGAAGAAGATCAGCAAGCCGCCAAAGATGAGGTCAGCCATAGAATAATTATAAATAATATTATTTGGGTCTACAATACATTATAGTAATTGCTGCAATTGTGTGCAGGAAAAATCCTGCCCCACGTGTTCGTGCGAAATATATCCATATAGTATAGCTGCTGATCTTCGTATTTTACAAGTATACCAAATCACATCCCCGTACCTTATGCACATATTTAATATTGAAGGAAACAATCGTAACCCCTGATCTGGTGGATATCGCTCGCCTTCTGCAAGCCGCTGGGTTCAAGATTAGTTACATGGACCGATCAAATCCAACGGAAATTTGCCAAATATCGGAATATCCTCGAGACCATCCAGCATGTCGAGTTAGCCTGATGTGTCCTAATTCTGGAGTAAAGATAGAGCTGGAGGCTCCGACTTCTACGTGCACATGCTCGGCTTCAAGTTCTATTTTCAATCACAATTGGACTGCCGGAGAAAAAGTATTCAAAAAATTTATACACATATGAGTTTTTTTCATTATTTTTTTTTTACACGAAATCATCGATATATAGCGTACACGAGTGAATTCCTTACAGAATGAGGATATGATGAACTTCATAGCACCGAAACCATCACCCGAAACTTCTAAAAATGTGTCCCAAGTAATCAGAGCATTACTGCAACTCAATGGCTCGTTTCCGGACATAAATCAAAATGACTATAAATGCCAGACCTACAGTCCAATTGGAGGTGCAGAAGCAAGTTCGTCAATGAAGACACCAGCTACCGGAATAGCTGTCGTAACGCCAAACGCACCCTGCATACCAAAATTGACAGAAAAAGACGCTAATTGTTCAGTTATACCAGGAAGGTAGGTGAACCATTAGATGAATCGTATACCTGATATTTATACTGTATTAAAAGGTGAACATTTTTTTCAAATTTGTTTGCTCCAGATACAGATCCTTGGATACCTTAATTGCAGCCAAAGATTCTTCCGACGATCTTCCGGAACCTGGACCATTAACGCCCAAGGATGAGGAAAATTTCAATTCAGGAATGGGGATGGATGTTGACTGCGATCTCAACGCAACCATAATTCATACCTCAGATTCAGGAAAAAAACAGGTGTGTATATATCAAATTCACTTCTTGAAAATTAATTCTTCCATGAATATTTTACAACAAAATAATGATTTTTTAATTTTTTCATTACTTTTAGTTCATCTCTAGGTCCAGCCCAGCGTTAAACTGCAGTGTGCAAACCTTCCAGAGATCTGATACTTTTATTTTTGAGGAGGCTGAACGGGATTTAACTCTAGAAAAGGATGAAAAAAAAACAATGATGATTCGAAGCGATACCTTCGATTTCTCAGGAGATTTGATTGAAAACTCCGAAGATGAAAAAATCAGGACTGATCCTCCGCGTAAAACGCTCAGTCCGCTTCGTCCACTTCCTCAAGTGTTAGCACTTGAGAAATTACACGACGTTCGGCAAATGGTTGGTGACATAATTTCTTTATTAGCTGGAACCAAACTGAATTGGGATTCAAACGTAAACGTTCCAAAGGCATCGGAAGGCAACGCTCACAACGCACAGGTATGTGTTAATCATATAATCATTATTAATAAACCGCCAAAGACATAATACGATATCTTATACAGGGTGTTAATAAATAACACTGCCAAACTTAAGGGGGTGAGTACACAAACAAGTAATTCCAGATGAGCAACCCATGTCCGGAAACGTCGCGTTCAGGTGCTAGAGGGCATCGAAGGTCGCAGGTTGAACGCCTGGTCGCTGGCAATCATGATGATTTTCTTTAATGATTGAAAACTAGAAAATTAATAAATAATACACACAACAAATGGACCACAACCTGAAGCCTTCATCTCCTGAATTGCGAGCGTATTACAGCTTTCAAGTGAGGGACGCGCGTTCGATTGCCAACAACCAGGCGTTGACCAGGCTCTTTACCTGCGACCTTCGATATGCCCTGTAGCGTCTGAACGCAACGTTTTTCCTCAAATTACTTGTTTTAGTACGCTTTATCACCCCCTCGAGTTTGGCGGAGTTATTTATTAACACCCTGTATAATTCAAAATGCATATTATTACTTTTTTATTAATATTTTTTTCAGCAAAAGACGTTGAACAACGTCCGTCCAATTCGGTGTTTATCAGACTTCTCTGGTCTCAGAAATCCAGTTCGCAACGTTAACCCGGGGGTCAGTTCGATTCCGCGGCCGAATTTTTCACGACGAATTAGTTCAACGATGCCCATCATATCGGGAACCCCCACGACTTCAAGACGAAGTACGACTGCTTCGGGTGGAGTTCGTATAAAAAGTGCGTCAACTACAGCTCTTCTGACTGCTGGTACAGCTGGAAGAATCTCAACAACGGATACGGATGGTCAAGCGAGTCGATTAGTTTCCCCTGGCACCAGAAGTACTTCAGTAAAGAGAGGCCCTTCACCCTCCTCGACGATTTTAAATTTAGCACCAAAGGATAAAGAAGCGCGGCTGAATGCTCCTCGTTCGAAGTTCACGATCCCCAGACTCAGCATTGGCAAAAAGTAGATTTTTCAAGTAATTTATAATGCCGGTTTATTATAGGCGTTCGTTATTTTATCATATCATGTTTCAATTTTTAATATAAACCTATAGATTCTTATCCAAATTCGAAATGGACAAGTTTATAGTTAAGGACTTTCACTTTGTTCCTAATTTCGTTCGACATAAAATCGATTACATTAAACAAATAATAACAATCAAAGAACTACATACAAGTTAAATATATTTCATTTGTTCTAGAATTACATCAATTTTCTAGTTATTTTTTATAAATACTTCCAAGGAATAATTAATAGTCAGGATTTTTTTTTCCATTTGCCACGTGATAACACGATAGTGGATATGAATTATTCGATTTTATAAGTATTTTAGGACACGTTAATATACGGTCGCATAATTGATGAATAAATATTTTAGTCTTTGATACCTGTATTTTCATATTTCTTCCTATTCCTTCCTTTATATCTCACAGAATCACAGCCATTAATCAATTACATACATATTTTCCAATTATCAGTGGAAAATAAACACAAGTAACTTATCAGACTTGCTTTTGAAAGGATTTTCGTAAATCAATCGGCACCTCAAATTGCGATCAACTACTGAAAGGGTTCAGTACAGTCCAGTCTCCTGTGAGAGTGGTACAACATACAAAAATTTTGCGATCAAATGGATGTTACGACGTCTACATAATATCAGGTAGTAGAACTCAGATGCTAATTATATAATCAAAGCATCATCGGTGGAGCGCCAAATTCGTGGCACGCTAGCAATTTGTGTATGAGCTGGGGTGATGGGATTCTCATTTCCACGAAAATATTCGGATCCAACATGATGCAAGGTTTCTATAGACTGATTGCGATTGTGGATAACAGGTATACCCCGCGCTGCAAGAAACGAGTCTAAAATTTTGATTCCTTCATATAAGCTATCCAAATCACAAGTTGAATAGCTGCGAGCTCTGGCTGGTATACGACTCGTTATTCTCGGAGTACAATTCGGAGTATTTGCCAGAGTATTGTAATTCGTGGTCCCTCCGACACTGGCAACTTCCGAAACAATATCAAATTCGTCTTGGAGCTCACCGATACTGTACCTTGAACTAACCGTCGATATTCTGGTGATGCAGCTATCTTTAGAGCAAGTGGAAGGCGTACGACGACTTGGCTGACTCCCAGGTCTTTCAAGAGTTGAATCTGGGGTAGATGTCTTTGAAACTGTCGTGGAATTTAGACTAGTTCGAACTGGGGATCTTCCAGAGCTGCTGGAATTTCCGAGTAATTTAATAATTGCATCTTTTTTAGACGTTAAATCCGCGGGACGATCTGCAGAAATCGAGGGTATAATTTCAAGGAGTGCTGTATCCTCTGTTGGGCTATTATGCTCGCTATTAGCACATCCACAAGCACCCTCGCAAGCGCAATTTTCTCGTCCGACATCAAGATTAAGTTCGTCTTTTTGGTCTTCTGATCTTTCTTCGTATGTTAGATTCGTGTTCCTCGATGCATCTTGAGAGCTGCATTGCTGCAGGGTAGAATTTTGTGTTATGTCTGCTATGTATGATCGGAGATACGCACCAAGCGTTTCAGCATCCAACGGAGACGGCGCCCCTTCGAGGGGGGCTGCCTCCAAAACTGGAGGGGGTGATGTCGAACTTGGACCTGCATTATCAATCCAAGTACATCGAGCCCTGCTACCTTGTCTGCTGATATAAATTGGGCCCTCACCTAATGCACCTAGTATAGAAATTATCACTCTTAGTTACTGTGAAAAAATTTTGTGTCGCTTGATTCAAAAATCGTGATGTAAAATACCATTAGAAAATGGGGGAGGTGTTGTTATAGGAATTCCGATATTTCTATGAAGGCTTCCAGGTGGAGTTATATATGCCGGAGGTGGACTTTCAGGTATTGGTTGTCTGTGCTCTGGTAGTATAGGAGTCGTTTGACTGCTGCGACTTGTGTTCGCATCTTCTCCCACTAATAGGGATGTTGATTGTGTTTCCAAATCAAAGCTTCATTGAAAAAATAATCAGAGGTATGAATGTGTTACTATTAGAATTACTGAGGAGTAAATCTAATCACTCACGAATGTTGATTAGGAGTACTTCTACTACGGGGTTGTCTGCATGGAGTTCTTTTTCGTTTACGTCTAGTCCCCTCAGATTCAAGTCCAACTTTAACAACTTCGTCGTACCCTGGAGGAGCTTCATAAACAGGAGGATCGTCGGAAACTGTTATTTCATCAATTCGTGCTCCATCTGTGATATCAAAAACTGCTCAAAAAAGAATAAGATATATTCTAGAATGACATTTTTGGTAGCTAAATTTATCGGCTGGTACCTAGAAGTTCGCTGATGGTCTGCAAACGTGATTGCAATTCTCTCTGTTGACGAGCTCGAGCACCCATTCGGTATAATAATACAATCAAAGCAGATATGAGAACAATCAATCCGAGACTGCTAGCAACGAATACTAGCGTCGCTGTTTTCAAGTCCGGATATCGATCAATTTTCGGAAAGTAGTAGTTTGCTTTGTTTACATGCCACTTTCTATCTTGTGGCTCCATTTCCCAATCTTCCAAAAATGATAACAAGAATTTGATTGATTAGTAAAGCTAGTCAATGATCGAAACTTGGATTGAAAAATCAAATTTTCACAATAATTAGTTTACTTCTAAAGCAAGTTGCTGGCTCGTCACTGTCATCTCCACAATGATCGAATCCATCACAGTTAAGCTGACTCGGTATGCATCTATGATTTTGACATAGGAAATCTGATCCAGTGAAACAATCTGAAAATTATCAGTGAAATAAATAAAAAAAAAAAGTTAAACCATAATTTCATTCTTTATTTGTAAAATTACCCATATAGCTGAAAGCAGAATATGCAATAGCAAGTCTAGAAGTAGGGCCAAAAGTTCCTCTTAGACTGACATGAAAGCCACTTGCAACTGGAGCAATATGCTCCCTCAATCTTGGAGGCTGCAATTGACTAGCAGGATGCCTCAATATTTCGAGTGGAGAAAGAGCAGATGTGGGACCTTGTTTGATCGTTAATTCTGTTGTTCCAGCTATAATTTTGCAGTGGAATACAAGTTAATATCATTACCTTTCAGCTGTTGAACTATGAACTAAAAATTTGATAAGATGATGAATAATTTGAATGTATTCCGATTGGCTATTTTCATTCAGTCACATCGAATTCAGAATAGGGCTCACCCATGTCAGCGAATGTAACAACCTTCAAATACAGGTGCGTTTTCATATGCAGAAAGTTTTTTGGGGGTCTAATCAACCAGACACAATCGTAGGTCTTTGCTCCTTGCCCAACCATATCCATCATTGTTATAGCTCCACCCAAATTTTCAACATATCCACCACAATCCGTTATTGGTTGTACAGATTTGTCATATAGATGACCGATAACAAATGAGTAGAATGCTTTATAGCCAAGACCAGTTCCGCCATTCGCATAAAATCTTATGAGAAGGGAAGGTCCTGAGCTAACTATTACTGGAGGTCGAAATCTTGCGCCGCTACTCACATCCAAACGCTGTCCATTCCAGTCGTAAAACTACAGAATTTTTATTCATGTAAACTCCATACGCATTATATATATTTAATCTGTATTCTTCCTACCTCCACAATAGAAACAGTAGCGAGTTGAAAATCACTAAAGAGTACCCTAACTCGACAGGAAGAAGCTTCAGTAGCGCATGTTATTACATATTCCATCCCCAAATCTCTAGGATAGCGTGCTGGGAAAAATGGGGAAGTCAATATTCCGCCGCCAGTACTATTCAGTGTCTTGGTCACTCCGGTTACAATATCTGTGCCCTTTAGGTGTAATCTGTTCCCTGAAAATTTCATTTGTTTGAAAAAAAAATCTTAGGATGATCAAATCATTAAAAAATATAATATTTCGTCTTACTTTCAGCTGTATATTCCATAGCAAACGCATGCTTGTGCGATTTACTATACAACAAAGTGATGGATAATGTTCGTGTACTAGACCGATAAGTTAGAGGTGTGTATAAGCCACAGAACGGAGTGCCAGATACATCTTCGTATGGGGGCTCGGCAATCCATACATAATCACACCTAAGAAATAATGAAGATAGTTACAAGGCAATATTTTAGAAAACTCAAATGCTCATCATCAGTGAGCATTTGCATTTGGTATCATCAGTACCTGCAGGGACTGTCCATCGTTATACTTCCATCACCACAGTGATGAGATAGTTCCAAGTGTTTGAAAGTCACAGTTATAATACAAGAGGGACAAGATACAAGTTCCAAACTGCACTGGTTGTGTGAACTATTGGTCACGTAAATCCGTGACGTTTGTTGTCTCGGTACATTTTTAGCAAAGGTGACATTCTTTGCATAGAGTAAACCTCGTTCTCCAAGCTCAAGATAAAGGCGCCTGCCATTATTTTGACCACAGATGTCTTCGTTGCGCACAAAATTACTCGTCCCCGTTGAAATAACAAGCAATGTGGCAATAAATACTTTCAAAGAAAATCGGTTAATGTTTAATATTATGGAGAAAAGTCTTGCAAGGTGAAGAATTATTTGGTACAAATCCATTAAGGAAACAATAATAGGAGATAATACGGTCAACAAATACTCAAGAGTAGCAAATCCAAGATCGTATGCATGATTTCAATGGCCAAGATAAATGCAGTACAGTTTTTTTGGTGGTTTGAAAAGCAGTGTGAAACTCTCAGATTAGTAACATGGAAGAAACAGTAAGAAGGGCAAACTTGTTCTTCAGAATTTTTGGCACTTAAATTTTACACTCGTTTTAATATTAGAAAATCTACATACCACAAAGAAAATGAAACATATCCGCAAGAGGGAACCAGACAATCTGTTGGCTGGGAAGCCTGACATGATTCTATTTAATTTTATTAGTCGCTGCAGAGTTACGTACATTGTATAATGGCTTAAGACGTTCCTATGGATTCTTTTACGCATAACTAAAATTCGTCATGATATTTCGCTTCTTCTATAATTAGATGTAGAAAATAATTTTTTTAAAAGAATACTCGTTTTGTTTATTTACGAAATTCCACAATAATAATCATCTTACATACTAATAATCTATTACCTTTTGTGGTGAGCATAAAGTAGTATTTACGACTTAATTGTAAGATAATGTGCCACTGAATTGAAAAACATCTGTATGTATGCAATTGAAAACAGAGTTGTGGCCGGTTATCAGAAAGTATTTCCATTCTTCCCAAAGCTAAAATTCCATCGAAATATCTGCAAAAATAAGTAAAAAACAAAAATACAACAATCTATAAATCTATCATATCAGAGAACTTGTTCTAAAATTGATTACATACCACTGTTCGCGATTTTCTGGCCTCTATACGCGTCTTCTAAGTTCCTCAAGAACTCATGAAAAACGTGAATTGACTTGTTCAAGCTAGTTTTTTTATAGTCTTTAATTTTCTGCGTGAGTTGACCTTTCATTATGTTGTTTTCTTTTGAATCAAAAACATTGATTTCCTCAATTAACAAATTTATTGTTGGCACAGTCAGGGGATTGAATTTATCAACTGCTTTAGGGTTGAATGGCACGCTGACTTTTCCCGATTTCGGGTGAACGCAAAATGGAGATTTTAATAGATGATTCATTCCTTTAGTAACATTGATATCCAATCTGGGATATGCATATTGTATCATTATCTCTGCTAGAAGATTTTGCTGGCGACGTTTTTTACCCTGAAAAATGTATTACTGTAGCATTAACAACTGCTATTCGTACTTGAACATTTAAAGTTTAAATAAATATAAGATTCGAACGATTAAAAATAATTATTAATATTTTACCGAATGCTGCTCTGTTTCGTAATAAGACTTGAAAGCTTCCCAGCGTTCTGCACTGGTATTACATTTTGTGAATAATTCTTTGACCTGTGATCTCATTCCTTCATCCAAGATTAATGGTAGGAATTTAGCAATTCCTTTTTCAGTGCCTAACATGTCTTGTTCTTCAACACACATTGGTACAAACAGTGGTTCTATAATATTCACTGCACGCCTGATAAATAAAAACCAACTGTATCTCATTGAAACTAGATAGTTAACAACAGACTTAAGTACTGACTTGACAGAATGATGGAGTGTGTGCCCAGGAAAATTGACTTTTTTGGCTTTGAGTTCTCCACCAGTTATAAGTTGTAAATATTCAGCAATACTGCCACGAACAATAGAACTTAATTTCCGTGCTGAATCATCACATACCCAGCAATGTATTCCTCTTCTGCCAGAAAATACCCAAAGTAAGTGACGGAAGCCAAAGTCCTCTGAAATTATGAAAGTTACATCCTTCATTTTCTCAAAGATAAAAAAATCTGAACAATCTCTACCTTGTAGTGCTAAATCTAGGATTTGGCAAGCGACTGCCATATACTTCCAGCATTTAACGCATAAATCTGCCCCTGTACAGCAGGTTCTAACATCGTCATAATCTGTCATATCTATATCAAAAACCAGCTCTCTCTCAACAGCTGTGAAGCTTGCATATTTTTTGTCATCCTTCGGACTGCAAAACAAAGATACCAATGTTACTCACGTTCTCATGTATTTGATCTTACTAAAGTAAAGTTGAAAACTCTGACCAGACATTGTAGACTGCACCGACATCAATTTTGAATGGTGCGAGACGTTTGCATTCAAGTTGCAATTCTTCTTGATTAGAAAATGACCGATATCGTATGTAAACATCGCCTTTCACAGTGAAAGAAAATTCTCTACGTGAAAATAAGTCGGCTGAAAGAAGAGAAATTTTTAGAGAAAAGCGAGCACATGTTTAGTTTTTTAAGTAAAATGTAATTGACATTATTACGATCATTGTAACTCAGCCACTTGTAATAATAGTGGAATGGAAACAGCCGTTGGTAGTAGAGAGGAAGAAGATCCGATAGATTTTCCACTGCATCATTTGACATGGTTTTAGGTTACAAGAACCGTTTTTTTGAAATGGTGTGATGTTAATTTTACACTGCCGTTGTCAGAATTAAGCGAAAAAACTATTAAGTCTACTGAGTTGTACTGTAATCCCACTTTATTTTTGATTTCCAAATTTTGGGAACAGAAACAACAAATTCTAATCTAACATAACATTTCCCGGTTACAATTTCCTTGGCGCGATATTTTAGCTGTGGATAGCGACCGAAGCGACGTCTGAGTTTGACAGCCGCCACTAACAGAAGATCTGTTCATTGATAAAATTTGTGAATGACTTGTAGCCTCGTCTATCATTGGCTAAGCGTACCATGCGTAGTACTCTCGTAGTATTAACCCTTCTACTACTTACGCTACGTTCATTCATAAGTTACCGCATTCCCATCCCGATGTTGAGCTTTGACGTTAGATGGCGTTTACTGTACTAAATATTGATATTGCAACAAAACGTTTAGAATAATTAAAATAATTTGAAAACTAGCACAGAAATTAATTGCAGAGAACGCTTTTTCTAAAATGAGACGCACATAGTTTCTAATTACTACCTTTTTTAATGATTACATGTATGACCGGTAATGCTAAAAAGCTTTTGAACCAATTACGTACCGTAGCGTTTTTTTTTATAATAACTACACTTTTCTAAAGTTGTGAAATGGAAAATGGAAACGCAAGACAAGAACGAAAAGTCCACAGAACATTCGTACGCATTGACGATTCACATCCAGTTTCGAAATTCAGTGGTTTCGTATGTTGAAAGAACGAAGTAAATTGTTTTTGAAAAGTGAACTAACATGATGGGTACTTTGATGATATTACCGCTGGTGTTCAATTTAATTCAACTTTGCCTATCGGTAGAATCGTTGGAGCATTCTTTTTTACAACATCAGATACTGTCATCTAAAACTAACAACGTAAATGATCTTCTCGGATTATTTTATCAAAGTTTTAATACCGATGATTTTCGTGAAAGCAAGTTTAGGCACATTTTAATAAACGGAGCATCCCCTTACGAACTACAGCAAGTTCAAACGGCATTCGAAACCTACCCAAATATAATCTGTTCAGATGCAAAATTCTGTGATTATAGCAGTATATCAAAAACGAGGAGTTTTACTTTCTTTTTTCTAACTGATATAAGCGAAAATACGATTAAGAGGAATCTAGAAATCATGTCAGTCTGCGGAATGTCATGCGATATTCTATTCATTTACAAGGGTATCGTTCGGACTGATGATTTCTCGTTTATCCAGTCAATGATTTTCGACGGAAGTGTGTATTTTGAAGTTGCACAAATTGAAATCGACGTTGTTAAAATGTATAGACCTACTTGGCTTGAAAATTGCACCACAGTAGTCAGGGAATATCTAGTTTGGCGGCGTGGTACAAAATTCCACGCTATTCACCAAGGGGGTTTGGGAGGATGGATGCGTGGTTGTTCAGTTTTGGTTGGCACTTTAAAACTTCCGCCAACGATGATGATCGAGGAAAATGAGAAAGGGCTTCCAGTCATAGTGGGCGGAAGTGAGGGAAATTTGTTACTAATTATCGCCGAAAAATTAAACTTCAGCATAGTTTTGACATTTCCACCAGAGAACAACGGTCTTAGAAACTATTCTCGAAAACGAGAGATTGTTCGTCAAGTTGCTTCTGGACTTATCGATATTGCTATTGTTCGGTTGGGTCTAAATGGTGAAATTCAAAGCATGTTCTCACCATCACATGTGTACGATACTGAATGTCTGACATGGGGAGTACCGCTCACTTATGAAAACTCCTTAAATATACTGTGGGCAGAATTCGATTGGAGAGTTTGGATCCTTATTGCATCGGTATTCGTTATAACCGCAGTCATCAAACTCTGCGCCCATCACAAAATAAGTTCATCAATAAATGGTAAGAAACAATTACAATATTTCATAGATATTCAAATTAATAATCAAATCATTATTTTCTTGTTTCTCCACAGATAACCCTAAAAAAGTTAAATTTATGGTGTTACTTCTCGATCTAATCTCATTAAATTTGGGAAACAACGTGATTCACTTACCAGTATCTAAAGGAGGAAGATGCCTGTTATTGATAGGCCTATTTTACGCTCTCATAATTACAACGGCGTACAGGAGTTCATTAGGTTCTATTTTAACGGCTGTAAAAACTTCTCCGGCAGTTAACGATATGGAGGGAATTGTTAAGTTAAATTTGAGCGTTGGTGGTTCGTACTACAATTTAAACATTTTGAAAGATCAAGCTGAGGACAACGATTTGGTATCGAAACTGGTAGAAAAGTACCTGATTTATAATAATCCTTCCGAAGCCATAGAAAAATTGTATTCTGAACACAACTTTGCTTATCTTTCACGAAGTTCTAACTTATATTACGAAAAACTTAGTATTCTGAGAGCTGGTAACATTGTAAATTTTACCGTTCTTCAGGAATGTGTTTTAAATTATCGAGTAGTGATAATTCTTAGGAAGGATCACTTCCTTCAAAAACCGATAAATCAGATTATAAACAGTTTGCGAGAATCCGGTATCATGGATAACTGGCGAATTAAGGTCAATAACGAGATATTGGATAGTCATAATACTGATATAATTTCAAAGGCAGGAATACTGAATCAAAAATTTTACTCGTTCTTTTATCTCTACTCTTCTGCTCTCGTCTTGTGTTCACTTGTATTTTTCGCGGAGTTATTTTCTCTGAGATTTCAACCTAAAAATCGACGCCAGCATACGATTGTAGTTCAGTGTAATCGATAATATTGATGGAAATTATAAAGTGGTCCGAACGCTTACGTTATTAGGTATTGCTATGCGGTGTAGATTAGCATCGTTCGACAACACTGCGTGAAATAGATGATTACATGTAGTTTGTTTTTTGTGTGTTTTAAAAAAAAATTACTTAGTGTAAGAAAAATAATCTGCAGTCAGGCAAAAATTGACTGTAATTTGCTAGGAATTTCCGATCATTATAACCACCGATTATAGGTAAATCCGTCGTGTCTTTATCTACTCGTCTATCTGTAACGAGCAAAGTAGTGAGCAGATTCATACTTTAGTATAAAACCACATAGTTATAGAACATTTCTGATGGAAATTCTGTTTCATGGGTTTTCACAACTTACTAATGGTAAGTTCTTCTGGATGCACAGTGTTGAATATTTAGAAGTTCACGGAATATTGTAAAATAATTATAACACAGTAAAAATGTATTATGAAACATTATTACAATACATTGATTGCGTTCACATTTTTTTCCTTATCACGTACCGATTTTTGATGATCCAGTAAATTAGTGAAACATTTCTTATTTATTCCCAATATATTTATTGTTCACTCGATTCGCGATCATAACTAAATAATCTAATACATAGAATAGAATCGAACACGGTAATTTGAAATTAACAATCTTAATAGACTAATTATTTAACTGTATTTTTCATCCAGCAAATAGTAGATTCCGGTTTATTAGGCTGCATTTTGCTTTTGGGAATTACAATCAGCCTGAAAAATAGAAATAGTATGTTAACTTATGAAGATATGGGAAAACTTCGAAAGGACGCGTTTCCATAACCACCCATGAACATATTATACGTTCAAGAGGTAGCGCCCCCAGCTCGTTTCGCTTTTTTTTTTTTTTGTATAGTGGAACGATCGCCAAGAGCCCTATGCAAACCACTATCTGCTCAGCAGCCCCCGTCCAGTGTAATGGAATCTGCGGAGAAATAGGAAATACAAAAAAATAAATGGACATTAAAATCGAAATACGTATGGTAATAATGTAATCATCAGAAATCACAGTCATAAATTTTAGTTGTTAAGGTATATGTACGAATAGAAACATCATATTTTAAATATGCACAGTAAAACTTGCACGAGACAACACGCACATTGACGTAAAACATTGACATGCACAAAACATCGTATCACATTAATTAATGAGTAGAACAGAAAAACAGATAATAATCATTATTAGCGAATATATATCATAATATCGAGGATTCGAGCAATGAAAAATATCAACTGCATCGATGGAATTTCTGAAAAGAGAAATAAGAATTGTCAATTCAAATATAAATCATGAAACGTGAAACAGGGGAACAATCAATGATTTATCATCATAACAATATATCATCATCACAAAACAGATATCGAGAAACATCAGAACTAATTGTAAGTAATAAGATGAATGAACTGCATCGGTGGAATTTCTGCAAAGAGAGATAACAATTATTTTAAATATGAACGATGAAACCTAGAACAGAGAAACAAGTGTGATCATTGTAACAATATCATTAACACCAAATAGAAAAAAGAAAAAATAGTATGAAACGATAAAAAAAATGAGCTGCACTAGTCGGTGTGAATTATTAGATGATTCCTGAAACATAAATTGAATTTCTATTGATTATTTTAATATTTTTCTCATTCTAAATAATAAGAATTACAAAATATGTAACGTGCTGATCCTGAAACATAAAGCAATCTACATTAGTAGCCAGAGACGGCCTGTAAACAACATCTCATTAACAGTAATGAAACTAAGGATCTGAAGAACTTGAGTTCTCTGGGACTTTGGATTCCTGAAATCAGAAAGCAAACCGGATTAGTAGCCAGAGACAGCCTGCGAACAACATCTGATTAGTATTGAAACTGAGGATCTCAAAACTTGAGGGTTCTCTGGGACTTTGGATTTCTGAAAACAGAAAGCAAACTGGATTAGTAGCCAGAGACAGCCTGTGAACAACATCTGATTAGTAACGAAACTAAAAAAAAAAGACCTAATATCTGTAAGAAAATCCGATTAGTATTAATTGTAAGAACTAAGGATCTGAAAGGTAAAAGTTTTGATTAGTGTCTTAAAAATACAATTTTACAATTTTTCGGTTTTTGGGTTTAAAACGCACAAAGCGTTGCAATGTATTTGGTAAGTGCCAAGTCCGCGCGCATCGGAGTAGCAGCGACGGAACTTGGGGTTTTGTTTCTCTTTAAATTCCTGAAAGAAAATCTCAATACATATTCCCACCACCGAAATCGGACAAGTTTGTTAAAGCGCCTTGCAAGATGGCAAGTCACGCTAGTTGTTGTGTTTTAAAAAATTTCTTAGAACCCTTAGGGACATCACAAAACACAATTCAAGCAAACACAGATCATGCGATTCCTCGTCTTCGCGCTGTATACCCGCGCGAGCAGCGTCAGACTTGGAATATTTCTGCTAATAGGAATCGAAGAAATGCAATTTTCAATCGCATTCTTCTATTCAAATCAGCATAGGGAATGGAAAGGAGGAGGGTCTACAAAATACACAAAATTTGTGGCGTGGCGGTCGGCGATCCTCTTCGACGCGAAGTCTTCGAGCTCAACGTCCACCTCACTTCCATGCACCACGGCTGGTACGGAGAGCAAGGCAGACGTATTTTGCTCATTCCAAGTGACCACAAATAGGAAAGATTTAATTTAATTCTTCAGGTTTGGGTTTGTGAATTATCAAAAGGCAAAGGATCTATCAGATCTGAGCAAAAAGACCTAAGAGATGACGTGAAAGAAAATGTTACTTGTAGAAAGAAAAAATCAAGCAAAATATTGTAGAAAATTAAGTAATGCAATTTGATGAACTTTTATACTCGATTGATCACTTGGAATTGCTGTGGAAAGAAAGTTTCACTTCCGATTTCTTACCTACCCATTTTTCTTAGCCCACATCCCACCCAACGGTTAAAACTATGACTTGCACACTCGCAAACACACTGCACAAACATGCCAAATAAAAACCCTTCGCGATACATGAATTTACCTGTACCTGTAATTCACCTATATTTATCCAAGAAAAGATTTTACTGACGAAAAACACAGATTCATACTTGCGCCGGCGCACCAAAACATTCGGTTCACATTCGTTTTGCCATTTTTATGGCAACTGAATCTACGAGAGAAAAAAAATTAGAAAAAAAAGAAAGAGATCATTTTTAAAGTGTGAATGTGTTCTAGGCAACCCACGCCTTGGCCGAAGCCGTAATTTTGAGAATGTGTGTGTTTTTATAGGCCAAAATCATTGGAAATAATTGGAATTTTCTGGGGTTTTCACCAAGAAACTGCTAAGGGCAATAGTGTGTAAGGGAAAATAATTCCCATGTGTTCAGACATCTCAACCAAAACATTCTATGCCACTCATATCTCACATTTATTGCCGTGGTATCTCGTTCAGAAACTTACTGTGAACCTGTTATGTGTATGAAAATATAGAGGCCGCCCATGCCCCGGCTGAAGCCATCAATTATTGTAAATTTTGAGAAAAGGTGTGTTTTTTATCGGGCCGAAATTTAAACATTGAATGATTTCACTAAAATTACTTTTGATGCGTAAAATTATTCGATATATTGATGAATCCAGTCGAATAATTAAAAAGTATTGATTATTCAATAATAAATAAAAAGTATTCATTAAGCAAAAAAAGTTAAGGGCTGAAAAATATGTGTAAGGGAAGAAAATTCTTATATTGATTAGACATCCTAGCTGTAGTGAATCTAACTATCGCTACCTAAACGTGAACTATTTTAAATTAATTGAACGGTTTTAAATTGAGTTAAATGAATTTAAATTTTGACCATGCAAATACGAAAAAAGTATTAAGATCTAATTCAAAATTGATTCAGCTGATCGCTGACTATTAAATTGACACTAGATCATTTCTGATTTTTCGCGAAAGCTATTCAATTCAATTTCTGATGTACCTGAAAAAGCTGAAACTATGGCAAAGACCACCATTTGCACGACAAAATTTTATTACCAATGAGTGATCAACTCAAACGGGATCGATCACCGGAAATTATCGACGGTCTTTACCGTTGCCTATGAGCTACGCACTCTCGAACTCACAAAATTGATCGAAGATGTGATTTTTTAAAAATAATAGTTCATATTCGATTTTCTTATTATTAACTGATGGCTCAAATAACTGATTAATTAATTTACTGACAGATTCATTGATTTTTTGACTGATTGATTTCGTGGAAGAATGTTCTATTTTTGACTCTACAGAGTGCAGATGCGCTGTGCTCAACGACAACCAACCCTACAATTACCTGATCTAGAAAATTAAAAAACCAGGGTACCGCCACGCCACGTGGTAAAACAAGGGATAGGAGACGTCATAAAATACAACGACTCTAACGCCAGCGTTCACCATCGTGTGAGCTGGCAAAAAAGTCGAGGAACTTTAAATGCTGGGACTCACCATCGCTGCCGGTACCAAGACCGGACCCGAGCCGGTTCCCAGGTCTCGGGGGTCTTGGATTTTACCCGGATGTCTCTGCCTCCCTGATGACTATAGCTGTGTAGTAGGTTGAGAAGTCGTAGAATGAGAAGTTGGAGGTTGAAAAGTTAAGTTAGAGGTGTGGTAAGATGAAAGGCTGATGCGATGCTCCCACGAAGATCGGTGCTGTAAGTAACAAAAAAAAGAAAGGCTAATTAATGAAGACCGAAATTTTGTATAAAAAAATAAAAAAGATTGAAAAAAATGATAATTACCAAGAATTATCACTTCAAATTGATGGTCGATGGTCAGCCAGACGATGAGAGTCCGTTTTGTACAGCAAGAACGTTTGACTGTAACACAGGTTAAAAAAAAAAACATGAATTATAGTGGACTTGAGAGAAACAGATGAGATGATTCAAGGAATTTATAAAAATGAAAAAAAAATATTCAGTTCTGAACTGATCATATTTTTTCAAGTCAAGAGAGATAAAATGCAGTCTAAAACAGCATCCCGATCCGAAGTTGCATTAGCTATGCACGTGTGTAACTGCAGTTGCAGTAATTCAGGGTACTATAATTTATAATAAGATTATAATAAATGTTGTGGTCGTAAGTCAAATTGAAAAAAGGACGAGAATCATATTGTATTGCAATGGTATTCACGTTAAAATCACACCCAGGCATCTCAAACGCTATGCAATAGACCGAAAAACAATGGCTTGACCTCTACGCCGCTCGAAAACACAGTGAATATAACTTTTGTATGAGCTGATACTATCACGTCGCAGTAGTAGAAAAATAAGAAAACTCGTGTTTTAAAAGAAAGAAATCTTCAATTCGAATCGAAATATTAATAGGCACGCATATTTTCTTTGTTAGATCGAATTAAATAATCTCACCTAATCGTAGTAAAGTCGACGCACAAAGGAACGTGGCGGTTACGCGTGACGATTAAATGCGTCTAGGTATCGAATAATAGTAAAAAGCGTTTCAGAACAAAGAAAATGTGGAAAAATTCACGTATTGAAATAAAAGAATCTTCAATACAATGCGCAATATTAGCATGGCCCGAGGAGAATTTTGATAAGCAGCTCAAACGCGTAATTAAATCGTAATAATTCAAGCTATAGACCCCCGGTGGTTGCACGTTGTAAAAATGCATCGTGGAATATTACCAAAAATTATTAAAATAAAAACTGACCGTCATTAGCGGTGGAAGAATCGATGATCCGTTAAAAGTAGCTACCAGATTTCCAAATGCAGATTTAATTAATTGCAGAAATACTTGTGCAGTAGCAACAGGTGGAAAACTCTTCCGAGTAAATCTTTCGATTTATTATTAAATAATTTCTAATTTGATTAATAAAGAGATTATCCGTATCCAGATTCAGCAGGATAGTTTGATTAATTTTTTGGCTAATTATAATGCAGTTTAAACCCCGGTGCAACACGAGGTATTTAAATTAGCAGCGAGTTGCGCAGTAGCGAACTGAACGGCTCGGAGTATGGAGAGCCACTAATCCCTAAGCTTCGACGATCTTCCCCACCTCCCCAGGTAACGCGTCACGTCCAGCCGCTTGCCGGATTAAGAAATTCAAAACATGTTACGAATACGTACAAAGGCTTTGAAATATAATAAATAAAGAAATACCGACTCCGGCTTTAAATACATTTCTATTTAAACATTTATTTTCTCTTACTATACTAAATAGTCAATTTATTAACCAGTTGTTAATTAATCAACGACTCTAGTATCGCCTTGCGAAGGCATAGAAAAGACGTAATCAGAAGTAATGGTAACGAACTCATCCAAAGAACATCGAAGCTAATGATTTAGAAAAAACACCCATCAATTAAAAATAACTTTTCAGGAGAAATTACGTTAAAATTAATCATCACTATCAAGTATATGACAATTAAATATGGGATTTTTCATACCAAGTCACCTAGTCTCTGACACTCACCATTTTTAATTTGGCTAATTTTTCGAAAAAAATATTAAAAAAATTTGGAAAATTCACATTGTAACGTCCGACTTTGGGCGCGACAACAATCGTTATAGGTTCGCCCTTGCTGAAAGGTTACGTTGTGAAAGGTTGATGAAAACGATTGAGATGTTCTGACATGTACTCTTTTATTTGCTACGATTAGCGTATATGAACTTGGTTGATAGAAAGAGGTTGTTCTGATTCAAGGGTTAGGAGCGAATTGAAATTCCCAGTAGATCTCTGGAGAACGAAGCATCGGAGTTAGGAGGGGTTTTTAGCTGAGTTGCATAGTCGAATAGGAGAAGAAGAGGCGTTAGACGTAACAACATGATAATTTTTTCTGAAAAACGATATAATTTTTTCTAAATGTCGATATAATTTTTTTTGGCTGGGTTATATGCATTTGAAGTTTTAGAGGATGGATTTTGTAAAAAATTATAACTGTTGAAAAAATTGAGATAAAAATCTGAAATGCATCATGGATGTTTCTTACAAGGTATACTACGACACGAAAAAAAATTAGCCAAATCAAGAATGGTGAGGGCCAGAGACTAGGTGACTTAGTATGGAATCCCTCATATGCTTTTAATTATTGGGATTTTCTGTGGTTACGTCTACTCGTAGTAACGATCAACGTTGCATTCGGTTTACTGAACGTGAGTGCAGCTGCGCCTAATGAACTTCTTTTTGCACAGCTCGATATGCATCCAGAGATAACTCTCAAAGATGCAAAAGTAGCGTCGCTAAGCGTCGGCCTCCGTTACTAATTATTGTGATACAAACCCTGACCTAGTCGAATGCGAACCCTGTTCTTTTTAACATGAATGGCATTCAGATTCATTTCCTGAAATATTTAAAAAGAAACTTCGGGTGCATTGCTTTGCAGTTTACAGATGCGTTTGATAGAGGGATGAGAATTAAATCTCGAGGAAACAGAGGAATTATTTTATCAACATGTTTTGGTTATGAGATGATTAAAAAAAGTATTTCTTTGTTAGAAATTATACAATTTTTAATTAATTATTATACTCATATTCGTGTGTATATTATATATTTTTAATGAATATTTATATAATTGATTCTCACGATCAATATATTTAGTTTCTCCGAGTTGTACCTAATTAATCAATTAATCCAAAAGAAGATTAAGAAATTAGGACAGTCTCGACGATTAGATTTATATTTGGATTGGTAGTAATTCCTATTCCGAATTTTTGCTTTTTTCTTAATGCGTCTGGATCAGCAGCCAAATTGTTCCCGAAAATTTTTCGAGAAGGATTTGATTTTGGTTCGTCCCTTGCCTGCAGTGGTTATTCTAGAAGCCGTGACGTCAACTACAGATGCGCAAATGTAGTCAAGCAACCATCTTTTAGTCTGTTAAACCATCAGATTCTTGCTCTAGATTTTTGAAAAATTATTAATTATTTGATGAAGAAGTTATTTCTTTTCAATTTTTCGGTTGTATAGAATAACGTTCGGTCCCTAAATCCGTTCAACTTGGACGGTCAACTGATTGAAAGTTCCAGAATTCGTACTGCATCCGGGATTTGGCCTTCTGGAATATTCACAGTTCAATAAAAACGGGGTCGACGCGGCAGTATTCAATAATCGTGAAACTGACAGCGAACCGTTCAAGTCGTCGGAAGGATATCCAAGTGTAATTGCGTCGCTTTGAATAGCGTCTGAAATAATCGGGAGTACCGTAATTAGATACGCAAATAAAGTGGTGATCACTACGTCTGAATATTTTAGTATACAAAATACTAAACAGTTTCTGAATTTCATCAACGATTATATAAATAAATAATCAAAATGCCAGAAGAGGACTTACCCATGGCCGAGAATGAGGAAGTGGAAACCTTCGCTTTTCAAGCCGAAATTGCTCAGCTGATGAGCTTGATTATCAACACATTTTACTCTAATAAGGAAATTTTCATCAGAGAATTAATTTCCAACAGTTCTGATGTAAGTGTAAAGAAAAATTTCCGCTTCGATGATGCACTTGGCACGTTGACAAGAATTTTGCATGATCTGAAAATTTGAAAAGCCTTTTTTTTCCATCTCGTCTCAAATTCTTCTCAATTTGATATTGTGTCTCCTACCGGAGACTATGATGTAAATTGCATCAGATAGACGTAAATGAATTATGTATTACTAATGGACATAATTTTCGATATTGATATTTTCAGGCATTGGATAAAATCCGCTATGAATCCTTGACTGATCCATCAAAGTTAGAAAGCTGCAAGGAATTATACATAAAATTAATTCCTAATAAGAACGACCGTACGCTGACAATAATTGATACGTAAGTATGAGTCATTTATAATGTTTTTATTCCAGTCCGAAAGAATTGTTTTCAATTGAACAAGAGTAATAATCTATGATCATGTGTTTGTGCAGGGGAATCGGTATGACCAAAGCAGACCTGGTGAATAATTTGGGAACGATTGCTAAATCTGGAACAAAAGCTTTTATGGAAGCTTTACAAGCAGGCGCCGATATCTCAATGATTGGTCAATTCGGAGTCGGTTTTTACTCGGCTTATTTGGTAGCTGATAAAGTAACTGTTAGTTCGAAACACAATGACGATGAACAGTACCTGTGGGAGTCATCTGCTGGTGGTTCATTCACGGTTCGTCCTGATACCGGTGAACCGTTAAAAAGAGGAACGAAAATTGTACTTCATATCAAGGAGGACCAGTCTGAGTATTTGGAGGAATCGAAGATAAAAGAGATTGTGAAGAAGCATTCGCAGTTCATAGGTTATCCGATAAAATTGGTAGTTGAAAAAGAAAGGGACAAGGAATTGAGCGAAGAAGAAGAGGAAGAGGAAGAGCCGGCTGAAGATCGCAAAGATAAACCAAAGATCGAAGAGGTAGAGGATGACGAGGAAGGAGAGAAATCAACCGACAAGAAGAAGAAAAAGAAGACTGTAAAGGAGAAATACACTGAAGATGAAGAACTAAATAAGACTAAACCAATATGGACCAGAAATCCTGATGATATAACCCAAGAGGAATACGGAGAGTTTTACAAAAGCTTAACAAACGATTGGGAAGATCATTTGGCAGTGAAACATTTTTCTGTTGAAGGTCAGCTGGAATTCCGAGCCCTCTTATTCGTCCCTCGAAGGGCACCGTTCGACCTATTCGAAAATAAAAAGAAAAAGAATAACATAAAACTCTACGTCCGTCGAGTATTTATAATGGATAACTGCGAGGATCTCATGCCAGAATACTTAAATTTCATTAAGGGTGTAGTCGACAGTGAGGATCTGCCGCTGAATATATCCCGTGAAATGTTACAGCAAAATAAAATCTTGAAAGTTATAAGAAAAAATCTGGTTAAAAAATGTCTCGAGCTATTCGAAGAGTTGGCTGAAGATAAAGAAAGCTACAAGAAATTCTACGAACAATTCAGCAAGAACTTGAAACTCGGTATTCACGAGGATAGTCAAAACAGAAAAAAACTATCGGAGCTGCTGCGCTACTATACCTCTGCATCTGGAGATGAGAAATGTTCTTTAAAAGATTATGTTGGTCGAATGAAGGAACATCAAAAGCACATATATTTTATAACAGGTGAAAGCAAGGAGCAAGTTTCTAACAGTGCATTCGTCGAGCGTGTGAAAAAACGTGGATTCGAAGTTGTATATATGACAGAACCAATCGATGAGTACGTTGTTCAACAAATGAAAGAATACGATGGCAAGCAATTAACATCAGTCACGAAAGAAGGCTTGGAACTTCCGGAAGATGACGCAGAAAAGAAGAAACGAGAAGATGACAAAGCTAAATTCGAAAGTCTTTGCAAAGTAATGAAAAACATACTGGATAAGAAGGTTGAAAAGGTTGTAGTATCAAACAGACTTGTAGATTCACCTTGCTGCATAGTTACCTCGCAATATGGATGGACGGCTAACATGGAAAGAATAATGAAGGCACAGGCCCTACATGATACGTCCACGATGGGCTACATGGCAGCGAAAAAACATTTGGAGATAAATCCCGATCATCCTATAATAGAATCTCTCAGGCAAAAGGCAGAAGCGGATAAAAACGATAAGGCAGTTAAAGACCTGGTTATGCTATTATTTGAAACTGCCTTACTGGCCTCTGGTTTTGGTCTTGAAGACCCACAAATTCACGCTTCGAGAATTCACAGAATGATCAAATTAGGGCTAGGACTGGACGAGGATGAGGCTCCTGCGGAAGATGAAAAAATGGTTGAAGAAGTACCTCCGTTAGAAGAAGATGCGGATGAAGCAATGAGGATGGAAGAGGTCGATTAAGATTTTTTTCATATCTGATGTTCGGGTTGATTGAATGAAAAAAAGCAAGACTGATATTAAAAGTTTGCGTAAGGATTGAGAAAAATGTATTCCTGTACGTGATACACAAAAATTTTGTGAATGTTAATAGGATCCAATCCTTATTCAATGTACTATTTTTTTTATATGTATTGATTAATGATTAAGTTTATAATCATGGTTTGAATAGAAAACCGTATTCATAATGTTTGTATAATCATTTAAATCGTTCATCGCATTCCTATCGTTATATTTATTTTACTATGTATTAGGCAGATACCTCAGAGAGTGGAGATGTAAACGAGATTGCAAATAAATAACTACGTTACCAAGTACCTGATTATTTGTTGTTATTGCAGTTATCTTCGTCTATAAATTTTCGAAATTATTGCCTGATCAACGATCCATGTATGTAGAGATCGCGCGGTGAGTTTAAAGAGACCCGCGCACTGCATCTGATTCATAGCCCGCAAGGTTGTGGTTATGCCGGAAATTTCAACTACGTACACTGACACAGGGCCCAATCCGAGTATAGTAACGGGGATTTAAATTATTTCGTTTCGGTATTCTTTGTACAGCCACATTATCAGGAAATCATAAAATGAGATTATTGAATTATGCAAAAAGATAATTAGCTACCTGAATTGATACTGTGCGGCTCCTTGCATCTCCGGTTTGTTTTCAACTAATTCTAACCTCTAATGAATGGATGCAAAGCGAAGCTGGTTTTGTTGATCTGCTTTCCTGGCTTGAAATAACGAAAAATGATATTTTATACTTAGTTTTACGTGATCCTCGCTTTAACGAATACGAGGTATGATCAATTTCAAATAAGTAGGAAAGTATGATAACACACTCCCATTATTATTAGAAATCACAGGATCACTTTGGAACGATCCTGATATACCCAATTTCACAAAGTCCCTTTATCATTAATCCCTTTCTGTCTAGACGTATCAATTCAATAGTAATTATGACGTCTATCATCAAACTGCATGCCATTTCTGGGGCAATGGATGAGTCCCCTCCGTGCTATATCCTGCAAGTTGATGAGCTACGTATACTCCTTGATTGTGGGTGGGATGAAAATTTTGATCAAGATTTCATCAAGGAACTCAAAAGGTAATTCTGACCCATACCAATCGGTCATTAAAGACGAATTTATTTTTGTTCTTCTTGATAATAGAAATGATTGTTTTCAGACATGTCCATCAAATTGATGCCGTACTGCTATCGTATCCCGATCCATTACATTTGGGTGCTTTGCCTTACCTTGTTGGTAAATGTGACCTCACTTGTCCCATCTATGCAACCATTCCAGTCTATAAAATGGGTCAGATGTTCATGTATGATATGTACCAGGTAATGAGCAAAAAATTTTTTAATGACTATGTCAAAATTATAATTACTCGCCTTGGTAATCATGCAATAACATTGTGATTCTAGTCCCGCAACAATATGGAGGACTTTGATTTATTTACCCTGGATGATGTTGATGCAGCATTTGATAAAATAGTCCAATTAAAGTACAATCAGAGTATTTCAATGAAGGGTAAAGGCTATGGAGTCACATTGACTCCATTACCTGCTGGCCATATGATTGGTGGGACTATTTGGAAGATTGTTAAAGTTGGTGAAGAGGATATTATTTACGCAGTTGACTTCAATCACAAAAAAGAAAGACATTTAAATGGCTGTGAGCTAGAGAGACTCCAACGACCCTCTTTGCTGATCACAGATGCTTTCAATGCAACTTATCAGCAAGCTAGGCGAAGGACCAGAGATGAAAAGCTTATGAGTAAGTAACGTCTTTTGTAATAATTATTATTAGAAACCCAATTAATTATTTCTCTTCCACAGCAAATATTTTACAAACACTTCGAGGCGGTGGAAATGTCCTGGTGGGCGTTGATACTGCAGGCAGAGTCCTTGAGTTGGCACATATGCTGGATCAGCTTTGGAGAAATAAAGAGTCTGGGCTGCTCGCTTACTCCCTTGCACTTCTGAATAATGTTAGCTACAACGTTGTGGAATTTGCTAAATCTCAAATAGAATGGATGAGTGATAAGTTGATGCGAAGTTTTGAGGGGGCTAGAAATAATCCCTTTCAATTCAAGCATTTGCAGTTGTGTCACAGCATGGCTGAGCTAAACCAAGTTCCAAGCCCTAAAGTATGTTAAAACAACAATTTTTCTAATTTCGCTCAAATATTCACTGCTCAGCTTTTCAATTGACTGTTATTCATCAGGTGGTTCTAGCAAGCACTCCTGACATGGAATGTGGATTTTCGCGGGAGCTATTTTTACAATGGTGCAGCAATCCACAGAACAGCATAATACTGACTAGTAGGAGTTCACCAGGTACATTGGCCAGAGATTTAGTAGAGAATGGCGGTAACAGGAATATTACTTTAGAAATAAAACGGCGAGTCAAGCTAGAAGGTGCTGAGCTAGAAGAATATCAGAAAAAGCAAAAAATAAAGCAGGAACAGATAAAACAAGAAGCAATGTGAGTATATTTGACTAACAAATATGCTGCGTCCTATCTGTGTTAAAAATTTTCATTCTGAAAGGTGTTGAATTATTTTGTCACCAGGGAAACAGCAGACGTTAGTTCGGAATCTGAGGACGAAATTGAAGTTGGAGGTGGAAAAGGGAAACACGATTTATTAGTCAAGCAGGAAAGTAAACCAGGCTTTTTCAAGCAAAGCAAGAAACAGCATCCCATGTTTCCTTTTGTAGAGGAAAAAATCAAAGTCGATGAATACGGGGAAATTATTAGGTGATTATAGAGAGATATGCGGTCAAAGAATGTGTCTAATCAAATGAATTTCGTCATAGGCCAGAAGACTACAAAATAGCGGACGCCACACCCGAATTGGAAGATAACAAAGAAAATGTAGAAGTCAAACAAGAAGACACAGTGCCGCAGCCAGAAATTGCGGCGGATATCCCCACAAAATGTATTCAGCTAACACGAGTGGTTACAGTAAATGCATCAGTAACTTACATCGACTTTGAAGGTCGCTCAGATGGAGAATCTCTCCAAAAGATTCTTGCTCAACTCAGACCAAGAAGAGTTGTCTTGGTCAGGGGCTCTCAGAAAGACACCGAAGTCCTTGCCCAACAGGCTCAAGCTGCTGGAGCTCGGGTGTTCATCCCTGGCAGAGGGGAAACCCTAGATGCTACTACAGAGACACACATCTATCAGGTAATTTTCCCGAGTTTTGAAGATAGGAAAAAATCTTATTACAGGTTGTCGTTTTAACGTCTTGATATTATTGAAATAACCTATGTTTTCATTGAACACAGGTTCGCCTAACCGATGCATTGGTCAGTGGATTGAATTTCTCGAGGGGCAGAGGGGAAACTGAGGTAGCATGGATTGATGCTTTGATGACAGCTCGCGATCAAGTACGCCGCGACGCTATGATTGAGGGAGATGCTTCTGAAGCTGTTGATCAGAAGGATCAGATACTGACCCTAGAACCTCTTCCGCTCAATGAGGTAACGAATCTATCTACACTTTATTTATAAGACAAGATGCATTAGTTGAAATTAAAGAACCTTAGAAGATCATCTGTGTCTCTATTTCAGGTTCCTGGGCATCAAACTGCTTTCATTAATGAACTGAAATTATCAGACTTCAAACAAATTTTAAATCGGAGTAACATTCCATCAGAATTTAGTGGAGGTGTTTTGTGGTGCTGTAATAACACAATTGCAGTAAGAAGGGTAAGTTTTTGATAACTCCTGCTTCAATTCTTTAAAGACCGGGAAGTAGCAATGCTATTTTTTTTTTTTACAGCACGAAGCGGGCAAAGTTATTCTTGAGGGATGTATTTCCGAAGACTATTACAAAGTTCGAGAACTACTGTATGAACAATATGCGATTGTTTAAATAAAAAATTAATTTAATTCTTCATATAGATTGCGCAATCTCAATTACCCCTCATGTTCACAAAATTTTTCTTCAATTCAACGCCTTCTATAATTACAAAAGGTCAAATTCTAGAAAATACCGGATGCCGAAAATACCAAAACTTATAGCAAGTAACGCCATCTGTACTGCAGGGCAATAAGAGATTAATGAAATGGAGACAATATAATGTCAACACCTTTGCTGAGTCTGAACAACTTGTATTTCTCGCATGCATCAAACCATGTCAACCCCACGGGAGCCTTCAACTGAAACATTGAGGCAAGCAATTCTTGAGTTGGAAGAGCCACTTGTTCTCAATAATTTATTGCGTAGTTCAGATGGCGATAGTTTATGGAAGTTCCTGGACTGGAACTTGGTTGAACTTGCTCAAAAATTTGGGGACCTTAGCTTGCCTTTCAGAATTGGACTCAATGCTAAAACCTCGGTATATTTCTACAAATAAATATTTTCATGGTAGTCAAGTTTCTTTGCGTTCAATGTAGACTATCTTTAATAATTATGGTTCCAGGAACCGCAGTGGGACTTTAAATGTAGATTAGAAAATATGACAATGAAAGAATTCCTCAAAAGGGTTGGATCTCCAGAACAAAATGAGAAGTCCTATTACTTTGATTATAAGTACATGCATGAATGGTTAGTTGATAATCCAGAAATACTTTCATCCATTGACTGGCAGAGATTTGGTTTTGATAAACAAGGGACAGATTCTACTATGTGGATTGGAAGTCAAGGGGCACATACAAACTGTCACCAGGATTCTTATGGCTGTAATCTGGTTGCTCAAATCCATGGAAGGTAAAAAATAGTGCACTTAAATTGCACCAGGTATTTTAGATATTTCATGATCTGGTATGACTTTTGTTCAATTACAGAAAGCGATGGCTTTTATTCCCACCTGACTCTGGATCAAGGCTCCATCCGACTAGAATACCTTATGAGGAATCAACAGTTTACAGTAGTTTCAATTTATTCTGTCCATCAAAAAGTGATGAAGAAGCTATCTTACAAATTGATCTGAAACCAAGGATGGTAGTATTGGATCCTGGTGCGGTACTACTTGTCCCTAGTGGATGGTGGCATTATGTGGAATCTATTGACTTAAGTGTCAGTGTCAATGTATGGCTACCTATACCAGCAGATAACCAGTCAAGGCTTGGGGAAGCTGTTGTCAAATTATTAGTCAATGAGATTGGAAAGGGGCTGATATCTACATCTGATAAATCACCTGTACCTTCAATAAAGGAAGCTATGGAACTGGTATCTAAGACTTGATGTTTGCCAGTCTGTTCTTGTACATTATTAGAGTTTACTTATAAAATGGGATGAATTTCAGATACAAGTATGCATCAGGCAGTGCAAGACAACGGAACCAGCAGCCTCTTCCTCAAGAAAAAAATTCAAGAGAACTAAATGGTCGGCTCAACAATTTTTCAGTGAATATCCCGAATACGTTTCGGTGCTTCCAATACTAGATACTGCAGAATTGCAGGCATTACTTTCAGGTAACCGAAATCGTTTCTCGGATATAGAACATGATTACACAATGGAAGTACAACACTCTGGTGATAATATACATGGTACAAATAATGACTCACCTCATAACAAAGTGACTAATGTTGTAGTGAATGCACTTTGTCATCCAGACGTTATTGCTAAAGTTACTAGACTACTCTTAGAGGAAAGTACTGATCAGAAATAAATCTATTGAATAAAATTTGAGTCGTCCAATTTTATTTGAAAATAACAGAAATCTAGAAATGAATACTATGAGAACGTTAGATTCAAAGGTCCGAAGGATCACGTGGTAGGGGGTCCATACGCAGCCCGTGTGCGAATAGCTTCTTGAACCTCGTGCAGAGGACGCTAGCGTTCGATTAAACGAGCATAATTAATCCCGTTCCCCGAGGAAATACACGTCAAGCGTGAATGTTTCAACTGTCAGTGTCACCTGTCAATTTGACACCGATTATCACCGATTTACTTGCTTAAAAAAAAATTTCGGACCATGGGGCTGCTTACGGTTTTGAAAAAGTTGAAACAGAAGGAAAAGGAAGTCCGAATACTAATGCTGTACGTATTTTCAGCCTCTATTGTCTTACACGTTGACAAAGGTTATGTACTCCACGCAACGTTTGTAACTCATTGATTATTTTTATTTTCAGAGGTTTGGATAATGCTGGAAAGACGACTATACTCAAAAGAATAATTGGAGAACCGATAGACACCATTTCCCCTACCCTTGGCTTCAATATCAAAACACTTGAGCACCGGGGTTATAAGCTGAATATCTGGGATGTTGGAGGCCAAAAATCACTACGGTCCTATTGGCGGAATTACTTCGAATGTACAGATGGCCTTATATGGGTTGTAGACAGTGCTGACAAGCGGCGTTTGGAAGACTGTAAAGCAGAACTGACTAAACTCCTGCAAGAAGAAAGATTAGAAGGAGCCAGTCTTCTTATTTTAGCTAACAAGCAAGATCTTCCAGGAGCCCTCTCAGCCCCTGAAATTGCCGAAGTTTTAGACTTGGCATCCATAAAAACCCACCATTGGCAAATTTACAAATGTTCTGCTGTCACAGCTGAAAATTTGCTAGAAGGCATCAACTGGATAGTGGATGACATTGCTGCTAGAATATTTTACCTTGACTGAATCCCATTAAAAGTTCTATTAGAGTTCGAATATCTAGGCACGTTTTATTTTTATTAAAATTCTTATACCATCTAATCAATTGTACCACAAAAACAAGGAAGTATAAAAATAATGAATTTTGCATTTAAATTCATCACAATAGGCTTATTTGTGAATAATTATTCACGTGCTGAATTATTATTCATTATTTTCAGTGAAAACGATGTTTATTGATTCGTTCAATCGGGTATCGAACAAATCATTTTTATTTACCAAATTTACTACTGAAATCGTGGTGCTGGGTTACTAGTGTTGTGATTCATGAAATTGTACATTCGTAGATAAGTCTTATATCATTTTTGTACAAAGTTAACTCAATAAAAAAACTATTTCTTTTCGCTTTTTGTTACTTTAAGTGTATTGTTATGAGCCCACTCCGAATGATTAATCCTGAACTTGTTATTAAAGTACTACAAAAATGCGAAAACAAGCAAATTCTTCAAGCTATGAATTTCACCCAGCATTTAATTTCCTTCCGCGGATTGTTGGGTGTATTTGAAAATTTTATTTCGAAACTATGTCACAAAATTGTTTGTTTAAAATGACTTACATTTTTGCGAGTAGCTATTACTGATCTACACAAAATTCGTGACGAATTCATTTTCGTTTTCAGGTTCATCCTCGTTTTCTAACGCGTCCGACTCTTCTTCGGTATTGGAATTAGATTCTGCTATTTTCACTGCCTTAAGGCCTTTTCGCTTACCCTTTTTAGTTTTTTCCTTAGATTGCTTTTGGACGTTATTATCGTTCCGTTCCTTCAGTTTTTTACTACCTGACTTTTTGTCCTTCGATTTATTTTTTTTTGCTACCGGAGGTGGAGAAGGAGTTGTATCAGGGTACTGCTGAAGAAAGGTCGCCTTCATAGCAGTCTGGTCAACTTTTTTATTCGGTCCAGCGAACGCGGTCATGAGTCCTTGCACAAGGGTATCTGATAATTTTATTTTAAAGGCTTTGACCAGTCCCTTAAAGTTTTCTGTAATTTTTATTCCACATACCAGATGTTTGAGAAGATATTTCCTTCTACGATTTTTCTAGCATCATAAGTATGTATAGTCTAATAGATCGAAATAAGTTAACTTGCCTCTCGTATTCAATTTATCTTCTAGTGACAAGATGAAGTGTCCGAATTCCCTCCGCTGGTTCTTTTTCTTCGGCTTTATTCCCTCGTATACAGCGCGTTTAAAATATATTGTTCGTTCATCTGGCCCAACAACTTTATAGTTACTGAATATTCCTCCCAGTTTAACGCGAAGCCAGGGTCTTTCCCTCTCAATCTTCTCCAGGTCTGGCAAGACGTATTTGTTCACCCAAACGTTTTCCAAATTCACGTACTGTAGTGTAGACTCTGGAGATTGTTCGGGAATTAAAACATGAATGAGAGCTGATCCTCCGGCTTGTTTCACGGGATTATCTCCCAAATATAGCTTCTGAAGACCAATATTTTTTGCTAGTGACTTGGCGATGATAGTTCCAGCCTGTTCATCAAATCTGTTCCCTATATATTTTCGTAAGCATTGTTTAATTATTTTTGATTACTGCGATACAAAAAAAAAGGAATATTAATCTTACCACTCAAATTCAAAATCTGCAGTGTTTGATTTTGTTGCAGAAATGTAACGAGGGATGGCAAAGTTTCCTTGTTGAATGCATTCCAAGATAAATTGATGGATAAAAGTGTTTTGTTCTCAAGAAGTCCTTTAAAAAGTGCGATAGATGCTTCTTTGGTGAATAAACCATTCCAGGACAGATTTAGATGTAAAAGTTTGGTATTGCGAGTCAGCATCGCTTGCAGTGCTTGCGCGCATTCACTCCCCAATTGATTATCAGCTAGGTTTAAAGTCTGTAGAAGTTGATTATCCTTGATAACAGGCGCCAAAAAATTCATTCCCTCATCTCCTAAAGCGCAATTACTCAAATCTAATTCAACGAGTGACCAGTTTTCGGCAATTCCGGGAAGGATACTTTTAACACCTTCACTTCCGATTTTACAACCACTAAGGTTCATGCCTTCAAGTATCTCAGTTTCCAATAGCAGATTGTTCAGGTGTTCGCAAGCGTCTAACGTGAGCCAGTTATCCTGAAGGATTAAATTGCAAAATTCAGTATAATTCTATAATTAAAAATCTGGATCATGGCTGACCTTCAGGTCCAAGGATTGTACAGAAGTATTGTTGTAAATGGATTCGCATATGGCTTTTACAGCCCTGGGATCCAATCCGTAGTACCGGAGATTAATTGCGTCGGACCGAAGAAGATCGTTCATGCAAGAAATCGGTCGAAGATTCGAGGCTTTCATTGTGTCGGCAAATCGTTTTATCCCGTCGTTCGTGTAGGTCGGTACGGGATTATAAAGTGCCCAAAAAGCTCGGACGTTACCAGGATCATCAGGGATGGGATATACGTTGAAAAGATTGAGAAGTTTTTGTTGAGAATCGCTGATTTCGGTATTTAGGGGAGGAAAATTTTTGGAAGAAGAACTGGAACCAGAAGTTTGGATATCAGATTCCTCTTCATCCGGAGTGATGATCGTTTCGATTGATGCAGTCTCATTCTTCATCCCACATCCCTGAAGGTTTCACAAAAGGTTTTTTAATCCCCAGTTATCTGGATGGTTTAAAAAGTCGAAGTCGAAAAAAATATCACAGCTGTCCTAGGACAATCAATACTTGCGGCTATTAATCTTCTGAACGCATCGGATTTTTTCTCAGCCTTTCTCCGGAGGATCGATTGCTTTCGTTTCTCAACTTGTACTACACCGAAATCGGGAACACTTTCCTGCGATGATTCGAGACTACTTTCCTTCGATTCCTCAGCTTCCACCTCATCGTAATCTTGACCTTCGTACTCATTATCTTCATCATCCTCCCATTCTTCCCATTCCGCTCGCTCATATCGCATTTGCAATTTTTTCAAAGTGCCATCGAGATCCTATATCGATAAAAATTATAATATTTGTTCTTCTCATAATCAACCACTATCATGAAATCCGGGAGCTACCCACTTGCGGTTCAGGATCGTCCATGAGTATTATTTGATCAGATTATTTCCCAATAAAAAATAAACCACAAAAACCAGTACAGGTTAATTAGAATAACAAAGACTTCATCAAGCTGTCATCGTGACACGAATTCGTGAAGCATGTCGAAGTTATTCGGAGATTTTTATCAATCTTAGAATAAAAATTCTCGGACGATAAAAGAAATACGAATCGTGTCGTGTCAGTCATTCATCGTATACTTCAGGAAGCTTACACTATGGTATACGTGGAATTAAATTAACTGCGTATAAAGATTGACATTGGCCAGGGAAAGCTGCTTCACATTACAAAGTGTCTTTATCATTACGTCCAAGTGACTCATTTACTGAGTACTCGTCAAGTGGTAGGTACAATTGTTCATTGTATTGTCATTTTAAGAGTCCCTTCAATTAACGTTGAGTCTGTTGCAAAGTTAAACTCTATATAAACGTCAGTAATTCCTATACTTTTAATTTCCAAATAATTATACCTACATATATACACGCTATCTGTAAAATGAAAAAAAATCATGTATTAAAATAATAAAATCAATAATCAAGATTGTACTTTTTATTGAAAATTTTCATCATCTTTATCATATAGTGGGGCAAAAGGAGCCTATTTACACGCACTCATTCACACTATAAAAATTCCAAACTTTTAAACTCGGAATTTAATAATCACACTCAATTTATATACTTTAATAGACACTTGCAGGGTATTTTTTATCTATCTATAGTCTAGACCTGCAAAGGCATTGGTTCTATTCTAAGTCCTGGACGCACAGAATTCATTTCACTTATTACTTATTTATTTATTGTTTTTTCATACTTAATTTTTCTTCTCTTCTCTTCAATATTTTATCCATCGATATAAACGATATACGGATGACAACAATTATATAAATACATTCTTCTATTATATTCCGATTGTGATAAATCTGCCGATTCAAACTATACAGAAACTAAGAAGAACTAGTGCCTGCGATCTTGAAATATAATAATTAATAGTTACAATACAATAAAAATAATAATACAACATAATATCAACCTATCTATTGAAATAATATTAATAATGATAAAAATAATAATTATCATAATTTTAATAATAATAACAATATCAATAATATGATCATTTATAGAATAAAATTGCTATTATGTAAAAAAAATTTCTTGCGAATATAATATAAACTTATTACTTACAAAGCTACGTACTTAGTATATTATATTTATATATGTATCTATAATGTGTGTTTTATTATATTAGCGCATTTGAAAATACTAATTATGATATCCACGAACGTATAAATCAATTAGTAGTTCTCTATATGTATATTTTATATGAATATATGTATGTATGTATGTATATATTATGTGTATGAAAAATAAAGAAGGAGAACGATTGTCATAAGGCGTCCTACTGCTGATTGTGAGATTCACTGGTGGGCGTTCACTGATATATGTATATCATACTGAATATTATACACTGTGGAAGATTTACCGCGCGTTTTACGTTGAATTGCACTTAAGGTATTTAATTTTTTTTTTCCTTTTGTACATCTGAATACATGTACGTATATTATATTTATATATATCTATATATATATTTTTTTTCTAAATAAAATCATGAATTTTATTTTCATATACGTATGACATACCTATAATATTCATAGATTGCGTATGATAAATCACGATCTATTTTAAGTAATCGAAAAAAAAAAAATTCGTACAAACGCGTGATTGTTTTCATGATTATGAGTATCACAATAATATATTCTGAAGGAACGTGAGCTTGCGTTATTATATTTATAATACAACACAATTATTATTATTATTAATATTATTATTAACATTATTATTATTATTATTATTATTGTTATCATTATTATTATCATGCATGTATAACGTGTATAAATGCATGATTTATGATGTCGGTCGGCTTGTGCATCGCTGTATCACAACCTAGAGCTGGTATACGTAATAATTATTCGTTTATAATATTTATTGAGACGGAAGAAAAAAAAAAATGAACCATTTAATTCAATTACTAGAAAATATGATAGATATTTATATATATGGGATAGTTATTTAGCAGAAGATACATAGATAGACGATAAAAATGCTTAGTGAAATTAATAAGTACGGGCTATGTACATATGTACAACGATAACGACTGTTTATTAGGGTTTTATCATGATTATTATTAATTATATTATTTATTATCATTATTATGATTTATTGTTATTATTATTATTATCATTATTATTCCTGTTATTAATGTTATTGTAATAAAAATTATTACTTTCAATAGTTGATTCTCGGTGAGATAACATTATTCTAATTTATATGTTATCATCACACGATTTCAATTAGAAATATATCAATATTACTCTTTATAAAGTAAATGTTATTAATCTTGCTATTGCTATGTAGTTATATATCAATATTGTTATCATTATCGATATTATTTTATTATTATTATTATTATTATTATTGCTATCGTTATCGTGTTATAGAAATCGTTATGGGTAGGTATTGATATGTAAATCTTAGTTATTAAAACCGATTTACTGTTACGTTATTACTGAATCGTGAACAGATGATGGGGGGGTTGGAACTACTTCCGTGGTTCCTGATTATTATTCTATTCATTCAGTTGTTGTTTTTTTTTTGTGCTTTTTATTTCATTTTTTATTATACTATTTAGGTAATATATACTATTTTTCTTTTATACTCAATCTCACTATGGTACAACATCGTTTAATTATATTAATTATCGATTCGGTGCCCGAATGCCGATCCAAATTTGCAGTCGTGACGTATACATATTACATTAGTAACGCCAAATGCAATTATTGCACTAATATCAAACCGGTACATATGAGTCGGAATGAGAACATCCTTTTTCCTTTTTTTTTTTTTATCTCTCCAGACTAAGGTGAGACGTTTTGAAAGCTCTGGGTTATCATCAAAATTTTGCCATTAATATTATCCTTGACATCGTGATTTCGCTACGACTATTCTTTACAAGATGATTAATTGCCGACGTATTAACGTGAGCTAAACGTCTATTAGAGTATAATTGAATCATCTCGGATCGTGGGGAAAGAACAAATTTTTCTAGAAACACGTAATCCCGTAAAAATGCGGGGTCAAGCGTTTGCGCAAATTGACGAAAGCGACCACCACGTCATCAGTGCATTCTCATCATTTTTTTTTTTTTTTTGTAACCAAAAAAAACCCATGTTTCGTTTTTTACACTCTGAAAATATCTAAACTCCACTTCTAGTGGACGAAATCGTTGGGTCTTTACACGTGTACGGTAAGTACTTGGTGGGGCCCTGCTTGGCTGGTTCCGGGCTGTTGGAGAGGATAAGGTGGCTCTTGAAGTCGTGGTTTCGTGTACGGTTTGTGAAGTCCTTCTTCGTAGCTGAAAGTTGCTGTATTATTTCGAGTTTCAGCACTAGGAGGTTTGTAGAGAGGCGGTAATCGATGTCTTCCTTCTTCTGATACCATTTCAAGGCTTTCTTCAGCAGGACCCAACGCTCCCATCGAGGCTCCTGATAACGGTCTGACTACAGAAACGCGAGGCTCCACAGAATCCTGATCTTTAAGAGGGTTCGCGTATCTTCTGAGATTTTCCTCGTTTTGAAGATTGTTCGATTTCTCGTCCATGTCACTCCGATGCCGGTGCAAAGACGTCTCGCTACTCGTGGTTGCGGTCATTCCTGACCTTTGTCTGACCGATCTGAGGTACCAAACACCACCGAGAGCGGCTAAGAATAAAATTGTCGCTAAAGCACCCCCTAGAACTGCGAGGTAACTACCACCTCCAGAATTTCCAGTATTCGGCTCGCTGAGCATTGCAGTTTCTACCTTTACTTCTAGAACTGAAGCTAAAGCAACGGGTCTCGTTGAAGGCCTGGTCAATGCCTCTCCAAGGTCTCTTGCTGCCGCAGCAGCTGCTTCGGAAAATATCGTTACTTCAACCGTGTCATTGTCTCCTGGTTTTAAATCGCAGAGGAGAACGATCGATTGAGGTCTTCTGGGGTCAGCTAAAAGCCTCCTTAATCTACGGCAGAGAAGTTCGACCGATGTTCCCGTCGCCAACGTGTCTCTCCTGAGGAGGATCGTAAGTCTGGAACAAGTTGGACCGGGAGTCGCTTGTCCCGGCCAACACGAAGGTGGAGCGGGCAGAGCTGGTGGTCCGACTCTTCTGCCACTTTCTACCGGTCGACATTCACCCCATGGCGGACAAGGTGGTGCTAGACAACTTTCTCCCGGTGATGGAACGCAGACTTCATGAGCCAGACAAGATGTACCGTTTAAACAGCTTCCTGGTCCGCACCATACGTTACTGCACTGATTTTTTCCGTCCGTACACTCGCAAAGATTACAGTAATCGTCCCAGCTTGCGGCGACGCATCCGCGACCTCCTGGTGTACGAGATTCGCACTGGGTTCCCGTTCTTCCCGGGGGACAAACGCAGGCGTAGCTTGCTATTCCATCTATACAAGTAGCTCCGCCTACGCATGGATCGCTTGCACATTCGTTTACATTTATTCTGCAATCGGGGCCAGTAAAACCAGCAGCACATTCGCATCTGAACCAATTTACTCCATCGACGCAACGGCCACCGTTCAGACAAGGAAGAGCCTGACAATCGTCGACGTCTCTTCTGCAATTTGGACCCTCAAAACCCTCTCGGCAAACGCACCTGTAACCACCGTCTGCAGTATTCACACACGTTGCTCCATTTTCGCAAGGATCACTGGCACAGGCCGGCGCAGCTATGTGGCAAACTGCACCTTCCCAACCCGGAGGACAATGACAGGTAAAACCGTCGCCCCGGTCTTGGCAGGTTCCTCCGTGACGACAGGTTCCTGGTTCGCAATGACCACCGCGAAGAGCGCAAGTCTTTCCTTTCCAACCCCCTCGACATGTGCAGGTAAAATCTGCCACCCCATCAACGCAAGTTCCGTTATTACGACAAGGCGCTGTGGCGCATTCGTCCACGTCTGCAATTAATAAAAAAACTGAATTAAAGTGATATATTCGTGAAGGTAATTTAATCGTTTGAAAAAAAGCTCCGCTCACCTTGATCGCAGAGATCTCCGGCCCATCCCTCTCTGCATATACATTGAAAGGAGTTTACGAGATCGACGCAGGTGCCGCCATTCAGACAGGGATTTCCTCTGCAGTCGTTGATATTTTCGTGACAATGAAGTCCGGTGTATCCAGGATCGCAGGTGCACCTTCCACCGCTACATCGTCCTCGCCCCCCGCAGGGTGCTCCTTCGTTTCCACAGCCAATATCGTCATCGGTAACACCGAAATCGGGATTATGATTTGCGGCTTCGGAGCAGTTTTTTCCTTGCCATCTTTCGGGGCAGTGACAGTAGTAATCTGCTTGAGTGTTGAAGCATGGTGCTGAATTTCGGCAGGGATTAGGGCTGCAATGATCTCTGTCAATTTCGCATTGATATCCCGTGTATCCAACGGGACAAACGCACTCGTAAGAATTAATAAGATCTCTGCATTCCCCGCCATTCTGACAGGGTTGAGATGCGCAATCGTCGATATCGACATCGCAATCTTTCCCCGAATATCCCGGGGTGCAAGAACAGTGGTAATCATCTACAAGGTCAATGCACAACGCCCCGTGTTGGCACTGACCTATACAATCATTGATATTTCTCGTACAATTTTTTCCCGTAAATCCACTACGACATCTACACCTGTAATCTCCTGCCAGATTAACGCAGGTGATTGAATTTTTACAAGGTGATTCTTTAAGTCCGCATTCGTCGACATCGAATTGGCACAAAGTTCCTTGCCACGCTGACGGACAATTGCATATGAATTCATTTTTCCCATCAACGCATGTTCCCCCATTTTGACATGGCTGCGAAGCACATTCGTCGATATCGGTAGCGCAATAATTCCCAGCGTATCCTTGCGCACATTCGCAGTGTGCCGTTTCTCCAGATTCCCTACAAGTAGCTCCGTTCAAGCACGGATTCGACGCACACGGATTGTCAACCTTTTCGCACGTTGGTCCAGAAAATCCATCGGGACATGTACATCTGTACTGATCAGGTGCGGTATTTTCACAAGTACCACCATTTTGGCAGGGTTCGTGGGTTCCGCAGTAGTTTAAATCTTGATCACAAAGTATTCCACCCCAATTCGTGTCGCAAATACATTGCCAACTTGAACCGTTGCAGTAGCCATGCTTACAACCTGGATAGGGTGTGCATTGATCGCAAAATTCACCACGCCATCCTGGACGACACGTACATTCTCCGCTTACGTCACAGTGACCGTGAACCGGATGACAACCCTCCTTACAAACGGCTGAAAATTATGAAAAATACTTTTTTCAAATAGTCCGTATAATCATTTTTGGAAATAGAGAAAGAAGAGGAAAAAAAAGAATCTATACAAGAGACCGGACGCGCATTACATAGGTATGTTCTGTATTATAGATGCGAAGGCGGAAGCAACGATTAGCCAGCAAAGAAAGAGCTGTTGAATTAACGAGTTCTCTATTGTACCTCGAGATCTGGCGTGATCCCGCCGCTATCTTTGTATCATCGTATGACATGCGTCTAGCCGTCATCCATTAAGGAAGACGCTTCAAGATAATATATCAGCCATCATACACATGTACGAACACGATAGAGACAAGCTGTATTCAATATTATAAACGCGCGTTTTATCACATCTGTACAATATAAACTTCCCGCAACTTTCACCCATCGCAAGAACATCCAATGGAAGTATAAAGTTTAGTTCGACCTAATGCGATACCGATAAGAAAACATGGGGAAAATAGAGATAAAAAGAAAAAAAAACAAGTAAATTGGACACGTATGACCGACTATTGATTTGCATTCAATCGCGGTACGAAAATATTATTCGTTAAGTTTTCGACGTGTAATTAATAACCGAGACTTTCTAGAATATATATTCTTATCGAATTTATGCTTACCGGTTTCACAGTTCACTCCTTTCCATCCGTGTATGCAAACTTTATCGCCATTATTATCGCAGGTGTAATGACCAAACTTGTCATCTCTTGGCCTGCAAAGTTTTGTGCAAGTTGCGTTGTAATAATGATCAGCGCATTGCACTCGAACTCTGTAAGCCAGGTGAGCATTTCTACCCTGATGATTCAAGGTGTTCCAAGTCGCTCCAGGTAACACAATCCCGCTGTAACTGGCCTCTTCAATCACTCCCAGTGTAGCCTCATCTCTAGCTTGTAGGATGAGCGTGAATTGTCTCTGAAAAAAAAAGGAAAATGTTTTATTGTAACAAAATATTTTTCAAATTTTAAGAGTGAGATGTTTTTTGACGATCGAATTGACCGGGATATTTCATTGCCTGAATTTCGCACAGTTGACGAATTTTCGATTGCCGCAACAAATCTATTTTATTTTTAATGATTTTTAATCTTGATTCGAATCAGTTGAACATAGCTGCAGCATACGTTCGGCTTGTTTTCAATTTTTCAAGCTATACGTAGGTATAGTCGACGATGAGGTAGGATAACAGTAAATTCTGGGATTTCGAAATTAACATATAAGAGATCGAAATGGTGTTTGGGTTCCCAGTGGCAAATCTAGAATTTCGCATTGCGACGGTACAAGGATGTAATACGTGACCAAGCAAACGGATTAGGGGCACTATACTATACGTATAATAGTGGCGTTGCGCTCGAGATGGTCAAATTTATGTTCTGAAAGGGTTCCTGGTCATTGGCTTATCGCCACGGTCATCTGCGCGCCTAGTTAGCGTGGACATTCGACGTGGTACGTGCACGCTCGATGTAGTAGAGAACCTGATTGAAACCACCAATCCAACCGATCCCGGCCAATCCGTCCGGCAGACGTGAGTGACGGCTGCCTAATGTAATAAATGAATTCCAATCATGCAACGCGACCAGCTCTTTCTCCCGCTCCCTCACCCCATATATCTCCATATATATATACTATATCTGTATCGTAAAACTCTTTTCTCACATCTCTTTCTCTCGATCCTGAACACGTACGATCAGCCAATATAGAAAGTGGTGAAGATGGCAGTCGAAGAACTCCGATGCTAATCGAATGAAAAAAAAAAGAAACTAAATAAAATCAATTAATTTCGTACACCTCAAATCTGATCTCTGGGGGTTTCGACGGAGAACTGAAAACGAATGAGGATACAATTTTGTTGCCGAAATGCCCTTTTGAATATTCATGAGAGTGTCCAAGCCACAGACTTTTCTCTCGCTTGCCAAGACTGGAAAAAAAGACTTCACACAATTCCCATAATTATTTTTTCTTGCTGATTTTCCATGCAATCCGTGTATGGACTTTGGCCAGATCTACAATTTTTTCTTAAAACAATATCCTGAAATCTGAAGAATGAAGAACCAAGAAAATCGGAAACTGGATCAATTTTTTTTAACCGGTCTGATATTACACCTCAATGGCGAACAAAACGCGGTGTCTTGTGCTTCGAAAGGTTCACGTCTGAATCGCCCACTCCTATTAATTAGGTATTACTAAGCAAGCCTGCTGCGTGTGCGCGACATACAATGGATGATATATATAACATGTTATAAGAACGATGTAGTTCGCGGTGCGCGATGTTCGTATAGCTTAAGGATCGGTGTGTGGCGATGTAAACGTGAAGTTCATTCGGCGGGAGTACCTAGAGTATATGAGCGCTAATTGGTGTTAATTGGTGGCTCGCTCGATGCCTTCTTTCCCACGCCCGCCACTTTGATGCCCAACGTCTTTCTTCTATTTTTATCTTGTCTAGTTTTTCTTTTTTCTTATGTTTCCTAAATTTTTCCTTTTCCATAGTTCTCCACTAATTTTCTCGCACCTTTCAAAATTCATATCATAATCCCCTTTTGCCCGGTACATACAATATACAATAAAGGCACGAGATTCTACGAGTAAATTTTAAAACACACGGATCCTTTTTCTCTTTTATTTATTAAGGAATATTAAGCCATACATCTACCTAGGAGGTCCTTGAAAGCGCTAATTAGACCCAGGCAATGAAAGCATCAGAAGAGTATATAAAAGTGTCCTGCAGGGGAAAAAGGCTTATCAGCTTTGTTATAAATATTACGCATTATATACATCCACTCTATACAAAATCGAGTAGTTTACTTGAAAGATTTTTTTTAAACAGTAGAGTCTGCGTGCCTAGGGTAAACCTTGACTAGGTTAGGCTAGGTTATTTACCGCGTGACGTACGTAAACGCTTCCAGCTGGGGCCTTAATTTAAGTGGCCCCCTAACTCCGGCCCAAAATCACGGGGATCGTAAACTCGGACAAAGCCGGAGTGCAGCTGATCCGGTCCGCTTTTTATTAAAAGTGTTGTCTGAATCTTTAACAAATTAGATATTGAACGTGTAAAAAATTGTTTCATTATCCTTACACTCAATTGCTACGAATAATTAATCGTAGCGTACATGTGTAACATAAAAAAAAAAGAAAAGGGTATTCATGTGAATTAATAAATTTCCGCGATATCGGTTGAGAATATAACAACTCTGCGTATAATTTCATTTTACGGCCATCGCGATCACCGTGAGATTATGTGTCGGATATAAATCGGTTTCTTTTTATACACATGATATTGTTATACCTGCCAAGAGAGAATTGCTGCCGAGTTACGGTTCGTTACTCGTCCCGAACACCGTGAAAACTTGATTCTCTTCCTAGCCTCTGCATAGTACTTCGTCGTTAATATTTTCAATATCGTTTACCCCCTGCAGTGGTACCGTGGTGTTACAATTTTCACGCCGTGATTAAGAATGCTCTTTATTTCTTCTTTTCCGTCAACTATGGATGTACGTACATTACTAATTGCCTAGGGTGCAGGTCCTCGATAAGAGATTTTTTAAATTATGAACGATCAGATTTTGAAAAAGTTGACAAAAAAATTCCCATCCCAACCGGAGAACGGTTGCAGATGAGATTCATTATCACGAATACATCACGTGCGTTTCTATCCCTTTATAAAATTCACGTTCAAAAAATTCGCGGAAAAGATGTAACCATCGATTTTTTACGTGCTAGGACGCGGCCCACGCTATCCAACGATATAATCATTACATACGTGAAGGTATGACGCATTGCCGATGACTCTCCTTACATACATTCTAAATGCAATGTGCAGTAGCGGGTCTACACCATCGATGCACAATGGCTGCTGTAACTTTGAAAAATAAACCAAAAAAATTTCAATAAAAAACTAAATTCTTTTTTTAATTTCGTTGTACTTGTATTATAAGGGGAGTGACAAAGTCTAATCACGTGTGTCCTTGACAGGCGTAGAGCCTTCCATTGTAGCTGCTTCTTATACTTCTGGTGTGAACATCTATACGAAAAGATTGGGGATCCTCACATACTCGCGTGTATATGTTTGAGAATATATTTAAGTTTGGTGAATGGTGGGCAGCATGTATTTATAAGGTAGAATCGAGTAGGTCTCTCTGTGCACAGGTTGGTTATTTAGGTTCGTTAGTTCCCGAGCGAGCATCAGGAGTCTAATTTTTTATCGTTTCTTTTATACTTGCTTTTTCTTTTTCTTTTTTTTTCTATTTTATTATTCATTCATTTTCTTTTTGAATTTATTCCTCCACATTATATACATGTGTATAGATTTGTTTTTTATTTGTTTTTTTTTTCTTCCTCTTTTGATCCGCCCACAAAGTGCTTCCTATTAATTATATTTATTATGGTTCGGAATACGGTGGTTTGATTGACGCCTAGGTTCTTCTTTCTTTCAATGTAGGTATACATATGTATAATGGTGAACTTTATTCTTCTTTTCAAGTTTATAATACCTATAGATATATAAAGTTCTTTGTTAATTCCTCGGTAATTACCTTACACGCTTATATGTTCAACTAATTTATTTTTTTCATTATTATTATTTCTCGATTGATGGTCTTTAGCTATCCTCGTTTTATTAGAATCCATCTTCCCCGAATGGTCGTATCGAAATATCCTACGTATTTATAATCAATTATACATATAATTATGTGTAATATTTTAAATATTTTTATTAAATGCTCGAGATAAAACCAGCTTTTGGGCAGCTCGAACATGTATGATAAAAAAAAAAAAAAAAGAACATAAATGAAAACCAAAAAAGAAACCACTTGACGAATAAAAAAATATACCGGATTGACGAGTGGCTGGTGCAGTGGGCGGTGTGGGGTATATACAGATACATATTTTTCTATATATACACCTATATATTTATGCATACAAAATGACGATAGATGCGTAAGACGCGACATTCCGTCCACGTGTTAAATTTACCTACATTTATGCATGTGGAAGTAAATTCTTTTTTTTCGGTACTGTTCCGTGTGGTATAGAATATGTGTAGTAAAGGGATACCGAAAGAGAGAAGCTCTTGGGTACGACCCAAAGAAGAGACTGCGGAGAGCTAAGTTTAAAAAGTCTTTGGTATGCGGTCCGCGAGGTTGGTTCACACACACGTATCCGAAGGTATTGCCCAAACCAAAGCGACATTCTACCTTAATTTACATACCACCGTCACACATGTGTACGTATAGGTATGCGTACACACCGTTTACAGGTATAGATATATAAAGCGGTATAAAGTTGCCCGATGTATATGGTGTCTATTCCTCTCTTCGTGTATGCATTAAGTCAACACAACTTTACCATATATCCACATATAGACGCCCGCGGACCCGGGAGAGGAACATCCACCGGTTTCTGAGATGCAGGCATACACCTGTTGGGTCCCCTGAGTCACTATGTGGTCCCCTGTGGGGCCACGCAACAACTAGTTCTCCTCTTTTTTTCCCCCTCTTCTCTTTTTTTTTCTGTCTTCTATTTTTCATTCTATGTCTCACCATCTACAGAGTCTATGCTAATGCTTATCTCGTTCTGATTACATGCGTATTTAAATTATCCCTAATTCTCTTCTTTGCAACGCTGCGGTTATCATCGTTGCATTTATTGTACATCGCCATTGATATACGCGTACCTGTTTCGTTAATTCGATCGCGAATAATCAACCCCCAGCTGGAACCCAACCCCCCAAGGTGCATATATTTGTCTGTTATTTATGTATGTAATCTACATGAATTTATCTGCCCGAGCGAGGTGTGACTTACATACCTCCGTATGGCTATGGGTATTTTATAATTACAATTAAAATATGGTACATATATTTATACCGTTCGGTTTGCAAGGCGTTTACTGATTCAGCCACGTGCTTTTATACGATATTATTTATACATGTTGGTTCGCTTCTTCCCCCTTCACGCACACAACTCCCCTGGTTTCACGACGTGACGTCATGTCATTGATATATAAAGGCACCCATATTAGATACGCATGAGTGCATTCATAAAATGCCTCGCTTACACTTATGAGTAACATGGATAGGTTTTATACGCTACGTATATTCCTATCGCGATTGTAAACTATAAGTGATTGATTATGTACATATATGTAGATTAGAAATGCATAAGTAATAATGATTAAGGGTAATGAACGTTCGATTAGATTCCGATATTACGTATAAGTTATTATACGTGTGACAATAAACAACAAATCACTGTTACGTAAATGTGCGATTCGAATTCATTAATATATCAATTATATTAGCGAGAAAAAATATGTCCTCTTCGACAACCCTTTCGCGATCCTGCGAACCCTTAACTTTATATAGCAGTCGTTTTGCAACGGACGTGTTAGTTTGATTTAATTTTTTTCTTTTTTTTATCATTTTTTTTGCCTCTTCGCGAAATGAGGAGACCGCAGGATAAGGTAGAGATAAAGGAGGTGGACCTTGGGAGTTCTACGTAAAATGTTTGAAATGTCTTCGACCAAAAGGAAGTCATCGATCACGCCCGATCAGGGTCTACCGATCGGGGATTTTCGTTTTTTTCCAACCGGGTTCATCCAATTAGCTAAGGCTGAGATCGTGAGATTAAATAAACTGCAGATCTTAAAACGAACGCAGGTCTCCGATCGGCTATTATAATCCGCATGGTCGTACGAGAATATTTAACAATAATTAATATAATTACCATATATACCGTAAACGTTAAGTACATTAGCCATATTTGATTTTCACATGAAATATCAAACAAATCTTCAGATTTGCTGTGGAGAAATTTTTTTTTCCTATGCATTAAATTAACTCTCGATGTGCAAAGAATTAATTTTGTTGAAACTCGTGTCGTCAGCTGATATTCTCTTTTTAGAATTCAACGAAAATTCCAAATCTCGATCAAAGCTCTAAAAAAAGAAAAAAAATTCGGCATCCCTTGCCATTAAAAATAGATTTCTTACTTAATTAGCTTCAACTGTTTGATTCAACAGGTGGAAGAGTCTCGTTATATCTAATGTGTGAGGAACAAAAGCGTTGGAGTTCTTGACCGGATCGTTTTAATTCGCGTCACAGGAAATGTTTCGCCAGTTAACCGCGCGATGTATAATAACTTATGAATGGATGATGATACCGATGGTGTCAGTCAGTCTCACTGAACTGGCGCGTGCGAGTTTCTGATAATGAAAAATAAGCTGCTGGTGATGCGGGTTGAACGGAAAACAGAGTGAGAGAAAAAGTAGCTAGCGAGTGTATAGCATCGAAGTCTGATAGGAAAGCATCCGGGTCATTATCGTCCCGTTGAGGACGAGGGCGGCGGTGCAGCGTCAGTATAGGGGGAAAGGAGGAACACCACCCCCATCGGGTGTGAGATGTGGAAGTATGGAAGTTGGACACATGCAGGGAGATGTATTAAGGAAAAATTTTTAAAAATTAAAAATAAAAATTGTACGTATATACGCGGCGAAACTTGATTCTCTTCTTCCGAAGATGCACTCCACCGTGTGTTTACTTTTCATATTTTTCATATTATTATCATTGTTGCGTTTGGGCCGCGTTAATAATTTGATTAACTTAGGACGGGACGCGCTAACTGGGCGAGACGTGCAGCACATGCACTGGCACAGCACCGCGACGCTGCGGTAGTGAAGAAGAAAAATAAGAGGATGCTAGGGACCCTTTCGTCGGTCCACTCGGTGGGCCCCTCTTGGAACTCCGGAGCAATTTGAGGGTCCGCGTGTATAAACACCGCAAAGCTTGGGCCCTTGAAAAAATTATGAAAAAAAAAACGAAAGAACAGTAGAAATAAAAAAAGAAGGAAAACTAAAGGGGGATGAGGGCGGGACGGGACGGGACCTGCAGGACCTCGCTCCGGGACCGCGGGCGAGTTATGAAATATACAAACACAAACCTCTTCAAATAATCTTCAATGTGTACTTTAATATTTAATGCGTGCTCCATCCCGCAACAACCCGCAACAACCCGCAACCCGCCGTAACCGCCATCGAGTCGAGATTCTTCAGGGTCTTTCTACCGGTCTTCTCACATTAGAGCACCCTATAATATGGTAGGCTTCTTCGTTTTTTCGGAGATGTGAAATCTGGAAAGTTTTCCTCTCGGCTCGCTCGACGCGACAGATTCGATCATTTTAGTTTTGAGTTGACGCGATATTTGTAAACTCGGATCTCCCATACACACAGGTTGCGTTTTTCGGGTTTATATTACCATTGTCAAGTTGTAAGAGAAACGAAGAAAACGCTGCGCGTTAAGCAAGCCCTAATTAGCCCTTAATTAGAAGTTGCGTTCGAGGAGTCGCGTTACACGTAATGAAATGTAGCGAGGAAAAAAGGGAGTATTATTATAACTGTATCTTGGGCGCGAAAGTCTTGCGGATGGACGGTCAAAGTTCAAAGTTCAACTTAATCGACGCGTCCGGAGTTGCGTCGGACATTGGACAGGGTGTGGCGGTCAAGAATCGCGGATTACCATACAGTCAAAATATCACCGACCTCGATATCCGCGATATTCTATCGAGAAATGAAATTATCTTCCAACTTTCGCTGGTAGTGTTGGTATTTATAATTTAATTGTTGAAATTTTTCGCCGATTTGTCAACGACTCACAACGCCTGAAATGAAAGTATGGTAGCCATAGACGTAGTGTGTAATATTAATTTTACTTACCGTCCATCTGAAAGTGAAGTGAAGCTGGAGGGTGACTGGTTCGTTTAGGGTGAACGTATTCTGGCCCAAAACGTGACTAGAGACGTTTCCAAAACTGCATGACCCGATGGCCGTTACATTTGATTGATATTCCTTAAGGCATAGCCAAAATGCGGTTGTACAGGGTGTTGTGCAGGGTAAAAAACCACCGTTTCTTTTCCCACCTTCCCCATCGGTTCCTCCGCCGCAGCACCTCCCGTCGACCAGGGTGCCCCTGTTATTTGTCAACGAGAGAATCTGCACCTCGAAGAATCCGGTGGCCGTTGTCGCCTGCGTGAGAAAAAAGAATTCACAAGATAAATAAATAATTTATGAAAATTTTTGTAAAAATACATTTTGCAGGACATTACGTGATGTTCATGTTTAATGAATTTTTAGAAATCTGAATAGTATAATACGTCGTTCGAGATACACGTATACAAAAAAGATTCGATTCAGCGATTCTATGAAAGAAATATACCATAGAGTGTAATTTTAATTTTTTAAAGTTACGCGCTAATTTGCCGTACATATGAATAATACGTATATTATACTTCTTCGTTTCGCTTTTTGGAGTGAAAAGAAATCGTTGAATTTGCGCAATATGGATATATAGATATATAAATAGTAATTTTAGTTCTCCTTATGCTAATGCACTTCGATACACGTATGTACGGTAAATACATTGTGGGGCATATGCAGCCGCGTGAGGAGGATAAGAACGTAAACTGTGAAACGTGCCGTAGACGTATTCCCGTCTCCTTTTTCTCTCTGCATATGTAGAAATTTACCAACACCGCGAATCACGACGTGCGCGAAGTCGTATTACAGTACCGGGCTTATAGGCTATAGACTGTACGCCGTATAAGCCTGATTTTTGTGGCATAAGAACCTCGGTAGAAAGTGCCGAGGAGCGTCTTCCCGTTTGCTTTTAGTTTTCATATAATATAATATATTTTCTTATATTCTCCATGTATGTAACCACCGATCACCGGCAATACGTTGTAGCGGGTGTCTCACCTGGAAAGCACGGATCAACGTAACGCACGTTAAAATTGGTACTCGATACATAATTGGCTAAAAAAAAAATTATATATAATCTCGGCACGCATATCCAACTGTCGTGATGTAAAAATTTTCAAAAAACTTATTACAGCGATAATTAATCTCAGGACGATCGACGGGCGTGGTCTTTGTAATTATGGTTAGAAATCAGTGCCGTTTTTTTTGAAAGCCGTGTGCAGTATTATAGTTTAATACCGGACGGGTCACGGTTGGCGGGTCGGACGTCTCGCGTAGAAGATCGAGGAACGATTCTCGTCAAATTTCTACTTCTTCTTCTTCTTCTTCTTCTTCTTCCTATCCAGCTCCTATCCTTCTTAGGAATCGGACTGACGGGTGTCAAGAAATATACGCAGCATCGCGTGACTGACTGACAGTATAAATAATTGGCACCAAAGCTCTTTATATGGTATAACAGAACGTGAAACGTAACCCGAAAAAAAAAACGGTAAAAAAACGAATTTAACAAACGGGTTAAGACGTCTTTTATAAAACCGTAAGATCGTTAAATTATATATTTATAATCATTGATTGACGAAAGCGAAGTGAGCGAACGAGATCAGACCCTATAATCGTGGAGTTTTATCACTTCAGTCTTCGAAATTAATAGTCTAGAAGCTCATGGGCCTTTATTCTTTTCAGGTGATTCAGAAAATCGTTCGGTAAATTTTTTCCCTCACAGATGACATTCCTGGCGGGCGGTGGTACAGAGGAATGCGGTGACTTCGGAGTCTCAGAGACCGAATTTTTGGGACTTAGGACCCCAATATTCAAGAGATTTCCTTTAAAATTGATTTTCACTTCGGCGTACGCTTGGCTCCCCAACGTCACCCGGTATAGGTGCATACATATATTCATGTACATATGTAAAATATATATACATATAGATGTACACATATAAAAGCGAACGGCTCCGCGTACGCGCGCTTTTAACCGTGCACCGTGGTATATTACAAAGCCAGCCGTTATTTATGTACCTGTTGCGCGTCGTGTACCGGGTATATACCTAAGGCATGTATACGCCTTGTTCGCCGGTTTTGTGTGTTGGTATAAGTCGAAGAAGAGTTGCTCGAAGAGCCTTTCCTTTCCGCATAGTCAAGGTGCAGCGAGCCGTACCTCTGAAGTTCTCTCGACTAGTATATAGAGGATGATGATGATGGTAGTGCGTATTACGTAGTCTATATGGGATGTGAGCTCTTCTTCCTTTTCCTTATTCGTCTGAATTTTTTTTTCCTTTCTTTCTTTTTCTCAATTTTTTTCTTATCTCGGTGCAGCGCACAACGTTTAACCCCTGGCATACGATATTTAATACGACAGTTTTGCATGCGAGCCAAATCCATATATCATACGAGACTTTAATGAAGATGAAAGAAAAATTTGAACGCTCGGGTTCAACGATCCGTAAAAAAATGTAAAAATAATATAGAAAAAATATACACGTTAATTTCATAATTAAGAACCAATTAACGACACTGATCAACGAGTGAGATGAGATTCGTATAACTATTATTGACAGTGAACACGAACAATTCACATCATGCACGCATAGGGTATATAAATATCGAAGATTTCCGTTCATTATTTCGTAATCAATGTTACAGCTAAATCCTTTCCTTATTTCATCCATCGATTTCTTTTTCTTATTTTAATTTTTTTTTTCCCCGTTTCCTCCGGTGCTCCCGAACACGTGGATTTCGGATTGGTTAACTTGTAAAATCTTCGTTGCCGGTATCATGACAAGAGAGTATAAAATTAAACGCGAACAAGTCACTCGTCAATAATTTGTGTTATATTATGTGCACTGAGTTTTCTCACGTTATATATTTTCTGTACATATGTACGTAAGGATATGTGTATAGTACGAAGTATATTATATCGGACTATCGAAGTTTCGGTTTCAGTTTCGAAAATATCCATGGGTCTCGCCTTTCATCTTCCAGCTCCTAAGTTATATCCTAGGTAGTAATTACCGGTGGCCGCTACCTGCCCGAACGGAATAGGCCTGCCGAATAGCATTTAATTTTATACCGTATGGGCTCGTATGCCAAGCCTAAGCTATCTATATCTATGTACATACATAGCTGCCTATATACACGTAGAATATCCTCGGCAAATCGTATCTGGATATACGTATACGTATTAAAAGATGGAAGATTCAACGCGGACGCGGGTCCGGACCCGTAGCCCATATATCTCTCACAGTTAAAAGAGAGCCTATACTTATGTTCCTGCTACCCGATCGACCCCCGTCAGAAAACGCTGCTTAGATATCTAGCCGGGAATTGACCACAAATTACTGAAATAATTAAAAATTCTTTTCCCGCGCTTTTAAGGCGGAGCCATTTAACTATACCACTATGGTATGTGTACGAGATAGCCGCGTCGTATGCACTTGAAAACTAAAATAAAATGAAACGAAACGAAAAAAATAAAATAAATAACGTACATTTGGATTCTCCTAATGGCAGACTTTTATGCAGACTATTCTAGTTCCATTTTTGCTTTTTTCTTTTTACTTTTTCTCCTCAGTCACGGGTATGTGTATATATTTGACCGGAGGAATCGCGAAAGAATCGCCATTGTTTTTGCTCGTGGCGGTATATATGAGAGAACTTGGAACTGAGAATATCGGGTCTGTTAAAGAGTTTCTTAAGAAAGGATCGTCTGTCCGTTTGTCAAGTCCAATTAACGCGGCTAGGCGCGTACCATTGTTTCGTCAGAGTTTTGTCGATGGCGGTGGTGAGATGGTGCAGTGGCTGCTAGCTGGTATCGTCGATTGCGTTGCAAAGTTTTATAAATTTCTTGTTTCCCGATCTACTGCAGTTGCAGTTTCTTGGAATAAAATGGAAGGCCTTCTCATTCTATAAATGCATTAATATTTAACGGTTTCAGGGTTGCTGCAAATCATGAGATGCTTTATAGCATATATATATGCTGGTGTAATCGCTCTTATAATTTATATTACTTTATATTCATCTTGCGATCCTGTAGCTCGTTCAACTGTATTACCTGTCCTATATCTATATAGACAACTAGATTCTCTTGAACTCATCTAATAGCTGCAACAGTACCTGCATCAATATGCAGCTTCCGAGGTCGAACGCGCGAAAGGCCTTCTTATAGGTATATAATATAATATAAACGCGGTATATATGTATACATAAAGTATAGTTGGACGTAAAATCATCTCGTCGTATCTCTTAGTTACTTTTATATTCTTATATGCAACGTTATCTCGTACACGTTGAAAATAGCACAGATGTATGAAAACCGTATGTAAAGATTTATCGATGATTCAATACATCTTACGCGTATAAGCGATATCGAGAATTGAGAATTTTCAAAAAGGTCAACGTCTAATGATGACATTATAACGTTTGCCGTTATTACAGGGTTAATTTAATGTCCGTGGAAATTTTCTAAATATATATATAGAAATTAATTAGAAAAGATAATTCGGTATGTAATGATAATGAATAAATTATGCATATAAAATTACACGAGGAGATGAGATTTTATTGTCTCGGTTTTATCATTAAGTACTATTTAAACAATGTTAATAGCTATTCGCAATTGAATCGTGTGTATGTACGTATACGTATATATCTATATGGTCATAATTGAATTATAAATAAGAATTGAAAACTGAGGGGAAAAGTTCACGTGGTAGTATAAGAAGTTAAAGTTTGCTTGAGGTGATTCCGAGCCACCGCAGAAAGGCCACTGTGCGGAGAGACCATGGCAAGTAGATTTCTTTGACGGCGTCCAATTACCTAGGCTCATGGAGGAGCATCGGGTGGAGGTTGTTAGCCCTCGAGCTTTAATCGACGCGGACGTCGTCGTCGACGAGATTTCTCCAGCGGCCATATAGAAAAGAAGACCCCGTGCAACGTTTCAGAACGAAGAGCAGCAGCACACCGGCGATGTCTATACCTCGCGTGAATTAGCACATATCTACACAACTCGCTGCTGCAAAGTAGAACTGAACGACGAAGATGACTTGAAAATTATTACACCGGTTAAACACAACTAGATTCCATAATATATCGACACTGATTTGTACGACGTGGGAGAATTTATATCGGATGATTGATTTATCCCCGTCTCATATACGTGTACATCACCAACGACGTGCGCAGTACCTCCGCACTTCGAGTGAGATTACTTGGTAGGGCTATCAAATGCAGGCCAAGAAACTTGGTACACATATACAGGTATACAACATATTGAAGTTAAAACTAAGCGTTTAGTTCTCGGTCACGCAAGGCACCTATAAAAATTGCCCCTCGAGGCTCCAAGGCTTTTATACTCTGCAGTTCAGCCACGAGCGTTTCATCCCGCTCGGTAGTCACAGGTGCTTGTTTTAAACATTTCTCAGATACCCAGCTCGATTAAGACTATGTAAAATAGAAACTTCGTCTCCTTTTTTTTTTTTCCTCTTACAAAGTGGCTAATTTCTATCTATCGGCATCACGCACGCGAGCTCCGAATCCAGATCCACAGTGCACATCCGGTGTCGTCCTTGCAGACCGGAGCGATTAGAGTACAAAATTTTATTTCCAAACGATCGATCGGTCGGTCGAATTTATTGATTGAAAACTATACAGAGATCGTATACACGGATGATTTATTCCTCAGGAGTCAACGAGGAAGGCTACTATAAGTTCAGTTTTCCGGAGGCAATGCGGTTAATATTCTTCGGACCGGATTACGCGCGGTGGCAAATTGGGCGAGACGTTCGGTTATAGCGGGCCCCCCTTGGGCTGATATAACTGTATTCTCTCATATTATTTTCGAGAGCATTGATGAGTGAATGAAAAAAGTGAGAAAAAGAGCAAAATTTCTACGCGTATTCTTTCGCGTTTTTGTTTAACCAAATCCCGGTCGAACACAAACCGCAGGATATTACGGATCATAACTTTCGTGATTACAGAATTTCAACAGCGAGTTTCGCAGATCGATATTCGATGTAATACCACGTATAGTTATAAATAATTTCGTATGATCATGTAAACGAAAATTTCACAAAAATTTTTGTGCATTTTATGCAGACGGAAAAGGCTGCGACACCGCAATGAAAAGGATCCTGACCCCGTTGAAAGAACGACGGGATCTCCAGGTCAGAAGACGAAGCTTCTGCAACCCCTCGCGCTGACAATGCACAGGCTCATGAACAGCAGCGGCAGCGGCGTAGAAAAAAGTTGGAGAAGTTCTTTATTCTTTCGAGATAAAGCGAAAAAGTAGAAAAGTAAAAGAAAAAAAATAAAATAAAATAAGAAGAAAATACCCTGTACGGCTTTTGAGAAAAGAGAAATATATTGCCTGCGACTAGCATCCCTCGTATAGCTCTGGATGTCTGACCACGCAGTTGCGTTCTTTACGAATTGCTCGTCGAGACACGTACATATGTATATCCTCAGGTATATTTTGTGAGGTGTATAAAAATAGGAGGTGTATACACACCTCGATGGTCTCAAGGTTCATAAAACTTACTGCTCCGTAACTTTGGAGCAGGTCGATTGCGCGAACGAAACAAAATACAATGGGCAGATCGTGAGACTCCTTGTAATCCGATTCTAACGATACCTCAAAACTTAAACCGCGGTTTGGTTCGTTGTACATATAGTTATATACCAGACCAGTAGTATTACACCGCGATAGGTGAAATTACAAATCTAACGAATAACATAAGATATATCTCGAGTCTCGCGGATCAGAATCTACGAAACCGTATCGTATACGAGGTTCACATTGAAAAAGAATAAAAATCAAATTAAGAAAAAAAGAACTAAACAAATAATAAAATACGACAATCGAATATCCCGCGAGGAATGATAACTCAAGTCACGTTGAAATGCGTATGTGATATGTGGTGGATATGGATGGATAATCTCGTTACCTGTATGAGGTGGGCGAGGAACAGAACGAATGCAGCGGCCGCCCGCATGACTTCCCTCGGGTTTCCCTTCCACTACCGCATCACCACTTAATTTTTTTCTTCCCTTCGTACTGCAGCTATCCTTTTTATCTAATGTAATCAGCGTTATTATCTCCGTTTTAATTATCGTATTAAATCGACGGCAAACAGAAGAAAACAAAAAAGATATCAACTTTTTACGATATTACTGATACACCACTGCGGATCAACACCATCCGAATGAACGACGTACACGTTATAAAAATAAATATTTATCTCGTTCAACTTTCTACCTTAGTCTCACTTGTTAGAATCATCACTATTTAGATAAATATATAGATATATTTTTAAATATGTACGAATATCTTCGTTGTTTAAAATTATTATTTATTTCTTTTTTTTTTCGTTTTCAGTGACTCATTTATTCCTAATCGATGCGTGCATGCTTCTGCATCTCTTTGTATATCACCACTGCACTATACTCCTTCTTCTCTTCTTATCTCCACGGAAGCACCCACCAAATAATCCACTACGCGTCCCAAAGCGGGAATCCGGGGGCGGCATGCGTCGGCGCGCCCTGACCCACCGGCGGAAATATAACCGCCGCGGAAACTCAACACGTACCCGAACACACTTTATTTATAACACTTTTTTCTACTGTAAAATAACATTAAAATGTTTCGATAAAATGCTATAATCAAATATCCTTCACAAACTCCTGTCGAAGACCGACCGACTGCAAGGTGCGGTGTGTGCAGTACACCTGAAAACCCGCGCGACGCACGTGGGCACAAATATTTTTATATCTGACGTTTATCTTCCTTCTTTTTTCTCTATTCTTCGACAATCTTTTTTATCACAGACACTCGTGTTAGATTCGTACAAAAAAGGACGAAAAAGGTAAAAAGAAAAAGCTTTCACGAACGTGCAGAAAAACTTGAAAGAGAACTCGTTCCGTGAGATTTTGAATTTTGGAGCAGGGGTAGTTTTTCCTTCTCTTTATTCTTTTCTCTTTTTTTCTGTTTTTTTTTCTCTCGAATCTTTTTTTAACCCCGAATCAGGTGAGTCCGTAACAAGACTCTGCTCATCGTGTGTGCGGGTTTAGTAAAGCGTCAGCAGGTAGGTATAACTTATAAGTTGAGAATAGCTTATAGAAAATCGCTCCCACGGCCCGCGTTCTACTTTGCGGCACTGCAGGCCGCTCACTACTTCGTGGCTGAGGGAATCGGGGGGGAGAAGATTTAAACCAAAGGGGGAAGGAAGAGGAGGAGTGCCGGAGTCCCGCTCTTATGATAGACACTTGCTGCTCCAGCTCTGGATGCAATTGCAATTGCGATTGCGATTCTCCTTTTCTTTCTTTCCCTGAAAATGTTCCCAAATCGATACGCTAATAATCCTTCTTCATTTGATACGTTCCGCGAAGATCACAACCCCCTCGAACTTTTCATCCCTGATCCTGACAGGGACCACGAAGAATTCGTCAAAAATTTGCAGGTATTCCGAAAACTTCTTCTTGAACTCCTAATCGTATAACTTCCGTCTTTTTTTTTGCCGGAATAATTTTACGCACTTGTCACTTAGACACTCGCCGAGGGTGGGGGATGATCCTTTCGACGTTATTTCACAACTTTAATCACTTCGTGTAAATTTTCACTCCTTTTTACCTATAGTATATGATCATATGTAATGGGTACATTCATAAATGTATGTATTTCTATCACTTGTATATAAACTGGTCCCGGTAGGCTTTCACGAAGAACTAAACGGCAACTATATGAGAGTCAGGCGAGGTACTGCCACGGGGTCTTCGCGACGGTTGCTGCGGGGATACTGGAGTCCGGAGCCGCAGGCCGGCCTGCGGGCCTCTCCCCCTTGTCCCTCCCTCGTCCCCCTGTCTCCCCACCTTCAGGGGTCCCCTCATCTTTCATCTCTCTCGCTCTCTCTTTCTTTCTCATCGGTAGTAGTCGTGTACATCACCGACACGAATGAAACCAACACACCAAACACGAATGCACAACTACCACCTTCGATTCTCTTCTGACCAACCCCTGGCTTAATAATCCTGCGGTGAAAACTAAAATCTACGATAAAATCTTCAAAACTTACGCTATTGTTCCGCAATTTAATCATCGCCGAGGTGTGTACGAGCAAAGAATTAATATTTGTACATTTTTTGAAAATTTTTATTCATTCTTTTTCAAATGAGGGAAGAATTGATTATTTACTACCCCAAATGAGACGTTTAGATACGAGGGGTGTGGAGACTTCCAGGAGCGTTGAACAGTCGTTTAATTCAGGGATATATGTTCACCGGTGTTGGAAAAGGACCCCATGTACCCTGGGGCTTTGGAGGGAAGTTCATACCTTCAGGGTGAAGACGTCGGTAGCACGCGAAGGATACACATAGCGTATATATGGGTTCGCGGCTATCTATTCTCGCGCGGGATGGTGCAATGGTGAGGAGGGTCTGCACGGCGTGGCATGTCGGGTCCAGGACACACCAAGAAAGTATTATCCAGCTATGCAGACGTTTTATTGAACACGGTCAAAGTTTTATGGTTGTAGTGGAGAATGGATGCTGCGAGGGGCCCTGCCTCCCTTTCCTTACTTCGGACTTCTCCCACCTACCCGTTAGCTTAGCTTACTCTTTATCCCTTTCCCCTCAATCCGCTGGTTGTGTTCGGTCTTCTTTTTCTCTCCTTCTTGTTCTCGTTCTTCTTCTTCTTCTTCTACTTCTTCTTCGTCGACAGCTCCGCGGGGCCTTGCGTTGGCCGGCGGGCATCATGGTGGCTACTCTCCGGCTCCGTCTTGCGGCACAACACACGACTCAACGGAGAGCCTGAGGGTCAAGGAACTCCCTCGGGAACAGGTTCACCTCCCTCCTCCTCCTCCTCCGACTCCTACCGCCCTATACCCCCTCTGGTTTGTACCTTAGGGTTTTACTTATTTTCTCTTATTATTACCCACAGGTACATACATCCTATGTACGTGCATACGTACACCTACGTATCTACGTATTGGTCCCTGCAACGCCACTCTTAGGGCCTGACGAGGACTCCCCTGTGTGTTGTCGTACCTCGTACGTACGATACGGATTCTCATGGTGTTCGTTTAATATTTTATTGTATTAGTGAAATGCTGCAGGGACCGCGGATACCTGGTGCACGAGCGTGCATGCGCTGCAGCAGCGTATACAACATTGCTCGTGGCCAAACGGGGCCCGGGGGTGCCGCGAAGGTAGGTTCGTTGGTGTGTCTTGCGAGAGCCAGATACGAGATTCCACCTGTGCTGCTGCTGCTGCTGCTGCTGCCGCTGCTACTTCTGTTGCTGCTGATGTTCCTACCGCTGATGCTTCAACGCTGATGTCCCTCCGTACTCCTCACGCGTTGCTGCAACGTAGAGTGCAGTGCAAGGAGAACCTCGCCTCTGCATCGTCAGATCATCTGATATATCCTCTGCCTACCTGAGCTGTATTAATAATAGTTTGATTTTTATAATCGAGAGGAGAAGAGGACCGGACGGCGAGATGATATTCGAAAGGAGTAAAGAAACTTTGAGGAGAGAAAGAAAAACAAGAAACAAAAAACAAAACAAGGATGCTGCATCTCCCGGGCGGCATGCCTGCGCGAACCTTGACCGTATGTGTGCAATGCGTGTTTACAGTGCAGGGCGGAAATCGTATTGTATTTTATCGATCGATCGATAATTTTATCTTGCGGTAATCGTTCGCCTCGGGCCGCGGGAGGAAGGGCTCCTTTTTTACTCAGAGTCATTGACAACTTCGAACGGTCATAAACGCGAGTATTATAGCTCGATCTGGACCGCGGTGGACATTACGGTGGACAAGTGGACTCCAATGCACGCGTTTCAGCTTCGGGCAAATAACAACTGAGATCTCTGGGACAAAGTAGCGTTGTATATAGAAGGTGAATGGTAGAAACTCGGATTGAACTGGGCGAAGGGTTTCTCAAGAGAACGTTCCGAGCTGAACGTACTGCAAGAGCGCGAGGTCCGCGGTACGGAATTCGATAACAACCGGCCGCGCCGCTACCTGACTCGTATTAATAATGCCAACATTTTAATACAAATTCCTCAACAATCGATCTGCGAATGTCCACCGATGTAATTCCAAAGATTTTTCGATATATTATTGATACTTAGGAATTGCGTTACTGTTTTATATATAATATATACAATCTCGTCTCTCGTATAACCAAAGAGCTGCACAACAATTATTTTCCTCCTTTCCTCTTTCTACGCGAGTTGCGGAATCGCTGTCACTTTCGTTTTAAAATCCATCCGGAATCGCTGTAAGAAATTTCCAATCCAATCGTATAAGTTAAATTACATCAATTTTACCATCTGCAAGAGGCAGATTCGGAAGGGGGGCAGGAGAAGGTCAATGAATTCCATCTCTAATGGAGAATTTGAAATACGTCGATAAGTCGCAGATTAATTTTGAATTTTGAAGCCCGTCTCTATGCGGTTACATTTCAAGTACATTAGATTATGAATAACTCGAGGGACACATCATGGTCGGTCATAGATGGTGGGCTTTTCACCGTTAATTAAAAACCGTATATATTTCAGTTCTTAATTACCAACTTATCATTTTAATTGCTGCGCCCAGCCTGCACGGTTTCGAGGAAAAAAACTCTGAGTCAAATGTTATCCAGGTTAGACCTTGTGGAGCGATGCTTGTTACGGGACTTTCATTTAAAACTTCAATTTATCCGTGTATTAAAGTTGCAGGTTTTGCGAGACGGTAAGGTGATCTCGAAACTTTGATTTTATTCAATATATATCTGTTGCTAATATAAATTCTTTAGAGCTATCGTCGAATACTTGTGTACGAAAAATTCTCAGATTGAATAAAAAAATTCGTTCTTGATCTTCTCCGGATTCTTTCTTTTTTTTTTATTCTAATTCTCTATATAGCTCGAGATCTTTTAGCGCTCGTTAATTACAATTCGAATCCGCTCCACTAACGAGCGATGAGTCGAGATTTTGTCTCTTTTTTTTCTTTCGTTTCGATCGTTGTCTTATTCACTTCTTTTTTTTTTCTTCTTTTCTTAGCTTCTTTTTCCAACAATTCCACAATTTTTGCATACATACCTACACGTGTGTGTTGAACACGTCGACGTCATCCGGCCCCTCGAAATCACCTCGTCTTAATTAGCGAGATAACGCGATCGAGGAACCCCGACGCAAACCGTAACGAAAATATCGCTGGACTAATATACCTACCATGAGGACGAAAAATTTGTGTGTATCTTAAAACCTGAATATGTATAGTTATACAAACACCTGCGGGAACTCGAACGTTAAAAACTACGACGAGTGGAGGACGCGTGTAGCTTGCTCTTACGACAACAGATGTCAACGGCATAGATGCGTATTTTATTTAATTTTATTTTTCATTCTCCTTTTCTTCTTCTTTTCCTTTACTCAGCTAAGAAATTTCAAAGGTTCGGGGCGCGAGGCAAGAACGCGATGCTCCGGCTCCAGCAGTTAAAGAACCATTAGTAGAAATCCCGGTTTTTGGAGGGACCTTTCGACCGGGAGGGACGAGCGTAGATGTCACCTGAGATCTCAGGTGATATATTGGAGTCACCGAGGATGGTTTTAACGAGTGCCTCGATTCTCCTCTTTCAACCCGCAGCCCGGGACCATCGCCACTTCTTACTTCTGTCCCCCTCCGTCTTTTCTACAGGTTGACTAAAGCCTGCCAAAGGTATTCCTACACTCTCTCGCAACGTTTAACAGGTGTCTGTCTCCGTATACCTTATACCTTATACCTTATACCTTATACCTGGCTCCTGCTTTTGCTGGTGCTGTTTCGAAGGCCGGTTCAGTCAGCGGCAAATGGGACTTATTGAAATCCGTTTAGCGTCCGCAAGAAACAAGGAGGCTGATGCTCCCACAGTTATTAAAGGCTGACTATTCTCCTGATGTGGTATTCAGGTTTAAGAGGGGCCGAACCAGCTACCACGTTGACAAGCCATGGAGTCCTTCTGATGGGAGAGTCACCTGTCAATTATAGACAGAGGACCGCCACGAGTCACCCTTATACTACGCGTTGAAGTTTCCTGCGAGCCGCTTAGATAGAGATCTCTTTGACTCCTTAGAAAATTGAGAGCCTATCTCCGCTCCGTCTATTCTTAAAAAATTGTGAAAACATCACGGGTGGTATTTATCTAGTGTGGATACATTTAACTATACATATTATCAAATAAATAGGGGTAGTAATAAACAGGGATTGTAATTCTTTCCATATAATTTCAACCAATCATCACCGCACTCTTCGTTATTTCATTCGCTTTATAATTGTGGAGAGTAAAACTGCAGCTTCGGTGTAACTTAACAGTAAAAAGATCTGATTTGCTTCGGTGTCTCGAACGCCTGCATGGGTTGACGCGATAGTCCGCGCAATCCTCACGCCTCCGTGCAACTTCCACTCCTATTCATGTCCTCGGACCCTTAATACTTGAACAAAAATAACATAAAACGAGCAATAAATAAATAAAAATTTTGTTTTAAACCACGTTCACAACGAATCCGGCGATCCTTTTCACTCCTGCGGATGAGAAGAAATATCCAACCATTCACTTTCAATTTCTAAAAAAATGTAATTACTCCTAACATGAAAAGTTGAGTTCTCACCAGATCTTCACGATTTTCGAACGAATCTATTTTTTGGTCGAACAAATAAGGTTTCATCTGAATTTTATGTAAAGTTCTTGAGTTGAAAAAGGAGAAATTTCCACATGTAACTCTACTGGAAATGGAATGAAACTAACTACAAGGAATTTTCGGGTCAGCCGATCGAGGTCGTAAAAATTTTGTAACATTTCAAACGGTTATAATTATAATCGAAAACTCGTTGTGCACGGGGCATTAAGTCCGTCCTTGCCGAGTGTCTGGGGGTCGGGGGTATAATATTAAGAGTTAAAAATTGCATAGGCTCGAGTTCACCTCGACGCCCCCGCGGACTTTGGGGAGAAGTAGGGTGAAGGGGAATCGTCGGCCCAGGGCCTCATAGCCAAGCTAATCGCCACGGAGCTTGGTGAGCACGCCTGCTGCTCAAAACTCCGCGGGTCTTTATCTCGAGGTTATAGTTACGCGGATTTTCAGCGTCTCACTCCGCGCGTTTCAGGTTTATAATAATAATTCAGATATTCTCCCGCCCATCCTGACGCTCTGAAAATAAATGAACAAATAAATAAATAGAAATAAAACAATTCAAGGATCACCGCAAGCTCCTTTTGGTCCTTGCTAAAATAATTGATGCGCATGTCGACGTCTGTAAAGCTATCGATTCGCAGTTGTGATCCGAGTCTTGAATTTTTTTCTACTTCCAATTTCAGTAAGATACCAAAAGGAAGTCCTGCAGCAGCGTGACGAATTAGATCACGTAATTCATAAAGCATCATTTATTTATTCGCTCTCTTATCGTTTTACTTTTTTCTTTATTTTCCACTTAACTTACAGCGGAGAAAGCACAATTTATATATCTCCTCTTCGCATCGGCACACTTCAACGGAATGACTCCTCTTCCTTTCTCGTTACATAGATCGTATCGTACAGAGTTATCCTAGTGTGTATAGGGACAAACTTGAAAGGTTACCTTCTTGTACTTCGCGACACGTTCGTACGAAACGCGATGTGATTTTTTCAATCAGAATTTAGCTGTCGGGAAATGACAAAAAGGAATTAGAAAAAAAATGTTGGGCCATCGATTCCCCGATTATTCACTGCACTCGTATAAGTTAATAAATCCCTGATACGTTTAACGTTAATAAGGCAATGAAACGACGGTGTACGGAAGCCATTAAAATAAATTGATTCACAAAAGCTATAAATAAATGGACATTAGCCCCGATCGAAGCCGGAAATCTGTACACATATATATAACCTTTCTATCGAGTAGCCACTGGGCCACCCCTTATAGTCTTCGTTGGAACGTTCGACCGATGCATCTTGACCATTGAAAATTATCTGGTAAATAAATTCACCTGAAAGACCGTCGGATTCCAAATACGTTTCTTTACTCTAATAGAAATGCAATTGACCAGTTTCTGTTTTATTTCCTTTCCTTTTATTTCATCTCCTTTATTCACCGTGAATCACGATGGCCCGGGTCAAACCGCGGTCGCGTACGAAATCAATCTTGCAGAATATTTATGTAGAATTTTTTTTTTTCATCTCTCGAACGCCTTCGGCCCCTTAATTTGAGCTTGATGATTCTACTTGCAATTTTTACATATATTCTCGAGTGCGCCTCGAGATCGCGACGCCTAGGGGGTCCGAATTGTTCTCCTCTTTCCTTTTTTTATTTTTTCAGATTCTTCTTTTCGGAGATGGTTATAATGTTCTGTGACTAAATTATGATCGACACTAAAAGGTGTAATCTATTTTCACTCTCGCACCGCGCTCTGGCGTCTCACCTTTTTAACGAAGTATATTTACGTGGGGCACTGCTCGATCGGATTATTGACCATATCGGTAGGAAACTAGATCGATGGTTAATTTAACGAGAAACGAAACCCTTGAGCAAGTCGGGAGATCCTTAGGGCATAAAATCGCGGGATTTTATACCTGAGACTAAAAGATATAGCTGCGGTACGGAATACGCGACTGATTGTGTAACGTAAGGGTAACATGAGGTTGACAAGTTTGCGTTGTTTTCTCTGACTAACAATCGCCCGGGTAAAGTTAACTTGGGTTTCTGTGTAGACGCGGATGAGGATATCGCGGACGATTACCGCCAGGAACTTTCAATTCACGTGTAGTAACGAGCGTTTCAGGGTATAATACTCTTGCCAACCAATGACTAAAAGCAACTGCAGGCTCTGGATGAAACGTAAGTGTAGCGCGCGGAATCGTACGTTCGACCGGTAGAAAATATCTTTCGCTTTTGTACACGAGTCCAACGTATCCTCCGTGAAGATTCTCTCTGATGTTGCTGCACTCGAGCAGTTTAACGAGTAGACTGAGAAGAGCCTAATCGACTGAAGACCAGAGGCATCTTGAGTCTCACTTTTAACTCGTTTGCCTCTATATTCCCATGCGCAAAATTGCAGACGTTGTATGTACTCTTACAGCAGCGGCGGCAGCTCGTACCTAATGGACGGTAAATTTATACGTAAACCGACGCAGGTAATTGCAGGTGCAGCGGGGTATTAAATATATATATACGTATAAGACAATTCCAACTAATTTCTGAAACTTTATTGTAGAATAAATATTAATTCAACGGATAGGTGTAGGTACTGGTATACGAGTACGTGTGCGTGCAGGTATGACAAGTTTTCAATTTATATATCCGATACTCTAAATAGGCCTCGCGGGAATTGTAATATACAACGTTCTTAAATTATCGATATATCTCCACACGTGTCCGCGTAATACATAATAATACATATGCATGACGCGCGTTGGGACTTATATGCGGGGTATAATATAAAACGGGGTCGTGCGATTTGCAAAGTTGTTGGAAGAAAAACAGCCGCTGGGCTCTACATACTTATAACCGTTCAACGCTCAGGAAATCTGTAACTGTACATTACATGTAACCATAACGCGGGTAAAGATCGGTAAATCGACTAGAAGAAATCTAATAGTAAAGTGTTTCGAAACGTAGTTATACATAGGGGGCACATACGGTAGCAGCTCTTTGGCGCGTTACGTTACCTGTACCTGCGTACGTTTGATAGTCTCGGGCAAAATCATACCTGCACATATTCCTGCACTCTGCAGTACGCGGTGGGATTCAATTATTTCACGATTACAACCAGACGACTGCCCTGAAGTGGCCTGCAGAGCACGGTGTTCTTTCTTACTTACTTTCTTTCTTTATTTATTTTTTTTCACCGCCCTCTTGTTTGTTGGTCCGACTAGCGCCGCGTATTTACGTTCGACATATCCATATCCAAGCGATACGCGTTGATCTCAAGACTACCTTCTTGTATACGGGAAAAGTAGCCTGAGGAACGCTACGCGTGATGTTATTACCGCTATAGTTACATGGCCAGAGTAAGCTGGCTAGTCGCGATAAGCTGAGTTCGCTCGTAGCTTAATTGGTTATTAGTTCTATTAGTTCTCCCACGCAATTGATTGGTTCCCCACCATTTCAGACATTATGCCTCCCGCCCCCCTGCCCCACATTGTTTCTATTTTCATCCTTAAGATTTATCCGAGGTATATGTTGAAAACGTAGATCATCACGGGGTAAAACAACCGTCTGTAAAATTTATAGTACGAGTACCGTAAGTTAACGGAATTTTGAAGGAGGGGGTGTAGCGATAATGAATTTTTTTCGCCATTCGATGTCTAATTCGTAAATCTTAACCGCTGTAGAAATAGACTCAAATTTTTGTCTTCTGAAACTTGGAAATAAATTAAACGATTAAAAAAGTTCAACGATGTCAACGATTTTTCATCAAAAAAATTCACATTGAACCTCCGAAAATTTTGGAAAACATTTTTTTTCGTTCACTACAACAGGGAAATTTGGGTTTCCGGAAGCTGTGTGTCGGATATTCGGCCCTGGAGGGCCAAAAGAGCATAGGGGCGTAAGCAAGGGCGTGTGGTGTGATCTTTAAGAATGACGAGGGCGCACGCCATGGGAAGAGAAAAGGTGGAGGAGGTCTAACACATTGTTAAGAGATTCGATGTCGGACTCGGGTGCCCCGTCGTCGTTCAGCCTTGAGTTGGTATATAAGACGGGTTTCTGTTTTTACTTACAGCACAGTTCCATCCTCTGAGGTTGAGCTCCGGTAGAGTCCGTTCGTCCCTCTCGATTCCCTGCTCCTTTTTACTCATCGTCCACCTCGCATTATATACCAGCTTATATTCTCCCTACCGTGATGACTGCAACGGCATCGGCAGCAGCAGCCATCCAGCTCTTTTCCGATGCTACTTACTTCTGCGCTTCTCCTCAGCCTCACATTATGGTATTCCCATTATATCTATACGCGCGCTTATTCGGATGTCGTGCGTCCAAATTACTCCAATCAATTCTATGATATCTCTCTGAAATTGAAATCAACGATATCTCTACATCAAGAAGAAATCAAGGAATAATCAATAAACTAATCAATCATATATCGCATCTCCATGCAGATGTGAAAAAATGTATTCAAACTCTCTGCGCAAATTAATTTAACCATGAGTTAGCTTACCAACCCGAAATTTAGTATAGATAAAAAGTTTCGAGAAAAAAATATAATTTAATATGAAAAAAAAAATAAAAAAGCTTGAGTGCAAAATCAAGTAGGTACATAATAAGTAAAGGTAGGTATATGTAACCCGTTCTTTTTAAGTTTAAGCGCGGGTTACACGATATCCATAGCGTTGATGATGTTGGCTGAGCCAATTAGTGAGTGTCGCATGTGTGTGCGCCTTTTTTATGTCTACGTCTATGCCATATACTGCAAGAAATATAACTTTATCTCGTCAATTTCGCCCGCGCGAGGTATACAGTATATAATAATAATGATGGTAATATTAATGATAATAATGATAATAATAACGACAACAACCGGGCAATCGGATCCGCGTGTATGGTATATGTATATATCTTAATGCGTCTTATAGCACGGGAGGAGTTTTCATAGTCGATTATTATCGTATAATATCGTAACCCCCGAGGGACATACGACTCTCTATCAATTTCTGATCCAATATCAATAATGACCAATAAACGACCCGCCGTATTCAACTCCTCAGCGGCCAGTCGCGGTCCTAAGTCCCTCACGCTGAGTCATTTCCATTACGCGCCGCGGTCGCTCGCCGCCCGATGCTTGAAGGAGTTTTTAAGAGAAAGATGAAAAAGTGAGAAAAAGAATGTGAAATTGATGCTGCGGAGGAGAGACAGACTCATGAAACTTCGAAGAGTTATACCTTTTTTCTCTTTCACCTCGCGGTTCTCCTTCTCTTTCGTTTTTTTTATTCCCTTCTCTCTCTCTCTCGACACTCACTGGACAGGTTAAAGTAGTTTTACTGTACGCACGAACGCATACCATTCGTACGTGAGTTTCTTGGGAGTCGGGGCTGCTGATGCTGCTCCTGCTGGACCGGCTGGGGATCGGATTCGAGATGCTATACGGCGCCCCCCTGTAGGGTGAAGACTGAAGACTGAAGATCGAAGAAACGAAGAGGTAGAAAGTGCAGAAGAGAAGAATCCTGCTCGACGCCGCTTTGCTCCGATATATACCATAAACCCCATAGCAGAAAGATCAACGGATCTTAGCCGCGCGCACACAAGTTAACAACATTCGAAATAACTGTACAAGGCAACCCGAAGCATTCAAACTACCCGATTATCACCCCATTCACTCCTGTCAGTCCTCCTGCCGCTGGTCAACCATAGAAACCAGATTAAGTTACAATCGAGTATATACTTTTCCTTTCCTATGGTATATTACGTACTTCACCCCATAAGGGTATATTTGTAAACCCATAAAAGGTACCTAGTTCTAGGGCAGAGTGATGATGATGATATCTTCGAGGCATCTAACGCTCGAACGAATAGCAAAAAAACCAAATAAAATGCGTTATAAAATAGTGAATAGCGCATGATGAGATGTTAGAATAAGAAGGGGGGAAATCTGGAGATAAAACGATTAACGCACCAGCGATAGCAGCAAAGACCGCAAGACCGGTCCCGAGGGCAATTTAAATCAGACGTAATTTACGAATTTAAATTTAATAGTCTATTGGGCTTCGGCTGGAGGCGCTAAATTAAGTTAAGTTTAGTTTGCTGCCGAGAGTATGGTCAACCATATGTGTATACATGCGGTATAGATGTAAAGTATTATAGATACTTAACACGCATACAAATAAAAATCTATAAAAATCAACTAGATAAATTTGTATACCTATACGTGTATATTACCGAACAGGCACTCGTCCGCAATAAATCTGCTTTAATTAAGATACCGATTCCGTAATCAATCCCGTCCATCAATATCGATTATTTGCCAGACAATCGATGCTTTTCCAACGCTGGGATCTTGAGCCTACTTCATCATCGTTCCGAAGCGCCGAAAAAAAACTAACTTTAATAGATTTAAAAAAAGACCTCGCAAAGCTATAGACCGTAAGATTTTCCTCGACTCTCACTTATTTCTGGCTAATTGGCCGTAAAAGGTGTGGTTAATAAAGACAAGCCGGTAAAAATTAGTCACCACCAGGCTTATATCGGTTCGCCACCTGCGTATTTTACCTGTACGTGTATTAAGCCTCCCATGGGTTGTTGAGACAAAAAAAAAGAATGAAAGAAAAGAAAAGAGAGTAGGAAAAAAGACACGAAGATTCTTCGGGACGTTTTTAACCCAGAGCGGGATGGATCGTCACGCTCCCTAATTGAGCGAGAAAAAGATCGCAATAATTTAGGGGTGCGTCAAACGCAAGGCCAGCAGCTTAGGATTCTTTGGAGTTTGAACAGGTAGGTTATATAGGGGGGTATATCCTTACTTGGGACGATGAATGTTGTTATAAGTATAACGTATGTACCTCGGACTAAAAATTCTCATTGGATATCCTAAAGCCAGTTCTATCTTCTCTTGTCTTATACAAAATTCCGGTGGTTGTTCCTACGGGTATACGCGCGGTATATGGTATACGCGTGTATATTTCTGGCGCTTGTAGAATTGGTGGGGCCCCCTTAGCTTAGTCACGCTTTGCAATGAGCCACGGTCTCACACTCTTTTGAATCAGTTTTTAGTCTCACAGTCAAAGTTATACTCGTACATATGCTATTAGGTATCATTATCAGATTTTTAATAGGTCTGAAACCTGAGGAAGTAAGGACATCGGAGGAAACACCAATTACCGATTTCCTACCGCGTAAAAAACAAGCCGTGTGATCTCGTAATTTGGTTCACGAAACTCACGATCAGCCAGCTCTACTGCTCTTGATGAGGAACGAAAGCAGGCGGTGTATAAAAACTCCCCGTAAGCTCATGTATAATAGAAAGTGTAGCTGGAACCCCATAAGCATGGCTCATATGCATGTGTTCCTGCATCTGGCGTTACATAAACCAAATTTCGTATATACGGATGGAAAATCAACGGGGGTTTCTATTTAGAAAAATTTCCAATCCCCCATCGAGCACCTGTGCGTTTTCAGACACATAGCGTAGAATTTGGTGAAGGGAAACCCAGATCGTTTGCACTCTACCCTGAAGCACCTTATGTATACATAAACTAGGGGGTGCAGAATGTAAAAGGGCACGCGCGCGTGCATCTGTCGCAATCACTATACGCATTGTCAGCGATTGGGGATAAAATTTATAGGGTCCCCTGCGATTGGGGTTCCCCTAGGATCTGGCCCTCCGTCTGGACAGAGGCGAGAACCTAATTTCATAGGGGCGTATTCCGTACGAGGATTAAAGAACGTTTGGATTCGAATCATGTGCGACTCATGAAAAAAAACTTTCACGACTTTCCTGATCCTGATTTTGACTAAACTTTTGCGTGCGATGATTTTAACTAGGACGAGTCAAACGGAAAAACTTTCTAGCATCTCTTGGAAAACGAGTGTATTATACGCCGACCTGAGACAAAAATCCTGCAGCGTAGTCGAGCATTTCGTAACTGGGTATCGATACTCGCGTCTTTTTGATTCTGTAACGGTTAAAATAGATCACTAGACTGAATTCGCTTGGGGATCCGTAACAATGGAGGGTCCCCGTCTGGCCAGAATATCACGTGTTAAGTCAGACGCAGCATCACGCGCACGTGGACCTTCCATGTATTCGTATATGATGGGGGAGGAAAGCGGGTTGAAGCGCACTTGTCGTATTCCCGCGACTACATACTATACGATATACATGTATTATATCGAGACAAGTGTGCTTGAATCGAGAGAGAATCGTCCCACTAATTTTTTTTTTCATTTTACTCCTTTTTATATTTTTTTATTTTTTCTAGTAACGCAGTCATAACAGTCCCCCTGTAGATCCCGATATGGCGGAGATTTTGATCAGTTGGCAAAACTTTTTAGATTATCCTGTACTCAAATGGGAGTGGTCGTTCAAAATTCGAAACGATTAAAGTGAGCTAGCCCTGAAAATGATCAAGATATCATCATTTTTTCGCTTTCCAGAGCAAAAAAATTGGCGACGACTCGGTCATTTTAATAGATAGATAAATTCAGCAAGCAGATTCGGATTCCTTGGTTCAAAATACGTGAAAATAGCTTATAAACTCTCATAAAAAAAAAAAAAATGATCTTTGACCCCACAATCGACGAAAATCTATAAACGTTAAGATATGTGGAAATACTTCCTCCATTCGAAAAGATCGATAAATGATCGACAGGTTTTTGATTTAAAAAAAAAAAAAACGAAAAATTACAATCTATTTTTTTCTAATTTGGATTCTATAGAACCGACTAGAGAAATTCATGTGGTTTGAATACAGCGATAATTGAATGGATGTTAGTTCAGTTATACATACATGATACAGTAATGGATCGAATTTCTAGATCGATAATAATATTTCTTGAGTATGTGTAACGCAGTGCAAGTTCAAATCAAAGATATAGATCCTATTTATTGAAAGTAATATACTTGCGAGATGATGATCGGTTCGAGGATGAAAATATTCCCATCAGGAAGATCGTGACTTCGACTCGGCGCCGATGATCGAATCGACCAAGTATATATACCTATATGAGTTGATCAGGTTGCGAGCGCGATTGTCCTCGTGGACGTTTACAGTGGCGTGGTTCGAAAGCCGCGGTGCGGTGCGGCGGCAGGAACGTTGAGATCATTAATTTCCATCGTCTTCCATTTCTGACGATATAGAACGTGAAATCCATCACACTCGCGGTATCGGTAGATGGAATACGGATATAATCGATTCGGGCACCTAAACTCTGGGCGTATTCGTCGATCGCAGGGGGGTAGGGATAGGGAACGGGGGATAAGAAAGGGGGGATTGTATTCGTGGGTATCGTAAAAAGGACGATCGAGAGTCGACAGGTCGAAATATCGGGCGCGCCGATATCCGTTGCCAGTTATTAATTATATCGGTAAGTTGTACAGGTTCGTTTCTTCATTTCACGTGGGCATATCGCCCCGTTGTCCAAACTTCGATATCCCGAATACGTTTTCTATACGTGCACAAGATAGTATAAATCACGTAACGTTTCGTTCCCATAAGAAAAAAAAATATACATCAATATAATAACCATCCATAATTTCCTACCGTAAACGAATTTACATAGAAAATTCCGTAAAAACGGACGAGTACGAATCGAATAATTAGATTTTTCATTATTACCGATCAAACAAAGAAAAAAAAACAGATTTTATCCTACGGCGGCGCCCGCTGCACGCCGATGTGTTTCGTATACCGATATCATATGTATTTTACTTTCTGGTATATGGTATACAATATAAAAGTATATATGTGATGGATATAAGTACGTGAGTTTCTACTTTCCAGATCACGTTTTTATAGAAGTCGAAGAATTTTCTGAACGAGTTCCTGCCATTACGCGACAGCACGATGCAATTCAGGTTGATCAATAACGCGCAAGAAGCTGAATCAATTCAACCAATGACGTTTAAGAATCTGACAGTTTTTTACCCGAGTGTTTTGGACGGTAGAATTCGACAAAACGATACTTTTTATTAAATCGTATTGTATCAACCAACTGCACCGAGACTATCAACCAATGGGAAGGCTCTCTGTCCGCCGCAGAATCGTCGTACTTCCAAGCGAACGAAATTCGATCTCATCCCCAAAAAAATCAAACCTCATGAACTTTACACATTAAGAAACAAAAAAACGATCCCCGGCATTCGACGAATTGCTTCGAATCGGAGAAAAATATCAAAGTCTTATCATCGTCGGCGCCACATAGTCCGCGATGAGATGTCCAGGTGTAGTAACAACTTGAAAGATTATCCTTGCCAGGAATATCCCTATAACAGTACACCGGTTGATAGAGGTGAGTGAAATGCCCTCATCTTGTAACGCCTACAGCTAGCGTATGAATATGAGACCCGAGTCGATGAAGGGGGTGAGGAAGGTGAGTTGTAAGGTACCTCATAGCTAATAATCATTAGCCGGAGATGCGGGAGCAGATATCAGTCGAGGCAATCACTGCGGCGTTCGATCAAACGACTTACCTCTGCGTACGATGACGACTGCGTCACGATTAATAGATACAAATTACAAAGTAAAGGCTGGGATATATATACGTGGCTGCTGCAGAGCCTCATCATCGACTGGAGGTATAATATATGTATAACCGGATAATATATCCCATGTACACGTAAACTTACCCTCGCCATACATGCAATTATGTACACACGTCTATTTAACTATATCCTTCTCGAAATAGGCACCTATGAGATATTCAATACTTCAGTTTCAGGGTGGCAATATTTTCAGCTAGCGGTTCAGTTTTCGAAGACACAAAAAGCTCGACTGCAACGGGGGTCGATCCGCTCTATTCTCCCGTACAACGAGTTAATTAAATTTGAGTAAAGTCGCTCGAAGCGGATGATGTTCTATAATATACACCAGGTAAGTTTACCGCGGATTCGAGTTCGTGGTCCGCAGGTATTCATCCGCAGTAATTTTTTACTTTTATTTTTTTTCTTTCCCTCCTCTTTCTTAGTTTAAAATTTTTTCTCTCAAACGTTCTGCGGTTCACCGCATGTCCAACACGAATAACTCGGTCTTACTCATTCCGTCTGATACAGAAAGTATAGTACAACTATGAGGTAGGTAGGTACACGAATCGGGGGTTACGTCCACCCCGTTCCATCAAGGTCCATTAGCATTGCCTTATTCGTATCGTTTTTTTTCTTTTCTTCCGATTTTATTTTTATCTTTATCTCAGCATCCTCGATACTTGTATACGGGGTTTTCATTATACCTCGTTCAATATATCGAGTTGGGATGGTATTTGAATTATCGTTCCTGCCGTATGTGACTAGCGGAATATCATCGTTGACCCACGAACTTTGTATACCTCAAAGTAGCTACCTGTGCACCGCGCTCAAGTTCAACTCTTCTCACATACCTATGCACGATAGAAGAGGAATGTTACGGGGGTAGTTTATTAAAAAATTTCCGAAGGAATTAGAGATTCAAGGTTTTCAAAGGTGTACTTGGGCGGTACAGGTTTTGCGGTATGCTGTGTGCTCGAGCGCAAGCACTGTGCAGACTGTCTGGACAGAACGGAATTGTGATGTAGGTATACCTACGTATACATACCCATACGTCAATTTATTCCTGCGGTATATCGTGCAGCTGCTTCTCTATGTACCCATGAAGAAGAAGCTGCTGCCGTTGCTGCTGCTGCACATCATACAGCATCCGATCAACTCCGCGTCTCATATGCTTAAATAAAGGATTTACAAACACTCGCGGACAGAAATTTTGCGGTTTTGGTTAGTAGGGATATATGAAAGGATGTGTCTACAAATGTACTCTACATCGTACGTATGAGAATATCCCATGCAACTAGCTCGGTCTATGGATTTTAGAAAACGTAATTAAAGTTTTTACAATACTTTTTAAGTTACAGTTTAGAGTGAGGAATTTCGGTTTACAGGATCAGATTTATTCCGGATTCTCTCCGTGGTCGGAACGAACGAACGCAAATTGTATCCCAATCATGAATTTTTCAGCTATATATTACAACCGGACATATTAATACTTTTAACATTGCGTTATATGAATAACACCGACGACAGCGCGTTCCTAATATCGTGTTTTATTGTATCTATACGCCTCTTATTCACTGCCCGAGCTCGTTAGAACGTAAATCACTCTATACATCCATTACCGAAGTGATACAAATCCCGTGTTAATAAAACCTAGACAACAACCAGCATATACACACCGTACGGATTCACCATTCAGATTTATTTCGACGTTGTTCATCACTCACCTAGCTCTGCAGCAGCTGTTAGAAAAAACGCACGCCAAATCTTCCTCCGGGCAGTTTTTTGAGATTTTTTCTCTTCCATTTTTTTTTTCCCCCTCTCAAATATTCCTGTTACATACGATGTGTGTATAACGCGAAAAATGATCAGGTGATCGCTGCAGTATATGGAAAGAAATAGACTTTCAAAAAATATCATCAAATGTATATAGTTAACCGATGGGGGCTGACAATGAGTATATTTTATAAGAAGGCGGACGGATTTCTTGGCCAGTACAAAATTCGTTCCGGTCGCTTTTTCGAATAGCCACCACGAGCGTGTCGCTTATTCGATTAACTTGCTCTTCTTATTTCCTGTATTTTTCTTTTTTTTTTCTTTTCTTTTTTTTTTGTTTTTTTCTAAACACATTTCAGATCGTCGAATCAGAGCGGACTGTCTATTCCTCCGGGCTGTATATATGATATAGTGTAACTCCTGATTTTTCAGGCCCAAAATTCTCGCTCACCTTTATATATCAAGCCCGCCCAAGAGGAACATTCTCTCTTTCTCTCTCTCATTGCCTTACAGCTTCTACATGCTTGGACGTGATGAAAAAAAAAAGAAAAAGAGAGAAAAAAAGAAAAGAGAAGAAAAAGGAATTATAAAATCTATGCATTGTCCATCTTTTACACAGTGGACATGTGTACATAGTTACGTGTCACGCGGGTAATTGGATTCCGGATTCTTAATCAAATCACAGCGTATACAAGTATTTGAGATACGATTTCTCATCGGTTTCGTTGAGATGCTTAGATTTTTGCTGATAGCGTATATTATAAGGTGTATAGGTATATTAATACACCGTAATCTTTCATTTTTTCTATCTTTAATATTATATATCTACAGAGATCCGGAGAGATTTTTGTATACGGTGGTTATTTCTTATTATTTTTTTTTTTTTCGTTTATTTTTTGTGTCTTTCTTTGGTTCATGAAGATAATGTTGCGTAAGACAGGAAATGAAATTAACCATATACTAATCTACGAGCTAATCGCTTTGGAGTTTAAGGAATTTTTACAAGATTGTTTCTATTATATACAATTTTCAGTTTTCTACGCATACGACTATGACCGCGAATGGATTATAAATTCCTTTATCTTTCTACCTATGGTATCCACATTATAACGATCGCACGCGTACATGGAACGAATCGGGATAAAGTGAGAAACCGTAGATTACATTATAGGATATATCGTATACATGCATACCATACCATACAGTAAAATGAGACGCGTTTCCTTTTCTTTTTTTTTTGTGTACATTAAACAATGTAATATATTATTGCATGTATAATATAAAGAATAAGGAAAGGAATATGAGAAATTGAAAAAAAAAAATTGAAAAAAAAAAGGAATCGTAAGAGATCACGTGACAAACATACGAAACCTTGACCGCATCGCCGGAAAGAGGATAGCTGCTCGGAAGAGGAGGCGTTTCGAGTTTCGACAGATAGAGATGAAAACGTCCCCGCGCGTTATCTTTATCTCCCGCAGGTTTGCAGCTATATATATATACTTATACATCAGACGAAGGATGGCCCACTGACGAATCACGATAATATTTCTTCACTGCAACATTCAATCGCGTCGAACGGGTCGAACTCCATCCCCCTGCGATAACCCCCTTCATTTTTAATACGTATAATCGAACTAGATTGATGAAACTGAATAAATGAATAAATAGTATCGTAGATTTTCATCGTACCCTTGACCGATAAACGTGTATAACGTAATCGTACATGAGGTTTTGTAGAGAAATGAATAAAGAAAAGGAAAGAAATAAGGTAGAAATTTTCTAAGAGAAAAGTAACAAGATTCCCCGGGCGTGTTTTTCTAATCAGGATTCAAATTAAATGGTATATACTTTAGACGCGCATATTATGACTCCCCGATGGACACGGGAGGGCGTCGATTATCGTCGATATTCAAACACCTGACCGAACATATAACGAGATATGTTTTACCAAAATTTAAAGTTTATCCAATTTTATTACGCAATCAGTAAGCAACAGCACGTACCATGATTATTACTATGGGATGATGATAATGATGATGGCGATGATGATGCTGCTGCCGTTGCAGCGCTTTATCTTTTATTGAAACCAGCGAGGTACTCATATTTACCTAATCTCACAATAAGATAGGATAACAAGAATTTTAGGGTGACGTTAACCATTTCCTGCGGTCAAGGAATTTCCTGTCATAGTGGACATTCGCTTATCCGTATATTACAGATACACCATAGTGTATATGAATATATATTGTAAACTCTACATCGGTTTTTACTCGGTACATATCAGGTCCAACAGTAAATGCATTGTGGTCAGACACTCCAAAGTAATATAAACTATACCTTACGTTAAAGTACTTTAGTAATGGGTCGTGTTTCTCCTAGAAAGCGTATTATGGGGAGCTGCTGCTGCCGCTGCTGTTGAAGAGAACGCGCGACATTCTTCATCAGGTTGTTTTCACCCGACTCTGGATACCGGGGCAGGTTTTTATACGCTCAACATTTTCCGGGCACGGCTATGGTTTCTTGATTAAAATTATTGTATATATAAAACACAAGTATATCGTATCGATTTCGATGTATATATTCATGTACCTACATATGTATGTAATGATAATAAAGATCGATATTATACGAGCTGCCGTTTATAATATACGAGACTGCAGTATACGCAATGTTGTACGTCTCAACTATTGCTTTCTCCGAACGGGCCCAAGAGATCTAGATAATTTGTGATTAATTAGATATTATCATAGTTATTGATGGGAACAGGAGGTCGCGAGGCACAAAACGAATGAACTATAACTAGAAGAAATGAACTAACCAATGTTATAGAGAAGCTTAAAAACGACTCCGTTCTAAAACGAACGAACGAACGACCCAATGTACGGAGATCGGATCAACGCTGGTAGGTGGTCCATCCTGCTGCTGCTGCTGCAGCATCCCGACTACATGGACTATATCTCCTATATATGCCACATTTTCAAACAGTTTCTCCATTATCGATTCTAATTTTAATTTTTCCTCCTTTTTTTTTCATTGAACGAAAGAATCAAAATCAATTTATATATCATCTTTTTAGCTTACTACGTCACAAAAAGTTATAAGATCGAAGGTTTTCGACGAGTATCGAAATCTAGAAGTTGATAATTCTTTTTTAAAACATCCCTAAAATATTTATAAGGCTGAAAAGCGATTTCTCGGTACATACAATGTTATAACTTGAAAGGCTGAAGTTCGGAAGATGGATGTTCCCGTTCAAGATCAATCCTTCACTGTAAGTTTAACCTTCGGGGCAAGACTTCTTCCTTATGTACTATAGCGCGGAGAAGATATAATGGAAAGGATTTTTGTCTTCGTTGACAAGTAACCGGATGAGTAGGCATAAGAGAGGAAGCATCAGCAGCGGCATAATCGGCATCAGCAGCCGGCATTGGACTGCATGGGAGCTAGCGCGTTTGGTCCAAGTATTAAAACATGGGAGAAAGATCTCGACAGGTTTTCGGGTTCTGACGTGGCTAATGGTTCGGTAAATACCCAATTAAGTCAGTGCGATGTAAACCGCGGTTAGATTAATTTCAAACTCGATTGATTCGCTCCGACGCTCATATTAATTAATACGAGTCATTCGGAGTTACGCTCTTTGACTCGACAACAATTTCCACGAATTTCATTCCAATTATCTTCTTATAATGCCTGCGACTCGAACAAAAAGGACACTGAAGGAATGAAAAAAAAGGAGAGAAAAGAAGAAACGAAGAATGACGAACATCCCACTGCGATCCTCTCCCACGAAGAGGCAACCGCGACAAGATAAAATCGTTCGATTCTGAATATTCCGATTCTCTATGGAGATGCATCGAAAAATTCATGGTGGTATTAATCGTTCGATAAATTAGATAAAACTATGCGAACTGGATCAGCAGGCGTTAAGTTTCGCGATGCTCATCTTCTAGTACACTTAATACAGCTGCTAGTTATTATATACGCGATAATTTATGATAAGTAACGAGGTTTAATCTACATGAATTATCCAACCGCTATTATTTACATAAATTACAAACGCGGACTACGCCATCATGTAAATATGGTAAATGATCAGCGATCTACCCGGTTATTAGCTAACTATCTCTAGCGACTCCCATGTTATGCTACCCACGTGTTTGTTACATTTACGCATTCTTTACACCCTATTAATACCGCTACATATTATACACCGCAGATCCGACCGATAATATTGTAACAACTTTAACAAATCGTTTTACAAAATATTCACACTGCACATAAAATACACGTGGTAATTACAATCACGTATTACAATCCTCGAGGAAATAAATTTAATAAAATTAGGAACAATACACATTCGAGTGTAATAATTAAAAAATGGAACCATCGTGCCTTGGTTGTTGTACAAATATTTCTTTTTTGATTTTGTCTTTTATTTCTTATCCTCACACGTCTGTCCTCGGTGTAACGTCGCGCGATCATCGTACCCCAGGCGTTTTTAAGGTGTATAATAAGTCGGTGTTAAAGTGCGTTGATCTTGAAACGAAATGGTCTGAGTAGGAGGTGTTACCAACAAGTTTACTCCGTAACTCCGGAAGGAGAAAAGAAGAGGAGAGGAGGCGGTCGGTGGCCGTCGAGAGGGTCACGCCTGTTGGCACGAGCTCTTTGGTCACAGCTCCTTCACGCAGGATTCGTAATTACTCACCGTGTCGTACCACCGGCTCTTCCATTTGGTAATTCTTCAATCTTATTTTCTGTTACTTTTATTCGGTTTAGTTTTTTTTCATTTCTTTTCCATAGAAAACGGTCTACGCGACGAGTCTCAAGACTCCGATTCCTCCCACAGGCCTACGGCGGTTCCCGTTAAAACATCCCCTTCGCTGGACCATCTTCTAATTCTCTCACGTGAACAAGAAAAACATTCTTCGTTAGAAATCAATTATGGAAAATAAAATCTCTGGATTTATAAATATAAAAGTATAGGAGAAAAAGAAACGCAATTCCTATATCAGATTCTGATTCGGTTACCCCAGAGATGGCGGCGGCGCATCTCCCTTGCGGATGAGCAACTCCACCGGGTTTAAGACCGGCACATCTTGTACTTATACTGCAGTAATGTGATGTATGTAGTCAGGTATATGTATAGGTATATAGAAGTTAGTAACCTATACGAAGTTGAAAGTGGAAGATGGCGTGTAGGTATAGATGGTGACTTACGTCGCGTAATTGGACGCTTCGGGATCTCAAGAACTGATTACCCTGCCCGGTTACCAGGTTCGCAGGTTCGGTTTCTCTACCCTTCTTATATAGGTATATATGCGACCTTGCACTCTACTATTCCGCGCTGCAAACCGCGCGTTGATGTTACTTTGCAGCAAATAATCAGATGAGTTTGTGATTTCAAGTACTATATAGCTTTCATTTTCCTATATATATACATATAATAATACCTTTGAGATAAAATACAAAAAATGTTTCAGAAGTCACGCGAAACCCTTTAACGATTATGTAGTTCATTGATATATCTCATGTAACAAGAACGGCTTTGTCTTCACATAGCGTTTGGTATATAGGTATTAATTCGAGCGAGGGAATATAACTTTATTACACGCGATCATAGCTGGCCTTTATACCAGCGGGACTATAAAACATGAAGCTTTAATTTTTCTCTTTCGTTTTTTTTTTTCTTAAATAATATTTGTAGGCGTACTTGTCTTTTTTTCTTCTCTCGCAGCAGCATATGTATACCTGTACGATCGATCGAATTGAACGAAAAAAAAAATGTATAATTAATATAAGTTTCTTTCGAATAAGATAGATCATTAATATCACATTTATTGGGGTCCGTTTCGATCCAAATCCAAACGCGTCCAGTCTTAAAAGGCGTGGCACGAAAGGAATAAAAATCGCGGGGGTCGCGAAGGGTCGCAATAAAATGAACGCGGATTCGATACGCGTTCTACACGATCGCAACCGCGCGGCGAGCGCAGCTTCTCATATTCGTTGTATTCGAACTCACCCGACGATCAAGACCTAATTATTGCCTCATTTTGTGCAACGTGTATAACGTTATTAGTTGCACGAGTATATATATATAATATTAAAACCGGAAACTTGAGGACCCCAACGACCCCGTCTACTACGCAACGCAACTTGACCTAGCACCTCGCCTTTTATTACGTCATGACGGGCAAAACGGACTGCGCCCACGTGACCCTTAATTAATTTTACACAGCTAGTACGTAAGTAAGTTTTATACACCTTAATTTATATAATATACATATTTTTCACGTACACACGCATACCATCACCGAGAACGCCTTAAATTTCGAAACATTTTATACATTCGGTTATTAATTGTCGTCTACTGCGAAATCACAAAGATTATTATATACACTTTTGCCTGGTACAAATAGATGGTAGGAATAAATATATGTATGTAGAATAAAACACATGTATTATAGAGGCATCAATTATTATACAGGCGAGGAAAACTTTCTCTAATTATTTGCTCCTATATCTTCGCGGTTGGGAACGTCGTACCGCCCGATGTGAGCGATATGATGATGACTTGGAAGAAGAAAAAAATTAATTTTCGAACAGAGAAAATCGGGTGTACTTTGATAGCTCTTAGTTTCACCTTGACTCGGGACACCCTGTAGATTATCATAACGAGTGTAGCTCACCATGAGGACTCGAAGAGAAGTTTTCAGCCTGGGCTGCAGTATAAGGGATCTCTCGGTGGCGGTGCAGGTCGTATACTGTCTCATTTCTACCAGTGAAGCGAATTCTCTTCTCTTCTCTTAAGGTTTTCTTCTCTTATTCTCTTTTTATTCATTTTATTCTTAGTCGCATATCTACTGCACCGCTGCAGCAGCAGGTCCGTCTACCTTTTGTAAATTTACTCAGAGTTGAATCGTATGTTGAATCGCGATTCACTTCATAGTATGTATACATGTATAATATATCAATGTACCTGTTGTACCTATACGTAGGTATATAATAGACGTAATAGGCACGATATTTATACACACGAGGACCATAAAAGCGAATTTTATGAGCCGTACGTAAGAGATGGATTTTATAATATACCGAACTCGCTATACGCGTGTTTCGAATTCCTCAATTTCACTGGTACCATTTTTAATTATTTACTTATCTTTTTTTTCTTTCATATCAAAGATGAGATGAGTCGCTAATTGATTGAAATCATCGAGCTCGTTATACCGATAATAAAACTTAAAAAAAGCATTAGCAGGATATAAATTATACCCTCAGCAATCCATCAGCTTCTAATGTCATAATACATATGGCGTCCCATTTAGGAGGACGCGTTGGAATATCACGAGAACCAGGGCTGCTATTCAAAAATATTTCAAATATAAATTGTATAGAGGTACAGAAACATGCAAATTTTTTTATTTCATCTTTTTTTTTCATGTGATTCAAATCGTACCTCTCGTTAAGACTGATTAAATCTCTCTCTAGTTTCCGGAATATTTCAAAGATGTTCTTTTGATCAGAACATTCTGTATGAAACAGCGAAATCTTACGTTAGAAAAACACCGAGTTACGTATTCGTGTACGTACATCATTATGTACATTTATAGATGCTTACGCGTTCTACTCCGTGCCTACTTAATACCGACTACTCATCCATGCGGATTAAATCTTTGAATATATCTCTGCGACTTCGCTATTATCGCGCGACAGTTCGCAACTGGGATCGCATAATCGCCATCTGGTAGTGCGATAAACCTACTAGGAGAAACGGTAAATAGTCTCTAATGTGTAGTAGAAGGTATAAATCTGACGAAAAAATATTTTTTTTTTGCCGTAAAGCTTCGTCATACGATACCTCGGTAATTCATAATGCAGTTTTGATTGTCTTGCCACGTATGTTCGATCCTTCTTTCCGATTCAGGACTTTGCATCCTTGGAATCGTTGGTTTCGAGGTAAAAGCTCTGTCAATTTCGTTGATTTCGAAACTATAAAATGATCAAGCTTGATCTCCTGTGAAAAAAACTAGCCGATCAAGGTATCCGGTAAAATTGGGTAGAGCGTTGTGCTACAGTTTTCAGAAATCTTTGATCGAAAAGATGACGAAACAGATTGATTTTTTCCAAGTGAATCGTACAAAGAATTACCAAATCGAGCAGCGTTATAGGCTTCCGATTTTCCTTTTTCGAAAGTTGTGTTATGATTCAAAAATTTACTTTTAGTCGAGATGTTATGTTTCGGGATTTCTATTCAAGATACTTACTCTCCTCGACCGTCGCGCATTCGTTTATGAATGTATAGCCGGCGTACCTACCATATATTGAAGATATGTTATATGCGTTGTACATACCAATAGTCGTGTAGTTAAACGGCAGGAATACACAGGGTCTTTGCGGGCTAGACATTTCGTAGATATTGAGCCGATAGGAGCTGCGATAGATACACAGGTATAATGACGAGGCTACAGTCGTAGCAACTAGGGCCAGGTAACTACACGTCAATTCGAGGGTACCAACCAGGAGATGGGAGATGCTATCGGGCCCCCCGCTGCGCCCTGTGATGTATCGATCCCGGTTATACGGCCCTGGATGCCCCCCTAGCTTGCCACATACCCAGACTTCACTTAACTTACTTCATTTTCACCGAACACTGCACCACGTGCCTCGAGTGTAAACCATTCGAAGTTGCCGGTAAACCAGCAGCACCTGACGGGCTAGGACATTAAGGAGCCGAACGGGCGTTCGACGCCTTAAATTTGAATTCCGAATTTTTTGAATGAACTTGAGTTTCATAGAACTATGAGTGGGGAATTAAGAAACGTTGTAACGTGAGCACCGCGAGTATACGTTATGCTGCTACCAGGTCTTTATACGTTTAAAATTTTTTGAAACTTGAACCTCTCGGAGTCATGCATGGTCAGTTCTGCTAATGGCTCGCTAATAGCCCTGTTTCTCCTAGTTTTAATTTATTACCATGTATTTCTGATGGCGTTGTAAGTACTGCGGGTTTATTATAACGCGAAGCTTTCGTCCCGCGCGTCGTTCTACGTCACGTAACGTCGTTCGTCTCGTGACGGGGTGGTCCACCGGTGGTCCACGCAGGGGCACGTGATCCAGCGTGACTTGATGAATTTGCTACGCGTTCAAGTCGAACTCTTTGGTTCGAACTTTGTTTTTTATTATTTCATTTTATTTAGTTTTATTTTAGTTTTTAACTCAGGTAATAAATTCCCACGAGCTAGAAGCAGAGCGTTCTATCTCCCGCCGCACTTATCTAAACCGTGGTATTCTAGTTAAGCGGCATAAATACCTACTAACACAAACCATTCGACGGTGTAATAATCATTGATGGAACGACGAGGAATCGCGATTGTCCGGTTATAAATTCGTGACGCGAATATAACCGTGCTTCGCGCTTGTAATACTCCTGAGCTTTGAGATGTGGAGGTAAAAATCCCGGCGGTATAAGACAAAGAAATATCTGCACGGATTGACGAAAACCTCAGAGATACGCGTCCGATGATCGTTTCTACTGAAAAAAATCCACCGTTAAGAGAGTATTTTTGAACGGTTCCTACTTAAAAATCGTCAATTTCTGCTGTTCCTGAATATGATCGTCAAAAAATTGAATCGAATCGTTTCAGTGTCACGCCGATGAAATCGGAACTCTTATAGCGATGAGAAAATTTTTCACAACTTCGATTCTACGGGGGATGGACGTCGGCCTTTTTTTTCGAATTTCTATATGAAATCCCCACCTCGCTCAAAGGGAATATAAGAAGTTGGAACGACGTTCGGGCATCCGATCCAAGGGGCATGCGCGACCCCGCGACTAATCCTCGGTTTTACGCTTTTTATCATGTACCGCTCTTCTTTTACTTCTTTTTATTCTTCTTCCGCCACCGTTCGTTGGTTCGCGTTATATTCATTCGGTTTATCGTGCGGTAGCTCGATCTCTGGGGACAGCGTTTTCCCACAGAACTATATATACGGTAACCTACACACAGTAGTTATATTCAGCCAGGGGATTGACCCGCCTGTTTCTGCTGGTGGTGGTTGTGGTGCTACAGGAATCAGGATTGATCGTCGTTCCTTACAACTCCTTTGAAAGAATGCCATCAGCTCATGGCGCGGGCGTGCGACTCGCTCCTTATATTCGAGACTTAAAGGGAGCTACCATAGCATAAGATTGGCAAGAATTTCGTACCCGGTTAATTTCGATACCTTGAAACGAACGGGAATAAAGAGAACGAAAAGCAAAACCAGAACCTGCAGCACCACGGAGCCAAGAGGATGCCGCGCCACTCCGCATTTCAGATCCGCTCGGATCCTGCATGCGCGGAGAGTCGACTTCTCCGACACACGAAAAGAAGCTTAAGTGTCGATGTTATCGTCGGTGGAGGAGGTTCCGCGTAATCTATCCAATTATCGGTTGATCAGTGCCGTATAAACGGGGGCCAATGAAGGGCCCTCGACAAACGAGGGTTGGTAGCTCATCGGCAGCTCGATCAAACGGCCCGGGGCGTAATCCGGCGCGTATTGAACCCAACTTACTAGTCGCCATTTCTCGGGGAGCTTTGGATAGCCCCCGGATATTGGGATCTTGTAGGGTCCGCCGAGGGCCCCTTTGAGGCGGGGTCGTGGCGTATTGCACAACGTTGGTATTGCCCTGGCGTGCGATTGCCACTTAAAGTGCACTATAATGGCTGTAAGACCGCTAAGAAGAACGCGATCTTAAGAAACGCCGTGCAACGCGGTTGATGGTGTTGGTACTACATGTACATATAAATATATATACATGGTTAGGTACACCGAGGGGCCCTGCGGATGCGGATCGCCGTTGGGCCTTTCACTGGGGGCCCGCAGGCTGCGGGTCACGACCTCACCGCGGTCCACTCCCTTTTATTTTTCATTTTTATTTTATTTTCTGTTCTGTTCTCCTCTGTTTTATTTATTTTATTTTTGTTTTTTTGATTCTTTTTCTCTTTTCATCCCGACTCCATTTTACCTAACCAGCACGCCTCTCGATCTGCTGCTCCGGCTTCGGTTGTGGCTACGGCCGTCCGGCTCCTCGTTCGATCTCCTATCCTCGTTTTTCTCGCGCCAGGACCAGAGCAGCACCTCTATCTTCACGGTTTGCTCGCCTTATCTGATGCTGTAATACCTTCTTTACGGTTTGGTCAACCCCGCCGAACCGCGATCTCAATATAATTGCTCTCTTACGAGCAACGATAATCCGCGCAACTTCTCTAGCCGCCGATTTAACCCACACCCTATCACCTCATTGTTTTAGTTCGATAAAATTGCGAATAATAAGATTGCTCAAATTATTCTATCGCACTCCCATGGGATTTTATTTCACATTAACTGCATCATTTTTACCTGTAGATAGTCTATAATTATACCAAAGTATATACGTGTATCTCCACCAATATTCCCAACGACTTTCATCCATTGTTTTCTCTTCCTCTCTCTCCCTCACTCTTCATATTTATAACATACATACCTACCGCAAAATATATTTGACGTGAAATCGGGCTGTCGCACGTGTCGAATTTTTAAAACAGCTCCCAAAGCAGCTTAGGTACATTTTTATGTATCATATAAATGTACATACATACACACAGAGAAGTATCAGAGAGACGGCCGGGGATCACGACGAATCTGGTATTCTCCGTCGCTCAACAATGTCACCGCTTGTTTCGTAATACCGTTTCCTGCGCGGCTCTTAAAAAACCAGTGTTATGTTTATACGTAAATATAATACAGATATACACGTACACGACACCAAAACCCCCCAAATTACACCTCAGAAGTGTGTAAGCTATAAAAAAGATTGTTTCGGTCCCCCTTCGTCGCGATGCCTAAATGAGAACATGGTTGAAACAGATTTGGGGGATCCTTTTGAACAGCCGCGTGGTTTATGTAAAATGAAAATTTTTCCTCCATTCTACCGACTTCTTTTTTTCTATAATGTATCTAATTCCGCTGCAACCCCCCTTGTTTTCCTCTACTGAACGAAATACTTTCTTTCGATATTTCACAGCTCCATCAGGTTATCCCGTAATCGGGGCTTGATAGTTTCGCAGAAAGAAGAAGAAATTTTTTTTTTCTTTCCGAACCATAATCGAGCAAAAAACCGAAGAAGTTCGCGTCACGATATAGAGAAGAGGCGGCTATTTCGAGCTTCGAAATTGCTGGCGCCCGAGGGCCAAAACACGAGTGGCGTAATTCGAATCCGCGCACCTGTTGCACAATTTTCTAGTTCTAATGATAACCCCTAAAAATACCTTTAATTGCGTTACTTAAAACCCCCAGCTCAACTCTCAATGGTCATCAGAACCGGACAGACATATTTTCCGAGTATATTTTCGAGAAGAGACGGAAGAACGGAATAATTTTATACCACTCATCATGACTCTACGTGGATTTTGATGTCCCCTATCGTCCGTAGCAGCCTCCGCGATGTGAATATCAATTTCTTTTTTTTTTATTTTTCTTTTAAAACCTCGGGATATAAAGCGAAGCTCTCGGTACATCACGGGCACAACTTTTTACCAGTGCGAGAATATGACGAGACGTTGGAATTAACAAGACACCCAAGGTCTTCGTATATGTTATGCTTTTTGTAGAAAAAAACTGCGGCAAAATTACGGTAGGTATTCGCGTACACGTATTTTAATGTGCATTTGAATTATCATGAGCTACCGTAATAACCAACTCAAGAATGAATGTGGTATGTGTTCGTCGTTATGTGTCCTGAAATATTTTCTTTTTGTTAAGAGGCGATACTTCAAAGAAACTTTCGATGCCTTGTGGTATTTAACAGTTCGGATAAAAGATACGCCCCTGACGCGGGTAGTACGCGGTTATATTCTCATGCCTGAATTGAACTTGACCGGTTGTACCAAATTTCGTTTTAATCGGTCGAAGCGATTCTTACAACGTAGAATCTCGCGTACGTATACATGTATACTTCTTTTGGTCACGTCCGCACCTAACTTAAATCATCGCTTCGTTGACTGATAAATATTACTATCTACATACAGTTCGAAGCGCTGGTCAAAGCAGCCTGGGTAACGAGAGAATTTAAATTCAAGGTACACTCTAGCCACTTAAAACGGTTGTTGGATCTATCCCATTTTCAATAAGATTTCTCGCGCGCGGTAACATGTTTAAGATATGTTGTAGATACACATATACGAGCCGTATTTACAAGCGTCGAGTTTCTCATACACGACCCCCTTGATCCCACGGGATAAAATTGGGACCCACCCACATCGAAGATTATAATATTAATACGGCCGAAAAATCCTAAAAACACTGGGAGCTGTCTAAAACTATTTGTAAGCAAAACGGCTCATCCAGTTTTCATGTATACGGGCGATATACATTAGCCCACGCACTCCGGCAACAGCAGCCGATATATCCGAGGGTTGTAAAGAATGCGTTTGAGTTTCGTATCTATACGTCATATATAACACATACAAGTACAAATTGGGCTGCGCGGGTTGTTTAACAAATTTGGTCTAGCTCCGCGGGGGGTTGTTCGGCTCGCTTGGCCAGTTGGGCTGCCGCTGAACGCGGTTCTAATCTTTCTCGGGATAAGAAATAAGAGAAAATAGAAGAGGAGAAGAAGAGCCTGGAGGAGAGCGAGTTCGGAGACGCCGCGGTTCTTCGGGGCCGCCGGGCATCCTTCGGTATTCGTTGCACGAGCGGTCGCACCGTATACACGGAACACCGGGGCGCCCAGGTCCGTGTCGGCACGGTGCCTCGTCTGCGCTTACCTTAAGCTACGTATATAACGTAGACGTACGTAGTCACATAACGCACGTGTGTACACAGGTACAATTTACCAACACGGTTTAGTAAAACACGCGCAAGTGGAGACGACTGTGACTCTGCCGTAGCTCCGGAGAGCTGAGCTTAGCTGCTGCTGAGCTGTGCTCTCGTGTATAGCGATATACTATAGTCGGAGCGCCGAAGGCAGGAGCACGAGTGAGGAGGCATCCTGCCTGCCTCGCGGGAGAAGAGGTACCGCTATCGCCCTTTGACCTCTTAGAGCAGGCGAACGAGGCTTCGCGTCCATCGCTGGTATATCGGTAATTTTGCGCTCGACTCCCGCCACAGCCGCTTCCTGGTCCCGGACCAACTGGACCAGACCCCGATGTTCTCCTGCTGCTAGCTTCTTCGGATCTAGATCATCCAAAACCCCCTCGCTCTCCCTTCGACGATCATGTACCAGACAATTAATTAAATCCGAGGAAACGTCAGTCTACCGTTCTTCGGCTAGTCGGTCGAGAGATTTACCGAATTCAAAAATCCTTCATCTGCATTTGCCCTCGTTGCTTCGTGTAGACCTCACCGCACGCACAACTTATTTTCGAAGCGAGTGTAAAAACTCAACGAGTGATGTGCAGCGGTCAAAGGTTTCGTTAAGCTTGCTGACCACGTAGATTGTTGAGGAACGGAGTCGTCGCTTGCGGAGCCCCATACGGATTCTTTCGATGAAATTGGCACAGCTTCTTCGTTGCCTAGGCGCCAAGAGGTACGCGGCACATACGCGGAGCTTTATTCTTTGTGTGCGTGTAATAGCTCACGGCTTACAGGTTCTCAGGGTTGGTATACCGTTACGATCCTCTCCGCAGCATCGGCAACAGCAGCAGCATAAGAAAGAGCGCAGTAAAGGTATAGAGGATTATATTTTGCCTCTCGCAATGGAGCTCGTTCGATTCATGATTCAAAAAATCCGTGACAAGGCCAGAAGGAAAGAGACTCGGAAAGAGGCGACGTTCCAATCCGATCACGCGACACACGTTCCGTATCCTATAGCTCTAAGGTTCGCGGGGTACCTTATGAACCACCGAGACCTCTAGATCTATACCCATGTATAACTGTTTTCAAGGTATATGTATTTTAAAACCCGCGACAAACGTACGACGCGGTCAGGGTATAACACCGCGCTTTGTTCCTTTGGGTGGACGAAACCCTGGCAAAGGATCGCTTCGTTTTAATCGCTAATCACCAATTAACCGGGCGTCCTACGTCCAAAACCCCCAGAAGCATTTTAACGAGCTGCGTGGTCGCCTGGTTCGGAATTTTACTTCGGCTTACTTGTTGCTTCGCTGCTGCTGCTGATGTTGCAGGCTGGATCGTTGGATGGTCGGATGGCTGGCCGGTCGGTTGGCTGTCGGGCAGCCAGGTCGGTCTTCCCTCCCTCCGCTGAATACCCTGCCCTGGACTATGCGAGGTTTTCTTAGATGTGTGTGCGTGTGCCCGGACCAATTAGTGCATACTTCGGCTCGGTGTGCAGTCGGTGGTGGCTTAAGAGAAACACGGGCCACGGACAAGCGGGCATTGCTTCGCCTTTCGCTCTTCTATTTTCCGCTTGTTTCTCGCGTTTCCAGTCTCGGCCCTACCGTTTGATCTGTCAACTTGACAGCAGAGCATAAGCGGGCCTTTCAAATTTTCAGTGCTGAATTTTGGCGACCGATCCACGTCAAGCTGTATATGAGTTTCGCAACCGACCGAAAAGAGAGAACCACGAATATAAAGAAACAAAAAATACATCATTTAACATGAGTTGTTTTGGCGGCAGAGACGAGCAGCTCTACCTGCTAGAGCTTATGATTGGACGTCTGAGTTTAGTCCCCGAAAAATTGAAGGAGATCCGCGACAGTCACCTTGTGATTAAAATAAAGTTCATCGATTTCCCTGTCTTCGAGATATCCCGAACTGACTTTTCCTCCACTAAACCAACTCCACAAAATTCTGAAGATGGATCTCTCGACTACTTCGCTGGAAAATCATGTCTTTTCACAATGCAGCCTAGAGATTTGGTCCAGGGAATGCAGTCCAATCCGTTAAGAATCGGTGTGTTTTGTCTCGGCGACACGTTTCCCATCGCCGAGTCCGAGGTACCTATTTCAGGTTGTCTCTGCGACCAAGTAGCAATGGCGATGAACGACCCCGATAATTTGCCGAAACCGTTCTCGTTGAAGGGAGGGTTTCACCTTTCCGAACCCGGTGGTAATCCATCAGGAAATATCAGTCTGGATTTGAGGCTCACATGTTTCGGAAAATCAATCACTACCCATTACCAATTACAGCCGAATTCTTTTCTCTTCAAAAACGATAAGGAGAAGGGTGAATTTTGTGTGAAACGGGTTATTCCTCCGCCTATTTGTGGAGACCAGAACATCAAGATTATGCAAGACGGGAGAGAGGTGCAGATGGGAAAGTGCGGAGATAGCATGCTACCTGACGCCTTTCCCGAGGAACAATTATCGCCACCGATGCCCGAGGAAAATGAGGACGAGAAGAAACCGTTGGGAAAAATAAAAATAAAAAAAGAAAAGAAGCCAAAAGGAAAGGGAAAGAGTAAAAAACAGTAGTGAGCACAGCGATTCCTTTTTGTTGGAAAATATCCCTGGTAACGGAGCATCGATACGCGAATCACAATCATCAGTTGGTTATCGAGATCTACCATCCGTGGTATCGTGGCACCCGTTGGCAACCGGGTCCAAAATTAATGGAGTGGTTAAGCTAGCAAATTGTGAAACGGGTAGTTCCGTTAAAAAAAATACATATTTATATAAACTTGAAAATAAAATTTTCAGTGCTACGTAAGTGTGAATAGCGCAAAAAATCATTAAAATGGAGACTACAGGCGGCTGTATTGGCTCGAAAAAAGAGCAGCTTTACATGCTCGAACTTCTCGTCGATAAGTTAAACCTCAGCCCCGATAAGACTCAGGAAATTGGTACAGCACCTTTGTGCGTACGTCTCAAATTCGTCGATTTTCCATCCTTTGAGATCAGCCAGGCTGAATTCGCAAAGCAAAAAGTTAAGGAAGCCCCAGTAAAATCTGACAAGAAAATCGCGACCGAATGCACGGTTGACTTCAGCGCTGGGAAGTCATGTCTTTTCACGAAACAACCTCGTGATTTGGTACAAGCAATGCAATCGCGACCCTTGAAGGTAGGCGTTTACAGAACAGTCACAAAGGCGGCATGTGGTGCATTTGTAGATGATTTACCGATTTGCGAAACGCGAGTTCCTCTCTCGGGCTGTCTATGCGACCAAGTAGCAATGGCGATGAACGATGCTGATCACCTGCCCAAACCCTATACGTTGAAAAATACCTACAACCTGCTGGACGATAAGGGGAGACCTTCTGGGACAATTGCCATTTTTCTGAGGCTTTCATGTTTCGGGAAGTCGATAGTTACTCATTTCACTTTTCAAGAACGATCGTTTCTATTTAAAAGTACGGAATCTAGCGATGAATTTCAATGCACCAGGGTTCCTCCGACCGAAGAGGAACTAGCGAGAAGAGCTAATCAGGTCAAGGATAAGATTTGTGTTTCTCAGGCTGAACCAGAACCGGAAGAAGATCCTCTTCCGAAACCTAGTGACGTCATTGGACTGGCACCAATTTGCCAAGAACTTGCGAAAAGAGACGGAGGTCCAGCGAATTTGTATCCGCCGATAACAGCACCCCTGAAATCTCCTAAAATCACTATGGATCATCCCGATTTTGAAAAGTTAACGAGCGCAGAAAAATTGAATGATAAAAATTACAGGGGGCTCGTTTATCGCGAACATACTAACGAGAAGATTTGTGAATGTGCTTGTTCTCCCGGTGGAAACTTCCTGAATCGTTTAACCGGTGATTTTCCTTGTACCGGTGCAGCATGCGGTGGTGGATGTTGTGTTGGGACTAGGCGTTTGGATCCACCTCCTCGGGATCACGATGGAGGTAGCGATAAGATACCGTGTTATACCGGAAACTGCTGTTCCGGGAAACCAAAATTAGCTACAGGGGATATCGCTTGCGGGGGATGCTGTAACGAAGCACGAATGCGGGGTGGTGGTTGCTGTGATGGGATGAATTCGGGAGCTGGAACCTCCGGGGGACTTGAAGTTACGGAAAACAGGGTGAACCCTTTTTACAGGAATCAATCCGCTCCAGAAAATCGATCAATGAACGCCAATATTTCCGGAGCTTGCACTTCCCCTCAGGGCGAAGGAGGCTCGTCAAAAAAACCAGGTTGCGGTTGTTACGGAAAGAGCGGTGCAGGCGAAATGCAAACTAGGCCAGCCCTTGGGAAGGCGGGAGGTTCCTGTACAAAAAGACCTTGCCTAGGGGTCGACTGTCTCCTCCGGGCTTTCAAAGAAACACAAGACTTCGTGGATTCGATTGGAAAAGTTCCTGGTCTCGCGGGTCTCGGACTTCCCGATCCATCTGAGAGTCCCTATTTTGGTAGGGATAGAGATGATGTAGAAGATACTTGCGCCCCGAAAAAAACACCTGGAATCGGGTCTTCCCGTCACCTGAGTACCACAAGCGCTTCATTTGCAACGAGGAATCAAAATTTTCCAAAAGCGCCGAAGTCTACTGGAGGGATAAATTTTCCTCCGCTCCCAAATCCGTTTCCTTCAATAATCCCAGGGCGTACAGGAGTCGTAAGAGAGGCTTTACCTGAGATCGGATCGTTCGGTACGGCGCGTGGAAGAAGGAAAGACGATAGAAGTGAGAAACAGAAAGAGATGGAAATGAGCCCCATAACTCCGATGGATATCGAATTCGGTCCTTGTGGGGAACCGAGGTGTAAAGCGCGCAGGAAAAAAACTCATAATGATCCGCATCAGACCGGAGAAGGTCACAGCGGTCTCTCGCTATCGAAGAAACTTCCGGTCCAGGTGCGACCCAACAGTGGGGGAGGTTTTTTCAGGATAGGCGGTGGAAGATCTTCCAGTAAAATTCAGAAGCATACTTCTAAAAATCCACAAACAGTTCTTGGCCCGTTTGGTGATCGAAACCTAAACTCAAAGTCCTACGTGAAGGTCAGCAGGCGAGTAATGAAGTTTGTATATACTACGGGAGCATCCTATCCAGGAATTAATTACGGGCATAAAAATTGCTTGGACAATCGAATGAGGGTACCTGCGAATATGGGATGGCTATGGAATACGAATCAAGTTGTGGGTAGGCTTAAGCCACGTCTTGGTTGGAAGCCTGGCGCGATTTCTCGGTTCATGAACGAGCTCCTGAGGCAGGCGAAGGTCGCTGGTTCAACCGAGAGCAGGCCGACGAGTTCCTCTTCGAAGAGCAAAAAGGGGAAGATGTTGAAGAACAAGAGCAGGAGCTCGCCGTCAGTAAATAAGGGACAGGGAACGAAGAAGAAGGATGGAGAGGACGAGGAGACGGAGCTACCGCCCACGTTGCACATTCACCGGAAAGACGGGACGTACTACGTTACGATGTACCCGATAAAGCAGGAAACAATGGATGTCCCGCAATTGCAAGAGCCCATGAAACCTCTCCAGTTTAAAATCACCAAAAATAAGGATGACGCTTCGATTGCCTCCAGCTCAACTGCTTCAGATATGGAGATTGAATTTTCTCCCCCTGCCGCTGTTAATCGCTATCGTAAAAAACCAAACGTTATTCACGTCACCACGCAGGTTAAACAACAAGAAATAATTGATGCATTGAAACCACCGGGAAGCAAGAAGGGCAAGCGAGAGGGAAAAGGAGCAGGGAAGAAAGGAAAAAAGAAGTAATTTCATCGAGGCATCAGGGTGATTCCATCTATGAACGGTATGTCGAAAATTTGTACTAGGTACTAAATCTTAAAGCTAATCAATTAGCAATTTAAAAATCGTTGGGCATCCGAGGAAAATGTTTCATCGATATAATCATCGAATTATAATAGCAAAGGTTTCCATAAAAGTTTGTTAAATTGATGTTTCAGCTCTGTCAGCAAATTCTTGGGACTTGAATTTCTCCGCGTTCGCCCGATCGCAGCGCCACAACCAAGAACTAACCAAAGTGTCCTTGTGGTGTCTGCTATTAACCTTCTGCTGTCCGCTCCCGCTGCTGTCACATCGAACTTAACCTCATATTGGAAATTAGTTTATTATCTAAAACATCTTTGATAAAATGAGCGATACTAGTGATCAACGCAGGAGGGAATCCTTGAAGAAGAAAATGCTAGACTTGCAAAATGTTAACATAGGGCCTCTTCCCGTTGACTCGCCGTGGGTCAGACCTGTGCGAATGCAATTCCAGCAGGATGGAAAAATTAAAAATTGGGACCTACTTCGAACACACGATTCCGTAGCTATAATCATTTTTAACACTAGCAGAAAAAAACTGATATTTGTCTCTCAATTCCGTCCCGCGGTTTATTACGCAAGTTTACCAGAAAAACAGGGAAAAGTCGATGTTCAACAATACCCGCCAAGCCTTGGTGTTACGTTAGAACTATGTGCTGGTATTGTTGACAAAAATTTACCTGTAATAGAAATTGCTAGGGAAGAAGTACTTGAAGAGTGTGGATATGACGTGCCTGTCTCTAACTTCACTAAAATCAGCGGTTGCAGGTTTGAACCTAGTCCAAATCTCTTCTTTGTGTCCTAGTCCAATAAACATTTGCTAACAGTTGCATGTGTGAAAATAGTTTCTGCTTATTCATAACGAATTTATAATTTTGTCCGTCTATGTGAGAGTAATAAATTATGTCCTACCCCAGAAATATCTCTTATTTTTGAAGTAACAAATAGAACTGACAGCATGTCGCTCCGTGGTTTCAGGAGTGGAGTGGGAGCCATAGGTGCTAATGAGACATTATTCTATGCTGAAGTTACAGACGAAATGCGTGTTAATCCTGGTAAGTGTTATGCGCATGGGCTAGAAGTCAGTCATGCATTATAGAATTATATTCAAAGATTACGAAACTGGATGATATTTCAGGCGGTGGTTCAGAGGTTGAGGGCGAGCTTATTGAGGTGGTTGAATTAAGTCCACAAGAGTTCAAGGAATACATTAGTCGACCGAGCATCCCAAGCCCTCCAGAGACTCTGGCAGCAGCGTTTTGGTTTTTTCACAACAAGCCTGAGTACTGTTCCTAGGTGAATGTTTTGGTATTTTCCTTTGCAAGTAATCTCGTCCACTGACCGAAGAACAAATTGATACATACTAATATATAACAAAATAAATAATAATTGATTGAATTGTTAAGGGAATTAATCGAATGATGAAGTTGGCATTTATCAATTTACTTTTTATTTACAAGGCGCGTGTATATACATGGTCGGTGCACTGTAGCGGCTATTTAACTTGCTTCTAACTAACTGTTTGCATAATAGGTACTCTAGTGCTCAGCCTCATCTTTTGTGAACTGTGAACTGACCCATGCCAAACCCCACTTCAGATTTGTCAGTAAAAATTTAAGGGCTTTCGTCCATTGCTCCTCGGAATTAAATTGAATCCTGTAACCAATAGAAAGAGATAATTAGGTTTGCTTGTCACTTTTCACTCAAGGATTATGGGTAGTCGGTGAGTATATCAATGATACTTTACTTGATAGAATAGGAATTGCCAGTGGCGGAATCCTCAATCTTGCCACGATCCATTCTATAGGGAAGGCAAAAACCACTATCACCTTTCTCGACCTGTTCTTTGAACTGTTGCAAGCAATCCAAAAAAGCGACCATTGCCGCGTCAAATTTAGTATCCCATAAAAATTTGAATCCACCACTGCCATATAATGGAAGTTCTCTGTGTTGATCCAAAACTTCAATGTAGCTATGATTACCAAATGGGACCAATCGAAAGCGCTGGAATGTAAGATTCATCTTTCGGGCTAGGGCTGTTAGTAAGAGGGTCGTTTGACCCCATGCTGCATTTATTTCACTCCAGTCTACAGGGGCACTAGGTAGTCGACCCAACCGAAATGAATTTATTGTTCCAAAATGTCCAGAGTGCCAAATATGGAACGTCGCATTAAATACGTTCGTCTTTTTCAGCCTCTCTAGTTGTGAAGCTGCGTAAGCCACCTGATTCTCTAAGCTGTAAAAGCATATCTATGTAGCATACAACGTTTTAAATTCATCCTTTGCGAGTTATTTCAGATCCAAACATATAGAAAATTCGAAGACACTCAAGGACTGTACAAATTAATGAAATGAATACGCTTTACATTGTTCAGCCAATTGCTCTACGCAATAATTGATAAAGCAAACATGCTACAATGGGATAGAGATTTAGTACTCTACAGCTATTCGGTGGGAAATTATGACGATGGTTACTTGCTTACATGGCCTACGGATAAAAGTGAATCAAATATCTATGGAATTACCTTCTGAATTCATCTTCAGCAAACATGAGATCCCTTCTATGCCTGGAATACTCTCTCCAATATCTCTCTTCCTCACCCTGTAATCTCTCTCTCTCTCTTTCCTGCTGAGCTATGGCATTCCTTGTCGCAGCTTCCTCCCTCCTCAGAGCCTCGAGCTCACCGATCATTCGCTCCTCTTCAGCTTTAATGTCCTGGAGTTCTTTAACCAGATTACTCATCTCCAAATCTTCATCCTGTTGTTGTTGCTCAGATTCCAAGTGTTTTATGTATTCGTTGTAGTCTGACCATTCTCCCTCTGTCAATCTCAATTGCTGATCCATCAACATTAAGAGGCTGTCTGTACATTCATCACATAACGGATGGTCTGCAGAACTGCTGCTGCTCAATATATCGAACAATGTTGCTCTCACCTAGAGACAAAGATAGTAAAAAACAAGATTCAGAATTCAGTTAGAATACATCTGGAAAGGTGAGTTGTACCCTCAGGTGATGGCTAAGGCTTTCCGTTTCACCAGAATCTCCAACCAGCATAAATCCATTAGCACCATTAGCTGATTCTGTGAGACGGAAAGGTGGAGCTAACTGCTCTAGGCTACCACTGTGGTGATCGAGCTCTCCAACTGTCTGTTGTTGTATCGGTACTGCCATTTAAATTCAGATTAGATTAATGAGGACATAGTATTACTCTTGCATAAAAATTTTCTGAATTTATTCAACGTGTGTTTGAGTATTTTGTTTTCGGAATGAAAATGTAATTTTTATAGTGAATATCAAAGGCCGAAATTTCGACGGTGTGACGATGTTTATACAGATCGAAATGGAATTACCTACGTGAAAGTTCAGCCAGCGTGTGTTCCCCCAAATGATTGAAGCTCGAATCTAATCTGAGAGGCTGGAGGCATCGCTGACAAGCAAAGCTCACGGTAGTTTTGGTATCCACCATTGTTACCTCCTCGTCAATGAATTATTACTAGACTGCGCTTTATGCAACGGATCGTTATTTACAAATACGGATTTGACACTTGGAAGATGTGGATCAGCTGATTGCACATTACCCAAGCTTCACAGTTCAACGGGAGTCCTCAACTCTTCTAGGTGGCGCCAGATCCCGGTGCATAGTTTGTTGGGCTTTGGCGAGCTTGGGAAATGTGTAGCCAAGGAGGTAGTGTGGCTAAGAAAGCGGAATCCACCATATTCAGATCATAGGAATTAATTGAGCGCGGGATTCAAGATGGTACATAGGAGCGATGAAGGGCGTTGACTGAAGATTGTACTCTGAGGGGTGGCTACTGCACTATTGAATCATTTATTGTAAATTCTAGTGATTCTAAAATTCTTAGAATTTTGGGGACAGGAATAAAATTTTCAAATCCATGTTGAATACTCAAACCAATTCCTGAACTTCAAGGACAATGATTAACCGTCATGCCAAATAAAGGGGAGGGAAAATAGGGGATATTTTATTTCTTTGACTCTTTGGCCTCTTGCTATCAAAGTGAGTGCATTATACCACCGGAGCTTTCTATGACCCTAGTCATTGACTGTCGGTTTAATCATTGCCACATCGGTCTGCCGAATTGAACGGTATCCGTTGAGTCGCAGGTCAGCTCGCTGCTGGTCGTGAGCTTCGGTTGTAGGTTTTTCGTGAGATGGCGCTTAGAGTGCATTGGATCGTGGCGTCTTCACTGTGCTGATGCACTCAACTGCATTCACAGACTCCGTAGGAGTTTTAGTTGAATACAAATGGATCTATGAAATTAGAAAAATTAGATAATATTTTTTTTGAATGCAAGATCTTGGAAAAAAAGGAGCCTGAACATTTTATGCCTTTATTCTAATTACTGACACCCTTAAAATCTCAAAGCGCATAGGAATAATGGGTGCATAAAAAATTTTAATTGTATGTATTATACATGCTCCGTTTTCTAAGAGCCTGGGTTTTCTACGATATCTAATTCCCAATGCAATTATTGAAAATCCAATGCAGTACATAGTTTTGTTATGATTCGCATCGGTTACGTAGAAATGAGAAATAATAATTAACGCGGACGTGTAATTTTCCGTTTCGTAATTATAGATTAGAAGTTGAATAAATTTAGTTCCCACCCCTTATGGGTTTGTAATAAAAGCTTGTCTTTGGGACTTGTATCTTCGTTTGGTTCGACCGCATCGTGTGCTGCATCGGCGTTATATTAACTGCCTCGTAGTTCAGAAACGTGTTTTCAAACTTTCCTGAAATAGTCAAGGCAATTAACTCAGCGGGACGTATGTCCGTGGCATAGGATCGAGATTGACGAGGAGGCGGGAGGCCGAATGTTAGGTTGAAAAAAACCCATTCAAAATTTGAATATAACATTTCAAGTTACACTACAAATTTGATTGGAACATAATGATGACGGTAACTGCACGCTGAGAAAATATTAAATCCAATCCAACGGCCCATCTCATTATCAAAATTAATGTCGAGTATTTATAGGTACGCTTTTCTCGCTTTCCCAAATTCTCGTTTGACTGTAATTTAAATTCAAGTGCAATCGGTGCGTTATAATCTTGAAATTCAATTTGCTATCGCCCGGTGCAGGATCCCATTTATATCGGAATAATCGCCATGCAGGTTGCAGCATCGCGAAATCAGGCATCGCCAAAGATTTAAAGAATCGCTTCTTCGTTACTGAAAAGTGTTATACGGCGTATCTCATTCCTTTATTGTAAAATCAAGAACACCGCTTTTTGCTCCCATCGCCCTGCACTTCTTCACGTCCCAGCTGCATCTGTTGCTGCTCGTCTTCTCTGCAGGATCCCTCGACTAGTTCGGGTTAAAAAGACTGTCGTTATCTTTAAGACGTATCCGTAGAGAATCTCATGAGTTTCTGTAGTAGGTATAGCAGCATTGCATAGGGTTGGCAAAGCCGCGAAGGTTCTGTAGGGGTATACCTATACCCGTGGGTGGTGAGCGGTGACGGAGATCGAAAAAAAGATGGAGATGAAGATGGAGGCGAAGAGATACGGTTCGGAAAGGGTCTGAGCGAGTGGACAGACGGAGCAAGCGATGCGACAGATACAACTACACCGTCCACACGGGACTTATGCTAATGTCCACCCGCAGACGTTTTGTAGAACGACAGGGTGCAGAGCGCGGGTATATCGTGGTACGGGGCGACTCAAAAGACAAACAAAAATAATAAAAATAAAAATCTAACAGATAAAACGTAATACACGAATGAAATGTAAGAAGATGCCGAAGACCCCGATACTGCTGTTGCTCCTGCTGCAGCTAAGGGCTCAACAGGTGGGTTCTTACAGTTTGGTTGAATTTTCTCAACAAGGTCGTGGGAGTTCTGCGGGTCCCAGGATCGCGAAGATATCTCTTATACGTCGCGTCGTACAAGAATTCCGGATAGATATGTATAAGTATAGACATCTTGTTTCTTGCAAAAGTCTAACACATTTGATGTATATTATAATGTAATCGAATCATATATGCAGAAAAATATATGGGCACCCTGATGAGGTCTAGGTTGAGGTTGTACTATAGATCGTGTTTAATTCCAAGGCTCGTTTGTGGTAATTAATTATTCCTATATACGCGCGTATACACATAGTAAAATAGTAGTTGCGACGGTAATTCCAAGCTAACGTAACCGGTGGAATCAACCCGCTCTATAGATACACGTATACATATATATCTATATATTTGGTTGTTTGCATTTGAAAGTGTAAAACGAGAGATACCGGGGCATCAGATTTAAATCTGATGTTTGTTCTGCCGGAGGTGTCGACGTCTATAATTGTACACCAGCCACATAGCGTAGGTAAATACATGTATAATCGTCATGTATATTATAATTATAATACTTATATACATGCGGTATGGTCTGTAGTGTTGAATTTTTGGTCTCTCGTTGCTCTACACGGATAACATTTTGCTGATACGTCGGTTACATTTCATGTTCGCCGTTCAAAATCGTGATATATGAGACTGACTGCTGATCGCGATATAAAGATAAACAATTTCAGGCTTTTAAATAAGCACACCCGGTTAGCAAACGTTGATAATAATTGTAATGTTATAAATAAAGTTCCGATAAAATTAAACTAGCTCCAGCTCGATCCGTTCTGAATTCAGTTATATTATTAATTATAGATTGACTGTGTTACAGAGAAAAGATAAATTGTTAGGATGCAGATTTCATTTTCCAATAAATTATCGAACTTGTACGCACATCCCTGCATCATATTATCGCACGTAGATTTGCAGAATATTGCGTGTAGCATCATTAGCTGGTATCTAATATATACGCATATACGAGATATCGCGCGAAGCTCGGCATGCGCATCATCAGGGTCGATTAATCTCAATTTGGCGGTACGCTGGACTTCTCGACCCGGGTCACTGCACGACTTTCGGCATTCCATTAGTCATTTACCTATACCGGGTCTGTATACCTATATATGTGTATACGTGTACTAGTAGCTGTGGAAATAGGTACTATAGTAATTAATATTAATTATGGTACAGGATCCTAAAAGCCATATGATCAGAAGAAACCCGCGCGCAGCTGACATTGTTTTGATGGCTGATATCATACAACATTGACATCCTCCTGATAACATGCACGATGCAGTTCTAGATGGAAATTCGCATTTCTTTAGTAGGAGCTTGCAGGGCGAGCGCATGTAAAATGCGCCGCAGGTCGACGGGCTTCCAATAAGCAGCGGGTCCGAGGCGAGGTGTTCGAGCAGCTCGCGACCTGATCCACACCTGATCCGAAAGTGCAGGCAAGCCAGGCGTCGAGGTTCGGCTTGGGCTGAAGTGGGTGGGCGGTGACTGGCGACCAGGTTGATTCTACCAAGGCGGAGTGTACCCAGGGAGTGAAGTGAAGCCGAGTTCGAAAGTTCGAGAGTTGAGTGAGGCGCGGGCGTCAACGACGGCATCGCCGTCGAGAGGGTCTCCGCCAATCCGTCGCTCAGCGGCCATGTTGCTGGGGCGGAGCCCTCCTCTTTTACTCTTGCGATACTCACCACTACCATTGCCAACGACCAGCACCTCTCCCCTGATGTAAAAGTTGTTGGTATCGCCGCGCGTTGCCCTGCAGCAGCAGTTCACTCTGCTTACAACACATCGCTTGCCTGCCATGCACCTGTAAGCTCTGAGGCTGCAACCTGACCTCCAGCTTCCATCGAGTGCTTTCGTTCGACCTTGCAATGTCCCCGTTGACACACGTTGATTTTTCGCCGACCTCTCCTCTCCATCTCCATCTCCATCTCCATGGGCTTTCAAATGAGGAATCATGAAAAAATGAAATGAAAAAGCTTAGCAGCATGTAGATCATCGGTGACGTAACTGCCGCTGGTCCCGCATTTGTTGACGAGTGTTATGGGGTCAGATTTGGGAAAGAAGTTATACGTGTGAACGGGCATTACATAGGTAGACCGCAGGTGCATCGTGTGACACATGGGTCCCAATTAGTATTTTGGATTAATTTGTCTTTTTCACACCTTACCGAATAGGGACACGCAGGGTCCAGCGAGTCGAGCCTTCGGGTATATAAGCGCGGGCTCATCTCGTATTATATAGTGGGGAATATAAATAAATCTTAAGATTTCGTCGGCGCCAAATCAGAAGCACGGGAGTTGTTGTCGATGCCGACATCGTGTTGGACTAATGTAGACGGTATTTCAACGTAACTGCTTTGCCTATCTTAACGCTGAGCTTTTCGTACGCATACATGTTTAAGACGAACCTTTTCGATAGTGAGAATCTCGCATATTGGGTATAGGCTAAGTAGGTATTTACGTACGTGAATATGGACGTTATAGGTATACACGGGTATAACTTTCTTGAAGAACGCGCGCGGCGTACGATTTCCTGAATCGAACGATTTATCGTCGGTTTATTGGGCTAATTCAAACGGCGTGTTTCTTACCATCGACCGCGTCTCCAGCATCTGACTATTGGGCGACCGATGAACGCGCGGCCAGTTGCGGGCCCCGGATCTACTGACGTGATTAAAACGATAAAAATCACCACCGTTAATGGATCAAATTGAAATACATGAATCCACCTACTCGGTAGGCGAACCACCGATTTATACGCTTGTCGGCAGTCTCAGAAAATTTATGTCAGTCTTCTAGCTTATAAATTATACCGGTGAAACAGTACCGGCTATCCTATCTATACAACTACCAGCTACTATATAGCTCTTCGACGTACACATATACCAAGATAAAACGCACGGTGTACAAACACCACACATATATATGCATAAAACTGGTACAGCCGCTCAAGAGTTGACTGCTACCGCTTACGGATATTTTTTCTTGGGATAAATTTCTCAACAAATATTGCGCTGACTGTATAACATAATATGATTTCATTTCCTACTAGCTCGGTGACTGATATAATATACAATAATGGTTCATACACAGTGGTTGAATTTTCTGAATAGATTCTATATTTCGAAATGGGTGAAATAACATAATAATATTATATTACACATAGCGACTCAAAGTTTTTCCGGCAGCATATGTAGTGTACGAAGAATATTACAACAACGTTGAGGATCATATAATAGAACAATAGATCCGACTTTCTCGTATTATGTAAAATAACCATGTGAAGTTTAAACCTTGCCTAATTTCCATTATTAATTCATGTCCCTCGTAGTGGGCCGCAGCATAGAGTTAATAGCGGTTGGTTAGTAAAATAATAAAATAAGGTAAACGGCTGCTATACGAAACTACTTTAAACGCGTGTATGGAGTCACAGGAAATATCTGACCGAGGAATCTCGACCCCGTAGTTCTTGCCCGATGAATTTGTTCCTTTCGTACCAAACGCTCTGGTGCGGCAGCGGATGTTAAAAGACAAAACTGTATTATACGTATACGCGTACGTATTAAAACTAGACTCGCGCATATAATAATAGCAATAAAAGTGGTGAGTTAATTAGGGGAGGAAATGTGAAATGTACACGATTTTTATACTTATATGAGTTGTGCGTGTGGGATAATTCAAGATTTATCTGCCGTAAACCGTTTTAGATGAAGATTCTGGGGTATTTATACAGTAATTAAAATTTCTCATCCAACTATACACTCGCTTATATACACTCGATCCTAAGTCCGATGCTCGCGCGGACCCGCGGCCATAGAGGCGGACAGGTTTTTATTTTATTTCATGGTTCTAAAAATCTTTTAACCGTCGGATAAAACGGTTGTTTATGAACAGTTTGTTTCGCTTGAAACTAAAATTTTCAAGGACCGCTGCATACACTCACGTGATCATACACGTATCTCTAGATAATACATAAAATGCGCGTGTATACCTTTAATGTAAACCCATATACAGTACAAATTGCATATTCAAATTAAACAGAATTTTTTTCTTTTCTTCTCATTCCGTAACTTCTCTCGATTCATTCTGTTATTCACCCATTGTATAAGGAATTCACGCAACGATAAATTAATTCACGCGCATCTGAACTTGGACAAGTGTAATCTATAGAGGATGATTTAAAAAAAAAAAGAACATTTTTTCACCTCTGATGGCCACGCATTTACATGAATTTCGTGATATACTCCTGACTGAAAACTCAAACTCGAATTACGAAGGATAGGAGAATTACGTATCTAAAATCATCCAGAGTTTTCTGGGTGTCATAATTCTAGCGTACGACAAAAAGGGAAAGCGCAGGACATATAATGCGCATATATTGTGGGTTTTGAAACATGACTGCATGTAGAATATAAGTAGTACACCTTGGGTGCAGCCGTATATTGACACCCAACAAAGTGTTTTTTCTTGGAAAAAAAGGAAGAGAAAACTCATAAATCAGAGAACAGCTCGTTCAGCTAGTCTGAATATTCTTTAGCTTTTCTATATTATTCATATAATACTTATCGTAATAATTTGCGAATCGTTTTGATTTTGATATCACTATATATAATATACAGATACATCGAAAAGTTGATTTAGAGAGGTGCTACTAAATAATTATATGGGTTACGTCGGGGCTGCATAATTAGCTGCAGTAGCGCAGCTGAATTTCGAACGTTCTCCATGGGGTTTATTTTCCTAGATAGATATTTACGCGATGAATCTATTGCGTTGCGGAGGCTGTATGCCAAACACTGGAGAATCCTGTTTACACCGAATGTATTTACGAGCCCCGCCCACGTACATGGTTTACGGAATCCCTTGTCTTCTAGCTGAACATACAAACGCGACTGCACATTCACGTATAGATACACACGTGTCAATTACCTATATTCGCCGAAGAACTTCGAAGCGTCGAGCATGACGCGGAAAATCTAGAGGAGCGTCGAACTTTTATGATGTATAAACGTACTTATTAGGTAAACGTCAATTTGAAGTGTACCTAGTTGTCGTCGTACGGATCGTGGATATAGTGCAAAGTGGTAGTATACCTGCTACGTTCTGAGTGCCTTTTACATTCTACAATTACGGGTGTACCGCGTTAGAGTTTTTTTCCCTGTAAAACATGAACTGTTCTGTAAACACGTAAGCCAAGAGGTATCGCGTAGGTATCGTGTGTGTTTGCCTACGACATATGGGCGTTATCGAGGATCAATTTTTCTGAATAAAAAAAGTAAAAACAAAATATAATATTTGTTGTCCATTTAAATGTCGAACTTCTATCTACACGGGGTATCGCTGATCGCTCCCGCGACAGGTAGGCATCTAAACACCGCTATTTTATGTTATTACCCTAGCATTTTCCCTGTTGATTTTTCACTTAAACATTTCTATATTTAATATCTGTTTCACAGGGATAACGCATATGCACTTTTACTCAAATCTGTCAGATAACTCGCTGATCAACTTTCAAAAACTATGTAAGTAAAACGACTCGCGTTATATCACGACGTATCGAAGGCGTTGCTGGTTATTTATGGAAAAATTTTTTTCACAAACTTTCCATGGGAAATATTTGTCGTCATTTACTCCGTGGATCGTACACGATGTTCGGTATGAACTATTAGATGTAAATCGAGACTCTACCGTTGAGATAATTCGTTGAGCGGGGGCGTCTATATCGCAGCTTGGTGCACATCTTGACCTTGTGTTATGGGTACAAAACCTATGTACACGACGGTGTATTAAACCACATGGCAAAGCTATATAATATATATCCTGCAGCTCCTTCGTCGAGCATATTATCCGAAGTCGAGGAATGAGTGGGTGGTTGCAAACTCAACGGGGGTCTAGCTCGCGGTCCCTCGGCGATGTTATTTATGGCGGAAATTAGTTCTTTTTGATTTTTTTTTTCCTTTGGTTTTTTTCTTTCCTACAAACATTTTTATCGTAATAATACAGGAATGGTTAACACGAACAAACTGGCACGTCTCTTTTTTGCAGAACTTGATCTTCTCGAGCCAGGAGATTGGTACGTACCTAATTGTTCGCGTAATTGATCGTCGATTATATTATGCGTATACATGCGTGTAGGATATTTTATTTTCACACATATATATCGCTCTTCGCTATACGGTACGTCCTTTGAATTTCAGATAAATAAAATAAAAGTAAGGTATAAATAATAATAATTGCGATATAACTATTCTCGTACAACTCATCGTGACAGGAATATTTATCATTTCGAATTCGGCGCACACATGTGACGTTCGATCTTCGACTTCGTATATAACAAATTTGCCTCGGAGGTGCAGCCACGTATGGCGCAATAAATACGTCTGTACGCATGCAACGGCAGCGTACGTTGTAGTTCGTTATTTCTTATTTATTGTCGCCAGTAAAATTCTTATCCGTATTGCGGCACCTAATTTTACGTTTAGATATTACGGGTATAGAAACACGTATGGTTATCTCGTTGCCGATTGTCGTATAGTTGCGTAAAAAAAAATGAAATAAATAAAAGTTGTAAGCGAGTTTGCGTTGCGACACTGCAGAGCGCAAATATATTTATAAACCATCGACGTACTCTCGTTATTCAAAAATATCGCCTGGATACACCCTCGCAAATTATATTTCAATACCTACATTTTTACGCGGCTCCGTATCAATTCTAACGATATCTACACTGAAATATTCGATGTAAAAAATTTTCAGCCGATATATCGATTGTACATTGAGCTTCGTAGCGATATCCGATCAACATGCGTAGTGTAATAATTATAATTATTTTTTTTTAACCGTTACGATAGATTCGGACGAAGCGAGATCGCGAGATCATGTGATCGTCGAGATAGGTATAGGCGGCTGATGCAAATGTGATCGAGCGCGCGTGTTCGTTCATTTTTTGCATCGTGTAGTATATATATGAGATATTCTGAATGGAGTTGTTTGCGTGTTATGAAAGGACGATGACACGGTGTTTAGGAGGATTGCTAGCTGTCATTAATCACCCAAATCTTATACGGGGTTACAAAAATGACGTCGCTCCTGCACGCGGTGTAGAATATTATCTGTATCGGTTATGAACCTGATCGATTTTCGAACATCATATCCTTCCGATCGATCCCTTTTAATTTTCTTTAAATTATATTTATAAGTAAAACTCGTGATCGTTCGACAGGTTTTTAGGTGCCTGTATTATTTTCGGAGTCGGTTTCGGAAAGAGAAAACGTGCGCGGGAGGGTTGCGGAGGACACCCCTGACTTCTGCAGCTATATATGAAGGGATTTTGAAGGCGTCCCGCAGAGTCGAACAATGCGCTTGAACGCGGGGCCACCCTTTCTTGGTTGCCACTCAAAAAGCCCGTTTCCAAGAGATCAGGTTTAGGTTGAACAGCTTTAGCTTTAACTTTAACTTTAACTTTAACTTCAGGTTGGGTAAAGTTGGGCTAGTTTTGCCCATCGGCATCTAACCAAATCTGACCGTAACCGCGCAGGGTATATCTGTAGTATAAGATGCAGTGTCGGCAGCAGTTCTATAGGTATGGGTATATGGAGGATTGATGTAAGCTAACCAAAGTTAACGTATACCCGGCCGCAAAAGGGCCGTCAAATGTGGGCGGGCGACGCGAATCTCACTTTATGTCAATGGGACTCTTGGCCCTCCCCTAAATTTCACTAATTCTTTGTAGCCGGGCTAAAAGCGAGCGACTCGGGGCCTGCGGGTCAGAGAAAAAGAGAAAGAGAAAAAAAAAAGAAGAAAACCATCCAGCAGCGCCTTTTTTTCATCCCCGCGTTGGTCCCAAAGGGATGAAGACACCGTTTTGGGAGATTATCGTTACGTACCTTTTAAGAAGAACAAAACACGAGAAATATATAATTGTACGACGTACAGTTTGCTTTGTAAAATTTTTGAATAGAAGTCGCGGTTTGGAATTCAATTTATGCATGTGTGTGGTAATACTCATCCTTTTCTCATATTTCGAAAAAGTTCATAAGCATACGTCGTTATTTAAGACGCGAGGATAATTTTTAAGGGTCTTTCCAGAACACACCCTAAAATTTTCATCTCATCTGCTAGACAAGTATAATTACAAATTACACGGCTAGTCTTTATAATCCCTGGTGGTGATGCTGTAACGGGCACCTGTTGAAATCTGCCGCCATGACGTCTAGGAATTTCTTCCTCGGTTCGGATCGACCCGGGTCGCAGTTAGAAAGATCCTTATACAGGTGCTCCACCCCTTCCATCGAAAGAGATCAGTCGAAGCTGTTAGTAAATAGATTATTCCTTAAAAAACATATAACATAAGTGCAGGAAGATGATTTTAAAATGCGCTTCAATCAAAACGTAAAAATTAAAAGAATTTTAACACTCGTGAGGTTTTGAATTATTTTTAATGGGTTAGGAGAATTGATTAAATAAACAGCGAGAAAAATAAGTTAGACAAAACGCAAGGAGAAATTTCAATTATAAAGTTGAGAGAGCAACTAGCCTCAATAATTTTTTAGTCATACACCGTAGTATGTATACGGATATACCTGCCTTGCTTACCTCGGTGAGCTTCTTAAAATGGAAAGAAAATTAGCGGGCAACCCGAGGGAAGGTAAAGATGAAGAGATAAGTTTCACGATAACCGCGTGCTCGCAGAGGAAGGGTGAATAAATTTAGAATCGCATCCGTGAACACAACCTACACGCGCATTTATACTATATAACCACAGTTTTAGTTATTTAATACACAAGGCCCCCGTGTCACTCGACATTTGGACATTTTTCTACCTTCAAAGATAACGCCCATATTATGATGTATACAGGCACAGCGACCCCGGTGAAATAAGTAAAGGGAGCTGAAGATTTTCTCATTTTTTTTTTATACTTTCTGTAAACTTATAGTAGCATCGACAAATTCATTAGGGTGAATAATACCCAATGATTTGGGGAATTAAGGTGCGAGAGCATAAGTTATTTACGAAGAGCAACTGCATACGTCCACTTCGGTCACAGCTGACTGACCCTGTACTACTGTACGCTATTCGCGAGCCATATAACAAAGCGGCTAACGGTCCGTACTAATCCAATTTATATTCCGAATCGCAACCCTTCTAATCCCATTACAAAGTCGCATTTTCAAGGACCCCCAGCAATTGCTTGCTCACTACACCTAGCTGTCTATCTATAGGTATAGATTCCGGCCTACCGAGGAAACCCATTCCACCCTCGCAGCTTATGGTGTACTTGTATACCTGATCCGCTCCCCGCTTTTATAATTAGACCAATCGACACCGCTACTTATACGAGTCTAAAAAGAATAGGTTAAAAGAAAAGGAAAGAAAGAGAAACGCCGTAATACGTAGACGTGCGGGTCATTTGAATTTTTATTTCTTTTTCTTTTATTTTTTGTTTTCTACACGTCGGATCATCACACCGTGACATGAAATGTCAAGATTTAATGTTCTGTTCAATTCAATTCCTGTAATACTCGTGCGGCTATTAGGTAATTAGATTCCGCGGGGGCGGGACCATCGCGATAATATCTATGACTGTATACGTATTATTCTAATTTGAAAATCGAGTTCACATCAGTTTAAAAATCAACTCCTCCGTCTCTGATATACTCGTTCACAAAATTCATGCACGATAATCATCACGATTCTCTATAGATGGTCGTCGCTCATATTACAAAAAAGACGCGTTCACTCGAAATTCGCTAAACCCACATTCACTTCGAAAACGCGATTGTTTCGATGGACAGATCAAATTAGCTTGCAGATTTGGATTCCTGAGATTAAAATTCATCAGACTAACTTATAAACTCTGATCAAACCCTATCAAAATCGCTAGTATAATTTTCAATCATGTAATCAGTGCTTTTCTTTCCATCCCCCAAAAGAGACGGTTATAAAAAAAAAAAACAGCTGCGATATGCGCGTATATTTGTGATTTCCCCCCCGTGCAAAATAACGGTAGGTTTCGCAGAAGAAAAAAAATATCTATGTATGCATGCACGATGCGCATCTGATCGGTGCAATATCGAACGAATGAAAAGACTGTCGCTCTTCCATTTTACACATTATTGCACCCTGAGTCGCATCTATGTTTAGGAAGGGACGTGTTGAGCTAGCGAACGAAAAAAAAAAATGAAAGGAAAAAAATAACAGATAGATAGAAAAAATTTAACAACCCCTCACCCCTCGGTGCCTACTACTGTTGCCAGACAAGTATATCGGGGATAGCCCACTACACTCTGTAGGTTTGTGACCCCGAGAAACACCGACAATTAATCAAACTATGCCTATGTGGAGCTACGTGCGTGAGAAATACAAGCTCGATCTACTACCCGCCGCCTGCTGTCTGCTTGCCTGCCTGGCCTGCCTGCCTGCCTGCCGACTAGCTGCCTGAATGTTTGACTTAACGTCTGCTTTTCCTACATCAAAATCGGTATCAGGTATATACCTACTCTTCGTAACTGAGTCGGGTTTCCGAAGGAACGAGAACAATGAAAAAAAAATTATGCAGTAAAATCCTAGGTGCGTGGAGAGCAAACGAAACTCCGATGCAGGGTGTTTTAGGTTTCGATATATAGTTGCGTATGTGCCGGTCCCAGATGTTCAAATTAGGGTTGTTCAGCTTTTATATAATTCCTAGTTCGCAATCCTCAGGACTCTGTAGGGCACGATTATTATTTGAACTTCCCTTAAGTCGCTTCGTGTGCGGAAATCGGAATTACAACCTTCGCTCCATTTCTTATTTTATTTTAAAATTCTTTTTAGGTTTTTTTCTATTTTGTTTTTTATTCTCTGCTTTTTCTCTTCCTCTTTACCTCGCTCTCTTATCTCCAGGATCTTGTTCGCGTTTTGACCCCTGTGCAACGCCACTGTGTTCACAAACTTGGGTTATATAGCGTGACTCACGCGATATTTTGCACTCGAAGTTTTATGCGCGAAGCGCACGCGCTCAGAAATCGGAAACTAGATACACTTACGTGTACAAAAGCAGTGGGTGAGTACGATCCTCAAAATCGTTGAGACGATTTGCTGACATTTTGCAAATTATCCAATGAAAAAAGAAATTCACCCTGATTTAGATTCCAATTGCAAGTAATTTGTTTCTATAATACCTACGTGTTTACACCGATATCGTTTTCTAGCATCTCCTACTTCAATCCCCACTAAAACAAACCCTTATCTATATCCTTTCGTGGTCTTCGGTTTTATCTCTTGCTTCAATTCTCATCCCCTACGACCAACACGATTTTCTAAGTAGGGCGAGGATATATAATTCTGCGCGTCTAGGGGAGGGACAGTCATCCCACCGTTAAAACAACCCCATAACCATTTCCGAATTAGTTTCAATGATAATACCACATTTACGACCTTCACGTCGGTAGAAATTGGATTAAAATAATTCTAACGAATGAAATAACCGCCCAGCTTTACCTAGTCAAAAATTTCATACTGTAATTACTTTATGTAACACTAGCGAGGGTGAAATCGATCAATTATAATTCATACGTATCATCAGCCAACTATGCTATACGCTGCGCGTATACCCCACCTATTGAATTTAGGCAAACTACAAGAGCTTACGCTTGTAAGCTACAGGTTCGAAAAGCTCATACCGTATTATACCCTGCGTGACATGCCTTGGAGAACTTTCCAACGTTCCATGGTATTACATCGCACGTATATAAGTGTACATGTATATTACATATATGCTTTTCGTAATCAGGCTACGAACAACAGCTGCACGCTCAGCTTTCGAGCTTCCATAACCAAGTGTACGTCGACCAAAGTCAAGCAACGCACCTTCCACTTTCTGCAGGACGGATCCCTCGCATCAAATGATTAATAGTTTCTATACCAGAAGGACCTTATCGCAGGGACATGCACGTTACGCTTTAAGGCTGTTCTGGTTAAGGATATCGTATGTAGGGAACTTTGGCGCATTGGGGATCAACCGACGATCCGGGGTATCGGGAACCAGAGGACTGGGAGTCCTGCAGCACTACAAGACCCGGTGTATTCATATTATTATACTACAACTGCACAAGGACCAAAAAGGGGCGACTGTGTTGACTCGCCATGGAACCGACTTATATTCTACACCCATATTATTATACCTACGCGACATGAGTAATCGAGACTCTCTCTATTTGTTACTATGTTTTTTTTTTTCCTTTTTTTCTTTTCTTTTTCATCCTTCGTATATCGTTACGTATATTTCCATTCCAAATTTAATCCCTCATGAATATTTATCCGTTAGATTCCTCTGAGAAGATCTATATACTACATGCTACCCTCTATATCCTTGATATTATTTTTTCTAAATTCGTGCAGTCCGAATACTATATACTCTTTGGGGACTGACAATTCAGATAGATATTCTTATTATTTTTGGAAATTTTATACAAATTTAGAAGGGATATAATGCAGCAGGTAACCGGAACTCGGCTAGTGTGTATCGGGTAACGTGAAACGGCACCTCAACCGCAAAGCCCGGTAATAGAGAGCTCATTAGAAACGCTTCGATTATACGGCCCGTCACTCCGCGTGCGCTTTGAGTTGTCCCGTTACGCTTATTGGGCCCTTCTGCAGAGCCCTTGTACCGGTGTAACAATGGGACTTTATAATACTCGAGTCACACGAGAATAACATATTACATTGAATTGTCAATAGGTCCATTCTTCCGTCATATCGCTGCACATGTGACGAAAGATTCCAACCCGATCATTTAAGACTATACTGAGGTTTTTTCTTCAATAATTTCGCATCTGATGTACGTACATGATTTTTAATTGCACGAGCCATGAGGTGAAAAAAATTCAACGACGAATGATTATTTAAAATTGTTTTTTCTTTCACTTTTTTTCTTTCTTTTATTACGGCTTGCGAAGGTCAACTCTTATTGGCGTCGTCGGAGTGAGTTGGCTTTTACCAAAAGTTTACGACTCTTGAGAAATGGAAAGAGAAAATTAGGGAACGGGGAGTTTGAGGATCGGTTTGTTGCCCCAACAAGAAGAAAAACACTCGAAAGGGAACTCAGCGATGGTCACATGCCTTCGTTTTGTCATATAATAGTTTTCTCAGTTTTATTATACGGTGTATAACACACTTGTACAAATATTTTAGAGAAAGTATATATGGGAAATTACCTTTAGAATATCCTGCAGGAAGGATAAAATATTTTTTAATAACTCATTTCTACTCCTACCGAACAGTTTATGTTTGCACACAAAATTTGTCACGGATATTTCCTCGTCGTAAATCATATTCTCAAGTTATCCTTTTTACCAAATACTGCAACCGCACTATATATTCTCATGCAACAACGACTGATACGATTTTATATTTTACGTTATCGGAAAATTATCGGCCTTTTTAATATAGCTTTATTTGTGCAACCCCATAAAATCACTTGGCATTGAATAAATGATGGTAAAGAGTATAAAGGAGAAATTGATTCGAGTGTGTACATGAAAATCTCTGCGACTCGAATCGAATCGAAGGGTGAAAAAGAATCAGAGGGATGTTTTTCATTTCGTTACATTGTCGAGAATATACTATAGAGATGCGTGTTAGATTCCTGGAAATCAATTTGCATCGAGCAAGGGACGTTATAACTTTTCAGTCACCCTGTTTGTACGCACTATATACGAGCCAAAGGGGCGAACCACCAAACGAAGGGAGAAGAAGGAAGGGGGGAAGGTATGGAGTCGAGGGTTGAGAGACTTTCTCCCTTGAATCCCTTTTTCGGTTTGGGTCATGGCTGTCGCGGTCGTCGAGTTCATGGAATTCCAAAGAGGGCCAGAAATTCACGGATTCCGTTCAACAGAGAACAACGGAACGGAATGGTGCTGTGCTGTGCTGTGCAGGACGAAGGGCGGAGGGTGCAGGACGTTGCCAGGAGTCAGGGAGAAAAAAGGGCGAAGGAAGGGGGGGGGGGGGGAGGGAGTTCGAGTCGACCTGCGTCCCTCTCAGCTTTGGCCTCAACTCCGCAACCTGCACCAACCCAGTATAAGGGACGTGGTATTCCTCCTGCAGGACGGGATCGGATCGTACCGGATCGCACGCATGCGTCTCGTCCGTCGCAGCGGGCGGTGGATTCTTTTTCCCTTTTTCCCTTCTTTTCTTTTTACGTTTTTTTTTTTTTTTTATTTATTTTCTTATTCTTCCTTTTCTCTTTCTTCATTTTTCCTTTTTTCATTTCCTTTTTTTGTTCACTCTCATATACACTGCGGTATCTATAGCTATTGCTCCGCTGTATCGTGAGGCAGTCGAACTTTTCCTTCTGTTCCTTCCCCCCCCCCCCCCCCCCCCCGATTCGCTCGTTCTTTCCTTCGTTTAGCTCCGACTTCGAAACTTTGCCTTTGAATATCTGTAGGCGTTGCTATTTCGATGAAAAATCTGAATCTTATCGAACCAGTTTTTTTATGATCTTCGATACATTTTGCGAGAGGTTCGAATAATTTCAGGAAATTTGAACTTTGATCCGATTTTTTCTTTAGCTTCAGGGTCTTCTTTTGAAATCGAGTTATATCTCGTCGTTTATGCGAGTGGCCGGAACTCACAGGAGCAGAAGCAACCCCTTCGATCGTTGATTCGGCGACGGTGATCCGTTCGAATGAAAAGGCTCGTTAATCATCGAGATTAATGACCGTAATAAAGATTGAATTTGATCGCAGTGGACTGCTATTCATCCGTTTCATTTTTTTTTTGTAGTTATATATCTATATACTATACTCTACTTTTGGAAGCTTTGATAATAATTGCGCGACCTATTTCTTCAGAAACGAAGATCGCGTGGTCACTTCTTTACGTATAATAGGTTCTCCTATACGATCCTATAACGAGTCTTTCTGTTCCTCTGTGCAGTCGCGTAGAAATATAAATTAGTTATTAATCAGCTCACCACAGGGGGTGAAAAAGTCTCTGCTGTGCGCCAGCAGCGATTTTTCATACGACCCAGAAATATCTCGCGATCAACGTTGCATCTGAATTTTTATTCTTCGTCAAAACTTGGTCAATTCTACAAAGCTCTACGAATTAAATATATATATCAAAAACATATAACACGGTCGGACGAAGCTCAAAGCTCAATAAGCTATATAATCTCGTCCGCTTTGCGTCCAGGACGATTATATATGAATAAAAAAAAAAAAAAGAAAAAAAAAGGAAGGGTGTCTCAGGGTATAACAAACGGAGAAAAGATTTGTGTAAAAAAAAAAAAAGAAAAAAAGAAAACTCTGTCTCTCTTATTATATGCGCCATACCGAGAGAGTACGGGTCGATCAGTCCGCGGTGCTGCTGCAGGTCGTCGTTTCTTCTCACGTGAGACCGTAACAAAAGATACAACGAACTAAAAGGTGAGCTGGCTAAAGATACGGAGTTTGGATACGCCGTATACGATGGTGTAGAAACTTCAGCTATACTTTGAGACGAGGACAGACATAATTCAGAATTATCCCTCGCCGCGGCCCTCCGTCTCACATATATCACTTGACGCGCGTTGGTCTCAGCTAACAGACTATATGTGTATCCAAGGAGAGTGTCAAAGCTCTCGGGTTCTTACAACTAGGATACCGAACCGAGCTGAGGATCGTTTTATACATTAATATATGTATACCTGAATCTCGTGTGGGTGTATTTTGTTTGTTTGCCTCTACGTCTCTCTGCCAGAAAACGCATTTCGATATAGCTGCAGTATAGCGTATATATGTGTACGTTTAACGCATCTCTTTAGATCGTAGGTGGGGTTTGTAAATCTGAGCAGGTGTCGTCGGCCATACTTATGTACCACCTGTCTCCGATGCATACCTAGCGTCAAACGTTTTAACCGGATGAAAATTTCACTCATATGGTTTTAGATCCAGAGTTTTTGGAACACCGTGATTAGCTCACGTCGACGATCACCGCCACCCGCGATCGCGGAGGTTTATAAATCAGAGAAAAACCTGGCAGCAATAATATCGTGGGCGTATGTGTAATTAATAGGAAGATAATTTTTAACAACCTCATAGAATCCTCGTTTATATATTCTCTGATTATATCGCAGCTCGCGGTTTTGTTTGTCGTTGCGGGTTATCATCGTCAATATAATATATGTAGACACGTTGCCACCGTGTTACGTGTATCTTGAATGGCTTGGTTATATTTTTTTAACGCTTTTGTACATCACCATATTATCATATTATCATATTATCTCGCGTTAAGATAGAGCAAAGATCCTAAGAGAAGAAGCTAAGATTTCGAGCTACCGCTGTACGCGTCCGTTTTCATAAAATTATAATACACGTCTGAAAATTCAAGTTTATATGCATTCAACATGCCCTCCAGCTATAACACCATCTCAAAAAGTCAGTTTAAAATGAAACTCAAACGTCGCTCTGCAGCGCTCAGAGCCCAGGCTACGGTTAAATAAGGCCCCTAATAAGGCATCGCGACAGTTTTACCGGGCGTTGTAAAACAATCGTAATCTCAAGTCGTGCTACCGCACCCGGCACTTCTTATACACTTACAGACGCTATCAACGTTCCAGACACGTACGACATACACCCCACACCTTTTTCACAAACTTAACTCTGCTACTGTGTACTAATTTAACCCGCACAGGTTATAGGTATTATACGCGCAACGAAAAGAGACATGAGAATTTCGAATACATCGCGTGCTAAAATTTCGTTTTTTTTTTCTAATTTTTATGGTGACATTTTTTACCCAAACCGTTCCGATGTATAACATAGATGATAACGTCTGATCTGTGGAGTTCGCGGTGCGGTCAGGGTTTATAGACAAGCTGAGGGCAGAAACGAAGAATAAAAATAAGAAGAAGGGCAGGATAAAAGAAAGTATAAGAAACTACAGAAGCAGCAGGACGAGAAACAAACGGTAGGATGAGAATGAGAGTATAAGTATAGTTGGATGAAAAGGTCGAAAAGAGGAAGGAGAAGGCGGTGCAGAAGTCGCTGTTGCTGCTGCTGCTGCAGAGGCTTAACGACCTTTTGCGCGTCCCGGTGAAGAATGTGAATCTCTTGAGCAATGCCTGGTTGGAGTTTATGTAGATGCGGGAATATAAGCTCGCCGTGGAATCGGGAGTAGGTTTAAAAAACCCATACAAAAGCTGAGAGTCCCAGCGCGGTGCTGCAGTGTACATGTGGTACATACACGCGGGACTTTGGGTCCAGCCACTGCGCAGGGGAAGAAAAATAAAGGGGAGGGAAACCAACGCGCTCGGAACTGGCTACCGAGAGGAGATGTTTATGCAGATGAGCGCGGAGTCCCTGTCGCCGATGTCCGAGTCTAAGGAGACGCACGAGCACCCTAAGAGCGAAACTGAAGAGAACTGGGGGACCTTGTTTGCGGGACACCGCAACGCCGACGTCCGCCGTCTCGCTGCGAGGACGCGCCAAACAATATATACGTACACATAAAATATATACATATATTCGAAGAGGAGTCGAAGGATTATATAGTTCTTCTCATGCCGAAGAATACGGTCCAATTAACCAGCAATCAATTTTCGGAGGGTGGAAATCATTTCTTTCTTTTCTCTTATTTATATTTATCACGTATTTTAGGTAAACCTCTCACGATTCAAAGCCACGTTACGTATAATACATGGGGTTGATGAGATTTTGTTCACAGACGTGTTTTACAAAAGGTTGGGTGCCGCATGGCGTCGGGTTATGCTGTGCAGAGATGTATATATGAGAAGAAGAATTAGCACGACCATCGGCGAGCAGCTAAGGCAAAGTGATTAGCTAATTGTGGGTGGCTCACTCGCGCGTCCTTAATCACCTTAATCGCTGCCTCCTAATTATTCTTGGCGCGATTAAAGAGACTTACGACACCCGGTGTGCCTCGACGGCCTAGTCCGCGTTCTGCACGCGGTTTCGCAAAAGACATGGTTTAGTTCGCTTTATTTTATTTTCAGTTTTTTTTCCTTCTATTCGCAAACCCGCCTCCCGAGCCCGACTTTTTTCAAATTTCTCTTTCGCCCTTTTCTAGTCTGTGTTCGCGCATACGTCTGTGTATGTATTTTATTTTATTTCTTTTTTGCATCGCCTCTTCTGCCACCCTCGCGCCGATACGAATCCCTGCAGCAGCTTCGCTGCAAATCCGGTGGTTACGAATGTCTGGGATTAAAAGTTTTAAAACCTGGAGCTTCGTAACGTAATTTATACCGTAGGTAGGTCGCACACATCTAGCCTTATTGCGTGCATCCAACGAACACTAGATATAGTACATATACCTTGTGGTGACTGGTTTGGCTATACCAATATAAGATTCATCGATAAACCTAAATAGGAATACCAAACCCATGGATTTATATATGTATATATATGCGTTTTATATCGTCTAAAAATGCTCCTGTTAAAACTCATAAAACAAACTTACGTCGGTCATATTTCTGGTCATTTCATTTCCTGACTTAAACGATCGGGTAGAAGGTAAAAAAGATATATATTTTAAAACGACGTAACGCATTACAGCCACCAATTACCGATCTCCACCATAGATATACACACAAGAGCCACTAGATTCTTTGCCTCTATATACTCATACTCGCATTTATATTTACCATGAACACGCATATCACGCATATGTACGCGGTTAAAAGTTACCTCAACCTTAAATTCGTGTCATTAGTTCGGCCGATAAATTATATGAATGGAGAAAAATTTCGTAGTTTTATTACAAGTATTAACACTGCGGATAGCCTCTTTAGATTCACCTGCAAGTTGACCATACGATTACACTCCATAGGTATAATAAAAAAAAAAAAAAGAAAAAAAGGAAAAAGAAAAATTATCGGCCGTAAGAAGATTGGGTTATTATAAAAACCATCAAACTTTTGATGGTGCCCCATCGCGATAGGCTAGGCTGCTGCTGTTTTACGTCGAGTATTTTATTTTATTTCATTTTATTTTATCTAAATTAACCAAATATCTCTTTTTATCACCCTAAAAGGTGTTTTAAAATCACATGTACCTACAGAAATTGGCCATTCCTCATCGATAGGTATTTGATATTCTCCAAGAGTCCCGCGTGCACGCTATCGAGAAAGTTTTGAATTATCCTAATCCAGTCGTTAGGTAAGTTAACCGTCTTTAGTGAATTGGGTAATGAAAATGTACGCGTCGAAGGAGGATAGACGTACCGTGATCCACGGCCTATTTTTTTCTTCTTCTTTTTCTTTCTCTTTTGTTTTTAAGTCTTTTTCGATTACTTAGCGACGCGTTTTCTTATCTGAAATTATCGCGAAGGTCGATTCCGTCCAAGGTTGCAATAATAACAAAGACATACGCATCGGTAATTGTTTGCGTTTCAATTGTAATCAAAAGCACGAACTTTATATGAGCGATTCTTTGCACGTTTATTAATCATTGAAAATGGGCGTTACCTAGCTAGGTCTGTAGATAAATCCTGGTCTTATAAAAAGTGTGAAACTTTGTTACACGTAAAATATTATAATAAAGATGACAAAATGGCGGGTTTTTGGTTATTTTTGTCAAGCTAGTAACTCAACCATGCCTATAATCTAAGTCAAATTAAAAAGATACCAATCATCGCCAACACTATCTGCATCTATCGGATGACTGATGATCAAAACAACGCTGATTAAAATCTATATGAAAAATCATGTCATATGTAATATATTGCCAAATTTCTTGTTTAACAGGTGATTAAGTTGTTTTTTGTATCGGTTATTTAAATATTTCTATTTTTTAACCAACTCTAAACCCATAACGTGACATTCCATTTCCCAAATCTGTCAATTGTGTTTTTTTCTTCTCAGTTAATCATTATATTCGGGTGTTCAGATCGCGAGGCTAATGAATTTTCTATAGCCCCGTGCGAAATCCGAGTTTACCAATAGACGGGGATTTCAGGATCTGCTCTTGTCCCGCACCTCCTCCGCCGCCCCGTGTGGATGTAGACGGTGGAACGAACTATTGGGTCGAACATCATCCATGGACGATACGTAAGCGACGCACCATGATCACCATCTCGTTTGCATACTGACGGGTTTTCGAATATTTATGAATATTTTATGTTACTATAGACCTGCCATATCTCCAGGCAAAATGGAAGACAACCAATCGTCAAATTTTCATTCTCTATCCGCGACTACACCTTATGAAACCCCCGTCATTATTCTGCGGAAGAAAGAGTTGATGATATTTCGTGGAAAAAATATTTTATAGCTTGCAGATTTTTTTTCGAACAGCGCAGACCTAATTGGTACTCCGGAAAAAGGTGAGGATCGAGTATCGTGTTATTCTTTTTCGATTCGTTGTATTATAGATATAATAATTAAATACGCGGCGCTCATTATCTACGTGCATATTGCAAGGGAGGAAGGATACAATATTTTATACTTCAACGCTCGGGTTGCGGTCTCTTTAATCAGGTAGAATTTTGCTGGCTCAGCAAGGATTTTTCCTGAAAAAAAAATTCACAAAGAGGGATATATAGCAGTGACGTAACAATTTACTCGGGGGTCGTGACCTCGAGATCTTATCAGCCTCTGGCCCAGCGGTGGGTCTCAGCGGCAGTCCGCGATGCACAACCACATATTTATGAATATATATACCTGCATGTATATTTATATACATACACTAGTGTACATCTTTACATACATATGTACAACACTGCACCGTGCACGCTTATTTTACTTGAAGCTGCACCGCTGCAGCTGCAGCAAACGGTCGACTCGCGATTCACTGCATCTCCTTTCCCATAAAATGAACCTTGGATCGGTTCCTGCAGTGATAACCTTAGCCGCCAAAGTACACCTTATTCTTACGTACCGAAAAAATGAAAGACTTTAAAAACCATGAACGAAAATCAGATTTTAAGGCTGGTTATTATTCCCTGCAGTATACGATATGTGTAATCAATCATATTACATATAATTTTTACTTCTTTAATTTATATGTTAAATTGGAAACTTGGAGAAATCTGGGCGGCAATATTTCTAGTCTGTAAATCCTGAATATAGCGACGTATAGTTCTGTATATTGGTACACGTTGAGTATTATGGGCCATACTTTAGGGTATAAAAGTCAATCATCAGTCGCCCAAAATGGGCGCATCGCGATCCAGGTGTTCGGGATAATGATGATCGCGCAGGGACACTGTGCCTATTGCCTAATTACGCAAAATAACGGACTTTCTAATTGAAAATTTAAGCGTGAATATGCCACCAATCAACTGAGTTTTCATTACTGTCGGAATCCGATTATTAAAAATATACCTACGCCATTAAAATACAAAAAATGAAATAAAAAAATCAAAAAAGAACAGTCATTATCTGCACGTGTGATTTGAAACGACAATTCCTCGATTTCGTCACAGAAATTTGGGCGAATATTACAGTGTTAATTCGTTATCGATCTGACACTCCAATTTGAATAATCTTCGGAAAATATCCACACGCTATGTAGGTATACGGCTTCGCTCGAAGATTACGTCAAAGCAATTATCAAGTATCGTTTTTACATATAATATAAAAATTAATAATCCTATCATGGAATATTGATTTATAATATTTGTATAATGATAACTATATCAGCATAATTCCGTCGTCGTTCCACGTAGGTACCTCCTCATTTCACGAAGGTTTGTGAAACTAATTCTTCATACTTGTTTTTTGTTTTTTCTTAATTTTTTCTTAATTAGTTAACTCGTAACAGCGAGGATCGCGGGAATGCGGCGTAGGTACCTATCCCCAAAAAAGTAGGTATGTACGTCAACCGTTTTATAGTATTGGGTATAATCGAGGGTATATAATAAGAGTTGAATAAATCAAAGATATACTTTTTCTAGGCTACAGATATAAAATTCTGTAAAATATGTGCAAAATATTTTAATTCAATATTTCTTTTCGTATAAAATCTTGCGTCAGTTATACACACATAATATTGATATGTAATACCACATGACGTAGGACATAATATAACGACACAGAACTATCAAGTCGGACAAAATAATTGATGGGTCGTAATAAAGAACTAGACTCATTAGGGTTATCATAATACCCAGAAGACGACACGTATATACGCGACCACGTCTTGCTTTACGTGCGAAAAAAAATGAAGGAAAAAAAGGAGAACATCACGACGACGATTATATTTTTATTACTTTTCACATTAACATTATCAATACATGCCGAATACGATCGAGTAGGTATACGTACCCGAGATAAATAATGCATGTTAATTGGTACGGCAGATAATTACGGTTTTTAAATTTGATGAGGAAAACTATGAGTGCAAGTGTAAAAGCCTGACAGCTTTCTCAGCTGATTTTTACAAGTTTCTGAATCTTGTTTCGAAAAGCTGAGCTTGATCCGCAAAAATCTGCAACGAAATTTCCTAGATGCAAGTATACCTTAGACACCTGGTATGAATTTATAACCACCTTGCCGCAGGCATTGCGAATATACTTTGCGGTCGGAAACACCGCAATACGTAAGTTGGTTGTAAATTTTGCACCGATGACAGAAAAAACACCGTAATATGGATACCGATTCAGAAATCTGGATGAAATAGGAACTTATAGTTTTATCGTGGTTCAGATATCAGAGATTCGTAGAAAACAATTAATCAGAAAACGAACATTATTGATTGGTATAATGCGGTAGGTACGATATCATTTCGTTCATATGGTGGTTGCATACGAAAGTGAAAGAAATAAAATTACCTCTGGCCATAAGACGACCAGATGAAATTGCAATTTATCGTATCAGCTGCTCCCGCAAATGTCTCACACATCGTATGGTATATCACCTACTACATACATTTTACTGAATGGGTATCGCAGCCCTCATTCCATCGCTCATACACGTACGTATTACATACATAGACTGTTCAATTGCCGGCCTGTCAAACGGCTCGAAGATTATAATCGTTTGAATACTCTGCACCTAATATTAAACCACAGTTAATTCTTGTGGTGACTTTGGATCGCATTCGTTGCGTCTTCACCTTGCACGATATCAGGTATAGGTTGCAAAATTGACAAAAAAGAAAGGCATGATGTCTTTTGCCGAAAAATTCTTGGGGGATGGTATGTGGATGTGAATGTAAATAAAAATGGCAGATAAATTGCGGTTGCAGGATTATTTAAAGAGCTGCATGTTTAGAATGGGAAAGATTCACGTGTGGTACAGGTACAGAAGGATATAAATAAAAATAGAAGAAGAAAAAAAATATGTGTGGGGTAAATTTTTCTTTATTGTATTGCCGAGTAGCAGAAGCAAGGCGAAAGCGTCTGTTGGTCGTAATAGCTCGCTGCACGGTGCTCGGGGGTCCCAAAACAAACGATTTATCTTTTCTGCACCAGCGGTTGAATTGGCAGCGAGCACGGGTTGGTGCTCCCATGGAACGAAGGTAGAGGAGAGAAATGCCTCTGGAAAATATTGCTCACTGTCAGCCGCAGTGCGAAAAGGTGAGGAGGAACTACATAGCTATGATGTTGGATATCCAGTTCGTGCGGCAGCTTCGCGCCGTTGTGAGTTTGCTTCGGGATGTTCGAATAGTACAGCCGTACGATGCTGCCGCTCGGCGGCCGCCCTCCAAATCAAACGGAGCGCGAGAATAGCTCGAATTCTTTCCTACCATCTAAAGGGTCGTTATTTTTGTCGGTGAAAAATTCCGACTAGGCAGAACTCGCCGGCCAGATAAATGAAAAATATTATATCTATGCGAGCGTTGGAAATTCTTGAAATTTCAATTAGATCTTTTTATATTCTGACGATTCTATAACAGCGCGTGGCTCGAGTGAGACGCGCGTTATTCCGTAAAACTCTATACAGAGAATATATGTATAACGTTTGACAATGTCAAACCCCTCATAAAAGATATTATGGTAGTTTTGTCATCCTACAAATGAGATAGGATGGTCTGTAATGCCCATCAACTTTGCTGTCTGCTCTCGATGGTGAGAATGGAAATAGCTGCAGTATATATGCAACACTGTGTCTATTCCCATGTATACATACATACCTATGTGCGGTATAAAAGTCCTCGTCTAAAAGGCGTCGAATTAAAAGTTAGTAAACTTAACAAGCTTAACTGGAACCCCGCCGGGGTTTACGATGGGCAAGAAATAACCAGCCCAAAATTTACAAGGGTGCAGGGCATTCAATATAACGATTATAACAACACGTAGAGCAATGGGAAATCCTATCCACATAACGGAATCCAGGTAAATACAACGTACCGATATATACACTGCACTACCTCCAGCTACAGGTATTCCCTAATAAATTCGATTTTACGTTCTCAACAAAATTATATTATATTATAAACACTTTTACCCAAGAAATCGTTGAGAAACTAACTTTGGAATATTTTGCCTGGTTCGAAGATATTTTTTCAATATTCTCACTCCTTTCCTGCTTTTGGTTTGAATGGCCACGATATTTCGTGGCCATGGAGGGTTTTGGAAATTTTTCTTTTTTCAGTATTTAAAGGGCGCGTTGAAAAGAGGCTGTCGATATTTGACGCGATAACGTCTACACAGGGCCTCCTTCACCCTGGTTGAGTTACTGACTGACTAACTGACTGACTGACTGACTGACTGACTGACTGACTGACTGACTGACTGACTGACCAAGTGACTGAATATCCTCGATTTGTCCAGCGAGTAACGACGCGTGCGAGGACCTCAGAAAACCCAGTGGTAGGTCGTCCTCGCCTATCGTAATATCCCTTTTTCAAAAGCTGCTGCTCCTGCTCCTGCTCCTGCTGCTGCTGTTGTTGCTTCTACTCCTCCCTCTCTCATGGCCCTCGGGCTAAGATTAATAACGTCCACGCACCGCGTGGAAGGAACGAATACAAGACAGGTAAATCAGACACCAGCTGCCATATTACCAAATCGAACGCTTGTCACCTGTCCACCCGCTTTAATATTACCGCCGTTTGTCTACCAGATATATATCCGAACGAAATAATTATCATTGACTTAACATCGATACAATATCTGACAATGAGTCATTTTAGACGTCTCAACATCTGAACAACCGGGAACAGGAAGAGAGTCAACACGAGTAGACGGTCGTTGGAATTGAGTGCTGTACATCGGGGTGAGAATTAAAAAACCAAAAACTATATTTAAAAGATCGGGGCACTCGCGTGCGTCGCTCTAACCTGGTTAAGAGCCAGAAGAACGGTGCATGTTTTATCGGGTGTTTACACCGCGTGTATTTTTTCGGGATGAGAACTTCCTCAGCGTGTTATATTACGCGTAGTACAAGACGCCACGCTTTTAGGCGACTTTTACTTCTGCTTTTCCCTTTGCTATTTCGTGTTACTCCGTAGTTTTCGTAGAGACCGATAGTTTCTTCCTCGACAGATAACTCAACTGTCACTTGGCGTCAAAACATAACATCGGTTCGGCATGAGATGGGACAAAAACGTCTCCGATGCTGGAGCGATGAACGCTGTTGCATCCCCTTTGCATCACTCCAAGTTGCATTTGGAACATTTCAACCGATTTTTACTGCATCGCGATCCAGTCCTGCCCTGCGGATTCTCAAACCGCTTATTATTTTATCAAAACTGAGAAACGATTAACTGTCTCGTAGATAATCCATTGGTTTCAGTCGTCCGACAAATCATTAGATTGAATCGTTGCATCGCATACCTAATCTTCACGAGCTTTTTTGTCACCGGTCAGACACTTAACTATACATAAATCGATGAAGATTGATACAAAAATCGCGGTAACGTATAGAAATAATTCGAATCTATAACGCGCGTGGGGCAGTAAAAAGGCGAGATGTGCCGCAGATGCGTGACGATGCATTATTTCTTTTTTTTTTTTTTTTTGTTTTTTAATATAGTGCACGAGATCATCGCTAAGTGGTTGAACGCGTAGGCGGTGCAGCGAGGATTCAACTATATAAAAAGAGAAGATTTCCTTCTCGGTTTTATACCTGCGAGGAATAAATTCTTGTACCTTCGAATAATGGGAAATTCGTCCTTATATAATTACCGGGCAGCAGCTGCACGTACTTAAAGTTCACCCCCGCAGATATATGCACATAAAGATTTTTGGAAGTGTTATTGGGAAGTTTAGAGCGAAATTATAGATACCCGATATTCTGCTGATCCGATCCGATCATGTGATCGAATTTCATCTCATTATATCGTCTGTAGAATGGTATTCTGATTTCTTTTCTTTTTTTTAATCATTTTTCCGTAGTATCTTGATAGAAAATCACTTACGACTGCAGTGCAGGTTCGTGATAAAACTGAAAAAAAAGGTTGTTAATTTTCTTCAGCAGAGAAACGTTTTCCATAAAATGTGGCTCAGCGAATTCCAGCTGCAGAAATAAATGGGGCATTACCGTCAGCAGGAGGTGAGGAGTTTCTTTATAGATTGCACATACGTCTGCGTATGTTATTATACGTAATACGTAAGTACCTGCTGCTGTTGCTGTCGCTACCTACTACTTGCATGCCTTCTCTCCGTACTCACCTCTTTCTTTTTACTTCACGTCGTCCTTCGCTCTCCTAAATTATTCTCCCCAATTTCTTTCGAATTGTTAATTTCATCTAAACATCCCGTACGTCAATGAATGACCTTTTTATTCTTTCGCTTTCGGTGTTTGCGAGGCCAGGATTTGAAATTCTTGAGAAGAAATTCTTGGGAGTATGACTAAACCCTCGAATGACTTTAAGAAGGGGGTAAGGAGGATGCTGCACGGCAGGGAGGTTAAGGACGAAGATTTTTTGGGGTCGAGGGGGTATCGCTCTCTTGAGATCTTTCACCCGCGTGAGCTGCTCTTTCGGTTCTTATTCTTCTTCTCCGCCCCGTACTGCTCCTTATATATCCCTGCAGCTTGATGCGGAGGCATATCGGGAGAGAAGATGATGCATCGTGCCGCCGGAACCACGGCGGCATTTTTTTATGCATAGTTATAGGCATACCTGCAACGGCAGCAGCGTCCAGCTCCTCGGATTTTGGATTCATCTCTTTCAAAGTACGATCGTGACACACGCGTCATTTTCAAGATATCACGCGCAACTGATGCGCCCGAAGAAAAAAAAATATTTCCGTATGATCGATCACATGTATAATTACCTATATGATGCGATTATAGAAAAATTTTCATCCCAAGATGACATTACTTATTTGAGCGGAGTGGTCAATTTATATGCGGGATATGAGAAGAGCGAAATTATATTTCTCTGCTGCGTTTTCTGGACTATTTCAACATCGTGGAGGACTGTTTTTTTATTGCCGTTTTAATACACTTCGAGTTAGTTGGAAAGACGAAATTGGAATCCTGGACCTGGAGGTCCTGTACGCTGCGTGTATTTTTAGCTAATTCATCTTCAGTTCTTTTATTTTTCCTTATTTCTGTTCCCTCGGCATCCTGGAGCTATAATTATTCGCGTGATCTATTCAATAATATTTCGACGTATATCTGTACGTGTTGTATGCATAAAGTTATCAGCCCATCAATTCTGAAGAGTGAATATATTAATTGGATCTAATATATTCGATTTAACGATTATATTATGCCAAAAAAAAAAGAATGAAAAACGAACAGATATTTTTACATCGATTCAATAAATTGAATGATCCGATGCTACACGATAAAACGAAACAAAAAAACATGTCCTATTTGTTTCATGTTCATCTGCAGGTTCCCGTTATACGAACTTTTCGTCAAGTTATTCACGTAAAACGAAAAAAATCTACTAGAAGAATAATTATCATGCTGCAGTTCGATTGCAAAATTTTGATATTTGTACAATTGAATTAATTATTGAAAAGGTCGCGACAAAAATCGATATCATATGTTAAAAATATCGAATTTCTGTATAATTGTTGATGTCCTGTGTTAAACAACCAAAAATTAATTTTATTTCTTATGATCGTAGTGACGCGATCAATCTTAATAATCGTAAAATTGAGATATTGTTATTTAAGTCGTGTGATCATAAACAGCAATACGACATTTTTAACACGGTTTAATATAGTCGTGATGAGACATTATTTTTATATTTATATTTTGTTTACCTTATACGAAAGACACAGATTTTTATCTCGAAATTTACGTCACGTATATAGCGTTTGTATATACCTACCTATATACCTACCTACCACTCATTTTGGTACGAGCTTTAAACTCCTTCGAGAGTAGGTTTTCCAAGCGACAGTTTATTGAGAGACGTGCGATTATCTAATTTTTATTCGAGAACTTGATCTCCCTCACGTTTATACCATATAGGAGGGGTCAAGTGTCTAAACGTTCAGGTTTAACATATCGTTGAATAAATAATTCAACCGTTTCTCTCATTGTAATACAGGATATAAACACACTTTATAATTATTGACGTTATCTATCGATCAACTGATTCGAACCTATAACATAAAACGTTGTAACACAAACGAATCCCGTTCTTTTTTTCATCGATTTTTTTTTCATTCAAAAATTTGTCCACGGTATTTAATTATCTACGCCGTCACATAGGTGTAGAAAAGGGGGGGGGGAGCAAACGTAAGATTTTTGGATGGAAAATAGATATGATCATGAATATTTATAATACGGTAAATTATTTCATACTTTCTGTTGAGAGAAAAAAAAAAAAACTTCTGGATCAATTTCGCCCTGCATGTGTCTGACTAACAACACCCGCGCTTTTCTTGGGGTACACTACAACCCCGTATGGTGCTGCCACGTAGTGGAGAATCCGAACACTCGAATCTTCATACGAATCGAGAACTCCACTCGGATTTGAACGAAGAGAAAAATCAGCTGCGTTTCTTTTATCACAAGTGATGGTGAGAATTTTGAAATTTTCAAAGTTGTCATGATTAGAATTTAACGAAAGTCTAATTGCAAATGCAGAACCTGAAATGTGGGTCGGAAATAAATTTCGATATATTGATTTCCCATGTGAGATTTAAAATTTTATAGATTCAGGATGCTGTAGGCACTCTTTCTTGAAAATTTGAAAGGAGTTGAAACTTTCAAATAGATGTGAATAGGGTTGTGGGTACAACAATTTCATACCTCTGGTCCCTAGATTTTTCTTTACATGCGGCTTAGGTCGCCAGAACGATTTTATAGAAACGCGATCAGATATTGGGGTTTGATAAAATTAATAAAATTTTTGCACCCCATACTTATATACCATCTGCAGGTCCTGTGCACCCTCGAGGGTTTTATACAGCGCGAAAATAAGAAGTGTATAGGATATACGGGAGATATTTTTCACGCAAAGATTGAGGAATTTTTGGAGTCTGTACAGGATATGCTCTGACAAAAATATTATTCATGCGATTATCCTCATCCTGGTCACTCCGAAATGAATTCACCAATATGCATAATGTAATTATCCTTTCGTATAATCGATCAACAGTTTATAACACTACCGTGCGAAGTAATTGAGGTGCAAATCGGAGTGGATATCCTAATGAAATTGGGTGTCTAGCAGAATCCTCGAAATGTAGATTCCGCGACGCGACGCGTCCGTCGTCGCTCGGTTTTCGGGAAATCTTGAGATATATCCCCCGCCGGCTCCGACGGCACTGAACCGTTGAGCCCGCGCCCGTATACGCGAAAACCTTATGATATTCGAGCTATAATTAATCCACCAGAGACGTTCTTCTCCCTCACACCTCATATACGGTCGACTGCAGTGCGACATGGATGATCGATAAATCATCGCGAATTATTTTCTGCATCATTCGATAAAATCCATCGTTGATTGTTCTTCTGTGTATTGTAAGGTATGATATCGCCTGTGTTTTTCTAAACGCACATAATTGTACGATCATCGTTAGAATTTCCGATATCTGAGATAATTCGAAGTTACATTTTATCATGCGTTTTTTATGCCTGCACGGAATCGCAAAATCCATAAACACTTCCTAAGAGTTCGCATATATTTATATCGTAGAGTATTATAGGTACCTGCAGCGCACATGAGACAAACACGGTTGATCCTCACAACATACCTTTGAGAGCAATATCTGATGTTCAAGTATATGTATATTATAATACCTATAATACGCCGCGGGCTACTCGCGCTCGTGCTATATGTATATGTATTCAGGTATATATATACCTGTACTAATATAAGCTCAATTCTCAGGAGCTATAGAATTTACTCTGTTTTGCTATGCTTATATACCTATGTATACCTATACAGTTCCATAGATCTGCCCCTTGGCCATTTGGTTCGCGACCGCGCGCGGAGTAAACACGGAAATCACTGATTTAATGCACAGAATATTGCCTTCGAATACAACTTTGTGATACCCTTACATGCGGTTTACTCCGTGGTATGCAGCACAACCAACATCGATACGTTTATCTGCACGCCAGTTTCTTGATAATAGCAAATTATACAATTATATTAAATTACACATATATACCTACGTATCTGAGTATTTCTAAAGGCAATAAAAAAAAAAATAATAATCATGTGACAGAGATTATACCGAGGATCCTTATTTTTCAATTTCTATTTCATTTTTACATTACACATACGGAGAGTCTTGGAAATCAATTGGATAATCAGCTGTGAAATTATTTTGGCGTATAAAAATTGCATGACAGACACGCGTTTCACCTGCGAAGATCGAGATATATCCTAAATGTGCCTCGCAATTAATTAAGTTTTTTCTCGTTCTCGAACTCCTTACATTTTATTTTGACAAAAGCTCGTTGCTATTACATGCAGATTTTATAGACGTAAAAAAGTCAGTCGACAAGTAGTTATGTGGACGCAGGTATATAACATAAAAGCTCTATATGCATAGCATTAACTCTTCGGAATTGAGGTTGGAAGTAACTTCTGACAAGAGTAAAATCACTCGAAGTGGCTCGTAAACCATTCAACGGTACCAGCTCATGTAAAAACTTATTCTACCTATGAACATTTTTTTTTTCATCTAAAAATGAATAAACAAATTAAATGATCATACGATATCATTAGGTATACATAGTGAATGAAAATCATATCAGTCCGCATCTTATTTCTCATGTATTATAAAATCTTAAAACTTTTTATCGAATTCCCATAAGTATAAGTGGCATGAGAAATAAAAAAATGAAATAAAATAAAAAATGACTTCATTCAATTTGACGTCCCAATCAATCGATCTGCGGATATGAAAAGAATAAAATATCATGAGAAGAAAAAAATCTGTCGAGTATCCAGAAACACATCGCGCAAGCAGCAGCAGTGCAGCAGCAGCCGCAAAAGCTTTGTGCTCCGTCTCGGAAAGCGGCGCGCAAAGTGAGGAGAGTTTGTCCGATGCTCTCGTACCTCCGGTTTTCGGGGGTTTGAGGGAGAAGAGAAGAGAAGAGAAGAGAAGAGGAGCAGCAGCAGCGGCGGCAGCGGCAATGTTTCCACCGCCTCCACCGCCTCCGCCGCGTTTCGTATCTCCGAGGTTTCCGTGTGTTGGTGTAGCGATGGCGGTTGGTGAGATGAACTCTGGAGTTCGCCGGTGAAGTCGCTAGTTTCGGAGGGTCGGGCCACGGCGCATTGGAGGAACTCGAGAGGCGGGACTGCACTCCCCCGTTGTCCCCGCTGTCCCCTAGTCCGGATCCCTCAGTTTCCCTTCGATCCCCGCAGTTCCTGCTGCTACGTTCATTCCGCTCCGCCCCCACTCCACGGCGAAACGCGGCGGTGATTGACAGTTGGCGAACGACTGCGGACGGCGCAGGATCTAAACGTTAGGCGCTTCACGCTCGCTCGCTCGCTCGGTCGGTCGGTCGGTCGGTCGAACGAGAACGGTCGCTTTTAACGCGGTTGTTTGGTTTATAATAAAATATAATTGTTACCGAGTTATACTATTGTCGTGCAGCGTTGATAATAAAAAACAAAGCAACAACAACAACAACAAAATAAATAATAATAATAGAAATAAAAAGAAAAGAAAAGATTAAACAAAACGAAAGAGAAAAAGTTATAACAACACGTCTTTACATATTATTCTGCGATATATATGTTTCCACATATATTCAACGTATACCTGTATGCGGACTTCATATTATACTACGCATTTTCCATGCAGCTGCGGTAAACGAAATAATGTTAATATTTCAACGTTTACTCTAACAACCTCTAAGACCACTCCGAAATAAGCTGCTGGCAGGTCGTGAGCAGATAATATTTATAAAGTTACGGTGCAGTGCGGTAACCGGTTTAAAATCTTATAAACAACGAAACTATAAACAGAAGGTGAAGATAATGATATAGTAAATCCCCCACCCCCACCTGCCCCGCCCCCTCAGTAATTACTATATTACAAGTGATAACAGTTTGTTCTAATTTTTTTTTTTTTTTTTACCTTCGATTATTTCAAATTGATTCGCCAATCAAGAAAATTCACACGTATTATACGAGGAAAATAGACGCAACCGCGCGCGATTTGCGTCTCGTACGTGAATTTTCATTATACGACAACAAAATAAAAAATTATTTATTTCGTGTATACGGCTACACTATATATATATACATATACGTATATGTTTATATGTATATATGTATATATGTATGTATATAAGGAGGCACATGAACGTTACGATTATTGGAAAGTTGTGTTTATCGGTAAAAGTACGCGGTACCGTGCTCCGAAATCATCATCATCATCATCACCATCGTCGTCTAGAATTGCTGCTGTGCCCAAGTTGAAATTCAAGTTAAAGTTGAAGTTTACGTTACGTTAAACACCCGCGTGCTCCGGTTATAACAGAATTATATATCAAAACATATACACACGCGCACTGTGTGTATATATATATACATATATACACACACAAATTAATACAAATACGGGGTGACTATCTGCTGGTGTTTGTGGTGTTTGTTTGTTTATTTTTATCATCGTCATTATTATAATAATTAATATCAATACTATCAAAAGTTTGTTTGTTCTTTCAAATTGTTTTTTTGTTCAAAATTTTTTTTTTTCTTTTTCATCAATTTTCTACCGAAAGCGAATGTTCGATTTCGTTGATCTTGTTCCTGTATAATTATCGTTATTGTTCCTCGTCCGTTGATCTCTCGCGATCTACTTGATGTCGTCGATCAATCCTGCTGCTCCTGCTTCTGTTGCTGTTGTAACAGATGAGCAATTACAAAATAAGGATAATAATCAAATTGAAGCTTCGACTGCGTCTAGACATCTGCACAATTGAAGAAAAGGTGTTGTTCTGAAGATAAAAAAAGAAAATTAATAAACAAATAGATAATTGAATAAAAATCAAAAATCATCGAACGTAGAATGAAGGATACTCCATATTCACATCTCGATGTACGAATATGTTCTAGCAAAACATAAACAAAAATTTGTTTAAAAAAATATCAGAGATACTAAAAGAAGAAGAATATCTAACACCTAATCTTGTGATACACCTGCAGCTATTGATTATGGATAATATCGTGAAAATAATTTACATGTGTTAACGAGTGTACATGGCAACACTGAAACAACCCGTTGTTCATGTTGTATTATCGATAATAAAATAAGAAGAGAGAGAAGAAGAAATATTGTTGTAATAATATAAAGTGATATCAAGTGCAACGAACAACTCGGAGATATATTGTATACATATACGTATATATGTATATTCGTCGTTGAAATATCGGAATCGTAATCGTAATATCGTGATTTTTGTTCGTGTTTCGCGTGTGCTTCGTTGTAATGAATTTGAAAATACAGAAGAATAGGAGAAGAAAAACGTGCTAATTTCTACGCGTGTTACCCGCGAGTTTTATTCGGTTTGTTTGTTGTTTTTTTTTTTTACCTCTCGTCGCGTTAAATACCAACGCTGCTGTGTGCGTAAGTGCAAACGTGCATTCTTAAACAGTTGTTTGGATTTAAATTTGATTGTAAAAAATCAAAAAACGACGATCACGAGTTCGTTCGATATTTACGCATCAGAAAAATCGCATCTTAATAAATCTGTAGATAATTCAAAAGAATTAAAAAGCCTCGAGAGCAACGGTATTAAAATTGATAAATAATTTTTGCTTTCGGCTGGTTTGAAGAGAATAAATGAAAAATTGGGTTCTACTCTTAAATAATTGTCGTCATTTTAATCGTGGCTGTGATGTTCGGCGACTGACGGTACCTGAAATTATAATTAATAATAAACGAAAAGATTATTAAAATTTTAATCAAACGTAAAGGCCGATGCATAAAGCATAAAAGTAAAAAAACTACAAATATTTTAAAAAAAATACCCATCAACTGCAGTTGCGATAAATTGCAGTGTCGAAGATGCGAAAACACGAGGACGTTTCTTCATCTCAACCCGTTATAACAGTGAAGAAGTTAAAGAAGCTGTTTTGCTGACGTCAGTTTTGACTATTTCGCGTATTATAATATTTATTAATTTTAAGACAAGGAGGATCATTTTATCGCGACGACGCGACGTCGATCGCAGTCCAAAGCCGGCGCTATCCGGTGCCTTGGCTGATGATCATCATCAGTTCGTCGACGATTGACTGAACACTGAACAATTATTTATCGGATACGTGGTGTGGTGTGTGTGCTAAAGCGTCGCGCTAGTCATTCTCGTCTTATAACTTCTTCTTAATTTTCATTTTTTTCTATAACGAAATGAATTAAAATATCGATTCAAAAAGGTGGATATAATAAACGACGACGACCATAAAGGACCCGTATATTAATTAATCCGTTAGTCGAAAGGATTAAATAAATTCTTAAGTGATCGCAAAGAAGAAGAAAAAAACAAAAAAAAACATTTGGATAGTGTGCGAAATAAAAGTGGAACGGAAATAAATATAATTAAATAAATAAATAATAAGTAAAAGTGTGAAGCGTGAAGTCAATTGCGAGTGAGGGAAACACAGCCGCTACGGTGGCTCAGCACGCAGAGTTCCCCGGCGCGGCCAGGGCGTTCATGGCTCAGCCAAGGGTACGTTTTTATTAATTCTAAAAGAAAAAATAAATAAAAAGTACAACTACGGAAATAGTCTAAGTGACATTAAGTTCAATTAATCGATGGTTTTCGCGCGGATCTCAGAAACTGATACTGTAGGTTGTACAGTTTTCAGCTCGAGTAATTTTTGCGTCGTGTAGGTTTGTAAAAAGTTTGGAAAATTTAGTTTGTCACGAAGATTGCGAGCGACGGACTACAGGTTTAGATTTTATTATTGAATAATATGACTTTATAACCGAATCGGAATATAGATTCCGTCGTTTCTCCCCCGTCCATATAATCTGTGCTTTATAGTTTTGGAGCAGCTGGTTATACGCACTATTTGAAATATTTTCTTGTTTTCTACTCTCCTGCGTTTTATTTCATTTTTACGCGTATCACCGTGTATTATAGTGGCCAGGGTAGAACGTAATATCGACATTACGGACAATTATATGAACATATTTTTTATACGTACGATTCAAATTCCCGCACGCACCTTACGTAGTATATAGCGTATATAATACCTGTACCTATCTGCTTATAGGTACAGCTGCTTTTTATACCTTCTCTTTTAGATAGGTTGTAAAAAAGAGAGAATAATAATATAATGACGATGTTAAACGACTGCAGGGCGAGGTATATACCTATAAGATCGTTACACTAGGTATACGATATCGTGTCGCACAAAAATTTTCTCTCCCTCGCTGCGCGAACGTCATTTAAGATCGTGGTAATAAATAAACCTACACAGGTAGGTATAATTATACCACCACATCAGGATCAGCTGCCATTCGTGCCCTTTTTTTTTCTCTTGATTTTATACTTATCTTTTCTACATCGTTTTCAACGATAAGACGCCTCTAGGATGTCGATGTTATAGTTTTATCGAAAAGTTAAAATCACGGCCAGATTTTTTTTATTTTCCAATTTTCGTACCATCTTTTTTTATGTCTTACCTATTATCTTTCTCTTTTCTCTGACTTATAGACTTCGGTTTTTCTGCTTAGTCACAATTTATATGTATCTATAAGTATATGTTCGGTCTGTAATTTTATCGTCTTTTATACGAAACGGACCTTCTTATCACGCGGTATTAAAATGTATATCCGAAGTTGTTTCTCATATTAAATAGAAATTTAAACATGTAGTCGCGGCAGCTGTCGCGATATCAAGACGACGACAATAAATATATTAATACATTTTGGGGTGATGTTTGTAATTAAACAGTCGCACTAGATTTCTCTTTATTGATTTATTAAATCTCTAGCGAGACATTACATATTTTATAGATACATTAAAATGTACGATAACACGTATGAAGTGATAGTTGATAGAATCATAGTTTGGAAATAAAATTAATTTAAATTACGGTTCAAGAGTCATTCGCGTTTGAATAATAAATAATATATAATACACTGCAACAACAACGTAATATGTGTAATGACTATGTCCGTTTTTTGTAGAAAAAAAAATTATAACATCGAAAAAATAATGTATAGATATTTTGCTTGAATTTCGTATTATATATCTAGGCAGGTATAATATGCGTATAGTTTTACGTTATTACAATCTCATCAATTAAGTCTAATGGCCTAATTAACGTTGTATAAAGATTTAATGATCGTCTCGTAAGTCGTCTAAAAGCACATGGGCTTCTATATTGTGTGTGAGGGAGGGAGAAATATTCTGCAGCATTGCAATGTTTTCCAAATGTCGCCATCAATCAGAGAGTAATGAACGTTTCGCGCTTATACTCCCCCGCGCGCTTATGTTGCGCACATACATTTTCAATATATACATGCATACCTATGTGGCATATACGTACATGGCTTATAACGTCGTTACACGTCGGTATAACGGAAGCCATACTGTATACCAATCACCTATAAACTCCACCCATGCATACATCATTTTATCCGCGTTTAGATTTACATGCCTTATAGTATGTGCGGGCATACCTCATAACCAAAAAAAATCATTTCCCATCGCTCGCCTCGAATTTCAGTGTAAACTTTCAAGTTCCAGTAAATATTTAACACCGGTATATACGCGTTTTTATCTTCGTACAAAAGTCTACGCGATACATCCATATACCATTTGATTCTATTTGATCATGAGATTCACGCAGCCCTGCAACGGATACTGAAAAATGATACGACGCTCGTGCTTTATAGATATTGGAGGAATGGATTTATTGGGTCAAAAAATTCCGCCGACGGGCGTCCCACCAGTCCATGGATGTTTCTATACTTATATTATACATCGCGACCGTCGCAATTTTCGACATGATTTAACGACAGCTACAGACGATTACAATTTCCAATCTTTTATATACATATTTCTCAATTCTTCTACACTAAAAAATATATTTTCAAAATTTTTATCAGCCTCTAATCGATCGGTACACGTGCCTGATTAACCTGTGAAAAATTCATCAGAGGATCTAATTTTTCTTTTCATATACTTTTTATTTTTTTCTTCAAAATCGTGTACATGTTTAAAACGTGTAGTTCGACCTCGTGTGTGTTGTACGTCACTACAGTTGAGCGCATATATATATTTTAATAAAATTATTATGTATACGTACATTGTACATACATGATATTTTGTATACATATGCGACGATCCCGCTTATCTGTCACGTACGTCCTGAACGATATACTTATGCTACTAAACTAACCACCTCTACGGGGTATAATAACTATAACGACCACGACGTGTGCCACTGATCTCGTAATCAAAAAACCGTAAACCAAAATAATGGATGGAGGAAATTTAAGAAAAAGAAGAAAAAAAAAATTTTGTATGAAAAATATAACTATGTATGGGTTTACACGAACGCGGGTTTGAGTACGCGTGTACATATATTTATTTTTTATTCGTTGTATTAGCCGGTAATATATAATCCCGCATTTATTATTCATTGACTAATTACAAATTAGGACCGCGAGTCGCTTGTAATTTGTAATTATAAATGCGCGACGCGCGATTGTCCGTATAGGAATTACTTTGGAATAGGTTTCCTACTCGCGTTTATTATGACTATCATGTATGCATGTATGCGTGTACCTACACTACGTGTATTTGTAATATATATATATACTTATGTAATAAATACGTACAGGTAAAACGTACGTGTTCATTTCACAGTATCGTAGCATACCTATCGAATATGGTCGGTGAAGTCTTTTCGTATAATATTGCCGAGCCGCGGTGCAGTACACATACACATATCGTACATATATCCTATATACCTATATCGGCGATCATTCGCTTAAAATACATATAAGTACATATATATATATACTATATAACATAAATATATGGTATATACGCGCGCATAAGTTAAAATATTCCGCTCAGCTGCACGAGTGATATCTTCATAGGTCGCTACGTGAATTATTAGCCATGGTTTTTCAACGGAATACGGAATTTGCGAATATATGTATAGTAGGTTTCGCGGAGATGCTGATGCTCTAGCTATTTATGCTGTCGACTCTTCTTCTTCTTCTTCTTCTTCTTCCTCTTCTTTTTCATCTTCTTCTGCATGCTGCTGCTGCTGCTGCTGCTTTCCGGTATACGTACAAGTTCGGCGATCTCTTCGCGGACGTGACGGGTGACGAATAAATGTGTATTTTATATCTATGAATAATATTTGTAACGTGGGAAAATAGTTCGGGTTTCTGGTTCCACGCGATAGTTCATTTGAATGATAAATTTTAATATATTTTTTATTTCATTTCATCTTATTTGATTGAATTTGTTTTCTTTTTCTCAACTTTCATTCGGGTTTCCTGATCGGCCTCTTGACATTTTCAACATATCATTGATGAATGAGTTAAAAAAAAAAAGAAACAGATTGAATAAAATTAAACAAAATGAATGAGTGTAATAAAGGATAAGAATCAAATAATAATACATTACAGTTAATAAAACTATATTGCCGAAAAAAGTTTGGCTGTACTGATGTGATTTTCTCTAATTTTATTTGATCTGACAATTTTTTTGTTTCTTTTTGGTCGGTGCAAAACTTGATTATCTGGTTAGTTTCTTTTGCGTCATTAGTATTAGAAAATTTGGAAATATATAAAACGCAAAAATGGAAATAACTACCTGTCTATATTATATGTCTGAGACGTTAAACGTGTCTGCAGGTCAAACAACTCGCGATTATATTAGAATTTGAAATTTTGTGAGCTGTACTGCTAGACACAGTTATAGACACCGTCTGATCCATGCGCTAGACAGAAAAAAAGCAAAAAATTTAACAAAACTAAGGGGAGTGCCGATGTGATTTCTAGAATCTTATATAGCATCATATTTAGAATTTTTGAAATTCCTTCCCGGTCATTATGCAGCTGACGTGATAGAGCGAGCCTTTTTTATTTTATTTTATTTTCATTTATTTTCCTTCAGTTTTTTTCTTTCGCTTTATAATAATGCGGTTTAATTATTATTCACCTCTGCAATATAATACAAGTTTATCAAACATTATAACGTTAAACGATTCCGTGATGTTACATATATATATGTATCTATAGTACATTTAATTCGGATTGATACACGTACGAAAATATGTAGTTTGTAGTGATATTAAAATCACGCGATAAAACTGCTGCAGTCGGATAATGAATACGTGTGAGAAAAAAAAACTGGACAAAAAAAAAAAACTCACGTTATTATATAGGTGCAGCGTAATATGATTATCGTAACGCGACGTGTAACGTAATATAATAATTATAATTGTGTTGTGCTGATTTTTTGTTCACAATTATTATATTGTTCACCAGCTGATATATATCAGAGTATTATAGTGCACGACAAAAGTATTTATAAGACATTCGTATAACGCGCGGCGTTGTTATAGATGTTATAATATTTAATACACACATCATCAATTAAACAGATAATTGCAGATTTGTCAACGTGCAATTATGATACAGCAACATAAACTCGCTTGATGTAGGGATAATTGTAGTACATATGTCGGACTACTGTAAAGTAAGAATTGTGTGGAACGCGAATCACGCTCTTTGACATTAGAAGAAGAAAAAAAAAGATGTTTTCCTCTATATTCTATTTGGCTCTTTAAATTCGCCTTTTAAATTCAGTCTTTAAATTTGCCCTTTAAAATTGGTCGTCTTCTATCGGTGTGGGCGACAGAATTATAATCGCATCACCGCGGCTATCTATACCTCGAATCTTTTACCTGTGGTGCAGAATTTTGATATCGTATAATACCAAAAAAAGTGCTAAAATAAATTGCCGTTCTTTTACACCTGAATATGGTAAAATAATGAATCGAAAATCTCAAGCTATGAAATGGTCTTTCGCGTTTAGTTATTATAAATGTATACATTATAGAATTTTTTTTTCTAAATTGCTGCATCGTTGCGTTCTAATTCTTTTTTTTTTTTTGTTTATTTTTAAATTAGGGCACGTTGGCACGATATAATTATTCAATTTGCTAATTTTATCACACCATACACGGTTGCCGTAAAAACGAAGAAAAAAAAAAAGAAAATGAAACAAAATGTTGTGTTTATAGGTATAAATAAATTTACGATTGCGTGCAGCTCCCTATTTGATAATTAGTTGATGCGTGGTATATAGCATACCTAGGTATAACATCATATATTTTTCATTCGAAAAAAATTGAATTTTCTTGTACACGAATAATTTCGATGTAATTTATCGTTTCGTTGATCGCACAGGTGTAGTGCGACGAGTTTATAATTATGAATTGGGATTTAATAATGAAACTTTTTTTTCTCATTTTGATTTCAGTACGACGACGGCGGGCTGCACGGGGGATACCTGGAGGGCGGCGGCGGGGGTGGTGCGGGTCTTTATGATCCACACGGCAGCGGCCGAGGGGTACCAGGACTCCATCATAGCCCTCACCTAGGGGGAATGGGTCCTGCACACCCCCAATATCCACCACCACCCCCACAACCCCCGCAACACGTTTTGGCCGCCGCTGCTGCAGCCGCAGCGTCAGCTGTACCCGATGTCCATAAGAGAGACAAGGACGCCATTTATGGGTAAGGAAAAGTTTTCTCCAGGTTTTTTTTCCTCCCCGTTTTTCCGACTCCATTTTTTACAATTAGGTCATACGCACAAGTTGTATATGTGTACAGTACAGAGGGCCTGTATATTTTTAATTCGAGTCGGAAGTATGAATCTTGAATGATACGCTTGTGCTGCGGTGACGTCGTTTTTTTTCTTTACCCATTTTGCTTAATTTCAAACCTTTCTTTTCGTTTTCTTCGTACCGTATATACCCTAAATTGTGCGTATACGTCAAGCAGACGCGACGTCGTGCGTTAAGCTGTCGTGTTGTTTGTCCCGTCGAGTAGAATAATGGTGGACGACATGCGTCGCTGCCTACACATCATGGCGTCGTCGAACCGCGCTTTTGACAAATATAATAATAAAAATATTTATATTACACCATATTGTACATAAATATATACTAGCTACACATACCTGTACGTAACATATAGGTCCAAGGTGCAGGAGCAATTTTTTTATTTTCAATTTTAGTCTTCTCCATTTTTTCTTTTCAAACCACATAACGGTACACATCACCGCGTATACAGTGGTCAGAAATTTTTATTCCCGTTTGATTATCTCATTTTGGTTTAAAAAAATGTTTCCCATTTTTTTTTCTTATCATTTTCGACGGAATGCAAATCCGCCGCGGGCGTGATTGATTGACGTGGATAAAATCAACGTTATATGAAGCTGTACACGTGCAAGTATCAACGGCAATACGTTTACCTATAGGGTGCTACGCGTAACCTTCTTCGATCGTGAGGTTTAAGTTTAAAAAAAAAAAACACCTTCTCTTGCCTGCACTGAATATTAGGACGAAATTCATTATCTAATTTAACACGAACTATCAGATGATTAAAACTAAATATACGATTGAATTATACAATCCCTGCAGATTTTATTTTCACATCGAAATTGTAGAAGATTTTTTTTTGGTTTTATCGATCTAATCACATATAACAATAGCTTTGATAAAAATTCGCTCCCTGTTAGATTTATATGAACAGAAATTGAGAGGAAAAAACAAACGAAACAAAAAATTCTTGAAAAGGGCATTAACCACGTGTGTAGGTGCGATACTAAAGAGTTTTGCTTGTCAAAAAAACACGGTGGGTGTTTCAATTTTCTAAAGTCGGAAGCCTCATCGTTGGTTATATTCGTTCGACCCTGTAATTTTTAACACTATTCTATATACCCTGTTTTCTGGCCCCCATGCTTATGCCGCCATTCCACTGCTGCTGCTGTTGCAGCTTTGGTAAATTCTTATTATCTTCGAAGACTGGTATTAGGTAGGAGGAGGATACTAAACGCGCTACACTTTATATCCTTAGTAGATGATCCCACTTTTTCTTCATATTTCTTTCTTTTTTTTCTCTCCGTTATAGAATTCAACCCTTTTTTGTACGTATAGATCCGATTTTACGCAGGTAACCAGCTATGTATATTTGATTTATATGCAGTACAAGAATTCAAAAAATTTTTCTTCACACACAATATGTTAGTCGTTAAATTATATTAAATTTTTTAAATCGTTTACAATTTTATATACTCTCGTATAATTAATTATTAATTAGGCTTATACGTTCAGTCATTTAGATCTGATCGCCAAGTTAGAAAAACGCCTTTCGAATGTATACAATATATTTCCACGTGTAACTATATCAACGTAATTACTCACTGTAATAATTATGTATCTTAATTACAATTACAATATAGTAATAATAACCTTGCTGACGCCGAAAATGCGCTCAGCTTCCGCGATTAATATAAAATACTCGACACTTAATTATGCTCAGGATTATAAATATATATAAGCATGATTTTTTTTTTCTATTCGGTTCGAGGTTTCGATTAGACGAAAAACAGTAATTCTCAACTTCCGTTCCGTTACTGTTGTATACATGTTATTAATTTTTTTTTTTTCCGATTTTTTCTTTCGATTAATTTCACCACAGGTGTTTTATAAGGTGGTGAACTGCACAATGCATGCACGCAGAGATTTAACTTGTCCGCACCGCCATTGTGATATTTAAAGTGCAGTAGATAAATACACATTATATTATAGTTATATATAATATTGTGGTTTTCTTTCAATCGAGTATAATATAATATATGGTGCATTTCTTTATTTTTTTTTTTTTTTGGGGGGATGTACCATACGTGTAATATATTTAAGTGGACGACTAGAGATTATGAGAAATGTATGAATTTCTATATAATGTTTAAATTGTGGTAAAACGCGGTAAAAAACGATGAAATTATATGCGCTGGTATATATGGGTGATAACGATGTAGATATAGATACACGTCGTGTACACGCGTTACGTACACGCGTGTAATGCATATACTAGCTCTGTATAGTTGCAGTTACGGAAACCACAAACCGCAGTATGTATACGACGCGGAGGAGCATCCCCCAATCAACTTGCAATCATATGATTATATCTGCGGTGTCGCATACCGTCACCTCGTTCACCTGTCACTCTTCCTCTCCGCGAAGACTACCCCATTATTACATCGTATAGTTTTATATATGCACATATATACGTGTATGTATATAAAGTTTATAACTTCAAACCGCATGCACGCGTCTCTCCACTCTGTACTGTATGTGGAGTATATAGATGAAACATTCGATGAAACCGACCGACCTTATTACATGCTTTTTAATTTTAATTATATACCTAATTGTAATATCGATAATATACTGTACATGCATGTTCATTATTATTCGCATTTATATCGCGTTGCTTCATCGTTTATAACTTTATATTATATACTTTGTTAATTCGATTGATTTATATTCATGCGCATATAAAACAATTTCGTTTTCATTATAATGATGTATATTTTTCTATATCGGTATAAGAAAACTGTGACGAATATTTCACTCCGTATATAATATTCTTTTTTTTTCATACCTATTTAATTTATAAATTGTGATCGCTTAATTAATAGCGTGTCTCAGAGACTAATTTATTTCAAGTTTTCCAAATGATAATTGAGCGTTGATCATTGATGAATGAAATACGACAGAGCCATACATATCTATAATACTGATGTGAAAGATATACGCGTAGAATTTGAAATACTTTTTCTTTTTTCTTCATATATTTTAAAATGCGTATACGTTATTCTGATCGATATATCTAACGCAGGTACTATGTAACTTAACGTCGTACGTGCAATGAAATTTTAATCTTATAACCTATCTTGCGCAGTATCTATAATAGGGTAACCTATACTATATTATATAAAAGTGAATCGTACTGATTTATACTCGCTGCACGGATTTATAATAAAATTCAGAATCGATCGATATTAAATTTAAAAATTTTCCTTTTTTTTTTCTCCGACTGCATATATTACAATTTTTCTGTACGTTTTGAATTTGATATCGGTTTCGTGCATTGATCATATGAGGTTTAAAGACACTGCGAGGGGGAGTCTGTATAAGGGGTGAGGAGGAAATTTTTTTGCACTTGTGCAACGTTCTCTTCTTAGTTCTCTTTCGTTCTTATATAGTTTTGTTCTTTTCTGTTCTTTTCGATGTTTGCCGGCGGCTGTTATACTGTGCAATGTTACTGCTGCAGCGGCTCGGCAATTTGTCGGAATTCGTTCCGAATCGTTTTAGGTCCGCGACCGCTACCATTCGCACACACCGTGTGTGCCGCTGCTGCTGCTGCTGCTGCTGCTGATACTTTTGCAACATGCATGTTACGCTGCATGCAGACTCCACTCCGTTGAATTTTGCAGACTCCTTATGGGCCCCGAAGGGGTTTCGCAGGTTATCCCGCTACTGAAACTCTTCTTCTCAATTTCATAGCAAATTTTTGTGTACAACAATACATTATAAAACCACACGTGTATGCGTGCAGTGGCTCCTTTCTTTTATTTTTACTTTACTTATTTTTTATATTTCTTTTTTAACCACGCCAACGATATAACTATACTATATATTATCCTTACGCGGCCTTTAAAATATACTTTGAGGCAATACACATGCCTACTTTGAGCTGAAAAATTGACTCACGAATTTCTTCTTTTTTTTTCTATTTTTTAAGAAGCAGCTTGTAGCAGAGGTATATAATTTTCTACACGTGATTTCACGTGACTTCTTTCCATTTTATATTCTGACGATTTTTCATGATTTTAAAAAAAATATTTTTCTCTCTAAGTTTCGTCGAAATTTTTCGTGTACGCGGATGTAACGATGAACAGATTTTTGCTCTTGAATATTTAAGAAAAAATTTCCGATAAAAATAAAATAAAAACCAAACTACTACGCTCTGTAGATTACACATATTGGTACGTGCCCATAGCAAATGTTGCAAGTTGTGAATAAGAGACCCGCGTACCTACCTAAAGCTTATGTATATATTTTGCTTACATGTTATATACCTACCTGAGAACTGCAGCGCACGTGGGTGAACGTATATGCTTGTAACCTTTTGAAGGAATGTTGAAAATCTATATAGGTATTCTATTTTTTTCCCCGCCTTTAAACTCAAGTCCAAACTCTGTGCGTATGGCTGCTCGATATATTATCCCGACTAAACATACGATATGTGTATTGAAATTATGGTGAACTTTGTTGAGCTCGAAGGAAATATTCGTCTCGCTATGAGCGACGCTCAGCGTCCGACGGAAAGCGACGCGGTCAGTCAGCCAGACGCAATGTTCGGTAGACATTCGGTTCCCGTTCAATTCGATCTACAGCGGATTCGTTACTTCTAGTTTTGTATCAGTTTCTGGTAATTGTAATTTTCTGGAACTCATTTTTTCTTTTTCTTCTTTTACTTTCGATTTTAGCGCCTGTCGTCTGGTCTACCTCCGGTTTACTAAACTCTAGTTCGCACAGATCTTACATCTAGACATAATAAAATCAAACTCAACTTACTGCACGGTTGAGTAGAGCGAGACATTATTTTTAAAAAGAATCAATAAAAATAAATCGAGAACGAACTACTAGGCGTATCTTGTTACCTAAATCGATCTTTATATAACTCTATAGAAAATATATAAATTTTATTTCTCAGGATTCCAACTCATTTCGGTCACAAATTACCGAAAGTGTAGGTATATCAAATCCTCTTAAGAATTCATTTTTCTTCGAAAACTATCCACTAATTTTTGTTAATTTATATTTGATTTGAAGAGAAAAAAATTTTTTCAATAGATTCTCTGATGCAATATCGGTGTATTTATGTATATACGTATATGTAATAGAGTCGCTGAATTAGAATCGTGATTGTATAGTTTATTTAACGTGAACCGCAACCGCAGATAAGGCGCCGGTTAATATTATGTGTTATGTACTTAACTGCTTATATATATTTAATTTTATATACATAATATTGCGATGCATATAGTCACGCGCACGTGTCATTGTAAATATGATGGTGCTGTACGGTGTTATCTATATAATAAATAGACGGTATATACATGTGTATCAAATTTTTGATTCTACGTTTGAATCGATTTGTTCTAATAAGTTTTTTTCTATTTTAATCTGTTTTCAGGCATCCGCTGTTTCCACTTTTGGCATTAATATTCGAAAAATGTGAACTCGCGACGTGCACGCCACGAGAACCTGGAGTAGCTGGTGGTGACGTTTGTTCCTCAGAAAGTTTTAACGAGGACATAGCAGTCTTTTCAAAACAGGTAAGTCACCGAACCTTTAATTAATCAAATATCTATTTCACAGAACTTTTCTATCAAGTTTACATAAAACGTTCACGGAAAATGATGACTCGCTAATTATTTCAAATGAATCACGTTAGGCAAATGAAATTAGTCATTAATTAAAATATTGCATGATATTCTTATCTTATAAGTCTTAAGAAAAAAAAAATGTAAGCAATTCAGTTTCATGAAAGTTTTATAATTTTTACATTCGCAACTTGCAAGTCGGGTCTCCTGTAGGGCTCGGAATCAGAAATATAACTTGGAGAGTGAAAATTCTATACGCTGACTAAGAGAACCAGATTTCTTGTAGTTTAGTTTAACGTGGGGCGGCCGTAACTAATGGCTCAGACTCGTGAAGAATTTGGTTACACTTGAATCGGTTCGCATGCGTCTTAAATCCGTCTTCGGAGTGAAAAAGACCCGAGTTACTTCGGAACTTCTATATTATACCGAAGTCACTATCCAGACCTCAGCTCCGTACTCTCGATGGTTTCTCCCTTTCGTTTTCTAGCCTGCTGCCCGCTTGCAGCCCGTCTGCATTTTTACATTATATATTATATACTCATGGTAAACGGAAACTGAAAGTCATTCATTCGCTCGGCCTTGAATTATTCCACGATCATAAATATAGTCGTATATAATATACAGGGTGTCCCAGAATTCGCGCCAACTAAGTACGTAGCGTTGTTCCTCGTAGAAAACTAAAATAGGGAAGTCGAGGTGAAAATGTTCTAGGTCTGACAGGTAAAAAGTTACAAGGTGCCAAAGTTCCGCTAATCGGCGTGCACCGCTGACTGAAATAACGTCGGTGTGCCACCAACACACCGCTACGCCCGGCGTATTGATGGCACACCGACGTGACGGTGCACGCCGATTGGCGGAACTTTGGCACCTTGTAACTTTTTACCTGTCAGACCTAGAACATTTTCACCTCGACTTCCCTATTTTAGTTTTCTACGAGGAACAACGATACGTACTTAGTTGGCGCGAATTCTGGGACACCCTGTATATAGTGTGGGAATATTTTCAATATCAGATTTTATGCAATGTCGTTAATTATGAAAAAAACCAAAATAATTAAAACTTGTTCATAAAATACGTAGAAACATTTCTTCAATTTTCTGACGAAGCAAGGCTAGAGTAAGAATTCTCGTACAAAACAGTTGAAGATAAATTTTTCAAAACGCGTATTTTCTCCTCTGCTATTGGTATACATGTGTATAAGTTCGGTTCTATACCCGCATCGGGAGCAACGATGCAGAAGATTTTCGTATATGTATAGCCAAGCCTTGGCCCCGAAAGGTATTCCCCAAGGGCACGTCGGAAACTTGAGCCCAACGATTTGGGGTTTAAAAACACATGGATTTTGCTTAGGCCTTTTGCCAGGTTGGCTGCATAGCTGCGGTCCTTTTTCCCCTCATGTACCTACAGGATGTTTTCTAGTTTTTAAATAATTCTCACAAAGTATGCAGCAGGAAAATAAAATTACCAGGAAAGAAAGACAGGAAAATAATAAAGGGGGATGATAGTTTTATATATTTTTTTTTTATTTCATGTTATTTTTCCTGGGTTATATATCAGAATATTAGAATCATTTTTTTTTTGTTAGAAAAATAATTTCCATGTATTATACGTGCATCGATTATTTTTAATGAATTCATTTATTATCGTACGTTGGATGGATGGATGCCACGCGTTATACGCGTGTCAATTCGATTCCCGTATACCTTCCTGATTATAAGTTATCCATTTGTGTAGGTAGCTACCTACCTACCCTTACACCCTCTAACTAATCTACTCGATGTTCAATGCCTGTACACCACATTACACTGTAGGGTGTGAGTTGCCTCGCGACAAACACTCCGCAGCATTACCCATTCGATGTACATACATAGATATATATATACGTATACAGATAGATCTCAATGCGGGATTGACGTGATAGGTGGGTATTATCGATTTGCAATTACCAGTAGTTCACCTATACGTACACATGGGGAATATCGCGATATGTCGTCTTCTACCTTATTCGATTTACGTATTCGTTTCAACAAATAGACTCGAACCTGAAGAATAATTTTTTTTTTCATTTATTTGCTTCTCTGATAGTTTTTCTTTTTTATTCATTATTTTTTTTTGTTCTTCAACGATCTATGAAAAAGCACAATGATTTTTTTGGCTGCAATAATTGTTCGTTGATCGATTTTTAACTTCGGATCGTTGGTAGGATTTACTTCATTGAAAACTGCAGCCACCATGGCACGTTTGGATGAGACTTTTTCTCCTAAAACTTGACGAAAATACACAAAACCATTACTAGCGCATGTACGTATGTATGTATATATATAAGTAACACGGTAGCCGAGCCTCGAGTAGCACTAGCTAGAGATAACGATAAGGCAAGGCCATAATATGGACTAAATGTGACGACGGATAACGCCCCGGTTCGTGATATGTATGGCCCAACTGTATATAAACCTTTTGGGTCTTACATATATGTACATAACGCTTTTACCTGTCTTTCAGCTGTGGCTAGCTGCATAGCTCAGAATTTCTTTCCTAAGGGCTCTTCATAGTTTCGTATCACATCCGGTATTATAAATGTTGTTTCGTTGTCGTTAAGATGGCTTAAAATTATTCGAAATCAAAATCTAAAACAGAAATAAGATATTGATGAATTCTCTACGACAAGATCGTCACAGTTTTATTCAATTTAGTTTATTTTTCTTCGATATCTGTACAGGTGATTAATTAAATACTGATATATTCCCTATATACGATTAATTCGGATTAGTTAGTTTTTCAAATAAAATTTGATAGCATTTTTTATCACCTCTCGAGCTGCAACGATCATTTCTTTTTTCTATTTTTCAAATCACTATTTGCAGTGAACAGTCGAGTTTTATACCCATACATATAGTATGTATGGTAATTAGAAAAACTAGTTTAAATGACTAGTCTTCGAATCTAATTATTTTTATTTTTTTTTTGTACACTTAATTTAACAGCGAGTTAAAAGACTTTACGCGGATTATGCTCCGAATGTAATCTGGATACAACCAATTGATCACACCATATACGAATTTTTACCTGTAATAAATCGAATAATTGCGTCACTATAACGATCGTAACGGAGGATAAAAAAAAATACGCTGAGTTTAATGGTTTTAATCTTATAAAAATTTGATTCCGTTATTATGACGTAGATGTAGGTATATGACGTCTGTGGTATATTTGTATTTTTTATTTCTCGGTTATACAAACTAGCTCCGTCATAATTGACAAAAAAAATTCTTCTCTTTTCCACATAATCCTTGGGAAAGAATTCCATATATGTAGGGGGTGTGCGGCAACCTATGTCGGAGCAGAAAGATCACCATATGTCTCTCGTCCTTTATTTTTTTTTTCTCTATGTTATCCTTTTCGTTTCGATGATTTAGATGCGAGATGAGAGCCGACGTCTTATATAGATGCATACGCGTACACGGTGATGTGGCTTATTACGCGCTATTACCGTCCGGTAACTCTTCACCACCGATGCATGTGCTTCGTCAGGCGTGTTGCATCGTGCTGCAGTTGTAATACCGTTAAATACATCGAACATCAATGCCCCATGCCATTCGTGTGATTCGAAACTTCTCCCTATGCACCGCATGCATTCGGAACGCGCGCACACCTCGATCATCCAGTAGAGGTGGAAACGTCGTTCTCTTCTCTTCTCTTCACTTCGGATCTCTTCTTATATTCTCGCCACAATCCACATCAGGTATACACGTATAGGCGGCCATACGCGCGACCGTGTCTCTCTTGGGTGTGTAAATGTAAAACCCATACATTCGTATACCTGGACTGCTGCACGTTACTGCGAACGCGATGGGACCCCGTTACTGCACATATCCACCATTAGGTATGGAAGCGAGAGACCGCTGCTCATTTTGTGCCATTGTAAATTGATCTATTCAATGGGCCAACCATTATCCCCTGGGTTGCCGTAAATCTCTCTGTCTCTCTCTCTCTCTCTCTCCCTTTTTTTTTTCTTCTCTCCTATGCTCCTCTCGATGTAGTGCAGCATGCGACGGATGGGCTCGATGGTTCGTTGGACGAACGAACGAACGGGGCCCCGTTTTGCAAGATGCGACTATATGCCCATGCCGAGGTCCTGCGGTGTGCAGTGTACTCTGTACTTCTATAGGACGGGTACAAAGTACCCCGCTGGGTCTTCCTGGGGTTGTTGCTGCTGCCGCTGCTTCCATCGAGCAGTAGAGCTATAAGGTTCGATGGTTACGTCGTCGTTTGGCATCACCATTCGCGGCCCACTGGGTCCAAACCAGAACAAGGGCACCGTAGTTGCGCGCCTTTTTGCTTTCGTTTTTCATTATGCTTTTTTTTTTCTCTTAGCTTTTTCGCCTTTTTTTTTTCCTCAAGCGTAACCGGGTGTATTATACAGATTTGCTGCAGCTTTGATTGATCCGCCTGTCAAAGGGCCCGCGTAATAATTTTTCTTTGCACCTCGTCCCTGGAATATTCAAAATTCACGTCCGGGTCATCGAATCTTTTTTTTAAATACGTAAGGAGAATTTATATTGATATGTAGATGGTTATAATGGTCACATTCGCGACTTGTGTTTTATTTAGTATATATTTACATGGAGACTTGAAGAAATTTTTATTTTATTTTATTGTTTTTCTGTTCTTGTACAAGGAAAAGATAGGATAATTGGCGAAAGAATTTTTTTCCTTTAAACTTTTTTTAATTTCTCATTTGATAAAGTCACCGAACGAACGATGACCGCGCTGACTCGATCCCACGTTAACGTATCACATATGTAGTCACCTACCTACTTATATATGTGGTCCGCATGTCCATCAGCGAATATAAGATTTCGATTATACAAATTTTAAACAATTCGTTCGCTGACCTCTGGGTTACTTTTTTCAGTTTTTTATTCTAGTTTTGATCAGTTATACGACTGTAACACATATTCGAAATATATTCGCGGCTTTAAATTCAGCCCAGTTTCTGCAGCCGAGATTTTTGGTCGTTTATATATACCTGTTACATGCACACATTTGTACAGAAATAATATACATAGAAAATTCACTCTATTCATTTATATACGAGTATTATACATATACGTATTATTCCACACTTCAATTATCGTAGCTGCAGTCATAATTGTACCCTGTAGAACTTGACGGTTCTTTTCTTATTGAAACATTCCTTTTTTACGGAGTGATTGCGAAGCTACAAATTTTTAGATCGCTCTCAAGACGTATGGAGCAGCATCTTAGCCAGTTCGCTCAAATAAACGTTAAACGGCACACCGCAAGATACATATCGGTATGTACAGATGTATATACGTATAATATACACTATATACATACATGACGTGCCACGCACGGTTCGCACGTATATATATACAACATATATTTCATAGCTCGCGGTAAAAATATGAGGCGATAATATTTAGAGAATGGCTTCATTCTGGCGCGTCTGGTCGTGCGGGGCTTTAGGTACCTTTTGCTCACTCACCACCCCCAATATTGCATCTTTTCCTCGTCTTTTTTCTCTCTCTTTTTTCTTTTTTCTTTTTCATCTCGCTCGTTTTCTCGCTGCACATTTAACGCGAGATGTTATATATGTATGTTTAATACATACGTATACCTACTCGTATTTGCCCTAGCGCGCAAGATTTAGGTTTAGCTACGTAGTAGACGTATCTTAGGCCAAAGTTCCCTTATTTTCTTATACTTCCTTCCTTCCTTCCTTCCTCTTTTTTTTCCACTATTTGAGCTGCAGTGTCGAAAGATATATACCGTCCAGCAGGCAGCTGGTTTCTTCGTACCCTCGTGCCTCTACTATTGCAGCTAAGAAATTCATTTTAGTCTTTTTTTTTTCAGCTACTATACCTTGTAGCTTTCGAAAATAACCGAGGGATGTTTTTTTATTTTTTTTTCTCAGTGTTTTTGATAAAGTAACTTCTTCGATCGCGGTGTAGGGTAGTTACGCGATTTTTACCGAGCGCTACGAATTTTCGAATCTTTTTTTTTCCTTAGAAAAAAAATTCAAAAATGCTGCACTGCCATGTCTCGTAGATGTGCTGCAGTCGCGCTGCCATATATATGTATATTTTTTTCGTCATTTATTTCCGTCATTGCAAGAGGAAACTGCATTAGGGTAGTAAAACACTTTGACTTTTCAAGTTGTATAAACATAAATTCGTTGACTTTCTCTCCTCCTAAACGACTGTTAGAGTCTCATGGATATATACGTATAGTATAACTCTGATCCCAAGTTTCTCCAGTTATTACAGGGCCGTAAATGCCCATCCCTAAGGTCAGTCCCCCGAATCCGAAATTTATTATTCCTCTAGAAGGCCCATATACCTTCTTATACTGGGTGCAAAATAAATATCCGTTCATATTATTCAATCTTAGTTCATTTTTTTCCCTCTCTCTGTTTTTGCAACAACAAAATATTTCATCATTAGAAAGTTTTTCTTTTTTCAAACAGTCGACAAAAAATTTGGAGTTATAATAAACATGTGCTTCAAGTTATAATTTCGTATTCGAAAGATCGCGTTGATAAACGTAATGATGAAAGAAAAAAAAAAAAAAAAATTATATCTCGTCTAGTCATCGCTGACGCGATGCTGATTGTGAGAAGCGATCATTTGACGTACATCTATTTGGTTACTTTTGTCGAGTAAGTTGCTCATTCTTAGATGTAGAAGTATATTTGTAAAGGTATAAAAAAATGACTAGGTATCCATGAAAGTTTCTCAATTTTCATCTCTTTTTAGTTTTGCTATTCGTATGCAATACAATTTAATACCGACTTTGATGTTTGCCTGAACTAATTTATTATTTACGCAATTCGTAATTAGGCGTCGACGTAGAATTAACGAGGTACGGTTAATTAAAGAAAATGACAAAATAGAAGAAAAAAAAAAGAAAAAAAAAAGGTTTGAATTCGTTGCCGTTATAATACACACCCGTATTATGCGGTGTGTTATAAATTTTCTTTATACGAAGTATATCGGTTCGATTTAACAAGCGACGATCAGCCGAGTGCCATTGGATGTATTCAACACATCTTTGATGTCACTCGATAATTGAGTAAAGAAAAGCAACGGGGATACCGGCGACGTAGCGCTTTGAGTAAAGTCGTCCCGCGTGTTACTTTACGTTGAACTGACTTGCTGCGGGAAGGCCGAGTCAGGAATTGTCGACGTTATCACGATTATGATAATGCGGTTCTGGGCTTGCGGTCGTAGGCTGCTGCTGCTGCTGCTGCTGCTGCTTGTTTGTTTGCCTGTATAACGCGCGGGTAACCGACGTCCTCATCCACATTAATATATGTATATCTTTATACGTGTATTTTCTAGCTATACATTTTTAACCACCCATACTCTTACCTCTCGTGGTTCACCTTTACCTCACCGAACACGCATATAACGTACCTGCATTGCACAGGTACCGCGACGCGTCGCCCGTTACTCTTTTGAGTCACCTCGAACACATTACTCAACGCTCTTACCAGGGGTCAACATTTTACGATGGCACGTCTTACGCCTCTCTATGTATACAACTACGATAAATTTACTAAAGTATCGTTTCTTACCTCAGGCTGCATACGTATACGATCGGTACAGGTTCATTCTCCGTGCTAATAGATCATATAGGATGTAATTGAAAATTTTCCATTATTTGATACACACAAAAATTGATAATATGTGGTCACACGTGTTTATGTATTTATTTTTCATGTTACAGATCAGACAAGAAAAACCTTATTACATAGCAGATCCGGAGGTAGACTCGCTGGTGAGTATTTTTCATATATACCTTAACCTTAGTTACTTATATCCTCTCCAACATTTAATTTATACATATGTATAACAACCTTTTCCCGTACAAACTTTGTTCGAAAATTTTCGTGTCTCTCCCTACCGTTGCGCGTTTCCTACGCATTTTATACGACAATAAGCATCATCCTTGCAGTTATCTAATCATAAAATTTCATCTGGTAAGACAAACCGTACCCGACTACCAGTGGCTATCTTTTACGTACATACCTGCAGACGGCTCTCGAAATGTGCATCGTGCGTGGGTAAAAAAATATTTGAAAACTTGAAGAAGAATTGAAAGAAAATATAATAATTCAACCTGCGACAAAATCAGCTCGATAATCTTTGATCTTATATAATGTAGGTACTTATAATATACGTGTTTCTTCGTAAAGGCATAAATAATAACGCAGAGCTATATGGGGAGGATTTTTTTTTTTTACTTCATATTCATTTTCGTATTATTATGTTATATACGGAGGCTCGTAAGCTTAAATTATCCACACGACAATATATGGCGTATAATATAATATTAGATGTATGGCGAGGTGCAGTAGCTGCTACAGTACAGAGAGCAACACGGCCATTATTGTCACAACTGTTCCTGCCGTATATAATAATTTTCTCTCTCGTTTAGTCAGTCGTCGCATCTTCGTGACTATAAGTATACCTATATCCGAATAATGTAAAACTCGACGTTATTTAATGAAGTATTTTTTCTTTTTATTTTTTTTAATTTGTTGCTTGTGAGTTTAAATCAGTCGTAATAGCAGATAGTTTTTTTTTTGCGATAATTCGCCATTGATAGCCAATCCAAAGAATCGTATAATTCAATTAATTTCACGATAATTATATCAATCGCTTATCGATTGTTCGGTAAAATTAATCTTTCCGTAACAATTGACAGTGTGTATTTGATAGCCATATACTCGAGCACATCATGTTTTATATACGTATGAAATTATAGTAGCTGCATTTCGCGACCCCTAGAAAATCTTTTGCATGGTCGATCCCGTAACAGCAGCTACAGTAGCAGCAGCAGCAGCAGCAGCAGCAGCAGCAGCAGCAACAGGAACAGCCCCCTGTCAATCGCTGCAGACAATGCGACTGGTACCCCTTGACCTTGACTGCTGTTACTTTTGCCGCTTTTACTGCACTAGGGAATAAACAGTCACTGCACTTTGCTGCACGACAACGTATGTATACGTACATGGGTCGTGAACTGAACTAAAATAAAATGAAATGAAATGAAATGAACTGAAATGGAAGCCACCCCATGTATATATGTTCCTTTTTCTTTTTTCACTCGCTACTGCATACACACCGTCACGGTAGAGCGATGCACATATAATTTATGAGTTCTTCAGGATATGTACGTACCGAACATACTAATTTTTTTTTTCTTCCCCATCAATGTCGTGTGAATTTTTTTCTTTTTTCTTCCTGAACGTACAAATCGGATGAAATCGGAGTACGCATCAATCCAAAGTTTGACAATCGCGTATCTATCTGTATAGGTATACTCTTGTAAAAGTATGAATTTTTGAATTGAAAAAAAAAATCGCGATTTTTATGACGAATTCGCCATTACAAGTTTTACTTGGTATACTTCTATATACCCTGCACCTATCCACAGTACGTATATGGTGTAGTCCGGCAAGTAGGCGGCGTTTCCGCACCCCACCTTAAGTTTCTATATGCACCTCGCCGTTGCAGTGGCTGCACAAAGCGCGGTAATAAAGCGGAAACTGCATTGCTGTACTACCACTTTAACAATGGCGGTATTTTGCAGCGCTCCGCGTTCTATATTTAATAATATATATATACGTATGGGTCTGCCAAAGGTTTAAACATATCTGTATAGGTACGAATGCAATATATATGTACATTATATACCTACCCCTGCAAATGCAAAAGTCAATCGGGTCGGACTCTCTAAAATGTAAAGGAGGGGGTTAGGGGTCGTTTTCCATTCCTGTGGAGAGAGGGAGAAAAGTTCTTCTTATATACTCCCCTTTTCATTATTATATACCCTCTATCTTCACGTCTTCCGAATCTAATTTCTGGCTGAAAGTGATCGCTACGAAGTGGTCCATTAATTAGACTCGCTTCACTGATTCTCATTCAGTCTATATACCGAACCCACTTCTCGTACGACGTACACATACGTATAGAATCTCTTTTAGTTATACATAGAGTATTCCAAGCGAAGGTACATATATACCCTATTTCATACGTACTCGTATGTAGCCATTTTAATTGTTCGCTTTTGTATTCACGCCCTCGATGTACAGTAGGTTGGCTATAATGTCTTCTTCTTCTTCTCTCGACAATCATTATCTTCTCGTTTCGTTTCGTTTCAGACCTCGAATTGATCGCGACGATATAATATTCGTAATTACACTTCGAACTTCCAATATAAAATTATATCGCGTGAAGCTTGAGGACACGGGGAAGGAAGACGAATAAAGTATACATATACCGTAATTAGTATTGTTTCTCTTTCTTTTTTTTTTCTTTTTCTCGTTTTATGACACTATAGCTCGTTTCGAGGTTGACGTATAATATGCCTAGCTGGTACACCATGCGTAAGAAAAATCCGGGATCGAGATTAAATCTGAGGTGCTAGGCGAAAAAATAAATGGACTACAAGAACGACAAAAAAATAGAAACATATAAGAATGATAAAGTGAGATCAAAGTAGAAAGAGAACGAGAATTAGAAGAAAAAAAAAGAAGAAATAGTATAATGAAAAAAACCACATCAGGTGATCGCATAGAACGATACCCGCGGTTAAGAGCGCGAGAGCCAATTTCAATTGCAAATTTGTTCGTGCAATTAAGAATTCTGTCTTTGTAATACACATGGTGTATACATATAGTGTATATGGATATGTAACGTAAATAATTATGATGCGGGATATTTTGTTTGATTTTTTATTTATTTATATTTTCATTTATGTATAGTATTGCAGAAAGATTTGATATCAGAACTATATCGTGCCTCGAGAGACGTGTAAAATTACTTTTATGATAATACCAGCCGTTTGATATTTGTTGCTGCTGTTTCTGATTATGTGGTGTGATGATAATATGGCATGTGACGTTGCGGAGAATGTATATGCGGATTATGATTTGTATGTATACGCGGTACGTGCTATATATACATAAATGCATTTTATATATATCCTGATCATACGGGCCAAAAACTAAGCAGATGTTTATACCCGCTATAGAGAGCTGACTGAAACAATGACTACGTATAGCTATTTACCTTTTAACGTTAGATAATAAACTGAACTCAAGTTTGAGCGATCGCTTCCGGTTATTTTTTGTATACGCATATCCGGAGGACGAGAAATGAAAATCGTATGCAACGAACAGTGCATTTAGATCGTTTATTCCTGGCCTACGACCGACTGCAAAATAATTCATGAAACATCATTAATTTCGTTCAATTTTTCCTTTTCTTCTTTTTCTTCTGGTTTTCTATATTCTACTTCTAATCCTTCATCGTAGCTGGCGTCTCCTTTTTCCTTTGACGATATTTTTTGACCTGCAGACTACCGTATTAAACGTGTGTAGGAATTTGAATCGTATCCTATACGCAAGAGCGTATAGGCGGATACGCTGCGGAGATACTTGGACAGTTTTTACAAGTGTTCATAATCGTAAAGAGCAAACCTTACTTCAGGTATATAAACCTTACGGCGAGGTAGAAGTTCGCGCGGGTTAAGTTCTTAATGCCTTTGCTGCTGCAGGTTCAGGGTTTTCTAGACTTTAATGCACGTAGAAATCTACTGCGAACACGAGCTGCATTTCTCGAGCATGTTATCATCGTCGCAGATGATTGTAATAATAGCAATAATAATAATTATCATAATCACAACAACGTAAATTCTATAACAATAACTGTAATGATAATGACAATAATATAACAGCTCATTAGCATACGCGAGAAATGAGTCAATGAGATGCTAATTGCTTGTTTCACGTTTGTAAATCACGTTTTGTATAATATAATACATACATATGTATAAAAATATGGCTTTGCTGCAGCGAGTAAAGGCCGAGGACCCTCGGGGCTTGTTTTTTGAAATATTATATTAATTATTTCCTTAATTTTCCTACGTCTTATTGCCAGTTATATAATATTTTCATCTCCGCATTGAGGCGCATCGGGATTAAATATTTATGTATGTAATCGCATGAGAGATTTTTTTGTCATTTTCTTCTTCTTTTTTTTATTTTTTTTTTTATTAATAACATCTTATACATACGTATAGGGTGTAGACAGGAATCACGTTTCGAAAACTTGCTTTAGGGTTTCGCATATAAATTCAAACTGTTTCGCTGGGTTTGGACCACCCGAGTTGTTGTTTGCTGCAGCTCATGCAGTTTTCAGACGGCATATAACGCGTCTTTATCTTCTCTCAGCTGCTTAAAATGAATTTTTTTTTCTTTTTCTGCTTCGAATATAATTTCGCAGTTGAATATTATTGGTAGCGTATGACCTGGGGTATTATTTGAAAATTCCGAACGATGATTTTTTCCGAACACCTATTATACCGGAGAGAATGAAACAGCTATCGCGTTTTTTATTAACTGATTTTTTTGTTCGTCTTTAAAATTGTCGTGCGCCGGATGACGAGTCGTAAAAAGAGAAATTTTCGAGGCGATCACGGCGATGCGGATATAAAAAAGGAAATCATTATAATTGTCGTTATTTTTATTGTCTCTCTATATTTTTCTTTCTTCGAATCCTATTGCGCGTGCCTCGGGACGTGATTTTTAACCGACTAAAACGCCTCTGTATGGATTCGCTTTTACTATTATTACACTACAGCATCTCAAAGAAAAGATACTACACCTCGCCTCCGCACTACTCGAGACTTGTTATAACGTCAGATATTCTCAAACGTTGGTTTTACGTCGCCGAGAGAAAGAAAGTAAAGAAAAAAGAAAAAGGAACAAACAAAAAATTAAAATAGGACAAAAAAAACAACCCACTCTCTTCTTCTTCTTTTTTGGCTTGTTATGGCGCTCGTTAAAACGTTAATGTCCACGAAAATATTCGCAAAAATGCAGGTGCAGTAAAAGGGGGCGCGTGCAAGCAGCACAAAACTTTATATTGTACATGTGTGCTGGCGAATGGCTCATATGCTACTGGTTGACCGGCTCCGACTTGGGCTGCTGCTACTTTTGCTGCACCACAAAATTTTCTTTCGAACCACTGATAATACGTTGCTCTCAAGCAACTCTAAAATATGATGAGACACGCCATGCGATTTTGCACGCTATATTATGCGCTTTATTCTGTATCTACATATACGCGCGGTGAAGTCGTAACCTGCACACGCACCGACCACACCGTGCGTTTTTCATTCTTAAAATTCACGAAGACTCGGACAAAGCCGTACGTTAAATCGTGAACTTGAATCACCGTTACAATTAATGCTGCTGACTTAACTTGAATTAAATAACTCAGAAGCGCGTGGGGCTCTGATTTTGCTGATCTCTCGGACCTGCGGGGGCCCTAACAGAGGCTCAGGTTAAATTCGACGTGTAGCTGTACATGTTGCGTAATTTTTATTTATTCATTTTTTTTTCCTCATTCTGTTTCATCTCCTTTTATAACAGTACCTTCCTACTTTGGTCTCCGCAACTATAAATCTACAGCTATTAAGACACGAGGTCGAGTACTGTTTGATGGCTCGTGCCTCGTTACGCTATCGTATTATTACGAGGGGCTCTTCGAGTACCACGTCCGACTCATGTTCATGTACACCATGTTCCGAAGAAGGTGAATTCAGTCCGCAAGTTCGGTAAATTCCTCAAAACATATAAACGAAAAATTGTAACATAATCGATAATTGATGAAGCCAAAGCAATAAACTAACTTGACATAATTCTAGAAGCGATTTATCGAATCTTATTGAAAGTGCAAAGTTCATTTTTTAATTTTTTCCTTCTATCCTTCATTTCTTTTAATAATGTGGAAACAGCTCGCGTGTCTGCATTCCAAGATCATACTACGGTATAATGTTAAGTCTTTTAAAAAGTAAAAGAGTTTTTAAAAGAGGTTCCGGGAGCCATATACAGGGGAGTTGTGTGTTGAACCTTTGCTGGTTATACGAATGTTTTTATGCGTGTCGACTATTTACTTAGATAAGGCGAGCATTGCCCTATAAGGTATATCGAGACGGATAAAATTATGTCCGTATAATATAAAGAGAAGCATATATATTTCTCATTCATTTCTTCTTTTTTTAATACACATTTCTATTCAAGATTCATTCTCATTCTTCACCTGCTTAAAATTTTTCTACCGACAAACCTATTCGATGATTTTATAAATCAACGTGCGATTTTATTATACAGCAAAGTTGAAAGATGAAAAGATAAGAAGAAAAAAAAAAAAACACGCAAACGCGATATTCAAATCTGACGTTCGGGTGTGTCGGTAATTCCCAGCTCCCTCTCATAATATCATTCCGTCAGTTTCTCAGGTTTAAATTGCGTCACCAACAAATAATACCCACGGTCTTAACCTCGCCAAATAAAAATCCTGAATAAACTAGGTGAGCCGCAAACAAAAAAAAAGACAAATTGTAGAAAAAAAAACGAAATGTTAGAGAAGGGAAAGAAAATGAGGCGTAAGGAGATTGCGAGGGCGGTTTTGCACAACGTATGTGTAGTTCGTATTAGAACTTCTTTTCCTGTCTTAATTCTTTCTCCCGCTCTCTTTCTCGCGAGATATCCAGCAGCAAAAGAAGTACTGATATAAAATGTGTAAGAAAAAGAGCGACAATAGATGTCCGGCGGGCGAATGTGTGCTCAGCGTAGGTTGGGTTCTTCTGGGCGAGTGCTGAGTGTTTACCGTACATAACTATCGCACTGTTTAACAATATTTAAACATTGTCGTCTGAGTGTCTTGAGTGGGGGGATGTTGGAAACTTGAAATGGTGAAGAGGGGTACGTGGGGGTCCTTCAGGACAGCCGCAGATAAACCACCGTTTGCTTACTCAGCCCTCCCTGCCATAACACCAGCTTCCTTCTTTACCTTATACCCTCCGGAGCGCGGTTAAAAATAAAATAAAAATATATGAAAAAATAAAATAAAATAAATAAAAAATATATATACGTGTATAATAAGCACTATGCGTATACGTTATACTGTAAAAAAAGAAAAAAAAAAAAAAAAAAACGAGAGGAAACTCACCACTATACATATATACCCGACTAAATATTCTGTATCTTATATTTGTTTACGACTCGTAGTCGTTTTTTAACTCGTGTCGTTGTGTGCAGTCTCGTGTATTACCTAGGAAAATTGAGAGAGAAAAAAAAAAAAACGTCTAGTGTAACTATTAGGAGGTTGATTCACGAGAACACGGTGCAATTGCATCGTTCGAATACCTGACGTTATAAAAAATAGCGCAGCTCGAATTTTATAAGACAAATGAGTGACTTGCACCGCCGCTATGGAACTGAAATGGGAAAGTAGTAGCATCAGCAGCGTCAGTAAAAATAGTGGTAGTAGTGGTTGCGATACTAGGAGTAGAAAGGAGGGGCGAAAGGGAGATGTCGTGTATATATTTATACACATACTTATAGAGACGAGAAGATCAGAGGCGCCATAAATCACAGAGCCCATTGATAAGCGTCGTCCACGCGATCACGTCTATGTCCGCGACGAATACGACGAACGTTCCCTTCCCTTCTTTTACCACCGATTCCCTTCTACCATAGTCGAGCTGTGCTCTTCCTCCTTCTTTCCCCCTCCCACTCCTCCTCCTCCTCCTCGTCACCAACGACGTCCAGCGTGCGTAATACAATTAACGGTCATTCATTAACTCGCGCGGTCTATCTGCAGCGGTCAACATTCTTTCTGGTCCAGCTGCTGCGATTTATGACGAACAACTTTATAGCGATTTCACCCGAGGGCAACGATTCCTTGCCACAAGCTTATATATGATATATGTATATTATATATGCGTATGTATGTGGGATGTGTGTATTATTCAAGTTGAAATATTAGTTTCGTTTTATGTGTTTCTCTAACTGAACTGCAGTAAAATGCAGTTTTATATATCCGCTGATTATCATAACCGCATCGCAGATATGAATACATGTGTATATACCTGACGTATTTTACTTGTGAAAATTCGGAACGATCCATGCCCCATTAATTGGGGCTTCTTTAATCAAGAGGAAGGAACGTTAATTAACACGCTCGAGCGCCTGAATATTAAATATCTCTCGCGAAACCTTAACCTGTTTATTTAGCGATAACTGCAATTTTTGCGTGACGAGACAACTGAATATTTGTGTAACGTATATAATCACGACTTTGATTGAAATATATATATTTTTTTCAGATTGTGACTCGATTGTTTTTTTCTTTTTAAATTTCATATTTGTTAATTTTATCGGTGACGTTGCATGACGTAGCGTATACGATTAATACATGTACAAATAACGTAGGTATGTGAGCTGTTTTGCTGCGGTACAGCGATCTCTTTTTAATTTTTCTCTTTTCTTTTCTTTTTTTTTTTTTGCAACCATTCGCGAGTTATAAATACATACATAAAGCCTTCTTATAAATGACACCATCTCCTCGGTTCTTTGAAGCTTCATGAATTTTTTTTCCCTCCTTTTTTTTTTGATACTCCCTCTTTCCTCATCTCATAGCCACCGACTCTCTCGGGAACGTCGACTAATTAATATCACGTGACGTATATGATAGTTATGTATAGTATATAAACTTTGCAGCTACTGACCCCGGCGTGATACGTATACTTACATTTATTTATATAAATTTTTTTTTTCACTTTTGATGCACGTTGTATTTGAAGAGAGCAGAAAGTGCGTGAGACGAATATTATATTATGCACAGGGTGGGCTGAAGAAAAAAAAAAGAAGGAAAAACTGAAATAATTATTTTGTTTTCTTTTTCTCAATGAAGAAAATTATATTGCATCGTGTAATTAAATTTTTTGATTATTTTATGTGGATTAAAAAAATTACAGTCATTATAATATTTATTTATTTTTGATATGATTTTATATTGTTTTTTTTCCGGGCCACCTTGTATCGTATCGTATGTGGAAAAGTGTTGATGATCGGTATTTAAATCGTGAAGTGCGTTCGGTGTAATAAATTCAACGATGTGTAAGAGTTTGGTAGGGAGTTTAGTGGCGTTGCAAAGTATCGTTGCTGGTGGTGGAGGCTGTAAAAGGTCGAGTGTGTACCACATAGAGGACACATTGTGCGATGCCGGTCAAGTAAAAAGCCAACACCATCTCTGAAACCGACGCGGCGAACCGAGGTGGAGCGATCCTCAGATTCCGTTTTATGCTCGGCTCACGATTCCAACAGTATAATGCGATCGACTGTTCATGAATGTCGGGGGCTTTCGGCGACACGCTTTTCTCTACATCTATCGTTCTCCTCTTTTATTACTGTATCTGTATATAGTATTCCGTATTATTCTCTTCTGCATTGCATCGCGAACTTTTATCTGTAGTTATACGTGTACGAGGCTATCTTGTAGAGTAATTTCCTACACAACTATAGTGTGCGGTTATCAACCATACGGAATCATAATGGGCCATAATTGCATAAATATATAATGTTAATTAACAATTAAGATCGCTGCTTTGCCTAATTGAAAGATGGCGAATGCAATGTGTAAGAGATTGGAGAAGGAAGAGGAGGTAGAAAATAAAGCGAGAAAAAGGCGACGAGAAAAAAAAAAAAAGAAAATTAAAAAACGACGGAAAAAGGGTGGTCCGAACTCCTGGGACCAAACCTCACACCGTTCTCAACTCAATCGCATTAACCCGCCCCGCAATGCACTGCAAATCGCAAAATTATGCAGGTAATACCTGCCCTCGCGCAGCAGGTTTACGCGCTCAGCTCAACCTAACGTTCGTCGACGCCATGCCCTATCGCATTCGCTCCTGACCAGAGGGCATTATTTAAACCTTATCGCCCGCCTACTCCAGCTACTGCCGCTCCACCATCATATGCGTATTACCAAATAATTATTAATAATACCTCGGTACAAGTTTATGAGAAATATCGAGCATTCCAACACCATTGCTTCTTTTGACTGCACAGTCAACGATTTTCAAACATAACTTTTTTTTTTTTTGGCGTCTAGTTTTCTTCTCGTGATAATCATAAGTGGGTTTGATGGGTGGAGAATGTATCAAAATCAGAGCACATCGTTAGGCGATAATTGCGGTGATTTTGTACCGCGTCCTGCGTATTTCGGCGATGATGCGCCATCACTGCGAAGGCTGAAAGCGAAGAGTAGTAGCAGTTTGCTGTATAATGTAGTTTAACATCGGCAGTAGCAGCACCCAGCAGGCAGCAGCATTTGCAGGCGTGTGGAGATTGGCATTCCTCGCGCGAGAATTCAGATAGGCAATTAGCGAATGCAAATGCAATTAATTCTTGTTAATTCCTATCCCGAGGTAACCGAACCGACAGATAATATGAAAAGGTATAATGAATAAAGCCGTAATTATGGCAACGATCTGGAGAATAAAAATAATAAGAATCAAAGAAACAAATGAATAAGTGCAGTTAGCTAATGGATCTATACATATACGTGTGTAAAGAAATTGAAGAAGTAGTTCGTATCATACGACCCTTAAATTAAACCACAACTCTGGCTGTAGCAGCAGCGACTGACGGTTTTAATGTCATTATTTTGTAACACTTGAATCCAATTCGTCTGCACCGAGTTTCCCACGTACGCAACGCCGCCCTTTTTATTTTTCCTCTCGATCACATTCCTTAATTATTTCCCTGGCAAAAGTATCTTACATGTTGGAGTGTTGATATTAATATAATTTTATCCTTGAAGCGTTAATTAATTTGTACCTTTTTTTTCTATCTTGCAGATGGTCCAAGCGATTCAAGTCCTCCGGTTTCACCTCCTCGAACTTGAAAAGGTGAGTAATAAAAATGATTCGCTTTACATATATGCGATCGGAACCGTGTAATTAACTCATTGACAGATTAGGTCTTCAGGAACTAAGATTTGTTCTTTTTATCTAAGAAACTTTGCATCCCTTTGAGACGAGGTCATTTACCTTTGACGAGTATATTCCTGGTACGTGAAGTGTAGGTACTTATTTTACGTATGTCATCATCAATCGATTCTCGATATTAACAGGAGTTATATTAGATGCATATTCAACGAGTTGAAATTTGTAATGACCACATCAATGATGCAAGACTTATAGGGTTATGTCTTAGTATTAATAACACACCATGGCTCATGTTCTCAACGGGAAATACGCCAGCGATATTAACTCTCCTTACAATTAATAGTTATTGCAAGTAGCAAGTAGCTGCAAACCTGCTGTACTGCAACTGCTGTAAATTGATAATTATTTGAACTTTGCCATTATACGTAATTGCGGTGAAAGCTGCGAATTGCACCCATAGAGTTTGACAGGTGCAATGCCACGCAGTCTAGACTCGAGTCATTTGGTCGGTCATCCAAACGTCAACGTCTTTGCGCAAAAATAGCTCAGTCAAGTTGATCCGCAATTAAAATTTTACTTGTGCAAGTAAAGTTCTATCAAGACTACACGTACCTATAATGTACCAAAAATATTTTTCGAAAACTTTTTCATCCAAATTTTAGCGAACCAAATTTGGGATCGTGATTTATATACATGGAAAAAGTTGTATATAAAAAATTTTAGTATATTTATAAAGATTCTCTCGAAAGCTCGAGGAGAAACTGGAAGAGTCTGCACAGAATCGAAAGATCGAAACTTGCAGCGTCCCATTCGATTCTCTGATTCGGACAATGGGGCATAAAGATGGCCGCGTTCTTTTACTACAAACGCGTAATTGATTCGTAAAGGACAATCGACGTCAACGCGTTTACATTGTATGTTAATTCGCACTTACTACCTCCACTTTTGCTGCTACGCTAGCTGCTGATCCTGATGCTCCTGAAAATCTTTCTTCCTTTCTTTCTTTCTTTCTTTGACACTCAGAAGCTGCATGGCCCTCCCAAGAATCTCAACATTTTGGTGTAAAAAATTGCGAACGTTCCTTTCTTTTCATCATCGGTTATCGATATTCGAATCTTGGACATAATTTCTTAGCTGAACCTGAAATCTGTGAGATTTGCTAATTATTTTTTTTATCGGGCAATCTATGACTCGCATCGATGGTATTTATAGAAAAATAATTTTTCTAGAGTACACAGTTTGCCGAAGGTGTAATGCATACGTGTGTGCGCATACATGATAGGGAAATTGTGTATAATATGACGATACGTCAAAATTTATAACGCCTCCTTATGCACGCGTGGATCACGCTTATATTTATGCCTCGGGTTTCTCATGGTAATATTTTATCATACAAAATACCGAAGCATCCATCGCATTTCCATCGAAATGGCAGCTGACACAGCCATTGGCCGAACCCAAGACTTGTGATCAGTCCTCTTATGTACTATATACCTTTACCTTTACCTTCACCCTGCGATGCGCGTTTGCCATATGTATTTATTATATATACAGGTATATATAATGGCATGTGTATTATGTTATGTACCAATATGGTTGGGTCCTGAATATGCAGCCGATCCTTTAAGAGCCGCAACATTGCAGAGGGCCCCTTGATGCCACTTTTCTGCATCCAGCTGAATGGTTGCATAAAACGCAGCAACGGTGCAAAAGTAGGAGGAGAATTTCTTCTGATCGTCGCGTCGGCTTCTCGATCGTTTTATATATCGTGCAATTTTATAGCAATTTTCCACATTTACGCGGTGCTCGATTATTATTATAACAGTTTACGGTGACCGCCGTATATAAACCCGGAGGCAAGTTTTGGTTATTTCGGTTTTGTTTTCATCGTTTAAAACTTTATAATATTCATGGCGCAGATGACGATAATAATGATGATGAAGATGATGATGATAATGAAAAGAGAGAAGGTGAAGGAGAGTCTCACGAGTGGGAGGTGGAAGGATCAGCAGCTGACCAATGTGAAGATTTAAGAAAAATGTCTTATTCATTTTTTTTTCAAACCATCGCATCACAAGTAGGTAGACATCGCGACTCTGGAATATCTTGGAATTCATGATTGGTTTAAATAATGCAAATCCTTTTGAGTCGGGTGCCATGTAAGCTTATGTAATAATTAATACATCGCAAGAAAGAGAATTCAAGAATGATATTTTATAACGTGTTCAAATTATCTTCGATAAATAATAATTATGCATACAACCGGGTCGTGTAAATGATGTATAGATTATTAGTATACAAAATAAATTTCTCCGAATCTTGAAGAACAAAATAAGTTACATGCAAATTAATTTATATTAAACGATATAAATGTATAGAATTTATGTATACGGATACCACCTATATTATATGCGTGGCTTTTGATGTGGTGGAGGTGGTCCGTCGATTAGCACACGAGTCAGAGTCACTTCGATTACTTTCCAAACAACGGCTAACGTCAAGATTGTAATCGACCCTTGGCGAGCTCGTATTCTCTATCAAACGCATCGTTAAACCCGCGGGTTTTCGTTCCTGCTGCTCTTGCTGCTGCTGCTGCTGTTGCCGCCGCCGCTGCTGCAGCCGCACTTCCGACCCCTCGTCCAAAACCGGTTCTCTATACTATACCTCCTGTTCGATATATTATATACTCCATACATACGCTTTATATACATATATGTGGCTAATAATTTGATTTTTAACTCGACTAATCGCAATGAAACCCAAAAAAAAAATCTAATAAAATCAAACACATAACTTTGTTAACTTAATGAAATAGTTGCACATCGCTATCATCTGGTTATGAAAAGCTAGAAAGAAATAATTTGCCTCATTAGGCGTGTCTATGAGGGTATAGCGGTGTGTAATTATACAGTGCGGTACTGCACTGATCATACAGCTGACGTTTGGCTACTCATAGAATTCTCGCACTTTGATAAGTTATAATTAATAACGAAAGGATCCATATGGGAGTATCGTTACTCTATCGCGCTCGGTGATGCAAATAAAAAACAAAAGAGAAGATGAATAATGAAGAATAAAAATTGATAAAAAAATAGAAGGTAATATGTAGGGTATAATCTTATTACGTATAGCAGCAGCAGCAACAGCAGCGGTGAAAGAGATTCCATAAATAGCTGCGCTGCACCACAAGCCGCATATATTCTACTCGACCAATGGGGATCATCGTAGCCCGCGGTGTACCCAGTGCATTTAACATTTTTCAACCAATCCCGTATTAGCATAATTACGTTCTCGAAGAGGCAATGCATACAACGATGCAAGGCACCAGTCGCGGGAAGGAAGGAAGGCTGGACGTTCGTTCAGACTTTGCAGCCTTCCATTGGATAGTTTCGTTTCACATACCGCTCGTTTTGCTTCATATTATAATCCATCCGCATACCCTCCTCTATATGTTTCGCTACGATCGAAAAAAAAATTTTGGTTTTTTTCTTACGGTATGCATATAATTCTCTCGGTATTAACCGAACTTGCCCACCATTCTACTCGTAAGAATCCATCGCTTCATCGTCAGTTCTCTTCTTCTTTAGAAACTGGCCATTATATAGAGTAGGTATATATAATATATACGTATAATACATGGCCTAGGTATAGGAAAGATCTCTATAATACTCATGTCGAAGAAGAAACTGGTTCTCTTCCTACCAGGATGATGCTCACTTTTTTCTTTCTCTTCTTCTTTTTTGAATTTGTTTATTCCATTTGTTTTTTTTTTTGTTTTCATTTTTTCTCTGCTGTTGGTATTACGTCGCGAGAGGAAATTCCTATGGGATTTTTGAGATATCGTAAATGCGAAGGGTGTAAATTTGATCGATTTGATTAATATTATAATTTATCGAACGTGATTGGAATTTCATTTTATTTGTTGCAGTTTACTTGCAGTTTACTTGCAGTTTCATGAATCATTCTTCATCTTTATCGAGCTTTACCTGGTCATTCTATTAAAAAATGAATAATATAGTTCTCGTTTGGTTAGACACGTATAATTGAAATTTGAAAATTGTAGTCTGTATAAAATGACCGTTTTTCAAAATGACGCAAATCAAGGTACACCTTTTTCTTCAATTTAAGTATAGACTATACCTTCCAAACAGCTCACCTCATATAAACCTGGCCAAACTTCTACCTATATAGAACATATACCGCAGGGATGCCGACATGACAGCTGCTCTCTTCCTTCAAACCCCTGATGCCCCGGCTGCTCCCGTTCCTTTTTTTTTTTCCTCTATTTCTCTCTCACCTTTTATTTTTGTAGTTTTTTTTCTTCTCCTTCTTATACTTTCTAGCGCAGTCCCAAATCTCTTTTAATTTTTCTTCTTCACCTTTTTACTTCTATATTTCTTTTTTTCCAATTATTTTTTTCAAAGTCTGAACCGCGCATGCGAACTCATGTATAAATCTTCATTTTTTTTGTTAATTTCTTTAAGATGTTATAAAATATCTTAGGTATTTTTTGTTTTTGACAATCAGATGCTTTTGGCCATATCAACTCACAAGTTCTATGTGTTACATGTATAATACCTGCTCAGAATCTGCAGTACTATATGTATAGGTAACATAGTTACCGTAAGGGTGGTCAGGTCGAGGTACAACCTTCCATTCCTCTTCGTCTTTTCTTTTTTTTTCTACTTTCCTTTTTTCATTACCAATGGCTTGAAAGAATTCTATTGTTAAATAGGGTCCTGTTCCCTCTTTTTTTTCTTCTTTTTTTTTCTTCTTTATCCCTGATGCCTTTTTACATACAGGGCAGCATACCTCCCTATATATACGATCTGGTGATGTGCCTTTCTTTCAGGTACGTTTGCCTTTTGAAACGACGAACTGAACTTTAGGGTATAGTACTGGAAAGAAATGTGAAATTTTGTTTGCACTGCGTAGATCGAAAAAAAAAAGAAAACAGGAAAAAAAACTACCCCTACAGTTAGGGCATATTCTAGGCAAATTCGTACCATTCTTTTTTTATTAAGAGAAAAAGTTATTTTGACTAATTTGTTTAGTTTTTTTATTTTTAAAGTGAGACTATTTCCTATTTATCCATCGGTTTCGGGGTTTCTTCGTATCTCCTCGCGGTCATCCGAGTTTTAGGCATACAGCTTTTATATACATGGATATATTTGTGAAGAGATATGTGTATGCGGTTGTATGTATGTACTTTGGTATTGACGGCATGGCATGGCTAAGATAGCATCGGGATCGGAGGCATCGGTACCTATACCTACCTAACAGTATAATACCCGCTGCACGCGGTGATGAAGAGGACGAGTTTTGGGACGCGAGCTGTTCTTTAGAGATAGATGAGTACAGATACAACAACGCCACTCGTTAGGAACACGAATGTTACCCAGACGACGGGGGTGGGCTATGGGGCATATGACAAAAATCAATATAGCAAAAGATCCAACGCTCTAGGTATTGACCTGCTGTTATAACCACTTGCGGTTTTTGTGTCCCACCCGACGAAAACCACCTAAGTATCACGATAGTCCTTGTCTGCATACGCACGTATTGTAGGTGAAATTAAAAAGGTCAAAGGCGCGTACAATTTTATGAATTTGCGAATTTTTTTCTTCACTTTTTTTCAACCCCCGCTAAACGGTTTCAGTCTCTTGTAACAAGAGTTTATTGGTCAAGGACGCGGTTCCATGTCCTTTGGATTTTACCGACGTTCGAGCATCGGGTTACCTCATATATGTACCTTTGGAATGACTGAAAATTATTTCGTTCGAGATTCATTTTTGAGTGCTTCGTATATTACTATTATAATATAGCACGGGGACCAGGTGGCACAAACGCGATTCCATTACATCCGTCATGGATGTTTGTCTACGAATTTTAAACGCATGAATACGAAGGAAAAAAAAATAAAAATGAAAGAAATGTGGTACAACAGTTTTGTTGCGACGAAAAAAAAAAATCGCAATCTTTTTTTCTCTTTCTTCTATTTCTTTTTCTTGCAAAAGGTGCGCATAACAGCTAGACGACTATGAGAATCACCTGAATCCCCTTTCGGACCAGGTGAGGACCATAAAACTCTCGCGGTGAACCGACAAGTGTTTAAAAGCCCGTGGCACAAAGTCATAAAGTTTCTATTTTTATTCATTCTTATTTTGATCCCTAAATTAATAAGAATCAATGTTCAACATCGGGTTAAAAATTTGGCATTCTTTTTTTTTCTTTCGGGAAATTTGTTCCACTTGCTCAAAATTTGTTAAACTACACCATAGCTTATAAATACCTACATTCGATTTAATATTTTTCACATCTGAAAATTTTTAATAACCCGAAAAAGAAAAGAGAGAGGAGAAGAAGATGAGAAAAAAGATGCTCTATCGCGAATCGTGGTCTCTTTTTTTTTGACGTCGATGTGCAACATTGGCGCTAGGTCAGAATATACGGACTCCTGGGGGATCAAATTCTAACCAGTTCGGTGTTATAGTCGATGTCCTTCGAAGACGGTGGGTATCCTTCGCTCGTTCAGCTGCCCAGGTTCGTTTTCTTACTTGGCCGACAACAGTCTAGTCATCTTTAAGGCATTGTGTTACCATACCACGTGATCATTCCTCGGTTTCGTAGGAAACCCCGTTCGAAAAAAGCGGGCACCTGTACACACACGTGGTCTCTCTTCGCACACGTATGCATATGCATGTATATGTATATGAGTTGTTGTAAAAAAATGAAATAAAATAAAATAGTAATAAAAAATGTAAGAGAAGTCCGGAGCGAAGCAAAGCAGAGCAAAGCGAAGCGAAACGAAACCAAAGAACGGCGCGTGATTATCAGGGTGCCGCCCTCCTCGTCTTGCGACCAACGTAATGAGCGAGTCGAATCATCTCAACGTTTCGTTTTTATATACTGTATAGGTATTGCATACACACCTCGACAGCATCCTCAGAGTCTCGTTTTCACAACTTTCCAGTGGACAGTATAATGTTGAAATAAAATCAAAGGAAGTTAGCTTCTTCGAATAAATGTATATATATTGTGACCTGGACATCTTCTGTCCCGATATCAATTCCTGAACATTTGCAGACCGAACTGAAATCGCTGGAGGCGGTTTCATAGCACGATCAACCTTCTCAGATTTGCATATAACAAGATAAATGTTCTTAGATATATATATATACATCCTTGTTTTATTTTTTAATTTTTTTTCGTCCGCTTCTTGCTTTCTTTCTAAGCCGAATGTGCATCAGCATGGTGGTCATAAGCGAAACCGCTGATGTTGTGGGGGGCTGAGGGGGGAGAAGTCGAAGAATGGTCGGGTGCAGGAGGGACACGTATCCTACAGGCCTGTCAGCTCTCATTTGCATACATAACATTCTGGTCCACCGGACACCGGTCAGACCTTCATTGCTCGCGATACAAAATCATCTCGCCGTAGCTCCTGCGTATGTTCAGATGCCATTGCGCTGCAACGCACACTGCACGATTATGTGAACTCCTTCCTCTCTTATCATCCGTAACATATAATATCAATTCTCAATTCAGATATCATGTGCCCAAGATTTTTTTTTTTGTAGAACTGTAGGAATAATTGTGATCGTCGGATCCAACAGTTTGCCTTCCGATAATGGCCATTTACCATTATTACCATACCTGCAGTGTTCTTAACTCGGGTAATGGTATCTTATATGCAAATATTAAAATATGTACATGTTGATGGATAGAATGGTTATGTGATAATTGCGGTTCCGATCGTTGTAATATAAATAGGTATTTAATATGAATGTCATACTAATGTTTTTTTTGTTTTCTGTTTATGAATTTTCAGGTTCACGAACTGTGCGATAACTTCTGTCACCGGTACATAAGTTGTTTGAAGGGTAAAATGCCGATCGATCTTGTGATCGACGAACGGGATAGTACGAAACCACCCGAGATGGGTAACGGTTTGGATGGCGGTCCAAGAAGCACGGCGGACAGTACGAGTCATACGGACGGAGCGAGTACCCCGGACGTAGTGAGTACCTCACCATCTTCCACAAGTTATTATCCGCACGACGCGCTCACCCCCCATCACGCCATCGGCAGTACCACCCCCCTGCAACTGAGCCAAAACCAAAACCAAAATCATAACCATAACCATAACCATACCAACCACCAGCAATCGAACACCCCCAGTAGCGCCGCCACAACTCCCAACTCCCTAAAGCGAACGCACCAACAGATGATGATGGCCGCGGCCGCCTCCGCGATGGCGTCTCCGCACGCCGCTTCCGCGCCCGCGCACGCTCACGCGGCACTCGCCGCTTATCACTCCATAAGTTCGGCCGTTTATCCGTGCTCGTAATAGCCAACGATATTTAATATAATAATATTATTATTAATTAATACATACGTATTTCACTCTATCGATAATTGTATATTTATGATATTAACGGTATCTGAACATTGTTAGTATAATCGGTTTTTCTTTAGAAACAAACAAAAAAAAACAAACAAAGAAACAATAATAATCATTTGATAAAAGAAACGTCTTGGCACCATAGAGCACTATGCTGACGTGTATGCGAAACGCGCGATCGTCACGGTGTAGGGATTTTCATAATTCTTGAAAAAAAAAAAAGAAACACTTATGCGAACAAATAAGGCAGATTGAGGAGTAATTTATACAGAAAACTCGGTGGTTTTCGCGTGCATTTATCAGATGAAGTAAAGATCTGATCGTCGCGTTTTGAGAAGTTTCAACCCTACGCAGGTCTCATATGCAGCGATATAGAATATTATCTTCAATATATCTATACCTGCCTTAATTATTATAATTTATAAATATACGTGGTGCGAAAAGCTTAGTTATTAAATACGCGTTATCGGCTTGATAGGTGAGGCGGGACGCGGTGTGGTACGGACCCAGGTCATATAATAAAAACAAAGAAAAAAAAAAGAAGCGAAATGATTTGATCAAACAAAAAAAACCACATGCGTAATGTGCGTGAAACTGGGCATTATTACCTAAATACGATTTTACAAAATCTATTGAACTTTTTTTTTTCTTCTCGTTTTCTTCTTTTTTTTTTTTTTTGCATTATTATTACCTGTAATTGAGGGAAACCGGGCAGCTCGGCGGCGTTCGATTATCAGGCATATAAATGCGTTATGGGTACACCTATACTCGCATAATTATCATCGATATGCTTATACTATATATTTGCGTATAAAATATAAAGCAGGATATTTTCTGTACGATGTACATGTATAATATATAGCGATACGTCGTGTGACCGCGGTGTCCGCGAAGGGAGCTTGCGAGGGAGAGACGGAAAAACCAGGAAAAAAAAAGAGAATCAAAAATACTAAGAAATTAAATCCAGAACTCAAGAACTATGATAACCATTGACATATAGGTACTTAGATACGAACGTAATTTTATTAATGCAGCAAAAAAAAAAAAAATTAATAAAATTAAACGAATGACGAACAATGAAAATCGACAGACTCTAGTTGAAATATTATAGCTACTGTATCATCTTATGGACGAAAGATATTATGCTCTAAAATTGATGATTGAAAAAAATTCTATCTTTTGGAAGCTAATCCGATGCAGAGATAATACTTGAGGTGTTACATTATATACTAATATCTTTAACGCTATGCGTATAACCGTCGCGATGTCTATCCTATACATAGATATAGCCTAGATAAGACGTATACATAAAAAATATATAAAAATAAAAATTATATATACGGTTATATTATTACCCGCCGTAATAAGCAAGCTAAAGTCTTATAAAGTAAATTGTGTCTAACAACACGATGATAATGATAAAACAATTGGAACAAAAAAGAGAGAGAGAAAAAAAAATAAAGGAAGAAGAAAAAATACCAATAATAACGAGAAATAATGATAATTAAAGATGATTAATAACTATAGTCTAATCACTGATTATAATTAAATAAGATTGACTAATTAACCGTGATCAGAAAATATACGTAATAGGATTAAGGGCTCCGTCACAAATAAATTTGTGTTCTATTTTTTAGAGAAATGATAATGATGATTGGAAGGAATAAAAATGATTAATAATTAATAATAATTAATAATTACAAACGATATACGAAATATGCGGCATATATATATGTATATATATATATGTTTGAGAATGTAGAGTAGTTTTTAAATTATTAAACGTTAGTATCCTATATTTAAATATAATATATATATTTATATCTATATATACATATAATATGTAATGTAAAAATTGTCATACTCTCGTATTATACCGCGTGGTAGGTCGTAAGAGAATATGTATATATACGTATATCTATATACTCAAGTCGTGGGAATCGAATCAAAAGTCAAGAGAAAAAAAGATTGCATTGAAGAATTGAAAAAGTAAGAGAAGAAATAAAAGAACAACATTAGTGCGAAGGTAGAAATTAAAGTATACAGAAAATAATACGGACAAGCTATAGCAAAAACGAAACCGACACGATTTAATATTAATAATGATAACAACAATAATTATATTAATAATAATGATAATTATAGTAACAACGAGACATGTATATATTACCGAAGGGAATTGTGAGCGGTCTGCTTTTTATTCATATATAATAGAGAAAAGTAATTAAAAAAAAAACAACATTCAAACGAACTATGGAAAAAATTAAGAAGAAATCAAACGGAAACGAGAACAAAAATAATACTATATACGTAATGAGAGTGAAAAAAAAAACAAAAAATAGAGAGAGGGAGTGCGAGCGATTAAGTTAAATACATATAAAACAAAAATATATATATATATACTAAGATTAAAATGGTCTTTCCGAGTGCGTGCGATTAATATTAATTCGTATCGATATTTATATAATTAGGATATGTGATTGATCGATCGGCACATATATTATTATAAAAACGCCTATAAATAGGTATCGGTACTCGTAACTAGGGAGTTGTGTGAGGTACAAGTCCTGGCCGGCAGGGCGCGCGAATCCACCCCCCAATCCCCGTTCTTGACCCCTATTTATATATCAAGTAACTTTGAACTTTGAACCTTGAAATATTATTGCCTTCTGCTGCTACTATACTGGTGCCCCCCGCCCAGCGATATCACATGAGCTGGACCAAAAAAAAACAAAAACAAATACCCGCACCCAAGGGCGTATAAAATATTATGTACCCCATGCAGTACCATATTATACCCCGTGTACTGTGAAATGACCGTTTCGTTTTTTTTTTTTTTTACTTTTCTCTTGATTCTTTGAACACTGATCAATTATTGAGAACACTAGACTGAACTTGACGCGAACCGAAGGGCAAAAATAAAAACAAAAATATTACCGCAGTTTTGAAAATGACAGAAAAAAACGAAACATGAAAATCAAATGGGGGCCTGACACTCTTTTCGGAGTGCACGATCCAATACAATCGACTACACGTGAAAAATAAAATATCTAGTGAATGATCCACCATAATCGGACTGAACCAACGTGGTACGTTAGACGAGACGAATTTTTTTTCTTTTTTCACGTACGATAAGTATAATTTACTTTATCTTTATCATACATGCATACATTTACTTTGTAAAATTATTTAACACACGTTAGATCTACCGAAAGGACGAGAAATTTTTTTTTGGATAAAACGTTACTCATTTTGATCGAAGAAGCAAATAAAAAACAGAAACAAAAAGACTGGACTCATCTCAGGTACGGAGTAACGACTTTGACGTAGAAGACCGAAGAGACGAAAAAAGGGTCCTTAGGGTGCAGGTTGCATGGATTTGCGGGGGAAAAAAAAGAAACAGTTCAGCAGCAGCAGATGATGCAGATGATGATGGAACGCGGATGTTGACGGTGATTTCACCAGCCGAATATTTCAGATCATATATATATTTATTATAGATACATGGATATATATAAATGATATATGTACGGTTGATATATTCGTCGATGTGAAATCTACCGAAAATTCCGTTTGTTCCATAAAAGCATGATCGAAAGATGAAAAAAAAAATATACAAATCATTTTGTATGTTTTACAAAGTGCAAAGTGAAAATGAATTTCGATTATATATCGAAAATAATAATGGGGTATAACTACGAAGAACGGTGATTGTGAGAGGGATTTTGGCGCCTGTTGGTACAGACCCTAGTTACGAGTACCGAACCTAGGGCCGGGAATCCATTATCACTGTTTCATAACGGTGAATTTTATGAATTTCCCGGCTCAGTTTAAGGAAAATGTTGAACAAGGAAAATTCAACGAGGAGAAGAAAGCTCTACGAGTCGCAAGGAAAGTGAATGTTGGTTGTTTGTGTGTTCTTTTTTTTTTCCTGTTCTTGTTAGTTTTTTTTATATATTTTTTTTTTGTTCTTGTTAATTATACGAAATTTGCAGCAGTATCAAGTATATATATATATATATATATTATATGTATGTATATGTGGGAGTTGTTTTATCATCGGATTATACACGTTAAGTTTTAAACATACGTTTTTTTTCTTTTTTTTTTTTTTTTTATTCTCTCGTTCAATTCTTTTTTGAACTTGTTTTATTAACGAATCGAGAAATGAAGAAGATAAAGAAAAAAAGAAGCAAAATATGCAAGGGATGAAATGAGAGTAAGAATTTAGTGATATAATTGATTGATATAATTGTTGCATGAAATGCTGAAAAATCAAGTGTCTCGGGGGCTTCGATATAATAATAATGTGATCGCAGGGAGATCTTAATACGTGAATAATTAGTGCCATAGAAATGCAGTACACGAGTACCGCAGCTAGTATGTACTTAAATATTATACTGAAAAAAAAGAAGAAATTACAAAAAAAAAGAAAAAGGTTTCTATACATGTAAGATAATGCTGCAGTCACGGTACGCGAGTATATGTACTTTATATACATATATGTTAAATATACCTTGAACCTTACATCGTAATATGTCCAAACTTGTACTTATATAATATTATAGATACGAATATATACCTATTATACATACATACATACACGTTGAAATATTACGTTTTATATTATTACGCGTCACCGATTCGAAAAATTATTAAGTGTATGTATATACATATCTTTTTTTTCTACTTTTTTTTTCATTCATAAACGTAGTTCGATGCCTCGTATCAGTGACTGTTGCAGTGATCTTTATAAAACTCACACACACACACGTATATATTTCAAATAACAAAGTACGGTACTCGATGGATGCTTTTATACTGTTACCACTAAAATTGTTTAATTTTTTCGTATTCACTGTTTTTTAAATACTTCTTTTTACAATCCTCTGCAAATTGTATTCATTGCATCGTCCGAATCATCCAACGCGCTAGATTCGAGACCCGTAAATGAATCGAGAGAAGACTTGTTCGAAATGAAAAAAAGAAATTCATTATAGAAATGGTAAATTTTCCTTCGAATCAATTATCATCTTCCAAATACCGGATATTCACTCTAAATTAATTTTTTTATCGAAGTTTCTTGATCGCGGGTCGCGAATAAAACCGCGTAGGGTACAATAAATGTCTTTTGAAAAATGATATGAGGAGCATCGGCCGATATGTATTTGCTAATTTTTTTCGTTCTCGAATCATGTGATTTTCGTGTAACAATCAAGTTCTACGCGTATATGTAAATGCATTACTCTCAGGGGGGAAAAATGAAAAATTGGTTAAGAGTTGTTTTCTTTTTTATTCATCCGCATTTGAATGGCGCGAAATATTTGTTAATGTCGTATATAGTTACGTTTTTGTTCTTGTATTGTTTCTGATGATGAAGATGACGATGATGATGATGATATTTGTATTTGTTATGTTTACGAGACAACTGACACTGCACAAACACGTTAAAAGTTCTTTTCTCTGAATATTTGAAGAGCTACTGCAGCATTTATAAAAAAATGTTTTTCACTTTTTTCTTTTTCTACTTTTTTTTCTTTCGAATTCCGTTTTTTTATTTAAACGTACGACGAGAATAAGACGAGGGGGAAAAAAGATGGAAAAAGAAAAAAATTAAAACATTAATTACAAGAAAATTATTCGGCAAACTTTATCCGACAGACATTGTGAATGTATGTGTGTTATACGATACAACTTAATAGGCTTAAGGAGATGAAGATTAAAAAAAAAAAAAAACTCACCCCACACATTGTATACGACTAGCATTATAGTGATAATATATTACCAATAATGATACTGTTTAAACTATTGTCTCAATCAACGTATTTTCAATATAAATAAATGTTAGCCTTGTTGAGTTAAATACTTGCAGTATAAAAAATTCTTTTTCCATTATAACACAAATGCAACACGGCATCACAATCACAATCATTTCCTCAATCCGTACGTTTGATATATTTTTATAATGTATGAGACGTATAAGCATGCCGCTCAACTCCCTTATGTATAGTTTAGATTATCGTAATTATAATTAGATATATTTTAAACTTTTTGAATTTTTGAATTAGGAAAAGATTCCTTTACTCTCGTTGAACATATATGTATATTCGAATACCTGCAGGGCATCATCACGATTTTGGCATAAATCTCAGTTAACCCTTGCTAATAAATATTTAACCCTTTAAATTTGCAACAACCCTTAGCGTGTACTCGTTTGCATAAGATTGCTATTTCATTTACACATCGCATAATTGAATATTTAAATTCAATTGCCCCCCGCCACGCTCTCGCAGTTTCCAGCCGCAAAACTGCAGTAAAACTTGTAACAGGGCCACGTTTACCCCGCCCATAGTCCCTCGCTTTTCCCATACCACCCTTTTGCACCCCTCAGAACCACGGACGCAACCCTAAGAATATTTTGAGTCCTTAGGGAACCGCCGATTCGAGGTGTATGTGCCCGTATAGTCCATGCGAAAAAGTGAAAAGCAGAGCTAACCGTTGGATAGAGAAGAAAAGTAATCTGAGATATCAAGCTTGTATAATCACTTGTAAATCGGTATCGTTTTATTCCTTTCTACTCTCTAATGAATTCACTCGAATTCCTTTCATTCCGATTCGTTTCTAGTTCCTACAAAATTATGCCGCCCTTCGACTCATCTAATTACCTGATTATCGATTTCAAACCCTACAACCACCTTACCGATTGTCCCGATTACGTATTCCTTGCTGCAATAAAAGCTCTCCCACTGTCTTTCCGCAAGTGGGAAAACTTGTAATCTCGTTGTTATACTCCGATCCTTTGTGATAAAAAAAAAACAATAGGGGTGGAAATTTTATCGTTTTCATTCAAAGTGCTAATTCTATACCGTATAATCAGGTTAATCAGATCCAATCGTCATTAAGTTTTATTGGTAATTTTAGATTAAGAAGTTTTTCATTTTACATACCTACATTCTCAAACATAATATAATTATACGAAAGACCGATGATCATCGGGGATAAATAATATATAAAAATTGCGATCCTTCCTGATGGGGAAAAAAAGGAGAAGAAAAAGAAAAAGAGATAGTAAACTAAATGAAAAATACAGTAGCTGATATTCCGCAAGCGTCTGTCTGTCTGTCTTGAGGTGTTGAATGGTTATTCTTAGGTAATGCTTCTCCCCGCTATTCGTTTAATGGAAACTTGACGGGCGTACAAAAACACGTAACCACCATTCGACGCCCAAGTATTAATACGTTCTCTTAATAGACTCTGGAGAATAAGAAAAAGTTAATAACCAAGTCCTCCGAGGAATGGAACGGAACGAACGAACGGATGATTCATCGGCGATCAACCGATCGTTCCTGTACAGATATTCGAGCTGTTACTACGGGTATCAGTAAAATTTACAAAAAATAGCAAACGATTTTCCAAGATCAGAAATATCGATTGCCTAAATTATAATCACCCTTCCGTCGTTGGTTGAAAATTGAAATCGTGTCTCGTAATTTTTTGCGTAAAATTACGTGGTATGTGTCGTAAATTTTAGTCGGCATCCAAAAATATAAAAATAATTAGAACAGTAATCGAATCGTATGAATGTCGCAACGGAATACGTATCACGATTTTACACTCATCGTTGAAGTGATTTTATCTATTCCCGTCGCCGAGGTCACCTGCAATGGACAAGTTTCTACGATATTACGTATATATGTTAACGTATAATATGGTCATGTATGACTTCACCGCGGTAAAGTAAGTTACGTTTTGATTACGCGGCAAATATGCTATTGAGCTATAATACGGAGCCGAGTAGTTAACGGGGGATATAGGCGGTGCTAGACGCTGAATATCTTGTTCTCCAAGTGGCTAGGCCAGTTGTTTCGCTTATCAAATCGCTCCGAAGAGCTCAGTTGTAATCGAGCAACCACCGAGGAGGTTGTTATCGACTTCAATCGCCTGCCTACGCGATGACGAGTACGCAACGTTCCTCTCGATTCCCGCGATAAACGCTTGTCAACTGGTTAATTTTATTCTTCTTTTCAGTTCAATTTTTACATACTTCTCGTTTAGTTGCACGAGATTTTTAATCGAATCTTAATCGATTAAACGTAGCTCGACAATTTTTATTTTTGGTATATATGCGCGTTTATTTGGTATAACTTTTCCCGCATTATTCGCAGGCGTTTATGCACGCACACATCGACCACCGAGGGGTGAGATCTGCTCTTCGTTGAGCTCGAGGATGAGGGAAGTTGAGAGTTGGGGGCTCGAAGGGTGAGACGCAACGCAGGGAGCGGAGGGTGTTTTGCTGGTAATTGGTGCCAATTTAATCCTGCCCTACGCCGGCGTGGTATACATACCCCGTATTAACGGGGAGGGAGAAACGATGGTGGCTGCTGCTGATGCTACTGGTGCTGATGCTGCTGCCACCGCGTTGCTTTCCATGGGTTAAATTTTGCCCTTCCCATTGATAAGCGAGCGAGCGCGCGCGCGCGCGCAGGGAAAAGCTTAGCACCCTACGTACGTTAACGCATAGGGTCGAAGATTCGCACGATTTGTTAGGAGAAGGGGAAGTTCTTTTTTTTCTGTAATTTCACTCTTTAATCCATTTCGTAATTAGAAAATGAAGAAATAATTAACGTATGGTAATTTTGGGCTGGTTGGACAGAAAAAAAGATTGTGGGAAAAGACCAGCTCGTGGCCATTTTAATCCTTGCGGGTTTGAAGGCGAATTCGCGATGGCGTGTATATCTATAGTTTTAGCTGTTAGCTTGCGAAGAGATGCTGGAAGATCTTGTATGCAAATTTAAAACTCCAGCATCTTGCGGAGGGATTGAATCTGGAAAGGATTCGAGGGATCCATAACATGGTGGGACTCGGGGCATTGGGCCGGTTAGTTTAAAAGGAGAATAGCTGAAAGAATCGCGTCTTTCTTGGCGGCGATTCTTGCTCTGGGTCCTCCCTGTCCGCCCTACAACTCTCAGCTACCTACCTACCTACCTACCTACCTACCTACCCACCTCCCACCCTGCGTTGTGTATCCACCAAATAAGAGAACCGACCCTGTGCACAACGCGACCGCGGGAGAGAGAATCAGAAAAGGAGAAACAAACCTGGTATAAGGTATACATATATACCCATAAACAGGACCATGAGGATGAGGTGGACGAGGAGAAGACGAAGGCTGCACATTCCGCGGCATCGCTTCGCAACTCTTTACTGCACAGGGTATCCCCGCACGGATCTCTGAATTGCGAGCGAACGAACGAACGAACGAACGAACGAACTGCATAAAACGGCGGTGTGTTGCACACAGTCAAGTATATATGCTACCTTCAGGGATCAGCAGCTTCTCTCTTATTCTCTTGTAAAGTGCAAACCTGAACATCATTGGTGTGTGTTTGAAACCTTATAACGGGGTGACTGTATTATACGATACGAGTGTGAGAAGAATGATAGAAAGGATAAGATATAGAGAAAAGAGTTGGAAGAGAGAAGGAGAGAAAATATTCTGCGCGAGAGAGGTGTGAAGAAAACTATTTGCCGAGCATTTTTGCAGGCCCCTGGTTAGATATACGATCTCCAAAGAAGTGACGCTACGTGAGCCGACTCTGAAAATGAATCTTCTGCTTCTGGGGGAAACGGATTTTATCGTACTCGAATAGCTCTTCTCATCCTCGAAACGGCAACGTGTAGGCTCTTGTTATACGTGTGCAGAATCTACATACATCTTTGGAATACCTGTACACACAGGTATCCTTAAGCTAATTTTCATCCTGCGCAGCGTTCGCGCTTCTAAATTATTTACTTGCTTATGCATTCGACTAATTACACATCTACGTAATTTATCCCCTCCCGCGTACTTCACATGGCGCCAAGGATTTGGCGTTTCTCTTCTGTCCAATTTGATATAGGGATGATTTTCTCGAGGGTTTATGTGTGCGTAGTTTGGATATTATATACACTGTAAAGAGAATGGAATGGGAAACGGAAGGGGGAAGAGGTTGGTGTGTAATTACCGTCGCGGGAAACCGAAGTATCCCCGACTAAAGGTGAGTAATTGAGCCTTTGCGTATAAATCCTATATTACAGGATTAAACTGGGGAAACGTTCTCTATAGCGTAGTGGCGTGGCGTCGGCGTCGGCGTCGGTGTCGCGCTGTTCTACATCATGCGAGTTTGTTGCTTACATAGCTGGTCTACCACCGGCGGTTTTGGTGGTAGACACACGATGAATACAAAGAAACGCACATCGTAGTGCGGAGACTATAATCTAACACATATGAATACGCACGTGTATAAAACGCGTCGTCTAACTCGGGTTCACCCTGCAAAAGCACGGGGATAAACTAAAACTACCCTTGTACTCGTCCGCGAAATAGCCCGGCTTAAATGCTGGGAGGACAAGGGTTGTGCGTGGCCGGAAGTGCCCGAGTAAATCGAGCGAGCGCTTCTAAACTCGGCTCTTCAACTTCCGCGACGGAAGATACGACGAGCAATTTGAGGCTAATAAAATGATAATACGCTACCGCTACCGTTCCCCTTCGCAGCTTCAGCTTCTCCGTCTCTTCCTCAGCCACACCGTAAACCTTGTAGTAGCTTCTTCCGTCGACACGATCATCACATAGACGCACCCCCGCACCGCCCGTATATACACAACAACTTTTATGCCCTTGCAGCTATATTCACGGTATTTCGCCGCCGTAAATTCGGCTACGACTTTCCCGGTACCCGCGCTACCACCCCTGAAATCTTTTTTTCCTTTCCGTTCTCATGTCTGTTGGCAAATACTCGGGGCATGAGACGACGTCTGACCTGATATTTTTTTTGCTTTCTCAAGTTCGCTTTTTTCTTCGGATTTTCCGATTCTTTTTACTTCGAGAGACGCGTGACGGTTTATACACTTTATATACCTTTTGAATTACGCTCATCCCGACTTTTCAGCTTTCGTTTGGTGGTTCGGATTTAGCTCAATGTGGGCAGAGCCAACCGAGACACAATCACCGCGACGACGACTGTTCCCTAACGTATGGTGTAAAAATAGCGTCGCGACGTCGCAGCACACTGAGGTCTCTATCTATATCTATTTTTTTTCTTCTTCTCTCTATAACGAAATGAAGGCCCTACGTATGATGCGTACATCGTCGTGACTCCAATTACTATTTTTTTTTTTTGTTTTTTGTTTTACAGTACTATTTGGTTTAAAAAGATTGGGAAACGTTGGCACGGACTTTTTACTTCATATAATTATAGAGATGAGATTTCGCGGAATAAATTCGTACAGCGATTGGCTCATACCGCAAATGTCGATGTTGAGCTTTGTGTAGGTACTGAGGATACCGGCAGGTAATCGTTGACGTTATTACGGGCGAGACCTCCCGTCGCTTTGAAAACTGGTTGGTTTCGTTCCTAACCGCGATTCGAATCGGCTACAGACGACGCGACGTGGTTCGAGGTTAGTCCTCACGTTGAGGGTTAGGCTAGGTCCGAGACGTCGAGCTCGGACACATTCCGAACGTTGCTTGGGACCCAGAAAGTTTCTTGATGTTAAGTACGACAACGACAACGACAACCGACCAAAGACGACCGCGCGATGACGACGTTTGCCCCGCTCGACTTACGACTTTGAAAACCGGCGTAGCTTTTGCGTCCCGCTGTCTTGTATCGTTCGAGATCGTCTTTGATTTACTCGGAATATTCACCAAAGGAACGCCCGCGGCTTCTGAATATCCTCACGGAATTAACTACCCTGAGAAACTAACGATCAATCGATCGCTATTAATTATCGGCTCAAAAGGAAACACCGAGAGATACCGCGGTACACGCCATTTATTACCTTCCATGGTACCTGCGTACTATACAACGGCGAATACAAAGTATCGGCTTATCAGATTTCCATTATATTGATCAACTTCGTGGCGCATCCCATTAACATAAAATAATCTCCCTCTTTTTTTTTTCACCACAATCTCAACGACGTTCGCCCGAAGTTTCATGCGCCGTGGAACGAGAACTGCGCAAGCTTGCGGTTACGTAGCGAAATGTATGAAAATGATATAGAAATAAAAAGAAGAAGAAGAAGAAGAGGAAAAAGAGAAGTCGAGGGCTTGCAGTAGATGGTAATCAACGTCCAACGGAGGGCATTGAAAGACGCGGTGCTGAGAGGATCAGTCAGTCACCCGGCGTGTGTCTCACGCCACCAGGGTGAAGGCGCGCGCGTACCTCCGCAGCCTCTGTCTCTGCTTCTACCTTGCAAGTATCTCTAGGTCGTCGACTTGAACGCCTAAGAAAATCATGTGGAAAGAGAGGGAGAGAAAGAGAGAGAAAATGCGTGTGTTCTCCTTCATCGCCTCCGTGTACCACCCTTGACGTTTGACGTGCGAGCCTGACGGTTCACACCCGCGATGTTTGACGCCTGACGGATGGACGGACAGATCCTGTCCGTAGGAAACGCACGCGACACGTTTGCCCCCTCTGATAGAAGCGCGAAGGCATTTGTCATTCACCGATAGCATACACGATCCTCTTGGTAACAATGCTACTACTATGCCTACCTACCTCTCGTCGTCACCCGCACCATCAGTGGGTGGTCATTGTTGTCGCCAAGTGTCTGCACCAGGCACCCATGGAACGGAGGTAACACCAGGCGTCGGAGCCCCCTATATATACGCTATATGCTTATCTTTGCCAACAATGGAAGTCGATCTCTCTTTAAGCCTATGGTGAACCAAACCGAAACCAGCCCCGGCCCCGGCCCGGCGCTCCGGGATCGTCAGATTCGTAATCTCTGTAAGTTACTTTCGGCACTTTTGCTTGAGATGCTAGATCGTCTCACGACGGGACGTATACCGCGTATACCTCGACTCTTCTCCTAAGAGAAATAAAATGAATGGAGGAGCATCTGATCAAAAAAAACGTCTATAACGTATGATAGGGGACCGGAAACCCGTGACAACTCGCGACCATCTAACGACACCTGTGAAGGGGGAAAAAGTGGAAACGATCATCTTCCTCGTAGGCATAATTTAGATACGTTACAGCTATATAAGTATATACCTACACGTATATACATACGCTCATTGGATCTACGGTTAGGTAGGCAGCGTGGCGACACAGTTTGTACGGAGCAATCTATGACCGCCATTTGTCAAAGTAATGCGACTGGGCCAAACGAAGCATTGATATACCAACAACCGAGTGTTGTTGCGTCTGCTGGGGTCTTTCGCCCGGCGCCAAACTATCACCCAACAGTTTCATTCTGCCGCTACTGTTGCTTATAATATATTCTTTAATAGTCTCAGGGTGGCTTAACTACGGTTAAAACGCCAAATGACATATGTTTATTTCAGTATCCTCCGATTTCTTTTTATTCTATTTCATTTTATTTTTTCTCCTTTTATTAGCTGCGTAATAGACCAAGGGTAATGAGTGGTGTAATGTCAGTTTTCGCAACATTAACGGTAACTACGATTCATTTCTTATATAGTCCCCATCGCGAACTCTGAGACCAGATTTTCCACCGTCAACGACTCAATCTTGTTCAATCCCTCCTGATATCAATTATCCTTTGTACCCGATCATTCTAACCTTGCCAACAAAACAAGACATCAGAAAAAAGAGAAGCGACGTAACGGAACGAAGTAAAAAAACTGTCTTAAAATTGACTATCGGATGGGAAAATTAATTACCGCTAACAATCGCAAATGGTATGGAACACCTGCGAGAAGCCGTGCCAAACCGAGATCGAACGATCGAATTAAGTTGACGTGAACGGTGTGACACGGCGTGAACCCTACGATCCAACTCGCGTGTTAGATTTCTCTCTTTCTCTTTCCCCCGATGTAATTCTGCGCACGGGGTATTCCTCATTCGGATTGTGTAATGGTTATTGAGCATCGTTAATTACTCGCGGATTACGTCGCGTTCGCTAATTGTTACGGTCTCGCGTGGACGATGGATAGCAAAGTCTGATCATTTAAATTTTGGTGAAATTTTGGTGTCGTCGTGTAGCTGCGGGTAATATCGCCCGATACCGATGCTCGTGCTTTTGTGTCAAAGGTTTTTTTGTCCAGTTTTGTTTTTCCTTGTTCAGGACGCGTACTCGAGGCTTTTTAATTGCTGATCACGACGAGCCAAGAGAATTCAAGACTTTGCTCCGCATAACGCGGAGACTCAGACGTTGATTCCTCATCGTCTTTACGATGATGATACTGCCGCTGCTACCAGTGCGGGACTTTATTGAGTTCGCCCATACCACGTCTATATGGAAGTGTCACGTCTTCGGTTATTCCGGGACCCGCGAGTCTGTCCTCTATTAACGCACTCGCTCAAAACTACTACTCTCTTCTCATTTCATCTCCCCCTTTTTGCCGCACACACGGACCCTGAACCAGCAGCACCAGTAGCAGCTCGTCAGAAATAGTGGCACTTCCCTGTCTCCACGCCAGCCAACACCGATATCTATTCCCGCTCCACAAAACAACGTCACATCCCATACCATACCATGACATACCATACCACACCATCTTCACTTACTATATACCCGAGACGACGAAGAGATGAAGTAGAGGAAGGTGGAGGATTGCGACGAGAAAGTCAGAACTCGGAGTAGGAATCGTACGCCAGTTGCTTCGTCTCGAGTATAGTTATACTTTTTATTTATATCGTGTCGTTTCTATGGGTGGTAAGAAAAAGGAAGAAATCGCCCTCTTTTCCTCCTTCGTTTTTACGCCACGATGCGGTAGAAATTTTAGCTTAGAATGCACGGGATTTGATCCTTTGATTCCTCAACGCAACCATCAACTATCCCTCGAGCTGCCCCCTTAGCCACGTGCAAACTATCCTCTCTAATTTCTAATCGCATCTGCACCGTGCAATGTGAACGATGACAAGATATGTACTCCATCTTCTTCTCTCTCTCTGACTCACTTCTCTATATACGAAATCTAGAACCGGACTTTGACTTTGCTCTTTTGGCTTTGCCTTTGCCTTTGCCTTTGGCTTTGGCTTTAGCCGTTCTCAAGCCGCGGTGAATACGGCTCACATTCTTACCGCGTTCCACTTGCAACGTAAAAATATCTCAACGCGCGAGTAGTGGCATCATCCTGCAAGACGTGTGCCCAAGCCACGGTGTATAACGGGTGGTACAGGAAAATTGGCAGATATAATAACCGTTCGATTTCAATGATCAAGTTTTTACTTTTATTTTTTTCATCGAAACAAATCTCATCGAAAGTCATCACACTTTTGATACATCTTTCACGTGTTCAAGTTTCTCTGGAATATTTTATCGATGACATTACGTTCCTACGTAGTCTTGTTGTTTGTTGGTTGCGAATAGTTTGGGATTTCGCAGTCAGCATCTTAGTCGTCGAAAACGTCAGGGGGAAAGGTATGTTAACGACTGCGAGGTAAAACGGTGAGACAGCGCTTAGATCTCTAACAGTTTGACGTCGGGTTGGTCTTCGTGAGATGTTCGGTACTCACGGTACTCGATATGCTGTTTCTGCCGCTGCTGCTGATGCTGATGCTGCCGCTGCTTAGCCTCACTTCAGAGCTCGCGGTGTTCCCTGCCAACAAATAGTATAGCATCAATCCTGACGTCTTATTATACCGAAGGTTATTAAAATAACCGTCAGGCCGCAAAGTTAGACTCGCGGTGTCTAGCCTTCTAACGCTAACCAAAACCGCAGGTTCTCGACCGATTTCAATGACCAATATTATCTAGAAGTAACGATCGTTCAACAGAAACCGCTGTACGAGCGTTGACGGAAGAGAAAAATCCGAAGAAAATTCGAGAAAATATTAAATTCCTTGTTTTGTTGAATTTCAAATTTTCATCAAACTTAAGTGCAAAGCCATCGTGACGATGAGTCGGTATACGTGAATCTTACGTCTATATTTATCGAACATATTTTCGGGGTCGTTAGGATACTCGCGATTTTAACGGTCCAAGTGTCGTCAATGGGGCGAACGATCGTCTCGCAATAAAATAAGGACTGGGAAAAGTTTCCAAATTCTCTGACAATTGTGAAACCTCGTCGTCGTCTCTAAAATTTCATGAGACTTGTACCTATTTGTACAGATATAAGTACAATTGATATCGATTTATTTTTTTTCTAGAAATATTATCTGAAAGTTTGTGAGAAAATTTCTCACTCGCTAGTGGCTAGTGTCAACCCCTGCATTTTATGTGAATATAGTCGGTACTGGGGTGATATCTCGGGGGAGTACGAGCACTGCACTGTGTTAGGTCGTTTTTCGTTCTCTTCCCATCATCAAATATTCAACCCCTGTCATATGATATCCACCTTCTGCGGTACTGCGATCATAGTTTCTACGCTCTTCTTACGGAATAAAATTTCAAAAATGAAGTCTGTGTACTTTTGTCGTTGTGAGACGATGTATGGGCTACTTTTTACGCCCGGTTATTTTCCGGGTATATAACGTATGTAATTGCTTTGTGACGGATGAGGTTTTCTAGGTCCGACTTGTACAGTTATGTGTTACGATCTTATCTTCAACTCGCGATTTACAGAGTTTAGGCTACGCGGTAACCCGATATGTCAAAATAAACACGCACGATAGGGGCGAATGTGTCACGTCTTAATTATATCGTTATATACATCGGTACCGAATTCAAGGTAAATTAGTTGTTGGAAAATGGTAAAAATGTTGCCGTGACCGACGAAAATTACGACTGATTATGATAAATGTATTTTAACCTAATCCGTCTTACCCTACCCGTCAAAAATTACGATCTACTATATCATATAATCACCTGTACAACGTACATTTATGCTGCACTATCTCTTATAACAGACCTAAAACCCATGAGATCGTCAGTATTTAATCGTAGATAAAACTTTTTTTTTTAATTTTTATACTACATTTATATCCGATCACTTTACGGCGTATCAGATGAATGCAATAGATGCAACGAGGATGTTTTGAAAATCTGTATATTTTCGGAAGGACTAGATAGCGTCAGGTCCAAGGGGCAAAGGGAAGGGGATCTGAGAAGAGAGTACCTGCCGGGAGCGGGTTCCTTTCAGAACCTTTTTTTTCCTTATTCTCCTTTTCCTATTTTTTCTCTTTTCTTTTTTTTTTTCTTCCAAAGTGAAAGGAGCTGCGAGCCTGTATATCTGTATCGGCCATACATCAGTTGGCTCGGGTCCTTCTTGCCTTCACCCGATCCTAGATTTCAGATTTCTTTCAGGCTTCTTTTGGATACGAGACATCCTTCTTTACTTCCTTCTTTTTTTCGTTTTCTTTCTCCCTCTCTCCTTCTTTACCCCAGCCTCTCAAGGGCCCGCAGCCGAGCTAAGCGATTCCTATCTTAAAAGCGATCTTGATTTAGGGGCCCAACGATTCGAATGAATGGTGGAAAGAGCACCACCATCAACGGCACAAACTTCTCGAGTACCCTGAAAAACCCATAAATTTGCATATTTTTCCGAAAATTAGATCCCGTCTATTAGGCCATCGAACAACCTTTCATCCCTTTGGAAAATCTTTTTCCTTTTTCTTTCGTATTATTTTTTTTTTAATTTATTTTATTTGACTACGGGGTATTATTTTTCCTCTGTGGATGTCAACCATATGCGAGCAAGGAATATGGGAATTTTTCAGATTGTTTATTTTGTTTTTGAGATTCTTTTATACCTTCGCCATTTTTACGGTAGAAGGACGAGGAATAAGAAGGACTGGGGCGCGGAAATAACGCGAGGGGTTGTTGCCTGGCGTCAGCAGGAACCGGCAAAGGCGAAGGGGGTACAGATTCACCCCCTGTGTACGCGTGGTCATAAATCAAGCCGACAAATTTAATTATCCTCCTCTCTGCGATAAAGCCTGCCGGTAGGTAGGTGCTCGCTGAGTTACGTTACGCGTCGCTTCGCGTTACGTTACGTTACGTTACGTTAGGTTGCTTTGCTTTGCGTTACGTTACGCCACGACGTGCCATGCCATGCTACGATGCTATGCGCGTAAGCAAACCCAAACTCAAACTCAAATGCAAACTCGAATATACACAAGCCTTTGCCTCTAACTTTAGCTTTTCATTCCTCCTCTCTTTTACACTATCTCTTCTAAACCGAATTATAATTCCTTGCTCTGGCACGAAACCGCGCGTCAAAAATTTCTGAAGTTTTTAGAAACAGGAATATTTTTTTTCTCAGAAAAAATCTTCCATCATCCGGCTGTTCAGACGAATTCATATTTTCGATCCCTTTTAATTTATATTCCATCTAATCTACAGGTTTTTTTTTTCTTTTTTCAATCGCCGCGTGCCTCTTGTCCTGGATTGGCATAAGCCAACTTTGCAGCTTGCCTACCGGATTTCAATATCAGACGCGGGGGTGGAGCAGCAGGCCAAAAGGGATGGGATGAGAAACGAGGGGGAGGTCGGCCGTATTATAATACAATTTTCAGAACTTCGAACGGGGCATTGCTGCAGCTATGGGCTTCGAGGAATATACGAATATAAAGTGAACCGGTGGTTGGTAGAGCACAATGGTCGTATTAAACAAAGCTGAAGCTGAAGCTGCTGCTGCCGCTGCCGCTGCTTCTGCATGGGACCTACTTCGAATCGCCGTGTGTTCTTCTGCGGAAGTGTTAGTGGGTGGGTGTGGGTGGAGGGTGTTAGCGGTGTAGTATTTCTCATTCACCCGATGCTGCTCCTGCTGCTATACCTCTAATGCCGAAGGTACTCCTTTCCATTTCGTTCCTATATGCCTACAGTACTTCTGCTTTTAATGCCCTTCGTCAGCCATTCACTTATTCTATAATACTCCGCAGTTTAATTTTATAAAGAGTCGTATTTGTGTAGTTCGCGGCTTACGACGCACATATGTGATCGGTACACATATGTATGCGTAACAGGAATATATTCACATATCAATCCCTTGTCCATAGATTTTTCGATTTCAACAACGTCTCCTTCCCTGCAGCTTTTCCTCGTACATTGCGATATTAATTTTCTCCAATCAAATTTCTGTCACCCTGAAAAACGTGACGTTCAGGTGGGCGTTAATTTCTTGAATTCGGTTTTAATTCGAAGCTAAGAACTTCAGCGGCTTCTTCCCCGCCCCGGGATCTGGAACAATCAGTTTACTCACCCGGCCTTGGCAGACGCAGTCACAATACGCGAAAATTCTAAACGGCAACGTTCATCGTTTCCTTTTAAGACCCCGTTTAGCTCAGCAGGGATAAAGCAAAGCTTGAACTTTAAACGGATTTTCTTTAGCGGTAATTCCATTGTTAACTCGACTGCAAACCTACCGGTCCAGACCCAGGTCGGCGACGACCAACAGTAAGTGGACAGTCAACCGCCGAAATTTTCCCTTTCCCTACCACCATGTTCCGAATTTTAAGTTCTAGATCTTTGAACAAAATAGCGCAGGTCGCCAGATTAGCTGGTCTACACCGACAAAAACTGGAAAGTGAAAATTTTTCCTTTTGTTGAATGCTTCCCGGAAGGACTAGGGGAAGAGGGTGAAGTCTCTCTTCTTGAGGGATGGCAACTCCGGGTTACCACCCGCTGGGCGACGTACATTGTCAAGGTCGACGTTCTGCCCCGAGGGATGTAAATCGTCAGTTCCGTGTTTTTTTGTTTTTTTTCTCCCCCTAAAAATCTTCTCAATTTTTCCTTTACGCATATCATTTGAAATTCTGTCAAAAATCATAACTCCGCTATTGAAGAAAAAAAAAGAAAACCAAAATCAAAATCAGAAGGGTGCAATGGGGAAATTTCAAAACCATTGGGAATATCAAATTCCGTGTTAATAACCGTGCGAACCGAACCAAAAGCGAATCAAATAAATGATGGGAGATTGATTAGGGAGAAACGTTGCGCGGGGTCGTACGGTATTGTATGACACGATGAAAATTGGCAATTTAAACCCGATACACAGAGTCGAAAGCAGATTGGGTGGTTTGAAATCTCGAGTTATACGTACGCTTGTGGTTGCGTAATACCAGGTCTTTACTGTTTGCTACTTGGTATATAGTATTTAGTATTCAGTAGTATGGTACTTAGGGTAGTAGGGCTGCTAAGTCAGGCCTAGGGCTGAAATTGGGGAGAAATCGTGCGGGGAAAATTCTCTCTAACTTAAACCGTGCGAGCGACCCATTGAACGATCGGCGTCGTGCGCGTGGCCAATTACATTCCACACGTATCCACGACACAAAACGCACCGCTTCGTACGAGGCATTATAATATCTGGGGACGTGGGATTCAAATACTATTCGGTACACAGATCTGCTTTCCCGCACATATAATTTATCAAATTACACTATTTCCACGCGTGATTTCATTCGTTTGCGAATAAATTATTGCGTCAAACTGATTTTGATTAGAAACTCATCGAGCGAGAGTGAGAAAATGGAACGTGTACAATATTTAAATCGACACGAATCAATTAATTGATTCGAGCGTATAAAATTCCAGAGCAAGAACCAATGCCGGTGTGGAGTTTATTGATTCAGAAGTTGTCGTATTTATTGTTTAGCGAATAATTTCGCGCCTAAGATACGATATCGCGTATGTATCGATGAATTCTTCAGTAGCTATGTAAATTATTCAATACATCGTACGTATGGCTCGGCTTAACCTGCGGAGGTTGAAAACTAGGGTGCAGTTCAGCCGTCCTCCCATCATTCGCACGCATCCCTAAAACTACCCCCGGTAGTACAAGCAGTGTTTACAAAAGTCACCACCAGATGACAGGGGTGGCACTCTGAACATTGTCACGTTCATTCTCACAGGGTGAGTCCATTGTTGCTTAGCCCCTTTCCTGCACCCCGACGACGACGACGACCCCGTTCCAGGGTGGAATTTTCTCCTCCCCTTTTTCCTCTTCCATTCTCTTCTCTCATCCCTTTTACATCCCTATACTTGGTGTACGTGTACAACGTATACTCGTAGTCATATAGTTGCCGCGCTAGTACCATCCCCTAATCTAAGCTAAGAGTATCCAGGACATCCTATACACCACCAAAATTCACCCCGCTGTTTGTAGAGCCGCCCCTAATGGGCATTACCGATCACATTAGCAACCGTGACTATGAATTTATGCCCAGTCGATAATTGTTATTGCATTCTTAGGATATCGCCCTCCCTCTTCCTCACTTTTTCCTTCCCTCGTTCTCTATGCATCAGAGTTATTGGGTTAGATTAGTTTTCATAACACACACGCGTCTAGCTATCCTAATCGTACCGATTGAATTAAAATAATGAGGAGAATTTTCAACGAACTTCAATGGAACGGAGTTGAAAATTTTCACTCCAAACTTAACAAAAAAAGGGAAAAAATTCGATCCTCGTGTCCGATGGCATTCGAGCCACTCGACCGTTGCTCGCGATCACAGAGTTGTTATACCTTATCTTATCTAATAAATACAGTTTACGATGAAGGAGAAGGGAGAGTACCACCCGGGTTTTTTGGATATAAAATCTACCGATTATCATATTTAGATTAACAATATATAGAAATATTTCCACAATTTTTCCGGTGCAAACAGTCGAAACTTTAGCGTAGAATTTTTCGATCGTAAATCGCTCGTCTTTACGTACTCCCATAACTATGAGGATTTTTTTATATTAGAAAAATTCACAATCTGCGAGGATCCATTAAATGCGAGGCAGAGATGTATGTGTAGGTGATCGGGAAGTGAAGGTACGCTGGCACCCGTTAGAACGGTGATGCCTCAACTTGAGCCAGGCTGACTCGGCCGGTTGGCCTAAGATTACGATCTCTAGTACGTCGATCAATTATTCCGGGAGATTAAGCTGTCGAGTGTTATCACCATTCTGAGCGGGTATTGTCACAGGCATCTCAAATGCTCGTCTGTATTACATTGACATTATATCGGTTCTCTCCCTGAAATTAAAAAATAATAGTAATAACAATTGTATCGCTATTCGCTCTGGTACGAAAACGTTATCCGTTTATATAAAAGATATCCTCCATTTCTACCCTAAAAAAATTAGATGTACGATTTATTAGTTAGCAAAAAAAAGAAGAAAATTTGACTTTTAATAAAAATCTATATCATAAATATATAATTTTAATTCCCATGTCGAACCGAGTCAGGTTCGATGGGATGTCTGCACAGTAGCTGTAACTATATTTCTATTTATTTATTTATATACATATATATATACACACTATTATACTGTGGATGATTAATTAGGCGGCGGGGTTTTACTAAAGAAAATATTACGCGTGGTTTGATTAGCAATATGTAGTAATTGCCGCGGAGCCGACCCAGTGACGTTCTTATTACGATCGGGCAATCGAAATGTGCTGCAGCTACCGTCGATCATTCCATGCTTTTGCTACCGCGTATAGCTTAGCAACTCTCAAGCTCTTATAAAGGCTTTGCACAGCCTCCGAACCAGCAGTCTCTCCTCCTGTCGGCAACTTGAAAGCGGGGCGTGAAATGCGTTGCAATTGTGCTGCCGTGCAAGGAACTGCTGCAAAGACGAAAGAGGTACGAGTTGCACCGTTCCAGGTTACTACGGTATATACCTATGGCGTGTAGGAATCGTGCGAAAAATTCCTTTTTGCTTTTTCTTTCTCTTTTTTCTCTATACCTTTTGTACTCCGATGCATAACCGATCTCAATTAATTCGCGTTATATACATATACTCACCCTCGCACTTTGCAAATAATAAAAAAAAGAATGTCTGAATAAATAAATGATTCGCGGAAAAAAACGATACCGGAAAGTTTGAGACGTTTTTTTAATCTCTTCTCTTTCACTCTGTATCAACAATCGTTTTCATTGTTTCTCGTTATATTATCTGAAAAACAAATAGTATTCAACTTCACTGCGGTCCCGCATCGCGCCCGCGGTCTTGTGACGTGTAATCTTTATACCTTTGATTTTTAATTAAAGAATATAATATTATAGGAGCATTAAAACTGATTTATTGCATTTACATTTATTATATACGTATACGGTGAAATACCGCCCAGAAACAGAGCAAAAAATTGAAAATAAAAAAACTGTAAGAAAAAATTGTACAACCCTTTGTACAAGTGCCGATAATAATTTTTCTTTCAACCACGTCCTTAAGCAGTAAAAAAAATCTCATTCGAATAGAATCAGATTAGAAGTTTGTCCTTCTACGAAAATTCATCTCATGCATATTTCTTTGGTACAGATTTGATTGCGGGGCTTTTTTTTTCTTTCTTTTTACGTTTGTGTGAAACGCAAGTTTCCCGCGGTGAACAGACCGCGTGCTGCGGCTTATAGCTGGCGATCTAAGTTATCGCGTTGTAACAGAATTAAGTTGGGCGTGACACAACGTAACATAAATCACTATGGTAGTCAGGAAAGCGGCTACTGGTTCGCCGCTCAGGTCTTCGATGCACGGTAGCCGTCGCCCCCGCATATACCGCGAGGAGGTTTGAAATTAACACGTGGTTAGAATGCGATTGCAAGAAGAAACAAGAAAAAGAAAAAAAATAACGCTGCAAAAAACAAGTGCGATTAGCGAAAATGATCGTGTCACGTCAGACGGTGAAATTAATATAGTCCTTGAAATATTATAAGTGCAGTGCGATTTCGATCGGTTTTATAGTACGAGAAATTTGCTCTGAGGTTTTCATTGGTACGTGCGTTCCGTTATTTTTAATCATATTATATAAAGTACGTCATATTTATAAGATCGTCGATCAATCATTTGATTTTAATTATTTCCTAGCAAGTAGGTACATAAACCCCCGTATTAATAAATAACATCTGGGAGTATTAGATGTGTGATTGACGTTTTGCGGAGAAAAGTTGAGTAAAGCAAAAGAAAATCTTATTATATAGCTATAGTTCTGATCGCATTATATTTAGAACCGTGGATTATAGTGCGACCGCGAGTAGGTTATATCGACGCGAAGAGAAGAGAAGAGGAGAGGAAAATGGAGGACGACGCATTATTATCGTCGATCTAAAATAGACTCGAAATTGTTCTAAAATCAGTTTCAAGTACCGCGCTACGATACTCCGCTCCCATTCACCGGTCTTTTTCGTTACCATTTCCGCCTTTTTCGTTGACTTCTGTTTTATATTCGAGGATGAATTTTTGTTCGGGGGTGCGAGGAAATTCACAAGAGGGCCGAGAGCATATCGGGGGTTGAGAGAAAGGAGAAGGAATTAGAGAAAGCGAGGGAGAAATTCCTGTGTACAACCATCCCGATGCTTGAGAGTAGTGAAGCAACTGATTCAATCATGTTAATTTCTCGAATCAAATTTACTGCCAACCATTCGCGCACGTAGATCGTACGGGGCGTTCGAAGGGGTGCCAATCTAATAATATCAATTGACTCCCAGCCACCGAACGTTCGCCCCCGTCATCCCCATCCGTCTCTGAGGGTCCATTTATCCTTCCCTCTTTCTCTCTCTGCTTTTACTTTATTTCTTTATCTCTTTCTCGTTTTTCTCCCTATCCCTTTCTCTCTCTTTGTCAATCCGATGATTGATTTTGCCGCGATTGCATTGGCTCAATAGACCGTTCAATGGAAATTGCTTGCTCGACGATATAACCGCGCCGCATCTGCCGATCATTTACATATTACGGTATGCGACGATTCGGATTGAAGTTTTTAGCTAAAAAAAAAAAAAACTTTAACGAATTATTTATTAATAAGTACGATAACGAAAATTTTCAAAAATTTAATAAGAAACTATGAGTTCCCGGTTATCAAAAATCGTCTGATGATATTTAAGCCGGTTATTTTTTTTCGCGCTATCTTAAACCTCGAATCTATTCCTATGCACGATTAGAAATGGGGAAGATATGATTATGAAACGACCTTAACAAGGCGGTATAAAATCGCACTGTGAAACGGTCTACTGATACGAAAAAAAATCGGTTACGATTTAATACATAGCACAACGACGATCGTAAATCGGGAGTTCACGTGTAAATAGTAAATCCGAAAATTGAGAGCTAATAAACCAATAAATAATGGAGAATATTTGCCTGTCCATTACCAATCGATTTAAAAATTATGTTTCCGATGACGATCTCTGACGGTAATTCGAGACGAATGTTAAATATATCTAATATTTCAATCCAACTCGTATAGATATCATAGATATGATATTCGAAAATTTAAGGTCGTAAAGTAGAAGTATAATACTTGCCATTCGGATTAACAATATCGAGATGAGTAAAAATTACGTGCTTTATAAAGTAGCCTATAAATAACTGTTGGAAATTTACGATATCACCTATCAAGGCTTATCACATATATTTTGAAATGAAATGTGAAGAAAGCTCTATAAGCCACCTATACATATGCTACCGTCGTTACTCTCTTCTCTCCGATTTTTTTATTTTTTTTTTACTTTCAATTTTTTTACTTTTATCTAACCTGAAATTTCCTCCCACGTCGCTCAAAAAGTTTAACGATTTCCAAATTTTTTTTTTTATCCTAGTACGTTTCGTATTCGCGTACTTGAAAGTTACCCATGAAAATTATTGATATGTACTATGTATGGTGAATAATTACGTGTACTTATATAATGCGCAGTAGCTTCCATGGTATCATCATTAAGCAACAGGATATCCGTTGATTCTTGCAAAGATTCCGAACGCACATAGAACTTGTAAGAGGGTTTTTTTTTCCTTCTTCTTTCTCTTTCAAGTGGGGCTGCACAAACTCCTCTTAAGGGTAAACACAATTTCCGTCGATCTTTTATCTGCGTTCACGGACGCGTGTCGAATGCTGCAGTGGTGTATTTTTTACCCTCTTCACTGCAGCCTTTTTTCAAATTTTTCTTATTTTTCTTTTCTTCTGATTCGGTTCAAAATTCATCCTCATTATATCAATGATCTATAGTTTCCGATATTGATGAGTCTGCATAATCTGATTTTCGAAGATACGATTTCGAAATTTTTTCTCGTAAATCGATGTACAGTTTTACAGCCAAGCACACAAATTTTTCGGGGTCGAATCATATTCATGTGTGTAAAAAAGTATGCGACGACGAGAGACGAGTCGGCGATGTATGGCGCCAACCATCGGCCGTCAATTGGCGTCGCGACGTTCCTTGATCCAAACACGAGTACCTATAGGTATATGTGCATCGTGACTACGGACATTTTTCAACAACGATTTTTCAAGTTTGTGTAAGTAAAAAAATTCGATCGTATACGTGTTTCCGTATAATATGTATACATAGGGTCGCTGGAAAACATACATTGGGGGGATGAAAAGGGAGGCGATCACTCATTGAATAATGACAGTCCCAGTGCGACAAAGCTTGTCTTATCGTTTCCATAGATTCTAACCTGCGGCAAGTTATAACATAGGGAGAACAACTTTTGATACTCCCACATAGTCCTAGACTCGTCGTGTCACTTACTATCTTTTTAATATCTGAAGATACACGTGACTTATTATTATTTTTCTATTTTGATCGGACGATGTAGGTTCATATAATCTTACAAGAATCAAAAAACCACGAGACTGTATAATACAGCGGAAGAACGGCGTTAATTTGTTACCTCAGAATTATCATTCGGTGTTATAATTTTGTTTAGAACTTTGATAACTCGATTTTACATTGAATACTTTAAGCGAAAAGCTGCGCCGAGGTGGTTTTGATTTGACGTTTTACAAGTCGGAGGTAAACCAGACAGTCAGTCGGTAGACAGACGTCAGTCATTTGATGTAACGGTGCGACGCCGAGTCTCCCTTGTGCTCCTGACAGGGAAAAGGGAAAAAGGGAAAAAGGGAAAAGGGAAAGAAGAACACAGAAAGCGGGAACATGGGGCAGGTTTAGGTTGCCACCAGCCCTCGCAAGGACGCGAATAATGACGTAACAATGGCCGCCGTAAGCGACGCTGCAGGAAAACACACGAGCGCATGAAACGAAACGAAACGAAACGCCATTGTACCGTATCCGACCCCCGTAGAACGCTGCACCCCATTATACATACACCCTGTTCCTGTATCTACAATCCGGTATATAGTAAAATGCATATGTATAGATATAATATCATTGATATAGGTATGTAGCTATATACCCTATGTATTACAACACCCTTGCGTCGTTCAAGCATGGGGTGCGCGTCACCGTTTCTAACAAGTAACCAATAACGAACGAGAGTCATCCTCGTTAACGATGTTTTCAAAAACAATATTCGACACCCGGATGTGCCCTGTCCCCGGTACAATCGACGCCAGAAAAAACAAACAAAAAAATAACAACTTTTATTCCATTTAGAAAAAACCAAAAATCATCCTACCGCATGACGGTAGGAAGTTTAATTTTCTGCATACGCGAGTCAAGTGCGTGTACGAAACACATTACTTTGCGAATAATATGATCGTATTACATGAAAATCGTGGAATTTTATTGCGTTATTCGTATATTATATCCAGTTTTGAAAGGCACACCTTGAAGTACGTACCTCACATACACCTATTCGCGAAAATAAATGTTAATGCAGTTAATTCATTAGCTCTGCAGTGCGCTATTACCGATTTATATAGACACACGTACGAGAAACCTAGTATGCAAAGATATTACTTTCTGGGAAATTATACAACAGGTAAACTCAGGCATACGTATGCGTGGATATAGATCGTTGCATTTGAACGGTTTAGCTGCAGAGTTTGCTTTATATTGTCAGTTCAGTTTGAGTGTGGTTTGGTTTAATTTAAAGTAAAGGTACACGCGTATCTTTATATATAGATATATCTATACGTATCTATACGTCACGCCACGCCTTCGACGTCTTCATTATGTAGGCCAGTTCTTGCAGGTGCCTTCTTAGGAGCACTTAAGACAGACGAACTGGAAAACAGACAGACGTAGCTAACCGACCTGCTGAAGCTATAATACGCCAGTCGTCGTCGTCTAGCTGGCTCACCTATACCACAGCTTTTATCCCCGCGCGTCTCTTTATCTCTCAATACATATGGCCGCATACGAATAGGTATAGATTATACCGACAGATACATATGTGCATGTGTACAACGCACACGAATAAGGCCCTCTGCATTTTGGACGGTAATATATTTTACCTAGTCACCTCACGTCCCCCACGGGTCTCTACGAAACTCCTCGTCAATACTTGGAATAAATAATTGATTATCAAGCGCCGGGATTCTCTCGCGGTTACGCGTTTAGCCTTTATTTTATTTTATTTTATTTTTTTATTTCATATATATATATGTGTATAAATATATGGATATATTTATGTTTTATTTCAAACTAACTAACAGTCTTAACATTCAAACACGCGTAGCGTCGTCACGGACTTGTGGAAACGTTAGCGGGAACCACCTATGTACGTACAGGATAAATGCGTATATATTGTGCGTAACATAATATGAATATATGATAGATACGTGTAATGTGTACCGAAACGAATTCTAACTTCATAAATATTATATGTATAACTACGGCCGAAAGGAGTTTAAACTCTTATTTGGACTCGTATTTACAAAACTCTTACAATACTTCGCGCTCTTCATTAAGGTACTCGGTCCTTGAATATCTATATAGTTGTTGTTATTCTTCTGTTCTCTTCTTACCGTACCTCCCTCACCTCACAGAGGCCGACGGTTGTCTTCCTTTGGATCTTTTCTCATCGTCAGTAACGCGTAGGAAGCCGAGCAATTTAGTATACAGTGCGCCTAGCAAGCGTGGTTTCAGTACAGTGATCGCGCGACCTGCATTAATAAGTGGTCTTTTTTTTTTCTTTTTTTTTTCACATTTTATTTCTTCCATTTGTTTAATCTTTTTTTCTTTTCTTCGGCAACTCGGTACCGTGGAGTATAACACATCTGAATACTTGCACCGCAGTTTAGTCGGTCCTCGACATCCGATATTACGTTTAACTTTTAACTGCACGTCCTTGTCAGCAATCGACTACGTCCTTCGGGCGTGTTCATCTCGGTGAGTTTTATCCGACATTTTTATTAATCTTTTTTTTCGTCTTCTTCTTCGTTTTCTTTATTGTGGTAATATAACTTTCCTCAAGACGCGTTATTCGCGCGTTTCGTGAACGGATGAAAGAATTTTAAATGGGAAAGGGAAGAGGAGGGCCAAACGTAAGGCGTAATTTGGTTGCTGGACACGTTCACCGATGACCTTATCCGGCGAGTATCGTTCTCTCGGACAATTAGATATGACTTTTTACACGCCGACAATACGTAAAGAGTAAACTTCCCTTGACGGTGTGTACCTTATGTAAATTGGACAAATTTCAAATGGAAGATGATTTTTATTTTTATCGCGTTGATTGGTCGGACGCAAATCATCGTGCGTGTCCTGTATTGCTCAATGCTGATGCAACCGCTCCAAAAGACGAGGATTTGTCGGGATTTGTACTAATAATGGCCGAAATACGCTCCTATGATTCTCGGTTTTTAGTTCCTGGTTCCCGTCTGTAGCATCGTTTAGGTGTCGCGGTATACAAAACGAATCTCTTTGTAGTTTTCTGTTTGTTTGGACTGGATGAGCAAAGCAGTGCATCGGTTGGTACCGAACTACACGACCTATTCCTATTTCGATTACATTTTCTTTATACCGGAGGTGGTGCGGCCTGTGGGGTATTGGAACTAAATTGGAAGTCCAGATCTGAAGTCGAAGATTCAGTGACAGTAGAAAAAAGTATAGCTATACAGCGCATTGGCGCACTGCTGCAGCAGCACCAGCAGCAAAAGGAAAAGCAAAAGCAGAAGCAGTAGCAGCAGTCATGTTTGTTGATTCAATGTGGCCCGCGATAAGCGCGGCTTCCGCGAACTAAGCGCGGAAAAGAGAGAAGAAAATGGTAGTTTGTTTTCACTTCGAGCCCTTCTTCAAAAGATCCGAACGGTTAGACTTCTTCGATCACTGGAATTGCTTTAGTATCCAGCTTCCCTCGAGTTGACTTTCGGTGGAATTAAATAAAACTACGTTTGGATTTAGACCTTTAGAGTCCCACGTACCGCGGCTAAATCGTTAAAATTTAGAAGAGTATCGTCGTGGGCGGGCCCAGCGTTTGGGCTTCTAGTAAATCAAAACCGAAATCATCGTTGAAGTTCTCAGAATTTAATCGCAATTTTTTTTTTGGTAAATGGCTAAAGTTACACAAATGTCTATAATTTATGTATCGGCATTTCTCAATGCACTTTTACTCAGGATCAATCGCGAGATTACAAAATGCAACTAACCGAGGGATTTCACGCATGTGCGAACGTTGGGATTAAATATCACGATATATGCATGTGGGTACATATAAATGTATATAGTGTAATACCTCATACGGTACGACTCGCTGTGGTTTAGCCATCCGATACCGATCCAATCCGATCCGATCCTAACCAAATCCGACCCAATGTAACCAAACCAATCCTAGACTAAACCGTTGTAATAATATAAAGTAGTACCAAACCTAAGGGGAGGCGGTATACTATGTATATATGTGCAGGCTGACGTGTGGTTTGATTTTACACAATAGCTAGCCGCCGACCAATGGGGGTTTTTGGTTGCTTGGTTGCTTGCTCCCGCTGTTCGACTGTAAAATGCACAATATCATCAAATTTCATTATCGATATAATAATGCCGGCCTAATTCAACGTATGCCTCAACGGCTGCTTATTGTATATTCTACCCCACTTTACTCACGCCTCAAAAATAAACCGCCCCATATGCATTTCATAATACGAGTACAGGATAGCCTACCGGAAATTCATCGAAAACCAGTCGCAGGTATCGGTGTAAAAAGCGTAAACATTTTTCATGTAATTATCATAAAAAAATTTCCAACACATTTCAGACAAATTTCGTCATTTTTCGGGTTTTTCTTTTTTTTTTTTAATAATCACAGAATTTCGTTGGATAACCGTTGCGGACGACAAAGGGTGTAATTCGGTGTGGTTTGTTGGTGAAATCTTTGAAAGAGTTTTTTTGGCGGCAGTGTAGTTCAGACTCGATCAAAAAGTACGCGACGGGGCGCCTCACCGTTTGCCTTATCCAGTCGGAGACAATCGGCCTGCTGCTGCACAGGGGCGAATTGCTAGTGACGACTGTCAACCAGTCGTCACACCCGAATACGTATGAATAATTGTACCGCCTGATCCCGTATTCATGTTAGACCACAGACCGCTGTCTGCACGCGGAGGGATTGGGAATTATTCGAATAAATTTGTCCGCAAGCTAATAATCCCTCGTTACAAAATCAACGCCCGTTGTTATATCGATAGAAAAATACCTCATCTTTCCAAGACGATACGCCGACCCCTAAATTCTAATGCATTTTAATTCTTTTTTTTTTAATCAAATTTCATTCAATACTAGGAATCTAGATGTAACGAGGCAAATTCGTACAAAGTTTAAAGATTGTTTCCTTCTTTTTTATTTTAATTTATTTTTTCTTTCCCAATCCGAATGAGGGCAGAGGGTAGTTGCTTACCTTTCGGCGTTTTGACGGCACCAGGTCTGTTGCCGTTTAAATTGATTTACCTTGGTTTAACTTCGTCTTCAGATTCAGGTATGCCGATTCGCCCTTGCATTCTCTCGTACCCCATGTTCCAAATCTACCCCTAGACTCAAAGAGAGAGGAAAAAAGAAAAAAAGTAAGAAAAACTTGTACGCTTCTGAACACAAACCGCGTTTGCGATATATGGGGATCTTTCTGTACACAAACATCGGTCGCCATCGCATCGGCAAGATGTTTAACGTTTTCAACCATTTTGACATAATATTTAGACAAGCTCTCTCGCTTCCGGTTAAACGATCTACGAACCAAGTAATTCGCAGTATATGAGAATGCTGCAAAAATTATTATAGGTATCGTGATTGAAATTACATCGCGCTAATATTTTCCGTACTATGGGTTCTAATTTGCTCGGGGGAAAGGAAATAGATTGCAGATTTATGTAAAGTTTTTTTCTTCTTTCTTTTTTCTCTCCTATAGATTTATTCTTATTATACAACGTCGGCTGCGTAGGATGGATTTTTTTTTTAGTAACAGCTCCGAAGCGTCGTTGCAGCCCGAGTTCTCTTCGATCGACTGTTATATATACGAATTCAGTTCACCTTGGTAGCGTTGTGGGTGTTTCCGAGGGCAATTACTCCGGGTGACTTGCACTACGCGCCCCAAGTCACCGACCTGGGTAGTCCCTGAACACGAAAACGGGACTCGCCAACTACAATATATTTATAATAGTGATCCAAAAGTAAATATTTCAGCGCTCGCTGCTGCTACGTCAGGTCACCATGACTAGGTGTATCGTTGTAATGTAAATTTTTTATTCATATATGCGTATACAGCTTTCCCTAGCAATTTAGCAAGTTGAAAAAAAAACGAAAGAAAAAATTCAGTACCTATCGGCTGATCGGCACGTCGCGAATTTTAGCGAGTGGAAAAAAATATTCTCGTACATGGTCGGGATTGTCAAAATATCGTGCACGGTTGATCTACGCTTATACTTTCCTTTTCCTTTTTTTTTCCTTTTCTCTTTTATTTTTTGTTCCGTATCTTTTTTTTTTCTTGGGTCTAATGTCGCTCGCGTGAAATCCAACCTCTTCTGGCTGAAGTCTGCAGCGCGTTGCGGGGCTGAGGGTTTTGAAAAATGGGGTTGCAACTCGAGGGTTTTGAGGAGCTTGGGGGCTTGGGGATGTAGGGGGAGGTAGTTTTTGGTACTAGATGACGAACACATGGCGCACATGGAACCAACGACAGTAGGAGAAAGTCTTTTACCCCACAGGGGGCCCACGTGGTTTTCAACGGTACAGTCCACACAACTAGAAACAGCAGCAGCCATAGGATCCAGTTACATTTCCGTTGACTTACCAACTTCTTTTTTCTCTCCTTTCATTTTTCTCTTTTTCTACTTCTTTCGAATATCTTTTTATACGTAGAAACTAGCTACTCTTTTTATGTACACCACCAAAATCGACAACCCCCCCATATACTTATGCGACTAGCAAAATTATTCGTTTCTGAAAGTCTCGCTTTATTTTAACGCTCATATTAGTCAGAGACTTGAATTTCTTGATGAGAATTTAACGAATCAACAGCAGCTGCTTTCAGGTGTTTCCCTGCTATACATACTCGCTCCGTTTGCTTCGAGGGTTCAATTAAAAATTACCCTAATACCGTTTCGGTTTTTTCGTCCTTCAAAAAAAAACAGACCGAAACAAAAACGGTCTGCGAAATCTGAATTTCCATTTTTTGCTTACAATTAGTGAAAATCTTGTTAGGTTACAAAAATCTTCGTAATGAAAGAAAAGAAACCAAATGAGTGCTGGTCTAATTAACTAAGCTGCTCAGTCAACTTTGGGTGAAAATAACGCACGATAATTTCACGTTGCTCGAGCTACCGTGTGGCTAAAATTTTTTGTTCGCATAAAACGCGTGCGGTATGTTTTTCGGGGGTAAAAGAATAAGGTGGTTTCAGAAGCAGCAGGAACGGAAGAAGTATAACTAACTATATACGAAGGATGAAAAGAGGTGGCGATAATTGTAGGTTGAGCTCTGGCCACGCGCCTTAGACACGAGGCGGTTGGTTATGTTATATAATACGCGATGGAGTGAAGTATAAGTATGTTATAAGTCTGGGGTGGGCCTTACTTAGGACTTCATATTCGAACGAGTTTCTTATGTGCCTCCGATTCAGGTATACACATATTTTTATATTCTCTTTCCCCAATTTATACATCGTAACGCGTCGATGGAAATATTTTTTTGAAAAAGTTCCAGCATTATACACCTTAATTTTTTTTTTCTTTTTTTTTTTTTATCGGGTGAAGGGGTGAACGGTTGATATTTTAACTGGAAAACGGAAAACGCGAGCCCACTTAGCTACGCTCTGTAATTTTAAACAGTGTCAGAGCGTGACATCAAGTTAGCTTATGTAATAACGCGTAACGGGAGGCGACCGTTCGGGCCCTACTTGGGCCTGACGTTAGGTGCGTTTCCATATGTGGGGTATCGTTATGATTCCGATACACATAAACTATGCAAGTTTTCAACTATGAGCGCTATTGAATGCAGCGACGTTTTTCTTTCTTTCTTTTTTTCGAAATTTTTTATTCATCTAGTTTTCGTTTTAGAATTTTTTCTTTCACGTAGTCGTTCGCACTACTATCGAAGCGTAACCACTAGCATCCGGCTTACGTATTACCGGTTAAACTCTATTCGAAACTCTGGATAGAAATTTGTACGGGGGTGAAAAGAGTCGTTAGGAAATTCCAGTTATAGAAACGCTTTGAAAAACAACACCCCGTGTGTCGATGTCCAGGTAAAAGATAATGCCGATATAATGACAAGCCTCCGCGACTATTCCGAAGCAACGTTCAATGGACTCACCATGTCGCTGTATACGTTATTAAATGTCTATCGATTATCAGAAAATAATTATTCCAAGTTTTTGTAACAACGCACCTATAGAATTCCTTCGTGATAATTTCTACACTTATGTTCGCGGTGTTTAATAGATGCTGAAAAATCTAGACACGTGATTTTTGTTCGTTCGTGATTTGCGTTGCGAGTTTCAAATCATGTACTATAATACGTGGCTTATTATCGTACAGCGTAAGCTTTCGGTGATGTTTTATAATAGCGTTAGTTGGTCGTCGTTTATGTATTAGCATAGGCTAATGAATATGTTAAATCAATTTTACAAAACAAGTGCGTCTCGGAGGGTCTTTTTTTTTTTTAGTTTTACGAACATCGCCTCGCCACGGTCGCTTGCAACACTCGTTTTGCCCAGGCCTGTTATTATTGTAATTGCTGGCTGAGGAAAACGAGTGTAATGTGACGTGTGCGGGCGGATAGAGCACCCAAGAAGCGTATAGAAATTTTAAAGCAAAAGCAAGCCAAGAAGCTCGTTTCTTTAACGAGGGCGACGAATCCACCAAGGATCGTTTTGACTTTTTCGTCATTCTTTATAACCACCGTCCATCTCGTTCAACAACGAACACACGTCATCTCTAACCGGTAACTATATGAAACCTCGTCAAGAATATACCACACACGTTATTCACACCACACATTCTTATGGACGCTTTGGAATGACGTAAAAAAAAAAACCAAAAATTAAGAAACGACATAATAACGAACAGAGGGAGGAATTTTTCTCGTCGTACATTCTTTTGGTTTTACTATAACTGTAAGCAGGCGAATAAGCGGAGAGCTCAAAGAGGATGTAAAATAGATTACATAAATACGTGTTTGAGATATCGTTGAGTTTGTTTAACGTAGATTATGTCCGTGTGCTACTGCACCAAAATCTTACGCAAGCTTTTTATCTCGTTGGATCCACAATCATAAAGGGTTGCGACATATTCACGTATAACGGTGTATAAACTGGGTATACAGTTTAAAAATCACATGGTAATCGAGCTCGAGCGCCGCACGAGTTTAATTAAATCGCTTACATTGAAAAATCAAGTTCCTCAAACATCGCGTCATGGAAGAAAAGAAGAAAAAAAGAAGTGAAACGGAGTCATCCAACCCCTCAGAAATAGCGTAAATAACGAGTCGCGTATTAGAAGCTAGAGAAAGAAAAAAAAGAGTTTGAAGATATGAAGATATGGGGGCGACGTTATAATCCCATGGGGGAGAAGTGACGATTAAATTTGAATGTAACTCGAGTTCTCGTTGACCACCACCGTGTTCCGTGTACAGCTCTACAGAGCTGAGGGACTCCGATTGTGATAAAGAGTTTAAAACGTAGCGAGATGTGAGAGATTAAATTATCTCCTATTGCAATAGGGTATATGGCATACCGAGGCGCGTTTTTGATGGGGAGGCGAGAAGAGAGGGAGTTTTACGCAGGGGCCCGAGAGAGGAGGCGCGTAGACGGTTGGGCGGATGTGTCGAGTGATGTACTTCCGGTTATTGAGCGCCGTCTGAAGGTTGAACCGAGTCTGTCGGTGAACCCTAGAGACTACGGGGTGGCACCTGGACGAACATTTATAGTTATTTGGGAGCAAGCTCTACGAAGAGAACCAGGATGAACAACTCGTCCTGATTAAATATGCGCGAGCAAACTTGATGGTCCGTTGCCTCGTGGCAGCACGAACATCTGTTCACCGTGTTTCAAATATACATTTCGAACGTGGAAATTTTTATTTCTTCCCTCCTTTTTCTTTTTCTTTGTAATTTTGCTCAATTCTACACCCGTAGAAAGAAATCTACGGTGAAAGGCTTCGAGTAGAAAATGAAAATCGGTATAAATTGCCCGAAATAACAAGTGAATTACAAGTACGGATCTTGAGAGAGTATACAGACAGACGATGCAGCAGCGTTTTAGTTTGTGGATTTCCATTTTAATAATATCCCAACGATGTTCTTTTTGTTCTCGCTGTTTTATGTTTTACGCTAACTGTCTACCGGCACGCACGTCGGTAGCTTGAATGGTTTATAATTGCTCCCTAGGCTGGTTGACGTGGCCCTGCCGCGGGACAGCGGAGCGTACACCTCGCGTTATTTACGCTGTATAGTTTCTGCCAAGTTTTACCGCGCAAGCTAGAAGGCGGCAGGCGTCGGGACGTTGGGGCGTCGATGAGATCGTTGGACGTCTTTCTCTATAGGTATATACCAAAGTTTACGCGTATTATACATATCTACGTACGTACCAGGCGCCGGTTTCTTTGAAACTATATTTTTCAATTATTTTTTTATACTACTCTGTACCAGAAAACCTGAATCTTTATAATCTCAAAGTCGACGCACATACGTCAAAACATCAATCGAAAGTTTACCCAAGGAAATCGATCCAAAAATTAGGGCAACAAAAAAAATGCCAAAAAAATTATACAAAATCAAACATTCGTTACCTAAACATACATATAGCTCCGGGATACCAGTTTTCTCAAGAATTTCGTGCTTCTAATGATGTCAGTTTTCAGGTAAAAAAATATATATGATTAATTCAAAATTATTGAGGATACCGAACAAAACTGTTCAGTCCTACACTAAATTTCCTTCGTGCTGCAGACGAATGCAGAAAGCGCGGGGAAACTGCACCTGCGTCTACCTTATAGATATATATAAACCCTGGTTTACAGCGTGCAGTAAAAGTAAATTAATTCACGATTAGCATGGCCCTATTCGTTTAGCTGCGTCGGTGCAGCACCACCTTTGTGTACATATTTTTTTATTTTTTTTTTAAACGCCCCGTCAGTCGTTGAAAAAATATCTACGAAAGCCTCGCGTACATATTTAAATCCTAAACTCATTGTAATTGTTTTTTTATCTCACCGCAAAGAGACGAAGAAAAAAAGCAAACCAAAAATGAAAAAAAATTGAATAAAAGTACAGAGCTTCTGTGTGACGTTCGATTTATACCGTGAGATACAAGCTACTCTCATGTACACGTATAAAGGTATCATCTAGATCATGTTCGTCACATTTTACTCACGCTGGGAATCGCCACGTGGCTTACCTAACGATAGTCGCGGTTAATCCTTTGACAACGTATATTAAAACCTCGACTAGGTTGGGTCATTTCGAAGCCGCAACCTCCTAGACTTTATGGTTAGTAAGATCATCGGAATTTCGTCTCGAGATTTCCGTCACGGTATTCTACGTGGCTCGCGATATCGGATCGAATTTTTCTCACAATTAAATCGTTGAATAAAAAATTTCCCAATCGTTTTTCTCCCAGAACGTTTTCAGTCAGTCGTAATCGGCGTTTACTCGTAATACGGGGTTAAACATTTTTTTTTTTCAAGTTTTATTTCGAATAGACTATACGTTGGTGAAAATATTAGACGAGATATCATAGTCCGTTTAATCCTCAACATGAGATAAAACTCATACCCTGCTGATTATGCGCGATCGAGTGATACCGTACGATATATATTTAACGTCGGTGTTAAAACCGTGTCAAAAACTGAGGATATTATAATACGCGGATTTATGCAACGCGATAATTATGTGCAGTCATGAATTGATCGTCGGATCAAAAATTATGTACAAGGTTGTAATCCATTACCTACCGGACCGATTAAAATTCTTTAAAAAATCGATGGCAATTAACTTGTATAATTTCATCAAGTACGTGAAACGAAAGCATCCGTATTTCTCTCTCGCTCTGATCCTAAATAATTCCCCACCTCCGACTTCGTCTTTATTTTCCGCACGATCTCAACAACACTCGCGTTGGACACGCGGTGAGCGCATTGATTGGTTAGAAAATAAGACGCGGATCGGCAATACGTCGGCATCGATAGGCCCACAGGTCATTGAATAGCAATTAAAACACGCAACGGCCACACCCCGTCTAACTACCGATACATCTTTATCGACGATAAATGCCCCCGCAATTCACTACACTGTACAACATTTTTTCTGTATACATAACCGTATAACTATATATATATAACTAATTTATACACAGCGAGTTTGTTTTAGCCTTTACGGTATGGGTGAGTATATAAGATGTGGGTATCTTAATAATCGTCGCGTTCCTCGTACATATTCCAACGTCTAGGTATAAGTAGAGTGAGATAAGACCGAAGATCTTGCAAATTTTTCTTGCGCGGTTGTTTTTTTTTGATTTGATTTTTTATTGTTTTATTATGTTTTTGTTGTTATTATCATTTTCTCATTTCATTTATTATTATTATACGAGCCGCCTTCCACGCGGGACCCTAACAGGAGGTACCATAAACGAATCTGAACGGATCTGTAAAGATGATTGCGGACCTCTTTGTGAAGGTACTTTAGACTTTAGAGCGCGTAATTATCATACAGCTACGATTATGTTTATAGTTTACTGAGGCCTGACGTGCTTCCTAATTAAATATGTATTTCTCGCCGGTATACTCGTCGGCTATATACAGGGTGTCCCAGAATTCGCGCCAACTAAGTACGTAGCGTTGTTCCTCGTGAAAAACTGAAATAGGGAAGTCGAGGTGAAAATGTTCTAGATCTGACAGGTAAAAAGTTACAGGGTGCCAAAGTTCCGCCAATTGGCGTCTGGAATAACGTCGGTGTGCCACCAACACACTGCTACGCCCGGCGTGTTGGTGGCACACCGACGTGACGGTGCACGCCGATTGGCGGAACTTTGGCACCCTGTAACTTTTTACCTGTCAGACTTAGAACATTTTCACCTCGACTTCCCTATTTTAGTTTTTCACGAGGAACAACGCTACGTACTTAGTTGGCGCGAATTCTGGGACACCCTGTATACGTACTGTATAATACATGATACCTAAGACGTTGCCATGGGAGTCATTTCGCATATATTTACCGTGATATAAAACAAACGCGTTATATTTCTGACCCCGTTCTCGCGAAAATCTATTTCCAAAATAGCGAAGAAAAAATAACGGCCTAGGAATGTTGGTTTCTGTACTTCTTTTTTCTTTTTTTCTTTTCTAACGATGTAATCGATTACGTCTGATTAAATCGTGTTTTTCTGAAGCTCGTAAAGATAATTGAAATACAACAGCGTAGTATAGTTATGGTAATGAGAAATCATTCATATATAACAACTATATGTATGTACGTTAATTAATTTTATTAAATTCTTTTTCTCAACACATTATCATTGTAATAGGTGTATGGCAAATTTTCCATCATAATTCAATCCTTCGGATCGTTAATTTGTCCTTTTGGATAAGAAGACATATGTGGTGTTGTCTTAAACGTTCGATGTAATATGCATATTCATGTGCACATAGGATTAGAAAAAAATCTTCAATTATCTATTATCTGAATTATTACACGTGTACAACTTCATGAATAAGTAACTAGCTGTACGTATAAATTTACAATAACAAGAGCGTCGTTAATTATTACACAGTATCCCGTCCGATCAAGATTTTATTACAAAATTAGAAAAAAAACGAAAGAAAGAAAAAAAACGTAAGTGCGAAGAGACGTATCAGAAATATACGGATCATTTCTCATCGGGTTTTCCAAGGTAGCTGATGCTGATCTCGAAAGTTTATGTCAGTCTCACATAGGTATTCAATCTTTTATTATAACATACCTGTTGGATTACTCGCTTGAGTCAGTAACTAGTTTTCATTTATTCTTTTTTTTTTCTAATAAATTGCTCCATCAGACTGCCGTACGCAATGTAATAATTATAACAATACGTGCCATTCTTTTGATTGAATGAAAAAACTTAGTCAAAAAAAAAAAAGAAGTAATATTCAAAATATTCGCGTATGTGAGAAAAGGGACAAGAAATTTTTCGAGGATTATAGGATTTGCGGGGGCTTGTAAAGTATTTTTATTTTTTTATAACGCATTGGGGTTTGCGGAAGAACGTCGCGTCGTATGTGGGTTTTGTTTAAGGGTGAAAAGGGGATGGATATACTAGCGGGAGCGAGTCATATCCCTGATGGGTATGGCGGGAAGCGAGGAAAAGCAGCAGCGGCACACACGACTATACTTTCATAACAATTTGCATCTAGCGTGCGAGCATGTGGCAGTTTGCATTAAATATGAATGCATTTTATGGTATACCGGGGTCATATTCCCATATTCCTCCAGAGCTGTGAGGATCTCAACTTCAGAGAGAAGAGAGAAAAGTTCCGAGGGAATGTCGGATACGCGTTTCAACCTATATCCTCGTATAGCGCAGCGCCGGGGTAAAACCTTGGGGAACGTAATTCCCTCATGGTACGCGATCAAACTGTGACATCTTCCGCTCTTGAGTCGCGTGTAAGGAATCATCCAGGGAAACGTACGTACGTTACGTAGTTGTACGAGGTTACCTACTCTACGAATCCTGAAGGAACTTGGTAGGGAACTTGTGCTGGGTACACGTATGTCGGTACCTTGGTTACCGGGAGCGAAGGGAATTCAACGCTCTGGATCCCGAGTGTACGTCGGAAAAGACAGACAGACAGGAGAAACTGGCAGACGGACAGACGTACGAACCAGCGACGTTGATCTCTCTCACGTCTCTGAGTATATCAAAGATTCAGATACAGGTTACCGCGACCGTATCTTCTTCTCTTACCTTTTCTCCTTCGCGCCGGGTACCGTAAAGTTTTCGAACTTGCTCGTATCTTCAGCTCATATGCACCGTGTACTTCATTTTTTTTTCGCCCAAGATCAAGAGTCGTGAAAAATTCTAATTTTTGAATCTATGGAAAGTTTGGTCACTGTACGTCCATCGTACAACTTCGGTAGATCGTTGAGAAGAAGAGTGACCGTTGTCAAGGTTCGCCTCATGTCCTCGAGTTCTTCTCCTCGCCTTATAATAAGAGGTTCTCAATTATTTCTCGAGTTTTTTAACCCGTTGAAAACCTCGGTTTAGGCTTAATGAAAAACGATTGTGCGTCACTGTTCGCTAATGTGATTGCGGGTTCTGATTAGCCACGCTTTTGCCGTGGGCGCTCTTCTATAAGTCTGTTACGATGTCAAGCTTGTGCGGTCGGTTCGTTGAGCGTGTGTTTTATACGTATACGTGAATACATTTGAACGGTGTGTTTTATTAAAAAAAGAGAGAAAAATTGTCTCTGGACACTGTGTATGAGAATTAAACAGTGTTGTCTCTTGGCAAGTTGCGCAACGTGTAAAAATATACCTATACAAGAAAAGGAATGAAAAAAAAAGGAAGGAAGGAAAGGAAAAAAAAAGTGGAAGCACATCAGGACGAGCAAAGTATAAGAGGATGAGAACGGCCATCACTGGCACATGCAGGCAGAACGTCTGTAGCGGTATAGGACGCGCGGGCGAGTCTTATCCCTCGGGATAACCAACACGGGAAACCAATTAGCCGTAGAACCATGCCACCAGATATGAGTCCGTCGTTGCCGTTATACCGTTCCAGCTGCTGTTGCTACTCTTCTCTGTTCCCCGCGTTCAGCTTTTGCCACCTCAATTTCAAAAGAATAACCATCTCGTTCACTTCGCACATCTCATATTATACACGCTTCTTTCCAACGGCAACGGCGGCAGCTATCGAACTTTATACCCGATCCTCCACTGCTATGCTGTTGCTGCAACGCCAAATGTATTTGCACACCTCAGAATGTTGTCGCCGTCCGTTGTCTTTTCCTATCTATTCACCGTAGGACGTGCCACGGTGTCCCGTTTAATATCATCTACAATATTCGTACCTACCTGTACATGTTACTTTGCTATATATAATAATATACCTACCTGCACGTAATATCGCAATACTTGTTTTAAAAAACGTACATATCGTACACGTATACGGTGGTGTTAACGCCCGATCTTATGAACGCCGCCCTCGTGCGAGTCTCACATAAGTTTTGCCCTCGAAATCTTTTTTTTTCTTCCTTTTTTTTTGTTAGCGAAGTAGCGGCAACGCGTTGTTGCTGCTGCTGCTACCGCTGCACCTATTGAATTATGAGGTATGCGTCGATACTGGGATAAACTTTACCACGTACGTCACGATACTGCGGGAGAGTGAAATTGTTTTTTTTTCTTTTCTCTCTCAATCGGTTACCTTTTTATTTTTAAACTGCATTTATCCATGAGATTGTTGTTTATGGTATACACTACTGTAAATTTTTGCTTATCGCCACACCTTCGCCTTACAACCAAGTTTCCTTCTTGGGTAACTAACAACGCGCGATGTGTATTTTATGCGTACGGTTAGTTTTTAATGTTTGAAAAATTATTTTGCACGTCCCCGAGGATCATTGAGGGATTTGAAATACAATTAAAGGAATAATTTGGTACTTCACTCGTCACTTCTTTTGGGAAATAAATTCAATGAGGCGGAGGGGCGGGAGGGAGAATGGTCAGCAAGGTTCGTCAAGACCCGCACGACTGCGGTGAAGAGATGCGGTTGAAACACTTTTTGGGCCGTGATCATTTGGGAGTCTAATTTATCGAGCGGGTAAATTAAAACGAATGCATGCCTCATGCTCCACCAAAAGCTGAGGGTCCGATGAAGGAGGCTTTGAGCGAAAGAAGGAAGAGATGTTGAGGAGAGAAAGAGAAAGGCGTATAGGACCCTCCAGAGGGCTTGTAAAGAGACTGGAAAAAGAGTGAGAGGGCCTGTGATTAGGGAGGAATGTTGATTAGATCCATCAGCTGGACGAGAACGAGCGGTCCCCGACCCTCGCCGCTCTTCACTATAACCAGCCCAGCAGCCTCTCAAAAACCCTTCGAAGGTTCTTTCGAACACCGTTCGGAATATCTGGTCAAAAACTCACGCGGCAGCAATATGGCGTGACGGTAGTTGAGAATCCGGAAAAGTCTATTTCGATACCCCAAATCGCCGATTGCCACGCTAACGATCACGATCACGAGTCCCGCCTCGCCACATATTGAGACTACATCGAGTTTGATACCACTTCGCTGTTTACCTTAAATCCAAATCATTCCTATGCGTAATTACGAGAAAATTACGGATTAATGGTGATTGGAAATGTTCGATCCAACAATTAGACACTGGTCATAAATTCTACTCGGGCTGCTACTATGCGGTATACTACGCAGCTACTCGATGCGCATCGATGATTTTATTTATTTCGAGCAAAGCTTATTCTCTCATACACGTTCTATATAAGGACCCGAATCAAGAGTCGTGAAAAACGGAAAGAGAAAAAGAAATAAGAGAAAAAGAAAGAAAAAAAAATATTATACTCAGCGATGAGATTTATTAGCTAGAAAAGATTGATGAGCGTTCGTTCCGATTCGCTGATGCTGGGGGTTCTGGGATTGTTGAGATGCGGATCCTACTATACGATATTATAGTTTTGTTAGCGGTCGTCGTCTTCTTCTGAAAATTGCGAAGGACGTTGTAGGCGATTCTCGAGGATGACGTCACGTCCTTCTTCTCCGTATAGCATAAGAGTCATTGTTCACGCGTGGCTTAAACTGGTTTCGAGTGCGTTCTCCCGAACCCCGTGGACTCGATTTCCTGAATTATCAGACAAAGCGAGTGGTGGATAGAAAGAAAAAAAAAAGAAAAAAAGAAAGATGTATAGAGAAAGAATTCGTGTGCGTGTAAGATAGAGTCATGGTGGAGGAGAAGAGGTAAATTACAGCCAGATAACTCTCCTTCTCTGAAACAGACGCGATACTAATCTCTCGGTTGTAGCGCGAGACTTTTAAATAAAGGAGATGGAAAAGAACGAGAATAAGAGTATGGAGAAAAAAAAAAAAACGAATATAGAAAAAACCACCCAAAAAACAGACACAAATAAGAAAACGACAGTTTCTACATACCTCATACCTATACGTCCCTCAGTTTGTTACTTCGTATAAGTAACTGTAAATCTATTGTTTAATTCTGGGTCTTTGTATCCAGCGGTGAAGAAGACCCACCACCATCACGATTCCTATTCCCAGCCCTTAAGCCTCGACGGGCACCCGCAGAGCCCTAAAATTCATTGGCGTAGGATTTTTTTTTTATTTTCTATTTCTACTTATTTTTATTTTCTCCTCAAAACTAAACCACAAGAAATAAATAATATTACAAAATGTGTCAGAAGATTTGTTTCAAAGTATTTTTTATTGCTCATCAAATACGGTTGACTTGGACAGAACGTTGAGTCAAATAAAAAAATAAAAAAAACGACGAATAAAAACCCAAAGATATACCAGAAGAAGATAAAATGAAAAAGATAAAAAAGAAAAGAAAAAGGAACGAGAGATGCTCTAAACTCGTAAAGTTAGCGCGTCTTTCGTCTAATTGAGAGACAACTCGCTTCTCTCAGCTGAGACGTTGAGAGGAAAGGATAGAGAGGCGTCGTTATTGGTTGAACCAGCTTTGCTGCGAGGTCAGGGTGGCCCGTCAAGGGATTGGTTCGAAAGGGCGCCCATGGCCGGGTCGGTGCAGCGACAGCAGCAGAAGCAGCAGCAGCAGTAGTAGGCATCGTAAAAGCAGCAGCAACACCCGTGCTACAAATCTGACTCTGGTTTTATTGACAAACAAAATCCTAGAGGATTCCATATTTATGGTGGTTGCTGAGCAGGAGGAGTAAAGGAAGGGGGCTCCGCTATAGACTCGATCGTAAATTTGTTTCCCTTTATACGGCCGCATAAATTCCTTTGTGGAATGGGTCAGGTGCTCATGTCCGTGGACCTTGTTAGGGGCTGCAGTCTACGGCGCATCGTTCAACCCTTGGCTTATACGATACCCCGTCCTTTACGGGTGTATTATATATTTGAGCGTTTGCAACGAGAGATGGAAAATGAGATTTTCTCCCACCTACGAACAGGAACCTCCGATGTCAAAAGTGGTAGAGGATGGGAAAGGAGGAGAAAAAAGAAATGAAGGAAACAAAATAAGGCATTACTGCCAAGGCCTTCGACTTTAAGATGGGATACCGAAGACCTTAGAACGAAGCGAACGACCGCCACCCATCGCGATGTCTGTAAGGCCGGCGACGTGCGTGGAGCCATTTTCTCTCCGCTGATACATACCTACCACCACTTGGTCCTTATTCTCATCCTCATCCTCATCCTTGATGGAGGAAAACGTATTGCGATGGAAACGTGAGCGCGATAGAAGTGTCGGGTGTCGGGTTGTCGGTCGTTGTCGAGTGCGCTGACATAACAGAAAGATAATCCGTTGACTGGAGGCAATGCCGCAATAAATCGTAATTTATGATCCCTTCGCCTTCTCGGGCTGCCGTTGCTGCTGCTGCTGCTGTTGCTGCTGCGGTATCGCTATATACGTAGACCTGAACTTGTTTCAGTTTTAAAAAGGCGTTAGTTTCACTTTCATAGCTCATTTTCCTCCACACTCGATTTGGCAGCGGCGGCAAAACCGTAAGCTTCTGTGAGTCGTTTCTCATTATTTCAGCGTCCGAATCATCAAAGAATTCCTCCAGTTTCCCTCTTAGAACCCTTAGAAGCTATCCCCCCCTCCCCCCTCGCCGCTGCCCCTTCAGTCCAGATATAGCACGATTCCAGACACGCTTACAATGTTGTAAGTCGTTCCTATAATCTCGACACTTCTCACCCGTGATCGTTTGCCGCTAACGCGTTATACCCAATAAATTAATTGCAGAGTGAAAGATTTACGTATCTCAGCTGTAAAACCAGTCCCAGGATACCTCGCGCGCGTTCTACCATCACAAATAACTAATGCTAGCCGCTAATTATATAATTATATACCATTAAAACCCACCACCAATTAATTCATATATACACACACGATATATATATAAGTTATAAATTTATTCCGTTGAAAGTAATTTTCGGTGACGCTGAATCCCCGCGCCTTCCCACCCTCTACAAGTTTCTGCTTAACATTTAACGTGTAAATATTATAAGTAGCAATTCCCTTCGCACACGTATATTCGTGTTGTGTTACAGTTGTGTGCACATACGATGGTTACGTATACACACAGATATACCCCGCGATTAATTTATTACTCTTATATGTGACGTCTCGCGTGTGCCACCGGAAGTCCCAGTAGCGAATGAGTCCCTCGTTGCCCATCACTTCTCTGTAATAACCGTAAGGGTGTTTTAGTCGATGTGTATTATATGAGTATACGTATGCGTTTTATGCGTGTACGTAAATAGCGAAGAATCGTAACAAAGAATCGGCGATCGCCGATCGTTGGCCGACGTGATCACGTATTCCGAGTGTTCGCGGGGGCCCGCGTTGGTAATTGATCGAGCCTATTTGAGGCTAACTAGTTTCGATTGAAGGCACAGCACACAGCTAGCTAACCGCTACGACCGAAGTCCCTCGTAGAAAGAAAAAAAAAAAGAGAAAGAAAGAAAATGGAAATAAAAACGAAAAACTAGCGGAGAATAAAATAAGATACTTTGGGCGTATGAATGAAGCATAATCAAAAATCAAAAGTCTATTTAATCACACACATCATCTTTTAAAAAGCGACACGTTTCTCCTACAAATTCAGTTATTATAATCTCGTACCATATCATAACTGGCGACCGTCAAAACCTATTACACCTCAATATATTATTTATTCAAAAGTTGTAGCTGATAATGGTTATGTGTTATGTGTACGTACACCTTATAAGCTTCCAACGCCTTTCTGTCGTTTGATCGTGAAGTTTGCGTTGATTTGATTCAAGGTGGCGAGTAACTACCCCATCGTTCAAACTTTGGTCTTTTTTTCTTTCCGGTGCGAAGCGTAGTTTTTTTCTAAATGTATAGTTACGGTATCTACGCTGTCATATTTGACAGAGCGAGAAGAGAGAGAGGTTTAGTCTCGACATGGCTCGACATTGCTTTAACGGTTTATCATTGCATCGACACAAGTCACGTATATGGACCCCACCACTTAAAAAACGACGGACTAACGTTTAGTAGGAAGTGACGTCACGTCACATCGCCACCAGAGAAAAAGAGAGAGAAAAACTAGAGAGAGGAGAGAATATAGTTTGGTATATGTGCCGGCGGTGGTGGTGCTGGTGGTTGTGGTGGTTGACGCTCGCCTCGAAAACTCCAAAGGGCGTACGTACGTATTTTATGCGTATATATGTGTAAGTATGGTAATGTAGTGCGTATTATACACGTCCAGGCTCCAGATCAAGGCTTCCAACTCACTCAACCGAAAATACTCGAGCAATTACCGAAATACGTGACAAGACGCGTACGTCGTGTGTCTCTGCGGAGCGAAACGCAATTCTCTCTCTTTCTCTCTTTATATATATTTCAACACACGTGATAAAATCACGCAGTTGATTCTTCACACCCACGCGCTCGTGTACCTTACCGCGTACTTACGGACGTCTATGTGTACGTATACATTTAATACGAATATAAGTATACATATAGGTTTATAAAAATTCATGGCAAAATCTGCCCCCTGCTAAAGTAGTAGATTTCAGATTCAGTTAAAAAAAATGGGAAATTGAATGCGGACCTGAAAAACTGCGATGGTTGCAATATATTTATTTAATATATATATATAGAATGAATTTATTTATGTACAACATACTTCGTATATAACACGCGTTGTCCACACCTAATGTCGATGTAATATTATTCGTACCTAAACTTAAATGATTGCTTACGATGCTGCGAAGGTTGGTGATGTTTCTACTTGTTTGTGAGTGGGAAGTCAGGCGACGGTCGATGCATTATTTATATATTTTTCACTTACTTTGGGTACCACTCTGGTAGATTCTTATGCTACATTCACTAATAGTTCCCCTTGTATCAGAATTTTCAATGAATTTGAGATAAAGAAACATAAAAAAAAATTTACCAACGATTCTTTCGGATATACGTTTCCAGACGAGCCTGCAGCCTGTGGATGATGATAAATTTTTGTTTTTTGGTATTTTTATCGAATGTCAACCGTGTAAAAAATCAATGAGTTTAGGAGCGGTAAATTTTGTCATTGACCGTACACGGTATGTTGTATAAAATAATTTTGAAAATTACACACGCCGTATATGAAAGCTAGGAGAATTGAAGAGAGGCGAGTATACATACAGAGGTGATTGTGAACACGACACCTCTGACAGGCGCGTGACAGTTGATGTCACTCATTTTTTGTTTAATTTCTTCTCTCTCCTGGTACAAATATATGTATTTGTTTTGTTTTTTTAATTTTGTTTTTCGGGTGGTGATCTGCTGTAAAATTTTATCTCGTTTTCATCGTTCCCAAATATTATATACGCACATCCATACACCCACTCGCGTGATTTCAGCGTTTTTAGTTAATTACAGTTGTAATATACGTATATATAACGCTGTCGTGGGTGCATTGCGCCCGTCAGTCCGGTACACGTATATACGCGCGTTATCATTAATTCATCCATCGTGTTTTTTTACCTCGTGATATTTTAATGTACATTTATATGTACATATTACCTTATAGTTATATATATATATATATTTATTATCGATCTGCAGGCCGCGCAATTGTGATGGTGGTTACTAATCGTTCTGTTTTTCCTCCCTTTATTGCAGAGGCCACCCTCCTCGTCGCTATCGTATCCAGGACCTGGTGGAAATGACGACGCACGCAGCCCCGGAAGTGGTGGTACTCCCGGACCCCTCAGCCAACAGGCGCCCACGAGCCTGGACTCCTCTGACCCCGGTAAGTCAACAAATTGCAAATATATGATGGTTAAAGTTTGCATAAAATTGAGAGAAAAAAAAAGAATCGCATCTCAAAACCAAGAAGAAGAGATGAGAAAAAAAGGAAACAGGAAGAAACCGAATTCAATTTCATTCACCTGATCGTAACGAACGACTAGGTGATAGGGGGGGTTAATGATGTGATAATAAATGTATGCGATGATAGTTTTGTTCCATTGGTCTCCGGACAAATGTACGATTTGCTTATGCCTCCGCGAGACCGCTAGTTAAGTATTCGGTAAATGTAATCGGCTTATAACCATTCACAAGATACTTTTTTTTCTTCCTCGTTCAACTCTTTAAGGAAACTTCTTTGAAAAATTTGTATGCGCGCGGAGTCCATCTGAAATTTCAGTTAGACATTCCCCGTCTCTTAATACCAAAAAAGTCTGTTCGTATAAATCGGGGTGAAAACTCTGATGTATTCCGTGTAGTTTAAATCACCGACATTTGATCCGTGCTGACGGTTCGAAATTATGAAACAAAAATAAAAAAAAAGAAGGAGAAAAAAAAATGTAACTATTTAACGAGGACTAAACTAAAATGTACGTAATGAAAACTAAAAACGATTCGCAGCGCGGAAGTCTCGAAAGAACAGCTCGCTAATGATAATATCAAGCAATCAAACTGGTTGATGACAATCAGTCCCGGGCCAAGACCTCGCGAGCCTTCGTTCACCCTTCAAACATTTTTAAACACGGACCATGGACAATCACCTCCTAACCGATCCCTGGTCACTTATATTATACGTTCTCAAGCTAACGAGCCGTCCTCGCAATGGCGTAGGGTTTATTATAAAAATGGAAAAAGAAAGACGAGTAGGTAATTTCTTCGCAGGACTCGCAGGACTCCGGAATAAAATACTAATTCTCGCATCCGTCAGATGCGGAATTTTATTTTTTTTCAAGCGTATGAAATGAAAAATTGCATCGTTGATTTCGTTCGATCGGATCGCGGTATTTTCTTCTTTCTTTCTCTTCTTTCTTTTCCGAGGTAAATTTACACCGTGCACACGAATGTGCAGTACGACTCGGACACGACAGCTGCTGTTGCTCGCTTTAGTTGTGTTATACAGCTACTATGTAACTGCAGGAAGTGCGACTACCCACGTTACGTCGTTAAACTAATTTCGCATTAAAGTGCGCGGTAATTAAGCTTTGACGATCCATTGTGATTATGAATCGTATAACACGAATCAGAGTGAAAGTATAATTGTGCATACTCGTATACCTATACGCGCGACAATGCAACGGGAACAACATAAACATATCCAACATCCAACCGCGTCAGACATCACCGAATGTATATTACACACTCACACGTAAGAACATGGGGGATCACTCAGTCATTCTACAGAACGCAAGTTCACGACACCATGTCATAAAGATTCATTAAACCTTCCTGCACGCCCATGTAAGCCTAAATTTCTTTTTTTTCCATTTCATTTCTTTTTTATCTAGTTTTTTTTTTTTTTTTCCTTTTGTTTGAATAATTTGCGTGCACGTATACGTGTATATCTATACATTTTATAAACGTATTCGAGACTCCTCCTCACTCCTGTAGTACACAGTAATATCAAACACGACTATATGCTGATCAATGGCAATCGCGGTGGCGTCGATTACATCACGAAAATAAATAGCTTTGAGATACGAGCCGCGGTGTATATGCGGTATATATAATAATATCAGCGAAAACCACCGCGTTTAATATTCGTAATATCCACGGACAATTAATTTTCGAGAGGTAAAAAGCGGTGAGAAGAGGAGGAAGAGGGGGGTGAGGAGGGCACGATGGATTAAAATAAACGTGTCTTGATTAACGTTATTTTCTTGCCGTTTTGCTCCTCTCTCACCATCAGCTGCAGCCGTTGCCCGATGTTGCCGATGTCTTGAGCAACGTATATTTCTTTTTTATTAGTTTTTTTTTTTTTTTTTTTTCGTTCGCTCCAACAGCACGCGCCCAGTTACCCCGATTTTCTGTATATGTGACCTCGATATAATCATTCTGTTAGGTGATTCTATTTTATTTGTTTTTTTTTTCTTCTTCTCAAAATTATACGTATAACTGTTAGGGTGTTTTATTACGTATAGAGATGAAACGAAAATTTCTGGTATAAAAATTTCTTGTCATAAACAGGCTCCGCTATACACTTTTATTATTTCGAATCATTCGGAGAGCGAAGAGAATTGACAAACGGTTATTACCTCACTCATTGACGCGTCGATGTTGGACCTCATTCTATATATTATTACACACTGCATAGTGTCAAGGAGTATTTAGCACATCGCCAGATACCATAAGAATTATTATTATTATTATTATTGCTGGTGTTGTTATTATTACGGAATGATTTTGTAAAACAAAGCGTACGATTGTTCGTGTCGGGGGGGAAAATAATATACGTACGTACATATCATTTATTGATAATTGAGAATCATACACCGTGGCGTATAAAACAGAAATCGATTTGCAGAAACACGAAAAAGTATACGGATCATAATGCGATTATCGCCGCCGTTTATTGAAGGAAAGAGAAAAGATTAAGTAAAATACACAGAGAACGAAAAGAAAGAAAGAAAAAACGAATCGGACTTCGTGCCAAGAATATTATATGTAGGTATTGTGATATCGCGATATGAGAACCTCTGTTTCAAGCTTTATAAGCTAACATCAATTGATGATTTGTGCGCGTTTACACGAGACGACGGGTGTTGGCGTATATATGGTGTATACATGTATATCACATATATATACATGTATCATAACGTGTACATAACTTAGCACATGCTATTCTCTCGTTAATTTTAAATTAAATTAAATTATTATTTGTTTAGTTTGGTTCTTTTTTTCTTTCTTTTTTCTAATATTCATTTTAAACGGGGTACACCCAAAATAATAGGCACCGTCGTTCGCCGTTGTGAAAAAGAAAAAAGAATAAATAAATGAAATAAAATAAAATAAAATTAGATGAAATAAAAAAAAGAAAAATGTAGGATAGCTTATGGTGTATTTTAGCTGTAGTGGGGAACACGCGAGTCGAGGGAACACCTTAGGGTTATTATTTAGTTACCTAATGCGCAAAGTACGATCGTATCTCAGGACTTTGGCTGTCACTGCCCAACCAGCCATTTGCCAGTCATTTCATTAGGAGCTCATTTTTATTTTCCATTAATAGAACACCCCTAACTATGTCGTATGTATAGATATAGCAGAGTGTTCGGTTTAGTTCGGTTCCTGCACCCCTGCAACTATATACGTAGGGCCTTTTCGATTCCTCAAACCCCCGTCGTGTTCCGCAACATTTTCTAGGCGGTTTTTGTACGTACCTTTGAACAGTACGGGACTGTTTATGTTCAGATAACATCTACGCTCGTTTACCGGTTAACTTTGGTCCCCTATATGCGGTTACGACTTATACTGCTTACACCGAAAGCTCATGTGAAATTATTCGTCCGTTCGTTTTAGCGCACGAAATTAACCGTCCAACGACCGCCCCTGTTGTAACGTGACGTGCTCGTTCATCCCTTTGTAGTGAAATTTTGATGGTAGAAAAATTAGAGAAAGATTTTCGGAATTATTTTCAGACAAAATACCGATAATTATTCGAGTTCTTACTCTCTCGCGATCGAGTGGTCGTGAACGCCCTCACCTCCCTCTGCATCCCGTTACTCGAAGGGGGAGGGGGAGGGGAGTGGGAGCAAAGATCACGAACATTCCTGGAACCCGGGGGAGAACGAAGATAGAAGTAATGAGGCTGACTCTTGTGTTTTCTGTTCCCTGATGCAGCGAGCAGACGTTTTCATCCGACCAAGGCCTAACCAACGATGTGCCCGGCACCTTATCTCGCGGTATACTTTTTTTTTTTCTTTTTCATTTTTTTCTTTTTTTTTTTTATGTTCCTCTTCTCGCCTCCGTACAACGCATAATGAGGGATTCATGCGTCTATCACTTTTTCTTCGTCTTCCTTAAATCTCCAGATTCTTCCAGACCGGAGAATTGATAAAGAAATTCCATCGACGATCCTCTTTTAATTTTTCTTCGAGTTTTTGGGTGATTTTTAATCGATGAAATTATTAACCTTATTCGATGTCTCTGAACATGGGTGCGTTTTAATAATTGGAGAAGAAGAGAAATTGATCATTTCTTGATGCGGAGCTGCCGTTGCTGCTGATGCTAGTCGGGCGAGAGGGTAGTAATAAAAATTCTTTGATTCAAGAATACCGGCAAAAGGAATAATTGTAAAATAAATAGTATATAAATAGCAATTGCAAATGCAAAAAGAAAGAAAAATATTTGATTGTAAACTGCAAGGAAATTCCGATATCGATTCTCACTATCATTATATTATTAATATTATCATTATCACATATAAGTTACCAGTAATTAAAATTAATATTTATCGACGCGATCGAATCGGCATTTATCACGCGATCAATCCACCCGTATATTAATATGTTAATTATATAACTGATCGTGAGCAATAAAATCTAACGCTTATATCCTCAAATTATTATAATTAAAACGTAACTGAGTAGCCGGATATTTTCTCAGAATTTTATATGCGCTCATTCATCTTCATCATCATCATCCCACGGTTAAAAAGCAAAAGAAAACAAAAAAACAAAAACTAATCATTTTATCTCTATTTATCCCTTTTATTCTAGAGATTTGAAAAAAAAAAAATAATTTCTTTCTTCTTCAATTTTCATCTCCGCAATCTCACCCAGATCGTGATGATGATGATGATGATGATGCTGCTGCTGGTGCTGCAGTGTAGATTAAAATCATGGCAAATCGGTTACGCACGAATTAGGTTGCCTGAGGCTATAAAAAGTATTACACCTATATAACACACGTGTGGTGTACGTACACATTACGCGTGGCAGAGTGCGGAGGATTTTCCTATATTCGGGTTTTAAAACCAGCCCATCAATATCGCTTCCCGTGTTGGAAAAATCAATTAAGCCGCTTACATGAAATATGTTAGCAATTACGGGCGATCGCCAAATCTAGTTGTTATATCGATGGGCATATTAGCGGCAATCTACGCCCGCCGTTTCGCGTTATATTCTCTCTCGTACGATCCTATTTGGGGGTTCCGGACTTCTCCCTGGCGCGAAACGATCAATTGCACGGGGTTTGCAGATCTGCTGCTGCGGTTTCGATATATTTTTTCATTCGTACGTTTGTCCATTTTTCCCTCTTTTCTTCCAAATTGAACACCTCTCACACGTGGTTGAAAAAAAAAAAAGAAATAAAAATTATTCATTCATTATCGCGCGTTACACCTGACTTTTAATTTATAACTTTCTAACGCCAGTTTTTCTCCACATAACTTCGATGTCGTGTATATAAATGTGTTCGATACGCACACGCTTGTCGAGAACTATCGAGAAATTGAATTTTAATAGGGACCAATAAAAAGATAAGGAACGACAGATGTGACGAGACTCTAACAGAACTTGAGGCGCTTGAAAATATTTGGATTAAAGAACATATTAGAGTCACGTGGGTATCTGTGTGTGTGTTGAAATATGTTATACGTACACTTATATGTTTAACAACACTTACTTGGTTTACGATATTATACGAGGGGGAGGAAAAGACGAGGGGGACATAGATGGGGAAAGAGGGAACAAGTCGAGGGTATCTGAATGACCAGGGCGACAGTTGTATCAGTCACATTAACTAGTGACCCGCGGCCACTTGTCAATCCAAGTAATAACAAACGGACGGTTAACTCGAAGAGTCGTTGCTTCTATATATGACGTATTATAACAAAATGACTAATGAGCAACGCGATGATAGTTATGAATATAATGTAAACGAGCACGCACTCTATAACGTGTTATTAACTACCATGGCACTTATTAGTATATAGTTTTAATACACATACACGTAATGGTGCGGAAGAAACACCCCCTTCAAATAAAAATCTTATAATATATATACGTATAGGCTGCTTAGAAACAGATGAAGGAAAGCAATATTAATAACGATAACGATGATCCGTAATTAATTTATTACGACCGACCCGAAGTGGGGCTGAAAATGTCGGTTGAGTGCCACTGTTGGACAGCTGTTTCGAGCCCATCCGATAACCTAAACTTGACTCGGCTTCACCCTGGTTGTGTGGTTAGTTCGCGTTTGTACGCGTATAGATATATACATGGTAAAGAGAGAGAGAGAGAAATTGTATCGAGCATGTTTAGAATTTTTTAAACCGTCGATGCGTAAATACGTGTACGTGTAGATGCGGTTTGAAGACGGTCGGTGCATCCTCTTTGATTATCTTCTTGGAAATAACTAGACATCGCTGATTGTGAGGAAGCGAAACTGCAGTAAAAGAAAACTTCGAGCTTTTCACGATACGTGAAACTTTTTCTCTCGAACGAATAGAGATAAACTATTTATGCGACGCGTACATAATAGAATTACATACATAAAACTTTGAAAGTACGTTGATCTTGTAATTGTGCTGCGCAACGTAGTTTGATTTATCTATTACATGTAGTATAAATACATATTCGCGGTTTAAAAAATTACACTGTGAAAAGTGTTATTAATTTACTCCGGCAACTCCGATACGTTGATCTACGATTATTGAAGAGCGACCAACACTTACTCGAGATAAATCTTCGTTACAGTTTCAATATATCTAGACCGGCACTCGAATATCGACTACTCGACTATGTACCTGCGGTCGTTTAATTCTGATTCTAATATCAGATTCCGATCGTGACTTCATCCATCATTAAGTTAATTAATTAATTTATCGTCTACATTAATCGTTCCTCCAGTAACCGCGATTCCTTATTATATTATATCCGACTAATATATTCGCATTCCTAATTTATCGGAAGAATTTTTACGAGCAGTTATATGTACCCACGTAATGATCTATGTTTTTCGATTATTCTGTCTATTTATTATTCCTAATTTATTCATATTCACTTTCTGGCCTGAGATAAAAAAAAACAAAAAAAATTAAACAAAATATCGGCGCATAACCTGACTTCGGACTATCGCTCGAAGGTATAACGAAGACGTGTTGTAGATACGTAAGAAAATATTTTTTGCTCATTGGCCGGGTACACCATAGTTCCGAGCCATCTGTCCACCGAGGTAATTACCACCGCCTATTCCATAGATAAATATTCAGAAATTTTCTAAAGATTTCTTCAGGTACCTCGTTATGTGGTGCAGGATATGTCTGGTGAATTAAAAATCGAAAAGAAATTTCTCTCTCTTCAACTGAACTGTTCGAATTCAATTTCTTATTGGAGAGGTTATATTCAGTCTGACGACAGTTTATGTTTCCCATTGTACCATACGTCTACCAGACACCTCATCGATTCCATCGATCGTTGAGGGATAACAATAAAATTTTATCCATCACGAGTGGTTCGTCCGTACGAAGTACATGTAGAAATTTAACCTATGCTGGAATTTTAAGGCTTTTTTTTATCGTAAGCGATGCTTAAGTTTTTACGATTTGTTTTGTCTGGGACAGTGAAAGTCTCGAGCTTTCGTCGCCAGAGCTACTTTATAATGTTGGGGCAGGTCAGCTACTGCTTAGAAAAAATAAAATAAAATGAAGAAGTAACTATAAGCATATTAAACGTTATGGCTCGTGGTTTCCGGTATTTCAATTTTTAATGGCAGAAGACGAGATGGTTAACAATGAGACACAGTTTCTTAAATAGTATCCGGGTTATGGAGAAAGAGAAGAAAATTCAGGGGTGGAAAGGGCATGCAGTATTCTCGAAAGAACTTCGGGGGTGGAATTAGCTAATGGCGCGCGATGAATCCGTAATGGGTTTGCGCTGTTCACGGGCCGCATTGGGATTTCAACGAGTCTGGAGGAAGAAGCGAGAGTTGGTCCACAGGCCGGAGTAGTCCTCATTTCCCGCACTTTCCTTCTCTCCATCTATACGCATACCCCGTACTCTAGTAGCTAAGAGAAAAGAGGACGTAAGACGGGACGAATTTTGGGGCGCCGGCAGGGTGTGTAATACCCAAAGGAATGCGTGGAGATGGGAGGATAGATAAACCGAGGGGTAGAAATATGTACGTACCTATCTGTGGCCGCGAGAAAAGGGGTGCTGTTTCTCGGTGGTATACTGAGGATATATATAAGGGCGCCGAGACGCCCCCGTGAAGAAGGCAGAGAGCACGAGCAACGGAAGCGCAGAAACGGTAGAAGTCTTCTCTTTGGGGGTCGCGGTACGAACGAGTGGCGCGAATTCTGAACGGTGAATCGGTGCGGAAAAGCTAAAAGACTTAAACTTTACTTCTATACTCATAGACCGCGGGCTTGCCGTTGTTCCAGACGCGAGTTAATGGAAACGTAATCTCAAGATTACTGTGTACGTATATAACTAACTCAGTTTTGCCGTACATCCTACTCAAAAGGTCACCCTATATAAATTGAGATTTTTTATTCAGCGAGGTCTGAACGTGGCTGTGTTTCACTTCTGCGTTTTATTTCCTCATAAAGACATTCATTCGTTCATTCATTCATCGTCGTTATAAATTCACAAAAGCGAATTTTCTTCCCTTATACATCAGCTTTTCCGTTTCTTTTCCGTTACTCTTATATACACCCCATGCAGGAACCACACCGCGACCCACTCCCCCAAGGCTTAAACTTTGGGAATAAAATTGAGCGAAACGACGCCGATGGTAAAAGATCGAGAACGTAGTCTGCAGTGCAGGGGTCTGGTGTAGTTTGGTGACGATGCCGCGACGGAGGGAAAGAAAGAAGGAAATTCAGTCGTCCGGAATAAACGAGGAGACCTGAAACTTGTCGGTCGAAGTTCACCTCCGGGGCACTTGGAACGAGTTTGAGTCGCGCGGTGTTGATGAAACTTTCCCGTGACGAGAGACCACCCCATATTTTCCTTTCTTTTTTTTTTCTCCATCCCGCTCTTTCCCCTTCATTTTCATCCCTCTTTTTTTCATCCTCACGTCGTCAGACCGGAGTCACGCGGTGCGCTCGATCCGAAATCATTAAAACAGAAAAATAGAATAGTAAAAAAAAAAAAGGATAAATAAAATAATAAACTTGACTCTTGGTAAGACGTAAACTTGCCCCTGCAGCATGCAAGAACCTTGTATAATATGACAACGGGACAGGAATGAATATTTTTGCATCCTCGGGCCGGTCTAAATATAGATTATGACTCAGCACCTATAGTATGGGAAGAGTAAGAGCTGCGGGAACAGAAAAATACGGCTGACCGAAGTAGCTTACTTAAGTCTTGTGCGCCTTATCGTCGAAACAGAGAACGCGGCTGTAGCTGATTTTCGACGTCCATTTCGCGCTGATATCTTGAAGGACGCGAAGGATTACCAACAACCGCGGCCCTTTCTTCACCGGTATTAAGACCTGCGAGCGTTCCGCGTTCCCGGAAACCTTTTTCATTGAAAGAGAAAAAATCCTGAGTCCTTATGGACGAGGGTCAGTGACTTTGAAACACCTACAAATTGCGGTTCACTGAATTTTATTTCAATCGTTGATCGGAAAATATTTTTATACACGTATATTTCTCTCGTTTTTTTTTCTAACTTCCAAGTCTGAAATATTGAAGCAAAGATGAAAAGGGAGTCGGTTTTAGTTTATGTAGGGTTTCGGAATAAGAGCTGCGGGAAGAGCGGGAGGATATGTTTTTCCATCTTTTAATGTTCCACTCCTTTTTTTTTCCCTCGTTTTTCCCTCTCTCTCTCTCTTCACTTTTTTCGTTTCTTGGTTCGTTTCGCTTCTGAGCAGACTTCATTCTTGGTTTACAAGCATGTGGTCTACAAAGAGGTTACCACGTTGTTAAAATAACCGCAGCTAAACTCACGCGTGCACGTGTACATCGGTCCTCCCACGCGCACAGACAAAACACCAAACGACTGCGGAGGGACTCTGAAAACCGGCATTGCTAACCTCGACTCTGAGGCGTCCTGCATCTTTATACTTTGTGGCAATACCCGGAGCGGTGGTCAACCCAAAACATATCACCGTAATAAAATTTATTTTCGTTTTAAAATCCCGAGCTTTTTCATCTACCGGAAAAAATTAGGGAGATAAACTCTTTCCGGTATTTCATTTGTAGGAAAAAAAATTTCAATCAAACTTTCAGTTTCTCAGATAGAATAAGTATACGTATTCAAGCGCACAAGAACGATTCTCGAGTTGAGCGCTTTTTTTTTATGCAAAAGAGGGGCTTTTCAGAAAACCGCCAAGTGCACCGTAAAACGCCGGTTGACTTGCTCTCCCCCTATTTGACAGGCAACTAAACTCGGGTCTCTGCTAAGTTGACATTTGGTTTCGGTTTTCCGAAGAGAGATTTTTTCGAAATTTTGTTTTCTTTTTCCTTTAATTTTAGGCGCCATTATATCGTCCCGTCATTCGACATGGTTTTATGTTACGTACACTCTTGTTAGATAATCGATGTTTTCATAAAAATTCTTGCAACCAATTGACTGCAATTAAAAATTATGTACGCATGTTTTTATTGCCTATACAATCGGCTACCGCGACACGCCATAGTCGGAGGAATCAATCGATCAATAAATACCGCGATTCAAAATCTCAGATAAAGTAGCGATAAAATTTAATAATTTTCAATTTTTTTTTTCCCTTCGAACTGAGAAGAAACTTTTTCCCTGACGTTATCAATAGGACTGATTTTTAACTAAAATTAATTATCTCAAACCTCGAACCCTGTGACGCGGTGCGACTGACGTTTTGTCGTGATTGTAGATGTCAAATGAAGATCGATTGTTACACGCGAATAATCATTTAACTTGATCAGTGAAGTTTCGCACCAATGTCGCAAATTCTACTCAATTGATGTTTGCAGAGTTTTTTTTTGTTTTTTCGTTAAATCATAAGCGTTCCTTTATTTTTCTTTTTATGGAACTGCGTTTTTACGAGACAAGAAACCCGGTTGACCCTTTCATTCTAGCAACGTATCGCCTTCATTACGCTTCATTCAGTCCTCGGGTCATCCTTGAGACGGTCCCTCTTTTGTCCACGTCTCCCGAGCCATACCGCAGCTGGCTCAAGATCTGAAGCGTTGGTGTTGTAGCTACAGTCTCACCTAGAGCCACAATACTCATAATTCAATGAGAGTAAGTTTAAGTCTAACAAATGTGACTCGCTTGGGATTTTGTACCATCAGGGATTCCTCTTTTTTCTTCTCTCTTTTTCCTTCGTTTTTATCCAACCGGTACAGCGTCTGACCGAGAGAAGGGATTTAGATTACGTATAAGGTATATACCTACACCGCGACGGTATAGGAAAAGACGTCATTGGTTAAATTCAGTTAATTTATTTTCAAACGCTGAAAGCCGCAGTCGATATCGAGAGCGTCGTTGGCCTATCGATTACGAAAAACTTATTACTGGAGAAGTTACGTATACGATGGGTTTTTGGGTGGCTCAGCACCAATTTCTCGTAACTCGGAGTTGACTTTGCAAGGGAAAGGAGGAGGGAATTGAGGGAGAAGAAGAGACGAAACGGCTCTAAATTCGGTAATAATGAAACCCAGCGATGTGTATGATTGAAAACGTGGGGACGACGCTGAATAGCTAAACGCAGACCAGGGGACGCCCGCCGCCGTGACGCTCGAAGCATACCATTATACGCACTATTATATATACGATTCCAAATCTTCCTTCATCTGAATTCATTTATACACATACATATTATATATTTTTTTTTTTACATTATTTATCGCTGTTACAACAGGTTTTGTCGGCTAAACTTTGTCTTTTTAGCCGTCCTATCGATTGATAGTTCATTCTATGGGCTCCAATAATAATTAGTAACGATACCTCAAATGTTTATAGAGGCCAGAGGGTGAATTATAATTGTTGAGATAAGGTCATAAATTCGGAACATTGCGGAGTACTGTCGTTGTTTTTGTTGTTCGTGTAAAGTTCGTATTATCCACTATACAGGCAGTCTTCGCGTTATAACTTGGTGGGGCAATGATAGATCATTCTTATGACGTCCGATGCGCAATGCCTCGTCCACAGCTCTAGCAACTAACCAACGACGAACCAATATATTTATTTATACGTAGATTACCGGTAATCCGTTCATCGATCAAAATATACCGATCCATTATAACAATGATGGGCACTCGTGTCTCCTCGGTACGAATACTCGGTACTCGTTGAAAATTGTTTTTATTAATTGATAGTTCTTTTTATTCCTATTTTTTCGGGACTACCAGATGTCCAGATAAGTATATCTGTCCTACTTACCTCATACTTGTAGATTTCCCATTCAGCTATAATCGGCGATATTAAACACAAGATTATTCCTAATCATTTCTATGATCTGCAGATACGTTGCGTTATACCTTATTGCAAATAATTGAACGGACTTTTAAGTTCTCTCCGAATTTATTCGAATGAACAGAATAACATTTTTCTCGTTTGTCAGCATCATTCATACCCTCCTGATGACTTTTGACACGCGCTGTACCAATCCGTCACACGCGCGTCATCCCTCTTCAATTCATGTGTCCCATAGTACAGTGTAGTTCCCCGCCCCGCATAGTTTAGGAAAATCTGCAATACAATCAAAACGAAAGAAGAACGGTAGGGATCGGTATTTTTATTTTTTTTTTTCTCCAACTTTTTACCCCGATGTTGCCGACGTTTCATTCGCTGCACGCATCAGCGCGCTCTTTAAAACGACCTGTCATTTTTTTTTTCCTTTTTTCTTTCGGTATTTTAGTTTCGGTTTTATTTTATTTTTTTGCGTTTCTTTTCATTTCTTTTTTTTTTTATATATATCGTCGATGAATGGATGAATGGGGGTTGAAGAGAGACAAGAAAGAGGGGACGCAACTGCATCGGGAGTACCGTTGCTCTTGCATTGTGTCATTTTTGCATTCATCCCTGATTTTGTGGTCGGCTTGCGTAGCAAATATACAAAACGCGTCCCTCCGGCCTAGGCAGTTCCTGCTTGCTGGCTGCCTGCCTGCCTGCCTGGCCTGCAGCGGCGTCAACAACAGGGCCAGAACGATTCTCTTCTTCTCACTCTCTCGCGAGGGGTTGAAAAAGGAGGGAAAATGGAAGAGAGAAAAAAAATATATAAATATATGTACATACGTATACCCGTTGAAAACTATACGAACTGTGTGGCGACGGAGTTTTCAACCCTCCTGTAGCAGCAACAGAACACCAAGCTTATATCCATTGTGTCAGAATATCTGTTGCTTCGGTAATATCGCCTTGGCTTTACGGCGACAACGATTTCCCGCTCTACAAAATCGCCACTTAAACGCCGTCTCTTTTACCACCACATCGCACAACAGTTTCAATAAACCGTTTTTACTATCTCACATACATAAATCATCGAATATATGTTACTTACATACATTCTAACCGTATATTTTTTCATTTCTCTGTTTTAGGTAAGTTTCAACAGTCTTTTTTTCGAACACTGTACAACATCTCGTTATGCGATGTGCCAGATTGAATCGTGAGTTAACATCAACGTTTAATTTTTCATTTGAAAAAGTTCAAATGTGTTTCATCTCTTTCCTTTTTTTTTATGATGGTTGTATCTCTGCGAGGGGGGCCCAACATGCTTTCGCTGTTTAAATAACAAGATCGTTGACAATGTCCTCTCGATCTTGCCTGTTGTATTATAGATCGTACAATGACACGGAGTCTTGTTTATTTAGTTACAAATAATGCAATCAGATTTTCCCAACTACCCCATGAGTAGTCCGTTGAGTACCCCGTACACGGAATAAGGTCTAGTCTCTTTTGCGTCATTGGTATAACTATTGTTTGTTGTTGCGTCAGTTGAAGCGTTGTTCGAGTGGATTTTTGTTAGTTCTATTTTTTTTTTTTTTATTCCGACCGGTTAACCATCTCTGGACGTTGAGAAAACAAATGGGGTGCGGGGAATCTGTATAAACCGCATACGGTGTGGTTGAAGATGATTCTTGTGTCAGAAACATCGAGAGAATCAGGCCAAAGCTTTTATTGGGGGTACGGAAAATATGTGGGGATCCCAAAACTACCAAACTACACGTGATAATAACCGAGGGGTTCGATCGGTTGGGGTTTAAGGACACGCCAGATCAGTGGGCCTGATTGGGACCATTGAACGATTCGAGGGCCGTAGAAGGAAGCAAAAAAAAAAGTAGAGAGACAGATAGCTCGGAATTTGTATTCTTGCTTTTCGATCCGAATGATTCTGCTTTCTTTTCATCTTTCACATTTTTTTTTGTCGTTTTTTCTGCCTTCTGATATACCTACTCGTCGCTATTTAGAACAGATAAGATGGAAAAGAACTTTGAAATATTTTTGTCGGTTCGATAAAATTTCTTTTATGTTTTAAATACAAAATATATACTTTCTCACGGTTGACAGAGATATGCGCTTTGAAAATCCCTTCGCCGTTTTTGAACACGTATTAAAGACAACGTACAGAAGGACTTTACTGACATGTGCATACCTACGTGATCCTTTAGTTTATACTTTGGAGTACTTTGAAACGGCGTGCTTCGAAAGCCAGTAGAGAAACGTGTAACTATCCTCGCAGTATTTATACACACATCTCCGGAGTAGAAATGTGTGTATGGTAAAACCGAGGGTAAAACATTCTCGTCTTGGAATTCGCTATAGAGAGTCGTGTGTGAATCGAATACTTTTTTATTTTCTCTTAATTTCCACTTATACACTCGGTTCAGTCATGGTTTTGTTATACGAAGGACGGGGTTTTTGATCTTTCTCTTCTCTCTTTAAAAGGGGGAGAGGCAAGTGAGCTGTTCGCGATAAGAATGAAATACCCCACTGGCACAATGAAGGTGTCGTTGCAGGAAATTATACAGCAGTTAGAAGAGCCTTCTCACTCTGAGCAATTGTCTCTTAGCTTCGGCATTGTCTTATACCAGTTTCCTCCCTTACCGCGAGGCCTAGGGAAACGCTTGTCTGACACGGTCTCGCACAATGAGAGATCTAATCGTGGGTGAAGTACTTAATATCTTAAGATTGTGATGCTGGTTCAGGTTGTACTTGTACTTTGCTCGTAGTATACCTCCAGGTATTCCAGACTAACTAAGATTTCTCGAACCGTTGCCACCACGTTCTCTGTCTCATTTTCAAAATGCAAACGCTTGATCCTCTGACTTATCTCTCTCTCTCTCTCGTTCTCTCAGATCGTGTTGTCAGCAACGCCATTCCTCCATCTGATAAAGAGGTGGCTTTTACTTCTCTGACAGACGCGCGACTACCGCAGATACCGAAATACGTCAAAATATTAGTCAACCTCTGGCGTATCATACGCTCGACTCAATTTGCCCTGGTTGAAATTTATCACCTATAGGTATATTACCAAGTGGAGATCGATTCAGTTTCGCGTAAAATTTCTATCGATCATATTTACCGATATAGTATAATTATCCGCGCAAAACCGATGATTTTTTCTTATTTATATATGGGAGGGGATTTGGATAAGGTGGTTAACCGTGCGGATAATCTAAAGAGTGATAATAAAACTTTGGAAATCATAAAAGTTGAACAAATTGTATCCCAGACGAGAGCGACGACGGGTATATGTATAGTAGCTACCCCTTAACTCGAATCTCCTCTCTGTCGTCGTAGGTATAAAAGAGAGGGAGAAAGTGACTCTCGAGAGTAACGTTTTTCGTATAACGTTGAGAGAGAGTAAAAGTTAAGATTCGTGAAAGGGTCGCGTGTAGTATATACAGAGCAGAAAACGTAGTCTATCTCGAGACAGTATCGTCGGAGGGTGTGGAGAAGAGAAAAAGGTGGGGAGGTTTCAAATGGAAGGGCTGTTTCGGGAGCATAACTATTTGTACCGCAGTATCATAATCGTAACGTCAAGACCGTGAAGAAAGAGAAGAGAGAAATAGAACTACTTTTGCTGGTTGCTGCTCCGTTCGCCCCAATATATATGTAAAGAAGAGTCGAGTATGAAAATGGTTTTTGGCGCGGGGTTCAAGAACGGAAGGGGTTTTCTGTATGGAAAAAGAAAAAAATAATATATATAGGGTGCAGGGTAAACCCTCGCTCTTCTTTCTCCTACATTTTCGTTCGTTCGTCCATTCGTTCCTCGCGTGTATATGCAAAGTTCACTCGACTTCTCTTCTCTCATATCCTTTTGAGCGAACGCGACGAAAACGAGAGAACGCGAACGTGAACGCGAACGCGAGCGTGCGCGAGCGAACGATATTTGCAATTCAACTCGTATCTTCTCGCAGAAGAGAAAAAAAAAAAAAAAAAATCCTCATGCCGCAAAACGCGAGGTGTGTGCGAGCCCCGTGTATGAGTATGGTATAGAGTTTTAGGAGAGAAAAAGATGGGGGAAAGGGGAGAGGGAATATAATGAATAATAATCACGCGTAATGTGGCCCCCGTATAGCCGAAGGCTCCGCACCCCTCGGGGTAGCTCGAAAAGCCCGTTCTATTACGTGTCAAATATCAGGGCAGGGCCACTTTATAATTTCGTCCCTTCCTTTTCTATTTTTCATGGTTTTTTTTCCTTTCATATATTTTTTTTTTGCTCTTCGCAGCCTCTCTACTCTCTCCTTTCTTTTTAGTTTTTTAATATCTGCGTTGAGAAAACGGGTATATGGAATCGCGGGAGGGGGTAAGACACCCACGAAGAGATATGAAATTGAAGCTTAAATATTGTATGGAGTGGCTGGATCAAGAAAAGCTCATTGTGGGCACCTCGGAAAACTGTGAGAAAATGGGGGTGCATCTAAAATATAAACCATCGTTACGTTGGAAAACTTGCCATATTGCCATCTCGTGAGATCATTCTCTCTTACAATGCAATTTTAACTTTATTAACGTCCTCGCGTGAGGGATGCCATAGGACATCCAGGAAGGGGGAAGAAACCTCTCTTCATTTTTATCTCCTTCTATACATTTTCACAACTTCATAGTCATCATTTTATTATTTATTACACTGAAATTCTTTAGTTCGGTCACCGTACTTATTATATTCTCACATTTCACTCTCACGTTACTTACACGTTACTTCAGATGTACGCTCATAAATGTATGTAAAAAACACTCAGGTGAGACGATGAAAAAGCCTTCGCGTTGCTCTACGTTTTCTGTAGAGGTAAAAATACGTCGTGAAAGTTATCCTTTATTTCTTTTTTCTTTCTCCTTACTCGGTCTTCTCCGCAGCTTCCGTCTCTTCTTCTTTCTTACGCTCCTCAGCTCTCTTTAGGAATTCATTGGGTTTGTTTACACAGATGCCACGAAGTAATTTCTTTATTTTCCTCTCGTGGGAGAGTAGTATAAGGGATGGGGGTGGTGGGTTAGGTTATACGCCGTCCTTATTCCTCGCCCTCTTTACCATCCCCTATCACCATGGCCCGCTTTCTATCCTTCGGCATTTCTCGCACTGCCATTTGTTTTTATCAGCAACTCCCCTTGGGGTTGGGGGTGCCGCTGCTGTCGCATCCTGGCTTTTTCGCAAGCCTTCCATCTGATCCTTTGGGGATCCCTGCCGCTACTGTTACTACTCTGAGATCGCTAGGGAAGACACGCGGTACGCTGGGAAAAACCATAGCTTTTATATCTATGGAGAAAAGAGGAAAATTCGCGCACCCACCTCATGCAACGGGGAGGTACCCACCGCACATACCCTGAAAAAAGTCAAACCACGCGTTCCTCCAGACTTTTCCATCTATTATTTACCCAATCTTCTTACACTTTTATCTCACCCGGAGCAAAGAGTTTTCTTCATATTCTTTTTCTTCTTACTTTGTTTTCTTATTTTTTCCAACCCCTCGACAAGGGAGGTGTAGGTATGAGTTCGAAAACTTGGAATTCCTGCGACACGAGGTCTTCAATCCCTCGCATCCTTCCCTTCCATACTTACTTACTTTAACAACGAGGTTTCCTTATGGCATATTATCTCCAGACGGAGGGCGGTATGTGTTGTATATAAGGTAGTGTAAAATCGTGTTTAAACCGAAGCAGAAGAAAACCTTTAGCGCACGAAGGGTTCGTGGTATGTAACCTTGTTTTCAACTTGTTACCCGTATAATATCTTACTCGGTAGACTGGTTTTATATGTATACCCGTGTTACTTCCTCGTTTGAAAAATCGACACACTGTAGAAGACGAGAATAATTGTGCAGAGTCATCCACCGTTAACCAGAGTGCCAAGCGAATGACTCGTGAGGTCGTGGCTTTTGTGGCTGCATTATACGCGGATGGTTTATAGCTGATATTTATTCGTGTGTACGAGAGTAAGATAGGACGATGCAGTTCAGGGCCATTGAAAAAATGATGGTAATGAGCCGGGTACGGGCAGCGGAACCTTATCCTCTTTCTTCATATTTATCGCGTGATCATTGTTTCGAGGATTCTGCAGTTTGCGTGTCGGATGACCACGTGGTGAATGCTGCCTTTAAATTCGAGGAAAATTAGAAACACGCACATCTGCGGTTACCGCAGCTTACCCACGTACTACCTATCCAGCTGATCTTCTTATACCAAAAGCATTTTGAATCACGTTAACCGCTCTTTGCTACTCTTCAAACGACTCGGACCGCCCTTGAACAACGTTTACGACGTGTTATAATTACCGGGGTCTGTCTTACCGACCAACCCTCGTATTGTTTATTTATATCACTTCTTCGGTTGAAATAAAGCCACCTTATATTTGGACTGTAAAATGATTTAACGATTATTGGAGTCGAGCTTATACGTTGCCGATCGATCAATCGATGAATTTTTTTTTTTTACGTTCAAACACCTGTTTAATTTCTGACTACATTACGTACGTGAGGTGAACTTAGTAATTTTGGCCACGTGTCAATTGATTTATGTATTAGGGTATGTACATCAGTGATACACCCACTTGGAATCTTTTTATTTTATTTTTTCATTTTTTCTTCTTTTAACCGGGAGTGAAAACTCGTAGTTTCTTTCTTTTCTTTTTGCTTTTTTCTTTTTTTTTTCTCTTCTATGTGGACCGTGAAAAGCGATCTTCCTGTAGGTAGGGAGAGCCGCCCAGGTCCATTAAGAAGCCCCCGGGGGCGAGGAGAGAATGAGAAATAGAAAAAGACGGGGAAAACAGTGAAAGAGATAGAGAAAGGAAAAGAGAGAGCGGGCGGCTTCTATCTCCAAAAATGTCACTGGTGATGAATAGTTCGCATGAACAAAAAGAATGCTAACAGCCTCTGACCCAACCAACTTTACCAGAGAGCGAGTTTCGCCTCGCGTTCTATGGTACCGAACCTCCGCAACCCCTCGAAAATGTTGGAGGGGAGACACAGCGCTAAGACGATACCATCTTAATTAAAAGTTGCCAATTCATTTCGCAAGGCATTTCCACCCCGTGAACCGGGGAAAAGACCCATTTCTACGACCGTCACGAGTGTTACCCGTTTTTGGGGAGAGGGTAACCGGCACCAGGTTATTCTTTTGTTTTACAAAACCGTCAGGGAGGAAACAAAAAACGTAGGTAGATAATAAGAACGTCGTACTCCGGTGCGATGAAATTAAAGAAAATTTTGTCTCCTTCTATTTCTTTGTCAGAAGAAAACGTTTCGCGCTTGTTCGGGCGTTGAGCCACTTCCGGAAATATTTTAATTTATCGTTCGCTCTTACCTCGGTTATTATTATTTTATTTTCTTTCTACCGCGCGTCCTGCGGGTTTTGGAATTAATTTAAAGATGAGTGAACGAACGTTCTATCGCGATACGGAATTCGACGTCGCATTGTCATAATTTTGTGCATCAGCTGCACACGCGGTAGAGAAAATATCACGCTGTGTTAGGGGTGGATAATAACTGCTACCTATACCTACCTTATAATACCTTATATAGTCGCGCAAGCTTGCAAGCGAACATAACCTGCAGACTCCATATATTATATGAGGTAGACAGCCTCAAATTGCTTCATTAGCCGCGAGATATTTTATACAAATTGGAGAGTAAATTACGGTGGGAACGGCTAAAAATTCATAATTAGAATAGGTAACAGTACGCGTCGGTGGTTGTTCTCTGGCGATGGTGAAAAGGAGCGGGAAATTGGGCGGGGGGTGATAAAGGGTGAAAAAAGTAGGGTGAGGTTATTTGTTAATTATTTACGCATTCGTGAACCTACGTTACATCCACGTATAACCTACCACGTAATGCTACCGACAGCACCCACGACGCGACGTCGACCCACCAACCTGCGTGCGTTGTATTTTCTTCTTCTTCTTCTTCTTCTTCTTCCTCTTCTTCTTCTTCTTCTCCTTCGTTATAGTCATTCATTCGCGCATGAACCACCGAGTAAAATTTACCGCCTCTCCTTTGTACCCTTTACCGACGTCCTCTACGTATTTAGTTTCGTCAAAGGAGTAATTAGTATTCAGTGGCATATGCATTAATGTAAAACATTTCATTACCTCTTAAACTCGACCACCTCGGTGCAAGTCGACCTACTACGCTCAGCTGAGTTTTGCTGCTGCCGCTGCCTGCAAGTATTAACTTTTCAAGTTATACCTCAACTTACCTCAGTGGTTACTTATTTACGACATTATTAACGCCCCAGAGTATGTGCAGTAACACCGTGTTAGCGGTCATGCGAGGACAATACGTGTGGTTATGACTTTACCTTATTTTAGAGACGGAGATATTACAAAAACGATTCGTTTTATCCGCGTAAATGACAGAAGAGAAATAAAATAAGTTGTAAAAACTTCTACACCTAAAAAATATAGAAACGATATTTGATACTGCTCTTGTTTTATACTCTTGTTACAATTCTTAACACTTTAGTTTTTTCATGGACAGGACGCATCGATTCACCCGATGACGTACAAATTTTAACTGCTTCCGCGACGCTGTATACCATAGGTAACATGTAACATCCATTCTTTATATTATAAGAAGAGAAGAAGACGAGCGAGGTACGACGTCGCGTCGTAAAACTGATCCCTGTATAATTTTCAATCGCGGTTGGATTTGATGGGCACGTTTTTCCTCCGACTAGAAAAAGAAGCCGATCGAATGAGAGGGAGAGAGAAGAAGAATGATGCTATCAGGTACGCAATGGGATACTAAAATGTAGCGGTACGAGAGAGAAAGAAACAGAGTTCGAGGGCACAGATAAGACGGAATGACGAGGTCGCAACGGCCGGTAAAAAGGCCGATCTTTACTCGATAAAACGCGAGGTACCTACAGCTCCCTCACCTTTTCTCTTCTCCTTTTCAACCCCGTCCCCGCTTCTTCGTGGGGGTGTATTCCTTGCTCGTCTATATAGATATATTTAGTCCGGAGTTAAGAGACACGCGGATGTCTGTGGGAGCCGTAAAAAGACAATAGCGACGTCGGGGCCGCTCCGAGGGGGTGGAAACTCAGCGCAAGGGTAGGCTGCTGCTTGATGCGTGCGGCGTATACTTCGGAGCTTTTTCGCTTCTTCGTTTTTTCGCTTTTTCGCTTCTTCGGTTATTCGCACGCCCGCTGAGCGCGTGTATAACTCTATACATATATAACACCGTGAACCGTAAACTCCCTCCGACAAAGGCGTCGGTGTCGGCGGCTACGCCTCCCTCCCTACTACACCCTTCGACGATCAATTGAATTTTATAGTAATTTTATGCTTTTTATTAGCGGTATTAAAACTAACATGTATATAGATATTTCTACCCGTAGGATATATACACGCGGTAAACTGATTTTCACAACCACCAAACCCGTAGGGCTTTTGAAAAGTCTGAAACTTTATTTTCCTTCTTTTTCTTTTTTTTCCCCGCACAGTTTTACACGTTGAATTTAATCGGTCGATGGTCTCAACCCGGTGGGTTTTTTTGTTCTTTTCAGTTTTTTATTCTTCCTTTTTTTTGTTTCCTTCTGGAAACATTATTTATAAATATTCTTCTTCGTTGAGAAGTTGCAGCTTTTTCACCATCTTCGATATAGATATATGTATAGTTTGTTACCCCCAGCGGCTCGGTATATAAGATTGATGTTGTAAAATCCTTCGCTTCCTTCGCAGACGTTGGTAGGGCGTTTACATATCTATACACTATAGATATACGTAAATGTAGACAGGATGTACGCGAAGGAACCTCGAACGACGATCCGAGGGCATCACGTCAATAAAGAGCGGAGAAATGCATTAACAATTCGTTTATATACACACACAGTACGAGGGGTGTATAAGTAACGTATGCAGATTTTCCAGGGGGCTCCTCGCCCGACGGCGTCCTAATGTCTATCGGAAATTAAAACAACCCCCAACTATACTTCTCTCATACCCCCCGATGCCTCATGAGTAGTCAGCCAACCTCTACCATCCCTTAAACAAAATTCTCACCATCCTCGATTGATCAACCCCTAGAGTTCAGCTGCTGGTATCCATTGATTTCATTGAATCTCATCAGAATCCCACGCATTCGATCGATTTACGAATCTGATGAAAAAATTAACAAAAATTGCAAGTGTCGATAAAAGAATAAAGGGATATGTGTAACGGTATCAGAACTTCATAGAGGATTGTGTTTTAATTTGGGAAGAAACAAAAAAATTCCAAAATAGAAAGTGAGGTAACACTCAATGGCATTGCATTGCTCGTTTTATGTGCGAACGGTGGTATTATTAGACAATCGTTTGCGAATTCATATGTTGGACTGTTTTAAAATCTTGACTAATTGGCATGTATACCTTTACTTACGTAAGAAGTTGCAGTACACATACCATGCATACGTATAGAAGACGAGTAATTGGCTGTTTTACGAGTTGAAATTTTTCAAAATTCTTCTAGGATATAATATCCGCATGTGCATTTCTGTTATAGGTTGTTCGTAACTCTTAGCATTGCACAGAGTCGTGGGTCAAAAGCGGCGTTAATATAGAAGGTAGAAAAGGTATCAGGAATATTATTCCTATGTGCCTATTAGGAGCAGGTATAGGTGACTAAAGCGGGGCGCGTTGATTGCCTCGTTACCTTAACGTTTCATAGCTCTCGGCGCTACAACACTCTCGTCACGTTTATAATTGCTCGTATATGCTGTTCCATATGGAAATTTTGCAACCGAGAACCGTTTCAACATTTCGAAACTCGAACGAACCGACAAAGAAATACCCGCACCCCTTGACCCGGTACTATTTTATTTTATTTTATTTTTTTTTTTTTCTAGTTTCCTATCTAGTCGGCTGTAGAGCGATTTTTTTTTTCCAACACATTTTCACCCGATTGTATAAGCTAAAAGGGTTACAATCGATTTGAAAATATTTGACAGCCTGTACATTCCGGTTATATATTTTCTCCACCTACTCAGTTCGATTTTACTCGAGTATAAAACGAGCGAAGACGCATTGAATTGTAAATACCTTCTCCCTCGGTACTTGTACCAGACTGTTCACGTATGTACAGATAAGTGTAAGTATGTATAGCCGTTTAGCTCAGTGTCCAACACCGCGTTACACAGGACTTGCTTGAGAACGCTGTTTACAGCTGGTTGGATTTTCTACCATTGAGACCGTCTACTTGACGTCTCACTCGATTCTATAACCGTTACTACTCGTTGCGGGCCTAATTAAACCCGGCCGATTCTCGATCGGTACGTTTAATACTTGCAAATATATACCAGTTTACGGTTCCAACATTCTCCATTTAATCCATAATTTCTGCAACATTATTTTATTATACCGACAAGTATTTTTATAATTCATTATCATTTTATTTCAATTCCTTCTTTTTTTTTCCTCAATTTTTTTTTACTTCTAAAATTTATTTCAAAAGGAAAAAAATTATACCAACTGTACATGGTATTTATATCTTAACACCTTGTATCTTATAATCGTAACTTTCACGACAGCGACTACCAGCAGCAACAGCAGCTTCAATAATAATAATTTATTACCACGAGCTGGCTGTTATTAATTTGTTAGCCTGCAATAGCAGAGCGTATATACCATAAGATTTAAGCACGAGTTGATTATCGGTGAAAATATCTTCAATAGTGCAGCCTACTGTCAGTATTGTTTGCCATGGAAAGTTATCTACGATCTTTTGTAATCGATAATTATTATTTATTTATTTTTTTATTATACAAGCATATAGGAGATCGAGAGAGATCGATAGCATGGGAGGTGGTTCGGTGCTGCACGATCTACGTCAAAACTTATTTTCGTATCGGTCTCAAAGCAGCAGAGGGTAAAAATGTTTAATTTGTTGCAACAGTAAAACCTATGGGTACAAAGGTCAGCGATAAAAAATGAAAAAAAAGAAGGGAATAGGAAAAAGAAAAAAAAAAATCTGTTATCCGCGAAACGATTGCTAGCACAATCCCTAAAACCTTGAAGCGATCAATCGTGGTTATTAGCGAGAGATTACCGGGGTTTGTGTTCAGATTGGTCTTTCGTTGCCCCTGCCTTTGGCGTACGCGTATTTTCGACGTCCACTTTCATATCGACTTCCGCCTTCGATTTTGGCCCCCTGCCCATACGAAATCCAAAATCTATATCCGTGTACTGTGACTGAAATCAAAGTAGGGGGGTAAAGATTCTTGAGGGGAAAACTATGGAAGCTCTTGGGGGTCTCACGGGTTTGGCTTTTTCGGATGGAATCTAAGAAGATTCCAACGCGTGCACATTGTTAGTGGAATCAGATTAGCCGCAGAGCCTGATGTATGTGGCGTCTCAGGAGCCGAAGGAATCACTGCATCTTTACCAGCACGCATCGAACTCTCACAATTCCTTCTTTTTTCTTTTTTTTTTTTCTTTCTTCTTTTCCTTTTTCTTTTCTCTATACGTTTCCCTGTATATACTGCGATATAAGCTCGATATAATTCCTTCGTGGTACTTCAGCTTAAGATCGATCTGACGCTAAGTAAGCTAACAATAAGAAAGCGCTAAGTAACTGCTAAGTAGATATATTCCAGTTATAATACGTACGACCAGAACGTGAACAGTTTCTATTTTACTTCACCCTCGGTGTAACTATATCAAAAATGAAAGAAAAATGTGGAGAAAAAAATTTACTCGTATGAGAAGAAAGTTTCTCTTTTTATTTTTTCGAAATCTAGTAGAAACATCGCGTTAGTTTGCGCCACGAGTTATTCAAACAGAGATTAAATTTATCTCATCCTGTTTGGGAGCGAATGTTACAACTTGTAAGCGCGGTAAAATTTGGAATTTCTTTCTTTTCTTTTTTTTTCTAAATACAGAATTGTGTGAATATATAAAGAACGTCGTTGACCTAGCTGGTGGTTCAGGTTTATCGTCTCGGTTCCCTACGTAGTCAGGACGAAACGTTTTGGAATGTATATGAATTTTAGTGAAAGAGGGCTTTCATTAATAAAACGACGTCGTGGGTGAATTAACCTTCTGTTATAAGAAGAGGTCGTTGGAACAGGGTGGGAAAGAGGGAGGGATGGTTGTCGGGTGTTATGTGTTTGAGATAGCGCTGACGGGGTGCTACCACAAATATTTGACCGGCTAACTAACCGCACGGGACGCCTGTTTCCGTTCAAGTTTGTGTTTTCCACCGTTTCGCGTTGACACCGTATATAATAGCGCGGTTCACGTCGTGAACGTTGTTCTCTATGATAACTTCTCTCAGCCTTGCGATTATTATATGCGTCCATGACGTGCCCTCAGAATCATGGAAGATTGTCGACCTCCTTCTACCTTCATTTGTTTATTCAGTGGATATAATATATATGTGTATAGCAATGTCCGGCTCACCCTATAACCCTTGTTGTCGGATAGAAACGGAGCTGATGGCGTGAAACGCGAATGCGAAAACCACCCCCGTCTTTCTATCTCGATCACGTTTTACTATCCTTATCATATTTCTATCGCGGTTGAACCACAAAAATATGTTTCCGCGATCCCGGTACATTATACATCTTTGGAAATTCTTCATTCGGTGAATTATTTATTTTTTACAAAAATTCTTTTTTTCTTTTCGAGGGTGTGTATTCAGGAGAAGGAAAGTTGAGCCAATATACACGAAGGAGTGAACTGCTCCCTGAAATGAACAAATATATTCAAACAAACACGCTATATCTATATGCACGTAGGTATATGGTAGAAACGTTATTCGACTCATATAAACGCCTACAACGACTCCAGGGAAATATCCCAAGCAACTCATCTTGGTCCAAGTCTCATCTTAGGATAAGTACCCACTCGAATTTTTAGTGACGTGTTCTTCTAACTTTCGTTTAATTCTGTCTCAAAAATGTGTGTACAGCGCATCTATATGACATTATTATACACGTACGTACGTTCACGAGCTAATCATCGTTTCGTGTGTATATAGGTTTTTTTTTTCTGACATTTCTTTTTTTAATCTTCTAGTTTTTGTCGCTTTCGAGATGTGTATAGATTTTTTTTCTCCTTCTCATTTTCTCCTCCAACACGACGACGGCGGTCGGGGGTGGTGTGTTTCGTGTGGGCGTGAAGTAGCCGGATCGGGACGTACGTCTGCATGGAATTACTGTTCAGCGAGTGCAATATAGACATCGTATATCACCCGGTGGTACCGCGTAGCGATACAGATATAGACGGTCGTCTTCCTAAGTTTCTATGTGCGCGTGGTGTGTAGCTAGCGAGACTATCTTCGCGCCATAAAACACCGGAACGTGGGTGGCAGGGAAGAGTAAGGAGTGAAGAGGAAAGAGGAAAGAGGAAAAAGGGAAAAGGAAAGAGGGCTGGTTTAGCGGTTGCTAGGTTGGTGGTGAGTGTCACCACAGGTGCGGACATTCTCATCATAAATATACTCTATCCCTGTAGGGGCTGAAGCCCAGGAAACTACCCTAATTGGGGCGTGGCTCAAGCAACACCTTCTTCGGGAAGCTAGCTTCCGCCACGTGGATGTTACCTGTTCATGTAATTCGCTTTCCACCCTCATTTTCCTCCCAGGCATAGCTCGTGCACTTTATAATCCATCATTTCTCCCCCGATGGTATGCCTCATTTTTTCTTTTTTCTTTCTTTTCGTTATCACCGCCCAGCTGCAAGAGTACTAAAAGATTGTCAGACTCCTATAGGGTATTTTTTTCAAGCTCGCGATGAAAGTCATCGGGAACGCCGGTCTGTAACGTATAGGCCCACGTGACGTGCACGGGGGTAAGTGCGAAAATGAAAATCGAGGCCAAAATTGGAGGGTGTGGAGACGAAACGGGTGGCAAGGTCTCACCGGTTAATAATAACGCTCGGTGCGTGCGATGTGAGGGTAGAAAATGTTTCCTCGGAAACGCTTATAATCCACTCCTCCTTTCGTTGACTGCTACGGTGGTGATTGTGGTGGTGGTTTAGGTGGCGGATAGGGTGAGATGGGTGTTCGTGTTAAAAGGTAGGCCGGACCGGCACACCCCCGCTAACCGCTTGGATCATCGCATGCACTTCTCTTCATTTTGGTTGGAACTTGAAAATTTATCACCTGGGAGAAAACCGGTGACGTATAACGATCCGGGAACATGAAACATGTCGGGAATTATTGCGCTCGAGGAACAAACCTAGCGAACGGATAAACTGTGAAGACGAAAAATAGAGGGAGAGAGAGAAAGGGAAAGAAAGAAAGTTCGTTTCGGATGACGGGGATGATCGGAAGGGAGCGAATGACCACGACCGTTAATTGCAGATCCCCGAATTGAAGTACAGAGGGGAAGTATTAGTAAGAGGGCCAGATTAACTTCGAAAATAATTACCCGGGAGTTCTGGTATAATTGAGGAAGGCACGGAACAAAGCACAATCCCCGATAATTGCTGGACCTGCAATACACCTATAGTTATAGGATGTCTTGAGGTTTTTCACCTCCCGAATCAGACTTTTATTTCGCATCCTTATACTCTCTACCTTCTTTATATTATTTTTCTACTCCATTTCTTTCCCGCAGATTTCTGAGAAATAAAAAAACATTCCTCGTGTTCTGTCCGATGGAAAAGTAGTCTAGATCTTGAATCCGTCAAGATTTCAGGAAGAGGAGGAGGACCGCGTAAGAGAAAAGTGACGTCACTAAAGGTATCTGTCCATCAACGTGACGGCGTTTCCTGGTGACTCTTCTTCCTACCTAACCAAAACGTTAGCGTATATACCGAGAACATCCGAAACGAAATTGACAGCGAGTGACGTCGCGACGCTCGCTGCTACTATACAGCGCGTATACCGCGTACCGAAATAAGGTAGAGTCTTATAGTTGTAAAAAAAAAATAAATAAATAAGAGAAACAAAAAAGAGGGAATTGCGAGAAGAAATCCACTCACGTACCGTGGTTCCTTGTACTATATAGAGGATGAGGGAGGCTTAGCGGCGAGTACGAGGACCACTTTGATGTCGGCACTCTTGCATCATCACCTAATATACGTACTCGTACTCCGAACGTTCGGACAGTAAATTTTAATCGAACTGCCCCCGGTGTAAGTAACTTGACTGTTATATTTATAAACGTATATATATATACATACGTATGTTGTAACCTTCGATATATTAAATTCCGCAACCGAATTGAATTGGCAAACGGTAGAAAATTAGCACTCGCTTTCTGCAGAGCGATGAATCACCAGTAGTCCTGTTGGTATCTTTTTTTTTTTTCTTTCTTCCTTTTGTTCCTTTTAATATTTTGTTACTTTGCCAAAGGGCGAATAGCCGTTCCCGATGTATACGTATACATACCACACGTAGTATAAGTTACAATTCGATTTTGAAATCACACGGCAATGCGGTGAAAACAGCAGGGGTTGGAGGGATTTCTATCTCTTGTAGGACTATAATACGGGGCACGAAGCGAGTATCGCGTTCGTCGGTGTGCCAGGCTTAATCGCATTCGTCCGCAATGTTGCGGAAAATTTCATTTGACTGGAGGACGCGAATCCCGCTGCGACTTTGTTTCGTTGCCTCGTTCTATCGCGGACCCTCAACCGCGGGTACGAGTCGAGTCTCTTTCCACTTCCCAATTCCCACATTTGCATACCTAGGCGTTGTCCCTCTCCTTATACTACTTCAACCACTCTTCAATTCTCCCCAGACACTCCGCGGACCTTTGTTCAAGGGTGTAGATAACGTGGGGCACGTCGATCTTCGGAGAAAACTTCTCCTTCTCAGCACGTTGCGAACGATACCGTCACACCTGTGGAACGATATCGACGAGTCACCATATACATGTATATTATATACGCGCTATGCGATCGTTCGAAAACATCCCCAGGGATTCCTTCGATTTAAACAGAAGAAAAATAAGAGAGAGAAGAATAAAAAAAAAAAGTGGAAAAAAATTGTCAATCCGTGGAGTAGTCACATCACATCACTCTAACCAAGCGCGATATCGTATGTTCAACTTATCCATATACGTAGGCGTACGTGCGTGCGTGCGAGAGTTCCATACTCGATACATGTTTCGAATACAGGGTGTGTCCGACCGACCGACCGACCGACTGTCTGTCCGTCCGTCTGTCTGTCTGTCTTTTTTTCTTTCTGTCGGTCTGTCCAACAGTCTGTCGACCGGCTGACTTACCGTACCCATCTACCCCGTGTTTCAACGATTGCTGTTATACTGTAACCAGTCTCTATATCAGCTTGGCGAAACTCGAAGATTACGTTGCCGTTGCTGTTGCTTGATTCTAAAGCGTTGGCGAACTTGTCCCGGTACTCTGCGAAATGTCCACTTCCTGATCCCTGATCTTCTTTAGATCGTTTATAACGGTCGTATTTGCTTATGCCTCTTCGCATAAAATGGAAGGAAAAAATAAAAGAGAGGAAAGATTTCCTTGGAATATCCTTGGATAATTTAAGATAAATAGATCGCTTCACGCGTCGATGAACTTTGTTACATCGTGACTATACGTGAGGTTTCAAGTTTCGAGTAAGAATTATATTTCCTCATGAGTAAAACTGACTAGTCTTTGACTGGTGTTGGTTGCCTTTTGCTTTTGCTTTTGCTACCGAAGCGTATATCTTCGTTGAATTGCATCGCGTGGAGTTGGTAGAGAGGTTCTTGCATTAACATTTACACCGAGACTGATTGGATCTCGATCGAAACTCGACTTAATTAACTGCAACTGCTAAGGTGGGAAGTTTATTCCCCTACTTTAAGTGGACATTCTATTTATCGCTACAGTTTTCACTTATATACGGATATACATACCCTCGCGTATGTCTAATGAAGAAGAAGAAGAAGAAGACGGAAAAAAAACTTTATGTATATTTATACGTGCAATTAATTTTACCTACTTTGTAGTTTTTCGTCGAGGTTTTATCGGACGTAAATCATGGGATTTTTATAGGGTCTGAAATGTCACGTTGCTCATTCATAGTTTCCATGACTTTTGAGAACGGAATAACACAGTTCTGCTACATAACTAGCGGGCACAACTGATTTAACTGCCGGACTTGACCCCATTAGACAACGCGCGGGATGCGTCTGCAAAAAATCAGGCGTTAATTGGGATCAAGACGTAACCCTGAAGCCGTTGGTCGGAGGTTTGAAGGAGAAGGAGAAGAAGAAGAACTGAAAGAGTTGCTGCTGTTGTGCTCTCTGCTGGAATAGCGAAGTTTGTAAGGGGGGAACGCGGTGCCTCGAGCAGAAATAACAGACGACGTGCGATCCTAATTAATTACTCGCTGGCTAATTACTGTAATTATATATCGCCACACCCGCTCCACCAGTTCACCTCAGCAGCTTTACTCCGAGCAACCCACCTCTGCACATCTTCAAACCGTACACCTCAATATGTATACACGCTCAGCGATCAATTCTCGTGATTCTCATACGCGGGGGCGGCTTCGAAGAATTTTTATTCATTTTTTTCAAGCCACACTGATTGCGATTAACGTTGAACGGTTCCGACTTCCGTTTCAAGTTTTATATCCTCGTTACCTCTTACATTAGTGCCACCATATAATATAATCGGTAACTCCTCCTCGCGTTCCGGTACATCGCGACTATACATATATCCCATATATTCGTATACGTATATATGCACGTGGCTATATATTGGCGCTTATAGTTCCTCGATCTCGTTGCAGCAACGAAGGACCGTGGCGAACCACTAACTGGCAAATGTCACTCGTTATGTAAATGCCTCAATGTTTACGAGCGACACTTCGACTCTCATACCCCAATACCTATACGGTATACACCGTATACATTTCCTTAGGAGCGCGATTCGATCTCCTGATCCTTGGAAGGTAGAATATTTCTCTGAACCATAATATACGGGAGTTCGGTAATACGTATGAAACTGTTTAAGAGAAAAAGACATTTTTCTCTTCCGTCCATCTGATCGGTAATGATTTCTTATGGTTATTAGGATAGATTTCAACCGAGGAGTATTTTACTATCAAGAAATTACATTATGGTTACACCGCTTTGTCATTTGCGCGATCGCGACTATAATTTAAGGTTGATTCTTTCTCGAGGAGGAGGAGGAAGAGGATATCTCGCATCGCTAAGAGGCTGCAGGACCCCAGAGCCGCATCGTTCGAAGGCCTAATTGCGTTAGATAGTCTCAGTCTTATTAATTCCCTCGTGGTCCCGAAGTCAAACGCGTGGGTCGGGGGGAAACGGCCACTCGAAGGAGCAGCTAGTGTGAGGCGGTACGATAGTGGACACGGCATTTCACTTAATGATAACCTGATTTTCCCCTCTTCCCACATCCTCCCGCCACGCAGGTCCTTCTCACTGTCGTATTATGTATACACCGGCGTCCTGTACTCGAAGAAATCAGAGTCTCATACGAACCGGACTGAATCGGACCCAACCGGGACTGCGCGCCCGTCGTATTATCGGACGGACATCTCACCGACGCCGAGGCTTCTTCGAGGGACGAATGTCGACCGAACTGAAATGCAGTCCGTCCGAATATCTCTCGTGGTCATTTTTAGCCTCGGAACATCATTTCGCGCTGCGGGATCTTCGAGAGAGAAAAGAAAAAATATATATATACAAATATAAAATAATTAACTGCGAGCGATTTCCTGTAGATGAAAGATATCGTCCTCCAGGTGAATCTACCTCGACTATTTTTTTCTTCCTTTTTTCTTCGTGCTACAGGCTTACTTTAAATCTAAAGATGCGAGATTTATTCAAAACACCGACGTGCGTCGTCAAAGGGTGTACCTATACGGTGAAAAATAAAGAAACAAAAATTTCGGTTAGAGTCCCGCAGTTTGCCAGTAACGGCCTGCAATCAAAACTCATGTAATGGTATGGCCACCATCAAACCAAATGGCCTGGTGGGCGTCCTCGAAAACGTTCGCTGAGATAAGGTGGTAGAATTTTTCCTTGCAACTTGCAGGTTTCATTAGCTTTTGTTGCACCATAAACGCACGTTGCGTAACTAACTCTACCCTTCGCCCATTGCATCTTTCGCATCTTGTGTAGAATTTTTTTTAGATACAAAATTACTACGAAAATCATTGAAAATTTGTTTCTTCTGGTTTTATCATTGAGGATAACTGACCGGTTCAATCTTCGTTCTCATTATATCCATATCGCGTTTATTGCAAATGGATAAAAATCACACAAGTCTGCGGTGTCACAGTCTTCCAATTTCTCTTTTTCTCTTTTTCTATCTATCTATTCTCTTATTTTCTATTCCTCAGTTCTCAACGTACGTAATAGGAATTCCTACTCGAAAGTAGTTAGTGCAACCAGACATCTAAGGAATGTTGGCAAAACATCAGCGTGTATATCGCTGGCACCGTCGATCTCCGATTTTTTTTTTATTTTGTTCTTTCTTTTTTCTCTCTAGGTATATCTTACACGCCTGAAACCGATGCATCGCAGCTAAGATCTTCGTATTATAACCTATAGAGATATACCAACACTGCGTATGATTTTGCACTTTGCATATCGATGCCCTTGAAAGAACAGGATACCAGCTAGTATATCCGATCCGCAAATCAGAGATTGAAACGAATCGCTTCTGATCTGTAAACATAATTGAGATTTCGTTGATTTTGCACTCGAGAGATGCTCGTGCTGGTACACGTTCTTCTACCTCATCTCTTGCTCTCATTTTTCTTTTTTCTTGTTGTCTTTCTTTATTTTTTATGTTTTCTTTTTTACGACATCTAACCGGTGAAACGCGCGAGGCAGTCGACGGTCGCTCGGTATGCGCAATGCCGCGCTCCGTCCATTCCCTGCTGTCCCTCTCGAGGACAGCTCCTGACCCGCGGAGACCTCGGGATCTTCTCCCGCATACAGAGGCACACGAATACAAACCTCATCGCTTATCCTGCTTCAAATTCACTCGTCGGTAGATTGTTGCGCGGAACGCGCCTGGTACTCGAGACACGGATAGCGCCAAGTACTAACTTATACGCGTATACCAGATAGAAAATATGTCAAAAATTCGTTCTTCGATGCAAAAAAACAAAAACAAAAAAAAGACACGATAAAAATTATCTAACAAGAAAACCTCGCGGTGAATACGAAAACCATTTTACCAAAGCCCACCTCTTTCGACATGCATTTTTGCCGGAGAAGTAGAGGGAAGAGAAACCGGGTCCTTAAGGTTCGTTCATCTGTTGTGTATAGTTTAAAACGGTATCGAGGAGACGTTGCTTCGGGAATTAATTCCTATTTATTCATTTGTAGATTCTTTTTTATTTAAACCAAAAAACAAAATTTTTAACCGTAAAATTGAGAACATTATACGGAGTTGTACGAGCCTCTGAGGGGTTTTCATTCGTGTAAATTTTTTTTCACCACGAATATATTTGTATATTTTTACCTTTCATTTGAATGGAATTGGGGAAGGGTTAATTTGTCGAATGTGAATGGTAAATCGTGGCGAAGAATTCGCGGTAACAATTCTCTCCTGTTCCCGCTCGAAGCGATCGAGGGGGATATATGTATACCTACTATACCTACGTATATCGGGGTAGGAAGAGAAGCGAGCAGCTCTTTTAGCTGGTTTCTCAGAAGATTCCTCTTTTGGCAGAAGGAAGACGAGAGCGCTCAAGAGATTGCCGATGGTCTGGTGAGGGGGGAGAAGAGGTAAGGGGGAGAGAGATGCGAACGGACCTCCTTCACTTCTATCCTCACTTGCCAAATGTTCTTCGACTCGCTTTTGCCGAATATTTTATTTAATATGAAATAAAACGCATTCCGCATACCAAGCATGCCGACGGCGCCGCTCTACCCAAACCCATTGTGTTCTCATACCTATATGCCTACAATATATAGTTCAACCTGCATTTTCAACCACCGAGGCCAGGTGCTCAACCTGAATAGTAATCACCCTGTACGTGACCATTATTCAAGGATTTTTCATACGACTCGTACGAGTCGGTAGACTTTCATTTTGGCTTCTCGAACGTAAAGGTGAAATACTAGGAGATGAGGGACTTTTAAAAGAGCAGTTTGATCAATGCTACGAATTTTTTCATCGATATCAGCAGAGAACCACGGTTGGTTGTATAGAATTGCACGCGAACCGCTGCAGTGGTCCTTTTACGTTAGTGTGGGAGGGGTTTGTGCCGAAGGATAAATTCGTGCGTGTGTTGCAGTTCCAGTCGCGCCGAGAACACTGTCTACTCTGACAAAAACATTATTGAGTTAATCAACTAATTTATAATTAAAATTCTTCGATGGTAGCGTATCGAGATGCCGTGTAAAAAGGGTCTCGGTTTTCTGATCGGAATCGATCGTTCGCGGTAGCCTCGGAGTAATTCATAGAACGAGGATAATCAACCGATGGAAAAACGACGACAAACCAAAAAAAAAACCTACGAAATTCCGTAATAAAACCACGTTGACAGACGGAGCTGATTTTTGTTCCTTTTTGTCTCTGGCTTAAACAGCTCCTCGCGGATTTAATGGAATGCGCAAAATTATTGAGCCCACGCCAAAAACCTGAAAGGATCAAACGAAGTGGCCAACAAATAAACGAACGAACGAAACTCAACGTGCGGAAACTTAAGTTATCTTTTGGTTGCACCACAGTGAGAGGTGCTCCACCTTAGATCGGTTCTAATAATTTCTTCTTTTTTTCTTTTCGTCAAGTTGTAAAAGCTTGGATTTGTCCCACGCCTAGAGCAAATCTTTCACTCCCCTAAATAAATTAATTAGAATATCTCCCATGTCCACTCGAATGTCCAACAGCGATTAGACTACCCCTAGTGTGTTTCAGGGTGAATTAATTACTCGCTCGTTGTCCCTCTCCTCTGCTTCTACCTTTGGTTTACTCCTCTTTTGCAGTCCTACCCGTATAATAAAACGTATGAACTCAACCCCGCGTATAGCGCCACCCACATCGTTTCGGTTTTTTGCAGACTGCTGATCTGCAGATTCTCTCATCCTTCGTCTCGATCTACGCTCGTCAACCTCGTACACTATCTTCAATCGGCAAATCCGTAAAACGACACTCAGCGTACAACTTTCATATAAAGTATCTATTAATCGAAAGTGAGGTATTTCGAAAAATATGATCAAACAACGCGAATCGAGAAATCGAATAATCGTACATCGATTTTGTCCATTAAAATATCCGGTTTAAGTTCGAGAGATCGTTCATTCGATTTTAATGAAGGGATTAAATGAGCACCGCTAACGAGCCTGCGGACGTTGGTTAAATTTTTGAGATGGTTTCGTGGATCTGGGGGCTTAATTTGTAGCACGTTCTTGCGCCTCTCAGTGACGACCATGTCGATCGAAGGTGAAGGTGGTGGTGATGTTGCGAAGTCTTTGGAAGGTGACGATAGCCGAGAACGACTGGCACAGGCGAGATACTCGAGAGACTTCCGAAGAAGGACGCCAATCTCAAACCTGGCGACGTCGAATACGTATGACCGGTGCGACCGCGTCCGTAGCAGCAGCAGCGGTAGCATAAGGAATGGAGTGGGTTAGTTAGCGACTTCAGGCGCGGCAGCGAAGCGGCCCCATTTCTTGCTCCGATTTTTGCGGGTAAGACATCGCCGCTAATTAATCTCGTCGCCGCTGCTCGGGGACAGTGACAATGCCCGCGGAGTGTGGAATCCGCTGAATCGGTGCCATAACGCGAGCTCCAACAAAAAAAACACCTAAGTAAGGGCGTCAAAAAGGCGAGCCAACGGCACGCCTCCAGTTATTGGTCAAACTTAAATCTCCACCAAACGAAAAGTGCCAGATTCAAGAAAAATATATACAAACACACGTTTCTTTTTATTTTTATTTCCGAAATTTTCCACCTCACCTTTTTTCAATTCTCGTTCCCCGCTCTTAATAATTTACCGTTAATTTTTTCTTTTTCTTCTTTTTTTCTTTGCGAATAATTTCAAAATCTTATACACGTGATGTCAACGCGCGAAAACTATACGCGGTGTTATGTGCTCGAGTGCACGGTATTCGTTTCGCCTTGGTGGATATAATAAATAGAGATAGACAAATGGAGATACGAGAGAATGTGTCTTGCGTCGTTGCCCACGTCGAGATTATCTCGAGAAGTTATGATCGACCGTCCTCAGTAGCAACGGCAGCAACAGCAGCAGCGCAGAAGAAGAAGGAACAGCAAACTCGCTGCTGCAGTTTCTAACCCGTCGCATTAAACGCCGTGTCCGCACAGAAGAGAAAATGAAATAAAAGGAGAAAAAAGTAAAGAACGATGGACAAAAAAAAAAAAAAATGAAAAAAATATTGAAAAACATTTTTCGCCTCTTACAATCAGCTGCAGTAACGCGGTGCGGTATTATATACCTTTATAATATCGGAATAACACTATACGACTTTAAGCTCTGAGAGTCCGAGGCCAGGATCCCAGGTGAACTTCTATAGACCCTTACAGTTTCTTATATATCTATCCCCGTTTCTCAACAACTTATAACAGAGCTCACTATATACTGGCTTAAAGTGCAATCGGTGTTTTTGCCACCGTACCGCACCGCATCGCACCGCGAGTGCTTTTCAGAGCTGGTTAAAGTCCGCACCGGCATCGGTATATGAGCCGTTGGATCCCATGGATCAGTAATTAGCGTGGAATGAGCTGCGTCGCGGGTGATGAGCCGATCGTATATTACTCGTCGCCACTGCATTCTATTTTATTTATATTTATTCATTTTATCTCTTTTTTTTCTCTTTTTTTTTTACTCGTTGCGCTCTTTTCTCAGTTATTCGCGTATAACATCGTCGATATATCGGGCATCGATTTTTCTCACGCAAATTATAATGAAATCTTTTTACATACATAACGTTGAACACGTGCATATTTTTCTAATCGTCTTCCTTTTATATTCTCTGTTTCAGATGCCATGGGTAAGTGATCATCGGATGGTTTTTCAATCTTCGATAAAAATGTCGACATATTTTAAGGTAGGACGACTCGATTATACGATTGGAATTAATCCGATTCTCAAATAATGGGACGGGACGTTGATTAATTAATTGTTACCTTTGCCGGTATGAGATGGAAAATTTTTGCGCCTCTCTCCGTAAGAAGTTCTAGCATGGGTTATTCATCTACAAAGGTATGAGCCGACTGTACATACGATACCATAGTGGAATGGGGTATGGAGGGTTAATCTTACTTAGGAGAAAAAAAGAAAAAAGAAAAAAAAATGAAACACAACTTAGCCGTGAGTCGGTGCAAGCGACGATGATTTAATCATTTGCCTCGTTGGAAACGACGGCTGATGAGGATGATTGCTGTGGTATGGGGCGTACGCACTCTTCGGACAATCAACCGTAGTTACCGATCTGTCACGCGCGCTATGTGCTACGTCGGTCCCATACGCACTCCTTTTTTTCTTTCTTATCTCAATAGCGTTCGTTCGTTATCTTCTTTCTTCCTCATTTTACTCGTTCGATCTTTTTCTTGCGTTCTTTCTCTCTCTCTCTCTTTCAAGTTCTCATCTCCAGAGATCTCTTCTCCGTCTCCCCGAGGCTGAAGAGCTCGCGAGAGAAATGAGAGATGAGAGATCCTCGAGACTCTGAAATGCATCACGCCCAGCGAGACCTTACGGGCAATAATCCCTCTGCAGAACTGCTCGCGTTTAATTAGATTAATTAGATTAATTAGATTGCAAGCAACGCACACCGATGTACATTCTATTCCGTATACCATGACGCATACCGTAACCAGCGCAGAGCGCCTCTTTGATGAGAAAGAAAAACCCCAATGAATCGTTAACATTTTTTTCTTCTTGTTTTTTTAAATTATACATGTATACTGAAATTTTATTCTTTCCAAATTAGTATTTCTCGTAATTCTCAAGATTCTAAAGATAGAAAAAAAAAAAAAACGTTCACATCAATTCCTTTCGCATTTACGTACCTGTAAATTATATAATTGCTTTTGATATTCTGAAATTACTTTACTGTTGTGTTTATACTTCTCAAGCTTTTCAAACCACCACATGGCGAACGTTTGTAGTCTTCGTCCAGATGTCAGTCAGATGTCTTTTTGCCCGCGTATAGGACTCGAAAAGTTAGTTAGTTGCCAATAGCTTTTGCTCAGCCGCAGACATCGCAGTCTACCGCGTTGTATTCCGCGTCTCGCAAATCGCGTAGCAGCTAACTCATTTTACAACGTGTGGCACGGCAGACGGGATCGTAAAGGAAATAGAAGAAGGAAAAAAAAAATAAAAAATTGCAACTAATTAACTGGTAAAAAATCATGAGAGCCACATTTTTTGCAATCTTCACTCGCGGAAGAGCACGCCCGGTATCTTTCGATTCTCTTTTTTGAGTCGCATAGATTTTTTTCTCCTAGTCGTAGAGATCGTTTGTTAATTTTCCCCATTTTTACGAACCGATACAGCGGTCATTTTTTTGGTTTTGCTTTTCAATTTTTCTTTGTTTTAAATAATTTAGCGACCTCATATCTATCTCCGGTTGAAGGCCGAAGTTTATCGCTATGTATATATAGACAGTCCACAGTTGAGATAGTATGGGATGTTTTTGTTAAACGAGTCCTGCAGCCTGCAGTCTGTCTCTCCGTCTGTCCGTTTCTCGAGTCTCTCGGCCATTTGGCCAGACTCTAGGCTAACTAATGAAAGTTCGAAGAACTGCAGGCGGGCTAGCTGTTATCCTCCCCTTTGCTTGGCGATGTTGAAGTTGTTGTAAAGAGAAAGAGCGAGTAGTATACGGTGTGCCCATTTTAAAAGCCTGCAGCAGCAGCAGCAGCAGCAGCAGCAACAGCTAGCAGTGCAGCCTTCACTCATCGCGTGGTGCAGGAATCATTAACGGAACCCGACGAACGTAATTAATATATAAATGAGAAAAGCTTAGTAGGTAGGTGATTCTCTCCCGAGACTCTCGATGGCTTTAAACGCGAGAATTGCTTATGGTGCCCTATAAATATGTATTGGCGGCGTGTTGTAGCCCCCCGTCGCGGTTTAGCGAAGCGAAGAACGGACGACTAACATCATGAAGCACCATTTGAAATTGTCCAAGGTAACGAGATAGATAGAACTCGAGTCTACCACCTAACGAACTTGAATATTGTACATAATTTGCCTCCTTTTTCTTTTTAACTCTTTTCATTTTTTGTTTTATACATCTCTTTACGGATGCAGGTCTCTTATTAGTTAGTCACCTAGCTCGTCGGATCGTCTCGACCAGTAGTGACTAGTTTTGTCATCTTTTTTCCCCCTCGTATTTGTCGCGAATCATTCTCCAGCGGCTATGGTTGGCAGTTATATAGACAGTTCGCGTCAATTATCGTTAATCGTTATAGTATTACGACTTATTCGAGTCTCACGGTACCGCGGAGTCGAGTAATTGTTATGTAAATTCACGAATGGTTTTCTTTTTATGCATCTAAATTTCACGGCTGAATAACGTTCGGAATTGAACTTTTAATACTCTCCTCATTTTCCAAGTTATATTTAAACTTGCAAACCGTTGTTGTTATCTCGTATTATAATTTAATAGTTGGCTTCGATATCCCTGAGGATATTTAGCCGGATTTCTGACGTTTACGATCTATCATGTGGTATTTGATTTCGACACCTCGTTTTATACTCGTATTAACGAACTTCACGATTACTAGTTTCCTGCAAACAATCGCGCGCGTGAATCTCTCGACTATATGCATTTGTATTAGCCAGGTCCTCTTTCTGTTTTTTTCTCTCGCTTTTTTTTTTGTCTTTTTTTTAGCCTTTTCAAGTTTGCACGATCGCGCGTTCAACGCACTTTGGATCCTGAGAGTTGGTATAAAGGCCATCCACTTCTGACGGTCCCTCGTTTATGGCCCGTCATTCCTCAGGTTGATGAGATGCGTATTCGCTCCTCGTTTCTTATAGTCAAGGATGGATTTCCCGAATAGTTTCATCCTCGTTGGATGAATTAGACGTCTGATCCGCACGGTATTCCGAGCACGACATCCTCGAAGTATATAAAATTCTAAAAATATTTGTTTAGAAACTTTACAGTACAATGGCAAAATTACGCGATGCAACTAAAGCTCGTAAGTTTGCATCGGACGAAACCACAATTCAAATTCTAGAGCGAATTTCAACTGCAGAACACACCGCCTTTGGCTACGTAAGAGAGAAGACCCTGAGTAAAGAGAATAATTAAGCGGTCAGTTGGACCCGGTACATACCCACCTCTTTGCATTCTACGTTTCTCGTTTCCTTTGTGAAATCTACTCGCATATATGACCGTTGCACTTTGCCAGAAATCTGCGGAATTTCATTGCGTATCTACGTACTTACGTACGTGTTTCTCGACGATTGCGCCGCGCCGGTGCAGCCGGTTGTTGCAATCCGAGTAGAAATAATAATTCAAAGCAGGGGTCAACGTTCTCCAGATTATGATGAAAGTAAATGAAATTTATTTATTCAATGCGAGTATATCGTTTATCGATGAATACATATTTTTTTTCATAGTTTTCGGGTTGAAAAAAAAAAATATGATCCTTTTTCGGGGACTATGCGCGAAGGTTATCAATTTGAACGGTTGTTGTCGGCGCAATTAGAGCGAACTAACGGGGTGGAACGGGGACGAATGAAGCAATGGATCTTTTTCGGAGACGCCAAGGTACGCGGAGGTGAGTTCTGATGGGACGATAGTTCCGAAAAGACGGATGGGGAGCGCCGGGACTGGGACTTATATATATATAATAATACCGCTTTCTACCGGAGTCAGGGTCCGCGGGTTTTAAAGTTATGCGCCTCTTCTTGCGACGTGGCCGCTTGACGGCGGTCGTTGGTTTCGGTATAGATATCGTCCGCCCCGTGTCGATATGGGCAGAATGTCGCCGCGAGATCTTTTGCCAGTTGTTCCGAAGAAGCACCCGAGCCAATCCCCGTGGAGGTAAAAGATACCCACTACGTACGTGCCAGCATCCAGGCCTTATCCCAAATATGCCCAATTAGCTTCTCTTGACATAATAAGCAGATAAACAACTTTGAATCTTTTAGACTTTCAATGCACCGCGCGCGCGGTCAGATCACAGCGATCATTTTTTGCCACACTGAAATGCGTACGAAATAATCTCAATAATCACGCATTAGGAACGACCTAGTCGAAGGCTTGAATTTTATTTTTTTCTCTAAATTAATTTTTTTTTCATTATATCAGCATCGTCGTCATTTTTTTGACTTATGTACAATCATATCACACGTAATACTACTATTACATTATACATTATGAAAAAATTTTCTAAAACTAAAAGCGTGAGAAAAAGAAGAAGAGATGGAATATCATCGGAGCGATTGAGTCGAGCTGTTTGATTTTGGTATGTAGCTGAGGCTGCAGCGACCAACCTCTTTGGTATAGCCGGAATTACGGTGGGTATAGAAGCGGCGTAGAGTTTTGATGGGTCCCACGAGCTCGGAATTTTAATGGAGCAGCGATCCCTCGCACCATCTTTACTCGCACCACCATCACCACTCGTTCTTTCGTTCCTTCCTTCCTTCCTTCCTTCTTTCGCTTGCTTCTCCTCGCCTCTCATCGTAATACAGACGTAGATTTAATAATGGAATGGTTAGTGGATTTGGGGCTAACGTGTTGCAATTTTTGGAAGCTGGTCCTTCTCTTTCTCTCTTCCTCTCTTTCCATATATATAAATATATCCAGCTCGTGTACGAGGATAAGGAAGGGAAAGTCGAATGAATACGTGAGTGGCATGTGGGTGGAGTTAGAAAATACAGGGGTGCGAAGTAAGAAGCCCACAGCTAACCCCTCTGCAAAACGTCGTGGGCACGTAATCTATTTGTTCACTAACCGCGCATCGGCTTCATCCTTGAGGCAGACTAACATAACCCTGTACGTATCCACGGGGACCTTTTATCCCGGTTTCCACACGCCAAGTATAGTGCGGTATAAAGGATGCCCGATTGAGTTACGAAACCAACGACGATTATACGCGTACCTATGCTCCGGTCCACGTAGATAAAAGGGGTGGGAAAAATAACATCAAAATCGTACAAATATTTTATTACCCTATAAATATTATTGCAGAAACACAAAACCCCCGAGTTACAAAAAAAAATCTATTCGCTAAATAATACCGAGCCGAACGAGAGTAACTTGGAAGTATATAAAAAAGAGAAAAAGTTTATATCCGAATTGAAAAAAAAAGCGTCAAAGCCCCAAGTGTACGGCGTGCGTAGTTTATTAATGTGATTTATGGATAGGTGAATGTAAGTTTTCTCTCTTAAGTCCGGTTACTACCGCATTGGGTTGCCCCGTGGTCTCGTATTTCGCCTCGTCGTTCTTTCTCGTTCTTTTTTCTTTTTTTCTCTTTTTGATTTTTTGCTTTTCTTTTCCTTTATTCATCTTTCTCTTTAGCGAGCGCGGTTCTATTGAATCAATTGATTTTTGTTATGCCGTCGAGCTGGTGCACCACCGTCGTTCATGAACGTGGTAAGCAAATGTGGGGAACGGGGTGCTGCCGCAGGACGGCGCCTTATAACAAAAGCACAGGTGCTCCGGGTCCTGCGGTTTTTTTATTTTCAGCTTTCTTTTTTTCTTTTCTTTTTTCTTTTTCATACCTGTACGCAAGAATCATATGCGTGTAGATATATACGAGGATCGAAAGACCCGTGCGGTTCGATGTTTAGGGCACGCTCATATTCCAATATAGCTGGTTTGAAACGACGCCGCGCGACCCGGGCGCACGGAACTTTGATAGTTCATAAAATGAAACGGATTTTGATTCGGTCTCTTTGTAACCCCGCACCGCAGTCGGTTATTGGGTTACAAGGCAGGCAAAATGCGGTATAACCTCTAACAACAGGAAGTTCCTTACCCAGTCGCGTTTGCAGTAACCGACGCGCGTGGGCCCTTTTTCATTTCTTTCTTTCTTGCTTTCTTTTTTTTTTTTATCTTTTTTACTTTTATTTATATTCCTTGGAGCAATTTTCTTCAGAGATCTTCTTCGTCTAAAGTATCCAAGACGCGTTGCTGCTGCCCACTAATACCGCGTAGAGTTTTCGACGCAAAAGTAGCCGGCGGTCAGCACCGAATACCAAATGAATGCCCCTTACACACAGACCTCGGCACGGAACATCCCATCCCTTATGTATGACCAACCGTCGTCCGGAGAGAGATATTAAATCAATATAGTATAACGTTGCAACGTCATCCCAAGGGATTTTAGGCCCTGCTGCTGATCAAAGAAAAATCAACTATCTATATATAAATGTGTGCTTAAACGTTGTAATGCCACTTCATCCGATCATCTTATCCGTACCTTTGATGGTAACACCACAAATCGATTGACAAGTGAAGATAAAAAATAATAATAATTATACAAATATCGATTATCGATGACCTAAGAATTGAAAATATAGATCTAGAATCTTTTCAATTCATGTGCGAAAAGAAGAATATTTAATTGTGATATAGAATTCTTTTTTCATTTATTTTATTTTTGGATTCGTAGAAATTGCTGTTCCTAGAATTTTTTCTTTTTGGAACGTGATGAATGATTGATTTTTTTGGGGGCAAAATGCGTGGTTGGTTTTCTGAGGTAGAAATTGTAACCGCAACTGCAGCGGGCACGCTTTTACCACGCCAACATAGCCGAGTGGTTTTCCATCCCCTGGGGAATCCCATGGAACTTCTCTCGGATGCGGAACACGGTGCTACTAAAATGTCCGAGGTGACCACGGGATGTGGGCGTTTTGGCTGTCCAGTCCAGAGACCGAGTCGTCGCGTGAATTCTAAACCGTTCTTTCGTTCGTTCGTTATCCTGCCTTCGGGATACGGTACGACCCTTACGGGGGCTGCAACGATCCTAAACTATGGGGAACGTGATACACGCTTAGTAAAGTCGAGATCACGAAATTCGTGACATCTGAATCGCAAGAGCGTTTCGATGTATTTCTCATGAATTTTTCTGCTCCGAAATGCGAAAAATTGGCGATAACTCGATGGATCAATTTAGTTAGCAGACAATAAATGACACAGAGGGGATAACCGAGTTATAAACTTAGATCAAATGAAGAGTAATAAAAATCGATAGGAAGTGAATTTGGTATAACGAACACAAGGTGATAGGAGGAAGTGGAAGGCCTGGAGCCTTGAATAAAGCGGTTTTTGATTATCTAACTTGTTTGTTAAATCGCTTGTAGGTACAAAAGTGTAAGCTGGTATTGGCAGCTACTAATGCTGCAGGTATAACGTTAACGATATTTGCATTAGCCAAATTCTGATTATCGTAGCCACATTATACTCTTGAGATCGCCCATCGTCCCGTCCCGCATAATTACGAACACGTATGCATAATGGGATCATTACTTCAACTACGCTACGTTTACCTAGCTCGGACCGTAGCTAGGAAACTGCCCACAGTTGTGCGCGCCTTATTATTCCTTACGATATTATTCCGAAATTAAATTGCAAACTCTCGACGGCGATGATGCTGCTGCAGTCAAGCAAAACATCAGCGTTGTTTTACTCTAACTTAATTCTAATTAACGTGGCTCAGCCAAATTAATAACGTCGAATAATTCACCGAGCATAGTGCTAATATGGTAGGAAATAAAAAGAATTTGAGAAAATAGATGAAAAAAAAAACTAGAAATAAAAAATCTGGGAGAGGGGCATTTGTGGGCCCTGAACCGCGGGCCGTGACGAGACATTATAAAAACTATTGCGAGCTCTTTATTACACGAAAAAGATCCTTCGCGGGATAAACTTTTACACCATATTAGAGTCAGTCACTCGCACGGCGACGACGGACGGTGTGCTATAACTAAATTCAAAAAATTTCAAAGACAATTATTTCACACCGCGGAGTTTAAAATCTTACGCTATTCCGTTTCACGTACAACTTACACAGGTGTTTCTACCTCTATACCTACTTTCATTCTTTAGTTCAACATATAATATAAATAATATTACCTACTCAACGGTTGTATACATGAATGAAAATTACGGAAGAGTGATCGCATTCCCCTTTGAACCGTGGGTATTAATTAATGGTATAAGATCGTCGAATCGTTTAATCCGTGATTAATCGTGAAAGGATAGGAAGATTAGTTCATATAATTTCTCAAGGTCTACCAGTTTTGAACGGGCCAGAAAACCAGCTGCCTTCGGACTCCCACACGCGATATATCTTCGCGATTTTCATTCCCACCTCTTTTTTTTTTTTCATTCCTCATCTTTTTTCGTTCTGAATTTCGTTCCGATCTTACGAATTATACAGTTGACAAAAAAATTCTAATTCTAAGATCTTGTCACGGGTTATATTTGACCGATGGATTTTCCGACGTAGTAAAAATTTTTTTCATACGTCTCTCCTCTTTTTTTTTTTTCAATCATTTTTTGTGACCGACTGTACAGATATAAGCATGGTTTGGTATGTAACCGCGGATAAAGTATGATGAGAGTGAGCATAAAACGGGCATAAGAACACCCGCTGACCATTGCTTACATAAATGCGTCGTCTCGCTTACCCGCTGGGCATGTAACCATGGTAACTAATAGTTACTTACTTATTAGCATATCTCATAGCGCGATAACTTGGGACGTCGCGTCGCGTCTCACCGGCAAAGCTAAAGATATATCCTAAGAATACCGCGCGGGGCCTTTTAGTCCCATGTGGAATTAAACGGTCTTCTTCCCTATCCGACTATATACCTACTAAGGTTAAAGAGTCAAACTAAAGTTACGGTAGTATAAGAATCGTATAAGTAGCCGCCGCTTGGATATTATACAGGAATATAAGGAAACGAACACTTCAACTCAGACGTATACGTACCACTCACCATTTACTATTCCTTATACGTTTTTTTTTTTTTTTAAATCTTTTTTTTGTTGTTATTTTAACATCCATACTTTCAACCATTTTAATTACAGCTTCGCTACTAGACAAAAAAAAAGGAGACAAAAAAAAAAATGAGAGAAAAACGTCACGCAATTTTAATATACACGTACATAAAAATGTATGCCTTGCAACGCCGGTACATATGCGATTTATCTCATTGTATGAATATTTATCGATGTCACAGCTGGCGCGTCGCGGATTGATCTTCGATAATCGATTATTATCTGCGTTGATCGTTATGCGGGTAAAAACGAGCCGGCAACAACCGTTAATTTATAGATTGAAATTGCAACATTATACATTATATAGCATATAGGGGTACGCTCGAGGTGTAATATAAAAGATAGCGATCTGCGTATAAAGTATAAGAATTGAGAGAGCTTCTTTGTAAAATAATTTCAACGATAATCGTCCGGTTTAAAAATAATTTTTATTTACATTCTCGATTATATTCACTATAACATATACGTGTAACGTTCGACATAAAATTACACGTACGTAGAGGGTGTGATAGTGTGTACATAAGCGTGCAAGTTTTATCTGTCCGCAATTAGTTTTTCCAGTAATTAAACTGCCTTATATACGCGGAAGCTTTATAGGGTTTATCATAAATATAGCTATGTGTTTGAGTGCCGTCATCACTAACGTTATAAATTAGATAAAAGCTACTCTGTTGTGTCACGAGATACTCATGTACGTATCCTTCTTTACAGTATTATGCAGTTATATGAATTTCTCAGCACATGCAGCCACAACTGCAGCAGGTGACGTAGTGCACGTTACGTACGTGAATGCATATAGTTAAAACGACCGATGCACATGTAGCCGTAGTTCGTGTTCGTGACGTTGTAAATGATTTCTGAAAAATTTTCATGCGAACGTTTCACACATACACGTGTATAACTATATTTATTCAAAACGATCGTGTGCGGTAAAGAGAAAAATCAGCGCTGAGAGAAGCTGCGTGTACGTATAGGTAAATAAAAGATATATAAAAAGGAAGGAAAGAAAAGAAGAAAATAATAATCTTTACGGTAAATAATCTACTGCGAAACGGAAATTGATTATTATCTGGCATCTTACCCAATTATCGATACATTATACTCGGTGTCGAGGAAATTATAGATCGCAATTATATCGAACTCTTATCTACTTCTTTCCATTCTTCTTATTTTTTCTAATTATTTGTATCCTCGCCCATTTCCCACGCGATGTACATTATCGGTATATAGATAGAAAAATTCAATGCATGATGTGTATACAGAGCATTCCATGTCAAATCGAGCAATGATTTTTTCAGATTACACGAGTGCTTTTTTGAGATCGGAGAATCGTATGAAAAAATCGGGAAGCGGATCAAAAATGGTGGGGTAAAAATCAGTGGTCGGGTCGACACGGAATGCCCTATATATATGTGTTACGATCGAAAAGACGTATAAGTACAGGAAGCACCGTGTCCAATGCACTGGTTACTCGTTTGTTTTCACTACCTGAGACGAGGTGCGCCTCGAGGCAAGGCAAGGCAAGGCAAGGCAAGGAAAAGAAAGGCAAGTCAAAAGCAAACCGAGAAGAGAAGAGAATTAAATGTGCGGTGGGCAACGCGGGTATAGTAGTAGCGTCGAATCGCAATGCGTGACGGTCAACGGTGTCAGCGGTTTAACTGCGCGCCTCTCGCTGAATTATCCGCCGTGTCTTTCTACAGAAGACTTGGCAGAGAAAAGTCCTTCTCGAATTCACTTGAAGTTAGCTGCAACGCAATGCGACCCAATATTACACAGATAGGTATGAAAAAATTCGGGCTAATACCTTTTTGAACAAAAATTTTCACCATTTTTTCAAACGCCCTAATCTGGAAACTCGAATTATATGGAAGAAAGAAAGTTGGGTCGAACTCAATTCTACACGCCACTGGGGGTCTGAGTAGTCAAAGTTCAATTGGTTTGTTTTATTTTGAGAAATTGAAAAAACTAATTCAAAATCAGTTTATGAACGGTAGCCGTTTCTTCGTATCGTCGCGGTTTTCTCCTGGTTCATTTTTTATGCGAACCCGTCGAGAAGAAGGCGGTTTTTGTACCGTTGAGGATTTATTCTTTTAGAGTAAAGCAAGAGCAGAAGCAGCAGCAACGGGAGTAGGTAGTAGAACAGAGGATGAGGAAAATGATTAGTTATTAAAATGGCTATAATAATATATAATCATGATCGGGGTGTGTCCGCGGTAAGGAAAGGACGGATACTACACGCTCCCTGCTGCAGTGCATCGTGAAGAAATCTACACATATATATATTTCCATGATACCGCCGTATACCTACATTATAATATCTACGGATAGAGCGAGCTACCTGCAGACTACGGATTTTCTTACGAGAACACGTAGGTATATAGATATAATATTATTTAAAAGAAGCGCGAAGAGAACCGACCCGGACTGTATGTGCAGGTGTACCTTTAGGGTCGAGATCCCCTATATACGCGGAGTTAAGAACACGCGTATTATAAAAGAGGCTTAATAACTGTTATCCAGCGAGGATCGCGCGGTGGACCCTATAGAAGAAGAAGAAGAAGAAGCAGAAGCTGTGGAGCTGCTGATGCTTCTGATGCTACTTTAGAAGGAGGAGGACGTGGAGGAGGCGGTCAAAAGTATCTTGCGGCTTCCTTACTCCTACCGCACAACCAGCGCACCTTATAAAATGGGTACCTGCAGGACTACCGTAACGATTCCCACATGCACGAATCGCCCGCAGTCCCTTAACTCTTGAATTAATTAGACCGAAGAAATTATGAAACTACATCCTACCGTTTCGGAGACAATTTTTGGAAAAACATTGTATAAAGTTGCGATATTTTGAAAGTTTGAAACAACGTTACGCAGCATGAGCAATTTCGCATGGTGAGCAAGAAGAGGAGGAGGAGGTCGAGTAAAAGGGATGGGGTGTAATGAGGGGGTGGAGAAAACGCGCGCCCATATAGTTCGAGTATATAAAATGAGATAACAAAATATTTACATATTATCTGCGCTCACCGCTCGCGGTGTCCCGTTGTTATTCCCACTCGTGGTTCAAAACCAAGAGAGAGAAGAGATCCTTATCTGCGAACAGCTACGAGTAGGTACGGTATTATATATTAGCTACCATACCGCCGCGGTTGGTCGGTCTTTTCTTACAAGTAGGATATAATACCAAATGCCCGTTCATAAGACGAGCCTAATGAAAGAATTTCATATGTACGTATCGTATATGACTGTGAGCTGAGCAATGGTAATACCTGCGTTTACCGAGTCATCTCACATCTGCATAACGGTCTTTCCGAGACGAGGAAACCAATTTTATGTGGTGTACATGTATATCTATGCGTTTGAATATAATTCGCTCGAAGAACAAGACTCGAGAGTATAATAATATCTTCTATATTAAAACTCAATATCTCTTTTCGAGTAAAAATTATGTCCGGCCGTACGTGTTTATTTATTTTACAACCAGGAGATATGTGATATATTATATACGCGTGTATATTATTAGGACATAATTAGGTCGTCGCCTTCGCGAGTAAAGGCACCTATATATAATATGTATAAGAGCTCTGCGGTTTTCGCGTTTGAACGCGCGTGTTTCGTACACCATATTGTATACTGTATACATATCCACCTTGGAAAAGCACGGGCCAAATAAACTTCCCGCAGCAGAAATACTAATTAGATCGCTATACTTATTCCAAAAAGACGTCTTATATACGCTGCCGCTTGCAGCAACAGCAACACCTAACGCGGTTCGCCACCGCAACGTTGATATACCAACGACTCTCGGCGCGCGGATTTCAAGCCGAAAAAAAGCGGGTAAAGAAAAAAAAAGAATTCAGATTTTTCTTTTTTGCTGATTGGCTGTAGTCACGCGATATTCGTTTGGGAATGCAATATACTCGAGGTTACGAGGTAGCTAACATACGCGGACGTCCAGTAACTTACACTCAGATACCACGCTTCGATACTCCGCGACCGATGTGGGTGTAGAAACCGATACGATCTCGCGCTCCGCTATCTTTTTTCTTTTTCCTTTTTTTTTTTTTCTTCTTATTGTGTGTGTATTTTTTTTTTGCTTACATTTTTTTCTTTCAAGGAGAAATATTTTAAATGCGATGATGATATATACACCTTGTATCGTCTGAGAATTGAAAGAAAAAAGAAGAAAAGATTTTTTTTCATCGACTTAGAAGTTCCACAACCGTGCGTTTTTGCGAATTTTTTTTCCCAAGGATTTCAGTATTCAGATACGGAGAAACTTTCCACATAGGGATATCGTCGTAGAGAACGAACTGACTTTGGTTACATTGAAGCAAAGTAAAGCGTCGCGACGACCAGCATCCCGAACTTCCGCCACTCGTCGAACGACCCCACTGTATAGTATACCGAGCATAAATCTCGTCCTCAGGATACCCTCGTATAATCAAAGGATGTCCTGTTGCCTCGGATATTACGTAATAGGGTGTACGATATATAGTCCTGCGCGACTGTTTCGTAGGACATGAAATATCGTGTGGAAATATTCAAATCAAAGACTAGGAGAATATAATAAAAATTAACCAATAGTTTTTTATTTACACATTTTTTAGGGATTTTTGTTTTTTCGCCTATGGGCACCAGAAGTTACCTGTTACAGTTTAATCATGCGTAGGTAATAATAATATATTAATAGAATTCGCAAAGAAGATTATAAATGTACATATATTTGTGGGGATGAATAACAGAAGAGGTTGGATGGGGAAGGTATTCTGGTACCTAAATGTAAGCAGTAAGCCATTTTCCAGACGATGAGGCGCGAAGCCCTGCGCCTGCCTCTTAGCGTTAGTAATCCTTACCTACCTACCTACCTACCTTGCTGCAGGCCTAACTACTGAGCCGCTTGGTCGAGGGAAGCCAGTCGCAGGTGCGACCATGGGGCTTCATATTCCATCTTTTCCTTCTATACGATGCAGAGGGTGTCCCGGTTATCTCCCGCGGTACATACCTATCCTACTACTGGAATGATTTATCGCAGTTCTTGCTATTGGACAATCGAAGCCGAGCGGGAATCGCGTATGTACCAAAAGGTATGCGTATATGTATGTACGTTGCACTCGTATATACGTACGCTCAGCGTCTATCTACGTTATACCTTCTCCGTAATCGTCGGATCTTTTGTCCCAGACCGACCGACCGAAGGGATCAAGTAATTCCAACGGTCTCTGATCCCAACCGCTTTAATCGAGATCATCATCATCATCGTCATTATCATCATCATCATTTCAAATAAATTCCTTTGTTTGTTTAAACTACACTGATTTATATATTGTGCGAGGCAAATTGTTACGCGGATAAAATCATTCGCTATATTACTCGAATAACTTCGTCGTGATCGTTTTATAACCTTTTATAGATTCAATCAATTTATATACTTTGCTTCACCCATATTACGACTGTATCTGGAATTAAGTTCAGTGTCCCGAATAAAGAATCGAATTTCTTTTTCGCTTCGCGAATTCTCGAATACTAAATTTAAAATTCGATTGCCAAATAATACCGAATGTATATCGCCATTAACGGTTCGTCACGGTAAGCGGTTTGGTGTTCCTTGACTGAGACTGATCGGGATCTCCCGCTGCTTCTGCCGCTGCTGCTGCATCGGGATGATATTTTCGCTTCGGTTTGTCCCGGTTCAATTTGCTGGGAATTTTCTGGCTTTGTAGCAAAAAGAATTGGGGGGGAAAAAAGACAGAAAAAGCTATAGGGATCTTAACTTCGTCGGCGACGAGTCTCGGAGCTTTTTACGCCCGTAACCCTCGCGTAATGGGAAACGTATACACATATATCGAAGATGAAATGGAAGTACTCGCGCAGTTCGGTTTTCATAGATAGAAAAATTTACGTTTGCGGAAAAGAAAAATAAAAAGGAAAAAAAATATGTAATCTCTACGAGACAGCCACTTATATTTGGAGTACACCCGTCGTGTATGGAACGTCCGGTAATTCGAGTATAATCTATAAATATATCTTCTCTTTTTTTTTCTCTCTTTCTTTTTCCACCCTCTGCAAATGATGGAGTCAATCTTCGTCACGAAATGACCAAAGTTATGCGATAACCGTGTTAACGATGTCCCTTGGGGACCTGGGGACGTAACTGAGGGAGAAAAGCTGCTGGTGTTGCTGCTATTGAAGGGGGGATGGCTGACTCGGGTAGGCAAAAGCACCACCAGCAGCATCACCCAACATGAAAACCATCTACGGGGAAAGGGGGGTTAGGGTGGTCCGCGACTACCAAACTATACTATCCCAGGGTAAACAGATTTTAATGAGTGGAGCGCTGTTTAAACTGTATAATAACGTTTGCGCCAACTTTACCGTCGTCAATTCCCCTCTCATTCCACTTTGTTCCGTCGCCTTCAACCCCCAGAATTAGTCCCCGAAGGACCGCTTTTTAATCGAGGTTTAGCAAAAAATGTTTTCCTTTTTTACCTTTTCCTTTCTATCGTTTATTTGTTCCGTCATTGAATAATTATTTTTTGACCGCATGGACGTGATTCACGTAAATGGCGGAAAATAATCGGTCGGTCATTCAAGTTTTGTGTAACAAGATTATCGAGAAATGTAGGTGCGGTATAAGCCGTCCAATTCACGCCCTGATTTATAAAAGTACAATAAAAAAATTTCTTGAAACGCCGTGGCTTCAACACGTCACGAACTACTCGAACAGTTTTCATTGTCGGCAACACGCTGGGCCCACACGAACGTCACTCAAATTTAATTTTTCATACACCGTATATTACGCCCCGTGCTAATCACTTTGCAAACATCCTCATTTTTTCGTACCTCCGATTTTATAGTTATCAGCTGAAAATTACGTTACGCAAATGTTTTATGCCACCAGAAAGTAGAATTCGTTATTTGATTCTTTCATCTGAGTTTTTTTCTTTCCAATAAAAGAGGGGGAAAAAATTACAGAAGTTGATGAAAGATGAGGGCGTCAGGGGAGAGGTGTTGTGCGAAGGTGGACCGAAGTTTGCTATTACATGGTATTTAAGTCTAGACCAGTATTCGCGTCGTTTCATTATTTTTACGACTGTTGTGCCGAAACCAGAGCCAAAGTCAAAACCTGCAAAGGTCCGCGAGCTAAAATTCTCTGGCACTATTGCTGCACCTCGGTATTAATTATTATTATCAGAGGTTCGCAACTGTTCGTTAATGTAAATTTACGCTTGAATCGTCAAGTCGATTTTATTCTGAAATTCGTGAACCTGCACAAAAAATGAAAAAAACTAAAAAAAGATTGAATGGCTTGTTAGCATGAGAAGCGATGAATATCCCGAATCCGATTCGACCGTGCAATACTTTTTGTTTCGGTGGGTTACGACGAGCGATTTTGGTAGCGATCGGATATTTCTAGATTGTCATGTCCTTTTTAGTAGGAGTCAGTGGTTAATTTAGTTCGAATTGATTATCGACGGACATTAATAGGTGTGACATAACGTAAAATAATCTTTAGCTAATTATAGGGCAAGTCACATTACGATTCTGTATAAGTTGTTTAATTTTATACAATTATACCGGCTGAATATCGTTCCTCAGATATGTCGTATCCTAGATCTTATATAGGAACGGACTGGTCTAGTGCGTTATGCAAATTTAGTTTTAGCCGATGTTACAACGTAGATAACGACACGGAACGTGTTAATAGTTTACTGTTTTAATTGACTACTCCGATTTGGAAAAGCGGGTAACTCATTGATATACAGGAACACAACGTTGTATCTACTTTGAGACGATCTAATCCGGTATCGCATCAGGTTTTACGTTTTAAGGCACATATAATTCTCGCTTTTCAGACCGCGTACGGAACCGCCGCTGTTTCTTATACGACCTGCAACATATTAGACGTGTGTTTAGTAATGAATGTGGTTGAAAAGTGAAAGTCGTAAATAAAAACGAAGTGAATTTCGTTAAGAACATTGCGAGGGAGTACGAGGAAAGAAAGATGAAAAACGAAAAAGAAAAAAAGTAAATGGGAATGGAAAAATGGAAGTGAAAGCGTTGGTTTAAATTTGGAAAAAATTCAAATTCCTTATCCCACACCGGGTTATAATATGCCTCACGGGAGACATCGTCTTGACAATAGTCTGACGGTCTTTCCTTGCTTGAATATAACGTTAGCATTAAGACTTGTCAGAAGTTAATTCGGTGTGACATCCTAAAATTGCCTGGTGAGAAAATTATATTCCTTCCCTGTCACCTCCTCCTTATACTGCGTTAGGATGTATAATGTATATGTATGTATAGTAAAACGACGAGCTTTACTTTAAAGCTAAGGTTGAGGTCGCTTGCAAACCGACTTTCATAAAAGTTCATAATATAGTATAAAAACGCAACATAAAAAGGAAAGAATAAAAATCAGGAGAAACAAACTCGTCGTCTCTTATAGAATTTTCCTTTCTCTGTAGAGTCTCCCGTGAATTTTTTTACTGAAATATTTTATCGCGTTAACGTACGTCATGAGCTTCGATCTCATCATCGGACAATTCAAATTAAAATGGCATTCGTGGAGGACAAATTTTGCTTCCAGACTCGAATTAAGCCTCGCGAATTGTAAGTCTGAAGATTTTGGATTAGGAATTTTCGTGGAACGCACCATAGACGGCAACTTACGAGAGTTGCGATATAACACTGGTTGGATATGGGTGTTTTGTAGGGGTTGCCAGGGGTTGGTCGTAGGGTCCAATGACGTAGAGCGGAAGGTGCGGGTGGTGGCGCTGAGCTTCAACTGGCGCGTATCGATTCCTCGGAAGCGAAGCGAAACGAACCGAGGCAAGGCAAGGCAAGGCAAGGAACACCCTCGACCTCCCTCTTCCATCTCCTACCATTTCCCTTCCGTTCCCCTCAAGCTCACCTCGTTTCCTGTATCCTTCTCGAGGTACCCGCAGACCGTAATCCTGACTCTGTATAGGTATAAACGTTTCGCAAGATCCGCAACTTCACCATCAACGTTTCGTAAGATCCGCAACTTCTCAAAAATTCATCAACAGCATCTCAAAGGATCTGGATCTTCGCGACCTTGAACCTTTTGCTGAAAAAAAAATACACAAACTCGTCACTTCTTTTTTTTTCAATGCTATTTGAAGATTCGAGAAGGTATTTCCGATGTATAGTCATCTAGAAATGATATATCGATGCGGATGAAAATTCTTGAGCTATGACGAATCTGGAATTTGAGCTTTTGTAAAGGTCAAGTAGTTTGCGGTCGTATAGATTCTCACTGCTGAATTTGTGTCGTATCGTTTGGTGAAATGGCGGGAAAGGAAGGGAAGGAGGTTTCAGTTTCAGTCGTAGTTCAGGGTCGAGTCATACAGGTGGTCCATAACGCGACCTGACGTAACGTTACTGCTACTGCTACTGCTGTTGCTGTTACTGTTATAAAAATTAGGTAAAATTTTCCAATGAAAAGTTGTACAGATAAATTTACTTACCGTCAACAATTTTTTCTAATTCCTAACACGATTCGATACGGTCGGTCTTCACCGTAAAACAAAATTCGTGAGATTACAAACGACTTCCTCGGTAAAAGGGTCGAAAAATTCCGGAGATCCTTCGGGAGACCACAATTATATATATCGTTGAAATCCCGACGCTGTAGCTCGAGAATGAAAAATGAAAAGATTTTTAAAACAACGCGAATGAGTCCGAAGAGCGTGCAAGTCACTGCCCCCATATGATTCAGCCTTGGCTCGGCGTTTTTAGTTTCCAGATCGGTATCCTCGATAAATTATAAATATACATGTTACTCTCCCCTTAAGTTCGCGGGTAGTTACGGATGAGGTTTGTATTATACTTGCAAGTATTAAAATACAACGGTAACGGCATAATATAATATATATAAGGAGCACAATAGCTTCATATTATAATGTATCTCCGCATGCAAAAAACAAAAAAAGATATTGCACGCAGGAAGAAGTTGTAGAGGAGATAGTGAATTGTTTGTTTTTTTTCATCATTCAGGGTGACCGAAAGACTGAAACACATCGTCTTGGTAATATCATGCAGCTTTTCAAGTTCAATGATATAATGGGGTTTAATGAGATGTTAGAATTACAATTGAATAGCAGCAGGATGAGTTAATGGAAATCTTGGGGTGGCCTCATAATGCAACGATGATAATATTACCATCTTACCGGATGTATATAAATGAGTCGAGTGACGGGGTAAAGTGAGGTTGAATTAAGTGTAATGGGAAAAACGAAACCTTGAGAAAAATAAAGAGAGAAAGAATGAAAGAAACAAAAAAAAAAGAATAAGAAGAAGAAAACTATGTCAAACAAACGTTTATAATTTTCGCCACGCCCTCGCTCGCATCAACTCGTGTCTTCATACGACGATACTAATTCTTATCAACACAATGGCGGATACTCCCCCTTTTTTCGTTTCCATTGCCTGCACTTCACTCCGACAATAATCACACATGTGTAGAATATTATCGTTCATCTTATCTCGCTATTAACATTTTATAAATTCAGGTGCAACAAAAATTTTCCCCACTCTTCGCGCTTGTTTAAGCTTAATATACAGTTGGCATAAAATGTCTGCTAATCGCGACGACACTCTTCTACTTTTTTTAATTTCGTTTTTCTTAATCAATTTATTGATTACGAGAAGACGTAAAAAAAAATCAAATTCAACGAAATCTGTAACACGCCGAGTACAACGTACTTTAACTTTGGTTCAAAGCCATCAACCCCTCTCCACGGGGTTACTGTCATAAACATATCGAGCTGCGAGCCTCCCGAGCTACTCTGACCTACCCCAACTGAAACATTACGCGAAACGGCGTCGTAAATAAGCGTAAGTATAGCCAGACTTCTCGTCGGTGTGAGACCCCATACCTACCTCCTAGCTTTTGGACGGGGGAAGAAGAACTTTGGTATTTATATAGCTTGCGATATTGATATGTGCCGTTGTATCTCTCGCACTCATCCCCTGAAGTTATAAACGGGGTAAAAAGTGCGCGAGGCGGGGGAGGGGGGAAATGTTATGGGCAGTTCTGTTTGAATATTGTCTCCGTTTATATGCGGTTGAGTTTTTAAGAACGTGTGCGACAAAGAAGGAGAGAATAAGTGTAGAATGAGAAAGTTGAGAAGAAGGAAAGTGATTTCTTTTGAGCCTATACCGCGCATCAGCGATAAAAGTGACGTAGGGGCGTCGCGACGTCCGTCAAACCTGCGTCGGCGTTTGCCGTTCGGAGACGGAGGCGGAGGCGGGTAAGGTCGGAGGGTAGGAGGAATCGAGAGTTGTGAGGGTTGATGATATTTCTACTCCGTGGTGGAGGGGAATATACAAGGCAAGAACGTTGTATATAGATGGGAAAGCGCAGACGCCGCGCAGCATCCCTCCGCGTCTCGAAAAGGACGCTTGCCAGTGAATGGCGACCGTAGCAAACCAATCGCATTCCCGTTTTCGATCCCTCTTCCCTTCACCATACAACCCTATAGACACGTTGGATAGATGTAGGTAAATTCTCTCTCACTTTATACTCTCGCTCTTATTTAACTCGTTCTATTACAAGTCCGAGACGATCATCGGCCATGTACCGCATGACGTGATCTAAATGAAACTGCACGTTTTGTTTTTCCCAAATTTTTATTAAGTTAAGATTTTATTTTTCAATTTATCAATCTCCATTCTCTATTCTCTTTGAAAACCTTAACCCAGTTTTGCTATACATTTTCACTTTCCCTATCCGCCGCACGTAGACGTTGATCAATAAAGTTTGCTCGAGGGCAGGATTTGTTGATCCGGAAAAATGACTAGTACCTCCGAGTCTCGAGACCTGATATCAGGTCTTTGTCTTTCCCCAGTAGATGTTCTGGCGCGGCGGCCCGCAGCGATGCAATTTACTGAATTGTCCTGAAATCCAGAAAGTTGGCTGCGTCATGAGGAAAATAGGGAAGGAATAAACGGCTTGATATCTATGTGGTGCGTATAGAGGAACCCCTTATGTAGCTATAGATACCAAAAAGCAATGGGAAATAACGAAGGAAAATGAACATAAAAAGAAGAAAAAAGTTAAATAAATTGCGTTTTGCTAGTGCGATTGCGTTTACTAACGATTTCATGGCGGTATTTTCTTTGAGTTTCAATAAAGCTTCACCTCCATCAACCCCGATGTGCGGTATGTGGTGTAAATTAATCCAGAAGCTCGATTTATATAAATCGTTTGATTTGCCGCCGTTTATATATTCCTTATTGCAGTTGCATTTTTTTAGACGCGTTACGTGTGCGCGTTTTTTTCTCTTCCTTTTTTTTTCTTTCTCTTACATATTAAACGTCCGTGTGAGTATATTCACCTGCACCGTACAGGTGTTCGCGTGTCAAGCACACGGCGCATGTGTAATACTTGAGTAGGTAGGTAGCCTGCGGTATTATATAGGGAAGCGAAGAGAAGAGGAGAGGAGAGGAGAGCGATGGACGTGAACTTCATGAATCGGGTATATAGAAATAGGTATATTAGTATTAGTGAATTACATGCGCGCTCCCTTATTACATCCACGAATGGGGGTTTCACTTTCATGCATATGTGAATTTCATACACTACGTGTACCTATACATGTATGGTTTCAGAATCTGTATACATATATATATATTACATATGAAGTACATTCGATAAACTCGCTCGATAGAAACTCGAAGCACAATTTTTTACGGCCCGTATTAATTCTCTTTGACAATCTGACAGCCTGGGCAGCCCGCCACAAAGGGCCGCGAGTCGACCTAACCCAATCCAAACCTGTGACCGTTTTTTACGGACGATCCAAAACGCGTTTTATTATATATGTATATGCTCTCGATATTATTGCATCAAATTTTCTTTTCTTCTCTCTCTCTTCATTGATTATTCAAATTTTCTTGTTGTTTCATCTCATTTTATTACATTTCCTTTTTTCTTTTGCGGTCCAATTGCAGAGATGTATTCTTTGTATCGTTTTAACGTGTAATATAATTGTTAAGTATTGTCTTGCAATTAATTAATGGCCATCACAGTCCTAACGATGTAATTAACTTGTAAAAACGGTCTTAGTTTTCTACAGAGGATTTCTTTTCTTTCCGAGTTTTTTTACAATCCATTTTTTTTTTTGTTCTTGCTTTTTTCATCGTCGCAATGATTCTTTATTTTCACGTCTCGCAGTCTGCAGTGTTCCGTACCGGCTCGCGAAGCGGAACCATTCTACCGTGGCGCGGGCGAACCGAGATAAAAAAAAAAAGAGAGAAAGAAAAAAATTATAAAGAGAAAAAAAATTGTGTAAAAAGAAAATGAGGAACGTCGATGAGGGAAGAGTGGAGGATCGGGTGAGGAGAGGAGAGGAGAAAATTCGGTACTCTATACCACCGCGATGCGGCGTTCTTGCTATAGGCCGTCGAACAGTTATCGTATAAACCGTGAGTTGGCAGCACGAGAAGGGCGACGTCGTTATGTGGTCTTTGCGCAGAATTCAAACACCCCGTATAATCTGATGTACGTAGAAACTCGTGTGTACCTATGGGAACAGTTTACCCGATGTATAGGATCAGATAAATATGTAATCAGTATTCGAAATCGTTGCACAGATTTGATACGGATTAATTTGATTCTGTGGGAATGAAATGATTTTTAATTATATATAGTATATTCGAATATATATAGAGCTAATGAAAACCGACACGCAGTTTACCTGTATGTATCGCCGTCGATATTTATATGCCCAGATCGTGTCTACTCCAGCGTATAGAAGTCGTCGATACGCGATATCAGTAACGAGTTACAAGTCGTATATATTTCTGTTATCGTATCTACGTTACGTCGTGTTCGTTTTCCGACTACCTGTGCACCTATACGTAATATACCCAAGGGTGACATCCTACTTCACAGGTTTTTCGGACTCTTCTACACGCAATATAATTATCTCTATAGACCGTTTCGCTATTAACGTTAAGTATATGGGCTTTAAAAGATACACAAATTTTGAAAGCACAAAAGTTGTGTGCCGTTCCTCTTTCAGCATTTCGAAATTCCTTGATAACTCACATGTGCCTTTGACGTTCACCTCTTTTATTTCATATTATTTCATTCTATTTTTTCTCTTTTCTCTCATTTCTCTTCGACTCAACGGTGAGGGTCGCCGGTTGTCAGACAAAGTTCAAAGCGCTATACGTAATCTGAGTGGAAAGGTACAAAGACCTACGATCGTCGATTACGGGTTGTTAGACCATGACAGTCTTTGGTCGGTTGTTGGGTCAGTCAGACCGAGACGTCAGACGTCGGTAAAAGTTCGTTAAGATTCCCGATGCAGAGGCACATATGATGGGACGTTATATCGTGTGTAGGAAATGTGGTTATGTGAAGAGTGTTTTGGTTCCTTTTTTTTTTTTTCCCTTCTTTCTTCATTTCTTGTCCTGACTTATTTTTGATTTTCTTTTCTTTTTTCTTTTTCTTCGTCTTTTTTTTTTTTTGACTTTTCACCGCACGTCGTACCCTGAGCGACGTTATAGTCGTCGTTGTCGGTCGGTCGTTCTTAGCGAGTATAGTTGTTCGTACAACTCGTAAACTTCTATACCAACTTGTTTTGAAGAGGGTCATTTATTTTTCCCAGCTGTAATTCAGCCGCGGCTGTTCAGCTCTGTTGGGTCAGTCTATAGTTGGCCCGACGTACGAGATAGTTTATCATCATTTAGTCGCCACGACCTGCCCCAACATTTTAAATCTCGCCTATCACACTCTATCATATGCGTACACTTACACAAATTTATATAAAGAATATATTATGCACACACACATTATACGACGACGTATATAACCATCGTCTTAACGCGACTATACTAAACTCAAAGTCAACTTCCTTCAGTCGCGGCGCGCGCGCTCGGGTAAATGTCTGAAATAAAATTAAGAGAAAAAAATAATTAAATCTCGGTATGCAGTTTCACCTCTGAAAAACTACATACATGTGTATCTCGTGCATGAATCTTCTGAAGTCGTTTACCGAGTTAATTTCCAGTTTACGATACTTGAAAATTTCTCAAATCTGATCTTTCCAAATTCTCGATTCGCGATATATCACGGCTCGTATCGTCACTCCATAAACGCTTGAAATTTTCACACGCGTCGTGCTAGTTATGAATCGAGAAGTTATTTTCAGATTCGTTTGCCACTTTTTTTTATTTTTTTCTATACTCTTCATAGATTTTACTATTTTTTCTTTTTCGTTTTTTCGAATTCCTATAGCGCGATACACTCGCGGCGTCTTACCGGGACGATTTCATTTGATTTTTTTGATGGCTTTGGGGGATCGGCATCAACATCAGCATCAACGTCGGTTAGAAATGCATCGTAGGAATGTTCCTCGGTTATGTGTACATATGTAAATACATATACGCGTTTACATATGTATATATTCACGTATATAGGTGTATATATACAGAGAAGTTGGTTAGATTAATGGCGGCGCGTCACCGGATCGTAGCAGTGGGAGAGACGCGAAAGCGTCGGAGGGGCGGTGGAGAGAGAACCGTCGGAGGAGGACGACGACGACGACGAGGAGGAATGAGATGGCGGGTGTAGTAGGGGAAACGAGTGAGTGAAAGAGAAATCCAAAGATAATAAAGAGAAAGAGAAAGATGGAAGGATATAGAATAAAAGGGAGGGAAACGGAACGGAGCGGAGAGGAGTCACGGGAATGACGTCACCGTGTCGTGACTCGTGACACGCGCGTGCGAGGTTTAATTAGTGGTACAATGCCGAATCGCCCCTTTTCTCTTTTCCTCTTTTCTCCAGCTTTCCTTCTTTTTTTTCCTCATACTTCCAACGCCCCCGTCTTCTTCTTTTCCCTATACATCGCCCTTAACCTCCCGACGTTCCTCTTTCTGGCTCCCCACCTGCACGACCTCTGCCCTTTGCCCTCGACGAACTAACTTCAGGACCCACGTTTCCTCCTCCTACCCGCGATCCACTTACCGCAAATTTCGTCTTCATCCTATTTTTCATTTTTTCTACTTTTTTTTTTCTCTCTCCGAATCCGATGATGCAAAAAATCGATCATTACAGGGTGATTGCAGGCATAAATTGTGTATCGGTAAAACGATCATTTTAGAAATTTCTATTCTACTTTACGAGACGCTTTAATATCGTCGAAGACCACGGTGATTTATTCGTACGTAGAATTTGATCGTTTTATTTATAGATTAATACCACTGCCGTTCGGTTATATTATATTTATGTCTTAAACTGCAGTTACCGTGTGCAGCAATATAATATGTATAAGAAAGTAAAAGATGTATAATACAAAACGCGCATATATTTAACTAAAGTTTCTCATACCACGCCGACGGTTAGGTACCGTAGATAGGGTACTATAATATAATCATGATAATCGTTCCGTATATATATACCGGCAGTGCTACAGTATAACGAGATCCCCAGGTGAATTCAAGCTTTAATGACTGAAAAGTGCTAATTGTGAATTTGCGTTTTATGGAGGAAGTTGAAGTCCGTTCTCTATAGTCAAGTTTTATGTGTACCTACATCACCGGATTACACACACATATCCCACAGCCCCTAGAGCAGGTTGCTGCAGCTTTGTATATTAGCACCTTTATGTTTTTTGATGCCTATCACCCAATGAATATATATTCCGTTCTCGAACAGACATTAAAAATTCTGTCCGAATTACACAACTACAACGTACCTACCGTATAAACGAAACGTCGTATAATTATGCTGCAGTTCAATGTCATCTTATAATTTCGCCACACATGATCTCAGAATTTATTCATGCAGCGTAATATACATCATATATCTTGCAAAAAATAACTACCCGCTCTTATATTCTTTGACGAAAAAGAAAAAGAAAAAAATAAAGAATAAAAGAAGACAAATTTTTGACGTGTCGGCAGACGCTTGCATGGCACGTGTGTTATAGATATAAGTTAATAAACGTAAGTGCGTCGGTTGTCTCGGTCGAGAAGCGAAGCTCGATCGCGAAGAGGTCCGTAGAAAAGTAGAGCCATGTATAATATATGGTTGGATGAGTATATGGGAATCAAGATCGTGGTCGGGGTTGTAGGAGCGGGTGAAAGCAGGTGCAAACTTGGGCTGTCAGGAAGTCGCTTACAGCTAGGCGGAGGACAAAAGCTTCCCGGGGGACTTGGGTGCCTGCGCTTAGAAACGGGACGCGAAGTAGATATATAAGCGTAGAAGCATCGCAGCGGTATGGCGCGTGGGTGAGCAAAAGAGCCTAACTGTGAAATAACAGGGTGGCCCTTACCGTCCGCCATTCTTTTCCCTCCTCTTTTTTCTTCTTTCGTTTTTTCTCCTTTTCGTTTTCTTTTTCTCGCGAATAAGGGATATCCTCGTACGTCACTTTCTCGGGCCTTGTTTCTTCCTCTTACTTTTTTCCTGCGGTAGTGCAGTGTGTGCAGTGTGTGTATATGCGATGGTTACTTTCCAAAAGAGAAGTTATATCGATTTATTTATACCTCTAGGAACCATCCCCGGTCGATGGGGCTATTGAGAAAATACAATATATTGTAACCCAAATAGTGAAATTACACGCGTTATCAGAGAAGAGAATTATGAAGAAAAAAAGCGACGCCCTATTCAAATTTACTTCATTAATTTTAATTTTTTTTTTTCTTTTGTTGTATCACATGAAACAGCATTTTACAAACGTATACGACGATGGAGTAATTATGTTAGCGTATTATACTTTGGGCGCATGAGATGGGCGTTTTAAAAAAGTCTGCAAATCGTTTAGCGTTGAAAGTAGTTTACTGCAGCAATAATTGGAGTCGTGTCACTTGAAATATAATACACATACCGCGGATGGTGACCCCAGGGTTACGAAGGGCGCTTAGAGGGGAAGGACGCGTATACGCCGACGTCGGCGTCGCGTCGGTCTCGAAACGCGTGCCCGTGAATTACAGTTCAATTTATAACTGTCACTATACTGGAGAGAGTTGGAGCAAAGTGTAAACTCTTGCGAAAATAAACTCTTGCATATTCTGAGAATAAGAAAAGCAAGTGCGACGATCTGCAGCAAAGTCTCGAGTCTTTAGCGCTTATCCCGCGTACCGGTGCACAGCTGGGTGATCTCAAAGTTTTAGGAAATCTACTCAGCATTCCAATTCATCTTTTTTTTTTTTCAATCTGCTTTCCATCCAGACCCATGCACCCTTTTGTTTGTTAATATTTTCGTATGTATTTTTATTTCCATTATCATTTTCATTTTAATTTTCATCGGGGTGGTGATAACGCGGTGGATATTGCGAATGTACGGCGTTATATACGTACGGGAAGAATGCTAAGAATTCTTGAAAATATGTGAGAAATGTAAAACGACTTTGAAAATTCCCACAGTAAATCAGAGTTAGGGGCTGATGGGGTGATGTATATGATTACACCCTGTCTCCTAACAGCTATAAATCTCTCCTACCACGCGGGCTCGATCCTACAGGTATATCCTGCCTCCAAGGACTCTGAAATAGCTTTGCTAGTGCTGCAGGAATGAATATATTTTCGTAGGAATGGATTCGAGCGGGAAACTCTTGAATGAAGATGGTGAAGGAATTTTCAAACAATTTGGCAATTATAATACAGCTCGCCTTATTCTATCGCTCACACTAACGCTTTCTACCGCCATGATAAATTTGCCACCAGCTCTTCTATCGTTTGAAAATATATGATGTGTTCATTGTAACAGCTGTCGCTGCTCGTCTTTTTCGTTTCGAGAAAGATCTGTGTATAGGAAAAGAAAAAGAAAATTGAAATATTATATTTTCTTGAACTCTCGGTCGTATCCTTCGCTTTTTTGAAAAAGCTAGGGCATCGAGTCTTCGAACCTCGTTGCAAACTATTGTTATTAGTGTGATTATGGTGCCCGTGCCCTCCCATATACAGGGCGTTTAGATATTATTGCTACAGCTGAACCTTCGCGTTTCGGTGTTTGCCTTCGAGGCTTTTACCCTAAATTGATGGTTAAAATAGATATTCGAAAGTGTGGTTCTCCAAAGACATAATGACACGGATGATGAGTAACCGGTTCTTTTTTTGTCAAATTTGTCTCTGCCAAAATTCAGTCCTCATATAATATAATAATACTTCATTATAATCGTACACCCTTTCCATGATCCCTTTATTCCCACTTGTTCCGTTTTTTTTCTCTCTCCAGTTTATACGATCGTCGTTGTATAATCAGGAATAAATTTTTATTTTATTTACACACTTTTTTTCGTACAGTTCTATATATATTGCTTATGAAATTCATTCGTACGCCGGTTCCTCCGTCGCTCATGTGGAAAAAACTGGGAGGAAAAAGGAACCAAAAAAAAAATAGAGAAAAAAAAAATGAAATGCGGTCTGCAGGAGAACAACCAACCAAGACACTCGGATAGACAGACGCCCTGCTTTTCTCGTGTGAAATTACTTCGCTGCGCGGCTTACCCTTTATCCCAGCTCTTCTCCCGGCCTTCCCTTTTCCCTATTTCCCTGTTCCCCGTCTCTACCTCCCGTATTTTCGCCCTCCGCTCGTGTATCCTCATCCAGGAGGGATCTTCCGAAAATAAAGCAGATACATCTATCTATACGCGTGTGTTTTCTCTCCCAATTCCGCCTTTCCATTTCGTGTTCCTTCTGCACTATACTATGTTCCCCGTGCATTATCTTATGTTATTATACGTGAAAATTTGCTTATCTACTTTTCTTATACACCACCGAGACGTGGGATTATGTATAAATCGTTATCCCTGCCACTTCCTCCGCAACAGGATCATAATATCATCTTATATAGATATTGTATAACCTGCACGTGTCAAAGCGAGCCACGCGAAGAACGATCAACGTACGTTTAAAAAATAGATCTTCCGTATCAAAACGACGATCAAGCAAAAACAGAGTTGTAACTCATTTTTTTTCATCGTATAATATAATTATTATATTGTAAATATTTTTTGCCATTCGTTTTTTTTTCATCTTTTTTTTCTTCAATATAATACGTACGTTGGTTTATCTAATTATCATATAATTGCGCGATTATTATCTCTCTCGAGACTTTATTATTGCGATATATACATACGTATATAGTATATATGTATAATATATTTATAACGTGTGCTGCATGCGGGCGGCTCATGGCACGCAGTTTTTAACGTTGAGTACACGTGATGGGCGTCGTCACGCGTGCATTTAGTTTTACAGATCTTTGAACAAAAAATGACAGAAAATTACACGTGTATAACTCGCGCAATAACAGACACGCGATTAAAATCTACCACTAGTTGGAATGTGCGATTATATATGTATATACCTACATAAATATTATGTGTAGTGCGAAATAATTATATCGCTCCATATACAGCGAGCTGTTTTTTTTCTTTTTTTTTCTTTTCATACAAAACCGAAACGCGTGATTAGAAAAAAGAAAAAAATTGTACAGATTTAATGAAACTGTAATAGAAAATAAAATCATTTTTGTAACTTGTGCAGAATTGGTCCTAGCGATTTATATACTTATATACACGGTCGGAAAAGGAATGCTTGAATTTTTCCTCGCTGCACTTTTCAACGAATCTTTATAGCAGGGTGTTTTGCATGTACGTATATAATATAATACGGTATAGTAGGAGTATAAGAGTAAAACGCTTGGCTTAAATTGAGTCGAATTGCACGCTCATTATTACCATACTCGTCGGCCGGTCAGCCGACCATTTACAGAACGTTATCACTGACGTTCAACTAATTGCGAGCGCTAGCTGTTCTCGAGCTCCCCATACCGCATAAGCTTCGTGTATATTATATAGTGCGCAAAACGGCCATAACCGAGCTGTACATATACATACGTATGTATAAACTAAACAGTTCTTTGGTAAAATGTTACGTGACTATATGTATAACTTCGTCACGAGTTTTGATTCTTTTTTCTCTTCCTTTTTTGCAATTTTTTTGTTCTCTCAAATTTGCCGCGTATATTTTACAGCTATGGGGGGGTTGCGAAAGATTGTTAAACTAAACGGTGAAAAATTAACCACCCAAGCTGTATTATACACCTATATAAAAATATACCTGTACACCTATCTACAAGTTGACGGGCGCTTGCGAGCTCCGCAATTATTCCCCAGAGTTAGATAAGATTAGACCAACACCAGCCCATATATATACCTGCATAGTATAGGTGTATAGCAAGCTCTGCAAAGTTTTAAACAGAACTGCAGTAATTTTTCACTTTTTAAAACCAGCCCTATGTATAGTATATTATTATAGCTAGACGCAAACATTTTATTACACGAAAAATTATATGTTCGTAAATTTTTTTGATTTTAGGAAAATGGTGTCCACGTAGAGAATGGAGTTCGCCACCCGATGCCCAAAGAGCTGCGAGCGACGCGGCGCGTCGGGGTGTCCTCTACTCCTCTGTTTTCCTCGGCAGTCCCGGTGAGTGAAAATCATTTTTGGATTAATGACTAATTTAAGAGTTGTTTCCTTTGCATTCCATCTGCAACAATATTGAGAAGTGGATGTTAAAACGTAATCGCAAATGGATCGAAATTAAATGTATATAAATTCTGTACGTACATATGTACGGCGTATGGCTATATGTATATATTTTATACACGCGGTGTTTGGTCGAGTAGTTCGGAACCAGTTCTCGTTAGTTATAATCTGGACGTCGGATCGCCGTCTTGGTACCTATAGAAAACGGAATATAAGATAAAAAGAGTTTTCTCTGCCCGTTAGCTAGTTAAAATTTTTCGAAACGGATCTCTCGCTCCTTCTCACTTTAAAACACATACCGCCCGATATATCCCTTTACCCTATATGTATATAAACACACATCCTTATGTATCACATATACATCTACTCGCGAATATTCTATATATCTATATATATGCTGCAACTACAGCGGCATTAACAGTAACAGAAACCACGAGGTAGGCAAAGGTAATTAATTTGCGAATTCATGGTATTACCATTGCAAAGATTAACATCTTCGTATAATTACTACGATCTACGAGCCGAATGCCGGATTCTCACCCATATTTATTTACCTACTATTATCGTTCATTAACCGTTCATGCCGCGCGTTATTTTATATACCCCCTTTATAATACGTATACATCCACCACCTGATGCAACTATATAAAATATATGTATTAAAATTGGCGAAAAAATTATTATCTCGTTCGAGAAATAGCTGTGAATTCCGTTACCATTAGTAATATGGAAATGTAACCTGCAACGATCATTCGATCTGAGTTTTGCAGTTTAATTGGCATTCGCGAAAACTTTTAGTTTTTTTCTTTTTTGTTTTCTCTCTTAATTCCGTTTCTTCTCTTCTCCCAGCTATACGCTGTTGTACCTTAAATTGAAAGCTTTTCTGGCAATTTTCTCAAGCAACGAAAATTCTATATATATTTGCTATGTATAAAGTGACGTAAGGCGGCATTCGCGGCTCGTTCATACCTATATGTATATAGATACATGGAGGGCAGAGGTGATACGATACGCATGCGCTAGGGTTGCGATAGTGTTCGTTTCTGGGCGGCGGGGTTTACAGAGGGGGGCTTCGGGGGTGGCCACGGCGGGTTTTGGGAGGGAAAGAAGGTTCGCGCCGTCTCATTCCTCTCAGTTTCTATATCTACCTCGTATACCGGGTGAGGAAACGAGGAGAAGAAGGACGCGGAGTTGAGCGAGTAGCGCAGAGGTTAGCGCACGAGTGAGTGTGAGCAGCACTGAGGAGCCCTCCTCAGTCCTCCTCAACCTCTGACTCGGGTCGACTCGGGTCGTCATGGCAACGCGGCGAGGCGGTAATGCGGCGGTAACCATGGCAGCGCGAATCCAGCTCTTTCCCGCGTCCCTCATTCGTGCCCTCCTCATCCAGCCTCTTCCAGCCTCTTTATTCCTCCCATCTAGACGTCTTTATTCCATCTCACGATATACCTATACCCGACCAAAGTTTCTTTTCCTCATTTGCTCGATGCGATTCTTGCCCTCTTAAAGATGCGGATTAATATGGAGTCGAAAAAATTCATGTATATAATCAAAGATTGCAGAATTCGTCTACCCCAGGGATATATGATCGGATGAGGAATCGGGATCTATGATCGCGTTATCGATCCAACTTTCTTAGATGAAACTTTCTTTAGAATCCTTCAAAGGGTAATAACTAGTTCGCCACCCCCGCTCGAAGGAGTTGGTAAAGTTTCCGTAGTCTAGCTGCTGATCCAGAAATAACTGATCCAATTTCCCCACGAGTTTCAGTGTAATAATAGAGAAAATCTGAGGATTAAGTAAACTGAGATTAGACCGCGTGAACAAATCCGTTGAAAGTTCATTTCACTCGATAAAATTATATATGACCTCATAACCATAATATCACGTATCACCCATAGCTGAAATCGCGTGTGACCTTAAAATTCCGCGCTTGGGTGTTTTCCAAGTAGTTACCTCATGTACGATGCAACACATATATACATATATCTATGTACCCTAGAATTACGGGGGTTTGGTTTTTCGACCATCAAGCGTAGTGGTAACCCCTCCACTACGGTGTAGCGTGTAAGGGTTGTGGGGTTGGCGTCGACTTTGACTTGGGCTTTCGCAGCAGCTTCGGCGTCCGCGCGTTCGGGGTGAGCGAGTTTAAAACCCCTAGGGGTTTTGAGGTCCGGGCCGCGGGTAGATTTATCGGATGTTTTGGTCGGCGGCCATTGTTGGCTCGGTTACTTTCGTAGGTACCTAATCTTCGATGCAAGCGAAATCGTCGGCGTATCGCCGTCGGTTTTTCTAACAAAAAAAGTTGTCTTCTTATTTTCCATGCACATTTTATGATACGCTCAATTTCTTATCCATGATCCATGAGCTCTCTACGCGATTATATGGGGTATGCTGCAAGCCGTAACAACTACGTAGATTTGTTGAGTGACATTTACGTAACGGTGTATACGTGTAGGTATATAGTATGTATATTACTCCGAGCGTAATAAGCGTCAGGGTTTCGGGGTTAACGCAACCCTCTCGACCACAGCGAACGAACCTGCGGGGTGTGGCGATGCTGGTCTCTGATGGCTTATCCGTGTACCGTGCGGAGAGCGACCGAATTATTAATTACGTCTCAACGTGCGCGAGTTACACTCGCTATCTGCAAGAAATAACGGAATTAGGATTCGAGTAAAATTAGTGCGGTCTATAATGCATGTATGGGAAAGTATAGACCTATAGTCGATGATCGGATGGATCGAATTTTGATCGTCGGTGATATACGTGGTATTTATTACCCTACGATTTTCGATACATTCGAACGATGTGTTTTACGTCCGACTATGAGAGCAGCGAAGGAAAAATAAAGAATAATAATCGTATAAACGGGTTATATCCTCTTTGCCGGTTTCGCTCGACTACGTACCCACATTATATACAAGAGCGCGAGGCAGTGCCGAACCCGTACGCGGCGTGTTCTTCGATTAGCGGGAGCGACCCGACCGTGACCTCGTCTCTCTTTCTCTCTTTCTGAATCTCTCCTCTTTCCTTTTTCCTCCTCTCTCTTCTCTCTCGCCTCTCCGGTTGCCCTCCATCTCGCAGCACTGATTGGACGATCCATCACCGAGCGCTTTCCCCCGACTTCTCATTCCCCCTAAAGCTGATGCCGCGGCCGGAGGCTGGCGTATATATCCATATAGCCAACGTCTGTACGCTGGACACACGCACAAGGCACAACCGGCACAAGGCACAAGGTTTCTCTGCCCTTGCGCGTCGTCACGAGCGTCGTCCTTACGCACGAAACCCCTCGTACCACACGATTTTGGATATAGGGGCTTTTTGGGCGGTCGCGCGGGAGAGAACGGGGTCAGGAGGGGTGACCGTGTAATTGGTTCCCGTGCAGGAGGCAGAAAACACCTCCGGACCGACCATCGCGTTGAGGAAAATGAGATTCGTGGTTGCTTCTCGCAAGGATCCCAACCAAAGCAACCTTGTAAACACGCCCTGTACTCCCCCGTATTCCCACCAACCTCACGCCCTTGCAACCAACCAACCCTACGGTCGACCTTTAATTAGACCATTTTCAAATCACGCGGATTGATCCTGTACACCAATTCTCGCAGGATTTATAGAATCGTAAACTATCACCTGCTCTTCCGTTCCAGCACATCTGATAGAAATTCAATTTATACTATTTTCTGATTCTTCCTTTATTTTCTCACTCGGAGAAGAGATAATAATGCGGTTACGTCTTAAGCATCTTTCGATATGCGCGAGTCTCGTTCGTGGGTCGGGTATTAAATATCTGGGCATCGTGATATAATAAATTGTACAAGTGGAAGGAGAGATTTGAGTTGGGCTAAAGAGCTAATAGACATATCTCTTTGTGTGTCGGTCCTTCGGGTAGTTTCAAACGGCATTTAAGGTGCAGAACACGTTATGGTTGCCGCAGCGTTCGACCGACGATCAGAACCATGACTTGGATAATTTCTGAGCATTCGTATAATCGATGTATTACATGCATCGGTTCGTGTCGCGTCGCGTATTATCGAAGCCTCGGATTTCAAAATGGATATAATAACGTGACGTAGTCCACTGGGATACCTCACGGAGGGAAGAATTAAAAAAATGGTTTAAACGCCGCAATCGAAGGCGTAACACCCAAGATAGGTAATAGTAATAATTTCGGTATAATGAGACGCTGCAGTAGTGAAAAATGAAAAAAAAAATCACAGAAAAGAAAACTTAGAAGAAAAAGAAAGTATATATAAGAAAAAATAAACCGGAAAAACAAGCAGAAAGAAAGAAACAAACAAAGAAAAAGAAGAAAAAAAGAAAATCTGTAATATATAATAATAAGAGAAAGAAAGAACGAAAGAGAAAAAAGGAAAAATATATCTCTTCGTAGCTTGACGATTACGAGGCATTTTTCGAACACAATCATTAGCGCAATTATTATTGTGTCGAGGTACAATGAGCGCAGCTACAACCACCGACAACAATGGGTATATGCCGAAGAGAGAAAAAGATTAAAAAAGAAAAAGATTAAACAAGAATAAAAAAAAAGAATTAATAAAAGTAAAAAAAAAAAAAACAGGCATGGAGTATAAAGAATAAAAGAAAATAATAATGAAAAAGCAACGAAGAGGATCGCGCTGAGTGCTGCACTGCAGCAACCAGACACAAACTATACCCACTTTTAAAAGGCACACCAATACAACTCGTAAAGTATTATTCCTCTTATATCATCATCATCATTATCATCAGGTATTTTATATACACATACAATGATAGTAAAGTACATTCGGTTTAGTGTAAAGAGAATATATCCTTTTGTTATATTATACATACGATAATCTGCACACCGCGGCGCGCTGGTCAGAAATATTTATTAATAAATATGATCCTTAAATTGACATCTGATTGCTGAGGTTCTTAATGGATCGATGATCTTTAATAAATTCTTGTGTATAGTCACAAGTTCATATCATTCATTAGAATATGTGTAGTGCAGCACGAATCGAGGGGAGAAAAGAAAAAAGAGAAAATGCATTCAAGAAATCGAAGTAATAGATTATACTTACTAATTGTTTCATTACGCGACAGTTGAGTTCTATAAAAATTGGAATCTGACGAATGAGGGCAACGAAATTCACGCCTGCTTTTTTTCGAAAAAAATGAGTGGAATGTATTTGATAGAGGTTAGAGATAGATGGGAATACGAAATAACAGAAGCAGAAGCGGCAGCTAGAGCAACTTTTATAAGCTATATTGTGGCGTTGGGGATAGTGAGATAGAGGACAGGAGGACAGGACGCACATGCTCGCACGGAAAGCGGGCCACCCGGGGCCCAGCGCTCTCTTCATTTCCAGGCTGTCACGAGCAGAAGAAGATTTGGCCTGGGTTTGACAGCTGCAGGGTCTGGGCTTGGGGTGGGCAGGTTCGGAAACTCCTGGGCGCGGGGGTGGGTCGTGGTACTACCGGGCACATGCCACTATCCTATACCCCGATGCGAACCAACCACCCCCGTTAACGTCGCCTCCGACGAACTCTCAATACCTTACACTAATATATCTCCGCATCATTTTCTAGCCGCTAACAAAACTCACACAACCTCAAATTTCGCTACTAATACTCGCTAAAATCTCAGCTAAAAATCTCTCTCTCTCTTTCCATCTTTTTTTCTCTTTCCTCCATCACCCCTACGAACCAACTATAATACGTACATACCTACTACCCTTTTATAAAGACCGCGTGTACAACACGGGTTTCAATTATTCACCGCACGTAGTTATTTGTTCATTCAGCTTTTCTTCATCTGCTTTTGATCGTTTTCTTTTTTTCTGTTCTTTTTCTTTTTACTTATTTTTCCTTTCTCTCGCGGTTACCATTTACTTTGAGAAACGACCCTCTCGCGTATATCTATGCATGAATGTACGTACGTATAATATGCAATTTCGCGGGCTAGGCGCGTACACTGTGCAGTGAATACCGGGGACGACATGAGGGATATTTTTTTTTTATTTTACTTCCTTTTTCTTTTCTTTTTTTTGAGTTACGATCCAATATCCGTCCGTGTTCGCGCTCGGAGAACAAGAAGAGAAAAGGAATAGGAGAAAAAAAAGCAAAGAAGTGGGAACGAATAAATAAATAGATTAGATTAAAAACGGGTTAAACTGTAGTGCAAGGATAAACTACGGGCTACGTTCGTTCGTATATATATGAATTGTTCAAATATTCGAGAGATATGAATATGTGTGTGTGTGCGCGATGAAACTAAACTGGGATGTTATAAAAATCCTTTCTAGAGTCGCCTAAAAATTATTGTTCACCCGACATAGCAAACGACCGTCATTCCGAACATCTGCGACTGCACCAACAGCAGCAGCGGGTACCATCGCGTGACGAACTATCGCTGCTATGTATAGTAAATAAAACTGTGCGGATATACCAATGTACCTATCTTATGTACTATTAAACATCATATTTTGCGAGATATCCAAAAAACTAGAGAAAAAAAAATGCAGGCTTCCTATACGTGCCGTTGCTCCACTGCGTGTATAGTGGAAACACATTACTTTGAAAAAAGCTCTCGCGTTCGTTTGCTCGTATTCTGCAGAATCAGATGTTCTCGCAGACGTGAAATTCGAGCGCACAATTTCGATTCCGTTATTCACACACCGCTAGGATTGTGATATTAAATATGTAATATATACGTACATGGAATCGGCGCGTTTGTATTTTGCATTTATATACACACATCTGCATACGAGGAAAACTGTTTAATATCACCGAGCGTTTACATATGCGGAGACATACGTGTATATATATATATATATATATATATCTATATTCGCAATGTACGAAGACACATTTCACTAATATTACGCTTTCATATATATATATGCATACGAAGCGCATTGAAACCTCCGCGAGTCATGTATATAGATATATACACACATGTGACGCTAGTTGTATCTACATATCTTTTATGTATACAGTTACATTGGCTAAACCATTGTATGTACCTATATATCTCAACTCTGACTTTATGAAATCTGTGCGGTTTCTATTGTTCTCTACCGTGAGCTTTACGCTTTGTGCCGACACAGAATTTCGGAACTGTTTCTCCCTTCCGTACGTATGCAGAGTCTTTTTCCATCTTTCTTTTTTTCTCTCTCTCTATCTCTCATCAATTTTCACGTACAACACGAGCTTTTGAATAATATATGCGAAAATATAATAACCGAATAACTACAAAATTTGAGTAACGAATTAATTTTTTGCAAGAGATGCAAAAATTGAAAGTGAGATCGAATCGCGAGGTAGTCCTATGTTCGTTCAACCTTGGGAATAGGGAGAAACGGAAGGGGGTTGGTTAGCTGGCTGATGCTGTTGGTCCATACGGGGCATTGTTTCTCTTGTTGGCACTCGACTCGAGGCCCCTCTTCTGTCTCCTCGCTTCGAGTGGTGGACCTCTCAACCACCCTTGAATACCCCCTGACTCGTTCCCAGCCACGTTTCACTATACGTTCCACGTTACAAGCTCGACTCTCTCTTTCCTCTTTCTTTTCCTTCGACCAACAGCAATTAGTGTCCCATTGACTCACAGACGCCGGGTCACCTGGTATACATACACACGTATAAACCGTCTAGAGAATCTAAACTATAGTAGTAAATATAATTAACGACACACTACGAATTTTAATTACTCGATTGTAAGGTAACGAGAATTTACACAATGAGCAATAGTGGCATCGTATAAAGTTTGTCGGTCTGTTTCTTTCTTTCTTTATTTCTACATCTTTTATCTTTTTTATCTTTTCAAATTCATTCGGTTAATTTATTGTCAAGGTTATTTTTCTCGTTATTTTTATTTTATTTTTTTTTTCTCTTCTTCAGGTGTTGAAATTGTTTTTTCTCTATTTTTTTTTCTCTTACTTTATTTATCGCAAGCCCTCGTCGTGTAATGAAGATGTTCGTTTGCTGAGAAGAGCCACAAATTATTATGCGGGCCCCCCGCGCCCCACCCCCGTATTTCGAACGTCTGTTACACCCGGTCCAAATGGAACGACGCTTATCTTACGAGCGGCTTGTTTCCTGACCTGCCTATTAGTTCGCGTGTCCCCGATAATCTATATACTCGCGTGAAATACGGCTACGCGATCTCACCGATCCGCAGGGTCCGAGTCGTTAATTAGTTACGTCCCACTTTTATTTTATTACACGGCAGTTCCAATTTCTTCTTTTTTTCTTTTTTTGTTGCTATTTTTTTTTTTTACTCTTTTCTTCATGCACTTATTTACATCGTATTGATTTGTGCGTAAATTATAATGTATATTGAATGAACGTTCAAAATATATATAACGAGGTGGGAGTCTGTAGGAACTGATCGATCGAATTCGGGGATTGATTTCGATTTGTCCTCGAGATTTCTTCTTTTTTTTTCTGTTTTTTTATTAGAATTGGTTTAAAGGCTTGAATTACTCGAGGGATTGATCGGCGGTTTCCGGAGCGGCCGGGCTTAAGACGCTGCTGTAATTTCAGACGTTCGGTTCAATCTTTAACCGAGTAGATATATCGTTGTGCATTTTCAAATTGTTTTCTATATATTTTTATATCCTTCGAGATAGAATGGAATGCCGATTCTATACAGCAATAATATATACCCACCTCTACTCATGCTTTCTGTAGAATTAATCCCTACGATTTTTCAAGCTAGTTTCGTTTTATCTATTCCCAGGAATCGGCTCGCTTGTTTTCAGTCTTCTCTTCCATCTTCATCTCCTTTTTATTTTCTCTTATATATGTTTATACATCTCCCGATCGCTGAAAGAAAAATGACGTCAACGTCCAAAACTTCGCGTCCTGTTATTCAACGCGATCAGGTCCCTCGCGTTCTGCCGTAGGATCTCCTCTCCTCCCTTCTTTTTATCCTGAAGTTTCGTCAATTCTCGCATTTGTTATATCTCGAGCTCATACCTACAGCGCTGTGAAATGAAATTTTTAAATCGTCTGACTACATTAAAATCTAATAGCCCATCGTATACGACCACGTAAAATAGGTGAGAAGCAGAAGAAAGAAAAAAGAAAACTATTGAAAAAGTCCAGGCAATGTGAATGTGTAATTTTTGGACACACGAAGATGAATGGAAAACTGCAGCAGTCGATGAAGATAAAAAGAAAAAAAATTAATGAACAAATGATAAAAAATTAGGAAAGGAATGGAAATGAAGAAGTGAAAGTGCTATGGATCACTTATATACATATGTGTATTATGTTACATATATACGTAATGTTGAGGTGTCCGCACTCTCGTAAATCAAATTGCTTAGATTATGTCGCATTAGTGCGTGTTTTATGACGCACTTGGAGATACCCGGGCCGCTTTATAAGTTGGTTGTGCTTCTGGTGCCGCTGTTGCTCCTATACGACTGCCGTAAAGGCGATATCTTTGTGGCGACGTTAGCTACGGGTACGAGGAGTTCGCTGCTCATAGCGATGCTCGTTCGTTGGCATCCAGTTGAAAATTAATGGCGCGCGTTCGAATAATTAGCCCACTTTGTGAACTTGTCGGCGACTCCTCACATTTAAACCCAAACTCATGATATACGGTGTGATATTTTTAATATATGTAAGAATAATACGTGTGTATATATTTATCGTAGTTAATATACGGTGAAAACTGACTCTCGACGTCAAATAAATCTCCGCGTAAAAATGTGATTCGAGGAAAAGAAATTTTTCGAATTTCATAAGATTTAAAATTCCTTGAATGAGATGACAATAATTTTACAAACCACGCGTCCTACCGCCGCCGTGGGTGTTCGTTATAACTCGTTACGTTGTCTTCGCGAGGGTGTGCAGAGCGAGCTTTAAAGGCAACGAACTATGTTGCAAGTATACGGAAGAAGTAGGTATATAAATAAATAAATTAAAAAAAAAAGAAAAGATTCAAAAGCAAACAAAACCTAAAGGAGAAAAAAAGAACAAAGTCTGGTGAGCCGATCGAGCGAACCACGGAGAGTCGAGTCATGTTGCGTGTCATGCCAGCGACTCCCTGCGGACCGCCGCCTTCTTCTTGTATATACAGACCGATCGACCGACCGACCCGAGAGACTGCTCGGGTTTCTACAGTGTACGACAAATATTGCATTTAACGGTGTAACTTACCTTGTAAAAAACATGAAAAGAACAAAAAGGAGAGAAGAAAAAAAAAAAAAAAAAGTAACTTCCTTGACCGTCGCTATATTATATCCACAACGACTCGAAATGAGCTGACATGCGCACCGAAAGCGATAAAATTGCACTTCTTCACCTTTCGCACCCGCACTGCAGCTACCCTAAGATAACTACATAACTTTATATAATCCAAAAAAAAAAAAGAAGCGATTTATAAGTTGAATGAATGAATGATATTCTCGTAATATGACGAACCGCGGTATAACGCCATCAGCGCGTTGTATCAGCTGCATTTGAATATTTTTTTTATATTTTTTTTTTTCAATGGAAAGATTGCCCGATGCGTACAGTGCAGGTCCAAACGACCGATGCATCATACGGTCGAGCAGCGAGAAGCTGAGCTTATCTAAGTTCGATCTCTTATCTCTTTGCAGCGAACACCACCATAGCAGTTTTGTGTTCTATCAAACAATACCTCGCATCGTTATCCTATACGCTCTTCGCGCAGCGTATATACAGTATATAAGTGGCGGGCCTCACTTAACGTAAATACGCCCCTTTTTTGAAGAGAAAAAAGAAAGTACATCGCGGTACAGAGAAGAATTGTGCAAAATAGAAAAAAAATTAAAAAACTAAAAAAAAAAAGAGAGAAAGAAAAACGATATATTATGTGGCGTTGCGCACATATGTATAAGAGTATAAGTATATATGTACATGGATCGCGTTTTTTTACCTATACGTATATGTATATAGGTATGCATCGCGTATTATAGCTGCGTAAAGAGTTGAGTTTTAAAAAACAGAGCGCACGAGTCTCACGAGACTTGGTAACGTACTTCGAATCGTTTTCCTGATTAATTTGATCAGAAAAAGAGAGAGATTCCACCGCTTGAGATCGTGAAGTTGTTGCGCCAGTGCGTGGACCGAGGTGTACCACGTTCAAGGTATATTATGTGTACATATATATGTAATTCCAAGCGGTGGCAGGAGATGCAACGGCATTATACCTGTGCAGGTTGATCAGAGACGGACACCGACAAACAACATTCGCTTCGTTGGACTGAGGATCCTTGCCTGCATCGGTGCAGAAACCGCATATGAGAATATCGCGTTGTGGTAGTGGATCCTCTCGCTCCTAATCGGAATCGCGCGATTATTATCTCCGTTAAAGTATATATGGAACGTTTTACCGTATAAAAGCAATATCTCGCACCAAATAGGGTATACCCAACCATCGGCGGAGCAGCCTTATATACTTCTCCTCCAGCTTACCGCGATTCGATTCTTGAGAGAATAGCGTGCGATTTGCTTCACCGATGATCGCAAGCTATATCGCAATGGTATATTCATTTAACTTATTAGTTAGGTACTCTACCCGTGGATCCTTGTATCCCAGCTTATTCCTTTTTGAATAAGCATCCGGGACGCGTTTATAAGATGAAACTGAATAGTTGTAGTGCGTCAAGGTATATATGAGGAGATTTATCCAATGCGTGGAATTGTCGTACACAATCACGGACTGACGGACAGACGAGTGCGTTTACACGTATTCATATGCACGAGTATGTAAGGTATCAACACCGATGTACGAAACGAGAGTATAGGTGCATATGGTGGTCGTATATGCATATAATGGTATGGACATAATACACGTATGTGAAGAACCTAGCTGCTGATGTTGCCTCGCAAGCAGCCTGCGATGGTGGCTACATTCCATCAAACCAGCCTCCATCTTGTACGCCTCTAACCCCTGGAGGCACAAGATCTTGGCTCTCTGTCCATCTTAATCTGATCGGCGTAGAATCACCTATATGGATATCTCTTTTTAACTCGCGAGGTTATAAGAGATGGGCAGGCGCGCTGAGTCGGTGTGCCCTCGCGAAGGAGAACGAGATATGTAGCTGAAGGAGGAGAAGCTGTAGGAGGAGGTAAAATAAGAAGAAGGTTAAGACGAAGAGGGAGGAGACGCGGGAGGTAAGAGGAAAGGACCAAAGGGAACAGCGCGAAAGATACCTCGTTTCTATACGTGCCGCTTGAAAAAAGGTTCTGAAAAAATCCAGACAGGATATTTTTTTTCTTTCTTCTTCTTCTTATTTTATTTTATTTTATTTTTTTTCCTACGTTTTTTTTTTTTCTTATAGGGTATTCTTTAGCGTGTGCGTTAGCCCCGAGCTGCTGTTGCTGTTGCTGTTGCTGTTGCTGTTGCTTTTGCTGCAGCGGGAGAGATGATTCGTGTGTGCTTATATACTTTTTTGAGCGTGGGTGGTGGCCGGTCATATAGGTATATATAAGGTATACCAAAACCTTTTCATACCTATATCCATGGGTGGAGAACCCTCGACTCGATGTGGACCTCGCCATCACACGCATCTGCGAACCTTTTGCAATGGAGGTATAAGAGGGAAGTGGGTTTTGGTATAGTAAGTCCGTTCGTACGTTTGTTCCATTCGTTCCGTTCGTACGTTCGTTCGTTCCTTTGCGGTCCGTCGCTAATCCAAAATATCTCGTTATTAAATCGGTTGAGTTATCGCGGCGAGTTTGCCCGCTGTGCAAAAACACGACGTGGAGTTTCATAGGGAGTGGAAGATGGGTGGTGGGTCGGTTCGTCCCGCGAACACCCTATGCGCCAAACCATGGCCAAGCGCGATCTAATCTTTTCGTAATCTCCACGGCATTAGGCTACCCCATAACGGTCAAAGAAGTTTCCTGGATTTATACCTCGTTATCTCGCTTATACCGGTCGTACGTACGATTAAATGAGTTAATCAAAACCTACGTGGACTTTGGGAGAAAAATTATTATAGGCTACGTAATAAGCTCTGATGATAACGTGGTATTTTATTGTTTGCCTACTCGAATTATTTTTGCGAAGATCATCCTCGGGACGAAGCGATGTTTGGAGATTTTAATATACCGATGCAAGGTGCGCCGATGCGACTAAAGTATATATCTGAAAAAAGGGGGATGGATGCATTTTTAACGATACTAAAATAGCGACCGAAGGAAAGAGCCGCTTCTGCAGCTACTACCGACGACGACGACGGTGGTACAGAGTTGCTGCTGTGGTGGAATATCGTTCGAAAGAGACGCTGCAGAGGCTACCAGACAAAACATCAACAGCTGCGCCGCCGACGATCGCGTAGTCGTCTTCTTCGTCTTCGTATTCCGAGTCGTCGCTCGCCCAAATTCTACGCTCTTCTTCATCGTTACGTTTCACGTATATACCCGCCAACCCGACTCGCGTCTCCCTCGAAGAAATTCTTTAAGGTCTCCGATGAGCGTGTTCACGCATTCCTCTTACCTCCCGCTCTCCTCTTCCCTCTTACCCTTCTTAACCCCCCCAAACTACGACCAGTATCCGCTGAACGTGTCAGCCGCACAAAGTCACACGGTATTGTCTATCGTCACCATCGTATACCGCGACAAGATATCTCGAATCTATCTTGAGAAAACCACCGTGATTTTTACTCTATACCTCCACACCTCTAATTCTTGTGATTTTTTTCTTTTCTTCTAATTAATGTTTCCCTACAAACGGGGCGTCCACGTTTTTCTACAGGAGTTTCCTGACTTGGAGCGAATTTTTTTTTTTCCCCAACTGTGAGAGTATCCGATTCTTTACGTGCGATGGTCTAATCATTTTTTTGATAATATTCGACGAAGTCGAGTCAGATCGCTGTCGGGAACGTTGAACGCATCACCTGCGGTGATAAATTGACTACTTTTAGATTTTTTATACATACGTATGCGTTGCCTTTATGGAAGCCGGTTCGATTGCCCATCGTATTATAATAAATACATAATATCGATGCTTTACATATTATCGGAGCGCGCACATATACGTATATACTTTGGACATCACAACCGAAACTTTAGGGATAAGTGGACCCTCGGGCCGCTTTGCAAGCTCATCTTGATTGGTTGGAAAAAATTCTGCGAGATCAATCGATCGGCATCGAGGGTATATCGTGAGATTAATATAAATAAAATAAAAATACTTACTTGAAAAATTGACCAGTTTGAGATCGTCGTATTTCGGATAAAGGTCGAGTGCAGGTGTACACGGTTTAATCGCTTATGGACATTTGGAGACGATCTTTTAACGAGACACGTATACGTAATTTTCATTCGTGTTACGAGAATCTTATGGGTGCCGACGCGACGCCAAAGTCAACTATCTTTTGGAGGACTCGCTTCGCGGGGAATGGCCCGTCACAACTCACTCTGATTAAAGCCGGTTTATTTAGAAGTTAATTTGAGGAAAAGGACAGCGACGAAGAAGAAGAAGACTAAGAAAATTCATCCGATCGTTCGTAGAGCTGCTTTTGTATAATCTATACATAGATAGTCGGTTTCTTTTTTTTCTCTTCCTTTCTTTTTTACCTTATTCCTTCTTCTTCTTCTTCGTCACCCTATAGTCTTTGAGTAAAGTCTGATGACGCTATTTATTTTAGTTTTATTTAAGAGTTCGCGGGGTTCAGGCGATCGTAGTTTTAGAGCCGATTCGTGCCTGGATACACAAACAATCTTCGCTATTAGGGCCGATGCTAGTGTTTTTCCAGTGTCTAACTGCAGTGCCGTACCGTAGGATATCTCGCGTTTAAATCCATACCGCCTCGATAGTCATTTTTATTCCAATTTCCCTACCGATTCTAATTCTCATTCTCAGCGAGCCTTTGATACTCCGAAAATATCTTCTCAAGGGTTACCTTAATTTCCGCCTACATTCACCCTCGCTCGTCGCATATCTTCGAATGAATTTTCCAACGCCGATGATTAACCGCGCCCCGTAAACGAGATAAAAAAACGAATCGAAGTAAAAAGATCTTCGAAAGCGCCATCCAGTTACCAATACTGTGAAGAAGAAGACTATGGGGCGGCTAGTTCGGTCCGTTATGGCAGGTTCGCAAGAGCTGGAGAGAAATGGGCACCAGTGGCCAGTAATGAGCCAGAAAACTGGCGACAGCTAGCTATGTGTGCTATCCCAACCGCCGGAGGGTGTGATACGCGGCCCATAACTCACCCGGGCCTTCGGGCCGTCTTGTTAGCGCCCCAGAGTACCGAACGAAAACCCGCCTGCGGGCCGACGCCGCCGTCGTAACGTAGGTATCGTTTATACCCGCACTTATATATATCTATATATATAAACGTAACGTAAGACGGTGTGTACCTATCCTGAAAATCATGGCGTACATCGAGAAGAAAACGAAGAATGGAAAGAAAAAAAAATCATCCGGCCGCGATGCTACACCGGCGATATCTCCAACCCCCATTGAAAAATATGAAAAAATTTGGAAGATGAAAAAGTGAGATGACTGCGCGGCGTATACGTTTCGTGTGCAGATAATAGGAGATCTTATCGTAGAAACAGGAATCGAGTCCGGATACAAAATTGAGTGTTTCTTTTTTTTCCGTATATATTTCTGCGTTTAGTTTTGGGATTGTGACACAGGTTTTCTATGCTTTGGGATCAGAGACTAATTGCAATATGAAGCGGAGCAAGCTTACATTTTACGATTATTTCGAAGAGAGTCGTGTATATTATATCTAAAAATAGTCGTAAGTGACTATATGCCGTACGCCAGGGATGAGGGGGGAAGGGGAGAAAAATCGTGTCTGTGTACGAAACCCGAGCCTTGGAATCTTGCGGTGAGGCTATCTGACCGTCTACATCTTCCCGCGCGTCGTGATCCGTCGCGATCTCGAGTCTCGAGTAGTCTAGAGGTGGATATACTCGTACGTATATACATACATATATGCACGTAGTAAAGGAAGGGGTGAGGAGTAAGAAAAAAGCTATGGAAGAATATATGTGAAAAAAAAAAAGGAAATATGAGATAAACGTATATATACGTGAAACACGGGGGCAGCGGGGGGCGATCGGTAGAGGAGAAATAATCATAATAATAATCATGATAATAACGAGAGAGTAGGTATGTGTGGCAAACGAGATATACGCGAGAGAAGAAGGGAGTCGTTAAAATGTTAAAACCCTCACCCTTATGAATGCCCGGTAAAACCACGTGGCCACCGCACACGGCGACAAAAAGTCAGCAGCTTCTCTCACTTTTAACCAAACGTACACCGAGATCTCGTACCCTCTCGCTTACTTACTTTCTTACTTACTTACTTACTTACTTACTTACTTACTTACTTACTACGCACTCATACTTGGAACACCTTGTCCTAACAGAAAGTTTGGTACACGTGCTCGTCAGATGTCTAAAGTCGTCGTCTGACAGCGATGAATATAAGCGTTTCGTTGCAACGCGTTCACGTCGCCGCCACTATGTACGACGCTTCCATTAACACTTTTATAATTTCATCAAGTTTTAACCATAACAGAAATTTTTTGTTTTCTCTTTGCCTTCGCCGTTCCTTTCGTAACCCTTGCCTGCCTATATCGTCTCAAAACACACGTATGAGAAACTAGTCCTCGACCTCGAAAAGTATCAGATTACTCGATACGGATAAAAATCTAATCGATCTCCGTGCGCTCGTGATCATTTGCCTATAGATTGACGAAAATTTCTCCCTATTCCGATCATATCTCGCGAATCTCGAAGTGCGAGGGAATAGAGGACTTGAGAAAGAACACCTGCAACAAATGTGTATTTTACTGCAGTTCCGTTTCCTTAGGGAATCCTGCGGATAAACGCGCGTACTATACGTATACTACAGGGAATGTATTTATGACACGTGCAGCACCAGCGGTGCAGGTAATCTGGGGACAGTATCGCGCAGCACGCGCTGGTATCGTTGTTTAACGACTGTATAATTAAGACGGAGTCTCACGTCCTAACTGTAATTATCATAGAAAGCGGCGCGTCGTTGCTAGCAACACATCACCAAAACCCAAACCCGACCAGTTCTGCTTCTACTACCGCTGCTGCTGCTGCTGCTGCTGCTGCTGGGTTGGTGAGCATTAATTAATGTAATCTCTATACGTGCCCCGGGAACATCGGGGCTTTGTGCACCTAAACTTCACCCTTCGTTCCGAAATTCTATGCAACCTGCTACCGCGTAGGGTGATGTCAAATCTTACCCACCTGCGTGTCGATATGATAATCGCTTTGGTTCATCGCAAAATGAATATTATAGCCACAGCCTATTGTTTAATTATAGGTTCATCAACTTTCATGCTAAGAAATTTCGATTTCGCTGAGCAATAAATCATTGCCAAAAAAAAAAAGAAAAAAGCATCGCCATCCTTTCGATATTACAGACCCTTGTGTGTTGGAAGAAAGTAAAAAAATTTCAATCAGTAGAATATGATTAGTCCTTTGATTAGAAGAAGTTTGTATAATTTGGAATCGGAACAGCTGCAGAAATTCTGTTCGGGATCATAATTATGACGTTAACTTGTAATACGTTTTCGTCGAAGAGTTTTTTTTTTCATTTGGTTTCCCTCTCTGACTGACTGACTGACTGATTGCCTTCTATTTACATAATACGCGATATTGAATGAGCGAGAGTTTCGTATTGAAAATATTCCCGGTTCTTAAGTTCCCGACTCTATACATATACACGACTTATAAACCCCAAGATTGGTTTGAATATTCCTGGTCTGAATATTGATACCTTAAATTCCAATTCGTGATTTAGTCCCATATTAAAAAGTTGCAGACGTCTTCCGAGCTCGTTTCGTTGATCGATGCAGGCATCTCTCAAAATCTAATTACCGATGCAAAATTGGTCGAGCATTAATTCATCCTTCTTTTTCATTCTTCTCCTTATACGCTAGCCGTGTACACGTATTCCTATTAACTTTCGATCCTCTTCGAGTGGTTCTTTGTAAGAAGAAATAGAAAAGAGGAAAAAAGGAACTTTACAATAAAAAATAAAAGACATAAAATATGTCAACTAACATCCCAGGAAAACTTGAGTCACGTTATCGTATAATGTTCATCCTTGTAACATGATTCTTAATTATTCACCGGTATGAAAAAAATAAAATAAATGAAACCGGTGAACAAGCTACGATGAAAATATCGATGAAAAATTTTTCTGAAAAAATAAGACAGAAACAACCCTTGTAAAACATCGGGTATATGACAGCTATGAAGTTTCGTCCCACGTACGCGTCTCGTATCTACAAAACTTTTGAGACCACCTTGTATGAACGTTTGTCGTTTATCAGATAATCAGAGGAAAAAGAGAAACTCGTATTTGCTCAAAGCTTTGCGGCGGCGCTTCGTGAATCATAATGTAACGTCGATGGAATTATAGTTTATGGCGTTTTCAGGTCGCGTACTTATTCGCCGGACGTTATGTGCGACTGTAATCCACGTGACTCCGTACATTGTGCGACTGATGATCTATCGATTTGCGTGGGTGTGTTTTTCTACCGCATAACCAAAGACGTTTAATAAGATAATTCGATTCAACTCGACTCGTACTTGTATCTCCACACAGCTCAAATGGGGGGGGAAAGACGCGTGAACGAACGACTGATTAACGAATGCGCCTAGTTTACTTCTACACATATGTAGTATAGGTGCATCCATGTACAGTGGACGTATATATATGTATATATAAATTTTATACGCGTGGCGTTTCAGCGGTGCAACTTACGGATATATAACTACTGACGGTGCATGCTGCGGCTGCCGTTGCTGCTGCTGCTGTAATTGATATATCCATGCCACGGCGTGGGGGCACGCGGCCAATCGATCAGTATTCATAGATCGTACGACATAAAATATACCGGCATGTCCATGAATCAGATAACTGTCACAGAGCCTCTTCAAACGTCTCAATCTACCACGACTACTCTCAACTGCGAACGCTCGTTTACCGATCTTATAGAAGTAGACTTTTATAGAGATCGTTATTTACGCGGTTAATTGCGTTGTCCGTACGATTTCTTCGCTTTAATTCCACCCCCGCTATTAACGTTTTTCTCTTATCTTTATTTTGACGTATTTTTTCCGCTCAAACGAAATGAAAACGAACAGGGTTATATTTCGCTCCCATTATCTCGTGAATAGCCTTCTAGTCGGAATCGGACTTTGATTTTTTATTGACCCACGATCTGTTTTTCTTTTCTTTCTTTTTTTTTTATACCTTCCTCGTTCTATCTATAAAAAATCCTATTTCGTTTTATATAATGTTGTGTCAACGGAGAAACGATTCCACTCCCATACCGTAAAGTGCATATGTAGAGAAAAAAGAAAAATCATAAAAAGTTTGTCTAGAAATATAAATGTGAGTTGAAAATTTGGTTTTAATTCGAGTAGTTTTCAACTTTCATACTTAATATGAGATAAAAGTTGACGGAACCAATTTCTTCGGCTATGACGAGGAAGGGCAGGTGCAGAATCAAAGCGGTTGCAAGTGTCGCCTGTGTGTTTTTGATGCGTTGCACTTGTGAGATGCAGGACGGACAGGCCTATTCGAAGATGTTCGCACCCGGCTATGTAAACAGACGAGGAATTAGAGGCGATGCTTTCATCCGTCGCGGGACCTAACCGCCGCTATTCCAGACGTACTTACGTACATGGGGCACCCAGACCCCGAGGGGGAAGACTTGGAAGATCCGAGAGACATTCTCGAAAATCCCAGTTCTATCATAACAATAACATACACTCGGGTACGACGGCATCACGCTCCTCATCCTCCTCCTCCGCCGCCTTCTTTTTCGTCTTCTTATTTTTCTTCGTCTTTTTATTCCATTCGTTAATCCGCATAGCTTCGGCGTCAGCTCTCCGAGAGTCCCTCTTTCCCTCTTGTCTCCTCTTCGGCGTTCTCATCTTCCGAACAGCTTTTGCCTTCGGTATTTCCGTCCTTCTTCTTCATCTTCTTCTTCTGCCATCAAAGCATGATCGTGCGTCATCAGGATTACTAGAATTCACGAGGCACACGGCGTACTTCTTCTTCTTCTTCTTCGCTTCTTCTGCTTCTTCTTCTTCTTCTTCTTCTTCTTGTAAAAAGGAGGGGAGCAATTTCTTGTGTATATCGTTGGGTCCCATCTAACACGTACCGAATTAAGCGACGGAATTGATACAGTTAACATTAATTACCAGGTCATCGCGGTTGTTCGCTCGGTATAAGTTTTTGCCGCAGTCGCGGAGTGGTATTAGATGGCGTCGAACGATGCGCCGCGACGCCGTGGGTACGGTTTAGGTGGAGTGCGGAAAGTGGAAAGTATAAACGGTGGAGTAGGTACTCGGTCGCTGAGAGGCACGGCTGGTTCCATTGACAAAACATTCCACCCGCAGTCGTTTGCATATTTTTGAATACAGCAGTTGGGCGCATTCAGCCAACGCGAGTAGAACCTGTGTGCGGGGGGATCGAATATAGCGAGACACGCAATGTTTTCGCATATTCCCTGGATCGACGATACCGAACGGTCGAGAGCTCCGGAGGTCAACGCACCATAACACGAATTTCTGCAAGCAGCCAGTCAGCCGGATCGCCGTTTTAAGGCTCAGGCAATTGGCAACTATTTTTGGCGATAAAATGTAGTCCGCGGTAACGCGACGTCTCCTACTCCTCTTTACTCCATTATTCCCTACCCTCTTCCTCCCGCCTCCCAGCTGATGTGATTCTTGATTTTAGCCGTGCACACACGTTCGACACACACGTACGTCCTACACACGAGAGAAAATATACAAGAAGGATTCGTGCTTAATTCGAGACTATTTAGCGCCCAGATTAATTGGCGATCGTGGGCACGCGCGCGCGCCGCGACGTCTCGCCACTCGCCGGTACCCGTTCCTTGTCTTATTCATTCTCTTCTTCGTCTTATACTTCGCGTCGTCTCGAAAGTCGTTGAGTTAGCTCTAGCTAGCTTCTGTCTCGGCAATGATTTAATGGCTCGCGCACGCCTCGACGACCTTTGTTACGCGCCCGCGTTTCACTTATTAGCGCCTTGTGTCCTTAGCTGCTTGCCGGTCGTTAACGTCCCTGTGGTAAACCCTTCGTTTCCCCTTAACCGGACCCCATGTACGATTGTTCGAGGCTAAATGTCGTTCCGTTTTGCAGGATCCGCGATACGTATTTAAAATTAGAATAATCATTTTAAAATGAACGAAAAAAAAATTATTTTTTTTCAATTTATACATATGCGTACACTGAGAGTAAAAGTTATATCTGTAATTTCACGTACTACGTGAGTTATTTTAAGTCGAGTTATGCCGAAACAGCTGACTTCTTCAAGACATCGCATATAGCACTGCAGACTCTGGGGTATAACTTTACACTAAATCTCGCCATCCAGTTCCACCGCAGTATCAAACAACGCTCAAAGTGATATAGAAGTAAACCGATCCGCATCCTTCACGATGCTTCAAGTGGATCAAGTTTCTCGTAAATTAGGTCGAACCAAGGGGGGATAATTTTCAAGCTACACTTTATTTCTTTCACCATATACATATTTGTGCTACAAGATAAACTCGCGGTTGACCATCTCGAAGGTGTTGAAACGATATTCGATTCATCATGAGCCGCAGAGTAAAGTTTCTTCTTTTCTTTTTTTTCTTTACTCCTTCGATCCTACCACTATTTCTTTCTTTTCTTCCCCACTGGTTTCATTTCGGAAATTCGTAGCCACTTTTTGGGGAGGTGTCGAGAAATTATTGTACCGTAGGAAGCGGGGCTATATATATTTACGGTGGTCCTGGGCTCCTGGCTCTTCGGCACGCCTCGAGTCGCGTCTCTTATACCCATCGGTACGTGTATTCGAAATAACCTCGCATATGGTTCCTAAATATAACCCCATCGTGGCCCGACACCCGAATCTTCTACATCGTCTTTATATCCCTACGTTATAACGTGCGGGCGACGCTAGGCGTCGGGGTCGCCCAAGTCACGCCGGATACCCAGACATTTATTTGCTGCCAGCCATGAGGAGGACAGGAAAGCGACTCTAGCGCATATAAAACCAAAAAAAATAAAATATTATCATAAAAAACTAAAAAACTCACGCTCTAGTGCCGAGCCCATGCTTTTTCTTTCTACTTTTTTTTGTCACGGTAACGAGAAACGTGCAAGTTTTCTATCAATCTAGTCATCCTAACTTTAGTGACATAGAACATTCAGATCTGATCGAAAGTTGTATTTGAAAATATTCCCTAGGTTTCTAGTACGCGCAGGGTTATTTCTTATTTAGGACCACCCCGTCGAGTTTCCTCGATCGAACTATAAATATACTTTCTAGTCATGAGCGTAAGTATCGTGGTTTTCTTTTCTTCTTCTTCTTCTTTTTTTTTTATTCTTCCATTTGGTTTTCTTGCGGGTCTTCTCGGTCGTAATCGTCTTAGTCGTAGTCGTAGTCGTAGTCTGAGCTAACGGAGTGCGTAGAAAAGAAATGAGAATGTTATATGAAAAAACAAAAAAAGATCAAATAAGATAAAATAAAACAAAAATGTAGAAAAAGATGGAGATGGGGTTGAGCGTAGGATCTGGACCAGCAACGGCAGCAGCTCTCGCGACTAGTGTAGACACACATAAATGTATAATTGGCTGCACTTAAATCTCTATAACGCAGCAGTAAAAATGCGCACTGCTACGCGTAAATCAACGCTACGACGATATGGCTCTCAACCCCCATCCCGTTTCTATTCCGCTTCCTCTTTTTTTCTTTCATATTATATATATACGTATTCCCTATTCGGATGAACCAAAGATCTCCGCGTCACTGAAATCAATTCGGAGGCATCTTCTTTATTTATTCATTCATTTTTTTAAGCACTGCAATTTTTTCGCACCCCCTTATACTATTAGCCATGGGGATCGGTGTATTATTAAAGATGCTGTAGTTTGGTGTATTACGAACACGTATGGGGGTTCGGACATTCGATGTCGTTGTGTGCGAATATATCAGCTCTAGGATTATATTCCGCACTTCATTCCCCAGATGTATAGTAGGATACTGGGCAAAACCATGGGAGGACCGGTACGCAACATTAACCCGATTTGCGCGAAGTAAATTAACTGCAATCAGAGGGACGTGGTAATAGCCGTCCGAAAACCTGCACCCCTTCGCATAGACGTTTTTATTTAAACTGCATTAGAATCTTTTCTTTTTTTTTTTAGTTAAAAATTCATCGCGATTTGGTGATAATCATTTTTTAATGCGCATACAGGATGAGAAAAGAAGTTTGATAAATGAAAGTCGATATTAAAGTAGGAAGCGAAGGTGAACTGGTGGGGCCGCCCAGGCACACGGTGTAGTTTTCCCCCTGTATATAGTCCGCCCTGTCCGTCACGGACAAATTTTCGATCCATCACTTCACCCTCCTTCTCTTTTTCCCCACCCCCTTAGCGATCTTCTCTCGCCTGTTCGGGTCGCTATTGACGAATTCAAAGTTAATCTTGGACACGAAACACTCGCTGGGACACTCGACTGGGACTGCCCCGAGCGACCTGTCATCCCGAACCCCATGGGAGATTTCGCTCCCACTTCTAACTTGATTTCAGTGAGCGAACGCCACGCGGTATTTTACGTCCTGTTTTGTTGATCTCTCTGTTATATGTTACAAGGACGGCTCTTTTCTCTTGTTATTTCATTCATTCTTTCGGAAGAAAAGACAGAGAAAAAAAAAAACCATCCAGTTTGGGTATAACTTATATCTATAGGTACGCATAATCGTCGTGTGCATGGGGCTTTAAAATTCTTTCCACAAAATTTAAAGGATTCGGAGGAAGAATTTTAAGTGCAGTATTCATGCCTAGTGTACTGGGAATCGTTAACGCAATCGTTCGCAATCCCCTTTCGTTTTGCCCTCGCTTACCACTGGACACAACGAAATCAGGATAATGAGATTCAACCCTTTCATCCCCCGCGATCTCTGTATAGTGTACGCGGATGTTGTGCTCTCTGTATTTGCATTTAAGTCACTTAACTCTAACGCCGAGCTGGCGTAGGGGGTTGTGCCGAAGGGTGGCAAACGGACGATGAATTTGACTTGAAATAAAATGTAGGTATAGCTACTGCAGAAACACCCGGAGTTTCGTCCTTCGAAACATCGCCTCATAATTGACGATTTTTAATTTTATCATAACCTCCTGTCTAGATCGGGAGGAAGATCCTCGTCGCTCAATTTTTCCCCCCCTCTCCTCTGAATTTTATGTATATATGGTAAGGACTCTCCACCCGCAATAAAACCACCCGGTGACGGGGCGCGCTAATTCCTCTTCATTCATCAATCTTAGCTTTTTAATTGCTCGCAAGGGGTGGTTTTCAGACTTAAAACCGGAGGAGCCCAGGTCCTCCGGTCTTTGTTAAAGAGAGGACCGACGGTAATTAGAAATCTTGAGAAAATGGACGGGGTCCTTGCTTGTTATTACAAATTATTACTGTTAGTTTCGTTTGCTCATTTTATAGCCACGCCAAACAGCAGTCGAGTAACGTGAATCTCTGTTCTGATGTTATTTTTGTTTTTTGTGTTACAGGTGACGCGAGTAACGCGAGTATCGGTAGCGGGGAAGGAACAGGTGAAGAGGACGACGATTCGTCGGGAAAGAAAAACCAAAAGAAGAGAGGAATATTCCCAAAGGTTGCAACCAACATCCTGAGGGCGTGGCTCTTCCAACACCTAACGGTAAGTCGCTTAAATATCAAGAGATAGATACGCGTATCTAATCCAAGATTGGCTTTCCGATCGCTCTTATCGTCAGGTTACAGAAACTCTCTTTTTCAACTCTGACCTCGTAATCAGAGGGCAGGAAAAAAAGATACTTTGCGTCGGGATTTGTTTTGTGGCTTTAGCAGGATACAGAAAAAAAAGTAAAAAAGAAAAACTACAGACTTAATGTCCTAATACAGAGATAAGGACCGTGAATTTCGTTGTTCTCGAAGGCAGAACCTCGGGACTCCCCTTGCCCCGGTCTTCAGGCCCCTAATTTTCCTAGTTCCCCACGAAAGCTGCCCCTAATGATTCACGGGTAATTCGAGCTGCAAAAAGCGCAACCCGATTAGGCAGCCACCGAACGCCCGGTGTAACCGTGGTGGGCACCTACCCCGCGTTTTCTACTTCTACTGGTTGTGTTGGACACCCCGTGAATTTTCGGTAGGGGTGATCAGGTTACTACCAAACCCACGCGCCAGCGATATAATCGTATTGCACCACCGGTTAATGCCATTGCCGCACACTCCGACTGCTACTGTTCCCTACCAGCTACCGCACCCCCTTGATTCTATTGGTTATGACGTGCCGAACTGTACCAAGCTTCAGGTTCAACGTTTCCATGCATACCCTGCATTTCGCTCTGCATAAAGTAGACTTTATTTCGGCACAAGACATTCAGACCGTATAGAAATCTCTCGTACTTTTTACATTACACGTGTATAAGACCAATTTCTGTAGTTCTCAGTCCCGTGTAGAAGGTCGCGAGAACGACGTCAGTGTTTGGTCGCCGTGGAAAGTTATTTCAAGAGCTCGGGATATCGATCAAACACTTATTGTCTGCTCGGGGTAGAGATTTTCATTTGATTATTTTTATTCAGTTTTTTTTATTCTTAATTCTTTTTTTTTGTTCCGTATTCCCTGTATACTTCTTCCGTATTTATACGAGTACCTAAAAGTTTCCGAACGAATTAACTATAGCAATTTAAATTAATTGTCTCGCTTCATGTTTGACGATGTATATTTTATTAGACCCGCTAAAAAACGCGAGGTTATTATTTAGAAAAATTCTAGTCGTCACGAAACTGATTTTTTTTTTCTTCTTCTTTTTTCTTGAAACTCAATTCTTTTGTCCCTAGTATGAGCAAGAGAGTGTTAACCGATTCTAGCTTGTGATGTTCGTTGGGGTGTGAAACGACGTTACTCTGCGGTGTCTAACTGCGCTACATAGAAATTCTTCCGGGCCGTTCGCGCGCGTTCGTTGGAAAGGGTGTGAAATTTAATCAAACCGGTGTCGAGTAGGGCGGATGAGGCAGCGATTCGGCAAATATGTGCTACTACCATCCTCGAGATTGGCGTGTGGGAGCCGTTCAGGGTTCTATCAAATGAATTTAATTTACATCCCGCTGTCCGCTGTCCGGATCGACGAGATTCAAAAATTCTTCGTATACTTCTTTCCCGTTCCGATTCGAATTCACATTTGCACACATATAGGTGGTAGAATAGCGTCGCTTGAAACTTCGAGCAAAAAAATAGTTTAAAAATGCGAATAATTATTAACCCTGTGAAATTCGATAGAGCCACGCATAAGACGAACGGTGCTGTTGCAGTACCAAAGTTGTAAGATTCTACGCGATTCAAAGTACAATTTTCGCGTACCTAACATTCTCTACTTGAGGAATGGCAGGCCGCCAATTTCTAACCAACGTTACGTTACGTTACGTTAACTAAGTAGTTATACACTTTGTGCAGTCGTATAATCGAGACACGAATTCGTCTCTATACATTTCCTTCATATATATGTATACACGTGGCCCTTGAAGTATCAGGGAATAATTGAGAGAAACTCTCCTGTGAAAGGGAGAGGTTGATGTCAAGCAGTTGGGATGGCTGCTCGTAGTAGCAAAGTCAACCATGATGTATGCTTGGCTTCCGTCTAATTAAACTTGGGAAGGTTCGCCGGTTCAACGCAGTGTACGTTTCTAGAGTTGGATTCAAAATGACAACCGGGAGAGACACAAACCAACCAGGGTTATATACCAAATAGTTCTCTACCACCATCGTTCATTAGTATACATTTCCACCAACCCGGGGCGGAAGAAAAAAAAATGTATTAATTTCTACACAGGTTATCAGAAAATCGAATAGATTCATCGAATCGCATTAATATATAACCCGGTGGCAGTTTAGCTGGCGGAAAATTGTCTCGTTAATTTTTCTTTTTTTTTTTTTCTTCTGTGGTCTGCGAGCTGAATTAGATACTTACTATAAAGCTGTATATGGTGCTGCAGGGGTCAACGTGAAAAGTGCAAATTCATTTCTACGCAATAACAATTACCCCCGGAAAACTGGGCAATAAACGAAATGGGATAAAAGTAGAAGAGAGATTGAAGACGGGGGTAGAGATATATAATCCATTTTAATTTACTCGGAAGATATATCCGTCTAGCTTGCAGTTTCTTCTCGATTTCTTCTATCCGCCAGCTACCTCCTACTCGTTTCTTATATCAATGAAAACATTTCACGAAATTACATTTGCCAGTTTTCTATCTTTTTCTGTAGTCTCTTAGAAGTTCCTTTGCAATTTATACCGCGTTGACGTCTGTGTAAAAGCATTTAAATAGACGCTGTAATAAGTTCTGACGAGTTGAACTGCCGGTTAATTTTTGCAAAAAAAAAATGAAAAAAAGACTACGTAGAATTTTTCTTTATAATCCCGCAAAGTTTTTCCGATTGAGAACACCTGCCCGAGCATAATGGTTAACCGCAAATACGCGGGTATCTTAAACAATTTGCATAGACAATGATAGCGGGAGTTTTTCGAGGTGTAAAGGGGCTCCGGCGGGTACTTGACGTCGACTCGATTCCTGGAGGACGCGAGGAGGACGAGGACGTCGCTCCCTTCCGAGACTCGCGAGCGTTTTATGCCGCCATAACCATAGCGCGGCATGGCCCACTTAGATCCGGTATCGTGCGCCCCATGCTCGTCACCAGGACCAACAGCTGATATCTATTGTCCTTGACTTTTCCCGTAGTTCGAGGCCCTCGGGTTTGTCAGTGCGGTTAAAAAATCGGTTCGTCTTTCGGACCGACGTTGAGCGGGATTTATTCTGATCGGTGATTCGTTCGAACTTAATAAAAACGTCGCGAAATTACTCGAGACACGATGAAAACGTGCGACAATTTTTTTACCATCGAATCGCCCGTTTTGTCGTGTGACACAGCTTAGGCAACGCGACACACCCGTTGTCACCCCATCGCACCTTGAACATACATAGAATAGACGTTTGCATACATTCAGCTCGGCTGTTTTCCAACTGAACAAATCCTAAAGGATTTCAAGTTTATTTCGTAATAGACACCTACCCACGAAAGAGTTCATGTTACCCGCGACCCTGCGATCTCATATTTTTGACCCGCGTTACAAGACGTGAATTTAAGAAACTTTCAAAACGCGGATATTGCGCGGGGAGTTTTCTAATGACTATTACAAAAAAAAGAAAGGGTCCTGTATAGAGGAGGGAGATAATTGCAAAAACTACGCGACGTTCCCTGGCCTCGGTTTCGGCTCTCGTTTCTCTCCCAGATCTCTGCCGCGGGTTTGAGCTTGCGGAGCGGGATTAGACTGTCGGCCCGCGACAACGTAAGCCCCCATTTTTGCGAAATTTATCGCCGTTAATCCTTCACCCCGCAGCCATCGTCTACCTCGCTCTTGTCGATATTAAAAATAATAAAAGGCGAACCTTTTATACGGGCTGTGCAGACCCACCTTATATATATTATATAGATATATACCTATATACCCATGTACCCCCAGATCTCCAAAGCCTGCATCAGCCCAACGTCCGCTTTTAGAATATTCCATCCTCCGTGTTATTTGCCCCCTTCGCTGTATAATCCCGTAGGATTTAAAATATTCGTATCTTGAATATGCATTCATAGGTTTAAACCAGCCACGGATAGCTCGCGCCAGGATAGGACAGACTCCTCGATCCCTCTTTTACTTTCGCTCTTCTCCTCGCGTTTATTCCGCATACCATTCATTCCACGAACAAGTATATTCCTATATACATGTATATAAAATACATATTCAAGGGCGTGAGGAGAAGGACTGGGCAGTCTTGATCCCGGTATTAGCTCGGCCACTCATTACCCTTTCCGGTGCCACTTGTCGCGAGTCGTAATCCTTCGCTTGTCCCAAACGGGTCGGGTTGGGCTTACATACAGTATATAGTACAGGCTGTTCTCCCAAACGTTGACTATACCGACCGTCGTTCCAAGGCTCCAACTATAGCCGCGCATACCTCGTACCCCAGAAGGTTATTTGACGAACGTTCAGCGAGTGAAGGCAAAAGAAAAAAGATAAAGAAGAAGAATAAAAAAAAATAAAAAAAACTACAAATTGCGCTGAGATTTTATCCCGTCGTAGGTTGTGATCGATGATCGGGTTTTATTGGTGGCTTCGAGAGTCCTGCAGCGACCGAAGAGATTAGGATTTGGATTTTCAAGGGTTCTTCCTCCTCCTTTCAGCTTGTGGTCGCGACCGATCAACACAGGCACCTTCAGTCCGATCGTGTCCGTGCGCAATAAAGTTTCGATAAATTTTACCTTCGTATTGAATGACGCTCGATAGCTGTCGACGGTGATGATCATTTCGCGATAGCAATACCATTAAGTCGTGCTCTACAATTCCCTAAGGCGCTGTAAATTCCTCTTAGGTATCAAGGAGACAAAGATCGGGGGTGGCAAACGCGATCATAGTGTGGCGGACGAGGTGAACGTCAGGGGAAACCGTAGAACGACAGTTCACTGACCATATATCTATATATAGATATTTTCTAGCGTAGGTGTGACTTCTGGTGTAGATGGCACCCCATTAAGGAGAGTGCAGAGTATCCTTTGCGGGTTCAGGTTCGTTTCGATTCCCTGTTAACGTTGAACCACTAGTTCAGTCCGGTTCTATTCCGTTCAGTTCAGTTCAGTTCAGTCGCCGAAGTGGCATCAATACTTGATGCTTGGACCCCCGTAGCTGCCTTACTTTTGGAATATAGTGCGGTGGGTAGCTAGCCAGCCAGCTAGCCGGACTGTCCCGAAAGACCCTGGGATCGGAGTACGGAATGGGGTGACCTATGGGTTATATTATTCACAATACATTAAGCACTTTCACAGTGGCCTGGTCTGCCCGATGGCAGGAGATTTTGGTCCGGTCTCCTGGTCTCCGCTATGCAAGGTTAGAGTTGGAAGGACGAACGATCAAGGGGTGTCGATGTGGGAGGTGGGTGGCTTTCGGAAATAGAGAGAGGGGATCATTTTCAGGGGGAAAACGAGGAATGGAGACACTTTGATGAAATCGATGCGCTGCATTCTCTTTTCGGCACGTACTTAGCGCCCGTATAGCAAAATGAATGCGGAGGGAAGATAATGTGTGTGCGTTATATACACCACCCATATTCATCCCCTTCTACGTTATGTTTGTCAAGGTTCAATATTTGTAATGGGTATAGGCAAATGCGTTGGGTTACATAATTTCTTTCTTTTTGAAAGGACCTGTGCGATATCTCCGTTATTATCTTATCCGACTCCCAATTTAGCCGTATAGAATTTTCACCCTTTATTCCCTTGACCTTCAGCCAATCGCCAAGGTCCTGCGATTATTCGGGTTTTTCGGGGCTCGCGAGGGTTTGAAGGGTAACGTAGGGGTCTCTTGTGACTCCGTGACGTCTTCGACCCCCCGACTTTCGGAGCAATGTGAAGATGGGAATATTGGAGAGCCCAGAAGAGGAGGTTCGATTGCGAATATAGCGGTGGATTCGCGTTTTCCCCCGTTTCCTTACCATTCCTGTAGGAACAGAAACTAGGAGCGAGTGAACCCGGGCGCCAGGACGACCCGACCATCCTTTAATTCAGGCTGACAGGTGAACCCACCCTCCGCCCCGGTATCCCTCGGGGTAAGATAGACCCGTTCCCGGGATTTCCTACGGGATCTGGCGGATCTTATATCACGGACAGCCATCTCTATATAAGCAATCCTAACCCCCGACGTACCTCCTTCACCGATCACCCCTCGGCCAAACCTTATACAGCCAAAGGTATACGTGTAGCAGTGGTAGCCGTAGCGTTGATCAGAGGTTACGGTTTCAGGAGCAACATTTATAGCCAATTTTTTATACTCTCAAGGTCCTTCATTTCTTGTTAACTTCTCATACGGTCTGACATACTATCTTCCTAATTTTTACCCAGACTTAAGTTCCCTCTCTTGATTAACCAGCTACGTCCGAAAATTAGATTCTATACATCCTTCCGAATACCAGCACGTGACGCGATGCTGCGTTTCGGATGATAAATCCCACGCTGTTATTGGTTCCCTGAATTTATATAAATTATATAACCATTCGTATGTATACGCTTTCGGGAAAAAGCTTGCATAAAATATTAGCGAGTGTAAGTTTAGTGCTTCTCGTATCCACGAATAATGGGGGATGGTGGGCGGGAATACGTCACCCCACGGGACCATTGAATGCCCACCAGGGGAGAACCGGTCAAGTGATCCTACGTGTAGGAATATATCGAATCGTAAAGACAACTCGGTAAAGTGCGTGGGGTTATTTTATTTTATTTTTCTTTTTTTTTTCTTCTCATTTTCAATCGGATTATCCGCGTCGACGTGATGAGAAAAAAAATTTGTGGGAATACAAAATTCAAAGGGCAGATTCACAACGAACGAGCTTTGTTCCCCCCCCCGATAAATTCGATGTATAGCTTAAACCGAAATTCATTGAATTTGGTTTTATGAAATTTGAAAACAATCGATAAACACAATAGCTTGGCGAACTGCGAACATGCGGTGTTATGTTAGATATATAGGTATCAGCAATACCTCCCTTTTAACTCCCCGTTTCGCAGCTGCAAACCCCCAACGAACCTCGACTGTCTGTGATTTCATAATACGTGTGGCGCACACGGACTGAATGATCAATTACCGTCGTCGTGTGTATTTAATTAATTAACATTTCATTAATTACACGGTACAGAGATCCGCCCGTAGTTGTGGCGGTGGTGCTGCTGCTGCCCACCGTTCACTTCACCCCGTCTCGTCATTCTATCCAAAATCGCGCCTCGTTCTCGTTGCTAATCGCGTTAATTTACAATTACACGTGAACCGAAACCGTAAATTATTTATTCGCGTATCCGAATTCCTTTAAACTGCATGCGATTTAAAATCGCTACACGGTCTTTCCGCGTCAGATGAAATCGTGTTAATTTAAATGTTACAAACGTGTTCGCGTGTATTTGCATCTCGAGATATATTTTACGATTATATCAGGTATCGTTGGGTCAGCCCGGTGTACTAATTGGACAAAAATTCTCTTTGCGCATCACTGGACCTAGAAATATGTCAGATAAAAATCAGCCTTCGCCTCGAGTGACCGTCAACGATATATCTACCGCTTCAGGATCAGGAATAATTACTTCATACAAAGCGCGTATATTACATCTTCTCTTTTCTCTTTTCCCTTTTCTCGCATCCTCGCATCACCCGTTGCGACGATCAAACCGGACCGGGATGACCCGACGTCGCCATTATCGTACGTTTTATCCACGAAGTACGAGACAAATGTTCGAAAAAAAAAAAATAAAAACGTTAGTACGGAACTCAGGTTATATAACTTAATAACTGTTGTAATACCCATAACTAAAATCTCTCAAAATATATTCCGAAAAAATTCGCAGTAGAGTATCAGATCGCCTTATACGATAACCAAGTTTTTTTCAACGGTACTTTGTGGAGACGTTTTCGGTTCACCATTTCATTCCTTTACGACGAAGTACCGTGAAAGTACCGAATAATTAACTGTCAAAGTTACACTTGACCGACGCGCGGTCGTTAGCCGTAAGCCTTGGTCACCTTCCGTCCGTATTTTCATTATTCTTTTTTTCTTTCTCTCTCTCTTTTTGTTTTTCTTTTTTATAACGAGTGTGAAATTTTTTCTGATGTGCTAATTTCCGACCATATTAGGATACAAATAAATGTCTCTGATCGGCTAATATCTTTCGTTCTTTCGTAATTTCTTCGCGTGATCAGGGGTGTTTGTTTTTTTCTTTAAAGTTACGCGGAAGGGGGGGAGGGGTCTAATTAGCGCCAGTGGTATTCGGTGGTCGTCCTTCTTTCGTCGAATCGGCACCTCTGAGGTTTCAAATTGCGATCCTTACTTTTTGCTAACCAACTTCACAGGGCTGCAAGTTAGGCGGAGAGGGTTCGGGGTTAGGCAAGGTTAGGCACATCGCGTCAATCCTCATCCGAACGGCACGATTGCCGAGGACCAAAAGCACGGTAAGGAATTCACGCAGGCGCTGAACGATCGTATGACATTCTTTAGGGCGCCAATGAGTTTGGGCAGGCGTTGACGAGCCAGCACGGTCCACCGCGATATTTTCTGAAGGTACCTTCTGCTCATTCTCACCACGAGACAGCGGAATGCCTCGACGGCTATCACCGCGAGACCACAAAAAACTTGCGTCGACTGAAAAGCGAGCCGCCGACGATACACCGCCACGAGTAGGGGTAATCCGACACGGTGCATAATACATAACATAATACACACGACCGGCTATGCGTCGCATCGAGTAGGTATAGCCCTATCTGTATAGGGTTACAACTTATTTTTGGTCCCACTGAATTTTCAACTACGTTAAGAATAAAACTTCCTCATAGTTGTACCGCGACGAGTATATTAAAAACTAAGAAAAGTTCTGTACGTACAATTCGTAACGTTACGAGGGATCGGGAATTCATCGCTTTGAAACGGTAAAAAAAATTATTAAAAAAAAACAGGTAGTGCCAATTTTGTGTAATTCTGCATGTAGTAAAAGGCTTGCATGAATTTTTATCGTACGACTACAATGATGGTTCTCAAGTTGGCCGTAGCTAAAACGAAGCTTTTACTCTGCAGCGTTGTCTTTCTGAATTTGTTTTCTCTCTCGTCTATGCTTGTCCTCTCCGTTTCTCTTTCTTCGTTACTTTTCCAAGTAAGAAAATCCAGAGATGGAAGAGCGTGGAGGTGTACGGGAGCGAGAGAGTTGGTCGTGGAGTAAAGGGAGGCTGAAAATATCCTCTCATCATTATTTTTCCTTAAATAGTGGCGTAAAAGTGCAGGGTGGGCTCTCAAGGGATGGTAGTATACGGTAGTGGAAGTGAGAAGGAGTGTTTGGAGTCTGGATGGAAACAGAGGGGGGTGAAAATGGGGAATAGGGAAAAGGGGGAAGGCAAGACGTTGGGAGGGCTGGGGGGGTCCCCGGGAGATTTATGACAGGCGTTAAGCAGTAATGAAATTGCTCGTTGCTCGCGTCTCGGGGATGGGATAGCGCGGTGGGAACCGGGAACTGGGAACCGAGGAGACCGAGGACGCAGGATCGGCAACTGCGAGAACAGAGAAGAGAAGGAAGAGGGAAGAGGGAAGAAGGAACGCCGAGATACCTTGTACCAACAGTCACGTGGTGTAATTACCTCTCCCAGCTGCGTACGCGCGGCGACCTCGCTAGATTTTTAATCGCCTTCCTTCATTTATCGCACGTCGTAAAAGGCACTGGGGCCACTAGCGGCAGCAGCCCTACTTTGGAACACCGGAGCCGCTCATGGACTTCGAAATCACCGGAATGGTAGTCACTGTTTGAATGAATGAAAAAAAGAAAAAATTACCTTTAATTTTTTTTCCCAATCTATAAAGATATAGGTTCCGGCTGGGCAGGGCAGGGCAGGGATTGGGGAGGTACAGGATTTTTGTGCGCAGTTTGGGATTTCGCGGTATACTCTGAAATAAAATCTATCGGTTTCCATCCCTCCCCTCTGGCAGGACCTTCAGCTCCCTCGTTGATTCTCCTTCCACCCCATTCTCGTTTCTTGTGCGACGGGATAAACTGGGATAAATGTCCCGGAAATATAGTGGCCCTACCGGCATCGACCGGAAATGGAAGCTTGTGGTCGGATACGGATATATATATTTCGTATGGCTCGGTGAATTTTTTTTTTTTCTTCTTTTTTCTCTCCACTCTCTCTATCCTCTTATTCTTCGTCTCAACCGTTTTCTCACCCGCTTCCACCGCGTAACAGTTTTTGATATCCGGAGGGATATTATGTATCGCAGAACTTCCAACCAACGGATAAGCGTCCGACCGTGTTAAACGAGTTGCCAATCGTCCGATTTATAACATTATACGTAGTCGATAAAATTAAAAACCAAAAAAAAAAACTCTCCGCGATTTCGAAAGAATTTTAATTTTATTTATGGAAACTGGGAAGTATTATGATACGGCGCGATGCGCAAAGATACATTGCGGGTGAGGTAGAGAATGAGAGAGAGAATAAGTTGTACGAGGGAAAAGCGAGAGAGAGGAAGATACTCCTGGCATCGATCTAGTCGACTGCCTGGCCGGGGGCGGAGCAGAGGCAGCAGGGACACAGGTGTGTCTACGTCTGCCGGCTTACTGCCTACCCCATTGCCTGAACCTCCCTTGAACAACCCCCGCACGTTTCGTACACTGCGCCGTTAATACCGAAGAGGAAAATCTACCCTGCAATTGAAGATGGAGAAAAATGAACAGAAATATTATGGACAACAAACAAATACGGAAAAAGGGAGAATTTTTTGGGGGGTTGGAAGCGTCGTAGACGTCACGATTGCTCTAGTTCCGGTGTAATGGATATATATATTTACGTTAAACCCGTTAAGAGATTTATAGAATTGACGAGAGCAGAAAACTTTCTTCTTGTATAGTCGCGTTGTGAATAAATTAAAGAAACCCAACGGTTATATATTCGACTATGCGCGGTGCTCTTTTCGTTCGCGTTGTATATACGCTTATATTGTAATGGATACGAACCGAGCCAAGACAGACTGACTATCCGGTCAGCCCACTTAATACACACAACGAACCGAACGACGACCGGCATAGAACCACCGCCGCACCAGTGAAACCAGCCTGATTAATTATTTCGGTTTGAATTCGAAACTAACAACGATATACAACGGGCGGGCCAACCAGTTCTGAGAAGTTGCGGGAGAGCGAAGAAATAAGGAGAAGAAGAAATGAATATCTTCGATATTTGACGCTATACGTGTGCTTGAAAAGTTTGTCTCTTTAGGTAGTTTGACGATCAAGTTATACAGGCGCGCGGTCCGCAGGAGTCTCCGATCCTATGAAGTCCTGGAAGGCGAGATGAGTCGACTCGAGGCTCTTGACTCGTTACTCCTTTGACGTTGGTGGAAGATAAAAATCAGAGATTTCTGTCAGACGCGTAAACAAGCATCTTCTAGCCTTTTTTTTTTTACGAAGGACTCTGACTAACTTCGTCCATTCTCCTATATGCCAGTAGTAAACCGAGCGTTCGTATAGTTACCGTGCGCGAAGAGGTATATAGTTATATAGAAGGAACGGAAAAGCAAGAGAGATTTATAGTCACCCCCGTAGTCCCTTCGTAGGAAGCATTTCTCACGCTGTCTGCCGAACCTAAACAATTATTTTGTTCCTGTGTTCCCTGTGCAACCCAGTTATACTACAGTAAAGATAAGCAGCCCGCAGGGGTTGCTAAACCCGAAATTTCACACTCGGAAATTTTTCTTCGTTGATTAAGAAGGATATAACGAGGACATTTCTTGGAAAAGGATCGCTCGACGTTATGAGTATAACATACCTTTTTTTTTTTTTATTTCTATTTTTATTGTTCAACTTTCTACGAGGTAAGAAATTCGTCGGGTTTCCGATAAGAATACAAACGTGATTCGATCTGTTATCGTGCCGACGGTGTTTCTGCAAGTGCTGGATAACAACGGGCTCGAGAGACGGAGTTCGCGGGGTCACGGGGTTAACGTTAGCGCCGACTTACCTTGGGCAAACCTTAGCTTAGAAAGTGGAAAAGAGAGGAGATATAGAGGCGTGGGGATTGGCACGAGGGAGGGTGGGGAAAAAATAGGGAAGGAAGGGTAGAGCCCTGCCGACGCTGGCGCGTCGACGGAAGCGTCGGCGTTGGCGTCGCGGAGTTGGGGGTAGGAGGCTGGTTCCATTTTGTTTCTCTGGCGGCGTGTGGCGATGCGATAGCAGCGGCACTCTGTCAGACCCTGACGTTATCACGACACCCCTTCTACCTATAGTCACGGGGGTCGAGGTACGGTACGGACTAGGGTTTCTGCAGGTTTCTGCTTTCTGGCTTCTGGTTTCCAGCTTTTCCTCCTTCCTCTATTCCCCCCTCAAGGTCTGAGGCAATGGGGGCACCAGGGGATATTAACCCCCCTTCGTTTTCTACGGGGATCAACACCGCAGGTTCCGCTATGGCTATACAGTGGTGAAAACGATAAGATTCCAGTTTCCGCTCAAATAAATAAAAACGTCCGTGAGCTTTTTTTTTTAGAAAACAAACAAACAAAAAAAAATAAATAATTGTTTAATTGAAACCGAAGGCCGAGTTATGTGACCGGCAAAATCGAGTGGATGTAAATTTTTTGGGTTACATTTGGCAAAGAGAGTGAGAAAGACGGAGATGAGGGGAAATTCGTGGGGACTTGAGGGTTAGAGAAAATCGCGACTAGAATTTTCGAGCGTGTTTTATGGCACTGGAACGTAATTTCGAGTGAATCGGGGAAAATTGGAATGGATTCGCAGTTGTCGGGGATGAGGTGGTGCAATCGATACATGTATACCTACGTGTACCGGCTCTGTACCAACCCCTGAACAGCATCGACGTAGCAATTTTGTATGTACAACAACTGCTGAATTCAAGTTCTCACAAAACTACGAATATTCGTGCGACAAAATTTCTTACTTGTGAATGAATACGTTAATAAAATATGGCGAATAAATAAAAAGGTCAAAAAATGGTAACGGAATACGTTTGCACAGAATTATACATTAAAATTAAATTGGAATCAAAAAAAGAAGAAGAGAAAAGAAAAATCGATCATTTTCAAATTGTAAAATGCTTTTTCCGTTTGGCGAATAAAAAACGCAACAATCCGGCAGTATGTACCGTGCATATACACGTATATAGGAATGGAGTAAAAAGCAGCAGCAGCAGCAGTGAATATATATGTACAAATAGTTATATAGCTACAGGGGGTTATCCCAGCAGGTAGAAAGGGGTTGAGCTTCCGCGCACCAACGCTTGCTAATGGTGGTACGAAAGGGGTGGTGAAAATAAAGAGGCACAGTTCGGTATAGAAACGAGAGTTTTGGCGGGTGCAGGCGGGTGTAAAGAGGAAGTGGAAGTGGAAGAGGAAGAGAACGAGGAAAAGGGAGGAAAGGGCCGGAGCGAGTGTAATTAAAACAGGAATGTTAATTACTCTTTGCATTACCGAAAAGCGCGTTATTGCTGCAACTATGCCGCCCTTGTCTCGCTCGCATATGCTACCACCGCCGTCCGCGAGTTGCGTCGCTTTATATATAACGCCGTGTTTCGCTTCACACAAATTATTTATGCTACTATAGATATATATATTTTAAATAAATGCATTCGCTCACTTATAATATAAACGGAGACGAAACTACTACATAATCAAAAAATTATTTCTCTCTTTTTTTTTTATCACGACGTGTCTCGCTGTCGACGTGTCTTTCGTCAAATGCTTCGCGTACATATAAATTACTTGGGGAACGGAAACGAATCGCTCGTTACTTTATATCATTCATCGATTAGCGATCGCAGATATGTTTCGCTATGTATACAGAGGTGATCGATGATGGAAAGTGAATAAACTAACGCGATCGGCTTTCTTCGCATAGCTGGTTTAGTCAGTTCGCGATATATAAATTTTTTTTTTCGATTTTTTTTTTCTCGTCTCATCAGACACGCGATTGTTACGCGATAGGTGGAACTTTCCTCGAATACCTGACGACTGTACACATGGGCGAACGCATGTGAAGTTAAGATTATGTCTCCCATTATACATCTCCTCCTCCCATTAAACAAAGGCTTAAGTTGTAAAGATTAGAATCGTGACGTTGCACAGCAACCACGGTGGCAATCACGTGACAATCTCTGGAGTTTATTTCCGCGAGTTTTTCATCCCGACAGTCGCGGGTACCTGTGCCAAAAAAACAAAAAAAAAAAAAAAAGGAATAAAAAAAGATCGCAACATTGTGACGGAACACGCGATAGCTATTTGCGAATTCAAGACTCACTCTAATTACAAAGAGAAAAAAATCCGCATCTACTACAGTCGGTATTCATTAGTGTTAGGAAAAAGAAAGGAGAAGGAAGAAGAAACTTGACGGTTACCTCGTACATTCTCGTTATTTTTAAAAGTATTTTTTGCAAGAAAGCAAAAAGCAATCGGAATCGACCTGTACTAATTGACTGGAAAATCCCATGCTTTTGGATTATCAGAGTACCATAAGGTTTGAGTTGAGACCGAAGAAAGGAACGGAATAAATAATAAGGGAATGGGGTGAGCGGGGCGTTCGAATATTTAATTACAGCTTGCAAAGAGTGGAGAAGGAGGATATGGAAGGCGCATCAGCGACCAACACAAAGTTGAGTTCTAAGACTCGGCGGCGATTTCGTTTCGACTCGATTCGAGGGAATGAGAAACAGACGGGAGTGAACCGTTCGACTGTAGTACGGTTGGTCGAGTGGTTGGTTTGCCGTAGGTTGACTCCGGAGTCGAGAACCTCAAGACATCCAACTCCGGCTCTGTGTTTACCCCGTACTTATAATTACTAGCTTTGGTCTTCCAGACCCTGCAGTAGAGCAGCAAGAACCGCCATTAAGAACTCCGACACACAAAACACAAAAACCAAAGAGATATTACGACCTCGGTATGTATAGTTATACATACCCGGCTCGTACGTAGATTTTACCGCAGAATCTCTCGCGAGTAAATTTTGCTGTTATAAATTTTCCCATGTACTGTAGTAAGAGTGAATTTTTTATTCACCGGGCTAATTTTCTCGTAGAGTATATATAATTATATGTGAGCTTCTCAAACACTTGGACAAATCGCTGTCGAGTATTCTCGCTATATATTATTGGCGTAGGTGTTGATAAAAGTTTTCCATGTCAACCGGGTTCTCGAATTTTATAAATAAACGTATGAACAGCCTGACGAATTATACACGCGTGTATAAATGATCGGTAGGTATGGACACGTCAACGCACACGTTCCGAAATTTTTGCATACGTATATTAAAACATACGTTATTATACGTATATTATAGATGTACGTATATCCGAAGAACAGAGAGCGAAGTCGTAGCAGTGTGTCTGGTTATGGTCGTGTGCTGTGTTGATAGTCGGGAGCGCGCGGTGCGGGAAAGGGTTATACGGCCATGTTGGTGAGGATGTGGCCAATGGCGCGAGGAGCACCTGCCTCTTGTTTTGTGTGTGCATACGTCAGCTTTACACGTGCGTGTGTGGGCGTGCGTGCACTCCGACGAGGTCGGTGGCAGTGGTGGCGGTGGCGGCGGCGGCGGCGGCGGTTTCGTTCACCGCGTGTGCTTTGAAACCAACCAACGTCCACCGAATATCCCAAAGGCGTTTCGATATTAGCTCTACTTTTTTTTTTTTAAGTAGACTTTATCTTGTTACAGGATTTGATAAGCGGTGCAGGTCGATCGATGACGAATTGTCAAAATACATTCATGCCCTTCTAAGACGAGGTCAAAGTGTTTAACGATCGAGTAAAAATCCGTGAGCTTTTTTTCCGTGCGAGATTTCGCAGAGCGTATCACCTCGTTGGAAACGAGAATCCGAAGACCACGTACCCGCGCGCCTGAGGTATTTTTCTATCTCGTCTCGTCCTCGATATCGTCATAGCGACGACTTTGATGACGCTCGGATCGGATATGTTATTGATATTTCTCACGGGCTTTTCTCGACGGTCGTTCTTCTTCTACCTTTAGAGTAAATAGCCGACCGCGAATCCATAATTGTCGTCCTTGTCTCGTAGTACTCGGTATTCTCACTCGCGTTCACGTCTTCCGCAACATGCGGTCTTGAAGAATTCGCGATCACTTGAGAACTCCGGCTCGATGGCAAAAACCAACTTGGCCTTCAAAGGCGTCCCGGAGTCCGGATACTCGTTATACTTACCGCGCCTGGCGGGTTATGGTTTGTACCCACCACTTTAACTATTTACCTTCAGGTTACCTTTCGGATTTAACCGCGGTATCTAGGAGTTGGATTTCAACCTTGAAAATCCACTACTATTCCTTAGGAACGTACAACACGGAACGCGTATATTCTTAAGATCCCTCGCTATGAGGGACTCCCATCTACTCGTCCACCATAATAATTTCCGGACGTTTTTATTTCTTTTCAAGCAGTTGCCGTCCAGTCGAACGGCCTATGGGCTGCCGGTACGGCCTGTTATTAGCGTCCGGTGCTCTCGACCTAAAGTCGTTATTGCCTCGACTACGGGCAAAGGCTAGCTATACTTGAATATATATATATATGCGCGCGGGGTGCCTTCTTCTTGATACGTTCCAAAGGGGCCCCTGCAGCCTCCAGGAGAAGAGAGATTGGTCAGCCCTCACCCTCCCCCTCCCTCCCCCCCTCCATTTTCCATCATTCTCATACTCCGTCAACGATGAGCCATTGTTTCGGAGTACACGAGACCATCGATAATTCTGCGGTAGAAACAAATTTTAGCACAATCAAAAATTCATAGATCTATTATAGAGTAAATTGGTTTTTTTCAACATTTATTTTTCACCCATGATAATTTGTCGGTTATTAAACGTTGCTTAAATAGTCATCGAAATTGTTTAGTGAAAATAATCGATCATCCCTTAATTTTTGGAATCGGAAGAGCGAGCGGGGGATTGTCGGACGCGACCGCAACGTAGAGGAGAAAATAGAGAGAGGGAAAGAGAAAGGTATATCGAAGCAGTAATGCACGCGGGAATGACGTGTGCGGATAATTGCAGTAGTTGAAGCCCACGGCTTGGTGCGCCAGAGTTGCGGTGGCAAAGGGTGTCACCGGGCTCTCACACCCTTAATCAAATTCAAACGTTATATACCTACCGTGCAGTTCGGTATGGGTTATATATACGCATATACCATATAATACGTACACAAATATTCGCAAATCCCGCAACACGTATGTATATCGCGGTGCACGCGTGTTGCACGTACACACCTATTATACCTATAGACAGTAATTCTCTTCGCATCGCGTTCCCATCACCCACCCCACCTCGAAAATCCCCCATACCTACAAATATACTCTACGTTCCCAGCTCTGATGAAATTATGGTAGACTGCACTCTGTTTTCGAAACCCCAGTCAGGTATTACTCCGAAAATGTAATGTAGCCGTTGAAACGACAAAGTGATAGTACCGCCGTAGTCTAGGTAGATACGAACACCCCATATATTTCCCTCCTTCTATCCGAGACTTTAGACGTAATTTTCTTCACAATATCGTAAATGTTTTTCTACAAAAATCGTCATCCATAGAATCACGTACTACACGAGTATATACGGAGTAAAAGAAGTATAAGGTGTATATATACAGAGGAGGATAAAATAACGATAGAAGGAATGCACATGCAGGTAACTCTGGGTATAATAATGGGCGGGGATGTGCAACGCGCGGGATGCACTTGCCTCTCGAGTATATAGAAGAGCCAATTATTCGATGCACTGAGGAGAACCGACGCGCCGTCAGTATCGCATTTTCACATCGCCTCGGTATAACCGAACAGATTCACGGGTAGCTTTGTCTTCGAGTTACATTTACTATGTTATACAGCACAATGCACCGCAACTCACCATATTGCATATACCTGCTTTACTTTTCGATCGTATTTGTTTCGAATCATTGAATCGAAGATTTTTTCGATTAATAAATTAACTTAAAGTCCTAAAAAAAAATTCATATATAAATGAATCAGCTGATAGTTAATTTTGTTTGATTGTTATTTTGTTTTTCAATTTTTCTAACGGTCATCGCGATCCGAGGGGAATCTGGATCGTTAAAAAATGTATAGCTGGTAATCGTTTTGATGGTTCCTGTAGGACACAGGACTCCCTGGGGAGCGCACGATCGTTTCCTAAGAGCATGGTGTGCAATTTTTATGAGTACGGACCGATTCGTTCGTGCCCATCTTCGTGCCAGTGTATAGTATAGTCGACCTGCAGCGTTAGAACGACCACCCCCAAGGTCCCAAGGTGAACTCACATACATACGCATAGATACATGAAGGGAGAAAAAAAATTTAGAAAATTTTCATCTCGCGGTGTTTCCGATCGCTGAGAAAAAAAAAGAAACATGTATAAACAAAAATAAGAAGAATCGAAAATACGAAAAAAAAATGAATGAAACCCGGCGAAAATATGAAAGCATAAACCGATCGACCACACTGATACCAAATCATACATAATGCAGGGGTGTAATGGACGGAATGCGTTATCTGGAAATGGTTTTACAAGGGAGACATCCCTCGTGTACATAAACTTAGCATAGCGTAGAGGCAGAAAAAAAACGAAGAAGAGAATAAAATGAAATAGAAAGAAAAAAAAAAAGAAATGTAGAGAGGGACGAGGTTGAGGTGTACGGTATACGCGACGTTGGCGTGCTTGCGGAGGGGTTAGAGGAAAAGACCCCGTTACAGAAAAGGGCGCGCAATCATACCGCTGAGAATGGAATCGGGAAATAATGCGACGATATATCAAGAATGTTCGTATATAGGATACATCTGTGTATATCGAAGTGGAGTTGGAGAACGAATGAAATAAAACTGAAAAAAAAATGAATGAGAAACGAAAATCAGGGAACATATAATACTGTACGGAACACACGGGAACCGCGTGTAAAGGTCCTTCTGGGAAAATAAAAATCATTCCTTCCTTCGCATCTCTCTGATGTAGCAGCGGCAGCAACGAAGCAGCAGGAGCGAAGCTGCATGGACCACGAGATATTTCCCGACGTCAAACAACCGATAATACCAAGTGCGCGAGTAGGTATACCGTTCGATATCGAAACACGAAGATATTCGAAGGTCCGGCTCGTCGTAATGACCTCAATCAATAACGTTCGGCCGCGTTCGTTCGCCGCGCACCGCCGCGGTGCCGTTGCTTCTCCTTCTGTAACACCGTGCTCTTCCAGTTCCTCATCCCATTCCCGCCTTTATAACCCCATATCGAAGTTTATCCAGCTTTCGTTACTCTCTCATTCTCGTAGCATATTTTGATTCCTTCTAGAAGCTCTCGCGTCCGTCTCGTTCTATGTATTCTAATACATCGGCGAGCGCAACGAAAACGTGCCCCTGCACAGTCTTCTAAAGTTCCCGCGGTTTTCTCTGCTGCTCCGCACGTCTCGGAACGAGTGATGGCGGACTTAGGTAATATAGGAATAATACGCGTGAGCTGCAGTTCCCATCGTGAGCGTTATTTTCTTGCTCCTTGCCGGAGGCACACGCGGTGCTTGTTTCCTTTTTTAATTCTTCTTCTTCTCCTTCTTCTACTTCTGCCGTTTTTTTTTTTCTTCCTTACCTTTTATTTGTGTGTTTTCTTCTTGTTGTTTTTTTGTTTTTGTTTTTTCATTCGACCCGAAGAGTGGTTTGAACCCAGTTCGTATTTGATTACGACGCCCCCCGTCGATCTGCCCGTGTAAAAGCTCCGCTGCGTTGCCTCCATATCCCCGTGCCGCTGTGCATCTCTCAGATTCCTACAACTTGCTTCCCCGTATCTTATTCTTGGCGGGTGTATCCGACACGCGTGTAGATATTCCTCGATATTATTATCGTTATTATTAATACGTACACACATCTAGACTTTGTCGTCTTCCATTTGGGGGCGTTATATTATTTTTAACAGATAAAAAAAAACGTCAGTCAATTACGCCATTGAGTTAAGCTCCGTTCTATTTCTGCATCTGACTTATATTGATAATTTCGTGGATAAGCTGCTTCGTGAGAATTAATAAAATCTTCCTAAAATCCCTGCAGGACGATCACGAAGGATAATCGTAGGCGGTTATCATATGCCGAGGATTCCCCTGCAAGTAATATATTTTATCGCGCGGTGAGATTGATTTTAATTGTCGATTAAATAAAAAGAATTTTTTCGAATTGCCGCGAGTATATTTTGCGCGTTTATACCTACCGTGTTATGGCGGTTACGAATCCTATATACCGCTGCTTCCGTCAGTTACCCCGTCACTTTATGGTCCCTACGGCGCGTAGTTTGTAAATACAAAGTGCAGCGTGTCGTTGATTCGTTGTATATGTATGTATAAATGTATGTACATATCTATATATTTGTCTGTATACCGAAAAAGGTGGACCCAGCTGTAACCAAATCCGTACCGTCCTCTGGAAAATTTGCATACCGGTTTATTAATTACGATCTTGTATACCCCTGGGCTCTGTGCGAGCCATTTGATTCCCGTCAGAAATTTTCTCTCCCTCTATGTTTTATTTTCTTTTTTTCTCTTTCTTCGTTTTCATTTTATTTGTATTCTCTCATTTTACCTTTATACGTTATAGGTATATACTTATACACGTTTTTACTTGTTTTAACTAACTTATAATATATACGTATGTATATTATATATCTGCGTGAAACGAAATGCCCTCAGCTAAATCCGTCGCTATAATAAACGTTGCCAGTATCCTTGATCCGTATCGCGCGTATTTAAAAATGCGGAATGAAGGTAAAAAGAATGTGAAAAACAAAAAGAAAGAAAGAAGAAATTAAAAAAATTTCTTAGACTCAGACTGCTGCTCTCGCTGCAACGGCGGTCGCAATTAAGACGGAGAAATCGCGAGGGGTGGTCCGAGTATGAGAATATGTCAAAGAGCCAGAAAATAAATTCACGACCTTGCGAAAGAGACCATCAATTATCAAATTTTTCACCATAAAATAAAAACGATGAAAAAGTGAATGGATAAAAAAACGATGAAGAGAAAAATTTCATTTGAAAATTTGCTTCTTTTTTCTGCGAGTCGATAGAACATTATAACATCTATCCAGGGTTGCATATGGTTCGTGAGCGTGTGCAGTGTCTTTTTATTTTATTTTATTTGATTTTTTCCTTTTTTTTTCCTACATGATCCCGTGCTTTTGTGGAGAAAAGAATAAGAGAGAGAGAGAGAGAGAGAGAGAGAAAGGAAAAGGAAAACAGTCGTACCATAGATCGCAAGCCCGCAGTTATTCAGAAATCCCATTTCGAGTTTACGCGAAGATTGGTGGCCCCGGGAATCTCCCTATCCGTATGCAATCTAGAACGCATTTGCGGGCGTCCTGCAGGACGAATACATCTCCTAGGATATTATAGAATAGAATGGAAGGCGAGCGGGCCGTCGGAAGGTGGGAAGAGTAGGCCTTCGAGGCTCATAACCCCATCAGGGCTTGTCCCAGGGGCTGCATAACCTGGCCCTGCTCATGCCCTCTGTTCTACCCCCGACCTCCACAGCTCTGATAGTCCTGTGGTCTCAACCTCCTTTTGACTTCCTACCACCCCCCGCCTCCCTCCCCCACCCCCTGAAACCTGCAATATTATACGTACGTAGCATGCATCGCACATTCACATAGATACACTTTGAAAATAGGGACCCCTTTTCCTCTACGCGATGGAAATAAGAGCTTTTAGTTACTCGCTTGAGACCTCGTAGAAACCATTCTGATGGAATGGGATCACCTCGTAGTATTACGATTACCATTTTCAGTAGAGATTGAAACTGTAAAATCATCGTGTCGGTGGTACGCTTGTCGCATGCTGAACTAGCTATTCGATATATTTCTACGCAATCTTATCAAAATTAATAAATAATAATTAGAATCGCATTTATAATTATTGTCGCGGACGAGGTACTGTACAGTATAGATAATATGTGATGCATATTTTTTACTCCATTAATTACTCCCCGTTTATCTTTTCGTTCGTTAGATCCATAAGGTGAACGGTCCGAAAAGTAGCTTCGTATACGTTTTATAGTTATAATAGCGCCCGCGGCGAGTTTTTTTTTTTTTCTGTCTTTATTTTCAACGTGAATTATTTATACATACGCGTTCGTGCAAACGCGATTATCGTTCTTGTAAACTAAAATGTATTTAAACGTATAACATAACATAACACAACGTCATATTCTCTACGCGGCGACAAATATCCACGCCTAAAAGTGTCGCAATGCATCAAGAAGTACACGCGCAACTCGGCTGACCGAACCCGCCGCTGTCTTTTCGCATCATGAATATTTCCGGGAAAGAAAAAGAGAAAAAACAGAGAAGAAAAATAAAAACAAAAATTGTTAGCCAAACGCGAAAAGGTTCAAGAATCTCCGTAAATTTTCTGTTGGATTTCTTGTTTTTTTCATTATATATAATTTTTTTTTTATTTTCTGGATTTTCTAACCGACAGTTATTATAGTTTGCGATATTGCAAAATTCTATCGGAATACGTGCAGTACACGCAAATAATCTAAATTGCAGTCCTCCTCCTGGTAGGTATGTGCGTGGGATATAAACGTGGGTGTTGGTAAAATGCGAAATGCATGTCGTTACTGACGGCTCCGAGTTTAGACTCGTACCATCCATTTAGAATTCGCTATGTATACTCCGCACTCTATTCGAAGAACATTTTCAATTCGCTAATATTTCGCGATATATATTCGCAGCCACGAGGTCGAAAATTTAAAAGAAATTTTTTTTTTTTTTTTGCTGCAGTACAGAAAATATCCGACACAAGACAGCCACGGGGCGAGTGCATGTTAAATAATAATCAGTTAAAGGTAATAGAAACTTGCGGTGTTACGTCATGGGAGTTCCTTTCCGTGTCTCGAAGGGCTCGGTCGGGGGTGTACACCGCATTATTCAGGGATTCACAACTTTGCCCTTTAGTTCTTCAATAATGCTACAGGGGTAGGTAAGTAATTTCTCGGGGTTGAGATGGCGGATCCCGAGAGAGTGAAAGAGGAAAAGGGCGAGGGAGAGGTGAGAGGGTTGAATTTAATTTTTCGGTATAAATATATTCCAGGGGTCTTGGCGCCCGCGAAGACGCTCGGCGATGTACGGAGCAAAAAAAGTTCATCAAATTCAATAAAATCATGAGAAAATTGTGTACGAGCTGGCGGTCAAAACACCTGAAATAATATACTGTAAGAATGACGAAATCTCGTGCAAAATTAAATACCCGGTTATATTTCCGTACCAAGGAATTCGTATAATTAAACGCGAAAATCTCTCGATACCTCAGCCAAGTTTCAAGAGGAATCTTAAAAAGTTTTCGATGTACGCGTACGGCCAGCGTTATTTTTGAGGAATTACGTGGGCGTGTATTTTGTGGACGTGTTTTTGATCGCGGTGAAACTTTGTGGATATTATTCCGCGGTGCTAAAATAAATAAATAAATAAACGGCCAGATAGGTGTACGCTAAATTTGTGTGGTAAAAGCGCGATACGAATTATATCGGATAGCGGAGCGGGATAGACGAACAGAAACTGTCGTCGTCGTCGTCGTAGTTGTCGTTGGTTGTGTCGTCGGTGTGACATGGTCGTGCGAATGAACGAACGACGGAGGGAACTGCCGCTGGCGACCCAATATTTTAATAACGCTGGACACCATCCGCTCCCGACGTAGGTGACTAACCGACTAACCAACTAGCACCGGCACAGAGACCGCTGTGCTTGCAGCCTCGCGGTGATCTACGGGCAATCAGCCGCATAAATGCACCGCGTGTTGCTGCACCGCCGTATACTATAAACCATATTTATAACACTTCGTATATACGTGTATACATACGTATTAGCTTTTACCTATATCGCACGTGTTGGTATGTCGGTATAACAAACAACGCCCAGATCGTATCATTCGGTAGAATCTACTCCGACTTCGTCCGCGAGCTTATTTTACCCCCTTTCCCATTTATTACAATTTTACGTACGATGCGCTTCCGATCTATTCACGGATTAGATTCCGATAGAAAATACCTAATTAAAAGTTTTAGAAAAATATCATTCACTTCATCTAGAGCGGGGTTTGGCACGCGGGGGCTGCAGATTTTTGGGGGATGAGGCGGCTGCTGCAGTTCTATAGATAGTGCTAATCAGAGCGAATCACGCTGTGTGAGGTGTATGCATATATTTGTACATGTATCGGTGGTTACGCTATACATCACTCGTTTGCGACGCAGGGCGTCGGAGGTGGTGCCAACCAGGAGGTGCAATGGTGGAGTAGTCGGTGGTTTCGTGATACTACTGACTCCCATTATTATTCATATATTCCGTATCACGTCTGCTCATGCGAACGCACACCGAACTGAAGCAAACGATATATATATGTACACACGTACATAGGTACATACCTATGTATTATACATACGTCTACGTCTAGCTGCCAGCAAACCAACGCCTCGTAAATACTTGCCCACAGCTTCTACCTGCACCCTCAGGACTCGCGAACTATATCGGAATTTCTCTTTACCTCAGATCTTTTGTACAATAATGGTATAATTTCTCAAAGATCCAACTATCGTTTGATAAATACTATGGATATGTATGTAGATACAGTCGATTGTCTGGATCTGGTTCTGGTATGTATACAGATATATGTATATACACGGTTTTGATTTTAGTCTCGTCTTGAAACCTAGCTTGCGAAAGGCAAGGTTTTGGTTCGGCTCGGCTTGATTGCGCCGGTACCGCTCATTGTCTCGGTTAATTAAGTTTGTGAAATTTAGCCGTAGTAGCCTCCGGCGGGCGGCTCCATCCACCCCGCCGCCACTATCTCTCGTTTGTTACGCTCCTCTCTCTCTCTCTCTCTCTCCGTTTCTCTTCTCTTCTTTTCTATTTCTCTCTCACTCTAGTCCGTTGTTCTCCACTCCGGTTCTCTGGGAGGCCGTTACCGCCGTCGCGCCTCCGCCTTTGCTATATATACGATGGCTGGTTCGTTCGTATTGTAAAAACCCCTGAACAGCATCATTATCGTAATTTAATATCCTGTCATTAGCGAACGGACTAGTGCCACTCGGTTATAGTTGTTTATGTACCCCGCGTTGCACGACCGCGAGGCGACATTGTCGAGTTTGACGTTACTGAAGTTTTTTTGTGTAATACCTACGTCTTCCGTCCACCTTTATAAACTACGTGCAGAACCACGATGAGTTCATTATTAGAACCTTTATAACCTGCAGTGCGGTGCAAAGAATACCCCAACGAATATAACGAGCTGAAATAGCGCGATTCTCTCCGTCTTCCTACTCCTTCTTTTTCCTCACTTTTTGACTTTTCTTTCACGTCTCCTCCGCTTCGTGCATACTTTATATATACGCGATTATCGGACGCGAAACGCGAGTAATTACCCCGAAAATTACCCGCGATTATCCCGTCTAGCTTCGATAATTTTAACGCTAATCGTGAATTTAAACTACGTTACATACGTTTGCCTCGAGCTAAATTATATACGCGTGTACCTTCACACTGTACATATGCTGCAGGTGACAGGATTGACAGGGAGAATATTTTTCTCCTTCTTTTCTTTTCTACTCCACAGCGAAGCCTCATTTGATAATCTGCAGGCTATTTTATGGCTGCTAGCTGTTCTTTATACCGCGATAGATGACGTCACTTTATATATATCTCATTCATAACATACTCGATTAGTTTCGATATTGGTTGTTGGTCACACAGTTCGAACAGATGCAAACGTGTTAGCTCGTTTTTCTCAACCTCTCAAGTTTTTGTAGATTTTCTAAAATCCTACATCTGTATTCCTGTTATATGGTGAGCTAGTTTATTTTACTTCTTCGATATCATCGGGATTTTTAGCCCCCCACTAAAAATCGCGTCATACTAGTCCAGATATCGGAATGACATCAACAACAACGGTTGACACTATTGGCTACGCTGAGCTCGAGGCGTTGCCGGAAGCCCTGACAATCACCTGTCCGATGGGTTATAATACGAGCGAGCTATAGTTGAGCTTCACAGCTCCACAAATTGCCCATTTACTATCATAGAAGCTTCAGATTTTCAACCCCTCGCGATTTTTTTTTCTTTCTGCAAGCGTAATTTAGAGGAAAAAGAAATTTACACCTCGTACACGTACATGTATATTAATTTTATTAGTAGAGTATGAGCCCATCAAGTTACACAAAAAAAGTAGAAAGAAGGTTACATCGATTTTCGTGTTCGAAAAATGCAACGTGATTTCCCTCCACCCTCCATCCTCACCCTGCCTCAGGGGTTACGGTTTTCAAAATTTATGGACCTTCACCGGCATGCTCATTACCGATATTGTGTTTTATTATATCGCTGTGTCGATTGTATTGTACATATATTTTCAAATTACGCATTGTCCGTTACGAATTGCATCCGCGATTTGCGTATCGCGTTATAACAATATCCGCGTGTTATTTGAATGCGGAATATCTGTATGACACGTATATAGCCTCGGGTGGTATTATTTTGTATTTTGAAATTTACCGTGTAACGAATATATGTATTTATAATACCTTCGATGATTTAAATGCACGTTTCTACGAAGGTTTGTTTTATACCATGGGGATACCAAAATTCGAATTCGTCACGCATGGTCATATTTGTTCTCTTCCTACATTTGGAAAAAATAATTTTTTATCACATCATTTTTAATGTCTTTTTTCTTCCGTCGAAATAAAAAATGATTAATTAAAAAAATAACCGTGTTACTCGACGTTACCATCACTTGGTATTTCTGTACCATTGTATTAAAAGTAATTTAACCGAACCAATTCACGTTCTATAGCAAAGGTTTCAAGCTAAAGTCATGTTTGGAATTTGATTAAAATCGGGCGAGGCGAACGATATGGCTGTGGTATGCGGGAAGAATATAGGGTGACTTATCCAAGTATACTAGTTACAGAGTTATTTGGCTTTCCTCACACCGCTAATTCCAACAAACTTGCCAAGTTACTTTCCAAATGTAAATGCGGCGATCCAAGAGTTATTATCAACGTCTAGAACAATTTTATTCTTTTTTCTTTCAATTTAATATGAAAGAATCCGAAAAAAAAAATTATCGCAACGTTAAATTAGTGAATTATGAAATCTGATTTATTACTAAATCATGATAGCAATTTTGTGAAATGAGGTACAAATTTCAAAATGCGTTTGCAGGGCCAGGACGCGTGTGTGTTTTTTTTTCCTCTTCTCTCTTCTTCGGTGATCCAATATTGCGAAACCCAAATTGGTTGGTCTGAATAGAGGTTGCATGCTCCTCGGTAAACCGGATAGCCCATTTCGGGCGCCTCTACGGTGCCATTGCTCGGTAGTACGGGGGGTTTAAGAGGAGGTAGGGGGTAGAGGGTAGCGCAAGGGTATAGCCGGGTTACAAGACGAAATAAATACAATATTATGCAAACGGGGGGGTTGATCGCGGGCGGCAAAGCCTCGAAATCTCGGGAATCCCGAATAAATTGACACTAAACGCCTAGGGGGCGTCTCGACGTTGGTAAGACGGGGATGAAAATACCTGGAACTGTATTGGAAAGAGCGAGATGGGGATGAAAAATATATTGATAGCTTCACAACACGCCGTTCCAATATCACCTAACAGCTATTTCGCTTATAGCCTTACTACGGACCAGGTTTTTTTTTTCTTCTTTTCTTTTTTTTTTTTTTTTTATTTCGGTAGGGTCGTCCGACCTGCAGGGCGTGTTTTCAGAAATCTATGCATAGCTGCTCAGCAATGATAGAGGGCTCATTCTACCCCCTTGATACTCAGGATATTCTCACATCCAAAGGCTAAGCTCAACGCGTAACGATATCGTCGGTTTACAACAATTTGAAACGCTTCTTTTTTTATACGCTAAATCGTGTGTTATTCATATTATACGTTTATGCAAACGGTGGTACGAGGATCAACGTTTCGAAATATTTTTTACCAGACGAAATACGGTATCGCACGGGACAAACGAGGGTTATTTTGCTTATGGGGAAATACAGATAATTATCACGTCTGTAACGTTCTAGTTACAGGGCGAAACGGGCGGGTTGAACGGCGGGCGGGCAGAAATCCTCCTCCAAATCGTATGCCTCGGGGCGCCAATTCCCAGTTGATGCTTAACATCCAAACCCGGCAATCATCCCCCAGTCAAAGTCCCTCAGTTGGTTCTGCTGCTATTTAATTATCCATTTAAACTATATAATTTAGTCGAATGGATTTCGGACCCACTCGTGCTCACGCTTTACCTCAGGATTCGGGATCAGGAAACTGAAAAGCGTGGGAGTCTGAACTTGGATATATTTTCAGAAAGAAAAAAAATCATTTCATCTTACCTTCGTCTTTTTCCACTATTAGTTATGATCGGACGAAACTCAGACTCGGTCGTTGATACTCTTTCTAAAAATCAACCAACATCACGCGCGTCATATGCGAGTGAATGAATATGAGGAGGGCGTGGTGCTGCAGGATCGTATAGAGTGTAGGATAAGTTGTCTTTTTTTTTTTTGCTTCTTATTTCTTTTCTACTTCAATCTTTTACCGATACTTTCTCTCACTCTTACCTTCACCCATCCATATCCCATCCCGTGTGACACGGGCACCTCAATCACCAGTAACGCCCAGACCTGTCATTATCACGCGCTTGACTGCCAGTATCCCGCCTGCAACGATTCTGGTTCCCAAACCAAACTCATGGGCAACGACGACGAGGGAGAAAATCGGGGTTGTTCGATGCGAGAGAAAGAGACGGAGAGAGGAGGATAAATCCGAGGGAATCTGAGAGAAATCTAACCACGGACATGTTCGGACGCCTCCTCGTCACTTGGTACTCCTCGACGACTAAAAGCTCGAGGAAAATGGAACGCGGTTGTGCAGCGGGGATATACCTACTCGGTGAAAGACAGAAAGGACACACCCCCTCCATTGTGTCCTCCAGGAAGCTTACACGACCAGAGAAGGTTCAATCTCACCTCACCCGCGCGTTGTTCACCTCTTTCTTCTATCCTTCTCCAACTTTTACTTCCACTTCTCGAACCCTCCCATTTCTGGAAAGAGCCGCTGACCCCTTGGCATTGTCTCCCAATTTCATTGATTAGGGGAACTACGGCTTATCGACCTCGCGACGATTGCGTCTCGCTAATGAAACGACCGGGGATCACGTGCGCCTAATCTACCGCGAGAGATACAGAATTAAAAACTTCTCTCCCTCGCACCCACTTCGATCTTTTTCCTCTTTTATTTTTTCTTCTCTCTCGCTTCTTTTTTAATATTCCTTTCATTCCCGTCGGATTTTCTCGAGCTTTTTATAAGCTCTACATCGCCCGCCGCGAACCGATTCGTATAGGTGTACGGAATATAAAAAATATATTCGGCTGTAGATAATTTTTTTATTTTTCTCTCTCTCGAGGCGAGGAGAAGCGGGGTTGGGATCGGTCCGTTAAAAGAAACTTTGAAATAGTTGTTAGTTTGGCTGACTGATAGACGCGCACGCCTGGTACGGTGACGAAGCAGATCCTGGCGCGATATCTGGCGCTGAGGCTGTTCCTTTTGGACTCGGCATTGCTGCATCAACGGCATACCGTCTTCGGCTTATCTACTATCAAGACAGAACTCTCTTCGTTGGCATGTCGCGGACGCATACCACCGATGCATACCATTGTGTTTCTCCATAATTACATACAAAGGGACATCGGTATAACGTGTCCCTGAAACGACGCAGCCAAGCCCCGTGGGGTGACTCATCACGTGGGAAATCTTGAACTATATACGAAACGACGTTGCATTGCATCGGGTAGATGCACAGTATAGAAATTGTAACTTTGAGTTTAATAATAATCTTGGAGACTTCGGGGTAGAATTTGCTGTGGATTTTCCGTTACATCTAATGAGGAATGTAACGATGAAACGATATGCACGTTCGTAGGAGGCAACGGCTTCAACGATGACATTATTCAATGGGGGATGAAAATGGGAGGAGAGAAATGAGACAGAAATTGGTACGATGGGGGTTTCTACCGGGGAATGGTGTGACGCGCTGACGTTGCTGTCTTCTGTCAAATTGGTGGACGGACGTAATTCCTGACGGAGCAACGTTCGCGCTCGTATATATGTTCAACGACGGTGCACAAGGATGGGATGTATGGCACAGGATAGGACAGAGTTGGAAGGTAGGCAAACGGGAACCGGCATTCAGCATCAAGCATCCGACGTACAACATAGAACAACCCCCCTCGAGGCGAGAGCGTGATGACGAGGCGCGATCTCTACCGGCTTCCCACGCCCCCGACGCCCCCCCGACGCCTTGCTCGTTAGCCATAGTCAGCAGCGGACGTCATCGACGTGTCATTCGTAAACCCAAGGCAAGAGCACCAGGTTAGCTAGCTAGCTAGCTAACTCGCCCATCCACGCCCACTGACATCGACCTGACGCAGCAGCATGCGACAAAACGTTCCTCGCAAATTACTGCCTTCGATCAGGCCTACATCGGTTGTGTTCCGTCCAAGATACCCTACCTACTACGTACTTCAGGGGTGTGTCGATGATTATATTGAAATCAGAGAACCGTGAAAGCCAATTCAGAAATACAGAGAGCCCACTAATTATTAACTGACGTACATTCTCATCTGACGTCCGAAACTCCGGCTATATGCTCTACGTGTAATAAACGTGACTGTAACATCACGTGTACACATCTTTACACGTCGATCCTGCGGGATTCTCAATTTTCATTGAGAACAAAATTATAAGTCCAAAAATACACACACCTCAGGGTTCACTCACCCTCACTCGAACAGATTGTCACGCGATTGATTTTTGCGCCGAATCAAACGTGTGTGAGATTTTGCAAAACGAAAAGGAAAAATCGTAAAGGGAAGAGGGGAAAGAATTAAGCCATTTAGTAGATTTAGGCGGCCAAACAAGCGATAAAAGGAAAATGAGCGGTAAAAAGACAATATGAAAACCATTTAGGTTTCGTCGGCCTTTAGCCTGTGGGTTAACTCGCTGAGAAAGGTGGTTGTACAGAAGGTGGTGGTGGAGGGGTCGCGATTAGGGATAGGAGGCGGAAACGATTCAAGCGGAAGCTGGCTAAGTGTGTAAATGAGTCCCGGAGTCACGCCGTCCCGTTATCCCGATTGCCTTGAGACGAGCTTTGGCTTGCCCTTCTCCTTACCCATTTCATCCCCCTACGCACGTCCGCGATATATTCTTCGCCTCCTTCCTCTCCTTCGGAATACCAAAATCCTACAATTATAATCCTCATAACTTGACCACAGATCCGAAAAAATTCATCTATCAGCCGATTTTTGCCTCACGAAAAGGAAGATGGTAGTTTGTAGAAAATTCCCCCAAAAAAAACAAAAAATTGGCAAGAGTTTTAAAACTCTCCCTATTTCTAGACATATCTTCTCTCGCGGTTTCTTTGGGTGGCTGCGGCCGCTGTTGCTGTTGCGACTGCAACATCAGATCGCTCGCAAATATTGCGAGTAGTTTTCCACAATACACCAAAGTGAACCCCTCATGACGGGGGATTGGGGTTCTCAGGGTGGTCCCGGGGTGCTCCCGGCCCGCCGCCAGCACTTAAGACTATTGTTTTCAATGTAATTGGATAGCTTCAGCTCTCTCGCTCTCTCTCAGTCGCACATTGCCATTGCATTGGGGGGATGAACAACCAGAACTCTGTTGGGCAGGCGGCGGCGGCGGCGGCAGTCGTCCCCACGAAGCTTCAACAATTATCTTGATTGTTTTATGCATATACCAACAGAGTGGGAGGAGGAAAGGAGATATAGGTATACCCAAGAGAGACAATATTCTCCATTCCTTAATAACTAATAACCGGGAACAAACGTCATTTATAGATACCGTCGTTTATCTCTGACACGCTCACTTTTCCCCAACCCTTTCCCTAATCGCATCATTTTGTTTTTTAAAATGCGTTTCAAATTACTGTAATTTAAGTACCGTATTCCTACAAAATTTTCGTTGCACCAGAATTGCGTTTTTCAACATTGTAGCGGGCACAAAGTTTTTTCGCACGCGAGGTGGGATATCGTGATATAATAATTGCCCTGACAGTCGATACCGCAGTAAGGCAATCCCAGGATATACTTACAGGGTGTAGAATTTCACCGGTACCTATAAAGACGCCTTTTAAAAAACAGCTGCTGTTCCATCCCACAGGATATCAGGTGCATAACTTTGTCCTAAATTAGGCGGTAACTATTAGCGAATATTTTTGGTCGATTCGTTAGGACGGAATTTTGTATAAGTTTTTTTTTTATTACTTTTCTTTTTTCGAAGAATCGCAGTTCGTTGTACGAGATGTTACTTGCAATAATCGTGTAATTAATACTGGCAGTCCTTCTCTCGATGATAAAGAAAAAAGCCGGGTGTGGATCTATCGGGAAAGATCAAGCTTGCATTTTATCGTCATAGTTGCAGGCTGCGAGACTCGTTTCATCTTATTTGTACAACGTCTTTTATAACTTCCGATCGAGATAACGATATAAATGCTATCCGTTAATTAAACTGTAATTTCTCACTTAATCCTCGTAAAATCTGATGGCGCAGATACATTTATAATGACAAACGTTGTGGTAACTAGTTGGCCAGTTTTTCATCTTTAACCGTGAGCAATTTTTTTTTGTCTCTCTTTTTTCTGTTCATGCCGACGTAATAACACAGTTGACCATCGTCGCCGATGGTCGGTTGTTCTCGTACGTCTTTATCATCTCCTCTTTTTACTCGTACAAACCTATATGTATCTTAATACATATTCTTATTTCTCATAAATAAAATTAGCGACGAGTCAGAGGTCAGTACCTACACATAACAGAGCTGTGGTCGGATGAAAGGCGGCGTCGCGTCGTACTTGAGAAAAGGTTTGAAATATAAAAAAAAAGAAATTCTACGAAAAGAATAAAAGTGCAGCGGTGTGCATTCATGCAGACGAGGCTAGCTTTGTACAGTCGTATCTGCCCCGATGTGTCTCTACGATAACGTGAACTCACGTGGCGACCGACACTTTTCCTTTATTTTATTATTTTTATACCCATAAATAATATCTCTCGCTTATGCAGGTGCTTGATAAAGAGGTATATACCTATGTATAGTCACGCGGAGTACGGAAGCTAGAACTATAATAAGCTATTCATGTAATAAAAACCATTCGCTCGATTGGTCAGAGATTTTTCAAGTCGGATATTCACACCTGGTACACGCGTTCGTATAAATGGCAACGTTTTTTTTATTTGATCTTATTTCTGAATCAATAATTTATTGGTATTCCTTATTTCTGTTACAGCATCCCTACCCTTCGGAAGACCAGAAAAAGCAGCTCGCACAGGACACGGGGCTGACGATCCTTCAAGTCAACAATTGGTGAGTCCTCTTTTCTCTATTTTTAACTAACTTATCCGGGATAAGTTTAGCAGTTCACAGGAAATTTTACTAAGTTTTTTTTTTCTACTTTTGTCCTTACTTTCTACTATATTATCACATCGTGAATCAAACGTTCTAAAGAACGAAAATTCTAGAGTGATGTCGCCTGACGATTCAGCTTTTCCATTACACATCCTAAGAATCCTATGTCCTCATGTGTTTCATTTTATCAAACGTTATCGAAAATCTGGGTTGAGGCGAAACATCCGATGATTATTTCGATGAACCTATCGCGAAAGGAAGAGTAGTGGGATAAAAAAAAACAGACTTACAATAATTTTTAAGTATTTATTATACATCAACGCATCAAATAATTAACACTTCGCAGAAAGTCAAAATTTTCACACATGTGCCTTTATGAAGAGTGATGTGTTGATTATTTTATTTCGATCTGAAGAAATTGCGAGTGATCTACCTATGCCCGTTCGACTATCGCCATCTGTTTCGGAAGTAGGTAACGAACCAATTTAACCGTGTAGAAATGCTGCCCAATATTCTGCGCCGAAACTTAAGCATGAAAAATTCTCGTTTATTAATTATTGACCCTGAATTCGATAAAAATCAAAGGCTTTAGTCTTTAGATTTTTGGAGATTCATGCGTCACAATCGCAGAAAATTGAATGTGCTCAAAATCGTTTGAACGAAAGTTCTCCAACGTATTTTGAATTCAGGAACAAAAATCCGTCGACTAAATTGGGCTACGACTAAAACACCAAACAAGATATCTCAATTTCTTCGCTCCGAAAAGCGTAAAATAAGACGTACGGCGATTCACCTGATACACGTTCGGCATATTTTTTTTTTCATTTTCCGTTTCGAGCCATTAAATTATAAACGATTTATCGTCAATTTGAATTCATCCAATGAATTTGGACTCTGAATATTCGATTGATAATGATTAATTAAAAGGTTGCATTCGAGCCTGAGGCGTTGCTGTAGAAATCTGATGAATCGCAGTCAAATTTGAAACGGTCAAGCACGGGCGTGTAATTCGGTATTCGGTTAACAGAACATGCTGTAGATTTCTCGTCTCTGAGGCGACGGCAGTATAACCACAGCAATACAAGGAGCGACATCACCAGCGGCGTCATAAACGACGACATCAGCAGCACCCACAACATCCTCACAAGAGAGGGAGAGAGATTAAGGTACTATTACGCCTTCAGTCATTTATTCTTTTTCTTTTTAGCAGTATAATATACAGTATCTGTTCATTACGTCGTATGCTTTTGCTGCGAACTCTAGAATCGCGATATTGCATAGGTTTGAATTACTATTCTACACGCAACAAGTTGGTGGAAACGCGGGAAAGTTTCTTCGCGTAATTATCGAGAAGTAATGATTTTAATTTGATTCTTTTAGATTGATCACATACATAGCTGATGTGGGAATAAGTTTTATGTGATTTCAACGCGAAAATTTTATATAATTCGTAGCTTGAACATATTCTTGATAAACGGTAACAAGCATATTCTTACCATTCATTTTTATTAGCCTGAATCGGTCCTTCATTTAACTCGTGAAATTTTGGGCGATGTTGGAGCGACATAAACGCGATATTTTATTAGATGTTCGAGAATCGTTGAAACTGTTCGTGGCAGAAGATGAAGATCGTTTATTAGTTCTAAATTTATTACTTTATTTTGGAATTGAGAAAGTTAGCGTCATTATTTCGGGCGAGAAATATCCCTTGTCGTTGAAATACTGAACAGTTATAATTAATCATGCGTTTGCAAATTCCTATACTTGCACTTATGTTCAATGATGATATTTTTGATTCTGGAATACTTCTATGCGTGTTTAAACGATATAATTACTTCTATTCATTGGATTGAGGAAGTTATAGTTAAGGTTTAGGAATAAAGTACGTTATTATATTCTGGACATTAATTATTCATTTATTTTAGATAGACTTTTACAATTCTACTTCATTTCTTACAATAAAAATTCTTTATTCAAGGTTTCAATTGGTCATCATGGGTTCTTAGTTCGTCGCAGTATTTATTCAACTTCCAATCACGAAGTGCAGGAGTTATACACGGCATTCAATGTTATTTTACAGGTATTTATACATTGTTAAATAATTATCAGTCAATATAATATAAAATGATTCACTATACATATATGATATATATTTAATATAATACGTATAATATAATATTAGCAATAATATATTGTTACATGTACATCATGACTAATATGTCTTTTGTATATCTCAGGTACTTACTAATTTCCCCTGTTGCCGCAACTCCAACGTCGCTTCGGTTGCTGCCGCCGTTGGACGTCGTGGGAGCCCGGACTCCTCCTGTCCCCCGGGGGGAGTCCACCGGGTCTTCAGGGGGTGTCCCCTGGGATACAGCGTGGCCTCCCACCACCCCCGGGGTCCCAGGGGACATAGTCCCTGGGGACGTAAGTCTCCTCTTGGGAGACTTACTTCCCTGGGGACTAGTCTTCGGGGGCGCAAGTCCCTGGGGACATGTCTCCGGGGATCCGGCATCTCCGGATGTCGGATCCCTGAAGACATCTCCCCAGAGGACTAGCCTCCGAAGACAACCCGGGAAAAGGAGGTCCCAAGCGGACAGTCGTCTTCGTGATTTCTCTAGAGAACCAAAAAACAGAGCGTCCGGGTCAGGCCTCCTTTTCCCGGGTTGTCTTCGGAGGCTAGTCCCCTGGGGAGATGTCTTCGGGGATCTGACATCCGGGGATTCGGCATGTCAGATCCCCGAAGACATCTCCCCAGGAGACTAGCCTCCGAAGACTAGTCCCCAGGGAAGTAAGTCTCCACAGAGGAGACTCACGTCCCCAGGGACTATATCCCCTGGGACCCCCGGGGGTGGTGGGAGGCCACGCTTGTCCCAGGGGACAGTCTAAAGACCCGGTCGACTCCTCCCGGGGGACAGGAGGAGTCCGGGCCCTCACGACGTCCAACGGCGGCAGCAGGGGAAATATTAAGTACCTAGAATATACAGGAAACATATTAATAATGATGTACATGTAACAATATATTATTGCTAATATTATATTATACGTATTATATTAAATATATATCATATATGTATAGTGAACCAATTTATGTTGTATTGACTGATAATTATTTAACAATGTATAAATACCTGTAAAATATTGTCGAATGGCAGCAACGGCGGCGGAGGGGGTTGTTTTCCAGCAACTGTTGCGATGGTAGCCATCTCCAAGCCCAGGATACCTGCAAATACCGAAAATATTCATCAAACACATGAACAATGATATTTGATTGACTGATAATTATTTCATAACGTTTGAATAATTATTTCATAGCATGTAAATACCTGTAAAGTATTGTTGAATGCCATGTAACTCCTGCACATCGTGGTTTGAAGTTGAATAAATACTCCGATGAACTAGGCAAATTCCAAGATGAACAATTGAAAACCTGAAAGAAAATGTTATATAAGAAGTAAAGTGAAATTGTAAAATTCAATCTACGGTAAATAAATAATTTTGTTCAGAATATAATAACGGAGATTATTTCTGAACCAAAATCCCAACGATGACTTTTTTAATCCAATAGATAGACGAATTTATAGCGTTTGAACGCGAATAGAACTAATTCAGCATTAGGAATATTATAATTGAACGAGTACGAACATAGGAATTCGTAACTCTATAATTAATTATGATAATATTCGCTTGAAGCGATAATACCTTGATATCCTCGTTGCCCTCTGCCCATCGGATGTTGTAGCCGCTGATGTTCTCGCTGCTTCGATTGCTGCAGTTATTCTGCCGTTTTCTCAGAGACGAGAGATACACAGCATGCTCTAATAACAGAATACCGAATTACACTCCGTGATTGACCGATTCAAGTTTGACTGCGATCTATCAGATTTCTACGGCAACACCTCAGGTCCGAATCTAACTTTTTAATCAATCATTATGAATCGAACATTCAAAGTTTGAATTCATTGCAAGAAATTGAATTGACGATAAATTTTTCATAATGTAGTGACTCAAAAAAAGGGAAAATATGTGCCGATTAGTTTTCGGATTTCATAAAAGACCATTTCAAGTGCCTCTGTAGAATCTGAATATAATATTGTAATAAGAGAAACTGCAGTTATCAAAATACCAGCAAATTAGCCGTTGGAATTAACCCATCAGTTATTTTCAATTTTTCGTTTCATTTTTGTAAAATATACACGAAAATGTGGTTATGTATACGTATTCACTTGAAAATTAAATATTTCTGCTAATTATTCCGTGAACTCATCGGTGGAAAATCTTGTTCTTTGATTCATTCAATTATAAATTCAAACATACGTCTTACAAATCGCTGTACTGCCTGTTTCTCGCTTTTAGAAGTAATCTATTGTATCTATTTATCGAGTTTGTCAACCGCTCTATATTGGAAGAACTATATTCGGTGTCATCTTACCTATCGCATAATGATGCCTGTTGAATTCCAGATTTTTTCACGAAGCCATAGAGCTGCTATCGTGGACGACAGATAACCGCACACCTTTTCTACTTAGAAGTTGAATGTTTGGTACCGCACCTTCAAATCCCCATAATTCAGGAACCACAGCGCCAACTGCATCGAACTTTTCTTCAAACGTTCTGCAAACATCATCAAAAAATATCTACTGTACTTTTTGAAAATAATCCCATAAAACTTTGTGGCAAATCTTGTTACAAAATACGTGTAAAAAGATTTATGAAAAATATACATGTATATATCCATGCATTATTCGAAAATCTCTCAGCTTTGTATACCGCACATTTATTCATTCCATAATCGAGGTCGGAGTGGGTATACATATTCAGAATAATGTATCAATTCTCTTTAAAATATTACCATTTTGGTATAATTGAATTTTCAATTGGGGAACGCGTTGCTATCTATATATGAATACGAATAAATGTGTACATGCCTTCATATACCACCTACACCGTATACCAATTTATTACTTCCGTCGTTATTGTTAATTCCTGCGGATGGTAAATTCAATAACAGAAAACAACGATGTAGTACGAAAAAAATTATTTAATACAATAATAACAACGATAAAATTGACGAGGAGAATACCTATATATCCGCAGAAACGCGCGGTACAAACCGCGATAAAATTATTTCAATCAATTTAGAATAAAAATCATATCCTTCTTCCGAATGTACACGTAGAGTGTGACCCGAATATAAATAAATTCCATCTCAATCATTCATCCATTTTTTTTATTAATAAAAATAATACCATCGTGAGCACCTACGACGCGAGTACGATGATGATAATAATAATAATGGTAATAACACTCACGATAACTGGCGACGTACCTTTAATCTCAAGTAAAGTGCTGGTCGGATTATTCGCGCTATTATGTATCGTTTTTACGATTTTCGTATCTAGGTCGGCTTTATACATACTCGAAGTGCGAAAGCATGCGTTTATTTGCCGTAATTCCGTCCCAATGCAGATAGTAGTCCGAATTTTATTGACTGAAATTTCAACTTCGTTTTTCGGTTGCCGTTAATGAACCGTTTTTGTTTTTCGTTTTTTTTTTCTGTTTCAAGTATTTATTACGAACTCTCCCAATCTTTTACTGTTCAAAAAAAATTTTGCACATGCGGTACCGATGTATACGCATTACGCATATCCTATCGCAGGTGTTCTAGATAAACTTGAAAAGTGTTAAACGTTAAGTGGATATTATAGCGCGTTTGTGATATTTTATACCGAATATTCTTCAACGCGTAGATATTTGAATAAGCTCGTATAAAATGCATGTTTCTATATATATAATATATGAATGTATACGTGCGCGTAGGGATACCTTCACACAAGATAGTCGAAGAGACTCGTCGGACGAGTGATATATAAATTATTATCTTTTCTTCGTTTTTTTATATCGATACTCGAAAGTTTTAAGACTTCCTTAACATACAGTTACGAGCGGTTAAAACGATCGTTGAACAGGTCGTTGGAATCGATTCGACAGATAATTAAAATCGTTTGTTTAACTGAGCGGTAAATTTAATCTTATGTTCCATCCTTTTTTTTTCGTGTTTTTTGTTTTTCATTTTTATAACACAAATACACACAATTTTACCATCTCGTTTCCGGTAGTGATGAGTTGAAATCGTGCGCATTTATTGCAGTCAGAGTAGATATACTTGGAAAGCTTGCTTGTGATGTTGCGACGAGTCGCATATAAGGTAAGCAAGTAGACGAGGAAGGTTTAATACCTTTAGATCCTGTCTTAGATGAAATTCCTTGGTAAAGGGTTAAGGATTTCGGGTTTTGGAAGGGGTTTTCGGTTGTACACCACAGGCTGCTGGCGTTGCTGAAGGAGCTTATACTGTCTTGTTTGTCTGTCGCGCAGAGTCCCGATGATCCAACGGGGCTTCCGCTATCCCTCGCCATCTTGATAGATGTTTTCTACCAACACCTGCGTCAGATCCGAGTTATTACTCCCCCTTCTACGCTCTCGTTTTCCTCTCTCTCTCTCTCTCCCTACCTCCCTTTCTCTTTCTCTCGCAAACGCCCGCGACCATGCCTCTATTACTATAGTCGTGTTTATCGTGAAAATTAAACAAACTTAACCTCCTCGTCCGCCCCCGCCCTCGTCATCCGATGCACGACCCACCCCGAGAAGTAATCTCTTCGACTAACTTTAGAAGCGCGAGATCAGAATAATTCGGGGTTAGTCACCACTGCGATGTTACGGTGATTCAGCGAGAGAGAATGAAGCGAATTATGATTTTGATAAGAGGATAGATTTTTCGTTCCTTAGTTTTTGAATTTGCCTATAATTTTTTGTTATTTTCTCTCAATATTCCCGCGCCATGGTTAAGAATATCTAGCTTCTTTTTTAGATCAGATTTTATGCGTCTCCCGATTTTTTTTACCTCTTTTCGCTTATTTGATTTCTTCGCTCTATATGTTCGCTGCCACACGTTGCACTGCAGTGTCGGACAGATATAAAATGTGAAATAAATTGCCAGAGATACCGAATCCCCCTTGCGTTTCTCACCCTTTTATTTTTTCCTCTTTTCTTATATTTTATTTTTTTATTTTTTTTCTTCATCTTTTCCCCGGCGTCGCACACCGTCGGTCGTTCAGCGCGCGGGTGGCTTGTGTATAAATAAAATGGACGTCCAGCGGCACCGCGACGCCCGCGCGCCGCGGTCTTAGCGTGTTTATAATAAGAGGACGTCGTGGCGCCCTCAGGGGTAGGAAGAGGGGAGTCGGTAGAAATGCGTGGTAATTGAGCACAAATCAAGTTTAAGGAGCTCTCTCGTGTCAAGTCAACATGCTCGAAGCTCGCTCGCCCTCGAATTCGTTTTCGTAGACGTCTTCGACTCGCTATATAAGCCGCTGCCTCTATAGTCGTCGAATTCGTTATGCGTAGGCCACAGTCACTCCCGTTGCCAATAATTTAGCAAAGAAAAAAATAAACGAAATAAAACTTAAAAAAAAATCAACAAAAAAAAAATACTCAACGCGTTTTATTTCGACGTCTAAATCAAACCTCTCGCAAGTGACTAACGAAAACCATCGTATACGTATCTAGACATTTTCTTTTTTTTACATTTTCTATTCAATTTTACATAAGAAAATTTTCGTTTCAAAATTTCTATCCCTGCAAGTCGACATGAAATATCCTATTCATGGGCTGCGGGAAAATACAATTTGAGAGTACAGAGTTAATTCTACTGTATATTACCGGTCAATTTTTCTATGAATTTTATTTCATGTCAATTTTATTGTATTATGTTTGATTATTTTTTTATTCTTTCTGCTCTTCGAATTATATTTGAAACAAGTTTGAAAAAGTTTGTTCCGCGTGAATCGTGTACATATATATATAGTATATACCTATGTAAGCGATGGGTGGATTGAAAATTTGAATAGGAAAGCCGCTGCCTCAGCAGAATACACAATTCCCTCTGAAAACTTTTCTACTGCAGGCCGCCCCACGCGGTGGTACGGGATATATATTTTATAGCTAGTCGATAAATTATTTACCAATATTTGTCGGACCATTTGCTAAAAGCGCGCGTACAAAATCTCTGCGTTCGTATAGCTAAATAATCCCGAGCGCGTGCATAACATAACTTCGTATTTGTGAAAATGGAATTAATAGAAAAAGAAATAAAATCAAATGAATAAAATTCGACATTTAATGCGTATTGATTTTGATGAAAAAAAAGAACAAAAATACCTAAATAATTCATGCATCATCACGTAATGTTCATACTGTGGACCACAATAAAAAAAAGAAGTGGAAAAAAAGGGAAAAAAAATTTAGAGAAATTGGATGCGAAATCCTCAGATAAATTAATCCCCAGACTCCTTATGCACTTTGTCTAATCCGTCTGACTGCAATTTGAAACTGGGTCTGTATTCTCGTGATTTATAGAGAGCCTAACGCGTTTGCTTTTATAATGCCTTAAAATTACCGTACTGCGGTTGACGAAATAACCTCTGCATGTATTTTCAAAGCAATTAAATTTCAGAATCATATAGATTCGTGTAATATAAGCTGACAATTGACTTTGCAGAATAATCGTACGGTCTAATGAGGATAGCGCTCTATAGAACAAACGAAATAATTTCCATCGGCATAATTATAATAAAATATTAAATTTTACACGGCCCAACTTTATAATTCGTCCCGCCTTACCACAGAGGCTGTTGTTGGTGGGCCTGCAGGCTGCAGAAGTGAAACATGGTATATATCCACATATCTCTCTACCTCTTGGCGAGCGCCAGCTAAAATATACGTTTGCCCACAATTTTCCGTCACATATATCAACCTGGACAGCAGTTAGAAGCGGTGCCAGCTTGTTACCCTGAACCCCCGCATGCATATACCGGTAGAAACAGCGTAAACTGTTAACTATTTAACGTCCAAATACCTCGGGATCAAAACTTTTTCCGCAATAAAAAAAAAAAACAAGAAACAAAAAAAAATTCCACGGATACGTATACGTAACGCGTATTCATTTTTTAACACCTTCGATGTCGGAGTTCTTTTTTTTACCTTAGCACTTCGATAAAAAAAAAATAAAAATGAATAAAATGAAACGACAGTCGTATGAATGCGAGAAAAAAAATTAGAAAAAAAAAAACAGGTTCCGAAATAAACTCTACACATAATATCGAATATAATTATTAATGATGATCAAGCGAACGGCGGCGGCGGCGGCACAGCATTTTGCCACATCCGTCGTTCATGTTATTTAATACGTTACTCGAAACGTGTGCCACAAATGCGTGCTAATATTCTCGCTAATTTAACATCTCTCTTGCGCGTTCCGTTCCTTCATCTATACTGTTCCTCTCTCTCTCCTCCTCCTCCCTCTTCCTTCTCTTCACCCCTTAATAAACCAGAGGTTATTTATTAGCTCCCCCGGGTATACCCCGCCTTATGTATACATGTATACCGAATGTATAAACGATATGAAGTAAGCTGCAGCGGTATAAGGTGGAAGGCGATGTTACTATTACCATATATTATACTTCCGGTCGCACTTGGATCGTTTATTTCAGTCCCCAAGTCGTCAGAAGACCAATAGTCTGATATAATTTTCCCTAAGTACATCTCCTCAACACGTATACAGCAAACCGCAACGCTATTCGTAATAACGCGATTTCTGGCTTCACGAATAATAAATCCTGAATTATACCATCCTGAGGATTTTTTTTCGGCTTGTTTTACTGTAATTAAACATTTTTTTTTCCTCCTAATATTCAAATATGTCTTTTCTTTCCCGTATTTCTAGGATGTTTTAGTCGCGCGCGTACCGTCCGTAATACTCCGAGGCGTATATAAGTTACATACGTATACGTACGTACGCATTGCATGAATTATGAATATAGACAGAGCGTAGTAATGTTCGGCGTCGTTAACATCATAACTGTACGTCCCGACGTAATTTAGATCCTTGTAAAACCAGGCTGTAGAGACCCGCGAGACCCGAGACCTCCTATATTCAGCGCGTCCATGACCAAACCGATTCTTACTAACGAGACATTTAAGTTTGAACGAAAAAAAAAATTTTTTTTTAGTGTATATACCAGTATCAAAATTCGACCGAATTACCATATAGATTTTCTATTTTTTTTTTTTTCCCCCTATAAATAATCAGGCTACCGGATGCGCGTCGACGATTACAAAAAGGAAGAAGGCAAAAGAACTCGTTTCTTTTTTTGGTTTTCATCAGTTTTGTACATTTTGTGAATAAAATTTAAAAGCGAAAGAAAAAAATACTGTTCACCGTGAATAAGTTTAGTTAGATTGTAGGTAGTTTGTTTTTCGAGGCGTAAAAGGGAAGAGATGGTTCGGAATATAGGAGATTCCAGGAGTGGTGGTGGTTTTAAAAGTTGATGAACCTCGCGATAGTGAAAGACGGTGACGGCGCACACCAGGCTGACTTACGAGCGCGCTCTTTCACCTGCTGGTATTTCGTAGAGGTAACGACTATTTGTAGATCCCGTGATAGAGCGATTTCCCAATTAGCAGTGCTGCAGACGCACTTCGTGTAAACCATTTCCTACCAACGATGAAGACGAAACTAAATAAATAAATAAGAAAAAAAAATAAAATAAAAAATAAAATAAAGGAGTGGAATAAATTGGTCACTCGCCCTGGAAACGGGTGGACGACTACACGCGTACTTTCACATACAACTATCTAAGGAATGTCAAAAAATTACCGCGAGAAATTGTCTGTAGTTTTCGAATACTTTTTCTTTTCATGCGAAGAACATTCGTTATAGATACGTTTCACGTTTCCAGATAAATACGAACCGAAATATTTGTTGATCAATTTAAAGCCATCTGCAGTATTTCTTCGAAATGCATCGCGTATGGAATTCTGAGATGCAATTTGTCGGATGATATTATTACTTATACGACGTATACGTATAGGAATGAAGAATCGGGTTTGCTTATCATCGAGATCTACGGATCGCTAGAATTTTTGCTCTTATATTTTTCTCGTGCACCGCGCGGATCTTCGTCGTAAGATCAGCGATCGTTATTCTGATTAAGTGGATAAAAATGTATGATATACATATGTACATAATAGTCATGTGGGTATGTAACGGTTATGTATTTCATACCTGGAACTACGTCTACATACACAAACGTGCGATCGTGGCGAGTAATGGTCGTCGAATATTTATAAGGTGTCAGCTGTGATCGATCGGTCTAATCAATCCGTAAGATTCCCTACGTGAAAATAACCGGAAGAACCCAACGTTTCTATTTGCTCCAAGGGACTCACGAAATGCGTTTTGAGAGTCTCACTAGCCAGCCTGTTAGTAACGATACACGTCCTCTTTTTTATCCCTATAAATTCTTTTTTTTCTCTCACATTTTATTTTGCGTAAAAATATAACATAGGGAGGAACACACCTGTTTACCGCTTGTTCGAAAAAAATAATATTGTTTGAACCTGTATACCAATATCAATTTTTTTTTTTTCGCGCGCGAGCAACAATATGCCTCCCACTTTTCCCCTTACACCGCCATTACCTAGCCACCCCATCTCGCATCGCACAAATGGAAAACGGATTGATTAATCGTAGTAATTACCGATCAGCCCCCGCTAATTAGATATCCGGCTCCTACCCCTAGGCCCCAGAGGGTTTCCGTTCGCCGTGGGACGAGACGGTCTGCCGGGTTATATCGTACGTATATATACTACATGGTTGTGTGTTGAGGGGTTGGGGGGGGGGGGGGAGAGATCGGGGGGATGAAATGGGATTGTTTGACGCAGGCAGCCAATAAGCCTTGTTCCTGGACCAGCGCTCGAGACAACGTATAGGAATAGAGAGCGATGTAATGCGGTCGGGTTCTGTGAAAATCAGGTAATTTGAACCGTCTACCTAGAGTGACTGAATCTCGAGAATATCGCGATAGGGGTAGAAAAATGTAGTGGACTTCTGGAACTTGCGATAAGGTGAAGTAAATTAATGCTCCTCAAAATCGGGGGGGAATTTTTAAGTAGAAAAAATTAAGGAATTAGAGATTCATCTGGGGACCCCGCGGGGGATATCGTTGTCGGTGAATTACAGGAGCTGAAGGGAGTCGTTGTAGAAATTGGGACCAATATGCATACATTTGGAACCACTCGGAAATCTTTTATTGCATTAGGATTTTCGTGCATCTGTTCCCAAAGTTGAATCGGGTTTGTATAAACTTTACACCGTTCGTGTGTACGATGAGCTAAAGTTTCACAGAGGCGTAGATCGTAGCCGAGAATTAATTTTCCGAAAATTGTTAGGAGGATAAAAATGTCAAAAACGATTTAGAAGGTTTTCACCAACATTAAGAAGAAAAAAAAGAAGAAATTCAGACGATGCTTTAATTTCTTCCATCGAACGAGGTGTGTATAGGGCGTGAGTGTGTATGGGGTGAAATTATACATATCCCCCTGCAGAATACCGTGTGAATATTTAAAAGGTTGCTACGCCCATGCCTTAGAAAGATGGATTACCGAGCAGTAGGCTAATGCAATAGCATAGAATGGGGGGCATATGGAGCCAAATCTCTTGATGCCATTAGCTCCGACTTTGTAAATAGTTTTCGCCCAAAGAATAACAATCGAATTGACGAGGGGCTGTAGTAACCCTACCTCCGGCACTCGCACTTTTTGCGGGCCCGTTCTAGCCTCATATACATCACACTTTTACACATATCGTGTCCCGTATACGATACACACGATCGCAAACTACCCCCATACGGTACGAGAGAGGGTCGTAGATTTTCTGAACGCGCGTAACCTAGGCTCTCTTTTCGTATTGGAGTCAATAATGATTGATCACTAGGGATTCCCATTCGAGAGGGACACCATTCTGGCTGTGGAAGGGTTCGAAAGGGTTGGAAGGGTTGTTGTGTCTGCTGGACCAAAGGCGAGCTTGATCCCTGATATTTGTTTTCGCCAAGAGGATTATCGTGTTATTAGTTCACGTCGGTCAAGGGTCGCGTATACCGGATAGGGTCAAGAGCTTTCCAAAAGACACGCAAGCACTTGGATCTAGAATTACCGCGTAGAGCGGTCGGCCAAGTCTCACTGATTGGACGATCCTCCAACACGCTACGAATCGCCCAAGAAAGTGGTCCCCGCACAACTGGGTGGGGGTGTCCAATTTCTTTCCCTTATATTTTCTCTTGATTTAATTTGCGAGAAAGATATATTAAGTGTTCGAGATTCTTTTTTTTTCTCCAACTAGATGATCACAGTTGTCGTGTTTCAGCGGAATCGCCCTAAGGATAAAGAATTTCGACGTCAAAAAACACGCGGCTGAAAAGACGTTAACAGAAAGTAGGAAGACAATGCTTTCATCATTGCCGTTCTTTCTTCCATTGAGTTTTACACCGCAGCAAAACGTTTTCTTCTCTTTTACACTTTTACCCGCAAAGAATCCATTGTCGTTCCTGGTTGTAGGTGGGCAACACGTCACTCGCGCCCGATATCTCTGTCTACTCGAGCCAAAAGCGGCCAGTCCGCGATAGCAACGACTTCTTTTTTTTTTCCACTCCAAAAATCGAGGGAAAAAAGATCTCTCGTTAAACTAACCGCAAAGAGGAAAAAAAAACTAAGATGAAGAAAAGAAAAAAAAAAGGAGAAAAAAAATTAAAATACAGAAGAATAGAAAGAATGAAACCGCTCTGCTTTGACTTCTATCATCAACCGCTGCAGGTTCCTCCACAAAAGTCTTTCATCTCATCATACCTCGTGGATAATCCTGCGGAAAAATGAATTCCAGATTCGTCATAGTCGAATGTCCCTTATTCTTCGCGGTATTTGTATTACGCGGGTTTTTTTTTTTTTTCTGTGCTAACAGTGTCGATTTTCTTCATCGCGAAGTGAGCTGGAATCATCAGAAATTCTCGCCGTTTGGTCATGAATTTTTTCATCTCGCGTTTTTCGCTCCCCATTTTTTTCTCCTCCTTTTCCTTTCACCTCTCTCTTTCTCTCTCAGCATTTTATGCCCGAAGGAATCCCCTATTCTATCATCTTCCCTCGAATGAAGATATCTTTTGGAGCATTACCCAACGATCGCGGCATGATTGTCGTTTGGGAGCCCCGCGGGAGGTTGCCAGATGTTTCGCGGCGACCCAATCAGCCATTCGACCCCCAACGTCGCGGTACCACCAGCGCGACAATCAACCATCAAACAATCCACCACCACCCTACTCTATACTCTCACAGTTTACTTGGTCTACCACCATACAACAGGACTAAAACCGAATCAAAAAGCTTCAGCCTTTTATTTTTTTCAACAAACACCAAATGAGCATATGCCACCGAGTGGCCCTTTCTTTGTGCGCAAACATTTTCACATGTAAGAATTTAATCCGACGTCATACGTTTCCGATCGGAGGGTGAACTTGCGTATGATTTTTACTTCAGCTGGAATTAATTCGACCAATTTTTCTTTTTCTATTTTTTTTTAACGCGTCTGGCGCGTGCGGATACCTTTTAATCTTTTGGTACAAGTTACCCGTATTGAATATCGTTGAAAAAAAAATTCGGTACATCATCGAGTTTCAGATTCTCCAGGTGATAGCTGATACAGTCCTTTTAGTCGAGAGGTATATAAATTGGATATAAAATGGTCCGTATAAGGGTCGTTGACCGTAAGTCCGGGCGAAATAGAAGTGGGTGGATATTACCGTTTGGGGGTGTGTTGAAGAGTGCATGCAGGACAGGGAGGTAGAACCATTGAAAGGGTGTCTGGTACGAAGGGAGGTATGAGAGGGAAAAAAAGGAAAAAGAAAAGAAAGGAGGGAAGTAAGTGAGGATGGAAGACTGGGATCTTCGGTTACGGGCTGGAAGTCTCGCGTGGACTCCTTTGTGCGCCATTTGGAAGCCCGTTTGATGGCTGTTTGATGGTTCGTGGGGCCGTTATTGTCTTCGGACACACCCGCGACCCGGTGTTGTGTATCAGACGACGTCCCCGGTGCGCGTTGCCCACACATCTGATAACGTCGGACCGGGAAATTGTTAAAAACCGCTTCAGTCTCGACGGTGGGCAGTAGGAGCACCGTTGTTTAGTTTAACGGTCATCCTCCTTTCTCACCCTCTAAAAAAGTACCCTCTCTCTATTTCTTTATCCTCCTTACGAGCGGCCCAATGTCCTCAAACTCGGTCCTTCTTTCCGACTCTCTTTTTTTTTTCTTATTTCTTTTTTTCAAAAGAGTTGCTGCTGCGGAGTCTTGAACGTTGAGAGTAGTAACTAACTTTTTTATTGGACAGTATATTTCCCAAGCCGATGGCTTCCGTCTCGCCAATGTCTAACCCAACGGAACGGCCGTATTATATCCTCAAGGGAAACCTGATATTTCTCTCGTTGACCACTCGCACACAAGCCGATTAAACTTGAATCACTTTTCAACCCTCTATATACTATACAGTTTCGCTTTCCGATCAGTGATACCCATCTTCTCTTTGACTGATTGAAAATTCATCAGTAAAAGAAAAAGAAAAAGAAAAAAAAGAAAAGAAAAGAAACATGCGTCGAGTGTATATAAATTTAACAGAATTTGTTATGAGGGGGTGAAAGTTCCTCACGTTTGTACGTATGCGTGTTTCTTGAAAGCGAAGTTACGTGGCTCGTTTTGTTCCGCCTTCTACCGCAATTCTTGTCTGTAAATATATTTACCTCGTGCGTTAAGCTATGTTGTTGTCGTTGTCCTGTGTACCTCTTATACCCTTTTTGACAAGATACGCGTAGCTTCTTCCCCCCCCCGTCAACTGCTGCTGAGCAAAGCGCACACCGTGTAGACTTCGCACATAAGCTCTTTCGTGTCTCTCGCGCATTATAAATGACGTCCCTCCCCCTCTCTACATCTCCGTCTCTTTATCTTTCTCTTCTCGTTCGCAAGGGAATTCCCCTGTTCCTGTTTTCCTATAGGAGTTAGCGTAACCTGCAGAAGGGACGTAGGGAGAACTAGCGGCGGAAGAGAGCAGGGGGAAGACCGGCTTTACAATTAGACAGCGTTGTAATTAGCGTAAATTGTTTCTCTCGCGTGGAGCCACCGCGTCGAGAGGGAAACGTTCCCGCGACCGATCTGCTTAATACCTAAGCCGGCGCGGGGTTGTACAATTTTGTGAAGCGTTCATAGGCGGAAAAGCAAAATCCGCAAACGCAGCTAAGGGAGGATGGTAGGTGTCGGGAATGCCTGCGCGAAAAATCCAATTCGAGAACACGTGGACGCAAAGTTCGAGGCTTCAATGATCCTACGGGAAACTTTAGTTGTCGGGGCTTTGCGGGGAACAAACCGAACAACTCCTGAGGGACCTTGGCCACCTGACCCATTAAGGAAAAGAATACGCTGGCTGTTACTCTTCCGCGTAGTCTACGGCCCGCCAAAGGGCACGGCGGCTGCTCGTTGCGGTGGCGTTTACGAGTCTACAAAGACCGATTACTGTCCAACCATGGTCATTTTCATGGGGAACTGGTGACCTCACCATCTTATGTATACTTGATGCCCAAAGGAGACGGTGAAAGGAGGAAGAGGAAATTGTATTTGTGGTACGACCGCCCCACATTTTCGAATTTGCAAAAATAAAAAGAGGCCAGAAGGGAAAAATTATTTCATTTTCGTGGTACATATCTCATCGGGGATCCGTTTTAAAAATTGGGTTAGGTTTGAAAGACGTGCATGTTCTCTTTTATTCCCTCACTCTGTTCGTCCCCTAGGATACCCGCTTTCTACTTCCCATATCCGCTACCCCGATTTCATTTCTTTTACAAGCGCCTCGTCATCATTTTTCATAGAGAAACCCATCCATCCTCTGAGTGTACTATAATTCCTCATACCGAAAAACAAACCCTCGTACGCGTTCGTTTATAGATTGAAAATAAAAAAAAAATCAAATTTGAGTCTGAAACTTTCCAATCCACTAAATTGAGCGCTGGACTAGCTTGAAACTCAGCCACGTGATTTTTGTAACAAATGAGGATGACGTAGGCGTCGAAGAAAAAAATCTCTGCTCAATGATCAGTGATCATAATATGTCGTTCGTATTGTTCGGAGTGTTTTAATTCAGTGATGTAGTAACCAGATAGATAACGACCCCCGAAACGATCTTGGCCGGAAACTAAAGCCCCGAGCTTGAGGTCCAGAGTCGAAGACGAGCTAAGGCGCAATTTAGAATATTTGGTGCCGGATGTCAGCTATTGCTCGCCCACCGTGCCGCCATTATGTCATCATCATTCTCTTCTACGGCGACCGACCCGGTCTGACGTTGACGGGAGGCGCGCGCCTGGGCATCACTCATCGGAGTAGCTCGTCGTCAGGGTCCAACTGCAGACACCCGCTTCACTTCACATCACATCACATCACATCACTTCACTTACGCCTCCTCTGACTAAACAATATTTATCGCGCTTCGAGCTGGTGAATTGAAGATCCGGTGCCACCCACGGTCACACAGCGCTGCGATATTATCACCCTACTCTCCTAATATCGTATTATACTTTTCTGAAGACACATCATTTTTGTCTTTCTCTCTCAAGAATCGCAACTAAAAATTAGCTTCGAGAATTTTGATGGTTGAAAAAAACAAAAGTAGTCGAATTAAATTCAAGATTATTAATACAATTTTCTCTCTTATGCGCGGCGCATTATGGCTGATAGCGTTATGCATATACGCGAAGGGTACCCCATAGTCGGCTCGGTTTTAACGATACCAATTTTACGTTTTCCTCCCCGTACGGATCCTCGAGAGCGTGGTGAGAGTCTCCGAGGAAATCATTGAAAATGCAACTTAAGGAAATCCTCGGATATTGTGTTTTATTATAAACACAACCGTACGCGGGGGCATCCCTCGCCCAGATGCTGTTCCCCTCCTCATTCCTCCCTAAAAACTTTGCATGTGAATATTTTCAGATTCGAGAATACGCTCGCTATGTATTTCGTTTCGTCTCATGGGAATCCGAGCATCGTCTGTTTCTCGTACTATACATGGAGCTTTTTCGAATACAGCATCACGAATCGTTCCATACATACTCAACTTAAACCATCGCAACTCATAGACCGTAGTTCAGAAAACCTGAGAATGGAATCAAAAATTCTTTCTGTATTATATCTGTTCATCTGTTTTTTCTTTCCTCTTATCACTTTTTGCCTTCGTAGAACGCGACGCTGGTCGCGGCACTGCAGTCTATGATCGCCACGCTTAGCATGACAATGAGAGAAAAAGAAGGATTAAAAAAAAAAAAGAAAAGAAAGAAAAAAATTAGAAGGAGATAGAAAAGAAAAAAAGTAGAAAGCTGCGCGGGAGATGATAAAAAGTGAGAAAAAGAGTCGGCGGTATACGCGTTTTGACAAATCGTTCGAGCCAACCGCTCAGAGATGCCCTTTTTTGATCCCCTGGTGGGGTTCGCCTAATTCCTCGGAATGTTTTCGTCTGGCGTCTCGCTGGGCGCAGCTTGCCTCCTTCCATATAAAAATTTTCCTCCTTCTTACTTTTCCCCCTCAGCCATCATCCGGGGCGCAATTCTTACAATACCCTACAGATATCATTTTATATCTGAGCGTCTAAAATATCATCTGAATTAAAATTATTTTACATCATTATCTACGAATCAGTGGAGCACATCGACGCGTTGCACATAGAATCGAATGGGGTGTGTATATATTGAATGAGAATATAAGTTTAACATTTTTAGCGATCGGTAAACGCGTGCTCATCGTAATAGTAGGGACGCTGTTGGGGACACCGCAGGACGTCACGGTACGCCAAGAGTCGCGGGGCGATTAATATTTATGGCGTGAATTCCGTCGCACGTGAACCACCGAGGCGACAAATAACGTTTTGATGTATTCGAGTCGTGATTCCTCGTAATTCGACGCTAGTGATTTGCGGCATTTTCTATCTATACAACATACACCATTCACCAAAAAGCTTTCGTATATATCTGTATTATTATATTTCACACTGCAATTTTTTCTCCCTGGAAATTCACCGTGCAAACCTATACCAATCCTTCCGACATTCCAAACTTCATCGTGCATTTGGTAAGTTTTTCAAAAATTCCTCAACCGTACTAAGCACGACGTCGATTACTCGCTGAATTTCTTCACGAAGTCAAAACGCGAGTCGGAGTTAAGGAAAGCTATGTAGGCGGTGGTTAGTTGCTCAGGTCGTGAAGGGGGGTGGAAACCAAATGGCCCCCAGAGGGGTGATAGAGGCTACCTAATAGCTCACTGAATTGCTCCTGAAACACCTTTTTGATGAACTATTGCTTAACGCGAAATGAAAAGATACGACATGACACCCCAATTTGGACATTAACGAAAATATAAGAAACTTTTTTTAATGGAGATCGAAATGCCGAAGGAAAAACTGGAACTGTATCAACTACGGAGAGAACTGAATATGTTTTTTTGTCCTCAATTAAATCCCCCTTTTCTCGTTTCGCGTCAGTATTTTTTTATTCGCGTAGTGGGGAATCCGCGGTGCCTTGGTACGTCAAAATATCAGTCAAAAAGGTAGCGCGCCCTCGGGGCAGGAAACCAGATCACTAGTCGTCGTGGTTGCTAGAAAGAGGAAAAAAGAAAGACTTCGCGGTACGAGTAAAGATGAAAAGTGGAACGACTACCGTTAGAAGCGGACCGCGAGATTTTCTCTGATCTCGTGTATAAAATCGCCGCGGCAAAGGAAGCAAAAGAATCTCACGAGAGTCGGGAATGGTGAATCGGGCGACGCGAAAACACGGGGGGAAAAAAAAGGACATGAACGCTAACGTAAAAGAAAATGAGAAAAGAATAGAGACCAGACCACTGGGATGAGAAAGGCGCAAAGAAATCAAAAGAGAGAAATAAAACAGAGTCAACCCGGAAAAAAATATAATCGGCATGCTCTGCCCAAAAATCAATCGTCCTTTCCTTGATATCTCGCGGCGTACCTGCCCCGAAGGTCCGAAATATATCTGAAGACTGGGGCTTAGAATTATATCGTCGAGTGGGAAAAGAAGAAAAACTATCGGGGTAAGATTGCAATTCCAGTCAAAGGGTTGACGAAAATTCGTTAGATCCCTTGAAGATGGGAGTCGGAATACCTCTTAACATTTCAACAACATTCAAGGGGCAGGAGAGAAGATGGTGGAAAAGGCCGTAGGCATTATATTCGGTTCCGTCGTAATTATACGGTAGCTAGCATCAACTACGGCACTTTAACCGGTGTGCTCAGTTCCCTCAATCTCCTCCTAAACTGTAAACTCGTCGACCGAGAGAGGGTCCAGCTACCGGTTTTCCGCGAGTAATATTCTATCCCTCGTAAGGTATTAATGGTTGGCGAGCAAACGAGGTGCCGTAACTTGGCCGCCGGTCGTGCAATTAGCCAAATGTTACGGATACACGGAGGCTGCGGCTATGCGGCTCTCCAGTTCACCAGTTACAACCTCTCTTCCTTCCGTCCCACCTTCCCTTTTCTCCTTTATACTCGCGTTTCTATCCTCAAAGTTCTATTTCTCGTTGGCACATCACATGCAAGGTGATCGTAATTTTCCTTTGATTTTTCTTGTAGTTCCTCGTTTCTATATTCTCACAATTATTCTAGATTTTTTGTGCGCGTGTGTGCATAGGATATCTAACGCTGCGCTACACCGCGCGCTTTTAATTTATTCCGATAACATTTACGCTATAAACAATTCATTCGCACGGCTATTCTAAAACCTTTGATCTCGTTTCGTGCATACCGCACGGCTGCAGCACGACGATTGCAACAGGCTATCTAAATTTCCTGTATAGTCAACAATGATTCAACACGATGGAGTTATAGCTTCGACCGTAATTTTATAGGGTTTAAAATCCCACTACAGTTACGGATGTATACGTATACGTGTATTCCTCTATGTTCGAAGCACCGCGGCGCGTTTGTCAGCGTTTACTCTGATCTTCGTCAATCTCCCGAACTGTTGATGTTTACGACCAAATCAAACTAACGATAAATACATCCAACGTGTATCTAGTGCATCCCGATTATAATCGTCGGTCGAAAATTCAGTTTACACAATTTACAGAAAACTAGGAGATTTCGTCAACACAAACGAACAGAAAAAGAATAGAAAAATTTGAAATCGCGTTCAAAACCAGCTGGTTTAGGACGAAAGAAGCATCGAAATAGGGGATGCAACGGTGGTGGAGGTTGTTAAAGTCGATCGTGAACTATTCGTGTGCTTTCCACGGATGCAAATGCGAATGCAACTCTTGGTTCGGGTTAGGTTGGTGTTAGTGGTGGTGCAGAACGGGAGCTGGAGGTGGTGGAGTACGGTCGACGCGGGGTTGTTTCGTCGCCCGGTGATATATCGCTTCTCTCCTACCTCTGGAGCGAAGCCTTCTCCTAGCTAAACGTATTTCCAGCCCTGGCTTCGCTCGTTCTATCTTTTTATTTTATTTTAGTTTCCCTTTTTTACACTTTTTCTTTTCTTTTCTTTTTCTTTTCGGTTCATTTTTATACATTTCTTTTTTTTGCGCACGCGGTCCAGAGCAGGCTTTAGGCGGATCGCGACTAACCCTACCGTTACCAAACTGTCCGGAATATCCGACTCCCTATAACCCATACACAGAAACATCATCCCTTGCCACTTATTCTCCTTTCTACCCCGAGCGTCTGTTTCTCTGTATTAGTTTTTACGAGAATAATACACAACGTTTAAAGGGATAAGGGATTAAATCTCGTGGCCACCACCTGACCATGGCGAGGGCGAGTTATATAGCGGAGAGAAACCTGCACCCTCGGAAAACTGGGGTAGTAACCGTGGGCCCCTTTTGGAATCAACGAAACGTGGGAGTTGTGTGCCTTGTAGATCTCTGCGGATTACCTTATACTGAGGTGCGTTCCATATGGGGATCCCTTCGTAAGGGATGAACGTAAATGCTGATTTTCACCTTTCATAGTTTGCGCTTCCGGATTCCACGGAAAATTATTTGATACAGATGGGAAAATGTTTCGGAGAAAAAATTAACGTGCAGTCGCGAAGTAGGTAGCGAACGTTACTCAAAAAGTGATACGTATAGCCAACTTCTACAAAAAAGAAATCGCGACGCGGTGGGTCAATTTTTGCGCTCGATCTTTTTGGCGATAGATGTAGTTATATACATGGGCAGTCGCGGCTGGTAGAAATAGGAGGAGCAACAGCAGCTAGCTGCTATTCGATCGGATGAAGCTTGCGGAGTTAGTGGATCCGCAGTCTCCTCCAGGATCGCCGGGACTCGGGAGTTGGTTGGAAAAAGCATCATAAATAACGTTCAACTTTACTTCTCTCCTATGTTTCAACGTGTCCCCTTCCTTCCTTCATCGCCCAACCTCCCACTTCCCAACCCCAAAGACTCCGCTCCACGAAATATGAGTAAAAACTGGGAATAAGAGGGTTCCCGGTGCACGTTCATAAATAACGTAACGCTTGACAGCCGACCGAGTCGCGGTGTATATGAGATCGTCGACGTCGTCGCCTACATGCGAAAGAGAATTGGACGACGACGTCGTCGGTCGGTCGGTTCGTCCGTTTCTCGCTTGCCTAGCATCAATGATACACTCCCGCATTATATCGTACGAAATAAAAGCTCACCTGAGCTCCAGAAAAATTCGTTTTTTTTGCTATTGAACTTGGTTTTGAAATAATTTTTTTTTGTTTCTTTTTTCTTTTTTCTCTCTCTCATCTGAATTAAAAATATTTGTAATGAAAATTCTGTTTTCACTCCCTACCCCATACTTTTTCATTCATTAATTTACTTTTATTTATTCATTTATCTTTTTTTCTCTTTTATCCTTTCCCCCTTGCCGCCGCACACCCGAAGCGAGCGAAAATTTTTGTTTCCAATTTCCGCGTGCGTGTTGTTCCGTTGTTTTTTCTTCTTTTTTTACCCCCGTTTCTTTTTAATTTTTCATTTTTTACGGCTCAGTATAATCCCGGGTAATATTTGTACCTTTTTCGTTGCTGGAAAGTCTGGCAGGCTAATAACCACCAGCAGTAGCAATAGCCGCTGCCGCTCTTGCTGCTACTGCTGCTGCTGCTGCTACCGTTCACTGCTCGTATGTATCGAGGCAATCTTTTACAATTCAATTACGTTTATCAAACAGCTATTTCATTTTACGGGTTAAAAGGGTTATTCCGGAGCTCGTTTTGAACGTCCTCTTTTTCGCTCACGCCCTGCCTAATACCATATATACGTATACCTCCCAGCTATACGCTCCGCACATACGCACGTGCGTGTTACGAGTTCAAAAAACAAAAAAAAAAAGAATTAGCCTGCACAAATTATTATTATCAATTTTTTTTTTTTTCAAATTCCCTCCATTCAGAATTCGCAATATTATCGGTTCTCCTCGCTAATTTCTATTCGATGTTTTTTTTTGCTGTCAACTTTCGCGTTTTGATCATAACATAACAAATGGCGGTAGGTGCGTGAATAAAAGATGTTCGAATAAAATAATCGAAGTATATAATCATATAATACTCTAAATTTCTATATTCGTAACCTGTTCAGGTTGTGCAGGTGTACAACATACCTGTAAATATAAACGTAGATGGTCGTCCCGTCGGTTGGCTTTCGTTCGCTGAGTGCTCGCTGCAATATTCATCTTCCATAGAATCGCTCCGTTCTTCCCTTCCAGTTCCCGCACGTTTGGTGGTCGGGCTAAAACATCACACAGACATTGTAAACTACTCAGGCCCGACCTCTGTACAGCTACCTATACTACACGGGGCTATATTCCTAGGCTGCTGTTGATGATGCAGTTACTATACTGCATCCCCCTTTCCCTCTCCCCCCGCCCCACCCCACCCCCTCAGCGGCGCGATGCAGGTTTCAGGATATATACCTGCAGGATGCAGGAGATGCGAGAGAGCTTCGCTCGTCCCGGGTTAACTGCAACGCCAGAAGCATCAAGTGCACAATTTTCAACCTCTTCACGTTGTTGGTACGAGAGGCGAAAATGGGAAGAAGTATACCGAGTATAATAATTTCAAGTGCAGTACTTCGGGATTATAAATTTTATATCATCGCGCATAGGTACTATACACCTATTAATACGACTATTTCACTTTTACGCTCACGTTATTATTCATTTATTAATCTTTTCTTCCTCCTCATTGATGTAAATTATTTATTTCGTTTGAACGAAAAACGAAAGAATTCATCATCGTAATAAGAAAGGAAAAAAATTATTCCATGTCGTAGTCGTTTGCCGGTATAGAATTGACTTGGTTTTCTTCCGTCAGCTTTTATCGTGCGAAGAAATTAGATTGCGTAATCCTATTTGTATTGGAAATTACAGCTTGGTCGGGGGGGTGAAGGAGAGCAGGGCGGGGGGCGGGGAAGGTTTGGCGCGCGTAGTTGACATTTAGGCTCCGTATCTGTCGAGTAAGAGCTCTGAGTCGTAATTGACTCTGAATGGAAAATTCGATTTGAATCAGCGCTACCGCCGCCGTCGAGTGTTTCGTTATACGAACAAATTTGTTTCCACACAAAGGTAGATGCCCTTTGTTACAATAATTGCGTAAAGTACACTCGTATTGATATGATTTATACGAAATAAACTCATAAATTAGATATCTCTATGTATTCCGATAAACCCAAACGCACTCTGCGTACTTCGACCGATTTTCTCTTGAATTTCACTTAATTCCTCCTATCGCGCTGCGAAGATTCGAGAAATTAACCGCCAAATTCTTCGTTGATGAATTAAGGTATAGTAATTTTTCTGGGTACGTATAATTGAAAATCGAATGTCCGTTTAATTATCAAAATAGTATCAGATTACGCCATTGTTCTGCCATGGCTAATTAATTTGTATCCATAATCAGGATCATTATATCCTTACGTTTTCCTGATCAGAAAGTCCGTGCGCTCAGGTTCTCGCGAACAACGGGCAAAAACTGCTCGGTAATTGTTCGAGCTACGTCAGACCGTTACTTCAGCATCTTTCATTGTAAAGAGCGTATATCTATTTTCCGTTTGCAAGCTCCATTATCTGCAGAAGGCTTTGGCATACGGGCTAACTTCGGACTATATAGTAACCGACTCACCAGAGAAAAGAGAAACGAGAAGAGAGAAAAGTATAGAGAAAGGTCCGTACTCCACAATTAGTATTGTGCATGGCTAAACAATGTGGCTATCACCGGCTTTGTTTGCTCCTTTTATAAAAGATCATATTGCCGCATCACGTCGTTAACGTTATATACATATACGCATGTACATAGATACATATTACAAACGTAATTCGTACGTCCGAAAATTAGTCAAGGTTAGCCCAGTATTTGCTAATCCACTTTCGGCTGACCAATTTTCGTCGTCCTTCTTCAACTGCTTTTTTTTTTAGAGCGACTAAATGGAAAATAGAAAGAAATGTATAAATCGGGCAGCTGTTTTAGGAAAGAAATTTGAACTAGGCAAGTCACGCTCTGGTGACAAATAAAAAAAATTCTACACGGTGCGAGGACATGTTTGAATTTTAAAAAACAAGTCACCTGCTTTTCGTATCAAGAGCGTATTATAATGAGAGGTGACTACGACGTCGCAGCTGCCCGTATAATCGATAGCTGGTTTTTGATCAACGCGAGGAGAAAGAAATCAGTAGTCAAATTCGTATCGAAGAAATAGCGATGTTTAAAAAGGTGTAAAAATTTGAGAAAGTAGTTTAATCTTTGGAGATATCTTCGTGGACCACGATCGGAATATTTCTAGCTAGTAAAACTATGGGGATAAAAATATGGGGATGAAAAAAGGGGAAAAACGAAACCCATCGGCGTCAGGATAACGAAGATGGGATGTATACGTATAAAGAGCGTGCAGCGAGTGAGAGACGAATAACGGTAGAGAAAAGGCAAAAGCTCGTAGTCCGGACCTCTGGCAGCCCTCTACTTACGTAATTTTAAATTAAACTGTGACGTTTTCAAATTAACGTTTTTGCCCACCTCTCTTCCTTCTTACTTCTCACTCCCTCCCCTTTTTTCCACTCTTCCATACAGCCCCATTCCCTTCATTCCCTGTATATATATAAGAGAGGAGAAAACCAAGAGGCGAGTGAGGTAGGGAACTTGTGATATTACTAGAGAGCGAGGTGAAAGAAGGGGGCTTTTTCGCCGTTGTAATTTAGTTACCAGGAAATTGGTTTTCTCGACAATGAAATAGAAGAATACGATGAATGCCCGCACGGATGGGCTGCAAAAAGCAAAAACTTCACTCACACCTCGTTAGATTCTCTCCCTAATTCTCTCAGTTTCTAATTCCAACTACATACGAAACAAAGAGAAGAAAATATACATTATATATAATATATAATTTGAAAAATTATTTTTGCCGACGAAAATTAACGTCGGAACGATACCCACGTGTACGTACACATTTATATGTGAATGAATTTCGTTATTCTGTTTTGAGATTCCGGAAACGAAACGCACCGTTGCGTTCGTGCGCATCACGTCGTTGTCGACCTCGTTGTTGTTCGCGAGCAATTATCTTGCACAATCGAATTATCCTAACTCGTAGGCTTTTGATACATCCTGTGAATCCCACCTGATAGTTTTGCCCCGTAGTGCGTGCCTCAAGGACTGGGTAATTGCTCGGTCGTCGTACTTTTGAATAAAATAAAAGCACCCAATAATCCTTTAGACCATGGGCAGCTATAGGTATACGTATAGCAGCAACGGTAAAAGTATATAAGCTAGCAAATCGTCGGACATTACGTTGTCCGTAGAACGTTCGTTCGTTCGTTCGTATATCTCAAAGTTATACCTCAGCACCGTTCGCAGTCTGTCCGTCACGTTGACGTGGGAAGAAGCCACGTGGTATCCACCTACAACATCCTATACGTCCCCCTTTTCCCCCCTCATTCCACTTTGGCTCCCTTTCCCTTTAATATCGGAATGAACCCATGCGCTAACCGAAAGCTAGCTAGTTATACGATTGTTGGAAACTCATGAAGTCATGCAAAGCTTTACTCCCCGTATTGTGGCTAAGCGCAATTCCACAGTCATGCAATCATAATCAACTTTAGATAATGGGCCCGCAACATGATGAGACTTCAACTCTTACTGCAGTTCCAACTTCATCGGTTAGAGAACGTGATTCGATAGATATAATCAAATGATAAAATTTTATGGGACACATGAGATTGCGCTACCGAATTTTCACATTTCATTGAGTCTTCGCCTGCAATACTGGCGTACAATCGCATACACACGCGATACTCGAACCCACTCTAGATTCTATAATATGCAATATCTCGATGGAATCGGCGCTCGCCACTCAAATTTCTAAAGCAGCGACACAACAGCCACTTTTGGAGGTCCTCGAAAACTCCTGCGCATCACGAGATTCCACTCCGTTTCGGTTATTCTGTACCTGAGGGCTCCACCCACGCAAAGGTTACAAAGAATGGTTTCGAGAGTCTGATGGTTCGGATCGTAAAGGGTTACTTTGAAGCGATGCTCTTTTTTTTCCCTCTTCTCATTTTCTATTCCTTTTTTCATTTTTCTTCTTCCTTTCGTTTTGAGGCTTTTATTATCATTATTATTCTCTTCCCCCCCTCCTCCTTCGGGGTCCTCCTTCGTCCCTACTAAATCTTCCGTTTTATTTCCATACGCGAGTCAAAATGCTTTAATGGTTATTAAAAAGTGTAGAAAAACATATACACTCGTATTTGTATATATGGACTCTGGTGAGTCTGACCCGACGTTGGAATAGAACTTCCTTCAGGTTATAATCTCGGAATCTTGGAATCTCTGGGTAGATTTAAATCGGTCGAACAAATAATTTGATAATCTTGTCCGGTCTATCAAAGCAATTAGTTACCCAGCAGGATACGAATCCTACCAGTCGGTTAAACCTGGATACGACGAATACACCGTGCTTATGTGTATAGGTATACATAAACCATATCCCAAAATACTCCCGTAACTTGCCAACCGTATCCCGACAATTTCCGCAACGGATTTCTCAAATTACAAGAAATTATCGAGATATCACCGCGTAACGGGTTAACCACTATAAAATCCTGTCCGCATTATAATATAACAAAAGTTTCTTCACTCGTGTGTATAAAGTTTTCAGAATTTCAACGTCGATTTTACACCGTATACATCTAATGTATAAGTATATACCGATTATCGTATATGATTTTACCCGAAAATTGTAGCTTCCGTTTCACCCCCTTATTTGAGTTGAGAGCAAGCTCACCATAATACTCTATAGTACTGTACAGACCCTGAGGCCACGCGCGGACCCTTCGAAACTCGATACACCTAATTACGAACGCCTCGAGTCTACCGCAAAACCACGACACGAGAAACAAAAAAAAAAAAAAAGAAGAAATTTATAAGTATAGTATAATAATGGTGAAGTCAAAATACGTCGATGACTCGACTCTGCGGTAAACCACTGCAAGAGAACCGACCCCGGGGTAAAACTTTGCGAATAAAAAACCAAAGAATTAAAAAAAAAAAAAGAAGTAAGAAAGAAAAAGCCGGCAAATGAGTCGATGAAATAAAGAGAAAAAAAAAAAGGAACTTGTGTAATGACCGGTGGTGCATGTATAGGACATGCAGCATTGAGTCACGGTCGATGATGACGCGTCGACGATTCGCTACAACCGATCCTTTTTATTACGTATTTAATTTTGTTTAATTTAATTTTCTTTCCTACGATTTTTTTTTTTATTTCAAAGACTACGACGTTGCGGTTAGCTAACGTAGTTAGTGAAAAGGAAATAGCGAATAGTTGGATACTCGAGGAGACGACGAGACGGCTTACAACATTGTTGGAAGGTTCAGTATTCTCTACTTCGGTGAGGCAGGATTTTATCCTTTGTCTTTTCAAAGTTGCTTACGGCTAGACGAACGTTACGAGATTCCACGACCTCTTCACCGTGACCGGTATATTATATCCCCTTTCGTCCCACCTGCGTAAGAATTATTCTCAAGGAAAATGTGTACCTGTATAGGTAAACTAATGATGTACATTGTGTACGATTTTGCAAGGATTCAAAGGGTTTCGTTTGTTCTTGTCTCAATACACGCCATTCGACGAGATATTCATGGATAAAGTTTTTTTACACAAAATGTATGAAAGCGATTTTTTTGATACCCGAGTACGTTTCGAAAGATGTTTCTCTGGTACATAGATATGAATATCTACGTGAGATTCAAAGAGAAATAGGAAGAAATAAAACGTGGTAAAGAAAAAAAAGATAGCGATAGCTGGAGGGTTCTACGAATGAAGCTGAAGCTGCGCTGCTAATGTATGTAATTGATCCATTGTGCGATGCATTAGTCCTAGAGGCGCAACGTGGGGCATAGAATGAGGATTGGAGAAAATAGATTCAGGATTCAGTAGCGTCTCGCTCTACTCTCATCAGTTTCTATTCTCTTATTAGTTCTTTGTGTAGTTAGATTAGTACAATATACTCCCATGTAGAATCCCAGTTTCCCCTTTCTCCCCTAGTCTCGATCATCCAACGCGAAATTGATAGCCGCGAACATGTATTTTCTCTTTTAGAAAAATCTAATAATATTTCCTCATTCCTCATTCCAACCCTTAAATTCATCCGTAAGAATCGGCAACCCACAGGCTTAACGATCAGGAGTATAAATTCCGTTTGAAAAAAAAAAAGAGGAAATAAAAATATCACCGACGTCTAAGATATAAAGCGAGTACACGACGTAGACGTCTCAAGTAAGGCAAAGGGTTTGCGGGTGTCGGTCGAGGAGAAGGAAGAGAAAAATAAAAAGCAAAAAAAGAGAAATGAAAAAAGGAAGAAAAAAAGGATCCTCGCGAAGGATATAGCTGCGAGGTCGTATCCGCAGCAGCAAAGCAGCAACGCGTTGGACCTGAGATGCCAGGAATTGTAAGTTAAGGTGATGGCGAAGGAGGACGGTGCCTGGAGGTTAGCCGTGCGGGCATAAAGTCGCAAACGTACGGCATAAGATCCGTGATAGCTGCCGCACAGGTTCTCTCTTTAGCTTCAACGGTCGGCGTCGCGGCGGTGAGATGCTGCCGCATAAAGGTATTAAAAAAAAAAGAATAAAGAAAAGGAAGAAAGAAGAAAAACCAGCAACTCTACTACCATATGCAAGTCTGCAAACGTAGCTAACGCATTTTGCGATGCATGCTCTTAAACTCCGGCAAAAAGTAAGTTCTGAAGTTCCTTGCCGGTCATCCAAAACCCCCGCGGCGTTTAGTCGGAATCTGATCTTTGGTCGCTAGATGAACTTAGGATTATGGATTTCGAACTCATGTGGTTTATGATTAAAAAGTGTTTGAAGATTTCCTCCGGTTTCTAGTCGATAAAAATATATTTGATTCAAAAATTATGGTATGTAACGTACGTGCGGTTATTATATTCGTTTATAAGAAACGATAATAATATCCAAGTAGTAAATAGCTCGGTGGAATATAAATTTTGAAGAACGAGTATAGTTGCGGTTGGTTATGGTACGAAGTTGGTTCGTTATTTGAAATATAGGCGTCCCAGCGATAATGACAAACCGTGTTTACACTGGACGGATCTTCCTGGGGTGCCTCGTCAAGCCGCGGGGGTGAAAAAGATAGTAACTTACGCACGGTCGGCCGATCCTACAACAAGGATCTTCCCCGACTCCTTTCTTTATCATGTAAATAGGATGTAGCAACGCGTTAAGGCTGCCGAACGGACTTGACCGTGTACAACAACGCGTACCGAACATAAGAATGAACGAAAAAAGGAGCGGAGGGACCGGTCGGTCGGTCGGTCGTTCGTCGTTCGTTGGTCGGCCGGTCGGTCAGTCTAGCGAGTCCTTTCGAGCGCATGTAGCACAATGTTGGTTCCTTACTACCATATAGGATATAGACAGACCGAAAGAATCAACGAACGAACGAATGAAATGAACACACGCTCGGTATATAAAACCTGCATATAAAGATTCGAGGAAGAGAGCAGACACGGCTGACTCGAACGTCCAAGAAGAATAAGAATAAGGATAAGAATAATAAGAATAAGAATAAGAATAAGACTAAGGCGACCGATGCGACGGCGTAGAAACACCCGACTGTAAAATATATCAGCCTCCGCGTGACTTCTCAGGGCAGCCACAAATCACTAAGACCCCCCGTAGGGGTGTTCGGGCACGCGGTACCTGCGGGAGTGCAATGTGAGTGGGATATCTCAGGTGACCAAAGTTCGCCACTTTCTTAGTTGCGCTCGAACGATCGGTATTATTATTCTAGTTACTTTTACACTGTAAATCCTGAGGAATAAGTTAATCACAACTCTAAAACGACCGAGTCCCCGTCGTCCAGTTTATTTCATCATTTTTTCTGTTTTCTTTTTTGCATCTTGCAAGCATAAAGCTCGTTAAACGGCTGTCCGCATCCGCCCCCTCGATCGTACGATAAGAAAAAAGAAGAAAACAAAAAAAAAGAAAAAAAAAAAGAAGAAGATACTTTCACTGCACTGTTGCGCTTTTATATGCCCAGTTGAATGCTATTAATGAGGCTCCTCGAAGGAGGGCCCCATCTTTTCAGAGAAGATCCTTTTGTTAAAAATTCTCCAGGAGTAGTAGGAGCCTGGAAATTATAATGCCTGAAGGAATGTGACCTGTGCCTCACCTCGCCTATACCGTAGCTCTTTAGGGAACCACCGTAACATCGAGTCCTCTAGGACATCATTGTTGTTAACGTTCAAAAATCTGGACGAGTTTGATTTCCGATCATCCAATAAAAGAAGAGAAAAAAAGAAAGAAAGAAAAATAACGGGACAATTTCAAGCATCGTTGGATGGAAAATAAAAAAAAAATTTTAAATCAACGAACCAATTATTGAATTATGGAACTCGATGGAGAATTATCGATTACCGGCAATCAGAATTCAGTGGAACAATCTAGTCGTCGTATGAGGATGACGGCATAGCTGAAGTGTACGCGAGCATTTTATCGAGGCATTCATATGTGACGTAGGAATGTTTTAACCGGTAGCTACTACGGTACCGTCATTATAATGATTTGAATCTCCAGACCGCGTCCGTTCTTAGCCTGCAGTTGGTTTGCCTTATTATTAATTTCGAATAACGAGATGCCTAACCATGGTCTTAAGCCAGTAGGAATGCCCACACTCGATATTCTTTATTAATGATTACCGACCGTGCGTTTATTTTCAGAAAATATTTTTCGAAGTGAGAGAGAAATGATAAAAAGTTAAGTATACGTACCGTACCGAGATAAAACATTGAAATTAAAAAGAAAAGAAAAGAAAGAGAGAATAATTATAATAAAATAAATAATAAAAACTATATAAGTCCAAAAATTAAAGCATCTGATTTATGCCCGGCATTAAAACCACGTTCTCATAGGCATTCATTATTCCGCAAGCACGGGCATACCTGTAACCGAGATATGAAAGGTGATGTAACTATTTTTATTTCTACCCATCGCTTTTTACTGACAGGCGTAAAAAATTAGTCAAAAATGGGCATAATCTTGTCGCGACGACGCATGCCTGTATCTCACCTTTTTTTTCCGAATGAGCTCGTTGACGCTATACCGTCTCTATTCTACCTATAATAGCGCATAGCGAGCTTACGGGGATTGGTATTATAAACATACAATAACCCCACCCTCTACCTTTTACGATGTCATAGTACAAAAAAAAAAAAACAAGCCGGTCAAATCTTCAACGGCAATTCCTACCCGCTAAGGTGAATCCTTTCCAAACCTTTTTTTTCCACAAAACCACGAAGCTATGGATAAGATGATATTTTTTTTTTTAATCAAAAGTTCTGATAGACGACATCTGAGTAATGTGTGGCGCCATGACGGAAACAAGACGTTTTTCTTTTTCATTTTACCATGATTTTTTTCTTTCTTATTAATTCATTTTTTGAAGATCTGATCTTTACGCGTTACACTGCAGACCTGCTGCTGCATTGCGAGGCAAACCAGTTCTCATATTTTTTGGCTTTTTTTTTTCTTTCTTTCTTTTTTTTAGCGAGGTGCGATAAATTTGGAACGAAATACGGATATAAGATACTCGATACTCCTAAAAGTAGAAAAAAATGTTGGCATTTAGTATACCCTAAAACTTTGAGTATGAGTTACCAAAATGTTTGGTGAGGTTAGCGCAATTTTTTCGGTGCATCAATAACCACATATTGCATGGCATATTCTGTTTTTTTTAGATCTGCACGATGTGAAAGATAAATTCTTTACGTGCACTGATTATGCGCTGCGATGGACAAAAGTCTGAACTCATATCTTTCACTTTTTGTGTTTTTTTATTTTTTCATTTCATTTTAACAAAGTGCTAACAAGACTTTTTTCTTTCTTTGTTTCAGGTGAGTGAACTTCGGTATTTCGAGCGTTCTTCTTTCTACCGTACACCGCATCGCTGATCAAATTTGCCACGGTCTTAGGTCGTCTTTCATTTTCTTATTACGAATTTTTTTTGTTCAAATTTTTTTTTTGTCCGACGAGTTGCTAAGAATATTAACCCTACGATTCGAGGTACCTGCGGAACGAGTGAGTAATAATATTTAATGATAATAAAATTGTTGCTTGAATCGTTGAAAAGGTATTTTGTCGTATAAATTCGAGAGAGAAACATACCGGAAGTACGTGGTTGTCGTACCGCCCTACTCACTAGTCAATTATATGCTCGACTGTTTGCTTTTCCTATAGATTTCGCGACTGACGACGTGCAGAACGCAACGGAAATGGGGATACCAAATTCTCATTGTTGCAACACGCTCTGCAATAACTACGAGGGTAGCAGGCGAGAATAAACACGTGTTAAAGTCGACCGAGGATAACAATAACTGCACCCAAAAAGGGTGCCCGCTTTTTTTTCTCTCTCTTTTTTTTTTGTTTAGGAAGTAACGCTCTCGTGCACATCGCGTACGTATATAGAGTCCAACCCCCGCGTATTATCAAAAAGGGTGTCTCAACGCCCTAACACTTCCCATAGTAATACGTCTACGAAATCTTACAATGCGAACACTTGTAAAAATTATAAAAAAAAAGCTAAGATTTTCGACTCGTGATTTTTAATTTTGAAAATTAATTTTCACAATCAATGTTACGTATGTAACTGCGATAGTTTCAGGGAGTACAATATGCATGCACGATTCTACGTTATACGTAAAACGGACGGAAGTTATTTGACACATCGTCCAGCGAGTGCGATCACGCGTTGAACAATCGTAACGTATACACACAGTTTGTATAGGCGCATAACAACAATATGTAACAATATGTACACCTAGTAGTTTGCAATAACATGCAGAAATCGCGGTACCTATGCTATCTGTGAATCGGTAAATCGAGCGTACACTGCACTGTCCACATAGCAGGCCAATCGGAAACAGACTATACCCACTATCGCGTTTTCATCCACGCGGACTACAAACGCAGTTGGTCTACCTCGCGAAACTTGCGTTTCACCGACTTCCGACAGGCCAGACGAACGGATTCCGCACTCATCGAGACGTTCCAAGTATTTTGAATGATCGAAATTTCATCTGCGGACGCTGCACCTGGGGATTTTTCCTTTTTTTAATTTTTTCTCGACGATTGGAAGCTGCCCTTGATTTTCTACCTACGAGAGTCGAGGCACGCGTATTATACCTTATACGTGTATATTTAGCTTGTGGGAAACGATGATTCAGAGATATTTATGGGGTGGAGAAAGCTGCCGCGTGAGGGGGCATATGTATAGAGTAGAATTACACGATGTCTGTGGTAATATAGCATGTCGGGGGTTGGAAATGTAGGAGTGATGGGTGGTTGGGTTATGCGAATCGAGAGAGAACTGAGTAAATCGAATATAGAGATAGATGGAAGATCGGAATGAGCCGAGATCTTTGCATGAGTTACGTTTGTGGTAAAAAATAATTGCTCGTATAAGAAAAATTTACGTTTCCCCGCATATAGCGAAAGAATCTAAACAATCGAACCACCCTGTAGATTGTGAGAATTAAAAACGAGACAATACATTTTAGATAATTAAACAGATATGGTTGTACGATGAGAATAGCGGTTAAAATTCGATGAAATAAAACAACCCTTGTTTCGTGATCGTTCGAAATTACCTGCCACTGATGCACGGATTGACCGGAGGCTGTTACACACGTATAGGTACCCCTACCCGCTGGTTAAATACGATATAACCGATAAGAACATCACGTAATTATCGCAGACTTATTGCTGCCCCTGCACCTCGACACAATCAATTTATTCCCTTGACAGTCACGACTGCAACATCCCAATACCTTGACGCTTTTGCTGCCGGTTTCTTGATCCTCGGTTTGATACATCGTGACTGCCGTCGAGTTTTCAATTCATGTATAGTCATCCCGATTCTGCGTGTCATTCTAAGCATAGGGTTTAGAGATCCATATCCTTGGTTTAGTATAATGGTAGCTAGTGATTCTGTTCTCCTCGGTTTTCCAGAGATGCAGTTGGCGCGTGGCCAGTTGACTTTTCTTCGTCTATATTATACCGTTCTCATAAAATCGCGGTCGAACTTAGCCGGCTGGAACTACTTTTCTTTTTTTTTTTTCTCTCTTTTTCCATCATATTATTTATATATTTTTTGTCTCCTTCTCCCCAAGGGGGTAAATTTCGTCGCTGGGGTTATGGCGCGGATAAAACTGCGGGGATATTAACGTTGTGTCGCGTTAATTCTCCGTATATTATTACACGCGTTCAATTATACGAATTGCGATTATACCTATAAAGGGTGGTAAAGGAGGATGTAAAAATTAGGCAGGATTTGGAAGCCCTGCCGTTGTTAGAAGGCACCGTAATCCTCTTTCTATCTTTCTCTCTCTCTCGGTTTTTTTTTAGTCTTTTCCAGCAGCAGCAGTGAAATAAAAACGAGTTATATGATAAAACAAAAGGAATGAGTTAGAAGAATAACAAAACAAAAGGGAGTGGATAAAAAAAGGAATTAAAAAACGGTAGAAAAAAAAATATATTTGTGTATATGTGTACGGTTTAAAAAAGGAAGATTGAACATATGACGATATTATCTCTCTTTCATACCACGTGAAAGTTCCCTGTGGCAGTCAGGCCGGTGAACAGGCAGGCAGGCAGGCAGGCAGGCAGGCAGGCAGGCAGGCAAGCAACCCCCCGTTGAGCCCTGCGTGTGTTAATTTGAATTGAGAGAGATTACGCGTTGACCTCCCGTCGAGAGCAGCCATTTTGTATCAAAATGTCGATAAAAGAACCCGCGGGGTCAGTCGAGATCATTTGGGTAATACGAGAATGCATCGCAATAACGTATACAGGTACAAACACCCACATACGATCTTCAGTTTTTCGCCACTCGCGTTTCTCAAATTTTATTCCGATGAAAAGTAAGTAAGCATGCTCGATGCGTGTATTTAGAGAACCGAGGATAATCCGAAACTGAGTAACGATTTTCGTGGGAGAAAAAAAGGACTCGAAGTGCCAATAAACGCTCTCAGGATCAATTGCATAAGTATTTCTTAGAAAACAAAAAAAGAGGAAGAAAGAAAGAGAAAAAATAACAGTTGAAACACGTACGGTATTAGAGAATATAAGCGAATGAGGGAAAGCGACGAAGAAGAGAATAAGACCCAGGAGTGACGCGAACGCCTCTGCCTGGGTTATATGGAAATGTTGGTCAAATATATCATTCTGGCTTGACAGTGCAATTCTCTTATCAGCCTCGCGCCGCCTGCCTCTACCCCAAACCATCCCGTACGGGAGGCTCCGAGGGCTGGGGATTGGCGAGGACGTCGAGGGGATCCAGGGGGAGCTCAGGGAATGGTTGGGTTAGGGGTTAGAGTCAGGAGGGGGGAGGGGACTGAAGCGCCCGATAGAAGATCTGCAAACACACCGCCCCCATCCCCATCCCCATCCCCATTCCCATTCCCATTCTCCATCCACCCTCTCATTCCACCCCGACACCAACGAGATGACGAACTACCGGGCAAAATAGAGCGGAATACTGGAAACACGGACGCCGAAAATACGTGAATTGAGGCGTCTCTTTGTTTTTCTTTCTCCTTTTCTCTACTCTCCGCTAACTCCGTCGTCGCCGACAAGTATAATATGCACAATATCCACATTTCTTCTTTACATCCACACGCGCACCGGCACATCGCATACGTTTGATACGAGCCGTAAAAATTTGCGACAAATATTTTTCTGGTCATCTAACTCAAGAGTCCGTGACGGGTAGCAGAGCAACGGCGGCGGCGGCGGCGGCAGCAGCAGCGCGTAATGATTTGTAAAGACAAAGAGTTTCTCTACGACAAAAGAACAGAAAGTAAAAAACGAAAAAAAAAACAAACGCGAAGGACAAAAAGGTCGACAGAGCTCTCTGTCCACCGAGAGGTTAAATCGGTAGTAAATGTATAGATACACTTGGGCAAGGGTAGGACGGATTTGAAGATGAGGAAAAAAAATTTTACTCCCCAGTATTATGAGTTATAGAATATACAGTCGCCGTGGGTCGGCGGATCGAGACGGAGCCGCTGAGCATAGTTTCCCCTTTCACCCCCCCGTATACCTACTAAGAAAAGTATCGCGGTTTCTTTTAACCCGACGAACTCTACCCCCATATATCTCGCTGTTCTATATAGCTGCTGGTTTTCTCACGCGCGCGTAGATTCGCATCGGGAGTATACGTGGGGTGTTGACAGCCTTGTTACCTTGTTACCTCCTCGCGTGATGCATTGCCATAGAAATAACCATATCCCATTGAGAAATCCGGAAATTCGTGATACGAAAAATAACCATGGCGAAAAAGAATGATGCTTGTTTTTTTCTTTGTCTCCTTTCATTTTTTTTTTTTTTTCTTCTTTTTTGTTATCGCATTTCGTTTGACATTCAACGATATTAACTGCACGACGTGTGTTGTTAGGGACTTCTTAAATCTGGATTATAATCGTCACAGAGTTTCCTGAAACTGAGGACGAGAAAAAAAATGGATCTGGATTGTAGCGTAAATGGGGGAAGGGGGGTGCGATTACAGAGTTTGTCTTGACGCCCTCACGCTGGGTGATGGATGCCTGCCGGTGCGTTCCGATGGCTCGTTCGTTGGTTTCTCCCCTGTAACTGGAATACCAGGCTTCAGTTCGCTTTATCTGGTCCACTGGCTCCGCACGCACTCTGGTATATAGGGATCACTTTGAAACCGGGACTCGTATTAGTTGACGGGAGGTATGGCAATCGCTTGCATATATTTAGACTGCTGCACGGGGGACTGGAGGATTAACATCGGTGAGCAAAAATACGGAAAAAAAGCTCACGGAGATATAGAGAGAGAGACGAGCGAAGGGAGCATCGGGAGCATAGAAAAAGGACTACTATATATGGGAAACCATCGACGAAACAACACTCATCGCGATTTCTACTCGTGTGTGTTTACCGACTAGGAGATGAAGTGCTGGCAATACGTCAGACGCGTAACCGAATGCTTCCCCCCGCCCTTGTAGTAGTTGCCACCCACCCTGTACTCGAATCCTGTATATCGCCCTTCAGGAGCTTCTGCACGTGTTGAATGTTTGGATCGAAACGTTGGTTTGCATTAGAATTGGCGAAAAACAACCTATACATATATGTGTAGCGACAATTGATATGGGCCTTCGTGTCAGGAATGATGAGAGCCAGAATAACGCGGTATATGGATAGTCGATAACGTTAGTCGATGATTACAAATATTAATTAATGAAAATTTGTATAATGCGATAATGAAAAATGGTAGAATATGGTGCGGACAAGAAGGTAAACGAGGATATCTTCGTTCCGATTGGTTTATCACACGTAGGTATGTATAGATACCATACCACGGATCCTATTTCAAGAGCGGGACTAAATCGGACGACCCGTGGAACGGTTTACGGCTTTTTGGAAGAAGAAAAACACGAAGGGATCAGGGACCACCGCCCGAGGGACCACAGTACCCCTTAACGAGGCTAGCCTGGAGACAATCAGTTTCCCTTATCAGCAAACTCATATCTCGTCGTCGTCGTGGCGTTGGTGGAAGTCGTCCTTCCTTTTTTATCGTCTCCTCGTCGACGTTTGTCTCTCTCCTCCTTTCTTAACCACCCACCACCGCCACCCTTGACTCGCCCACTCTATAATTGCTTCTTTTAACTAAGATTCTTGGATTTAACTTCGCCCCCAAACACCTTTGCCGAGTTTCTTCGTATCTGCACCTCCATTTTTAAATTGGTTCTTATAAGTTTAAATACACCGGCACGGCGGCTTCACCTCACTCCCTCCCTCCCTCCCTGCTCTGGCCCTCGAGTCGGAATCAAATCAAAACTGTTTTAAAACTTTCTTTCTTTACAATTCTTTTCCTTTCTTTTCTCATTTCTCCGAGCATTCTCTCTCTATCTTCCCACTTTTCTCCGGCATACCCCTTTCCCTCTTCTTCCTCAGATCCCAACGCTTCTGTGTTTTACTTCATTTCCCTCGCTTATACTCCTACTCTAACTCCTACCCTTATACTTCTACTCCGCCTCGAGGTATTTCTTTCCGTACTTAATTTCAGTCAGGTCCCGTAGCCATCTTTCATTCTTATTGGACCAGGGAATATTTTCTTGTAATTTCCTGTTGGTCGCAATAAAAAGGCCCCTAGCCTTCTCTTGCCTCTCTGTATACCTTACCCTCGTTTTTCTCGTTCGTCTTCTTTCAACTTGTTTTTTGCTTTTATTTTTTTCTTATTTTCTCTCTTGTTTCCTCCCTTCCTTCCGTCCTTCCTTCCTTTCATTCTTCAATTTTTCGCTGATACTTCGCGACTGGCTCTCCAGGTTTTTTTCTCTTGTTTTTTCGTAAAGATTTTATTTCTCACAGTACTATATATAGGTATATGCAGTATACGGAGAGGAATGTTTTCTCCGTACATTTCTATCGATGAGATTACAATAAAAAATAATAGAAAAACATTCCGATAGCTCGTCTAGATTCTGTCAGCCGTATTCGCGAGTTATATTTTTCCTCTGTATATATAAAAATGGAGGAGTTGGCCGGATTCAACGGAGTAAAAGAAAAATCGCGAAATGTATCGATACTACCACTTACTCGGTTTACCTCACGACGCAATTCTTACTACTTTGGCACGAAATGAGAGTCTCGCGTAGCCGCTGCTGCTGTTGCCTACCGCTTCTGCTGCTACTGTTATACGGCGATATCGATTTCAAGCGCAAGCGAGCGGACGCAAGCTTTTGCCGCGATGCAATCTTTGAAAGGAGGACCGCGTCATTACGCTCTGGCGGTGGTTCACGGGCCATTGCCCCCGCCCCCGTTCCCCTCCTCGTCCTCGTCCTCATCTCCTCGTCTTCATCCTTCTCTCCTTTTCCTTCTCGATCCAAGCTCGTTCGAAACGGCTCTACTCTCCACCCTTCAACTCCCACCATCGAACACCCTCTAACAGGGTAGAAGGCTCACGCGATTGAGAGCAACCCAATGACACATGACTCAACGCCCGACAACCCTATACGTCATGTGGCTTAACTCCCGCGAACCGAAACCGGGACTTGGGACGTAGGGACATTTCCCTATACGATGGTATATAATTTGCCAAGGTACATATGTACAACGGTCCGATCCGAGTTAGAAATGGAGAAAAAAAATTTGAAGAATTAGAAAAAAAATAAATGTATACACCTGTCATTGGCGAAGAAAGAAGCAAAGAGAGAATGAGAGTCGATTTCACCCTCACTGACCTACTCAACTGGCTATCAAAACCCTTGAAGATGTTCTCCGGTTGACACCGGGAGTAAAATTCACTCAGCGCCATCTGCTTGGCTCGTAAAACCAACCCCAACGAAATGCGGTTACGAAACTCGCACGTAAAACCAGTGGCGCGCGCAAACGTCACGCTTCAAGGATCTGTTAGGATGTAACCGACCCTCTCATGATGTCTTCCGTAGTATTTCCTTACAGAGAGAAGAAGGAAGGGTCTTCCACATCTGACGATTTTCAAATATTTTATTTATTCGTTATACTTTCTTTGACTTTTTTTTCAAGACCAAAATCGCTACGGTGAACCAATAATTGACGACGATTAAAATTAGGCTAACCAAAAGAATTCTATTTTTCACGCTCGTCGGTTTTCTAAATCTCATTCAATCTTTGTTTTATGAAAGACGTTGATCAACGTTAACAACAGTACAGTAGAGAGCTAGCTGCCAGTCGTTCCCTCGACGCACTATGGGCCCCGGTGCAAACTCCGGGTTTATTATCAAGCTAGGCTCCCAATTAACCGGCAGCAGCTGTGAAAATTAATGGAGCACAGCTTTTAAGATGTAATTGGGCACATTCATAACGCAGGCGGGGGCGAGCTAGCGAGCCTCCTTGTGTAAGGGTAAGGGGTATAGCGTCGGCGGTGGCGGTGGCGGTGGGGTAAAATTTTCCTCCACCCGGCGTAAAGCGCGAGTCCACAAGTTCGAGAGAGGAAGAGTAGCACGGGTGAAGAGAGGAAAGGAAATAAGAGAGGGTTGGTTGGTTCAAAGTACAACGAACGCCGACGCCGGCGCCTCCGCGGGGATGGTGATAGCGACGACGTAATAATACTGAATGACGTGGCATTGTGCGCCCGAAGGGCCAAAACCGAGCGGGGGTCGACAGGGGAAGCCCCTTCAGATGGTCGTAAACATTTCGTAAATTTGCTCCACAGGTGTGCCATCGCCACAGCCACACAGCCAACGGTCCCCATCGCAGTTTCTGTTGCTGTTGCCGTTACCTTTCCGATTCGGTTAAACACCCGACGCGATTACCCCCGCGATGAAAATGGTCCATCAGAGATCTACGCGTATCAAACTATAAAATTATCCAACGGATTCTTGACTTTTTCTTCTGATTTCTAGATAGTTGACGATGATAGTTCTCGTTCGGAATTGCTTTGGAATAAAAAAAACGACAAGACGATTACCGCCATTGAATCGTTGGACCGCAGCACCCTTTTTTCCTGCGTTTCCCCGGTCTTTGTATATACTCAATCCTGACTAACCCTCTCGGTCGTGGCCACCCCCATGGCCGACGTAATTGTTCGGGCAATCATTAGCCAGGATTATCTCGCTCGGGTCCGAGTCCCGACTCCCGACATATCCAGGTTCTACCATGTCCTGTCGGTATCCCACACCCCCAAACCTAACAACCAACGTGTTTCGTTTGCGTTCGGGAAATGAAAGGACTACCGAGTACATGTACACGTTTCATGGTGGCGCAACTTGAACATATACATACGTACATTTGTGCAAACGTATGACCACGTAACGGGCGTGGTAGGGTTTTCACGTGTTTCCGTGTATTCGTGTATATGGAGGGGAAAATGTAGGTGGGTAGGTGGGTTATAGAGACCGACCGGAAGGGGTGTGCAGCAGGGGGAAACACCGAGCAACGTTCCGGAAACTGAGCACGCGGCTGAGCAATGGCGTTTCTGGCTCACGGAGTGATGGAAGACCACTTCTGATTCCTAGAGGTTCATTCAGAAACCAAAAACTAACCCCATACTACCGTTGCCACGCGTGCGCGGGATGAAAATAAATTTTTTCAGAATACTACTCGCGTGTTTTTTTTTACTTTCTTTTCGTTTTTGTTCCCTTCAGAATCGCGTTAGGTTTTTTTCTATAGTTTATATATTCCACGAGAATTCATCGAGCGATCAAAGATGGAGGATTCGAAGCCCCTGGTGTATTTTAGTAACGGGGTAACCGTCAACCCTTGGAAGTGGAACGATTTACTGCGTAGAATAGCGACGTCGAGGGGTCGAGGCGTCGATGTGGGCGTCGGTTGTCTCGCTCGGTGGTCGTCCCTCGCCGCCTGCTCGGTAAAGGGTTGAACTGCTGCTGCTGCTGCTGCTGCTGCTTCCCGCGTCTCCAGGGACTCGGAACTTCGGACTCCACAGTAAATGGAAGGGGTAATACTCATTTATGTGTAATCGCGCTCGCAAAACTCCATCACACTTTGCTAATAGAGCCCGCGAGGGAACGAATGGATGGCTATGCTCATAGGGCTTTATCCTCAATAACATCAACCCCCTTTTTTCCCTTCATACTCAAATACCAGGGCTCAAGATCAAATCCATCCCGATATCAATAATAACAGCGCGACGAATTAGACGAGAGAAAATTTTCACGCGAAACATGGAAAGAAAAAAGAAGTATACACACGTAAGTATCTCGGTTAGTTTTAGGAATTTCTCGATAAGTAGTGAGGGGCGAGTCGAAACCCCCACCCCTCAACGTACGTGGTATCGCGTAAGGTTATTTGTAATTTTCATTATCTGGGAATTAAGGTAGTCGTTTGGTCGCCGAGCACGTAGGGAGTTAATAGAGCCGCGTGGCCATTCTCATGGGTATGAGGTAACTGAGGTTAGGGTAGTTCTGGGTAGGGGTAGTTTTTCGGAACAGGTGTAGCGTATAGTAGCGTATAGTTGGAATTGACCCCAAAACGTTGAGAGCCGCTGTTTGTTGATTCCACTCGCGATGCCAGACGTCGTTTCGGACGTAACAACAATTTCCCAAAATCTGACGAAATTGGCGGCGGTCTAGGGTCGGGGGAATCGGGGTGGCCAAGAAGGTGGATGGCAGCTGAGGGTGGCCGCGTAACGGCGTTTATTGGCTGCTTGAGGGCCGTTTCTATGCGCGACACATTGCCGCTAAATAACGCGAGCGAGCTCTCCCATCGGACCGCGAGTTGCTGCTCTCCCACTTCGACTTTTATCCCAACCTCCCTTCCCACCCCCATAATCCACACATCCACATTTCTCTATTTCTCTATCGTATGAATTACACACATGTGAATCTACACTCGCGTGGACGACGGCAGTTTTCCAGAGAAATTTAGAAATAAATAGACTTCGGGTCGTGTGCAGGACATTTGCACCGGTATAATATACATGCGAGAAAAGCCCCCAAAAAAGTAGAAAAAAGAACCTTCGACATTTGACACCCAACGTACGTCTGATATACCTACAATGGGGTAGTTTGATTTAGACGATATTACAACACGATCTAATTAATTTTCGATATCAGGTACCGAAAACCGACTCATTGTCCAAGCGATAATTTCTCTCATACGGTATACGGTTTGGTGAGTAACAAATTTGTTCTATGGATACGGCTAATAATCCGGAGGCACGATGCAGCCGAACAATACAACAGTCTGTCGCACCCCTCGCTACGTCGCTTTCATTCGCGCTTTGCTCTGCAGCAGCACGCGTTCGTGAAATTAGTTTTCCAGATAAACATCTTACGGTATTGCGTTACGTCACGTACCTACATACGTACGTATATGAGGTATACCTACTACATATATATGACGTTTGCGAGTATGGGGTTGGCCTTCGGTCGACGATGTATATACAAATAAATAAGTATCAAACAAAAAGAAAAAAAAAAACCTTGTGCTTCTAAATATGAAAATGTGGATTAATGGGAGCTCATGAAATATCAACGTCCGATAAGAAAACTGTACTTCACGCGCGTTGATCATTTCAAAGTCTAACCGACCCGAACAACGCGCTTTTTATCGCCCGCACGTCCAACTCGCAGAAAAAAGTACTTTTAAAATTTTCATGCACAGAAAAAAACGAAGTGAAAACATGAAACCATAACGATAAGAAACTTTCTCTCTCTCTCTCTAATTCTCTAATTTTAGTTTCTCAACTGATTAACGTTAATATACCGCACATGCGTAATTAAAGTAGAACGTGTTAAAATTCCCCTCGAAACTGTTCCTGAAATAATTCACAAGCCGATCTAAAATTTCACCCCTATTTTCTCGGAGGCGTAAAATCCGTATTTCTGTAGTATTAGGAAGCATAAAAATTTTTCCGACATGGGAACAAAAATCTAAGCTGACGACACACACGCGTATTACGTATTATAACCCGAACGCAACGTTCCAACACATGTCGTTTGATGAATGTGACTAGAAAACGATGATTAGTGTACGTCGTCGGTAGCATTTAGTTAGTCAGTCAGTTAGTCAGTCCTGTTGCATCAGATGTCCTAGAATTTCAAGAAGGGTAGTTTAGTTCCAGGGTACACGGGAAACAGGGAGTATTACAGTTGCAAGCTGTGCGATATTATCAGTTAATTTGAAAGCACCGTTTCTGATGGCCGTAGCAACGTAACGTACGTTTAGGAATCTACTCGTGTATGTATATGTATGTACCGAAACCGGGTGGTTACAGCATCAACTGTAGCATCGTCCCGCAGTCGTACTATAAGAAGAAGTTATTGGTAGCGCAGCTGTCGCATGGATGATTGTAGCCGGCCACCAACTCGTCGACACCATGAGGGGTCAGACCCATAGTCTGCAGAGGGCAAAACGAAGCGCGCGATATTTGCCCGTTGGTTGATCACACCCCGAGCGCGTACCTCTCCAACTCCACCCTCGATTCTCAACCCCTACATTTCGCTTGTATGGGGTGGCGAAGGCGCCAGCTTGAAACGGTCTCTTAAACTTCGCAGGTTCTCTATGTATATATATGAAGAAGTAAATGTAGTAGCTGCTGTCGCCATTACAAACTGCCGCTGTCGACCCCCGCGAGAGTCAAGGTATAAGGCTGCAGCCGTAGTATAAGGAAGGGTAGTTTTGGTACAGCGTTAATACCGGCTGACGCATTGCCACATTGTTTTTGGAAACTGTACGGCAAAAGGGAAAACCAACGCCAGGTAAATTCGTACACATATCTATACAGGGGTAGTTGTTAGGTTGTTGAGGAACACAAGGGTAAACAAGAAAAAATAAAGAAATAAAATGAAATGAAAGGGTGGAAAAACGTAGGGAAAAATTGGGCTCTAGGCTCGTTTTTGAGAGAATAGCGCGGGCGTCTCCGAGGTATAGGTCTTAGATGTTGGCACCGAATCGCCTCCAGATGTTGTCCCGAGGCCATCTCGTAGTCGTAACTGCGTTATTTAGATTAAAAAAGAGGCATACATCAGAGATAAGAGTCCTTTAGATTGACCACTTGGCCGCCGGATGGCCCTAAAGCGCCTCCGTGACCGTCCCACACGAGAAATCTTTTCCAGCATCTCGTTTTGATCTCTGTTTCTCTCATTTTTTATTTTTTTTCTTCCTCCTCAAATATAGGACTATGCCTACCAGTTATCCTCGTTTTCTCATTCTTATTCCGCGGTCTCTCCCCATTTCAAACTGCCGCACGCGCCTGCCCTTTTTCTTTTTCTTTTATATTTTTCTTCGTCTTTCCTTCTTATTCTTATTCTTCTCTCAACGTTCACCTCTCACGCTCTCGCTCCCATTTCGCCTCACAGAGATTTAGAGGTCAACGATAAAAAATCGGAATTTTCATCCGCGCCAAATAGAATACAAGGGCCACCGCCGGCCGGGCTTTAACGGAGGGAAAAAGAGAAGGAGGACCGAAAAAAGTAAGGGAAAGGGAAAGGGAACTTGAAAAAAAAAAGAATAAAAAAAAATAGAACGAGGGGAGGAGGGATGGTGGTTTATGGACGAACACTGCGCTGGTCCAAGGGAGGTTGGAGGTGGGAGTAAAGGTATAGTTTTTATATTCGTACTGCGGTGCTCTCAGCAGGGTGGGGAGGGTAAGGTAGCCCGGGGCGGCCGGCCGCGTCCTCGTGTGCGGAATTTGAATCCGCTCGTAATAAAATCCCAGCTTTATGCGACAGGACGTACTTCTCTACTCTTCTTTCTTTTTTTTTCTTTTCGTTTTTTATTTTTACATATTATATATGTATATTTTTTCGACTCTCAGCCTCCTCCCGCCTCCCTACAGGACACCGTCCACATACCCGTCCTGCTCGCGGTTCTCGCCGAATCCACCGTATGTGAATAATATCGTAAAATTGCTACCAGATTTTTAGTGAGCCTGCATTCAAGTGAGAGGTCAGTTCTTTACGATCGTACGACTTAGCTACGGCTCGAACGGCGGTCTTCGGATGCGAATCTTTCGGTTCGTAGAAATGAGAAGATGTAATAATTCTCTCATTTCATTCACGAGTAACTCAAAGGAATTCTCCATGTTAGTCGGAAGTTACACTTCACGAATATGTGGCATACCAACTACAATAATAGTTCGATCGCGGAGATATTCAGTTTTCAGCAATCACCGTTTCCAATTTTCTTGTAACTCTGTTATCTCGTTCCCGCGCTGTCAAACACAACGTACCACTCTACAATTTTTATTAAAAAAAAAAGAAAAAAAAACCTTTTTATTCATATTCATTTTCAATTTTTTTCTTTTCTCTTGTTTCAATTTTTCACAACGTTACACATATACATATATTCTGATTTATTCCCTACGCGTATTTCCGATTAAAAAAATGTTATTTTTTTTTTGTTTCGTTCATCAAAGAAACGTACAAAAACGGGAGGTGGGGTAAAAAAAAAAAAACGCGATACAAATTTTACACACATATAAAAGCTGTGGCGGAATTGAGGCGCCAGATTAAAGATGGACCCTCGTGTCCCTCGAATGGTTTTATAAAGATCGCTATGCTAATTAACAAAATAGCCGGTGCGAAGCACCGTGCGCAACTAATTCGGCTTAGCGCAATCAACCCCTAACCAGACCGTCTCCCCAGGGTGGACGTATTCTGTCTGCATCGCGGCGGTATACATAGCAGAGGGAGGGGGTAGGGGGGGGGGATAGAAGATCCTCTGTATAATTACCAAAGCGAGCGAACGAGCGAGGTTGAATGTTGATAGCGAAGTCGAAGTAAATCGGATTATCCAGATATCATCTGCGTAATGTATGTATACGTAAGCTTCTCGGTAGGCCTTCCAAAATCAGCAAGGCATCACGTTGTAACGAATACCAATACACACGTACTAACTAAACTAAATCCCATGTTACACTTGGTGCGTAAGGAAAATAAGGGTGCGTGAACCGAGATAAAGGGTGCATCGGTCCTTCCGTTTAGAGCATATCTACGTACGCGGTGTATACGTGTAGGGAAGGACCGTCGGTCTCCCTCCCTCTTTTTCAACGTCACCGACCCACGCGAGAGGGTAGGGACATGTTTTTCCAGACAATTTGTTCGGCAACATTAATCACAACGATGCGATGCAATATAGACGGAAACTCTCACTGCCAACGGATGTCATATACGCGTCATCCCCCAGAGTACGTCCCAAGCTATTCGATTTTTGCATACATCTATAATTTCCTCCTATTTCTAACGGCGTCTACTTTTTTCATCGTTTCTATTTCACTATTTTCTACCATCGATTCCAATTTTTCTTTTTTTTTTTCTGTTCTAAATACACAGAGATTTCAATCCGCTGTAATACGTTTTCATGCCGTTATTTTGAAAAATTTATTATAAAATTGCCCTCCGAAAAACAATTATATAAATTCCCCAAAATTTAAGGTAAAAAAAGAGACAAATGGAATAAAATATATGTACGAGGCTTACTTTTTTTTTTGCTGTTTCTATCTAGGCATAAAGATTGAATGCAGTATGCAGAGTACTGCAGGAACGGAAGCGTTGCGATGATTTTGTCGGTTGGTATGGGGTGGGATGGTTGGGACCAGGGGTTGGTACGCTGGTATAACTATCAGTGACGCGAACCGCGTTAAATCGCTTTGTTGACACACATAAACCTGTCGACGGATATCGAACTACCGCGTATATAGTTACCACCATCGCGATGTGATCCGTGCACGTCGCATTGTATGAATGGCTGCAAAATTTTCTTTTACAAAATTCGTCGATCTATGGGGAGTTGCCAATTAAAGTTAATCGTCTGCACAAACAAATAAAACACCTTGCAATCGTATGAGAGAAAAACCGGAAAAGAAAGAGAAAAGATTTGAAATCGGTCGATCTTTGCTCGATCTCTTCATTCAGAATCCATAAAATAAAATTTTCGCATCAACGTGGGAACCGTCGGCAACATTTTGCATTAACGTTGTTACAGAGGAGTGTATAGCGGTCGATTACAAATAGATACGTATACTACATTGTGCAGTATGGGTGGCAACGTAGCGCAGTGGTGTTCTAGTAAAATTGATTACCAATAGCACTAGGCGAGTTACTCTGGTCGGTCGATCGGTCGGTCGGTCGGTTGGCTGGTTGGTTGGTCGGTTTGTTGGGCATCCGAGGTAGTAATGATGTTTTGATGCGAACCTCGGGGCAGTGTATATTGACTGCAGTTAACTAATGGAACCTCTCTGATAATTACGAATAGTTACGCGGAGTAAATATTACCGCTGTGAAACGGAACGCTAGTAATCATCGTTAACGCCGACGTCGTTGCATCCCGACCATATCCTAACTGGTGCTGCTGCTGTTGCTTCAAACATTCCTACGAGTTTCGGTCTACCAAATTGCATTTTTGCAATGTAACCATATTTTTCACATTTCCATGGGTTTCGTTTTATACGATGAAAAATATCTTTTTCTAGTTTTCTTTTTTCTCTCTTTCCTCAATGGGCAAGGGTAAAAAATCGCGTCCATTGACGGATTTATATACGATTCTGTACATGGATACTAGAGTATTTCACGTATACATATTATAGGTCCGCGAAATGGAATGTCATGGATGCGAACACCCTGCCATAACTTTTTGTTTTATGGCAAACTATATCGTATGTTTCTTGGGTCTATCGAGCCCACCATAAAAATAACGAGATCACAGACTACCGTAATCTGTAACTCACGTGATCAAAGTTGAGTGTCGCAATTCCGAGGACAATAAATAAATAAACAAATAAGGAATTTTTAAACTCGATGTTCACTTTTGCTCAAAATATATATCCTCTCGATCTCAAGTGACCATATAACAACCGTCACTTTGCCGTTCGATAAACGTAGAAGAAAAAAAAATTACTAGGGGTGGTTTTGGATGAAATATATACACGATAAGGGTCTGTGAGAAATGCAGTTCTAAGGGTGTTTCAACGGCTCGATCCGGATAATGAAAACTGCATTAAAATGCTTGTATGAAAATCCAACTCACGATGATGGTGTTGGTCGATGTTTATAGTGACGGTGTATTTTGGCGACATGAAGTACATAGAATCGACGTGGGTGGAGGTTTAAGGGACGTTCGGTATAGAGGGGGATGAAAAGTGTTTGTCATCTAGGGTGAACGGTGAGCATTTGAAAGGTAGGCTGCTAAGAGAACAATACGTTCACCTCGTACCCTATAGACTATATAGATCGGGAAGGTTTTCCCTCCGGATAACCGCGCGCACGAGTTCGAGTAGTAGGTTCTTCATTATGTCGCGATAATCCGCGTAACGCCTCCGGAAACAAAAGCTATCGATTTTACTGCATTTGTTGGTGGTACACGACGCGCGCAAATACGACTACAAAAGATACCCTCCCCCCTCTGAAACCCACCCTTGTGAACATCATATATATTCATATACATTATCCGGTACAAAAAACTACGTCGTATAGGATAAAATTGAAACGCGGTAAATCGGTAATCTCGTCACATAACGCGCGATCGTTGAGAAAAAAAAACCAAATTAAATAAATAATTAAAAATCTAATTTTTTCATCGACGGTATATAAATTCGCATTTTTCTTACACGTCCTTCCATACCCGTTGAATCTGGAATTTTTCCGCTTCTGCGTGGGCGGTTTATACAGCGAACCTGCAGCACCCAGTTCGGTTTCCGAGCTGCCGAGTTTCTCTTGGCTTTTCTGTACAGGGATATATATATGTATAATACGGGGTTCGAGAGAACGAGAGGGCGAGGGGGAGGGGGGGAGGGGGAGGGGGTTGGATGGTTTTCAGGTTGGGGTGTAACTCGGGGTGGTGCGCCATTGTTCGGGCGATATTTCAGCCACGGGGGCGGCTGTGCAGGGGCGGTAGTCAGCTGGCTGTGACATGCCGCCTACACCGCCAAAGGGGAACGCCGTCGAGGTAACTGCAGGAAGAGAGGCAAAGCCTGCGACCTGGTGCCTGGTGAGGACTGTATATAGGAGGGTGCGGTACACGGCGAAAATACTCTTTCATCTAACGATATCCGGGGCCTTGACACAGAAGAGCTAAGTTATGTCTTCTCTGTGTGTTGCCTCGTGTAATTCGATTCAAAGTCGCGGTTCCTTCATCCTCCCCTATACGCGTATCCCTTTAAGAACGAAATTTTCAAATCCAACCGTATCACCGATAAGGGAGAAATATATAGATTTCACGGTTATATAACACATGTTAAATACGACGAACGATGTACTGCACACGTAGCGTACAACTAAAATTAGCTCCGTATCAATTTCACGATATTCCTACGTATAATATGCGTCTATATATGTTATACCTGGAGTTCGCATACCCTGCGGTAATGAACGGTTCAATCATTGCCTATAGAATTACGTGTGCACGTCATATCGTTAAGGTTGAATAGTTGCTACATAGACCGAGGCACCGAATGTTATGGAATTGACGAATAGCGTTATAGACGTGGAATATGTTAATAATGTTAAAACGTCGAGTGAATGAATATCTTTAACGTAGCGATCGGTCGGGGTTAAAAAAAAAAAGAAAAGAAAAGAAAATCAGAGAAAAAAAAAAACATTGAAAATCGTTAAGCTATTAAAAGGCGGAACGTTCTACTAATACCCGAGACGATAGTCAAAGTATGTTTCGTGAACCCATCAAGTTAAATCGGTTCTGAAGGTTCTTAACGGCAAGCGAGCATCTCGCGCTAGTAACGAAAAAGGAGGCTAAGAAACGAAGGAACCCAACAAACTGCTAGCCAAGGAGGCATCAACCCGTTATATTCCACCATCTCTGACTTATAACTTGCTCGACGGCTTTGGTACACATACCTTATAACTATAATGGTATACATAGACGAGAGTTTAATAATTATTATTCATAAGACTCTCTCGGGGGTCGACCAGGCGTGAGACTAAGCAAGAAAGATGTGCTGCAAAACAAGGGGGTTGCCGCTTCTACTTGTGCTTCGTCTACTATTTTCCTTGTTACCCTCGAGTCCCGCTCGTTCTTCGACGTATACGTATACCTATACCGCGATACTCTCACCCCGATTTCACCCGATGCGTATACACGACGTCTATACCCCGTCAGCAGTCCCCGTGGTAAAACCAGCGCAAGGATCCGTCCAAGGGGTACCCCGAATTCAGTCGAGCAGAAACCCAATCACTTCCGGCGTCTGCGCCCATTAGGGCGCCGCGACGCTGACGTCGACTGACGTACACCCCCGCGTGTTTCTCCGCTCTCTTCCTCCCCCCTCTCTCTCTCTCTCCGTCTCTCTTTTCTCTCTTCCCTTTCTCGTTGCACCCTCGGAACGCCTTACTCTTCTTCTCACCCCAAAACATACCACAAATCTATTGTTTGGGAAGCGCTCGCTCGGAAGCTACTCCAATGAGCTAATGATGTACCTCGAATCTTGTTCTTATACTATACATATAGATTTATACCTTATACCGTGCCAGCGAAGCATCAAACTTCAAGCTTTTGTTCAACACCTTATAACCAGCACACCCCAATTTCGTGTATTATATGGATAGAAAACGAAATGGCTGATCGCTGCGTATTTTAACGCTACGATAAACCCATTTGAATATATTCATAGATCCTATTATTATTTATAATATGATTATTATTATCGTTATTACAGTATTCGTACCTCCAAACTCTATAAAGCGATTCTAATTGAATGAATCATTCATAATATGTGATACAAACTTACGAAGGAAGGTCATTTGAAAATTTACTTCTCATCATGAGTCGTACATTTTATTCATATTTTTATACCCCGTGTTTTTTGTTTTTCTAATTCCAGGTTTATCAACGCGAGACGTAGAATCGTACAGCCAATGATTGACCAGAGCAACAGAGCCGGTAAGTCGAGCCCGGTTAAAATGATCGAAAATAATTTAAACTCACAACCTGTACTTTACAATCCACAAACATCACACGATTATTATGGCAATCAAATTCACGAATATAATCACCTACATAATTATTATCACTGATGTTAATTCGTCTGATTTTAATTACCGACCAAATTACGATGCACGATTTAAATTCGTGAAATTTTATAATTGGATTTAATGCACGTTGATTGATAAGAAGGATGATTAAAATTTCAAATGCATATTATATATAGCGGTATGAGTGGTTAGTCGTGATAATTAATAGCTTGTAATAAAACCCATGAGACAATCTTAATTAGATTCAATTAGATAACGTACGTGACTAATTATAATATTTGATGGGAGTTTAATAAAATAAATAAATCACATATATTCGTGAGATAATTTTAATCACTTCGTATAATACACAAATCGAATTAATTAACTATTTACAAGACAATTCTGCGATCTGCAATGTTTTAACTTCGTTTCAAATCAAACACCGTGTTTGAATTTTGACGGAATGCTAAATTTTAGGACGACGCTTCCGGCCGAGGTAATTAGGTTTCTTTGTTCATTGTCAATTTGGTGTATAATGGAAACAGCGACATAATGTTAATGGATAGAATGATTTGGAAATAACGTTACAAGTCAGGTTAAATGAGATTGACTGACTTCTAAAATCTTTGGAAAACTGACTAAGGGTTGTTCGAACGTTCATTTTCTATGGAAAGGCGATTTGGTTAATTTCTTATCTTTATTTCAAACAGAGGTTACCCCGTTTAAAAGGTGAGAATCACTTGGTTCGTAGTAAAACGAGAGAAGAACGGTAACGCGGGCTGATGCGCTGTGTCAAGGGGTGTAAGAAGGAGTGAGAGAACTACGCTCTTCAGGGTTGAAGGGTTCACGAATAAAGGGAGAAATGAGAGGGGGGCTTTGCGGGGGTGGATAACGCGGGGATAACGTCCGGATAACGTTCGGATAACGGTGGGATAATTGGTAGCGGTGATCAGAGCCGGTTTTACGATCCAAGAACATGCGGCTGTCCCGGGGAAACCTTTTCTTCCTCTTCCTCTCTCTTTTTTTTTCTTCTTCCTTTTCCTTTTCCAATTCCTTCTCCTTTTCTTTACCGCCGCTCCGCTCCGCTCAACGCGGCACTCTCATCGGGAAAACTACGGGCTCTTAAGAAAACTCTCAGAGAGCTGCTAGATATAGGTACTATATAAGGAGAGCTAAAGGAAGGAGGAAAAGAAAAAGGAAAAGAAAAAGAGGAGGACGAGGGTCCTGACTGAGTCCAAACGCAGCCCGACGTTTCGCGTACTTTTACGACTGCCCAACCCACCTCTTCGTTCTCATAAACACTCACTGAGTTACGGGTTGTTTGTTTTACCGAAACTGGGCTTTAGGGGCGGTTTAGCAGCGCAAGCCCCTCATCTCTCCTTTCTCCTTTCTGTCTTTCATCGTATTTTCTTTTGTGCAAAATCTCACAGATGAGGATTTTTTCTTCATTTGTTTTTTACCTAGTACTAAAAATTTTCACCTTCGCCAAATGTTATACTTACGCCCGTCGAGAACTATATGACAAAGAAACAATTGCGTAGATGATGTCAAACGAACGAAGAAAGAAAACGTGAAGTAAACTAAAAATTTCTAAAGAGCTGTAGCGACGCGACGGATAAAAAAGATGAGATGAGATGAGGAAGAGTAAAGGAATATATGGGATGAGGACTATGAAGTGAAAGGGGAGAAAAGCGGTAGATGAGACGACGATGTCGTTCGCCACGGCAAAGTGGAAATCCGTGTCCGCCAGATTATCATCCCGAAATCAATCCTGATCAGTCGTCTAACCCCCTCTTCGAAACTTCTAGTGCACCGTGACCTCGCTCGCAGGGAAACTGAGAAGTGGTGTACAAATTTACGTGCGACCGACTGCCGTATATAGAAAGGGAATAAGAGGGAGCTTTATAGATACTTCCCGTACAACAATGATATTTTAACATTTATGTACGAAAGTATATCATAGATAATCGGATCTGTTTCACCATTCTAAAATCTATAATAATATTTATAAGGGTTCGAATAACGCGTTGCGTATATGACCGCATATCGTACAGCTCTTTCCGTACCTCATCGTAAAACGAATGTTTCTCCTATACTCGTAAAACCAGCTCGATCTACTCTTTAAAATCCTTTCAATCACTCGAGCCGACGTACTCCGCGTGCCTCTGAAGGGAGACAGAGGTTGAAGATGGTAGGTAACTACAAACTATAAACTGGAGGTAGTACATCATTTTACGAGGAACTCAAGTAAGGAAACATCAGGATTCTATTAACTGCGTATCTTGGGCGCGTGCCTCGGAACCATAGAATTTTAACGGCGTAAATCTACCTCGAGAAATCAGGCAAATTTATACATTTCCATAGGGTCAAAATTTACGCATTCTCATTCATCAATTTTACGACGCTTCTGTGATTTGAGCATACAAATTGAACTTCTTTAGCATCTAATTCCTTGTAACATCGTTACACCGATTAGCGGACCCGGTATTAGAGGTCGTTGTGATATTAAAATAAAATAAAGGTTTACCGCGTTTTTAGAGCGAGGGAAAAGACCATAGGGCAGCAATATAGCGGCATCAACATCAACGTTGAGCCCTTCGTGTTTTCAGAAACGACGTTGTAAAAAGTACGAAAAAAAAAAAAAGAAAAGTATAACATCGCTCCAAAGTGTCGTAAAGTTTTCAGGAGTTTCCGAGGACGAATTTGCCCTGTATTTTGTGCGAACCTAAAGCATTACAGAAAATGATACGAATATAGGTACAATGCGTAAACCGTCAACGTACGGGGTTTCGTGTTAAACTACCCCTCGTCCAACCAAAAAAATAAAATAAATAAAACTGAGTTTATTTATCGCAAGAAAATCTTTATCGACTTTTCCTCTATTTGTAACTGATTTTATATACCTATACGTACAATTCTTGAGGGCAGTAAAAATTAACCTTTGGGTTGTCCGGGGTCAGGATTGTTACCCTAGTTCGATATGACATTTATGAAGCGATCATAAAAGCATGAAATCTATGTCTGACGTACTAAACTCCACTTCTGAATTCAGGAAGCTCTGTTTTCTTCCTTCGCTGTAACATCTCTTCGAATTATCCGTTAACGTTAATAATAATATGAAAATCATGGCGAAGAGTAGAGAGTACCTTGCGGTAAATTTTTCTGTTTCAAAATACGATAGGGTAAATGAATTTTCGTCCTTGGGGGTAGTAGGGGGTGGGATAAGTGAGTGGCAGAGCGCCGATTGGCATAATGGGTAAAACGAGCGATAGGGCCGCGAATGGTTCGCCAAGGGAGCTGCGCAGGGTCGGTTTATTATTATAGGGGGTGAGAGAGAAGAGAGAGGAGAGAGGAGAGAGAAGCGAAAAAGGGGTGGTGGTACGCCTCCTACCCTCCGGGGAAAGTCTATGGATCTTCCATTACGCGCGTTTTAAGACTTTCCCGTCAAAATTAATAGGCAGAGACACACTCCGTTTATTATGTCGCGGTTCCTCGGCGTCGAAAAGCACAGTAGTCGAGGGGTGGTTTTCGTGTACGTTTAAGTCCTTTGGGAATCCCTTTACTCAGGTCACACCACAATATCAACGCGGACGGGTCGGTGGTGCCTACCTATACCGTCGTACCGAAGGACAAATAATTACAATAAAACAGGGAGTAATGTCCACCATTTTGAAGAGACACCACTAATCGTAATGTTCCACTGGTTCGTAGCCTACGCCGTAATCGTCGCGTTACACAACACCAACCAGACCTGGGCTAGCTAGCAATCGTCGTAATGAAAGTATGATTGATGACACGCTCTACGGGCTGCATCATTAGTCCGACAAGTAGGACAAGTAACAGGGTGGGTTTGGTTATGCCTCACTGCTGCTGCTGCTGCCGCTGCTGCTGGTAGTGCTCGTTGTTGTAACGTCGTTTCACAGGAGTCACATAACGAACAACCCTAGTAACTCAGAGAGCGAGAAAAAGAGAGAGGAATGAATGAAAGAGAAAAAAAGAAGAAGAAATAAAGAAGATATGTCACGAACGTATTTAACGCATTATGCATTAGCGTAATCTCAAGATAACCGCATGTCGGTGGCACCCGAAATCCGAATTCTTCTCTTCAAGAGGTTGATACTTTGGAAGAGTAAAATATAAGCTATCAAATTCATAGCCCGAGTTTTAACCTACACTCTTCGAATCCATTGAAATTATTATATCATATGGGAATGATTAATCGTTCCCTGTCGCACCTCGTGATATTCTTGTGTGTAGAAGTGAAAAAATAAAAGAGAAAAGTAATCTGGTATGTAACCATATAATTTCGTCAGTTAGCTGAAGTATACTCGTATAATATACGTGGCCACGACCATTTTTTGCCAAAATTATATCCACTAAGAACCATAACTGTCATTTATACATCGGATTTGACGTACCCTTTGACCTTCTGTGTGCTACCGCGTGATACGTCCGCCTCGAGGCGGGTCAAAATCTCTTAATCGAGGTGCCACCGCGACTTCTTGCGGTCGGATTTCAAACGCGGTGTCAAAGATCATGAGTAGCCGCGAGCTCTGAGTCCGTAGATCAAGTTGAAGGCCCGCGCTATTATACTTGTTCTTTTTTTTTTCCTTCTTCTCCTCCTTTTTTTTCTATTCGCTATTCAGAAGGGAATTCTTCGTCTTCGAATCGCGTATACGAGATGATCGCATCGTCGCAAAACTAGAGCACCTGTCAACCCTCGTATTTTATTAAAGTGGACTGCCAACTTTTTTTTTTAAAATCGTCGCAACGCGCGAAGAATGAAGATCTCAATTTCGATGCAACGATCATGGCTCAGCACCAGGTTTATTCACACCACATAGCAATTTTAGTAAATGCTATTTAGTTTTCCAAGATCTACAAACTCGTGCCGCGAAACACGGGAAGCTAAATTCACGCGGGAATTTTTCGTTCCCCTATAGACATTTATTTTATTTAGCCTTCGAAAAAGTAAAGAGCGAAAATAGGAGGGATATATACGGGTGTTGGGTCACTTCGCTACTCTCCCGGCTCAATTCTCCCTTTCCATTTTCATCGGGGTCCAGAAGGTTGCACGTTATGGTGACGCGACGTAGTCGGAGGATATTCCGTCGACCGTGGAAGAGAGGATGAAGGGAAAATGGGGATCAGGAAGAGAGAAAAAGAGAAAGAGAGAGAGAGAGAGCGGGATGGAGAGAGAAGAAAAAGAGAGGGTAGGAGAGTCTGGACCTGGGTCCGAGATGGACACAGAGAATCGCCATTACAAATTGACAACCTTGATTGATGGCGTTGGTGCGGGTGGGGTGGTTAGGGGTGGCTAGGGGTGGTGAGCCAAGTGAGATGGAGTGGATTCGGGCCGTGTTATAGAGGGACCCCAAGCTCCGACCGCCTTCCTCTACAGATAGCGACCCGCAACCCTGAAGTCCGGGATCCCATAGCCCTATGCCGAAGCCCCCAAAGGGAAAGAACCCGGGGCTCGCCTTATCGAGACGATGCTCTCAGCGAGTCCGTGACGAATGACCCGAGACTAGATGCGGAAGGATCCGATGCGCGAGAGGGAGTTTTGCCCGAATATGAGATCGACTACGAAAAGCTCTACTACCGACTTATCTCGACGACCGGATGCTCCGACTGCCAACTAGACCGAACGGCTACTCAAGTAGACGATTCTTTTTCCCTCCGAAAAAAAAAGAACAAAAAATAATCAAAAGATGTCCGTTACAAAACAAGACGAGAGCGTATAAAATTGTCTAGGAAAGATCATGAAAAATTCTAATAAAAATTTACAAGCTTTCGGCCAAAAATGGATTCTCCTATAGGGTGAACCTGGATGAAGAGTATAGCCGTTTGCGAATCCGCTATTTCGACGGACATTACGTAGCTTCTGTCACGTAGTAGAATGATTTAGAGTTACTTAGCGTCTCGACCTCCGGTAGCATTAGGGTTTTCGGTTCGCTGCAGGTCCCGAAGCAAGAGAAAGAGGGAGGGAAAGAGAGAAAGAGGGGTGCCTCTGATAGTCCTTATACGGCATACGTCATACGTCATACGTTAATTGAAACGGGGGTTCCGAGCGGCGAGCGTCGCCTACAAACGACCGCCTTATAGAAATGTTATTATTTGCCCATAGGGGAGAGAGAGCCCAAGGCTCGAAGGCTTACCGGGAAATTGCATCCTATTCTCCCACCACGATCCCATGGCTATCCTCCTCCTGTTTTCCCGTTCCTCATATAAAATTATACGTTACATACCGGGCATAACAAATTATCGTTACAACCTGCGGGTCTCGAAAAAAAAAAAGAAGAGAAATAAAATGACAAGAGAGAAAAAAATCTTTCATCTATTCATCACCGGTCCGAAAATAAGGTGAAAGTTGATAATATCAGAATCCATCGTGATCTGGAAGTCCGCAACCCTCGGCAAAATCTATTCCTCATCCTGGATGTAAATCCGTTCCCTGTACGCGTCGAGTTTTCGAGTAAATAAATGGGTCCAGGGCGATTCTGGATCGCGGAAATGAAGGACCCGGGTGACCACGCGGGCATTTCGATCGGAGGTCTAAGATAAGGGGCGGTCGAGGGTCGTCCGACACCCGGCGGCATCCAACCTCCTAGATTTTTCATGCTCCGTTCACGTCCGGTGTATCAAAGTCCTGGAGAGTACAGCCCGTCGTTGTGCTTTTGCTTTCACCGGTGAGGGTGGGCCTATCTTATCAGTCCCAGTATAATGGCCTGTTCTATCGCATCTCCAACCGTTGACCGGTGACCCCTAGACAACTTCCAATCCCCCACCGCCCCCGATTTTCCCGAAACTTTAACACACCGCCCTCGTTATTTTCCGAACACATTTTTTTTTTTCATTCTTCCTCTTTTTCTTTTATAGCAGTAATTATTTCATTTTTGCTATATTTTTATCGTTCAGTTTAAATTATTTCATTTTTTTTTTTCGTGGGCAGCTGCAGCGGGTTGTAATACTACACATATAATATACTACGAAGAGGGGATATTAGTTTCCGTAGAATTTCCTCAATCTGTTCGGACAATAACTTATTTCCCAGGGTCTCTGAGTTCCCTCGAGCTGGACCGGGTGCAGCAGCAGCGGTGTGATACCTTAGATTTTTCTCAGTTCTCTTTTCTTCGTCCCAGATTTCCCGGCAGTTTTCTTCTCGGTAAAATCGATCGATCGAGCGAGCGATCTCGTCGGCTCGATTGATCGCTTCGACTTTGGTATATCAGCTTTATACCCAACCGTGTGCCAATTACGAAATGTTATCGTGTACATGTGCAAAAGATTTTTGTGAAAAAGAACAAAACGAGTAGCAAGAAAAAAAGAGGAATGTAATCATCCGAGTTTCATCGAATCTCCATTTCGGTACTTCAAAATTCTCTTTCTCATTTAATATTATAAAACTTTCGATTAATATTCTCGTCATGATTTGGTCAGAGAGCCGAAGCAATACACGCGATGTTTAAATAATTTATAAAACACCATATCGAAAGATTCGCCTTACCTCCTTCGCTCCCCATTCTCTTTTCCTTTTCCCTTCCTTCCGCCAATTATCATAATTTATCGTCGATCGGTTAATTAAAATATCTAAATAGTCTTGGACTATATGGGGTGAGGAGAAACCCGCGCGTATAACTCTGGCCTCGTTCCTCGTCCCTGATCAAAGGTATTACTTTACTCCTTGTAATACTCCTTATATACCTTATAAATATTAAGAGGTTTATAGACAGGCTTCGCGGTGCGTTCAATCATTAATTATTTATTACGTCAGTCTGTAGAGTAGAAAGATGGGAGCTGGCAAGGCGGGCGACCAAACGAACGAACGAACGAACGAACGGGTGCAGAGTTGTCGGTTGTTTTATAGGATCGGTATACCTATAGTAGCGGAGCAGATTTAGTAAATCCCGTTCGCGATCTGTCCTCTGGGAGAAATTTATGAGAATTCGAGTATAGTAAAAATAAAAAAAAATAAAAATATAGAAAATAAATAAAAAAAAAACGAAATCAGCATCCCCCCTCCGTTGCCGATGTAACCAAAAGAACTGGGTTAAAATATACCAACGCCAAAGGTTGATGGGGGAAAATTAATTTAAACTTGTCATGACGGCCGCTCCCATCCATAAATGCAGAGATTTTTTTGCTTCAACACGCGCAAGTAATCCGCGCTCACGGTTATAAACTATTCTCGATTCGATTCGCTTTGGTTCGGACTCGCGACTGAAAGGATCTTAAAAATCGTTCCAAAAGATGATGATAATGACGATCGTTATTGTCGATTAAAATTTGAACGACATATGGGAAAATGCTGCTATTTCTATAACGTTAGGGTTTACCCAGGATTCAGGAAGTAAATTCGGAAATGTTTCAGTTTTGGTGCGTAGCGATCAATGACCGTCGATGGTGTTTCTGTTGGTGTATTATATCCGAGAGATTCTGGGAACCTTGCGGAACCAGGGGAACTTGCTTGCTGGAGACAGCGGAAGAAAAATAGCGGAAGTCATCGACCTCCAAGGAGCTATATATCACGTGGATGCAGCTAGGGGGTGGGAATATACGTGTGTGTGTGTGTGCGTTAGTGGGTGGTTCAGGAGTCCTAGCTGGGGGTTTTGTGGAACGAGTAACAGGGTGAGGGGTCCGGGGTGGTTGGGTGGTTCGGGCAAGAATCTAGGATAGTAGTCCCGGCGTTTCATCATTCCGGTATACGTCGTTTGCTATATACTCTTTTTCCTTTCCTTCTTTTCTCTCGCTGCCGAGTCCTCGCCTTTCCTTTTCTTCTTCTTCTTCTTCTTTTTCTCTACCTTTTTTATCCTTCTCTTCCTTAACTTCCCTTAGAATATTCTCCACGGGTGTCGTCTGCGCAACGGGTTTTATCTTAAATGAGACTCTCCGAGGCTTAACTCAGCTTGGCAAGGTTAACCGGGAACCCACAAGGATGTATCTGATTGATTAAATTCTTGCAATTACAGACGTCCTGCAGTATTCGACTCATTGTGTCTATACAGTCACGAAAACGGTAGAATTCTACCTGAATTAAACCTTTAAATCCGTCCATCCTTACGCGAAGTATTTTTCAAATCTCCGTCGGTTTCGCTAACTTTTTATTTATTTGATTTTCTCCCTCTTCGCTTCTTCTTCTCAAAATTACCCTGATTATCAGAGATAAGTTTCCCCTCGATAATGTTGTTTTTTGTCCATTCTTCCCTTTTTTCTATGCCTTCTGCCGTCGATAAAAACCCCGTTGAGTTTTACTCGCGGGAGTTATCACGTGGAAACGTAAGGAAAGAGAAAATATAGGAAGCTCTTGACTCAGTAACTCGGAAATTCACGCTGTTTCTCTCTAAGGGTTCAAGTGTCGCTGACTTCAGCTCGAAACCCTGAAATCGATTGCAAATCGCGACTGTTCCTCCATCTCCCTTTGCCCTTTCAAATATATACCTTATCTTATACGCGTTCTTCGCGTCAGCACATTCTTTCTTTTTTTTTTCATATATATTTTTCTTTCTCTTCTTCCACTCCTTATCATATTACTATTTTGAACGAGTAATTGGCAGGTCACGCCCTTCACCCACATTTCTTTCATCTAAAAAAAAAATTCCTCAAGTTGCGATAATCTCTACAGGTAAAATAAGAAAGGAGAGAAAAAAAATTAATGCTCCATCAATTGAAAACCTTTTCCTCAATAATACTCTCACCGCCGTTCTTTTTCCTCTGGAACTTACTTCGAATTGAAAATAGAATCAGCGAAGAATCTGCGGAATCGTATAGACATCGAATGTACGTAGAGTCTCGGTAAATTACGTCCGTTAGTTCTTTTCCCTCTTACTTTTTGTTCGATATAAAAGCAACGTATATGGGGCAGCGATTCATTGGCTAATGGTGTCTTTAACGATAGTTGTGGTAATCAAGGAAGTAGAAGAGCATAACGCGATATAGATATACCGATCGCTGCTAGTTTCAGCATTACGTTAGTTGTAACAAATTGAAGTAAACTATCGAAAGTGGGCAAAAGTATGTATTACTTTATAGATGGTTAAGCTCAAACGTTGAAGTAAACAATGGGAGGATAGAATTCGGACGAATGAACGGATGAGTTATTAGATCCGGGGTATTTCCGGTATTGCGTCGCGGATGACCAATAGTTTCATCGAGGGATCGTTGAGGGATCCGGAGCACATTTCCGGTTTCCGTTTCTCGACTCATCTTCCCCATACACTAGAATCTCCCCAACGATATTCTACCGTATAACAACTTCGGATTTATCCTCACCACCCTCCCTTCCTTTACTCCACTCATCCTGCGGTTTTGCCTTTCAGAAAAGAAGAAAAAATCACGCGAAACGCGTTCCCCCCCAAACGCTCTTCCGTTTCCAATCAAAAATTTCTTTAACTTCTTTTGTCGTATTTTGCTCGGTAGATAAAAATAAAACGAAAAAAACAAAAAAACGAAATTAAACGTAGGATAACTGGAGAACAACATTACTATACTACAATAACTTATGGCCCGTAGAGTTGGTTCGCTGGGCAAGGGAATGGAAGGATAGTTGAGAATATTCTCTAGTGAGGAAGTAAGGAAGGAGAAGTAAAGGCTGGGAACTTAGTTGGCGGCGACACGGAGTGTTCTGGGGTAGTTTGCCAGAAGTTGAGCTCACAGTTGGTGCTTTCCTCGTTGTAAGTTTGGAGTCCCGGATTCTCAGATGGCTGTGCCTAACCGCCAGTAGGTAGTACGTATAGGGTTTACTATACCACCTAGATTTTAACCTCCTAGGTAGCTAGATGGTTTGCAAAGTCTGCAGTACTGCGGGTGATATAAGGGATATATACGTAAGTAAGGACTCGCGGGGCAAACGGTGATAGATATGAAAACCCCAAGAGCAAGAACCATCAGTTTCCAACAGAGAAAAAAACACAAAAAAAAAAAAGAGAAAGAGAATTACGCGCCCGAAGCGAAGTAACCCAAACTTACTTTCTTAAGATTTAAAGGAATTTTCAAGTTTCTCAGAACCGCACTGACGTTGAATTGATGGTTTAATTACAAGTCGGAGAACTAAGAAAACCTCCCTATCCCCCCAATTTCGTTTACATTATGAGCTAAAACCCTTCCAGGATACGTCTTGAATTTTATTCAACAAGAAATAAAACAAAAAAAACTATAAGACGCAATAGTTTCAAACGAATTTTAACTATGCGATTTCGTAATAAAGATGTAATTCGCACCAGTGAAATAGTTCGGAGAGTAAGTTCGAAGAATTTAGGTTTGCAGCCGTACCAGCTGGTAAACACATAACCGTAACTCGGTGGCTAGCAATGAATCTCCTTTTAGAAGTTTCGGGGTTGTTCGTCGGGGAGTAAGAGGCATGAAAGCAGAAGGGCTCGAGGTTCCCTTTTCTCCGTTGATTCTGTTGGTTCTCTCGTTCCTTTTCCCGCTAGTATCAGAGAAAGTCTAAGTCTTGAGTAACCTAACAGCAACACACAGCTCTTCTGCAGTTTCAGTCTCGCAGCTTCGTCTCCCTTATACGCAGAAGGGCCGCAAACTCCCTTTCAGATCCCATCCCAGAATACTTTCTCGCAGCTTAGCGGACGGCAATTAACGGCTTCCTCATTTCCCCTCTAAATAAATTACAGAGGTATAACGCCCGCGTTGCTGCATAGAGAGGGGTGAAATCCTTCTTTTTTCGCCTTTCTTTTTTTCCATCGTTCTTCTACACTCTCCGTGCTCTCGTTCATGTACAGTAAGCGTTCGCTTTCGGATTTACGTTTCAAATGATTTTAATGCCACGTCGCATGCGCGCTTCTTTTTTATTTTCCCTTTTTTTTCTCGGTTTTTATTTTTCCGTGATATCTCCGTACGAAATCCCCGTCTTTCTCTACCTTGAAATCGTTTTTTGTTCATCCGTTTCCGGGCAATTTCCCCCAAAATTTTCCAAACTACCATAAACTTATGGGGTGGTACCCGGGCGTTTACGTACAGAATATCGATTACTCGTGCGAACTCTGCCCGATTATAGATAATCTGATAAAACCTGACCTACGTCAATCACGAAAGACCCTCTATATCGCCGAGGATGGACTTTTTTTTTTAGATCGAACGAATGATCCGGATTCTAAGATTAGATTGGATAATAAAAAACCAGCTTTTACTAATCCCAACTCCTCTATAGCGACGATGTTCGAGATGCAAATAACGACGACAATTCTCGAGGAGTTTCATCGCGGTGTTATCCTCGTTTTTCTCTCTCTTTCTCTGTTTCTCTCGTTTCTCGCAGGGCTTACTCGCAATGCGCGCTTAATTCTCCAAAAAAGAGAAAATGAAAAAAAAAAAAAGAAAAAGCTTAAACTTTGGCATGTGGGTCTCATTTGGCAAAATCTTACAACACGCACTCGACAAGATTTTCAAAAGTTGTATGGGTTTTTTTTTAAAAACTATATCTGTACATACCTGTATACATATTATATACAGACACATATATATCACGGCAATACATACATGGGGATGTTTGGGTCGCCCTGGGCTCTCATACTCTGGACTCCCCGGCGCGTTACGACGCAGTTTAATCACACGACCGGCGCATCTCTCGTTAGTGGATATCGCCTTGGCGGCTATTATATGAGACTACATTCCTCAGGCTGCCCATGAGACGCGATACGGCTTACCGCCTTACTGCCGTTAGCGGTGTTAGTTGGTCTTACTGCTGTACTGGGATCTATAATCCTTCGAGTTGTTGGTCCATCGATAAAATTCCAAACCATATAATGAAATAACTGTTCGCAAAAGGTCCAACTTGTGCAAGAAACTCATACGTGTAACAACGATGTAATTAAACAGCCAAACTGCTACTATATCAATTTCCTCATTCCCTCGGAACAGAATTTTTGATTTCCAATCCACGAGATAAAAGAAATACCATATACAATATATATGAGGATAATTAAACTTAAGAGTCTGGTTCTAAAAATTAAACGTTGAATTACAAAGATAGGTGATCTTGAGGATTTATGGATGTTGGATAAAGATCGTCTTTGGGGTTTTAGTAGTCGTGGGTAGGGTGAAATGAGGGGGAGGGGGGTGGGGGGGTGTTGGGGCGCCACGGAGACTGTGGCTCAACTGTATCGGTGGGGGTGCTTATAGAGATTGAGGTCGTGGCTAGACTCGGGTTTGGCTTGAGTTGGTTTCGGTGCTGAATTTAGCATAAGAAAAGGCTTGGAAACGTTGGTGCACAATAGTGCGCCCTTGCATTCAGGATTTCAACGCCATCGCCACTACTCAGTCGTCTACACTTTGGTAGTAGTGGTCGTAGATACGTTGGTATTGGTTACATCTGTAGATACACGCAACGTTGGTATAGAAAGAATATAAGGGAAAGTCGGTATATAGTGTTAGACTAAGAGAGAATTCTGACTGGGGTAACTCGAGGGTGGGACGCAATCACGGTACTTGATTTATTGAGGCAATATACATTAAGATACCAACATTAAAACTAGGGGAGCTAGCTACTCTCAGAATCCCGTACAATATGGTATATAGGTATACCTACCGGCTACTCGGACTCCATTATACACACAAAGATTTGACAATTTTTTTCTTCGAGTAAAAAACGCAAATAAAAAAAAACCAAACAGACACCTACACAAAATTACACTTCACACATAACTCCTGCGACGATCGTATATCGAAGGTTTAAGAGTCAGAGAAGAAAAACTGTCATTTTTCGGGGTAAAAATTTCAAATAATTTCCTTAGAAAATTTGGATTTTGTTTTTTCTCCAACTTTTTGAAACGGTTCTGTTTTCTCTGATCCTTAAGCCATCGCGTCTAGGAGTTTTTCGCGTAGCCCCCTGCCAGCTTTAGAACAGTGTTCTACAATAATAACGTGTAGTGTTTCCACCATTGTCAGCAGGTCCGAGCGGGGCTTATAGTCCGGAAGCGACGATGGGTTACATGATGGACGGACAGGCAGCCAGTATGATGCATCGACCGCCGGGAGACCCAACCTTTCACAACCAGTACCACTACCCTCCCGAATATTACGGTCACCCCTTATAAAGGTAAAGAATATGTTCCCAATTTTCATTCATCATTTTTTTCCCCCCTCACGTGTCTGTGGAAAGCTTTCTTAATGATCGACTTTTTTTTTGTATTCAATCAATTTTTATCTCAATACTATTTTCAAATAAAATTGATTTTCTTTTCATTTGTTTAATTTTTTTAATTTTTAATTTTTCAAATATATCGATTATAAAACGTTGATCATTTCTTTTACAGCTGAAGACGAATACATCTACCTACTACAAAGTGGCAGGAAATAAATTCGCGTTGATCGCAGTTGCCGCGGGTTCTCGCGCGTTTTTACTAAAGATTTGACAGGAAAGAAAAAAAAAAACTAAATAAATAATAAACAATATCAAGGATAACGTTATCGAAATATCGTTAGTTTCTCCAGGTAAGAGATGATCATTTCTACGCAGGATCAATGTATAAATCGATATAAATCGATCGAGAATACCTACATTACCATTTGGAATCTCATAACTACGAAGATGACGTTTATATCCTGAATGATCAAATCGTTAATAAAAAGTAGAGGGGAAAAGAAAAACGCGTTTTGTGACCTCGCACACAAATCTGTGAGGTGTATCACAATCGGGACGACGCCGGCTGCGTACAGAAAAAAAAGGGGTATTAAAACAAGAAAAATAATAATAATAACATTAATAATAATGGAATAATGGAGATAAAAAGAAAAATAAAAAAAAGAAAAAAATTCATGTGATTGTTCTTTGTACAAATAACAAGGTGTAATATTGTAGCGAATGAAATATAAATGTTAAATTTTAATACGATTGCAATGGAGAGACTATCTAATATTAATTATTAACAATAATAATATTAATAAATATTAATAATGAATATTAATATTAATTATAGTAATAATAATTATAATTACAATTATATATTAAAAATAATATTAACGATAACAATAATACTAGAGTAATGGAATAATGATTATTAATAATAATAATGAATAATGAATAATGAATAATTATGATAAAATAATAATATTATTGATAAAAATAATTATACGGATTCGAATAATTATAGTTAATGATAATTGGCGGGCATGTACATTACCGGTGCTCGCGCGAATGTCCAGATAGTGCACGATGAAGATGTAGAAGAAACTCAAGGAAAAAAAGAGACTATAAGTGAGAATCGTTGAAAACCACCTAGAGAAAATTGAAAATGAAACGCGGAGGAAAAATGTGCCGGGAAAATAATATCTAGAAAGTGATGATAACAAGGTGACGTGCGGTGCAGAGGAGAGAAAAATGAAAATAGGAAAAAGAAAAAGGATGACCCTTAATTAACGAGAGATGAAGTAAAGAAAATGGGAATGATGTGAAAGAAAAGGAAAAAGAAAATGAAAAGTGCTTGACGCGTTGTGCCGGACCCGAGCGTCGACATTCTTCTATTAGGACATTAAATTTGTACAGTTCTTGAAATATATAAATAAAAGAAAAAAAAAAAATTTACTAATTATAATTAAAATTAATTATATATGTATAAATAACACAAAAACAACATCCCCCTGTAATATAATTAAAAATGGATTTAAAATAATGAAAATAACTGAAGTAAAAAGGTTGAAGAAAAAAAAGAAAATTGGTAAAGAAATTACAAGATAAGTGTGTAACCAAGAGATGAAAAAGATATCGGAATTCGAAGGAAAAACGAAAAATTATTCTTGCCGCGGTTGGGTGAACGACGACGACGACTAACGAATAAAGTGCAGAGTGAGAGAAAATGATAATGATAATGATTGTAACGATGATTATAAGAATTATTAAATACATGTCGTGCGGATCGCGAGCGATCAGTCCGGATAAATGTGGTAAAATTATGAGAAAATCGGAATAATAACGGAGTGAACGTACAGGTATCTACCTAACTTACTACGTGTACCTCTATAACAATATTGATTGGCTCGATATTTCATCTAAAAATTTATATTACATAATAAATAAATAGATGGGTACGTACGTCGGCTCCGTGTATATAACGAAGAGAGAAATGAAGAGAAATACGAGAAAGAAGAGCTAACTAAATAAATGATTTAAAAAAAATAAAATAATAAAAACTGATCGCAAACGATCGACGGCTTGGGAACTCTAACGATTATAATTGTAATAATAATTATTATAATTTACCTATAATATATTGTGTATAAATAGTTAAATTCAATTGAACACTAATCAACGGACTCGATCGGGGGAAATGTCTCTGGACGTGCAAAGCGCGCGAAATGTCTTAAAAAAACAAACAAACAAATAAATAATATAAATTATCCACAGAAAAACACAAACAATTAAAAAGAAAGAAAAAAAAGAGAATTCTTTTGGATTTTTTTCTCAAAGAATAACATGCGTTTATATATGCGACGGTACTTTTTTCCTTGTTTCAAAAACCACTGCACCGAATGAATGAAAAATTAAATTAATATGAAAGAGAAAATAGTAAAAAAAACAATTAACATACGCATTTTTTGTTCTTGACACATCACTTTGTACAATACGATAAAATTATGCCGAAGCGATTCAGCGAGCGCGCAAAATAAGACCTTGACTTTGCTCCGTTATGCGCCAGTTTACGGATTTCTAAACGATTCGTCAACGATATGGTAAAAAAAAAAAATACATGTATATGAAAATGACTAGAATTAAAAGCAAAAAAGAAATAAAATCCATATAAGATTGAAAATTCGAGAGAGCGAGAGTGGCGTGTGTGGCCGGACCCTAAGTTCGAAGGTGCGAAAGTATAGTGTGAAACATATAAGTGAGAATTTAATTGCGTAAGCGATTTTTTAATGATTATATCGAATGATGAGGGAAGCGATATTATTTTACTTTTTGTTCCTCCTCAAATGAGCTTCTCTTTTATTATACTACGGATAATAAATTTTATTTCATTGATCTAATTATCATTATTCCCTTTTTCTTCGTCATCTCGTTCAGTCCCGGTGTACAAATAACCGTTAAATTAAATCGATATGTTCGGAGCAAAGAAAAGAAAAAATTCCCCATAAATTTTACGTTTTTTTATTTGTTCCTTCTTTTTTTTTATATACTGCAGAACGAACCAGCCCAGTGAAACGAGATAATTTTATTCATTATAATCCATACGTACTCACATAAATAGTTATTTCAATTAATAATGATTGATCAGAGCTTTAAAAAGAAGAAAATTTAATCGAGTAAATTAATAAAAACGAAAGAATATCTAATTATTGTACAACGTTGAAAAGATTTTTTTTTTTTTTTTATCATACATACGAAGAAAATTGATGTACTTCATTATTAACGATGATCAAAGTTCGATACGAGTTTAATTTTATAGAAACGAATAAGTTGAAATAATTTCTTATTATGTTTTCGTATGCTTCTCTGACTCATCAGTCCTTGATTATATCGACGACACCGAATCATTCAATAAATTCTTTATATAATCGCATACGTGTCCCTGATATACGTAAAATGTTTTCTCAATTATATTACAAATATAAAATTTGAACTAAAGAAGAAGGTAGAAAAAAAAGAATCAACCAACTAACATTCGGAAAACATTCATATATATTAAACACGAAGATGAAATTTTATTAAAATTTAATGAGGAATCTTTAACATGTAGGTAATAATAATTATAATGAACAGGAAAAATATGACAAGGTAAGGGATATGAATTCATAAAAAAAACAAAAACGAAGCATGTTTCTCCTGGAATTATAAGACAAAAAATGTATCGCAGATGTATAACGATTTTTTGTATTTTTTAGGGTCATATATATTATGTATAATGTGATCGATTATAAATTCACGTATTTTGGAACGGCAGAAATAATAAATTTGTTATATCTAATCATATTTTCCATACATATATAAAACATAACGCAGCGATTATATAGAAGTAAAAAAAAAAAGAACAAAAAACAAACAAATTTACTATCGTACGTCGCGAAAGTAAATTGAGGCAAAAATGGTGGTGTTTTGAATGAAAGAATAATTTTGATCTACATAATTCACGAATGAAAATAAATTTAAAATTTGAAAGGAAAAAAAAGTTCAAAATATTTAATCATTTTTGCTTCGATCTAATCCTCCTGCAATTTGTATACTAATTATAACGACTGTGCACAGGTGTATACTGACAAAACTAAGGCTCGATTCTAGGAGATTGAGGTTTTTTCGTCCGATTTCAAAGATAGAATTGAGTTTTTTCTTCTTTCATGCGGATAGAACCTGTTTTTAAAAAATACTACCAACCTGACTTCGTATCTATCGATCGACATTAAAACCTAAAATCTCCGAGCCGTGACAAGCCGATTCTGAAAAACGCATTTGACGTAAAAAAAAAATTTTAAAGTCCAAAATCATATATTAAATTTTCCGATTTTCAAAAAACAGATAGAAACTGCACTGTCCAACGTTTATTGATGTGACACATTTTAACAGACGAGGAAAATTTATTTATGGCAATCTATAAATTAATCGATTCAAAATTTACATGATCAATTCGTCGTGTGGGTTAATAATGGATCTTGTTTCGTGTAATTTCGGAACATTAAAAGGGTGAGCAATTTTTTTAGGATTTGTGTTTGTTGACCGGTAGAAATATGTTTAATTTTGTTGACGCGATCTCTTCTTAATGTTTCCCTAGCGACACTCGCAAGATTCTTATAAAATAATTGTCATACCGCATTGGCAGAATATCGGCTTGTCAAGTTTTGATAATTAATTCAATTAATAAACTTAAATCGCCGTAAGAAATACTCTGTATACTTTCAGAAACCGTTGAATAATCCCTGATTCATTTTACTTGTAATAAAAAAAAAAAAAAGACGAAGATAATGTCCATCGTTACGATTTGGTATAATCGCAAAATAATTATTATTGATCGATAGTAAAAATAAACACAAACTTTTTATCGAAGAATTTTACCTGGACAAGATTATATCGATGACGAGCTACTTTACATAAAATAAAATTTTAATTAGCAATTTGGAAAAGAAAAGAAAAATTTGCAACAAAACTATATAACGATACAAAATTTTTTTCATTTCCATCTCAATATATTTTCAGGGATTAAAAAAACGCGTAATAATATATTGATAAATATGTCATGTATGAATCTATATAAAATCGTGCAAATCTGGGAAACAGGTATAATTTTTATCAATATTTCAAAACGATTGGAAAATTATTTTCAGCTATCAAAAAACCCGAATTTCGTTTTCCTGGACTTTACAGTATCAACATTAAAAATTGTTTCCCACGTTTGTATCGTACCAGAATATACGATTTGCTTAGAGCAAAAGCAATGACCCTACACATTGGCTGTTCGTTTATAAATGAGTTCATTCAATTGAATCATCGCCTTAAAAAATGTATACGAAATAACGCTAAGGTATCTAAGTAATAATCACATTAGAAGAGTAACGATTAAAAAGCAAAGAAATTTTTATCAGCAGCGATACGAAAGCTAAAATTAAAAGAAAAAAAATAATAATAATAATAATTAGAGAATGAAAACGATCGTGAGAGAAAGAGAGAGAGTGAGAGAGAAAGTATGAAAAATTGTAAAAAAAAAAGGAAGCAGAAAAAAAAATACATTATATTAAATAATTAAAAATAAATATACATGAATAAATTATAAAAATGAATAATGTGGTCCGCTTTGTAAAACAACTGCTCTTCGACTTGAGGCGATTTTGATAGTAAATGAATATCTGAATACCACATACTATGTATTATCGCTAAGGAAAAGGCCCACGTACACTCGCATGTAATAGTTATTATATATTATATATACAAAATAATTAAAAGAAAAAAAATAAATAAATAAAAGAATTTAAAAACCGGAGAAATGAACATTCAGAGGGATACGAAAAACAAAAATAAATAAAATCACAGAACGAGAAAACTGTCTGTATGAATCACGAGGAATGAAAGAGCAGAAAAAAAAGCACCCAACAAAAACATTTACATGCATATAATAAATATTATATGACTTATAGTTGCATACATTTATCACACATATGTATGTACAGAAATATATAAATGTATATTTTTCACATGATACGCACATCCGCGAGCCAGGTCTCTATCGACATTATGTATACTCTAATATGTGCGTAGACGTGTGAAAAAGAAAAGAAAAACTGAAAAAAATGAAACGAAAGAAACTAAAACTAGAAATGAAGACGACATATATATTATATATATATATAAAATAATAAGAAAAAAAAAAGGAAAGAATTAAAAATTATTATTGAAAAAAGAGAACATGAACGGGCGCATGCGTACGTCATCGCTCACTCGACAAATCACCGATCAATTGTGTACTGGACTGATTTATCTATCATTCGGTTTATCATTCGATAAAAACTAAAAAATGAAATAATAAAAAAGAAAAAAAAAAAAAATATACGATGATAAAAAGGAAATGATGTTATGGTGGTCTATGTTAGAGAGTGTCCATTGTATAGTGTTTTTTGAAACGTGAGCATTAAATGCTACATCTTGTGTAATTTCTTGTGTTGTTTTACCTATATTTATTAAAAAACCAGTGAACAACTTTCGGTATCTATATACCCATTTCCAATTCAATAATTAACTGATGTATCACATCCAAAAAAAGGAGAAAAGAAGGAATAGGTTTTTCACTGGTTGAAAAAAATTATTTCATACCTCACAAAACAATTTTCCTTTCTGAAAAAACAAAAAAAACAATCCTTCATACTCTTACGTTCTATTAAAAGAAAAATTACATCACACGTGCAGCTATAATACCGTGACGATAATCGATTCTTTTAATTTCATTTTTTCTTTCAATTATTTATTCATTTATTTATATATTTATTTTTATTTTTTTTTGCATAAGTTCCATCATTTCCTTATAATATTATATTTTTACTCTTACATATTTTCCCTACGCTTCGGTATACCGCTGTGTCTGCACCGAAGGTTCACGTTGTAACTGACGGGCTGTCATTTCCACGACTTCGTCCTGCACCCTCGCTTCCCTCGTTCCCCTAGATTTCTACGATCCTGTAGTAGTAAAACTGAGCCAGTAGGTAACGGGATCAAAATACGTATATACGCCCGATAAGATTATCGGAGTCATGCCCCCCGATAAGGGAAATTGATATTCAAATTTGCAAAACGTTTTACTTTCACGATATTTTTCTCTCCATTCTCTATTCTTAAGGGTGTATAAATCGTGGGGGGTGAGAGGAATTATTTCTCGTTCGAACGTCGTCATGTTTAATTAGTTTCGTTATCACGACTGATTGGATTCTCTGCACCTGCATCGCCCGGAAAGAGGTAGGTGAACACGTTTTATACTATATTTTATAAATCTGTAGATATAGATTACATTGCTGAATAGAAAATGGCATTTCCGAAGTCGCGTATTTTTCTAACGTGTTCCATGTCCGTGTTCCTATTTCGTCCTTTTTTCTTTTTACTCTTGTACACCCCGTTTCTGTCGCCATCGAAATATGAGCTGGGGGACACAGAGTCGGAACCTATACCGGTGCCAATTACGATCGAATGATGGTAACCGATGGATATCGTCCTTGTTACTTCTTTCCACCCCTACATTATGTATATACTTCGCGAGGAACGGCCAATTATTGGGTATAATAATACGGACCGCGAACTGCACACCGCAGAAACTTCATGACGTAACAATTCATAGAAATTGGAATCACCGAGTCCCACAACTGCGTACCACATAAATTCCCAATAAATTACCTCGGTTCGATCAGAAAGGATTTTCAAAATTAAACGTCACACGTTATGATTCGAGATTCCAGGATATAAAGTACCTTTTTTTTTTGTGGGAAAGAATTCTCCTTTTTAAAGGTACGAAAATATCTTCCCTTCAAACTCTACACACGTATACATATTTGTGTTACATTGGTGTAACTACAGGTAAATAGAGAAGCCCAGAAGCTAGCAATCTCTTAATGGCAGGATAGGATGGCTGAATGGTATACGACGGTAATGAGATATTAGTCAGGGTGTTCCAGGACTACATAGGGAGTGGTCGTATAGGTATACGCCAAGTTTGGCTAGCAAGCAAGCCTAGAGTTAGGAGAAGATATTACGAGTTACACGACGTCTATATAGCTCGACTACCTTCTACATACCCTACCAACCAACACCCACGTCTAAATTTGAACCGAAAGCTAAAACCTGAAGCTAAACCTGAGACCGAAAAGCTGAGTTTATGCATTGCATCGTACATTGAGGGGGGTTGAAAAACGTGATGCCGGATATGTCGTAGCCGCGTATAATCGCGGTTATAAAATCTTACGTTACGTTATTTTATATACATGTGCGGTAGAATGCGCGATCCTTTTCAGTTTTCCGTCTGAAATGTTCACGCGAGGGTGCCACGGAAGACTGCCCTGTATCGTGCATCGCGTTACCCTCTAGGGACGCAATTACAACGTCCGCCTTCCTTCCGACCGAGGAAAGAAGAAAGAAAAAAATGGAATAAAAAAAATTAAACGAAAAACAAAATGATAATAACCTAAGCAAAAATTATTTTCGAGCTTTTACACGTTCATTTTCCGACTGCATATCTATAATGTGATTTTTTTACATTTTTATTAATCGCTATTTCGGCGAGTATAATGAAAGCTGAAGAATTTTTGGGGGGTTCGGAATCAGAGGGTTGAACGTTAGGTTGATATGTATGTCCATAAATTAAGTTCGTTTTTCAGATACACGCATACGTATAGCAATAGGATTGGTACAGAGTTTGGCTTGGATTTCCGCGTCGACGAACGAACGAAGGAAGGGCTGACGTTTCGTTGCGGGTCCCATTTGTTAGCGGATCGCTGGTGCGGTACTTTGCGGCTACAATGGTAGCGGACAGCATCCGCATATCCTGCTTTTCTAAGGGTGCTCAAAACCGCGAAAAGGAGCGTGGGACGTGGCCAAAAATAAAAGATAAAAGAGAAAAAAAGAAGCATCCCCCCCAAAAAAGAGAATCCTTACTTTTCCGTGTTATCCCTTTTAAATTCGTATCCCATGTATACGTGTACGTACATAATAAATATATAAAATAAAGAGTACATATAATTGTGAGATTCGATGGTTGGTAGAAGCGTACGGTGTGTATATGGTGAAGGTATTTTTGGGGTAGGCAGTAGGTGTTCTCCAGGGGATCTCATTTGTCAGTGAGTTGGACAACCGCGACGTGGTATATACGGTGACAATAGCGAGACGTAGTGGTCGAAATCCCTTCACCCCTTATACTCGACCGGTCGTTTTCGGTTGGTCCTCGTTCGACTCCTGCCCAAGACCGGGTCTCGCACCCTGAACGGACAAATGGGTGTCTCTGCATATGTAAAAGCACCGCTGTTCGGCGCGCCCTGAGCCAGCCATTTGTCAATGTCAAGGCGCCAGCGCGTATCCATGGCAACTCCCCGGTCGCTCAACGAGAACCCTGGAACCCTCCGCCTCGCGCGGCTACCCCCAGCAACCCTCACCCTCGTCCTCTTTCCCATTCCTCCGATCATCCCCGTCCAAAAAACCCTCGACGCGCACGCGCTTAAAACATATTTACGTTACCCGCCACCGACACAGAATACCGTGAGGGCGCACCAGGACAACTACCCTTAAAATCATCTCTTGCTCCCGAGGTAGCTCGACGAACCCCCTAAAGCGTCAATGTCCATTTCTGACGTGATTATATAACACAAATTTTTCTCTTTTTTTCATCCAAGGGTAGAATTCAAAGCCCAAAACATTTTTACTTCAGTCCGATAACAATTATATAAAAATAATTCCTTTGTTTTTTAAAGTTTCATATTAAATTCCGTAAAGGTCATTGACCGTAAAGATACTCTCCATGCCTGAACTGCGCATCGATTGGATCGTTAAAAGTAATGGTTGTCCTCGTAGTCTGCAGGGTCAAAGGCGCAGGGTGACGGTTGGTGCGAATAAATTATAATATAATATAAAATCGACTTATGGGGATGCGATGTGGGGAGTTTTTTTTTTCTCATCGTCGATATGAAGTATTCGTATACACCATCGTTTTCGTTAATCGATTCGATCGACGTTGATCTGAATAAATATATAATTATAATATGATTTTAAGAGTCGCGCATCAGGTTGGTTCGGAAGTTAAGTTCTTTAGCTGAATAGTGAATACGACAGTAGGATATACCTGAGGTGTGAGAGAGGTGTAAAGGGGTTTTTGGTGGGAACGTGGATGTCGGGTAACAAATCAAGTGGGCTAAAGCCCCGCGAGACTTAACTAGCAATTTGAGGCGCGCTTAAATGAGGACCGTACAAATGAAAGTTTTGTAAACCGTTTGACGTTATGGTTATTAGCTTGGAGCAGCTGCCTTGTTCGAGACGTCAGAATAATTTATGGATAGTACCATGTAACAAAGAAAATGGATGTCCTAGTACTCCAAAGAGCCATAATCCCAAATGGAGCAACATAAAAACAATACCCCATGCAGCAACCGACCAACCAAGCGGTCGGTCTTCTTCTTCCACTTTTTCCACTTCTACTCCTTCTTCTTCTCTACTCCTCCACAGTTTTCAAGGATTATGCGTCATGCCTGAGGCAACGTCTGTCTTCACCAGGAACAGTTTTCAAAACAGTTCTCATAGAAACTTCAACAAATCCTGTATGTACGTCCTGTTGTAAATTTTACCACGCGTTTTCTTTCTCTTTTTCATTTAATGAATGGTCAAACATTTACATTTACACTACCATAGAAGCATCTTGTGCACGACTCGCCTGTCAGATAATTCCAATTCTTTCGAGTCGCCCTTTCTCTTCTCTCCTTCGCATCTCATTTCTAAAAGCGAAGCCTCCTGTACCGATGTAACATCTATTTGGAAAAAAATAGACAAAAAAAAAAAATCGAACAAAAAGAGAAAGAAAAAAAAAAACATAGAGGAAAATGAATAAATACCAAGGTAACGATACCATTTCGTGGAAAACAATTTCAATCTATTCAGCTTAAAATCGTAAGGGGTTGTTTTTAGGGGTGGTATATCTGGCGCGGGTTCCTTAAATATGCAGAATGGGCGGCTCAGTAGTAGCTGCTTGATCGTGTAGACGGTAGTTGGTGGTCGTAGGCTGTGAACGTAGGAAGGATGTGACCTCCTGAATATATTCTGGGGGGTAGTTTCGCTCCTCTCTCTGCGTGGATGGAAGTTTCGTTTCAAGGGGGTGAAACTGACTGAGGGAAATACCGAGGGCCTTCTCAAGGTGCGCAGGGGGTTTATTTCCAAGCGCATGCGTCGCTCGTAATGATTGACTGGCTCGCTGGCAGCCAACGGACAGACATTTGCCCCTCCACAAACCCAAAACCCCCTTACAACCCTCTACTTCTCTACCCCCGACCCTTTCGTTCGTTCACTCGCCCATACCATGCCATGCCATGCTGCTGAAGACTCAAAAAGCTCCGCGATACAATAGTACTTTCTATTCCTCCTCGGCCAGCCCTCTGCCACCACGCCAACCCCCTTTTCATCCCCCTCACGTTACTCCCTTCCAGCTGTAGCCTGTACCTACCCCTACCTCTTTCCCTCTTTCCCTCCCTCACCCTCTGCACTCTACTCTCTTCGAAAGTTCTCTTCTCTTTAACGTTTCTCTCGTTTTTCCATTCCTTTTTTTTACCATTCCTCTTTCCCCTTTTCACTATTTTCTCCGGTTTCTCTTTCTTTTTTTCGTTTTTTTCGCTTTTTATTTTTTTTTGTTTTCGTTCTTTTTTCTTCTCTTTGCCTCTGTCCGGGTCGCTCGCTCGCTTGCTCGACCGTCTCTCTTCCTTTTGGTGCTCGCAAAGATATATGAGAGTGAAATGTTTAATTTTTCGAAGCTCGCTCTCGAATTTCACGTAAAGGTATAGGGAGTAAACTAGTATAAGTTTTTCGTTCATTCGTTCGCACGTTTCGTTTCTAAGGGTAGAAAAGTAAAAAATAAAAGAAGAACGAAAAATCACGTGACGTTTTCATTTACTCGGATGTAGAATGAACCGCGAGTATCCATGTACGTACGGTTGAATAGTAACAACCCTAATAAATTTTTCATGACATTTTTCTCACCCTTAATTTTTTCGAATTATAATTCAACACACGTGAACTACGTAGTCCTGTATGTGGTACGTGTTTATTAAAAATTAATAAATCGATTCTCTAGGCGCAAGAACTTTCAAAGTTATTAAATTAAAGTTTACTGAATCGATTGAAACCATACGCTGCTTGACGTATCTACTTTACCTTTCCCGGCCTATACTACTGACCTTAACTGTGTTTAACGGTAAACGTGACTAGAAAAAAAGTTTAGTGGAAAAAAAAAATTCACAAATAACTTTCGAGCATCTCAACGTTTTTTACAGAATTACATTCAACGTACGTACGCATGTACACGGCACAACCTACTCGATATATTCGATCGAAAAATTTATGCAAAATAACAAAAGGAAACACATCCTGTAGTTCTACAATTATTTTATAATTTTTTTTCTCCTCTATTTTCTCATTTTATTCTTCTGGATTCCGAAGATCCAGCGACCTCCGTGCAATACCGTCTTCTCACTATAAACCCAAAGGGAGAAAAGGGAAGGCAATGTGAATTACAACAGGATCGCATTTCACTATATACGCGCGGTCGCTCCGAACTGTCCAACGATTCTCGCAGTGTCTCTTACTATGTCGAGTCTTGGAATTCGCGTGGTTACCTTAAAGGGATGTGTATGTGTAATACTACCAGCTGACTGTGACATTTTGCCTCAGCAATTTGAGAACGTTCTAACACGTTCGGGGAAAAAAATTTGCTGGTCATTTTAGCGGCTGTGCTCGCAAATAATTCGAAAAGAAAAACCAATTTCTACGAGCTGGTAGAAATCGTCGCGTGGTTGTAAGATGGAAATAAAAAAGTTAGAAAAAACTATAGGGATCAGCTTGAAGAATAAATGTATGTAGAGAGAGAGTAGATATCGGCAGGATCTAACCTGGTAGCTATATGGTCGGATTTTGCAATTGCGATGATATTTTTTTCATTACCCTTTAGGACATGCGAGCAAACTCTCCTCGTACTTGTACATCGTGACGTGGAATTTAAAGTAACTCGATGCGCTTGGGTTTCGCGGTGGTAATAAAGAGGGAAAAAATGTTAAGATTGGTATACTGAAACGGAAGAAGAAGAAGAAGGAGAAGAAGAGGAGGAGTCGATTCTCGTGGGACGTGGTACTCCCCGGACACTCGAGCCGCGAAGATGCCCTTAGGGTCCCTTTAGGTCCCCGTAAATGGGGACCTAGCTAATAAATTCCATGGTGGAATTTAAGTGCGAAGAAATTTGTATTCCTTAGACCTCTACTATATGCGCTGCCCGATTACACGCGCATGAGCTTTCCGTAAATGGCTTTACAAGAAACCCCGAACAACAAGGGTACCTTCATATACATACACCCATATACCTAACCACCTTCTGCTCGTTTTCGCTGCAATAACAGAGACCCGTAATTAATTGCAACTCTCGTTGACCACCTTGAACTTTTCCTGTTTTTGCATAATAACTCGTAACGACTCCAAAAATTAAACAAAAAACCCGAACGCGATACAATTATACTTTGTATGAATGAAAATTTAGAAAATAATTCCTAATTTTGAGAATTTTACATAATCTAATCGTTGGAACCTTTTTGTCTTTCGCAGACGGATAATTTCGCGGTTGTTTGAAAGATACTGGCGTTCCATCCCCCCGGTTGTTTCGGGGAAATTAGCATAATATATTGTCGCCTATCTTGACCAATTAAACACCCATAAACTTGGCAGCGTAGACATTTGCCTGGCACGAGTATATAACCTACATAATACATACGTATTATATATATTTAACAAACCCCATAGCCAAGGCGTATAGAGTGCGGAGAGGTCCTGGTGTTGGTCCTCTGTCGCCGAGAAGCTATTAATGAATAGCTTCTTGAGGGGGATGCGGTACCTCATAAACCAACCCTCTTCGCATCCCCTTGTGTCCTCATCTCACTCCCTCGTGTTTCGCGCTTTACACCCACTACCAGCCACGCGACACGCTCTTTGCCTCGTCTTACGTGACCCAGACGTTAAATAAAAACCGAATATAAACCCCATCTCAAGCGATTATCCCTTACTTTTTTTTTTCTCTTTCTCTTTCCATTCTCCTCAAGATTTAATGTAGTATATTATGAAAATACTACTACCCCGGATTCAAATTCACTGGGAAGAAGAAGAGTCAACGTATCATAAAACAAAAAAGAAAGAAAAAAGAAATCGAATGTAATGATTTTATACACATAATAATGAAGAAAGGAAGAAGACGTCGACTGCAGGTGTTTAAGGTGGACCTGACGAGCATCATCCAGTTTTTAAACGCGCACGTTGTAAACTAGGGATCAATCAATAGCGTATTAGGAAGAGAGTCTTTAAGGTAAGTGGTTTTTAATGGTGTGGGATGGGCGCGCTTCTCGTCTAAGGTAGGAGTAGCAGCGAGGCTTTTATGATTTAGGAAGTCCGTTGTTTTCTCAAGGTAATGACGGGGTAGGTGCAATTTTTCGTCTTGACACCGCAATCGCTACTTTTCCTCTGTTTATTTCGGTCCCTTCGTCCCGCGCTACCTTCCCTAAAAACGTCGGAAACGCCTATTAAACTATCACCTTGACTATTACATAGGTATAACCCGCAAAGTAATTGGATGGGATTTCCCAGCGCCCTTCGTAGTTCCTCCCCCGATTAAAAATCAACAAATTTCAGACACTTCGTTTTATTTCTTACTCAAATAACCGATCGATTCTTTTTTTCTTTTCTTCTATCACTCTCATGTCTGAAACCTAGAGGGTTTATGGCACGGTTTCTAATATTAATTAATTAAGAAGTCGATTAAATCATTTCTTATTGCTTGATTCCATTTATTTGTTTAATAATTTTTTTTTGCTCCCAATCTATTTTTATTTACGAACGTTCGCCGAAAGCATGGAAGATAAACGAGGGTATTATGAGCAAAAAACTACAACCTAAAGAGAATCTCGCCCTCGGGGCGCGGTTTTCATTTAGAACATTAAATAAGGCTCCCGTTTCCTGTAGCCCAACCTTATACTTCGTTTTAACCGAAAAAAAGGGGGGAAGGAAATCCCTGTTCCTTCTCTTTTGCACTCCACACCCTACAGGGGTACACCATATAACTATGTATATCTACCTTCCTAGTATGCGCGTAGCTATACCGCGAGTCCCGCGGGATTGAGCCGAAAAAAACTCACGGCAACTCGCATCTGTATCAATTTATACTGCCAACGCCCGGAAAACTGTGTTCGGCTCTGGAAGATTCTGTTAAAAGAAACACAACGCGGTTTTACGCGTGAATCGAAAACGTATTTAAAATATCGCAAATCTAAAGAAGAACAAATAATGAAAACGAAATCTTGATAACGCTGCGGTAATAATTATTTTGGACATTTTTTTTTTCCAGAAATTAAAACATCCGTCATCAAAAAAAGACAACGTTTTCAAGGAATCTATTACCGTATATTGCCCGTGTGTATCGAATCTTTGCGATACGAGACAAGTTAGAAAAAAAAGAAAAAGGAACCAAAAGGGGGAAAAAAGAAGAAAAAAAAAGAAGGATCCACATCGTTTTATTTCCGTTTCATTGTCTGCGGGACCGCAAAATTGTCTCCCCCCAAAACAAATTGTGTATCGGGACGAAGGGTGTTTGGTTGCCTGGAATGAGTAACGACGGTCGAGTTCGGTGGAGTTCAGGAGACTCTAAAACCCGCCTGCACCGACTGCGAACGGTAGTGGGGATATGTCTGTCCCGGGTTTACTCCGCACACATTTATATGTATTTTGTATGTATACGTACAAAGAAAACGTATGTACAGATGATACATATCGGTATACATATACACGAATTTATAGTAAAGAGGGAGAGGGGAACGAGGAGCCTTTGGTTCTATCACCGAGGAAGATTGGAGGGCGCACAATTCGAGAATTGGAGGGAAGTAGAGAGTGTAGTCTGAGAGTAGAACTGTGTGCAGCAGCACCTCTTGTCTGCAAAACCGTGAATGGCGCAGATGGTATTCCGTAGTTGCTATTTCGCATGGAAATGGAAATTCACGTTCGATGGGAAGAGCAAAAACGAGAAGAGACAGAAAAAAATGTAAAAAAACTGAACACCAATAAATGAAAAAATAAGTACGAAAGGAAAAACTACCACTTCCACTTACACTTGGAATGATCGAGAACAATATCATGTAATTTCACCCCGCTGAAAATCATGCCTCAAATTTTTATTCTAAGGTTTTCAAATTGATTCCAAACTTAAAGACGCAGAATTTTCTATCTGACTCCCTACCACGTTTCCGTCGCACATAACTCTCACCGGTACGAGGTATGCGTAAGGTTGTCAACTCTTGCTCTCACGTCGACCAATATTTACCTTAACTTACACCCTGGCAAAGAGGGGTGCGTGTGTACTTTAAGAGTATAAGGGTAGGCAGGTAGGTGGATAGGTAGGTAGGTGGGATGATATCCTGCGACCTACACATATATAAGTTGCGTCGAAAACGGCGACTGTAGAGACACGCCGCGTGGTGAAATGAATGGGTAACGTAATATATTGTGATCCTATGTAGAATAAACGTACACTGTTGTATAATACATATACATGTACATGTACATATATAAATGCGTAGATGGTTGTAGAAGAGAGTATAGAACGTTGTAGAACGGTGAACAACAACCAACCGCGACCCTTCCGCATTCTTACAGAACCATAAATTATTTCCCTTAAGCTCGGGATATCATACCCCGGGTTTTGGAGTAGTAGGTAGAAACCTAGGTGGAGATCGAGGTTGGCAGGGAGGAAGGGGTGTACGCGTACATATATATACCAAAGACACAATGAGACTGTCATACGTGGAATGTATGCTTACACGATTATTTTTTAATTACGACCTGTACATATGCGACCCGTTAAAAAACATCGAAAAAATTAATTACCACTCAAGACCGATTGTTATGTACCAAAATTCCGTCCTCCAAAACTCCCTGCACCGTGCAGATTTTTCTATAAAGTACAGCGACACATTGTCGATCTGGTGTAAAAGTTTTCGAAAAAAGAATTCTTCCCTATTTAATTGCGGGTATTTTTTAAGTGTCACCGTTCTCGTCTCTATATTGTCTTTTCAATCGGAAGAAGATGAATAAGAATTCCTGGTAAGTCAGTTCTCAGCTGATGCTTCGCTATCTTCTTGAATTAAAAAGAAAAAGAACCTCGCTCTTCATGTAAAAAAAAATAATATTTTCATTTCCCAATTGATAAGCCATTTCTCAACTCGTCCATATTGCCGTTATACAGTTACATCGGTAAATAATCACTGCGTGTAAAAAGGGTCCGAAGTTTTTCCGCTTAGTCCGATCGTTCGGACGCCCAGATGATTATATGTCACTTTGGTAACAAGGATAGGATAGGATAGGATAGGATGAACGGACATGTATGCGAACCTGATGCGTAAAGCATCGTGTTATCCATATACAAGAGGAAGGGAGTTTAACCGGCACACCATAGTCATTTGTAACATGACTCCGCGGAAATCACGAACAACGAGACTGCCGACCAAACCCCATAAGAAGATCGCATGTAGTATATAAGTACGATATAGAGGCAGTCTACTAATGGTATTAATGTCATTTCCAGTGTAATTCGTTGTGTACAACGAACAAATATGTATCTATCTATTGATTTCCAAACCGACCCCCTTCTTCCCCTCCTCATCCCCTATACTTCCCTCCGTTTTCCGCGTTACCTCAACCCTTCGGGGTAAAGTGGCAACCCGACGTAAGGGAAGGGTTGTACAGCCCGACCAAAACCCGAGCTTTTGCTCAGCGGCAGAAGCAGAAGCTGAAGCAGCAACAGCGCTAGTCTAGCTTTCACGAAGTCCCAGCAGAGATATATTAATGGTACAAAACAGATTCCGAAAGCATAGATATTGTAGGTATAGGTAGATGTAGGTATATAATATATAGGAAACGGCCGTCGCGCGCTTGGTAAACGGAGATTGTTTGCTGAACGTTTACGAAATTGTATATCTACCCTTCCACGGGTTTCGCCCCGTCATTTCAAATATATTGATTATTATGCGTATATAATATACACGTGGGTGATATATTATATATGTACTCCACTGATGTGATGTAGGTTACATAAAATATTCTACGATCTAATTGTCTTCTTGAAAAAAAAGAAAAGAAAAAGATTTTATGTATATTTGTCAAGAGTGTATTATCGCCAATTTTGAGCTTTTAGGGACCATCTTTTCCCGCTGAATCACCCTAATTCCATATGTAGGTGGCTGCGCGCTGTTCATTCATAGACAAAATGTAATTGTTAGGTACCTACTCTTGGCTCTACAATAAAACCGCTACCTGCAGTTATACTTTACGATGTATAGTAAGTATGAGCGATGTATGTAGCTACACAGTCACACGTAAGAACGAACGAACGAACGAACGAACGAACGTACAAACTAACCTTATAATAACCAACGAAGAATATCAGAATAGTATAAAAGCAACCTGACTCCATTAATCAAGTTTATAGCGGCCCAATGTCGCAAGTCACTATGCACCGTGTAAACGGCGGTCTGCACAACTCTGTGTACATATACCTATGTATATATATGTACATATACATCTACTCTCATAAACCGACAGAGAAACCGAACCCGGTGGCATTTCTTCTTACAACCCTTATACTCCACGTTACGGGACGTGCTCCTATATTTTTACCATTTTCCTTTTCATATTCGTTTTTTTTTTTTCTCTCAAGTTGCTATATATGCCGATTGTTCTCGTCAAAACGATGCACATATGAAAGCTCTGATCCATCATCATCTTATTATTGCTATTTAATTTTTTTTCCTTTTTTTTTCATTGTAGTACATGAGTCAAATTTTATACCATATATATATATATTCCACGGTTAGAGTTTGACTTTAAAACAGAAGCTTCGAGAAAATTAATTTTTGTTTGATCCTCTGACGCAATTAGCTTAACGGAACAGCAACGAGTCATTAATCTTGTATAAAGTTGAATCATACTCGTGATCTCGCGTACAAGTGCAACCCGAGTAATAAATCTTGAATGGAGCAAAGAAAAAAAAGAAAAAAAAAAATCTCTCATAATAATTATTCAATTACTCATCAGAATTTTTTCTCCTCTTTTATTGTTTGCGATTCATTTAATTTTTCTGCATTATATACAAATGTCAGCGAATTAAAAACAGAAACAAGAAAAAAAAAAAATTGTAATTTCTTCGACACTTTGAAAAAATTGATATTGTAACCGACGTGTTAAGTTGGGGAAAATATTTAACACCTGAAATATAATTCTTGTTCAACGCTTCGATAGGTCAGCAGTGAATAAGCAACGCGACGTTGTCACCAACAAGAGGAATGAGGACGAGGGGATGGTGGGTCACGTGTCATTGATATCAGATAGCTGTCACTCTCACTTTGTCATGGGGTATATTCCTGCATGTAATATACCATATTAATATATATAGGTACGTGCATGTAGTGTAAAGGGGGGTTAAAATTCGTTCGTTTGTTTTATCAATAAATTCATTGCAAAACATTTTTCACCCCTAATTACCCTTCCTTCTCTCTGATTTTCAACAGCTTTTTTAGTGTCCCTGATTTATTTTCCATTCACCTACTTTTTTTTCCAACAAACTATTCACCTTACGATGATATGGTGACATGGTACGAACAGCGTTAATATTTACCGTTGATGTCGTTAGAAATCCGTATAAAAGCGTGAACCAAACAATAACAGTGACGACTCTGATTCAATAAAGCATAATATCTGAGCCGAGAGTTTCACGTAGGGCATCACGTCGGGTTCAAATGGGTGTCCGGGGGGGGTGTGCGACGGGAGACGCGGAGACCGGGAGGGTCGCGCCATTGATACCAACATAAATCACAATAGGAATTTGTATTACAGTTACAGGGGCTGGTGGATAGGAAATAAGGAATGTAATAAAGAAAATGGGGTAGGGTGGCGCCGGGGAGAAGAGAAAAAGAGAGAGAGAGAGAGAGAGTGAGAGAGTGAGAGAGAAAGTGAGAAAACTATACATAGAAAACGTGTCAGTGGAAATAAGAGAGAAGAAACCGGGACGCCAGGTCCTGAAATAAGGGTATGAGAGAAAACTAGGGTTGAGGGAATTGCGGAGCAAAGAGGGAGGGCAACGGGGGCGGAGAACTGGAGAACCACCGGAGCTTTCTAACTCCGCGCGAGTAGCGCGCAACCGAGGGAATATGGAGGGTGAGGAAGAACGAAAAGGGAAGAGAAAAGGGGGTTGGGGGAGTAGAAGAGAGGAGAGGAGAGGAGAGGAGAGGGTCGAATTGCGAAAACAGAGTCGCGGGGGCGTATGTGGGAAACGCGAAATGTGATACGAACAACTAGTTGGCCAGGCGCACCGGGTTTTCAGAGAGCTTTACGGGGGGGAAATGGTTTCGGAGTTACCTTCGTCCATGACGCGCATTTAAATTGCATCAGCGAAAACAATTCAACGATTCCAACCTAGCTGTTCTACGTCACTATTTTTTACCATCTCTCAACTACTGAATTTACCAAGAAATAACTACATACGTTATATTTTTCACTACCATATCCCATATACATAGAAACTTTTCCATCCTGCACCTCTTTTCTTTTCAATGATACGTGTACATCTACAGGTACAACATCGAGATGAAGATCAAAAACTTTATAGTAGAATATGAAGACCGAACATTCGACTGGCAAGAAAATTAATTTAATTTTCATCTGCAAGGGCATATTAATATCAATTTGACAAACGACTCGAGAAATTAATTCATCGTTCCGATACACGCATGTCGTAACGGAACGTAAAATTTTTATTTCAAATTAAGATAGAACTAGAGAAAAAAGCAAACGAAAAAGAAAAAAAAAAAACACCCTACACATATATAATTAAAAATGAATGTTTTTATTAGCGCGCTTTGGTGTTTCCGTTGAATGGGTTACGAACACGCATAAAAGTGAGAGACCGTGAGTAGAAGGCTGCGAGAGTGAGAGAGAAAGAAAGGGCCGAAAGGGGGGAGAGGGAGAATCCTAAAGGGTGTGAGGAAGAGCACAACGATGGAAGACGACGGGTAGAGGAAGCGAGAAAAGGGGGGTATGAGGGAGTAACGTTGAGAGGATGGGTGGAAAATGGGGAGAAGAGGGTGGTTTTGGCTGGCGGAATGGGGAATTGTAATGAGCAGCTTGACAGTTACAAATGACAGGGCGGAATTCGCGAAGTGCGATAGAACCCTGTTATGTCTAAAGCCCGACTTACACGAACCAAGAATCTCCATGGAATAAGCTCTCGGATAACATTCACTCTATCGGAGAAACGCGAACGATATCTCTTCCGTTCGACGTACCCAGTTTCTTTTTGTTTTTTCTCTTTTCTGTTTTTTTTTTTGGTCCTTCAGGCAAAAAGATAGAATCAAAAGAAAAAAAAGAAAAAAAAGAACCAAAGGGAGAAAGGAAAATTAAAACAAAGATAACCAAAGGCTGTGAAATAAAAAATAAAAAAAAAGGGTAGAAAATTTACAAGAATTTAAAATCCACATGCAAGAAGAGGTATGTATTTATATGGCCACCCGTATGCTAACACATTCCCGATGTTGGGAACGCATGCGATACGATATAAGGTATGCGACGCCGCTAACGATGTTACCGGGGTAGTTAACGCGTAGCTGACTTTCCGCTTGTGGCAAACACACGAACACCTACCCATAAGGAATTTCACTAGATGCCGGATACGCGCGACCGCGTTTCTGAGGCTGATGAGGTGTTGAATATTTCCAAGAATTATAACAGACCGCATGGTTATAATTGCAATACTACACTGCAGTTCGCGAATAATTCTCGAAGGCAGAGAAGAACCGGAAGAACGTAACCAGCTAAAAATGTATGAAATAAAAAAAATCTAAACGACGAATTCAATTTCTTAGATTTTTTTTGTGAAGAGTTTTGCCTCTCTCGAAGCACGATGGGATAGATACACTATTTCAAATCTTAGCCCTACTTTTGATGGGAGAATAAATTTTCTTCTTTTTTTTTCTATTCAAGTAAGCTATAGTTTCTCGCGGTGTTCTGGGTTCCCTTTGAATAAAATAGCTGTATAGGGGGTTGTGGTAATTGATAACGGCGTCGTGTTCTCCTTTGAGACCTCAAAAGCTGGGCGTCTTATCTTCCTTCTTTTCCGCGGGATACGAAATGCATGCGGGAGCACTAAATAGCGGAAAATTCGTAACGGTATTCCAATACCATTTGAAATCCCCTCCAAACACGGCATGCGGGAAACCCCCTAAAATAAACTAAACCAAGGAAGAAAGAGGCATTTGCTGCAGTATGGGTAGGTATCACCGAATTTACGTGAATTTTAAACTACAAGGAAATTGAAAATCGCCTATTTTTTTCTATGGGGTTGAAAACAAAAAAAGAAGAAGAATCTCCGGGATAACTAACTACTTTCTGTAATTCTTTCAGCTCCGATGAATCGCGCGCGGAAACGCGTCGTGCGCCGTATATAATAAATAATCTATAGTACGGCGATGTGAATTTGGATTTCGAATAAACGTTGACTCGCAATCCGAAACTTTCGCATACATCTTCGCAGAAGTAAAAAAAAAAAATATCTATACACACAGATGAATTTAACCCATGGATCGAGGAGGATGGCTGGTGAGATTCAAGTTTGGAGAGCCGGTTGTATGGACTACTCTATGGGCATGAGTTCGGTATGGGGCAATATACAGGGGGCTTAGCCGTGATAAATCCTTATATATGGGTCCGCTGCGCAATGGGCTCTTTCTATGAACCTCTCTCCCGTACTCTCCCAGGGATTACGACGGCACATAGCTTTCGGTATGGTACCATCTAGTCCGTACTGACATAGGTGAGAATAGAAGAAAATATAAGAAAATAAAGGATCAAGAAAAAAAAAAATCGGTAGACTCGTTGGCTCGAGCTCATGCAATCAGAAATAGAAAATAAATAAGAAGACTACGATCGATCTGAGATCGGATCCATCGATCGACCAACAGAGTTTAACGATTTTAGTCACACGGTACTTGAATTTTGAACTCGAGTTCGGCCCATCGATCGACCGAAGGATCTGTACTAATTACAGATTCATGGTTTATTCAACGTCTACAGATGACGGGATTCTTCCGCCGATGAATTTTCAGAGTACGAAGCAAAAATGGAAGGATGAAATCGGCGGGTTCTTTTGAAATCGCGGTAAAGTTTGGGTCGAAGAATTTGTGACCTTATTGGTAACTGCCTTTGATGGAGTTGTGCTATAAACAGAATCGGGTATTGCAGGAGGAAGCGAACGTTCGATGTTTTCCGTAGTTTAGCTGCCACCACATTTATACGAAATACACCAACCTACACCTACGGAGCAGGGTGCGATGCCGTTAAGAGTTTAACGATTTAACGATAATACCATCATAAAGGATAATCGTCACCCAAAAACCGATAGGAATCTTTATATATACGTGTATAGTTGAAAAACAGCAGAAAATGCTGACACGAGCTATACCGATATTGAAATAAAATTTCGATTAATGTTTATAGATGAGAACTGCAATATCCCACGTAAAACGTGGTAATTGAATTTCAAATCGTACTCATACACGTTCACCGAACAACGATAAAATTTTCCGCCTTCTATGACCTTGCCCCCGATGGATTTTAAAGCTCCTATTCGAAAATTTTGCAAAATTGTATAAACCATATAACCTAACATGTATACCGGAATAATCGAAACGCAAAATCGAATCGACATCTACTTTTCAGTTGAAAATTCCATGTTGTAGAGAGAATGAATATATCTAGTTACGTGTAAAATAAAAGTTGATATTGTTTGTTTCCTATAACCTCCACCTCCTCTATAGGGTGATAAATATGAATTACCAGTTTGGTTTTCTGTTACGGGGCCAAAAATCGAACGATAATAATTATCGTGAAACAGAATATGAGCGTTCTACCCTGCGCCAGATAGCTGCCTATATATACGCCTTTAAAACAAGACCGGATGCCATTTCGGATGTAGATATATAATATACATACACGGTATACACCTATGTACGTATATAATATCCACGCTGCTCTTCTATGTGCGAAGGTAAATCGTTGCCACGTTATACCATTGTGTACGTTATAATTAAAAACGCAATTCGCAAACACAAATTGTAAAATGGGGAGCAGCGAGCCAATGTAGTTTATGGTCTGTTCATTGATTTTTATACTCTCGAAATTAATGACTATTCCAGCGATTCGGCGTATCAGCATAATTTCAACGCACCGAGCTGTTGCAAGGCAACTGCACGAATGGTGAAATAAAATTAAAAAAGAAGAAAAAAAAAGAAAAACGAAAATTACAGCCAGTAAATGGAAAATTTCGACTGAATAACTATAGCTGCTCTCAATCTGTTTCGTATGGACTACATTTAGATGAAACATTTATTTTGCTCAAATTTTGTTTTTTCGCATCTCCAAAGTCAAGCGTGAGAATGGAATGAAAAAACCTAATCCTAATCCGTGGTCCACGCAAGTCACTGTTGCTGAGCTAAATTCAGCTGCTAAGCTAAAGAGCGAAGTGTATCTAAACGTGGGTGATGACTGTGCTGATTTTGTCGTTAATACCATAAGGATAACATAAATCTCGTGTGTTTTGGAAGTGCGTGTGATCGCACAATTAGCGTTATTACACGGTTATTGAGAGCAACTCGACGGGAATATGAGGGTAAAGATTTTATCTGGAGACATACGAACGGTACGAGTAACAATAAGGTATCCGGTGGGAACAACGTGGCAGCCGAACCAATGCCGTTAGTGGTTATCCGTGAATATTGGAAAATCGAGAAAAGACGTGAAGGAAAGTCAGCGAATCGCATCCCATTTTCAACTCCTGCATGGTAATGCTAATGGCTAACGCCGATGGGGTATATACGAACAGATTTCAGAAATATTGAAAATACTCAGAAATGTACTTTCTCGAATTCTGAAAATCTTATTTATTAACTATAGAAATTTTTTTATCCAATTTTTCAAAAATACGTTATTACACGTACGTGAAAAGAAACAATAAAATCATAATCCCATAAACGATCGATGGGTCTTGATTCCGGTTTGAAACGTGGTACAGTTTTTACTTGATTTTTATTTTTTTAACTTATATAAAGAGTTTTCGCTTACACTGAAAGTTTAAACCCAAAAGTTATAGCTCTACCTACGCAACAATTGCAGCCAACATCGTGAGTCTACCGGATTAAACCCTCCTCTTTTTCCTTTCCACGGGCGTTTCGGGATTTTATCTCATTCCTTCTTTATTTATTTATTTATTTATTTATTTTTGTTCATTTCTTTTTTTATTTATTTAGTTTTCGTTCGCGCTCGGAACGCGCGTATCGGGTAATACTCTCCGATTTATCGGTGAAGTGAGAGAGAGAAAGAATAAAAAATAAAAAAAAAAGCGAGGGAATAATAAAAGTGAAAGAGAAAGAAAAAGAAGAAAAAATAAAACAGCAACGAACGCAAATGAAATTATTTTATCTCAAAACGAATCACGGCAATCACTCGTCGCTCTTGTGAGATAAAAATCTGTATTTCTTCCATATAGATCTTCTATATGTGCTTTTTAGACTTGTATTTTACCACGCGTTCTCAATTTACGTTAGCAATTTCTGTAATATACCAAACGTTATAAGCTAAATTCGCCTTTCCAGGGTTTGACCATTTCAGTATATACGTATAGTGTAACTGGCAACGTACAGTCCTCGTCTTAAAGGCATTTATTTATAGGGTAGGTTAGCACGCGAGCGTAAATTTGTTTAGGGGTGGACACTGCCGTTTCCCGTCACGGGACATTTGCGTCGCAAAGTGTTTTCGCTGCTAGAAACTCTATAACGCTATCGTTCTCTTTAGCATCCACACATCAGGAGCTGTACATATAATCCTTCGTCCTCCGAGTCCTTACACACGCTCTATAACATTAAGTATATTGCGAAAGAAACGTGAGAAACCAAACTACTTCTTACCACCAGTTTTTGGCTTTCGGTATTTCACCAATGACCCGAAACGGCGTTCATTTGATACGATAAAGCGACCGAAAGATCCGGTCCAAAGAAGTTGGACGCCAAATACACAGATCAAAAAAAAATCGATCAGTTATCACCGATGAATCTTCGATTTTTCATCTATTTATGGCGATTTCGATGAACCATTAACGGATGAATTCTGCAAGTATGTATAGAGAAGAAAGAGAAGGAAGGTGAGATTTAAAGACCAATAAAAAATGCAAAAACTACAAGAATGACGTGTGATCGTAGGAAAAAGGCAAATAAAGTATGCGGCGTTAGGCTTCCTCGGGCAAGTCTGAAGGGTAATCCTCCTCCCTTATCAATCAAAAGGTCGTGGAGAGGTCGAGTTACGATATAATAAAACAAACCATTACCATCCCCGGTTATGGTGGGTTGCAAGTAGGTATATATATCGCACACTGGTTACGGGGGAGGAAAGAAGATCTCTTTCGAAGGACGTCGTAAAAGTGGGCCACCCCGCCGACAGCAGCACAAGCAAAAGAAGTAGCAGTAGCAGCGGCAAAAGGAACATACGCTGGTGACGTGGGCAGCAGCCGTTTGTAGACCCTCGAAAAACTTTGATAGCCCCAGAGATCAGGGGTCTCTTCTACTTTACCCATACCAACAATTCTGAGATGGTCTACACTTACACACATCCATCCGAGAACCATCTCAGCCGTCTTTTATGACCGCGCGTCATCTGGATTTATACTTAAAGAGTGAGGACAAGTGCACTTCGGACACCCGCTATATCAGATTTTCAACACACATTGGGGCGGCACGTACCCTGGACCAGTTTCACGTCGAGATATAAGCCCCCTTATTCCAAGCTTTTTTATTTCATTTCAGTTTATTTTAGATACTGCACAAGAAATCGTAGTGTTCTGCTCGAAAACACTTTCGAAATTTGTTGCGGGGGTCAAATATTCGAAGAATCTCGATCGCCTTCCGGTAAGCAATACAAAATTAAATCGAACCGCGTTACCGAAAAAAAAAAAACAGTTTTATGGAATTTCGATTCTGATGAACAAAACCAGAGGTAACTAATTCGAAAGGTTTTTTTTTGGGGATGTAAATTAATGAAGCGATCGAATTTTCGGTCTCGAAATTTTACCAGGTAGAGTATGCGTGTTACGCGATGTGCTCCGTATTCTATTCTCGCGGTTTTTGTGGTTCTACGACATTTCTCGCGAGTCCTTCTACCGCACGATATATTACACCATATGATATACCCGAAGGTAATCCCGCACTCGCTGTTTCACACGCCCGAATTTCTGCCCCCTCGGACGTTACCTGCGGAAAATTCACGCGGATTTCGCGTGCGAATTACGCCGAGTGTCTTGACGAGTGACGTATGATTTCCACGCTCACGATATACATTCGAAACATTTTTCGTTTATCTCTAAAACTAGAAATAAATAACCTCGCGTACTCGATGAACTCAAAAAAGAAAAAAACCTGACCTATTAATCCATAATAAGATCGAGATAATAATTAAACGGGCAAACTTTATTCGGTTTTAGGGTTGACGCACCGAAGCAGCCATAATCCAGGCTGTCGCTAATGATTACCTCTAGTTCGTTGCAGGGAGAGAAAGAGAGAGAGATAAACGAGGTAAGAATTCGATAGAAAAAAAGCAAACGGAATAAATAAAATAAAAAATTCAAATGGTGTGGTGGAAGAAAAATAAATAAACTAGAGATTCAGATGAAGGAATAAACGATTGAACGTAGAGGAGGAATTGTTATAGCTTGCAGGGCATGGGTGATACCGTGGCATTTTGAGAGTTAGAGTTTAGTCGTCGTCGGTCACAATGCCAAAAGTCCCTTCATCTGGTAACCCTATTCCCGTGGGACTCTGTCCCTTCAGTCGATGGGAATTCATTTTGACTCGCGGCGTCTTCCTGATCGAAGCGCGATAGGATACGCGTCGAGATACGAGATTGGTTTCAGACCGCCGCTTAGATGTGGTTTTTACCCTATACCTTATACATTTTATAAATACAACCCACGATGTACGTATATTTTCAGTTAACTCACACAAAACTGTACAACCGAGTAACGAGTCGTCGTCGTCGTCGTTTTTTTTTTTTTTATTTTATTTTTTCTTTTTCCTCTAGCTATGCAGCCGAGCATAAACCACCATTTTTCTATAACACGATTCCACGAACTTCGATATCTTTACTTATACCTATTTTCTTTTTTTTCCTTTGTTCGTATAAAATTGTTCGTGTAACAGGAACCTCTTTCTCGCTCTCTTTAATTTCACCTTATATTTCTGTGGAAATATCTTCTATGGGATTTTCGCGAAGGCCAATTTTTCCACGATCCTCGAGCTGCGCGGTGTTCCCGTATTCCCATATTATCCCCCCGTCATTCGTTCGAGCTTATCCCAGCTGTCCGTCGGCACCTCTCGGGATGGACTTTGGTCAGCTATCGCCTTTGGATTTCACCCCACAGACTTCAGAGTTTTTCTAATTTTTTTTTATCTACATTCATTTTTTTTTCATCCACCGTTTGACTATCGATTCGCGAAACTATGGGTTGCACATTTTTTTGTACTCGCGGAATGAGTACATTACCCAATTAGACTTTAATCGATCGTTTGATCTGGATAGATTATAGAAATGAAAAAAAAAATAAATAAATAAAAAAGTAACCGTTCAAAATTATGCCTAATAATATTCTCACTATGCTTTGACATATCGCCATGTCAGCACCCGGTCCGATATAGACGTGTTAATAAAAGCTCGGTTGGTTCAAACTCCGAGATATGTATCGACAATTAATATTAACAGTAAGATATCCTTAAGGATAACCACCCAGAGAGACGCGTGACGAGGTCTGAAAAGCAGAATAAAAAGAAAAAGGGGAAAGAAAAAAGAAAAAACTGAAAAAGAACCTAAACCGCGGGGTGCCAAGCGCCATTTTTATCATTGGAAACTGATCCCATATAGAGGTGGGGCGTAGAGTTGTGACAGTCGACCTGCGAGATATCTACTTTGTATAACTCGACGGATAATCCTAGCCAAGTATCCTTCGCACCGTAGGCGTTAAACGTCCTGTGAATATCCGCTTCCGGATATCTTGATATCGTAAAGGGAACTTAAATACATTTGACAATACTATTACGGTTTTATTCGACGACTCAGAACACCCATCGATGCTATTTTCCATCCCCAATCTCCCATTGATCTGAAGAACGCCCAAAAAAAAATTTCAAACTTTTCGAATTTCGAATCTGCATTATTATTCCCCATAGGATCCAAACATACAGCGAAGATTCGAATTTCATTCAAAACGTCAGAAATAATCAAACGGTATAACCATCGAGTACAACGGTAGTTATCGATAATCTCTTAATACCAATTCTAAGATAATCTGCATTGCCACCGAAGTTTCTTACTGAAATAACATGGGAGAAACTTTTTTTGTCCTTTGAAATTTCATAAATCGTTGACAAATATATCAAAAATTATGAAAAAACATATGTTTATAGAAAATTTAACGCTCTACAAAAAAGGTCTCTTATGATTGTTCGCTCAACCTACTGGTTTAACGGAATTTTTCAAATTCTTTCAGAGTTGCATCGATCGATATCGATCAATGAGGGTAAAAAATAATTTTTAATTCTAGTTTATTCCTGGAAGCATAAAAATTCGAAAACACACCTGTTAGGGACCACCCTAAACTGTTGCCTCTATCCATGTCCACCCATACCCATAATATGTAAAACCATATATGGATTTAACCTCCGAGACGTTGTAGATAGAATTGCAACGGGTATATTTAAGAGCGTAAATCAAGGGAATAAGCCGAAAGGCCAGAGAAGTCGAATGAGTGAAATATAAATTCATAAATATATAGTCATAAATTAGGCAGGTATAGTCCATCACCCGTTTCACGTTAACTTCTGTCGTTGCAGTGCGCATATTACGCGCATATACCGTTCGCACTGTATATTCCTTCTTCAAACACCTCACATAACTCGAATAATGAATTATTACAACTGGAAGAGCATAAATAATATGCGGATATAAGCAACACGGATGAAACTACAGTGGAAAATTATCAAAGTAAAATAACATAGGAGTTATAGAGAGTTAAGAAATTTACAGTGATTAATAAGAAGACAAAAAGATTTAATGAAAAAAAAAATTTATCAAACCATATCCGCGCTATGGTTACGGAAGAATAAATTTCGTCGTAATAAAATTCACATATCTACTTATATCAACAGTGATAAAATTCAATCTCACCACAAACTGCAGTCGATGACCTTGGTTCGGGCAGAGCAGCTTCCCCCAGCCTCCTTCTGCGTCACGAGCACAAATGAACACTCCGCAATTAAACAAATTGATCGATTATTAAAAAAGAATTAAAAAAAAAACTATCACTACCGGGAGATAACAAAGATCTCGTCCGATCACGTCCGGATCTTATTAGCAAATAAAGTATGACGCAGTTTCGATTTTTCAGTTCGCTTTACCCAAAACTTTATGTGTACAGATATCCGGCGGTTTATATTATATTATCAGTATCATATTAGTTAGCGATACTAAGGAGAGTTAGATGAATAATTATTAGAGTGATTATTTAACGTTAGATTGATCGCAATGAAATAATTTCGACGCGAAAGATTTACTACTACGTCGCTGCTAATCGTACCGCGGCAGCCTAGTGAGTGAAGCGTAAGGCCGAGCGGCGAGCGAATCGTAAACAAAACTTTGACTTTCAAAGGTATTTAGAGTAAACTGGATCGTAGGAGACCCGGAAAAAGTACAGTATGCATAATAATTTGAACGAATAATTCGTATAAGAGTAAAAAGGATGGACGACGCGTGTAAAATGATTCGATTTTTATGGGGTGAAAAAAGAGATGCAATTAAATGAACGCCGATGATTTGGCGATTATTGAGAATCGATTTGAGTTTGGTTTACCTGAGTGAATGACAATAATCATGCGACGTCTCGTTTCGAATGCAGCGGTATTCGATTATTTCGTATAGATATAGGTATGTGTATGAGTTTTTTTTCCGCGTTTATAATGTACGACGTAGCATCCGTTTTTCCCATAGCATCGATTAACGTCTATTTATAGTAATTTGGCGAGCGAAGTCCCGATGTTCTTAGAAACCGAAGACGAGATAACGAATCGTCCTTGCATCGGGAGTTGAGGTACAGAATCGCAATTGCATCCTGCATTGGGCGGGTACGGTTGCCGGTACGGTATAACTACATGGCGAATAAGTAGCAAACTACAATTCGCGAAAGACAAGAAGCGGATAATTTGTTTATTCGCGTCATGCGGCTACCGGGAAGTCTCGACGACTACGAGCAGCAGGCTATAACGATATATTACGATGCTCGTCGTCGCGGTAAAACTGCACCCTGTGCGCTACCGACTCACATTTCACGTCAATCATCCGTGACGTCTACATCATCGTCGCGGTGTCGCGAACTACGAACTTCAATAACGTTATTACGTTGCGTCAGCCAATTACACCGTTGTCCTCACTACTTAACCCTTTTTTTTTCTTTTCGTACGGAACTCCGAGTTTCTCTGAACCTCTTTTCGTATATAATAACATTTTTTACGTATAAAATAATAGAGAGAATGAAAAAATGTACTTGATTTCGGGATCGATTCTCCCGAGGGATACCCAAGCGGAGTTCCAATTTTACCTTACAGCTACCGAAGTCCTCTTTCAGTGGTGATTTTCTTTGTCCAAACTCTGAAAGAAATAAGGTGGACCAATGCCTTGAGTAGATGGTATCGCTGTTGCGACCAAACGAAACGTTGTTACATTCAAATTAGAGTGGACGACGACGCCGACTATACGCCGATGGTACCTGAGTTGGTTAGCTATATGCACGTATATAGTTATACGGTAATATACGTGTGCGTCCTTTGAAGGGATAAAAAAATCCAGCTCTTATATGCGATACGCTAGGCAGCGTCGCGATGTGCAAGGGATACGTTTTATGTATATGTATATTCGTTCTGCGAGAAATGGGAGAGGGGAAAGCACCAGACATGGGATCGTATTCAAAACAGCGGGAGACTCCCAGGCCCTCTGGACTCCTCTTTTCCTCTCGTCCTCGTCCTCGTCCTCGTCCTCGTTGTCGTCCTCATCCTCATCGACCCGACGTTTACTTCGCTCTCTTTTTCTCCCCGTTGCACATCTTCGACTGATGCAGGAAAAAATAAATAAAAAAAAAAAGCTTCGGGTCTCACCCCCATCTCTGCAGAGTATAGTTTGCAGGGTAAACCGGCCGTCATGCAATCCTGTCTTTCCACAACGGGCGCGCATCGCTTTGCGTTCTGTCTCGAAGGCAGAATTTCAATACACTCGTATATTTAACGAATACCGTTTCCCTTCGCGAGAGTAGAAGAGCGTGGAAGAATGGTTTGCGAGAATTTTTACCTTTTTTATTTATCCCTTTTTTTCCTGTTTATCTTTTTTTTTTTATTCTTAGTTTTTATTTTCATTAATTTTTTTATTTATTTTTTTTTTCCACTTTCCGCGTTTACTGCCCTCGGGAACGGAGCCGAAGAGGCTCACTGGAATAGAGAATTTATCGTTGCACTTCCCCCAGAACTGCATCGTCGCTTCATAAGAAATGAGAAATAAAGGAAAAGTATCAGACACACAACCGAACCGATTTAATCAGTCCTAAGATCTTGACAGCGATATCTCTCGACGCGTATCAAATTCCTACCATATCAATGTCCCCGAAGGCGTTAAATTGTTGCCCTTTTATATCGACCTCTGACTTCGCTTCCTACGTTAACTTACTTAATGTAAAGGAATAAACTTCAATAATTATATTCCCAGCGTCGTGAAAGGGGGAAAAAAATTGTGTTGAAAATAGAGAAAGAAAGTTTAAAAAAAAACAAAAAAAAAGAAATGATCAAACGTTTGATTGACGGCAAATTTTGCAGCTATCGTGTATAAAAGTAGAGGCGACAAAACGTCCCCGGTATATTAAAGGCGTCGTAGTATGTAGAGTGTATTCTAGGGGACGGAAGCTGGACAGACAGCGAGAGTCTTCGCGTAGATGTTTGAAATGACCTTGTCTCACGACGACGGCACGAAGTCCGCATCCTGCACTTCGAGGAAGCACCCATTATACCGATCGTGATTGCTGCAGGTGCAGCATGCCAGATTAAGACGCGTAATTCACGCAGTGTGTATCATAATGGTGACGTAAGAATAGTCTGTAAAAATTTATCGGACGTAGGTAGGGAAGGGAAAAAATCTATTTCTAAAATATACGAGTCTGTTTCAGACGTCCGATATCTGGTGACCCTTGACCCCATGGTCGGCTGCTCCCCAGATCGCTGCATACGTGAAACTTATATTTGGATTTGCTGGACGCTGATTATCTCGCCAGGGGGTGGCAGTTGCCACACCGCGGGTGCCGCGTGCAGCTATTTCTCCAGAGTATTGCACGCCGTTGCTCCAGCACGTGGCTTAAACACTACAAGTGTATTAGCGATGATTGATTTTAATACATCAACGATTCTTTGCTAGCGGAGAAATAATGACATTGAATTTACCAAATTCATTCGGGGAATTTGATCAGTGAAAAAAAAAATTATCGCCCCTTGTACAGCGGTAAGTTTGTTGGTTGATTTTCAAAGTTTCTATAAAAGCACATTCGGCAGATTTTGTTATTATGGATGAAGTTAACGTCGCCGCGCTGCTGGAAAATTGCGAAAATTGTTTTTGACCTATAGCGCGAATCGAAGGGAGTAAAGTGGTAGGTGGAGTTTGGGAGGTGAAGATACGGGTTTTGTCGTCTCGGCCGTTGGTGAAATCGATGCTCTCGCAGTGGGGTTTCGGTGGTCGTTACTTAAGCGTCAACACACTACGGCCACGAGGCAATAAACAAGAGAGACGCCTTCTTACGAACGGTGGAGAAAGAGTGACGCCCTTAAGAGCAAAGAATTAAAGAATGGTTCTGTTTACCCGTAGCTAATGGCCGCGGAATCGTCTCCAGTTCTCCGGTTCCCTGGGTTTCTCGTTTCGAGCTGGTTATATACTCTCCTTGCACCGCGGTAGCATTTCGCCATTTTCTATATAATACCAAGCAAAACCCGAGCCAAACCGAACCGAGCCAAGCCACATCGCATCCGATCTTTTTCCTTATTTTCATTCGATCTCTTACTCCCTTTACTCCGTAAAACCGAGTGCTCGTCGACGGCTATCCGAATTTATATCTCTAATTGATTCCAGCCGATGAGAGATTCGTATCGTTCGATTCGCGAGCTTCGAGTTTGTATTCGCCGCACCGCTTTAACTTACACTATAAAGTACCCCCGATTCGATCTACTTTCCTTATTCCTCGAATAATTCTTCGCCGTTTATTATTCGCCCTGATTAGCTGCGGGGCCTGATTTTACCTCAGGCGTTTTAACCGCCAGTCAATTATTCACCGGAATGGCTCCTTGACGTACGCGCTGCACATCCGTCACCCGAATAGCTCTTCGTACGTACAATTTCACCACGACGTAGGCGGCCTATGGAATGGAATGTCCTATTTGCCGTTGCTACTTTATCGCCCCCAGTTTTTTTACAAGGACATAATTGAGATTGACACGGGTTTTGAGTGTGGAATAAAATTATAGAGATGGAAATATAGAACGCGACAACAAGTCGGAGATGATGACTACGTTAATTTCGGTCTCTCATTGTCCGACGTTTTATTGTGACAACTCTGTCCATTTTGCTTCGAGGCGATTATTGTCTCTGTCCTCATCTTAGCACCTTTGACCCACGTTTACGTATAACGAGATACGGACATTATATGATCTTGAACGTGCTTCAAATTACATACGTTTGACATTTTTTGATAAAATCGATCTTTTTTGTTCACAACGAACCCGAATGTGAACACAAAAAAAGCAACTTGTTTTTTCAAAATATATTTTTCGATCGAGTTTTATCTATTCATTTATCTCATTCTTCTCCATCTTTGAAGTTAAAAAACTAAATGAGAAAAAATTACGTTCCTGCAGTAGCCCCGGGCTCCGGACATTCGCCAGCTGTCTCGAGACAAATGGCAATCCTCGGGGTGCGGGCGCCGGAAATTATGGTCGCCCTTCTAGTCGTTTCATTTTTTTCATTCGTTTTTTTCTTTTTCTTATTCTTCACATGTAACACTTTGGAGTACGAAGCGACCGCTTAGCTCTACAGCTAGGCAATTAAAACGCTACGCATTCGACTACCGTGTATATAATACGCCAAGTGAAGTCAGATCTTCCTACGTTGGTCGTAAAGACTGGTCATAAAACAAGAGAAGACAACAGCGACATGACATTATAAGTTCTTCTGATAAAAAGATTAGAATTAAATTAACATTTAACATCACCGTTAGACGAGAACGTACGGCGAACGGTTCTATGCTATTAGATATGATGTGTGTCAAAACTAACATGAATAGAAAAAAATTACATCGGAGAAGTCGTAAACGATAGTCGTGAGATTACCAGATCTCCGGAATCGTCAATAATCATTATGAATGAATAATGACATCGAAAAGAAAGAAAGAAAAAATTAGTTTCAAAAAGTGTAGAAGTGAAGGAAAAATGATCGTGCATATGATAGAAGAAAAATACAGCTGCACAATATACATGTACGATATACCGTTTAAGAAATCGTGATTAATTATTCGATTAATTTCAGAGAGAGGCACGTGAAATGAATAATTGAAAAACTTTTGGTATTCATTCACTATTACAATGCCAAAGTGGTGATGTAAATTTTTCTTCTCTTTTCTTTTCGTTTCATTCTTTATTTCTGATTTTTCTAAATATAGTCGCGACTCATATTAGCATGTGGAAATAATTTCTATCGAATTACCGATTATACCTGCAGGCGGTCTGACGCTGCCGCTGAATGCTGTGCAGGCGGTAGAAAGGCGATTTATTGAAATCAACGCGACACGTACGTCGCATAAGTGCAACAAGTTCGTGACAAGATGTGGCAGGATAAGGATGATACGTGTCTCATTGTCGAGAAAGGGGTTGATCAAAATGCGCGACGCCTCATTCCCCCACCATATAATCGATTCCGATCACCGATCGAATCCTCGGCTCTTCCCACCGCCTGAATTTACTCAAAGGATTTCTTTCAAACGTCGCTATATGTATGTATATCTTATTATACATACCTGGTAGAAAGTCGAAGCAATCAATTGTTGAAGGTATATTGAATTAGATCGCGTTCGATCTCGAGATCCTTTCACAAAGGAGTTTCCGATATTTTTTTTGTAATATTTATTTTTTTCGCGAGTGGATACTTTGGAAACTTATTTTACTCAGAGACTGGAGCTGTTTTATACGAAGACTGAAAGAATCCGATAACTGTTATCGTAATCTTTCTGATTCCCTAATTATTGTCCATCACGAAAGTTTGTATAATATCTGGAGTTAACTCGGGTCAGAATATAGCTCGCCAACCGTGGGCTGTGATCGGAGATATCGTCGGAGTCCTTCGAACTAATTATAAGTCTTATAAAGAAAATCTTTTCTCATTCGAAGAAATCACCGTAATCGAATATCCCTACGTCGCGATATGGCGACGATAACAGGATCAAGGATCAACCGAGTAACGAAAGTAAGAGAAAAAAAAAAGAACCGAAAGAAAGAAATTCAGAGCGAATAACGAACGATCTTGATAACTATCGAAAACGAGGAATACCAGAACTGGCGAGCAAAAATTTGATTAACAAAATTGAACCGCGCGAGTTAAAATCCCGTGTAAAAAGGGCACCCTATACGATAGCTTCATAAGTCAACGCCAATCACGGGCTGTAACGCCAAAGCATTCGGCATCGGAGCGTAGAACAGGATACAGGCCGTACGTCGCGGCGTCGGCGTCGCCGTTGTCGTAGTCGTCGTCGTCGTCGGGAACGGGGCAGGTAGTGGACGACAGCAGAGGCAGCCCGGAGAACGACGAACAAGCTGAAGGTGGACTTTTATTTGCTGCTGCTTCAGGACGGAACGAAACGAGACGGGGGAATGGATATAATGGCACAAAGCCTCTTTGAATCTTCAGTCGCGCCGCCCGCTTCGCTATCGCCGATCTGCTGCATCGTATGCAAATATCCTTCCTTATAAATACATCAGCCTCTCCTCTAACCGTAGGAGCTGCTCAGACTGGGTTGCAACTCCAAGTCCAACTCTCCCTTCTTCTTCCTTCTTACCTTGTCCTTTCCGTCTACAGCTTAGGAAACTCAAAGAGCGAAATAATACTGCCTTTGCTTCTGCACCCCGTAGCCAATATCTTCAAGGATTCGTGAAGACACTTATTTTAAAACGATCTCCCCGACTTGAGTATCCGAATGTTAAAAATAACAGACAAAAAGTAAAGTCAACCCAAAAAAACCTCAGACTTAACCCATCAATTAACGAACGATCTTATCGATGGTATTCTGTTCTTCGGATCAGAAATCGTCCTCGATCTTTGCCTGAATTCGCTAATCTCATTTTCTGACCGACTTCTTTTCGAACATTGCCGTCCCAGTCCTGCTGGATTTCTATATACATCAACTACACATACGGTCGAGGGACCAGTTGCTAGCTCTGGTCCTCGCAATTAAGCGGGAGCTAATTAATGGATAATTAATGAGTAACACTGCGGAAAGGAGATATTTACCGACCAACTCCGAAGCCTCGGAGCAAAGCAAGGATGGCGGTGCCCTCTGTTCCTCCGGTATCTCTTCACCCAGCTTCGATCAGTGTCCACCGGCCCCTTACAATCCCGATGGCATTGTTAATTGTTTGATCGACAAGATTGCGCCGCGTCTTACATGTCCCGCGTCTTCGATCCTCTAGCGCTTTTTTATACCCATACAATTTTCCCTCCTCCATTTCTTCTCCTTCTTTTCTTCCGAACTTCTCGTCCCGCACATCGGAATCCTGAAACCCAAAAAATGATTCGAATTAAATTAATCGTGAGTATAGTTTTCTTTTTCGTCTTACTTTCTTTTTTTTCTGCCTGCAATCGTATGAACGTTGTTCGACCACATGAGGGAGAATAAGAATTAATTGCGAGGATCGATCGCGTCGCCTTCGACAGATACGCGTTTGCTCTCATTAAGATATTCACGATCTTGGTCAGATGCGGCATAGTAGCGGCTTCGTTCTTATCTATACAGTGACAGCGTTCACTCAAGAATCAGGGCAGATCAGGGCAGATCAGCTGGTCCGACACCGGAACGTCGTCGATGTCAATCACCGTCTCTTTCTCTTTCTCGTTCTTTTCTCCCCCGCAGAAACTGTCCCCGCTACCATTCCGCCTCCAAATACTACCTTCGTATCTTCATCCATCTAATCCAGGAGTAATTGATACAGATGAAGAGATCTCTCGCCATCTCTTTTTTTCTCCCTCATCCCCCCTCCCCCCTCTAACCACCCCCAACTTCTCTCTCACTTCTTTCTCCCTCACCACCACATTGATCCTTTCGATTCGTTTTATGCTAAAACACATAAATAGCGTATATCCTCATATTAACCTGCTTCGCGTGTATCGGGTGACATCGGTTATATGGGATGAGCTAGTATTCCGAAAGACAAAAAAGAAAAGGAAAAAAAAAAAACAGAGAAAAGAAATGAGAAAAAATAACAAAAACTCTACCGAGGATGACTTCTCATGCAATATTGATGAAGGGAACTTTTGATTTGCTGGCATAGTTTATCGGTGAAAAAAAAAATAAAAGAAGAGAAACTTCCTCATCCCACATCAGTGAAATTCGTATATTATCCCGTTTCTTTTTCAGAGTCCAGAAACTTTATCGACGAAATCAATCGCCGAGGGAATTATAATATGGACGAAAATTGCGCGATCCCTAAAATTCTTCAAGACCAGAAAACTAGCTCATTCACTTCACCCCTGGTCCTTCAAAAAAAAAAAAACAGAAAAAGGGTAGAAATACCGTGCTCCGTTAATTAGGACTAATTTAATTACCGGGGTTTAAACTTTTCTTCAAACTGTGTAGGGCTTTTGTTAGAACAAATTTAATGTCGTCGTTATTGAGACTAAAATTCACCCCGTTCTCCTTGGTTCAGAAAGTTATTCCCGGTGTGCATCCCCCGGCGGTACACGTCGGGTGTAAGCTAGAGGGCTCGTCAAAATTCTTGGCGTACACCTCGTGTGTTATTATATAATAATAATAATAATAATGATGATGATAATAATAATATTCGCGCTGGGAGTTGCCGTTTATACAGCGAAGAGAGAGTTTGAAGCTACGCGAAACAGCGGCAGCATCTCTCGCAGCTCAGGCGAGCTGCCTGCCGCCATTTTCACTTTAGATTTAGCAAGGAGGCAAAGTAGCTAACTACGCGCACACCTGAGGCCAAAGAGTTCGCTAGCGTAATGCTAGACTTAGGAAGTGGCGTCGAGACGCCGTAACTTCTACACAACCCCCGGACTAAGTTTTCCTCGAGGTTGTGCACCCTGCACGCCCGACTTTGGAACGTATAACGTTCACTACCTTCCACCTCCTGCAGGACCATGTAAACCTATACAGACACACACCAGATACAGAATTCACCTGCAAAAACTGTACATAATAACGATCAACATTAAGTGGCAAATTAAATCGGGTATTAATAAAATATGAAATTACGAAAAAATAAATTTTAAACCCCCAGGTAAAGTGGGACTATAAATTCTGCACGGGCTTTTCGAATGATCGATTCTTGAAGATGAAAAAAAAATGATTACAAAAAATCAGGAGGTTTGAAAGTGCAGCCATCGCGGTCAGTGGTGTAAAATTTTCGTAATGGCGGTGGTATTAGGATAATTCTGTGGGCAAAATCGGACGTTACAATAGGTAGAGCGAGCGATGTATATAGAAAGGGAATGAAAATGGAGAAGAGGTACGACGATTGCGTGTTTAAAAGCAGTAAGGTGGTCGGAGTGCCCCGGATAGGGTTAGTACTACGGGGTACCTACGATGCTTATGGCCGGGGTGTTGACGCGGGGGTTGATGTGGAGGCGGTGCGGGGTGGTACCGGTGGCACCAAACCGGGCACCTGTACATTGGTTATGCCCAGACCTCACGCTACCAGAAACAACTCCCGCTTGCTTTCCACATCGAGCTTTCCAACATTTTCAAATATAGAAGGTCCAATCCCGGCGATATTCTTACTACTGCACAAGTGTAAAGTATTGTAAAGTTAAAAGAGTTAAGTTTTGAATGAAACGAAAAAAATTAAAAAAAATAATAATAATAACGCGGCGTTGTACGGAAGTTCCTGCTAAACTGTGTATCTACGTTATACACACACAAAATATGTAAAATAGTTGAAACTAAATGCGTAAAACTCTGTAAACGTTAGAGTGGATTCTTTGTTTTTTTCTCAAAAAGTTTTGAATCTAGTCCGATAGTGCAGTTGAACTTATAAAACACTTTTGGTCACATATAACGTTCTTGGATAAGGTGAATTGTCACGGGGCTACCTGATTTTCTACTTGGTATAGAGTTATTTCCGATATAACACGCCAGCAGAAATCGTACGGGGTTTAGATAGGTTGGATTTCTACGTGTAATACTATTCGAAACTAGTTTAAAGTGAACAGTTACCGAGAAACGAGTATCGAAGTCAGTTCGGAAGCCGCTACCAACTAGAAAACTATATATACGTAGAATAAAGGGTGGCGAGGGGGGGGAGGGAGGTAGAAGAGAAAACGTCCTTAACAATATACGCCAACTGGTATGGTGGTGGATCGCATTACGTATGTACGTCTATCTGTCTATGTATAGGTCGCTTCCCCAGGACTACCTTCGTGTACCGTTTGGATCTGACTATGCAAGGCACGCGAGAGGGTGGCCTGTAAATTTTCCCCGAAATGAGAGTGTCACCGCTCCAATTCTACCTCCTCTATACTATACGTGAAGCGATTCTCTCACCCTTGCAGCGCAGCTCTTTTTCTAAATTTTTTTTCCTTTTTTTTCTTTGCTTTTTCCGTATTCTTTTACCCATCCCATTTTGCAACCAGTTTCTTCTTTTTTATTTTCCTCCGATCTCTGGAAATCTCCTTATTTTCTGTTCATGAAATTTTTGCATCATCATAGTACGTGTACGTATAAGTATGTGCGATGTATTTTTTGTAAAAACGAAATTTCGTTTGAAGATTCCATGCAATTTCTATCACGTAGATGTACATATATACGTACGTGTGTGGGTATGTGCTATAGAGGTGGAAAGGTTTCACCAATGGGATGATTTGGTATTCCCTGCGAATACCCGTGGAGACGAACAAACAAGTTCTGGGAACCTATTTCCCTTACTCTCGTTCCTCAGAGGAGCTATAGATCACGGAGAGAGGATCGGAGAGAACGGCGTTGAAAATGGCAGGGATGCTGCCGACGCCTTTTGGCCTTCAGAATTTGAGACAAGATGCGGGGACCAGCATTAGGTATACGACTACCAGCGTAGTTTTCGGGTAAAATCATCCCGTCTGTCGCCTTATAATACCGGAGAAAATTTCTAACGGAGTTGAGTGCCAAAACGCGAGAAACCAGCTAGTCCCGCGTGAACGCCGCCACGCATAATTGTGTATCAACACAAAGTGTGTGCGAAACCCTTGATAACGTGATGAATGCCAGTTTCTCTCCTCTCCCTCTCTCTCTCTCCCTGAACGTATATCACAGATATTTCTCTCCCTCTCTAGCGCCGATATGAAATCAGTATAGGTTGACAAAGAATTGTGACCAGACGTGAATTCCAAAGGGTGTTGATCAGGGGTGAGTAGAATTTCGGGGATGGAGGTCGCGGGATCTAGCTTGTTGTTTGCCGCGCGCCGATCATTGTCACGAACGTAAACATGACGTGGAATCGCGTAAACAGAGTGTACATATATACCGATACATAAAATACAGACGTACACTCACTGCACACACGTATGTATGTAAAGAAAATCGCGAGTACCATGCGCAAGGATTCTAACCCGGCCCCTTTCCAGAGAAAAAGAAAAAAAAAAAAAAAAAACATCCTCCCCACCGATGCATAATTCAGGAGACAAACTTGGAAGATGAAAAAGTGGATGGGAAACAATTTTTTATACCCATAGCTGCATCGGAGGCTGAATGAATTCGAGATGATAACTGAAGAAGATCAGAAAAATGTAGAAAAAAAAGGAAAAGAAACTATGGTATAATATAAACCGGACGATTACTCCGCGGAGCTTTGATCCGAAAACGGTGAAGTGAGGTGCTGAAAAAAGGAAAAAAGAAAACTTCAAAATGAACAAAGAAAAAAAAAAAGGAAAGGGAGGTCATCCCCTATACTATGCGCCTTTCGCGATGAAATTTGTCTTTGGTAATCCATTATTGAATAGCACGTGGCTCGCGATCGCGTATATAGGCTGGGGGATAGTATCGCGTACTACTGCAGGGATATGGGATGGAAACCAGGAGCAGAAACAGGAGCAGGAGCAGGATCGCTGGAACAGGGTAAACGTACAGGTGGTGTGTTACGGTGTTGGTGGGCGGACGAAGCATGCATTATGTATAATACATCACGTTATTGGTTCCCTTAGTGATTCCACCCTTGCCTTATCGTATACCACGGCAACGCGGCCAGGCCTAGTAAAACATAAGCATCGGGAAACGATAAATAAAGGCGACGTGGCTCGCATGCTCACCACACCACTCCGGGATCCTAATACCCATGTGAATTTCTGCTAACGAAACTCCTACCTGTAAAACCTCCTGTGCAGCCACCCTTGTATTTCGAGATGTTATTACATCGGTTTTTCTTATTTTTTTCCCCCACTTTTTTGCGGGGGCTGTTATTGTCGTTGTCGTTGTTTTAGCTCATGCAACGTTTGCGGGGGTTAATTTTATAGCGTATGGTAAACCGCAGGTCGATTATGATAAATTTAACGAATTAACATAATCGACTGGAAATAAGGTTGTTTGCCTCCGTTTGACAGAACAATTAAGTACGAGTGAATAAGAGAGTGAGGCAGAATTAGATAAAGTGTCCATCACGCAGCTATGGATCTAATTGTTATTCTATGACGCTTTGAAATCCATAATCGTATGGGTTCTAACCACTTCATTTCGTTGACGGACGTCCGAAATACCTTTGAACAAATTTCCATTGAATTTCGACGAGAGAAATATTTCTCGGTTATTCCGATACAGGTGAATAATGCTCGTCTTCGGTTAGTCTCATTGTGCAGCACCTGGACCTTGGCAGAATATCTAAAGACTTAGAATTAAATGAAACGTCACGAACATCGAATCGAGTTTTATAACCACGTTAGCGCATCGAGCGGAATGTTAACGTAGCTGCTAACTGAAAATTGTAAAAATTCGACGTATCCGAATACACAACTGTTCAAATTTTAACTCAATGTTCAATGATCCGTTAATGACGTCATCTGTCTAGACTGTCATTATCAAGACATTAAGTTTACCGGAGCGTGTAACTAATACAGAATATATTTAGAAGGGAAAGAAACTTGCAGGTATTAATTCGTTTTTTTTGCCCCTACTGCTATTAGAACGATTATACGCTCTCACCAAATAGAAGAAACATCAAAAATTACGCTAAAGGCGAGCGTTGAATGTAGAGTTATTGTAAATATCGTTCGTAAATAGGCTCATTACACGCGTAATAGTGGAAACGGCAAATGAATCCGTTTACATTTCGTTACACCATGGAAGGTAAATTTGCAGTATGGAAGCGAAGAGTAAAAAGCGTAGGTTTTTTTGAATGTTGAAAATATTTTAATATACGAATTCACATAACTCAAACCGTTCCCTAAATCATCGCTTCGTTTTGCCTGGAGGCGGTGGATGTTTCAATTTCCTTGAGGCGCAATCTGATGGCCCCGAATCCCGGGCGGGTAAAAAGGGAAGGCGGACGTACGAAAAAAGGAAGAAAATAAAATACAAAAACATCCATACATATATTTATACGTAATATACACGGCGAAATATGAAAAAAAAAAAACGAAGGAAAAGAATAGCGAGAGAAAAAAAGAGCGTGCCAAACAGACACGGGTACATGAACTACGGGAGAAAAAAGATGAAATACTACGGGGGTTGATTTCTGTCCAAACGAGCAACAACACTCCGTGCCGGAGAAACCAAAATCTCTATTTTTAGATCAGCTCTGATTCCGTTTGCACGTTCTTTCTTAATTACCCTCACCCTAGTCGCTAGGGTTTTAACAGCCGCGTTTTGCTGATACTTTTCGTACCCAGGTCACACGTTTCATTTGTTTCATCTTGAACGCCCACTCGTCGTCGTCCTCGTCGTCGTCGTTAACTCGCGGAAATGCGTAAATACGTAAGAGGCAAGGTAGGTACGTACTTTGCACTGTTAAGGTACGTGTGGGAACCATTTGCGATAATATTGACCGGAAAGTTATCGTATGGGAGGTACCAGTCGAGTATGGTGCACTAGTCAACCATGTTATTTTCGAGTTATAAGAGTTCCACTTCACACGTAGTTTATATACACGTACATGACTGAGTAGATATGTATCCCTGTAGATTATAACGCAGGTCGGTACGTTGTACGTAGATATAAAACATGCGGAACATCCGTCGTATCGCTTTATATATATACATAGAAACCGAAGGTGTTACCTGCAACTGTTCGCGTTCCGCGCATAAATAAATTGACGCCATAGTTTTAGAGCGCAGGTGATATCTAGGTAAGTAATATAATAACCCACTTGCGACGCACGGTGTGCGGTATATCTTCTATCAAACTATATAAATATATAAAGTAAATATATATATATACGATTTCTTCCTCGTTCTTTTTCTATCCTTTTTTTTTTTTATTTCTACCCCCGCCGGGGATATTTTATATTTAGATAAAAATACGAGGGAATTGTAATTTACGCGGACCCTGCAGCTTCGTCCGGGAGTAGGAGTGATGATGATTGTAAAATCGAAGCGTTAATGGGGATAAGAAAAGGGCGCCAGGGTCGAACTATGTACAAGGTTAACCAGCCCTCTTCGTACGGCAAAATGAATATAAAGAAAAACGAAAAGCGATTTTCACATTCGTTTATTTATATAGTGTAGAAATAATTTGGCGTGATTTTTCTATCGAACTTTTATGACCATTCTCGGAGAACAGTTTCCTATTAGTTAGTCTAGTCGATTACACCTGCACGGGTTGTGAATTATTCAGCTCTCGAGGTAGACGATGGACGACCGTGAGACTGAAATATCCGGATCTCGGGAGTCTTTGTTTGAAACGAAAGAAAATTGAAGGGATGAGGGGAGTTTTCTCGAGGTGACACCGGCTCTCGAAGTTCTCTATTAAAGCATTAAGCGTTAATAACGAAGTCGACGAAGTGTACGAAAGCAGGGCGAAAAAGTACTTTACTTATTTCTTTTTCCTCTCAGGCGGGTGTGCAGAGAAGAAGAAATGAGTAATTAAGTAACGTCTCTTTCTTTATCTTATCTGGCACGTCGCGCGACACTCCTGGAGGTCTCGTTGTTTCCGACGTGTATAGCCCCCTGTCGTCTTTTTCTTTTCGATATTTTATTTATTTAGATCCTTAGAGATGAGAAAAAGTAATCAAGGATTTGCTGATGGGAGCTGTATGTACGTATATATCGTATACCTATATTCGTCGTCTCTTTGACTGTATTTTGCGAAACTCGTTGCTCGGTGTAAAATATATATAACGTACAATACGTATAACGAAAAAGTTTTTCTTTCTCTTCCAGAGCGACGTATAACCGTATAGGTATATATAGGGTGGGTATAGTATATTCTGTCTCGTAATTACGTGCACTTCGTTCTCGATAAATAACAGAAATTAAACTTCTCTTCCCTGAGTTGGTTCTAGCGGAGCTTCTATCCTGCTACGTCGAGCCATTACAGTTTTGGAATTCGCGTTATCGCGCTGCATTCGTACTTTACCTTCCATTTGCCTCGCCACGTAATTACGTTAGGATTCAAGCGGAGATCCTCTTAAAAATTAAAAATACCACCTCGCTGTGTAATTAGTTTTAGAAGAGAGAGGAATATAATCCCATGGTACGTTGGCTTCTCGAATGATAAATAAGATTTGGTAAAATCTAAATACATTTGTTGCTCTATCGGCGCTCGGGAAAAAAAAAAAAAAAAAAAAACAGGAAAAAAACCGACCTTAGCAAATAGCAGGAAAAAGAATACGTTATTAATTAGACCCAAGGTCTTCGGGGCAGAGATACGAGTTTAGATTCGTAGTTTAGCGTCGTACTTAGCGCCCAGGGTGCAGAGCTAAATTATACGAGACCGTGGAGAAGCGCGGGTTATATGTCGTCGGGGATTTACTAGAATTAGCAGAATTCAGACTGGTGACCAACGACGCGACGCTACGGGGATTAATTCCTCCGATAAAATTGTTCAAGTCCGAAAAAGTTCGACGTATACTTTAAACTCATTCGGTCATTAAGACCCGGTTCCAGATAAAGAGTAGAAAAAAAGGTAACTCTAAAAATAGTAAATGCTGTAGCCGTCGAAACGACTGACCGAAAAAAATGTCCGTATCTGCGTATATCATAACCTGCACAGCTGAAGAAGCGCATGCGGAAAGAAAAAGGCGATGTCGCTACCTGGAATTTTTTTTAATATGCCAATCAGTATGCAAAGTGAGCTTGGGAGTAAACGAAAGGTCCCTAAATCATAACGCGGGTGCAATTCATAATTTTTTATTTTTTGTCATCCGAATATTTTCTTCTTTTTTTTTCTCTTTCTCTCCTTCTTTTTCTTCATCTCCTCTCGCGCTTTCGCCCGCCCGTTTTTCATGAGCTGTATTTTCTTTCTTTAGTTCATTTCGTTTTTTTACTTTTTTCCCGTCTCCTCTCTTTCCTTTTTGCTGCTGTATTCTCGTCCTATGGCACCTCGCCCCCATTATCATGCGGAGTAAAAATATAAGGCGGGCCACGTTTAAACGAGACCCTGGCGATCAGTGTAGACTCTTAAACACCCCGATTAGCTGGCTGTCACGAGCAGCCCACCCTCGAGCCACCCCATTCTTTTCTTTAATTCGTTTTTTTTATCGAGTCTGAGGTAATTAGGGTGGCATCCCTGCAGTCAGCACCCTAACGCCACCCCATGATCCGAGCGTCACTCTCTCTCTGTTTTTCTTTCGCTTTCTCGCTCCCACTCCATTCCCATCCCTATTTTCATCCCCGTCACAGTTTTCATCCCCATCTCCCATCCGCTGCCATGAGCTCTGCGTTTTAATGAGATTTAGGACTCTGTTGCTGGCTAAATCTCCATAAGGCTTCATAAGGCGTTATGAGATTGGCCTCATTCCGTTTCTCGACTTAACGCCACGTCGTTATAGGCCGCGGGTGTTGCACCGACACTGTGCAACACCACGCGTCACCTCACCAGCTACCCTAAAACTAAAATTTTGCACCCTTAACGGATTCGTTTAATCCGCCGCTCTGCAGCTACACGCTTTTATATAATAACGGCTCTGAATTATACATGACGTTGTTGAATGAAATCGCTATCGGAAATTTCGCGAAGTAAAACACATCGCGCACCTCTCGAAATCGCGATAGGGGCGTGTCGAGCGGAATTTTTCATCCCTCCAAAAATATCACGTATATAATATATTTCCGGTTGAAAATTCTCACGAATTCTGAACGTGCAGCCATGCAGCTTTATCTGGAATACATGTGTATACCTTACACTCATATACCTCGAATGAACAAACTAACAAAGTGCAGAACTGCAGACAAGGTGGAACGAGGGAGTTAGGGGTGGAGAAGGGAGGGAAACGTTGAGACTACTGCGGGGAATAAAGAGCTGCCGGCGAGACTTTGAGCCGCAAAGTGCGACTGCCTGGCGAATTCATCCCGTGGCTTAGCGAAGCGCCCTGCAGTAGCATCGTCGCCGACGAAGTTGTCCAGGGCTTAGAACGGTTCGAGGTTATACGGCGACCCGCTGACCTCTCTCGTCGTCGTCGACGATGACCCGCCGCTGTGAAACTGCTGCTGCTACCGCTGCTACTCCTCATCCTGCTGCCGCTACTTTTGTTCTTTTTGCTAAAAAGAGAATAAAAAAAAAGAATAAAAGGGATACCGCAGGCTCCTGGATACAGTCGCAATCACGCTCAGCGTGGCCACCCCGTTCATCCTAATCTTTTTAGTCCCAAGGGAATATGAGTCGCCAAAGAAAATCTTGCAGCGGTAAAACTGCTGCGCTGCAACTTTGGGAAAGTAAATTTGAGAAACGAATTATTTTATCTCTATACTCTTCTTCCTTTCTTTATATCATGGAGTAAAATAGCGTTTTCCGGATTCGGTTCGCATTTGATCCGCAATTTGAAATATGAAAATCGCGTTTAAAACGCGGTGAAGTTTCTGATGGGCATATCTCGAACTGCAAAAATTTCGTGACGCATAACAGGCGCCCTGTGCACTTTATACAAGAGGCAATACGTAAGAACTCGCGCGCTATAAGGTAGAACGAAAACTTGTTTCCGTATTTTGTTGCACGTGAAAATCGTTATCATTCGAATTTAAAACCCCACGCTAAATTGCGAGTGGTATAAGTTGCGGCGTGTATGAGACTTGGAACATATATTTATACATATATACACATGTATTATTCTTTTTTTCTACTTTATTTATATTTATTTTCTTCCACCATCACTCACGTACTGAACGACCAAGCGACGGCTACGGACGTCGTTCTTTTATCAAGATGCATTAAATCGAGGTGCGAAAACAACCATTGGATATACCATGCAGCTGCTGCTGTCGCTGCCTCGATGCTATTTTATAATTTTTTTTATCTCTTTTTTTCTTTCTCTACACTCGCCTTAATTTCTGCGACTGTTTAATTTTTTATCAAGACACAGGAGAAAAAAGAAGTATATGCAGCGATGAAAATCAAACATCAACTTTCAAAAGTGAACCGTGAACTCCCAGACGAGGTGTGTAGAATATTTTTCAATCTTCTTTCCAATTGTTTTAGGTATTTTAAAAAAGATCAGACGGAATCGAACGTCGCTTTGTATCTGTACAACACGAGGATGCGGCCTGCAGGAACTCCATTTAATTTTTATTCAATTTAAACGTCGATACGTCGCACACTGAAGCCGCGACTAACCATTCTCTGGAATATAAATTCGGTGTAATATTAGCTTCTCGTCAACTTTTAGGACGTATATTATACGATACAAACAGCGTGTATAGAAGCACATCTACGGATGGATAGCACAGGTATTTTTTACCTTTGTAACATAACCGAGATTTTTATTTTACCGTTTCATATAACCATAGGGGGAAAAAAAGTATATGCAGGAAAAGGAAAGCAATCTAGCAGCGGGGAATCGGGTGCACAAAGATTGCGAAGGATATATGCGGTTTCAGCAACCGCGAGACGGTTACAAAAAAACGCCTTTTTTTATATTTTTTTTTTTTTTTTTGTACCAGCTACTATTTGCGCGAATGTAGCAGAAGCAATAGGCTTCTTGATAATAATGCATGTACGAATGAAATAAAAAAAAAATAAATAAATAAAAATTTCAACTGCGGAGATAAAGCAAATGCGCAACGAAAGCGACTTATAAAATTTATCGGCAAATGTCGAGAGCCAAAGGCAATCCATCGATCCGTAACCAAAGCTGTGGTTTTCTAGTCCCCTTGTCTGGCGAACTACGCTTATAACCCATCAAACGTAAACGTCACTATCTCTGAGTTAACGCTAAGCGAAAATCACTGCGGAATGAAATACGGTTAATTATCGCTACCCATGTACTTCTCATCCCGTTTTGTTTTTGTCCATTTCTTTTTTATTTCTTCGGTTACCAAACCGAAGGAAACGAGGAGAGAGAAGTGATATGGGAATGATTCCGACGTCTTCTGATGATGAGTAAAATAATTTCCGGATATTTCACGCTGCAAGCAAACGATCGCCGGTATTGTCTTTGCTGCAGATCAAAGGCACCTTTATATAGGTATAGGTATACATACGCGAGGTCGTGTCGGTGCATAATTCAGTCGGTCCTGGAAGGAGTTTTGAGGAAGGAGAGAGAAAGAACAGGAAGAAAAAAAATTGACAAATTCGGTCGTCTGATAAATTCTTAATCAAACATTCTCGGTATCGTGCTCGTATAGCTTCTCGAGAACCATGAAATTCGCGAGAACCTCGCCATAGATATTTCTCTGCACCAGCGGCTATACAAGTTTTCAACGTTCACGTTCTCTCACCTTTACGACCGCTAAGTTAACCCAGCGACAATTCGCAAACCGGAATCGCTTCGAAATACTACGTGTGTGAAGTCGCACTACTCCTGCCGCATTGCGACATTCAGACCTCAGATTAATCCTACGTTAGTATTATATGTATTCTACGTTTACCCACCTTTCGACGACCGAAATGACCATCACGGAAGCGATTCCTGATTTTCATTGAACTGTCGAAAGCTACCTATGTTATATTGTGGGGATTTCATCGCACCGGGTAAAATAAGGTCAAATACAAATGAACTAATTGCGGTAGGAGATCAAACGTTCGAATAACTAATTATATATGCGGTTTGGTCTACATATCGAAGACTTTGAAACAGAAAAACGCAGCTGTCCATCTCTAATTTTGATCTTTTACACGAAGCTCACATTCTACTGTTCGCCGTGTCACACCTGTCCCGTGTTTTACTAGAAACAGCTTAACGCTCTACTGGATGTAATTCAACACCGACGAAAACCAAGAAAGAATTAAATTAGAACCAAGAAAACTATCACCGAAATTTTTGTAATTCCCATTAGATCGAGGGCTGAAAAATGTGGGTTGCATCTATTCGACTTTTTAGCCAACGCGTGTCGTTTTGACCTGCATCAAGAAACGAGAGCGAGAAATTCGCCTTATTTTCTTCTTTGCTTTCTTAGGACGCGTGCGTGTTCTGTATATCATTGTGAAGTTTCTCTTATTATATATGATTCTGTTTGTATAAAGTGGGTTGATATTTAGCTGTGAGACACGAGCATAAAGATGGTCTTGACTCAACGGGGCGGCGGTTATCCGCATCGAGTCCCGGAAGGCTCACCTGCTGAGCTACCGTTCACCCTTCACCGTGTGCAGCACAGCGTGCTCCGATGGCTGCTCCATTTTTGTTGTTCAAAAGGCCGCCTACGAGGAGTTAATGTGCCCTGTCAAAATGTGGGCTTAGATGGATGCTCGGGGAGGTCCTCGGAATTCGAATCAGAAGTTCATTATATAAATAAATCCTATATAGTTTTTTCACTAACCAGCTAACCGTATAAAATCCATGTACTAATTATTCCCATAGAATAAATATAACACCAAAAATTCGTCTCGCTCTCGGTTATTATTTTAGATACCACGATGCTCCCGTATACACGTGTGCACATTTACATCGGAGTTTCTAGGGGAGAAAGCACGGCGCGAAAAAGCTGTATCCGAAATTATGACGGAAACAATTTACGGGCTTTGGCCGGGAACGGACGTGCGCGAGGAGGGATACGGCAAACTACGGCAAGCCAGCAGGTAGGAACCCTCGGGTTTTTAGCGGGGGATGCTGGAGGTGCGAGTGAGCGGAAAGAGGAGCATCCCCTAAGCCGCAATAAGTTGAGGGATGAGCGGGGGATGTGGCCGAAACGTAGCCAGCATACTGATATCATTGCGCGTGGATGGTTTAACGACAGTTACTTCCAGTAAATCTACGATACCGAAATGTATGTAACGCGAAAATAATTTCTTTTGGAGTAACGGTAACTTGCCATGGCTTTTTGAATTTGTTCGTTCGAAGAACTTGAAAATCCTTCAAAACTGATGGACGCTACGATCCACTCGGCCAAGTTGCGGAACTAGTTAACTCGAATTCGGGAGTCAAATAAGAATCGCAATTGTACAGAATGCAGTCGGTCGTCAAGTTTAGATATTCCCACGCGTTTACGCGAACCGTCGACGTTGGCGTTGGCGTTGCCGTTGGCTTTGGTTTTGGGTTAGCTAACGACTTCGGCGTTGCGGTTTCCGTGCCTCGGTTCCGTGGTCTTGGTCCCAAGTTGGTGGAAGGGCTTCACGGGGAGTGAAGACGGACGTCGCGACGCCCCCATAAATCCTGAGCTTACCCACCGACGGCGAGCGGAGCGGAGGCGGAGGTAGAGCAGAGCAGAGCAGAGCAGAGTAGCAAAGCATTCTCCATCCACCCGGGGTTTGAACTCCACGTTGCAGGGGTCGAAAACTCTCAGATGCCGCCGCGACAACTTTGATTACTATAACGTGGCTTACGCGTCTTATGTACTAGTAGCATAGATATACACGTTACATACACCGTGTAGTAGCTGTACATCGAAATTCCTCCGTACCCAGCATGGTCCCAGCTATTCCTCGTTCAAACTTGAGAAATTAAACCCCACACCACCTGACAGCCGACCAAATTTTAATCCATAGAACATGAAATACGAAAAAACAACGGAAAGCTTTTCCAGTCATGATCATTTCACGAATACATGTACGATGTAAATATGTAAAAACGTCTGGAGTGAATTTGTCCGCAGACGTCTGACCATACGAGGCGTTTACTACTTCCAACTTTAATTAGCCAGCAGGAACAGAAGCCGTAGTAACATGGCGTTATATTTTCCAGTGGTTTGTTTTGGCCTGCACCGGTGGTCAGGTTGATTTGAAAATTCGCGTATGGATATAGCATAGAATCTGAGGGTGTGTATGGGGGGATGAGGAGTTTTCTGTGCCCAGCCGCGAGTTCGTTCTAGACTAATTTCCTGGGCGAGTTTGCGAAGGCGAAACGCAAACGCAAACAAAGTTGCTCGGGGTGTAACTTTCCCCTTGACGCAAACAGGGAGCGTGGCAAGGGAACCTGTATTATAAGGGAACCACGCACTCCTGCAACACCAGCACCATAACGCTCGCGCCATGCCAACTCCTAGCGTAAAAACGCCTCAAATTATGAAGGCACGCCTCGCCATTACGAAACAAATTAAAAACTAATTAAAACAACCGGCTTTCTCTTTCTTTCTCCCTCTCTCCCTCTCTCGCAGCTTTTCCTGAGTGGTTGCCTTATATTCAAGCGCCACTTATTGTTAACTCACAACCCTTATATTATACCTCCGAGACATGTAAGTATACCAACCTTATGAAAATTGTGACGGAATATTTTTCCATCTCTTATTTTTTTGACATCGAACGTTTAACTTGATGAATTTTTTGTCTCCGGTAAATTTCGATCTGACCATAGCCTGCATCAAGGGCGAAAAATCGAAAGCTCTCAACTATATCACAGATCCTGTAGGATCCATTTTTTTTTTTTTTTCTTCGAAATTCCAAGTCAAAAGTTTAGATTGCCAGGAATCGCGATCGCCAATGGTTTATTTCTGTCAAGGTGAGATTACTAATTGCGGCGTTTTAATAGAAAACGAGCGTCGACAGTCGCCTAGTAGTATACCTCATGGGTTGGCTAGAGAAATCCCATTAATTAATGAAAGGTTTCACTTCATTTAGCGGTAAATAAATAATGGGGATAGTGCCTTCGTACTCGCAGGAGTAACCGGCGTCGATCCTCACGCGGTAGGGTGTTTTAGCTGTCGTGGTGTTGGAAATGAGGATGAAAACGGGGTGGTCGTGGAACTTGGAAGTGGAACCTGGAGGAGGAACGGAGGTGGGTTTGGCTTTGGATTCGGGAAGCGCAGGACGACGAGACGGACGGGCCCGGGAGTCTGGTAAAATATTAACGTCGTCTCCCTGGCGTCACATACGATGTGCCCAAAAGCCGGATGGCTTCACGGTGGATAAATCCCGCCCACCAAACCGTGCAGAGACCATTTCAAAGTAATTTCCTACGCGTTATTTCTGACCGCATATACCTAACTAGTTTATCTTATATTCTACAACTAAGATTTGGTATTAAAAAATCGCCGTGGGTGTCGTCGAGCCATCTCCCGATCGTAGCGCTGAGACTCACACGTATAAACCCACATTATAAAACCCGGTATTATTATTCGAATGGAAATTCTTTCGAGTATAGAATATAGTAAGAGGTATAATTGACACGCCAGTAGATTGAGCGACTCGAGTTCAAGAGGTTAATTGCACCCGCAGCATCAGCATGATCAGCGTCAGCATCGGAATCACTGGCGTTGCAACCAGGGGATCGAAAATCTGAAGTTTCAATAAAGCCAGAGAGCGACGAGAAATAATAAAATTTCGTTAGGATATTTAATAATAACGAACCCGCCCGTAACCGCGAAGAATTTACGCGGTTGAAACGAGCCGGATTAAAAGTATAATGCGGTAGACTAGGTGCCGCTTGAATTCGAACTGATATAACGTCGTGACGAGTAGAAGCGGGGTTGAGAAAAAAAATCGGGGGGGAAAAAAAAAACATACACGTCGATCTGCTGAGGTGACGACCGCGCGTCGGAAATATTTGGCAGCCGATAGGTGGGTTACACGCCTCCGGTTTGAAATTAAAAATGTCCCTTTCCAACAACCATCGGGAGTGCAGAGCGCGTAAAGCTAATGTCACATATCTAGCTACCTGCCCCTGACTGCCGCCGCGACTGGCGCTCATGCTTCCCGCCTGCCTGTCTAACAGGAATGCGTCGCGACGCTAATGAAAAACTTCATCTGGTTCGTCAGTGACGTTAACGAGAAAGGCTCCGCTCCATTCCAAAGCATGGAATAACGGAAACTGAAAGGAAATCCAAATAATAGAGATTTTTTAATTTATCCAACCTGCACATGCTCCGGCATTGCGATCCATTGCACACGTATCCACCACCTCCCTTCGAAATTACCCATACATTTATTATACATACGCTGAAGCCGAATTGCCCACAGATTCTCTTCCACGTCATTATACGTTTCTCGCTCCTCGTTATACGACGTGCAACTATCTTCCCATTCCACAAAAAATTAAAAATGGTAATATAAAAAAATAAAAGAAAGAAGAAATTAAAGCTCACAGGACGCCTGCAGGTTTCTGCCGCAATTAGAGGTTGGTATGACGTGCGGTAACAGTAAATTGTCAAAGCTAAATATGTGTGGAAAGAAAATGAAAAAAAAAATGAAAGAGAAATTTACTATGGGAATAATTTTTGGTAAAATTTCAAGACTTATATACGAATCAGGTGGAAAAGCTAGCGCTTTATAATAGATGAATACCGTAGTAGCCCGCAGGAATGGGCAGCGAAGGAAGGACGGAGCGAGGTGGATGTGACGTCATTAGCCATTCCGATCTCGTCGAGCGGAAATTATGTCCAGTGCGACGCAAGTCGCTCTCAATATCCTCCGCACCCCCTCCTCGCGTTCTCGGGTCCCTTTCACCCCCGCAAATCACCCCCTCAACCCCCCTGCCAACGGTACACTCTCCGTTCTCCCGCGGGATTCCTTCGCTTCCGGTTTCCGGGACAGGAACGACTACGCTATGATTGGTTCGCGCTATGTGCTCCACGCTCTTCGGTGACACAGCTACTGTGTACGTATATTCGTATATGTACACATACAGAAAGCGACGGACAAATGCAGGACAAACGGAGGGACGGTGAATCCGGACGATGTATTATAGACGCGAGAATACAGCTGGTAGCTACGATCGCGACCAGAATAGCTTGAGATAGTAGCACCTACTATAACCTACGCTACGTATATACCGTGCCCACCGCAACCGATAATATGTAACATTGTAAATCGAATCGATACGAGAATTCCCATACTCCTCTTAGAGGGACCCCTGCTGCACGTATAATATAATACCTATACAAAAGCTATACAAACGTGACAATGCTGATCCGATTCGCACCTGCATTGAGTTTAGTGTTATAGCGCAAAGTTGTTGCATGGGAATCCGCTCCATGTTTCTGAGAACAACGCCAAGTTCAGTGCGATAAGAATATAACGTACGGCGAGAGGCGGTGTGTCGGTAATTGTAAGTTTCGTTAGTTTTTCAATTTTTCGGACGTTCGTTTAATCGAGAAGATATTTTTTTCCCCCCTCCCCCCCATTTTTATTAAGGAAGTCGAGCGATCGAATCTCTCTTCGGTGCGAAGAGGAAACTGAGAACGCCCCGCAGCGATACCTCTGACATATCAATAGAAAATTTATCCATTCCGATCATACAACCGTTCCGGGCAAACGTAATACCAGCTCGTCTAATCCTGACACATGACAGCCAACTCCAGTCAAGACTTCCTTGGAACTCACCGCAAGTACGAGCAGATACTACGTGATTCTTCTTTGCTAAACGAAATGGCGAGTTTATATTGCACAATGAATATCTGAATTTTGACGCGTCCTATGTGTTGTGAACTTTAAAAAAAAGTTAGCAATTTTTTTTATTCTCAGACCGAAAAATCAGGGATAACTCGATCTAGTTGGCAGTTTTTGGAATTTTGTGAACTGAAAATTTCGTCATTTGCTTTCGGAGGATGAGATATTATTGGGCACCACGACATGGTAGATAAAATGCTGGTCGCGCTCTTTCAATTTTCAGCGTCGTCCCTTAGCTCGCGATATACAATGGACATGTTTAATTCGTTACTGAATAAACATTTATATGACCGTGGCACGTGCGCCCATATATGAGCCAACAGTAGCGCTCGACTGGTGTTGAGTGAGAGAGCAGCGTAAAAAAACGGACAGTAGCTAAGGGCTCGTATGGTACGTAGGTAAGATAAAGGTCTATTCGGTAGCTGTGCAGCACCCTTTTTGAAACAACCTTATAGGTATAGAGGAGGAACGTCGTTTCAGGAATTCGGGTTTTCACACCCTCTGCCGCGTTTCCGGATGACGCAATAGCCGCGCACCGCAGATATATATATGTATATGAAAGTTATACATCGCGTATCGTACATAGGCTTATATACTATATGTGTAATTATACCGACATACGCGAGAGCTCAGCGTAATCAGCAATGCTAATTTTTACGTGGCAGTCGCATTAATTCTAATTAAATATATTCAGGGATCTCAGATAGCGACCAAGTGGCAATTTGTACCAAAGCTTCGTCCGCAAGAGATAAACTACGTTCAATTCTTTTCCCAAGCATCCATTATCATTATTTTCAATATCGCTGCACGACCAAATTATCACCATAAACTCGGTCTTTTATACATTCCACATAGAAACCACAGATAAAAAAATAATTATACAAAACGCGCGTCAAATTACATCTTGGAAAGAGATTCGCTGTAAAAATAGTTCACATACAAATGCGTAGAAATAAAATGAAATCTAGGCGGCTTTTTTTAAAATAATTTAGTGTATCGAATCTGTGCCGTTTACTTTATTTTATCGTTGAATAATTTTGCATGCAATGTTTCGCGAATTCCCGAGGCGATTTCATGACTGCGGCGGCGGTGGCGGCGACAACGATTCTAGATGTGAAGGAGATTGAATCGGAGTCGTCCGTGCCACGAGGCGCATCCGGCTATAAACTATTTTCTTATTTGTCTTTTCTTTTTTCTTTTCTTTTTTTCTTTTTTCTTCAATACGCTTTCTAGTTTTTCTGCCATGAGAACCGCACAATCCAAACGTTTATCTACGAGTGTGTTAATAATTGTTATTGAATATTCAGTTATAAGCCGTATAACGATCACATGACGCAACATAAGATTCGTAATATGGTAATGAGATGCATGTATAAAATTTTTCTCTGTTAGGTATATTTGTATAAAGATAGGCACGTGTATCCTATATATTGGTACACTGTAGCGACAGGCCGATAAAAGGACATTAAAAATTATAAGCCACGCGGTCATTTACTTCGTCGCTTTTACGCGTTTCTAGCATGATTATGTGTACACCGCATGCAAACTATAGTAATACGAGATCGCCTTATCTGGATTGAATTATTTATACACTCATCTTGATGATAGAATCAATATCTTTAATCTGCATCAAGATAATATATGTAACCACGTATACATACATCCCATACTTGCTCACCTGTCACATTTATTTAGCGCAAGAAAATTTATTATTCATCATATTCCGTGGACACGGTAGCAAAAGGGTGTCCAAAAACACCCCCGGAGCTCACCCTTGAAGATGATAAAATTGGGAAAGAAATAAAAAAAAGGAATAAAAATAGAGTGAAATATAGTGAAAAAAATCTACTGTACGGATCTTTGGAAAATTTGAACCCGCTTTTCGCGCGTAATATATACGTAGTTAGGATAAAATTAATGTACTTTACACTTATTCGAATTACCAGCCGCCCGGCTGCCCAAGTTTCCGAAGTTTTTTGCGTTTATCCCTTAGAAGTTACGGTGGTTTGAATTATCCTCGGTTCACGCTGTACGAAATATGTACAGGTATAACGTATACTTTATTCTATATTTTATTTTATTTATTTATTTGAAAATTTTTTTTTCTTCTTTGTTGAGGAGTATAGTATCGCTTGCACGATAAGTTTGCGGGCTGTGCGGTTCCTTGGCCAGGTTGACGGCTTCATTGCCTCGGATATATTCCTTTTCTGCTGTTTACCGCGCCGCGTAAGATATCGGATAGAAAGAAAAATATACACAACCTGGGGGCGTCGGCGTCTCTCCATCGCACTCGTAGGGTCGCGCGTACATTGAGTTACAACTCGCCTCCCAGCTACAAACTTTGCTTCTTCTTCTTCATCTTCTTTTTCTTTTCTCTTTTTTTCTCTTTTCCTTTTCTTCCGATATGTGCCTCTCTACCCACCTTCTTAACCTCTACACTCCTGCACTGCAAAGAGATTTCTTTAAAAGATTGCACTTTGCCTTACAGGTACATGTAATACGCGCGATTCGATTCAAAATATTTCTAGTATTTCGTACGGGCGAAACGAAAATCTCATCCGTGAAATTTTCAATTTCTTTTTCTTCAATTTATCGCTCATTTATTTACTAAGTTTTTCCATCGCCACGCCGTCGCAGAAGGCGATAAATGCGATTATGCAATTCGGTAGCTACTGCAGAAGTTAATGTAGTTTTGCATCGGAGCGTTTAACGGAAATAATAATTCAAGCGAGTTAAAGGGTTAATTTAATCCGGTAATTGAAGAAAGTCGACTGAACTCGACTGCAAGTGCAACGGTATGAAAAAAAAAAACAAACATGGACACCTGTACCACCTGCTCTCTTTCAAGGCGTCCAATTCTTTGACGCCCCTAACTCTTAACGCCCTATCAAGATCCCTCTCGACTTCTGAACCACGTCACTCTATACATATACACATCGACTATATGCCAACATTTTTATGTTTTTTATTTTTTCTTTTTACTCACCGTTGCAGGTATAAAGTGCGAATCCTTTAGTCCGTCTGTCTGTCCGTCTGTCTGCCTGCCTGCCTGCCTACCTACCTACTTGCCTGCCTGCCTGCCTGCCTGCCTGGGTTGGTTTTAAAGAAGAGAAAAATTCACGCGTAGAACGCGTCGTTCCTCCCGCAGTGCTTCGTACACCACAGAGAGAAAGATACAACGTTACCGATAACGAGAACGACGTACCTGAGGAGACAAGGAATCCGATATATCCGTTCGGATCAGGACTCGGCGGTAATGGCGTTTCGCAAGTCGCCTTTTAGTAATAGTCGGTTCCTCCACTGCAGGTCCTACGCAGGTAGAATGAAAGTGAAAGAAGCGACACCTTTTTTTATGTTTCGTTTTTTTGGGTTTCACGATTCTTCTCACCGGCCCTTACGCATCCAACTTTTCTCCAGTTTAAGTTTACTCGGAAACACTATGAAACTGTGAATGTTCATTCTCTTTGAATTCCATCATTACAGATTCAAATATATTCACCTTAGATTTTTGCCAAGGTAAAAGAAAAACGTGTAAAATCATCCCCGAACATTTCGGTTACGATTCCAAGTCATTCACAAAATGATCATGTACCAATGAGGAATGAAATAAAAAAAAAGGTATTGAAAATCGGATAAAATTGACGTAAGAATATAAAAAGAGAAGGACGTTGAGTGCTTCCAAAGACGGACGTACACGGAGCGACCGATCTATCGTTGGTAAAGTTTCTTGGAGAAATCGTATCCAACGTATACATTCCGTTTTGTAACGATCCTTAGGGTGTGCAGGATAAGAGTTGGTCGAGAAGAAGTATAAGTTCGATTCGACCTGAGAGGTTTCTGCGCGATGTGCAGGAGTCGTGTGAACGGCTTAGCTGCCGCGCTGTCCATCCGACGGGATATGGCCGAGAACCGCGAGCGATTGTTGAGTACCTTCTTTCGTTCGTGTTAGGTAGTCCTGAGCTGCGCCATAAGCGTACATTTGTGTTTGTCGATTCGGATATACGTTGGAGACGAGAACATCGCGCGACGATTCTTTCCATACCATAGCGATTCAGACGACGACGACGACGAAAACGAAAACGACTACGACGACGACGACGACAACGACGACGAGTGCGCTATGCAAATATCTATATAGCTATACGTAAATGTTACAGAAATGTGCAACGACATCGAACTTTCAATGGTATCGACGATGCCGTAAACAGTAGCCGATCCTTGAACGCCGAGCAAAAGAGATCAAGGATTTATATATCGCGTTGTATACTTCAGACTATATAGAGACGACTTTTATTTCCAATATAATCTCCACTCAATTACGTACATGTCTAGTCGAGTTTTGAGTCCAGTTTATTTACTGTGCATATGTAAAAAATTACCTTTTTTTTTTTTCGTATCGTCGAATTAGTTAAAATACGATATGCGGGGTAGGTAGAAGAAAACTATCCAAGAAATATACTCGAAAAAATTCATATATGAGAAAGCTGGGTAGGCGCTTCTTATCTGAATCCTTGAATCTAATATAAATATACATATCCAAGAAAATATGAGGCTGTAAGTTAAGCCGGTCGCCCCGGTGGGTTTTAGGCTCGGGAAAATGAATGAAAATTCCACTTTGTATATAAGAAATATTCCACAACTTGAATCCAACCCGCGTGTTAGTGCGACGGGCGTATATGCTACACGGAATGGTATACCCTCAACTTTTTCCCAATTTAACCAAAACCTTTTCCATTTCTTAGCCCTTTCTTAGGGTCCAAATGCCCAAGATAGACCCGGAGACCCGTAACTTCTGCGCTCGAGCTCAGCTTCATCTCCACACAGTGTACGATTATATTTCTAAAGCGATACGTGACTTTTTTTTCTTCTCTTTTTTCTTTTTTTTCCTTCAGCTGGAATCTCGACGCAGAAGAAATAACCAAACATATAGGACATAACTTGTGAAGTAGAAAAGCTGGAAAAGGACGAAATATTTAAGAAGAAGCATAGATATTGTGGGCGAGCTGTTGGGCTATCAGAAGCCAAACCCGAAAGTCGAGTCTGGTCGGCAGCTCGAACAAGCCGGAAAGTCAGGCTACGGTATACTACGAGTTGTTAGGTGAGCTGCTGCTGCTGTTGCTGCTGCTGCTGCTAAGGCAGAGTTGAAATTTACAACTTGCTTCCGCCACTGTCTGCTGAAAGGGAGGAAGTTTACCCACGCGATGGGCCCCTCTGTATACCTTAGTAGTTGGTACACAACATTATCTCAGCTACCCGGGTTATACCTCAACACAGATTTCAGATACTCCCGCGTGAGAAGAACGAGCTAACTGTCCCCGGAGTCGTCGTTACAGTCAAAAATTACTGCAAACCTTCTTACGTACAAAAGTGGAACGGGCGAGCGCAGATGTTGCAACGTAATAAGTAGGATGTCTGAAAGATATAGAGAAACAACAAAACCCGCATATTTTACCATTCGCTGGATCGATCGTAGATGATAATTACCAATTACACGTAATATTTGACGCATACGCATACGGAATGACAAATAGTTTCCTTCAAATTCCGAACAATTGAAGCCAATTGCACCCCGTTTATTACTCGCGTACATGCATACGTAGAGAAAAATAGAGAAAGAGAGGGACAGCGAATGGTTGAGTGACGTTGAGCGTTGGTAATTTTTATGCAACTTATTGCTTGCATGCTCTCGAGATTCGATTAACTTGGTGCCGACGCGTACATTTTGCTCGTACTGGACACACCGCGAGCTACAACAACAGCAGCAACAGCAGCGGCAGCGGAACCAGAATCAAAAGCCCGGGGCTGCAGCAGCAGCAGCAGCAGCAGCAACAAACAACCGATCGATTCATGAGTGCAAAAACGCAAACGAGCTCACGTAGGTATATATTATAGTATATATATGATCTGGTCTAAAACTGCGGTACAATGTTACGTACATTCTATTCACATTTTTACAAGTTCCAACAGCAAGCAAGATTAGCTGTGTCATATTATCTGGATAATTTATCGTGTACTCGCGGTATAACATCAATACTCCAGTGTCTAACACCACAGCGATCACTTGACCATAAATGTTAACATTTTATCCATATAATAGTTAAGACAGTTACGTTTTACCCAAACATTATAATAGCGTCTACTACTACATAGCTATACAAGAAAACATTTCCGAACCTAAAGTATCGCCCGTAAATCATAAATCATTCGCAAGTGAGAGACCCCCATCCATTCATGGTGCAACAGAGGCATTCTCCGTATAACTAGCGTATGGGTAGGTACCATAAAACCCGGATGCCCGATGGACTTCTAAGCTTGGGCGGTCCTTGGTATATTAATTTCAGGATATTATAGAAAAGATTATTACGGTCTATAATACTTATACATTATACATAGAAAATAATAACGAACGGTCCCGTTGTGTCGGTCAGTCCTGGAATAAGAAAACCAAAAAAGAAAAAAAAAAAAATGAATTCAAACGGAGAAAGAGAATTCGTTTAAGGGAAGAAAGCGTGTGAGCGCGGGAAAACAAAAATTAGAGATAGCCGGTAATAAAAATAGGAGAGAGAAAAAAAGAAGAAAATTATAGGAAATAAAATGATATCGCTATCGACATTATTATCCTCGCAGCCATATGTTGATACGCATTTCCGAGACAATGTCTTGGTATGTTTACCGCGGGTTTTACGAGTCGTAAAAGAAGCTGGCAGTCGTGCTTTTCACCGTCTTTAGGTTACTACCACTTCTTTTTCTGACTGAGAGCGCGTAAGAGGAGAAGAGGAGAATATAGCCAAGTTGGTCTTCTTTCGGTATATAGACGGGTATATAGAATTTGGTACCAGGGATGTTAGTCCCCGCAGTGATCCTCTTCTCGTTTCACGCCTCAACCCCTCCCCCAACCCCTTATCCCGCGCTAGGAAGCTAACTGATAATAATGCCGGTTTTATTGTACAATAACCCTTAAACGCGGCGATAAAATACCTCTTTATGGCATCAAAAATGAAAGAGGGAACTCCCGGGGGTCCGGGACGCCCGGGACGACCGGGAAGCTTGGCGTCTTTGGTACAACAGACGCCATCTATTCAGAAAGCTCTAAACCACCAAGAGCTTCTAACACCCTGATTTAAACCCTGCAGGTCCTCGGGATTACCATCTACAAGGATGAGGAGGGTTCCGTTAACGCAACTCTTCAAATTATTATAAAATAAAAAATCGAAAACAAAAAAAAGAAACCTTGCATGAAAAACCAATTTGTCCCGAGCAATTTCGACGATGCCTAATTATTATTAATTGATATATATTTATCAACGAACGTATATCTGCTGCACTCAACAACATGTTTCCGCCGTGTATATATAACGTTGCGGAATCTGTTGAGAGAAAAAAAATAAAAAATAATTCATAGGTTTCACGATGACAGTTGAAGAAAAATGTGCTAATCCGCCGCAGGTTGTTATTACATGGCCGTACACCGATTTCTAAATTTCAAATTCTTACAGAAATATCGTGTCTCCGATAATTTACGATATTTTTATTATTTATCTAGGTATGTAATCCGGCCGGTGTACCGTGATAATCCCGAGATATAAATGGCGTTAGAAAATAAAGAAAAAAAATAGAAGACAACAACAAATAAAATAAAAGTAAAAAATAATAATCACGTATGCCGTACACGCACATCGTATACCCGGGTCCCTGCGGACATGTACGTTACAGGTGTTTCAAACTATACAGATCAAAGTTACACACGCAACTATTTTCTGTACGTATATATACCACATTATAACGTAGAATAACTTTGACTAATTCTCTTCCTCATTCCTAGAATATTATTATATACTCGAATATACACGAAAATTAGAAAACAATAAATTATAGGATTAAGGAGAATTTTTGATGAGCATAGGAATTTCGTTACTGCATTTTTACCCAGAGCTTATATTCGACTGTCCGATTGTATTTCTGCTTTTTTTTTTTCATCTTCTTTAATACGTTTTAATTTCTTTTTTTTTTTTCTCCTCTCTTCTCCATCAGACGCGGTGGATCGGGTTTGGCTGGTTGGCTGCTGCACCATAAGAGAGGATCGGAACGCGCGCGGAGCAAATTGGAAAGAAACCCGGTGTTTTCTCCGTGTTTCATCTGCGGCGATTCCAATAATTAAATCGTTAGCAATTATCAAGACAAGATGCTTTCGGGCGTATGGTTCGAAGTTTAACGTTATATACACGTGTTCGTTTATATTTAAACTTGTGTATGTTCAGTGTCCGGAATACCACCAAATGATGCGTGTGTGGAGTGGATTATTTTCCATTTTCCTTTTTTTTTTCTTTCTTTTTTTTTCCCAATTTTTTTTTTGTTTTTGTCCCTTTTTCTTTTTCATCCTCGAGCAGACAGCGCGGTTGCATTCCTGCAGCCCCTAAATACTAATCATTGGGCAGCGAAGCGCTCTGCAGTTGGACCTCGGCTGTATTTTAATTATACCGCAGGCCACAACCTCGCCCAATCTCGCTCGCTCGCTCGCCGCCGCTTCGAAAAGTGAAGAAATAAAAGCAGAAAACATGCCCAACCCACCGCAGCCCCCGGCGTCCGAGAGTCCGAGCTCTCCTGCCCTGCATGCTGCTGCTGCTCCCGCTGCTGCTGCTGCTCCTCTTCACTGCTCTTATATTTTCTCTTCGTTTCTCATAATCTTTTCTCTTTTTATCCTCGATCCCTCTCTCACTCCCATTTAAGGCTCACAATCAGACCCCATGATGATATCCATCCCCCCCGCACCTCCCCCGCCCGCGCCGCCTCGAGTCTCCGACGCATACAGGTATATAGCTTTGAGCAGAGAGTTCGTTTGGACACGAAGGTTTTTTTTGAAACGCGTAAAATCCGAGATATGTGGCAGGTTGAACCTGAAGGGTGCGCAGGTTTGAGGGAGTAAAAGCGCTGAGGTGAAGGACTAAAAGGGGCCAACGGGGGGTGCGTGGCAAACGGTGCAGAGAACGCAGGGAAAAAGAAAGGAAGAAGTAGGGGCAGCAGCAGCTCACCGCTGGATATTATCAATTACGATGCAGATGCCCTCCCTATAAATTATTCGGACCCCGTGCTGGAGCGGATGCGAGAAGCTCTCTGTATTCTCCGACGACCTCTCTGCCGCAGCGCCCGGATCAGAGTGCTACTCGGACCCGGTATAGGCGCCCTTTTCTAACAGTGGGATGTCCTTTGGGCTTCATACCGAGAGATCGAAACTGGACCGAGGCTCTAGAGTAGCTCTTTTATAACATAAACGTGCACCGCGTATCATACCATCCCCCGAAACCCACACAGATCAACCAAAAAAGTATCTATATACGTATAGTCAAAGGATCGGGCATATAAATCTACACTGAAATATGTAATGATAAAAGATAAAAATCGGTAAGATGAATTGACTAGAAAATTGCAATTGTTGCGAATGAATATTCTGTGTAGTAATTTTTTTTTCTCTTCAGAAACAGAAGGATATGGTTTTTGTGCAGCCTGTATGCTCGATGGCGTTACACGCCTTCTCGGTGAGGTCGGTAGATGCTGGACCCTAAGGGCTTCAATTATTCGATGGGAGTATTATATTAGTTCGCGTTGCAGTAGCTTCTTTTCACAGCAGAGTTGATGTTGAGTTATGGATAAAGATATTTTTGAAAGGCACCGATTTCCTAGGACTACTCGATTATTACCGGCTACCTGCGAAAACCCTGACCCGCACCCGTCGATCAATTTTAATTTTTTCCCATTCTCTTACGATTTCAAAAAAAACAGTGGCACACTTTAAACGATCATTTTTTAAACTCACCATCGCGATATCCAAGAAATGTAATTTTTACATATGCGGTCATACCACGATCCCTAGGTTTACAGACGTTTGAAATAAACTGCAAATTCAAAACCTGCAGCACACATAGAATTCCATTCGGGTGGTCAAAATATCCGCCCATCATCTGACCACCGATCAGATTATATGCGTTCAAAACGAACTAAAACGTAAAGCGTTTCTTTTGTGTGGGCGTTTCACGGTTAATTATCTGCAGGTAGGTTAGGAATTGGTATATATACACCGAGATGGTTCAAATATTCCTGAGGGATGCGAGAATACAATCGACATAGGGATGACTGAGGAGGGGCGTGTCTCCGATCCCGTCAGCCTCATGATTTCGATTTTCGTTTTTTCTTTTTCAACATCCCTATAGCTATACATGCTCTAACTATCGGCACACCATACAACAAACTGCATAATATAAAGCAGCTGCGTTATGCCCACCTAAGAAACCATATTAAGCGAGTTTCGGTATACATTCGATCTTAAAAAACGAATTCAGAATTCCGCGAAGAGATTATGCTTGAGATAAAATCTTAAAACTATATCTCGCTCGTACCTCAATCTGCGAAGTCGAAAATAAAATAATTCTTCATTTTGCTTTAATCTGCGATCTTAATGAGAATCGTTCTTAGCGTTATTTTGTCGAGATTCAAATTTTCAACCAATATATATCCATATTATTTTATTCTAAATCTTTCTCTCTGTCTCTCCACCCCTGTTTCTTTTTTTCTGGACAAGAATAATTCAATTCCTATGTATCCCTTAGATATACCATAATGATGAGAATCGAGAGACTATAGCCGCGCGCGAGAATCTCGCTGATTCGCTGGTACATTCATTAATAATTCATATCATAATGGAATTGCGTGCAGGAATAAAAAAAAAAAAAAAGAGAGAAAGAAGACGAAAGGAGAATAGAAGAAAAAAAAAGCCGCGGCGACTGACCCGAGCCGAGCCTTTTCGCTGGATGTATATATGTATATATGTGCGATTTGATACAGAGAAAATCCCAAGGTAAAATGTGGGAAGAAAGAAAAGGCGAGAATTGAAGAGATCGTAGAGACAAACCAGCACAATACGCGTATAATAAAGCGCGGGGATGAGTAGAGCGAGAAAAATAAAGAAAAAGGAAAAAAAGTCGGGAATAAAAAATATATAGAAAAATGAAAAAAAAAAAGAGAAGAAAAGTGTGGAAGACCACCGGCCAGGCGGACCCCGCGAGAATGACGTCGACGACGCGACGCGACGGCAGCCGGGCTACCAATAGGCGGGTATATAACTACATATATTTTCTGGAATACATAGTAGGAAAATTATAAAAACTGACTCGAAATAAGAGGGGCAGCAATAAAGAGGGATGTTTATGAGACACGTGGCTCCCGCGCGGATGGGGAGGTTTATACGAGAAGAGGTCGAGCGTGACATCGCGCGCAAGGTTGTTTATTGAATCCGAAGATGCATGCTATATGGAGATCATTTCAGTTTAATAATCGTCGAGCTTCAGGTTCATTTTCAATCTATAGATATTATTTTTACTTGAATTATATAAATTTTCAACCAGATGTATTCGTATACCTATATGTTCGTCTTCACATTATTTTGTACAACGGATTCAATCGAAACGAAAAAATTATTTCTGTATGTAAATATTTTACATCGCATCCCGCTGCAGCTGAGCGTAAATTAAACCATCCATCCATTTGTCCATCTGTATTCATATTCCGTGTTCCGTAATTCATGCACATTTTTATTTTCATTTTCATTTCTATTCTGTTCTTTTTTCTTTTTTTTTTTTACTTTTTTATTGTTATTTTCATTTTCATTTTTGGTGTCAAAATTGTAAAGGCTTGTATTTTGATGGGCATTTTGAAGGGACGGGGGTCCCAGAACACGATAAATCTTCGCCTTTCTCTCTCGTTTTTTCCCCCCCTCTGAATTTTCTACATCGCAATTTAACGTGTATTTCGAATTTACAGAGAGTAGAGTAGACAGCAAAACGCGATGGATCATGAACCGGAAATAATTCCATTAAAATCAAAAAAAATTCCGATCAAGAAAAAAGTAAATCAAATCATTACCTATAAACCTATACACGGCATGCGGGACTTAATTCCAGAGATCAATTTACAACGCTAAAATTTTTATTTCAGTATAATTAATTATTTCCAGCTCATACGTAATTAAATATAATTTTACACATCCGCGCCTCGTATTGGGGTGTACATATATGGTATTGCTTATGTAGAAAAAAAAAATTTAACACGATTACTTTCTGTTTTTTTTTTCTTTTCTTCCACACTGGAAATTGTGAGGCACTGTAAGCTGAACTTGCGACTCAATCTTTGAATATGCCAACTGCGAGAATATCAGAACAGTTTTTCCCACAGAGAATTTTTATGTATAGTCGTAGGATAGGAATATATAGATAGGTATATATGGAAGGTGGTAATGTATGCATTCCTGGGTCGCGTGTTAATATGGATAGGGACAAAATCGAGCTGTAGGAATTCCTATCTCTGGATTTTCATGACGTCAAGTTTAATCAAGACAAATCGTGATGTCAAATCACTAATTTGTAGCTTCGCGATGAGAAAGCGTATTGCTGATACGTGGATTAACATATTTTAAGGTCGCAATTAGCGGCTTTCAATCTTCAAAGTTACACTGTTTCAACGATTCTACGATCTACGTAATGGAAAAATAACACCTGGCGAAAACAAAACTATATAAAAAGTGAAAACAAAATTGAAAACAACAAAAATTGTTTCCGTTGCCGCACTCCATAAGTTATATCCATCCGTGTAGAGAAAATTTTTTCATCGTATATTGAAACAAGATTTTGTCCCTGCGTGTCTACGAAGCATACAACACGTGTAGCGGATATTGCGTAGGTTTATAAGCCGATGTTGAACATCCGCAAACTTTATCTCCTGATGCAGATGAAACTTGAAAGAATCTTTTTCCTACACTGCACCGTATAGCTAGGCGACTGACTTCGAAACGATCCGACGTTAATATACGGTCGTCCAGAATCCAGATCTCCATAGTTCCGCGCACGCGGTATCCCACTGCAACTTACCTGTCCGACTACATGTATATACCTTTTATAATACCTTCCTGCGAATGTTGAACGAATGAAAGGCTAGAGGATAGCGATCGTTTTCAGTTACAAGTAGCCGCGTTACAGCCCGCGGTAGTCAGTCGACCGACAGTAAACTGGTAAAAAAAAAAAAAAAACTAAACTAAAAGAAAAAGAAAACTAAATAAAAATGCAAAACGCGCTGTCATGTTATATCCCGATCCGGGAGCGCCATAGGTTGTCCAACTCTCTGTAGTCGTATAACCCTACGTCTTGCCGACGGGTTGAATTCACCGAGCCCTTTCACAGTATCAAAAAAATTTATATGTCACAGGCTTTACGTCGGCTCGAAATTTTTCGAAAACTATTTCAGCGTGTTGTAAGATCGATGATCGAATCGCAATGGAAATTTGCGGAAAATTTACAATAGGTGCGAGTGGTGTTATCTAGTGTCTCATTGATTGGATATTTTTACCGCTGCTGTCCAGAGAAAAATTGTTGCGCTGTACGATGTGAGATTTTTACCGTCGCGGCGTCTATAGCTAGCTGGGGAGCGTCGGAAAAGGCGTCGAATGTACGCTACACTATAAATATACCAACTATAACGGCGTCGGTTTGGTTTAATATTTTGTGTAACGAAGATGATCTTCCTTCGGTCGAGCTGCCAGCGTCGCATCGTTATAATTTTCATACAGTCGTTCCGTAAGACCCGTGATAAATCTTATAGATGGAAAATTGATGGAGGAAAATTAAGCGCGACGGTAACTGTGTGGCGGGAAGAAAATTTAACTATATGGGCTTCGGGTTATAACGTATACGCTACCGAGTGAAACAAACATAAGTTCTACGGATGCGAACCATAAACTCCGAGAGACACTAATAGAAATATGAATTCTAAGACGGTCTTATTTTGTTTCATCGTTTCTTTTTTTTTCTTTCAAAAATTTTTTTCAAGTCACCAGTCACTCTTTACTCTCTGTCGTATATGTAATGATACGCATATAGTCTCGATTATTATAGAATCGTCAAAATTGTTGTCAGACGTTAAGAAGACAGACGGTGGTGGTGTAATTATTCATACTCAAGTATAACAGTCTCAAAAAAACGTGTCAAATTGTTTTTTTTCCCATTATTTTTCAATCCTCTACGGTTTAGATGAATATATTCTAATGTCTAAATTTTAAATATGATCGTGATGTAATTATGCGACGATGAGACACCTTCATCTATTCTGCAATACGAAATGCATCAGCTGCGCTCGATTGCATTTGTAATGCAGTTTCAGTGTAACGTGTAGCACGCGGGGGTCGCGTTGCAGCAATTGCGTTGCACGTTGTGCAGGGGACGAAGCGTGTCAGAAATCAGTGTAATTTAATATCATTGTCAATGCTAAATACCTCGTTAGACCCCCATATCTTACACCTCGGTTATATTCACGTCGAGCAAAAACTTACCCTGATTCGCACTTTACGGATAATAATTCTACCAATCATGTACCGCGTTGCACTCAAAAAATTACCTACGCATTTTATGTCAGTGGATTTACATCCCCAATCACACCCACGCAAATAGAGGAATTTATCCTCGAAAGACTTTGATTTTAATCGGCGCAAATTTCAAGTCATACTTTCTGTTTCGTTTTTTTTTTCAAATATGCTGAGAACTTTTGTGCCTCCAAAAATCATCTGAAAATCAAGCAGAGTATGAAGGAACTCGGTGTATTTCTTATTCTTTTTTTATAATTTTCAGACTGCAGCATAATGTATAAAATCCATCGCCAAAACACACCTGTATAAGTATGCGACGTGGTGCAGATGGGTGACTGTATGTATTTTCACTCTCACCTAAAGCGTCGGTGTAAGTTGGAACGCGAGTCACCTGATTTAGTGTCGGATTGGTCACGGATTGTCGCCTCACCCTCTTGGGGCGGCTGAGAGACCCGGCGGACCCAAGTCCGATGCTATAATATTTTCGATTTTTCTTATTTTCGTTTTCTCTCTCGTTTTTTTTATTCTCTCTTCTTATTTTTCCCTCCCCCGACCTTCCACTCCAGTGCTTCAACATCTTTGATCCCCCGCCGCCTACTGCCACCTGATCATATATATCCACCGCTATATTATACACGTATATATACGGTTACGCACATCGAACAAACTCCGCTGATGCAGATGCCGCACCCAACAGAAAAGAACCCGCGCCCTTCCCCTCCCGCCCCCACCTTTACACCCTTCTCAACGATACCTACCTCCAATTTCACAGCTCAAAGTGCTGCTGCAGTTATAATATGTGTACGCAGGTACGCCTGTATAATGTCGAAAGAAAGTTATTCGCGATCGCAATTCAACGACGCGATTCAAAAGATCCATCGTGGGAAACTTGGAGATTCTCGATCTGATTCGATCCATCAGAATTTTGACTTGACTATGGGGAGCGAGATGGTGAAGGGAAAAAACGTATAATTATATCGCAGATTTTGACAATCGCATAGAACCGAGTCAACGCTGGAAAAAAGAAACTTGAAGAATCTATCATTCTTTTTTCCATCTCGCGATGGTATCATATTGTGCATACCTAGTATAACGATTTCTATGACGATGATGGTTGAACTAGTGAAAATAACAGCGGTAGGCGTGACTGGTTTAGTAACGTCGTTAACTTTGATACCGAGCAGTAAGTGAAATATACCAAATCTCTGCATAGATATGATTTTCAATTGAGTCAGCCTAGATGTTAACTCGGCAAGAAATGTGATTGAAAAATTGATATTATAAAATGATCGTTAGAATTCATACTATGCAAAGTAGATTAGTTGATGAAAACTTTATTTCGTTGGACGTTTTATCGATATATTGTATATACGGTGAAGAAAGAGTGAATAATGATGGGGGAATGAAATGGCGTTGGATTTTCTTGGTGACATTTACGAACTAACTATGCAGCTTCGATGGGTGAACCTGTAAGAATTCGTGACGCCTGGGCGGCGGAGGAGGAGGAAAAGGAAGAAGCAGAGTCGGAAGGCAATCTCTACTAATGACCTTGGCTAAGGGGGTACATATAACCCAAAAGCTCGTTGGTTCCTCGCATATCGTAAAATGGCCGAAAGGAATATTTTTAATTAAAAGTCTGAAAAGCCGGAGGGTAAGGTACGAAAGTATATGAGGAAAGTTGTCGTGACCGGGCCCGGGTTGGCTAAAAGGGTTAAAGACGCGGCACCCTGGATGCACTCCATATGTATACCAAACTGCTGCACAAGCTGCCCAAACTGAACCTCCACAGCTAACACATGCTTGGTCCTTTATTTATTCGAGGCTTCGATATTTTATATTTTAATATTTACGACTACCCTAAGAGTATAACTTTTGGGCATTCAGGAGGTGCTTTCGAAACTTAACAACCTCGCTGGTTTCATCCAGCTTGTCTCAGCACCATCGGAAATCTCTGTAGCGTTATACCTACTAAAATGCGTTTTAACTTTGCTTCCCCAACGCGTCTCTTCGTAGTTATACCTACTGCACCATGCAGATATACCAGCGCTAAAGTATATTCTCCACTCCCTTTCGGGGATTATAAACTTGAATTAACATATCGACGCGACCAAGGAACCGAACCGAGTTACTAAATCACCGCGAGACACGCCATAATAATCGTTTCGGAAAAAACTATATTCCAATCCTGTGTGTATAAAAATCGAGTCCTTATTTCTTTCCTCATTAGTATCTTCCAAGGTTATTAAAAGGCCCATTATACTAAATTTCTTTATGGGAATTACGTTCATTCTCTTTCCGATGGGATGCAGCATTATGCCGTGAGCTAATTCCTCACGCCCTCGGATCTGATGATCACGTATGCAGAGATTCTTTTCCTTTTGTTTTTCTCGGTAGGATATGTGAGTAATAAATGATATTGAGTTGTCGTAGATAAACTCAAAGTATTTTTGAATAAAGTAAAACTACAGGCACATCTCGATATACCTTTAACCGAGTATGGAGTAGGGGAGATGGCATTCACCGCATCAGAGCCGAAGACTAACGGTCTTGAAGTCCGCCTCGGAGAAGAGGGCGGTGTGAATCCAGTGATAAATGATACTGATGTGCGCCCTGGCAGAGGGCCTAGACCTACAAACCCACAAACCAAGCCGACCTCTGTTATAGGCCAGCAGCAGGAGCAGCAACAACAACATCAGCAGCAGCAGTACTTCCAAGACAGCCATGATCCAATGGGACTGGGTAACAGAACGGACCTTGTCTTGTCCAACGCCGCATATTAATGGGAAAACATAATCGCCACATCGCGGTGCAGAAGGAGCACCAGGCCCAGAACCAACATCGGCATCGGAGCGAGAGAATATTATCTTCTCTTCGTTCGACTTGGGATTCTCTTCTTCGATGCAGTTTCGACCTCGTCGAGCGTAGTTTACTCGAAGCGGCAGTAGGCGACAGTCTTCAGGGTATGGAGAAAAGGCGATTCCCGGTCAGCACCCGCCCTCAGTTTTTCCCTAGGGTGTCGTACTCGTATCCGTCTCCGTCTTGCAAAAGTGCGTCGTGACCTCGCGTGCGCGAAACGATCACTGTAACAAACTAAAGATCTTATCGGGGTCAAATTTCGAGGCTGCTGCAGAACGCGATATAACGTCGAGTGTGACACGTGAAAAGAAAAAAGAAAAAAATGTCCAAATAAACAAATGAGAGTAAAATTAAATCAATTCTAAATTGTGCGTGTGGTTATCACTGTATATTACGTGTTACGCATAATTTTGCAATTCTATTTGCACTCGAACACAACGTAACGCAACGGGTAACAATTTGCGTGCGATAAGAAAAGTTTAACCCTGCCACTACGTAATACGACATAGCTAATGTGCGCGTGTACGAGCTAAGAAAAATTTTCAACGATTTTATTTCGTCAAGATTAAAGTGATATTGTGACCCGTTACGCGGGTATACCTATATAGTCTTGTGTAAACTATGGATTTCAAATGGTTCCGTTCTTCTGCTTCACTTCATTACACGTATAATATTTGATACTAAAATTTCTGTGGAACTAAACGTTGTAGGCAACTGGAGGAACAATTAAGTGGCTCGATAAAATCAGACGATATACCGGTACTGCAGCAGCATCGATATAACACTAGCGGTACGTAAGTTGATCGACAATAAAGGTGATCGAGACCTTGGCATAGGTTTGATTACGTAGTTTAACATCGAACTTACGTACACACTGTGGTAAAGCTTGACTATCAGTAACAGCAAAGGTTCCTCTTGTACGCGGGGAAGGTTGTGCAGGAGGATAGAGCCGCCTCTCGGATACGCCCACCTCCGAGAGGGACTCGAAAGAGGCCGCATTACGTTATACGTACGTTTGCCTTTCGCGCTGGACGTACATACAAGTTGGAAACAAAAAGAAGAAAAAAAAAAGCAGCCTGCAGGCGTATACGAGCATCGAGCTGATCCAAGGCGAAGGTTTAGGTGAAGGGAAGGTAAGGCGAGGTGAGGTGGGTACCCCACACGGGGATAGAGCCGCTGAAGACGAGGTCGTTCGACGAGCAACTTACACCGAGCTGCGTGAAGCCCCCGTGCAGCCCGTGTTCGTGCGTGCATGGTCGTTTAATGGACCCAGCTAATGACTATTGGCCGCCGTCCTGGGCGGGACTCGCCTTGTGCACAACGCGCACGAACTCACAAAGTTCACTATACGCTCTTAGTAGGTACCGATATCTACATATATACACAAATAACTTCCATGTACTGTTGTTCGCCATTCTAACAAACGATCTTATATACGGATTTTAGAAGAGATTTTAATTACGGGCAATTGTACCCCATCGATTTCTTTAGCGGGATTCCAAATATTTTCCTATATATATATTTCTTCGATGTCTATGTAATGAGATACATGTGCGATCAAGATCGGTTTGTAATACGCGAGTATAGTGTTATGTATTTATGTATACATGCGGATAGGTATGTATGCTATGGAGAGAGAGAAGCGACGACGCCGTTCAAACATTGAAAGCATCCATCACCCTGGGTTCCGTGGCCTATCTTTTGCTGTGGATCTCTTTTTCATAATTATACTCCCAACTACCCCTCACGTATAGTTCCTGCTTTCCTATACTCAAACGACCAACGAACTGTGTAACACCCGTTCTATCCATTCGCCCACTCCGCGTTCTCCAGTTCCGTAAACCTGACGCCCGCTGCAGCGGCAGCTAGAACAGAAAAAAAAGTTTAATTTATTATTTTTCTTACGAAGCTATGACACTTGATTATGAAAATTTGGCGGAAATCAGTTGCAAGAAATAAAACAAATAAAAGAAACTTTGGTATAATAATCTCTTCAAGATTCTCTTTCTTTATAATAGGGTTATGAGAAGATTTAGAAACGGACGAGACACACGCGCTGAACAGAAACCCATGACTTGCAATTATTGATCTTGATAGTCACGAGGCAGGTGTTTGACATCAATCAGAGACTCCGGCAGGTTCAGCTGTAGAATGAATACATCATATTTTTGAGATAAATTCTTGATAACACTATGAGAAAACTTGTGCTCGATTTTGTAGTCGGAGAATATTTGTAATTCGCGATTATACGAATGGCGCTAATACGATGAATTTTGGTGCAATGATTGTCAATCTCAGTGGAAATTCTTGATAGCATTTTATTGTTTAAATAATAGATAATGACATATAGTCTGCGGATCACGAATTATATCTCGACATATAAAATTCTCACGGATCGTGACACTCTGCAACGTACGACACTCATCGTTTGAATCTTTAGGAAAGAAATAATGTCTGGACGGTAACAAGTACATAAAAATTTCATGAATTCCGTAACAACAGTATATGTATACCGGTCTCTAAGCGACAGCTCCAGAAATTCTATTGTTCACAAATATATATATATATATATATCTATATGTGCCCGCAGATAATTTTCAAGCAACATCTCTAGCACCTGGCACCAATCTTCATAAAATATTTACTCGGACGATCATAAATATATAAATATATACCACCCGGTAGACCATATAGCCCATCGAATCGCGAAACAACAATTAGCCTGACGTTTCGAAACCCATTTCAAGAAATTATTTATCATTATAGTTGATCACGATATTCGAAACGATATTCCCATAGTTGCGAATATACGTGTTAGTTTATTCTATTTCATTTTACTCGCTATATAATTTTTACATTTGATTTTTTCTTTTTTTTTTTCATCGGGCACGGATATCAAGTTTTCCTGAAACGTCGATGATCGCGTCGCTCGCGTTCATTATCATGTCGGATTGTAAATTAATTTGCATATATCTGTATTAACTCAAACATTTCTGTACTACTTGTGGTATCTATACGATGAAGAAAAGTGGTGGGGACGTTATGGTCACCAGGTGCTCAATCTTCATACGGATGACTAATAGATGCCTGATGCAACTACCATATTTATTGATTTGCTAATTCAATCAAGTGTGTAAAGTGCGAAAGCGTGTGTAGTTTTGCTGTCGCAACTATAATATCAGCTGATATATTGTCTCGTACTCATTATCGAAACGAATACAGCCGCTTAGGTCGTCGTGTAAACGTATGCATAAAAAATATATGTGTAAACTGAATGTATGTATAAATTTTAAATTTAACGGTTAACCTTACGGTGTCGCCTTCGAATTTAACACCTGTCGACACGAGCGATTCGCAATTAGATGTCTGGCTAACCGCAGCAATAACTAACGCGCGCCTGTAATGAGATAAATTAACCCCGCGAGGGCAAGGCTCGACGATCAGTTAATTCTTGCTTTTCGTTTTTTCTGTCATTTTTCGCGTCCTCATTTCTTCAGAAACTTGCAGCTTTTCGTACACGGCCTCATGTATCAAAAGAAGAAAAAAATTCAGGGCTATCAGAAGCGTGAAATTAATATAAGAGTTCGAAATTATAATTGAAACGATGAAAAGTATCTCCAAAAGTTATTACATACCTCGAATTCGTGTACGTCAATTAATCTCACGTTGCAGTTTCGATCCGCACCTCGCGATTGTATTAAATAAAATATTCATTCATTGCACTCATACATTTGGCGTACGGCCACGGGTTTCGATTTTAATCGATGCGCAGTAAATTGTACTTAAAGTATTTACACCATTGCTGAAATTCAGAAAATTTATACGTGTACCACCAATTACGAAAAGATTGCATTGAAAATTCCGGACACATATTATAGATACTTCGTATTATTCGTGTTTCGCAGATTCTGATCTTGTATTTTTGTTTTTATTTTTTTTCTTCTTCGAGGAACCGAAATCTGTTTTGAGAGCTGGAACTGGAACGAGACCAGGTGATGAGTCTCTGCTGGAAGAAGATCGGCCCTGGAGCATATGAAACCTGCGCTCCAAAGCAATCAGTTTGGGCCAATCTCGAGACTGCTAATCACGAAACGTTATAATTGCCCCGTGTAACTATATAGGCCGAAGCTCGGACGTTACTTTTTCATTTGTTTTTTTTTCTCTGGAGGATCATTCTACGGAACGTTTGAGATAATATTATAATCGGAGACAATTAAATCGCCCTGAATAAAAAACGAAAAACCAAAGAGATAAAAGAGAATAAGAAATGTCTATTGTTAGAATCGATTTGAAAATATATACGGATAAATCAGGAAGAGATTATAGAGAGAAAGAAAAGGCTATAATATGAGTATATTAAAAATGGCGTATATTTGATACGGGAGTAAGTGAGAAATGGGGAAATTGGGTGGGTTACAGTAGGCGGAATATAAGGGAAGGAGTGGTGTTTGGCTGCATGCAACCTTTCGTGATCGATTATAAGTCGATTAGAGCGCGATTACTTCGCCCCACCTTGCATCTATCATCGTTTTCGTTCGATAGCCTCTCCCCGCGCATTTATACGCAGCTATAGCTTCTGTTACTCGGTGGTGCTGCAGGTTCCGGTTAAAATGCAGACATACTACCCCATTCGCTCCGCGTACTATACCGCCTATATAGCTGCACCCACGCAAGAGAAATAAATTTAGCGAGCCATCATCGCGGTCTCGCAAAATAAACTTCTTTCATGGTTAGATATCGTAAAATATTTGAGGTATATATAGCGTTATGTGTGTTATATCTCCCCGAAATACCCTAAAGCTAAAAGATATGTGATTCTCTCTCCATAGCTTTATGGGGATCGGAATGGCGGTGAGAGGGGGAGAAGGGGGGGCAGGTAGCGACGTACCCGTTAATTAAAGGCTGTCTCGACGTTTGGACGAATTCATAAGCCCTGAAATAGGTATACGGACGAACGCCATAGGCAAGTTTTGTCGGCTCTGAGCTTTCCAAGCGTGTTTTAATAGGTTGATTAGCCGTTAAGTCTACGAGGTCTGTAAGCCTCTTTCGCATCCGGGGCGTGTGTCTCGGCCTTTCCAACTGCTTCGTTGTCCAATCGTTAAAAAGCACGGTTACACCCATTCAAACTAAACTTAACGTGTTTACATCGGAATGATCGTTAAAATCTAGCACTCAAAAGAATTTTTTATTCCTTCTTTACTCCTTTATTTTTGTTCTAACGTATTATAACTATTCATATTATTCAGAAAACCAGAAAAAAAGTAAAATTATATCTCGATGACGCAACTCTTATCGCGTTTGGTCATCTTCTTCATCGCGGTTATTATCTCAATGATCATCTGAAATTTGTTCACACAAAATACCGAAAATTTTCATTCTACAATAAAGCGATGATTCTCGCGTATTGCGATTTTTTTTTTTGGTTTTCACGTTCCGCCGTATATCGCGAGGTGGTAATTTTTGTATTTGTTGTAATATTTATAGTGACAGCTAAGGAGATTACCATAAACAACGGTCGGCGGAAGAAACTCAAAGATTACTGTATTTAAAAGAAGGGGGAATAATTACGTCGAAACTACCGCTCGGCGGCCATTGCGGGGTGTTAAGGGGTGCTGAAGAGGAGGGTGGAATTGAACGCGGGGCAATCCGCCCTCAAAATTCAGACCTTTCAACCTTTTTTTTCAGACTCACAGACCTTCCTCATGTCGATATATATACGTTATACGTAGTACGCAACCTACACCGCCACAAACGTCTTATAATCAACGAGCGCGTGACTGAGACGATTGCAGATCACGGATAGCAATCATAATAATTATATCCCCGACGGTTATACCCGTAAAGTTGGTATGCAATAGCCTGCGCATGAATGTCAATTAAAAATTAGTAGAAAAACAATTATTATATTATACAAAGTATAATGATTACTTTTACTCATGCCACATATATAGGGGCGATGCCGACTCTTAAGAGTTGAAAAAAAAATAAAAAAATAATAATTGATAAAATACCGTTTCGAATAAGCGATAACGAATCAAAATTATAATATATATTGTATAATTTGACAATTTTTTTGAAAAAATATCTATCTAATTTTTGAAGTATAAGCTTTAGCCCGTCACCGCAGATCAGGTTTTCGTATTTTAAGAACATACAGGTATATTATGTAATACATATAAATTCAAATGCGTTTATCCTAACGAACTATCATTAGAATGAATGAATGAAAAAAAAAAACTTTTAATAAATAAATAAAGTCCGTCGTTGAGCAGGAAGTGACCGCGAGAAACCGCGGGTTATGGCGCGATACCGATATGTTGATGCTTATGCGTCGGTGAAGTAAATAGGTACATATGTATGAGGTATATGGCGGCATGTGTATAAGCTGTTTACGTAGGACACGTTAAATCCCAATTAACATTAAAGCCGGAATGCGTGAAATCACGTCAATTTTATACCTCGACTATACGTGTATAGTTATAATATACCATACTGCTGCATGCGCGAGTAGGTATATTACATTATCTTATATTCTAAATGACACAGTGCAGCTCGGATATAATTTATAGACTTAGGGAGGAACCCGTACGCGCGGGTTATAATACCCAGGGCGGCATAGCTGGTACCTTTATTACACACGAATATAACAAACTCTCCATACCAACAGCAAAGTCATCAACGAATATAGTCGAAGATTTTCAGCGGTAACCTTCAAGTCAAGAGAAGCAAAACAAAATAAATGAAAATTTGATCATCAGCTGTCGAGGTAAATATAACGGAATCAACTATCATCAACGATCACGTAATAGCTGATATGCCACACGCTGCAGAAATTAGTGCACATAAATTTCATCAATTAAATTTCTAATTAGTGAGAATTCAAGTATACATAGTATCGCGATATTACCTATACATTTGTAATCATCGGCCTGCGGAAATTCCCGAGAAAATTTTTACCCCGTTCAGATCAGATTCTATCTGGGAAATTATCTCGCGGCGGCGAGCACAGCTTCGATAAATGTCACTCTGGAAAATTTTATCTCGCCTAATAATTCCGATATGAAATATAGAGACCCGATCAACGAGCATTAAAACACAAAACAAAAAAAATTGAGATCCGCATATAATTATGTAATTACACGTCAATTTTAGATCGGTTGGATTTTGCACGTAATTATTTTTCTATATTCAGTGGGCATATATAATCGAAGTTGAAATAGATCCTGCAAAATCAGCGGTAATAATGGGTACGTAAGTATGTACATACATGATAGGCTTTTGTCTCGTATTCGCATCAACGTATATAAAAATGTTGGTTGAATAGAGATGAGGATATGAGGAGTGAGGCGAGCCAACGGCAGGTTTAAAAGCGAGGAAGGCAATGACCCGGAGAATGCAATTTGCTGCAAATTTTCATATTTTACAGGTTTACTGCCGGTAAACTCGGCGCTCCAGACCGCCACAACTGCACGTCTATATAGTCCGGGAATGAATTTTCCCAACCTTTACGTATACCGCGCCCGTGCCCATGATCCTGCAGGCAGAAATGTATTTTACATGTAAAAAGGAAGAAGTTAGTTTCTAAATTCAAACAATTTCAACGGAATTATATCGACACGAACTAATAAGTGTTTGAAAATAGTTGAAACAAAAAAAGAAAAATTATTTTCATATACCCATACAGTATAGATACATCTGACTCGAAACTTCGGCAGCAAAGTTTTTTGCTAATTTATATATTATAAATGCATACACGATTGCGGCAGAAAAATGCAGGGGACGTGGTGCAGGCAACGATCGGTAAAAACTTTTAATCAATCCCAATTTAAAAGAGCACCAATCTTTCCAATTTATTCGTTTTCCATTACGCGGTGAATTGGTCGTAACGAAGTTTAATTAAAAAAGACAACGGTGGCTGCTATACGCACCGCATTATTTACGACTATAAAGTCAATACAACCATGACATCGCGCTACAGGATTTGCATGTGCATAATATACATACATACCCCCTACGAGTGCATAGGTATATAATACATATAATCCCCTACAACGTTTATACATATTATGTATATAACTTATATAGGTACGCCGTCCAACGAGATTCCTGCATACGCATGTGCAACGGAAAAAAAACGAAAGAAAAAGAAAAAAGTCATAATGCGCTGCAGTTGCAACATCGCGAGTGCGAAATTACAGGAGTGCGCATTTATGTATATTTAGAGGTACGATTGGAAATTCTTTCTATTCCTTTTTTTTTCTTTCTTTTCATTCTATGTAAAGCGTATTGGTATAGGTTGGATATAATCAACATGGCATATATAGGATGCGTGTGCGTATCGAATCGCGTATATGTACATATATAAAGAAAATTACGAGCGATTTGTATATCCTGATTGCCGCGGACGAATTGCTATCGGGAAGTACATAACATTAACGGATAAATAATTTAGTCTACCCTGCGAAGGCAGCGAAAGGTTCTTTGACGCGGGAACGTCTGAGCTTCGATGCGATCGTTATACGGGCAACTAGGTATATCGTGATCGATGGGCCAATATAAAGCAGTTTTATCTAAACTTGTTGTATACACTTTGACCTTGTCTGGAGAATTCACTGAACCATACGAAGTTGAAATACTTTTCTCGATGTTATCTAATTTTTGCTCTTAGCGGTTGATTAAACTCGTTGTAAATTGCAGTGTGTTATTTTTCGTTTTTTATTTACAGAATTGATGCAATTCCAGCAGTATTTAAATAGATAAAAAATGTGGAAAAAAAATTACTCACTACCATCCTCGTGAAGTGGTCTATATAATTCTACAGTGAGATCCAGAGGCACCAGAGAACCGAGAGATAGTATGGAATGTAATCACAGGATTCCCTAGCGATCCTTCGGGATGCAACCAGCAGCCATCTTGGATTCTTAGCTGGGTCGTGCCTTATATATTGTTCATTAGGCGTTGACAGTGACAGCTCCGGCCGGGTCGTGTGTCAGAGCTTCGTGGCTCTCGCCTACCTCCCTCGTCCTTTCCCAACTCCTCCAACATGCTTCACGACGTCTTCTCTCGATTTCTCACCTCCGAAACCCCGACCTCTGAAATTGGACGGGATCTCATCACTGATTTCATATACATTACCCGATTATCGATATAGTCTCATCACCCCTTACAAATAATGAATCTTCAGGTTATTACAAAAGGAAAATGTGAGAGAAAAAAAAAATCTCATTCAGCTTGTGTAAAAAAAACTAAAAAGTTCAATAAATTCATAGCAGATATGAGGAGGAGGAATTACAAGAACCCTCGCCAATTTTGTCTCGTGCACCTCTATGTACAGCAGACAAGAAAGTGTGTCGTAAAGAAAGCACGCGATATGCATAGGAATTACCTCTGCCTGCAATGGAAACACCTCCTCCTGCTGCTGCTGCTGCTGCAGCACACCTGCATACTTACATGCAAAAATGCATGTACGCCCTTGAAGTAACTTTTGGGATTCTTGTCACCACCTTATAATGTTCTTTCAGACTTTATTTCATCTAAAAAAAATTCAATTTCAATTTTCGAGTTTATATTCTATCTGTCTGATTCATGGTGTTTAATATCGATAGATTCTATTTAGAGCTTTTAGGCTCTTTGTATATAACGAGACAGAAGCACCTGTGATTGGAATGAGAAAGTATAATGTGAATCTATACGGTGGTGCAGCTAACACATTGTTCGCAAAGTGAATATAATTTCCTTGAATAGCCTGGATGTGCCGGTATCTTCATAAGACGAGCGTAAAATAAACCAAGAACTGCGCTTAAGTAGATAGCATTATCCTCAGCGTAGCGATTCATAACCGTAACAAGATTAACGCACCCTCCTTTCTATTCCCCCTTTCTTCTGGTCTTTCGGTATAGGCAACGTCTTCCAGACTAGCTGTTGTTGTTTACCCTTTCCTTCGGTGTTCGCTTTTCGCTCTTGCACATCTCATGCTGTGAGATTTCAGAGGAACTGGATATCGCAGACGAAGAAGAAGAAGAAGGAGGAGAAGGAGAAGAAGAAGAAGATAGAGAGATGAGAAGATGACGGAGTAGGAGATCGAGGTAAAGAAAGAAGAGAAGATGATGGTGGAGCAGGAGAAGGCAAGTGAGGAAGTAGAAGGCGCTCTCGAGCCTAGCGTTAATTAGTTTCGCCTGAGTTAATGACTTTTTCCCTCCTAATCAGGTAATTCCGTATCTCTTTAAAATAATCTCGCCGCCCTCCGCTAATGAAATTCTGAAGTCGTTACTCCACCCGCGCGACCCCGTGATCGCCCGATATTCTCTACCTCCGCGGAGTAGATGTATACCTATAGCGAGTATAGTCGAGTATTGTAACAAAGTCTGGGTATGCCGAAGAGAGCAGGAGAGAATAATAATCGAGGTGAGAAGAGCAACGAGGAGAAAAAACAACCAACTCTGATACTCCCCGCCACTAAGACGACGTTTTACTACTCGATTCTGCTGCAGTTTGGGGTCCTAATAATCGTTATCGTCCCTTACAGAGGATACCAATCTCTTAATTTGTTATCATCAAGGAATCACGCTCTTGTCGAAACCCTTCGAAAGCATAAAGAGAAAGAAAGAAAATGTCAAGAAATCCAACTATAATATAAATTTAAATATTCGTATTTATGTACCTAACGCGTGATCCAAACGATAACTTTACAAGATCATCAAACAAATATATGATTTGATAAATAGTCGCTCTAAGAATTCTTCATTCCCCATAATGTCAGCTGCTGCTACCGCGGCAGTTATTTAATTATGTTGATATTTGATACCCTCTACGAGCTTGCCTCTTAATCCCAAAATTAGAAATATAGGAACGGTCACAAATCCGTCGAAATTATATTTTGGGAATAAACGTTTAAAAACCCAGGGGGCATGAGAAGCTGCTGCGGACCATCTCAAGCAATTTACTCGTTAATTCGCCCATAACTTTGACAATGTCCAATATAAATGGTCTCACGATCGCATGTGTTATAACGTTATGGATATAAAGGATATACGAATCGTTTCGGTTTCTGTTCTTTTGAAACTCCACCCTTAGCTCGCGTGTCAGGAAGTTGATCGATACGAACCAAGTATACCTATAATAGTTCCTACACCTGGAGTGCATGACAGGAACATTGTAGACATGAAGACGAACTTCGCCATCGTTTCGTTTCATTTGATTCTTGACGCAGACCGCTCAATACTTTCAAATTATAATATAGGTGTAGAAATTAGAATTAGAAATACGAAAGAAAAAAAATAATATATATAGATCCTACACAACGCGTAGAAAAATAATAACGTATACACTTACCTATATAATATACGGAGGGCCGAGATGAGATTTGCAGCCACAGAATTTGGAGTAAAGTCGAAAATGGTGGAGACAGAATGAAGGAGCAATAAATACAGTCGGCTGTCCCGCAAGTGGGACTTGAAATATTAGATTTATTTGTGCCCGTGACGAAGGAATTTATCGCTGTTATAGCGAGCTACGACGCGTTTCATTGACTCTCAACGTCGACACGCGTCCAAAAATTTCTCCCTCCAATCTCGATCGTGAACTATACGTATAAGCTGTTGGTGTGCGTACAATGCCTGAGCTGCAATAATAATTCGATCGTATAACATTGTATGTGCAAAGATACAAGATTTTTTTTTTTCCATCGGCTCGCAAAAATGGCGAAGAAATCTAACAGCAAATCCTTCGTACCGCATCGGTGCTCGTATAATACAAAAAAGAACTTCTCGAAGAAAAATAAAAGAAATAAAAAAAAACCTGGTCAAATAAATTCGAAAGGAAGATTCCTTCGAGGTTGTTATACGACACCGATTTATATACATACATAAAAGTAACAAAATCACGTTTTAAACGATCGTACAAGACACGGGCTTCAATTGCCCTGATTACTACGGGGGATGACGAGTTGAGTAGAAGAACTTGGTGAATAAACTTACGACTACCATGATGATAGTTTACTACATTTTAAAACGGTGAGAGTCGTACATCAGCTGCAGCACCATCAGAAGCGCGTACTTCATCGAATTAACAAGTAGCACCAATGGAAGGGGAATGAATGAATAGCTCTGGTTTTAAAAACTGGTCGCAGTTCTACGGTGTTCAAAGTATAGTATATGTATAAGCTGAGGTATATATAAAGGCGATTTACTTACCTATGCCCTTATCCCGTCAGCGATGATCGGGTTCTCGTTTTTTTCTTTCAAAGCGACGTGTGAGTTCTCATCTCATAGGGAATGAAGCAATAAATGTTTTTGAGATTACCCAAAAACATTGTGCGCCGCCATAAAAGCGAGAGGAAATAAATGAAGAGAGAAAGAACTGCTCGTATATACGTCGGTTGGTATTTTGTACAAGTTTAATGTAAACCAGGATCGTAAAAAGACGTTTCCTAACCCATACAAATAGCTTCGATTAACATCGTTTTATCAAACCTTCCAAATGTCGTTTACCCCGTGTATACGCATACCTACCGAATAGATAAACGTCACCCGCGTCAATACCTGTTGCTTACAAATACCTGAATATGTTAACAGACTATCGAAACATTTATCGACATCGTTTCAACGTAAAAATCTATTCACGCAAGTATCAATCGATTAAATCTATGAAATTGCTAAATTAGGTATACTGAGGCATCGATTCTAATTACTCCGGTTTCTTCTATGGCATATCATGAGTTGGAAGTAATTGAAGAATTAGATGAGTATCTTTTCTGGAGCTCCTTATAGCCTGTTGGCTCTTGGTTTTTGGAGTCAATTCTTGAAACTGGTATTCGTAGGAGATTACCTGCAACAGGAATAGTCTGTGATCGGAGAGTTTCTGTGTATATATTAGGTTTATATAGTTAAGGTATATAGTGGTGCCCGTCGCTGGAAGCGATCGCAATAACTTACTTTGAATAAATGAAACGCCGCCCGTACCCCAACTCGAAACGCGAGTCAGGTTTCACCGCGGCCCGTTGCTGCAGTCCCTCCGCGATCCTTTCCAACTCCCATCGCGCGGTCCCTCGTGGTCCTTCAACGGGACAATGTTTTAGCCAACGACAAATAAACTACCAAGATATCCTCGGTTCCCTTTCGTTGCTTAGCGTCCAGAGCCGTCGGACCATGTTGAATCCAACGCTAACCTTCTATACTCTCAGCTCCTTCTTCCTATGGGGATACCCGAAGCTACATGATACGCCATAGATGCAAATTATATCATATGCAGGGGTTGTTTCCTGTACCGCAACACATACGTTAAAAAAAAATAATTGTAATAATTTTTCAATCAAATTTTGAACCGAAATTATAGGAAACTATAAGATTTCTTTCGAGATTAAAAGCAGAAGACATTGAAAGTGAGGTTCGGGATTGAAGGAGTGATTAAATGGTGAAGGGAGATACTGAAAACTGATTTCGTTCCTGCAGGATATGGGGCTCGATTGCCGGTCAATCGTTAAGCTAGTTATTAAAACTGGACTGTAGTCGTAAATAACACGAAGTCCATGTTTATGCGCGTACGTCGCTACTCGCATTCGACTCTGATGGTGCAGCTCTTGTTCGTTTCGTCGCTAATTATTTTAATTGGCCGGCAAACATTCAAAAGAGGTCCGCTGCTGAGGGAGGCGAGGGCGACCGCCGACTGCGACTTCGAGTCCGACGATTCGAGTACGACTGTTACCTCAATCACCGATCTCTCCTCCTCTTCTTCCGCTCCTCTCCTTCACATACTCAGGATCGTATTTCTTTTTTAATCTTTCCTGGGCATCGCGCTGTCTCGTTTACATATTGATTGGCGATGACGAGACGTTGAGATCCCCCTGGTAGAAGCTGTTAAGTTTCTATAGCTTTTGCTGACACGATTGAGAACGTGAGGTAAGTGTACATCTGCCCGACGCAAACTCCGATTTGATATTTTCGAATCAGGAGAAAATTAAACAAAAGATTTAACAATCGTTCAATAACAACTTTTTGTTATTAATCACATCCTGGGTAAATGATCTTGGCAGATTTTCTGTGAAAAATAATACTCGAGTTGAATGGCATAAACGATAGAATAGACGGACACTGCGTCCTGCGAGGCGTCCTGCGCTATCCAGGAGTAAAACGACTCCAACCTCCAGCTCGCGCTTGAGGCAGGGAACAAATCACTATAATTAGCAAACGCAGTAACAGTTTCATTATTGTTATTACGCAGCAATTTTACAGTAGTAAACTGAAATTAAAAGAAAACGTGTTATTTCGACGAGACCTCGACGAAACCTGGACCTCAGGATCCTGACGCCTCGGGCGAGGAAGCCGCAGCTTGTGGGATACTGTGGACTGTGGTTTGCCGTCTCTAGCGCTCGTCATCCCTGCAACGTATCTAGATTGCTATACCTCATATATATGTCATACTTTGAGATGCATCCCAGACTCAAAGATTTTTCCACACACTTTTTAATTGCTGTATCTTTTTTCACAGGTTCGAGCCCAGGTTATATCGCAGCCTATAGCACTAATTCGGTATGAGTTGTTGGTGGTAAAAAATTTGCTCCGAATCGAAAGGATCGGACCTTAATCAATCGCGATGAAGAAGTCGGGGACCTTGACTCCTCAGTTTGGAGTTTCGAGTGATGTATACGCCAACGAAGCTGGTCCAGAAGTCCCATGCTGTGTTCAAGTCCTCCGAAAAAGGATATAGGATAAATTTTTCTCTGAGAAATCCGGCGCTCATGCCACCGTGACCGCATCCTACAGTTCCTGCTGCACCAGCTGCGCCAGTTTTCGTATACACCGCATTCAATCTCGCGAAAACATCTCAACTCATAGGAGTATAAATCCTTCAGAAGAAACTCCTAAAGCGGGAATCCTTGAGCCCCCCGATCCTGATGCTACCGCAGTTACTGCCGCTATATACGCTGCACGCGGTTGACAGCTAGGACGACATGAGTCGACTCTCTAGAGTCCTTAATCCTGATCGGGATACCGCGTACAGGATACTCCAGCAACGTAATTCCCAGCGATTCCTGGAGCAGCGGATGCGGCCCTCGATGTTCGGACCCATCACAAACCACGCCTCCTTCTTCTCGTTCGCGTCAATTATTGTTCCTTTAGTTCGCTACAGGTTCGCCGTATGCTACAGCTAGCAGCAGGTATATATCCTTAGATTATCCCTGAACCAAGTCCCTGAATACTGCTAGCCCCCGCCCACTTGGTCGGCGCTACCACTGAGGATTGATGAATGTCCGACTTGTCGCGATGAATTGACCAGGTTGCGCCATATTTTTGGCAGTCCACCGGCTTAGTTTGGCAGCTGATGCATTGTCCCAGTGAATAGCTGTGTGCTGTTTTCTGTCATCGCTTCTACCCGCAGAGCTGCTGCTGCTGCTGCACTTATATGCAGCCCGACATACAGCTATATAGATGTGTACCAAACGAGAGGCGAAGTCCTCCCTATGCAATTCCCTGAACTACGACGAGAGAAATAAATTTCCTCAATCCTTAATTAATAGGGCACTGGGCTACCCGGGCTACAAACGACAGACTGAATCGATCTCGCGATCGAAATCGGCATCCCATAAGTTATACTAATCTTATGTACCATTTATACCTCATGCAGAAATCATCATGTACATGTTCATTGTTCTCCTTAGGACATAAAGACAAACTAGATCCAATCATCGCCCTATCATTTTCAACGTCCGGGCAGCTGCGTCATCGCGTTTAAACTCATTTCCTCTTCCTCTTTTGCTCCGTATAAATACAAAATGCCCTAGATTTCATCGTGTCATTTAATGATATCTCTCTTTCTATCCTCCTTTCCTTTTGTTACCTTATCTTTATTCCGTTTCCATCTATATAATAGTCAAAGTCCAAAGACCCCGCGTTGGGCAGAACCGAGAAACAGGTAAAAATTGGTATAAGTGAGTATGAAAAAGGTGTCCGTATATGTAAGAATGGAGAGACGGGTTGGTTAATGAGGTAGTTTCGGTGCGTAGCCCGGACTCCGGAGTTATATTTCTCTTTGACGCATCGAGAGGTTGTCGAGCTGTCCGTCTGTCCATCCATCTGTCCGTTTCACGGGTCTCTTTGAGCTGATCGAGCGGAGGCGCCGGGAACCGCGACAGGGGAACCTGAATGAGCGAAAGGAATGAAACCAGTGGTAGAAGCTTAAGAAGAAGCGAGAGGAACGAATGGAAGAGTTGGGGAGCTCGACGCAAGAGCTGGTGGACAGGACAGGACGATGGGGCGCGCGCTGAAGAGATTGACGTGACGCGTTGTCCCTGTTGACAAGAATGTGACAAGAACCGGCAAACTGACCTTGCGTTAAGGCGTGTGCCATTCTGACTCTCCTTCCACTTCGAAATCCGGAAGACTATACAGGGTCCGAGCGTACGTGTAAATATAGTACCCGATGGCTTTTTAATTTAGCAAAATAGTGTAGGTATATATATATTCGTACGGTTCTATATGACCTACGTAAGATATATTTTTGATTTTAATGCCACCGAAATCATCTCACTATTCAAAATATCTCTTAAGTTTTCACCGATTATCATTTATCACGATAAATTTGATCGCTGGATCGATAAAACTTGTAGATGAGGCGGTAGACTCAGCTTATTTGGAGCCGGTAGGACCCCGACTGCGTCTCAACGGGTGGTCGTATCAAACAAACTTGACGGCGAACGCGACAGCGAGGTAGACGAGCGGAGGCAGTAAAAAAATCTGCCCCCAGCATCTTCTTCCGAATAAAAATATAATTTTTTCTCATCTCTTTCTCTTTTTTTTTTTCAACCTTATTTCTTTGGGAACGTTCCTTTTTTTTCGGCGTGTGTATCCAAATTTAAAAGGCGTCATATGCATATGAAGACCTTCGGGGAATTGTTATTGACCGCACAGAAAATTCTGCAGAAACGCGGTGTGAATATTATTTCGTATTATTGTCAGCAAATCTTGGGAGTGTTGATCATTTGACATCCAATCAATTTAATCAACTTCGTCGGTAGTAGATTAAGCATGTAATTTGATATCTTCGAGCTATGCGGTCCGGTTATCGGAGGTGGAGGGCAGAGTGCGGGTATACACCGCGGTAACGGGGAACCGCGTCGAATCGCGACAGAGACAAATCGCGGCGCCGCAAGAATCGGGATAATTATAAGATTATACAGGTGCAGCAGCAGCAGCCCATCCTCCCCGGGAGTGGTATAGGCAATGGTAATGGGAACGGGAATGGGAACTACGGGGAATCGAGGATGGAGAATTAAGCGGTCGAACGTCAACATGCAACGCAGCCGTTTTCCACGCTCGCTTTCTCATGCAGGGCTCGTAAATTATTCGTCCAATGAAACGCGAAGCACGTTGAAGTATGCGATTGGTGGCACCTGGTTCCGAGTTCGAAATACCTGGCTTGATCCGGTCCAATGAGGGTTCGCTCTCCCAGCGATTACCTCCTTATTACCTCCCGGATTCCCGCTTCCTACCTCTCGTCCTCCTATTACCACCTCAAAGTCTACCACAACTTCTGGCTCTTCCTCCGCCTCGACCGGATGGCCCGCTCGCTAAATGCTAATTTCATAATAACAGTCCTCGCGCCAATAGGGTTCCGAGGGAACTCTTAGTCTGTCTATACTATTTTTTATCCATCGTAAAATGGAGAGTTCAGAGATACCGATGATATCCTATGCCATACCACTTCCATTACAACAAAAAAAAATCTCACGATCCTTAATTGCAGGGTGGTACTTGCTTCGATGTTTTCTTTTTTCTCCCTAATTTCTCTTCATGAAAACTCTAATAATTGTACATTATTCGCGCAATGCGAATTTTCACTCACTTGCACAAAAGAAGTGACAGAAGGATTTACTTTTAAAACTACGAGAAGAACTTTGAGGTACGTCTGTTCACCGGAGTTGATGTATATCTGGTGAAAGACACAAAAAAGCTTGGACTGCATCCCCAGAGGAACTCAGGCGTCTCTATGCAGCGAGATGAGAAATAATAAAGTGGGAATGAGCGAGCCGTTCCATAAATTGCTTTGCTTCTTGTTAATGGTCGTCGAGTCCGCGGGGCTTCGAGACTCGGAAACCATACAGCTTCAACTAAACGTAGCTCTTGTGATATTCTTTGGAGCCTCATTTTTGTGTTTAATGGAAATAAAGTTACGACCGCTATTTTTCTCCCCTGAATCACGTGTCTATGTACTTCTTAAGCTCTTTCCATCGCTCGTATTAAGTTTTTTAAATCAAAATGCGGGGAGTTTGCTGTAGATCGTAAAGTTTATTCTGTTTTTTTTTTGTTGTCATTCACCGTATTGAGATCTAGACTCCTACAGAAATCGTAGTAAGGGTTCATAGTTCATCTTCATTTGCAAGAGTGTAAAATCAATCGAGCAAAAAAATGCTCATATTTTAATGGCATATTGTTTCACTATATTTCTGTAAAAGGTAAAGACATGCTGACTGGCTTGTTTGCATTTCGTTATCGATTCCTCAAGTTCCTTCTCCGAAAATTTACCCTCCGTCCAACAGGATACCACTTCTTTATCGATACTCTCGAAAACGTATGTGAACGTAGCTCGTGCTTGCTGGAAAAATTATTGGAATACTTTAGTTATAATGAAAATAAGCTAAATCAAACTTGAATTGAATTCTCTAATCATTCTACAAACCTGAACCTGTGAACTGTCGGGATCTATAATCAATTCACCCGTATCACGGTTTATCATACAGGATACAGCAGCGATTACGTATTTCATCGAAATGCTGGAACTTATCAGTGCCAGACACGCCGCATTGATTGCGCAAGCTAGAAGCTGAAAATGTTGAATTACATTAGCATAGAAAAATAAAAAAAGACTCGAATAAATACTCACTCCACCAGAATCTTGTAACTCTTGTACATTTATGCATATCGCAGTTCCAGGATGTAGTGCTAAGAGCAAAACAGCTTCACAAGTTTCTTTGATAATAGACTCCTTCACTCTGTCATCCACAGCTTGAAATAACAGTCCATTATTAATGATGGTATTATAAAGATATAATTTAGAAAGACTTGCTATGATGCAGAATCCTCTAAGAGTAAAACTCTGATGAGAATAATCTGCAATTATAGAGATCAGGAACTCTTACAAGGGGGACCTTTGACAGGACTGTAGAGCACCTCAACGGAAGCTTTGTCGTGCATCATTTTTTGTGGTTTAGCTTCAACAGGTCCGTAGACTCCAGCAATAACTGCAGTGTCACCTGCAATATAGGACTGTGAGATAAAAACTCATTGAAAATTTTGAAACGAGTTAGTGGATGAAAAAATAACAGCTTTTGAACATTACTTTATGAATAAATTCGATTCTTATACTCTCACATTAATTTTATATTACGCTTACTTGCCTTGCATTAACATAGTTGAACCATCAGGCCTCGAAAGCTGATTTAATTCACAGTTCATGGGTCTCATGACACATTCATCCTCTTTCAGGTTTTCCATTTTATTGCATTTGTATCCACTGATTCCACTCTGTATTGTTTGTTGTGCTCTTCAAATTTCCAGGTTAACATTCCCACGCGTGGTATGTGTTCTATGTTTATGGCATATACAACAGTGACTACCCTTGCTCGAATGGAGCTCCACAGGATGCGACATCTACAGGTTTATTATAAAACACCCAGAGTTAAATCCCTAGACCAAGAAGCAGCAGAACGTGCATTGCCAACTGCTCTCTGAATGTCATCAGAACTCCTGTCAGAAGTCTTGCGACCTGTCAAGAGGTGACATGTCAAATGTCATCAGAAGTTATTAAATCGTATATCGAGTAATTAATACCCTGGGAGAAGATTTCAAAAATGTTTGCTAGACATTTTAGAAACGAATCAAATGGCCAAGAGACATGGATAATTTGGAAATTTCGTACATCATCGATGAGATATAGTTAGACATTGCGTGGCAGCTGATTATTGCCGAAACCCCGGTTGACAATCGGTCAGCTGTTTGTGGCCTCAACTCAGAAAACATGGAGTTTGGATGACATATGTGCTGAGCGGCTCGTATAGTTAATCGTTTGTAATTAAGTTATAATTTTGTCGTACGATACGAATATGTTGATCGCGTTATGAAAGACGGTACGTGATGGTGATTTAAACGGCGATTATTTTGCCCCCTGATTATAATTTATTTTTCGTGGATAATGACCAGTGAAACACGCGAAACAAGCCCGCATGGAAATGCTGATAATTTGCGGTCTACCGTGGATTCAGGAAGTGATAACGTGGTCCAAACCTCACTTGTGAGTTTGGGACTAGAAGAGAGGTTCGCTGCAAAAATGTTCCACTATAGCAAAGAGCTTTGCTTCTTCGCTGCTATCTTGTTCACAACATTAGCAGCCCTCCACACTTCGTAAGTTCTATTTAAGGTTATACCAACTCAAATTATCATTCAAAACTACTGGTTACTACCAACGTAACCAGTAACCATATTGGTTGTGACATTGACCAAAAACATAGTTCAAAGCTTGTCACTTTTCACTCATGTTATTGAATTATTACAGGCCGCCAAGGGTATCAAAACCTCCATCAGCTCGCCCATTTTTCAACCAGAGCTCACTGGTTGTAGACTTTTACAAGGGACACTTGGGTGCCGCTATAGAGAAAGTTACGGATGCCGATCTCAGTTTTGTTATGTACTATGCACCATGGGATGCTGAGAGTCAAGCTGTTAGACAAGAGTTTGAAATCGTTGCTCGTTTTCTCCACAAACAGGTACCTATCTTTGATTAAAATAATACCATTATGGAGAATATTACCAAGAAATTGTTATCTTTCAGATATTTTTTGCTGCTATAAATTGCTGGCATCCAGGCTCTGAATGCAGAGCACAGTACAGCAAAATTCATAGTTACCCAGTGCTCATGCTTTACCCTAGAAGAGGGCCTGGGATTCAGTACAGAGGAATTCGTACGGCACCATACATGATACGTTTTCTTCATGCATTCATGAATCCCATCTTCAGAGTCACTGACAAAAGCCAGCTCCTAAAATTGATAGTCGACTATGACGTAAGTTCCGTGATACTTCTTTTTTTTCCATACACCCAATCTAAATACTGACCTTTGGATGCAAGTAATGATATCAATGCTATCACATAGGAGATATCTCTTCACATATGATTAATTGTTATTTTGTAACCACGTATCATATTATAGGCAGTGGTGGTAGGATTCTTCAACTTTACAGGCTTGCGAAATAGCCCAGGATACAACACGTTTTACAAGACAGCAGTTAAATCGCTGGAAAGGGATCCTAATCGAGAATTGGCATTTGCAGCTGTGACTGATGTAATGTCCAGCAAATTATATTACAGAGTTACAGAGTTTCCATCAGCAAGACTAGTGTTATGGAACGAGTCCTTGGTAAGAATGCTCAATTTTTGCTTCGGGATTGTCAACAGATTATAGGTATTGGAGATAACCCACAATTATTTAATCCATAGAGCTATCCATTGGAGGATGAATGGGAACCCGATAGCCTACTAAAAGGGGTAAGCGGGGCTTTACATCAAGCTGCTCTCTGGCTACAACCCCCAGGAACCAAGTCGTTGACTCTTGCTCCTTATCTAAAGGATGGACCAGTTTTGTTCCTTTTTACACCCAGGAATCCATTCCACAGGCACAACCATTACTACAATTTGGTAAATAAAGGATTGATAACAGCATAAAATATCTCTTGATATTAGATAGATGATCTAGATACTCGTAATCTTATAGTTGAAAGAAATTGGGCTACAGTATTACAACTGTGGAGACAATCAGCACATCAATGATATAGTACATAATCTCGAACGAATTCGACTTCACAACAAAGCAAAACATTATGAAGACAGCAAGCGGTGTATGCAGCTCTTGGAGAAGATGAAGAACCCGCAGCCGGTAGCGCACATAAATGTTGTGGATCGACAGTGGATAAATAACAGCTGTTGTGCAGGAGTTGTAATGAATCAGTGTTTGGTTTGCAAAAAACGAATTGCTGCATTGACAGATAGTGCGAAAACTGTGTGTGAAACGGATTTAAACAACTTACACAACAGTTGTAAGCCAACAGACGTTTTCAACGTCCCTGTAGACAGAGATGGACAGGAGAGATACGAATATTGCTGTGATAATGAATTTGAGACGGATGATTTCGGAAATTCTTTCTTTACGGAAGAAAGTGACCCGCAATCTGCAAACGCTATAATGGATTTTGCTCTGAAAGATGACTGTAGACGCTTACTAACTGGAAATAGTTATCACCCTGCAGTATTTCCGAAAGATATATCACATGATCTCCACAAAATAAATCTAACATCTCTTATATGCAAAACTAACAAGACTCTAGCTTTAATAGCTGTTGATAGTCTCCAGTTTTTTCACATTGCCGGGGGATTAGGAATAGACATTTCAAAAAAGAAAGATCAGACTACTGTTGTTATCGTTGATCCTTTGGTGAGCTTACGAACATTATGGATACAGGACGATATTTAGAGAAGATTTGTTGCTAAAATTATTCACCTTACCTTTTCTTCCATTTCAGCAAGAAAGCCAATATATCCTGGAGCAAGATGTGAGCTATAACTCATTGGTCCAATTCATCAATAACTACACCCAGAATATGTTAGAACGAAATCTGCGATCTCACAGCCGCGTGTGGTCATCAACGAATACTGAAACACAGAAAGAATGTAGTATTAGTGAAAACTCGGCCATCTGTATTCCAGAATTAACTACAGATACATTCCTTAAATCTGTTTTGGATCCTGAAAAGGTAGAGTAATTCGCACTTGAAAGTGTAATCTCGTTTAGCTACAAAGAAATATGTATGAGGCGCTGTTTACGATGCCAAAATCCTATTTTTTACTTTCAGGATGTGGTTGTGATGTACTATTCACCTTACTGCGCATTCTGTCAGTCAGTGTCACACGTGTATTTAACTATTGCTCAGTACTTGAGAAAAATGCACAATCTCACATTTGTGCGTATTAACGGAGACGGAAATGATCTCCCTTGGGAATATACAATGAATCGATATCCCGCCATCCTCTTCTTCCCCGCTAAAAGGTACTTGACCAGTATCTATCGACTGTTATTTCTATATTTCTCACATTTCTAACAAATCTCCTATCTTTGTACAGAAAAGCAGACAGCACAGTGTTTCCGTTTTCTCTGCCGATTACTATTCCGAATCTCCTGAATTTTGTTCTCGCCAATTTGGATGGGGATTCGCATATCGAGGCATTAGTCAACATCTGCCATCAGGGAATCGGAGAATCACCAGCAGACTGTGTTTGTCGCATTCGATTACTTAGTTTAGAAATCATCGAAGACCTACTTCGTAGTTATAGAAGATTACACCGCAGTTTAGTTAATGTTACAAAAAAGACTGCTAGTAAGAAATTGAAAGTGCTATTGTTTAGGTTACAGCATATTAAAGAAATCCACCTTACCTTAGGATCTATTAGTAATCTTCAAATTGAATTCGAAAAAACTCAGTTTATTCGCGACAAATTCAAGTCATATTATCGTGAGCTATCGGCTATTGATGCAGATAACAATGTAGATAGGAAAGTTCTCAGTGATAATATTGTAAATATTGAAAATGGCAACGTCAGAGACGAGTTGTGATATTTACTCAACCACTCGACAAGAATCTGACACATTTACAAGTCACGTTTGCTTTTCAAGTTATTCTTCAATTCATCGGCGACGATCTGAAGAATCCAAAGTTTTGTCAAGAGTTTATGAAGGTGTTCATAAGATAACATATCAAAATTCAAACCGCATTTAGTTATTTGCTTCTTTCATTTATTATTTTAGGTTTGAAACAAGAGGGGTTATTCAGATTTATGTGCATACAGAAATGCATAAATCTACTATGTAAAGCTGTTTATGTAACTGTAACGTATACATCCCGTCCGACGTATACCTAACGTCGTATTCGAGATATTATAGGTAAATCAATACGCATTTTTTTCAGGCTATACTTCATTTTCGAATTATTTATTACGATTAGATGCTACGAGCGAGCTATAATAGCTTTATTTGGATTATGGGATATGCTTGTTCAAATTTGTAATAGTGAACTATTAAAAGGGCATTGGAGGTTCACAACCATAGGCATTAGACTCATGCAAAAATATATTCAGTGAAAATAGGTTTGAATCTAATTAATTCTCGAATAATTTTTTTATTGACAGGATAATTCGGGTACCCAGAATTATTTCAATACCACTTTACCCACCTGCGTGATCTCAGGTCGGAAAAGTAGACAATTACCTAATTACAAATTGCAGTCTCTTATCTCAACGAGATCGAAGCATGTATGATGCATAAGATGCGGTGAATATATTAAATTAATATATGTGTAAAACTTGTAAATTAATGTAAATATAATTGTTGTCACTTAATACATTAGATAACGAAGAAATGAGAGATAATTTATTGTTAGTTACATTTACTCTGAGTACCCTTTTTTCTTGGTATATCGTGGTAAGATTTATTACTCTAATGTGGTTCTTAGTTCGGAGCGAGTGATCTCAGAGATAGAAGAGATATTCTCAGTGAATACGCAACATCCGCGATGGTAGAGCTTTTTTTACGTTTCCTTTCGCTAGTAAAAAAATTGCTGATTCCTATCCATGAAATAACTGATAAAGTTGCAAGTTTTTGTCAAACGAAAACTTGTTCTGTGCGCAATCGTATGCTAATGTTAAAATAAATTCGAGCTCCGTAATTCATGTGAATTGTCTGAGATCCCGTTTACGCTAGCACCTGCCTCTCACATTTTCGTCAGCCTGGGGTCAGCGAATGATAATTTACGCACTTAAGTATCATTGAGGCAATAAAGTACAAGGCGGATTTTACTGATTGATAATCAACAACAGCTAAGGGCAAAGTTGTATACATCCGCGTTTGCGGTTTAACTAATATCGCCTAGTCATGTAAGTAAAGATAGAGGTGATACCGATATGACGAATAATAATAACTACGTACGCTAAGGTAAATTGTACGCTTACATGTTCATTATAAACCGCGGACGCGCGCGTGGGTCGAAAGTGTCCGATGGATCGCGCAATCGCTGTATTAGTCATTCGCCTCGTTCGCTCGTTTTTAATATGGGTTGGGCGAGTTTATTTGACGTAATCAAATTCCCAGTAAAATGACGCGTGATAAGAAAACCAGTTTATATACATGCCTATTATAATTCGCTCTCTTCTCGTCAACAGATAATCTTATGCTACGATCCTATTTATACCATCGTACCGTTCATCGTCCCGTTTATCTGCAAACGTTGTACTCTATTTTTTAACAAATAAACGTGTACATTTTCATAATATTTTTACGAAATGTTTTCCGCATGATTATTGCCATCGTCGTATTTAATTTTATATAGCTTATGACGCGTGTCAGCGCTTTTCAATATGTGTAGCGTCTTAGGTTTTCGGTATATTACAACGTGCATCTGATATGTAGTAACAAATTTTGGAGTATCACTATCAAAATTAAACTGAATATGTAGAATTTACCTTCACTCATAATGATTCTAATTATTTAGAAAATTTCACTACACCATCAGCAATTATTGCGAAGAAATCAAACGACAACAATTGAAGCGCTAGTCAGAATTACCAACCTTGAAACGGTGGTAGAAGAAGCGTCTCGATCTTGGCTGGGGCAACCCAAACAAGATGGCTGAATATTTGTATTTTCCTGGCGTAAAAATGCGCCTGCACCGAATAAAATGCAGTACATACATTCGAAGATGATGAATAAATTATGCCGAAATAGAGGACCAATTTTTAATTCATTCCAGGTAATGACTCACCCGTGTGGTTATCCGTGGGATTTTACAAACCGCATGATATCGTCTTTACCCAGTTCTTCGTTATTTGCTCGCTCCGATCGTTTTCATGAATGACAACACTTCGGATTATCAAGAAATTACCACATTGAATTAACAACTCGGGGCTGACATGTTATCTATCCGAAATTTCTACCGTTATAACCGATTATATTTGAGAAAATACTCGTCGATGACTATGGAACACTGAAATTCTGGCGCCATTAGATAAAGAGCGTGCCGTATCTGATAAGTGGCGTCGTTGTAGCCTCGGTGGAGGATCGACAAGGCAGTGGGACAAATGCTGGCTGCAACGCTGCATGTACTCTTGTGTTTCTGACAATGAGCGGTGTTGGTGATAAACTACTTTTTTAATTATTTGCTTGTCAACGGCAGTGGAGAAAGATATACAATATTATTAATGAATGTACGGGATAGTGTGTGCGATAGGGGTGTTTTATGTGGCGCTAATAAACTGCAACTATGTTTAATGTACCGCCAAAATTTTACGAGCTGTGTCGCCTTTGTTTATCGTCGGACGGTGTAAAATTATCCATTTTTGACGAAGAGGGCACGCAGCGTAACTTTGCTGACAAGATACTTACGTGCCTATCGATAGCGGTAAGTTTAGAGCATTGATTAATCCATTGTTAAATAAATTACGCCCTTAATACATCATGAACAGTGCGCAACATCTGGCCTAATGACAAGAGAGAAAGTTTGGCATAAGATGTGTCGGAAAGATAAGAGGCTTGAGAATTTAAAATGGCAGTGATAAGCTCCTTGTAGGCTTAAGGCGACAAGGGAGGGGGGGCAGCTCCTTATTTAGACACCCTGTTATCAGGTTTCACCTACTCCTCTTGTCATTTTAATTCACTTCGATTCCATATCGTTTAATAATATACACCAATGATATAAATACCCACGTTTCGCATACATACACATCCAAAGGGCACTCCATATATTACGTTTCTCACCCATGTGATTCTCCAGGTGATAAGCTCTAAATTTATCCAAACTTACTCACCTATCTTTCCGTCTCCACCATATCACCTTTTCTCTCTTTCTCTTTCCCTTTCCACTTCCTCTCTTCTCATCTACCAATATTTATTCTAAAATCATCTCATCAATTCTCGAATCCATTCATATTCCAAATTCCTGTCCTTTCTCCCTTGTAGACTCATCCGATGCCAGTCCCATTAATTCCACGAATTATCTATGAATCAAATTCAGTGCTTCATTTATCAATTTTTCTCTTGCCCAATATGGATTGAGTTACAAATTTTCTTTTTTTTTTTTTAATCTGAGATAATTAGCTTCCCAGCCCTTCATCCAAAAAAGTGTTATTGAGGCTATAAATAATGTTGTCAATGTCTTAGGTGAATGATGGGGATTCTCTACCACCAATCATATGCCACCGCTGTGTATACAAGCTTGATGTACTCCATAACTTCCGTGAGGTCTCTCGCAAATCTGATGTTATTCTAAAACAGTATCTGGATTACGCCATGCAACTGTCTAATGGAGACCAGGTAATTATCGGAGGAACCTTTTATAGTTTATTCTGAACTGTCCATGTTTCGTATTAAAATGAGCCAAGGAATAGATGTATGTCGATTCATGATATCTAAAGAGGAAAAAAGTAGTATCAATGACTAATCACAGAGTTAAAGAAGTTGGCCCAATGTGCTGACAAGGATACAGTCACTCTGTTCCGAGTAGTGATGCAACCATGGAATGTGCTATATGTGCAATTTGATTGTAGATAAGAGCTCACCGTCACTGTATTTTATATATCGTGTTCTCATTCATACTTAACTTTTAACTGACTAGTAATTACGAGAATTATCTCAAGGTTTTCCATCGTTAAACGGAATTAGTTCTTATCAGCTTTTTAATCTATAGTTGCAGAAGATGAGAGTAAGGGAAATAGGAAATGAAGATACCGAGTTTACGTTGTTCATATATAATTCTTGTAAATCGAGTTGGCTTTCAGTTAGCAGAATCTGGATATGCGTAATTTATTACATAATCCTCATTTGAAATTCCTTGCTGATAGTCGCCAAGAGTTCAGAAAATCAGTAGTCACGTTATTGTTCCAGGATAAATCTTTCTCCACTGCCAAAGTAGCTGACTTAAGTCCACTGCAGTCATTTCTGCAATTGAATAAAACTCTTTTCAACGAAAAGCCTAATTCCCCAGCCAGTATTCAAAACGTTTCGCCATCTGCGCAGACCCATCACTTAGAATTACAGGCTAAAGAAGAGCCAGAGCAAGATGCTATTAAATGCGAACCAGAGGATGACACTTGTTCAAACAGTTCTGATCCCGAAAGATTGGAAATTGAAGATAGGGAAGAACATGAATCTGACGGCGAAGAAAATGGCTATGATATGACCGTTAGCAAGAGAATTAAGCTAGACACAGGGTACGAAAGTTCTAAACAAAGTACACCCAATCGAAGTCCCGTCAATAGGATGGACACACCAGAAAGCAATTGCTCTGATACGCACATTGACCAAGAAACAACCAAACTCTGGCAAGCACTCGCCAAGTAAGTTATACATATTTATTCCATCCAATGTAAGATTGTAGGATATAATAATAGGAAGTTTAATCAATAATTCACCGGCTTTGCTCAGTCACAAGTTTTCCCAAGTATCCCATATGACTTTCTAAATTTTCTAATCTTTTTTTAACTCATGTGTTCATGTATTACATTACTTCAGAGATTAGGGACTCTGTTCCGTAAAATTTTCTATGTCAATACCAAGATAAGATTACTATGTTAGCTACCTTGTCACCTGCTTCTCAAGCTTATGAATCTTTCAAATTTATTTTGAATGGCTATCATAAATAAACAATGATTTTCATTGACACAGTAACAGGAGTTTGGAAATAACAAGGACAAACGGTGATAAGTTAAACAATGGATTTAGCGGTGAAGCAACTAATTTGTTGCGCTCTCTAATCAACAACAGGCAGATTGGTATTACAGCTATTGATGCTGGCAGAATATCTCCTCAAATTCGATTCTACAGGGATACCCAGGGCACAACAATCGAACGAACAATGCCTGATTGCTCTGTGCTCGGGAATCGCACCAATTTGTCGTGCTTAGATAACAAGGTAAGAATTAACTATTTATTCGTTAGAATTTGCTGTAAGATAGTATTTTATCTTTGCCCACTCCACTGCCGGCTTTTGCATAAATTACTATAAAAATAATCGCTTTATTTAAAATACCAGAAGTCATTTTACCGTAGGCTAAAATATGTTAGTTAAATATTATTTTAAAACTTGCCTTGAAAAATTCATCCCTTATCAACACTGTGCTAAGAAATATAAATGCAAATTCCACAAAGCCAGATGGGTAGAGACCCAGGTAGCTGCCAGGGGTGTTATGGGATCCCATGGGTCTGAATAAAGGCACACCTGGCCTGACAGGTAGAGGCTTTGAAAGTATAGCAGATAATAGATAACTGGAACTGCTTTGTGATGGGCTCAAAGTGCAAGCCCCACTCTAGAAATTTTGTCAACTGACTATTAACAGATGTTCAGATAAAAACGTAAAATATATTTACACTTCTTCATACAGTGCTTCATTTTTTTCAATAATATAAACTGTTATTAGGTACTTGGAAATTTTACTACCTTGGCCATTTCTGAAATTTCATCCAATTCATTTACCCAATTTCTCTGGTCAAATGAACATTGAATTTTGTTTTCTAGAGTACTTCTATGGACAGTAATCCATCCAGTCCTGCAAGTGTGGGAAGGAAAGAGACAAAAGGTAGACGGAAACAAAGCTATCCCAGCAAAGCCCCAGCCAGCCCTGATGTTGTTAACTATCATCACGAGTCTAGCGAAGAGCAGGCTCAAGACTTCACTGCTTGGTCTAATAAGATGAAAGTAAAGGTTAGCGAAAATGATCATTAAATTTTTTTTGAAATTCCGTCTACTGACACATCGTGAATTTGGTAATATTCGAAATTTTCATTTTTAGATGGGCGAACAAAAACAGTTCGATCAGCACGGCGGTAACGTTGCAAAAAAAGTTGACATGTCTTGTACAAATTGTGGTACAATGACGACAACGATCTGGCGGAGAAACATGAAAGGGGAAATGGTGTGTAACGCTTGCGGATTATACTACAAACTTCACGGAGTCAATCGTCCTGTCACCATGCGAAGGGACACCATACATACACGCAGACGTAGGCCTAAAGGAGAAAAGCCTACTAGGCACAGAAGTATGTTCCTATAATCAGAATCAATTGAAATGAAAATTGTTCTCTTGCATGGAGCGTGATTTTAATTCGTAAATTCTTCTACAGAAAAAGGAGATGGAAATACATCGCAGCCAGAGCCGATGGATCCTGAAAGTGCGGATATGCTGGCGGCTTTGCGTCGTCAGATTCAGCCGCATCTGATGATGGCTGCCCTAACGCCACCTCGTCTACCTGGAACTCATGCTCCCCCACCTCCCGCCGCCCAGCTCAACTATTCACTTCCCCTTCCCGGGTATATGATGCATGTAAGTTTTCTTGTACTTTGTATTCCACATGGTACTATAAGCAGTATATATTAATTTTGAAAGTTAGGTAACAAGTATAGTAACGAAGTTTGTTAATATTTTCAGCATTTGAAAACCGAAGCACGAGAACAACAGCAAAGTGCTACGGATGATGCGGAGGAAGGGGATGAGGAAAATGTCTCGGATGTACCGCTGAATCTGGTGGCTACGTCGCTATCGGTAGATGCCCAGTGAGACTCGTCTCGTTCACAAAAAAGCGTAAATATATAAAATGTAACTAAGAATCTCTGCATAGACATGGATATCTGTCCGGTGACACACAGGGTGTTAGCGCGGCATGCTCTCTACAAGATATCAAGTAATAAGTTGAATGAAAAGAAAAAGAAACAGGGAATCTAATTACTACAGTATTCCCAAAGCTTTTTGGCCCGAGGAACACGACGCAAATATGATATTAATTCGCAGTATTAATGAGGTTATACGAATTGTACATATGAGGAAATGAAGAAAAAGAAAAAGAAAAAAAAATATTTTTATACAAAATTTTCTATGCTTGCAAGTGGTGATAACGATTGTACATACAAATTGTTTTTGATGTTGTGAAGTTCTTACATAGATAGAAGATAAAAAAAGCCTGTTTTTAATCAATTATAAATTAGTCGTAATCGGAATTAAGTTGACGGTAAAAATGTGGTGCTGGAATTACTGTTCAAGATTTCCAAAAAAATGAAGAAAACGATAAAACAAAAAGTTTAATGATGAAGAAAACACAATGATAAAGAGATACCTTTGTGCTTGTTTCTGATCAGTGATTAGTGATCACTTTCTTGGTTGCCTTAAGCTCACTAATTGGGTCATAAACTAGCTCTAAATGCATTGTTCCACGGGCCATTAGCTTTCGACAACGTAAGCAATCATAATACTCGACTAAGTTATATAATTTTAAGCTTTTTGCGAATGACCCAGTTAAACTTTACTAGTGATCGAAATTTTATTTTTTAATCGGCTTTAAATGAACAAAACTTACACTTTAGGACTGGAAATCTACGAAGGTAACGACAAAATTTGGTAGCGGGTAGTTACCTTTCGTATTAAACGACGGTTAATTGCTAAGACCTTAGTATACTCACTAACTTAAAATAACGTGTTTTATATTTTCGTGTAGGAATGTGATGCCAGTATCGTCTTAATTACTGTATTTTATCGGTTTTTCTTTTTTTCTTTTCTTTTTTTTCAAGAAAAGAAAACAATTCATTTCGATTAGAGTGAAAATAAAAAATACGAGGACAATTTACTTACGGGTTAGTAATAATTCTAGAGGTTGTAGATTTTTTTTTTTGATAAATTTAAATCTGTTAGACACTGTGAAGTAATACTCTTAACGATTATGAGCCGTCAGATATGAGCAGTATCATTTTAACAATTTAAAAATAGGGATATAAACTAGTACTTAAAAAAAAAACAAAGGTATGAAAAAAAGCGTCACCAAGTAATCTGATTATACAAAGCAATAACAGATCTGATTAGTATAATTATTTTTTCCATTGGTCATATCGCAGTAATACTCGTCAACGTCGCAATGACTCAATTGTCTTAGCCCTCAACTTGCAGGAATTTCAGGAAATACGTAGGTAACATTCTCCACTTAATGCCAGATCTAAAAAAATAATCAACGCCACTGCTTTTAAGCTACTACTGCCAATTAAGAACACGTTGTACGTACCACTTCCGAGTTATGTACAAAAACTTCCGGATATGTTTTGGTACCCTCCAGGAGATGCTTCTCATTATTCGATACTTTTCACACTTGACAATTTTTGAAACACTTTCCGATAAGTCTTTTTCGTGTTCACATCAAGTATAGAATTCCTGAATCATTAACTGCAATGGCATCTCCTGCGGTCCAGTATTAATGGATAATTTCACTGTAAGTATTTTCATTTTAACAAAGCACTTGAGAGATGCAAAAGCAATCGTAAATATAAAATAATTATTCCAGATTGTACAGATAACAGATGTTGATAAACAAAGATAAGCAGCCTTAAATAGTGCATAATATTGTGGCCAGTGCATCTACTCGCGTATTGTTATACTTAATATTGTATACCTAAATAACTTTGCCAAAAATAGATTTAGTTTTGTAACATAGAATATAGTTAAGGGCATAAAATTTTTATATATTTCCTTTTCTCACGGTATCATTGTTCTTTGTTTGATTTTTTTTTTCTCCCTATAAAAAATTTCTTTCTTTTTATTTTTCACTTTCTAATAATTTTCTTTTTGTTTTTCACCAACTGATCATATCGAAGGAAGTTTTTGACACTCTGGAAAAGTACATTCTCTGGAAATTTAGGTATTGGCGGTAGTTGCCTAGTGGCTTAGCATTATATTATAGTTGTTATTCAAGAAGCCTTATAAACACACGTGTATAGACTATAGATATATATTATACAAATATATGTTATTCTATATTACTATATAAATGATAATTAGCTAAGCGGTAGGGACAGTATAGGGTAGCCGCGTAATTAAAAACAGACGATCTAAGCATGCATTTGACGAGTATGTTTACACTGTGATCTGAATTTCAAATTTTACTACTAAATGAACAATCTGTTTCAAATGCCAAACGCGCGACTCTTTCATTCATATTATGAGAAAATTGTATTAAGCAATAGCTTTATAAATTAGCCTGGTAATACGTAGGTTTGACACCACCAGTCGTGTTCGATTTTTCACATTGAACGTATTGATACATAAAATTTTTTAATACTAGTGGGATAAAATTTTGAACTTGAGAACACACGGTGATTCGACTCGTCAGCAGGATTATTCAGATCCGCGTCTTTTACATACATACACATGGTCAATTCAAACATATTCTTCCTGTAAATTTGTAAAATTTCAAACCTACTACATTTTGAAAAGAACCATCAAGAATCACACGCACGTAATGCAGCTATATTTAAAGTGGACAGTTTTTCGTTAGGCATTTTTTAGACATGTCTCAAATAAGCAGGATCAATCCAAGATATATTAATTTCGTTATGATAACTATAAATTTATTATTATTATTATTATTATTATTACTATCATTATTATTAATATTATTATTAGCATTATTATTATTATTATTATTATTATTATTATTATTATTATTATTATTATTATTATTATCATTATCATCGTCATGCGTAGGTAGATTAGTTTTGAGCTCTCTACTAATATTGTGAAGCTGAAGTTATTTTTTGTAACTATTGATTGAAGCGAGTATTGCTATTTTATTAATTATATTAATTAATTAATGGTTAACGATAGAGTATTCTAACATTATTATTAGTAACGAGTCCGCTATGGTTTTGACAGTTTGGTTCGGGTAGCCGAGGCTTCTTATAGATTTCTATATCAGTATTCCACTCCTTTAATTTTAGCGTTTAAGTTTTTGACACTACTTAAGGGGTCACCTACGAATCATTACTTAAATATTAAATTATTTAGTTTTTTACATTTATTTTTACAGCCCTAATTATTATTTAAGCAGTAAATTATGAATTTTTATTTGCACCAACGTTTGCGTAACATTTGGCAGCGACTGGCTTAATTTATTTTATTGTATTTTATACAACGGTTTTTTTTTCAACAGTTGGTTCATATTTTTAGCTACTGCGTTAATGATCCTTGCATACGTCTTCATTACACCATTTGCCACGCGTTGCAGAATAACTGAAGCCAATGCTATGAATAGAATAATAAACTACAGGCCAAAAAACAAAAATTCTCCGTTTAAACATAACATAGCTCATCTTATGAATTTCCAATATTCGTAATGTGATGCAACTGAGTACATGTATTAAGGACTCATTTTCAATCAATCATCAGAAAAATCAGTCAGTATCTTCAGCAACCTTTTGGCGGTTTGCGAGAATTGCAAAAAACCTTACAACACGTTGCCTTAGAGTCAGCCATAAATATAGATTTTGGTTTTTACGCCTGTGCTTTGTCGAATGATTTCTATCCATCCCTTGCTAGGCTGTAGCAGAAGACACTGATGATACACGACATAAACACTCACTGAATCTTTTCTCACACGAGTATTAATCTGAACTAATTGACTGAGTATTATTTTTATATCGAACATAAATGATTAACGACTAATAAAAAATGAGACAAAGTTGAACAAAATAAAAGTATGAATAGTAATGAAAGAGTACACAAGATAAATATAATGAAAAAATAGATAGAAGAACATGATATTGATAACATAGTATTACATGTTACTTCCGCATGGCAAAGAATCAATACTGTTAGTGCCCTGGCATATTTTGTATACAAACTGTGGTGTTGCGTGGCTCGAATTGGCTAAAGACTAACTTACAAAGTGGAAATACTATAATATGCATAAAATTATATTTAAAGCAAGTTAGTTTTGTATTTAAAACTGTAATAAGTTAGTTTCGGGCTAAGGCCAGCAGCTGTTGAGATTACTCAAGGTTGTGTGTATCATTATAAGTATTTTGAATTGTTGAATAGTAATAATGTAAGCAGAGAGCACAGGGCACGATAATCATCCCCCTAGATTGATGTACGCTAGGGATCGATAAGCTGATACTATGCCCCGTGATCGCTAGTATTCTGATCCAAATTTTGTCATAATAACTACATCTGATTCTATTCAATCGACATACCTTGTTTTGCCCGTGTTTTTATATTTTATTATTATAATTATCCCTCTACATAACGTTGTGACAAGATCCTAATTTTTTTTTAAATATTTTTTTCTCTCCTCTCTTTTCTTCCTTTCTCCTACGTATTTATGACACAGGCCTCCCATGACAGGTGTACCTAACTTATATTATGGGTTTAATTACGATTGACAAATCACCTTTTTGTATTATAATGATAGATGATTACGATGTTAGAAGATTTAAGCTATTTATTCGGCTACTATGTGATTTGTTGGAAATTATTTTTGAGAGTTTTAGCCATTGTAATAATTGATTTGAATCAATTCTGGCTGATCACTGTAAGTTTAGTTATACTTCCATGATTTTTATCATCGTGGAAAAAGCATCACTGAACCCTTTAAATTCTATTCGCGTTGGTTTATTGATAATCAATACGTCACATAGAACGAATTAAATGCTTAACACTTACTCAAGATTGGATAAATTCTTGTAATTAACGATTATTAGTAGCGTCAAATATTTTTTGTTTGTTCTGTGATGTGTATCATACTTTGTTAAATAGCTGCCTAATGATGTTTATGGCAAGAGTTTGGATTGTGCTTGTTTAAATTTTAAATCTGCTAAAACTTGTTGAATGGTTTTAGGGATATTTTTTCCTTTCTTTTCATTTTGCATCAAATAAAAATTAAGAACATAGAACCCACAAGGAATCGTAGAATCATCATAGTCTTCCAATCACATGTATAAAATGTCGATTCGAGGCAACTTTTTGGTCATTTAATTCTGGAGAAATCAGATTCATTCATTCCTCAAACTTCGGAAGCTCCTAAATTATACTCCGAATCTAGAGGCACAATATTCTCTTAATTCACGGCCAATAACTCGAACGTTGTGTACAGGATTTCCAAATGAAATTCCATGCTATGATGGAATACTGCTTAAAATTTGAAATAACCCTGTACACAACATTTTATAATTCCCTTTCCCGTCCCTGAGTCTACGAGGATTGAGACAATGATGAATAGATTCGATCTTCATATAGAAAATCGTTTATAATTTGACCGTAATCCTGCATCATTATATGTTTGCCTTTCAAGTGGTTGATAGGATTTGATTCCAAGTGTACAACAACAAATAAAAATGCAAAAACTTGAAGGTGTTAATGTAAACATAATAAAAAGTAGCCTTAACCAATTTTTTGAGGGCATCTTATGCAAGGGCATTGTTGTGATACCACAGACGCAGCTTCATGAAATCTTCAATAAAAATAATGTGTTGATAATTGTATGATATCTACTTTATTAAACATTTTCACATAGAGTTGATCAACGTGTATAATATTTTTCAATTCTACTACAATGATTTACAGTTAATCTATATCTTTCGGGACATCCACATCCAGCGGCGAACAAAGTAGCTATATTTATAGAATGTCTCATTCGTGTTCCAATTATCTGGTCCATGGGACCAATTTGCATTCTACAAACCTTAATTCAATAATATCTCTGTGTCTAAATTGTGTAAAAGTTTAATTAATCTTGTGGAGCTTTTTTGAGAGTAGGAAGATCCCAGTTCTGCATTCCAGGTTTTTTCGAAACAGCCATATAAACCAAAGCTCCTCTTCCTGGAATCGGCTTCACAGCTACATAGGTTCTATGATCTTCAGACCATTTCGAATGGAATTGAATAGTGGGCTGATTAACTGTATCTTTAAATATTTCTTCTGCGGACTTTCCAGTGAACTCATCCTGACGAAGGGAAAAAATAAAAGTGTTCAGTGTACATTTTTAAATGAATCGTTTGTGATTTTCAAATTGCTGTTCAAGAAGTACCAGATAATCTAAAAAAGCCAAACTGTTATCTGGATCACATAGTAAATCCGGCTCCGATTCGAGGCAGCCGCGAAGGACACCATCTCTCAAAACTTTTACTACGTATGATAAGAAAGCATTTCTATTCTTCTTCACTTCCAAGTCTGGAGATTTGATGTTGCTGACTCGGATTAGCCATTTTGTCGCTAATTGTATCTCTGTATTTGAGCAGAAATTGACAATATGGTATATGAGATTATGAAATATATTTTTATTGTGGTATCAATTGCATGATAAATAACCTTTTTTGTTGGCTAGGTTCTTTAGGAGAAATTTAGCTATTTTCATTTTTCTATTAAACTGCTCGTCGTACATCAGGCCGATGTCTCTTAGTGACATTCTTTCCATTTTGAAAAAAATCTATAAATTATACGGTTTTCTTTGAGTAGAAGGTTATAAAGCCGGAATAAAATTTTGGATGAAAAAGATGAAGGAATGGATAAATGGTGAATCGATCTATTTATATAAAGAAAAATCAATCGACGAAATTCAAGTTTTTCACTTTGAATTAGCCGCGTATTATGCAGCATGGTCTGCGCATGAGCGATAATTTTCATCTCATCCCCCACAGTTAGTTCCGGTGCGTCACCTTTCCCCTGCCGTTCGCGAAGTTTCCGGCGTCCACCATCTTAGCATCACGTTTGGCACGAGCGAGTCGCATATTTTCTACAATCGTACGGCTGGTTAAAGTGTTTAATTATCGGTGAAAGTTACAAAAAGGTTATCAAAAATGAGCTACGGTAGGCCACCACCCCGTATCGACGGTATGGTGTCCTTGAAGGTGGATAATCTGACGTACAGAACAACGCCGGAGGATCTGAGACGCGTGTTCGAGCGTTGTGGCGAGGTTGGGGATATTTACATTCCTCGCGATCGTTTCACCCGTGAAAGCCGAGGTTTCGCATTCGTCAGGTAATTGAATATTATATTTCTATTCGGCTCTCATTCCTCTCAAAGATCAGCTTGCTTTCGTTCGTTGTAAAACCTGTTCTCCGAGTTACGCAATTGACGTCATAGAAATATCGTACCTAACGCGCAGATGGGCAGCTGTTCAAATTAGGTGACTTACCTGAGCCCATACTACCGGATCCTCGATATTCTCTAATAGATATTTGCATCGTTTCCATTTTTATCTTCGATCTAACCTTGAACTTACTTGAACTTGGCAAAATTCTGGAGTACTGGCGAGTCTCAACCAATCAAGGAGGTAAGAGTTTGTTACAAATTTGTTCGATTCTATCTAGATTCTATGATAAGCGAGATGCTGAAGATGCATTGGATGCTATGGATGGAAGACTTTTGGATGGCAGGGAGCTGAGAGTACAAATGGCACGTTATGGGCGACCAACATCACCCCATCGAAGCCGTGGAAGTCGTCGCCGTGGAAGGTACATTGACTTATACTTTATGATACACATAAGTGATTTGTTTTTTATCTGTGATATGTTCATCAATCCATTACCAAGGTGTTCTATTAACATAGCAAATTTATAATGGTTTTTGGAGTAGAAATCATCCATTGTTCTACTTCTACATTTGAAGATCACATCTTGAATAACTTGCTCGTAAAGTCCTCAAGTTTTTTTTCAACTAAATTGATGATGAGAATTAAAATCTTTTACTCACACGCGGAGCGTTATCTCCAAATATTATCATTCATTCATCAGATCACGTAGCAGTGGCAGGGACCGTAGACGTTCACGTTCCAGGTCACGGTCTAGGTCTCCCAGCCGTGATAGAGGTCGAAAGCGATCTTACAGTCGCAGTCGCAGTCATTCCCGTTCGGACAGCAAGAGCTCCCGCGGAAAGTCACATTCTCGTAGCAAGTCGGCTGAAAGACAGAAGGATAGCCGGTCCAAATCAAGGTAAATTAAGAACTGTGTTCATAATAGTTCAGCTGGTAATATATCCCCATCAATTTGTATTCAATAAATTTTATTTTGGGAGAAATATCCACTTGCCCCACTTTAAATTTATGAATCTGGATGGACCATGATAAATCTGATTTTTGAACAATCTTCCGCTTTGTCTCCAGGGATTGAAGATAATTTGGCACGATGGGTATAGCAGGGAACTGATGGGTGCGCTCAGTTGCAAAAGCAGTAAAGCATTCTGACAAAAAATAAAGGTATTCCATTATACTCTGTACCTAAGCCACATTACCATGTTCACATCTTTCTATCATTTATATTACCTACAATGACGCACTTCAATGGGTTTGAGAAAAAACCCAGGTTAATTTTAATGTAATATACTTAGACTACTACATTATCAATGACTTGAGAAAGCTGAAATTCTCAAAATTACAAAGTTAGCCGTTGATTATTGTCGCTGGCTTAGATTGCACCTTCAATTTTCTTCCGTTACCAAAAATACAACACTTTATTTGCCATCCTTTGTCATAATTGAATATTGGTCCGACTATCTTGGCACGATCTAACTTTTTTTTGTGCAATCTAAAATAGCACGATATTAACGGATCTCGACGCCCAAGAATTACAGTTACGCGTGAATACCCTGTAGCCGTTCACATTTCTTACCTCTTGTTGTATTCCGTAATTTTGTATAACAAGTTCGAAGCAATTAAAGATTCAATGCTTTCACTTTGCATTTCTGTAGTACCTCTGAATCAAAATCGCACTTGTGTTAAAGTTGCACATGAAACGGGACTTTTTAAGTGGCTTGTTTCTTTAAATTATTCAATGAACTTTTTTTTTTTTTAAATAATTAACATTTTATCCCCTTGGGAAATTATACTAAATCGCGTAGTTCAAATCAAATACAATTAGAGTTTTGCTCCGTTTTTCGATAACAAACTCATGAATTTTTTTTTGTTTATCAAATCTTGTAATATCTATAAATCCAGACTTGCCATATAATGCAGGTGTGATTAAAAAGAGTGCATTGGTTTGAAAGCAGCTAGTTCACACATCCACTCCTCAATACTTTTTGGTACAAAATACACGATCTTAAGAAAAGATTACCTTAAAATTTAAATTTGACTATCCAACTATGGATCGATGATGGAGGATTATCCAAAGTTGAATAAATACCATGGATTATTAAATGTAGCTAGTCGATATTGACTTGGTTTTATCTTTTTCGAGAACATACGAACTCCAACTCGCATTAGAAAGGTAGCAAGGATTATGATGTTTCCAACCGTTAAATTTAAGTTCAATGTTCTGTAGTGCGATTTACAGGTTTGTTTGTGTAAGTTTGCCATTTATAATAAAGTAAATTGTACTGCAAAGGCCGAAATTTTTGCCTGATGTTCAATCAACTGATAATCATTGTACATATATAGATCTAGCAAATTGTAATCGCCCTATCGGTATATCACGAAAATCTTATTTTCAGTGAATCTTATTATTAATGATTGGATAATTATTGTGGTTTATTAGCTAATGTTCTATAACTAACTTCTCAGCAATATGAATAACAGTAATAACGTAATTTAGAATATAAATGGTTGCCTTTGTATCGTCAGAAACCATCAACAGTTTGTTAATTTGGATACTTCTGAAACATTCTGTTCGTAATTAAAATCTTACGTAAATCAGGACCATGTAATTATTAGACTTTCAAATTTCAATGTCGGGTTCAAAATTTATATGCTGGTATGCTTTTACATTGGATATGAGCATTTAAATAAAGGCGATTGTGATGCAGTTAATCATTTTTTCTCTCTTAACCCCAGAGGGTTACTCTGACATACTTTGTGGTAAAAAAAAAAAAAAAAAAAACCAGTTAGTTTTTACAGTATTGCACCCTCGAATGATTCCTGTGAATCAGTTAGTGTGAATGTGATTATGTGCGTATGTTCTCTTTTTTCTTTGGAGGTCTGAATGTGGTTTTTCATGATTGGCATTTGGGCACATACAAAGTGCAGTGCCCAAATTATTGATACATATGTATATTTTTTCTGTGCACAACTCACCTTTACACTATACACGTAAAACATGGTACGCTCCCCCTTGTTAATGATACATTGAAAAAAAAAAAACTTCTTTTTGAAAAGGATAATCTTGACTTTTTTGACTAGTCACATCATCATTGATCATTAACGTTTTGATTAACTTTTAATCCAAGATGATTCAACACTGACTTGTTCTATACCATAAATTTGAAAAATTACCGAGAATATTAAAAAACTGTATTAAATGATAAAATTAGTTGATATTTAAATATTGTACATGTAATAGAGTCAATTACGGAAGCAGCAAAGTTATTTATTGTAACTAAGTTGTTATTTTATGGTGCCACAGGCGGTGGGAAGGAGTGGCGTGGCGAGTGTAGCTGATGATGGGGGTAGCTGAGTAAGCAGTAAGCCGAGTAGCGGGGCTGTAAGCAGTATGCAGTAGCGAGCGAGCGGTTGGTGGTCTGGTGAAAGCGAGTTCGCGACCAGTCAGGCGAGAGTGTGCGAGCGTAAGCAGTCTAGGGGGTCAGAGTGCAGACAGATATTGCAGAGAGCAATCGAGCGATGAAATTGCAGAACGCAGCCAGAACTACGCTGTGCTGTCGAAGCCGATCTTTACTCGCAGGTAGCACGAGAATCACCAGACCTCGCAAGCACCAACGCATATAACAGCAATTAATGAGCCTTTTCCCACTTGCAGCAATATTCAGGACCTAGAGATTATTCCTATCCATTCATAATTGAGAATTTCATTATTCTCAATTCATAAATTGGGAAGTCCTCTAGTTCAAGATTATTCTTGCATGTGCATCAAAAGGTTCCGTGATTTCCAATTAATATCGCACGTTACTTGCTGTTATAGTTGATTTTTTATAAATTCTAAACAAAATTTCACTATTGAAAATGCATGCGCGATATCAAAGGGGCGTAAATTTTCATTGGGATTGCTGATCTGTTACTTTTTGATTCTTTTACATTCTGGGCTCTTTTTTTATACACATGATTTCTCAAAACTCCTTCCAACTCGAAATATATTTGAATAAATTGCCACTACTCCGGAGTAAATGGCTTGGGTTGGGGACATTCTGTGTTTGTGTATTCAATTTCAGGTATTCAGGATATCATCGAATTTGGGTCAATGTGAAGGTAAGGTGGTAAATGCGGTAATATTAATAATACTTAACAAAGATTCTTCAAGGACTTCAAGGGATGTGGCTTGTAACTGTTGGAAATGATAATAAATACAGTATTGAGTAACGTTATTCGAAGTTTTAATAACATCATAATTTTTTAACTCTTGTACATTATGTTTTCTAAAATTGAAATGAAATCTATTTAGGGATGACTATTTTTTTACAAGCCTTTTTTTTCTCTGATTATTTCAACTCCAGTCTATTTACTACGCCTGGACGGTATTGTAATCATAATTTTTCTACTTAAATTACTTCAGATCTGATAAGATAATGCCAGCTGTACATTAATAATGAGATTTCATTACAATTGCAGATATTCATATTTCAGCTATGTAAATGTGTACTCTTGCGATTCCAGTACGTATGCTGATATATTAGAACTTATGTAAGTATAAAACGTGTGCATGCGTTGCGTTAATAATAAGATTCTTAACAATGAATAACAATTGATGAGATCAACCCTCCTTATCCTTTGGTTTTACCAGGATGTAAGGCTTTAAAATTCTTCCTATCACATACAGAACGGCCACTAGTATGTGACCCACAAAATATATGGTACTATATAAAGTAAGCGCATCTGCCATTTTCAATACCTGGAAAGAAAGTCCCAGATAACACATGCAGAAAGTTTTCATGAACCATCCGAAAAAGCTCCACCCCTTTTTTGCCTGCAAAAAAAAATTCAGTCATTATTTAGTGGGCAACAAACAATAATATTCGATCATATCAACTGTGCTGTGCAAAACATTTAATTTACTCACCAAACTATTTTCTTCGCTATGGTTGTTAAATTTCACGTAAATGTCGTCCATTGGCAGGTACAGAACGACCGAACAAATTGTGTTGTAATATCCAAAGTAATATCCATGCCATAAAGCTGATAGAACGAATGTGACAAGAGTCCGCAGTCCCTTGTGCGGAAATCTTCTGTACACACAATTTGCCATCCAGTATTGTGTACACGTGTTCCACATTTTCATGGCTACTCTAACGTTAGTGCAGCTTTCGACACCCCATGTGTTTATGTTGTGAACGGTTTCAAAATCGATATCTTCGGGCCTTAATTTGTCCGCATCTTTGCTCCTGTTTAAAAAGGAAATATGCAGATCAAATATAACTGAAATCAACTACAAGTCTTGTATATGAAATTTGTACGACCCCATTGGTCACCCTGTGAAAGATAACGTTTTTTCGTTCTTACAAACTTTCGATTGACTGATAATTTTTCGGTCCAAGTCCAGCTACCGGGTTACTACTTTTAGGATAAGCTCCTAGTCCGGCCATAGTACAAACGCACTCGGACAGAGCCATGCCTGCGTATATTCTCATCTTAAATACATGGAATGTTGGGTAGATGTATAAGATTCGATAAAATAATGATCGCTCCATGAATTCGTCGCTTAGCATGTACTGGAAATTGAAAAATATTCTAATTTATCATTGAAGTAGAAATGAAAACTAATTTAATTTGATCAAATATTTACCGATGCCGGATACCAATAGTTCAAGAACAAATAAATAACGATAAAACAAGATATTCCTTTTAGTTTATCTAATGTGACTCCCCAGTGGTCTGCGTATTTAGAAAATGGTCTATGAATCGAATCCCAGTATGTTCTGTACCGATAATAAGGTCCTATAAAATGTAACGAACGGATCAATTAGTTCGTAATTTTATCAGAGACGATCTTTATACATTCAAATATTTTTATAATCGTTGTGCAAGTCATAGTTTATTTAAATTATATACAACAAACTATCAACATATTGATGTTGTTGACCTGAGTTGATGTTTCGGATAAATTTGAAAGGCGAATGTTCGTAACGCGGTTTATTTTTGAATTCTAAAGTGTTGGCGAAACAGGAATATTGATACCGAATAATAATTAGAATTTTATCAATTGCTAAGATTGCATTTCCAGATATCAAAGTTCAGGTTTTAAAATAATTACAGACCTTGAGCATTATAACTGTTCGAAGGGAAAAAATGTCCATTATATTTGCAAAATTACTAGTATAACTATTACCTTATCATCATGACAGTAATTTATGCATGACGAGCGCAACGACGATTCAGACTTTGAAATTCATTGCAGTAATGATGTAGATGTAATGCAAGGAAATTCCATACTCGTAAATAACTATTGTGATATTCGAGAAAAATTATACTTATGGATTTTAGATATTACCAGTCAATAGTCCCATGTAGCCGAATCCATAGTGAAAAACATCAAAAAACTCGATTTTTTCAAACGCTTCCGATTTAGCACACCAAGGATCATCTTCTGGTGCTGTAGCAGCTGAATTTATTTCAAATGCAAGTCCAACCAGTTTCAATGTCAGCATCATTTGTATCAAGTTTGTGGGTCCTGATGGCATGGTAAGTCCATACCAATCAGCAAGTCGGAAAATACCCAGTAGATAAAAAAATGTAAAACCAAAACTTGCGATGTGGCATTTTCTGAAAGTACAAGAAAATTGGATAAGTATTTGAAAAAAATAATTAAATAAACAAGGATCAAAACTATTTAAAAATTGATATCTCACATACGATACACACTGGAATGATCATCATTGTTTATCAATGGAAGAAGAAAATGATCGACTCAACGACTAAATTATTAAAATTAAACACCCTTACTTGTAAGACATTTGTGTGATAATAAGAGCGTTAACAAAGGTCACGAATATAGGGTGAATTATTTGTGTCCCAGCGGCGACGAAAGCCACAGCAAGCCCGACCAAAGTGCTGGCCCATTGCTTAGCAATCGGATCACTGATATTTCTGTATAAATGCCCGAATCCGATGCAAAAAAGGAGCAATATAACGTATACTATGTCGTCCCACGACATTTTTGCTCTAGCCTCAACGAAACCCGACACTCTGGGTACCCGGACTTTGTCACTTCAACAATTGTTATCCATGCGTTAACTCGATGTTACGGAAAAAGCCACCCGGTCAATCCGAGTCGCGTAACACGACTGCATGTGCCCAGTATCAAGTATGGCGTATGCCGCATTCACTACTACCATGGAAGCCAATACTAAACTATTCACGGTATCCGCCATTCGCGCCGACCTTTATTATTATTATTTTCATTATCATCATTGGTATTCCAGAGTTATTCTGTCGACGTTATTACTCGCAGTTTGGTAGATCATAGAAAAATTCGTGCTTGGCTCTTGTATATTCTTTTTATCTGCATGATCAAATTTTCACAGTCCATATAAGCGCAGCGAATTTTTTTTATTTGGTTTTTTTCGTTTTCTTTGGACTGACTTATAGATTTTTGGCACATTTAAAATGGCGCAATGCCGCGGTATCGTCGAAAATAGCAAAGTTTGCACGGTTGGCTTGTTCCAGCCGTTGGTAGTTTTTAACGATTAAGTATATATAATCGGGGTTCTCACGAGTTCTTCTCCATTCACAGTGGGTACTGAGAGATTGTGATTCACCTACGGATTTCTTCTACGTTTATTTCTGTTGAAAATTTATTTCAGATCAGCGGTTGGTAGGATGACCAACTCGAGAATTGAAATGCTATTAAAGGATCTTTGCCTTTATTAATTACTTCATGACTTTTGAGAAATCACTAACTTTTATAATTCTAATGATAAAATTATAAGAAGTTAGAAATATTTAGCGGTTCCATCGAGAAATGTTGTAATAATTAACCCTTAATTTCAGGAGGGCATGCACTTGCGCCTCCGAAACCAGCAATCCATTTTACAAAAAAGTGTTCTGTATGTGGTGAGTAGCATTTTTTTGATTAATTTTATTGAATCGTTCGGCGCTAACTTCGCCAATGTCGCCTTGTCTCATTTATGATCCCAATATTGTATGAAGGAAATCGTAAGTTTGTTATTTGATAAATATGTACGACGAAAGAGAACCGAAAATTCAGATATCCAGAGACCGGCATTATCTGCCAACGGAAGTTGCGGCTCATAACTCGCCGAAGGACTGTTGGGTTTCTTTCCTCGGTGGGGTTTTTGATCTCACCGATCTTTGCGACAAATGGTACGGCGATGATAAAATTAAACCGATCCTTGCACACGCTGGAAAAGATATTAGCCACTGGTTCGATCACGAGAGAAATGATATAAAACATTACATACATCCGGTAACCGGAGTTTCCGTCCCTTATTGCCCTCATGGTCCCATTCCCGACGTTAATCCCGTTGCCCCAGCCTCCACCTGGAGACCACTTGACAGATGTCCTTGGTGGCTAGATGAGACGTATAGGATAGGAAATATTACGAGTAATCCGCGACCTTGTAAGATTATTAATGTCCTTATTGGAACCGAGACGGTGATATCGGTAAGTTTGATTCGAAATGAAAAGTGTTGAAAAGAAGAAAAAAATTAAGCCCAGAGAAGAGTTACATATTCTTTTTAGTTCTTTTTTTTCCTTTCGATTTTTAATTCCTATAGGTCTGCGAGGAAGACACAATCGAACGTATACAGGAACGTTGTTTGGGAATTAATGCACACGGTGCTTCTTATACGTGGAAATTTGAAGGGAAAAACATAAATTCATGCTGTACTTTAACCGAAAATGGGATACCCGATGAACGGGATCGATTCATCGCTTGCGGATTACCTGATGATTTTTATATACCTGCCCTAATGTGCTATTTCAACGACGATTTAACTGAGGCATAATAATTTTCGATCGATATCGCGCTGTATAAATAAGATCTCCTTTTTGCATAATTCAATTTCAATTCGCGGGTGCGCCGCGTTCGACTCCGCGGTCATTCAATCGTAGTTTCAAGTTCATGCGATAGGTGCCGCCACCGTCCTATAATCCGGATTTCACCCCTTGCTTCGGGTGCAGCTGAGGATTTTTCACAATCTCATACATATCTGATAACGCATTCGTTTGAAAATTGTTTGAAATTTTTTGAGAAAGATTTCATTTTTATTCTCTCTACAATTGAGAACGGTTTAGATTAGGATCTTGAACTCCTGTTTGAACAAACATAGCTTTATATACCCATATAAATGCGGATGAAAATGAATGAAAAAAAGATGGGGAAAAAATTTTTTAGACAGTTAAACCTTTATGGTGTTCATTCCGCATAGTTTATATGCATGTGCAATATAAATCGAAGAAAACCGGACAAAGCTTAAATGTGCAGTACTCCATTACACCGCACTTATATATACATATATACATATATGCACAGTACATAGTGGTAAGGTCAGTGGTGTCCGGCAGACAAATTAATGGTAACGTCTCGCGATGTCATTAGTTAAGAGCAGAATCCGTAAAAACGCGCGTGGCTTACAGCTTACAGCTGACTGCTTACGAGTACAAGGTACCTACGACCAACGAGGTATGTACATTGTACACATTCAGCTTATAAGAGACTTGCGCGGGGTTCATTCGTTCCTTTCGTTATTTCGTTCCGCTTCGCTTGCAAACCGCGCCAGCATCAATTTGCATACGCGTACTGCACATACGTGTGCACCATTAAATGTGACGTATGGACTTTCCACCCTCCCTCTTACTTAGCCATCAGTTTCAATAGATCATAAGGCGCCATCCCTTTTATCACTCGTAATCTATTTGCATTGATATGACGTGAACGACGAAAAACGTGTCTATTATTGAAATTCCCTTCTTTTTTTATTTTTTTAATTTCATCGAAATTGACAGGCGAATCTGTTAGATTAAGGAAATCGTATACATAATGTGGAGTTATAGTTAGCTACCGTTGAGCTCGCGAGGACTACTAAAACTGTTTGATCAAAGGTCATTAAATGGAAAGACCAATTAAGCGGTAGGGTTTTAGTTTGACCATTAGTTGTTTTTGATCGTTGCGATCATATTGTGGACGTTCATCGTCGTGTGGGATTTACTGCACCATGAACTAGCCTATATGATTATTTCAGTCGTGAACCAAAGCTATATACATAGCTATTATATTACAACCCGCGAGTTGTACAGCTGCATAGGGGAAGCTTTTTTTTTTTTTTGATTTTTCTTTTATCGCGGATAGCTACGAGAGTTCAGCTTTTAACTGTTGACTATATACAGGCGCAACGGTCATGATATTATCCTCATGGCGAAAAACTTGGCTATAATACTCGCGATCTCAACCATATATCGAAAACGTCTTGCAATTCTATACGTATAGTACCATAAGGTATGTTACCCCCGTGTGCAACACCATAAAGGTAGTTATTGGTCAGTGGGGTAGGTGAATACATGTATAGTACAGTATATAGAAACTACTTTTATCAGGATTGCATTCGACGTTGCTGCTCTATACTCTGGAGTGGAAGTATCAGATGCTACTGCGCTTATAGCACAGCATCTTGCAAAAGAAGATGAAGATCCGCGTCTCATTCGCAGGGCCGTGCGAAGGTCATGCACGCCTGATATGCCGCCGATCCTCCTGCTGCCGCTGCTGCTGCTGCTGCTGCTGCTTTTGCAGTCGCTGCCTTAGCTCGTGGATAGTTCTTAAGAGTCATGCGCTTCTTCTTGCGATGCGGTACAAAATACTTATAGTTATAAAACTCGATATAACCGCGTGCATGGCTACCCAACAGCAGCAGCAGCAGCAGCAGTTCATATACACTCACAACTCTACCGTGTAGAAGACATTCCTACCAAGAGCCTAGCCGGCGCCATCAGTTCCAGATCTTCGATCGCGTTCGCGACGACCCTGTAACAGCACGACCGAGTCGTTATATTTTCTCTCTTGGTGACTTATGACGTCGATTCTGGTCAGATTTTATGTGCTCTGTAACTATATATATAGGTATACGTATTTGTGCGCTCGATCTTTTCGTTACCATTCTTAAGACTCCACTTGCTCGATGGATAATCGTGTAAACGTATTTATATATATCGGCTCGGGAATTTTCCCTCGCGTATAAGTACGTATACCGAAAGAAGGGAGAAGTGAACCAACCGATCGGTAATTCCGATGCACGCGGCATGCGAAAACGAGCGGTGTAGTTTCGCGGACAAGGTCATTTTACGCGCGAGCCAACGCGTGCTGATGTTGATTCTGCTGCAGTTCCGATCCTGGAGCTGTCGTTGCAATTTCTGTGGTAGAAATGGCTGCAGTTGTTCGCGCGCAACTTGTGCACTCTCGAGTATAAAGATCTTCCACTATGGGGTACCTTACGTAGGGTCCCCGCGCATCCTGAGTCTCCAAGGTTAGATTAGGTCGGGTTCACTTTTACTGGTTATATTCTATCCCTATGGATATATACATATGTAAGTTTCCGTACGCGTCTGTACTTTCAAGGTATATACCATACTACGTCCAGTCCAGGAGATATACGACTCTGACTTATATCCGATGCAGTTTATGGTTCTTTGCCACGTCCCGTCGACGTACGTCCTCCTCCATCTTTTTATTTTATTATTTTCTCTCATGCCCTCTTCTGCAAAACCATTTTAAATTTACTCCCGAGGTGAACAACAGTTTTTAACAATCTAATGAAGCTATATAGGCACTCCATAAAAAGTCTACCCTCATCCGGACCGTTGAATTTTAATTTTAATCAACTAAAACGCAATTTTGAACTTGGCCAAGTTCAGCATCCTACGAAGTTCATTTAATTAGTTGTACCATACGTATCTCGATGTTCTTCGCATCCGTTTCGATGTATATGTGATTTTTATTCCGGATATAGTATGCGCTGACCCCTTCGCGTGACCTTGACCCGGCGAAGGTCGTAGCGTTGGCGGGTGACTTTTTTTTAGCTTTCGATAAACTCTGTGCGAGTTACTCGCAAGTTATCGGGATGCTCCGAATGGCGAGGGGGCGAAAGCGGGGGCAACGCGTCTCATGCTTAATTGGCTTCGGTGTATTTTCAAGTAACCAGTGTTCGGCAGGATGTCCACCTTATCGAAGAATCGCAAAGTCATACGTTTTTCGCGGTTACTTTCTTTTTTTTTTGCGATTTTCTAAAGTTTCTTTTCGTTGGTAATGTCGTTGAAATGATTACATCTACGTGGGTATATATAAGACTATAATTATAAGATTAAATTTACATTCTTAATCACGATTTTTCTTCGTCCATTGAAACGATCGAGTTATCGCCCATTTTTCGCTTTTCGAAGCAGAAAAATTTGGATATCTCGATTGGTTTTAGGCGTGGCCTAACTCACGTTAGCTTTCCGACGTACAGTACTATAGTTCAATTCCTTTTCTTGGACGATTTCGTTGGCCCATTCGTATTGAAGAATTTCTTAAAAATCATTAAAAGCATTCGCTTAGCTACGTAAAGAGTTATCAGTATTACTACTATCATGAAACCATAAACGTCGATTAATTCCACCTGCCACCAGGCTAATTTCACAGCTGGAGATCGTAGAGAATCCGCGCCGTGTTTCAGGATGTACTCGATCCAAAATACGCTCGTTTCCCTCGGACTTCTTGGTCGATCCATGAATTCCTTTGATAACCTAATCATATTATTCCTACGAATTGAATAATTAACGAGTGTATATTATGAAATGATTTTAAAATCTAAATATCAAATAGATCAGATACTCACTTGTATTTCGGATCGTGAATGACAGTTTTTACGGCTTCAGTAATTTTATCTGCCGTCAATTTTTCATGATCGAGTTTTACCGCAATTTCTCTTTCCACAGCAGCGTCTACGTTACTGAATTGATCTGCGAATAATGGCACACCTATCATTGGTACACCGTACTTGAGAGATTCTATACATCCTCCTAATCCACCGTGCGTTATGAACGCCCGTATATTTTTGTGTTCTGAAAATAAATCGATCGATAGCAATTAAAATGGTTATAGGCACAAAGGTTCTTTTTTTTTTTTTGATTTGTCGGTAATGGGATTCCAAATTTTTTATTTTTTTTAACTCACGTAGGACTTGAAGTTGCGGTGCCCAACGAAGGGTTAAAACATTTTTTGGAAGACCAGGTGGTAATTCATCCGGATTAGCGATTTTCAACAAAACTTTAAGTGGTGCGATTTTGTCAAATGCTTTGTATATTTCCGAAATAATGGGTTTTGGAAATGATTCAATTTTCACCATTGAACCGAATGACATGTAGACGAAACCGTCTTTGCTTTCGTCCATCCAATTTTTCAAATCCTGTAAAAATTTTCTCATTAACAAAAAATGAAATAGTTCTGTTTGCGATCGTTATAAATTATTGTAATCTTAACTTACCTCTGGCAATGCAGGACTTTCATCGTCCCGTATGTGAATACCACTAATTGGTACGATGGCTGGAGTTAGAGGCCTAATTCCGTGAAAAATGTGGTGCGAGTTTATCAGTAATAGGGATATGTCTCGAGCCAAAATATCGACATCTGGCATTTCGTTTCCGAAATGTTTTTTCACTATAGAATTTTGCTGCTTCGTATAATATCGCATTTCCATCCCGATCATGGTTGTACCTATGGTGTTTTTGAGCCGTTGCCAAAAAGTAGACTCGAATATCGGTCGCTCCGATACCTCAAATACGATAGCTGGATTCAGAGGATTACCCAGAGCTTCATTTGCCAGGAGCATCGGTGCCCCTGAACTGAGTGCGATCATTGGAATATTCAAGTGTCTTCCAAATGCAAAGTAACAGTTTGCCACGAAGAACTGTGAAGAAATTTTAGGTACATTTAATTCCATGAGGATGCTAAGAAGACGTGATTTTGATGATCCAAATCGAGATTTGACATTTTTTATACTCACCTCTACGATGACGAGGTCGTACGGTGGATCCTTTGGAGGATTTTTAATCAATTCTTGTAGCCCGGTTTCTTCCATAGAGTTACATACGGCAATTCCACCAAATTGCATCGCAGGATATGCCGAGTTGCTAGTTATTGTTGTCATTGTACTGTAGTTCAAGTTATTTACGAACACTAGACTCGTAGTTGTCTTTAAATTTACTATGTCCGTGTAATTCGGGTAAGGTTTTTTCAGGGGAAAATGACTGACCACATCTACCTGGTGTCCAGCATCCGCGAGACTTTTCATTACCTCGACAAATACATTGAAGTGACTGACGGCCGGTAAAGGAAATAATCCTAAAATACGCGCTCCCTGCGCATCTTTCACAAAATATATCACGTAAAAGAAAAAAAGAAATAGTGAAAACTTTGATTTCATTTTTAGTCTCATTCTAACTTAACTGATCTGATTATCAATTTCTGTCCACAATTTCGCCGTGCAATAGACGAGTCAACTCACAGGCAAAATTGAAAATGTGCTTCGTCGTCTTTCTTGGCGCACCACAATTTTTCTTGTAAAAGTAATATTAGCTAAATTTGGGGTATTCTTTCTACGCAGGTCTGTACACTATCTCAACATACATATTGTCACAAGCTAACGCAACGTATCACCAAAATTATCGTTTGAAATTCAGAAAATTTTTATCTAGTTTTTACATGAACTACTGTATGTTCCACAATACGTATATCGCACGTGTGTTTTATTATAGATAAGGTTTCGTGTTGGTACAATAGTGATGTTGCACTTTTTAATTCTTATTTGTTCTCTTCATTTTTTGACACTCTTCGAATTTTTTAGAAAAAGGTAATACGTAGCCAAAACGTACGAATTTTTTTATTCTACTTCTACGGGGTCATCTTCAATTCGAGTGGCAGGCGAATATGCGATTAGTAAAATTAAAAATCGTCGGGGGGTCGGGTTCGGGTATCATAATATAATTGTGACGCAGCGGAATTTCTGCGTTGCAATTTATATTGCGGAAAGTTTATTTGCCGCTACGTAAAAGCGGGTTGATTGTATATGCGATTATTCTATACCTATAGGGATTCCGGGTTCGCCCCCTACTTCGTCCAACAAACGTGTGCGAAATGATTGATCGGGCAATTAGGCGCATCGCTCAGTTTGCGGGCATACGAAGTGTTTCGTCTTTCATGTATGTGCACAACGTTAGACATAGCTCTTTTGAGCTTTAGCATCGAATAAACTTACGACATAACTTCAAAACCCGTCGGCTGCTGCTGCTGCTGCTCCTGCCGCATCTGCATTCGTCCTGCAGGGCAAAGGGTTTTGTATATTATTATACACAAGATTGCCATGGGCATTTCAGACTCCGGCAGCTCCACGGCTGCTCACCTTAGATCATAAAAGCTCCGGTAAATGGCGAGCGTATTCCGTAGCACAGATAACGCGAGAAATAGAGTACATACAACGTATCTTGTACAGGTATTTACGTACGGGCGTATGTAGGTATAAAGTTTAAAGCATTATATACTCTAGGTTCACCTGAAGTATTCACGTAAATCGATTTCGCTATTAGGTTCAAACTACGCGCGCTCTATAAACTATTATATCCCTTGAGGTGTATCGCGAAATAACCGCGAGACGATTAACCAAATGTGAAAGTACCGCAGCGCTGATATAATTATCTCTATCGTATAATAGGTTGTGTGTAAGACAAAAACGAATAAGGATGCTGCACGTTCATTTTTTTTTTTTTATTTTTTCCCTCGTCGCGAATTAGATCAGAGATGCAGGAAACGCGGTGAATAATATAAGGTAAAGTTTTATCGATGTATATACGATGAAAAATACGGACGCGTGCGATAATTTTTTTTTTTCTCATACAGAAAGAAACTATCTCAAGTATATCAACCGGCCTTTAATCTCCGGCGTCATAAACTCCGCTTTAGTCTGGTTATTAATTGTTTTACATGCCTCGTTGACGGGTTATTGTTATTATTCGACGTTAGTTAGCTACTCTATAATTACCGGTGTGATGAAACGACTCGTCTTTACTATCAACGGGAGAAATCTGATCCCGCAGTTATTGAGCGAAAATTGAATAAAACCTAACCTACATTATTCCAAAATTTAATAAAAATAGAAAATGAATAGAAAAAAGATTTGGATTCGTAAAAAAAAAATATATGGGTTACACGTCGAGACACGCGTAGTATATCAATCATATCTGTGAAGATCGGCTGCTTTCTCTTGCATCCTAGATGAAATTTTTGATTCGTCTTTTAGAATTGAAACGTGAGAATATATGTATATATGAACATCTATTTGTTTATATTTATTACGTTATACGCGCGCGAAGTGCAGTAGGTTGAAAATCAGCGGTGCATATCTCAAGGAAGTAATCTATCTTTAGAGACTCAGAAATGGGTTCGGTATACGTCTGATGATACCTGGCCGAGAGAGGTAATCAATTATTTTCATATAATGTGTAGTTAGTCGATTATAAAACCACTTCTATTTTATGCTAGACTTTTACGGTCAACGAGCTACCAGATGAGATCAACTTTTGTATCCGCGGGGTGCGCGCACTTCGAGCGCGAACATCGGCAAATATCCAACTTATACAATAAACGTAATAAAACCATGAAAAAAAAAAATTGTCAACTCGAATGTGTTTCGATTTATAATTAAATTCTTCGACCTCTGCATCGTCGTGAATTTCCGGAAACTATAATAAAACTTGTCATTCTTCCGCGATAATTTTAATTTTTTTCACGCAGGATAAGACGGTTGTAGCAATTTTCAATTTTCATTTGACCGAAACGGACCACCATTATATTGTTTTTGTGACATATCGTTATTACTATATATTTTTATTACGTTATGCAATTTACTTACAAGTGCGCAAAATACACTGCAGTTTGACATCGTGTGGAATGAAACGAAAGACTCTGATCGTCGTAAAATGGTCCTTCTCATCATCTTCTCGCGGTTTAAATCAGTAATCATCCGGACTGAGTGATGGCTATTTATGCAGCGTCACCGCGAGCTTCTGTCAGTAATTCACGTATATAATACACATAAGTCCCGCGTGCCGTTTTATTATTTGATCACTAGGGCTACTTCTGATGCTGCTGTTACTGCTGCAGTTAGTGATATTAATGAACCACTTACTTCGAACTTGTAGTAGCGACGTATTAGAGATCAAAATTATACTATGGCTCAAACGGTCAGTAGACAATATGTTTTTTTTTTTTTTGTTCATTTCATATAGTTAATAAAGACGAGGGCGTGGGAGAGTCTCTTCGGCTAATATCAAACATCACGAATCAATCTGGGACAAATTATAATATTAATCATTTTTCTCGGAATCAAATTGAGTTTGTGTGTCATTTTTCATTTCGTAAATGTCGTGCGTCACACACGTTCGATTTTCACGTGTCTTTAGATCCTTTTCTCACATCTCCTTCTCTCCTTCTTTCCTCTTCCCTTTTCAATCCACATCCTTGCAGTAGATTACTCGCCTGGTAATTTCAATCGCCAATTGGCATCAAATCGATCGGCACGAACCGTTGCTAATCGAAGCCATCAGGAGTCACGCATGAACTCCGATACGAGCGAGGATACAAGTGTAAAGAAGAAGAAAAAAGCAAACAGGAGAATAAAAAATTAAAGAAACAAATTGAAATTACAATTGAGTAATGAAAATATGCGTAAATCGATTCCTCGGTAGCCACACCATGCGGGATATGCATTTTCACCTCGCAAAAGGGTTAGTTCTACTTTTTTCTTTTTCTTTCTTTTTTTTACGTGGTGTAATTTTGTTGAGCATTGTTATGGAGTTCATTACACGTAACTTGAATCGCGTGTAAGCCTAATGAATGAATATCGGTATATAGTGCTTAGGAAAGAATGTCTTCCTGGGAGTACTGAGAGTCGCTTGTAGAATAATCGGGTCATATGACACCCTGGCGCGGCGCCGAGCGACTTCGCTAACTCTAGGAACCGACTTATTGGAACGTGACTTTATACACTGCTCGAAGATCATTCCCCGGAAAAATTTACTTCACCTTACACCTCATACGTACCTAACCCCATAGAAAAAAGGGTTATGAGATTCAAAGAGCACAGTCGCCGTATTATTATATCTACGAGGAATTGTGTCTCCTCCAGATATCTTGCTCGCTGATGCTTTTATCATCTTCTTCTTTTTTTCTCTTTTCTTATCACTATCTGCACGCGTCGTTGAAACGTCAAACATTAGTTCCCGTTTATGCAATAATAGTTGATAGATTTTTAGTATCATAACTGTCAGATTAAATTTCGGATCATGTCCCATTGATTTTTTTATTCCTTTAATTACTGCGAATAAAAAAATTGTGCGTCATCATGTTAACCAATTTTCGTGGCAACGTTAAATCTTCGTACAATATTTTACCGAATATCGTAAAGTATATTCATTGCGAAAATAAAACACATGCCAATGCTAAGGTTATGAAAGTTACGGTTCTTGGTGCGGCGGGAAGAACAGGTGCGTTTGAAGAAAAGGAAGCTCGTGTTTTTTCACATTCGATATTAATTGAATAATAATTTTTAACGAAAAATCAGGAAAACTTCTCTCTCTGCTCATGAAACGTTCAAATATCGTCGATGAACTTGCGGTCTACGACGCCCTTCCCACGGAGAGTCTAGCTCTTGAATTGAACCACATAGACACCCGGTGTAGGGTCAGCGGATATTCCGGACTCTCGGAAATTCAAGATGCCCTTAAAAGTTCTAAGGTCGTTTTAATAACCGCCGGAAATCCGGCCAGATTTAAACGAAACGGTGGAGAATTAATCAGAACGAATGCAAAAATTTTAAACGATCTCGTTAGTCACGTCGTACAACATTCTCCGAGGGTGAGAGATTTAAATTATTTTCCTTTTAACTATTTGACTTTCACTTAATTTTCATTCGTTTCTTTTTTATTCCTTCATTTTTCTCTCTTGCCTCACTCGTTATACGTACATATGTTCGATAATATAGGGGTGAAGTGAGAGGAGGGAGGATTTTATTTGGTATAGATAAGGCATATTGTACATATATACGTATATATGTACACGCGATACGCGCGTGCAGACGTTATTATATATCGTGTTACGTGAATTTGATACCGCATGCGTATAAGCATTAATTTATTTAGCATTTAATTACAACCTTCGCCTCTTATATTATTGTTCTAATAAATCTGAAGGGCACAGATGTTCATCGTGTGTAATATTTTGTTGTTCAGACATACATACGTACATAAATGTGTGTTGAAATACATGCATCATATGCTATGTGAATTAAATGACGATTGACGCAGCCAAAAAACCTACTGTCACTTTAATTAACTTTTAACGAAGATTGACGTATCAATGGAATGTAATACTAGATTGTGGATGAAATTTTTGACCCAGATTGATTACGCGTGATGCTGAATTATTCAATATCTGTGCGACTCGAACGTGTATATTGAGAGTATCCTGATCTCATCTGTTTCGAAGAATGGTTATTTTTTCGCAATTTTTGTTTTTATCCATTCGTTTTTGTTTTTTTCCGAATTCTTGAAATTCTCTCTTTCGATCGAAGGCACCAAATTATTTGATCCGATCTTCGTATTCGAAATAATTTCTTGGAATCGTATTTTGTAACTTGATTTTTTCGTGCGTATAAAAATGAGAAATATTTGATATAACACACGAGTTTAAATCTCGATCGTATTATTTTTCTTGCCATATGACTTGTACACGAAGGCTTATAGGCTAATTTGATGTATTTTGACCTCGGGAACACGATTTCGTCAAGTAAATCGAGCTAGTAATGAATCCCATCGGAATATTTTGATTTTTACACTTTTCAGAGCGATAAATCGATTATAACTCGATCAGTTTTATAGGTAGATCAATTTGGTTAGCTGATTTGGACTCCTGGGCTCAAAATACATAACAATAGCCTATGAACGCTTATTGAACCATATCAAAATTAAAAGTTGATTCTTTACCCCAAAATCGAAAAAATCCAAAGGGGTATACCTTAGATTTTTGTCGATTTTGGGGAAAAAATCAACTTTTGATTCTGATAGGGTTCAATAGGGTCTTATACTTGTACATCTTAATATAATGCGTCTTGTGACCAACTTTATTCTCCCGTTGGATTTTAATTACGCGTGAAATTTAACATATCTGACCCGGTTGGGTTCGCAGACTAAATATGTTACATAGGTATATATATTTTTTTTAACACGTTTCTTCTGTATAATAAACATTGCTAGAATCTCATCGTACCGCAGTCTCGTGTTTGAAATACTCTTGGGTTTGAAAAAAGAAAAATTTTTGTTTTTTACTAAATCACAATTAGCGTTTGTTCGGACTAATTGGTTCGCGGCGTTGAAGACCCAAATACATTTTTTAGAGGCAAGGTGTGAAGCTGGATCTCGTATATAAGAATGTGAACTATAAAAAAAGAACGAACCGAACGACGATCACGTTATATAATATATGCTGGCAATTAATGTCACCTTTGCTTCAATTTTATCTGTATGAACTAGTATGGGGTTAAAGAGATAGTCTAACGCGACGTTATATTAACACGTACCGGAATTCGGAGGTGGAATTTGAATTTAGAATTTAGAGTTTAGAGAAAAAAAAACGAATCGAATAAAATAAAATAAGCAGTGAACTCTCGAAATAAACTTGAATTATGCTACCACGACGCGCCTATTTCGTGAATTCCAACAGCTACTCCATTCCCTAGTGATAAACGTGAAGGGATTATAGCATAGCTGTGAAACAGCGTTTGTATGTGCAGCTCGGGAGACGCCATCGTTCCTCGCCGTGTACAAATTTATAGAATTCTAACTTAATTCGTTCGGTATTCCATAAATGAGGGTAAATTATTGTCGTTTCGTCGAAAATATTCTCAAAGTGAAAGAAAGAGAAACAAAAAAAAAAAATAAAAAAAAACAAAGCGACGTTATAAACCGCTGCTGCAGGTGCACGTAATCCGTTGCGTTACGTCGTATTAATATATATTCAGAAACTCGTTGTTCATTTCGCTCATGACTTTAAAGAAAAATGCGGAAATGCGTTTTTTATGTACGTATATACGTAGGCACGGAGGACTTTGCGGAGGAGGGATTTAAAGGCGTGCACTAGGAATACGATGAAATTTTTCATGAGCTGAATGCGAGATCGTACGAACCTCGATTAAAATCGTATAACCGTTTGCGACGAGAATTTTATTATACTTATTTTATTTTTATTCTTTTTTGATTCCTTATTGATCTGGTTCGCTTACGAACAAAAAAAATTCAAAGTCAAGAAATATGGTAATCAAGTTCCCCCGATTTTTGATATCCATTTTTTTATCTTCTAATCAGGCGATGTTGGCCCTAGTAACGAGTCCGGTGGATATTTTGGTTCCGATGGTCGCCGAGATGTACAAAAAAGCTGGTCTTTACGATCTCAATAATATCTTTGGAGTTACAACTCTGGATTGCGTTCGTTCTAACTCATTTGCAGCAGAAATTCTCGGGATACCACCGGAAACTGTAATTGTTCCGGTTATAGGAGGAAACTCCGCCGAGACTTGCATCCCACTTTTTTCCCATATGACGCCTTGCTGCAAATTGACAAACGTTTGTTATGTGACTTGAATCATTTGGAATTAACGATCATTAGATATATATTTTTTTTTCCCCTCCATCGTTCTACCCTGCATAATTTTTATTTCTTCATTCCTCGGTAATTTATATACCTCAACAGGAAGAAATCGATAGACTAACTTTATCGGTGAAATCAGCAAACGAGGAACTCTTGAAAATCTACAATGGGATTGGCTCACCTTCTTTAGGAATGGCTTTCGCTGCTGCAAGATTCTGCGTTAGCTTGTGCAAAGGTTAAAGAATAAAAAAAGAGAGAAAACCGAAGTCGCAATTTTTGTTGACTAATTAGATGAAAATAATTTTTCATATTGCACATCAGGACTTCGGGGCGTTCCTGGGGTCGTTGAATGCGCCTACGTTCGTTCCTGCGTGGTACCGGATGTGAGGTATTTCGCCTCACCGTTGGAACTTGGTCCGTCTGGAATTCAAAGGAATTTGGGAGTGCCGCGGCTAACGAATTACGAATGCAAGATGCTGGAGTCCGCGATCCCATTTTTAAGCGACAGTATAAAAATTGGGGAGGTAAAGTAACGGCTGAATTATCATGGAATGAAATTTGAAAGTGGTAGAAAAATTGGAGAATCATCATCGTTAGATCCGAAGGTTATAATAATGTGGTTTCATGGTGTTCAGGATATCCTATAGCCATAGTCGACGCTTTCTATCAATGTACGCTGTTAATTAGAAGCTTAGTAAACACGCGGTAGTTTAACGGAGGAGTTTCTTGTTAAGGAAACGCGGCGTTTTTAAACAGTTATAAAAATCTATGCGCCTTTGTGATGTCAGAATAGTTAGAGATATGGGCGTACGGAAGGAGTTTTAACTCCTGGTACGCGTACCGCATCGCATCTTAGGCTGCAACTTAACTTGCGAAAGACGCAATAATATATATACGTATAGGTACGTTGCACACGCGTTTACTCGGGTTATCTCAGCTGTTCGAAACTTTTACCCCGCGTACAACGTGACGTTTTTCTTTCGCCTCTGGAATTTTACTTCATATCTTATACACACGTGCATATTCAGCTATATGTAGGAGGAAAGAAAAACAGATCCCCCTGATTCCGAATACCGCAGAGATCCTAAATCTCTTAAGCAATGATATTATTATTCGATGGAATTTACAGAATCTGGCACTCGGCTCGAAAACAACATCTACGGAAGTTTACTCGACGGATGATAAACCCTGTCCAAGTCCCGTTCTAACGACTAACTGCATCCGACACCCAAATCCGAATTCCTCAATTTCCACAGCGTAGGATTATCAAATTTAGTCGTCATAAATTCCAACGTCCACCTTCTGAAAAAATTGAAAACCAAAAATTACAATACAGCATCCGGCACCCACGAAATTCATTTATCTACACCCTCGAATTGAAACAATTAACTTATTGTTGTAGTAAAAAATAAAAAATGAAGCAAATCTGTAAAGTTCTACATTTTCTCACGGCTGTTTATCAGCTGGTATACAGTGGAGAGCGCGCGCGGGCAAATTTCCGCTGTCACTCGGATAAATCTGATAGTTGAGACTCAGGGTAGAAAACAGCGAAGCGGAAGGAGTTGCAGAGCTCGCCGCCGCGGCCAGCTTTTTACTCGATTCACTGTACGGGCTGTTGCTCATGCAGCAATAGAAATGGGAATGGATGTTTTTTCTCCGCTTTTTTCTTTTACTTTTATTTTATGGGTTCCGAGTTCTGCTCTTTGAAAGAAGATAAAAGGAAGGCAATCGTAGGAAGGTGTAAGACTAATTGAAACTAGCAGTTCCTGGGGGCAGAGTAGGGAGGCAACAAGTAACCGTCGAGTAACCGGTAGACCAACCGTAAAAATAGTCAGGGGGCGACCGATGCTCCTGCCGCTGCTATTGCTGCTATTGCTCTTGCTGCTTCAAACCTATAGCTTCACGTTCAGGCAAAGCTTCGGTATCTCCCCATAGTAAAAGATTGCTGCTGATAGTTCCCTACAGCAGCACCAGCAACATCACCAGCAGCTACTCAAGGATTTGTTTCGGAGACATGCCATCGTTAACGTTTATGCTCCAAACAATTACCTCCAAGTGCTCTCAGGCTCTTCTGACTCTGAAATATACTACGTATACCTCTTTGTATCCATCAACGCTTGCTAACGGATTTATTAGCATGCATATGCTACGAGAAACCTGTGTTGGTAATCTCCCTGAATTTATGTAGATTGGGATGAGTTACCAGCAAAAAAGAAACACCTGCGACTATGGTTCATTTATTTATACATTTATTTATTTATTTATTTTCTTTCATTTTATATCGGCATGGTTGGTCTGGACGTCGTAAATCAAGAGAGCGAATCAACTTGCCAATAAAAAAAATGAAAAAATTTTTAAACCAAACTAGAGCATTGGGTAAGAGTAATAAATAAATAAATTAACCGATTCTACCCCCGTTAGGTGGTGTATAACTTCGCCTTGTAATATAAGACTCTGGCATAGTTCCTGTGATTATTACGATTAACCACCCGTTGAGTTTCGTGTCTTCACTTATTTACCGAAGAGCACCCCCCGTGACTTTCAGAATCTTCGTTCCCTTAATATACATGAGCTTTGTCCGTAGGTTGAGCTGTAATAGACCGAGTCAAACTCTTCGCTGTGACCGGGTCGCCTTTTTTTATTGATTTTTTTTAACATTCATTTGTTAGTCGTGCGCGTAAAAGTGAAACGAGGAGCAAAATATCTCATGTATATATGATGATATTCGAGAGCAACACGTTGCCGATAAATTTTTACCCCGTTAAAATATGAATCACGGTAATAATTCGCCTACTGTCAGCAACGACGCGAAATCCTGCCATGGAATTCGAGTACTCGAGCCAACGTGATACTCCTACAGCGGTATGGTTTTGATTTAGGGGCGATTAAGAAGAGGCGGATATACCGTTGAGTTGAGTTTAAGCAAACAGAGTTAGGGAATCACGTGATACTTGCCTTACGATGATCCGATTTTTAATATATAATCACCTGAAAATTGCTCAGACTCTTTCCCATCCACTTTACAAATTTGGTAATTTTTTTAATTTTTTTTTTCAAATTTAACACCATGAATTATTATATCGAAACCACAAATCTTGAACCTCTTGTGCAGAGATAATAACTCAAAGGAATTTTTCACATTTATATTCAGCACGTGTAATTTTAACGTCCAAATATATATCTGGATTGCGAGAATTTTTAACGGGGTTCATTGTGTATGTATACATCAAGTTAGGTATTCATAAAATGCGGTTAACCAAAGACCGTGCGGGGGGTGGCAATAAAATGAAACTAAATTAATCCTCTGCTGGATGATATTCTAATGGTTTATTTTTAAAGTAGGTATAACGATGATCGCGGCCACTCTTTGTATAAATCGGGATATAACACGAACGGTGCAACATCGGCAGTCCAATGTTTGTTTAAATTCAACATCGAACAGCCGGTGGAACGATTCTTTTATTTTATTTCCCCACAGTGGATCCCCCCGTTATTTCTTCTCTATTTTTTGTCTCTTCTAATTTTCGTTTTTCTTGTTGTTCGTAATTTTTAGGTCTTCTCGTCCTTAAATTTTGTACGGGTTGTAGGAGAACGGTTAAGCTGTCGGCGCGGGATTTCGATATAGTGGTATAATAATTTGCCGGTAAACATTTCCTGCTCATTTCTCAGCATCCAAAATACCGCCGGAGCGAACGACTCCCGGGACGTTAGATACCTCCTAAAATACGTGGGGACTAACTATTCTTAGATAATGTTAGTTAATTTTAGATCGTACTTATGGTAGCTTTACGTACCTATAAAGCTTTCGAAGAAATAACACGCATTCTATCACGTACCAGGGGGAAAAGGAAAGTCGCGAGCACGGGGGTGACGTAAACTTGATTTTGTCCTCTTCGCATTCGGTTCCTGTCAAATTATACATTTTATGGAATAGCTTTAACGCGACGTGATGCAGGATCTATGGGAAATTTCTTCAGATCCTCGGATAACAAAACGACGCTTATATATTTATAATTACATCTTAACGATTAATTTTTATTCAGAAGAAAAACAGTCGTCGAACGATTTATAAAAAGTTTCAAGAAAATTATACTCTGATTTACTGAACCGCGAGATTTTTTTTTTTTCCTAACGCCACGCCTAGATCGTTGTTGTACGTGAGTTGCAACCGATCGCCGTGTATACGATCGTTTTATATTATTATGCGCGGGTAAACTTGGAGGCGTTTGAATTTATCAGAGAATTTTATTTGGGCGACAGAAAATTTTATGAACGTCTTCCCATTACGAAAAATTTACATAGCTTCCGAGATTTTATAACGTAACCATTTCCACATTCGTATATAGCTATACTCCTCTATCTATATAGTCGGCATACTAAATAGCTCTGCCATCGTCTCTGCACAGCGGTGGGCCTTCGTAAAATATTGCTGTAAATTTATCAGCCAATCTATTCTCTTTTTCCCTTTCGTACAACCCGATATGTTGGGTAAAGAATGAAGAAAGTTTAACGAAATGGACGAAAATCTTACACCCCCAACTCTTGTCCATATGTGCTGGATGGTACCGGAAAGAAACGAGCAAATGTGAATAAAAAGCTATAAGATTTTTTTTTGTTTTTAGCTACTCTGTTTGAATAATATATGAATATAGGATAGATGTACCAAATAAGGTTGGGTGGTTTTTATCTCTTTGATTAGAATATGAAAATTTTCAAGTTTCGTCACGATCTGGCTTCTAGAAACGTGTTTTAAATGAACTTTGTTAAATGTCGCAATGGGTGTAATATACGCTATCGGAAATCGTGCCGCGATACAATAGACGATAATGATGATATAGAGAAGATGTTGGATGACGCCTTCCTATGCAGGCTGCTTCCGTCTATAATATAACCAACGCCTTTATGTCGTCCCATGTCTGTGTCAAGGAACTCCGGGATTAACGGTTGAGCACGTGCTACCAAAACTCGTTTTCTTTATATCTTTTATATATTTTTATGCTCACCTATGCGCCGCCCGCTACTATACAGCTAGACGACGATTAATGCATTCACTGGCGCCATGGTGATCGACATTTTTTATACCATGACCTTTGGGCGCTGATATATTCTCGCCCAGGGATCTCGAAATAGACGATTTATCCCTTCATTTTCTTCGTCTCTCGCTATTAGCTACATTACTCTTTTAAGAGTTTTTATTTCGTGGGTTCTTTTTTTTTTTCTTTTTGTTTTCTCAAACCTTACTCGCAGCACTTTCAGTTTTTATTGTATATATCCGCAGTACCTTCGCGTGCAGTGTTTTTTCCCTCTACCGCTGCACCTCGTCCTTTGCAATTACTTTCGCTAACTTATATCCGTGCGTTATTAGCTATATGGGAATGGCAAGACAATAACGATAAATCAGTAGGTATACGATGATCATAATACCGTGCGGAGTGATCATCATTCGCGGAATTTGATTTACTGGCGTGGGCTTAAACTTTTAATTTTTTTCAATTTTTTTTTTTTTTTCATCAAATTTGCGAAGATGCAGATATTATACGTCGCACGGATGTTGGAAAAAAAAATTTCAATTATCATATCACGTGAATTTTTACTTCACAATTCACAATCGAATCTCTGCAGTATGAAATAATTTAATTATATCTTCTCCCTAAATCATCTCGCGTTTCTCATTCTCATGTGAATTATTTCTTTTTCTTTCTATTTGTTTGATTTTCTTTTACTTCTCTTTTCCTTCTCATGTATTATAGCTGTATGGTATTTAATACACGACACCGGAGAAGCCGCGACGTCTGGTATGCCGTTGCTCTGCAGCATCCCGTAGACGAGAAATGCGGCGCCACCGTAGGTGTCTACGATCTCTGGGTAGCTCTCCAACCTATTCTCCCTTTTTCTCTTTTCTTCTTCTTCTTCTTCTTCTTCTCATTTCACCCACCCACGACTTATACATCTCCTCGTGTAACGCTGTACAAGTTTATGAATAAATTCGCCGCCCGCACGCGACTCTCAAAATTAATACGATAATATCCTAATTACGGGAAACCTAATTCGCCTGGATCAAATTCTCAAAATTTCTATCGACGACTGACTCGTTTTTTTACCTCGGATTGATAAATTTATTTTTTCTTTTTCCTTTTGAATCAGCAAAACGATGATCCTTGGGATCATATAAAACACCATTATAATACCGCGAAGGATATAACGCGTGTAGATATAACTTGTTTTAGAATCTTTGATCACCAGCTACCTGCAGTACACGCGTGTATATATGAATATCTAGTTGTCTTACAAATACTGCAGGTGGTCGACATCTCGGGTAACTTAAGACGTTCGCATCAGTTGCACTAGGTATTATAAGTATAGGTGCATAGGATATACTGCGCGAGTATAAAACCAGGATATATTATAAGCGAGATGCAACGGGGCATTTTCTATGCACTACATCATATCACGTATAGTATATAAATGACTGGACGATGTGCGAAGGGAATAGTTCGTTTTACATACAAAAGTTATGGAATGCGGAAATGTTGGGCTGAGTCAAAAATATTACGTTTATATTGAAAATAAAAATTTATCGAAGTCGGATTTATCTAACGTCTTAATCAACGCTAGCTAGACTACATAATTTCCACGAATATTTTCAAAATACAATCGAGTTTTGTTACGGGTAAAAAAATGTAGAAAAAAAATGCTGGCTTATTAGAGCGTAGGAATTAAATTGCGAGGAAGTGTAACGATCAATGGAAGATCAAATATTTGCCATTCATCAAAGTGCATTGGTAGGGATACATCGAACTCGTTTATAGTATATGCAGAGCTGCAGTGTTTGACCAATGCTGTGAGACATCGTACAGTTCCTATTTGTATGATCGTATAATTTCGTTTACGCGCTCGGAATGATCAATTGCTGTTGGTTCATAATCGTTACATTACATGGTGGTAATTCGTAACGGTGAGAATATAATAATTATAAACCGTATAGTTTTATATATGTCGTTACTTATATAGTTTATCATCGTGGGCATGTATAGGTTCACATAAATACTTATGTATTTGTATACATAGATAAAAAAAAAGATACACGCGTGGCCCTCGAACCTTGAACCGCGTCTTTGTGTATCTGGCTAAGTGCAGCGAAATTCTATAATTTATTTATATACCATACGAAGAATCTTCGAGGCCAACAAAATTCACCGTATTAACGAGCAATTAATTTTACTGCTTCATTTGGAACACAACGGGCGCCACAAAATTAACTGACTTCTTTTTCTTTACATTAATTTCTTTTATTCTACTTGATTTTTTATTTATTTTTTTTGCCTCTATCTTGTTTTTACGATTATTATGTACCACGCGGTTATTTGCTAGAAAAGGTCAGTCCGGTGGTTGACCAATTTTTTCGTACGTTATATTACACGTTGTAAAATGTGAGAAATTTAATTTATTGCGCGTATAGCAAAAATTTATCGATCACGAATCAGTATTTGAGATAATCGCGTTTTTCTTTCTCTCGCTTTATATACATACGATACGATAACGTGATATTTACGAAACTTGAAAGATTATCTGGAAGGCTACCGCATATAAATTTGGTTTCAAATTTTTTTTTTTTCCGCACATATCATGGAATGCGTCTGGCGTAACCCCTTGTAGGCGATTCAGCATGTCGTCAGGGTGTTTTTTTGCTCCATGAAAATTTAACTACGTATAGATATACCTATATATTTCCAGCACTTGTCTTTCTTCCCATGGCGCGAAGTGTCGACGATGTATTTGTTGGCACCGCGCGTGATTCTCGCGTCGAGACGCCAGGCGTCTTGTCTTGTATTCGTCGTTGCATTTTGTAAGTTTTTTTTTTTTTTATCATTTTTTTCTTCCTGTAACTTCGTTTTCATTACACTTTTTTTGGTTCACATTTCTTTTTCTCTCTCTCTTTCTCGTTCTCCTTTTTTTGATGTTTGGGGGAAGATATGCGGTATATATACCTAAGAAACTAGAGCGACGACAGCAAGACATTTCTATAATCTTTGGAATGTCCGTTAATGTTAGAGCATGTTAAGAGAACTACACGTTTATTAAATTCCACGGCCGTCCACCCAGAATTGGCTTTTTCTTGTTCACTAAATTGGCGTAATTTGTTAAAATCTCGTCAAGAGTTTGTAACTTACGTAGCCATCATAACGAAATACGTCGGATTTTATCAGAGCTGTTAGGTAGTATAGTCGTATGTGATTATATTTTTAGAATTTTCTACGCGCGTGGTCTGCACGGGCTCGTTTTTTTCTTCATTACAAATTTTGTACCCTAACTTTTTTCTTGATCCTTTTTTTTTTGTTTTCTCGTTTTTTTATTTATTTTCATCGTGTGATAAATCATCTCTAAATGACGATAGGAATTCGTAATGTTGTCGTTCGCATACCGCGGGATTTTACTCCTCATAGCTGTCAGTCTCTCACGCCATACATTTGACCATAAATCAACGACCGTTTAAAACTCGCATCCTGGATTGAAGTTGATCAACCGAGCTTATTTATATTATATTGTAACCGTGATTGATATGCCAAAGTAATTACATTCGATACACTCAAAAGACGTTATATTTCGTAAGTCATTCTCACACCCTACCCGCCATTTCAATCATCGTCGAGGAACTTGGATTCTTTTTTCTATTCATTTGTCTAATTTTTTTTTCATGTTTCCGAGGCACGTGATTTTTTCAACTCATTATGACAATTAGTAGTACGATTCTTTTCCACGACATTCTTTTTTTCTTTCAAATTCCTATTCCTCCATCCTCTACTTTTTGTTCATGCAGTTTTGCAATAAGGAAATGGGGCAGATTAGCCGACTTCCGCAATTCTGCACGCAAGAAAAAAAAAATCAGATAAACGATCGGAAATTTTTGAAAAGAAAAGAAAAAACGAAAAAGAAATTGGTGAGTTTCCTGCAGCATTAGGTGCGTGTACTCAATTACTCGTTTATAGTGTAATCTGCACTTGAGTTTGTGTGGAAAAAGAAATGGAGAAATAAAAAAACCAAAAGCTAAATGAAAAAAAGTTAGAAGGTACTACAGGTACCTGTAATGAGAGGGATATGGTGGAATCTTAATGATCCTCTGATGACAGGCGTTTGAATATAATTATTCAAAAATTATTATTCATTTTAACCGCGTAGTTAAATTATAATATTTAGTTTCTTCGTTCGGTATATCAGCTACCGCGAGCATGCTTAGATGTGATCGAAGTCACTTATACTTATGATCCATCAAGTTACGTACATTATTAAATCTACGGGGTGAATTAATTTTATAAACTTATATGCTTGGAAAACCCGATGCATAATATTTTTTTCAAATAGAAATATACGGTGATCAGGTAACACCTATTCGACGATACTAAAGAGTATAAATTAGTTTCTTCTTTTTTTCCAATCTAGATTTTTTTACGGTTTTGTTTTATCTATACGTATGGGTTATAGCTTCCTCGGTTTATTTTCAGTTTATATGTTTATTAAAAAGTGAAATTCCATAGATTCTTAGCGTCTGTATGTTAGTATATGAATATTTTTTTTCTTTATGTATAAATTATTTTACCATTTCATTTATGCATACGTACCTATGTAACGTGAACAGATGGACTATAAATACACGTGGTGTATAACCATAAATAAATAATTGGATTCGTTGGAAGCGCGGGGTAGTCCGCGTTATTATAATTACCGCGGTTACGCGATTCATTGAGACTCCATAAAACTGAGAAATTCTCCTAATAATCGTAATATTATATATTCTTGGATGATTTTTCCTCAGACGTATGAACGTATGTATATATGAACGTGAGCGGTGCAGCTGTATTATAAAATTTCTGATCCCGATGAATGTAAGTAATTAATACAGCTCACGGCTATATGCATTAATTGCATAGTTTCTCAGCATAATACCCGCTCTTCATTCAGCAATTATCAGCAGAGAGTGGCAGGAATCCGTAATAGACATTCGTTGCAATATTACCGCCTAGATTCTCTTCTCTTTGCGGCAGTTTTCCCTCTCTTTTCATATATATATACAGTCATTTCGTCTATTTACTCTCTTTATTTTTCTATTATACCCCGTGGTGCTGGACCGATGCTGATGCTGCCGCAGTTTCTTCTCTTCATCTTCTTCTTATATTTATTGCTATTATATTCTTCTCTAACTCATTTCTTACGTTATTCAACGTTTATAATTCTCGGTGACTTCTGACGATGATTTTCTGTGTCGATTTTTACAACGTCTCTTGACCAACTGCAGTTATATACGGTCGCAGTAGTCGACACCGTCGCGGAGTATCAAGAAGCGCATTAACATTCAATAAGGTTTTACTTCTGACCACTTTTTATTCTAACTCACTGGCGCCATGCGTTTTATGAATTCCTTCGATCATGGGAATTCATTATAACTATAACATTTATAGACGTTTCAAAGCGATCACGTCATCCCTGAGTTTAATAGAATCAAATCCGTCTTATATAAAGTCTGGACAATTTTATTGTAGTCAATTAGCTTGGCTAACCGAAAAAAAGTTCTAGGTAATTATTTTTCCGAGTCTTTTTACTTCATGGCGTATTATATGTTACGTTAGCCAGATATCAAACAACTAAAATCTCGTCAGAATCGAGATCCGATCTAATATGTACACAAAAGATCCCGGAACACGTTCAGATGCATCTTAAAGATTTCTCGGTTATATTGTACATGTATGTTGCGCAGCAACAACCGCGCGCGGGTGGATAGAGAAGAAAATCGAGATAGTATAGATGCTGGCAAAGAAGAAGAAAAATAAAACAGATGGAGAAAAAGAAGAAAACGAATGGAAAGGAGGAGGCGTAGAATAATCCAGGATCGAGGGTGTCACGGGGGGGATATAGGCGATACTGGTATATATACCGTGGAGGGGAAAAGGGCGCGGGGTGAATGACCTCCGAGCGACCTTCCCGAGCGGGTGCGTCTTCCCATCTAACGTTTGCTCTTATATATCTTACCTGGACTGCTGCTGCGGTGCCTTCGCGGTCGAGGCGACGTAACTCGTCCTGATATCCTGGTATCCTTCTGTACCATCGTACTCCCGCGCGCTATGCGGCTATGCGGTGCATCGTAGCTTCCGCGATCCGAGTCCTTGAGGTGATGTGACCATATGAATCCACGTATTCTATATACATCGTGTTACATTTTATACCCGTTTTATTACTGGTACACGTTCGTAATATATCGCGGGAAGTATGCACGTACTATATGTAATGTGGAACACCGAAAAAATCACGTTCAAATGAAAGTTATAGAATGCGCGAAATTCATTCTTTCGTCTCACGGTAGTTTATGTAAGTTCGGTGATATAATTTTGACGATTCCCATTTTTTTTTTCTTTCTTTTATCATCATTATGCACATATGAACGATTTCTCAAGTTCGTGTACCAGATACACCTCCTGGCAAATTGTTTCGATGATAAATCGATGGGTTCCTAATCAATTAGTGTTGGATGTTGGCCAGATGAGAGAAAGATTTGGAGCGCAGCTTAGATATACTTACTACCTATACAGTGTGTCTCGAAACTAAGTTCAATTTTTTGAAGGGGTGATAGTAGGGGCCGAGCCGAGTAAATTCACCTGTATAACATGTGGTCTCTGAAGCACCGTTCCCAAAATATGACCGGTTGAAAAATTGCGATTCGCGCATCTGTATCACCCCTCAAAAAATTTCACTTAGCTCTGAGACACTCTGTGTATAAATCAAGTTTGATAAATGGCTCGATCATGCCGGATAAATAGTATTTTAGCTAGTTTGTTTTATCAGCTGCACTGCACCATTCGCACTTCGCTTGACACCATTATAGTTATGCTCGATTTTTCCCCGATTTTTGTTTTTCGCGTTTTGCGTTCGGGGTGAAAAATAAGAGAGAAACAAGTAACGAGGTATATAATATGTAATCTAAAGAATAATGATTACTGTTATACGAATTATTGAAATGTTGAAATCGGTAGCTGCATGGGAATTCTTTGTTGCCGGGAATCGGGTTACAGGAATTGCTCCGACCACAGAAGCTGTTCACAAAAAAAGGATAGAAAAATAAAACTGAAATGAAAAAAAATTATTAACCCCATAAGCTACCGTACAATTTTCAAATTGATTTTCTCCGGCTTCTGGTCTCCGCAACACGATATTCATCTACATCGTTGACTTACATTATATATTACACTAGATTATGTTATACCCGATACGGACGTGCGAGAATCGGTGTTTGAAAAAAAGGTAAAAGAAAAAAGCGGGGGGAAAAAAAAACTTCTCGGATTATTTTAATGTCGAGATCAATTTTTAGATTGAATTAATTTTCTACATGCACGATTTAATTTTCCGTTTCATTTATTTATATTCACCTACGATATTTTTAGCACGAGATTTGAATGAAATCAAGCCTGGGGGGCTTTACTTTATTTCTGACCTACCCCACTCGTTTCTATATAACTAAGTATAGATACGGTAGTGGCCTAACACTCTCTTATATATCTCGAGACATTTATCACTGTTTTATTGGGAGCGAACGCGTGTAGCTTTTAATCTCGTTCACAAAAGTCAAGTGTAAATTCTATACGATGATCACGATCAGAGTTATTTTTTCATAAACATAATCCAACAGCTGAACGACTCATACCCATCATTTTTTACTATAGACACCATTCGTATGAATCCCAAATTATCTTATTTGTACTTACCAATAAATCGTATCGATCAAGATCTTTCCCCGGCAAAATAATGGTACGCGAGTATACATTCCATTGAATTAGGTATTGTTCGCGAGTATTATTACATCGCTAAATTACACATTGCTAGCAATGATCGGGTATGTTATAGGTACCTAAATTATTTCAACACCTGTTTCCAAGTGCCTAGCCCCAGCAAGGTACTTATACGTTGTTATATCCGAACACCTTTATATTTTTTTCACGTACTTCCACAGATCAAATCTCTTTCCCTGTGAAGCTTGTGCTTCTTTTTTTGTTTTCACCCCTGGAGATTTTTTTTTCTCTTTGGGATATCTTAAGACTTCGAACACCCCGTACGTTATATGGGGAAAAATTAGGATCCGCCCCATGGAATTCAAAACTCTGCATTATCGATCCGTGAGAGAATCCGGAAAACCTTTTCTATGAAAAATTGTTCATTGAATCCTTCGACAATGAAAATTAAATTGAGGCATGTCGATCTGGTTTCGTTTGCACCTGTTTGCGCTTTTCCCCCAGAGCAGGTACGGAATTCACAGCCAAGGTATCAATTATGTCTCGTTTACACGTCTGTCTGGAAAAATGTCATCCTTTTTGAGTTTATTAGGTACTTTACTTGACGAACGATATTCAAGGGAATTTAATTCGTTGAATTAGGGAAATTAGTAAACGCTTATAATATAAATGGATAAATTTCACGTCATGCATTTATACGTACATGGGAAATGAAAATATGTGTATATAGGTATTTATATACACATATATGTACATTTATATTTATTTAACTATCGCGGACATAAACGTCAGTTGCAATTAGTAGAACTAAACGTGTGCTGCCGACCAGAAGTCGTGCTTCGAGTCAAGGCATTTATGTCTACGTAGATTCATTTAATATGTTTATGCAAAACTACGTTGCATATATGGGATAAATATTAATTCGAAGAGTTAGAAACTTTATTTTCCGGCGTTGAGTTTCTCTACAACTATTTTCACTTTGATCAAATTAAAACGACAAAATTTGTAAGGTTGTGCAGACCATCCACCGCGGCTTATACATAAACGATGTAAAAAATTCGACGAATAATTGGACAAAAAAAAACAACATTTTCATCCAGCCACGTTGAATACCTGCACCGAGTCGCGTTCAATTTACATTAAATGTACAGCTTTTGCTGCGCGCTGCTTTTTCAAGTATAACGTTTATCATCTCTATATTCTCGGTATCCAGCTGATATCACGTTACCCAACGAAGAAAGACTCGTTATAAAGTTTAACTTGACCACGCCACCGGCCAACCTCTGTGTTGGTAATCGTTTTTAACTTCGATAAAATTACGTCTTGACTTTGTAACATTGAATAGGGGTGGAATACCGACGCTATTTTGCGCTGCCCTATGGAAGAAATGAATTCTCTTTGAAATAAATTTGGAGGGATGGGAATGATTTTTTTATTTTTTTATTTTATTTTTCAATTTTAGAAATAATCATACGTGGCGCTTATACAACGGTTTAAACGAATGAAACTTACGACGTGTAGTGAGGAATTTTCTTGGAATCGCAGGAAGTTATTCTTGGTGTAAATCATAACTCCAACAAGCATCTATTTTATGATATTTCTTGTCAAACATAGCGTTACCATGAGTTATGCTCTTTGAACAACGTATCCGACTTTAAAATAGTTCCTTTTATATATTTTCCGCCTAGAGAGTTTACTATAACCAGCTTCTTCGCCTTTCGCGGACCCTAGAGGTTTTCTAAATATTAAATTAGGTATTTTAGAACCACGTGAAAAAACATCTGTTTTCTTCAAAGAATTATACGTTCAGAGCTCTTTCATTTTTTTTAACGATTCGTTTTTTATTTTACTCCGCCTGTTCGACATATGTGCGAAAAGTAGAAAAAAAAAATTACTGTCAAATCACAGCGTCGTCATTTGGGTACAGGCAATCGATCGTGCGGATGTCAGTCATGCGTAATTTTCAAAATTCACGTGACATTTTATAGAATAAATTATTTATAAATATCGTTCATGAACTTTTGAAAACTTTCCGACACAATTATGGAGACTTCAAATGACTCGGAGTCGGTTCCATGTTTGGAAAAATTTGAACGTGAGGTAATTCGATGAAACATCATAAAATCATAACCAATGAATTAATCTATTTCTGTTTATAATTTCTTGAATTTTTTTTACAATTCCACGCCAAAGGCCATTATTTGCCTAAATACATTCCCGGACAAAGTAACGGAGTTGAATAATTTAATCGACGAATATACTCCGGAGGCGGTAAAGAAAGGCCGGGAAAATGTCACGCGGCAAACTGCAACGAGTTGTTTGTCTATGAATTCTACTACGAAGGACTGTTACTTTCATGATGGTAATTCATATATAATAAAACTAGCGTATCACATGCTGCGAAGATAAAGTTCAAGAGATATTGCTCCAATCGATTAACGTCTGGTTTGATTTCATTTAATTTATCGGAATCAACGTGAGTCGTTGCAATTTTCTCACCTCGATTCACACGTACGTCGCCCGACTTGTACACACAAGCGTGATTATTTAATGATATATTTATCGACGTAGAATAAATTTTCAATATCCCAGTTTGAATTTCTCATATGTAATAAATTACAGCAGGCAGCTGTTACTCTACGACTACTTGGGACAGGTGTAAATCTAGGAATGGTATTTGCAAGAGAAAATATCGACCAGGATATGGAGGAGCGATAATTCGAAGACGGTCTAGACCTTTGGCTCATATTCTAGCTATTTTGGTTAACAGATTAGCTCTTTGTACAAAAGCAATTCTAATAAGACCGTCGAAATATATTCTCGACGGTGTTGCGGCCATCTTTTTACAAAGGTTAGTTTTTACGTCGTTTGTAATCGACGAGAAATCCCATTAATTGTTCAAATCATCGATTCGCAGGGTGAACTTTCGACATGTTCAGTGCGGTACATCTCCGATTTGGAATACGGTGAATTTTGGTGAAAATTGCGGAGTTATTAACAACTTGATTCGCATCATGAGACCCGCTGCTGTGCGACTCATCGCCGATACTACGATAGTGAGCGAAGTGATTCCGATTTCGATAGAAAAAAAAAAAAAAAATGGACAAGTATTTTAAACAATCTGTATTTTTCCCCCTTTGAAATTGCCTCAGCTAAAACGTTGGCTCCAAGCTTTAGCTCGCGTCTCATCTCCACCGAACAGTACGTTGTCTCAGGCAATCCGAACAACAGAAACGATCGACGGATGGGCGTACGAATTATTTTTTCACCTGAAGTATCTCCAAGTTGTGAATTTTCCGTACGAAGTAGCCCGCGAGAATCCGCGCGATGCTGCGGATGCGGAGAAAGAAATTCCTTCAGGAAAATCTGAAACGAAAAATCATTGCATTTTTTTGGTACGGTTATAACCTCATAAAGTACATTATATGCATACCTTGATTTTTTTCTTCATCTGATCATTCTTCAAGGCAACGAATCTGGATGCTCAGAACATGACGGATGACGTTACTCAAACCAATCTTTGGCATCGAATCGTCCAGCTCCGCGATCACTACGTCATCTTGTACGAAACCCTCAAAAATAATGATCAACTTCTCGAACCCGATGCGACGAAGTAAATGAAATATTGGAAGAAAATTTATTCTCGACTGTTATGCGGTGATTTTTTAGTTTGTGCAGTGTTAAAAAATTTTCGTTTCCCATCAAAACTATGTGTGTAAAAATATAATAATCGTGAAGTAAACGTGAATGATAAATGATCAGAAAATGCAACGTATTACTTATAATCTTGAATTATCGTTGAAGTTGGAATATGTTTTTTTTTTCTTTTTTCTTTTACATCGCGGTAAAGTGACGAGGTAAAACACGATGATGATAAGTAAAGGTATATGGTAGGTTGAGATGACGAGAAGGGAGTCGGGGGGGAAACTGCAGTGAGTACAATGAGAAAGAGAACTTGGTTTAATCTTGTCCTTTTGCTGCTGAACTCGGAGATATACATAAGTGCATTGTGCGCTTTTCTTATAATATATCTCATGGAGCAAATCACGCTCACCTCTTATAACCGGGTAAGGCAAACTCATTTCGACACGGCCAGGCCCCGTAGACTTGATGTAGGAATTGCTTTGCTTGACTCTCTATTAGGTGTATAAGCTATATACCTATATATATATTATTGTTGTTGTTAACATTTAGAAGTCACTCAGCCAGCCCTCACCTCACAGCTGGAGAACGTAGTAAGGCATATAACTATCGCTTATATACCATAAGATATTATTACGCCATTTCAAGAACCCAACGTGTCTGTCTGTCCACAGTCTACACGGTTTCTACGTAAATTGTATATTTATATACCTAGATCCAGAGGTACTGCACGGTAATCCCTACGGCTATACTAACAATGCAATTTATTATTAAAAACTTACCACATAACGCAATCCACGTCTATATCGATATCATCGTGGATCAATGGGACTTGAAAAATCAACCAATTTCAAGATACAGTGCTCAACCGATATACTTTTTTAAGATCTTCCAACGTTTTTTCCTAGCCCCATCGTGAACGAAATCTAAAATGAATTTTTTCATTTTTTTTTCCTAAAAAAACCACAGAATCGGTTAATAGTGCCCATTGGAATTCTATGTACGGAAAAAAGCGTCATCTTCGTCTCGAGTGTTGAAAGATTCATTAATGCGGTGTTTGATGACCGGAAATTGATGCCACCGTGGCTGTTGGGGATTGTATTAATTTTATTTAATTTTTTTGTCTATCGCTAAGAGCTGATCGGAAATTGAGAGGCAGTTTAATAACACGGAAAGATTGAGGCGTACTTATCTCATATACGTACGCTAAAGACACGCTAGTCACTATACGAGTGACTGACTTACTGACTGACTGAGTTACGACATTGCATAAGAAAACCATAAAACCAAGCTAACTGTTCATTGTCATTAAAGATCACCTAAGAAAGAAAGAAAGAGAAAAAGAAGAAAAGAGGGGGGGAAAAAAAAAGAAATGAAAGAATAAAGACAGAAGTAGTGTAACTCTCGTAAAGTGATGGTGTATAATCTCCGATCTCCTGGAGGCGGTAAGATGACTTTGATCTTCCGGGGAATACTATCTATCTAATAGTTGTGTTGAAGTTTGCTACCAATTTTACTCGCCCCGCAAATCTCTTGGTACATGATCTCTACTTCTCTCTCTCTCTTTTTTCTATTTCTTCTTTTTTTTTCTCACAATTCTACTCTCGCACTCTTTCTCTCCGTAGCACAAGTTTTAAACGTTGAAGTTTGAAGTTATATGGACGCTGTAAAAGCATAAAGCTGCTCTACGTACACGGGAGACGAGGGGGAATAAGGTAAACTTAATTGCACATTGTGGATGGATAGAGTCCTATACACATCATTCAGCCATATACTACTCGCTTTGCAGCGAAATAAGTTCTCATCGTTTTACGTAGGAGCATCATAATTATCTCAATCTTTTGTCGAATTGGTTCTATCGTTATTATTATCATTATAATCATCGTCGTCATTATTAACACCATTATAAAATGTCCGATGAAAATTATTCACAGATTTATTTCTTGGACGGCTAACATCTTACAGTTAATTAGTGTTTGAGGAATCAACGACCTCTCGCTTTGGACGCCGACTACGTTACGCAATTTTTTACTTGCATATATACATTAAATAAGGAGACCCTGTCAAGGTTAATGTCGTCAAATATTCTTATTCTCTCAGCTGTCCGTACAGGTTTATCATTTTATCGATCCAGGAGATCCAAAAAATTCGTGCGTATAGATCGCGATTAAAACTATTAGATGTAAGAGAAAAAACTAGGAAAAAAAAAATCTATAGTCTTCATATTCGGACTTCTCACGCTCCCTATTATCTATCGATTGACAAGGATTGATCCTCCGCTCGTATACAATAAGGATTATGATGTCTCGTTTTTTGTTTTTGTCTTTTTTTATAACATGGCACGGGGATTTCAAATACTTCGTACTTGGATGTGGTAGGATTTTCGGTATTAGATCGGAGATTACATCGTTGAGCTATTTAAATTTTTCAAGAGTTCATAATGTTAAATTTTTTTTTTTCATCGCGATTACATTAGCGGAGTCGAAAAATTTTATCGCCGAGTCAGACTTCCTTGTATTTCGATCGCTCAAATTCGATCGGTATGTATACCATATCTCGGTAAATAGACTTTTGGATTATAACGTTGCATACCTTAACTTATACCTAGATAAATAGATAGAAAGACCCATTCAACTACGCGAGGCAAATAATCTGGTTGAGTAACACGAATAGAAACTCTGCGATGAAACTAGATTTGATGAATATCAAACACAGGCCATATACGCGCTGTATACCGATATTATGGTGATTGGCTATAGAACGTTCTAAAATAAACTCAACGTTATTACTCCAGAAATTTTTACAAAATTAACAACCGAAACGTACAGGGATAATTATTATAATACTAAATCCATAAATTTCCTATTGGATTTAAAAAAATGATCAAATTCTCTTGTCGAAAAAAATCGTCCCGCGAATCGAATCATCGTTGCATCGCATTCTGACGATGATCGAAATGAAAGGAGACGACGCGAAGGTGTGAAAATTATTCGAGAGAAAATTTCGGAGCGATTTATATTCCGAAACGTCACGGTCGCTCAGCGACTTTTGGACCGCTTTGTAGCAACGTGATGACGTTGGGCAATACGGTTTCAGTTACGTCTTAGTCTATAACTCGTTCCCTCCTCCTAATCCCCACATGCAGTTTAAACTACGACTTTGCACGCACACTTTGATCCTAATCCTAACGTAATTTGTAATTTTTTAATTTCACATTACGAAACATGGTCAAAGATTCAGGTTAATCTCTGCCGTTCCTCCTCCTCTTCCTCCTCCTCCTCTTGCTGCTGCTGCACCTATTATACAGACCGCATCTCAAATTATGATGAATATATATCTGCTCATACGTTTCTAACGAAGAGTTTCTAGATCTATCATTTGAAATTAATTTCACTTACGTTCTAACGACGGTTTCAAATACAACGTACTATAACGAAGTCTCGCATGACTTACATATTTTTTTTAATACAAGCGTTTCCAATCATCCGTATTGAGATTATTTATTGAATCAATCTTGTCGAAAATATTTTTGCTTTTCACTTTACATTACTCGTTTTATTTCATTTGATATTAATTATTCCACTTCTCTTTTTTTTTCTTTCAATCGTTTTTGTCTCGCTGTTCACGCCTATATGGTATACGTACGTTCGAGTTTCAAACCGATGGCAAAAAATGTTATGGGAAAAAGTTCATGAAAATTTTCGACGATGTCTACAGCACACGTAATATACGTGTATCGAACGTACCTGTCTATTCCGAAGCGTATTAAAAAAAACGAATTAAATTATCGTCGTGAATGCAAATTATTAAACGACCGCTCCTTTTGTCGCGTTACGAAGGTCGCACCCTGATGGAATTTTAAATAATTTTCTTCTCTCTCTCTGTCACTCTAATTCTCTCGCTTTTTTTACACATACAAGTAGACGCAGTATTGTATAGTGTATAATAAAAAGTAACGGTCACTTTCCCAACTTGACGGAAGTACGCGTTATTTTACACACACTATAATACATGCATTAATAAATGCAGTTGCTCATGATTAGTTAATGTAATGATATTATGTGTATAATATGTGTAGCCGGTGGCGATGTTGAGAAATTAGTTTCCTAATTCAGGAAGAATTAATTCAGTTGGTAATATTATGATTTGTTATCATTGTCAAACGTCGTTCGACATTTAACCCGAGTACGCAAAGTGAAGCAGTTTTCGCAAAGTGAAGAAATATTGAACCGGTAGCTCGAGTTTTTATACACTTGTGGTATGAACTACAGGTAAACCTGACTAGATATGCACGCATCGGAGTTATAATGCGTACGGTCGTATATTAGTCGTCTTTATATTCTTGAATACACCTTGATCTGTATTATAAGTAACTTACTTACTCAGCGAAATATGAATGTGCGTATGTACGTCGTCTTTTGCTGGATATTTGCGAGATCGAGATCTTGTTTTTTCTCTTTTTCCTGCAAAGCTTTCGAGAAAACGTGCAAAGATCTCTTCATTTTATTCACCGGACACTCGATTATCGACCTCGACCAATCGTGTAATGGGATTATTTAAATATCATTCGCAGTTCCCGTCGCACTACATCAGTTATTATACATTCATATTATTATTATTTCGAATCTTGCGCATCGTTTAAATTTCTCTTCGTTTTTACTTTTTTTGATATCTAATTTTTTTCATCGTTTGAGGCTGTTACGGTCTTTCATAATATTGCAGTACGGAAGATCACGAATCACGTGAACTCTATGGGGGTTGAAAGTATGAAGTTGTGCGATGTTATCGATATATCTTATAGGTGTATAAATAAGTTGCTCCTCGGATCTAATTATGATTTACCTACACTCTTTGTACAGGTACTTGGTGATTTAAAAGTTTTTCATTTTTGCGATCTGTCCGGCGATTGTAATTGAGCCTTTTCTTATATGCATACGGTTTCCCTTAACATTCTATAATTTTTTTTTTTCAGAGCACTATACGACCAGGTATTTGAAATTAAAATCGTGACTCTGTTGGATCTTATAAAATTTTTTGAAAAAATTCAGGATTATCCTTGCGAAATACTTTGATGCACGATTCAACGTGTATGTGGTGATGGAGGAGGCGCAAAAATTATACTTCGACCGTACCACCATACTCTCTATAGTTATCTGGTTATATTCGATTCTTGATTCTAGATTCTTTACTATACTTTCCCGTTTCTCGTTACTTGCTCGCTTGCCTCGAGGTTAGTTGGGGTCGGCTTTACTGAGACCTTGGGCTTTTTATTTATCTGATTTTTCTAAGTATGCCCTGTGTGGCTCCTTCAGGTTGCTGCTAATACTCTATACCTCCAACCGCAATTACCACCATCGTCGTCGATGCAATTGCAATTGCAATCCGATGCGATGGCACTTGGACTTTTTCAAGTTCTTCTTTAAAAGTTGACACTTATAAGGAAGTATATCGTTCAGTATTTTTTTCCTTTTTTTTTTATCAAAATTGTCAATCACCATTAATCCAATTAGGAGATTTCTGAAATGAAGCGTTTTACAATTAGAGCAAGAGATATGACGTGTAAAAAATTTGTAAATTGATTTATTGGAGAACGTTCAAATTATTCAAATTTTCGATATAGAGACCTTCTCACCTCTGTAGGATTTAAAAAGATCTGAAAAATTGAGAGGTGCGTTGAAAGGTGTATAAGAGAAGAATATAAAGCCGGACCAGATGCAGCACCGGAGGAACAGGAAAAGAACGAAGCGTGAAGCGTAAAACGTACAACTTGAAGCGTGAAGCGAATCTTACCGATTTACTCTCAACGACCAATCCACGTTTGGAATACTCAACGGGTTAACACCGAACACTAAAATAGTGAGGAGGAGCAAATTGAGGGCGGGTTGCAGATAAATCTTTCTTGACTTCTTATCCCCCTAAAGGCACGCCCAAACCCAAGAACATTTCTCTATATTGCTACAGGTATCAACGATAAAAAAAAAAAATGAAAAACAAAGACACAAAAATTTCCGTTAGTCTTTCTCCCGTAAAAAAAAGTTATAATAAAAAAAAAAAGAAAAGAATAATTAGCAATTCTTTATTTCGAAACTATCGCTATACCGATCCTTGAATCTTTATTGTGTTACACAACGTCCTTGCTGCTGCTTGTGATAGTTATGTGGAGTAAAAGCGTGGTCGTCGTGATAAATTTGAATAGACTGAAGAGTAGCCAGAAATCTAGGACCTCTTTCTTTGGTTCGCGAATTTATTCAACTGACCTACTATCACCTGTCACCACGTAGTTACATACTTACGTTAACTACAAATAGCGTTCCATAGCTAAGGATTTGGCAACGTAATATACATACCCTATACATATATTAATTTCTCGCCCGCGTTCATGCAGATCGAAAATCACAATCCAATAGCTGCAGGTGGTACGAAAGATGCGAAAGAATTCGCACAATTATTTATATGGTCTAGATATTCTTCTTTTTTCTTTTTCAGTATCTGTTTCCAAATCGCCGGAGCTTCCAAAAGGTTCGATTTATCGTTTGGATCAATTTGTTCAAATTTTTTGTAATTTACGTAAATTGAAGGTGCAAGCGAATATTAGAGCATTGACTCTTTTATGCAATCTATCCGCTAATAGATTATATGGTTTATGTATGGAAAGAAAAATATTTTCATAATAATCACCTTGTAAGCTCCAAGGCCTCTTTCTCCTTGTTTTTTTTTTTTTTTGTTTCTATCTATTCTCTTTACATCATATCTCGCGGTGGTTTCATACGGGGGCCATTGGATTAGTGGGTGTGTTCGGTGTTTGCAAAGCTGTCCGTTGTTCGTGCTGCTGCTGCTGCTGCTGCTGCTGCAGCCTCGAGCGCATTTGTTGCTGAAACAATGTGACATTATATGGCAAATGACTGGACGACAAACCCGTGTGTGCAATGTGGTCACGCTATAAGTGTCCTCAGTAACGAGATAGCAATCCACCGACTCCGATGCGGAGCGTATAGACATCGAGTAAAAGTGTTCATGCGCTTGCTGCCGCAACCTTCTTTATTATTTGTACGTATATCTATCTACCTTCTTACCTCGCGCCAGGTGACGGTAAAACCCGTTTAACATATAATACGTTTCTCAAATTTTCATTTTACAAGAGCTTTACGACGCTGTTTTCTTTTCCATTAATTTTCTTTCGAAATTATTAAATACCTTACATTATAAACCAACGCCCACACTGGCACGCGTATATGTGTCTCGTGAAAATAATTAACGGATTTTAAATCGTTAGGAAACTTATATCTGTTCGATGGTATACTTGAAATGCAGCAGGAAGTTGCGAAGTATAATATATCTGATGAGGTTCGTCCATAAACGAATGACAAATTACCCACCGATCATTATATGACGACGATGATGTTGATTCTTTTCCTTCTTTTTTTTTTTTTTTCGTTAAAGTTTTTTTTTCTTTTTTACTATCTTCTTAATCACCGTGTATTTCGCCATTATACTATGTATATTATGGCAGCGTATGTGCGACGCGGTATAAATTAAAGTAAAAAAATCATCGCGTGGGATGTTGAATTATTCACAACTTATATACTTCAAACAATTTCGGAGTTCAATTTTGGACGGGAAGAACATCGATTGAAAAAGACAAGTGAACAGAGCTGTCGATATATGGGTGTGCCCGTTCTATCGATTCGATTAATTCCTGATTAGGAATCTTGACAGTGCTGCTCCAGTCATCCGATACTTACTCAAGGCTTATGTACACCGTCATTATATCTATTTATCTACTATATATACCTACACATTTTATGTAGATCGCGCAAAGTGCGCCACATAGGTATAGGTAGTATAATCTAGACACTCCGCACGCGTTTATTTCTGCAGGCACGAGGTATACGGACTTTTGAAAAAAAAAAAATAATGTCGCAATGCTTTCTATGACACAGTTATATCTTATTTTTATTTTATTCTTTTCTCTTTCGATGATTTTTACGTTGGCCGGATTTTATATATTACAGGAAAACTAGGGCTGTGTCTTCGGTTTCATGTCGCGTGTAAATTTTACCAACGAGTCGGTTAATATCGCTGTCCATATATGCATTTCTCTTATTTGCCGCTATCCTACATATAGGACTTATACCGATGCGATAGTAAACTGCTGCTCCTGCTAACTTGCACGCACTTTTAGTCAGCTTACTCGTGTATATATATTTATACCTATACGAGTTGTAATCCTCGATTAGGGAGACGGGGAAGAAAATGGGAACGCGGACGGCTTCTGGTCAGATGAGATACGGACTAGTAGTAGCTGCAATACCGGCAACTGTCTAGTCTGACCAAACCTTAAACTTTCTAATTACACAACTGTATCTTATAGTTATACATTTACAAAAGCTGACTGCTTTTTCACACTCTTTTAGATATTATAGGTACATACGCAGGTATATACGTGGACCTAACCGTATAATAACAACGTGCTACAGCTGTGCGGATAGTTCTAAAAAGAAAAAATAAATAATAATATTTCGTAATCAAATTTTATAACACAACTACCTAAATGTGTGATAAATTTTCACTCATGTTTTTGACGATTTAAGTAGGCGGACAGTTTTGTATGGGTTTTTTTGACACACTTTAATTTGGCGGAGATGACTAACAACATAATTACTAATGCTGCAGACGTTGGTAAATTATGAATAAATGCGATGGGAAGAAGATCCGATCCGACCGGTTTTTCTAGGCATCTAGTGTCCACCTTGCACCCCCGTCATCTTGAAGTATAGTCATTAGGAATCGATCTATAGATCTTTCGATGCTAAAAGATCTCGACGTTCGCAAAAACCAGATGACTCCCGCAAGCTTCATTTTTTTTGATTTTAACCCTCCAGCGCAGGAACAAAATTTTAACCCCCGGCGATTCGCGTAGCTGGATGATTTTTCATTCAGTTTTGATCGAACACTTTTTTTTCGCAGTAGGATATTTCTACCGATCTCGACTGTGAGCCGGCGATTGACGGATCGATCGGAAGGAAAGTTTACTTTTGGTTTAGTTTGAGAAAAAAGTGAAGTTGTCACGATGGGAACATATAAAACTGGATTATGTTCCGTTACTATATCTAGTAACTGTATAAAATGTTGGAAAATTTATATCACGTATACCATAAAAGGATAATGGACAGTGGAATGAGATAATTATCAACTCGGAAGTGAATATGATATGTGGCGTATAGAAATTCACCGGGTTTTTTCTTCTTTTCCTCTTTATTTTACAAATAAAATTTAAAAGCTTCTATAAAATATGATCATAACCATCACCATCTTTATAATGACCATCATCACCCGCGTCCCCCTTGACCCGTCGTGGTTCGCGGATGAGATTTAATTCCTTACGAGATATTATATGAACCTACACCTATCTCATCTAACACATAAGTGATTGAAATAAGGAAGCCGTGAATCGCGATAATTGGAGCGAGGGGATAATCACCCGAGATAAACATCTGCCGCAGCTGCTGCTCCTGCGCGATATCCTGCAAGAGACTCTAGGCATAATTTTCACTGTCACAGCCATACGAACGCTGATAATATTCCAACCTACCAGTGCCATATTTTCAAACGTTCACTCTCATCCACCGAGTACTCGATTTAACCCGCATATCCTTTGGAAATCTTATTACTTTTTTTTGTTTACCATGACGAACACGTATCTCCCATGCGCACATTGCAGTTTTGAAGGGTTGTATTATAATTTTGCAAAAAATACGGACAACATAAAAGATATTATAAAAATTTTACGTATATTCAACTGCGCGCGCTGTCAAGTCCGAGCGCGTGATTACGCCTGTTTTATCTCAACTAATGGCAGAATGATGTATCGGTCTTGTGCGATAAACACCCTATGGCTACGTGGGGATCATGGGAAAAGATTCTAATTTCTTTTTTTTCTCGATCCTTTTTTCACTTTTTCTTTCTTCTTTTTTTATTGCACTCAAGTTCGCGGGGTTGAGATAGGCACTGAATTCCATGTGCAAGGTGACAAGGATGATCGTGTATACCTATGTATGTGCTTCGGGGGTCTGAGCAGAAGGCATTTCGCTTTTGCTTTTGCTTCAGCTAGTCGTTACCCGCCGTACGTATGCTATAGTCTGGTTGACCAGTTCAAGCTGTTATATTGCAGCCTGAAGGTGGACGCTATAAATTATTGATTCATTGGTGCATTCCATTATAATTATCGGCCCCCAAGTGATTATGTTATCTTGCTTGAACACTCGTTAACTTCAGTTAACTGCAAATCGTTTAGACCTATAACGGTAGTATTAATTACTCTTAGCATACTTAGTAAATAATAATTAACCGCATGTTATAAACCCTCACTTTCCCACTCTACTCCTCTTTGTCAGCTTTTTATTCCTCCATTTATTTAATTATTCATCTTATTTTCTACTCTCCGAAATGGAGGTAAAAAGGAAAATCAAATTTTTTTCTTCAAGTCTTCTTATCAAGAGCAGCTATTAATGATTTAATTAGAAAGCGCGGGGTGTGCAGCGATGATTAATTCGTATGGTAGATGATTCAGAACTCCGTTTTATCATACGTACTTACCTGTAACGGTTTTGTGGGAAATGAAATAAAATGAAAAAGGAATTACGGAACGTTATCGCGTTCGCGAGTTAGCTGCCGTTTATTATTGGCGAATGCATTTCGTGCAGCAGCAAGTAGTATTATGGCGAATGTTATCAGGTGGATGTTGAGAGTTTTCTCTTGCCACGGAACGATACGTACGTATATATCTATACGCTTCGGAGCTATTATAAGAACACTCTAACTGTGGGAGGGTTTTACTTCTGCATGAGCTGGACCACTTTGAGAAATCTCAAAGTTAGTAGGTACCTATATATCCTGTACCTGCGTATTTATTTATCGCATTCGGTGTGCATCGACATCGTGCTCTACAAGCCTTAGGTATCATCCTTCGTGTCGTATGTTTGTTCGTTCGTACGTACGTAACCCATGCGTATACACGTAATTTACTCGATAAGAGTGATTAACGTTTTTCCCGATACTTTTGCGCCTCGAACTCCTGCGGCAATTTTTTTTTTTTTCCATCTCCAGCTCTCGCAACAAAAGTACAATGCATTAAAGAAATAAAAATATTCACCCGTACAGCACACGATCGTCATTTTTTAAGGGTGTATTTTATTTCTCGCCGTTTTTTTTCCACGTTATTTACGGTTTCAATCAGCTCACCCGGTTCGCCATTAATGCATCGCAATTTCTTATCGGCTATAACGATCCTGATATACTCGACATGATTCGTTTCAACTCAGCGTGAATAAGGCGGATGCCCGAAGAGATGTGCGGCGGCGGTCCCGGATGCTTTTATACTCGACCGGAATTGATATCGGTAAGTTCGTGATTCACGAGAAGCTATCTATTGAAACGTAATAATCGATGGACTTATCAATCGGTAAAATATCGCCGGGTATATAACTATAATACGAAGGCAAAGGCGAGATGCGGAAGTCACGCTGTATAAGGTATATATAAAATAACTACCACCTTTACTACGATGAAAGAAGAAAAAGAAAAGGAAAAAAGTAAAAAGGATGAGACGAGCAGCGATTGCACTTCGATTCAAAACTGCTTTTATATATTTAAACCAATCGCATGATCGTTCGTCTGCAATGATTTATTTTTTTTTTTCTTTTTCATTTTCTTTTCATTTCTCGATCCGCATTACCGGTGGTGCACGTATACAATTATTACTCGTAAAACTCGTATCACCTTCGCATGCTATATACGCGGAAAATCGTATAATAACGTTACGCCGATGATTCGTTATTCAAGAAGAATTTATATTCCCTATAGAAGACGACTATAAGCTGCTGCAGCTATTTTACCTTTTGTATTGCCCATCCGCGTTTACCTTGTTTATGGCGATAACTGTAACGGCGTACAAACTACTCCAGGTATATATAGGAATTCTATTGCCGCGATATCCCCCTGAAGAAATTCTAATGCACATCTCGCGGTATACATACCAGAAATGGGCGTACACCAGTATCTATGGGTCTCCCTGCATCTACGCGTCCAATAAATGTTATTTATTTATTATTTATTATTTTCGTTTTTTAAATAAATTTCTCATCTTTCATTCGAAGAAACAAAAAAATGAAATGCAAAAAAAAAGATTTAAAAAAAAAAAAAAATCGTATGAGGAAGCGGCGAAAACCCCATGACGATTTAATGACCATAACGTAGCGGCCATCGCGAAATACCGCCCGCGTGTTGCGTCCGTCGAGAGTTAAGACCCTAAGATTTACTTTATTATATACCCAACCCGGCTGTACACAACATATACCACGTAGTATGGGAAAAGGGTTAGGTATGGGAGTCAGTGAAGACGTAGCTTTGTTATTTCAGTCCGGTATAGTCGGATAACTATGGGTAGGACCTCACCTCGTTACTTCCGCTTCGAGGATAGATATGACCCTGTACTATATGAGCTTTATCGTACGCCGTAGCTGCTGCAACGGCTTGTTTGCTGCGAGCATCGCGAATCTACGATGAAACGTGTACGTCGACAATATTCCTTAAGGGCTGTGCAGACTCGCCTTCGTCATTTGCCGTAGAAAAATATATTCGGAGAAAAATTCACGAATAACTTACGATGCGGAAAATTCGTTCCGCTAAATATAACACGCGGAACAAGGTCTCCCGATTTATTAGTCTCTTTTTCATTTTTTTTTTTTGTTTGCTACACATTTGTACTTTCTTCTTGAAACTTCTTTTATTTTGTCTCTTCACGGATGCTTAGCATCGTCACGCGCACTCGAGTCGAATATAGTCGCGGCGCGTATGTGATGATAATAATAATTGTAATAACGAAATTAATAATAACAATGTGTAATAATGGGTGATAAGATCGCGAGGACCCACTGAAATAAAGAAAGTAAATTTCGCCATCGTACTAAGAGTTATAATAACGAAGGTACAACTGGGTTTATATGTACCATACGTATTATACGTCATCCAGAGAAAGTATACACATTTTGCATTTCTTTATTTTTTTCAATTTATTTATTTATTTATTTATTTTTTCATTTAAGCGTGCGCCGCGCTTACGGTACGTGTGTATCGAAATTATATTGTGAAGAGAGCGAACGACGACACTGACCTATCCAAACTTATATTATTGCTTCACACTTTCGTAATCGATAACGAGCATTGCTAAATAACTTCCGACCGATACATCGCGATTCCTTCGCTGCTGCAGAGACGATGAGGAATAAATTATTCATCAGCTCATTATGCATATTTAACATCAAAATTTTTTTCAATTATATATTATATTAATTGCGTTCTACGAACCGCGTTCGTAATTTAATTCAATTCTTTCGATCGTTTCTTTCTTCGTTATTAATTTTTACACACATTTTTACTAAAAATGAAAAAAAATTAGGTAATTCTCATCCAACGATTTTCACTTCCTTGATATACGCGTAACGTGGGTATAAACCATATAACGGTCGAAATATTCTTCATGGATCATCAGGGTCAGTGCGGGTGCGCTCGAATCCCTCTGGTTTCTTGGTCTGGATGACATCATTACCGACTATATATATATAAAGACTTTCACTTTTTAGATTCAATTTACACGCCAATCATATAATAACAATGATAATGAAAAATATACTCGTATAATATAATGTAAGAAGACCCTTACAGAAATTGGATATTCAATATCGTTGGTCATCATCGATATATCGCGTTGAAAATTTTTTGAAAGTTTTATATGTCCACGCCACACGTTCATCCAAATGTGTGTGGTGTGGATGAGAAAAAAAATACCCGTCGTCATATCATTATCTACGCTATAAATATACATATACACACCTGTAATTACTAGCGAGGTCTGAATTTCATATACATAATTTCACTCAATTTTTGATAATTTCTTTCATTTTTTGAAAGAAACGAAAAAAATTGAAGAAAAAGAGTAAAATTGTCGTTGATCTACATTTATTGGTTATTGGAGCGATCGACTTAAGAATGGTTTAAGGAAATGGATAAGTTAGCGAGCGCATGACTGGTCATGGAACAATGCCGATGACTACCGATCCTGACGTGTTATTACCACTCGTTCTATATGCGAATGAAATGGAGTTTATTTTTTAGTGCTGCTGGTTAAAGTAATTGACGTGTTACGAGATAAAACCTGGTCACGGATTGTGTGCTGCGGGTATCCCACTAAAAGATACGTACTAGCTGGTTCGTTCATATGTATTTTATATTTATGTATACTTTAACTATTTACTGACAACAATTTAGCCATTATAACTATGCAACGTGTATTACGTGAAATATAGACGCGTATTAAAATATTACGGAACTTCAATAACGCGCTCCAGATTTCTTAACAATATCTGCTTCAAAATACCGTACAGCTGTTCACATTGGTAATTTTCACGTTTTATCAGATCTTCCACAGTTTTTAATTTTGCTGTTCGTTTTTTACAATTTTTGAGGACAAGTTATATCGATTTCTCGTGCCACGTTATACTCGAGTAGAACAGACAACGTCGAGTATTTTTCATATTCCATTGGGTAACCCTCGCTGTTACTCAAAATTGGAACGAGGAAGTGACAAAAAAATATCTTCAACAATTTCCGGGCAAAGATTTATGATAAGTTGTTTTACGAGCGTGTGTATAAGAATTCGCTAATTACGAGCAGCGACTCTGAGAAATTGCGAACGTTCGTACTCGAGTCTTTTTAATTGTTCGCTTTGAATCTGTACAAGAGTCAACGGTTGAAATTGAAAGAAAAAAAAAAATAAGAGAAATACGAAACAGTGAAGTCCAGCTATTATGTCACCACGCTGTATGAATTCAACCATCATCATTTGCAGCAATAAGAGATGCTTACTCTTGGATTAGCTGATGCCGATACAGAATATTATACGTGTTGCGTAAATGAGCGGAGAAAGTTACTTGAAAAAATGAACAAAAAAAAAAAAAAAACAGCAACAGTAGTAGGTATTAAAACTTGTTAATAATTTTTGTCTCCCGTAGTTTGTTCTCATTACCTTTACTTTTTTTTTTTAATCCTTCGAAAAGGAGAATTTTGCATAATATAAGTTACATCTTCCTTTTTCTATTCGAATATCTTTGTGTACTCGTCAAAATTAGATTTGAAGAACGTTTTTACGGTAGAAAAGAAGAGCGTAAGTTTAAAAGTAAAAGTCAAGGAACAAAAAATAAGAAAAAAAAATGAAGAATATTAAAAAACATAATTAGAGAGTAACCGGCCAGCGAAGGCGTTTCATCTTTATAACGTCTTAGGTATGTACCGCGCGTCATTTGTCACTTGGGATAACAAGTGTCCAGCATAGTTAGAGAATTCAAACAAAACTTGTTACTTACTTTGGTTAAGATCTAGGTATAGGGTACATAGCTACATTATGCGTATATTCATTTCACCGCCAAAGGACCTCGCGAGGACGTGAAATCGTTCTAACCATCGCTGATTAATTAACGTAGCTATGTATGCGTCGTCTGGAATTTTCTTTCCCGGTTCTGAGCACGCGGTTGTACAGAGAAACCGGGATATGTTTATAATAAAAGAGGAACCAACAGCAGCGGCAGCAGCGGCAGCTGTTCTCCTTCATGTATCGCTGATGATATTACGTAAGAAAATTATTCTCCCATGCAACTCCCTTTTAAATGCGGTTTATTGAAAATACAGGAAATTCAATCAACGTGTTTATGTTGGTAAAGCACTCGCAATACTGCAGTACAGTACTACAGTGCAAGACGCGGACTGCTAAACACACTCTGGTTTTAATCAGATTTCTTATAACTCCAATTTCATTACACGCGCGTAACTTCGCATTCGCGATCTGCACAACTTCGAATTGATTATTAGAAAACAAAAAATATGTCTAATAATAATGAAATTTATTCTCATTCAGAGAAAGAAAGTATCGCTCGTTTTTTCATCTTATCAATCTCTCTCTTTGTGGTCGCTCGCTGTACAGCGGGGTTTGCGTGGACCGAAGGGATTAAGATAACCGCGGCCCAATGAGCCGATGCGCGGTCTATACTGCATTAAGAATCACTGCAGAGGAGATGTTAATGAGGATGCAATGAGAATCTTAACTCCTACCTGAATCTGCAGTCGAAACGGACGCGCGGCTTTTGCTATTTATTTGAATTTTATTTTCATTCTTTTTATTTATTTTCTCTTAACTAATTAAGATGTTTAACCCTCGTTCATTACGTAAAATACCATCTTGATTTACCGAGCATGTATTTTACCGATAGATCGTTCATTTATATACCCATATAACTTGTTGTAAAAAAACAACATAATGCTAATTCCAAGATTTTCACCATTATCTATCTATTCTCTCGACTGATAAATTTTCTTCTTTTCTTTTTTTCTTCTCTTTTTTCACCCCCGTCGGCGGAGATCCTGCGGTATTTTGCACATTTCTCTGTTGCAGTTTTACCTACGCGAATGATACGGGGATAAAATAAAATTGGATACCGTTGTAAATCAGGATAATTAACCGATTCCCACTGCAGTACGAGTCCGATGCGACCATCGCGAGATGTAGTTGAAATTACCGGCGTGTGCGTGGCTTCTTCTCGCACTTGAAATTAATGCGTGCGTATAAGATCGCGAGATTTTCTCTAGGTTTTGTAATAATCTTTCTCGCGTGAAGAAAAAAATATCCGATCTATAGATCAAAGGATTTTAAACGGCCCGGATAAAAGTTTTCTTCCGAATGTACAGAGATGCGCACATCCTGTGCGGTGTGTGCAAGAGAAGAACAAGCGAAGGTTATAAGGAGGTATAAAATCCTTAGGTTTCGTAGGGAATTACTCGGTGCAACGCGCGTTGCAACGCTCGCACATTCCTTTATTCTATCAATTGACGTAAACAACGCCGAGCGGCACGAAAAAGACGTACCATAAAATACGGAGAGACTGTATCTCGATCTGTCCACCATCACTTGCTTATAGGTATACACCCTATGGGTATACACCTCTCTTCTCTTGATGGACGGGGACTCACTCGGAGAAAACGCCGCGCTCGCGACGATACTTGGGACTCGCAGAATCCGAACTCTCCCGCTGCTGCTGCGGTCGCAGTTCCAGTTGCAGTTCGACTCGCAGTTTCAGACACTCGTGTAAAGGAAACGTGTCTACAACTTGACCACGCATTCTACCTCATTAACAGCTATACAGGCTTCACTTGTCGAGCATATTCCTTGAAACCGGCCCATCGAACGCGCGCTAAAGGCGCGACCAATACGAATCCATCCGCGTTTACTCCAACGTTCGAATCCAAGGGTTGTCCAAACCAAGGTAAAGAAATCGCTAGTCCTATTCGAGACTTCTCGTTGCATTTAAAGTAAAAAAATCATCGCTGTGTGCATCATCGAACATTTTCTTTTATCTCACATCCCTTTGCCTTCGGCTGTGTAGCGAAGTAAATTTCACCACCGGATGAAACTGTATCAGGGTTGTATACTGGGGGAATATATACGAGACTGCATCTCTAGCTGCATCCTCATGCACTGTTAATGAACCGTCACTCGGCCAGTCACTTAACGTCTTTCGTTACACGTAGCTAGAGAGAAGAAACAAAAGGTGGAAAATGCTGAGGATGAAATAGAAAGGACTTGAGTCTAAAACGTGAAACCAACTACAGGTATGTGAATCGGTTATGTATAGCTTTATATGCTATATAGGATTGAGAAGCGTCGACGACGCGATGGAGCTTTTTAGGTTTCCTCCGCTGAAGGTGGACATGGACAAGGTCAGGGACTCCGGATACCAACTTCAAAGAAAATGTGAGATTAAAAATAACCTCATGTTGATATATTTCTCTGACAGTCTGCACGCTGGAAGACATGCTTGTTGAAAAACTTCGAAATTCAGTCTGCCGTTCTTGTATAAAATTTGACGAATCTTTTATTCGTTCGCACATTTATCACGGTTGTTGTTCGGTGGACGAGGAATATTACGGTCTTGTTTGTATCACGATTAGTTACGACGCATGATTTTTTAACCGAAGAAGGTATTAGGGATCGATTATATTCGCGAGAACGATTAATGATCGTTCAGATGTACCGGAGGCGATTGGATAGAAAACGGGCGTTAATATAAGCGCGTGGGCGTTGTTAGCCTGTTGCTGTTTCGCGTCAGTTCGCGTGTCATTAGGCGTAGTTTGCATAAATCATAAATTGGTAATTAGCTCGATACGATATTTTATTGTGGTCAGAAGTTTTGCTGCGGAGAATTTCAAATTATATACACAGGTAGGTAACCGAGCACTGTAGACCGCGAAATAACCGTGACTGATGAAGACGATCAAATCGGTACACGCCTTATTGCTCGTTATTTTCTATAAATGGTTCATATCAAGATCGAAGGATGAAAAAGTAGAAAAATTACACATTCTTTTCTGCCTAAACCACGCATTACTACGAGCTTGAAATTTTTCTATGGGTTTTTCAGGTCTTTTTTCCTACGATTACGGGCGGACTCAGAGTTTACTTTATGAACGTTTAATGTTGGAGTACGCGAGTCGTAGTTTATGTACCGAACATATAGCACGGCTCTCACGTATGTATATATTAAGATTTGCAAAAGAGAGAGAAAGAGTTTTTTTATCCCCCCCGATGAAAAGAATAATAAAAATTATCCCTAATGTACCGTAATTATAACACACACTTCAGAGGGTGGGTTATATATGGTATGTAAGTTTCTGTAATAAGAGGCGGTGGTCAAGATGATAATAAGAGAAAATATGAGTCCGAAGATGCGCGTAACACAGCGTACGTCGTAAACTTTCTCTCTCTTATTATATATATTTCTCTTTCTATTAAAGGGAACGCGAACGCGAAGGCCAGGGCTTATTATACATACGCTACTATATGCAAAGGTTGCAACCGGCATAAACTTCAATAAAGATAAACTTAGTACTTCGCGTCTATATTTAACTTAACTCTTTATTTTAACCACGTGTCGCTCGCGATCTGCCCTCTTTATATATTCCCTCTTATTTCATCCACCTTCACATTCGCATATATATATAATATAATATTTGCCGTGGCATATGTATGCGTGAATGTACCGCGGTGTGTCACTTCAATGATTTCTGCACGCTTGTTCGATGGGATTTATAGCCGTTGTAAAACGTCGTTAATTGAGTTTGTACCGTACGTCTTAACAGACACCTACGTTTTACACCGTTTACAACACGTTTGGGAGATAAATTACGAATGAAAAAAGTTTAAGGAAAAATAAATAAATAAACAAATAAATAAAAGGTGGAAACTGAATTTCAGAGCCAAGACCGACGATGCGACACATGCATGTGAACAAGGGTCGGGTTCGTTGATCTCTGTAAATTTTTTTCTCGTTTTCATCTTACGCGTTTCATATATACCTACTTCTTTTCTTGTAATTACACCTCTGGACGTGGGATTTGTGTGTGCATACCACCTCCTAGTACAATGGCAATGCTTGAGTACTGCTCGAGGTAATACAAAGCGGTGCTTTATGACGCTCGATTATGGTATCTGAAAAATGGCGAGCGACAGGGTACGGGTGGTTTATAGTGTCTTGATTATACCGGGGCGACCGGGCGACTATCCTCCCGATGCTCCACGCCGCCGCCGAGACGCTTCTTGGCTTCTCGACTTCTAGTCGCCAATGAATATCATATATGTGTATACACATAACTACGTAGGTATCCACCGATATACATACATATTCATGCATACCTTATACTTAGTAAATAAGATCGGAACGACGTATGTCGCTTAAGTTAGCCGCCGGTTTTAGCCGTTGAGCGTGTCCAAAAGCAGGGCCGCATTGGCACTCGCAGTGACCACGCTAAGGTAAAAATCGTACAGTGTACAGTTCCGCCACGTTAAATACAACGATGAATGTTGACTGGTGATTGAAAACCGAGGAATCTGTGCTTGTGAAACATGAGATAACAAAAATTTAAAAAAATACGCAGAGTATCTACGATGTCCGCAATACGTATGAGATTACAATATTAACTTTCGGAATCATAAATCTTTGGGTTCACTAACGAATTTTAATCTACTGCTGAAATCGAATTTGTTAACAAAATTTTGAGAAAGTTGGAAATATTCAGGGTAAGATTTTTGTCTCGTGTCCCGCGAACCGTATTTCTTTAAACCTCTCAAGCTGCAGCGGCTTTGGGATCAGCCGTTGCTGCTTCGTACTATGCGGCTGTTGCTGTGACTAGGTATATGTGCTTGACCATCTGCTGTCCGGCATCTGCGTCCACCCCACGTCTCCATTATGTTACGATCTGCTTCGATGAACCTGCAGTAACATTCAGAGACTATTACCGAACCTTAATCGTGGAAAACCTCGCGGGAGGCTGATGATCTCTTCCTTAAGAAAACGAAAAAAATCGGCTCATCCAAGTCATCTGAATATTTAATATCATTATCTGGAAGAAAGTAATTCATCCTTAATTATTAAAACGAACATGGCGGTAAATCCAATAGTCTTTTTACATTGTTAATTTTTAGAAAATTAATTTCACTTGACGACTTACTGCTATCATGATTCTTTCAAGCTGCAAATAAAGCGGGTAACAGTTTTTTTCCAATAGAAAAGAATTTTCGATTTGCCAAATCGGCGGTGAAAATTTTTTCGTAAGAAGAAGACCTGCGTTTTCATCGTCGTTGAAGAGATTCTAAAATGAATTCCGTCTGTGGTATAGAATTAAGACAAAAAAAGACAAAAAAAATGTTGCACATCGGTAGGGCGCAGCGTGCGAGGTTTCAAAACACCTGGCCGTGAATATAGCCGGAATAACTTCACCTGCCCTTATAAAGGATCAGCGATTTTTTATATGAAAGAAAATCTTCATTTCATATTATGTTATAATTTTTTATTATCGAATGCACGTGCTACGGAGGATATTTTATCCCTTGGATACGTAATCCATACTCGTCTAGAAAAAAAGCAACAAAAAAGATATTGTATCTCGAAAATTAGTGCAGCCAAATTCTGTAATCGTTTTAACTAGGTCACCATTTTTTTAATCGTTTATATTTTCGGTACATGCTCTTTACTCTCTTTCTCTGACACGAGTCCAATTATTTTCACCATACGTTCAAATTAGCTCGTTAAATATAATTCAAAGAAATTATTTTCATTCTTCAGTTTATCCATTGTAACGAAAACGTTTAAAATCAGACTACGTTTTATTGTTGATGAATATAATAGTTACGGTATACCTATTTTCATACTCGAGGGGATATGACTGTGACGTTTTAATGCAGCTGCACCAAATGGAAATTACATTTGGACTTATATTTAGGTACCACTAAATGGGAACATTACATATGTTCGAATACATTGAGAATGAACTTTGATCGCCATTGAACTTTAATGAAATTAATTTTACAATAGAATTCGCACACCGTTTAGATTGCGATGCATAGCGGAGGGGTTGGATCGTCGAAATGTCTGCAGTCTGAAGTTATAATAATTACGTAATAAAAATTGAGCTGAAATTGCACGATATAAAAGTCTTAATCATCATAATTATAATCATACCTTACAATTAGTTGGTAATCGATTTTTAATTAAACCTTCCGCACAAATCACATCTTGGCATTATAAAAACTACCCGAAAAAATCTGAAACAAAATTAAAAAAAAAAGCTCATCGCAATGTTGGAAAATTCGTTCAAACTTGAAGTTAAATCGAGAAAACGTTTGCTATCAATCTCAACCAATTAGCGAGGTGCTAATCGGGAGGCTTTCATATCGTAGATTCTTATGTATAGGAATTGAAAGCGTGATTTGTTCCCGATAATGTAATTTTATTTTATGAGTACATGAAGAGCTTGGGATTCTGCCTTCTTCTTCTATACCAGATTGCGATTAGATCTTAATTTCATTGTCACGTGAATGCAATGGTTGAATCTCAAGCGCAGTTTCTCCGTTTTGACTTACCTGTTTTCTTTTCAGTCGATGATAATAATGTCTTTTTTTTTTCTACCCTGCACATTTTTACCCAACTAAATGTCATCTCAGTCGATCATCTCAGCTACACATCTGTTGCTAGTCATCGTTTATGAAATGCTGTTCCTTCCAATCTATCTCCGATGGTACAGTCTGAAGTATCACCGAGAAAACGGGAGCGTGTCGAGCCTAATCAACGTCGGTGATCAAAGTATCAAATAACCGTTAACTTCCCCATTCGTTACCACTGCCAATGGTTGGTTGGTTGGTTGGTTAGTTGGTTTGATATAGCGTCGACTCGGACTCTTATATGTGCGGTAGAAATTGTCCTAACGTCTTCGTCACGGATTTCAATAAGCGGAACGACCGCGACACGAAACTAGCCGGAGATAACAGACGTGTGTCTCTCATCAGTAACTTCCGATTCGTCCAAACTGATAATAAACTCCGACTTGATTGCGCTGAGGATGTATTATAAAAAATTAGTTTCACATTAGAAACTCCGGAATTACTATAGCTTTTTTATTCACCATTCAAATTTCATTCCTTCATTCCAAGCTTGATTCGTACGTTTCTAATTGGGATATCTTCAGTTTCTCTGAAATTATTTTTATTCCACTCTATTACAATCAGCGTTAAACTCTCCGCGTATATTACGATGGCTTGGAAGAAAAAACCCCTCACAATCAGAACAACGAAAGTAAAATAAGAGAAAATAAAATGAGAAGAAACTAATGGAAAAATTTACTACCTGCCGGCGCAAAGGGGGTATATAGGTAGCAAATGTCACGACGCGAGAAATGGCGCGTAAAAGAATTTATTTGTTCGTAGAAAGACCGCAACTCTTCTGTATATTTTTCAAGACAATCAAGCTGCTGCTGCTACTGTTGTGGGGTATAGGGTAAATTGTAATTTGCTGTGTCGGCCGTCTTCTTCAGGGTCGAATAGTATACAGTATTGCTGCGGTATAGAACCTTAACGAGGTAAAGAAGAAAGGGAAAAAAGTAAAAGAAAAAAATGGGTGGCCGAAGGCAAACCCTTTTTCGCTGATTGCGAGCGCAAATCTTCTTTCCAACTATGCGCACCAAGTCGACGTAATCGATTTCATGGAAAAAGAGGTCTACCCAGAGACTCGGAGATTCTGATGCCCGTAGATATATGGGTACATAGATATATTTTTACCCTCGTTTATATCCAACAATAAAAATCTTATACCGACTCCTAATTATTTCTGGATTAGCACATACCCGGTCCATGCGGTAGCTTTATTTCTCGTTCATTAGATCCTCGTAAAAATTCCACGGTTATGTTTAATAAAATTTTTTTAATAATAATTTTTAACACCGCGTCTAATCGCATCTTTATTATAGCCTTACAGTTTCTTTATATTCCCATGCGCGATGTTGGTACACATTATCTGTACGGGGAATTAGATTCTACACGAGTTTTATACCGAAACATGTTTCTCATTCTCATGCATATCTCGTGGTGTATGTTATTAATCATACTCAAAACTGGTCTCGTATAATGCATAATATTCTGAGAAAGGGAATCGCGTTTCTGCATGTCTAGCGGTGCGTTATGTTGAGAGTAAAAAAAAGAAAAAGAAAATGAAAATGAGAAAAAAAGTTTTATATTCGTAAAATGTTTTACTAAAATAAACCATCTCTGGACGTAAGAGCGTATAGTACAGGAGAGTAAAGGTAGTTATCTGAGGTTCGAGATCACCTGGGTTTTGACCTCTTGACAACGTCAAGAGTATAAGTGCGTCGTTCTCATAAATGTCAGTGGAGCAACTTCGGGGTATATGATAATGGTTTGCAAGAAACAGCCTTTCTTGCAGTTATTGTCGTTGTTTGCAGTCGTCGTGACGGGCGCGGCGGCAGCGGCTCCCGCGACTCTTGAAGAAAAGAGATAAGATTTTCTTGAGAATGTAAATCGTGTACCGAGATTACGCAATATATATACGTATATACACACAACATCCCTCTAACTAATGTGTTTTTTTTTCCTCATTCTCACACATATTTGTACATTTTTAATTCCTCTTTTTTGCCCGCGCGAGGTTTATGCGGACAGATGCTGCAGCTGCAGGGTAAGGTCGAAAGGTCACGAATACCTACTCCGGATAATTGTTGGGGTGCCGTTATGGTGGTTTAGATTAAATCTGGATCAATATAGCCCATACCTAACCGATACTGCCCACCTATATCCAACTATGCATTTACACGGTCGCATCCAGATCGGATAGGTTTACTTTTAGAAAGACCGCCAGATGTTATGGGTTCCTCGATCTCTGGGTCGACTAGTTTTACCTAGCTATGCTGCTGCTGCTGTTGCTTCTGCTTCTGGCTCGTGACACGCGGTGCAAGAACTGGGATCGGATGTTCCGGGTCATTAGGCACCATGCTGTGCGCTATGGGTTATACGGACTGTTCACGTTGGTAATGCCCCGGTGGCTAGCAAGTCCCTCCGTGGCATGCGCTTAGGGGTCAACTTTCTTCTCCATACTCATGTTATACGCCGGTATTTATAATATACTTTCAACGTACACCCTGTATACACGTGAATTTCAAACGTAAGAAACGAATAATCCCTAAATTAATCGCTACTCCGAACCGGTGACAGGTGATTTTCTTTTTTTTTCTTTAGTCGAAAAGAAAAAGAGAAGAATCCTTTTCAAGTTTATCCCAAAGGTCTTGTATTCGTAATTTCACCGATTGATCTCTCTATGGCGAGTACTTTGTTCAAATGGGTCTATTACACAAAGATATTATAAGTTTTTTTTTTCTTTCGTTATTTCTTTTTACCTTTTTGTTCGAGCTTGATTCTACGTGTGTATGGTATGTTCGTATAAGGAACCCTTTACCTTAACGGCAACACGGCTCTTGTTGGTATATAATAATGCTCATATCGAATGCCTCGGCCTTTAGACACCGCTTGTTGTATTCATAAAATGTAAGTGTGTGCAGGATGTGTTTTACCTATAGACGCGTTCAAGGCAAGTCACACACCCCCGCATTGAAAATATAAGAACCAAGCTGCTGCAATGCAGGGCCGCTGTTAGCGCATATAAACGTTCTACCAACTTTTGTCTCATGGTGAAACAGAAAAATTTTCATCGCGTAGAAATTTCGATGTACTCAAAGACCATCGAACTATTTTTTTCTATCGAATGATCCTGGATATCGAGAAAACGATATTTCTAAACTACTTTGTAGAATCTTCTTTTTTCTTCATTGATCAGGGTTGATCCTTTTTTTTGTTTTTAGAAATCGTGCGTCCCTGAATCGTACTGTGGAGCCTGACTGGCGACCTACCTTCGATATAACACTCTTATTGTTAACGCCATCTTGTTTTACCTCGTTGTTTTGCAGCTTGGAGTTTCTTTTTGTTTCAATTTCCTTTTCTTTTTCTTACAACGCACCTCAATCGGGTGCTCTACGATCTACAGTTATACCCAGTAGATTTTTTATTTATCGATCTATTTGATTTTATTTCGGGGATGTGGACGATTTTCTGACATAGGATAAAATATCGTACTCGTAGACCGATGGGTTTATGTTTTTTTTCCCATTTTTTGCAGATAGATTTGCGAGGCGATCATTACGTGTACCCTCCTCCGTTTGTCATGATCGAGATAAACGCCTGCTAGGCGAGATCGTTTTGATTTTTTTCCGAGCCTCTTACACGAGCAGATCGAGGGCTTTTACCTATCGCCTCTAACGCCCTTCATTTGTCATGGGCTCCCTCTCGCATAACGGAAATTCATTTATATCAAGCTCAAGCATAATCGATATCATTCCAGGCTATCGCAGCGGGCTCTAAACTCCTCGCGGGCAGCTAAATCCATGGCGATACTAATTAATAACGGATGACATGAGTGTAGGTACCCCAGGGGCTGAGTTGCTCGGTTGCTTGGTTACTTGGTTGGTTTACTTGCTTTGCGGTTGGTTACTCGCTTGCTTGCCCGGACTAACTGACTCTGCCATGGCGCCGAGAATGGTGAACCTTAAAGGCTCGAGCTCGGGCTCAAGCTCAACCTCACCGTCGTCGTCGTGGGCGTCATTGACCCCCGCGATCACGAGTTACGGGCTCCGAGATGCTGCCGCTGCTGTTGCTGCAGCATCCCAGGAAAAGAGGCGACTTCGCTATGCCCCTTCTGTACATTACACTCGACACCCTCGCGGAGTATTTTTTTTACTCTTTTCTTTGCTTTTTGAATTTCTCTGTTTTTCTCTTTTGAAAAACCAACGAAGAACAAACCTTGAGACCCAACTCGGCGCCGAACGACGCTACATTCTAACTTGGTAGCGAGTTGGATTTTTGCTCTATCAACTTCCTTATGTATTTTATAATTTTCAACATCTCGCGAGTAAATCTTCGCAGACTAATCACAGGGGTATGCGGTCTCTTCCCTACAGTTTTTCCACCTTTTTTCTCAATTATTTTTTTTCCTTCTTCACTTTTTTTTACTTTTCAAAACTCATACGTATATTTAACGTCAACTATCGATTAGTCTATTGGTGGCCGGTATGCTGCAGCACGCAAACTATCATCTGTACAGAACGTCATGTCCCCCGTGTATAACTCAGCTTACATAGTGTTGCAGGAGTTTGAATTATATTAGCCTCGGGGAACCCCGGAACTAAATGCCTTAGGCCGACGCGTAATTACTTACTTATAAATTAGACTATACTGACCACTAGCCTTGCTTGGTGGGAATGCGAACCCTGGCCGGCTATTGCAAGTTATTTTCCTCAGCGACATACCCCATACCTCCTCCTCCTCCTCCTCTCATTTTATAATCTCCCATATTCCACTTATACTTTTCATCGTTAAAAACTCATATACGAACAAATGATCTGCGGTAGGCTAGAAAATCTGATTTACTCCTCTTCTTTTTCTCTGGTCGTTTGGTCGATAATGGGCATTTTGTGACGTTGAGGAAGGTGAATTTATGAAGATATTTTTTTTTTTTTCTAAGAATAAAATTTGCAAGTGACGTCGATGACGATTCTCACCCGATATTACCCGGTTATACATGTTATGCTCTCCTAGACGTCTAATAGCGTTTTGACAGGGAAGTTTATCACAAGCCACTGAAGCAAATGTGCAGGCAAACACTCTGTAATTACACGTATTGGAAGGGTTTGGTTTTTCTTTTTCTTTAATTTTTTTTATCGCGTTATTCAGCGTTGAGATTTATTAAGCTGGTATTATGCGCCATAACTCCGAGATACGCGAGTTGAAGTTTTTGTACAGAAAAATTTTATTTCAAAGATAAAAGAAAAAAAAAAATGAAGAAGAAAATAAAGCGTGTGGAAAAATTATTCACCTGCACTGTGCTTCGGTCTTTCTGATCTTGGTATGTAATTAGGCAATGGATTGCATTTTTTTTTGTTATTCCGCACTAAATTTGAAATGATCTTGCGACAAGAGTAGGTAATTCTTGACACCGTGTGAATCCAAATATGGTATAAAATAATTTGTCGAATGCGGGTGAATTGCCCGGATGATTTGAGAGCGTATTTTAATAGTGTATTGTAAAACGTGTGGCATATACGCTATTGTCAACCTACGTTTTATTTTTATATTTTCTCTGACCTCGTTTTTGTAATTCACTTGTCAGTCTAGTCACGGCGCTTCCTTAGTATAATGCAAATTATGCAAATGTGTCTGCCTCGATTTATTTGTAATAATCTTTTATTTTTTTTTTTTTATTCTTCTTTGTTTATCGTTACGATAATCGAAGCACAAAATTGTTTCTACGACGTTTATTACGTTATGATATGATAATAATCTGATAAATCGACGGTAATTATATTAGGATTTATACTGTGCGATCGACGAAAATTATATATTACAAGAATACTGCGAAAACATTGCTGTACGGTATATATGTAGAATTTTCAATCGATCGATTTGATAACGATCTACGAGTTCAACGCTGCGAATATAAATGATAAATGATCACTAGATAGTTTATTAACGCAATTAAAATATTCCCCTCAAGTAATATAGGGTACTATGGGCGGTCAGGTGACAAATGCATCTCCGTTTGTCAGACGGTTAATTATGCAGATTGTATAGCTCAGCGTAATATTCGCTAATTAATTATAACGTCCATCTATTTTTCTCGCACGATCATCAGGTGGGTCGTAAGGACGATACCGACATAAAATCTGACGACGCGATATGTACCATAAAACGACGCCTTTTACGTCTTCACATTCTTGTAAAATACCTGAATAACCTGCCTGTATCACGTAATACGGTAACACGTCTTTCAATCACATATTTTTGAATACCTACGAAATTTATGCTCTTGGAAACGAACACGACAAATCGAATCTAAAGATTTTTATTCTTCTATCAGTTTTTTGAACCGTTCAATTCGCTTTTTGAAAATAATTGTTCACTTATTTTTTTGCAACTTTTCTACCGAAGGATAATACAAGATACGAGTATAAAGGATGCGGTGCAACAGGGCGGAAAAGGGTCTTCTGAGAATTCCGTAGATCTTCGTTAGCCCGTGTCGTGTTCGTCCCAAGGTCTCTAGTGGAGGCGGGTTTTAAAACTTCCCTATCATTGATCCCAGGGAGATCATGATGGGGAGATGCCTTGTGGGACCGCCGCGGGTCAGAGATGTTGGGCTCGATGCACTTGTGCCCTTCGTAATTTATACCCCATTGTTGGCACGTCAAACCATGACATCTTCATACGATGACTCCCCGATACCAACTCTTCTCTTCTCTCCTCTTCTTTTTTTGTTTTGTTTTTTCTCTCTTCTCTTCGTTTTTTCATCGCCTCTTTTCCCTACATGACCACCCTATTTACTCTCTACGATATATACGTAACCACGTCGCACGTGTATGTATCGGTTGATAAATACATATTTATGTATGTGGTGGTACGCGAGTCGATGGTATATAGAAAGAGTTACGACCCTTGAAATGGCGAAACAAAGGTGGACGTTGCCACGTGCGTCTTTTTCTCTCTTTCTATTGAAAGATCGAATCCTCTTGAGGTGTCAGATTGATCGACAGCCTCTTCAACTGTAACTTCTATCGAATCTTACCGCCCTGAGATGTGCATGGAACGAGACGCAAAGCCGCCGACAGGGTACTTCGATTACGTGTCCGTGCGCATTCATCAAAGTCAGAAGTTAGCTTTTTACGTTTTTAAAAATTCCAAAAGTATCGCCGCTGATTCTGAAGAGATTGTTGATTTTCCTCGGAGAATGGGACGGTCGTTGGTAGCCATGAGGCAATAACAGTTATTGGTCTTTCGAGTAAACGCTGAAGTGGTACGAGACGTAAGAATCCTAATACGATCCAGCGGTTGTACTGTGCCGAAGATGCACCGTGTAAAAGGAGAAACTATATATACGAGTGGCGCGTACAAAACGTATTAAAAGACACGTCGTAGTAGAAGAAGAAGAAGAAGGAGTAGATGAAGACCAAGAAGAAGAATAAGAGGCACGTGCGTAGGAGGTAATAAAACGTCTCTTTACGACAAAGAGAAGCACGAACCGAGCCAAAATCAATTTAGCTTTTAGTGTCGCTCGAACCAAGCGCAGGTGTTGGTGGTAGTGGTGATAGTAATGGTGGGACGGAATTCCTCTTTACCTCACGCCATCTTGTCCGGTCTGCAGTATATACCTGATGGTATTCATGAACATCTTATATACATATATACGTACCTTATATACCCGAGCCCGCGAGGCATGCGAACAGATTAAAACACGACGTAGAATAAAAGCGGTCGGTAACCCTGGTGATCCCCGTGGTCATTGTTAAACTTTACCGATTATTATACCACAGCTATCAGACAAAATAGGAAAAAAAAAATTTCAAGAAAATTTTCATCCCTTCCCTCGATATACCCTCAACAATCTCACAACACGTACCGAACAATGTTCTTCTTCTTCAATCTTATAACCAAACAACTTTAACCGGCATGGAAAACATGCTCGATCGTCGACCTCGACACAACAGCCGATAAATTCCCCTCACCTTCGGTCCTCCGTACGCCTTTACAATAAGGTATGACGGCACTTGATGTATTTTTGATGTCCCAGTAAGTATTTCACGTACGTACGTCTCATCGAGGCCTCGCAAAAGAAGTAAAAACAAGAAAAAAAAGAAATCGGTGAAACTTGATCCTGGAAATACTGTATATATCGGATCAAACGAAGTGGTGGAATTGCATTTTTCATTCGATGGTGTGGGCGTATAAAATCATCTTCGAAACGCTCGCAGACTTAAAACGCACTTAATTGGAGTCTGCGTGTGTGGATGTGTTTTGATGAGGAATATATCTACGTTAAATTTTTGCTTTATGTGTAGCATATGTGTGTGCGTAGACGTATACCGAGTGCAGCATGAGCGCGGACGATCGCGAGATTATGTTGACGGAGAGTCGTGCACCCTGTCATGTGATTTACGAAGTCATTTGTCATCATTACCATGTAGAGTTGACTGCTAGGTACTCGAGAAAAGGTTTTTAATCAAATGCATCCCTATAAAGTATATACTTCTGTAGATTAGATCTCAGCAGTTATTCAACCTTCGCCCTTTGTTTTAACTGATATTCTAACGGACGCAAAACTTAGAAAAATCATCCTAGTCTCCACAAGGACGAAATTTAGAAAATAGCAAGAAAATTAAATCTCGCGACTCTAATTATTATATCGTAAGAATAAATGTCTCGATAACAGAGGATGTCGCGATATGAATATAGAAGAAAAAAAAAAAAAACAGCTTCTGCGTTTATTAAAAATGATTTCGTGATTAGCTGTGATTTCTTCAAATGTTCCGTTCGTTGGCTGAATGTGTAGAAGGACCGGAGTGATCGGAATAAAAAAGAAGACGCATTATGTGTAAACCCCGAGACACCGAGACGCCAAGACGCAATAGAATCTTTAGAAAGTCAAATCTATATAAATCCCCATTACTGCAATCACGCGGACGGCAATTATGGTAATTCTCCGGAGTACATGAATTTATGGACTTATGTAAGAAACGCGTTAGGTATGCGTGAATTACTTCTATTTGCACGACTTGGAAAAAAAAAGGCATCTAGCAGAGCTCAAATAGCTTCGCGCTCCTGCTATTCACAAATTACAACTATATAATAACATACACACTCGCCAGACCAAACAAAACAATAATCGTACCAGACCAATTTTTTTCTTTCCTCTTTTTCCTACCACGAGAGAAAAAAAAGACTCCTCAATAATTTTTTCCCCACTTCCATGTGTACCATATATTGTATTATACGCACACATATGCAAAACTATTTTCAATTCTATATAATAATCGATAAATACGCGCAGTTGTCACCAATTATATTATGTTCGCGTAATTGATCAACATTATAATTTATACGATCGTTAATTGATCCTTTGCTCCCATTAGGCGCCCATAATAAATTCTAGAAATTATTTTTTTTCCCGTTTTTTCTCTCAGCTTATATGGTTTGAAATTTTTATAATCTTTACCGTCCCGAGAATTACGTGACCGCTCGATTAATGGCACATTGTTTGAGAGTCCGTTAAGCTAGTCGCGTGTCTCTTAAATTATTTGGGCAGAGTTTATATGCCTACGCGGTACAGGTGGGTAGGTGTAGGTATTGTAAAAAGAACCGGACATCGTATCAGCGGTGCGTATATCGTGGCCCACCCGGTGAACATCCTTCTAACTGTAACATCTCCTTTTTTCTTTCTTTTTTTTTTTATTCTTCAACAAGGCTGTATTGTATTTTATGCGTTGCCGAATAAGAATCTATACGCGATGACGACTACGACAACGACGACGAAGATAATCACTATCATTATTTCACCGTTCAAAGTTTTACTCGCCGTATGGAATTGTTATGAATTATCCCATCAAATGTAACGGATTTCTTACGACTCCACCGTGCTTCTCAAGGTTTTGGATACTTATATCGTTGCGGAAAAATTCAATATCCGAATTTACACCGCGCGAGTAATCGACGGATCGAAATAGACTCGTTATCGCTGTTTCATTTTTGCAGAAAATCCTTCCGTTGAAAATTCAATTTTGACACGGCATAGATGAAAGGAATAGAAAATGAAAAAAAATTAATCGTGAGTAGAATTATTTTTATTAAACGAACAATTGCGCATGGGGATATGTAACATGCGAGACGAAGAACATTTACACTACGGGGTATTAAAGGGTGGTTTATACTTCATACCTCCCATGGAGCGTAGGAAACGAATCAATTGATTGCTTCTTCGTGACGTCGGGCTATCTTAATTGTCCATTGTCGGCATGCGCACTCGGCGTCGCGTATGTATAGATACAATAGAACGTTGCTCGCATCCTGTGCGAACGGTTTTTGATGTTTAAATTTTTTCTTCATCGTTAAATAATACGATAGATCACCCTTCGAGCCCCCGAAAATATTAAGAAAATCCGAAACAAATTGTATTTCCTTAGAAATTAATTATACTATAATATCGTATTAATTACGGTATAGATGTGCATAGACTCGGTGCAGTGACGAGAGTTCACAGCGATGATTGACTCGTGCGGAGTGGAAAAATACAAATTGTTTCTCTCGCGTACCGCATCGCAGAAGATTTGTTTTTCTCATTCAATTTACGTAGTGTTTCCATGTAGGTATGTACTCTACATACGGAGTGTGTAACAGGTAAATAATATCGCGATGCAATAAAAATTCCTCGCTATTTTTGTCTCGACTTTTTTTTTTCCATTTTCGTTTTTTTTTGCTATAGTTTCCGTGACGTACGTATGGCATCATTACAATGCAATAATAATGCGGAACGTCAACGCGGTTCATCGATCTCCTTCGAAACATGCATTATCAACAAAACTACGAATCGCGATAATCCAAAAACAAAAAAATAGATGAGGGGAAAAAATTTGATTCGGTTTGGGCAACGATCGTGTCTAGAAAATTTGTTCATTTCGAGACGGATATATATTTATATAATTTTTTAGTTTTTGTTATTTTTTTTTATTTCTACGGTGCATTCGTTCCATGCTATATAAGTGATATATATACTCGCTTATAGTCTAACCGGAAACTGCTCTTTATACAAGTATTTCCGGCGGGGGTCTCCATAGAGCGTTGCACAGCTTATAAACGTATTTATAGTGAACGGAGAGAAATCTATGGACATAGCCGCGGTGCGGTCGCGAGTATAGAGGCGCTGAAGATATTTTAATAAGTTTCGCGTTAAACGCATCGCAAATACGATTTAATGTATACTTACCTTATACGTATCGAATTGCATCAGCTGTTAGATAATCAGCGTAGATATTAAAAAAGGGGGAAAGAAACAGAAATGAAATTTTTTTTCTTCGAAATTCGAGGAAATTGATATCGAACCACGTTACTTTTACAGTATCCTGATAATTAAGAAAAAAAAATCAAAAATTCTAACAAAGACCGCAGGGATAGAAGAAAATAATTCCGAAAGAAATGTCACTATTGTACTGTTAGATCATGTCAGGGAAAATCGTCACGTATAGTTTAGTGCTTTGTATAAAATCGCTATATGAGTTGTCTCTTCTCTTCATTTGGAGATAAAACAGCTCATCCGTGTCATGTCCAACCGCACGTAAGTCTCCAATCGTGTAACGGTCAAGTGCAGCACGTGACGTCACGTACGTATATTTTATACACGGTTTTATACCAGGTGCCCATAATACGTCGCTCATTGTTCAATGTACACCTTTCTATCATTTATGCCGAACAGGTATTGTTTTTTCTATTTTTTTCGTTTCTCTTTTTTCTATACTTTTTTTGTTCTGTTTTTTTTTTCAAAGTTCGACAATGCGTTCTGAAAACTGTACGAAGTATAGGTGTAGGTTACATCGTAAAATAAACCTCTCCGCCCTTAGCGGTTATGTATAGTTTATTGCGAACTAGTAAAATTCCATTGGTTTTTATAAGCCGTACCTGAAGCGGGGCGATAAAGATTATACTCTTATTCTGGAATGCAGAAACGAGGGGGATAGGATATATTCCCGTGGAAAAGATACGTACCCATATAATACTGGGTGGGGTATAAGGTGGGTATAACGTATACGAGTAACCTGTGCTATGTACTTCGTGCAGCGTCGAGCGCAAGACCGTTTTAGTTTGTAGGGAATGAAAGAAGGCTCCGGCAAACTTCTTCCTTGATCTCTGTCCCATCGCGTCGGGAGGAAAGTCTCCCACGATAATATTTTATGACTAAAAAGTTTCCCGCAACACCGACGAAGCGACGTCCTTCCTTTGAAATCCGCGGGGTGCTCTCGCGCGCAAGGGATACTTTGGAAATATATAACCGAGGAATTTTGCATACGTAAGAACCCATTAACTTTATTGTGAGAAGATAATATGCTAATAGTTACAAAACGCGTAACAAACACGCGTGAAATTGTCTCAGGCGATAAAAAAATTTTTTTTTCACTCGACGTAATGTATGCGGATTCGTAATGTATGCACGCGTACAATACCCCTAACTATTATTATGAAAGGAATATCTGGATGTTCAGTGTTTTAATTAAAGGATATTTATGAAACGGTATGCGATAGCTGAAATTATATTTATAAAGAGTATAAATCGGTCTTGAGATAAAACGAATGGAGAATTTAATTTTGAAACAATTCTTTCATTTTGTTCCAGTATATGCAGGTACCATTTCGTTATGAACACGTTGATGCTACTTTACCTTTGTATCTATACCCACCTTTCCTGCGGGTCGCTACATGCCGAGGGACCAACTCTTCCCTATTCTTTGCAAGAGAGCTTCAATTACTTTAGACAAATTTGAAACCAGAGACTCAAGCGATGCTGGTGGCCCTATCATGTTACTTTCGAGTTGCTCCACCAGTCTTCTATGCATGTTGTACTTAGAATCACGGACTATGGAGACAAGGTATGCGCTACGTTGGGTCATTGTCACGATGAGGCTACTCCGACGTCCGTAAGGTATGGGATTTTTAAAAAGTCAAATAAAAAAAATAGACGTCGCCATTTCTTTGGAAACACTTTCTTCCTATGGGTAACACGAACTTGAGTACGGAGAAACTGAAAGTGGATATTATTTCTTTTCTTCGACATTTCTTCGATGGTAAAAATAACTGTCTTGTCGAACATGATCGTTTAACAATTGAAAAATAAAAAAAGAAAAAAAAATGAAAAATTAAAGAAACTAGGAAATAAAGAAACTTTTTCATGTACCCATGTAATAATCTGTCGGAAGTTGCGACTGCGACGATCCGAACGTCGTCCCTGTAACGGGCGAGTTAGTTATATATTTCGATTGGATAAACGTATATAAGATGACGCATTTCTTGTCTGGCGATATTGTTGTTGATGTCACGTCTAAAATACCTCGGGATTTTATATACCGAGGTCAGAGTTGCACGGCATATCTGCCAGTTTCACTACCGCCTCTGACTGATGATGGGAAGGTCTCGGGGTCGATCTCAGGTGAAAGTCACCGTCGTACCTCGCGACTGACCAAGTTCCACAAGAGATGTATACTCGCGCGTATTGTTCCTTCGAAATATCTCGTACGACGAGGTTTGCGTGATCGGGAAGTCGAAGAATAATTCGGATCAACGCGACGCGAAGATCGCGCAGCGTGCGACACTTTCACATAAATTTTGGTACTTTTTTGTTTTTATGATTATTCAGTTTTTTTTTTATACTATTTGTGAGACCATCCGCTATAAATATCGAGACGTTTTTACGACGTTGAGCAATGAATCTAGGCCGCGATGAATCGGTTCGAAAAAAAAAATGAAAGAAAAAACTGCGTTCGTAGGTTTGGTGACCCTGACCCTGCGGCGGCACAGCTAGCGGCTTGAGTCAAGTTCGTTTTGCTCGCATGTGTAGCGTACGTACGATATCGCAGAGGTTCAATGTGGGGTTCGTATTCCAAACTGAATTGAGAATTTAAACTCGTCTAAGATTTCCTAACAGCCCCGTTAAACGTTGAGGAGTCAAACAGAGTTTCTTATTCCACTATATTCTCAATGTTCTTTCTCGAGGGTAATCAGAAGTAGTTTATTGGCCGTAGAATGGAATTTATTGCACTTTAGAATCGCGTCTATTAAAAGACCTTCCATATACCATACCAAAGGGAATATAATACCTACCCTCTAACTACCTGCACACGATTAATTTCACTTGTTTTTTTTTTTTTTTTATAATTTATTTGAATACTCATATCATAACGTTATAGTTTATTTGAGTAAACGATTAAGAATCGAAACTAATTGAAATCATCGGTGGAAATAATATTTTGTATATTATTCCACATTTTTTTTATCGTTCGTTACGTAAATCTACGCATCGAATGAATTTTTTTTTTACTCCCTCTCGATACATTCGATATTATCGAATTTCTAATAAGTTCTTACATAATCCAAAAGGAATCGTTATAGATTTTCTCCCACGAAGCATCCGTTGTGTAAAATTTTGTTACACCAACTCGAAGTTAGATATACCTGATATCCCAACTTTTTATTACTCAAAATTCATCGTACAAAACTATAGATACTGTAAACGAAGTTATGCGCAATTCGTAGGTTGCAACCTACGTGACGTTAGAATTAGACTTGCGAAGCACGTTCGTCAAACTTCTTTTTTTCTTTTTTATATAAAACCTAATAACGTGCACCAAGGAAACCCAACCGATGATCATCCTTCGAGTCTGAAGACCTTAACACCATAAAATTTTCATTATTCGATGATACAATGTTCGTACGTACATCGTACCGCATAAAAAAGTAATTCTGATTTGACGAAAAATAAAACAAAAAGCAGAATAAATAAATTAAAAGAATAATAGGTAGACCGAGGAACGAAGGTGAGGATAGATATATGAACTGAAATTGAAGATAGTCGAAGCTATATGAGAAATCAAGTAGGTCGTGAAGAACGCGCTCGCGGTTCGCTTGACGTAAAATTATTTATTGTCGTGGATCTTATTATACTAAAATAAGTGTGCATGTGAACCGATATTCGGATGTAACATGTGGATGTGAAATTTAAATTTCTATGTGTGTGAAATAATTGTATGGAAGTTTTGTGTTTGTAGTAACGGGTTCGACCATTATGTTCCGCGGTGTCCAATGCCGATGAGAGTTCGCCCCAGTAAATGGACTCTCTTTGTCGGACTCGGTCGTCATTTTCTTGATGTCCCGGGACACTGAAGTCTCGACAATCTCGACTCTGTGTTGTTAGATCGCATCTTTGTTGACCTTGCGGTATATGTTCGCCTATATAAAGTTAACATGTAACACGAGATCCGCGTCCTATATACATATACGCACACGATGCGGGTGTAGCACATTTTCTATACATCTCAGTTACAGAACGAACGTACTTCGATATTGTATACAATTTATTCAATCACGATCAATTTCTTTTTAAAAAACGAGACGAACTATACGTCTATAGATTCGGTTGTAAAAAATTTCTTTCATTATTAGTCGCGGTTATACTTTCGAGTGTTTCTTTTTTCTCTTAAAAAAAACCACCGTGCAGCCGTACCCATGTCATCCCATGTATACCAAAATGTTTTTACGATTTCTCCAACGCGCTAATTTTGCGTTCATTTTTTTTTTTTCTACGTTCATATGGATCGAGTGGTTCGGGTTGAATTTTGTTGAAAATTATTCACATGCGTAATTCTCGAGTAGATTTTTTTCTTCTTAATTTTCTTTTTATTTTCTTCGTTTCGTTCGAGTAGTCGAATAAGATACGACTTGAGACCTTCGGGTTAGGTATTAGCGTGGAAAGTGCGATGCGGTATAATGTAAACGTGGTATTCCATCTAGGTCAAACGCATACTCCTACGCACTAAAAGAACGCACGTGTACAACAGGAGAGAACAAACTTACTGGGTCGTGTAGCCGCAAGGTCGGCGAGTGCAGACCGACGACAATCAGCCCCTTGTCGTATATCAACCATAGAAAGACCTTTATAATTTATACTGTAATTATCGCGGTGGCATTTAATGAGCTAATTTTTTCGATCCTACATCAACCATGTAAAAAAAAAATTCGATTCAATCCGTTTGTATTCTTTTTTGCAGATTTCTACCGATCGCCTTGCGGATCCTCGAGTCCGTCCCCTGTCACCTATTGATCTAGGGGATCCAATTGACGCTGGTGAATCGATCCAATAATACTAAATTCACGTCGATCGGATCGACCGACTTCTCTCCTATATGTATACAGCCAGCTGTGCTGCATCGGGTCTAACCCCGTTGTTGCTTGAAGAACGTTTTACTTCGAGAAGGTATAGTCAGAGTTGCCCCCCAAGGTTCTTCAGAGATCGACCGATCTGAAAGGTAAAATGTAAAATAAGACAAGCCTATATATCTAACCTCATGGGTATGAAAATATACCATATAAAACCACCTGGTCGCTATTCATACATACTCGTAATATGCGTGTGGATAAATATGTGCCGTATGTATAAACACGATACATATAGAAAATTCTGGAGAGATGTAAGCGCGATAAGACTCACTCAGTCTCGCGCAAAGAAATTTTGTTTTTTATTTTATTTTTTCGCATCACGTTAAAAATCTTATTATACAGCTGCGGGTTACAGAAAATCCGACTATCTCGGCAACGAGTTGCACATGTACTGTACAGATAGAATTTTTTTTTGCCGATACCTCGTTGCATTTAGAAAAGGCGATCGATATTCCGATTTTTACGAACTTATGAAAGAAGAGACAAAAAATAATTCACCATCAGCTTAAACGCGGAAGGGGTATAAGTTTCTTGCAAGAGAAACTGTAAACCTTAAGCGCTTTACTAAGCGCCTTTGTTTTTTGTATTTAATAAACCGATCGATGAATCGATAAATTAATAGTCGACGTTGTACCGGCGTAGGTGGGTGATCGGCTGATCTGGGTATACATGTGTTTTTTTTTTTTTTAGTACGAGAGAACTTGTCTCCCGATTATTGGTCGCCTGTGCATGTAGTTGCTTTCAGAACTACAACAAGAGAGGATGTTGTTTGGTTACGATAAATAAGCGACAAATAAACTACGGAAACTTAAGATCTTCAATTCTTTGTTCGTTTGTATTTCTGAGAACCAACACTATTATAATCTTGAATAACGGTGGTGAGATAAAAACGCGAGATGAACTATCCAATCATTGACAGGGACCGTTGTGTATTTTTGACTATGGAAATATCTGGGTTACAAAAATCGTTCCGTTTCAATGTCAATGCGACAGCTTTGGCTACAATTTTAAACAGATCAATCGGTTTCTTTGATCGAAACCCAAAAAGAAGAGAAACAAAAAAAAAGAAGTTATTTGCAAAGCTGAAAATGCATCGTCTTAAAGTTTCGACCAAAATACAGAATAAAAAAAAGAAATAGAGTAAGAAAAAAAATGATGAATGAAAGCTAGAAGATGATTTACAATTCTTATTATTCTCGTTTCTTTTCTCTATCGAATAAAGGGATAAAAGACAGATACACGAAATTCGGATGGTAATTAACTGGCGCGTGGTTAATTTAAAGTTGGGTTTCTGCCGATCTGTCATAGAAAAATAAAAGAATGAAAGGATTTTGAATAACTAATTGAATAAAGAAGAGAAAGATAGTTCCCTGCCTTGAGTCAAAGCTCAAAAGTCAGTCAGGCAGAAGCCGACTTATAATGTCTGATGGTCGATCTTCGTTCGATTGTTCTTTTAGTAACGGTACCACCGTAGCCATTTTTGGATAAATTTTCGAGTCGAAGATTAGTGACTCTGCATAATTTTAACACATGAATATTCAGAACGTCATTATATAGTTACCTTACCCAACGTATCTTAACAAGCTTTATACCTGGTGCCCGACCTGCCCGCGATGCGAATCTCAGTTTTGCATATCTCCCTCTCTACACATTTGTAAAACGAACAAATTCTACCCATACATCACGAATTCACATTTTTCATTCCATAATTTTTTTTACTCTTTCAATATTTTTTTCTTCAAACAATTCATGTATATAACAGTAAATAGTATAGCCAGGCGTAAACTACTGGCACATATAATTTAATCCTTAAAGGAATATCGTTGCGTAACTCGAAAACCCGTTCGCGGATATTATGATAAATATAACGTGAAATAAATGCTTTGGTTGTTTTAGGATATACGCGGTATAGAGTCGAGTCGTGTATATGGATACGGATAATATGTTATACGTAAACGTTGAGTTTCGTTAGATCGTTTAGACATTTTTAAACTAAATTATACGAACAAAATACACGGAGAGAAGCGAACACAGCGCGTGTTTAATACGTGTACTTTGAAACAGAGAAGATATAATCTTTTCAAAGATATTCCCATGCTCCACATAGTGCGAGACGTGTTCGAGTATAACCTGAACAACTAACAACTAATATCATCTGAAACTAACTTCGACGAGCCACCGTCGTATGTGTTATTACATAAATCTAAACCGATCGAAAAATGTTAAATCCAGCCGACGCTTCTGCATGTTGGAAAATAAATGAGACAGATTTACCTCATACTCGATACTTCGTGCTATACCAGATACAACATATCGGTCTACATTTTTTAACCTTATTTGTAAATACGCTATGTGTATGTACAATTATACCTGCACGTCAGATGCACCAGCGAAACGTGCAGAATATTTGAGAGATAAAAAAGAGAAATGGAGACGAAATAGTACATTGTACAACAAGGGGAGGAAACGGGCCATTCCTAGCGAGGGCTAGATGATGGTGCCCTTGACGCCCTCGACTTCTACTTGTGCAGAAATTGTCCCCCCCGCCCCCCCCTGTTGTATACCGTGCTTTTTTCAACATGTGCAATGTTTCGAACAATGTTTGAAATTTTGAAAAAGAGTTCATTACCTCCCTAGGGCAGGAATATCCATTTTTGCACTAGGAAGGTAACGCGAGAAATGAGCAATTGCCCATCCACTTTACATGCGAGCAAAAGGGCCGATTTCATGCACGTGTTGAAAAAACACGTTTTTACTCTGAAGGGTTTTTCGTAGCAAATAGATATGGAGCTCGTCATATGTGCCTTACAGGATTTAGCCTATCTTTAGCGACATTCTGAGGAGTTTCATTGCAGAAAAGTTTAGCTGGAAGTTGATACCGCTGCAGTTGTTGTTGGCGCTCTTCCTTCTCCTACTCTTTATTCTGGATGCTGGTTGCAGCTGCCGTCGTAATTTGCAATCTACGTCTACTCTTGAGAAAGAGAAAGAAATAAAGAAAGAAAGAGAGAGAGAAACTTGCGGGTTGAATCTCGCGGAGAACGAGCCCGTTAGAAAGGCTCAGGATCATACGAAGCTGCTGGTCCCTCAAGCTCCAACAGTTTATACTTATACTATGCGGGACAGACGCCATATTTGTTGCTACAGGAGCTACACTGTACCGCATCCAAGATTTTTCGTTTCGCGTACAAGCTCCGATGCACTTTGTCCACGGAGACAATTTTCCGAGGGCGTTTCACGATCATCTTTTATTTTTTTCTGTTCTCTCTACGGAAAATCACGGAATTCTAGCAGCAACTTTGATCTCGTCGGAAATCATCTCATTCCCAAGTGTGTATCCCGGGTCAGAATCTCTCGAATCTTTGGTATGAAAGTTACAGAAATGGGTAAAGATCACGTATATGGGGAATGTAGACGGTGTGTATATATCGAGTTACCGATGGCTTAGGGTATTATGGGATATAAGGTATACCGGTATAGATACAGTGGCGATCTCGTCGGGTTTTCTTCTTGCAACCGTTGCATGTAATGCCTGTTAATGATCCAGCAGCCCGGTGCTGCTGCTGCTGCAATGTAGGTACATATATATATATACATGTATATATACCTAACGCGTATGAAACAACACTCCTTTGCACGCGGAAGTTCCTGATTGCAACTTCAGATTGCATTGTGGGCCACTCCCGCGGTACCCACCACATAGATTCTATTTCTATTTTCTAATACAATCAAACGTCGACCATCCGTTTCTATATATATACCTGTATATTTATATATATATATACAATAATAATACATTATATACATTGCGATGCGCGCGATTCTGCATACAGCACATACCTATACACCTTATCTCTCGGTATATATTTAAACGTTAATTTTCACACGACCGCATCAACGATAAATCTAGGGATTATATTATAATTGGTACGAAGTTGATCGTACGTTGATGGAAATTCTTTACTATCTTTCTTCATACGCGAGCTTTCACTCAGAACCTAATAACGTTACATATTCGCATGTTATACCCGAACAATTGGTATCAAATTTTTCGATCGTTTCATATTCGGCATCTACATGTTCAGCTATGAATTTTCGAGCTGACAAGAAACGAATGAAAAAAAGAGAAAAAGCAAACGATATATCGAGCTATACACATACGTGCATATGTGCATATGGAGAATCGAGTCTCTCTCGCTGAGGTTTTCCAAAAGCAGTATCATCGCGGCATTCGTTCTTAAATATAGTAATTTTATAATCTCACTACGGTAAAGATGAGAGGGTGGATTATTTCTCTTCGTAGATGTATAGCTCAGCTTTAGCTCCGCGTTCCTTATAGTGTGGTGAAGGAATGCGCGTGGGAACTTGTGATTACGCGTCATGCGTGTTCGTTTCGCACGCGTCTTTCTTCGTACGATGGGATACAACCCCACGGAATCACCTTATGGTGTACACCGCATGTTCTACACGCTTTCGTTTATTTAACTATATAATTTTAGACGTTCGGGTAACAATTTTTGTCTTTTTTCTAGTTTCTTTTTCTTTTTTTTTTCTTCTTTTTTTTCAAGTCTTATAATTATACGTACATCGTACTACACTCGCATGTGTTGCCCTTAGTTATATCCGTGAACAATAAACACGCGCTAGAAAAAATTACTTCTATACGGAACTCGTACTATGGATAAAGCTTCTCAATCGACGGACTTATCGGTATTATAAAAGCTCTTGAAATTTGAAACTGGATTATGAGAATGCACGTATTAATCAGACATAATAATAATAATAATAATAATAACAATAATAATAATCGAGTATAGGCATATCTGTTTATTCGCGATCGTGAAGTTAACAGCGCGGGGCGAGTCATCGATTTATGAAATATTTAATAAATGTATAAACATCAGAAGTTATTGAAATTTGCAAGGAATAAAATCACGTACGCGCGCGTGCATTGTGGTCATATGGATCGTATTTATCTTTGTAATAATTGAAATTGACTTACGTCATCATTTTTGTCGTTCGTATTATATTCATGTACGTAGAACACATATACGAGCCAGTGAACCGCGATCGCGTGTTTATGAATTCTTGAGAAAGTTAAATAAATAAATAAATAAATGCATGTTCCGGTGAGATCATTTAACGAAATAACATAACATGTGGGTATAACATTTTACTTTGTTAATCTTTTTCTTTTTTCTTTTTACATCTTATTATTTGTTAATTTATTTTCTTCTTTCTTTCCTTATTTCTTTTATACCGCGCTATCGTATCGCGTTTCGTAAGCTGAACTGATTATTCTCCTTAAATTTAATTCAATTTAATTTATTTTATTTTCTTCTCTTCTCTTCGTCGTCTTTGCTCGTCTAAAGAGGTCCAGTTCGTGATCCGAGTGTTCCAGATTCCATTGTCTCAGGCAAACTGGACTATAAGGTCGCTGCCTGTGTTGATTATACGGGAACGACTTACGGTTTAAAAGCTTTATGGCTTACGGTTAACGTTGCCCGGTTTCTGTTATATTATACCAAAACGTATATGGTACATGAGGTGCGCATAAGGTTGAAGGTACCTCTATAACCATACGTCCTTCCAAGCCGGTGCTGCTGCTACTGCACAGCCGTATAATATACATGAGAGATATAACCGCGTCGAAACCTCATGGAGGATCTCCATAATTTACTGCTAATTAATATTAATGGGTGGACAAAATTCCTTCGGGGGATCTTCGCACGGACTACTTTTAAGCGCAAGAACACAACGCGTTATATCAACCACTTTACTAAGAACTCGATCAATCGATCGGATATCAAAACGTAGAAACGCATTCTATCGGTACAACAAACTCCGGATTATTTTTGTCCTCCAAGAAAAATAATGATAATATTCTTCGATCAGCCAATTCCTATTGCTCCGAAGATTCCATCGATCATCGATTCGTTACATTATAGATTCAATGGTTCGATTTATCGATCAATTCATGTATAGTTATGATCTTTTATTAGAACGCGATGACGTTTTTGCGGCGCACGTATTATGACGATTATGTGAATGTAGATTTGAAAAGTTGGTGCACCGTTGATTGAGCTGTTGCCAAGGTCGATTACAACTTACAACCGCAATCACGAGCACCATCACCATCGCCATCACCATCAGCTCGTTTCTGTGCTCCGCAGCAGCAGCAGCAGGACCAGCTCGTGAAACACGGTAGCAACTTGCCGGTCTCATCCGTTCTAGTCGATTCGCCAAAGACTGTACACGTCTTCATACGCATAATGTATATCTTCACTTTATACCTCAAGTCGAGTTGCATATACGAGAATTTTTCTTTCTTTCTTTCTTTTTTTTTATTCACAATAACCGTGAGCGGTAGCAGAATTAAACCATCTAATAATCCTTTCCATGGAGTAAACGATTTATAATATCCAACCCTTCAGTCAGCAGCTTGTAATTAATGATTATCCCACCGGTGCATGTTATACGCTGTCCCTAGGACGACGTACCTTTCTTCTATTTTTTTATTATCTTATTTATTCATTGTTCTTTTTTTCTCTTTTCGCATGCCGACGGAATCAAAAAACAAGAAAATAAAAATACTATGCGTGCGGTTTATGCAGTCGAACGTTATGCCACATGAAGTTAGTATCGGTTTAACGTAAACGTGAATTGACTCGTCTGCAGAGCTGTTCATCGATACCATCAATTGATTGATAGATTCGCGCGGCTGAACTGGCGCGCAGCTTGACTTAATGAGCGCGCTATACATAACGTATATAGGTATATAGATGTTCTAAATTATTCACATTCGAATATTATATACCCACACCCCTTATACACGTACAGATTCATCCTATCTTATTTCATTTCACATATTTTATTAAAATTTTTATTTATTTCACTCTTTTTTTTATCACCGTCAACGATCACTATACATCAATCACGATATAATATTTTACCTCGCAAAACGGAATTAATTATTTCTGTCTATTAAATCTCAACATTATCATAATCATCTTCATCATCATCGCGGCCACTGTATAAGAAATGTAATAACGCATGTGGAGGTTCATTTAATATACGTATTATGTTCCATATAACTCTATTCATTTAATGTCTCTGCCATTATTGTTCATTCTAACTAACGATCCTCAATCTTAGCGTTATGATCACCTGTAATTTAAAATTGTTTTTTTTTCACATTTTTTCTCGCTAATTACAGTGTCATCCTGGCGCACTTTTCTCTGCTTGGAAAACTGCACCGATCCGAACGAAAAGGTCGGTGAAATTTTTACTCAAAAAAATCTAATAGAGAATATCCCATCATTGTATTTTTTTTGCTATCACCGATCGATCAACTAGCTTATCTTTTTTCTAGCAATGATAAAAACAAGCGTATCAAAAAAAAAAAGTGGGTGAGAAAATTCAAAAAAAGTATAAGGAATGGGCATCGATTTTGCGATCCTCGGGAATTTTGTTTTTGAATCGTATTTTTTTTTGAAATTTATTTGTTTTTTGATCCCCCCGAGTTTCTGTAGCTGATGTCAATTCCTGGTTGCGGTGATATTATCTTTGAAGATACGTTCTCATATTTTAAACGTGCGATGCGACGACGCGCCATGGGATATCTGTAGGCTGCGGTAAATCGCCGAGGTGCGGGTCGAGGACGAGAAGTAGAGGATAGTAAGATGCGACTCGAGATACAGTTAACTATGCCCCCGCAAACCGTCGTTCTTTCCCTTGAATACTATCACGAATTTACGCGTATATACACGTATTTCGTATGTATGTATATAATTCTTATATACATTCAGCGGTAAAATGCGACGTGCTCGTTCGGTTTGTATCGTGTAACCCTCTTTACCCCGTGTAACAAGACATTGCGCGTGTAACGCAAACACGAAACAACGCCATAATGGGAACCGCCGTAAGATCGCACTTTCAAACAACCCGCAATATTTTCTTCTATGTGTATATAACCTAACCCATACCCGATGATATTGTTGTATGGGTTATTATGTACCTCGGTATACGATGCCCATGGGAATATCGCAAGTAAAGTTGTATTAAAATATTACGTTCTCCATATTCTACATAACACATTTTATATATCATGGCATATAACGTCATCACATATGTATACACGCCTGACTTATTGAGCCGCATGTAACTTAAGTTATATTATATAGTTTTTTAATATTACATTTATTGCTTTATTATTACAACTATAAATAATTGAATATCACTCGAGTTTTTAATTTTTTTCTATGCACAAAAATGATCGGATCGTCGAGTAGATGATTTTATTTGAAGAGAAAATTGTCTTTCACTATTTTTTTTCTCGAAGGGAGAACATAAGGTACATTTATTCAGACAAGCGTAATATTATCGAGTGCAACCGCCGATACGAAAAACGCATTGACTAATTAACCTGCCAAGCATAAATAATAAAGTTAGTATGGAAGAACGTATGTGTAGAAAATAGATTGAAAAAAGCAAAAAAAAAAGAACAATATTAAAAAAGAAAATTCTCAAGATGTTGTAAAGTAAAGTAACATGATCCGGCATCTCGTCTCCCTCAAGACCACACGCGCGCGTCATCAGATCCAGTGGTCGTCGTTTGCCTGTCTCAAGCAAAGCCACAGATCACCACGCGATCTTAATTATAGATCGTCGATCGTAAGAGATCCTTAGATGACTCGATAGAAAAGAAAACCTAAAAGGTGATCGAAGAAGAAAACCCATCGGTACAGATATACTTATGGAAATAAAATACCAAAACTTTTCATTTAAAAGTCAATGATTTTTTTATCGGTAATACAGTAAATCCAGTATTAAATTCAGTATAGAACAGAAACGATCTTGTAACGCGTTCTTCATACGGTTGCAGCAATGTATGATTGAAGAAGAATGGTTAAAATCGAGCCAATCAGATCGCGCATAGATTTTAACGTGGCGCGCGCGGTCAATTGATCATTTCATTTAAATTCAACGAAGATGAAATAGATCGAGTTATTATTCGTTGATTGTTTATTGCGACGCATTTAATGATATTGTTATAACAAAATAGCGTCCGCGTATAAAATATATATGTATACATACGCAAGGTGCGAATCAAATAAAATAACATTGCATCCACGATATACTTACATATACCGAATGGCTATTACGCGATGCGCAGGGTGACAAAACGATTTTAAATTAATCTGTCACAGACTAAATTATCATCAAGAGGCGCCCGCATTATTATTATTAGTATTAATATTATTATCATTCGTCGCTATTCTTAACAGCTGTTGAAATATCACGTTCAATTGGTACAACACATATATGTACGCACTTTTGTACATCATGTTTTTATGAATGAATTTCGTGTGCGATTTTTATCCGGTCCAAAGATCCAGGTGGACTGATGATAGTATTTCGATCGATCTAGGTCGTTTTTACGTCTTCCTTTTTTCTTTTTTTTGATTCGCTAAATATGTGCACGTATGTATGTAAAAAGTTTTAACGAGAATGTCGTGATCGGTAGGGTGATATAAAAATCAGGAGTAATTTTCATCGTAGGAATTGATAGAGATCATAATTCGTAATATAAACGTAGACACGTTCAACTAGTTAAATTGACCGATGTTAAAACGGTGTTGCAACGCGAATTGATCGACCATAGTTCATTGTCACTCGCAAATATTGTACACGTATCAGCTGTAAGAAGATTGCCATACTCTTGAACTTCTATTGAAAAATATTTTTAGATAGGCTATTAAAAAACCTCATATCCTATACGATATCGTGTGATATGAAACGTAAATTTATTATGCGAAAATTGAGTTTATGGATCTCAGTTATCGGAGCATTGGTACTGTAGAGTAAAAGAATATTACTTCAGAAATAATACAGTCTCCGTCGGGTTGTCGCTTCTTCTAATTTTTTCATTTTCTTTTTCGTTCTCAACCCTCGGGGCAGAGAAACAAACGGCCGGAGTTATAAGCAATCGGTCTTCTCTACCGATTGCGCGCGTTCATGTAGGAATATTGAAATCTATCTATAGGTAATAATTGTAATCACTGACCGGTACTTTGGATTCAGAGATAAATCGTCTTGCGGCGTAGTTTAGTCACGCACGGAACGCAGTAGATCGTGGTATGTATCTTCCACACATACTTACGTAGGATATAAAATTTATCGCTTTATACACACATAGAGATTTTTATATGTACGTACCGATCTTTAATATCCCCTGCAACGATATCGGCCCTCGATAGTGACTCGATTTTTTTTTCCCCCTTTAATTGCAAAATTTCATTTTATCATTATTATTATTTTTTTTTCTTATTCTTCCAACAGATATTTATATCCAATCTAATCGAAATTTTATAGTAATCTGTAACAAAATAGTCTTGCAACATTTTCTTATAATTTATCGTGAAACGTAATTTTTTTTTTATTTGAAATTATAGTCGGTTAAAATAAAACGTATTAATATTTTAACGGTGAACATTTAAAATTCTGAAGTGTTTTTTAAGCGTTTGTAAGTAGGGGGAAAAAAGTAAAAGAAAATTAAAAATCTTTTTCGAAATTTATTTTGACGTGAAGAATCTCGCGTTGATCTTCGATGATGGCTGTTACGGGGTATTGGGTATCGCATTCTGTGCTCAGAAACCATATAAAGATTGTGCATGACTATCGACTGTACGTACGTATTATCCATGTAATACCAATCTCGTTGCATGGGATCAGCTTTTGTATAGAATCATCCATGTATTTATATATTATATATTACATACCTTCTTATGTATACCCCGGACACTTTCGATACGCCTTGTAATTATAGAGCACGTCCTTGCTGGGCTGGTACAGCAATTTATCAAACGGGCACACAAGATTCATGCACCAGGTGCGGAGTTATCAACTATCTGGAAAAATATTTGAAACAGAAAAGAAAAAAAAAAACAAAAAAGGATTCGATGAAAATTAAAAAATACATAATACCTATTTTACTCATAATTAGCCTCGCGATCGGTAAACGAGGAATATTCCGATAACGAAGCAACCTTCGCTGAATTTTAGTAAAAAAAAATAAATTAAAAAAACGTAAAATTTCTAGGATCGTTGCGTCACGCCCTTGATTCTATCTACTCTAGTTGGTCAAGGCAAATATTAACTCGCACTCGGAATTGGGATGCTGCAGCGCGGTGAGGAATCTTGGGAAATTCCTTCTTTATTTATTTATTTTTTCTAAAAAAATGCATTCCGAAGAATTTCTCGAGATCTTCCACCTTTAGGATATAGACGTATCGGGGAATTTGATTTATTCGTTAAAATACTTGTGCTTTGATATTTATATTTATTTATTTATTTATTTATTTTTGGTTTTCTGGAATCCGTGTTAAATTTTTTGCGCATAATTTATAACGCGCGGAGTAGATTTTTTTTTCATTTTTATTTTTTATTATAACGTGAAGGTACATAAGCTGCGGATGTATATAGCTATATGTATAGATATATGAAATCGTGCAAACTCCATACGCCCAACATGAAAATCCACTTATCCTGCGGCTCGCTTCTTCGTCCTCGTCTTTCGCGTCTTCTTCATGGTTGTTTACCTTGCGGTGAAGTTATCCATATATCGGATATACCCGGGGAGCCCTGTCTCCCGGACTGAGAAGATTTCTAGGCACGTCCTTTATACGCTCACCCCAGTTCTCCCCTGTACCGTGCTTCTTCTTCTTCTTAGCTTCTTCGCCCTCTTCACTTGTCAGTATATATCCGACGGAGGCGAAGAGAACGACGCGGATACGTCCAGACTGAAACAATACTAAATTACCTCAGGGGAAAACGAACCGCGCGAGTTACTGTCTTATATATATATTTATATATATATTTTATATTTATTTCCTTTTTTTTTTACGGCCTTTCTGCTTCTGCATGCTTCTACTCTTGCTCACTTGCTGCTCGTTGCTTTCCTTAACACGTATTTGCGGAACGGACGTCCGAAGACGGGCGGAGGGGCTTTCAAACGGGTAATAAATTTTACTACTTGGCTTTAAACGCAGTTAAACCACCGTCAACTGATGGCGAACAGCTATATACATACCTACTACTCCTGCTGCTTTCGATTCTGCATCGCCCTATCCACTTTATATTATTATATTATATTGTATACCACGAGAAGAGGTATACGTGGCGCGCGCGGGCGTGAAAATCATAAATTTAAAGACGAATCTCTGAACTGCGTTAAGGTTAACCAAGTGTAAAACATACATGGAGATTAAATTGAAATGACGAATTGTAGGAATTTTTTTCCCGCCCATGGAATGAACTGATGGGGATAATGCGGACGTTGCGGCAGGATCAGTTCGATACAAAATAGTTGAAGAAATTCATTCCAACTACCGCAGAGTTTATTTATAGAACCGTGTGATATTCGAGGCGATGGTAATTGATTGAAGCAAAACCCACGTGGGGCCAGTAGATCGAACGGGGCCCAACCGATTCGAGTGGGTCGTAACACCGCATTTCTTACGTATTGCACATTGCGCCAAGTTTTCTGCCGCACGATTGAATATTGTAAAATCTCATTCACCGTTGCAGTTTTGTTTTTGAACCAATTTCATTTTTTAACACGGTAGATTCGATTCCAGTCAATCTATTTCATTTTCCATACGATTTTTCAACGAATTAATTAACAACATGAAGTAAAATAAAATAAAAATTGTTGTATCAGATACATTTACATTATACGCAGTTTTTCTCTTTCCAAATCTGTTGCGTGATAATTTTGACGAAAGAAGAATCTGTATAAAAATGTTGTGAATCGTGTCACATGTAAAATACATGGCGTATGAAGAAATTTATAAAAATTCATGCGAGACAAGTGAGATAATAATTTGAGAAACGGATGCTGCGGGCGTCTGCAGTACGACAGGGGGACGATGTTACTGCATATAAGCGAACGTAACTGTCCGCCCGGAGGTTGATGCTGTGGGATCGAATGGACCCGGAGATGAGAAAAAGAGAAGGGGAAGAAAAGAAGCACGAAGTAAGGTACCTAAGCGAGGTAAGAGGGAAGAGGGAAGAGTGAAAAGAGGAAGGCTGGGCGTCGACGCCCGTCGCTACGGCCTTGCAAGGACGTACGTTCTGTTACTTCTGTTACTGCGCCTGATGGTTGGAACTGCAGCAGCATCGGCATTGGTCGTTCCCTGGCTGAGAGACAGTCTTCGTTCGGTTGAAACAAATAAAAAGAGGATGAAAAAAAGTTAAACAAAAACAAAAAAATAAAGAAAAGAAAAAAGAAAAATCTTGCGTAACAGCACGCGAGAGACGCACCGGCGTAATTCTAGTTATGGAAATGCCTCCGAGGAACTTCAGTGGGAAGGGTTATACACGGTGTATGTATACATATACCTACTATCAACCGTTGCCTTATTTCTCCTTGCTCTCTGTGCGCCAACATTTATAACTCTTATTTCATCTCATCTCTTTCCAATTATTATTTTATCCCTCTCTTGCGCACAACACCGCGTAGTTCTTAATACACCTCTTTCTGATTTCCCTACCTTTATAGCGGTGCGCCTCTAATCAAGAGACGAGAAATATCCGCTTTTATATACGTTCACATTTACGTATGAAACCAATACAGAATATACCCTCGCATAATATGCCCCGGGGCATCACGGGATTTTAAGACCCCTCCAAAAATCGAAGTCAACTTACGGTTAGAAGCATCATTTTTACGTCGTACCGATTTTTTTATCCATCCTATTTATTTTTCTTTCCAAATTCTTCTTTCACATTTTTAGACATGGACAAAAAACGTGGGTGTCGTTGTACTTTCTAATCGAGTAGTAGAATTTTACAATCTGTATATTATGTAAGAATATGAATGACCTCTTTTTTTCTCCGATCTCCGAAATTCCATCGGAACGCCAATTTTAACTCACCTGTATCTTGGATACCGTTTTGTTATTCATTATATGATATTCAATTGGCGAACGGTTAATATGGCTTGAGGACGACGAACGACCTTGCTGACGTCACGAAACGATAAAAATATGAGTGTGTAACTCATACGTATATCTACGTGTACGTGATCGATATCTGTCAGTCGAACGTACTTTGCACTTGAAAAAATATATCATTTCCTATATATATATATATATATATATCTATTTTATTACATACGTGTGTGTCGCGCACGTGAAAAAAAAAGTAAGAAAAGAAATCGTTACACGCAGTTCTTCATCTCATTTTGTTATTGTTCGCTGATTTTACAATTTTTTCATCTCTTTTCCTTACTATCGAGTAACACGTCATCATATCTACAGATATACCTAAAACTTGTGGTTAAGTTTACTGCGTGATTGACATCGAAATCTTTCACATCCGCATATACTTTTACCTGCAGGTATCCCGTTGAAGACAAAAAAAAAATTGGGGAGCTATAAAATTTCATGCCTAAAAAAAGAAATTGGTACCGTTGGCCAAATAGTTGGCAAAAAATTATCCACATTTTATAAATATAGTCGCAGTATTTTTTTAATCTTTTTTTTTAATCAAATTACTCTGACCGTTGCCTTGGAACGGAATAGAAAAGAAAAATGTATTACAGCACGTCCTCAGTTTTTCAATTCGAATATTTTACCTGCACAAGCTACTTTTTTAACACCTGTGCATACACGATTAAATACATATATATGTATACGGGCATATACATATGATAAATATAACGATATACTTTAACCAAGTTTTTAAACCGAGGTATCGCAACATTCCAAAGTCTTTTATCACGTTTAATAATAGCGGTTAATAAACAACTAAAGGTTTATTGCTTTATGTATATTATTCAACGCCGTAAATTTTCCGGTAGGTGACTTAGGCATTCGGTAAAATTCTTTGAAATTAACAGACAATGTATATTTTTTGATTAAGAGAGAACAAAAAATGGGGCAAACGGTTAGAAGAAAGTTATCGTTAAGCTTTGTTAATTGTTTAATCGATATCGGTGTGATATTTCCTCAATATAAAGACGGATACGTCGATGGCGATCTCGCGGTTCTTATAACGCAAGATGATATTATATACCCACAACGTCCGCCATTACCTTTCACCAAGTATACCTCCTATTCCGAACCTGACGATGGTTTAAAGTTGGACTCGCGCGGCGCAGCTAAGCGAGACGATCGTTGAGGTCCAGAGAGGCAGGAAAGACGGCCTTGCAAGGCCCTCTTCAAGGTCCTTCTCAAGGTCGTCTCTAATGCCTTCTCATTCTCCTGATCCTCCCCACGTATATAAATGCCCAGTTGTACATATGTACGAGCCGACGTATACACATATGGGTTTTTTCTCCTCCTCCTAAACCCTTTTTTTTTCTTCTTCTTTTTTTATCTCTTTCTTTTAAATTCTTGTTCGTCGCTCGCTCCGAAAGATCCTGAGATGCTGATGCTGGACCCCCATCACCTGCCCTCCACTTCCCCTCGTCACAGATTTTAGTCTCAGCCCTCCAAAACTTTTGTTTCTTCTTTACCTGCTTCGTTCCCGCGACGTTAGCGAACGTTGCCTCGTCGTTCGTTATGCCCATACCTTAGAATTTCAGGGTTTCATTCATTTTTATTGTTCTCTTCCACCTCTTGCTTTGTCGTCTGACAAAAAAGTTCTCTTCTATACTACAAGACCAAAATGCGGGTGAAATCTTTTTCGGTATCAAATTTTGCAGATTGAGTAGAAGAAAATAATTTATAAAATAAATGAAAATTTAATAATCATCGACCCGTAATGTTAATCGTACAAATCATTTTTATCTTCTTTTTTTATTTTTCTCAAGATTCGTCGGCGTCAACCGTAGCTCGTGGGCAGGTGAAGTTGGTCAACTCGTGGTCAATATTAATGATCGGTAGTTAAATGACACGTCATACGGGTTTAGATAATTAATCACGATGTCTGGAAGTTGCTTGAAAGAATTTCCTATTACGTGAACTTATAACTTGTGCTACCCACTCGAACTGTGGTATTTGAAACCAAAAAGAAAAAAAAACGCATGAAATCATTCAAACCATCGTATCGGTTATAAATATGAATATCGCAAGTGAGAAATTAATTACGTTACGTTAGATTAATTATAGACAGAATCATATGTAGGTATGTATATAAACATACAACTATCAGCTTCTGATTTATTGTTGAAAAAAAAGATAAACATGATCGAAGATTTAACGCTACTTATTTTTATTACATAAACGCGTCGGATTTCGTTGCGCTTCTGTGTAATATTAATTATCGAATTGATAGCGCACAGTAGTCATTTCGTATACGAAATAGTACGTACGTATATATCTATAAATCCAGGCTCGCGATTCTGCAATATAATCGTTCGAAGTGATCAACAATAAATTTTTAGTTTCAACCTACGCCTCGGTTTTATTGAGAGTAGGTAGTAGTTAGGTAGGTAGGTAGGTAACAACCTGGTGTATACCTATAGTAGGTTTTAACATGAGAATTGAGCATGCGTGAAATCTAGTTCATGCGTGAACGTGTGCAGTTCAGCTGTTTAAAGTTGTTGCAGGTATATAATATCCCATCGTACATATAGATATATAGCGTCGTTATATTTCCATTGTTGCAACTCTCTCGATTCACACCTGCAATTTGAGATACGCCTTATCAGGTGCTAATTTCCTCGGGAATTATATATACGAACAACATATATATATATATATATATACCTATATAATATGTAAAAGATGGAAAGAGGACAGCACAGCTGCTGCTGTCAGGTAGCTTTATACCTATCTGCTCGCGTTCTTGCATGTCGCTTTATCTAAAAGAGATACACTACTGCCGCTCTCAGAGGTTTCTAGTTTCAAAGCAGCATTCCACATCGTACATATTACGCAATACTAACAACTGACAGTCACCTCTTTCCCTACCCTCGTGTACATACACATGTACGTACACGACCACGTACACCGTTCGTAATTTATTTATTTATTTGATTTTTGTTTTTCGCTTCAATTTTTTTCATTGCTCTATTTTTCATCCGGGATAAAAATTTTATTCGTAACTTGTAACGAGTTAACCGGAAACACCTTCACGGTAAAATTTTTCCTCATCTGAATTCCGTCCCCTGAAAAAAAAAAGAAGAAAACGTTATCAGAAAGTTAGCCACTGGATTCGATAAAAATTCTCTTGATTTCGTTATCGTTATTTTTTCTCACAAATTCACGTTTTTTTTTTTTGCTCGTTTTTAACGTCGAGACATTTAATGTTTGCGAACAATAAATGTGCTGCGGATCGCGTATTCGATCGACCTTGTCTATTATAAAGCGTTTTATTCTGAGTCATTTTTATCTGCGCGCAGCTGGAAATCGACTTAGAGTATAGTTACTAGTATTCCGATCATGACTATTTCTACTGTGATTCGACGTTAGAAAAAAGAAACATATTTACATACGCGATAGATAATAATGTAACTAAAATAAGCAGCTGCGGATTTCTAAGGTAAAAATATAAAATACTAATTGCCTGGCAGATGTTGTACGCTATTAATATACACCGCAATTATAGATCATTAATTGAAAGCATACAAGGCGTATCGGAATCGCGTCGATTCACACGATCTGATTATTAGGAAAATTGTTACGGACTTATTTAGATTGTACTTTACGTACCGCAGCTGCGCACTTTGCTTTACTCCGATTTATTGAAAATTTAAAGTCCTAATGAAAAAAAAAAAGGAAATTATTTACATTATTCTAATCGTTTTTCTTCTTCTTTTTTTTTTTAACGATAGTTGCTCATAAAATTGCGCTGCATATACGTGACTTCGTGTATACGTGATGATCTAATTTGCTTTATTTCTTATTTTATTATCATATACTAGCTGATATGTTTTACGATGCTCAGGAATGCGATCGTTTGACGCGTATTTTGCAACTCGTGTACTGCAGCATTAGATAAAGCATAACGTTAATTTTTCTCAATTGCAACGATCACCGCTCCTCTTTATTATCATATATGTATACCGCACGGTCTAGATGCTCTTCAACCTTTAGCTGATGTAAGAAAATCAAAGAAGCCGCGAGCGCTCGATCTGCACTTCATATGCGAATCAAACGACGTATGTATTGAAAGAAAATCTATCGACGCATCGATTTACAAGGGTTATATTCAATAATCGTCGGGTCACTATATTATACTAATATAAAAGCGAACCGCATCGACGTAAAGATTATACACCGCATAAATATGTATATTTTTTCATTCATTCTTTTTTTTTTTTCATTTTTTATCAGCGTCAATAATTGATTAGTAATAATCACAATGATATTGCGTTGAGAGAATTAAACGAGATCGGTTCAAATCGCTGCCAAGCTGTCTGAAGAAATATGCAGTACGCAGATAATACGACTTGTACAATAACATAATCTTGTCGAGAAGTCAAGAGGATGGCTGATATAAAATGCGTAGAAAACAAATCGAAAGAAATAAAAAACAAAAAATTGAGAACCTACTCGTGCTGTAGGGACACAATTAAAAATGTGATACAAAGTACGAGAGTTTACTGTACGGTATCAATTATACCGTAGAATAAATTGGATTATAAATCGAAGAGAGAAAAGAAAGAGAAGAAACAAAAATGGAAAAGAAACGGAAAAAATCAGATGAAATCGATCGCGATATAATTGCGAATGTCGGTTGCTGCCATGCAGCTCTCGGAATGGTTTAAGATCATTATTTTGCATCATGTGTTGCGTAATCGAAGACACCGTGGTATGTTATTAGTTACGATTACCTACTTTACTTCCTGCCTTTCTTTACTAGAAATAGTTTTCTCCGTTTAGTTTGCAATGTATCTTATTATAGCTTCACAACGCGTGCTGGTTGATTTTGTACCCATAGAATTGCAGTTTTATATCTGCATAATATCTTTGAATGGGGCAGCTTCTATAGTTAAAACCACTTGTCGCTGGACATAAACTTACTTTCTTCTTCTTCTTCTACTTCTACTTTTTTCCTTTTTTCTTCATACGGCCGCGTTTAAGAACCTTGTTATACAATCTGACAGGTATTTATCAACGTTCTTTAAAAAAAAAAAGAAAAAAGCAAGACAAAATTTTTGTACATGTTGAAATTCCAACGACCACAAGAGACTGGTTGTACGTGCCTAATTGAATATCAAATTCCGTCAGTTTCAGTGTTAAAATCCTGTTTCATAATTTTGAATTGTAAAAAAAAATAAAAATCCCTCACGTGATTTACATAGTCGATTAATATATCAACGATATAATATCGTTCAATAATGAAAGTCAAGGTTCCAATTCGCCTGTATATAAAATATACGAAGGAAAAGGCTGGTAGAATATTTCTTATAATCGAGAAAGGGTCAAGGGTGAGGCAACAAGCAGCTACCCAGTATTACATTTCATACATAAGCATTATCATACCGTCAGAAAGTGAGCCAAGGAAAAGACGTCTTAATTGTCACCAAGTAGGTATTCGCATAGAATCGGCGTACGTAACATTTTTTTTTCTTTTTTTTTTTTATCCCTCATCGCTCGCGGATGGCCTCGTCTTGTCTTTCGAATTCGCGTATTATACGTATCTACATACAGTTGCAATATTACGAAAGAATTTAAATTATATAAATTCTATAGTTTTTTTTATTTTATACGCTGGTTGACATTCCGAAAATTCCTCGACCTCTTTCACCACCTACTCAGACACCGAGTCAAAAAAAAGAATCGGTATGTATTTATTTAAAGAGAAAATTAGATAGTGCATAATAAAATATTTCCGAATTCTAAGGATATGTGTAATTATTTATATATGAATGGCGCCTGTATTTTGTTATCAATATAACGCAACCTGTTCGGTGGTAATCAATTAAAGTAACTGGTGACCATTTACGTCCGGATCACGATCGATTCAGAATCTTAAACTGGCATATATGAGAATGTGTAAGTGTAATACAAGTCGATCAGCTTATGAAACATTTCACTACTAGTTTTCATATATACCTATACATGCGTATGCAGGCTTGAACGAGATACCGAACGATATATATTGTCAAGATAACCATGCACATATCTATGATCGAGCAAAGCGTGCTTTTCTAATAATTGACTTATATGTGAACTGAAGTTTATGATCGATTGTTTTTTTCGTTTTTTTTTCTTACGTTCAAAAAATCAAACGATCAATGATATCGTGTGTAAAATATTGGCATTGATGCAAGTCTTTTCATCGTTGCATCTATTCTGAACAAAAAATTCGAATCTGATTCTATAATTCGGTTTTGTACTTTTATCGATTAAAATCTCGTTGCTCCACATTCGGGTGTTTTTCGTGACTGAGTTATTAGTTTCGTTTCCAAAAGAGGGATCGATTTTGTTTCGTTTGCTTTTGATCGCTCGATTTTTCAACAAAGGATGTATATTCGACTGCCAGTAGGTTATTGTGCAGCGTAAAATTTTTTCTTCATACTTGTGCAGTAACGTAAGTATCGTAAACTCGAGCAATCAATTAGTGAAGTGTATATAAACCGACACAAAGAACTATTTAAGCATCCCCGTCACGATGCCAATTGAATATTTATGTCGAACCGGTGTCACACATTGTCTATGGGGAAAGGCGGGTCGTAGGTTAACGATACGGAATCTGTCCGCGGGCGAAAGTGATATACACTTATATACGTACGTGTGTATATTTTAGCTACATTTACTATATGGAGAGACTTTTAACTAGGTATTATAAAAGGTTGCGGAGCAAGTCACCCATTATCTCGAGCCATAATATAGTTGCGCATTTGAAAATGAATTAAATCCGCATTCTCATATATACAATACGTATTTGCATAGGTTGCGGATTACAGCTTATCGATTATCCTTATCGGAATGGGTACTTCGAATCACGGTAGGAAAGGATATTTTATAAATCATATTATAATGACTTGGGAAACCATCGGTTCCCACCGCCAGAATCAAAGGGTGAAGGAGGTCTAATCGTAATCGAAATTTGGATTCTTTTCTTCTTCCTACCAGTTTTCAAACTAAAATGGTCAAATCAGATACAATTATCTGTCCAACATATATTAGCTATGTAGTTTTTTTGGTCTTTCGTTTTGAATAAAATTGTCGATTTATGGGAAAACGCAAAGTACGTGTTATTTCCAGAGTTCTTCTGGACGATGGGATGATTCGATACCGTGTTAGGGATTCTGGTGGGATATCTATAAATCGGGCACGGCTCTTTGAAGCAAAACGTGTCGCGTGCGCAAGGATTGCGTGTCCTTTGGAATTGTATGGTGTAGTTTCTGTAAACCGCTTTTAGTATAGATGGGCGTGTGATACACACCACGTATGGTACTCGATCTATGCAGGTACTTAGTTACTTACTTACTTACTTACTTACTTACTTACTTATTTTATCGTATATATATACGTGCATGCGCGTTCGTTGCAATTCTCGTTTCATGGTGTACAGAGGAGAATCTGAATCTCCAGAAACACTACGTGTTCTATAAGTTGATCGCGTGGCTCGCCACTAGTTTCCATTGAAATTAACTCGTCAGATTCTACTTCGATACTCGACTCGTACTCGTATATATATACATGAGATAAAACTATCACATGACTATAACACCAGTTCACCAGCGCTATCGGAGTGTCGGGGTTATTTAAAACACGATTGGGTGTAACTAACTCAATTATTATCACTTTATACTTCTTTTTTTTACACATTCGATACGCAGATCTGTAGCAAATTTCTTGCAGATCGATATTCCGCGTGTTTCTTCGATAGTTTTTTTACAATACACAAATGAATTATTTCATTTTTTCGTTTCAAATATTCAAATTCTACACTCATGGTGTACGCGGTACAGACAGATTTTAATTATCGTATTGGTATTCTAACGCATATCGCGTGGTAACGGTCGATCCAATCGAGGGAAAGAAATAACTTGAGGATTATAATTATACCGTGTATAATACATGTACCGATCAGAAACGTCTAATATAGATAGGTGTACGGTAATTATATGAGAAAATGGTGATAACGTCCGGAGAGAAATCAAGGCGTCTGTTTAATAATCGCTCGACGCCATTTTACCTACAACTCATCATCGATGTGTTGGATCGTAACGCTTCATAACGTATTTATATACTGTAGATTTGTATATATACCCATATGCGTAACTAATAGGTAAGACCGTATCATACGCTTGTAACTGCTGTTTGAATGTCTCGAGACGTTTAAACAATAATGAGTTCTTTGCCACCGATCTCTGCAGGTGGTGAACAGTCCCCGTACATACATGGGTGTTATGTATCGAAGACTCGTTGAAAAATCTAACGTAATTAACAAAGAAAAATTCCATTTACCCGAGTCAGATAATATAACGGTGATAAAAAATCCAATTTTTGCAACGTTTTTAAAGTTTTGGGATGCATTTTCAAAGGAAGTGAATATAGTCTAAAAATACTTCAAGCTGATTTATAATTTTTTAATTTTATATTTTATCATTTCTTTTTTCTCTGCACTCTTTAAATAATAACACGTTCTTGTGCCTGCAGTGAAGATTTAATCGCTAAATTTTACGCTGGTTAAGAATAAAAATGAAGCGCAGTGTTAATGATGCGAAAGATTTTCTCATTTCTAGGTTGTCATCGTGTACAGCGATTTGCACGCAAGTTATATGTATGTACGTTAATAACGGAGGCGTCGCTCTTCTGAGTAACCAACGATGCTAATTGTATTAATTGCGTTAATTGTCTACCGGAAGTCCTCAACATTCTTGACTCATTTTACTCCTCCTACTACTACAGTTACAATTATAACCCTTTCAAGAGCGTTAATTATTCTGTTTGTCCCTCCCGCGCGTTTCATATACGTAATCTGTATGGAAGAAAAAAAATTTTTTTCGAGACAACCGCGTCCCAATTTCAGCACAAAAATTTATCACATACCAAAAAAAAAATCTGCATAATAATTGTTTCTTCTTTTTTTCTTCTTCACAGATCAAAGTGCGGAGATCAAGAACAAAATTCATATGATCATAATTACAAACTACCTCCGCAGTGGTTTGCAGATTTTTTTTTTAACTTTTCTGACGTAAGAGCTGATACAGTTATAAGAACCGCGTGAATTTTAATTTCGCGTATACCCACTTATGGATATTTTTTTCATTTTTCTCGCCTAATTAAGAGACGAAATAAAATTATTTCACCGGTTAAAATATAAGAGATGTCACGAGATTCTGAAAAATTCTTTATAAATACGCCACACGTTTTAAATTTGGCAAAAAAAAAAAAAAAAAAACTTGATGGATGTTGTATATCACAATATTACACATCCCACGCGTTTTGTAACCACGAAAACATATCGTGAAATGCTATACAGTCGATATAATCTGAAACCATTGTGAAAATAGTCGCTTGATTTTTTTTTTATTTCTGATCGCGTATCGTGAATTTATTCGACTTCGATGTATCTAGACATTATCCAGACAGATCCGTACACGCTGATGAAGAATAAATTTTTTTTCTTATTTAATAGCTACGTTATAACGAATGAAAAATAAAGATCGTTTCTTTTGTATAGATTGAGAAGAGTAAAAATCGCTGAGGTTCCCATGCAAATTAATTCACCCATATTATACACACACATAATGTATCTTGACGTAAAGAAAACTGGGATAATATTATAAATCCGGTAGTAAAATTGACTTCCGTTCCACTTTTGGTCACAACTTTCTGTATTATATATTACCTACTTAAATCACCACTCTTCACGCGATTTTATTTTTTAAACCGCGTACTACACGTATTATACGCGTGTAGTTTATATACAGCATTATTTGTTTCCTGAAAAATTATTCTATGTCATCCTTTTTTGGTTATTAATTTATTTTCTTTTGTTTTTCTCTGCTAGGAGACAAGTTAATTTTTGGTAGATGTAGACGGCAGCGAAATGTGAAAAAATGATTAAAAAAAACAAGTGAAGAAGTAAAAGATGTCTAAAGTTCAGGAAGAAATCGGGGAAAGAAATGAATTTTTTGTTTTTTTTATTGAATCGTTGCCATACGTATTATACGTTTTAATGAGACTGTTAGTTGCATAAAATATTTACCTGCGCGCATAATTATGTACAACCATTGCGCAATTTCAAGCTCACGTAATACATGTATATATTCATACCATATACTTCGGTATATACCAATTAGATATGTGATAAAAAGGAATGAAAGTGTTTTCACCGTCGTTGAACGATGAGCAACCTGTAATCACGGTAACCCTTGGACGCCCACAGGCGACCCGACGCCATGACGCCAACAAAAAACTTAAAGCTTAAAGATTAGACGAGCTAAAGACTAACGTAGAACGAGGATATTAACGTGAAAAAAATCGTTAAAAATACGTGCGAGCTGCAGCTTTCTCTGTACGAACTGCAACGCTGCAGTTCCTAACTAAACGTACATATAATACACATTCTATATAGTTATGTCTAGCCGATGGCCATTTGGTTATTTTCTCATTATATTCGATCTTCGCCACAGCTGCTGGATTAGAAAATAACTAAAATATGCCCATGGAACACCATAGCAGGTATACCGTCCTTTTAAAGAAAATATAGATTTACATACCTATATACCTCCAAAGGAGGAACACCTGAAAACACATCGGAGGATTCATCCTCGGTCCCATAGGGTTATGGGTATTATAGCCGAAGGCTTTGACTCGAAAAGTTGAAGGTCGAGGAGATGCCTCCTGAAACTATTATGAAACATAACCGACGCGCCGCGGTGCCAACGTACTCGCGGATAACGATCTTCTCGATAATTCTAATATTAATCGTGAATAATCATCGTGCAGTCATTAAATTTATTGCCGTAACAAGATAATAATAATCCATAAGGTAAAAGAAAAAAAAAAAGATCCATAAGGGATCGCAATTAAAATCTGTGATGGATGGAATTCGTGAAGTTCGGCTTCGGCATCGCGATGCGTTTTCGCGTATACATTAATAAACCGGTAAAATAAATAAATTGGTACGGGCCTGCGGATGTAAGAAAAACGTTGTTGAATCGCCATGGTATATGGTTGTGTGTATCTAACACCTGTTGGTTTTATTACAACCGCCATCTTGGTTCGGCTTCGGGATGTTTTTCTACTCGATCAAATCGAGCGGACGCGTGCGCGAGATGAGAAAGGATCGGGAGGGAAGCTTATTTAAGAGAGATGGAAAAATACGGTGAATAAGAACTGAGGAAAGAGAAGGAGTATTAAAAGTCTTCTCTTCTACACTGTGTTGTACTCGACACACGCGGCTGTATAAAGTTGCCTTCGAAGGTCGCGTGACGCAAGGCAAGGACGAGTCCGGTAGCATTGCCCTCATCCGTTGATGCTGCTGCTGTTGCTGCTGGCTCGTCTGCTTTCCCGTACTCCGTATGATCCGGTATTTGATTGGCTGTCTCGAATCTCCGTGATGATGATGATGATGCTGATGTTGCATGGATGCTGTACTACAAACTACATACATATATATAATTATACACACATACATACACCTTACATACAAAAGTTTATCCACGTTTCCCTCGGTGGTTGGTAACACAACGGAGCACCAGCTGCTCACCGCGGATCATCTGGTCTCTCGAAGAGATCATTTTTCAACGCGTTACATTCGGATGACATAAAAAACAAAATTAAAAAAACTTTTTTCAAATAAGAAAAAAACATGGATGGGTGAATGACAATTTTTGCTTGGCAACAGGTGTTACATAATCTTCGTAACTTATTCGATTGTTTTTTATTTTTTTTTCGAATTTTTTTCATTTTATTCAACAATCGAAATACCTATAATCGTATACATTACACAGCTGTGACGTAACGATTTATCGCGATACGATAGTTTTGATCCTATGCATATATGTCGTGAATTATATTACATACTCGTGTCTACAAAGAAAAAAAAAATTATTGAACGAATATGTATAGTTGAGCGTGGTCAAGGCGGGTGAGAATTACGGTTGAAAGTAGGTAGAATATTTCTACGGAATTAACGAGCTCTGTGTAAGAAAATTAGCGGTGGCAGTTGAGGTTGTTCTGTTAAAAACAGCTACTCGAACGACAGCAAGTAGTTTAAGAATAATTTTTTTTACGTTTAAAATATAAATTTATAGTTCATACATGGTGAAGGCGAATCGCGACCCGATGCAGAACACGTTGAGATATTAATTTTACATGCATAAAGTGTTAACGCTAAATTGATATTATCCTGTACCGGTCGATGTACGTTGGAAAATTCTTAGCGACGCCAAATATGTCATAGAGAATTTTATCAAAATTCCGCGAAAAGATTTAACGCGGATAGCAGGATGATAACTCACGAGACAAGTGCAGCGTTAAAGGAATTCTACTCCGATTCCAATTAGAGTTTAATCTTAGTTTATGGTATCACCAGTTAAAGAGAAGATCGTTAGGGGCCGCTGCAGGTGTCCGAAGGGATCTTTTTTCACTCGTATTACGGTTTACGCACGATGTGCCGATTAATCGTTCCTCATAGAACGTGTCGAATAAAATCTACGTTAAAAAGAAACCGATAAAATCGTTGACGCGCGTTAAAAGAAAATATTTCTTCTTTATTCCGTACGCGGAAAGTTCAACCCTTTAATTTTCTAATTATGTAATCTTCGCGATCAAATAGTGCGAAAAATTATACATGTGATATTATTTCTGACGCTTCGTTGCAAAAAAATCCGGGGATGTTCGCGTTGATTTAAATAAACAAGGTAATATATGGGATGAGTAGGTACGCGGGTACCTTGAGGCACGTAATTCGAATCCTACTATAGCCAACTCCGACGCAGAAATAAAGATGAACCTTGATGATATACCCCGAGAGAAGAGATGATACAAATGACTTAATATCGCGTATGAGTTGGTTGCCCTCTTGTTATAAAATACATAAAGAAAAAAAAAGAAAAAAAAAACATATACTCTGAAGTCTGTGATTTTCTCAGTACCACGTTAGCGCACGTATTTTATCTCGTCAACTATATTTATGAATTATATACGTAATCTTATGTACATCCAGGTTAACATTAATTTTAGCACAAAATATTATATCGTTACAAACATTATTTGTCTGGAATAATTCATCACGTTACACACGTCTAGTTAATCGGAAATTAAACGCCCTGAACTTCTTTGTTTCTTTTCTCATACCACATCGAATACAATAAAAAGAATTACATAAAATCCGATCATTGACGCGAGTTTAATTAATCGGGCGAATTATTAAGCTCCAATTTTTTTTTTCCCATTTACGTAACCCAAATCCCTCGGGCAACATTTTTGTTAATTTCTTTTATTTTCGTTTATGAGAGTTCTTCGTTTTACTTTCAATCCTTTTCATTTCTTTCTTTTTTTTTTAACACAAATCTTGACCTTGTTATTTTATTTCGAAGTTCGTTTCGTAATTTTTATTTTCTGGTATGTGAGACGGACAATTATTCGTTTATTGATCGGTAATGATTGTGACGTCAAATCGAGCCGTCTTTGACGTATGGGTTAAAGAATACAATAATATTCTGTTTATTTATGCATAATGAGTTTAGATAAGTCTTTTAGTTTCCAGTGTCCGCGTTGTATTCATTATTTTTATCACTTGTCTACCAGACAGCAACTGACACCGTTCGATTCTCAAAGTTAACTTTACGCATCTCGATTGTGTAATTATTTGGTATTATGACTGAAGGTGTGTCTTTACGTTCTTTAGATTTTTCTTTTCTTTTTTCAAGTATCTTTTTCTTTTTTTTCAAACAAATTTTCTTTTCTTGTTCATCTTTTTTTTCTTCTTCCATGCATCGTCGCACGAAACGTTTTCAATAAAAGCCTAAATATCATTAACATTCTGATTTTTTTTTTTTTACAAACCATCATACGTGAAGACGAATTGCATATATGTCATCTCAGTAGTTCTATAGTGATCGTATTTTTACACGTGATCGAGAACGGAATTGATAAGGAATTTTATTATCTCGGTTGAAGGTTGAATTATTTATTTATTTCTGTTTTTTTTTTTGTTTCTAGTTCTTTTCCTAAAATAAAAATCCTACGATGGATCGACGTCGTTAGCCTAAAGTTCACGCGATTCACACAAAAGTAAGTGGCAAAGAAGTTTTTTTTTTTTCGCAGTGACAGCTTCAACCTTTAAATACCTGCATCTCTGCAGATAGTAAAAAGCTATTTCCTCATAATGATATCGTGATGACCCGAGTCCCAAGAAAGTCGAGTTGGAAGAGTTACTTAAAAATATAAATCGTTGTTGAAAATCGGGAGAATTATATCGATAGATCGCATCGAATCGGAACGATCAACATTTCAGTCGTTTGACTGTAGGTAAGAAATATCTAGCATATCTCGAGTCAATCTAACCCCGAGTTTGTACTATACGTACGTGGCAAGATAAATTCTATAGTTTAAAATCACGTTTACCTATCTATTGATTTTACTCAGTCGGTGCAAATAGCTCGCGCAGCGCCTTGTAACTATTTTATTATATATTTCGCAATTTAAACTCACGGTGTACCACATAGTATAATAGCTGGATATAATGAAGGAGAGTGAACCACATCGCGAGATAGAATTATAGAGAATAAGAGAATGGAGGAACGGATAGATAGATACTGTGTAATTGGGTCGGCACATGGCAGATTAATGTCAAACATTAACATACAATCCGGTCGCGAACGTACCTATAGAAAACACGTTGGGGGTCCGCATAGCTCAGGTACGCATCTGCACCAATAGCCGCCACACTTGGTATACATTCAGTAGCAACAGCAACAGCAACAGCAACAGCAACGCAAACTGCTCCATTATTTTATCAGAATTTAATCCAATTAAAGTAAAGCCTGGCCAGCTGCAAGCTCGTTAGGTGTCCCAGATCGTTTACCGCCACTTCTTTATGGCTTGGATACCCATAGCCTACACGTAGTACGTTCATTCAAGAGATAAAGAAACAAACCAAAAAAAAAGAGAGAACAAAAATGGAAGGAAGAAATAAAATAAAAACTGTAATAATTCAGCGGCAACGATGGAGGGGGTGTATTTGTATCGTTGAAAAGTTAACGCGGTCGGATCATAATGTATGTTAAAAAAAAAAAGAGAAAAATTATAATAGGAATAGTCTAGACCATTCGGATTGCGCAGAGCGTATTATAGAATTTACCTCGAGAGTTTCGAACACCTGCGCGAGTTACACATAAACGTTGTATAGATTTGAGTTTCAGAATAGTTTAGTTTCTACGACGACGCCTTAATCAATATCCTTTCGCTGTAATGCAGTTTGAAAATGTTCAGAATAAAAGCAAGTATGTAAATTATTGGTCATACGTGTACATGCAAAGCAGTGTAAAGACCTATGAATTGTAATTGAGCTTTATAAACTTTGCGAAACGATAGCTTTCCAAGGTTTTGAAAAATGCAATTAAAAACCCCTCTTATTACTTTGAAATTTTCTTCTCCTGAAATTACAAAGTCATCTGTTTTTTTCGTTACCCAGTGACCCTGCAGGGATCACGGTTCCGTTATTTTCCCGCGATTGATTCTCGGTTAAAAATAATCAGACAGTGTTGAACGAACGGCCATCAGGATGGAAATGCACGTAAGTTTAATACGTTCTTATCTTGACCGGGAGTCGCTCACGTGCTCGTTGGTAGTGCCGTAAAGGGTACGTTATACCTGCTAGTTTTATCTGTGGCATATCGACCTCCCGTTTATATGGGAAAGGCGCAGTTCCAAACGCTGCGCACTGTTTGATGCTGAAAGCAATGTAGGTTGACAGTACGGACCGCGTTGGGGTTGAGGACTTCGATAAACTGTAGTGACTGCATAATAGATTACCTCGTATATCGCAGCGTTTTTTTGCCGCTCCCCATATACACTCTGATTTGTATATCCAGAAACTCCGGTACGGTGATATCGGCCAGATATAAAAGTAGTATAACGATAAAACGTATGGTACGCGCGAACTTTTATCCGTGAAATCTTGAATCCTGAATCACTGTGGAATTTTCGTCTTTTTAAGCGCATGAATATAAGCGAATGAAAACATATATGTATAAGTTCAAGTTAAAGACAGCCTGGGAATACTTTGAAGTACGAAGAGTAGTACGTATTATTATTTTCTAGGCGCGGGTCACCGATGTCTCTTGCACTTAGAAGTTGCAGCAATTACCTCGGCGCGAATCTCCTACAATTTACCTTTACTTTATCAACCTTTTCTTCTACGTACCTTTTCAACGTGTCTGACTACCTAGAACAGCTAGTGTAAGACACTTGGGACAGGATGACATTATTATTAGATGAAATTACCAGCTTTCCGGCCCCATCCTTGCGTCATTATTTTTAATCCTGTATATGACCCACTGTGAATCGAATCGGGGACACCTGCAGGAAAGCCAAAAAAAAGAAAAAAAAAACTGAATTAATAAAGTACAGAAAAAAGGGAGAGGAGAGAAAGATGTTCACCGTATATAAGGTTCTACTATTACTTCACGCCCGATCATTTAACTTCCGTGATAAATTAATCCGCGCATATATCAGTCGCGTATGGCGTAGCGTTGAATACAAAAGTAGAACACAGCCAGCCCCGCATTTTTCTAGGGAAATATGTAGTCCATTAGCGAGTTAAGGGTAATTTCTTCGGTTAAGGTCAGCGAACGTATTAACTATCTGAGAATAGGAGAATAAAAAAATAGCTACGTACGTGAACGCGAGACCACAAAAAGACACACTCGATGCAGACGGTACAATAGTCGTTGGTTCGTTCATCATATTACGAGAGACATTCAACTGTTCTTAAAGAACAAAGAACATAGTGATAAGAATATTCACACAATTCTCGGAGCTTCAATACTACACAACGTGGTGAAGTTCGTTCATCGCTAAAATGTGTATACGTGTATAATATGTGTGTGTACAGGTATCCTAGGAAGAATAAAATTTCTTAGAAAAATTCAGTGGGTTACATACAAAAATGGGTACACATATATATTCCTCTGACTCGAGTTACGGTGAATCCTTAGGTGGAAAATCCATATACGCTAGCTGGTATAAAATAGATGAACGTCAAGTTTGCACAGCGGTATCTATTATAATCGCCTATAGAGCGGAAGATTCAACTCCAGAAGGAACTTTGAGCGCAATTTGATCCTGTCCACGTTATACATACACGAGTTACATCCATGTGCAGAGGGAAACGGGGGAGCGCTTGAATGCATCGCGTGTTCAGCATGGATCAGCTAGCTCTTCTCCTGCTTTTATACTCCTTCGGGATGCCGATGTCACGTCCTCCCTTGACACCAACGTATATACTCGAGAAGCGAAGATCGACTCGACCACTACACTTATGTACATAAATACCAATACAACTAAGAAATCTGCGGCAATTCAACTGCGAACGATGCAAGTGCAGGAATTTTCTAGCCGTCAGCGACACGCGGGGAATAGAAGCGCTCCGTTCGTCTCATCGTACTCTGCAGTTCCTCGACGTCGTCTTCGTCGTCGACGTCGTTGAAAGTTATAGTAATGCTGATGCAGAAGCGGAGAGAAAGAGAGAAAGAGAGAGAGAAGCTGCTCGAGACCAGCCGACGGTCGATGATAAGGGAATATAAAAGCCCCGAGGACATCCTGAAGACGACATTCCTGCACGGATTCTCTGTGGCCAGGTGATAGGACAACCCGAAGTTGCCGAGGGTCACATAACGAATCCACGTATTATATTCGATTTTCGTACCCGACAATTCACAATATTTTTTTTTTTGATTCTTATTATCATTGCAAAAAAAATTCCTCCGACTGATGTATGTGGTTTATACAAGGTCGTGAGAGATTCTTTGTGCAGCGCTAAATAATCATTTGTTTGCTCTCGGAGCTTTCCGCTGCTGCTGTTACTCTGCTGGTACTCTCGTACTCTGGTATTGGTGGTTGTGCTTTCTGCTTCTCCTCCTCGGAATCGCGTGTCTCGCGTCGTTCGTTTTCGCAGTCGTGAATTACACGTGACTAATGGATCTGCAGATAGGTATAATGCGGGAGATTCCCGAAGCAATATATAAGAAACTGGTGTACGTACAGCGTATGTACGTACGTACGTACCTCTCGCTCTCCCGCAGCCAGTACCTCAGTTCGCGATATAACTTATAACGTCTGGAATTCCGACATACAAACAATGACTGCATTCCCTTTACATTTACTTTTTTATCCTCGGTGTTCTTTTTTTATTACATTTTTTTTTTGAGAGAGAAAGACAGTTAACAAAAGAATTCAATGTTTGCTAAACTTTTTACTCATCTTCAAAGACTGCACATCTGAGCGAGATTTTAATTTCTAGAGTTTTTCCGTTATTAGTATTCGGTTGACACCGTCCTCGACTTTTCATCGGTTCCTATTGTCGTCGATAATTATCGCCAGAATTTGAGAGAAAAAACTAAAATTACTCATTATTTGAATCACGGAAATATTTTACCTCAGAATCATACACTTCGAGCAATTCTCATTACGTACAAACCGAGTTCATTTCAATCCGTTCGAGTCCTTGAAAATTCTTCAACGTTGATGCGATTCGCGAGCGTATAATATGCCAAAGAATGTTGCGGTCCGATTCCTCAGAAAAATCTTTATTTCTTACCTTCCTTCTTTATCCGCTTCCCTCGCAGTTTTTCGTCGCTGTTGTTTCCTCTCGCTCTTTTTATCGTCAAATTTTGCACACCGCTTGTTTAATTTTTTTCACGCGCATAATCCGGACCTTGAGATGATGTACACGTGACACGAGAGTCATAAATTGCTGCAGTTTGGCTGATGTATCGTTTTGTAATTCTTTTATTTTTTTTTTATTTTTTTTTCTGTCTTCTTTTCCTTAACAACGCAGCAATATGTGATGTATTCCGCATCGAGTTCTCCGACTTTGTCGTATTGTATCTATAATACGGACGAGGAATATTCGATCGTCATTGCCATGACTGTCGCATCAATTGTTAAAAAAAAAAAAAAATTAAAAAGTATATCTGTATATCTCCGCGGAGCATCGATCCATGGAAAGCTATATATTAATTGATACGGTAAAAATGGAATAAAATAGATAAATAAAAAATAAATCTTCATATACTGCAGGATGGGCGGCGATTATACTGGAAGAGATGTATTTCTTCGGATGCAATTCGCAATATCCGAGGCAGTCGGCACCTGTTGGTCTGATATTCGCGTGTGTTGAGTTATATGGGGTATATATACCAATGTGTAATACATGTACACGATGCACTCGGGGGGCTTTGCGGCTAAGATGCAGGTTGGTGTACGCCGCATTAAAGAGAACGGTCGTAATGATACCGCGGGTAGTAGTCTGTTGAAAACAAAAAGGTCTTAAACGTGCACCGAAGAAGGTGTACAAATATACGATCTACAAAAACATCTGTTACAAACGACTTAATGACCGAACAACGGCCTGATTCTCGTTACAAGCAGTTCATTTCATTCATTTTTCTCTTTACTCACCGCTTATAGGTAGCTTTATATACATACAAACCGACTCCTCTATCTCCATCTCACTTTTCCAATTTTTTTTTTTTTTCTCTTTTTTTAGTTTATCTTTTTCGCATTCGCATCGCAGCATCATCATCCTAAGTTATATATATTATCTCTAAAATGGCTACATTTCTCACGTACAAACTTTATAATATTTGCTCTGATTTTCATTCACATATTTTAATGACGTATATGAAATATTTGCTCATATATCATACGTCATACATACGTATACCGACTCAATGTGAAAGTTAATTTTTTTCAAAATTCAACTCGTCTCATTGAAAAACGAACGATCCCGTATGCCAAATCGTATGGACGAAATGACGCTGCAAGTCGATATATTTTATCGTGAACTTTATGAACTCGATGCGCCGAGACTCCCACAACTTCCTATAGACTATTTCATACCTATATGTTCGTACGATTTTATATACCAATCTTTCAGAGCTTCGGGCAACCATGTAACGGCACTTATGTGTGGATATATTCTTAGACACTTTCTGGGCCCTCCCGACGCAGGTATAACAATCTCTCCATTTCAACCATCGATTATTATTTATGGGAAGAAATCAGGGATATTTGCTGTTTCCGAAGGAATCACCTATATTTCTGCATGGGATAATATCATGCGAGCATGATTTTTGGCGGATTACAAAAAAAAAAAATTCTATCGTACGTGTTCCGTATAATGTGGATGACGAAATTTTTCGTTGGTACCCGCGACCTCTTAGAGAATTCCAAACTTCTTCCTCCGCCCACTATAACGGTGACGGTTTATGTCGCGTGTCAAGATCAAAAAACAACTCTATGAACATCGAGTCAACTCTGATAATGAAATCTATGCACATTCCTTACAGCTGTTGTAATATAAATCTAATAAAACGCGCGCACGATGGCCGGTGAATTTTGAAAATTCTGTACGCGTTAAAAAAAAAAAAATAATTCACCTCGCGGTTACCAACATTTTTTACAAAACTACAACCGGGGCACCCTTGTAACGTGGCTAAAAAACAAAAAAAAAACAATAATGAAATCAACAATGGTCAATTTCTTCACTTGCTATGTACAAAATTGTATACGCAAAGTGCAATACATACACGTTTGACAACTATATTCAATGTCTGAGAGACATTCTGATTTGCTTCTTTTTTTTTTTTTCTAAATTTAACGGTCTGGAGTCGCGGATTCTATCCAAGGTGGATGTGGTAAACCGGATTCATATCTTGGAATCTACTAGGGTATACGAGACCAGATACAAATGGCATCTACCTACTTCTTTGCTATCCGCAATTTCTATGCTACATCCCTTTTATACCAGATATTTGCTTACTTCGGAACTATGTGTAACAAAGTTGAGTGTTACTATAGTTTATTCATCCGTACACGTAATTTCAACCTTCCGTTCTTTTTATTTCTACTTTCTCATAATTTTCGTCCATTTTATTTTCACCTCCAGGACAATGCTCGCGAATAGTACGGTGCGAGAATTCCATTCCATTTGCCATGGGGCTTTTGGAACGAGCCACGCGTGAAATAATAACACTGATAGTAATAATATTAATGATATAGATCGCGGATAGAGTTGCTCCGTCTTTCAAAGTGCGAAATAGATCAGAGAGCGAGATTTTTAGTTCGTCGATGCGTTTCCGGTTTTATAATAATATTTAAATGACTAATCAATTTCCCACGGGTTTTTAGGTAAAAATCTTTTTTAAACATCATAATGGGTATAATCCGATCGCGGGTAATCAATTACGATGATTAACGCTCCCGGTTATATCAAAGAGATTATATATGAGTTATAATAAATAGATTATTTATGAAAGATCCGAAGCGAAATTCTACTCTCATCAATCTCTATTTTGTATCCCAAGTATATAACATCTCATCCCAGACTCCCGCGTCAGGATGCATTAACTTTATCGTGAACTTGTTCTCCCATCTCACTCACCTTTACATATTTTTTTGTTTTATTAATTTTCTTTTTTTTTATCTATTATTTCTCTTCGCGATGCTGTGACCCTTAGATGCAAGTCGTGCGCTGCAGTTTTTTTTTTTTTGCGAGAAATTAGACCAGGTATAAAATGAAAATCGGTAAAGTAATTTCATTTGTATAATAATTACCTAATCGCCATGCCAACTCTGAATAATTAAAATTCAGGCCAGGAATCGGACAAAAAATTTATCCTGCATATAACGAGAAGATAAAAAAATCGTCTCAAGAATGCAGATTCGAAATCGTCCCGTTTATTATTACGCAAATAAATTGAGATTCCAACGTTCTTTCATTTTATCTTATATTTATTTATTTATTTATTTTTTCTTACCGGTTATCCTTAAATACATATCTCTACATTCTTTGGCCGAACGAAGCGTCCTTCTAACGCGATTGCACAACCCGTTAAAATGCGACACTGTTTTATTTATTTAAATTTTTTTTTTTTTCTCTACTTTACGTAACACCAGTTTTACTTTTTCTTTTTTTATACGAAATATGAAAAAATTGTGTGTCAAGTTGGATTATCCTGTTTTTGCGGTTCTACCCTGCTAGGTCGGAGAATATATATTAAATGTGTTATACATATGTGCGTATGAATATATTTAGAGAGAGAATTTCTGCCTGCAAGCTGTACGTAAGATGCGTGTAGTTACTACGAGGAGATGCATAGGCGGCATAAATACTTATAGTAAAATTTATATTGCCATCCCCATTCAACTAGCGCAGATAACAACCGCATACTCAATGTACATTATGTTTTACCTCTTTGCTTCTTGCAGTGTACATACAATATGTACGTATTATATACCGGCCGCCGTGGCCGTGGAGAGTTTATGCTGAATTATATCGCGGAGGTAAGCAGAGCGAAGTATATCAAGTTGGAAGAACATGCGTTCTTCAATATGGTCGCCCTAGGAGGATTATTAAACGAGAGATTTGAGAGGCTGGATCTCCACCACGCAGATTACAGACCACTGAAACGTGCAATTGTGGTAAATGATAAGAAAGGAGAGAAAAAAGGAGATGAAAAAACGAAAGAAACAATGCCCACCGCGCACGTCGGTTTAATGAATTGATGAATCGCCGATATCGATGGAACGGATTATTCATCTGAAATTGTCAGTCCCGTATCGGAACACGAGATCAACTCGTACGTGTAGCTGCAGACTCCAAGGCGAAGAGTCTCGACTTTATGGTGAGTGAAGACTTTTTAATATTCTTTCATTTTTTATTGCAGGTAATTTTGAAATACCGTGCGTTCGTCTTTCGCATTTTTTTAACAAAAAAAAAAAAAATGAACAAACTGCCACGATGTATTCGCATGCAAAGATAGGGCGAACGAAATATGCGTTTTGCGTTAAATATAGCCGAAAGTTCAGGTTGATTTTCGTTGAATTAGCATTAAATAAAATGAAAATGAGAGAAAAAAAGGTAGAGAGAGAAAAAAAAGCGCGACGTAGTTGAGGATCTCTGTGGCGCCAGACACCACCTGGAATGTGGTTCCCAACTCTTGCAGCGGATCTCGTCGTTTCCCCACGTGGATATCTCCCACGCGGCACTGCACGTGTGTTTTTTTTATATTTTTTTTTGATTTTCACTTTGTCTTTTTTCTTTTCTCTCCTTTTCATTATCTTTCTCTTTTTCACATGCTGTCGTTTTTTAACAGCGCAAGAGCCGTTGAGACACGATGGACTCGTAGATTTGTCGATCCCACTTACGAGAAATTGGGCAATCGGTGATTCCTGGCGCCGGATCAAGGCGCCAAGAATTATATCTCCATATAACCAACAAGGGAAATAACTAGACATCATAAAAAATCACGAGACTTCGACGCGCAATAGTTAGAATATTATACGGGATATATGTAAAATAGCTTGTTCTTGCAACTCCTCGAACTTTCCTATTAAATGAACGAACCTTCCTGATAGCGAGTAGAAAAAAACAAAAAACTCAAATTCAATTCGTCGCAAACGGAAACGTTTTAATTTTTCTGCCGCTAATAAGTTCTGAACAAATTCCGGGAATTTATAGGATCCCAAAATATACCTCGGTAACGTTCAGAGCCCGCATCCTAATCATGATTCCCCTCTTTCTTTTTTCTTTTCTTTTTTTTTTTGTGTTGCGCGTGTTCGTCTAGAATCTATCGATAATGTCCAAAGTTTTCTCCCTGAAGTCGATTTCACAGGGAGGGATTGCACAGAGTCGCCGTAGGGCTCATTTAATAACGGACGTTTTGAGGGCTTCGGGATTCAGACAAAGTGTAGTTAGAGAAAGGAGAAAGGCTGCAAACTGCTCCTCGGTTTTTCGGTCATCAAAGCAAATGGTTGAAAAAAAAATAAAGGAAGTGAAAATAGAAATAAAAATAAGTAACACCGACGTGCACTGGACACAGTGAACGGAGCATTAGATCGGACCGGGGTACCGTGCATCAGCGTTACAGACGCCATTCCCTTTTTCCTTAAGTCTATTTATAGAACGCCGCGTGTTAGAGGCCCTAAATATAGCTGGGCCAGCTTAATATAGACCCGTAAGGACCGAAGAAGAAGAAGAAGAAGAAGAAGAACGAGAAGTTTTCAAGCCATTTGTCTGGTGATATTGCTACGCGAGGGGGGTTAAAAAAGAGAAAGGGGGTGAGGGGGTCTCTTTGGAAGCTTCTTTTTTTTTTTAACTCTCACACAAGCTATGTAAGATACAACGACCCCGGAGTCTGCGATGAGATGAACGCGGCGACAATGTCTACGCTCCGTTATTTAGTGTATTATACGTATGCATATATCTATAGCGAAGTGGCGAGGCGTCTGGAAACTTCATTCAAAAATTACGAACTAATCCAATGGTGTTATCTGATTAATGACCAAAGATGTTTACTTTTTGTTTAAATTATTTTTATATTATACGTTTAAAAGAACGCGGAAAGAATGCATTCACCCAGACGTCGCGGTCGTGGGCGGACCGAGGTATTATAGAGTTTTTAAAATAACAAATTCATAATTTCTTTTTTTATCCTCTCTCATATTCATTCATTCGTTCATTCATTTGCTTATTTATTTATTTACTACTTTTGTTTCTAGCTTTTTTTCTCAGTTATCTCATCTCAGACTTTGTTATCGAAATATATTATATGCGTCGTAGTATGAAATAAACTACGAAACTTTCCTTCTACTATTATGTATTATGGTATACATAACATGCGTAATAAAATTGCGTAAGTTGACACATATTTCGTGAAATTTAACTTCTATCCGCGAACTTGAAACAGTTCGAAATCGTAACCAAATGTTGTCTCAGTACGCAGCTTATAGTGCCAGGAGAAAATAAAAAAATGAAAAAATTTCAACTATGGGAATCCAGTTTCTCGTCTGACGAGCTGTCGAGTTTAAATTAGAATACATTTTGTTCAATTTTTTTTTTTTATCATTGAGCAAGATCGTCTTAAATCTATGATACATCTACTCAACCATCTGTTATTTGTCTAGCTAGAGGGAGATGCACTTTTTTTCTCTCTTCTTTTTTTTTTGGAAAAACTAGACTACTCTCGTAAGATACCTATACATAAGATCGTTGCAATTGACTCGAAAATAAGAAGTCTAGTTCGTTATATACGAGTATAAAATTCTGTACAAATTGAAATAACACGCCTCGAGTCTGGCTCTACGACATAATTAATAAATTACCTCTAAACCGCCAGCTCTCGACTCGCTCTAAATGAACGGAAAAGAAAAAAAAATCTAAAGTAAAAAAGTACCCCATAAAGAAGAGGGCAGAAAAACGAACGATTTTATTAAATTTATCATCGGCCACACAAGTTTCCATACCCTATCCATTGAAATCTCCATTATAAATCTCGGGCGGGAGAAAAAAGGGAAGAAATGAAAATAATGGCTACTGAAAAATATATGGCGAATAACTTTTCACACAACTGAAAATTCGCACACGCGCGATCGAATGAACCCGCGTTGCGAGGTGATGAACTTTTACCCGCAAACGCGGTATAGAATAACGACGGAGAGCGGAGGAGAAGACCTTGGTGTGAATCATTCGTCCGAAAAATTCCTCTCTTTTCTTATGTAGGAATGCAACCTGCTCCGAGGTAGACAGAACCTGGATACCTCCTCGTACCTCCGTGGGGTAAAAGAATCGAGGAACCGTCCTGTAGGTTTCCAGAAGTGCAGCGGCAATGCCCCCCCAGGTACTTCTGTATACTTCGCGTTTCTCATGAGTCACACGCTCGGAGTGTCCGTAGGAAAACGGTAGGACGGACGTAGAGAGGACTGAGAAAGTCACGGAGTAATATTAAAAAAAAAAACCAACAAAAATATCAAAAATAATTTAACCCAGAAAAAAAAGGAAGGGAGAAAGAGAATAGAAAAGGAAAACATAAAAATTTTGTACCCATATACGCGTGCATACATAAAGTAGCAAGATCAACGGCCTCGTCAAAGCAACTCTGACATACGTGTACAGATCTGAAGTTTCTCGTTACGTAAAAAAAATTGGTAAAAAAATTGTTATGAGATTAGAATATTTATAGTGAATTATTCAGGGTGCAGTGTAGTTTTCAAACGAGAAGCGCGTGATATCGACATTTATTTAAATGGTAAAATTGTTATCTGGAATTATTCGAAGGGATTTATGTTTTTTTTTCTCTCTCTCTCTCTTTCTTTTTTATCAACGCCTAATAAAATCCAATGAAATTCCGCGCGTTGAACTCTCGAGGAATATCAGCGTTAAAAATCGGGTGGATTCTAGCCGCGGGATAATTTATTCGCGAGGCTAAGAATGTTGAAAACTCCAGGAGGTTCGTACCCTTAGGGCGAAGTATATAGTCGAGGTACACGTACGCGAGATATCTGAACCAGGTTGCCACCTGGGCGGGTGAGTCGTCAGCGATCCTTTCGAAATAAAAAAGCTGAGGAACTATATAAAAAAAATAAGAAAAAAAAATCTGTGACTCGCATTCCTAAAGATCCGAGAACAGACCGCGAACAGATCGCGACGACGAGGTAGAAGGTAATTTAGGTGTCTGCTGTGGGGACTTCAGGGGAATCTTTTAGCCGACTCGAAACTTTTGCCGCACCCTTGACCGTCAATGGAATAAACTACTCTTACTTTATCTCACTTTCATTCTATGAATTCCCTTATTCTTCGCATTAAATAAAAGTAGGAAAAACTGACATCGTTTTTTCTTATCTGTTTCACACGATGGAACGGACTCGCGGTCTTCTCGATAATCATTTATTATTTAGCATTAATTTTCTCATCGAGGCGATCGTGAAATATTATATTGTTATACGTGTACGAGGAAGGGGATATATATAATATGTAACCGGTCCGACGGACATTGCAAGCGTATTTCATAATGCATCTTGAAAAGAAAATAAAAAAATAAAAAAAAAAAGAACCAAAAAAAAAAAACGCACGCGACGTTCGTACCGTACTCATGCAGTTGTTGTGTCCGCTGCGGTGTGTACCATATTGAATAAGAAGCGAATCGAGTAGGATAACATGTATGTTATATACATACATGTATGAGAAAAGGGGAGTGCAGCGACTCGGAAGCGCGCATTGTCTTTGAAAATTATTTGTCGTCAACTCGGTGGTCGTGGTCGATGCCCTTCAAGGTCCGTTACGAGGAGTAACCACCATACCAACCTGTATAACTACTCGTTATATATATGTGCAAAATTCTGGAGCGAGTCATCGCGTATAAGATGAAATGTGAGTGAACGAACTTCTCTCTTCAACTGCCGCAGCAACCGTGCGGGTTTTATTGAAATTCACAATTGAAGGCCTCGTCCTTCCCACTGAAGAGACTATGAATAAGTGGGACTCGCCCACTTCCGGTTAAACGTTATGCACGCATTTTACATACATAAAACGTAACTATATTATATATTGTTATAACCACGCGGTTAGATACTGAGATAAACTAATTCTCCCGCTATAACTTAAGATCCTCCGTTTTCTTATCATCGTTACAATTTTATATCTTCACATTTTACACTCACTTTATATCTTCTTCTTCCTTTTCCTTCGGACAGACGAGAAGATTCATAAACGTAATAACAGATTTCTCAAACCACATCGCTACTGATCTGTCGTTCATTGTTTAAACTACGTTGCTCAGAAGACCAACTGTAAATGAAACTTGTTTCGCATTCGTTATGGACACCTGGGAACTCCTCAACTCTCAGGTGCAGCATAAACTAAGAATTTAACTTTCCAGCTCATTGCCGGTGCGTTACGTTACTTTTGAAATATAATATCGTCACGTTTCGTCACTCCCGAGGGAGTCACGCCCGATGAATTTTTTTTCTGCCGTTCCTTTTTTTTTCTCGAAATAATTCAATGCACAGAGCACTCCCTGAATCACCCTGTATTTCTTTCTGTACATTTTTCTATCGCCCTTGACACGAAGAGACTCGGGAATTTTCCCGATCTTTGACCCCTTCGGTCCAAGGTCCTGGTATAGTATTTTTTTTCCATCGTCTTTTTCTTATTATGGTTTGAAATGGCAGCGAATCCGGATTAAAATTCAGCGAAGTCGCGGTTACAAGACGAGTCGGTACAACGACTCCTCGGACATTCTGAACGGGTTTCCCAAACCCAACCCAAAAACGGTCGTTAAACAAAACCGTATCCCCTGCTTACGCAATTTATGAACATTTAAAACTGTAGTTATTTCGAAGTAGTTTCGTATCATGTGCTCGGTATAGTTCACTATCTAAACCGACAGCTTCACATACACGAGTAAACGCGTATTATTTCAAAGTCCTCCGCGCGCGACACGTCAGAGTATGCAGAGGAATGCCAAATATTCTTATATGCGAGTACATGTGTGGCGTTCCGTGGGAAAATACGTGAACGACGAGGTTGATGGCCAATCTTTGTTCCGATGAATCACAAAATTACGACGATGATTTGATTTTGTATAAAAAGTTAGATTCATGGGGCAAAAAAAAAAAGAAGGAAAAATTCGCTTCTATTTGCACTATCTCATATGCATATGGAATCTAAATCCAACTTCTAGCATTCCCATAGGTGCAACGGAACGGAATCCTTATATGGTTTAGACTGTATAACACGAAGTACTTCTTCACTCGGCATGGTATATCGGCTCCGGGTTTCATATATTTACATTGATCCTCATACGCGTGCGGATTTTACTTCGTTCTGCACTTTGCCGGTGACACAGGAAGTGCGCGATAGGAATTCCATTTACGTATATATATACGGAGGTGTACATTCATAACCGTTCGTATATGTGTAGGAAATGTTCACCGTTACATCAAGAAGACTAGACATTTTTAACCACGTGTACAAACAAACATTCGCTCAGTAATCTGCGTAAGACATTATAAATCTCATATTATATGCTCGTGGTTTTTCTTACTTGATAAAATTTCTGAAAATTTTGCTCTTATTTTTTTCGTTCCATTTAATTTCTTATTATTCTGCGAGACTTCGTAATCGCGTTTTAAAATCTCTCCGACGTAAGAAGGAAAAAAGGTCGTTGAACTTAGAGTTACAAGTAGCGTAATAAGGGCTAGGTTTTTTTTCTTTCTTTTTTCTTATCTCGTTTCTTTTTCATATGTTAGAAAAATTTTCTTTATATGGATGTATAAACTTTCATTTCCTCAAGGCCGACTTTCAGCCAGCTTCGTAACCTTGTCTTAAATGACAGTGGAATCTAGCCGGACGCATTTAACTGAATCGTATTCGTTACTGACACGCGATCAAGTTCACAGTTTTATTTTATATATAAAATGATATCCTTTACAATTGAAAGCCTACGAGCCTGGTAATGCCTTATATACTATGTAGAAACTGATATCATATTTCATACAGTATAATATATGTAGCATGCACCAAGTCTGCAATTTCCGATATCCTTATATCTTATAATACTCTGAAACCGGAAATGGAGAAGGTCATTTATTCGAGATAATGAGATAATGAATCAATGATCAATTTTCATTTCAGTATAATTTCAAACCTCCCGGGTTAATGAACCTGTAGAGTATACCTTCGATATTGAATATCGAAATATCTCAATATTTTCGGTTTCTAGATTTGATAAATTGGCGATAACTCAACCGTTTCTATAGAGAACTTAATTTAATCAGCGAATTCAGGAGATCTGTAATAATGGTAATCGGAATCGGTAAATGTGGTTGATGGGCAATCGTTTAAACATCGAAGTTCGCGTTCGAACGGATCTCATAGTTCAAAGAGAGGCGTGAATAAATCGTTGAATGATTCATGACCAATCCTAAAGAATCACGGGGTGTGAGTTTGACGAACATTTGAGCTTGATCGACGTCTTGAATGACGTTTCATTTTTCCGACTCTTTAAAATTCGCCATGGATTTAAACAAAACTTATTACGATTCGAGTGGAAACTATTCGCTCTTTTTCTCAGCCATTGCTGTCCATATTATATTTTTCAAGTTGATTGACTTCTTTGTAATATAAGAAACTCAGCCAGAGGCATCGGAATGATGTAAAGGGTTAAATGAGAAAACAAAAAAAGGAAAGAAAAAAAACTTGCAACTAAAGGTATATTAACATCACGCTTATTGGATCTTTCAGTCTAAGATCGCAGGCGGCTCGAGTGCTAAATTAAAGAGTAATCTTTGCCAACTTGCGGCACACGGATGGATCGGGTGTAGAAAACCTATTTTATATAGCCTAGCTCTTTGCAAGAAATCCTTGAGTTCGTCTCCCTTCGGTCGTTTATCTTTTTTTTTTTATTTTGCATCATCTACCTGCAGTACAATTTCGCAAGAAACTGAACTATATTATATATAATTTTTTCGTCAAAACTGTGAGATGGGATTCGTAAGAAAAAAAAAAAGAAAAACTTTTCTCTCAAATTCATAATAATATTAAGAGCGAAGAGAAAAGAGAAGAAAAAAAAGTTTACGTGGCACGAATAGTTATTTTATTTTTATTTTATTTTTCATTTTTTCACAAATTCCTACAGAATATAGAAGAAGAACTTCACGCTGCAGGTATCTCTTAATATGCACGTTATATAGGGAAAGCGTCCGCAAGGCGCGAGAAAGTGAAATATCGATGACCGTTGAAATTCCTTCGCCTATATCAAGTAATTACAAACGAAAAAGAAAGAGAGGAGAAGAAAAGAAAAAAAATAAGAAAATTCACCATCGTTAGGAATAATTTTCACGGTGAATTATTGATTCCTAAAATCACCTGCTGTATATTTTTCCTCTAACAGGTATAATTACATCGATACTTTTAACCCACGTTGTACTGACGTTAGCAACGGAAAATACGTACTTACTTACTATCTTAAGATATATTTAAACGTCGGTCGAGTATTTTACTTGGAATTTAAAAATCCTCGACGTGGTTTCTCTGCGTTTAAGCCCGTGATAATAACCTTATATATACAAAGGTTACACACGGTTACTACCGTATGTATAATACATGGGAATTCAAAAATCGAAAGATGATGAGGGATGAATTCTTAGACTCATTAATATTACTCATAATTACCGCGTCGACGTTAAGATTTCTATGGATATTATAGTTGCCTTTGCTGCAGTTGAGAATGAATGGGAGAATAAAAGCAAGAAAACTAGTATCGACGAAGGATTAGACCTTTACTTTTACTTTTACTTTTGCCTTTGCTTTTACTTGTATCTTTTAAGTTCACCTTTTATTTTACATCTTCCTCTCATTTATACGAGATTCATCTTCTCTTCTCTTATTTTTTTTGTTGGTCCTTTTTTTTTCATGTCTTTTTTATCTGCATATCCCATTCCTGCAATGGGTATATAATTGCATCGAGTGGGTTCGACTTCACGCAGTTAATTCTTAATTAGAATCCAACTTCGTCTTTTATCTTAACAATTTTTTTTCTCTATAATAAAACGTATCGACGACCTACCCCATTTAATTAATGATGATCTATCTACTCTAAACGTTCCGAGAGAACATCTAACTTCTTCTACGTACTTTGCCTTTATTATCTTCTTCCGGCCGCCCCGTGCAGCTCACGTTCTTCTAACTACGATGAGCACATATAGCGGCGGGATACAGGGAGGGATCAAGATTAAGATTGAGATTGGAATCATTCGGATGCAAGAGATTAAGATGTATCCTCCGCGCTAATGAACCCCTCACTTTCATCGACAGCTTAGACTTCAAAGGCCATTCAAGTTCGCGATCGATTTACGAAGCTCTCGTGTTTTATACATATATATACACAATCCCGCGTTCGTGTAATCGCAATGATAATTATTCTCACCGCCTAGTAAAACAGATAGAAAAAAAAACTAACAAATCAAAAGAAATCTTCGATTGAAATTTTCTGTTCGGTTTCCCATGTCACCCGATAACGTGTAGAATATAATTGTAATCTGATTTTTGCGGAAGTATATTAACGGGGCGCGAAGAAATGAAAACCGAGAGCTTTGACAAGGTTGAATATTTTGTCGTCGGGTGTGCAGTGTGACCGACCCGCAGTTAAAACGAAGTATAAAAGTTGGAGTTACTCGGTTTTGAGACAAGGTGAAGGGCTGTCATGGTTATTCTATCTGGTTCGCGATTTAAACTCGTAACAACCGCGACGCGAGGCCTCGAAATGCCACGAAAGCGCGTCTCTGGCGTACCGGCTCGCGAGTCCTGATTAAAAAAAAAAACTTAAAAAGAATGAAAAAAGAAACCTCCGAAGCATTGCACCGACTTGAATTACAACCTAGGAAGTATCGACTTCGCACGTGGTATCCGAGTACCGTACTTAAAAACATTACGCGTACTACGCGTGTGTTGGCGAATCTTTTCTCTCCTCTTCTCCGAGTTATACCAGAGAAAACAGCAAAAGTATCGGCGGGCGGCTGTTGCACTTTAATCAGCTATACGTAAAAACGAACGAAGTATGTGGTTGTGTTGCTGCTGCCCGGTCGCTGTGTATCGCAGACTTTTGCAACCTTTCCCTGTTGCTACTCTGTTTCTCTTACGTGGTGCGTACAACTCGTTCACAAGAAGAGTTAGTTGCTCGCTCGCGTTCCGTAATGCATAGCATCAGAAATCCGGTGTTGTTGGATTTTTAATAAATTTCAACGACACATAAACAAATGAAGGTTGGAAAGGCGGCGTAAGTACCACCAGGTCGTTACATAATTCGCGATCTCATCTTCTTTATTCGCTCCTTTCTTCCTCTTTTCCTCGAATACTCGCAACCGACGATCTTTATTCTTTGAGGTATATTGATTATCTCTGTAATCAAAAAACCTGAAATCGTTTCGCGACCAGAATGCAGGTGTGACGGGTGACGAGCTGACATAAAAAAGACAAAACAGAAATAGAACCGTAGGGTAGAAAACCAGAACAGAGTCGATCGATCGAGTAACGCACTAATTAGATAAGGTTTCTGAATCGGCTCCTCCCATTTTGGTAGTCGGAGACAACTCACCCTGTATGTTATGTCTAAACGTTGGTAGTGTTCGTAGAATGGGTATATAGCCACTCATTCATGCGGGATACAACGACCTTCATCGCGTGGCAGGAATTCATTAGGTTTTGTCTGCTCTTAAAACCTCACTGTCAACGGCAGCTGCAACGGACTTGCACCATGTGCAGTCGAGATTACGTGCTTCCAACAAAGAATCGCGATTGCAACGTGGAATAATTTCAATTCGCTATTTCTAGCTATTATGTACCTTAATTTTTTTACGCGAGCGAATTTTTAACGAACAACGAGTAACTGATTACAGAGTAAAAAATAAATGCAATCCGATTTATATTTCCGTAATTGTTTTTCTTTCGGTACGGATGGCAATTTTTTTCCTCCAGCACAGAAGTTGCAAATGACGTGTACGATAAATCAGCAATTTTTATGTGCCTGTACCGCATGTCGTGTATGTGAGTTTGTTTAATTTTAATAATTTATAAACTTGGATCTCCTTTTCCTGTCTCTTCTTTAAATCACATTCATGCGAAGCATCTGATGCGGGGAAATCGGGTTTTGGAATATTTCAAATCGATTTCATTGCGAGAGCAACAACGACCAACATCAGCGGCAACATTCATGTAAGTATTTATGTAATGCGTTTCCGGGTTTCTTGTATTCTCCCTTATGGGGGTAGCAGATATATTTTTCTGAGACACATCGTATTTATACGTCCGTCAGACTGCCGAACGGTAACCGAAAGCATTTCGATCGCTTCTTCGTATCTCACATACGGAGCTGAGGAGCTATAAAATTGAGAAGAGCCATATGAAACAACCGTCTTGCTTCATTTTATTTTATACACATTTTTTTCCATTGAACGGTTTTTTCTTTTTTTCTTTTTTGTTAAATTCATGGGGTATTTAGGGAGACTTTTGTGGCGGTAGATAATACACAGCGTCGTGCGGTGTACCTGTAAGAATCAAGAAGACTTACTTTTAATGTACGACTTACGTAATTTAGGAACAGTATGGAATGTCGTTTGGGTATTTAGCTTAAAATTAGTATCGTTTGTTCAGAGTATAAAAGAAACGCGAAAAGATTCGTCGGATTCTATCACGTATACAGGAAACGCGAGGTATGAACAGACCACACAATGTAACAGACGCTCCTGTTTCTTTTGCTGCTGCTGTTGCTGTTGCAGAAGCTGACGTCGCATGCAGCAATAAACTATTCAGCTCGAGTATAAATATTTTCATCAAATTAAACGTCACGAGAAACAACATTTACTGGCGTTATCTTTTTTTACTCCTTTTCCTTGTTTCTTTTTGCTTTTTTTTTGTAATTTATCATATTATTCGCGTTTATCATTCTTCTCCGTTTAATTCATTGACAACGAAAAATCGTGAGCTATCGCAAACACTCGTACGCGGTGTTTTTTTTCCGTTACATTGTTAAAAACAAATAATATGTGTTACGAAATATAACGCGAATAGAATTACACATATTATTGTTTAACCAGACGTAGAAAAATCACACCGGTCGCATACCTTCGACAACGAAGATTTAAACAATGATGCACGTTTGATCTTTTCATTCAACCGACCTTAAACTTTTCAAATATAATTATACCCGCTATAGTAGCTCGTTTGAATCGTAATAGCTATTCGAATGCTGGAGATTTGCGAGAAAAATTATCACTTCTTTTGTTTTCTTTATACATATTTTCGGTCATTTTAATCCATCGTACTTTAGGTGATGGGAAACGGTCGATTGTATAAGCGCACGTTTTCGAGGTGCCGGTCGTTTGCCGGAAGCTAGGAACGTGATCTGTGTTGGGACGATCGCTGTGCCCGGAAACTACCCAGGAAACCGGAAGCCACTTGCTTAGTCGGAGACTGATTCGGCTCTTCGCGAAACTAGGTTTCTAGGAACAATCTTTTTATAAATATTTTCACACCCCTTTCTCCTCCTGCAGTCGATTTATCGGAATAAAAAAAATATGCTCGATTTAATGGTCGTTTGAGAAAAAATTTAACAGTCGAACTCTTCCTCTGTCTTGCGGTTTTTATTGCAATAACGGAAGTTCTTGTTACTTGGAAATAATTGTCACCGCTTAGTCGAGTCATATATTTGAAGTTTAAAAAGTTTCATGTCATGTTTCTCTGTTTAATTTGTAACGCATTTTTCTTCCATTTGTTATTTCATTTCCCTTTATGTTTTATTTATACAACTGTATGTAAATAATGTGGTAAGATTCACAAAGCCATACCGGCTGCCAACGACAACTCGTTTTATACAATCACTGCTGCAATTGCTCAATTCCTTCTCAGTCACGAGTTCTATAACACGCCATATTTTCAAAGAAATCTTCTATAGTTATATTATACAATAAATAAACTACGAGACAAGTCGACGTCTCATGACCCTGGCAGAGGAGATTATTCGAAAAATTTTCAAGATAAAAAAAATTTGATAACGGTTCGTACGGATTTACTCGTTGCATTACACAGCTCGCTCGAAAATTTACTCTTAACGAAATGTTATAGGAGTACCTACACCAAAAATACTTTGCAAGTATGTCGTCTGCCAAATACTCTCTACGTAAATAGATTCAACTAACAAAATGGCCCACGCCCGATAGTGCAAGCTACTAGAAACGTCGGTCTATTTGTTCTCATACAGCCGCACCGTCCGTTTTTCATTTAACACGCGGTAAAACACTTTACTTGTACAACGTTATGCACTATAATCGAATCGCGGATCAAAGTTCCACGAGGAATCAAAAAAATAAAAGAAGAAACCTCGAGACCTTGAAAAAATAAAGAAAAGTCATCCGTGAGACAACTTCCTGTATCGGAACAACGTGAAAATTGTGTAAAAATAGCTGTATGTGGAGATTCCCCTCAAATAGTTATGTCTGATTCATTGAATCTTTCGGATTTCCTCTTACGGTAGACTCGGTGGTGACGGTTTGCCTACGTAGCATAAAAAGATCGGAAGAGAATAGCGTCGTCGTCACCCGAACGAAACACCCAAACTCTGACTCATGATGTATCCGTTTGTTATACGGTAATGTGTATTAAATCAAGCACGTTGTTATAACTTGAGGAATTTTCCCATAGGCTATCAAAACTGTGAATTTAAAAAAATCTTTATACGAGGACGTGAAATTTTTTTTTTGATCCATTCTTTTATCCCGTTTGTAAAATGAATTCGTGTTATTTTTTTTTTGATTTTTTTTTTCGTAATTCTGACCTGGAATGTCGACGTTACAGAGCGGCAATTACTTCCCCGCAAGCGGTTACGTGACACAGATCGTTTCGAGTCTCCTTTCTTCGATCCGATTCGAGCGAATTAAAATTCTATTTTTGAATCGCCACTGCGGCAGGGGCGGGACTGTTACTTTTAGTCCGAGTGTTTGCTATGATCCCGGTATGTAGGTAACAATTGTGTGCGAAGTCTTTGTGGATGACGAGAGTTCGTGTAATGACCACAACGGAACGGAAGCTCCGACAACGGCAGCATCTGCAGCAACAGGAGCGTGCGATCGCATCGCGACGCAATGTTACCACCTCTATGCAGTTCGGATTCTTGGCCAAGGAGACGGAGAGAGAGGAGGAAGAAAAATAAAAAGATGAAAAACAGAGAGAGAGGAGGGAAGGGAAACGGGTAAATGGCACTTGCTAACTGCCCTACAGCGTAGCGCATTTCGCGGTAAGAATTGCGATCGCAAGTTCCATCTTCGGATCACAGAGACACCGAGCAAGCGTACCTACTATTAGCGATTCTTTGGTTGGCAAAGCGGTGGCTATTACCGCTCGCAAACAGACCCAATGGATCCCGAAGAGATCGTCCTCTCGAGTCGCAAATAGAATGAAATAAAATTAAACGAAAAAAAAATGAAATTAAATAAAATCAAATTAACAAAAAAAATAGAAGTCGTACATATTCTCTCTAAACGATTCCCGGATGAATCACTGGTAAAGTAGGGAGTGCACACCGCATAACATCGGTCACGCACGCGCTTAGCCCACCGTAAGGATCGCGCGACGCCTCAGATGCTGAGCCGAAGCACAATTATAACAAAAACTAATAAAGTAAAACTGTTTTAGAGCTTGCCAGAGTGGCGGCTCATCCCCGCGGTTGAATCACCCGCTAAATACAGTTGCGTAATTTTATTTTAGGTGGACCGATCGAAATTCGTACCTACCACTCGCGCTCGCTTAAGAACGCATATGTGCTTGAACCGGATTCCTATTTGGGACGGCGCCGCGACGCGCGACCTGCTGCAACTTTCAGAATCCACATAGCCAAATTCACGTTATTCTATATCCGTCATTACCTAGGATATTTATATGTATATGAGTTTCAACAATCGAAACCCTATATAATCTCACGGGGGGTTTTCCCGTGGAAATATACACGTTCCGTGATCACATCCTGCATACGTACACCTCATACACGTAGGTACCTATACTTTCTCCAAACTAATTAGTCCCATCCGTGTCGCAATCTTAAGTAAATTCTGTGCCATCGGAGTGACGCGACTAATTTAACTCACGGTGACAACGCGCCGGGGAAAATCCGAACAAAATTGTTAAAACAATGTAACGTAACGGTGCCGATTCGGAACGAAAAAATTAAAACCCGTCAGCTTCGCGTCGCGCGACTATACCACAGAAAAGGCGCGGACAGAAGCGTCATCGGGACACGTATACTCTACGAAAATGTGCCATCATCTTCTCTTCCATCTTTCTTTTTAGTTTGTTTGATTGTTCCTTTTTTTTACGTTCATTTTCCACGTCATACAGAGACTGAAGCATGCACACTGAGCCTCCGCGTTACGTTGTTCGTTATGTGTTCCTCGGAGTTTTGTTCGCGTCTCAATATATCCCATTCTAAGACATTAGTTACATGGGCAACACATACGGAGAACAACTAACGGGCTTCCTAAGCAGCATAAACGGCATGTGCAGTGGGTGATTCAGACAAGAGATATTCCCGGCGATCCATGGCGCCACATATCCGAGTGGTACTTCCTTCGCGACCGACGCGAACGTACCGCGCGATGAGACCTGCGTCCTGATATAATGGGAATTGGCTGTTAACCGTCTCAGACGCGTCTTCAGGCGTCGCGACGTCGCATCCAAGAAAACAGAACGGATCGGCTCCGACTGCATTCGTTAACCAAAAAATAAAACAAGTCAAATGAGATGTTGGCGGGTGTGTCAAGAAAAAACAGCAAAAAAAAAAGAACTCTTCTTTTTTTTTTAAGTGCTCTCATTCGCGGATATAGTACACTTATTTCTGACGACATTATCGTACTACGCTACTTCAGGTTTCACTTTCAGCTGCATGTACGCATAAATGGGGATCGGAGAATCGATTCGAATACAAAATTTTTTCATGTAATTTAATGCTCGTGCAACCGAGAAGAAAATTGAACACGTAACTAACAAGTTCATGATGATTTTTAAATGGTATTTAATCTTGGGGTTTGAGTAGACGTTTCTTATCTCATCAGTTGTGGGCAAAACTCTCGTTTCTTTCCGACTATCTTGCGGCTTAAAATGGTCGTCAACTACACTGTACGGTTCTTACGAAACGTCGTGACCGCGAGTTTATATGTATATGCAGTCTAGTGTGTCAATGTCAACCGACGGCAGCAACGCGGCTATCGGAAATTGCTTTTATACAACTTTATATAGCTAATGCATTTTTACTTCTTTTTTTTTCTCTTATTCGATATTGTAATTTTTTTTTTCATTAAATCCAGCGACATAACCATTTCAACAGAAACAACTCCAATCGTCCTTACGTATGCATTTGCATTGGAAATTATTAACGAGAGTTAAAAACAAAATATATATACGACCAATGGGTGTCCTTCGGATTTTTTGATCATCAAGAATACCATACCCTATACACCTTGGAACGTGTCTACGACATCTTCACGGTTATTTTAAGCTGAAAAAAAGCATACAAGTAGGATAACACATGTCTGAAGGAGTTTGAATTGTTACTGCACACCATAGAAATTCATGTATCAAAGGACGCGTGAGATGAGAAAGCTATAAATATTCACAACGAAACGACACGATGAGGAACGCGAAGGAACCCCTTGCTCTTCAGGCTCTCCTCAATCACGCGAAGAAATTGAGAGGGCTGAAGTTACGACGGAAAAAAGTAGAGGCCACGTGCAACACCTCTTGGCAAAGAGTAACGCACTATGGATTTTGAAAAAAGGAGAAACCAAAAAAGAAATATAAGAAAGAAAAAATCCAGCAGGCGTCCTCGTAACTCGCGGGTGTTATCGCCCTCTGTAAACACGAGAGTATCTTCGAAGTACCGCACTTGAAACAAGGACATTTTGATAGTGGAGGATATATTTTTAAAAATATCAAAGAAAAAAAAAAAGGTCCTTCACCATCAGGAGGAGGGTGACGTTCTCATGGTAGCACGTGCCAGAAAATTCTGTTACAAGGATAATTAAATATTTGTTAGAGGGTGGAAAGTATTTATCCTTCACGGGCGTTACAATCAGGATATCTCCTTCAAAATCTAGAACAAACTCGAGCGTCTGGTACCATTTGTACCTTTTTTGTTTTTTTCTTTTTCATTTTATGCCATGAAATTTCCCACGAGGCGATATGGGACTGCGTATAATCATATCCTTACATAAAAATAACACGCTCTAAAGCTACTGACGCTGCAGACTTCTGGGTCGTTTCTCCGCGAGTTCTTTTAGGTCTGGTTTTTTTAGATAAGCTCCGCAGGGAACCTGCAATGGGTGAATTTTAAGCCTGCAGTCTACGTCCATTGCTAGCTCAATATAAGCGTTATCATACGAAAGTTGTTTGAACTTGTCCGCTTTTTTCTTCTGTTTTTTTATTTTTTTGGGAGAGGGGCTGATTGTGACCCTGGCCTGCGGTAGGGAGCATGTGGTTGCTCTAGGTTATTTCAAGTGGTTAGACAATTTTAGTCGAGAAAAAAATACAAAAAACAAATTTTTTGAATATTTAAAAAAAAGTGTTTCCAAGCGATGCGATAGAATATTAGCTTCTGGGTTTCGAGGAATTTATCATTGAAGAGTTGGCGTGAGTTAAAGCGATTTATTGATTAAAATTGCTCGCTTGGGTCATCATGAAAAAATAAAAACATATTTTAATAGACAAATAATAAATAAATAAATAAAAGTTGTGCAACCTACAGATATTAATATAGGATGATGCGAGTATAAAATTCTTCGTTGTTTTTTTTTTGGTTTTATGACTCTTATTTACTAGTAAAACGGCTAATAACGTCCGTACTAATTATGCAAACTACATCAAATATTTTGATAATAAATTATCGATTCAACCTTGACTGTAACTCGCACTACGCTACGCGGTTGGATCGGCCGAAAGATTACTTCATTTTTACGTTAAAGCGTAAAAAAACGACAAGAAGGAACAGTCTCACATACACACAAATTCTATTGCACAAAAACAAATTTTATAACATTCTAAAGTCGAAAGGCAGAATCGAAAAGCGCGTGGCAAAATATGAGCGAGAACAAGGATGCGGTATATCTTACGCCTGAGTTTATACGATGGCTTGTGCAAAAACGTATAAATTAATGTACACTCATAGCCTTCCGGGTTAATTTTCTAACGTTCGCTCACATTATAATTTTTGCAAATGTCAAAGTCGAAGACGATCTTACGCGGGTGCAAATTATTATACCTGCGGAATTTCCCAAGGATATACTCACGCTTCTCACGCGTCGTTCTTTTCTTTTTTTCTTTCTTTCTTTCTTTTTTTTCTGATTGCCAGGAGACTGAATTCATTTTCAAAATTATTCATCGTACGTAGAAACGTAATGAGAAATGTAGAGCAGCTTTTTGTCACCCTTCGAATGAATATGATTATGAAAAATTTTCACGAGAGACATTCTCGCTGGGGATGGGGTGATGAAACTCTAACATGATATTAGATTTCGTTATTCCACCCTGTAACGCCGCCACATTATATTCTCTGTCACTCTAATCATCATCCTCAATTCCCTAGTCGCCATCTACGACTCGTATTATATTTACTAGACCGGCAAATGTGTATCTTCGTGCTTTTAGCGCGTTTCAACGGAGCTTGACGACGACATGGCGTGTCTGCTTATGTATCCTTTGAAAACATCCAACCCTCAATCCAAACATGTGTTTCTCCCACGAAAGTGCAGTGGCTCTCGTGAATCACATTGTTCGTCAAAGAGAGAAGAAAAAAAATTATAATCTCCGACTTATAGCGCGCTAGTCATTCGGTACAGAGTCTAGATTTTTTATCATAGATAAAAACCGAACATACATTTGATTACTCGTGCAGTTCCGCACGATCATTATTTTATTCAATTTATACTGTACATTTTGATTTAGTTTCATCTATTTTATTTCTGTTTTACACGAGGTAAATGAAAATCATTTGGCAACCCCTGATGTTTTCTACGTTGAATAAACGGCGGGGTGATGTGTGTAGATAATAACCAAAACTGAAATAAAAAGGCGAGTTGTACGGCAGCTGATGCTGCAGCGTTGCGCTGGATAAATGCATTTCTCTTGCTTTCATCTCTCCGTACGTTTTTTGACGTGCTACTGCAGCAGCCTCGTTTTTCAAAGAACTTTGATAAAAGTCCGTTTGCCCGCATCGCGTAGAAGTTAGAAACAGACTTCGTGCCGAATAAATTCTGCAATATCTGCTCAACCGTATGATGTAAAAACAGCGCCCAAAATAAAAAGATTGAAAAACGGTTTTTAAAAATTCAGCAAGCGAGGCAAAGTTCTTTCCAACTCCAGCGAATCCACGAGATGCTGATAAAAAAAAACGAAAAACGAAATTATTGTAAATATGGAATCGTCGGCTTTGATATAATCAGTCGATGTCATCGGGCCCCTTCGACTACTTACATAGCCGACTACGTAATTGACTCGCGACTTGACTCGTCAAGGTGCTGACAATGAGTCGTATTAATAGGCACTCTAAGACTCGATGAGTAATACCTATAGCGAAATGTCTTATACGGACGTGTACGCCAACTGTTCGTCTGACTATCTGCAGTCTATGGCGGCACCATACAGATCGCGTGGACTGAGAAACCAGCGAAACCCACGCGACTAATAAACCTATTATTTAATTTGCGCGTACGCCTAAAGATAGAAATTGGTGTTGATGTATCGCGTAGTGGAATTCCAACGTTAAGATCAGATGCGAGAAAATCTATCGAAGATTATCCGCGTCGCGGATTAAAAACGACATCCGCGATGTGTTTGAAATCTTTTATTCCTTACTCTTTTTTTTTCTTAAAGTATAATTATCACGTCTCGCACGTGCAGTAGAACGCGCGGCAATTATACGACCTAATACGGTGTTTTGTCATGATATTATATATACATACACAGGTATATATCTACGTCACGAATCGAATCGGAATTATTATTTAAAACCGTATTTTATTTCCTTTGATTTATTTTTTTTTGAAAACTAGATAATTTTGCATTCCGTTAATTAACAGCTTTTACAGTTACCACAAGAGATTGCGTAACTATAACGGTAATGTCACGTGACTTTTGCATTCCAGTTCCGATACACTATACGCTTCTGATGACTCAGTGTTTGCCGTTCACGTGAATTATTATCGGATCTTATCGTATACATCATATCATTCCATGGGCTTGAAATTATTCTAAGAAAATTTTTGGAGATAAAACAGTCGGGGTGAATTATTATCCAAAAATTATTCTCTGTGCACACAAGTGTGTATGTACACATAAACCGCACGCCTGATTAAATTGAACCCATAAATATAAATATAATCCCCTCAACTACACAACCGCAAACAAAGCCGCTAGCAATTTCGCCCTTCAGTGATCTAACGACCCCCAAAAATCCGGGGGACGCCCCGTCCCGAATCGTCGTGCGGATATTTCTATGGCCCGTCAAATGGATCCCGTTAACTGTTCCCCAAAGTACAAGCCCCTCGTTTTCTCCGCTTTACACCATGACAGAAACCCCATTGGGAGAAGAGCCGCGGAGTACCGTGTAAAATTTATGTCGAGTGCAGAACGGAAGATATGAGGTACAGATGGAAAATACGAGTTTGCTTTTTTCATTTCCTCTGAAACAATATGGAGTTCCGATTAATCGAAGGTGCCGAGAAAGTCTCTTATATCCCCGTGGAAAAGAGCAATGCGGAAATAAATTTTCGTGCAACTAAAACTGCATTTCCGGAAGCTATAACTCGTGACGTACGATATATCACTTTCCCCCTCGTTACGTTACGAAAAATATCTGCAGTAAAAGAGAGACGTGCATTTTCTATGCATGTATACGAGATATCTTTCAACGATCGATTACGAGCGTGGAAACAACCCCCCGATGATGCGGGAAAAAGAAATTCCCACAATAACTTTTCACCCTGATTCCCAATAAATGACGAACCAGAAACGCGTTTCCGGTTATTACGCTTTCGATGGCTAGGGCGAAAGATGTGTGGAAAAATGATAAAAAAAAAAAATTGGATAACTAGACGTGATACGAAGTTTTTTTTTAAACACGAGTCTCGATCAATTAGTATTGATTCTTTTTTTCTTCTTTTATCGTTATTGTGCGAGTAAACAAAATAATTGTTCACGTAACATTCGTCCTTGTAAAATACGTGGTTGTAATTACACCGCATATATACTACATAATGGCGGAATGAACTTCTACACATTTGTCATAATAATGATCAATAACGCCTCGTTGGAATGTATGTCCGACTGTATAACTAAAACTATGTATAATATGTTTAACATAACAATTATAATCGCCGATATAAGTTCAGTTAAAGCACAACAAAGTCAACGATACATTATACCATGATGCAATGTTTTATATTAGCTCGTCGGAAAACCGATAACATATACGTATACCGCGCTTCGTAATAGATCCGCATGACATATACAAACGTTGAAATGATAACCTGGAGGAACAAAACTGAATACGATATATAATACACAGGACTTCACGTTACATTGCATTTAATTTGTATAGGGGTAAATGAATGCAGGTTTTTTTTTTATTCCTTTTTTCGTTCCTCCGGAAAGTTTTCTGGGAACGTGCCGTATGCAGTTGTATACCTCATCATGCAACGTTATATAATTAGGGGTAACGGAAGCGGCCGATAATCGGAGGGTGAAATTTAGCGTGGAATTGCTACGGCAATGGGCTGTTATTTCTATATACATATATGAACTTATTTCACTTCCGGTTAAACTATCGATCGTATCTCTCCTGCACACTGCGGTAGTCAGTCGCAGAAGATGCACCCCTTGTAGAGATATATAGAAACGCGTGCCGCAGTTGCAGACGTTATATCGCGTGTGTGCGCATCAAACACATAAATTCTTACCGGGGGAAAACACCCTCATTCAGCAATATAACCAAAAACCACTCTTATTATTAGATTTGTAGTCTCACACGTATAATATCGCACTGTATTCATGGTCGAACTTTATACAACCCCATAAATTGTGGGAATGATTTTTTAGTCTTTTTGTTTCATCGCCCAGTGCCGTACGTGTTCGGTATTTGGATAGTAGGTAACTGAGAGCTGAAAATTGTTATTCATTAATTTATTTATTTCATTTTTTTCTGGTGAAAATCGAGGCGATCCAGCGATTTGGAAACGCTGAAAATATAATTTAGTTATTATGGTTTTTTTCCTTCTTTCACAAGATGCATTTCTTAAATATTATTTAAAATAATGCAACGTGATCGTGAAACTAATAGCGACGTCGAACAACCTTGGCATAATATTTTACAGCAATCAAATATTTATACATATAAGAAAAGCGAGGCGTCAAGTTGTCGGCTATAACGTAATTCCAGCTACATACCGATCAACGATAAAAACTAGTAATTGATATCAGTTACTATACCATAAAATAAAGTATAATGCCCAAGGAAAGCGAACCTTTTAGACGATGGGATTTTTTATTCGGCAAATAAACTTAAAGAAAAAGAAAAAATCACACGTGTTCGAATATTAGTTACATGGGCACGTAAGTTTCTTGTATGAAAAAACTAGAAACCGTGTCACCCATTTAATGTGATGGAGATATAAACTATTTTTATGTTACATTTATCGAACAGGAACACAATGCCAGTGATTTAAATATGAAAAAATAGAAAAAATAAATTTTTTGGCCTTCGAACACGGTATTCACAACGAAATATCTTTCGAAAGTTTTTTCATGCTCAACTTGTACGTAGCTCCGGTGTACTTATATGTAGCTTCCTTTGCACTTTATAAATGTTAAACTATAATAACTAAATTTTTATGGTATTTGAAACTACACGTTGTAATATCTTCGGACAATTTATTCAGTTATAATAACCTATTATATGGATTAATAAAGGTTGAATTTTGTCACGGTTTTAATTTGATCCCAGGGGGAGGACAGGGGGGTGTAATAATCGTGACATCGTCGCAGACAGTATTACCTAATTGTCCTGTATCGGTATTGAATTATTTTTAACTCGTTTTTCAAAGCATGTTCGAAACACGCGGGTTCGATGTGTAATTTTCATTCGACATTTAAAGAGCGTATTATAACCGTCTCTATACGAAAGTTAAGGTTTGCGAAAAGAACTAGTTCCCTAAAAATAGCTATAGCTTTATATGCACATGCGCGACATCAGGCACGATTAAATTAGACTTTGAAATTCACCACTTTGTCGAACAAAAAAGATCCAGGGACTAGTTTCTTTGTCGATACACCATGTTTTGAAATTTAAATTGACCGCGTTCGTTGTCGTTGTCGTCTTCGTCCTTCTCTTCTCTCCTCTTCTCTTTTCTTCTCTTTTTCCTTTCCTTTTTTTTTTATTTCTCTCAAGTCGTGCGACGGTTACAACAGTTAAATGATGCTCTCTCACCAAGGCCTTTTCAATTCCTCCGCAAACTCGCGGAACGTAGAAAGGGTTTTCTTCTTCTTTACACCTACATTATCACGCAACTTTATTACCACTTCTTACCCGCAATTCGGTCTTGCAAAATTAGAAGAAACCTCACATTTCATCTCGCAATATCAGCCGATCTAATTTTTCTTTTTTTTTAAATTTTTTTCCGGAAAGATTATTGAGAGAGAAAATACAGGTATTCAAAATCAATCGACTCATTTTTTATTCATCTTCTTTCACGTATCCCTAGATCGTAGTTTTAGAAATTTTATACCATCCGCCCTATCTAATTGTAAGTGCACGAATATGTAGAAAGATCTACAACTATCTCTTAGATGATAAGATCCATTTTCAATTACGTAAAAAACTAACAGAGTATCTAGACATCAGACGAATAACTTTGCCGCTGATCCTCTGTGTAGCAGCTCATTACATCACGTTTCCTTGAACTTTATGGTCATGTCCGTCCACATAGTCAGCCGTACGTTATAATCTTCCATGTGATTTCAAACTTCGAGTTTCATTCAGAAGGAGACGGACAGCCGGAAGCTATCTGCTGAGAAAAAAGAACACATTTTGGTTTCTAAATTAATAAATTTCTCATTCATTCTTCATACATGCAGTTTTGACAACTCTATATTCTTCGATAAACCCCCGTAGAATTTTTGATGAATTTTTTTTCCTTGTTTCCCTCGGCTTAAATTTGTCTACTAAACAATCTAGCACTCGATGTACTTCTAGTTCAGTTTCCGTGCGGCGGCCTCGATCGTCCTTGCCCCACGTTGTAGGCAACGACGGTAGGCCGGATTAGAAAGGCGCTGAAACTAGCTGCGTGGGAGGGAAAGTTTAAGCGTGATTTCAGACGCACACTTCACGTAGCGTACTTCACGATAATATAATATTACGATCAAAAGTAAGTGTTTAGAATATAGAAAGAAAAAAAATTATGAACTCTTCCATACAGGCAAGACCATATACATATGATATTAATTATTCTTCTTCTTTTTTCAATCACGTAACTTGATTAAAATCATTTATTTACCTAAATTTTAATTATTTTCACCGAAAAACTAATCACAGAGACCTAGAGAGAAAGGGGAAAAAATTCAATACCTTTTCTCATTTGATTTTTCAATAATTTTACAAAGTATATCGAGAGGGATCGATTTCACCGTTTCACCTCATAATTATAATTAAATATAAAATCATCGATTGCAGCTGAACGATCCGTAGGTTTTTTTTTTCTCCGATCTTTAGTTTCTATTCGATACGTTACGAAATCATTGATGATCATTTGAACGCGGAAAAATTGTATGTGTTCAGAAATAACATAAAAACGATATTCAAACTTTCCTATGAATTATTATTGAATCATCGAAATACCTGAGTTCGTTTTCATCTTCCATAATAAGGGGAGTGTGAACAATGGACGATATCAATCACTTTCTTTACGGAAATATTTTACACGTGACTGAAATGAGACTATATTTAAATTCATTCGCAAATCACGTGCACGTGGATCGCGGGCAGAATCGGCACCAAAAATTGTGAGAAGAATAAGATTAAAACATGAGTCTTATTTTGAAGAATACATGAATCAGTATAATGACGTCAATGCAATTCTTCTTCATCTCGGCTATACTCCCTATGCATTGTTATACACGTGTAATCAACACGTACTCAACAATTATCGCAGTATAAGGATATGAAGAATCATTGACTTCTTTTTTTCTCTTTGCTTTTTCCTCTTACGAGCACCGCACTTCGTTGCGTCGTTACTTCGGCTTCATTTATCGTCAGTTATGCGCACGCTGGTTCTAAATTATTACGATAAAAATCAAATCCTCTCTAGTTTTGATATGAGGCAGGTAAATGAACGAGTAGCGTTGTTGTCGGGATTGACGTATCGGAGATCAGTAGGCAGACCTCATATACTTCGGACCGGTGAAATGGGACGAAATAAAATAAGTCCGAAACATCTTCGTGACAGAAGATTCATCACTCGGTAGTTGGTAACCGGGACCGACCCTCGGACGACTTTTTCTTTTTTTTTCTCTCTCTCTCTTTCTTCTCTACCTCCTCTCTTTTTGACCGATCTTTATCTTTCCGTGTCAAATGAGTTCTGCTTCGCTACAGAAATTAGTTAAGTGGTTCTAACTGTCCTAAGCCCGGTTTCAGACCCCCGGAATTTATTTATTTTTTCGTTCCTCACTTTCTTTTCTTTTTCTTTTTTCTTCTTCTTTTCTGCGGGTCCTTCAATACGGTGGACATATTGCTGTAGTTTCTGATCTGAAATTTGAAAAATTGAAGAAAATTGTGTACAAAACTTTATACCAACACAAAATTCGAACCTGATTTATTTTTAATACGAGAATCGGACGCACTCGTGGTTTCGTAACGTCGGACTATTATACGCTCTATATAATGAGGCAGTAATTAAAATTGACACTGATTATCACGAATATAATACGGACAGTAGGTATACGCTGCGCTACCGCGGTGCAACGTACGTCGCACGTCGTTGAAGTTTTTCAACGCTTTTTATTTGTTTTATTTTATATTCTTTTTCTAGGATTGAGATAAATCGAGATATTTTGTCAGTGACAAATGTAGCTTTCGAAAAAAATCGTTCGACCGAACACATACTTAAATATAATTACACACCGCACATGTTCGAGTTTACACCGTGAGCGACCAGGTTGTCAATGGGAATGGGAACGTGCACAGTATTTTACCAATCTATAAGAGACGGGCTTCGTGATTTTGAAAACAAAAAAATTTCAAGAAAGAAGCAACAAATGAATTCGAAGCGAGGTAACCTATTTTTCATTCATCGTTATTTTATCTTGTTCTATTTTACTTCGGTTCTGAAGAATTGAAATTTTCGGAGTACGAGGAGTGTCGGTTAGTTGAGGTGTTTTAAATTTCTTGTCAATGTCGTTTGATGATTTTACTGCACTTCGGGATGAGCTTCCTGGTAGGCGAGCCGCGCGGTTATCGAAGATAAAATTTTCGATATCTTTTCCAATATTCAAAGATCTCCGTATTAGGAAATCCGCGTGATATCCTCGTATACCCCTCCGTTTGCTGCAGCACCACAGCACCGGCAGCAACTATAAGCTCCAGTCTCGCAAAACTGATAAATTATGCATTGCATTATTCATGCTCCACTGCCATAACCATACGCAACCATTTACAAAGGCTTGTCATCTCGGTGTATACGGCAAACTTGTACATTGCACAGAGTTTCATTTTGCCTATGTTATATTCTACCCACCGCAAAATATAGTCAACAACGTGCAGAACAAAAAAAAAAAGAAAGAAAAGAAAAAAGCACACAAAAATGAAAAAATAAATAAATAAGAAACGAGTAGAAGAATAAAAATCCCCTCCAGGCTATTTCGCCACCCGTAAAAATGATCAACGTGAAAAATAGAAATGATTAAAAAAAAAATGATTAAGAAAATGTCAGCGAAGCAAAATATTATACAGAGAGATATGGAACTGCGACTGCGAAAATATAATCTCCTTCATATTTTTTACTGGTTCAAGGAGACTGAGATCTTCTTTGCTTTGTTTTGTCTTTTTTTTTTGTAATCAAAAAAGTCTCTGTGACCAAATATGTCCGTACGTAATACATACGTATATCCTGTTTTACTGTTACACGACTTTTGCAGCATCGCGGTGTAAAGCGCAGAAAAACATATTTTTTTCAGATGATTTATATTATAATTTGTTGTCTTTTTCTTTCTTTGTGGTTGCAGAATCTGCAGCGAAATTGCACAGCGTTTGCTCGTTCTGAGTTCTGAGAGAATTCATTCATCGGTATAAAACGATCGCAACGTATTTGGCTACCGGATCATTAAACGCTCTAATTTTGTGTGGAAGAAATCTAGGGAAAATAGGTGAGTTGCATCTGCCTTTTATTTCTCGCTATTCATACGCGTATAAAAGTACGAGATGAACAGAGTGCACCGGTGGTGCATCAGGTAATGCAGCTGTGTATGCGTAGTCGTCGGCGTCGCGACGGCGGCAGTTTGTCGGTGGCTTTCGTATCTACTCGTTAAAATTCGGAACTGGCGCCGATACGGAGAGGGAAAAGTAAGTCTGTGTTAGGTGGGGATCCAGACTCCAGGATAGTCTGTGTCCAGTATATGGTGGGGACTCCAGTAAAACGCAGCGCGCTATTCAATTGTGAGTCAACTTTCGGAGTGAGCGGCCGTACGTAACGGCGCTCGCGAATCGCGTGATTACAATCGTCGACCCGCAGCTTATGGGATTTTTATTTATCGTACAAATAATAAACATCTGCGAGCAGATTGTAAAGAGAGAAAACAAATACAAGTAAATAATCAAAATTAAAAGTGAATAATAATATCGTTGAAATAATGCGTTTCATTTTGATACGATCGCGTTGCAGTGACGTGGTGCTCCGTTTTTTGAGTTAAAAAATTTGAAAAAAAAAACAACAACAACTAAATACAAATTTACGTAAAGTAAATCGGTTTTATATATCGTTCTTTTGTTTATTAATCGTTTGGTTTTTTTTCTGTTTTCTTTTTTGGTATCATTATTGAAAAACGCGATTAGATCGTTGTTTGATTAACACAGTGCCTTATCTATACGACCAGAGGATACTTGTGCTACGTCCGAAAAAAAACAAAAAACCAAGATTAATTAATTCGTTCGTTCGTTATTTCGGAATTTCTGCTGCGGAGTTAATTCAGTCGGTTATTCACCAGTGTGAAACGGTGTTTGATAAAAAAAAAAAAAGAGAGAAATTTGATCAACCAACAAAAACGTATTGAAAACACGTACAAATTTTTGGATTATTTATCAGAATAAATACCGTGCGGCAGCTATGACTGCGGACGGTTTATTATTCGAGACCACCAGCACCCCAGGGCATCTTGCACCTACCCCGCAGCGACTTGAGAGGCTACTTTCGAAGCAACCTCTCGAGGAACTCTACGAGGTCGAGGAACAACCCTTTGCAAGGTAAAAAATTCTTTCGGTTTTTTTCTCTTTATTTGCCTCATTTTTTCGTTATATTTTTGGATGACAATGGTAGTAATTTCGGCGAACGCATGTGTACGGTTTAAATGCTAAGGTGTATTAAATTACTGTGGCGCAAATAACAAGCGCGAGTACATCGATACGAAAGTAAGTAAGCGAGTAAGTAAGTATGTATTAACTGGGTATATAGGTACACATATTTTCTAACCGGTAAAATAATAATCGCGTAATTGCTTCCTCCTCATTTTACGACCGAATATAACTTTTAAAGTCCATCAGTCGCTCTCGCGCGGCGCGATGTTTTATAGAAATTTATAAACGAATGTCTATAACTATACGTGTAATTATTTTACACACACTCCTAAACACGTATTTGGAATACTGGAGTTCAGTAGTTTCCGTGTCAAGGTATGTACGTACGACTAAATAACAACCACCAACGGGCCATGTGTGTCCGACGAGAGTATGGATAGGTGTACATAAATAGAAGATATATTATCATCGTGTCGAAGAAAGTTCGACCGCTGTGGGAGAGGTCGTGGCACAATACATACGCTTCTTATGAATCCGTCGCATTCGCCTCATTCCACTTACGTATTATACGTTACAAACGATATGCAGATATTCAACGTGAATCTTCGACGAATTACAAAAGGAAATAATCGAGTAGCGGAAAATATCGGCGGGAGAAAAGAAATTATTTAGTAAGAACAAAAAAAGTAAAAGAACATTCCTAGTGTCGAGAGGTCAACGAATGGAATTTTTTTTACAAATTTTATCGATTCATCATCATCATCATCCTGCGCTTCTATAGGTGTGAGTATTTGAAGGAAAAAAAAATCACATATATTTCTGAGTAAAATATCTACGTTATTGTTAATGATAGAATATAGGTGTATGACGACGTCCTTGACTACATAGAATTATACTAGGAACTAGATCTAGTATATGTATATTACTGGGATTATATGATACATGCATTCCTACACGTAGTATATACATTGCCGTATATACACAAGACGTTGAATTAATTTCCTTGCAATTCTCCCTCTAGGTATATACAAATATGTATACATATATATCTTTTATAACATGCCCCGGTGCACTCGTTGATTATAAAAAGCGAACCGCAATTTTTAATTTTTCTTCTTTTTTCTTCCTTATCTTTTCTCTCTTATTTTCAGACCATTTCTTTTCAGCGTGAGATAAAACGCACTCGTCTAAAAATTCCGATAGCTTGAGAAATTTATTATTCCATCAAATAATTTCTTATTTTTTTAGTTTCATTTTTTGAGCTAAAAACGAAAATCCGATAATTAGGTTTATTTCCGATCAACGGTAAAAATCAGTCGAATAATTTCTTCAGAATTTCATACATAGGTATGTCAAACCTGTTACACTTTTATGTATATACGTACTAATCGTTTGACATCGGTAGAAAGGTGCAGGTGTGTTACGTGTATATTAGAATGCGTTCTAAATAGGTTATGCGTATGTATATATCATGTACATATTTATACCGCTAACAAAATAGAAATATATTAAGAGTCTATTTTGAATTTATGTATGGTATATCGTGATATTATTCATGCACTGTAACGCGATCTTTACGCGCGATTTGTTCTGCAGAATTCGGAGGATCGATCGATCGATCGATCAATCGATTAAAATCACGGTCAACTGCAGATCGTCACGAATTACCGCATTTATCCTAGATTTTGATACGAACCGTTTCAAGAACTAAATCTCTATACCGCCATCTTATTTCTCATTTCTCGTTTTCAATATCGATTCTACTCTCTATGATTTTTCTTCATTTATTTAAACATATCGAATCTATTTTTTCTTTAATTAAGACAGTGCCCTCCAGGCATGGATCGGGGACGGTTGATTACACATTCATTGATATATCTTTTAGATCTTTGAGAAGATAGATTTTTTATCCATGTACAGATAATGCTCACGAATAACTAAGTCAAAAGTTAGTTAGCTCAGCTAAGCGCGCCATTCAACCCGACTAACAGCAATCGTGATTCATTCCGACCGATCGTAGCGTACTTAATTATACAATATTTCTCATCTGTGTTGTAACCGTATCGATTATTCATTTTCCGATTGATTTCGAATCCGAGAAAAATACTTACGGGGTAATACACAGCAGCGTGGAATGTAGCGATGGTGTTTCCGTGATCACTTGGGCGAATCGAAATTAAGCCACCGCGGTTGATTCCGACCGAAGTCCCGTCGCCCCTCCACTTCCTTGTGGGGCCCTGTATTATATACTTTATATTATATATATACATCTACTCGACGGTTACACCCGGGGGCCCCAAAGATGTGCTACATTCGTCCAAGTTCCGATCTCTTCTCTTCCATCTCCCGGTCACTGCCACCGATCTTGAAACTACCTTAAATATACCCACGTCGAGATCTTTTCGAATTCGGATTATCAATGAGATCGATTTTTCCGTCTTCGATATTATATATCCCTTGCCTCTCGCGTACATTTTTGTCAGGGGAATTTATATGTACACCCGGTGAGATTGATTCTGACTCTTTTCTCTATGCAAAACGGAAGGACTTTGAGTCAGAATCAACCTCGCCGGGTGTACATACGATGTACAAAATTGTCGGCATTGCTGCTCCTCCAGGATGTTGCAGGTTATGCAGGGGTGATATATGAGATTATATTGAGTAGGCGATGAAGAAAGTACGTTTTGCATCTAAAGTATAAAATGAAGTAAAAAAAGACGCTGCTGTTGCATAGTTGCAGCTATATAAGCGCCATCGTAATATCGTGTACAAATATACATACCTATATATATATATATATCTATATATATGAATCTAGTTATGTGTCTACATACATATTTTCTATAAAGGTATACTATAAGGAAGACGCCAGTAGGGTGTTATAGGCGACGGCATTCCGATATGCACGCGTGCATGACTTATTCATTAACACCTGGGGTCTCTACCAGGCGCCTAATCATTTCTCACCCGATCATTACTCTTTGGTATTTTCTTTTCCTTTCATTTTGTTTACTTATTTTTTTTTTTTTTTTGAATTTTTTTCTTTTTCTGCACACTTCGTTTTCTTAATACTTCGTAACTTCATCGCCATGCACGCTCTGTCAATTCGCACACGCCTTTTAACAGACTGGCATAAAATATACATCTATATTACTACATATGGGCATATATTGAATCCTCTCTTCTCTTAATCGATTAGGTAATGAATTTTATAATAAATGAATGGATAAAATAAAAAGTAATATCTCACCGTATAGAATCGCGAGGGATCTTTTCCTGATTTTTTCTATTTCAACTTTTTTTTTTGGTCCTTCTGCCGCAGTGTAATGTACAGCTGGCTGGTACGGTTTGTAAGGTTTAACGTATCTACCAATAAGGGTATAAATATCAGACTACGATGCATACCAGACGGTCTCTGAATGCCCCTTTCTCGGCCACTGCATATATGCGGTGGGCACCATCCGGGTTATTTTAGAACCACGGCAAAGCCTTAGCCTTAGACGAAGAGCACAAGCCCCACGGCTATCCGCGGTCGCTCATCCAACGGTCGTGAAATGCACTGTGCAGTTACATGCGCATGCACACTCTTTGATAATAATTTTCAAAGTTTACCGCAAACCCGGTAATTTTGAAAAATATATACACGCGCACGCGAGACACCGAAGAAATTTTGAGCGCGTATGAAAAAAATAAGGAGAAATAATGGCGGTGCTTTGAATTTTTTTTTTTTTCCCCGATCTACAAATAATATAGGAATTTCGAACTGTAAAAACGGACCGGATTTTAAAATGAATGTACCTATAAATTTACATACCGAACGCAATAAGAATTTTAATTATTCGTTTATAAGACGATATATAGAAACTTTATAACGTTTTCCTAACCTGACACTGTTTGATTTTAATTCCAATTAGTAATGAGCCGGACTAGAAGTTAGCGTTTTTTTCGAGAAACGAAGCAATTACATTTATCGCGATTTGTCAACCGCGTACGCTAGCTTTGACTGCGGGGATCTCTACCTCGATTTAATTAGGTAGCATTTTAGCACCTACACGTTTTACATTTTTTAACATTCACAAATTGCGTATCTAGTAACCATACATCCTTTCTAAGGAGGAAAAAAACAAGAAACTTGTTTTTTCCTTTAACAATCTCAAAGGTACTGTACACCCATTTCTTTCCTCATATATTTATTATCTCGTCGACGTGGAAACGCGTTACCTCTTTATTTGATTGTACGTTTTTATAGTTTTATTTATTTATAAATTTTTTTTTTTCTCTCTTCTTTTTTTCGTTTTTAATTTTATCTCCGCATCTTTGCGCGCGCGGGCATATTATATAATAAAGTTCCTCAAAGTTTAGTGCCCCCGCTTTATAACCGTAAAGATCAACGGGCTTCGTCGCATACGTATACCTGATAATGTTATACCTACTGCTATGTCGTTTTATACGGGCTTCTTCCATAACCGTTGCGATTACATGACGGAAAAGTTTGAGCTAAGAAATACCCGATCTATATTAATTGAAGTCTTTTTTTTTGCCAGCTACTCCGTCTTTTTATTCTTTATATTCTTCCTCCGAGAAAATTTAAAGAAAAAAAAAAAAATTTTACCTGTACAAAATATGTCCGGATTTTGATGTCTATTTTGACTAATTGAGAGGTACCTACGTATCGAGATCTCGTCTTTTAGGCAGTTGGTTTTTTCTCTTCGTTTTTGTTCGTTAGTTTGGGGGAATTTATTCTTCTTTTCAACCGCGTGTACGACCTAAGATATATCCTGTATCAAACATCCTGCAGGACGCAGCTGCCGACGTACCCGTGCGCCCTGCTTAAGGAACAGCTGTTCTGTAAAAACGTGTTTGTCACTGGCAAAGACTCCATGAGGACTCTCATTTTATAAGGGAGTCGCCGGGTTTCTAGACTCGTAGGATTTTTTTTTTTTTGTTACCTACGCTGCTTTGTATCACAGCGACGAATTTTTGAAAATATCATCTATCTCGTGGGTCTCGTCTATTTGATGTGCTAAAAAATTTTTATATACCTACGTAGGTACATGTGAAAAAAATTTGATGAAAAACCCGTTTTCTTAGATCGTTTCCTGTTGAAATCGCGATAAAAAAGCGATCATTCCAGATAAAGAAGAGAATAAAAAAATGAAGTTGTTTCTATTTTTTTCCTTGGTGTACTTCGCGAATTTATTCCCATGGAATGGAAATGAACCGCGATCGTAAAATGTATAAAATATTTCGAAATCGTGATCACGCAGCAGCAGCGGCAGCGGCAGCACCATAACAGCGGGGTAGTGATCTAGGGTAAAGGTGGGCCATTCAGATCACGACCTTATAGATCATTGCGATCGTAAATGATCCAGTAATATACCCTTTCTCTATACTTCGCGAGCCAACTTTCGTGTCGTGAAACCCCATGGCAGCAACGAGGATCGTGCAGATCGTAGGATCCATAGATCTTTAGATGTGTCAGGTTATGTTACGTACTTTATAACTCTACGGTAATCCTGGGATAGACATAATAATATATAATACATTGCACAATTATTTAGGTACATATCTCTATCTGTACGTCCTCGAGGTTTTTTTTATCACCTACTCCGTTGCAAAATTCTACAATAGATGTACTAAAAACTTATGCATACGAAAAAGTTTTGGTTTTTTTTTTCTCTTTTGTCTTCTCTATTATTCGCAGTTGACACTCTCTACACCGCGTGACAATCGTGCGTTAAATTAACGCTACCGTAATTCTAATAAACACGCGATTAGGTAAACAATTTAACGGATTTTGATGATTTTCGAACCGTGAAAAATTGGCGTTTAAAATTTTACCTCACTCAGTCAGTTTAACCGATGTCTCGGATCATGATTTTTTTATTTCAGTCGCTACTTTTTTTCTTTTTTCATATACTTAGCATTTCTGTATATAAATACATACATAACGGCGCTGGGTACCCGCAAGTGGATTGAAAATTTTTAGTTCTGGTCGATTTTTTTGTCATCCATTAATCTTTTTCTTTTTTTTTTTTTTTCTCTCATTTCAAATTTTTTCACGATGCTCAACTCGGCGTGCCCACGCGTGTTCATTTTATTTTATCATTTTATTTCTTTCATCTCCTGCAGACTCGATATATATCTCCAAACGCATCCGCGCCAGAGACTCACGTTTATTCAAAGATGCTGCTTTCATTCATATAAAACGAGAAACTGCAGCATAGGTCGCGTGCTGTCCTGTCTGTGTCGGGTCTACATATAAATATATACGTGTTCTCCGGAAGGGTTTTCCTTTTTTTTTCTCGGAATTTTTTTTTCTCATATTTGATGAATGGAAAGAAGTGGAAGAGAAAGAAAAAAAATTTATATCATTCGAGATTAACTCGCTATGAAGTCGAATCTTTCCGCGCGTAGGCCCGCGTGCCCCAGACTGACCACTGGGCGAAACAAAAAAAGAAAAAAGAAAGAAAAAACAGTAAAAAATCTTTTCAATTCTCGTTCTTCTTCAGACTTCCGTCTACATTAAGCACATATCATACGTAGCCTACCGACCGAAATCTATATCAAGTTCGTATCAATGATACGAAAGTATCACGGAATTCGATTTAGAAACTGGTAACTGTACATAAATTCAACTTTGTAGCACTGCGCGTTTTATATATAGTATAACCTATTACCATGCTCCTGTTGCTGCACCTCTCTTTTGAACGATATTAAACTATGAGGACAGGTAGATAAAGGTATGGAACTGCTCTTACTTCCCACGTATTGTACGGGCATATACTAAAATATCTTAAAGTTTAAAGTTTTTCTATCTTTTTTTTTTTTCTTTTTCTTTTTCTTTCACACACGTATGGCGCATATAGTGTGGGTGTCTATCTTCATCTATGCGCGTATATAGCTAGCTTTGTTAGGTGTCACTTGTTCCTTTGACTTTGTAGTCCGTCTCCGGTTCTTTTATATTCGGGTTTTTATTTTTAATTTTTTTTTTTGGTTATTTTTTCCCTTTCTAAATGGGGCTGGTGCAATGACGTATCGTAGGAGGCGGCGTAGCTACTTTTTATATAGTCGATAGAAAACTTATGCTAAGCTTTTAACCGATTTGTAAAGTCACGTAGAACTGCATTCTCGAAAAAAAAAAATGTATAGAATGAAAATTTGAGCAGTCTCTCTCTCTTTCTCTCTTCTTTTGTGCTTATAGATTTTCTCACCATAAAAAATGAAGAGAGAGAAGGAGAATGTTTTAACAATTGTATTCGTGCGATGAGATGCTCTCGTAATCTCATTGACCTGGAAGCTGATCGGTATAATAAGAAAAAATTAAAAGACCTCGATGTAAAAATAGAAGATATTATATTCTAGTGCCCCTAATTTTGTATGATGAAGTCCATTGTCTAGTCGATTCGCTTCAAGGTGTATGAGCTCCTCCTTCTGCAGTTTCGATAGTAGTTTGTCAGTGGGAGTAGCAAAGCGGCAGCTGCCAATCATATTCGATTCGATTCGGTCTAGTTCCAAGGCAATAGTTGGGTATCATCGATTTCAACGATTACGAAACGATCGATCATCGCGATATCCTATCCCATCCTGGCGCGCGATCGCGATTTGTAAAAGGCATAGTAGGTATTCGGTGAGTTCGAATTATATAGGATGATGATCAGGACCGTGTCGTCATCGTAATTTCATGTCGATGAATAAAATATGAATTTCTTTTTTTTTTTATCATCTCATTTCATATCATCCGATTGTAGCTAGATAGAACTTTATGTGTGCAGTAATATAGTTCACTGGCACAGCATAACTCGATTCGCACCGACCTTCACCTGGACCATTTACATTACTAGGGCAACTTTGTTCTCTCAATTCCATTCTCTATAACTATCCTTTTTTTCACATCTTGTACGGTATTCGTCCGCGCGTTTGCATCCGTGCGAAATCTTATTTGTAATTTCTATGTTCTCAAGTTTCCATTTCAAAACCGGACGCGAATCGTATTAATGTGCGTAAATTTAATTCCCGTTTCTATCATCATCATTAATATTTGTTCAAAGTTTCGCTTAGCCTCGTACTTTTATTTTTATTTTTTTTTTCAATTCTTTTATGTACATAACACGCACATTCCATTTGACACTCTCGGGTTGCAGAAAATTTTCTGTACATGTGACTAAATAACGAAGCGTCTCTCTTATATTTTAATGTTACTACTTTTGCAGCTCTACTCTATACGTTGACCAGTAAATGTATAATATAGTAAGTTGTTGGGTATAAATTAACCAACTAACGAACGACTTCGAAATCATTTGCGAATGTTTATTTTATACAAGCCTGCTTTATTACCACATCATGATTTTATTAACACCCTGGCGTATCGCGTTATATATTCATATAGGTATGTATCACATGTACAACGTACGTTGTGTGTGTTCCAAGAATTAATCGTTATAAGTAAATCAGGTTACGAACGCGAAAGGTGCGATTAAAATCACCATCGACAATTTTGTCAAATTTCTTCTTTTTTTTTTTATCTCTTTTTTATTTTTATCTGTGATTCTTATCTATTCTTTTTCCTTAACTTTTAACGGCCGGAAGTACGTATGTATGTACATGCTCAGATCCAGATGCATTTCTATTTAATTTATTTGGTGATTCTTTTTTTTTTTTTATAGGGGAAGAAATTTCGCACTTTCTCTAGAGAATTTTAGAAGCTTTCTTGCTCCGGCTTGATCTATAAAGTTACGTAAAATCGGACCACGTATATAATATATATACACATCGATAGGTTGATATATATGACAAGAGAACATGAGAAATTTATATTATACATATCCAGCAGGTTCGTTTATTCGTTCGATCGATCGGCCGATTAGAATTGGAATTCGCAGGTCTCTTTTGAGACCCACGGTACGCGACTGTACGGGCAGCAAAAGACACCCACTCTAAAGTTCCTTTCTAATGTAAACCAGGATCTTGCGCTGGCTGATCATTTTTATATATATATTTATATGTATATATGTTATAATTACAGACGGCGATTTTATATTGCTACCTATTATATATTTCTTTAAGAATTCCGGTAGGCAGTTGTTGTTCTGCCCACTATTATATGCCTCCAATGGCGCCTCGTATATATATATCACATGTATAATATGAATCTGTAATTTCTCAAGTATATACCTTGTACACTAAAACTATACCAATCTTTTTTATTTTATTTTATTTTAGTTTTTTTTTTTTTGTGTCAACGTAGATCTGGTTGGAAAATTTTGTTTAAAATGTTAAAATGTATCTCACGCGTGTGCAGCGACCGGTGCGTGATTAGAATATTAATACAGCAGATATCGCTTAGATGGAAGATAAAGAAGTAAAAAAAATAGTAAAAAGTAAAAAGTAAGATGTCTATCGAAGCAAACATCTCTTGGTTCACTTTTACTCATGCGGCGATCGATCATCATCATCATCATCGTCACACTCCTGCTTTTGCTCCTGGTACTGTGGATGCTGCTGCTCATGATGATGATGATGATGATGATGATGATGGTATATAGCGTACTCTGTTGGCATTGCACGACTCGAGGACGCTACACGTTGGATTTCACTTCACCGTGTGTAATTTACATTCGGTGAGGTTTTCAACGCGATGCCCGCCGTTTTTGATGCCGATGTTGATGCTGATCATATGTATATATACTATATGCCATATACGTACGTATGGTACGCGAGAATTATCCGCGAGAAAATTTTCTGATCCAAAGACCGACAACCGTGTGGCTAAAGAAAGCCCATGGGCGTTACGGAGATCGGAGTCTCAGGTGAAACCGTGACGGCCAAGGTTACGCGATGGCTGTAAAGATTTCCAAAAATTCAATATTCTACTGGCAGAAATATCTGAAAATGTCGACGATTTTGATTCTTTTTTGTGCTCTTCTTTTCTTTTTCTATTTCTATCCTCGGTCATCTCCTTCAAGATTTCCTATCTGAAAATGAAAGAAATAATCTAACATAATTTTACTTTTTTCTTTTTTCTCATATCTACCCTGGTAACATTATCTATATGGTAAATTAATGATTATTGCACGTATATGTAGAGGTAGAGATTTTCGAAGAGCGGATCATTTGATGTAATAAAATTTCTCGTTACTTATTTGGATGACAGCGAATCGTTTGCGAACAGGTGTGCTTATTGGCGGGCGGATATAGGTAACTAACGTCCTTTCTCCTTGGGTGGCGTCACTGGTAGGTATACAGCTGACCATCGCGTCGTTAAACGCGAGCATATGTACAATAGATTCATATGTTAAAAATTTTATATACCTACTTTGTACGCGTTTCAAACTGACATACTTTTTCCTTTTTTTTTTCTATCTGCACCGTAACAATAAGATACGATACGATATGATGGAGATATTTTATCATACGTGAAGGGAGGGGCGTCTGTTTAGACACTAACGAAGCAAAAAATCAATCCTCACATAAACGCAGCCTCCTCGTGATACTGTAAAATAAATAAACGAGTAAATGGAAAAAACTAGAGAAGGGTGAATGAAAAAAAATTAATGCCACACTCAAATTTCACCTAAAAATGTTTCTAAGCTCGTATAATACGTCACTAGTTGTGCCACGTGTTTCTATGAAAGCGCAGCTGCGCCCGCACGCTCTTGGAAAATCCCTCTGGTTCAAAATTTGGGGCGGTATTTGTAACAATTTCGACTTCCGTCCACCTGGTGGAATTGTACATAGTAGTAGATTATTTTTTTTTCTTTCAATTCAATTTTTTCGTCACCTGCGACTGACGGTTGTAAAGTGAATGGAAACCGTCGTATCAAATATATCTTTCTTTTTTTTTTCATCGATCATGTATTTTGTTGAAGTGATACGTAAAACTATCTAAATGGTACATCCTATAGGTATAACTATGTGTAAAATATATATACGTCTATATGTATTTAACCGTGAAAGTTAAATCGTGATTACTGCAGAAACAGCTGTCGCTGCTGCTGCTGCTGCTGCTGCTGCTGCTGCTGTTTCGGATTCAAAATTATATATTCGAGATCTTATGTATTCATATGTGTAGTATATAATATACACTGTACGTGTGTACCAAAAACCTGAGTGATGCGATGGAACTCAGGTTTGGAAATACCTTTAAGGTGGAGATATACGCCGTGATCCTCGCGAGCGCGGCGAAAGTGGATGAAGAAGTATATAAGTATAAAAAAATAAAGTCGGACGTATTTCCTGCCGTGCCAACGGAAGTTTACCGTATATGATTATTATTATTATCATTATTATTATCATATTTATGTAGATATGCATAGGTATGTATCAGCTACACCACCACCAGGTCTCTTACAATCAGCTCAGCTTTGACCCCGCGGGCCACGCGTCTCTAATATCTTTCTATGGTTCCTACATCTAATAAACATCTATATACATTATGTACTTTTACATTCTCATTTACGGCTTCAAGATATGTCCCCATTCTTTTGTCAAGACCCTCGGGTCCCCCCCTCTAGACATTTGATATCATACCTCCCAATGCTACACTGCACGGTGTTTAACTAATTTTTTTTTTTCTTTATTATTTTATTCGTCAGCACTTAAAGTCCAGGTACTCAAATCCGTGATTTGATTATATCTTTTTTTTGCGATATCAATTTTTGTAATTTAATTTGAATTTGTTGTATAATATGAGTTTATATACGAGTGAAAAATGGCGTCGGAGTTAGCAGCTTGGTTTAGAGCGTGCAGCGTGTGAAATATTTTCACGTGGGTTTGGTCAGCATCTCGGCATATCAGAAGGAACGGCAGCGAATGATGATGACCTGGATGCAGTGAAACCTGCACAAACACTGCGCGGTTGTATAGTGTGGGACGTGATTTGCCTGAGGCATTCGTACGCGCAGGGACCCGCGAATTCCACGTTTACAACCTGATCGCGCGCGAGTAGTTTGAAGTCGAAAACTCCAAGTGATCTCGAGACTTTTTGTAAGATTTTCTAATCCTCTGAGATTCCAATTTAATTTTTCTTTTTCTATAACCGTGATAGAAGATCGTATTAGAAAACTATCGAAGAAGCTATATACTCCAATTTTTGACAATCTTATCGGGGTGTATTTCGGTTCGAAACTTTAGATTATGAATCGCATTTTTATCTTTGCAACGTTATCGAACCATCGATACCTAGTCCTGTAATTTTTGTTAGATATATAAATTTCATACATGAGATCTGGCGCCTGCAGCAGCAGCATCAGCGTGGCAGCAGTATCTCGGTTATTAACATCAGACGTCGTACGTTAGCACAGTTTTCTCCTCTCAAGACGACGCGAGAAGCCCCGCGGACTTGGCGCCGTATATTCCCGCGTCTCTTGCAGGCATGCAATGCGTTTCTTCTCTTCCGTTACAAAACTACCACGTGTGCGTGCCGTGGTGTTCTATAAAGTATACGGGAAACCTGAACAGAACAAAAAATAAATAAAAAAAAAATAAAAAAAAAAATGCATTTGCTTCCGAACGAAATCATCGCGGTCATCGTATGTACACATAAGCTGATATCCCTCTCGATCTATACCAACTCTCAAAAACTTGTATGTAGTATATGATAAGGTTGGAAGAAAAGAAATATGTTTCCTTTTTTCTTTTTTTTTCTATTCGTTTGATTTTTCCTTCTTGAATTTTTATAAATGAACCGGATGAAGTTCTCTAACTGGATCAAGTCCTAATTAACTTACAGCGGGTGAATATTATTATACGTATGTATATGTAAAATACAAGAAGAAATATGTACTCGTATATCTTAAGAGAGATGAGATGATGTCTTATGGTGGTAATTTAAGGAGCGAACGTAGAGCGATTGCTAGAGATTTATCAATTTAGCAGCTAATATTAATTACGCCTTTCGCTTCGAGACGTTTTATAATATAATGTGGATATATATATAGGTGAGGATTATGGTGAATGTGATGGTAAAATTGCGATAATGCGCTGATTATGATTATCTTTGTGTTTCTTATAAATTTATATATAGTTCGTGGGCGCTGATGCGATGTCCATATGTCTCTTCGGATAACAGTTTTTTTTTTTTTTTATTCATTTTTTTTCCTCTCGTGTGTAGATTGTTTTTGTTAATCAACAGGTTTTATCACTGTAGCTCCAGAAACCTAGATATATCGAATTATGGTTACTTTGCTAGAGATCAGAAGCCGATCATAATGATAATGATGATGATGATGATGTTGGGGAAAATAAACTCGATTGAAAAGTGAAGCTAGGCCAACAAGTCGCGCGATCCTTTATTGGCCTTTGTGAAACCAACCACGTCCAGTATTCTGCTATATAGATATACATTCGATGACTATTACTCAAAGAAACGATCGCCTCATTTACTTCTTACCATTTTTTTTCTCTTTCTTTATACTATAAATAAAAAAATCTACACAACGATCCAAGGTCAAGAGAGATTCCTTTTCTAAATTCTCAATTTTCCTGCAATTTCGTTACGACCCTTTCTCTGGATATTTAGCGCGGGATTTTAAACATTGTACAGAAATTCACACACCTTTATATCCTTTTCTTTTTGGACATGGTTGTTAAAACTCTGACAGAAAACCGTAGAACAAAATGCGAGAAAACAGGAGGAAGAAACATTGGTCTCTCCTTTTTTTTTCGGTGTTTTTTTCCTATCGAAAAAGAATCCAACGAGTTAACCAAGCCACAACCGGCTGGCGTACGTCATTCTATATACTCGTTACAAAAAACTAGCCGGATACGCATTCGCTGTTGAATGCACCCACGGTCGTTTTATAACGCGTAGCATCACCTCAACCAACCATGCACCACCATGAGACTTTTAGAATACTATTCCTGGATATATGTGCGGTACGCCAAGAAACATGCAGTCAGCCATACGCTGCCGCCGTTGCGATGAAATTTGTTTATTTTCCAGTTTGGCATTTTATTCGGATATCCTGTTTACACAATACAATGAAATACTACCGCATATATATTTGCATTCGGACATATTTATTGCGCCCCTAAAACTATAAAACTTGACAATCATTGTCCTAATGAATTTTATGAATTTTATTATCTTTTATAAATCATTATTAATTATTTATTTATTATTAATTTGTTTCAAGGAAACCTTGCGTACGTTCTTATTAAGACCGAAGCTATACGGTGGAATCGCATTCCTAACGTTGCACGGTACATTTACCATGATGGCGCCAGTCGTGTGGTCGTCATAACTACATAGTACATACATTATAAAGTTGTTGCTCGTACCGCACGCATATATAAAACTTATAACACTTTTAACTATATATAAAATGAACTTCGGTGTTGATACGAGAAAGACGTCCTTCGGACTTTCCGTTTTGTACATTGAGAATTAAATTAATATATATTTACTACAGAAATTTTCTCATGGACTTTACTATATAGAAAGAAACTGTACCGACGATCGTGACGCTTTGTCAAACCGATGTGAAAAATACTCACGTTTATTCATTTTACTACGAAAAATGTATGATCAGCGATTTTTTCTTTCTCTCTCTAATATACATATGCAATTTTATTACAAGAAATTCGCGGAGGTCAAAACTCATATTTGCATTGATTATTATTATACTGTACAAGGGCGAAAAAACTTTACTGTACTTTATAAGTCTCTACGTAAGTTTTCACGACGGATTCCTCGACCCTTACTCATCGTTGCGGCGACGAACGCATGCCCATGCCGTGCCCTTAGATCCTTTTTTTTTTCTTTTTTTTTTTTCTCTTTTGCGTTTTTCGTTCCTTACCCATAGACGTCATCGGGGTGAGTCAACTTTTCATGTGACGAAAAAAACGCAGCTAAGGAACGCGATGCTTCTTATCAGGTTGACCTATTATTTAATTTCATTCATTTTCCGTTTCTGCTTTTTTTCTTTTCTCTTCCTTTCTCTCTCATTTCCTTTACGTAATAACTGATTATCGACGTACTGAAATTTGATATCATCATTATGTGAGAAAAATCTTTATTTCGATCGCTTGTTTGACAAGAACTAGGTACGTGTATAGGTATCTAGGTGATACGGTTAATTCTTATCTCGACGCCGTTTTTTTTTTTTTCGTGGTTTTTTTGTTTGAAGATAAAATTTTAACCGTGTAAATTGTGTGACGAGATAAGGAGTCTGCTTTTGCGGAGGTGCAGGAAAATATAACAACGTACTATCTCTTATAATATACATGTTTTTAAGGTGTATAATAATAAACGAGATTCTCGAAGGATCTGCATAGTTATAATAATATAACGTATAATGTGAAGCAACTATAAAAAATATATAATATACATGAGCTGTGTGTAACGGAGATAACGTAACATGGTTTCACGTATATGTATGGATATTTATTATCTATTTTCCTCTCGAAACTCGGGTTTTGTAGATTTTTTTTTTTTTTCACGAATCTTCCGACCTCAGGGTGAAGTAGAGAAGAAGGAAAAAAATGGGAAAAATTTCTGAGGGTCTATTGTGGAGGAGAAAGATGCTTCACATCTGCTGTATACCTACCTACCTATACCTATACCTACTTATACATGGAGAGGCGGTTGGTTTTCAAACTCTACGTATGGTACGAGAATTCTTAAATGAGTCAAAAGCGTTTTCTCATCCCGCTCTAGGGTATGGGCACGGTAGGTAGAATACCTGAAAAATTGCCCCGAGACATTTTCAAACCTCTGACAATGAGTAATCCCTCAGGAATTTTTGCTCCGAAATATGTATATATTTACCTGGCCAAAATTGACGTTCTGCAACGCGCTTGTATAACTACTAGATTTTACTGCGAAGACTCACCGAATTAGTGGGTAGTCGTCGGCTAGATTTCTTCTTCTTCTTTTTTTCTTTATCTGTTCAACAATTTAATTAATTGCGTATTATAATTGTATAATGTGTCTGGAGATTTTTGGAGGGAATAGTGCAAAAAATAAACACTTACAGACGCTGACGCCTGTGTTATGTACGGTGAATTAATTATTTAGAAATTACTTCTTCGCTATTAATAACTATATACACATGTATGTTGTGCTTTTTTCGTCAAAATTAGCTGTCTGAATCATTATACGAGTAGTTGGCTTTTAAAATGTGTCGATTGACAAATATATAATCTCTGTATTTATAACTATGCGATGTTATATTATTTGTACCGGTGATATACGTATAATTTCTGAGAACTTCTGATATCTAACGCTATCACGATACCTTTTTGATTCATAGAAATCGAACGCTTATCTGCAGTTTCCTACAGCTTTTTGCACGCTATCTGTTATATAAAATTAATCGATAAACTTATTGTGTACAGACACACGATATAAGCATCTCTGCACGATTATCATTGCAATTATTTAATGAGAATCTGTTTTTGGCAAATTATATACAACATATGTACCTACGTGTATAAAAAACAAATCATAATAATTTATCGAGCACAAATTTTTTTTTTCTTTCGTTTCAAAATTTGCTTGATTAAGTTTTTTTTCACATTTTTTCTAACAGCTATTGAGTAATTATAATTTTATATTTTTACAACAATTAATATCGTGCGTCAAATTGAGTCACGTACATATGTATAATACGTGTGTGTGTAATGAAATAAGTTGTGTAATTTGTTTGATATTATAATTTAGTGCGATAACGTCGTTGAGTTGTGTACATACTTAGTTGAGATATGGCGTTTGATATGTATAAAATACAGTTTGCACTGTCTCATTTTCTAGCACATGTGTGACTACATCACACGCTTGAGCAGACAGAGGGTGGCGAGTATATGGGATACCTATAAGGTATAATATTAAAAAAAATAAAGAAAAAGGAAAAGGAAAAGGAAAAAATTATTCCTATATGGGTCGTGGATATAGGGACGATACGCTCCTTGTTTCATTCGCTCCCTCTCTCGCGATAACTACTTAACCGGTCTTTGCACCCACGTCCTCTTATGCACTTTTGATGCTGCTGCTGCTGCTGCTGCCATGCAACCGTTTTTCGTGTATGTACTCGGATCACCAGAAAAAATTACAAAATTTCATAAAATATCGCTTGACTTTTTTTTCTTCCCGTGGCAATTCAATGTGTGCACAATACCAGACGTGTACCTCCGTTCAGTATTTATCATTACACGAGCAAAGTTCAGTCGGAATTATTTCACAATCTCAAGATATACGTCTGCAAGTAGCTTTATATCGTCATTGGATCTAATCATTTAAATTTAGAAAAATTATCTGCTTTTTTTTATTTCATTTTGTTTTATTTTGTTCCTCCAAGTTTTTCAATAACAATTTCGATATCCTGGATGATTAGTGTAATTATCGATCGAGTAGGTGATGATTTTTCGTCTATTTTTTTTGTTCTTTCTCTTCTTTTTAACGCACTTTAATGCGGTAATAGGGAAGAGAAGATGAAGCGATGATCTTTGGCGTGGAATCTTTCGCCTTCTTCTTCTTCCTCTTCTTCTTCTTCTTCTTCTTCTTCTTAACGTCGTATGCTGCTGGGCAGCAGCAGACGCGACGGTTAGCGCCTAACCTTGATCCGTGGACCGTTACTCTGCCCCGTGGGGCCCGCCGGCTACGGTTATCCAGGTCTCTGGGTCCCCGACGACGCAGCGACGAGGAAAGAAGAAGAAAGAGAAGAAAAAGAAATATCGCGCCATGATAATGGTGATGATGATGATCGTTGCTGTATGCATCTTTTCGCGCATACATCTATTTCATCTCATACTTTACCGCGAACAAATCGGCTTATTATTTCAGTCAATTCCATTGAAATGATACAAAATATTGCCGGTCAATCAATATACATGTTCTTCGCGGTATGGTAATATCAAAAAACATATTCAGCCGGCGATAAAATGATGAGGAAGAGAAGATTTTTTATTTTTATCCCCTGAAATATTGTCCAAAATTTTGAGCTATCGATTGAATTAAAACATAATTTCAAAGTGAAATCACTCGAGTTATAAACATTCCGTAATCTACTTATTAACTTGAATTATATTTGTTTGTGTATAGGTACTAAATATATTAATGGGTGTGTCTCGATAACTCTGTCTGCTTTCTCAGGTTTAATTAATTAATTAATTTCCGCAAGTTTATTAAAACTTTGCACACATACACAGTTTTATAGAAAAAACAAATTCTTCTTTTTATTTTATCTTCATTTTTAACACACCTACCAATGGCTAATCAAATTGACCGATCGAAATGCAAAAAAATAAAATAAACTGAAAAAAAAGTTTTTAATTGCGGAAGTATAAATTCAGCAAACCTTGTATCATATAGATTCTTATATTATACACATATATACAGATCGTTGAACACGTTGCTGTTCTTTTTTATTTTATTTTTTTTCGTAGTTTAAAAAACTAGATTTCACCGGTGCGAACCGCGGTGATGCGATGACGCTGAACTGAAAATGAATAAGACACACAGGTGTATACCTGTACCCATCATTGAGTACAATAAATCACCCAGTACATCGAATAAACGATATTTACGACGTAACGGAGATGAAATTACACCGACCACAACTGTAGCAGAAATTAAGTGGGCCTTTTTCTTCGTCTTCCTCATTTTTCTCTTATTTATTTTTTCAGTGTTTTTCATACCCCTCGGGTACATGACTTATATATAGGTTTATTGTCCTGCATTTCTTCTTCGTAATAGGCATGCTAATCGTAAGCAGTAAAATGCACTCGATCCACTCGAATGTTACGTATGCGCTCGTTTGAATCACTGTTTTAATATCCTTCTATAAGGACTCGTCAGATCCAATGAAAATCGAAGAACTGTTCATTTCCACATACATACGTATTCATTTGTTAATATATTCAGATACAATGTCTCGTTTTTATTAATCATCAAAAATGATTAATATAATATAATAATATATGTAATAATCGAAAATTCATAAAGCATTTCTCAGTCCATACGCGGTATAATAATGTGTAGATTGTACAAGTCCTTTGTATGCAAATTTATATTTTTTTAACAACGAAAATGATCATAAGTTATACTGCACCCCGAAACCGCAGTACATATGTATTCAAATACGTAAATGATATTCCGTATGATGATACACTGGAGATGCGCGAGGAAGGAATTTCGTACGAGCCAATTCTCATGAGTTGAATCACTCGCAAAGTAAATTTAACATCGAGAAATACGTACGCGGTTAGGTATATACCTACCTACGATTTTCTGACTCATTCACGTTCCGATATAATCGAGATACCAACGGACTTTCAACACTCTGCAGCCCCCATATTAAATTATCTGTACGTGAGCTAATGACTGGCTACCCAGTGCCGCGCTGTACAATGTTACATTAGTTTTGTAATATCGTCAAGTATAATTTTGTATTTGTGTAACACGTGGAGTAGAGGGCTTTCGAAGATAATAGAAAAAAAAAGATTTCAAATTTTTTGTAGTATCAAAAGCGCTAATTAGTTATATTTTAATTCGAGGAAGCAGGTACTTATTTATTATCTACATGAATGTATATAGAAATATTCGTGTCATCGGGTCCGTCTTCAGTTTTTGGATTTTATTATTTTCTACTATCATTTATTTATTGGTTTTTTTCTTCCTTTTTGCCTCAGGCATTTCGAGTCCTCGTTAGTTGAACGGTGCGTGCGTACATCGTTTCTGCATATACATATTAAGATCGTTAAGTGGCCGAATTTTTAATTATCATTCATTATAATAATTTTATCTGTTTGTATTCGACGATTATTAACGATGACGGAAAGAAAAAATAGAACAACCCGCGCTTGATGACCCCGTAGAAAATCGGCTGCAGATTCGAGTAAAAAAAAAAAACGGGTCGCTCCGTATACTTTCGGAGATATTTCTTCATTCTTTTTTCAGCGGCGAATGTATATAATATGAAAGTCTGCAGTTATAGTTGTAACCTTTTTGAAATTTAACGTGCGGTGCGGTACGTACCGCGAGCCAAAAGATTTAAGACCCTTTTTTTCTCTCTTTTCTTTTTTCTTTTTTCTTTCGTCTCGACGTCGCTATGGGACCGTGTCAAAATCTCGAGTTATTTACGACGGAATATTTTGACCAGGTCGTAAAATCGAACCTTAACGAAAACCCAAAACTTATTAGGTATATATACCTATACAATATTCTTCTTACATATATTCTACCGACCTGCGAATAATTTTCTAACCATCGCAGACTCCGCCGGAGTGTATCAATATTTTAATACCCGTGCTACGTAACGAGGAGAGAAAAAACGTAATCAAAATTTTGACATCGATGTAACCGTATGATGTGAACACTAAATTTTCGCACCGTAGTGTTCCTTCTTGTATACCTGCGTACACACGCTTTTATTAAAATCATAACGTTCCTCTTCACGTTTGGAAAGCGCAGGTGCAACAATTGTGCTCAGGAATTTAGCTGTAGCGTGTGAGATGAAATTCTGTACGTACTTATGTACAATTTACTTATTTCTATATACTTTAATATACATATGTACGTCGTTCCTAGGTACATACCTACGTAACGAGCATCCACGACGACAGGTTACTGACTCCAATATATGCACGCGGTTGAGTCATGAATTCATGAAGCACGCGGTGTACACGTATAATAAACCCGCAACCGGCAAAAGTACACGCGCGCAAACGAACGAATAAACGAAGGAAACTTTTTTTTTCTTTTTTCTTTTTCTAGTACATATGTATTTCTCTTTTCACCTATGTATGTCATATACATACGAGTATGTGCAACGCGACGTTCCGGGTTTTGCGTTATAACCGCCACGCGTAAAGTACATAAGTGCAGCAGCATATATTCAACCTGAGTTGCATCGTCAAGGGTCAACGCAACGAAAAGTCCACGCACATGATGCGTATCTCTAGTGACTCACCAGAAGAGGTGCGAGTGCATAATTTGAGTACAGGTTGAAACAGACGGGGTATACTTACTCGGAACATTTTTTTTCCGTTTTCTTTTCAAACTAATTTTACCTACGATGCAGAGTCGAGTCATGTGAATTTTTTATTCCTTCCAACGGCTGCGGGAATCAAATTAATCATCGCACCTTACGTATGAATTCCTTGCAAGGAAATTATTTTCTTTTCCTTGAAATCGATGAAATTTTCCGTTACGAAAATCGTTCGCTTTATTAAATGACCAATAGATAGTTTCTAATTATGAATGATTTTTTTTTATTTCTTCACCCCTGTATCGAACTACCGTAGAACTTGTATAGTGATAATTTGTGCTGAGAGTAAACCGAAATGTTTACTGAAATGGTTAGAAAATCTTCGTTCTTATACGGTGGAGACCCTCGAGGCTTGAAACCTGCGGCTAAGCAAGAGGCGTGGGATTTCTTTAAAAGTTGGGCGAACTGACTGCCGTTTCTGGTCTTTCTTAACCCCACGAGTAAACAGTCGTGAGTAAACCACTTTGAGCGACGCGCCCACGTTTGTCTAGACCCAAGTATAGGTAAGAAATAAAAGAAATAAAAAAAAAAAACATATTTTAAAAGTTATATTATTTTCGATGCGTTCGAGAACCAAAATGTCCGCGGGCAATTCCCATCGTCCAGTTCCATGAGTCGTTCGCACGCTCGATTCTTCGTAAATGAAACGAAAAAGAAAAAAAAAACGCGTAAAGGAAAAAGAATTGAAAAGAAAAAAACATTCTGCAATTATTCACATGTGAGTATAAAAATTCCTTTTAATTCTTCCGCTCCGAGAGTCGAGTATACGACGGGGACTAGACCGCATATAAGTTTTTAATTATTATAAAGAAACCATTATGGTCTTCTTCTGCAGGCGTAAGGAAAAATTACTTACACTCTTAGGTAGTATATATAATGTACACTTGCATAGTGTGTATCATGGTTAGACCCCGTAATATTGACGAGAACCCCTCGTTGTAAGACCGGAAATAAGGCCCGTCTCACACAGGAAGTTGTGTTTCTCCTCGCGCCAGTTGTTCAGTTTGCAAACGGACGATGATTCTTTTTTCAAGATCGATCTAGGCATCATAAAATAACCGAAAAGATTATTGTTAAGATTATTGAAATTCCGTTTTTTCTTTTCATGGAATTTATATTAAAAGAAAAAAAGAAATGGAATGAAAAAAAAAACGAACAACCTACTGTCACTTTCAATTTGAAAAAAAACGTTAGGTATTTTGTTTATTTAATAATTTTTTTATTCCCACTCGCTGATTCCAATGATCGGCAAAGTCAGTCAGAAATATATCCTGACTGGTATAACGCCGATAATCCTTGAATCATCTAATTCTTTTTTCATCTCATATTCTCGTTTTCTATATCGTCATGGCATCATTGTATAATGATATTAATTCGATTTTACGGTTGAATGATATCGTCGAAATTATTTTTTTCTTTTCTTTTTTTGTTGTACACTCGAAATTATGCCCCGAGGTGATCCTGTCTGAATAACGACGACACAAGCTGTACATTCTTTGAACGTTACATCATTTGCTTCTCTCTGTATATTTATAATACCTGTACAAATAATTGACATTGACAATGAGAGGGTGACGTTTGATGGTAGGATAACGAAAGGATATATATTATAGATAGGTAGATTTTAAAAATCTTTTCGAATCGGATACAGAGAGAAGTTCAAGTTTGGAGTTGAAACGCGAATACGGCGGTAATCGTGACGCCTTTGGTGGTGAGAGATAACCGGAGACACGGAGACGACCTGTTTCGATCCACGTGCGTATAGAACGCGAAGCTCGAACTCCAAGGAATAAGACATAAAAGGACGAGGTTCGTGGTGTTCTCAAAGAAATGCCGACAGATAGAAAGACCGATTCTCTGCTCTCTTGATGTTAGCGGATACCAACGCTCAGATTGAAGAAACTCAAGAGAAGAGAAGAGGAGAGGAGAAAAGAGAGAAGACTGGTTGGAACTGATTCCAACCAGTTCATTCGGTGAGATCCGCGAATATATTCGCGACCTCCCATCAGACTTGAGAATACTTAACTCCGATCGTATTACCAAATCCAACCACAGATCACCGACGCCGAGAAAAAAAAGAAGAAAAAAAAAAAGGGGATCGGCGCACATCTTGCATCTAATTTTCTTCCATTTTTTTCTTCTTTGGCTTTTGCTTTTCGTTTTCTCGGTGCTACCCCGATTTCATGTTTTTCTTTTCTTTTCTTTCTCTTTTTTTTCGAACGAGTAATTGGCATCGGACGAAATGGATATTATTCCAAGTTATAAAAGTCATTACAAGATATTCGAATGTATCGTACAGTTGCTATGCCGAAGAATTCCTTACCGATTTCTTCAATTCGCTTGAGGGTTCTTTTTTCACTTAGCTCAAAAATTCATCGTCCGTGTAATGCGGAATTACATTCTCTGTGCGTTCGAACAACCTTTTCAAAGATTCTCATCAGAAAGATGCCGAGCGAATTGTTAGTACGGTTCTTTTTACAAGCCCTCAATTTATCATACGACCTTCTCAGCTCCCATGAAATCTTCGAATCACCCGTCATTCGGATCGAGTGAAAACTGCAGAACTATGGGAAGTGAAAATTTTCGAATTGATGAATTTATAACAGATGAACTTTGTGCGAGAAAAAAAAGCATAGGTACTGTTGACCTCCGAGAGTGATGAAATAAAACCACTTTCCGTTGGATTCTGTGTCCATTTGATATCGGGGATTCGTTGTTTGTCGGGGTAAAACGTTCTCGTTCATTCTATTACGGGTTTATATGGTGTGTAAAAGAAAAGATCGTAGGTATAACGGGCCGTCGATCAAAGTTCCTGGAATAGAGCGTCCTCCTGGCGGCCAACTCCTTCAGGAATGTTGCTAGCAGTCCCTCAGCAACACGCGCTCCCGTTCCCATGCCGAGAACTAACCTGTATAATACTTGACTGAACTGCTTACCCATACGACGAACACTTCGCCAAGTATCTTCAGGATTTTCTATACGTACAACGAACTAGCACCGATTCGATATATTTCTATAGATCGTCGGCACCACCGAACGACCTGGAGACTCGATCTTTGAGAAAAACCAAACGCAAACTTCATAGGTGCAGTACGTATACATACGAACTGCCGAGTTCATGTATGAATCTCCTTCGATCACGATCTGTAGATCGCTTCCAGGTTCAAACGCGGATATATTCATCCAGCAATTTTTTTTTCTCTTTTTATTTTTCTTCAGCAAATACCAAGAAACTATGCAACAAACTCCCATTATAGAATATTATACTTACGTATCATTTAATGTCCCGTAAGTGCAATTAAACGGGAAGATCAAAGACACGTCCACCATGTTTGTTTTGTTTGTTTTAATTTGTTTTTTTTTAATTTCGGAACGTCACGTTTGCGTGACGAACGATCTGTAAAACGATCGACCTTGTTAAAAGTTGTTGGGAAATTCTTTTGTCTATAAATTTATCTCAAGTTCGCCTAGATAAAACTAGGGAAGTTAGCTGGGTCGGGGAGTATGGGACGTAGTTATGTACCGCGTCTCATCTCGGTCGAATTCCATAGCTCGGGTCGCGGTGTCTAGGATCTCTAGTTTTTCTCTATTCTTATGATCGCACATATACTGTACAGAAGTTAAATCCCGTAGAAGAATTTTACCGCCACCGCCCTGCAGCGGAAAGAATTTCTTCTTCTTTTTTTTTTAAGATACACTTCTTTGCGTCGAGTTGTAAATTTTTCATTACATTAAAATCGACGCTGCTTAAACTCATGAAACTTTGAAACTTGACTTTTTTTTATTTCGAAGTCGCAATTATAAAACCGGTTCAAAGAATTCAGACCCGAAAATGATCGCGACTATACCTACTCTACGTTTTATCAATCAATAAAGATAAAAAAGCTCGGTGTATATAAGACCTTTAACGAACTTCTTTAATTGAACATATTTTCACCTCGTGCAATTATACCCATTTGAATAATAATCTCAAATTTAATTCTCAAGCTACATACAAAACCCGCCAGCTCTGCATATTAAATTCGTTAACACCCTAACCCACGCCCACAAAATCTTCTTTCTTTTTTTCTTCGTTTAACGTTAACGAATTTACATTACATTAGCCGTCATCGATATATATTGCATAACCTGCTCACGTATCATTATTGATGCGGATGAAGGGGATGTAGATTTGTAAAACGTATTTGACGATAGATACTTTGATCTATACGTTATATAGTCGATGACTCGATCGCGAGAAATGCAATTCGAGACCTTTGCCCGGTGACCCACATTGCTGAGTATATTATGCGCGTATTTCTTGTACATATCTATGGGTGAAAATTATATAAATTGATGGAAAATTAATTAGATAAGGTATATCATACGTGTAAAAAAAATTACGATCTTCCGGAAAGTTATATCATGTGTTTTATCAACGCGTGTATTCAGACTGTATATGATTCTTGACGAGAGTTTGGTATTTTTATTCTCTTTTGTTCTGGTAATTTATTTAATTGAATTCAATTTATTTCATTTTATTTAATGATTTTTTTCATTTATCTTCGCTTTTGAAATTAGGACAAACAGCGGCGTTGATCGTGCTTTGGATTCTTTAACTTTTGACGACCTCGCGGTATATGTACGTTTCATGTTAAAATTGCAGACGTGCAACGCGCGGTGATCAAGAAAGACGAAAGAATATAAAAGAGTAAAAATTAAAATAAAAAAGAAATGGGTATAAAATACGTATACCTATACGACGAACGTAAAATATACGCGGTTTAGTATAAACTTCACTAAATCTTGTACAACCAAATCTGTGCTGAGGGCCGGTGAAAGGGCCATAAAATAAAAATCCACACCTTATTTTTTTTAATCTTTCTCTTTTTTTTTTTCTTTAAACTACCGACAAAGGCTGGAAGCTTAAAGACCGAAATTTTCGTAAGGTGTATATATATACGACTTTTCTGACAACCGTCAAATGGACCGTAACTTTCAAATGTCCAAGCTTTTATTTTTATTCATTCGCTTTTTTTTCGTTGCATTTTCTCTAAAGTATTGTAGAATATAAGTAAACCGGATGTGAAATAACGAAATCAAATTGCGGCCCATAGACGTTTGAAAATCTAAGAGGGAATTCGTCTTCATCGTATGATACTAGAGATAGAACGTTAGATTTTGAGGTCACTGGTCCAACGTTGATGTCCATGAATACCTGAACACCTTAGCACCGAATACTTGAGAATCGAGTCTCGAAAGCTCGACACTCGATACTTGAATGACGTTTGTGTCGGTATATGTAAAACGTATACCTATAGTTGAATATACATGTATTGAATACACATATGTGGAAATTTGTTGGTGTATATACGGAGAGAAAGAAGCATTTCATTTTGTGCCTCCTGGCAATTGATGCGTCGACGACCCATTCTATCGTGATACTGATGTGCTTGAAGAATTGGGTGAAACTCGCACGAATTACTTTGACCGTGGCCTTTTTCTTTCTCTCCTTCTTTTTCTCTTTTGCATTTATTTATTTACATCTATTTACTATTTACGGGTTTTAAAAGAGATTATTAACCAATCCGTTCCTGCATCTTTCGACAAAATTATTTCAACCAATTAAGACACCGTATATCCCCGTGATATGGCGAATATAATTATACCTCGTCAAAGGCAAAAACTATAGCTTGTGTCCTCGTTATTCGAGAAAAAAAAAAAAAATTTGTGTTAAACACTATATGCGTATTCGTGATTTACAATTGAATCTTTGTCATTGATTTTTAAGAAGACTTTTGTTACTTTTTTTTCGCCTACTTTTGAGATGAGAATTTAAAAAAATTGCAGTCATGATCTGAAGATGAATAAAAATTTGTACCTGTGTACGATCTATGAAGTGGTATATGAAATTGCTAAAGTTCCTTTCCGTGTATCTTGAAAACTTATACACGTAAAGTTTATGGGTTCTCTGAGTAAGTCGCGCTATACCACGTTGGTAACCTGCCAACGAGGTTAGTGGGATTTGAGATTTTCGATAGCTCATCCTCACGAGAACTGGGAGACAACATGCGACTATATACTAACTCGATGCACACGTGTTCGGAATAGTAAATATCACCTACGTACGTAGGAATATATTTTCTACATACACCTATACCATACGCTGAATATACCAGACGTCTATCTTCGTACATTTTTATTTACTTTATTTTCATTTCATTCTTTTTTTTTTCTCTCACTGCATTAATTACCTGTATTTATACCCTACTGGCCGTATCTCATTGAAAAAATCGAGACGTTGGTCAGCCAGGTGGAATTTTTTCTGTTTTCCATGATTTAAATCACTTGCAAGAATAATCGAAGATTTTTTTCTTTCTTATTTCTGTTGCAGGTACGTAAACGTTTTTTTTCTTCATTTGTCACCCGAGTCGTCTATCGATTGGAAAACTTGTGTGAAAACTGTGGGGAGGAAATCTGCGAGTATTTATATCAATACATATATTTTTTTTCTTTTCTAATCGATAAGTTTTCTCAAATATAATCGAGAGGGATGGGGTATTATCATATGCATCGGGAATGGGTCTTTCTATCGCATATAGGTATACAGGTTGAGAGTATTTTATCCTTCAATTTTATCTGAAGACCGTTCAAATCGAATTAGCGAACGCCTATTGACTCTGAACGAGGTTCGTTTAATATCGCAAATAGCGATCTTCTGTATGCTAATTAAAACCACTCATTTCCCTTTTATTACAAGTACGTACATTATGTGGTATTTTATACACGCTCTGCACCGTTCGAATCATTATTTATCGTATCCATCTCACTCGAGGTTAATTTTTTTCTTCTCGTTTTTGAGAATATTCGATCAGTTGATACATTAAAAAAATCCATAATTCCCTAATCGAGCGGATGAATTGTTACCGATTTATTTGGCTCTGTTATAAAAGTGCAAGTTTTTTTTTTGTCATCTTGCTTTCTTTCTTTTTTGGTGACCACGCCCACACGTCGTTATAAAGTCTTGAAGAATTTGAGTACAATCTTCAGATTCAAATGACTCAGAGCTAGCCAGCTACAGCTACTTTTTGCCGTTCGTCGCGTCTACTTGATTTGGTTTGTGCGTACGGAAATCATGTGGCGGCGCACCTTAATTTGATGCAACATATTCTTCGGTTAATTATGATTCATCAACGCAGAGAAGCTGATTCTTATAATCGGCCGAGGCAGCGGCTAGCTTGCCTCGCGATCATGATGATGACATTTATGGAAATAGGCTCAAGAACTTGATGATAGCTTCTTAATAAGTTACTGCCACCTCACGCGCCCGCGTTCTCGACCCGATAATTAACATAAAAATATTATTTATATATATAATAAGTATAATCTCATATACTTTCTACAAAATGTGTATATATAATGTATTCATATACTATATGTTAATTATTATCGTGTACACATTTTAATTAGTGTTCATTAGAAAGAAAATGAAAAATGCACAATCATTTGTGTAGTGTTTAAAAATAAACAATTTTAAGAGGAAGAGATGAATAAAAAGTGTGGAACCTCCGCCACGCCGTAGGTCCAAAAACGACATCCCGCAGAATAGGGGGGAGAGGGAGATGGGGGGCGATTATATACCGGACCCCCGAAATCTTCGGTGCGAAAACTGAGCAAAACAATCAGGTGGACTTGCGCGACTTGCCGGAGGGGGACCCGCTTGGCGTCCTTCGACGGCCGCCACAGTTTGCTGAACCCGAGTTTACAAAACTAAAAAGAAACGAAAAAAAACAAACTTGGAAACAAAAAAAATTTAAATAAAAACAAAAAAGATGAAACGCGTATCGCGAAAACCGGACGCGTAAGTAACTCGCAAAAGGGTGACACTCAACGACGATCGAAACGAATTTTTCGAGGTGTTACGAATCGCTGTCAAATTATTGCATTTATGTTTCTGTGGTATGTTTCTTTTTTTTCCTCTATCTCGTTTTATTTAATCAAAATTTGAATTCTTTTATTAATCCGCTCGTATGGAAGATAAAATTTTTCACAATACGTATCGCCGATGACCAATTATTTATTACAACTTTAGCTATATGAAAAATATGCAGGGAAACGTTTGATGAACTTATGAAATGTGAGCTTGGGTATGAATAAGTATACGGATCGGATGGGGTAAATCTGGCACTGTGGATATGTACGTACAGAAAAGTTGGTTGCAGTACACAGCTGAGACCGCGAATAAAATCTCGTTGCACACGCCGGTCACGCTTCTGTCTTACCTTCGGGTAGATATGAGGGGGGACCGGTCTTTTACCTTAGCCATTGCTGCTGCTGCTGTAGATGCTGAAGAGGGTCCTTTACGAGCTTTATTTGCTTGTCAACGGGGTTTTGAGCCCAGCCCTTGTCAATCTATGGTGCTTCTGCTGCAACCTGCACATCTCCTTCCTCTTTATCTTTCTCTCTTTCTTTCTATATACGTATAATATATAAATCTTTTATTCCCTCCACGTTATTCTTCGGCGCCTATACTCTCATGAGACGCGCCGGTCCAAGAAGTCGATGACCTTCTCCGACGCACGCTGTAGGTAGACAACAACAAATGCGACGTTATTCGACGTTCTATCAAATTTATTATTTTACTAGGACAACCAAGGCGCCCATCTATTTTCTATGGCGCCGTACCGCGCGGTATTAAAAGATTTCCATTGGCTTTGCCTTGTATTAATTCCGAGCGAAAGTAGCCAATTTTCAAACGCTCGTAACTTTTTGAAAAATCCACTCGGATCAATGAAATTTACATGGAGTTGAAGCTCGAACCTTCCGCTTTCAGACGCATTCGAATGAAATATTTTTTACTATTTTCTTCTTCCGAACCAACGCTGTAAAACGATCGTATGTAAGAATGTGTGGTATATACACCTGTTAAAACACAATCAAAATTTTAACCCTGAATATTAACAGCTGCGATAAATGCACGGTACTCGGATAGGTGGTATGTGTACTTATAAACCAAACTCTGAACTTTCACGCGAGTTGAGTTCTACTTTTGCTGTGCATACTATAGAAGGTGTATTTTATGTGAACTGCAGTTTACGCCGCTACGTTTAGTAATGGTCGTTATTCTGCAGTCTTATTGCGAATTTATGTTTCTTTTTCTGTCGAATGATTCATTGTGTGATTAGTGAACAAAAAAACCAAATATTTATATTCTAAATGGATAATTTTGATACCAACTGTACAAGTTGGGTGCATATCCTACTATACAACGTGTAAGTTTAGAGTGCACGTTTTAAAACGTCGCGTCGGTGCATCAGATATTTTTCTTTGAACAGCAACTTCTAAATGCAAACAGAGCGCGGACTCGTCTTGCTATAACCGAGTGCATTCAGCAAAGTCCCACTTTCGAAAATAAAATAAACCAGCAATGCAAATTTATATATACCTATATACAATCTGCAAAATTGAAGAGGACATTTGCGGTTCACCTTATTTCAATACATTATGCATGTATTAAAGACCTTAAACAATGAATGAAAAGTTTATACAGTTTACAATTATTTTTTCCTTCTTATTCACAATTCGTGATCCGCGAATGATATTGGTCATACGTTATCTCCTTGAAACTGAGGTCACTCGATCATAAAAATTTGTGCAATTCATTGAACCGCCACATCGCGACGTTTTCAGATTATTTCCAACGACGATCCTACGCATTAATTTTTTTTTTTTGCCTTATTATTATCATCGTTTATTTCCTCTGGTCGACACAATTCAGTATCGAACAAATAAATTAGAAATATCGATGCGTCGGTATCTTTTTTTATTTTAAAATTATTTTCGTGAAGTCGTATAGGTTTTGTATTTCTCTTGATCATATATCTGCACCCAACCCCTGCAGTGCAGTTGCGGCAGCTGCAGCTGCAAACTTTGCCTTCGGGAGTATAATATCACAACTCGTTATATATTAATTTAATATTCTTGAATTATATTTTTTAATCATAATTTTTCTTCTTTTTTGTTTTGTGTGGAATAACCTACTGAAAACCGCAGAACAACTGCAATGTACGGGGATATAGAAATCCTATATACACATACCTATACAATAATGTCGCGTGGTTCGTCTTATTACCTAATCATGATTTCATCATTATATTCATGAAGGTTGATTAATTAACAGATTCATTATACTGCAACCCGTTTTTCCTTAAATACATTTATATAATTTATGAATACGTATAACAGATATTTATTAATTAATTTTCAATCGCGACAATTAAATTTTACAATTGAAATGCGATGGACAAATTCAATGAATAATTTATAATTATTATATATTGTTGTAAAACTTTTATTTAAAATCCGACAAAAGAATTCTATTCAAGGGCTATTTGTAATGTTGAAATATATATAAATTTTTTTTCATGTGTATAAATTATGTGCACTATAAATTCATCTGCTTGTATGTAACAGAAATTATGTATACCTATATATGTTGAGACAGATAACGAGACAGACACGGTAAATAAGAGGGCTGATATGCCGGCATAATATTATTATTATTTTTCTTCTCTTGCATCATATCGTTAAATACTTTATTTTGCGACAGCGTTACATTTTATAGCGAGAAATAAAAAGAAAGAAGGAAAGAAAAAAGAGAGAAAGAGAAATGAGGATTTCTGTATATATGTATGTGATGGTCGTGATGACGTTACTTTTACGGTATTCCTTTTATATAGAACATGTTAATATATTTAAAGTTTATTCGTTATGTGTTAGTCTTGAGAGATGTTGGCCCCTGCCAGTGATTTGTGACTCACGATTCGCTCGAGTTTGTCATTTTTATCTTAAAATGCAGTTCGTTCGTAGCTATATTTTATTTTTTTAGATCCTTATATACTGCCCGTGTTACTGCGGAACAGCAAATGCGGATTATACTAGCTCTGATTTACGCGACCGTTAACTTTACATCTTCTATATAACATGATGAGTTGAAATTCGAACGCTATGCCGTTCCAAAGTACCATATAATACATGTATGGTAAGTTTTTGAAAAAAAGCCAAAAAAAAACGAAAATACGTATATATTTATTACACAAATATACGAGATTCCGCATCACGATCATTCTCAACGTCGCTATATTATAGATTCTATTTATATACTGTAAATTTATAAATGTATTCAACGAGATTATGAAATACGACTTATAGGTGCTTAAAGTAGTTTATTTTTGGAAGAAATCCAAAGAATGTAAAAACAGAAAAAGCAAATAGCAAAAATTCCGTATATCAATTTTTGATCTCGCATGGTTATGACATTTAAAGTTATCGTGTATTTAAATTCATTATATTATTTTACCTGAAAAGTTCGATCGTCAAGATCACATATTTACCCAGATGTAATTAAGGTCACGTGCATATATCGTTTCTGATTTGGAAAAAAAAAGAAAATTAATTATTCTCGAGGTTGTCACCTATGCGGATTTTAATAATGAAGAAACAAAATGATATTCTGAATCCGCGTAAAGAGATAGGGTGAAAAAAAACCTTAAATATATTAACCAAATTTTTGGATTACTGTTCAGCCAACGGCTCCAACTGACCAATGGTCAGAGGTAATGGCGTGTCCAGGTCAAGCCGTATCTCAGCGAGTTTCACGTACCGGTGTTCAACCGGCGTGCATAATTGCTCGCTGAGGTAAGTCAATGACCCTCGAACTGCCGAGGAAAGAAAGAAAGAAGAAGAAGAAAAAAATGAAATAAAAAAGAAATAAGATAAAACAAAAACAGAGTTATAGGTAGAGAACGAGATACGCCGCGATAGCTGCAACGCCGGCTCCTTGCCGATGTTACTGCCGTTGTTGTATAGGCTGTATAATGTAACGAGATTGAGACTCTCAGACACTCAGACGTTATACTGAGACGGGACACGCGAACCGCTGGACAGAACGGCGACAAAGTAACAGTGAACTTATGGCATTGACCTGCGCTATTTATTAGATCGCGTGGTGCGATTGAAAAATACAAATAAATTCTCCCTCACTTTTCTTCACTTCTTCTTTTTTCTTCTCAGCTGAATAATATCTTCGAAGTTTTTCGATATCCAATAGCGCGGTTATAATACAGGTGTGGGGTTGGTTTCCCCCACGTCCGATGCCGCGAATCTTCGATACACTATACGTGGCGTATCGGAAATCGTTAGATAAAATCAGCAGCTGCGTACCTATTTTGCATCGCCGTATAATGTGCGATGCGAAAATTTTCATCGTCGCGCGAATTGTGTGTATAATTTCTATACAGTAGAATATAAAGAGAGATCATTGATCCTAGAGGATTTTCTAACCGTCGACTTTTCTTACTCTACGTATACCTACGTACAATTTCTATATACGCTTACCTGTACGTATAGACTATGCACAAATTCTGATGCATCGAGTGGAAGAGTTTTAACTTCATATTCCAGTAGGGGCGACGACGTGGCAAAGGTCGCCGGAGATTCTACACCACGATAAACGCGTGCGATCGTCATTACACCTGCACGCGCTTCCGCGCTGTGTTCAACCGTACCCCTGAAAGTATGGAAGAAAATTTATCCCAGAACTATTCGTACGCGCCTTGTGCTGCAGGAGAAAGTGTATGTATAGTAAAACGATGCCTGATATCTTAGCTTTCTATACAGCATCCTTAAGGTATTTAAATAAAATGCCGAAATAATACATGTTATATTCTTTGTGTAATAGTCAAATCGATGGATTAACCCTCAATTTTCTTCACTTTTTCTTTTATGTATTTATTTATTCAAATGTTTTCTCCCTTTACCACAGTTTTTACACAGATTCGAAGATTCCGATATACATATAATACCCGATCAATTGTCGTGAAAGTACATCCCGTGCTGTCTTTCTGAAAAAGAAATGCGCATATTTATCGGTCAGATATATCTGTCAGTATATTCCTTCCTTATAGAGCGTGTAATATTTAAATTTTAAGAATGTAAATGTATATAAGGAAATCATCCATATCCACGTTTTATGCTTCAGGAAATAGGAAAGCGAGTAGCAACCCTTTCGAATCTGACCTTTTTGCGAATTTCGTTTGGGACTTTTTTTTAACACGGGGTGAAGTTTTTTTTGAAATTTTTTTCTCTACCTCTTGCGATAGCTGGATCTAATGCACACTCCATTTATATGAACGGTCGTGACTGAACAAAAAAAACTAAAAAAAAAAATCTAAAAAAATGAAATGAAATGGGTGGAAAAAAGAATAACCGCAAAGGCAGCTGCAGCATAGCCAGCCCTACGGTAAAATCGTCGTAAAGTTGGACGGCTGTTGGCCACAGGCCCCAGGTGAACAAAGGAACATCACATCACTTTATCTCATCAACGCAAACTCTGGTGTTAAACGCGTTTTCTGACTCCTGGCGCGTAAAATTGTATGCCAACTATAGGTATAGTTGTACAGTATGAATATATAGAAATTGGTGGGGTGAAGTTGGAAAGCTTCTGTGCGTTTCGTTGAATGTCGTGGAATTCGTTCATAAAATTGCAATCTTCTCAGAAGATGATCGTGATTTTTGTTCGCACCGTAGTTTTTTACTATACGTTCACTATGCGGCTAATTATGAAGTCCTCGAAGGGAAATTTCTTTTTCTGCAATTTCATGAACCGATGGAATGTTTAAATTTCTTCTGCTACTTGTTTCGCGTGAGGTGCGAATTGGTTATATTTGATAAATTTTATTTTTCTCTTCGTCGCGATTGATAAAATTTCGAATACCTATAATCATTGTATGGAATTACAAGAGAATTGAGTAGTTTTTGGATATAAAATTACACGTCGCACGAAGATCGGCCGAGTTGTTTTTCGGTCTCTTAAAAGTTGGACGCAATTAATATAATGACACGGTTAAATTATTAATCAGAGTCTTAATTGACCCTTCAACGCCAGTTTTATTGAACGATTAAATTTTTCTTTTCTTGCTTCAGCGTTGGAAATTGCACGTACGTGTGGTTTGAAAAGAAAAAAATGTATAAATGAAGAAATATACGGGCGGCGCTTTAAATTTTTTTTTTTCTCACATTTCCTCTCTGTGACGTTACTCCGTAAAATGCGCCAGCTGTGGACTCCCTTTTCCCTGAAGTATATAATGTGTAAAATGAAACGCGAATATCTTTTATTCGAATCTATCGCGTCACAACGACGCCTTTCGACATCGACGATCGTTTTCTTACCTCGGTCTTTTATTACCACTACACAAAGCTATATAGTGCTCGTCATAACTTCCTTTTATTATAATAAATAAAAAACTATGTATATACAAGTATACACCTATATATTCTAGCGGTGATATTTTAAAAAGTCCAAAACCTCAGTCAGCTTCAGCAAGTACAACTACCACTTCCACTACTAGTATACTGTTTTAAAGCGAGGCTATATACGAAAGGGTCAAAGACAAGTCGATTACATTGCGGTTCGCAATCTTCTAGTACTTCAACGGGATGAAAACGTGGGAGTTTGACCCCGGACGCCGCTGAGAGTAGATCTTGACGGTAGTTGTTGCTGCTGCTGTTGCTGCTTCTGCTGCAGATAGTTTCTCGTTGATGATGGGTACCCAACGTACAGCTATGTATATATGGATGTACTTCGAATATCAGCTGTCCAAGTCTTAGAAGTAGTAGTTGGAAGATCTTCTTACTTTTTTCTATCTTCTCTCTTTCCTTTTTTTTCAACCCGCCTACAAAAATTTACAACTTTGCCAAGTAATTCTCTATGTATAGTCAGATCAAATCAAATCAAATCAAATGGAACGGGCTAGGGAATGGGATTTTTATTACTCTTATCTCTCAGTTTTAATCTATTAGTTAACAATGTGACGTCTCTTAGAAATCGCATTGTAATACCCTCTATCCATAAAACATGAACGTCATCTTTAATAAAAATGTACCGTTGCAAAAAAAAGGTCGTTTCTATACCACGCGCAAAATGATATGATAACTTTATCATAATAGGGTGTTTGGTTTTTTCATTTTTTTATTCTAATTTTATTGTTATGATATTGAATTAATATTTAATAACCGTGAATCACACCTCCGCTTCCCGGGTGTGTGGTATTCCCCGGTATATCCCGAACTCGAAGTTTTATCGCGAGAAAAAAAGGAAAAAGAAATAAACAATTAAATAAAATCGACCGCATACCGTAAGTTGAAAATGATATATACGTGTACACTGTACATATGAATCGTGATATCATATATAAAAATTATGAAATGAAAAAAAAAAGAACTAAATAAATAAATTAAATATCTGTAACGGAAGAAATTATCGAACGATCGTATAAATATGTATACCTATATATAACGATTATATATTCCGATCCGTTATAATGTAGCTGTACCATACCTATGTGTGTATATAAAACTAATAGAAAAGTTTATCGCTTATTGCACAACGTTGTGTATGAAAAATAGATTGAAAAAAAAAGAAAAGAATTGAAATAAAATTGAGAAAAAAAAAAAAATCGAATTATATTGAGAAGAAAAAGAAGAAGGTCGTGGTAGCTGTCGATAATGGATTATAGAGAGCTGTCAAACACGCTCCATATGGTTGTGTGTATATCCTTAACAACCCGTAATTAGAACGTAGATAACTATTCTCTTGTAACGCGTACGTATAAATTCAATAGAACGAAACTATATAACGCTACCAACGACGCCTACGCAATTTCAACTTATTTTAGTCCGGTTTCAGATGGCATTCGACAACCTAGATCTGTCTTTCGACCCAGGTTAATTATCGATGATCTATAGTTCATTTTATTCTAACAGTATTTCTATTCGAAGCACCCACGTCGTGTCTTAACTCAAATCGCGAAGGCTAAGCGAAATAGTTATTTATTCATCAAGCTTTTCTTGTGCCCGATTATTTGGAAAACTTTTTAAAGAAGAAGAGGAAGAAAATCATTTTTTTTCAATTTCTCTCCATGTACTATACAGTGTAAAGTGTATAGCTGAAATACCCCCTGTGTATAACTACTCGTTACTTACGCAACATGTGATTGCTTTCACTCATGAAGTTTTCTATATATAAAAGCCCTCTGGGTAAATTTCCTCGCGTGTATGCAGAAAAAAAAGAAGGAAATGGAAATGAAAATAAAATGAATTACAAAAAAAAAGGATCGAATATCGCATTTGATCGTTAGGATCAATCGCATCGTAGCTGCAATTGAATAAAACGGTAGACTAGCGATGTGCTTTACACTATCTACTAACGTATCTTCGAGTAAGATTATAGATTAGACAAGAAATGACCTTGGGAGAAAAAGAAAGGGCGATTGGAAGAGATAATTGGAACGTGTGGAAATTTTTGATTCTGTATATTAACTTGCGTTTATTTATTGCACTGCAGATTTTTTTTTACATGAGGCTATACGAGGCTAGTGAAATTGGGATGATGATATTTATGTGATCGATTTTAATTATTCCATTTTATTTGTTCTTGTTATGTTAATTGTATTAAATTTTTTTTTCTTCATTTCTGTTGTGCAGAGGGAAGTACGCCACCGTTAAAAGATGTCGGGAAAAAACCAGCGGTAGACAATGGGCAGCAAAGTTCCTCAAAAAAAGACGGAGGGCTCAGGAACTCCGCAATGAAGCACTTCACGAAGTTGCGGTGCTGGACGCCGCCGCGAGATGTTCGCGTCTTGTTTCACTTCATCAAGTATTTGAAACAAAGACGGAAATGGTCCTAGTCCTAGAACTGTAAGTATTCTAATTCACATACCTTGATTTTTTCGATACTCAAAAACACAACCCAAAAAAAAAATACATAATTTCTCATAGAATTCTGTGCTCATCTGATAGTGGAATTATCTCCTGTATGAAGATAAAAATTATCTAGATTCACTGATTTTGAGTTTTTTTAACAATACGATTGGAATTGAAAAAACTCTTTTGTTCTTTCTTTGTCCTATACAATTTTAATAATTTCATTACTCGATCAATGAGTAGGTAATTATTTTACATAGAAATCTATTTATAGTTTTTTAACAAGAGAAAAAAAAAATTCTTACAGCGCCCCAGGTGGTGAACTACAGATGGTCTTAGACAAGGACGAAGTACCAGAGGAGAGACAAGTTGCCAGACTGATGAAGCAAATTTTAGATGGCATAGCGTTCCTCCATTCTCTAAACGTAGCCCACCTCGATATCAAGGTAAGAAAATGAAAAATAAATTATTCAGTAATGTTCGATCTACATTACCTTTTCATACAATCGTTATCTTATTTCGTCGTAATTTATTTTTTCCCTAATTTATTTATTGGTCAGAGATGGCAGTGTGCTAATATAAATGTATTTATATTTTTTTTTTTGAGTTCATTATGTGCATAGATATAACGACTAAAATTTTTGCGGTTAGCGAACCCGTCGGGGCAAAATACCAGAACTTTGGGTTGGGTGAGCGACATTTCTGGCACCAGTAATAGTGCAGTGCCTCGAGCATAGGTATATAGTAGGTAACTTACTCTAGAACGAACGACCCAGATTGTTATGTAAATACTATATACTATATACTAGTTACTGCCAACCGATAGATTAGAACGGATTATTTAGTATAGCACGAAGACAGCGTAACGAGACCGCGAGATCATCTCGTACTCAAAATAATCGCATCTTCTGCTCTATATATCGGATATATATAATACGCCCACGTTTTAAAACTATCTTATAACATATAAATTACGATTAATTGAGACGTCGGAAATTCGTTTATGCAGCGTAAACGAAATCATGCTAAATCGTCGTACCTAATTGAGGAGCCTTCGTATATTTATATATAAATAAATAATTAAAATTATAAACGATAATATTTTTCTTTTCGGATTTTTATTTTTGACTCATATAAGATGATTTTTAACATTATATATATCTGGGTATGTGCGACTTGTATCCGCGCATCGAACATGTGCTCATGTTTACCGATTATGATAGTAATCAATACGGGCGGATCAAGGTAAGCGGGTTTATATGTATATAAATATACACATATGTTTTAATAATATTCATCTCAAGACGAAGACGAAGACGAATATGAAAACGCGCTTGACTTGCGGCGACTTTTTTAAATTCGCGTTATTGCAGCCTTGCCAGCTATAGCTCGTTTCACGCAATAAAGCTCGCGACAGAGGTGGACTCGCCTTGTTCTCACCTTGTCTTCCTATACACACAATCTAACCTTACCTCAATATTATAAACTTACCTTACACATCGAGCTCGTTCAGATTATAATCTTGGTTACGTAACCCAATTATATACCGGCAGCATATTTCGCAAATTGCTATCAACTTGGTTAGGTAGTTACCGCGCGGGCGTCGCGTCAAACTGCGTCTTCTTTCGAGGATCACCTTTTGCTTCTGCAATTTTCAAATCTTAATTTTCCTATTCATTTATATCATCTATACATACATGCATACCTTATTTGTAACGATTCTTAATTGGACGATAGATACGTGTATAGTTGCGCTCACTGGATACGCGCGTAATTATAAACCCCCTCGGAGAATAAATTGGTATCTGCAGCTATGTACAATATTACATTTTTTTTTTTTCTTTTTTGGTTTGTTTTATTCGGTTCTCTTTTTCCTTCTCGTTTTGTTTTATTCGTCGAAAAGAACAAAAAACAACGCGAAGATTTCAATTGGATAATCAGACGTCATTTTATCATGTACTAAACATACATATAATGATGTACAAGCTCGCGTTATAATGAAATGTCTTAATTGCGTTTATCGCAACTGACAGATGTAATTGTTATCTCCCAAAACTACGACGCATCCACATGTATGACGTGTTTAATATTTAATTAAAATTCTACGATATTTAATTATCGAATAATATCATCGCTTGCATATATCGCCGCGGTTATAGAATAAAACTTACCCCTCGCTAAAAGTAAATCTGAAAATGGCATACTTCAGATTTTTCTCTATACAGAAAACACTTGATCGTAAGGTCGAAAAATTGATTGTAGATTCGTGCAATTATAGTTAATCCAGTTCTAGACTACGGTTTCCGGATGGAGTTTCTTCTTTTCTTTGAATTTTATTAATTTTTTCTACTTAATTAATACACATGTATGAAAAGAAGAATTTAAATTATTCGATACGTGCCGCTTATAGTGTTAACTTATTGCAGTGCTTTCATTTTATTATAAACCAATTGGAAATACTTCTCATTACGATCGCATTGGCTGATTATTAAATTTATGTGTATACGTGTCAATTATCTGTATATATAGAGATGTCAATAATTTACACACTCAAATAACGACCCAATTAAGTACGAGTTGGAATTCTCTTTTTTTGTACATGTATAATATTCGTCTGTGTTTTGCATAGCAGCAGCGGGCGATTTAGTTATTAGCTTTTGCTTTTCGTATGGTCAAACAAATATTATTATAGACATTAGAAAAACGTGCCACGATTTCAAAATGCCTTGGCAGCTGAAATGCAGAGTTCATTAAACTGAAATATTTACACCTGATGCTTGAATACGTTATGAAACGTCATCGACACGTGACGTACGGTATATACCAATGTCGGTGTAGATGTGTATTTTGTATTCAATAATTCGGATAATTAGCAATTAACGAAAATGAGGGTTCGGAGACAGAAAATAACGTTGTCTATTTTTAAAAATCGTTGATTGATTTTTAATTGAATTGTTGACGTGTACCCTGAAGAACAAAAGGAAACAAAAAAAAACAAAAAAGGTTACGAGAGAGAATTGCAACAGCAAAGATCCATTTCAGAGGAGGAAAGAATTCGCTAATTGCTGTTTCTATATTTGAGTTTGTCGGCTCTACGCAATATACGAGTACATAGCAAACTTATTCCGCGCACCGTAAGCACGCGTCAGAATTTTCTGTCCGTCTGTCCGTCCGTCTGTCTGTCTGCATTTCGAACTCGCGAATTTTCCCCGGCACTTTGCAGTTGTTGCAAATCTGTTTGAGTAAAGCGAATAATCTACGTGGTCGAAAATAGATATGTCAAATATCTTATATCGCACCGCGGCTATAATTATTCGGCGGGTATATGATGTACAAAATATTGAAAAAAAAAAAATTTATCGAACTTTGATATCGTTTGATGAAGTTTATTTAAAAGCTTGCTTTCTTTGGCTCGTTTGATTTGCGCCGGAGAATACGAACAAAGGAGAGCAGTTATAATAGGACTCCTCTGCAGAGAGTATATAGGTACTTTTGGTTAAGTTTTGTTTCGAGTATAACAAGGTACCAAGTTGATTACAGTTCATGGGAAAGGTCATACGCACGGTATAAAACGAGTATTTATAACGGCTTCGAATAGTAAATTCAGCAAACTCTCGCTGCAAGTTCATAAAATACACTTTGTTAAATCATTCTACTTATTATTTATTTAATTTTTTTTCTCTTTTTTACTCTTTGAAAATCTATTTTGAAAATTTCACTTATATATAGCTACTTATATTTTAGAATATTCTTAAACGAAATCACAACGAAATTACAAAGAATATAATAATAATTATTATTAATAGCAACGACCACTCGCGAAACGTTTTGTCGTCGTAAAGGAAACAGTAAATCGATGGTGTGTAATGCTCGTTGCAGCAAATCTGCAATAAAATCTTCGTTCAAACTGCGGCTCACTTGTTAGTGATTTTTTTTTTTTTTTTAATTTTTTAATTTTTTTAGTTTTTTAATGTAATTTATATACATACCGCTAAGTGTACAGAAATAACCCACAACACCGATCCGAGCGATATTATACTGACCCAAATATAGATACTCTGCATGTGGTTATGAATGGAAAAATGCACATATGCAAATTTCTTGGCTTTTAACCAACGCGGTTTTTGGCCCTCGCCCATATCTACTTCACACCGCGGTTCCGCGGTTATATACCTTTATAACTAACGGGTGATTCGCCCGAAATTCTTTGATGAAAAGTTCGATACATTTCCATTTATTTATATCATTATTTTTTCATCAAATTCTTTTGGAATTTTGAAAACCTGACGGTGAATAAAATGAAACGAAATATACACAGCTGCTGCAATGCGATGCATGTAGTCTGAAGTATGTTACTTCGATGACGAGACGCCCAGTAAATCGCGTGTGGTCCTTTTTTACTTTTTTTTCTCTTCTTCACTGACCAGTGCGATGTGCCCGAGGTTCTGGTCATCGGTACTTTAGATGTATTTCTGGTTCTGGAATGCCCGTTTGTAGAGGTATTAAAATAGAATTTGATCGTTTTTTTCTCGTTGATGTTACAGAATTAGCGAGTGATAATCTTAAACCGAAAGCTGCAAATAACCTCCAGCATTATTTAAATAAATAAAAAAGTCATGTAAGAATTATTTCGATAACGTGCGATTTTCTGTCTCGATTGATTAATTATCATGAAATTGAAAATGAATGAAATTTTAACGATTGATATTATCATACCCACACCGTAACAATCTGGCTAAACTATACATATATAATAACCTCGTGGTATGTTATGCGCTCGAAACTGCATCATATTGTATTTATAATAGGGTAAGGTATACAGTAATAATATGTACAAAGTGAATGTTGTTAGTGAAATGTACAGCAATGCAGCGACGACACGACATATCATCGCCCGGATATAATATGTAACTATATACCCATGTTATATAGTATCTACACACATATACAAACATGTTTCTCGTCAAAACTTTCCCGGAAGATTAATCGATTCTTACATAGAAATTTATTTCACTATTACATACCGCTCATATGCACTTCTCTTCCGAGATATTTCCAATGTATAATCACAATAACAGTTATTATTATAATAACAAATCCGTAATCGATATATACATGGGTCAGAAATTCTAACGCGTAAAGTTCGTTGATTGATTGATTTTTTGATTGATTAGTTTTGTTTGATTAATTTGAATGATTTTAAATTAATTTTTCTAACGGCCTCTTTTTTCGTGAAATTATATTACTGCAGTCCGTGTATATCGTTTATCCAATTAGATATGCATAATGTGTAGAAAATCTCCGGAAATCCTATGTAATATATGTGAGTCTGAATTTTGCGCTTGCAAGGAGGAAGAGAATTATATATAGTAGTAGTGGTAGTAACAGTAGTAGGCCGTTTGGTGATTCCCGGGGGCGCTTTTTCATCTTCTTCCCGTCTCTAAATCAAACTCAACGTAATTTTTTTTCTTCTTTTTTCTTTTGCTCCTTGTCGCGTACGTTGCAGTTGCATTAATGTATTATACACTCGTATGTAAAGAGCGAGAGACAGAACTATGTATAGTTTACATACATTTATTTTAACCGGAAGTTACAATGAGAGTCAGAGACGACCAACGGATCTCGGTAGGCTTATATCATTCGTCATCGCGTACTGCAGTGCGACTCAAACCACGACGAACTCACGTAAGAGAGAACGAACGAAGAAATGAATGAATGAATCAACGAATGAATGAATATATTGAATGAATAACGATTCAAGAATTCAAGAAAATGCATCAAATATTATCGTTCGCAAGGGATACTTTACACAGGACCTGAAACGAATAACTTCTTCATTTTTTTCTCTTCTTGTTTCCTGCCGTTTGGACCGCGCGGTTATATCGCGAGTATAAGAGAAAATTGGTATGTGTGCATCGGACATTTTTTATATTTCGTTTTATTTTTCTCTCTCTTCGTTTAAACAAACAAGAGCAACGCAACGTGCCCGTATGCATTTATAACATCGCGTAGTCTGTACAGACTGCAAGACAAGGAAAAGAGTGAAACGATATCCACGCGAGCGTTTCTTTATGTATACGCAGCTCTCTTGGTCTCTTTCTTTTTATATGCCGTACGTGTGGTCTTTTTAGTATAAACTTTGAATAGATCGGTAGTATTTTCTACTCTATACGATATTATAACAGAAACTTTGTATGCATACACGAAACTTATAAAAAGACTCGCAAGCGTTATTATGGAGTTTTAGCTCACAGCCCCACGATCTATGCTGCAGCCTACGGTTCATGTACGAGTTTGAAATATTTTAATAATTCGTGTGTGAATTTTGCTGCGTCGCTGCCGCTGCCGTTGCAGTCTCATGTGCAGCGACCGTCGTCTCGTCTCGACTCTTGAATGAACATGAGAATCTAGGTGCGGTCATCCACGACACAAAACCACCTCACCCCTCCCAACTTTATTCCGTTCTTCTTTTTCATGTATTTTCTTCAACTCATTTTTATTATTCATTTTTTTTTTCTTCAATTTTATTGTTTAACAGTCGGAAGAAAGTTCTTATCGATTTCGAAGTATAGATTAAACTTGCATTACGGTAGAATTATAATAACTATCTCATAATTTATAAAACGTGGTTAACCACCAGACGACATCAATATATTTATCCTTGTCTTCTTTGAATGAAGTTTTACATCATCACGAATTTAACAGCGTTGATATAATACAATTTATTAAACAGAATTTCAATTCTCAGATCAATACAGAGCGAGACTTTGAACCTCATGTAAAAGGTGTAGAGGGGAGTGAGGGTGAGGTGATGATGAGCAATGCAATTTTAATCGTTACATTCTACATATATCGCGTGGTGTGCGTGTAAAGTGAATTCCATTGCCCGGGGGAAAATCGTAACGGTTTTCTCCTTACTCTTTTATTATATGTAAAACAGTATTACAGTTCACTGTTTTGGCAGTGGTCAAGAGTAACTGACAAAGAGAAGTCTAAGCATGTAGGCGTATACATACGCGTTCGAATCTCCCCATTAACGCGTCCGGTCCCCCTCCCCCTCCCCCTCGCTCCTTCCTCTCCTTACTATCCTCTCTTGACCACCAAGCTGTATACATACTTATACCGAAGTACAAACGAAATCTCATGCAGAACCCCGGTCACGTCTCACTCGTAACTCGATATAGCGAAATGTAACGTACAAACCGAATCCCAGAATCATCTCGAACCTCGAAAAGTATAAACGAACTACTTTATATATTATAAACATAATTTAAACAAAAAAATCATTTTTTCGACTTTTCATTCATCTGATTAGACGAAAAAAAAAACTGTAAAATCATCCAGTGATAATATAACAAATGGGAAATATTTAGCATATTCGGTTTGATGAAGAAAAGTCTTGGCGAATAGTTTCTAAATTTTTTTTTCTAATTTTTGTTTGTTGAGTTTTTCGTTTTCTGCTCGTTACATGCGTACGAGTATCTTCTTCGTGGTATATGGTTATGTGTATGTATACCTGTTACAAGTTCTGTTTTTTTACGCATTGCTGGTTCGAGAGGAAATATAAACTTTCCACTGCACGCCACTTTTATCTATCTAGCTACTGCTGCACTTGCAGGCGTTACCTATTTAATGAATTTAACGCGAACATACGTTTGCTGATTAAATACGAAAGTTGTACGAGTAAATTTTTGACATTTCCAATCACTCCCTGTATATATAATTATTTATACACGTCCTGAATAGATTTTTAGAGAAACGAAAAGAAAAAAATTTATTTATTTTCTAGAGAATGAATTTCGAGTTCGGTACAAGGGCTACGAAATAAATCGTTTGATCCTTTTCATAAAGGATTATATATTTCTTTTTGTTTTATTAATTTTTATTCACGGAACAATCGAACAATGGTTATACCCGGTTGATTTTTGCTGCTATTGCAAGATTCCATTGTCGATGATTGTGAGGGTGAAACTTCCATTCTGCATTATTATAAGGTTCTATAAGATAATTATAAGAGTTTATTAAATATTCATAGAGAATCATGTCTCGAAGGCAGCGCTATGTATACCGATATTTCATCGTTGTATAGCTAATAAAGGAAAAAAAAAGTGGGGAAAATTAATTAAAATTCATTGTCAGTAAGATACGTATATGTATAATTGCGATTAACATTTTTTTATTTATAAATCAAAAATACTGTTTGGAAATTATTTTGTTGAAGAAATTGCTAATTATTGTTTCAATTGTTCTATTCAGATCGAAGTGATTTTATTTTTCATCAGTTACGCAATTGTATTATGGCTAAACTACTGTTTCTAGTTAACCTACTATTGCGGCTATGATGAAAAATGAATTTTCATTTCTCTTTTTAATTTTACACTTCCATTACTTTATTTCATAATTGGTGCAACGGTCCTATTTCTGAGATCATGACTTTTGAAAAATATAATTTTAGATTCATTTTATTTTATTTTTTTAATTTTCCCCCTCACGCGTATCGGGTTCGATTTCTCACACCTTTGTAAACTATTATTTGGTGTATCCAAACGGGTCTGTTTTCGATGGGAGGAAAAAAAATATAATCAAAGAACGAACGTCTTTCTAATGAAAAGCTTTCTTTTTCTTCTTTTAATGGGATGTTTTCTTTGAAAAGTTTGATACCTTCGTTTGCACCCCGTGATACATACGGCGGTGGATACACTTTGTGTGGCTAAACACTTGTTTCACTTTAAAGTTCGGGGGAATTTTTGAGCCTATCCCGAGACGGCGGTACCGACGTCTTATTTTTTTTTTCTTTCTTTTCTTGCTCTCACTCCCTTCAACCATCTCCTACTCCTCCTTCTACTCCTCTTTCTCTTATGTACTCGGAATGTTCGGATAGATCAGAGGTCTCGGAGAAAGAAGGTTATTTTAGTTGAGAGCGTTAATCTACGGGTTAATTATAGCCGCAAGTCTCTAATGGACAGGGTTTGTTTCACGGCTGTCGGATATTTTCTACTTAACTTCCTCCTTTAATGTATGCAACCCCCTTTAATTCGTTCCTTTGTGATAGAGATACTTCAATTATAATTATTACATTTTTTATACCTATCCCTAGATATTCACACCTGTAATTATAAAAGTTTTTATTCATTTTTAATTATAGGTCAAGTATCTAATTTGGGTTTTCTCTTCGTTCTCATTTCAGCCGCAAAATTTGGTGCTTACCGGTGAATTTCCCGAATGTGACGTGAAATTATGCGATTTTGGAATCTCGAGATACATCAGCCACGGTGCGGATATAAGGGAAATACTTGGGACACCAGATTATGTTGGTGAGTATCGAGGATTTTGAGGAGATTTATTCTAGTTCCTTGAAGAGATAATTAGAAAAATTAGAAAATAAATAAAATTGTGCTTTTTTGTCTATTTGTAGCTCCCGAAGTCCTGAATTACGAGCCAATTAGTTTAGCGACGGATATGTGGTCCGTTGGAGTCCTACTTTACGTATTATTAACCGGATGTTCACCCTTTGGTGGAGATTCTAAGCAGGAAACATTCTGCAACATCAGCCGATGCCGATTAGATTTTCCCGACGATCTCTTCGAAGATGTTTCCGAAGAAGCGCGCGATCTCATGCGCAAGCTTATGGTCAAAGATCCAAGGTAATAATAATTTTATATTGCATTCCATCGTACCTCTATAAATATATACGAATGCTTATGATATAACAGGATTGGCGCATGATTGAATATGCATCCTTGAAAATACGATTTGTCATGTTTTATTCAATCATCGAATTATCATTTTGTTGAAAACTTTTATTTTTATACATCGTCGCATCGGACTTATGCAATTTTTTTCATTTATCTTTGGTGTCGCTTATCAATTTTACTATAAAACAAACTTAAACAGAGAAATTCCGAATATTTATAACGATCGGTGTTGCAAGTTAGATAAAACAGAAAGTTTTGCACGTCGCAATTTTTCTCTCTTGATAATTTGTTATCCTCATAGGATGAAGAGGGTAATTTCCGGTGTCTGTTTTGACATACATTTATACAAAATCAGGACACTGGAGATTGCGACAAAATTTATTTCCTCATATATACCAGATATATGTTCACTGTATAATAGTAAACCTTAACTACTACTAGTCGGGTGCTGAAATATTATTTGTTGATTTCATTATCACATTCGTGATGGCGAGTACGGACAGCTGAAAGGAAGTGACGATCTCGTTTGTACATATGTTTCTCTTTAAAAGCCGGTCTTTTATCGCTCATGCATTATGCGTCGCGCTTAGCTCTCCACATACATGCAGTTCATAAGTATATACGCAAGCATTTTTCCCCTTAGTTTTTACTATCTCCTTTTTTTTTGTTGCTTAAACAACCTCTTATCAAACGCATTGGTGTCCAAATGTTTGGATAATAATTATACGTATCGCCTGCGGCAGCATTGGCTATTGCACAACGATAATTTTCGAAGTTTCAAACGTTTCCTGGCATCCGCCGGAAACGCGAAGATTGTGAATAAGATGACGAAGAAGGAAAAAAAAAAGGAATAAAATAAAGAAAGAAGTTAGGATTTCTCAATCCACCGATGTCATCGGTTTCTTTTTTTCGTCACCGATGTATACGTATAATAAATAATTAATTTTTTTTTTCTACAATTTTGTTTCAGCGAACGCCTAACGGTCACGGAATGCCTACAGCATCCGTGGTTCTCAGCGCATGAAAGTCCCGAAACACCATTAAACTTGACACAAACAACAACCACCTCATCATCAACCAGCACAACCTCAAACGCAATTTTAAGCGAAGAAGATGACCTGCACCGAACTTCTAGCCCGTCAGAATCCCAGGATGCGATCGTCGTCACAAGCTCTTCCAATTCTAGGTCAACTTTGATTTCTGAACAGTCTGTAACGAACTCCGATAAGAAAACATCGAGGCCAAGCACACCTACGAAAGGTTTAAACGTAGAGGTAAAATCGACGACACCATCGAGGGCGGTTTCTTCGCATACGGAAAATGTTTACTCTAAATCGTCAAAGACAATATCGATGCCGGTAAGGATCGGATTAAGTCCGGACAGAAGAGATACTTTTAAGAAAAATATGGATACTTTGGCGCAAAGATTTTCCGCTAGTACTGAAATCGTTATAATCGAACCATCTAATTCGCAAAGAAGAGCAACGGCGAACCACACTATGCCTGCTGGTGAAATATTCAAATGTACACCAGTTTTTATATTAGGTGAAGAACAGCAATGCAGCGATAGCGGAAGCGATACTATTTCCGAAATATCAACCGACAGTTCGAGCGATAGAAGTAGTATATATTCCGATGATTCACTTGATTTTATTTTATACGGTAAAACTCAAAGTAGAGCAAGTTTTCCTTTTGTTGGAGCCGATACGGACAGATGGGAACAAAAACATCCTAGAATTTGGCCACGCGAATGTAGTGGCGTTGTGAGTAAAGCTTTGAGTAGATTTTCTTCGGAACCTGGTACCGGAAAAACCACAGTAAGAACGTCACCACCTACGACTAGAGGTAGAGCAAGTTTAGAAGCAATGAGAGAAAGAGGTGGTGAACTTGTTGTCATAAGAGAACCTGTAAGAGCCGGACGTTACACCAGGTACAGCGAAGTACAATGCGAATCAGTGCAGGCGCGGATTCGGAGGTTCCAAGTTCACGGTGCGTCGTAAATGCAAGAAAAAAAATAATTTTTAACCGCAATATCCAGTGTGAAAAATACTGGTGAACGTAAAAGGAAAAATAAAATAAATGAAGAAAATGAAAAACTAAAATATAAAAGCAATTATGTGTACGTTTGTTGTATATATATATTGCGGAAAGCCAAACCCTGTGATTTACATGCGGTCTGTGTTCAACTTCTGGTCACCGCGATGAAAAGATGTGAGTAAAAATAAGAATCATCTTCCCTTCGTAGGTACAGGAGAAAAATAATTATGTACATATTTATATAAATAATTCGTTACTTCGATTTCTTTCGTTTCCCTTAATTTCGTTTGTCATTCTTACGATACGGGATTACGAAAGGCGATCGAACAAACGATCAATGTAAATAGATTATTAAACCTAATTTTGTTAATGTTTTGTTAAGAATGTTAATTAAACATCGCTATTTTTTTGACGTGATAAAGTACGTTGGTTGAGCCTGAGAGACCTGTATCTGAATATAAATGGATATGGAAAATAATGAAATTATAAAAACTAGTTAGAACTAAAAAGAAAAAAAAAGTTAGATCAAAAAAACAAAACAAGCCAACGGTTTGATTGGAGAAATAAAGAGAAAAACACAATCCGCCTTGCCACTTCGGACTTAGGTGTTCGGTGGATTTTCAAATGAAATTGTAATATTCAAATGTATTAAAAATAAAACTATAAACAATAATGATAATGAATAATTATTGTAATCGAGATATATCAGATGTGTTCGTGCGGCATGATTTAATTAATAGCGCCGTAAATATACAACTCTGTAAATAAATTGATTGTTATATCTAATCGTAAATTTAGAAAGAAATTTGTAGAATGAAAAAAAAAGCAAAGAAAAGAAAACAGAAAAAAGGAGGCAAGGGTAGAAAAATAATATTTGTGCATATTATTGTAATTGTATAATGATGATACGGTGGTGCCTGTTCAATATAAAATAAGAAAAAATTAATTATTAAATCGTTAATCGCACAACAACGAAACGAACGTAGTACCACAGTTTAGTGGAATTTATTAGCGTAATCGCGTATGTATTTCATCGAATTTAAATACGGTGCCTTTTTTCTTCGACAAACTGTATTTAAGATTAGATGTAGACAGAGTTAATATGTCGATAAGTCACGCAGTGCCTGGATACACGTTCGTCGAACGACCACGATGACCAAATAGAAATTTAAAATTTTAGAAAATCATGCAAAAATATTATTTATTTTATCCGGAAAAGTTCTCGAACAAAACGCGCCTCTCTTTTTAGTAACAATTAACTCATCCATCGCCCGATCAAAATTGAGAGCCTAGACAGGCTTCTAGGCGTCTTTAATTAACAGCGATAGCGAATTTCTATCTAACATTTAAATAGATTTATTAAATCTCCGATGAAAATAATTGTTTTATCATATCGTAAAATCATCAGCAAATTTTTTCCTTTTCTTTTTCTTTTTTGTTTCAATCCTTTGTGTCTCATAAAAAAATATTATGATCAGCTTCTTCATTTTGTCGCCGAATTTGAGAAACATACACGAGAAGAAAGTTTGGAAAATTTCTCTCGTTTGTTATATTTCATTATCCTAATTTGAATATTATTTTTTATTTAAATCCCCGTGACGCTATGTGAACTCGTGGCTGAAATAAATGTGCATATAATATACATTTACGTATACCTACTCCGTTCTTTATTGGGGTATACTATATTCACATATCTCCAATGTAAATGTATAATAAATGCACGCGAATTATAGAAATATATTTGTAATTATTGTAAACTAATCACTTATTTAATTTATCTTCGATCGATTATTTTATTATTATATTGAATTAAATTATTCTACGTCTAATTATTTTATATCTTCAAGAGCGGGTCTTTTTTCTTTTTGTTTTCCTCAATAATTTTTCGAAATTTTCGACCAAAAAAGGTGCAAATACAAATGACATATGACACATAAAATCATGCAGTACACTGCTATTGGTACTCTTATCATTTTTTTTTTTCGTTTCTTCTGTACGATTTTTTTTTTTTTTGTTCTAAATGCTAGTCAATTATACTATATATATATTTTTTTTCAAGCGTCTCCGAACGTAATAAAATGATAAAAAAAAACAAAAAAAACAAAAATATATCATGAATTAATTTTTTTTTATACATTTAACGCTCAAATAATTTTTCACATCGGTACAGCTTCATTGACTTTAAAAGTACAATCCCATGCGTATTCTCTCTCATTTTTTCTTTTCATACACGAATATTTTTATGTACTGGACACAACCTCGTTGTTCTAGAATAACGAAGCCAAAGTGTCAAACGTTAACGCACAGAAAATTTGACAAAATGTAATAAAATAAAATGAACTGAAATTGGATTAAATAAAAAGCCTCGTCGACCGAGGTGATTACCCTTTTTCAATTATACCTCGAAGTGAGATTCTAGAAACGGTTAGAAAGTTTAACAATCAGAGCTTGATAGGAAATTCTCGAGATTTATTGATTATCATTAGTATAACCCGTACGTGTGATATGCCGGGTGCATCGGGCATAGAACTCTGAAACGAATACTTAAAAAAAATATATTTACATTCGATTATACAATGAATGCATGAAACATATAGTCACAACGACAAATAAACATGTTGGCGCACAATTAGGGAACACTGTACGAACGATCGAAAAACAGTAAATTCTATACGTATAAATATTGATTGTTAATATCATCGAACCCCATCACGTATCAAAAGCTATAGATTTATCAGTGAAAATATAGATTTAAAAAATTTGAACAACGGAACGAACTCCGATACAATTTTGCTACAACTGCCAAGACGAGCGAACGTTCAAACGGATAACAGATAGATAATGAAAAGAATTGGAAAAATATCGTACTGTGAGGAAAGGGAAATACAATTCATTGAAATTAAATTAATGTTATTATTTATTTTCTTATAATTTTTTATAAAAGGCCCTTATTTCAAAATGGCTGCGATATTTGGTATTTGTTTTTTTTTTTCAATAAACTACTACCCTTGTAATTATTTTATTTTATTTTGTATCGATTGTAATAATAAATATAAAAATGGATATGATAGTTGTATTTCCGAAACCTCGTAGTACGATAACATGGTTATTATGATTTGGTTTTGTTTTTCTCTTCTTCTTTTTGTTTTTTTTATTGGATGTACGCCACTCCCTGAAATTATTGACTTAATCTTCTACAGTTAATTTTAATTTTATTTTAATCATTATTATTATTATCATTATCATTAATTTTATCGTAAAATAAATTCGAATAGATGCCTAGAATCTACTTTGTAAATATTTCTATATTGCTTCTATTATTACTATCATCATTAAAATTAATTATTATCAGGATTATCATCATATTGAATGATTATTTGTAATAAGGTATTGAATGAATAATATAACTCAATTGAATAATATATGTTTCGCAGTTTTATTTATTAAATCTTCTTCACCCACATTATCCTATAAGATAAATTAAGATTCATAACCAGTAGATATACGGGGAAAGAAATCATTTTCGAAATATACTTAGTTGGATTTTTAGTTTCCAATTAATTGCAAGTTCAGAAATTCTAATCCGAAAGAATATAGTCATATTTTGTAATATTAGCACAAAGATTCGAAAATAATTGATTGGCTAATTCCACCGGGAATTTTTCTGGTATTCTAATAACTGCAGCTCCTAATTATCACGATATTATTGAGATTCTGAGGAGGCCGATCGGTTTTCGTAAAATGGTCTTTTAGCTCACAATATGGCTATGGGATCTGAAAACTGATCGGCACACTTTTTTTTTATTTTCTTTTTATTTTCCGCTTCGAGTCATTGAATTATTAATTATTTGTTATCGATTCAATTTCATACATTGAATTTGGTCTCTAAATTTTCGATTGATAATGATTATTTGAAAAGTTGAATTCTGGTCTGACGCGTTGCTGTAAAAATCTAGTGGATCGCAATCAATCTTGAAACGGTTAATCGCGGGCACGTAACTTACATCTTGGTAGATTTCTTGTCTCTGAGGCAACGGCGGTGTAACCACAGCAGCAGAAGTCCTTATTCTGTGGCAGAAGCGACAACATCAGCAGCGCAAATCCTCAGAGGAGAGGGGAAGAGGGATCAAGGTAATACGCCTTTAGGCAAACATTGTCATTTGCTACGCAATATAATGTACCGTATATGTTGATTTCGTCATTTCCTTTTGCTCGGAACGTTAGGATCTGGATATTCAATAGGTATTTGTTCGAATCACTACTAAACGCAACAATTATATGCATTTATAAACTCCTATATTTGCGTACTGATTTAATGATAATATTCTTGATTTCGGAATAGTTCTATGCATGTTGAAACACCGCGAATTCTTCTATCTATCGAATTAAAACGAAGTTATCGACGGGATTTTGGTTCAAAAAATAATCTCCGTTGTTATAACGTACTGAACAAATTTATTCATATATTCTAGGGGCAATGTTACAATTTTACTGCATTTCTTAGATAATATTTTCTCATTTCAGGTTTATAATCGATGGACTGATGGGATTTTCCTGGTTCTTCGCAGTATTTATTCAACTTTAAACTACGTTGCGGAGGAGTTACATGGCATCGGAGAATATTCCGAAGGTATTTACACTTTTCGTTCACCTTACTTCTCCATCTGACTCCTTGCTAGTATCGAAACGGGTCGTTGCGCAGACATCATGAAATGCATTTGAACGCGGAAAAAACTGAAATTAAGTGAATAGTAGCGATAGAAATAGATTTCGGCATAGATTTTTATATAGTAGAGTTATTAGGATACAATTACTCAAAAATCCTCAAGAGAAAAAAGAGTCAACTGAATCATAGAGTCTATAAAGGTACACCAAAAAGTTTAAGAATATTCTCCAAAAATTTTTTGACCAAAGCTCTCGCGTTGTTTTTGTTCTTATGATTGTACTACGAAAATTATAATGCGTTTTGCGTCTTATTCTAGTTTATTCGTGAATGAATTAGAAAATCGATTGTTCATTGATTGAATATGCCGCAGGCGTTTGCCGCTAAGTTTTCGTTTCGCGGTTTGTTCGAATCGCTCTATAAGTTCAATGGGGCAATCTTGAACCTCTGATGATTCGTGAAAACTGAAATCCCCGCAAATAAAAAATTCTCTATGCACCCAGCTGTATATTATATATAATGCATACCTAATTATTACGAGTTGCAAATTGAAGACTCCTGTTAATTGCTGCTTGCCCGAGAGCGAGTTGGCCGGTCTTACAAATTCCTTGAAGCGTTACTTGCTCACTTTAGATGCATTTACAGTTGACGTCAGGTTACTTTAGATAATTGTCCGTCTGGTTTGGCATGCACTCTCCCTCCTTCAACGGTGCGAACTCAGTAGTATCTTGACCGATTGTCAAACCGATCAATCAGTATTCATCCCCTACATGCATATCTTGATGCGACCCTTTGATTAGCTATATATCATAATTAATGGAACATATGAAAGATCAAGACTAGCTTTTAGACAACCTTTGATCATTTTCAATACTTTGCACAAGCAAAATTTGTCCTCTTTGTATACGATCGTGCGGATAAAGATTTTTAAACTATTTCGATCTCAGGAATCCGAATCCGGTATCCATATTTACTCGTATTTAGAATTTACAAAGTTAGCGTCATAACTTTGGGCTAAAAATATCCTTTGTTGTTGGAATTTCGAACAATTACAAATAATTATAGCTTCACGTATCCCTATATTCATATTTATCCCATGATAATATTCTTAATTGCGGATCCGTGTTCTAACACTATAAACTCATCTATCTATTAGATTGAGGAAGTTTGCGTCGGGATTTTGGTTTAGGAATTAAATTACATTGTTCGTTGTTATACTCTGAACGAATTTATTGATAATATATTTTCAGATTCAATTTTACAGTTTACTTTATCTCTTACATAGTCAATTTCTTATTTCAGCTTTATAATCGATGGACATGGAATTTGCCTGGTTCTTTACAGTATTTATTCGACTTCAAACCACGATATGCAGGAGTTACGTGGCATTCAACAATACTTTGCAGGTATTTACGCATTATGAATTAATTATCAGTCAGTATAACATGATATAACATAATATGATATAATATAATATGACGTGATACAATATAATATAATATATTATAATACAATGTAATATACATATATATTTGTTATAATACGTATGATACAATACTAGCAATAATATATTATTACATGTACATCATTATTAATATGTTTCCCGTATATTCTAGGTACTTAATATTTCCCCTGCTGCCGCCGTTGGACGTCGTGAGGGCCCGGACTCCTCCTGTCCCCCGGGAGGAGTCGACCGGGTCTTTAGACTGTCCCCTGGGACAAGCGTGGCCTCCCACCACCCCCGGGGGTCCCAGGGGATATAGTCCCTGGGGGAGTGAGTCTCCTCTGTGGAGACTTACTTCCCTGGGGACTAGTCTTCGGAGGCTAGTCTCCTGGGGAGATGTCTTCGGGGATCTGACATGCCGAATCCCCGGATGTCAGATCCCCGAAGACATCTCCCCAGGGGACTAGCCTCCGAAGACAACCCGGGAAAAGGAGGCCTGACCCGGACGCTCTGTTTTTTGGTTCTCTAGAGAAATCACGAAGACGACTGTCCGCTTGGGACCTCCTTTTCCCGGGTTGTCTTCGGAGGCTAGTCCTCTGGGGAGATGTCTTCAGGGATCCGACATCCGGAGATGCCGGATCCCCGGAGACATGTCCCCAGGGACTTGCGCCCCCGAAGACTAGTCCCCAGGGAAGTAAGTCTCCTAAGAGGAGACTTACGTCCCCAGGGACTATGTCCCCTGGGACCCCGGGGGTGGTGGGAGGCCACGCTGTATCCCAGGGGACACCCCCTGAAGACCCGGTGGACTCCCCCCGGGGGACAGGAGGAGTCCGGGCTCCCACGACGTCCAACGGCGGCAGCAACCGAAGCGACGTTGGAGTTGCACCCTGTAATACAAAGAGACAATAAGTTAACTTGATATGTGACTTATTATATGACCTATCATATAACTTAATGTATAAGTTATTGTATGATGTATATAATGATCGAATTATAATAAAGAGTAACAAATTATATAATAATGTATTACTGTTGTGCCTTATTGGCGTGTTTGATAAATTATATTATGGGCATGCATGAAGTTACTAACAATAAGTTCATTGGGTAATACTGGGTAATCTGATTTCATGAGGAGAAGTTTGAAAATTTTTTCTAAGAGGATGCAATTCATATTCTTGGGACTCTCAATGATGGATTTTACTAAGCAGTCATAAAGGAAATAAGTTAATAAATCTGATTTGATGAGAAGTTTGAAATTTTTTTTTTAAGGGGATGCAATTGATATTCTTGGACTCTCAATGATGGATTTCACTAAGAACTCTTGAAAGGAAATAAGTTAATAAATGCTCACCCCTGCAAAAGAAGAACTTGTATGTCTCATGTGTTGCAGATCCGTGTCGACTGGATGAGGACGAACAGAAGTTGATCCCTGAAGAAATGTACTGAGCAGGAATCACGTAATCCTCATTTACTGGAAGGAGAAAATAAATCACGTATACAATTAGATCAATGGTGTGAAAACTAACAATAATTATCTAATGTATCCATAAATTAGATCAATAAATCATTTTTTTATTATACCAGAACGAAAACTTCGAGTGAATCATTGAACAATCATCCCGAAAAATCCTGAGAAATATGTTTTATAGTAAGGTTATTCGAAAACATGATTGAAATACATCAGGAGACAGTTGCTGAAATGATTCGAAAAATATTTTACTCTTCGCCCAGATATTGCGAAAATTTAAAAGCTATAGCCTTTGATATCTTCGATTTCGGGGTAAAAAAATAATTCAGAAATTAACATCATTCTACAATTTATGGTATCGCAGATGCTAGTGCTACCCGCTGCATTTTTGATAAAACAATTTATCTTCAACCCTTGCTGAACCACCCGCCTTAGGTATTCTAATAGATTGCCTAACGTCAGGCGCTATGTCTCGATCAATACTTTGCTTTTCTGTAACGCTGTTATATTTTTTGAAATCAAAAGGAGCAACGTGCTAGCATTTTCAACAAATCTGTAATACTTGCACTATAATTTCCGCACGTACAAAAGATTGTCATTTTATATGAAAGATAGGCGGTAATGAATATGATATGTCTGTGGATAAGGTCAGAACATTTTAGTAACCACCCTAAGCTCTTCCGGCAACTAAGGGCTCTAGAAAACTACAAGATACTCTAAACTCGATGACCATCAGACGGACCTTCGACATTTTCTTTCTCCCGCTTTTGGTAAGTAAAGGAAAATAGAAGCTGCTGCGTAAAGGAGAACTGTATGAAGTTTCTTAAACAACTGCTAACCGAATAGGAATCCAAAGTAAAATATCCATCCGTAAAAATTAATCTTATTGCCGTCAATTTCCGATTAAAAAATTTAGTAACAGAAGACCCGATAAGTTTCCGGTAACAGGTAACGATATTGATCGGCCGATCGCTGATCGATCTATCTTAGCATAGTAAATTTATTGGTACCGATGGACGATTACATTTAGCGTATCTCTTCATTTTTGCGGCGTAAAATTCGAGGGTTTCGACTGATTTTATGTTTTTAAAGTCCAACATCAGTGGAGCAGCCAATCCAAGATCTGGGCTGATCTTTGCCCGAAATTTATTCCGCAGTCGTTTCAATATCGCATCGTTGAAGGTAAGATAAAGATTTTTCACTTCTTTCTACTTTTCATTTGCCATAATAATACCGAGTGCGGTTATCGATTTCCACTAGAGAATTCAATTCTGTATATGGTGAATTCCATGTTCATTTCACCATCGGATTTTGCCTCAAGGCACAAGGTATAGCGTAGGCATATACATATACTTTGAAATGTACTCTGAACTGATCCTTTCCATCAGTTGAAGTACGAAACGGAGTTTTTGCCTTAAGATCTTTTCCTGGATTATGGGAATGCAAGATATATAGTCGTAGGCCGATACGTGCGGCGTTCTAAAAGCTCCGCATATTTACTTCTGCACAATGAAGCAAATCTCCTCTACTCTACGTTGGAACCGAGGTCAAGAATTTTCACAGATCGAGGCCAAGAACAACGACGACTCTACAAAATCGTTCGATATGGAATTCAATCGTACGCGAATAAAAACTCCAAATCGTTCGATATTCTTTCTCAAAATACTTTTCGAAAATCTCGAAAACTATTCGCGCGGTGTCTGTTGGAATCCAGACGAAAATACGAGCGTTATCAATATCATCGAATCCGCATTTATAACAAAACTTAATCTATATATCTATCTATTCGCGAATTTGTGAGGATGGAAAGTTGACGTTGAATTAGATTTCGGGTCGGATAGAAATTTATCATCGTCTGGGGCGCCGCGGCTTGAACTGTATATATCTATGTAACATCCACATTGAAACGATCGAATCGTCAGAATCCACGGGGAAATTTTTATTGCTTCAACTGAAATTGGGAACATTTTTCGGCTTTAAGTCTTATTGACTCCGACAAACTTTATCAATCACGATATTAACATCGCTCAATATTATATAACCTTGAACTCTAATTGGGGTGTAAATCCCGAAGGGAGCTACCGGAGCCAAAATCCTATAGGACTTTTTCATCGATCTTGATTATCCAGCTAGTTTACTGTATTACCGCTACACACTGTCGTATAAATATTCAACGCACGTCTCGGGAAGATCTTGAGCAATTTGGAAAGAAACCAAAACATCTTCTACCGATACCAAGGGCCGATAGCAACGATTCTTCGTAGAAATCTCATACCTATTCAGTTAACAAACTACGCGCTGCGATAGCTCAACGTTTACTCCAACAGAAACTCTAATTGCACAGCAGTTTTTTTCGAACGATTCAAATAACGTAAAGATCACAAAATTTATATGTCCAAGTCTTGTGCCTTGCAACTGAGCTAGCGATGGATCATCCCTACGATTTCCTCTTTACCGATTTTTCATTTGATTCGAACTCGAGTTTTCATTCGTTTTATAATTTGACAGTCTAAAAAAATTAAAAAATCAACTCACCCCATCGGATGAAAACGATCGGCATGAAGGCGAGCCAGAGTGGCGTCGCAACGTCGCCGTCTCGTTGTCCACAGTTTTGTAGTTATTGCCGGTTTTCCGTCCTGACGTTTCTCGATGTCGTTGAATTTTTCGAATCTTTCGTATGGTTTTCTCGAAGATCCCGTAAACTATATACACATCACTTTATTCCAGGACGTGCTTTAGAAGCAGATGAATTTCAATAGGGCTGTAGATTTTTACCCCAAACTTCCTGCCGCAAACTCCTGCGTATATATTCAACGTCCGAATGATCGAAGATGACAATTTATCTGTAAAAAAAAACCGAAGGAAAAAAATTAAATCTAATGAAATGAAAAAGGGATTTTTATACACACATAGCTGATAATAGTGGACCAAGATGTTTTTTTTTTTTTCGACAGGGAAGTTTATAACCAAGAATTCTTTCGGAGCATTAGAAAGAAATATGTTCATCGTTTTATTGGCCAGAAGCCAGTGTCGTTACGAAGCTTGGAAGAAGAAACTTTTTTTTCCCCCACATATCCATTAAAATTACTTTTATTCGGGATGAATAATTGTAAGACGAGAAATATTGAAATATAGATTCCAGATCTACGCGCTGATACTATAGGTGGTATAAGTTTTGCAGGACGTGGTTGCAAGACCGCAAATTATGACCCAATGAAATCTAATTGCTATCTTCAAAATACCAAGTTAGGTAAGGTTATACATATATATTGCATTAATTGCAGGTGTTTCTGTAGTCACGGTTAGGAATTTGTAGCACGAAACATAAGATTAACAGCTCAAACCCACCGGAGCTGAAAATAGTTTTGTTCCAAACTACACAGTAGTTACAGCCACTTCAAAAACGAGAAATCAACAAAACAAATCAAAATAAAATAAATAAATTAATGATGGTTTTTTTTTCTGTGCTCATTTTTAATCAGTACACTATAAGTGTATGGGATGGTTGCCTATAAGAATCTTCTCGAGTTTTGAACCAGTAAAGCGTTAGATTAATTCTAAATAATTTGAAGAAAAACAAATACGGGAAGAAACTCAGATTTTTTAATCAAGTGAATAAAGTTCGTAGAACATTTTGTTCAAGTATTGAAATTGATAAAAATTTTCTAATAAGAATTTTTCAATTCGTTCGTATCAAACTCTATAGGGAATGGAATCGGCTGAGAACCAGAACTGTCCCGGTACTGTCTTATTAAAGGCTATCCTATTACCCGTACCTAACAAGTTTACCACCGGATTTCCTAGGTGCTTCGTTCGCAAGAAAAGTAAACAATTGGAAATCAACCCCTCTTCCTCCACCGCGAACTTAGTTAGAAGAACTTATTACGAGCAGTGGATGAAAGTTCACGAATTATCCCGTTGACTTTTGGCGATAAAATTGATGCGATAACAAAAATCCTGGGGGCTTCAAAATTCTGCGTGAAAAAATAATGGTAAATGCAATTAAAATTATTTCGAAAAATCATCTTATAGTTTTCCCTAACGATGGGGTAAGTGGAGGGAAAAGGAGGAAGTATTATACGTCCCGCAGATTCGAAAATTCAAGTAATCAAACTCTGAAGTAACGACGCGATTCGGATCGATTTTAAGTGTAAAAAGTCGAATTGACCTGCGAAGAGGTGACCGATGGGAAGGGATGAAAGATGTCTTGTATTTAATAATAATAATTCTTATGGTGGCCCTCCCATACATGGAGCCACAGCTCGTCCCTGACGACAGCCCTGGACTCGTCGAGCGTGCGCGTAAAAGCAAGGACGTTGAAATCAAGGAGGTTTGGGGAGTTTCGTCCCGAGGAGTAGAAACGGTTTTCGTTATCATCAGATGCCTTGCAGTCGCGACTATAGGTAGACCCGCGCATCCTTTGAATTATCCTCGTATTTTACCGTAAATATTGTAAAACAAGATCTATAGTTTCATCTCGTTCTTTCGTCACGATAAATCACCCGGGTGTAACCAAAAGAGGAGAAAAAGAAACCAAGGGAAAAGAGAAAAAAATTGAAAATAATTACAGAAAGAAAAGAACGAACTTTTGTTACATCTTCCGATTTTTTAAATCTCCAAAAAGTTTTTCATCTCTTGTAAGATAGACGTGAAATTGAAAGATTTATAAGTATATCTATTCCTATAATACGTATACGTGTAAGCGGCAGGAGTTTTACTCGACCACCTGTAGTATGCAGAAGTCTACTACGAATTTTATTTCATTGAGTATTTGTTGAACGGAGCCGAATTAAATTGAATTAAAGAAAAAAAAAGTGAAAAGAAAAAATATATTCTAATCAGAACAAGGGAAAGAATTTTTATTCCTCCATTTCTTGTTTGCTAAAATATTCGAGTTAATTACAACCACCCGAAGGAATACTTCCGCAAACGCAACATAATGAAGACCTCTTCGTTTTCACTCCGCGTAATGCGTCGGGTAAGTTTTTTAATTAATATCAATTGTGCATTTTGTATTTATAATCGCTTTACTCAAATATCCGAATAAATAAATGTGATAATATATTTTTCACCTTTACAATCATATTATGATAATTTTCGATCGCAATTACATAACAGGCTAAAATTTTATCGCTCTTCCGACAACTTGAAAATTATTTCAGAAACTCAACCTGCCTAACTATGACGATATAACGAAGTTATTAAATTTCTTACAATGCAAAAAAGATGAGAGAAAAAGAGCCGATCGAAATTGCTCGTTATACAATATGATCGGATTGCGATTAATTAATTTTAATTGGAAAGAGAACAATACAATTCGCAAAAACAGCAATTCTCGTTGATGTTCTAATTTTTCAAACAGCTACCGATACTCCCGGCATCCTCCTTGATTTTATGCGGCACGTACATGTGAACGTACACATGTACATATTTGCTATAGGTCGCATTGCACGTATACACGATATTCCAGCAGCTCTCACGAATGACCCGCAATCTCAAATTTGCATAACGTAATTCAAAAGATATATGGAACCAACGGTGTTTCATATATATAAGATAGCTTTGCAAATCCCCCGTACGCGACATCATCAACGATGAAAACCTTTTGTGTGAATCACGCGAGCTCAAAGTGCCCCGAATGAGAAAAAAAAGATTAAAGGAAAAAAACCTCCCTTGAAAGAAAACAAAAAAAACAACATCAGCGTATGAAAATCGGAAATCTCATTTCAGTTCCCATCCCTGTTATTTTGTGTGAACGAGATGAAAAAAATTTGTTTTACAAAAATAAGTTGTAAATAAAATTCGAAGAATTTTTACTAAAAAGGCTCGGGTTCGCTTTAATTTTTCAACCTAGTGGCTTCTGTGTTTTTAATTGGTTAAAATCGCCGCGTAATCAGCTTGGCAATAATGAACCCTTTCTAGATTTTATTTCGGACAAAATGTTTTTCGGGTCGCCAAATTCCCTGTTATAACAATATTTCAAGCATTATTCTCTGCTTATAACTTTCGCGTGTATTATACAACAGTAAACTCCGACAATAAATTGAAATCAAATATACCGTTTCGAATGCATCCGGCAAATGAGTAATTACGTGTATGGTTGAGCTTTGTAACTACAATTAATGGAACAGTGAGAATTGCCCTCCGGTGTATTTTGGGGCTGTGAAATCCGACAGACTCTGTGCGAGAAATGGCGCTGTGCTGCAGTACAAACGAACCATTTTTTTTCTTTTTTTTTTCAACCAAAATAAAAAACTGCTGAATCGTATAGAAATAATTCATAAATTTTACCGAGTCGTAGATATCATTAAATGCAGGTGAGAAACGAATAGTAACGTTGTTCGAAGAAAAGACGGGCTACGTTTCGCATCAAAGGGTTGGTTATACAAGAAGATACATATATTTATTCTTCGCTTTTTTGTTTCTACTTTCTTTGCCTTTCTACGCACGTTCCGGAAAATAAATTTGCTATTTTCAACGGACTCCACCGCGACCCGTTACGCTCTTGTAAAAAGGCCGATCGAGCCCTAGACACCCTTAAATTTATGAGCTTGCAAGCTTTGAACTTTTATGAGAAGTGAAAAAAATAAAATATTTCCAAAAAATTGCGACAAGGAATAACAAGGCGGACAACGTTTTTAGAAATTATAATTTCATGCTATGAAACCAGGAAACATATAGGTCAGCAAATACACGCTGATATTATCCGATTGAAAAAATATATAAGGGAGAAAAACATCCCCGAAATTTTATGCGAGACTCATGAGCAGCTTCAGGAATTCGGAATAGCCTTAAATATTTCCCAAGCCTAAATATTACCGAGGCGACAGACCGAGACGCCGGGTTGGAGCCTGGAAGCATTATATGGCCCGCAATTTTCTGTTACGAATCCGAAATTCCTGTCTCGCGTTGCGAAAATATATCGACGTGTTTTTCGCGTTTTATTATTATTATTTATATTTATTTTTCGCCTTTCTCCTTTCATTTTTATATCGTACGGAACGTGGTGTCGAAATGTTTGAGCACGTTTTCCATATAACAGCCCTCTGTAATGCATGTAGCCTCTATACACACACCACAGTTATAGGGTGAAAATTTTTTGTCAACGGATACCCGAACGCACCTATATGCTCGCGTGATAAAAAACAGTTTCCATCGAATGTTGAGCTTTGAAGATTCTTCTGTTCGTTCGACCGCGATCCAATTTAACGTTGGCGTATTTCACATATATCTGAACATTCCAAAATTGCAATAAAACCGCTCCGGAATTCCTAGGAGAACACGCGTGTCTCTGGATATAGATATAAACGTACCATACATTCGCACGTTCTTATCTCATATTCTCCTTCGCCCCTTATTATACCATCTCTATTCTTTTTTTATTATTACTTCTTTGTTTGTTTTTTCTTTTCTCTACTCCCAAGAATTTTTTTGGATACTAAAGATTTATAACTAAAGAAGCACGATGAAATCATTGGTCATTGTTTAATTCGATGATAATCATTTTTTATAAATATAAATTAAATCCAACGTTATACTCCGAGACTTGTGAAAAGGGATCAAGTAAATATCCTAATTTTTAGATTCAAATCTACGGTTCATACCCGATTTGGAAAAAAAAAAAAAGAAAAGGACATTCCGTCCATTACGCAGCCCATATTGGGATAGACAGTAAATTGGTACCTTCATTTATGTTAAAACAAAAACACGGATCAGGTGTCATAGAGCCGGAGCGAGACTGCACTTTAAAAGTTAGATTGGAATCGCTCAATTTGTAAAAAAAAAAAAGAAAAAAATTCGAATAGAAAAGTTTTAAAGTAATGTATCCATCGCCATTATGATTCTTTTTCCTTTTTAGTAATAAGATGAAGAAAAAAAAAGAAAAAATTTCGTAATAAGTATTGTACAAAAGGTACCCACTTGATGTTACACAGAGGAGACGGGAGGATATAATTCACTTTTTTTCTCTGTCGCATTATTCTCTTCGTGTTTGTAAAAGTATAAGAATTTCGAGAGAGAATTTTTATAGAAAATCTGTAGACGTACGTAAATCAGAGGGGGGTGAAGTAAAAATTGTTCAAATTGCTGGAATCATTTGGCCCTGGTGAGCAGAAGTTACGTTTAATTTTAAAGTAATGCTACCAGAGATGACTTTTGATATCGATACTTTTCTTTTTCAGATTCATCATAACTTGCAATCTCATTCCATACTTTTGCGACCAAGAACTTTTCTCATTTTCTATATATACGTACTGCAGGCTCCTGCTGTTGCTACCTATACTAGTGTGTGGATAGAACAAGATTACAATTTTGAAAAAACAAAAAAACTTTACGTATCGAAAGAAAAAAAAGGGCAACCGCTCCCTCACTATTATTATATCTCTCTGCGATGTGAATTTTAATCATCGCAGAATTATCATCGTCTAGGATTTAATTGGACGAAAGTGAAGTTGCTTAATAACTCGCATTAACTGATCTGTCAGACCTAATATAACTTGAGACTGAAATTAACCATACATGCATATCTAGGTATACACTATAGATATCAAAACTTACATAAAACGCTATTAAATTTTCTACTCGAAGAACTTTCGAACAAGGATCACAAGATGATGCCATTCTGGTTCAGAAGCCGAATAATTAGGAACAGAGCGCAGCATACGCTCTGGCTATAATAACGATAATCATAATGATGATGACGATAACAACAACAATAATAATAGTGATCATAATCATAATAATTATCAAGGACTCGGTCCACAGAGGAATTAATCGCAGGAGCTGTCTCGCATAGCGAAGGTCGAGCGATATAACCAGGCTACGTTCTCACGTCTCATTGTTTAAAAATTCAAACGATTTGTTATCTTTTATTTCTATTTTTAATCACTGAACGATTGATATTTCATTAACTTACAATTAGTATACGATTTAATCTTATTCGATTGGTTTTCGTTTTTTTTCGCAAAATTATCAACTCCAATTATTCGTACGTAAAATATAAAATAAATTTGTTTCTCAGAGAACCGGCAAATAAATGTGTTCATATCAATCTAATAAACGAGGAAAATAAAAGTTTGAAATATTTCTTTCAATTTTTTTTTTCAGTGTCCTTTTTTTTCCTCCTTATTTCAGATCACGTTCAAGACGATTGCGTTAGCGAAACCTTTTCCCCAAGCTTTTTCTTCTCAGTACATTTCCTCTACGGTCCGCTTTTTATCAAAGTCCACCGTACATGTTATATAATACGTATACCTATGTACCTGAGTATGTACTTTTTACGTAAGAAAAATGAACTGCAGAATCAAATGCATAACGCATTTTCATTTCAAGTAATATTGGAAAATTCGAGATCGACGGAACTGAAATTTCTATCTGAATTCATCCGCTACGATTGGAATGATAATCGAATGATAAAATCGGAAGTAATATGTTTATTAAATAATTCGCACCGATATTTGCATGTAGGTGTGTTAATATAGGTTCAGGGTAAACCAACCGCAATTACATTCGACGAACCTGTGTATGGAATTAGGGGGAAAATTAATTATTTGGCGACAATGAATGCGTCATTAACATGTAGTACCCATACACGCACGTGGAACTATGGTCGATTCAAATTTTCTGACAGAAAAATCATAATCCATTTCGTTTTTTCTTTTTCCTATTAGTGTTTTTCCGACGTTAGATTATTTTCCCATCGGTTTGTACGAATATAATACGAGCGCCATAAAAATACTCGGGAGGATATTTTTTGTTTTTTCTCTTCCTTTCACTATTTTATGTGCGTCAATTTGAGATACCCGCGAGGAAGAATGTTTTTTTATTCTTTTTCTTTTTCTTTTCTTCTCAATTTCAAAAGTTCTCGTTCTTCACTAACAATCGAGCGATAATTTTATTGTGTAGAAAAAAAGAAAGGAAAGAAAATAAGAAATAAAATAAAATAAAATAAAGCCACGCACAAGGTTTGGGCGTGGCATTATGCTCGAAGGTAAAAGTATATACCGAAATACATACGTGTACCTTGTTTTTTTCAAGCTACGTAAAAAAATATGTCCTTTGAAATATTTTTCCTCCCTTCGACGGTCTCGCAAAGTCACACGAGATATCGACAGGACATATTCACCCTTTATTGCATTGATTTCATATACGTTCGAGAAATTTCACTCGTCATTTAACCGTTCGAAAATAAAATATTGTTATTCACACTATACCTATGTGTTACATATTCTTAATCACACTCCGCAAAAGATCGTCGCTTTTTTACGAGAGAGAAATAAGTAAGAAATTTAGAAGAAGAAAATGAGAAAACTCTCTGATCTTGAGCAAACAATAATCCCCGGGGTTCACGTAACCAGAGCTGTAAACGCTTTCTTGAATCTAATATATGTATTCATTACATATATACCTGTAAATGTGTATGTATTATACAACGTAGTACGCGTGGGTTGATCGATTTTCTGGTGAACAAATAGGTAAATAAAATTCAGAAGATCCGTGTTGTACGTACATACGGGTTAGAAGGTTTCCGTCGACCTCCATTAAGGTCAAAAGCTCATTTCTAAGCTCACCCATTTCACTCAGCTGTGTAGGAATGTCAGGGATTCATTCGCACGAAGAAACGTAAAGGAAAAAAAAGACTAAGTTTTCCGCACTTCTATGTGGAGCATCAAAAAAAAAATTGCAGAGAATTTTCAAGATAGCTATTTTGAAGCCTGAAATCTCTACTTTGAAATGGATTTTTGTAAATTTTCACATGATTTTTTTTCACCAAGTTATTCAATTTTTAGTTAAGTCATGCGTATACACAGGATCAACGAGTAGGTGTAGACCGATTTGGCGTTATCCAGGAGGTATCCCAGATTCTTTTTTTGTTTTTGAGCCAACATTTACAATACGTATATACATCGGTGAAAATAACCCTTGAACAACACACAGAAGTTGTATAAAACGGAAGGGTTGATATGAAAATCGGCTTAATTTTATTGACCGTCAAAAATTGTGTTGGTGTATTTGCTCTCGTCGGTTATAAGGGCCGGATAGATGGTGGTATTAAGTTGTTTTCGGTTCAATTTTCACCCTTCGATTAAAGCTCGGCAATATCCCACGGCTGTTTATACGCTAAATTCAAATTTTCACGACACGAGAAAGTAGAAGTTGGAACGAAATGGAACCCTAGTCTACTCATTTTTTTTTATTAGCCTATCTGCGAATGCTTTGAAAAAATTAGATAGAACAAACTTTTTTTCTTTGATCTGATGACGAGGAGGTATAAAGGCAAATAAGTCAAAGTCGATAAGTAAATTATTACCGTAGTTCGATCAAATAAGGCAGTTTTAGTTCATTCTATTTAAAAAAAAAATTCACCCGTCTCTAATTCGTAAGGAAACTTTATTTCTGTATCTCCATACCTCACCTCTTGTTCTTTTTTTTTTCTTTTCCTTTTTATCTCGTCTTATCTTTTTCATACTATACCACGATGATGACCGAGCGGTAAATGGTTTCAGAGGAAATTAGTTCTCGTGCAATTCTAGATCACGCCGATGCAGCTTCCTGAATATATAGGTGAGATATATAGGTATGAAAATTATGTAAAATATTTTCATTAAAATTTTTCAGAATTTTGAATATTCACTAATTTAATACTCATTAAAATCACCGAGAATTTATTATTATATATAAATTTCTTTATGTACATGGAATTATAACGTCAGCTGGCAAAGAGATGAACAAAAAAAAAAAAAAGAAAGAAACCAGAAGAAAATTCCAACTGCGGTATATTAAACATCAGATTAGATTTTTACTATATTAAAAACGAGTTCTCGAATCGTATAACAGTCGGCTACGAAGGTTGTGAAGGTTGTGATATTTAACTTAAAGTGCAGCTGTATAGGTAAGCAACAAGTAAAACTGCAGGAGCAATTATTTTGCCACCCGCGAGCTATAGAAAACCGGACAAGTCGATAAGAGTTCGCGGCGTTCTTCACCGCCATTATATTATACATTCTTTTATGTACGTATTCACGTTTCATTTTATTATTTTCTTTTTTTTAATCCATCTCTTTTTCCCATTCTTCGCAACCTCGCGTCCCATCCATTTACCTCCATCTTTTTCTACCGTCTAGCACCTCGTTTCCCTAATTCCCTACGGGATGAGAAAAGTGAGGTGTAAAATTACTCCTCGATTCCAACCTCATTTCTTGTATTTCTCGGACATGATTTTCAGAGGCCTCGATGGTGGGATGAAGTTTTTTTTTCTTCATTCTTTTTTTGTAATATTATTTATTCCACTGAAATTTTCTGATCGTCGGGATATTTTATGCTCGTGAATTCGCACAGATTTTATGCGTATCTGTTCCCGTGCGAAAATTTTGCAGGGTATAATAGCAACATTATTTTGTTGTTTTTCCTCCGACATTCATCTATCATAAAGGGTGAACGACGCTTCGATTAATCAAAAAGTGATCTAATCTGTACCGTAGACTCCAGGATATACACAGGAAAAACTGATTATACCGGATCACTAATCAAAAAATGAAAAAAGCAATTATAACGATCACGTATTTACTATAGGCTGACGGGTGAAGAAGCGTAGGTACAGAGAATTGAATTGTTCATTCGAAATTTAAAAAAATGAAAAAACTCAAAAATCTTTCAATCTAACGTATTGATTGAAAAAATGTATTCGAAACGGTCGAAAATAATTTGAATAGCTGACAACTTTATAATTTTTTTTTTGTTTCACATAGGAAGTACGAACATGTAAAGTTGAAACGTGGTTTGAGGAAACTTATACATAAGCTCATCAGCATGTTACACGAAGTATAGAAGCTTGTAATCTAATTATCGTCCGAACGTATGTCGTCATACCAGCGAAATTTTGGAGTGATATGTTATATCTATACAGCGATAACATGTACATTCTGTTATAAACATCATACGACATATCAGGTAGCAAGAAAACGAGGGACAGAGTTAATTAACTGCTCGTAACCCGAAAGATGCGTATATTAGGTACAAGAGTAGGTTGTAAAGAAGGAAAATTAACGCGAAAAGAATAAATAAGATAACATTATGGGTGTAATTTTTGTATGGGCTCGTTTTATATAATCTGGAATTAAAGAACAGACGAAATTCATTTTTACGATCACCGTGGATTAGATATACGCATTTCTTGTACACCGCGGTATAAGAGGGTTGGTTGCCGCAGGTGTAAATTTTATCAAATTATTATCCAGTTTAATTAGAGGATTTTTCTCGTTATCGCAATTGATTACATCACTCGCGCGCTTCTTTTCATTAACCTAATTACGATAATAATTTTGATCAGGATCGTTAGGTTTAATTAAAATTACAATTATTAACGATGGAAAGAATTATATACCTGTTTGTTTATCACGCACGCCCATTCCAGGCGGAAACCTTTGATGATGATTGTATAATCGGACATTGTCAAATAGAAATTTGTGTGGATGAAAAATTTTCGTTATTTCTTTTTTCAAAAATCGTAAGAGAACATTTAATAAATGGTTTAAACCCTCGGCCCCCTTCCACGAGTAGGGAGAAAAGTTTATCCTCTTTAAGCTGTGAAAAAAGTACTTAAAAAAAAAAGCGTTTACCTACTTAGTTGCCAGGAGAAACGTCAACTAAGAGTGCCAATTATCTACCTCATGAAACGTAGCGTCGTTACACGATAAAGCAGCCTAATCGAAATGTTTAAAAAGAGAACCTGACCCTGGAGCCCTTTTGGTTGCTTACAGCCCTCCAGGAATGACGAAAAAATATCATATACGCGTTTGTTAAATCAACGACAGAATAAAGCTTTCGAAAAAAAACTCAATACGATGCTTTATCTTCTACCGCGCAGTAATAGCAGTTATGTAATTGAAAGTGCTGCAAGCTCGACAAGAAAAAATTTTTATGCAACAGTTGGGATAAATTTTCTAAGCAGTTTCTACTCACGAGGCATATATAGGCTTGGCAACAGGTGGCTTGCATCGAGGATCGCATTAAAGCTTCGCGATTTGATTCAGTTTTACGTGAGTGTATGAGAAAAAAAAAGATATAGGTATATCAAATATAATAAAAAAAAAATAATCGCAACAATTTTTCTTCACCTTCAACCACCTCACATTGAAAAAATTATTGTAAACTTTTGCATAACTTAAAAATGTGTAAAGTTAACTCAATTTTGTTCTCGAAAATAGGAGAACAAGAAAAAAACGAAATGGATTTTTGGAACTCTTGCGCGTGTGCAGTATTATTATGCGGGTATAGATAAAGGGTATACCTTGACGGTTGATTACTTCGGGAAAGGATCGGTCACATAGAAAAGTTTCGAAAGTTATTTAGTTCACAAAGTCGTATCAAACCTTCGTGACCCAAAAACTTATTTTAACATCCCGGAGCTTTTTCACCACCGCGCTCGTGCTTCAAATGGTAATTAAGTATATCTCTCTGACTTTCCATGGCGGAAACTCCAAGAGGTTCGCACGTGTTGGTCTCAGAATATCACCTTTTTTTTTACTTCCGCTCTCTTCTTTTATACAGAGAAAAAAGGAATAAGAATTCTTATCGAAAAAAAGATATGCGAAATGATAGTTCTTATAATTATACACGGTTTACATTCGAATTAAGAATAATCGAATACGAAAAAAAGCTGAACATGACTATTGAATGAATCCAAATGGAATCATATATTGTTCTATTTTCCTCTTCAATTGCCCAATTGATTAATGTTACAGCCATAGAAAGAAAAAAAAATTCCTCCCAAAATACATATACATTAATTAACTGTTCAGAATACTACTAATGATAATTCATTGTTTCAATACTAAAACAGTCTATCATATACGCGACGATTACTTTACATGTGATTATAGAAATCGTATATAAATTCATTATTTGAAAAACTAAATAAATAAATAAATGAACAAATAAATAAATTAATTAATACATAAATTTATACGCATCGAAATTATACCAATATATTTAATACAGATCGCTTACAGTAATCGCGTATGCCGAAAATGTGCCTAAGCGATGTACGGCGAGCGCGCAGAGCGAAATTATAACTTCGCAATCTTTTGCTCCAGTTTACGAATTTATACTGAATGACGTAGCCGGACAATGACGTTTCCGGAGGGATTAGTGTAGGTGCGCTCACGTAAACACGACCACTCGTAAACATCTCTGCGTCCGTGCGAGCCACATGACGACACAGATCGAGCTCCCAATCTGTGTCGTCACACGTCGACCCCCACCACGCTGCCACCTCGCACGGACGAAGCGATGCTTACATGTGTCGCGCGTACCTGTGCGACTTGAAATAATTCGGTGCGAATTTTTGATTACCTACATCTACTCAAATGTACGTGTATTTTTATAGTTAATATCAGTTGTTTTTTCACTTTTATTATACACTGAGACTATTTTCTATCTAATAGAAATTTCAATTTGTTTTCTCTCGTTTCAAAATCTTAGTTTCTCGTTCGGTACCTACTTGTGCAAAAAATTTCTTGTAAAACATCATTTTTTACCGAATTTCGTATACGTTGATCGAACGATAATTTCGAGATGACTTAGTGAGATGAAGTTTTTGAGAAACTGATCAGTTGAGCATAATTAATCAAAAAAGCGGCTATTTCGGAACCGAATGAATTAAAAATTCTGAAAAAAAACCTAGCTACCGTATGTTCATATTTTACATCAGATTTTCCCTCGCAGGGGTTGAACGACGCAGTGTGTTGTTCTTAACCACGTATATCACACCTACACATTTGACGAACGACCATATCCCATGGGATTAAATTTCGAAATACTCGTATATATTTTAGGCGGGTAATACCTATACATAGATCGCTATTTCATTTGGAGTAAGGTAATGTTCGACTACTATACTTAGGTGTGATCCGGGTAGGACACCATCGGAATACAAATAAATGAATTCCAACGGATCTCACGTCTCCGTATTTTTCTTTTCTTTCATTTTGTTTATTTTTACTTATATTTATTACCACCCGTCGCATCGACAAATAAGTGAACCGGTATATATACGTCATTTCTAATATACCTTTCGCACAACAGTTCACCGGTTTATTTATTTCATCCTAGATAACCAGACGATCCTAAGAAAATGTCAAGATCAATAAAAGGGATTGTACATAGTACCTAATTTGCGATATAAAGATATTTCTACATGTACTGGAATTGATATTGAGGTACAATATCAGAATATTGTATAAATCTCTACAATAAATACGTATTGTGAAGATATGAGATTACAACTCCCGATATCTCATAAAAAATAATATACCTACTTATACATATGTATAACATAAAAAGATATTTCTGAAGCAGCGTTTTATCGTTCTCGAATGCTTCTATATCACAGAAATGTCTAGATATGTGTTTCACGAATTTTACCACGAAATTTCCTACCGCTTGATCAGTTCTTCAAAAGAACAAGAAACAAATAAAAGATGAAATAATACAAAAAATGAAAACGAGAAAGAGAAAAAGAAAAGCAAAAATTGTGTGTCTTAGAACTTGAATTATTTATTACATCCCCGAAGCTTCCAAGCTCTTGTAACTCAGGAGAATATATATATATGTACCTATATATAGTATATATAAGTCGGTACATTTATTTCAGTTTTTAACCACCATCTCAGAAAAGTTCTTAGGCTCAAGAAAAATATCCACTTTTACCATTTATTTTCATTACGTGCAAACGGTTTCTACAAAAATAAAAAATTTAGAAAAAAAGAGAGAAGGGGAAAAAAGGGAACAGAAAATAAGAAATAATATGGTGACATATGGGGTGCATTTGTTCTAATTTCATGGAGCGGAAGTAAATTTGTTGGATATTTATCACGTCGATTTTTAAATCGAAGGCTGCAAAGCAATTCAAAAGATAAGGTAGCTAACCCTCAGCAAGGAAAAATCAATTTGGTTTCGAAATTTTCATTTTTTTTCATAAATATAATTTTTTTGTACTTGACATAAGCGTGCATGGTTATACAATAAATTAATCCAACTGCTTTCGACTTTCGATTTTTCTGCATCCAATAAATTTCTGCAATCGCGTAAGAAAAATAGGAAATTAAAAATAAAAGCTTCAATATTCGAGCTGCAAAGAATCAAGAATTTACTCGATAATCCATCTGTTGCGTCGCCATGAGAATTGCAGTATATAATACAGTTTACAGGTATCATCAATCTTTTACATCCAAATAATAATCTTAAAACTCAATACAGTACGGCTAAGGAATTTTTTTTAAAGAAACTCTAAAAAAGACCCATAGGGGATTGATAGAAGAGAATAAAAAAAAAAACGTTGAAGTTTATTACGAGGATGTATCGAACCGTTGAAATATGTAGCGGAAGACCTTTTTTCCCCCATCCCGAGACGAGGGAAAGTAACATTTTCCTATCGACTAACTTTATAGATACGGATGTGAGGGTTAACCCTTGCGTCATTTTGTGAAATAAAATTGAAAAAAAAAAAAACGAAAAAAGGCAGGATATAAAATAGCTATCATCTAACAATAAGTTGCTTTTCAATAATTTCGGCGCAATCTGTTTTATAAAGAAAGATACGCGTCTTCCAATTGCGAGTGCATACAAGAGCTGCTATACATATAGGTATATGTATGTTCGGATAGAGATTGATAAACGTGATCCTTGCGGAAAAAATAAAACCAGAAGAACTTAATAAATGAATAAATCGGAAGGCGGAAAGGAGTCTGTGAATTATCGTACTTGTTAGAGGTTAAAATTTATTGCTTCCAGTTACTTTATCACACAACGTCTGCAGAAATTGAAGATATTTTAGCGAAAGCACTCTTCGCGATAGGCAGATCAGAAAACAAAGAAAAAAAGACTGATAATAAATAACTAGCGCTATGAGATTGGAGTTTTTTTTTCCATACCACGTATCGAAATTTATACGCATCTATTATTCGATAGAATATTGCGTATTGTACAATATTATTCCGACAAACTTTTTGCCGTACGTAACATGATTTGAATAATTAAAAAATTACATCTGCGGGAATATACGTATGTCGTATGGGTGTACGTCGAAATTGAAATTACACGGTGTAAAATGAGGTCGTAATAAAGAGAAAAAAAAAACAATGGCTACACGTAGAGGAATTCTCCCGAGATCTGACCCGTGACGTTTTGCGATCACTTATACACAACCGCTCCTTTTTTATTTTGCTAATTTGATTATTTTTTTATTTTGTTCTCCGTATACGCGTTTTTCGGGACGATAACTAAACTCGTTATTCTTCCGTACCTCATTTTCTTATGACACCCCTGACGATAAACAGTGGCGAATAATTCGACCAAGGTAATTACAGTGTCTGATTACCCGATGATCAAATTTCGCTCATCCATTAGATAATTTCGTTACGTGAGCAGACGACATACGTTTTTTTTATTACACATTTTTTAGGAGATTCTAGAGTGGTGTGGATAAAAACTATAGATTGCCAAATTTTGAAGCCCTCGTTTTGCACATAGTCCAATTTTCGAAACAAACTAACTTATTACGGTATACAAGAAAATCGGATTATTCAGCTCTCAGTCTACCCATACACATTATATTATAAGCACGAGAACGGCGGGGGTTGCATTTTGCTTGTCTAGAATAATTTGTATGTACTACATGAACTTGAGTGGATATAACTAACAAAGGTTCTATACGTATAATAGCTATGAAGGGGACATTCATGTTCGGCTCACGTGCAAAGCTCTCCGCGGTATGGATATTATATAGTTTACCCTGAGATCGGCTACGTATATACCTCAATATTATATCTTACGTCGAGAGCAAGGTCGACGGAAGCTGAGTAAAATACCTCCAGAGTAAAACGTGACCATGAGATTTAAGAATAATTTTTCTTTTCCTTTTCAAATACATCATATCAATATAAGTTAAAAAGCGAATATATTCCGATCTTTTTTTTTTTCTAATCATCAAGGATGATGTTGAGAACATTGAATATTTTTGAATCGATAGTACAGATATCTGTAATATTTTTAACGAGATTTCCACCCTGTTTTTGATAAGATTGAAAATTTGGATGGATTTTCAATTTTTTCCAAGTTAGCAAACAGATTCGCGTGAGCTTGCATAATATGTAAAATGGATATATTGCATTTTTAACATATGTACATTCAATAGATACCTAAAGTAAATATATAAATGTTATACGCCGCGGTAAAATATACGAGACTCGATATAAACGCTGTACGCAATATTTGAATAAATATTATTCATGTGTGATGCACGGCATATAGATTCCGATAAATATTCGAATCGAAAAAAAATAGATAAATAAATAAAAAATTCTTCGTCGTTTTCTTTTCCGCAGCTTTTATGCAGGGGCGTGCCCGGCATGAAAAATTTCAAACTTATATCCAAGAATTTCAAGCATCAATTTTACTCACCGTCGATAGACCGAATATATGATGGACAAATATCATAAGTTTACTCTGAAATTTTCCAAAATAGTCCCAATAAATTCTAAAAGCATACCCTTCCTCTGTAAAGACGTAGCCCTGAAATTGACTGAAACTGAATTTATTTGTGAGCAACATTTTTGTATCTTTCTATAAAATAATTTTGATTATCTCCTATTTTTTTTTACAGGTAAGTCCTCGTCTGTAATATAAGTGGCATGAACACCATCGTCGGTAAGTTTTTTCAAAAAATTCAATCTATTGATTTATAAAAAAATAGAGCGCAAGCTCGCAAAGCTTCTGGAACTTCGGTACAGTTCGGAAAAGTAGAAGTTTGCTTTCCTACCGACGTTACGATAAAGCACCGAAGTTTCTGTTGGTAAGAAACTTTCCGCTCCATAGACCGTGAAAAGCACAGGACCAACTTCGGGTAAAAATAGAAGGGAGCTTCTTTTTACCAACTTCCGATCTTTCGTCACCCTCTGAAATTTGCTCTACCGTTTACCACTGCGCATCTGGGTGGGTGAAAGCTCTCGTTTTGTAGATACTTATATATCCGACTATCAATTACTTTATGTGCTTTTTTGCGCGACGAATTCTTCCCCCGAAAGAAAAAAGGAATCAAACCCAAGCATCAGCTTTTTGCCAACCCCGTTGTGATGGGTGAGCAAAGATTACGCACTTGCGCTAAAAAAAGGCAAATTTGGAACGATAAACTATTCGTAGGATTCAGCCCCTACGATAATTTTCTCTTCTCATTACCATTGGAAGAAATTTTTTCTCACCACCCGATCTTTGGTGTATGAACATTGAAATTTTTTAAATGAAAATGCTATCTGTATTGTAAATTCTCCAACAATATTCACCCTGCATTTACTCGAGAAACCAACTTTTATTTTTCCGCTTTTTTCCGCCATTGAAACTCAGCTAAACGAATTGTAAATTACTAGAATGCTGACGTGACGTAAGTCTGCAGGGGGTGGAATGAAAGGAAGAAAAAAAATATACATAAAATGAAGTAAAGAAAACCTCTTACGCGCATGGCTTCAGTCTTTTTGTTTTCCTACGTACGTATACGTACATGCTTTATTCTTCACCGCAGTTGCGCACCCTCGCGCTAACAAAGCTTTGTGTTTTTTTTTTTTATCCTCTTTTTTACGTCATGTGTTCCCATGTATACAATATCCTGGTATGTTGTATGAGCGCTTCTTTAAGTCGACGTAAAAAAAAAATAGAAGAAAAACCGAAAAAAAGCTGCCTGACCGTTCGCGCCGACTGGCAACGTAGAATACTCAATCACCGAACCGCGATCGCTTTCCTCCAAGAGTGTGAGAAACTTTCTTTATCCCTCGCATATCCTGCACACTACCACTTCTTTTTTTTTCGATTTTTTGTAACCTTTTTTGTACCCCAAATATACTTTCTCTCTTCTATCACTTTCACCCCTTGCAAAACACGTACTACAATGTCTCGAAGTACGAAGTATGAAAATTCTCACCGTTTACATTACGTACAATTTTCACCGAGAGTTTAATTCGTCAGAGTAAATTGTGAGTTATAATTATTTATGTTCCTGACCAAAAAATGTGATTTGATTTTTTCAGCAGTTCTAATTTTGATCGAGCTCATTAAATTTCCTATCTATGATTACTCATTGTGAACAACGTTTGCCTGTGATTTTTGTGTATAAAAAGTGTTGAAAAAAATGAATAAATTTTTTCTTTCATGTATTTTAAAAGTGCATTTGTTAAGCTGAGTGAACCTCAGGTGTATCGCAATATCTATAATACTTTCTTAAAAAATTTACAAAGATAAGATTCTTTTTTTGAGCATCCAAACCAGAATGATCCCTTAATTTGGCGATTGTACGAATATCAGAACTGTAGTGTTTCATATATTTTTCATCGGCAAGTATACGTAGTTATAAGCAGCGCTTTATAATGCACATACATATATGTAAGTTTAGCTTCCTTACGAAGCACCGTCGTTTTCTTATGCCGACCTGAGGTTCGACGTATACGTGTGAGTAAGATTGATAGTCGAGAGACACATTTCTGTAGGAAATAGAACTTCTATATAATATATTATACGTGCAGAGTACTATAGACTTGCTTCAAAAGGAGTCTGGCAAGCAAATACGTTATAGTTCAACAACAGAACAGACCGGTTCAGAGGTCAGGAAAATATCATCGTACATCGAGTACGTCAATTTTTTTTTTGGTTTCTTTCCTATTTTTTCTTTTTGAAAAAGTAATTCGACGAAGAAAAAAAGTAAAAGAACTCCCTGCACCAAAAGATCGAAGACATTTTTCCTCGGGGAATATTGGAAGCTTTTCATTTCTTGAAGCTAACTTTTGAGCTACCGGAATTAAAAAGCTTCGATTTTCTGAAATGGTGCAATAAAGATATCCGCCAGAAGGCGGCTCTCTCCGAATTTCGATCGATACGATCTGTGATATTCTTGAACTGACGTACATAATTTCAGAGTTCCTTAATTCCGTTCACTTTTATGTTATGGTTAATAAGCTGCCCATGATCACCGTAGCCCGTAATCGAAAAATGTCGATTACATTCTCCCGCTTATTGGCCCTCGATAAATAATTACTTTGATAAATTGACTTTTTTTTTTCTATCTTATCGGAGAGAGGATAAACTTCCTTGCCGAAACATCCTACTCAGGGGGAAAAAATGTATCGGAACAACAAGTTTTGCGCATTTTTGTTTTTCATTGGTAATTCGATTCGGAGTACGAATATCATCTTTATTTCAGTTCTAGCTCATTAAAAAAAAAATATTGTAAAAAAAAAAATTTCTACTGCTGTGTCAAAAGTACCCAAGTAGAGTAATATTATAGGTGACGTGGTTTAAAAATTCTCAACCCGGGCCAAAATGTGACTCGAATAGAATAATATACGAATTTTATCTCTACTCTCGATATGGTCATCTGACATATTTATAGATATATATATGACTGTACACGTCAAAAGAATATTGCTGAAACCAGACGATATTCTTCGGCGAAAGCCAAGATTTCATCGTCCTCTTTTACCCCCCTGTACACCCCTCGCCACATTTACGGTAGTTATATTTTTATCGCCACGTACAAGTTATAAATTTATCATTTTTAACGATGCGAGGAAAAAAAAAGAACATCTTCAATCGCTCATATGAAATCTTAATCCATCCGCTCATAAAATCTCGATAAAAATCATCCGCGAAATTGGGTGAACAAAAGAAAGAGTGAAAAAAACTCCCACGTACGAAATTGAAGACGAATCTACGCATACTGGGGCCCATAAATCATATTTTTTTCTCGACAAAAAGTGCAGCAAATTTTATGTTAGACAGAAATTTGAGGATTTCCTTTCCTTACTGTCACTAGAAGCTGCGTGAGTAAGGGAAATACACCAATTAACTATAATTTTAATTAACTGCACGAGACTATAGGCCGCCTATCACCTTTTAAGCTGCTTACATTTTGGAGGGACACGCATCGTGCCACCCGTAATGCATATTTATGTATAATAATGTTCCATGTATACCTATACTACCTTGTATAATAGTACCCCGTAGCAACCTCTCGAATAATAATAATAATGATAACAATAATAATAAACAATAACCCCTCACGATACCACGTCGAATGAGTCTTAATAATGATTTTAAAATTTACCATTCAATTTCGTAGTTTGTTAATTATAATATTTTAATTTTTTTTTTATAGGAAACTTTAGCGGTATAATTCTAAAATTTTTTCGACAAATTCTTCGGTGGAATTGTTCTCAGAGTATAGATAATACTTTGAAGCGAAAAGTTTGCGGGGGTTTTAACTTCGACGTCAATCAAGTCGGCCCTATTTCGATTTCACGGTAAGACTGACAAGTCGAGCGAGATACCCACGTTATCTAGCTGATTATTAAAATAACTCAGCTGCCCTAAACCGGGAGGCCATTCTCGTTGGGTACATAAAGTGCGTCAAAATGAAAGATTTAAGTAAAGTAGTAGAGGAAGAAGGGACCGACGAATTTACGTTGCCAAACACGCGCAAATCTTACGGAAACTACGACGGCGACGACGACAATGTTCCCCTAATTCAACGTGCAAGAAAATTCAGCACACCCTGCAGCTAACCCTGGGAAATTCTTGTCGAAGAAAGTAGGAAAGAAAGTGCAAGAAAAAGAATAAAAATTCCAACGATCAATTGATGTGTGCAGAAAATAATATTCGAGTCCGAAAGGGGTGCGATGGAAGAATTGATAAAACGAAATTTGGAAAAGTGGAGGAAAAAATGTTCGAATATGTACAATTTTTCATGTATCAATATCGATACCTGCAGATATTTTTTCAAAATTTTCTCTGCGATAATTCAGAAATCCTGAAAGTGGATTTGATCTCGGGGTCGTTGAGAATTGAATAATTATAGCGCATATATTTCGCGCAGACTTGAGTCAACTATAGTTGTGGAAATTCAACGTTATTATGTGTAAAGTGTTGAGAAATTAAACTGTCGAGTTTCAGAGAACTGAGCTGTACTTGAAGTTATGTATGTGACAGAATTTGGTTTTAATATAACGGTATGCGCATATGCTACGTATATTTGTAACGTAGAGTTTACAACGCCATGAAACGAGTAAATTCACGTTGGGACCATTAGATGAACATATTATGTATACCTATACGTATTTTACATTTGATAAAACAAACGCCTACGTGATTTCACATGCTAATAAACTTTTTTTTTTATCTTCAAATAATAGCCTCATCGCTGCTTTTCATACAATAAGTTATACGAAGAGGGTGACAACCTCGAATGAAAACCGACCCTTTGTTAAACGCGAATAAATTAGCTGAACGCAAAACTGATTCATTTTTTTGTTGGTTTCCTACTGGAAATTAGAAGAGTAAAATTTTCATCTAGTTTTCGAGAATTAAGAAAATTTGTATCAATCTTTGAGAAACTTCATTCTTCTGTACAGTATATAGTCTTGTTATATTCGCACTTTGGAACGAGTTTTTTTTTCCTTCAATTTTTAAACCACCCTACAAGTGTGCGATTTATTGTGGTTGTAAAACTCGCGTTCATATAATTTTTTTTTTTCGTCTTTTTTTTCTGTGTCAGCGAAAATTTTTCTCTATACGTTTTAAGTTCTTATCTTTTTTTTTTTTTCAACCAACTTTTCCGTATAAAAAATATAAAACTTCACGTTTCGCACACCTGCTGTAAATGCGATCCATATAGAAAATTGAAAAATTATACCCATGGCATGTAGAAAATATCCGTCATATAACGCGACAACATAATTTCTGATTTTCGATCAGTCCAACATGATGAAAAAAAAAGTTCGATAGAAAAGAAAGTGCACGTACATGCAGTCGTGTAAGATACGTGGATGGTTTTTTACCTGCAGATACAGACGATGATTTGCCCGCTCGAATTCTTGGCAGCGGAAATAATTTTCCACTTCTTTTCTCCTCACCGATTACCACCGTTTTGCGGTACACCCTATGATGGGCTGATTTTGTAGAAAGAACGATTTCATCCACCTGATGGACGCGATGTATCAAAATCCTGGAAGCATAAAGAAAAGAAAAGAATTATATAAGTTGGCGATGAAGTTATTACCTAAAATTCAACAGATTTATCCTATAATATCACGTATTAATCTATATTCCTCTTCAATTATACACTCAATTAAGGGGCGTTAAAAAAAAACCATAGGAAAAACAAAACTTGCTTCCAAAATTCCTATAGGTACATTATTAATTAACTATTCAAAATCCTGCTAATAATAATTAATTATTTGATTACTAAAACAGTCAATCATATAGGTATACGCGACGATTACTTTACATGTGATTATAGAAATCGTATATAAATTCATTATTTGAAAAACTAAATAAATAAATAAATGAACAAATAAATAAATTAATTAATACATAAATTTATAAGCATCGAAATTATACCAATATATTTAATACAGATCGCTTACAGTAATCGCGTATGCCGAAAATGTGCCTAAGCGATGTACGGCGAGCGCGCAGAGCGAAATTATAACTTCGCAATCTTTTGCTCCAGTTTACGAATTTATACTGAATGACGTAGCCAGACAATGACGTTTCCGGAGGGATTAGTGTAGGTGCGCTCACGTAAACACGACCACTCGTAAACATCGCTCCGTCCGTGCGAGCCACATGACGACACAGATCGAGCTCTCAATCTGTGTCGTCACACGTCGACCCCCACCACGCTGCCACCTCGCACGGACGAAGCGATGCTTACATGTGTCGCGCGTACCTGTGCGACTTGAAATAATTCGGTGCGAATTTTTGATTACCTACATCTACTCAAATGTACGTGTATTTTTATAGTTTATTTAAGATTTTTTTTCACTTTTATTATACACTGCGACTCTTCTCTATCTAGTAGAAATTTCAATTTGTTTTTTCTCGTTTCAAAATCTTAGTTTCTTGCTCTTTTTTTGTGCAAAAAATTTCTTGTAAAATATCATTTCTTACCGAATTTTTTTATACGTTGATCGAACGATAATTTCGAAATGACTTGGTAAGATGAATTTTTTTAGAAACTGATCAGTTGAGCGTAATTGAGGGAACAAGTGATTAAAAAAGCGGCTATTTCGAAACGGAATGAATCAAAAATTCCGAACAAAAATGGAACTACTGTATGTTAAATGGGCCGTAATTACGGAGCTATTATACCACATACGCATGCATATTCCAACCCTCGACGACACAAAATTATTTCCAACACTTTCGATGAGATTATTTTATCCTAATAGACGACTCGCGTTTATCCATTAACGCGTGGCTGAAAATAAATAAATTACCCCATCGACTGTATAGATATTGCAAAAAAGTAATTTAGCGTATAATCGTTTAGGGTCGACCGCAGGCCAATTGTAGTATCTTTATTACATGACCGTGGAAGGGTGTATGTGTGAACGTAATTTTTTTATGAACGAAATCACGCGCCAGAACTGTTTGGCATATGAAACACATATATATGTAATATGTATACATAAACCTCATGTATATAGGGCTTACGCAAGCACCCTGAAGCAATTTTTTGCCCGTCTACAAGCTGACCAATTCAAAAGTAAAAAAAAAAACAGAAAAAACCAAGTGCACGTACGTATACGTACGTATATAAAGTCCATAGCCCTTAGCGGACCAAATTCATTGAAGCTCGTTCGTTCATTCATTCGTTCCCGTAGGAAAGACCGCAGCACGTTACGAAAGCCGCGTAAAGATTTGAATAAATTTTCCATAGGTATTGTGTATTAATCGTAAGTTACGACAGCAGGCGACGTAATTTAAGTTTGTCTTTGAAAATCGTTTATCAAATAAATAAAATATAGAGCGATTGCTGAGGGGCTAAGAATTAAAAGGGTGTATTCAGAAGAACTTTTTAGTCTCATTTTTAGTTAAAGAGGGTTGCGAATTTTAGTTTTAATTTTTTATTTTTGAGGGTGACGTCTTTCTGGCAGTGCGCAAAACCTCCAGTTTCATCGAAATAATTGCTAAGAGGATGTATCCCTCAAAAACTGAGCCTTTCTCCTCGATGAAATTTTCGCGAAACTTGTATTAAAAAATATTTCCAAAAACCAAACATTATTTTACTCCATATATGTTTGAGTAGGTATAACTTACAAATCTTACAGAGTAACGAATCTACACTATGCTTTTAATCAATTAACATAAATGTACTAAAAAATGCAGACGTGTTGGAATCCGTTTCTTACAGGGGATGTGTAATTACTATGATTTTTCTCTTCAACTTTACATCCCCTGTGACCTGAGAGGAGAAGAAAAAAACGAGAAAAGGGAGATGTGTAGACGAGCAAGAGAAAAAATGAAGAAAAGAAAATAAAAAATAGATAAAGAGAAATAAAAAGAACCGAGTGTAACTGACTGTACGGTATATAATGTGTCAGTACTGAGGGGGTTTGAACGGTCTTGCGCAGTGGCGTATAAATTGGGGGCGCTGTCGAGAGGGGCGCGTGGTTATCGAAGGGGTGTCAGTCGTGGCCCATCTGCCCTCTGCCAGACACGTAAGTCAGCCACATAAGTTATTTTAGTAATTCCCTCAAAACACCTAATAAACAATAATCTATAATAAGCGAATAACGAAAGAACAGAACGACGTTGGCAAAAATAATAATAAAAAAATTAAAATTCATCGAAACACAGGTACACATCTCACATACGATCACATGTCATATACACGTTGAATATAATTATAAAAGGAAACATAATTTATATATTTTATCACACATACATCGTGTCTGGATTTGTGCCACTTCATTCCGAAATACGATTAGGGAAGAAACGAAAAAAAAAAAGGAAAATTTTAACAAATAGGTTGTGTGTAATCGGATGACTATAATTTATCTATACGGTGATTGTGTGCATACTTAAATTAACTCGAAGCGAAATGAGTAGGTATGTAAAAATAAAATCTGTTTTCATTAAGGTGATGATCGATGACATTCATCAATTATTATTTCCGATTATTTCTATGGTGAGAACGAAACGGAACAAGGCAAACCAGAAAATCAACAGAAAAAAAAATCAGTTAATTAATAACGATTCAATCAAATTTTCTATAAAAAAGTGACAACTACAGTATAGATGTACGATTAAAATCAAAACGACAGTTCGTTCAAAACACGGTGGCAATCGATCATAAAAATTTCAACCCTTTTACGAAACGCTTGCAATCGGTTATTGCACATACTTGATTAATTGGTTTTACATATTTGATTTTTTTTTCTTTTTAAAATCATTTTACCTCGCTATAAAAATAATACGTTTTGGAAATAACCAGATGTTATAAATTCAATGATATAGTATAGGTGATAAAAATTTTCGCCCAAAATTAATTTTTTTATGCGAACAAGTAGTAAGTAAGAAATAAAAGTTGAAATAAACAAAAATAGGAACTATGCAACTTTCTCACATGCGATCTATACATTATTGTTTTACGGTTGATAACGCGGTGAATAATTGATGGATCATTATATCGGAATGTCGTGGCACATGCACGCCATAAAACAAACAAACTTTGTACCAACGTACTCAGTTATTGAATACGTGTAAAAAAAAACAACAATTTTTGTTTTTTTTCCCCCTTTTTTCTATCAGCGCAACGGGTACACATATCTCTTTTGTGTCGGATGAGAAAAATAACGAAAGGAATGACCCAGATTTGAAATTAATGGGGAAAAAACGAAAACGAAAGAGAATTGAAAAAGAATTTTTTCAAATTTAAATTAAGAAAAAAGACAAAACAAAGACAAAAAAGAATTTGCCGAGACGAACTGCATCCGGTTCAAAACTTTTACATATGAACGTACGTCTAGATATGATAGTGTTTCCACGCAGCCACGATCATCGAGTTTGAATGGTATTGCATATATATCTATGTACTATAAAAAAAAAGAAGAAGCTCACACAATTTACCTGCAAGGTTTCCTAATCCACAAAAAACGCAAGTGCATGCGGTGACTCATTTAAAAAATCACATATGTGTTATATATGTGTGCAACGTTAAGTAGAAGGTACTATACATATTAGATAAGACGTGCAGCAATATATTGGCTTTTGATTCAGTAGTTGAGAAAATTAAACGGTTAATTAATCGTCGGAGACAAAAATTGAATAGGATCGAAGTAAGATATTTTTTAAATTTATCAAATGTACTTTAGGTATACCGTTGCGATAATTATCGTATTAAACTGAGCTAGAGTTTTCGTTTCTTCAGTTTTTTTTTTCTCTTTTCATTATATTGCAATTTTATTGCGGTGCTTTCGAATCACCTTATGTGTATCGTAACAAGTCACGTTTTGCATGTCTTCATCCCAGCTACTTTGCACTTTGATAAATTGCACCGCATATATTCTGTCATAAAGGGTTTTGACATACCTATACACGTTACACTCTGTCATTGATTTATAAGTATCGCGTGATACGGATTGTATATCCAAGTAAATATGTGATACATACATACAAATATATACACACATGTCCTCGTATGAAATCATAAAAATTTTTCGATTGGGAAGACTTTATTAAACTCATGTTCAACACGAATGACTCAATGTAAGAAAATATTCGTGCAAAACTGCGTTCTGAATTTAGAAAGTCAAAAGAATTCGTGCAATCAATTGATAAATTTGCCAAAAAAATAATTTCACCACTCGGCTGGATAATTCTTTCTCCTTTTAACATTTGCGAAGAACAAAAAAATGTGAGAAAAAAATTGGAAGGCATCTTGAGAAATTGTCAGGGCAGATATTGCAATTTCTAGATAGGTATATAGGTATCCATTATGTTATGTACCACACATATATGTAAGAGCTGTACAAATCTGGGTAGAACTGAAATTGACTCGACTCTAGTCCATTGACTGAACTCACCGCGGCGAGCAACCAGGTGCAATTTGTATTGATAAACCGGAGTATCTATGTGTACATGAATATATGTGTACATAGTTATATGTACGTATAGTGTATGTAAACCGAATTGCAGCGGTAGCTATGTATAGACGTATATACATACGTAAATCGTAAATGTACCTGTAGGTACCAGCTATGTATATCCAGGATATATCCTGAACAATGAGGTATATATCGATATAATTCCATCCTATACAGTATATTACATACCTAACAACAAAACCAGGCTGAAATTTCCGTATAGACGACGGAAATAATTAATTAAATCTTGTATATCTATCCAGAAACCGCATTCATTATATCTGGTACCGGACATTTTCTAAAAAAATCTCATTCGATTTATTGATCGAATTATTTAAATTTCTTTTACCTTCGCTAAATCGGTTATTCTCAATGTTAGAAAATTTTTTCCGAAAGACACAAATTTTTATGTACCAATAGAATCGATTGATCTAAATTCTATGCACTAAGGCTTTTGCTCTGCATGGAAACAATATCGCTTTTCCATGAGGTTTCCATTTTTTGTGGGTTACGTCTTTACAGTCTTTCAACCCCGGATAAATATAATACTGGAAGACTCCGCGATCAGTTGGATTTTGCACAGAATTTATCACCGCGTACACACTTAATCGCACTTTAATTAATAAATTTGAGTACGTAGAAAATTTACTAACTATTATTTCGGCCATTATGGTGTTAAAGGATATTACACACGGTTAAATATATGCGTCTGCGATTCGATTATTCTCTAGTAAAACCACGTACGGTGTTAAAAGTGGATTAGGAAGTTGGAGGCTGACCTATCCCAGATAACGCGTTAGGGGGTTATCCAAAATGGGTTTCTGTTCATCCCCTTATACAATACATGCCCATGTACAGTTCGGTACGACATGTCCCGTCCTCGTAATTTAAAACTTTATAAAACTCACAGATTAACTTTAAATCGAGAAAATTTATCTAATTATCTCTTCTTTTTTTTTCAATTCCTTTTCTCTGTCAAATTATCGGTCACAAATCAACGTATGGGTGTCGGTGTTGTTATCACTAACGTTATATTATTATACCATTAACTTAACAAACTTTGTCGGAGGGTAGGTGACGGAAAATGATTATAGTTTCTATCGCGTGTTGAAAAAAGTATAAGTGTACTTCTAACAAAGTCTTTTCCGCGTTTAGTAATTTTCTTAATTTTCATGTGCTCGCGTATATATTTATGTACATAACTAGGTATGTATAAAATAAAGCACCTACGCCACCACACGCGAACATTAAAAAAAGGGGGGAGAAAATAAAAAAAAAAAAACAACAACACTCACTACGATAGCTAATGAGTTCCGTTTAATAAAGTAGACAGCTCTTGTGCGTGTCTCGTGTTTTTGGATGTGCGTGACAACGGTTGCTCTCTACGTTTCTATAGTCCAGAGTGTTTGTTATATACATAAATAAATACATATGTATATGTATATGGTTTACATGAAGGTAAAAAAAATTAGGTAAACCGTTCGCGGCACACAGCCCAGTTCACATTACAACCCTCAGAAGCCAAGGTTACTTTCGAGCTTCCGCTTTTCGTTGTTAGTTTCTTTTTTTTTTGTCTCTTTTTTTACCATCAGAATCCAAAAATTCATTTCACTAATTGCTAGCGATACACACGTATATAATGTGTACTATCTGTTCCCTCAAAGAGAGATATATATCTGCATTATATGCGTATCCTTTTTTTTTATCATTATCAGAATTGAAAAAAATACAAAAATGTTTTTCATACCTATTGTACCTTTGTTGCCAAATTTATAACGAACAAACACCCGAAACAAACTCCCAACACATTTTTTCCTTTCCTTTCTTTTCTTTCCATATACTTTTTCATTCGGTAGACTACCAGGAGAGAAATAAAGTGTATTCTATTTTTCTTATTTTCTAAATTCACTCCCTAACAACCAATTAGGGCAAGGTAGCTGGTTGAAATTGTTTTTCTCTTTATCTTTATCCCTTTTTTTTCTTTTGTTCAAATTTCGGCGTGTACTATAGATCCGAAACATTCGTATAACATAAAATGTAATTGGGGATGAAACGATTTGATCGCGGAAGCGACATTTATTTTTTTTCTAACAATAATTACGATTTCGTATTACTTGGTTTTCTATGTACAAAATATGTTACGCTGTATGTTCTTATAAAATAAATTACGTTTATATCGTACAACCCTATCACGAGATATGGATCTTGGCAAGTGTCTGAAGGCATTTTATTACCCTTGCACGTACGTACCCTGCAACCCGTTCGTGATATGGACTCGGATGATATTTTCATCTTTCTTTCATTCTTTTTCCCCAGTTGTCGAATGCTCACCAGAAACTATATAGAGTGCGAATAATTCGCGTCGGGAAAATCTGAAATATATATCCGACTGATCCCACGTACTATAACCTACTAACCGCATTATATAAAACGCATTTCAACGTTCATAAAATTCCACTTCACGTCCTCGGCCATGCAAGAATCATATAATTTTGACGACAAAAGAAAACAAAAATGGAACAAGTATGTTAACCGTTTATTACACTCGACCAGATAGATATGAGTCAATATAAATTATACAAGGTGTTGGGAAAAAAAAGGAAATTTTGTGTCGAACGAAATTTTGCGAGAAAACTCAAATGTCTACGAATCACGAAGACACATTTTTTTCTTTCAGCCCGCCATTTTACGCCTTCAAGTAGAAAAGAATTTTTGAAATTTCTCGGTGCGACTGCACACACGGCACCCTTGATTTTGTCTATCGGGTTTACGTTCTGATATTTGCAGGGTGTAGAATCTCAAAGGCTTTGTATGTCCTTCCGAGGGACCCCGAGGGTTGAAACACACGAACAGGTTGGGAGTTACCCGAACACTTTGAGTTATTCAGACGATAACCTAGAACAATCGGTAGTTCTTGTCAGTGTTCGTCACTGCGGGTTGAATTCAACCAAGCAACCGGCATAATTTCCTCGCTTTACGTAACCTACATTACACAAACGTATGTAACGTGTACACGTGAAGTGAAACAAAAGAAATTTTAATGAAAAATAATGAAACAGTCATGAAACTTTACTGGTCTGCATTTCGAGTTTTTTTTTTTAACTAAATATTATGTGTATTTTTATTTGCTGCAATCGTTTTTTATGGAGAGAATAATTAATAAAATTCATCGGTGCACAGCGCGATCGTTAATTAATGAGATGATTGTGCTTTCGAGCTTCGCGAAGTGCTGTCATTAGAATGCGCATAGTATATTATTGCAAATGGAGGAATTTATGTATGGGTGGACTTTGGGTTTGACGATCGGCATTATCAGGGGCTTTGAGTGCAAAGGAAACACAGACAAGCCCAGCCATTGGCATTAGATAGCCAGAGTACCTGGGAATTCAGTCTACGACACGCCCATATTAGTGATAAAAATATTTTTAACGTCAACACATGAACGAAGAGATCCAAAAAAAATCGTCAAGTGTGTAACGAATGATTTTTGACTTGATTTTCAGTTTTTTCATGCATGATCTACTTTTTTGCAATGAATCGCTCATGGTTATCGAACAGAATCAATGAGTGTATCCAACATCGATGTTCGAGGGTTAATAAAAAATATCAATTCATTGAAATCGAATCTTAGCAACGACTAATCACGAGATCTGACAGAGATAAATTGGATTCCCGTACACCGGCATAGATATAATCTGTGCGACTATTGCAAAAAGTGGACATTTCGGATTAACAGAAACAGTTCTTGGCAAACGGCCACGGTATCACATATGCACATATATACCGCGTCCTTTCCGCAAATCACCGCGACACCGATAATTCCGTTACTCGCCTACGAAAATTATTTTCCATCATATACACATACGTACGCAGGCGATAAATTCTAAATTTCAAATATAAATGAAAATTATCCGATCATGATGCAAAATTAAAAAAAAATTGAAAATTGAGTGCAGCGAGGACTGTGTAAAGTTTTTCATGAAAAATATTCTGACTACTATTTTCAACGAATCCTTGCGCATACACTGTTGCACAATTACTAATTTTCAGTGAAAACTTTTCTGCAGGTAATTATCGATAAAAGAGCAAACGTATGTGTACACACATACTGTACATGTAATGTATTGTGGTTGGTATAGGTGAAAATAGTTCGCTTGCACGTTTTCTGCTCTGGTAGATAGTTACGTGGAGTGTTAATTTGGAAAAGCGAGTGCTGAATCTGGAAACGTTTTTCGCTCGGCAATAAATATATTGGAAAAATATCGCCTCGTTTTTTTATGTATATATATATATACATACGATACGCCTGTATTTATATAGATTATAACTTCGATCAATCACCATTAAAATTCCAGCCATATAGCGATGGCTGGGAATGAGAAGGCAGAAAATTAGCTAATAAGAAACCTAATTCCTCACTCTATATGTAACAGGGCTATACGACGATGTACTTTCGGTTCGATGTCAAGTACCATTATTCACCAATTTGTCAAAACACTTCATCCTCTCTTTACTTCTACGTTATTAATCTCGAGAGATTTTCAACTCAGGCGTCAAACGACGGTTTTCTTCTGTTTTTATTTTTTTTTCTCTCTTTCTTTTCTTCTTTTAATCGTTTTTTTCATTCTCTTTCTTCTCGCACCACGTCTTTATATTTGTTTAACGCGATGTTGGAAAAGAAAAACTAAATTTATGCCTGAACAGGGTAAAGAGCGTCTAAACGTGTTGAGGTTTATAACGAACTAACGCAATGGCTCAAGAAATCATGGCTACACGGTTGAGTGTTATTTCAGTCAATGCTTCGTTTGCCGAAAGGAGAATGAGCAATCGAGCTTTTCAAGATATTACTTCCTCACCGATGCTTTCTTTGCTTTCTATATATTATCATTTCCTTATGGTTATAATATCGTCTTCATCTACATTTTTTCTCAACTCTTTCCTCTCCTTTCATCTCCGTCAATTTATTTTCAATTATTTTTTCCTCTTCAAATTTGCGTCAGCTATGAAACATACACATCGCCATACGCGACGTTGGAAGAGTCAATATCAAACCGCGTTCTCCTCGTTTATTTTATTCGTATTGGTAAATGTATAAATTAAAAAATCTCCTTTTTTTGTTTATCGTTATGTAAATGTGGAACGCAAAATGACGAACTGAAAGAGATAAGAAAAAAAAGAGAGAAAAACCAAAGAATTAAAAAAAAACAAGAAGTGATTTCCGCAAAATGAGCGAACGTTGGTTTCCTGAAATCAAAAGGGAAGGCGGACCGGTCGAACGGGGGGAGGAAAAGGAATCGGGAGAACGGAGGGAGTCGTTCCAGGGTGGGCGACGGCGTGGGTGTGATCAATACTCCCCTATAACATTTCCCGAAGGAGCAACAAAGATAGAAATACTCAGGATTCGCAGGAGGAGCAGGATTTCGGAACAGAAACGGTGTAACAGTTTCTCCATTTAAACAAATTCTTTTTCTTTTTCTCCAAGTTTTTGTCTCATTTTCAGTTTTCTTCTCTTTCCCAATTACTCTTTCTGGAGATGACGCGAGTTCACTCGTTACGAATGAAATTAAATCAATCGAAACAAAAAAATTAATATACGAAAAAATGAATGAAGGAATATCTAATTGTACATTACAAGTTTTATGAATGAAAATATCGAACGATTCTTGAATTGGCTGCTCTTCTTTTAACAAAAACGAACTCAAGTGGAATGAACACCTTAACGATCGAACATAAGTAGGGGATTGGTCGTTACGATGAGATGGCGATAAAAGTGAAGAAATTTTTTTTTGGTTTAAATTTAAGAAATCATTACAAGAGGGAAAAAAAAAGAAACCGCAGAGGCTTTTCTCAGCTGTAGATACGTAACAAAGCTGTGTATAAAGTTATACATATTTAACGAATGGGGAAAATCGCGTGGTGCAGTGTTAGCCGGATGAATGAAAGCTGGCTAGGGTTATACCTGTAGGTACATACCTACATATGTATAATCTGAATTCATGTATACGTCTGAAAATATAGTAAAAAGTGATACAGCCAGGTTGGTATATACCACATCAAAGGAGGTCGTTTGTTCAGAGTGCGCTTGAAAGTTTTCAAGTACGTCTGGCTAATTGATTTGCAAAACTTCAACTAGAAGTGATATATGCACGGTCTATTCGCTTTGTATGCATAATTTGATTCTCATTCTTTTTTTCTTCTCCTATCAACTATCCGAAATCATATTCTCTCTTCGCGATTTTCTTAATGATTTCCAAACTATATGGGATAAAATTTCTCTACATATTATCATCCTTGTGTAATCTAGACGTACATTTCACATATGGCATATCCAGAGACAATTCAATGTAGAGTAAAGAGAATGAAAGAAAAAAAGAAATCGGGTCGTTTTGTAACAAAGTCGTTCCATTATCTCATCCAATTAGAGCTTCTACTATACTCGAGATGAAAGATTGACTCGTTCAGCTACATGTTTCTATCTGTCCGACATTTTTGACGTTGGGACGTCCGTAAAAATTTTAAAGAAGAAGGTAAAAAAAAAAAGAAAAACTCTTATATACCCACATTTGGTGGACATAATCGTATCATACTCATTTTTTTATTTTCATTCTCTTATATTATTTCCCGAGTTTGTTACGCATGCGAAAAATGGCGGTTCTATTCGCGGTGAAGGGAAAAGCAATTTCATCCCCTTTTATACCGAAGGGGATGATAATAATATCACTGGATCGTTGCAATATTATTACGGTATACCCCTTATGGTATATACAAATATACTGTACATTATACAACCCTTGGTCCTTGTTTGTCGAAATAAAATTTTACCTAACAATAAAATTCAAATCAATCCTTGTTTTCTCAAGTTACATGTGTAATAAGATACTCTCCGCCTATCCGAAATTGAATTTTACATTCACGTTAAGGAAAGAAAGAAAAAATAATTTTCATACAGTAAATAGACTGTGAGGTGATACAATTAGAATTTGAATTATATTTCTTCCAAAAATATTGTGGATGACAGGCAGAGCAGGGGAAGGGTCAATGGCCTGCGTACGTGAACCTCGATTTTCATTTTTTTGTTCTGATTTTTCGGAACCCGGGGCAATTTACTCGTGTGAATTGAAAATTATTATAACGCGATACTGAAATATTATTAGGATTTATGATAGGTATATCGGATTTTACTTATTTTCCACTGTCCTTTTATACGGACGTTATTACTTTTTATCCTACGTCAAATCCAGTCCGATTCCGCCTGGCACATAATATCGAAGTCCCCAATAGTAGATGAGCTCTCCAACGACTTTTTTGTAACCCTTACACGATTGATTTTTTTTATTCTATTTTTTTTCTTCTACGATACAGGGACAAGGGGACTCCAGCTATAATATTTTCCCGAGATGGGTCAAATCTGTAACTCTGTTTCTTGCAAAAAGGAAAATAAAAAAAAAGGGAAAAGAGGAAACAGTAAAGACAAATAAGAAGCAATGCATGATGTTCCGTGGGCGTCTGTAAATCGTTCAGCCGCGATTATTATACAAATATATATACGTGCAAATGTCGAAAAATTTGTGGAGAGTTGCCATATTTATTCAATATACATTTATAAAAATCGTATTCGTATACATACAAGTGAAAATTATATACATACATGTATGTATACATATGTAAAGGATACAATGTCGCGTTCAAATACATGATACATAATATAATTGTAGGCAGCCATTGCTGTGCAGCACATCGTGCTCGCGCAATAAAGATTAGAATCAGTAATTAATATGAATTATTCACGAGTATAGTTATCATATATACGCCGTTGTTGTGTATATAAAAATATATGTGAACGTATATAAAATTCCGTTAATAGAATGAAATTACCACATTCAAGTCCCCTCGATGCACTTGAAAAAAATTTATACTTGGATATACTTATGTAAAAAATAAAAATAAAAAATGCGTCAGTTTTTTCATCTACTTTTCCCTTCTCGTTTTTGGAAGAAAAAAAGTTTAGAGAAAAAATAATTGAGAAAAATTTGTCCGTCAAATTTATAGGTGAGCTGAGTTTTCTTCCATTTCTGTATATACAATTAATATGAAATTCAATTACCTTGACCCAGTAAAACCGTCTTTATAAATCAAAAGCCGGAATTTCATGAATTTAAAAAGGGTTGTGGGTGGTGTTTACGTATTACCGCTGCAGCATATATATACCTATTTATATAATACATATAAAGCGAGTAAAATCGGGAAGCCTTGAATCTCAGGGGTAGGAAATACATGGTATATAGTTAAAGATATACGTATAGGTATACGCCCTAAGTCCCTGAATTCGCTACTTAGCGGTAGAATTAATCTTGCAACGTGCGCAGTTGAACCCACTCGGGTCTTTTCCCGTAATATAAATAAATGTAGGGATCACTCTGTGTAGATATATTATATCTACAAAATATATATTACATATACATTATCAAAAAAACTATAAATTTCGAGAAAACCTACACTGAATCGCATTTTGGATTCGGATCAGCAGTATATGATGCCGAAAAAGAATCGCAAAAAGTTAACGATATTCAGCTATTTAATACGCTAACGAGACATTCATAACGTGAAATCAATCGCAAGAGTTTAAAGTACTTTAAAATGATTCGATTGATTTTACAGTGATACGTGTGCAATTTATAACGAAAATGTCTTTGGCGTGATGTGATTATAATTTTCCCAATCGCACGATCGACGACAACGACTAGATTTTTTTCCTCTTTTTTTTTTATCACTTCTCAGAGTATCGGAAAATCTGATTTACAAAGAGCTCAATGACAGAAATACAAGAGAAAAGCGTTAAGAGAACAAAAAAAACTTGTAAGAAAAAAAAAGACACAACGTGACTTGAGAAAATATTCATCAGGTTAACAGAGACAGGCCCTCTGTAACAGGTATTCAAATAGCGCAATATAAATGCTAATCCAAAATGTATCCAAGGTTATTGAGAATTTGAAATTTTTCTAACGTGAAAGATTCCTTTCAAATATTTTGCCGGAAGAAAAAAATAATAAAACAAACCAGGCGGCTTATTCCGCACAATTTAATCGTTAATCCCGAGCGTTTAATTTTTAAGCAAACTACCGGGATGTGAACACGAAAAAAGGAGAAAAAAAAGTAAAAACGGGAAAAATTAAAAAAAAATGCATTACATTTAAATACGTCTATATAGCGGGGTCTGTGCGAAACAACTTATTTCTGCAGGTTTAAGGCACAAGAAAGTTCTTGTAATTTTTCTTTGCGCGGGTGTCCAGTAATTACGACCGAAGTTATGTAAGTTTATACCAAGGGATTCAAATTAAACGTAGCCGCTATACCCTAGGTATAATAGTGAGCGAGACGATGACTTTGTAAATTAAATCGTTGTAATTTCCACGAGTGAGCTTTTTTGCAAAAAAAAAAAAATTAATAAAATAAAACAAAAAAAAATGGGGGCAATGTATGGAGAAAGATACTGTATATTATAAGGGTTTCATTTTTCCACGAGAGAGAAAAGAAAAAAAAGAGATGAGTTACAAAATTTTACTACAATTTTTTCTACCACCCCGCCAACGATCGCTTGCCCAACTTTTTTTTTCTATTCTTTTCCCTTGCGAAGGTGGTGCGGGAATTTCGCTATTACATATCTCGTATACACGGCATGTGTAGCTATGACGTTATACTCGTGGGATTTTGCGGCGAACACCAATTTGCATGTCTTGAAATTTTGAATGACTAAACACTACGCGCGTACCGTCTCCCAGGGTTTGGCTTATTGGGTATTGTTCTAGGAAATGAGATTTGCCAAAACGACTTTTTTTTTGTCTCTCAACTGGAGGTTATGGTTTTTTGAAATTATACTTCGTTAAATATGCACGCGTGCATATATTTGACTCCGTTCCTCAAGTTTCCTTCAGATTAGTACAAGAAAAGGTTTATATATAAGGGTACATGGCGTACACAGGTACGTATTTATGTACATGGGTATTATCCTTGAGCAGAGTAACACTTCTGGAGTAAAGGTGCTCGTAGGCTGCAGGGAATTCAATTAGACACGCTGTTGAAGCTCTCGTTAGTCGCGTGAGAAGTGGCGAAACTCGTTGTCACCGTTGTGGCTTTACATTGCCTCTATACGGCGTTCCGTGTTTCTCCTTTTTCACTTTGACGCTGAATTGTTTCATCTTTCCCTCCCTTTCATACCCACCCTTATTATTTCACCGTCAATTCTTTTCACTCGTCATTATTGTCAACTTCACAACTGTCATAATCACTGCACCATCGTCTTTCTATCATCCAGTTCGTTCCGATTTTCTTTTTTAGGAAAGTCCATTTCTTTTTTTGCGAGTCAGTAGCCAAATAACGTAACCCACTTCCGATTTCCAGCTAAATTTTTTCAAACATTTTGAGTTCAATGAAAAAAAAAGAATAGATAAACAAAATAAAAACGTGCAGATAACAAGTCGCACGTAGTATAGTCGACCTTGATTCGATGAAAGTATTAAGGGCGGTGATTTTCTGGATAGAGTTACGACTGCGTGAGTTGCGATAAGATTTGTAAAGGCGGAAGCATGGCCCTTGTGTATAGGTATATATAGTGTAAAAGGTTTCTAGGGGATGGAAAATGAAGAGGGCTATAGAGCAAGCCGCCCTAGTTACGTCGGATGTATTTATCGATAACTGAATAAAGTGTCGTAACAAATCCGTTAGACCTGCAGGAAAAACACGATGCGTGCGAGTAAGAGAACGAAACAGAAGAACGTTAAAATTGAAATCCCTTTGCGATATCTCTAAGAGAAAAAAAAAAAGAGAACAAATAGTCAAAAAAATTCTAACGATCGCAAAATTCTTTAATCACTAAATTCATCGGTGAATTTATTTATTCGTTTGAATTTTTTTTTCCTATCTTATCGAGATACAAAAAAAATTCGTTTAAATATTCTCCTCTTTGAAATTCAACCGTAGAATTTAAAATCTGTTTATTCAGCTTCATTAAATCGTTTATTCGGCTATAAAATCGATCGTGCAGATCCGCCTGAAACGACACTTTCAACTGAATTCGGTGAAAAACGACTTGAAAGAAAAGAAGACAAAAAAATCTTTCGTTTTACCCGTACGGAATATATCGTATATGAATGCCCCGTAAGAAAAAATATATATATTAAAAATGAGGAACATTTTTTTACACCATTATTTTACAGTCGTTAATCAATACGCAATGGATTTGATTGAATTTAAAACTAATTTTTGGATAGCTAATTGGAGCTGCAGTATAATAATAATAATAATGATAATAATGCGTACGAGGGTTCGAAAGCACACATAACGCCAATTAACTAGGAATTAAGCCAATAATATCCTCGTTAGACCCGGAAAAATCAAAATCTCTGCTGGATTTGGATTATTTTTTTTTCATGTAATCGTTGCCAATTTTCAACCAACCGACAGAGTTAATTGTGGAGACTATATGTAATTGGATTTTTTTTTTTTTTTAATTCGAATATCCGATTATTCAGACGAATATATGTATTCGACTCTATGTACGTCGTGGCTGCTACAGGATAACGTTATCACATAGGTGTATCTATACGATAAAGATCTATGGATCAGGTAATTGAATTTGAAAAACTGTATGAGAATGTATTTTTCTTATAGATCCATGGCCATATCTCTCTAGCTGTCAATTATCCAGCCCAGCGAAGATGCAGCCGGGACTCAAATATTATAAATTATAATCTACGAAAGATATATTATATCTATATTAAATAAATAAAAATAAATGAATAAATAAATAAATAAATAGGTAATACCGTACCATCAGCTCATATGTTCAGTGTTGGAATGCAGTGACCTAACGTAATAAATAAATGTATAATAAAATAAAATAAAGTAAAATAAAAATAAGCAAAAATATAAATAATGTTCGTCGTTGAACCAACTATTAATTTATGAAAAACAAGAAGAAGAAAAGAAAATTATATATTATCGATCGAAATTTTCATAATAAATTATTAACGAAAGCTGATGAAATACCTGAAGAAAAACCTGGATTTGTCGCGATGTGCAGTAATAGTCAATCATAATTCAAAGTCAATATGGCTGTGCTTTCTTAAAAATATAATAATCGATCGATCATAAATTTTGAGTTCGATAATTTTTACATGATTTTTTTGTTCGAATTACATATGAATATATATTATACATAATTAAAAATAAATATCTGCAATACGCACATCAGAGATAATATGTTATTATGAGTTAAGATTTTCAGCAATAAATCACGTGTTACAATAATAATAATAAAAAAATATATTCTAAATAATATTAACGCACGAGGTTAAGAATCATATTGAGAAAAAAAATTAGAAAAAAAGAATCAGAGAGAAAAAGAAATATATCCTCATCAACCGGAAGTGTAATAGATAATAATAAAAGATGGCGTTCGCCGCGGCAAGAATGATATTGAAGGACAAAAGGCGAAAGGCGAGCAAAGAGGACTTCGCCCCGAGAAACAGAAGCAAGGTAACAAAGAAATGTATATTTAGCGAAAAAATGAGAAAAAATCTAGAAAATGTACAGGTGACTATAAAAAAAAGAAGAAGAAAATCAGTAGAACCATCATCACAATTTGAACATGATTAATTAATTTATAAGATTGCTTCAAATTTTTTTCACGTTCGTTCGGACAGGTCTAAAATAAATGTGATAACGTGAAGGTCTGATGGTATTTGAAAGTAAAATTTCAAATTGGTGACAAAATACCTGTCACCAGTATTATAGGGCGGAGGTTTTAGGATTTGCTGAGTTTCTATTATTCAACAGTTGAACGTGCTTTACATTTCCAGTTTTTTTCCACGACTTAAACGTTTATATAACTCAACATATAACGTACGTTTCAGGTGTGGTATATAATAGACGGTTGAATTGATTTCTCCGCGCCTATCAAAAAATGAAGTAAAAAAAAAAAAAAATGAATAAAAGCAACGGTATAAATTTATTCTTCAATACGGTACGTCGAGTCTCCTGAAATAAATAGCTTGCAAAAAAGAAATTTCCTTTTTCAATTTTCAATGGAATTTCTTAAAGCTAATTTGTTACAAAATAAATCAAATTCCGTTGCATCATGCGCAGCTAATTGTGACTTGATGCAAATTTCGCAGAGCAAAATTTCCTTCTACTCCGTTTTTTTTTTTTTTTTCTCCAAACGATTCTCCATCATTTCTGCAGTATCAAAATGACCACGGAAAATTCAGAGTTATTTGATCACCCATGCACGCATGGAATGACTGAACATCGAATAATCTACAGTAATTGGAAATACTGCACGCCGTAGGTGGGGTAACAAAAAAAAAAGAATAAATAATGAGAAAAAGGGATGAAAGATCGAAAGGGAAAAGAAGAAAAAAAAAACACCAAATGGAGAGGTACAAAAATTAGAACACTTCATCCCTGATTTTCGTATTTTTAATTGAAACTCCAGGACGTAACTTTTTCGAAATTTTTCCATTTCGTACAAAATTATCGCGAACAGGTCATCGAGCTACAGCTTAACGTTTTGACGTTCGTGTTTCATATCGACTAAATTTCTTGGCATCTAATCTAAACGACAATATGATTTTCATGTAATATTGTACATACTGCGAGCATATTTAACTATATACCATAAATATATGTGTTGATACGTAGAGGTAAATTTCATATACAGACGATTGGTGCTTCTTATCGGTAATATCCTAAGGCACATTGCCACCGCTTTCCTGATAAATACGTTCAATTAAACTTTGTCAATTAACTTTAAACGATAACAATAATAATAACGACGATGATAATCATAACCGAGTTCGGTTGGTATTGGATATGAAAAACGTTGGACGTGTACAAATATTTTTGTATCTCCACATAGACCCGACCACGACACCGAGAAAATTTCATTCCAGTAATAATTTAATTCCAACCATTTCATCGCAATATAATATAATTATATATGTGCATCATCACCGTTCATGGTTATAATATCCGGCTAATGTTCTCATTACGAACGTCTTTATCTGTTCAGTTTTAATGTATCTAAAATTTTGGAAACTTCATAAGATAAAAGAAAAAGGGCAGGGGGGGGGGGAACTTTGCTTACAACGCGTTCAACTTTTCTCCATTATTCAAAATGGACCTTTATTATATTTTATTATTTTTTTTTTTTCCAAGTGAAATCGATCTCTCGCTTACAGGCTCTTATCGCGAACTATTATTATCATGATTATTTTTATTGTTATCATTATTATCAAGCAGACTATGATAAACCCTTTCGAATCGCGAGGTATAGAAGACGTTGCTTATTGTATAGGAAGAACACATCAGGGATGCATTACAACAAGATTTTTCATTCACCTCTCGTCTGTATAAGGTATATGGATAAATAAATACATAGGTATGTATATATATTGTATATGTATCAGGTCGTATAACGAAAATCCCGATATCGGCAAAGAACGAGAGTTTATACTGTCATCTTTTCTCACGGAAGTAAAACGTCTTGCAGGCTGATGTATATCGGCAGATACGTATAGACGTTGCTTGCTTTGTAAAGTTTCTATATGTATACGGATAGCTAAAAAGAAATGTAGGAAGATGGAAATAACAAACAAAAAAAGAAAAGAAAATAAAACTTCTATATCAAGATTCATCTTATACGCGTCGAGTTTTCATTCGCGATACGAAAATCGGGCGATTTTATTCGGTCCATTACGTATTATGAAACAATTTAAGTAAATTCGAGAGGGTCAACTTATATGATTTTTGAAAAAAAAAAAATTGAATTCCTCAGTGGGCTGGCAAAACTATATGACAAATGTGAGTTGTGAAATCTGTTTCGTTGAGAACAAGGAGATAGCGAAAAAGAAGATAAAAAAATCAAGAAAGTCGATTTTAATACTATTTACAGGTTATGAATTATCCTTTTTCGGCCATATATGTTAGGAAAAGTTATTTTATTTTAACGCCAGAAATATCCGGAACTTTTAAGGATATAAACTCGTTCATCGCATTCTAAGAAAATCTTGATAAGGTGTATTGCCTTCATTTGAATATAAATGAGTTTTCTTTTTCTTTTCTTCTTCTCTTCTTTTTTTTTAACGAGGATGAACTGCGGGAGAGTATCTAAATTATTCTATCGGAATTGTGTCAGAATTGATACCGACGATGAGACATACGTATGGACAGGGGTTTGTATATTTTACATGTAAAGAGCTGTGTACAGTTCGATTTTGGATAAATTATCAATTATAAGGGTTATAATTAATATAATCCTCCGAGAGAAACCTTAAAACTTTTGATCAACTTTTCTCTTAATCCTCGAAGTGTGAGATTATATATATTTATCTTTTCCCTTAATTAAACTCTGAAGACCTTAATTTATTAGATTACTATTATTATTGTTATTATTATTATTATATAATCAAAGAAGAAATAAAATGTAAAAGTTCCGAACAATTAAAACTTAATGTCTTGACCGACGTTCGCACGAAATTTTATTTAATGATTGTCAATTAACGTGAAGAGTTTTCAAGGAGAAGAAAAAAGAGAAAAAAATTCTTACACGAATCACTCGAGTATTTGATGCAAATGAAAGCTTCGTGATATCACCTAATGCAGCTATACATTGCAGGTTATATCCAAAGTTATGCGCTCAAGAAATAAAAAACGAAGAAACGAAAAGAAAAAAACTGAAACGATCGTTCGAAATAGCAGTCATTTGGTTATCTCGGTTTAGAAAACTGTGTTTTTCCACCAGCTGTAACGTGGAACAAATTGCTTATAGTTAAGAATGAATAAGTATACGTGGGAAATAAATTTTTCGTAACAGATAAGAAATGCAAAATGCAGGGCGATTGTGAAACTGTCGAAAAGAAAAACTAACCGCTTAGGTATATATCGTATACATATATATATTATATACCATCGAAGAATCAGACCGTAAAGGTTCTCGCGGTTCCAAGTCTGGCTGTATAACGTGTAAGACGAATATAAGCGTTATAGGAAATCAATATTCAATGGCAATAGCTACTTTTATACGACACTTTAGTATCGGTGACCCCCTCGAATTGCAACAATATATATCTATAATATTATTATTTATATATATATATATATATTTATTTTTTTTCATTTATCTCGTCGTTATGAGAAAACGCGAGCATCTATCATTATTCCAGAAGACAAGCAAAAAAGAAGAAATAAAACAAAAAAAAAAAGAAAAAAAATGAATCGCGTGGACAACGCGTAATTGGAAAACACCCTATGGCACATAACTTTTCCGAAAAAATAAAGGTCAAATCAGAGGGCGCGAAAACAATTTTGACAAAAAAAGAAAAAGAGAAACAAAAAACCCCAATTCGAATAACAGATGGTTGTAACGTGACTCACAAAAAAAAAGTAATAAGTCACTCGAATTTCGGGGGATACGTCATTTTGGTTCTAATTGGCATGGGGCAGAAATACATGCGATCGCAGATACGTATAGGTATTTGAAACGTTTGGCAATGTTTCTTAATTTATTTTTTTTCGCCTCTGTTTTTTCGATTTAATCCAATGATAGAATAAAGAGCGTTTCGAGTCGAAAATCTCTCGGAGAACATAGGAGAAAACCTTGACAAGGGTTTGACACGGGTTGACGCGTAAACTTCCCTATCAAACTTCATCCCTACAGAAAGTTGCCTTTGGTAAAACTACACCTTATTCGCCTCTATGATCATGTTCGTATTTTTGATTATTTACTTTGATGCCTTTTTTCGTATTCACTTTTCTAATCGATGATTATTTTTTTGTTTGCCTATCGATTGAACGAGTTCTTTTTGTTCTGTTAATTCGGTTGCGGGTTTCTTCTGACAAATTATCGGACTTGGAATGTGAAGTGGCAATTAAAAAAAAACAAACAGAAGTGTTTTCGAGTTTCTCGGGTAATTGGTTCATGCTGAGATATGAAATTCCGAGCTATTTTCCACGTATATGTATACATAGACAAGCAAATAAGCTCCGCATCAACTAGATTCCCCTATTTCTAGTTCTGCGTACCTACAAATTGGATTTGAGAATCTCAAGGATTTCCGCGAACGAGTTGAGTTAGTCTGTACAATTCCCTAGATCGATCCGGACGTATATATTTATGCTTGTTTTTCCATCGTTTTACTTCACATGTAATATAGACAAATAGTACATCTGTATGCATAGGAAAATAGAAGAGAAAAAAGAAATAAATAAATAAAGCTTCTATCCAAAGTAGTTGGCCGAAGCTTTTCTACTCCTCGGCTTATTTTGAAGGCCCCGTAATAGTACCGGATGTATCTAATCTCGCGAATCAATTCGGAAAATGAAATAAGATAAAAGTAAAATCAACCATAAGAAACCAGAAGAACCACGCGGAATCCTTATCGTCGATCGGATAAAATATACCCATCTGAATCTGAATCCCTTGAGTTTCGATTGCGCAGAAATAAAAAATTCGTCGTCTCTCTTTCTTTTTTTCATTTAGTTTTCCGTTTTTCAAATTTTCATCTTTTAAGGATATGGGGTAGAGGGTAGGTGGGTTGTAAGTTACTTCAATTTCATTCTCTAACGAGAAAAAACAAAAACAAAAATTTCTACCACGTTCTTTTCGCACAGATTTTTATTATTCACGGTAGTGTTGTAAACGAACAACGCGAAGAATTTTCGAAAGTAAAAAATAATGCGTCAGTGGCTCTGTAATATAGAGAAGTAGCTGAAAACCGAAAATTCGGGAAATAAAAAATAATCTTCCCTAAAAACGTGCCGAGATAATGTTGCACATAACACCCCAAGGTATGTATGTATATACGTATGTATGTACTGTAATGTACAGGGCGAGTTACGGACAAATTATGACGCGCATGCAACCGCGACGTGCGCAAGGAAAATTTCTAAAGATCCGCGTTCCCTCGACATTATTCTGTGGGTTTCATCTCTCTCTGTTGTTACTTTACATTTATGCGGGTCACGCGAGAAGCCACGTAAAGAAATATATATATACCTATATATACGTGTGCGTGTACAACTTTTCGCCCGAAAAATTTTCACCTTTTCTTTTTATATACCTCCAATGGTGCATAGGTATATCTCGTTTTTCTTGCTCAAAATGCACGTGTGTATTAATTGCCTTTCCGAATTATTTTTTTAAATGAAAAATTACGGAACGAATCGCGTATGGTAAAATAAATTAATGAAGTAAAGAAAAAAACAAGAATTGAGAGAAGCAAAAAAAGGGACGAAAATCGAAAAAGGTTAACGTGCGCAGATTGGTATGATGTATAATAACGTAATCCCCGGAGACGATCGATCGTTAATTTGATAATACAAATTAATTGATAGAATATTATGCAAAATAATCTCATGAGGATTAATTGATTATTCTTCGTACGCCGCACGAGCGGTCGATGTATCGGATATTTTTTGTAACGTCAGCCTAACTACGCACTTGACGAATGTCCACGTAACCCACCTATATGCAGTCGCGTGTATAACGCATGGCGTCCTATTCGAATTTACGGATTACTTAATTTTATTGATATTAAAAACAATTAAAACGTACCTTGAAGATTTCACGCCCTCAGAATCAGGTGGATTATCCAGTTATTATTTCCCCCTCTCTCGATTCCCTTGGGCACTCGAAATACGTTGATAATATTATCGACACTCTTACGCGACACAACTTTCGATATACCGCCCGACCATCGCGATCAAATTCTCAGGGAGAACTGAGGAATATTATGGGATCGATTACAGACAGGAAATAAAACCAAAACAAACAACAGTCTGTCCTTATCCGTCTCACTACGACTTCCGACTGAGATTTTCGTGTCTCTTCGGGCTAATTAGATTACGCGTAGTTGTAACTCGTAAAGATCCGATAGCTCGGCGCTTCGAATATTATTAAACACGTAGAGATACCATTCATTTAATTTTTTAAATACTCCAACGCGTCTTTTTTAATGGGACACTTTTACTTGCTAATTTTCTATAACTAATATTTTCTTCTACAGCTCTATACATGATCTTCTGTAATCTATCTTCTGTCATAGTAATTATTCGATAGATAAAAAAAAAACATTTCATTTCAATTTCTAATATAATCTATTAGAAATATTATGTATTATCGTATATATTAGCTAACACATATCACAGTAGATACGTAATATATTGTCATCACTTCTTAAAGATAGTTTGTGAATATATTTATTTATCATATTGTACCAACTAATATATTAGAAAAAAAAAAGAAGAATTTATTTCTTTCATTAATCGGTACTTCAAATTGGTGACCGAATTTATAACTTGTGTTCACAGGCTCGGAGCGCCAGTACAAGTAGCTTTAGAAGCCTGAGTCAGGTACATAAAAAAAAGCAATCAACTTGAAATAATTCACATATATTAGCTAGAATTATTATTAGAATATAGAAAATTTGTTTAGTCAGATTATTATTAGTATTATTGTTATTACAAATAGATAGACAAATAGATATCGATTTATTACTATAGCTATAATTCTAGACATAGACACTGCATTTTTTGCATAATAGGTAGAAATTACGTTCGTTATATTTCAGCTTTTGTTCATTGTGACCAACGTATGAAAAAAAAATTGAGAAGAAAAAAACAGTCTTGAACAACCGTACTAATTAATTTTTCAAAATTATCTTAAGAAATCTAAGTGGAAAAAAGTGCATATGTAATATAGTAATTAGTTTTAAATTTACACTTCGAAAAATCTGGCCGTATTAAACTGTGATTATTAATTAACGAGGGTTATTAATTGGGACTGATATTAATAACAGATATGAAATAAATTATTACCTTAATAGCGTAGAATTGTTCATACATATTTGTAATTTGATAAGTATCTGATACTTTTTAGTTTTTATTCACAAGATAAATCGTGCATGATGTTATATTTGAACTAGTTAAGAGAAACTTTAATTTCATCTATTGATAAGGCATGTGTTTAAGAAACTACATAATGTGCATTATGAGTATTCATAATATATACATTTACTATATATACTATTTATAGATATAGTAATTCGTTCAGTTGGTATTGAAATCATTATCATTATTAATTATGAATGTCTTCTTCTTCTAACACGATTATTATATACCTGAAATTATTTCATTAAGATAAAGCATGATGATAATTACATATAAGTAGCTGATATCACATAGCTTATTCATGTTATACCTATACCTTACGTGCATCATAATGCATCTAACGTTGAATCAACTATTCGCATTCTACAATTTCGATTTCAATCTTCTGTTTCTTCCTAATTAAAATATTACCTCATTTTCTGAACAACAAAAATTAATCAAAAATTTTTATTTTACTTCTTAAACGATACGCTCTCGATGTCGGGTAAGGATCTTCTTGCTTTTTTTTTGCGGCTTAGTACCTTCTGGTTATTATTCGTCCATATGTTGATATATACAAATGAGAAAAGCTCGTTCGTTTGTTATTTTTTTCTAGTTGTCGGAAAACTTACTTTCTACAAACTAAGATGGTCCTGTTGTCTTTTTCGAAAGAAAAAACCAGCGAAAAAGAAAAAGAAATATAGAAATAAAAAAAGAAAGTAAAATAACGACAATATAAAGTAAAAGAGAAAATTATATATAAGGTCTCCTCTACTCAATTCTTCTTGGTACCCTTCTTTCCCAGGTGACCTACTTGCTCTAGAAACAATCAGACGAGTACAAAAAGATGTATGTACAATATATATGTACAGAATGGTCCTTTGAAAATAACGTCTTTTCATCCCATTCGTCCGCACTGTCCTTATACATATATACATACACATGTACTACATAGGGTATGTATATGCATAATGTATATAATAGCTAAGCATCTTCAGCTACCTTTTACTGCTGTTGTCAAAATTCCCTTGTATATTAATTCGCTGTCGCCTCCGATCTTCGTTTACTTTAGAATTTAGTTTGTAGATAATTTAGATACATATCCATAGTATATACCGAGGCAGGTATATATTATAGCGTTATCAAAATAATTTCACCTTCGTAACGTAACACGTGCATACGTACGGGTAGTATAATCTCAGGAGCAAGTTCCCTTTGGGAATTTCTCTCTATAATTCTTCCGTGAGGAATTTCTACATCTAGATGAATAATTATTAACATGACTAACTTATAAGTTACATAAATAACGAGTAATCATGATCTACAAGGACCCGTGCTACTAAGAAATCCACAAATGAAAGAGAAAAAAAGACCAGGAAAGATTATGTTCTGCACTCGATAAGGCGACTGCGATACAGCGAGTAAAAAAAAAAAGTAAAGGAATTCACTCGATTTCTGTAACCGGGTGAAAATTTTTCTGCAGCTAAAGCAAATACATAGTTCGCCAAGAATATATTACATATATATATTATATATCTATATATATATATGAAAAAGTTACAAGTAAGGGTGTAGGTGAAGGTAAAAAGGGGTCGGGTTGGTTCAAGGGGTTGCAGAGGAAGAGGAAGAAACCCGGGCGACTCGACGCGACGCGATCGATGACCCAGGTGCACGTTTCGTCTCCTCCCTAAAAATCCCCACTTAAAAGATTTTAATGATTAGTTATCCCTATCTCCGACACGTTATGTACTCCTCATGTAATTACGTACATAATAATTTCTTCCGTATGCCATTTGAGGTGAAAAAAAAAAGAAAAACAGAAAAAAAAAAAAAAAATAACTCCACACGACGCGAGCGGCGACTAAGTCACGCCACTTTGCTACTACCCTCTATATTATGCACTTTACTTAATTTCACGCGGCACCGAAGGAGAAAAGAAAAAGAAAATGATAAGGGACGGGGATGAAGAAAAAAAGAAGTAGGGAGGGAGGGGGATGGAAATAATGGGGATGAGGAATGGGAACGAAAGGAACAGAGGAGGGACCGGAAGGGAACAAAGTGGAATGGAGGCTTAGCGCGACGTGCCTATAACTATATAACAGTCGACGTAGACGACGCTTGTCTCTTATCTTCCTTCAGGGGGATGGACGTAATTTAGAGCGAGCCCTTTACCCGGGAATTTTGAATGTTATCACTGCCGTTATGTATAATAAGGGGGTATTCTTATGGCTAATGGAAAGCACACAGCTTTGTCTTTACTCACGGTGCAGCTTCGAATCTAAGCTTAAGTTGCGAATTTCGTGTAATAAATGTAGAAGAGAACTTACGATCTCGTCAGATTCAGCGCAGTCCCCATTAACGAAATTATCGAAAATAACTGAACGTCAAACGTTCGGATGATTTAACAGGAGGAAAAAAAAAAAAACATAGACTTATTCAATTTCGTCTATTTTTCATCGACATCTTAACGAGGCATGTAATTGAAACTTCGTGAATCGATCAGAAAGACAAAAAAAAACAAAAAAAAAAAAAACTTCTCAACGATAGCCCCCATATAATTTTTTTTTCCTTTTTTTTCTTCCTTGGGGAAGATTGTTAACTTCTTTGAAAGTTCAGACTTGATGATCGTCGCGATTCGCCTTCTTGTCTAGTATATCAACCCTCTAGTACCTTACGAAATTATAGGAAGACAATATCCTTTCGCGTCGTTGCACAATTACTTTATCACCCGTACCGATTCTTTTCAAAGTAAAACATATATATATGTATATATATATTATTTTTTTTCTGGGATAATAAGGAAAAGTTTACGAATCAATGTATTTTACAAGGTTGCCTTATTCTTTTTTTTTTTTTTTTTATTAAAAAACTTTTTTTCTTCCCAATCGAAATCAAAGTTTTAATTATTTCAAGGCCCCAATACCGTTGGCGTATGGACCTTGAGAGCGTTCAGCTATTTTTTGTTCATAATTTTCTTTCATTTTTTATACGGTGGAAATATTAAGCCCTTGTATAATTCATAACGTCGTTGATTATTACTATATATTTGGATGTATACATATATATCGCTAGACAAGTGTGCATAAAGCTTGACGTGGCCGAGTCAAGTAGGCAGTGAAGTAGTGTGTACGAGAGACGATGAGGAGTCCCGAACCGGATACTCCCTCAAGGAGACTACTAGACACCCTGAAAAGGCTTGCTTCAGGAAGCTCTCCAAACGAAGAAGACAAAAGATATCATAGCGCAAGAAGAACTCGTTTGTAAAGTGGGAATGATCCAACACTTGAAATAAACGTTTTAATCTTAAAAAAAATAAAAAGGAACAAAACAAAAAGCGGTATTTTCCCCGCTCGAAATAGTCCAAAGACTAAGGGTTGTACTTGCTAATTAGAGTTTTAGAAAAGAATAAACGGCGAAAAAAAAATTACAAAGAACAGATAAAATATAAAAGGTATATAAGAGGAAATCTATTCTTTATACATAGGATAATTTCGACGTTAATTGCGTAACCAAAGTCAATTAGTAAATGTGTAATTATACGCTGCAAGAGAGGAAAAAAAAAGTCGTATGAAAATAACAAAATGCGGTCAAATTTATGTGTAAATTTTTTCGCACACTATATAGGCATACGCATTAATGTACGTAGGAAACATGTCTGGATATAACCATGTACTCGCCTATGTGTGTGTGCTGGAAAGCGGAGCTGAGGTTTGGGTGTACTACAAGCTATTAAATTTAACCCGGTACTGTCGCACCTTGGGCGAAACGTGCGCCCCATACACGTTAAACCTTTCACACCCTTTGAAGCTCCAATAAAAGGGGCGCAAACACGTCCATGTGGTACCTGAGTAATTATGAATATTTAAGCGTTGCTAATTAGCTTGTCGATTTTATATCGACGCTTTGTACGGAATTTATTCAACGGATTTATTCGAGTACATAAAAATTATGCCGATGATGAAAATAAATGAGAAAATAAATTTCTCAGGCTTAGTTAGGGAAGGGGACTCGTATTATCTGATAGAAAAAAAATCAAAATGGTGGCCGAATGATTTTTCATAAAATCATACCTTATTTTATACGATCGGAAATATAATTGTTCGTTTACAATCAATCGGTCGATAAATAAATACCGTAACGTGAGAATATTCGCGTAAAACCTTGTTGAAAAGCTCATCTCCATCGAAACAAGTAAAAAGCAATTAAACTACGATCCAATTATACTGATTGGATATTCATTATCATCCACTGATCCAATGACATACGCGTATGTACAGTGATCGAGCTTAACGCGATAGAAATATTTTTAATCTTCTCTCTCATATTTTAATTTCTATTTTTTGTACGCAACATATGAGCTTTTGAATACTCGTTGCCTTTTCACGTAGCAGATTTATATTGGAGAAAAAATAAATTTTAATTAGAACAAATAACATGACATTCAATTAATTCGGATGGGAATCATCGAATAACGACAGAAACGCGATCGACTGACAAAAAACTGAATCGCATATTATAACTGAATTTCGCGTTGGCAAAAATTTCTTCGATTCTCAATTATTCATTTTACATTATATAAGTGGTGTAGTTTTTTTTTTTTTTTTCATTTTTTTTCTCGTTCTCCTCATCATTCACTTATAAAATTCTTCCACTACGTTACGCGGAAGATGGTGATTGAGAGATGCTTCAGAATTTTCAATATGAAAGTATACAGTATACGATGAATGTATACCTATACGTGTTGAATTCCCAACCTTTTTAGGGTATACATGTGCGTGTATACCTATGTACAAATTTCCAAAAGCAGCAGCTGTGTGTCAATGAACCTAATAAATATGTACATCATACGGAGGCGTTCAAAGTGTTGAGGATCAAATTTCCTATCGGTGAAAGAGAGTGGAATAAAAAATGAAGGAAGAAATAAAATAAAAAGGGGACGATAGAAATTGAGAAAAACAACCCTTCGAAAACCACGAGACGCATGTACGTGTACATGATACATTTATATACATACTATACCAATATATATATATGTATATTGCATCTCATGGAGGAACGAATATTCAAATTGCGTTCAAGTACTCGATCTTTTGCAACGTTTAAAGATGATTGATTACCAGATGAGCGAAGAGAAAATTTTGTCGGTGCTCGCGATATCGGTATTTCGTATGATACCTACATAGGTAATAGATATACGTGTTACATACCCAAATAATACATGAAACACGTAATGGTGGTTTTGTAAATAATTTTTTTCCTACTACGATCAATTTCCGACAAAATTTCAAACCTGTATAACGCAAAATGTATCCGAAAAATTTTCTCTCCTTCAAATTGGGGATGAATTTTCACGCATAACGTGTAGCTGGTATGGGATAAATCGAAATATGTGGCAAGAAAAAAAGACAAAATCAAAGAGCGATGAATGTTCAAATTTTATGACGGCGTGTTCGGAATTATACGATGATACGTGAATTTAATTTACATACAAATTTATACATGAACATATGTGTGCGGTAATAATGTGATTGATTTTCATTACCGTTATGCCAACATGGCAAAAGTTCCGATGGTAGATCGATCTACCCCTCAAGATGTTTGAAATGATTTTCCATATATTTTTCTTATATATTTTCGAATATATTATCGCAGCGATTAATCTCCGGTCATCATTTCCATGAACTCTGCAACAGAAATTTAACAAAAAAAAATTGAAAAACAATAAACTTCACTAAACATTTGTCACCCAGATGAATTTCATTCTTCTGAATTATCGTGTCGGTTGAAAGTGAAGAAAAAAAAAAAAAAAGAAATAGGATACAAAATTTCAGTAGGGAAAATTTTTAAATGGCACTGGGGTGGCGAACAAAAACGCTGACAAAAAACGAAAGCGTTTTTATAGTTGAAATTTAATTTGGTTCTCGTGTCGCGCACCCTACCGTCAAATGAATCTCTTCACACCTGTACATTCTCTGCGATAAAATGTTGTGCGGTTTTTGAACACAAAAAGAAAAAAAAAAGAAAAAAGGAAAGCAAGAAAATGTACGTATTTTCATTTTGCTATCCAAAGCTGAATAATTATACGTACGAAATTAATAATTTAAGTAGCCGTTGTGTCTAGTTAAGAAACTATTATTAACTTTATCCGATAATATTAAATTTTTTCTTGTTTTTTTTATTTTTTATACCGTAGAAATCTCGTGCACCAGCTGGCTGTTGCATGAAAAATTTTCTCCTATCGAATTCCGATACGAAAGTAATATATAATGTAAAGTACATAAATTCTTTGAACGATTAACCCCTGCAGTATGCATAATTTATTTTCGTGGTAACATTGCATACATGTTATAAAAGAAACGCTGAGGAAATACGATTAAAATTTAATTGAAAGTTTCATCTTTATATTATTCAAACTTTCCTCTTGAATTGCGTAACCTCATGCACTTGAGGTAGTTATATCATCTATTGAGGCCAGTTAAAAAGTTGCGATGTGATATAAGGAGTTTTTATTTGTTCTGAATTGAAAAAAAAGGGATCAACCCGTTCAAATTGCATTGATGTCATGGTGCGAACTATTTTTTTTTTTTTATGATGGAAAAAAAGCGAAACTTCAAGTTTGCCAGATAAGAACGAAGGATATCACCAGACGACGTAATACAGCTTCGGTATAATTCAAGCATTTTTATTCGGCTCCTGAAATATTTTGGGAATACTCAGGAAATTCAAAAGTTTCATATTATACGTGTTCCCGATCAGGATAGCAAATATCGTAAAGCTCGATTTTGTTTTCTTTTACTTTTTTTATTCATTTTATTTTCGCTTGAAAGGGTCTTTTCAAGTATACCTGGACCATATCAAACATCCGCTATCTATATGACGTATTTGCGAAGGAATCGTCTTTATATATATGCAGGATAATTCCCACGAGATGAGGAAATAGGTCACCCTGCAGCTTTTGAAATGGCCGGGAGGGTTGATATTAAGATATCCGAGGTTTAATCAAGTGCTCGATTGAGATCAGAAGACTCTCGTTGGTTGCGCACTATACAGACAAAACTTTACCGATCCTAATTACATTTTTTTATACAGGATTAAATTTCACCTGCAATAATCGCTTAATTACAGCATGTACAGGTATCAAAAGTTTGAAATCTTTTTTTCCAAAGACGTATTAAAATTCGTTAAGAAATTTGAAGAAAAAAAATATAACACCGCAAGTTCTAAAGCTTCGGAGATTACCGGTTATAAAATATTGCTCGCCACCGATTCATTTCTTTTTATTATTTTCTCTCCTTTTATTTTTATGATGTAATAACCTGGGTACGATATATATTCTAATCCCGAGTATACAGTCGTTGCAAAAAATTTCCTTGCAGATGTGTCCCGGTGGTATCAAATTTCTTATGAGAGGTACTTTAAATTTTTTTTTTTTTCTTTCTTTAGCACAATCGTCACGAATAAAACAACACCGCTTATACTATAGGTATAATAATACAACGAATCGAAATTCTCAGGTAAAATTTATCACGCTTACCGTCAAAGTCGACTGTTCCCGAACCATCGGTGTCAATTTCAGCGATCATTCCATCCATCTGATCAGGCGTAATTTGGTCGTCCAACGCCGCTAGGATTTCACGAAGAGAACTCGTAGGGATGTAACCGTTACCCTCTTTGTCGTATAGACGGAAAGCTTCTTTCAATTCCTTTTGAAGAGCCTCGTCGTCTTCTTCTTGGAAATGACTAGCAACGCGGTAAAAAGAGTCAAAGTTCAGGTGTCCGCTGCCTAAAAAAAAACCGAAAAATTGGGTGATTATTTTATGAAAATATTTACATGGCACAAATTATGTAGAAAATTCGAGTCCGAATATGTTGACCGAGGACTGTTGGCGTTTGTCAAAATCACGTGATATCTGCGTGACAATGAGAATGGTGGGCAGGTATGTTACATGCATTGCCTCAAGGGATGTTTTGGATGTGGAGAGAATCCAACGACGAGGCTTATTGTAGATCCTCGAGACCCACGATAAATATAATATATTTCTATACGCATCCCTACATCCCTTATTCCTCTTTACGGCCAGCCCATTATCATACCCAAAAAACATTTTGAATAAAATCTACCTCCCCATTTTCGCGGCGGAGGTATTTTTTTTTTCTTTTTCTTTTTTTCAAGGATATATCTGTGAATAATTCCATACTGAAAATTGCTACCGTGTTTTTTTTCTTCTTTTTTTTTGTCCGGTATTTCATTTCACGGATTATAATATACACGCTAGTCTATGTAGTATAATGAGACAATAGGAAAATCGGATTAACAAAATCCGATTAAAAATTTTACCCGTTCCAATTGGATTTTACACACTCGATTTTTCATTATACAGAGGGTGTCTATCAATTATACGTGTTATATGAGGTAACCAATTTTATACGATATAATTGTGTGCGCGCGATGTGAAAAATCGATACTTGTGCTTTTTTTTCATTTATTGTCGATCGCAGTTGAAAATTCGAGAAAATTAAAGAATCGTGCTTTGCAGCTTCTCGCTAGTCCTCGACTATAAAAATTTTTTTACATCGTTCTTTCGTTTATGTGCGACCGAAGACGTTTGAAGTGAAAATTTTTACGTACACGTATCAATCGAATGTGCCTCGTTAAAAAGCCGCAAAGAATTTTTCTAGTAGTCTATTCATGTATGCTTATTCTGATTTATTCAACGCTTAAAATTTTCGAAAGGTCTCTTTCTGAGAGGGTATTTTGAAAATATATAATGCACTATCTATATTCGGTCGTGGTAATACGACACCGTGCAAAATTCTAAGAATCACAAGTTTCGAATATTCTGCAGCTGCGATGCAGAGGCGTCTCTCGTAATAAACTATAAATATATACGTGTGAAATTCTAAAAAAGAAATAACTAACCGTCCTCATCTTCTTGTTCGAGTAGAACCTCCAATTCCTGATCGTCAAAGGTGTGCCCTAAGGTGTTCAGGATTGTTCTAACTTTTTCCTTTTCAATTTTACCAACCTTCGTGTTATCGAACATGGAGAAAGCTCTCCTGAGCACTGAAACAAATTTAAAAAATAAATAATTAGAATTAAAAATCCAATAATAATAAAAAAATCAAAAATCAAATCAAAAATCTTGTCGCAATGTAAAAATTAATTTTTAATAAAAATTTTCATTCAAGTCAAACTTTATAAAATCGTGACTATAGTTTATACTCACTTTGAACTTGTTCCTCATCCTGAAACAAATATAACCAACGATTAATCGGCTTCTAGTAACTAACTTAAGTCTCACCGTACTATAGAGTAACTTATGAGCTAATTATACAATGTAAATCGCCCAAGTTTTCAGCTCATTACATTCGATAAATCGTAACGTTGTAAGAAGATCTTTGTGAATGACGAAAAATCTATCACGATATTTTCTTTTGTTTATTTTGAGTATCTATCATTTAATAATTAATTAACTCTTCGTCGATGAACACGATTTAAAATCTATCACACTGCCTAATACACTGTCAATGATTTCGTGCATTTTTTTTGTTCTCAAATTTGTGTAGCTGATAACTAAGGCGTTTTGTAATAATAACTGATTATTATTTTTTCTATAAATTTAAACAAACCATTGTTGGTTCGTAAAATTATTTGACCGTGCGATCTGAGTGGCTTACACTAAAGTGTGAGATGTAGGTTGGGTTACTTTTATAAGTTCTTCCAGAAATTTCAAAGCGGTGGTATAAACCCCTCCACTTACTTTCAACCGGAACCACGAAGTCTACTATAATGCTACAAGCCAACTTGAAAATTTTAACCAATCGCAAGCTCGCTACGATAAAAACGGTTCGGTGGCATTGTACTGCCTACATATATTTTAAATCTATATAATACGATCATTTATAAAACGGTTATTCCCGAATCTCCTCATAGCACACCGTAGATGATATAAAAAAATTACATTACGGAATCAATTTTTTCCCATAATCAGTTCCCACATTCCAAAAATCATATTCGGTATCACATCTTCGAGTCATGCAGAAAATTGCGTCGAAAATTTTTTTCTCATCTCCTCTTCTCTTTTTTTCTCGTTTTATTCTCTTCCGCGGACTCGATACCGCGAGTATTCAGAGGGGTGACGAAAGCCTGAGGCAAATTGGTGCGAAAAATTCAGAAAAGTATAATTATAATATACAGTACAGTCGTGGGGCCCGGGGGGGGGAGAGGTTATAGTATAGCGGTTTTTAGGCGTGGGTGTTTCAAAAGCTGTGCACTATAGTAAGCTTTTCGACGTAGCGCCGCGTTGAATCCAATTCGTGCGCTCGAATATACACAGAATTCAGTATAGTAGAGTGTAGATGGTTGGGAGTTCGGAGCTAAGAACATGGTCCGAACGGTAAGAGAAGGAGGAAAATAGAAACCAAGATGAGTGAGAAAAAGAAAGACACGAGAGAGAAGCTATTTCCAAACATTCCAGGCTATGATATTGCTGCTTTCCAAGGGCCATCGCGGATTGCGGCGACGAAGTATATTTATCTGATTCTTTTATCATTATTCTGTGATTTTTTTTTTGGTTTTTTTCTTTTCAATATATATTTTTTCTTCTTTTCATTTTCTCTGTTTTTTTATTATTATATTACAGAGAATTTTTATCGCGAACGACCGACCGACCGACAACAGGAAACTTAATATTACGAAATTCGCGACGTAACTTTACCACCGTTTTCTGCTGCTGCGATATTTTTCTGCGGGTTTTCATTGAATATTTTGCTAAAAGTTTAGCTAGATAAAATCGAATAATTTTCGATTAAAATCTGCAAAATTCCTGATGTGGTTATTAGACCCATTGGATAATTTTTTTGATTTGTCAAAAATTTTCTACCTCAAATGCGATGCGATTTTCGAACGAAAATCATGAACGGGTATTAATTCTGTCCATACCATGTGTACCGATAGATATCGATTTTCCAGATCCATACGAAGCAGTAAATTGGCGGAAGATATGTAATTAGTTTATATATTCCAGTACCTACCAGTTAACAGGTCTAGTTGCCATTGTACCACCGTGATTACTAATTTTCGTAGTTATACCGTAATGAACTAGCTAATAGCGGCGTTAATTTAGTTACGGCAGTGGTCTGAGCTTTTGGAGTAGGTAAAGTATGTATACATGTGGAACGTATAGATGTGTATATCATATCACGCCGTTTGTATCGGAAAATTGTTAAATTACCCCTTTACCTAATTTCAACGATGTGGAAATTTATTATCTTTTTTTTTCACTGCAGCGATCTGCACGATTCAATTTTCACTTCCATTCTATATACTGACTATATAGTGTTCTCGAACTTCGTATTATTATAAATGGATTTATTTTAAAAGAGATTAAAATCTCCGACAGGAAATTTTAATTGGAAAAGAAAATATGGAGCAATAATATGTTTATCCCAAAGATACGAGAATCGATTTAAAAAAATTTCATCTTTTTTTTCAGCCGTATTCGCACAAGATATAATCCTTGAGATTTATTTTTACGTTTTTGACGAGCTAGGAATGTCAAATCATACGGATATTAATATCCTTTTTATTAACGATAATAATCAGTAGCTATTCATAAATTCGAAACCAAAGAAAAAAAAATCTTCAACATAGAAATCGCGTTCCACTACTTTCAAGGGAGCTTTAAAAGTCGCCGGAAAATATTTCGCATTCCTCGATCGTTTACAGTGTATTAAAAATTAGTGATGAAAAAAAAAAAAAAAGAAAAGAAAAAAAACGTGGAGAGTGATAGAGGGAAGAAGAAAAATTTACGGAATTTTATACATCAATGAACGAAGCATCCGTCGGACTTTCGTTATCTGTCAACGAGTGACACGGAAAATTTCCCTCAATTAATATCCGCTCAAGATAGGAAAAAAAAGAAGTGAAAAAATGGCGAAAAAAAAATCCTGGCAGCAAGATATTACCGAGATGTCAAAACAAATTGGTTTGCAATGTCAACCAATCCCCTACCTAAAAATTACGGGAGAGTGAGTTGGCAAAAATCTCACCAATTCCCACACCCTTCCATAGCCGTTGATATTTAAAGCACATTTTTTTTTTTTCAAACTGCCTCCCAAATTATAACGTCTGTGTTTTTCTGTGATTTGATATCTAAATTGCCATGAATTCAAAATTTCGCAATAAATTATATGTTACAAAAATCCAAACGATCTTTATCATCAATTATATAATTAGTATAATTCAAACGAACATTCTACTTTTTGGTGTCTTACTAATTAGAAGAAAAAAAAACCTTCAACATTATTTCTAATAGATACCCGAAGATTAATCCAGTTTTCAATTTCTTTCCATCTATTTTCTGAATCGAATAGTTCACAAGTGCATTGCTACGAATATAATTAATGTTTCAGAGATGTTCAGCTATTCATTGAGTTTTTTCCCCGTCTCAAAGTGCCCATATAATACATACCATACTTATAAATTGCTATTGTTTTCTAATCGATAATCGATACTACACACTTCACCTTGACTGGCATTTTATACTATGAATTTTGAGTTTATTCTGGCAAACCGCGGTGTCTCCCTGAAATGCAATTTCCTTTTTTTTTACATTTTTCTCTATCTTTTTTTTTCTATAGCGTCAAATTTGGTAGGACCATCTGGGACACTGGAGAAGATGAGACGAGAGAGAAACGAGCGTTGATAAATGAGCTACCCTCTTACAAAATTTTGGCCAGTTCCCAAAATTTATTAGACATTCGGTATCAACTATACGTATCTTTTTTTTTCTCACTTCTCTCTTTTTCAAAATACACACGAGGTTATTAAGTTCATAGATCGTACATGAATATTAAGGTGTTTCTTTTTCTTTTTCTTTTTTTTCTTGAATTTTAATTCAGTTAACCAGTGAAGTGATTTATCTTATTTAGCGATGAACAGATATACCGGATGCTAAGCTTTTTATCTGTACAAAATTTCCCAACCTTATAACTTTGGCAATGCTATTCTAACTATGTGAGTCACGTGTCAAGATCGTGGCATTTGGTATATAACGCATGTATATAATACATATATACATTATGCGATCCACGTGTCTTCGCTGCTAAAGTATCCCTATCTTGAGAAACTTTGGATTAATATCACTTCCCTTTGCGTAACGATCGAAATAAACTATGTACATATAATGTATACATATAACGGTTATTGAGGATTATCGTGTACGCCGCCACATTCCTATGAAATTGTTATATATATATGTATATGTACATAAACATCAGATACACATCTGCACTTTGAGGAAACATGTCAGTTATACTTACACACTAACTGACGTACAAATGTATACGTACACATATGTGTCCTAGGAAAGTCAGTTCAAGGTTATATTAAACCGATCAATAATATACGGTTAATATAAACCAGAGGCATAAGAAGTGCATCGATAGTTCTTGAACCGTTAAGAAATGAAAAATTTATTGAGAAATCTCGTACACGTGATACACGTGATGTAGGATGGTAAGCATATACAATATACATGGGTACGGACGGAATTATATCGCAAGGATTTTCAACGATGAAATGAAAAGAAAAATAAAGTTCTTTTGTTAATCCCAGAGGTTTCGTTCGACCGTCAAGATACTTTTTGTACATTTTTTTAATTTATATTTGTTTTTTGAGCGCGGGGGTTTGAACAAATCTCCGTTCGAAGGATATGCAGGGCGTCGCGTTATCCTGGCTGCTGCATGAAACTGATATACATATACATGTAGCGGATGATCGTTGCATCGTTGAAACAATGGACCCGGTGGTTCGGGTTGACCGGGACAAGATACTTGCTTCTATTGTTCCCGTTGGTATCATTATCCAAGTCTGCACAACTTCCATAGCCTGCAGGATTTACTAAATATTCCCCTTTTCTCTGTAAAGCTCATCCAGGATCAGGTTCGGTATTTATACTAGTTGGTATGGGTATAAAAACTCGTAAAAAACTATTTCGCTAAGCCGTATGTAATGTACACTTATATAAGAGAACAATGACGAGAAATCTCCAATAGCTACGTACATTATGTGCTCTTTCATTATGTTATATATAGGGTGATAGAAATTTTTTCCCGAATTTATTCTTCAATATGTATTCATATTATGAAATGGTAACGAAAAATGAAACCAAAATATTGTCACCCTATAATGAATTATGGCGAAGCTGTGTGTAAAAAGCATTTTCGTTTTCGAATATTTTTTCTTTCTTCTCAATCATAAATCGCGTTGCATTTTTATACCTACGTATATGAAATTGTTAAATGTGAAAAATATTGTAGAGATTCCCGTAAATTTTTTTAGCTTTGTAGATTTATACAAACAAACGGTATCATATTGTGCATTTCAAACGCAGAACGCGAAAAGCACGAACTTGAAGTTTTGTATAATTTGATACTCGATACGTGTAGGTATAATACGTATTTTTTTATTTTGCTGAATTGGTCGCTGCACAATTTCCGAATGCACATTGCATTTCAACATACGTTTGTTATACACCTGCCAACCCCATACGTGCTCTGCACAGGGTTATGATAAATCTAAATACCAAAAAAAAGACAACCAAAATTTTCATCCTTTTTTATTGGAATCAAGTTTCTATGAATTATAATTAATCGGTTATAGGTATACATCGTTATATAAATTTCCATAATTGCTGCCAATTATAAATATCCCTCAAGCAATTAAGTACAGCATATTTTTCCGCTACTTCAGATCGCGAGATCCTTGTATAGGTTTTGAATAACGAATATCTCTTATTTTATATGTCACTTTGATTAATGATTAGAGATTCTCTATTCTATGAAACAGCTGTTAAGCTAGAAAATCAATTAGTCGACATTAATTACCGTGTTTCTGAATTTACAAATATGCTAACCAAATGCTCGTTAGAATACCGCAACGCTATGTATTTCGGCGAGTAAAAATTACAAACAGAGTAAAAAAGAAAATAAGAAAAGTAGGGGGAAAAAGAGCTTAATCTTAACACCGCCCCAAATTTATCCATCAAATAGGTACTAGAATATTTAGGGTTATCGAGATCAGTCGGCTTGTACGACGATGAAATTATAATATAAGTTTTCTTCAAATTAGGTTAAATTTGTCATTATATAAGATGGAATCTCTGGGTATTCAGTGCGACATTTTTTGCTAGTTCACTATTACAACACCTCACGCAAACCACTGTTATTATATTTTTATCGCGATAAAATTATCATGCACGTTATCCAAAAAAAAAAGAAAAAAAAAACTTCCATCCAGGTAATTTTTCAAAATAATGTATATTATTTTGTCGTAAGTATATGAATGGTTTTTTTTTTTTCTTTTTAGTTTTTTATGAAGTAAATTTTTCATCATTCAATAAATTATACAATAAGAAATCTGACGCATATAATTTTGCTTATACTACGTGTGACGTCTTAAATCACTGTTCGAAATAAAATATATTCGAAAAACAACGCCAGCGACGTCGCGACTCGATCGTTTTACGTTTTATAAAATCCTATAGGTATATATGTGTATAATGTATACGAAAGACCTACTAGCATAGTTAAATTACGACGTCTTTCGCGATACAAAAAAAAAATAGAAAATTTATATATACCTATATTTGCGACGCCTAAAAAAATCGACGCCGTTTCGCATAGGTAGCGTCACCTGTTCCAAAGCTTTTCAGAAATATAATACAGATATCATTGTCTTCACGCATAATATCTGTCTTTCCTACTCTTCGTTTTTCTTTGTATTTAATCCGTTCAATTTTTAAACGATTAACGAAGTTGCATACGAAATAACCTTTGAATTATCATGCAATAGTTATACGAATCTGCAGTGCAAAGTTTGATCGCGTGGTGGTATACGTACGTACGTATAAATTGGTATAAATTTACCTCAGGGAGCAAACGGAGGGGACGAGTAGTAGAATCGTCGGCGTCAAAACTACAATACGTGTTATAATTAAAAAATTATACATTCCCACAGATCGCATAATGCTTTTATCGTTTGAATTATTTATATATTACATACATACCGCGTGCAACTTGCACAGTAATATGTGCTGAGTATATATTATGTACATACCTATATACATATTTATGTGTGTGCAAGCGAATGTCCTACCGACACGCAGGAGGTTTAACTCTCGTTTAAAATATAATTGAATTACTCATTGCGGTATGTATAAGTACGTAAATTGTAATGTGAAGAAAAAAGAATGATAACGACATTGATTATTCCGTTACAATTAACAGGTAAAAAAAGAATCGAAATTTTTTTTTTTTATTTGTAAAACTATGCGACGGTATGTACTGTTACATGGTATTTATATATATATATGTATAAGTAGTGAGAAGCACATGTTCGTTTCTCGAAAACGACGAACGAGCTTTTACACTGGAGGGCGTCGCGACGCGCGTCGCGCGCTACGAGTCAAACTACGCCCACGACTGCGGCAGTTGTGGACAGGCATGCGACAATATTTACGAGGGTGTCGCGCGATGTATTTCTAAATTCTAACCCGACCTTATACCTAGATGTGTGTATAATATAACCTTAGCATATAAAGATACCGACCTATTCCGTATAAATATAGTAGAGCTAGGTAGGTATCAACGCTCTCTGATCGACGAAAGTCTGACCGTTCGCTGACTTATACTACTGGTAAAGAAAATACACAGCTCCGATAATTCTGTCTTATCTCATCGACCAATCTAACCATGCACTCTAAATTGGCCGTTCCATATACGCAGAATTACTCACCTCGTGGCCCCTCATAAATTTTGTTATCTATTTTTCGAAACCGAAGAAATTGAGATATCTCGATTGGTTTTAGTCGAAATACAATAAGAGCACATCGAACTAATGCAAAAACCAATTTTCATTTTTGCCCCAAAAATCGTAAAATTCGAAAGGATTAGAAACAATATATGCGTATTCTGTGCAGCTTGAATAAAATAAAGATAAAAAGAAAAAACTCACGATATTGTTTCAACAGAAATTTCATATGCCTGAGGGTTCGAGAAGCTTGGACTTTCCACAAAGTATTCCAATTTTGTGGTTATTCGATTCTCCAAATCCCATGGAATCTACAACGCAGCAATATTTGATGAACCGCGATCTCATCAAAATTCTAATAAGAATTTTTTGCTAAATCGGATGATGAAATTAATATTCATGTAATTGTTACAAGCGCTCTTCCATCCACATATGTACCAACATATACGTACATATGCACATGAAAAATAAATGGCCTCGCAAGTTAGAACGCATGTAAAGTTATGTATAGAGTCTAAGCTTGGAAAATTGTTGAAATATCGACGAGCATCATAAATATATTTAAAAGCCACCGCATATCGGGTGTGCTTCAAATACGAATTTTCTGCACCGATCGGCAGAATTTTTTCCACTGCTCCTGTTTCTGCTCCTGCTTCTACCGGCGGTGGTGGTAGATTTTGAACACGAGGCGAACCGGGGGAATGCATTAAGGGAATTTTTTTTTTTTTCCTCGCACATTTTTATTTTCCATATTGGATACTGCAAATGTATTTTGACGTAGCCACGTAACTTTAACCGTGATATCTCACCGATTTTCCCGTACCTCGGCGAACGGTTCGTCGAATAACTTTCAAGCTGCAAAGTTTTGAACGCAGATGCCCCAGTTTTGGTTATCCTCGGCCTTTCCAAGTCCCGTTATTTATCCCAAAGAAGGGGAAAAACGGAGAAACCCCGCAACCTCCACTCGCTATATATTTGGGTCCGTTTTCTCCTATGAATTGTAAACAACATATTATTTATGTATTTTTATATTTTAGCATGCGATGGATTTTGTTTACCAATATTTTGAGAAGACCGTTTCAGACACACGATGAATCTTCGATGTGGTTACACGGAATTCTACGAATTTTCAAACCGCACAAAATTATCTGAGGGATTCACCGCCGCATCCCTGCAATAAAAGTTTTTTCATCGGAGCATTTTATTTTTCACATGCATCGGTTTTCGAAGATTAAATCGATGCTGGAACGTTATTAAAATTCCAACTATTACATCGACTTGCATTTTTCACGGAATTAGACGTGAAATTAACTCAACCACATATACGGAGAGGGTTGTAAACCGATCGCGGTTGATTAAATTTGTTTAGCGCAAAAAACATGAAAAGGAAAAAAATTGTATAGAAAAGGCTACTACAAATCGATAAGTCAACATTCTCCAAGTACGATAAAAAAAAAAGAACGAAGAAATGGATAAGCGAAAAAATAACTTTATCTACATATTTCTAAAATAATTACTAAATGCTTTCGAAACTCACAATGTGATAACGGATCGAACGAGACGTTAAGGGTGTGTCAGGAATTTCATTGAGGTTTACCTCTTTTCTTGAATTTCCTAGTATATAGCTGTATGGGGATGTATATGGAATATCGGAGAACAAAAGCTGACGTGGTGTATATAATATGCATTGATAATATTGAAGAGAAGAGAAGAGAAGTTACAATTCCTCGTGAGATTTGTGACTTTGACATTTCGTCGATTCTCCTCATGCGTCAAGGGTGCAATAATGGCGATACGTACCCAAGAGCGTTATCAGTCAGCTCTGCTTTGTTTTACGTTTGCTAAATTGTGAAGTTAACGTATCACGATACGATCCATCAAAATGTACGTAACACGTTGCTTTTCATTCCTTTGTAGAAATTCCTTCGTGGAATATCCGCGCGAAATCCTTTCGCCTCAGAATTTTTGCCCCTTGGCGCCAATTCGCATCTTATATATTTTATTTTGTCTTTGTATAAAATCTAATTATAATTCTTCAATCAACGAGCCGTCAACGATTTCCGAATCGATAATTCGATTTGGTTATATTTTATTGAAGAATAAAAAAATATATACCCTTATATGAAACGAAGTTTTTATATTCGGATGTGTAATATAATTGCGAATCTTTGAGGGTCGGATAATCAAAGGGAATTCACGGATACCGCAAACCGTAATTGAAATCGAGGAGCAATTTTCGCTTTGTTTTTCATATAATTTCATTAAAAAATTATAAGAATCTTTATGATTGTTAATAATTCTATGAATTCATTTCGTAGGCTCGCAACAAACCTGCCGACGGAGTTGGACACGTAAACCAAAAGGGAGCGGCTAGCCAGAAGGCGCCATTGGCAGGAGGGCAGAAAGTCGCGCCCGGGGCAAAAGCTGCTGCAAAACCCGCGCAAAAGCCAACCGCCCAAAAAGGGCAAGTCAAGGTTACTCCGAAAGCAGCGTCTGTTAAAACTGGAAAAAATAAGAAAAAGGGACAACGGCAACAGTACGATCTCATCGTAACAATAAACCCGGTAAGCAAATACTGTACTCTTCTTTTTAAAAAATCAAAAACGAAACAAAAAAAAAATAAAAGAATTAAGTTCATACATAAAACGAGATGAAAAAAGAATAACAAAATTACTGACACAGCATACGCTCTATACGGCCCGTTCATAAAGAAAAAAAAGCTGAGCTTGCGACGCCAACCAAGATTACTGGCGACATCTTCCCAATCTATGAGACAAACTTTGTCTTCACTCAGGCGGTTATGCGACTTCCGCCATTTTGGTGCCCCCGAATAAACGATCCAGACTGAATTCTAGGCATCTACTAATTGCGATCTACAGATTCGATAACTTCATCTAACAAATATAATAATTGATCAACTTAAGCATTTATATTCGAACTGCAGTCGAAAACGAATTGAGAATTTTAAACAATTTTCCCTCATTTGGAATGCGGAACGATGCATTTCTATTTTTTATGAAGTTCAATTTGGTCTTAAGATATTCAATTACGGGTCGTCTAGATCATTAATAATGATTAGATTCGGTAATGTCTAGAATATATCTATATAATATCGAATTTTAGCGGTGACCGTGGGTGTATCTAGACATGTACATATATTCGAATTTACAAGTGAAACGTGTGAATTGCACGAAGTAATGATGCGGTGGTAGCTGTGGCCTGTTGAATTTGCCCTAGTTTAGAGGTTGCGGTAATAATCAATCAATAGATTCATCTATAGCAAGCCGCGGTGTAATACTAACTAGGAATTCAAGGTATGCTGACAGTACCGCGATATGGTCAGCTGCTGTTCCGAGACGTAAATAAAGACAGAAATACACCAGCCTTTACATTTCCCACTCGCCAATATCTACATCACAATTTGCTCTATCTAGATATACACATTTGTATAACATATCTATACACAAATACATGTACATTATAATTTTCAAACCAACCACACCATCGCTTCGTAGTTGATATCGATCGCGTTCGTTCGATCGATTTTAAATTTCAATCGAACCGCATACATTCTACGGCAACGAAAAACCAAAAAAACAAAAAAAAATATTATTTGCGATACAACAATTATTTGATTTTCTTTATATTTGAAAAAATTCAATTACCGAATGTTCTGTTCGTTTTATAAAAAAGTTCAGCCCACTCGATCTCGAGGTACCAAGTGTTTTATTCTCCATTTTTTTTCTCGCTACCAAATTACTTTCTTTTCTTTTCCTTTTTTTTTTTGTCAAATAATTCAGTGTAATGAAAAAACCGTGTGAATTAATTGATCATACATACATATAAGATCAAACGAATAAAAGTGTGTCGTAATTAAAATATTACGCAATATCGACTAACATAAAGATAATTTCAAAATTCATTTTTCAATCGAAAAAGATAATAAAAAAATAATTAATTTATCAATTGTGTAAAATCCAAGTAGAGTTTTAACTTCACATCGTAAAAACCGAGCATGCTTATATAAGTATAACGACGTACATATTGTACAGCAGTTTTGTATAGTTCGGCCACATAACATATATAACATGTTTTCACAAATACTTGTTAACTTTTTGGTATTTTGGCAAAGAAAATAACGTTATAGTTTTCAAGAGTCTGCGTATAACTCTGCAGCATCGCGGGGACACAAAGGTCTCGGCTAGTGAGGCAATCCAAGAGTTAGCTGACAGTTAAAAACAGGCGGTAGCCTACTTAGTTAGTGGTGAACATATCTATCTCATTTTCAAGATTGGTTTTTTATTTTTTTTATTATTTTTTTTATTCCCTGAGATTTTTTCGTTTTTTTTTTGGTTTTACTATCTTTTACTCTCTATAAAATACATATAATCCACACCTACTTTATATTGCACCATAGAATTTACCGCTACGCGGTTTATAAAACTGACATAAAAAATAAAATAAAAACTTCAATTCGTACGCAAATATGATATACATACAGAGTATATAAATATATGTATATACCTACGTGATATTTTATCGCATCCATTCGTTACGGAGTTAAACAACGACGTGAACAACAATAATAATAATAACAGTTATGATAATAATAATAACTATTGTAATGAAAATAATGACATAATATCGCAAGTTTTCGAGTGATGCCGCGCTCTGACGGTTAAACACTGTATGATAATCATTGTTTTCCAACTTTGCATTGTCCATTATTCGTGAAATGATAAGATATATTTTATCAAATACATAACGGAGTTGGAGAAGAGAATAAATGATTAGTTCGGTTGTCTTTTTTAATAATTCCATACACTAAATCCTGTGAACTTAAAGAACAATATCGAATCTGATTTTCAGATTGAATAAAGTGCTTGTTACCGTATAAAGCTGTGAGAATTTATTAAATTGAAAAACAGAAACAGAAAATAAAACAAATTATTAAGGGAAGAAAAAAGCTAAAGTGTTTCGATCAAGCATCGACATAAATCCATACAGAATGGCGGAAGTACCTTGCACGGAACGGAAGTATACTCATGAATATGGTCGGCTGAGACGTCTCACCAGCACTATAGATGGACAAATAAGACAAATCAGTGTAAGTTACAGAAAACCAAAAAAAAGAAGAATACTTTAAAATCAATCAATAAATATTCAAATCCATCGGATCGGTATAATTTTTACTGCAGGAAAGTATCGTTTTAACATCCATCGCGGATGCGTTTTTGCGGAATGCGGAAGAGAGGCGAATTCTTAACAAGTGCAGCGACGGGTCCATCAGTCAGTCTATCGATTTCCAATGAAAATTGGAAGCTCGGTATCGATCATATAAGCCGTTGCCCGCGGATTTTATTACGTTTCAAAGTTTTTTCCCCATTTCTCTCGTTTCTTTTTTTTCCGTTCCGTAGAGTAGTTTTGCACTAGAATTGTAGTGCGCTGTACGTCCGGGTATATGTGTATTGCATATACACGTACTATCGGTATCGATAAAAGCGCTTAAACGAACGAACGAACGAACGAACGAACTGCAGCAGCACTACTAAAGTACGAGGGTAAAACTTTCTTTTGATCCCGTTTCCGCGTCCTCTTGAAAATCTCATCCAATCTCCCTCGAACTCGATATACTATTTTATTATTATTTATTACATATTTTTTTTTCCTTCAAACACAATTTTTTTTTTCTTCCAAACTCTAGCTCGAGGCGCTGCATTGAAGTGTTGTACTACAATTCTTATACATATGTTCGCGATATGAAAAATAAATAAAAAAAAAAATTACGATTGAATACCTCATTTATGTGATACATAATTCAAAGAACGTAGGTGAAGGTGTATAAGTACCTTAGAAATTTTTATAATCACTAATTTCCGGCTGAAGTAGATAAAAATCTACTTTCTATTCAACGCCACTCCATAGGTAGTTGGTGTATTTCGAACTGGTTCAATTTTGAACTATATAACCGGAATTAAGAGGATATACCGGAAAAGCTCTGGAAGATATTTATCTCAGAATAAGTATATAATTGCAATTTCGAATCTCGAGCCAAGACTGGAGGAAATTTAGAAAAAAAATTATCGGCGACGTGAACTTAAACTCGTTTTAAATTTTTTATAAGTTTTCATTCGTTTTTGAATTTTTTTCGTTTTCTTCTTCTCAGTGTATCAAAGTTTGAACGTATCTATACGGTGTGTAAAAATCCGTCGGGCCTTATTCTTGGGGACACAAAGAGACACCTTAGTTGTTGAAAGTTTCGTCAGAGAATATCTCTGTCATCATTTACCGTTGAATTTCCGCTTCGCGCCGCACCGGAGTTAAAAACTTTTAAGAAACTTTATCTCACCGTCCAAAGTCAATCAGAAAGCAAAAGATTCGAGGTGAAAAATAAAACTTCGAACCACTGTCCGCGCTATATCTGTGTGATGTAGAGTATATTATATAAATATTGGAATGGTAAAGTTTTAATCAAATCCCCAGGTATCGACAACCCGCTATCTCAGCTTTCGAATATAATAAGAAAAATACATTTCTGAAGAATTCGTGATACGCAGGTCTGAATTTTCGAAAATTGCAAAATGTGTACACACATACGATCGTGCAACCCCCTTTGATCGATTGTAGAAATTTTTTTTCACAATTTCAAACGATTTTTTTTTTACTCGTGGGAGTGGAAATAAAAAGAAGCGAATAAAATTGACTCATTCATCTCGCGCATCGCATCTATAGGGTTAAATACGGGAGCTTTTCTGTGAACAGATACTATTTATAGTAAAAGGTGATCGGAGCGCCGTGCAAGAGATTAACGGAAGTGGTCGAGACGAGACGGTTTTTTCTTCAAATTTTTTTCTCCTTCACTCTCAATTTTGTTTATTTAAGTTTTTTTTTCCCAACCTCCTCTTTTTCTTCTCCGGTTGACCCTGAGCTCGTAGTTTCTAAATTTATTATTACATCCCCCCCTACCAATATGTCAGAATGACGTTATTCCTCACTCGACATAAGTAAGATTCACCCACTAAATTCTGTCATCCCACAACCGATCAACTTTTCTTGTGCATTCGACGATCAAAAAGCTGCCTAACCTAATACATTAACGATCTATAAAATATGCGTATCAAATCTGTATTATTTAAACAATTATCCGCAAATCGATAAATTTCTCAAACGTTCGTATGAAAATTCAAATTTGTATCCGATGATGAAAGTTTTTATTTCACCCACTGTAAAGATTAAAATATAAACCAAGTGTTCACATTCTTTTTCTTTTTCTTTTCATCACAATTACACTCCATTTTTATTTTTTATATGGTTAAACAAAAAAAACTAAACTAAAATAAAAACGACGTGAGAAATCAGTGCTCTCATAATTTGTTGACGGTTCTTTTTAATTATCGATATTGTTATTATGATTTTTTTTAATTATAACGTCAAAAGTGCGTTGCGAATGAATCCTTCGCCTGCGTATAATTGTAAGAGCGAACTGCTCGTTTGGGATGTTCAAACCGAGGTAGTTGGGAGATACTAATCCTGAGAGCGACTGGGTCAAACTAGATGGGAAACGTATGTATGTACACACCTATGTACGTTTCTATGCATACATAGGGTGATTCGAATTTGTAGGCGAAACTCGAAGTGAAATCAAATTTTGAGTGGGCGCGTTAGTGGTAGTGCAGCGAGTAGTGGTTAAATCGTTAGTAAATTGTATGTATATATGTAGCATATACCTATGTAGATAGGTACATGTCGTATGGAAATGTATTTACGGTATGTAATTCTATTCGTATTACGCTTAAATCGGGTGACCCTATTATATATTTATTAATAATTCGGGAAGTCGGCATTTAATCATCTACGTTTTGAACTTTCGTACGTTATATAGTTTGAAAACGGTTGCAACTATAACTATAATATTATAACGAACTGCAGGCAAATGGCCAAGATCGTCCTCGTGGATGGTCTTCTTGTCTCGTTCCTCTTCTTCGAGGTATAAGATCGCGGTGACTATAATTTCAGAGCTTGAAACAGGCGGAATTAAAAGAGAAGAAAATTGAAAAAAAAACTTGTCATATAATTAAAAATATAATGACCGATGAAACTGCAGACGACAAAATATACGCAAGCCAGTATTCCAGGCTCCGAAGACTCACCAATCAAATCGACTGTCAAATAAGAAACCTTTCCGTGAGTTACAAAAATTAAACACAGAAAAATTGAGGATTTTGGTTGAAGAAGGGAGACAAAAATTAATGTGTTCATTAATAATTAATTTGATGGGTGACTCTTTATCTTTTTTGTTACAGTCTGAGTATGGGCTATCCGAGGACCAAGTTGCAGGTGAGCAAAAAAAAACCTGATATATTTGATAGTCACTTTTATTATTTACCAGATTTGATTTTTTTTTCTACTTGTTTATGGATGATTAAAATTCAAATGGAAAATTCACTCTTAGTCAAGCTTTCGTTTCCGCTTGAGAATTTCCGCATTATAATATATCGGTCGGTCTACACGGTGGAAGAGAAAAATAAAAACAAATTGAAAATAAAAATGGAAAGAGAAGAAAAGAAGAGAGAAAAAAAAAAAGTAAAGCTTTTCTATCCAGCAGCAGCTTCCGCGCATCAACTATATAGATTTTCAGAGCGGAAGTGCACTTCGCCAAGCTGCTTACAACCGGTGGGATTTCCTTTTTCGGTTTTCTCATTCGATTCTCCCGTACCGAGTAACTTTGCTATATAGGATTCGGATGGTAAAGATTCGTGACAGGATTTTTGAAATTCGGTGTAAAATATATTTTTTCAGTAATATTCATACCGACTGATTTAAACGTGATCGTAAACGACGTTGATCTACGTGATCGACGTACGTCAAATTTAGTCAAAGACGTTGTTTCGCGGTTTCTAATACTCTGATTACACACTTTACGTGTATAATTGTGAGGTATATATGTATATTTATAATTATACTTGTGTACCTATGTAGATATATTTTAGATGAAAAGCTGCATTTGGCAACACTTCACGTAACTGAAAACCACCACCCTGAGCAATGTGTGCCAGAAACTAGCTCGGCTCAATTTAGAACGTCTAAAATTTAATTGGAAAATCAACAAAACCAAAATTATCAATCAACTTTCCCGTTAATTAAACATGCCCCGATATTTAATGGCGAAATCTGTAGCACAAAATCTGAAACCTCGTATATACGTTCAATTTAATTAACTTTAACGTCCCATATATCGTGGAAGTTGAATTTCTTTCTTTTCAGAATTGGAAAAACCGAAACAATATACGTTAAATTACATCGCGTTTCGATATCCCGATATTGAGCGCGGGTGAAATTTGTATGATTTTGATATTCCAACCATTATTGGAGGGTTAATTTTGGGATGATTATGATGATTCGCGCTGTGTTTGAAAATGAAACTTTATCTATTCCATATAATTTTGGAAAGTTTAGAGTTGGTCGAACGGAAATTAGTAAAGTTATATCACCGCGAGAGAGCAGAAAGACAAGTAATCGTTAAAGCATCCGTGCAGCCTTCCTAGGCAGCCTCGCCCTATACATATAGTTATATGAAAATTCACATTCTGTGTACGATAAACGTGGTAATACAAAACGTAAATCTCCATCCCCTATATAATGTACAAAATTGCTTTCAGCGCATCCATTTTAACGTTATTGATTTTCGTACTGTAAACAATCTTTTTTTCTTTCCTTCTTTTTTTAAATAAATTTCCTGTTCCGTCATATCTCGGAAATTTCATTCATGTTTTTCATTTTCATCTTCCATTATGAGAGTAACCGTAAATGTGATAATTCGAAAATTTACTATGGAAATATGAGTAACGTTGCATCAGTTTCAAACGCTGTTGAATGTGATTTTTTATAATTTGTACAACAGAAAATATAAATGTTATACGAATTTATTTTTTAAAAAACATCTAACAAACATCTAGAATTGCAGGTGGCCAGCTAATAACTGACAATTTTTCATTTTCCATTCGTACAACTGACAATTATTTTTGATTTTTTTTTGTTTCTCTTCTCTATATTCCCCTGTCAGTCGGACGTGATTCATTGAATTTTTAACAACACAGTTTCCCCAACAGTTTCTAGCCACAGGCGACAGAAACTGACTCTACATATTCAAAAGTAGTTGTCAGTCATGATCACGAAGTTATATGCGTGCGTCTATTCGAACTAAACTAGAAAATTTTGATGAAAAATTCAGGGTTTGAAATTCACGAGGGAAAAATCTATCGGAAGATACGTCAGTCATCGTATTCATTCTTCTTTTTTCCAATCAATGCACTGCATGTATTTTTCAAAAATTTTCATATTCATATTCATACTTATATTTAATAAAAAAAAAATTCTCGCGAAGAACCCACGTGATTTTATTACGGTGCTGAATCACGTATCGATCTGAATTACCGTGCAATTTATCACGGTAAAAACAAGGTTTGCCGTTGAAGTTTTTTCCTTATAATTTTCTGACCGATGATTCGCACGCCCGCTCGTATACATTTTATCGAACGTATACCCGACCGAAAAACAACCAGATTTTGTGCCATAAACCAGTCAATTTTACCAGCTACCGCGGTTACATCCGCGTAATTCGAGCCAAAACGAAATATCGCTTCGGATGCCACGCGAGTCAAAAATAGCGGAGTGATGGTGTCAAAAATCAGAAGAAAAAAAAAAAAAGAACAGAAAAATGTGAAAAACTAACACTTTTAAATGAGAGGCGGGGTCAAACGTTGGGCGTTGAAAAACAAATCTATGTACCTACTCAGCTAGGGTAATACGCCGTTGGAAATTAAGTCTGCAATCGATGTTTCCCAAATAAAAAAAATAAAAAATTCAATCGATTATACGGACGACTTCGACTAAACAACAGAAAAAAATGTACGACTCTACTCAGTCAACGTGTAACGTGATACATGAGGATATGAATAATCGAGATGAGATGTCAAATAAAAATCTTATAGAATTTCTGAATCTCAAATATGAAAAATATTCTCTACTTTTTTTCTGTCCTTTATTTCTTTCTTTTCAAGTAGAATACGAGGAAAGGGTATAAGTCGAACAAATTCGGCATAATCGTAAACTGCATCGCAGACGAATGTTCTTGGCATGAAAGTTAAATCGAGCAAAGGTCTGTTATAGTAAAATGCATGGCGGGCACAAACAGATATCCGCTTTCTAAGACAGAGGGACGTGGTGGTTTCATGGAATAGAAATTTAGTTGGGTACATCATTTATATCTATACACATGTATACTGTATACAAGATATATACACGTGTGTTCGCAGCTGGCCAAGTGCCCGTTTTCTACATACCTCGTGATTAATTGAAACGAGTAGAAACCACGACGACAATACTCAAATGGCCACATCGACGATTGAAACTTCCAGCTCCGTTACATTACTTCATATATTACATGGAGATATTACATATATACGATGTATATACAAACCGGAAATCCTCAATAATTGTTTCACTCTCCGCGTTACGATCAAGCGAAGATCAAGTTCGCGTAACGACTTCTTTTTTCTTTGTCCTTAATTAACAATTTTTGTCCTCATTATACCCATGACAGATTTATTGAAATCTTCCAGGATCTGCAGTTTTAGGACGAATCAAATTTTTGTTTCATCGATCAATCGATCGATGCTTCATGATACCTAATGTCTCTGCCCACAATGTGAACGTAATACGAATTTCGATTTTTTTTTTCTCGTTCTCTTTCAGAGTTCAAAGAGGCGTTTATGCTCTTCGACAAAGATGAGGATGGCACAATTACAATGGCCGAACTTGGAGTCGTTATGCGTTCTCTGGGGCAGCGACCGACAGGTGAGTCTGATTAAACCGAACCTTTTTCTCTCACCAAAGTACGACATAATGTCAACGCCTAAGAACGTCATTCAATTTTTCATTATCTTATGAAAAATTATTAAACATCGTCGAGATAAAACAGCATTGTTTGATTAATACCCCATGGATTGTTATATACAAAAGCACACAAAAATCAAAAAACAGGAACCACAAGTCATCAACGTTTCGAAAATAGCTGAGACCTCAACGTTTGAAGTCAAGTTAGACTCGTTTATTTGAACAGTCGAATTTCATAGCTGAGAAAACAGAAATAAATTAAAAGAAAAACCGGAAATTTTTTGCATTAAAACTCAATGATAAAAATTATAGTTTATGCGCGCGTACAAGAACTTCGCTGCATGATTATTGAAATAATTAGAAAGCAGTAAAACAAAAAACACGAAAAACAAAAATAAAATGGGTCGCAGAACGCCCGCAGAATTCGTATCTCATTCATTCCCCGTCAGATTTTTCGTTTTGCGATTGGCCCCGGGCAAACTAGAAGCTCGAACATGCCGCGATTTAACTTATGTACGCGTAACTCTCGCCACGCTGAGCTTTATATTCGCACCCGTAAATATACCGTTTCGAGATACGCTAAGCGAAAAGCTCTTTATTTTTTCCCCACTGCAGCTCTAGTGCCATATATATATTTTTTCTTTTTTCATTTCGTTTACCACCGACTACGCCGTGAATCTATTTTGTTTTTTGCCGACCGCAAGAGAAAAGAAGAAAATAAGCGAATAAAAAAATAAAATAAAAAACAAAATGGAGAAAGCTAGTCTATAATCGATTTTCTATTCTATTTTCCATCAAACAGAAACTGAGCTTCGAGACATGGTGAACGAGGTTGACCAAGATGGAAACGGTACCATTGAGTTCAATGAGTTTTTACAAATGATGTCTAAAAAAATGAAGGGTTCAGACGGAGAAGACGAACTTCGCGAAGCATTTAGGTATGAAATTATTATAACTCTAGATATGCGCGCCCCCAATTTGAATATTTTCATCGCTATACCAATACGTCGCATATGTTCGTGATATCGTTATTACCTCATTCTTTTATCGCCTATTACAGGGTATTTGATAAGAACAATGACGGATTGATTTCCTCGACGGAATTACGACACGTTATGACGAATCTTGGAGATAAGCTTTCGGAAGAAGAAGTTGATGATATGATAAAGGAAGCCGACCTTGACGGAGACGGAATGGTCAACTACGAAGGTTAATATACATTGATGAAAAAAAGCTTAATTATTCAATATCCAGGTCTATCAACCGGAAATGAAATTAATCAACCAAATTCATATCACTTTATATTTCATTCAATTTTGGAGGGATGCGTTTTTTTTAGTAGATTGAATATTCTTACCTTTCACGCTGCCAGAATTAGAACAAGATTTCAAAAGCGACTTGGTTTTGTAAAATATAACAATTTTGCAGATAATATTACCCAGTTTCTGATGTGTTTTATTTTTCACATCTCATAACATTTGACTTACATTTTTTCACATGATCCGCAGAGTTCGTTACAATCCTGACATCCAAAAATTAGTTTTTGGAAATCGGAAGGAGAAGAATCGACGACTGGCTCGAAGACTGCAGTGAGGATGACTATGGTATCGATCAAAAAATGACAACAGATTTCAATCATTTCCGTGGTACAACTTCTGCAGGAGCATCAGCATCTGTATCACCATCGGCTGAAACAGAAATTATAAATTTCTGTACTACATGACACCTGCCAAATCCCTCGCGGAAATAACAATATTTATTTATCGACACGACATATACGCCTAATTATGTTCCTGCGTTATTATATAATAATTAAAAAAAAAAATTCAAAATAATAAAATAGACGTGTATAAAAACTTTAGTGTCTAATATTGATCATATATATATACCTAATTAGATATATTTCATGAGAGCCTGAAATAACATTCATATTGTTATAGAAAACAAAACTGAGGAATTAAATTAAAAGAGGCAACAAATGACTAGAGAAGAAGAAAAAAACTTCAATAAATGAATGAATTATATGTAAAATAAAATATCCACCAATATCTAGGCTTTAACAAAAGTTCATGTAGATTGGTGAAAGCTGTGCGGAAAAAGCTTGTTTAGAAGAAAAATAAAATTGCTCGTTTAATTCTTTTTTTATATACTTTCAACAAAATAATCTCCGTATAACTAACGGCGTGAAACGCGTAAGAGAAAAGGAGAAAAAAAGGTTAGCACTAAATCGGATTGCAAAGCAGATGAATTGCTGATTTCTTATTATTTTTCTCTATTTTTTACAATAAATTTCGTTCATTGAATTTAATTCTTGCAGAAAATATACGTGACAATGTGTATTACGTGTAATTAATTGTATAACTAACTCGTAGCTGTTTTCAAATTACATCGTAAGATTGTAAGTTTAGTGAATAAATTAAAAAATGAAAACAAGGTTGCTCCTGAAACAATCAACTGAGCTTCGGTTAGCGTATCTATTCTACTATTACTACTAATTGTTACTACTACTACTACTACTACTACTATTACTACTATTAATACTCGATATAACGCTATAGACTTTTGTTAATTGATTTACCATTTGATTGGCACTGGCCTATTAATTATTAAATAATACTATAATTATTTATTAACGTATAAGTCAACCACAATTATAATATTTCATTGAATTGTGTACATATATATAATTAATACCATACCATTTTCAACTAAAGCAAATATGTATTATAGATTTCGAAGTTTTTTTCACAAAAAAAAATCAACAATAATAATAAATAATACAATAAATTCAAACGAACAAAAAAATTCTAAAATTCTAAGCAAAATAAAGAACGTGGGGAATTGATAAATTATATATTTATCACACGTGTCTGATATACTTATATATATGGGTATATATTTAACGAACGGATTAATTATCTTCTCTCATACATATACATATGGCACAGCGAGTGATATTCATAGAAATGTATTTTATTTGATGCGGCAGACTATAAAATTTGAGATAATAATGTGAATTGAAAAAACGAAAGGAAATAAAAAATTCAATATACGTACGATAATAAAAAAATCCATGAACATGTTATAATTATTGTGAAAGTAGATTATATATGAATACTATTTATATATATACATATGTATAATGTAATGTTGAATATTATACTGTTGAAATTTTATATAGATATAGACAATAATTTGTTATTTTCAATTATTTCCAAAATTATTAGATATTATATGTATGCATTTACGTACAACGTTTAACGATATATAGTTCGAAACTCGCGGCAATAGTTCCGTTGTAGATATCATTTATATATAGATACATAAATATATTAATTCTTGTCTCAAAAATTATATGATAACCATAAAACGCTTCGACAGAAAAACATAAAAAAGAAATAATAAATATTAGAAAATACAATCGTATAATGATTAACGATATAAGTCACTCAAAAAGTAGGAATTCATAACGTCCCGAAGACAATACCTTATAAAATGGTTAAAAAAAATTCTATACATTGAAAGTTTTTTCTCAAATTAAGATATACATACACACATATATATATATATATACCTATATAAATTTGTATAGGATACATGTAATATTGTAATTAACGTACGTTAAATAATTATTAATGTTATAATTTTCTTCTTGAATTTTTACCTAAAAATTTAATTATTCTATCAATGAAAATACATACGTAATTAGTTTTTAGTTCTCTTTTTCTTGTTTTCGTTTTATTTATTTATTTCTGTTTTTTGCGTGTTCAAGATATAATACGTCGACGTGTGGAGAATTGCGGAAACGTTGAAGTTGAATACGACGTAATTAATGAATCTAAATAAATATAGAGAGATATTATAACGTTTGGAGGTTTACGGAATGACGTATCCATGGAAACGAAACTGGAGCAGACAGCATGCGAGCCTTTGAGTTTGCGACTAAAACCGTGAATTCATTTTGCAAATATGTTGGTACGTAGATGTGGATGCGCTCCGTTGCATGGGACGACTTTTACACACGTCGCACGTATTGTATCGTATGAATCAAACTTTTTTTTCGACATTTTTCCATACAGGCCTGATTGAATTTTTTCGATCATTTAATCCGAAATAATTATACACGCATATAGGATGTATATTTAATTATATAACCATACGATATTAATTGATATCACAATCTAATCAAAACACAAAAATATTTTTATAGATTGCCGACGAGCGTGCGCCAAGAAATTAACAAAAGAGGTATAAAAAAAGATTTAAGAAAAAAAAAGAAAAAAGAAAAATGAAAAAACATGACAAAATATATTTACATTATTATCGTATAATTATATCATATATAGTTGAACGAACATTATTATATCTTATATTAATATGAATTATAATTGAAGTCTTCCGTTTATTCTTAAAAATATACCGCATTTAATATATCATCCATCCATTTCGTATTCAAAACGAAGAATACAGCGTATCAAAAAAACTCTCTATTTTTTTATTTTATTCTTTTTCATTTTTTGTGATAATTTTTATTGTCCCCTATAATAAATTTATCGTCAACTGCAGAGAAAAACTAAGGATCTGTATAAAATGATCAGTTAAAAATGACTGAACGATTGGGGGGCGAAAAAAAAAGCCAGTAAATCGATGATGTGAAGATAAAAGTGAAAATCAAACAAGAATAATGAAGTAAACTCGGTATACTCATATAAATCCAAGATAACCCGATTATTGAATTAATATTTACGGAGATCACAGGAAATTTCATGATATCAAATCATCCTGTAGCTGCTAGTCTATGCCATTTATTTTGTCAAGTGATGCAAGTAATCGCTCTTTTTTTCTTATACAAAAAAGCCCCTGTTATTAATTTTGGAAAATACTCGGTAAAAGTGTGAGGAAAATTAAAAATTTACAATTTCGATCAAAATTGAAATGACAATGTATCAAAATTTTTCCGACAAAAAAAAAGAAGAGAAACATAAAAAATATCTTAAACGATTAGATTCACAGATGCCAGGTGATTTGGCAGGTAATACCCCATATATGTAATATTACAAACCGTTGTTATGTGTGAAAGTTCCAGGTCTGCATATAATTCGTACTGCATATAATAAATGAATATTAAAAACTACATGTGAAAAGAAAAAAAATAATAATTGCATCCGCTGGACGATGCGTTTAAATGTAACAAGAGCGCGTACGTCATAATTATTATACAGATATAAGAATACATCATCATCTTGCCACATGATTATTTGGGTAGAAAGGAAATTATATATGTATATAGGCTAATCACACTACCTAAACTAGAGAATGTACGGTTGTATCATTAGAAAATAAAAATGCAAAAAAACAAAAAAAAAACGTAAGAACCATCTACCAAAATGAAAAAAAAGAGAACAAGATAAGAAAAATGAATTAATCGATTTATTGTTAATATACACATTGGCAAATCTGACGGAAGAAAGTATCTCACCATCAAAGGTCCAAGCGAACTAAAATCGAATAAATAAATATAGAAAATAAATGAATAAATAATGTTCTGGCTGAATTAATTGAATCGTTAAATTTCTATGTCTATATTCATCTTGTAATGATGATAATAATAATAATTATTATGATAGAAAACTATCAAAGCACGGCTTACTTGCTAATCGCAGGAACTTCCTTTTCTCTCTATTTCTCTCTATATATCTGTAACTCTTGTATTAAAATGAACTAATTATGTAAAAGAATAAGACGAAGAGGAGAAATTTTTTTTTCTTTCAATAAAGCGTAATTAGTTAATATTGCCTACCAAATGCGGGTTCATAATGTATAATTATGTGTAAATATTTATACATTTTATTACGTAAATTATTTCGATTCGATGGCTTTGGATTGGAAAAGCAATCGATGACAGAAATAATTACGTTGATAATACACCATATATTATATAAATTCACGATCGAAATATGCAGATGGTAAATGCGATCCAAAATCTGATGATGATGATAAAAATAATAGTGATTATAATAAGAAAATGTCTTTCATTATTATATATTAATTAATCGAGTACAAGTTACGTAGAAATGAAAACCATATATAAGTATAATAAATAAATATATATATATACAAATAAATGTAAAATAAATCAGTCATAAAATACAGACTGCGCAGGTGTCTCGTTGCAAGCGAAGAGAAACTCGAAGAACAAGAGCAAAAAAAAAAAAACGAAAAAAATGGAAAATTACAAAAATGAAAAATATCCTAAAAGGTACAAGCGGAATCAATTTAGGGTAAAATCTCTATAAGATATATGACGCTATTACAGATGCACGAAATGTAAAACAAAAATGAAACAAAAAAAAATGGTCATTAAACGAAAGAAAGAAAATAAAAAGTGTAATTATACTGCTGAATAATATTTATATTTTTACTTCTGAAAATTTGTAATAACGTTTATTGATAACGTTATTTTTTTTTCTAGAGTAAACATTTAAATAATTGTTATTATTGAATCTACGACGAAACGTGGCTCACATTAATGTTGTACACATACCTATACGTATGTGTCCTCTTTCACGGTCACACTGCAAGTATAATTTATTTTGACGAAAACAAAGAAAAAATTTTCATATTTTATTAAACGACTTATACACGATTATACGATTATTTCATCTTTGCCATTCCTGCAGTCGCATCATTGAAAATCGAATACATAATTTTTTTGTTATTAATCATTGTCTGAAATTTTATACAAATTTTTCACCGCCCAGAATAAAATAAAATAACTAAACGAATAAATGAATAAAATTAAATACAAAATGTTAAGTAATTGAATAAATCGAATCAAAAACGACGTGTAGAAGAAAAGAAATAGTCTGCAAATTAAAATATATAGACAATTATTAATCGAAAAAGCTGAGTTTGTAATTGTTCAGGATGGTCAATTGAGGGACCCATTGGGATATAATGAGTTAAGAAAAATAGAACTGCTTTTCACAAAAGTGTTTTACAATTAGGGTAAAAAGTTTCATGGTTTTTAAAAAGACAAAATTACTGGTCATATCGGCGGAGTAATTAGTAGATAATTACCAACTACTGGAAGAATGTAGATCGGCGATGCTCAGTTCGGATAATTTTGATCGGCATTTATTCATAGCTAGATACATTTTTAATTGTTTTTTGTCAAGGTACTTACCCTATTTTCGAGAACATTTCCCCCTGTCTCGATGTTTCGACACTCCAAGCACGAGAAGAATGTAAAAAATTAATTTACTTTAACCGTTATCGAGTACGACGCAACCACCGCCGTCGAATTCCCAATGAGGACTGAGGAGTAAAGTAGGCTCGTAAAATGTATACAATCCGATTTGTCCCAACGCGTAGCGTTACGACCTTTGTCCCTGAAAACAAATCGCTTACCATACTTACGCATTATAGATTTCGAGGTACTAGGCAGTGATATTCGCGGATACCGTTAGTACGGAGTAATGCAAGTTTTACCTGAAAACGCATTTTTTAAATAGCAGTTCTATATTTTCATTAATATTTTAATGCGTCCTTTTAGATAGAACATTTTTTACAATCGCATCAATGAAACTGATAAAAAACAAATTGAACAAAAAAAAAAATCTTTCTTCTCGTTTTTTCCCACCTTTGTAAGAATATTATTATATAGGTGTGTAAACTTTTGCTATCTAGGTATAGATACATGAGACATAAAAATGAAGTAAAAATTAATGTAAAAGAAAAGAAATGCATCCATAAAAACTTCTACCACGTTTCGTCGTAAGGACGGAAATTATAAGAGGGATCGAAGATAGAAAGAAAGAAAAGAAAAAGGAAATTGAATAAATTTATTAATAAAGAGGATTATACATGCATATATATAAATATATATAAACGTTGAAGGGTCACATGGCGAGAATGCAGCCGTATGTGTGGTGTTCCGTGTATGTAAAACATGTTACGTGTTAATTCGATAATGTAAGATGTAGAGCGTGGCATTAAAAAAACCAGAAAAAAAAACAATGAAAGGTGAAGAATTGTACCAGTGGGATATACATATGTATGGAATTATATCTAAATACAGCCATTTTATAATGGACTCACCCAATAATGGTCTTCTTGTATTCCCCTCGACGATTCTTGAAGTATTGATGTAAGATCCGAGCGGGATCCCAGAATTAATGATTCATAGGGGATAAAAAACGATGATATTGACTCGCATTAATTGACTTAGAAGAATCGTTTATTTAACATTAAAATAATTACCACCATCCGTACAAACGAGTCACAGAAATATCATTGGTTTTTACTTATTCATTTATTCTTGTTCATTTTTTTTTTAATTTCAACGATACTCAAGGTTTCGTTTTCAGTGAATTTAACACTCAATGTTTTATCGACCCACCTTTCTACCAATGGAATGGTCATGCTCGCGAATCAATCAACCAAACACTCCATAATTAGAAACAAAATCATCTGTAAAAAATCAGCTTGAGAAAAGAAAAAAAAACATACATCGTATGATTAATTTCTTGGTTACTATAATTTTCACAAATTAATTCACATGTACACGTTTTATAAATTGTAAATATTTCGGAAGCTTCTCACGATCGCACGTTGTAAAAATTAGTTTATTTCAATTGATGAAAATTTCTTTATCATTCACGTACATACCTAGATATACCATTCTAAAATACCCATGTATCTAATTTCATTATGCACTGAATATGGGCTATACTCACCAGTTGTATTTTTCAATTCTTCAAAAATTTTCCGGTATTTTACAATTAATTTTTAATTTACATATTACAGATTTCACTAAACCCATAAGATACTTAAGTTCTTTAGGCTTCCTACGGGATAAAGGTTTTTTAATATTTATTCACAGTTTGTTGCTGAGACTCGTTCACAGCAATTCTTACATTTTGTTCCTTTTGTTTTTATGGGGAAAACATCTTGTTATTGTTCATCATTTAATTTCTTTTTCAATTCATCATTCATCGAGTAAAAATAAAAGGCTCGTTATACGCGCTACTATTTATTCAGGCCTAAGGAGATTATTTGTAAGGTAATGAATAATTTATGTATGCATTTATACAAGTTACAATATCTTTGTTAATGTCAAGTTTTTCAAGTTTTTTTTTGTGCAAGGGCCGACACGTTGATTGACAAAAACAAAATCATTTGCGTCTGCGTTATCCATATACCGATCTGGGGAATGGCTATAGAGTACAATGTGTTCCCACATTGCGAATCTAAGGACTTGTAACAAAAATCGGCTTTGGTATCTTCCAATCGATACGGGTTTCAAAAAGTGTAAAAACTAAGACCGATAATTAGTTTGTTTTCTAAATAAGCTACTAACCATTCATCCCAAGATCGATGAAACAACGGACCGTACATTCACTTTCTCCTTATTCATAAATTTAGGCTTTTTTATTTTTTAATCAATGTTTATAATTCGTCCCTTAGTAGAGTGTATCTGTTTTTGCTTGGTGCTAATTTTTTAAACGTTGATTCTGGAGGCATGGTCGGTACTTTAACTTGACCACTTATTTGGTTATCTTCTTGTTCCGATTGATCAGGACCATAGTGGAACTCACGATGCAATTTTCCTGAGTACAGATCCTGCAGGAAGCTCTTTAATTTACCAGGTACAAATATATCCTGGAAATTTGGGAATAAATACATATGTCTAAAACTATCTATCGCTATCAGCGGAAGATCGGAGGTACTCTTCCCCAAATGATGCAGCGGGTGCGCGAACTTTAAGCCATCAGCAGTCAGGAAATTGATGCTTTCTGTAAAGAATACATACTCAGCGCATTGGTAAGGTGCCGGTCAAAAACTGCTGAAAATAATTCAAATCGAGTGAGAATTTTATACGCACGTTTCTCTTCTATAAGGGATCCAAGAACAATATCTTTATAAGCTTTGACACTTTCTGAGTCGTCAGGTTTGTGGAAGAGTATGAGGAACGGCAGACCCTCCTCAGTGAGCTCCTCCGCATTTTCAAATGTAATTTCTCTGACTAGCGGCACGCATTTTTCTTGTGCCCATATGTTTAATTCATCGAAAGTTTTCATGCTTCCCGTGTAAGTTTCATCTTCATCGTTCGACAATGCTTTATCAGATCGAAAAACTACAATTGGTTGACCCGGTGGGTGCATCGCTTGACTCGCTTCGCTATAATTAAGAATTATAGGGCTACTTTTGAGAGAGTACTAACGACGACTGAGCAGATTTTTGTATTAATGTGTAGAGGAACCCAGATAAAACAAAGCAACTCAAAGCGCTTTCATTACATAAAGTTGTACGTAAATAAAACGGCGTGTGGCGATCACAGATCTTTTATCATGTGATCGAATGTACTGAAACTAAAGTGTCCTTAGTATTTTCACCCTGGCAATAAAGCTAGGAAACCATAGCGGGGGAAGAAGCAACGAGCTGTTTAGTTAAAACGGGTAGGAAGGTCAATTTTACTTACACCAAATTAAAAAGCTGTCCAAATTCACAGCTTTGATTGTGGCAAGGGCTTGTCAAATCAAACAATTAAAATATTATTAAACATTACAAACAGCCATACGACAAGATTTGTCTCCTAAATCAACTCAACGGTTTGGGTAGAAATGTGCACATACATTATTCATAGAGAGAAAATGACGCATACTGTTCACAACAATCTGATATCACGAGAATTTTAGCGCAATAATTTTGCTTGGGAGGGCCCCAAGTAACAATATTAGATCTACACGATATAAATAAACATTTTTATCACAGAGAAAGTTACACACTGTAGAGACATCGGAATCATGCTTGCACAAGCATAAAAAAAAATATTTCAGCAGGGTATAGTTAAGCTTGATAAATAATAGCTGGATAATCATCTGCTATGGCACTCACCCAAAACCCACATGAAACTGGCAATCATCTTTAAGGTTGGTAGCCACTCTTCGAAACATTTGGTATTCTGGTACATCTTTTCGATCAAAGTACCCAATAATCATTCGTTTTTTATCATCAAGCTCAGATAATTCTTTGAGTTGAAAGAATTCTTTGATTGGGTCTTCCAGTTGCTTTCTAACAAACTGTACAAATGCTTCTGCGGAACGCTGACCTCTGTATTCTCTTTTAGTTGGTTGCCCATTTCTTATTACTTTTAAAGTGGGGTATTTTGAGATGTGAAACCTCGAAGCAACGGAAGCTGATACAAGAGAATTCATGAATGGGGAACATCTTTAAGATGTATGTCTGCAAGGAATAGTCCACTAAATTTTACTTGAATACCTCGCATACTTACATTCAGCATCGCAATCTACTTTTCCCATCACAACTTTCCCTGCCTCAGGAAATTCTGCAGCTACTTTATCTGCTGCTTCATCAAATATTGGAGCCAACAAACTGCTGAAGCGGCACCATTCCGCATAGAAGTTTATAAAGACTAATTCATTGGATGCTGTAACAAAAAAGAGAAATATTACCATAAACCAGGAGCCAACTTTTATTCTATACCTTTTCATAGTTACCAGTAATAAAATCAAAATAGTAAGCCTTGAAATAACTGCACGAATTTAATAAAGTTTATTGTCACGGCTTAAAAGTGACCTGGATAAAGTTTTTTAATTGAATTTCCAATGATGTTTTCTTTTTCAGGTAATTGAAACAGCTGTCATTTAAATATGTAACATAAACAAATGTACACTCCGTTCCACAAAAACTGTATGCATGATTAACATCGTTGTATAACCTTGGTTAACAAGAGTTGCACAGAAGCTGATAAATATCGAAATAAAATAACATCTCACCTAACGTCATATCGATGTTACCCTGCGTAAGCGAAACTGCACCGCTGTCCACAGGGCTGTATAATACTTGAAACTGCAAAATAAGAAAATCAGTTAATATATTTTCTGATTCAACATTGAGAATAAGATTTGGAAACTGAAAAAGTAACATGAAATGTTCTTCTATTGATTTGAAATGCAAATTCATAGGTGCTCGACGTGAAAGTATTCCAGGTTTAACAGAGGTTAGAAAACAAACAGTTTCTAGGTTATGACAACATTGATAGAAAGTTGGAGACTAGGTCGGTCGAATTTGAAACAGAGATTAGTGGAATAATTGCTTGGCTTGAAGGCAAATAGAAAATTCAGCATACTTTTATATCTGACAGGAAGCTAAACCGCAATTTTAATGTTTCATGTGACAGTTTCGTGTTGTTTCCATTCTGTGAGAAGCACGGATATTAATATAATTTTTATAAATCAGAACTCACCATATAGACGGAGAAAAATACGAGCTTCATGCTCAAAATATCACTTGAAAACCACATTTTACACACTTATATTAATAACATTTAAACCGACTAAACAGACATCGGCGAACAGCCGTACAAAAGTTATGATATACGAAAGTCTGCCACTTCCAATGCTGGCACTCACCTACTAGTACGTACAGTGTACGTCACGTCACAAACTTTCCTGTATATCGATGGTGGGCGCAAACCACGTGCGAGACGTCGAGACATATCGATCTCCACAGATGGGCACGTTGCCGTGTCTGATTCGAGTTCTACTGGCCAATTGCTGGCGGAATGACAACACCACATGACCATTGTTGAAGATTCAAATGGAGGATTTGAAAGTTCCTCGTCGCAACAATGAAAGGGGTAATCTCTTTTGAATAATCGCACATCGCCGAATGTTTCAGGTCTTGAACGAGTCCATGACTAGCATAATAAAATGCAATAAAACAATCATCGCTCCCTAATCTTCGAATAAAGAGAAGATTATTTGAAATAGAATGCAACAAAAGGACCAACTCAGGTGCAGACTCCGCTCTTCATAGTCATGCATCTTCAGGTACTCGCCCATGCGATGTATTGCACTCTATACATAATCCTCTTTGAGCCACTCTGAGGCTCGGTAAGGGTTTAACAATAATTTACGACCAAGACCTCGAAATTTTCAATGGCACACACTTGGCTCTCTCGTAATCCATGGATAAGCCATAATTTACAACAAAATCCAATTTCTCCAAGTTTATTTAACGGATTCCCATTTTTCTATATCACCCTGAAGTAATCTCGCTCAACTCGGTCAAACGCCTATAAAAGCATCATCGATCCATTGATTTATCTGGAACTGAAAACGAAAAGGACATAGCCCATGATAAGGGAGAGAAGAAAAATAATACCACATGGGTGTATCTTCCAAAAAGTGAAGAAAATTAAATAAAATATTCGTTCGATTTAATTAGGTAGATATACAATAAAAACTCTTGCGGTATTCCCCTTTTCCTTTCTAATCCTAACGATCAACTTCACACATGTGTTAACTTAATGAAAAGAAGAAAAAAAATTCCGAAGGGCCACGTTGTATGACAGCCCGCGAAGACATGAACGACCGGTTTCTATATAAGCTTCCGCGAATAGCTTTGTCAGCCAAATGTCAAACGAGGAATAATGTTTCGTGTAGAGTTAGCGAAGTCTGGTTATATAGGATAGACGAGTCCACCTAAAAGTCGGCATTTTTAAGAGAGCCACGAGCCACGGGGGGTAAACTTTGAAAATGCCGATGTCAATCCAGCCTCTGGACCACGCGCCCTATTCCCGGCTGGTCAGTTTTTCGGATTGTAAAAAATTTCCGTCCCATACCAAGGGTCCGTGAACTATAATACGTAAGAATGAAAATTGAAAATCTATACTTTCCTTGGACTCGTAAATCTTTGTAAAAAAAACTCAAGTGTAATCCTAATTATTCATCGCTATGATTCAATATACATAATCTCGATGATTCTTGCGCATTCTTACGTGTCGCGGGACGATAATATTCGAGGACCTGCGCTATTCTCGTTGTACTTTAGATTCTTGAACTCGAAGGATCGGGATATTTGGGGCGGCTGGGTTACCCGGGACCAGGATAGTCAGCCACTTAAATATCAGGGTTCTTTGTTCGACACTGGTCTTGCCTTTGACAGGCCGCCTGCTACACGGAAAATGTTGACATAAATATCATTTATATGTCCCGGGGTCCATGGGGCCAGTTGAGAATCTCGTCGAATATACGCGGCCCCCGATGCTGTTGTGACGTTAATTCCTTTCCCCGTGAACAGATGAAATGGTAAATCACAAGACTTTGGGCAATAAAATCAGACTCAGGTGTAAAGCAAGCTGCTCAAAGTCGTGCCCCACGACGTCCGACAAGGGTCGTAAGGTGGCCAGCGGGACGGAGGACTTCTTGTTAAATCACACGATTATGGAATTCTTTTTGAAAGGGAAAATTTATAAAATCGTAAACCGGGTAGATACGACTCTCGGAGTCATTGTCGGTCAGAATTATAGTTAGAATTCTTCCACCACGATATTTAGAATCATAAGATACCCCCCAGCACCCCAAAACCTCAACCATTCCTAACGCGTACGTATAGTAATTAAATGAAGTCGAGAATACCTTTTGCCATCTAACTAAATTACCTTCTCATCGCTGCTTCGATACTTCCGGTAAAATAATGAATAGTTCGTCGGTCGTTTCAGACTGCACTTGTCAATCGGGGTGAAGGTATAGTACCTGTTCAATAAATACACGTATTATACCTACTCGTACCTTTATATCCAAAGTAAAGTTGAATAGTTTGCCGCGGAGTCTTTGACACTGGACACAGCGAACGACTTACATACCTATATACCTACACAGATCTATACGAGCTAAACGGACCCAGGCCAAAAGTCCTGCCGCTCGAGGCAATTCGACAAACGAAGCTGTTGAAAGATAAAACCACACAATGCGCCCCGGGACTCGTTCTCTCTGCAGGACAAACGACGGCCAATTCTCGTTTCCTCGAAGTATTGGAAGACTGGAAGTTTCGGACCTTAAGGGGACCATGATGCAGCCTGGTGTGAACCGCCTCAGATTTTAACTTCTAGCTGACACACGCACAATTTGACTCAGCTCCTTTTTTTTTTTGTTCTTGTTCATTTTTGATACCCGCATAAATTGGTCACTCGATTCCATTTCGAAAGTCTTCTGATTCCGGTCAAACGGCTGCTTACTCTGCGAGGTAAATTGATGATACATGTTCTACGCGTTTCCGGATTCGCAGGAGAGATGAAAAATGAATCTAGATGTTTATTTCGATTTCTCAGATCTGCAGCACCACGTTTTGATGAATAATAATTTGGTCGCCGACAAGTTTTTGAATAACACATATTCGATACGAGCGACGTGCAGGTGAATCGTTGTATTTTGGTATCAAATATTTTTTACGGCTTTACCTGGAACGTCGTGGGCTATTTTCTAAGAGAAGCAATTATCTATTTTAATTTCCTTCGGTCTTGACATGGGATGCGGATACGTGTTTGATCAGTCCGACCTTGCGCTCTTATAGCTAGTCGACTATATTCAGAAGGTTTAAGTCGGTTTTTCGACGATCCAACAGCTACAGCAGTTCCCCCGTATACAGTTCTTCGGTTATCCCTCGGCCATCCTCTCGGCAGACCGAAAACTAACCGAAATCCTAGGAGTCCGTTCCTGGAGGCTGACACACAAATCATATCCTCGGCATATACTACAACCTAAACTCCAAAACACCCTCGCAACAAAAGCGTTATACCGCCGCCGCCGTTAGAACAAAAAGGTCCGGTAGTAATTAAAACCGGCCGACTTAAAGATGAACCCTAAAAAAATCACCGAGCCCTACGCGTCCGCGTAGCCACCTTCATGAGAAAGACGGAAAAATTTTCCCAGACGAAAAATCCGAGCGATTTCGAGTCGTTCAGATTTTTTGAAAAAAAATCAAAATTTGCAAATTTACATTTAACAAGTATGTATGAGATTGAAAAACACGAATTACATTTTTGAGGGCGTGTTGTTTCAAAATATCTTGAACGGAAGTTTTCAAGAGTATAAGTCAACTGTACCTAGACAACGGGTGGTATACCTATAGTTATTATTTCGGTATCGACTTTTGGGATTATTTTTGAACGGTATAAGAAGAATTGTTCACGCGCACTGGACGTACTCCTGCTGTAGCACAAATCCGTAGGAATAAGGCGGTGCGAAAAGTCCCTGACTTCTTAATCCCAAACTACAGAAGAATGCATAGAGGATTTTCTAGCCAAAAGAATATATCTACACGACTACGCGCATCTGTGTATGATCATATATTCACTTACACTCGTGAGTTTTACTTCCATAGTTTGAATATTTATAAAACGGTAGTTTCTTTCCAAACTTCTTATGCCTGTATACCGACGTAGACCTGACCCGGTGCAACTAAATGGTATTACCATGTAAATTCATGTTCTTTCGTCCGACTCACCACCTGCAACCTGTCGAATAATTCAGTTCATAAGATCCCGTAAGGTCGACAATTAGCTCAAAAAAAATTTCTTATTTATTATTCTTCGTATTTTATGAACCCTTCCAGGGGTTTCACTTTTCGATTAGTTTTACTTTTCAAATTTCAGGCACGAACATTCTACAGAATACGTCTGTTCTGAAAATTTGCGACGTTTTAAAGTCTGAGGTGAGAAGTCGTATCCGGTTTATAAGATCCTGAAGGGGTGAAAAATACAAACTGTGGAGCTTGTTGCCTGGATGGTGTAAATAATATGAAGTACAGTTAATCCAATTACGGGTGAATATGGTGTGGTCAAAATTTAACAAGTATTAATAGCGTTGTCGCTCCCAGATCATCTGGGATTAAAAGCTTATTAGATATAATCTTCATTATCTGGTTAACTTGTCAAATTGTTTTCTAACTTTGAGTTTCATTTTCAGAGAAGCTGCGGTGTCTCCTGCGGAGGACTACAACCTTCTCTAAAATTTTAGGTTCGAATTATCCCTGTATAATCTTTTGCAGCCGTTATAATTCCTGTATTCGCGATAGCCGGCGCGCGTGATCCACCATAACAAGGGATTATTGTAACCATCGAGGTTGAATTTGAGCTTTGGATTAACGGAAAATAAGAGACACCAAAATTTTTCTATTTTCTATTTACCAAACGCTTGTGCACCAGGTGAAAAACCCACGACGAAAGAATTTCTTAACGATATATAATAATTCTCGAGTCGCAATTTTCGCCCAATCACTAGGGATGACTGTGCGATCGGATTTTTTTTGAATCCTTTGCAGTTCTGCAGCAAAAAAGGAAAAGAAAGAATAATAATAATCGGGATTAAATTCTACAAAACGCAGAACCCCGCGGACTCTCGACAAAGGTGTGGGTTACGTAATTGTTCGATGACGTCACAATATATTACAGCGCGGTACTCTTTGAACGTTTGAAAATTCTCACGGGGTGTTTGCGGGCGTCCTGAAAAAGGCACCCTGGATTCACCTTTATTATTTCTATACGAAGCTCGACACTGATGCTGCTCAATAGCTCGAACATACATAGGCACCATATTCAATGTATATAACGTCGGGGATTCTCGCCCATTCTATGCAAGGGAAAAGAGAAGACGCGCAACAGGTCGTATTGTCCAAAGGGTTTCACCGATCCCATCCCCTGCAGAGGAGATTCTGAGGACCAAACTTATGTATTAAATGAAACTTGAAATTTGCAAACCCAACAGGTTTTTTTATGGGACATTTTCCGATCTGAAAAACTAGCATGCGTCTATTAGGGTATGTTGATTATAATGTATTAAAGTAAAATGGATCGTGGAGGGTAAAATTTCGAATGGGGATAATCGGAGGCTGATGAATCGATGTGGAATTTTTAATGATCGTATGGAGGGTTGATATTGTCGGGGTGGGGTGCCGATAAACGAGCCGTGAAAACGTAGAATCAGCGGTGTAAAGTTAAAAACAAACATAATTTTCGAGATGCTTTTGTTCGCTGGTGTCCCGGTTAAATCCGCTGTTCTTTTGTCTATAAATAGCCGGTAACAAATGAGGATTTGGCGGGCATTGTTCGCAGTCCCGAAACCCGAAGACCGACAGGATCCAAAACTCGAAATCCCTGAGCCCAACTCACCCAACGGTGAACAGAACTAACACCGCAAGATTCTGAAACCCTGCAGACCGAATCCTTCTACTGCAGCGCAGGACTAGATGATTAATGACGCATGTATACGCGTCTCCAGCACCAGAGTCGACCCCCGTCCATCCGAAAAATCCCTGGGGGCCATCCGAAGGATACTCTCGAGTCATCAAAAAAAAAAGTCCGCAAACAAATGACGCGAGAAAACGACGCCGATTAATGACGCGCGGTGTTGATGAAAAAAAAAAGAGAAATAGAATTTTATTCACCTGATTTAGATCGGCAGCGGAAATTCATCGACTCTGCAGCTTGCGGAGATCGCTTATCCTCTGCACTCTTCACGAACGACAAATTGCTCAGATTACACGTTTCCACCAGTTCTAATCTTGAAATAATCTCTTGTTTACCGTAATCCCTACAGGCTAACCCGATTACCTCTAGATCCTTAGGGCGGAGGTTGAAGTATGAAAAATTTTGGACTTGCGCGTTATTGAAACTATACCGATACGTTGCTTCTCATCGTCAGTCAGCTTCTGTTCAATCCTATGAGCTTTTAAAACATCTCCTGACAAGAATACAGCCCTTCAAATTGCGCCTTTTTATGGTTAGTCAGGTTCCCGCAGAAGCTGAACTATACTGGCATAAGGTCGTATATAATGCAGCGTGTGAAAACTCAAAAACTGCGAAAAAGATTCGCTCCATTAGCCTTCAGATTTTCTCTGTAGCTGCTGCGCAAGTTGTGGGTCGCATTGTTCGATTGTATAGCTTTCTCTGTAGTCAGGGTGTTTAGCGTCTTCTTACCAAAATCCAGGTTACCTTAGGCCAGGGTTACGACCAAAACTTCGTTCCAAGTCAGAGCCGGAGACGCTTTTTTTTCTCTCTCCTGCCCTCAGATGTGAAGAATACGAAATCTGGAGAGTAAGATGTGAGGGGGAAAAAAGCATAAAGAACAAACATGATAGTTAATTAGAGAAAAAATTCTTTAAATTTTCAATCGTCCCGACAGCGGCTTTATGGGGAACGTGGCAGGTCACGGCGCATCATTGAGCAGATTAGTGTCTGTACAATTTTTTGAAAGGTTAGCGTTGCGAGATAGTCGTGTGAGCAAAGGTATACATAGGCAACATCTCCACCTGATCCTGACTCAGGTTGCTTTCAATTTTTTTTTTTATTTTTCTTCTATTTTCTGGCAAGGGATGATGTTCTTATATGTATGTTATAGCTGTTCATATAGTTTCTGTGCAGGTGGCAAACCCGCGGGGTCTTTCGTATCCCATAAAGAATGAAATCTATCGCGATGGGGGCATAAATGTCTGCCGATTTCTTCAAAAACTATAAACGTTTCTGAGTTACAACTGACAGGAGAATTTTTCCCCATAATATATATATAGTAACCATGTAGAAAATATATACACACAGACCTACAATTATTTCCAAACCTGAAGCACCTTTTTTTTCAAAACGATATTATTACGTAATTTCAGAACATCGTTCCAAAAAACCGATGTCACAAAAATCTGTAAATCTGCGCTTAATTGTACTTTTCAAAGGTTACACGCAGATTTCTGAACTCAGTTTACAACTATCAACGCGACAATAGCAAAATCGTAAGAGAGGAAAGAAAGAAACAAAAAAAAAAAGGTATGGACTAGGTCACGGATTTTTGAAGCGAGCCTACCTCCTGATTTGCATCGCTTCACCGCGCCTGAATGTCTCGCAAATCATACAGCTTCACCTTTGAAGCGTTTTCTGGATCTTAACTTTTGCACCCCACTCAACAATTGGACACACTTTTCTCCCATTTCAGACCAAAAAGACATTCCACCGCCCTTCTTCGGAGTCATTTGTTTCTAACCATTTCCCTTTGTTTCTTTGCGCCGTTGACGAGGTGGGCAACAGCCAACCACCATCGAAAGTGATACGATATAAAGCGTACAAAAAGCACGAGCCAACTAAGGTCGAAAATTTTTGCAAGAACAAAATTTTTTTTATGGGTCAAGGTGGGAAATGATTTTAGGAACTTACTGTCAAAAAAATAGGGGATGATTTTCGCGCGCGACGCTTTTAGATCGTAGAATCAAAGTATGCGAGTATGAAAACTGGATGGTTTATACCTTCGTAGAAAGTTCATGGGAGGTTTAAGGAAACCCCGCGGGAATTTCGGGTGGGTATGTATACTGCAGGTTTTCAGTCGCGTGGGAGTAGTGTTTACCGAGTTAGCAATTTACCCCCTGACGGAGTCGCTAAGCAGCTTATTAGTGGACAATGTACCCCTGGCTAAGGAAGGGTTGCCCTGGGCGGGGGACAACCGCAATGCGTTTCTACCCTTACTATATACCTTCAAGGGAGTCGTAGTCGTAAGATTTACGACACAACTGCGTTACATGTGTCTCACAGGAGCAAAAATCTTAACCATTCAAACATAACCTGCGGCTATATACATGTATGAAAACTACTGGAAAAATCCACGTTTTCTTCAATGTTTTCTCAATACCGTGATTTTTCTTATATACAACAAACGGAAGAACTCATATCTATATACCTACTCCGTACACAAAATTTTTTTGTTTTACATTCCGCAAAATTATTTTTATCTAATGTCTTTTGAAAAATGATCGAATGTGACGGATAAATTTTTTTCTTTTCACAAAATGACAGTGTATAATGAACGTTTCTCCAAAGTTCTGTAATACATCTTTCATTTTTTCTTCAAGATAAATTAATACCCTTTTGGGAATATAGATAAAAATTTATTCAGTATCTCATTTTTGCAGCAGGGTAAATATACCCTTCTGTCGACAGTTCATTATCTGTGGCTTTTTCGAGGCCTGTGTAAATAAAACTCATCGAGATTAAGTAAACGAACAGGTCCTCAAGGGACTAGCATGTCCAACAATGATAGTTTACACTGCATGACGGATATTAATGAACCTGACCCTAAAATTCATACTCTCGATTAACGAGAGATCAGGGATGGGGATCGGATGAAACAGATGGAAAGAAAAAAGATTAAAAAACTGTTTTTTCTTCTTTCTGAAACCTGATTTAAAAAAATCTCGTTGTCAGTCCTCAACGGAAGCCTTTTCATTTTTTCTATGCAGAAATCTTCTGCCAAGGCGCGCGTCAAATCTTTTAACTATAGGTATACCAAAAGGTTCGTCAACCCTCCGCGACCTGGAGCGTTTCCGATTGTCTCTCATTGTAAGTATAGTCCGTTTTCAGGCTTCTTTCGTCGTGATCGGTGTGCAGTGCAGAAAAGTTTTCACGGTTCACGGGTAACAGGAGCCATAAAAGTTCGGGGCGATAATAGAATAATAAAAGAACATCCCAGGAGCTCGTATTATACATCGGTAGCGCGAAAGTGACGTTACATTAGCAGCGATAATCATTTTACTGCCATGGTCATAAACTAGGACTATACTTTGTGGCCTCGTGGAAGTCATGCCGTTTCGCTCATTGTTGAAGCTTTCAACTCCCAGTGTTATACCCTCTGAGCTTTATGGATTTATGGGACAAAATGCTACTGACCTATCCGAAAAACCTGTCGCTTATCACATTTCCCTTTCATGGGTATCCGGTCGGGAATTATTGTGGGCAGAAAAGGGTCGCAAAATTTTCGGAATACCCTTGAAAAACCTCGTCGAAAGATTGAGATATTGGAAACAAAAAGTAAGATTGAAAAATCAGGTCATCGCACGCGTTTCCTTTATCATTTTTCTGTGCTTTTTATTGTTCCAATTTGACGGGGAGTGCAACACGTTCGATTCGACGATGCGGGGGTGAAGTAGAAGAGAGGGGAGAAAGAAAAAAGTTTCTAAAGAATGGGTGATTCTTGCAGGGGTCCCTCAGAACCCTTGGGGCGTCCTTAAGTCCACCGTGCGTTTTGCGATCCCTAGCTAGGGTTGATTTATGAATCCATCCCACGGAACCTCCACGACCCGTAGAATTCAGGGGTGGGGGATAGAAACTGTTTTTGGAGGTTGGAAGTGGGGAGAACGCATGCGCTTTGCTCTGACCCTACAGGTCTTATGGCCCTCGGGAATAGCCAAGGATGCACCGCCTCCCCCCACCACAAAAATTTCAAGCTTCGATGCAGCCTCCCTCTCTACTTCTGTGGTGTCCACCAGGTTATTAAAACCCTGGCGACACGCTAGGAACCCAGCAATTATACGGGGAACGGCCTTAGGCGAGCTAGCCGACTGCAGTGTAATTCGTTTCGAGGGAGTTGGAAATTTTTTTTTTTTCTAAAACAAGAAAAAATCAACAATCATTAAACAAAAATAAATATAAGCACAAATAAACCAACTATCGATAACTGTCAGTGGTAATTCCAAGAGATGTATACGATTATACATCCCAAGGATATGGAGGCGAACGCGTGATTTATTTTTTGCATCCTTCTTCGATTGAGGATACCGTTTTTGATCCCGTCAACGTCAGTGATTTGATGAAAAAAAATTTCATTAAGGATAATTGGACTGATAAAATAGTTAAAAAAATTTACAAGACTTTGAGATCATACAGTGAATACAAAAACAGTGAAGTGCGATGGCCCAAGTGATGCAATATCAACAGGTGTGTGAAAAAAGATTTTTTCCTTCTTTTTTTGGAAATTTTTCTATCATGAGTAGAATTTTCAGTGGCTGCTCTACGGAAAGTGTCATTTTTCGCGTTTAAGAATTTTGATGAAAAAAATTAAAAGTAGAATCAAAAAGTTTCGATGTCACCCAATCTGATTCCGATAGCAAAATCATGCCTTAAGTTTTGACGAGATAAATTCCGTTCAGCTCTATTTGAAAAATTTTAGTAAATCGATGAAAAAAAAAATTAATTTTCGATTATTGACCGAATCCTTTCCTTTTTTTTGCAGCTTGGAGTGACGGCGATGTCACCAATGGCGGGTATGACGCCGATGCCGAGTCTTTCGATGCAAATGCACCAAAATCACGTGATGGATTACGGAGCGGGTGTTCATTACCAGGCGTATAATCCGGCGGCAATTCCACCTCATCATTTTCAAACTCCGAGTCAATCTTCTTATTGGTTTCCCGGTTCTTCATCGGGTCACAGTCAGTTACCGGAGCCGTTAACACCTCCTGGATACAGCGTACCTTCTATGCCGGGAAGTACAGCTTCTTGGACGACGCAACCTCATTTATCTCAGTCTCAAATACCCCAGATATCATCCAGCCAACATTATCCACTTCCACCGAGTCCACCGGAATTACCACCTAGTCCTCAAGGTCACGGATCACCTTACCAATGGCCATTGATGCCGTTGACACCGCCGGCGGAACATCACATTTTAAACACAACCGAAGAAACAAAATCAGGAAGAAAATGTACGAGATGTAGATGTCCGAATTGTCAAGTCGACGGAGGAGCGCCTCTTGGTGCCGATGGAAAAAGACAACACGTATGTCACGTTCCCGGCTGTGGTAAAGTTTACGGAAAGACATCGCATCTAAAAGCACATTTGAGATGGCATACCGGCGAAAGACCTTTTGTCTGCAACTGGTTATTTTGCGGTAAAAGATTCACGAGGAGCGACGAACTACAACGTCATCTGAGGACACATACGGGTGAAAAAAGATTCGCCTGTCCGGCCTGCGGTAAAAGATTCATGAGAAGTGATCATCTTACGAAACACGTTAAAACTCACGAAAATCAGAAGAGGAAATCTTCAAGGAAAGATGCTGCTAACAAGGAAAACGACATCGTTCAAGAGTCACACCTCGTATCTAGACAGCAATATCCTGTTCCGGGACATTATCCCATACCCTGATACTACAGCCCCCCTCCCCCCTCGCCCCAATAATTATAGATTTCATTTAATTATTATTTTTCTTCGTTCAAAAAATCTGAACGGTGACAAACATTTTTTGACGGCTGATAATTAGCTGATGAATTTTAACTGCCTGGAGCAAAATATAGCAGCAAAATATATTGAATTCCAATTGTCCGTGTGCGTGTGTGAAGTGTTTGTATATACGAATGCGTAAATTTTGCTTTTTTTTCTGTTCTTTTTTTTTTTCTTTCAATCGAAGTTCCTATTAAACGTTACCCTGAAACACATTAAATATATTTTTCCCCCAATAATTTTGTAAATATATCAACGTACCTAATATTACCGTGATTTTATGCAGTGTACATATATAATATTTGTATATATAAATATATTTTCTTTGTGAAATAAAAAAAAATTGTAATAAATAATAAATACGATATTTTTATATGCTCGAAAAACAAGAAAAATTGAATAACATTCCCGAAAAGTAGAAATCATATTAACAGGAAATAAAAAGAAGAAGAAGAAGAATTTCGGTTCATTGTTAAACCGGATATAATACGATCTCTGTTCAATTGAGCGGAATCCTATTCACGTCTGTATAAAAAGAGGGGTGAATAGATGTAGCGTAAAAATTGATACAATACAAATATCCTCGTTTTTCCTCTATAACGTATCAGGTTCTCCCTTTTCCGTAGCATTTTCCAACATAAGCAGGATGAACGATCTTTTCGCAATGAGGTATCCCCCTTTCTTCCGAATAAATGTACAAGGGCGGTAAAAAAAGAGTAGAAGAACAAAAAAATGTGTAGGCGCGCAAGGACGACGCAAGGATTTTCAGGACTCCTGAATATTCAGGTGCGAAGGTGAACGAATGCACGTATAAAGTACATCGTGTACGTGTATGAAATATGAAAAATGAAAGGAAAAAGAAAAATATTTAAATTAAAAAAGATGTCGAAGCTGTGAGACATCTGTGAACCGGAACCAGAGTATCCTGTGATGTTGAAGAATCAAAAGATGGCGCCACGTGTAGCAGCCCCTGCACATCCGGCGTCGGGACGCTATTAAAGGGGCGGCGCGCTTGCGTTCGTACGTTCCACAAGAGATTCATGGCTGGCAAAGCAGGCAGGACGGGGCGATGCTTCTTCGTTGCGTCGACCGCGAGAGAAAGAGAGAGAGAGAAGTAGGTAAAGAGAATAAGGAGTATAAAAAGATAGAGAGGGATTTAAAAAAAAGGAATAAAATAAAAGGAAAAGGCGAGCCTTCCGAGGAGTAAATTACAGGGAAAAATAGTCGGAAAGGGGGGAACATAGGGGGAGAAGGGAGAAGTAAGCGGGGCAGACACCGACGTCGGTGCTGATGCCAGTAACAGTAAGAGAGGGACAGTAACAGGGGGAGGGGGTGGCGCCACGGCAATTCCGGCAAGTCGCGTTCCACGGCAAAGAAGTCGTACGTACGCGGAGGAACAACCGCGCGACCATCGCAAAACTTTTCTTTCACTCTATACATAAAACTTCCATATATAACAGCCAGTTATTGAAATCAGTATATAATAAAAATTGATATCACATACATGTAGTACATACACATATATACACTTATATGTGTAACTTTATAAATACAAATTTCAAAGTACACGATAGAAAAAAATGGGCTATAATTTACATTGAGCGTGAATAACGTGCAGCTATGCGAAATAGTGCAGTGTAGCCGAGTGCAGCTGAGTGTTGTATACACATATGTACGTTATATGTATATACATATATACTCGTGAATAGCAATTCTGAGTCCTCAAGAGAAACGCCAAGGTACCAATAGTAGCGGTCAGTGCGCGATAGAAGGTGCCCAGCTGCTGAATCGAGTCGCGAGCATGCGTATAAGAATATCAGAAAGAAAAAAAGAATAAGATTTTTTTGAAATACCATCCATACAAATAGGGTCATCGTATCGGCGTTGAAATCGACGAGAAAATGAAAATGAAAAATAATCAAATTTAAACGAAACAGAAAACATAAAATTTCAGTCATAACTTTTCGGTTCGAAGCGGCAATGGAAAAACGCAGACAGATTTCTGATGAATTAGACCAAAGAAATAATTTCTTTTCAATCATTATATCAAGTTAGTTTTTTTTTTTCAAATTTCTAAGTGTCGTTATCATAATTGTTATAGCGTTATCCAGGCCTAACATAAGTCACTTCTTCATATTTCAATTATCTCGATTTTTTTTCTCGTATTCAATAATTGTGGGTGTAGAGTGACGTTGATGCAGTGCGTTTTCATGCAAGTGATTTGAACGAAAAATTGCAAAAATCAGAGGAAGAAAAAAATTAAAAAAAAAAAAATTTATTTGCAAAGCGGAAGAATTTATCGGCGAGCTGGAGACCAACGGAGGTAACGCGACCCCTAGAGGGTCCAGTCCGCATGCGGTGACAGTCGGAAATATAAACGTGAGTAAATTTATATACCGTGAAGATTAATTAACTGTACTTTTATATTTTATTTTAAATTCTAACGATTACGTGTAATTTATCTACCTTCATCTCTACATGAAGGAGTATAAACTCATCTCTCTCCTTCCCTTGTAGCTGAACTCGACGAGATCGTCTGGTCTGGTCTGGTGTGCAGAGCGCAAAGTAATTCCGGGCTATATATGCGATGGTGATGAAACAAAAGTTAAAAACCGCGCTGTCTGTCGGGTGGGCAATATAATAAATGTTACTATGTTACTGCGCCCGTTTACGCCCCCCACATTCATCACTGCGGAGAGGTCAGTTTATGTATAACCTACCTGTACAGTGCCGACCGACGACGCGGGTTTTAGCCGAATCTTATGTACAACGAACTTTCAAAGTTTGTCAGATTACGAACAGCTTTATTTTGACATCGCTGTGTGTTTTTTGACTCTTGAAAATTTTCAGCGTAACGTTCGTTCGATACGCAAGCTCCGTGGAAAAAGAATTGTTGGAAAAAAAAAGGTTTCCGTTATTTTTAGGGCGATTCGTATGCGATAGATACACCGTTGAGGTCTATTCCGCCGAGAATTTTGGAGTGGGATTGCTATATTACTTTTCAAGAGCGCCGTGCGTCGGTTTCAAGGATCTTTAGGGCGGTGTCAGAGTTCGTAATATGTGCACGGGAAGCTCTTCTTGGGTTGGAGATGCTGACACACCCCCGCACAAATCTAATTAATTTATAACTCGAACCCAGGCGCCACTAGGAGCCAGATACTTTATAGGGACTAACACCATCTTCGTTACAAGATATACCTTTATGTCGGCTAACCAAAAGACCTTCCAAGCTCGTTCCATGATTGCCTTTACCTTTATTCCCGCGCGTCAGAGATGGAGGCTATATACTATTTAACTCGATGAAACTAAAATCTTTGTTTCTTATTTCTAGTTTTCAGATCACGATTCTTTTAAAAAATCAATAAATTAATAAGACATTTCTCACGGTCAATTTTCAGGAGCTTCAGTATTTGCTGAACAAATTCAAGGATATTATTAAAACGTATACACTAATTTTCCAACAAAAAAAAAAAACTTGTCTCAGTTTCGCATGAAATTGATGAATAATAAAAATCCTAAAAAATAAGTTACTGATCATTACGCACTGGATTCTTAGACGGAAAATTCACCAGACGCCAGCCGTCGGCCAGGATCGGAACGTCTAAAGCCAAACCCTAATTTACTCAACCAATTTTTTGGAGTAAAACTCTTTTTGTTATATTTTCTATCACGAATAGTGGGGTGTTTGCTAAAGACTAAAAAATATCACGAGTCTTTTATCTATTTTCCCAAAACAAAAAGATAAAAAAAAAAAAATTGCACATGTATATAACGTGATTTTAGATTGAATTTCACACCTGCAAATACTGTAGTCGTACACCAGTTCTCACCCACCCTAGACAATAAAGCGGTGCAGTTGATGCGAATGCGATGAAAAATGGCTCGAGTTAATCGAGTGGTCAGTCAGTTTAGAATCCACTATGTATATAGCATATACAAATATATTTGTTACGTCCATATAACAGTCAGTGGGCCGCAGACAACATAACGACGGGGAGGACGACGACGACGACGACGACGACGACGACGACGACGAGGGCTGAACGAATCGTTCTCCACCTGATGATGGGGAATGTAAACCTGGCGCACCCTAAACCACATTTCCTTCCCCTGAAATAAACGTGGTATCTAAGCTAGTATTATACCTTATACATTTACAGCTGTTGCAAAATTACGCACGCGGGTTTCGTATAGTATAAATGAAGACGTTGAAAGCGAGCGAGCGAGCTATTTTGTACGAGCGAACAGCTCGAACCGCAATGTATAATATAATAGGAAACCGGAAATATCATACGGAGAAGAAGAAGAAGAAGTAGGAAAAAAAATAATAAAGTAAAAAAATAGCACAAAGGATCTTACTTTTTCTCTCATAATTCCACAATTATATCCGTTCGCATTAATTCAGTTTTATCTTAAACTTTATGAATATATTCATACGACGTATGTAATTTATTGTAAAGTACGCGCTAACTCCAGGGAGCGTTTTCAAAGGGTCGAACTTACGGCAACGTTATTATCATAGTTACACACCAGCTCCTGAATGATGAAGTCATAGGCTTAGCGGGCGGTGCAAACGAGACCATAAACCGATTCGACGTACGTAGTAGAATCGTTTAGTGGTATATGTGCAAATTAGATGTAAGTTATATGCACTTTAGTTTCTAAAAGAGAAATTTATGAAGTCTCGAATCCCGGGGTGGACGAAGAGATTTTTACAATATTTGTTCACGATCATGAGATGAGAATCGCGACAGTCGATATTACCTATCAACCGCGAAACGAATTTCAATCTTAAAGATACTTTTCAGCGTTACAAAGTTAAATTGCTAACGGTACGTTTCTATGCAACGTCGGGAACAGAGCTGATAGATAATATCGGATAGTTGCGATGCATCACGTCTAGTACGCATCCAGTCGAACTAGGCGTACTGCATCAGCTGATCGCTTCCTCTTAGTTCTTGCAACGAAGTCGATCGTTGCAGTAAGTGATCTCTTCGTTATACAAAAAGAACCAACAAGTGTACTTACATTCCTACGCTAAGTGCGCTATTAACTAACCTAGCACTAATATCAACCTTTTCTACCTCATTATGTTAATTGCGAGAACGCCGTATGTGCCTGACAGGGAAAGCATCGCGTAAAAAATCTGAACAGCTTGACAGCCGATCGACTGTATACCGTGTATGAATGATACATGATTTCTGCACGATTTTTTTCTACCTACTCAGATTTTGCGCTGTAAAATTTTCACCTTATTATCCAAGCGTTTTTGAAAGCGAGAAAAAAAGGGCAAGAAAACCGTAAGAATCTATCGAAATTATTGCGAGCCTTATTGGCTGTGATAAAAATTAAGGTGTGCAGAAAATATACGCATCCGTTGCAGATCTTATCCCAGTTTTATGCGATGCGATGGGAATATGGGTTGAAAATTACATCGAAAAATTGAAACGCGAGAACCGCTGCAGCTGCAAGTGATTTTCATCGTGGGGAAAAAATGTACGGCGTATATAAAGACGCATCGCATATTATAGTGAAAAACAACAAAGTAGTTGGAAAAATGTATGAAAAATAGAAAAATCTTTCAACGCGACTTGGTGTTGCGGGACCAAGACTGGAAGCCGTTTCGTAATCGCAGCAGGATCATTTTCTGCACGACTGCACGGGAAATTAGATCACCTATCCTATCCCGGTAGCCAGGCCTCGGGCAGGTCGTATCGCATGCAGGAAGAGATTCCTACTTCTTCTCGATCTTCTTTTTTATTTTTTCCTTATCTTCGTCCTTATAGATACTGCACCTAGTATAATACATTTTTTTTGATTTCATTTTTGTTTTATTTCTTCATATTAACCTCATCGACGCGAGTCATCATTGCAGTAGGAAGAATTCAATAATTAACTATTCCCTGCGCGTCAGATCGTAGATACGCCTGTCCTTTGCGCAAATTACCTATCCTGTTTTATAATAGAGTGCCGAGAAGTTTTCCTTTTTTTTTTTGTTTTCTTCATATTCTTATTTATGAATGTACGAACAGATACCGTTACGGCTCTGAAATACGGAAATGCAGTTCTTGTAACACGTACACCATACTTGGTTGTATGAATAGTTGATAATATCACGCAAATTTAAAAACAAAAAAAGAAAAAACTCACCAAAATTGGCATTGGTCTGGGCATTGCGAAATTGACCAACTTTTAGATTTTGTGGACCACAAGATGGGAGAAAAAAAAGAAAGAAGAATCTTCTTCAAAAGCTAGAGAATTATAGATACAGAAATAGGGCGGAGGGGAGAAAAAATTAACAGATTCGAACAGACGAAAACGGCGCTGATTATGTAATTAAATATATTATACAGAATTCCGGTAAATTTTTAATTCGGAATATGAATGAGAATTTTATTTCGTAAAATTCATACATGGAATCCTAGATGAGTTCTGAGAAAAGATCGTGCAGATTTTGGTTTCAACAGAATCCAATTTTATTCTATCGTGCAGTAATTTTTGTCTGCGTAACTTGAAACTATAATACAAATATAGAGCGTTTTTTGAGTTTGCTCGGATGTATTTCGGAATAAAAAATTCCTAAAAAACCGGGTGACTATGATCCTGGTGTTTAGAAGCTAGAAAATCCTATCAAAGATTGAGGAGAAAAAAATAAATAAAAAAAATTCAATGAAATAATGGTCTGAAAGAAATGCGCGACGACCTCGAGGACGCAGAGAGGACGCGTCAGGATAGGAGTCAAAGTAACCTGGGCTTCGAGTTTGGGCCGGGTGCAGTAATCGCTTCCCCGAAGCCGGGGCTCATTATCGACCCGTCGGTCCGGCAATTACCTGCGAAGCCTCTGCTCCGTGTGTGCTGGCAGAGCCACAGTTTCTCTCTATATACGGCCGCTTCTCTTGCTTCCTTTCCTTTCCGTTCCTTTCCGTTCCCCTTTTATATATTCCTTCCCTATAGCAGCAGCTCTGCAAAGCAGCAGCTCACCCAAGTCCGAACAACCAGCTCCTTTTTCTCTCCCCATGAATTGCAGCTCACTTCGTTTCTCATATATATATCCTCCTCGTTTTTCTCTTAGCCTCGCTGTACCTACTCTTCTTTCTTTCTTTCTTTGTTTTTTCAATTTTTTTTTTCTTACTTTTTACTCTTTTTACTACTCGCGTTATACACAATTCGCAAATCCTTCATGCGCTTTAGTTGCGATCCTTGATAATTACTACACGAAATATATAAGCGCCGTTTATAATTTCATGCCTCAAGATCGCGGTTTAACCGGTGTGCGGTGAACATTAAATATGAATGGGTAATCAAGTTTTCCGCGGGTTAAAAAATGTTTTTTTTTTTTTCGTCGACAATTTTTCACGGGTTTATGGTTTCGACGATATCTATCGACGTAAATCTCTATCTTTATTCGTATAGATGAAAAAATGGTGGAGATTTTTTTTTTTTTCATTTTTCTAGAGATCGAGACGCACCTGTCCCACTATAAGTATAACGGTTATGGACAACATCCAACGTTTCGGATTCGAACTGTTCCGATATAATTATTACGTAATAGAATGTAATTCCTTTTTTCTCCTAATCAGTTTTCTTCTTCTAGTCAGGAAGCGTTTCGGAGCACGAAATATTGCGAGGTGAACACTTTACGTAGTTGAAGAACGTATAAACAACCCTCCGCCATAGTGGCATAGCAATGCTGCAGCATTAAAATGATTAGGATTTCTCGCTATTCCTGGACACGTCCACTTTGCCTCGCCTTTTTTTTTACTTTTTTCTTTTATTTTCACTTGCTACATATATACGCGACCTGCCTGACAAGGGGGCCTGCAATTAAAGGGTATAATTATTTAGCCACTCACAAATTACCAAATCCCGAGCTTTTGCGGGGAAAATAATTCTGGTCGAGCTTCGTCACAATTTTTATTTCTCTATTTGTTCTCGTGTCAAAATTTCAGTAGGACTTCAACTTAAAAAAAAAAAGTAAACTATACTTTAAATTGGAACATCGAGATTACCGAAGTCGATGAAAAATTAAATATAAAAAATCCAATCCCGTAAATCAAGGAAGCTCCTTTCGTTTATAGTCCTGGTTAGGTAAATGTATTCCGGAAAAGTGCTTTATTTTTTCTTGTCATTTTCACCTAAATACCTGTACCACTTGAACGTGAGGCATGTAGGTATGTAACAACTACGAGGGGATCGAGCACGTGAACAGCTAATAAGGCGTGAGGCAAAGAGATATCGCCGGCCTCAGCATGTAAAGTACTATACTTTAATACGGTGGTTAATGAATCGTAAACTGCCGCCGCAAGTAGGTACATATACAGTTTTGTACTTACACTCAGCTGCTGCATATATGTGCACATATCTATTACGCTTGTAAAAATTGGATCTAAATATTTTCTGCGTACAGCGAAACTGCAGCGCGATGATTGAAAGTTTTTTCTCGCGAAAGGGTTAATGATTTTTGATCACATGAACGTGTCAACTACGGTAAACTGCTTCAGATTATTCGCTATCCGTAGACGAGCGGAGAGTTGGTAAGAACCAATTTGTAACTATTTAACGATTACCTAATTAGTTACTTATAAATGACACGAGTGGCAAGTTTCGCGTATGTATATGGTTATGGTGTTGCAGTTTTCAGCTCTTAACATTTTAGCTGTATACATGTGATGCGGCGGCAGCAGCAGGTCGTCCGCGGCTCGTCTGTAAATCGGGCGACCGCAAAAGCGGAAAAAATTACGCATCACCGCGGGCTCGCGCGACCTCGACGACCTTGAAGAAACCACCACAAGCCCGCAAACCCGACGATTACAGGTGCAAAAACACCGCGAGTGTTAACCGCGTTGATCCTACCATCATTTTCCTCCGCATGGTCTCTCTCCTGGTGCTGCAGATATAGAGGACCTGGTATATAAAATGTGTATAATGTAACCTCCACACAATATTATATCGCACCTCTCACAATATTTCTTTTTTTCTTCATTCGCCTTTTTTTCATCTTTACAAAATTTATTGTGCATAAGTCACACGCATGTATAATATACAGCTTTTCAAACGTCACGATGTGATTGTTCACTTCCTGCAAAAGTTAAGCCGTCTCCCTATATACCATGTATTTTTTTTTTTTTTATTTCATGGGGTCTTTTTCTTATCTTGAAAAAATCGGAAGATCGTTACGAACGTGTTCGATAAATAGTTATTGATATTTCTATGGCTATTCGATTGGTTTTTTTTTATTATCATGTATATGCATGGCTGGCTTAACGATAATATATTTTATAATTCTGCAACCGTTTTGCAAGAATTATTTTTCATTATAAAACTGACACTTACAATTATAGTGATCACAAACTAGTAATTAGAACGTCACATTCATTATCACACGAATAGAAAATAGTGACTTTGACGATTTGAAAGAAAAAAAAATCCAATTAATTGCAGCTAGTACGTAATAAATATTATAACAAAAAATAGAATAAAATAATCCAGCAGAAGAGAGAAAAAAAAAAAAAAGAAAATTTATACTCGAGTGCAAAAATGTCGATCGTTATAATTGCGGAGAATCTAGTTTGATTGTTCTTTCCGGTTTTTATACGTGTGTAATAAATTTGATGTATAAAACGTATAAACGACGTTCTCAGAATATATATTTATACGGAGGTTTTGACTCCCTCGATTTTCTGGAACTCGTTGATGTTTTTAATATCGTTTCCGTTTCGCGGCATCTTTGACACTCCGGTGACTGCAATACGCCTGGACCGGTGCAGTTCGCGTTAATTATAATTTCAGCAAACTCAACTAATAATGTAATTATTGCAGAAGATAAAAATAATACGGATGATCAGAATATCACGAGGTTAACTCTATACACACGTGCGTTGTGAAGTGTAACGCGACTCCTATGTATATATACCCAGGCAAGTTATTATTTTACCCGAATCTTTAAATAATAATACTAAAAACGGCCTCTGCTACGTATATTATAACTTTACCGGAATGGCCTGGTCATAATGGGTAGCATAAGCAGTTTGGAAAGTCGTCCATACGATATAGCCGGAAGGCAACACGCACGATATTATAAAGGTGGCCGTAGCCCAGATCCGCGTCACGAGAAATAACGAATATCATTACAATCATGATACGTGTATGTATAATATAATATACATAAGAATTTTTTCACTTTTTTTTCTCTCTCTCTCTCTCCCTTTCCTCGTTCAAAACCTTTTTTATTTAATTTTCTCGAAAATTCATTATTTCATAAATGCTTAAATCACTATAATGCGATGCAGTGTAAACTGCACATATCACATGAAGAATGGGCATTCCGTAGGATTTCTGTTCTTCTTTCTTTCGTTCTATTCGACTTGAAGTCGGCAACGATTCTGGATTATGAAAACTATACACTGCACACAGGTCTCTATTTACAGCCACGCATAAAATTGTCATCTGTAATACATATCACGATTTTGTAACAGTTTATATGGAGAAAAAAAAAAAAAAGGAAAAAACTCACCCTGTATAATGTATATTTTGATATCGTGCAGTTTTTTTTTTTTCTCTTTGATTATTCATTTTTTTTTTTTTTAAGTATGGTCACGAAGTTTCTTAACTGCAACACAGCCCGCAGCAAAATACTTTACATATACCGATGTACATAGGTATATATATACATATATATAGATAGATATAATAACGATGCGGTGATCAGCGGCAATAAAATCCACATTACATAACTTCATCTTGCCTTATAATAACGCGTAAACACTGGCGCATACAAATGTGAAAAAAATTAAGTTACACGTACAGGTTTTGATGCAGGTATGTGCATATCGTATCAACACACTACGTTTTCAATGTACCTATATGTATGTAAAAATTATGAAACTTTCTTAATTCTGCACACCTGTTTTTTTATAAACGTTCTCAACCAGATGTGTGGAAATAATTTATTGAATAATTTTTCAAAATCAAGAGACGAAAAAAAAAGAAGTAAAATAAAATAAAATAAATGAAAAAGAAAAAGAGGAAGTTCCGTACACCGCTGTATATATAACCCGATGCAGTTATGTCGAGAAAGAGAGAAAGAAAAAAAAATTGTGTGAACATCAGTCGGAGGTTAATCAGGTTTGTTATATCTCTTGTATATAAAAAGCAGCAGTTTTTTCCCTTTTTTCTTTTCCCTTTTTTTCTCTTTCTTCATATTAGCTACGTATATCATATTCTCGATTATCTATGAGAACTGTATTCTTAGGGTCACGCCCCGCTCCCATCAATCCCGTCAGTTACTCTAATTTTTATCTTCAACCGCATATTTTCCATAATCATTTAAATCCTTGTCTCTTCGATATACGTTCGGTTCCGCGTTTTCATACATACCTAGGTATGTGCACATGAAATGGATGTGTAACTCGAGTTCTCGATTGAAATTTCATCGCCTGAATCGAGAGGATAATTAGAAAAAAAATTAAAATTAAAACATTTTCTTCAGTTTGCACAGGTAAAATTAACAGCGGTGGGACCCATCGAACCCGCGTCGCGAAGATCTTCATTTCAGATCGCGTATACGTATTACATGGCATTTTGTACATTAACTTATTATTACAGTATATAGGGGCGTCATTTAAAAAGGCGAAAGGGAATTAAAGTCGAGCTTTTGTCCGATGGTGGTTATATTATTTTTTTTTTTATTCTTTTTGTTTTAATACGGGCGCGATGTACACCGCGGCGTCGCCTCATTCCTGAGTAATCGTTGGACGCCGGTACGAGTTATCCTGAGCCCATAAGAATTCTCTCTTGGGTCTCCTCATGAGAAGATCCTCTCAACACTACAACCGCCATTTTCTAAATGTTCGTTATATATAGAGTCCCGTACAAGAGATATAACTGGTTTTCATTTGACTTTCTTGTACCATGCGCCACACCTCTGCCCCATGATCGATGCGTATTGGGATATATTTTATTTCCTTTTATAATTTCAATTTCAAATCTAATCCCCATGAATCAATGCTATTGATTAACAAAACCTAAACTGAAAAAGGAATAAAAAATAATTATTGGAAGATTGGAAATCGAACTAGAAATAAATATGTTCAGAGGTCAAAAGTTCGAACATTTTATATAATAGTTAAATGAAACGTAAATTTTTTCTTGCCTATTTTAAATTAATTATCTGTTCATTTTTTATTTCATCAGACTTTGATTTGGGATTTGAAATCGAAGGAGAGAATACCTAATTTGAAAAATGTCGCTGCTCTGTGTAATTTGAACTACAAGATGACGGTAATTTTTCAAATGAATTTCACAGGGTCAATAAGGGAGTTATTTTATCAGATTGAAACGTCTCGCAACGTGCGTTCCGGGAACGCGTTGTCATATAATATACGGTATGCGGTGAATCATATTTAGGTTACTGTAATGATTATAGCGAATTTCTGGGATCCAGAGGTTGACGTACTGCGCGACTCCAAGAATTAGATGTAATGCAATTAAATCCATATTTCCTCTCCGCATATTTGAAATTCTTCAAAATTCCATTCCACACAGATCGAAAATATCCGACGATTTTATCTAACTTCATCTCGTTCCATAATCTTCGACGTTGTAACAACGATCCGCAGAAAAGTGTCGTCTGCATATCATTTACCTCGTCATACATAACATATTTAACTCGGATGCAAAAAAAGCTCTGAAAAAACGAAAAAGAATTAACAAAAAAAAAAGAAAAAAAGCGCAGAAAAAAACCGACAAAGATGCGCATAGCTTGTCTGACAAGTAGTTCGCGTGACGAGTATACTTACACATCAGTTGAGAGGGTTTAATCACTGTCCAACGATCTGCGAGAGATAACACTGACTACGTTTTAATTACTCACTGCACTAGGAACGCACGCGCATGCACATAATATATAATACATAAATTTTATGTAAAATATTATACATAATATATCTGTGTGTAATTATGTACGATAGACACAGCGCGAACGGTAGATAGTAGAAAAAAAGGAAAAAAGGCTGCAGAATGCAAAATGATACGACGGTTCACCGACCGATCCGATCGTTCGCAAGGTTAGAAAAATACGAATAGAAGAAGAATGCGAAGTGTAGAATCTATAAGGTAATCATTTTTTTACCGGTAGTTTTAATAATCGTTTCATTGGAATTTGCATTAGTTTGAAAACGAGGTGTGTATAGTTTACGTACTACGCCGATCTACTGCGTTAAATGTATCCCTATGTGTGTGGCGATTATCTCTGGCCTCGGAATTTTTGATCGCGTGTTTGCGAGGTTTTTTTAAATTCACGTGGAAAGCCACTGTACACCAGTTTTAAGTGCCGATTCTAAGATCTACGATTTAAATTCCACCTTCTTTTGTACTGGAATTATTTATACGCCAGATCTCTCTATAGACACCACCTAAGAAAGGCGTGCAACGAACTCGATAGGCAATAAATCCGATCCTTCGATTTACGGGCGATTACTATACAACCTTAAAAAAAAAATTACTCAATAAGGTTCCGGCTATAACCACCCCTATTTTTCATTACCGATTCTTTTCTTTTTCGGCGCGAGAAAAGTCCCAGCAAAAAAATTATACCGGTGACGACGATCGTTTGAAAACTTCCTGTTATTCCTGACGCAAGAAAAAAGGTTTTCAAAAATATTTTATCCCAGGGAATCCTGAGGGGCAGGAAGAGAAACAATTTTCGATGGTGCAGTTTTTGAAGTGCTTTAAAATTGAGAAGGGAAAAACGAAATCGAGAGCGCGTTGGATTGATTCTAGTTGACGCGGAATACCCTTTGGATGAATTTTCGAATCGAAGCAGCGGAGATAAGTAAAGAAACTTATCGGGATCGGAGGAATATAGGTACGTAACCCTTCCGAAGCAGCACGCGGTGTAAATATAGTGAAACAAGTAGGTGTATCGCGCCTGTTCGCGAGCGGTCGCGCCTCGTTCCCACGTCCCAAGGAATCGTAGAGCCCAGGAGTATCCAAACGGGGATAATTATGGTCCGGTAATTGCTACTACTTAATATTCCGTGAGTGTATCTCATTCCTGCTATACGTATATTATTCACACTCGCACATATCTCCACATATACATACCCAATTTCATAGTGTGCGAGGCATTTCAGTCGGCTGCTGCTGCTGCTGCTGCTGCAAGAATTACCCGGGCAGTTCTATTCCACATAAGTCCGAACTACGTTGAAAACCATCTAGGAAATTTATCCCCTGCTCGTTCCCAGATACAACCGAGCTGAGCAGTCTATCCTTGAAAAAAAGGAATGAATAAAAATAAAAATTGAGAAAATTAATAAGAAACGGAACAGTTTCATTCACGTTTCAACATATATTATAATATGTATATAGGTACCTCACAGAATACATATATTATATATACCTATATGTATACATGACGTGCGTGATGGAGAACACAGATGTTTGATGTTTATTCACTATTTTGAGGATATTATGCTGTAATATTTCGTGCGGTGTATATACGTAGAAAATTATAAAGTCAAAGTTCGTATCTATAATAATTTTGTATGAGCGTCGACTTAGTTTTTCTAGAGTGTGTGTGTGCTTATAATTGCTATTATATATACATGCATTGAGTAATTAGAAGTGTTTAGGTAGGGTGATGATTATTTTCCTACTATTATACATCGTAGATCCGGAGGTAACGCGCAGCAATTAAGGGCTAGTTGTACGAATGAGGTATCGCGTCGCGCCTCTAAGCGTAATAAACTTCATCATCATCATCATCATCATCATTATCATTATCGTCATTATCACTATACCGAGTAGTTATGTATAGTACATTGTATTATTGCAGATGTATAAACCAACAACGGTTTAAAAAACGGAACCCAACGGAGATGCGGGGGAAAAAAAATATCATGATTATTTGTATAAATTTCCTGAAGAAAAAAAAAACAAAACTATCCAAACAAGATCCTCATACATTTGTACAAGAAAAAATCATAAGTTATAAAATTTGTCCCAAGTTTTGATTTGATTTTCTATTATTTTATTTTTCTCTCTTCTCGTTACCGATATTATCTACTACGTATACTATATATATAACTGCTCTAATTGCAACGACTAATAATTAGCCAGGTACTTCTGTAAACATTTTTTTAAGAGGTAAAAAAACCATCGTCGGTCATTACAGTTGTGCAGTAGTAGCTGTATATACACGTACACAACATTATACTTGTGTATCGATGTTATTCAGAAATGTGTGCGAAACACGCGATCGTAAGTATTTTTCCCACAAATATAAAATAGATATTGTAAGCCGTACCGTAGGTATAAGCGGTGACTTTTTTCAAACGAAAATGTTAAAGCGGTAAAAATATAAACCGGTTGAGTTAAGGATTCCGAAGAAAGAAAAAAAAAAAAAGATAAGAAAAATTTATCACACGATTTTAGCGATGGAATTAGAAACTTGAGCCGCGAGCGTATAATCACGGATCGGTTAATTTTATCACCGTTGCAAAAAATTTCTATCTATACCGATACGTTCGATATTTGCAATTGAGTCGATCGATAAAAGCGTACCAAAATAGGTCTGTCAATGAGAATCGCCGGTTGGATTATATGCGACGTTTACAGGTACGGAAAGCTGTTATTACAGCTGCAGCAACTGCATCGGCAATCTCCTGATATGTGCATAGGAAATGGACGATGATCAGGCGTCATGACACCGACGAATAACGACGACCCGCGCAGGCCGCACCGTACCGTATAGTAAAACTACTGCAGGGATATGTGCAGTGATTATCTTGTAAAATAGAGGAGCTACGACGTGTACTTTGTTCGTGACAATTTTCCCTACACCGCAAAGTACAAACATTATAAACTATATACCGTGTCTCATGTACTGATGTATCGTGACACGTAAACGCGCGGAGAAAGATTAGGATTACATTATTAAACCCCTTAATTTTGCCTTCATGCACACGTTAATCTTTGGTACCATTTTGATCCGAGCGAGATATTATTTCGGTCATTCCCTTTTTAAAAATCAAGACAGATTTGGTTCACGATTTTTTTTTTTTTTTGTCCGTAACTTCATGAGGAAGTGGTTACTAAATTAAAAGGAAACGTTATATAAATGGGATTTCGACTCTGCATTGAAAAAGTCAATTTTTTTTTTATTTCTCTCCAAATCGTTACGCCACGAAAGGAGAATTCAAATTTTGAGTCTCTGAATTTTAGCAATTTTGGGGAGACACCCAAATTTTGAAGTTTTTACTTTTCTACGATAGTATCGATAAGCCAAGAGACCAAAACTCACGCACGTTGAAGAAAAGAATGAAATCCAAAAAGGGGGGGAAAAAAACTAAGACACTTTCTCCGACGGACGCAGCGATATCGCGTTGTATAATTCGAGTCACAAGTCAGGCAGCAAAGTAATTCAGGAAATGTCTAGACCTATATTGTTAACAGGTTAGGTTATATTACCGTGAGACCGCAGGTGATATAATAAAAGTCCTTGACAAAATAGTAGAAAAATTTGGGTCTCTGTAACAAACTTTGAGTGACACGCACGAAACATATGAGCGCGTGTCGCGTGTATTTCTGTACCGATCTGCGGTTAGATGCACGAAAATAGTAAAAATATTTTTAAAAGATGAAAAAAACGAAGGAGTTATATTTCTACATCGGTATTTGCAGAGATTGTTTCAAGGTTTTTTCAAAGGAGAGTTTTTGAACTTCAGCTTACGACGAGTCGGTCCCTTGCGGGTTCATTACGATGGGTTAATTACACAAAAATTGCCGGGCGAATTTTCAACTCGTGCGTGGTGGACCCTTTCGAGGTGGAACAACGGCAGCATCAGCCACTCGGATGACCACCAGAGTGGAAAGATTGCGAGTCGAGCGGATGTGGATGAGCTGGAGGATGAATGAAGAACGGAGAATGGCGAATGATGGAGGTTCGCCGTTCGGATCGAGCCAAACGTAAGATACACACATTTAAAGTGTCTGGAAAGAGATGAAATGAGAATGAAAATTCAAACGAAAGAAAGAAAAAAATCATCAGAGCCGTTGAAAAGGTTGATCAAGAACAGCCTGTGCATTTGAAACTTCGATTCAAAAAACAAACTTCAAAGGCTCAAAAAAAATAATAAAAGTCGATAGAAACTATAATTTTTTGCAATAGTAAAATTTTTTTTTATCCCATCCAACACTTGGTACGATAAAATATCGAAATAAACTGTGAATGAAAAATTCCACAACTTTTTTAGAATCGGCCGTAGCAAATTTCATGAAATTACCTGCACGAAGAAGCACGTTGCACCATCAGATTTGTTTCAGATAACATTATAGGTATACCATGCGAATCCATCATATCCTCTACTCTATCCACGGGTTCTTCGCTATTGATGGTAAATACTGATCCATTTCTGATGCAGCTGAAAATTCTTTTATAACAGCGGGATGAGCGGACGCGATTGCTTGATTAATTTCACCTCGTGGTGCTGCAATTCGCGGTATGGTCTGTTGGAATCCGGTACATGATCGATAAAATCTTTTCTCTTCCAGACCGGCTTCCATATATCGGAATGAACGAACGGTCGAGTAACGAACCGCAGTGCAGGTTAGAAAATTGAAACGTGAATCTATAAAAGAGATTCTCTCTTTTTTCCCTCGTGGTTTTTAAAAGTACAGTTTCAGTTTCGAACGAAACGGAATAGATAAGCGCGTTGTTAACAAAGACTGCTGACGATGTGGCAATTCCATTTCTATGGTTTTTCGCATAGGATCTTCGCGGTTTGCCTCTATACAGAATCGAGTACCGCTGAAAATTCTGAAAATGGCGAACGCCCGCAGATCCGGTAGAAGTGGGAAAGAGAAAAAAAAATAGTATTTGAAAAAAGCGAATAAGATGGAGAGATACAGAGTCGGAAAACGAGGGTAGAACAGATATAGCCTCGGCTACGACGTGACCACGAAAGAATCGATGCGAACTTTGCAGGCGACGACTGTAGTCGCCTCGGATTTGCTGACTTGGTGTTTTCGTAATTCCTTTTTCACGAAACATTAGGCATCGCTAGCTTATCCGATCTTTTTCTTTTCGTTCTTATTTTTATTTCTTACTTATTTCACAGCTCTCAACTTTTCTCTGCATATGCACCTGCGCAAGAGAAGTTAGATAACTTTTTGAAATTTTTCTCCAGAATTTATTCTAGTGTATTGAAAGTGTAAAAATATGCCGTTTACAACAGTTATAGTCCCCCCCTGTCGATAGCTTCCGTGGTCCGAAAATCGTTGACAAACGAATGGATGAACTCAAATGCGGTAGATTTCCATAAACGACCTCGAACAGCTACTGCTAGTTTTTCCTTCTTCGGAGTGGGAAAAGTTGGACAACAAAAGCTGATGGGAATAAAAAAAAAACACCCGTACAAAACGTCCCGCTCCACTTGAACGGAGAGAGAGCAAACAGCTCCATAAAAAGTCCCTTATATTCCAGATCCGATAGCCCGGTGCGGGTGAATAAGTCCAGGGGGTTCCTGTACGATCCTATAAAACTTACCCCTTGGTGATTTCACAGAAAAAAAAAAAAAACACACGTCCACTTGAATTCGGAAGTTCCATTCGACTAGGAAAAATTTACCTTCCGGAGGACCATGAATATGTTATACCTACATAATTTTTCACACCGACAACATTTGTTTGTAGATGACACGCTGAATCGTTAGTAATATTTAAGTAGGATATGAACCGATAATTTTGGGATAGACGTCGGCCGATATATGGCGCACCTTGAAAGTAAAAGTAGAGAAAAAAATGGAAAGAAAAAAGAAGAAGAAAAAACGACTAGAAACAAATTGTTCGGAAAAAAGTTAATTTCCTTTAGGCGCCATGGGCCACACGGGCCACCCTAGCTGCCTTTGGTCCTTTGGTCCCTGGACCGTTGGGACTATGAGGTAAATGTCTGGATATCTTGAAAGCGGTGCGGTACTCTCTGACCCTACGTTAATTAGTACAAGGGCGATTAGGTACCGATTTAAATAAACCGCCCTTCGCCCCGTGCCTCGATATTATATGGAAAAAACTAAATCGACGGAAAATCATCTCTGTATACGCAGGTACGCACGATATACATATTATACGTATAGTCCCACAGCAGAAAGTAGGGGCGGAAAAGACTAGAAGAGAAAAAAAATTGGAAACTAAGATCTATTATATGATAATGAACGGGACGATATCAACGATTAAAAAGGGACACCCGTTATATCTATAGTACGTGTAGCAGTAGGGGACCACGCGAAGAAGTAGTAACCTATCATTACGCGCCGCCGCAGATAATTCAATTTATTTTTCATATTTATGGGACGCCGACGCTCACCTGAAGAACTTAACGCCCGCGTACGTTACAATATATAGGCATATGATCTCCACCTTATTCCTGCATCTTGCGAAAATCTTCCGAGTTTAGCAACAAAACAAGAAAAAAAAAAAGAAGCATTGGTCACATGGGGGTGGTGCCCATTGGTCGTAAACTATATCCCATCGAGTAACCCTGTTTGTAGTTTTATATACCCAACCACTTTATCCCTCGACTAAGTAAGCACATAACTATGTTCGTATGAAAAAGAGGAGTCGAACAAATAGAATACAGAAAACAGGCAATAAAAAAAGAAAAAAAGATATCGTTACGCGAACAAAGTTTCCACTCGAATAAACCCTATCAACTGTGAGTGTATGAAATCGCAACGAACGATCAGTATATGCTATTATCGGTTATCGGAAGGTTGATTTTTCGTTTTTTGAATGGGAACTTCCCCTTTTTTGCACAAATTCTTGTTGCGTTTTGAATCGGTTGTTGATTTTTCGGTAGAACGAAGAACAACGCGGAGTATGGATCGTTGTGTATAGGGTAGGTATATATTCTTTTTAGTGAGAGGTAATTAAAGCTGAAGAAGTTCGCCGCATAGTATAACCTTTAAAACGAATCGTTCCATTAGCCGTCAAGTACAGGCTACAAGGCAGAGAAAAATAGGTCTAATTTTAAGTCTCTAATTTGTCAAAGGCTCGTTGCACCGACGGAGTAGCCTGCCCCATACTTATTATGTATTATATATCTATACAGCTCGTTCGCTGCCATGCCGCAGGGGTAATCATAGTTTAAATTCGTATTCCACCCATTGAAAATCAACGCTCGTCGCCCGGCCGCGCGCTCCGCAGTTCATCGCGTATCCCGTTCATTCGGCGGGATCATAGGGTATCAGGGGACATTTCAACCCCCGGCACGTCATCAATATTACATGAGACTCGGGGAAGGATCCGCTCCTCTTTCGGTCAATTCTAGAAATCCTAATAGCCCATCTCTCGATTTTATAACGCGTATACGTGTAGATTCGGTCAACTTTTCACCCTATACGTATAGATAATCTGGTTCACGAGATTCCGTGCGAACGAATCCCCGTGCGTTTTTTTTTCTCGCAATCAAAGCGATGCAGGATTCTTAATTTTTTCCCACCACGCTTTAATCATTCGCCTTTTCTAAAAGAAATATATATTCAGGTTTTTGAGAATTAACTTTTCCTAATAATAAAAAAAAAGATCATCTTTTACAAAAAACGTGAGACGATTTTACTGAGGACGGTTTGTAACAAAAAAAACTGTCTTCATGTTTTGCACAAATGTGCGATAATGAATATTTTTTTTTCTAACAGGTCTTCAGAGTCCAGGTGAGCAATAAAATTCTAAATTCAAACACTTGTCCTTTGTTTTTCAACCGAGTAAAAGAGACGAAGGAAAGGCGGTGATGCGTAGAATGTATCAGGGAAACCTGGTGAAAGGTGATTCGTATTATACACGTGGAGGTTTTTGAAGAGTGGCGCCAGGTTTGAAAGCCTTTGTCTTGCCGCCGCGACGCCGACGCCCACGCGTTTCGTACATAAAAACATATACCTATATCGTGGCTTTGGGATACAAAAAGTGTACGTTGAATAAATTTCGGAAATTCGAACGATCGAATAATGACAACGATTTGTAAATTTTGTAATTTGTTTCTCGATGATAGAATTGCATTTTTTTTTTCTCTCAGTTGGTTTCCATGCAAGCGAGCGCCATCATAGCGCGAAAGTAAAGCGCGTATTCCATTAGCAATATACGTCAGCGTTGAGAATAATTTACAATTAGCAGCGTCGTTCGGAAACTAATAAAAACTATAAAATTATCCATTCGATTATTTTCATCGCTAGAATATATTTATTACTGAAATAGCAATTACGCAAAATTTACAATCATGAGAGCAAACAACTATTTTTTATTTTATTTTTTCAAATATAAATCATGCAACGTGAATCACTCGTCGGAGGAATTGTATTCCAAGTATTTAACCATCCCACATAAATGACGCGGTTTTTATGAATGACCGCGTAATTCTAAGAAACTTGTTACTCGCTTACCTAATTATTAATATACTGCAACTCGTGTATCGTCGGTGATCCGCTGCTGGACGGAGTAAAATTTCTTAGATTTTTAAGTTTAACCTTTTTTTTATCCTCAAATCAAATTCAGGGATTTAAAATCCAAATTTCTTTTTCTACGTTGACGAGTCAATGATGAATATAAAAAAATGAATAAAAAATCCTTACCATCCGTTGATACGGCGAAATGGGAACCGCAGAATCGTATGTATTGTATATCCCCTTCGGTACAGTAAAAGAAAACAGTAATTTCCAACCCACGCGAGTCGATGTCACACCCAGAAGCTGGTCTTCAATAATTTATTAGCGGTCCAGGGAGGAAAAGAGAGAGAAAATACAGCGTAGGGTTCCGAGGGCGTCGCGATGGTTTCGTCGAGTGCCGAAATAGAAGGGTGATGGTGGTCGACAGATTCAGTCAAGAGTGTATATAACGTATAATAGAAAAGAGCAGAGCTGAAGCCGTGGGGAGACCATTGAAACTTTTTCTCTGACCCCGTAATATCGCATCTATGTGTACATAAATGGTGTCCCGTCGAATTGAATGTATGCTCGTATTATCGTACGTATATGGGGTTTCCCCTGTCAAATACCTACTTTGTTACACAACGTATATAAGTACGTATCGATATACACATCGACTGCACTAAAAATCGGCGGGTGGTCTATACGGTCTACATAACGGGGGTTCGCATATTATCTACGGTTTTCGCATAGGCTGTCGTCGTCGCGTTAATACGAGCAGAGAATTCGGATTAATTAGTCATCATTTTTTTTTGCATGGGGTTATTTTGTCCCCATGGTGTATTATACAAATTTAATTTTCGACATCAAAGATACACGCTTCTATACGGCGTGTCATGTGGGATGATAGCGCACTCCTTTTCTTTTTTTTTTAATTTACTTTTATCAAAAATGCAAATAATTCGCTTCCTCATGCGGGACCCGCAGTGCTGAAAACTCTACCAAATAAGTTCCTATACGATTATCACCGTATCCAAAAAGCCCTTGTCAAATATTTTCCAAATCAGTTTTTACTTTGTTTTATAACGACACCATGAGACAATTCCCGCATAATATTCAACCCTAATGCATGATAAGTGCAGGAAGTTAACGATCGCAAGAAACTGAGATATTATTTCGAATAGATCATATTTATAATCTCATAAAACGGGGTACAGATTATATCGTAATGGCGAGTGAAATGCCGACAAAAGAAACACGGATACTACACGTCGACGGGATTCTTAAGCGTGACCATTCTCCATCACACCTTCATGAACAACTAGGAAAACCAATTAAAACAATCTCCAAGAAATTAAATAGATACCAGCAATTTGTGTCGTAGTAAATAAATTCTTTAACGATATGGGATTAAAAGGATACCCATGGATGACCGTACCTTTTTCCTGTAATGTATCAAAAATCAAAAGTTATTTTTTAATCTGAAAAACGAAAAGAATAAAAAATACTCCAAGTCCATGTACATTTTCATCTATTTTATGATTCTCTTTAACGGCGACAGTTCCCATTTTTTTTTCTTTCGTTTGGTTTATTTTACAGCTGTGAGAAGATAAAAATGTGACGAGTATATGAGATGAAATCAGATAGAGAAGAAAGAACGCGAGATGAGGTGAAAAAGAATAAGTGAAATAAAATGAAAAATAAAAAATGGAAACACGTATACGAAAAGTATAAGGTAAAGCGAGGGATATGGAATATCACTGAGATTGCTAAGTTCATCAGCTGGGATATATCAATGTGGGATGAGGTTGAAACGACGCAATTCTGAACCGAGTGGAACTTAACGGACGGTCTCAATCCCGACTTTAATCAAACGCTAACCGGGACTGATTTAATCTGGTGTTACTCCCGCCGCAGACTCTGGAGCGATTCTCTCCCGCTCCTGCTGCTGCTGCTGCTCCTACTGGAGTAGGTAATATAATCAAAACACGTGGGGCTGGCTACGGGATGGGCGACCGTTATTTATGAGCTTGCTATTTGCGCCGGCTTCGAGGCGGGCGATATTGACTTCAAGGTGATTAAGGGTTTTCGGGATCCTCGCCTGTTTCAACGTTATGTTAGAGGGATGTCCCGCTCCTGTTCCTCCAGTCACTGCAATACTCCACCGACTGCGTAAATGTCCCATGGGGAATTATAATGCGCGTTACACACTATCCCTCATCCGATAAAGCGTTAAACCACATTATGCGTACACCACTGAAATCAAAGCAATCCAACTGTGTTTAGCCACAACATATATTGGAAATACTTTCTAATGGAATTCAATTCACAAAAAAAAAGTCAGTAATGAGTCAGATAGTGATTTTTTTTGTTATTTTAATAGTCGCACGTAACGTCAATTTTATGCATGAATACAAAGAAAGTTGACACGATACGACAGCTGCGGTTGTGATGATAAATTTAAACACTTCCATATACTATGCTGAGTTAATTCTCAGCACTCCGATATACACCTAATAACTAAAAGTTTCGCTCACATCTACCACACCTGTCGACTGCTTCGCCCCCGTGAGATGTTGAATTATGTATTGTAATAATAACCGCAGTTATCATAGAAGTTTCAATGAACATATAGTATTATAGACCGTCGATGAATTGCGAACTCATATGTCCGACAGGGTGAGAAATGCGTAATTCCTTGGGGAGTGGAAAATATTCAACCTGCAGCAGACGTATATAAACCGATTTACATTTCGATTTTTAAAAGTGAGAAAATAATTGGTACACCCCAAAATAACGTCGGGCAAGCTTCTTCGGACCATCCCCAATATAATTATGATCAGAGACGATACGGTAATTAGTATATATATGTATACATACGTATCTATGTGTGATGAACTCGCGCGGTGCTCAAAAGGCGTATAAAATGACTAGACAATTTTTTTTTCTCTGCTTTTTTTCTTAGGCATCAAGGAGCTGCTACTTTCGCTGTCATGTTCCGATATATTATACCTGTATATGAAGGTGTGCGTAATAATGAGGAGCGGAATCTTTTGTACGCGAAACAACGAGATAGGCCAATATATGTGTGCGTGTACGTACGTAATGACTGTAATAAAAATTTCAAAGCCTAGTTAGTAAGTCGTCAGAAATGAAGTTTGGAATTATCACGAGTTACACGTTGTTTGTCGTAAGCCCTGCGTACGGAAAAGAAATTTTCGCTGCGTCCTGATCAAAAATTATATCTCGCGAAACGGAATTTTCATTTTTTTATCAATTGATCGGATGAACGAAATCTTCTTCTTCATCCTTTTTCACGATCCATCTCCTCGTGTTTTTGTTTTATATAATATACATTTGAGATACATTGCAGCGATTGGGTCACGGTTAATCGAAGCTGTATAACTGCTCATAGAAATTTTTCAAACTCAAGTATAATCTCGAGCTAGTGGTTAATCGCGTGGTCAATTAAACAATTAAATTGTCGAGCGTCATCCGGAGCCCGGGGGCATGGGGGGCAGACGTTATATCCTATATATATATGTACCGCGGTGTACGTCCTGCGAGAAGAGGCTGGAACGATTATCTCGTTCCAAGGCTGGAGCGATCTGTCAGTTTGATCTGACAGTCCGGTGAATCCTTGTATTTCGAACCGGCTGTACATAGGTATACATATACATAGCTATTTTATAAATATACCCCGATTTTCAACGAGCTTAAAGAGAAGCGAAAAGTCAGCCCGGTTACACCACATGCGCAGATCAAGAAACTATTCGAAAGATCCTGGACGGAGATCGACTTGGCTAGCAGGTTCGGGAAATTCCTCAAAACATGCAAACGAAAAAAGAGAAAGTAACCATATACAATAAAATGCAGGACGTGTGATTCTGGTAATGAATCGAAAAAGGATGCTGAAAATGAAAAGCTAAAAAGTAGTTGTAACAAAGGTACTAAATCGATCGAGTTAAAAAAATGAAATTAGTTTTAATGGGAAGTTAGATTAAAATGATCTGCACTTTGGTCGATTAAAAAATCTACTGTGCAGGAATTAATTCTGGATGTGGAGAACTCAAAGGATCTAATACACGAATTGGTAAGACTCGATCTCTCGGGAGGTGGTTAATTCCTGTAATTTTCGCTTCGGAATAGCTTCTGATATACTGTGCACTGTATACACTCGTGATGTTGCATGGTGAAAAGTTTTTGATTTTGCTTCTCGTGTTGGACGTACACCGAATAATAACACTGCAGCAGGAATGATTAGAGGTGGTATACAAGGATGAAAAAAAAAAAAAAAGAAACAGAAAAATTATGGATTGGGAAGATCCAATAAGAGCGAGAAAGAGCTTTCGGTATTCCGGCCGAATAATTACCACAGAGTCAGTCGCTGCTAATTCCAGGTGCGGCTCTTTCGATTATACATTATACATATTATATCCTTGCGAAATCAGTTGCAGAAATTTTACAAAAAATTCTAAACAAGAAAACGCGATTTCTCGGTATCCAAACGAATTTGACGACACCCGGGGATCCAGGATTTCCGATTTTTTTGCATTCGATTTCGATTTTTTTGCGAGGATCTACAGATCTGATTCGTTTTTTTTTCATTCCCTCTCGTTTGAGAAAGTGCTCGCTATAATATATAATAATTTCGTTCCAACAATAAGTTCGTTGGTGTTAAATTATGACAAAATAAATCTGTTTGGTTTGTCTGCTCGATTTCTCATTCGAACGCGTTATGGTGCCGCAGCTATCGTATAGTCTTGCCACGTTGTCACGGGTGAGCGAAGATGAGGTCCGTTTTGTGGGCGTGACGAAACGCAGTAGGATCTCATCCCGGACATATATACGCGCGACCCCGTCAACGATAGCTGCACAGTTGAAAAAAAAAGAAAAAATGAAAAAAAAAGAAAAACCGCAACCAAAGCTTAAGAAGCTTACGTGTATAGAGAAGAAAGCTAAACTGACTATGGGGTTGTGCGGCGCGTGCGCTTCGTTCCAAATACCATATTACCTTATATACCAGTCACTGCTGCATATATAACACCAGATATATAGGTGCAAGTGACGATGGATGTCGGGGCGGCGACAAACCGACACGATTAATAATTCCGAGTATATTTTGAGTCCAAAAATTTTGACAAGGGTATAACGGAAAGAGATTTATATACATATATTTTTTTATTCTAGTTGGTTTTTCATTTCAATTTTTTTTTAACGTACCTTTTAAACTCGGTACAGATAAGGTAGACGCGATTTTTCTAGTTTGGCAGTGGCAGATACAGGGCAGTCGTTTGTTCAAATTTGCAAAAACGGAATTTAACGGAGTTTTTTTTTAAAGTTTTTCGAGTAATTGGCAACAAGAAATACGTCCTCGTTAACGCCCGTTCAACGTGATTTTGAGTATTGAAAATTGACCGTTTTTTACTTTACCTCTTTTTCGCATGCCGCATATATTGTCTATGTGTGCAGTTACGGTACACTCGTATATATCAGACCGCATGCTATATATCGTATATTAGTTTAAACACGCTGTAACGAGCGATCTCGGCTGCAACAATGAAATATTTGTAATTACCTGCATGCAGTGCAGGGATAATTAGGACACGTGTCAAGTTCAGAGCGAACGACGTGTTCGTTATAGTTAATGGGCTACGATGCGCTTCAACCGTGCTATATGCGCCATTATTATAACGTTATCTACGTGTCCAAAGTATCGCATGGATAGGCACCATATGCATAAATAAATTCATCTGTTTTTCGATTGCGTGATGACAAAATCCAACGTTAAATATCAGATCGCTTAGCTGTGCGACGTGCAGGATTTTTTTCAAAGTATATAAATTATTCGTCGCAATAATTACGCACGTTCAAGTCTGACACCGTAGAAATTAAACGTGTACGTACACGATCAGCATCTTGATCATCTCATCATCGTCATTGCGCTCAAAAAAAAAAAACTGCTACGGATAAAATGTTCGCATATAATTCAACACCGAACAAGCTCATGTATTTTAAAAGGAAACTTTACGCGTGGTACCTACGCTGGATTTTCATGGTCCGATGATTTTACTCTAAGAGACTCTAAGAGTAAAGAGCGCATAAAAACGCGAGAGTTTTATATCCCCGTAAAGTTGCTGCCGCTGTTGCTGCAGGACGTGTAATCTGTAGAGATCGGTTATGGCTATTAGTTGAACGTTTAATTCAATGCAAGGTATGTATTAGGTGGGTAGGAAGTTATCTGCAAAGAATATATACATTTATATATATCTACACGTCGTATAAACTAGTCCCAACTGACGATAGTGTACGCGATATGTAGGTATGTATATAAATTTTCAAACCCACGCAAAAATTTTATTATATCATGCCCCGTTCGTACAGACATTATAATAACATCGACGCCAAGCGTCTCGCGCTCGCGGTTTCATATAATATCGATCACTCGCGTTAAATATCGCATATCCGTTGTAGACGGTGTAAAATATGCATGAATATATTTTTTTTCTTTTTCTTTTCATTCGTCATAACTCGCGACCATTGAATATAAGTGCATTATATGGTTAGTATGTATGTAATAATTGCGACAAATAACAGCACGACCGATAAATAATCTTATACGACTTTTTTTTTTGTTCTTCAATTCCGTACACGTTTACTAGATTTACATAATATTATCATGCTGCAGCGTTGCAGGATTAATTTCCGCTGCACCTTTTTTTTTTTTTTATCGCTTCAAAGTTAAAAAATCTCGTTTCATTAATTAGTTGGACGGAGTAATACAAAGAACGTCGATTATAATATATTTAATACTCGCGATCGAGAATGACCGATCGATTAATCGATCGATTATTGTTTTACACCCCGTATGTGCACGATACGTGTAGGTGTACGTATATAAGTATATAAATATATGCAATGCGTACAAGGATTTTATACAGGTGTGGGTGGGCGTTTTCGAATCAAGATAGCGATATACGCGTCGAGGTTTTCTATATAATATTTGAGTTTGTGCGTCGCGGCGCGTTAAGGGCGGCGGGCGTCGGTATTAGCCGTCACGGCGTCTGTGTACATGTATATATGCACCGCTCGTGGCTCGTATAAATTTACGAACGTGGGCGTGGTGGCTCGTCGCGGGTCTCCTAAGGTTCTTCAACGTCGAGGTCCCCCTGGGGTCACGACTCGAGAGGATTCAACTCCACCGCGCATAGATACGTCACAGGTCTACACATGCGTACCTACATTACACGTATACACTCGCATATTGTATTCGTACGATATATCGCCGGTACTGCAACGAAACTCGAGGTGCAGGTGTTTGCGATCCGCAATTAACAATAAATATCATTACAATTAATATTTGAGGACAGAAATGAGATGCGATCGGGTGTTTAACTGGAGGGGAAAGTCCTCGAAGACAGTAACTTGAATTATGGTTGAATTTTCTCTAATTTGTCGAATTTGATTCCTAAAATTTTTACAAATCAATTAATAATTTCCACTATAACTAGGCGCACCGCGGAGATAAAAGCTTCCAATAAAGCTTCATCTGCATATCAGAACTCACCACAGTCGATAAAATATCTATGAACGGGAATGACGTCATGAGATTTACGTGTCCGACAATGATTCCCATTTAAACATATCCAGCTAGCTATATGGTGTCGCACCCCGCAGAGTTCGGCATATTTTTTTTTTTTTCTCTACGTATACGTAAAAGCTCATAGCTACGTGTGTATAGATCTTTAAATACAGGATGGTTAAGAACGACGCTTTCTTCGCGACGCTTTATGGTCAAATTATATAATGACAGAACGATGACTGGCGCTCGCTAAACACCTGCATTTAATGCTGTGCGCAGCATCCCTGAATCTTATCTCGCGGATACGATCCCGCTGTTCAGATTAATATACACCGTACTACGGCCGTTATAAGGTGAAGCGAGCAAAGAATGATCGGGAAAAAAAATCGTCATAGAGACGAAGGAACGTGGGCGAGGTATGGTGTGCGTGCGTATACGTGTATATCCGCTATAACATGGGTCGAAAAAACGCGGTCGTTATATACCTCAACTACATGGGTGGTCGCGCTATGGGACGTCTCTCGTCAAGTGGAAAGTGACGTTTGAACGCCAGATATCTATCACGATTCTGAATTACTTATAATATACTCACCTACCATATAAGTGATTTGACGACTTTCATTTATGTATATAGAAAAACTCTGCGACTCATCCCTAACGCGTACACCCACGCACTATAATTTCTTCTTTTTTTTTTCTTTCACCTTTTTCACCCTAAGATCATTACGGATCCAATTTTTTTCATCGTGTACTTCCGAAAGTAACGAATATAAGTAACGAGATAGCGAGCAGTGTGCAATTTCAATTACGAGATTTCGATACCATTTGCAGATCATAAATTATGTAAATTTGTCATATATCGAGTAGACACGTCTCTATACGTAAAATTTACATGGATACATATGTATACATACGTGTCACATTTTATTACATAAATGTACATTATAGTATACATATGTATGAAACGTACATCGCGGTGAGTTAATAATATTTTTCGTTCATGACAAAAGAACGTTAACCGAGTTTTCTACGTTAATAACTATAGTTATATTATATAATATTGATAATGTTCACGATCTTTTTACAACGATCGCCGTAGCTGTTTTAACTTTTACTCCTGTTTTTAGCAGCTCTAGCTCGTCCGTACAAGGTGTACATTGAGATATAGACATAGTTTTTGAACTGGTGAATTTTGGGACATAAACAAAGTAATTAATGGTATTTACCCATTTAAAACTTTCTCGGTATATAAGGCGTATAGCCATAGCTATTTTGTGTGGCTCGTGTACGGTGCGATCAGCTTTTATAAATATAATATAGATCGATAAGACACACGAGGGACCCCGTAAAGCCCGTTCCGTTATTTTATAAACGCGTCGCTTCTAGCCGTTCGTACGTTTTATGGCTTTTAGTAGTTATAACAATTTTAACCGCATGTGCACGCGTAAAGTAGGTTCGCTTTTCGTATTCTATATAATAAACCCACCCACACGCGACTCCGTTCACATACCACATACGTATTATATTTATAAAGCTAATTGCCATTTCACAGCACCGGCTCATGAACTCGGAATGAATCGATCCGCGTTTTCCCAGTTCTATACTAAAACATCGAAGACTAAAAGCATGCAAAATTATGACAAGAAACGCCAGATTCTGTCTCTTCGAAGGAGATCAAACAATCATCATTCCAACGACCTTGAAACCATTCAACGACCTTGACCTCATTCATATCTCCGCGCAGTGCGGTCATATGCAGATGCGAGTGAAACGAATGTGTGAAAGGACGTTTTTTTTCATTTCATATAAATTTTTTTTCGTTTTTGCAGTTCTGGCAAAAGTTTCGAGTGGATTCCGGAAATGGTAACTGCGTGACCTCCGCAACAACTGTACCGCACTTATATATCTCTCGCGTTCTATCGACTCGAGTTCTTGTACACCGTATAGTTTGAAGACGGTGCGAGGTTATCGCGCAGCATCCACGAGGCTGGTTTTGCGGTTCGCGCGGTGGTCTGGACGGATTATATGTATACATATATATAAACGCGTATATATGTACACGAATACATATATGTATATAAGAAGAAACACACGCACTTGGCATCCTTCGGGGCCCAGAGGAAGGCGTGGTTGAGAGACGCGCGACGTCCATTTGTCTCGAGCGCCTCCCGCACCAGGAACGCCCTGCGTCCCACGGGCATCGATCACATCTTCCTTCTGCCTGCAGTGCACGTATATATATACGAAGCAACGAAAGCGAACGTCTCCTTCTTACGTTTCTTTCACTAATTTTTTCCACAATTTTTTTTTCCTCTTTCTTTCTTTTTTATACATCTGTATAGCTTCCTTACGCGCCAGGCCTCTCCGAAAAAGGTAGAATTTTTTTTTTCCATCCCCATAATTCGAACGCGGTGAATTTTTTTTTGTGGCTCTATAGTGTTATATATTTTTGCAAAAATTTGCATAAATTTTTATGTAGAGAGATAATGACTCGATGCAGTGGACGTCGTTTGTATCGTTGACGATAAAATGACGAAGAGTAAACCCTGAAAATAAAATAAAAAAAAAAAGAATAATAAAAAATGCCCCAGAGGGTTTCCGGGTTCAGGATATTTCGGTGATCGTTAGCGAGATATGGGCGGTTTTGCCAGAGCTTTCTAGCTGCTTGCACCGGGTTATGTATATTCCGCTGAGAGGGTTATACGTATATAATAGCATCATCGTAAGAAAACTAGATGTGAAGAGAGGCGAAAGGCATCGCGTTACAATTAGCCGTTTTCACTGCACAGCCACCGACGTGTCAATCATGACCTCTAAATAGACCGGTGCACTCAGTAAATTCATGTATGAATACATACGTGCATTATACGATGCATGCGTGTATTGGAAATATGAAAAATTACCTCGAAAATTACCCATATATTATACTTCACACTTAATTCCATCACCGTCGAACTCGTAATTATATGATTCCTCGTAATGTATACGATAATTTAAAATCTAACTCCGGCCCATGTGCACATAAGATACTGTAAATAATTACATACGATGCATTTATGTATAATATATATAATGGTAATATTTTTCTTTTTTTCTTTTTTTTCACATGCACTAATAAATTTGATTCGTTTATTATTTTCTGTATTAGGACTAATTTTGCCAATACGCGCAGCCAATATACCACGTTTGTAAAAAAGAAAAAAAAGAAGAAAAACTTAATAATTATCGATGCTATTACAGATCTAAAGTATATAACTGTTATACCTGTATGATAATTAATTGGACTATAGAATTTTGTACCCATAAAATGACTTCAGGGTTGAAATTTTAAGCCGCTATAATTATATGGGAAAAGAAACTGATTGTAAATCGTACGGGGAACGGGAAATTGGCGAGCTCACCTAGTACGTCCTGCAGGATCGATTGATTCTACCGCTGAGCAACCACTGCGGTCCGCCAGCATCAACAGTGTAACTTCCTTACCGGTACAATTCTGGTTGCCCTTGACTCCCGGAGCGCGAAAATTTCTATGTATACTATACGCTTCTATGGATTACCCCGGGATCGCACCTGCGATTGATCGATTTTAAATCAGTAATTTAATTTTCTCATAAAAAAATTCGGGTCGATCTTCCTATTCGTTATGTACCGATCGATACACGCGTAATAAAATTAAACAATAATAGTAATAATTCATGTACATATGGTTCCAAACTGGGTAAATTATACTGCGAGTATAATAAAAAAAAAAAAAAACTTCAACGAGGAACGAAAAATAAAAATAAAATAAAACGAAGAGAATCTTGGCTATAGTCGAATGATCGGATGATAGTTAATCGTTTTCTAGGAGCGATGAGGTGCGTCGTTCGGGCAACCCGAGTGTATAGATATATATATTCCAATATAACCTAATCTTTCTAAAGCACGAGCGATATAAGGTATATGTATATTGTATATAGACATATATCTAATCGATTATATGCTAAACACGCTGACCGATGCCGTCGGTCGCTTTTATAAGTCCGCGTCGATTTTTGATTAACTTTTAATACAGAGCACAATATGGTATCCATTTCTTAACCGTCCATAGTTTCAGTGTATTATATATGTATAATGCTACACAGCGATTATATACCGAGGTACAAATAAAATTAATATATAATCAGATAGAAAATAGCCATGTATTATACAGCACATCTAATTTATTTTATATGCTGCATAAATTAACAGCTCGAATGGAAAAAAAAAGAGTAACAAAAAAGTTCATTTTTCTGATCGTAATTACATAGATTTTTTTGCAATTTCTGCAAAATTTCTATTTAATTTATTACGCCGGAGAAATTTTCTCTTCACAATCTCGTAATAAAGCAATTGAATGGAAAGATGAAAAATCAGACGAAATTCCGAATGACCGGTAATTTGAATATGACTCAAACTGTAGCCGGTTTTTTCACGCATCAGTCGTCGATATCGAGTTCCGTTGGTTTTGTATCGCGTGAAACTGCAATTATAATATACAGCGATTGCATATCTTTGGTATAAAACTTATACGAGTGTTAATTGCACGTACATTATACTTATATTTATACACACATATGTGCTGAGTTGTATGCACGATCAAACACATATATAGGCACATAAACTGCAGAAAAAATACATATATACATATATATTTACCCATATACTTTACATACTGCATATTCATGGGGTGATTGATATGAATGCATGGCTGCATTCTAAACGATGCCGCAATTTGATATCTGATCGTATTTTCTCTTTCGCAATTCACCACGCAAAGAGATGTCCCTTTTCCTTTTTTCTCCTTCATATTTTCTTCTTTTTTTCTTTTTCTTCTGGTACATTCATTCCTTCTTTATATCCTCTCGCTGAATATTTTTTCTGCTTCGAAATATCTCTACGTAGACAATATTTTTTTTTCTATTCCTATACTTTTTTTTTCTCTGCATAGGATACGGTCTATGATTTCTAATTACCGTTTACCACACACCGCCAATATACGCGTACAATAAAGCGACTGATAAACTTTTTATTTCTAAAAAACAATCGAATTATTCTTGATTCATCTTTCTTGCACAAGAATTATTCAAACCACAGCCCACGCTCAACTTTCGTAAAAAAGAAGAAAAAAAAACATCTTTTTTGGATCTACTTTTCGCATATATTTTTCATCCCTAAATGTATAAAATTTCTTGTCCACGTATAACGAAGTATGTACTTGAGAAAAATTTTACAACGTGAAATATACGTACAGAAAAAAAAGAAGATTGATAAATAAAATTTAAAAAACTTTGTGGATAAAAAAATGGTCGTTATTATGCGAACATATTTTGCCCGGCACTTGGAGGTCCTGCAGCGCAAGCGTATACATAATACCTTCCAGAACAAGTCCGCGGTCGATTTTATCTGCGGAATTTTGAGGCTCGTCCGACGTCCAGCGTGGGAGGATAATATCCCTTTGTACATAGGTGCGTTCGTGATGGTTTTTTTGTTTGTTTTCTCAACTGCCTTATTTCTGTGAATTTTTTTCTTTTGTAACTTTTATTCTACATCCACCCTTTTCCCTTCTCTCTTTTTTTTTTTTGTTTCTTGCACATCGCGAAGATATGCAACTTTACACGCGTCGGGGCGGTCTCCTTATTTACCTGAATTAAAATTTTTTTCTTCTCTCTAATTATTCCAAAATTTTGTGACGAATCGAAAGAAGAAAAAAAAAAACGATTTTTAAAAGTGTAGATTCTCCGAAAAGAAACTTCTTAAACTGTTATACATACGGTTTGAAATTGATGAGAAACTATGGAGAAAATAGAGAGTAAAAGTTTTTTTCCAACTAAACTTTGCTATGATATTGCTGCCCTGCATACTGCAAGACTATAGAGGAACTTGTTCGACGGGGCAGCTGTAGCTGCAGCAGCAGCAGCGGCAGCTATCTGAGCGATAATATCTTACAAGGGGTCGGTCTTCACCAGGAACATCTGTCCTGCACGATATTTCCACCACTTTACAAGTTACAGGAGGTACTGCAGTGTTAATCCAAAGCTTTCGTATCATACGCGGTATTATTATACGAATATTACGTATAATAGGTCCTCCATCGATTACAGATATAAATATCTTGAAAAATATTGAGGGGACATCGTAATTTATCGTACTCGCAATTTGTCACCTTCGCGATCTTTTGCTTTTTCTTTATTCAGTCATTTTTCTGAAATAAAATTATAGCGCTACTTCCATCACACATACCTACCCACGTATCGTGTTATATACTTGTAGTATATTTTACAGTGAAAGAAAAAAAAGAAGACACGTCTGGCACGCTCCGCGGGCTTATCACACCCGTATAATTATCACGAGGAAAATAAGTAGTCGATATATCTGATCGATATTATGTTATATTATGGATCGCAGCTTGGATCGTTCTACTTTATAAAGTGCAACGGGTTTGAAATTACCCTCGCGATATTCAGCATGACTGAAAAAAGTTTTGAATGACTTCATTGAAATATTTTTCTCCAGGTGAAATAATTTGCCCTGAATCGTCTTCTGTTTTTTTTTTTTTTTATAGCATGTACCGTGGAATTAACCGTAGGATATGAAATCGAGATTCATGTACGAATAGATGTTCGAAATATTCTTGGATTTGATCAACGTGTGTGTGAATTATTTTCTATATATGTGCAGAGTACGTAACTCTCGATTCCACTCAACCCGAAACGATAACTCAGAGTTAATAGCATACTCCGTTCTTGAAGAGGTTTAATTGTTGGGTTACGATGTCCATCGCTAGACCATCCCGGGCGTATTTATTTTCATCTCTCTTTCTCTTTCTTTTTCTTTCTCTTTTTCTCGTTTTATCTCCTTCTCTTCGCGGAGATCTGAAAGCTCTAGGGCTTTTATCGGTCGACTACCCCCTCGGAAAATATATCAATGCAACAGGGACGCAGAGATCAACGAATTATATTACCGTACGATCGACGGAAATCATTCGGAACGCAGATAAAAAGAATCTCGTGCAAAAAATTAATTCTCATTTGCTTCATGAGAAAAAAGAAACAAAAAACAAAGTCAAAGTTCTAGCCGGATCTAAAATTTTTTTCAAAACTTGTGAGAACATAGGTGTTCTTTCTTTCGTTCTCAAGGAATAAGATGCAGAAACGAAGAGCATGTAGAAATTGTGTAAATCTGGATAGGTGAAAAAAAGAAAAGGGGAGAAAAAAAGAATTGTGGGGTATATTATACGGTGTTCGGAATCAAACTTCTTGATGATGATGATGATGATTTATTTCGGCCGACCATTACGTAGTAATCGTTATTAATTACTGATAATTATTGTAATCCATGAAACGCGCATGGGTTTTCTACGTTTTTCTGCTCTGCAACAGCAGCAGCAGCTCAATGATTGATTTCCTCGGAATACAAACTCCTACTTTTCTCAACTGGACATCGCCCGCTGCAGCACGATATTGCCCGAGATAGCCGTGAGGTTTGTAACTGCTGTAATTATTGATAATTAAAGGAGTCATAATTACACCGAGCCTGGAAACGTTATTTATATTCATTTTTTCATTCCCTCTAATTTTATTTTTCTGATACTATTTACACCGATCCATACTTACTCCAAATATGCATCCAACCCTCTTAAAATTCGAATGCATTTAGATTCGCAGTTCGAAAAATTCTCACATACTTTTTTACGTACTAATCAAATTAGGCGAACAACTAAATCGAGCAATTAATAATTCTGTTTTCTCAAACGATCCTCCCATCTGCGAAATCCATGTATGTATCTTAGGTCTACATGATTCACATATATACGCTACACATACCCAACTATGTGTAAAAGATTTAGTGTGTTTCTGGCCCCCGCCATCAACGTGCTGGTCAAAGATTTTTCAAGTGACGAGGGTGTTACCTGCTCGTATATTTCGGTGGAGCTTTGCTTCCCAGCTCACCCTATACATATATCACATGTATATATGTTATATACCTAAACTCTACGATCGTTTTGACAGCTGAACGTCCTACAAAATTATAGACTTACTCCACCCGTTCGGTATGGTGTATATACATATATACAGATATATATTATGTACTGCAGTCGTAGGTGAGATTTCTGTGGCTTTCAATTTATATACCCGACGGGTGAAAAGGACGCTGCAGCATCAACGTCAAAAAAATAAATAAATAAACAAATAAAACAAAATTAACAAGTAGAAACTAAAAGTATTGCAATTATTTCACAGAGAAAATTACCTCGCAAGCTCTGGCCTGCGGTCTGAGCTTAAATTTTAACGCAACGATCGAATTTGATTTTTCTTTTCCTCGAACAAAGCTGACACGCACTTCACATCATCTTAAATTTTTTCGAACACACCCCCAGTTTCTGTACACCGCATCAAAGTGCTGCCGCATGGTGATGATAATCAATGGGGATAGCTGGATCATTGATGTCACAAATTACGGCACGTGCTGCCTCGCAAGCTTCGCTCCTATTCATTCACGATCAGATCGCTACTATACGCTTTATTGTCGAAATCATCTCTTGAGCGTGATCATCCAGGATGTATAGATATACGTGTGAAAACGAAGGTGTGTGAACATCGCACTCGATTCAATGAATATCCGATGTGATCGCTCCCACGAATTTTGCAACTGTGAATAAGGTATTCATTCGATTTTATAAAACGTGCAGGGAAGAACATCAGGTACTTTCTTCTTTTTTCTTCGCAATTTTTTTTTTCTAAAACCGCGTTACATGGTTTAATTTATCCGGAGAGTTTTTGAAAAATTTATACATCACTCGATGTGATTTATTTATAAATATAAGGTGTATATGAAACGAGCATGCTCGCAACTTGTTACACATACACGTAACGACTATTACATTATCACCTATACATACACATGGGGTACGCACTCGACCAGGACTAACGAAAATTACTGACAGGAAGTTTGAGGCTTTTAAATACCTCGTTATATTTACAATAATATAACAAGCTTCCTTAAAGGTATAACCTTGGAAGTCGAGTAGGCCACTATAATTAATAAACTTTAAATTGTTTGCGAAACGGATATACTTATCACATAGTATATGTGTATTTAATGCCTGCATGAGATTCAGTTGCGGGAAAGCAAATTAAAATTATATGATTAAAAAAACTTCATTACTTTTCATTCCTTTTTTTTCTCCACAATAACTCATCATTTATATCAGCTTAAATCTGTAATTATGTTTCGTATCTAATTCCACTTTTTCAAAGTTTTGGTAAATCTACAAATCAGCATGTTAAAAAAATAAAAGACAAAAAAAATAATGAAAATGACTAGGTTTCGTTCGAACAACTTCCTACGCATATTACGATTCTCCCCGGTATCCTCCATATTGTAAACGTAAATAATTTAGCCAGTGAAATCGAAAACATGTATAAATAAAATGCGACCCTTTTTTTCACCCCACGTATTCTTCGCTTCGAATTCAACATACACCTTGTCGAAGTTATACACATGTATGAAATGAATTGAATATGAGCGCAACGAGACTCTGACTAATTATAAAACCTCCACCGTACAATACGCTTTAACGAGGTAGACAGAAGTTCTGTTTTTTTTCCCCCGGTTTCATCGTCAGTTCGATTCATTTTTTTCTCCCTAACGACCGCCTGACTAATTTGCTCCTTACTCATGCGATTTTGGAATATTTTTTACTTTCGTTCTCAAAACTGTATAAGGACCAAAAAAAAGCCTCGCATACGCTTCTAAATTTTGTGACAAAATTTGTGATCGACTCTTGACATTTTTTTTTTTCACAGTAAATTTAAAAATGGGAAACTATTATTTTTTTTCAAAATACACGTCGATACCTACACAGGTATATCGGCTGTTGTTACATATAGCTCGATAATTATCTATAGATATACGACGATTCGCGGATGTCACATGCGTTGTTGATGACAGACGAATAGTAATAATTATCGTACGCCCAGTGATCCTTGATTACAGGGTATGTAGACGTCGATATATCTAGATGTTACGTACATACAAACTCGTTGAACTCGACTGACCTTTGCCATTGCATTTCGAATTGCATGTTTTCACGTATTCTTTTTTTTTTCTCTCTCTTCCTTCTCTCGTTTTCTGCGTGCACACGTGACAAAGAAAGAAAAAAAGCGTTTTTTCGTACATGAATATCGCGAGTCTGATAAAAATCATTGTTATCAACGAAATTTGGTTTTTATTTTTTTGTGTTTTCAACTTTTTCAATATTAGAGAATAAGCGTCTCCTAATTATGTGCAATAAATTATTCATACACATGATCCTGTATAAGTACGTATTCTATTAACATACATGTACGTCCAGAGTAGGTAAATAGATATACATATGTATGTATATATTTTTTTTTCATGTTGCACGCGTACGGCACGTGTATGACTGCAGAGCTTTCATACGCACATACATAATTCTTGAATTTATACACCCACGTATGTACGAGTCGAATAAAACTGGGATGAATATTGGTGTATTTCGGGGTCGAATGAAGCGGAACACATACTCGTAGATACGTACAAATATATAGGTATACATATGGGGTGGTTTTTGCCCTTCGAGGGCGTCAGGGGTCGTAAGAAATAACATCGAAAAAGAAGCCGTGGATAGGTGTAGATATACGCGAAGCCCGATTTACGGCTTAGAACTTCCGGTCGCCTAGCGAGCATTATTGAGATTAACAGAACCACCCCTGCACCTACGTGTACATACACATAACTCCGCACACTAATTCATTCGGAATGGGTTAGCTCGTTCGGTAGTTTCCGAAAAACAGAGAATAAAAAATGTTGAAAGGCAGAAAAAATACGTTACAGGGTGGTCTTCAATCGAGGCTTTTTATTCGAATCCGAATTCTCCATACAAGCGTGAGCAATGAAATGTCCTTGATAAATTAAAAACAGAAGAAAAAATCCTCAGATCTAGTCAAGTAATCCTTGCAGGTTCTTATAAGCTAAAAAAAATGTTTGATAATTATTTTTTTGTGATAAAAAACGAAACGGATTCCGATAACGAAAAGTTTGAAAATTAAATTCAGACCACGTATAGTACTGGTATACCTTTTTTTCTTCCATACCCAGAAAATATGCCTCTCAGATTCACCCTGAACGATAAGCGCGACTTACGAGAAAAAAATTACTTTACAAAACTAGTTTACCTACATAACCCTTATATGGTAGTATAGGTGTATGTGTATTACATCTATCTACTCGAGCTCAAGGGCACGGGGTGCAGATGTTAGATAAATTGTTTTATGGGATTTGTTTGCTAATTTCATTTTCAATCTAATCAGATATACGGTAGCAGGGTGAGTAGTTCGCCCCGTTCTCGTTCTATTGTTACGCGACATGAAATTTCGTGTTTCTTTCTAATTGAAGGCAAATTTTTTCTTCAATTTTCCTTTCCCTTCTTTCTCTCTCTCTCTCTCTCTCTTTCCAATGGCACAGCCTGTGATTATTTGTTAATGGCTCTTAATTATGGATAATAAATTCTTACACTTTCTTTCATACATACATTTCATTATACAACAATTATCATCGATAAAAAGAAAAGTAAAAAAACGAAAACAAAAAACGCGATAACGTACGTTACATATATTATACATTCATCCAAACGTGCAGAGTCACGATTTCGAGATGGTTAATTAAAAAATTCAATTGACAAACGAAAATTTCTATACTGGTACGTGGGTATGCGCGCGTATCACGTGTAGAAGTTTCGGTGCGAAATAATAATAATAAAAATAATAATCGCGGTAGAGTAACGATATATGTATGTATGTGTGCATATACCGGTTGAACGAGGGAAATTTATACTCGAATTATAGTAGGTAAATTTGTTGTCCACGAGTTTATAATGGTCGGTAGAATATATGGAGTTCGATATATCAGTGAAGGGGTATTCGGACAATTTTAATCCCGCGTATGAAACCCATACGGTTTCGTATCGAAGAGAATGATGATTTATCGATGAAACGCGTGTGGCGGGAAAATGATACAAAATGACGCTGTGGCAATCACCCGATATACGTACATAGTATGTATGGATATACATACCGAATCAGAAACACGAAACTTGCAGCAGAGTAATATATTCGTATATAACACTACACATGTATCGGAACGCTATATAAAAAGCTTTTATATATGTGGGAAAAAAGAAGTAAAAAAATTTTACAAATTCGATAGGGAAATAGTACCGAACGTGATAAATGCAGACCAGCAGTAAATCAAAACTCTCGACGTTTTGTCGAGCGAATTTTCGTCATCCACCTCTCCATTGACTTTGTACAAAAAAAAAAGAAAAAGGTATAATGTACTTCGTTTTGCAGAAAAAGAAAAAATTTAACGTCACACTTCGTTTGCCCGTATGACAAGAATTTTTTTCTATCTTCAAATTTTAAGTTGAGAATAAATTAGAAAAATAGAAATAAAATAGGATGATCAGGTTCTTTTCGATAGAATCGATCTTGACAATATGGCAAAACGAGTCGGATGAGACGAACGCTGCAATTTTGTGCTGCAGTGCGAAACTCTCCGAGTCGCAAAATATCTCATGGTAAATACATTACACGTATATACGCAATATTCATACATGTATATGTGAAAGATAATATTATTACATACGTACGTACGTAGAGTGCGGTCATTGGCTGGTTACCTGGGGCATTATGGGCCTTAGAGGGATCAGCACCAGCGCTGATCTTCTTCCTTTAAAAACTGCAGCGCTCAGGACTTGATCAGGAACGCGGTTGCCGCTCGTGGTTATCAAGTTAACCTTTTGCCATACGATGCCCCGACCGGCTCTTTTTTTATTCAATTTCTTTTTTTTTTCTTACCTTCTTTTCCTCAAATCTCCATCCCTCTCACGTTTGCTCTTTTCTTCTCGTATTATATATTATATACAAAAAAAAAAAAAAAAAAATAAGGAACGAAAGAAAAGAAAAAAGGAGAAAAAACTGCTGCGGCTGACCGATCCCCCGAGACTGTTACACGTTGTTGCATCTGCAGAGAATCGAACTTGCGAGGTGTGAAACCACTCAAAGCAAAGAGCCATGAAGATTGCCGCTAGTTGGTATGTATAGGTATATATATATACCCATTATCTCAGGTAATCCACAACTCGTACAAGTCTCATGGGTAAGTCGATATTACGGATATGTACATCTATGTGCCTACTTATGTACCGTATCGACATGAAACCCTTCAGCTTTTTATTACTTCGGAACGAAACAATTTGTACTCGTTGAAAAAAAGGCTTAAGTTTTGGAGCGTCTCGTCCCTTGATAGATTTAATTGCTTCGGCTTTGATTGCTCTATATAAAATTTTAATCGCTAACGAGGGAATTAATTCGATAAATATTAGGCATGTCCACATACCTCACACTCACCGTATATCATCAATTGAAAAGGTGTGAACGCAGGTTCCACATTAGCATCCAGACTATTTGTAACCGATCAGCCACCCGCGGTGACCTCCTCAAAATCTGAATGGGTTCGCGGTTGTCGCTCAGCGTGCGTTCCCAGCGGGTTTTCTCTCCCCTGGAGCAGCAACGGCAGCAGCATCATCATCAGCAGCAGCCCATCTTGATCTTCTTAGAAAAAAATACCCCACCTTATCTAGTTTGACAAAAATGAAAATGTCCTTATTGTATCTACGAATCACGATCTTTTTTTTTCTTCACAAATTAAAACTTGGAAAATTTAATTAAACACGTATTACACACTATTAAATTTTCCCTATGCGGTACCTACCCAGCATATATTTTTTATTTTGATTTGCTTGAAATTTTTTTTTTTTTCTTCCCACTCTTTTTTCTTTTTTCTTTTTCTAATCAATTAATTTATCACGATGCTCCTCTCGATCGCGCGCCGACTCAACAAGCTCGCACATAAAAAGTTTATGTTAGATACCCATGTGTATGCGTACGTGTGAAGGTATTCGACTCGATGCATATAAGATTCGAGAGTTTGGGAAGATATAAAAGGTACGAAGTGGGGCCCAATATCGAGATGAACCTGGAGAGAAGTAAAAAGGCCGAGGATGTTCCATTAGCTTATATACACACATACTATAAATATATGCACCTTTTCTATACACATATACACACCTACCCACCTATATAATCGATGGCCACGTACAGATGCGACCCTGAGATACGAACCGTCGCGTAGGCCACGTATCCAGATTGTACATAAGGTACGAGCGACGCGATAATTAGAAAATTAAATTGTCTACTCCATCCTTCTCCTTCGTCGTCGCGTATATCGAAGACCACCGATCGCCTCGTCTCGCGTAACATTCCCTAGAAGAAAAAAAGGAAAAATAAAAAAAAATTAAAGAAAGGAAGAAACCTGATGATCGAAGAAAAAATAGCCAATCGGCATGTGTTACGTGAAAAATGTGATCACGAATTTCATCGTTTTCCAAGGTATACATACCCATGTATCCTGCACCTATGTACACGTGAAGTGTCTGCATAATGTACGATACATAAAATAAAAGAAAATATATACACATGATATAGGAATATAGCGATAGTAAAAAAGGATGCATCCGCGATAGTCCCTGTAGATAGCCGTTGGGCCTGTTGGGTGGGTGGATGATTTAATGTACGATAGAAAGCAAAGGTGGTGGTGTTAGTGTTGTTGGGGGGGGAAAGAGGAGATTCTCCCCCGAGCCTGATATTTTAATACGCCACGGAGCGTGATGGCCGATCGTCCATCTCCTGGACTCCTTTGTTGTGCGTGCATACCTTCAATTTTGCATAGGTAAATCATGATGCATCGGCTGCTTCCCCCGCATTCTTCCCTTCTTCCTTAAAATCGTTGGATGTTCAACACGGCTCGGGTTAACCGCGTGCGGAATCCGACAGAGAAACGGCAGCTCGCATTCTGTTCAGGAAGGAAAACACTGTTTGTTACAATTATCTACTTACACATTACGTATGTATACCACCCTCGATTTATTACGCGCTTCTTCATGCTTCCTATACCTTCCAATTTATTCCTTCGCATATTATACCCAAGGTGAATCTCCATCGATTTTCATACTTTTCTCGATGTAATTTTTTTTTTCTTTCAACTAAATGAATTGTCGTACGATATTGTTTGTAAATGAAGTGGGTATTGTTCTATAGATTATAGATCGTTAAGGGTTTCCAATTTTCGAGATACCGAAGCCCTGCATCGACTCGTTTCGTAGGAGATTAGGTTTGTGAGAAAACGAAAAAAAGGACGAAGAAAGTAGTGAAAAAAATGTATTTTCGAAGTAGTGGAAGGTTTATGGTTGGTTCCCACATATCTTTCTCCAGTGTTCGAAAGCCACCCCCGCGTGCGATAGCTTAAGCTAGTCCGAAGGCGCGCGCGCGGTACGCCATATACGAGTTTCAGTTGAGCAATGCTTTGACGTTGTTTTTTGTGTCTGGCGGGCCCTTCGCCGACCGGGTCCAGGGGGCCCGCCACGATTTAGTGGCCCTAATTGCAGGGTTCAGCTATTTAATTACTGGGTTTGAACCCCTCCATCTCTCCTCCTACACTCCCTTCCACCTTCGATTCTGCCGCTACTCCTGCTGTAGTTGTTATATACCGCGTGTATATGTACACATAAATATATTCATACACACACACTCATACGTACCTATACGGATTGCTGCCCTTCGACGGTTTATAAAAAATACCAAATGAGTTCTTATTGTGTACCGATAATTTTAGTACACATCGGGTATAGGGACGAAGTTAAGGAGATGTTAATGCGGGGGTGGAAATTTAATAAAATAATTTTTTTTAACAATCTAAAAGTATCACCGCGCATCTTTTCGTCGAGAAATTTATCTCACGTCGGCATGAAACGATTTGAGTTTAATTTCTCGTTATAATTTACGAACGTCGCGCGCGATTAATTAGGTACCCATGATGTATATTAATTAAATATCACGTGTCCAAAAAGAAAAAAAAAGATGGAGCGCGATAATTGATTTCTATGGTAATATACCTTATACGCATGGGTATATCTAATTTTGTCTTTTTTCTTTTCTTTTTTTTTGTAGTTTCAATTTTCATTATCTACTCGGACATTTTTTTCGATCAAAGAACATTGCATAAATTTTTTCATATTACCCGTACGGACGGCGTACGTTTTCCATCTAACGTTGCGGTGTGAGAGTCGTGATAAAATACGCGATGATTTATGGCTTCTATACCCGAATGATTATTATTTTTGTTTTAATACGCCACTTGGCCTCCATTTTATTTCACACCCACGTTCAAAGCAGCAGCAGCAGTGTTTTACGGTTTCCCCTACCTCCTGGACGAGGTGGTTCTTATCCTTTCTGACCCTCCTGTAGAACCGCCATGCTTCTATATACCCATGTAGCTTTAGCTGCAGCAGCAGCACGAACCAGACATATTTCACCTTTGACTTACACCAGCTTACTTGACCACACGTATATAGTCATATCGTATCCACATACTATTATGCGGTGCGTATCTCCTTGAGGAAGAGGAGAAACGACGCCATTTTGGTATCTAAAAAGCTCGCAGCAGATAAAACGTTCTCTACGATGATAATTAGTTGCATGAACTTGAGATTAATTAACTTTACCTGCAGCGAGCGATACAAACGATTAAGTAAATCCCGCGGAAGATATTTTTACAAATTTAAAAAACTGTACGAAAACCATCGATCATAGATCTAATTAATCACGTATCCAGACAAAAATAATACCACGTATAATTGAGATGAAAATAAAAAAAAAGAGGAAAAAAATTTCAAATGAATAAATACTCACGTGATTCGAATGCCCGAGGGCGGTAAAATAAATCTTAACAATGGTCGAAAGAGTGAAGAGTGAAAAGTAAAAGAAGAAAGAAAAAAAAAGAAAAAATTAGGTAGGTACTGAACAAGAGGAGGAAAGAAAAAGAGAGACGGAGAAAAAAGGAGAATCGTTATCACCGCATGCGCCATCGCCCGAAGGAATGTTTTAATCGTTGCTAATAACAGGTTACATCTGTAACAATTACCCCGCACATATTATAAACCACATATGGCCCCAAGTCGAAACATGGAGGGATTTTTAAGAACGTTATGCTTCAAAAAATCGGTTCAGCTGGTTCTGCTGTGCAGCGCTACCAAATGATTGATAAGTCCATAAAGCGTATCGTTTCCCTTTTTTCGATTCCATGTGTAATACATACACATACGTATTATTTCCTCACAAGTGTTGTGCGTATGTGATATAAATTTGTATCGGTATATATGTCCGAATCGTTTCGTGTACGTATATATAAAATATCACCTACCTCCCCACATATAGGTGTCTAAATATATGTGTATACGTATATATATATGTGGCCGCGGGTGACGTAGTGACGAGATGATGACCCCCCTAAACTTTGAATCATTGTGATTACAACGCCCGCGTAACCCGTAAATGTGCAGCGAGGCAAAAGCCACTGCCACCGTTGCACTGCCTCATCCCTTAACTTTTTTTTTCTTTCTCTTTTTCTTTTTTCTTCCTTTTTGTTTTAACCACTACGAAGCTTGCCCTGCCTCACTAAACTCCGATCCGAGTTTCCACCACCACATAATCAGCCTTTATATACCCCGCGATGCGTGCTTTAATTGTCGGGTTTGCCAAGGCAAACCTACACTTATATCATATGCACATATATACGGTATATGTACCTTTCCTATTATAAAACCCGCTCGCGCCCTGTGCCATGATTTGCTGCTCCTGCTCCTGCTGCTGCTGCTGCATTCGCATGGTTCAAAGAATCCTCATCTGCAGCGATATCCTTATTATTTTTAATTTTCTTCGATTTTCCTTTTTCTTCTATTCTCGATTCTTTCCATCTGCTTATAGTATTCGATATACGCACTGAACTTTTACTACATTACGTGTACGACACGTTACCAAAAAATTAATGGTGGTCTTTATTTTTTCCATTCAAATTGTGTTCACTTTTTTGACCCATGCAATACGCGATATGCAATGGTATGAGACTTCGAAAGCGATATACAGTGAGAAAAATCTCTGTTCTCTGCATCAGCTGGATGAGAATTTTTTAAGTTTTAATTGCAGGCTGCGTAGGGGGAGGCTATTATTCTTTCCTTCTTTCGTTCTTTCGTTCGCGGTTAGTGTGGTTATAAGCTATCCATATATATCCTGAAACGCGTTCAAAAAAATCTTAGAAAGATATAATAACATGGTAGTGCGTAGTCTGTCTGTCTGTCTTTCCGTCCGTCCGACTGTCTGTCCGTCTGTCTGTCCGTCTACTGGAAGTATCGGAGTTTTAGAAGCTAATTTTTCCCGTGTCAGATGTTCATCCCCATGTAGTTCTGAATCCAATATTTTACCATCAGCAACAGCAGCGGCAGCAGGAGCTTCTCATCATCTTATGCATGTCAACGTACTACAATCGACGATTTTTCACTTCGGCATATAACGCAATATGTCATCGTTTTTTCTCTGATTTCTGTCTGTCCGTCCATCTGTCAGTTAAAACCACCTTCGTCTTCGTTCAGGTAATCTCAGAACTTTAGCTGGATTCATTAATCTCGTGGCTAACGCGATCTGCAGTTTACCGTGCATGTGTATGTGTATAGTTAATTTCTGGAAAAATTCAACTCCGTCATAATCCGGCCGGATGCACTGCTATATACATATACATAGTATATAGCTATGTACTACCACTACTCGTACCCCTGTGTATATCGGCCAGTGCAGGAAAGTTAATTGCTTTAATGAGCCGAGCAAAAAAAAAAGAAAGAAAAAAGAAAGAAACAGAAGAAAAAAAATCAGAAATTGTAATTTCATTTATATATGCAAAACGTAAAACGTGAAGACTTGACGTAGGGAAATTCGAATAAATTACTTCGATTTTTTATTTTCTTTATTTTTATTGCGATTTTCCTGTGGGAAATGGAATTTTATATTCGTAGATATGTATCGACGATTGCTCAGACTTATTGAATTTCTTTTTAGAATGATTTTGGAAGAAGGAAAATTTGGTTCCCGGAATGAACATTATATACGATAATATGCTTTTATCGAAGTGAATGCAGCAGTTAAAATTATAATACGTTCTCATTAAATTCATTATCATTTGCCTGACCTGCAGCACCAGTATAAACTCGATTAAAATATGATTATGTTTAACAAGAGCGAGAAGTGCACCTCGTTAGGCGTCAAAGTAAACGTTATGCTGTAACGCGAACGCACATATATGCATAACTAATTCGCGACGCTTATTTTCGCATTTTCATAACTTTTTTAAAGTGAATTTTAAAACAAGATTCACATGCGTCGTACATGCTATAGGTATATGTGTGTGCGTCGATGAATAAAATTTGAACGGACGCGATTACATGTAAACCGTAATAGTCTTGGCTTGCGTTATGCCGAACCGACAGCTTTAGGGGAGGAGCGAAAGCTGAAGCTGAAGCAAATGCAGCAAGAGCAAAAGTGCAGCTGTAATCAGATTTTCTCCCTCAAGTTTCATGGCGTAAATACCTATGCACCTAACTCATCGTCGCACCCGTTGTACAAAATACAACTAGCTCATCGCGTACGTAATTATCACGCTTTTGTATGCGGCTATAGATATTACTTCTCTCCTGCACCGTCCGCATGAGCTGCAGATGATGAAATTCCTATGGATGACGTTAAATAAATTTGTAAGACGTGGAATTTAACATCGCGCGTTATATCCACACCAAGATTTATTCGTCTTGTGCGCAACGTAAATTTCCCCGATCACGATTTAAATTATGTAAATATACATAACTATATATACGTCGGTACATGTAAGACCCTATGTACATATTCACCGCTGTCGTTCTTTTATGTAATAATTTGCAATTTTAGTTATCACAATTTTTTTTCCATTTTTTGCATCGTTTCACCATATCATGCGGTACGTGAATTTATCGGTATAAGACTTAAGTTTCATTTAACTTACGTGAACAGGATGTGCGAGGAGTTTTTTTTTTGTATTTTTTCCATTTTTTGTCGAGGTCCTCTCTCTGGCCGTACCTGTGAGAAGCGATCATATGTATTTTATGGTACGAAGTATATGTAATATGGGAGCACCCATTGTGACTATATAGTGGATATAGTATAAGGTAATCCTTTTGGTCCTTCCTCAACATAATTGCATTGGAGATGAATGAAAAATCTGGGGTTCCCATAGCATATCGAATTACACGACAGCCAGCAAGAAACTCGCATATAATTCACCGTACGTGTAGTAGCCGCTCTTCACTCTTTGATGGATGTATGTACAGAAGATTGTATGTACATAGGTATACATGACGTACAATATTGAGTAAATTTCCATTCATAGAAGAACTGGAACCGTTCATTCATCCGATCTTATACCTATAGTATTCCTCATGTCCGTCAATTCAACCTGCGGTTCACCACGCAGCGCTATATACGTAACTATATTATCTAGGAGACATTTTTCATGACAGTTTCCCCGAAAAAACTATCACGAATTTCAATAGTTTCTAGATGTGTAGAAAAAAATTTCAATTTATCGTTTGCGAATTTTCACACCGGTGGTTAGCAAAAAAAAATTCCGAAAGATCGAGTTACAGAGGGGAGAAAAAAGGAAACTTAGAAAAAATCTCCGAATACACTTTGAAATAAAAAGCTAACCAAAAAAATATTACCATCGTCACTTGAAAAGCTTTCAATCGAAAACGACGTGAATTGCGATGAAGTTGGAATTCCGATTAGGATCCAATATATATCAACTTGAAATGACCCCATACGAATTTTATGCACGTACCATTTAACCTGCAGCCACTCTATGATACACAAAGCCGGTTTAATATATTATGTTCAAATTTTAGTACTAGATAGTTCATTACATTGCACGTATGTAATTTCCATCGAACTAACCTGTTGCACGTAGAATAATATCGTTTTCTGGATATCAGGTTATCAAATTTTCTCCATTCAACGCGACGCGATGTCCATTGGAGAAACAAAAAAATCGTCATCCCGACGACGTGCGATGCGAATATGAAAAAAAATGAAACGATAAAACCGAAGAAGATGCATGAAAAAAAAAGTGAACGTTGGACACATTCGAAAAGAGAAGTTGAAAAATACTTGTTAAGAGAGAGACGGAATGCGCAGGCTATCGTAAGGACGGATATATACCTATAATAACGCCTTTTAGCGTGGGAGTTACCACGTGACCAAGGTGGTTTTTAATTGGTCGAGAGCAGAAGGTAGTATAAGAGTAACTATGTGTGGCAAACGTACACATGTGTATACGGTTGGGGTTGAACATCGCGTTATTGGGCCGCGACGGCGAAGGGATTTCTGAGTTGTATGCGTCGAGGGATTTATTGGAGGGATAAGAGGATTGGGAAGGCGAAGACTGAGGCGAAGACGAACGCGAGGGCGTTCTAGCGAACCCCACCAGAGTAACACCTTCTCTTCGACGGTAACATACATATCTGTATATGTATACATAAATACACATACGTTCAAAACTATATACCGTATCATACGTACACGAAAAATACTGAGGAGACCGCGACACACAACACGCGTGCGTTGTACCAGTAGGAGAGTAAAAGAAGGAAAGAAATAGTAAAAAGGAGAGAGGGAGAATCGAAGAGGGTGAGAGAGAGATGAGAGACGTAAGAGGAGAGAGGAGAGAGGAAAGAGGAAGATCCGCCTCCCGCGAGTCTCGTGCCTTCCAAGGAACTAAAAAGCTCAGTTATAATTGTTGCCGACCCAGAGACGCATCGGGTCTTATGATTCTTCCTAATACATATGATATACGAATATTCTCGCGTTCACTTATCGCGTGTATATTTTCAAAGAACTTGTACAAAGGAAAATAAAATAAAAATAAACCATATTCAAATTCCGCGGTTTTATACATCGACGTTTTCGTTTTATGCGATGTAATATCCAATTATTTTATCGATCGATTTAATTATTGTTATTATTTTTATCAATATTAATCCTGGTGTCGCGTACCCTCCAACCCCTACCCTTCACCACCACCCCCACTACCACCCTTTTATCTACTTCCTTGTTCCCCACTCTTTATGTAACACGTGACGACGGTGTGAAAATTACTGTGATTATCCATCGTAATCCAAATTGAATAAATCGTACTCATCGCGATGTTATGTAATGAAATAATTGAATCTATATAAAAATAATATAATACAAAGCGCGGAGGTCCGACGCTCTTTATAACAAATAAATTGGCAGGTAAATCGTGTCTTTTGAATCGAAGAACCAAAGTGATTTTTTTTCTCAATCATCATCGATGTGGATTATCGATTGCTGTTATACCTAGTGATTTGAGAATCAGTTTTTTGTACATTTATTTTCGGATAAAAGAATATGGAAAAATAGATTGAAAGTGAAATTCGGATTCGAAGGTTGAACGATTGATTAATTGTAATTATATACCGTGACATCTACATTTCATGTGATTAGTAATCGACGTTGGAAGAATTTTCGAAAATGAACTGTGCGTACCAATATCCACAACCGGCCCATCCTCAGGGTGCAGTTATTATGACTACAAATATTCAACAGCAAAATCATCATCCGACGAGTGCAGATGCGGAATTTCTTGAGGTATACAATATAAAAATTAGAAAAAAAAGAAAATTATCAATCATATTTCCTATCGATATTATTTGTGTGAATATTTTTACGATGGATTTCAATCACCTCCACATTAATATGATTTACATGGTCCTTGATTAGAAAGAAATAATTTTTTTTCACATTCTGCTTTCCATGAGCATGACTTGTGTTCAGAAATATAAAAAGAATTAGGTTCGATGATCACAATTTCTCATTTTTTTGCGATCTGTAAAAAACATTCAAAGAGTTTTGCTTCTTCCCTTTTAGAACTGAGTTGATGTCAAAATAAAGTACGCCTAGATATAAGTAGGGGTGGTTTAAATCATCAGTTATCCGATGGAGCTTATGAAATGTTTTTTTACAAAATTTTCATTCACAAATCAGAAGAACCCGTTTGGGGGTCGATCGGTGAGACGAATTGAACTCTTCATTTTTATAGCTATACATGGCTACTCTTGCAGAAAATTATTCATCACGCAAAACGTTCCGATCGATAAAAAAAAATGTACAAATCTACTTATCGCGTCGCGGAGAAATAAGAATATTGACCTGATTTCCTGCAACGTAACGGAACTTGAAGGGTTATTGAATGAAGATGAAAAAAGAAATAGAAATAATAATAATTCGACGTTAAACCATCAATAAATTCCTGATCCGGCGATTGACAGATGGAGACCCGAGGCGACGGGCGTCATGGGCGGATCGGTTCCACCCCCGCTAATTGGTCATCTCCTACCACCTAGAAAATAACCTAGTATATGCACCACCAAGTCGTATAAGAGTCGAAGTGCGTTTCGTATGAATATACGTCACCGTCGTGTGCGTATACGTCATAATATTGGTAGATATGTATACCGATTCAACCCCTACACGCGTCGCGCCAATTTCAAACCGATAATCAAATTCATCCCTTTTCAAATTGCATGGAACCTTCCGACCTGATGTAATCAAATTTTAACCAGACACAAAATTCTGTAGCAGGTATATAAATTTTCTTGCATACCCCATACACTTTTTTTCCTGTTGCATTTATTCACCATGATTTCTCTTTTGACTTTCCACGCGAGGTGTTGAGTTTTTGGGGTAGAAAATTAAAAAATTTTGAGATAGTTATTATATTGAGGTGTTTATATGGGCATATATGTACAAAATATACACGGAGGTGTGCAGCACTGTATTATATGGGAAATAGGTTTATGCCTTGAGGTTATTAATACAAGGGCTCCATACGTAATTATAGTGATTACCGTATTGCCAGGGGGCGGAGAAAGGCGTCTCTTTAGTTTGCACGTCATTTTGCAATCTTAACTTGCACGAAAACATCTGAATTACTTTATATTACGGTTCATTAAAAATAATTATTGAAGAAAATCAATCTATATATTTTCATATTACACGTACATATATCTGCGTACATGCAAACCGCCGAACATATATTCACGTTATGTGTAACCTGATCCATTCAATAAAAAAACATTAGATCATGATTATAGCTGATCAATTTAAAACACAAGAAAACCATTTTATTAATGATCTTTTTTTTCGCATATGCATATAATGATGAGGATTGTATTTTAATTCAGCTAAGTGAAAAGAAAACGATAACTGCGGCGCAATTATATTTTTAATAACACCGTCCATGTGAATCCAGTTGAAGAAGATTGATTATTAGAAAAAAAAAAAAAAAAAACAATTAAAAAATCGTGCTTGTAAAAAGTGAAATCAAATATCGATTAAAGAACATGATATTGTTTCCTTGGTTCGTTGAATCAAGAGAAAAAAGAAAAGAAAAAAAAGAAAAAGATGTATAGGATAAAGACGTGTACATATAAAATACCTGTACATCACATGCACCGCAGATTTCTGATGCGTTGTATAATAAACGTGTGTAATTTAAATATAAACATAAATCTAAAATTTCCTCATGTAGGACTATCTCTACTGTATAAAGACACTTGTAATGTATATTCGCAACGTAGGCGCTTAATTATTGTCGTTATAATAACATTTTGTACTCGGTGCGCATGCTGTTATTATCACTATTATCAGTAATTATACCAGCTCGTGCAGACAACCTTTTTTTGTACATATGTACGAAGAAGTATATAATGTACGAGCGACATATTTATGTAGATACATGCTACATACGTGTAGGGTGTATTATAACGTCTGTGTTTGTACCTTCGAGGCGAAGAAGGACATTATTCGTCGTTGACTCAAATTGAGAAATTAAAACGCGCTCATCTCACCATTCAAATTTTCTAATCTAAATTCAATTTTCCTAACACATCAAGATGTAACAGTCCTGAGTTACCTGCACCACGTCTTGTCAAATCGGTGCTGAATTCTATTGGAAATTTGTCTATTTCTGAAATTCAAAATTTTTCGCCAGATGAAAATGCGTTCATAATTTATAGATAAGTTTTGTATAGTATAATTTGATTTATTTGAAGTCTTCGGCAAATTTGCAGGATCAGATTGGACTAGGTTTACATAGCCGTATAATATCTAATGACGCGTATGATATACTCGATGATATAATATACAGTCGATATATATACTATATACGTGGGATAGCGATAACCCTTCGTTGTCAGCGAGTTGCCACGATTCGGATGGATTTATGAAGGCGAAGAACTGCAATCATAACATCGCCTATCTTCCGAACGCCTGTCAAGTATAGTTAGGTACATAGGTACGATAGGTACATACACGTGAAGGATGTAGGTATTATACGTACTTTAAAACGTCTAGGGAAAAGCTCATCGCTACGTTTAATACAACCGCGAAACAAACGCGATGTATACGTCTATATACCCCCGTATATATTTTATGTACATAATAAGACCGTGAGATGTGAAAACCGTGCCGATGGTACTTATATCTTTGAATTATACGCGGCTCGTATAAATCAACCTTTGTATTTTGCTCGTTTCCGTTAAATTTATGACTACCTTTTGGTATACACCGCGTAAACGTTGTATTATATATATATACCTCCGCACAAGCCACCTCATACGTATACCTATACACCATAAAAGTACCGACGCGCGTCAATGAAAATTCGTGTAGATACAGATGTGTCGGTTAAAATATGGCGAGAATATATTTTTTATGGAAATACATATAGGGAAGAACTATATTACACGTATAATTCGAATTTGTTGTTATACGTACTATAATACCTTGAGAATTCTTTTATTTTCTGGTTAAAAAAAAAAAAGAAGAAGAAAAAGAAAAATGCTAAAAAGCGTAAGAAGAAGGGAAGAGGGGATTTTGTAAAGCTCATCAGTGGCATGGGGCATGGCAGGGGCGAGATGGGTTTGGGTAATTATTAGTCCATCAGCTGCAAAAGCGGCAGCAGCATCAGCAGCATCTTTCTCGATGGCCACATGGCCGCGAAAGACGAAAATGAAGCCAATATAAAGGGCAAAAAAGGGCAAAAGTTGTATCGCACTCGTTGAGAATCTCCAAGTTTTAACCATGCGGTACAAGACGCCACCGCCCTGTTATTAAAGTCCGCCTACTTATGTTCTTTCTTTACCCTGAACAACCGCCCCCGTATATATCTAGCGAACCTATTTTCATTTTCATTCTCATTTTCATTTTTACCCCCGAAAAAAAAAAAACGCTACCCTACGCATAATATATAGTATACGTCCTGCCAATCAATCGCACCAATCATAGCACGATCTTTTTAAAGACAACACAAATTTCTCTCCCCACAAATTCGATATAATTCTACATCAATCCTTCTCGCATTTAGCTAATTAAAATATGTACGAATCAAATTTTCAAAAAGTTCTCTTGTAAGAAAAAAAATGAAAAAATTCTTGCATTGCTAGCATAAAGCGATTGAATAAAAAACACGAAAGGAATCCTATGTATACGCCCATTTTCTATACATGGTATACACCAGCAATAAATCAGAGTAAGTAATTTTTATCCACCCTCAGAACTAAAAGGGGGTGCAGGAATTAATATGATGGGAGAGGTTTGTGCGGCAAAGGTGTGTCCGAATTCCCTTTTCACTTTATGCGTTACACATACAAGATCTAGGGGTGGTAGGTTCGATGTGGTATATTTTTTGATAAGATGAATGAAAACTGAAGCTCTAATTCTGACTCGCATTGCCGCACTGATGTAATTACGAATCTGATTTACGTCTTTGAAGAAATAAAAAAATTAACAGCAACGATCATACTATAATGACGCCTTTTAATTGATATTATAATTATCAAAATATGGTGCGAATTTTATATTTCAGATTTAATAATCCAGATTTCCTTCATCGGGGGTATTTTATAGTTTTTATACATTTTCGATATTGGGAATAAATTTTCTCTTATGTGTATCAGAGCTTTTTACGTAGATGGAATGATGAGAGATGCGATCCTCTTTATAGTATAATCGTTGCGAGAACGACGAATGGGGTATACCTATAGTTATATGTATAGAGTGAATCCGATCTTTTGTCGATGGCATCACGCGATATTCGCATCATGGTCTAATATCCTATGTATTCGTGTAATACCTCGAAGAAATATCGCGCGAATATAATACCCTCAACTATTATATACGACCGGCTTGTATTTTCAATTCACACCTCGAATGATCGATCGTTACAATTCAGATAGAATTTTTTACGTACGTAGGGGTAGCTTCTGACCTACACTGCAGTTCATTCGTATCTATCTCCAAATTTTGTGCAGTTAAAATTTACAGATAAAATATTCTACAAAAATTAAAGAAATTCAAAGTCAATTTTGATCAGTGTGTGAAGAATTTTCTATTGGATGAAAATGTATGTAAAAAAATCTGAATCTGATTTTTTTTTTGGTTTTTTTTTTGCTTCAACTTTCTCTTAGTGATGTGTACCGGCGTTTGAAATTTGCCGTTGATGCTGCTACCTGTATATATATACTGAGTGCTTTTGCTCCTGCTCCAACAACGTCGGTTATGAATGATCTGCGATTAGGTGGCGGTCTGGTCTGGCCAGGTTGGCGCCTCTGTGTCCTCCCATTATGGGGAAATTAGGAGCTAATGCAACGTCGACCGTAAAGTCCATATAGCTCGACCAACGGTGTAGAATTATTTCCCATGTATATATACGCGTATAGGTATATGTGTATACTAAACTGCACAACCCGTCTTGTCCTCGTCATACTTGTATAAAAAAAGCGTGAGAAGTCGCGAAATTTTTTTCTGACGCAGTCCATAAACATTTTTTCACACTTATTCATGGTGCAAATTTACAAGAAGTGCTGTATTTTTAGATTGTAATAATTACATCGACTGCGATCGAAAAGAATTTTTTTTTTTGAATTTTGAAATTTAAATTAAGTAGGTATTATAAGCTTATGTATTTTGTTTCACGTACATATATACATGATACATGTATGTATACACGTTTCGTTTTAACTTACATAGTCGATATAGGATTTGAAATTCAAACTCCTCGATTAAAATCACATTAGCTAGTGCTTGAGTTTAGGCGAGTATAGTTATAGGAAACTAAGTTTGTGGGAACGCTGCAGCTATTTGGTCGACATTATACAGGGCTCTATAACCCAACAGTTTGAAAATTCTCATAAAACGTATACCTATGTACCTTAAATATGTACATCTTAAAATCAAAAAATTTTTATAATCTATCCCGACGCATACATTATTAATATTTTTTTATATTCAAAACCCGTGAATTCCCGTGGCTGTAACAGGTGGAAAAATCTTACCCCCTTGATAATAGTTGTATTTTTCCAAAAAACTCAATCCTCAAATTCAGCAGAAATATTACTTGTCATCCAAAAGTACAGTACCTACTCCTCACCGCATTCCTACTCCATCGAAGGGGTAGCATCGTTGCTAAGTATTTGAGTCACTTTTAAACCCCTGGATTCGCACCCTTTTGGAAATTTCATACCCATTGAAATGCAAAAGTAGTTAAAGTACGTACCTATACAGTACATGTTAAAATAGAAGTATTATACGAATGGATCCCATGTAAAGCGTGACACGTAGCGCAACGCCGCGCCGTGGGGTAAAAGCACGCGTGCCTTCCTCCCCAAGTATATATCTATATGCTTGATATCGTACCGGTGTGTTTTTCATCTCTGTATGTGTTACAAGTCAGTATATATATGTAAGCGCAAGCGCACTCTACGTTATCACGTTTTACGTTCTCCAGTATCACGATAGTGGGGGAAAGTTAAATAGAGTTTGGTCGAGGAGCGGCGAGGGAGCGACAGAGGGCGGTAACCGATCCACGGAGTGCTCCGCCTCCGTGAGGAAACAGCCTCTTTTTTTTTCAAACCATGTATAGAGATGGGCATGGGGTCGGGGGTGAAAGGGGAAGTCGAAGAGGTCGTTCAGCGGAGGTGGGAAGTAAAGTGAGGGGCCCAGGGTCCCCGGGGAACTTCCCCCATTTGTGAACCTCGTTGTTGCCCGAACTCAATTCTGAACTGGTTGCCAGTCTGTCACGGGGCTAAGAACGGGAACCACACGCGTAACCGGTTCCCATGTTGTTCGGAATTTTTATCGCGATCAGTAATAACAGCATCTACTTAAAGAGCATCACCGTTAACACATTACTACGTGTACACCTTATTAGTTTCGGACATTTGTTGTTCGCGATATTTTTATTCATTGGTTTTGATTTTTTTTCTTCGCACGGGGTGACGGTGAATTATTCACCCTTTAAATACGAACACATAACGGATATTAAAAAAAAACAAAAAACAAAAATCAAGGGCAACCACGCCCTTTAATTATTTTGACAAATTAATTCATTGATTTATTATCATCTGGTACTATGTGTTACGTGAATGTATAACAACGATTCAATTCACGGGGTTTTTAAACCCAAACGGTAATAAACGTTAGCTGATTGAATTTCCAAAAGTAATCATAAATCATTAAAGTTCAATTAAGTGTTGGTTCAATAAAAGTAAAAAATACATCATCGAGATAGAGTCCTGCAAAGGTCAAAATGTTGACGGACATGACACCGGCGGCAGCCGGACAACTTTATCCTCAACTACAGTCAATCACAAAGTCATCGGCTGGTCACGTAGTAAGTCTCTTAGATAATGATCAATCGTTTCTTTCAACAAAAAAAAAATCTCATGAGATTTAGCTGATTAAGAACAAAAAAAATTGGTTTCTTAATCCTCCTTTGCTATTTGCACAAGAAAGGAAAAAAAGAATCTCCCATTCAGATCAGTGTGAATTTTCTCTTTGAGCGGGTTAAGGCAACTGCTTCATAGCCATACCGATAACTTTCTAGAGATAAAATCCCCGATACAAGTATCCTAATCTAACAATAAGTAGGGTTCAGATACGAATCTCAATCCCTAAAGTCCTGAAATCGGCGCGGTCAAAAGCGTCAATCGTCACTTGCTATTCATCCCACCGCCAATCCGATGATGCAGTCGATAAGATCAGCCACTCTGGCGTTAGATAAATCATCGCTGAATCTAAAGTCGATTTTAAAACCCCCTGCGAACAGATCTCCTCATGATTCATTAATCTCAATTCAAATGTACATGATCAAAGAATTGCGAATTAATAAATAAATTTAATAGACTTTCTTCGACTATCGTTTCCCATATCGAATCCCCATCTCTACAATTTATCTTCGAGTAAACGTACTCTCATACGGAGAGAAAAGAAGAAAAGGATCATCCGGTTTAGCTCAAGATAATCCCGGATGATCCTCGGTGTTTTGACAGAAGAGAGCTTCCTGAGGTTTAAAGAGCCTGGGAGTGAATGGAGCGACGGTGCCGAGCGAGCGGAATTTAAAATCCGCTTTTAAATATATGGTCATACCATTTACCATGCACTGTAGATCACGAGGACAAACGCACGTGTTGAATTAGGTTTCGTATTGCAGAATAATGGCTCATTTTAATCCGTAAACTAGAATTCTCATTATTTTATTATAGAAAAAGATCGAAAAGCAATAACGCCTACCTGTACCACCCCATAACCCGCGCTGCTCACGTATACCGATTAGTAATTTACGAGTTGATGTAAAAAAAATTAATTAAATCCTTGCCTTATAAGAGAATAAAAAAATACCGTATATACGAGAATATTAATTAAGCACCACGAGAAAAATTTCTCTGTTCATATGCCATGTATATAGAAAGCCGAAAATTAATCTTATCCCGCGAAACCCTCTTCACATATATACACGTAATGTGTATCACGTTACTCTTTTCTTTCCTTTTTTTTTCAATTTTTATCGTTTCTTATTACGATTTTCAAGGTGGTAGTAAAAGTGGAATAAATTCCTCCTCAGATCTTTATAGTGTCTAGAATATAAAATATAAACTGCAACATTTTCTCGCATGATTTTTTCTCTGCGTTGTGTACGACATAATAACGCGTATCGAATATCATCGGTAAAACGGTACAGGTCCTTGCGCAAAGTTTTTCAAGGGTCAAAAAAGAAGAAGAACGAATTTAGGTTTCTATAGATACCTACGTAGCTACGTGACCTGTGTTGCAGGTGCTTTCTAGGAGCCAATTATTTGCCCGATCCTTTTCATCCCCGAGAAGGATCTGCACTTGACAGGATGTGCGTCGGATAGAATTTGATACTTTTTTTCTCTTCTTCTTTCTTTTTATTCCCATCCTTCCTTCCTTCCTCGGTGATCACTTGAGATTGAACCATTATAGAAAAAAAAAAATGGGTATAAAAAAGAAACTATAACTTATTTACTAAATATGTGATTGTTGTAACTATCTTTAAAAACCGTGTAACAGCAGGTTGTTATAAGAGTCAGTGAGGGACATTTGTTAATAAAAAAAAGAATAGAAAGAAAAGAAAAGGAAAGAAAAAAAAACAGCTTTGAAGTAATAATGTGGGAAGTAATTTGTCAGTCAGTTTTAGTATACCGTCGGTTATACCCACAGAGTCAATTGTAGACATGCCTGCAGTATGGTAGCACGAATTGTTGGTTCGTTATTGATTATATAAATGAAGTATGACAACTACTATACTCGATGTAGTGATAGCTCGTTATTCATATAGTACACCAGAGTGGAATGCCAACGTGGAGTTCTTAAATAATTCATACACCGAGTGGGCAGGTAGGTAGGTAGATAGAATAGGTATGTGCGTCGTCTTTAGGCTCGCGAAATGTGTACAGTATTGGATTCGAGTTCCGTCGGTCAGGTTTAAAAAATTCATTTCACCCAACGTCTCATTACGGATTATATTATACTTTTGCGTTGCAAGTGACGGAAGAAGGAAAATGACAATGACAATGACGAAAAAAAAAAAACTAAAGAATTTTTGGTACAAGTATGCGCAACGCATTTTTCTACCTGATCTGTCTTTTTATTTATTTATTTTATTTTTTCCTCTCTCTCTCCGCGGTTCAAAGACTGCTGAATTTTCCAGCTCTGGTACCATAATCCCTGCACCAAAGGAAATTTGTTGTTGGGGTAAGCGTGTAAAGCGTTTTTGACGGTAGTCTTCTTCGATCCTCTGTAAGCGTGACGTCGTTGACATTTTCAAGTGCAACAATAGCCAGGGCCGCCCGTACCTTCGAACTTTACCAGCGAAACGAGAAAAAGGAAGAAAAAAAAAGGACGTCCTCTATATTTGACACAACGTGAACATCCCTACGATTTACCCTGCGGGCCTTTTCTACGTCCTTTTAGCCTCTTTATGCCCGTTCACCATGTCCTAAAGGTTTTCTGACTATAAGAGGATTTAACCAAAAGTACCCCGCGGATCAGGGACAAGAACACCACTCTCTATACTCCCCTTATGCCCTAATTTGTCCCCTGAAAAATATTCCTCAAAATTCTTCTTCTTTCTTTTTTTTCACCGCAATTTTTCTTCACCCAACATTATACTTATGTTCAATGGGTATACGTATATTTCGCAGGATTATGTAAGAATAAAATGGAACAAAAAAAAAAATTAAAACATATGTAACACGTCGTGTTAATGACGATAAATTTCTTTAGGCTAAATTGATACAGGTTTATAAAGCGAATCTATAGAAATCCAATTCGTTCTATAAAATTTTTCCTTTTTGTTGTTTTGTTTTTTTTTCTTCTTCTATTCATGTATAACATATACGAGACGCCTAACGCCCTGCGTATCTTATGCAAAATCATTTTATCCTTGAAAATCAACAAGTAAAAGCCGGTTTTATAAATGAACAGATATACGTATATGCTGTATCTTATCCTACCTATTACTATTTTATTAATCTTCACCGTTATATTAACACATCATGTATACAGACGGGTATAGAATGCACGTCATGCTTTTTGATATTCACGTAGATATTTTTAATTTTTTTTTTTTTCGTTAAAAATAAAAAGAAAGAACATAAATTGTTGTACGCGTACTATTTTATGTGTGTTCGGGTTATAGTCGAATCGCGCAGACCTACCGTTAAATTTTTACGTTTAACTAGCATGTTCACTACATCTAGACTGCACTTTAGTTGCATTTCAGCCGGTACAGCAGCAAACATTGCAGTAATATAGCTACATATACATACGGTGTATATAAAACGGGTGGCAGATGTTCAAGGTGACAACAATATGGCCGCACCCGTCCAGCGTAAATTTTTTTTTTTTTCATTTTTCTAAAACCTTTTTTCCGTCAAGCGTTGTCATGTGTCGATATTACTATACGCACGGTATGTATAGACGCATATATAAATTATATGAACGTGAATGTATAATACAAGGACGTAAAAATAGTTTTAACAAGAAAATCGATCGATCATACCTATTTACACCTGGTCTGTATTATTTTCTTATATTTTCACCGCGCATTTGATATATTCATACAGCTGATCTCGACAGTTTATTATAATTATTATACATAATGCATTTTATACGGTTACTTATACTGCCCTGCAACAAATGTTATTTGTTTAATTTCTAAATTTTTCTTTTCTTTATCCTTTTTTTCTTCTTATTCAATTATGTTCAAGGTACGATATACAGTAAAATTTTTTGTCAATTATTTGCTCGATCATTCATTAATTTATTTATTACCGATCTTATTTTATTTGATTTTTTTTGCAACCGATCGCGAAAAAACGCGGCGAAAAAACGCGACGACTCGGACTGCGGGTTGAACCTCTGGGGCGTGAACACCTATCGGGGGGGGCCACTAGGAGTCATAATTTATATCTGTAGTCGATGATGTATCCGATCGAGTGTGACGACCGTAGAAAGAGTAAAAAGGATTCGGTTAGTGTGCTGTAAAAGAGCGGTTGAAAAAAATTTTCAAGATACAAAATTCGTCGATCGACTACAAGAGATTTTGGTGGTTATGATTTTTGAATGGAAGAAGACAGTCGATACTCAATGAAATTTTTTTTTTCAATTTTTCTTGATATCCAAATGCACACCTATATACACCCACCATCTTTGCTCGGGTAATCAACACCTTGCTCTTCATATTTTGTTATTATTATTTATTTGTTTTGTGTTTTTCTACAACAAACTCGTTAAAAATTGCTCGGTGTTTAAAAATAACGAGCAACATTTATCTGCTGCTCAATTATAACATAAATACATAATTTCACCCGTCCCTCGAGTCAAATTTCTACAATGATAAGATGTCCCTTTTTAAAAGTTAATAGCTAATATACTGGTTTGAAAAATAGATAATAACTTAACGATAATGAGGCTATACGAGTGCGACGTTGGATAAGTTCTTTGTCATTGTTCATACCACATAGTAGTCGCAAAACTTTAGGTGAAAAGACATTATATTTCATGATAATTATCCGGTGCCACAAGTGTTCAATCATTATCTTCGCTACACGTGGACAAATAGCCAGCAAAAAAAAAATTAAAAAAAAAATTAAAATCAAACAGTAAAGTCGGAGTAAAAATAAATGTGTAACAACTACGTATACGTTGCACGTTATTGGATACGAGCAAACTTCACGACCATGATTAGAAAACAGTTGCAAAAATTGTTTGAAACTAAGATAGGAATTAAAAAGGAAAAGACAAAAGAAAATCATGGTCTTTGGATATTATAGAAAGTAAAAAAAGAAAATCGGAATTCTCTACGAGGAAATAATTTTATCATGAAAAATATAAAATCGTGCGATTTGATCCCCTTGAAATATTTTGTGTGATTCATGGCGAGATATGATATGTGGGAATTTGATAGACCGTGTGGAATATTTTATGTAGGTATTTTCCGCTTTCCCCAGAAACTGAAATACTTGTATGGGGTTATGAATTTTTATGTGCCACTGAGAGATGTGCGTTGCTATTGGTACTTGACTCGAGGCAAAAAATAATTCATAATCATACGTCGTATGTTTTTGGTGGTGCATTTTTTGGAATAGTAAAGACGTATGTGGTCCGATGTCAGATTTAGGTGTATGTGAGATGGCAGATGCGAGCTTCCGGAGCATAGGAAGGAAAAAAGGAAAGACGATCGACGACATACGACCCTTTGTTTCAAAGACGTTGTGGCCAACGACCCCCGGAATATATTGAGGAGGTTTATACTCCCACGGGAATCTCGCCATGGGTTAGTTCGGCGTCGACCACTAAAACGTGAAACAATAAATCTGTGGGGAACCTTTTGACGCTACAACAGTGCACTGCAGCTATTTCTCTCTCTCTCTCTCTCTCTCCTTCTCTCCCTCCCTCTCTTAGTTACCCTCTTGTTGGGTTCTTATGGGGTTCTTATAGGGATTATATATCCTATGGGGGATGATGATGATGATAGCTACCCGCAGGGGGTGACCTAATATGTCACAGTCTGTTGCAGTTATCTAGCAGATACAGAATCTTCGTATATACAGGGTGTCGTGATTCCATACTTACGAGACGACAAAACTTTCGTTCATGAATAATCGAAATTCCATTAGACTAAATCCTTGGACAGTTTTCAGAAAATCGGAAGAAAATTTTTAATTCTTTTTTCATCAACTGTGACTGCAATTAGAATATTTTTTCTCCGATCTGATCAAGTGATTTATCCCATCGGATAATTAACAACTTTCATTTCGATCGATTTTGAAAAATTCGAACAAGGTGCTGGTGCACAAAATTGTACACTCTGTACGTTTTTGCTGATAAACTGCGGAACGTATACCAAAAGGGGATGTGTAGCTCGGGGGGTTATTTCGGAGTTTAGGAATAATTCAATCGTGACGATCCGATAAAGCTGCTATGGGGGGTCCCCTCATAAGCTTTATGTATTTAAGCTACTTGCCTAATAGTCCAAAGGTTACTTATTCAATTTCGCAAAGTATCTCTGCGCCGAAATTTATACAAACATTTAAAAATGAACAAGGTGTTATATTCTAAAGAATGCATCAAAATGGCGATGATTTTTCAAATAATATATAGAGCGAGTAACGTGCTTCTAGTCATCCGTACTTTACGCTAATTATAAACATGAATATCGTATTTATTTCTGATTATCATCTGTTAATGATTTCGGACTAAGAAATACCTGATTTATTATGCTGCAAAAATGCTCTCAGAGTTTGATTTAATGCTTCGCCAATATCTCCGATCAGAGCACGAAAATTAGAACTGTAATCTAACACGACCGACCACTACGGTCTAAATCTCACGGAGAACTGAAGAGTTCCCTCGGAATACTTGTTTACGTTCATGTAGACGTGAAACGGAAAACTACGGAAGATCAAAACAATGAATGTCAATCCGTAGGTCTCTGATCTTTTGCTTACATATTAATTCGTATATCGTACAGATCGTTTTTCATATTTTGCAATCAATTAGAAGTGATGGAATTTGGTTTCGATAAATGATTATAATCGATGGCGTAACGAGTTGAGGAATTTTAAGGCCGAATATATTGAAATGTGAAGGTAAAATTGCAGGTTGAAAAATTCAAGTAAAAGTGCACAGAGGATAAGGTATAGGGTGTAATATAGGCCTGCAAAATGGGTTTACATAGACTATGTGATTTACTGCCAGTTTGTTATACTGACACTGGTATTTGTAACAGTTATGTATACATATTTGCACTCGCGTATAGGGTATGTATACATATACTTAATACACCATAATCTCGTCGTTACGGCAATCTATGTAAATTTCCACGATGCAATTCGCTCAACTCTGAATACAACCGACTCACTTTACACTTCACTTATGTACTCATATATCTAATTTACTAGCCACTATTTTCATATTTCATTTCTCGTAATCCGAGGGCTCTTTAACCAACAGCTTTTAGAGTCAGTTTCCAATTCGATAACCAACAAGTTTAAAAAAAAAAAACATTCTCGAGCAATCTGTAATAAAATAACAGGGGTGAAAAAAAAATCATCAGACTTGATTAAAAAATTATTACCAATAGATTAAAGTTTCAGAAATATCGATATTCCAATCGTTGAAATATCGCACCAGTTTTTAATTCCCATGAAAAAAAGTAAATGAGAAACTAAAAATAGAAAAAAGAAAAAAAAATGTGTGCATGTCGTACAGCTTCTTCGGTCTTACGAGGGAACAGATGTATGTACATATATTAATTTAATATTTATCTTTTATTTTTCCTCATCAACATCCAACAACATAAATTGTGTATCACGTGTGTGGTCCGCGGTAATAAGAATCAGAAAACCGAAGGTTGTTGTGCTCGCGTACATGCAGTTATCACATATGTGCTCTATTTCATTATTTTAACGACGCTTATGATTGTTCGAAAAATTTTCAACCCTCCCCTTTATTTTGTTTACAATAATTATGATCAGAAATTGAGTATGTACTTCACGTACTCACGGTTAGAACGACGACGAACAATAAGATTCTTCAATTTCGGATACAAATTTTGAAAAGAAAGAGGGAATAAAGAAACTTGGAGAGAAAAGAAAAAGCCAAAAAAATTAAAGGAAGATATAATAATGACCACCCTCATGGCTTCATTTCGTTAATTTATTTCCGTGTAACTGCGTGGCCAGACCCTTTGGCGGTGCGATTTGCATATCAATTTCTTGGTGGGTCTCATAATTGAAAGACGACCGCAGGTCGAACAGTCGGTTAAATAACTACTACTCGGGTTTCCAACCAACTCCTGGAGACCACCGCGTAATAGCAATAAACTTTAGGATATACGGCCATAAGTGTTCGGTAGTGCTGTTTAGACCTGAATATCTTATATTCCTGGACTTCCTATTTCCAACTTTACTATGATATTATTATTCTTTTCAAAGGCGTGTACTCAAAACCTGATATTTTTGGGCTAAAAATTTCTCAATTTCAATCCCAATGAATACCACAATTTATACATCGGTATATAGAGCCCCGAGAACCTGTAACGCGATAATTAAAATCATCACAAAAAAAAGAAATAAGAAAAAAAATAAAATAGAACGAACCTTTTGATCGTTACATATAGTCTAAATACAAACTCTTTACCTGAACGAGCTTACAACTTGGCTATACTCGAAGACTAAAAAAGCAACTTTGAGAATTTAGACCGCGGTACAAACGAGATCGCCAGAAGGCAATTCGCTCTATATGCTAATGTCTGGCTTCTGATCTGTGTTCATAACTTTACGCCTTTAACCAAAAGAATTTTCCGCGATTTATAGTACGTATATGAATATTATAATATAATATTGCACATAAAAACTAAAATTTATTTCCCACGTGATCAACGTTTGTTTTTTTTTGGCTTCGTTCGAGTCTACGAAGATACGAGAAGATGAGTCCGACCTCTATAACGTTGTTCTATTGTCCAGCGAAAGAAAAAAAATTGACATAAATTTGAAGAAGAAAAAGAAAAAAAAAACATATTAAATCACCCTTTCGAGGGGTCGGAAAAATATCGCACAGTTCTGGTCGTTCGATAAAGTTTTTGGCTGGCGACAGATCCGACACCCAGCCTGCTAATTGGGTGCACATTTTTACGAGCCACTAAATTACGCTCATGCAAATGGTGCAGCGAGGAGCTTCCGTCAAAGCGCAGTTATAGAAGCGCATACCTCTAAAGATTTAACGCGCACTCATTACCATAATGAAGACGTAGGGCTAAAAAGAAAAAAACAAAAACGGAAAAAAATCAAACAAATAAATGAAAAGAAAATATTTTTGACGAGGTAGGTACCGTATAATTATTAGCGAATGCAAAACCTGATAATACGTGTAACCTAGATATCTGGTATTATGCCGCGCGTGAAAGGATTCGATGAAAAAAAAAGATGAAGTAAAAAATAAATTTCCGGCAGAAATACGGAAAAGAAAAGTAAAAAAAAAAAAAAAAAGGACGACAAATTATTCCTTATAATGCAGGTAACGGGATTTAGCGAGCTTGCAGATTCGGTGTTAACTGGTCGCGAGTTATAGGCGCTTCGGTAATGCGCGTTTAATATTCAGCGCCGCAAGCGCGACAATTTACGAGACCTAATGAATTGGCAGTACAGTTCTGCCTTTTCTCAGCATATCTCCTTTATTATGGCTATCCATAATGCGGCGACGGTAGTTAAGATTCCTTTGCCCTTTCCCTTCGGAACTATAGGCTGGCGAAAATACTCAGGTGTCTCTACCGAAGACCGAAAAATTTTTCTTCTCATAAGTAATAATTCTTCGTCTTTCTTAGGCCGGGCATTTTACAACTCGGGTTTTTGTTAATAAGAAACGCCTTCCGGCTGAATACGAACGCGATATAAATTCATATACGAAATCACACGGGTCTGTTTCAGCTCCTGAATTTTTCTCTATATTATTTCCGTTCGATAGTCTACTGCAGTGATCCCAATTTAATCTTAATTTAATCCTCATGTGTAAGGGCGGGCGGCGGGAAAATTTTTCGAAGGTATAGACGGAGGTTATATTTCTTTTTCTCCATCTTTCGTGGGCTGTGTATAGACCCTGCAGGTCGCGGGAGGATCGGATAAATCAAGGTAGCTTCTTGTTTGCCCGAAGGGACGAACTAACGTCAGGAACCCTTCATTATATTGGAGAGAAGAACACGTCCCGCACACTCTAGCGTTGCTCTTCTATATCGTGCGCATAACGTTAAGACAACAAAAAAAAATAAAATAAAATCATGGAAGCGTGCTCTCACGGTGGTTTTTAATTAAAAACATTATTTAGAATGAGCTCGGGGGTAACAGGTAGCCGAATATGAGAACGAAGAAGCCATACATATAGATATATGTATAACACGATCTTGTGGGAAATTTAACTTACTTAAAAAAAAATCATTCGGACTCCACCAATGGATGATCTTATAATTGTGATTTTTTTTTCTCCAGTTTCGGTCCGATAAGTCGGTGTAGATGATAGAAATATACACGATTAGTTATATCGCGATCGTTATAAAATTGGGTTTTTTTCTCTATTCTTTCGCATGAAAAGTGAGTCGAATCGGTCAATTACTGGATCACCAAGATCTCGACTATACATAATATGGAACGTTCCGAGAGCATTTTATTTTATATGGAGTATAAAATCGTGTGTTAAAAATCCATTTGTCCGAATTGTCGGTTATGACGAGTCCGACGAGTACTTCTTAAGAGACCGCGAGATAAAAGACAATACGTCGCGTGCCGCCCGGAAGCGAATTCCAACATCGTTACATTATCTTACCAATGATAAAATTATTAATTTATTCTAGAGAAAAAATGATTAAATTCTTCTCACGACGTAAATGCAGGTATACTTTTATTCTGCACCTAAGTCAGTATTGAGATTTTCGAGTATCGTGACCGACCGTCAGAAAAACTATAAGGTAGTGTGAGATTTTTTTTTTTTTTTCGATTTTAAACTCTCTCAATCAAGGCTAACTATTTCAACAGAGATAAACTTGTTTATGAACTGTGTGATTTGAATTTAATAAAGAACCGACCATTAGGCTGTATATGTATAGATGTAGTTTGTAGTATCAATCACGAAAGATCACACGCACACGGAGTGTAAAAAAAAGAGAAGAAGATAAAATAGGAAATAAGAATAAAATGAACTCCGACGATCTGACGGAAGAGTTTTGTATTAAAAATTCTTGAGAGAAAGAAACTGAACAACAGCAGAAGTTAAAAAAGGAGGAAAAAGAGTTAGACATCACGAAATACATCTCGACGTCTGCACGGTACATCATTCATTGTCAGACAACTCGGAGCAGATGAGAATAGAAGGAAAAAAAAAAGGATGAAAAAAAAGTAAAGATTTTATTATTCCGTTCACACGTTTATTCTACCCTAAATTGGCGTGACCAAAGAAAGAGAAGAAAAAAAATTGGAAGGAATATAACGACGTCTTCATCCCTGAAAATAAATTTTTCCGTACAACTTCCATAAAGTTATTAGAACCTGCAGCGGACTAAGATATTTTACGGTATAACATATACGCCCCTGTGTATAGTTTGTATATGTATATCTAATAGTGTGAGGATAATTTCATCGTAATGATTCTCGGTTAATTAATCGACTCGACAGGTCGACAGTTGCGGTTCGTTGGTTCGCGAAACGTCAGTTGTGGTTCGCCGCCGATAATCCAGTAGCTCCTCAACACCCTTCCGGTGTTCGTTCTTCCCTGTTTTTCTCCCTTTCTTCCCCCTTTGTGCCTTCCTTTTCTTAAGCACCAGGGTTTCGCACCCTGGGCGTCGGTCTCTCCTGTCCGCGTGTCAGTCGGCTGTCAGTCGGTTTCTATAGTTCCCCTTCAGACACGTAGCTTGCAGTGTAGGTATACACGATGCATTCGGTGGTGGTACGTCGCCCACGCGTTTCGAACACCCACCCAGCTGTCACGTGCCGTTGACCAACGAGCCGCACCTCGTGTAGTCGGTTGTTGTTACGGTGTGGTGAACACCGTGCTCGTATACATAGAAGTATTTTCAATGGCCGCAGCTAGAAGCAGGCGTGATGATGGCTGCGCGTTATTTGGGGGTACACGTATCAAATCACTTGATCGTAAAAAGGGTTCCCTCTTTTTTCTTTCTCTCTGTTTTTTTTTTTTCTGTTCTGACCTTGAAAACAGAAATTATTCCCAAATAATATTATCCATATTCCTCGTCTGGACACACGATAAGTTTTGGATTCTCGGAAGGTGGTTATGGTCGTCGGCAAAGTTCTCATCTGGCTACTCCTTCAGGTTTTAATTTATGCGCGCGGCATCGGCCTCTGGCGTTATTAGGGTTATACCGGTGGACAGTGGTTCCTAACTTCCAACAGCAGCAGCAGGAGCGGGAGCAGCATCATCAGGTTCGATGAGTTTCTTGGGCTAACGCTACCTTTGGCTAAAAGTTATATGTGTACCGTCGTCGCGTCGTGAACGGTCTAAACTTTTTACCTCCTAAAACAAAGAACTCAAAGCGGCGCCGCTTGTGTTCTGGACGAGTCAAAAAAGTGTTTTTTTTTTTTTTTCTCGTCGTATATTCACGTATACTCTTCAGGTCGTACGCGTGCAAGGGTTGAAATTTTTATCGATCAACGATCCATGCATCTCAGGGACAAATTCTGAATATTTACCACCCCCTCGATCGACCCGGTAATGAGGTTATCATTCTCTCTATATATAATGCCAAAGGAAAACCATCGCGGTCTGTAATTACTGAGTGAAGATTGAAAAGGCGTCGATAGCGTCGTCTGGTTGGCGCCGCGGTGCGCGGACTCCTCATTTTACCCCACAGTCAATTATAAACTACCCTACCGTAGAAGCTGCCGCTGCTCTGCTACTGCTACCAACATTTCCGTTTCTTTGTATTCTACTACATGCGTACAAGTGGTGTAGCTTATGGTTAGTTTGCAAGTACCTTCGCATCATCACTCCCTTCATAACATACAACACCTCCCCACGTACGGTAGTGTCATGATTCCCTTCGCGTCGACGTATGGCTCGGAATAAATGTGTTTAAATATAAATAAACCAACTCAACTATCTATCTGATGGTTAATTGTCGCGTGTAGGGGGTGAATTGGAAAGCACGAAGAACATATTTTGCCGAGTGTTTAGTTTTAATAATTAAAATTTGCACGTGACGCTAGTTTTGTTCGCACCATTTTATAAGGAGAGGAAAAAACGGTTCCTACGATCGATAAAACTCGTGACCTTCTGATCAGGATCCTTGTTATCGTATCCTTCATAAATTTGTTCTTCGGTTCGGTATGATATACCACTTTTGGGAGATAGGTATTTACTCCAGTGGTTGTCTCTTGAGGACGTGAACGACGCAATGGGAAAGGGGAGCCATTGTTACCGCAGATCAATACGCGTGAACCAACCAACCAACCAACCAACCCTCCTGGTACCTGGGGGGGAAAACCAGGAGAAACTTGACGTAGCGTATATATTCCAGCTAGGGTTGAATGGGCGTGGCTTTTGGTACCAGTAACTGAGAGATTCGCTCTCTGGACCGCGTAGTCCGCGCAGTCCGCGTCGGATTAGAACTCCGCAGAATCCCAACGGGAAGGGTCGTCGTTTTGATACGTGGTAGTTGAGTTTTCAGCTGCGTTAGCCCACCACCACCACCGCTGCTCACTGGCGATGCTGAGAGATGCCACGAGTAGCTTGGCAGGTCCAAAGACCTCGTCGGGTTGGGTTGGGGCGTGTCGCCGGGATGGCGCCGACTGTTAATGGCCGCGGCAGCCAGACTTTAATTTCCTGTCGCTTCCGTGGATAATCTCACATCTGTCTGTCCGTCCATCTTATCCACGCATAAGTCCAACATGAACAACTCCAACGAGTTATCCTTAAACTCCGCGATCTTCGGGGTTACCTTTTTCAAAAATTTTCGGTAGTAATCCCCGGAGGGGCTATAGCTTTCGGTTGTATACGTAACATAAACGTATGGCGGAATTCGAGATGAGGATGGTGTAGAAAAAATGATTTGCATCAAAGTGCTGTTATATATGGAGCACCTTGTTTGATTCTGAAATACGAACGGCCGTGGCGCGTCGCCGGAGGCTTCATTATCTCTGGCTAGCTTGTGTATACCTTATTGCTGAAACACTGAGTGGTACGAGTCCATCTACTAGGCTCCTGAAGTCTAAGGTAATCTAGAGCTATTATACCCCACGAGATGACGTCGTTAGTCGGATCGGGAGTAGAAACTCATCCAGTATAAGGTAGACCGTTTTTCTCCCGGTTGATGATTCGACATCAATTTTTACCTGGATCATCCGCCAACGGACCCGACCTCGGGACTTTACTTATTTCAAAATCCGGTGCAGAAATGTCATGGAAGAGTCGTACTCTTGAAGGTCGAACGCCTAAATATATATCTACGAATATCAACTTTGTAGCGTGTAGAAATATGCGGTTCTAACGGTACCCTGTGAAAGCAGCGTGATCGACATAATTGAAGCTATAACGGAAACCATCGCTTATGCATAAACATAAAATAGACGCGTTATTACCCACCTAACTACTATTTTATTTATGACTACTGCGCGTATGTATAAATTTGTTATGGTATTGAAATTAATTTGGTGTTCATATTTGTGTTCCAGGATCATCCGGGTCTGAGAGGAACCCCGCTGGCGATGTTGGCAGCTCAGTGCAACAAGCTGAGCAGTAAGAGTCCGCCACCTTTGGCGGACGCTGCGGTTGGTAAGGGATTTCACCCCTGGAAAAAAAGCCCTCAAAGCAGCGGGAGTTCACCGCAACACTCCGGGGGCGGAGGTACGGGTTGCACATCGACTACAGGGGTTACGCAAAGACCGACGGCAACGAGCAGCGCCGGCAGTACCGGGGGATATGCCAGACCCCCGGTAACGTCGTGTGCCTCAACCGCACCCCAGTACGGAAGTGATCTTTACTTTCCTGGGACAGCGAGCGCACAACCGGCAAGCGATCCCCATCATCATCAGAGCAGTTTACTTGGCAAGGTCGAAGGTGCGACCTTGGGCTCTGTGTACGGAAGACATCCTTACGAGTCTTGGCCTTTTAATACAATGCCGGGAGCAACACACGGTGGAATAAAAGCTGGCGATGGCGGATGGTGGGACGTTCACAGCGCAGCTACCGGAGGATGGTTAGACGTCAGCGGTACCGTAGGAGTCGGTGTTGGCGTCCACGCTGCTCAGATGGCAAATTATTCCGCCGATTATTCCACGAGTCTCGCACTCGCTGGAAATCATTTACTTGGTTCTACGACCGCTGGTCATAATTTGTTGCAAGATACTTATAAATCAATGTTACCTGGTGGACCACCTGGCTTTGGTTTACATCATCACACGACAACCGGCGGCGGAGCCGGAAGCCCTCAAGGAGCAGGGGGAACTGGCGTCACCCAAGCACCATCGCCAAGGTCGCAGAGGAGATACACGGGGAGGGCGACTTGCGACTGTCCAAACTGTCAGGAAGCAGAGAGACTGGGTCCGGCCGGTGTTCACCTAAGGAAGAAGAACATCCATAGCTGCCACATCCCTGGTTGCGGAAAGGTCTACGGGAAGACGTCTCATCTGAAGGCCCATTTGCGGTGGCACACTGGTGAGCGACCGTTTGTTTGCAACTGGCTATTCTGTGGAAAGCGGTTCACACGTTCGGATGAGTTGCAGCGGCACCTTCGAACCCACACCGGAGAAAAGAGATTCGCCTGCCCGGTCTGCAACAAGCGATTCATGCGCAGCGACCACCTCGCGAAGCACGTCAAGACGCACAGCAGCAGCAGCAGCAGCGGCAGCAGCGGGGCGAGCAAAGGCAAGGGGGCAACGGGGGCGGGCAGCTCGTCAGCCGAGTCCTGCTCAGACAGCGAGGACAACGCGAGTCAGCAGAGTCCCATTTCGGGTCCCCTTCTTCAGGGGGCCCTGGACAGCAACACGGCGGGTCAGCCGACCACCAACAACACCCAACAACAACCGGCAACTCCCATGACCCCAATGCAGATGACCCCTCCAACTCCGTTGACACCCCATCATCCCCATCACCCGCATCTCCCGCCGCTAATGGGCCACCACCCCCATCATCATCATCATCATCATCATCATCACGCAACCACCGTGGTTCCCACCACCCACCATCCTCACACGGGGATGAGCATGCACTGAGCCCGGTGGGGCCCGGAGCCGCATGCGCCAACAACGCAACGGCCCTGGGCTCCCCCCTATCTTACCCCTTGAACCTAAATCTGATCCATCATCACCATCATCACCATCATCAGGCAGCCGCAGTGGCCGCTGCCGCCGCCGCCGCCAATCATCATCACAATTCCTATTCCATGCAGCAGAATCCTGGTACCCCAGGTGGGACACAAACACCCTCACCTTCCTCCCCCGCCCCTGTACATAGTCTCTAAGTACGTACAACACGCGGAGAAATGTTATTACTAGAAAGTATATAGAAACCACCCTTATATACCGAGAATATTATTTCATCATCAATTTCTGCCGACCATAGAGTTAGCTTGAGACATTTCCAAAAAAACCAATGCAACGATAAAATTTTGATGAATTTTTTTTTATAACTTCTTCACGTCTGCTCCCATTGCCCCCTCGATCTGCTGCTGATACTTAATATATGGTTCTTTAGAATTCAAAGTAAAAGAAATTAAAAATTAAAGAAAAAGAAAATACGAAAGATATATTTAAAGAGAAACGAAACACACATATAGTAATACACGAATACACACACTTAAGAGAGACAAAAAGAAAAACATGTAAATACTATACATAGTGCGTGAGAGATGATATTATATTTAAATTGATATAATATTGTATAAAACACACGGATGTACAATACACTGACACGATATTTCCCTCCCTCCTGTTTCTCCCTTCCCAGCATCTTCCGGTGCACGGACGAAATAAGACCTGAAATTTTATCCCCCGTAGCTACGTTCCAAACATCGTGAAATTTATCGATATGACTTATATAAATACGCACGTTTTATTATCCCGAAGAAAAAAAGAAATTCCTACAATTACAATGATATCGATCGTAACGATAATAAAAGAAAAAATATATATCTCGGCATCGCGCTCGTTGATTATATTTAGATATAAATTTTGATCTTTTTGAAAAATCGCGTTTCGAAGTTTTTTTCAATCACATTTTGACGTTTGGAACATAGCCTCGGGTGCATAAATATTTTTGCCCATATCACACTAAGCCCTCCCCTTTTAAAACTAGTAGCATACTATAATTAATTATTATTAATCAAATATTATTATAAAATATTATTAATGAAACTCATTTAAACAAGATATAAAAAAAAAAAAAAAAAAAAAACGAAAAAAAATATATATATAAATAATAAAATACAAGATACAGAGGATAATAAACGATGCTTTTGTGAATAACGCGTACTTAGACTCAATTCGACTACATCATTGCCCATGCCCTGCTCCGCGCCCCGTAACACCACCCCTTTCACAACCCTTTTTTCTTCTCCTCGATCGAACCTTTCCTTGAACCAAAAAAAAAAGGAATCTCACGATTCAACCCTTTCCCTTTTTTTCCTTCCTCGAGATATCCTTCTCTGCAAAAATTTCGATGAAGACTGCAGTATGTATCATCAGCTTCGCTGTTTCTTCGTGTCGCTGGAAATGTATACATACGTATATTTTTTATATACTTCAATGGTATATACATAAATCTATATGTATGAATACGAGAGATGAGAGAGAGAGAGAAATAAATCTACTTGCTTGCCCCTTCGCTCGTGCCGCTGCTGCATCTGTAGGAAACGATAAAAAAAAAAATGGAAAAAAGAGTTCTAAAAATCTAAAGATTGCGTCTTGACGCCTTCGTGATCTTCGGTTGCTGTTAGGTGGGAAGAAGTTCGTCGTCGACTGCAGCTCTGCATCGCATCTCTGCCGGCTGACACTGCAGACCCTAACTACTATCTACTTCTACTACTACAGAATTGATTCCTATTGACGAGGAAATTTTGGCTGGTGCGTGCAGGCGCCCTGCGGGGGAAGGGTGATGAAACCTAGACGAGACGATACTGAATAGGCCCTCGATGATCGAGAACAAAAAAAAAAAAAAAAAAAAAAAAAAATCAAATAAAATACAAAACCCAAAAAATAGAAAAAATGAAATGAAAAAAAGAAAGAGAGAAAGAAAGACAGAGGGGGTTGTCCGCTTGGTAATAGGGTTTTACGCGATCCATATACGTAAGTCTCTTTAGCATATTTCAGCATAGCACCTCGATAGTTTTTTTTTGTCGTAATCACGAACACGCGCCTAATTAGAACAAAAAAAGAAAAAGGTAAAATTAGATAAGAAAGATGAAAAGAATTCAAATATTTATGTTCACACATACCTCCCTCTCTTACTCTGGCACGTAATTCATGCGTATTTGGTTGCGTAAATTGCGTCATTTATTCTTCTAATTCTCCACCGTAGAAAATTAGCACATATTGTTTTAGCTCGAGAATTGAAATCCATTATATAAAAGTAAGGGGGTTGATTCAGCGCGGTTATTATTTAACGCACAACAATTTATTTTCTTCTGTTTTTTTTTTTTTTTTTTCATTTGACGGTACGGAATGGTTTTATAACAAAACGTTATACCTACCCCTATAACAGTATATATGTAAAAAACGAAATTCATTGTTCCGAAGCAAATAATACAAGTTTTTATATAGGTATATGAAATGCATGTATATACAGAACATATACGTATATATATTTGCCCACAATCAGCCGCGCTCCGGGATACCGCAGAGCTCTCGTAGTTTTATTGCTTTGATTCCGTAAGTCCCCATAGCTCTTTTTCAGCCCTGAATCTGACTGTGAATTCACAGTAAGCAGGGTACGAACGCGTAGAAATTAAAACGTTTATGGTCACGTGCATATGGGATCTACGGGTTGAAAATATAATCATGTTTCCACTTATGGCCCGCGTTATCACTGCCATGGAAGGAGTTTTTTGCGGTTCACAATTCGTGCTAGAAAAGATGTTGAGATAATTTTTACAGCGTTACTGTAAATTACATGCAACAATTAGTGTATCGATAGATTTACGTATTCGCGTTACGATGCGGTTATAGGACGTGAGATGGAGCTTAATTATTTTTGTCAGGAAGATTTTTAATTTCCAATTGAAATTTCAATGTGAAAATTGATGAAGGGAAAAAAGAGAGACGTTGAATACTCGTCGGTATGACTTTGTGGAAAATTTTCATGTAGAACGCTAACGACGTATAACGTAATGAATTGAGGGGGTGGTATGGGTTATTCATTATAAATTTAGGGGAACTCGAATCTCATTATATTATATTTTGTGCTATCCTGCAGGGTTTCGATTGATCCTTTTTCCTATTGTCATTCATATTCATATTTCTCACAAAATATGTTAGACTTTTGCTAGAATATTAAGAAGTTAAAGACAAGAGCTGCAGGTCGGTTACATTTCGTTTTCATTTTCGAGGTTTTTCCCGATGGAAATTAGGCAAGAATATGTGGGAATTCTTGGATGAAAATCGCATCTTCTTTTTCTTTTCTCTTTTATGACTCTCTGGCATTAATCACGTGGTAAAACTGGTTTGAAGTTGTCTTTGAAAAGGAACGTATACGTCACGATACGTTTAAACGAATTATTCGCGAAGAGGGGTAATAAAAGTTGAATAAAAGCAGATGAAAAGCTTTACCGAGCTCACCCGTATACGGCGGTAATATTGCACGGGCTGTTAGCCACCGAAGAACGAAGAACCTCTCTTACTCCCAGAGTATTTCAGGCATGAAACGCACGTCGTAACATCGGCTTTTCCTATACCGTTAACGCCCACCACCTACTATCTCGTCCTCTTATTTGCCCCAATTCGCGCTTGCGCCTTATCTTTATATACTTTACCTCTCCCTCGCCGAAGCTGAATAAAGAAAATAAATTTTTCATACGAAACCACGAAATTTTTGAGTCAGCCGTTAATTGAATCGGAAAATTTGCGAGCGTAAGATTATCTGATCGTATGCGAAAAAAAAACGTTTACCACGCACCCCTTTTTCGAGTAAAATTCCACAATATTCAGACGTAGGTATTATGATATGAACTTTCTCTTCGTCCGATGTACGAGAAAATTTGAATAAAATGAAACGTTTCGTATTAACCCAACCGAATATCTGATATAAATAATATAATTAAGTGATTGCACATTACGCTTCTGTGTAATTCGATTTTTGTTGAAAAAAAACAAAAAGAAAAAAAAAATCATGTTTCAATGGGGTTATTTTCGTGCTACAGTTATCGCGCAGTCATCATCATATCCTCTAAGTTTTTCGACTTTTTAGGGTCTGAGGATAATCAAATGCCCCGCGTTATTAGCGGGGATGACTCGCGACTCAGGTTCCCCTCATATAGTTTTCCTATGGGACGCGAAGAACCTCCTAATACATACAGTACTTCGTGTACAAGAAATTCAAGCATCCCTCAGTGGATATGGAACTGATCGAATTTAGTGGTATTTGTAACGTAGGCCCTTCGCTTTATCCCACTACGTGGGAAGGGAGAAGAAAAAGAGGAAAAAAAGACGTTCGAAGAGTAAGAAATTTAGAAATTGGTTTTTTCATATTTCATCGAGGAATTGTGTGCGTAAGACGAACTTCTGTATTATATCTACTCGGTTGAGTGTAATCAGGTTTAAACCCCCGTAAAACCGTCGCCATAAACTGGATCAATATGGCAGAGATTACGGAATAAGATCGTTATGCAAAGCAGACGTACGCGCGCAGGGTAAAATTGGGATGAGTCGGGAACCAAGGGGCAAAAGGTTATATGCATACACATATATATATATACGCAAGCGAGAATACTACGCAAGTTGCCGGGTTATATATAGTACATAAGTACATACAAATATATATATAGTGTATGTGTACATGTAGAGGAAGAGAGTCGCGATGGGGTGGCGGATGGAGGATGCGGTTAATGTCGTGCCATTCGCAAAAGCCCCGGGGGCCGCTTGCCTGATTTAACCAACGAGGGATGCGACGTTTGTTATTCAATTTGCAACCGTTCGGGGGTATAAATGCGTTGACGCTCACAAGCAGCTACAACGCGTCGCGACCTATACGAAAATTTCATACGTATAATACGACATAAATATATAAATTGCATTATCATGTCCGTACCCAGATGTATGCGGCCGCAGTAAACGCGTTCGCTCTTCGCCCGTTTCAAAGTAATTTAGAAAAATTGTCTTCTGAAAAACATTCAACTTCATATCGTACAATATACATGTCGAATCGCGTAGAAATAATTTCTCGCATGCCATGTATAAGAATTAAACCTACCGCTGCTTCTGCTGTTTATGGGGGAGGGTGAGAAATGTCGTACGTGGTATTGTACCCATTGTATTATTATGGCGGATGACAATCGCAGTCACACATGCATAATTGATTGGCCACCGTTCGCCGGCTAGTGTCATCTGGACCTGCATCCCGCAGTCTCTTTAATAAAATTTATTCTTCAGACGCACGTTCGAGTCTTTTATAAAGCGCGTATATAATTACGTTTGGGGCGAATTTTACAACACGCAAACAATTTTCCACGATTAATATTAATCCATATTAATCCAACGTACACAAAACTTTTCAATCTACATTACAAATACGAACCTGCAACAAATGTTGATGCACGTATGTACTTTATCGCAATAACACGTGTGCGCGATAATTTTCCCACACGTTGAAAAATGAGAAAACAAAAAAACATGTAACATAAAATGTGCCAGAGTTTGAAGTGGGACGGGGGGAAATTTTTAAAATCTATTTTCTAGCCATAAAATAATTATTTATTACTATTATTATTTTTGTTTTTAACTAAATAAAGGTAATAAGAAAAAAAAAGAACCAGTTGTCATGTGAACAGAAATGAAAATTACATAAAACTGCGTAGGTTCACATTACATTTAAACGGAATACATAAGTATAATATGTATAATTTTTTAACAGTTATCTATATGTACACTGCAAATTTCGTATATGGGGAATTTGAATGTATAATGGAGAATAGATCGCACGGGGGTATTATTTAGTATATAAAACTTACAACTCAATTAGTAATAATGACCTAAAGTGTGTAGCTAATTTTATGACAATGCAATTACCACAATTGCTGTGTAATTATTTCATGGCAATATAACTGCATCAGCAGTACAGCATCAGTGTTAGTCCCATTATAACCGCATATATCGTATATATGTAAGCAGTTAGTACAGTAATTTCCTATGACGAGTACATATGTAATAAAAAAAACAATTGTTGTGACAATTAGGTATACCTCGCGATTGTTCCATACGACTCGACTAAATTTTTATTCGTTTATTTATTCATTTTTCACTCATATATCATGTCGCGTGCATTTCAGTTGGAGTTAAAAACTCAGAGAGAGAAAAGAAAGAGAGAAAAAAAAAAGCAAAAAAATTAACTGCAAGAAAATAAAGCGGGAGGGAGGAGGGGAGGAAAATTATCTCATGCAGAGCTCTCATTTCCGGTGTTTTGTAAAAGCATATTATATGGGGATATGTGGAATGATTCCGTGGCAATTAATACGGGTTTATATGGTATTGTAGATTAAAAAAAAATTACAACGAAACAGAAAAGATTTCGAAGCAAATTTCAATTCGCTTTTTGCAATATGTTCAATTCTACGCGATTTGAATTCAGAATCGTACGACATGAAATCTGTAGTTTGCTATTCTTAAGAACATTTGTGTGACATTCTATACCCTAATTAATCATATTCTACTTATCTTTTTTACCAGGTATTAAAAAACGGCCAGGATTGACGAACGGAGAACGAAGTCATGGGTGGTCTACACTTGAAACTGCTGCTCACCATCACTGATCGCGCTATTTTCCGCAGAGCTTGTACGAGAAGAAAACAAAAAAAAAAGAACAAAAAAAAACACTCAATGGGTCCTAATAGTCACGTGTCGAAATATGGTAGAAAGAAAAAATAAGAAAAAGGAAAAAAACAGAAGAACAAGGAGAAGAAAAATGGCAAGAAATATCAAAAAAAGGAAGAAAAAAAAAAAAAAAGATCATCATTGGCTTATCCTCGCTCAACGCCCTCTTTCCTCAGGGATTGCTGCAGCAGGTCACTTTGCCACTTCGTGGTTTCGTTTTTACCAAAGGAAACTTTACCGCCGCTTTGGCCGCCCGCGCGCATGCCATATTCGGGATGAAAATATCGCCGGAGGATATTTTCCGTAAAAGAGAAGAAAAAAAGAAAAGAAGAGCATAAAAAAAGATTCGTTAGTCAACGAGACTCGAGAGTCGTATATATATATGTATACGTATAAATAGTTTGTAAAATGTCTTTATTAAACAGTAAAGATAAAATGAAAAATATTAAAATAAATTGCATCGTTTCGCTATACATCTACCAAAGTCGATGGTAATTTTGTTTTTTTTTAGTGATAAACTTATGTCTTGAAGAGTTAATTATTTAAATACCTATATGTGTATACGTAAGAGAACAGGTCCCTTATGGGCCCGTAAACGATAAGATATAAAGTGGATGAGTAGTTAGGCTTAGTAAATTTCTGACATAATGTGCGTTAGAGAAAATTTGTACATACTCTGCTCGTATGCCCACATACATAAGCTGGGTCTCTATGTTCGTGTCGTAGTTTCTGGTAATCTATCCAGAACGGAAGAGACAAGCCGGTCATAGTCGGTTACGGTTATCGCGTCGGGACAGGAAAACTACAAAAGACGCTAACAAGGTGGAGGAGTTGGCATGTGGCGGCCAAGAGACGTGAAGAGAGAAATATAGAGAAAGAGAAAAAAGAAAGAGAGAGGGAAAGACGTTAACATTAAGAAAATGGTCCTTATATACTCCACACGGCACGCGCATCTTGTTACAAAGCGCCGCCCTCTTCAAAGATCGGACCTCTAAAAATTTTAAACGACGATCGCGTTCTACAGAGGAAACCAGCGTCTTATAATGCTCCAGCTTCAGAGAAGATTAGGAACTCGGGGTCTGGACATATTTTTTTTTTCTTTTTTTACCTTTTTAGTTTCTTTATTTTTCCTGTGATAGATAAAATTCGAACCGATGTAGTCTGATGGGAATGATCGAAGAAAAAAAAATCAACGGCAAAAATTTCAATTAGATTCGAGCAAACGATGATATTACTTATTACATTCCGATTATAATTTTTTGTATAAAATTATTGTATACGATTTCTTATTTTTAAGTAATTATAGAATAAATGAATATCTATGAAAAAAATTCCTTTGAAAGGAATTACATTATACGATATATATTATATGTAATAAAAAAAAAATTAATATTTCTATTTGAAAAACAAATAACGACGCACCGTTTATACATAAATTATATATAGATTATATATATATTATAAATTGAATCGATATCGCAATGAAATTGTATGATACATAATGTGTAATTTCTTATATGATATTAAAGCACTTTTAATCTCCAATATGAAAAAATTTATTTCCTTTTTCTCAGCGTTGCCGATTTTGAGTACTTAATTATGACGTTGCATGCACTGCAAATGTACATAACTAATTGGCAAACGAAACCTAATCGAACTGCAACGTCGAATGCGTTATCTGCTAGAGTAGGTAATGCAATACCCAAACGCACACAGATTAAATTTAATTATTTCCCATCAAAGGCAATTAGAGTGTCCGATTAGCGGTCAACGCGACACCCCCTTTCTCGGGGTGTGCGAACAACCCCTAGCAACAGCATCGACCTACTGAACAATTACCCGTTAGATTCAGTAGCTCATCGTAATTGGACGGACCTATATGTATATAAATTATATATCAAATGACCAACGGTCAGCTACGAAATATCGAGAAAAATGGATCCCCAGAGATATCCTGCGTGCAGCGTTGTTATTGGAGATTAAAAATTTAACAAGATTCTCTCATTTTAATTGATCATCAATCAAATATATTTGCATTAAAATTTGATATGCAGAAATTTTCGAATCATCACGGTAATCAAATTATGTTAAATGTACGTTTCATTCATGCAGGTGAGTTTCGAAATTATATTTTTAATTATTTTATGTTTCAATATTGAGTATGGATATCAAATGAACCCACGCGAATAGTTTAATAATAATGTTCCCATTCGCCGAGTGGCGATAATTATGATTTCGTAATTACCGAGGAGTCGGTTATGACCTATAAAATTTTTTGATTTTTAATTTTTAAACTGAATTCGATCGCACAGTTTCGGTTAGCATATTTAAAAAAAAAAAAAAGCTCGACGTGATTAACTTTTTTTTTATAACTGCGTGTACAAATTACCGTCGCATCTGATATATAAAAAAAAAATCAAATTAAATTAAAATAAATATATAATTTATGCAAATCTGCAAAGCAACTAATCGCAATTTGTGTGATAATTTATTCATGTATGGAGGAAGAAAAAAAAAAAATTAGCCACATGAGTAGCTTATAATAACACCCGCAATCAACGCTTACATTACAAGGATCATCACCTATTTGAGATAGAAAAAAGAACTACCGAAGAGAAGAAAAAAAAAAACCTGAATTTGCATTAATCGTCATAGAAAAATGAAAACATCAATTATAAATCGATCTGAATGCTTGCATAGATGAAAGGAAAAAGTGATTTGTCCATTTGAGGACGTCATGCTCGTTCGATCATCGTCACGTATGAAAATCTTATATTCTTATGTACGTATATGGGTCATTCGTTCGAAACTTGACACAGATTTGGCCCTCATTTTGATCTCCGATCTTTCTGTGATTCTGAAGAACGCCCCAAGTCAGAGCGGATCTTGCATCCGGTGGTTCAAATTAATTATAAGTGGAGCTTCGATTGGGTAAAATTGTCCGAAGTTACTTCAAACAATCTTACAGGTGAAGCTAGATGGAAGTTTCCTGAATGGTTAAAAGAGAGAAAGAAAAAAGTCGGGGTTGGAAAAAAGACCTATCTATGAGATTGACGTCAGTTATCCTCGATGTTACGGCGATGAAGAGTAAGAACAAGCTCAACGTACTGTAACAACATTATATAGAAATAACGAATGGTAAAGTTTGGATGTAGCTTCTCAATTTTAGACCGTTTAGAAGCTCCTTTCCGCAGCCCTTACGTCGTTCATCATATCTCTGTAACCCGCTGTCTAGTAAGTGACAGCGATTAATCGTCTCCTGCCAACCGTTGTAAGCCAAGATCAAAGCGCAAGTATTTCAGCGCGTCGTAAAACCCCATGACAGATACACATGCAAGTAAACGTCGCGCGGGTTGTGCGTAATACACCGCTTTTGAATCGATCTTTGATTCGATTCCTCGATTGTTTCTTATTTTTTTCATGTTTTCCGTTCCATTCTTTGAAACATACGTCGATGATGATGTTGAAAAATTTCAATTTCCGAACTGAAAAAAACTAAAGCATCATACACACATCATCATCTCGTGTTCATGATAAATGAATATACAGAGAAAAAAAAAAAAAATAAAATCGAGTCAAGAAACTTCCGGTAGGTGACAAAGACATACGTTATGTAGACGATGGCTCGTAGAAGTTGTAAAAAAAGTTATAAATTGTTTTTTCAAATTTATATAATTCCTGACTTTGTTACTATTCTCATTCCAACATCGTCATTTTTCTGGACGAGGATATTTCCCGAAAACGAATACAAAATTATTCACGAAAAGAATGCAGAGATTGATTCGGAAATTTTTCAGTTTTCAGAATTAATTTTGAAATCTCTTGGCAATATGGATCGATAATTTAATGGTACATTGGTCAGGCATGCGGAGAATGGATAGAAATTTGTCCGTATAATGTGGAATTTTTTCCTTCGTTAATTGATACGCGTTGGTTTGCCGGCGCAGCATCTGCAGGTCGCAAGCTCATGGGGTATGTCTTACCAATCCTTGACGCTGCCACGCAGCCACTTAATATACTCGGTTATGGTACCAAAACTAGTTCGTCTTCTCTTGTTAAATTTCGGGTGATTTAGCGCCCTGACTTCCTGGCGATCTAGTTAACACTCTTTCCTCTTCGTCGCCCTCTTGGTTCGTTGGTCGTTCCTAACCATGCAGCTTTACGTGTATCGCCTTGCAGCAACTCGGTGACTAATACCCCTTCGCATGTACGTATATTTTTATCTAGCTCACGCAGGATGAAGAAATGAAAAGAAAAAGAAAAGGGGGAAAATCTGAACAACGAGAAAAAAAAGAAAAAGAGGAAAGAAAACGAAGAACATATAAAAAGGGACTGCGTTGAGGAGCGATCCCTTCAAAAACCGCCAACAGATGTGACAAATAAAATTCGAAGTTTCTCTCGGTATATTATCGCTGTTGAAATGGGTTATTTTATACTACACATATCGCATATAGCGCTCCATAAATTTTCACTTGCGCGATGCCTGCGTTACGATGAGCTTTGCAAATGAATACGTTATGACGTGTATAATTCTCTTTTAGTCTTGACAGTTCAAGACCGTTAAATCGAGACGATTTTTACCCGTGTTCTGTTAACTTCCCGTAATTAATGTCTCGATTTAGTATACTAAATTATAATTAATCGACCGTTTTGTTAACACTGATATTTCGTAGACCCTTTTCACGAAAACTATACGAAACGGAAAAATTATCGAAAATTATTGGATCGAGAAAGAAAAAAATAATTTATAATAACAAATATCCGCATCGAATGGCACGCAGGAATTTTCGCTCGCTTATATTTAGTGCTTGACAGAAATAAACGAATCTTAAATAATTGGATGGGAGAAAATTTATGATAGAAATCAGAGTCACCGCAAGATCGTGGTCTTCGTTGCAACGCTCGAGAAGTCGGCACTGAATCACGTTAATTGCTTGCTTGATAAATACGTTTCGTTCCTAGAACTTTAACCCTTTGTTTCTCATTTGTTTTAACGTAGCACCCTCGTAGTTTTAACCCCCACGCAATATAAACTGCGAAGAAAAGTAACGCCTACCAAACTATACAAGGTTCAGAAGTGCAGAAGCGACGGTGAAAAATCAACTCCTGAGTACCTCAATTTCTTAATTTTTGTACAACCCCAATACTCTCGGGCAAAAATGGGGACTCCCCTCTGCGGAAAAAAATTCTTTCCTCTGGCATTCCAAATTATACAATCCTATGCACAGTCTTCGATTTCAAAATTCGTGTAATGCTAATTTGAGATTTCTCCCGCACGCGCACCGAATTTTAGAATTATAATTTTTTGTCCGCGTTTTTTCTTTTTGAATTATTGTTGCTCGTGCGCATTTTTGCCGGAGGCAACGGAAACGTTGTTCCCTAAATGTGAAGCTGCAGTCCCGTGGCGAGATGAGATGTGAATGAAAAAAAATTTCCTATAGATATACAGCAGTGGTTGTAATTTTAGCGCGGATCAGTATATCGATTCATCACACATTTCATTGGCCTACTCAAAGGAAGTTTTTCTTGTAAATTTTTTCAAAGAAATCCCAAGGGCCAGATATAACCGAAGTACAATAGATGAAACTTCGAATACACCCGACTTTTCTACAGCTATACATTAAAGTCCGCATATTATATGAACCGCATTATATTCCACCGACTTATTCAACGGATTGGCTTTTTTTTTCTTTTCCATTCTGTTTTTTTTTTTTTTCAAACTTCGCACTGCTAACACCTTTGTAAGAATAGAAAAACGTCACCAAAATGCATCGAATAAGTAGGAAAATATATGAAATAAAAATTCATCTGAATGTGGAATTAACTCGGCGATTATCTGTTTCAGTTCCGATTTTGGATTCTTATTTCGAAAATTTCCTTAATAATTTATTCGATGATTTTCTCATAAAACAATTTCCAGACCATGAATATTATTGAAAAATCGTTTGTCTCCCGCAGTATAAAATCGTACGGTATATCCCGTGAATGATGCAGTGGGTGGTTAGAATGTAGGTGAACTTAACGTGGCGAAAGATCAAAAGGGATTGAATATATAGAGGACAGGTATATAGGTCTGGCAATATGCGCGCGGTCGACCTCTAAGAGGGCGTCGAGTGGTACATGAGGTTAGGGCTTTTCGAGAACAGCTAAGGAAATTTTGTCACGCGGATGCTGCAAAAGGGATGAACAGACTGTCAATATATACCGTTAGAGGTAAAGGTACCACATCAGCTATGTAGAGAGAACTCAACGGGGGTGCGAGTCCCGCATTCAAAGTAGCCGATTTAATCCCCAAACCTAACTATAGACTTCGCAAGGGACTCGTGCCGGAGCCATGAAATTTCGCGGTTCCGAATTTCCTACGGACCAACTGTTTAAAGTATTATACACGCATAGATATAACTGAAAACAAACGAAGACTCGAAAATTTTTACCGAAAATGAAAATCCACAATTTTATTTACGCAAAAGGAGGATAGTTTTGTTTAGAGTACTTCCTTTTTTTTCGCGTTTTCAGGTTATAATATTATCAATAATATGATATTATCACAGTGAGATGATGTCATTCCGCGTTTCTGCACTGTATGACGTTCAGTTAACGGATGAAAAATGGACGTCGCGGTGCCTCGATTTAAAAAATGACAAAATTATGAGTCGACAGATTTTCCCTGTCGCTCGCGTATGGCCTGGAACGTATTTCAAAGGGTACGATATAGAAAAAAATCTATATAACGTCGGCGGGATTGAGTCGCGTTTTTTTTCTTTTTTGTTTTTATGTTTTATTTTTCATACACCGCGCGTTTGAATCTTATAAACTCGTATATAGCGTCGGATGCTACGGTCGCAATACTTTGCAGACTTATAAGATAGAAACGAGCGTTGATTTTGATAAATACTCACGAACCACTCCCAGGAGTAAGAACTCTACGAAACGCTTATATATCTCGTCTGGTACATAACGCGACAAGCGGGATGAAAAGAGACGTCGAACTAAAATAGAATTTTAGCTCGCTGCGCTACAGAACTCGACATTGCGACGTAAGTATAAGACTGCGCGTCGACGTCTACCGCACCACCTGGGGTTATTACCAACCTTTTCACGCCGTCTTGCATCGGCCAAAAAATTCTTTTTGGTATATCTCAAACAACAAATTAATGAAGACTACGCTCCAGTCAAACACCCGTGTAATGTATCCAGTTATACGATGACACCACCATAATATACTCACTTTCTTCCCCCACATGCTCTTCCCTACCCCGTAACCTGATAATATTTTTTCGGGTACTTTTTTTTTCTTCTCTTCCTTCAGCTCCTTAAATTCCCATCCCTTCCAGCGTGAGATTCTCTTTTACACGGCTCGACAGCGTTCTGGAATTTCTTGGATTCGCAGCCACGCTTAACTTCGTGTATTTTGAGGTCAAAAACTTATTGAGTCGATCATACCTGAACACCTTTAACAACGGGTGATTTTTCTTTTTCCTTTTCTCTTTCCTGGTTTACATCACCCTGTTCGTACACGCGTATTAAATGGGGTTGATTTTTAAAGGTTTCTTGGCTGTTGGCCGAAGTCAAAGTTAGCACGTGTCTGGCGTCAGATATCACAGTGAGAAGCCCGCCTCCAAAAAGCTGAGAGTTAACGATCTTCGTTATTGAATCTCTTGGCTCAGCGTCACCCTTGCCACGTCATTGTGTCAACTTTTGGGACCTCCTTCGCGGCGAGTGTCGCGCACGATTCCGCCCACCGCAAGACTGATCGACCCTAATAGATGCCCCTGCATAATGAGGATCAGGTCTGAAGAAAAATAAAATGTATAAAACAAAGATTATATTTATACCGCGATCAATCGACCTCTCAGTTCACCTCGATCAACCTCCGTTTCTCAACCGGATCATTCTTCCAAATACAGATTATCTCAATCCAAACGTTCATTCTGCAGAAAAGATTTTTTTCCATTCAACAATTCGAAAGAATTTAGTGTTTCTAGAGATAAAACCGTGCAAACTCGCTAACTATATCTCAACCGATGTGACGATAGATAACGAAAAATCGCTTATCGGTAGATAAAAAGTAAAAAGTTCGAGTACATACCAGCATATATATCATATATATTTTACATATAGTATTGGACCGTTCGACAAAGGTTGACCACATGCGAAACATCTGGCATTTAACGTGAATGAACGAAAGACGACTGTTTGGAACGTAACACGCCTCCTGTCACGCCTGTAGTGCAGAAAATACTGCACATGCGGTATAGGTATAGGTATATATAAATATAAATATATATATATATATAAACATAATATGCAAGTTCGTTTACGTATAACTGCAACGACCATGCAGCGAATTTTTCATCGCTTTATTGTTAAAGCACATGTATAAGCAAATTTATTATATCAACGATTGTTCCTCAATCTAGACTTTAATTAAGAATCAATGAGAGCACTCATGCGAACTTCAGTCTGTACAAATATTAAAAAAAAAAAATCATAAACGACACCGAAAAGAAAAAAAAGCCCTTAGCACGTTAATATAATGAACAACGATATCTGTATTACCTCGTAATATAATTTTTATATTAATTCTATCGATAATGAAATGAAATCACGTTTGTTAATTAAACAACAAAAAAATGTTTAATTAATTTAATAAAATTTCGAAAAACCGTGAACGGGTGTGGTGTTATTTCGATGTGAGAAAAACACGGTATAGATATGCACATCATATTATATTATAGCAGAAAATCTGAGCGTATTTTTCGTTTTTTTTGTTTTTTTTTATATGTACACGGTGCAGGAGAAATAAGGAGGCATTGATTTTGTTAAGTGAGTGTAAATAACGCGTTAAACGAAGGGACAATAAATAGAGGTGTATTTCGTACGAGATTTGACGCTCCGACTCTTTGTCCGTCAATTAAATGCATTTGGTTTTTATTGCTTGTGTATACACATTGTTTTTTATTTTTATTTATTAAACATGAAATTTTTTTTTTCAAGCTACGGGCCACCTGCTTGTTTTTATTTTTGATTTCGCGCACGCTTATTTTATGAAATCGTTGAATACGTCGCAACGATTTAAAATCCGACGGTTTGGTATACGATCTGACATGTAAATTCGGTGCAGTGCAGCGGTAAAAAAACCCTTGTTTTTTAATTTTTTTTTTCAATTTCATAAACCACACCGTGGAGCACATGTCAAAGTGTTTTGTTCGGGACGTTTATTATGAAATATTTTTGCACTTTCTTAGTGAACTGGATTTAATTCGAATCGCCCCGCTGCTGCAGGACTCCCGATCACTCGAGATATAAAAAAAAATATAACGGAGCAGACGTTGTAGTTTGGGGGCTCCGAGGATCGGATGATATCTGCAGCCGCTTCTCTTCTAGTTATTATTCGATCATCGAGGACTTATTCCGAAGGATGAGAACTACGTATAATGAACAATAATTTTAGCTCCCGTAATCGAAGTTATCCTGCAACCTTATATGCGGGATACGAGAATTATGATCCGCAGGTGCGCTTGATCCGCAATAATAAGATGATCGAAATGTCATTCGCTATAAGAATAAAACGTGAATAAAGTTACTTTACCATCAAAGCCCCCCCAGGTGGTAGGACGAGGTTGGTCACGACCGCGAATAAACCGACCTCGCGAATTCCCTATAATTTTTTATAGCTCTTAGACTCGGTTCTTTTTTTTTTCTTATTTTCATTTTCTATACCTACGTTATTATCTCGGTAGCTCGCAGTACGATCTTTCAATCGATAGTATCATCGAAACAACGTCCTGCAGATGCAATTCTACATCGGATAATCGTCGATAAACGTAGAAAAAGTTATAAAATGGCGAATGGTGTTAGAAAAAAAAAGAACAGAAAAAATATTACACTAGCTTCTTTTTCCTCTCGTCATATACACATTTCTATTTTCTTAAGTTCCTCACCTTTTTATCTCTCTTTCGAAATGCGCTCTTCGCTCAATTATTTAGTGTAGACACGCAGAGGCAATTTATACCAATTTCAGATTATGTGACAAAACCCAACGATAAGAATCTCCCCCGGTCGGACAATGCACCGTACAATTTTTCCGGTTATGCAGTCGTCCGACGAAACGTGTCGTTCAGGAAAATCCTGTACACTCTTTTCCCACCCCATCTAGACATGCAAATGTACACATCCCAGTCGAACGAAAAGTGACAATCTTGTCATATTCCTAGTAATTTCTTTCTCTTGGAAATCATAAAAACTAGAGTACAGAAAGCAGAATACTCCGACGGTCAAAATTTACTCGTTTCAAGTCACGTGTGACCTCATAAGTACGTGTAAGAAAAGCGTTTCGCAAATGACGCAAAAATACGAACGAATGTAAATACGTACTCATACCAGAGAGGGGCATGAATCGATAATCTTCGGCAGATTACGAAATAGTACGGAATCAGAATCTCATCAGCCAACGAAAACTATAGATCATTGCTCGCTTGTAATTCTCTGAGGTTCGTCGTCGCGAGTTGACGCGCAAATTACCACAAGTGTTCCATAGTGTGAGGTAAGACTAACATTTTATACATACATGAAAACAGTAATGACGGCTTCGGGGATTGGAATTATACAAGGAGATCGAGCGCGTACGTATAACTGTTCCCTGCAGGTATATAACGGGATGAAAAGGAAATATATATTGTACATGTATTTGATTGTTAAATAATTATTTTTCCCAGCAGAAAACGCAGAAGTGAAGCAAATCGAGGTGCAGTCACGGTGGGCGTGTCACACGATGCGACCTGGGACTCCCACGGTAAATATATACACCGCATATCCATGTAAGTACGTGTATGTGTTCGTCGTACCGGCCCTAAAGCTACTGGTATTTGATATGGCACTAGTTCCGTAAAAGCTACTTTTCAAAACGACGTACATGAAGCGACGGACGTGTGGTTGTAAATCTCATAATCCCGTGGGGATTTGTTTGCACGGCGCGTTGAGCGGTGTTTGATATATTTGCTGATGGGGAAACGAATCTTGAGAGCTAACTAATGGAGTCACGGTTCGTACGTATAAACGCGTAAAACAAGTTTACTTAAGGCTTACGAAAGCTTAGGAGAATGGGAATAACATTTGTTCAGAGAGTTTGTTCAATTTTTTGAAATCTGCAAGGTTCCGATGATACACGTTTTGGTAAAAGTTCATTTGCAGAAATCTCTATGAGTACAATTTTGGAATTTTGTCGAACCTCATTTCAGCGCCTCCTATATATACCTGCAGTTATTTTGTTTGCTCAAAAGTCAAAAAGTAGCGTAACTACAAAAGGAGTCTCCCCAACTTCGGTGGTAAGATTATCCTACAGAATGACTTGAAAAGGAATGTATAAGTCAATAGATATTTGTCACTTTTACGTAACACATGATCCTACCGAAATACTTTTGTCGCGCCACAAGGACCCTCCACATCGACCGACTATTATACCTTAGACGTATTTACACAGGCCAACTACCAGGCAAATAATTTTTTCAAAAGGACCCAAAATCCCGACTTGTTGAGACGCTAATTTCGGACGTCGAGTATGAAATAAAAAAAGATCCACGCCACCTCTATTATATCGAGTCATAGAAAAATTATTCAAATTTAAACCTTAAATACACGACTTTCTCATTTATTGCGATTGGCTTTTTCTATGAGAAAACAAATATTCCACTTGCTCTCGTCTGTTCCACATACCGCTCAAGGCGATTCAGACCTACCTGTGTAAAACTCCTAAACGGTTTTTTCGATATAATATTGCGGTTTCCCGATCATTTGTCGTTGAGGTTTTTACACGTAGGGGTGAGTTAAACCGACCGCACGACAACAGACGCGAAGACGGTTTATAGTTTAAACGATCGTTGATCGAAAATTTCCTCCCTTTCCTTTTTATTCCATTTTCTTTTTTCTTCGCATCCGTATAACTGCAACCGCATGGCGCGCTGCAACGTGTATAATAGGTTGGTCGACCAGATCATTGCGGAGTGAATAATGTCCATATACCAGAAAACCGTATCGGAAGTGACGTAAAATCAATGATTATAATTAGTAGCCGATACCGGAACAGGAACGTCGTTGATTACGGTAATCAGTTGCACGCAGATCGCGTACGAGGCGCGCATGGCACGATATGATTCACATGAAATAAAAAGAAAAAAAGATAGGGGGAAAAAAGAGTAAGAAGAAAAGGAGAAAAAATTTTTGTAAAAATAGGAGACAGAAAATTTCGTATCGACACGACGTTACGTTTGACGTGGGATCGAAAGAGCGGTAAGGAGGACGCGTATTAACGTTAAATGCATGCGCGATATCGGTGAAGCGCAGCAACAACTCTTTCACTTCGTAACTCGTTTTGCTCTCTGTGTACGTATGTGTGGTTCCTTCTTCCTCTTTTTCCATGGGCAACTGTTATTAAAGGTGGACAAAGGGTCCCCATATGGCGACCTCAACGACAACCCGCCTTAATATATGTTATTAGATATTACTCTATGACAATTAAACGTTGGTACCGGGGCATTGTTACGGGTCCTACTTACATTGCATTATCCGCAACAATGATATGTTTCGGTACGTTGGTTCCGATGTCGTGAATGCTAGATAATAAAAATGCTTCGTTTCTTCCGCTATATGTGCAGTAACGATATTAATACATCACGGAATGCAGCTTAGGAGAGACGCCATTTTGTTTTATACATTTACATGCACAGTCAAAAAATCATCGGAAGATAATCAAACTCACCCAGAATTTCTAACTATGGAACGTTTTATTTTTCTTCTCTTGTTTGAATTAAAGTTTACCCTTAATTTGGGTAAATTAGTTATCCTTTGATAAAATAGGAGTCTTTATACAACTGGTGATGAAATTGGAAGGAATTTTTTTTTTTCACGAGACCACAAGACGCCGGGACGATATGTATCGAGATGTAGCAGATGCAGCGAACCTGTGGTCAGTTCTACGCGATCATTGTTCGATATCTCATGCGAGTATACGTATGTAATATCGGTGAAATTTGGTTATAATATGCGGTGCGTATTGAAAAGCGCGTATACGTCCTTCTCCAATCTCTGACCCATTGAAGAAAAACCGCAGACTCCAGACAAGTTCGCACGGTCCATACGATGAATGCGATAATTGCATGTATGTTTTTTCGACGTCCTGCACCAGTGACCCAATTTTAACACAATTACATTTGCCGATACGATAATTGTCGCGACGCCGCATACGAAGTTCTTGAAAGCGTTGTAAAACCGCAGCTTGATCCAAAAATTACGTTATTATATGCATCATTCAATGCCAAACCGATGTACAAAGTCTCGTCCATTGATTCAATTTCTGTATGTATTTAAATCCAGAATTTCATAATTCTTTCTCCATTTTTTACGATCTACGTATAAATTCAGATCGAGGTGAGGGGTTGAGATTTTCAATAAGAAGAAAAACGTCGCCGTAAAAGGAAAATTCAGTTTTGCGTGCCGCTTCCAAGGTAGGATGGAGTATTGCACGATAAGTAGAACTTTTCGAACTTATGCTTTGCGAACTTTTCTTACCCGTGGTATATATAGGTATATATATTTGTACAGGGGTAGTGGCTGACTTTCAAAAGTCGAAAACTTTTCCGTGGTATATTACACGGTATTATAGTACATGAATTATTATATTTATGTACTCGTATCGTATAAAAAAAATGAACTTACCTCATAAATATTCACAGACATCTCACCTAAACTTTCTCTGCAAATAAGAATATAATCCCATATATATACGAGTGAAGTCATGTAAAATAGTTAACACGTATACATAGCCATGTGTTCGTTGTACATGTGTATACCGACGTTTGACGACCTTTTGGAAAAGAATTTTTTGCTCATCGCGAAAAAGCTTGTATAATAAATAGTTAAAACTACTAATGCAAAATAAATATCAGGATTACGGAGCTTTTTATGTACACCATAGAGTCGATGTGACACGCCCAGTTTTACGTTGTCAGGCACTCTCGCCGTGTATGTAGAAAAAATACGCGTACGGATGGGGTACGGGGATGATCGTCCGGGCGTATATGGTACATATATACAAATACAAATACATGGTCTACATAAAATGCTTGGATATAATATAAAAGTTGTCGCTGCAGCAGCTCGCGCACCTCAACGTCGCATTATTTTATTGGGGGCATCTGGTGCAGAGAATTTACCCTACATGCGCCCTAGCTAGTTCTTCGTCTCTTCTGTATGGTACACGTATATGTATTATGTATAAATATAACGTTTATAAACGGGACCCTTACGGTCTTCTCCCGTAGGGCGTGGTGGTTGGGTTCGTGGATCGTATTGTCATGGGTGCAACGCACCTGGGAGTGAGGCACGGGTATACGCCTCTTCTTCGGGGCATGCTGTGCACATATATGTCCTCTAGATATAAATATATGTACATGAACCTCCACACATATGTGTACAACGTATAGGTACGACACACGCGCCTCACATAGGAGATGCGTCGAAAGGGATGCTTACAATGTGTGTTGCGTGTTTCGTTTATTTTATTTCATTTTTTACTCCTATTTTTTTTTCCATCATATCTCACGATATCGGTCTAAGCTCATGTACAAGGAATCATCTCTGCGAGGATGGGACTTCCGGTGGCAGCAAGAAAAACGATAGTCGAAAAAAATTATTAACAATATATCAATGAGAAACTGCAAAGCAAGAAGAGTTCGACTCGAGAACGTGTGAATCTACGTAATGCGTAACTATATGGTGCAGTATGTAAAAATGAAAGAGAAAAAGAAATTTTGCAATCATAGGTCTCTTTGTTAGTCCTCGTGTAATTGGTTTGTCGTTTTTTCGTGACGAGGTCCACCTCCGCCAAGGGCGAAACCATTTTCCATCGTTGTTTGTATTGGAAGTATAGTCGAGCTGTAAGGATTGAAGGGAGGTCAGAATTTAGAGGACGTAGTTGGCACAACGGAAAACAGTTTTCATACATACGTGTGAATATGTATGTCGTACGTATATAAAGTAGAATGACGTAGAATCTTCGAACGCCTCGTGCCACGTGGAGTTGTTCAACCTCCATACGCCCGGGGGCGGCTAGGGCGTAGGCGATAACGCCCCCAGGTGGGTCAGGGTGGCACCGCGCATTTCTCATTCTCCCATATACACGTAGTACAACATCAGGCGTGCATAAATAAATATACTGTACGAAAAAAAAAATATTCTACATGCTGCGTAAAATTAAAATTACATTAATTATCTGTACAATCGATTATCGTTCGTTTTATAATCTACTCTTCATATCCAAAGCATCTGTTCTTCTTTTTTTTTGTACATTGCATCGGCTCAGTCTTTTTACGAAACAAAAGTATTCGGCAGATACAACAAAACTATGATTTAGTTTCGTTCCAAATTTTGAGCTAAATTTTTCCAAAAGCTCGAACACGTACCATTTTCAAACTGGGACTGATGTGAGCCCTGAAAGCTCTGTGAAGAATTGGAGATGGCTCGCACATGGATCGTTGTTGTTTTTTTTACACCTTGGAAACAAAATGAAAAAATGAAATAACACGTTTTATTATACCTTCGATCGTGTACACGTCTTACACGAGTTTACATGACCGTCGTTTTTTAGGGCAATCGCAGACAATACGGAGTATAACTGTTATGTATATTGCAGCTCCATACTTATAATATATGATGGAACGACCCGCGGGTTGTGGCTGCGGTGGGACGACCGAACAGATGGAGGAAAAGAACGGCCTGGTGCAGCAGGGGCCCCATCGTCGATACATATAATATGTAAGTTTGAAAGTGTTTTTCTGAATGCCTTGGCCCACATATGCCTGAAGGAATAATAATAGCGCGCAAGAAATTTCTCTAGCTGTTGACTGCAGCAGCAGCAGCAGCACCAGAAGTTCCCGATGATGCGTGCTCGTTCTGAAAAGAACGAGGCTCAATTTTTCATGCAACAATTTCTGTGTCTTAATTGATTTCTTGTACCTCGATTTCCGGTTATACGCGTATTTATTTTTCATAATTTTCAGGTGAAGAGAGAAAAAAAAAAGAAGAATTTTCAAAGAATCGAGACGTCGGGCCCTCGAGCTTTTTTCGTCATCTTCATCGCGTGCAGATATATTATCGACAAAATTGGTCAAACGGTTTTTCAACCTGAACTCGATTCATTCATTTTAATAACGGCGAAATTTATTCTCAGGGAAATTCAGAATCGAGACGTGGTACACTTACTCGTTCGACCGTATATTTGCGATTATTGAACAGCTGTCGTGGAATTTCGAAAATCTGTCGCGTCGCGTGTACATTTATTGAAATTTGGAGACAGTTTTTTTTCACAATAATTTTGTAACTACTTCGGAAAGATAACTAAAAAAATGAAACACATGTGATAATACGAACCGCGTTGATGTCGTTGCGTCAACGAAATGAATTCAACATTTTTTATAGCCAGAAAAGATTCTATACACATAATAAAAGTGTCGTTCGGTATTTTGGGGAGAATATACTATACCGGATAATACGATTTTCTACACATACGAATAATTTTTTGGTGTATATATATTATAATACGTGGGTTCCTCAGGGATGAGGTCCACAGTTTAACAAGGTGTCCATAAAATCATGTTTACAAGGCATGAGCGATAATAGATGACAAATATTGGCAGATGCTCGACCCGCGTGCGTTTGTCTCCCCTTTTCCCCCTGATTCTCTCAAAAACTTCTTACGGGATGCTGATGCGGTATAAGCGCATCTTTTATCTCGCTCTTTACTACAAGCTCTGAGGCCATAACTCCAAACCCCAAATAGAGAAGAGGAGGACATTTTAGTGGTTTTCTTTAGGCTTTAGGGACGGAGCATTGTTAAATTAGAAAGGAACACATAAATCACGATTCATGTAAATGGCAACAATGATCAGGAGCAGGTCACCGTCGTGCCGCGCGCGTTTCAAAACCACGTATATAATATATAAGTTTGCCGAATATTATTATATATATTACATTATGTGTGTACCTTCTATACTGCCGCCGCACTTTCGTGGCTCATCCGAAAACCTCAGAGGCGCGACCACAATGAAACCAGATGACAAATTACGACGCCTATTGATAAAAAAAAAAAAAAAAATCGCACGTCTCGTACATTCTTCTTTTTTTTTTCTCCTACCTCTGGCTGAATTTTCTCTTTGACAAGAAAATCAGGTTAACTTACACTAATTTTGGAAAACTTTAAAAAAAGGGGAGGGAGGGGGAGAAACTATTCGAAATATGTACACCTATATTATGGGAATCGCGCGTAAAACCATCTCGGAAAGAGTTATAGGTTCATGGAGCAATAAAATTCGTACGAGAGAACCGCCCCGCGCAAGCTTAAAGTAAGAAACTGATTTTGGTTGGAACCGGGTTGTTTTATGGTTAGCTGCAGTGTCAAGAGCTGCGGAAACCGACCCAGTCTTTCTGGTCCATCTGTGCTTTATGGCCCTTTAAAAGAATTTACCTCAAACTCGTATGTACATAAAACCCGCAACTGCGCAAGAAAAACTAGAAAAAAAAAGGGCAAAAAATTTAAGAGAATAGGGTTGTAATGATTATTACGTCAACTCCGTGATAAACTGCCCTTAAACTTTGGGGCCATTTTGGGAATTTTATGAAACCATTGTTTCAAACTTGAACAGTACGTGCGCTGTACCGCGGAGTGCGAGTCGAAATGCAACGAGGTAAAAAGGAATCGAAAAAAGAAGAGGGAAAAAAAGTGACGAAACAACGTTCGCAAAAATAGATCGTTGTACGATCTCATCGGCGGAGCGTGTAACAACGATTTAAGCCTCAAACGCTGCAAAGCTCGTCCATGGGAGGTTTCGATAAATTCTTAAACACCGTTGCACCGTCTCCGCAGCAGTTGTAAGATAGAGTAAACTTTTACTCGGCCAAGTGCGTTCCTTAGGGGCGTTTTTCTTTAGGGACAAACTGCTCCGGGGTCGTATGTCAAGATTGTCAGTGAGGCTGTGGAGCTAAAGCGATCCTTCAAAAAGTGAAGAATTTTAGTTTTCTACCGCATGGGTAATACGACGGTGTAAAGTTGAATTTCAGCCCGCGGTCGACGTCCACGCGTTGTAAAACGGTGTGAACGAAAACTTGACGTAGCTAAAAAGCAATAGGAAAGGAAGAAGCAGCATGTGCTTTGGGCGGAACCCGAGCGAAGAAGATGTACGGTTCAGTCTTACGAGTATTTATGGCATATCCGCACTTCGTTTAATATATAGTAGAATGGTGGAGCTTGAACCAACATCGGAATGCCCGGGGATCGTCCCGAATAATTGTTTCTGGAAGTGTAAATTGCGCTTATTAACATTTCATAAATTTTTTTCACGGATACAACGCATTTATAAAGTCGGAAATTATATTTATTTGCATTTCTCGTCTAAATCGATTCCACGTATAGATGCGCAAAAAAAAAAAAAAACAGAGTAAAAGAAAAACGGAACTAATTTACGTCTGGTGAACATTCATTCTTACTGCAGTCCATGAAAAACTCGTACTTCTCATTCACCGTGAAGAGGTGATATTTTTAGGGTCCTTTAAACTCAAGTCTCTCAACGTTCGATTAAGACGATTTTTTCTTTTTCGCATGCGAATGGGTGTACAGAAAAAAAAAATTAATAATACATTATCATTGCATTGAATGCAGAAGTAACTTATTATACGTGAAGAGAAAAGTTTACCAGCGATCAATTTTGTTCCGAAGTTATTTAAATTGAAAGTTCCATGCATGGTAAAAAAAAATGAAAAAAGACAAGAAAAAAAAATTGCGGTACGGGTACGGGTGATCGTGAAATGTTATAGTGATTATATAGAACTGGTTAAATTGGCGTCACAAGCTCCTGCAAAAATAAAAGCTGTACTTTGGGGTTAAAAAGTTTACGCACATATTATCTGCATTCCCCATATATATATACGTGCGTTGTACGATATGTGGAGAAAAAAAAGAAAAAAAAAAAAGAAAGGGAAATAAAAAGGATCTCGGAATAACCAGGGTTGTATAAATGTATGTGATTATCATGATTAATTCAGGCTCTTACATTTATTATTCTTGTCCTTCGAGTCGCAGCTACCTTGTAGAATTGACGAAGAACGCTATGAGTAGATTGTGTACATGAAGGGCCGAGAGCTCGGGGTGAATACGCGAAGAGCAAATACTTATGGGGATAAGTGGTGTCTCATAATTAGCTGCTATGAGAAGCCGGAAGAAGACAAAAGCTTTCCAAATAACGAGCTGATCATTTTTTATTCGCAAGGTTACCTGCGTACTTTCAGCACCGATTCCATTATGGTGAAATTTTAACTTTCCACCACACCTCACACAGTGCCGATTGGATGAGCTGTGTGAAAATTATGATCGTAGCGTTCTTACCGATTTTCGGGATCATTCGACGGGTGGGTTACACTTCGTTGTCGAACTGACGTCAGTACAATGGAAATCGGTTGTTTGGAAACGAAAGGAACTTATAGAGCTTGTCGCAGTTTAGGGTGACCCAAAATGGAGAAAAAGAAAAAAAAAAAAGAGAAAGGAAACGAACACGCGTTGATACAGAATGAGAAGCCGATAATCGTTGTGTGTATTTTGTGAAAATATATTCCACATTTATAGCAGAATTGGAACCGGTGACCGTTTATTAGTGTCAAAAGTATCCTCATAAAGGATTCAAGGTAACAATTATATAGGAGAGAATATAAAACCGACCGAGCAGCAACATTGAAACGTGGGAGTACAAACTGACGTCGCTATAAAATACCTGGTCTGTATTTTAAACGTTTATTAAAGTATAAATTTTTTAATTTTTTGGCGCTCTGCAGCATACCGTTCTACAATTCCACTTAATTTTTTTACTTTTTTTTTTTCAACAGTTCAACTTACATTTTTTATTTTATTTTTTTTCATAGTTGGTTGTTTGCCGGAAGTATATCAGACTAGAAATTATTTCGTGAGATACACACAGCCGTTTACTGCTATCGATCCATTTTTCTACAAAGACTTTTAAAACAATTTTACGTTTTAAATATCTGTGAGCTTCGTTACTACACATTTTCCATTCTCTGGTTTACTCTGCTCGATTTTTTTGTGTCTTTCGTTTTTCTGCGATCGGTAAAATAGTTTATATTTTACGTAGCTTCGGCCAATAAACCGTGATCAAAGTGCCTGTATAGGTCCCGAAGGATTCGAACATAACGCGTCCTATTGCAAGGGGATCCTGCAGGGGCTAATAAAATAGAAAAAGAGGGTAAAATGAAAGAAAAAAAAGAAGAAAACGGACGAGAGCGAAGAAAATCCCCAAGAAAAGCAGAAGAACAGCAAGAAACGCGTTACAAAGGGACACCCGAGATGGAACCAGGCAATTAGTATCAGATATCGACAGATTGGCTCTCAAGGGTTTCACCGTCGTTTCCTAAAAGAACCAGTCGCTATATACGCGGTTCGACACCCACGTAACCATACGACGATTCAGAATTTCGTCTCCCTGAGTAGTAGAGTAGTAGTGGTAGCAGTAGAAGTAGTATAGTACGTTGTCCTTGAGGGATCCGGGAAACTGTGGGGTAGAAAAATGAGGATCGCGCGATCACCGCGTTTCATTCAGAAAAGACCCTTTTGCTCCTATGCTGAACTGTTCAACGGGAAGGTCCGATTCATGGGAAACTTTAGTGCAACGTATAAGAGGGGCTAACGTCTACCAGTTGTGGTTTTTCGAAATTATTGTTATTTTCATTCTACGCATAGGTATACGTATACCACCTAAAACTTGGGAACTAGAATGAAAGAAAGAACCACCGCCTCGAGGCAGGGAGGATAAATAATTATCGTCTTTTCCGACAAGATCACTCCTGCTGATGCCTCACCGTATTCTTTTTTACACATATATCCCAATTTTCTCATCTTCGATATCTATATGGACACGACATGTGGTTATTTCGTGTCTAACATACAGTGGCTGGTAATATGACGAGATAAAAACCTGCGGACAGCTTATAAAACTTTTTCAAATTTTCAAAGAATACCACGAATTAGGTGGACAAGTCGTAATTATATTTCATATGCCGATAAACCGCGGTGTCTTTTTTTCTCCGTAAAACGTATTAATTAACCGATTTTTAATTTCCAAAACGATTCTCTATTATACCCTGGTGTTTAGTGTATGTATATTATTTATCGAGGATATAATAGCGCCGTCAAGTACCGAGGGTAGAAAAACCCGCGAGGACCACCCTTGGGATTCGAGTGGACTGCAGATTTGCGCGGTCAATAAATATCATTCGTTCCGATACTCCAACCAGCATTCGAGTTAGTTCTAACTTGTACATAAGTATATACGCATCCCCTGGGGCTGACTGTAACTAAACCGAAGGGATGCTGTTTGCGCCGTCAAGGGTGCCAGCCCTCCTGCTCCCTCCCCCTTTCCATGTGTTTGTCTTTCGCTCTCAATGGAGCAGACCCTGCAGGACAAACCTCCATTTTTTTTTTAACCATCGTAAACTCCCGCTCGATCATTACGCGGACCTTTTTACGTTAAGAGAATACAAAAAAAAAAGGAAAGAATAACAAAAGAGTGAAAAGAAAGTAAGTCAAAAACAAAACCCGACGATTTCGACCGCGTTATACGGATCTTCACACCCTCTCGTTTTTGGGATTTTCAACTTGAGCGCCTGATTAGTTGATATTATCTAAGAAAAGTGCGGTAATTGGGTGGATATATCTAAGTTATATACAAATGCAAGTATTTAAAGCGGAAGTTTCCATATAATGGTGAGGGAAAATGGCCGGTAATTTTATCGATATGCGTTTCCGATGGGAGAGTCAAAGGACTTCCTCCCCTATCGAAATCGGCAACAATATGTCCCTTTGTATTAAAAGGAAAGCGTATGAACGGAATGAATCGTTGAGGGTATAAAAGGATAAGGTCGTAGCGCGTGCGTAAAATTGTCCGCAGAGAAACTGGAAGTATTTTGAAACAAAATATATCGTTTCCGGAAATTGAAACCAAACAGACAATCGAACGGAAAGTATTTTTGAGTATCTTATGTGGACGAAAAATGCAGTGCGGATTCGAAGCATGTATAATTTTATTTCAGATATCGAGCTTTTTTCCGTACATATTATTTTGGGACAGAAGTAAAAAAAAACTTGGAGTGAGCGAAAAAATAAAAAGAAAAAAAACCGTGAGGTATAGACATAAACTTTTTACTCGAGAAACGGCAGCAGCTAAAATTCTTTATTATAGTTTATCCCGTCGGAGAACCGCGAAAGCGGGATGGCGATGGTAATAAAAATGAGAATTTCGCCAGGGAATTTACACAATTTGGGATAACCACGGCGCCGTGCGTCGCGACGGTAGAGTAGGTAGGTGGGTAGGTAGGTAGTGGTACCTAATTCGCGTATATATATACTATAACCGACCTTCCGAAAAACCAATCTGCGGAAATTGGTGCTCAGCAACGAACAAACCTTCCTGAAGTTTCGAGCTTGAAGGAAGGGTCAGTCGGTCGGTAAAGGATCGTCTTCCTTGTCTCCTTTTACTCGAATGAGAAAATCAGGATCACAAAATGAAGATGAGGATCGGGAGTGGAACGGAGATCGCGTTGATCGCGCATCGTTAAGACGATCCTCGTTAACGTCGCGACGCCGCTAACGCAGCTGTAAGTATCTGCACTGTATATCGTAACGTCTCATGGTATTACAGACGTGTAGAAATTCCCAAGTATAGTTTCGCGGTGTTTAAGGCAGAAGGATAATTTTTTAATCTCAAGAATCTTTGCCCGTACTATCTATTCTAATGATGAAATTCTCGGACGAATTAGACCCATGCAGACCTATGAACTCGTGATATACAACATCATCGGTATTCCGAAGAGGAAAGACGAACGTTATTTGGACGAGGGAAGGGTATATGGTGAAGAGGACCTGCAAGCCGTACCGAAAACGTAGGTAATTTGGGTCTCGAGAAGACCACCGGCCAGGTCCTATATACTCTGGTTGGATCGCCCGCGATTAACATTCCCAAAGCAATTGCACTCGAAAGAACGCGCAGCGAGGCAATTTCTCTGTAGGAAGACGACGACGACGACGACGACGACGTTGGAACTCCGTGATGGCAACGTTTCGACGTTCACCAGGTGGCACCAGCCATCGACGACGTCGAAGAAGAAGAAGAAGAAGAAGAATAAGAAAAAAATAAAGAAAAGAATTAGGAGAGCTTGGAGAGGACGAGGCGATGTATAAAAGAGGAACCCTCGAATAAGAAAGACGGAGGCCTGGCAAAGAGAGGCGCCAGCAAAATATACGACGTCGGGGACGGCTATCAAGGTTATATTCCGGTTTGCGGCCGCGGCTTGAATCTCGATTCGTGATTCGAAAGAGTCGTCGTCTTAGTGTCGCGCGGGCTCATCACCGGAATTACAGACCTCGTCGTCCTCGTGGGATAAGGGGCGCGTGGATAGGCGGAGTACCGACTACCTCTATACATAATCAAATGTATATACCCATACCTATCTACCGATATACTTTATACGTATATATATTTTCTACACATATTTCTATCACACCGCGTATTTAATGAGGACGAAATTCTCAACGATCGAATTGCGCGAATCGCTCCCATATAGGCAGGCTAAATTAAGTTGTTTATTGTATTGATAAAAATTTGCCCGACATCGAACATTCTTGATGAATCTGAAGATGAAAAAAATGACGCCCCAAAGTCTCGGTTTCATTTCCACTTCAAACTGCCCTCAATTTTTATCGACGAAAACTTTACAAAATATTCGATATTTGTCGATGAGTTTTTCTATATTATATACGCGGTTGATGTTTCACGTTTAATGATCGATTCGATGACCTGGTGCTAAAGGATCACGGGGTCTAGAATTCTATCCCGAGTAAAGTCGGCGCTCAATTTCGTTATAGGCATATAATACTACATATATGGTAGTTTCATTGTCAGAGGGGCAGCACGTCGCGACGAAATGACCATTGACCAGCGCTGCGGTATACAAAAAAAAAAAAAAAAAAAATCGTTCTGTTCTCTGGCACGTTCGAAGCGGGCGTTGGGTCGTTTGCCCTTCAATCCTTTGATCTTGCCGCTCTCGTTGACAGTGCCTTACTTATATTTGTTCCAAGATCCTCCATGCTGCATATCCTCTGCACCCACATAAGACATTTTTTTGATTTGAATCTTTTGAATGTGGTTTTCGATTTTTTCAAAATATGCATCGAAAACTATATGCGTGAGAATCTTTCATTCGGTACAATTTTATCGCGTTAAAGTTTTCCCATAAAAATGCACTTCGTTTGATCAACGTAACGGGTTCGTCTCGTTGAACTGCAATTACAATTGCACTCATAGTTAATTGCATAAATAATTTTTACAATTATTATCATCGCTACCTGCAACAGACTCGAGTATTAGACATTGAATCTTTCTTCTTTTTTTTTTTGGTTTTCCGCATCACGATATTAATATGGGACCTTATGTGCGAATATATGTGTTTTGTTGCATACGTCACGCATGTGCGTATTGTCCATGTACAAATGCGTTATTTGTACGTATAGAACCATAATCAGCAACCGTCCTCAGAATATTGTTACGAATTAACGTAAATTACTTGTATATTTGCAACGTTCCACCGGATACGTTTATACGTGGATGCCTAAAATTACAATTACGTGATAACCATTTATTAGATACGCTTGCCAGTGTACACAAAATACTAGGCTGCACATAGATGTACGTTATTTCTATATCTCACATAACGTCACGGATGTCCCATTACAACTTGATATACTTACACACATATGTATACATGGGTAATAAATACAACAACGTGCAATTCCTAGAATCGCAATGTATACTTATCTAAACATTATTACGTATATGAAATAATTTTATATCATAGGTAAAACGATTAAATGTCGTGCAGTAAAATTCTACGCACTAGCATTTCATACGGTTAATACATCCGCTATTGGTTTACAATTGTAAAAATGTAAACCTCATTTTTTCGAAATCCAATCGGCTCGAACCCTCGAAAACGTCCTCCACAAAGCGCAATATTACGTAAAATATCTTTCGACACTCGGAATATTTTTGGAACCTGCGGTTCCGACGCCTCATTTGACAAGACCATCTTTTGATAGCATCGTCTTTTTTTTCATGTACAAAATTTCCGATTTTGAAATACTATATGTAGAGCGGTTGAGCAGACATGAAATAACGTGAGTGTAATTTATGAGTATGAAAATTTTTCTAGAATTTATCTCAACTTGATCGACTCCTTAGGAATTTAAAATTTTTTACGATTTGTTTTTTCTCTTTCTTTTTTGTTTCTCTCATTTTTTTTTTTTATATCAACCGAACGCGGCCTATAATCGTATATGCAAATAGTCACAGAGCCAGTGATCGTCTCGCAGTGATCGTGGCTTATTAAATCGTTCTCTTATTTTCTCCATTCAATCGAAGGAATAATCTTTATGCCCCTAGGGCAAGGCCTACCTTGACCCCAAGGGGTTCAATCTCTTTCTGTTTCTACGTATAGAACATTTTTATCCTCGTTATTATTATCATTGTTCTTATACTATCGTTATTATAGTATTCTCGCAACCATCATAGCCGGATTTACATATATATAATTCCGGAACTAAAGAATTGTAAATATAAATTTTTAGTTTTTGAATATTTTCTTTCTTCTTTTCATCACTCGTTGGCGAAATTGGAAAAATTTCGTTCATGTGCTATTCGCGATGTCGTAGGTTTTTTAGTTATTTTTTTTACTATCATATTAATCCATAAATAGTTTGAGTAAAAGGCGCGAAGTTATATACAATCTGCACGTAGAAGGCGAGTATGATGTTTAACCTTCGAGTATAAACCCTTTTAGAATTATATAACCTCGGCGAGGCATCAAAACCTCAATCTATACGAGATTCTAGTTAACTCCTACAGCGGCAACGTATGTATAACGATCTTACCCGTTTGCGTATATACACGATGTAGGTACATGCACACGTATACATAAACTCGCTCCTGCACCTGCAGCTTGCCCTCAAATTACTGTTTATGATTCGAATTAACCGGCTGCTGCAGAAGTGGAGAAAAAACCAAAAAAAAAGAAACAAAAACGATGCTACAGAACCATCCCATAAATATGTATACATATAACACACGTGTGCGCATGTAACGCACAGCTATATTATATGTATGCTCATTTTTTTTAAAATCAATTTATATATCGTCGGGGAATGCGCGGGGTTATTTTTCCGAAGACGAAGTATTCTTCGGTATATACGGAGAAAGTAAGGAGAAAAATTGAGTAAAAAGAAGAGAAAAACTTGAGATGAATTCGTTTTTTTTCATCCGCATTATACGCGACTTTTATGCCGGTGACGTCTGTCCGAAGGTACGAAATAGTCGGCGTACGCTTTACCTATAGTAATATAGGTATATACTGCAATGTGGTACCCGCACCACCCTATAATTTTGCGGTACCGGTTGTCCGATTGTTTGCGTAAAATAACTTTGAAAAAAATTGAAAAAATCCAAGAGAACTGTAGGAGTAAAGTTACGCGTATTTACGTAATATATATATATATATGTATATAACGTGCATAACGTTTGGGTGAGTATAATTTGGTTATTAAATTAACCGTCTTGTAATACGAGTTATGTATACCTATACCGCGATACATACATACCCATTGTATCCTCGTTCTTTCAATAACGTGCGGTAAACCCACGGAGGCGACGGGATAAAATTGTTCGATATACCCGCCGCGCAGTTTTGTTGGATTTCCAAGGAATGAAAGAATTTCGAAAAAAATGAGTAACGAATAATAGCCGAAAATAGGAAATGAAAGGAATAATTAGCCGGCTGAATGCCTGCAATATGAGCTTATGTCATAAAGTTACGATTTTCGTTGTGCGTAATCGCAGCTGCATATACATAATATTCTAGCAAATTTTGAAGTTTTGAAAAAATTGTCGAGGCGATCGGATGGAAATATAAACTTTGATATTTATAAGGTCCAATGAGTGCGGGCTAAGAATGCAAAGGAAAACGAGAAAAAAAAGAAAAAAATTAAACAAGGCGATACGTGATTGTAACGTGAATGATACTTTGAATCGGGCATTGATATGAGGTGTCGATGCAAAAGCGTATCCATTGCAAGTTTAACAGTATAGATACATAGAATTCGTTATACATACGTTCGGTTTTTGGTGTGCATGAACTATGTATATGTATGTGTAAAGATACACATTAGGGGTTGTCGAGGAGCATTGTGATGCTGTAGTCCGTGACGTGGGAATCATTGGGGTGCCCATCATTCCATGCCAAAACGGTACCCAACTCTACGCGCTGCGCGTTGACTGGCACGACCCTTCGCTGCTAATCACAACGTCGTCAACCTCTCAACTTTGACAAATTTCTCATATTATTGAATGATCGATGCGTATACTGTAACTGTGCGATTCTGTACACTCTGAAGTCAGGAGTGAATACGTTTTTCTTCAAAGTTTCTAATTTTTTTTCTTCTATTTAGCACTTCACAATTTACAAAAAATGATTTCTTTTCCTTGTTTGAATCGGGTATAGGTCATAATCGAAGTTCTTTTGAAATCATCTTGATAAAGAATAAGTAGAGAATTTCCAAAAGAGAGATGGAAATGAAAAATAAAAAACTAAAATAGACGAATTAATGAGGGTGAGAATCTGATCGAACTAACGCATGACATACCCCGTATGAATGTGAAGTAGAGGAGATTAGAAAATCAGGCACGCGGCAGCGGCTGAACTATAAAGAGAAGATCGAATACGACGATATGATATATCTGGTTGTTCGAAGGTTTGAATTAGGCACCTTATTCATTTGACTATAAGTTTAGATGATTTGATAAAATTGAAACGTGTCATTGTGTACATTGAAATTGATGATGTTTTGTAAGGACTCAGTTTGATCTTCGTAAACAGGCGCGTGTCGCGTTAATTTTATGAAGTATACGATCATGTCCAGTTCCACCCATATCGCTACACTACTAATCTCGCATCGCAGTGTTTGAAAATTTGCGATCTTTAAACAAGAGCTGGTATTTTCACTCGTACAAAATGGAAAGAAAAAGGATCGCGACTTTGTCCATAAATTTGAACAATTCTTTTGTGCGACATACACGAAAAATCTTTCGCACTACGCGTTCTCTTTGTAATAAAAGCTTAAAGTTTTCGAATAAAGTTATCAAGCGAGTAATGAGACGAGTCAATATTACAGCCTCGTATAGAAATAGATAATGTTGATATTGGATGTCTGATGTCCCGTTGCGTATACTGGGGTACGGTAAAGTATGTGTACGTATATACATACATACATGCTTATTTTAAACATAGGCGAATATTCTGGAGGGTTGATGTTGGCGACTCGCGCCTAACTGCCTCCCTTTTCATTGTGAGATGTGCGTCGAAGCAAATGCACATTACCTTATACCCCAATGGCGCATATATATATATCCCATGGAGATGGCAACAGTAGCTGGTATATACATTGGTCATATATATGTACATAGGTACACATAGCTGGTTTGGGTGCCCCGCACACCGTGTGGTATTTACATATCAAAGTGTCGCTCATTCTAACCCCTCAACGACCTTCCCCATCGCCATCATCGTCACCATGTCGACCCTGTCGCCCCATCCATCGTACTAAACCATCCACCCGAATGACGATCGGATTCTATATTAGCACTAACTGAGGATTGATCTCGGCGCAGGAGAAACGAAAGCTTCCTAATACGTGTCTTAGTTTGGATATAGAAGTCCATAAAATGTGGGTCATTCCTCGGAAACCTGACATGAATCGTTTCGTCCTCATGACGATGATCTTTTTTTATAACTTCACGTGGGAAATACCTCGAACATTCAGCGCCGTAGAAAAAGGTCGTCATTTGTCAGCAAATTACTCAATATTCTCTGTATAACCCCATTTGCGAAATTATGTTACATTATAGTTTTGTGTACACATGAAATTTATATTCGTTGCAATTATTGGTACGATCAATATTTCAATGAATTTTTGAGATTGAGAGTCTCGTCCTTCTACCTTATTACCTGGGTATAAGCAGCCTACTTAAATAGTTTAAATGAAATGGGTCTAAATGATACCTCCGCTGGTTGCATTGATAGTATCGTTGCATGTCTGAAGGCAATGCCATTCGACATCTGATAGAAACTACCTCCGCATTACGTTACTACCGTGCTGTGCATAGGCGATATATATAGGTATGCATATACATACGTTAACCCTATCTTCTCGTAAATATGCAGATTACCATATATATACTCGTGATCTATACACAAAAAAATTCACGTCGGTCGTACGCCATGTACAATAAATTTAACGTGAAAGTACAAAAGCCTCCATTTTATTTCATTCGTTTCCTCCGAACGACGACTGCGACCACATAATTTTTTTTAATTATTCTCACAATTTTCTTCCAACCGTTCATGAATTTTTTTTCTTCTTACTCAGAACGCAAAGCGACACATTTTGATGAAATTACCGGAAAAAAAAAGGAAAAGAAAACCAACGGTTGGAGGAGGAATAATAACGATCAATGGTGAAAATTTTGTTTGCATACGTACGTTTGAATGGCTCGATCAAAAAGTCCGATGTAAAAAGGTAAAATCGTATGTGACTTTGATGACGTCAGATTCAGGTAAAACAGCCTACCTGAGGCGCAGGTGAGGGGGCGTGGCGTCTCTAAGCCAATCGGATTCATGGGCGGAGTACTACCTGAAAACTTGTTTACCTGATCAAGGTGTATTATAGGTACGTATATAATGTTGTACATACACGTATGTATATAATACTAAATTCGTTCGCGTAATAAAACGGCGAATTTTTGTTATATAACATAGGACATGCGAGTAGAAGTAAGAAAAATTAGTTCAAGGGAGAAACAAGCAGATAAAAAGGGTTGTCCAAATTAACTGTAAGCACGAAACAACTCTGAAGACTGAAAATACGATTTTACGTACCATAAAACTTGGCGCAATTTATACCCCGTACAAAATACAGGGGGTGCGGTTACGCCTGCAATTTTTTTAATTAATACACCCCCCTTCCCCTTCTCAGATAATACGTAGGCATATCCTGAATTTTCATTATCGAAACACACATATCTTTGATCAAACAGTTCAAATACCCCCGAGTATTTTTATTTACTCGAAAATAATTTTTTACCCCTTCAGATATAAAATCTCATGCATAGTAAAATTTTTACACGCCATTTTTTATCATCTTTTCTCCTTCCTTTTAATTTTTTTTCTTTTTTTTTTCTAATTATTTTGCAGAAATTATTGTAGACAAATTGAGCTTTGATATCGTGTAGTATACCATGAACTTAGTTAGCAATGTATGGGAATAGGGATGAGAAAAAATTTGAGTATAAAATCTTCCGCAAAGTGCAGCGAAGATGAGAGATAGGATAGGATTTAAGACCTCCAAGGAAGATAATCTCGCGGTACACATAAAGTACGAACTGTACGTATGTATGTATGTATATATATATATATATTTTTTTTTTAGTATATAACTCTGAAAATATAATGTTAGGCACGGGCTACACCGCGCAGGCGGAGGTGAGGAGTAGCTCGGTCCTCCCATCTGTCCTCCCACCGGCGTAAGATTACAATAATTATCATTCTTATTTATCCTTCTCTCTTTTTGCCGCTATTACAGTCAACTCAATCCAATCCCTCCAACGGCAACAGCTCGCGCGCCGTTGTAATCTTGAAACTCCTTTGGTGACTCCTTTAGAAAATAAAAAAAAAAAAATAGAAGATTTAAGTGAAAAATAAAATATCTTCAGGGTGCTGTGGCGAATCATATTCAATTTCACTAATTGCAAGAAGTAGGTAATGTTCATCGAGGGCTGCAGCGTATCCGGAAGGTGGTATCCCAGAAAAGTAAAATACAGTCGAAAATAAAAGAAAAGCTCAATTTCAAACGACGTTCCGTTGGAATCAATGCGATTTCGATGGTTATTAAAATTAAAAAATTTGCGGGTTACGCCTTTTCGGCTGCTGACCCTTGACGTTCTTTCTTAAAATCGTCCCACATACAATGTAAGTACGTTGCAATATAACGCGTTTAATTTTAACGGTATAAAAACGGCCTGCACCCGGCATGTACCTTTTGAAAATTTTCATCTATACTGTCGTACGTGTCCAACATACCTATGTATGTAAGCTCACGTGCGGTATGAAATGTTTTTTCTCTTTTTTCATTTTTTATTTCTTGTAATTAGATCCGTGGAACGCGTATATAGTAATTCTTTGCCAATGGTATCTCCTACCCCTAAGAGAGCGGAGTACCATATACATGAGCCATTCAGTGGCGCCCAGCTGTTTCCGGTGGGCGTTAACGCGGGCAAAACGGGTTTCGCGATTCTTTAAGCATCCTATATATTTTCCGTTCACCTTCCGTACCGTACATCGGACGCCAAACTATATCGAAAAGGAGGTGAAGAAAGGAGAAAAAATAAAGAATGAAAAAAAAAAGTAACCCCTCTATACGCGGGGTCCAGTGTTACACGGGACCGCGATCGTATGTGCGAGAAGAAATAAAAGGGAGAGAAGAAAAAAAAAGAAATAAATAAATGAAAGAGAAAAAAAGCAAAGGGTGCCGCTGCCCGTTTTGAGGGGCGGCTACCAAACCCCCCCTGTCGCGATATATCGACGGGGTTTCATCGAGCTTTGGGTGCCCCATGGAATTATCTTTACGGGAGGCATATATCTACTCAGGATTTATATAATATAGTCCTTCGATTTGATTATAGAGCGATCTGGTTTCATCGAAATCTCTGTAGAATTATTATTGCACGTGCTGATGTACGTTCGGATAAAAATCCATTACGAAATTTTGCTGACGGTTATTACAGTTACCTTTTTTTCTTTTCGTTTCTCTTTTAATTACTTTGCAAGCTATTCGGAGATTGAGCAATTCGAACGAAATCATACGTCCGCGTCGATAAAATTGATCAGATTTTATTTATAAATATTCTAGAATATATCTATTCTAGAATTTATATTCTAGAAACAATTTCTTTCATATTTTGGTGGAAAAACTAAATTCGTTTTTTTTTTTTTTGTTATTTCTTTTTCTTCAAGCGTCTGTTGAATTTTATTTCGCAGATGACGCAGTTTCGCGAAATATTAATGGTGCATGGAAGCTACAGGGTCGACCGATTCCTCAAGCATCTGTGATGACTTATAATGTATATGAACCGCCTAGTGGTCAGCCGTCTGTGCAGCTGATAAATTTTAGGATCCTGCAACACGCGCCGCGGTATCCTTTTATAAAATATTTCTTATTTGTATAGCTAATATTCAGAACATATGGTAAAAATATATTACCAAACCCTAACACCCGGCTTTTACATATCCGAAAAAATCCAATCATGCAAAATTTAAACTCGATATACTTGTCAGCACATTATTCAAAAATCGCTGCTCTAGTCTACGGTGATACTCGGCGCCAGGACGATAATTTTTCTTCGGGAGGGGAGGGGGCTCATTGTTTTAGACCCGCGTAGCGTAATTTTGTCCGAAATTTTGCCGCCGACAAAAGGGCAGCGAAAGAAAAAGGACGAGAAAAAAAGGAGCTTCTTTTTCTAAAGAAAATAAAGAGAATCCTGTGGGAGTGGCCGAGCGCGGTCAGTCTTGACCTACTCGTGTACGAGTAAGTCCTGCGAGCCATGGTAATATTTTTAATCCCCGTTACACAACTGCAGCTTATATGCTCTGACAATTTTTTTTTTGTCAAATTGTACGGGTACTAAAACGTACGGTGTAATCATATTATATTTCGGGATAAGGACCTCCGATTTTTGCACTGCGCAGCTGACGGAATTCGTTGCTATGGAGTTTTTCGGGTTGATTCTCTCATCGCATCCGCTCCGCCGTTTTCCCAACTCATTAGTTGTCCCTAATATGTAATTAAATTCGTAACAGGCCAACGCTATACATAATGCACATTCTAAGTTCGTCCTTTTTAAGCACCTTAGCGTGCAACGATTCACAAATTTCACATTATAACGACATTTCTTGGAAACACTAAAAAAATTTCTTACACGAGTGTATTAAACTATACCTAAATATTACGTATGTACTGGACCAGTTTTGAGTCGCAGGTTCCGCTGTCGTAAAATTTGTATCAAGATTAGAAAAAAAAAAAGGAAGGAAAGGAAGGAAAAAAAGGAAAAAAAGGAATGAAAAAATAAAAGCAAACAATTATAATAATAATTGAACAGCACAGAGCGCTGCAGCTTATATTCGACAAACGCGCGTGTCACTCGGCTCTTATAGTTTGACAAGGGATTGTGTTATGGGGTGCCGCCTACGCACCCCGCCAGGATAATTTCAGCCTTGCTTTTAGTTTCCTATAAGGTTTTACAACACGAGACATCCTGTACCGGTACACTACAGGGTATATAACTCTGGATCACGCGTGCCCCGTTGGAGTCCTTGCGAAGCACGCGTTCGGCCGTAATGCAGGGCGTACACCGGGTACCACCTCCCAATCTTCCCTAAAAGTCCTTAGGGTCTGCATAGGTGGTCCTGATGCCGCTGCTGATCCTGAGGGATATTCGAATATGTATGAGTGTACGTTTGCTTCGTCGAGAATAATCTTTAAATGATCAGATTAATTCCTAATCAATGGAAATAATCATCGTGCAAATCGATGCTTAATTGCGTAATTGATTTGATCTTAATTAGAGAGGAAAAGAAAATTTCAGGATGCAAAATTACAGAAAGAGCAGAAAAAAAAATTTAATCCGACGAATCGAGCTTAAAAAAAATGATCTTTGCAGCTTCCTGGTCATACCCAAGTACCTCTGACACAAATTTTCGTATCAGGTTTTGAAAAAAGGAGGTAATTTTGATTATTTCAAACGATTTTTCCTGCCTCTTAATTTTTCCGTTCAGATGTATAACAGGATCTTATAATTCATTCGGAGTCGCGGGTATGTGCGGAGGTTACTAAATCAACGATAAATTTTAATTAACAAAAATTTCAGCCGTAGGTACGAGCAGGTTAAAATACCTGTGTATAATATACATATAGTATAGGTAATATAAACGCTTTTAGGAGCGCGGCAATGAAACGCGTAACAAAGGGATGGCGGTAGCCAATTGCAGAAGGCATAAACACACACGGCTCATTAGTAGCTAAAAGGAACATCGGCCATAAGGATGGCCATCAGCGATCATTCGAAGCTTTATTGTCGAAGGTGGCAGGAGTTCGTCTTTCCCTTCCCCCCCAGGACACATAGGAAAGAAAGAAAGCTCACTTTACGACTGGCGTTAAAACGGCTGGAACACGTGTGGTCCTTTAAGTTTTTCAAACTATACCTCAAACCACCTCGTATACACTCACACCAAGGATCCGGACCTCCTCCAAATCCTTTTAAATACGTACGTGAAAGGAATCGCTAATTGTCAAACGAGGACGACATAAATAATTAATACATAAGTCCAACGTGTCCTTCCATCCTCAGGTATATATATTTGGAATTTCAAATGCTTTCCAAACAAGTAACAAAAAGAAAAAAATGTAAACGTGGTATAGTTTTTACGTTACGTATATATACGAGGTTAAAAATTACACTGCACAATATCCTTGAAAACGAACGTATCTAACGATTGTCGGGTGTTATTATATGCTAATGAAAGATATTCATCACGTTTCTAACTAGATAAGTAGACGCAATAAAAAAAAAAAAGAAGAAATAACTCGAAGAAGAAGAAATGCCCTTTGAATGCGATAAGCACCGTCAGAAAATTCCCCGCCCTGTCATTACGCGAGGAAATGTATACCCATGTATCCACTGTGTGTGAATATATGAAGGTGTATACGTATACCTATGTTACACATACATATATACTTCAAAGACTTATCAATGCTGCAGAGGATTTCGAACCCACTTTTACGCTGTTCGAAACATTACAGTATTAATACCGCGAAGTGCATCGCGCGGCGCCGAGTATATATAAACTCTATGTGAAATGGATATTTATTGCCTATATATACGTATATGGTACATAAGTCCTATGTAGCTATCCACACCTACCGCATGAAGTTACTCGAGGAATCATTTATTCGAGAACGCGATAGACGTAAAGGAAGTTGCCTTGTCATCATATGTCGTAAAATTATATAGGTTCATAGTTTATATTCCGTTTGCTGCAGTTCCTGCACTTATTATACATGTTACCTGTATCAACAGGAATTGCACACCTGCTAAACATCGACGACGAGTTCGTCGTCGTCGTAGTTCCAGGAGCGGGAAATTCAACCTCATAAATATTCTCCACCTAGTTTAATTGCTACAGAATCTCCAAGAATCGAAGTCACTCAGGTATTTCAAAGTTATCGTTTCCGGTTCGATTCACAACCTTTTATCATACGTTAAATATCGACGTATTATTTAATCAATTGCATTAATCAATTCTGACGATGACAAAAAAATTTGCCTCTTTCTCTGGACGAAAATTATAATTTTCTTTTTTTCGCTTATTCCGATGTTAGACTTCAAATTTCTTCTATTCCTCGCTTATTCTTTTCTTAATTGACTTGGAGGGAAAAAAAAGAAAAAAATTCCACCTCACATCGATAAATAGCATCGATAGTTTACCGAACGAATAAGCGTAAATTAACCTGCAGCTATGGAGACATAAATATAGCTGGTGTTTTTATAAAAATTGTAATAACCTCGTTTTGCTGATGCAGTTCAATACTTGCACCGTATGTATATGTGTATTATATACCTATATACATATGTATAATACTTATGGCAATTAGTTTGCAGAGTAATTTCGCAAGTTGCACACACAGGAAATAATTCGATATCGATCCAACGTTTCTTTCTCCATTGCACGAACTATACTACGAAGAGGTAAAACGTATAAACTCAATGCAGTTAGCTATACATGCACATGATTACCTACATCGTGTATAAGTTAATGTTTCTCAACTTTGCAAAATGTGTAATTTTTTCTATAGGTTTAGAAATGAAAATTAAAAAGAATTATAAAAAAAAAAAAAATTAGTACACAGCGTACGAATATCAACATCCACAGAAACAACTGTACCTATAGGACAAGACAAAGTAGTAATCCAATTACTGTCGAAGGGTTGTAATTATTTTGTGCGCAGGTAGTAGTGGCATAACTATATATACATATATATAGGCATACATAAGTCGAAAGGGTTATCGGAGGCAATTACTCGCTTGCAATTAATTAAATAATGATATAATTGCTGTAAAGCGCAATTAGCTGATTGATACATGAGTAGACCGCCTGCCGCACAGCTCCGCGCCGATGTAGTATACCTATATACGTGTGTAGGTATATAGGTACTGCATAAGTTGGAAGAAACGCGAATGCTCTCAAAAGGTAAAGGGAAGGGAAAGGAGGTAGGGGGTGGAAATTGTTTCATAGAAGTTGCATGCCGCGCAAATGGCGAACTAGGGTTGTAATTTATTTGCAATTTGCATTCAATTTGCTTTCAAGATTTTCCGACGTCGTATAATTTCACATAGTAGTACCTCGAGCTCGGCAAAGCGGAATTACTTGAACGTACGTAACGATATTCAGCTCTTATGAAACGGAGTAAAAAATAACAACGTTAGTTTTCTTTTTTTCAATTTTCTTTTAATTTCACAAGTACTTATAACGTATGCATGTGCGCTACGCGTATATGGACATAAATGCGCGAACACCTAACGACCCTTAACCGAAAGGTTTAACCTCATAAAAGTCTATTACATGCACATCCACGTATAATATTATAATCATATATAAAGGGTTTCAGAAGCACGGTGTCACCTTTCCAGATATACCTGTATAATTTATGATTTTCTTTCAAAAAAAAGGGGAGCGGAAGAAGAAGAAAAAAAAAAGGGAGTGTGAAGGAATCCCAATGACATCAGGTATTTACAACTTAAGCTCTATGTTAATTTGATGTTTTGATGTTTCAAAGTGTCGCCTACCCTGATCGCGGCAGCTGATGATGTTCCAGATAATCAAGCGTTACCTGCGGGTGCGTAGCATCGATTCCCCTTTTTCCTCCTACCAGAATGTGTATCTCTACCTGTGGATCGGGGGACAAACCTACAGCGTCAGGTCATCGTCGTTGCCCCTTTTTCTACGTCATCATGGAAGGTGAGATGGTTTTTGGACCCGCAACAACGGATCGGGGGTGCCGGCGCCAGCGGGCCCTTTGACGCCAAGAAAGCGGCGCTCTTCAGGTAGCCGCAGACGCATTAGTCGATCTCTCTCTTGGCCGGTTATCCTCGTCGGCTTTGCCTCCGACGCGGTAAGACTCACAAGACTCGCTTCTTCCCACCCCCCTTTACCCCTCGCTCCTCTTCATCTCGCTACCCACGAAGACTTTCATCTTCTTGTACCACCACCCCCTCCCGCAACTCATCCGCGAGCCAGCGCCGTCCTCTCCGCAGCTTGACCAAAGAAAAAGCCGTGCAACCGCTAAATGAGTTGCTTATGATCTCTACGAGGGTACACATAAGGTACATATATATATATATATGCATGGATACATGGGTGAGCGTGTAACTAACGATCGTGGCGTAACAAGTGTCGATATAATCATAATAATCGCGGGACGCGATCTATGAGTATATTTATTTTATGGATCGCATTTTGAATCACTTCGTATTCATACGGGTTGTAAATGAAAATTTTTCTTATTTTCAAAATCGATCTAGGCATATTATAATTTATCGTGATTTTTTATTTGACTTTATTCAGTTTTTTTTTTTTATATTCTTTGGATTTTTTTTCTCCTTTCTTAGGAAGGGGTAGTTTATTAAAGCGCGGTGACGTGGTGCTGCGTAAGTTTTTTTTTTTTTTTTATTTTCTTTTTTTCTTTTCTTTTTAGTTGATCTTTTTGAGATGAACGCCTCTGATCTTTGGCGCCGACATAGAGAGCTAAATCATGCCCTCATTATGAAGTAATTAAAACCCATTACTAATGCTATCCTTTATATTGGACGCGCGAAGCGACCGTATTCCCAACCGACAATGGACCGCCAGTCAAACCCTCGTCTTCGAATACACTCGTACATAAGATATATACATATATTTATTTCTTATACATATCTGCGGCACAAACATTTATACATATTCATATATACATGTGATATAACGTGGTGTACAACCAGCTACTATACCGCGTCAAAATTTCCTAAACTATTCCCGTTCTATTACCCTTTAAAATCATATACATGGTATACCTATGTATACCACTACTTCATCCTCACGTCGATTTCACCCTTGAAACGGTAATCTAATAATATCAAATAATGTCCAGTCGATTTGTAGAGAAACAGAACGGAGACCCTCACGCGTCAATATCCGTTCTGTGACGACCTATGAGTTTGATTGAAAAATTTGGAAACTACGTATGTACTAGGGTGAGAAATAAATATGCGTCTCGACGTTCGTAATTGAACTTTCGTAGATCACAGGAATGCAAAAAACAAACGAATTTAAAAAAATTACCTTAAATAGGGAAAGGACATGTGATTAATAATTCAAATCATTCGATAAATGGTGGTCGGAATTATCTGATTCACGAATAGTCGGAGTGGGCTGCCTGCAATGCGTGGTAAATGAAAACATATTTTTCACTTTTGTCACAGCATGCAATCTAAACAAATGTAAAACACGCTCGAAGATTCTAGGAATATACATGTGTAAACGGAAATGTTTGATTCATTTTTCTTTCTTCTTCTTCTTTTTCTTTTTATTTTGTCACAGTTATATGCGTACGGCGAATCGGAATTTTCACGTCCACTTTTGGTCGAGTTTGAGAACCATGAAGTTCACTTTAAGAGGGCAAGAGTCCGCACTTTAGGATCATTAGTTTATAGGCGAAAATTCGAGCGGGCGACTCCCGATGACCATTTGGAAAGAGAATCATCTCTTTGAAGCGAAGTGATGGAGCCCGACGAAGGATAAATAAACAACGTTCATCGATCACCCTAATGGCGAGAACGAATCCTGGCGCCTACAGGGTTCACCCTTAAGGTCAGCGAAAGGATCCTCAAAAACGCCTTATTGATGCTACATTTCCTTTTCCCTAAGAAAAGAAAAAAAAAATAACTTGAACACATAATTTCACGTGTCTTTATATTATACGTGATAAAGTATGGAAAGGATTATTTAAATATCCGAGAAGATAACGCGATCGAAATGGTGCAAATTTTATTGAAATTCCGAACTCGATCTGAAGTCGAACGGAGCGTTAAAAATTGAAGCGTTTTATCTCCTAAAACAAAAAAGAAACCAATTAAACAACGAACAAAGTGGTCGTGGTCGTGGTCAGGGTCGGGTCAAAGATCTTATCGATCTAATGGTCAGAAGCTGTAAAGTCAAAAGTCACTTGCCGCCGTTCTTGAGGGTTCGGTTGTTATAATTCTTCTTTGTCGATGACGATGATCGCGCGCTAGAGAAATACGCCGCCCGGTAGCCGCGCGGGCGTCGAGACGCGTAAAAATTTTAACGCTATCAAATTGATCTCCGAATTCCATAAAGATCGAAAAAACTATCCTACAGATAAAGACTATATCTGATCATTTTTTCGCGCCTCGGGTCGCCGCCGGTTCTGACTATAATGAAACGGAGGAGATGCTTCAATTTTTTTTTTTCTCAGATGAAGTCTGGACCGTAATATAACTGCGGTGCGAGTCCGATGATTTCACAACTCATGATCGGACACTAAAATATCAAGAAAAGAAAAAAACAGAAAAAGATTGAAAAAAAAACCTAATTCTTGACCAACTTTTCTCAAGTTATATTAAGAAAATAAAAAAATATACCCCGATAAAATTATACCCTCAATTACACACTGGGCAGAAGAAATCTTCCACGAAATATTATATTAGGATCTAATCGCAACGAATTATATACATGATACCATACGTACTTAAAATTAGAGTTTTTGAGAAGAAAAAAAATTTCAAAACAGGGTCGTGGACGTTTTATGTGGTTAAAAATGACATAAAACGAAAACTGAGAAAAATAAATAAACAAAAAATAAAAAAAAAACGGAATTTCTAGTTATAAATACGTTTTTAAACGAGCGTATACATCATCTGTATACTTATGATAGAGAAAAAGAGACGTATCGGTTGGTATAACGTCATAATTAACCGGTCAAACAGGCGTGAAGCTGAGTTGACAAAAACGAGAGAAAATTACCGGTTCTTCATGGTTGGATTTGGAAGAATAGAGGGACACGTCTATGATATACATTTAGGTATATTTTGACTCTTGAAATCCACGAATCTCACGACCCAATACTTAGTTTACAGAATTACACGGCACGAGCATCGTCAATTAGAGGTGAAGAGGATATATTAATGCGTTATTAATGCCTCCACTGAATTATAAAGCTCGAACATTTCTTTCCCGTTATTCTTATTTTTGTTATTTCTGCTCCCTATTCTTCACCTTTTTCCACCTTCTTCAATTCAACCGACTGTCATGAGTTCTCTACCCTTAAATAGTACAAAATATTATAAATTACGTTTTAATTGCTCATCGAATGCAAGTTAATTAACGTCGTTGAAATTATACTAGATTTGAATTTTATTCAGATCAGAAATCTCAACGTTTGTCTGTGCTTAATTGTAGATAAACAGGATTTGTATCTTATATATATGTCCTTGAAAATAATGGGAGGGTGTAGATCACCCTCTTTCGGAGGTACGTTGCATGGGGAGAAGACCGATCGGATTTAATGCTTTTAACTACTAATGGAATGGGCCAGTAAATCATGAAGAATACAATGCCTGTTTACGTTGAAAAGACGAATGAAACGGTAATCGAGTAATAGAAAGTAAGTAAGTAAGTCTTTCGCCGGAAGCAATCGAGTACGTGGTACAATAATTGAATACACGCTTGACAATTCTAACGGCGTAAAAATGTAACGGAAGATATCATAAAAGCCCATCGAATTTTTGTACGATCTGAAATTTTTACGTATAGGAAAACTTACTCGGGTGGTATTTTCGAAAAAAAGCATCGAATTTGGCGTGTAATGCACGTGGAGAAAATGTGGAGAAAAATTCATTCGAGGATCTCATGATCGCACAATACGCGACAAGTGAATCTCGATCGTCGATTTTTTGAACTGCTGCAGATTCTACTCGTTCGACCTGCGGTTCCTTTGGCACCCTGTGATGTACGGGGTTTTTGGTCGAATTCTCCTTTGCCATTGTTACATTTTCTCTATATATTTCAACGCATATATCGGCTCCGCGGCTATTCCTTTGAGGAAAAAAAAAAAAGGAAAAATTTTTGACCCGTAATTCGAGACTCTGGTAACGCAACTGAGACCCAGTTAACACCCTATAGAGAACCGGAAGTAATACAATAATATTGTAAAAATGTAAAAAGACGAACTAGATGGGCGGAGAAACTATCGATCCACTATACGTTATTCTTATATATGTATATTCGTCAAAGTTTCTTTATAAAACGCGGCGGCGGCGTGCGTCCCGAAGGAAGTCGGTATCAAATTCACGCTCTATTTCACCGGAAGTTCAATATCTTCTTGTATTATACATTTCGTATCTACTCCATCTCGTCCTTCGAAAATGAAAAAACAAAAACCTTCAAATTTTCCGAACTGTCCCATAAATAAATCGAACGTACGATCAAAAATTGTGATCGACAGATGGACGGTGTATAAAATTTGTTTTTTACTCCGAATACAAATTCGGAATATAGATGAAAAGAAAGAAAGATAAAAAATGAATGCAAGTATAAACTTCTGTAAGCCATCTGCCATCTAGATGCGCAATTATATATAATTGGGAATCGGTAACACGTTTATAAGGTTCGCTAGGATAACAAAAAAAAGTAAGGAAAAAAAAAACTTGTATTTTGAAAACATTGTCGAAGCTATTTCGTGATCCCGAATCCGATCAGATATATATCTTTTGTATAAATCGAGGAATATTTGATTGTAGTTATTACAGTTTCCTTCGCTCTATATGAGAATTCGAGTTAACAGCCAGCATTGTATATAAAGTATATTATATGACGTATTAAAGTATAGCCTATTATTTGTGACTCTGCCACGTGCGAGTCGAGGCCATATGTAGGATCTATACATTATATAGGTAGCATTGAATATTACATAGCACAGTTACCTTTGCCTCATATATACCAGCGATCGATCACCTGTGTGTATTTTAAAAATAATCTTTTTTTTTGTCTCAATCATGATACTTCCGCGCATAGAATGACTTGAATTTTTTTATTTTTAGTTTCTGATCTGATCCGAGATCACATGATTGTCCCGCAGGTATAAATAAATGTATAGCTGCAAATAATTGGACTCTCAAGATCATTCGAATTATCCTCACTCTGGTTTCGGATGCACAAATCAGGCTTTGCAAAGCTCATATATTAGGATGAAAAACCTCCCCAAGAATTTCTATTAACGAACCTAAACCTTCGTCTTTCTGAACTCTCATTATTCTACGTCGACGTAACCCCATTACGAACAATCGCCTATTAGCGTCTCAAGCTTTAACACGTATACCTACGTATACCTATAACCTTATAAGGACAGGAGGAGGAGCTCCTTGCAGTTTGCCCTTAAAGAGTCTCGGGTGACAGGAAGGAGTCGGCGTCCATATACGAAGGTGGTATCGGGTTCCACTTTCGCAACCCCGTGCATATCCGGTCTTCCCTTTTTATAAAGCTCACTGCAGCACCCTGAGGAACAGGGCGCTGTATAGTAGCACGAGGCGACCCGATGGCAAAGGTGCCTTTTTTCAATCTTCGAGGTTATTCTTATTACTTCTTAGGAAAGTTCGCTCGTGCGGATCTGGGCGTGTTTCAACTATTATACTACACATCTTTCGCCGTTCTGTAAAGGGCAATGGGAATCGGGTGCGCAGCTGCGCCAAACCCTCGGCACGCGTTACTTTAATGACTATTACGCACATATCGTCCAGAATAACAGCAATATATTAATCTGTACACAGTCAACTTGTTCTTCTCAAATTTCATTGCCGAAACATCAGCGTGAGGAAAACCCACGACATTTGGCTTTTTCTCTGGTCTAAAAACTCACCGCCAATTATATTCTTGACCGGAAGGAATCGAGTTTGCCACGGAGTGGACTTCGTGGAAACGGAAACTGGAAAAAACCAAATTCAAAAACACCTAATAGTTTGCTCTGAATTGTCTGAATTGGACAAGGACTAGGTATGAGTGGATCGACTGCAATAAGAGTGAAAAATGATCAGAGTTATTCGTCCAGATCAGAAATTTGCAAATTTGGTCCCATAGAATCTTTTTCCATCCGCGCAGCTTCGCGTCAACTTTTATTGAGTAGAAAGAAAAGTGAATTTGCAAGTGTACCAGATAGTTTGCGGTATCAAAGCTACTCTGTGGCATAAAACGAGAGACTCGATCGGTCGCGAGGTGCAGGTCGGCCATTTTGGTAGCAAGCCAGCCCCAAGGCGTTCTCTGCATTGCGCCATCTTCAAATATATATGTTGGCATCGAGTAGGTATATAGAAAACATGAGGCAGGAGGTGGCTCGCAAGCTCGTCTAGCCAAGATATGGAAATACTCGGGTAATAACAGCTCGCGCTCAGTAGTCGCGCGGGGCGTCTCAAAGGCGAAGAGAGAAGCTAAACCTCCAGGGATAACGCGAACGAGTATTTTCGTGGAAATCGTATACGCGATATAGTCTCCGCCCGTTCCTCTGAAATTAAGAGCTCTGCGGACCTATCGTTTATCTCCCATCTCCATGCAAAATTGTTGCCCTAAGGGCCTTTACGCTCTCCCCCGTCTTTCTCTCTACTCTCCTCTCTCATTTCCAGGGGTTGCAAAACACTCCTGTCTACGTACCGTTTCTGTTTCTAAACACACACAAATTTCATATCCCATATTCTACACAACTGCAGCTGGATATACAAGCGATAAAAAATTATCTTCAATACTACGAGAGGCTGATTTTTTTTTTCTTTCTTTAATTTTCATCCAAGCTGGCGCAGTAAATTTTTTCGTTTGATACAATTTGCATATAAATTCGTAGAAAGTAAAAAAAAAAAAAATGAAAAAAAAGAAAAAATTGGAGAAGCTGGAATTGGTTTGCTTTATAACAGGCGAAATCGGATGGTAATATAAGAGCGACTTGTATAAAAATAGTAATAAAAATGCACGGGCAATAAAATTTGTATATAGGAAAACGCCGTGAAAGATGGCGCGAGCTTATAACTCTGTCGAGTGATGATACAGTACAAGTTATATATAAACGGGGAGTTTTTTTTAGCCTTAAGGAATATAAAACAAGGTAAAGATATCATCGCGCGATCCAGACGCGTATATTATAACTACTGGAAATATAAAAGCATAAACCAAAAGGAAACAATTACCTCGACCTGAAGCAACTCAACCTGGCAGATGTAGCTAATGATAAGTGGACTAACTCTGACTATATACCTACGTATATATATATACCTACTATATAGTCTTTGCACCAGCAACTAGCAACCTTCCTCTCCACCATTATATTTCTCTCGCCAGGCTTCGCGCATTTTGCGATTCTTCAACTCAATTCTTAGCCAATATATAGATCGTATTTATGTACTGTACAAGCACGTTACTTTCGGCACCGATCTATAATTCTGGTATTTTTGTCAATTTTATGTGCTGCAGTTTTCGATTAAAATTATTTTTTTCCTTCCCAGTTCGCACGATGATTTTGATCAGGGTGATGGTGAGGTATGAGTGCGTTTATGAAAGGGGGTTGAAAAAAAATGAGAAGAAAAAAAAAGAAACAGCAAGTATCGTTATAGCTGCTTGAAGATCGAGCGGTGATTGAGGGACATTAGTATAATGAGGGCTCTCGCATATAAGGAGTAACCTGGTAGCTGTGATTAGAGCCTTGCTTATATGTCGTGACCTATACAATCTCTATACCTTTTTATATACATAGGTGTACGCCTGCCTATGTTTTTTTATATACGCAGGCTGCGGCACAGCTTTATACCGCGAAGAAGAACGCGATGTGTTGCAATTTTTTTAAATCCCTAGCAGGTATAATATAAATGCACCCCATAATATTTTTTCTTACCATGAAGAGCGCGAAAACATCTGCATTATATAAAATAAGATAGCCTCGTCCATGCTCGTCGTATCTAATCGTCCAAAAAATCATATATCACGTTATATACGAACGTTATAATGAAATGAACAAATTATGAAATTCATCTAGATAAATTTGTAGGCATTTTTTTATATATACATAGAATGTGAACCGGATGTCTCATTATTTTGGTATATTGTTTTACAAAGAGTAATCGGTGACCTGCAGTTGCCGGAAGGTAATTATTTGTTGAGAGAAGAAAATTCCTCGAGAGATATATCATGGTATACATGTGTTTATATAATATCTGGAGAAGCTAATTTACATAAACATACATACGTATATACCTAGGTATATACAGGGTGCATTAAACGTATACACTGTGCAACCGACGCCATTTTGACTCGACCATTTTTGCCGATCAAATCTTAATTGTTGGCTGGCGGCTGTCTAAGGGGGCGGGCTTAAAACCACGTATAGCCACGCGATGCACCGCAAACGCATAGTAGGCAGCAGTTCTTGTTTTCCCTCTTTCTCTTCTCGGGTTATTTTTCAGTTTTTTAATATTTCTTTTTTTCCGATCTATTTTTCCATTTTTCTTCTCTCCTTTATCCTATCGGCTAATATATTCTCCTCCACGAAGCTGATCGCTGCTCATATATTTACATACCCATTCCTTGTCCTACTCTGCTATATCTATAACGTGCATAAACGCGTATAACTGCACTCCGCATGTGTATAGAATATATTTTTCCAATTTTTTCAACTTATATACAATTCGGGAATTGGCGGAGAAAATGTAAACTTGCGTGATATCAGCTAGTGGTGATGATAAAAAAAAATTAGGTGGATGGTTATAATCGGAATGATTGGGCAACCTGCATTATATACTTGCAGCGGCAAAATGGCGCATAAATATTATGCGCGTGAAAATTTAAATGCCGAAAAATATATGGTGTGGTGATGAAAGTAAGCTACGCCTTTATATACAGTCAATTATGTTATTCCAAAAATAACAGGCACAGTGCAGCTCAATCTTGACTTGTAGGTTTTATCTATTTTTTAAAAGTCTAGACAGTGGCTCTGCAGGATGATGCGTTTCATTTCTTACATCTATTCGGATACGGGCTGCATTTATTATACTCAATCGGTTCTGTACCACAAACACAAAATTTCACAGCGACGTATCGGAAAGAAAAAAGTTCGATTCTTCTCAATTTGATAATAGAAATAAATATTTTGCTCACAATCAGTGGTGCAGTGCAGATTATAACGTATACGGTTGGAAACCGTATAGTTTATAATTTTTTTTTTTTCTACCAATAGTTTCCGCACTGCTGTTTTAGCAAATGATAATAGTATAGCTGTGTATAACGATGAGCATGCAGCGCAGCGCATCCTCGGTACAAATGCGAAGTAATGCAGGCTAAACATGGAGTGGTAAGTATATAATAATTAAAAAAAGAAGAAAACATAAAATAAAAATAAGGAAAATAAATTATCTCCCGCGACACGTGATGTAAATATGTATTAACTATATATATACGTGTGTATAAATATACTTGTAACATTCAGCAGCAGGTGTGCATTAATTATTAATCATTAATTCCGCTAAATAATAATTATCTCATACGAGAGATTTAAATACATGGCTAATAATTGGTTCTTAAGTGACCTGTAATTATACAACAGCCCATGCACACCTTTGATTAAATTATCTATATATATAATATATAGGATATTAAATCACGCGCGGTGTATGTTATATATTTTATTCATTAATGCTGAACATACATAATAAATAACACAATATATCTATATATATAATAAAATTTATTCATACTCTTTAATTATCGTGCAGGTCGATGATTAATTTGACGATCGATCGATTGATTTTTTTTTTGGTCTAATTGTCTTACGTTACCCATAAATATATCTCAATCCTCCTCACACCCTACATTCTGTGATGATAATTGGAAACTTTCTAGCGATCACATGTATTTTCTGCAAACGATTCTCAGGTACCCAATTAGAAAAAAACTGACTGATCCGAAACTGTGCAGTTTTTACCGACCTGGCGCTGGATTTGAATTACAAAAATTGCCGCGCTGCTTGCGCGTGCTATTATACTCTATGGTATATCTATAAATTATTGCATAATATCTCCAACGATATGGTTTCTCTAGTATATCCTATACTTTTTTTTTTCCTTCCTTTTCACCTTATGAACAACCCTCTTCCATACCTTTACAGAGGTTTTGACGTAATGACACGTATTACTCTGATTGGCAACAATTGGTAAGAATTGACGGGCGGAACCGCTCCGCGCTTCGCGGAGGTTACGCTACTTTGCTCGCGTTGTTTATGACCTTCACTTCTCAACTCAAGTATTTATATATATATAAGTATATTTTATACCCGTAGGTACTACTAATACACACGTTACACCGTACCTACCTTCTCATTTACTTTTAACCCGACTAAATTTATTATTTACAACTATATATATGGGTAATAGGAAAACGAGAGGTTTTATTACATGCTACCGTTTATGGTGTCAAGATTTTACAACCCCAGCTCCTAATAATTATCAAAGAATTACTCGAATCATAATTATTACATCCAAGCCTTTAGTGGAACGGACGGGCGTAACCCAGAGAAAAAAAAATCGCAGGGATTTTCAGGATGTGAATTCACGTATTTTTTGAAAATTAGTAAAATCAACAAAATAACATGGAAATTACTTTTTTTTCTTTAAATAATGAGGTTGGTTTTCAACGATCATCTCGAAGCGAGTCACAATTTAATACGAAATCAAAAAAGGGCGGAAAACTTGATGTGTCAAAAAAAATGAAAACAATTTCTGTATTATTGGTTGAAAGTTTATCGAAATTTGATATGTATAATTCTGAAACGTGAGATTAGCATTGTATAAATAAAATAAATCTTCGTATGCTATACATGCACACAACTGATGTATGATTATTAGATCGAATACATATGTATACCTGATATGTGATGAGCTTGCAAAAGATCGGTGAAGGAATTAGTAAGGCAAACCGTCAATCGGTTATAGGCATGTATCTAATTTAGCGAAATAATCTCTATAATCGTGTACATCCTAATATCGTTTTAATAAAAATTATATCGATGCAGGATGAGAAGAAAATCGAAACCTGGTTTTTTTCTCTTCATTTATTTATTTTTCAGAATTTTTTTTCCGCTTTTATGTACATTGTATACGAATACATATGTCATCATAGTGTATATGGGATTCGTATGTATATGCACATGACGATGAAACGTACGCTGGCAACATGGCTGTCTGATGACGTCATGGAACGAGGTTTGCGGTCTCCAAATTACAATATCGTTAAAACGCTCGACTCGAACGTATGGGACGGCGGGGTGGGTTGCAGTGTTCACCATAGAATAATAGCTTACTGATTATATGCATTATATGGACCTAGATTGGTACGAAGCGTAATCAAATAATTGAAATAACCACACGCTACGAAGACGAACTCTTCGGTATATGTAACGCGATTTTGTTGGGCCGTTTGACGATCCGCAACGCATAAAGATATGTTATTTAAATATATAAACACATCCATCATTTTGACGGGAATGTAAAAAAAAAACTTCGTCGATTTCCGTCACTCGATCTATCAGATTTGTCACAGGTAGCAATAATAGAAAAGAAATTACATACGCACGTGAGGATCGATTTTTACAGCCGAACATCGCGATGCCGATTTCATCTATACAATGGTTGCGTTTGTAAAATATCTCTTTATGCAATCATTTTTTTTAGAATAGAAACTATTAAAAAAGGGATGAGAATTGGAAGGGTTGATCGTAAGCCAGAAAAAGTGGGACGCTTTATACTTAAAATTGTTGTACCGAATCGTTTAAAAATTCGATCAGTATTGAGATTTTTCGATTTTCACGAGTTGAGCAAAAAAACGTTTACGAGCAATACTAGAAAACGTCGACCTAAGATCTCGCGAGAGCGTGACCCCAAAATTCAAGTATGATAGATTCACAGTGATCTGACTCTCGTGTTTTTGAATTGAGTTATTTTTTGGTGGTTCAGTTGTCGAAAATATGTGGATATTACATTCTTTGGTTCTCAGCCTTGAGCATACGGCCCACACATTGCATAGCATCATTTTTTGGTGCGGCGCCACTAAGACGAAGACGAAGACGAAGCCAAAAAGACGCGGGATGGATGGAACGTTGGCTTTGAACTCATTCTTTTATTTCATTCCGAGGTAATTTTAATATTATCCCTCGAATTATGAGGGCAGTGGCGTTTCGAGTTCCCACACAAGCTCAATTATATGTATACTATATGTATATATTCTACCTTATGTACAGTTTGGGCTGGGGCACAAGGTATAACTTATAAATGTATATATATATATATACACACGTACCTAATGCCGAGCGATCCAGAAGGATAGAAAGATTTAGGTATATGGTGAGAATAAAGGAGATGGAAGGACAGAGGGACTGGTAATCGCAGCCTCCACCTTCGCCTCCTCCACTTTTCTCTATTCTCTCCTCCTTTTTACCACCCCGACAACGACTCAAATCTCCAATTCGGTCCACACATTACACTTGGCTATATGCAACTCATACAAACTGCTATTCCGAAACTACATGTAAAGTACATATACACGGATAGGTATACGTATATCTGTTTTCACCTACCGCTGCACCCCTAGATTCTCGAATTATATACCAGAGAAATCCTGACTCGAATTTGAAACTATAAATTCATAGTTCGAATCCTAGACATGGGTTATTACTGTGCGGACGATATAACACATGCGAATATACGGAGGTGAAAATCACAGATTTAATTACACCATATAGCTGCAGTTTCGGATATTTCTTTATAGCGAAACTTTGGGGAAATGAATAAATCCATACATATAATTAAAAATACGGACGTGACGTTGAGACTTCGTATTCGGTCATCGAGTCTGCGTAACGTATTTATACGAGGATAATATACACGATATATTACTAGGCGGTAATATATTCATATACGTCGTATATGGCTGCTTGGGATATCATGTCAGTTGTGTAGCTGCTTGTAATGACAGCTCGATGCGATATTGTACCTTGTGGATGACTATAATACCCGTGTTCTGCATAGGTAGACAGAAGTATATATATATATGTATTTAGCCTAGGTCTAGGCATATACGATGTACATATGTATTACATGCATGCATACGTGTAAGCTTATGGCGTAGTTCTGACATATATTATATAATATAATACGTGACGTTAGAAAATATACTTGCTGGTCATTCTGATGTAGGTATATAGGAAACCTTTAACATCTGGGCATTTACACAAGTGCATAATGTATACTACCTGTTAATAGAATTAACATACATTCGTATCTACGGGTTGGATTATTAATATTTTCCTCTATTTCCATTTCTCCAATAGTATCAATTAAAATTCGATGCGCGTATTGAGATCTATTTGCAGTACGTACACCTGGTCAGATTGATCCTGACTCATTTTTCTATGCAAAACAGAAGGACTTCGAGTCAGAATCAACCTCGCCAGGCGTACATCTGTATATTTTTATAACCCGTGAATATGTCTCCTTATATCATTATTATCGGAACGATATCAGAAACGATAGAGAAGAGGATTCAATTACCTATCTTCGGAGAATAAATTAAATAAGACCGCGCTGCAGGATTCGGTCGATAATTTAGCAACTGTGGTTCATCGGTTGGGGATTTTAAGCCGACATCTACAGCTATACAACGTTTGTGACGTCACATGCTTGGTGAAGTAAAATTTTCTGTCTGCCCAACGACGTGCGGCACGTTGTGTGCGAGTTTCTACGAAATACATTCACGGAAGCCGGCTTAGTGGCACCCAGAAATCAGGTATTTAATAATTTTTCGAATAAATTTTAAAATCAGTAAAAATCTACCTAGCTCCAAATTTAAAACCCCATTAATTTTAAGCAGTAGAAAATAAATATTCCCACAAAATATGTGGGGGTTTGCAGACCAAGGGCTAAATCTGTCCTCACTCATTCGACTAAGCGAACATGCTATTTTTAGATAAGCTAAAATTAGATATAAAGCTCTCATCTAATTTGTAAAATTAATTACAACTGTCCACGGATCATTTGATACAAATAAATTATAGGAGGTTAATATTGTAGGTTAGATTATGTTTAGGTTAAAAATGCATTGAGCAGACCACGTATTTTCCATGTCGTTTATCTTACAAGTCGTACGATGGCAGCACACTACGGCATTCCACAATTCCAGCTTCCCTCTAGGTCATTGAAATCCGGGATGTCTCCCCAACGCCAAGGGTTCGAATCTCAAAGTGGATGGACCATTTTTTTTTTTTTTTTTTCAAATTTATATAATATTTCCAAATATTTTATCTCGTCTTTAAATTTTTATTCAATAAATTATAAATGAGTTATATTATATAATTTATGTCTGTGAATAATTTTAATTCCATTAAACGGTGATTATAATTTAAACAATGAAAATATATTTATTTCGTGAAATTTTTTATTTTTCATTTTTATTCGAGGACATTAACATAACGATCACCATCGAGAATATTTTCTTTCTGTTTTTTTTTTTTTTTTTTGCGCGAAGGATGCGGCGGCCATTATTATAATTCAAAGATCTCGCAGTGTTTTTGCTGCAGTAAGAAATAATATACGTATAGGTATACATAAAAAGCGAAGAAGAGAATGTATATAGGTATATACATAAGTCTGCGGAGAAGAATAAAGAAGATAGAAAAAAAAAGTTGTCCACATTTTAACCGCTCCTCGAGGCGCGGCCAAGAACCGCGAAGAGAAGAGCGAGCTATAGGTTACCAAGATGAAGACTCCAGGATCCTGAATCGAGTTCAAAAACGGCGTTACAGGGAGTTAAAACTCTAAGGACGAAGTCGATGGCGGATTGGCGGCCTCAGGCACGGTTGCGGATGCACGGCGTGATGCCGGTGATTCGTGAGCGTGATGCCCAGTAATCGGTTACTTGCCCGCCATATTCCGCCCCCATCCTCGCCGAAGACCCCATCCGCTCTTTCGACGAAGTAACAGCAACGGCAACGGCAACAGCAGCATCAGCACCAGCAGCAACAGCAGCAGCAGCTATAAAAGCCTTTAGGGGCGATTTTCTCCTCCTCGCACTCGTCTGGATTCCATAAGATCTTCGCATTCTCTTCGCTCCTTACGCAGTTTCATCGTTTTGATATCACGGACCATAACGCGGCTTTGAGTTTGTAACAACGTGGCTGCAATCTCGCGCATAAATACAGGAATTCGTTGATGCCGCGCCCGTATTAATATAATTATTTACCGCGAGCGAGCTGCGAGCGAATGATGAGCCAAGCGAATGGACGACTACGCGATCGTCGCCTCAAGCACTTTGCGTACCACTCGAAACTCCTTTTATTTTTAACTTATTCTTCGAGGATCATCATCTGTAATACATAGATATAGCCGCGATCATCATTTACATGTGATTTTGTTGGCACGCGGGGGAAGAGCAGTGAGATTCAGGAAGAGAAATTTAAGAGGGGATTATCTTGGTCGGGGAAAGGGATGCCCACGGCTGGGGCAAACGGATTCTGAATGCCGCGACTACCACGGAAACGATTCTGCAGCCAATTTACCTCTAATGACAAGGGGACTGTATGCCTGCAGTGCGTTCAACCGCGAATAGCAGGAATGTTGGGTGGAATTAAACAGAATAAATTTGTAAATTGATATAATTAAGCCGTGGCTATTAATTGAATCGATCGTTCGATACAAAATTTTGTGTGCATGATCACCGCGGAAAACCAGCTTTTAATTTTAAACTAACATTATTCTAGGATCCCAAACTCACGACACTTTTCTATAAGGATCGTAAATTTTTTTTTCTATAACACATATTTTTCATCAAATTTTGCCTTATCTTGATTCGCTTAATTCGAATCCGTTGTTCTCAGAATGGCACCCAAGAAGGTCGAGGAACCGGAAAAGAAGCCGTTGATTGGACGTGTCGGTACCAATCTGAAGGTTGGAATTGTGGGGATACCGAATGTCGGAAAATCGACGTTTTTCAACGTCCTAACGAAGAGTCAAGCGGCTGCTGAGAATTTTCCGTTTTGTACCATCGATCCTAATGAAAATAAGTATTCTTTTACATACGTATTAATTACAAATAATCTCTGGACTCTTCGTCATGGAAGACAAATGAAGAAGAATCTGTAGTATTTTCTTTGTTTCCGACTTTCAAAAACGGAGCAATAGTTTTACAATCCTTCAACATTTCTTGACACATTCATTATTATTTTCCTAAAAAATAATGTGCGACGCGGAATTAAAGCGGCGAAAATTTTTCCCCAAGTCCGAGGACGATGAAAAATGTGCGGCTAACAGTTTAGTTATTACAAATAAAAAGCATCTCAACCAAATCAGAGGTTACCCCTCCACCGCGAATTGTTCTTCGTCGTGGCCAGCGCCAAAACTTAAATGGTGTCCGAAGGCGAATATTTATTACGCTTTTAACGAGGACGCGAATCCTTTTACCCGCGTTTCCGAGCTCGTTAACAGTACGTGTGATTGCACAACTCCCGAAGATGTGAAACCTCATTTTCCCGCCCCTTCGGATCCGTTTATCGCTCGCGATCCTTATGGGGGAGACGAAGCGAGATATAAACAACTCGAAACCGAACCAGCTTGCTTTGTGATATTTGGTAAGCCGGGTTTAAACACCTCCAGACTTGCGAAATTGATAGCTGATTATTGGAAGTGCGTTATTGTTTCCCCCGATATATTGCTGAGAGAAGAAATCGAGGCTAAAACTGACAAGGGTCGTTGGATAAAGCAAGTTCTACGAACGGGGCGAAGCATTGGACCCGAAATCGTCATGAATTTGATAGAATCTCGACTGAATGCTAGGGACGTTTTGCACAGAGGTTACGTCATCGAAGGGATACCACTTATCCCGAACGATCCGAATCTTGATTATTCGTCTTATCCAGTTGCCCCTTCTGTTCACGATGTCACCCCTGATTCAACAGTTTCATTTAACGCCGACGATTACGACGGTAATAAAAACTCAAAGATTACGAGCGACCAAAGTCTGAGTGAAAGTTCCGCTGAGGAAATATACGAAGATTCGGAAACCGAGGAAACAGATCAGTCGATCAGTTCTAGAAGCTCAAAAAGTTACGATCTGGCCAGAAACCCATTCGCAACTGAATCGCTTCGCATGATACTGCGCGACGATTATCAATGGGATATCGGTAATCAGATAGATGAGATGTTCACCACTTGGCCAATAAAACCGAGTGTTATTATATACGCGATTTGTCCGGACCCGGATGTTGTCCGCAGGCGTGGTCAGTTCCGGCTCGACCCTCAAACTGGTCAAATAATCGACTCCGGCCTTTTGCAGGGTACGACTGAAACGCAGTTACGCGCTTCCTTAAAGGAACCCTCAGGGATGAAAGGAGATAAAACCGAGTGGTTTGAGCTGTTGCAAGAAATAATAGATGAAGAAACGCTGGTTCATGGAGATTCGAAAAAGCATCTAGTCACGCGATTATCGGACATGCGATCGAACGTTGAAATTCAATGCAAGATATTCGAAAGCTACGCTTTACCGTGCATTGAAAGACGGGTGCTGAATCACAATCCCCAAAATGTGATCCGCGTTGACGGAAGGACCTCGGCTACGCGAATGTTTCAAGTCGTTCGAATGCGACTCCGGATTTTGCCATTGCCCAGAGTAATTTTGCCTAGAAAAATTTCAGACGTTGACGAAGGTTCATTGCTCGGCGGTGAAGAAACTCCGGTTTCTCTTGACGAAGATGAATTTTATGAGGGGATGACTAACGAGGAGGCTTTTCGAAAATTAACCAACAAAGGAGTCGTGGCTCAAAAATATCCGTGGAGATTATCTCAGTGGAAATTTTTTTGTCCGGTGGCTTTGACTAGGGGTAGGAAAATCGAGGGCAGCGCGAAACACGCGGTTCGATTTATGAGCCGGTTATATTTTCTTTCCAGTTCCTCAGCTGCCGATATTTTTATAGAAAATCCACGACCTTTTCTTTCATCACCTCATCCGAAACCAATTTGCAAGATACTCATTTACGGTCCTAAATATTCTGGGAAATCACGCCTGGCAGAATTTTTATCACAGACTTACGGAGGCAGAGTTCTCGATCTCCAGGCCATAGAAAATCGGGAAATTGATTTCCGGCGGAATCAATTAATTCGCGATGCGATCGATGACATACTAATTGACGTAATTGAAGAGATAACGGATGATCTAGAGGCTATGAGAGAAACTCGGGAAGCGACGAGAATTGCTTGCCTTGAAACGTGGCATCGCGAGTCTCAAGTATTAGCTAAAAAGCTATTCCACATTTTTGGGAATGATCCACAAGGCGTCATCGATAACAATTCTTCTAAAGATCCTGAGGCGATTAAAAAACAAATTTCAGAATTACAGGACGAGATCGAGACCTACAATCTAACGTCCTTGTGCGTCGATCCAGATTTGCGCGAGCGTATCTCCCGGGATGAAAATATTTTGTTAGATTTTGCGCCAATGGAATTAAGATCGATCGAAGCTCCTGTTCCTGAATTGACCGAGCATGACCCGGAAGTTGCCGCAATTTTAATCGAACGAACTCAAGAAGCGCGTCAAGCAACAATCGAGCTCAACGCTGAAGATATAAGCCAATTACTAGCGGCAAATTTGAACGCTGCACAAACAGCTCCAAATTTATTCGGACTCGAAGAATCAGGGTGGGTCGTCGACGGGATGTACGCGAACATTGACTTCCTAGAGAAGCTGTTGGAGAAAAACGTAAAAATCGAAGAGATTGTTGTAATTCACGAGGATGAACCGTACGAACATTTGACCAAAAAATGGCGGCAGAATTATCGCGTCAGACTCGCAGAAGATTCCGTCGATGATGAAGAAGAGGACATGAATGCATCGAATTTATTTTCCGCAGATAACATGGGCGATGATATTGAAAATATTCGTTCTGATTCTTCAATCGCATCGGACTTAGAAGCTGCCGAGCTTGCTAAATACTTGGACACGGTTAGGACGTTCGATGCCAATTGTAAGAAAATAATTGAGAAAGCTCCCGAATTTGGACTGAGAATAATTGACTTGAAACTTTCGTCGTCAAATTTTGACCTTGAAAATTATGTGAAACAAAAAATCGAAGATCACTACCGCCCCAGTGCGACGGTTATGACCGACGAAGAGAAAGAAAGAGAAGCTGAAAATGCATACGCATCCGAATTTGACGAGGAAATTGATGAAGAGGAAGAAGAAACGGCGAGGAGTTCGTTGCCGTTGAACGATAATAGTCGATATGGTGATACCGGGGTGTATTGCCCTGTCGCACTTTGTCGTCATAATGTTTTGTGGAAAGGAAAAGAAGAATTCTCCGCGCTTTACATGGACAAAATTTATCTTCTGTCAAGCCAAGCTGCTCTGGATGATTTTGTAGCCCATCCTCGCGAACTTTTGCCTTCCACAAAGCCTCTGGACTCGATTCCGGTCCTAAAGGTTTCTATAGTCGGACCTAGTGGCTCCGGAAAATCTACTTTGGCCTATGCAATTAGCCGGGAATATGGCTTGGTCCGCGTTGACGTTCAGGAACGATTAGATCAGTACCTACTTGACCAAAATATCCCCTCAGTAGGTAAAAATGATGAAGGTGTTTTCCAAAATGGAGAAGAAAAAGAAGAAGCTGTAGAGCTCCCGGATGACCTCGAAGACGACACATCAATTATTCGATCATTCGTACGAAAATATAAGACGGAAGGCGCATTGTTGCCGGAAAAGATCCTCAAGGAATTTTTGTTGGACTTTTTTCAACCTGTTTATAGCTCGGTCGGTTTGGTTTTGGATAATTTTCCCGCTAGCTCATACGACTCGGATACGGCGTGTGATAATTTCGCAGTACCTGAAATAGTCATCGAACTTATTTGCGGTGCGGAAGAGTCGCGGACCAGAATGATCGCGAAATTATTCGATGCCTGGAGTAAAAAACAGGAAGAGAGGAAACACTGTGAAGCGCAGAAATTCGCGGCTGAGGTACAAGACGTAATTGAAAAGAGGGAAAAGTGGGTCGCGAAAATGATGAAGCAGCGCAGAAAGCAAGAACGAGTTAATTCGCTTGCCTTTGATGAAAACGTTGACGGCGAAGACGCGGAAGCAGAGAAGAAGGAAATGAGCGAAAAAGACTCTTCTTCCAAAAGTAACTCGATTTTACAAGCTCCTCCGGTTTCAGAAGAAAAAATGTTTATCGACTCCAGCGGATCTGGAGATTCTATCTCAAAAGAACCGGATGATGGTGAAGCTGAAAAAACTCGATTGGAGCTACTAGAAAAATCTTTAACCATTTTTCCGGACCCTGTAAAATTTGACGATTGGGAAGATCCTGAGATCGTTGAAGAGCGTATACGACAGGAAGTTGATCTGGATTACGATTCCAGCATCAAAAAATTAGCCGGTGCTCGAGCCGTTTTCGAGGAACAATCTATACCGTGGATAAAAATCGACGCCGAACGAAACGAATCCTCCGTATTAATTTCTGCGTTAAAACTCCTCGATCCATATTTCTTTCGAAATGCTTCCGCTCTCGAGTACGCCTACGAGGTCGACTCGGACACCGCCGAAAAAATTTTGGACTGCGGTTACCACTTTTTAAGTTCTTTCGGTCGGTATTGTCCCGTACAAATGTACGAGGCTAAAATACCATTTCAAATGTACTTACCGGCTGAAAAAGCTCGGCAGATCTACCCAGTCGTACACCGCGAGTACGTATATTTTCTAAATGGAAAGCAAAGATTGGACGCCTTTTTAGATCACCCTTTAAAATACCTCAACCAGGATTCGGTCTCCCCTTTAATTCCTGCTCGGATCGCCGTAATTGGTCCACCGAAGTGCGGCAAAACAACTCTCGCGAATCGTTTCGCTCGTGCCTATGGCATGAAGTCCATTACGAGGGGTCAAGCGCTGAGAGAAATACTGAAAAATTTTGCTTGGACCGAACTGGCGACCTTGACACACGCCCATCTGCGAGGTGGTCACACTGCCCTGAACGAATCAATTACTAGAGCTGTAGAAATCAGTGCGATTGATTCTCGCGGCGCGGCTCAAGGCTACATTTTTGACGGGTTTCCGGAGGACCAATCTGAATTAGAGGAACTTGTTTTGCTCGGTATCCAGCCCATGATTGTCATAGACTTACGAGCAGATCTTGATTTTTGCCTTAGCTGTCTAGCTTTGGATTCTCAAACCCTGAGTAGACCTCCCACTTATTCGCCTTGCTATCTTTCTCACCAGTACGAAGAATGGGAAGAGGATGCAGAGAAGTTCCGTGAATGGTTGAGCGAATACACCCAGAATCTAGTTTCCGTCGACGCAACTGCTCAAAAATTAGCCGTCTGGATACGAGCGAACGAAGAAGTTTCCTTGAGATTTAGACGCATTAAAAAATACTTTCGTGAAGCTGACTTTGACAAGGCTCACTCTTTGACATACCTATGCATATCCCCTTACGAATTCAGAGAAAGACAAAGCAAATACGAATCCTACTGTCCAGTTTGCCTATCCGCTGATAACATCCTTACGATATCTGGTATTCTACCAAACCACGAAGGGATGGTGCAATATAGAGAGCACTATTACTGGGTGTGCGACTCTCACCTTGATCAATTTTTAGAAAATCCTTCCGCGATTATTTCCTCGCTAAAAAATGTTGAGTTGCTGGAATTCCGACCGGAAATCATCGACCAGGAAATCGACGTAGATCACGCATGTTGGTCTAGGAGACTCAAAGTGTCCGGATTTTGCCCCGTGACTTACATCGACGATCTTCCTCAGCGACATGTCATCCAGGGTTTGAACACGCTCGGTGTTATGTTCAAAAACGGGCTCTACCTATTCTGCACGGTTCAATGTCGCGATAAATTTCTCCGCCAGCCAACGAAGTACGCCGACGTCGAGATAAACTTGACGAATAGTTTGCCACCGTTGAAAATCAAGAATCTTCCCAATCTCGGTTTTCTCGAACAAACCGTGGCCAGATTAGTCGTTAGCGCGGTGAACAAGGTGGGCAAATTGCGCGCGAAATTGCCAGGCATGACCCCTGAGGTATCGGCCGCGGTTTACATCGGTGTTTATTTGAAAATTCATAACACTGAAAGTGATCTAAACGAGGTCGCAATTTACGAAGAAGTTCTAAGGCGCATGGACGCCAGACGACGTATAATGGAGATCGCGATTCGTAACGCGAAAAAAATTATCAACCCCTTCGTGTCGTTCCCCCCATGCGATAAAATCCGACCTATCTGCTCCGCACCTCATCAAACCTCTCCATCTTCCCTGACGCCCATTCGCAGTACTTCCTCAACGCGATACTTTGAACTCGGAGAATTCAGCCACAGATCGTTCTACGGCGAATATTCTATATGAAGTAATTAAACAGAATTCACACATTCTTCTAGTTATTATAGAGAAACTTCTTTTTTTTTTTTATACGAATGAACGGTGCTTCTGACCATTTTATATTTTGTTAAAGCAAGTCGTGTGCCAGTCCCAGATGCGCGTTTCGATTATTTGTGCGAGTACTTCAAGCCGCTGAGGTGAGTAAATAAATTAGGTAAAAAATTATTATGAGTATAATTTAATTCCACATCTATTTTCCTCGACGAATCGTATTATAGTACCGCACGAGGAGACGATGGTAGAGTTCGGTTTGAGGGTTGAGAAATTTTACGGCTGCAAGCCCTCTCTCATCGAGGAAACCATTCGGAATAACTGGTGAAATTTCCATACGTCTTGTCCTTTATTCGACCGACGGTAGTACCGGGACACGTGATCTGCAATGCAGATGAACCGGATTTTGCTGCTGAAATACTGACGCACCCCAAATATATCCCACCCCTTAACTCTCGCAACGCGGTCGCCTTTATACCTACGAACTTACGCCGCGAGGAAGCTTGGGAGCCGATTTTTATAGATTCTACGCATTTTCTCCTTTCTTTATTTTTGTTTTTTCTTTTTTTTTTTTTTCACTCAACATCGCTGCTTTTTATCGCTCAAAAAGCTCGAAACCCCAGCGTAAAATTCCGAGTTTCGTAAACCGACGATATTCGTCTTCGTAAGCCAGAGATTTATAGTCGAGCAAGTTCCATGTACTAGATCTAAATTTTTTACAAATCTTCTTCTATCATACGTATACAATAAATTCGGCCGTATCCACACACACATACATACTCTGAATCAATCGACAATATAAAATTCAGTTGAAACGCGAAGATTTTAAAATTATAATTCAGGGTACATGTGCGGAAATTAGTAAGTACGCGTACACCGAGGTAGAAATATCGCGTCGGCCGCACCCATACGAGGAAACGAAGAGCGTCGACGTTTGGTAGCGCGGGTGCGGCGCCGGGCGTCGTTCGTAACCATCAGAGGGGCTGAGGGGGGGGGGGGGGGGAGGGGGAGAGGAATGGTGTTCGCGCTTGGCACGTGTCTACCAAAGTCGCCAGACTGTGATGAAAGCCCACTAATGTGCCCTTCATGCCCCACACGCCTCTCTTCAAAGGCTAATTGTTTAATGAGACCAAGATTAGCATTTAAATACACCTCATTGTCACCCGTGGGGGTCGTTTATATTCTCCCTACTCTATTTACTCTCCTTTCCCTTCTTCATCTCTCTCGTTCTCTCTATTGAGCTTTTATACCCACGAGCATTAATACGCGCCAGCGTTTGCCCCTTTGATCTCAGTTCACGCGAAGAATGAATGACGTGCGATTTTACGCCGTCCATATATAAACTGTCTCTATAGATTTCCATAGCTTGTGGAATCTGCGGGATGAATTTTGGAATTTGAATGAAATAATTTTTATTCAATTTTTTAGCAAAGTCCCAGGATTTCTTAACGTCGTCGATATCGCTGGACTTGTTAAGGGTGCGGCGGAAGGTCAGGGTTTGGGAAACGCTTTTCTGTCCCACATCAGCGCCTGCGATGCGATTTTCCATCTATGCCGTAAGTTGATTTCAGATTATTTCCAATATTTAAATCTACGTTTATTGGATTTTCCAAATCGGCTCGTAAACTGATTTCACTGAATCCCAATTACTGTTTGCGAACTACGGATATTTATATTGAATAATAATTTTTCTAGCAAATAGTAAAAATAAAAAGAAAAAGAAATTTACTTGGAAAGCATCGTAAATATTTTATGCAAAAAATGTCTCTGCCACTTTAGAAGAAAAGAAAAAGAAAAAATATAGGAACAGCGAAGAAAAACTGAATAGAATAGAGCACAAACTTCCTTTTTAAACAGCAGCTATGCAATTTTCGGCAAATGAATTTTTTATTTCGCGTTGCCTCAACCCAAGTATAATAATCTATACCCTGCACAATTTCAGTCTTCACTCCTAGAATTATTCCCGAGGTCTTCTGCAAAGCTATCCGTGTATAAGTAAAGGTTAAATAAAGATAATAAAAAACAAATAAAAAAAAAATAGAGTAAAAGAAAAAAGAGAAGAAGGAAAGAAAGGATATGGAAATGGAAGACGTGGCGCCTAGAAGTTACATACTAAAAAAAGAGAAAATATAAAAAATAAAACCATAGCTGAATATTCAAGCATGTTTTCCTGTGTCGCAGGCCCTTCATTAGACAATGCTAAGAGACGTCTACCTATAATAGGTATGTCAGGTATGTTGCGCGCTCCTCGAACTCGAAATAGTAGTACGGAGTCGCTCATATAATAAACGGCACACCCATTTTTGCTATTAGCATATAATACGAGTCCGCAATGTCTGATCGACCGATATATAGCTTACTCAACATCACGAGTTTCATTTTATAATGACAGCGTTTGCGTCATCGTAATATTCTTATAATTTATGTATAACAAACAAATTAATAGTAATTATATAAAATAACAAGATATATATGTCTGCAGTGTACTTGTAAATGAGGTTTGAAAATAATTCGCCGCTTTTATTGATAAACATTATAGTTATCATTTTTGTCTCTTTTTTCCATTCGACGATATCCATTGTGAAGCCATGGGAATGTACATGAATATACGTAGCAATTATAATGGAAACGAGATAATCATTCGATTGTCGGTAATTTTTGCTGAAGTTAAACTGAGGTGTAATTTTTTCACTCTTCTTTTTCTCTTCTCAATCCACATAAACGCGGTAGGTGATTAAATAAATAATGATGAAATTTCTTACCATTAGCAAACGTAAGTATTGCACCCACACGTTTAACGGGAGGCAAGTCGTGGTAGAAAATACGTATTTTACAGGTGTGGTAATTTACGTTATTTTGCCCTATCAACTCTATCTTGATATTTTCTTTCGCATATTCTTCCTCCCACGCATTTCTTTGTAGCGTACTTATTGTATACCTTGTATAGCGTTTAATGAAACTCAGTAACAGCGATCGGGTTACGACACACCATAATCGCTCAATCGATGGAAAAATAAAAATGCCCTTAATCGTTTCTCTGTATATTTAGTTCGACGCGTGTAATCTGATGATATCGAAATGAAAATGAATTCACGTAATTGAGACTCGAATAATTTTACATCGCATCGAACACGATGTTATATTTGAATTGCAGGAGCTTTCGAGGACGACGATGTTACTCATATAGAGGGTGAGGTGAATCCTGTAAGAGATTTTGATATCATCAGTGAGGAGCTCAGGCTCAAAGACATCGAGTTTCTCAACGCCCACCTAGAGAAACTAGAGAAATTAGTCGTAAGAGGGAACGACAAGAAATTAAAGCCTGAATATGTAAGTATCACTAATCTGCATTGTTTTTATCCCATGTACTAAGTAAGTGATTCTTCTCGAGTCTAATATGCCTAAATGATCACCGAGAGAAACTTGTCATCTCATGGTCTATTGTTCACATCAATGCTCTTTCGATATTACCACCGCATTTACATTGTTTAAATTATATACACGCTGCAACGCGATGTAAAATATCGTCGTTATATCTCATAACCGATCTCGACATATCTAACGAAACGATCTACTGTAAACAGAATTTACAGTTAATAACGATCGTTTATTCGTCTAATTTTTATTCCCTCTTCCCGAACGCACTATAACGAATGAATGAATAAATAATTAAATAATTGTTATGAAATAATTTTTTTCGGAAAAGCACAATACATCTTTAAATGTACATCTTTTTCCTCGTTTTTTCCGAATGATAAATCATTGCCGATGTATTTCCTCAGGCGCAACAAGAAAAAAGATGGAAAGCTAAACGTACGGACGATCTTGTAGGAATCGGTTGAGTAGATTTTTTTTGTTGTTCGTTTTGTAAATGTTGCAGTTCACGAACGCGGCGGGAGGCGTGACTTGCGGACACCTCGGTACAAAGCTCGTCTAAAAGATAATATATAATATAAAATGAAGTCCCAACAAGACACCATGCTGAGATTTTACTGGTCCCAACCTGGCACCCGATCCTATTATCGCCTGTTAAAAATTCCCGAACACCGCCTGCACGGATACATCTCGCAAGATGATGGAATTTTATCGATCGCTTTTCTTTTCTTTTCTGTTTTTCTTTTTCTACTACGAGACGTGAACGGATATCAATTTTTATCAATTCATCATAATTATATCGTACATTTAGTTTTCGTGTATTAATATTTTATACGCGTACTGATAAATTTGCGGTTCATGCAAACCGGATTATTGTCATTTTAAAAATATAATATATAACAATTTTGTTGCTTCCATCGATCCGATCTAAGATACAGTATCTCATGGTGCATAAATTGCATCGTAGAAGAACGGGTCATCATATCATGTCTTGGAGCTTAAAGAGAAGAAAAAAAAAAAAAGAAACAAGAAATGTTTTTTTTTTTTTACATAGCATTCAATTTTCGTAAAGTGAACGACTCGTGATGATAGTTCTCCCTCGTTGTATACCTATATAAATATGCCTACAAATGGATCGATTCTCAAACGAAAATTGCACGTATATACACAACCTATATGCCCGCAACTCGAACGCATTACGTGCAGCCGCACCTTATATATTTTCTCTTTTCTCATAAACAAATCCGGCAATCAGCTGATCAATAAACGAAAATCGATCCGACGCTTCGGGGTATTTATTTCCTTTACTATTGGCGTAGAAAATTACGCCGCTATTATCCCTTCGAATTGATGAGCGAATGTGCATTAGGTTAAAGAAATAAAAAATAAAATAAATAAATAAAAACAACCGCGTTGTAACGAAACTCTATTATACGTATAGGGAACCAATTAGACTGAACGCAATTCAAGAAATTTTTTACGGTCAAGATGGCAATCGGCTGCCACCGCGGTCGACTTCGTTTTCTCCAATCTGCGCTGTGCCACCAGTTCACTTATACATCTACGTACCTGTACCTGTATTTGAGAAAAAAAAAAAGTATTGAAAAAAAGAAAAACTTTCAACCGATTGTGCAGAAGAACTCTAAACTACCGAGGTTTCTGAGTAAAGGGTGGTTTCAGCCCGTTAGTTTGCCGATTGATTTCTTCTAGGAAAATTACTTCCTGCCGTAACTTACTTCACGCGATACCACCATACTTTTTCTGTACATCGAGAGAAGAGAATCAGAAGGGCGTAATCCACGAAAAAGATGAGATCCTAACATAAAGAGTTTAAAGTATATAAAATCAAAATTCAATTTCTAGTTGTTACGCTTTCCTGATTTTCAGTGTATTTTGCCGAGGGAAAACCTATGTAAAATCTGAATACCTTTGTACAGCAAAGATTTACAGAAATTTTGAAAACTGAAAGTACGTATAAACTACGTCTTAGAAATTACATCGCTCCGGGCGATCGATCTATACAATTTCGCTAGGTGATTCAGTGGAACGAGCGCGAAATGTAAGTAGCCTGCACAGTACTTTTTTTTTTTTCTTTTGGGTTGCGCCGAGTAAATTCGTGTAAAAAATAACCTTCGTATGTACGTATAGGTAACAGTCTTCGCGGATGGGTTAATGGAGCGCTTCTGAGGAAAATAACAGTAATATAAGAATTGAGCTGCAGTTATGCGACGATCGGTTGAGCTTTAACAACGTCTATAATATATAAAACTGTACAGCACATAATTTGCACATAACACCGCGCGGTCCATTTCATTTTTACCAATAATTTTCTTCTCTTCTTTCTGTACTTTGAACTAACTGATTGAATAATTTTCGTTTTAAAGGAGACCCTGCTCAAGGTCAAAACTACTCTGGTCGATGACAAAAGGCACATAAGGTTCGCAGATTGGAGCGCGAATGACGTGAGTATTGCGTTCTGATTTTTCTTCTGCTTCATTTTTGTTTTATTATCTATAAATAAATTCTCCTATTTTTTTTGTTCGTTATATAATGATTTCGGAGCGTCTTTACTTCCGCAATTTTGTTAGCGCACATGGACATAAAAGGGTGTTTTTGCACGCGATGTAAATTATAGGAGAAAAAAAAAAAAAAAAAAAATTAACGTAACCAATTTAAGTTTTCCCTTTTCCTGTATACCTCGCACCTGATGTACAGCCAATTGACTTTTAAAAACACGATAAGTACAACGTAGCAGTAAATTTAAATTGACTTCTTGCTAAATTGTACCGAACACAGAGAGAGCCGTTATAAAAAAAAAAAAAGGAAAAGGAAAAATAAAGTTGAGGAAATTAAATAGAGAGAAAAAGAAAGAAAAAAAAACGATTACCATTCTGCAGGAGTCCAGCGAGGATATCCAAGTTCCATGAAAACATAGCGAGAACAAATTGTTCTAGCTAAACTTATAAATTAACATAAAAACTTAGTAATTTTCAAATTTACTTATGTGAATGTCTACAAAAATGTGTTGGTTCTTGGCATTGGTGTAAAGTATTACATCTATACAGTTATTATAGAAAATATAATGAAAAATTATAAGTAATTTATCTACCGGGTAATAATGTTATTCTTTACAGATCGAAGTACTCAACAAGTACCTATTTCTTACTTCTAAACCAGTTATCTATCTGGTTAATTTATCCGAAAAAGATTATATTCGCAAGAAAAATAAATGGTAAGTTTATTTTTTTCCCCCCTTGGTATAATTGTTTATTGCTCTATACTGCGCGTTTGATTAGATAAGCTTCTAATTAATGAAAATTAAAAACTATTTGATGCAAATTTCTTTCATTCATCTGCAGCGGCAATTAAACTGCATGTTCACAACCCTAATCAAAATATACGTACGTATGTATAGACGTTTATGGTCGCGCATTAGTGGATGTATTATTCAAAAGCGATTTATAGGTATCCGGTTGGGATAATGCCGTGGGAATAGGACAGTTGAAAATTAAACGTTCTGTGTATGTCGCGTGGTGAGTGAATTGCTGCTATATGTACGATGACCAATCGCGAATAGGTCGATTGTTCAGATTTTCTCGTATCACGAATAACGACGACAACAATTCTGTATACCTACACTGTATTATAAAAATGTTAATTCGTTTTTTCTCGCCTTAATTTTGACCGGAGGTAGTCAAATTTCAAACGCTCATAACTTTTTTGATGAACGTATTATGCAAACGACTTACTCGTCTCGTACTATAGTCGTGTATTCGTAGTACTACGCTTAGTAGTAGTAGTAGTAGTAGTTGTAGTAAAAGCTGATTGGCTACTGCTGGTCATTCATCAATGCATTCATAAGGGTGCGTTGGGTGTGGAGCGACACTCTGTCTGCTCCTGCGCAAAAGTGGTGAACTTTCAAACGGTCGTAACTTTTCGAAAAATGCATTTAGATTAATGAATTTCGAATCAAATTGAAGCTCTGATCTTTTTCCTTCGCAGCCTTTTAATTGAAAAAATTCACATTCAACATCATTCCATCAAAAAATGACATTTTAACCAGCTCTGAAATTAGGAGCGACACTTTTTCTCATGTTTTTCTACTACTAATTATGAAAACGTGTTTCATTCTTTAAAAAAAAAAAAAAAAATTAATTAATTTTTCAGGTTGATTAAGATCAAAGAGTGGGTAGATAAGAATGATCCTGGTGCAGTACTTATCCCATTCAGCGGTGTATTCGAAAACAAGGTTTTCGACATGGATGACGCAGAACGTGCTAAATACTTTGAAGAGAGCAAAGTAACCAGGTAACGTGAAATAGCGTTGAAATAAGAAAGAAACCAAAACAAAAAATGAACGAGTTTTCGTACTACTAATTATATTAGAGTCCCTGCAAAGCAAGTTACACGGTTAAAACCGTGGGATAAAATTTTGCACATCGTGGCTAAAAATTATATTGTAACTTTCGTGATTCCCATAATTAGATTAGGGCTATATTATACTAAATGAATTGAGACCCGCGGGGTTTTTTGTTTTTTTTTTTTGTTTTTTCTTTCCACCGGAGAGAAGCTCGAGCCATCGTAAATGCGGTCTTGAATTTTAGTTCTTTGATGATTTGAAAGTTGGCAAAATGTTTGAGAGAGCGTTATGTGCAGTTCGCAAGGTCCTAACCCCGCGACCGAATATTAGGCTGGAAGTCAAAATCCCATGTGCTTAGGTATAATAACGGAGGACTTTTTCCGGAGACCTAGACTTATATATATGATCCTTTTTATATTCTTGCCGCACGTATAGTGGTGTATATTCTATAGAACTATAAAAGTATAACTATGGCCGTTAGTCCTGGCTCATTATATTTTTACGAACGGGCTATTCAAATTCTTGCAAAATTGCGTAAAAAAAACTGTTTGGGCCCGCGCTGCACTGAAGCCGCCCCATACCGTATAATCTGAGTCGCGTCGTTCGCAACGATGAAGATATGGGGATGGGGAAGTAAACGAGCGTCCAACTCGCAGGGTCACTCTTAGCCACGGGGGTTCTTGTAATACTTGCTTTTACCGAATTCTTTCTCCGACATTTTGTTAAATTTTACGCCCCCCAGCTATCGTCATTCGCGTAGCTCTAAAGAAATTTCGTTTCATGATTCCTACATTATTTTTCTCTTACTTTGTTTTTTCTTTTTTCTTTCTTCCGCATATCAAGACGGTATACACATACACACAATATATACGCAACTGTTTAGATTCCACATGAATTTTTTAATGGTATATAAAAAATTTAAACTAAAACTGGGGAGTAGCTACGAAAACCTGTAATTCCGCATTGATTTCGCATCAATTTGGCATCAGATTCTTCGTGACTTTTGCAGACATCGGTCATGAATCGTAGGTATATTAGCTACATGTGTGTCTTGGCGATCGGTTATCGCATTTATATATACCAACTCAACTGGCCCAGCTGCTGTTGCCATTGCTGTTGCTGCTGTTGGTGATTCTAGTGCCAAGTAAAGTCAGCCCTCGTATTACACGCCCCCTTTCAAATCCGCGCCAACCACGGTAACCGGTACTTTACCGATTACTTTTTCATCAATAGTCTCGAACGCTTAAATAACCCCAACCTGCACCACCGAAGAAGAGTCTTCTATTTTTCCTGCCTCTTCAAATTGTAGTAATTCCGGTACACGCGTTTGCCGCTATACATATCTATCTATACCTATATAGACGACCGGTCGACCGCGAACCGACCTGAAACGGTAAACGAATACTCGACGCGCCCACAACTTTGAATCGGCATACCCACACGATCCTCAGGATTTATTAATTCCGCGGTTACACCCTTTCGAATTGAAATCTTCGTAGCTACGGAGCGCTGATAAAAAAGTATCTTTTTTCTTTCGAATGTGCAAAATCGCAAAATACTGCAGAGAAACCAGATGATTTATTGAGGATTAAAATAATTCGAATCGGAGTTATCAAGCGAGAGGGAATTTTAGTCCCGTTAGAAAATCATAGCTTCGTATCTGTAGATATTTGGGGCGCGGTGGTTCGCAGAGCCAGTTCGAGTCTATTAGCGATGACATAATGTCCCCTAATGTGTGTAATTTAACAAAATCACAAGAGTGAAACCGATGCCTAGGCTATCTTTCCTCCCTCCTTTCCTATGTTCTTTCATATACCCTTCACTACGCAGGACTGGTGTCTATCTATATGATTACAGGACAGCTATTTTGATTTATTGGAGAAAAATAATAAAAATAAATATAATAAGTACACACGACACCGTCATCAATTGGACATATATAGTGCAGGAACGCCAAAAATTGTACCAGGTAAAAATTGTTCATCGTCACGAATCCGCGTTACATCTACGTAATTGGCTGAAATTGAAGCGATGTGGAATTATTATATACACATGCGCGCGGTAATGGTAAATTGAATCTAAAATTTAATTTGGAGAACCAAAAAAAAAAAAGAAAGAAAAAAAATTAACGACTAGACTCACGGGTGATTTCTGAACTCTATGCGTCCGTCTGGAATCGCGGTGCAGGAAGAGTGCGGGAGGAAGGATAATTTTTGTGGTCATGATCGGGGGGCGTCGGAAGACCCGGCAATCAGAGGGCGGGTTGCCACGATTTTATTTCCAGGTCACAAATCGCGGGATTTAAAGAATGGGTCTTCGAATGATAAAATTGCGCCGTTGGCTCGTCCGGCTTTATGTGTATTCCGTGAAGTCTGGGGTCTGCTCACTGCAGAATACAGCTTCTAGGCGCGTCTACCCCGTCATTAGGAGATATTTGGCTCAAGACAATCACGTTCCGTGGACCCCGTCTCTTTTTTTCCTCCCCTTCTTCGAACCCCCTTTCCCTTCTCTCCCTATTCCTCACCCGATCTCTCTCTCCATCTCTCTCTTTTACAAGTTGGCTCATTCTTCTTCACGGCATGCATGTATTCTTCGATCACTGAATTACATTTATTTCATAAGAACGTGACCCTCGATTCTCATACTCGAGCAATTCGATGTGACGGAATGTGGTCTATAGCTTTTGTCGTTTGACCTCAGAGATTTGTAGTTCACTCCTTAGCTGATTATATCGGTCTAGAATATCATCATAAAAAGAAATGAATCTAATTCTTTACGCCTCTAATTTTTCATAGTTAAATTTTCTTCTTTTCTTTCCCAGTGCGTTGGACAAGATTATCGTTCAGGGATACAAAGCGTTGCAGCTTCAATATTTCTTCACCGCTGGTCCCGACGAGGTCAAGGCTTGGACGATTCCTGTAAGTCATTTTCCATATTCCAGTCTCATAATTCTCACACATTTTAAATAACTTTAACTCGGTGATCTCTCAAGGGCTGTTTTCTACAGCTCTCTACCTTAACCGCGAGCCTCCGAATCGATAAAACATATTTACCCACTGAAGTTCCTGAGCTTTCGTTTCCACCAGTCGCACGGTTACCAGAAGCTGCGTGGGCCTTCTAATCATTATCATTATCCTTGTTAATTTTTTCGCGAAAATTGAATTTCAGAAAGGAGCCAAGGCGCCACAGGCCGCTGGGAGGATCCACACAGATTTTGAAAAAGGTTTCATCATGGCCGAGGTGATGAAATTCGATGATTTTAAAAGTGAAGGGTCAGAATCTGCGGTCAAGGTAGATTAAGTTTCCCCGTAAAGTTTCTAATTTTCTATTTTATCGTAAATAAATGGAAATATCTCACCAACTTTTCAATGTGATACAGGCAGCTGGCAAATACAGACAACAGGGTCGAAATTATGTCGTGGAGGATGGCGACATAATATTTTTCAAATTTAATGCAGGTGCCGGTTTAAAAGACGCGAAGAAGAAGTGATAGCGTATTTTTTTCCTTTTTCATCTATGCGCTGCTGGTTCATCTCTACGTCGCAACGGATCCTGAATCGCGAGATAAAATATTTGCGTAAGGCATCACCGTTTGATAATTCGATTCACCATTAAGATGTCCTTTTTCTATGCATGTATCTAACAACAAAGTACGTATGTAACTTAATGGAAATTCTTATCGCGCTTCCAAATTTGTTAACTGCGATTCAAATATCGAAAAGTGACGATATTTTAATCGACGATTATTTAATATAATTATGAATTATACTAAAACGGCTTCCTTGGTCTCAATGGAAGCGGACTAGAGTGGACGAGAGTGAAATAAAAAAAAAAATATTGAGTAAAAAAAAAGGAACTAGCATTTATTTATACTTTTCTGTATTTATTTTAACCATCGTTGAATAAATTTTATGCTATAACCAATACAATTAACCGATGAAGTACATTGAATGAAAATCAAATCGTTTCCTCTTCATAGTCAAACTTTTTCAATCGAAATCAGCGTACTAGGAACATCGGACACCGAAGACTCATCGACAACCCGACCTCCGCAAGAGTTTCGACAGAAAAGGTAACAAATTCATCTAATTTAAGAAAATGGCTTTCAATTAGGATAGAATTCAATTTTTTTTTTTTTGTTCAAGAAACAGATCGTCATTTCGATCAAAAGTTTTTTTTGTCATTAGGGATACAGTGAAAGTATCAGTGAGTGTACACTATCAGCGTACTGATAAGAAGAGATTGAAAAAATACGTGGATTCAGTATTTTATTTGATTAGAAAATATACATGTTTTTTCAAGCACATCTAAACAGGATTTGGTGCTTTAATTTCTGTAGACCTTCTACTTTGAGAAAATTGCGACGGTAGATTTTGTATTATGGAAGACTGATCTGGGAGCAATTCGCAAATAAATGCAATATAGGCTTTGCAGTGAATGTCGTGAAGTTTTCCATTGTCGAGTACGGACCCACAATGATCTGTACCGTTAACACGAATTGGTTCGCCATTTTGCCAAATATCGTATCCCGCTTTTGCCAATGAATCACCATGAATCGTAGTCCACTCACCTTCCTCGTAGAGTTCGTGAAAACCAATGTGAGCACGATTTGGATCCCAAGAGCCAAAATGTGGCTGCGATTTTTTATGCAAATCACCGATCACCACCGATTCGGCAATTGAATTTATAATTGCCAAATGACCACCTTCTTGTTCGCACGTACGTCGCGCTTTGTTCCAAGTTGTAGCTTGACTGTGGACTTTATGTGCACCGATTCCGGGTGTGTATCTGTCGAAAGATTGCATTTTTTTTTTAATGAATTCAATGACAATTCAAATCGTACAGAAATGACGGTATCAACTTACGTGTAGTTGTAGCGATTTATCAGAAGCTGGACTGGATCTTGGCTGATTACCGGAAGCTGAATTATATCAGATGTAGTCAGTTGAGTAGAATTATTCGTGTCTGAACCGAAAATATAAGCGTGTCCAAGAACTAGTAACGTCAGTGCTGATGTCATGATTGTAGCGCAATGAGACATATGAGAGTTAGAACTATGCGAAAACTTCTCTTACATTAAAAGCTCATTCCTGGTCATCTTTGAGCGGAAACAACGATATCCTGACCACAAGTGGTTTGCATTCAAGATCAGATTAACAGAATTATAATTAACGCGAAACGTGATGTAAATTGACCGTGAATGAAGCAGCGATTGGAAAACGAAACAGATGTTTAAATCATCTACGAAATTATCAGTTTCTTTGGATATTCATACGTCAATGTTCGAGACAATCTGTCGTTTCAACTGCTTCTGTCATGTTGAATTCGAAAACGATTAAAATTATCATATCTCCCTCACTCGGTTCTTACTTCAAAAACGTAGGTGTAAAACAAATCTCAATATATATTTTTCCACCATAATTGATAATTTTACAATACTTTAGGTAGTGTAAGGTATCTCGCATATGAATCCATATGGCTGTTCGCAATTCAAGTCGTTGAGTAGTGCAGATTTGTAGATCGATCCGCAGTCTTCTGCACCGTAGCCGTCGTTCGGTTCACCAGGTGCGAATCTTGCGAACCCAGCCCTCGCCAAAGACTGACCATGAATGGTGACGAATTGACCTTCGTGATAAAGATCGTGAAAACCAATAGCAGCGAAATCTGGATCTAGTGATCCGGTGATGGGCTCTGAATTTTTGAACACCTCGGCTACCGCATTTGCCTCAGCGATTGAATTGATGATCGTCAAGTGGCCGCCCTCCTCCTCGCAGGTCAATCGAGCCTCGTTCCACGGTACTGCTCTGGTGTGTAGTTTGTGACCTCCGATTCCAGGCGTGTATCTGGTGATATTTGAAAATGAAAAAAAGATAAGAGAAAATCTTTCACAAGAAAACTTTCATATAAAGTCTCATTCTCACGTGTAGTCGTCTCGTCTCTGAAGAACTTTACCGTACAAAGAACTAGGAGGTCCGGCTGAAGAAACTGAGAAAAAAAATTACAAATCAATTCTCTCAAAAAATGGTGATTTTAATGTACGTAAGTCCAAAAATAAGTGTTCCAGGGACCAGAATACCAAAAAACTCACCTAATTCACCAATGATTGGACCATTGAATATCGACACATTGAATATCAAGTTATCTGCAGTGCTTGGTGATTGTGTTTGATCTGCCATTATCAGTGAAGAAATCGACAGTTGAAGTACAACGATAATTGTTATTACTTTAGTCATGTTCTACAAATTACCGATCGACGCAACGAGTTTTTTTTTCAGGATAAATAAAGTGAAATGCAGAAACGGCCGTCCTCGTTGAGCTGAACAAGGGAGACTGGAATCATCCAATGAAGCTTCGGAATTTATATGCTCGCAGTTATCAGTTATCGTGCTCGCTGGTGTTCCGATCTTTTTATCTCGTCGTTCGTTATTATTACTTGGATGATTATTTAAAAGTGGGAGTCCACGCCAAACTCAATCCGAAAAAATTTTCAGGCATTCGGGGTGATTTCTGAGTGCTCTGATAGTAATTTTGAGGCGGGGGAGACATAGTTTTCTCTTCATAACATGCTCCACGTAACAAGTAATGAATAAAATAAATAACTCCATTCCTTCGGGATAAATGATATGAAAGTACGGATCAATTCGATCGATATCTCTACATACTTACAATGATTTTGCCGCTTGAAAGGAACTGAAAAGAAACTGACAAAATTTCCAGTAAACTTTCGAAACTTCCTTGGAAAAGTGTGAAAAAGTTTTTTCTAAAATTTTCAAGGTAACTTCAACATCTTCCAAAGAACCAACTACGGAATACCAGCGTTCAATGTCGGCCTGACCTTCTCTCATAGCCCACGTACGATTTTCATGCCCAGAGAAACGAGAGAAAAAATTAAATCTAAGGAAAAATTCGGTATAACAACGCAACGCAAAATATGCAACGCGTAATAATTATTGCCAGAAAGGAATAACAATAGTTGAAATTGTAGATCAAAGCTCAATTTCCACAAAAATCTTTAAGCTTCATGTTTCAGATTTTCGAATAACTTTGCGTGACATAGTGAGAATTTCCTAAGTATTTCAACCCAGACAAACAATCATTTTTATTTAGTTTTTCTTATTGTGAGTATACATCACGGTGGTGTGCAATTCAGAAGTGAAAAATTCATCTGTAATAAATCGTTGTGTTGCGACGTATTTGTTGTAATCGCAATTTTGTTTAATTTGGTCAACGATAACTCGAATGAAGAGAAAAAATTCATCCGAGTAATAATTCTCAAGCAGGCATGAGTCGATTTTGGAGGTAATTTTCCTCTTCTTCATATCTGAAGCTACTCGATATAAAAATTCGCTGTTGCAAATGTTGATATCATTATCGTATTATTCTCCAAAATCGAATGAGGAAAAAAGTGAATATCAGAACAAAATTTTTAATCTTACCACAGATAAGAGCACAAGCAAATAGCAGAGCTATCATCCAAAGATACTTGAAGATCACGACTCGTTTGAATAAAATGATCGGTCTGAGCAATTACTCCACCGAAAACGAGCGAATTTTGAGTAAGAATATAACCGATCGATCAATTATGGCTCGTCCTGTGCTGACTCAATTATTAATCATCGCTTTATTGATGGCAACAAATAATGATTGCCGGGATGCAATTTCATTTTGGAATATCTTGGGAGACGTCGCGTCGTTAGCTACAGCCTCACCCATGCGAGAATCCATTCAACGGCTTTTTTGGTGCCGTTTTTTCCATACTTTAGTGTTTCCCAGGTTTCAGCATGTCGAATAATAACGAGCGCCTGATAGACGTACCACAAGTATTCGTCTTCTATCAATTTAACTCGACTGAAAATCACGCCTCTGATAGCTTCACGTATAAACAGACGAATGAGAGTTAAAACTATGCGAAAATTTCTCTCAGAAGCTCATTTCCAGTCGTCTTTGAGCGAAAACAACGATATCCTGACTACGCGTGGTTCGCAGTCAAGATCAGATTTACAGAATTATAATTATCGCGAAACGTGATATAAATTAATGAAGCAGCGATTAAAAAACAAAAGAAGTGTTTAAATCATCTGCAGAATTATCAGTTTCTTTGGATATTCATACGTCAATGTTCGAGAAAATCTGTCGGTTCAACTGCTTCTGTCATGTTGAAATCGAAAACAATTAAAATTATCATATCTCCGTCACTCGGTTTTTTACGATTTTGTAAAATGTGATTATCTTTTGCATATATTATCAAAAAAAGTTTCGGAATCATCAATCGCAACAGCTGGATATCCGCTGAACTTTCATTTAGTGTGAATGCTCAGTACCATGGGTAGAAAATTTAACATGAAATTTATAGCATAATTCCCAAAATAAATCGAAAAGTGTGCGAAGCTTTCTCTTTCTTTTTTATCCATCAGTGCCGATTGATTTTGGAGATTTATCGTTAGCTTACCGGGTGTTATGAGGTATGACTGGATAAAGTTTTGAGTGTCGTGAAATTGTTACATCTCTGACTCCAGGAAGAAAGAGACTAACAATGAAATAACTGAAATCACGAATTTCATGACGTTATCAATGGATCTACAGCAGTGCTGAAAAGGTTTCCGGAGATCTTCTCAGTTCGGGTTTACAAAGAAGGCTGGTGGTTTTATTAGCGAGCTTTTTCATTTATAATGTGCTATACTGATGTAATCAAAGCGAGTAAGTTATATATTTGTATTCAGGGTCTTCTCAACTCCACATAATACGCATCGTTAATTCCGCGAAGTCCTCTATAATTACTTCAAGAATGTAGGTGTAGAACAAAAATTTCAATACATATTTTTTTGCCCTGATAATTTTACATTATTTCAAGTGGTGTAAGGTATCTCGCATATGAATCCAAATCGCGTTCTGCAATTGATGGCTCTGAATTTTTGAACACCTCGGCTACCGCATTTGCCTCAACGATTGAATTGATGATCGTCAAGTGGCCGCCCTCCTCCTCGCAGGTCAATCGAGCCTCGTTCCACGGTACTGCTCTGGTGTGTAGTTTGTGACCTCCGATTCCAGGCGTGTATCTGGTGATATGTGAGAATGGAAAAAGATAACAGAAAATCTTTCACAAGAAAACTTTCAGATCAAGTCTCATTCTCACGTGTAATCGTCTCGTCTCTGAAGAACTTCGCCGTACAAATAACAAGGGGGTCTGGCGAAATAAGCTGGAAAAAAAAACAACAACAAATCAATTCTCCAGAAAAATGAGGATTGTAACGTACGTGAGTCTGAAAATAATGTTCCAGGAACCAGGATACAAAGAAACTTACCTAGTTCACTGATAATTCGATCATAGAATATCGACATATTGAATATCAAGTTATCTGCAGTGCTTAATGATTGAGTTTGATCTGCCATTATCAGTGAAGAAACCGACAGTTGAAGTACAACGATAATTGTTATTACTTTAGTCATGTTTTACAAATTACCGATTGACGAAACGACGTTTTTTTTTTGAGGATAAATGAAGTCAAATGCAGAAACGGCTGTTTTCGTTGAGCTGATCAAGGGAGACTGGAATCATCCAATGAAGCTTTGGTATTTATATGCTCGCAGTTATCAGTTATCGTGCTCGCTGGTAATCTGATCTTTTTCCTCGTCGTTCGTTATTAATTTTTATTTGAGTAATTATTTAAAAGTAGGAGTCCATGCCAAACTCGTTCTAAAAAATTTTTGAGGCATTTGGGGTGATGTCTGAATGCTCCGATAGTAAGTTCAAGGCGGGGGAGACACAGTTTTCTCTTCATAACATGCTCCACGTAACAAGTAATGAATAAAATAAATAACTCCATTCTATCGGGACAAATGTTATGAAATTATTGATCAATTCGATCGATATCTCTATATACTTACAATGATTTTGCCGCTTAGAAAAAACTGAAGAACAACTCACGAAATTTTTAGTAGACTTTCGGAACTCCCTTGAAAAAGTGTGGAAAAGTTTTTTTTCAAATTTTCGAGGCAACTTCAACATGTTCCAATGAACCAACTACGGAATACCAGCGTTCAATGTCGGCCTGAGCTTCTCTCATAGCCCACGTACGATTTTCATGCTTTTCATGCGATTCTGATTGTGAGTATACATTACGGTGGTGTGCAATTCAGAAGTGACAAGTTCATCCGTAACAAATCGTTGTGTTGCGACGTATTCGTTGTTATCGCAATTTTTTTTAATTTGGTTCAACTCGAATAAAGAGAAAAAATTCATCCGAGTGATAATTCTCAAGCGGGCACGAGTCGATTTCGGAGTAATTTCCCTCTTTTCTATATCTTAAGCTACTCGATATAAAAATTCGATCTTGAAAATGTTGATATTAGTATCATATAATTCTCCAAAATCGAATGAGGAAAAAACCTAATATCAAAACAAAATTTTTAATCTTACCATAGATAAGAGCACAAGCAAATAGCAGCCTATTATCCGAAGCCACTCGAAAACCAAGACCAGTTTGAATAAATTGGCCATCACTCTTCGTTGGTCATCTTTGCCCGAAATATTCTGTATCGTCGCACTTACCGGGAATTGGAATCGTTCCATTCGCTGGACTTTCCAATACTGCACATCCAGTTGTAGTTAGAGCTGGAAGCAGTATTCGAATCCCAATGATGAATACTGAGACGACCGCTATAATTAATTAGTTCGATGAAGTTTCGATCCTAAATCAAGTTTGACAATATCGAATAGTGGTCTACGATTTACGTACCAAGTTTTCGGTTTATCGCAAGATCGTTTTCAAGAATCACAATATTATTGCATGTACATTGTAAATCGATAAGAGCGTGGGTGGTGGTTACTTTTGATAATGGAGGATCAAAACACTATAAAAGAAATGAAAACAAAAATGTTATCAAACAAAGAATTGCTGTTTCTTGTCACAGTTCACTGAAATTCTTCGACACTGCTCTAATCTCAAAGTGCTAACTGATGTTCTTCAATTATTACCAATGCGGTCGAGATAATATCGTGCAAATCCTAACTCTGGAACCAGATGAAAGGAACAAGAAACGAACGAAAGTTGTCGAAAGTTCGCCGTAACCATATCACGATAAGCCATCGCTTCACGCACCGCTGTCGCCTAAACTTTTTTTGTAGCACTTGGTCGATTTTTTTGTGCAAAATAGTCATTGTTCCAAATTGATGCGTGCAGCAGATCGGCCGTCGCTCGTCAAATTCCAGTAAGTTTTAGTGCTGACAAGATATGTGATTTACGAGTTTTATAAATTGCACGGAGAAAGGATGACTCCAGGAATCAAAAATTCCTTGCTGTCCTCACAATTATTTGACCCAAGAACGAGGTTTATAGGCTATTTCAATGTAATCTGGCCTCAGAAATACGATTCCGTCAAGTAAATCAAGCTAGGAATGAATGCTATCGGGATATCTGATTTGTTCAGTTTTCAGAGCGACAAGTCAATTAAAACTCGATCATTTTTATAGATGAATCAATTTGAGTAGCTGATTTGGATTCCTGGGCTCAAAATACATAAGAGTAACCTATCAACACCTATTCAACCATATCGTAATGAAAATTTGATTTTTGGCCCAAAATTCGAACAATCCAAAGGTGTGTACCTTAGGTTTTTGGTCGATTTTGGGGTGTGAAATCAACTCTTTATTTTGATAGGGTTCAATAGGGGCTCATAGGCTTTTTTGATGTACTTAACCTTGGTAACACGATTTCGTCTAGTAAATTGAGCTAGTAATGAATTCCATCGAGATATTTTGATTTTTACACTTTTCAGAGCGATAAATCAATTATAACTCGATCCGTTTCTCAGGTGGATTAATTAAATTAGCTGATTTGGATTTTTGGGCTCGAAGAACACAAGAGTAGCCTATAAACGCCTATTGAACCATATCAAAATTGACAGTTGATATTTGATAGGGTTCAATAGGGGTTTATATCGCCTGCGAACCCAACAAAAACGAGACTTTGCCGTATTTGTATCACGGTGGCTGATCGAAATCGCATCAACGTTGCAAGTTTGAATCTTCACTAATAACATGCCCATCATGTGATAGGAAAAGGTCGCATATCAAGACACTGCAGATAATTCATTTCAAACATATATTCCAATAATACTTTGCTAAGATTGATACGATTTTCGTTTTCCAAATGACGTCAATAACGATTGAGCGATCGCTGAATTGCATATGAATCCATATTTTGAATCACAGTTGAGATCATTCAGGCCACCATCTTTGTGCAAAGATCCGCATCTTTCTGCACTCTGGTAATAATCTGGCCCTCCAGGTGCCCATATGGTAAAACCTGCCCTTGCTGATGTCTGACCATGCATGGTTAGATATTCTTCTCGCTACCAAAGATCATGAAAACCTATGAACGCAATATCCAGACGATGTAATCCGAAGCTACTTTATTCAAGAGTAGCTTCAATCACCATGGCCGGATTCAATTCTTGATTCCGGGAGTCATCCTTTCTCCGGGCAATTTATAGAACTCGTGAATCACATTACATCGCCTGTAATAGATGGTGATTTTTCCTAACGATTTACTTTCGCGTTTGTTCCAGCGATTGAACTTATGATAACCAAACAACCACCCTCTTCTTCGCAAGTACGTCGTGCTTCATTCCACGTAAGTGCTCTGGTATGAAGTTTGTGCCCACCGATTCCAGGTATTTATCTGCAGCGCGAGAAATGCCATTGAAAATTGGAAAAAAATTGAAAATCACACATTCGAAGCAGAAAATTTTAACCTCACGTGTCATCATCGCGCCTGAAAACTGGTTAGCTACGTAATCGACATGGACGAAGAATAGGCTGGGACCAGTTACGAATCATAACGAGGAGATTTCGCTTTTGTCCATCAGTTCCGATCGATTTTGTAAATTTCTCGTTAGCTTTCCGGGGGTTATGAGGTATACGACCGGATAAAGTCCCGAGTGTCGTGAAATAGGTGCGCTTCTGTCTCCAGGGAGAGAAAGACTAACAATGGAATAATTGACGTCACGGATCTCATGATGTGAATTATCAATTGATGGATTTACAGCAGTGCTTGGGAAGTTTTCGGTAATCTTCTCAGTTCGGGTTTACAAAGAGGGCTGGTAGTTTCACGACCAAGCTTTTTTATTTATAATGTACAACGATGATGTTAGTAATTAAAGCGAGTGAGTTATATATATTTGTATTCTTGTTACACTCGTGAACTCGATGGAAATGTCATCATTCTGCTCTCAACTCCACATAATACGTGTCATGAATTTCGCGAAGTCCTGTATAATTACTTCAAAAACGTAGATGAAAAACAGATTTCAATACATATTTCCCCCCCCCCCCCCCCCCCCGATAATTTTACATTATTTCAAGTACTATAAGGTATCTCGCATATAAATCCATATGGCCTCTCGCAAATGATGTCGTTAAGTCGTCCAGATTTGTTGATCGATCCGCAGTCTTCTGCACCGTAGCCGTCGTTCGGTTCACCAGGTGCGAATCTTGCGAACCCAGCCCTCGCCAAAGACTGACCATGAATGGTGACGAAATGACCTTCGTGATAAAGATCGTGAAAACCAATAGCAGCGCAACCTGGATCTAGTGATCCGGTGATGGGCTCTGAATTTTTGAAAACCTCGGCTACCGCATTTGCCTCAGCGATTGAATTGATGATCGTCAAGTGGCCGCCCTCCTCTTCGCAGGTCAATCGAGCCTCGTTCCACGGTACTGCTCTGGTGTGAAGTTTGTGACCTCCGATTCCAGGCGTGTATCTGATGATATTTGAAAATGAAAAAAAGATAAGAGAAAATCTTTCACAAGAAAACTTTCATATAAAGTCTCATTCTCACGTGTAGTCGTCTCGTCTCTGAAGAACTTGGCCGTACAAATAACAAGGAGGTCCGGCTGAAGAAACTGAAAAAAAAAATTAAAAATCAATTCTCTCAAAAAATGGTGATTTTAATGTACGTAAGTCCAAATATTATTGTTTCAGAAGCCAGAATACAAAGAAACTCACCCGGGCCACCAACGAATGGACCATTGAATATCGACATATTGAATGTCGAGTTATCTGCACTGGTTGGTGATTGTATTTGATCTGCCATTATCAGTGACGAAATCGACAGTTGTAGTACAACGATAATTGTTATTACTTTAGTCATGTTTTACAAATTACCGATTGACGAAACGAGGTTTTTCTTCAGGATAAATGAAGTGAAATGCAGAAACGGCCGTCTTTGTTGAGCTGATCAAGTGAGACTGAAATCATCCAACGACGCTTTGGTATTTATATGCTCGCAGTTATCAGTTATCGTGCTCGCTGGTAATCCGATTTTTTCCTCGTCGTTCGTTATGAGTTATCATTTGGGTAATTATTTAGAAGTGGGGCTCCAGACCAAACTCGCTCCAAAAATTTTTTCAGACATTTGGGGTGAATTCTGAGTGCTGCGATAGTAATATCGAGGCGGGGGAGACGCAGTTTCCCCATCATAACATTCCCCACATAATGAGTAATGAATAAAATAAATAACTCCATTCTGTCGGGATGAATTATTGTCAAGCTCGAAGAATTAGCGGGTGGGTGGTAGCGGCAGCGGCACGAGAGGGCCGGGGGAGGGTAGACGATTGTCAAAATCTGCAACACCTCTTTTTCCTTTGCCTCGATCACTTCACTTTCGTTATAATATTGAAGTGAACGATTGTATCGCTTTGTTTTGAATTCTGTATTTTTTTAATGTGAAAATCATTTTTTTTACAATAATAAACGCATAAAAAATTGTATTTCCTACCTTCAAATAAGTTTTGGAGCGAGTTTGTTCTAGAGCCCCACTTCTACATAGTTTCTATCATTTTCAGAACGAACACCTTACGTCGAACAACAATTTATGCAGGCCATGTTAATTTCTATATTCCCACATCACAATATATTTCATACCTACGTTTTTCCGATAATTCGGATTTGTGGCAAGTGAATCTGAAAATGAAAATCCGATGACGACGAATTTGAGGAGACTGAAAGAACGGGAAAGAAATAGAATCGTGATAACAAACCACGTGTCAAAATTCAGAAATCCATGTCAATGATCTGAGAGAACAGTCGATCGACCCGTAGTGATTAGTCCTGAGTTGATCCTTGAGGACAATATACAGATGACCAAGATGCAAAAAAATTCGAGAAATATCAAATTGCATGAGTCTTGAAAATTTTTCAGTATTCTTCAGAATAAATTCTTATTCTAATACACAAATGTACGATCAGCTGTGCAATTTCACAAATTTTTATGTGCTGTACTTTTGACACGTAATCTTCACCGTCAGTCGATTCATTGTAGGTCGTGTTGGTAGAACTGCGTTTCATTAATGCGTTATTTTTTTTTGTTGTACAGAATCTTCATCCGTTTCAAATTTTGAAATTATTTCCTCAACCATTGTCAGATTTTGGGTGATTGGAGAATTCTTCTTTTGCAGCCAGCTATTCCGTAGAAATATCTTCTTTCAAGGATACTGTTTTTAATTCCCTAGCTGTGCTCGGTATTTTTTTTTCGCATCTTAAACAATAGAAAATCGAACAAGATCAATTCAAACGATATCTCTATATACTTACAATAATTTTGCCGCCTAAAGAAACTGACAAAAAACTCACGGAATTTCGAGTAGACTTACGAAGCCCTCTTAAAAAAGTATGGGAAAGTTTTTTCCACAATTTTCATGGTAACTTTAACATGTTCCAATACACCAAGTACGGGATACCAGCGTTCAGTGTCGGCCTGAGCTTCCCTCATAGCCTACGTACGATTTTTATGCCTGTAGAAAAAGAGGTAAAAAATAGGAAAAACTCGAATGAAAAGAAATAGTCGAAATAACAACGCTGCTATCCAACTACGATGCAATTCAACGCGTAAAAATTGCCACAACGAAAGTTCATCCGTTTACGCGGTATAATCGTGACCCACACCCGGTGCGTACCTGAAAGGTGCAGATATTCCAAATGAATGGTTTTTGTTCATCAAAACTTCTGATGAAATTTCCAAATTCTTACTCACGTGTAGTCATCTCGTTTGATCGGAGGCTCGCTTTGAGATATGCGAGAGTAAGACGATGGTTTAATCGTCGCTCTGGTGGCTGTACAATTAAAAATGTGGAGAAAGATTGCGAGATTCACTTGACAGATATCAGTAATGTGATCTTATAAGGGCTGCCTACAATAAAAAAATGGTGGCCACTAGTTAAAATTGTGTTTAAGCTTCATGTTTCAGATTTTCGAATAACTTTGCGTGAGGCAGCGAGAATTTCTGAAATATTTCAACCCAGACAAACAATTGTCATTCTCATTCAGGTTTTTTTATTGATAGTGTACATTACGGTGGTGTGCGATTCAGAAGTGAAAAGTTCATTCACAAATCGTTGTGTTGCGACGTATTCGTTGTAATCGCAATTTCGTTTAATTTGATTACCGATAACTCGGATAAACAGGAAAAATTCATCTGAGTGATAATTTTGAAGCAGGCACGAGTCGATTTTGGAGTTAATTTTACTCTTCTTTATATCTAAAGCTACTCGATATGAGAAGTTGCTGTTGCAAATGTTGATATCATTATCGTATAATCCTCAAAAATCGAATGAGGAAAAAAGAGAATATCATAACAAAATTTTTAATCTTACTATAGATAAGAGCACAAGCAAATAACTGCCTATCATCCAAAGCTACTTAAAGATCACGACTCGTTTGAATAAAATGATCAGTCTGAGCTATGACTCCACCGAGAACGAGCGAATTTCGACTAAGAGTATAACCGATCGATCAATTGTGGCTCGTAATGTGCTGACTCAATTATTAATCATCGCTTTATTGGCTATTACCAATATTACGGCGTTTCTCACGGAGGGTGGTCTTCTCGTGGTATCAGATCTTTCCGGAGGTAAGTGTATTTTTTCATGTTGTTTGCCTAAATCCGAAATAAACAATGTTTCGGCTAATATTTCTCTGTTTCACTGTTCAGGCGATGCTGAGTCGCCATCTTCAACAACTCAATCTCCTCTAGGCATCGAAGCACAGCCCAAGAGAGATGAATATACGTGAGTCATATAATTGAATCTCGAAAATTGAAGTTTCCTGCTGATTTTTGTTCAATTTCTTGTAGTTACGTGCCAGGAGTTGGTGGTTACAAGGTTCACACCCGAGCAGTTCCATGGGTAGAAGCTCGAGAAGTCTGTCGAGACGAAGGTGGACACTTGGCCATCATGAACAGCTTCAACGAGTCACAGACGATGGCTTCAATTTTCAAAAGCTTACCGGCAATAACTGGTAGCGAATATCCAGAATATGTGTCGATCGGTTTTCACGACCTTCACCGGGAAGGCGAGTACATAACAATCAATGACGAGTCACTAGCAAAGGCTGGATTCGACCAATGGGAATCTGGACAACCTAATAATTATGATAATCAAGATTGTGGAGGGATGTCCGGCAATGGACTATTGGATGACTTTCATTGCCACGCAGATCTTGCTTTCATGTGCGAAAAACCAGAACAGCAACCTGACCAATCGTAATGTGATTGAAAGTCGAATCGATAAAATATGTCTTATTCAACCACAATGGGATATCTGTGAATGAAACCTGGTGTCTTTTATGAATGGTTTTGCTGCACGGTGAAGATCCACAAAATATTCTACTGTCTTGCAGAATTTTTTTCCATTTTTGATTCAGACTTCTCGATCAGTTACAAATATTGACGTGATAATCGAATTGCAAATCCAAATTCTCGAATGTTCGAGTAAGCAAATTTTGAGTAGTCAATTAAACTGTAAAAAGCTGCAAATTGAGTCGAAAAGGATCGAACAAATAAGGTATAAAATCTAATTCGCCTGAAACGAATAACTCAGGAAAGGATCACAGGATGTAAGTTTCCTTATCATTGTGATGGTGATACGGTTGTTATTCGTGATTCTGAAGGTAGGAAATCACAACATTTGACGGATATCAATTCAAATTTGATTTATTGCAAATGCCATTATGATTAGCTTGGAATTTTTTCTAACGAATTACGGGGAATTAATCACAGCACCCGTCGGAGCTCATCACAACATTGGTGGAATGAACTTAGGCTTCCGTTAGATATGCAACGTATTCCCAAGGCTGTCCGCAAATGGAGGCGTTTATTCCATTGCAGCTGATTTTGGGTGATTGGAGACAAAAGTTCTCGAAGATAGCGAGTGCGAATGGGGCCAACATCGTTGCAGCGTTCGGGGTAATACGCGAAACTGTACGAACCAAAGGAGTTGGTCCAGTCTTATATAGTTAAAAATCATGACCTCTGAGATTGCAGCTGCCAAGGTCATATCAGATTTTTTCGTTTTTGATTCGTTTCGTTTATTTGGTCTTTTCTCATATTATATGACAATCGACCTTTGCGACTTAAAAAAATGAATCGATTGTAGCCACCTTGCGTACTTGTTACGCCATACTAACTCCAAAAAAATCGCCAACGAAGCCATTTTTTTCATGTAACGAAAACTTCCGCTTATTTACATCGGTTTCATTTCGTGAATATGATAATATTCAAATACGAGTTGATTTATGTTCTCAGGCTATGGCTCGTCGTGGAATCTAGAAAAGTGAAACTAGCAATTGCTATACAATAGGTTACCCATGTATAAATGAACGATTCATTAACAAATGAACAAACGTAAAAAAAAAAAAAAATCGCTTGTGCAGTATTTCGCATATAAAATCGGACGCAACAACTCTAAACTTTCGTTCAATGTGCTCTCCAATTTTTCGAACAATTTCGGAGTTCTCGAAATTTAACTCATGGGCGGTAGACCACCTGGTAGTTGCCAATTCGGAAAAAACTTCGTGGTTCCAACAGCACCTGAATGAATATATGAATCCTATGAATCGGTTCATCTGTTTATAAACGAAGCAGCGATTAGCAGGCAGCTTAGTTTCTCATCTAATATAGCAACATTGCCATTTCACTGGAACATTGACGTGATTTATCAAAATTAGCGTCTGGTCATAAAGATACCATGAGCGGATTAGGAGCTGGGGACGTTCATTTTACGACGATCCAAACAAGTAATTTCACACAAACGTTTCAATTTTCAGTTTGTTTATTACATAGATCAATATTACAGAAAACAGACAATGCCTATCGTCATATATTCTATCAATTGTCACTTCGGCCTTGTTATTTCTGATCAGATGGATTAGTAATGAAATGACACGGGTGACCATTCGCATATGAAAGAGTAAGTACGCACGCAACCACAGTTATTCAAAAGACCGTCAGCGTTCATACAACCGCAATTTTCAGCGCCCCCCCAGTTGTCTGGTATTCCAGGTAGCCAACTGCTGTAACCAGCGGTCGTCAAATTCTCACCATTGAGAGTTTCAAAATCACCTTCCTTGAAGAGATCGTGGAATCCAAGAGTACAGTAGTAAATGTCACTAGTTCCAATTTGCTTAGCTCGGTTTTCGATAAACATTCGAGAAAATAAGTCCTTTTCACGAGCGGAGTTTATAATGGCCAAATGAGCGCCTTTGGATTCGCAGATTTTCTTCGCGTCGCCCCAGATAGCTGCTTTTGTGTGGAATCGGACATTATGATCGTGGGAAATATTCGGAACACCTTTCAATGTCTGGTTGTAGAATTTCTTGTTTTTTCTTACATGTAGTCAGATGGTTCCGGTCAAACATCGCAAGCCTTCAGTTTCAATTTTGGTCGCGCTGCTGCACGAGTTGAAACCTCGGTTAAAACATTAGGTACACCTTCGGGTAACGGAGCCAAAAAATAGGCCTGGCCTAACAAAGTAAACGCAAACGCAGAGAGCGCCATGATCGTATCGAAAAAATTCCAAAGACTTCGAAGACTGGATAAATTTTTCAGGATTATATACCCACCGTCTGGTATACCGATTACAGTGTTTCTGGCTGTTAGCTAACTGTGAGTCATCGAGATCGAATTTGCTCTTATTAATTCTTATGTTATGTGAGTTTTTGGGAATAATACCACAGCCGAGCTGAAAATTATCATTTCATAATCGAAAACTCAGAAACATTTAACTGTAATTGGTTGTTCAGTACTATTGTGACTGAAAGATTTAACCTTTTAATTAGTGACGTTGCGATTTAGAAAGCTTTTACTGTCTTGCGAAAGTTGCGAGTCGTTTTTCTGATGTCTAATCAATTTTTTCCGACTCACAATCAGTGATTTAAATTTTCAATAAATCAACACAATAAATCTCAATTATTTTTCTGGAGCTGTTCAATGTTCATTTATTTTTTACATTATTGTTACGCATGTACAGTAAATAATTTGGTACTACAAATCATACGGATGATGGATATGGTGGGTCCCACCTGGAGTGATCGCTTCATATCACATCCTCTCCTATACTCGTTATCAGGTTCAAATAAACACCGAATTAGGAAAAACATGTAAAGTGTCTTCATATACTTGCAGACTAATCTTCAGTCAACGGAAATGAACTCAAGGGGGCATACAAGGTCTTTGCTGCGTTGAGTTTCAACCAAAATGGAGGACCTTCGGTTGCTGGATCGAAATTGTATAACGCCGAATTACCTACGAGTATGAATCTTAGGTACAAAGCAGCTTCTCTGGGTTGCCGTTTTGCCACTCCTTTGAACCATGTGAGATCTTTCTGAGTACTGGCAGACACGGTTTCTCTGATCCAAGCGAAAACCTCTTCCGTATCGTCCCTTTTCGCCCTGCGTAAGTACCAAGTATCAGCATCTTGGTTTTCTTCTAGGGCCTGATTGATATACCATAACATGTTTTCAGTATTTTGCGCCAGCTTGGTGGCCAAATCTGGCCATCGTTCAACCGCTTGAGTCACAGCAGCGACAGTATCCCGAGTGTTACGAAGCGCTTCTTCCACCAAGGTTGAACCAAATTCAGAATCGCTTATCAGTTGGTACTTCAGCCATTGCGTGTTATCGCTAGTGTCAGTCAGTATAGCTTGTGTTACCCACCACCGAGCATTGTGGACTATAGAATCATTCTCCTCGTATAACGCTGTCACTGCTAATAACCATAGACTTTTTGAAAGACGTTCACTGTGTTCATATCCCTTAGATTCCAACTCTTTGATAGCTGATGGGAGGATCAAAGAATCGTTTGAGAAAATATTTCTCAATTCTCCGATGGAGAATCCGGTGTCGCTTCTACCGGCCTTTATTCCTTCCCAGATTTCGGCATCTAGATCGAGATTTAGCTCTCGATTGGTGTACGTCGATCCACCAAACCAGGAGTCGAGTAACGCTGCGACATGCCATACGAAGTTTATAGTGTTTCTTATCCACGAAGTAGCCGCTTCAGGGTTGCTCGCTGACAACTCTCTCAGCCACAACAATTCAGCGCTCGTATCAGATGCGATTACTTCTTGTTTTATCCACCAAACAGCGTTGTGGGGTTCTTCAACTTTTCTGTTGAAAACGATGAGGAAAAATCAAGACAACAAGAAGAGACAGCAAACCAGATAACACTAGACCATATGGCTGTATCATTCGTATTTTGATACTTATTCTTATAGCATATTCGGGTTTGCATGGATTACGATGCACGAGAATTCAGAGTTGCGTGATGTTCGATTAAATGTGACTGTTCTTGACACGATTAACAATGTAAGCGAGAATTATTATAACCCGTGAATCACCGCTTCAAATCGTTAGTCGAATTTCAATCAAATCTGAGCGATTAGCTCCGTGCAGAATGGCCTGATTAGGATCGGAGAAAATAATGAAAGAGAGATCCTCGTCGTGAAAACTGAATGAATTGAAATAATCACTCACGGTACTGGATCTGCGCCCAGTAGATAAGCTTGTCCCAGTATAAGAAAAATCAACGGCGCCCACATCGTTGATCGGTCGAATTCACGACTAACTCTGCATCGGATAGGGCTGATCTCGCCTTTATATACGAAACAAAGTGACCCCTGCGAGCTTTACTACCCACTTAGTGTTATCGCATTCAACATATAGTACAATCGGTGTGCGAAACCGATAAAAGTGACCTTAATGACAGTCACCATCTTCGGCAACTGTTCAAAATTCTAGTTGAAATTGAACAAGACGTTTGTGATTATACAACAGAATAATCGTTGATCTGGAATAGATAATTAACTAGGAGTAATCCGATTCGTATGTCGACGATTTCCGAAGACGAAAGAAACATTTTCACCTGAATATCGGAATAGTATATTACTCTACAAGGGCAGAAAGTTTGAGATTCCTGCACTGCGCGCCATAATGCCCGAGGCGAAGCCGAGGGCATCACAGCGCGCAGTGCAGGGCTCTCAAACTTTCTGCCCGTGTAGAGTATACTATTTTTCTTTATCCACGGCCGTAAGTAAGTGCTTGCTGCCTCATTCTAGTTTTTTTCTGCGCACTAGAGCAGTGCGCATGCGCGCCCCTACCGAAGCATAAATGTTAGACTTTCGGCCTCGTAATCGAGGCAGCAAGCACGTACTTTCGGCCGTGGATAAAGAAAACAAATATTGATTGCCGGGATGCAATTTCATTTTGAAGAAGTCACAATAAACAGTGATAAAATTTTTTTTCATTCTTCTCAAACATTGAATCGAAACATTCCATCAAGCGCATTATTTTCCGAAAAAACAACGTGCGCGCTTCATCGAGATTTACTCTACATCCGTCGTACATTCTTTCATTAGTTTATTCTTTACTCTCAAAATTTTCCCCTATAATGTTGTTTCTTCCTCTTTATCCGATAAGGAACTGGATTCACTTTCGTCCGACGTTAAATTACCAGTATCCATTGCTGCCGTAAGAATAACTCCTCGAAAAGAGGTAATATCTTGGGAGACGTCGCGTCGTTCGCCACAGCCTCACCCATGCGAGAATCTATTCAACAGCTTTTTTGGTGCCGTTTTTTCCATACTTGAGTGTTTCCCAGGTTTCAGCTTTTCAAATAATAACGAGCGCTTGATAGACGTACCACAAGTATTCGTCTTCTATCAATTTAACTCGACTGAAAATCACGCCTCTGATAGCTTCACGTATGAACAGACGAATGAGAGTTGAAACTATGCGAAAATTTCTCTCAGAAGCTCATTTCCAGTCGTCTTTGAGCGGAAACAACGATATCCTGACTACGCGTGGTTCGCAGTCAAGATCAGATTGACAGAATTATAATTATCGCGAAACGTGATGTAAATTACCGTGAATAAAGCAGCGATTGAAAACGAAACAGATATTTGAATTATCTGCGAAATTATTAGTTTCTCTGGATATTCATACGTCAATGTTCGAGACAATCTGTCGTTTCAACTGCTTCTGTCATGTTAAATTCGAAAACAATTAAAATTATCATATCTCCCTCACCCGGTTTTTTACGATTTTGTGAAATGTGATTATCTTTTGCATATAATATCAAAAAAAGTTTCGGAATCATCAATCATAACAGCTGGATATCCACTGAACTTTCATTTAGTGTGAATACTCAGTACCATAGGTAGAAAATTGAACATAAAATTAATAGCATAATTCCGAAAATAAATCGAAAAGTGTGCGAAGCTTTCTCTTTCTTTTTTATCTATCAGTGCCGATTGATTTTGGAGATTTATCGTTAGCTTACCGGGTGTTATGAGGTATGACTGGATAAAGTTTCGAGTGTCGTGAAATTGTTACATCTCTGACTCCAGAAAGAAAGAGACTAACAATGAAATAACTGAAATCACGAATTTCATGATGTTATCAATGGATCTACAGCAGTGCTGAAATGGTTTCCGGAGATCTTCTCAGTTCGGGTTTACAAAGAAGGCTGGTGGTTTTATTAGCGAGCTTTTTTATTTATAATGTGCTATACTGATGTAATCAAAGCGAGTAAGTTATATATTTGTATTCAGGGTCTTCTCAACTCCACATAATACGCATCGTTAATTCCGCGAAGTCCTCTATAATTACTTCAAGAATGTAGGTGTAGAACAAAAATTTCAATACATATTTTTTTGCCCTGATAATTTTACATTATTTCAAGTGGTGTAAGGTATCTCGCATATGAATCCAAATCGCGTTCTGCAATTGATGGCGTTAAGTCGTCCAGATTTGCGGATCGATCCGCAGTTTTTCGCACCTCCAGCGTTGTCCGGTTGACGATGTGCGAATTTTGCGAACCCGGCCCTCTTCAAAGACTGACCATGAATGGTGACGAATTGACCTTCGTGATAAAGATCGTGAAAACCAATAGCAGCGACATTTCGTTTTGGTGATCCGGTGATAGGCTCTGAATTTTTGAACACCTCGGCTACCGCATTTGCCTCAACGATTGAATTGATGATCGTCAAGTGGCCGCCCTCCTCCTCGCAGGTCAATCGAGCCTCGTTCCACGGTACTGCTCTGGTGTGTAGTTTGTGACCTCCGATTCCAGGCGTGTATCTGGTGATATGTGAGAATGGAAAAAGATAACAGAAAATCTTTCACAAGAAAACTTTCAGATCAAGTCTCATTCTCACGTGTAATCGTCTCGTCTCTGAAGAACTTCGCCGTACAAATAACAAGGGGGTCTGGCGAAATAAGCTGGGAAAAAAAACAACAAATCAATTCTCTAGAAAAATGAGGATTGTAACGTACGTGAGTTTAAAAATAATGTTCCAGGAACCAGGATACAAAGAAACTTACCTAGTTCACCAATAATACGATCATAGAATATCGACACATTGAATATCAAGTTATCTGCAGTGCTTAATGATTGAGTTTGATCTGCCATTATCAGTGAAGAAACCGACAGTTGAAGTATGACGATAATTGTTGTTATTTTAGTCATGTTCTACAAATCACCGATTGACGAAACGACGTTTTTTTTTTGAGGATAAATGAAGTCAAATGCAGAAACGGCTGTTTTCGTTGAGCTGATCAAGGGAGACTGGAATCATTCAATGAAGCTTTGGTATTTATATGCTCGCAGTTATCAGTTATCGTGCTCGCTGGTAATCTGATCCTTTTCCTCGTCGTTCGTTATTAATTTTTATTTGAGTAATCATTTAGAAGTAGGAGTCCATGCCAAACTCGTTCTAAAAAATTTTTGAGGCATTTGGGGTGATGTCTGAATGCTCCGATAGTAAGTTCAAGGCGGGGGAGACACAGTATTCTCTTCATAACATGCTCCACGTAACAAGTAATGAATAAAATAAATAACTCCATTCTATCGGGACAAATGTTATGAAATTATTGATCAATTCGATCGATATCTCTATATACTTACAATGATTTTGCCGCTTAGAAAAAACTGAAGAACAACTCACGAAATTTTTAGTAGACTTTCGAAACTCCCTTGAAAAAGTGTGGAAAAGTTTTTTTTCAAATTTTCGAGGCAACTTCAACATGTTCCAATGAACCAACTACGGAATACCAGCGTTCAATGTCGGCCTGAGCTTCTCTCATAGCCCACGTACGATTTTCATGCTTTTCATGCGATTCTGATTGTGAGTATACATTACGGTGGTGTGCAATTCAGAAGTGACAAGTTCATCCGTAACTAATCGTTGTGTTGCGACGTATTCGTTGTTATCGCAATTTTTTTTAATTTGGTTCAACTCGAATAAAGAGAAAAAATTCATCCGAGTGATAATTCTCAAGCGGGCACGAGTCGATTTCGGAGTAATTTCCCTCTTTTCTATATCTGAAGCTACTCGATATAAAAATTCGATCTTGAAAATGTTGATATTAGTATCGTATAATTCTCCAAAATCGAATGAGGAAAAAACCTAATATCAAAACAAAATTTTTAATCTTACCATAGATAAGAGCACAAGCAAATAGCAGCCTATTATCCGAAGCCACTCGAAAACCAAGACCAGTTTGAATAAATTGGCCATCACTCTTCGTTGGTCATCTTTGCCCGAAATATTCTGTATCGTCGCACTTACCGGGAATTGGAATCGTTCCATTCGCTGGACTTTCCAATACTGCACGTCCAGTTGTAGTTGGAGCTGAAAGCAGTATTTGAATCCCAATGATGAATACTGAGACGACCGCTATAATTAATTAGTTCGATGAAGCAAGAATTTCTGAAATATTTCAACCCAGACAAACAATCATTTTTATTTAGTTTTTCTTATTGTGAGTATACATCACGGTGGTGTGCAATTCAGAAGTGGAAGATTCATCTGTAATAAATCATTGTGTTGCGACGTATTCGTTGTAATCGCAGTTTTGTTTAATTTGATTACCGATAACTCGGATAAACAGGAAAAATTCATCGGAGTGATAATTTTGAAGCAGGCACAAGTCGATTTCGGAGTTAATTTTCCTCTTCTTTATATCTAAAGCTACTCGATATGAGAATTCGCTGTTGCAAATGTTGATATCATTATCGTATAATTCTCCAGAATCGAATGAGGAAAAAAGTGAATATCAAAACAAAAATCCGATAGATTGGAGCACAAGCGATTAGCGGCCTATCATCCGAAGCCACGCGAGAGCCAAGACTAGTCTGAATAAATTGGCTATCACTCTTCGTTGGTCATCTTTGCCCGAAATATTCTGTATCGTCGCACTCACCGGTAATTGGAATCGTTCCATTTGCTGGACTTTCCAATACTGCACATCCAGTTGTAGTTAGAGCTGGAAGCAGTATTCGAATCCCAATGATGAATACTGAGACGACCGCTATAATTAATTAGTTCGATGAAGTTTCGATCCTAAATCAAGTTTGACAATATCGAATAGTGGTCTACGATTTACGTACCAAGTTTTCGGTTCATCGCAAGATCGTTTTCAAGAATCACAATATTATTGCATGTACATTGTGAATCGATGAGAGCGTGGGTGGTGGTTACTTTTGATAATGGAGGATCAAAACACTATAAAAGAAATGAAAACAAAAATGTTATCAAACAAAGAATTGCTGTTTCTTGTCACAGTTCACTGAAATTCTTCGACACTGCTCTAATCTCAAAGTGCTAACTGATGTTCTTCAATTATTACCAATGCGGTCGAGATAATATCGTGCAAATCCTAACTCTGGAACCAGATGAAAGGAACAAGAAACGAACGAAAGTTGTCGAAAGTTCGCCGTAACCATATCACGATAAGCCATCGCTTCACGCACCGCTGTCGCCTAAACTTTTTTTGTAGCACTTGGTCGATTTTTTTGTGCAAAATAGTCATTGTTCCAAATTGATGCGTGCAGCAGATCGGCCGTCGCTCGTCAAATTCCAGTAAGTTTTAGTGCTGACAAGATATGTGATTTACGAGTTTTATAAATTGCACGGAGAAAGGATGACTCCAGGAATCAAAAATTCCTTGCTGTCCTCACAATTATTTGACCCAAGAACGAGGTTTATAGGCTATTTCAATGTAATCTGGCCTCAGAAATACGATTCCGTCAAGTAAATCAAGCTAGGAATGAATGCTATCGGGATATCTGATTTGTTCAGTTTTCAGAGCGACAAGTCAATTAAAACTCGATCATTTTTATAGATGAATCAATTTGAGTAGCTGATTTGGATTCCTGGGCTCAAAATACATAAGAGTAACCTATCAACACCTATTCAACCATATCGTAATGAAAATTTGATTTTTGGCCCAAAATTCGAACAATCCAAAGGTGTGTACCTTAGGTTTTTGGTCGATTTTGGGGTGTGAAATCAACTCTTTATTTTGATAGGGTTCAATAGGGGCTCATAGGCTTTTTTGATGTACTTAACCTTGGTAACACGATTTCGTCTAGTAAATTGAGCTAGTAATGAATTCCATCGAGATATTTTGATTTTTACACTTTTCAGAGCGATAAATCAATTATAACTCGATCCGTTTCTCAGGTGGATTAATTAAATTAGCTGATTTGGATTTTTGGGCTCGAAGAACACAAGAGTAGCCTATCAACGCCTATTGAACCATATCAAAATTGACAGTTGATATTTGATAGGGTTCAATAGGGGTTTATATCGCCTGCGAACCCAACAAAAACGAGACTTTGCCGTATTTGTATCACGGTGGCTGATCGAAATCGCATCAACGTTGCAAGTTTGAATCTTCACTAATAACATGCCCATCATGTGATAGGAAAAGGTCGCATATCAAGACACTGCAGATAATTCATTTCAAACATATATTCCAATAATACTTTGCTAAGATTGATACGATTTTCGTTTTCCAAATGACGTCAATAACGATTGAGCGATCGCTGAATTGCATATGAATCCATATTTTGAATCACAGTTGAGATCATTCAGGCCACCATCTTTGTGCAAAGATCCGCATCTTTCTGCACTCTGGTAATAATCTGGCCCTCCAGGTGCCCATATGGTAAAACCTGCCCTTGCTGATGTCTGACCATGCATGGTTAGATATTCTCCTCGCTACCAAAGATCATGAAAACCTATGAACCCAATATCCAGACGATGTAATCCGAAGCTACTTTATTCAAGAGTAGCTTCAATCACCATGGCCGGATTCAATTCTTGATTCCGGGAGTCATCCTTTCTCCGGGCAATTTATAGAACTCGTGAATCACATTACATCGCCTGTAATAGATGGTCATTTTTCCTAACGATTACCTTTCGCGTTTGTTCCAGCGATTGAACTTATGATAACCAAATGACCACCCTCTTCTTCGCAAGTACGTCGTGCTTCATTCCACGTAAGTGCTCTGGTATGAAGTTTGTGCCCACCGATTCCAGGTATGTATCTGCAGCGCGAGAAATGCCATTGAAAATTGGAAAAAAATTCAAAATCACACATTCGGAGCAGAAAATTTTAACCTCACGTGTTATCATCGCGCCTGAAAACTGGTTAGCTACGTAATCGACATGGACGAAGAATAGGCTGGGACCAGTGACGAATCATAACGAGGAGATTTCGCTTTTGTCCATCAGTTCCGATCGATTTTGTAAATTTCTCGTTAGCTTTCCGGGGGTTATGAGGTACGACCAGATGAAGTCCTGAGTGTCGTGAAATTGTTGCGCTTCTGTCTCCAGGGGGAGAAAGACTAACAATGAAATAATTGACGTCACGGATCTCATGATGTGAATTATCAATTGATGGATTTACAGCAGTGCTTGGGAAGTTTTCGGAAATCTTCTCAGTTCGGGTTTACAAAGAGGGCTGGTAGTTTCATGAGCGAGCTTTTTTATTTATAATGTACAACGATGATGTTAGTAATCAAAGCGAGTGAGTTATATGTATTTTTATTTTTGTTCCACTCGTGAACTCGATGGAAATGTCATCATTCTGCTCTCAACTCCACATAATACGTGTCATTAATTTCGTAAAGTCCTGTATAATTACTTCAAGAACGTAGATGAAAAAAAAAATGTCAATACATATTCCCCCCCCCCCCCCCCGATAATTTTACATTATTTCAAGTACTATAAGGTATCTCGCATATGAATCCATATGGCCTCTCGCAACTGATGTCGTTAAGTCGTCCAGATTTTTGGATCGATCCGCAGTTTTCCGCACCTCCAGAGTTGTTCGGTTCACCAGGTGCGAATCCTGTGAACCCAGCCCTCGCCAAAGACTGACCATGAATGGTGACGAAATGTCCTTCGTGATAAAAATCGTGAATACCAATAGCAGCGAAATCTGGATTTCGTGATCCGGTGATGGGCTCTGAATTATTAAAAACCTCGGCTACCGCAATTGCCTCGGCGATTGAATTGATGATCGTCAAGTGGCCGCCCTCCTCTTCGCAGGTCAATCGAGCCTCGTTCCAAGGTACTGCTCTGGTGTGTAGTTTGTGACCTCCGATTCCAGGCGTGTATCTGATGATATTTCGAAATGGAAAAAGATAACAGAAAATCTTTCACAAGAAAACTTTCAGATCAAGTCTCATTCTCACGTGTAATCGTCTCGTCTCCGAAGAACTTGGCCGTACAAATAACGAGGAAGTCCGGCGAAATAAGCTGAAACAAAAAAACAACAACTCAATTCCCTAGAAAAATGGGGATTGTAACGTACGTAAGTCCAAAAATAAGTGTTCCAGGGACCAGAATACCAAAAAACTCACCTAGTTCACCAATGATTGGACCATTGAATATCGACACATCGAATATCAAGTTATCTGCAGTGCTTGGTGATTGTGTTTGATCTGCCATTATCAGTGAAGAAACCGACAGTTGAAGTATGACGATAATTGTTGTTATTTTAGTCATGTTCTACAAATCACCGATTGACGAAACGACGTTTTTTTTTTGAGGATAAATGAAGTCAAATGCAGAAACGGCTGTTTTCGTTGAGCTGATCAAGGGAGACTGGAATCATTCAATGAAGCTTTGGTATTTATATGCTCGCAGTTATCAGTTATCGTGCTCGCTGGTGTTCCGATCTTTTTATCTCGTCGTTCGTTAATTATTACTTGGATGATTATTTAAAAGTGGGAGTCCACGCCAAACTCAATCCGAAAAAATTTTCAGGCATTCGGGGTGATTTCTGAGTGCTCTGATAGTAATTTTGAGGCGGGGGAGACATAGTTTTCTCTTCATAACATGCTCCACGTAACAAGTAATGAATAAAATAAATAACTCCATTCCTTCGGGATAAATGATATGAAAGTACGGATCAATTCGATCAATATCTCTACATACTTACAATAATTTTGCCGCTTGGAAGGAACTGAAAAGAAACTGACAAAATTTCCGGTAAACTTTCGAAACTTCCTTGGAAAAGTGTGAAAAAGTTTTTTCTAAAATTTTCAAGGTAACTTCAACATCTTCCAAAGAACCAACTACGGAATACCAGCGTTCAATGTCGGCCTGAGCTTCTCTCATAGCCCACGTACGATTTTCATGCCCAGAGAAACGAGAGAAAGAATTAAATCTAAGGAAAAATTCGAAATAACAACGCAACGCAAAATATGCAACGCGTAATAATTATTGCCAAAAAGAAAGTTCATCCGTTTACCCGGTATAATCGTGACCCACACCCAGTGCGTACCTGGAATGTGCAGATATTCGAAATAGATCGTTTTTTTTTTATCGAAACTTCTGATAAAATTTCCAAATTTTTACTCACGTGTAGTCATCTCGTTTGATCGGAGCCTCGCTTTGAGGTATGCGAGAGTAAGACGATGGTTCAATCGTCGCTCTGGTGGCTGTACAATTTCAAACGTGGAGAGAGATTGTGAGATTCACTTGACAGATATCAGTAATGTGATCTTATAAGGGCTGCCCACAATAAAAAAATGGTGGCCAATAGTTAAAATTGTAGATCAAGGCTCAATTTCCACAACAATCTTTGAGCTTCATGTTTCAGATTTTCGAATAACTTTGCGTGAGGCAGCGAGAATTTCTGAAATATTTCAACCCAGACAAACAAGTATCACTCTCATTTAGTTTTTTTCAATTGTGAATATACATTACGGTGGTGTGCAAGTCAGAAGTGGAAGATTCATCTGTAATAAATCATTGTGTTGCGTCGTATTCGTTGTAATCGCAGTTTTGTTTAATTTGATTACCGATAACTCGGATAAACAGGAAAAATTCATCGGAGTGATAATTTTGAAGCAGGCACGAGTCGATTTCGGAGTTAATTTTCCTCTTCTTTATATCTAAAGCTACTCGATATGAGAATTCGCTGTTGCAAATGTTGATATCATTATCGTATAATTCTCCAGAATCGAATGAGGAAAAAAGTGAATATCAAAACAAAAATCCGATAGATTGGAGCACAAGCGATTAGCGGCCTATCATCCGAAGCCACGCGAGAGCCAAGACTAGCCTGAATAAATTGGCTATCACTCTTCGTTGGTCATCTTTGCCCGAAATATTCTGTATCGTCGCACTCACCGGTAATTGGAATCGTTCCATTCGCTGGACTTTCCAATACTGCACATCCAGTTGTAGTTAGAGCTGGAAGCAGTATTTGAATCCCAATGATGAATACTGAGATGATCGCTATAATTAATTAGTTCGATGAAGTTTCGACCCAGAATCAAGTCTGACAATATCGAATAGTGGTTTACGATTTACGTACCAAGTTTTCGGTTCATCCCAAAATCGTTTCCAAAAATCACAATATTATTGCATATACATTGTAAATCGATTCAAGCGTGGGTGGTGGTTACTTTTGATAATGCAGGTTCGAAACACTATAAAAGAAATGAAAACAAAAATGTTATCAAACAAAGAATTGCTGTTTCTTGTCACAGTTCACTGAAATTCTTCGACACTGCTCTAATCTCAAAGTGCTAACTGATGTTCTTCAATTATTACCAATGCGGTCGAGATAATATCGTGCAAATCCTAACTCTGGAACCAGATGAAAGGAACAAGAAAGGAACGAAAGTTGTCGAAAGTTCGCCGTAACCATATCACGATAAGCCATCGCTTCACGCACCGCTGTCGCCTAAACTGCGACAAGTCAATTATAATTCGATCCGTTTCTTAGGTAGATTAATTAGGTTAGCTGATTTGGATTTTTGGGCTCAAAGTGTACGATAGTAGCCTATAAACGCCTATTGAACCATATCAAAATCAAAAGTTAATTTTCGATGGGGTTCAATAGGGGCTTATATCGCCTGCGGACCCAACAAAAACGAGACTTCGCCGTATTTGTATCACGGTGGCTGATCTAAATCGCATCAACGTAGCAATTTTGAATCTTCACTAATAACATGCCCATCATGTGATAGGAAAAGGTCGCATATCAAGACACTGCAGATAATTCATTTCAAACATATATTCCAATAATACTTTGCTAAGATTGATACGATTTTCGTTTTCCAAATGACGTCAATAACGATCAAGCGATCGCTGCCTCGCATATGAATCCGTATCTTATATCGCAGTCGAGATGATCAAGGCCACCATCTTTGTGCAAAGATCCGCATCTTTCTGCACTGTGGTAATAATCTGGCTGTCCAGGTGCCCATATATGGTAAAACATGCCTTTACTAATATCTGCATGACCATGAATGGTTAGACATTCTCGTTGCGGCCAAAGATCATGAAAACCTATGAACGCGATATCTAGATGATGCGTGCCTATAATAGGTGGTGATTTTGTCCAACGATCAACTATCCCGTTTGCCCCAGCGATTGAATTTATGGTAACCAAATGACCACGCTCTTCTTCGCAAGTACGTCTTGCTTCATTCCATGTAAGTGCTCTGGTATGAAGTTTGTGCCCACCGATTCCAGGTATGTATCTGCAGCGCGAGAAATGCCATTGAAAATTGGAAAAAAAATTCCAAATCTCACATTCGGAGCAGAAAATTTTAACCTCACGTGTCGTCATCGCGCCTGAAAACTGGTTAGCTACGTCATCGACATGGACGGAGAATAGGTTAGGACCAGTTACAAACCATAACGAGAAAATTTCTCTTTTATCCATCAGTTCCGATCGATTTTGTGAATTTTGCGTTAGCTTGCCGGGGGTTATGAGGTATACGACCGGATAAAGTCCCGAGTGTCGTGAAATTGGTGCGCTTCTGTCTCCAGGGAGAGAAAGACTAACAATGGAATAATTGACGTCACAGATTTCATGATGTGAATCATCAATTGATGGATTTACAGCAGTGCTTGGGAAGTTTCTGGAGATCTTCTCAGTTCGGGTTTACAGAGAAGGCGAGTAGTTTTATTAGCGAGCTTTTTTATTTACAATGCACAATGATGATGTTAGTAATCAACGCGAGTAAGTTATACATTTGTATTCTCGTTCCACTTATTAACTCGATGGGACTGTTGTCACTTTGCTCTCACCTTTACATAATACGTGTCATGAATTTCGCGAAGTCCTGTATAATTACTTCAAAAACGTAGATGAAAAACAGATTTCAATACATATTTCCCCCCCCCCGCCCCCCCGATAATTTGACATTATATCAAGTAGTGTAAGGTATCTCGCATATGAATCCATATGGTTCTCCGCAATTGATGTCGTTCAATCGTCCAGATTTGTGGATCGATCCGCAGTCTTCTGCACCGTAGGCGTCGTTCGGTTCACCAGGTGCGAATCCTGTAAACCCAGCCCTCGCCAAAGACTGACCATGAATGGTGACGAAATGTCCTTCGTGATAAAAATCGTGAATACCAATAGCAGCGAAATCTGGATTTAGTGATCCGGTGATGGGCTCTGAATTATTAAAAACCTCGGCTACCGCATTTGCCTCAGCGATTGAATTGATAATCGTCAAGTGGCCGCCCTCCTCTTCGCAGGTCAATCGAGCCTCGTTCCAAGGTACTGCTCTGGTGTGTAGTTTGTGACCTCCGATTTCAGGCGTGTATCTGATGATATTTGAAAATGAAAAAAAGATAAGAGAAAATCTTTCACAAGAAAACTTTCATATAAAGTCTCATTCTCACGTGTAGTCGTCTCGTCTCTGAAGAACTTGGCCGTACAAATAACAAGGAGGTCCGGCTGAAGAAACTGAAAAAAAAAATTAAAAATCAATTCTCTCAAAAAATGGTGATTTTAATGTACGTAAGTCCAAATATTATTGTTTCAGAAGCCAGAATACAAAGAAACTCACCCGGGCTATCAGAGTGACCATTGAATATCGACATATTGAATACCGAGTTACTTGCACTGCCTGGTGATTGTACTCCATGTGCCATTATCAGTGAAGAACCCGACAGTTGAAGTACAACGATAATTGTTATTACTTTAGTCATGTTTTACAAATTACCGATTGACGAAACGAGGTTTTTCTTCAGGATAAATGAAGTGAAATGCAGAAACGGCCGTCTTTGTTGAGCTGATCAAGTGAGACTGAAATCATCCAACGACGCTTTGGTATTTATATGCTCGCAGTTATCAGTTATCGTGCTCGCTGGTAATCCGATCTTTTTCCTCGTCGTTCGTTATGAATTATCATTTGGGTAATTATTTAGAAGTGGGGCTCCAGACCAAACTCGCTCCAAAAATTTTTTCAGACATTTGGGGTGAATTCTGAGTGCTGCGATAGTAATATCGAGGCGGGGGAGACGCAGTTTCCCCATCATAACATTCCCCACATAATGAGTAATGAATAAAATAAATAACTCCATTCTGTCGGGATGAATTATTGTCAAGCTCGAAGAATTAGCGGGTGGGTGGTAGCGGCAGCGGCACGAGAGGGCCGGGGGAGGGTAGACGATTGTCAAAATCTGCAACACCTCTTTTTCCTTTGCCTCGATCACTTCACTTTCGTCATAATATTGAAGTGAACGATTGTATCGCTTTGTTTTGAATTCTGTATTTTTTTAATGTGAAAATCATGCTTTTTACAATAATAAACGCATAAAAAATTGTATTTCCTACCTTCAAATAAGTTTTGGAGCGAGTTTGTTCTAGAGCCCCACTTCTACATAGTTTCTATCATTTTCAGAACGAACACCTTACGTCGAACAACAATTTATGCAGGCCATGTTAATTTCTATATTCCCACATCACAATATATTTCATACCTACGTTTTTCCGATAATTCGGATTTGTGGCAAGTGAATCTGAAAATGAAAATCCGATGACGACGAATTTGAGGAGACTGAAAGAACGGGAAAGAAATAGAATCGTGATAACAAACCACGTGTCAAAATTCAGAAATCCATGTCAATGATCTGAGAGAACAGTCGATCGACCCGTAGTGATTAGTCCTGAGTTGATCCTTGAGGACAATATACAGATGACCAAGATGCAAAAAAATTCGAGAAATATCAAATTGCATGAGTCTTGAAAATTTTTCAGTATTCTTCAGAATAAATTCTTATTCTAATACACAAATGTACGATCGGCTGTGCAATTTCACAAATTTTTATGCGCTGTACTTTTGACACGTAATCTTCACCGTCAGTCGATTCATTGTAGGTCGTGTTGGTAGAACTGCGTTTCATTAATGCGTTGTTTTTTTTTGTTGTACAGAATCTTCATCCGTTTCAAATTTTGAAATTATTTCCTCAACCATTGTCAGATTTTGGGTGATTGGAGAATTCTTCTTCTGCAGCCAGCTATTCCGTAGAAATATCTTCTTTCAAGGATACTGTTTTTAATTCCCTAGCTGTGCTCGGTATTTTTTTTTCACATCTGAAACAATAGAAAATCGAACAAGATCAATTCAAACGATATCTCTATATACTTACAATAATTTTGCCGCCTAAAGAAACTGACAAAAAACTCACGGAATTTCGAGTAGACTTACGAAGCCCTCTTAAAAAAGTATGGGAAAGTTTTTTCCACAATTTTCATGGTAACTTTAACATGTTCCAATACACCAAGTACGGGATACCAGCGTTCAGTGTCGGCCTGAGCTTCCCTCATAGCCTACGTACGATTTTTATGCCTGTAGAAAAAGAGGTAAAAAATAGGAAAAACTCGAATGAAAAGAAATAGTCGAAATAACAACGCTGCTATCCAACTACGATGCAATTCAACGCGTAAAAATTGCCACAACGAAAGTTCATCCGTTTACGCGGTATAATCGTGACCCACACCCGGTGCGTACCTGAAAGGTGCAGATATTCCAAATGAATGGTTTTTGTCCATCGAAACTTCTGATGAAATTTCAAATTCTTACTCACGTGTAGTCATCTCGTTTGATCGGAGGCTCGCTTTGAGATATGCGAGAGTAAGACGATGGTTTAATCGTCGCTCTGGTGGCTGTACAATTAAAAATGTGGAGAAAGATTGCGAGATTCACTTGACAGATATCAGTAATGTGATCTTATAAGGGCTGCCTACAATAAAAAAATGGTGGCCACTAGTTAAAATTGTGTTTAAGCTTCATGTTTCAGATTTTCGAATAACTTTGCGTGAGGCAGCGAGAATTTCTGAAATATTTCAACCCAGACAAACAATTGTCATTCTCATTCAGGTTTTTTTATTGATAGTGTACATTACGGTGGTGTGCGATTCAGAAGTGAAAAGTTCATTCACAAATCGTTGTGTTGCGACGTATTCGTTGTAATCGCAATTTCGTTTAATTTGATTACCGATAACTCGGATAAACAGGAAAAATTCATCTGAGTGATAATTTTGAAGCAGGCACGAGTCGATTTTGGAGTTAATTTTCCTCTTTTCTATATCTAAAGCTACTCGATATGAGAAGTTGCTGTTGCAAATGTTGATATCATTATCGTATAATTCTCCAAAATCGAATGAGGAAAGAACCTAATATCAAAACAAAATTTTTAATCTTACCATAGATAAGAGCACAAGCAAATAGCAGCCTATCATCCGAAACCACTCGAAAACCAAGACCAGTTTGAATAAATTGGCCATCACTCTTCGTTGGTCATCTTTGCCCGAAATATTCTGTATCGTCGCACTCACCGGTAATTGGAATTGTTCCATTCGCTGGACTTTCCAATACTGCACGTCCAGTTGTAGTTAGAGCTGTGAGCAGTATTTGAATCCCAACGACGAATACTGAGATGATCGCTATAATTAATTAGTTCGACGAAGTTTCGACCCAGAATCAAGTCTGACAATATCGAATAGTGGTCTACGATTTACGTACCAAGTTTTCGGTTCATCCCAAAATCGTTTCCAAAAATCACAATATTATTGCATGTACATTGTAAATCGATTCAAGCGTGGGTAGTGGTTACTTTTGATAATGCAGGATTGAAACACTATAAAAAAAATGAAAACAAGAATGTTATCAAACAAAGAATTGCTTTCCTTGTCACAGTTCACTCAAATTTTTCGACACTGCTCTAATCTCGAAGTGCTAACTGATGTTCTTCAATTTTTACTAATGCGTACAGATAATATCGTGCAAATGTTAACCCTGAAACAAGATGAGAGGAACAAGAAAGGAACGAAAGTTGTCGGAAGTTCGCCGTGACCATATCACGATAAGCCATCGCTTCACGCACCGCTATCGCCTAAACTTTTTTTGTAGCACTTGGTCGATTTTTTCGTGCAAAATAGTCTTTGATCCAAATTGATGCGTGGAGCAGATCGGCCGTCGCTCGTCAAATTCCAGTAAGTTTTAGTGCTGACAAGATATGTGATTTATGAGTTCTATAAATTGCACGGAGAAAGGATGACTCCAGGAATCAAGAATTCATCGGTGTCCTCACAATCATTTTACCTAAGAACGAGGCTTATAGGCCAATTCAATGTAATATGGCCTCAGAAACACGATTCCGTCAAGTAAATCGAGCTAAAAATGAATGCTATCGAGATATTTGATTTTTACACTTTTCAGAGCGATGAATCAATTATAACTCGATCCGTTTCTTAGGTAGATTAATTAGGTTAGCTGATTTGGATTTTTGGGATCAAAGTACACAATAGTAGCCTATAAACGCCTATTGAACCATATCAAAATCAAAAGTTGATTTTTGATGGGGTTCAATAGGGGCTTATATCGCCTGCGGACCCAACAAAAACGAGACTTCGCCGTATTTGTATCACGGTGGCTGATCTAAATCGCATCAACGTAGCAATTTTGAATCTTCACTAATAACATGCCCATCATGTGATAGGAAAAGGTCGCATATCAAGACACTGCAGATAATTCATTTCAAACATATATTCCAATAATACTTTGCTAAGATTGATACGATTTTCGTTTTCCAAATGACGTCAATAACGATCAAGCGATCGCTGCCTCGCATATGAATCCGTATCTTATATCGCAGTCGAGATGATCAAGGCCACCATCTTTGTGCAAAGATCCGCATCTTTCTGCACTGTGGTAATAATCTGGCTGTCCAGGTGCCCATATATGGTAAAACATGCCTTTACTAATATCTGCATGACCATGAATGGTTAGACATTCTCGTTGCGGCCAAAGATCATGAAAACCTATGAACGCGATATCTAGATGATGCGTGCCTATAATAGGTGGTGATTTTGTCCAACGATCAACTATCCCGTTTGCCCCAGCGATTGAATTTATGGTAACCAAATGACCACGCTCTTCTTCGCAAGTACGTCTTGCTTCATTCCATGTAAGTGCTCTGGTATGAAGTTTGTGCCCACCGATTCCAGGTATGTATCTGCAGCGCGAGAAATGCCATTGAAAATTGGAAAAAAAATTCCAAATCTCACATTCGGAGCAGAAAATTTTAACCTCACGTGTCGTCATCGCGCCTGAAAACTGGTTAGCTACGTCATCGACATGGACGGAGAATAGGTTAGGACCAGTTACAAACCATAACGAGAAAATTTCTCTTTTATCCATCAGTTCCGATCGATTTTGTGAATTTTGCGTTAGCTTGCCGGGGGTTATGAGGTATACGACCGGATAAAGTCCCGAGTGTCGTGAAATTGGTGCGCTTCTGTCTCCAGGGAGAGAAAGACTAACAATGGAATAATTGACGTCACAGATTTCATGATGTGAATCATCAATTGATGGATTTACAGCAGTGCTTGGGAAGTTTCTGGAGATCTTCTCAGTTCGGGTTTACAGAGAAGGCGAGTAGTTTTATTAGCGAGCTTTTTTATTTACAATGCACAATGATGATGTTAGTAATCAACGCGAGTAAGTTATACATTTGTATTCTCGTTCCACTTATTAACTCGATGGGACTGTTGTCACTTTGCTCTCACCTTTACATAATACGTGTCATGAATTTCGCGAAGTCCTGTATAATTACTTCAAAAACGTAGATGAAAAACAGATTTCAATACATATTTCCCCCCCCCCGCCCCCCCGATAATTTGACATTATATCAAGTAGTGTAAGGTATCTCGCATATGAATCCATATGGTTCTCCGCAATTGATGTCGTTCAATCGTCCAGATTTGTGGATCGATCCGCAGTCTTCTGCACCGTAGGCGTCGTTCGGTTCACCAGGTGCGAATCCTGTAAACCCAGCCCTCGCCAAAGACTGACCATGAATGGTGACGAAATGTCCTTCGTGATAAAAATCGTGAATACCAATAGCAGCGAAATCTGGATTTAGTGATCCGGTGATGGGCTCTGAATTATTAAAAACCTCGGCTACCGCATTTGCCTCAGCGATTGAATTGATAATCGTCAAGTGGCCGCCCTCCTCTTCGCAGGTCAATCGAGCCTCGTTCCAAGGTACTGCTCTGGTGTGTAGTTTGTGACCTCCGATTTCAGGCGTGTATCTGATGATATTTGAAAATGAAAAAAAGATAAGAGAAAATCTTTCACAAGAAAACTTTCATATAAAGTCTCATTCTCACGTGTAGTCGTCTCGTCTCTGAAGAACTTGGCCGTACAAATAACAAGGAGGTCCGGCTGAAGAAACTGAAAAAAAAAATTAAAAATCAATTCTCTCAAAAAATGGTGATTTTAATGTACGTAAGTCCAAATATTATTGTTTCAGAAGCCAGAATACAAAGAAACTCACCCGGGCTATCAGAGTGACCATTGAATATCGACATATTGAATACCGAGTTACTTGCACTGCCTGGTGATTGTACTCCATGTGCCATTATCAGTGAAGAACCCGACAGTTGAAGTACAACGATAATTGTTATTACTTTAGTCATGTTTTACAAATTACCGATTGACGAAACGAGGTTTTTCTTCAGGATAAATGAAGTGAAATGCAGAAACGGCCGTCTTTGTTGAGCTGATCAAGTGAGACTGAAATCATCCAACGACGCTTTGGTATTTATATGCTCGCAGTTATCAGTTATCGTGCTCGCTGGTAATCCGATCTTTTTCCTCGTCGTTCGTTATGAATTATCATTTGGGTAATTATTTAGAAGTGGGGCTCCAGACCAAACTCGCTCCAAAAATTTTTTCAGACATTTGGGGTGAATTCTGAGTGCTGCGATAGTAATATCGAGGCGGGGGAGACGCAGTTTCCCCATCATAACATTCCCCACATAATGAGTAATGAATAAAATAAATAACTCCATTCTGTCGGGATGAATTATTGTCAAGCTCGAAGAATTAGCGGGTGGGTGGTAGCGGCAGCGGCACGAGAGGGCCGGGGGAGGGTAGACGATTGTCAAAATCTGCAACACCTCTTTTTCCTTTGCCTCGATCACTTCACTTTCGTCATAATATTGAAGTGAACGATTGTATCGCTTTGTTTTGAATTCTGTATTTTTTTAATGTGAAAATCATGCTTTTTACAATAATAAACGCATAAAAAATTGTATTTCCTACCTTCAAATAAGTTTTGGAGCGAGTTTGTTCTAGAGCCCCACTTCTACATAGTTTCTATCATTTTCAGAACGAACACCTTACGTCGAACAACAATTTATGCAGGCCATGTTAATTTCTATATTCCCACATCACAATATATTTCATACCTACGTTTTTCCGATAATTCGGATTTGTGGCAAGTGAATCTGAAAATGAAAATCCGATGACGACGAATTTGAGGAGACTGAAAGAACGGGAAAGAAATAGAATCGTGATAACAAACCACGTGTCAAAATTCAGAAATCCATGTCAATGATCTGAGAGAACAGTCGATCGACCCGTAGTGATTAGTCCTGAGTTGATCCTTGAGGACAATATACAGATGACCAAGATGCAAAAAAATTCGAGAAATATCAAATTGCATGAGTCTTGAAAATTTTTCAGTATTCTTCAGAATAAATTCTTATTCTAATACACAAATGTACGATCGGCTGTGCAATTTCACAAATTTTTATGCGCTGTACTTTTGACACGTAATCTTCACCGTCAGTCGATTCATTGTAGGTCGTGTTGGTAGAACTGCGTTTCATTAATGCGTTGTTTTTTTTTGTTGTACAGAATCTTCATCCGTTTCAAATTTTGAAATTATTTCCTCAACCATTGTCAGATTTTGGGTGATTGGAGAATTCTTCTTCTGCAGCCAGCTATTCCGTAGAAATATCTTCTTTCAAGGATACTGTTTTTAATTCCCTAGCTGTGCTCGGTATTTTTTTTTCACATCTGAAACAATAGAAAATCGAACAAGATCAATTCAAACGATATCTCTATATACTTACAATAATTTTGCCGCCTAAAGAAACTGACAAAAAACTCACGGAATTTCGAGTAGACTTACGAAGCCCTCTTAAAAAAGTATGGGAAAGTTTTTTCCACAATTTTCATGGTAACTTTAACATGTTCCAATACACCAAGTACGGGATACCAGCGTTCAGTGTCGGCCTGAGCTTCCCTCATAGCCTACGTACGATTTTTATGCCTGTAGAAAAAGAGGTAAAAAATAGGAAAAACTCGAATGAAAAGAAATAGTCGAAATAACAACGCTGCTATCCAACTACGATGCAATTCAACGCGTAAAAATTGCCACAACGAAAGTTCATCCGTTTACGCGGTATAATCGTGACCCACACCCGGTGCGTACCTGAAAGGTGCAGATATTCCAAATGAATGGTTTTTGTCCATCAAAACTTCTGATGAAATTTCAAATTCTTACTCACGTGTAGTCATCTCGTTTGATCGGAGGCTCGCTTTGAGATATGCGAGAGTAAGACGATGGTTTAATCGTCGCTCTGGTGGCTGTACAATTAAAAATGTGGAGAAAGATTGCGAGATTCACTTGACAGATATCAGTAATGTGATCTTATAAGGGCTGCCTACAATAAAAAAATGGTGGCCACTAGTTAAAATTGTGTTTAAGCTTCATGTTTCAGATTTTCGAATAACTTTGCGTGAGGCAGCGAGAATTTCTGAAATATTTCAACCCAGACAAACAATTGTCATTCTCATTCAGGTTTTTTTATTGATAGTGTACATTACGGTGGTGTGCGATTCAGAAGTGAAAAGTTCATTCACAAATCGTTGTGTTGCGACGTATTCGTTGTAATCGCAATTTCGTTTAATTTGATTACCGATAACTCGGATAAACAGGAAAAATTCATCTGAGTGATAATTTTGAAGCAGGCACGAGTCGATTTTGGAGTTAATTTTCCTCTTCTTTATATCTAAAGCTACTCGATATGAGAAGTTGCTGTTGCAAATGTTGATATCATTATCGTATAATCCTCAAAAATCGAATGAGGAAAAAAGAGAATATCATAACAAAATTTTTAATCTTACTATAGATAAGAGCACAAGCAAATAACTGCCTATCATCCAAAGCTACTTAAAGATCACGACTCGTTTGAATAAAATGATCAGTCTGAGCTATGACTCCACCGAGAACGAGCGAATTTCGACTAAGAGTATAACCGATCGATCAATTGTGGCTCGTAATGTGCTGACTCAATTATTAATCATCGCTTTATTGGCTATTACCAATATTACGGCGTTTCTCACGGAGGGTGGTCTTCTCGTGGTATCAGATCTTTCCGGAGGTAAGTGTATTTTTTCATGTTGTTTGCCTAAATCCGAAATAAACAATGTTTCGGCTAATATTTCTCTGTTTCACTGTTCAGGCGATGCTGAGTCGCCATCTTCAACAACTCAATCTCCTCTAGGCATCGAAGCACAGCCCAAGAGAGATGAATATACGTGAGTCACATAATTGAATCTCGAAAATTGAAGTTTCCTGCTGATTTTTGTTCAATTTCTTGTAGTTACGTGCCAGGAGTTGGTGGTTACAAGGTCCACACCCGAGCAGTTCCCTGGGTAGAAGCTCGAGAAGTCTGTCGAGACGAAGGTGGACACTTGGCCATCATGAACAGCTTCAACGAGTCACAGACGATGGCTTCAATTTTCAAAAGCTTACCGGCAATAACTGGTAGCGAATATCCAGAATATGTGTCGATCGGTTTTCACGACCTTCACCGGGAAGGCGAGTACATAACAATCAATGACGAGTCACTAGCAAAGGCTGGATTCGACCAATGGGAATCTGGACAACCTAATAATTATGATAATCAAGATTGTGGAGGGATGTCCGGCAATGGACTATTGGATGACTTTCATTGCCACGCAGATCTTGCTTTCATGTGCGAAAAACCAGAACAGCAACCTGACCAATCGTAATGTGATTGAAAGTCGAATCGATAAAATATGTCTTATTCAACCACAATGGGATATCTGTGAATGAAACCTGGTGTCTTTTATGAATGGTTTTGCTGCACGGTGAAGATCCACAAAATATTCTACTGTCTTGCAGAATTTTTTTCCATTTTTTATTCAGACTTCTCGATCAGTTACAAATATTGACGTGATAATCGAATTGCAAATCCAAATTCTCGAATTTTTGATTAGGCAAATTTTAAGTAGTCAATCAAACTGTAAAAAAGTTAAAATTGAGTTGAAGAGGATCGAACAGATCAGGTGTAAAATCTAATTCGCCTGAAACAAATAACTTTGGAAAGGATTATAGGATGCAAGTTTCCTTACCATTGTGATGGTAATACAGCTGTTATTTGTGATGTCAGAGATATTCTGAAGGTGAAAAATCACAGAATTTGACCGATATCAGTTCAAATTTGATTTATTGCGAATGCCATCATGATAAGCTTGAATTTTTTTTTCACAAATTACGTGGATATAGTTGTGAACATAACTCGAAAGGTGTGCAAGGCATTGTCAGCCTTAATCACAGCACCCGTCGGAGCTCATTACAACATTGGTGGAATGAACTCAGACTTCCGTTGGATATGCAACGTATTCCCAAGGCTGTTCGCAAATGAAGCCGTATGTTTTATTGCAGTTAATATCATTGTAAAAACCAGTACTCGTGAATGAACCACAGTCCTCACCAACGACGCTCGGCTCACCGTAAGCCCATTTCAGCCATCCTGACTTATCTAATGGGTTACCGTGGACAGTGACGTAGTCCCCTTTGCCGAAGCGTTCGTGAAAACCAATGTGGAGGTAGAAAGAGTTACTCGAACCCTTGTGATCTTCTTTGCCTACCCAAAGCTGCTTGATAGCTTCGGCTTCAGCGTCCGAATTCACCACTAGCAATTGACCACCTTCAGCAATGCACGTCTTTCTGGCCTCGAACCAAGTAGCCGCTGTGGTATGGAGCTTGTAGGCACCGATGTCCTTGACGTATGTTTGAAAAAAACAATCACCGGGTTTATTACAACGTTGAAAGAATTGCGAAGATTTTTCGTATTCCGAAGCAGCTGACAGAGGACGTTGAAAATTAATGATAGAATTTTCAGTTGACTTACGTGTAGTCGGAGCGTCTGACTGGAGGCAGACAAGGCTCTAATGCTCGCCTGGGGAAGGTGGCTACTTGGGTTTCACTAAAGTTGGGTGATAGGAGACAAAAGTTCCCGAAGATAGCGAGTGCGAATGGGGCCAACATCGTTGTAGCGTTTAGGGTATACGCGAAACTGTACGAACCGAAGGAGTTGGTCCAGTCTTATATAGTTAAAAATCATGACCCCTGAGATTGTAGCTGCCAAGGTTATATCAGATTCTTTTCGTTTTTAATTCGTATGTCAGTGCAAATTCATTTCGGTTATTCGGACTTTTCTTATATTATATGATAATCGACCTTTGCAACTCAAAAAAATAAATCGATTGTAGCCATCTTGCGTACTTATTACGCCATACTCACCACGAAAAAATCGCTAATGAAGCCAATTTTTTCATTTAGCGAACAATTTCGCCTACTAAGATCAGTTTCATTTTATGAATATAATAATATCCAAACGCGAGTCGATTTATGTTCTTAGGCTATGGCTCGTCATGAAATCTAGAAACGTAAAACTAGCAATTGCCATACAATAGGTTACCTATGTAAAAAACAAAAACGATTGTTCAGTATTTCGCACATGAAATCGAACATAATAACGCGAAACTTTCGTTCAATATGTTCTCCAGGTTTTCGAGCAATTTCATAGTTATCAAAATTCAACTCATGGGGAGTAGACTACCTGGTAGTTTTCAATTTGGAAAAAACTTCGTGGTTGCAAAAGTACCTGAATAAATTTATGAATTTTTTCGGTTCTCGTCTCTGATATCTCGTGATCTAAAACCACGAGATAATATAGGTATGATAACTACATACATATTTGACCCGCTTTTGACCTCCTATAATTGAGGATCTGTAATGGTTTAGTAGTTTCATATTATGTTACCCAGTAATGAGATACATTTTGATAATCTCTCGTTAATCCTTACCCTGTCCATGATATATGTCAGTGAAACGTTACATAATTTGAACGTCATTGAGTATGATTGACAAGAGCCAAAAGTTAATTCGCGCATCGACATTCTCGGTAAGTGCTTTTCATCTTTTCGTGCCATACAAATTCTGATGATATTGGGGCGGTTTTCACACGGTAAAGTTGACGATGAGGGATCAGAAAGTCTGAATATTTCGTGTTGTTTAACCCATAGTTAAGAAAAAAAATCAACGCGCTATATGTATACGTTTTTTGAATTAAGAATTTCGCTTCGAATGCATTTTTTCATCAGCTAAATCGATTCCATCTGTTTATAAACGAAGCAGCAATTAGCAGGCGGTGTAGTTTCTCATCTAATATAACAACATTGCCATTTCACTCGAACATTGACGTGATTTATTAAATTCGAAATCAATCAGACCATTTCAGCCTCTATCAGAACTTGAATCGTACCAATAATTGATCCTGATTCAGCTACCCGTATAAGCATAAAGTTCGACATCCGATGCAAGAAAAATTTCATCTACTTCTTATCCAATTTCGACAGCATGTTCGATGCAGGTGTCTCGTCTCTCCGGTATCACAGGAGAGGTGAGGTGAGAATGAAGTCGCGAAGAAATGGTGGGTAATTTTTATTTATTTTATTTTTAGTTTCAACGAAGAAACAGCAGCCCTATTCGCCTGATCGAATTAGCGTCTGGTCATAAAGATACCATGAGCGGATTAGGAGCTGGGGACGTTCATTTTACGACGATCCAAACAAGTAATTTCACACAAACGTTTCAATTTTCAGTTTGTTTATTACATAGATCAATATTACAGAAAACAGACAATGCCTATCGTCATATATTCTGTCAATTGTCACTTCGGCCTTGTTATTTCTGATCAGATGGATTAGTAATGAAATGACACAGGTGACCATTCGCATATGAAAGAGTAAGTACGCACGCAACCACAGTTATTCAAAAGACCGTCAGCGTTCATACAACCGCAATTTTCAGCGCCCCCCCAGTTGTCTGGCATTCCAGGTAGCCAACTGCTGTAACCAGCGGTCGTCAAATTCTCACCATTGAGAGTTTCAAAATCACCTTCCTTGAAGAGATCGTGTAATCCAAGAGTACAGTAGTAAATGTCACTAGTTCCAATTTGCTTAGCTCGGTTTTGCTGCACGAGCTAAAGCATTAGGTGCACCTTCGGGTAACGGAGCCAAAAAACAGGCCTGGCCCATTAAAGTAAACGCAAACGCAGAGAGCGCCATGATCGGATCGAAAAATGTACGAAGACTCCGAAGACCGGATGAATTTCCAGGATTATATACCCACCGTCTGCTCTACTGATTACAGTGTTTCTGGCTGTTATCTAACTGTAAGTCATCGAGATCAAATTTGCTCCTATTAATGCTTATGTTATGTAAGTTTTTGGGAATGATACCACAGCCGAGCTGAAAATTATCATTTCATAATCGAAAACTCAGAAACATCTAACTGTAATTGGTTGTTTAGTACCAACGTGACTGAAAGATTTAACCTTTTGATCAGTGACGTTGCGATTTGAAACACTTTTACTATCTTGCGAAAGTTACAAGTCGTTTTTCTGATTTCTAATTAGTGTTTTCCGACTCATAATCAGTGATTTAAATTTTGAATAAATCAACACAATGAATCTCAATTGAGTTTTCTAATGATGTTGAATATTTATTTATTTTTCACATTATTTTTACGCATGTACAGTGAATAATTTGGTACTACAAATCATAAGGATGATAAATATGGTGGGTCCCACCTGAAATGATCGCATTTTATCACATTCTCTTCTATACTCGTTATAAGATTCAAATAAACATCAAATTGGGATAAACGTGTAAAGCATCTTCAGATCTGCAGATCTTCAGGAGAATGGTCATACTTGGTCCTTGCTGCGGCGAGTTTTAACCAAAATGGAGGACCTTCGGTTGCCGGATCGAGATTGTATGAGGCCGAATCATCTACCAACATAATTCTTAGGTACATAGCAGCTTCTCCGGGTTGGTTTTTCGCCAGTCCTTGGAACCATGTGAGATCATTCTGAGTACTGTTAGTCACGGTCTCTCTGATCCAAGCGAAAGCTTCTTCCGTATCGTCCCTTTTCGATTTAAGTTGGTACCAAGTTTCAGCATCTTGGTCTTCTTCTAGAGCCTGATTGATGTACCATAACTCGTTCTCAGTATTTTGCGCCAGCTTGGTGGCTATCTCTGGCCATCGTTTAACCGCTTCAGTCACAGTCGCGACAGTATCCCGAGTGTTACGAAGCGCTTCTTTCACAAAGGTTGAAGCAGTTTCAGAATTCTCTAACAACTCGGTCCTCAGCGATTGCGTTTTATCACTAGTGTCAGTTAGTATAGCTTGTGTTACCCACCACCGAGCATTGTGGACTATAGAATCATTTTCCTCGGATAACGCTGCCGCTGCTAATATCCCCAGAACTTTTGAAATGAGTTCACTGTGTTCATATCCCTTAGATTCCAACTCTTTGATAGCTAATGTGAAGATCAGAGTATCGTTCGATAAAGTTTCTCTTAATTCTCTGATAGCGGCTTCGGTGTCATTCCTACCCGCCTTCAACCTCTCCCAGGTTTCAGCATCTTGATCGGGATTCAGCGCTTGATCGGTGTACCACGATTCGATCGCCATTTGCTGTCTCAGGTCCTCTGCAAGTTCAGAATTTTCACCGAACCAGATTCCGAGTAATGTGACGACATATCGAGTGACGTTGAGTGTGTTTCTTATACACTGAGTAGCCGCTTCAGGGTTGCTCGCTGACAACTCTTTCAGCCACAACAATTCAGCGCTCGTATCAGGTGCGATTACTTCATCTTTTATCCACCGAACAGCATTGTGGGGTTCTTCAACTTTTCTGTTAAAAACGATAAGAAAAAATTCAGATAAGAAATATGAGGTTGTATCATTCGCATTTCAAAAGTTATACTCATAGCATACGGACTTGCATGGATTGCGATGCACGAGAATTCAGAGTTGCGTGATGGTCGATTAAATGTAACAGTTCTTGACACGATTAACAATGTATGCGAGAATTATTATAACCCGTGAATCACCGCTTCAAATCGTTAGTCGAATTTCAATCAAATCTGACCGATTGGCTCCGTGCAGAATGGCCTGATTAGAATCGGTGGAAAGAATAAAACCGAGATCTGCATCGTGGAAACGAAATAAATTCAAATAATCACTTACGGTACTGGATCTGCGCCCAGTAGATAAGCTTGTCCCAGTATAAGAAAAATCAACGGCGCCCACATCGTTGATCGGTTGAATTCGAGACTAACTCTGCATCGGATAGGGCTGATCTCGACTTTATATACGAAACAAAGTGACCCCTGCGAGCTTTACTACCCACTTAGTGTTATCGCATTTAACATACAGTACAATCGGTGTGCGAAACCGATAAAAGTGACCTTAATGACAGACCATCTTTGGCCACTGCTTAGAATTCTAGTTGAAATTAAACAACACGTCGGCAATTATACAACAGAATGTTCGTTTATCTTTCATAGATAATTAACTTCGAGTAATCCGATTCGTATGTCGACGAAGGCAGCCTTCCATGGAAATTTTTCCAAAGACGGAAACATTTCTATCTGAATATCGGGAACAAATAATGATCGCCGGGATGCAATTTCATTTTGAAAGAATGACAGTAAACGGTAAAAAATTTTTTTTTGATTTTATCCAAACATTCGATCGCAACATTTAATCAATCGCATTATTTTATAAGAAAAGTCGTGATTGCTTCGTTGAGATTCAATCCACACCCGTCGTAAAATCCTTCATTAGTGCATTCTTTACTCCCAAAATTTTTCCCCATAATGTTCTAACTTCCTCTGCATCAGAAGAACTAGTTTCACTTTCGTCCGACGTTGATTTACCAGTGTCCATGGCTGCCGTAAATATAGCTGATGACAAATGTGTTGGATCCCACCTGAAGTGATTGGTTCTTATCACATCCTCTTCTATACTTGTTATAAGATTCAAATAAACATCAAATTGGGAAAAACGTGTCATGTATCTTCATGTATTTATAACAGATCTGGAAGAAAAGGGCCATGCTTCATCCTTGCGTCGGCGAGTTTCAACCAAAATGGAGGACCTTCGGTTGCTGGATCGAAATTGTATAATGCCGAATCACCTACGAGTATAAATCTTATGTACAAAGTAGTTTCTCCGGGTCGTTTCTTTGCCAGTCCTTTGAACCATGTGAGATCATTCTGAGTACTATTCGTCACGGTTTCTCTGATCCAAGCGAAAGCTTCTTCCGTATCGTTCCTTTTCGATTTACGTTGGTACCAAGTTTCAGCATCTTGGTCTTCTTCTAGGGCCTGATTGATATACCATAACTCGTTCTCAGTATTTTGCGCTAGTTTGGTGGTCAAAGTTGGCCATCGTTCAACCGCTTGAGTCACAGCAGCGACAGTATCCCGAGTGTTACGAAGCGCTTCTTTCACCAAGATTGAAGCAGTTTCAGGATTTTCGAGCAGTTCGGTCCTCAGCGATTGCGTCTTATCACTAGTGTCAGTTAGTATAGCTTGTGTTACCCACCACAGAGCATTGTGGACTATAGAATCATTTTCCTCGGATAACGCTGCCGCTGCTAATATCCCCAGAACTTTTGAAATGAGTTCACTGTGTTCATATCCCTTAGATTCCAACTCTTTGATAGCTAATGTGAAGATCAGAGTATCGTTCGATAAAGTTTCTCTTAATTCTCTGATAGCGGCTTCGGTGTCATTCCTACCCGCCTTCAACCTCTCCCAGGTTTCAGCATCTTGATCGGGATTCAGCGCTTGATCGGTGTACCACGATTCGATCGCCATTTGCTGTCTCAGGTCCTCTGCAAGTTCAGAATTTTCACCGAACCAGATTCCGAGTAATGTGACGACATATCGAGTGACGTTGAGTGTGTTTCTTATACACTGAGTAGCCGCTTCAGGGTTGCTCGCTGACAACTCTTTCAGCCACAACAATTCAGCGCTCGTATCAGGTGCGATTACTTCATCTTTTATCCACCGAACAGCATTGTGGGGTTCTTCAACTTTTCTGTTAAAAACGATAAGAAAAAATTCAGATAAGAAATATGAGGTTGTATCATTCGCATTTCAAAAGTTATACTCATAGCATACGGACTTGCATGGATTGCGATGCACGAGAATTCAGAGTAGCGTGATGGTCGATTAAATGTAACAGTTCTTGACACGATTAACAATGTATGCGAGAATTATTATAACCCGTGAATCACCGCTTCAAATCGTTAGTCGAATTTCAATCAAATCTGACCGATTGGCTCCGTGCAGAATGGCCTGATTAGAATCGGTGGAAAGAATAAAACCGAGATCTGCATCGTGGAAACGAAATAAATTCAAATAATCACTTACGGTACTGGATCTGCGCCCAGTAGATAAGCTTGTCCCAGTATAAGAAAAATCAACGGCGCCCACATCGTTGATCGGTCGAATTCACGACTAACTCTGCATCGGATAGGGCTGATCTCGACTTTATATACGAAACAAAGTGACCCCTGCGAGCTTTACTACCCACTTAGTGTTATCGCATTCAACATATAGTACAAATCGATGTGTGAAACCGATAAAAGTGACCTTAATGACAGTCACCATCTTTGGCCACTGTTTAGAATTCTAGTTGAAATTAAACAACACGTCGGCAATGATACAACAGAATGTTCGTTTACTTTTCACAGATAATTAATTTCGAGTAATCCGATTCGTATATCGACGAAGGCAGCCTTCCATGTAAATTTTTTCCGAAGACGGAAACATTTCTATCTGAATATCGGAAACAAATAATGATTGCCGGGATGCAATTTCATTTTGGAGAAGTGACAATAAACGATAACAAATTTTTTTTTGATTTTATTCAAACATTCGATCGCAACATTCCATCAAGCGCATTAGTCTATAGGATAAATCATCATTGCTTCGTCCTTTACTCTCAAAATTTTTCCCCATAATGTTGTAACTTCCTCCTCATCCGAAGAACTAGTTTCACTTTCGTTCGATGTGAAATTACCAATGTCCATTGCTGCCGTAAGTATAACTCCTCGAGAAGAGAAAGTACCGAGGGAGACGTCGTTTGCCACAGTCTTTACCCATGCGAGAATTTCTTGAGTTTCATTAGTCAGAGCTCCTCTCACCCATTCTATAGCTTTTTCAGTATCGTTTCTTCCAGCTTTCAGTGTTTCCCAGCTTTCAGCGGTTTGAATATTATCGAGCGCTTGATAGACGTACCACAAGTATTCGTCTTCTACTAATTTAACTCTAGTAAAAATCACGCCTCTGATAGCTTCACGTATATCCCAATAGGTATCCCGGATGTTAAGAAGTGCCTGTTTCATCCAGGCCGTAGTTGCTGTCGAATTTTCCGCCAGTCCTTCTCTCAACCATTTCGTTTTATTATTAGCGTCAGTTAGTACGACTTGTTTTACCCACCAAAAAGCGTTGTGGGGTTCGTCGACGCTTCTGTCGGGGAAAAAAGAGAGCAGAATGAGACTTATTTTTTCGATGTTGTTGAATCGCGCGTCGATTATCTGGCGTGGAAATGGAAATGAAATTGGAACTGATATGAAAGAGTGACAAACGGAATGACTCACGGTATTGGATCAGCGGTTATCAGATATCCTTGTCCAAGTAGGAAGAAGATCAACGGGAACCACATAGTGTTCAATCAGATTCTCAATCAATTCTGCACCGCATTGGATGATCTTAACTTTAAATATTCGACAGAAATACCCTTCTCCCCCGCAGACGTTACAAATATCGTTATCGCTGTTGATACAGCATACATAATAAAATTGTTGTTACTATCTGTTATCTTCGTTCCCTGCAGGAGCGTTAAAAGTGACCCTAGCGACCATCAATGTTTCTTCTTATATTCTGAAATGATGTAATATTACATTGAAGTCGCGCCAGAATACGCAGACTTGTTTAACTGGCTTTTAAATCCAACCGATGAGGTCTTAATTTTTACAAATTGGAAACATAATATATGGTAATGTAGATAAAAGTTAATAATATGGCGAAACGAGGTTAAACTCCGGGTTAAATAACGCGAGAAAAGAAGTGAGAAGCTAATGAATTACATGCGCTCTTCAGTCGAGCTTTTTCATACTACGACAATATTAGTTTGACAAATAGTGGAGAGTAATGTGCTTGTTTATGTGGTCGTTTGCGGTATTACAAACTTTATCCGCAGATTCTATTGTCCCCCAAACTCTGTCGGTTGGATCGCCTTGATCAAGAATTTAACGAGGACGAAAGTGCATAGGAAGTAATAAGACGGTTTGGAATAATTCTGATTTCGGAATCTTCTTTTTATAGATACTCGACCATTGCCTCGTGATTTCTTACTTTCCGCGAATTATAACGCTATCATATCTTTACCCTCTGACCTCACTGTTGCTGTTTTTCAGAAAGTGTTAATACTACAATTTTTATTTTATATTATTCAAATTGTCTTACTACATAGAGTTGGAACACGTCGTAATTAAATTATCGATTTTGCCAAAATTTGCGGTAAATAAATTTTTCAGTTTCGAAACTGCTCTCAAAAAAATTACCGAAGGTCAGGGGAAAATGACAATAAGAGGAGCTCAACTTAATATTTCACTGAATTTTTTTCTTTTTCTCTTTCGTGTATTCGTTTGATTTTTAGGAAGAAGTTTATAGTGCGGTGTGAACAATTATGTATGGATAGTCTAAATGTAAATGGTAACATTCACGAAGCGTTAATTTGGATCGGTCGTGGCGATTTGTGATCGTTCTGTAACCCCAGCAGGTGGTTGTGCCAAATGTTGCAACGTATACATAGGTGTGTAGGGCAATTCGCAGATAAATCCAGCGGGATTCTCACAGCTTCCGTCGTTTAGTTTTCCATCAATGAAAATCGAGCCACAGTTTTCGTTGTTTCCAAGATCATTCGGTTCTCCAGGTAGCCACAAATCGTATCCAGCTCTTGTCAAAGATTCACCATGGATCGTCACCCAATCCCCATTGCCGTATAGGTCGTGGAATCCAATGCTCGCAAAGTTTGAATCCCTCGAGCCATAATGTTGTCCTGAGTTTCTGAGAAGTTGACCGACCACTTCAGCTTCCGCACGTGAATTTATTACCGCCAAATGAGCACCTTCTTCTTCGCAAGCGTGCCGAGCCACGTTCCATGATTTTGCTTGAGTGTGAATTTTGTGCGCACCGATTTCAGGAGTGTATCTGCGGAAGAAACGTAACCAATATTTACTCTTTTGTCACTCACTTCAAAATTTATCGTTTCAACGATTGTCGGATTCAATTATATAGAAATTCCGTATAATAATCTGTTCCTCTCACGTGTAGCCATAACGCTGAGCTTGAAGTTGAAGCAGGCCCTCATTCAAGCCGGGAAGTGAATAAGGTTCAGATCCTAATGGCGAATTATTACCACCCAATGAATTAGCGTACCCGAGTACGATCCACGTTAACGCAGTCGTCATTGTTGTAGGCTCAAGTATAATACCGGAGCAACTGCATGCGGGAAGAATTTCTCATGCGAATTTATATACCCGCTGCATGAGTTACAATACATTATACCCTGCAGTGTATGTAATAAAATATAATTTGATCATGTGACTTATGAGATTGATATAGGCGCATACTATACCGTGGTGTAAATATTTACTTTGTACGTATCACTCGATACTAGAATATCCAACTGTGCTTTCATTCGACCCTCGCGATCGGTCGCGAATTAAAAAAAACGCATTTCTTAGAATCTTTTATTTGCATAGACCCGCCCTTTAATATTTGATTTTCAGTCCCTGAAGATCGTGAGATAACTGCACATCTCAACGCCCCTACTCTGCCTCCTGATCTTTAATTTTATGTAACTTACACCTTATAACAACTAACTGTAACTGATAATAATCGGAATAATTAATTTCATTAATTCTGTGACTACTGTGAAATTCTCATTTATTTTTCATCCCGTTCAAACATGTACATTCAGCGTAGTGAATTATTGCTATGTGTGGAGGAAGAAATGAAGAGGGTCCCACGGAGCAATTTCTTCATCACGTCGCCTATTTTTCTTCTGCTATTTTAGCGATGAAATTCGTATAGGAATGACGTTGAAAAAAATGTTCATATTTCTGTGGTTTCGGGACAGCCTATATGATCGTATTATTCTTAGGAGTCTTCGCTTCAAGGAGTCTTGACCAGAAAGCGTCATCGTCCTCTTCAACCGATGATGAAAGAGAATCAACTTCGCCTGTTGCAGCTAAGGTGAAAAGGAAAGATAGGAAAGATCTGGTATCCGTGCTTTCATCCGTTACCACTTCCTTGAACCAGGTTAGAACCTCTTGAGTACTGTTCACCAAATTGCTTCTTATCCAACTGGTAGCTTTTTCCATATCGTTTCTCTGCGATATTAGATTATTCCAAGTTTCAGCATCTTGATGTTCATCGAGCGCCTGATCAATGTACCATAATCCACTTTGTGTCTCATTTACTATCCGATCAAGCGCATAAGTTTCATTCTTAACTGCCGATTTTATAGCAGCCATGGTGTCCCGAGTGTTACAAAGTGATTGTTTTATCCATTCAGTTGCTGCCTCAGGATTTTTTACCATTGCTTCCCTCAACCATTCTGTTTCATTGCTGGTATCGGTTAGAACTATCAGTTCTAACCACCGAAAAGCATTTCGTGGTTTATTTGAATCAGCTATGTAAAGTTTTTTCCACAACGATTCATTTTCATCATCTTCGGGCGAAGAATCATCTTCGTCAGCGTTTCCGATTGCCGCCATAAGTAGCAAGAAAAATGCAGCAGAAGTTTCTTTGTCATCATTTTGTTCTTCTGCCATACGGTTAACCGCTGCTGTGAAAAGTGCAGATTCGTTTGACAAAGTTTCTCTCAGTTCTATTATGGCGAATTCAGTGTCATTCCTAGTCGCTTTCAAGCTCTCCCAAGTTTCAGCGTCCTGATTTGAATCCAGTGCTTGAGCTACGTACCACGATTCAACTGCTGTTTCTTCTATCAGTGAGTTCATAAGTTCAGTATTTGACGCAAACCAAGTTTTGAACACCCTCAGCGCACATTGAGTGTCATTCAGAGTCGTTTTCATATACGCTCTAGCCTCGTCAGGGTCATTAACCAGCCACTGCCTCAGCCATAATAAGTCGATGCTCGTGTCATTTTTGACGACAACGTTTTCCACCCACCAAAAAGCGTTGTGAGGTTTCTCAGTTTTTCTATAGAGTTGAAAAAAAAATTTAGGTAAGAATATAACGAACGACGAATTCTTCGTGCATTATAAAGTAGATGTCAAATCGTTATAGATTACGTTTAGGAACGAGGTAGAGGATGTTATAATAACTTACGGTACTGGGTCTGCGCTCAGGAGATAGGCCTGTCCAAGCAAGAGAAAAATCAACGGCGCCCACATAGTTGACCGGTCGAATTTGCGAATCACTCTGTTCACTGGAGGGTTGATCACGAATTTATATGCGAGATAAAAGAACCTCCACGAGCTTTCGACCCGCTCGCTATAGGACGACATTCGTTATCGCAATTCGCAGTTAATATGTCTATTAAAGTACAACCGTTATAATTAGTTTCGCGTGTGAAAGCGATAAAAGTGACCTTATAATGACGATTGCTCTCTCTGGTGATGCTCAAAATACTGCTGAAAATTAAGTAACTTATCGGCAGTTATACAACAGAACATTCCTGTAGCCTCGATTGGGAATGGACTTCGGATGCTCATGACCAAAAAAAAAGACAATTCTGCACATCCATTTAGGAAAGTTTCTACAAAAATTTTGCGAGAAAAAAAAGACAACGAATCAATCTTATTCGCAAACATTACTATCGTGTGAACTGAAGATCTGAGTCTACTTCAGACCTTCGAATCTTTCTTATCAATGACCTTCTTTTTTTTTTTTTTTAATATCATTGAGTATCGTAGGTGAAATTTGAAAGTCTTATCATAGACTGACCTTGTTTAAATTGGTAAAAAATCTATTTATCGGTCATAATTATGATATCTTCAATAACATTGCACTTCACATACTGCAAATTTGACCCGCAAATGAACCCTGTGAATTTATCCGATCGAGGATTCCATTTAGTTTCGTAATTTGTTGCATATTTGTTTGACCTACAATGAGTCGTCGGTAAGGACTAGACATAAGCTCACAGTTCAATTTACATTCTAAGTTAGCCCTGATTAAAACTTATCACTAGCCAATAGAAATTTTTATTTTTCGCGAACAAGGCGGCCATTAACCAAGGTGGTGGACTTTTGGATTCGATAAATAATTAACCATTTAATTAAAATATATTCTATATCTAAAACGATGTGTCGGAAGAATTTCCCCCGATTATTCGAACTCCGTTTCATGTTTGATTTTGTTCTTACAGAGAAATAAAAAATACCGAGTGACATTTTCACTTAGAACTAGAAATTCTTATAAATCACACGACAAATCATAGCGCATCCCATCATACTGTAGCCTTTTCATCAGATCGCGTACTCTTCTTTGCTCTTCGTTGCCGTAGTAGAGATTAGATGAAAAGCTGCAAGGAATCTGTTTACACTTCCGATGTAGGCGAAGTCGAATGCAGCGTATCATCGTCATTTTTTGCTTTGAAAAGTCTCGTCCATACCGCATCAGCTTCTTCATCCATCGAAGAGCCAGCGTCAATTTCATCTGATTCGGCTGTAAGTGCGGCTATGAGTATTCTTCTTCGAATAGATTCGGTATCTTGAGGTCCGTCGTTCACTAAATCTTGCATCCATGTTAAAATTTCTTGAGTTTGATTGGTCAGAGCTCCTCTGACCCACACCATAGCTTTTTCAGTATCATTCCTTCCCGCCTTTAATGCTTTCCAAGTTTTCGTATCCTGGTTATCATCGAGCGCCTGATCGACGTACCATAAATAATTCTCTTCTATTATATCAAACCCACTCAAACCAGTTTCATTTTTGATAGCTTCGGTTATAACCGCGACGGTTTCACGAGTATTACGAAGTGCTTGCTTTATCCAATCCGAAGTAGATGCACAATGTTGTGCCAGCCCCTCTCTCAACCATTGCGTTTGATTACTAGTATCGGTTAACACGGCTCGTTTTACCCACCAAAAAGCATTGTGGGGTCCATTCGTTTGTGCTTTAGCGACTCTTATATACCATGTGTCGTCTAAGCTGGGAGTTGTGTCGTCGACCAGGTCTTCCGCCGATACTTCTTCCAGTCGAGTTTTCGTGAACATCGCAGCTCTCCGGAAGTCATCCTCCGTCAGATATTCCAAGCCTTTAACGTAATTTTGGGTGTTGTTTCTCAGAAGATCTCTTAGCGAAACGATAGCTTCTCTGGTGTCATTTCGACCAGCCAACAACTTCTCCCAAGCTTCTGCATCTTGTTTAGAGTCTAATATTTGACTAATCCACCATTTTTCTTCGGCGATCATCACTCTTATTTTGGGCAGCATTGCCTCATCGTTTTCAAACCAGGTTTCCAATCGTTTCATAACATTTTGTACACCAGTGAGAGCCTCTCTTATCCAGGAATCAGCCGCCTCAGGATTGTTCACCATCAACTCCCTCAGCCATGATGTTTCTGGGTTCATATCATTTGCGAGGACATTTTGTTTCACCCACCAAAAAGCGTTGTGGGGCTCGTTGACAGTTCTATAATAAAAAAAAGAAAAGAAATCCCGATGAAAATAATTTATTCAATGTATGAGAAACCGTATGGAGTCTTGTTGAATCGCGCGTCAAGTACATCGCATGGTAATGGTAAAGAAATTGTAAGCCGATATAAAAAATTTCCGAATAAAATGACTTACGGTATCGGATCGGTGGCTGTCAGATATCCTTGACAAAGTAAGATGAAGATCAACGGCGACCACATTGCGTGCGATTAGATTGCTCGACGGATTCTGCATCACAAATGGCTGATCTCAACTTTTATATGTTCGACTCAAGTAACCCTTTCGCGAGCATAGGGTATGAAAATTACAAATGATATAATATTATTGCTATTAATTTCTCTTATCTGCGTTTTTTGCAGAAACGATATAAAAGTGAACCTAGCATAGATCGGTTGACCTTTGTATCAACCTTCGTTAACTGAAAAAAGAAATATTTTCACATTTAAAAAAATCAGAAACACGATCGAAGATTATTCTAAGGGTCAAATAACACGTGAGAGAAAAATCATGATCTAATTAATGTGTTTTTCAAATTATATTTCATACTGTGACAATATCATGTGAACAATTTCATCGGAAACTTATAGATCCTTTTACCTCAAAGGATTCGAGTTCCTTTTCCTGATTTATAACAGTGTGATTTTAAGGCAAGCTCATTCTTTTTTCAATCTATTTGTTTTTTCTACGTGTATCCACAACGTTGAGCCCGAAGCTGCAGCGGGTTTTGATTTATGTTCGAAAGTGAACATAATTTGGATCCTGCTAGCGAATTATTACTCCTCAATGAATTGACGTCAACGCAATCGTCAGCGTTGTAGGCTCAAACATATGAGATATTCGAGCAAGTGTCCCTGGTTTGTTTTTTCACACGATTTTATATACCCGTGACCTGCGTCGTGATATTTTAACCCGCAGATCGAATGGTTAATTATAAAATGATAATGCGACTGACGAGATAGACGTGCGGGCGTCCACATCAACACTGTACGAAGAATAATTTCGTGAACGTTATTTGCTACCAGATTATTGAAACTGTTTTCTATCAACGACACGAAAGGAACTGTAGCTTGTTGCAATTTTTCATCCCAATGTTTCATCGGCGCTGATTTAATGACTTCGATGATAAACAAACTTTTTTACATCAGCTGTTGATGTCTGATTTTTATCTTCAATCAAGACTCATCGATAACTACTTTGTCCTTGAAATGTATTTGTTAATACAAAGCATTTTTCTGAACGAAGAATTTTCTAATCTCCATATCGCTCAGCAGTTTTAACCCCATAATCAACTCGGGAGAATAATGTTAGATTTTTGTATTCTCTACTATTAATCAATAAGGGGCTATTCGGATTTGGGATTCTTAAGAAACCAGCAATATTTCCATTGCTGTCGAACGAATCAGACAACTCTAATGAATCAATGGAAATTTAATATCGTGTTTAACACCCAATTAATCAGGACTTTGAATGAAACGTTAAATATGTCGTGTTGGTGTATCGGTATGAGGACAAGATTAATAAATTGTCAGAGCCTAATTATGTTATAAAACTAACTCAATTTTTATTCCTTAATTTATTCGTACAGATACAGATGAAGGATTTCGTTTTGAAAATTGTACTGATAAACGGACGAAAAATTATAATGCGTTCCGTGCAGATGTTTATTAATTTATTTATTTATATTGCATCACACATTGACTATCCTCTCTTTTTTTACAATAAAGATCTTGTGAAAATGAGTTTGAAAAAAATACTCAAGTCATATTTTTGAGAGCAAGCCGTTCCCGATACGGGGTACTCTTATTCGCTTCGGAAAGTTTTGCCCAAAAAGCAGGATCTTCCTCTTCAACCGATGATGGACCGGTTTCATTTTCATTCGAATCAACTGACGCAAAAATAAGTCTCAGGAAAGATTTAGGATCGTCGAAATCTTCCGTAACCATTAGTTTGATCCAGGTTAGAATCTCTTGAGTGCCGTTCGACAAATTGCTTCTCATCCAATCGAGAGCCTTTTCCGTATCGTTTCTTTCCGATTTTAGTTTGTCCCAAGTTTCAGCGTCTTGATTCTCATCGAGCGCCTGATTAACGTACCATAACTCGTCTCTCGTTTCATTTTCTAGCGCGTTAAGCGCATCAGTTTCATTCTGAAGTACTACTTTTATAGCACCTAGAGTATCGCGAGTATTACAAAGTGCTTGTTTTATCCATTCGGTTGCAGACTCAGAATTTTTCACCAGCTCTTCTCTCAACCATCGCGTTTCATTTCCAGTGTCAGTTAATAAAGCTTGTTTGGTCCACCAGAGAGCATTATGAGGTTCATTCGAATGTGCTTTAGTAACTTTTTTCCACAACGATCTTTCTTCACTCGAGTCCGATGAAGAATCATCATCGTCATCGTTTTCCTCGTCGGCTGCTGACGCTAGTAGCATTAAAAGTCTTAGGAAGAATTCTACCTCTTCCAAATCCTCGTCCAACTCAACGATCGTTGATGTGATTTCTTGAGTATCATTTGTCAAAGTTTCTCTCAACGATTGTATAGCAATTTCGGTATCATTTCTACCCGCCTTCAAGGTCTCCCATGTTTCAGCATCTTGATTCGGAGTCAATGCCTGAGCTATGTACCAAGATTCAACTGCTGTTTCCTCCTTTAACTCGTTCAATACTTCGGTATGATTTGCGAACCAGGTTTCAAATAATCTTATCGATCTTCGAGTGTCTTCCAGAGCTTTTCTGATCCACGAAGCAGCCGCTTCGTGATCGTTTACCATCAACTCCCTCAGCCATACCATCTCCTCGTTTGGATCAGTTGCAACCACTACATGTTCTACCCACCAAAAAGCGTTGTGCGGCTCTTCGGTTTGGCTAAAAAAAAATTAAGGTAAGAAATAGATATCGATTAAGCAAAGAGGCAAACTGACAGTGAGATTGACAATCGCAGAATAAGATTGTGTCGACTTACGGTATTGGATCCGCGCCCAGAAGATAGGCCTGTCCGAGTAAAAGGAAGAATAATGGAGCCCACATTATCGATCAATCAAAATGCAGGATTAATTCTGCATAACAGAGGGCTAATCTCGACTTTATATACGGAACGTCTAGGAACTGACCCCGTCTAGCTGCACGACCTACTGACTCTGTGACGGTATCTCAATTAACGTTATATAAAATCGTTTTTTGTTTTTATTCCGTGCAAAAGTGATAAAGATGACCCTAATGACCATCACTGCCTATGCTAATGCTTCAAACTTATGTAATAAATCGGTGTATTCAAAAAATGGAATATTTACTCCGAATCAGTCTTGATCGAAAACGATCTTTGTATGCTGGTAGCGAAGTGATTTCTGAATTTTTTACGAATCGGAGGCAAAGTAAAATGAACATTCAGAGGTCATAGAGAAGGCTGAGCAACATCTGAACGTTAATAGATCGGTGTATTGTGGCGTATTCGTTGTGATCACAATTTTGTTTTATTTCAAATTTGATTAACGATAATTCGAATAAACAGGAAAAAAATTCATCCGAGTGATAATTTGCACGCAGGCATGAGTCGATTTTAAAGTTCATTTTCCTCTTCTTTATATCCGAAGCTACTTAATACAGAAATTTGTTGACGCTAATGTTGATATCATTATCGTATACTTCTCATAACATTGGCTGAAGAAGAGGGTGAATACGATTAGACCACAATTAGAGAATAGCAGCTTATCATCGAAAGCTACTTTAAAAACACGAATCGTTGAAATGAAATGATCAGTCTGAGCTATAACTCAAGTGAAAACGGCCGAATTTTAAGTGCAAGTATAACTGATTAATCAATTATGGTTCGTACTGTACCGACTCAATTATTACTCGTCGCTCTATTGGCTATTATCAAAATTACGGCGTTTCCCGCAGAGGGTGGTTTTTACTTTGTAGGTTTTCCTATAGGTGAGTGTATTTCTTCGTGTTGTTTGCTTAGATCCGAAATAACCGATGTTTTGGCTAATATTTATTCGCTTTGCTGTTCAGGCAATGCTGGGTCTCCATCTTTGACATCGCACTGTCTTCTACGCATCGAAGCACGGCCCAAGAGAGATGACTATACGTGAGTCACATAATTGAATCTCGAAAATTGAAGTTTCCTGCTGAGTTTTGTTCAATTTCTTGTAGTTACGTGCCAGGGGTTGGTGGCTACAAGGTTCACACCCGAGCAGTTCTATGGTCAGAAGCTCGAGAAGCCTGTCAAGAGGAAGGTGGACACTTGGCCATTATCAACAGCATCAATGAGTCAAAGACGATGGCTTCAATTTTTAAACGCTCACCGGCAATAAGTGGTAGCGAATATCCAGAATATGTGTCGATCGGTTTTCACGATCTTTACTGCGAAGGTGAATACATAACAATCCATGAAGAGTCAGTAGCCAAGGCTGGATTTGACCAATGGGAATCCGGACAACCTAATAATTATAATAATCAAAATTGTGGAGCGATGAACAAGGATGGACTATTAACTGACTCATGGTGCAACAAACCATTTGGTTTCATGTGCGAAATACCAGAACAGCAACCTTAACAATAATAGTTTAATTAAAAGTCAAATCGATAAAATATGTATTATTTAATAACCATGGGATATCCGTAAATAAAACCGGGTGCCTTTTATGGAATATTCTGCAGCACGGTTAAGATCCACAAAATATTTTACCGTCTACCGGAATTCGTCAAATTCTTATTTAGACTTCTCGATCAGTTACAAATATTGACGTAATAATCGAACTGCAAATACAAGTTCTGGAATTTATAAGTAGGCGTAATACCTACTGATTCAAAGTCAGTCAAACTGTGAAAAGCTTTGAATTCGGTCAAAGGGGATCAAACGGATAAGGTATAAAATCTAATTCGCCTGAAACGAATCTCTTTGGAAAGGATTATATGATGTAAGTTTTCTTAGCATTGTGATAATAATACGGCTGTTATTTGTGATGTCAGAGAGATTACGAAGATGGAAAATCACAGAATTTGACAGATATCAGTTCAAATTCGATTTATTGAAAATGCCATCATGATAAGCTTGACATTTTTCTTACAAATTACGTGGATATAGTTGTGAACATAACTCGAAAGGTATGCGAGGCATTGTCACCCTCAATCACAGCACTTGTCGGAGCTCATTACAACATTTGTGAAATGAACTTAGACTTCCGTTGGATATGCAACGTATTCCCAAGGCTGTTCGCAAATGAAGCCGTATGTTTTATCGCAGTTAATATCATTGTAAAAACCAGTACTCGTGAATGAACCACAGTCCTCATCAACGATGCTTGGCTCACCGGAAGCCCATTTTAGCCATCCGGACTTGTCTAATGGGTTACCGTGGACAGTGACGTAGTCCCCTTTGCCGAAGCATTCGTAAAAACCAACGTGGAGGTAGAAAGAGTTACTCGAACCCTTGTGATCTTTGCCTACCCAAAGCTGCTTGATAGCTTCGGCTTCAGCGTCCGAATTCACCACTAGCAATTGACCACCTTCAGCAATGCACGTCTTTCTGGCCTCGAATCAAGTAGCCGCTGTGGTATGGAGCTTGTAGGCACCAACGTCCTTGACGTATCTTTGAAAAAAACAATCACCGGGTTCATTACGACGTTGAAAGAATCGCGAAGATTTTTCGTATTCCGAAGCAGCTGACAGAGGACGTTGAAAATTAATGATAGAATTTTCAGTTGACTTAGGTGTAGTCGGAGCGTCTGACTGGAGGCAGACAAGGCTTCAATTCTCGCCTGGGTAAGGTGACTATTTGGGTCTCATTAAAGTTCGGTTGTAGGAGACAGAAGCTTCCGAAGATAGCAAATGCGAATGGGGTGAGCATCGTTGTAGCGTTTGGGTGAATACAAGCAACTGCATAAACCGAAAGAATTTGTTCAGGATTATATAGTCAAAATTCATGACCTTTGAGATTACGGCTACAGAGATTATCCCGAAGCCTTTAATCAGCTACTAAGTTATATCTTTTTCAACAATCCTTCATGAGAAATAAAAAAGTCACAGAGTCTATCTTGAACGCCACGTCAACCATAAAATCATCCCAAAGGAATAATCAAATTTTCGCTATACGAAATCGAATATTTTTCACGCAATCCTAATAATATGTAGGTTAATATCAGAGAATCAGTAATTCAAAGAAGGCTTTCAATTTTCTAGCGAAGGCTGCAGCTCTTTGGTCACAAGGTACAGAAATACAAGGAGAAGTTCGATTTTGATAATTTTATTTCATGGCTACATACGTACTAACGAATAATTCAATACTAAACAAAGAAAAGGTGAATCATTTATATGGTATTTCGCAAATGAAACCGTATGGAAGGTCACATCTGATATCGTTGAGTAGTGCATCCTTTTTTTGTACAGATCCACAATTTTCCAGTCCGCCTTTATTGTCTGGTTGACCAGCTGCCCATGCGGAGTAACCAGCCCTACCCAAAGATTCTCCGTGGATAGTCACGTACTGACCCTTACTGTACAACTCGTGGTAACCAATACTGGCATAATTTGGATCACTCGATCCAACTATTGTTCCCGCCTTCTTGAAAAGCCTCGCTATCGCCTTGGCTTCAGCCTTCGAATTTATGACGGCCAAATGCCCACCTTCATCTTCGCAGGTCAATCTTGCCTCGTTCCATACTACAGCTCGAGTATGTAGTTTATAATAACCAACACCCGGTGCATACCTGAAATGTGCAGATATTCGGAATAGATTAATTTTTTCCATCGAAACTTCTGATAAAATTTTCAAAATCTTACTCACGTGTAGTCATCTCGTTTGATGAAAGGATCACTCCAAAGTATGCAAGAGTAAGACGATGGTTTGATCGTCGCTCTGACGACTGTGCAATGAGAAACGGAGAGAAAAATTTTAAGATTCACTTGATAGATACAAAAAAAAAGATGGTGGCTAATGGTCAAATTTTGTAAGACAAAGCTCAAATTCTACAAAAATAATTTGGTTTCATTTTTCAGCTCTTCGAATAACTTTGTGTAAGACAGAGGAAAATTTTCTTAATATTTCAACCCCGACAGGTAAATCTCGAACATTGGCTATCACTCTTCGTTGATCATCTTTCCCAGAATTATTCTATGTCGCCGGACTTACCGGGGATTGGAAATGTTCTATTCGCTGGACTCGCCAATTCTGCACGTCCGATTGCAATGAGGGCCAAAAGCACTATTTGAATTCCGACGGTAAATACTGACATGATCGCTATAATTAATTATCTCAATTACGTTTGGAACCTAAATCAACTCTGACAATATCGAATCGTGGTTCACGATTTATATACCAAGTTTTCGGTTGATTCCAAAATCGTTTTCGAGAATCACAATAATATTGCATGTACATTGTACATCGATTAAGGTGTGAGCGATGGTTACTTTTGATCGATTCGGGATCGAAACACACTAAAAACGATGAACGAACAAAAACAAAGATGTTATCAAACAAAGAATTGCTGTTTCTTGTCACAGTTCACCGAAATTCTTCGACACGACTCTGATCCCAAAGTGCGAATTGATGTCCTTCAATTAATACTAATGCGGTCGAGATGATAACGTGCAGATGTTATCTCTGAAACCAGATAAAAAGAACAAGAAACGAACGAAAGTTGTCGAAAGTTCGCCGTAACCATATCACGATAAGCCATCGCTTCACGCACCGCTATCGCCTAAACTTTTTTTGTAGCACTTGGACGATTTTCTAGTGCAAAATAGTTTTCGTTCGAAATTGATGCGTTCAGCAGATCGGCCGTCGCTCATCAAATACCAGTAAGTTTTGGTGCTGAGGAGATATGTGATTTATGAGTTCTATAAATTGCACGGAGAAAGGATGACTTCAGGAATCAAGAATTCCTCGGTGTCCTCACAATCATTTGACCTAAGAACGAGGCTTATAGGCCATTTCAATGTATTGTGACCTCAGAAACACCATTCCGTCGAGTAAATCGTAAATGTAAATGAAATAAAAGTAAAAGTATATGAATTATCAATTGATGGATTTACAGCAGTGCTTGGAAAGTTTTCGGAGATCTTCTCAGTTCGGGTTTACAAAGAAGGCTGGTAGTTTCGTGAACAGGCTTTTTTATTTATAATATACGATAATGATGACAGTAATCAAAGCGAGTAAGTTATCTATTTGTATTCTCGGTCCACTCATTGACGTACAAGTAGTGTGAGGTATCTCGCATATGAATCCATATGGCCTCTCGCAACTGATGTCGTTAAGTCGTCCAGATTTGTTGATCGATCCGCAGTTTTCCGCACCTCCAGCGTTGTCCGGTTGACCACCTGCGAATTTTGCAAACCCAGCCCTCTTCAAAGACTGACCATGAATGGTGACGAAATGACCTTCGTGATAAAGATCGTGAAAACCGATAGCAGCGTAACTTGGATCTACTGATCCGGTAATGGGCTCTGAATTTTTGAAAACCTCGGCTACCGCATTTGCCTCAGCGATTGAATTGATGATCGTCAAGTGGCCGCCCTCCTCTTCGCAGGTCAATCGAGCCTCATTCCACGGTACCGCTCTGGTGTGTAGTTTGTGACCTCCGATTCCAGGCGTGTATCTGATAATATTTGAAAATGGAAAAAAGATAACAGGAAATCTCTCACAAGAAAACTTTTAGATCAAGTCTCATTCTCACGTGTAATTGTCTCGTCTCTGAAGAACTTGGTCGTACAAATAACAAGGAAGTCCGGCAGAATAAGCTGAAAAAAAAACCACAACAAATCAATTCTCTAAAAAAATGGTGATACTAACGTACGTAAGACCGAAAATTAATTTTTCGCCCCTCCGGGCGAGAAGCGGCAAGTTTCGTCCCGCTGCGCGAAACGAAGATGCCGCTTTCCGCCTCCATCGAGGAGAAAAATAGTATACACACCATGGGCAGTAAATAAGAAAGCCTCAGATCACATGTTTGTTAACCTCGGCTTCGCCTCGGCCAACAATTTACATGTGATCTGAGACATTTCTTACTTTGCTGCCCTAGGTGTGTAATATACTATTTCAGGAACCACAATACCAAGAAACTCACCTAGTTCACCAATAAATGGACCATTGAATATCGACATATAGAAGATCGAGTTATCTGCACTGCTTGGTGATTGTATTTGATCTGCCATTATCAGTGAAGAAACTGACAGTTGAAGTACAACGATAATTGTTATTACTTTAGTCATGTTTTACAAATTACCGATCGACGAAACGAGGTGTTTTCTCAGGATAAATAAAGTGAAATGCAGAAACGGCTGTCTTCGTTCAGCTGATCAATGGAGACTGAAATCATCGAATGATGCTTTGGAATTTATATAAATCGCAGTTATCGTGCTCGCTGGTAATCCCTGGCCTTCTTCCTTCTCGTTCGTTAATTATTATTTGGATAATTATTTAGAAGTGGGGCTCCAGGTCAAACTCGCTGCAAAAATTTTTCCAGGAATTTGGGGTGATTTCTGAGTGCTCCGACAGTAATTTCAAGGCGGGAGAGACATAGTTTTCTTATCATAACACGCTCCACGTAATGAGTCACGAATAAAATGATTCACTCCATTCCGTCGGGATGAATGATATGAAAATATAGATCAATTCGAACGATATCTCTGTATACTTACAATGATTCTGCTGCTTGAAAAAAACTGAAAAAAAAACTCACGGAATTTCGAGTAGACTTTCGAAGCCCCCTTGAAAAAGTACGGAAAAGTTTTTTCCAAAATTTGGAAGGTAACTTCAACGTGTTTCAATAAACCGACTACGGAATACCATAGCATTCAATGTCGGCCTGAGCTTCCCTCATAGCCCACGGACGATTTTTGTGCCTGTAGAAAAATGGGAAAAACTTACATGAAAAGAAAAATTCGAAATAATAACGCTGCTATACAACTACGATGCAATGCAACGCATAATAATTACCAAAAAAAAAGTTCATCCGTTCACGTGATATAATCGTGACCCTTACCTGGTGCGTACCTGAAATGTACCGATATTTAGAATAGATTGTTTTTTTCTAACAAAAAATTCTAGCAAATAGTCAATTAAAACTCGATCATTTTTATAGATGCATCGATTTGGTTAGCTGATTTGGATATCTGCAGGGCTCCAAATACATCAGAGTAACCCATCAACACCTGTTAAACCATATCATAATGGAAAGCTGATTTTTGGCCCGAAAATCGAAAAAACCAAAAGGGTATACCTTAGATTTTTGTCGATTCTGTGGTGAGAAATCAACTCTTGATTTTGATAGGGTTCGATAGGGGCTCATAAGCTATTTGAACGTAATTTGACCTCAGGAACCCTACTCCTTCAAGTAAATCGTGCTAGGAATGAATCCGATCGAGATATTTTGATTTTTACACTTTTCAGAGCGGTAAATCGATTAGAACTCGATCAGTTTTATAGATGGATTGATTTGGTTAGCTGATTTGGATTCCTCGGCTCAAACTACACCAGAATAGCCTATCAATGCCTATTGAACCATATCGAAATTGACAGTTGATTTTTGATAGGGTTCAATAGGGGCCTATATCGCCTGCGAGCCTAACAAAAACGAGACTTTGCCGTATTTGTATCACGGTGGCCGATCCAAATCGCACCAACGTAGCAATTTTGAATCTTTACTAATAACATGCCGATCATGTGATTGGAAAAGGTCGCATATCAAGACATTGCAGATAATTCATTTTTAATATTTATTTCAATAATACTTTGCAAAGATTGACATGATTTTTGTTTTCCAAATTACATCAATAACGATCAAGCGATCGCTGCCTCGCATATGAATCCATATTTTAAATTGCAGTTGAGGTCATTAAGGCCACCATCTTTGTGCAAAGATCCACATCTTTCTGCACTCTGGTAATAATCTGGCTGTCCAGGTGCCCATATGGTGTAACCTGCCCTTGCTAATGTCTGACCATGAATGGTTAGATATTCTCCTTGCTGCCAAAGATCATGAAAACCTATGAACGCGATATCCAGACGATGCGTGCCTGTAATAGATGGTGATTTTTCCCAAAGATCAACTATCGCGTTTGCTTCGGCGATTGAATTTATGATAACCAAATGACCACCCTCTTCTTCGCAAGTACGTCGTGCTTCGTTCCACGTCAATGCTCTGGTATGAAGTTTGTGTCCACCGATTCCAGGTGTGTATCTGTAGCGCGAGAAATGCCATCGAAAAATATGAAAACAAAATTCCAAATAAAACAATTGGAACAAAAAATTTCATACTCACGTGTAATCATCGCGCCTGAAAACTGGTTGACTACGTAATAGACATGGAGGAAGAATAGGCTGGGACCAGTTACGAACTAGAACGAAAAATTTCTCTTTCAATCATCAGTCCGATCGATTCTGGAAATTTCTCGTTATCTTACCGGGGGTTATAAGGTACGACCAGATAAAGTCCTGAGTGTCGTGAAATTGTTGCGCTTCTGTCTCCAGAAAGAGGAAGACTAACAATGAAATAATTGACGTCATGGATTTCATGATGTGAATCATCAATTAATGGATTCACAGAAATGTCACGAAAGTTTCCAGAGATATTCTCAGTTCGGGTTTACAAAAAAGACTGGTAGTTTTATTTACGAGGTTTCTATTTATGATAATGATACAATCAAAGCAAGCAAGTTATTCCCCGTTGCCTTACGTCATATCACTCTATTTGTATTTTTGTTCAACTCGTTGACCCGATGGGACTGTTATCACTTTGCTCTTAACTCCACATAATGCGTATCGTCAATTCCGCGAAGTCCTGTATAATTACTTCAAGAACGTAGGTGTAGAACAAAAATTTCAATACATATTTTTCCACTGTGATAATTTTACATTATTTCAAGTAGTGTAAGGTATCTCGCATATAAATCCAAATCGCACTCCGCAATTGATGTCGTTCAATCGTCCAGATTTGTGGATCGATCCGCAGTTTTCCGCACCTCCAGCGTTGTCCGGTTGACCACCTGCGAATCCTGTGAACCCAGCCCTCGCCAAAGACTGACCATGAACCGTTACGAATTGACCTTCGTGATAAAGATCGTGAAAACCAATAGCAGCGAAATCTGGATGTGGTGATCCGGTGATGGGCTCGGAATTTTTGAGAACCTCGGTTACCACATTTGCCTCAGCGATTGAATTGATGATCGTCAAGTGGCCGCCCTCCTCTTCGCAGGTCAATCGAGCCTCGTTCCACGGTACTGCTCTGGTGTGTAGTTTGTGACCTCCGATTCCAGGTGTGTATCTGATAATATTTGAAAACGAAAAAAGATAACAGAAAGTCTCTCACGAGAAAACTTTCAGATCAAGTCTCATTCTCACGTGTAATCGTCTCGTCTCTGAAGAACTTGGCCGTACAAATAACAAGGAGGTCCGGCAAAATAAGCTGAAAAAAAAAACAATAATAAATTAATTCTCCAAAAAAATGGGGATAATAACGTACGTTAGACCAAAAATGAATGTTTCAGGAACCAGAATGCCAAGAAACTCACCCGGGCCACCAACGAATGGACCATTGAATATCGACATATTATATATCGACATACCTGCTCTGCTGGGTGATTGTATTTGATCTGCCATTATCAGTGAAGAAACCGACAGTTGCAGTATAACGATAATTGTTTTTACATTAGTCATGTTTTACAAATTATCCGTCGACGAAACGAGGTTTTTTTCAGAAAAAATGGAGTAAAATGCCGAATCGACTGCCTTCGTTGAGCTGATCAACTGAGACTGAAATCATCGAATGACGCCTTGGAATTTATATACATCGCAGTTATCGTGCTCGCTGGTGATTCCCCGGCCTTTTTTCTTCGCGTTCGTTAATTATTATTCGCAGAACGAACACCTAACGTCGAGCAATTCATGCCATTATACCGTATCTATTTGTTACTGATTTTTTCTTAGCAATCTGTTGGAACGAACGCTCAAGCCATGTTAATTATTATTTGCCTGAGTTACATATTTCATACCTACTATTGTGAGGGATTTTATAGATGGTTCGGTGATACGGGTTAAACCAGTGCAGCGAGAAAGGAGTGAGATGAAAGAGTGAGTGAGGGTAAGAAAAAAACTAAAGATGAGGTGATTTAAACAACACGAGATTGATTTATTCAGTGACAACGAGATACCAGCGGTAAAAAGCGAACACGATAGCGGTTCCCCTTGCGTAGTTCGAGAAATACTGATTTCAATATAAGGACTTTAGTTGTTCGCAGAAGTACACAGATATTATACAAGGATGACGGCTTAGAGTTCATCTACGACACACAGGTGATAGTTCTTTTGCTAGAGATGCGCGCGAAGGCGAGTGCGGTGCTTAGTGCGGATCGCGAGCACGTAAACATTGCACAGCGGTGTAGGTGATGGGCTCTGAATTTTTAGAAACCTCGGCTGCTCGTACTGCTGGCCGTCCAGCTGACCGGACCAAGTCTGACTTTAAACTTTGCCCGAACACCTACGTTATTCCGAAAATGAGAATTTCATGACGACAAATTTGGGGCGACTAAAGAACAAAAAAAAAAAAAAAAATTGAATTGTTTTAAAAAAACACGTGTATAAATTTAAAAATCAATTTCAGCATGATCTGAGAGAACAGTCAATCGACCCGTAGTAATTACTCCCGAGTTAATTAAGTATTGTGAGAAAATTGAGCTCTCGCATTCGCATCAGCGCTTAAAAATTGCTGATCGTCATTGAATCGCAGTAAGTTGCGCGAATTTTTCAGAATTCAATTGGAGAGGCCCGGGATTCCTGGGGACTTTCCAGTGAGGTTTTTTCAATTCATACAATTTTAATTCTATACAAATTTCATCGAGTATGGATAATTAGCATTCGCTCATCTCATACGTTCAATCATCTCATCGCAGAAGTACTTTTTTTCTATCTTTTAGTACAATATACAGAGGACCAAGATGCAAAAAAATAGGAGGAATATCAAATTGCATGGCTCTTGAGAATCTTTTGGTATTTATTATAATAAATTCGGATAAATACATCGATGTACAATGAGCTGTATAATTTTACAAATTTTTATACGCTGTACTTTTGACATGTGATCTTCATCGTCAGTCGATTCATTGTAGACCAGGATGGTAAAACCGCGTTTCATTACTGCGTTTTTCTTTCGTTTTTTAATTTATTTTCATTTTCTTTCTTCGGTGTTTGAAATCCTTATCCGTCACAAAGGTTGAAGTTATTTTCTCAACCGTTGTCAGATTTTGGGTGAAACAGACGTGATTTCAGCCACAAATAAAATTCCACTTCTTTAGCCAGATATTCCGTAGAAATTTTTTCTTTCAAGGATACTGTTTTCAGTTCCTTAACTTCACTCGGTATTTTTTTTTTCACATCTGAAACAATAGAAAATCGAACCAGATCATTTTCACGATATCTCCATGTACTTACAATAATTCTTTCCCTTGGAAGAAACTAATTAAGAACTCACGAAATTTCGAGTAGACTTCCGAAGCCCCCTTGAAAAAGTATGGGAAAGTTTTTTCCAAAATTTTCAAGGTAACTTCAACATGTTCCAATAAACCAACTACGGGATACCAGCGTTCGATGTTAGCCTGAGCTTCCCTCATAGCCCACGTACGATTTTCATGTCTGTTGAAAAACGAAAAAAACATGAGAAGAAAAAAGTAATACAAAATAACAACGTTGCTATACAACTACGATGCGATGCAACGCGCAATAATTGCCGAAAAGAAAGTCCATCCGTATACGCGGTATAATCGTAATTGCGTAATCTATACGCCGCGCGAAAGGTGATCTACCTATAATATGAATAAAATGTGTGGGAAGCGGGTCGCGGATATTGAACTTGGTATATTGTTTCAATGATCTCTTCGTTCATGATGAACTCTGATAATTCGTTATGTAACAAAGTAGAAACAAGATAATAGCAAACTAGAAAAATAAAAAGACTCTATATGAGTGGTGAGGAATGCACGGTCCGTATTTCTGTGCATTTACATGTGTTCGTAAAGCATTACATACCGCTGAGAAACACATCATCCCATTTATTCCCACGAATGTACACACCTGAATACCTATGTGCAGATTTACGTAACGTCTGACCTCACGCAAAAGGTAAACCGTCTCGAAATCAAAACTCACCGAACTCGGCGTTACGGTGAAAAAATATTAAAAAAAAAAAATTGAAGAAAGAATTCGAAAAAATACTTTTAAAAGATGTTATATTGCATGTAATGTGCTTACGTGCATCTGGGATCCTGTCCACAAAAGTAAGCGATTGATCCGCAATACGTTGGATCAACGCCCTTCTTATTATACCTGAGGTAACGAAAAGCAAAAAATGTATTTAGTGCGGGTTGCTAATGAGATAGTTTTATTAAACTCACCGTTTTATTATTCTAGGGTCAAGAGGGTTCCTGGCCATTGAAATAAAGGTTGGAGCTTGACGTCCGAATGCTGAGAAATTGAGGAATCTTAAATCGGCGTCAAAGGTCAACGGCACAGCCTCGCGTTTCATTATAATTGTGATGTCTTCGACGAGAAGCTCCTGCATAAGAAATATATTGTACGTTTATTATTATGAAAATGATATGTAAAAAAAAAGTCATTGAAGATAGACGACGTGTGAATATAATTATTATTGCGGTGAAGGATAATTCCACGTGATATTGTATCTACACTTGGTAAATGTCAGGGTAACAAAAATTTACGATAGCGAGTGTATTTATCCTATATATCGATGAAATTGAGCCGATGGTATTGAAAGAAAACATAATCAAATTAACAACAATTACGCTATAAAATTTCCGAAGGTTATGTTTATGAAGAACGTACGTTACGGTTATGCCGCTTGTATATTGTACCGATCCTGACGCGGGTTTATTTCATTGATGCAAAAAAACCAGCTGAGTAAGACAGAAAAAATGAATAGTCATTTGGTACAGCGATGTAAATTTAATAGCTGAATAATAAAAAATCATTGTTCTTAGAATTGGTGATTTGAAAACACAAAAAAGGTCAAATAGCAATAAAATACCATTTGCGCCAAGGTTCGCGAATCATTTTCGAAATCATATTATTTTATTAACGTGAGATCTGAATCTAAAACTGAGTAATTGTTACGAGGATGATAACTGACCGATCAACTTTGAAAACTGACCATACCAGACTAGACTAGATATCTACTTACAACGGTACATGGTTTTATTCATCGCAGCAGCTTTCCCTCTTCAAGTATTGACCAATACATATAATTACTGTTCGGAATATCTAACGTATGTACGAACATGAATCTACGTACGCTCTACTTACGTCCCATATTTTTTCAGAGTATGAAAAAGTTTAATTCTCACTCTAACTCGACGCGATACTTCATTAGGGAATTTTCCATGTGGCATCGCAGCATACAAATCGACAGAGAAAAATCAATAAATATAATAAATCTAATGTAAAATAAGACGTTAGTCGGTGAATGTAAATTAGATTGAGTATCGAACTTGAACTTGTGGATCACCAAACACTCGTATAATAAAAATGGCGTAATGATAATAAAGAGATAATTATATGCAGGAATTACTCATAACGCATATCGCGTAACATGATGATACACACGCCGATTAATGAGAGTTCGTAAAACTGACCTGCTGAAGAGTTGTGAGAAGGTTTTCGTCGCCCGGGGGCAATCTTATGTGTTTAAAAGCATTCGAACCCTGAAGACGCTGCAAAATTAGAACTAAGAGCTCCGCTCCAGCACCCGGAAGTCTTGTTATCATCAGCGTGTAATCATTCATTTCTGGCATACTTCGACGGCCTCCTATTTCCGCCAGGGATGGGGTAACGAAACGATGAGCCTGAAGACGAATTCAAATATGAAAAACAAAAAAACAGACTGTGAACGGAAAATTTCCACACTCTTTTTATGGTTTTTGAACGTTAAAAATTTCATTTACCTGATATCTCGAATCACTAATTTCTAGGTTTTTTTCAGGTTTGGAATCCCACGACAACGTAGTCGTGACGCCCACTTTGGTGATTTTTGAAGACGAGTCTTCTGATTCCGGTACCGTCATTAATACTTTGTTTAAAACGACGAACGCGATTGTCAAGCATACGATTATGCTCGTTACCAAACTGTTGCATCGTCGCATCATCGTAGTTTTTCTTACACCCATTTCCGAATTTCAAACTGAGTTTTATATCCGCTTATTCACAATTTAAACGTCCAATTTCCAACGTTTAAGTCTGCCGCGTTACTGGAGAGAATGTCAGTGGGTCACAGACTTCTCAGCTAGTAATCCCCCACATCTTGTTCTTTCAAAGAGGGAATCAGCTGCGGATCCCCACCAAGAATAAATAATGAAATCCCCATAGAGTACAATTCTGCTTCAACTGTACCATTTTCGTTTCAGATTTATCGCTGCCTCAATCAGACACGCGTTTCACCTACACTTACAGTACTGTGTATATCTGATGAAAAATGAATTTTCTCCGCGGATATGATTGGTGTGGATAACCCGTGGAAAGCGTTTGTCTTAGCTTTCTATCTGATTTTAATTCCTACGCATAAATTTGTAACACCTGTAGATGGAATAAATTTTTATGATCACTCATATAATTGAGAATATATATAATATTCTCCACGAAAAATGTCATTGCAAAATCATGTGGTAATTTTTGTGTGGATTCAAATCGTGTTATTCGATTGTGAAAATAACTCATTGTTGATCGCACGCATGCCCTGGAGGCAATTTTGTAATCGAATTTATATAGGTATACGTATTGTATTATGGATTGTATTTGCATCTACAATACGAGTGAAGAGGTATAAGAATAATAATAGTAGCTGGTTTCAGAGATGAGATCAAACTCCGTAGGGAATAAACGAGTAGGTACCTAATGGCGTTTAATTTAATGGGAATATAATCGTGCTCGGTATACTGAAAGAAACTTTCTAATTGACAATTCTAATCTAACGAGTACAAATAATTCTGATCAGTAAACTTTGTAACTTATAACAGAAACCATAATTCTGCCATCGGTAGTCGGTAGTCGGTAGTCGGTAGTATTTACCGCGTCATGATCGTATTTCAAAAAATTTAGCTTTCTCCGTAGATTCTTTATATTTATTGCTAATATATTATACGTCTATTCCGTTTCTAACGATTCAGAAAAGCGCATCTGACTCGTAATGTAAAATTAACAGATAACAGCGAGCACGTAAGCGAAAATTTTTAATTATGCAACGCTTATTTATATGCTGGTTAGTTATTTACATAGATCATATCACTGCGTGCATAAGCTCCAGAGAAAAATGTGGTAAAATGAAATGTCGGCATCCCGCTCGGGTTCGAATTTTTAGTAAATGGTTTATCCACCAGCCGGCCGGCAGAGCTGCGCGTATCTCGTTGCTCCACGTGGTATTGCGCAGATATGTTAGAAACTTCTGGTTTATTTCCAAACAGTTTTACCTAGAAGATGGCCGTGTACGATTCGGGAAGAAAGAATTGGGAAGATTTAGATGTTACTAAAGAGGAATTAGATACTTTGACAGACTGCTTGAAGAAAGAAGAATTCCGTAAGCTATTATTTGAATACGCCGAGGAGGTGACCAACCCGGAAAACAAGAAATTGTACGAAAAAGAAATAACCCAATTGGAGAAGGAACGAGGCGTCGATGTCACGTTCGTTAACCCTGAGCCGGGTTACGTAATAAAGACCAGTGTTGACGGAAGCAAAAAGTGTTTTGTCAATATAAGTAAAAGTTCAACGGTCGGAAAACCCACCAGCCATCCCACCTACGAGGGCGGCCACAAGGGCTTACAGTGGTCGATTCCTTACTCTCTTGCGCCTCCAAGAGATGACCTTGATAAAAAAAATACCCGGTGCATAGTTTTTGATGTGGTATTTCACCCCGACACAATCCACCTTGCCACCAAGAACTCGAAATTTCGAGATACCGTTAATCAAACAGCCTTGGATGGCGTTGAGAATAATTTCAAGGTGAAACTTGACCGTAAAAACATCAAGTTTCCGAAGCTCGGTTTCAAAGGTGTAAGTCAGCCCACAGTAATCCGGAAAACATGCGAAAAACCGCATACAGAATCAGAAAATCCCATAGATTTGGAGCCAGAGATTTACCAGAAACTCATGAGCAGCTATGATGATAACAGGGCTCAACACTTTAGACTCAATTGTGAGAAACCTCAGAGACCAGCACCTCCAACTAAGTACTACAAGGACAAGCCCAAACTAGAGAATGAAAAGTCTGCGTACACCACCCCAAAATTCTACATTAAACACCAAAATGATGTAGAAATAGAAGACTTCCAAAACCACAAAAATGCAAAGCTGCACACTGCCATTCCCAAGAAGCTTGTAGTCGTTATTGACCTCCCTTTACTCAAAACTGCAGATGATGCCTCTCTCGATGTCCAGGAACGCCTTGTTCTTCTCAAAAGTGAAAAGCCAGCTAAATATGACCTCCAACTTCCCTTGCCCTACAATGTTGACCCTGATAGTGGAAGCGCCAAGTTTGACCCCAAGACTAAAAAGCTGACGGTCACTCTGCCGGTCATTAGGGGAATCATACCTCTAGGTGACCTCAACAAAGAAGATAGTGGTGTTGACAGCGATCATGGCAGTCCGTCGGCTGGATCCGCGGATGAAGCTGAAGCTAGCTCCAAAAAATCTCTTGTCAAGTTAATTGATGACACGGAAAGTGCTGTTAGTGAAGTTGAAGATACGGCATTAAGAACTAGTAAAGAAATTCCATTGGAAAAAATGCCTTTTATAAATCCTAACATTAAATATTCTATTCCTGCCTTTACCTGTAATTTATATGATAAGATCATCGCTTTTACTATTCATCTTAAAAATGTCGACCCCGCGTCTATACAGCACAGAACTTTGGAACAGAATTGTGGAGTGCATCTAATTCTCACTTCTATTGGCGCTGGATTTTTCCCTGTGTATTATTCCCTGTGCTTTAAGACTCCTTCACGGGAATCCATCAAGCCAGAATCTCTGACCATTGAACCTTGGGACAACAATGTCATCCTTACAGTTGCTGTGGATAGCAGTAAAGAGCTCACCCAATATTATGTTGGAATCGATGAGGAATTCATGGAACTCAGAAACCTGCCTACTGCAGTATCAATTACAAATAAACTTAAGGAACTTATGGTAATGAGCAATCAATGGCATGCAAGAACTTAGTGGTATATGATTATAACTTATTCTGCCAGTTTTTACAAAACAGAAATACGATTTACAGTTTGCAAAATCGTCCTCTGTAGATGACCTAGTTACTGCTTATCAAACAACTCACTGATAAAATATTTAACGCTTGTTTTACCATCCAGCTCTTGCTATAACATTAACAGTAGATCTTCCAAACACTTTAATAGTTTTTCATAAATAGATTACAATGCATCCCATAATTGCATTCTTATCAAATAACATTTTTTATCGAGCTTAAAAAATTAGCAAAATCTAATTCTCTTATCTGTAGACAAGTCTCCTACTAAAAATCTCACCTGCTCAATGTTTTTAAAAATAACATGATAGCTTACAATGAGTGGTATATTAGATTGTGCGATACAAGCCTAAAGAAGGATGAATAATGCTTGTTATGAATTTTTTTATCTTTGTATTTCTAATTTTATTGTTCGTTATCTCAATTTATCCACCTTTTAATGTCATTTGATAACACACAGATATATTTCGGTATCATTTCATCGGTCCAATTCGTCACTCTCTCTGTGTTGGATAATAATCATATCTATAGATATAATTCATACTCCCATTTTGAGAATTCGAGTACAGTTTGCTTTTGTCTTCTGTTATTGGCTCTAAAGAATTCACAGCCACTCCACTGTTGTTTTCTGAAATGTAGAACCAATGTTATTGATGCATGTGTGTTAAAACACCTGTACAGATATTAGTTTAAGACTAATAAGGCAGGCAATTCATGGTCACTTTCGCTGATCCAAAGAATCCGTTTATTTGCAAGTTCGATACACTAGAATGAATAATCACGGTTCAATTATTCAATGTTTCAGATCGAACCGCAGTCGGAAACAGAGAAAAAAATTGTAGTTGTTGCAGAAGGGGATGATATGGTGATAAACATAACGCCAAACCAGTTGGATTCAGATGATGAAGCTGAGCAAGAAGATACAGACTCTTCGCGCTACGACGATCGTAGATCGATTTCAGAAAGTAGTGGGGATGAATTGAATCATACCCGTGGTACCCCAGGCAGATCTAAGGGCATACTAAAATCGCGTCGTAATTATCTTGGCGCACGTTCCTTTTCAGAATCAAGCGTAGACGATAGTTCTATGCTTGCTTCTTCCATAGACTTCCATTCCGACTCAATTCCAGAAATAAATTCCGAGTCCGGGGGATCAAGCTTAAAAAAGACTGTACGTTTCAACGACGTTGTTGCTCGGCAACTGTACAGGTAATTTACTTTGCTCTTTCTTGAACATTTACACTTTCGGTGTTAATGAATAAACGTTAAGACTCGTTTTTCACGGAAAGATATTAGTGTTTAAAAAATTAGTGTTAAGCATCGGCTGTATGTATTTTTACAGATCCAACTCTAGTATCCTAGGACAACGAAAGAAGAATCAGCGTAAATTACGGAATAAAAAGCGAGCTCACGATCGCCGAACAAGCGAAAGTGAAAATTCTGAAACCGACGAGCGGGATAAGTACAAAGTTAGACATAAAAATACATCGGAAGAAATTGATACCCACGAGACAGTAAAGCCGATATTAAATAGCGAAAAATCAATGATACAAAAAAAATCTGAGCACATTGACATCGATAATCAAAATAAGCACAACTCGCATACGAGTAAACGAAGCGATGACCGTATGGACAAAACTTCTTGGGATAATGATCACGAAAACGAAGCCAACATCGTTAAAGAAGTTTTCAAAAATGATTTGATTTTTGATTTAGACATTTAAATATATTCGGTATTCTTCTAATTTCCGATTTATTATCCTACTATATACCCAATGCAATTATGTGATAACTCGTTCTGATGATTCTTGAATACCTACATAGCGTTATGATTATTGTTCAGAACGGTTACAATTATAAAAACTATACTTTAGTTGTACTAGATGATATCTCAGAGTAGCTTTAATAATCTAACACGAATTTAGAGGGAAGAATACGGTTCACGATATCTGTGTTGATGCAACAATTAATACTTCTAGTTACACACTACGATGACGGTCTACTTAATTCTGAAAATTGTACAAACCATAAATGGCAAATAGATAATACACAAATTTTTTACGTACTGCTAATTGCGGATGAACAACCAACGTACCTGTTTATATCGTACGCAGGTTTACATTGAAAAATGAAAAAAAAAAATATCAAATAAAACTTAAAAAATTGCGCATACTCGTAGCTCACTAACAGACTGTTAGGATAGGTGTTAGATTCGTTGAAAGAATTTAAATACAAAATCAAAAAAGTTGAAATGAAAAATTATACACATATAATGGGTAAAATACAATGAATCTAACGATAATATTTTATAGAGTGAAAAAAATGTCTAATAGTTTATTGGGGTTTTACACGAATTTTACACAGTTGCATGTTGTACGGGAGGAAAAAAAGAGAACAAACAAAAAAAAAATCTTTACCAATATTATTATTAATTTGTACAAAAATATATTGTAATAATTGAATCATTACCGATAACATACATTATTAAAATGAAGTTGTCTGTAAGTTGACAATATGACAATTATTGGAACGAAGGGATTAATTTTCAGAGGAACCGTTTACCACCTTTGCTCAATGGACAATTTACGGTCTTCTACTTGGCGACATATCGACTGTTAACTTTGTAACCGTATTCAACCTTATATAGTACGAAACAGAGGTGATAGATTCTCGATTTTTTTTAATGCGAGATTTTATTTAATTCACGTACTTTTAATGCGGGCACGGAATTAACGAAATCACACATTGAACGTATTATACATTTATATGCATTATATAGAGAGAAATGATAGCCTTGATTCGAAAGAATATTTGCTAATGTAATGATGCATGAGATGGAATTACTAATAAAAATGAAAATTGATGTTATACAGCAAAAGTTTATGTTCGTCAAAAGGGCGATACTGAAACCCAAACACTTTTGTTTCACTTTGAAAATTCGAAATAAATCTGGTGCGTACGTTGGTGCGTATATCTGCGGCGAAGATAGTTATTCTGCTGTCTAGGGGAGGTCGCTACTAGGATTTACTACGAACGAATCTGTAGGGGGATTCCGACTGATCAAAAGCTTCTTACAACTATTTCAGTTCTAATCCTACAAAAGAGCGCCCTATTCATATTTTGTTCAATACAGATATGTAACTTCGACCGCATATTTTTCAATCACATTTTACGAGCTATCTGAAAGCACCAGAGAACAGAATTTTCCTAATTTCAATATCAAATTTAATCACAAATTTGTTTTTATCGTATACTATATTCAACCGTACGCAACGAACTATTTTGCATAAAATCATATCAACCGATGTGATTATCGGAATTTAATTAAATATGTTAATTAAGGTTCGCGCATGGATGAGGAACAAATGACAATAAATGTCAGATAATAATTCGCAGTAGTTTTATTGTCTCTTTTCAATAAATTTACACGTATGACGTATGCGCGATCTAATTAAAATTCGAGTCTATAAAATGAACACGATGTAGGAAATAGATACGTGTAAATTTGTAAATAAAGAAATGAAAATTACGTAGTAGTGATTATTATATGTATGAAAAATCATAAACGAGCACGTGAGAATCCATCGAAAGTTATAGGTGGCAGTTCACGGGGTAGTACCGGCAGTCTGATGCAGCCGCGAGGTAGGCTGGGGGTGAGATACATCGATCCCTCTTGGGGGTCGTTACCCTCGCCCTCGTGTTCGTAGGGGAAACTACTCAGTCGACGGTTTAGATATACAATAAGTACGCTCTGGATTCGATGTAGAATTGCTGTATTATTGCCATATTAATTGCGTTACATCGACCGCCACTAGGAATTATAACTCGCGTCAGATACAGCTGAAAATATCGAATAAGGAAAGGAAAATTCAAATAAAAAAGAAACAAACTTTTAACACACATTTGGAAATCTACAAATCGTGTCTATATTCTAATTAGGTTGAGTATATGTAGCCGTAGTTGATTTTTTTTATTTTTATTCCGCTATCTTTCACGAAATCATACCAGAGAAAAAAAAAGAAAGGAAAAAAATAAAACGTATGCACTTCGACCGGGACTTGTAATTTTTTACGAGAGTTTCACCCGCAGCTCTGCAGAATACACGATATGGGAACCAATTGTGCTGCATGAAAACATTTTTACCCCGTTCGCTTATCTTGATTGCGAATCATAGGGGATTCGGGTTATTCGAATTACGAGCTGCACGGATCGTCGTTTTTACAGAAACATAAGAAATAAGTAATAAAAAAAAATAATATCGAAGAATAAAGAATATTATTTCCATCCGTAGGTCTGCGGAGGTTTATGTTAGCCATAACAATGATTGACGGTTAACTCTCACGCACTTGTAACATCAATCACTATAGTTTACGTAAACTTTAGTAAACAAAATTCTGCGGAAACTATATTTATAATGTATGTAAAGGAAAACTTGTAGCTTTTAACTACCAGCGTCTTAAAATCACATCTCGATATTCGCGGTATTTTAGCTGTCTGAATGGATTATGTGAAACGATCGCGTCGCGCGGATGAGATTTCCACTCGCTGTAATCACCAAAATAATATGAATTTATCATAAAATATAATTCGAAAAGCTTTGCTGCAATTTGTAAAGGCTCGCGAGGTCGTCACGAAAATCGATGATTTTTTTTTTTTAGTTTTTCTTTTTTTTTCCATTTTTCGAAGGCTCTACCAGAGATGGCAGCGACGTCAAAAAATCAAGACTCGACCTCGTTACAATCCCATAATCGTTGCTACGCATGAATGAACCCTTAAAGTTTGAAAACCGTTTGGAATACTCGCGGATCTCGATATGGACGAGCAGTTGAAGGTATTTCTGAAAAACCCCCAGTGAAATTTCCTGCAGAGTCCATTTTCACCCTGAAAACAGCTCTTGCTCCAGTTTTTAAGCCTTTCTGATGTAAATACTCGAGTTTTCAGTGGAGCAAATTTTTTTTCTTTTTTTTTTCTTTCGTATCGTGAAAACGATCCATCTGTAACTTTGCGACAACGATCGCTCTTATAGTTATCGATAAAACTTGGTGAAGAAGAATTATTTATAAGCGATCTTTATAAGTTTTTTCAAAACTTGAAACTAAAAAGAAAAAATGCTCTCGCACTATCTACACGTCATTCAGTCGCCGTAGTACGTGCGCGGTACGAAATGTGACGAAAACGTTTTCGTTTGTTGTTGAGAAAATCGTGAATGGAGTCTGATGAAAAATTAATATCTACTACAGAGAATCCCGTACCAGGGTAGGAACCTTGCACGAATAAGGAAACCGACGTGCGGCGGATCGGGGTTGTTGGGTCGCCTACATCAGGTCGATAAGTCGTCCACCCGCAAAGTCTACTCGAGGCCTTCGAGGTAGTTATATGCACGGATTCTGAGAACGAACCACACGACACCAGCAATGCGGCATAGTTTTACTTCCTGCTGCTACTGCAGTTATAGGTCAGAGTTACAATGTGAAGGGGTTAAACTATGACATGTATCAGGTCGACGGGGCAACGCCACGATAATAATCTCTGTGCTCGATTTGTTGAACTCCAGTCGTTCAGATCTAAGAATTTTTTTTCTAGCTCACCATTTTTTTTCTTTATTTTTTTTTTCGTTGCCATAGATTTTCTGCACCCTGAATATCTGCTGTGCCTGACAATTCACGGTATATGCAGAAAACTGAAGCAAATTTTTCATTCAATTTTGCTTCTATTTTTTTTAGCTCAAGTTGCATTGCAGGGCGACGTTATATCTTTTGATTCGCAGAGGTTTCTGCGAGTGGACATAAAAGGAAAGGAGGATTAAGGACGGTCCTCTAAAAGTCACGACCCCGTGGGACCGCGACGGCCAAGGAACAATTAAAACGTGGAGTCTGAGAAATGGGATCTGAATTATAAAGGAAACCTACCGGCTCTGCAACGTCCGCGTCGGTTATTTTCTCAAAACTCCTTGACTCTATTACGAGATGTAATTAAATTTATCTCATACCCACTTGTAATTGATACTTCAAAATCACTCGCGAGTTAATCAAAAATGATTTTCTCCTTTTTTTCTTCTTATTTTCAATTTTATTTTTACTTTCTTTTTTTTTGTTTCGTTTTATTTTTCACGTATAATAATGCCAAATCTTACGATGCGAGACAATTCGAAAACAATACCCAGAGAGAATAAACATTTATATATTTTTTGCTCCAACTGCACAGATGCTCTTTCATCCATTGGATACAAGATAAAAAAACAAAATTATGATTATAATAGTAATTAGAATCATTAAAATTTTTCAAGTTTTCCGTTTTCTTTTATTAGTTCTATCCGAATATTCTGCAGGCATAACGTATACCTCAACTGCAATACGTCTCATAGAAATATCATTATACTAGCTCTAATTATTTCGACCTAATTTTTCATTCTCGGGTCTCTCTGCAGGGTTTTAACTGAACAAAAACGAGTTCATCTTATTTTTATGTCACAGAGGATATATCCTTCCCTTTCAGATACTCGCGCTATATACGGCTGTCGTCTGCATGGGGTAGGTTACTACGAGGTTAAGGGTTAACGCGCTTCCCGCTATTGTTGAATCCAATAACCCTGCGTTGAACTCGGCGTCTCCAGTCTCGACATTTTAACATAGAGAACTCAATTTTTTGCCCCATCTTTTTGTACTCCTTATTATGCGATACCCAGTAGCTGGAAAACTGGTGGGAAATTTCCGTATATCTTCAGTCAAATATGTTTCCTTGTATTCAGTCCATATATTTTTACTTTTTTGTAATCTACTTCTGGATCGCCGATATTCGGAACGAATAGATCAGAGCATTCTTTTTCTTTCTTTCTATTTACTTTTGATGTGCGACGTATCTAACATGCTGAAAATGAGGTAATCACGGTAATGGTGTACATCCTAACTCATCTCTCAGTTACTCCTTCCATCTATCTTTTACCCCGCAAATGTGAGCTTCTTTTATACCTCGGGATTTTTATCCGGGATATTTTCGCTGTTTTTCTTCATTCTCTTCCTTCTGCTTTTCACTTAGAGCGCGGATTCGAAGGGATATAGTTATACACTTGCAAGGTACAGGGTGTATAAGAGACTCGTTTAAGTGCCCAACTGATGGCTCGACGTATATACATAGGGAAGAAAATCCGGTCATTCCATTTTCTCCATAATACTATGTACACGTATACGTATGTCTCGTTGACCAATCCGGCGAGATTTTTTCCAAAAAAAAAACAAAAATATAAATAATCACGTGAAGGCTAAGGAAACGATATTTTATCGCCGGAAATGGAAAATCCTTGTAACTACGCGTACAGTATAACACCATGTATAAGAAAAAGAAAGAAAGATTCTCCAAAGTTTTGTCCGTCGAAATATAAGAAAATCAAAAAACTTTTGTATCGCTACACAACTGCTCTACATAAATCCCCCACGAAGTGGTAAGAAAATAAGTTATCTTACGGTAAATTTTTTCAAGTTGCAAAAGAAACGAAAAAGAAAATTTCTCTAGTTTATGGTTTCACGTTTCTCTCGTATACCACCTACTCTTGGACTGTTAGAAATATTGGACGATTAATTATGAAAAATAAACGTTCGTTAACTATAGTGGAGCGATGAAAAAAAATTATCTCTAATAATTAGGGAACGTTTACAGATAACTATCGTATTATTTTTTCAAATTATTTGGACGCCTGTTGCGTTTATCCGATGATTGTTTTGATCCGCGTAACAGAGGTCATCACGTGGTCAACGGCTGAACGGATTATAACGAGCCGAGGATATGGTCATTCGGTGTCGTGCCTTGCCGGGTTAAACATCGATCAGTGAATATATGGATGCTGGGAATCAAACGATCTTTTTTTTGGTGTAGTTATTTGTGCGTGAATATTTATGATTACGCGTAGTACAAAGCGTCAGATGTATTCTGCTTTGGTTTGATCCGATTTGATATTGTTTTTTTTACTTTTTCTACGATCCGATAAATTTTTTGTACTTCTATTTTATCTATTTCGAAATACGGTGATGCAGACTTTTGTAGTGGGATGACGTGGCGTTGCTTATAACGCGTAATTCAAAGCAAATAAAAAGACGATGGGGGGGGAAACGCGTATAGTTTGTAGACAACGCGCGTACGCGGTGACTCGGATCCTTTAGAAAAAGTAGAGTAGGTGAGAGAAGCTTTCAATTATTAATTTCATTAGCACTAGCTGTATGCATGCGATACTCGACGACCTACCCCTGCAACTATCGATGATCTGAGGGCGGAGAACAAACATCAACGAACAAACAACGCTTCGAATCTACAGACAATGGCCCTGAAAAGCACCTGAGAAACTGGGTGATGGCGCAGCGAGGAAAATATGGATTCTCTTCACGGCTTCTATACAATACCTCGAGTACCCAGGTGCAGAAGATGACCTTCGAATAACCCAATCCGATGATCAAAATCAACTGCAATTAATTAGTGAGTTACGACAAATTCTTTTTATTTCTTCATTCTTCCTACATGATTTTCAAAATGCATTTTCTACTGTGCATTCATTTTTGCACTTCGATTTTATTTATATCCTCATTCTCACACGGTAGATGATGGTTAATCTTTTTGTCTAGTGATTGGGTAACGAAATTTGTTACCAATATTATTTTTTCTTCTATATCACATTAATACCACGACGGATATGAATAATTTTTTCTTTTTTTTTTTTTTTTTTTCTTCTTATTCCGTGTAAAGTTATATCAGCGACGGAAATCAAGGCTGCCAGATCAGCATCGAAGTAAAAAAGTAAGAGCGCGCAGCTGAGTTCCAATTTTTTTTTTTTTTTTATTTTTTTATTTTAATATACCCACCAGCAGGAATTTCCCTGACAAACTTATACCTATACCTACTCCAGATGATAAATCGATAACTCTGCAGCCCTTGATTAAGGCTGCCATTATTCCCTTACCATTTTTCGTGCGCTTAGATTGTTCGAATCTATTTGGATACATCGATGCAATCGGTACGCGGACGATTGTTCCCTTGCGAAAGAATGGTCATGAAAAACAAAGGATACAAATTTTTTCGAGAGACTATAGGGGAAAGAACGAAAAACGTAACGAGTAGGGAAAATAAACATTTAGGCCAGTTTTATGTACTGGTGATACGTTACCCTTCTTTTTACACTATTTTTACACCTGTGACGGTAGATTTTACCCACGTTATACTTAAATGATGCAATTTCAACCGGTTAATTCGCTATAACCCAAAGTCAGATGAAAGAACGTTCGCTCAATTCCAGACGCTTTTAGCCCCTCAAATGCGGCGGTGTTAACTGCTTCCTTTTTTTTTTTTCCAGGTGCCGAGTTACTGGGGTAAATCCGCGTATCCCTTTTACCGCTGAATCATTATACCTGTTCGTTTATCGCGTGCTTGAAGATCATTGATTTATTTTTTTATTTATTTCAATTCCTTTTTCCTCTCCTCACTTCTTCAACATCAAGCTATTCGAGGTAAAAAAATTCAAAAATTTCAATATAGTTTCTTCACGCGATTATATAAACGTGTAGTCTACGAGATTATGTATGCTCGTGTAAGAAACTTTTACGGCGCGGAATACCTTATAGTTGTAAATAACGTAGGGTGAAAGCAGTTTTGAATTCCCCGTGGTTTCTACCCCTTTGCAGCTGTATAACAGAATACAGTGAAAGGGGTCGGCGTCACATTCGATTAACGGTTTTAATGGGATTTCCGAAACTTTATACGTTACTTATAGTTATGCTGTATACGTATAACGTGTATACCTACGTGCTGCTTCACTCATCCGTATAGGTAGATTCCTTTTACTATCTACTATACAACCAAGTTTACGTATTGTAAATGCTTCTGATATGAAAATACGCTTCACGTCCCCCTATATCATTTATATAAACGATATAATTAAATGCCCATTATAAGTTCATATTTTTCATGCATTGATTATTTTAAGGGAGAAGTTTAATTATAATGTTTTATTACGCAAGTTTTCTCTCTCAAGTTGTACACATATCAAACACTCCCCATAGAAATTATAAGCGATTGATTTTTCTAATTTTTTAATACAAATTTTTATGTGTATTATATATTTTATGTTTTTTCTTCATCTTTTCCCCCATGACATATTATCCAATTTTCGGTCTTGCAAATTTAGGAAAAAGTTTCTAGTTTTTTTTTTTTCTTGCGTGCCGGTAACAGAATATTATAGCGAAGAAAAAACGTTAATGGCGTTACATAAGCCACCATAAAATAACGAACCCAAACCTCTCAGGTTGGAGGGGTATAAGTAAGCAGAGTCTCTACAGTTTGTGCGCGTAGACAGCTATACGTCATGATCAGTTATTTTTAAACAATGAAGTAAAAAGGGGAAAATGATTAAAAATGTACGGATACAAAACAATATTCAGTTCTGATCGGAATCAATTTTGTTGTAAAAGATATATCCTGCAGAGGCGGAAGCAGGGGGAGGCCGTGTTACGAATGACGTGTAAAAAAGTCCCTTCGGGGTTTACGTTAGAAAGTCGTATTTTTCTGATAGTTCCTTCTGATCTCGTTTCACAAGTGTCGGTACATACTTCGGACATTTGTAACATTTGTACGTGATTGCGAGGATGATGGTTGATGGCTCCAGGCGACGGGTATAGAAACGAAAGCCCCGCGCTCTGCATCTCGCGGTTTCTCTCGTATAATCGATAATATGGTACGCCTCTACCCTATACGTTTCCAGAGTTCAGATCCCGCGGTTCCCGCTTCCTTCTCTTCTTCGTTTCTTTTTTTTTCTTTTTCGCCTTTTTTTTCTTCTTTTTGTTCCATTCATTTCCCCTCTTCCCTCACCATCCACAAAAGTCATCTTCGTGCCAAGTACCGATTATTGCAACATTTGCTGTAAAACTTATTTATAGGACGATTATTAACGATCAAATTCAAACTGATTTCACCATAGATAATTCACGCCACGTATGCTATACTCCAATTCTTTGTTTTATTTAATATAGTAATTTATTCATTTTTTGTCTTATTTTTATATTTCTTCTTTCAAACACGTTCTATAAATTCTCACGACATTCTGGCTGTTGCATAATTAAACAATTAAACATCTTCTATAACTTTTTTGTTCCTCTCATAATTTTGAAGGACCTTCGTCCGGAGTAAGAGACTGACTTTAATTTTCACCTGCTGGTCTTACAATATTTTGTAAAAATTCTCCGTTCATTTTTTGTATTCATTCTCTGACGGCGGTAGGACTTGAATAATTTAATTATTTCGTGTCACATTTTTTTAATTTAACAAAAGAAAAAAAAAGAACAAAAGAATTGTTATCTCTAAATATTGTAGGTGTAGCAATAAAGATGAAACAAAATTCTGGGGCAGTTGGGGAAAAAAGAGACTATTCCGTGGTCCGTTACGTGATTGATATTACATAATTATTGTTCGTACAACCGTTTAGAAAATCGTTGAATGTTGAACATATTTTAGAAACGACGCGAATATGTGTGTAAAACAAGGTGTCCATACGTAACATTGAAAATGCCTCTGGTTAATGTTTAAAACGAACTTGATCTCCTAACAAATGAACTGACAATGAGCAGTGTGTTAATGATTGCGGAAGAGATGAACCAATAACAGAACGTTAAACGTGTAGTTGGATATTATTTTGAAAACCCATTTTTTAGAGTAAAAAAAAAAAAGAAAAGAAAAAATTGCTTTCGTGGTGATGAAAAAATTGGCAAGCCAATTCAATATAGAGCATATGAAAATTTTGATGTATCGTATCTGTATGATAAAAAATATATTTTCAATTCTGAAACTTTCTAAGTTAGATACGAGCATATAAGTAAAATGCATACTGCAAAAGTTTTCTTTCTTCTTTTCTTTTATTTTCTATGCAGGTACATTGATAAATGTGGAAAGTTGGTTGACGTTAAACTGACCCTCCTCAAGGTTTTATTTAGCTTATAACTGCGCGGTAAAATTGACCAGATGCAACTCGCCGTCTTGATATTATCTCGAGCATGAGGGACATTATTAAGATGCAGTGAATCGTTTGTTATTTCATGAACGTAAAACGAGCTTTTCCAAGTATTGGTGGTTAGTTATGTTTGGAAGCCTCAACGAGCTATTTGTGTCCGGAAAATTTCTAGGAACATCACGACTACGGTTTATAATAGAGGCCAAAAGTGCAATGTTCTCTAACTGCACATCACACGGAGAGAGAAATAACACCGAAATTAACCAGGGAAAATATTTCATCGATATAATCAGCGCGATTATCATGAATTTTTTGTCATCAAAAATGTCGATAATATCATCCTCGTTACGTACACATAATATATTATATAGTTCTGCGAAAACTTGTACGGTGACTCGCGATCCCATCAGCTCGTTTTGTTACCCTTTCGCGTCACCAACTTCTGATTAATTTTCTCACCTGACAAATTATTCGCTAATTGATAAATTATAAACCTACCTATACTTCGCTCAACAACAGTTGTATATACGTGGTAATAAATAAATTTACATTCATTTCAGTCAGTTAAGGTCGTAAAAATTTTGCAAAATCTATAATAGGAGGCTAATTTGACGTATAATTGAAGATTTGAAATACCTAATCTGTGTATTATACAGTAATTTTGAAACGCTGATTTTTATTCTCATTTCTTTTTTTTCCCTTCAATTTTTATTCCCTGCTTCGTCTGCATTTTGCCGCGCGATCATACTATTGAAATATTACATCCGCTTCTTCAATCTTCCTCGGTACAACGTACAAAACAATTTTTCATAATGTATGAGATCAGATGACGTTGCAGATGTGCATAGCCCGCGATATATACATAATATAATAGCTGTACAACATATCGTTTGATCGATATATTATTTTCTCATACTATCGGCTGCAGCCCGTTTGTTCTTCCCTCGTTTTTGTCTGCATGAAAAGTCATGATATCAAGAAGTTCAGATCTTCTACTATCGTTCATAAAGCTTTTCGTATTATGTTTCAATTCTTATATTTCTCATTCCAATAAAACGGTTTTATACGGAGCTTTATCCGCATGATTATTAGGGATAAACCTACCCCAAAATCGAGTGTTTCTTGATCACGAAATTTGAACATTCTCATTGTACGAAAAAAATCAAGTATTTCGTAAATTTTTCTCACACTCTCCGTACATATTGCAAACTTTTTTCGTCGTACCAGTTTTTTCAAAAACCGCCAATTACGCCAGAAGAAAAAATCAAAATAAACAAGTCATCCGTTCGTTTATCAGAATAAAATTCGTTTTCGATAGCTCTGATATTTTTTGTTCTTTCTATTTTTTTTGTTTCTCATGTGTTTTATTAGAAAAATAAATCTGTACACTGTACAAATAGTGGGATTCAGAAGCGCACTATACGTCGGGTGATTGGGAAACAAAAAACTAAAAACAAAGTGGAAATAAAAGTAAAAATTATATGACATCGTGTAGAACTGCTTCCGTTAATCGATACGAGTAAAAAGCAGGCTTCTATCTTTCTCGTTCTCGAACATCCTGAACGGGTGGATTGCAACCCGTTTAAAAGACGGCTTATATATATATATATATGTATGTATAATATATACATATATACGTGTATACCGTGTATTAGGTCCTTGTGCCCACGTTACCCTTACTATTCGTCGTAGAATTATGTTCGCTTTATACTCTTACAATTAGACGGTAATTCCCTTTATTGTTACATTTATATATGTATAGGTACATATCGTATATATATCTTATATATACACGCAGTTTGTTATAATAGAACGTATAATAATCTATGTAATATATCATGATATTAATTATACGCGCAACCCTTATTCGTCCACGATTTCCAAAAAAATAAAATTCGTCCACGAGATTAAGAATACATTTGGCGTACCAAAAAAAGAAAAGAAAAAGAAATAAAATGAAAAGAAAGAAAGAAGAAAAAATTCTCCCGTATCATTTCTTGGCTGGTGAAAAAGGCGAGGGGTTTTGAAAAAAAAAAAAATTCCTTCCCCATGTATTATAATGTCGCATTAAATACATATATATAATCTGCGTAAATATGTATAGGTATAATTCCTGTTGTTCCACGGGGAATAATACGATAAAATTCATTAGCCTTACCCGTTTTATAATCTTATGTACTGTAGAGTATGTAAAGTGTATGGGGAAATGTGAGAAGAGAGAGGAATTCAGAAATTTTGAAATTAATATACAAGGACTTAACCTTTCACGTACGTATGTATATGTATAATACATATAATGCATATAGGTATATGTAGGTGTAAAACAGTTGCGAAGAGGTAAAGCTCGATGGTGTTATTTTATAGGGATCATGTGAGAAAGCTCCCGGATGTGATGCGGCATTCACTTTTTAGCTACATGATTTTCATCCCTTATCATAACGTTCTTTGACCTCTAGGAGTCCCTGAAGTCTCTGAAAGCCCAAATTTCGACCACCCCCTTGAAGTATATTCATATATATGTATATGTACGTCTGTACATATACCGTATACATACTCGGAGCGGTAACCCGGCTATGTAGAGACGATAGCTGGTATATCCACCCCGTCGTACTACCCTCTATTCGACGCTCTCTTCTTCCATTTCTCCCCTTAAAATCCCACCACGGTTTTCCCACATGTTGCGCGTACCTCACGGGGCGCAAGTCTGCCAGGAGTGCCCGGGACATCAGGAGGATAGACCACCACCAGCCCGAACGTCGCTCTCCCCTGGTTGCTCGGTTAGTTACGCGGGTACCACAGCGACCGGTACGTCGTACGATTTTCACCAAATTCACCTACGGAAAGAAAAAAGAAAAAAAGAGAAGATAGCAAAGACAAAAAAATAAGAAAGTATATAAACGAAAGAATAGTAATAATCGATTGAAATTTCAAGTGCGAATGTACATACCTGTTATACCGGTGTCAGTCGGTTGATTTTTTGGATCTTCTGCATCTATTTTCATTTTTTTTTTTTTTCATTAAACCTGACGAAGAATTATTTTTCGGATTATTTTATCCGTTTTAATCGATCATAAAAATATTTTAATCGATCCAATTTTAATACACGCGAGCGCGAGTGCATCCGGCAACGTCTTGTAAATTTTAATCAGTGGAGGATACGTACAGAGATCATACACGTTAGCAGGAAGATTTCTGGAAACGACAAAGAAAGAAATTAAATCAATCAATCAATTAACAGTAAATTAATTATTTAATAAATCACGGAGAAAATAGTTGAAATATTCATATCAGTGGCAAGTGTTGTGATCATAGATCGATATGCTGGACCAGTGAGGTTCTAGATCATTCAATAAGGTTCGTGTATTTTCATTCTTCCATCTTTGAATGTGTACTTCTTTTTTCTTTTTTATACTTTACCGTATATAGTTGGACATACCTGGTGAGAAAATTTACTTGAATTTATCAATTAAATTTAATATGTTTAATTGTTCGGTGAATTGAATGTGAAGCATAAAAATTTCATCTCCTACCTACCTGCCACTTATATGCGGATTTATCTCATGAATAATGACGTCTATGTTGAATTTTTAAACCATCAAAGATCAGACATTTGATTATTCATTTGTTTTAAAAATTTAAAACCGTCGTGTCTCGTCATCGAAATTCCTAGTTGAACTTATACTTTACCACAGTATAATTTTATTCTTTATGCAATTTATTGTTCATGGTAAAAACGTAGAGAAATCATTTGTTTGATTATTATTTTTCATACCTGGTTCTTGACTTTTATGGTAAATTTTTTACCAGTCTTGGCGGTCAAATCCACCCGCACTAGATCCGGGGTTCATACCTTTAGAGATTTAGAGTGCCTCTTAAAATACTGGAATTTTCACCCAAGGGTCAGAGTTCTCCCGGGTTTTATACCCACCCCCATATGTTCTGCTTTGCAATTAATATATAATTCGGGAATAAAAAAAAAATCATTGTAATTTTCCCGACGTCCTCAACAGAATACTAAAATCAAAGGGGAGGGTATGAATTTTGATGGAATCATTCGATTGAATGATTAATGGCCTCGATACAAACGCTTGAAAATCGCCATCTCTCGAGGGGGTGGAAATTTGTTTTCTTTTTTTTCCAACCTTGAATAATTTAGGTGGTCTGACCGAGCGTTACATTTTCCGGATTTTTATAACCAAAGGCGTTATTGCAATTTCTGTTCAGTCTCAAGAAGCAATAATTCATGTAAAATCTATTCGCCAATATCTGCAAATATTGCCAACTATTTAAACGTAGAAAAAATACTCTTCAAACGATTCACGTATAGCTACGCCATGTGATTTATTTTTTTCTTTCTTTCTTTCTTTCTTTCGTTTTTGGTGTGGGAACGCTATAAAGCACGGATTGTACGGTAGCTGCGGCTGCACCGCACGTTGGTCGCGACTCTACTTATACACACCATACATATAGCGTTCTCTATTTTTATTTGTACATGTAATTTGGGACAAGGAACGTAAAGACTAAGAAAGTCTGCGAAGCAGCAGCAGCAGCAGCAGTAGCAGCAGTAGCTGTACCAGTATAAGCTTCATACGTCCAAAGTAGTCTCTACGATATTCAAAGATTTGATCAGTAGTGCCGCGACTTTCGTGCGAAATGGAAGTTTTTAAATGTGAGTTTATTAAAATAAAATTGCAACTGTAAACCACCCCAAGTGCATTTTCTCACGTATTTTTTGTTTCGTCCAATTTTTTACCAATTCAAAAAATTTCTTCTCTCATTCCCTACTCCGCTCCATTCTTCTTTACTTTTTCATGTATTCTTCGCGCGGGAGAGCTTTTACATGTACACATATGTACATTCCGATCACTTGTACAGAATTTTACACCCCCTTCCCCTACCCCCTGTCCCCGCCCCCTCACGTGGTCGCTTTTGTGCACCATTGAAATGAACGGAAGGTTTTCTTTTTGACGTAACTTTGGTTTTTATGGGGCAAAAACTGAAAGCTACAGGAATGTAAAATAGATATATCTGGAACTTTGATAAGATATCTATGGTGTTACTGATGTACGTTTAGATTGTACCGTATACCAACCCCCTCCACCGAACCGTGCACGGAATGAACTTTCATTTATTGATTAACTCTCATCTTTTGTATCACAAAATCACCAGCTTGACCGCGGTAAAGATTAAAATATGGTGTCGAAAGCCTAGTCAGATATTCATGGGAAAAGTGTGCAGTGCGTTTGATTCGAGTTTTTATTTATTTTTATTTTCTCGTTTCTTATTCACCCTATTCAAATATATGGAAAAACTTTAATGGGGTAGAAGAAAGAAGGAACGAAATAGAAAAAGAAAAAAAAAACTACAGAGTGCGCAAAGTGTGCAGCTACGTTTTATGAATTTATAAAAGTTCGAAGATATTATAATACATTAGTGAAGTCGATCGTATAGGGTGCAAAAAAAAAAAAACGCGAAGGTATATCCCATAGTAATAATATAATAATGTTCACCAAGAAAAATGGTAAGCCGAGTTACGTTTAATTTTTTTTTTCACACTACGAATGAATTTCAAACTAATTACTATACATCTACTTAAAAGTAATAATTCAACTTTCTGATTTTAGCTTTATAAATTAAGATAACCATGTTTCAAAGATGTAAAACACATATTATAGATGTAAATGAGAGAACGGAATGTTGAAGCTAAAAAAAAAAGAATACAAAACGGAAGTAAAAGAAAAATCGAACAGGGAAGGGTAACTTGGATAACCTATCGGGGTGGTCGATTGTAATGCATGTCAAATAGGTTGTATTACGTGTATACCTATATGTACGACGTACCTATAATATAGGAGATCAGGTGGACAGGTGTGAATTCTAAGCGTTCGTGAGTGGTTTTTTCATTTTTATCTTTTTATCTTCTTTTTTTGTTAATTCTACGTTTTTTTATTCTCTGTTTCTTTTTTTCGATCACTTCATTCTTCGGGACGATCCATACCCCGGGTATTCCGTTAGATACATCGAACACCCATAGCTCCTTTGTTAGACACGCGATTGTATAAGTTTTCACGCCGTACGCCGTAAGCCGATGGATTTCCATACACCTACGTATACCTAATTTTCATTTACTTCCAATATATATTGTTCAATAAGTACCTATGTACTGCACCCAACACAGGAATATTATATACATTCATACTTTCGGAGCTAAAATTTTATTTTGTGTTTATCATTCTTCTTTTTTTTTTTTTTGTCAATTTACGAAGTTTCATTTGGTAGTTATTTTATGCACATAATTGGCAGAATGAGGACAACGTAATTTGCGGCTATGTTATTTCATTAGTGTTCGCATAATATTCGGCAATTTGAAAAAGCGAGGAAAAATCGGAAACAAAAAGAAAAGAAATTGCGAAAAAAAATTCCGCGCAGCTGGTGGGATCGATCTGGATACCAAATATCGGTCGTTATTATTGTTATTATTATTATCATTTATCGAATATTCTTTGGGTATTTATACATATCACGTTTATATTTGAATGTATATAAAAATCGTGGAATTATTATTCTTCTCATCGTATATAGAATACGACATGGGATGAAAAATTATTTGAACACATAAAATGATAGGAAGAACCGAATATTCGATTTTTGTTTTCAAATCTATATAATGATAATGATGAGAAAAAATAATAATATTCGGTTTAAAAATTTATACATTGATATATGATTTAACGCTGTAATAACACACGTCTTCTTATCGTTGACCTAAAATTTTGCAGCATTTTCATATCTAAAGCCCACTGGATTATTACCAGTTTTTCGCTTTTTATTTTCATTTTTGTTTAATTCTTTTTTTTTTTATTATCGTTTTAAAATATTTAATGTGTTTAACTAGAAGCTGTAGACCTTATTTTTTGGAAACTCTAAATGTTCGCGATATTAACGATAAAATAACCCAATATGAGGATTTTTTATTTCCGAAAAATGTTGTCTGGAATGAATTTTATTTCGTTGATCATATATAAATTTATACTTGGCTTATAATAAATCTATAACTTAAATTTATATATAAACAAAAAAGAAAAGATAAGATGAAAAGGAATCACGTAGTAATCGAAGATCGAATAAATTTTCCTATCATTTCCACTTATTTTCGAAGATTTATTCTTTCGATTTCTCAATCGGAAAAAAAATCAGATATAAATCCGAAGAGACAAATATTTTTCAAGAGGCCAATCCACCAAGTATACAGGAGTGGAGTCTGTACAAAAATTGAAGTTCCATCATACTCAATAGATTTGGTCCAAACAGTAAAGCACATTCGTCTATGAAGTATAAGGTGGAAATGAAAAATTAAAAGAAAACAGAAAAAAGAGATGTTAAAAATTGGTTGTAACAACGAAAACAAAGTAATAACGCGTGAAAGACAGCTGATTTGATGGAAAAACTGGCGGTCTTTGGCCTGAAGCCAATTATAACTTGGTGGCTTCGCAATAAGAAATATAATAACGTCTCAAACTCTGTATGCTTTTTTTCTTCTTACTTTTCTCATTCGCGATTTGATTCCGCGGACAATTTTCTTCCACAAGATAACCTGGAATTTAAATTTTTCTTTTCTTTTCTCTTCTCTCCAGACACGTTTTATTCTTCGAGTCATGCGACTGACCTCTATTACGTGACCACTGCAGTGAGTGAAATAAAATGCTGTAATCCCCGTACGAAGGACGTCAGTATACGTGCATATCAATTTGAATAAAGAGAAAAAAACAAAAAAAATAAATTATCGACGAGCAAAAAATTAGTCGAACTTTTCAATACGCTATTCAATCACCCTGTCATAATATCGAAAAATTTTAAACGTCAATTTTATTTATTTATATTTTTTTTCCTATGTGAAATATATCGCGACACATTTTATCCAATAATAATCATGTTACCCGAGGAAATTTGATAAATTCATACATTCATTACAATATTTTCTCTTGCATCGCGCGCAGAGACCTATATAACTGCGTACACTTTCGTACATTTTTTTTCTCCCTCTTTCGAGCGATTCTAAAAATATCAAAAGAACAACTAATTTAAGTATATCGGGTCATGGGTCTTTTACCAATCGATTTAAATTTCTAATAAAATAGTTATACATCACCGTCACAATATTAATTATCGAGATTGTCGTTGGTATTTTTTTTTCGTTTTTCTTATTTCATTAAATTTTTATCACTCATGAGAGGAAGAACTTGATGAGAAATAGTTTTCATCTTTTTCATTTTTTGTATTTCATAGTATTGATTTTTTTTTTTTTTTTTTCAATTTGTTGCAACACACTCATATAACTATAGATAGATTTATTAAACGAGAAGTTAATATCGAGCAGACTTTTTATTTTTGTAAAGAAAAATAAATATGTTCCATGAACCAAGACTTTTTCGAAACCGATAATATTTATTGATATAAACGGTCTAATACCGATCTATATAACTCTATATACCATATATATACGTCGATGAATTTTTCTAGCAGTGCACATATTTATCATCTCTATGTACGCATGTATATAAATATTTTTTATGCCCTTGAAAAATTAATATCCAAAGTATATAGAGTTGCAAATATAGAATATGACGTTTATCATATATACGTATTTTTATTTTTTACTTCATGCCTCAAATTTTTTTAATCAAAGCAAAAATTTTCTGATTTCATTCACGCAACATTTTGAAATTCGCTTAATCGTTACCTCGCACAGTTCGCATTGGCAATATCGCGGTAAAATTTTTTTTTACTTTCTCTCAATTTTTTTGTTCGATGCGCCAGATTTTCAATGTCGTTTATCCGAAAAGCTTGTGATATTTTCAGGGTTGAAGAGGTATCGGGGTGGATCAGACAGAGCGTTGATAAAAGCGGAGCAGAGAATTGAGAGAAAAATGGAAAAAAAAAAGAGTTGAAAAAAATTGATCAATAAAAATTATTAATCGCCTTCATCGTGCAGACTGATCCGTACGGCGGCGGTTTTGGATTTTTCTACTGGCCTTAAAATATGAAATTTTATGTTTATAGGTCGAGCCACGCTAGTATATAGCCGACATTGATTAACAATATCACATAATAAATGTGTCAAACATTTCATCAATCAAAATCTAAATTTATAAAAATGTAATCTCGTTCGGATAGCAGAAACCTACGGTACCTGTACATGTACTTGCGAAACCGGAAAAAACGCTTTACATTATATACGTAAAAACTTTTTTTGAGGAAACAATAATGATCTTATAGTTTTGAAATTTTGTGCTATGAATTATTCAAAATTCCTCAATTTTTTGTATATACCTATACGCATAGAATATCCAACAGATGTTAATTGCTCACTAAACGGAAAAGAAAAATGAATCTGTATAGTATAATGAATATTCATCGAACAATTTACTACCCTACAGTGGGCAGAAACGATGATATAATAACACTCGCTTTTCGGTCACGTACGTAAAATTACTCAAGTCAAAAGTTATCCACATATATTTACGGTAATATAAAATTTAAAAAAAAATTAAAAAAAACTCTTTATTATTCGGTTATTGGAAAAAGTTTTTTTTAAAAACGAGGTTCTCCGATGATGTTGATTTTTATTTTTCTGCCTTCCATGTTTCTCTTCTCCTTTTTTTTTTTTTTTCCTTTCATGCTTTTGGTATTTTTTTGGTTTTATTATGTCAGCGTGTTTAATTTTGTTCCTGCGTACTACCGCAGCTGCAAGCGAAATGTCGACGGGTTTTTAATTGAATATACTCATACGAAAACGAGTGTTATGGATAAATATAGTATACATACCCACTGCATATACATATGGGTAGATTTATAATCTCGAGGGTTTGAAAATTTGAAAAATTATTTACACAGACGCTCCTTCCGGGTTCATTTATTTCTCAGGACTTACATGTTTTGGCAATAAAAATTATTTTCGGTACACGCTCAAACTCGAACTAGCTACGCAATTATGTACATATACGTGTACAATTATACACGAAATATTTTTTCGTACATATGTATGTATGTGTTATGCACGGATGTCATACTATATAATATATGCGTACATGCAATTTTATGTTATCCCACTTCAAGGTGCGAGTTTTCATGTAGTTATATACACACCATATAGAAATGAAAATTCTTTGATCTTTCTTGACGCTGTGCTGAACATCGTTTGATATCATATTTATTTATCAATGTACCTTATAGAAAGTGCAGCTTATGTATAACCATGTATATCGCCCGATGCAAGTCTCAGTATAATTTTCTATAAGAGAGGTTTATTTAACCCCATGTGATACTCGAAGAAGATATCAAAGGCTCATGAGAAATGAGAGATACGTATAAAATGTTTGTATGTATTTCGAATCATATCTCATAATATTATTATTCTTTGGTTCGAGATGAGCTAATATTTTGACTTATCGCCGCTCATGCGTATACACAAATTTAATTAGCTATAATAGATCGAATTGTTATTTTCTTTCTCTTGAAAAATTACAAAATAAAAAGGGTCGACATGGAGGATGTAAGAAGGACTTTTCACGAGATAAAAATTTTCTGTTTCAGGTCCGGGCGCCACAAGGCGCGGCGGGGCGGCCCCAATGCCGGCCAGGAAGGGCCTCCTCGCCCCCCAGAATACTTTTCTCGATACCATCGCGACGCGATTCGATGGAACCCGTGAGTAAAAATTTTTGTCTTTAATTAGACAATTTTTTAAGTTGAAAAACTTTAATTATATGTGTCCTTGGCGAAACGGAAACGCGAGGTCTGATACACCCCCGGATGTAAGGTGCGCTTTTGATTCTAAACAAAATTTGGAGATCTATTAAATTCGCAATTTTTAAAATCTCATGTAATTTATAACATTTCAAAACTTGTTATTTGATTTTATTTCTCTTTTTCGTGTCACCCACGCGCATCAGAATTCCATGGAACAGGTAAAAGCACCGGGGTTATATAGAATTGAATAAATATTGATTGTCGAAATATAAATTATCTATACTTGAAATTAAAAAGAGGGTTGAAACTACAATTAATTATATTGGAAATAAGGGTCGTTTGACAGTGTTACCTATAACTACCGCTCCAAGTTATACCCTATTATATGCTATATCCTATATATGTATGGTGTATATTATATTGATTTACTGACAATGAAGTGAGTTATGAGTATATATGTATAAGAAACTTGCTGCCAACTTTACATGTAAATATACATATATATAAAATATATGTATATTATTACATTAGTTTATGAAAATTTGTTTAGTTTTTAGTCGAAGGCTTTTAATTACCTTCTCGCCTGTATACTCATCATATTATTATCGACGTCATCGATCGTGAAATTATAAAACTAATGAAACAAAAAAATATTTCGGATTTCACAAAATCAGGTATAATGAAAAGATGCTTAGCCGAGCTCTTTCCATTCGTGATTCGAGGGTTTGAGAGTAAGATATCTTCGGTTTCCTCTGAGATCCGTAATAAAGTGAATCTCCGATCAGGAAGGGTAATGACAGTCCTCAAAAAACGAAGACAATAAAAGCAAAGAAAAAAGGAAAGAAAATAAATTAAATAAAAAAACTTGGAGACCGTCAAACCTTGGGGCTGTCTCCATCAGTTAGGATATACGAGGATTACCTTTTTTTTTTCTGTCGACTCATATTTTTTATTATTATTATCATTATCAATTTTTTTTTTTTTCCACTCATTCTTGCAAAATTACTATACACACACACGCGTGTGTATACGTGGCCGGCCGCACTGGTGCAGGAAACTGAGGGAAATTGCGGAGAAAATTCGCAAAACGAGCGCAAAACTAACCCCCTGCTGCCATGGCTTTTACACCCACATGATGGGGTACATATATATGTATATAGATCTTTGTATATAAATTGACCCACCTGCCTCCAATCCGAATGAATTAATGTCGTTTTAACGGCGCGGTGGTTTATTCGTTTTCGTATGGCGCGAAAGATAAAAAAGGAAAAAAGAAAAAAAGATAAACTGATGAATCCATCCATTCACAATTCGATCAAAAAGTATAGTGTTGAAAAACAATCATATTTCGTGTAAATCTTTCTTCAAGATGATTTTCATGAATATCTAGATGAATACGAAATTCCCCTTATATTCAATCTTCGGTTATTTGATCCGAATTTCGAACGGTGATTCCGATTGGTTATTTATACCAAAAATGAGAGTTGAAAGGGACAATTAAATAGAGATTTGCATAAATTTTCGGGATACTGATAATTCAGCGACAAGACTTTCTTTTTCGTTTTTTCTTTTTTTTCCTTATCGTTGTTTTTAATTGTTTTTCAAGTGAAGCGGCCATAATTACGAGTTGTTTTACTTGCTAATTTTATTCCGCAAGGAAACGAAAGAAAAAAAAGTAAAAATTGCACGCTGAGGAAATAAAAACGGCGATGCAAATCCTTACCTCTTGCAATTCCTTTTCCAAACCATCCGTTTAAATTTTTCTTTTTTTCTTCCCAATTTTGTTATATTTCTTTCTTTTTTTTCATTTTCTACTTAATTCCGGATTTACAACTTTCCCTTGTACTCTTCAACGCTTTATTCTTAATTATCGTTCTTACGCTTTCTCAAAGGAAAGTGCACGATGAATATCGCCCTATACAACGTGCTTTGATCGACAAAATTATTCGAATTCTTTTCTTTTCGCTTTCTATTCTGTTTTAACTTCGGAAATTATTTGTATATAATTTATATATTACGTGCTTCAAATATACATAAGATCTTACAATTTTACCGTACATTCCGTACGTCGATTTTTTCGCTTCGTTCGAGTAAAAAAAATCATCCCCAATTCCTCTCCTTTATATTTCAATGAAATTTATCACAGCAAAAAACCTGACGGCGACTCAGTTTGATCGGTAATTATGAATGATGAATGAAAAATCTTCCGTGTACGGATTGATCAGTGTAGGTATCATATAATTCTTACGTCATAGGATTCACTCTGTTTAGCGAGATTTGTAATCATCTGTCAAAGGTTATAATTAACAATTTTCCGAGACCTGCAGTTGATCTTCAGTGCGCTCTTGTTTCTATCAAAATATCCCAAGCGTTCATATCTGTACGTATATACATAGGTATATAAATATATTATAGGTATATGAAACTGCTTCCGTCTGGCATCTCGAGTTTGAGTAACTATATATACATTATATGGAAAAGTATCTTTCATCTGTATGCGGCTTAGAAAGACTTGAGAAGGTTCAAGAAGGTTCGAAGAATGGCCACAAACCCAAGAAAGGGTTCTCTACCTTCTATATAACCGTCATTAGGAACAAGACAAAAGCTCCTTATTATCACTGTTGCAAACCGCAACGCGCTCTACTCCATGTACGTCTAACAATAAGTGGCCAATGGGTTCTTCTTAAGAATTAAATTCAAATACAACGAATAAAATATTTATACCCATAGGTCAGATCGATGGTTGAAAATCAGAAGGGCGTAGACTCAAAATAAAGAAAAATCAATTTCGATTCGTCTAACTTAAACATATTTCTCTCCTCTCTTTTTCCCGTAGGTTGGGTTTTGAAAGAGCAAAATAAAAATAGAATAGACAAATATAAATAAAAATCATTGAAAAATCACGAAACCGTTTTTATGGGGATGTGCAAATTTTTCATACGCGTTGAATATTTTACATCATATCTCGAAAAATTCTATAGTCTACTGTCCCGGTTCGTGCTTCGTTTTCTCGCATATTAAGTACAGTTATAAAAATTTAAGTCCCCCATTCATGTATTCGACTAATAGATATGAACGTTTATGGTTCGGAACGATGTCGGATAAGGTGTTTGTTACGGGTTGCCGACGTATAGAATCTTATAGATATTATATATTAACATCCTCCTTATGTTTGATACCTTAAAGGGTTTTCGGGGCCCTTTATAGGTATAATAATAAAACAGTATCGCAACATCAGCTGCTCACCTATCCTGTTAAAATATATAAATAATATATAAGCACATCCAGTTTTCTCCTGGGATGAAATACGTATGAAAAACAAAATTTCAAGCAAAGTACTGCAAAACCAAAAAATAATTTATCTGAAAATTCAAATTTGGATAACAAAAATTGTATTTTTCATCTCGTTATACATGGTGGTGTTTTATTTTTTTTTGCTAATTGTTCCTCGTTCTCGATTCAATTTTTTATCCTGCACATCGTCTGTGCAGACGAAGTGATTTGGATTGGTTTGGACACAAAACTGATTCTGTACAGATGTTTTCTCCGTGTTCATCTCTGTGTGCAGGAACTTGACTCAAAATTTCGTAGGTGAAAACGATTTCTGAGCAAGAAGTCTCTGCAGAAACGAATTTTGTGCAAACGACTTAACGAACCTCATCCGGTAGTAAAACAGCATTATATTCGATAGGCTCGAACAAATCGCGAAATTGGAGTGAAGACTGATCGAATGCGTTAAAGATACAGGTTCCGTTTATGTACCGCTGATATATATATATATATATTTAGAGTTATATACCTACATATATTTATTTAGGTATATAACTTTGCAGGGGTTGAAGGAAGCAATCCGTATCGTAATAGGGTTGATATTGGGTACGTGTGTTGCCCCATTCCCAATTCTTCTTCATATATGGGGATTTTTTATTGTCTTCGTTCTGCTTTCTTTTTTTTTGTTTTTTTATCTCACGCTTTTCCATCAAAATACAAAGAAATAACCAAAACCCGGGCGCGCGTGAATTTTTCAACGTTCGAATATAGTTATTGGCAAATGAACAACCTCAGCCAAAATTTCGCATGATATGCACCATGCGATATCGAATGTCGATCGTTATAAAATGTGCTGACTCTGCAACACAGCGAACGTGTTTTTTTTTTCTTCTTTTTTTATTATCATTTATCCAAGTTTTTTTCAATTCTACTTCACGCTCATATTATTGTTGAAAAGTTTGTAGGTACATCAAGTTAGTCAATTTTTTCATGCTCTGATTGGCGTGTGTAGAATTGCCAAAAAAGAAAAACATATTTATGCCAATATATCTACGTTGTCAATCCAATGTCATCAGCTGGTACTTTCTTATTTTTTTAATTTTTTTTTTCAAATTTTACATTTTTTCCTCATTTGAGATTACCGGTGCATGTTGAGGTTACTAACGCGTTTCACGAGTTCCACTCTTTGCCGATGCATTAATATTCCCTATGGGATATGAAAAATTGAGGACATCCAGCTGGTATTCCCGCTCTTGGGTTTCCTGACCTATATTTTCTGTGGATAGGTACACAGTATACATGTATAAGTATTGTACACATATGTGTGTGCAGAAATCTAATACTTGCAGCATTGCAATGCGATGCAATATAATGTAACGCAACGCGAATAATGTATATTGTATGGCGTGCTCGCGGAAAAATCTATGTTATAAATATACATATATATATAATATATATACAATATACGTATATACAGGATCGTATATCGTACGAGCGATTAAACAGTAATTGATCATAAAATTACATCATGGGGAATAATATGTACATTATATTATCCAATATACGGTCGACGAGGTGGGAAGAACAGAAAATGATGAAAAATAATCCTATGGCGAAACTATAACGGACTAAAACGTGTGGTGGTGTAATGAGGTAATAATATACAAAAGCGTGATATTTAATTACAGTCTATTAAATATAGGCTATTATTTTATTTCCGCAGTTACATTACACCGTAAAATCTACTCCCATTAAAATATTATGCTTATGGTGTTCTCGATGGTACACGAACTATTTTCACCGCAAGTACGCAGGACATATTTATAAATTCCCTGTTAAATTGATACAATTTTACATTCATTTTGTTCATTTCCATTATAATTTCAATTCGAAGATGGTAATTAACTGATTTTATGAGAATGGAGGGAAAAAAAAAATTCAAAAATTCAACGCGAAGTCTCCAGTGCATACGCAGCTATTGTGTAAGAAATAAAAAAGGAACTGCAAAAAAGTGTAGAAAAAATTAACGAATTTTCTTTTCTTCTTAGTTTTTCTTTTTCTTTTTTTTTTTGCGAGAAGAATGTCTCGTAGTTACGTCGGACCATGTACTATTTATATGGTATATACCTATTCACAAACGTCCTTTGATCTTATCCAATAAATCTATGTACCAAGGAATGGCTAGAAGGGTCCGTGTGATGTACATATATATGTACTTCGTCTTGAGGCGTTTCGAAAAGCTTGACACATAGCTGATTGCGAAATCTTATTTATTTGAAATAAAAAGAACGGGAGAGAAAAAAAAAATGGTGGGTCGGAAAGAAGGAAAAAATACGAAACTCGAACTCTCGCTGATCAAGGATCGGGTCGAATAAAGGGTGAAAAAATGGAAAAAAAAATAAAAATAAATAAATGAAGTCAACTGGACGTTACAGTTTCTTGAAGGGGTTAATATATTATATATAAATATCAAATCTACTTGCTGGACTAGACGTTCAGGTGTGTTAAGGTTAATAGTTTCTCCTTAGGGGATATTTCGTCAATGTCTTATAGGGTAAAGGGTTTGAAGCACCAAATTGTACACTTCGCTTTGCGGTCGCTCGGGAAATTAATTTCAACTAAAATCGATCCTCCCCAGTGAACTTGATGTGATTTTGAAGTAAGCGCAGCGTGGGTCAAACGATTGAGATAAATTGATTAATTTTTTTTTTGTTCTTCTTGCCTCTCTTTATCATGATATCAAGTAGATAAAATCATACACTCTACGTTAAATTGCTTTCAACCTATACGACTAGAAAAGAGCTTTTCGATCAATTTAATTTGCAGATTCATGAAATTCTTCAGAATAATATGTAAACCAAAAATTGTCACATAACTTACGGTAAATGAAGCGTGCAATGCTCGTACGGAGAATAGGTGTTCAACTATTTCATAATATCGATTATATCCAACGAAAATATCGACTAAGATACTTCTACGAGTTTCTACTTTCAAAGCTTATACACACAATAGGTGGGGGAAAAAAGAGGAAGATGGGAAAAAGAATCCCCTTGGATATTGCGGTTTTGCTCGGAGCTTTTTTAAAATTTTCTCTCACGATGCGATCGCCAACATCGTGGCTTGCACTATACCTATACCCCAGTTTGTGGTTACACTAGAGATAAAGGATTTGATACGTACAAGACGGTCTGTGTTATCTTATGTACCTGCATAGGTATGTATATCGAACGTTTGTTAACGCGTGCTTGGTGTACATTACATTGATATACTTACATACATACATAAATATGTACTTAGTTACATACCAAAAAGGTTTCCCTGTTCGCATGAAAAGAAAAGTTCAGTGTATGTATGTGCCTACGTGTATAGCCTGCCATCTAGATATCTCGGAATTTGTTGGCTTCGTTAAATTTGTTTGGAACTTTTGCCGTGAATGGCTACAGTTTCGTCGACGAGCTTTACTTACACCTATAGATCTATACATACGTATATTCCCAGGGGTGGAGGAATAGAAAAAAAGAAAAAAAAACAACGAAAATAAGACGAACAAAAAATAAGAAAAAAGTAGAATTCACCCAGTAATATCTGCAGATACCTACCTATCCCTTTCGGATTGATACAGAATATCAAATCTGAAACTATACACTATATGGAATACTGAAATAAACGAAGAAAAAAAAAATCTATATACTTACAAGTCACCTTCCGAATAACCAAATATTCCGAAGAAATTTTTTCTATAATTCTTTTTCTTTCAATCGAGACCTGTAACCTTTAATTTCAAAGCGCTCGCGTCGTACTTATTTCGATCGAGTTCAAATTATGCAGAGAGCTTTTTCTTTGTGAAAATGAAAGGAACTATAGGAATTCCTAAGTCCTGAAAAAAAAAAAACGTATGCGCGCACTTTTATACTTTAAAGAACTTCAAGATTCTGTGTTTTTTTTTTGTTTTTTTTTGTTTAATGGAAATTTTGTTATTATCGGTCATGTATAGACCAGGAAAATTCGTACGCGGATACGGTGTGAAAATATTATATAAATGTGTCTGTACTATACAAGGGAATGAAAATTCCTCTCGCGTTGATATTTATATATCTGCATTCATGCAAGGTTGAAAAATAGAACGACCGACGACTTTTCTTTTCTCATGTCAGAAGAATCTTCTTGACACCGCGCGAGCTATAAACTTCAAATAACCTCAAACCGTTGTGTGGAACAGATTACTTTGCCTTGTAAAAACGAATCGCCTGTATGCGATTATTCACGTTTCTTAATCACACTGAAATGTGATTTTTAAAGTACGTATTTTATTCGATACAAATATTTGGAGAAAAAAAAAATGGCTGAATTTTTGTTTGTTCTTCTTCACGATGTCCTGATCTCATAGGCTTCGAATAAATATCTACAATGAAAAATATGAATTACCGTTTTTTCATAATTGTACGTATAGTAGATTCTCAAAAGGAACAAGAGCGTCGGTATTGAATCTGAAAATCATCCCGCAGCTTCTTTATTCTATTTTCACAGAATTGAATTCCTTTTCTTTTACAAATCGAATTGTGAAAGTTCCGAAGAGAGAGTCAGTCGTCTCTACTTTTCATACACCGCTAAAGTGAGTTTTTATTTATTTGATTTTTTATTTTTCATCCCGTTTTCATCTATTCTCTTTTATTTTTCCTCGTATCTAGAAAAAAGAAAAAACTCACGAACATATCAGAGGGAGATAAACATTTTTTACCCAATATAGAATCATTTTACGGTAATAATTTTACGGAAATATTTCAACGAGCTCTTCTGAAAAAAAAAAGAGATGAAAAAAAAAATGAAAATATCAAGTTGCCCGCATGACCCCAAGCGTTCTTTGAGGTTATAAAAAAAACACTTTTCCACACAAATAATATTCCTTTGAAGATGAAGCAGCTTGTAATTCTAAAAGTCTATGCATATCACTCTAATGCACATACAGTTGCGGAGCTCAGGTACTTATTATCCCTTTTAGCTACGTATAAAATTTCGTTATTGCTGAGAAGTTGGTTTGAAACCCCTTCACAAAATGAGAATGACAAATGATAGTAAATTTACATAAATTCAAACTTCCAAGTGTTGTTTATATGAAGTATACTCGTTTCTCCTGAAGAATTGTTGAGCAAAAATGATTTTTTGTTTCTTATTTATCTTCAGCATATAAAAACTAGATGATCGTTCGATCTCACAATATTTGCAATTTATACACATATTCATACGGCTACTTACATTTTTTGCTTACCTAAGTAGATATGTATACGTATAATACATACGTTTAGCTTTATATGGCTTATATGCTATACGTAAATGACCGCGAATTGGAGCGGGAAAACGTGCCAAGAATTCGCTGTATAATATGGCGCGTAATTAGAAGGCGTGTTTGTAATTCACGGGTAGGTCGCTATTAATTCAACAATTTCTTTAGCTCCCGGCGAAATTTTCAACGAAATCTAACTCGCGGACTACGTAGGTATGCCCTTGAAAATCCCTATGTTCTCATTATCTTAATGTACGAAGGACATCCCAATTACCGAAACGGAGCTAAAAGAAATTTTTTTTTTTTCATCATTATAAAGAGTTTTCTTTTTTTCTTTTCGCGTACAAAATTTTAGCCAACACGTCATCGTTCGAATAAATATCACTGTTGAAATACGACGTTGGGATGAGGGGAATGGCAAAAAATTTACACTACTATTTTTCGCATGTCCAGAGAACAATTTTTTTAGACGGTTGAATTTTTTTTTTTCTCTCATTTTTAAAAAGCCATATATTTTTCCGATCTCATTTAATATTCATGCGACTTGATTATATAGCTATATATACGCCCTGTACCTACTTTGCCAAAATTCAGGGTGCATATTATTTAAGTTACCCAGACCTTTTTCGCTCTTGTTCTTTTACAAGGATTTATATGATATCCTGAAAAGCACCTGTTGCCAGGTTCCTTCCTACGGAATATATACGTAGGTGTATATGAGTAACCTGTTCGTTATTTACTCACAAATGGTGGTTCGGATGTATTCGTTCTGCAGAGATTATCTGCAATGGTATGATGGTAATAAATAACAATCGTTCATCTAGTATGGCTTTGATAAACGTATTTATTGAATGCGGTAAAAATTTATATCTTTCCATTCATCATCAATTTATACTTACCATTTATAGGTATACTACGCGAGTATAGTAGACTACCTCAATTTCTTTATTTTCTTTATATTTTATTGGATAATTGAGTTTTTTCTTGTTTAGAAATTGTTCGAACTAGAAAAAGAAGTAAAATCCTCATCTCTACAAAGAACTAGAAAATAATTTCACATCTGTTGTTTCTGGTTTTCAAATTACGATTTTTGGATCAACAGAATATTTCGGAGATGACAACCCTTGAAGGGTCAAATATGCCGTGGGCATAGTTCGTTTGACGAAGCTGCCAATCGGCTTCATCTTTTTTTTTCTTCCTTCATTTTTTCTCTCCACTCCTCATTAAATTGTTTTGAGTTTTTCTTTTTCGTTATCGTTTTTGCACATTATGTAGCCGAGCAGATGATGGCGTGAAAAACGCATTAGGTTGAGGCGTAAAAAAAATAAAATAAGAATGAGCAGAAAAAAAAGTTTCATCCCACCCTCTAAAATGAAAAAAAAATGAGATAAAAAAAGTATGGTAATTTTTATCAAAATCCTCCGTCTTTAGATTCGTTCACAGACGTGCCCGCAAGGCGTCTCGACGTTGGTAAAACTTACATACCTATGGGTATATCTATACTAATGAAAATGGAGACGACTTTAGTTTGCTGTGACGATTTGCCAGACGAAATACCAATTACAATTTTTTTCTTTTTTCTTACACAACCATTTTTTTCGCACACGGATTTTACGAAAACTGTAAGAAATTTCGAGAAAGAAGAGGAAAGAATCCAAAAAAAATTAACGTTGATAATTGTTGCGTAGAATTTTTTAAAAAATGGAATTGTTTGTGAAAATTATATGTATGGAAAGTGTTAGATAAATTCTTAATGGACATAATATTTCAGGATTATATAACGGTTTAGTCAAATCGATGAACGAATGTGACGTGAAAATTTAATTACGTGGTTCCATTGTTACGAAAATTGTTATACCTTGTACTTATATAGGTATAAAACTTCGCGCCGAATTTTACGATCCTTCATGTATAATTGTCCTGAATTATATCCGCCACTTATTCATAAATCTTAATCTCGGCTGTATTTCTGTAACTTGCAAAAATTCATTTATGAGTACGCCAATTCTCGTGTATTTAAATAAAGTAGTGCTTTCCCATTGGAAAAGACAGAAAACAAAAAAAGGAATCAAACGAAAAATTTAACCTTGACGATTTTTTTTCTCGAAACTAGTTATTTATAATTTGAGAAATGAAACTAACGCCCAATTTTCTCGAGCGAGAAAAAATGAGGTCATACATGCGACTTGTAGGGATCACCCGCTCACGGGACCAGACCGATCCCGGTGTTTTTTTCTTTTTTTCTCAGCGTAAAATTTTCACAAGTCGCGAGACGCATTTATGCGACGAAAAGTCATGCACGCTTAAACTGGATGAAAATATATGTAGAGTAAATTTCGTGATACAGTATTTTGAGCGTAAGGATAAAACACGTTTACTTCTGTCATTTACGGCGTCGCGCGTACGACTCGCTCTATTTCTACGATCTTGCTTCATAGATTTTTATTATACCTTATCACGTATGCCACTTATATGCGTCTGAATTGTTCGTTAAAAGCTCTAATAAAACGGACGTTGTTATATAGTGCGGTTTAACGACGAAATGACTCGTTATTGCGAATAATGACGATCACTCCCCATTCACACGCTCAATTATCGGTCAGGTTATGTCATGTGTATACCTCGTTAAACTTTCCCAATAATTGACGCAATTAAATATACGGCGTGAAAGCTTCGTACGATATTTACAATTATGAGGAAACATATATGTGTTTTTGAACAGGTGTTTTTTAGTCAGAAGATACGAATGCATGTATTAACGCGATTAGATTATTTTATAAATTTTCTTAATCTCAAGCTCTCGTGATTTCAAAATTCCATATCCTCACCCTCTGTTAAATGGCCGTGTGATAATCATCTCTGCAGCAACTAACTTCGAAGTAAATTAACAACTATCGTCATATCCGTATAATAGTGAAATTACTTGTAAGTTAACTTTCGAAATTACATTAAACTAGCTGATCCCAAAGTAGTAGAGCTTAATTTTACGATATCACGTGTTAGGTGAGAAATAATTTCAAAATTAGAAAAAAAGAGAAAACTTCATCCCCACCAAAGATTGTTTGAGCTTTTTCTTCGATCCCAAATTCTTGTGTTTTTTTTTTCGTTTTCTTCGATTGGCTTTCTAGGGTTCAACAATCGCAAATAACCAATTTCGTTCGAACATTGATAGCAGTATAGGTATAACGATATCTTTATGGAGTTCCGATTTCCTATAAAATTTCAAGTATTTGATTCTCGCGGTTTCTGTTTACACCTATGTCCGCGCACATCCTCAGTTTTCATCGTAATTATCCTCAATTTTCTTCTCTTCGGGATTTAAACCTCCGCTACGCCCCTCGCGATCCTTTAAACGATTTCGATTATAATTCCCTGCGTTTAAAGGTCGAAATCGTTACACATGAGACCATTTATCCAAAAAAAGAAAAAGAAAGAGAAAAAAAGAAGGAAATTATTAAGCGGCCTTCACACACGCGTGATCGATGATCAAAAATTGAAATCAAATCGCCCCATATTGTACACGCGTCGTTCACTTTTTCTCCGTTAAATTGAAGAGACGTGACGCTATAGATAGCCTGAGCTTTTAGGAAGGGTCCGTATGTTAACCGTAAAAGATGCTCTCGTTGTCGCCATGAACAGAGAAGCAATTTTCACCGCACGTACCTACAGGACTGTGTTTTCCTCGCTTAAGAGAATCCCTTAACGACTCTAACCACCCTACAACCACCACTTCCTTCAGAATCACCCTGCGCATGATTTATAGGCCTGTAGTTTATTTCCTCTTTTTTGTTTTATTTCAATAGCTTTCATCTACCCACACTGTATTCAATTGTCGCAGTTCGAAACGTGAATTTTTTACTTTTTTAACGTTTCCATAATTTTATACCCATCTAAACGGTTTTCATTTCCACGCGATTTATATCTAGATCGTGTAAATTCAAAGGCTGTTAATATTTCTTCGTTCTCTTTCTCTTCGTTTTTTTCTTTTTTCATTAAACTAAGGATCGAGTGAGTAAATAACATAAATCAATCGGTGTTTTGCTTATGGGGCGGGATTGAAATCGGTGGAAAAAACAAGTAAGAAAAAAGAGAGAAAAGTGTGTGAAAAAAATCAAAACGGTTTTCGAGCATTATCGCGTTGGGATCGTGAGAGTCGCTTTCGCGTTTGTGGTTATACTGCACAGGTGGTACGGATACCTCCTACTGGCGCCAGTCGGTCGTATAACAACGTAACTCCTGACAGTTTAACAACCAACTAAAAGAATGCCTTTACGTTACGGTGCAGGAACGTCTCCGGAAAATTTTAACTATATCGTTTATTGTGTTACGGTAAAAAGGGATACCGAGTCAGAATTATTTTGCCGGGCAAAGTGGGAGTTTTTTTTTTCTGAATTCTCTTTTTTCTTTACAAAAAATTTACTCCTCACCCTTACGGCGGTTAAGAAAAAGACGTTAGAAACTATCTCGATTTTAATTATCTAGAAAATATTAAATTTGACAGTTTTTACGAAATTATAATCCAACTCATTACATACGGATATTTTTCATGAAATTCTATGATTTTTGACAAGAAGAACAAAAAAATTAAAAGAGAATATAGGTATCTATTTTTTTTCTTTTCGTATCAAAGAGTTGTTTTATAATTAGCCATGCATTTTGTATAGTATACAATAAATGGAGGAGTTTGAGAATTTGAAAATATGAATAAAAAAAAAAAGGAATCAGGTAGTATCGTATTACCTATAGATTTTATCGAATGTATAATAATAACAACTCGTGCAGTATAAGGAAGTAATTTAATTAGTGGATCTATTTGAATAGAGCGTTGCACTGCATCGATACTTTGGTGGTTTCCAGAAGCTGAATAGAAGGTTTACATATATATTCGCATACCTATACATATGTACTCGAATTTGCCCGGTTGCATCGACGTTGGTCAAACTTTATACCAACAGTCTGCGGAAATAATAGAGTAAATCCATGTACATATTTGGATATTATAAAGTTGGATGTAACGGAATCGTCGAGGTTTTGCTTGTACAGCTTTAACGTGAAACATACCCCATATAAATGAAATTGAAACAAATATACTATATTCAATATACGTTCGCATCTCGAGATGAAAACCACTTTGCAGAGAGAGAAATAAGCAAAAGTGGAAAGTAAAAAATACGGGGCAAAGAAATAGCGAATTTCCGAAAGAATTTCGCAATACGCTGGCGCAGAGATATTATATTTCTAATTCTCTTTCTTGATACGCCCACCGTAATCTTTCCCTCATGCGCTTACGGGGTATTCCGCCCGACTCGAGTTAATATAACATCCACGTGGGTAGCAAGTTCTCGTGGTAACCAGTAACCGCCGTGACTAACACTATGCAAAATATAAGTTCACGTATATCACCCTTACCAACACCGTTCAACCGAAATTACCTAGTGTAATGAAATTCACTTATAGTACCCGTACATATATATTCCTACTGCTTGCCTACGGTCAGGTTACCATGGTTACCGTGACGTAGGATGCACTTTTAAATCGCGCGCATGAATTTCGAAACGATCTCTTTTTTTTGCTTCTTCTTCTTCTCTTTTTTTCTTCTCTTCTTTCTATACCCCGCCACCGGTAATACGAAATATTAAACAGAGGTAATGTGTATTCCAGAAATCTCGAATCTCCGATCTCTTTTTCCACGTTTGTAAAAAAATAATTGCTTCTTTTTTTCTTACGATTTTTTGATCTCATTTCTTTTTTTCTGTACCTATCGTAAGACGCGAGTTGCGTCCCGTAAAAGAGTGAAGAAAAAAAAAAAGAAAAAAGAAAAGAGGTGTAAGCAAATACGAGTAGAGTGGTGGTTTTCTGTATACCTACGTAGGTTTTTTTCTGCTTGTTAAAATAGCGTCGTTCTCAATTCACGTTTTATGGTGTATATACACGGAATGTTTACCGATGCAAACAAATTACAAGCTGTTGACTCGAATCTGGTTTGATCATTGAGATATCTCTTGTACCAGAGACGATGCTATTCGTCGTTTGTTCTGCCGTTACCCGGGTTGCTGCTAGTGTAAAGATCGTGGTGAATAAGGTCCTACGAATTTATGTACTTAACGAAAGTAGAGAAACACAATATATCGATGAATTAAATCAACTTAAGTAGAATATCCTTGCTCTTGGAATTTTCATATATACCATTAAATTACACGTAGAAATGATGGACGAGTTTCTGATGCTGATATAAACGATTCTACACGTATCACGTATGTACAGATTAAATTCTACGCAAAACTACCGCAATTATGATAAATTTTACTCCGCCGAGATTCCGTACGTGTAAGTACGGCACGTACGTTTTAAAATATATCTCATAGGTCGGGTGTAACTCATCTTTGGGAAAACATCACGTACTAACCTAGCTTAATATAGTCACGACGTACAACACTGTTGGAGGAATTTAAACGAACAAGGACGTTACAGATTGTAGAAATGTCCAGGGTTTGACCCATTTTCATTTTTTATCGGTACACACATCGTTGTTTTTTCGTGTTTTTTTTACGTTACAATTTCTTCTTCGTGAAATCTCTGACGGATAATTTGCTAACAGATTACTGAAACGGGGGATGAGTTTCGCTTTTGATTAATCGTGGGGATATGTAATTAGTATAAGGGGATAGTTTAGTTGACCTAAAACCAGTAACATGTATATTATACCGCGTGATATACCAGATATAGGTATATTATATCGTATTTTACATTTTGCGGAGATAGAATTCTAACTAGAATTTAACGCTAACTATAGGGCGTTCAGATCCTCTGTCACCGTAATATTAATCTAAGCTAAACCAGCTATTTATCAAACCCACAGCTTGAACTGAAATTTACGGTGTTTTGTAATATGTGTAGCTATAGATATATCTGATGAGTATAATTGTATACGTAATTGTAGATGGATGGAAGGGTTGAAATTCTGTAAGAGACAAAGGGAATGTTCGGTACGATACATCATAATACTGCGATCTCGCTATTACGGATATCGTCGTCAATGATCCGAAAATTCTCCTCATTAACTGTCGAATTTTCACACAAATTTTTTTTAAGAAATAACAAAATAGATGAAAAAAAAGTAGCTACGTTCAACGTGTTTGAGATCACAAATTTTTTACCCCCAAAATCAAAGAAATAAAAAAAGAAAACTATGTCAAGTCACTCGAATTATAGAAAAGTACAAAATTTTCTTCGGACGATCGCTAATGTGGAGAAGGTTTTGGTGCGCTCAGAAATCATTTTTTTTTTTTTTTCACAACTCACCTCAAAATTTGTATTCTGAGAAAATATTTTCACGTAATATTGAAAGTATCAAAGTTCTCTTTGACGGGATCGATCATATCCAGATATCTAAGCTTATACCGCGTGAAGTTTTCTGACATCGATGATTTACCTCCATAACTTATATACGTAGTTCGTTGCATTCCTATAACATTCGCTGCAACATGCACATGATCTTCTCATTAAAACTTGCCAAACTTTTGAGTGGCAGCTACAAGCTTCTGCGGTTGCATTATCTAGATTTCCGCGCGATGCATGGTACGTATATACGTACTAACTAAAGTACAAAGTTATTAGTTAATACGGTATCTTCAGAAATAAGAATATAACTATCGAGTTCAGTCGAAGTAAAAGTGAATGGAGAAAGAAAACAGAACACAAAAAAGAGAACTGTAAAAGTACTTCAACTAATAACCATCTGAACTTCTATAAACTACAGTAGGTAGTTTTACTTTTATAATGCAATAACGATATAGATAATGCTAAACGGATGATTTTAACAATTTCATTACACAACTCCTGCAAAGATTAATTCATTCATTTTTGTTCTTCTGATTTTCATATTTCGTTTATTTGGTTGTTTCTTTCTATTCTTTTCCTTTTCGATTACGTAACACCCTTGCGAAGATCAGAACCACCTTTTAATATCAAGTTTATGCATTTCGTAACTAGAATTTATATACATTGGGTATTGTCTTTCCAATTTCTTTGTGCAATTTTTTTTTTTGTATTTTTATTTTCCTATCTTTTCGTTACGGTTTTTTTCTTCTTTTTTCTTCTCTTACCGATCATCACGCAATCTTACCGCGGGCACAGTTATAAAAGAGCTTGTTAAAGAAAAAAAAATAAGTAAAATAAACAAAAAGTTTTGGAAAAAGTTGGATAAGAAATAAATCACCGGTAAGAGGAAAAAACAAAAAAAAACAAAAAAACAAAAGAAAAGAAAAGAGAGCGAAAAAGAAAAAATGTAGTTTCAGAATACCCAGGCTACTAATCCTGAAAAGTTTCTTTGAGAAAATCCTATGTATGTATATACCCTGTAAAAGACATTGGTAGGTATTAAGTATTTTTCGTATATTTTCTGCTCTGTGAAGCGAAACAAAATCTATAAAATGTACCCTGTGCGAAGTGGCAAACGCAAGAGAGTTTGATAGAACCCTTTTTATTTCTCCCATCTTTCTTTTGTACATTCCACTCGTTGGTTTAATTGCGAGTCTATTTTATATATATATATATATTTTTTTTTTGTCAATTTTTTGTTACATCAATATTCATAATTGCTCAAACATAATTGGGCCAAGAGTTTGATGAGTGCTGCTGGTGGAGTTAATCCGTAGAGATTGAAATTATAATAACTGTATTCAGGGTAAAGGAAATCCGTCGATTAGCTCCATAAATTACGTAACGGTAATTAAAATAAAAGTTCACTTCAAAAACTAATTGGCTATTACAGCGGCATACATATATAGGATTTTAATTTTCTATTTTAACGCCTCGATTACAATATTTAATATTATAATATACATTTGAATTGAAAAAATGAGTAAATTTGAATTCTCTATTTGGATTTGCCAATTTTTAATCGAAGTAACTAAATCTATTTAAATTTACACTCTAAAAACCCTTAAGGTTACAGGTTCTTTAACTAAATAATCCATCTTTACTTTAAATCCAACATGTGATCCTCTGTGATAAAATTCCCATAAGCTCTATAGTTAATTACATCTGAAGGTTCATTGCATTTTTTTTCTTTCACAACTCTGCTCATCAAAATCTCCAATTAAGCAATACCATTCCGATGGGATAAACCATATGTCCTACCCCCCTTTACCTCTTTGATTCGTGTATTCGATCAGTAAGAAGTTATCCGATTGTTTATGGGGGTTGTTTTTTATTTATTTATATTTATTTTTCCAGAAATCGTTGTACGTACACTGTTAATTGCCACCACGGGAGATTACGGATTAAAGAGAGAAAGAGAGAGAGAGAAAATGTGAAAGACAGTTGCTGTGAAGCGTATCGTATTTTATATCGGTGAAGTTTTTTTTTATGGCTTCCGCAGCTTGCAGTCTTGGTTAGGAAAAATCAGTCGTAGAAAAACTTTCATACTATTTTTCGTTTTTTCAATTAAGAATTAGACACGCGCAGGCCGTCTCAACCATTCCCTTCGCAGGGTTGGGAAGGAAATCGTTCCGATTTAATAATTCAAGGTGGAGAGATACTGCGGGCAAAGATTAAGTAACGGGGTTCATCGCTCAGGTTATCTGCGGAGGGCGAATTACGCAAAGATTAATAATTTTATGTAATTGGCTATGGGAGGCAACTGCGTTATTATACAATAATTTTAAATCCATAATTTAAATTACGTTAAGATCCAACACACGTCGTTACATTTGGCGATGTTAGTGTCATGGAGTTTATCTAGCCTAATTTCAATGCCTTGTTGTGAAAATCTGTTTTTTAACACGTCGTGTAAAGTAGTGGTTCAAGTTTTTTGGACTTCTTAACTCATCGAGTTAAATTTTTTACATAAAATGATATTATGTAATCGGATCAGAAAAGAACTTTCGACATGGTTCCGTAAAGTTTGGTGTGGAAAAGCATTTTTATTACTTGATTCTATTTTTTTTTTTCACGAATAGATGAGGTGATACAAATTCTGATTATGTGTAGAGCTAAAGTTATCCGTTAGAAAAGATATTCTATTCATGAGTTTAATGTCCCTTACAATAAAGGATGACCCAAGTTGACGTTCTTGAATAATAAAGTCAACTGCAGATCGTGTTATTTCCATATACATAGTTTTAATATTATCAAAGTTTGAAAGACGGAAATTTTGCTATTTCAACAAATGTTATATACAGCTTATATGCACTTCAACACATTTACCTTACATTTTATCTGCTTTCTCACCCTCTGCACTTTACAGCGATCATAGAAATTCTTTAATTCAATTTTCAACTCGTAAACTCGTTATGAACAGTTTACGTGCTTTATCTAGTTGAAAAAAAAATTGTTACTCAACTGTAAACGATTATTTATTATCATAATATCTCGTTACGTGAATAAAAATTAGTGTAAACTTTGACAAATTTTGTAAAAATAATTTCTCTTCTTTAATTCTCGTTTTTTTTCTTCGCTTTTCGTTAATGTCCTTCGCTTCTTCATTTTCTGACTCTTTTCCTGCTATATATCTTGGATTAGGAATGATAAGGGCGGACTGATGTCACCCTCTAACAAATGATGAATAAAACATTCATTCTCTTTCTCCGTCTTTCTCTCTCTCTCTCATCTATATCTACTTCTCTTTTTTTTCATCTACCGATAAAACCTGCTTGAGCGCTTCTACTCAAAAGTAAGATAATCGTCGTGATTTGTAAACGAAAATCTAGATAAATTAAGTAAATTCCAAATAAGTTCCAATGATTGTACAAAAAAGACCTTGGTTCTATCGAATTAAAATAAATGCTTTTTTTAATCTTCACGTTGCAATCGTCTAAACTGATTATATGAATGAAATTCCGCAAAAACGTTGGTATTTGCTTTAATTTACGCGAAACGGTTGAACTTTTAGGCTTGAAGAAAAAAAAAAAAAAGACCAAGTTACTATCCACATTCCCTGCATCGATTGATCATCATCGTAGTGACAATCGGAAGAGAAAAAATTCGGTGCGAAGACGAAAAATGTTTAGAATTCCGCACGGGGGAAATTCATCCATCCACCTTCTGTTCTTCAAAATTCAATTTCTTATAGCAACGAAATTCTATGTTTGAAATGAAAAATTGGATTTCTGTCACACATCGAAGTAAAGTGCGTTGGATCAAACCCTCAACTATTTTTTACCTCAAGATGGACAGCCTGATAACGAGGGTCTTGCAGATTGACTGATTAAAAACCTTTGAACCTTTGAACGTGTTAGGAACAACTGAAAAGAATTCAAATTTTCTCAACTGCAATCTTGTAGTTATATTCGTTTTTTTTTCTATAAATCTCCGTAATAACGTACAGTAAATACAATTTAGTTTGAAAATTTTTACCGTCGCGTAAACAGCATCTCAGTATATTTCAGACCCCATATAATGGGGGTTGACATAGGACAGTGTTAAAGCTGACATAAATAACCTGCTTTGATTCAACGTTATTTTAAGATTTTTACGGCCGTTGAATTTTATGAAAAACGGTCCGTAAAAAACATCCATCCTGCTTCGCCGCTGTACTAAAACAGACGTCGAGAATTTTTTTTTATTTATTTAAAAATATTTAACTAGATAAATTTTAGGACTCTTCTTTAATATGTACTATCATGCGTATAATAATAATAGCGAAAAATTGTAACGTAAGATATTCGTTTTAATATTATCGCACGTAGTCACGAACCTAATTTAATCGATTATATCCATTATAGTACCCAGAGGAAATCGGAAGCTAATAAAGTATACGAGACTTTGATTGACCGCTAGAACATGACGAGGGTCTTGGATAACTTGATATAAACCTTGCTACATTATTAGATAATTATTATGAGATATTGTTACACGGAATTGTTAACGGGAATAAGGCTGTCGTCACCTGCGTCGTGAATTTAATCACGCGTAACTTTCAATCGTCTTGTATAATATGAGATCAGGTACAGGTGATACGAGTATAACGGTTCAAGAATCTCGTTTCCCATATTTACTATGGTCAGTTAATTCATGTATCGATTTTAACCCCTTTTAAATACGGATAGTGAACATGGTGCGTGTATATAAGTTGTAAAAAGAAGATTAAAAAAAAACAGAGTAACCTTAACCCGGTGATCAGGCGATAAACGTGATCATATGCAAAGTCGCTGTACCCGATCAGTGGATAACAAAAGGGGTATCCGTTCATTCGTGTATGAAAATTAGATATTCTAGAAAATACACCTGCGATATAAACCGCTGGCTACCTATACTACGCTTGAATATTTTACGCATCGTCATTTTTCTTCCGTATATTATATTTAGATAACGTGCTTTTATCATCACGGTCGTAGAGGTTTTTACGAAATTGTAGTAAAAGGAATATTTTTATTTATACTCGAAACGTGGTGAAGAAAATAAAACGAATTTTGTTCATCGAAAAAGTCAAAGGAATCAAAGGGAGAGAGGAAAAAAAAAGTTTTGGAAAAAACTGCGGAGAGAGAGGATCGATTTTTTTTACAGAAAACTCTGTAGGGATTTATTTTTTTTTTTCAAAATGATCGAGCAATCATTTTTTGCTGGAAGAAATGTTGAAAATTTGATGCAGTCAAATAGCATTGATAATTGATTTAGTATGAGTTCTGTTGTTTATTGTGTCGATATATAAATGTAATCTGATTCACGTTATACGATAATGGGGATAATACACCACATACGCGATTACGCGGTGAAATGATTTTTATCACATACGTATTTCTCTCTCGAACGTCATACCTAAATCTCGTATAAGCGCCTATTGAACCCTATCAAAAATCAACTTTCAATTTTGATATGGTTCAATAGGCGTTTATAGGCTATTCTTTTGTATTTTGAGCTTACGAATCCAAATCAGTTAACCAAATTGATCTACCTATAAAACTGATCGAATTATAATCGACTTATCGCTCTGAAAAGTGAAAAAATCAAAATATCTCGATAGGATTCATTTCTAGCTCGATTTACTTTACGGAATTGTGTTCCTGAGGTCAAAATACATCAAAATGACCTCGTGAGCTTTGACCCAAATTCAAATTTGGTCACAACTAAGTCGCGAAGATTACATTTAGCTGTACCATATTCTATAATCTCTGGATTATAAATTTGCTGCTATGCCATAATACATTATTTAAAACAAAGTCAAAAGTTTAACATCGTGTTACTTCGCTAAGCCTACTTATATCGTTAAATATAGATATGGATTAAGCCTCGAGCAAAAGCTAGAGGACTCGCTATGCATATCTACGATACTTCCTGTATCCAAATGTCAAAAGTTATCTATATACTCTTACCCCGAATTAAAACCAGAGTTTGCCGGAGATAATGTATCAAAATATCATTTTTGTTTCGATCATAACAGAAAAATAAGACGTTCGCCATTTGGTCGAACACAGGAACTTTCATCCTTACGTTCCACGTACATTACGGTGAGCCATGGAAAACCTAGAATCTCACGGTGGAGGCTCGTGCTGAATTTATCTAACGACTGACTGACTGACTGGAGACTGACTGACGGAAATAAAGGTTTAATTAGAGCTCCTCTGCGAGTCTCTTTTCACCTTCGCAATGCTCAGGGTATAATCAACGGCTCGGTAATTAATGATATTCGGGCAAGACGCGCGAAAAAAAAAAATGAATTAAATTAAATAAAGTAGAAAAAATTTTGGTTACACCACTTGGCCTCACTCCGAATCTCGCTCTCCGTATAACATTTATATATAATACGATCTTCTCGGTTTGACGACATGCGATTTATTATACGTACACCCCCTCTGAATTTGTGGATTATATTGAAATGTTACTGATTAATTAGTCTCCATTTTCGGGTGAGAAATATTAGCGTTGAAAAGATTCTTTTCTTTTTCTATATCATTTTTGATAAATTGATAAAGTGACGCGTTCTCTTGAAATAATATACATAATCTTGATTTCCGGATAGAAAATTTCATTATTACCTATATGGCGCTAATTGATCCGATGGAGAGTGTATTGCGAAAAGGCGATTCGTCGATTTTCAGGCAAAGTTGATGTTGAATAAACAGAGTTATAAGTTATTTACCTCTCAGTAATTACATGAATTAATTCGACGATGTTCGAAAACTTTTCTATGTATGTAAGGTCGATATAATATCGCCCCGAAAACCCCAGAAACTGAAAAGGATCTAATTGAAAAGCTGAATCCATGTTATCGTTCTAATTCGCAGTCATCGAAATACTCGATGATGTTTAATCTACATTTGTAAAAATTTAACATCCCCAAATAATTTAAAATTATCAGAATTTTATCCACGACCTCCTGCACCTACGCAAATAACGAATATTTAAACATCAAATCGTACAAACTCGTTAAAATTAAATAAACGACTTACTAATTGATCAATAAAATAAAAAATCGTTCTTCTTGTTTTGGCGTTCCAAGTATATTATACATATATTTACCTATGTACCGACCAGGACCTTTATAACTGGTCGTGATCAAAATTCGTGTTTATATTATAAATAAAGGCCTGTTCACTGGGGGAGTTTTAATTTTTTTAAAATCATCCCTACAACGCAGCTTTGGTAGCAGCAGGAGGGAAAAAAAATAAAAAAATTTATTTTTCAAATTTTCCATTACCTATAGAGATAAATTTTTGTGCAAACTGTGGAGAGAAAAATCAGTTCGATGAAGCGAAATTATAAATAAATTAATTAATCAAAAAAATAAAAATATTGTATAAGATAAATATTTGAACATGAAGATGGAACAATTTTTAAAATATGAACTAATAATTTTCATTTTTGATTGCAGACAGCAATTTCGTTCTTGGGAACGCCCAAGTTCCATCGATATATCCAATCGTTTACTGTTCCGATGGATTTTGTGAGCTGACAGGATTTGCGCGAGCGCAAATCATGCAAAAAGGTTGCGCCTGCAAGTTTCTCTACGGACCAGATACGAAGGAGGATGAAAAGGCGATGATAGACAAAAGTCTTGAGAGTAAAACTGAACTCAAAATGGAGGTCGTCTTCTACAAGAAAAGCGGTACGATAGAACAATATTATTACTGGTTTATTTTTCCATCCTATTCCCAATCCCCAAATTTAATTATTCGCCTGCATTGACCTTGTTTTACGTTTCATACGAAAAAATTATAATAATGAAAAAGAAAAAGACATACATATGTATTCAGATCTACGGGCAATTATGCAAGAACAATTTCCCTTGCGGAAAACCAGCTGCAGGAACATGCAGTATATATGAATATCCATGCACATATATATATTCTTCAACTAATTAACTCGTTGCACAAAACTATTTTCTGTACTAGTTACTCCGGCGTGACTTCGTAATTGGTTTTATTCTCGAGTGCTCGTCGAACTTTTCGCTTACATAGATACCTATAGCAATATGCGTATAGTATGTACTATACGTATGTCGATAACGCTTGACTCGAATCGGAAATTTCTTTGAGAAACTCGCTTCAGTGGCTCTGTATTATAAAACATACGTATATGTACACGTATATAAAATAAAATATAACTTTTGTTCCAGATTTCGTTTCACGTCACATTATTATACACGTTATGTCATGTGTGCAAGAAAGCATTTCATATAATTCAGGCTTCAAACAAATTCATTGGAAAAAAAACGACAAGGAAATTGAGATCAAGATGTTCCCTATTATTTGAAAATTTTATTTATTTATCTCTATCCCTTTTACTTTCATGATTTTCTTTCAAGTCCAAGTTCGATAAAATCTCGAAGATAAATTCTGTGTTCTTTTATTTCTTAACTTACAACCGAATGCAAAATACAATAACGAAAGCTAAAGTACGCCGCGAAGAATGATTATGGTTTTGCGAGTAAAATTTTCTTACCAAGATAATACGCGTACATAATATAATACCATGCCTAAAACTTTGTTTTTATAAAGTATAGAGTCATTTTATAATCGTAATTTTATTATTCAAGATCGGTTGTATATTATCAGAACCCCACTTTTGTCGTAAACTTTGAGTAATTTTATTTTCTCTTCGTAAAACTGAAAATGAAAGAAGAAAAAAGAAATAATAATGAACGATACAAATTTTTCAGGCAATTATGTTTGCTTCGTATATTTATATAGAGAGATGTATAATACACGTAATTTGAATACCGATCGATATCATAGCATATATTGCGCGGGATTTCGTTTGATTTGCAAATATATTTACGCTTGATATAATTTTATATTAGCCACGGTATACGTCGGAAAATATATGTCACGGTTTTACAAGCAGCTGCGATCAAAGTCGTATTAAAATTTCGTTTTACAAGGTATAATTTTATAAACGTCATAAATTTAAGTGGTTTATTCGATTTTGATTAACTCTTTGACGAGTTTCATGCATCACTGCGGTTAATTCTTTTTACTTGTTTCGTTATTCTTCTTCCTTTTTCCTTCACTTAATTAAGTTTAGATTTTGTAACACTCGATCGAGTCGAGCTCCTCGTACCCTTTAAATTTTTATAAGATTATTTTATCGTTAATTTTTAATGAGAAAAAGAACAGAAAAGAAATAAATTCCTTCGACAAATCTCGATTGCAAATATGTAAGATACTATATTTGTACATTATCGTCGTTGTTACTATAGATTTTATTAATAATTTAGGTACGCCGTTCAACTGCCTTCTGGACATCGTGCCTATTAAGAATGAAAAGGGAGATGTTGTATTATTTCTCGCATCCCACAAGGATATTACGCACACTAAGGATCTTCAACTTTGTGAGTTGTATGATAGTGGTGAGTGCGCACTAACGCTTTGCTAATAACAAAAAAATAAAAAAAATCACATCAAGAAATATTAACGTTATTTTAATTAATATTTCTAATTTAATCAGTTGAATAATTTGCATGACAGCAAGCAAGCAAGCAAGCAAGCAGCTATTAATATGAATTTGAGTAGAAAAAAAAAATAATAAATTGAGAAAAAAAAAAAAATGGTATAATTATGCACGTACATGACACACTTTTAACACAAGTAGATAGTTTTTATTAATTCATTTCTACTCTAGTTTTAATTAGGAATATAATTTTCATGTTTAAACACCCACATTACGTAGCATGAATAATTAGATATTCATTTTAGTTAATCATGTTAAACTTGAGATCTACTAGAATAATATTTATACAGTTTTTGTTCAAACAAAATTTCATTTCCAGGTAAAATCGTTATACCATACATTTCCATAAGTTTGTACAACGATTATAAAGCTCTCAAATGCAGCCGTAAAACTTTTACCTAAGCAGTGCTGCTTGAAATACTTGTGAAAAGTTTTTTTTGAGGACAACGTTTTTTGTTTTTTTCTTCTTTTTTTTTTAGGATAATATGAAAAATAAATTTATATTCCACGTCAACGGACAATTTTAGATATGCATAATATATACGGGTACATAACTTTTCGCAGGACGTAACTTTTTTTTTTTTTCTTTTTTTTTTCTCCCTCTATATTTCTTCAGGTTATTTGATCCTGTGCGAACATTGAAACGTTCCTATATGTTTGAAATCAATAGGGTGTATCTAATGTTTTGACTTATTCATATTCAGACGTGAAAAACCAACCCTCTCAGTAGCTAAAATTGCCTGTATGGAAAGTCTAACTTTGTTCTTTTTTCTTTCGCTATACCTTTCGTTCATCGCTGTCCATTTATTACTATATTTCGGATAATGAGATTATGTCATGGAGAAAAAACTGAATGTATATTTTTCTAAGGATGAAACGAAATGAACATGAGAAATCGATCTTTCATAAATATGGAGTACGTTATTTATTTGGTTTTTTGATTACGGGGATTTGGATCAATGCAATTTTCATTAGCAATTTGTTGTAACGTGTATTTGATATAGATCGTAACTTGAAATAGTTCGAAGGCATTCTTTTCTATCGCTGAAATTGTTGATTACAAATGTTATCTAAGCATGTGTGTGACGTCATGTAGTTGTGAAAAAAAAAAATCTATACAACTTTTCAATTTCAGACGCAAACGGTAATCTGGATCCGGAAGCTCCACCGGCGAATTACGGAAGAAGAAGAAGTCGGGCAGTTCTTTACCAATTATCTGGACATTACAAACAAGATAACAAACATAAATTGAAAATAAATAACGTGAGTATATAGCGAATCTTTTTTTGCAATCTTCAAAAATCTCTGTCTCTTTACTCAGGTCTCGGTTATATTCGTGGAGTTGACTTTCCAAAATTTTGGACAGGAAATTCTGCTCTGCAGAACTTTCCAATTAATTAGTTCCGGTTCGCAGCCAGATTTTCGAGTTCGAGAGCGATTGAATTTTTCAATTTTTCGATAAAAACGATCCGCATCAAATCCAAAAAAGAAAAGGTGTTCAACAGACGATTTTGATTGACTATACGCTACGTAAAAATTTGACAATACGTTATCGGGTTTCAACTGAATAGGAAAATTCATGATTATTATGGCTCATCATCAGCTCTATACTCCCGTGACCTGGATCAAGTGGCAAATTTACCATTGTGTCTCGATCACCCTCTGTATCTACCGCATGACTGGGTAAACGCGTTCCAACGCTTTACCGATACCTGCAGCAGCGACCATTTTTTATATTTCTAATCACATTATTTTTTTTCACCCGACAATAGCTGCGAACAGAAAAAAAAAAAACGTGAAAAACTTTCGAAGTGGAAAAATAAAACGAATGACAAAGAAAAGAATAGAATCAAAATTCGTGCATCGGTTTATAAATGCAAAAAATGAAAAAAGAAAAAAAAAAGGGAAATCATCTTCCATTTTTGAGTTAATTCGGAAATCGTATTCATTCACTACATCCGAATAGCGTTTTTTCTTCTTCTTTTTTTCGACCCTTTCAAACTTTCAAACTTTATATACCTGTAATCGTGGTATTTACTCAGTTGAATTTTGTCAAATATTAACTCGTATATTGCGTCGAGGGTTATACAGGTATGTATGTTCACTCAAAAGAATCAACAACTGGTTATTTTACAAGGAGTTTTGAGAATCCTTTTTGAACTAATTGGATACATATACGCGACTACCGATGAAAGGTACTACAGGTCGTAGTCTCGTAAGCTTTTCATCCTTTACATTTACATCTCTTAGAAGTCGTCGTCGGATACTCGAAATTGGAAAGTCCATTTTTTCTCGGATTTTTATTCCTAATTGATTGACGGCGTACCAAACGAATACGATTGCGAATTCTTTCCATTGTAGTAGAGATAGAGAATTGTGAAAACTTCAGATATAGAAACTCGCCGAGAGATTTTATGTGCAAACAATAAAATCACTAACTTCATCGAAGTGAACGAACTCTTATGTGATACTTTTGCTTGCTGAGTTATAAATGAATATACAATACATTCGAAAACTATTGCGGAATATTTTCCAAATCAAAAGTCGATTCGCAAGCAGATCAAATTCTAACATCGGTTATATCAAAAAAGTCAAAAAGAAACCAAAGGAAAAAGAAAAAAAAAAGATCTCGTACTGCTTCACATCGCGTGATACACCCATATTAAATTTTGACAAAGATGATTTTTTAGCTGGATGATATTTTGACGACTATACATGTACCCAGAATAAATTTTTGCAACGAAACTAATTTCGTTAGCTAAACAACTACTCGAGTTACGCGTCGCGAACTTCTTCGCCAAAAGTACATTGCTACGACGAACGATAGTTTTTTTTTTTTTTTTCCTCCTTCTTTTCAGCCACGTTCTCATCCCTCATCATTTTCCGTAACGTATAACATTTGTTCTGTGTATATATCCACAACTTTAAGCTGCAATAGCCGCTGTAGGTTATTGCCAAAGTTCCAAAGCAGATTTCATTTTCTTTTTATTGGTAGCTTACGTGAAACATCGGATATCAAATATAATATAAGGATAGATTTTGATAGAATAGAAATTATTATAGTTCTATGTAATACGTGTCTATTCATGTATATTTTTTTATCGTGGAATCATATATCAATGTACAGATTTTTAAAATCATTTGATTCTCGCATTTTGTTTTTCGATTTGTTAGAACGATCGTTGTTGATTTTTGTGGTAACGATCAAGATTACGTACATATGTAGATTAATCGTTTGGATTCTTTTTTGTTTTTTGTTTCAGACACTTCTTCATTCCACTGCAGCGCCACTTCCGGAGTATAAAACGTCTGCGATAAAAAAATCAAGGTTGATACTGAGCCATTACGGACTTTTCAAATCATGCTGGGATTGGTTGATTCTCATCGCGACTTTTTACGTAGCAATTGTCGTACCTTATAACGCAAGTTTCGTTAATACAGACAGGCCGACAATGGTCAGCGACGTCGTCGTGGAAGCTCTCTTCATTATTGGTCAGTATAATACCGTATGAAACTAGGAAAATAAAATAAATAAAAAAAATCGCAGAAGAGAAAATCTCGCACGCTTCAAATTAACCTTCGTACTAATTTAAAAGTCTAATTGTTCGAGCAACCATCCGGTATATTTGCACTCACCAATCGATACAAACCAACCCCTTATTATATTACTATATATACGTCTATCTGCCGCTTGGTTAAACATAACCCGCGAAGCTACTCTACCCGTGCAAACAATCGAGACCCGGAAATCAGAGAAAGCTTCAACAGCGAATAATGAACCAGTAAACTCTATTTTCTATTATATCTCGCGTCAATTTTCATATAAAAAAAAAATTAATAATAGTAGTTACAAAACACGTTTGCCAAAATTTTATACATAATTCATATGCATATGAGATTTGTGATAGAACCAAAAGTTGATAAAAAAAAAATTTATAATTTGGGAGGAAAATTTTAACTTTTATCCGACTTTTTCATGCACAGTACGCGCGTTTGAAATAAAATGAAGGTAGATTATTATATTATACTGTTTCGTCCACTTTTCATATACCCGACTATAAGATATATTGCCGGTTTTCTATTCGCATGTGCTTTGATAATAGAAAAGATTTTAAAAAAATGGATGCAAACAGAGACGCGGCTGTTGGATAAAGATAACAAGAAGTAAAAGAATATTCTTGTAAAATAGGAATTATGCAGGGAGGTTTTTCGTTTTTGTCTTCTGTCCTTTGTTTTTTCTATCTTGTGCTCGGAGGAAAATTTTTAGTTCAGGATTTTGTGTCGGTGGGTGCGAATATATCGTATAAGGTTACGTGTGGCGTTGTACTCGTTGATGTAAAGTGAAACGAAGTATATGTAGATCTTGTTTATATCAACGAGGTGAAAAAGATAAGATGAACACTATGAAAGAACCTGCAACACCGTCTAATATACCGCGTATACCTTGAATATAGCAGAATTTCAACCAGCAACATGATTGGCAAAACACTCTTGTGGTTTCCGAGGCTCACTGGGCAATCTCTTAAGAAGCACAGGAAAGATTTTGCTGTGGCCGCCATTTTATTAAAAAAGAAAACACTTTTTACAACAACGAAAATCCTTCATATACCCGGTGTCCGGTTATGCGTTACACAGATTTTGATTGAAAATTTTCACGATAAAACTTTACTTTTTCAATTTTTTGTGTTATAAAAACGAGGAGAGTTAATCATCGATTCGAATCAATAAAATTAATTTCTCATAATCGAATGGACTAGGATAAAAGAAACATGGATAATTAGAAACCAAGGAAAGAAAAGACTGGAATTATCTTAAAGCTCACACTTTGGATGAGTATTCTCATAGAGCTTTTTATTCCGTACGGGTTGATGAAACTTTTCGAGAACATATCTGTAGATATATCTGTACAGCCAAGTCGTCCACCAGTTGATATATTTTCAAACTTCACTCTCTTTTGTCGATAAATTTTTTAGAAATCTTTTTTTCTCCATTCCGTAAGCGAACGATCACCAATCTCTTTGGAACTTGAGTTTTATAAAGATTTTCTCATTACGTTGATACTTCTTCTTTTTTTTAAATTTTATCTCCTACGTATAACAATTGTCGATTCGTTAATGTTACCTGCGGGAGAAAATACAACGGTAATATTATTCGTCCAAAGCTCGTATGACTCTTTGATACATGATGAATATACTTTTCGAGTTGATTTAGTCTAAAAAAACAAGAAGAAAAAAAAATGTTCATCTCGAATCCACCTTGGAGATCTTTTGGGATCAAAGATTGAATTGAATTAAAGTCGCACTTCCGTTCTCAAGGGACCAGCTGCGGACCCTACGATTAATTTGAATTCATCCGTATTGACGTAGCCGCGTGAAACTCTAAGAATAGATCGCAAGGAGAACCAACGGACAAAAGGTGACGTTGAAAACCGAATCTTATGAGATACCTGGATGAACAATACGCGAATCGCGAGGGGAACGGCGAATACACCTATTGTCAGAAAATCAACTTGATATACTATACATATTACGTGATGAAATAATTGACACGTTTTATTGAGAACGTACAATTAAATATTGACGAAATGAAAATTGAAAAAATTTCCATTCGATTATTTGCAGTGAAGAAAATTTTAATTACTAACACATACAGCGCTCATCCCATTTACCACCCCGATAACTTTCGATAAATTTGGTGATCGCGATATTTTTTTTTTTCATCTTACATTTTTCTACTCCACTCAGCCTGATCAAAATCGCGAAATTACTCGCGTTATCGTACCCATCCGAAAACCATAAAACGCGTCTGATATTTTCATGGGTTCTTTTTTTTTTCTCAGCCTCCACAATTTTTTCGTTCAGTTCTTCTCACCTCTTATCCCAAATGTCCCAACATTGATTCGCCCCGATCCTTGTACACTGAAAAGTTGAGAAAACCTTTTCGTAATCTCAATGATTTAAACAAAAGGAAGAAAAGGTCAACGAAAGATTGTTGTTTTAACATTTCGTCGAAAGTTTCGAACAATTTTTGCAAATTCAAATTTCTTTTTCTTTTTTTCTTTTTTCTTTTAATTTGTGACAGTGCAAGCTTCGGAGATCTGACGAATTCTTTATGAATTCCAGACATAATCCTCAACTTTAGAACGACTTACGTTAGTCGAAAGGGCGAAGTGGTTAGCAACAGTAAGAGTATCGCTTTGAACTACTTAAAAGGCTGGTTTCTGGTTGATCTGGTGGCAGCATTACCTTTTGATCTACTCTACGCCTCCGACGTTTACAGTGGTGAGGTCAGTGTTTATGCCTTTGACTCCAAATAAGATATATTTTTCTTAAATTCCCATTTTAATTACTAACTTTCTAGAACATAAGCACACTTACAATTAATTCCAAAAATAGCGATTACTAATTATCAGCATCAAAATGTCGCCTTAATTATTACCTTGACAACGTCCAAAGTATTCGAATATCATCAACGTTGAAGTTGAAAATTTTGATTCTTATTTGAAAATGAAAAAAAAAAAGAATTTTTTTATTTTCCCGCTACTTGACTTACATGTGTACACGCAGTTTTCTATATGTTAACGACAAAATGGCTGGTTTCTATTTAAGTTTCATCCTAAACTCGTAAAGCAAAAGTTTCCGAAGTTCTGTGACAAAGTGGCAGCCTGTTTTTTGGGACATTAGCATATAGAAACCAGAATTCGGTTTACTGCTTGAAATTCAACAGCACATGACCCTGTGTTAACATGTCTTTTTTTCAAAACGATTTTTTTTCTCCTGTTCTTGTTTTCTGTTTGACGAAAAAACTTACAGAGAACATTGCGCGAAACGTTTGGAACCTTTTAGTCACTATTCTGATTTATGACTCCCCGAAAAAAAATAAAATAGAAAAGAAACCTGTGGAGGGAGAGTTAAAATTTTAAAGATTCAACTCGCGTATTGGAGGATGAAGGTCGCGTTTCGCTATTAGATGCACATACCATATATCGGTTCGATCCCTGTTATGTACACGCCGTGACTTTTCGATCAAGTTTATTTCGAATTTTCGTGGGAAAAAAAAGGAAAAAAAATTTGAATCAGATGAGTGGGTTTGAATGGGCTTCATTTGGCAATCGAACTTTTGGGTTTTTGTAGACGTCCGAATTTCATCCTCATGAGCAACTCGACTTGAGGTTTTTACGACCGGATGAAATTCACATTTTCGTTGAGTAATCTATAAATTGACCGAGAATTTGATTTCTTATTTTCCAAATTCAAATTTTTAATACATCTATTAATTTTTTGGTTTCTTCCGAATTTGAAAACAATTTCATTCTGCGTACCGGCCGTTATAATATTCGCATTTTGCTCACTTAGATAATTTGAGCTAAATTAATAAACGAATTCCTTCCTTCCGGTCTTGAGATGCAAGATTTTTGGTGTAATCCTTGACGTTAAACCTTTGATTATTCGGGAATGAGCGTATATACTTTCCGCGCGTTAATATCATTTCGTATTAAGAGGTGCGCAGGCACTGCATAAGCCTTATATTATATAATATTTAAGGGAATATATTCTTGAAAAATTGAAAACCCGAAAAATTCTACCCAAATCTCCATTCCTCTCTGGAATAAGGGTGAGAATCAGCCGCGCGAAGGCCTCCACGGAACGCGTACATAATATAAACTGCAGAATATATCGCAGACGTGACTTATTCAATTCAATTGATTTATCCGAATGGCCTAAGTCGAAGATTAAATCTCAATTTTTTTTTTCATTTCTCTTAAATATATTCCTATTTCAAAAAGCAACTGTACATAGTTTTCTCGTTTCTTTTAGATTATTCTTGTATAAAGTACATGCGTGTAATTTTTTTGGTTTTTATTTCTGAAACAAGGAATATAAATTTTATACATCATGAATTTGAGAAATAATATAATAAGATAATAAGATAAGATGTTAATAAATTTTGATATTGTTTTTTTCATTGTTATATAGGAATCTGGACACAGTCACATTCACCTGGTGAAATTAACAAGGCTTTTAAGATTGGCGCGATTACTGCAGAAGATGGACAGGTACTCGCAGTACAGTACGATGATCCTGACATTGTTGATGTTGTCATTTACGTTAGTGGCACATTGGCTAGCTTGCATCTGGTATGTAATCGCTGAGAAGGAAAGACTAAGAAACGACAAGGAATGGGACCTTGGTAAGTTTGGTTCTACGCATATAATTGCGTCTTAAATTAACCGTAATTAGTTTACGATGAGTTCGACAAAATCCTCAGATTTCTATAAATAAAGATCACAAGGCTACATCTTGGGGCGCTCACCAGATTTCCAACCCCAGTTCCATTCGGAAATAAATGCATGTATACATTTTACATAGAAAGAGAAGAAAAAAAAAATTGGCAATTTTGTGTAGGATACCTGTTAAACCGTAGGATGAAAAGCAGGGCATTTCATTTCTCTTCATTTTTTTCCGTGTCATGTGCAAAAAAACTTTAAGATAAGAACCAGAAAAAAAACCGTGTATGATATTTGTCGTACACACGCACCTGGATATACATATGTATATATTCGCCGTACACTTGTGAGTGAGCTACTTGAGCCCTTAATTTAAGAAAGAGATCTTCTTATTTGATTTTGAAATTATTATACGTCAATTGAAAACTTTTTGGCGAGTGGCTCGAGGCAGCAGAAGATTTTGAGGGTAAGAGAACGAAAAAAAAAGGGGAAGAGAGTAAAAAAGAGTGGGAGAGAATATATCGTACGCGTGGGGTCCGGATTGAATTGCCCGGGACGACGATCTGAGAGATACGCAGAAGAAGAAGAGAAAGAAGAAAAGAAAAAACATAAAAAATAAAAAATACTTTCATTCTCTTTCAGTCTTTTCAATCTTCAATTGTCGAAAGGCTCACTTTCGCGGGGACACGAATTTCAAAGGACATTAACAAATTTTTTTTTTTTCTATCATATAAACCTACACAGCGTTTAATGAACTCAGATGTTACCTTCTCGTTTTCTTTCTCTTTCCGATATTTTTTTTTTTTTTGTTTCTAATTATTTTATATTTAAAACGGAACACCCGTCAAGATTGTTTCGATGACTATCGAGGTTCCGATTTTTATTCAACTCAAGCTCGATCGGGTTTATTTGTTTTCATTTTTTCATATAATCATCGACGTTGTACGTTACAGCAGTTTTCAAAGCTTCCCGCATAACTCTCGAGAAAATGAAAATGGAGAAAGAAAAAAAAAAAGAAAACAAAAATTGACAATAGATTGCAGAGGGTGATAAGTTAGATAATAAACGAAAAATGATTTCCTTCGCGAGATATCGTGGTATGATAAGTTTTTCTTTTCTTTTTTTTTCATCTTTTTCCGCGTACATCTATACATATGCATTGAACGTTTTTCGTCAAGTTTTACGCGAGTTTTTCAATCAACGGGATATACGAAACTGCTGCGACCGATTTGTGCGCGAAAACAAGAAAAAAAATAAAAATTGAAACGAGTTCGTATCTCATTTCGCCTGCGCGCAAAATCTATCGTATATCTTATATACATATATATTACACTATCAGGTCTACAAATCAACTTCGAGAATTACGGAAATATCTGATATTAAATGTACTATAGTGCCGAATAATCGGAATGTCGGTGAAAGATTTTACAACAAAAAAAAGTACAAAAAAAAAAACAGAAATTTTACAGATTCTAGGTGAATTTAATTTATATATTAAATTCTATGTACATATTTTTTTCTGTGTTGGAAATCATGTGTGGGAGCTGGATCCGAAGTTCAGTTCGAACATTGAAATGATTTTTCGAAGCAAGAATTGCTTCGGAAAGAAAGAAAAGGAAAGAAATTTCTGTGTCCCTAGAGTTTGAAAATGATATATTCATTGTTTCAATATGAGGTAATATATTTTCAAATCTCATATTAGACGCGTATAAGATATCTGGAAAATTTCGACGGTGCGATATTGCTGTTTTATTTATTCACTCGGTTTTCCACTTCGTCTGGTGACAAGAAATTGATAAATCTTCATACAGATATATTTCTATATAACTCAAAGATGCGGGGAATTCACCTGTACGGATATTTTTTACTTCAAAATATATACCACGCATATAATGTATACCCGTACTACTTATATATATACTCATTTTTTCTCTTTCTATATACAATGCATAAACATATACATAAGATATTTCGAAATTCATGTCGTATATCTATAGATATTCTGTAATCGAATCTCAACTATAACTATAAATGTACCGGATGCTGGAGATAAACGTATCACAGTAACGTACATCGACGCTTATATCCTTACAGAAATATTATAATACGTTTAATATGTACGCGGAAACCAAGTGAGAATTTGAATATCCTAGCCAACGTGTTATTATACACGTGGTAACGCAATGTCAGTTTGTTAAATTCGCTTCTATTTCTTTTTCATTTTTTTTTTCATTCCATACAGGTTGGATTCACACATTGGCTGACAGATTGAAAATATCCGTGCAAAATGTCACACTTACCGAAAGTTATATAACTGCATTATATTTCGCATGCAGTAGTTTGACATCCGTTGGTTTTGGAAACGTTTCTGCAAATACATCTTCGGAGAAAATATGTTCCATATGCATCATGCTGATCGGAGGTATTGATTTTATAAATTAACTCTTAAGATTCCTTTGTTTCTTTTTTCGTTTTGTGCCTTTTATTCTTGTCAGATTGTTCACGAAGTATTAAAAAATCAAAAAATACAAAAGTAGATTTATTTTCTTTTGTTATTTTTGGCGGTATACCAACTAAATTTTGGGGTTTCAGGTACCGCATATATACACATTTCTTGTGATGTATAATTTATGTAATTTTGATAACCGATGAAATGTACGCAGCTGATGTGTTTATAATTATTTTTATAGCTCTGATGCACGCGGTTGTTTTTGGTAACGTAACCGCGATAATACAGAGAATGTATTCACGTCGTTCTTTGTATCAAACTAAATGGAGAGACTTGGAAGACTTTTTGGCGTTACATCAGATACCGGATGAGTTAAAGCAGAGAATGCAAGATTATTTTCAGACTATGTGGTCACTTAATCACGGCATCGACATTCACGAGGTGAGGGAGGTGTGTAACGAGTATGTCTTCGTGTACCTAATACCTAACCGCACCCTTAGCTTGTCGTTTGTCATTTGTTATTTTATACATGCATATATGTATGTATTAACATATATATACCTAACCTATGTGTATATATATTTAATCCACTTATTCAGGCGGCAGCTTAACACATTTGAACAAACACAGACCGATCGAATGTAAGCTCCGTAAAACAGAAATACCCTATCAGGGATGAAAGCGACATACCTACGGCTGTTGCGGCTTTGAACATGAAACGGATAAAATACATTCCCAAAATTCATTCGATCACCGTTTACTTATTTTTTACATGTCCAACAAATTCGCTATCTTTCTTCATTCATTTCTTCATTTCACTTCGATACGTTCCTCCTCTCTTCCTTTCCCTTTTATTCATTCTCAGAATTACTCCGATCATATTTTAATTATGAATAAATATGCATACGATTAATACTGAGTAGATAATTATTTTATTTCTCTTTCTCTCCTCGTGTTAATTGAATATTCCCCCATCCCTCTTCGTTTTTTTTTTTCGAACACGATAGCTTCGAAATTTTCAAACGGACGATCTTTATCACTTACATACCCGTGGGGTGCTTCGATTCATATGTGATCGAAAAAATAAAAAAATTTTGCCGCCGCCCGCTTGCTTATACTAAATCCTCCTTGATGGTTGTATTCGTTGTTTGTATTATTTGTTACGTAAAAAAATTAAATGTATCAAATTGTGTAAATTGAAGAGAAGAAATTGTTTATAAAGAAAATTGGCTGATGAAAAGATTAATATCTTAACATTCCATGCTTGAATGAATGTGCAAAAGTGAACAAACTTCGACTCTATCGGATTTGTAAATTAATTGTTATAACAAATGGGTAAAACAAATGACTAATGAAGGCACCGTACATAAAATACTATACAGAATGGTTTGAGAAGTTAAATAATTTTTTTAATGACAAATAATAAATTCTTTGTACAGACCCTGAAGGAGTTTCCCGAAGAACTTCGCGGTGATGTTTCGATGCATCTTCACCGAGAAATTTTGAGCTTACCAATATTTGAAGCGGCGTCTCAGGGCTGTTTAAAATTATTATCGCTTCATATTAGAAGTAACTTTTGCGCCCCGGGTGAATTTCTTATTCACAAAGGTGACGCTCTCTCATATATTTACTACCTTTGCAACGGGTCTATGGAGGTCGTGCAAAACAGTATGGTAGTCGCCATTTTGGGTAAATAATTTTTTAACAAACTTTACAAGTGTGTCTTTCTTCGTTAACGTTGAGAAATTTTGTACTCTAATTTTTTTTTACCGTTATTTTTCATTTTTTTTTTTTAAACTTAGGAAAAGGTGATTTGGTTGGCTGTGATATGAGCATACATCTTCACAATGGAAGTAACGGGGGTGGAACGGGGGGTGGAGGATCAGTGCCTACGGATGTGGTGGTAAAATCTAGCTGTGATGTGAAAGCTCTCACTTACTGCGATCTTAAGTGCATCAATATGCAAGGACTTGTTGACGTTCTTCGTCTTTATCCTGAATATCAACATGAGTTCGCACACGATATTCAACATGATCTCACCTACAATCTTCGCGAAGGTTACGAAGCCGAGGTAATATCTCAATATCATCGTATAAGAACAGCAGTTTTACATCAACTGATTTCTCCCGTTTTTTTTTTTTACTTCTTGATCATTCCTCTTCATTTTATTTAATTTTTTTTTCACTCTGTAAAATTCAGCAAGAGGGTGACATGAACGGTGTTCCGTCATTGACTCTTCCATCGATCAGTGAAGACGATGAAAACATTCCTGAGGAGGGTGAAACGTCGCCTCTTTCTCCACCAAATAAATCTCCACTACACGCGGGTTCTAGTCCACGGCACGCAAAGTTTAGGTATAAAATATTCGAATGAAAATTTCATTCTAAACAGCAATCGACCCGATTTCTATGCACTCGTAACGTATGATTTTCAGAGATGAGTATAAAGAAAATAGACGAGTTACAAGAGGCGCTTTGGTCAGAGGAAGGGCTGCTGTGATAGCTCAGGAATCTGTGGAAGAACACATCAGAGGATCGGTGGAAAGGTTGGACACTCAGGTTTCGACTCTTCATCAGGACGTCGCGACACTCAGTTATGAGGTGATTATATAGATTTGATGATTGAAATGTTATCAGAAATTGACACTATTCAAAAATGTTATTTTTATCGAAGGTACGAAATGCCATTCAGGCGTTGCAAATGTTCGCAAGTTCGCCTCAGAGCAACCCAAATTTACCAGCACCTTCGGGACGTGGCAGCGGATATTTGGCGAGAAGTTCTTCTCATCCTCCCGATGCACTTTGTTGGGATCCACCCAGACTGTCGAATGCAATAACGCAAACGGATTGGCCAGCTGATATGTTCGAGTCATGGGTTTTAGAAAATTCTCATAGAGTTTTAAGGATTTTAGGACTCGATCCTGATGTCATATTGAGGACGACACCGCGTTCGCCTACTCCCTCACCCTCATCGCCACCACCACCACCGTACGAACCGCTCTCTCCAATACCAACTTCACCGCCTCAATCACCAGGTAAAAACGAGGATAGTTTTAATCTCACGATTTTCAGATAATCTTCGTTACAGAAACAAAAAAAGTTTTTAAAAAATTCATTTAGGTAATAACAATTACACGTTCAACAATAATCAAGAAGATACAACAGAAGTTGTTACATCAAGGGGTTGTCAACAACCGTCGACATTACAACAACAACAACAACTGTGCTGGGATCATCGAAGTAAATTGTCGCATCGTTTTAGTGCGGGTGACGCAGATAATTCCTCACCTCATTATCAGGCGTTTAATTCTCTTCATCGTTTACCCGAGTCAAGATCACTGAAGTTCGATCCTTTCGATAGTTGAACTGAAACTTAAGAGGTAATTTCCGGGTTAAAAATCAGTTGAATTCGCCCTTGGAAAAAGGCTGCTGAAATGTACCGACGGATATTACAACGTGATGCTGACCGGGAGAGACAAGAGAAAAGAGAAAACAGAAAAAGAAAGAGAGCGCAAGTGGCGAAGGAGTAGAACGTAAAATTCAAAGTCGAAGTATGAAGAGACAGGATTAGAGATCAAGAGACTTATGATCCCTTTGTATGAGGTACAGTTGAAAACCCCTGCAGGGCTTTCTTCTCCGCCAAAGGGAACAAAAAAGTCCGTATGTATTCCGAGGGATATTCCGCACTGCAAGCAGCGTAATAATCTCGCAAATGTGCTTCAGACACGAATAAAAAAAAAAAAGAAAAAATTTCGATTCATAAATTGTACAAAAAATTATTCAGATTAATACACAAGTATACCGATTCGTGAGTGGATGAAACTCGAAGATTCGCAAAAATATTCCCGAATTCTTGATTCTCAATATGCAAAATGAAGGACTGCAGCGAAACCTGGAGGAAGCAACGGCGCTATAAATGTGAATATGAATTATGTATATGTAAATAATTAATTAAGCATATCAGGTGGAACGGCCGTATATATTTCCCTTGAAAATATATAATACATGATTTTATTTGTAAATTTAATTTTTATAGTAGTGCCTAACCACCAGAAACACACAAAAATGTTCTCATGCGAACAAGTAAAATGCAATCAATTTTATTAAGTAAGTGTTGATAAGCTGTTGGTATATCTAAGTAAAAAAAATATTCTACATGTAAACAATATATTAATAATAGTCAATACGAATAATATTATTATATAACATGTATAGATTATTAATCAGATCAGCGCATACTTAAACCGATCATTTATCAACCTCCGATAACAACAGACTAAGAAAAAAAAAGAGAATTAAATAAAATGAACAAAAGAGATTTTTAGGAAGTTGTCACGAGTGGTTTTTGTTTTTAATTGGTTGGAAATAAATTAGTTTAATACTTCGATCATTCCATTGTGCAGAAATATCGATAATCGTAAAATAACGATTAATTTGAAAACCATCGGTAAAATATTTATAACACAGACTCTAAAATATTATAATTTTCTGTACAGGAAAGTGTGGTGAGTATTTAATCTGCTAATTAAAAAATCATTCCATTCTTTTTTCTTTTTTTTTTTTATACTCTCTTCATGTTCTCTTCTGTTTTAATTCGTAGTCATATATAAATATGAAATATTTATCGATAGGTCATTTTGCGAGTAGCTAGAAAATTAACGTAACTTACAACACTACGATTTTATTCACGAAGACGTCTTTTATGCGCCATATTAATATAAATAAATGTTCTAATTAAATCATGAACAAAATATTATCGCGCTGATAAGAATCATCGTTGTAATGTAATAATTAAAGAAAAAAGAACAAAAAAAAAAGAAAAATATTAACAACTTGTACGTAATCAGCTTATACATCCATAATGAAATCTTCGAAAATATTTATCGCTGTAGAAGCTGCATTATTATATTATATTATATAGATAGAAAGCTCATAAAAAACATCGTATAATTAGTTAGACGACATACAATAAGAATATTATATATAATAGAATGAATATATATACGGTAAATATAAATCTAAATAATAATTAATAAATTGTAAGTAATAAATTAACTAAATGCTACTTGATGTTTGTAAATAATGAACAAGTAATATTTCAAACGCGTGTGATACGGGCACGGCTTTGGCCATGCACAATTCTATTTGTTCAATTGGGTGGGTAATATTGTCACTGTAATTAAAGAAAAGTGGCTCTCAGAGGGATGTTTTTTTAATTAATCTTTGTTCTTTTTAACATTGTCGTGAATACTTGTAGAAAAAATATTTGAATTGATTGGAACCTGAGAAAAATTGCACTGTGTATCAAATTTTTCAATCAAATGTTAAATAACGATTATCCACACGACGACGATTATGACGATAATTATCACAATTCATCCCTAGCCATTTTTTTTTTTTCAATTTTTTTTTTTTCATAAATTACAGTGATTATAATACTATTTTATAAATATTTCATATATTTTGTTATACTATTTCTATGCTCTCTACGTTACGATTTAAACCTATATGAAAAATATAATATTTATCTATCCATCTTTTACGCTCACGTACCTATAGTTATGATAAATTTCTAAAGTTTGGTACACAAATATTATAAATTATAGTGATACTATATATGCTTATATATAACTTAATATCCACATCTCACAATTAGAACGATAGAAAAATTATTCCTTCAAAATTGAAGGTAAGAAAGAATTTTAAAAAGAGAAAAGGAACAAAAACACAAGACATATTGAGTACGTCACCCACATATCTATATTGTATGCATTAATTAGTCCCACTTCTAGTCAAGCTTTCCAATTATAAAAAAGACCACGAATTATATCATGAATTTACTACAATAACCTACGATCAATTATCAATCTATCTTCATTCGTCTTTCTGATCACCCAGTCGCATCAATTTGATTATCGGAAATTATGAACGAAATATTCTCACACATAAGTTTATTTTTCTGTCTCTTTTTTTTACATAATTCGAGTGTAAATATAATTCGAGGTCTACGATTGGTAAATCTTTGCCTGTATGTACATTTAAATAAACTGGTGTGATAGGATAATAATTTGAAAATCACAAATGTCGTAGAGAAGCAATAAAAGTAAATAAAAATAAACGAATGAAGTAAATATCGTCCACCGTATAGTGAAATGATACCTGCTATATACATTATATATATATATATATATTTTGAGGAAAAAGCGGTACTGATTATTATTTATGACATAAATTTTCTTTATTCATTTTATTTTCAATTTTTTGTTATCTAATTTTTTATCATCAGTGCGGTGTGATCGATAAAAGAAAAAAGAAAAAAAATGGATGCCTGTTAATGGTACGATATGATGATTAATACGTTAATAAAACTTTAGAGAACGATTAACATCGTGTGCAATGTGGAAAGAAATATTTTAAATTAAACGGATGTAGTCGAAGTAAAAAATTATTCACAAGTGCAGGTCACTTATTAATTATGAATAAATGTAGTTATACCTTTGTAGCACGAGAGTGTAATACAGATTTAACATACATATCTTCATTATGGGATCGAAATTCAAGCGTTAATAAATAACACATATAATATATGATAAATATACGATATAGAAAATTAAGTTCTTCAGGATATTTTTTCAAAATAACAGCTACGAACAAATTAGTTTAACACATCGTTATTGTTCATCAAATTATAATAACTAACAAACGCGGAAAGTTAATTTTTTAAATATCTAATAATTGTCTATCAATTATTTATTATTACATTTATATGCTCTCGTGTAAATTTTCATAGAACATACATAATATGATGTAAATATCCATATATCTGTTTACTGTTTACGGTACCCATATACAATATATTTATTAATTTACTTTTTTTTTCGATCAATGAATAAATTATGAGTGAATTGAAACTAACGATATGTATAATAAAGATTATGAAAATTTAAAGTACCCACATGTTTGTTTCACATAAATATGCGTCGTTTACCGAAGTAGCAAAGTGTCGTTATGATCCTGAAAAATAACTAAATAAAATTTGAAAATCTTGCCGATTAATATTCTTTGACTTTAGTCTTTCCAATTAAAGTATTGATCGTAGACTTCGCAAGTGCAGGGGAAATAATGCGATTCAGCAATTGTTGAAATTCATTGTCTACTTCGGTGTAATTTGGGAGGAGGGAGGAAAGGAGTAACGACCGGTTGAAATCATTGTTTTTTTTTTAATTTAGTTTTCTTTTTTAAAAAGAATGTCTGATTCACCTACGCGCAGCTGCACCATCGTGATGCTGCGATAATAATTTATAGGTGTAATAACCCCGAGAGAACTCTTATTGTTGGTCTACCGCCTAGGGAAAATGACTCATCACCGAAGACGTCAGACATTTATAAATAAAATTTATGAGAAAAATATCGAAGAAAAAACTAGTTGAAATTTTAGAAAAATATTTTCTAAATTCATTAAAAAATAAAATCTCGGAATTTAAAGGGCTAGAGCGGTACAATATTATGAAAAAATTAAAGGGAATCGTATTTTAAATCGCGCGCGATCAGTTCAAACGAATGACACTAGAGGACAGCAGTTCTACACACCGGACTTTACTACTACGCACATTTTCAGTCGCTTTCTACCCCTCGTAATACGAGGATATCAATGAGTTTGATTCCCTGAATTGAGAGACGGGTTTATTCATTGTATAGTTGACGGTTGAAAAAGAAGCCTTGCGTGTCGTACGTGAGCGTGTGGTTAGTTTGACAGTACGCGTTGGTGCGTCTAGTGTGTGTCAAGTGTCTTCTTGCTTTTGTTGTTAGTTATTAGACATATTAGTCTTAACGATCCGTTTGGAGTTCTCCAACACAGGGTGTGGTGGTGTCCGTTTATTTATAGAAACTATAAAGGCGTTTCAAAGTGAGTACAGGTTGAATTCTTCAATAATAAACCTTACTATCTCTTATGGGTTAATTAGTCAAATCTTGTAACGTATGCGTAATTAGCCGGGATATTTTTATGAGTCACACATGGACTGTTATGTCGTGCTGAGATTTATCGGGATTAAATTACAGCAGTTTTTTTTCATCGATAACGCCTTCGTTATTTTTCCAAATTGAACTGATAACACAGCAAGCTCGAATTGCAATTTTCTTCTAATAATTCGATTCGATACTATAAAACTATGTTATAGGTATGTATTTATAAATATCGTTTACTAATGTCACACGAATGTCAAACGAGTGGATGAAATAGGTGAGATTTTTAGTTCAATTCAGTTGGTTTTTTCGGGTTTATTGCTCCACTATCTCCATTCGTTATCACGACTCCTGCATATTTGTGCTCAAAAATTATTTCTACTTTTAAACTTGCATGTGTAATTTACCTTATCCAGGACTACGTGGTTAGCCTTTGTTATTTGTCTTGTACATACAGGAAATTAAGCACTATGTGCACGAGATAAGAGAACCTGTAATCATGGTTCATTTCACTATCGCATGAATTTCTACCACGTCCCATGTATGTGTGTGTGACGAAATGAATAATACTGATTCATCGGGAAAAGAGATTTATTTTTCCTGGTATGACACATTGCGTAATTCGCATGTGGCCTCCAGCTACTAGGTGTTTGGTCATTGGACCAAATCATTTTTTGTTGAGTTTGAGGTTTAGCATAACTAGTTTTGCTATTCTGTATATTAGGTATATCTCTTAATATAAGCTTTCTGTATTACATTGTAATTTCTTAAACCTTGTATATTCACTATTTGTTCTGTTATCTAGCAAAATTAGAGATAAACTTTTATCATACATTTACACTATACATTTGATAGTACGGTAATTACCATTTTGCTTTGTTTTTTCCAGAAAAACTATCTCAAAATGTCGCTGTATCCATCTTTAGAAGACATGAAAGTTGACCATATGATTAAGGTAGGTGAATGAACTCTGAACTTTGATTCTTTGACTATCCTGTGCGTGTTTTCTGCAGCATATGATTGTCAATAATTCATGTATCTTGTCCAATCAATAGTGGTTACATCTATCCCATTATATCTACCCCTATGTCTCTTTGTCTCTAGGCTCAACTTCAAGCGGAGCAGCAATATACTCCTCACCCTACACCGATGCAGTCAGCTCCTATTCCAAATGCAGCAAGTCCTTCGGCTCCTGCACAACATATTTTATATCCATCTCTTGGTGATTATATGGGATTGGAACTCAGCGAAGATGTAATTGCTCAAAATATGCCCGAGTATGCGCTAGTCAACAGACAACCGGTATGTCTTTTGTCGTAAGTCTCATTTTCTCTTGCCAGAATGCATAGTAATGATTATAATCCCCTAATGATTTTTTACAGACAGCCATAGCGCCTCTGCCTTCATCAACTGCGGGGTTGTCAGGCATGATTGCCCCACTCTCTGGGAATTCAGTCGGCCTACACAAGGGACATGTTACTAATGGTATTCGAGAAGTGAGTATTTTTGCTTAGCATCATGATAATCCTCAGTTATAAATACATCGGCATATGCTACAATTGTGTGTTATTTGTGTCTAGTTAATCCTATGCAAAGACAAGGATGGAAAAGTTGGCCTAAGAGTGCATCCGGTAAATAATGGAATTTTCGTTTGTCTTGTGAGCCCGGATTCCCCAGCTGTAATGGCAGGGCTCCGTTTCGGTGATCAAATCTTAGAGATTAACGGAATCACCGTAGCTGGCTATTCCATGGATCAGGTGCACAAAATACTACGTAAAGCTCCTGAGAATGGAATCAGAGTCGTCGTCAGAGACAGGTACGTTATGACTAGTGGATATTATTTTTTTTGTTTTGCGATTACCCAATGAACAGCTTCATCAATTTAATATTGGAGCGTCTCACGACTGCAGAGTTTTTTCACATCAGAATCGTTTTCCCGTTGATATGAGCGAAACCTAATTGGTTTGTCACGAATAAATATTTATTTTTTCATTATACAGACCATTCGAAAGAAGCATCACGTTGCACAAGGACAGTGTTGGCCAGATCGGGTTCCAGTTCAAAAATGGGAAAATTACAACTCTGGTGAAAGATTCTTCGGCTGCTAGAAATGGATTATTGACCGATCATCAGCTACTCGAAGTTAATGGCAAGGTATTGGATGAATTTGTCGACTTTTTTGTTCACTTTAGAATTGTTTATCGAACATAAGTATTACTGATTTTACCCAAAAAATGTGTTTTTATTTTTCCAGAACGTGGTTGGATTGAAGGACAAAGAAATTGGTGCTGAAATCGAAAAGGGTGGTGATATCATCACGATTACAATCATTCCCTCCTATATCTACGACCACATGATCAAAAAGTACAATAGTTTATAATAGTTTTTAATAGTTTCTATTAAGTGGACCCCATAAGAAAGATCGGTATCCTTGCATTGTTATATGTTCTTTTAACTTTTTGTTCCAGAATGTCCGGCAGCCTACTGAAATCAGGGATGGACCATTCAGTGCCAAATCTTTAGAGGAAAAAAGCTGCAGGTAATCGCGGAATTTTTTTTCGGAATATTGAACCATTCAAGTTTCATTTGAATTATCGAGCATAGCTGAAATACTTATTCATCTTAATTACGATCATCAATCATCTGATCATACGATTATTTTTTTTTTTTATTTTTCGATTCGGGTATGTCGCGTATAGATTCTCGTTTTGTACCGTAGATTAGTAACCCCGAATTAGTAACGTACGTGTTTTTATATCGCCGTATATTTGTGTCTAACGTTTGTGACACGAAAACGCCCAAACGCCATTGCCTCATTCGTTTACGCACTTTTTTATATGTGTTAGATGAAAATAATAGAATAATTATTAATCCACCTACTGAGTTATGATGGTAAAGTGCATTAGAAAAGGAAAGTGATTCTATACTGAAATAACTGAGCTCAACAATATTAACTCGTTAAAGGGAAATAATTGGTGTACACAATTCGTGGACAGGTGATCGGCAGCATTAGTGTCGTATAATTAATGCGATCAGATATTTTGTGATATGGTTATTAGCTGCCTTATATAATTGCTGCGTTCTGAATGTAAAGTAATTCAGAATTGTTGGATGCCCAAGTGATATTTGCTTGATACCTGTTCGCGATTTGTTGTTCAATTGTGGTTTACGAAGTTCGTCGTATATACTTTTTTTTACCCCCTCCCCCTCCAAATCGAATCCTCGTTGTTAATTTCTCTCTCGATCGATGAAATACCACTCACCAAAATTTCGTATAGCCAAAACACATAATATGTTATCGTAAAATTTCAATTACTAAGATGCCTAGTTAATAGCTATCTTCCAGATTAAGATTATTCAACTACTATATATATTATATATCTATACACTTATTACTATATGATATTTTATTACCAAAACTTATGTATAACAGTTACTAATAGAGTTATGAATCTTCTTAGTGCCGTCGTATTTAGGTATAAGATATATCTTGTTTATATATAATTTGTTACTTTCTTCATGATTCTCTAGTGCCACTATATGAACGAAATGAAAAAATATAGCATATATGTATACACACAATTTATTCAGAGTATACCTTTAGAATTATGTATTTTAAATAGTCAAATTCAAACTGACCTGTATACATATATTCTAATAAAAAATATTATGTATAATAAAGAAGAAAAACAACTTGGCTCTCCAAACGTCCGAACGAAACCATCGAACTGCAGATCCTGAGCTGTCCGACTACACCCGATCATGAAAAACTTGTATCCCTTTCCAAAAACTCAATTGAATGCATTTTTTTCTTTTGAACTCGCACACATCTATTAGCGAGTTTTTTTCTGCTAGGAAGGATCCAAGCAGTGAATATCTCAACGAAAAAAATTGCGATAGAAAAACCGATGCAACAAACGTGTAGATTATATATATGTGAGAATTTATGAGAGGTTCCTTTGTTGAATTTTTTTTCTGCTGTTTTATGCTTCGATATCGCATGTGCGTTCATTTCATGAAGATCCCAATAATTGAGAATTCCGCTCTCTGATAATTGTCTTATTATTCGATCAGTTGGTTCACGAAGAAATGATGATTTACCGAAAATCATAACCACGTGGTAGTTAAGCACACAGTCTTTCAGACCGTCAAAAGTAATGACTTCTTTAGCTTTGATTGATTCTCGTTTTTGAGAATCCATCGATGAACGTCGACCTATAAAGACGAAGTTACGTGTGTACTTCAATTTTCGCCAAGATTCGTAATCGTCATTATCGATCACGAATCGGTCCAAAAGTTTTAAGTTAACTGCGCTGTCGTTTTTTTGATCGAGTAAAATATTGTAATCGTAAAGAGAACCTCTGACCACAAAATTTCCTTTAATTATATCCTCTGCGTTTAATATTTTAGGAACACCAACGTCAGTTGCCATAATTGAAGCTAGAGACGATTTGTAAGCCGTTGTCAAAACTGTCGCGTACAAAAGACACATCATCAACATCAATCTACCTCCTCTTGATGTTGGGACGTGAACCACGGGGTTTCCGAGGTGAAGCAATATTGCATCAATAATTATTGCGATTAATCCAATTTTTTTAGAAAGTTTCCCTGCAAAACAAAAAAATTTAGAATCGGGTTTCATGATACATGATTGCGTATTATTAATTTGAATGACGATTGAACTTTACCATCATTTTTTGAATTCATGAAACGTTGATTAACATATCCAATGAGGCAAATGACGACGAATAGGGTGTAAACCCAGACCCATACTTGCCATGAAAATTCTATAGAGATAATATCGTTTGGCCAAGTGATTAGCTCTGGGACAATCCAAGTAACGCATTCCTCGTCGTAAGGAATCGAGACCGCTAGCTGCCTGCGAAGGCTATTAGTAGCACGTAATCTACCAATTCCAATTTCAGCGGTACCGGAAACTACATCGTTTATTATAGACATTTTTCGTGAAAAATTCATGCGGTCAACAACCGACGGGTATTGTAAATCCAATTTAAAGTTGAGTTGACGTGCAATGGCTAATAGCATCTCACCCTCTCGTCCACCAGCTATCGTAAGCGAACCGTTTTCATGTTCTCGTATCATCATTTTTGGTCTGAAAGTTAACGAGCTTACGGTTACTGGACAGGAATTAAAATCGTGCAATCGAAATGCCCAGGATGCGATTTTGTCCAGACGAACTCCGGGGCTCCAAACGTCGGTCAATTGAATTTCCATTGTACAATTAGTCCCGATTATTTCGCTGTAAAGTTCCACCGATTTATTTGTGAGGTGAGCGTACTCGGCGTACGCAACATTTCTTTGCAAAGACCATTTGAAGAGATGTCGGATTTCTTCGGCGGATACAATTCCCTTGGACACAAAAAGAACGCGACATTTTTTACACCGAGAAATGACTTGTAAGTTTTGTTCAAACGCCGGTTTTGTTAAATCTTCGAGAAAAATTATTACAAAACTTCCACGACTGAAACGTCTCGTGTAACCACATTCACTTGTATTTTCACACACGATGCACGCGTAGCTATCGAGTAAAGTTTGCGCTCCACGTATCTCATCCGAGGTCGCACCTACGATGGTTATATGCCGAGGTTTTTGAACTCTTAAATAAGCTCTTTTAAAATCGTTGAAAAAATTACCCAAAATGTTAGATTCTAGTCCGTCGTATAGTGAAACGCGATTATTCAGAAACAACTTCGAACTTGACGAACTTGCTGGTTCGCTGAAGTAAAAATACAAAGTCATTATTATTATGGTTAAATTGTTCATTATGGAACTCTTGTTTCTTAATAATTTTAACCAAATTCTTGTAGTTTAATAACAAACGCGTGTCTAATGAAATTCAAAAGCAAGATTTCGCGTATGTGTCCACATACGCGACTGTTTACTTTGCCTATTCGCGAGCTTCTTTAAATAAATTCATTTTTATTCAGCCATCAAAATACTTCGTTATTTTTCTGCGACTAAAAGCAATTTCAAAAGCAATCATACGTAATGTGATTTATCCAAACATTTACATTCATTGATATTATTATGCATCTAATGAAATACAGTATTATAGCAAATTGATGTGATCACGTGGGGTGCAAATGTGTGGTGAAAAAAACTGCAATCTAATTTATTTCTTTAGAGCATTTTTATTTATTAGACTATATCTATTACATTTGTATCGTAATTGCGCGACTGTGGACGTTAAATGTCACCGTTTGATCGTGTTCTTGATTGCACTTTAGCAAAAAGAAGTTCCAGAACAAAAGTGACGAAGGATAAAATAATGCAAATCAAATATAGGATGAATATATTTCGAAATTTATGAGCAGCACGATGGTTGACATAGTCTAGATAATTTTTATGCGCCAATGCTACGTCGGCGTCTATTTCATCGTTAATATCCCAATGTTTTAGAATTCCAGATTCTGTCAATCGCTGAATCATGCGATCTATTGGTTTTCTGAGGAATGATTTTTTCGGATAATTTATCACCGTCTGATAAGTCAATACGCAAGTATTGAACACGTCGAATGTAACAGACCCGTGAGCTTTTACGATTTTCTGTCTTTGATAACTGAGCCAAGAACGACGTGCCAAAAAAGCGTAATTATTATCAGACAAAAAGTTATTCCACGTCTTCATATCGTTATTGTTAATTATAAATCGTTCGAGTAATTTACTAGTAGTTTCACTGTCGTTTGCTTGATCTTTAAGAATATTCCAGTCGTAAAGTGATCCGATTACGGTTAAATTTGCCTTTATTATACCTTCGGCATCAACGATTGTCGCGGTATCAATTTCCGTTGCCAAAATCGAAGCCAACGATGTTTTATACGCCGTTGTTATCACCATCGCGTAATACAAGCCTGTAATCAAAAAAGATCTGCCCGCCGGAGAAGAAGTTACCGAAATCACTGGGTTGCCCAGGTGAACTGCGAAGACGTCAAAGACGATCGGAACCAATCCAAAATCCTTTTGATTACCTGGGAAAATTTTTTTATGGAAAAGAGAAACCATTAAAATTGTTTTTTTATAATGCGTTGAGAACATTAAAAAATTTACCAGCGTTTAGATAACGATGGAGATATCCTGCGATGCAAGCGAGACCGAATATCAGAGTGATCATTGCCCAAACTATTCCTGAAAATTCTACAAATATAACGTCGTTTGCACGTCTTATAAATCGAGGAACTCCCCAAGTGAGACAATCGTTGTCGTACGCTACCGACAGCGATATGTAATCGCGGAAATGATCGCTCGGTCGTAATCTACCAATTCCAATTTCCGCGATACCTGAAGCAACGTCTTTCATTATGGCTGCTCTTTGAGAATACTTTAGACGGTTGTCCACTGTGGGATATTTTAATGCTAAACTAAAGTTCAATTTTTCTGCCGCTTCCATCATTAGTTTACCCTCACGTCCACCGGCAATTTTTATCGTGCCATTACTGTATTCTTCGATCATCATTTTTGGAGTAAAATTTAACGAGCTTACTGTCATAGGACAACCATTCAGATTGTGAAATTTGTACGCCCATTGATTTAGTTTTTCCAAATCGATTCCCGGTCTCCAAATTTCTACCAAACGGGCCTCCATGGTGCAGTTTATTCCCAAAAATTCACTGTATAGACCGATACCGTCTTTATTTAAATGCGCTAATTCGCTGTAAGGCACATTTTGCTTCATAGCAAGCGTGAACATTAATTGAACATCGTTATTTTGAATTTTACCATCGCATAAAAACAGGAGCTTACACTTTTCGCATCGAGATATTACACGCAAGTTTTTCATGAATGTTTCTTCCGTTAAATCATCCAGAAATATTATGACAAAATTTCCTTCGCTAAACATTTTAGAATATCTGCAGTCTTCGCTCTCTGTGCAAATAATGTGAGGGTAACTTTTTAGAAATGGTTTAAGAGCTTTTTGAATATCTTGATCTTTCAGAACACCGGTTACCGTAATCTGACGTGGTTCGTATTTTTTCAAATAAGCTTCGTCAAAATCAGCAAAAAAATTTTCCAGCACATTCCATTTGTTCCCTTCATCTTTTCGTAACGTATAATTATGTAGAAATGAAATTCTCGATGAACTCGTCACTCTGTCACAAATCATCGAGAAAAACAAACACAATACTCTCATTAATTGTACATGCATGACGCGGTCACTTCAGTTTTATTTCACGCAACGAAGCTTTTTCTATTCTTCTTGTTTTTTTTATCCAACACTCGCGAATGCAACCGCACCGAAGGGCTTCAATATTCAACAAACAACTGTCATTGTGTCGTCGGAACAAGTTAGTAAAGGTCAATTTTAATATACGCGTGAGTAATATGTGACTTTTACAACTTTAGTTATCTTCCCATTGCATCGCGTTTATAAGCATCGTATCTTATTGACCGTTGACATGTGTCTTTTTTTTTTTTGTTTTTTGTTCTTTTTCATTTTTCTTTTTAATATTAAATTACACCCCGCTGTTGAAAGACAATCGATATTAACGCCTCGCTAAATCACAATTCGGTGTTAAGATAACCTTGGGAAAATTATCAACAAAATTGTATTTCGAAAAATTTTTACTATCAAGAACATGAAAATATACACAAAATTTATTCAGATTTTTACACCATTGAGCTATTTTTTTCTCCCCTCCATACGATCAATATTGTGATACAATCTACACACACATATATAAAGAATGTAGATCCTGCAGATTCGTTTAGAAAATTGTGGTCATTAATTAATCAGAACTAATTAGCATCCTCTTTTCGTAAGGTCAAGTTGAACGCGGTTTTACTTAATTTTGAATTAACGTTCGATAATTGTAACATCAATTCGTGATTAGCTCAGTTGTGTGCGTGAAACGATCCAAGCAGTAAATATCTCTGTGAGAAAGATTGCGAAGGAAAAACTAATGAAAAGAACGTACATGTTGAATATGTAACGAAATTTGTACGTGTACATTTGTTTTTCGAGTCGTTGATCCGAAACTTTGTATTTCGATATCATATTTGCGTTTACTACTGCGAGGTCCCAATAATCAAGAATTCCGGCTTCTGATAGTTGACGTATTATTTTATTCACTGGATGTCGAAGCAATGATGATTTTCCGAAAACTATAACCGCGTGATAGTTCAGCACACAACCTTCCAGAGCGTGGAAAGAATTTGCTTCCCGAGCTTTCATTGATTCTTGAGTTTGAAAATTCATCCATGAACGACGACCAATGAAAACGAAATCGCGGGTGTTTTTTAACCTGAGCCATGACTGATTGTCGTCATTAATTACGACAAATCCTTCCATAAGTTTTACGATGATATCGCTATCGTTCCGTTGATCTTTTAAGATATTGTAATCGTAAAGCGAACCCCCGACTATAAAATTACCTCCAATTATATCCTCGGGCTTCGAAATCTTAGAAACACCTACGTCAGTTGCTAAAATTGAAGCTAAAGACGTTTTGTAAGCCGTTGATAAAACCGTTGCGTAAGATAGACATATCATTAACATAAGTCTACCTCCTGAAGAAAAGTAAATGTGCGCTACGGGATTCCCCAGGTGGAAAGATAGCACGTCGAAAATAATCGGGACGAATCCAACTCGTGAATCACGTTTTCCTAAAGGAGAGATGAGAAAAAAATTACTTGGGAGAATCACCTCAATTGAATTCATCGTTAATGTACAGGTCAGTTATATTACCATTATTTTTTGATAAAACGAAACGTTGATGACCATATCCGATGAGGCAAATGATGACGAATAGGATGTAAACGCAGACCCATACTTGCCATGTAAATTCAACGAAAAATATATCGTTTGGCCAAGTAAGTAATCGAGGAACGACCCAAGTAACGCATTCCATGTCGTAAGGAATTGAGACTGTGAGATCTGCACTGATGAGGCTGTTAGTAGCACGTAATCTACCCATTCCGATTTCACCGATACCAGAAACTACATCGTTTACTATAGCAATTTTTCGTGAAAATTTCATCCGATCAGCAAGAGGCGGGTATTTCAAATCCAATGTGAAGTTGAGTTTACGGGCAATGGTTAGTAGCATCTCACCTTCTCGCCCACCAGCTATCTTAAGCGAGCAGTTTTCATCTTCTTTTATCATCATTTTCGGTCTAAAAGGTAACGAGCTTACAGTAACTGGACAGGAATTAAAATCGTGCAATCGAAATGCCCAGGATGCGATGTTGTCCAGACGAACTCCGGGGCTCCAGACGTCGGTCAATTGAATTTCCATTGTACAATTAGTCCCGATTATTTCGCTGTAAAGTTCCACCGATTTGTTTGTGAGGTGAGCGTACTCGGCGTACGCAACATTTCTTTGCAAAGACCATTTGAAGAGATGTCGGATTTCTTCGGCGGATACAATTCCCTTGGACACAAAAAGAACGCGACATTTTTTACACCGAGAAATGACTTCTAAGTTTCGTTCAAACGCCGGTTTTGTTAAATCTTCGAGAAAAATTATTACAAAACTTCCACGACTGAAACGTTTCGTGTAGCCACATTCGTCGGGCTTTTTACACACGATGTAAGGGTGGCTTTTCATTACACTTTGCACTCCGTGAATTTCATCTGGATCAACACCCACGATTGTTACATGACGAGGCTTGAGAATTGGCAAATAAGTTTCTTTCAAATCTTTGAAAAATTCCTCCAGAATATTCAGCGTCATTTCATTTTCCGATAATACGCGATTAGGTAAAATCATATCTGAACTTACAACTGGCTGATCAAAGCAAAAACACAACGTTATCATCATCACTGGATAATACATAACTAGACACTCGCCACCAAATGGTTTTATTTTTTATGGTTCAACAGCAAACACGTGGTGAAAATCAGAGGCATAGTTTGCGAGTACGTCTATAATCTGTACGAACGAATGGTAGTATTTATTGAAATGACAATCCTATTCGTTTACCTTCCGAATTGAAAGCTTTTTTATTGCGCTATCTTCATTCAGCCCTCGTTACGGTTCTGCGAATAAATGCGATTCGAAAATCAATGTTATACGTGTACAGTAATTCATTCAAACTTCTAGATTCGTTGACATTATTTGTTATAATTTACAGTATTGAGGAATGGAAAAGATCACGTATAGGGTGCGAAGAGGTGGGGTAATATGAACTACGATTTTGTCTAATTTTTGTGTTGTTTGGCATTTTTTCGTTCTTTCGATTTTAATTTTGCTACCAGAAGTTCGATTATAAAAACGAAGAGAGATAAAGTAACGCAAACTAAGTATACAATAAATATATTTTGAAATTTGTGCGTAGCGCGATGGTCGATATAGTCCCGGTCACTTTTACGGGCCAATATCATATCAGCATCTATTTCATTCGTGAGATCCCAATGATTAAAAATTCCAGATTCTACCAATCTTTGAATAATACGATCCATTGGTTTTCTCAGTGACGATTTTTTCGGAAAACTTATAACCGTATGATACGCCAACACACACGTATGAAATATATCAAAAGTCACAGACTCGTGAGCTCTCACAATTTTTTGTCTCTCGTAGCTCAGCCATGAACGGCGTCCCAAATAAGCGTAATCACGATGGCACTTCAGCCGATGAAAAGTTTCGATATCATTATTATTAACAATAAATCTTTTAAACAATTTAGCAGTCAGTTGACTATCGTTGACCTGATCCTTAAGGATATGCCAATCGTAGAGCGATCCTCCGACGCTTAAATTCGCCCTGAAGATTCCCTGGGCGTCGACGATCGCCGACGTCCCTTTATCCGTCGCTAAAATCGACGCCAGAGATGTTTTGTACGCTGTCGTTATCACCGTTGCGTAATACAAACATGATATCAATAAATATCTGCCACCGGGAGAGGAAGTTACCCAAAGCACCGGGTTACCCAGGTGAAGTGCGAAGACTTCGCAAAGAATCGGGACTATTCCAAAGTTCTGTTTATCGTCTGAAATGAAAAATTTCTTTGGTTGTTTAAATTGTTTTTGGCATGTTTGAAACACCTACCGTCTTCCAGTGATGTGAATTTCCGGTGAATATATCCTGCGAGACACATAATGCCAAATATTAGTGTAAACGATGCCCAAACTAGTCCCGAAAATTCAACGAATACGATGTCATTTGACCAGCTCATTATCCGCGGCACTCCCCATGTGACGCATTCCTCATCGTACGGTACTGAGAACGCGATAGATTCGTGAAGAAATCCACTTTGTCGTAGTCTGCCGATTCCGATTTCCGCTTTTCCAGATGCAACGTCCATCATTATGGCAGCTTTTCGGGAATACTTCATGCGATCGACTACCGAAGGGTGTTTCAATAATATGCTGAAGTTCAACTGTCGTGCCGCTTCCAATATCAAATTACCCTCTCGTCCGCCGACTATTTTTGGTAAACCATTTTTGTGATCCTGTATCATCATTTTTGGAGTGAAAGTCAACGAGCTAATTACTACGGGACAACCTTTACGATCGTAATATCTGTAAACCCATCGGTTTATTTTTTCCAAACCGATTCCCGGTCTCCAAATGTCCACCAAACGGGCTTCCATGGTGCAGTTTTTCCCCAAAAATTCACTGTACAAGCCGATACCGTCTCCATCAAAATGCGCCAGTTCACTGTAGGGCACGTTTTGCTCTGTGGCAAGAGTGAACATCAATCGGACATCGTTATTCTGAATTATTCCACCGCATAAAAATAGGACCCTACATTTTCTGCATCGCGATATGATTCTTATGTTTTTCATAAATGTTTCTTCCGTTAGATCGTTGAGAAATATTATAACGAAATTTCCTTGGCTGAATATTTTTGGATATTCGCATTCCTCTGTATCTGTGCAAATGATGTGCGGATAACTTGATAAAAATGGTCCAATGGCTCGTTGAATATCGTAGTTTTTCGATACGCCGGTAATCGTAACCTGACGTGGTTCATTTTTGTCAATATAGACTTTTTTTAAATCCGAAAAAAATTCTTCTACAATGCTTCTTTCAGTTTTTCCATATTTTTCCAGCGTATGATTTTGCAGATAAGAAATTCTCGACGAACTTGACACCTCGTCACAAATCATAGACCAAAATAAATACAGTAATTTCAATAATCTTATCCGCATGATTATCGAATTATCTATTTTCTCATGCACTCATTTAACCCTCTTGTCCTATCAAACGCCGCTCAATGATCGCAAGGAAGGGCTTCTATTGTGAAACTGTCGTCAGGTGGCTGTAGCTGGTAAAGAAAAAGCCCTACTGATACGTACGTCGCAAACTATAGATATAACATATGCGACTTTTACAATTTTCTTATCTCTAAACCGCATCGTATTCACGAGTTCGCTTGCTACCTTATTGACCCTTAACGTGTTATTTTATTACAAAGAAAATTACATACTTCATAGACAATCGATATAAACTATGCACGTGTAAAATCTACAATGTGCGGTCCTGTAAGGGAACTTCTGAAAAATATTCTTATCTACAAATTACATCGCTGAAATTATTCAGTTTAAATTGGTAACATACAAAAAGGAATTAGGCGTGACGGATTTGAGTTCGTTTGAATTAAAATTGGATGAGTTTTCAATTCTGAATCGCATGAGTTTCGTGTTGATTAATTGACATACTTTTCAGCATACGTATGTAATGAGAATCGGAAATTATAACATCCTGTTTCTTTATGATTCCAGATGAGTTTTTAAAAGTGCGACTAGACTTTGCAGGTGTGACACGTGTGTGGCCGAGGTCGGGTCAGGAGATATACAATATTCATCCTATCGTTGTAAATCTAAACGCGAGGGTAAGCAATGTTAACAATAATAATAATAATTTACATATGTATGTGGCTGGGTATATATTAAAATACATAAATCTGCTAAATCGTGGAATATTCGCGATGGAAAAAGAGACACGGGAAACGGATGGTGTTCATTTATTAATGTGATTTTAAAAATTTATGAAATGATTAATCGATGCCCGTTAATTCCTAGATCGCGTTTTTCTAAAAAGGTCAACAGATCAATCGAGGGAATTGATATACAAATAATGAACTACAGGTGTTTTTTTTTTAACTATATATGAATTGTGAAAATTTATTCTACAATATCGAAAGACACATAATTCACATTACATTCAATTTGACAATCATAGAATTCTTATTCTTATAATCATTATTTCTGGGGTTGAATTGATTCAGCCAACTTTTCATGGGATGTGTCCGAACAAGCGTCAATGAACTTCGTTCGCCCATTGGTTTTTTATTATTCTGAAATCAATTCTTGGTATCGATATTTTTAATATCGATTAACTTGCCCCAAACTTTGCGATTTATCGATAGCATTGCGAAACAGACAAAATCGTACGCGGTGCAAGGGTGGAAGTTAAGCTACAATCCTTTCTCATTTTTTGAGAGTTCATATTAATTTTTATTTATTTTTAAATTGAATATCGTAATTAAAGCGATTGCGAGCCTCTCGTCGTTTCTTTGCTTGAACCCTCGCGAGAAAAAGTTCTACGGCGAAAGCCACTAGACAAAAAAATATGCAGATCATGTAGACGATAAATAAATTTCGAAATTTCTGAGCGGCGTGATCACCGACAAAATCTTGATCGTTTTCACTGGCTAATACCAAATCGGCGTCTAGTTCGTTCTCGAGATCCCAATGAATGAAAATTCCAGATTCCGTCAAACGCTGGATAATACGATTCATAGGTTTTCTGAGTGACGATCTTTTTTGAAAACTCACTACGGTGGGATACGCCAATACACATACATCGAATATATCGAAAGTAACAGGTTCGTGAGCACGAACCAATGTGTCTCTTTCGTAACTCAGCCACGAACGGCTTGCCAAAAATGCAAAATCATGTTTGAATTTTAAACGATTTTTCATCTCCTCGTCATCATTATTGACAACGAATCGATTGAATAGTTTACGATTAAGTTTACTGTCATTTACCTGGTCCCTAAGGATCCACCAATCGTAGAACGATCCGCCAATGCTTAAATTTGCCTTTAATATTCCTTCTCCGTCGACGATCGCCGGCGTCCCTTTATCCGTCGCCAAAATCGAGGCCAAAGAAGTTTTGTACGCCGTTGTTAATACCGTTGCGTAATACAGAATTGATATCAATAAATATTTACTTCCTTGCGAGGAAGTTACCCAAAGTACCGAATTACCCAGGTGAAGTGCGAAGACGTCGCAAACGACGAGGACCAATCCGGAGTTATTTTCAGTTTCTGAAAAGATTAATTAATTACATGTCGAAATTATCGACGTTGGTAATTACTGTTAGGAAATTCTAGACGCTCACCAGCTTTGAGTAAAATCGATTGTCGATGAACGTATCCTACGATACAAATAACGACGAACATTACTGTGACCGCTGCCCAAACTAGCCTTGAAAATTCAACAAAAACTAGATCATTCGACCAGCTGATTATCCTCGGCACTCCCCATGTCACGCATTCGTCATCATACGGTACTGAGAATTCCACAAGCTCGCGAAGATAATTAGTCTGTATTAATCTGCCGATTCCAATTTCTGCTTTTTCAACAGTAACGTCTTTTAGTATAGATGATTTGCGAGAATACTTCATACGGTCGACTACCGATGGATGTTTTAATACTATGGTGAAGTTTAATTGTCTCGCTGCTTCAAGTATCAATTTACCCTCTCGTCCACCGACTATTTTCCTCGTACCATTTTTGAAACCTGTCATTATCATTTTCGGAGTAAAAGTCATCGAGCTTACTACATAGGGACAACCCTTGCAATCGTGATATTTGAAGGCCCATTGGCTTATCCTTTCTGAATCGAATCCTGGTCTCCAAATGTCTATCAAATACGCATCCATGGTGCATTCTTCTCCCAACATTTCACTGTATAGGCTGACACCGTCCTCGTTCAAATGCGCTAGTTCGCTGGACGATATGTTTTGCTGTACGGCAAGATCGAATATCATTCGGACATCGTCCTGCTGGATTATTCCATCGGATAAAAACAGTACCCTGCATTCTTTGCAGAGTGATATTATTTTTATGTTTTCCATAAATATTTCTTCGGTCAAATTTCGAAGAAAAATAATCACGAAATTTCCATTGTTGAAGCTATTTCGAGGATATCTGCAAATCGAAGTATCCGGGCAAACGACGTAAGGCCAATTGTGATAAAATAATTTGAAAGCTTGTTGAATTTCGTCATTAGGCGGAACATTGTTGATCGTAATCTGACGTGGTTCGTACTTTTTTAAATAAGCTTCGTTAAAATCGGCAAAAAAATTTTCGAGTACGCTCCATTTGTTTGATTCATTTTTCCGTAGAGTATTATTTTTTAAAAATGAACTACTCGATAAACTCGTCACTCGGTCACAAATCATCGAGATAGATAAGCACAGTAATTTCAATAATTGCATATGCATGGTGATCGTTCTATTTTTTTTTCTTCACGCGGCGGAGCTTTCCTTTTTCCTAAAGCTCACGGGTACAAACGCTGAATGAAACGTGACGAACCGCTCCAACAGTCAACAAACAACTGTGATTGTATCGTCCAAGTGAAGGTCAACTTTAATCAACGCGTTGATAATGTGTAGCTTTCACACTTTTCCTATCTTTACATTGCATCGAGTTATTACCTTCGTACCTTATTGACCTTTGACATATTATTTTTATTATATAAAATCACACGTCGCTAGTTCGATATAATCGATACAAACGCATTTCCTAATCAAAATTTAGTGTCGAGGAAGTTTTTCGAAAAATTTCCTGCAAATGCCTCACTATAACTTTATGTATACAACCAAAAACGACTTTCAAAAGCAGTCGACATCCCTTTTGACAGATCGAATGAAATGCGCCTTATCCTTCGTACAAATCGTATCTTGTCAATCTCAGGATATTATAGACGCGAAAAGAGTAAACTTATGTCTAATAATTGTTACAACGATTCGCAATTAGCCGACGATGCTCGATTGTCCTTCGTGCGAAACGATCATACAGGCAGTGAATCATTTTTATGAAAAAAAAAACAATTGCGACGGAAAAACTTGTGCGAAAAAATTCGAGACTCGAAATGAGTTACTATCCAGATCTCAGGGCTCGAAAATCAACGTCCTTGTGATCCTTCAAAAATGATGAGCATGTGGTAGCTTAGCAGATAGACGTCAACAGCGTTGGAAGTGATCGATTCTCGATTTTTTTATACGAACGTCGATCAATGAGAATGATGTCGCGTGTGGATTCCAACCTAACAATAAGTCATGACTCGTGGTTATCGTTAATTACGAAAAAAAAACTTTCCGTAAGTTACATCGAGGATGGGTGAATGAGTTTTTCCAAAATCGATGAGGAATTTTCTTATATTTATTAATATTTCACCATTCTAAAAGAGGCGGTTATTCTCTTCTAGTTTGAAACGGTTTGCTTTTTCCAAAATTTAGTATAATTACAAATAATATAGATTGCCAGTGTCTTGTCGTTTTTCTGATTGTACCTTCGGGACAAGAAGTTCTATAATAAAAACGAAGAGACATGAACAAACGCAAACTGAATACATGATGAATAAATTTTGAAATTTTTGAGCAGCGCTATAATCGATATTATCCTGGTCGTTCTCACGCGATAATACTATATCGGCATTTATTTCATTTCTAAGATCCCAGTGATCGAAGATTCCGGATTCCGTCAATCGCCGAATAATACGATTTATCGGTTCCCTCAGTAACGATTTCTTCGGAAAACTCACCACCGTAGGATACGCCAGTACACATGTATCGAACACATCAAATGTAACAGATTCGTGCGCTCTCATAATTTCTTGTCTCTCGTAACTCAGCCACGAACGGCTTGCCAAAAAAGCAAAATCGTGATCGAATTTCAGCCGATGTTTCGTCCCCGAATCGTCGTTATTAACAATATATCGTTTAAATAGTTCGGCGGTGAGTTCACTGTCGTTCACTTGATCCCTGAGGATATTCCAATCGTAAAATGATCCTCCGACGCTTAAATTCGCCATGATGATTCCCTGGGCGTCGACGACCGTCGACGTCCCTTTATCCGTTGCCAAAATCGATGCCAAAGAACTTTTGTACGCCGTTGTTATCACCAATGAGTAACACAAACATGCGATTAATAAAACTCTACCCCCAGGAGAGGAAGTTACCCAAATTACCGAATTACCCAGGTGAAGTGCGAAGACGTCGCAAGTGACCGAAATTATTCCAAAGATTTTTTTATCATCTGGAAACAGAAATTTTATATTTTAAGTTAAAGTTATTTGGAGCGTTAGAAGGATTTTTGAGACACTCACCGGCTTTGAGTAAAATTGATTGACGATGAACGTATCCTACGAGACAAATGACGACGAACATTAACGTGACCGATGCCCAAACTAGCGTTGAAAATTCAACAAAAACTATATCATTCGACCAGCTCATTATCCGCGGCACTCCCCACGTGACGCATTCGTAATCGTATGGTACTGAAAACTCCATAAGTTGGTGAAGATCATTGCTTTCTCTCAATCTACCGATCCCAATTTCCGCGTTTTCATAAACAACGTCAACCATTATAGCTGATTTTTGAGAAAACTTGATTCGGTCGACTATCGAAGGGTTTTTTAGTGCTACGGTGAAGTTTAATTTCCGTGCTGCTTCCAATATTAAATTACCTTCTCGTCCCCCGACTATTTTTCGCGAGCCATCTTCGTAATCCTCTATCATCATTTTCGGAGGAAGAGTTAACGAGCTAATTACTACGGGACAACCTCTACGATCGTAATGTCTGTACGCCCATTGGTTTATTCTTTTTAAATCAATTCCTGGTCTCCAAACGTCTATCAGGCTGGCCTCCATGGTGCAATTTTTTCCCAAAATTTTACTATACAGGTCAATACTGTGTGGTTTCAAATGCGCTAATTCGCTGTAGGCTACGTTTTGTTTCAAAGCAAGATCGAATATCAACTTGACATCTTTATTCTGAATTATTCCACCGCATAAAAATAGGACCTTACATTTCTTGCAGCGAGATATGATATTCATATTTTTCATAAATGTTTTTTCCGTTAAATTGTTGAGAAATATTATAACGAAATTTCCTTTGCTGAACATTTTTGGATATTCGCATCCCTCAGTCTCTGTGCAAATCATGTAAGGGTAACTTCGAAAGATCGGTTTGAGGGCTCGTCGAATATCGTCATTTTGCGAAGTACCAGTAATCATTACCTGACGTGGTTTGTATTTTAGAAGATAACTGTTTTTTAAATCCGAAAAAAAATCCTCAATAATGTTTCTCTTGTCTTTCTCGAATTCTTCCAGCGTTTGATTTTTTAAATACGGTCTTTCCAGAGAACTTAACACTTGGTCACAAATCATCAAGAAGAACAGGCACAATGACTTTGATGATGTTCTCCGCATAATGATCGCCTTATTCATATCTTCTATTCCTCTTTCTTCTTTTCGACTTATAAAGTCTTGAAAGTATAAATCGTTTAGTGTACGCGAAGTAGAGCTTCTATTATCGCACTGTTGTCAAGTGGTGGAAGAGAGTTACAAAAAAAAAAAAAGAAAAGAGAAAAACAAAAAAAGTACACTCCTATAAGCACATCATAGATTGCAAATATGTGACTTTTACAATTTTATTATCTTTACACTGCATCGCATTCATGAGTTTACCTGGTACCTTATTGACACATCACATTTTATTTTATCACAAAAAAATTATACCCCTTTGTCGAAGACAATGAATATAAATCATGCGTACGCCATTTACAATCCAGTCCTAAGGACACTCCTGAAAAAAAAATATCATATATATACAGATCATATCAATGATATTTCAGTCCAGATCAGAAATTTAAATAAATATATCACTGATCGTGACGTACGCATTCACAGTTTTTTCAAAATCATTGCCAGTTTTTTATTTCACTTTTTACGCACAATTTCAACTCATGTTAAAAACTAGACAGTTACATACGTCACGCAGTGACCGGAGTTCGTTTGAGAAAAAAAATGACATTTTTAAATCCTGAATCCTAAGACGAGAAAAAAAGTTAATCACGCCTCCGCAATCTGTAACGCCGAGGGATAGGATCACATCCTGTTCTTTTTACTAATTTCAATTTTTTTTCGTCCCTATTTCGCACGAGTTCTGGAAAGTATGACTAAGGTCAGAACTATCAAAGTCTGTTAAAGACAAAAAACATTTATTTTATCGTTTTAAATTCGAACGCAAGTGTTAGCGACGTTAATAATAATACTGAACATATAAGTAGGTGGTTAGGTATGTACATAGTAAAATACATAAATCTTGCAAATTGTGGAACAGTTTTTGCGTAGAGAAAATACAGGAAATAGTATTTATTTATTCATTTATAAATGCAAACTTTAAATATAAAATGATTAATCGATGTCCCTTAATCTTGAGATCGCGTTTGTTTCCGAAACGTCAACAGATCGATTGACAAAATTAATCGTACACAAATAATAAATAATTTTAGCGTTTTTAAGGACGTTAAATACCCAGGATCAGAACTTCCATTAAATTATTCACTAAGCTACCGTTACATGTATTTCAAGGTAATTACATTCATTGTCAGTCGCAGAGGCAACGATAATAGAATATCGTTTTTTTCTGAATTAAAAAATTTCAAATATATTCTCAATAATACTAGAATATTAATACCCACCCTCGCTGGTGTGTGAATTGATAAAGAGAATGGAAAGTTTTTATCTGATTTGATTACAAGATCGTTCACATTTTGTTCGAGAAGTCATTTCGCTGAATTTGGTAGTATGAAGAAATGTTATTAGACAAAAGTAATTTCAAATCATAATTTCCGTAAACGTATTTAATGGATGGATATTATCGCGCAGGGTGCAAAATTGAGGCGCAAACTAATATTCTTGTCTGTTTCTGAAGGAGCTTTATTTATTTATTGATTTTCTCTTCTTTCGAACTTGAGATGAATCAAAAATTTCGAATGCCAGTGTCTTGTCTTTTTTTAGATTGCAGCTTTGCAATAAGAAGTTCTACAAAAAAAGTGAATAGACACATAACAATGCAAACTAGATACACAATAAATATATTTTGAAATTTGTAAGCAGCGCCATGGTCGTTGTATTCCTGTTCATTTTCATTGGCCAATACTGAATTTGCGTCTATTTCATTCTCGAGATCCCAATGATTAAAGATTCCGGATTCTGTCAGTCGCTGGATAATACGATCCATCGGTTTCCTCAGTAACGATCTCTTGAGAAAACTCACCGCCGTAGGATACGCCAGTACACATGTATCAAATATATCGAAGGTAACAGCTTCGTGATCTCTCATCATTTTTTGTCTCTCGTAATTCAGCCACGAACGGCTTGTCAAGAATGCATAATCATGATCGAATTTCAAACGATTTTTCGTCGCTATATCGTCATTATCAATAACAAATCTTTTGAATAATTCAGCAGTCAGTTCACTCTCGTTCACTTGACCCTTAAGGATATGCCAATCGTAAAGTGATCCTCCGACGCTTAAATTTTCCATTAAAATTCCTTCGGCGTCGACGATCGCCGACGTCCCTTTATCCGTCGCTAAAATCGATGCTAAAGATGTTTTGTACGCGGTTGTCATCACCATTGCGTAATACAAACATGTTAATAATAAATATCTACCGCCGGAAGATGAAGTTATCCAAAGCACTGGGTTACCCAGGTGAAGTGCGAAGACTTCGCAAAGAATCGGGACTATTTCAAAGTTCTGTTTATCATCTGAAATCAAAAATTTTTGGTTATCGAAAGTTGTTTAAATTGTTTTAGAGATTTTTAAAACACCTACCAACTTCCAGTGATGTGAATTTCCGGTGAATATATCCTACGAGACAAATGACGACGAACATTAGTATGACCGATGCCCAAACTTGTCCCGAAAATTCAACGAATACGATGTCGTTTGACCAGCTCATTATCCGTGGTACTCCCCATGTGACGCATTCGTCATCGTAAGGTACTGAGAACTCCGTGAACCCGCGAAAATAATTACTCTGTAGTAAACTACCAATTCCAATTTCCGCTTTCTCGAAAATAATGTCAACCAGTATGGCCGATTTAAGGGAGTATCTTAAACGGTCGCCCATCGATGGATGCGTTAATACAATGCTGAAATTCAATCGTCGTGCCGCTTCCAGTATCAACTTACCCTCTCGTCCACCGATTATTTGTCGCGAACCATTTTTGTAATTCTTTATCATCATTTTTGGAGTAAATGTCAACGAGCTTATTATCACGGGACAACCTTCACGATGGTGAAATTTGTACGCCCATTTATTTATCTTTTCCATACCAATTCCCGGTCTCCAAATATCCACCAAACGAGCTTCCATGGTGCAGCTTTTGCCAAAAAATTTACTATACAGACCGATACCGTCTCCATCCAAATGCGCCAATTCGGTGAAGGTTATGTTTTGTTGCATAGCAAGATCGAACGTCAATCGGACATCGTCGTTCTGAATTATTCCATCGCAAAAAAAAAGGACCTTACATCTCTTGCAGCGTGATATGATGTTTATATTTTTCATAATTGTTTCTTCGTTTAAATCCTCGAGAAATATTATAACGAAATTTCCTTCGCCAAATATTTTTGGATATTCGAAATCTTCGATATCCGTACATATTATCTTGGGGTAATTTTTCAGAAATGGATTAAGGGCTCGTTCAATATTATCGTTACTCGATACACCGGCGATGGTTATTTGATGTGGCTCATATTTCTTGAAATGAACTTTTTTTAAATCCATAAAAAATTCTTCGATCAAATTTCTTTCGTTTTTCTGATACATCTCCATCACATAGTTTTCCAAGTACGATCTTTTCAAATTACTTGACACTTGGTCGCAAATTATCAACAGAAATAGGCACTGTAGTTTGAAAATTTTTATCTTTGTGACGCTCGCCTCATTCATTTTTTCTTGAACTCTCTCTCTTCTCTTCTTAATTTCAAAATTTTGAACGTGATTCGCCCGGCGTACGCAAAGTTGAGCTTCTATTACCGAACTGTTGTTATTTTTCGAAGTAAGTTGAGAAAACCCCCATAATATTCGCACATTATAGTCCTCAGATATATATGACTTTCATATTTTCGTTATCTTCAAACTGCATCGCATTTACAAGTTTACATGTTATTTTATTAGAAAATAAATTCTACACGCCTTCCGTCGCAGACAATCGACTTAAATTATGCATATATGGCATATACGAGTAGCTAGATTGATTGTGAACCTTCTGCCATTTGATATTTTGTATAAGAGCAAGTTTATTGGAATTTACCAAGTTAGTTGAACGAAGAAAGTTCCATTGTTAAAAATTTCCATACGTTTTTATCACGGTGATTGGGGTTCGTTCGAATCAAATTGAATACTTGAAAATTGAATTAAGATGGAAAACTGTCATTATTGTCCTTGCGATTTGTAAAGCTAATGAATGAAGATAATAAGGATTGGAATAATCACGTTCAATTTTTTTTATTTTTTTTGATTCTAGATGACTTTTGAAAATTCCGGTTTATCAAAGTCTGAATGGAAGGACCGATAAGAAATATTTATCGACAAAACTTCACAACTGGTACGTCGGATATAGGTGAGTACATATATACTGAAATAGATATGCATGTGGTAGAGCGTAGAATGGTTGGTGACGTAGAGAGAGAGAAATACAGGAAACCGTTTTTATTAAATATTAACGATGGTAATAATAAATCTAAAATGATTAATTGATTCTCGCCGAGTCGAAAATGATATTTTTTTTACAATAGGTGTTAAATTACCGATGATTAAATTAATCGTCATACACTTAGTTTAATTGCACATTGTTTTATTTTTTTCGCGACTCGATTATTATCGGGATAAAAAGTTCTATTAAAAATGTTAGAACGCAAAATCCCATAAAAATTGAATAAAGTAAAAATATATTTTTAAATTTTTCACCGCCACGTTCCTCAAAAAATTTTTCGGCATTCCTGCGTTTGATTATTTGGTCAACGTCAAAATTATCGATGTCCCAATGTTCTAGTATTCCCGATTCCGACAGTCTACGGATAACACGATTTATTGGTTCACGTAAAAATGATTCCTTTCGAATAACCATTACCGTATGATACGACAAAACGCATGTATTAAAAACGTCAAACGTTATCGATCCATTAGTTCTAACGCTCTTACGTTTCTCGTCATCAAGCGAAGAACCTCTCGCAAGAAATGCGAAATTGTTTTCCGTCTTTAATCTCCTCAGGGTTTCGGAGTCGTTATTATTAACGACAAATCGTTCGATGAGTCTTGAGATTACTTCACTATTATCTACTTGATCCCTGAGAATATCAAAATCGTACTGCGAACCTCCGATGCTTAAATTTAATTTCAATATGTCATTCACATCGACAACCATCGGCGTTCCTTTTTCCGTAGTTAGAATTGAGGCCAGCGAAGTTTTATAGGCTGTAGTCAGGACCGTTGCGTAGTATAAAAATGCCATCAGCATGAATCTTCCGCCCAAAGAAATCGGCACTTTTGCGACCGGATTTCCAAGATGAATTGAAATTACGTCGAGAATAGTGGTGACGATTTCTGTTCTCCTTTTTATTCCGGTTGATGAATCGACTTTTTGTGAAGTATATCCAGACGCGCAACCAATCACAAATATAATTCCAATAATCGCCCAAACTTTCGGGGAAAATTCTACCCAGACGACGTTGTTAGACCATTTTATGATCCTCGGAACGCCCCAAGTTATGCATTCGGTATCGTACATTACAGAACGTACAACTTTCCCTTCTATGTCGTTCGTTGGACGTAGTCGACCTATTCCAATTTCTGCTATGCCGGAAAGAACGTCGTTTAGTATCGACGCTTTTCGGGAATATTTTATCCTTTCCGTTGCCGATGGAGATCTTAAGGCCAGAGTAAAGTTCAGTTTGTCAGCGATCGCCAGAACAAGCTCTCCCTCTCTGCCACCGGTTATTTTAAGCGAACCATTTTTGCTTTTTTCGATAATCATTTTCGGTACGAAACTCGAAACACTTAGGGAAACTGCACAACCGTTTAAGTTACGATCTCGGAATGCCCAATCATTCATATCGTTTGTCTCAAATCCTGGTTTCCAAAACATTCTTGACTTTATTTCCATCGAACAGTTTTTCGTTATAAAGCGACTGAAAATTTCGACTCTATTTTTGTCACTAATTAATGCAAATTCTGCATATCCGATACTTTGTTCTGCAGTTAAAGTAAAAAGTAGTAAAATTTCAGGCGATTCGATCGATCGATTATCCGATATGAATAGAACCCTGCAATAAAAACACCGTGAGAGGATGTTCTTATTCTTTCGGAACGTCTCTGTGCTCAGATCCCGCAAATAAACGATAACAAAATTTCCTGGGCTCAATTGTTCGGAGTAAAAAAAATTTTCGTATCCCTTCGCTATCACGATATGAGGATAACTTTTTAACAAGGGGTTAAAACTTCGGAGAATTTGAGTTGATTCAACACCGGTAATCGTTATTAACCGAGGTTTATTTTTATTCAGATAAACTTTTTTCAAATTTATAAGAAATATTTCTAAAATATTTTTACTCCCGTTTAAATTGCTGCGTTTAAACAAACTTTGACTATTCGATGAAAAATCTCCAGATACGAAGTAACAAAAACACTGCAGTACAATTAATTTTGAAAATTGCATCACAAGATTATAATCACTGAATATTTACACGCGTTTTTCTTTTGTTGTTTTTCACACCGCAAATTTTGAAAATAGTTCTTTTTTCGCTAGCTCGTTAAATCTAGTTGATATCGCGCTGATATGAAACTGAAGGGAAAGGTCGACCTTTTCCCATGAAAACCTGCGTGCTCAACTTATGCAGTTATCGTGGAATAGCATCGCATCGGGTCACTTGTGCGATATTTGTCATTTATCTTTATAAGTATTCATGTTATTATACAAAATTACAATCTGACGTCGCTGACGATCGATATAAGATTAGCATTACGATGCAATTTTATATTCCTTACTGCATAGTAGGAAAATAGTACGTATTAAGCTACATACTGCATACGACTCTTCTCATCCTGCTTGGGATATTCGAAAATACATGAGAATACCATAAAAATTTGATTTAGAATCAATACCTATCGAAATATCTTCGATTTTCAACTTTTTCCCACGGTATCAATTGGCGAAAAACTAAGGCTATAGGCTTGGTGTTCTTCTACTCAGATTCTGTTCTGAAATGCCGAAAAATATACAAAGACTATAGTCTTTGGTGTACTTTCACTCAGAATTTAATCAAAATCGCTCAAAAATATACAAGTCTTTGATGTTCAATTGATTTAAAAATCATTTAAAAAAATTCCGAGGAAGTTTTACAAAACATCATGCCGATTAAATTAATCGAGAATAAAATCCCATCGAGATATCCTTGATTTTTTGCTCTTTCCCACGGTAAATTGGCGATAACTCGATCAATTTTATAGATAAATCAATTTGGCTTGCAGATTCGGATTCCTGAGATCAAAATAAATCAGAATAGCATGTAAAACTTTTCAAACAAAAATGTAGACTTCTCTTCCAGATTTTGAGAAAAAACTGAGGCTATAGGCTTGGTGTTTTTTTGGGGTAAAAATTGGAATATGAGCAAAATTAATTGCAGGACGCTCTCTTCCCAAGTATTTCCGCGTAACGAACACGAATACGTTGAGTGAACCAAGCTAGAAACGAATCCCATCGTAATATTTGAATTTTTTCGGCCGCAAGTCGATGAGTTCGCGTTAACCTAATCGATCAATAATTCTGCAATTCAGTTTATTCCTGATTGATAACTTTCTTTTCTTCTGTAACAGGAGAAAAGTAGGCAGCCTCGAAATATAATTGTTTATTATATTCGTGAACCGCATAAGTAAACATAATTTATTCATCATGCAACCATTGATCATGTACTTTCCGGCATAATTGCAATATTTATTTATTGAAGAACTTCTAATAAATTGATTGTAACACATTTATTGTAAGAGGAAATTTTTCTGATAGAATAAATCCATAATATACCCTATGATGTGTTGAAATTCAGTTTCTCCCTTCTATTCATCCGTCACTAAACAGCCCCCTTAAATTAAACGTTTGATCAACATTAAATGCATCATCAACATCCTTTGTAAGCAATACATCACGACATCTAAGTTTAAAACTGCGGCCGATCAGTTTTCATAAAATGGTCTCTTTGCTCACAATATGGCACAGAGATCTGAAAACTGATCGGAAATTTTTCTTTTTTCTTTTTCTCCGCGTTTTAGTCATTAAGTTATTCATAATTCATTATTAATCAAATTTCGTACTAAAAATTCAGGCCTTAACTGATTGATTCATATTAGTCAAATGAAAAAGTTTATCCGAATCGGAGCATGAGGTTAAAATCAGATCGATTGCAATCTTGATATGGTCAATTACGGACGTGTAATTCGGTATTCGGTCCTCGGAGGATCTTGTATTATATGTAGATCCTTCTTTACGGCAACGGCAGTATGGCCGCAGCAACCAGAGCGGTGACATCAGCAGCGACATCGGTAGCAGCGCGCAGATCCTTGGAGAATACAGAGAGAGAGAGAGAGACAGACGAAGGTATTATGGATACACGCAAATATCAGTACGCAGTTGCTATTGCGCCACAGTTCTCTATTTTATTCAAATTTCTCCGATCGCGTTGTGAACAAAAACGAAAGGAAATTCTTCCGAATCTTTTACTTGTTGAGTTCGCTTTCCAGTTTTATAAAAACAATAGCTCGGAAAGAAGTGTTCGGTTTAATCTACATATTTGGAATAAGTGCTGGATAAACAGCAGCTATTGAAGGACCTTCTCTATCATTGGAAATTTCGTGAATTTCGTAGCTCGGACATATGTTTTATAAGCAGTGACAAGCCGTGCTCTTACCATCCTTTTTTTGTGGTCCCGATCGGTCTTCTTTTCGACCGGTAGAATTTTGGGCGAAGTAATACGACATGAACGCAGAATTTGGATAGACTTTGAATAATGATTGGAACCGTTGGTGAGGGAAATCAAGATCCTTTTGCCAAAACTAAAACCTATAGTTGCTTCCTTGTATTTTTAATTGAGAAAGTTAGTGTCATGGATTCGGGCGAGTAGGATATAATTTGTCGTCGGAATTTCGAACGAATACACCTAATTGATTAGACTTTTATGAATTCCTATATTCGTATACTCATTTAATAATATTCCAATTGATTTCGGAATAGTTCTGTGCGTGTTGAACACTACGAATTCTTTTGTCTATCGGATTAAGGAAGTTATCGTCGGGGTTATGGTTTAAGAATAGTTTTCGTTGTTACATTATACTGAACAAATTTATTCATATATTTTAGGTGCAATTTTACAATTTTACTCCATTTCTTAGATGATATTTTCTTATTTCAGGGTTTATAATCGATGGATATGGGATTGGCCTGGTTCTTCGCAGTATGTATTCAACTTTAAATTACGTTGTGGAGGAGATACATGGCATCGGACAATGTTTCACAGGTATTTAAATGATTTACATTCTCCCTTTTCGAACCGACTTCCTGCTAGTATCAAAACGGGTCGTTGCGCAGACATCACGAGATGCATTTGAACGGGGCAAGAACTGAAGTTCACGAATAGTAGCGATAGACATAGATTTCGGCATAGATTTTTATGGTAGGTTTATTAGGATACACTTACTCCAAAATCCTTAAAAAAAAAAAAAAAACCAACCGAATCATAGAGTCTACAACATTACACCAAAAAGTTTAAGAATATTCTTCGAAAATTTTTTGATCAGGCTTTCGCGTTTTTGTTCTTATGATTGTAGTACGAAAATTATAATGCGTTTTGCGTCTTATTGTAGTTTATTCGTAAATTAATTTGAAGATCGATTGTCCATTGATTGAATATGCCGCAGGCGTTTGCCGCTAAGTTTTCGTTTCGCGATTCGTTCAAATTGCTTTATGAGTTCAACGAGGCGATCTTGAACCTCTAATGATTCGTGAAAATTAAAATCTCCGCAAATAAGGAATTCTCTACACACGCAGTTATCCTATATGTATACATAATACACACCTCATATTACGAGTTGTGAAAAAGTCTCCTGTTCAATTGCTGCTTGCCCGAGAGCGAGTTGGCCGGTCTTAAAAATTCCTTGAAGCGTTACTTGCTCACTTTAGATGCATTTACAGTTGATGTCAGGTTACTTTAGATTATTATCCGTCTGGTTTGGCATGCACTCTCCCTCCTTCAACGGTGCGAGCTCAGTAGTATCTTGACCGATTGTCAAACCGATCAATCAGTATTCATCCCCTACATGCATATCTTGATGCGACCCTTTGATTAGCTATATATCATAATTAATGAAACATATGTAAGATCAAGACTAGCTTTTAGACAACCTTTGATCATTTTCAATACTTTGCACAAGCAAAATTTGTCCTCTTTGTATACGATCGTGCGGATAAAGATTTTTAAACTATTTCGATCTCAGGAATCCGAATCCGGTATCCAAATTTACTCGTATTTTGAATTAAGCAAGTTAGCGTCATAACTTTGGGCTAAAAGTATCCTTTGTTGTTGGAATTTCGAACAATTACAATCAATTATGCATTTACGTATCCCTTTATTCATATTTATTCCATGATGATATTGTTAACTGCGGATCCGTGTTCTAACACTATAAATTCATCTATCTATTAGATTGAGGAAGTTAGCGTCGGGATTTTGGTTTAGGAATTAAATTACATTGTTCATTGTTATACTCTGAATGAATTTATTGATAATATATTTTCAGATTCAATTTTACAGTTTACTTTATCTCTTACATAGTCAATTTCTTATTTCAGCTTTATAATCGATGGACATGGAAGTTGCCTGCTTCTTTACAGTATTTATTCGACTTCAAACCACGATGTGCAAGAGTTACATGGCATTCAACAATACTTTGCAGGTATTTACGCGTTATGAATTAATTATCAGTCAGTATAACATGATATAACATAATATGATATAATATAATATGACGTGATAGAATATAATATAATATATTATAATACAATATAATATACATATATTTGTTATAATACGTATGATACAATACTAGCAATAATATATTATTACATGTACATCATTATTAATATGTTTCCTGTATATTCTAGGTACTTAATATTTCCCCTGCTGCCGCCGTTGGACGACGTGAGGGCCCGGACTCCTCCTGTCCCCCGGGAGGAGTTCATCCGGGTCTTTAGACTGTCCCCTGGGACAAGCGTGGCCTCCCACCACCCCCGGGGGTCCCAGGGGATATAGTCCCTGGGGGAGTGAGTCTCCTTTTAGGAGACTTACTTCCCTGGGGACTAGTCTTCGGAGGCTAGTCCCCTGGGGAGATGTCTTCGGGGATCTGACATGCCGAATCCCCGGATGTCAGATCCCCGAAGACATCTCCCCAGGGGACTAGCCTCCGAAGACAACCCGGGAAAAGGAGGCCTGACCCGGACGCTCTGTTTTTTGGTTCTCTAGAGAAATCACGAAGACGACTGTCCGCTTGGGACCTCCTTTTCCCGGGTTGTCTTCGGAGGCTAGTCCTCTGGGGAGATGTCTTCAGGGATCCGACATCCGGAGATGCCGGATCCCCGGAGACATGTCCCCAGGGACTTGCGCCCCCGAAGACTAGTCCCCAGGGAAGTAAGTCTCCTAAGAGGAGACTTACGTCCCCAGGGACTATATCCCCTGGGACCCCGGGGGTGGTGGGAGGCCACGCTGTATCCCAGGGGACACCCCCTGAAGACCCGGATGGACTCCCCCCGGGGGACAGGAGGAGTCCGGGCTCCCACGACGTCCAACGGCGGCAGCAACCGAAGCGACGTTGGAGTTGCACCCTGTAATACAAAGAGACAATAAGTTAACTTCATATGTGACTTATTATATGACCTATCATATAACATAATGTATAAGTTATTGTATGATGTATATAATGATCAAATTCTAATAAATAGTAACAAAGCATATGTATAATAATATATTATTGTTGTGCCTTATTGGCGTGTTCGATAAATTATATCATGGGCATGCATGAAGTTACTAAGTTCATTGGGTAATACTGGGTAATCTGATATCATGAGGAAAAGTTTGGAAATATTTTACTAAGCACTCATAAAGGAAATTAGTTAATAGATCTGATTTCATGAGGAGAAGTTTGAAAAATTTTCTAAGGGGATGCAATTCATATTCTTGGGACTCTCAATGATGCATTTTACTGAGCACTCATAAAGGAAATAAGTTGATAAATCTGATTTCATGAAAAGAAGTTTGAAAATATTTTCTAAGGGGATGCAATTCATATTCTTGGGACTATTAATGGATTTTACTAAGGACTTATAAAGGAAATAAGTTAATAAATGCTCACCCCTGCAAAAGAAGAACTTGTATGTCTCATGTGTTGCAGATCCATCTCGACTGGACGAGGATAAAGGGAAGTCGAAAAGACTTGGTGATGTCCTGCTCCGAGTTCCAATCGATTGCCAGAACGACAAAGTTGATGCGAAGTCTGCAGACAGCATTGAAGACGATGTCTGAGGGGGACATCGAGCGATGCTCGTTTACTGGAACAGAAAAAAAATAATATGTTCAATTTCATTCGCGATGTGACGATCAATAATAATTAAATAAACTTTGTATCAATGAGTTGGATCAATAAATTTGTTTTCGTATTATACAAAAAAAAAAAAAAATGAGTCAATTATTTGAAAACCATCTAGCAAAATTCCGAGAAGGTTTTCAGAACCTGGTTGAGCTCAATTTGATAGTTTTCTAGTAGGACTAGTTGAATACGAGTTCGAAATATATTGAGAAATATTCGCTCAAACGACTTCCGAAATATTTCACTTGTTCTGTTAAGGGGTTTTATGGGGCAATTTTAAATATTCTGAGCCCAGGAATCTATTGAATCTGTAAACCAAATTGATCTATCTATAGAATTGATAGAGTTATTGCCAATTTATCACTCTGAGAGAAGAAAAGATAAGGATATCTCGATGGGTTGATTTTGATGTAATCAAAACCCCTGCGGAACGTAAGATCTTATATGAACATAAGTTCTTCGCATAAGAGCAATCTAGAACAGAATATTGCAGAAGATTCCTGACTCACTGATTATAAGATGTAAGTGTATGTCGCTAACTGAAGATTTTGTCAGTCAACTAACAGCCAAATCTGAAATAACTTGACTATTTTCCTTACCATTTCTCACTCATGACCTAGTGGATCCTTCAAACTCGATGAGCGACTGAAAATTTTCGCATAACGATGAAGCCAGCGGATCCGATGTGGAGGGAGCAAGCCTGGATCGAGTCTGGATTATTCTTCTACTTCTATTTTCACCTTCGATCTAGTGTATTCTCTCTCTCCTTTCGTTAATTGTCGATGATTTCTGGAAGAAAAAAGTTCGTCATAAGCAACAATAGTTTCATATAAGTTTTCACAGTTTCAATATACGTGACGAATATATGAAAAATCGAATTCATATACAGATAACAAGTTTTTTGACGGATGATAATGACGTTAATAGTTTGATGAGAGGTACCGTGAAAAAAAGTGAAAAATCAAGGATATCTCGATAGGATTTGATTCTAGATTGATTTAATCGAAGTAATCGTGTTCCCTGCGCGAAAATACGTAAAATAAGCGTCCTGCAATTGATTTTGCAAATACTTTGATTTTTACCCCAAAAAAACACCAAGCCTATAGCCTTAGTTTTTTCGCAAAATCTGTAAGAGAAGTCTAACATTTTTTTTGAAAAGTTTTACATGCTATTCCTATGTATTTCGATCTCAGGAATCCGAATCTGCGAATCAATTTATTTCATCTATTGAATTGATCAAGTTATCGCCAATTCATCGATCTGAGAAGTGAAAAATCAATATTATTTCGATGGAATTTGATTCTACAATAATTTGATTGACGTATTCGTGGTCCCTGCGCAAAAATACGTAGGATTAGCGTCCTGCAATTTATTTTGCAAATACTTCGATTGTTACGCTGGAAAAACACCGAATAGAACACCGAAGAACACCTTTGTATATTCTTTGTACATTTTTGCAGCGATTTTCGACGAAATCTGAGCGATAAAACAACAAAGACTACAGTCTTTGTATTCCTTCATCAACCGCCTAATCCAGGCAACCTGACTTCAATGACGGGGGTGTATTGCGGGGTTGTGAACAGTTAGGCGCACGCAAGGGCTTGGTGTGGGTGTGAATAATATCGGAAAGTCGATCCAAAACGTATGTCAATTACTTTATCAATAAAATTGATCGAGTTATCGCCGATTTATCAATCTAAAAAGAGAAGAATCGATTATATCTCGAAGGGATTTGATTCTGAAATGATTCGACTGGCGCATTCGTACTCGTTTCGCAAGAATACGTAGGGAAAGCATGCTGTAATTATTTTGCGAATACTTCGAATTTAACCCCACAAAAACACCAAACCTGTAGCCTTAGTTTCATTCCCAAAATCTGAAATAAGAATCTACATTTATTTTTCAAGGGTTTGTCATGCAATTCCTATATATTTCGATCTCAGAAATCCAAATCTGCAAGCCAAATTAACTCATCTATCAAATTGATTAAGTTATCGCCAATTTGTAGATCTAAAAAAAGAAAAATCGAGGATGTATCGATGGAATTTGATTCTACAATGATTTGATCGACGTATTCATGGTCCCTGCGCAACGATATGTAGGATGGGCGTCCCGCAATTGATTTTGCAAATACTTCAAATCTTACGCTGAAAAAACGGCGAGTGTATGTATGGAAGAGCACCGGAGACTATAATCTTTGTACATTTTTGCAGCGATTTTCAACGAAATCTGAGCGTAAAAACACCAAAGATTATAGTCTTTGTAATTTTTCATGCGATTTCAGAACAAAATCTGAGCGGAAAAACACCAAAGACTATAGTCTTCGTACATTTTTGCAGCAATTTCTAATGAAATCTGAGCGAAAAAACACCAAAGACTATAGTCTTTGTACATTTTTGCAGCAATTTCTAATGAAATCTGAGCGAATAAACACCAAGCTTGTAGCCTTATTTTTTTCTCATAATCGGGAAGAAGAATTCACATTTTTTTCAAGAGTCTGACACGCTATTCTGATGTATTTTGATTTAGGGAATCCGAATTCGCGAGCTAAATTAATTTATCTATTCAATTGACCGAGTTATCGCCAATTTACCGTCGGAAAAAGTGAAAAATCAATGATATCTCGATGGAATTTGATTTTATATTAATTTCATCAGCGTATTCGTGGTCGTCACGCATAAATACGTAGAATAACCGTTTTGCAATTGATTTTGCAAATCCTTTGATTGTTAATCCAAAAAAACACCAAGCCTATTGCCTTAGTCTTTTCGGAAAATCTGAGACGAAAAGCTACATTTTTTCTCCAAAAGTTTCCTACGCTATTCTTTCGTATCTTAATCTTCGTAAATAGAGCCTCGCGAGCATCGCCCTCCGTTATCTACGATGGCTCCAAGTTCCGGTACGAGCAATGAGATCAAAAAACTGAAGCGCGAGCTGAGAAAACCTTTCTAACATGTCCAGACCTAATAAACCTACCATATAAAAATCTATGCCGAAATTTATTTTTATCGCCACTAATCGCTTAACTTCAGTTTTCACCCCGTTCCCATGCATCTCGTGATGTCTGGATAACGACAACTTCGTTAATCCGGTAGATAAAAGAATTGGTAGTGTTTAAACACGCAAAGAACTCTTCCGAAATCAAGGATATTAAGATCGAATAAGTATGCGAACACGGGAGTTTATAACTGCACATAATTCTTGCGTTTAATAGTGATTCGAACAAATATCTATGGAATATCGAGATCCTAACGTTTCGAGCCAAAGGAAATGACGAAATAAATATCTATTGTATATTATATTACTAATAATCATAAATGACTATACGGTGTAATACCTTAATCTCTCTCCCTTTCCTCTGAGGACGCTGTGGCTGCTGATGTTGCTCCTTATACTGCTGTGGTTACACTGGCGCCTCAAAGACGAGAAATCTACAAAATGCTCCGTTGAGTTACACGCCCGTGATTGACCGTTTCAAAGTTAATCGCGATCCATTAGATTTTTACAGCAACGCCTCAAGCCCGAATGCAACTTCCAAATTCAACGTTATCAATGGAAAATTTAGAGCCCAAATTCAATGTATGAAATTTAATTGACAATAAATAATTAATAATTCAATGACTCGAAGTGGAAAATGAAAAAGAAAAATTAAAAAAAAAGTGTGCCGATCAGTTTTCAGATCTGATAGCCATATTGTGAGCTAAAAGACCATTTTACGAAAACCGATCGGCCGCAGCTTTGTATCTTCTCAGAATCTGAATAATCTTGTGATATGAGAAACTGCAGTTATGATCCAAAAAATTAAAATATCTCTATAGAATCTAGCTATCTTCGTAGCTCAATTTACTCGATGGATTTGAAATATATGAGAATACTCAGGATGGAAAAAATTTATTCCGACTTTTAGCCAAAATGTAAAAAAAAATCAAGGGCTATAGTCTCTAGATTCATGCGATTTCTGGGACCACAAATCGAGTGTATTTTATACTTGTCAGATTAATTTATCTACATCCTTATTTCATCCCTTACTAACGCCTAGTTATATGCAACTCAAACTACTCTTATGTTTGCAGCCCCCTCAGCTCGTAAAAAATCCGCGGGTGGCGCCAGCTCCTAGGACCACAAGAAGCTAATGAAGCCCATAATGAACTAATATAAATTCAAAAAAAAAAAAAAATGCAGCTAATTTGATGAACCTCAATTACGAAGTAACTGCGTACCTTACGAAGAATATTTTCCAACTGAAGAAGAATAAGAGTCCTGATTCCTAATTTCCATCGTTTCCCTCGCTGTTTCAAAAATTTCTAGAACGATCAATTGCCATTTTTGTTTGCAGGAAATTATCCGTCTGAAACGACATCAATACCCCTGTCAGTATACAGGTTATCGTGATTTACCTGAAAACGTCTTATTCGATCAAAGAAAATTCTAATGACGACAAAAAAAAGAACCGTAAATTATGGTTCTAGTCAATCAACAAATATCATATCTGTCAGACTAATAATACCTAATGAGAAAGGTGAGGCCCGCGCTAAGAAATTGAATAAATCTGGTCCAAAACTACTCGTTGCAAAAAAAGAACGACTGTCCAAAAATCACGACAGTGATTCACTCTAGAATTCTACGATAAAAGGAAAAATCAACTGCCTAATCGTAGATCTCATAAACGAACATAAAATAATTACGGTCATTAACAATGGTTAGGTATATTACTTGAATAAAAGCAAACTCGGATAAGGATCGCTGTTGTGGATTAACGATGGAAGAATAAGGTTTATGTGAATTAAATACTTGTCTTTTTTTTTTTTTTTTTCATATATTTTTCTTCATTTTTTTTGTAATTTTTTTTTTTTTTTAAATCTGCATGGATACTATCGTAAAGATTTATTTCATAATATTACACCAACAACTATTATTGAATTTTTATAATAATAATTCCTTATCATATTAAAAATGCGAATAAACACTTATTTAATAATAATAATAATATATAATTATATATATTAATTAATTTTAATGTTGTATAATTAATATCTTAATAATAGCCTAAAGATGCAATGCACATTATAAAATATGCCGATTTTGTTTTTGTATTTGTATTGTTTTATTTAACTGTTGTTTTTTTGTTTTTTGTTTATTCCTTTTCAAATATCGCCATATTTATACCTATAATAATATTTCTTCGTTACAGCATATCGATATATGCGATAGGTATAAGACTTTTTAATTTTTCATTCATTTTTTATCATTTAATTACTCATTTATTTTACTTTTCCTTCACTGATTTTCACCATAATTACTTGGAATGCTCGATAGCGATACATACGTTCAATTCAAACGGAGATAACAAGAAGAGAAACAAAAAAAAAAAGAAAAAAAAAGCAAGCGTACGAAGTATACGTTAATAGGAAGTATAATATTATGATCAACTTAATAATTTTTTAGTTAATAATATTGAAACATTCGAAATCCGCACTTATAGATTTTACATATATACCTATATTCACCGTAATATTTTAAAAGATTAATAGGGTCATATCAAAAAGTAATGAAAAGTAAACGGATATAGATTTTATATCATCCCGTTTTACAATACCATATCAACTTATTCGTTTTCTGCCCCACGAAAAAATTTCAATTTTGTTTTATGCTATTTTTACTTTTCTTTCGTATGCAGTGGAATAACAATGAAAAATGGTAAATGTGATTTGTTTCTGTACTTTGTTTTTTTCATTTTTTAATTTATTGTTATTTTATTTCATGTACATTTTTTCTTTCTTTTAAGCTCAATTAAGAAACCTCGAAGGGTCGTATCTATATAGGTAGTAATTATATAATGATAATTGCAGATTTTAATTTTGATTACATATAATTATTCTTGTTTTTGTTTCTGTTTTTCTGCATAAAAATTACATATGTTAATTACGAGAGATATTTAATGTAACTGCTATTATATAACGGAACAATATATTTATATGTGATAATATATTCTGTAAAATATAATAATAATAATAATAATATGGCGACTGTTGTACTCCACAGTTTACATGCAATAAATTCATTCGGGGGGAGGTGGAATCGAATATACATCGGAAGAAATATACGTAAGAGAAGAAAATTACAAAAAAAAATATATATATGTATATCTCAAGTAATCTCTGAAAAATCTGAACAATTGCATGTCAACCACTCATGTCAATATCATCCAGACACTGTGTAAATTATTATTATTTATCATTATTCATTCATTTTTTTTTTCGTTTTTTTTCTTTTATTGATAAAATACAAGGAGTAAGTACAACAACTATTGTAGCTTATAGTTGAAAATCTGTTATTTATTGCCCGAGCTTCAGTCTATTATCTGTTTATTTATTAAATTTTTCAACCTGGAAACGAGGCCGAAAAGAAATCATCGAAATCAATTCCAAACTATAATCGAACGGAATAATGTTAAAAGTTTTAAAAGGTATAACGTACCTCCATGTTAACTGGAGATATATGGCAGTGTTTTGTATTTATATTTATTTATTTTATATAATATTGCGAAGGGGTGAGAAATACAATTATAATCGATATGTGAGTTCCTTTCTTTGTCTTTCTTTCTTTTTTTTTTATTGGTTCTCGTTTCGTCATTTCTTTCCCCTTACAGATTTTCTCGTAACATTTTTCTGTGGCGAACGTGACGGTATTGAAGATATTAGCCGGCGATTTCAACGTTACCAAAAGAGAACGGTATAATAATTAAGAATTAGAAACTGAAAAATTACAGTAAAGTTATAAGGGAAAGAGAAGAATAAAGAATTTTCTCTTATTCTTCATATTCTCTTTTCTAAAAAATGCATAAAAGACTGAAGCATCGGCGCATATGAGGTATTTGTAATGTTGTGTGTTTTTTTGCCGGAAAGTAATAACGGCGTTTACTACCCAGAGATTTGTTTCTTATCATAATAACAATAATTTTTTCTTCTTATTTATTTTATTTCTTTTTTGTATCCTTATTTATTTATTTCTTTCTTTTTTGTCTTTATTTTTCATTTCTTTTTTTTTTATTTCTTTTTCTTGTTTGCGTAATCTTATCTACCAGAATTTCAAAAATCGAAGACATATGTTTTATGTATTTGTATTCGTTTTGTACTTGTACTGTTCAGCAAGGCAGCGAGTTGCACTTTGTTACTTTATATTATTATTATAACTTTTATTTTATTAGCATTATTATCATTATTATTTTCATTATTATTATTTTATTAACTTCTTTAAATTTTTTTTTTCCCATTTGTTTAATTATCCTTTTCTTGTTTTTTTTTTTCTTTTTCTGTTCCTTCTATTTTGGATTCGTATGATAAGCGTCAAAATATCCAAGCGGTCAGATTAAGCAAAAATTTGTTCACCATGTTAAACATTTTCTCGGTAGATTTTATCTTAGCTTTTTCCATTTTTTTTTACCCTATTGTTCTAGGGAATTGACGCTTGGAAATTATCGGCTCTGGAGCGGCCCACTTTATATAGTCTCCTATAATAAGTTATGTATGAGGTTTTGAATTGCGGTATTTTTTTCTATTATTTCTTTTCGTTTTTTCGTTATATAATTGTTTTTGCATTTTGTTAGATAATTTTTTTGTTTGCTTTTATAATAATAATAATTATTATCAATCATTATGCAGTGACAATGAGTAACAAAGAAAAGTAATAATAATTTTCGCCATTTTGTTTAGTTTCTTTTTTTTTTTGTCCTTTTGTACAGATACGATTAAAAATGTACAGATCCATTGGATACCGATCATGAGTCCGAACTACTCGGTATGATATGAATTTTTTTCAAAATATATATGGAATATACATATTCTGTAGATATTTTTATTCATTTTTAGGTTTGGTTCATTTTGTCTATTGCCTCGATAAAAATTCCAATACCTGCATTATATTATATCCTATATAGGTATAAATGTATGTGTACGTAGAATCATATGCATTTTCACACATAATGCATGTAGCATGTAGTAATGAAAATTATAAAACTTTCAAACGAACATAAATATCGTAAAATTAATTAATTAATAGTTTGATATCTCGTTACAGTTTTAACACATGATGTTTTCAACAATTGTTCTTGGAAAAAAAAAAAAAAAAAAACTGATGTAATAGTTTTTAAAAATCAATAAAGATAATTATAGGAAAGGTTACGGGGGTTCGGGGAAAATTGAGAATGGAAAAGGTGATTAGGTAGGCAGAAAGGTGCCTTGAAAATTAGGCCTATTATTTATAATATATATATGTATGTATAGGTGTAGTGTATATATGTATATGTATAGAAGTATTTACATAAAAATAAAACATAACGTGCGATCGATTTTGATATCTAGATATATCGTAATCTAGATATATCGTAATTAATATATCAACTAGCTATATAAAACCGAACCATTCCTTGGCTTGATAACAAGATTGACAACGAGGATATGCCAAATATTATAATTACCAGACAAGGGATAGTCCCAATTAATTTATACATGTTATTAAAGATTGTAATAATGAAAAATAAATGAACGATGATTCTTTTTCTTTTTTTTTTCTTTTTCTATTTTTCTTTCTTTCTTTCTTTAGTGTGTTACGGTGGTCTATGGTGAGATGAAATATATCGTACAAAATTTGAGGGGGAAGATATTATTATTAAATGATGGTTTTATAAATCTGTAGCTTTTAGTACATCGGCAATTTTTATAATTCAATTTCGATTTGTCAAAATTTCAAGAATTATCGACCAGCTACAAATGTATAAAAGAAATTTAGAAAAAAAAAAAAAGTTTTCGTCTATATAATATTTATATAATATATATATGTATTTTTATATAGATTACATATATATTTATCTGTGTTCACTATGTATTGCATATCGCATTATATAATCTATTAATACACACAAAATGTATATAAATGCATTTCATCTGCTTTCATATACATAATAGTATGTATAGTATTTGTCCTGCCAGAAAAGGAATTTTTCTATTTTTTATTTCTTCTCTTTCTTTTTTTTTTTCTCTAAAAGATAGTCGTTTTACTTTACCATAAATCATAGATTTTCATTGTTTTTTCTTTTTCTTTTTTATTTTTTCCTTATGCTCTCGTCTATATCTTTACAATGCATAGAATGTATGGAAGCAATTATGTACGATTATAATACAATGAAAAGATTCATCAACGAGTCGTATGTGTAAAATGAGAAACAACCAGTTTTTGGTTATTTCTTTTTCGTTTGTATTGAAAAAAAAACAGAAATAATAAATAAATAACAGCCCTTGTCTATAATAATTATTATTGTTATTCGGCGTATATTCGATACATTGTACATGTATACGTCATTATTTCATGATGACGTTTTTTTTTGTTCATTTTTTTCTTTTTTTCTTTTTTGTTTCAATATATTCAACTACGTAATAATTCCAATCAAACAAACAGTGAAAACCAGAACAGAATTGGTTTTTCCCAAATTATAAAATTAAAAAACTAAAAAAAAAAGAAAAGAAAAGAAAAAGAAACTTTTATATTACAAATATATTGCAAAGTCCTGTTATTTCTCACATAATATTTATATATATATATATATCCGAAGTTATGTATGATGTATGTACTCATGTAAGGTATGTATATATTTATATACATATATATCAATCTTATTATTCTTCCATAAATCATACAACTTCACAAACAGACGCACACACTCAAATTCTTTTTTTTATTTATTTTACTCTCGATATCTCGCTCCTCTTTCTCTCATTTCATTTAAATTTATTATTTAATATGCTTACGTAAGTTATTTTATTTTATGTTTTTTTTTTAATTTAATTCATCGATTATATCCGGGATATAATCTCTATTTCTATCGTATAATTTTATTCATAATCAGAATGATAATAATAATTATTACCTTACATTTACCCCTATCGTAACTCGCATTTTTTCTTGTCAATTTTTTTTTATCTCATTCTCCTTCTCATCCACTTGTTTAATCTCATAAAAACTGATGCGTTTTTATTACTTTTACTTTATTTTAATTGTTTTCAATATACGTATACGTATATAATGTAATATTAAGTATAACAATGTTCTAAACATAAGAACATCATTATTTCTATTATACATATATATATGATGCATATATATGTATATCTTTCGTGATACAATTGTGTTATATAAGCTCAACGTCAAGGATCCGATTCTATAAACCCGTTTATCGTATTATCTATTTAAATTTAGTTTTTTTTCTTTATTCTCTTTGAAAATTCTGATCAAAAAACTTAGATTATATTATAATAAAAAGGATCCTATATCGCTGGCACACGTATACATATTGTTAAGAAGTATACTTTTGTTGTCTTTTTACATGTACTTAATTACCTCATCGTCATTCTTCAATTTCTTCAATTAAAATCTATATATATATATATTATAGAACTCAATATCTTCTTTTCATGTCCATTTCGTTTTGTTTTCTTCTTTTTCTTTCTATTCATTTTCTTTAGTTCATATATCTCGTATATGTATAGTATGTCTTTTGTCTTCCTACTTTTTTTATTTTTCCATCGTCATCGATACCGTCGTACCTATTATTATCATCTCATTACCCGCGACATAATAATTATAGATAAAGACCAACCAATACATGAAACACTTAGCTAAAATTTATCTTCATTCGATAGCTATTCTTGGTCCATCCTCCAGAAATTATAGAATTTCCAAACCATGTAAAGTTGGAACGCACAAAAAAAAGAGATAAATAAATAAATAAATAAACAAACCGAAAGAAAACCGATATCTATTTCACTATTATTAATAACGTTATTATTATTATTATTATTATTGATATTTATTACTATCGTTAACATTAATATTATTGTTATTATTACTGTTATTATTATTAACAGAATCAATCACTATTACTATTATTATTATTATTATTCATCTTCATCATTGTATTATATATATATATATATATATGTGTGAAATGGACACTGTGTAGTACTATTTTAATATGCGACGCGTGATTAAAAGTTTTATATATACCCCTAAGTGAATATATATTTTATGTATCATATAATATATCATGTATATATGAATGTAGATGTTTTACATCTATTTTCTATTTTTTATATTTCGGTATAATAAAAATATGATATGAAAATTGTTATTGTAATGATATACATGTCTATATATTTATAATATATATTGTTGCTGTTGTATTATTATTTTACTTCATTATTATAGTTTCAATTATTGATGGAGATTTTTTTTTCAATTTTTTTTCTATATATATATATAATATACATAGACAATGTTGTTGGTAATTTTTTTTCTCGTTTTTCTTTCATTTGATTTTAATAAAATTGAAAAACGTTTTTTTTTTTGCTTCGTATTTTGCCGTTGTAGTTGTTTTTTTTTTTTCTCTCCTTCCGTAACAATTAATTTATACTTAAGGTTCATTAATATTAATTATGGCACAATATAAATGTTATATTTAAAGTCTTTTTGAAGACATAATAAAAATAAATCTAAGTAGTCTTTCTCCTATGTTCGCCGAAGTTTTTTTTTTTCTTTTTCATTTTTTTTCTCGCCTTAAACGTCTCGTCGTATAATTACACACACATTTTACGCCCACTTTTTATTTGTATTTATGATGAATTTCTATTTTTCTTTTTTCTTATTTGTTTATTATTATAATCGTGTTACGTTGACACTCTCCCTCATCCCGCCCACGTCGTCCTGACCTACTCTAAAAATTTCGATTTCATGAAATTTCTCTTTTACTTGTTCATTCTTTTTTTTGAATTTATTTATTCGATTTGTTTTATAATTTCTTTTTTCTTGTATTGAAAAAACAAAGAAACGACTAATAGCAATTATTTTTCTTCTTCTTTTGCATTCCAATTACGTTTACGTTAGTTTTAAGGTATTTGAAATTTTTGAAAGTTCATTGTAATTTTAATTTCTCATTTTCTGATTATGGGTTCCCGATCTTTGGTATAAATCAATATCACATGACAAAACAAAACAAAAATAAAAGAAAAACAACAATTTAAACCAATTGAACAATCTAATCAGTCGATTTCACCTAAATTACGAAATAATCAAATGAGAAAGAAAGAACGGAGAAAAATGACGAGGAAAAAATGAAACACACAACGTTTCAAGAGAAAAAAAAAGATAAATCTGATTCACTTAATAACTGATGTCTAAAATTATAAATATCAGCCTTTCCAAAAAAATCGAACGAAAAAAAAAAAACAGTTAAATGACAGAAACAAATTTCCATCAAAGATATTTCGTCACAGCGCCCGAAAAAATTATTAGGTATATATTCATATATTTTATAGAAATGTATATATATGCATATATATTTTTTATATATGTACGTGTATTGTGTGAGCATATCCGACATGATATGATATGCATACATTACATTAAATTAAAATCAATAATCGAAAATGATTAAATATTATTATCCCTATTTCTATGTAAGTTTGACATAAAAATTTTCAAATAACACAATAAAAACTATCATAATTATTACTAGCGAATGATCAACCATTCTTATGATTTGATAATAATTATTCGAACAGCCCATATCGACGTATACGTTACGTGAAACACTTGTAGTTAAAGCGAACGAAATTTTGAAAATTCCCAATGAAGCTCGAATATTAATAAACAATAAAAATTCACGTATCAGTGAGAGTTCCCATTGCCCTGAACTTGCGTTTATTGAAATGGGAGAACAAGAATCAAAAAAAAAAAAATTAGAAAGCAAAAAATCACATTAGCCATCGGGCGTGCAGAAATTAAATCAAAATCAAAATCAAAAACCATCACAAATGAAAAATTTCTCGTACATATAACTTCTCTTTTTTTTTCTATGCTTTAAACTCAAATAAAGTCTCGCAAATAACATAAATATCAAATTCACATACAGCAATAGTAATAATAACAGTAATAATAATGATAATAAGTCTCCAATTCGTTACAATAATCGACGCGTGCATTTATATATATGTAAACGGCGTATACATATCCTTTCCATTAATATCAAATTGCGCAAAGATCCCGATCCGGATATTATACATACATATGTATATATTTTCTCTCGATACTTTTCTCATATTTTCATTTTTTCGTACACGATTTTGCTGAACTATAGAAAATACTGACGTTTACTTTGTCCGTTCATACATATAGTATAAATGTATATGTATATATATCAATCACATAATGTGTATTAATACTAAATAATCACGATCTCAATTGCAATCGCCGTATTTATATAATTATCACGTAAGACAAAAAAAAAAGAAAAAAGAAAATGATATATTATACATATCATATTCATATTAATTATATAACCACGTTCCGACCTACGATATCTGATGTAAATTTTTTTTCAATCCGTATCGTGTATTTCTTTTTCCTGCGTACTTATCGGCATACATATATATATATGTATATGTACTATCTATCATTCATCAAGAACACCAGTAGAACGAAAAAAAAAACAACATTTGTATCGTAATTTAAAATAATTGCATTTATCTTTTTCTATAGTTGCATTACCTTCCCTCCAATGTAATAAATTTATCCCAAGTCTTCTCAAATTTTTTTTTTCACTCACACATTCTCATTATTTATACAAGACAAAAACAAAGTTTGTGGTTCAAAATTCAAAAACAAAAAAATTTTCGTTTCTTTTTTTTTTTTTAATTTTTCTCTTTTTTTCATTCATAATATTCGTATATATACATATACATACGTATGTATAATAATAATCGTTTTAGTCGCCACTATATTTATCAATAATTATAATAATAATAATAATAATAATCAAAATAGTATAAGTAATATTTGATGGTGATAAAAAAGCAATGTTAATGATAATAATAATAATAACAACAACAATAATTATAATTATAATTATAATCGTAATGAAAATAATTATCACAATAATAATAATAATAATAATAATGATCACGTAATATTAATAATGTTAATGTAATAATAATATAATATAATAATAATGTTACAATATATGTGTGCATATATGTGTATATATATATATATATATATGACATTTTCAATAGAAGATATGACGAATTTCTATCTAAGAATTTTTCTTCATTTATTTATTTTTTTTCTTTTGAACTATTAATTTTTCTTCATTCAGTTTGTATGTAAATAGTAAAAGACCTAATATTTAGTATTTATTTATTTATTTATTCATTTATTTATTTATTTTCTTTCGTATTTTCATAGAATGTTGGCACAGTAGAATAGATTATTATTACCATTATTATTATTAATTATTATTCATTTTTTTTCTGAATTTATTATTCATCATTCATTTATTCTGTTCATTTTTACTCCCTACCGCGGGTAAATTCATCTTTAGAATTTTACATTCAAAATACGGATGGTACATAAGTATAAAGTAGGTAATAATAAAGTGAGTCATCATATCGTGAGTTTTATACCCTGGAAAGATATGTCGCTGAAATCCTGTAACGTCAACTACAAAATTCAACTATGATTGCTAGATGCGTAATAAAGAAAAAAAAAGGATAGTAGATAAAAATAAAAAAATGAAATACAAATTCTAATGAAACGTTCATTTGACATCAGCTGTAGATAACGTCGTTTCGAAACAGTAATTCGTATACGAATGTAGAAAAGAAAAAAAAAAATTGATATGGATACGAATTAATTATTTCAACTATTTAATTTTTGGAATTTACAAAAACAGTAACTGTCAAATTTTCTTTTTTCACATCTAGCTATCATCGATGATACTATTATAAATGAATTTCGAATTAAACTCGATCTCATCGATAAAAAGGTTTTATACAATTTTCTCTTCCTCTTCTCTTCCATTCTTTTTCATTTTTTTTTTTTTTTTTTTTTGTTTCACAACACTAAACATCGACGTAATTCCGTATACGTTTCCATAATTCTAGATTAATTTTATTAATTAATTGATTGAGTTTTTTTTTTCCTTCTTTGTTTCGTTTTTCTACATTTTTTTTTTCTTATTTTTTGTTTTGGTTATTTTTTTACTTTTCAATTTCTTTCTTCATTCTATCCGTTTTAGTATACCAACTGAAAAACATCACAGAATTTCCCAATATATTAATTAATTATAATTAATTAATCGTTAATCATTATTTTATTTTATTTTTTCCTCAATATAGATGTAGTAATAATAATAATAATAATAATAATAATAATAATAATAATAGTAATGATAATAATGATAATGATAATGATAATAAGTGACGTGTGACGGTCGTCATAATGTGGATTTAACGTTCATATTAATTTACTCATTTAATTTTAAGTATATTTAATTATCTTTTTCGCTCCCTATATCACAGAATCACAGAAGTATCCGAAAATTTAAAATATGACTAGGTTTAATTTCACTATGAAAATTAATTCGTTAATTTCCTTTCTCATTTCATTTCAATTCTTCCCTTCAAATACAACAAAAAAACAAAATCCAAAAAATTAGAATTACAAAAAAAAAGTAAAATCATAAAATAAAAAAATCTCTATCATTCATCGTCGCTGCGAATTTGAAAATGAAAATTTCGCAGCTTATACATCATTAGTACGAATTCTTAATATTACATTATTTAAAGTTATAGTCCAAAAAATCAAATTTAATAACGAGATTTTTGAATTTGACTTCGTTGCGTTCCACATTATGTTTTAACCATATGTCACTAAAAAATTTGGTTGTTACACTATAAGTAATTATCCCATTTAATTTTTTTTTTTTTCATTTTTTTTTCTTCTTGTCTTTTCCTCCCTTTCATTTTTACTCTTTTAACACGACATTTAAAAATTCATTCGACATTGAATTCTATAGAGCCGAGAGCAGCTTCATTAAAGAGACATATTATATATATATATATATATCTAATCCTAAAATCGTATAATTTAACTGTATACATTGTTTAGAAGATATGTTTAAAAACTCTTTTCCCTCTCAATCGTCCCTATATATAATATATATATATTATATATGTATGTATAATATATATATAAATTTATTATATATACATATACATATAAATAAATTTGAAGACATCGTATTTATTCATATTTTTGTTTTTTGTTTTTTTTTTCGTTTTCTTTTCAAATTTTGTTTTTTTTTCCTCTTTTTTCTTTCACCCTTTAATTTTCATTATCTTTCTTTTACTACGCAATCTAATATAGACGTAAAATGTTATTTTTCAATAATTTGTACTTGCGTGTTAGTTATAATGGCATTTCTTTTTATACGCTTAATATATCATTAATAAAACATTAAATTTTTTTTTTATTTACTTATTCATTTGTTTTTTTGTTTTGTTTTGTTTCGTTTCATTATTACTTCTTTTTACACTGAGTTTCAGACCTGAATATGTTGCGATGAACAATTTTTTTTTTTGTTTCTTTTTTTTTTTCTTTATTTCTACATTGGTTGTTGTACAATATATATATATACGCTTGGACAATGAAATTACCAATTACAATTCGTGTTAAATTCGTGAAATCTTCACAACGAGTTTTACGTTTGAATAATTAATTAAATTTTCGCTAAACTAGGTTTTTTAGTGGGTTTTATTTTCTCTTTTTCATCAAAAATTAAGAAACAAAAAAAGAAAAAAATTCCATAGATTTTTAAACGATAATCTCGAGACGATTGTAACAAAATTTAGGACGAAAAACAAAAGAAAAGAAAAGGGTCATTACCTTAAACACGTAATATTGCACTTTGCCAACGTTTAACATTTAATTACACGAATAAATTCAATTAATAAATTCACTGTCCATCTCGTCGACTGCTATCTATAAAACTATGTCGAAGTGTTGTGCTATTATTTATAAAAACCTGAATAAGAGAAGATTGTTGTTTTTTTTTTCTTTTTTTTTTCATTTTCCTTAAAGTTTTTGAAAGTTTTTTTTTTTTTTTCGTTTTTTGTTGTTTTTTTTTTTTTTACTAATATTATTATGAATATGTACAGTTCAAAATATTATTATTTCAAAGAGTTAAAAATATAGTCTGTAATTTGCGCGCGTGGTGGACCTAGACTTTTAAGCCCGTAATATTATAATTACGTTATAACTTTATTGTGTATTCGATTTGTGAGACTTTTGTTGAATTTGAGCATGTTTAATTTGTTGTTTTTTTTCTTTCATTTTTTTTGTAATTGAATTTATTTCTTTATACTATATATCATCAATTTCTCTCTTCCTTTTTTTTTCTTTTTCTTCTTACTCTTATACATTCTTCATTTAGGCCTAAGACAAAATAACTGTATCCCCTAATTCATTTTTATTTAATTAATTTTTTTTTTTCCCATTCATTTCAATTCATTTCATTTCTTTAAAATTATTTTAATATTTTTGTTTTTTCCTTTCGCTTAGCTACAAATATGAATATTATATTTATAGATTTTTTTCTCTTCACCTTCTTCCTAATTCTTCCTCTCTGATTTTTTCTTATTCTCTGGATTCTTACACATATCGTATATCGTAATACCTGTGTTTTCGCTGGCTATACTTAATTTTTATTTAATTACATTGCCAGCTGTACCGTATATAATTATCGTATAACCATTTCTTTTTTTTTTTTTCATTTTGTCCTTCCTGCCTTAATTTTTATCTCCTTTTGTATTTTTCTTCGACATTTCCATTGAAATGATGAATTTTCATACATTTGAAAATTCTTCGATCATTTGAAAAGAAGAAAAAAAAAAAAAATCAAATGATTTCACATACCACGTATCATCGAGCGTGCTATACTATATTTGATTTATGTTGATATAAATTTAAATGTTTTACAATAAGAATAACCGTAAAAGCGATCAGAAGATATCATCAATGAAAATGATGCAGCATAGCTTTGATGTGTATAATCCTTGATATCGTGAAATGTACGATATTCTTTTTTTTCCTATCTTTCACTGAGTTTCTAAATTTATAACACATTTCAAATGAAAAAGGGAAAAAAAAATAACAAATTAAAATCAACGTAAAGCCAATGAGAAAGAGACTGTCCTCAGAATAAAAATGACGACATCATCATTGATCGACGCATAAAATAAACAGATCAATCTGAATTATCGTCCAATTGATTAATTGATTAATTATTTTTAAAACTTTTACAGTACTATATACGTATATTATACTCTATAATATTGTACATCTTTGTAATTGCAGTCTCCTCAATAATTTTTCTCTTTTTTTTTCATCCATTTCGTTAGGTTTGGTACTAATTAAATTTTGATAATTCATAATAAGACAGTATAAAAATTTATCAATGGAATGTTTTCGTGTACGTGCAGTGTATAATGTAAATGTGTTCTCTTTTATCCCAAATTTCGTCTTTTCTTTTATTTCCTTTCTTTTGTCTTTTCCCATTATCCAATCAATTGGCTTTTCTCTATTCCAAGTTTTGCTGTTTTTCAATTTTCGTTTTTCTTCATTTTTTTTTGTTTAAATATTTTTGTCTCCTTTTCTAACTTAAAAAATAAATTTGATATAATTTTCTCAGTCGATCTTACCCTCTTCTTTGGATTATACGCAGTCTTCACGAAAAAAAAAAAATTTGAATTTAAACAAAAACAAAAATAAAAAAAAACTAACAAATCCGCATGTATAATAGATTATCATTATGTGGGCTCGTATAGAATTGTATAAAAAATCTAATATCCCAAGAAGAAAAAAACAAATTACAATTGATATGTACGCGACTTCACATTATATATCAAAGTACATTTTTTCCTGTATTATTAAAAACAGTTCTTTTTTTTTTCTTTCTATCTTTCTCTCTTTCTTCCTTTAGTTTGCAGATTTTCCTCTTTTCCTTACTTTTAATTAACTTCTTTTTTTTTCTTTTTTTTTTATCATAATAATAATATGGACAGATTTCTTGGATAATTATATATGATTATATTTAGTACCGCACATAAATAAAACCTATGATATATATGCGATTGATATTAATAATAATAAGAATAATAAGAACAATAATAGTAATAATAATAATAATAACAACAATATCAATAATAATATTAATATAAATTTGAAAGAAAATCAAGGCAATGAAATAATAATAATAATAATGATAATAATAATAAGGAATTTCATTCTTTTTTCGTATTTTTTTGATTCTTTCGTTTTTTCGAAAGTGTAATAAGACGAACTATTTCTGATATGCAGTTAGACTCAGTGGATTGTTATCACCAGTTGTTTCATAATTTCCTTGGTAGTGGTCAAACGTAAGGAAATTATGATGATACCACCATTTTCATTGCGGTTGTTGCGGTATTTGGGGATGTTGCGCTAATACATTTTTAATTGCTGAAGTTTTTAATAATCTTTTCAACATACCACTAGAACCACGATGTTGTAGACTTTTGTGTGTCGTCAATGAATTTTTAGTACGATAACGTCGATTGCAAAATTCACATACGTATAATGTATCCGATTGTTCATGTTTGTCCTGGAAGTGACGTTTCAATGAATAGTAACAGGAAAATGTACGACGGCAGTAAGGACATTCTTGGGGTTCATTTATACCACCTGCGGTCGGTGGCGGCATCCGGTACACGGCAGAGGGAAGCGTTGTTGGTGTTTGCATCCCGTTGCCCGTACCTGAAAAAATTTCATTTTTTCTCATATAATTTACATTTTTGTAATGAGAAAAGAACAACAAAAAAAAACGTAAAGAAAAAAAAAAAAGGAAGAAAAAAACATTTCTTCTTTCAAACGACTATGAGGCTCGAATACTCCATCATTTTGGATGAAACGAGTAACGATTGAAAGTTTAGAACAATAAAATTCAAAATACTTAAGTATTCCCACCTCTTAATCATTGAATTATTTTTACACTTATACGTATACAGTAGAATTATGTACATATTATTTAATTGTATACTGATTGGATGTTAGATTATGAATTATATTTCCTCAATGAATTGATGTTTCCTTCTTTCTTTTCTTTTTTTTCTCTTTGTTTTACCATCACTGGATGATTTTTTCTTGGTTTTGTAATTTCTTCGTTCAATAAAAGAGTGAATTTCATTTGCTTGCATGCATCGAATTATTTATAAAAAACATCGTTAGTCAATGCAACAAAAATGCTTTTCCAATTCTTGCCCCTTTTCGTTTTCCATATCATATACGTGTAGATGAATCGGAATTATTGTTTTTTTTTTGTACAACCGGGAAAGTGTGGTATAATAAAAATGATCCAATTAAATTCTCTGTCTCTTTTTTTTTTTTTTTAATCATAACCGGTCCAACGATGACTAATTGTAAAATGTTATTTCTAACGTAATTTTTACAGGAGAGAAAAGTGAAGTAAAGTAAAAGTAATAATATTAAATAGCAATGATAAAATTCGTATCGTAATTGATAAAAAAGAATAGTAGATAAAATGTTTTGCAGAATTGAATCAGAATTATTTTTTTTTCTCCAATTTAGAAGCGAAATCAAAATTTTTAAACAAATAAAAATAGTGAACGTGTAACGTAGGTATGTGAATATCATTATTACGTGTATTTATGGATTATAAAAAAATATGTATGAAAATATACATCATGCATTTGAATTGAACGGAATATAGAAAATTTTAAAGACACGAAAGTAAAATAATATGAAAGCATTCTTATGAAGTGAGAAATTGTTTTTTTTTCGAACATAAAGAGAACGTATAGAAATTTGAAAAAAAAAAATATATCTCTCTATATGAATGAATGAATAAAGAATAAAATTAACACGATATGTATATCTCCATGCATTCGATATACATATACGATTATTGCTCATAAATCTCGCAAGGCGATGAAATGAAAGAAAAAAATTAATAAATAAAATGAAACAAATTTGGAATATTTTTCGAAAATTTATACTCTCTTTCGAATAATAAAGTTGAGAACTCATGAAAATCCGAGAATGTATTCGAAGAACATGAAATAAAATGAAATCGAGTGTCTAAAATAAAAATAAATAAATTCCAAAAAAAAACGACGTATTTCAATGTCCATCGGCTATAATGTGATAAAAATAGCATATATATGTGTAGGTATGTTATAATTTATTGTAACAATGAAATATTTGAATATGTAATTTATCCCATAGCTGAAATAAAAAAATATTGAATATAAGCAACATCGATCATGCATACAACATCGAACATTGAAAGCGAACAAAACAGAACAAGAATTAAAAAAAAAAAATTATTATTAATTAACAAAAAAAAAAATGAAAAAAAAAATCAGGAAAAAAATACTAACAGAAACAACAAAGAGACAAATTACAGGAGAACGCATAAACTCAGGCTGGGAATTTTTTTTTGCTTCCGATTATTTTATTAACTCTTTTTTTTTTGCATTATGCATTTTAGTAGGGTGGGTTAGTGGGGACCTGAAGCATAATAATATATGTGTGACTGGTAAAGAACCCTAATTTCCTACTAGCTTATCATAATTATGTGCTTTACAGAGTATTGTAATATAGATATAAGAAAAATGAAGAAAATTATGAAAAAATTAATGAATAAATGAAAAAAAAAAAACAAAGTAAATTTTTGATAACAGACATGTGGTTTGTCTTTTGTACTAAGAGAAGGAAAAAAAAATAAAAAAAACAAAATAACATGTGTACATCCTCATCTTACACCATACATAATTCTTTTCGAAAATTTAATCCAAAACTAATCAGCTATGCGATCAGAAAGAAAAAAGGAAATTCAAATCAAATTCTTGAAGATTGAAAAAACAGAACTGATTAAATTCTGCAACTTCTGGATTAAAAATTTTGACTTCAGATCGCAGTTCTTTGTTTTGGTATTTTCTAAATAAATGTGTAATTAATTTTTTGTGACAAACAACGCGTCTGTAGGGCCCGAATTGAAAGATAATAAAAAATAGAATATGAGAGTGAGAAATGAATAAAAGAAAGAAAAATAAATAAATAAATTATAAAAAAAAAAAAAAAAAAAAAACTTAATAAATTGAAAAACTAAAATAAAATTAAATGAAAATTGAAAAGAACGTTTGAAATTTTTGTAAGTTTCTTAACATGGCCCTACCTTATCTAAACCTTCAATAGAACTTAATGTCAATGTCGCCGGGTCTGCTCTTATGATAGGTATAGATATGGGTCATCAAGGAGTTTCGCGAGCAGTAGACCCTTTCGCAGATGACACATCGGTATTCCTCCTGGCGTTCGGCATGCTTGTCAGCCACGTGACGTTTCAACGATGCTTTGCTGCATAGCACCTTGCTACACAGCTGGCAGGTGAACAACTTCTTAGTAGACGGTGCACTCAGGGAGTTCACCAGGGTCAGTCCGGGCATGGAGGCGAGCACTGAAACACAACAACGCACCTCATGCAGCTCCCCACACGTAACCCCCTATACCGTCACATCTCCTCTTTTTCCCTCTTGCTCTCCTTTTTCTCCTCTCTTCTTTACCTGTCTTTTACTTTTTGTTTTCGACAAATTATCGACACCTCTTTCTCTTTCGGCCTAAAATTCTATCTATTTTATCTTTCTCTTTTTCTTTTTCTTTTCCTTTTTTTCTTTTTTTTTGTTTAGTTTTGTTCCTGAACACCCTTATTCAAGTTATATCTTGGGGCCGATTAATTTTTTTTTTTGCCAATCATATTTTTTCGGTCTAGCTCAGGATTCAAAGGATCTATAATAATTTCGACAAAGTAAAATTTAACAGGATGTGTGTAACGGATACTTCAAAAATCTTTAAAACAAAAAAAAATTTAAAAGGGAAAAAAAAAGAAAAAATTCATCAAGAATATCGTTTTCGTTCGTTCTCTTCGGCTAGAAAAGTTAATTTAATTGAATTTACGTATTCTTTTTCTTCAGATCGTTTGCGGTTTTTTTTTTTTTCAAAAATAATTCATCTGCGCACATCAGGATGAGGTATTTTTTTTTTTTTTTTTTTTATGGCAAACATGTACAGGTGGTTGTTAGACACTTCGAGGACTTGTTTGTTTTAATCATTAAAAAAAAAATCAAAAATAGAAAGACGACAATTGCACATCATTGTAAAGCAGTGTTGATGTAGTATATAAATCTGTACCGCGGTTAATCACTTTCGTAATTTTATTTCCAGGGGGCAAAAGGTGAAGGGATCGTAGGTGGGAAGGGACGAGATAAAAAAAAAAAGTAAAAAAACCACCACCTGACAATTCGACAACAGGTAGATAAAGCGGTTTGAAGCAATGTCTTTTCTCTTTTTTTTTTGGGGTTTTTTTGTTCATCTCAGAAAAGACTTTTTTTATCCACAGTGAATATGTGTATATCTATAGTATAAAATGTAAATTGAATGAAATGATTGTAACAAAATGATATGAATAAACAAAATGTTTTGCCAAATGTAATATATCCCAGTTTATGGAAATTAAAATACCTATACGTATATATTTTATACATGTATTCAATTTTAATTGCTCGAATTTTTTTTTAATTGCATGAACAGATATAATGATAACAATAACTGTGGTTATTATTATTACTCGCGAATTAATGATCGAATTGAATAAGATGTGTATGTGCTACAGTGACATTTCTATGTATAGATACATATATACTTTCATATAACAAATGTGAATTTCATTTTTATTGAAATCCAACCCTTTACATTTCCCTTTCCTGCCCCTCTACTTTGTCCCTTGTAAAAATATAACTTTGATTCTATACTTATTATAATTGAATAAAAGAAGGGTTGTCTGTTTTGTGTGGAACGATGTTGAACGACTGCCATTGATATTAATAAAAACAAGATGTAATTACAACAAATTCTATATAAACACCTCATCCTGGAGTGCCTGCTACCGAGATGTGTATTATAAATTTAAGGGGATCTCTCTCGTTTTTTCTTTTTCTTTTTCTTTTTTTTTTCCTTTTAAATAGGGAGAAAGAAAGAGTAAATAAAAAACATATATAATATATAATAAATAAACATACATAGCTACACGATGATATAAAACATGATATAAATATATATATATATATATATATCTATATAGAAATAAAACGTTCATTTGTAATTTTCAACGAAGGCAAGGTAACAAAAAATAAAAGGAAAAAAAAATATATTACTCTGTACGTACGTATAGAAATGAATTAAACGTCAATACATATAGATACATATTGCATACATACAAATATACATACGTGTATATATGTAATATGTACATTATATAAAAGGGGGATATAGAAACTCAATTTACCCGCACGCTTCTCATTAATTAAAAGAAGGGTAGCGCACTTGGAACTGCGCGTGCCATAATGATCATCTCTTTCTCTCTTACATTTTTTTTCATACAAACGATTCTTTTTTTCTTTCAGTTTTTATTCTCATTTTGTCTTTTTTTTCTAACCGTCAAGAAAACCGAGGCAGACGATGAGGGACCTATATTCATTTTCATTTGAAAATTGCTCTTTATCTAATTTCTCGAGTCCCGTGTCTCATTAAACTTTCAGGCAAGAGAAGATAAAAAAGAAAAAGAAAAAAAAAATACTGTTGCAGTAATCTATTTTGCGGCAGAAAAAGGGGGCTGAGGGGGGGGGGGGGGTTGATAACTAAAACAATAAATAAAGGGAATAACGAAATAAAGAAAAGAAAAAATATATGTATATTTTTGGTTTTTTTAAATAAAATTCAAAGGAATAAATGAAACCGAGGATATTATACTGAATCAAAAAAAAAATGTAACATCAAGTGAAAGTGAATAAATGAATGAATAAGTAAAAACTGCGTCCCTATTTTTTGATTCTATTATTTTTCCTCTTTGGTAATATGTATATGTGCATATAATGCGTTTATACGTCAATATATACTACCAATAATGAATATATATATATATATATATATATAATGTATATAAAATAAAATTCAACAGAAGACGATGAAGGAAAACACTGAGCATTCTGGGATACATTTAAAGCATGCATTTTATAACTCATCATAATCATTTGTTCTTTGGTTTCCTTTCTTTTCTTTTTTTTTGTTTGTCATTTCAGCAATCGAATGGCGCAACATTTATGAATATTATCCGAAATACAAGACGTTTCGTATAAAATTTTTCATTCGATAATATATTCAGCATGTTTAGCCCTCTGTAGAAAAATCCGTGGCAATTATATTCACGTCCCTAACATTATGTAATTCCTCAAAAATGTATCGGAGATATGAAAATTCTAATTTGTTTTATTAATTTATTCACCCCACCCCTTCCCGAAAATCCCCAAACTTTCCAATCGATACCTTAAAAATTATTTCTAATTATTCATTCGATTCAACGTCTCTGATGATATATAATATATATTATTTTTCATACAAAGTTAATGAAAATTGAAATTTTATATATATATATATAAATATATATACACATCTCTAGGTGAGTACATATTTGAATATGGGGGGGCGGGGGGATATTATTTTGATATGAAACACGCTGAATATCTGATGAAAGTATACTGTAACATAATAATAATGATAACAATAATAATAATAGTGATAATGATAATACATGTTAATATATACGATAATAAATTGGAAATGTCCTGCGGAACTATGTAAAAAGTAGTAATGATAATAATAATAATAGTAATAACAATAATAATAAATAACAATAATGTTTTATATATACGCCGGACATGACTGTTAGGATTTTATGGCTTTGACGTCACAATAGAAACAACGCATCAACAATTAGGTCATTACACAATTAGCATTAAACTTACCTTCCAGCTGAAACAAAGCAAATGTAAGAAATTGCTTCTTTTTTTTTTGTTTTTCGTTTTTTTTTTTTATGTACCTATATGTATATTGAAAATTATACGAATCATATATATATATACATCGCGGCTCGAATCAAGGGATCGAATTGTAAAATATTTATCTATCGTTATCAACATTATATCTGAACGATGATTTATCGATGAGGATGTGATAGGGGTATCTATGTAGAAAACAAATGAAAAATACAACTGAATTATTTGAACCAAATAGTATACATTTTCGTATATATAATTATATAATATAAAAATGAAAATATATTAAAATGCATTTGATATAGCCTTAAACAAGGATAATAATATAATAATCAATAAATATATACTATTACCAGAACACCTTGGCAGATAACAAATAATAAGTAAGCAATATAACGTAACTACTACGTTGAACTCTTTTTTTTTTTTTTTCTTTTTTCTTTTATGGTTTTTTTTTTGTTTGTTTTTCTTCTTCATCTAGTATATCGTAATGTAATATGTTAGTTTTACTCGTTCGTTTAATTTTAATTTTTTTTTTTCTCCTTCTGTTTTTTTGTTAATCATTTTTTATATTCTTCGTCTTCAGTTTCATCGTGTTTTATGTATAATAAAAGAACAAAAGAAACAAAGAAATAACAAAAATTATGCGCGAACACGATTTCGAAATTTGTTGGTTTCTTTCTTTTTTTTTTTCCTTTTTTTTTCAACTTTTTAAAAATGTGCAAACCTCAAAAATACGCTTCCTAATCTATTCAAATCCGATAAACCTAATTTCAGTCTATTGAAGGGTAGAGTCCACTGAAATAATCAAGAAATTCGATTTTCGGTTTATTAAAATTACTAAAACAGGCGATGTCAAAAAAGACATCTTTAAATTTTTTACATTTCGTCGCGAGTGTAGATTTCTTTTTTGTCCACATTCGCGTTCGGCCATCAATTAGAAAATTACAGGATATATTTTTTGACTTCACATATTCTTCCAGTCATTTGAAAAACTGAAAATTTATATTTTTTTCTAACATTTCAGCGGAATCCACCCTCAAAATTTGATTCAAATTCAGTTATTTGCGCAGGTACAAACTATTCTACATATCATAGGGTACATCATAGATTTAATTACCTAATTTGTATATTGGGTATTATTTTCTGTATCGTTCAATTCGCTCCCTTATTTTTATTTTATTTATTTATTTTTAATTTCTTCTTCTCCTCTACGTATAAATCTATTTGTTTTTCATTCAATTATTATTTTATATTATTTAATATATGTGAAAGAAAGAAAAAAAATATGTAAAGCTGTATACTTATGTTTATGTGTTGTGTAATATATTATATATTATATAACCCTCGACCATTTATTTATACATAAAAAATGTGTACTTTAAAATATATAAAATAGTGTTATATGTATGTATATATGTTTATATATACATATATATATATATCCGTTTTTGTAACATTAAAAATAAAAGGGCAATATAAAAATAGATTTAAAAAAAAAAGCAGTATTGAAGAACAGAACATCCGTGAAGAAATTTTCTTTTTTTTTAATCCGTTCAAGGTTTTGCAGTTGAACTTCAAAAAGATTATTTTTTAGTTACGTCTGTCAATTTTGAATTGCTCCTCCTAGTTTTAATTTAATCTTTCTTTTTCCCCCCCCACCCTCATTCGTTTTTATTCTGTAATTTTAATTGCAAGGGGTTGTAAGTTTGGATTTTGATTTGTTTGATTTTATTTCTTTATTTTAATTAGATTTCTTTTGAACATTTTTATATTTTTTATCTTCAACTTAATTATTAAAGGGTATTCGAATTAGTTTTTTTCGTTTTTTTTTTCTCTTCCCTTTTCTCCTTCAATTAACAGTTTGGTAACATCAGTCAACATAGTAAAATCAGTCCAATATATAAAGTCGACTAATTAAGTAGATATATATGTAAATATATGTAAAAATAATGAGACAAATCAGTTCAATTCAGTCTGATACCAACATTTGTTGCGGTCGAATAAATAATAAAGCTTTTATAATTTTACATAAAATTTACGTTTTAATTACCGTGATGGATAAAAACACTTAATTTTTTTTTTTTTCCATTTTTTTTTTTTATAAACTAATCACCGAATCTTTTTTCTACGATATTACAATATTTATTTAACGCAATTTTTTTAAATTGTAGATTTATTTTTCTCTCTCAATTTTTTAATCGCCTGAATGTTTTTAACATTCGATTCTCTTATTTATTTATTTTTTTTGTCAATTCTTTACAGACGATTATTTAATTGTACATGAAAAGGTATAATATATATATTATATATGATAAAAAAAAAAAATTTATATTTGCCAACAAGGCAGGATTATTTCCAGTCTCAAAGTTATTTGACAGAGCCTATTAATTACATTCATTTTTGATAATCAATTTACGTTATATGTGTGTAAAAAAAAATTCTTTTTTCTTTTTTTTTTTTTCCCTATCCTGTTTGATTGTAATTGTAGTTTACAAAATGACAACCGTTTAGTGTCATATTTCGACCGTAACCGATGCGATTTTTTACTCTCAGTCTTTTTATTTTTATTCATTTGTTCACCTTTTTTTTTCTCTCGTGTCGTTTAATTATAAGAAAAATAATGCAACAATTCTGTCATATCACAGGCCAATTTTAACAGGAGGTTAATTTTTTTTTTTTATTTATTCCTCATTGTCTAATTTGTTTGATTAATTATTTAATTTGTCTTCCTTCTATACGTTTCTCTATCATTTTATTCGTTCGTTGATTCATTAATCTTATTTTTTTGTTTCTTTCTTTTTTTCAACCGTTCGATGAAATCAATAATAATCGTCGAAGCGCATGCTTGAGAATTATCAACATCAACCAAAATATAATAAAAATGTACAAGAAGAGAATAAAAGTAAAAAAAAAATATCGAAATCATATGTATGATATTTTAATTGGATTATCATGTTAATTTTATACGTTATATAATGATGGAATTATGATTTAAGAACAAAAAAAAATAGAAATAAAAAAAAAATAATAATAAAATCTACTATTCTATATCATTTGTAATTAAATATTCGTCAATTTATATTAATTTTTATTAATAATTTATTATTTCCATAATATACTTGACCCTCCCCTCCACGATTATCGGGGGTGGGTACCGCCATTTGCGTATTTGGCCATTTTTACAGTAGTCATATATAAGTCAATTTATTGAGTAGTCTATACATATTTAAATATTATCAATATCAGTTCTTTCGTGTGACTACTATAAAATTGTTATCTTTTTTTTTCTTTTTCTTTTTTTTTTATCTTATTTATTTTCATAAATTTAAAGCTTCGTTCTTTTTTTACATTAATTTTCCCAAATATTCTCCCCTAAATAATGATTTCTCTTTTTTCTATTTCTTATCCGTTCTGTTTTGTTATATCTCATGAGTTTGTTGTTGCTATTGTTGATTATTTTTTTTTCTTGTTGTTTCTTTTTCCAATAGTTATAGATTTGTGAATCACCCAAAACTGAGACGTGAAGTATATTTCTAAGGGATGACACGCACGTATCTTGGCATAATATATTTCATAAATTTCCATGTAATTAATCAAAGACAACATTTCATTTTTCAAAATAGAGTCGAGAGTGGAATTTTCGCTATTCTCATCTGTACAAGTTTTCAATTTTCATGTTTTTTCCCCCCCGTTTTTTAATGTACATAGAAAATTTTTTTTCTAACAAAAATCACGCGCGGATGAAAAGAAAGAAAAAAACCAAAAAAAATCGATCGGGCCCTTAAAAATATCATTCGCTCAAAAATTATACATATTATTCTATATCATAGCCTAGCTATATCGGTGTACGGGTATTTTGTGTTTGTTCAATCGACTGATTTTTTTTTTGTTTTTTCGATTTGAAGTTGTATCATATGAATATATGTATATCAATAATATATATACATATACAGCTACTATAAAACATAATTATTCCATCGTTTACGTAATTTTTTTTTTTTTTTTTTTTTTTTCAAGTTATTTTTTAGACATACTTCCAGCCACAACGTATACGTACTATTTCATAGGGTGAATTTAATTTTTTTTTTCCTTTTTTTCCCCATATAGAATCTAGTTTTCTATGTGAGTATTTATATATATATATACATACATATATACATACATGTATATGTATAATTGTAATAATATATACGCTTTTTCTGAATCAAACTAAAAATCTTCTTGAAATACGTGTTATGTACAGTCGTTTTTTTTTTATTTACATGAAACCATTTACTATAGTTCAAGTATATCCGATAAATTATTATTATTATCATTACTATTACCATAATAATTATTATTATTACATATTACTATTAATATTATCATTAGAATTATTATTCATAAATGAACAGTATTTCATTCGTCCAGTTGTAAGTAAAATGAAAAATTTTAACGTCAGATAAAAAAGCAGCTGCAAAATTGACAGAAATTCAATTAATCCGATTTTATTGAGCTCCAGCATAGGTGATGTTAATTTATAGGAGAGAGAGATAAAAAAAAAAAGTAGTTAATTTATTTTTCGTATCTCAATTATCGAATAAAGTCTATTTCAAGGGTTTATCTAATCGAAAGGTCGATTTACCGGTATATAATTGTACAACATTTTGAAAAAATTTCGTACGCAATTAAGCCAATAATAAAATTGAATGAATATTCAAGAAGATTTTTGTTTTTTTTATTCAATCGTGTTTTTTTTTCTTCTTATTTTATTTTGTTTTTTTTGTAATATATTTTATCAAAGTTCTACTAAAATATATTTATAATACATATATATATATATGCATATAATATGTATATATATACGTATTTATAAGACATTATGTATATTTTATTTATAATCGACTAATATATTGTGTAATGCGGCTAATTAATTAATTGATTCATTAATTAATTATTATTCAGTACATAATGTGGTGTGTGTATTTTTTTTTTCTTTTTTCTTTTCCTTTTATTTTACTATTTTCTATTTGTTTATAGCGCTTATCGTTGATCGTATATAATATAATATTATGTTATTGTTGTTGTAGTTGTTTTTACTATTAGCATTGTTATTAATGTAATTATAATTATTTTATATCAATTGTTGAACTGGTATGAATGCTATTTATATTTATAATGTAACAAAAAAAAAAAGATCCGTTTCATTTTCATTCACTCAAAATATCTCCATATTACCTTTTTTATTTTTTTTTTTTAACTTTAATTTGATTAAATTTTAATTCTATTTTCTTTTTTTCATCTTCTTCTTCGTTATTCTTACGATAATTATGTAATATTATTTCATCAGCACCTGCAGTCTAAATTTTTAATTCTTTATTATACATACGTGTATTTTATGCGTACGAACATTTTTTTCTTTTCTGTTTTTCTTTCAAATTTATAGTCCTGATCACAATATCTCATACCGTATTTCATTGAGTCGATTCTTTTATATTTCAGATTTTTAGTTATTACGAATCGTATTATTCAATTTTTTTTTTTCTTCTCCTCCGTCATTTCTTTCTCCTGCTTTGCAATAACTAAATTTTCAACTGCACGACTGTGTGTAGAAAATGCGTTTTTGTGTACTGTAATTTATATAAATTTTGAGTTGCCTGTTTTTTCTTTTTTCGTTTTTCTTCTCTTTTTGTAATATGATTATTTTATGAATTGTACAATTAAATATGGGAATAGGCACATATACAAATATATGTATATATATTATATATATGTGTACGTGAAATGTGTTTAGATATATTATATTTATGACAACGGTAATATCGATGCTGTTGTTTATCGACACGCTCTATTGTACATTCGCAAAATATATTTAGATATATCTATTACCTAGATGATGGGAAATATAAAAAAAAAGAAAAAAAAAAACTAGTTCTTACACGCGTTGCATTTGAGTATTTTCAATCAGACTTTATATACACGCGTTTCTTCAATTATTTATTCATATTTATTATATTTTTATTTTTTTAATATTATTTAAATATGTTTTCTAATAAATTATAAATTTATAATTATATTCGCGCGCAACAATCGCTCTATGATTACATTAAATAGGAAATTATCAAATACAAAATTGAAAAAAAAAAATTAAAAAACAATTGTTAAGTTGCGTTACAAATATATAAATTAAAATTGCAGGGTGCTAGACGTATTCAAGTTAGAAATATTTATACGTATATAATATATAAAAATAATATATATAAATATATATAAGGTACTTTATGTAAAGCCCGGTGCATATAAACAACTAAAAAACAATATATGAACGCGCGTGTCTATGCAAAGGTACCCCGTAAAGCAATTTAATTTTTTTTTTTTTTTGTTTTTTTTTTGCGTTTTTCATTTTATTTTTTCCTTTTTTATTATTATTTGTTTATTTTTCCGCTTCTTCTTCTTATTAATATTATATTTTCAATTATGGAATGGATATATTAAGATAAAATATATTATATATTATATCATCATTGCATCTTCGCACCGCGAATATCATAGTACATATAATATTAGGTATTATATCCGCCTCGGTAACAATTATTTAAAATCATGTCAATTTGTCTCAAAAAGAAATAAAAGACCAATGTAGAAAAATAACACAACTCGTTATCGTTAGGACAGAAAAAAATCTGTATAAAAAAAAAAGGAAAGAATGAAAATTGTAAGAAAAAAAGAAAAAAAGAAAAAAAGAATTCGAATATTCGCGCTATAATATGTTACCGAGGCGAAATTTCGCGGGCATTTGTTCTCATGTTTTTTTTTTGGACTTTTCATTTTTCTTCTCCATGTTTTTTTTCATGATGTATGCATGTGTGCGTTACGGTATATAATATTTATGTATATTGTATTACAATTCTAATCGTAAGTTTGAATTCAAACAATAAATCTGAGTCTTGCAGTATTTAGTTATTTAATTATAATATATATATATATATATGTATATGTTCATATATACATATATATATATATGTTCGTACAGTCTTTTAACATTAAATGTTTTCCTTCTATAATTAGTTGGACGATTGGCGTCTTACGCCTGGAAGTGTTCTATTAGCCCTCGATAACTATATAAATAATATATAATTATATAGTTTACTTAGTACGCGCGATTCCCCGTCCCTTAATTATTAATTACCGCATAATCATTTCATATTATCGTTTATAATATATTATTCTGATTTTATTTACAATATTTATTATTATTAGTATTATTATTATTATTCATGTTATTTATATTATTATCATTATACCGTTGTATACTCTGTATACAGATGTTTACGCGTGTATCAGAATTATTTATTAATAATAATAATAATAAATTATAGAGATTACAGTAATTCAACCAGCTCTTGATTAACGTTCAGCCGCGGTAGCGCGATGATTTGCAAATTTTTTAACAAATATTTTTCAATCATTTTTTTGGTTTTCTTTTATTTTCAATTTCTCAATTTTACTTACCGTCCTAAAATTTCCCTATTTTCGATAGAATATTAAACTCGACTCTTTTCCATATTATTCGTTCGTTTTTTTTATCTCTCGTCTTTACAGTTTTATTCTTTAACGCGCGAGTAAACTTCTTCTTTTCGTTTTTTCGTCTTTCTAATCATTTACTCATTTTTCAATTCAATTAACAACCGGTAAATTATTATTATCATCATCATCGTCATCATCGTTAGATATTAATTATTTCAAATATAATAATTTAATCTTCTATTATTTCGCAAAATGTCCGCGCCGCAGTCTATAAGCTTTCGATTTATAATTATGGTTTTATATATATATGTATACTTATACGCACCTTAATCAATAAAGTCTGATACACGTTTAATTTGTCATAATTAAATGACCTTTTTTGTTTTCTGTTTTGTTTTTTGTTTTTCTATTCTTTTTTCTGTGTCGTATATTTATTCATCCGACATAGTTTTTTGTTCTTTTTGTTACGAAATAAATTACTGTATATAATCATCGTATTCGTTAGATAATTTCGCGCACGAATTTGAGTCATTTAAAAAAAGGGAACGCGAATGTTAAAAATAATACAAAAATAAGGTTTGATCAAGTTCACATCGATCGATACGATACATTCGTAATTTTCAATGTAATCGTCCAATGACTTTTTGATAAATTAATGTTCCGCAATAATGTACGAAGAACCCGATATATCGATAACGCAATTCCGTGCACAGATAAAACAACGATCATCAAATGCGAATAGAAGAAAAAAAAGAACTGTTCGATTAATACAAATTTTATACAATGAAATCGATGATTATATAATCATTAAAATATATACGATTGTACACAGAAAAAAAAAAGTCAAAAACGAAAACGTGTATAATAATATATATTCAGAGCATATATATATATATATATATTTATATATGTATAATATTATACATAATGTTTTTTTGTTGTTGCCTTGTTAATTATTATCAATGTTCATTAACTTCTTTCTTTTCGTTTTTTTTTTTTTTTTTTTTGATTTTCTTCATTTCTGTCGACGGTGGTAAATGCTTTTGTGATTGTTCAGACTATTGAGTGTTCTAAAGACTTTGTGACAAAGAGCGCAAACGGCGCTATTTAATGGTTGAAAATGTTGTTGTTCCTTGTGCCTCTTAAGGGTTAATTTTGTTGAAAGTGTTTTACCGCATACGTCGCAAGTATAACATACACCCGGTGGTAAGAGACTGCCGTGGAGAGGGTGGGATAACCTCATCGCAAGAATCGCTGATGGCGGGCCTTTGGTTTAGCATAAACGCGTGGAAATTAATCGTGTCGTTTAAAAAAATTTGCAATTTTTTTTTTTTCACAAAATCGAACAGCAATTAATCGCATGTTCAAAATCATATCAAATCGTCGATAGAAATTGAATAATGAAATAAATCATAGAACAGCAAATTAACAAACAAAAATTATACAAAATTATAAAATGATCAATATAATCAGACAAAAAACCAACAACAAAAAAAAAAAAAAAAACAAAAAAAAAAAATCATAAAAACATCCGTTACGAACCAATGGAAGGTGCAGACAAGACCCACGTGCGGACGGATCCCCAGCAAGTCCGTGAGTGAAGTTGGGTACACACAGAGAACAATGACGAACCAGAGCACATAGCCGAGCGGGACCGGGAACAAAGAAGAACAGAGATACGGCTGCCATTAATATTGTATTGTGGACACATTAGTACGATACTAGTAATTCTATACAGGAGCATGGGTTTCGATCATGTTATGTAATTTTTTTTCTATTTTTTTTACTAATTTTTTTTTGCCTGCTGACACGTTCATATTGCAAAAGCTAATGAGAAAAAGGCTCGGGGCTCTGGTTTGTCATTGATTATGGTAATTTGATTTATTTAGTTAATTATGTATATATATATTATTATTTATTAGGATATATATATATACATACGGGGCGATAACCAATCGCAATCGTTATTTTACCGATTTATCATATATATATTCTATATATATTCTATATAATATATATATATAAACATTAAAAATGGTATGATCAGTGTTTAAATAATCATTAAATATTTTTTTTCTTTCTTTCATTCTTTTTTTAATTTTTAATTTTTTTTTATCCGTAAAAATATCTCGTAATAATTTTAGAGCGACACATGGGATCTACCGTATATATATTCTGAACTGGTATGCATATTTTTCAAAACTTAAAAAAATTCGAGAATATGTTTTTTTTTTTAATAAATTTTTGAATAGGTATGTAGTTTTATGTATATACGGTACTTTTCAAACAGTTCAGAATACAAAAATGCAGATATTGATATATTATTAATATTAGATAAATGTGTAATATAAAAATACTTTTTCAATAAAAATTATTTGGTTGCAAACAACAAACGTAGAACAAGAGGTAGGTAAACTTTAAACGAAAAATTGTTCCAACATACCATTCTCAATGCTTCCCCGGACGTGGATGAGCCTAATGGGGGGAAAATATAATTTCATGTTGCTCTACTAATCGCATAGAGAACCGGAATCAAAACGTATAAAAAAAAAGAAGAAAAAAAGAATTAAAAAAAAAAAAAACTATAATCGAATCAGTCTGATCAAATTATAGTCGATTATAAATATTGTATGTCCATTATATTTCGTATAGACGCGAAGCTTTTTATTGGAAATTCATTCATTTATTCATTCATTCCTTCATTTATTCATTCATTCCTTCATTTATTCATTCATTCCTTCATTTATTCATTCATTCCTTCATTTATTCATTCATTCATTCATTCATTCGTCTTGTTAAACAATTAATTGAGATCTATGCAGCGCACATTTTTACATGGCGCGGTCGGGGGATGAAAAACTTTTTTTTTCATTTTTCAAAATCGCATTCCAAACTTTCCGGGATGAGATTGCGGCAGATTATTTCTGTCGGTTATAATCGAGAGGTCATGTATATAACATTGGGTGATTTTTTTTAGACACCTATATATTCAGAGAAGTTTTCAGATACCCATTTCTTTGGATATCCAGATTTAAAATTCACGCTCAGATTGCGAAATTAACCCCCCGCCCCAGCCACATAGGCAATCATCATCATCGTCATCATTAAAAACTTAAAGACAAAAATAATTATCAATATTGATATCGTCGTTTTGTCGATATAAAAAAATGCGTTTATTCATAAATAATGAAAACATAATGCGTGTGAGTACAATGGAAATGTTTTACCCTGACCCTTTAAAATTTCTATTAATAATCGTATGTATAATATGTATGTATACATATACATATACGCATACATATGTATCTAGGTATAGCATATATCATAATATTAAAAAATATATATCTATATATTAACCGTATATATTATGTTAATATTATATACTGTAAACTCAGGTGTAGAAAAAACAAGAAAAAAAAAATTATTTACAAATTATAATTATACACCTACGCTATATTCTCTATAATGAGATTTATAATATTTTTCATTTATTTATTTACAACGTTTAATCATTATTGTTTTAATAATTTTATGATATACATATGTACGCGCCCTACTTATATTGTTAAAGAAATATCGTGAAAAAATAAAAAAAGAATGAAATAGAACTAAGAAAAAAAATAATAAAAAACTTATACAGAATGTCGAACTCGAAGGAACGCATTAGAATGTTTCGAAAACTAAAGGGGTGAGTTGGTAGAATTGCAAAATTTTTCAGAGAAACAACAATTCATTCGTGGTTTTGCGAGTAACGTTAGATCAACGTTTGTATAATAATTTCGATCGTGATTGATTTTCTGTTTCATATATTGAAGAGACAAAAATTCAACCCCATACGTGAGAAAAGTAACTTTTACTCACCGCAGAATCGAAAAATCCGACACTGCTTGCCCTGCTCTTTTGTCCGGATTGGCGTACCGAATGATGCGCAGTTTAACGTTAGAACGCAGATTATATTATGGCGACACTCGATTCGTGTTAATTTTTTCCACTCATTAATATCGTTGAATAAAATTTTCGATTGTATTTCGTTAAAAAAATATTCTCAAAAGATTTAACACACGTGAATTTCCGACCTCAGCAAGTTTTTCGATCACCGATCACATTTTTAATTTCCGGCCCCAAAATTCAATAAATTTACTACACGAAATGAAGAGAAATTAAAAAAAAAAAAAAGAAAAAATTCCAAAGAGAATAAAGCTAGTTCACAGACTGCCGAAATATTCGCGAGAAGAGTCGAAATTTACTTGGACTTGAACTGATCCCGAAATACACTATAAAAGATTTTGCTCTTCGATCCGAATAAAATACACCTGATCACCCCCACTCCACTCAGCATGAGAAAAAGATACCGATAATTTCACTCCTATACGCGGAACAACCGGCCCGATCTAAGTGTCGCGTAGAACTGAAGGATAAGTTCGTAATACCGTCGAGAGATTTGCGTATGTGTAACGAGGTAAACACGACAGGTCAAAACGGAAACGTTCACTGCGGGAATTGATTTCAGATTCACCTATATCCGTACGCTTTGTAGCCCGGGTCTGTCTTACTACGCAATTAAAATTTACGTCGAAATTTGCGCCGGCCTTTTTATTAATATTTACCACGTATATGGTTTAACTTTTATCGCTGCAAGTAGCGTCTGATTTTTATACCCGAAATAAATTGCAGAAAAATTTAATTAAAATTAAATAATAATTAATCATCATCGAACTAATGAATACCCCATATAACTTCTATCTCGTATAACTATTATGTTTTATTTTCGTTTTATTTTTCAAACATTCCAATGCGTCCTTTTCCAATGATACGGAATGTATCATTGAAATTCAGTAGAAATAATTTCTATATTCCTATACAATAAAATATATATGTGTATAATTACTAAAGTTATTAACGAATTTCAATCACAGAAAGACTCAACCGTTTCGAATAAAAATTTCAATATCACAATTCCTTCGTTTTTTTTTTTTTTTTTGCTTATTACGTTTTTTTCGTTTTCATCACAGAATTCTTTTTTTCTTTCAACGCCAAAAAGACAAACTGGTGTATAATAGTGTGTATCAAACATAAAATATGAATAAGATTAATAATAATGATAAAATTATTAATAATAGTATAATAATTATGTTATAATTATGGAACTAATAAAAATAATAGTAAAATGGTGAATAAATTATATTCCTTTTTTTTTAAATTCTTATTTCCATTATCGTTTGTCAAATCGCAATTCGTACCGTTGCAGTTATTACCTGCACATCAACCATCTTTATGATTAATTCTTCGTTTTTTTTTCCTCAAATATTTCGTTACAACTTGAATTATAATCATAGTAAAAAAAAAATGTATATCAATAGGTTAAGATCGACGATTCTTCGATGAAAAAAATTCTTATCATATAATTAAAACACAAACTAAATGAATTATTGATAGGTTGGAAAGAGGGAGAGAAAAAAAATCGTAAGTTTTAATTTTTTAGGGATCAAAATTTTAAGGAAATAAAATTTAAATAAACACAAAACAAAAAATGATTATCGTAATCATTGGAATAAAAATCACAAGCTACCTAAAATCTCGTAAGAATTTTCCGAATTTTCAGTCTTTCGCCAAACCATATAATAATTATAAAATCTTTTTTTTAATCTTATCATTCGATTATTAAAATAATATTTTTTTTCCTCTGGTTTCTTTCCTTCTATCGATTAATAAGATAAAATAAAAAAAAGTTACGAATTTCCAAACACAACCAAATATAAAAGAAATAAAATTATTCGTTCTAAATATCAAAAGATTTTCTGACGCGTTTCTTCGTCCCAAAAAAAATTCTAAAATATGTTTCACACGTTTTCTCTGTATCTATCCATATATTTATAATATATATCGATTACCTGCATATTACTATGTGCATATATAAAATACATATACATGTATAATGTAACATGTACGTATTTCACATTCAGCATATATTATGCCTATAAAAACTAAATTATTTTGTATTCAGTTCAGTTGTTTGTACTAGTTTTTCTCCACATTATGTATATTATAATATAGCATCACTTGGGCTTAATGGTTTTCCCTCAATCGACGTTATAATATATATTAATTATATATTTCCTTGATAAAATAATATCATTTCGATAATTTGAATGCCCTCCGATTTTCAATCATATAATATAGAAATATTTTCTCTTCGATCCATCGTTATTATTTTGCAGAATAATTAATTGATCAACTGATTAAATAAATATATATTTTTTTTTTTCTTTTTTGCTCACTTCGTAAAATATTAAAATTTTAAAATATATGTATCGTTCCAAAAATCAATGTTCTCTGTTTTCTTTCAAGAAAAAAAAATTGAAATCAAATCAAATAAATAATTTGAAAAAAAAAAGGGAAGAAAAAACGGAATGGCACACCGATGCACCGCTACACACAACACGTTGATCCATATGTCGTGACTGACTGAATTTAAATACGTACATACAATTAATGCAGTAATTGTTGGAAAAACAAAAATTATAATAATAATAATCACAATTATAGTAAATGTAAGATATTAATGATAATTTTTATAATTAATAATTAAATCAACCTACCTATATTAGAATATAATATTAAAATAAATTATAAATATTATCAATAATTATAATCAAAATTATAACTAAAATAATTCTTAAAGTTTCAAAGATTCATTGAACTTTCGTACAATCAGGACACTCTGGTTGAAAAAACGATTTACAAATAAAATAAAATAAAATAAAATAGTATGAGCCTTGTAATCAGCACAGGTCTTCTACACATAGGTGTACGCATCATTGGCAAATTTTAATAATTACCAAACAGATGATCGGAAAAAAAAAAGTAATGGGCAAAGCCTATTAATAAACTCGCCATGCTGCTGTTTTTTTTTTTTTCTTTCATACAGCTGAATAAATTGGCATCCAGTTTCGTGTTCCTCAATAACCATAACTATAGGTATACAAGTATTATTGGTAAATTTTTTTTCGTTTTTTTTTGTTTCTTTTTTGTTTCTAATTTTTGAATTATTAATATACCGTAAAAATGTAGAGGTAGGAAAGAAAATGAGAACAAAAAATAAAAAGTGTTTAGAAAAGAAAAAAAAAAATGGGGGGTAACTATAATTGTTCCGAGTCGTTATATACCTACATATAGTTGTGTATTATATAGTAGATATATATATATATATGTATACATATAAATTATTTACTTGAATCGTATATCAATTATCCCTCACCAATTATTATTATTATTTAATTTAATTTATTTTAATTCAATTTGATTCAATTCCTTTATTTTTCTCCCGTCTACAAGTAAATATGTATATATAATATATACATATATATATATATATATATATAATTTATCACTCCACTTGTGTAATCTTCGTTTGTTCACAAAATATTGTAATAATTTTCGATCGCAGTTAATAAATGGACAATAAAAAATAATAAAAAAAAAAACAATAATATCGATTTTAATATTAATAATAATAATAATAACAGTAATGATAATTATGATGATCCATTGTTCGAATTGATTAAAATTGAACGATGTAGATTTTCCGAAAATTTCTGCAATGTCTGTACGTATATATCGGTCGATCAATAATATCCATACATCATCACGATACGATTACTTCCTGCTCATTATTGTAGTTGATAAATTATTTATTTTATTTGTTTATTTTTTTATTAAGTTTTTTTTTTTTCTTTTTTTTTTTCTCTATATGGCTCATTTCAATTCATCCGTTACGATGAGAAAATGAACGTTCTAATTGTAACTGTTCTCTTCTTTCTATAATATCACGTCCTGCATGTGCCGCGGCTGCGTTACGTTGTTCTTCCTCTTTTCTTTGTTGTTCATTTTTGCTGTGCTGTCGATGATAGATGCTCTTGTGATTCCTTAGGCTGTTAAGACTGGAGTAAACTCTCTTACAGATGTTGCAGATTGGCTCCTTACTCGGTCTCGTGTGAACGTTCTGAATGTGCCGCTTCAACCGTGTTAGCGATGTCAGGTTTTTGTTGCAAGGGTCGCATCGAAATTCATCGGTCACGCTGCTGCCGGCCAACAGACCTGGCGGCAGAACCAGACACAGGGTTACTTTTTTTTCTTTTACTTTCTGACTCGAATTATCATTATTATCAATTATTAATTATTTATTGAATTTTCTTTTTTTTTCTCTCAATTTTTTTTTTTTTTTTTTTGCTCTTATTTCTCAATTGAAATTCGATTCTACATGATATCCAAACTTTTGTCTTTTTTTTTTTTTTTTTTTTTTTTTTTTCATTTTTCTTGAAAACCGTGTGTCTTGTTTCTTGATTGTTTTTTTTTTTGAATTATGTTTAATTTATTTAATTAATTAATTTTTTTGTTCTTTGTTTTTGCCACCATCACCTGACAAGCCGTGCCCACGAACTTAGTTATGCGTAATGTATAATTTATTAAAGATGTGCTCTTTGTTTTTTTTTTTACAGTTTAAATATACGTAATATTCGCTAATCGTTTGTCAGCGAATTTACGTGTGATATTTTTTTAATCGAAGACGAAACGAATATTTTTCAATTATAAAAGAAAAGAAAAAAACCAAAAAAAAAAGAAAAACTCGCATCATCCGAATATACGAATGGATAAAGAAATTGAAGAACCAAAAATCATTTTTTCTTTATCGGTAACACATGAGACTGTATATTAAATTGAAAATAAAAAAATTGAACGATCTGTTTCGATCAAAATTATTTCAAAATTTCATTCCGGATAATAAATGAATGAGTATATTCATCTCGTCTGCGATATAATAAAATTGTAATAACAAGTAACGAATAAAAGAATAAAATTATAGTTGAGTTTTAAGATTTGGATTTTTTTTTTTCGTTTTTTGTTTGTTTTTTTTATAGGTATGTATGTAATAGCAGCGCATTATAGTAGAATGCCAAGCGATCCAAGAGTCCATATAACGATTGATTCTGTGCGATGAGGTTAGTGTTTGTTCAGATCACCAAGATGGAGATTTTCCAGATGTTGATGCGTGGTAATATAAGTAAATATATATAATTATTTACAGCAGGTATATAGTGGTGCAGTATGTAGATGTATACACATATATATTTCATGTATATATATGTAGTATATATATTTACAGATGTGATTGATTTTAATGATTTGATGACGATGATGCGGGGGCTTACTTTTGATAAATGTTTGTTTCTGATGCGTTTTATTTTATATCATAAAATAAAATAACGACGTTATTAATTTTCACCATTTTTATACTATCGATAATCCAGTTATATACGTATACGTATCTTATCCAAAAAAATAAATTTTCAATGTCTCAGATTTTTCTTCGATTCACCCACCCAAAATTTCCAACGCATTCAATAATATTCGTATAAATAACGATTATTGAGTAAAAAAAATTTGGTAATTAAAAAAAAAAATAATAATTTCTTCGATTGTTTTCTCTCCAATCAATTATAACACGCATATGTATTATTGCCGCACAATATATTTATTCTCCTCTTCAATAATTATATAACGCCAATTTCGTCAAAATTTTTATATATAGTACATCAACTTTTTCAAGTTAATGACAATAGGTATACAGCCTTATTTAAATATCATTACATTCAATTCTATATATGTACTTCATCTATAATATACATGTATAAATATTATTTATATATATATATATAATTTTTTTTTCAATTTGTTTTGTATATATACAATATAATATATTTATATGTATACAAAGCGTAAACGACAATTAGTTTTCATGTGTATATTAAATATTGTTATATATAATAATTAGTATATTAACTTTTTTACTTTAAGGTAACTTCAAAAATGCAGTCAATGCGAATGTGTTCGTTTAATATAATCCGAGGAAAAAAGGAAAAAAAAAAACGAAAGATCGTTTGACCTAATTTATCAAAACTCCGAATTTCCGGTTCTCTTCTTCTTTTTGTTGAGAGAAAATTTGCGAGTTCCGTTTTTAGTACGTGGAGTGTAAAACCCTTAAAATTGAATTCCCTGTCCAACGAATAATTTACCGTGATGAATTTTTTTATTATTACCATGATAATTGCAGTTGTGAACAACGAGGCTATTTTTAGTTCTATAAACTTTATCGCATATGTTGCATCTGAATTCCTCACTTTGTGCGCAATGTAAATCCTGAATGTGACGTTTCAGCGTTATTTTGTTTCTCAACCATTTGCCGCAATGTGTGCAAGGAAGTCCTTGCATGGATTCCGTATTAGCGTTTCTAAATTCAGGTGGTACATTTGCGAACCAATCGGATGGCGCCGTATCCGGTAAAAAATTAACATCGAAAGGAACGGTCGCCGGATTTATTAAAGTGTCGAAAGATGGGGTGGGGAAATTATTTGGATTATCGATAAATCCCGCGCTCGTCGTCGCCGCATCCGCGTTATGATTCTTCGCCGTTATTAATTCGTGATTATTACGACCTTCGAAAAATCCTGACGTTGCATTTTCACTTGCATTAGAATTCAAATTACTTCCAACCCCCAACGATGAATTACCGAACACCGTAATAGCGCTACTAGAATTATTATCCGAATGAAAATTTTTCTTCCCAACAATCGAACTGCTATTTTCTACAACGTTATTAAATGATTGAGGATAATTATTATTTCCTGAACTCATATTCGAATTCACGGTGTTAATGTTGCCGACGACGCTCGTTCCAACGACGGGGAATATTTCCAATTTTGGTTTTACGTTTCCACCGGATAATCGGACAGTCGTCTGCAATACCTCAGGGTCGAACTGAGATATCCTTTTTCCTATTTCGATTCGCCCGCGGGGTATAATCATTTCCAAAATCACCACCACCCAGAACAGAGAAAATAAATGCCTTTTTATTAGTCTATATACGGCAATGTATAGTTCTATCAGATAAAAAAAATTTCAATTTCAAAATTCAAAAAAAAAAAGATGATATTCATAATCATAATGATAACTAAACAAATGACAACGAAATAATTTGTTGTAACTGACCGTGTAAAAGATTTTTAATGAAACATTTATTTTCTCAAAATTCTGTTCGGCGCAGCTTTTATCCTGTAATGTGCTTCGAGCTTTTCATTCAGAATTCGTGTTCGCGTATTACGACTCCGCGTTCCGTACATGTATATATAAAAAAGATATATAGGTATAGAGGCGAGCGAAAACTGTGCCTCGGTGAGGGGATCAATGGGGCGAGAGAAGTCGGGTCAATGAACAGCCTTGTGTAACACGAAAGAGATTGAGGTAAAAGGCACGCGCGCGATGTAACATAATGTCCGCTAATTGTGCCGAGATAAGGAAACATCGAAGTGCTAAAGAATGACGCGGGATATCAACGTACAACGGTAATAAACTTATCATCGGTATACAGCGCGCATGTAATTATGTCACGTTTAATTACAATATGTAGATATTCTTTACAATTGAATCGCACGGGATAGAAACGGTGAAAAATAAATTAATGAGCATGTGCGAAATCAGGGGGGAAAAAAAAGAATGATGAAAAATAACTGATCATTACGTACGTGACGGATCGCATGAATCGCGGTTACACGCAAAAATTCCTGGAATTAATTAATCGCAATCTGCGGCCCACTTCCGATCACATATAATTTCCTAACTCTTCTAGTAATGACGAGAAACGATCTCAGAACTTTTTTCCTCTTCCGCTTTTTGCGAAGAAAGCTCGAATCAATTTCAGGGAATCAAAATTTGAGGAGGAGTGTCTCGGAGATTCTTTAACGATTTAATTTTTGAATTTGCATAATTCTTCATGTGCAGAATTGAGTGAATACGAGGTTAGTAAGAAATTTCGCAATGTCCTTCGATATCTTTTCTATCCCGTTTAGCATGATACTGACTTTTATGGCTGACAAGACTGTTCCTTGATTTATAACTTCTACCGCATTGATCGCACGATAAAGATTGAGGAACATAAAAATGAGTATCGGCTAAATGCCTCTGCAATGACCAAGCCCTCGAGAATGTTTTTTGACAAAAACTGCAATAAGTACCAGCTGTTGAGGCGGTTACCGATTTCGTGTTAATTATAACATCCGGTTCTACGGGTCTTCGCCTGATTTCATGCAGGCTTGGAAGACCCTGAACGGTTCCGCTGTGAAAAACTTTATCTTGAGCGTACGAAGTTTTGACCGAATTTTTATTGGAAGATTGTTCTTGATTGGAATTCAATTTGTCGTTCATTTTTTCAAAATCATTACCACGTTCCATGAGGCATGACTCCAACTCATCTACACTTTCAATTTTAGGCGACATTCGTTCGGTTTTAAAAACAATTTCCATACGATCGTTAATATCATCCAATAAATCTATCATCGGAAATTCATCCGCTACTGAAGAATTGTTAACGTAATTAGAATTTTTATCGTCAATATTTTCACGCAAATTAGTGGAGGTGGGTTGATTTTGTTTTTTAAAACCATTGGAAGAGGAATTAGAAGAAGAAGAAGAAGAAGTGGGAATATTTATTATCGTAGTTGTAGATTGTTCTCTGCTATTGTTCTTGCAGTAAGTTGTTGGACCGGATTCATCATCATCATCATCATTCCAGCCCCCGTCCTCCTCAGCGACCTCCTGGTCTGCAACCAAAGAGGAGGGGGGCTGAATCCAACTACTTCTCGCCAAAGAAAAAGAAACACACTAATTTTAAGAATGTAAAAAAAGGAAAAGAGATCCAACAGATGAGGTTGACGAATCGAGTGATCGAAACGCGATACCGAAAATTTTCAAACAACAAATTCACATTACTCGATAATGAATGAAATCGAAGATATTCGAATCCCATCTTGAATAACAGCTTAAAAAAAGTGTTCCGTATAAGTCTAGTATAATATATATTTTGTCAAAAGAAAAATCAAACATCGCTCTTAAAAAAAAAACTCATATTCATATTTTTTTTCGAAAACTGCATTTCAAGACGAAAAAAATGATTCCCATAGCTTTCAGATTACGATGAACTGATCAGGAGTCATAAATTTTTTAAACTTGCCATACCATTATATTTTTGAAATGTTCAGAAAATTCATATCTTAAGAACTTTCGCAGATCAAGGACTAAAAGTGTACAGGTAAGTATCTTTCGATACGTACGAAAAGCTGTCAAAAATTCAGCTGAATAAAAAAATACGATTTTTAAAATTCGGTGATTTGGTATGGAATGACCCCATAAAAGGTTGTATAACGTCGGCAGATGGGATGTCAATACAGGGAGGAACGAGTAGCAGCAGCCGGAAAAGAAGATGAGGAAGCAGAAGAAGAAGAAGAAAAAGGAGAGAAGGAGGAGGAGGAGGAGTAGGAGAAGAAACCCGGTAACGCGAAATACGCGAGGTCCTCGGGTTTTTTGCGGGTTTTACCCGGCCGGTTACCTAGGCAACGGAATATAACCCCCATTGGAAAGCCGCGAGGAGGGTTGCGTCAAGGGAACGACAACGTAGTTCGGTGTATATAAAGGTGGTACACGAAGTAACCGTTGGTTGTTGAGTAAGGGAGTACGAAAGTAGGATATTTTTAGGGATAAAAGTGAGCGGGAAGAAGTAGAAGAAAAAGAGAAAAAATAAACGAAGAAGAGAAATAAAGATAGAGTATGAGGAGTGAAGAGCTCTTCGAGGATAGGTATAAAAAGAAGGGGAAGTTGGTTGGGGATGACGGTGGCCTAGGATGCGTATTACTCTTAATAACCCTCCCCCGGTATGGCGAAGCGCGCGCTGTTATGACTGATGTCGACGCTCTAAGCGCGTCTCGCTCTCTTTTTCTCTCATCTGCAGAGCTTGCGGAGTAAAACTTCTGAAGCGGTCCCGACAGTTGAGCTTGCGCGATCGATAATACGCGCCTCTGAGGCAACGACTAAAAAGGAACAAATAATAATAACAATAATAACAACAACAACGATGATAATAATAATAATAAAAATACACGAGTGGCTGCCGGATTGGTTACTCCGGTCTTAAAATCTTTCTATCGCCTCCCTCTTATTGTATATACTTACTAAATATAAACGAACAACGAAGAAAATAAGAGAAAAAAATAACCAAATAGGAATAGGAAGCTGCAGAGGAGATAAAGAGAAAGGGGATGAAACGGGGTGGAATATGAGGAGCGAAATAAGGGCGATATCCTCCTTCAACCATCGCTCCCCTCGTTTGATAGGATAGTTACATGTTTTACTGGAGATGTTAATAAAGTTCCGTATTTTATGTCCGAGATTAGACCCGGGCGAAAACCTCGTGTGGTGGTATAAGAGATGTTAAGGTACAGTAGGTATACGTATACCCCATAATGTAAGGTGATAGCTGTATTTTACAACCACCACTACTGAGCAAAATCAACCCATCAAAAAGCTAAATAAATAAATAAAATAAAATAAAATAAAATAAAAATCACCGCGTTCCTTTTCCTCTTTAAAAATTATTAAAAAAAAAATAAAATAAATCAATAACATCTTTACGTATACTTTTTTCTTTCTCTTAACCTATGAACCATGCGCGTAATTCTTCAATGGTATGTAAATTAGTTAAGGGTATTATGGACGTCAGACCGAACCCGAAGCGACGCGGGGTTAGAATTCCTCGAGGAAGTTTCTCACCGATAAATAAGGGCGCAACCCTTTGTCGAGGGTCACTTCGGGCCACAGTGAGGAAGGTCCTGTACGTTGTACGGGCAACCAACCCCCTTCCTTCACCCCCCCCACTGCCCTCCTCCAGTCCCTCGTATTATGTATATATATAGACTATATACTTATATACAACACGTCTGACCTGACCTCGTTCCTCTGACTGGACGCCCGCAATACGTTACGCGGTTACCAGCCGCCAACGGATTAGCCACGCGTTTCGCACCCCCTTCGACGTCATATGCCCATACGTATCTATATCTGTAGATGGTAAAAGGTTTCGTCATGCGTGAGATGAGGATGAGGACGACGAGTAAGAAAAATGAGACGATAATTATCGCCGGGAAATCAGAACGAAGAAAAAATAAAACGATAACGTGAAGCGTTATACATATTTTATTACACGCGCCTATATTTTTTCTAATATTCGTACAGGTTTTTTTCAGAATTAGTTTTTTTGATGGGTAAGAGTGCATTGTTGTGTTCTGGATTTCGTATAAAATCATGTACTGAAATTTTTTCTTTTATTTTTTTTAATTTGGTTTTTTAGGGTACGCGGAACCTTCATGGGAGCTACTATAGGTATACGGTAGGAAAGTTTTGATATTCCTAATAAAACGGGCAATTACTTTGCAACTGTTTCCATTTTACGTTGGATTCGAAGGGATCGGTTTCATATCGTATACGAGCGCAGGGAGCGGTTGATAGGCTATAACGCTATAAGGTTCTTATAGCTGGCTGGCTGGCTATAAGGCTTTAACAATATAGCCGCGCGTGAGATCCGATTAACGGTGCGTAAAAAAGGAAATAACAACTTTCACATTTTACACAACCCAAAGGCACCAGCAAGCAAAACCACGTGTTAATATGTATAAAATAAATCCAAAAATTAAAATTAGAAAAAACTCAAGTTTCTTCTCTTTATTCCCGATGCAATCGGTTATCAGTCTTCTTTTTTTTTAATCTCTTACGAAATAATATCCCTCTTATAATTTTGAATCAAATTCGATACCCATAAACTACGATTGGGCGAAAAAAATCAAAAATTAAAAACTAACAAAATCAGAATGTGATTAAAAACAAAAAGAAAAAAAGGTGCATACCGATAATGCAGCACAAGTAAGATAATGATAGTAATAATAATAATAGTAATAATTATAATAATAATAATGACAATTCGCGTATCGGACGGTGTCGCCGACTGGTGAGTATTGGATGTACATAAAATGTAGCTAGTGAAAAAAAATATGAATCGTTAATACCGATGTGAAAGTTTTCGTCCATGTTGCATTTTTATATAACGTGATATAGTAGCTAAGTCGAGAGAATCGTGGTGATTTTTTTATTTGATTTTGTAGTTAATTTATTTATATTTATTTGTTTGATTTTGTTTTTGTGAAATTTTTTCTTTCATCATCATCATCGTCTAATCGTTATCAACTAGAACCATTGCAGTTCGCGATTTGGACCGCGTGTATTAATTACATACGTATGTACAAATAAACTTCGCGAGAGTGAACTGATTATACAGCCGCGAAGCGCGCACACACCTCTACCGTAATACATTTATATATATATTTTATTTTATTTTTTATTTTATTCTTTTTTTTTGTTTGTTCAAATATATGCGTATATATGTATATACATATAAAACTGTTGTGCGCAGTTTTTAAGGTCGCTCCAAGTTCATCATCGATAATAGCGAAGGCGAAAAACAACGAACTAGAACCGCCAGCTACGATAAGTAAGTGCTTGTATTACAGATAAAAAAAATTAATAAAGAAAAAAGTATAATAAACGAAATAAAAAATGTGTATAATTCCAAAAAGAGACGTACGTGGGTACGTAGAGGTGTATACGTGTGTTACGGACGGATGGATAAATGTGTGTAAGTTACATACGAATCGCGGAGCGGATAAATTATCGATTCGTATATGTAATTCGCAATTTTGCGATATGTCCCATTGAGAATGTTCAAGGCTTGAAAAGAATCACTGACCTTAAACAACAATCTCTTTAAATGAGAACTAATCGTTCGAAAAGTAGAGAATTTTTTATTTCAAGTTAATAAAAGTACCCGCAGACAACATTTTAATGTTTCCTATCTTTTTTATGTCTAGTATGCGATTCCCAATAGACTTGCAATTTTATCCTACTCGCACCGATCATTGGAGCGCCAAAAATTAGTCAGAATGAGTCAACGAAAGTTGAGATCCGCGAAATGGTCCGATCGTGACGAAGTTTCGCTAGTGTAGAATAGAATTTTTCAACGTCAATAGCGAATATTTTTTCGTAGCGAAATATATTACGAATAGACGATCACGAAAAATTTCTTGTCTAATAAATGGGGTTGCAAAATGATCACCTTCATATTTTCGGAGAAGAAAAAAAAAATTCGATTCGATTCGATTCAAAACGCGAATTCGGAAATATTCTGTAGACGAAAAAAATATTGCGGTAGTTCGACATGACTTTCTAGTTTTTTTTGACTGCTTGCAAATCGTGAGATTAATTTTTTGGCCGCGATTAGATCTGTAAATTTTGGAAAAAAAGAACACTCTCGATGTATGCGATAAATGTAAAATTGGCATACGTAAAGTAAACGAAATACCAAGATATATTTTTCCGTGTATATGTATACGTGAAGTATAGACTTGCGGGAGTAAATATTTGAGGGCATTGCATCAAGAAAGTGCGCCCAACTGTATGCTTGGAGTCTGACGACGCTGACGACGACGACGACGACGCGACGGGTAACGACGCGGCTTTGCTGATATAGCGCGCGAAAAGTAGTGCGTTTGTGCTATTTTTATATTCTACTTCGTTTACAACAGGTTATACCAACGCGCGCGAGCATTTCGTCGTATGCAACTTTTGCAAAGAGTTGGAGAGAAAAAAAAAAAAAAAATTATATATATTTACGAAGAATTGCAAAAGGAGCTGCAAGAGAGCCGAAAAGAATCGCACAAGCTGTTCTAACTTTACCTATACTACCAGCATCGAACGCACATAAATACATATGTGTATGTAGTATATATACATAAATACTAAATGACACACCGAGGTTTTCGGTCTTAAAAAAAAAAAATAATAAAACAAAAAGAACCAGGAAAAATTGTACATTTCTATTTTATGATTTCACTATTTCGTGGACTGCAGAATAAAAGGAAGAAAAAAAATCAATTGATAATTTGGAATGAAGAAATAAAAATTGAGCTGCATAAGAGAAACTAATGTACAACCTTTATATCCTCTTTGTGCTTAATATTCACTTTTATTAAACATGGTGTCATAATTCCCGAGCGGTAAGAAAAAAAAAAAAAAAAAGAAAAAAAATTAACCGAGAGACGAAGGAGAATTATTTTATTATTCTTTTTTCATTTCAAATTGTACATATTATTAGGTGTGCGTATCGATGTGTTTATAAGCGAAATTCATATATACTTTACGTATGAAATCATATCGATGAATTATAATAAGGTTGCTGACCTGCGCGAATTGGCGGGAGAAGAAATAAAAATCTTTCCCCTCTTCAAAATAAGAGAGCGAAATGAACGAAAAAAATTGAAAAAAAGAAAACGTATGTTTTATTTGAAAAAAGTGAATGTAAGACCCAAACGAGGGCGCGACTTATTTGTCTCTGATAATACGATGTGTGTTAACGAAATTGAAGTAAAAGAACAAAAACCAAAAAAAAATGGAGAACTGCATATTTGCATACATAACTCGATACACGCTTTGAAATTTTTTACTTTTACTTTTCACCGGTCATTTGATGAATTTTTTATCAATCAAAAAATCACTGATCGTTCGTTGATCAAAACCTAGTTCTACGTCACCATATTCTACAATTTTTTAAATAGATGGAGATAAAAAATTAACGAAGATAAAGACAAAACTGGGTTTTTTCTTTTCAACGAAGAGATGTTCTATGATAGGACACGTCAAGATGAAGATTCTAATCAAAGTATAGGGTGTTATAAATAAATATAGTAGATAAATAGGCGCCTGCAGTCGGAAGTGGTATGTAGAGAAAGATCGGGAAAGTCCCTACAGCAATATCGTAATTGCAACGTATAACATAACGGTATACATCCACACATTTCATATGCATGTGTACCAAACTACGCGGGACTTGAGGAGAAAGAAAGAAATTTCGTAAGAAATCGCGTAAAGTTTATAATTCGATTAAAGATACGTTATTTCATATTATACGTTACATGCACAAATTTTGCAGTTTTTCTTCTTCCTTTGTCGTTCTTCTATGCAGAAAATTTTCGACACACTATACGTACTATATTTGTGTAAAATAAAATATTCACTGAACACGTTTCATATTTGTTTAGAAACATCTGTCTCTCTGTGGTCTCTTTACTCTCTCGCAATTGTACGCGGAACATATGTGTGTATATATAGGTATGTATGTACGCACATACCTATGTATCGATACACATGCAGTAGAATTTCATTACTATCTGCATCGATCAAGCGCATCCCCTTTCAACCCCCGTCCTCTTCTTACGTCAAGTCTGTACGTTACAATAAATATACGTAGTCTAGCGCATAATGAATGTATAAATACAAGTGCGCAGAAAATTTCTCTAGATATCGCTCTCTAACTTACGAAATATAAATTTAATTTAAATATACATAAACTGCACATAGTACATATATATATATATGTATTACAAGCGGGGAACCGAGTGAGTAACTGCTGTGCAGGGGGGAAGCGATAATTTTTGAAAACCCCTCGTTTTAACGACGATTGAATTTTCTTTATAATTTTTACGTAAAGGCACGCGAAAAATGGAATAAGTTTCTCGTGATTTTTGTTCTTTTACCGTTTTCTTTAATTTCCTTTCTTTCTTTATTACTTTTCCTTTCTTTATTTTCAACGCGTGCATATCGGTCACGATTTTATTCTCTTTTTCAATTTTTGTTTACTTTCTCTTTCTTTCACACTTGTATCGCAAAGTTTACGTAATTAAATGTATAGTTATAAAATTTATAGACTATCGAAATTGAATCGTATCGATGTGATTAGATACAAAAATACAGTCGCGACATTCGCATGAATCTCATTAACACGAGATGAGAAAAATGGCAAATTTTTTCTTTTTCGTCTCCATCCGATTTGCGCCAATCTTCGATATCTGTACGATAAATTATACACGGTAGTATTTTCGGCAAATTCGTCAATTTCAAAAAATTAGTAAAAAAAAGAAAAAATTTATAACATACCTATAATAATGATACTGGCGAATTAATTCGCAGAGCCATTTACATATATAGTTGTACACCATATTTGATTACGTGGCAGAGTAGGTATACGTACATAAATTTTTTCATTCTTTTTTTTCCATTTTTTTGGGTTCGCAAAAATATTCCACGTATACATATAATCAAATTATGCACACACGTACGTGTGTGCGTTTGTGTTTGTGCATTAATTATAGTGTATTTAATGAAAGAAGAAAAAAAAATATGTGGTTCACGTTATCTATAATAAAAAAAAAATTTCAACTTTAATTTTAATGATTTTTTTTATTCTTGCAATCTGTTTTGCCATTTTTTTTTCTTCTTTTTCTAATTGTTTTTACAAATTTTTTTTTCTTTCGGAGCGAGTATCGTATACGAAAACGGTTGCGAGGCATGAGATTGACATAGCAAATAATGAAAAATATATCTAATAATTCACAGTGCAGTATAAAGGAATGTGAGTGTCAAGACAAGGTCACCGTATTTTTAGTTGGGCCAATGTTTGGTTGACGACATTCAGTCGAGATAGGAGGACCTTGAATTTAGAGGATAACATCTGCGGGCTTATCGTCGGCCTCTGATAACTCTTCAAGTACTAACCTAGCATAAGGCGTGAATTAAATTAACGCATCTCCGCGAGGTGACGAAAATTTTTATTCAATTTTTTCGTCTCTTCAACGAGAAACGGGGGGCAAAGATGACAAAATAAAATTGAGAAAAAATCTACTCCGATTTTCGAGCTTTTTCCCCACCTTTTTTTCAAACCCTTTCCCAACCGCAATATCGTATCGAATAAAAATGCGTAATTTTAAAAATTCGATGCGACCGAAAGAGACGAGGTACTAAAAACGCAAAAAAAAAAAACCGATAGTCAGACACATCATTGGTATTCAATTTCAGAATACGTGTATGTTGCAGGGAGTATATAGATAGATATATTACATATTATCTGCGGATCTTTTCTATTGATTCTCTCAGACTGAATTCTACAAAGGACGGATTATTTCATTATCTTTTTTTTATACCTAGTTATATTCCATTATTAATACTACACGTACACGTTATTACTGTATACATATGCGTATATACCAGCAGCTAGTCTCGCGGTGTTCGCTCGTCAATTACGTTCTACGACGTTATCATTTTAACGAGGATCTACCATATATACATGCATAATACTAACATTTAGAAGAAAAAATATCGCGGAATCTCAGCGTATCATGCACATTATGAAAAAAAAAGAACAAGTCACTTTTTCCATATAATAAAATATCAACTAAAATAACGTGATCGAAATTTTTTTTCTGTCTTTCTTCACATAAATACAAAATATATAAAAACGCATACTATTTATAAATTATATCATAATTATTCTTTTTTCTCCTTTTTTTTTTGGTGTTCAAAATTATTATCGCAACTAATTTATTTCTTCCAGAGATTATCGCATTTTATACATATGTGTATAGTATATATTAAAACGCGAAGTATATACTGGCAACTAATAAAGTTTAAAAAAATTAATAAGAACAACGATAATAATAATAATAATAATTATTGTTATTATTATTATTGATGTGAACATATAAATCGTAATCTGAAGCATATTAGCATTATATTTATTCAAAGAACGAGGCTATGAGTAATGTATATTTTTCTACCGTCTGTCATATATAGAGTTATAATCTTTGGCTATTTTTATCGAACGCGTGACGTTTCTCCATGATTAAAAAGAAGAGAAATAAAAAAAAAAAAAGAAGAAAGAGAAAGAGAGTCGTTATTGTTTCAACTTCAAACGAAGGTTCCTTATTATAACACTTTCCTTATATATACATGCGCCTGTGGTCGATGATAAAATCCGTTTGATAAATTCATTTGTAATGATAGAGGGAAAAGAAAAAAAAAAGTCAGGGAATTTCTTAAACAAATGGGGAAAAAGAGAATAGAAATTAAGAGAACCGTCGTAGGTCATATTTTATGGACATTACCGAATACGGTAAAATTCTGCACACATACCTAACGTATAGGTATAGTATAAAATAGTCATGTGCTATAACGCGAGAATCGCGAACTTTAATATCGTAAAAATACGTTGTAATTATGGTATAAACTGATATTGTTTCGTTACATATGAATTGAATAGAAAGAGGAAAAAAAAAGTAATGAAAAAATACTACAATAATTATGTATCGAACGAAAGAAAATCATTTCTTATACAATAATAAAACATAACGTAAGTATATAATATAGTGATAATATTTATAATATTATTGTTATATGGGTCACATAACAATAAATCGGTAAAAGAGAAGCGAAAAAAAAAAAAGTATAAGAAAAAATGTGATAACTATGCCCTATCACATCCTTTTGTGAGCTCGGAACAAATATGTAGTATGTTCAGAAGTTCCGTAACGCAGGCAAACTTACATTACTATATATATATGTATATATATATATGTAATTTATATGGATGTATAATAAATGGGTGGGACGAAATTCATTCGTAATACGTGTAAATCCATTGGGTATATACATAACGGTATATAGGTATTTGAAGTACATAATACGTCGATATATATGATGAGTAACTATACAGCCATAAATTCCTAACGTATATAAGGTATATATAAAATTCAACAACATTGAATTGTGACAGAGATATGGAAGAAAAAAAAAATTAAAAAAAAAAAATTAAATAATAATTTCATATCGTATATATATAAGGTTCATACTATTATGTGGGTGGATATATATTGATAAAATAACGACGGGGATGTACGAGAGACAAAATTTCGGGCGAGAATAGAAAAAAAAAAATGTTAAATAAAAATAGATAAATGAATAATATAAAAAGAAAACAATGTCTATATCATAAAATACGTTCGAATTTTATAATCAATATACTATATATATATATATATCGTTCATTAAAATAAAACAAAAAAATAACAGGACGACAACAACACTGATACAAAACTGACAAATTGGACGGTACGAGCACGGCATATATATATAAATAATCAATATAAATTTGTATATATGTATCAAAAAAAATTATTGGTCAAATTTAATAGAAGCTAATCGTAAATCAAAGAAGGAAAAACATATATGTATTTTTTCAATCAAAAATTAAATGAGATTTGTAAAAAAAAAAAAAGAGAAAAAAAAAGAGAATTACAACACGGAATCTACGTTCTACCTGCACCTGCCACAAGTATAATTCACCCTCGTAATGTGGTAATAATAATAATCACCGTTGGGGATACATGGGGAAGGTGATTCTAAATAGCAAATATATATACCATATGTATTATCCCGTAATTGTACAGTAATGCCAAACTTTTATTTTTATAATGTACCCGCTTGTTCAAGGATGAAAAAAAAAATTTGTCCGTTTTCTTTTATACACCGATTGATCTAATTTTTTTTTTTTTTCTTGAAATAATTAATCCGCATCAAGAAAATCGCGATATTTTAATTTTTTTTTTTTTTGTTTCGGTTATTGTTTTGTGAAATTCATGATATATAATGTGTAAGCGATTTGAATGATTTTGAAAAATAGTATAAATGATGATTTCAATGATTTGGAAACACATGCCAATTAGAAGAAGTTACATTTTTCAAGCAGATAATTGTATGTATAGTAAGTGCTCTTTCACCGTAACCAGTAATAAAATTCTTATTTGTGGTTGGTTAGTTTGATATAACTGCACAAGTTTGTTTTTTTTTGTTTTTTGTTTTCATTATATATTCATATGCATGTACATATGTTTATATATATGAAATATGCATACATGGCAATATATATTATTGTCTATTTTTTTTTTTTTTACATATATATGAATACTTTTTTTTTCATTAGACGGGCGAGCGTCCACATTAAAAATCCACCGGACATTAATGTATCAGCCGTTAATATAGAGAAAATGACAATAAGAGTACAGCAAAGATAAAGTTGCCCGTTTAAATAAAAATCAAAAGAACTTGATCAACAATAAATTTATATAGCTACGTTTTGACGAGAACATTAATATAGTATGTAACCGAACGACATCGTCGATCGTTCATTTGATTTTTTATTCTTTTTTCTTGGGCGGAAATTTGAATAGGAGTTTTTCTTACCTTGTGAAGTTCCCGCCAGGTCCGGTGTTTGAAGACCGTGTCCCAAGCCTGGAAATTTCACTATTGTTACGCGTGGCTAATCGTTCTATTATTGATCACCAACTATCGGCCTGTACGCAATTTCTCAATTATATTAATTATGTAATAAGCCAATATGAAGAATCGTCAATTTTGTTTTTTATCTAGTTTCAAATAACGAGATAGTTTTCCACTACTATAAGTTCGGAACTTTTCACGAAACTTCGTCGGTCGCAAATGCGTTTCACCCCTAGGAACTATAAGGAGTCCGTGAATGAATTTGAGGAAAATTTAGTCGCTCATATTTTGCCCAGATTTGAAGAATATTTGAAGATTGATTTTAAACTTTCTTTAATTAACCAAAGATGCTATCAGAAGAGCAAGAGACTCGCATTTTTTCCCTCTCTTCCTCTTATGTAAGCTAATTTTTGATTTGACCTTCGGCGGCTGCTAGCTGAGAGCTGCTCGTTACAGTTTTAGTGCTTGCGTATCATAGCTCCGAAATTATCTGCAGATAACAATATCAGTACTGTCATTAGAGTTAAAGACTCTATGCTTCCAATCTGCATGTGGACGAAGAAACAACCACTTTGAATCACTCGCTAAAATTTTCGAGTTCACCTCAATTAATCGTCAAGCCAATCTATTTTTTTTTTTTCTAATCGTTTTGCGGTATCGTTGTGAAAACCAATGAAGAAATTGAATAAATGCCGGATCGATCGGAGCCTGCAGCAGCCTCTTCAGAGAAGATTCCATTGCATTAAACACTTCTTTTTTAAATTATTCTCTCCGGAGAAAACTATTTGGAATTATCGAAAACTATTCAGTTATCGAAGCTAGATATCGAAATTTGTACATAAAAAAAAAGATAAAAAAAAATCTACCTAATAACAACCCGATTCTCACGTACAATAAAAAAATTCGTTGAAAACTATTAGAATAAAATCACGCAAAGAAAAAGAGGCCATGTTTTTGAAAATAAGTAAATTGGTCTGTGCGTACAGGCCTTTGAAGGATAATTTGGATATGTTGCTCACCTGACATGGATGAATGATCAGTTAACGCATGCATGCTGAAATTGTAAGCTCCAGGCGTGAACAATTTACTTTCCGGCGTAAGGAAGTTAGGTGTTGGTGCATGTTCTGGTTCTGGGTCGTGTTCGTTGCTGCTGGCGGATGCTGGGGGTCGGTCTGAGGCAGCGGCACCGGAATCAGACGAGTCGTCGTGATTTCCACCAGCACCTCCATTGCCCCCCGTTAATTCAAGTGGTTCACATTTTATATTTTCTTCTATGTGACTGCTGTCTTCATTTAATCCATTTCCCTCGATTTTACTAGACAAGTGGTTGCTCTTCATCATTGAGAAGTCTGTAGGTGTTGCGTCGTTATTGTTCAAAGGAGGTGATGGCAGTCTTGGTCTTTTCACGTTCTCGTTATGTGGTTCAAAGGTATGTGCTTCGCTTTTACGGATCTGAGATCTACGAAACAATTGTTGCATCGTTGTCGATACCGGCGTTGCTGGGGTTGGTGGAGGTGAGTTACCACTGGGGAAACCTTCGTCCGGCAACTTTTCATGCGAGGGAACATGGTTACCCGCTGCAAGCGCTCGAACGTGTGATAGCTGCGCATTAAAAGCACAAAAATACCATTGTCAGATCCGAAATAATTTTAACCAATTACGTCTGCGAGGGATGCAAAAAAATATCATTTGCTTCGTCTAGAAAACAGTATCTGCGATAAATTGTTTTCACAGAAAAATGAAACCGAACTGTGTAATTTTATTCGATCGGTTAATTAAAAATTTCTAAATCTTTGCGTGTCTGCCAGTCACAATCTCTTCTCAGCAGACAGCATTGGACGGTGCACGTTTAAGTAGCCTCAATTCAATCCTGATCAGTGACGCGCAGTTGCATTTAATCAGCTGATTATACATGGAAATTCTACATTCTACCTAATAATCATCAATAGGAATGCTATTTTTGTGTGCGACGTAACTGGATATCAATTTAGTTGAAAACCTATTGCAAAAAATTATTTGCAAATTGCAAATTAAAATTAACGCTCGCAGATTTGGTGAGACGTATAAAAATTTCATAAGGAATTGATATAGACGTTGTCAATACGGCAATAACTTTTTACTTATAAACGTAAATAACTATAGCTCCTTCTTTGGGATAATTTTCATGATCTATTCGCAAGGGTATCCGATTTTTTTTGTGCTAACATCATGCCATTTTTTTTCGGTATTTTTTCTTCTACTCGTAAATAATTCAACATCAGTTTTGCTTGGTAAAAGATTATGAGTGGCGTGCATTATCATTGTTTGCTTGACCTATGACAATCACCAAAAAGAATCGAGATATGGGAAGGTGCACTGTATCAAGATAAGAAAAAATAAGTTACTTAAGCTCTGCCAAGATAATGTTTTGATAGCCTAGATCATAAAACTTCGACTTCGCTAGGCGGATTCAGCAACTCTTAACGGAAATCACATGACTTTTTGGTCAACGCCCACCAGAAAAAACTATTTCACACTCAAATCTCATCTCCAACGACAAATGATATGCTCGGCAAATAATCTGAACATTCGCATAGTGAAATAGGCGTACTCTTCTCTAAATAAAGTATACTTCTACCCTGGCGATCCTCTTGAAACAGAGCGGTCTTACTAATAAAATAAAAATTTAAATGAACTCACCTCATCCCTATCAGTCTGATCAGATTGCTGCGTGAGACCAGATACCCTGAGAACTTCGGCAGTCTTAAGAAAACTGCTGAGTGAACGTTGATGCACGTTGACTTCACCATGGTAAATAAACTCAACAAGGGCGTGCAAGTCGCTAAACGCCACATCCTGAAGCACTATCACCGGGTGTTTGCACGGTGTGCTCTGTAATGAGAAAAATAATAAAATATTTAACTAAAATTGAAGAATTTTTACTCAGAGTAAACTGAATGGAGCGCAATTCTTTCCAGTTGACCTTGAATTGATTTTTAGGAACTTTAATAATAAAGAAAAACCTTGCAGACGCACCTTGAGCAACTCTCGGAAGTATGGGCTGCAGGCAGAGAGTACAACGCGATGCGCCTTGAGACTCTTGCCATCGCAGGCCAATGTGACGTCCACAAAGTCTTCATCATCTCGCAAATTTTCAAAGGCTGACGTTATGCTGCTCTGGTAATTGTTCCATCGCAGGCAAAAGTGTTGCGTATCTACCATCGTTCTGACTGTTCACCTAGAAACAGACATACACAAGAATTACACACACAATCATTTGGATGGCTTACACTAATCAACAACTTAGTTATCACATCTGCAAAATCGTCCTCAATATCGATTACAGTCGTTCCTACATGAATGATTTCTTTTCTGCTTAATCTATTATAAGGATTTTGGGCGAAAAAAAAAATTCGAATTCTGTTTTAATCACATAATATATAGCAACGATAGACTATTTAATACTTCAAGAAATTGTAAAGTAATATTCCACAATTTATAGGCAGTTCAAGGCACGAAGAGGACCGCTGACCTTTCCACGACCACGACTCTTTGAGTTGAAGTATGTATTAAAGATTGGTGGTTTCTGAACTTTAGATGCCCGCATGCCCCTCCTTTTGCTATCCTCAGGGGCGGAAGCCTGGCTGTTTATTATTTCCATCACAGTTACTTAGAGTTAATGCGGCTAATAAACTTCAGTTATGCCAAGTACATGATCCAAGATTTTATATCATTGTGGAGATTTATTTTCGTTAATTGAATTGAAGCGATGAAAGTATGAAAAAAAAATTTATCACTCCCAATCCCATGAACCTGCATTAATGTCAAAGAACTTTACATCACAGACATTCATCTGTGAAGTTCATTTAAGATAGCATACAATCATAAAGTTAGTAGACTGTAGAGAGACCCAGCTCCCGATTATAACGACTCAAATCAGCAGACCATGTTTGCCAAATTTAAAGAGCTCATTCAATTTGAATTATTTCAAACTACAGATTGAAGCTTTTCATTTCACAGCTATGGTGAAGCAAACTGAAGTTGATAAAATGCTTGTGAATGCTACGGGGCTTTGATCAAATAGATTTATATTACAGGTTGCGATTCTCCTGCAGCTAAAAATATTTATTGAAAGTCGAGTGCGCACAATAAAGGTCATTTGACATTTGCTCAATTTCTCTAAGCGTCTGACAAATCCTGATAAGCTGGTAGAGGCGCTGATAAATTAAGATAACATATTTTAAATAAACTGCTGCTTATAAGATTGCAATTTCTACTCTACAATAACTATGCCTAATAATTCACTCAAAGTCCAAATAAGCTTTCACCATAAAGAACATAAAGATTAGGCTCTAGTATGAGGAATATTATGATGCAGACTGTGTATCTTGATGACAACTTATTTAAATGAATAAAAATTATAGTTTAAACTTATTTGAGCACAAGTAAATCCCTGACAACTGTAAAAATAAATCCCAAAAATAGTGAAATGACGTAACGCTTGTAAATTTGGTATACGATAATGTAAAGTTGATTACATTGCAATGGGGGTAACGGTAGGGTGAGATGGTTTAGCTTGTGCTAAAAACTGCATCGGCCCTAGCTCCTTTTTATTTTACGTTGAAGAAAATTAGGTCGTCACATTGGAGCCAAGCCAGACTCCAGAGAGTCAGATTAAATAATTCTTCATTACTTATAACGTATAATACTTACATACCTACTACATACACATAAAAAGTGCAGGCATTAAAATACTGATAGTGCTATCTTAGAGCAACGATAAAAGAATTCTTAGAATTAATTTGCAAGCCTTTTTTTTCAACTACAGCTATAGTTATTCTAAGCTTCTACCGACTCAGCCTAGCACCTATTAGGAAATCCTGGCATTCGTATCGCCATTATGATTATTACTTGCGTCTAGACACGTAGAAAGTATGACTGTACACAAGCGATATTGCATTGTGAAATTAAAATTGTTATATTTTCAATGAGCATGATTGGATGAGCAAACTTCAAATCAATATATTAAAGAATTATTCCTAACGAATTCACAACAAAGATTTCTTTTCATATCACGAATAATCATAAGTCAAATTATAAATCATTATTTTCTTTATTATCATTTCATGATGAATTACGTTGGAAACGTTTAGCAAAGAAAGAAAGAGAAAATAAAGAATTGCGTAACCCATTGGTGCAAGCTTGATAATTCTGACTGACAGCTGACAAAAGAATTCTGTTTCTAACAACAAATATAATGTAGTCTGCTAGATTTGACAGATGGATTTTATCAGAGTTTAGGGAAGGAAAAATAACCTCAAATTCATGTAGAGTCACTCTGGAATCGAAGGGCATATTAATGCCGAGAATTTAACACTTGATTAAATGGATATAATAAATTCACTGTCAGTAGCCTAATTTTCAACGTCAAACAACCAAATAATTATTATACTCAGTTGACGCTAATTCGGTGACGCCGGTCCCGAGTATTTGTATAAAAGAAAAAAAAAATTACGAAAATACGTCGAAACGTCAGTTTGCTAGCCGGCGCACTCGCGATTTTATCAGAACTTTGTACTGGTGAATGTCCTCGTCTCAAAATCAAATTAAACAATAACACTTTTCATAAACAAAACATAAAACAACAATTCAATAAATAGACAGATAAATAAAATTCTAAACAAAAAACAAATGATTCGCACTTTCTATTTTTTCTCTTTTTGCGTCTCAGTTTTTTTGACCCCTTAAAATGGCGACAGATACGCGAAATAAGCGGAAATAACTAAAAGAAAACCACAGTGAATTAATTTGAAGAACCAAGCACAAATTATCCAAAAATTAACCGTACTAAAAAAATTCGTAACTACAAAGGTTTATTCTCGCGACTGCGGCTTCTGATTTCTGGCACGTTTGTATTCTCTCGCTCTTCTCTCTCAACTCTCACGTTTTGCACGACTACGACGCCTGTCAGTCACTCACTCTCACTAGATCGCAGGAGCATGCAAGGCACCGAGCATGCTTCGCGTCGAGAAACTAACCCCTAAAATATTCCCACGCAAGGCAACCCTCCATTCGTCAACCCTATCGGCTAAAAGTTCAAAAACACTTTCAAATTTCAAATTTCAAATTTCGTGCGACCTTGCGGAAGGATATCAGGTGGTGTATTTTCCTTCTACTAATCTTCATATTTGTCGAAACGATTATTATTTTCTTATTTTCATTCTCAGGATTCGATTAATTAATATTTACTAAATTTCGCGCCGGTATAAACAAGTTGTACGGATTCACGTGACGCGATTGATTAAAAATTCGAAAAAAATGGGTTTGAAATTTAGAAAATTATTTTAAAAAAAATAAAAATAATATAAATACACAAAGAAAAATCCCGCGTGTTTATTTATACAATGTGTTAATTTACCTTATGACACCTGCCGAACTCGCTCATGTGCGCGGATTGTTGTTAAACCACCATTACTCAATAACAATAAAGTTGCACTTCGTCCGGCGATGAGCTAGCGCGTACATTTCAGTATAAGTATCGCAGCAACAGCAGCAATAACGGCGGGCAGCTGAGTTGCCAAAAAACGTTTCGGGGGGGCCGCAATAGCAGCAGCAGCAGCAGCAGCAGTATCGGCACTCGCAGCTCTTAACACCACCAGCAGCACCAGCAAGAGCCCAAGCAGCAGGAGCAGCGAGCAACAAACAGTTCAGAGATACGTGGGGACGAGCGGAGAGTTGTCAGAGTGTTTGGCGCGCCGCGAAATACAAAATAGTAAACTACCGATTGTCACGAGGGGGGTAGTAGTATTTTTTCAAATCGGTGTAAAAAAATAGGAAATTATTCGATATAAAAAGAACACGGGTAGTAGAGCCAAAAAATAATTTCAAGTTTACCAAATAATGGTAGAAACTTTCCGATTATTCTTGTTAAAAGTTTATAGATTTAATCGCGTGTTAAATATGATTCTTCTCCTTTTTGTTCAATTTCTCTTCATTTTCTCCTGTTCTTCTCAATGTTATTCTTACATCAAACGATATAATGGAAATAAATAACAACAAAAAAAGAAAATTTCCGATTTATCTTCCCAACTACTCCTTTTTTAATGTTATTTCTTTTTTTTTTTAATTAATATTATTGTTTTTATTGTTATTGTTGTTGTTAATTTAAATTTTAGTTTTTTATTCTTCTTAATACGTGTTTCTTATTATTCTAATACGTCGGGGTCCCGTACCGTTGTTGAGTAGTCGCCGAGAGGTAAAGTCGGAGGTTAAAAAATATTCACCCGACTGGCGAAAAAATGTATAACAGCACTGACTGAGCACACCGCGAGTTAGGACTACGGCCTACGGTTATTCTTTATCGGCACATGAGACATCTGTCGTAATAAGTGCGGACTAAAAAATAGTGCGTACGCAGAGGAGCAAAGCAGAGTGTGCGGAGATGGTGGGGGCGGTGCCTCCGGACTGTGCCGGGTGCCTCCGCGGGCCCCCCTCGAGATGAAAATGCGCAAAGCTAACGAGTTCCAATTAAAAATAGAGTTGAATTTAAATCCCCCGCACGGTTCTCCCGCGACTCCCGTTCTTTCCAATCGATCCTCCTCCTCCTTCTCCTCTACGTCCTCTTTCTCCTCCGCCGCCGCCACCTCTCCTTCTTTCACGCACTTTCGCCTTCTCCGATTTCCTCCTTTTTCTGTACAACATTTTTCCTCGTTATATTTCGCACCACTTTTTCTATCTCCTCTCTTCCTCTCGGTTTATATATTTTCATTTTATTTTAGTTATATTCTTTTTTCTCTTCCTGGTGAATTTTTTTCTTTTTCTCTTTTTTTTTTTTCATCCGGCACTTTTTCCCCCTCAATCTCTCTCTCTTTTACCCCTAACTCTCTTTGACTTTCTTTATCTGGCCCTCTGGGTGAAGCGCGATAGAAAATAGCATATCCCGTAGGCTAATGAGAGCGATCTGCCCCCTCCAGTTTCGAGGTTTGGTTCGCGCTTTTCCCCCACTATAACAGAGAGGGAACTGGAGAAGGCGAGATTCGCCCCTCAAAAAATCATTACGCCCTTCTGCGGGCTGCGCATGAACGGGATTTTAATTCGCTACTAGAAAAGCAATATATAAATAGCATAGACATCGCAGCCGCGAAGACCTGATCGCAAGACGCAGGACCACCACCCCATTCCTTGCCGCGGCCCGCCGAGTCCCATATTCCTTAACCCTCCTGCCCCCATCCCCATCCGCGACTCCCTTGCACATCCCCATTCCCCTTTCGCCCGCTCCGAGGGGTTCCTTTGTAATATTTATTGATTGGATTCGCTACGAATGATATCGGCTCCTCTTATTCCTGAGGAACCTTTGCACAAACTATACGAGTATATAGATATAACACAGAGGCAACATTAAACGAAATTTTCTATTTATTTATTATCGCCTCGACAGCAGAACCAGCTGTTAATATAATATTATGCATAGCTACGTGGTATGATGTCAATTTTGCTATATAAATATACATGTGTATATAAATGTTATTCTACGTAGATTGCATATGTGTGACGAATTGAGACTTATCGAGCTTTCTTTCTTTTTTTTTTTCTTCTTAATTTTTATTTTTTTATATATCTTTAATGCATTGCATGATCGGATAAAGTACAACCGAAATTCAATATTTAATTTGTAACAATATTTGCTGCATGCAGAATAACTCAAAATATCAAATGCAGAGTTTCTGATATATCATTTTTTAGTTTAATTTCTTTTTTTTTTCGAGTGTACAATAAAGCTAATTATACACTCATACACGTATACATATATGTATGTGTTATAGATGTGTGCTAGGATATGCGTCAATGTAAATATGGTAGACGAATTACGAGAGGCCTTGAAAATTAACTAAAGAGACAGCGATGGCTTATAAGCAACTAATAAACGCGTCTACATATCCCAATAAAAAGCGAAGAAAACTTTTCCTATGCATCCACATAGCATGAAACATCAACGTCATGAATCATCCTTTCTGCAAGTATCGAGAGAGAGAGGGGAGGTAAAAAAAAAAAACCAACTGAATTTCACGCAGCAGATATAAATGCACTATACATGCGTGCAGATAGATGAAAAAGGAGAAAAAATTCTGCCTTCTCTTTCTCCATTCATCGGGAGAAAAGTCGACGCGGAATTGATGATATCGAAATAAAGTAAATAAAAGACACCACATATCTGGATTTTTCTTCGATTCTACGAACCGCATAATCTATTCGTCGCGCGCGAAGAAAAAATTAAAACTAACAACCGACGAAAATCTGCTGCAATTGGGAAAAAAATTAAAAAATTTCTCTATTTTATTATCTCCGCGAAATTGAGAGAAAAACGAGCGTACGCGGTTATAGGAATAACGGGAATACGTTGCGTGAGTAAACAAGAAACAGCAAATTGTTAAGAAAAAAAAATAATAATAAAGAAAAAAGTAGAGGAAAAACAACCGACAACAAAAGTAAGAGTGAGAAAGAAATGTTGTCGGGGAATGCACAAGGTTGCATCGTGTATGTATTTGCAATCGTACGTTTGTATGTACGATAGATGCGTAACGCGTATACATATTATACATATGGGGGGGGGAAGAAGTATGTGCGAAGAAAGAACATTTTTTTATAGTGTAAATTGAGAGAATCGTCACGCAAGTACGTATATTCAAAGACATCAGATTATGCTACAACGGTACAGTCGGTGCAGTGCTGCAAGTTTGAGACGTTGCAGTTGCATCGTTATAACGATCGTTCCAGAAGAACGAGGAGCACCGATGATGCAAGGGTCATGGACGTCCCTGACCAAATCCGATTGTCCTTGAAATTTGAACGGGTAATGATCGCGAGTATACATATATGGGAATTATATACCTATGTATGCACACGTGTATTGTTGTGATAATTTTCGGTGCAGTGAACGTGTATCGCCGCACATATACATATACATATGCATATGAATATGTATCGTCGACACGTATACAATATGAATGTGTTGAACGAGCTTGATGGTATCGGATTGAAAAATTTTTAGACGACGCACTTCTTTTGATCAAAACAATCTTTAGTCGACAATGCAATTAGGATGTTTTCTATGTCGTTCGCGGTCTCGCGGGCGTTTCGGAATGACTCAAACGTCCTTGAATGCAAATAAAACAGAATTATATACTCATACAGCGGTCAGAAAAAAGAGAAAAAGAGAGGGGGGAAAAAAAAATAATGGAAAGGAAGAAAAAGAACGGCCAGAACGGCATAGGCGCATCCGCAGATCTCATGGTTAGCCGAACGCGACGCAACATAATATACCATCACATGCTGCGGTGCATACTTAATTTTATTTGATTTTTTTTTTGTCTACATTTTTTTGATTTTAGTTACAGCTGCAGATTTGGGAATTTATCTGTTCCAACCGACGGAGAAGAAGACGCGGAAAGTAAAAATTGATACAAGAAAAATGGAAATGGAAATATAAAGTAAAAATTACAAAACGGTAAAGAGAAATTTTGCGGGAGGGGAGAAACGAAAGAGAGAAAAAAAAAAAGTGAAACCAGTTGGGTAAATGAAGAGAAAAAAAAAAAAATGAATAAAAAGTAAGAGCAGAAAAATTGTTACCGGAAAAGAGAGAAAAAGGTGTATATACCTGTAACCTCGCGGTTTGGTGGGCATCACTCCTGGGTTCAAGGCTACCCCTTAACGGAACACCGGGCTCTACGAATTTTCCCCCCTACTACCGCGTACCGCCTTCCGGCTACCCCCAGGTTACGCACGCCACATCCCTACCCCGTATATATGTATTTATATACAGATGTATACGAAAATTTTCGTCTCTCTTTTCCACCCCGCGTGGTCCCGCGGTGAATACCCCCTCTCTTTAGGATTCATCTATGACGTATATATATATCTATATATAGGTATGTTTTTCTCTTTTCATCTCTTTCTCGCTTTGTGCCAATATCTCGCTTCGTACCAACCCCAACCCTCGCCCTCACCCCCTTCGCTCGCGACACCGGAGCACGACGTGCTGTTTCGTAACCAACCCCTTTTCTGCATTCTCCTCTCTTTTCCTCTCTTCCATCCCTCGTCTCTTTACCCCCGAAGGATCACCCGCCTTTTTCCTCTTCCTCTTCCTCTTCCTTTTCCTCTTCCTCTTCCTCTTCCTACTCCTACTCTCACTCTTACTCCTCTTTCCCTATGTGGCGGGACCGCAAAAGTACCCCTACTTCTGCACGCCAACCAGTGGCCCGCACGTGTTTATCATATTCGCGTTTGCATTAAAATGAAACCCGGTATACATACCCACGTTATATGTATATCGTATATATGTATTTATAGGTGTATGTATATTATACGGTATTCCGGGTCGCGGCGTGTATAGGTATATGGACACATATACATGGCTCCGAATCGATAAAAATGTTACTTTCTCGAGCTGGTCTAGCCGGGGGTGCCTCGCTGGAGGTCCTTTACTACGTACGCCAAAAGGAGCGCGTAAAACGCTTGGGGTATATTTTCGGTTTAGGGGTGCAGAAAACGGCGAAACTAACTGTATTATTATTATCGTACACATGCATACATCTATAATTAATCCGCGAATCAGATGTTACGTTCTATACACAGCATATGTAACATTGAGCAGTTTGTATACGAAAGAAAAAAAAGAAAAAAGAAAACAAAAAGTAAACTAATAGCCGCTGCACGGAGTATAAACGCGGTTATATTATACGCATATACAGCGAACACCATGAACGAGGTTTTTACTCGTCGCGTGACTACTTTTGTTATAGAAGAGTGAGGAAACGCGACGCGACGCTTCTAGGGATCTACGATTATACCTTATGTATTATATACCTATAGGAATACAACGGTGTGTAACGGTTGTACAATAATTTTGCCGAAAAGAGGGTTCGCGTCGTCTACAGGATACGTTATATGGATATATTGCGGAATATTTATACTGCAGTTAAATACGGGAGGGGTCCGTTCCTTACGTCGTCCTTAATTCATCATTTATTCACACGTCATATATCGTTGATTTTTCTTTTCCCTTCTCCACCTTTTATTGGTATTTTATTATTTTCGTGTATCAAATATAATTTCAATATATTTTTTTTTTTCAAAACGTACAACGATCTACATTATATCGTATGTAAAAAAATGTGGCAGCGAAATAAATCTCATACAATATTGTATAAAAGAGAAAATGAATTTATCAAAAGGAATGTTAATTTTGGTTAGGAGTTAAAAATGGTACGGTACAACAGAGTAGTTAGGTATCGTAAAACCGCAATCTGCAGTGCAACGCATATAAACCACCAGCGGTTAGTTTCTACGCGCGATTTTTAGACCCTCCCATCGCACGTACGTGTACCTATACAGACGCGTACGCTTATTTTTTCCGATGCTTTTTTTCGGCTATAGCGCACGTATTTATTTCTACGCGTTAAAAAAAAGGTTCGCTTAGTGTGCAGCGGAGTCGCATACAAGCGGGTTCGTAACGCGCACGTATACTTCCTCCTACTCCTTACTCACATCCTCCTAAACGCGGTGCACATATAATAATATTAATAATAACGCGGAGCTCTCGATGTGCAATTTTCTACGATGCGTTTTATAGAAGTCTTTCTTTTTATCTTCTCCCCTTTTTTTTTTTTTTTTATTTTTTTATTTTTTTTTTTCAATGCCGAGCCGTGTCCTTCCTTGTAGGACGTACACGTAATATCTGATGCACGCTGCTGCCGCAGGTGCCTCTGCAAGCTATGCGCAGCGACCGAATTAACATTACAAAAAAAAAAAATGGAAAAAAAAAAGAAAACCATACGATATTTTCTCTACGCAACGACGACGTGCGGCACACACCGACGAAAAAATGCACGAGGAACCGACCGGCCCACCAATACCAGCTAATAAAGCCTGCCTTTTTTCGTACCCACGTCATACGTACCCTAAAACTCCCCGCGGGTCGTGTACATCCAACGAATGTGCATGTGCCCGCTGCAACACCAGAGGCAGCCGCAGCTAGAATAATTGCGACGGGTTATATAGCCGGGCTCTAGCTAAAATAAGAATTTTTACGAAACTGCATTTTAACGCGGGGCCTGGTAAATTTCCAGCGAAACTTTTCGCTAATATAGACCGACGACAGACGGACCGGGATCTGCGGGCGGTCGACGAGGAGCTACGACTTCGAAATTTTTTCTCTGTTTGTTTTTTTTTGTTTCTTTTTCAAGGTTTTTTTCCTGGTTTTTATCTATTCGAACGCTGGACGTGCGCGGATCGGAAATTTTGCCGATGAAGATGCAGGCCGATACGAAGAAGAAGAAGAGCGGAAAAAAGAAATTGTTGCAAAAATACTTGACTGTATGTGGTGTAATTTATGATTAACGTATTAAATTGCACGTATACGAGTGTAACTGGATATGGAAATCTGTTGACGAACGAAATAATGCAAATTCATTGCTGCAGCATCGAGCTATGCGGTACCGTACGGTATAAACGTGTGTTTATCTACATGGAAATGTATAATTACACTTAAAGACATGGCGTTATGCACACGTAGAAAAAAAAAAATTATCACATATGTATATATATATATATATATATAGTTATTTACATACACATGTGCATACCTACTCGCGATGTTCGCGTAAATAACGTAAATCGAAAGTTTATTATCACTAAAATTGAGACCATGGTGCGGATGTTTTTTTCACCATCCCTCCTGCCCCCCTCCTCCAACTCCCATCCTTTTTTCTTCCAGCTCTGCACCCCGTCACTCTTTCTTTCTATACCGTTGTGCATTGCACATGCACACAGATTTTTACGTTATATACATACGACGACACCACCGACGAATCTAAAAAAAGAATCTTCGCGTATTTTTATAGCATGAATATGAATAACACATGTATCCGCCTGTAATACGAATTGATTTTTTTTTCTTTTCACTCAAACTGAAATCAATTTTATATCGAAGGCATTTTCACATCGACGTATGCGCTACGTGCGGGTGAAGGACAATTTTGTTATGCGTTTTTTTTTGTTTCGACGATTATATGAATCAAAAATATTTCGAATCACGTCTTTTTCCCGATGAAAACGAAGGACGGAAATTCGATTATCATTATATTTGTCTATATATAACCGCGTATACTTCAGGTCAGAATCTGCAGGAGTCACGTGATATCTACACGAGTTATTGATACGGGGGATATCGTTATTACAAAGGAATAACCATTACGTGACAAGATGTCTACCAGCTCAGGTATTATACACGTATAATCACGTAAGGGATGTTCTCTTTTATTCATATAAATACATGCAAACGACAAACGCTCGATTTGCAACTCGCTCCAAACCCGACGCCAGTCGAACAAATCAGACTAAAGCACGTGGTAACGTATCTCTGATTAATAATAATAATCCCGATAATCATGAGAAAATTGATATAGTTTGAATAATGGAAATACATAAACCACCTCCATATCTATCGAGTTTTATCGAGTTCGTAAATTTTTTTTTCAATCACCTATTTCGTCTTTCAGGAATTAGGACTGGATCTTGATTTTCTTGTAAATCGAATGAAAATTCAAACCAAAAGAAATGAGTAGAAAAATGAAAAGTCTGAAGAATTTGTTTCAAAAAATTATACGAAAAATTTAGAAAATCTAAAAAGGTGGGATATAATAAGTAAGAGCTCTGCCTGGCGATCGGTATATAGCCTGCACATATGTACACGAATGCTATTATATATTTGAGGCGAAAAAAAACGAATATAAAAATAAAAAAACAAGGGGGGGACCAGGCTACTCACATCAGCTACTGCATCGCGACGCCCCCCGCCGCTCATACCCGCGCCCCGTCGCCTCATGCGCCTGCATTCGCAAACATTCGGTGGCCGTTGACCTCATGGGGCCAACCCGCCAACTGCCAAACAACCAACTCCGGGCTAGCTTAACTTCTGGCTGCTATTCTTCTCAACGTCGTCGTCGTAACCGACGCGAACATTCGAAACATCATTCTTTTGTACGGACGTACCTCGTACAGGTATATCTAGACACATGTGTACCACCTAATCGCGTGTGATACGAGTCAAAAAAACGGAACTCTGATACGGATGAATTTTCAATCGCGAGGTCAAAACGCGATTTCTGGAAGAAAAAATTCTTTTTAAAACGATAGGAAACAAATGCCGAAGAAAAAAGAACGGACGATTTTCTTAGATATCTGTGAGGATTTTCTATCGATAAAAAATGCAAACATATGTGATCAAAATTTGACCCGGTATACGTAATACTTTTCTTTTTCCTTTTTTCTCCCCATGAAATTAGAGCCTGGGTATATCAGGTTGGAAGTATCGGTATAGCTGAGAGCTAGAAATATTCTCCGCAGAGAAGTAGAAGATCCTGAAATACATTTCTTTCCGTTTAACATCCGTTTCTTTTTCGTTTTCTTTCCTTTTTTTTTTCCTACTCATGACGCTGCCCGCTGCTTAATTCTGCTGTATGGATACGATGCGGCAGACATATACGTTAAACTTTCAAAAATGTGTTCAGAAACTGCAATTTAATACACGATTTATTATATAGAATAAAAAACACAAAAAGAAAATACTTCAGAAGCAATCAGAATTTTTTGGTTTTCAATTTTTTACGTTCTCACAGAATCAGATCACGTTGACATTTCACACGGTCAAGTTCGAAGAAACTTTTTCTCCTCTTTTTTCGTTTTTTTATTCGTCATTAAAAAAATCAGATCATCCAGATCGTCGGCGATTTTATTCCGTTAACAATTTTTCTATCATCGTACGCGGTTCAGGTTCATCGGCGTCTGACCAGCCGCGGGGACACACTACTATTATTATACTTATATCGTTAGACCGTAGTTTGTAAGATGTTTCGTTTGATTTTTTTTTTTTTTTTTTGTTATTTCGAATATGAATAAATAATTTTTTCTTCATACCCGTTATGAATAAAGTATCATTCGAACCGAGCGATTCGCTGTAAAAATCGTATTCTTTCTTATCGCATTTCGTTCGTTGTAGTAATGATGCGATAAAAATCGAACAGCTGAAACGTTAAATAGTCAACTGTGCAGGCGCAACGATAAGAATCAAAGAAACGAAAAAAAAAAAAAAAACTAAAAACAAAAAAAAAAGTAACCGAAATTAACAAAAAAAAGAAAGCAAGAAACGAAGTCATGTTGAAAATGGGTCATTGGCATATAATTTTATAATTACGCTGCAGACAGCGAATAGACGGTACACCAGGCGAGTGTATGCCCCGCTTGCACTGTGCAGCGGGGTACATATGTACCAGTCATATATGTGCATGTACATATGTACAGAAATGTATATATATAGTAGCAAAATTACGTCACTGCAGCGATGCACGCGCTTTGCACCACCAACGGTAGCAGCAGCTTCGGTTGCGGCTCGTCATTTATGGCTCATCGGTGATGCAGTTGCATATTTTATTCGTACAGTGAGGGTCACCCGCATACTACAAAGGCAATATATTTATATACGATATATACGCGCGTCTAATTTATACATATGTACATATAAATATATATATATTTACTCACAGGAATGTTACCCATATGTATAACGTTTTATGAAGCGTCGATATGACGCGCGATAACGCAGAATATAATCGTCGACAAAGGATCAACCATCGGAGCGTCATCAGGACTATTTTATTTTATTCCGTTTTATTTACTCCTCTTTTGTTCTATCCCACAGGTATTTCGGGCCACGTCCATCACGGACTCATATCGTTATATAACTGGACACGAAAAACCAATTGATTTGAAATTTTTATCCCAAATTCTAACGTCTGTTACTGATTGTGAGATTCTTGAGGCTCACGGTTAACCAGAAGTAATTGAAATTTTTTTACTCTTATGAAATGTACATGAAAATCAGTAGAATTAGATGGAAATGTGCATTAAATCTTCTTTGGGAAACACTCGAAAACCGAACGTTTTAATTCCATCGAATTGTAATTCTCGTACAAATTTTGGTAGGAAATCGACAAACCAGCTAGACCTTGGTCGCTTGCAGTCAATTAATTTGAATAATCAAAGATCACTTGTCAAGGTGAGGAAAAACAAACCAAAATCAGAAAAGCTACCGATTTCGGGACCATCAAAAACTAAACCTAATTTTTAACTCATCATTTTTTTTCCCCCCTCTCAAAATCGGATCGCTGAGATCATCCACAGGACAGTCTTGATGATTTTTGACAATATTTTATCATATCTTCTAACTTATTATATCAATTAAAGAAATTTATTAAGATCGAGTTCAGAGATAGTTTATAACGTGTCATAAAAATACTTACAGATATATTTTATACATCTATATTATACATGTAATGGTTGCTGAATAATAACCGTTCAATCGAAAAGTTAATCTAATAGTGAAGTTTAATTTGATAATTGCACATGATCTGAGCTTGTGAAATTCCCCGATAACGTCATAACAAAAATATCTATATATGTATATTTTATTTATATATTCTAGTTACTATGCGTCTAATCTAATCTGTCTAACATACAGTAATTTGAATGATATATACCTCAATAGTATATGTATAAACGTATCTATTTTAGATAAATTTTTATTTTATTTATTCATATTATACAATATATGTATTCCGAATCGCAAAGGTTTTATATACGACGATGATGTTTACAGTTACGTAATCGTTTATATTCTCCGAGTGTCGACGATGAGATCGCGTTCTTTATTATTTTATATAAAATGAATAGTTGAACAAATAAAAAATAAATAAATAAATGAATAAACAAAAAAACCGCTAACGTTTTTGGAGTTCGTCCGATCCTATAGATAGACTCACCTAGAATCCTAGCAAACGAAAAAAAAAAAGAAAAAGAATGACAAAGAGCAGCAGTCCTTAGAGTCTTTGGAGTATGAAACTAGCCGACGATATATAGCTAAAATAGAGAGAGGGAAATCCGTAGAGAAACCGCAGCAGCGTCGTAATAGCCGTAGATAGTGGTGATGATGAGTGAGCGAGTGTAGCGTTGAGGAAGGAAGGCGTTACAAAAAGGCGCGCGTAACAGCGACATTCACCTTGTCTAGCGATCGTCTAGCGATCGTCTAGCCCGTACGGTCTGTACTACTAGTCGTTGCCTCGGTGTTCGCCATGCGTCTGTCTCTTACCGTGTACTTCTCCTTCTCCGTCTGCCCAGCCTTTCGCTTTACGCTGTTTCTACTTACTACTACTTGCGCCGGAGCCACTAGCACCATTACTACTAAACTACATAGAGACTGCACTACCGCTACGCTACGTACGAATCACAACGTAGCGACTTCGCCTTCTTCTTCAACTCTTTTGTATTAAAATATTCCCCCATTTACTTACGTTCGTCTACGTCCACGACCACCGATACACTACTGTTTTTTTTTTTTTTTCAATCGCTCGTAAGTATTAACCGTAATTAAAAAATCCAAAAAAAAAAAAATAAATCCTCGTTGCAAGGATATCGAATGAAAGATTCGTTTTCCTTTTACATGTATATTTTTTTTTTTTCTTCTCTACGGTCGTCGAATTATCCTTGGAATTATTCTGCGCACAGGACTGGATGAAAAAATGAAAATTTCTTTTAAATTTTCGTCGTCTCTCTCTCTCTCTTTTTCGCTCGATAACGTGCAACTTGGATAAATAATTTTATGTATATATCTATAGAAATTTATCATCAACCAAAACTCGCGTTAGGTGTGTTTCGCGTCTCTTTCTCTCTCTCTCTCTTTGCAACGTTCGCGACGACGTTAAATTCGCATTCTACAAAAGTCTCGAAGGCCACGCGGGTTATAACGTATGAATATATATCCATAGTCCAAGTATATCGGTGTATATATCTGTACGTAAGTTTCTTTTTTTTTCTTCTCTTTTCGTTCATTTTAAATTTCATTCTTATTATTATAATAATCATTATTATTGTTTTTTTTTTTTAACATACCTTGCTTTCCTCGCTGCAGACTTTTAAAATGCTCCTAGCAAATTACAAACGTGTCCTTGCACCGCGTTGGTACCCAGGTTTTCTCGCTTCTTTTCTTCGTGTTTATTAAGAAATTTTTCCTTTTTTTTTTCGAATTGTTATTTCTTCGATTATTATCCGGTTGATATTTCTTCTTTCTCTGTTTTTCTTTTTTTTATGATCTTTCGTGAGAATGTGTATTATTTTTATCGTAATAGATGAATTTATTCATAATCTGATGTTATTATTATTATTTTTACTATCATTACTATTACTAGATAAGTAATTCATAGATGTAGTCAGTCCTCGCAGTTTCAATGCAACGATACAGCTCCAGGGCAATTGATTCGGCACACTTTATCATTTGTTATAACCGATTATTTGTTAAGTTTCTTTTATTTTCAAAATCCTAGACGTGTATAACTACAATCTAGGCATCACTTGTGCAGCATCTGCGGCGGTCTAACCACTACTCGAGATTCCGGTTGTCCGCCCATGGCCAAACTTTACTTGCTTTTTTAATTTGATTTATTTTTATTCAATTCTTTTTCTTTTTTTTCTTTCTTTTTGTTGTCGCTTTTTTCGTTTTGTCTTTTTAATAGAGACGTAAGAAAAAAGAATGAAATGGAAAAAGAAAAAACAAACAAATTTGTTAAACAAAAAACAAAAATACGAGGAAAAAAATTCCCCAACTGTTCCTCGCAACAAAGTTTTATTTATAAATCTTTTATAAATAATTTATTTTACTTGTTTATTAGTTTGCACATTACATCCGTTTAATATATATCTATATATATATTTATTTTTTTCCTTCTTATTTTTACTCCACTTAGTTTATCATTTTTATGTTATCGTTGAATTATAAGTTTGATATATTTTTTTTCTTTTTTCAAATCCGCTTACTTTGTAACACTGTTCAACTTTATATGCAGTTATAAGAATTCATCGATGATGTTATTGTAATTAGATTTGTTTCGTTTTTGTTGTTTTTGCTTCACTGACGATCGTTTCAGCATCACAGTTTCCGGTCCGTTTCGTATCTCCAACTCTTTCTCTCCCTTTATCTCTTCTTTTTATTCCTATCTCGTTCAGCGCTGCACAGTTCCAACGTGGAAATCTTTCTTCTAGTCTTATTATTCTTCCGCACAACTTCGCTCTTCCTCTTCCTCGTCCTTGTGTACTGTTATTTTCGCGTAACGTTTTTTTTTCCCCCGTATTAATTTTTCTCTCTCATTTGTTTTATTATAGTTTTAAATCCTTCGATTTTATCAACGTTCGACGATTTAATTCTTACTTTGTTTCAAACCTTTTTTTTTTAGTTACCGACGTAGCCTAGTTACAACCGATTGTTGTAAGAACCAAAATCTGCTTCGTTAGCACGATTTTTCAAACAGTTGTTATTTTTAATAACAAAATAACCAAACGACGAAACAAATTCGATGATGTTAACGAGAATAGTAAAAATATCAATGATATTAATGACAATATATTAATTATAACAACAATAATGAACAATTATTCGCCAAACGATTGAAATGAAAGTGGCAATTTTTACGTACATGTACGTTAGATACATATATGTACGTAATATAGTATGACTTTGGCACAGATGTGACGTGCTGCAGAAAATACATATATATGTTTAAGCTCATATATATATGTATGTATTATATAGCAAGTTTATACATGTGCAGTAAAGCGCTACGCGCAAGTCCGGAATTGAACGTATTCGTTGTTTGATTTATATTTGTTGTTAAATTTGATTTGCAAGTGTATATTTTTTTATTCCAGTCGTAGTGAAAATCCGTAAATTTATCAACTTTGTTTTTTTATATATTTTTTGTCAAATGAAATTATTATTTATTTATATTTGTTTTTTTTAATGTTAATAGATATTTTTAAGGATGTTTAAAGGATATTTTTTTTCTTGTTTTTTATACAGCTGTCGATTGATTTTGGATGTTTTTTTTTTTTTTTTCAAATTTTTCAAACGTTGAATTATATCAGTTCTCAATCGTTGGAGTATTTCTTTTTACACGCGTGTTCACGGTCTATATATACAATACATATGCGTATACTGGATGTATATACAACGTGTATATATGTATTTATATAGATATATATATATATGTATTATATATGTTTAGATTAAATTGATAAAAATGCGTAGTAAATAATAAAAGAAACTTTGAATGAACGTTAGTTCTTAGCGCCGATATTTTTCGATGACACCAGCCAACCTTGTGGCTCAGCTTGGACACGGCGGGACTACCTAGTCGTAGAATGATTGGGAACGCAACTGGGCAAATCGTTGGGTCCGCGCGCGGGTTGGCCTGCCAAAGCAGCAGCGGCAGAAACAAGCCAGCAAAGCAGGCAAGCAAGCAGCAGCAGCAGCGGCAGCAGGAACAGCAGCAGCGGCAGCGGCAGCGGCAGCAGCGTCAAAACGCGCCTCTCCCATGCAGTTTTTAGTTTTCGTTTGTGTTAGTGAGGCGAGCAAAAGTATAGTTACCGAAATGGTAACCCTGTGGAACCACTTTTTATTGAGTGTCGCAAAATTCATAGGAACCTCTAAAAGAGAGGGGACTTTAACGCTGCGGCAAGGGGGATAGCGCGGGGACTTTACGGGAGTAACGGAGGGGATTCAGGGGAGTTTCGGCGTACCCCTTCCTCTGTTTTACTCCTCGCTACCATCCCTCCCCCCAAAAACGCCGAACCGCGAGGGCTTGGCCCCCCCCCCCCCCCCCCCATCCTTCTTCCTCTGCCTCCCTCCGTTTTCCCGTACTCGCTGGTCCTCCGCGCGCCAATTCTTTCTCTCCTCCTACCCCAACCACCCATCCCCATCGACATCCTCCTCCTCCTCCTCCTCTTCTTCTTCTGCTTCTTCTTCGTCGTCTTCTTCTTCTTCTTCTTCTTCCTCCTCCCCCGCCCCGACATCCTATGCCGTACTACTCGGCCGCTACTACTACTACAACTACTACTACTTCTTTATCGCCGAACTCTTCCCTTCCCCTTGGAAATTTTTCGCTCCTTCCCACCCACCCCCGAAATTCTCGCTCCTTCCTTCCTCCCTCTTTATTTTTCTCTTTCTCTCACACGTTCGGCCCACCCTCTCCATGCGAGTAGCGTCCTACTCGCCTCACTCTCTTTCTATGGATCAAACTCACTCTCCTCCTCCCCCACTCGTCATTCCTCTTACTCCTGCTTTTTACTTCCCCCCGCCTGTAGGACGGAGCATTTAGCCTGTGCATAGCCAAAACTTACGTACAGTTAGCTGCGCATCAAATAGTCCCAACAATTTTTACTTCTGCTGCCTCTGGTTGGTGATTCTCATATTCTCCTCCCGCTGCCGCTGCTCCGTTGCAGCGGTCGCTGCTCGTTTTCTGTTTTCTACTAATATTTTTTTTTTTTATTTTTATTTCTATTTTATTCTATTTTTTTTTCTATCCACGTCGCATAGCGTTTCCTCACAACGGCCTCGACGGCGACGATGATGATGGTATAAAGACTATAGATGATGAACTTGATTCATCTGCGCGTTATAAGATGCAATTTTTATCATGACCGGCTGATTTGAAATAGGCAGGTTTTATATTTAATGGTACAATAAGTTTTTTCGACTTTTTTATTTTCTACTTCCATACGCGAAATAATAAAGAAAAAAAAAAACCTCCCTCCTTGTTGTTCTGTCTAAAAGAATTTTATTCATTTTTATGTTTTAGAATTCTGGAAGCTCGCTATTTTATATTATCTTTGCAGACTCGGGCAAACGCACGATGTGAGTCAAATGATTATTTTTATTATTCATATTCATGTTGTTATTATTATTAGCAAGCCTTTTTCCTCGTATAACCTGTGCCTATTAGACACTTCCTATCGCAAGTTCCAGGATACACGATACCAAATTAGAATTAAAACGAACTAGGAGAGAGAAAAAAAAAAAAGAAATGAAGAGAAAAAATGGTCACTAGCTAATTAGGAATGAGGAAATTCATCTGCACCGAGATATGTACTAACGTGTATTTTATATATTATGAGATGTAAATTGAAAAGTGAAGATTTTGCGAAGAGTTTCAGTTTCCGGATGTTCGAATGTATAAGTTCTTTATACGATACATAAAAAATGCGTAGATAATTTTCGACTAGATTTTCAACCGCCTGGTCGTGTTCGGTTCATCTACTTTCATTTGATTAGTTTTTTTTTGTATCTTTTTCGTTTTCTTTTGTTTTTCACAAATTCGGCCTTCACCTCTCCTGTGCAGTCGCATCGCGGCATCGCGCTATTAAGGTTACGTGGGCGTGCAAACTGACTCATCTTATATGCTGCAGCGGATCCCTATAGCGCGTCAACATCCAAACGTACTTCGAACACAGAGAGACACGCGCAAATAGATTCAAGGCCATCGAGCATGTTGACCGAAAAGATAAAACAAAAAAAAAAAATTATTAAAAATTAAAAAATAAAGTATATAATAGATAAATAAACTAAAAAAGAAAAAAAAAAATATTTTTTCTTAAAAAAAAAAAATAACATATATATTACATGTGATATTTAATGAATTCAAGATCGAGAAAAACAAATCGAGGAAAAGTAAAAGGGAAGGAACATTTTTCCTCGCAAAACAGAATCATTGCTTTTATGGCTTCTTATATTTTTTATTTAATTCTTTTTTTTTTTTTTACAATTTTATTTTACAATTTAATGTGCATATATTTTATATAGTTTTTTTCACGATTTCACGATGCAGCAGCTGCACATATACATGCATGTAAATTTTGCATACGGTATAACGCGGCTGATATCAGTTTACGGTATGTTATAAAGCTACCTGTATCTTTTCAAAAAAATTTCCGCCAATACGCCTCCCCACCTTGTTATATGTTTTTGCAAAATCTTTCCGATTTACGTATCCGATCGGTCCAGGATTTTTCTCGAGGTCAAACAATGTGTTGTATATGTATAGTATATACTACATACATATAATATTCATATACGTAGCTATCTGCGCGCGAGCTAATTATCCGTTGGAAAATACGTAATCATTTTATTAAATAAAACGCTTAAATAGTTTCGTTTTATTTTATTTTTTATTTTTGCTTCAAATAAAAAATTCTACAATACAGATCAAAAGTAAAGAGATTGACATTTTACGTCATAAGCTCGGTGACAGTTTTTGCGACCCTAATTTCCTACCGCAAGTGGTTAAAAAAAGGAACAAGAAAAAGGAAGAAAGAAATGAAAAACTGGAATAAATAAAACGAATGCGGAAACAGAAGGTCATTTGAAGAGAAAAAAGAAATGAAAATTTTGAGAGGAAAGGAAATCTCTTATGTTCATTTATTTGTTGAATTTTTCTTTTTGATTTTTTTTGTTTAAATATTATTTTATTCCTTCCACGAGCGCACCACGTGCTGCTGCTGTGCAACGTTACGAGATCAAGGTGAAGTTCGAATACCTGTTGCCACCACCCCCGTTCCGTAGAGTGGTTCGGTGGCCGGGTTAAAAAGAGAAATCAGCTGCAACTGCAGCAGTCACGGGGTGCAACGAAGCTTTTCACTTCACATCACCGCGCGAATCAGAGACAAACAGAGAAAAACTTCCGCTCTAAAGTTTAATCGAAAATTGGTATATGAAACGTTTGAAGGAGAATATAAAATAGGTAGTTTTTGACGATAGGGTTTATTAATACGGATGATAAATGTCGATGTTTAATTCATCGTCGTGCAACGGTTTAGTCACGACGATTGTAGAAAAATATAATTATTTGACCCACACACATTTAACTGCAGCCGTATAACGAAGTTGGTCGGGAATTATACCGAGAAATCGATGGAATATTGCTACGATGAATTTTTCCTCGATGTATAAGAATTAATTTTTCGGAATTTTCGGTTAGCTCGTAAGGTTACATAAGTTGCGCGACGTACATTGTTTGTTTTTTCCAAAGAATTTTTGAGCGACAATTTTACTTGGATAAAATTTGCGGATTTTCCGATTCGCGGATTCGAAATATTATAGGAGATAAATTTACTGCAGACATCACGAAATCGCGCACTCTGCGGAAAATTACACACCCGTTCGCTATTCAGGTTAATTAAATCTGAAAAATGAATTGAGCGGAAAAAAATTATTTCAACTAGTTTGTCAGTTGTATCGCAACTTCGAGCTCTATACGTTTTACGAGTTATGCTGCACTCGCTTTTTACGTATGAGTTTCACACGCATGCAAGAGTTGCAATATACGTATACATAGATCGAGAAAAACAATCTGCTCGTGGCTGCTGCAGGCTGCAAAAATTCTGCTCAACCCGAAATTTTACGTCGCAGTTACGATGTATAGATATAATATGCGTACATATATTTAGTATGTATTTGGCAAGTCGGGATTAGTCGAAGTGCAACGTACGAGAAGATATTTTCTTTTTTCCTTTTTATTCGTTTTTTTTTTGTTTTCAGTTTTTTGTTGCTCGCTAAGTAAGCATTCGGCGGAGTAAAATGTATAATAATACTTTCTGCTATGATATCGACGGAGTTAGAATTTTTCATTTTGTCATTTTTTCGTGAAAAAAATTAACATACTTACATTCGTGCAGTTTACTCTAGAGTCTGGAACGTCGTTGTTGACCACATAGCAAAATGAAATCGAGAATCCGGTGCGGTTAATAAAATGCTCGAATAGGATCGCGATGCCTATAGTTTACGTGATATTCATGAGGAAAAGAGGAGAGAGAAAATATAATTGAACATAACTAAAAATATTCACCTCCTCTTTCCTGAGGTGAAACTCGAACCAACTATAACCGCTGGTTAGACGTAGTTACATCCGGATTCGATAAAATCTAGAATCATTTTGAAACCTTAATTATCCGTTGACATATATATAATTATTTGTAATTAAGAAAACTAAATCTTGTCATTCGATTTTTCCCCCTTTCTGATTCAATGATTGAAAGAATAGTGTCGGTTAATTTGGCGTTCTAGAAAACTTCACATTTCGAAATTTTCGACTATGGGTGGTTTTTTTTTTTTTGAAAATCCAAATTTCCGTTTCCTGAACTATATTTTTACGTTCATGAGAAACTTCATCAGTATTTTCTTGAACCAATTCTTCGAGCCCCGATAATATGAAAGTAATCTGAACGCGAGAGGAATTTCGACGCCTTTTTTTATTTTCTCCTTTTTTTTTCGCTCGGCTAAAAAATGGCTTCATAAAAGTTGCACATAGGTATATACGCTGCACGTATATGTATGTATACAGTTCTGTAAAATTTCAACGGTCAAAATTTATGGTATGGGAGAATATAGAAGCTATACGGCGCATACATAGCTGGAGCTATTCTGATTCTCTAAAAATAAATTTCTAAGGACAACGGGATAATAGAACAGTGTCCTGCCAAGACAGGAGAGCTGCACGGCACACGCGGTTATGCAGCAGCGACCTTATAAAAAACTGGTTCCTCAAGCTGAATCTTTGCAATTATATTTGCCATCAACGAATTCGCTTATTCCAGTCCTGCGTATGAACGTATGTAATAAATGCGCGCATATATATACCAATCCCAAAATTGATTATAGAAAAATTTGTCTAATCAAGAAAACGAAGACTTTGAAAGGCAGAACTAATACCTACCGGATGTATACGCTTTTTCATCATCATTAATATATATATTTTTTTTCCTCTCAATGCAACGCGTTATTTCCGGCTGATCTACAAAGCGCGTTGTACACTCACGTTATGAAAACAGGAAATTTGCGGTACAAATTACGTGTACGCGACGTGGTTTCTAAATTGGAATTTTTCTTTTTTTTTTTCATTTTCCGTTTCATCCGATCACCGATCTATCGAGTCGCTATGAGCGATTATTTTTCGTCCTCGTATCCGTCTGTAAGTCGGATTTAAAATTTTCGTTAAGATTGGAAATATTTTTCTGGTATTGCGGCCCTGAGGAAGGAGAGAGAAGGTCTTGGACTTTTGGCTAGCTGCAGATATTCGAGTACATCCAGGATGGGTCCGTGGGCTAGCCGTCTGAGGGCCATGAACCCCGAAACAGGTTGCCCCCTTGGACGTTCACCTCCACGTGGGCAACCACTCCTCCCTTCTGCGTCTCTCTTTTCGTCTTTTCGTTGCTGCCTATCCCCTGACCCTCTGTACCCCGTCAAGGGCCGTGACGAGGGCTATTTTTCTCCTTCTCTCTCTCTCCCTACTTTTCTCTCTTCCCGTTTTTTTTTTTTTTGGTTCTTTTTTAGTTTTTTTCGCACGCGAATATTTTTGCCGCATACGTGCGAGCGAGTTCGTAGGTATATCTGTGCGTGTTTAGGTGCCTGTTGAGTAGTACCTACGGCTTTGAAAGCTTTGCAGGATATCCCTTCGGGGTACCCCGAACCTCGAGAACCTCCTCGATCTCATATGCTACCGCACACACGTAGAGTTCATAAAGAAAAAAGAAAAAAGAAAAAAGAAAAAAAAAATGAAAAAATAAATAACATAAACTAGTGGAGGGAGATAACCGAAAAGCCAACACCCTGAAAGAAGGGGTATTAGGTAATCTCTATACTGGCGTTAAAAATCTTACTGCCCCGAGCGATTCACGAATTCCTCGAAGATTTTTTAAACCGCAAAACAGCAAACGTCATCGTCCTGATTTCGGAATGATTCTTCTTCTTCTTCTTCTTCCGTTTTTTTTTTTTTTTCATTATGCATATCGAGGGATAAGGACCTCCGGAACAGCGTAAGCCGCTTCTGTTTCTGCGCAGCCAGAAAGACCTATCCCACAAAATTGAAACTATTCGAAAAATTCTATTATACCGGACTGCATAATTAGGTAGTCCAATTTTATACGTAACCTATATCGCACGTTATCAAATTCCTTTTTTTCTACACTTTTCTAGGAGCTCTTAATTTGTCTTTTTTTATCTGTTTGTATTCCCAATTTTGTGGGCTACGTCCTTCCGTTCTTTGCGCATGTGTGCAGATAATCACGTGCAAACTGCATTATGTGAAACGTGGTTTTTATTTTGCGAATTCTTACTATATAAATTCAGGTGTTTCAGCTGTTTGCATCGCAATTAGGCACACGTTACATAGCGCTCTTTTTTCAATCTTAATACACGAAAAATTCTACAAAAATAATCCCATTTATTATAACAATCGTTTGATACGTATGAATTCGCACCCAAATGTATGTGCCAATTATTTCGCTAATTACGAATATGCATCGCCTAAATTTTCTATCAATGTTTTTTTTGTTTTTCATAATTTTATGTACATGAAATTTAGAACATCTCGATTACCACACAGCCCGCGCGCAGCGATTGCGATTGCGATAAAATACCACATATAATACATCAGCGGAATTTGATCGAGTTATTTTTGCGTAATGAAATACACATAATGTGTGTCATTGGTATAGAAGAAAAAAGAGAAGTAGAAAAAAATTTTTGTCTAGTAGTTAGAAAAACTTTATGATTTGTTAACGTAAAAATTGCCTAGAAATAAATCGTCAGCAATTATTTTACATACCTATACCTATAGTGCCGCGTTCCAATTTTTCCTATATTAGGTGTAACAGTATATTTTATTGCTTTCCACGATAGATTTTGCAAATAAAAAAAAAAAAGAAGAAATTAAAAACAGAATCGAATATTTTTGAATTTAGCATATCAAAGCTGTTCGAAAGCTTTTGGGCAACGTTGAATTATGTTTCATTATTACACGAACTAATTTAACAAGTGCTGATGAGCGTATAGCGTGTGACACTTTATTTCACGTTTCGCATTAGTCATTATTTATATATTACATATTATTATTTAAATTCCGTATATTAATACTCGGTGCTGGGTAGAGGAAAAGAGTGCAAAAAAATTATATCTGTTTCTTTTTCTTCTTCTTCTCATTCTTCTTCATCCTCTCCATTTATTTATACTCTCATTACAATACAGCGTTAATTTACCGTTCCACATTACTATACATGTACATCGTAACAATTTCCAATCTGGTCGCAATGTTAATTACTGGCAACGGATTTAAAAATAATTTTTTCTTTCTTCTTTTTCGCAAATTTCAGAAAACCACTTGTGGGAAGTGTTTTTCTATATACGGTATACAGATTTATTTGAAATCACGTTCTACTACGGTATCATCCTTTTCTCGTTCAGTTTTTTGTCTTCTCTTTTTTTTTGTTTTTTATTTTTTGGTCGAGGAATAATCGACACAACGGAAACCTGCACGTCGTCGCAAAGTATCGGGTTACGGCAAACGGGAACAGCAAATGGCGAACCCTAAAGCACTGACTATACGACGTAATGACAGAGCGGAAATGCACCTTCTTTTATATTTGAGGCTCGATCCGCGGAGTTGGCCATCGCTTTCACATAACCCGCTAGGCACACGCGATATCGTTTTCCCTTCCGAAATAAATAATAAATTTAATAAGCAAACGGCGAACGTATAACAGCTATACACTACACATGATACAACACATTTATATAATTTGGGGTGCTACGTCCTAATGGGGTCATTTTTAAATTTCGTTATTCCCACGGGCTAAACTGTCCCGAAATATCCGTACACAGATTTTCTTCTCTTCTTTGGCTTCTCCTAATTACATAAATTTCGTATATCAATTTCTTTTGGATCAGTTAGAAGAATTGCGAGCGTTACACATTGACGTGATGCGATCGACGGAATTTGCATACATCGAGCTTGCGATCGAAAGGAAAAGAAAGAAAAATAATAAAAAAATAAAATAAAATAAAATAACGAATTGGAATAACAAGGGGAAGAGAAAAAAGTGTAAATAAAAATCGATTGACAAAAAAAGCAAAGCCGTTTCGTAACGTATGTGTGTACAGCTAAATGCATATAGGTATATAATATAGAGTATTTAACGTTACGCAAGAGCGAAGTGCATAGGCACGTTACACATTTTTCGATGTCAACATGACGTTTGATTCTTCGACACGCGTGGGCGATTCGTGTCAAATTTACTACCAATCAATCACGATTTATACTCGGTCACAAATCTATGTAATATTACAACACCGATGGACGCGGATAGAACAACGCAAGTTTTCCAATTAAAAAAATTTGCAAGAGTAAGAAAAAAGGTAGAAAATAAAAATTGTTTCCAGTTTTTCACTGACCTGCACAAAAAATATCTTTTCAAAATTTATACTGCGCTGATAAAGTTTTTATTTCTCAACCAAATCCTTAATTTTCGTTGGGTTCGATCCGTTTCTGATTACATACACCTACCTGCATACATTTATATAACATAAATTCGAAAAAAAAATTTATCTTGTTACATACAAGATTATTCGTCACGATATATTTTTTGTATTATATAACTATTCGAGTGAACGAAAGAAAAGAAAAGATAAAAAAACTTGTTATTCAAAATTTTTTTTTTCATATCCAATAAAATTATGCAGCGATATTTTCAACGAAATCATACTTACACATGCGCATAGTTATGTGTATGTGATGTATTATCTTTTATTGGAACGAAAAAATTTTTTTTTTCAGTAAAAAAGAAGAAAAAGAAAATTTGAAAAAGAAAACCACACGTTGATGTAATTCAACACGTTTTTGTTGTTCGAACCAAAACAAGAAAAATTTGAAAAATTTATCTCGTGGTGGATATAATATGGTGCGGCATATAATACCCGTAATATGTGCAGGTAACGAATTTTTTGCAGCAAAATATTTATTGGATCAAAGAAAAACTTTAAAAAACGAAGAGAAAAAAAAATGTAAGAAAAAAAATTAAATAAATTTTATATATATACGTATGGAAATGATATAAATACCTGTATCGAGGTGAATAAATTATATCGCGATATGCGATAATTTTGTCGGTGTTCGTATTGACCTGCTGACCGTCACTTCGTCCCTAATATGCACCGGCTTGTGCGACAAAGCGTTGCAATGTCAAACGCGTAATACGTGTACGTATCATATGTATATGTATAAATAATACGTGGCATGCAGTAAATTCGTACATATGTGAACGTGCACGTGTATAAATGTACAGTGTAACGTGAAGGTGGGAAGAGAGGAGATGGGATGATGTAAAAAAAGAAACTGAATATAAAAAAGTAGAAACAAAAAAAGGGAATAAAAATAGAAAAATAAAAAAAAACCACCACGTACGGCCGGGAAACAAACTGACTGCCAAGGGTCGGGGGCGGAAGAATCGAGTACAAACGACCAGAGGAGAGAGAAATGAAGAGAGAGAAAAAGGAAGAGAGAAAGGACGACTTTATACACATTTGGTGTTGAAAAGGGTGCAACCGTCTTTCGCGTAAAACGCACACTATGCACGTGTGTGTGTAATGTATAGAGACGTATGTAATGGTGATGCGGATTTGACCGGCGGATACATTTTGGCTTTAATAATATGGGTTTCCAGATTGAAGATAGTTATAATTAGACCTGCATTGAGTCTAGCAATAAGCAGTTTACCCATGTGAATATCCTTCCAATTTTTGGCGGCGCGTATATCTCTGCGTTAAACACACGAGACCAACACACACGTACGCGTGAATGTGGTGGGGAATAATAAGAGCGCGGTTATGACCGTGCAATTTTCGGCTTCAAAATTCACACCCGCGTTATTATGTGTGCACGTCGTTTGTTCGTAATATGAAAGATTTCGTCGAAATCATGAAGTCCTCGATATTATTCTGTGGCGTTTTTCATTTTCTAAATATATTTTTTCTGATCATCGATTATTTAAGCATTTAAAAATTACCTTGGTTTTTTTTTCCCCCGCCTCTCGAAGAAATTAACGCCAACTTCCCGGGGAAGAACTATGAGATTTTCGGGAGCTGCACATCGGAGAAGTAAAAAAAAAGACAAAAGAATAACTTAAATAACGTAAAAAAATGCATTCCGGTCCCAAAACACGCAACGTCGTTCTCACAATGGTTATAATTATATGGTGCATTGAATATTTTTTAAAATTAGCGCTTGAATCCAGTTACACGGTGCATATTATGTGCATATATTGTCGGTTGCATTATGCAATTTTCGTAGTAGCGAATCCGGAACGTTGTTCCACCCGCGTGATTTCTTAACATATTTGAACCGAATTTTAAGGTAAGTTATTTTCGTTTCTTTCCCTCCTCTACTTTCTCAGACTTTTTCTTCCGATTATTTAAACATATTTTTTACATCAAAGTCAGAAGAAAATCTCAAAGTAACGCCTGCAATTGTAGTTCCGTATTAGATAAAATGAACGAAATATTCGTAAAAATAAATCATACGAAGAAAAGCTTTTGTTTAAAATTTATGTGTAAAAATTCTAATAATAAAACCCTGCGGAGGCAGGCGACAGGGAGGAGAGGAATTGATTTGCATACGTCTACAAATTAAAAAAATTAAAAAAAAAAAAAAAAAGAAAAAGAAAACAAGAAGAAAAGTACAATAAATATAAACTCGTCATCGTTGAACGAAACGTGTCGTTTGTACGCTGTGTGTCGCAGTAATACAAACGTTATATACGAGGTAATAAATGAAAGACAATGTGTAATGGTGTATATATGTATATTGTATACGTATGTACATAGCCTATATATACATGTTTATTATAAGAGCCGGTGCACACGTTCGAGTATTTTAGTCGTTGAGAATATCATTCTGAGGTTTGTTTTAACTCTGTATATGTATTTTAAAGTGGCATGCATGGGGATATCGCGTGTTGAATGACCGTCATCTCGTTTGTAATTCAGGTGACATCGTCGCACGCGTTCAAAGTCGAGTTTTAACATTCGTATGGTTTATATATACATGTATATAGTTACGTACATAGGTATTGCATTTATTTGGGTGTCAGCGATTTAAGCGGCACCACATTTATAGGTACGCGTTTCTACGTACTCCGCATATCACTCGTTTGTCTCTTTAATAATTATAGAAAAAGATGAGAGCGAGAGATCGGTGGAATATTTTACTAGTCTGCTTCTCTCTTTTTTTTTTTCTATCTTATTTTTCCGAAAAACTTATTCGTCGCGTCGCAGTTTATCTAGTAATTAAAATAATTCTTATTCTAGACGATTTTCACCCACTACTAATGAGCTTTTTCAAATGAAAACGTTGATTCTTTCAATAGGGTGAAAATGAATAAAGTTTCTCCATTTTTTCAACCCACTTAACACAAAATATAACGAAGAGTTTCGACAAAATCTTTAATTTTTCATTTCTATCGTCTTCTATTTTCTATCGTCTCCTAATTTCTCGTCGAATCTATTCGTTCTTTTGTTTGAAAAATTTTCTTTTTCTCTTTTCTTCCATAATCGCAGGTCGTACTCGCAGTAATTTCGACGATATGATCTGAAAATTTTCTCTATAAATTAAGGCTGTACACATGATATGCATTGTTTAGGAATTTTTTTTTTTTCTTATATTATCAACGCCTCCGCGTTTCGTAGCTAAAACATGATATTGCACTTACTATACGTGCGTACAATCGCGTAAATCGGAAATAACAATCTTTAATTATAATTTAAAGAAAAGAAGAATGAAAAAAGAAGAAAAAAAAAAAAACATTTAACAAGTTCGGTATGAATTACAACGTATTACGGTAATTACAACGATTCGTGATAAAAATCTTTTCCACATACGTATGTAATGTACAACTTCGGAACTCGACACATATGAGCGTAATATAGTTCGCCCCGCGTCGTGCGCCGGCGCCTTTTTACAACACGTATTTAAGAAAAAAAAAAAACGAAAATTAAAACAAGAAATAAAAATCAGCAAGAAAAAAGAAGGATCGCAAAAACGTGATGTGTATCAAAACCTTCGATTCAAAGACCCCTAACTCGCGGTGCAAGAACCTCCTAAATTTCACCAAGTTTACATTATATTATACGCTAAACTTTTTTCCACAAACGGATCAGTGGAAAGACGTTTATATTTCTTTTCCTTTTTCTTTTTTTTTTCCGTAAATCAAACGTTCTAGAAATAAATTTTTTGGTATTCTATATTCACCCCCTTTTTCTTTACTCCCTGCACTGCGCACGTTATGTATTCTGTTTTCTTTTTCGTTTTTTTTTTTTTTTCACTCCTACCCACGGTACACGATATGTGATATACATCTGAACCTACTATGTGGTTTAATATGATCGTGGAGAACTATAATAATGTATAAAATACATGCGAAGTCTGCAGCGAATCTGAAACAGAAAACCGAAACTTTTCGGCCCTCTATAAGGCTGTAGACTCCGTATGCATATAGGCAAAGATTAAGGACGTTGCACCGGGCCCTCCGGTCTTCTTGCTACGGCCCCCACCTCCTCATTGCTTTTTGCACATGTATTTTTCGCACATATATATTTACAGTACATGCACACATAGGTATGTAGACGCATCGCATGGTGCAACAACGAATTCTGGGGACCAGCTAAAGTCCGAAGTCGTTTTAGCTAGCCGTGTGAAATTTTGTTTCTACTGGAGATGTGGAATTAACGAATAACTTCAGGGCAGATGATTTTCAACGACGATCCATCAGCGATGAGGAATGAATTTTTCAGGACAGTCACGGTCCGCCGTATTTCGAGAATTTCAGAAATTTTGCGCTTGCTTTAAGCGATTTTAATCCATGTCAGATTTTACAATTTCATTCTACGCGTTTCCGAAATATCTATAATTATACCTCGGAAACGAGAGAACTGCATAAAACATAATATGCGAGAATTTTTTGGACAATTGTTTTGTTATCGTATTTTTGGAGTTCACGAGTTCAGGGACGAGTGTTCAGGTTATGCATTTCGTGCATAAATATATAATACTTTATATCGTAGACCGGTTCAAAAAAAATGTTCGAGTTTCAAATTTTTTTCTTTTACTTTTCAACTTTATTTTATCGCTCGTTCAAATTTCGTGTGACTCGTCCTCGAGAAACGTAACAGATCCGAAACTGAAAACAACTTTTTTTACCACCGCTTTCGAAACGGTATTCGGAAATTTCCAAACGCGATAATTATTCCAAATAGTTTTACGTGGATTCCTTTAATTCAATTGAAAAAAATAATAATAATAATTCGTGTTTTCCACTCGCTGCAAATAAGAAAAAACTTAAATCGACGTTCGAAAAAAAGAATTCCGAGCTTTCGCTCGAAGATCTTTTCAAAGTTCAACCCGATCTGAAATTTTCGCGATGTCTGTGTTTAGAAATTTCTCAAAAACGAGCTTTTTTGGGAATTCTCTTCAATTCGAAGATTCTTTGCACACAGCCCCCGAGCTTTTTCGAAAGCTTTTTTCTCACAACAAAATGCCAACTAAATTCTCAACGAGCAAAGAGTTTAAAATTTTTATCATTCTCTTAAACCGGTCTAATATGCACATTTCTTTACATACGTACATATATATTTATAACTATAGGTAGTGGGAGGTATTAGTAAAAGATAGTAGCGTGTTTTCGTCGAAAAGCTTCTTGGAATAGCTATTATAATACCTGTGGAGTACCTACCGTCTTATTTCTTCGTATATTACACACATAAAAATATACAATATAGCTATACACCTACATATAAGCCATAAAGTTTTTCATTTTGATTTTTAGCTGCAAGGCTAACTTACTTATATACACTTAGGTATAAAACATTATATTATATTTTCTGCACATACCCTCTCTACCTTCTCTACCCTATAATAATTGCACTTCTTTTGACTCTCGCATGATTTTTGAGTTACGCACGCACGTACAAATATTTATACCATTTATATATATATATATACACGTATATGTATACCGCATAAATATATACACGGATAAATTATACATACGTCCATTAAATGCTTCTTATTATTATTATCATTATTATTTTTTTTAATTTTTTTTTTTTTTTGTTCTTTTTCATTCACGAATAAATTGAAGTTTACTCGTACTTGTGTACATACCGTATGTATATTACACCTGGCTCGCAGCGCGAGTTACTCCGCAAGTTTTACATGTATTAAATTCGTGCTAAAATGCATCCTAAGTCAGAGGGGCAATGCACTAACTTCTGGAGGGCCTCAATCGCGCGCACGGAGGCACGAGGAAGAAGTAGAAGCAGCAGAAACAGAAGAAGAATAAGAAGAAGAAAAATACGAAGGGCGGGGTAAAGGGACGCTCCGGCAGGTGGGCCTGCAACAAACTTCGGCTCAAAGAACTTTTGCAGGGCGTTGATCTTTGCCGGGAGCTGCTCGGATCTCAAGTACAAATTCATACCCCGAAATGCATCGCGGTATCCAAACGCAACCTGCGCGATCAAAAAATATATTATATCAGGCCCTTTTTATACATTTGTTTGATTTTTTTTTTTTTCTTATCAAGAAATTTGGAGAAAAAAAACGTAGAGAAAATTATTTTTCAAACGAGTCTTTGAAAAGTGGAGTTGGCAAAAAGATATCGAAGTCGAAAAATGATCGACCGATCGATTTCTCTGGCCCTGAAATTTGTTTACATAATTTAGCGGTTGAACCATTGTACGATGTGTGTAACGCGCATCATGTAGCATAACGCGCGGTGGGTATTTCCCGAATTATTTGGACGATTATTTTCGCGTATCGATTGATCAAATATTGTTGAATAGATACGTCATCTTGGAAACCCGTCTTCGTTTTAAATAGCATTATGATTAATGAAATAAGGGGAAACAAAAATAGTTCGCGACTCACGTGTTAGAGGAATATATCAATTGCACGATTTTTTCAGAATTGTTGCTTAGGACATTACTGCTTATCGCTGTCCAATTATAGCTGATTTCAAGTTTTAACGATCGTTCGCGTTGATGTTGAAGAAAAGAAAGAAAAAAGAAAAGAAAAGGAAATCGTTTCAAATAACGATCGAGTAATAGCTTATTGGTCGCAAGGTGGATTATATGCGTTATAGTTCGTTTATATATATCAGACTATGTGAACACCCAATCATGAAGAACGTTACGAACGTGCAGGGCTTCATCGTCTTCGTCACATACATTCACTGTGCACTGTGCCCGCCTGCTGCAAAAACGTCTCAAGTTCCATCCATCGTCGCGTCTAGTTTATAAGTAAGCGGAGACGAATGCAGAAAAATGAGTTAAAACAAGAATAAAGAGAGTCATGGAAGAGAAGCAAAAAAAAAACAGAAGAGAAAAAAGAAAGACAAAGGAATAGAAAAGAATATTGGAACTGGAGAAAAAAAAAAAATTAACTAACAAAATTGATATCAGGAAAAAAATTAGTTCAATCGAAATATGCAGAAAGTGTGTATGAAAGTAATTGAAAATTCGTAAAAGTAATTGAAAATCACGAAATAGGTGAAAAAAAATGTAAGACAGAAACGGGGGGAATAAAAAAAGAGCAACACATACATCCTTGCTGTATAAGTACAAAGCGCCAAAAACCGCCTAGCGATTGCATTAAGTAGAATCTACCATGATGGTTGCAGCCTGCTGCAAAGGCTGGGAGGGTTTTACGGGGGGGTTAAGAGGAGAAAGAGGAAAAGGGGCGGAGGGAAAAGGGGAGAAGAGGGAGAGACAGGAGACGGGCCTAGAAATTAGGTTGTTGCACCGGTCCCCGGGTGGGGGCGTCCAAGGCCCCTGCAACTTCTCCTCCACGAATTTAGGCCGTTGCACTTTCCGGTGGGTATATAGTGTACAATAATGGCGTATAGAGGAAAAGGGAGGGGGCCCAAATAGGAGGAATAGCCAGAGGTATGGTATATCGGAGATGGTGGTTTTTGAGAGGGGTGTTGCGGGAAACACAGAGAAGGAATTGAGGGAACACGCTGCCTGGTATGGGGGTGAGGAGAAAGAGGAGAAATATAGGGGAAACAAGAGAGAGCGTATTTAGGTGCTGCAGTTTCGCGGGAGGGCCATCATGGGACCGAAACTCTTTTGAGGTGAGGGAACGAAGGGGTTCTAGCAATGAGGCAGGGACGGCTTAAAACCGCATCGTACCTTGCGTCAGCTTCAAACCTCCATTTTTATTCGATTTTTTTTTTCTCTTTTCTTTTTTCTCTTTTTTCTTTCATTTTTTCCAACAGTCCAGGCGGTCGGAATTTTTTTCACCCCGCCATTGCTGTATGGTTAGGTTAATTTGAATTTTTTATTTTCATTGTTTTTTCATCTACTTTTCACATCGTATAATCATCACGTGTCCGTAGCGGGTAGTAAAATGTAATTTTAAGTGGGAGGATTAGAAAAACTGAAAGAAAAGGAAGAAAAAATGGATGAAAAAATTCTTTTACATATGGTAGTCGGTTCGAGTTAGGAGAGTGTTAGACTTGCGCTCGGTTTTATCTGGTACACTTGCACACGGGTGCATCGCAATTATAGCGATTAAATGGTGAGTTAGTGTAGAGTGCAACGTTTAATATTGTATATCTATATAGATCGAATGTCTGCGCTGAGTCGATTTAGACTCAGGTTTTTTTCAATGACTCTGTGCTGTTGGGGTTTGAGGAGTTTTAACACGTAGTAGAAACCGGGCGTTGGTTCAATAAAATCAAGTAATTGCGGCTGCTGCTACTGCCACTGCAGAGGGCTGGAGTGAAATTATTGGCAAAACGAGTTCCACGAATTATTCGTAACCACGTAACGTTTTTTTCTCCGATCTGATGCATCGCGCTTGTATACGAAACTCACACGATACGCGCGGTTATCTAATCGCTCAAATATCGCGACAAACGAGCAAACATATTTTTACACTCCTTTCATTCTGAAATACAACCGTGAAGTGCGTTTAATAACAACGGAAGAAAAAAAAAGGAGAAAAAAAAAAAGAAAAATCAACTACGATGCATCGGTAAACTGTACACATATAAGAAACTTCTCGTTACAGAGAATTGGGAACGAAGTGCATCGAATTGCAATGCGGTATAAAGAATCGTCTTTCGAACCGTTGCAGTTGCAGTTTCAGTTGCAGTTGGAGAGTTAGGAAAGAAAGAAAAAAAAGAGGAAGAAAAAAGAAACCAAAGGAGGACGTGACGCGGTGGGACGCGAAGAACGAGCCTCCCCTGGGGGAAAAGAATGAATCGTAAAGATGGTGCATGTAAGGGGGATCGGGCCCACCGGTCCCACCGATATCTCTACATGTCTATTACACAAAAAGAAAGAAAAAAAAAGGCCGAAGGAAAAAAAGTGGCCAAATGCACCTAGCAACTAGAGGGCGGAGCGCCAAGATTGGCCAAGAGAAAAAAAAAAAAGAGAGAAAGCTGCTGGATATGTGAACGATATTTTACAACGTCGTATAACTACGTATATTTCAAAGTGCCCGATTATGCCAACGTGGCATTGAAATGAGAGAAGAAAAAGCTCCGTTTTCCCCTCGAAAGTCTGCTGCACTCTATAGCAAATGCATCTAGTTAAGAAAAAAAGAAAAGAAATCAACGATCGTCTAACTACTCGATATACGCGCTTATTTAAGATTCGTTTTCATCAGAATCCTTGCGATAACAAAGTAATTTATCTCAGTCATCCCAAATTACTTGATAAAAAAGTTTCTACAGACAAAATTCTGATACCCCATTGAACTAAAAGAAAAAAATATGTATATGTATAAATTATAGTCATAGGTCTTTCTTTTCCGCCCTACGTTGGTTACGTCGCTGGTAACGTTTTTTCGTCACGGCGTTGAGTATAGGAATAAGACAAAATATATGAGAAGAGGGAGTAGGAGTGTTGCAGAAGAGAGAAAGGAGGGAAGAGTAAAAAGAGAAGAAGATCGGGGGGGGAATCGTGGCATGCATCGCTCGCCAAATGGGGTTTTAGGGGGGTATAAGCGGTACGCGATGCATTTTGGGACTAGTCGTCCGTTCGCCCGATGGAAGTGAGACGATCGTTGGCGTCAGGAGAAAGAGGGTGGCGGTATTTGGGGGAAAGGGAGATCGACGGTGAAACGAAGGGGGGCCCTAGCAACGAGAAGAAGACGCCTAGCAACGCCTGGCCGCGGGCAGAGGGAAGTTCGGGAGGGGGGAAAAGGGACCTAGCATGCATTTAGGTGCATACAGGTTGAGAAGCTGGCCCCGTACGAAAAAGTAACCTGAGTGGGGGGTAAGTAGGGTTCACCGGAGGTTTTCGACTCCTTCGTCCGTCGCGTTCAGGTCCGCCGCAACTAGTTTCAGTGGTTCGCAAATTTAATATACATCGGGTCAACTTTCGCGAATAGAAGTATCGCAATGACCGTTAATACGTCGCTTGGTTCTCTCAATTTTTTCCTTTTTTTTTCATCATTTTTTTCCCCCCATTCGATTCGCCCGAGCTTTTCTCACTGGATTTCATCCGCACGCTTTTGTCTATCGATACACGTTGAAAATTTGAGAAATCGTTGCCAAATGTAACGCGTTACTAGCTGCCCTGAAACGAGGGGAAATCGGATGAAAATACGCGCCCGCCAATTTTTATGTATAAAAATCTGCTTGAGCACTACTTTTTAAAGTGCAGGACGCTGGCTGAGATGGTTGAGTGATGCTGGAGATGATGTTACGCCAGCGGTATCGAAGAATACGTTATTTTCTCTTTATTCACAGCCTGCTGTTTCTACCGCTCCTTCTCCTCATCCTTCTCCCGATGCTGTTGCCGCTGCATTGGTTACATCCAAATTCTGTCGGGGACTTTTTTTGTATGGGAAAGTTAGCGCGAGCTCAATTCACCATGAGTAAATCTATACAGACGTTTAAAATCTTGTCTAACCTCGATAAATCATTGCTACACGATCGTGGAAATGTGTCATGCAAAACGAATCGACAAAGAAACAAAAACAAAAAGAAACAAACGAGATTATTATTATCTGGATTATTTTCGATTGCGGAAATAAAATATCGCGAAGAATCGATTACCAATCAATGAATTAATTCTATGTGGACTTTTATTCGTTCGTTGAATTTGTTTTTGTTTCAAATTAAATTCGGTGCATCATAAGCAAAGAATACCTACGTTGAAGATGCAAATTATAAGAAAAAGGAAAAAAAAAAATGGGGGAGGCGGTTAAGTGAAAGTGAATCGCCTTGAATGACATGTTCCCAGGATCCTTTTCTTAATAAACGCGATCATATGGCGGAAGCCAAAGGTATTTGGCTTCGATATTCCAGACGTAATGAGGCTTCTTTCAATATCGCTTGTAGAACAAGCGTCTGGTTATGATATAGGTATACATAGTTGTATCGGTAAGAAAAACAAATTTAATAATGAAAATAACATTTGACAAATAAAATAAATAAACGGCTATCGCTTAGGGGGCGGAAAAAGGGACGACGTAAAAAGTCGGCAATATCTGACTAACGATCTGTAGAGTAGAATGTGTATATGGCGTTCTTTTATACGTATAGCGAACCACCGGAAGGACGTGTCTAAGTCGAGCATGCGGTCGTTGGTTTAACTTGGTTACTGCTTTGGCTGCTACGCTATTATATGCGTATAGTATATAAACTGCAGTTTGTAATTGCGCCGTCGCCTATCGTGGTTCGCGTCCAAGAGTCCCCAGTGCGATAAAAAGTGCATTGTTCCCAACCGAAGCGGACGGGTGCAATGACGGTGTTATCTCTGATTCACACTAGGATAAACTCACGTGATAACAAAACCCGACTAACCGAGCAAATAAATACTAAAATAACCAACTATGAGACAGCCAAAACATATTTCGATCTCGTATGACGTTACGTCATTTTATTATTCAGACACGTTCCGCGTAACGTTTATATATCGAACAGATTCTTTCGCTGATTTTTTTCCCAGTTCGTCGGACGGGTTCGATCAGATTTTTTAGAACGAACGATTTTTTCCAAGTTTCTAAACGCGCGGAAAAAATAAGTTGGAAACTAATTGGGAATCTATCCAGCTGCGGTTTCGGTACAGGATGATTCAATGAACGAATAGCGCGTTGGTTACTTCACTGTGAGTGAAGTAAAAATAGAATCTTTAGGATTTTCATCGGTCAGAAATAGTGAACGATTACATATTGGACAAGCGTTTAACGTGCTGCACGTGACAAGCGGCCGAGGAATGACTGAACACGAAGGTGTAGGCCACGGGCCAACCGACCGAGAACAACGAATATTCGATCAAACTCACCCAGTACGTTGCTCCCCCGACGGCATTCAGGAGCTTTTACAAATTACTGCGTTTACCCTTCGACGAATTCCTCACAATTTCTTCCTCAAAGATTTTTTTTTTTCGCCCTTCTTTTCCGCCTTTAATTTTCATTCAGCTTCCAAGGACTTTCGGTAACTAGAATCCCAAAAAAGTAAATCTTCGGATCCAGCAACAAGTAGATCGAAAATAGATCCGATCGGATTAGCGCGCTTACAATCAGATATCGTCCGATTTGTACCGATCTAATATCGGATCGAAGTTGTCCAGCCGATCAGATTTAATGAAAAAATAAAAACTGAATATTTGCGTAGCAATCGATGGAAATAAGGTGAATAGAAATTGTTAGCGTACGATGGAATTTAGAATCGACCCAATAACGAACCGATAACACCGGTACCGGCCATCTTTGATCTGTACAACAACGTACTCGTTTCTTCTTCGGACGTGCGTGCAAGGTACCGTGTCAGATTATCATCAAGTGGCACTTTTCACTGTGTTTACGCGCGAACGAGTGTGCGAGGGGCGCACAAAGGGGCGCAGATTTTTATCGAGAGGGTCTTGTCAGCTCGAAACCAACCCTCGCGTCATTCCAGAGCCCGTACAGACATGCGAAAAAAATCAAATAAATAAAAATAAAACAAATGAATAAATGGGAGGGGGGAAAAAAAATAAGGAAAAAAAGAAATCGTATATCGATGTCCGAATTCACGACGAATTCAACCTGCAACGATCGAATGATGGAAATTTATCCATCGGAATAATAACGGTTTACTCATTCCTCTGATCCGGTTTAACGTAATGAAAAAGTCGGGGGTCATCAGGTGCTTCTATTGTAAATTTATTCATGGTTAAAGACTTTGCCTGATCAAAGCTGAGGAAGAAATTTAAATAATAAATATCAATGATCGTTGGTTGAATATTATGTAAGTGTCTGTATACCGCGTGCCCACGTGATGTTAAAGTACATGTGCAGTATACGCTTACATCTTCAATGAAACTAAACTCATTGACGTCTGAAATTTGTTATTGGCGTCTATTTATAACGGGCGTCGTTTTGCGGGTACATAACAATTATTTTTATCTTTAATACAATCAATTAATACGCCACGAACACGTTTATCTGTTATGTGAATTAGATCGTTCGTGCAATTCGTGTGAAAGCTGTGCAGATATCTTCCGTACGCAAAAATGTTATTTTATCAATGTGTCGAAGTTTGTTACGAACATATTATAACCCGCGCGTTGATCATCTTCGTTTTCGTAAATCGAACTTATGTATTCTCATAAATCTACGTCAAAGCAAACAAAATTCGTTTTCATTAGACCGGAAGCGAAATGAGAGGCCAGAAATAGTTGTATCGTTAAAAGATGTATTACATGCGTCATAAAACGTTGTTTGCAATGTGACTGAACCAAGTCACGTTCCATTACCCGTGCTGCAATCTTGCAGGACTGCAATCTCAATTAGATTCTATCTATCAAAAAAAAGAGAAAAAAAAAATCATACTCCTTATAGCGCTAGACATAATAAATCGATTTTTCTTCATCTATTCATCCACAGCGATCAACGCTGTAGCTAATTCTTCTTTTTTTTGCCTCGCCATTCTCTCGATTTGAATAACTTTCATTCAGCACATTACACAAATCCTACTCCGAAGAAATTATCGTCCTCTATCGTCCTCAACACCGAAAATACCTTACCTATTTTTACGTACAAAAAAGAAAGCAGATATACCACAACGACGACGACGACGTTGTCCCGCACTTGTTGAGTCCGCATGCTACACGATCACGCAAAGTTTGGTCGTAGGAATAAATTGTTACGTAAACATGACGGGGGTTGGAGGGTGCGGGGCACGCGCGTGGCGCAAGTTCTCGCTCCCGTTCTCGCGCGGTTTATAGTCGGGAAGCTTGAGATACAAGAAAAGAAGAAAAAGAAAAAATTGGATTCGTTTGATAACCTTACGTATCAGCTGTATTATCGTTGATTGATTCTTTTTTCGTTATCATTCCGATCGATGAATTTTTGGAGATCGATTGAAAAATTTATCTCAAAATTCCCGTGCACAATGACGTTTTCAAGTTGGTGAAACGCAAATTTCCCGTATCATGGGATCGAGAGAAAAAAGAAAAAGGGAAACGATGATAAAAATGAATAGATAAAGAAATTTTGTTGAGTAAAAATATTTCAGACTCTGTAAAAGACGATGAGTGTATTTTCTTTTCAAGCTTTTTCATGAATATTATATTAAGAGGCTTGCGGAGATACGGAGAGGGTTTATAGATCCCCCGGTTTTCCTTTTCTAAACCGGCGTCTCTCCTTCCTCTTCCTCTTTCTGAACGACACCCTATCCCTCCCACCGGTTTTCATCCCCCATCCCCCATCCCCACCATTCCACTCTCGATTCTCCTCCGCAGTGCAGAATCCATCTCCTTCCTTAAGGAGGCCATATTTCATAAGACTTTGGTGATGTAGTTCGTTGTTCGCCATATTTCTACTGCTGCTGCGGTTCGTTTCGGTCCTTTCCGAGTCTAGCCGTATAACGCTTGCGCTCTCTTCGTTTTCTTCCCATCTTGTTCCAACATTTTATAGCACTTCTGGGCGGCCCGATCTATACGTATAATATACCTATGTGGAGTTTAGGCCGGGCATCTGATATCACCAGAGTCGAAATTTAGCGCCTACTTCGAACTACCGGCATTAAAATTGCAGCTAAAGTCAAAAATGGTAGTAAAATAGGTTCTAGTTCCATTTCAATGCGGTCTGAAGCCACCCCAATTTCCTTAAGTTAAAACTACAATTCGAAAAAAAATTCTTATTTTTTATCGGTACCAAAATTCAGCGCAAAAGTAGGGCTCGTTTGAGAACCTCGTAGGGTCGACCCTTGAGGTATATAAAAGGCATACGCTGCTGTTGCCCACCACCGATGTAATGTTTCTTTTATTGATTTTATGTGGGAGCCAACGAAAATTACGCCACCGTAAAATATGCACGGGAACTCAATCCGATGGTTTTCTCCCCGTTTTCGCACAAACTAACCGTACACGTTATAACTGTACACCCCATTTTCAAATCGTATCTAACTTTTCATTATTCATTGATCAGGCTATTTTCTAACCCTCAATATTTGTTCGAGATTAATTAACTAGATATTACATCCGGTAAGATGAGAGAATAAAATTAAACAAAAAAAGACAGAAATCATTGCGTCCTTGATCTATGACCTTTTTGGATCATTGTGGGATCGTGATTTGGCTGATTTTCGGTCGGTGCGATTACTTGATCGCTCGAACAAGCAGCTAAAGGATCTTAATAGGGTATGCAGGGAATCCAAAGAGTTTGTTAAAATGGTCAAACCCTTTCAGACCCGACTAATCGGGTGTTAAATCACGAAATCACTGCGCACACAATCGTGTAATGTTCGATAGGAGTGCCGAATCTTGTGATTATTATTTGCTGAAAGGCAAAAAATTAAACTAAAGAACAAAAAAAAAAAGTTAACCAAATCGTTGATTCGCCGCGTTTAAGGGTTTCAGGTAAACGTTCCACGGATCTCAAGTGTTCTACTGAGCGGGTGATTAACAGATGATAAGATGTTGACAAGGTTCCCAGATTAACGGGGGTGGCGTTTATCTCCCTCAGTCAATTAAGACAAGGAAGAAACCGCAAGAAGTTCAGGATCACCGCGTAAAACCACCAGATTCTCAAGTGATCGAAGTTACGCGACGCGACGCCTCGAATGGAATGATGAATCAACTTCTCGACTTCGAAAACTCAGAAAAAAAAATCTGGAATCGATGTTGGCTCAGATTTTCAAAATTTTTTATCAGCGTATTGAGTTCGTGATAGAAAAATGAATGTTTCAATTTTTCGCTGTCTCCATTTTTTTTTCAAGTCAGTACCGAAGATATCATCCCTTGGACCCTCGAATCTGTATAAGCAAAAAAAAAGGAAATGAAGTAAAATGAAAGAGAAAAGAAAGAGGCTTTCTCTTTTTGCGCGAGATGTTGGAATATGTGAATCTGGATATGTGATAAGAATATAAGTTGAATAAAGAAGGACCGTCGCGGGTCGAACGACGGGTGGCTGAGATCTTTGACTGGGTATGACCAGCCGCGGTGGCACGAAAAGCGTGAAGGGATATTTCCGGCGGTCGGCGTCGGTAGCGTCGCGGCGTCAATAGGTCAAGGGCGCTCCCACGATTCTTGGCGAGGCGTAGGTGGAAGTATAGAGGTGGTTTCGCGTTTAAAGTGTGCGTTGACAAATCACCCTTTTCCAACCGAACGCCCCTGGAAAAAAGAAAAGTAGAAAAAAAAAAAAAAAAAAACCAACACCGATCGACTGCTTTGTTCTTATCGTCTGCAACCGGGTGCTAAATTTCACGTGTGTTAAAATACGAATCGGTATACGTAGGTACATATTTTGTCAACCCAACTCAACCCGACACAACGTAAATTCACCTATTGTTTTAAGTATCGTGCGTGACTCACGACCGATTTGTATTTCTCTCTTTTTCCCTCCGTTCATTTCTTTCCTCCAGAAATGAGGAGATAAAATTAACGACAAAAAAGTAAAAGAACAAAAAAAGATAACAACAAGCTCAAATGAAAGGAGAGAAAAGAACAACGGAAAACGAGAAAAACTTGGATAAATAAATTTCAATCCAATCGATTACTATCAAACTTTCCCTCACCCTCTGTACCAGCAACGCGTGACGTTACTATTTATACGCTAATGTACCAAAGACGTATTCATATATGTATACCAAATACATACGTAAGTATAGGGTATATATGTATGTACAGGCGTAGCACGTTTCCGCCACATCCATCCCCCTTCAGGAATCGATTAGCCACTTCCGTTACGGTTAAAATTTACTCTAATTGTCGTCGGCTATCAGGTTTTTTCTTTTTTGTTGCGTTTTAGTTTTTTTCTTCGCATTTTTTTGGGTTTTCTTTTTCCAAAAGTCTGCACAAGGTGCAATACATATGGATACGCGCAAAGCGTTCCTTTAAATAATTAAAAAAAAATATCTCTCATCAACAATTAGCATCTAAAAATATTAAAATGGCTGACTAATAAATGTGTGTATTATTCATATTTCCAGTGAAAAAAATTTTTTTTTAATGATTCTCAAATTAATTATCGCTGCAAAAAACAAATAAAGAAAGAAACTAGACAGATAATCTTGCAAATATTTGTACGAGGATTTTATTGTACAAATACATTTGGATCTAAAATAATACGCGTACGCTGCATCAGCATAACTTCCGGACTCTTTTGCACGCAAAAAAGCTGAAATTTATTACGGGTTCGCTGACTATTCGATAATTATCATTATTATTATCTTAATAATCACCTGATATTCAGAGATCCTTAATACTACCGAAAATGCGTAAAAAAAAAGAAACGAGTACAGTTAACCCAGCGGATCTCGATGAGCCGACCCTAAAAAATTCCGATGCAGATTTATCGGATTTTCCGTCACCGCATCGGATCTTTCTTCCAAAACTTCGAGACTGAGAGAATGTCCGGTCTTAAAATCCAGTGAATTTCGAAATCTTCCGTCGACGAATATGTCATCGTTACAATTCAACGAAAATAAATTTTTTCCGGGTTCTCCGGCCTTCGAAACACGAAGATTTGGAATACAATTTTCTCGGGCAAAACGGAAGGTTGACAAAAAAGAAGATAGAGAGAAGAATAAAGAAAAAAATTTCAGAATCAGGTGGGTTGACAATGACTGTGAATGGTGCACGTATAATAATGTAGGTACTCAATTATGGTATTTTTGATCTTTAGTACAACACGGTGAGTATCTTGTTAAGTAAAAAATAAAAAAAAAAAAGCAACGAAAAAAAAAAAAGCGAGTAATTTTATTCGTTCGCTTCAAGATCCCCCCTACCCTTTAACCCCCTGGAGTTGATCTTGTTCGTGGCCACGCGACCGCACCACCTTTGCACGGTTTGGTTGGGGGGTAGTTGTGTGTGGCGTTCCGCTACAAAACGTGACTCTCGCTTTTCCCGGGGTCGTTGGTTGTATAGAAAGCGAAATCTCTCTCTACCCACATTCCACCCATTCACACGAGTCAGCGTAGCTAAAAAAATGTTGAAAAAACAAAAAAAAACGATGAAAAATAAATATGAAGAAAATAGAAAAAAACCAAAAAGAGAAAACTAAAAACTGTACGCATAGAGTAGGGAATAAAAATGAAAAAACAAAAAATAATATACATACACGGTACGAGAAAAGCAAGAACGGCGAAACGAAAAAAACTGAAAAAATAAAGTAAATTTATAAAAAAATAATAATAATAATAAAAGAACGGGCCGTCGCGCACCACGGTCACTCGTTTTCATATACAAATATAAAGGTGCATATATATGTCTAAAAATATATATAGAGATATGTATATGCATGTATATATGTGTAGCATAGTGTAGAGCTGCGGCGAAACTGGCGGAGGGTGGGAGAGAGAGAAAGAGAGAGAAATAGAGCAGAGGGAAAGAGAAAATGTAGGGGGCGTAGGCGGTTGGAGGGTGAAAAAGAGGAGGAAACTGGGAAGGGGCCGGGGGGTGGGGGAGGGGGAGGAGGGTGAATACCGCGGGGTAAAAAGAGACGGGGTGAGTGGTTGCCAGGGATGAAGTGCGTAGGTATTGATCTATTTAAAGCCTAGAGTACGAAACGAGGCCCTTATTAAAAAGCGGAATGAAGCCTGGCGGACCGGGAGGAACAGAGGGGCGAATACGGAGGTAGGGATCCTGGGGGAAAAAGGAAAAAGGGAAAAGGGAAAATGGAAAGCGAGAGGAAGAGGGAGGGTAGCGACAGCATCCCCTGCTCCAGGCGAGGGAGAATGTTGTGTACCTACCTACCTCGCGCGAGCGACCCCCTGCAGCTATCTTTCTCGCTCTCTCGAGTGGTCCTGTGTGCCGTCTGTCAGGGCCGTCGCGACGATGGTCCGACGATCAGGATCAGGATCAGGATTCGGGATTACGGGCATCGGAGACAAAATCGAGATCTTCGTCATCGATAGACAGATAGAGAAAAAAAATAAGACAAAAGTCAACGCGGATGAAACAGTTCCGCACCAGCTCTTGCCGAATGAAACATCACACGGTTCAAAACTGATCACGTTTAGGACAACGAACCAGAAGGTCGTAACCCGCAAATTGCAGCGCTGCTAGTAAGCCCCTATTGCTATAAAGAATAAACGAAATCATCGTTCGGAAATGAATTTCGTTTCAAAGGAATCTACTTGGGAAATTGAATCTTTTCATTATTGTAACTTTTTACGATGTCTCCTTCTACCGGTAGACAATTTTTCAAAATTTCAACTTCAACACTGCTTTTGCAAAATCAAAATTATGCATAGTTTAAGTCTGACGCGGTGAAATCTTCGCTGTTTCTGAGGGTCACGTTCTTCCGGGATAACAAAAAAAGGTTCAAATTTTCCAGAAACTCGTGTTAGTCCCTCAGAAATTAGTACGTTCAAGATTTTTCCCAACCTCCGAATTCCGTCCCGCCAAAACTGACGCAATTTTTTTTAAGGATACGCCCGTACAGAGCAGCGTCCTAACTTTTTTGTTTGTGGATTACGTTCCTCTCGTCGTTAGACTTCCATTGACTATGTACTTATTCAGGCGATAGCCGATTGAATGCATCCCTTACTTTCGAAAAACGGAAAGGTAAAAATTAGAGTAAAAAAAGAAAAAAGGTTTCCCAGATTTTATACACGAGAAAAAAGGGATGAAAAAATATGCGTACATTCTATGATGGAAGGCAGGAGAAATGGGATGAAGAAAGAAAAAAAAAAAAAAATTACACACAGAAAAAAAATATAGCTAAAAAACATTTTGAATTTGAAGTGTAAAAGATTTCAAAGGACCACGCACTGTATAAAGGGAGGGTTCCATCCCTTGATCTGACGGCCCTTTTCACCTCCGGCAGAGTGTGCTAGCTAGGAAGGCCACCCCCGTTAGATATAAAATCCACGATTTTAAAGCATTTTGGTATCGATCCCAGTTTTTAGCACTAGATGCGTGCCTCGATGGTGGGGAGGGTGGTTTTGTTCGGAGTTGCGGTGGGGATATTCTACCCCCATTCGTACGACGGTGCTACGCGTGGTTATACATATATGTATGTATATAAATCTATATGTATATAATATGGGATGTATAAGTGCGTAAATGCATAATAAAGTTCTTCAGGAAAGAATCAGAGGGTCTGAAGTACGTTTTTATTCAACATCACGCGCTGCCTCAAAGTATACCGACAATAATTCTAGTGAATCAATATATTAAAAAAATTCAGAATTTTCCAACCGTTTTTTTTTCCCCCCTTCTTTTTTTCCAAAAACAACAAAAAATAGCTTCAAACATCCCACGCACATGGAGTTTAGTTCTTTTTTTTTTTTCTTTCTTTTCTCATACAACACCGTTTTCACTTTTGATAAAAAACTTTACGCCACCAAATTCCACATTTTTTTCTGAATGATATTCTCAAAGGGAAGAAGGAAAGAAAAAAATCATCATTATTACTATTTTATTTCATAATTTGTTTTCGGTTTTTTTTCTTTTTTTGGTTTTTCTGTTTTTGTTTTCCACCCGTTTCAAATTTACGCATAAATATTTTCCGGGAAGTCAATCTACTAAAAAGTAAGTCCAATTATCCAAATTGATGAAACAAAATTCCACAGCATATACAAAACTCAAGCATTTCCTTTATATACCTAGAATTTTATACATCAAAGAACACATTTCGACACACTCCCAGAGGATAATTAGTTTTAATTAACGATCCCCCTCCCCCCCTCCCCCTCCTCCCTCTCACACCACCTTCCTACATCAGACCCTAATGAAAGAGAAGGGGAGGAAATATATATATATTTTCTATACATATATGCCGTACACCCATAATACACGCGTTTATTGATATTTTTTTCTGACGAAAAAAAAAATTCCACATTCTTCAAAGAAATTGAAAAAAAAACGAAAAGGAAAAAAAAACAGAAATAACGAAAGAAAAAAAAAATGTTAATAAAAATTTTACGTACCGGTATATATATACACCCGCGCTTGAGGGATGTAAAGAAAGTATATGTATATAGTGTGGTACGTATGTACAAACGAAAGGGAAAGGTACATTTGCAAATAATTCTTTCACTCCTCATTTTACTCACGACCTCCGATGCTGCAACCATTGCCGGAAACAGGATGCGTTGGAGTATGTAAATTAGTTTATGTACACGCATACGTATGTGCATGTATCTATGTATATAATTTGCAGGTATGGGGTGCTCATGCGAGATATCAACCGAAAAATGAGGGTTTCGATAGAATAATTTTCACGAAAAACAAACGAGATTTGTATAAAAAAAAGAAAAAAAAAAACGACCATTTTGAATAATTGTACGAATAATCCTTTGGAATGTAACGATTATGTATGGATGTATAATTGCAGATTTAATTGGATCGCCAAAGCTGGGAAATAGGAAATTAGCGGACATGATTTTTTTTCCACCGTGATTCTTTCGACGCGTGCAAAGGGGATACGCAACCCTGTCCTCCTCTTACTCCTCGGAGCTTCAACCCTCTTTTCCCTACCCCAGAATCCTCCCTCCCTCCCCCCAGCTACGCTGGATCCTGCAGCTTTCAGTCTCTCGTTTGCTCTCTCGCTTCTCGGTGCCCGAGGGTTTTCTCTGTACATTATATGAAAAGCTCTGTATGCGTCTGTACACCTATTTAGGTATACACGTACATTATGTACATACATTCATATGTATATGTATATGCATATTTATATACGTCTAAACTCACCCCATCCCGCAGTTATATCCAGGATCCAGGACTCTGTACCAGTACCACCCCACTCACACGCTTCTCTCTGTATACATATATATATATATACACCCTTACGTCATTCTCCCATCTATGTATATACGTTATACATGGTATATATGTGTGTGTATACAAAACACTCTAGAAACGTACGCACTGTTGACTGTCGAGCGCTACACATCCCCATTTTTTTTATATGAAGTTTTTCTTTTTCTTTCTTTCTAATTTTTTTTCTTCACATACACATACTTTGTAAATACATCTACATACCTCTCTCTATTAATAGCAAAAAGTAATTTCGCATAGCCTCATCTCTATGCAAATTTTTTCGCGTTTTTTATTTTCTTTTAATTGTAATTTCGTTCTCTTTTTTTCTCTTTTTTTTTATTTCTTACTCAGAGCTTTTAAATTTCTTTTCTCACAAGTCGGTATATCATATATACGCGGTGTATAGGAAATTATCTAATGCGGCGTAGAAACTAATAAATTTTCATTCGTTTTATTTTTTCAAAATTGTAATTCCGATTGTTTTTTCAAATGATATGGAGGGATTATTTTATTTGTGAAAAAAAGAACCAAAAAAAAAAAAAAAATTGAGGAAGAAAAATGAATTTTGCTTTTCTTCTTTCCTCGAATGACAAAATTTGAAGAGAATAATAATGTGATAAAATAATAACCCGGACATGACCCCTGCGACGGGGTTCGTCTTCTGGAGAATAAGATATCGGAAAATTTCTCCTATACTATATACATACTTCCGATAAATTTTGTTTGTTTGTCTTTTCTCCTCCTTCTTCTTCTTATCAATATGTTGAAAAAACACATAAGAATCGAAAGAAAAAGATAAAAAGAATAAAAAACAGGAATGATCCGAACATATATATGTGATTATTGTGGGTAAAAAATATAGATACATCGAGATAAAACATATCGTTTGAGGAAAAACGGACGGTAGCGGAAGAAATGAAAAGAACAAGTAAAAATAGAAAGAAGAAAAACAAAAAAAAAAAAAAAAAATCGACAGAGTCGGAAGACATGAGAATAAAAATGAAAGAAAAGTATTCATTCTACTAACATCACTCGGAGATGAACCCTCTGACGTATATATACATAGTATCTAATCTTATGTATATCGTGGGAATATCCAAAATGACATTTTACATCTCTTCAACGAATAATAAAAACGAGGTAATTCGTTCGAAAAGTTGAAAATCCAGATGAAAAAAAAAAAAAAAAATTTTTTAATTAACAAATAGACAACGCCCTTGTTACCGAGTAATTTTATCCAGGTGGTTATATTACAACATCGCCATAAACACGTATAATATGCGCGACGCGTTTCATTTTCAAAAAAATAAATTCATAAAAACTCTTTAAAAAAAAAAAAAACGAGGAAACAATTTTTTATAAATCATAATCCGGTTTCGTTGAGAGTGTATTGTTTAATACGGTATAATATTAATCGTAATATATACTTTTTCTGTTTTTTTTTTTTAAATTGTACGCCCGGTAATATCCAGGGTTAACTTAGCCCCATGTATATATAGGTATATACTATAACTTGTACCTTGGCAAGGGCTCGGGTCGCGGGCGGGGATAAGGACCATAGAAAAATCCATACAGTTATAAAATGTGCAGAGTGCGTAATAGTACGCACCGCGCAGATTAGTTATGAAAATATAAAAGAGCCTGGTGGGGTAGGGATAGGTCACGGGATGGGGTGTGCGGAAGAAGAGGAGGAGGAGGATTAGGGTGGTCGAGAGGACTAAGGGCCGAGGGGTTCCCGTTCCTCTTTTTCCCAGGATTTCCCCTTCGACGCTGCCATCCGTCGCTTCCCGCGCCCGCTGTGACTACTAATGGCAAGATATAGTTATTATTATTTCCTTTATTTCAATTTATTTCATTTTCTCTGGAAAATTTTCTTCCATCCATTTTTTTTTTCGCCCCCCCCCCCCCCCCCCCCCCTTTTTTTGCAACAGTTTCGAGGAGAATTTTCTTCGGGTTCGGTTTCCGTGCGGAAATCACTGAAATACAGGATTGTTTAAGAGTCGTGACTTCGCCGATTTCCTAACAGACGGCGATGGGGTGAAATTTTGAAAAAAAAAATTTCTTTTTTTTTTTTTATCAAACAGCGCGGGTTGTATACGGTAGGTGGGCATGTTCGGCCTGTTAGGGTGAGAGGTTATTACGGGGACATTGGACTCCTACAAAATTCATTATTTGCCGTAACCTGCACAGCTTGTGTCAATGAATATTTGACGGAGTACGAGAGCGAAGGTTTCAATTAGCCCGAAAAACAACCTGAAATTATCATCGTTATATTTATACAACACGGAAATCTTAGATAGTGCGATATAATTGGAACGGTTGGAGAAAATTCTCAAGTTTCGGATTTTGTTGGTCTTCAAGTATTTTACGTAAAGCACTTCTGGGTTCTGCAGCCTCCGAAAGGATTGAATTTTGAGAAAACGAGAAGAAAACATCTTCGCAAATTTCAACATTGTTTTATATCGCGAAACCCTTCTCCCGTTCACAGCGAATTTGTAGAGTTTCGCGAGCAAAATTTGAAAAGAAAAAATCCTTCAAATTTCAACCCCATCGAGGGGGTGGTAAAATTTTCTTATTTTTTTGTCACAATATCCTCATTTCCTCTTTTCATAAAAAAAAAAAAAAATCTTTACCCTTCTACAGGTATTTGCATTTTTACGTTCTTCTGTCCATGATTCCAACCGACCCGAAGTGTGTGGCTATAGGTAAGGCGAAAACGGTAAAGAAGAAAAAAACGGAGCGAGAAATGGACAGAGAAAGAAAAAAGAGAAAAAAATGGCTTCATCGAGCAAACAAGTGAATCATTATCGCGCACATAAAGACGTTGTTGGTCTGTTTCCCCGTCGGTGGAATCCCTATCCAACCCCCTTCTGCCCCACCCTCTTTTTCACCCCCTGTACGTTACTGCCTACGTTAACCTAACCCCCTTTTCCCCAACCGCCCACCTTGTTTATGCGTGCTGGAAGCAGCACCAGCAGCTATCAACCCTCTGGTCGACGGCCCCGCACCCCTAAAAATCCCATGAACCCGCCACCTACTTTACTCTACACTCTATACTTCACTTTTACCGTCACAACATCTTACCAACAAGGACGTTCGCTGCAATCAGCGTTTCCGGGGTTGATTTTTCTTCTTCTTTTTTTTTCCATACCTATAATTTATCGAAAAATACGTTCTTTTTATGACCTACTCATCGGCTCTCGGATTAGGGTGATTGGAATTTTTGATTGATCAGAAAAAAATTTCAAAAGAAAATTAATTGCATTTCCATGATTTTTATTTTCACCTTTTTGTCAACGAATGAATGTATGAAGAAGCTTAAAATCTGCAGAACACCGTTCTTTTCACTTTCCTTTTTCTTTTTTTTTTTTCTGTTCACCACCCTAGCGCACATATCATAATGAAACGATCCTAAATCACAATTTCTTTTCCGGGCAACCAATCTCTGCGTTACTCAGTTTCTGCGATTGAGGACATTCGTTATCTACATCGAAGTGTTATATTATGATACGATACGTGATCTAAGGATCGAGTAAAAAAAAAAAAAAAGAAAAAGAAAAGCAAAAGGTTTCCATATCTCGTTTCGTTTTCGCAAATTGATTTCTTCTTTCGCACGCCTCGTTCTCTCATATACGTGTAATTTTTCTTTTTTTCTTTTTCCGCACACCTGCACACATATTGCTATAAACAAATTGCTACGTATGTATGTGTCGAGTAAAATAACGAGACTAATAAGGAATGAAAAAAACAAAATAAAATAAATAAATATATTCATATCATCCTTTGAGCAGTTTTATACCTATTATCGGTGGTGGGTAGCGATCCTTGTGAGAGGAGATGTGTATTAATCATTTCCAAGTGAGACTTTTGATCTTGGTTAAAGGACAAAAGAGAGTCAAGATCGACCCAACGACCTTCCGCTCTCTCAAACGTTCGACCATACCTACTATTGATCTCGAGTGCCTTGATCTCTTCCTCTCATCTGTACAAGTAATTAAAGAAATCTCCCCCTCACCCACCCCCTCTCTGATTTCACTCTTTTCTTTTTTCATTTTACTTTCTCCGTTATTCTGTTTTATTTTATTAAGAAAAAAACCAACAAAAAAAAAAGAAGAAATTTCTCATTTTCTTTTCTTTTCTTTTCTATTCCATTTTTTCTTTTTTCATTACGAGAATAACCTTTCAATTAATCCGTTACACAAACCGTAGCGCACCTTCCTCTACTTCCTCCGCCCCCCACGATTGATCAATCTGCTTCTCATCCTATCTTTTCTCTTCAATGCGTTCATCCCTCCTGATTTCAAAGAATTTTTCGTCCGTATTTATCTATTTATGATTTTTTTTTTTTTGTGTTCAAAATTTTTTTCCTGATTTCGGTCCATATCATATCTACTTTAGTTTCTTCTTTTCTATTTTCCTTTTTTTTGGTCCAGACCGCGAAACGAAATATGAAGTGATTCTACGTTTGTACGAAGAAGTCGACGTAGTAGGTACCAATTGCGAGTGACTGTAGATAAATTGGATGAGGTGAAACGGACACGCGATTAGGTCCACGATTACCCGATACCCTAGCGATACATCGGTAATAACAATGGCGATGATGATAATAAAAATAATAATAATAATAATAATAATAATCATAACGATAATGATAATACGTATAGAGGTGTGCAATGGTGGCGAGAGAAAAGTGATCGGAATAAAAAGAGATGGAGGGAATTATACGCGTATAGGGAAGAGGCTGTACAGAGGGGGATGGGGGAGGGAGGGAGGGAGTATGGGGGGGATGGGGGGATGGGGTGAGGTCGCGTTCGCAACAGCAGCAGCTACAACTTCAGCAACACTGGTGTGCTCATGCATAATTCAATCAGAGTTAGACTAGAAACGTCAATACAGCTCGCAGATTATTTCTTTTCCCGGGCTGCTTTTCTCTCTCTTTCTCTTTTTCTTTCTCTCTCTCACTCGTTTCCATCTTTCTCGCTTTCTCTCCATCTTTTCCCTTCCTTCTCCTCTATCCGTCTCACTTTTACTCTCCGCGTCCCTACGCAGTCCCGCTCTGAGGGTTGTGGATGATGGTGGAGGACCGAAACCGGGGTGCCGTTCTAAGGGCGCGCAACGTGGGAGGGAGCGAGACGAACACCGAGGAGAAGAAGAAGAGAAGACATCGCAGAAACAGAAAAAGAGAAAGGGGGATGAACGGGGAGGTTGAACCACCTTCTAGCTCTGGTACAACCATCCCCGACCCCCTGAACCCCCGTTTCCTCTCTCGCCTATCCATCCATCCCCACCATCTAGTTCTTCTTTTATATTTTAATCAACTAATTCTGCGCAATGCGTACGTTTTATTACTCCCCTTCGGCCATTCCGCGTTTTAATTGCTAGCCTCATCTCGCAGCTGATTCGATGGGATTTTTTCGGTGTTGGCCAATGAGAGTAATGACGAGGACCGAACGAGTTTTTGGCCGCATAAATTTTTCAACCATCGGGGCTGTTTTTCTTTTTTTCTGTTTTTTTTTTTTTTTTACATATAATTCTATTCTAATCATTTTTTATTTTTATTTTTTGGGGGATTTTTTTAGACTTTGTTCGATCTTTTTTAAAAACGAAAAAAAAAAGAAACTATTGCCGGTCTTTTGTGATCGGAAAATACCAAAAATTTTGTGGAAAAAATTGAGAATTTGATATGAAAATTGAGATTACTAGATGCGTGTAATGTAAAAATCCGAGTAAAATACGAGGAAGGACGTTGTAATTCTTATCCGGGAATAGGAGGTCAGTGTCGCGTGACCCTTTTACCGGGTAGTCGGTTGCGGGGTGCGAGTTGACCTCTTAATATAACCGCGTCGCGGGCATCGGCGTCTGCCCAGATTCTAATTGAGTTGATAACCCGTCCGCGGGTTTCTTGACGCGAAGGAATGCGGGCCCGAGCCCTTCCAAGGGTAGATCGGAAATCAAAAGCATCGAATGGATTTGAATATTTCCTCACGGAATCCCAACCCGCGTATGGCTTTCTCCTCGAGAGAAAAGCGCCTGTTGATTTCTTCCGTGCTGCCGAGGTAAAAAAAAAATGAACAGAAAAAAGAAAAAGAGTAAAAAAAAGGAACAGGGCAACCGCGGCCACGATATACAACGTTTTTTTTTCCTCCCTTTCTTCGTTCGTCCTTTTTTTTGTTGTTTTTGTTTTTATTTTTTATTTTCTCCTTCTCTTCTCTTCATTCCGGAAACAACCGGAAAACCCGTCTTCCGGGCATGAGTGTAATAATAATAATATCGATATCGAGTTACTGACACGGGTAGAAAAAAATCCTGCAGTTCTATATAACGATATAGGTACATAGATATACATGTATATTCGTTTAGGTAATACATTTTCATCGTACAAATTTATCACTCCTAGAAGTGTCAGATCCGCTGTATTGTAAATATATAATAAACATAATATGTATATACTATATTGAATATTTCGTTGATGGAAAAGAACGTGTATATAACATCGTGTTATATATGTACATAACATTTAAAAGAACGGGCGCCGGGGCCTTGCGACAATGCGAATTATCGCGGGACACAGAAAAGAGAAGAGAAAAAAGAGGGTAGTTCGCGGGGGTGGTGTCGGCGGTGGTGGTGGGTTCAGGAAAAAGGGAGAAAAGTGAAGGGAGGAACGAGGGTTGGGATGAAAAGAGAGTAGGTAGGTGAGAGAGAGGGAGAGGGGGGTGGGAGCGGGGGCGGGGGCGGCGGGTGGATGGGGAAGGCGAAAGGATGAAAGAGGTGGAGGAAGAGTGGCGGCGGCGGCAAGGCCCGGTTTTTAATGCGAACTCCGCGTACCGCGAGCTCTGTGTTTTACATAGTCGAGGGTTTGTTCCCCTCTTTTTCACAATCTCTTCTCCCTCCCCCCTCCCCCTGCTCCCCGGTTCTCTTTCTCCATTTTCCCATCACCCCTGGACTTTCCCCTTTTCACAAAACCCCCGCGAATCTACCCATGGCGCACCGCACCGTACCCCACCAAAGCTTCGTCAAGCCGCGCTGTGCAGACCTTCGAGCAAAGAGGGAAATGAAAGCGAAACTGTTCAGCAGAATTCCCCAACCCCCTTCCCTCAAACCCCAATTCCTCCCACAGTACCTCCACCCTGCCGCGTCGCGCTCTTCTAATTTTTCCACCCTTTCACTAAAATTAAAATCAATAGTAGCACCACGTGCCTGGCGACCCCACCAGAAACACCACCCTCATCAGCCGAACCCTCCGCCCTCCGCCCTCTGCCCTCTAACCATCCAGCCCTAGAGTCCTCTCGCTTTTCAACCCCCCCCCCCCCCCCCCCCGCCCCCCAAGGCACCCTCCTCCTGTTATACGGAAACTGTTTTTTAAATAGTATTGCTACCTCAGCGCGCCATCATATTACGAAATTCACAGATCTCAATTTTTCTCTTCTCTTTTTTCGAGTTCCATTCTCGTATTCTTTCGTTCTCGAAACAGGATTCGTCCGATAACCAAAAAGCGTTATTATCATTATTTTTACATTCTTTTTTCCACCACGGTAAGAACTTTTTTTTTTTTTTTACCTCCAAATTATAATTGCTAACTCTTTATTATTCACGGGGTAACAGAAATGGGGAAAAAGTTGGCTACTATACATACACACAATTATACATTATGTAGTTTCAGGTACATAGTAAGAGTATATATACGTATATATATGTATATGTTCGTTAAGAAAATGAAATATAAACAGTTTTACACGATCGCCGGAGGCGTGCTCGAGACCTTTTGATCCGTGCAGAGTAATGAAAAAAGAGGAAAAAGAGGAAAATAAAAGAATGGAAAAGAAAAAAGAATACATTAAAATAAAAAAAAATAAAAAGAATTGAAAGAAAGACGGAAAAAAAAGATGGTGGTTTTCAGAGGGGTAGAAACTACGCCACAAAGCATTACCCGGAAGTTTTTAAGCTTCGCATTCGGGTCCATTCGGGACGCAGGTATATCCTTATTGTGCTGTATTATCTTCCGGCGCGGTGGAAATATCCCGCTAATTTACGGAAGTATCTTTTTCTCCCTCCCTTTTTTTTTTCTCCTCTACTCCTCTGTCTTTCACTCTCGATTTCTACGACGAGTTTTTCACCCACTGACATTCTTGGACATAATATTTTCACAAGGGGGTCGTCCGCGCTACCCTTGAATATCGGGGAAATGAAATGCCTTAGCCATTTTCATTTTCTAGATGTTTAAATTTTGAAAAAACCAAAAATCTGCTCGAAATCTATACGTTACTTTATGTACAACACGCCCCTACGATCGTTATGTAACTAATTATTATCGAAATTCAAAAACTTCACGTCCGCCTTCGTCGCGTTTTTAATTAAAACGATTTGAAAATTTCATCCCTAGTTCGTAGGGTAGATACCTACTCAAAGAACCGAAAAAAAAAAATTCTCTCGTTCTTTCTCTCTCTTTCTCTTTTTTTTTGCCCGGGTAACTTTTATTCCCTCGGATTTGCCACGGGTGCAGATGTTACAGAAAACAGCGTCGTTTTATTGAGGGCCGTAACTTTTCGCCGTGTCATGCCTCTTTATACATATATATATGATATGTACGTATAAGTATGTAACTAAATGTATATAGATATATATATTCTCGATGTTATCTGCATCGGGCGACGAACTTGCAGATAAATTTCGGTACATACTTTTCCATATCTTATATCATTTCGATAGATTTTTGCGCAGCAGATTTTACTTATAAACTTAATCTGGACCACAATGCACTGCAACCAATTTCTCACCTGTTGCCATGGTAACTATGCAGATCTGATCTGCTATTTATTGTTAGTGACTTTACATCGCGACTTGGATTCGAAAAAAAACCATATCGTTCTCATAAAGCTTCCATTTTTTGTTTCTCTTAATTTTTCTCACAACACAGGAGGGTGAAACTGAGAGAAAACTGCAAAGACGAAAAAATGCTTTGCTGATAAAACATGAATAAAAATTGTGGGAGTAACTTTTTGGCTTCGAAAACTATTAAGAAAAAAGAAAAACGTTAAGTATAATATCTATTCCTATATATTTTCAAAAGAAAAAAATCTTTCCGGATCTCAGAGATTTCAGACAACTGTTTTATTATACATGAAGTTTTTTCTTTTCACCCCGCGGCCATGTTTTTCTGAAAACAAATTTTAGTGTTTCCCATTTCCATAGAAATTCTGACTTTTGATTTCGAGAACGTTGCAGTATATGGTTGGAGGGTAAAAAGGAAGTCAGCCTACCGGAGTACCCGTTACATGTTAAATAGACAAAGCTGGGGGAGTAAAATACGGGGGCAGTGGGGGGCGGGGAACCTTTCCAAAGTTTTCAAAGAAGCTCCTCGCTCTCCGCGATCTACTCAACGTGAATTTTGCCGGGAGCCAAACTGGGTAGGTACTCGATGTGGCTGTGGCTGCAGAGTCACCGACAATAACTTTGGAGTTAAGATAGAATATAGTGAGGTACATACTCGCATATATACTTACACATATACGTACATACATATCCAACTCCAGAGATTCAGGTTCTCTCTCAAAAGATGTTGAGGCGCAAACTATAAAGCGCAGAGATCCTCGGCGGAGGGTGAAAGTCTGAAAGACCGAGAGGTAATTTCAATATTCTTCGAATCATAATATTCGTGAACACGATTATTACATAGAACGGGTTATGACGCGCCGAGGTACAAACATCAGCAGCGGCCAAGATACATATTATTATTCTCAAAGGATTCTCGAGTTAATTAGATCTATAGGAAATTAGCGAAAAGTTCATACCCTCCATTTCCATCTCACGGAAAAAGGGACGTCGGAATCGATCACATTCTTCAACCCGGCACTATTTTCATCTCAATTCGTAAGCCATTTCGACGAAAGAGAAGAGTGACGAGAGAAAAGAAGGAAATTGTAAAATTTCTGGTGGAAAAATGACGAGTCCAGTTGATAGGAGAAATTCTGACGGGTGTAAAAAAAAAAAAATGATGATTTTGTAGTGTGATAATTTGAAGCGACGATCGGCTAATGAATTCTTTGATAAATCTGACATCTTATTCGCGCGACAAAGTGGTAGTAGAATTAATCCAGACGCGTCGTCTCTCGTAATTAGATGACCCTACTCGTTAACCGGAACCGGAAGTTCTCCGTCAGGATTTTCCGTCCTCCTCAGTCGCTCTTTGCTCGACATCAGGATCCCTTCCTTCTCTCATCTATTTTCCTTCTCCACGGCACGATGGCACGGTTTGGATATACCTATACATACATACATAGTAGCAGATATATATATATGTATGTATTATGTATACATATATATCAGCAAAGCGTGGTGTAACAGGTAAGGTACGGTCGGACGGCGAAGCATACAGGTGGCCGTCGTCGACCGCCGCCGCCACCACCGCCGCCTCCAACACAATCTACTCCTCCTCTTCCTCCTGTTCCACCCTACTTTCCTCTTTCCTCTTTCTCTTCCTCCACCTCCAAAGAGCGAGCGTCGTCGCGCCGCGATGGGTCTGGGTAGAGGAGAGCCTCAGGGTCTCGGGTCTGTCGGGTGCGGGTTGCGGGTTGCGGGCATATGTTTACAAACACGAAGGCAAGGGGCTGCTGCGAGGGTATTATCGGTTAAGATGGCGGGCGAGGGAGACACCGGGGCGAAAGCGTGCCGTCGGGCGGCACGTATCGGAAAACCCGACGCGAGTCTTCTCGGAGAAAGAGAGAGAGAAGAGGAGACGGCGAGACGGAAAGTGAGTAAGATAAAGAGAGGGTGCTGAGAGGAAGAAGGATATCGGAAGAGAAGAGAAAGAGAAAAGAGAAGAATAAGAAGAAGAAGGAGTAGATGAAGAGGGAGGAGAAGGTGGAGGCTCCGGAGCGTGCCAAAGGCGACTTCGTCGAGGGGCGAGGCGTGGAATGCGAAGGCAAAGGGAGAAAGATGTCAGGAATCGGAAGTGGTCCTCGTCCGCCTCCTTCCAACCTCTTTTGCTATATCGGTTCTGCTCGGGTCTTCAGGATGTAAACAAGCTTGTTATGTTGCCGGATGCCGGGTCCAGAGTATCCGCGAAATCATTTGCTACTTATTTTTTTCTTTTGATTATACCAATTATGTATCACAGTTATGTGTATTACATATTATATACTGTACAAAACCAGTATCATCTTTACAGAAACATCGAACCCTCATTTTCATCCCGAAGCGAACCTCTCAATCTTCCAAACCTCAAAATTACCCTTAGAATTCCGGTCAATTCTGAACAGCCCTTGATATCTCGAAGAAAAGATTTCTCTCTTCACTTTCACGACCTATACGTATACCCGCAAAGCATATCCCTAATTCTTTTTTATTTTTCCTCTTTCCATCAACCGATAGAAAGAAGAATTCTAATACCTAATTTGTTCCTTACGACTTTAAAAAAACTGTCCAAAAACCAAGAAACCGAAACTTTCATTTGCACTTGCGAAGAGACGAGAGAGGAAAAAAGCATTTCAAAAACGCTACGTGCGTAGCGAAATCGAGCGCAGCGGGAGTTTCGAGTAAAACGGAAGGACATCGATGAACGAGAGACAATAAAAAGCTCTATCGTCAAATAGGAAATAGAGAAAGAAGAAGAAAAATATTTTCACAGAGAGAGAAAAAAAAAAATAAAAACTACCCTACGATAAAAAGAGGACGGGAAAGTGGGAAGTGAAACGTCAGATAAAAGGAAAAATAAGGGATGACTGAGGCTCCAAGGATCTTCGGTTTCCCGCACGTATGCAATCATGATACATGTATCTGTATTCCTATATACATATATACACATTTCTGTTTGAGATGTAAACAAGCTTGTTGTGTTGAAGAAATCAGGAAATAAAATTGTAACTTCCTCATTATTTCTCTGAACGCGGCAGGGGATGACGTTATTGATGTAAAACGTGTATTTATTCAGATCGGTACGAAGGGTAAGGGATGGCGGGGGGAGGGTGAGGGAAGGGGGAAGGGGGAAGGGGGAAGGGGGAAAGATATGAGTGAGAGGAGCCATTAGCGAATCGACTGTTATATCTATACATTTTTCGATCCTCGAATAATAAATCTTTCTAAAATATTTATATAACGTATATACACGTGATACCTTATATGTATAGTACGTTACACTGTACGTAAAGGTATATAATTGACAAGACTGAAAAGCATCGAAAGATAAAAATAAAATGGAATAAAATAAAAACACCGAGTTGAAAAAGAGAATTTAAATGAAAAAAAAAAGATATATATGTGATTAAACAAATTGAAATGAAAAATAATTGAAACGAGAACAGAGAAAAAAAAAAAAAAAACGAAATCAAAAGTTAACGAAGCATACATTTGCTCTAATTGCTTAGGACCCTCGAAAGATAACAACCTGAGTAAGAAAAAAAAAAGAAGAAATTAACCAAAAAATTAAATAAGAGAAAGTAGGGAAAAAAAAACACAAACTCAAAATCCAAACGTCTCCATTACACCGTGTTATACGTATAAAAATGTAAAGCGCTCCACGTACGCCTATTAATGCGAAAAGGGAGGTAAAAAAAATGAGTCAAAGAAAGTAGAGAAGTGAGTGAGAAGAGAAGAGATGAGGCTCAAAAGGAAAAGGAATAAAGAAAAAAATAAATGAGAACCAAAGCTCTACGAATAACGAGCGACAAGTACCTACCCTCCCTGTATTCCGGCCATACTGAGCGGGAGAAAATTACGCGAGTAGGGATGGAGAAAAAAAAGCGAGTCATTACGCGATGTATATTTTTTCGAATTCTTTCCGCAAAGATTAATAGAATGTGCAGTACTCTGAAAAATGATTGAAATTCAAGTTTAACTTTTACTTGACGGTTTTTTTAATAACTATATCGCATTATCACTCGTCGCGATTGTATCCAACCCGCATATTTTTAATGTAATTTCGCTTATCGCCATCTCTCGTCTTTTCCTGTCTCTCATTCTAATTTTTTTTTTTTTATTTTTACATTGCTCTCCGTTTTTTCGTTGCTTTTCTGAAACGTCTATCACACAAGGTTTAACGTTGTATCTCTCGACGTTTGGCGCTGTGTATGGTCTTATAAAGTTTAAATTAATCCAAAATTAACAATAATTTAATACAGAGCAGATTAATATCCAGCGAGATCGCGATACACAATTTTCACAAAGCCTGATCCCCCGTGTCGTTAATTGCGTTGAAAAAATATTCGCATATTTTTGTACACTTAAAAAGTGGCCTACAGAAATTAATCAACCCACAACTCTTCTTTTTTTTTTGTCTTTCACCTGCCCGGTACGTCGATTCGAATGTGTTATAGATTTTTTTGTAAAATAAAAGAAAATTGAAAGAAAAAATAGATAAATCACGTGGTAGCTTATGTACGGTAATAACGGCGAGGGGGTGGGGGTGGGGTGGGGGTGGGGTGGGGATTGAAGATCGTGGAGTTCATCGATAACGACATTATCTTTATTCCGATCGTAAATGGACTACCGTCCTTTTACGTGTTAACGGTTCTAATATCACAGATCCCTGCATATAATGTCGTAAAAAGAAACGTTAAAATGTCGATAGAGCTTTAATATTTCATAATGAAAGATGGCGCCGACAATAAAAGCCTTACGGACTTTAGGCATTCGTTAATGTTATGAAATGTAACCACCCCCCACCTCTCACCCCGTTACATCCCGCTACCTCTACTTCCACGTTCATCCTCTCTCCCCGTGTTCCATCGTTCAAATCCATCCCCGCGCACTTTTACCACCCCTCTTTATTCTTCTCCTCCTGCAGCCTATTTCCTCCTCTTTCCACTTTTCTCTTTTCCTCTTTCTCTTTATCATACTCGTCCTTCTCATCCTACTACTGGCAGAAGCTTCCGCCGACGCTCTCCGCGGCTATAGATCCTATGGCTCCTGCTTCTGCTCCTGCTCCTGCTCCTGCTGCTGCTGCTGCTGCTGCTGCTGCTGCTGCTGCTGCTACTCCTATACGCGAGTTATTCCATTCCGGGGTGGCCCTCCCCACTACTATTCCACAATGCGATGGGAAAGGTATTGATTTAAAAGTACATTCGTGTTTTCATAATGTTGTATCTGTACCTTTACCTCCGCCGCGACGTCTACCATCCCCCTCGTCGACCAATCGCCACCCGCAACGATTCCGCACATTTCTATATTATATAATACGCATAGTAGTGTACCGCGTTTAATATCATGGGGAAATATTCAACCGCCATCATCGGATGTTACCTGAAAAAAAAACTCTCGCTCTTCGAAAGGACCAAGATCCTGCGTGACTTTTCGAAACTGCGTATTAAATTTCAAGCATCTTTTTCTCAAATCGCTCAGGATCCGATCGGATAGCTCTGACTGTTTTCTCATTTTTTACCTCCAATTTCTTTGACCACCCTTGAAAACAGCTGAAGACTTTTCCAAAAATACAGCATGAAAAATCGCTGCTGAACATCGAATCGAAAATGAACTTTTTTCGGAAGCCTAATTCTTATTACTAGTTTCTTCTTTCCATCTCCCTGTCAGATTCGGGAAGTAAAAGCTGGTAGGTTCGTTAGGAACACCGTCTCTAATAGATCGTTAGCCGAAAATAGGATTATCCTCGTGTCTTCCATAAAGCTCATACGGCTCCCGAAAATAAAAATGAAAAAGAAAAAAGAACAAAGTCAACTTGCAACCATTTTTTACGTATATACGTTCCTACCAAAAATCCACAAAGTACAGCTTAATTCTGTTCCCTCTTTTGTTTCCGTCATTTTCTCTTCCACTATTATGTCCTATGCGACTAATTTTGGTGATATGACTCGTGAATTGAAACGCATAATTATGGCTGTATTTTTAATACGCTCTTAATCGCAATAGTTTTTACTTCAAGTACATACCTATACATGTTAGATTTGTTGTATAAATAACCCGTGTAAACGCAACGCGACGCGTTGATCGCAGAAACTTTAGTTTCCAACAACGCGGCGCGCCTATGGTGATCTCCTATTACCACTTTACCCGATACTACGAAATTCATGATACTCGTACTACCGCAATACGTTATATACACACATTTGTATATATATACATAAATGTTGGGTCCCATCGATCGTTATTGATAACGTATTTAAGCGGCAAATTTATTGCGCGCTTTATATACACAGTTTCAAGTTACTTTTCGTATATTTACTGATCGATAACATCATCGCACTATTGTGAACCTCCGATAGGTAATCGGATTGATCATTATTATTATCATACTTATAACGATTTATATGCATTCGGAGTAAACCGATCAATTTTTTTGTAAACGAAAAAAATAATATTCTTCACAAACTATTTTCTCCGTTCATTCAACTCAGCGTACCTATATATTGTTTAGAGTTATTTTTATTTTGTGCAAATTTTGTAGTGATTTTCTTCTTTTTTTTTTCGAAATCGTATACGTATCATTTTACACAAGACATACGAGAGATAGGATTGGCGCCAGTCCCGGAAGAGCGTATTGTAGCTACAATATATGAATCTGTTTTTTTTTTTCTCTCCTTTTCTCTTCCGGGGAGCCATCCAGCCGCTCCCATTTTGTATATCCGGACGTGAAAATAGGTGGGCGCAGGATATCTGGGGGCGGTTTTTACAATATTGATTACCGAATTAAAAACGCGCATGCATAATTCAGTGATATTTTCTAACCGAATATTTCCGCACCACCAGAGGTCGGTAGTAGAGGGTGAGTTTATATTTACAGGGTTGTAAAAGTACGCCGTCAGATGTCTCGGGCCCGAAAACGCTACATGAATGACAACGAAAGGAAAAAGAAAAAAATATTACAATAATTTCAACCCTTGGTTGCGTCAACCGCGATATTTTCAACCCCTAAAAATATCGTCATCCCTTTTTTCCGTCGTCGGCAACTCCTCGGAGGAGGATTTTCAATCGCGATAAATTTCTTACCCCACATCGATCGGCAGTAAGGGATGACGAGGGCGCGTTGTGCGGTTTACCGTCCATAGGGTGACGGAAATTACGTTGGTAAGGGATGATGCAGGTTTCCTCATTTCACTTCCATCCAACAGATGTCAGCGTAACTTGAACAAAATTGTTCCAGAATCTTCCGTAGAACGACGCGATATTCGGCCAACAACTTTGTCCATCATATTGTGTCGGAAATTGTGTGAAAAACTTTGTCAACTATTGTTTGATGAAATTGTTAGCGTGATATTGAAATGAAAAGAAATTGCTGATGCGAGTAAATTAAGCATTTTTATTTTCTTTATATCTTCTCTTCCGTTTTTTATCAAGTTTTGCAGCGTTTAGTGAGTTTTGCAAAAAATTTGGGTCCGTTATATTCTAATAGGAAAATCTCGTGTCCGTTTGTTTGAGGTAAACTTAAGACTGACATCGTGAGTACCTGGTTCGTGAATTTTTTTTTGAGAAATTTTGGAATTGGATAGAATATGGGAGATCTTTGTTGGACTGAGACTTGTTTATTCTATTAACAAAAATATTATTATTATTATCATTATTATGATTTTGATCAACTTTTGGTTCAATAGATGGCGGAAAAGACGAACACCACGAAATATGTGCGAAAAACACCGAAGTCGCTGAAACAGGCTGAAAAAGTTGGACTTCTCGGCAGCAGGTAAGACCTTTGTTAAAGTCGCTCAAAAGTTCTTAGATGCCCCGTATTATCTTGAATCTTCACGTTTTGCGCACTTTCCATCTCAGAAATTGGACACAAACCGAAATAATAAAGATGCTGCAAGAGTACAAAAAAAGAGAGTGCCTTTACGATCCGACACATTTAGACCATCGAAATAAGAAGGCGCGCCAACAGGCACTCGATGAAATCGCTAAGATTTTATGTCCAATTCGACCTCACACTACTGGAATGGACGTTAGATTAAAATTTAACATTTTGAGGACACAATATCACGCGGAATTAGCTAAAGTGAAGAAGATGGAAGAAGATGGAAGGGTATAAAAATAAAAGCGAACATAAAATTTTTTGAAGCCGTCGAGCGTTAACTAAAATACCAGTTTTACCATTCGATTTTCAACAGGTTCACGTATCGACACTTTGGTTTATGGATCATATTAAATTTGTGGAAGGTTATTATCGTCGAAAATCGTCCATTCAGAAGCAAAAAAAATCTACGAAATCTCGACAACAGTTCAGGGTACAAATAAATTTTCGTAATCAGTTAACATGAAATAATTAATGACATCGAGGAAGTCTCGTTTTTTTTTTTGTTGTTTTTTTTCTCTGTGATTAATCGATCATTTTTACTCAGAAATCAAATCAAATGCTTTGGGAAGACCAAGCGAGTGTTTCTGAAGACTGTTTTATGGATAAGGACGAATCTTACTACGAAGACGCGTACGCGAAAAAAGAAAGCAACGAAGATCCTTTGATTTTTGAAAGAGAAGATGTTTCCCCGACGTTTGTGAAAACGGAGAGTTTGCCGGGACCGGAAGAATCGGACTCTGAGCAGATTTCCGAATCCTCTGAAACGATAACTGAGGTTAGAGATGAAGAATATGCGGAGGATGAGGAAGAAGAAAGAGCCAACTCCCCGATAATTGGCACGGCAATATCGACTGAATTATTCGCCAAGAGAAAAAGAAACGCCATTATTTCAGCCGACAAAAATCAGACTCGTAAAACGGAAGATGCGGTGCAGCAGCCGACCGCGATCGATTCCCAGCACACTTCGAACGAACAATCCGACGAGGACCTCTTCGGTCAAATAGTTGCTAAAAAATTAAGGAGGATTAAAAGTCCCAGAAAACGCGCTGAAGCTGAGTTCAAAATATATAGCATATTACATTCAGCTATCGTCGAAGACCTGGACAATTGAATGATGATCGATAGATCGCTGCTTTATATCAAATCAAAAGTGATTGTACAATAAAATGAACAAAAAAAGACATTTTTTAACTCGAATATCGTTCAACTAATCGTAATCCAATAACGTGATAAGTTTCTTACCTTCTGTGTTTTTTCCACTTCAACGAATAATCGTACGCCTACTTATGAACAGTATAAAGGTGAGTGGATATTTTTCAACAGGATTGATATTAAGTCATTTATTTTGCAAAATAAATTGACATATGTATATGACACCGTACCGTTTTCAAATAGCAGAAATGAATGATTCCCTTTTTTTTTAAAGAATTTTCTTCTTTTTTTTTTGTCTTTTCACAATGGTTTTTTTTTTTTCTTTTTCCCAATTACTATAATAGTGTAATGATACAGCACGACAACAATATTACTTTCGATTTTCGTTCCATTTTTTACCTGCTTCAAAACAAAGTTAGGAATAAGAAAAGAAAAGAAAAGAAATGGAAAAACATTCATAGAAAAACGTTTGACTGAAAAACGTTGAAAAGTATAAATAAATGAAAATAAAATTAAAAGTTACAAATGTTTTAAAACATCAAAAAACATTTTAGCTAAAAGCCTGTAAATTTTATAAATTTATATATAATATATTTATGCTTATAGTTATTCGACATATTTTGGGGAAAATTCACTAGCAAAAGTTAACCCCAAACTTTTTTTTTTTTCATTCCCTATTTTTCATAGTAAGGGAAAAATTAAGGGTATTCTCATCCCGACTTAAGTCCAAAAAATGTCGAAAAATCAAATTCTTACGATCTAATTTTAAGATTATAACAAGATCTTCTACAGCTTCCATCTTATACCAAATTCTTATAGTGCACAGAATTTTTGTTACCAAAAATCCTCACGGGGTTTTTCTTTCTTTTTTGTTTTCTTCATTTTGTTTTTCCACATTTTAAATTTTATTCATATATCTATAATATACGGGTACGACACAATCGTAATTTCTGTTGGTTTTAATGATTAATTAAAACATTACCTCATGCGGTTTTTCGTTTTTTTGTTTTCTTCTTTCTTTCTTTCCTTTGTATAAATAGTGGAGCTTACAAACTAATCGTTAGTGTGAATTACCACAGAAATTTTAACCTTATTCTGAGAGGAAAACTTTTCATAGGTAGTAACTCACACTAAACACACTTTGCTAAACACACTAACTAAGATTGCAATTAATTGATCATCATATGGAACGGTTGAGTGATAGAGCGGTTAAGCTCTGTTGCTTAAAATTTAATTACGAACTATGTTATGTAATATTATAATTTATGTATCAAGTTACACGTTTACCCAGTTGAATTACAATAATAATAACAGTAACAATAACAATAATAATAATAAGATTAATAATCATAATATCAATCATAATGATCATCTTACAATATCCATATAATTAGTATAATACATCCTATATACGTGTATTGTTTTATTATTACGGCATAATATGATAAATTAGCATATGGCCAGCCCCCTATGAGCTAACAATTAAATGACATAATTATTAGTTACTTATCTAATTTTCGAAGTGTAATTGTTTTTACGATGTTCATAGATTCATGGCGTCGTCTACGTGAAATGTAAATCGCATCTCGTTGGCTATAATTGTTCTTTAATTTCATCCTCGTATTATTTTCTCATAGATATTTATCGACGCGTTGGGATTCAATTGAAACGCGACAGATGATATTACCCCTTTACGGCTACTCAATATCCCCACCCTTCCATGGTATCTATAGGTACTCTTCTATCACCATTTATATTTCACATTAATTTGATTTTCGACTCTGCTGTTGTTTAAACGTCAAACAAATGTTTCGTCAAATTATACGAGGGGGTTCATGAATTTTCTTTTTCTTTTTTTCTCTCTTATCCATTTTATTTCCACTATTTTTCGTTTTTTTTCTATACTTCTGGTTTACGCTATTTCATTGTGTTTTTTATTTCTATCAAATTACATCGTGGCTATAAAATACGGAAAAAATGTGGTTCGATCTGAACTTGACATTTTACTCATTCATTCATTAATTTTTTTTTCTTTTTTGTTCGTTTTGATTCACCTAACCTTGCATCATATTTTTCTGTCCACAACAATTCTAGGATCAGGTCTATAAATTTATTGAAAATTCTCAGATTTCTCAATGAGTTGTCGATGATATAAAATTTTTTTTTCCAAACTAATAAAGAAAATTACGCTTTGATAATTACGTTGATAATTTAATGTGCATGTATTTTTATGTACATATGTGCGTGTGTACGTGTGAATTCAGTGACATATTTTCGAAACGGTAGAAGAAAAAAAACATATTTTCAAATCCTGACGAAGAAAGAAACTTCACTCAGAGATTTGTATTGAAATCGAGCATGATTCTTATGGTTTTTTGCATATAAAAATCTACGATCCGAACTGCACTCTGATACACACAGATTACATTAATATTAATATAAATAGGGATAATATGTATTTCTAATCGCATTCCACGATTATCGTTATCATTATATATACTCTTATGATTCCATATAATAATTAGAGACAAAAAGATTTTTACTAAACTTTATAATATATAATGATATTTCACAGCTTATGTAATGTATACGTAATTGAAACACACAATAAAGTTAGTTTTTTTTTTATAGTTTGTGTTTTTTTCGTTTTTTTTCTAGTTTTTTGGGTTTTTCATTTTTTTCAGTTTTACAGGCTACTGTGATAGACGTACGTATTCATAATGTAATTTATTATATATTTACCGCCATTTTGAATAACCATATTCATTGTAAAAAAAAGAGAAGAAATTGAAGTGAAAGAATGAGGAAAAAAATAGTTATCAAAAAAGTAATACAACAAATTTAATTACTGCATCGATTCGATATATAATTGAAAACAAAAAAAATAAATTATCAGTATTATGGAACTCCTTAGTTAGTACAGAGAGTGAAATAACGCTTCAATTTTTTTTTCTTTCTAATGTACAATTATCTGAGCTGAGTTTCAATGAATCTTCTGCATGTTTTATAATACCTATATAAGGAACGAATTATCACCATCGTTGAAAACTAGGAATGTGAGCAGCCCTTTTATTTCTCTCTTCTTCTTACGAAATGATAAAAATGATGGGGAAAAAAAAAATGTCATTTCGTATTAATTATAAAGACATCTGAAACTGAATCGACAACGAAATCAATCTAATTTTTTTTTTTTTTCTCCATAGTCAGGATCAAATAATTTCTAACGATTGTTAATTAAGAAAAATTATATATGGGGTGTATATATATACACATAAATATACTATATATATATATATCAATAACAACGATAATATGTTAATATTATACAATAATATTCAACGTAATCATATAATATGTATGTAGATATAATATAGAGTGTATAAAATTTGAAACTTTTATAACGCGTACTTAGTTAACTTATATATAATTTTTATGATAAAAAAACAAACGATGACAATAATTATAGAAATTAATAATAACAGCAACTATATAATGATAGTACCTATTTTTTTATAATAATACATAATCTTATTATTATTATTATTATTTTTTATTATTTTCTTTTAAATCTTAAGGAACTATTTTGGCACTAGAATCCACGCCGTGTTTTATCTTAAGCCTGCGTTTATGTAATGATAATACTATATAATTATAATACAACCTAATCGATCGATTAACATCGATATCATGGTTTCTTCTTATTTTTTTTTAGTGTTTTCAATTTTTTTGAGTTTTTAAAGAGTATTTTCTTACGAATAATTATATCAGATAATCTTAATACTGTTAGTTCTATTGTTCCTAATTTTACCCACAGTGTCCCATTGAAAAGAGAAGAAAAAAGGAAAAAACTAATTTCAAAAACTAGCTTTGATATCGAAGAAAAAACTTTGTCGAGAAACTTATTGTTAGTTCTGTGGTGTAAGCGATTGATGGCTGCTAATACGTGACAAAGGTAGCACGTATGTTTATCGTTCGACCTCTGCCGAGTCAGATCGTCAAAATTTTCCGTCGTTTTCTCCGTTTCACATCTAACAGTGTAAACAGTACCTGTAGATTCCGACAACGAGCCGATTCCTCAGTTCTCACTAGGAATTAGGCCGAAGTGGTCGGTCTGATTAAGTAATTAAAATCTTAGAGAAAATTATTGTCGTGCTCAGAGCGTCTCGAAGGATCCGAAGAGGAAATAACATTCTTGGACATCCTATCAACTACTTTCTGGTGGCACGATTTCGATTGGGATTATTTTCAAGGTAAGAAAATTAACGAACTACAATCAACAAAATATCTGTAGCATCTGTAATGCCCGAAATTACTCGAACGAAAATAGACCAAATTAATTGTAATTTGGGTTCTGCGCAACTTCCAATACCGAATTGAGATTACCTATATCATTTTCTGCGCCTTTCTTCTCTACGCCTTACCCTGGACTGCGCGATACTTTTTTTTTTCTCATTCAATAATCTGTTCCTTCAAATGGGACACCCCGGATAAACACCTACCCCTCTTCACCTTTATTCTTATCCCCTAATTATTTTATTATCATATAGTTTCACCAGTTTTTACTGTATTCCCCCCTGCTCCCCTCCGCATTTTCTTTCATCCGCTATAAAATCCTTTTCTAATAAAACTCGGTGCATTTTATATAGTCGTGTATACGTAATCGTACGTATAATTATTGTTAATTGTAAGAGATAAAAAAAAGGTAAGTATAAAAAAGAAACAAAAAATCACAAATGAAAAATAAATAAAAATCGTACGTTTTTTTTTCACATTATTTTTTTGATTATTATTATCTTTTATCCATTCATCTCCGATACTTCATTGATAGTGTTTTTTTTTTTTGTTTTTTGTTTCTGTCGAGGCGTACTACATAATTATTTGTAATATATTATGTGTACGTATATATTTATATAATTTAAAAATTTATAGAACTGCACAGGCTTTTGGTTAGGATTTTTTTTTCTTTTTTTTTTTGTTCTCTCTTACTGTAAAAATTGAGCGAAAACACACGCTTGTACACGTATAACTTAACAACGGAAATTTGTGCAGTATTTAGTATAGAGACGTTAGAAAGGCGTCAACTCGCGTTTTACGTTCGTTAGCTCGCAATTGTTCTCGGGGACAACGAAATTTATGTATATGTATGTAATACGTGTATGCACATACCTATGTAGATAGTAGACTTTTCGTCGGTTGTCCAAAGCCAGTCAGAACTGCAAGAGACTTTTGCTGGGGCGCATTGAAAGCTCCGGCTTAGTCATTAACATGCATTGTCGGTCCTGTAGGTGAGCTTTTTGTGCTTTTTATTTTCTTTCTTTCTTTCTTTCGTTTTGTTTTATTATATTTTGTTTTTTTCTCCTGCGCTTGAACAGGACCGAATGAATTTTCAGAAAATTTGACTAATCTGATGTCCTGGGTAATCCGGTAAATTTAGATTACGATAAAGTTGGTCCATTTTGTATATTATGTCTGTAGTTTTTTTTTTTTCTTTTATCATCTTCCTCATTTTTCATATACTTTCTAGGTTTTGTTTCACTTTGTTTTTTTTGTTTCTTGTTGCTCTTACAAATTACCAGAACGTCGCCATAATTTTATTAGTCAACGCCTTGACATTAACTTTCTCTTTTTTCCTCGATTGGACTTACCTCGTTTTTTAATATTTCAAACTTTGGACTTAGACCCGGGAGGATACTCTTTGTGGTTGTTTTTATCTGACTGTAGATATCGAGGGATTTTTTTCTTTCGAGCTCGAGGTTTTCCTCAATTAATCTCGGTGGTATGCTGCCAGAACGTCTGTGACAAGGTACAAATGTTGTGGCTGGACAATTACCCTCTGATAATGATTTACTGTGAAAATCTCTTTCTTTTTTGTGCTCCGGTGTCAAAGTACCGTTACCTAATTTACGTTGTTGTTCTTGAAAAGTATCCTCCTGTGCGGTGTCATCCTTTAAAATGGCACCCGTTATCACCGGCTTCGTTGTCTCCGATTTAGTAAACTCGTGCGACAACGCCTTTTGCTCCATTATTTCTAATTTGTTCGGTGTCGAACCGTTCACCTGTAGATTTGGATTTGACTTTACCGTATCCGTTGAGTTACTAGCGTCGGTCGAATCCTGATGTTCGATCGAAGAACTCGCTGAACATCCCGAATACTCTGTGTGGCTTTCGATTTTGTCCGGAATTTGAACCTGGGAAAATGAAAAATGAAAGAAAAATGAAAAGTTGTTAATCGTCGTGGTGGAGTAATTATTCATTAATTGATTGATGGATTTTTTTTTAAAACTTACGCTCAGCTGTTCGTCGAATTCACCGTTCTTCTCAAAACTTGAAGATTTAGTTTCGTCCATCAAAGTCTTGTCCGTGTCTGGGGATTTGTCAAATTCGACCCATTTTGAGCCACCCTCGAGTTCTAGCTTGTTGGAAGGATCATCTGTCTCGTAGCCCGCGTAAACCGGGTATCCAAAATGACCTGCTTGATACTCCAACTGGTTTCCATAGCAATAACTGGGGTTAGCTGATCCTGGGCTAGAAACTGACAGATCTGATTGAGACAGACCCGTGTTCGTGCTACCGAATAATTTCGTGTTGTCGAATCCTGAAAATTAACAAAATAAATCAAAGTCTTAACGTAAAGAAGATCGATCGAGCATTTGAATTGCGGTATGCGATCCAATTGAATTTCAATTTACCTGTAGCCACAGCGTGATCATCGGGAACTTCTTCTCGATGAACAAGAGCTTGTTGATCGGTCAAATCAGGTCTAACATCGTCCGTAGAACCCTTAGTCGCATCTGCTTCGTCGCTTTGATATTCGGGTTGAACTTCAACGACGAATGAACATCCGCCATCGTCGTATTTGTGGTTATTCGTATCTTCCATCGTGACCTGAAATAGCAAAAAGCAAAACCGAAAAGGGAATAAAATAAAATGAAAAGAAGAAATGTGGTTAAATTCTTCTTCTTCTTTTTTTTTTTTATATCAAAAAATCCCCACATAATCGCGAAGTCAACTATTTCTTTTCTTGAAAAGTTCACTATGGGACAGAAATACGTTGAGGTGAATGTGGAGCATCTCGAGGTCGTTAGAAGGTCGTAAGCGATAATGATGCGTCGTGACGACTTTTCTTATCGTCACACCGGTAAAAGTTTAACCCCCTCTGTTATACGCCGAACGTATGCTCGATAAAAAAAGGGTATGGAACATTAAGTTTTGATCACCATGTACGCGGACTATGTCGTGCCGGCAAAAACGTAGGAACGATATTTCAAGAGCGAAGATTCATTTTCATTCTATCCTATTTTATTCAGTTTTTTTTGGGGAGGAGAAAATAATTAAACTCGTATGCGGAAATATACAAATGATCATCGCGTCGCCGTTGCGTATCTAAGAATTTAAGGACTCACGAAGGTGTGCAAAATGGCCGACCGGGACTAATCGAATTTCCTTTGAACCGAGTCTAGTGTCATCGAATTAACGGAATTGTTGAAAGCCTCGAGAGCGGAGAATCGCTCTGCGTGTAGAAGTGTCGCTTTATAGAGAGAGTGAGGTAGTAAAATTTCAGAACTACTCGCACGTAGCATACCTAGGTATATATACTAATGTACTTCAATGGGTCCATCTGCACCCTTTTAACCGACGAAGTCGACACTAGAATAACTATATATACCATATATACCATAGATACACAAACGGAATAGCGTGTAAAATAGGAGAAAACATCTTCATTAGCCTCATTAAAACTTGTGCATCAATTACCAGATGTAATTTCTACTATAAACTTCACATCCCGATGAGAAACGGGACACAAAACTCCGATACTTCAACGAGGTGGTTCGTATCTAATTAGCAAAACTTTTATCGGACCATTGTGTGTAGTGTTTGGGTTTTGTAGAATAAACCAAAATTAAAGCTCCTTGTTAAAATCAACGCTGATGGAATGTCGATGAAATCTAAAGAGGCCAACGAATTACGGATCATGTTTTAGCTACCAGAAATTTCACGCACAAATTTTCCCAAAAATTCTCTCGAGTTTTTCACTTCCGGTATCTAAACATCCGCATAGGTATTGTAGTTTGAAACGTATTACATGATCGATTTGATTTATTGTACAGGTAGTTCTAGTTTATCGCTTCAACTGATGATATTAATCTGGTAATTTGATTGGCCTAATTAACTCGATGGTGTGGTATGTGGTTAACCCGTCTGAATGTATCACTGCGTCGAATGGGATGAGATTAGAGTTGAAGAGACTATCAAGATTTTCATTACGTCGATTCGAGTTCTCTAGGAAAAGAAAATAAAGTTGAGATTCATCAATGAACCGAAAGCTGATATCACCGAAATAAATTGGATATGTGAAATGAAATTCCTTGAGGAAATCACGGAAATCTTAGCAGACGAAGTGCTCGAGATTCATCACTCTTGAAAATGAACAGTGACACTTAAGCTCGTCTGTAATTATTCGATATTGGAAAACATATGGGACATCGTTATTTTCTTTCGAAAAGGATATTCCGTACCGTATCCTGGCTAACGAATTCCTTCAAAGTGATTCTATCGCATCACTTGATAACGTGGGTATTGGGGGTAGTAGATCGTTATGTAAATCTTAGTAAACTAGGTAAAGGTGGAGCTCCGCTGGTTTCAGAACCTCAGGGAAAACGGTGGTTGACTTTAACCTCCCCGAGTACCGTAAGGGGTTTCATTAGTGCAACATCCCGCTGAACATTCGACTAACCTTACCACAGCTTTTGTGGGCATATAGCGTAGAAAGAGAATACGCTACGGTACACACACATGCATAGGACAAAAGGAGATGGAAGGCCCCGGCGAAAGCGCCGCTAGAATTAGATTAGAAGCACACGAAATAGCAGAAGACGCAGTGATAACAGTTCTTGATAACTGCCAACAAGAAGACTTCAAACTTCAGCACAATGGCCACGTCATTCCACCTTCCAACTACTCATACCACTTTGACATAAAAAAGAAACGATACAAAAAAACAAAGGAAATCATTTACCGATGGCTTTTTTTTCACTATAGAGTTAAGAGGGTTTTTATCCTTTTTTTTCTTCTTCTCTAGAGATATTCTTTCAATTTGATAAAAACGAAATTAAGTGGCAAGGTCAAGTTTTGGAAGGATGGTAGTACTTTGGCGGTTTGCCATGTGGATTATATATCTATATATATACGTTGGAAAAGCTCGAGCGTTCAACTCTTCAAGTTTCTGAAATTTTCTTAGGCTTTCCACGGTTAATTGCTACGAGAAACTTGTAAGGTACCGTCCAATCGAGGTATACGCAGTTATTGATTGGAAACAATATAAAAGATAATAATAATAATAATAAATGAAGATTTGGAAAAAGAATATCGCGGCTCTCTTCGTTTAATGTGAACATACACTTTATTTCAATCATTGTAGGCACGATCGGGAAAACGTTTTTGAATTTTACCATCCCAACGTTTTATTGTTTCGACATTCTTAAGGGTTATCCCAACGGAAGAGGGTCGGGTTAAGGGAATGAATTTTCGGCGCGTTGATACAGATAACTTTGTTCTCTAAGGTGGAACGTTAGCCCACGAAATTGGCTGGTAACCTTTGACCTTTCTCGGCTCGATGGAGTTCAATAAGTGCGAGCTTGTCCGACCGATGTCAAAGGTGAATTGACACGCTCGATATTACATTAGGTTAGATAAGGCACTCGATTCCAACTTCAGGGAATACGAGATTCATTTTTTTTCTTTCTTTTGCTATTTTAACACCAGCTTTTCCCTGATTTCGATTCACTTCGTTATCGAAAGGATGTATTTAGTTTTTGATTCGCCTTTTTTTTGCGAATCAGCCTGCGTTCGATTACAATCCTAACGTTCTATCATTATGAATTTTGAATTTCAAAATTTATAAAATTATATTAAATGCTTACCCCTCTTTCTTCCGTCTCGACGATCAGATGGTTATTCTTCAGCGTTAGAGTTATGATATTTCCGCCGTTGGCATTTTTTATCGCATGATTCCCAGGGGATTTGTAATCCGTACTGTTACCGAGAACAATTTCTTCCATCACTTCGGTTTCGCATATGTATCTGTTCCCGTCGATACCGTTAACCAACTGAAAATACACAATAAAAATAGAAAAGGTAATTAGACGACACGAAAATATGTGTAGAAAATACGAAAGTGGATATTTCGAGAAAACCAAAATCTCCATCGTAATCCGATATAACGAACAAACAGTCAACACTTTTGTGAGATTAATAGAACATGTATCTCTCGATCGTCAAATACTGGAAGAAGGTATGAAAAGAAAGAAAAGAACAAGTGAAAAAACGATGGCGAAGAAGAGAAAAAAAATATGTTATATATCTGCAAGCGGTGCTTGAGGGTACCGAAATATCTCGCGATACTACACATCCTAAGTTAACAAACTTCGATATTTACTCAGAAAATTATTGACCCCCTTTTTCCCCGCTTCCCTTGTTCTCCATCATATATCAGCCATTTTCTGGCAAGTCTGAAGAGGCAGGAGATCAAGAGGAATAGTTTGGAGAAAATATTATCGCATGGACTATAGAGGAGAGAAATAGATAAAAAAAAAAAAAAAAAACTTAATAAACAAATAAATAACGATAATTAAAGAAAATGCAGGCAACGTGTGCGCGATACGGCCGAAAAATCTTACCGAATTCTCGAAGCTTTGGGCAAAAGAATTATACATTTCGTAATATTTATACCCTCACGTACATCGTATCTGTTGTGATTTATAACTCGCGTAGAAGCTAAGTTCTTTTTTTAATTTTATTTTCATTTTTTCTGTTTTCAAGATAACGAAAAAGTTTGCGTCGACTCGTACAACGCCTTCTACTCATAGTGAAGCTCAGATAATTAAGTGAAGAAGCAAGAAAAAAAAATTAAATAAATAAAAAATCGTTCCGGAAAAAATGCTGATACTTTTTCTTTTTACTTTCTTGTGATAATGGAATGAAGAGAGCCAAATGAAAGTTTACGATATTTATTTATTTGTTTGTTTTATTACTGGGGATGAAAGAGTATAAAATATTTCGTTCGATGTGTAAATTTGATGACTTCCTAACGAATTTTCCTACTTTTTGTTCGTTGATTTTGGAAAAAACTGTCCGAAAATTAATGTATCGGAACAAATGAAGAATTGAAACGGCGTAATTTTTTTCTTGCTCTCTTTTCTTATGGTCGGCGTTTTTACTTCGGATGTCAGTTACCTACCCTTAAGAAATCCCAGCAGATACTTCTCTATTTGATATTCAAAGTTACTTTCAAAGTACAGTCTGGTATATACAGTAAGAAGCGAGTGACTTTACACCGTTTCAGAACGCGGAGTAAGAGAGAAAATTAAAAAAAGAAGCAGAAAAAAAAATGGAAAAAGAAATAGTTGGAGGAATTTCTCTCGCTAGCTTTCAACTTATGTATTCTTGCGTCGAACTTTAAACGTTCCACGAAGACGCATGTGTAACAAACTCCGTTTGAAAATTTTATGTATAAAAGCTTCTCTCGTATTTTTGAATAAAACTGAGGTAAGAATATCCTTAAATAAAATGAACCAAAAAAAAAAAGAAGTGAGCAAAGATATCTTGGAAATATTCTTGCCTCTATAGCCAGCGAGTTTCTATTCTACGAATACCTGTTACCAAAAAAAAAAAAGCAAGACAAAAAAACGACAAACTCATGATTATTTGCAACCAACTTCAGCTTTTCGCTCGATATAATACCAAGAGAATTTCAAATTGTCTGTACGCGTGTATATGTATACGTAAAAAATTAGCCGATTCAAGTGAAATTCAATTAAAAACTTTTACCACACGAAACTATATATGGTACGTGGGGATCCCCGCGGTTGGTGGAAAATAGAAGCAAGAGATATTAATTATAACTATTCCACAATACCCAACAGTTTCTGAATAATGACGTAAAATTTTTGTGACAGTTTCTATATTGCACTGTAATAACCAGTAAAAATCTAGGGAGTTGAGAAAAGAAGAAAAAAAACACTGTATAAGATGAGAATTGATTTTGACTGTAAAATTAATCGTAGAAAAATTGCTTAACGATTATTTTCGGTCCTATAATAGTATGAGGTAAGTTGTATGGGTGGACGTAAAAATGAGGAAGGCAGATAACGTGAAGAAAAGAGAGAAATTGGCAATTTAAACTGAAACTTTACTCGGCGGCTATCGAGTAACGTGTATATAGTACGAGAGTCCTGTGTAGCTAATATCGTCAGGATAGTTCGATACTTCCTTCGGTTTCTTTCAATTTTCTTCTTTTACCTTTTTCCTCAAACATATATCTATAGAGTAAAGTCTAGCCGCTAACGTAATCGAATAGTACAGTACGGTTCGGAAGCTGTTTCTTATGGCGTTTTTCCAAATATCCTGAACATTACATCTACTGCATCCTCCCAGGTACAGTTTTGTTTGTTCGATATCCAGACGACGTACCTTCGAATATATATATGCGTACGTTATGTACTTTTATACTCCACATACGTATACATATATACCGACAGCATGTACGTACACACGATACAAACTATAAGCGAAATAAAACAGCTAGAAATTGTCTTGCGTTTTTTTTTTTCTATTCTTTTTCTTTTTTTTTATTATTTCTCTATAAACTACGCGCGTTCGTTCACTCGCAAGTTTACCCAATTCTCTTTTCAAACTATCCATTATATCGTGTACCCCTATGTACAAGTTTCTATCGGTATTTTATTCATGAGGTAAAATTTTTACTTCACAGTCAAGAAAACCTTCTCGTCGTACTCGAAATACGCTCGCGAACGAACCGACCGACCATCGGGTGGGTAGCGCGATGTATTAATTTGTCTTTCTTTTTATTTTCAAATTTTTTCTTATTTATTCGTTTTACTTTAATGGCGCAAAACCGCGCATAGAAAGTTGAACTGAATAAACTTCATGAAGTTAAAGAAGAAAAAAAGAGATCCTCTTTTTTTTCTCAGAATCTATGGATGGAATTTTTGAAAATCATTTTTTTTTTGCCTGTTATGTTTATGTGCCCGAACTGACCATCTACGTATAAATCTAAACGAATATGATAGTTGACCGATGATGATGATGTAATCTAAGCTGAGATGTTCAAAATGTGTTTCGTCTCCGGTCAATGACTGTCTGGATATCTAATACTTGGACATTCTCTTGAGATACAAATATATAGATACATTATAGATGATAATGTGTGAGCGTGAATTTTGGTACAGGTAAGATAGAGGTGGGTATAGTAGGTAGGTAACAGAAAGTATCGCCTACTTCTGAACCGTTCAAATATACGTATATGCATATATACATATTATAAATAAGTTGAGAATGGTCCGGCTCGACGTTTTTTAAATTCTGACGTTATTTGCAAAGCACACGATGATGACGAACGAAGAGAGAGAATACGAGAAAAAAGAAAGGAACAAAAATTCAATGAAAAATGAACATAATCCTTGATTTCTTCTATCTTCTCCTAAAAAAAAATAAAAAAACATTTTTTATATCATTATCATTATCGCGACATAGACCTGTTGATCGAGATTATTTTTTAATTAGTAGTAAAGGACCGTATAATAAGACGGCGTTATATGAGGACGGGAATTTTAAAGAGTCGAAAAAATATATTACGTTATGTATAAAAATTTTTCACGCGAATAGAACGATAGTACATTCAACATCTACGTATGATATACATACATTTACATTTATTCTTAATTAAACTATTTTCTTTTTTTTTAGTGTTCTTTTTATGTCTCTCGTGCCTTCCGCGTCCGTTAATCTCGGATAAAAGCTTAAGCTGCATGACGAAAAATAGAAAGATTGGTCCATGTATAGTAAAGATGATGATGATGATGATCAACGACGTGATTCCCATGCGCGCATGTTCTTTAATTCAATTTGTTCCACACTATGCACGGCTTTAAATATGACGAGAGGTAATTTACAGTTTCATTAAGTGCTAACGAGTCAATAGTTACGGCTATTTCGGATTAATTAATTTTTTTCATTTATTTATTCTAGCTTCTTTTTCTATTTTTTCTTCCTTCTTTCGCAGTGCAAATTTGTATTTTTCCATCGGTGCACACACCGTGACACAAATTTTTATTCGCTATAAGTGTAGCTGGTACAGTATATTCAAAAATTCGTGCTTCGGATCTACGAGTAGCAACCGGAAGGGCGTAATCCACAAAATAATTTTATTCGTTCGTTTATTCGATTTTTTTTCTTACTTTCGATAAATCTTCTGCCCCAGCCGTACAGATGCCCTCGACAGAATTGGTACAAAAGAAAAAAATGTCATGCGCATGAAATTTAATAGCTGAATCAAAAAAATGTTCTCTTCCTCCAAAACCGATTACAGCAGTACAGGTAATTCGTATTATTTTGTAGATTAGAACAGGTTTTTTGATTTTCATCCCGTTTTTTATCCGCTCAAAAGATTCTAATAGAACAGAAATCACAAGACGAAATAGTATTAGGGGCAGAATAATTTCGGTAGCGTGAATGAGAAAAAAAAAAAAAAAAAAAGAAAAAGAGTACGAGGTACTTGATGATGGAAGTAGTTAATGTATGGTATATTGTAATAGGTTGGGGTAATAGGAAGTTCGTCTGTATTTCACGGCGAGACGATCAGCTAGACCTTGACCAGAGTCTGGTTAAGTTGCGTTTGAACGGTGTTTGCGCTGGAAGTTATTCCTTTCACTTCTCGCGGTAAAACCGGTCTTCACGTAGCTCTAGCGCCAGACAGTCGCTAGACAAATCCTAGACGGTTGTTAGACAACATTGAGATACGCTAGACGCGATAGCCTCGTTCGTTCTACTGACTGACTCCATTCGTATATCTGGAATACAAGGTTATCGGAGCCAAGTTCGAGGCAAAAACTTATAACGCTAAGTCATCGGGCGAAAAAATCTATATTACTTCTAACTCACTTGGAATACGTCGTGAACACCTAATTATTATTTCTTTCTTCCTCTTCTTCTACTTTTTTGTTGCCATTGAATTATCCGTGCATTACGGTCGAATTAGCCATCTGTTTGATAAAAGAGATTCAAAAATTTTAGATCAAGTTTTTAATGCCGAATAATCATTTTTAATCCTACTTTTTTTGTTCCGAAAGATGATGCTGCAGGATAATTAGAAGGTAACTTTAAAATTCATTTGTGTTTTTCTTTTTATGATCTATAGATTTCCAACGTAAATCTATCATATCTGTAGCAGCGTTGTGTGTTTAAGTGCAGAAAAAAAAAAAAAAAAAGGTAAAAAAGTCAAGTTTGCAAAGAGCGAAAAGCAAGAGAAAAAAAAAAAAAAGGAACCGTATATGGAAGTTGCGCGGCGTGAAGTTCCATTATTTAAAATGGTAACTTTTTGATTGTCTTTAAGGCGCGACTAACTATAAGATCCGCAACACATAAACTATATATACTACTATATAATATACTTCATATACACCGCATCCTTTTACCCGTATGACACGCAACCGGAATAATATGTTTTTTTTTTTCTCTTTCCTTTTTTTTTTGACCCGCGTGCGCTTCGTAGCTAGGTATACCATATACCTATATGTACATGTAAGTGTATAAAACGTACGAAACTTCGTGCCAGAGGCTGATGACCCTGACCGCGCATTCGAGGGACGTTGCTCCTGTCCAGAGAACTCTGTTAGATCCACGAACGATCGGAGAACACCTACCCACCGCGTTAATACGAACACAAAAATTCATATCGTATAGAAAATTCTACACACAATCGAGAGATGTTTCGGTGATTTTGAAGAAAAAAATTTTATAGTTTTTTTTATCACGACTTTTTGGCCTATTCAAAAAAACCAAGAAAAAAATTATCTGAATATAAGGAAGTAATCAGATCATTAGCGAAGATGTATCGTATGTTGTATATTGTTTCGTTCGTTCCTTTTTTCTTGTTTTTTTTTTTTCCAATTCATTTTTATGCAAAACGGGTGTGGTTGTCGGATTTCAACAGCGTGTAAGCTTTACAATAAATTTTATACTATTACAAAATTTCCTACTTCGTCTTGTTTTTTTTGCAAATTTTTTTCTCTTTTCTAACCGCAAATATGATATCGGAACCGGTATCCGATTTGTCCGGAGGGCTTTTATATGGGCGTGTGTTTTATTTTATTTCAATTCGATTTAATTAATTTTTTTTCATTTTTTTGTTCTTTCTTCGTAATCCGCAGAGCGTCCTGGCAAAAAGGAATTAGTTTGTCGAAATCCAGATATCAGCGAGTGGGTTTTTTGACCTTCCGGTTATAATCGTGTTTAAATTTCTTCTTTTGTTTTTTTCTACCTGACTACAAGACGACCTCTGCACTTCTAGAAAGAAATCTTTAGAAAATGGTTCCTATTCTCTTTTATACGTATAGTCAAAATAATTTCGAACCAGCTAGATTAAAGGAAAATTAGACAAAAAAATTAATTTGAATTTTACTCGACGTAATAGTTGAAAAATAAAATGATGTTTCAATTTTTGAGCAAACTTCAAATTTGAATAACAAAATTCGTGGTTTGGTATATTCGTGGAAAATTTGTGTCAATTAATTCTGGGTTTGGATTAAAAAATTAATCGTTGAATAATTGAACTCCGTGAGTTTTATCGATTAATCTGAAAAAGTGAAATCTCATTATACCTACCCATGCGACTTAATTTCAATTTTTAGTTAAGTATATGAAAAACTTTCTCTAGAGAATAACAAAAATTTTGTTCACTGTTGAATCATTGTTCAAATATTTCTTTGGGGAATTTCGGACATTATGTTTTTTTTTAGGGTCTAGTTTCTTTGCTTCATCTGATGAATTTTTAATCATTGCAGATGATTTCCCGCTGATGAAAATGGAACTCGTCATTTCAGAGATGATTTCAATGATGGGAAAGAAAGGTTCGTCGTTCCTGTACATCACATTACTTCCGGTACTTCTTGTACAGGTAATTCTGAATTGTGAAATTCATCCAAGTACAGGCGAACGTATTTAATATCTTTCGAAAAGAAGAGACGCCAGGGCGACGCGACGCGGAGTCGCGATATACGCCCGCGAGTCAAGATGTCGGGTGGTGGACCAGGAGGAGACAGGAGGTAGGTAAGAGGCCGCGTGGTTGCTAACATGTAGTTTCTGCTACCCACAAAGAAATCTCACGCGAATCGATCGTGCCGCCGTTCCTGCCGATGCTGATCCCGATGCCGATGCCGATGGTGACGCCGATGCTGATGCTGCTCGGTGTAGCGCTGTCCTATATTTCTTAGGCCTTTCACCTTGCAAAATTTCGAATACCGAGGACCAAATGCGGTGCAGAAAAAAAATTAAAAAAAAGGTATTATTATTATATACGTATATAAATATATATCTATATAAAGTTCATGGAGAACTAAAAGTTACTCCCGATCATGCATACTCGTAATGCTCACTTACTGTCGACTTTAATGCGACGTCCGATAAGATTATCGAGTTTCGATTACCGGTCATTATATATACGACGCATTAAAGATGGAACTCGGATAATTCTATACAGACAGCATATGATAACTTCAACTAACTTTCATGATTTTTAAACTTCGATAACAGATCGATGACCACAAAAATTTTCAACCTCCATTCGCTAGAAAACATTTGGAAATTGATACGCAAAATCTTATTATGGATCAATTTTCACAATGTTTAAAACACATTCTTCTCTCGTCTCGAAAATGAGATGTAGAAAGTTTTGTTACTCGGTTGCAGAAGTTTGATGATTTACGCAGAAACTACCTAATTGTTTTTAAAAATGAGCTGTATATAAGAAATAAAAGGCCAGGACCATAATCGTAGAAAACATATTCTTTTGGGATTAAAATACTCAACTTGAAAGTAAACTTCTGTAATTTAAGTCCTCTATAACATTAGTATTATTCAGCGAGCGTTTATCGCATTAACATTATTTTTTTATGATTGTGACGAGAATATTGATAGACAAAATTACTTTTTGATCCGCCGATCGCGGAACTGAATTCCCACGATTCTTTTTTATCATAAAAAAAAAATGTGAAAACAAAGTCGATGAATTTTTCAGATTCTTAATCTTTTTCTTTTCCGAAGACCTGAGTCAGTTCGTTATACCGATTGTAAGTGACGCTACACATATTCTAGGCTGAAAATTTTTTATCATAAATCGGGCTTAGAATGTAAAAACAGAAACCGGTTTTTTAGTGAAGATCTTGAACCTGGAATAGGAATTTCAGCAAATGATGATATTAAAAATATCTCGCGCCTATGAATAAACATGAGTATTTTCTGAAAGGAGTGTATAAAAATAATCCGGAAGGTATACAAAAAAGAAAAAGAAAAACGGGAATAATAATCAACAACGATGATAATAATAATGACGAAGATGATGATTCTTATCGCGATGTATAAATCCGTAACGATGTATAATAATGTCAAAAGTATTTCGTCACTTATATCGACGTGTAGATTTATAATATGGTACATATGTGTAACGTCGTTTTACCTAACATAAAGTACATACATGTGGACGTATAGTTGTGTCTGTAATGAATGAAAAAAAAATATTTGCACTTGCACATCGGACGAGATATAGGCTCTCTAGGTATGGATTGTGGTGCGTATATACCTATATGTATTTTATATAGATATATACATTGTATAGCGCAAACATCGCGTATCAGAATTAAACTATCAAAGTAATCTAAACACGTCTGCAATACTTCCTGCGCTGGCTAGACACAGCCTGCAATTCTTATCTCCTCCCGCCCGACTATACATATATATCTATCTATAGATATATAAACTATATACTTATTCTCACTCCGCGGAATGCATTCCACACGATATAACCCGCGATAGATTCTTTTCGCAACACATAATACCGACATCAACGGTACATAATAACGTATGTAACTTTAATGTATTTTCATATATTAATATCATCTGATCCCCACGAATCAATTTTTTTCTTTCCATTTTTTCGCATCTTTTCACATATACATATGTGACCGAACTTTTTTTTATTTTCTTTGCTGGTTTTTTGATCTTTTTTTTTTTTTAATATATAGTAGTTAACCTTGGCACCATTTTTCGGTTCGAATATAATACCATCTGAGCTAATTAAAAAGCAAAAAGAAGAAAAAAAATTCGGTTATAAAAAAAACCTTCCTCAAAATACGGTAGGTCATGCATCTCATGTGCGCTACCAGGTCTACCTGTATATTTTACCGTCCGCGTTAATTCAATGTCAAAATAAATTGAAGAACGGCACGAAGAAACGCTCAAGTTTTGGATTCGTAACGAATTTAAATTTGGAATATTTTATTTCAGATTTCATCGTGATGGGAAAATCAATTTTTTTTATCAAACTTTGGCTGGAATCTGAAGAATTCAAAGATTTTGATACGCGATTTTTGATAAGATTTTGTCTCTCTCTTCTTCATGAAATAAAAAGAAGCTCGATATCCGTAAGAGTTTTGGAAATTCTTACGAGTAAAAAAAAAAAAAAGAGAAAAGAAAATCTTCAAGCTGAAGATCTAAAGTCTTAGTTAATATTTTTTGATACGAACAAGTTATTGAAAATTTTAGTCATTAACGTGCAATGTACGAAGAAATTCTTTACTTCGATGTGAACGAATTTTTAATAAGCAGGTGATTCGCGTTGAAAAAAATCATTCCTCAGATATAAAACGCGATGTATGTAAATATACGTAACATATTTGATGATAATTATAATCCGTATACGATAAGGTGTTCGATATTATAAAAGCTCGTCTCAGCTCTCAGTACGAAATATGCGAACCGTCTGATGTCGCGTTAGTTCAAGGTTATTCGAGACGGAAGTCTGGCTCATGTGTTTAGAATAACATTGCTTGGAGAGAACGTAAGCAAACGAACGAACGAATTGGTCGAAGGAACGAGTTGAACGAAGTTGAAGTGGTCGTGGTTGTGTTGGGTCTGGTTAGATTTTACCGGCTGTTAGACTGGTCTGTTGCACGGTAACATAGGTTAGTGACATTACAAGGCTAACGAATTTCACGCGTAATTATAGAAAATTCAGGCGTTAAGTATGACTCAACTGGTTAAATAAATATACACATCCATTTCGCAGATTATAATCACGTTTGCGACGAAATATACGTCTATAGATTTTTTACACGTTATAGCGTATGATTGAAAGTTTTAAAAATGCTTTATTTGTGGCTGAAAAGCTCATGAGCCTAATTTTAAAATCCTCCCAAATCAAGACACGTCCCCTTCTTCTCAAGGAGCTCCAAAATCCTCTTCCAATTGTTGATCTCATCTTTGCATGGATCAAACTTTTATTGTGTCATATTTGAAGGAATCATAAAAAAGAAGAGATAAAAAGAATGGAGCTTCGAAAACTGATCGTACAGTACATGCATTTTTACGTAGCTATCGAGTCGGAATTTTTCTGGCCTCATGTTTGATGATGTAGCGATTAGAGCTTCTTCTCCCCTCTTCATCCGGCCTTTTTAAAGAGAAAGAATTCCGACTGAGATTATTCGAGTGTAAATCGCAGGCTGTTAGAATGTTTCTGCATAGCAACCTGGGTTAGCGACACTACAGAAGGTTGCATATGTTGAATCAAAAATTAAAAAGATTGTAAAGAAATAAAAAACCAAAAAATTAAAAAAAAAAAACCAACGACAAATTTTCAGCATTCAATTTATTCGACAGCTTTTCATCTCAGGCTTATCAAACTTAATTTACCTGCGGTATAATATCGATGTTGTGTGTCCAAAATTTGGATGTAAAAAATATTCAAAAATTCATAGAGAATTTCCATCACACAGATAGAATCATATTTCGTCTTCGCTTCGGAGGTTATTTATCCGCAGTCATTAGCATACTAAAAACAAGTAAATAAAAAGAAAAAAAACGAAAACTAAAATTTGAGCAAAAAGAATTTAAAAAAAAAGGCGTATAAAAATGCAAACAACACGTGACGACGTGAGCGTAGGTTAGTAACGCGGTTTGATCAATATATGTAGATACACGGGACCTCGCGATGTGAATTCTCTCTATTCTAAAATGTATAGTATTTTTTTTTTTTTTTTTTTTTTTTCTAAAGCTAGTTTTGATTTTTTTAGCTCGCGTCCCGCTGACGCGGAATTACGAGTCAGGTCAAAAAGTGTTATTTTTTTTTTTTTAATCTCTAAATGTAACGAATCGATCATCGAGTCAATTTACAAAATTAAAAACTTTTATCTATTTTCTTTCTTTTCTTCAAATGTTTTTTCACCTTTCACGCAGCTTTCGCAAGCTGCAGCATATCGTGGTAATCGTAGTGCGTATATATAAATATGATGCGTTGTAGCGAAAATTCTACACATGCAATACGAGAAAAAGAAAGAAAAAAAAAATGATATATTGCAAATATATTTGATGTCGTGTGCGCCTTATCTACTTTTGCATACAACAACCGCTCTACCGAGAAATGGTGACTTCAGACTATTCTCACGAAATAAATATTTTTATGGGATGAGTATCACGCTAATGATCACGTGCATGAAAATCGGATGCTAATTGTTAAGAGGAATCGTTAATACGGAAACTGTACGTTCATCGTTTGCGATGTATGCATCTCGCTGACTCGTACTTGCGGTGTTAAAACGAAGAAAAAATAACGAACAAATTACAAAAATGTTTCATTAGAAATATCATTTCATCATCGAGTTTGGTATAGTCTAAGCTATAATACCGGAAATAGGGTTTCAGTTTTTTAAACAACCAAAAAAGAAAAATATATTATAAGAATTATTTGCACCGATCGGTTTCGCCATAAATGATAATTACCACGATTAGTCAGCAAAGTTTCAAGGCAATGATCTTTTAAAGACCGTTAGAGGTGGTAGACGGTCAAAACGTGACGGATTGACATAAGACAGTAATCAATCATAGACATTATGTGGATCAGCTATAGGTGGTACGAAATTAAGGTGTTTTTATCCTTGACATTTTGAGTCTAACACACGTAACCGTGGCGTCAATTTTATTTTATTTTAATTCCGTTCTTTTCTTTTCTTTTTGTTCGTTTTTCTTTTTTCAATTCAACTTCGTAGTTGCCGCATCGCGCTTTTATTCGATCGTCCGCGAAACGTGCTGTGGAGACCAGAGAATTCTAATCGAACATCTAAGGATCGTCGTCCTTTTTCAGAGTTACCACTTACATAATCGTTAATCTTAGCACGTTTTTTTTATTTCTCATTTTACATATTATCTAACAGTTGAAACACACCTAACCATACCCAATGTAACCTACAAAGTAGATACAGCCGGTTAACCTTCATTCTTCTAATGACGCGCCAAAAAAATTCTTCATTACTTTTTTTTTCTTTTTCTTTGCTCTGTCTAATTTTATACACCTACTATTCCTTCTTTTTTTTCTTCCGTCTCTCTTGCAGATATTATCTAATTCGAATTTCATGGTTATTTTGTTGATTGATGAAAAAATGTTTTTGGTTTTTTTTCTTTTTTAATCGAAATTGCGGCTGAGAATAAAGATTTTTGTTCGAATACTTAGTTTTTTTTTTGCCGCACGTATCAAAAAAAAAAGAAAAAGGCAATTTTTGTTATACTCTCAGGTACCTATATTATGTGTGTAATAATAGGGAATATCATACACGTTAATAATAATCATCGAATCAAATTAAGCTGAATACAAAAAACAGAAACGTGGACGTGGAAGAACGATTGATAAAAGAGAAGCGAAAAAAATTCAAAAGGTAAAATGAAATAGTAGCCTTTTCGAATTATATCCGCTACCATGATGGTGCCCATAAATTTTCGTTCAACTGATTGACGATTTATTATTGCAATAATATTCCAATTGCACGTACTGAATTTTTTTATTTCTTCTTCTTTTACCTCAATAGAGGAGAGGGAAAAAAATCAAGAAATTTCGTAAATTGGAGCGATAATTTTTTGGACATTTTTTTTCAAAGAGTTTTTATTTATAGTATAATATTATGAATAATGTCTGCGTATAATAGTATAAATGTAATTACGTAAGGTGATGTATCACGAGAGGGGGAATTTCAGGTACAGTTCGACCCACGTCAAGGTCTCTTTATAATGTTACCTACCGCTCATATACATTATGAGTAGAAAAAAATACGACCGCGTTAGAATGCTAGACGAACCTCCGAGGCCAGACTAGAAAAAAGAAAGAAAGAAAAAAATCAAATAAGAAGAAGAAAAAAAAAAGATAAAATTCACCAAGGTCAAGATAGACCGGACCATCACCGAGGCTAAAACCGCACCGTGACGTAACTCACGGTACGACGAGTTGCGCAGGCAACGGTTTCACCTGATTTTCATACAACTAAAATAATAGAAATTATAATAGAAAAATGCAATGAAAAAATTGAAAATTCGTTTTCACACAATCGTACGAGGGGTGCTCTTCATTTTTTGATGAACTTCAATTTTTGCAACCCCGAAGAAGCAAAAAACTATGGAAAGAAAAAAAGCTTCTCGTAATTCAACTTCGGTTTAGTATAATGGGAAGAAAGAGTTTCGTTGATGCTGCAGTTAACGTTGCGGTTTCGCGTGCGGCAAACGAATGAAGTTTTTCATATATATATGTATGCACATAAGACACCCCCGATACATAGTAATTTTATATACTATATACTAGGTAGCAGCAATAGTACATACACAAAATACAGAGGGGAAAAAAAGAAAGAGAAGGGAGAAGAAGAAGAAGAAAAAAAGAAAAGGAAAGAGGAGGACGTGGGAAGCGTTAAAGCCGCAATTCTCAAAGACAGAGAATAATTGCGTACATAGTTATATACGTTACACACAAAGCGCGAATTTCGAGGTCAGTGACCACAAGTTGATTTTAAAAAACCGCCCGCAGGAATTGTTGTTTTCGTACAGAGTATCTGTTCTGAAGAGAAGCTTTTATAATAAATATAATAACGTATTATAATGATGGTTAGAAAAAGATCGACAGCCACGCTAATTATTACTAAATATCATCGTGACGGTATGAAATATACGTAGTTAAAAGTTCCAGGAAGGAATACCGCAGAATATAATTATCATTATCATCATTATCATTATTGTTTTTCTTATTTTATTTTTATTTATTTTTTTGTTTTTTAAGACAACAAAATAAATCTCTCGTTAATAGGGTCCAGTGAACTGGACCAGGTCAGGATAGGATGTTCATTCTAAGTATATACCGATGTACATATAGATATATACAACAACATATATTTTTCTAAATGTATATATAAGAAGTACAAAGGCGATCGAACAAGGCGATCCTTGAACCGCGTCACGTAGTGGCGTGACAGCAATTTCACAGGGACGAAAAATGGTCTCTCAAAGATACATATATGTATATCTATATACACCCATAAGTATATATGTAATATAACAACACAACCTAGGCGTACTTACAAGTCTCATGTTTAGAATACCTTACATGAACTATATCACCGGAGTGAAGTAAGGTATAAAAAATAAAAAAAAAGAACACCGTTCAACTTCAAAACGCAAACGTGATCAAAAAGTCAAAAAATTTTTTTCCATGCAATACGTGAATCGTCGTGCCGACGCACGATTCGTATATAAAAATTTTTAACGACCGATGAGATAAAAATTAGAGAAATTAAATAATTTCAATCAACGGGTTATAATCAACTATAAATAAAATGCGTGTACTTGTGGTAAGTAATAAGTGTCGAATAAGATTCTCGTTGTACATAAATCCAGCTCAACAAATTTGAGTGCAATTTTTTTTTTTTTTTGGTCTTCTTTTTTTCAATTTAATTTATTCAACCGGTTAGAACGTTTATAATGTTATGTGTGTCCCCGATTTCATTTTGGCCATGAGCATTATAATGATGATGATAATAATGATAATCATAAATTTCGTACATTCTCTAACGAGTGATGATGGGAGTAGGTATATTTTTGTTAATACGAAATGGCTTGAGGCAGGTCAAGATTTATATTAAATCGAGGTCGCGTTACTGTACGACGACGTGCCATTCAAAGTTTGAATATACGTTTGGTAGAGTATAAGTGTGTAGGTTTGTGTAAAGGCTTTCTATTTTAACACTATTAAATGGGTAAGCATGTAACACACATGTGCATAATATAATATCAACCATAGTTTTGAATCACCGAGTTTTGAATAAATTTAAAAAAAAAATAATTCTAACGCCATTAAAAATCTGTACATCATAAATCGTCGATGATTCACGTACACGTAACTGCAGCGTTAATAAACTATTCCGACCATGACCTATCCCCACCCACCCACAATATTTCTTTACTTAGGTAGATATATAGCACATTTTATCTGCAGTCCATTCGGTCACCGCGTTCACCGTATACCGAATGAAATGAGAGAGAGAGAGAGAGAGAAAAAAAATGCATAAATAAATAAATAAGAAAAAAGGATGAATTGAAAAAAAAAATTGTAAAATTAACGGAAATTGACAAACTCGTATTAAACGTATTCAAAAATGCGTTCGTCTCTATATGAGTTTTGGATTAAGTAAATACGTAGTAAAGACTACTTTATAATTTGTGTGTATATAATGTCACTTGAGTATGATATTATCTACTATGTTTTTTTTTTCTTCTTCATCTTCTTTCGATTTAAAAAATTTTTGTTTTCTTCTTTTGCCCCCTCACAACCAATCAGGTTTCGGTAATCAATCCGTAAAATTCCATTCGTTCAATGTCCGCAACCCCGATTTTAAGTTGTAACATTAATTTTTCATTTGCTATGTATACTCATTTCATTAATGGTATATACTCATCGCTGGACATGTTATGTACCAAACGTACTGTCATTTGTCTGTTACATATGTATATAAAGTTTAGTCGTTCATTTTTTTGACTTCTTTTTGTTTTTCGAGGTACAAAGATCCGGCTGAGAGTTTGATTACTTCCAATTCGTCACCCGCTGGTTACCGGTCTTTAGCAAATTTATATACCTTTGAAATACAGTCGATCGATCAATCCCGATCATGTAAATACATATACATACCGCGTTATATACCACCTATAATTCGATCCGCGTCGACAAAATTCGCGGCCTTGAAAGAACAAGGGGAATTGAATTCTTGAAAAAAATGAGAGGAGAAGAAAAAATAAAACTCAGCCCGAGCTGCTGGGCTTGAGAAAAAAAAAAGAAGAAAAAAAAATGTGATTGTCGGAATTGAAACTGAATTCAAATAATTAATTACACTCTCGATTTCGGCGAGCGGACCGGACGGTTGAAAGCCGTTAGAATTAGAAAGTTTCTTTTAATTAGAATCAAAGCGAAAAAAACAAATTGTCAGACCGAAATCGAGAGTGTTACGAGAATTGGATAATTTTTGTACAAGCATTTTTGCCGAGCGTTTTAGTTTTGTAATTTTTATAGCTTAATCATAATTATGGGCATATCAGATTAAATTTTGACTCGGGAGAGTGTAGATTTGTTTGTCTTCTCGGTATATGTTTTCTTTGTTTGAAATTAAATGATCATTTTTTTGCTCTTTTTCTATCGAAATCGACTAACACGTCTTGTGAAATCGGCACACTTTTTTCAAGGATAAATCGGTACGGTGTTTGATCGACCGGAAGACCTATGAGAGAATGCATATGTTTCAATACTAGAAGCCATCGGGCGTAAAAAAAAGAATTAGCATAAATATATTTATTTTTATATACCTATCTATAAATATATTTGTGCATAAGTCTTATGAGCACACTCGATATACGCTGCAGAAAAATTACCATAATTCGTATGTAGAAGTATACACCTATGTACACCCATTTAAGCTTATGTTTCTCGAATATGTTCGCCGACTCCCACGGATATATTAAAATAACTTAGGATCTATGCTAATCGCTTCTAGGCGCATTTAGCCCAAAATTGAAGTGTGCATCACGTCTATACGGCTTCTCTTAAATTTGCCATAACTCAAATCGCTCGTTTAGATGAAATAATTCTCGTATATTTCATTTATTTATATATTTATTTATTTATTTGTTTTCGTCTCGCAATTAGGAGGCGACAAATTTAAATACGGTGAACCAAAAAAAAAAAGAAAGAAATCATTATTTTTTTTTTTCAAAAATGGAAATAATTCGTTAAAAAAATCCACTCATTATTTGACCCGGTTTGACTGGCGGTTCTTCTCTCGTTTTATGTATACTTACGTATAGGTAGGTATATTATATACATATTGTGTCCAGGGTTCGATGGCCTCTCGCCACGCTCGTCATGTGGATTTCTAACGCTCGCTTTCCGTGACATTAACCTACCTATTATATTTGCTACGATGGCCTCGAGGATGTTTAAAAGCGTAACTAGGTCTAACGATTTCCCCTGAACTTGACCGACTTCATTTGTTATTAGGAACCTTGCTGGTGGTATCAGTCAGAAGCTGGCATTCTTTTGCATTTCGCTTTTTTTGATTCTTGTTCCCCTCTTCTTTCGCCATTTTGTCGCATAATTAATAACGACATTTTGCATTTATTGATTACTCAAATCTGAAGTTGGTAAAATTACGCGGATTTTCGAGATTCTCGTCCTGCATATTTATAGTGATCAGAAAACTCATGATCTTTATTCTTTTCCTATAATTTGAACAAATAGATTATTATATTCGTGGAAAACTAAGGATAAGAAACGTAACGATTTGATCAACGATTAAACTAGGTTATCAATAATATACGGTAAATTTTATTATAATTAAAATAATTATTTGCTTTGAACGTATATCGTAATAGTGCGATGAACATTACGTGTAAAATATAATAGTAGAATGGTCATCCATTATAAAAAATTTTGACAGCGATGAGAAATTATATTGGAATAATACTCGTCTAATATATTGATGATCGTTGATTGGATAAATGTGATTTGGCGTATGAAATACTAGTCATGATTAACGATCAGAGATATCCAAGGTTATCGTCCGCGAAAACAGAAAATTTATTCAAAATGCAAAAGATTAAAAAAACACGAATACCTATTTCTTTTTTCGTTTCGTTCTTCTTTTCTTTTATTTATCAATTCTTTTTATCTTCATACTTTTTTAACGGTATGCGATCATCAGAGATTTAAAAAAAAAACCTCGAATAGATATAATATTATAGTTTGAATGGTGCGTACTATACGTAAATCGAGCTAATAATTATTGAGAAACGGAAACCCAGATTAGTAGAAAAAAGAAAGAAGAAAAAGTAATTAATTATTTATACGTATATTACAGAATAATTTCCCGATTACGCGCTAATTAGAAGAAATTTATTTAATTCATTAATTTGTTTTATTTATGAAGTTTTCTTTCTTTTTTTTTCTTCTTTTGAATTTTTTCCAATTTACCGCTATGCATATCCTTACCTACCCCACTACGGTACAGGATTTGTATGAAGAATTCGTGGAAAATCAAGCCGATTTAATTTGTAGGAGATGAAAATTCTCACGAACGATTTATTAGTTTCTTTTTCTTTTTTTTTTCCTGGTTAAGAGGTGGTTAATTCCGAGTTAGCGTCAAAGGTTACCAGGACATGGAGAGAAAGACGAAGGATAAAATTGCGAGAGGGATGATGAATAAGTTAGATAAGCGTTAAGGCAGAACGAATACATGAATCGTCGACAATTGTTCATTATCTGTATAGAATCGGGCTGACAATCTGCATCGGTACGTTTACGTTACAAAGAAGGAGAAAAAAGTGTCCGATAAATAAACAAATAGAAATAAAAAGAACGAGAGAGTGCAAAGACATATGGAAATTCAACATTACGAATACGACGAAGAGTAAAAAAAAAAACGAGAACACCCGCATTGTGAAATTTTACTGATAATATAGGTAATTTGTATAGGTATATCGAGAGTCGCACGTGCAATTTTTGGAAATTTAATACAGTTAGGTATCTGTCAAATTTTATTTTTCATTACGTTAGATATATTTTTTATGTACAGAGAAAAAGGTGATCTTCAAAAAAACCCAGAAGAAAAAATTCATCACCGTTCTTTCCAAGGCTTGATTATAATTGCGACGAATGCAGTAAGAATCTTGTCGGAAAATCCCGTATATATGCAATAATTAAAGGTGAAAAATGTTTTTTAACAACCTCATATAAATACCTAACGAAATAGGATATAAGTGAAAAAAATAAAACACACGCTGCACTCACTTACGTACATCGTCGCCGCGTCAATTTTGAAAACAGAAATGAATTATGAATCAGTTTTTTTTATTTATTATACTCTATTTTCTTTTTTCTCTCAATTTGGGTTGGGAATAAAAAAAAAAGTTCATATACGTTTTATTCACAGCTAATGGAAAATTTTTTCCTCGTTATTTTATCCCATTTTTATAGCAACGTGTTTTACAGAAAACAAGTGTGAGTTACTCGAATCACTGGATGAAATGTGATTTTGTTATAGGTAGGTATCTATATATTTATTCTATGGGTACGGATGATACGTGTAAACTATTATAACATTGTACGGCGTTACGTAATTCTTTTCTTTTCATTTTTTTACTTTTTATTTTTCATTTAAATTTTTTTCTTCTCGATCCTTTTTTTTCGTTCGTTTTCTCTATTTTTCTTCTTTTGCAAAATTAAATCGGTATTAATTCGCTCTACGATAATAGCCATCGTGTTCAAGCTACCGTGAACCGTGAACTGCGTTAAACCGTACCTAATCTACTTGCAGACACTAGAAGCTCAGTGTGCAAATCTACAGCAAAATTACACTCATTCTTTTCTATAGATATGTAATTACATGTTACGTGGTTATAAGCTATATACATACGTATATGTGTGTACATATATATATATATATGTACGCAAAATAATTAAGTACATATATATACACGGAATTATTTTACTCTCGGAGAATCGGAGTCAAGGTCGTCTTATATTCTGGTCATGTTCACGGTTAAGAAGAAAAAAGGAATGAGAAAGATAATAAACGACTCTTCTTCGTTGAAAAATGAAAAAAATTAAGAAGAAGTAAGAAAAAAAGCTCTCGAAATTGAGTAAAAAGAAAAGCGAGTGTGCACGTACGTACATGTTTTGTGTGTAGTTTCTTTTCTTTTTTTGTTTTTTTCTTTTTCAACATTTTGCGGTATTCGCGCACCTGAATTACGCAGATTTTAATTATTATATTTATTTATATTCAACGGCGCGCATGCGGGTATTTTAATTAATAATTCGACTGTGCTATGTACTAGGTGGCCAATTTCATGGGATTTGAAACGAAAGGAATCGCGTGATTGTGAACTTTTTTTTCGTCAATCGAAAATTCAAATATCGAGCTTCTGTTCCGGTTTCCTAGAATTCCAAAAATCTCTTCATCCAAAGTTGAGCTTGGAGAAAAATTATTAATGAAAATTCATTGTTAGGATAAATCTGACCAATTGCTGATCAATTTTACATAGTTTTTCCTTGAAAATGCAGAACAGTTATTGTGGAAATTAGAATTAAATCCTTTCAAATTTTTTATTATTTTTCAATGAAGATTTTAGAATCAGTTGAATTTTATTTTAGACCACCCTGTGTATAATTTTTACACGGTTACCTTCAATCATAGTTGTCATTCATTTGTTGTATCTATAATCTATAAAATTTCATCGACGAGATATTAATATAATTCTCATCAGCTTGCTCCCCCTCTGATAATTTGTAATCGATTGTTTCTAAACGGTAGCAATTTAGGTGGTGTAAAAATAAAAATAAATAAATAAATGAATAAATTTAGTCACGGTGGCCCGCTACCGAACCATACATGCATACGGTATCACAAGATAATCATCTTTTCAGTCGCGTGGCACTCTCAAAGGAGCTAAAGGAGCATAATAACTATAACTGGACGTCGGATGTTTAAAAATATATTTAACACTTGATCATTCGACTTGAAGTATCGATATCGAGTCACGTATGCCACCACTCAATTAATTAGGAGACCAGATTCTTATCAAAATCACCGTTAATTCACATCAATATGGACCAAATCATAATCATAGAGAATACGGAGTTCGAAATACTTTTTTTCCCCGGTTTACAGCTTTCTACAATTTGATTTACGATTTTCTTTCCATTAATTTTTGTTCCTCAATTTTTTCGTCTTCTGCAACTAGATCGAAGTACAACTTCGCAGAATCGTCGCGTATTAGAAGAGAAAAAGGAGGTTCCATCGAAAAACTTCGGACAAATTAAGACTTCGTTGGGATTAGAAAACAGAAAACGGAAAACCGAAACGAAGCGAATTCGATATTAAAAATTTAGGATTCTAAACTAAGATACATATTACATTTTGAATGTTCTAAAATATTCAGCGTATGTGCTACGTCGCGTTGTTTTCTCCGTTGGTCTTTAGCGGTTTCACATCCACTTTGAAAAAAAAAGAAAAGAAAAGAAATGGAGAAAAAAAAAAAAAAAATCTCATACGTATACGCGCACACACACATATGCAAAGTTCCGTTATACAGCATTCAAGCTGGTTATACGCTACAATATCCATCGTGTTGGGTTAGGTTAAAAATTTTTTAGCTCCAGGTTTTCAAGTGGACGACGTCCAATAACATCTAGCTAACCTGGGTTTGGTTAAAACACTCTGAATTTTTAGATAGATTTATATATCCGGCTGCTATGAGGTCAAACGAATTCTCCCAACGACAAATTTGCGTGTTGCATATATACGACGTTGATATATGCATGTGTATAAGAATATATATGGGTTCTTTCTTTTAGTTTGTTACCTGCAAGTTTGTTGGGAGTTGATCAAGATTCTTTTTTTTGCCTATCTTTTTTTTTTTTTCTCTCTCTTCAAAATTTATCTCCTCGTTTTTAATCATTTTTAATTTCATATGCATGATGCACCTCGATACAGTCGAACTGATCATCGTCGTCATCTTGAAATAAATATATGGAAATAAGCATAGAGAGGGTCATCGTACTCATAATTCAATTTACCTTTTGACCTAACTGTGATCATAGTATTACTCGATTATACCTGTACATTCATTACATGCTACCTGCAATCTACGCATAGCTACCTAGAAAAATTCTGACAAAACATTTTAGATTCGATCTAGCAGATTTCTTCTTCTTCTTTTTTCTAATTCATTCTTTCTTTTATCCTTTCCACTAATTACGTTCTTTTCGTTTGGTAATAGATTTTCTTTTTCTTCTTTGAATTTTTTTTTTTTGAATCTAACAGCCTTTACAATTATATTGGATTTGAATGAAAGAAAAAGAAATATACAAGCTGGATGAATAAACAATCTAGGTTACGCATGTGTTTGAATAAACCTTTTTTTTTTTTTAATTAACAAAAAGAAGGATGATAAAAAAAATAATGCAGAGCTAGGATACAGTACATACATCTGTTGAGATAGAAATTAGAATAATCCGTAAAATTTTTGCGAAGGAAAAAAACACAAGAGTAAAAACAGATCAGGAAGTAAAAATTGACTTCTTTAAATAATGAGCGCGTATAGCATCAAAATTTGCGCGGTTATTAGAGTAAAAAATTTTGCCGTAGCTGCACATCGGCATTGAGAGAGAGAGAGAGAGAAAAAAAAAATGAAGAAAAGAACTGAAATGCATTATAGCGGTATATAAAATGAAAGACAAGTGTTACAGTAAAATAAATAAATAGAGAGAGAAAAAAGAAGGAAAAAAAAATGAACAAAATTTTTAAGAACAACTACTACCTGCAAGGATACAAATTAGGAAGATGAAGCTAAGACCGATCCCGCGAATCTCCTCCCCCTTCTCCTCTTTGCTGTGCAGTTGATGCAGGGAGAATTGATGATAAATTTCTTTCATATTTCCCCGAGTTCGTTACGTATATGTATATATGTATACATATGTATGTATCATATATATACATAACCCATTTAGTATACGTAACGTTTACCGTTTTCCTTTGCGGTTTTTTCTCTCTCTCTCTCTCTCTCTCTCGTTTTGCTTAATTTTTTTTACGCCTTTTTACCACGTCCAAAGCCAGTTGATATACCAGTTCTGTTGCTGCAACGCAACAGCACCATCGGCAGCAGCTACCTTAGCCTTTAAACGATTATGCGCGCTCTCAAGGAAGTGCAGGGATTTTAAACTCAACCAAGGGGAGTTGATAGATTTGACGTAGAATATATGAGATTATTATACCTACATATTGTCAGTGTAATTCTTGAGATCTTTTCTTCCTTTTTTTTTTTTGGGGGGGTTTTTAATCACACGTATCATAAATCAGGATCGATTATTGGAACGAGTTCCCAAATTCTCGAGGGTTTTGGAAGCTCGTTTGATTTTTTTTTCTATTTCAAGTTCAAGGACTTCCTGCCGGATTTCGCTCGGATCCGCGTTCGTTGGATCTTGTTAAATTTGGGACAATTTTCGATACGTTATAATAATATTATGCGATTACAGAAAGTATAAATAATTACTACCCGATCAGCTGCACTTTCGAAACCTTATATACTCTTAGGTATAATGATGTATACGCGATTTCTCCTCTCACGCTTTGGACGACGCTAAAAAATTAATATAATCCGAATTTGACCGAACTTTGTGTGTCGTCGATTGCTAACGGACCAAATATCGTAAACCATGCAAAACTTTTTTGAATTTCGATAAATTTCATCCAACAATGGCGCGAATACGAGTTCATATAATCATAGAGTAAAAATCGCCCTGTATATGAATAAATACCATAGAAGAGGAAACTGGAAAATTTCCCCTAGTAAAAAATTGACCGAACTCTCTAGATGAAGATAAAAAGAGAGAAGAATAACGTAGAATGATAAAAAAAGAGGAAAGAGAAAAATTGCAGGAACTGCAGCAAAATACGAAGGGCCTTTCTTGTAGGCCTGACCAACGAACCAAAAAACATTGATCACAGTCCTGTCACAGTTTATTACACGTTGCGGTACCTGTACACCATGAAAATTCGAACGGTTGAGTAGATATTCCTTCCCCCTCCCCTGACTTTCATTTATGCGGTGGGTAATATAAGTGCCATACATTTTTTGGCACAAAAGAATCGAAAGAACGTTATATTATATTTCAATTTTTCTTGCCCGCGATCGTTTGTACCTTTATTGTTTTTTTTTTTTTCTGGTCTATACGAGGGTCCATTTTTTTTCATATCGTGTGAATCATGAGATCGCTATCTCGGATATTAGGATCCTGAAATGGATAACGAAAAACGAGAAAAATTGTTAGACTTTATTTTCTACATTTTTTTCATCTTCAATTTTTATTAGATCAGGTGGGCACTGCGATCGCATCCCTTAAAAATGTTGACGAACAAAAAAGTTAATAAATGAAAACGAGAGAAATGTAAATCTGCAATTTGAAAGCATAAAAATTTTGATTAAAAATATAATTATCCTGCACGCACTTTCGATATCACGATATATTAATGTTATATGACGTGAATGAATGAGTGTGAAAATTACGGCTGTTCGGATGTTCATTCAAGTTGCGATAATCGAACGAACGTGTCAAAGATACGTGTGCGAATATATGCGTATGCGTGTGTGCACCGAGTGTGAAGTAATCTGCATGTTGTGCAGTAGTAAATAATATACAAATATGATAAATATATGCACGTAATGGATATGGATATGGAAAAGTAAAAGAGATAAGATAAAACTGCGGACAGAAAATTTCTTCAACCAGTTCAGCCGAGCTAATAAATTTTTTTTAAACGATTCGATCAAATGATTATGTCATTAGGATTTTACCCTAATCGTGAGATCCGTTCTGATCTCGAACTCTATAATAATGGCCGGTTATTTGATCGGGTTTCAAATGAACATTTCGTTTCCGTGATGTGACTTTGGGTAAAGGGTGGTAAATCATTGGAATTTTCGTTGTATGAGAGACGTTTTTTTTTCTTTTCATACATATTTATTAACGGATATTTGATATACATGAGTTTTGTTTCGACGGTGTCGCGTTTTATCGATTTTTCTGCAGCACCGAATCGAGGGTAAAAGAAAACTCGAAAAAGTACAGGCCATTTGTCACGGTTCCGTTACGGGGGCAGTTTCACTGGTTTGATATTTGAATTCCGCATTCTACCTCTCGAATATATCCGCCAACTTCGCGTTCAATAGAGTAGAAAAAAATTATATTCGTAAAAAATCAATTAGCTGCAGTGACCTCCATTATTTTATCAACGCTCTTCTCCTCCTTCTTCGTCTTCCACTTTTCTTTATTATTCGCATACGTCACATCCCTCAATGATGGAGCCGGCGAATTTTACATGTCATAATATTTTGGGGTTGCAAAAGGTTCAAGAGGTCTACCGGAGATTCGAGAGAGGCGTGTACTTCAACATCGAGGATGTACACCGCGAGTCCTGCAGGTCTTCGTAATATAAGTGCGCAATTATATCTACACAGATTTACACGTACCTATATGTATTCGTACGAAAAGTCGAAGGGAGAGACGATCATGCGATGTTATATAGAAAATCATGTACAGTGTGCATAAACGACCGCAGCAGCCAGCAGCTTGAAGTATAGGAGGAACAGGAACGAAGTCGCGCAAGAACTTTTGGAAGGAGTTTATACGAGAGGTGTAGAGAACCTGATGGGGGAAGGGAAAGGGGGAAGAGAGGGGAGGGATGAAAGAGGACTCCCGGGTGCAACGACCCTTTCGTGGGTCAACCACCCCGCGGTAGAAGAACGGACGTTATATTGTACATCGGCAACGAGAGAGTCGGTGAATTTCGGTTACTGCAGGCCAAGCAGAGCCGAAGGATCTGAAAATCGTGAGTCCGAAAAGAAGAAGAAGAAGAAGAAGAAGAAGAGGATGCTGAAGTTGAGGAAGAATCTGACGTGAGGATTGACGAGACGTTTTAACGTGAGGCTTGTTACCTTGTAGTCATTTATAAGGAGGATAAGGTGCACAAGGAGGTACAGGAGCGAAAGAATCATTTATTATTCTTGGGGTGGACCGAAAATTATTTTACACAGAAACAAAATTTGACCGTCGAACATTTGCGGCGGACCAAGTGTCTCCGAAATTTCTTCTTTTTTTTCTTCAGAAATTCATTACCTTGTGACTTCAAATAAATCTGTCGAAAGATCGTTAATTGAAAAAAAAAAAGAAGACGTTATTGAGGTATTCGGTGATCGATCGATTAAAAAAGGAAAAATCTGTGCTGCGTCATGTAGATATTTCTTTCGATGGTTTTGGGCCGGCGCAATTTATTTCAGGGATCACTACGTAATCTTATTGAACATCAAAAATTTGTTGGATGAAAATCCTGCGAAATGAAATTGGCTGTCGTTTATCACGACTATCATATTCGAGGTCCAACGTACACATAAAATCTAGTAGACTTTTATAGATGGAGGGTAAATAGCTCGCTCAAATTCGCGGCACGCAGCAGCTGAAAACGAAATATCAGCGGAGAAGAAACTAGGTATATACATATCGTAGCAGGCGCGGAAGAAATATGGATAAGGAAAGGGGAAAAAAAATTGACGAACAGGGTTGGACGATATCGATACACGAGATAATGATTATGATGATGATGATGATGATGATAAGGTATCGGGGTGATCTAGAGCAGAAAACACGAGCTGTTGTACTTTTTTGTTTTTTTTTATCTTTCCCCCTGCAAGTTCTTCTCTTCTTTTTTTTTCTCCCCATGAAACGAAAACCTTTCAACGAATCTTTGAGCAAAAAATCGTGATTTTTATACCGAATTATCATACCTCATCCGTTTATCAACGAGAGCATAATTTCAATCGCATCAGAAAAAAAATTAGAATCGATCGATTTCTACTAGATAAAAATAAAACTACTCCGATACAGGTCGTAGAAATATTTTCAATAAAATCCCATTTGTTTTAATGAAATCCTTTGATTACCAATATTATTTTTTCTTTTCCTTTTTTTTTTGTTTTTTTGTTTTCGCATGTTCGTTCGTTGGATCATGATTTTTCACAAGCGCATACATGTGTTGTACAGCTATAATCATCCATCTCTTCCATCAAAAACCAGGGTGGTTTTTTTTTTCTATTTCCTTTTTGTTTGTTTGCTTTTTTTTGAGCTCTATAAATTCTTCTCTCTCTCTAATTTGTTTTTTTTTTCAGTTCGTTCCAGTTTTACCCTCCGCCGAAAATATGATTTACCATCCACAATTTTTTTTTATACATCTAGCTACGTATGTATATAATACTTTCTCGCGGGAATTCTGTCACATCCATATACAGCCGCAGCTAAATAATGACATGTTCTTTTTTTTTCTTTCTTTTTAATCTAATTTAATTTGTTTTTTTCTTCTTTTTTTTTCTTTGCAAGTAATAGAAAAAGCTCATTGTCAGTTCCAACCCGTCAAATTTTATTCACGCTAGAAAAGTATTTTTCTTAAATTGTATTATCTGCATCATTTCTCAACGTATAATTGACTCGCGATATTTGATGTGAACATTTATGGAAAAAAATAAAAGAAATTACAATCGATATCGCTCCCGTACGGTAAACTGCAGTGTGAGTAGGTGGAGTGATTTATCTGTCTGCAGCAGTGCAATTGATTTGGTTAATCCAAATTGTCCGTTAATTGGTGTTGCAGAGAAAAAAAGAAAAAACGTAGGATAAAGGGCTATAGATAGAGGTCTGTGTTTTCCCGATGGTCCAATCCGCACACATTCTCATGTAAATTAACATGATCTGGATGGATTAATACACATACGTGTCAGACGTGTGGTACCAATAGTACCCTATCCGAGAATATCGAGGATCGCTGAATTGCAGTTCGATCCGATTTCAATGAATTCGTAACTTGGAGCGTCAGAAGTAATTTGAGAAGATATTTCGAGTTCTAGTTCCTGATGATCTCTCTAGCTCATATGGGTGCAGGATACAAATGATCCAATCTTTTTCGAGCTTGCTACGAAAAAGAAAAAAGATTCACATTTACGTTCGTTCATCCGTTCATGTGAATTTTTTGTTTGTTTTTATTTATTCCGAAATCCGAGCAATTACCGATAAAAATGAAAAAGAAACTATAGATCGACGGGATAACGTTGAATACGAAAATATTAATAATAATAATAATAATAATTTCTGAAATTGCCGAAACGTATACGTTACACATAAGTATTCATACGTCTCTACCTATGTTGTAAAAAATAACTGCAGCGAGCTTTATGATAAATTCAAATATCGTAGAACAGCTTGAAAGAGGTAAAAGAAAAATCTCCACAGCCTGGCACTGAGAGATAAGAATATCTTCGACACGCTTTCTTTATACATGGCATAGTTCTATCAATACATATGTATACCTATACACATACGTAATACGGACCACACCCGAAAGGAGATGCATTTGATTTTACTGTTGCCGATGTTTCGTTTTTTGTAATCTTTTTTTTTCTTTCTTTTTGTTTCCCCCCGCCCATCCCGTTTTTGCCGATAAGATTACATACTTCGTTTGTTGTTTATTTCTTCTCATTTCGTTTCTGTTGCAGGTAGAATTTTTATTTTATTTTATTTAATGGTTTTTTTTTCTCTTCTTTTTCACTTTTTTTTCTCTTGTCTCTTTTAGATTACCGGGGATCCGGCTACGTCGTACGTATATATATACGTATACTTAAGATTTGAGAGCTTCGAGCTTCTTCAGTGGTGAAGAGAAGGGACAATGGAAAAGATGAGAACGAACCTCTACGGCATTGCAGGATCAGAATAAGAATATGAATGAGAATAAGAATAGAGATGAGGATCAGGATTGAAATGGAACTTAAATGTCGGATGACTGTCGCCCGGACTTCAAGTATAAGTATATAAAGGTATACGTATTAAGTACGTATATAAGTATATCTGATACGTATGGGATTTAAGAGCATCAAATGTATTATATATACCTACGTGCAGTTTCGAGAATATTTTTTATAAGAATTACAAAAGCGTCTGTACTTGCGTTGCGCTTCGTTGGTTTTTCACTTTGGGTTTATCCATCGTGAGTTGAGTGACGATTTTTCATTTCTAATCTGTAAACTAAATTGATTTTGTTTTTCCATAAACTTTTAAATACCCCAACAAAGCGCAGCGTTCGAATGAAAATCTCATCGGATCTTGGTGTAAATTTGCCAGTTTTTTTTTTCAACTCTAATTTATCGCAAATACGAGTTTTGCGAGTGAACACAGTTTTTTCTTTTTCTTTTTTTTTTTTTAATACACGATTTTCTCTTCTTACATCAATAATAATAATAATCATAAAAATTATAATACAATTATTCTACGTCGTGAGCTCTCACCTGCTGTTTTATAAAATGATGCACCTGTCGCGATGCAAAGATTATAATTAAATATGATTATTGTTACGTAATAATTCAGGTGATTTTTTCTTTGCATTCTATTTTTTCGTTTTCTTTTTCTCTCCCGTTCGGTTTTTTGTATTTTTCATCGGAAGAACAAAATGTTCTCCAAAATGTTGAAAATTTTCAGTATGAGAGAGAAGAAAAAAAAACAGAAGATGAAATCGAATTTCGCAACGAGGAGTTTCTCATTGCAGTAGGGAACTGCAGCAGCCAAAATATTAACGAAGGTATAATATAGAATATATAATGACGTATATATATTACTTAATACCACGTTGATGCAGAGGCAGCTGAGTATAGTTCGGGTTTGACTTTCTAATATCGCATGTCATAACACACGAAAATGTCTCGCGTTGCGTCGCGACGTCGTCTTCTCTTGATTATAATATGCGAAGCAAATTTTGAACAAATTTCTCACGCATTTCACGTCATTAGGATATATTCCCCGCATGTAGTACGCGAGTATACGTCACGTATATATTTATAAATGTAAATGTAAATGTAGATGTGTGTATATACGTATAAACCCCGGTTAGTGGGAATCTAAAGCTCGCAATTGTGGCTGAAACCCCGTCGCTCCAAGACAGATGGTCGGTGTCGCTCTTCTTCCCTTGAAATGAGAGAGCTGCGAACGTGTATATATGTACATTGCTATATATATGTATACACGTAACGTTAACCCATATTTCATTATTTCCGTAAGTAGAGCAACGGGAATTTCTCCGCTACTAACTTTTGGTACCGCCAAATCTGACGCTGCCGGATAAAAAAAAATACAAACACAAACAGAAACAAAAAAACAAGAGAGAGAATGAAAAAGGAAATTAATTATTACCAACGCCTGTATGAATTGTGAGGTTTTTCTACCTTTGATAAATTAGTAATGTGGGATGATTATTGATTAGTTTTCTTTCTTCTTTTTTTTTTTTTTTTGGTGGGTGGTCAAAGGGGATTGTACAAATTGTGATATAGGAAACATGAGGTCTGAGAATATACGTGAAGTTTGAGCCAGCCGATGACATTCAAAACGCGACATTCATCTCTTTGCTCTTCTGGGCTGATTATAGACACAGATGTTTCGTTTCGATGCGTCTGATCTAAACTAGCCGCAGTGCAAATAGCGGGGAAAAAAATGAAGCAAAATGAGAGGGAAACCGAGAGCGAGGAATGGACGGAAACGTAAGCGGATTACAATTGCAACTCTCATATAACCGCAAGTGCGAATATCATTCGAATTAAATACACCCTAATACAACTAAAAATTAAAAGGCCTGCAGCAATTGAGTCTGCAAGTCTTTTTTGAAAATTCTCTACATGTGGTGTAAATAAGCTCTTCATTTCATCAATAATATCGTAAGAATTTTATTTTCTTATTTTTTCAATTTAGTTTTTTGTTTTTGTCTCTTTCATTTGAGAGTCACTGTTATTAAGGAGCTGCACAGCTGGCAGCATCATCTGCCTTGCATCATTTCTGCCATCGTTATATATACTTTGGTACAGTTCGATCAGAGAATTAAACGAAATAGATGTAGGTGGCTGATAAAAATTGCAAGAAATTTTTCACGGTTTTTTTTGCCGCTAAATTTTGAAACGCACGAATTGGTGAAAAAAAATTTATTTATAAAAAAAAAAACAGAACATCGCTAGGGCTGAATAAATAATTATTTTAAACGGGGGAGTTATTTATGTATATCGTTCGTAAGTGAAGATTGAATATTCAGAACGCGGTATACGTACACTATGTACAGTATAAATGCAAGTTGTAATACCTACACATAATGTTCGAAACTATGTAGACGCGTGTACGGAATGTAAATTATTTTTAAAATCCTCATATATTGACACAGAGTATCGTGGGTATTATATGTCGTACTATAGGTATGGCACGCAATTGTTTTCCCATAACGAATTTTTATTTCCATACAAATATGAATAAACAATTTATCTTTTATTTATAACTCCATAGTCGCATTTATTCCAGTTTTATGCACGGACGCAGTTCGCCTCCTCGATATACATAAATATGAAATTGAAACTGTTCGCGTTTCATTTTTTATGCTCGAAATATTTTACACCAAATAAATCATACGAATATCAGCTCTTTTCTCGCGATGCTGTTTTTTCTTCCTCTAGGCTTTTTTAGAACGCTTTAAATCCCGTTAAAATAATTAGGATTACAAAAGAAAAAAAAAAATTTGCGCTTCGGAAAAATCAATTCATGAATACAAATGAAAAACGCATATTATCTTGACTGCAATCGAATTTCAAAGGCATCGATTAACATTATAGTTTTTCTCACGTCATTACAATAGTGAAAGTAAGAAATCGATATTTATTTATACATACGTACGATATGATCATCGGATTTGTGGGCATATGCAAATTTTAATAATATATATTTGCTATAAGGAAACATGTTCTATGCGTACACCACACGTACACCTGATGATTGTGAATTATATGAAAAAAATTTTGTTTAAAAAAAAGTAAGAAGGTATTTGCGCGCAAATGATTTCAAAATACATACGATATATAATAGTAATTCCCGCGTAATCCATCAAGCAAACGGAAGTTGCATGGCTAATTTAAACTTTTTCTCTCTTTTCTTTTCGACTTTCATTTTTAACGAGGGAGGTCAACAGATTTAAATACAATCAATCCCAATTTAACATTAGATCAACGCGCGTATGCGAATATTTTTATAATTCTTTTTTCTTTTTCTTTTTCTTTCATTCTCTCTCGATCTTTCGATTCCAGGAGTAACTTTCCAAATGATCAAATAATTAATATGTACTCTTTTTTTTCCTTTCAATTATTTTATTCCATTTTATTTTTAATTCATCATGCACATGTGCATGTTTTTTTGTAATATATAATACTTTTTGACTTTTCGGTATACAAGATGCAAATTTTTTGCAAAAAGAAAAAAAAAGAAAAATCTATATGTGTATAGTTATATTTTATTTGAGTTCGCGGCATTGCACTCTGAGGAACTTTGCCAATCTTTTTTCCACTATTATATTCCTTCTGGGCTATCCGGATGGGTTTAGATAGCTGTTTTTATACTCAAGTATGTGAAGAAAATAGCGTGAACTCTTTTTATCCGGGTGTAAAAATTGATTTTGTTTGAATGTATATCGCGACAATATACGTCTCGTATATCAGAAGTGAGAAAAAAAAAGAAAGGAAGAATAAAACTATTTAAAATAACCAAATATCCAAAAGCGAATTGAGAATTCCAAACAATGGCACTAAGCCAATAGAAAATGCGTTCGTAAAAAATCTATATATATGTGTAAAACAATATTTTAGACTACAACGCATTTTGCAAAAAAAACATAATACCTACTATATATAACAACGCGTCTAACTCGCGATTTATCTTTGCTGCAGTTGAGACTATGCGATACAAATAGACGCTCTTATCTTTAAGTTTAATAAGAATAATAACTGATAAAGAATTACTGGAACTTTACTTTCTTCTTTTCTATTCTTTTTTTTCTTTTTTTTTGTTTCATTCTCTTCTTATCGTCTCTCTAATTCACTTATTTATTGCATGAGTAGATACACGTATACGTTACACGGATACCGATTAAAACGTGCGGAAAATGAATAGAAGAAAAAAAAATATTTTTTCGATTTTCCAATCTACGCGAGATTCTTTGACGTTTTTTTTGTTCTCTTTTCAACATGAGAAAAAGGAACGAATCACGCGAACGTAACGTGAATTGTACTTGCACTATTTTGTGTACCTTGAATATACCCATACGCTCCAATAATTATTCGCGTTGCACCGAGGCGTGTAAATTTCGAGAAAAAAAAATTTCCAATGTTTATCATACACATGTCAACGTCCTGTACGTTTTTGAATCGTGGCAAAAAAAATACATATCTCTTTATTTTCATCGCGTATATGCAGAATCCACATGTCAAAATTTTTGATACGTACACGTCAAAAATGCAGTTGAATAAATTTAATCGATCAATAACTTTTTTAGCGTGCAGGGGACAGAGGCGAATGACCGTTACGAAAAAAGAAGGAAAAAAACAAAAAATCATATTAAAATTGTACTAACAATCAATTAAACGTACGATCCTTTCAACTGAAGGTATTGTAAAATGTCATTATAAGAATTTTGTCCACACCGTTCAGATTCTATCCAGTTCAAATAGCTGAGAATCTATGCAATACGGGGATAACGAGAATTTTATGCTCAGATATTTGAATAGTTGATATCGATTGGCAGATATTATCCCAATAGTTGAAAAGAAAATATTCTTTTTTTTTTTTTGCATCGGTCAAGGGTGACGTTTTTTCTTTTCGATCCTGTGAGAGAAGTCAGGATCGTTGAAAATTTCAATCGGATATCCCGTGGGGAGCTGTAGAATTTTTTTTTCTCTTCAATTTTTTTCACATTTCGCAAAATCGGTGAAAAACTAATCACCGTAAAAGAGAAAATGGGGGGAAAAAGAAAAACCTGAAAAAGGGAAAGAAAAATCTTCTTTTTTTTAACATCTCGCGTAAAATGCACGATATATAGGAGGCGCGCATGCGACGGCGTCAGATCATGTGCAGTTGTATATCAGCTTTGAAAATACATATATGCATGTACATCGAAAGATCTGCAAGCTCGTCTGGTGGGTTTAAACTGAATCGTTGTTACGCGCGTGTGTGTAGATGATGTAGGTATATCTAATATCGTATATTTGTATTGGTTGGAATTGAGAATCGGGAATTGAGCACACACTGCACCGCGAACCGGCAACAGCAGCAGCGGCAGAAGCAGAGGCAGAGGTAGTAGAATGGTCTAAGGCAATTGCAGCAGCAGCAGCAGCAGCAGCAGCAGCAGCGAACTCGTCGTGTTGGGCGTCGGGGTTAATGTACCCGGTCAGCCTTGGCATGGATCGAGTCTAGCAATGCGAAAGTCAGGTTAGCATGTATATAGTGGCGGTGAGACTAGAGGGAACAAGACCGTTAATGTTATCCAATGAGTTAAAGGAGGAAGGAAATACATGCAATTCTGCATCGCTGCGTTTTAACCGAGCTGCAGGCGAGTCCGAGCGAGCGAGGTAGAAATATCGAGTAGGAGGGAGATAAAATACTAAGGAAAGAGAAAACGACATTTCATACGTTCGAGATAGTAAGAGATGCTAATAAACACCGGGGTGGGGGCCACGTGTAACTTTTGAAAAAAACCAAGCTGCTATAAGACCAGGCGCGAGCCCCCTTCCGCCGCCACTGTGCAATGCATAGAGAACTTGCCAGTTTATCTATACTTCAAACGTCTAGTGCAGTTCTACAATTTTTCATAAAACGAGAAACAAAAACAAATTAACAAAAAAAAAAAAAAAAATTGACATATTCTAAAAACCAAAAAAAGAGAAACAAGAAACAAAAATCAAAAACTCAAATCAAATTAAATCGATTTACCCAACGACGCGAACTCCAATTATTTTCTAACCGATAAAAGTATCGCGAATTTGGAAAAAAAAAATAGATTTTTTAAATCGACGAATATTTTGTGGCTAGGCACAGCTGGACGGGTTGCGGTGCGGTTGAGTTTGGTATCGTACATATATACGTTATACGTATGTTATACGCGATGCGCCGAATAGAGACGGAATAAACGAAATATATTATGTATATGTATTTAAGTACGGAGGCATGCATGCATCTGTCCTACTTACGAAATCTATATGGTAAGCTTCGCGTGTCGAGAATTGCAGCGAAATTATTTCGTATAACTATAGAAAACCCGCCTCAAACTGCACCTACACGTATATATGAACGATATTCTGCAACTCCGATGCATGTGTACTACGTACAATATAATAATATTAAGAATATGTGCAACATTGAGAATATACAACATCAAATATAAAACACTCGGCCTATCGTACGTTTTTATGCGTTTAAAAATCGAAAAATAAGAAAGAGAGAAAAAAAAATTTACGTCACACATATGCAAAGAAGAGTGGGAACACGAGTCGAACGATTTCAATGATTCCGTTGATCAATTTCTTTTAAATTTATTTATTAATCATCATTATTATTATTTTTGTTTTATTTTTTTCAAATGGAATAAAACAAATTTTAACACTTTTACCGCAACTCACGCGCCTCAGACGTGATTCATCGAGAATTTTGTGCAAACAATCGTCTCGTTTATTTTTTATTTTAGTTTGTCGTTTTTTTTTGTTTTATCACAAATTTTCAAAACGAAGGAAAAAAATTGAGGAAAAAGATTTCGTCTCGGGGGCATCGATCTTTTCCTTTTTACGCATATGAAATGAAACTGTGGTTTTTTTCATTTTACTAATAGGAAAAAACAAAAAAAAACTAACAAGTTACGCTGAAGAATATTCTGACTTCCGTTTTACTCTCGTTATTCCACATATGTACGTGTATTTAATGAAATACGCGTACATTACGTTATCAAAAGTCAGTGGGCGGTAAAAAATAAATCTAAAAGCGGAAAAGAGTGCAAATACCATACTGCAAAGTAAGGACTAATTATGAAATGTATATTTAAAAATAAGCAGTGAAATAAGTGTTTTACGGTTGATTATAGCCACATCTACGGATGAAAAAATGCGGTGCCTCGAAAATATTTTTTTTTTCAAAGTTTTATGAAAACGACGTTTTATTTCAGAGCAAATGTGATACACCCCTAATATATGAATAACATTTTTCAACGAATGAGAATGAAAAAGACGACGGAAATCAGATCTACACGTACAGAATGAAATCAGAAAATTTTACGTCCCTTAGTTTTGAATCGAAAAATTTGATACAGTTCAAAAAAATTTTCATGAAAAACTCGACGCATCCTGCATCGCGTTCGGATGTTTGGTTTTTGATTTTGTATTTGATACTTTTTTTCATATCCTTCTTCTTTTTGTTTTTTTGCATAACAGTAAAAAGCGGAAAATCTAGGCTGATATGAAAAAGTATTTCAATGTGATGCGCTGTACGTACTATAGATGCGGCGCATCACGGAATCGAACAAAGAGAATGGCGTGGTCCGAGTTTGATCAGTGGAACGAGCTTTCCAGCTGCGGTACTCGATACTTTTGATTTTGATTTTTTTCTCGTTTTTGTTGCGTTTTTCCGGATTGCAGATTTTCAATTTTCTATTTTACGCGCAGCAGGATTTAGAGACGACGAATATGATCAGGAAATGAAATGATTAGATCATCGAAACTCTCGTATAACTATATAGACTTGTTCGATATCTGATTTTTCATGCAAAACAGATGTTTTCCCCCCGAATAAAATATTTGTAAAAGGTATAGGATATTCATGTAGCCTGTATGTATTTCGTTCATACAATTCGCTCGAAATCGGAAAACCTTGTATTGCTCTATTCCTTGAGGAGTTACCTACGTGTATATCCGGTTCCCTGAAAAGTTTACTTCGAAGATATACGAAGCTACGTGAAACGTGAGTCTGAAATGAGAAGATTGAAATTCTAAGCTCAGTGTTATCCGGTACAAGTGCTGTAAATTGACGAATTAAATTTGGAGGGAAAATTGAAGCTCTCGCAAATTTTCCCCGTTGAAATAACAGAAGACAAAGAAATGAATAAATGAATTAACTATAATTGTAAGTTGTTCAGTGATTTGGAAGAACCGTTTGGATTCGTTGGAAAATATTTGTGAAATAATGTGCGCGAATCATATTGACGTGAGCATATAATACGGCCGAATAAAAATTGAAAAAAAGAAAGAGAAAAATGTTAACAACCGTTCGGAAATCGACGTGTCTACTTTTGGAGAGAAAACGATGAACCCGTTTTCATCAGAATTCTTTGTAAACATGTTTCGTTCATTGTCGTCCACATGGCGCGCATTACAATAATTGCAAATAGCTCAATTGTAGTAAAATTTGACTGCAGAGGTCGTTATCCGCAATATATACATATATATATATACCCACTGCTTTCGTACTGCACGTCTATATTTTGTATAAAATTTACATTTATTTAAAATACACTTCGATTTTTTTGTTATTCCTAATGCACCGAACGGTGGCCGTGACCTCCTCGTAATATACGGTTGAAGTTTAAAAACCTCATCTTAACAAAAATAAAATAAAGAAATTTTTGTTTTCAGGATATATAAAAATATAGCTTAATAAATATAATAATATAATATAATCGTCTTCCGAACCTCGCTAATATGCACCCAACGCTCGAATAAACCGTCGATTGATAAAACTTGTTTTTTCATCGGATGCGAAATTATACATCCTTCGCTAATAGCAACGGTGACTCGTTTTTATCGAATTCAAAATTATTTTATTCGCATTCAAAAAACTTATTATAAATTTAAAACATTTTTTAATTCAATTTCATGCTTTTTTGGGTTTCAATAAATATCCGTGAGATTTTTAAATTACATGAGTCCACGGCGTAACGTGAACTACTTTGATTGTTTAATGTCAATTTTTTTTTTCTGTCAAAAAACGAAATAAATGGAACAAAAAAATCAATTTTTTCTTTTTTTTTTTGTGCTCAAGATAAAAATTGCATCGCAATAATTTTTCAGAGTACTACAGCTGCACAGGGTGTATTTTGAATTTTGAATTTTGAATTTTCGATTTTTGATTTTTAAATTTTGCATGAATAGTAATATTGAACAATGGTAGACGTTGTATATTATATTTGTACATAGAAATCGGAGTGCAGCGTGTTGTATTTAGTCGCGGCAGTTGAGCGGCTCTTTCGGATCACCACCACTTAACACGTCCGTGAACAAACGTGCTTTGAAAAAACGAAAGAATAAAAGAAATAAAAGACCGTCATAGAGTCTCATGTTGACATTTCAACCCTCGTATTTTCATTGTGCAGTAAAATTTTTAACACCAGAAATTTCAGCGACTATATCTCTACACTATAATACCTTGCACACAAGTGCACTTTTCATCAACGATGAAATTCCTCATGCACAATTTACAGAGCCAGTTAAGAAGAAATCCTAATGCGTCTTTGTTCCGATGCGAGAAACTTCTCCTTCTTCTTCATCCTCTTATTCTTCTTCTCGATCTTCGGGTCTTAGCTTACTTTTCTGTTTAGAGAAAGTCAAACACTGCGTGGGCCCGAAGGACGCGACAAATTTGCATCTCTTCTCCGACCGAACTGCAGAAGAAGAAAAAAGTAAAGTATAGAAGAAGAAATATCTGCAATTCGTTATTCTCGTCACGAATTTACTGCAGCTCTCTCACCTATGTGTACATACCTTACACCGAAGTTCCAATATTTTCTTACGTCCATTTCAGAACACTTCATTTTTTTCCGCTTTTTTTCTATTTTTTTTTTTCCATCAACCATCTGAATTTTGCGCAGCATTTAATGGAGAATCTTGTGAATCACGTTTAATACGTGGCGAACGATCAATTCCTATTCAAATTCTCCATAATCGGAAAGCATTAAAAAAGCTATTTTTATTCTCTTTGCGTTTTAGGAATCGAGAGATTTTGATCCTTCTACCACACACGTTCGTCTCGTCTATTTATTTTTTGCAAAATGAAAAATAGATTTTTTTTTATTTTACGTAGTTTTAAGAGATTCTGCAGGGAGGACCGACTAAGTAGCTGTAATAAGAACGATACTTTGCTCGTTCGCATTTTATCTCCGTCCACAACATCATTCTCCCATAAAAATTACCAATTTTATAACCACGTGATATTAAAAACAAGATTTTTCTTTTATCAATACAGAGATCTCTGCAACTCGTTTAATTTTATCCGTGCAGTAGGTATGTACCTTGATTATAATAGTAGGTTATTTTCTGTAATTAACATCCGAAAGACAGCCGATGCATGATGGGGCGATACGGTTTCGAGTTGTGGAGAGGACATCGACCCTGCACGCCGGTTTGGACTACCGAAAACTGCACACTATATACATACGTATATAGGTACACATATGTATACGTCTATGTACAGTAAGTATATTACAGCGTTAAATGCGAATACAGCAACAATAGCTGGCTTCCAAACAAGTATGATAATGCAAGTATATTAACGTACGAAGAAAGGTTAGTACTCGTTGTTGTATAGTTACAGCCCCCAACGATGCAACTACATACGGGGTGTTCCGCATACGCCGACTCGCCTACATTTTCATTGCATTCATTTTTTTTTCATAATTTTTATGTTTTCATAGTTTTTGTTTCCGGTCACCATAAAGCAGCTCAAGTTTTACTTCGATTCAATTCTTTTTTGTCTAATTCTCATGTAATATCAGAAATTAAATCGTTTCCGCATCAAAAAAAGAGAAAAAAAAAAGAAGAAAAGCACACGCGATTTTCAGAGCTTTTTCGTTACGCTGCACTCATAATCAGTAATATTATAGCTCTGCATGTTTACAGCTTGTTTCCGGCATAATTATCAAAGTGAAACTCGTTTATTGGACAGATAAGATGTTCACTGGTGCTGTAATGTACGTATAGTGAAATATTAAATCTTCACTTTGTTTTTACCACGAAAAATAGCAAAAAAACAAGACCAATCCTACGTTATAAATCGTGGCACGTAATAACGAACAATTTAATTACATCAAATCATCACACATTGCGAACGTGTAGTTGTTTTTTGACTGCGGAATGTTCGATGCAGCTGCAATGTAAGAGAGAAAAAAAAACTTTGATTTCAAAAAACATGCCCATCCATGTTTGTATGTATGTATGGAAAGTATTATACTTTCCGCTTTTTTTTTGTAGAACTTGCTTTTCTTCTTTTGTTCTTTCTCTTTAGTACCCCCCGTTTGTGTAGGTGGTGTAGAAATATATACGAGGGTCGTTGAGGCTCACAAAATAGCCACATAGCATGTGAACTGTTATCTGTGTCTATACATATAGCTATATATAGATCGGTACAAAGAGTGATATAAGGTATACAAGAAAACGCTTTGATATATACGCAACCATTTTACGCACCCTTGCAGATCTATTTTACCGCACCATCGAACACTATAGTGAAAAGAAAAAGAACTAGAAAGAGAAAAAAGTTTTTACTCGTGTCATCTGCGTACGCGAAATATACATATACTTATCGGTATGGAAATATGAAAATTCAATCGATAGAAACTAATAAATTGAAGGAAAAAAAAAATATGAACATGATCCGCCCACATTATAAACGTGATTGTTTCGAAAGAAAATTCGAAGAAATAATACGCCATTCGTTAGGTGACATTATTCCTTTCCTCGGTATAAAATTCTAGAGAAATGGAAATATCCGATAGGCGCAGATATAACTAGGTAAAGTATAATGGATGAAAACGACCGGAGATATCCTCCTGATACGCAACCGCAGAATTTCTGTGTCGGACGATCAGGAAGCAATTTAATAAAGGGAAAGACGACGTAAAATTTCTTTGTTGTACCAAAAACGGATTGAGAATGAAAGAACGAAGAGAGAATGGATTCTTTTGTCAAAGTATAGTAGACGCCAATCCATCTCATCTCTACATGTATTATGTAAGTATCCATGTGTAATATAAGTAGCACATATGTACGAGTACATAATTTTATTTTATAGGTCTACATATGCATTTTAATCTTTTGTCGATAATTCGATGCAATTCTCATCCGAAAAACTGATCAGACGATTGGAAAGACGGAAAAATTGACCAGTCCGATTAAATCGGTTTTTCAACTACAATAATTTTTGGTACGATCATGACGAATAATTTGATTACGTCTTGTCGGTGTCAAGGGTTGAAAACCACGAACATTTGAAGGTTGCGGGAAGCACGACGTAATCCCCGGAACAGTTAGTTCGCTGAATTTCTGTATAAACCAGGTTGAAGTCGCACACACCGTTTCCATTTACTGCGTAGTAGTACATGGGCTATGTGCACATGGTTTTATACGTACATACGAAAACTGTGAGGGTGTTCGCGAATTTAATTTGCCAATTCAGCTCAACGTCCATCCATTTCCAGTTTTCCCACATATAGCGTATAAATTTCGCGGATTCAGCGAACCGAGACGATTTTGTCGCGTCTCGTCAGAGCGACGTAAGTAGGATTTTTCTTTTATTTCTAATTAGAATCTGAAAATGAACCGATTCTAAAAAAAAAAACTGCCAAGGTTTTCCAAATCGCGGTATGAAAAGTTGTCACTTGTTACGCATGAAAATGTGCACGTATGAAATGCACGTGACCATTTTACGAGTAACATTGGAGCGTGGTAAATTTACTGCACAGTTAGATTTCGATATCAGATAGAGCTCGTGCCCTTTATTTCGGTTCACATTTATCCCCGTGTGTTTAATCCTCTGGAACAGGATAACCGAATGTAACTGCACAGCACAGTATCTCCAACATATTAAAATCCAGGATGAGTTTAAAATCGAATCCCTCGTCGGGATATGAAAGATTTCAAATGAAAACAATCGAAGTTTGTATTAAGACGACAATCAATAACGTCGTAACCAACGATTTTGAAAAAATCTCAGAATTGAATTATTTATTTATTTCTTCTGTTTTGTTCGTCGAGAAGATTTAGGAATTGTGTGTTATTTGGGGGTGAGTTATCTGGATCCTTTTTTATATGCCATACATGGTATCCCATGCGTGCAGGACTTGTGCAGGGTTGAAAGCTCTACATTTGATCCGCGTGGTTATTTATATAAACGGTGCTGGCGCGGGCTTTCAACCCTGCGGGCTGAAGATGTGGCGAAGGGTGCGACCGACAGTGAAGTATTTAATAGCTGCTGCGGCTGACTCGACCCTCGCAAGAACATCGGGAGAGGCATATAGTGTTACGGATATGATATAAATTTATATAGGAAAAAAGAACAACGAAAAACAAGGAAACTAAAGAAAGAACACTTGATTTTTTCCACCCTCAGAAATCAAATCTTCTCTTTTTTCAACAGCAAAGTTTTTTTTAATTTTCTCACTTCGCTTCGAAAAATATTGATCCATACGTGACGTACGGTGTAAAATGCGCGTGGTAAAATACGTGGGGTGTTCGACCATATAAATTGAATTTTTATCAATTGAAATTCAAAACGCAATTCTTACGGGTTATATAATGCTGATCACATGGCGTCAACGGAATAGAAATTTTGTAAAAGTGGCTATGTAGGGTGTACCATATATAAATATAACATCCTATACATACATACTTTTTCCGACTTACATATATGCTATATGTACAGTGAAAAGGTGCAGGGTATAAAACATGTGAAATGTTTTTGGGGATTTCGAAAATCAGGACCCTTTCGTCGTCAACGATTCAACGGTGTTGATTCTTTTTCTTTCCTATACCCTTCTTTATTTCGATTCCTCTTTCTTTTACCCTGCTTTTTTCGCCTCTTTTCTATTCCGTACGACATTCGAACGTCCAAAGGGGCGAAAGGATTCCGCTAAGAGAGGGTTGAACGCGGATCTGTAACACCGTGAAAATAACTTCCAGAGAATTGTATTTCTTTTTTTTTTTTTTTTTATTAAAACAAGCATTTTCTCACTCTCCACAGCTCTTGTCGTCTTTATAAAAATCTTAGAATTTGAAAAATCTGAGGAAAACTCGACGGAAGAAAAAAAAAAAAAATTTCATGATATTAAATAGAGAAAATACGAATCACTCAAAAGTTAAGAATCGCAAGAAACGGGCAGCTGAACCAATGCGCGTCTAATAATAATAATAATTATAATGATAATCCTAATTATGTTAATAAAAAAAAAGAAGAAGAAGAAGAATTTCTACATACTCACGTATGTAAGTACGGTATATATTTCACTAACGAGCTATGTATTGAGATTATATACGTTAAATTAAAATTAGGTCACTATCCGACGACAAAACAACCGTCTGGTAATTTTCACTGGGTTAAACTCACTTCCTCTGATATATAATATGCCTCGAGACGTACATGCGGGTTTAATATGTATAAGTATAGATATGTGAATGTACAACCTACTGCAGTTGCCGATTATATATTAATAAATCGACCGCAAAACCTCACTTTCTTTTAACGCTATAACTATCTGTTGCACCTCTGCAGAACGGCGGCAGCAGCACGAAAAAAAAAAGAAAAAATACAAAACAGGGAAGTGAGAATAAAAAAAAATGTCCGCTACCATTAGCCAAGGTAACGATCACGAGTATTTATTGAAATTTGTTCGATCTGTAAAAAAAAAAAGAATTATATCGTAGAATTTCGTACGATCGATTATTCTCGCTCGTTAAAAATGATCAACGATGATATTGCGCCGGTATGCACATGCAGTTTCAGGTTATATTACTTAATCATTTAATTAGAAGAGCTGACAATTGTGCACCTGCGAAAAACACTTGACATTCCTCATCTCCCGGAATGCAAGCTGAGAATTTAAACGAAATATATGTATACCTATATACACCCGTGTACGTATATATGTTAGTACAAAATACTGGGTTGTTTGTGTTCCATTGTATAAATTTTCATCCCGTACAAAGCGGTGTTACATGTACAGAACGCATACCATGAAACCAGGATAAATTGCGCCTAACAATCTGATACCATCATCCACATTTATTTATATACAGTAGGTACGTTTTATTGCACAAGTTTGAAATTTAAACGCCACTTGTAATACGTAACGTCGTATACATACGTATATACTTTGTTCGTTCGTATAGCTGTTTATCGCCCTTATTTGATCTATTCATTTTTTATCTTTCTTCTTCTTCTTCTCTCCTTTTTTTTTTTTTATCCGAGCTCCGCAGGATTTTTTCGTCAAACGTCGAATTCTCAACCGCGAATTTGAACAGCTTGGGAAAATTCTTTTTTAAAATTTTCGCCTGGACGCACACGTCCCAAGAAAATCGGAAAAATATATTAAATATATATCGCATAGGTATGTGTGGGTATAGTACATAGAAATGTATGTATATACCACGTGTATTCCAAGTTGAAGAAGCCAATAGCATCACCGAGCCTCGCATTCACGTCGTGTTCGCGGAAAAGTGAAATCAAATTCCTTCAATTCCTGCAGAAATCTCGTATGTACTTAGGACATGAACGTATATATGCATAGATATATATATAAAATCTGCACACTACGAGGTACTCTAAAAGTTTTATCGAACGACAGTAAAAGAACGACGATATAGATATATACAGATATATAGATCCTATGGGGTTGAAAATATCGAGAGCATATGTTTACAAGCTCGCTGACGTTGGCTCGAGTTTTTTTTACTTCTTTCTTGCATTTTCTTTCTTTTTTTTTTTTTTTTTCGAACTTTTGAGGAAAAAAAGAAGTGGCTAGGAGAGTTGAGAAGAGCTGAGTTTCATCGCTTCTACAGATCCTGCAGTAGGAGGGTATAAAATTCTTGGTAAAGATCGTAGTCCTTTTCGTTATCCATCGACAGCTGTCATCCCCTCTATACTTGCTTAACCTGTTTGGCGTCGCTTTCCACCCGCATATATTTATGTGTGTAACTTATATGGACTTACGTGTAAAAGTGCACATCCCTGTGTGGCTGGTACCTCCTACTGCTATGCATGTCGGCAAAAATGTTCCAACTTTGATTTGGGTTTTTGTTTGAATTTGAATTTGAATTTGAATTTTTATTCAATCAGCTTTACCGACGATTCGCGTTCAAACGTCCACTGTCAATCGATTTTGACAAAAATGATACGAGCGTATTATGTGTGAAAAATCAAAATGTAACCTTTTTTTTTTGTTCTAATTAGTACATTTTCTGGAACCCTATCTCGGAAAAATGTAAATAAGATCAACGAGGACTTATTTCGAAGGATGATATCCGTAATGAAGACTTTCTTGAATTTTGCCTTTGTATTTTTTTATGTTCTTTCTGACGTTGCTATTCTGCGTTCATTTGCTTGTTCTTTGTTCAGAGAGTACGGGTATTTAATTTTCTTGCTCCTATGTCAATTATCAAGTTATTCATAAGCATACAAAACTCGGAACAATGGACATTGTAAAGACAACAATAAGGTTTGCTATACGTAATTCGAAAGGAAATAGAGAAAAAAAAAAACACCTTTCAAAAGGGTGGTGAAAAAATTGATTCAATTTAGTGAAATAATTTAGCAGTATTTTCAATTGTTCCAAAGGTGTACAGTATACAATATAGCGAAACTATCGATTTCGGTATATGTGGCATACCCGTACAAAATGGCGTAAAAATTTCTCATTAGCATGTCTTCAATTATTTGTGATTCGTGGAATAGAAAATCGTACGGCAAAATCTGAGTATTACTTTTTTTCATTATCCATCTTCGTTTCGCCTGCACGCGAGCAATCGGAGTTATAGTTGTGTAAAAATGTTAGAATCGTCGTTGGGCGCGGCTGAATATTGGGATGAGATTATAAAAAAGTGCGGGAAAGTTTGACCGGCACGAATAACGGTTGAAAATTTTCCACCAAATCCGCAATAAGCTAGGTAACCCAAATACGTTTCCCTGGCTTAACCACAATTCCGCAAATTAAGACCTTCTCAGAGGTTCGAGGCTTACGCGCCTTATCCCCCCATTCCGCATATTCCGCGGAAAACCCGCGCGCGCGGCAGACTCCGTGGTATAAACGACCCTGTGGACGAAAACGTGGACCCGTCCGAACGTCCGTTAGCTTAGATTAAACCGAAGGCAAACGGTTACTTACGACCATGAGTAATTATTATATCAAACCGTATATACCCGTACCCTACCTGCCTCACACACAACGCGTTCTCCCAAATTATAAACGGGAAACCGCTCGCGAGGAGCAAAGATTAAGATGATTTACGAGACCCGGGAATTGGAAAGCAAATTAAGTCTGGCTCGTTTGCGTTTTTTGTATTTTTACTTTCTTTTCTCTCTTCCTTTTCTTGCTTTCTTTTCTTTCTTTTTCTATACAGATTAAATATACGTAAGAGTGAGAAGGGTTATGCAAATAAAGGCTCGTTATATAGCCAACATTATCCGACAGATTTTCAAAAATTTTTTTTTCAGTTTCTAATTCTACTTCCGAATCACTTCCGATTCGGTTTTTATTTTAGTTCGTCGCGGATTAGGCCAGACACGAGATTGTTTTGCAGTATGGCGTTAATGGAGGAACGTTGTACGACCGCCCAGCAACCCGTCGGAGTATCGGTGTAGGTAAAAACCGATCGAAACTAACTTTTATCACATAAAAGTATAACCGATTTCATATAAAACTAGAAAACTAACTTCCCACTTCATCCCTACCTTGAATTATACCGGGACGAAATACATTTCGTGATTTTCAAATCCCGCAATTCTTTTGCTGTAGAAACTTTCTTTCTCTTCGATCTTTGCAAACTGTTGAAACCCCGAAGGATTCTTCCCTCGCAAAACGAGATTTTCAATTTCATACGAACGTCCTCTCTCGCGGACGTGTCCGAAGGATTTTCATTCGTTCAATTCAAGTCCGAAATTAACGATTGAAAAATTTTCATTTATCAAATTCTTTTTTTCATGATCACAAAAACCGTCGAATCGTAACACCTTTGCCGATTATATTCTTCAACTGATTTCGATACAGTCTTTAGCCCTGCAAAAAAAAAAGGAAGGAAAACTTTCGCGGGTAATTCATTACTCGGACAATAAAAAGTTGTGAAAACAACAATTGCGGCGTGAGAAACTTTGACGTACTAAAGAGAAAGGAATTCAAGGTACGTATATAAGATGGCGCTGAGATTTCGTTATCTCTGAATAGACCCGAGGCAGAGTATCTGCGGTTCGGGGTGCGAGAGCTGCCTCAGCCAATTTCATCGTCAGACATTGTCTTTCTCCTCATGGTTCCAAATTCCCGGGAAAAAGCCGTTTCGAGGTGCGGCGATTTTACCTCCAGACTCGCACCGTATAGCTACTAAGTTACCTAAATCTTTGCGGGTAATACTAAAACTGCACATCTCGGTCTACCCGTAATTTCTTTTCTTTTTTTTTTTCTCTTCCTCGAATCAAAACGATCATTTGAAACGAACGAAAAGAAAGAAAGAATGGAAAGAAATAAAAATCACACGGGTTTAATGAAAGAGAGAAGAAAAGAAGAAATAAAAACTCACATCCTGTGCCGAAAGTACTCTTGTGGCAGGCTGAATAATTGCGCTTCCTGAATGTGGTCTATGGTGTAGAGATTCCACGGTGTCTTCCCTCGAGCAAACACCTTTGTACCAAGGAAGTCCACGGGAGCTCTGACGTCTGTTTCGATATTTTCTCCACATGTGCCTGAAATCAATTACAGTATTGATGAAGAATTTGAAATTTCTTTTTTTTTTTGTTTTTCTGTTGTTGGCAAGGGTTGATTTTTCACCTTCGTCCGCGAGTATATATGAGTCACGGTTTCCATGGTTATTTTAATACCTCTATAACGATCTACCGGAAGGGGAAGTAATTCGTATAAAAGTTAACAGGGTTTTCGAAGAGAGGGCTAACGATAACAAAGTGGCAGAGATGGGGAGCAGTTACTTAACGGGAACAAGGCGCCTCTAATTACCTTGAAAACCTAGTTAAATGCAGAGTAGAAAAGCCAGAACCCCAAGTTCTTGTATATACGTATATCCGAACGGCGAACGTTGCAACCCGCGCGAAACTTAAGAACGAACTTTAACCCAACCTGACAACATTTGGAAGCACTTCTATCAAGGTGACAAAAAGAAAAAGCGAAAAACGGAACCAGTGCGCAAATTTAAATGTCCTCTTCTTTCCGTTCCGCGATCAGGGATGCCGGCGAAAGGAATCCGTTCGACCCAAAGAAAATTTAAAAAAATCTCCCGATGGTTTGAAAGAATTCATCTTATTTCCTATGTACGAATACACACGTTGCAGGTATAGCATATAATAACGGAGCGTCGTGACGCAATCGATCACAGGGAAAGGTATCTTTGGATGAGTGATCGAGGTGTTACGGAAAATGGGGGTGAGAAGGAATAGAATATATTCTGAAATGTATATATATATATATAAATGTATCTTCGTGAGGAAAAATTCTAGAAGTTGAAGACTAAAGGACGAAGAGAAAGTCGAGGGCGCTTTACCCATTGAATTGCAACATTTATCAACGTCAATCCTTCTGCAGAGGAATCGGTACAACACTTGGTCATATAGTCATCGCCATCTTGAAATAACGTTGATATTATTTCGACCAATATGTCAACGAATTAATGGATTTCCTAGTTTTCCTCTTCGCCTGCAGATGTGCGCGTTATTTTTCATAGTTCGGAACAGGTATTTCACTTGTTCGATGGATAACCGCGAAAAGATGTTCGAAGCTTTTTGAAGTATTTTGAAAACGGAAAAATACAAAATCCTAAATCTAAACCGACGTTTTTGTTTTCTATGTTTGGCACTTACAAGTCCTGAATCTTTTTTTCTATTTCGAAAAACTATTTGTCTGACTCGCGTCACATTCGCATTGTTCCAGCGATGTGCGAAAGTGCAAAATCTTGTAGTACCATACCTGACTCCAAATGCAATTCCCAATGCTACTATCAGCGGTAACAGCGTGCAAATGCAGGCTAGAAATACAGTCTGCATGTCGGAGAAGGCTGCCAATATACCTGAAACAGAAAAAACAAAATCAAAATAAAAAAGCAGAATTTAAAAAAAAAGGGGGAAGAAAAAAAAACTATAAGTGGGATAGAATGAGCTGGTAAAAGGTTCCCTCGTTATTTCCATTTCTTTTCTTCGTTTTTTCACGAAGCTTTTTTCTGTACTGTTTTTTTTTTTTTTTTTTTCGTCACGACGACGTCGTAAGGGTGAATGAAAATTAATGCTTATCGCTTGAAAGGGTCACCATAGGAGAACGCACACGTATGTCACGACGTTATCGATCCTGAGGTCAAGCGTTCCCAAAGGAATTGACCTGTGCAAACTCAGCTTCTACAGCTGTTGGTACAAAAGCAAATCCTTGGGGACTTCTAGTGAGCCCCAGTAGAAGATTTTGCCTAGTTTCCCTGCGGCATGATCGTGCAGTTGAGTCTTAAGTGACGACCTTTGGCGACTGGTTCAACCGCCGGCGCAAGAATTTTTTTTCTTTTTTAATATGGATGAGAAAAAGAAATTGGTAAAAAAGAAAATACATTTATGTCTTCTGTGGTGTCCCTCGATCGGGAAGACGTTCGGAATATGGGGTGAAATTTCAGGTCGTCGATAGTAGATTGTTTTTCGGACGTTTGGTGACAAAAAAGAAAGTGGTTTGACGTTAGGTGTCGTCATGTCAAATCGTATAAAAATTATTCCGTGTGACAGAGGAGATGTAAATTCTGTATGAAAATGATACGGGAATATTCTGTGATAAGGACAACTGTGAGAGGACAACGATCGATATAATGATCGAGAAACGTAGGAAATATTAGTAAAGACAAATGAGAAAGAAAATTTACCATCAGTTTTAAGACAGGTTAATAACCTCCCCGACGAATTTGATTTTTCTGATTCACCAGATACACGTGGTCCAAAAAAATTGAGCGAAATCTCAAAGTACGAATGCCTTCAGAAAACGAAATACAATTGACTTGGAATAATGAATGATTTTTTTTACGATCATTCCGATCCTGATGAAGAAATCAACGAACTTTCAGTCAGTGTACAGTAATGTTAATTTTTCATTCACTCTTATTTCATTTTACATTCTTTTTCTCTTTATTTTTTTTTAAATAGTCTTCCGAAGATGGCACAGTATCGTATGAATTTGATAAGGTTTGCTGCTCGGAAAATCGCCATTCCGATGCCAACTGCGGCTCGAGATCCGGTTCGGATAACACGATAAACCCGGTTATCAAAAGTTCAATGAAAAAAATGGACCGGCCTACCCGTAAAAAGGCGGCGAAAAAAAGCCAAGCATTTTTCATACGGTCACCGACCGTTCTAAGGTCAACAAAAATGAATACCAGGTACGAACTCCCTAGAAAAAATCAAGACTCTTCCACGGCAGTGGCAAAAAATTCTCACCGTAAAAACGAAAATTACAATACGAAAAATTTTGACGAAGCCGAACAGTGTCTTCAACTGGATGTTAAAATGACGTCGTCGGACGTTTCGATAAAGTATCTCAGAGCGGAGGTGAGAATATTCCGGATGAATGATTTCAATTTCTTCTTCCGAATTTTTTTTCTCTTTTTCTGTTGTTCTTTCTCCATCATTCAATTGAAACCAGAAAGTAACAAGCCATTTCAATTCAATTTCCGGAATAAAAGCGACAGACGGGATGTATAAAGTTCTTCTTTCATCAATCCGCTCAGTTGAATCCTTCCTAATCAATATCCAATTAACAAGAATATTACTATCGTTGTCATCGCGCATCTTGAAAATCTGGAATACGTTGTAACGATTGTCTTGGTATGGGGGATTGAATTTTGAGTGCATAAAAATTTTTCAGAGTATAAACGGCGACAAGAAATGTTATAAGAAAAATTTACGAGGACCCAGATGTTCGACGGATAAACCACCGTGTTTTAAAAATATTAAAATGATAATATCGAAATCCGGATACGCCCCTGGGAGCGGATCTAAATTACAGTCGATCGAAAAAGAAGACAACGATTCAGAGTTTTGGGACATGATGACCATGCTCGATTTGGGGGTGCCATGTCCTTTGACAAAACTGGAAACGAGCTATTCCCCGACGAACAGTTTTACCAGCATTAATTCCTTTGGCAAAAAAAGCAGCCTGTCCAACCATGTTGGGAAAATCGGAGGTGAAAACGAGGTGGACAAAATTATTGAGTCGGTCGATTCTGCTCGGGCTACGAATTCTAAGAATTTCAAAAGCGGTGGCTGCTGCCCGGAGGATCCAGTTTTCAAAGAAACTACGAACAAGGAGGTTGACTTTGAACCCTGCACGAAATCACCCAAGGTCGTTTGCTTAGGGGACGGTACTATGTTTGACGATAACTTCATAGAACTTCTAGAAGATTCTACCATAAAAATTTGCCCAATTGAAACTGGATGCATAAGCGGCGGATGCTCGGCAGCCTCGGGAAGGGCTAGCAATATTTTTTTGAATAATTCACACTCCTGTAATACCTGCTCATCGGAAACTAGACCCGTTAAATATTACGTATTAGACGATGATACGAAACCTGATAACGTTAATCAAGGTCATAACGCTATGAACGATACGAAATCATCAGCGGGAGATGATAAAACTGATTCCGACGGATACCAAACGGCGGAAGAATCGCCGGTTCAAAATTATTTCAATCCTATCGAAGGTCAGGATTCGGGTGAGTCGGTGAAATTCTTGTATTTTTTATTCTTTGAAACGCCTTGAAATTCACCCCGATTTTCATCTTTCGATAGCAGAGGGCAGGAAGGGTCCTGGGCAGCAAAATTACGGGGTGAATTTTCTCTTGAATCCGGGTTGGTTGAAACCGCTTTGATTGTTTAGGTCAGTATCTAATTTTCTTTCATTTAAATCTTCGTTAAATGATTCAGTCGGGCGGAAATTTTCCTCGGATCGTACAGACGCTATATTAAATGAAGCTAAAAAGGAATTGAGAGAGGCTGGCAAATTGTACAACAAGGGAAAATACGTTACGCAGAGCGTAATCGGTACGGATTACAAAAATCGAGAATCTTCCGAATTCGATAATTTTGGGGCCGAAGTGGCGTCTTCTCTTAAAACGATGGGTGGACAACGTGCCAAAAAATTAAAGCAAATCATTTCTCAGACCCTACGAAGTGAAAAGAGTAACAAATTCTAGCGGAGAATCAAATCGATTGTGAGTATCGATACTATAACGGTAAAAGATTTTTTTAACCTCAGGTACGAATTCCGCTGTTATCTTTTTTTCTCAAATAAAATATCGTTTCCTCGTAGTATATAATCTTGGTTAGAAAGAAGAATTTATAAAGTGTTTGAAACAAGGAAAAAAAGGAAAAAAAGGAAAGAAAGAAAAAGAATTTCTATAATATACGATGTATACGAAAAGATTATCCTGCAGGTTCTTCGCTAGTTTTAGATTATACCAGAAAACTCTGGAGTTCTTAAGATGATGAAATGAGCTGGTACCATGGGAGAAGATTCTTTAACCAACCCCTGCAAGTTTGCGTTGGGGATAAATGGTCTGAAAATAAAGTTTTCAGGCTCGTTTGTTTGTATAAAAAATTCCCATGTCTATGGAAAAAGGACAATCCTTCGTACATGGATAATTCAACGCGTCATTCAGCATATAATAAAATTCACCGAGGAATGGAAATGCCGGAGGTTACGTTTACCGAAACGATGATAAAAATAAGAGAAATAAGACGAACTTACGTTAACGAATTGCAAAATATTTTAAAAGCACAAAATTCCGGCTACAAATACGAACCGAAACAAAAATGGTTTCATACTTTGCACGATTTTCTCTACGCACATTTGGACTTTGACGAAGCAGCGGAACTCCAAGTGAGTTACAAAGAAAAAAATTCCAACCAATTTATTCCAACATATTAATCGTATGCAAACACAAAGAAAAAAAAAATTTAGGGAAACGAAGATTCGGCAACTTCGTGTTATCAAGATTACGACGAATACTCCGAAGATGAGGAAACTTCCGATTTCGTCGAATCAGATCCGCCCCCATCTTGTCGCAGAGATTATAAAAAACGGATCCCAAATTTAGAAGCGTTAGAAGATGCTGAACGGTGCAGAAAAAGAACAGGACGGTTTAAAAAGAGTTTTTGCGATTCCTCAGCAGTTGATTCGTCGTCAACTGATTACCGTCGTCCATCTTGTAACGCAAAACGTTCTACAATCACGCCCTGTAAAACAGATTCGTTAACATCAAAAGTAAAACGTTGTCCAGCAGTTAAAGTTGTCCAATGTAAACGTGATGTAACTGAAACTAAAACCGGTTCGGAAATCTCTCGCGAGTCACCAACTAACTCGAAAAAGTCTACCTCCATCACAATTATCTGCGACAAGAAGACGGATCATCAAGAATCTGCCAGGCATTCTACCTGCAATAAAAAAGTGACTGGCATTTCTATTTTTTTTATTTTTTTACTTCTTTCTCTTCTTCTTTTCAGAAGCAAAAAAACCTCTTTTAAAAACCCTTTTCCAGGATCCCCCGAGTACCTCTCTGGCGGAAAATTGCGAAAGTAACGTTTCTTCAAGAGAAAAAATCTGTTCAAATGACGAGTTTGAAATTTTCGCAAAAAGTGTAGCCTGCCAATTGAGAAAAATGAATATAGAATCGGCGGTCATCGCACAGAATAAAATCCAAGACATTCTCACCGACCAAAGACTCAAAGACCCTGTACGCTTCGAATGAAGAATTTTTCTTTTCAATATTCCAGTAACACGATGTATACGTCAATCATTTTTGATCCCAACAGCGTCAGAAAACGGTCTGTTCGGATTCGTCGGAAAGTAAAAACCTCGGCGTGTTACCGGAATCGATGGATCAATCCGTAAACGGATCGAGATCTAGAGTAAATTCAAACGAATCAACGTCGAAATATCGTCTGAGCAACGCGTATCCTGTAAATCGATGATTTTATTTAATTTCCAGTCTGATTTCCTAGCGCCCTATGATTATTGGCTTTTCATTCCTTGTTAATATTCGAAATCCAGAGCAGTAGCAAGAAATCGGATCTACGAATGAGCAGGACATTGGGGAAACTTCCATCTCTTGTAAATCCGGCAATTCAACGAAACTTGAAGCGGTTATCCAAGTGACCAGTGAACCAGATGCGAAAAATTGAATGAAAGAAGGAAACAAAAAACTTATATTAAATGTATCTGAGAAAAAAAAAAACGATTTTTCGGAAGTTTTTAATGTTGGAAATTTCTAACAAGTCCTGATCCGAACAGAGGCTAATAATCCGCGGTCGCATTGTCTCGGATCAAATCGATTAGACAATTATCTAGAAGGAGGTCCTTGTGCTTGCGATGCGGTCGTCTTTTTATCTCATAGCATCTAGCGCGGTTGTTACGATAATTCGAATTGCTAGACGAGGATCTCGAGATTCGTGTATATTATATAATATTAGTAGCTGTCGTTCCAGAGATTCTAAGGAGTCTGAAGTTAGCCTTTAACCCCTGAGGGGCGAAGCACAGCAAACGTGTTTCACTTGCGGAGGGGATTTGTCTTGGAATTTAGAACGAGGCGACAAAGCTTGAGAGTAATTATTCTATGTAGCACTACCGCCCCGCGTCATCCTTAACAGTAGCTATTCAAAGGATGCGAAGCACCTCATTTCTCGCACACGCCATAAATCCTTTGATCAGAATTCTGTACATGGGGATATACATTATGGGTACGTTAACGTGCGCAAATTCCTCTGATGGAAACGATATATTTTATTTTCACGTTCAATTTATGTGTAATACAAAATAGTTGCATAATTAATTTCAAGTTACAACCGTGTGCTCGCCAAAAGGGCGTACTCCACAGAGAAGTACAAACGCGCAATTGTCGCAAAATTGAACCAATTTCAAGAAACATAACCAGGAAGTACTTGAGAATTTCATTCGATATTCGATGATCAGATTTCGAGTCTGAAAAACTGAAGAAAAAAAATATAAGAAATGACGTTTCAAAAACGTCGTACCCCACAAATATTTCCACAAACTAAAAAAAAAAAAAATCTGGATAACATAGTTCAAATTCTCTCTCCTTTTGAGGGTTACGTTCTTCTGGTTCTCAGTCCGTGGCATACAGTCCGACGGATCTTCTGATTGAGAAAATAATTTCTGATTGCATCCACGTTCAGAAATTGGCGAAAATCGTTCGTTTCGGATTCTAGTAGTAAAGCAAAAATTCGTTCGACCCTCGCCGCAGTAGTAGAAGCAAGCGTCTTATCGACCGGATTGTGAAGTCAGTAGTAGAAGCGGTGGCAGTAGTAGAAGCAGAAGCAGAAGTAGCATCGCCGCGTTAGTATGCCAGTAGAGTAGGCTGCGAGCGGTCAGACAAGGATATCTCTGTAGAGAGGGAGAGATTTTCTCTCGAGGCACAAAAGAGCCCAGAGATGGTCGTCGGTGGTGGAAGTGGGTTGGGGGATGAAAGTGGAGAGAGAGGGAGAAGGGGGGAGGGAAGAGGGAAGAGGGAAGAGCTGGGATGGAAGATTTTGGGGAATAAAAGGAGTAAAGAGTATAGAGGAAGAGCTAGGAATAAATTTGTTACGCTGGGGTAACTCGGGAGTTCGAGCGACCCTCGAGAACTATGGACATAATATAGTATCAAAAAACACAAGAAACTTATAACCATCGATTGCGTGTACATAAAACGAACCTCCTACAAATAACAAACTTCAATTTATGAATACAAATTCTCCATTTCTCGATCGCATAGATTTTCTGGGTTTTTTTTTTTTCCATTGAAGAAAATAACATTTTTCAGTTTTTCCTCGCGTCTCTGTCATCGATATCGCTGCACGGATTTTCTGAACGATCCTGAAGGGTAAAAGATAAGAAAGAAAAAAAAAAAAAACGAAGAAAATATCAAAAACTTTGAACCGATAAGAAATCCCGTCGGACGATCGACGTAAAATGTCTTACATCAATTCCCTTTAAGTACAGGGTGAGCACTGAGAGATCGAGGGTAAAGATTTACACAAATTCTCAAGATTTTCGCTTGAAATTTGTTGAAAACCTTGAGACATTTCGCGTATAATACCAGGCGCCGGTTGGTTCGAAATTCGCCTCGACGACGTAAACGAAAGTAATGAATAGCTTATTTATTTTATTTTTTTTGTACATTCAAAAGAATCATGTGCTCGGTCATAAAATCCAGATTGCTGTTCGGGGTAAAAGGGAAAAGAGAATTTTTGAAAGAACTTTGAAATTAATTCCCTATATCCATATGCGTAGTACCGGTACGTTGAAAAACAGAGTTCAATGGATTGAAAAAACGTCGAAGGTTGACGTATGCATATAAAATGTTTATTTCCATCTGATATCCGGTCGAAGAAATCGCGATCGTTACGCACATCGGGATCAACGATATTTCCCTCCATGGTATACATAGAATAATAAATAGGTCCTACACGTCGAAGTAATTTTTTTTATCATCCATTGAATCCCGTATAACCTACAACAGGGCCGTGTTGAATATATCCGACCGATTGCCGCTGGCGATCCTTTATATTCTCCAGAACGAAATTGACGATAAGCTTTCTCTATTCGCGCTTAAACTGATTTACGAGCTCGGCCAATCCACACTTTCTATTCAACCCTTTCTTCTTCGCTATTATCATTTTTTTTTTCACCAAACAAATTTTTTTATCAACTTCCCGCTCCCGCAGAGAAGGTTGTTACTTGTTCCTGAAATGGTCTATCATCTGAAAACTTCCAAATACTCATCTTCCATTTCTTTGATCTAGAAAATTATCACCTGTCGAATTATTGATCGAAATTCGAGGTCCACGGTTCCACCATGTTGATCTTAATTTTTGGTTTTTTCTTTTTTTTTTATAACAAAGTGCGACTTTTTAGATTACAAAAAATCCAGCGAGGGAATAACGAAGAAGGGAATCGAATGAAAATTTGGAAAATTTTTACGTACTGTAATCGAGTTCATCGTGTTCGGCTACGTAACCAGTAGCGTTATAGACGTGAAGATCTGGTCTAGTAGTCGCTGTAATTGCTGTACTGCTTGATGAAATTACGGTATCAGCTGTGTATGTGGTGATACTGGAACCGTTGGTCGCCAGTACAAGGGACGGTGTTTGAGACGTTGGAGATGGCGAAGGCAACGGCGACGACGATGGTGAAAAAATCATTCCCTCTGTAGGCTGCGCCATTTCGATTGTTGTGAAATTACTCAAAAGATGTCGGAGCATCATTTTTTATTTTTTATTTCTCGTGATTCGGGACGGATTACACGTTCGTATAGTATTAAACTAATTACAACAGCGTTTTCAATTAATTTTTTTTAAATTATTTATCAATTATTTTTCTCCTAACGAATAAAACAAAGTTAAATTCACAACCGATTTTTTTTTTTTTATTTTCAAAATTAGAAAAAGTCTTGGCGAATTGCTTTTTCTTGTTTTTTTTTTAATCTTCACATCATACGATCAAACACTGAACATTTTCAAGAAGCAAAAAAAAGCAAAAATAAAAAACACCCCGATTATCACTGGCTAGATATTAAAGAGATAGTAAAAAGTGAAGGAATGAAAGAAGGTATTCAGAAAAATCATCGTTGATGATCGAAGAAACAAAGATCTGAAGGTAAATTGGATCGATTAATTATTTCACCTCAGATTATTTAGAAACATTATTTATACACATTCAATATTTGTATTCATTCATCGCACTGTACGACATTTTTCCACCGAAAAAAAAAGGAACGAAGGATGCTCTTCAGAAATCTGAAACAAAGAAGAGAAAATAAATTAATAGAAACAGATTTTCTTTTTCTTTTTTGTTTAGACGTTACGAACAGTTACGAAAGAAAAATAAAATTAATACGTTTTTGTACAACTTTCTTTTTCTTTTCATGCTTTCCGTTGCTCAGCTGATTATTAAATCGTAAAAAAGCGCTTCGGCATTTTATTTTTATTGAAATCCCTCATTATGGTCTCGCACTTTATTCAGAATCGGAGTCACAGAGACATCAACGTAGAACAAAGTAAATGAATGAAAAAATATTGACGAAATTATTCGAACAACCAATTAAAGGATTGAAATTTTCTTTATCATGTTTTCCAATTTATTTGAAACCTTTTTTTTTGGTTGAAATTTTCCCTCTGATAAAACGCGTGTCTTGGAATCGTATACTCGTTGAGAAAATGAGACGATTCTTTCAAAAATCCCAAATAAGTGGAATGACGTTTCGTATCTCGAATTTCTAGAAATATGTCTTCGAAGCAAAACGTTCCACATCACATTCTCATTTTCCAAACTAGACCGAAACTGTCATCTTTGTCTTGAAATTCTCACTTTACGACGGCACCTGCAGGCAATATGGCAGAGAACGCGGTAGGGTGAACACGCAATCACTCAAGTTTCTGGCTGTTATCCCCAGATATACCAGATTTCCCGACTATTATACAGGTATATACCATATGTGTATCTATATATATATATTACACTTCATGGAACCGTCACATATGTGACCCATGCATTATATACACAATTTACTGCGATTTTCCCCGTCTCATAACTAAAGCTAACGACAAATAATTCTATATATATATATTATATAAATACATAGGAACGTAATACAGCGAGATGAAATCTGCTTCCTATGTACAGAAGAGAATGAAAGAGTCCTTTGAAATGCGTCGACGATGAGAAGAATTCCCCCGCCCCCGTCCTCCATTGTTGCCATTTTTTTTTTCTTTCCTCTTATTGTTATCAGACTCCACTGTTCTCTTTAGATATTATGAGAAAACACGTATATATTTGTATCGTACATAATACATGGTGTGGAAGTAATCGGGATCACAATGTCGACATAGTTAATTCTCTTTTCATTTTTCTTTTTTCTTGTCTATCAATTGAACAGGATATGTTCAGAGAAAATTCTGTACGTCTGCAGATAGCAGGAAAGAATCCGAAGTGCTCTTCCCTCAAAAAATTGACATTCAGGTAATCTGAGATATCGAATTTTTGGATGACAGTTTTTCGGTTTCCACTTTTAATTTTGAGGGATACGCCACCCTTGTTCCAGCGCAGTGACTCGTGATCGAAAGAATGTTGATCATTAAGCCCTTTTAATTATTTCCCCACTATGTGTTTATGGGGTGTATAGGCCACCGACCACCCGTATATACATATGTATAGAGGATCTGATTTGACGGGATTATCGCGAGGCGATTGTCACCAAAATTATTGATCCCTTCGGCCATCCGCGCTCCGCACGTTTCTATACCGAGATGAGATGGGGATTCGAGTACGTGTCACCCGGACGCTTCTATGAGTCACGTGATATGTTTACCAAAATCTACCCGCAATCAAATCTGGCGTTTGAAGCTTTGTGAAAATTGCTACGTACGCACTTTACATAGTACACAGTATATGTATGGATATTTCATCCGTTCGGACGCAGGTTTTCATATAACATTTCAAAATTATAATTAAGTTCCGCAAACTTTGTATCGACCATAACTAAACGAAAGTTGAATAAATAAAGTGTTTTCAGCGGTTCGGGACCAAAATTTCATTCAAGAAAATTTGACCGTCCTCAGAATCCACATAAAAATCAAAAGCTGTGCAAATTTTTTGAATCAAAATTTGAATACTCCTAATTTCATCGCGAATATAAAAAAAACTTTATCTCTCGTTTCGTTATTGGTCTAAAAAATTAAATGAATCAATGTACCTTATCATTCAATTTTTTTTTTTCCGCAGTAACTTCAACCCTTTAGTGACGGGGAAAAATGTCGGTACGTGTCGATTGATGTAACACGAAAATTGGGAAAACTGGTTTTTGTATACGCTTTAATTTTCTCTCAATTCAAGTATATATATGCACATACTATATATATAGTAAATATATACTATATACATGTTTTTAGGGGTGCAGATGACTGTGGTTACGGAACGAGAGAAGGAGGGTGATTTTCTCTGCTTAAAATTGACACGTAACCCTTTTCGCATGCGTTTCTCGTTCACGGGAGAACGAATCAGGAAACGTGATGAGAGGCGGAAAGGGAAGAATTGAAGCGGAGAGGTTAAATTGACGTAATTAGTAATTTGTTCTCGCTTGTCCTTATATTAAGGGTGTAGTATATTTATACATATTGTACATAAGTACGTAGGTACGTACGTTCGACGGGATTAATTTCCGTAAATTAGTCGCATTGCCAGAAGGTTTCCGCGTCTTTCAGCTGTTTGTCATTAATTTTATTCAAGTTGCTCATCAATTCAACTGTCACGAACACATATATACAATACATCTGCATATCATACAAGGAAGGCCGAAAATTATTCATTCGAATGTACGTAACAACAGCGAGAGCGATCATTTTAAATTATCCTGAAATTTTCGCATCTCAATGTAACCCAAAAATTACGCCCCCATCATTTATAAAATACAACGTGTACAACGTGTCCGAAAAAACCGTTATCTCCAATTAGGATAAAATTCGCAAAAATAATTCAACGTTGAAATAAAATCTATTAGTCCCAGATGAAAATGGATGATTATTTTCAATCATTGAAAATTGTGTGAAATTTTTTTTAAATTAAACGTTTGTTAGAAATTTGAATTCAAAACGTTCTCTTGGTTATTGGAGTTTGATTGATTTGACACGGAATGCCCTGTGTACATACTTGCGATTTTTCCAACGAGAAAACTTTTTAATGATTAGATGCAGCGTGAGCTAGAGTTTGAAGTGGTTGAAGTGTAGATACACATGGGGGGTTAGTGTGGTACGGAATATAAAAAATGTGAAAAATTCCAAAGATCTTATCCCGGCGCACCACGTTAGTTAGCAAGTAGAGTCGGCCGCGCTGATAAAAATTGGCCGACGCCTTTGCATGCAGCTCTGTGCCCATCAGCTGAAAGGTCTTAATTTGCATAATCTGGCCTTTTAATTATTCGTGAAATTCCTTCTAAAGCACGTACGTAAAAAGCATCGGGCTGGGTGGCATCTGCTGCATTAATCAAGAGCTTTTTACGCCCATTGAAGTTAACGAATCCATCCTAATGAAACTCCAGACATCCCTACACGTATTAACGAACCCACAATTAGAAAGCAAAAAAAAAAAAAAGGAGTACAAAAAAAAAAGAGAGATAGAAAAAAATCCCCGACTCAAAATCCAACGGAGGGAGTCAAGGAAGGATAAAAGCTTGGTGAAATAAAAAATTTATCGATCCATTACACCTACTTGTTAATTAATTGTTGTTATCTTTATGTAGAGTGAAATGTATACTGAAAATCTCCAAATTTCTTGGTCCTTTAGCGCGCGTTCCTCCGAACGTATAATCGGGAACGGTTTGATCCCCCGAAAGCAATGTTTCCTGCCGAGCGGCTAACCACCCGCGACAATATCAAAAGCTTCCTCATATCCTCGTAGTGGTACCGTGACGTTATTTTACCCCCATCGTTGTCTACCCTCGTCTCAAGGACCGCGATGCGATTTGCCCTTTATATATACGCGCGATATTTATACATACGAACGTATGATATCGTAAAAAAAATTCTATGGTTATCGAATCCCGTACGCAATTTTTACAATATGATATCGTAAATTTGATCTCGGTACTTTGGCGGATCGATAAAAAGAGGAGGAAAGAAAAAATCGACGGTCGATGCCGGGTAGTGGAGAATCGAAAATTGAAAATGGAAAAAAAATCTAGAAATGAAATTAAATGATAAAATAGTTGATGAATATTGGGGAGAAAAAATCAACTATAGGGGGCGGTTTTAGTTCGGATGTCAAACTCTGTGATCGATAGCACTTGGGTCTTGCCGAACAAACCTCGAGTTTACCGAGTTGAAAAGTTACCCCGGTACCGGAAGGGGTTCTTGAAGGGTAGAAAACAATGCTTTTACTGCGCGAGAAAGCTAAGAGGAAGAGAGGGCCTCGCGACCACCCATAAACTGACATCTTTTGTTCCGGTTTTCCATTACGTGTCGCGGTTTTACGTCATGAACTAGTAGTTAGCTCGGCGCATCTACAGTACATGGACGAGTACCTATTTATATAATATTTATGTACGCGATACGAAAACAAAATAAAAAAGAAACAAAAATGATCTACAATAAGCCGATTTCCAAGTAACGGAAAAATTTTCATTCTCTCTTTTCTTTCTGCCATAATTTTTTACGGGGATGTGGTTCGGAAAAATTGAGGCTCAGCACATATATGGTGTTCATATAAAGAGAATTGGGTACCCCCGGAGGGTATGGGGTTGTTGACAAATTTTCGCAATAATCTCCACCTGGGGAATATGAAATTTAATGGAATCTAAGAAATAATCATTTCAATTGTCGGGCACCCTCGGCCTCCTTACAGTCAAAGGGTAACCTAAGTAATTGCTAATTAAAATTAAGCTTCACGCCTAACCACAGCGTGTGCTTTATTAATTAGTGAAATAGGTATGGAACATTAATTGATATTTTCACAACGTTTATTTCATGCCTTTTAAAATTGTGCAAAAAATACGAAGATACAAGAAGAAGGGCACATTTTTTTTTGTCATCCAAATGTGAATAAAAATTAAATGTATCAACGAAACGTGACGAACGATTTTTATTTTTCCACTTATTTATTTATTTTTTCTTCCAATCGATCTTCCGAAAGGCAGCCCCGTTTTGAATGTGAAAAAAAGACGGGGGTTCGAGGGGGAGAGGGGATTTTTTTGTATTTTTTATGAATATGAACAACAGCAGAGTATCGAAGAAAGTAACGATATCCGGTGTGAAATGTTTGCTGTTAATCTTGGAAAACAGGCGTTATAGTTACTAAAGTGAAACCCAAGCCTCTTAGAGGGTTGCTGCAGTATCTATAGATTTATATACGGTGTTGTCGATAAAACCGGAGATTGAGAGCGACGCTTAAGCTCCAAAAAACTATAATACGGCCTCTGCAGCCGCCCAATAAGTACCCAATCAATTACCGGATTTCTTTTAGATCCTGTATGAAATTTCATCCGATTCGATTTCTCGCGAACGGGACGAATCGATCTAATTGTAAGAATCTCGATTTTATTTTCCGAAAATAAAAGACAAAACAGAATAAGATTCCACAGACACAATAATAATCGAGCTGTAACAAAATATCAAATGTTAAAAGTAAAAATGGAGAAAAAATTTGGTACGAAAAAATATAAGTATGTAAACTTCCTCGAGTACAAAAGTGACACTCACGTAGTATTCTTCTTTCTATTGTTTTTCCTTTTTCATACACCCTAGCTTATACCGTGGGCGGAATTTTTTTTTATCACCTAATTTTCTTCACTCGCTTTTTCACGTTACGTATGTGACAAGAATATTTTTTTCTTCTCTCTCTCTCTGTCTTTTTCTTTTTTGCCACTTTTGAAGATATTATATCCGATGGGGTGTGTATGTAAATACAGTAGCGCATTCGTGCACCGGTGAATTTTTAAGAGAAAGAAGGAGAATGAAAGAAAAAATATGAAAAAAATTAAACGACAACTTTCCTCACTTTTCATTTACATTATAATAACGCATAGCGAGAGATCGAAGTAAACTTTCCCCTCTGCTTTGGATTCCATCAAGAGAAAAAAAGTAACAAAAGTCGAACAAAAGGACAAAAAGTAAAAATGGAAAGCTTAAACGACGAGCTTTGACCGGAAAGATGCTGCAGGTGAACAAGAAACAGAGATAAGAAGCAAAAAGGAATTAGATGATGATAACAATTCCAAGTCAATCGAGTGAAAGATTCTGAATAATGAGAATTGTAAAGAGGAGCAAAGTCGCGACGTTTTTTTTCAAACGTCTTTTCGAGAATCCGAATCAACTTGAATGTAAAGATACAATTACAAATTTCTATTTATGGGAGTTTTTTCTTTGCCTTTTTTTCTGTTCTGTCCTGTTTTTTCTCTTCTCTTTGCATTTTCAGACCTTAAAACTCACGATATAAATCTCGCCCCTCATAATTCAAGTAAACAATTAGGTGCACACCGAAATGTGGACGAACGTTAGAAAGCACAGAAACTAAAAATTTTTCATTCGGAAAATATGAAAGAAAAAAAAGAAAAAAATGGAAGACGGTTCAGGTTACTCACATGCGTATATCGTGCGAACTTTTTTGTGAATTGTGAAACAGTTTTTGACATAAGGTACACACCTATTTAAATCGTATGCATGAAAAATTTATGTACATTATAATACACATCACATACATGTAAAAATACAAGGGTGCTGCTATATGGAAAAAGGGTAGCTATATAAAATGTGTCGCATGTATTATAAATTTTCTACCATGGTGGAAAATTTCGTGAAAAACTTTTCGCCTACTGTTTTTTTCTAGATAAAACACCAGAACGAAAAAACGCGTCCCACGCGATTGCCCGGCGTGGTGGCAGAAAGGGAGTCGGTTTTAATCACGTCCCGGAGGGATACTCCTAAGAACGCTACACCCTTGATATATTAATTCCATCTCACTATACATATGTACAGCGAACGAGGACCAGCTAGCTGAGAACGTGAAAAAAGCACTCAAAAAAATTGCTACTGCACCATTCATACCCTACCACAATTATTTTTCCCACGAATTCCACCATTCAGGGGTGGCCCGGTCCTTTTCTGGAAAAACAAAAAAGAAGAAGAACTAAAAAAAAAAACACTCCAAAGGTGGTATCGTTATTAATGTTGTTTAATTCAGATATGTATTTTTTTCTTTGTTTCTTTGTTTCTTTTTCATCCGAAGAACCGTATTTTCGAAATTTAATGGAGAAACGAAAGAGAATGATGAAAATTCAACCGTTTGCGGTTCGGAATTACTGAGGCTCGGATGCTTCTGTAAACCATCAACCTGGAATCCCTTCGGCAATATCATCTGTTTGTTCTAATTAACTACGCTACGTTGAACTGCAGTGGAATGTTGAATCGCCACACCCTATATAGCTCGTTGTTAACGTCGATATCATCGATCCAAACTATTCGCGATCGAATATCTACGAATTTCAGGGTGTTTAGAGTTTTGCCTAAAAAAGAATCTCGTCTCTTTTTTGTTTCTGTAAATAAAAAAATTAAGAAAAAAGAAACACCCTATGACTGAAAAATTTTTATTAGCATAAAATTAATGAATTATCACCCTTTATAACGGATAGTACCGGTATTACCTTCGGCTACTGAATAATAATTCTTAATTATTTAAATGCGATAATTAATATCCACGGGGGGTGTCGTAAGCACCGTGTTCTATACATAAAATAACATAGCTATGTATAGTGTATATACATATATATTATTGGTAACGGAAGTAAGCAGCTCCTTGTAAGTAAAATTAGTCGGAGTTGAGCATCGAGGAATTATAAATTCGTTCTTATACGTAAACGCGAAAGATTTATTCAGGGGGTTTTAAACAAAGGAGAAAATAATTAAACCGAATTTTCAGCCGTCTTAATCATATCCCCGCTTATACTGTTGGGTGTTAAATAAAATCCGGAATTCAAGTATCCAAACGTTTCAACTTACGTTAAGTATATTTACCCGTCTCTTTATTCCGTTCTATTTACCAAAAAAAAAAAAGAAAAAATGAAAGGTAAAGAAAAGAGAGATGTGAATAATTGAATCACCAAGATTTTTCATACCTGTATTTGACTATACGTTAAACAGATGTGATATAATTTAGCTGGGTGAAATCGATGTGCCTGGTATTATAATTTACAAATATAAACCCATGTAAATCATCCCCTTTAGATTAATTGACAAATCGATCTAACCCGTTAAAATTGTATAACAAGATCACCCCAGAGTATATCCTCCTACAGTATAATTCAAATATCTCATCTATATACCGGGGAAGGTTACATGGAGTGGTTATACATATATATGTATTTCATCCCGAGGGAGTAAACCGCAGTAAACAATTTACGATGTGTACAATATAATTATACCTATACGTACACACCTTCTATAAAACGATTGTCCGAATTATTACGTTGCGTGGCTTTTGAGTGGAAATTTTTGTTCAATTTTTTTTTTCTTTCTCTTCATTCAAATTTTAATTTTTCTCATTTTTGATTCGGACGGAAAAAAAAATGTCTCCCGAACACCTCTGTAGAAATGGTTAGAACCAAAAATTGTATATCATCTCTGATCGTAGAATTTCGTTGATTTAATTTTTTTTTCTTTGTTCCGTTCTGAATAAAATATTTGAAAATTATAGTCGTCTGACAAAATTAACCGTTGCATCTTTCAAAGCGATGTTAGTAGATGATATTAACAATTTAGAAATCTTTTAGCTTCCAAGCTCATCGTAATTACCAGATAAAATTATACCGAACGCTGAGAAACTGGGAGATATTCAATTTCCCAACAGGCAAATTCCCGTCTGCATGAACGGTGAGAAGGATATACCGTTATACATAAATGTATATAACATGGACACATACATATATATCGGGCGTTTAAGGAGCGAAGGAAATGGGGGTGCTCGGACCGAGTAGGTGAGTTGGGGGTTGAAGAGAAGAATCGTGTAGCGATCAAGTAGACGTTCGAAATCCCTTAGAAACTACCGGTGAAAACCCGGGCGCTGAGATACCCTGTACACATACCTATATACATATATATTTATACCTACTAAAACCCTAACGTTAAGCTCCTGCACGGATGCGCGTATTTCTTCGCCCGGCCTTGCTAGCGTAACGTGTATGAGAATATAGGGGGCGAAATCAGATGAGGAGGCTTCTGATTCCCATATAATATTCGCCAAATAGGATCTTTCTTTCGATACGATCAACCCCAAGATCGTCCTTCAACTTCCGTTCGATATATCGCCTAACTCAATTTTCCAAACACTTCTACACACGTACATCTATACGTACGTAAGGGTGGACTGAAAACGCTTAAATTGCACGAATATCCCTTGGCCCCAGGGTGCAAAAGTTGAAGCTTTCACGTCACTGAAATGACTGAAGAAAAAAAGCTTGTCGTCAGTCGATATTTTCTGTTCCAGCAAAAAAATAGTATTAAAGCTCTAAGAAATAACGATAGATGTTAAAAAGTTGACGACATTCGAAGTTGTCGATTTGTTTCACCCCTTGGAAACTGTCAGAATGTAGGTCATTAGAAATCAGAAAAAGAAAACAACGATTTCTATCAACCCCAGAGATACGAGGTTTTTGAAAAATGATTCTTAGAATTTGGTGGAAGAAAAAAAAAATATTCAAAAGAAGCCCTTTTTTTGGTGAGAAAATAAAAGGAGGGGGCAAAAAGGGGAGTTCCCCGTATGCGTTTAACTTGACGAAGTTTTTGGACCCTATATATATATAGTTTCATTACACATAGGTATAACGTTTTACAACGTCATCGGACGGTGAAAGAGCTTTGGGTGCCTCCTGAAGGTAAAGACGAAGTGCCTTCATAAAGGAATATGGTGTACTTTGCTTTAAATTAGGACACTTAAGGGGGTTCCCCTGGATCAGTAGCTGTATAGGTACAAAGTACATACATACCTGTGTACATATGTACAGATATTTACCCATCCCGTCCCACAATTCCTTTTTACATTTTCGCCATGTATAAAACGGTGCTGCTGTTACCTACCTTATACGTGTATGTGCATGTATCGCATACATAAGCTTTCGGAGTCTCGAGTCTCGACTTAAAACGACACCTTTATGCCATACCATATAATACGGCGAGAGGTAGAAGCCGGAGTTAAGTGTCCCGCCCTCCTCCCTCCAACCCCCCGATTTTTAACTCTGATTTCAAAGAACCGGGAGTGAAAATATTACAAAACCATCAAGTTCTCGAGCTTAAGCTCAGGTACGAAATAAGAAAACAAAAAGAGACCGTCGTCAAATTTGTTTCAGATAAAAATTACAGGCGGTGCCGAAAGACACAAAAACTAGCCGGTCGTGTCAGTATAAGGTATATTATCGAAACGCTGATTTATCAAACTCAAAAAAAGCGCAACATGATTCGGGTTTGACTCAACTTTTTTTTTCGTTTGCAATGTGGTACGCTGCGTGAGAGAATAAACTTCCGATGAAACTTTCCTAATAAAATATAGACTCATATTAGTTTCATCAGAAAACAAGAAGAGAAGATAGAAAAAAAAAAAAAACCAATTCATTTCATAAGTTCATATATTTTGTTGCATGTTAAAAACAGTATTTGAAAATTTGCTCGGAAGCAGAACTACATGTGATAGTTGGGTAATTAAAAAGGTTCCGAGTTTCTACGCTGCAACGGCACTCGGTATCTGTAGTGGTTACAACTTGAGCCTCGTCACAATGCGCGGTGTCGGACAATGTTTGAAAGTACGGGGGTTGGAGGTGGTTTACAGAACTCGCAACCTGTCTTGCGAGCATATTGTTGTTACACGCAATACCGACGAGAGTAATTTTCCCTCTCTCTCTCTCTCTCTCCCTCTCAACACTGACCATAATGAATTATGGAAATGTACATGCAAGTATAACGAATACACTCCGTATACACCCAGAATACAATCTACCGGTTGTCCAAACTACAAATTGCCCTTCAATCAAAATCATTATTATCATATCATTATTATCATATCATTACGATTTTACTAATTGCACGTTCGTAGAATGTGTTTTTTCGAATATCGACATATTCTTGTTAATTTTATTTCTGCTACGGAGAAACACAAAACGGGCTAGATCTTTAGAGCGTGAAAGCGAGCGGGGGTGGATATTTTTTGCATTTTCTTTTTTTTTGGATTCTGAAAATCAATTTAAATTTACTTTGCCCGCCTGTATTGTGTGGAATAGAAAAGTTGTATGATGAATATGGGTGGACCGGGGGTAGCGGGGGGCAGAGAGATGATAAAAAATGTAATTACAATACCAAACATTGCAAAGTTTCATTTCAATTAGGAAACTGCTAAAATTAGAACCAGATGCGTGGAATATATTTATTATACATATGTATGTGCGTACACCTATGGGAAGGGGGTTGAAAAATTTTTGTGTGCCAGTTTCCCATTGCCCGACCTGCACGTCTAATTTGAATTCATATCCTACGCGTGTGATTCTCATTCAGTGAGGCAATACACCAGTTTTTCTTTGTTATATTATACCTGAATACATATCCTATATACACACACCTACACGTTCGGGTATAACGACGGCCTCGCGCAGACAATAATTTTCTACCTTAACGGAGATTTGAATTAAAATAAAAAAAGGAAAAACGAAAACAAATAAAAATAAAAAAGGATAGTATAATGTGCGCCGAATCCGTCATGTAAATTTTTATTCTTTGAAAGAAAAAAAGGGAAGATTTTTTTCTCTATTTTTTTCCAAGCTCTGAAAATAAAAAGAGAAAAAGAAAATAAACTTTGTGTTAATTTTACAGTTTTATAAATCGGGTGGTTGCATTGCTTTGGGAAAAAGTAAATTTTCCGACTTTTCATTCGGGCTTTAGTTCTCGATTTTTTTTTTTTTTTTTTTTACACCGTATAATATATCTGGATACAGGTTATATGTGTACATTTGAAATTCACATCACGAAACAAAAGAGGACGAAGAAAAATGAGAGAAAAAAAGGAAGGAGATTCGGCGATATTTGCCTCGTTGAATAAACGAATATTTTTTTCTCTTTTGTATATATTGCGCGCAAAATTTTACGAGGTAAAGAAAAAAAAGGCGTGAGGGTTAACTTTGCGATATATTTCTCAGTTATCGTATAGTTGTGGAAAAGTGAAAAATTTGATATCGTGAAAAGCAGATGGGTATGTTACCTTATACCTGTAAAACAGAGTGGTAAAGTTTCTCAGCAATTTTATCTAAGAGACAAGAGAATACGAGGTGAATTGAAGGTCCAAGCTTTATGCACGACGCGACGCGGACGCCTCGAAACTCGAAGATTTCCACATTCGTTGTAACTCAAAATATTCGTACTCGTATTATACGTACAGGTATTACATGTCATGCATACATGTAACTCTTTGAGCATATATGTAAAATAGAGGCGACAGTTTTCCCCATGAGACAAGTTTATATAAGGCGACGTACGGTGTACCGCCGCGGGCTGCACGACGTTAATTAACTTTACCGAATAATTAAGCCAAGATTTAGAGAGCAAAGGGGTCGAATAAAAATGTGGAGAAAAAAAAAAAAAAAAGAACTGAAACTGATAAAAAAAGACTCAACCAAACCAAAAACAAAATCAACGAGATAAGCTCACGCGCTTGCGAGGACCCCATTGCCCCTGCACGTACCTTAATATACCAAAAATGAATCCGATAACGAAATTTATTGTACCAAAAGTATGAAGATATGTGCTTCTGTAATCCTACTTATCACAGGAAATTTCGTATTATAAAATACCCGGAGATTTATCGAACATTTTATTTGTTCGTTTATTCATTTTATCTTTTTGTTCTTTTAGTTTTTCTCCCTCATTTTTCACCGTGTTTTATTCATATGCATGAACAGTATACATGTGCATATGTAATTCATGCGCTTCCATTTTTATGTTATTTATTGATTCTTAATTTTTGTGTTCTTTTTTTTTTTAATTTATTTTCTTCTATTTCTTCGCTAACAAAGTGAAAGCTTTCAGTATCGAAGCTTGTAACCACTACTGTACTCTGAGGGAATAGTAGCGGCTAAATGTCGCAATATATCAAGTTTTATTGTCTAATCCAAACGAACATGTTGCAAAATCCCGTATAGCTGCAGGTCTCGATAATGATTTTTTGTACAATTTCTTTTTTTTCATCGACGTTAAAGTTGGACCCCAAGACGAAGTGGGCGTGATATAAAAAATATCCAATCAATCGATATACGTTTTATTAAATTAGTTATGTATAATTTCCGACTAGCGTAACGTGCGCGAAAATTGCATCGTTTTGTCATCGTTGGAAAATGTGCTTTGAAAGCTCGTTTTCGGACGATATCTTATCCGTTTCGATGAACACCGTTGAATTTTATTTGTTTTTTCTTTTTTTTTCATGTGGGATTGATGCGGACAAAAAGCTCGGATAGAACGATCGGTAGTAAAACCATTTTGAAGGGGCCGATCAATTTTAGTGAACTTTTCTTTTGTTGGGAAGTAGAAGAATGTAGTTTCTTATCTCGTTTTTCAAATTCTAAGATATCTTTCTCAGATCTAAAGATATGATAGAGTTTGAAAAATGAGTTTTCAGCAACTCGGGCGGACAAGGAGGGGTGGTAAATAAAGCATTGTAAAAAAGGTGGTCAAATGAACTTCCAAACTTATATACTCGCGAAAGAAAGAAAGAAAGAAAAAAAAAGAAAACGTTTCTCTTATTTCTAGAAATTTGATAACATCAACTCTATAAAATAGAAAAATTAAAACTTTCGGCGACGTTAAGACGTAATTCTTGTGCACTGGAACTGTGCGGAACGTTCAGCTCAATTTGACAATTTTCATTCAACCCCATATGATATAAGTATATCCTGCAATTTGCCATCCCGTCGTCCCGTATACTATTCAGGTTTAGTAAATGACGCTGCTGATCTATTCGGAGGCAACCTCCGGGATAATCTCCATGGAGAAGATGTACGTATATATGTATGTGTACATATATACCTCTACCATATAACGTACAGTGTATAGCGATGCCTGAATATATCCCTGAAACCTTGAACAAGCCGCAGAGTTCCCTTGGGTCGAAGTTACAGGAGTGAACGCATTCATAATGCATGTGATCCCGACACCCTTGCGTTGCATTTCGACACCATTTCTGATTTCTTATACTCCATATATATACGTTATTCCCAATAAATCGAAATCGGAAATATATAGGCAATACATATAACTGATCGGTGCACATAAATCGGATCGAACATAATATATATATGAATCCCGGGCATGAGATATTTTTTTTTTTTTTTTTGTCCTCTCATAAGAAAATCCTCCCGATTTTCCCTCTTCTCTTTTCCTTCCTACTTCTCCTTCGGAGTCAATTTCGGATTTGGATTGGCAAGGATTTCCATTCTCTTTATCCTTGCGAGAGAAAAAAAAAAAGAACAAATAAAGTAAAATAAAATAAAATAACAAAATACCCTCCAACCCTATACATCGTATAAATAAACGCGTATAAATTTAGAAAGGATTATAGATCAAGGATCGGAATACCAAAAGCGAAAACAGGGAGTGAGAGGGTGGCATGGAACAAGCGGTCGTATTTCGTGTATTTGCGTGCCCTAGGGAATTTCGGCATACGAATAAAGCTCCACTAAATCTAAAATCCACCGTTGCAAAGATGCTCTTCGAAACCGAACCGCACAGTAGGTGTACACAAATATCGTGTACCAAACTGTTGGCACAACTCCGCACAAAGCGTTACCAACGTTATACGTATAACACAAACTAAATTCGGTCGGTAGTTTAGCTTTTGAGGCGGACGGGCCCCGGGTGCGTCGCGACGCCAAAACTCTAGGGAATAAAAATGCTGCGTCAACTACATGGTATCGAGTTATATAGGTATGTACTTATATACACATACATATAACACAGTTAACCCCCTCGTTTCCCCCTGTATTCCAGAAGTGCAGTAGCGAAGCTGCTCCTACTTCGCTGAGAGGTTCAAGATGGTGTTAAGGGTAGTGAATAGAGCGAGCAAAGGATCAACCGAGTGGCTAAAAAACAGAAGAAAAGTATGTTTCTCGTACCGGTTATAGCGTATCGATCATCTACTTGAAAATGTATACCGCGCTAATCTTGCACCCTCAAAGAAAAATGTTAAATAGAGAGGGGAAAAAATGTTAGGAAAAAAGAAAACTGCATCTTTTCACACACCGCTACGTTCACACCCTTTGTGATAATTATGCACGTGATTCGGGACCGACAAAAATTAGGGTAGAAGAAGCGTGAAGTTTTTACTTGGTTTCGAAAACTTTCTTCTCTTCGTCGTGAAGAATATGTGCTTGAAATAGAAGACAAAAAAGAACAACTTGAATATTAATGAATCGCATCAAACAAATGGCATGACCGGATATGGAATAATTTTGAAAGGGAATTTTATTTTTTTAGTATCACACTGTATAAAAACTGTGAAAAAATTCTCCCGCGATACGAGGCGTCTTAAATTTTTTTTTGTTTCAAATTTTTCTCGTCATTATTACGTGGATTCTTGTGATGTATAATATACTGAAATACGTTTTTCCAATTAGTGTCCTGCAGGAACACAGCTCACCTTTTTGATTTACAAGTATTACACTATAGAAAACGAAGGATTATTTTTGAACAAATTAATGAACGTGAAGATTGAAGAAAAGTCGGACCTCGTTATTTTTTCGCGTATCATCAGAAAGAAGTCGGTATACTTATATAGGTACATGTATATTGACGTCGGGAAATCCGGCGCCTGGAAGTTGCTTTTTACACGTCAGTTAGAAGAAGGTCGACGTTGTCGCGACACAAAAATCCTGATAGCTATAGGTATCTCGTTTTTCCTCGCTAGAATTCTACCCGCATATTACGCGCACATATACCAACCCCGACGAAAATCACGAAAACATAAAAAAAAAGAAGTTAAATAAAATAAAAAGTACGTATACGTATATGTGAAAAAAGCAGAAACCCTTGCAAATACCTTATAATAAAAAATACAGAAACAAAAAAAAACAAAATCCTCACGTTTCTTTTCTTCATATCGCTCCCTGCGCCTCGACCTACATGAATTTCTTTACACTTGACGAACGAAAAAGAAATAAAAGGAAAAAAAATCAGATATGAATAAATTCGCAGAAAGAAAAATTTTGCACGTAAAATATACCAAACGATATGATGTACCTATTTTATACGGACAGCTGTGTTTTAAAATACGTTTCTTTTTCTCTGAATGTATATAAATTTTCAATTAGCACAGATTTTTATCGAACCCATAGTTGATAGCTGCGTATTGTTCAGGTACATAGAAAAAAAGAAAGGAGAAGGTAAATGGGAGAGGAATGAAAAAATTGAAGGGTTGTAAAAGGGGGTAAAAATATGCGGAATAGAAGAGGTCATTCTGAACGCTTTATTTATCTGCAGACTGGCAATAAGCCATCGTGTTCGCTCGGGTGGACGAAACGATTTTTTATCAAAGGAAATAAAACCGTCTAAAATCGCTGCCCAATTTACGGGGTCTATGAATAATATTCGATTATAAAATGATTATGAAGATTTTATGTCATATATGTGCGTGCGATCTGGAAACCGGAGAGAGAAGATCATCGATCATCAATAATCGGTGATCTATAAAAAGAAAAAAAGTAGGATTTCACATACGTATAATTTAAACAGACGACTCGTATATTATTATAATTTAAATATACGCTGGAGATAAAAGCCGAGAATTTTCTAGGTAATGGAAATATTTGCAGACGTACTCAATTAGGTGTATTTCATGGGATAATCGTTATTGGAGCGTTAATTATGTGATCGTTCGTTCCCTTTTGTTTTCTATATTTATATACAGCATTTACATGCGTGGAAAAAATTTCAGCGAATACTTAAGACGACGTTTTTATTTTCCTTTTGGAATTATTTTCTTTATGTAATTTTCCTTTTTATACAAACACACACACCTATGTATGTAAATCGTTATGAAGGAATGAAATGAATTCTAAAATATTTACTCGACAATTTTACTGCATCGGCTATATATATGTATATAGAATACACGAATTCCATCTGTACATATATATCGTACGTTACCTTTAACTCGTTATCGATTTTCCGCCCGATTCCACCCATTTAATTCTCGATTTAATTAATCCGAGCTATCCCGATTCTTCGGATCTATTATAACGGAACGCGAGATGCGAATAAGAATAATAAAATAATTTGCAATTCGAACCCCCGAAATTAATTGGACGATATATAATAATTAGGGTGGAATTATTGCGTGCCTATATCGTGTGACGCGCCGAGATGTTACAGTGATTATGAAATTCAATCGCGATTAATTAGGAAAATCTAACAATTGTGTATATCGAACAAATGCACTTGCTGCATGTGGTGATCTTTTTTTTGAACGGACAAAAAATCTATCGAGAACCATAAGGATTTAGATTCAACGATTTTGCAGCCAGACACACGCGCGAATATCGAAAAGCCTTTGTCATTCAAATCAGAATTGAATGGAGAATTTTTGCATTCCCGCGTTTCCTCGTCGCAAACGATTTTCTACAGAGAAAAGTACAAGAAGCTACGAATCAAATATAGATGGGAAACAGAAAGAAGGTGCAAATATACGTACGGCATACTCGATCGCCGAAGAAAAAATCATTGGAAAAACTATTAAATCGGAATAGCATCTGTTTTTTTTGTTCTTTCATTTTTGTTTTTTGTTTTATTGTCTTCCAAAAACTTGTGAAAAAAAAACTGCTAATATTCGCGGCATGCATACTTCTACCTACTCAGCTGATACGAGAGTGTATCCGACTTTTTTCGAATGCATAATGAATCTGGTTTGACATTTTTATTTAAATTTTTTTTTTTTTTTACGCGTTCAAACAAAGTCTACAATGGATGTACAAAGACAAAGGGATGTACAATATAATCGTTTTTTATATTTATATCATAAGGACACAAGGCCGACGCGAAACGATTGTATAGGGTATAATAACGCGCTTATGGGCGCACCAGAAAGTACCCTGTATAATTTTCTCCCGTTGATAAAAGCGCCTTCCCCATTTCCGGTTGATTTTTATTTATTTTTCTTTTTTCCCCCTTCTTCTTCATTTGTTTTTCTTTCTTTATTTCTCATTCCCTTCATACGTGCGTAATACCTGTATAAATACCTTGAACAAAACGTAAATGGATGCAGGAATATAACATTGACTCTTCTGCGGGAAATATTCTTGGTTTTTATTTTTGAAAATTTAATGATTTCGAAATTCAAAGGAACAGCTGCTGCAGGAGAACAGCTCTTTTGAGCAATGTGTTTAATATATCTGTAGAAAAAGTCTCCACGGGATCGCAAGCTCCACACTCTAAACTTCCGAGAACCTTTCGAAGAAAATTACGCTCTCTGTAGTAGGACCTAATTAACGAAATTCCCATCACGAATTTCAGCATATAGATGCAGATCGAGTTTCGAGTAGGTAAATTAATTCATCTCTTCATTCAGTTCGTTTCCGAGTTTAGTTTTTTCTTTTGTTAAATTCCAAATTTCAGACCGTTCGAATTATACAATCGATGGCTATTCTTGAACAGCGTCAGAAAAATCGTTCAGACTTTCGGTCAAACGATAAAGTAAAAAAGAAGAAAGAAGAAAGAAAATTAATATAGATAAATTATTATCTTACCAGATCGCGCAAACACTGGATCAAATGGCATCGTAAACTATTGCTGGCAGTAGATATAATGCGACCTTTTTCATTTTATTACATAAATCGGATCTCGGTAATTCCCAGACGGAGATAAAAATAATTTTATATCTCCTTTTTGACCCTGACTCGATCCTTGCAGGAAAGGATTTTCTTTTTTTTCCGATAATTTCCTCGACTCTCTGTGCACGAAATGATTTTCTTTTTTTTTTTCTGCCATTGCACATATCGAGATGAATGGTATAGATAGCTGATAAACTTTTAATAATAAAGGGAAAAAAATTAATGATATTATCAGTAATATAATCTCACCGTATTTCCGCAGGTGACTTTTGCCCTTTCTGATCGACGATTAATACAGCTGACAAAGATCCTTCCTGAGTTTATAGAAGTTCAATTTTCGATTCTCCTTTTTCTCTCTCTTGTATGAAAAACGAATTATCCATAATACGAAAGATCCTTACTAGTCTCGTAACTTATATAAGACGAGACAATAATTGAAATGAAAACTTTCTCATCAAACATTAAATCCCCCATAATGAGGACGATGATTACATACGATGTATATATGATCGATCAAACGCCCCTAAAAAGCGAACCAAAAAAAAAACTGTTTGTTTTACACTTGACAAAGTTTTTTTTTCCCGTGCATAAATTGTAATTTATTCATACGTCCAATATCACCGGTAAACGTTACAAAACTATACATGTGCTTGAAAACAAAAAACTAAAACAAAAAAAAAATCATCGGTCCAGTCAACGAGGTGGATGAGAATAATGTGTATGTATTTTTTTTTTTTTTGATTTAAAAAATTTTTGTCACCATAAAATTCAGGTGCGACGATTTATCCGCCCGCACTTCGATATCAATATTATCGATACATGACGAAATGTGTTAATTAGAATACGTCACTTAACGCAACGTACGAACGTTCGACGTAAACGTAGCATACGTACGTATACATATGTATATCGTAAGTTTAAAAATCGTCAACGAAACTAAACGCAAACGGTAATACTTGTGACGGAACGCAGCGTAGTAAAACCCGGATGACACGCCTCTCGCTGTGCGAGGATATGGACCACGAAAGGGAGGCTGAGAGACTGAGCCTCGACGTCGGCGCCACTGCGCGCGCAATTTTCCCTCGCTACCAAGCAACCCCGCACCGGGGTTGAAAAAAAAATAAAAACCGAAAAAAAAAGTCAAGCAAAAGGATGGAAAAAAAAAGTTTTTCTGTTTTTTTTTATTTTTCTTTTCCTACTATCCGCGACATCGGAGATGGATATAATAATGCGGTGACAGTCTGCCGGTGTCAAATCAGCTCCGTGAATCAAAGAATAATTTTTACCTTCCTACAAGTACCAGTTTTTTGAGTTCTTTTTCTTTTTTCGTTCGCCAATTTTTACTTGGACAAATTGAAGAAAAATATAATGTAGTTCAAAGAATGAGACGTAAGATCGCAAATTTACATAACTGTGGGAAACGTATGAAAAAAGAAACGAAGAAGAAATTCAAAAACTAAAAAAAAACTAACAAACAGGGAGATAAAAGTAAAGCTGGGCATGATGGCTCGACCCTGACGTATGAAGTAGCAGTTTTCATGACACTTTTATAACTGGACACACTGGAAAGTTAAACTATAGTAGCTTAAGGCAGCAATCATATGAGATCTAGGTACGTAGGTACGGTGGTTCTAATAAATGTCTTTCATTACTGTTACCTATCCTGCTCTTACACTCATCTACTGGTCCTTTTTTTTTCGTTTCGTTTCGTGTCTCATTTTCTCCTCACTTTTCTACCTTTTCTTTTTTTTGACATCCATAGAAACTTCCAGCTGAAATTACACTAATATTACACGTTATATATTTTTGATATACCTGAGCACACACAGCGAACGTCGTGTAATAACCTGAGGTTACGAGTATATTTGATAGAGGAAGTGCATATGAACCTACCACGTTTCTCTCTGCTGCTATGAGCACACAGCCTGTTTAACGATAAAGTGTAAATACATGAGTCGGTAGGATTTATATACATGCGATATACATACTTATATACTTGTATGTATAAATACTGTAAAAGCACCACTGCTCGTGCAGGGCGAGAAACTTTAAACTTTCAACCCTTGGAGCGTGAAAACTTATACAGAGAAAAACGTTCTTTTAAACATCAGGGCTTTAAAAACTGACCTTTACGCCGACTTCTTTTTGTTGCCTAAACCTACCTGCCTTTACATTAATTATTTACCTTCGAACAACTCGCTCAACTTTGTTGCGAAAAAGCTTCGGCCTACGAGCTGATCGTTCGGAGTTAGAAAAAAAATGTGGAGGGTTGGTGGAAAAAGGGGCTAAGCGACGAAATTCAAAATTTTATTTCAAGTTCACATTCTAGGCAAGGAAAATTATGACTTTTTGAACGAACACCCAAGTGAAAAATTGAAAGGAGAAAAAAAATATTTGGAAAATTCGACATTCAGTAGGGTGTGAATCCCTTTTCTACGATACTTGGTAAATTCGGTTCGCAGACGGTTCCCTTGATGAGCGAAGCGAAATCGGCGGATAAGATTCTGTAATTAATTTCATTGAAGTTCATGGTCCCCAAAATGTACTTTTGGAATCTATTTGAAAGTACCACGAGCTTTTCAGTGCCCCAATATGGATCCGTGACGATTTTAACGCTCGTAACGAATTGGAGTGTCGTTTCATTCCGAGCTAGGATTCCCTGAAATCGAGTGAGAAATTAGTAAAGTATGTTATTTGTTTTCAAATCTTTGGAGAATTTTTTTTTTAATTTTACTCACGATATTCGAAGCTTCAAGATAATTTTGTAAATTCCAACACGCGATCATAGATTCTGAAGCGTAGCTTTCTACGAGGACACCAGTTTTCTTGGACCAATATTTCGCGATTCCTTGACTGATGTCAATTTCCAGAGAGGTGAGTTTGTAATAATTGGGTTCGGAGCCGGTACAGGAATCGTGTAGATCTTTGAGCTCTATGGCGTATCCATTGTTGGACGAAAGAGCGGCTAGTAGCAGAATATCATTTTTCAAAAATCCAGGCGGCGATATTGCGCTTTTTGCCATTCCGATTCTTAGGTGAAATCGCTCTCCAGCGACCTCAAAGTTCGATCCATCGGCGTCGGCACCGAATACCGAATTTTTGATCCCCCATACTTTTTTGCCATTGAAAATCAGAAGGACGTCACTTTCCACGTCCGAAAAGTACACCTGAGAAAAACGAAATCGGTTATCCAAATCTCAAAAAAATAAATTAGGAATAACAATCGATTTACAAACCCATAATTGATCGCAGTAATCTCCATGTGTTTCAACTCCCTGTATCTCGAAGCGTCCTCCCTTACCTGTACTTCCAATTCGCTTCGAAAACTGAGATGGAATAGTGAACTCCTTTACAAGCTTATCACTTTTTGAGGAAAACGCTCTAATTTTAGCTGGGCAAACCTGAGTGTCACCGATTTTACCAAAATCGATGAACCAGAGTCTGTTGCACTTGTCCAACTGCGAATATAATCGCATGAAAAATGTATGGTCATGAAATTTTCAAAAAAACTACCTCAGCTAATTCCATCGCAAAACTCACCATTAATTTGCTAACGCTTGTTATACCCGAACAACTTCCGTTGTGCCAATTCCAATTTGGATAAGGCTTTAAAAGTGGACCACCATTTCCGGTTCGAGATGATATCGTCGATAAACTTGCTGGGTTATCGAAATATTTCGGAGTAGCCATCACGATTCGACCGTCTGTGAGAGACGAGAAAAAATATTTACAAAAATTTCACCAAAGACCAATTAATTTTTTAACTGGATAAAAAATTGTTGTTAGTACCTGGCAGAACCTGAGTGTCGGTGGGTATAATTTTTTTATAATCATACTTTTTCTCCGCAACACAAATTTCTTTTTGTCTGTTACTGTTCCACAAATAATCGATATATTTCCATTCGTAATCTACGCGAAGTTCGGCTGCGGTACGAAAATCGACCGAAATCAAAATAATCGGCAGTATCGAAATAGCTCGGACAGTAATGCCCCTCATTTTTCCAAACTTAATGATGCGAAAGTTTCTGTTTCGAAAATTTGAAAAAAGAAAGATAAATACATGCATAAATTCAAAGTAACGAGAAAAAAAAAAAAAAAAACCAAAGCCATTATAGACTCGATAGACTAAGAAAAAATCTTTTCTCTCTGTTATTCAGACAATAGAAATAATATCTGGCTAAATTCTATAAATTTGTTCACTTACTTTGCGATGTATGACTGCAATGAGTCCTGGTACACAATATTAGAACCAAATTACAAAAAATTAAAAAGTGATGAATCGCACACACCGATAGACAAATTTTTACGAGACTTAATTCCTGAGGGCTGAGTGTTGACCTCAACAGACGGAGGGTCAGTGTTAGCTATAATTCTGCTAGCGCATTATAGGTGGTTATCCGTGCGATTTATTTTGATAACGAAGTAACGCGAGATTACATGAATGCCGCCTTCGGTAACTAGTTGCTAAGATGACGTTCGTCTTGGTAAGTTTCGTCGCTTGATTATGACATAAAAAATCAACAAATAATTGAGGATTATTAGTTCAGTCTGTAGTTAGAAAAACGTTCTATAACTGACGAGCGTTCCTGTAAGAACATTTGTTTTATACCCATGATCTTATTTTTCTTTTTTTTTTTTTTGTCAATTTATTTTGTTGTTCATGTATTTCAAATGACGAGTGATCAGGTGTTCATTAAACTAGAAAAATAACGGGGCTATTAGTGTGTTTGTCTTGATAAAGTGAATGGAAAACTTTTCTCAAAATATTTGATTATTTATTCAGTCTTGAACTAAATTCACAAGTGCAGTTGAATCAGCTGTTGATTTGAGCTAATTCGTAGATCGGTTTATGAAATGTATGCAAATCATATTCAATAAAACGTATTTAGGTGTCACTCATTCCATACAGAAAAACGACTTTTGCAGGGATGAAATATTCACTGACCACCGACGTTATTCGTTTTAGCATAATCTGAAATCTGGAGGGAGTAAAGAAAAAAAAAACAAAAAAAAAAAATCCAATGACATATCGAAAAAATATCGTTCATTTATCAGGTGAGTGGAAGAAAGTTGAAATCTTTTTATAGATCCTAGCTATTTTTTAACTGAATTTTAATGTTTCCGGGTCAATCATCCAACGAAGTATCAGCACAACCGGATACGCATAATTTTGATCACATGGGTTTAATTTACGTAGACGTTACTATATGATTGTTTGTCGCGTGACTCGAGTCTACGAATATTACTTTAGTTGTTCAAAACTTGACGGTTATAATCAAGAAGTGATAACTATTATAGGGTGATCAACGAGACATGAATAATCACCATCCTTTGATCGACTGGAAATTACGTCCCCTGACACTACACGAAGTTGCGTGCCTACGGATCGCAATATCACGTCGGCAGAATTTTGCAAAGAAATTTCGGATGGGTTTTAAAAAAAAAAATCCAGTCACGATGCAGTCGATGAAGTATAGTTTTTTTTTTCTTTCGTTTTCAATCAATCGAACGCGTACAAAATCCCATAGAATTTATTCGATCAAGGTATTAATTGGGTTTAGTAAAATTCGGAATCGAACAGATATTTTTTTGTTCCCTTTTTGGTTTTTTCAAAATTTAATGGGAAGATAGTACGAATGCGTGACACGAGTGGTTCGGCGGTTGGTTAATTTGAAAGTAAAAAATCGGAAGGAAACATACAAACGCAGCTAGTCATAAATCAAAAACAACTGCTCGAAACAGCGATTCATATTTCATATACTCGTAAATCAGCATTAGCGTCGAAAAAACAAAAAAAAGAAGAAACGAACAAACAAACAAACGAAAAATAAAAAAAAATACATGTATAAAAAAGAAAACCAGGACGATATATTTATGCTAAACATTTATGCGCCTGTATAAAATCCCGGGGGTTTTATACCCGCGCATATATATATATTAGGTACAATAATTATAACAACGATGATAAAACGGGGTGTGAGAAATCGATGAGACACATTCGCCTCTTTTTTTTTTTGTCGAAAGATATAATAATCAGAACCGAACAGAAGTGTAATTACATTTGAGAGCAGAGGACGATTTATAAATTATCGCATAAAAAATTTTGTAGGCCAAGAAGTTTGATAGAATTTATTACCGCCGCGAATGCTACCGGGAATTGTCTCGGTGCATTTTTGCGGTTTTTTTATCGTTTCCTTTTCTAGTCGGGTCGATAGCAGCGGTAACGTCTTTTGTAAGGGTGAGTTTAAGCACCGCGTCATCGCTCTATTTTAGCACTGCTATTTTTCTTTGAATTTTATTATTTCTGCGGCGGTCAGCACGATTATTTTCCTTGCGAATTTCCCTGCTGGGATTGGCGGTCAGTAGATAGTCGATTCCAACGTCTCTGTTTTCCTGAATCTCAAGGGAGTCTGGCTCCAACGGGACCGGCTCGTACTTTGACAACTTTTCGTCCAGAGTCGCTTCCAAGCTTTCCCAGCTCGGTAAACGGGCTTGTTCAACGAAATTCGTAACGCCTTGGAAACCACCTACGCAACTTTTACGTTCCAAGGTATTCCATTTAGGGGAATCTTCCCGGCTTATCATCTCCTCTGATCGAGTTTTTACAAAACTACCATCGGTGCTAACGCTATCCCAAATCGGAGATGGACCTTGGAACAAAAAAATATATATTTATCGATCAATAATTTTCAGACGAACAACTTTATTCCATTTTCTTTATTTCTTTCTTTTCTTTTTTTTTTTTTATTATCTTTTCGTTCTTTCGCTTACCTCTGACGCTGTCCCACATCGACGGTCTACTAATTCTCAGTCTATTTCTTCCCATAGAACCTACAGACGACGACCACGAAGCTAAGGACGCTGAATCCCACGAAGGAAGATGTCCTCTGGGGCGAAGACCCCGTGTCATTGTGTCGTGCATTTCTAACATTTCTCTGTGAAGTTGCCTCTGATGTTCAGCGATAATACTGCGCTGTCGAGTGGTTGGAGATAAAGGTGGATTTGGTAGCAAATCCAAATTTGACTCTGACCTAAATTCGAGTAATTGAACGTCAAGTTTAGCTGTACACGCAGCGTATGAATAATAATAACAACGTTAACTACGAACTACGATTTTAGAAATCAAGAAATTATGCATCGACACTTTCAGAGTAACCGTAACTGATATAGTATATAAATCCGTATTAATACAAGGGGAAGTCCCTACAAGCAATTAGTTTATTAGTTTACGATCCGGTAAAGTCACTCTAGATTAGGTATCTAAGTCTGTATACTTCCGAATATACACGTAGCTTACGTTCACCCCTTCGGGTTTTTGAGATCGATATCGAACGCGGCCGACTCTGAATAATATATTTATTGACCCAAACTTCTATTTATCTTTCAATTCATGCCCATAATTCTTTCGGTCTGATTATTAAAAAGTTTCATTTCCGCACCACCCTCTGTAGATGTTCAAATTAGTTGGGTGCGTACATTTAAGTGAATCAAAACTGGCGTGTGACTCCGGATTATATTTTATTATAAAAAATCAGATTTCATTAAAAAGTTGAATGTCAAAAAAAAACGAAGCGAAATACTAGGTATATCTTTTTCTTTTTTTTGTCGTCACGGTAGATTATATGCTGCAACAATATCGGATTAGTTAACTTTATATATAATACATAGCGGTAAGGGCAAGTTCGAAGTTTGCGTCGTGGTTCAGAAAATCTGACTAAATCCTATACGAAACTATCGAACCATTTGTAATTGGATAGAAACAAACTAATTTCGTACAAGTCACCCGACACGTTTGGCTTCGACGTACAAAATTTCGGATTAGCCTCTTCTCGTACATTAGAGTAATCGCAGATTTTCGCAAAAGTAAAAGACAATTCGCACGATCTCAACTACTGTCGAATAATCGCAACGTTCCCCCCAGCTACTACTTTGTACCGACAAGAGGTCGATTTTATCAAAAAAGCTGCACATCGCAGGGTAGGTATGGGATAAAAGCTTTCTCTTTTCTATCTTTTTTTTTTGTTTTTTTTCTCATCTTACGTGGTGGAATTAATCGGGGTGCAGATCTTATCTTGTTAATCCTCTTTTATTTTCGGGTGCGTGTATAAGAAGTAAGAATTGATCCACTTCACGCCACGCGCAACTAACGAGAGGATATCCCAACAAATTCTTTACGACGTAAAACGAACCAATCGACTTATACTTCCGGTCAGTCATTCCTTTTATCAATCGCGGCAGACGCGCGTATAAAAAAAAAAAGAAATACCAATAATAAAATAAGCAAAAATAGAACAGAAAGAAAATGAATGAAAAAAAAAAAAAATGAAAAAAACACATTTCTACCCTCGTAAATTGATGGATTTCGCTGGCTGTCCTATACGTGTACGTACACCATAATTCTGATGGTACATACCGCGAGCGAAGCGGCGCTCCAATCGCGTTGAGTACCCGAACGTTGAGTACCAACTTCATGCAACGCTCATTGTCGGCGCCGTCAATTCGTAGTGAAAACCAGACAGTAGTTCGGTATATATAACGCAAATGAATGCACCCGTCTATACCTATATGTATACTTTTACTAACGCAATTATCATCGTTAAAGAAAAGCTGAATTATTAATCTCGACTTTTTTAATTGCATCAACGCTATTGCTAGCCACTTCAATTTCCGGTGAATTCAATTCACACGGTGTTAAAAAATACTTTACCGAAAATATTTTCATTCTATTTCCAAAAACTACACCTTGAAATATTGAATGACAAAAAAATTAAACAAAATAAATTTAAAAAAAAAAAAAAACCAAAATTGTATGGGGTTTATTTTATCACGCTACGTAAGATGCGGTTTCGAATTTTGGCATCGCTAAAAAGTGTGCCAAAAAATAAATAACAATAAGGATAGATCCGATGAAAAATCGTAGGTACGTCGCGTTTGCCAGAAGAGAAAATATCGACGGACAATTAACGGAAATTTTTGTTGGCACAATTTAAAGCGATGCGAAACTGAACATTTTTTTTTCTTACTTCTACAAATCGTAGAAATTATACTGCAGATCTATACGTGCACGTGTACATCCGCTTTGTAAATGAACGATGTAATCTTCAGTATTCTACAAGCAGCTATCTGCAGTAATGAGACCATAATTCCTGCGGTAATAATTAGGTCAACCAAAAGCTCGCTATATAATCCTCTCACGATATTATTCCCTAGGGATTTTACACCAGCAATGAGATACCTACGTACCAAATGTTTCAGCGAATTCCATCCCGCAAAGTTTATACATACAAACGAAAGTACTTAGGTGTAACGTACATACGTGTGCACATGAAATGTCCATTGTGTTTCGATATTAAAATTTGAAGAAAGAGAACAAAAAAGAAGTAAAATTGATACATTTTTACCTCGGGGTATAAGTTTGTCTCGGAGAACCTGAGGTCGCGGGATCCGGACAACTCGCTCTTCTCGAACGCCTCGAAGCTTCTCTTGCGACGCGTTGAACCGCGTCCAACATCGCGATGCGTTCGTCGTGAGGTAAGACAGCCGCGACTTCTTGAAGAACCTGAAAACGAAGAGAAACAAAAAAAAAGAAACCAAAAAAAACAGTCAAACTTTTTTCAAGCAGGGATGATTTGAAATTTTTCTGCACTTTCTTAGAATCGTGAAAGAGCGAAAGATGCTCATTCCAGTTGATATAAATATTAATTCGAAAGAATATTGGCAATCTCTATGTATATATACGTGCGTATATACAGGTGTATAGCGTGGGGTAGCGGATAAATGGAAAGATATTTTTCATCAAAGTTCTTTCGGTATTATATCGGAATTGAAATAGCGACGGGCGCATTGATATTCGATGTTCGGAGATGAAATTCTTACACATCTTAACGGTTTTTCAAGGCACCAAACGATCCGCGTTGTGTTTTATAATACCGCCGTACTGCACTGCACGGATAGAAAAATAATATTTATAATATACCTATCGAATTTCTTTGTTCAAATATATTTTTCTCCGATGATTAAACGATACGCAAAATATATTCGACATAAATATGTATATAGTTTTCAATTATCTACACACAAATATCGAACGAATTTTTGAAGTACATATATGTGTATCTCTATTCGCGAAAAAATAAACATACAATAATTATATGTACGTAATCAACGCGGAGCAACGATAAAAATTGGTAATAAAAAACAGAATAGAAAAAATAGAAAAACTCATCAAGATTCCGCATTGACAGCAATTTAAATTTGCTCGTTTGACCGTACGTCATGTGCAGGGATTGTATAACTCGACTGCATTCATTAATTTGTCAACGCGGTACGCCAATAATACAACGCGTTGGGCAGATGAAAAATTTATGAATATGTCGTATACACTATACATATATATATTTATGGTTTCAAGTACCCCTCTTCAGACACATTCCATAAACTATCGTATACATAATTATTACTTGCAATCTGATAGGAACATGATATTAGTAATAAAGATGATAATAATGACGGATGCATACAGTTGTTTGCAAAACTACAGAAGGTATAATTTTACGATTGCAATTCTGAATGAAAATATTCCATCTGAAATCAAGTTAGAATTTTGCAGTGATTGAAATTTTTTTTGCAATGAGTTCAATCGATTCGTCAATCAAGTTGATTTTTGTCCCCAAAATCGAAAAGAATCTGAGGTAAACCGTTTCGGATTTTTGTCAATTTTGGGGTACAAAAATCAACTCTTCATTTTGATAGGGTTCAATAGGGGCTTATACTCGGTGCGGATACACTATCCTATAGTTGCTGTTTTAGTATCGACCGCAAAAGCTATGTAATGCGATGAAGGGTGGGAAGGGGCAGGAAGGGGCAACATTGCAACACGAGCATCAGCGTGAGGGTGAATTTTTCTATCGCGAAGCTAGGTGAAAAACAATAGGGGAAAAAGATACGCTGAGCTTGTCGTATATCACTTGATGGACAAAGATTTCCGCTCGTCCTTTTTAGTCTTTTTATTTTATTCTATTTTATCATTATTATTATTATTATCATTCCTCTTTCTTTTCATACAACTTTCTTTCAGTCATTCATTCAGTTTTTCGTATCCTACATTTTGAAGGAGAAAAAAATCATGCAAAAATGATCTTTCGAGAAAACGACAGCGAATTTATTTTTTCTAATATTCCTTCTCATTTCGGCCGATGACAAGATTCCCCACGTTGAAATGAGGAGAGGAAAACAAAAGAAGGTATTCTTAAAAAATCTATATGAAATGATGTAATTATATGAGGTAAAAAATTCTCGTTCCATTTATTCCTTTGCATGGAAAAAAAATATATGAATATATATAATATCTGATCCATATACATTCCGGTTTTTCGAGAATTAGTTGCGATGAATGAAAGGAAAAACAAAAATAATAATCAAAACCTGTATGAAACGAGAGTAATCGATTCAACCCCAAATCGACACCCTCCAGATTACGGGTATATAAAAATATATATACCTCCGTACAACTAACTTGTTAAAATCTAATCGTTATCGATGTCCTCTGAACGATTATTAGATCAAAGTGTGAGTAAAAATGGCTGCTGACGAGCACTTTTGAATGAAAAACAAGAGAGATGGATACGCTCATCGCAGAATTTATTATCTGTGTATCATTACAGCTCATTCATTTATTTGAATTTATTTGTCCATTAATTTCCTTGCTTCTATCCATTATCATTTTAATGACCGATGCGCCTTCAAAAGCTGTCGTGACGTATAATTCGCCTGTCTAATAATCGTTTAAGTTTTCTTGTACAGGTATGCACGAATAAATAAAACAGAAATTAGGCGCAATATCAAGGCGAATGCGGAAGTGAAAGTGGTAACAGCCAACATTTAGAATTGTAGGTAATTAAAACACCATTTTAAAAGCTTAACATCCTATTCTCAGAAAATTTCAGCGCATTCATTAGATGGATAAGTATAATGTAGTAATAAAGATAGAGGAATAAATTATCTTTATCTTAACCCTTTAGAAAATCTAGCTGAGCGGTGCAGCGGTTCATATCTTGAGAAAATTAAACGCAAACTATGCAAGTATTTAAAATGATACACAGACTAAAAAAAATTTGCAATTCTACTCGTAGGATTTCATTGTAAATCTCACTCAAGATATTCAGCTTATTAAATAACGATCACAATTTTTCTCACGAAACGCTTAAGCTTCGAATTGTTTTTTTTTCCGAAAACTGCGAGGAGCTTCTTACCTCCCGGTTAAAGAGAAGAGAAGAGATCCATCAAATGCAATCACAATCTCTTCAATTTTCGAGGGTTACGACCTTCTGATCAAGAAAAGACTCGGAAACGGTTTATTCGTTTGATTTTTGTTTCAGCTGGGCAAAATTTGGATGAAGATCGTTTTGGCGTTGACAGAAAACAAATACGAGAGGGAAGTTTCACGATTTGGAAATTATGTGGTGTAACTATGGGGATTAGTTTGTGATAAGTGTCATCAGGTTAATATCTGGGTCAGCAGCTAACCGAGGTACATAACTATAAACTTAAATTACAGTTTGGTGAAATTAACCAGAACCATTTGGTTAGACCCTAAACTTCTTGTACCAACAACTTGACTTACAATCAGTCGCGTTATGTTACGTATAAGATAATGTCCTAATCTTAAGTACGTCGAACGTATTTCTACGGTGTAAAATGACATCGTCACCTTGGAGATATCTTCGGTTGTTTCAAGATGGTAAGAAGAATGAAAACGAAAATAAAAAGAAATTCATTTCGTATTCATTTCGAACGATCGTATAAAAAAGACTTTGAAACAAGTTTTTCATAACTGCGGCAAAAGGGATGTGAATTAACAAGCCACCGATCGGCACCCTTCGAAAGATCAATTCGCGTCAATCTCCCCTGTCGGAAATTTTATTCCACGCCAAACGTAAATTCGGAAACTTCTCTGATCGATTTATGATTCGCTTTTACATTCGAGGGTGCGATGAAAAAAAGAAAGAAAAAGATAATTAAGTCAATCGATTAACTGAAAATACGTATTGGAAAAATAAAAAACATATTTAAAGAAACATATGGGGTATTCCACGCGTGTTTTTTTTGGTCGTATTACGCGGGAAAAAATATAATGAATCAAATCGAAGAGGTCAAAGTTCACGGGCTTGTCGGTTTCGCGTGGGATACCCCATGTTCAAGAGGTAGTTAAAAAAAAAATGGGCGAAAATGAGAAATCAGAGTATATAAACGATATTACATACATTTCTTTTTTGTTCAAATAACGTAATAAAACACGGTCAAAATCACCTCAAAGAAAAATAGTTTAATCGTCTTAATAATTCACGTATAACCCGAGGAACATTTATTCGTTGAAATTAGAGCAAACACACCTATTCACATAGATGCTGCAGGGTTGACGACGTAATTATAGCGCAACTCGCGTATCGCTGAGGTTACTTTGAAATTTCTTGTAGTATGTACTCGGTACATCTCATTAAGGAGCCTTTTTTATTTTTTTGGTTTTACGCTGTTCCATTTATGTTATTATTATTATTATTTTTTTTTAACTTTTTATTATTTTTATTCTCATTTTTTGCCGGCAATGAAAACCGTTTGAAGTAAAAGCAGCAGCGCTTGTATACAAAGATCTTCCTTAGCTAAACGGGGGAAATATATAAAATATGTAGCGATCCAAATATAATTCATTACACGATCTAATACAGCTCGTTTGGATCGTCGGGATTTATTCTCATCTCAGAATTATCTAGAAAAAAATATGCAGAACACCAGACAAAAAAAAAAAGAAAAGAAAAGAAAAAAGGCTGCTCATTTCCGCGATAACTAATTATTTATGCAATGGACAAGTTTTTTTTTTAATTCTTTTTTTGTTCGAGACGCATCGACTCTGCAGTAAGACGCAACTGCAGTGCAGTTATCGCGAACATTCGTGCGGAAAAAAGAGGAAAGGGAACTAAAAAAAAAAAGAAAAAGAAAAGAGTATAAAAGAACAGAATCAAATAAGCATCTATATAAGGTTTGGAAATATCGGGATGCCGGTGTTATTATATCGAACGAATATACCCAATAAACGTTGATAAAGACTTACCCTGAACTTGTTGAGCGCCACTAAAGCTGGAACTAAACCCCCCGGGCCCCTTTGACGACCTCGTCTTCGTCCCATGGAGACAACGCTCGTCAACGGACTCATTTCTCGGAGGACAACGTGACCCGCCAATTCTACATCAGCCAATAAGAGAATAAGATGTAAGTATTATACCGTAAATATATAACAGGATTAAATCTACGGTCGAAGTAGATCTAAACGGTCTAAAGTCGAAGCGACGAAAGAAACAAAACTATGAACGAGAACGAAAGGAAATAAGAAGACGAAAATTAAATCAGACCCAACGAATGAATCCGGAGACAGAAAAAAGGCGTCTGTGTTGATTAGGGCGGAAAAATATCAGGTTTTTTTTTCGTTCTCATTGTTCACCCCATTGCGATGTATCGCTGAAAGTTTAGCGAATGAAATTACGTAAAAATTTTCGAAAACCGCTACAGACGCTGTGAAAACTTAGAAAATGAAAGAAATTTTTTTTTTTTTTATGTGAACGTGGGTGAAAATTCAGACACGTGAGTAGTCACGTGGAGGGCATTTCTTTGCCGAAATGCTTGACGATGTTCAGAGGCGTTATATCGGGGCATAAATCTTTATCGAATAGATAGGAGTAGAGAGACTCCTGTGTTACGTAGGTACGTACGACGCGCGGGAGGGTTGAACTAAGGGCTGTGAGGTGATCGTGGAATCCGAGAGTTTTCAAGGTGTGGAAATATATACGCGCGGTCGTTTTATTGTGTGTATATAGCTCGCGCGCGTATATTATCTCTATACATTCTTATATACCTCTTTCGAAAGAAATAACGAGTCCGCGTACCAAGGATAGTGGACCTGCAGGGTCATTTTACGACCTTCACGTGGCAACCAGGAGGACGGACGGTGTTAGAGAACGCGATTATGGCACAGGGTCCTAAAATTCCACAGATACCGTACACGTATTACCAACGAGGGAAACGCGTATGTTCTACGGAAATTCAGAACCTTTCTGCTTTTTTTTTTTTTTCAACTCAAACTCGCTATATTCCGCATTTGTGCATGAAATATTTTTCTAACATTTTTCCACCCTATATTAGTTCCGATATCCGACTCAATTTTTTAGACACCCAAAAAGCAAAAATTACGTTCAGTCGAAACGCGTGGAGGAATTCGTGAATTCCTTTTTTTTGTCTTTGTTCATTTTACCTTTTCCTTCGACTCCATTTTCTCCCTGATTAGCGTTTGGTAGCAAATTTGACATGGTGATCATGTTGGTCCTGGCTAAGGTGGTGCGTTTTACCGCGTTGCTCACGTTCCTAGCCTTGCTCCAAGTCGAGTACATATTCAGTCCTTTATTGTTCGCGAAGGTCAGGTTGTACCTGGCAACTTTATCCGATAGGAATACGAGCCTTAATCCATTTTCGGATCGTTCGATCATCTTTGTCACATTCTCAGCCCATGTCCAACCTTTTGAAAATGAATCGACCACTCCATTTGCCGGTGATATTTCTTGCGTCGTAACCAATTTGCAAAATAGGGATAACGAACGCATTTCTGTATTAAATATCTCATCTCGTTTTCTCCAGGATTCTACGTGCCAGGCATTCTCGTGGGATGAATTAAACAAATTCCCAAGATAAGGGCGGAGAATTGGCCCAAGAGTTTTCTTGTCGTGTTCCATACCTCGGAAAAGAAAAAGAAAAAGGAAAAAAATTTATTTAACTCCAAAAAATGAACCTCATCAACCGAGTTCTCTCTCCTCATCTCGATGAAAAAATGTTGACCATTTTTTCTCACCGAAATATAACCACTTGACAAGCGTCTTGGCGAGTACGGTGTGGTTTTCTAAATCGACGTAAGCGGTTTCTCGGTCTCTTCTTACGATGTCAACGAGAACGTCGACGGAATTTTCGAAGTAAGTCGTCGCGCTGTTGTTTGATTTTCTTCTAAGTCTTTTGCGCCGCGTTTCTTTACGCTCCCTTCGATCGGTTGCGGCGTAAATTTGATCCCTCGCTTGTCTCAGTATCAGAGTGAGAAGGTGAATTAAATTTTCCGTAGGTTCTGATAAGGCGCAGTTAATGTTATCGAAGTTTGATAAATTTTGAAAGAAATCCTCCTCGCCATCCTGTCGATATAAAAATTCAAAAAAAAATTTATTTTTTTTTAGAGGAGTTAGAATAATGAGCGAAGGATAATTAGAGAGAAATGTATACGAAGTTTACCTTAAGGATTACTTTCTTCACTTTGAGAACTTCCTTAACGACTAGACTAAGATATTCTAGTTGTTTTCCTCCATAGCCACAATGTCTGCCCATAGTTCCTCGGGGAAGTGATGTAATAACGCGATTCCATCTCCCGATTAACTCGTTCTCCAAAATGTCCGACGGTTCCAGTTCGACCGGTGAATCGTTTAATGAATTTTGATGCAAAGCTACCAGATAAGATTCCAGTAGTTTAGAATCCGACAGATACGAATCTTCGTGATGAAGAATTCCTCCTGATTACACAATCAATTTAATTAGTACAAAACTAATCCATATACGTATAGCTATAGTTTACACACGAATCATAAATTACAAATGAATAAATATATATGTGCATTTTCACGTAGCTAAACTAAGTTAATTAAACCCAAGAAATTTACGTTTTCCAAACTACAAATACGAGTAGTCGCGAAGTAATCTAACTTTGCTTGAGTGGCATGTGTGGCAAATATATTTAGATCTCCACCACCGCCGGTAGATTTTACTAGTTTCTCGTCACTAATTTTTATCCGTAAAAATAAATTCGCACAGAATATATCACCCGAAAAGTGAACCTGATAAAAGAAAAAAAAACGCTGGCCTACCCCGAACCTCAAACGTACCTGAAATAATAAATCATTCGAGTAATCCAGAGGATCTCGGCCTGATCCTCTAAAGGAAATATCATATAAAAAATTTCCAATTCTCATGAAATATGTTACGAGGTTCGATTCTTGTCGTGTAGAAAAAGAAAAAAAAAAAACTGCGAGTCAATTTTTCTTACATTCCAACAGGATATCTCGAATAAGTTTACTTCTCGGAGGATAATATTTCTAGGCAAAATAAATTCACTGCAGTAGAATACGTTATACGGTAGGAATATTCTCGTATAATAATCCTGTCAAAATTAATCCACTCCGACAAACTTCTTCCCTTCAGCACATTGTACTATAAATATAGATATAGAGTCGAAAACTTGCTCGCGTTTCAGTTCGTCTAAGAACCACAAACTATAATTCTTCGATCTAAATTCTTGAACACCCTTTGGATGAGATTTTGAAAAAAAAGAAAAATTTTTTTTGCATCGTGTATGTGATGGAATTATTTACCAATTGAATAAGATTGTGAAAATGCATTTTCGTCCAACCATAAGCATTCGAAATCGAATTTTGAGTTTGAAAAATTTCACCCACCCTTAGCGCACTGGAGCATGACGTTGCATCTTGGGTAAAAATAGCATCTTAAACTTTGGCATTTTAAAGATGTGACGAGTTCATCTAAAACCGTTAATACGTGACGAGAAAGAGTTCCGGGTGCCCAACTTCTCAGGGGATCTGGTCCAGCCCTCTCCAATGACCACCAATGTATCGTTTTTAACGTGTGTCTTGAAACAACTCTAAGTATGTCCTGCAAAATCGTGAAAATATTTTTTACTTTTCGGATCTAAACCTGCAACGAAGTTTTCCAAGTTTGATCGGATCGAAAAAAAAGAAGAAACAAAAGGTGTAGATTGAACGGTTCTATACAGATTGCTAGAAAATTTCAATCATCAGCCCTTCAATGAGATTCTAATCAATAAAAATGGCCTGGAATATAAGATTGCCCAAAAAAATGAGAATGAAAATTTATAACACAACAGAACATTGGAATGTGGCGCGTACGCATCGCGCTAGTCATATTAAAAAATGACATCATGTAGAAGGAATTACTTTATTTGCATTTAGGCGTACGCCTCGTGAATGTTCCTATGTAAAACCAGCCTGCAAAAAAACCGGTGTCTTTAATTCACACCGAAAAATTTTAACAGACCTTCTTTTTCCCCCTGCAGCAAGTATACCGTTCACTCGCCCTCCGGGGGATAAAGTGCTTCCGCAAGGCCAGCCCTCGACACAACCGCAAAGAAATACAGATAAAGCAAAAAAGGGGAGAAGACGAAAAATAATAAACTTTTTTTGGTTCTTTTGTTACTCAAGGTAGCTGCAGTTCCCTGCGTAGATCCCTGAGAGTAAGTAATAAGTAAAATAAAGTATATTATACATAATGAGAAACTTTTAACACCATTTTTCTCTCAGTTCACAACAGCTTATTATAATAACCTTTGGCTTTGTCGTTGTTTCTGTAATTCCTTGAGATTTGATCGACTTAAGTTTGGTTGTTTTTTGTCAAAACACTACACCTCCAATGAGTCGAAAATAATCGAATCAACCGATCGGCCGTTGTTAATTTAAAGAACATTTTCCTTTCATTTTTTTTTCTATCTATCCCGATAACAACGAAAACAGGACTATCAAAATCACAAGACTTTATAGAATGATCCCCATAAATTCCATTACCTTGTTTTTCAAGGGTACTTTCAGAGGTCTTCTTTTTCGTAACTGATCGAGAATGTCCCAAAGAACTGCGGTCGTCAACGCTGGGACACTATCTTCATGATAATGATGTTGCATAACACTTTCAGCCGCTGGAAAACGCACCCTCCAAAGTGTCGCGCGATCCTCGCAACGGGCGCCAGGATAAGGACCAACCGCCACTACGTACATGCCCTTGAAATAAAGCGATATAAAGCTTCGTGTAATTCCAAGAATTTTGGTTTTTCCAAAAATTCTAATTACGTTTTCCACCCGTGGAATTGAAGTAAATGAAACGAGAGAATTCGGCACGGGTCTAAGAGTAACACGAAAGTAAGAGAGACTTTTATTCTTCCTCTTTTTCTTTGTCCTTGGTTTTCCTCTGTTTCGAAATTTCATTTCATCGAAATATGTGTATGAAAATTAAGTAACATTTGATACGACGGGGAATGGGTGAAACAACAAATTTGGGGAATGATAAAGCGAAGGGCTTACGGTTTGTGCTGCCGTAAGATGTAGCAAAGCATCGCAATGATGTAAGGGAATTCTTCGAGGGTAGTCGGCTAAAATAGACCAAGAAGAAACGCCAACTCCGATCAAAAGTCTGACCTCTGCCTCCCGATTCTTCGAACCACTGAGACCAATCCTCAAGAGAATTCCTGTCGCGTCTTCAACAAGGGCAACTCGATGATCCCTTGGCTCCGGCAAAATGGCCTCCGAGTATGCTGAAAGGAAAACGAAAAGGGAGTTTACAAAGGTCTTTAAATTCCTGAATTTCATTTACCAACTAACTTTACCGCGTGTTTCTTTTTCCCCAATTTTCTTTCGTTACATACGTACACGTAGCATCTACCGGTTTTAGCACATGTGGAGTATAAGGTACGTTCTTTTTTCATTACATTTTTCCCCCCGTCTTTATTTTTCTCTTATTTCAATCAAATGTCAAAAGTTGTGTTTCAAATTTTTGCAAAAAAAGGTTTTCGCAACATCAAAGGGGTGGTGCACGTCTATGTATAATGTTCACTGTGTATGAATAATTCTCGGTAAATAAATTTAATGATTCAACGTTAAAATACGTTATAATTCTTCGGTTTTTTTTTCCCAAATTTTATCAGACCAAGGAAAAGAAAGAGAAGAAAAAAAAAACCCTAAGGTAAAACAAAATGAAATAAAATAAAGAAACTTTAGAGACAACGACTGCAGGCGGAAAAACCGAGAAGGGTGCGGACGGTGCTTGAGGGTGGTGATAAATTAAAAAAGTTACTTCAAGCAAGGGAAGGGGGATCTACAGTACACTAAAATGAATTTTAATGACTCTCCCGTTTCTATCAACCCATCCCTAACATTTTTCACTTTTTTCTTATTTTTTTTCTTTTTTTTCTTTTTATACCATTCATGCGGAATCCGAAGAATTTCAATAGAAAATTATACTCGTGTTACTTCGATCTCCAATTTTTATCCCTTTATCAAATCCAATTAGTGACGGTATTTTATCAAATGGTCGTCGCTATTCGGGTAGAGACAAATTTTTTATCATCCAATACCTACAAAAATTTCCCGCATCTCCACGTCAAATATTTCCCCATGATATTGGTGTATTATAATATAAAGAGGCAGTTTTTTACTTTGGCTTTTCTCATTCTTTTTTTATTTTTTTTATTTCTTACCCGCTATATGTATGTACTGTATCTAATGTACGGGATAAATAAGGCATCCGAAAAAAAAAGCGAATCATCGTTTCGCACGTGCTGCAAAGAACCATAATTCTAAATCTCCGTCAGGTACAATTAACCAACTTCTCCGTATAGCCGGTATGCAATGATTTACTAGACACTACCTTATACCGGGTGTATCGAATTACTCGTTATTTATACTCGCCAATGTTTTACAACATATTTTTTCACTTCATCTCTCACTTCTTCTTCCATCGTTAGCATAATATACGATCTAACTGCAGAATTCTACGCCGTCGACGTCGTCGTCGTCGCCTTCGAAATTACGTTATAACCAAGTCGACGCATATAACGCAATTAAAGTGTGTATACGTATATTATGTGTTTCACACCAAACCCCTCCAACGAGATGTTTAGCTATGAGGAAACCGTGTGAAAAAATTGGATAGGAAAAAAAAAAACGAAAATACAACAGGGCGGCCAGAATATTGGCTTGCTTTTCCTGGTAATAAGCAATATAGAGCGCTATACTCATACTTATATACCCTCGCGTAATAACGCAGCTGTATGCACAGGGTGAGACGTTAAAATCCAAGCACCTTACGGGATATTATTTTTTTATTCACTTTTCTCTTCCTCCTTTTTTCGTCTTCTACTTAGGGATTTTTTTCGCACAGTTTGTGAAAACGTTTTTTTCTTGCTTAAAAAGATAGGAAATATACATTGGTATCATAAGTCTGTAAGGAGAAGAGAACAAAAAATGTTAACATTTCGCTGTAGATCTCCAATTGTTTTTATGTGAATTAAATGCGTCACCTTGTGTTTGAATTTATACATTTATATAGCTGGTATTATATTACTGTCGTCAAATATAATGGATATAAAAGGGGTGTTGTTAACGAGAAAAAATGACGGCGCTGACACTCGTTATGTTTCTTATTTATGGTGTCTTGTTAAAGAATATGATCTGCTTGTGAAGTTTTCTCCAAGAAATCGTATGTAGGTAAACGGTAAATATAGGTACTTATAAAGCTCGCGAAAACTCCTTGATATAGGAAGCGGAAATTACGAGGGAAAAGAAAACGAAAAAGAAAGTTTCAGAACTAATCGTAAGATGCAATTTTATGCAACCTTACCTGGTCCGTAAAAAACTCTGCAATGGTCCGGCTGTTTCAAAATTTTGTCAAGGACCTCAGCGTCCACGACTTGTCCCGGGGTCCAGCAGAGCCTTTCGTCAGCGCCACTCGTTGACCCTAAATCGGTAAAAAAAAAAAAAGAGAAAAAGAAAAGCTGAATTATATATCATCCATTTGACACGTGACTCGGGGGACGCAATGGGGGTTGTATTATATGAGCTTGTAGAAAAAATGAGGAATCGTGAGGGTTAAATTTGAAAAAATTTCTCACCTGGTTTCGTTGCCGCAGCCAAAAGGTTGGCGATTTTAGCTTTTATCAAATCTCTTCGCAGTCTACCTCCTGGTCCGAGAAATTCTCCCCATGATTCAGCGCCGGTTCCCCTTATATTGACACGTGCGAATCCCGGCATTGAAGCATCTTCCTCTACACTCACGGGAGCAATTTGTTCCGAAGTAAGTCCAGGCGAAGAAAGAGCGTCGAGTCGTATTAAGTACTCAAATTTTAATTGCTGAAAAAGAAAAGAAGACAGAATTTTTAGCCGTTTTCGAATACCCCATTTGACGAAAGACAAAGAGATCAAATTGCGGATTATTCTTTAGCTACTATTACGCAAATATTATTTTATGACATCCTTACCTTAATTCTACTTCGATCGTTCAATGAGATAAGAAACATCGATGAAAATCGACTGTCGATATTTCCTGCTCCGATTAACAGACGTTGTACCAATCTTTCCACCGTTGCTTCGATCGCTTTGGTATCGGCTTGAAAAATGTGAGAAAACAAAAATTATCAAAAATATTTCTATAGAAAAAAGTAAGTGTAAGAAAATCAGAGGGAGTTCTATTTTCGGTCGATTCATAAAAATTAGCAACTTTTTAATCCTTTTTCGGTTCGTACTGAACTGCAGATGACGGATGGATCAGCGAATGTTACGATATTTATATTTCCACCCCTTTGTGAAGGTTGGAAAAAAAAAGTTAAACTTATGCCACCCAATTCTCGCTACCCTTGACCGACCTCGGAGTCATTTAACAAATATAGATACTCGATCAAAAAGAAAAAATACCGACTCCACTTGGTGGGAGAGCGAAAAAAAAGTTGCTTTTAAAAATCCATAATTGAATTATCGCAGATCGTGCGGAGTTATTGATGGAAAATACGTGAATGACAAAGAGGAGGGAGAAAAAAGCTCTCCTACCGTTCTCTTGTATCGAATTAGCCAGAGATTTTGAAAAATGAACGTTCAGGGTATCCAGCTGCTCCTTGGAAAACGTGATTTTTGTAGCCATCAGACGAAGACTTCCTTTACCGGAAATTCCGCTCGGTGCACAACCCATTCTGCAGGTTATTTTACCTTCGATATCTACCTGTAAGGAAAATAAAGTTGCTCGTAATGGTCCTCGACGAATAACGGGCAATGTAAGTTGTATGAATTCATAACAACGTCGATATGTTCAGTGAATCGAAATTAATTATAGATTCTTTCTATTCGTCTCGATGAGAATTCGCGTAGAATCATGCATAATAATACCGATATTGTTACATTTTCTACTCATCTATACTTGTACGTTACATCATATTTGTTCTGTAACAAATCTCATTGCGCATAACTTTTTTACCCTTGTAGGTTACCGAAGACCATTTGAAACATTGGAAAGTATCTCACTTTTAGATCAAATGTATGCAAAAGTAGAAAGAACAACAGAAAATTATATGTGTAGGTGAATATTTGATTTGGAATCTACGAAACTTTTCGTTTTTCAAAGTTCACCCGGTACGTGGATACCTTCTCGCTATACCTACGTTGGAATAGAAAATATCCATTCGTTCTTTACACCCGGATTTATGCAGCACAATTCGCGTTGGCTTGCTGCCACAATCAGCAGCTATCAAATTCGGAATGACTAATTGATCGGAAGTAATACCAAGCGACCGAGCCAATAAAATTAATCAATTTGAAAGCCAGTCGAGAGGAGGAAAAAGAAACAAATTCCTCCCGTGTATAAAACCAGAAAGTTGAAAAGACTGCGGGATATTCGAGCCCTATTGAAATCGTTCTTTCACTTATTCCTAGACATTGAATTTGAACAGTGATTCAATTTTCGCCGATACTATAACGTGGATAAAAATCGATCGATTTTTATGTGAAATCTATCCAGATATATAAGACGTTTCCTGACACTGTACTTCTGGTAAACTCTGAACATAAAAATGATCGACGGTAGAAAGCATCGTTTTGAATGACAGACAAATAAGTTTGCACCCTTCTTAACTTACACTCTGACAAATTTTCACTTCACGTGTGATTTAATTATTTTCACATCCGTTCCATTTCGTTGAAAAATAAATTGTAACTTTAGAAAAGTATAGAAAATTTTTGCACGATTCGTCGATTAGCACGAGGATATAATCCTACAAATGGCATGCAATCATTAGCCAGATAATGTTTATGGAATTCACTTGATTTTGTTAAAAACTGATCACATATAGTTGTAGGTCAACATTTCGAGGCAAAAACAGGCGATAGACTGTTAGGTAAAATTTTATGAGGTAAATCTATACCGTCATCATTTTTCTGGAGTATTTTTAATGACCAAAAATCAACGGTTTTTCATCCGGAAAAAATGGACAAGATTTACCCCGGTGTTCGTACAGTTGTTTCGTAACAATGCGTCAACGGTTCCGGCCACTGCACCGGAATCACTTCCGATTCCGATTGTTCGTACGTCTACTTCCGGTTGCACGGATAGCTCGCTTGCACCAGATATTACACTTGGCTACGAGAAACCGTACATCGAGTTAAAGCGCCTAATAATCGTAGATTTTTCACCATCTCCACGCTTTTTTGCTAATGATTGTTTTTTCAGATATCTCGGACTTCAGAGAATCAAAAGAACAATCAGCCTTGACTGTTTCCAAAAATATCGATGAATTATCATCAGTCCCTAGCTAAGTAAAAAAATATGATTAATTAAAAATGAAATAGAAAGACGAGCACTATATAATGTGTCTCATACAATGAAGTATAAGGAGAAGAAGGATTCGAAAAAGAGGGGATTATACAAAATTAGAAAGAAATGGAAAGTCACATGAAAGTGGCTGACATGAATTGATATTTTATCATTTTAACGCAATATTTGTATTATTCAATCCTTGGATCGATGATCTAAGATTCAAACTACAATCCGCGCTTCACATCAGGGATCATTTAGGGATGCTTTTGGTGCTTAATTGAGGAAGTGGCGTCACCTAACGTAAGGGAAGTGAGGTTTAAGCTCAATTTGCTATTACCAAAGAAAAGAACCTTTCGCGATCCTCGCTGAACCGTAACGTGAAACGTCGATTTCTGAATGATACAAGGATGATGGAAAGATATACCTAAATCTGAATAAACTTATCGTGAAAAAGGATATTTTAATGTGAAAATGGCGTCAGCGTACATCAAGGATGAGCAAGGTAGAAGCACCATATTCCTTATCACTGGATAAACAATACCCATAAAATTGTCTATTTATAACCTAAAATATGTAAACATTGCTCCATTTCTTCAATCCCGATGGTTGTTAACTCGGAAATTATTTGTTACATTCAATAATAAATAGTCTTTATCGCTTGGGAACTCCAAAAATTATTGTATGTAATTTTTACCGAAACATATGCTACATTCCCGAATGATGATACCCCCAAACATTCACCATTATCTTTCTCGTTGTTGTTATTACTACAATTATTATTATCATATTTTTTGGTACTCGATACGTTAGTTAATTCAATTATAATTACTCGAGTGTTCAACACAATATATCCACGAAATTAAAATTACGCAGTGGAGCAATATTGAGGGTGCTGGAATCAATCGGGATTAATTTTGTGAATATTTCGTGATTTGCTTGGCTAGTTGAATTATTGGCATGCTGAATAATAAAAAAGGACATCTTGATCTAGGAGGAACGTTTATCCCAGCTAGCCAACGACCCGATGGGACTTGGCGCAAACCTCGGAGAGTGAAGGATGGCTATGTACCCCAAGAAGAAGTTCCTCTGTACGTAAAATATTAAAGTTTCAAGTGTCGCCAGGCATATCATTATCAAATTCGTTTATCAATCTACTTTATTTAACGATTACGATTTGTTTTTCTCCTTCAATACTTCAGCTATGAGAGTAAAGGAAAACAGTTCACAAAGAATCAGCCCAGTTACCCAGTTGGAATGAGCGCTGAATACGTAGCTGCTCATAAAGCCAAGAAAGAGGCTCAGGCAGCAAAGTTATCCCCTGTACCTTTATTGCTACTTCAAAATGATGCGAATAAAAAAAAAAAGAAGAAGAACAAGAGCAAGCCTGTTGAGGCGATAACTGAGGTTTTGTCAAAGACCACGATCTCAGAGAATGGAAAACAGGATCAAAATTCTGGTTCTGCAGCAAACCAAAGCACAGACCCAGCTAAGAGGCTTAAAAATCTTAGGAAAAAGCTTAGGGAGATCGAAACTCTTGAGCAAAAACTAAAGGGAGGTGAATTAAAGAACCCGGAGAAAGAAATCCTAGATAAAATATCGCGGAAGAGTGAAGTTGAAGAAGAAATTGAAGAGCTTGAGGCAAGACAGTTGTGAAAGACTGCCATTTAGTATACTGGTGCGCATTAAATTGTGCCATTTAGAATAACTGTGAATGTTTGTTGTTTTATTATTATTAATATTACTAGTATAAGCAAAATGAGTGGAGGGGGGGATTGGGGAGATACGGTGAAGTAGAATTCTCGAAATTAAACTTATTATTAAATTCAATTTGGCACGGTGAACCACCTCATAGCGTGCTGAAATTATCTATAATTTTTATTATCTATCACGCCTAATTATGTTGATGATGATTCACAGATGACTAAAAACTCGCAGAAATATTTTACCATTTATACATTGTATTTATAACTACGATTTGACGGTCAGTAAAAGAAATATTATCTAGAATTATGGTAATGAAAAACAAAATACCCCACGCAAATCGCGCAAGCGATGGTAATATTTGTTATTACATTTGATATTGTATTTACAACTACGATTTGTCGGTCAGTAAAAGAAATATTATCTAGAATTATGCTAACAAAAAATATAATACCCCAAGCAAATCGCGCAAGCGATGGTAACATTTGGGAGCGATTAAATTTGTTTTTTTAATCGCCGTCATTTACTTCGCAAATGTCGATGAGATTTTATAAAACCTATTGAATTCTGCTTCGTGATTTTGTATTTTTATTTCGTTTTATATTCATCTCGATCGCGTGTGCGTAATTTCAACTTTTATGTTACGATTGATTCATCAGGCTTTTTGCTGAACAGTCAGAGGCTTCGCTGAATCCTTGACTATTTTCCAAGGTCCCAATGACCCTTGAATAACCAGTAAAATGCAAATTGAAAGCCACTAGGTAAGTCAAATACTTTTTTGGCCACAGCCCCACACCGATTCTACGTGGGATTTAGTGAAAATTAATGAAAATTCATTATCTTCGTCGTTCGATATTGCAGGTGAAGAGAAAACGGGATCGGAATTTATAATCTTCGAGTAGATGTCCTGCTGTTGCCGAATAATCAGCAACGTATGCGCTACTATTTGTCAAACCGTCGGTCTAATTTTTTCAAAGGGCTTACTTTGTTTAACGATATTTGTTTTTTTACCGCTAGCCCTTTACCATTACGGATACAACGCCGTCCGCGAAATTTTTAATAAAAACGTAGAGCCGGGGAACGTGACAGCGAAATTATAAATAGTCGATCTGATCCGATAAGAGCAGCTTCGCTGAAAATGTGTTTGCTATGTTTACAACACATTTGCGGGACCGTCCTGACGATAGTCTGCCTGATAATCGTTTTGCCCCTCACCATATATATGATAGTGTATTTCACGTCGACGGGCGACGCGCGCGACGCCAAAGAAGCGGCTGGTAGCAGCTGACCCGAAATTAGATTTTATGTATTAGCGAAAACGATAAGAGCCAGGATTTAATTGGACAATGCATCGACAATCAAACTGGAATCTAGTTTGACTAGAGAAACACTGATAAACACTAATGGAGAAGAAATTTTAATAAAAATCAATTAGTTTACTTTGTGTTCACAAACTTACCGTAGCCATCGAATCCAAACTGAAAATCTTCGAAGAAAACGATGACCAAGAAGAAAAAACCGAACAGCTTCCAAGGTATGGAAATCATAATTTACGATATCCACAAAGCGAATCAATTATCGTTGAACAAAATGTGATAAGCGCAGGTCAAATTTACAGCGTGCGTTGTGGACTTTCGCACATGGGAATGAATTACGTTTTTTTTATTTATCATAATGAAGAAAAGTTCAAAATACTTGTAAAAATGCATAAACGCCAGCCTTTAACTTCGTTTGATTTTTTTTATTTATTTTTAGTGATTGCAATGAAGCATTGAACTTCTCTCTACAATATTTCCAATTCTGTTGGCTTATTTTGCTGCTTCCAGATTGATTACAGTATCTTTATCAGATTTTATCCGCACTACATTCGATATTATTTGAAAAGACTGCACTTGTGCGTTCGATTCATAAAACTTCCTGCTGGGCAATTGAAGGCCTCGCTGAAGCCTTCCAAATTTCCCAAAGTCCCGTCTACCCGCAAACGATTTGTAGAATGTGGATCCGAAGCCGTTAAAACTGCAAGATACTCTTTGGTTATCGTTTCGCACCACGTCTACAGAAAACAAAAAACAGAAATGAGCGTGTGAAATCTAGTTTTAAAAATATTCCATAATATTACTAATTTTTTAATATATTCCACTCACGTTTCCGTACGCGATAAAGAAAAGCTGTTCGGGAGTGATATCTTCCAGTCCTGATAGCCGGAGTTCTTCAGAATTTCTCTGTTGCGTTCTTCTTTTGAAAACTCCGTAGGAAGCTTGCAGGCCGGTTGAATCGGCGATATTTTCTCCTTGAGTTAACACGCCATTCGCCTGTCGGTATGAGTTGAAATTTAATCAACACACATTTTCACACAACCTATTTTCTGAGTAAAATTATGAATACATTCACTTACGTGGTACACTCTGGTGTCAGTTGATAGCTCTTCGATCGTGTAATTGTTGAATTGATCGATGAAGCATTGAGCTCTCTCCTTAAAATTTTCTATCGATTCATTCGACCACCATGGTTTTGCATTTCCATCCTTATCGAATTGGCGACCTTGTAGAGAAATGAAAGTATAACAGTTACCGTCAGTTTTTAATAAACAATTCATTTTTTTATCTTAGTTTATTATTAATCTTCGAAAACTTACCGTAATTGTCGAACCCGTGGGATATCTCGTGGCCGATCAGAGCACCGATTGATCCGTAATTAAGAGCGCTGTTTCAAAGTTTCAGATAATAAATAAACGTAGAAATATCTCTTTCTTTTTTTTTTATACTCACTCTGGTACTTCCGAACTGAAAAATGGAACTTGCAAAATTCCAGCTGGAAATACTAGAAAGTAAAAGAGTGTACGCTTTATTGTCGAATAAATCAGACGTAGATTATATCGGTGGGTAAAAAACTTCTCTAATACTTACTTATGGCATTCCGACTCGGATTGTAAGCAGCATTTACCGTGATGGGCGCTTTAATCCACCTGAAAATGTAAGACGAATTGAAAAAAAAAAAAATTCATGATACTGATCATTGTAGCAAAACGTTGTACACCACAATTACTGATAGGCTCATCACTCACTTGTCCGGCTGAACAGGAGTTCTGTACTTTTGGAAGCTCTTTCTCTGATCGTATTTCCTGTAGTTTATCTTATTGGTGAAGTGATCTTGCGTTACTATCAACTGAAACAAAAAGAAAAAAAAAAAGGTTCACGGTCGTAGTAATTTCATTTGCAAGAAATAAAAAAAAAATGCATGCCGTAATTTCTCACCCCTTCGTAGAAGTCAGTCAGAGCGGTTTGGTTTTGATACCAATCGGGGTAGCTGATGAATCTTCTCATCGCGCGAAGTTTTTCAATAGCAGTTATTTTAGTTGGCTCTTCCATCCACTGCGATTGCGAAATTTCAGTGGCAAATTCGTCCTGAATTTCCGTAACCATGTCCGATGCCTGTTGACGATCATGTAATAATATCAATTACGTAATTCACGCGATAATGATATTTTAGAAAGATTAATTGAAAATGAGTTTGCTTTAGCTAATTGTTGGTAATTGTTGATGATGTAAAAATTCCTTACCGATTCTTTCGCTACGTCAGTGACGTATTTGTTCACGTACTGATACGAAATTGCCTGTTTCATTTGGTGACCAGTGACACAAGACAGCCACCTTCGTGATTCGCAGAAAACAAGAAAAAAATAATCAATTTTAATCGTTAAAAATCTGTTCGATTCAATCAATTCGAAATCCAAACGTGATACCTTTCTCGCTGCTCGCTCAATCCGTATACTATTCGATTAATCTCAAAAATTATGTCTCTCATCTGTTTTGTGGTACTCGGCAGAAGAGAGTTGACCATTCTCCAGTGAATGTAATTTACTAGATAGAAAAATAAAGTGATGATCAAACATTTCTTTGATTAGTTCATCATATTAATAATTTAGAAAATTTAGAAATCTTATTTCTTTACCGACTGTACGATGAGGTGTTTTGTCCAACAGTGCTACCAGTTTGAAATAATAATCCATCTCCATCACAACAATATTTTCTGTACTTTCAATGTTTATTTTGAGATCGTTGAATTGATTTTGTATAGTTCTTAACCAATTTATCTGAACGGAAAAAAAAATTGTAATCAAAACTACGTAATTGATTTTACATCTAATCACGATGTATTTTGAAAACTCTATTTCATATTTACTTGCCTTCGAGAAAGAACTATTAGGTCTAGCTGTATCGTACCGATTCTGAAATTGTTGGATCGTCATCAAATTATACATGCGATCAATATCCGTCTTCATCTCATCGGAAGAAGAAATCTACAAGTAAAATAAAAATAAATAAATATCATCGTTAAGAATGGATGATTTCGATTCATACCTTAGCTATTTCCGTTTCAAATTCAACGATCGCGTTAGCGTCTCTCATTATCCTGTTACGGGATATACGAGATCCTTTTGCTTTTGCAAAAACGACGGCAACATCTGTAACGTATTTAGTATAATTGGCAAGAAAAGCAGGCGAAGAATCTGGATCGATCAACATAGATCTCGGAAAAACTGTGGAGGCTTGATCGAGCTAAAACAAGAAATTGGAATCCAAGTTACACGACAATTAAACTTTCATTGAGGAAAATGTGAGTCAAAGAAATTCATTAAAATACACTTACGTAGATGCTGTAAACGCTAGAGTTCTTCCAATCGGCTAAAACCGCTATTCCGTAAATAGAATCTGTCTCGTATTCTTGGCTGTAATTTTCTTCGATTTGTTGCCAAGTTGATCGATTGCCGTGCGGTCTCCTAGAAGAATCCATGACTATGGGCCATCCACCGTTTTCTTCGAGAATGGATAAAATCGGTACGAGTCCTCTACGCTCAATAGCGTCTGTAACGTATTGTTAATTAGATAAAATTTCCAACAATTCTTTAAAAGTCCTCAAATAGCTCACCCGTATTCATGCAAGCTCCGTACACTTCTTTCGCACTTTGAACCGGCCCTAAATCGTCTTCGTCAATTCCTTCCTCAAGTAATTCTGTTGCGGGGATAAAAAAAATTGTTTTAAAAAATTTGAACGATTATAGTACGGCGAATGAATTCATTGAAAATTTACTCGCCTCGAATTTGCCTATTCAAAATATCCTCTCTTACACTAAATTGATCGATGCTCGAATCGGCTGGTGGTATAGGATGAGCGGATGGCCATCCTCCGCATACGTATTGAAAAAAATCTTCGCAAGGATCAGCAGTGGTGTTCATATTCGTTATAAAGTTTTCAGCTGATGTTTGAGTATTTAAAAATGAAAAGAATTTCAATTATTTCCAGCTGCCTCAGGAAGACCAGTTTATATTTGTGGGATCCTGGTGTCATCGGACCGTATCTGTGTATCTGCGTATGTGCGTTTGAAAAGTGTAATCATATCATACCTGCTACTTTGCAATCTTCGGTCTCGCAAATGCTGATTGAATTATTATTTTCTGATGAAATATTGGTCGTCGACTGCAGTTCAGAATTAGATAATGCTTCTGCACGAGGATCATTCGTTCCACGAATAACCGGCGGCACCAAGGCAATAGCAATGCAAACACTGTTGAGAATGTCAGAAAATGGGCATTAAAGATAGAAAAGAAAATTTAAAAAAAAATGGAATAACAATCGAACCACAGATTGAAAAAAATCTCAATTTTTGGAATGTATACCGAAAACATATTCAATCACTTACAAAAAGGCTACAGTGATGCGCATGGTTTAAATTAAAGTTTGTTTTTTGTTCAAAAATTATAAAACGTATGCATCTATCTTTGAAATATGAGGAACGAAAATAGAAATTGATTAATAAAATTATATGCAGTTCAAGTTAACTTGATCTAACGAACGGACAAGAGTTTTATTCGAAATCAGCTGACGTCCGCGTACCATATAATAATGTGGAGTCTGAACGAGCGTTTTACTATTTATATATTGTATTTTACAAAATACTCCACGCGAATCGTGCAAGCGATAGTAACATTTTTTATTACCTTTGATATTGTATTGACAACTACGATTTGACGGTCAGTAAAAGAAATATTATCTAGGATTATGCTAATGGAAAACAGAATATCTCACGAAAATCGCACGAGTGAAGGTGATATTTGAAAGCGATTAAATTTGATTTTTTAATGGCCGTCATTTACTTTGCGCGCGCTGAAAGAAACATAGTGTTACAAGAACCGCAATTGCGGTTGTCTCAACAGTAATCGCTAGTAACTATAGTGACAGCATTTTCCACAAGTTATCGTTACTTTTCTGAAGCCGTAAGATCCTACTTCGGCTTCACGGTGCTTTGTGCTATTCTAAGCTGTAGCTGCGGTAAAACACCTTGGTAGATTTCACGGTTTTCAAATGCAGAGACTAATCTTGCTCAATGCTAAATAGAACTGCAGCTCTCAGTCAGATTTACTAACGATGAATGTCGGCTGTACTGTTTGACTTGAAAGCGATTAAATTTGATTTTTTAGTGGCCGTCATTTACTTTGCGAATGTCGACGAGATTTTAGAAAAGCTTCGTGATTTTGTATTTTTCTTTCATTTTATCGACATCGACAATCGAACTGGAATCTAGTTTGACTAGAGAAACACTGATAAACACTAATGGAGAAGAAATTTTAATAAAAATCAATTAGTTTACTTTGTGTTCACAAACTTACCGTAGCCATCGAATCCAAATTGAAAATCTTCGAAGGAAACGATGACCAAGAAGAAAAAACCGCACAGCTTCCAAGGTATGGAAATCATAATTTACGATATCCACAAAGCGAATCAATTATCGTTGAACAAAATGTGATAAGCGCAGGTCAAATTTACGGCGTGCGTTGTGGACTTTCACACATGCGGAAATTAATTACATTTTTTTTATTCATCGTAATGAAGAAAACTTAAAAATACTTGTAATAATGCATAAACGTGGGTCTTTAACTTCGTTTTATTTTTTCTTTTTTATTAAAAAAAGTGATTGCAATTGAAAAACTTCGCTTTACAATAATTTCGATTCAATTGGTTTCTTTTACTGCTTCCAAGTTGATTAGAGTATATCCTATCCTATATGTACTACAGTTAATCTTATTTCAAAAGATTACACTTGTGCGGTCGATTCATAAAACTTCCTTCTGGGCAACTGAAAGCCTCGCTAAATCCTTCCGAATTTCCCAAAGTCCCGACTACCCGCAAACGGTTTGTAGGATGTGCATCCGAAGCCGTTAAGAATGCAAGATACTCTTTGGTTACCGTCTCGCACCACGTCTGAAGAAAACAAAAAACAGAAATGAGTGTGTGGAATCTAGTTCCAAAAATATTCCATAATATTTTTAATTTTTTAATATATTTCACTCACGTTTCCATACGCGATAAAGAAAAGCTGTTCGGGAGTGATATCTTCCAGTCCTGATAGCCGAAGTTCTTCAGATCTTCTCTGTTTCGATCTCCTTTTGAAAATTTCATAGGAAGCTTGAAGGCCGGTTGAATCGGCGATATTTTCTCCTTGATTTAACTCGCCATTCGCCTGTCGGTATGAGTTGAAATTTAATCAACATATAGTTTTGCACGACCTGTTTTCTGAGTAAAATTATAAACACATTTACTCACGTGATACACTTTGGACTCAGTTGATATCTCTTCGATCGTGTAATTGTTGAACTGATCGATGAAGCATTGAGCTCTCTCTCGGAAATTTTCTATCGTTTTATCCGACCACCATTGTTTCGCATTTCCATCTTTGTCAAATTGACGACCTTGTAGGGAAATTAAAGTATAACAATTACCGTCAGTTTTCAAACAATTCATTTTTACATTTTACTTTTTTAATAATCTTTCAAAACTTACCGACGTCGTCGAATCCGTGGGATATCTCGTGGCCGATCACAGCACCGATTGATCCGTAATTAAGAGCGCTGTTTCAAATTTTTAGATAATAAATAAACGTAGAAATTATTTCGTTTTTTGTCATACTCACTCTGGTACTTCCGGACTGAAAAATGGAACCTGCAAAATCCCAGCTGGAAACGCTGGAAAGTAAAAGAACGGACGCGTTATCGTTGATAAAATCAGACGTAGAATATATTGGTGAGTCAAAAATTTCTGTGATACTTACTCAAGGAATTCATATTCGGATCGTAGAAAGCATTTATCGTAATGGGCTCTGTTGACCACCTGATAATATAAGACGAATTGAAATTAAAAAAAGGAAAAGTCATGATACTGACAATTCTAGCGAAACGTCGTAGACTAAAATTACTGATAGGCTTATCACTCACTCGTCGGGCCGAACGGAAGTTCCGTATTTTTTGAACCTCTTCCTCTGATCGTATTTCTTGTAGTTTATCACATTGCTGAAGTGATCTTGCGTGATTATCAACTGAAAGAAAAAGGTTACGCTCGTATTCTGTACATTTGCGATGGAAATAAAGGAGAACATTCAAAACGTAGTCTCTTACCCCTTTGTAGTAGTGAACCATAGCAGTTTGGTTTTGATACCAATCGGGGTGACTGATGAATCGCCTCATCGCGCGAAGTTTTTCAATAGCAGCTATTTTAGTTGGCTCTTCCATCCACTGAGATAGCGAAATTTGAGCGGCAAATTCGTCCTGCATTTCCGTAACCATGTCCGATGCCTGTTGAAGATGATGTCATAATGTCAATTACGTAATTCACGCGATAGAGATTTTAGAAAGATTTATCAAAAATACGTTCACTCAAGTTAATTGGCGCTAATTATTGATGATGTGAAAATGTCTTACCCATTTTTTCGCTACGTCAGTGACGTATTTGTTCACGTACTGATAAGAAATTGCGTGTTTCATGTCGTGACCAGTGACACAAGACATCCACCTTCGTGATTTGCAGAAAACAAGAGAAAAAAAAATCAATTTTAATCGTTAAAAATCTGTTCAACATGATCCGTCCAAAATTCAAATTTGTACCTTTCCCGTTGCTCGCGTACTCCGAATACTTTTTTTTCAATCTCAAAAGTTATGTCTCTCATCTGTTTTGTGGTACTCGGCAGAAGAGAGTTGACCATTCTCCAGTGAATGTAATTTACTAGATAGAAAAATGCAGTGATAATTAAACGTTTTTTTGATTGGTTTATCATATTAATAATTTAGAAAACTTCAAAATCTTATTTCTTTACCGACTGTACGATGAGGTGTTTTGTCCAACAGTGCTACCAGTTTGAAATAATAATCCATCTCCATCACAACAATTTTTTCTGTACTTTCAACGTTTATTTTGAGATCGTTGAAGTGATTTTGTATAGTTTTTAACCAATTCATCTGAACGAAAAGAAAGATTGTAATCAAAACTACGTAATTGATTTTACATCCAATCACGATGTATTTTGAAAAATCTATTTCATATTTACTTGCCTTCGAGAAAGAAGTTTTGGGTCTAGCTCGACCGTACCAATTCTGAAATTGTTGAATCGTTATCGAATTATACAAGCGATCAAAATCCCTCCTCATCTCATCGGGCGAAGAAATCTACAAGTGCAATAAAAATGAATAAATATCATCGTTAAGAATGGATGATTTCGATTCATACCTTAGCTATTTCCGTTTCGAATTTAACGATCGCTTTAGCGTCTCTCATTATCCTGTTACGGGATACATGAGATCCTTTTGCTTCTGCAAAAGCTACGGCAACATCCGCAATGTACTTGGCATAATCGGCAAGTAAAGCAGGCGAAGAATCTGGATCGATCATCATAGATCTCGGAAATATTGTGGAGGCTTGATCGAGCTGAAACAAAAAATTAGAATCCAAGTTACTCGACTATTAATTTTTCAATGAAGAAAAGGTGAGTCAAAGAAATTCATTAAAATACACTTACGTAGATGGCGTAAACGCTAGCGTTTCTCAAATCGACGTCAACCATTATTCCGTAAATAGAATCTGTCTCGAATTCTCGGCTGTAATTTTCTTCGATTTGTTGCCAAGTTAATTTAATAGCGTGCGGTCTTCTAGCAGCATCCATGACTATGGGCCATCCACCGTTTTGTTCGAGAATGGATAAAATCGGTTCGATTCCTCTACGCTCAATAGCGTCTGTAACGTATTATCGATTAGATAAAGTTTCCGAATCATTGACAAAAAATTCCAATAATTATTCAAAAATCCTCAAATGCTCACCTGTATTCATACAAGCTTTGTGCGCTCGTTTCGCACTTTTAACCGGCCCTAAATCGTCTACGTGAATTTCCTCCTCAAGTAAATCTGTTGCGGGGATAAGAAAAATTATTTAAAAAAATTTGAACGATTTTACGGCGAATAAATTCATCAAAAATTTACCCACCTCGAATTTGCTTGTTCAAAATATCATTTCTCGTACTAAATTGATCGCAGCTCGAATCGGTTGGTGGTAAAGGATGAGCGGATGGCCATCCTCCGCATACGTATCCGAAAAAATCGTCGCAAGGATCGACAGTTGTGTCCATATTCATTTTGAAGTTTTCAGCTGAGGTTTTAGTATTTGAAAATAAAAAGAATTTCAATTATTCTCAGCTGCCTCAGGAAAACCGGTTCACATTCATAATCGCACTAATTATCTACAGCGGAGTATCAATAAAATAATTAGCGGTTGATAATGTATATAGGCATACATTCGCAGTGAAAAATTGAATTGAATTTTACGCTTTGAATAATATTTGCACGATCAAAATTACGTACCCACCCATAGACGTAAAATTCGTTTTAAATCCGTAATCATCCGGTATATAAACGAAAGGTGTTAATCGCACGTGTAAATAGGTGTGTACAAATATATCTTATACGAAAGTCACGTGTCAAAATATAGGTGTAATTTTTTGTCGTATTTCCATGAACGCAAAGTTTGAATAGTATAATAATCATATCGTACCTGCTGCTTTGCAATCTTCGGTCTCACAAATGTTGACGGAATTTTTATTTCCCGTTGAAATATTGGTCGTTGACCGCAGTGCAGATTTTCTAACATGCGATTTATTCGAAAAATCATCTTGATATTTCTCAACAATGTACAATGGAACAGAATCGAGTAATGCCTCCAGACGAGGATCATTCGTTCCAAGGATAACCGGCGGCACCAAGGCAATGGCAATGCAAACACTGTTTAGAATGTCAGAAAATTGGCATCAAAAGATAAGAAAGAAAATTGAAAAAAAAAAAAAAATAGAATAACAATCGAACAACAGATTGAAAAAAATGTCAATTTTTCAAACGTCTACCAAAAATATATAATTAAATCACTTACAAAAAGGCCGCAGCGACGTGCATGGTTCGAATTTATTTATTTTGGTATTTTCAAAAATTCCAAAACGTACACATCTGTATTTTGAAATATGAAGAACAAAGAGAAAAATCAGATAATGAAATTACAAGCAATTCAAGTTAACTCGATTTGAGGAACGGATAAAAGTTATACTCGCGATCAGCGGACGTCCGCGTACCGTATAATAATGTGGAGTCTAAATGAGCGTTCGGTTGAGTAGTCGTTCACCGATGGACCTCCTACATCTGACGTCACGTCACAACAGATTTCGCGCAAAAGAAAAAAAAGGAAAAAGGAAAAGAACTAAAAGAAACACACATGCACTGAGTCAAGGGTAAGAGGTAATTCATTTCGTAGTAAATCAGAACACAGAAAGAGATTCCGATGCGCTGGCTATATGCGATGTATTACGAGTAGTTTCCGGAATAGCCTCGCGTCTAATGACACAATCGTTATCACGAACGGTATATTTTATCGCAGGTATTTCAGAAGTATTTATATAATCTTTGTTTCTTTTTTTTCTTCTTCTTTTCCTTTTTACGACGACGATGACCAGCAGATATCAACGTCACACTATATATAAAGTTAGACCAATATAATGCGACTGGGATTTACATTTCGAATATATACAACGTTAATTACCCTTATACAATTAGTTTTACCCCGTCATCATTTATTAATTTGTAAGAAAAAATTTTGTTCGAATAGTTTCGCTGTTTTTTTTTTTTAGTTTTTAATTCTACTGTCGTCACCGAGAATAATTTTAAACAAAATTTTGTTTAACTACAGTAATACTTATTGGTATCGATGTATAAACGGTTTTTCCGTACCCAGGAGGAAACTAAACAATATTCTACGTACACCAGGCCCGATCAGATCAAACACTTTTTCAAAGCGCCGTTGAGATAAGCCTGAGAAATAATAAATAAAACGATCAACTATAATGATAATAAAATTTATAATCGTAAAAATCATATAGTTATTATTTCTTTCACATATACCTAGCCGATTTCAATAACCGTTTTGTATCACAGGATATGCAGAGAAACTCTAAAACTCGTCGAATTAAAAAACTTCTAGATTTTTCACGTGTCAGAATTGAATAGAAAAAAAAAAATAGGCGTATGAATATAGGTTAATATAACAGTAACCCAGTATACATTATACCAAGTTTTTCCAAAAAAATGCCTCAGGCCCACAGACTGGTATTTTTAAATGACCTGCCCACGAGCTGAGGATACGCGATTAATAAAAGGCGAAAGATTGAATCCTTAAATATTTTTCCAAGGTTTTAAAGTTGATTGAAGAATGAATTTCACAAATATAGCAAATCTCTATAGTAATAGGACGTGCGTATTACTTCATGTATACCTTTCCCATGGGAATGGAATTCTTACCCGGAAATAAAAACTTATCGGCATACACCCCGTGTGAATAAAAAACTAAAGACGTGTAAAACGAAAAGAAAAAGAAGAATGAAAAGAAAAGAAAAGAATCAAATTGCTCGCAATCGTGGCGAAGGTTTGTAAAAACATTTGTTATAATTTTCTTATCGTGAGCGATACAAACTTCCTGGTGATCCCACGCAACAGCATCTCGCGTATTAAATGCGTATATACCGAAGAGAGAAGAAGAAAAAAGAAAAAACCTAATAATAATAAACTGTGCGATGATGTTGAGAAAATAATTAGCCACTCTTACGTCGCAGTATTACGTTTCAAATTATACATACCTATAAGATAACCAGTATAAAGCCCTGGGCGTTTGACAATAATTTTCTTATATTCTACTTCCGCTTAGTTCAAACAAGATAACGTGTGCTACGAGGGTAAGAAGAAGAAAAAGAAAAAATAATGCGATTATTTTTATTTTTCATACTTATTTATTTATTCATATATATTTATTTTTCTTCGAAGTGAAAATAGTCTAAATAAAAAACAAAAATACTATAAGAAACCGTCGTTAAATCTGTGAAACGATATTCACGGTGGTTTGATGTATAATGTAATGATATAATTTTATAAATAATTCATAAGCATCATCAGATATTTTATTATAACAATTGTTATACACGCACAATCATACATAGAACAACGTCGATCGATTACAGATTTCTATTCTCAATTTTATTTGACTTTTTTTTTTGTTGCTTTTTTTTCTTTTCTTTTTTTTTTTAACTTTAAATATAATAATATAGAATTCATCAATTATATATATTATGTTGGATAATAGTAAATATGGTAAACAAATCCGTCGTTATCTGTATGCCTATGTCCGTGTTTTATGTGCTCTGAATGATAATTATTATTATACATATTAGCTTACTCAAATATTTTATTTCAAATTTTTGTCTTTCACCCACTCTTCTCTATCAAATTAAAATTTGGAACTTATTTCGACAAGTTGCAGTTGACGGAACGGGCTTTTTCTAATTTTTCTTTCTTTTATTCTTATCCCGCAAATATTGCGAGATTTATTAATAGGCTGTTAATGAATTTTCAAAATATATGATTGTAATATTTAATATTATTTATAATTTCTTCATTTTTTTTTTCTTTCTGTTAACGTATTATTACGTAAGTCAATCGCGAAATGCCCTATAAATAATTCATTTCAATCGGGTATTTATAATAATAAGGTTTTTTTTTTTACAATTACATGAGATCTGTGATTTATGTAGGTATAACGTATCAAAACCTGAATGATTATACGTGTACATATTTAACATTGTTCTTATACAAAACCAGAGGAACAAAAAAAATACATAAGTAAATAAATAGATGTCACTATATAATACGCTGACAATGAGTTTGATCTCAAACGTCCAGCTGGTGTATTAATTACTTCATCCTACAATCAGATTTCTAATTTTTTCATCATGATCGATTGTTTTCAATTCAATTTTTTTATTTTTTCCCTTTAGTCCATTTCTCATTGAATTTGAACTCAACATAACGCATTTACTGATTATAAAAAAGAAAAAGAAAATAGAATATCACATCTATGAAATAATGATAATTATTAATCATTTTTTTAATTATTTTAAGTTCATAAACAGAAATCGTTATATCATCCATCGAAGATTATCTCATGATTTCTACAAGTCTTGAGAAAAATATAACCAGTCTTCGATCGAAATTTATATGGTAACCGTGAAATCCGCCTTCCTTAGCACTGGTATCAATTATAACATTTTTTTCACACTCTATACTTTGCATGTAAGTAATGCTTTTTTTTTTAATAATGTTTTATAATTAATTACATGTGGTATTATATATTATACGCCCTATCATTTCTGCCGAAATTATAATAATCAGAAACGAAGGGGAACAAAAGAAATAAAGAAAAGACAATTAAAACGTTGAAAAATTTATGTTCGTTAGGAATGAAATACAAGTTTATACTTGTCAGTATATCCTTTCGAAATATAATCATTGTTTTTTTCTTCGTTTTTTACTTCGTGTCAAATACTTGGTGGGCAAAATTAAGTTGTTTGTTTTTTTTTGGCAGAAGAATGGCGGGGATTACAGTATATTATTTATAGTAATTTAATATTAGTTTCTATGTTTCGCGTACAATTTTTATCAATATTGTTAGTGTTATCCTATTTATTATTATTAGTATTCTTTTGTTTTATAACAAAATTCATTTTTTCAATTAGGATATATTCACATGTTAGGTATAATGTGATTACGATAATACGATGCATTATATTGGCTGTATAATTCAGTTATGAATATACATATTAATATATAGTATATGTGTATATTGAATAATTTTCTTAATTCATTAATAATACGAATATAATCATTATGCGATGCTTATGAGTTTATGAACTACTGTAATAATAAGTCGCAATTATGATTAAAGGAACCAAAAAAAAAAAAAGAAAAAAAAAGAAAAAGATACACCTGAGTTTAATTATCTATCACTTTATATTACTATACATACAATACATAATATGTATGCAGCAATCTCACACTTATATACATAGTTTATTGATATAATTATGTTAATACGAAATCACAAAAATTCTACATTTACATTAAATTGTGCAGTTAACAATTTGACTAAACAGATGCAAGGCGTTTATAATAATTGTTTCAAATTGACGTAAAAAATAGACAGAAAAAAATTATACCCTTGGATTACGTCAATATCTGTTGTTTTCTTTTTCTCACTTTTATTTTCAAATAATTTATAACGCGCGTTTCACTGCCAAGTACTTATAATTTATGTATATTTTACATATGTACTTCCAAATGTCTAATATCCTTCGCATTTGTTCAATAATTTGATTATCATTATTATTATTATTTTTTTTTTTTTCAATTTTAAGTAGTACCAAATTTATTTCAATTCATTACAAATACTAGCGAAACATATTTCCAAAATACAGCGCACGATGTTGAATCTGCAGCAGTTTTATTATTTTTTTTTTTTTTCTTATTATTTTAATATTAAAGCACGCATTATAGAAATATATATAGCTGCAATTAGCCGTACCATATCATATTTATATAATATATTGTAATACGTAGATAATTCATGTTTAGTCAAAGTTTTCACTAATTCTATGCAAAGTATAGCTTGTACATCAACTTCATTTTTTTTCTAGTCGTTCGTTCTGATTTTTTTTTTCTTTTTTCCCCCCATTCTTTCTTCAGTGTAATTAGAACAACTTATCAAGTACTGTTTCATCATATTTATTATCTCACAATAATTTTCATGGTATAACTGCGTGTACCTGTATAGGTATAAGAATTAAAGCATAATACAATTACAAATCTGTTTCCAGGATGACTGTTTTCATCAGTTTTAAATTATTTCTACACAACAAAATCACTGGATTTTTTTCTCTTTTTTTTTTTATGTTTTCTTTTTTAATAATAATAACAATAATTTCGGAAAGTCAATCAACATTATTTCATTACAGCGCAAAGCCTAGCTCGCTACGTTTTACTATTATTAGTATCATTTTTTTTCTCGTTCTCTTTTACCTAATTTTGGTTTCTTTAATTTCCATTCGTGTTATTCAACGTTTTCATCATCATAATCATCACATTCATCGCAGTCGGCAAAATTTTCACGACTCTGGTAAACAAGAACAATGAATTTCATAACTTATGTAAAATTTTGCCCATCAACAGTATTTCGTTTAAAACTTTTTTTCCATATTAATCATTTAATCATTGTCAATTTGGGGTCGATTCACAAGGGTCAACGGTCGAACTTAATTCAGTACCCTATCGCGTCACTTAATCGGACAAAAAAAAAATGAACCAAGTTCAAGTGATGTAATTAATTTCTACTTATTCTAGATTCTGCTCTTTTTTTATCTGAGATGCAGCGCTTCGGTGAGTAGAAAATTATTTTTAAGCAAAAATTTTTTGTTGCGCAAATATCTCCGTTAAGTTATTATTCTTTTTTTTTTTTTTCCTATTCTTTTTAATTTTTCGTCTATTTATTTATTCAATTAATTTTACCTTTGTTATCAGTACAAACGTGCCAAGTCAAGTTCTCTCTCTATACGCTTTACTAGTATGTAATATGATCCAAGGATTGGTTAAAATTTATTTCAAAATGGATCTGAAATTGAAATAATTTTCACCGCACCTTATCTGTGTGTAGGTTGTATACAGAAAGCTCATAATCGACCAATAAGCCGCATAGCATCAACGAGTTTGATTCTAAATTTTAATGTAGAATAACTAAAAAATTAAAAAAAAAATTAAAAAAAAAAAAAAACAGAGCTTTAAACGCGAAATCAACGGTCAATACTTATTCTAATTTCTAATACACCCTGAAATCCCATCTCGAAAACACACCCCTTCATAGGTACAGGGCTTAGTAATAATTATGAGTCCTTTTTTGTACACTAAAATAAAAAGATCATTTGTTGAATCGAGGGGGTCTCCTCAATCTTGGTACCAATTCCGCTCTAACAGCCTGCGCATAATTTGGAGTTGCATACTGATCAGTAACGGTTAACGGACTTTGGAGACTCTGAATAAATAAAGGGGACTCTGGTATTTGACCAACGCCAGCTGCTTGATATTGATATTGACTGTTAGCCATATCCGCAGCAGAATAATGATTCGTTTGGACGAATTGAGGACTCTCAAACTGCGGATAAGACAACTGTGAGTTGTCTGCAGTGAACTGTGGTATCACTGAATTAACATTAACAGGAGTAGGCGTGAAGCTTCCAGGATCGTAGGCTTGAAATTGATTGATTTGGCCAACTTGTGGCGTGCCGTAGGATGGAGATTGGGGAAATTGGGAAGATTCAGGAAATAGCAAGCTTGCTAGGGTTTGCTGAGGAAATGAATCGGGTCTTGGGTACTGTGCAATGCCAGTAATGTTGCTCAAACTTTGTACATTTGGTATGTTCGCAATTGGCGAGGTACTGTAGCCGTGGAACGTCTGTCTATTGTGATCTAAGTCCTTAGTACTGCTCTGCATAGATGTTGAAATACTCGATTGCTGCTTGCAATTTCCTATTCCCATATCGTTTTGCTTCATCCTAGACTCCGTAACGAACGGATGTCGGACGTTAACTATACTCTGGGGTGCTCGTAAAGGTGGAAAATTAATCTGCCCCATTTTGGGTACCAAGTTATGTTGCTCCAATGCCTTTTGGGCCGTCGTTACTGTATTAGTATCATTTCGTGACGAACCTTTCGTCAGATTATTGCAATCCCTATGTAACACTGGTTGTACGCTAGTTGAATTTGTTGAAAATCTTTGTGGCGCGTTAGAGTTACCGCCGCTATTTCTTGATTTGTACTCTTGGTGATTACCAGTGACTCCTTTATTGTAATCCGAATAGCTTTTAGCCCCTGACTCAAACTCGCTATTGGAAAATTTTCTAGTATTCTGATCTCTCAAAGAATTTTCAATGGAATTGTTAACGGATCTAATATGACCATGATTAGAATTAGCAGACGATTGATTCGGTCTAAAAGTTCCGATAGATTTTGCTATTGTTTCATGACTGGCGTTTGAATTATCATCGGGTTTGACGCTTCTCTTGATAGCCTTCTCTCTGTGGTTGTTAAACGTAGCTGTGGGTCCCAAAACAGCACATTCGTTTCTAGTCGAATCTGTATTTCTCATTTGCGCTTTGGGTACTTTGCTCTTAGTTCCACCATGGTCAAACGACGATGATTTGTGACCACTTTTATTACGCTCTAAAACTTGACTAGTTATCAGTTTCGAGTTAACGTCTGTTTTACTATTTTCTGCTTTAAGTGGTTGCTTTTGTTTGCTGTCAAAAATATGAGGGACAGTGACGGCTGGCAGGAGCAAAGCGCTGGCTCACTTTTTGGTCATGATTTTCAGATATTCAAGGGCATTTTGAGCTGCACTAGCTTGAGCATCTTTGCTTGTAATTCCACAACCGTAGCATACTGCAACTGGTAACGTGGAGAGCTGCACTAAACATTGACACTTCCCTGTAACATAAAAGAAAATCGATTTCAGACTCTTGATTAAAACCAGTTAGCAAGTCTGGGACTAGGATAACTTTCGTTGGTCAAAAAGGACTCTGCTATAGCCTGAGGCACTCATGGGGATCTTAACCTTTTCTTTACTGTAAACCAGATGACATTCGTCTTGATGGAACACCAAAAAATATAAATAATTCTACTCTCTGAAGTACATGTTTAGTTTTTACGTAAGTTTGCCACTTTTGACCTGTGAAATTCAGAAGTAAAACAACAACATTGATAAGCAATAGATTATTATGACTGATTAACCAATACTCATGAATAGGCAACTGTGAGTGATATTCCCATTGCTGTATGAAATCATACAGTCATACCAGTCTCAAGTGACCTGTCTTGCAAGAAACATTGTGATACATCGCTCCTGAAAGCTTGATTATAATGGCAATAACTGCAGCTAAAAAAGCTCTTCGCGAAGAAATTAGCAACATACTCAAAAAACTTGCAACTGAAGAGAAGATAAAACAGTCCGCCAATATCCATAAAAAGGTCTATACTCTAGTTATGTTATGCCATTCATATACTATAATCTTACTTCAACATTTTGTAACGTGGCGCAATTTCAGTTGTTTGCTTTACCACAATATAAAGAGAGCAAGAGGATATCTCTGTACCTAAGTACCGCAGATGAAGTTGATACAGTGCCAATATTGAAGCATATCTTTGAATCAGGAAAATCTGTTTTTGTTCCGAGATACAAAGGTAACAACATGCAAATGGTCAGGTTGTCGTCAATGGACGATTATGAGGCTTTACCTTTAACCAAGTGGAACATTAAACAACCCTCCAATAAGGATGTGAGAGAAGATGCTCTTGAAACTGGTAAAAACTATCAGAATAATGTTCAACAATACTAGGCAGAATATTAACGCGATTCTTTTTTTACAGGAGGGCTAGATTTGGTTATACTACCAGGAGTGGCATTTACTTTAGATGGTAAATTACTTATTTTCGTTCAAGCTAGAGAATGATGAATAGTAGATTCGTTTAAGATAACGTAACTTTCTTACAGGTAAACGCCTTGGACATGGCATGGGATATTACGATAAATATCTGCACTCTTGTTTCGAAAAGCAAGTACAGAAGCCATACTTGGTAGCAGTAGCATTTGGGGAACAGATCAAAGAAGATATACCCACTACTGAACAGGACGTTACTCTTGATTTGATAGTTACTGGACATTAGAAATCCGCGAGCTGTAATTATGTACCTTACGTATATTAGGTTGAAAATAAACTTACCGCTGATGGACTTTTCTTCAATATCAACGTAGGTCACTTCAAATACCTGCTCTGAGGCGATTTCTTGCAAGAACTGCACCAGATTAATATCTCCATCGTTCAAGCAAGTATTCTGTAACATGAAAAAAATCAATGCAAACCGTTAGATAAACAATAACTCTCCAAAGATCATGGGTCCAGATTAAATTTTGCATTTGGCCAGGACTTTTTAGCCCCATAGACACTTGGATTAAATGAGCAAACTGGATCCTCTGTGTGAAGAGTAAGAATTTAATACGAACCTGTAACTGACAGAGCTTAACACCAGTGGAAGACTTGAGGTTCTTGTGAAATTGGGAAACCTTGAGACTGTGGGGGGTGGTCAGTGTAGATATTTTGCTATCTTTCAAATCGGCGTAACGAGCGCTCATATTTGCGTTTCTTTGTACAATCTATAACGGACAACAAAATTACATAAATGAATGAATCTGATGAATGAATATTCACACACCTTGAAATTTAGAAAAATTATTCTCTATTTTAGTTTATGTAATTTTAACATAATTTTAAATGAAGTGGAAATGATCCAAGCATGGTTAGTATACATTAAAATAATCTGAATTATCACAGAATACTATGAATTTGTCCGTTATAGATTCTGACGACCAGGAAGATAGCTTGTGTTCATCAAAATGCCAACTGGCTATGTCACTTCCACTTCACTAGCCACACACACACACCCAATAAATTCGAGCGTTCAAAATGAATTGAAAATGAGAATACGCCGTGTATCGCTATACATAAAAGTGTAAAAATACAAGAGAGGTACAGAGAAAAATTAATCTTACCTCATCATCGTCAATCCCTGATGTTTGGTTGTTCTCAATAGGTGTGTCTTGGAGCGTTCGCCACATCTTGTCGGCAGCCTGCCGTTTAGCAAGTTTCTTGCTTTTGCCAACTCCAACTTGTCGATACTTCAAAATAGAGCAAACGATAGTAAATTGACGTTCGTGAGGTAATCCTTCCTCACCCTCCATTGTATATTTTGGTGGTGGCCAGTGACAAGACATACACATTTCTTGTAATGAGCCAATAGGGTTTCCAACAACCTTGTCTTCTCCAAAGCCTTGCAATTCTTGAAGGTTTTGACCACTAGGTAGAACCAGAGGCAAGCAGAATTTAGGATACAAATTCAACCATCAATAAAGGAGACATAACACTATCATAGATTTTGTTGTAGATATTGTTTAAACTTACTCGGTGATGCTGTTGGGTAATGGCATGTCTGTGGCCTCGGTGTTGACTCCGATGAGTTTGTCCAAGACTGCTTTAGCTGCAGCATGCTTTGCCTCTTTCTTCGACCTTCCGGTCCCCATTGCTGAAACGATTGGATCTGCTTCAATCGTGCAATTCTTGTTGCAAGATTTAATGGATTCATTGTAAAGGTGCTGGTCAGGAAGATTGATGTAGGTTGTACGATGTACACAGTATTTTAATACAGGGCAAGAAATTTTTTCCTGCAGTAATGCTGCGCTCTCGTGTAGCGGTTTTTATTTAATGTGCAAGCTCAAATAACATTCACTACAAAAAATCAATAGATCGTGCAATAGGAGCAGAAAAGTATCTCAATCACCAGCAATTATTCCACACCAATAAACATCACTCACATTCTTTCTGTAAAATAAAAATAATTCTTGATACTAACCAACGACATCAGCAACTGTAACCCGATAACGAAAAGTAGGTTCATGTATGGCACCCTCAATTTGAACTAATTCATAGTTAGGGGTGGTGCCTCTGCGCGAGAGTAGCTCTTGCAGGACAGATACTGGAGTTTTAGCGGGCATTGCCTTCATTTCTAAACGTGCTGCTTCATCCAATGGTAATGCCTCAGACATAAGAGCATGCATCGTAACACGGGTCCTGCCGTGACGATGCACGCTATTTGGATGAATGGTCTGAACTCCGATTCCACTCATGATATTTGGTCCAACTTGTTGTGGATGGCGCATGTCTTCCATATTACAACACTGTAATAAAATCATTATTTGTCATAAGTACCTATGTATTATCCATCTGTAAATTCGAAATCAATGCAAATGATCCCCTACGTAATAACTCAGTTTACAATAGTTTGACTGAAAAAATTGGATAGGTCAGCTCCACGATTTGAATTTTTGGGTCCTCAGCTTAGACTGTGAAAAAAAACGTCAGGGCCTCAACTACTATATCAGGGATGAATTAAATGAATTAGCATAGAGTAATTGATTGATTGATTTTGTGTGTTTATGACTTGGAAAACGTACAATACACATACCATTAAAGAATATACATTATCGAGTGACTGACTTAAACGATTCTGTCAGAGAAGTGACGAAAATAGAACATAAATCTGCCCTTTTTTACGTGAAGTGACAAGCGTAGCAAGCTCACACTTTGAAATAAAAATAGGATACAAGACGTGATATAACTGCTATATCATTTGGCAAAACCCTGTGGCATATGAAGGCGGGAATTCGGCCTAAATTGCAAAACTGTATTACGAAACTCTGGACATTTTATCGCCGATCCTCTAGAACTATCAAATTCATAAATTCATATATTTATAACCGAATAGGCAAAGCAGAGAGAATATAGTCTAAGGAACCGGCGACGGCCATGTTGTTACAAAATTCTCATCGATTTGGTCTTTAATCGCAAATGATAAGACGGGGTGTTTACACTGTTCGTTGAGCAAATAAATTGGTAAAATAAACATCTATGAATACCATTAAAATCATTAGCGTGTCCTGTTAGTTGGTTGACAGTGCAGTTATTTCGTAAATTGAGGCCCAAGGCAATGAGCACATCGTTACATCGACCGCTGAAGACAGAGTGCTGCTCATATTCATCGCTGATTGTAAAAGGAGTTGCTTATGTGGTACTTACAATATCCAACGTACAAAGCGAGTTTCGTGGCTTTCTGCGGCTCGCCAATTCCTATGCGAAAAGCGAATCCCGCTTTTTGTGACCGATCCAAGTCTCACAAAAAGCTTGATCCGTTTGACGACAGAAAAATGGTTTATGAACTACCGGAGAACCCTTCCTCTTGTTTGCAGCTCTGCGGGAATATGCTCAATGCTATTCTACATTTCTACAATCGGACATGCGCCTTTTTACAGAATGCGCACCCGGCATGCGCATCTTACACCTCAATTTTCGGCTACCGCTGCAACTTCATTTCGTTTGTAAATGTTGATTTTTCTATGAATGAATTGCGCAAAGTGGATCTACGCTGCTCTGCGCGATTATTGTGAACCGGCATTATTCTGTGTTCCGATAAAGTTTTGAAGATACTGTAAGTACTTAATTAATCAATCTCATTTCAACTTGGCTGGTGCGTGAATACTTTCAACATCCACAAGTTTTCACAGTAAATTTCCTCTTCGGAAGCCTGTGGAGTTGCAAGGCCATTGAGACTTGACATGCCCAAAGATTCGTCGGGTTGATAACACTGTAAATGACAGAACTCGTTGAATCTGACATCCCAATTGTGGAGTGGATAACGATCTACTGCAAACCGAACGTGTTGTCAGTGTGCCATAATCTGTTAAAAAAATTTGCATGATAGTTGAGCCAGTGTTTCTACGATTTAGCAAAGTGTCACTCCAATAATGGGTCCCCCAAAGCGGTTCAAGAAAGACAATGGTACGTAACCTATACTAAATCGTGTGAGTTATGAAGGTTAGAAGCACAGGTTTCACATTTTTATCTTCTGTCATGCAGACAAGGGTAAATGGAAAAAACGCAAAGAAGATCCTGATGAGTATTTTGATGATGATCATGGGGACGGTGGAGACACAGAGGGTATTCCTGATGCGGCTAAGAACGACATAGAAAAACAGGATGAAGGGGCAATGGAAGATGAATTTGGTGCCAAAGATTACCGTGCACAAATGATTCTCAAACCAGATAATACTTCGAGACCTCTTTGGGTGGTACGTTATTTATGTGTATCTCTTAAGGAACAGCAAATAACAGGATGTACAGAAAAAATGATCACGTATTCAAAATATTCACTCATTTTTTCAGGCTCCTAATGGGCATATTTTCTTAGAATCCTTTTCACCTGTTTATAAACATGCCCATGATTTTTTAATTGCCATCTCCGAACCAGTTTGCCGTCCAGAGCACATCCACGAGGTAGTAAACACGTTTGTTCTATCATAATAAGTAACAGAAAACAAATATCTGGCCATCTAATCATTGAATCCCTTACTTTTAGTATAAACTAACAGCGTACTCTCTATATGCTGCCGTAAGTGTCGGGCTGCAAACTCATGATATAATAGAGTACTTGAAACGCCTTAGTAAGACTAGTATTCCTGATGGAATTATTGAATTCATACAGTTGTGCACATTGTCCTATGGAAAGGTAAATAGTGAAGAAAATAATTACACATTGCACGTGAAATATTGTAAAACTGATTGATTATGAATTTTTTAGGTCAAACTTGTTCTCAAACACAATAAGTATTTCGTAGAGTCTCCATTCCCTGAAGTGTTACAAAAATTACTGAAGGATCCAGTGATTCAAGAATGTAGATTGAAGAGAAACTTAGATGAGACTGACAAAGATGGTCTTATTACGAATGTTCTGGATAAAGCAAAAGCTCCGCAGGTGAATTACCGTATCTGAAACAATAAAAAAGCCCACTGAGAAAAATTAACTGACGTCGAAATTGATCTTATAATCTTCATATGTAGTTTGGTGCAAAAGCAGCAGCTACCAATGCACCAACTACAGGAGCAGCTGCAGCTGAAGGTAATGGAGAGCAACCCCCAGCAGAGCCAGTTCCAGTTCCTGAAGATATCTCAACATTTTATGATAAAATCGACAAAGAGGATGAAGATGAGGAGGAAGAACAGCAGCACAAAACTGTTAGTTTCGAAGTAAACCAGGTGAGAACCACGATACCGTAAAACTCAAGTTCACTACGTCATTGGTATTCATCTCAATTATTATGATTGATGATCTCTTTGCTTTTAGGAAAAAATCGAAGTAATTCAAAAAAGATGCATTGAGTTAGAACATCCTTTGCTAGCAGAATACGACTTTCGAAACGATACTGTTAATCCGGATATAAAGTTAGTACACTCGTCGGTAAAAATCCGTTAACCTGCGGCACATGATCATGATTTTCTTGTTCCTCAGTTTTGACCTAAAACCTTCCGCCGTTCTGAGACCTTACCAAGAAAAAAGTCTTAGAAAAATGTTTGGCAATGGACGCGCCAGATCGGGTGTTATTGTGCTACCCTGTGGTACGCTACGTTTTTTTAAGTAACTACATGTATTACTGGTCCTCAGTTTATATATTTTTCTCACATTTGTATCTTTTGATTAATCCTAGGTGCGGGCAAAAGTTTGGTGGGGGTAACAGCGTGCTGTACAGTGAGAAAACGTGCGTTGGTACTCTGTAATTCTGGGGTGTCTGTTGAACAATGGAAGCAGCAGTTTAAGATGTGGTCAACAGCTGACGACTCAATGATATGTCGATTCACAAGTGAGGCAAAGGATAAGCCTATGGGATGCGGTATCCTCGTTACAACATACTCGATGATCACACATACCCAAAAAAGATCTTGGGAAGCTGAACAGACCATGAAATGGTTGCAAGAACAAGAATGGGGTATTATGGTTTTGGATGGTAAATTTTATATCTTATGATTACTAATATAAATATGCTGCCTTTGATAGCCCTTCATCTTTTAATGGATTGATTTGCATTTCTTGTTATGCAGAGGTCCATACGATTCCTGCCAAAATGTTCCGAAGAGTATTGACCATAGTACAGTCACACTGCAAGCTAGGTTTGACCGCGACATTGCTGAGAGAGGACGACAAAATTGCAGATTTAAATTTCTTGATCGGTCCAAAACTCTACGAAGCTAATTGGCTTGAACTGCAGAAACGAGGTTTCATTGCCAGAGTGCAATGTGCGGAAGTATGGTGCCCCATGACGCCAGAGTTTTACCGGGAATATCTCAGCTGCAAAACAAGCAAGAAGCTAGTGCGTATTGGTTAAAGACTTCATTTGTTATTTCAAGGTAATCAAAAGATTGGTTTTAACTGGTCTACTGTGTCATTGTTTCTAGTTGTTATACGTGATGAATCCAAGCAAATTCCGATGCTGCCAGTATTTGATTCGATACCATGAAAGACGAGGTGATAAAACCATTGTCTTTTCGGATAATGTCTTTGCTCTAAAACATTACGCCATCAAAATGAACAAACCCTATATCTATGGGCCCACCAGCCAGGTAAAGTTACTACGAATGCCGATATTTCTTCTCAGACAATCTTTGGACTCAATCATTTTTACGAAAACGTTAAACTGGCTGTAATATACATATTAATATCTATGTTTTCCAGAGTGAACGCATACAAATACTACAAAACTTCAAATTCAATACAAAAGTGAACACGATTTTTGTGAGCAAAGTCGCGGACACTTCGTTTGATTTACCTGAAGCAAACGTTTTGATACAAATTTCTTCACATGGTGGATCGAGAAGACAAGAAGCTCAAAGATTGGGTCGAATCCTACGAGCCAAGAAAGGTAGGTGCAACAAAACACGTAGATTTGATTGAAATTCCCTCATCACCGATGGGTGTGACTTACGATTTTATTGTTACTCAAGGCGCAATTGCTGAAGAGTACAACGCGTTCTTTTACACTCTTGTCTCGCAAGACACTATGGAGATGAACTATTCAAGAAAAAGACAAAGGTTTTTAGTTAATCAGGGATATGCCTATAAGGTTATCACAAAGCTTGCCGGCATGGATGAGGTACGTACAACTATTCACAATTCCATTCAAGGTCTCAAAATTCAATGACAAGGAATACAACTAGACTATTATTTTTTGTAGGAACCAGACTTGATGTATAAAACACGCGAAGAACAAGGTCAATTATTGCAACAAGTTCTGTCAGCCAGCGATATGGATGCGGATGAGGAAAGAATTCCTGGGGATGGGCCGAGACCTGTGAGTATCCGAACTATAAATAATTGGATAATCATTCAAAATGTCTTCAATTTCATGAATTACTGCTGATCTATCGGTGCGTAGAGTGTAATCCGTCGAAGAGATGATCTGATAACTTATCTCGAGGCTTACAACTCAAGTTATCCAATGATTCATGTTTTTTAGAAAAACAAACACCCGTTCGTTTACGGCTCTTTATTGATACCATTCTCAAAATACTTCGACAATTTAGTTTCCCCAGGCTAATTGGTCACGTACATTATATATCCGACTGCTCACAATTATAAATCAATTTTTTTTTTTTGTATTTCAGACACTACGAAGGCCCGGAAACATGGCATCAATGTCGGGTGCCGACGACGCGGTTTATTACGAATTTAAAAAGTCAGCTGCTTCGTCGACAGCAAACAAACATCCCCTATTCAAGAAATTCCGAACATGAGAACCTAAATTTTTGTATTTATTAAACAAGAATCAAAAAAATTGTATGTTTCGTAAATCTGGGTAGTCATTTAACTTTCATTGATTTTATTTAATACTCATTTCCATCATTACAGCAGGTAATGTTCGTGCTACAGGTCAGTGAGGCTCGAATCCGAGCGGCTCTTAATCCAATTTAAACCGTCTTGAAGACATTATTTTTACACCGTCCAAGGCGCTAAGACGACAATCAAATTATTCATTTAGTAGGAAACTCCAAATCTGCAGCAAGTGGTCTAATTCTAAAGCAAAGAAGGTCGGCTTCCAAAAACGAAAATTTATTTACTAAGGTGTGAGTATGACGGGGTTCTATGAACATGGGTATTTCCGAACCAACTATTGCGTAATTTTATGACTCGATTTATCAAATAGTAATCTAGGTCTTACTTGAACCTTGATAAAGTCACCATGCCGATATTTCAGATAAATGTTTTAGTGTAACCAATATTTATCCAAAAGAGTCCCGGTACTTGAAATGATAGCGTTCGTGGCTCATAGCCCACAGGTAATGAATATCACCATCTGGTGTGAGTTTTAACACGAACATGAGATTGACATATCTTATCTTTTTTTCCCCCTTATCGCAAATCACCGTATGTATGTACAACCAAAAATTATCAAATTTTAAGTATCGGTTCGCCATACCAGGTACGGTGAAATTCATCGGTTTAGATAAGCGCACTGTTGATCAAAGATACGAGCTGGAGGTAGGGCCCTAGCCGAATTATGTATACTTCATCTGAAAACATGAATCATATTTTTCATAATGACTTCGTACATGATTCATTCCGCGTCAAGTGCGAAATTCTATATATTGTTAACAATTTAATTACTTAAACATAAATACCTCAATGAAAGCACGGTTTAAAATTGAAAAAAAAATTACATCGCACTTCTTGACAAATTCTCTACGAGTATGGTCAACGAATTCAGACCTCCGAATTCGTTGGTATGGTGTGGTGGGTATGGTGGTAAAAAAATCTGAGCTCATTCGTCGCATTATTAGACTCAAATGAGCTTAATTCAAATGTGTAATTTACGCACCGATTGGCGCGCGCGCCTACGTGAAGACGCGCGCGACCATTCATTCGTCATGTGTGATGCGTCACGTCTGCATGTGCGGGAGGTACGTCGGGAGGGAGGTTTTACGGGGAGAAGTCGATGTATTCGTGGAAGATAGTAGCTTCAGGTAGATTTTATATTTTAACCGAGCGCGCTCCAGCGTTCTGCGTCAGTAGGTTCTAGTGAGCTCTCCAAGTGTCGACCAACGGCTTGGTTTGCTTCGACACGAAACAAACCATCCAAACTTGTCGCCAGTAAGTCAACTTTCATTGTTGGCAGCTCATCGCGTGTGTCGTCCGGTGTTTGTCGCATAGCTAAAAAGTCACACACCACGATAGCCGCAGTGAATTAGAATGTAAATTTTTTGAGTTGCATAAAAATGAAGGGTAGTGGGATAGATTATGAATACAGATGAATAATAATAATAAGTGGTGAATTTGTAAAGAGTAACGTGTGTCAAATGTCATTGCAGTGGTGCACTGTTTAATAATTTATTTTGAAATGAGCTTAATTTATTGTGAAATAAATCATTCGAATTTTCGTCGCGGAAGAGGGTTGCAGTGTCGTCTTGTTCGTTTGTAATATACTTGGTTATAATGAAGGTAAATATTGATACAAAGGACAGATTATAACAAAGAAGGCGTTAGGGATGCAAAGGCCGCACACCCCGCCGGGGCGGTTAAAGAGACACAAGATAACTAAGATGAAATAAAAGAAAACATAAGAAAAAACAAACGTGAGCCGAAATTAAACTACTTGCCGAATGAGTTCGAAACTCTTATAAAATGAGTTCCATGGTTAATACCCTATACGGGTTTGCAATATTTTTTATGGTATTCTGGTGCGCGATGTGGATTGTACACGTTCTGGCGCTGGTTGCCGGCCGATGGAAATTGCACAGAAAAATCGCCCAGTCTCCAACTTATGAAACCCCTCTACCAGGTGTTTCGATACTAAAACCCTTGATGGGAGTTGATCCGAATTTGTTTGGTAATTTGGAGACATTTTTCACTATGAACTACCCCGTTTACGAACTGTTATTCTGTGTTGAGGATGACTCTGACCCTGTCCTAATGCTGGTTCACAAACTTATGGAAAACTACCCAGAAGTTGATGCAAGGCTTTTTGTTGGCGGCTGCACTGTTGGGGTGAACCCAAAAATAAACAATATCCACTTGGCGTATGAGTCCGCAAAGCATGAGCTGATAATGATAAGTGACAGCGGTATCAAAATGAAGGAAGACACCCTCTTGGATATGACGAACTGCATGACTGAAAAAGTTGCCCTAGTTCACCAAATGCCCTTCACCTGCGACCGTGAGGGTTTTGCTGCAGCTTATGAAAAAATATTTTTTGGTACTGTGCAATCCAGGATGTACTTAGCTGCTGATTTACTTCGTGTAACTTGCCACACGGGGATGTCTGCGCTACTGAGAAAAGCTCCACTCGATGAGGTTGGCGGTCTTAAAGCCTTTGGGATTTATCTAGCCGAAGACTTCTTCTATGCCAAATCGTTGACTGATAGAGGTTGGAGAACAACTGTCTCATCACAGCCTGCATTACAAAACAGCGGGCATTGCAAAGTCACCTTGTTTCAAGCGAGGCTAAGGAGATGGGCCAAACTGAGGGTTGCTATGCTTCCGTTGGTCATAGTTTTTGAGCCATTGAGTGAATGTTTATTACTTGGAGCCTGTGCCTCTTGGGCAGCAGGTTTGTTGTTCGACTGGGATTCTTTGGTGTTTTACCTTGTACACATACTCTTGTGGTTTATGCTTGATTGGACGTTGCTATGCATTGTACAGAATGGACCACTACCTTTTAGTAAACTAGAGTTTGTATGTGGCTGGTTACTCAGCGAGACTACAAGGCCGTACTTATTTGCTCAGGCAGTCCTCGACCCTCTGATACAGTGGAGATCCAGAGTTTATAGACTCAAGTGGGGTGGCGTTGCAGAGGAGGTCAAAGCAAAAGTAAAATATTAGAAGATATTTTACATGTATTAATAATAGCTTTTATCAAATATTGCCAATATTGCATATTATTTACATGCTCATAAAGTATGCTCAATACCGTGCAATGATCTATGAGAACTGTACCTATAATAGGTATTAGCCTAGGTATCAACTCTATAATAATGTAACTTGACGCGTACTAACATTTGTCAACCTTCTGTAACAGCGTCTGGTTCCTTTTTTCACTCGAACATCTTTACATACCGCAGCTTTACTTAACTTTATCTTGTTCCCAAATTTACAAGCAATTATTATTATACATAGGCGATAAAATCAGGCTACAACTACCTGTAATCAATAATTACAAAAGCGATGGATTAGTTCATTCACTGCACAAATAAATTATCAATCATCTGTGAGGTTTAGGATAAGAATTGAAATGAATTTAGACTGTTTTCGACTTCATTAGTATAGATGTTTATTTAAAATATTCGCTATCAATTATAAGATGTAAAAATCAGGAAATCTACTACTCGAAATAATGATAGCAATTTTCAAATCAAAGCGATCTCTTTTTCCATGGTTGTTCCAATAGTATATGTAATATTTGACTAGTTGAGGTGAGATCATGTATGAAAAATGATTGTTTCTGTAATATATAGGTTTTAAATCAAGTCCCAGCTTTATTGCGCTCAATACTAGTATACGTAACGTGTTTCTTGCTCGTTTTTTTACTGTATAGATGAATATTTTTTCTAATATTTTGTGCTGAGTATTCCTAATAATTCTTTAAAGGGTGCATCTCATCCTTTCGTGAGATGAAGTCATATTGATTTACCTAGTTATTATACCTGCAGTATTAGATCCCTATCAAATCTGGAATCAACAAACCTAATAGTATTGAAATTGGCTCGGAAATTGGTCATTACAATGCTTAGCATCAGTTTTGTCACGATGAAACATTTATTTTCTCCTTATAACACTTTCATGTGCGCAGCCACTAACAATAAGATCATGTTTTTCATCTTTGAAATATAATTGTACATGTAAAGATTCTACATTCTTATAGGTAACATTTTAGATATTACGTTTTTGTTTTTTTTTTTTTTTGTTTTTTTTTTTTACTATTTTTTGTGATTATATTTCTACTATTTCCCTACGCTTTTTGTTCACACCTTTACCTACCAAATTTTTTGATTATCGCATGCCAAATCAGGTGCTACAGTGTGGCGAGCAAGTGATAACGGTCAATACGATTAAATATTTGTTAATAGCGTTTAGAAATTTATAAATAAGTATATCATCTCAAAAGGTTGTTTGTCATCGTACATCATCAAAAAGTACAGCTTTATTTCACATATCCCACCAATTTCATAAAGACTGTGTTTACATACATTCGTTAATTTATTTCTATTTTTCCTATTGAATTGCCAAAACAATGAAAAAAAAAATAAAATAAAGTAAATTAAAAAAAAAAAAAAAAAAAAAAATAAAACGAAAATAAAACAGAAATAAGATTAAATTAAATTAAATGATTCAAAATCAACAGCTATCCAAACTCACCTTCTGCCTTTATCAACGGTAATAAAAATATGTATACCTTTATAAATACACTTCACCGCTGCAGCAGAAAGAAAAGTATGTACAACGTGTACGCGACTATTGCTTTCCTCATTAAATTAAAAATCAATTTTATAATAAAATATAGAAATCGAGAGAGTAACGAAAAAGATTAATAAAAACAAAAACCAAATGAAAGAAAAATAAACTAAAAACAAAGTAAAGTAAATAACAAAAGGAAAACAAAAAAGAAAGAAACACAAAAAAAAAAACTGTGCAAAATTAGAAATTTCCAATCATATTGCACAACACAGATTTCTCTTACAATATACAATATTATACCGATGAATCATCATCGTTCATTCACATACACCGAAGACCAACATTGGGCTTGAAAATGTACTTATCAATTAATGCACATAAATTATAAATATCTATGTACCATATAAATGTATAAATAATATGTTATATATAGCGGCCAAGTCAAGACGCGATTTTCATGAAACACAGAAAAAAGAACAATATCAAAGATCTCAAGTGTTTTCTGGTAACAAAACATACTATACGTGTATATTGTAATACCTATACCTGTACATGCACAAGTTAGTTATTATAATACAATACCATTTATTAGACCAATTAAAATATAACGTGAAGATTGTCTGCCGTTATAAGAAAAAGAAAAAGATTAAATAAGATAACAGGAGAACAAATTGAAACGAGAAAAAAAGAAAATACAATTTTTGGAGAAAAAAAAAAAAAATAATACGACCGTTTTGTACAGTTACCGCATAATAACTTGCATCGTATGTATATGGTTTGAGAATGAATTCGAAAATGATTTTCAGCTCCGAAAAAAGAAAAAAAAAGAAATATTAATGTAAGAAAGTTTGTGGTGAGAATATAATGAAGCAAAAAGAGACTAAATTTCTTTTACGTAATTAAATATTATTGTAGTTTAATTGATATAAAAAAAAAATTAAATTAATTAAAAGAAGAATTCTAGTGCTCAATAATATTTGTATACACGATTAGCAATTATCATACATATTTGAGAAAAAGAAAAAAAAGACGAAAAATAATAGTTATAAGAAAACAGAAGAAAAGAAACAGAGTTGTGAATTTATCGCTTTTTGTTAGTATTAAATATAAAAACAAATACATGATACGATTGAAAAAAAAGAAGTATTTACGTTAATATTTAACGATAAACGAAAAAATTAATAGTCATTATTGATTAGTAATTGTTTATTATTTAATGGCATCATTATATACATTAAATATTTCAACTTGTATATAAATATGAATCTAGTATTATATTTATAATAAAAAAAAAAAACCCTGCCGAGTTATCTGCAGGAAATTTAAGTTCTTTTTTTTGTTTTTTTTTCTTCTCTACCATCACCATGCAAAATACATACATCGCATAGCTGTATAGTAAGATAATATCTTGCAGCTCCAATGCAGAATTTATTTGCAGTACTAGTTATACACATGTATTGTATATATACCTATATACATTATGCAGCATACGCGAGTTGACGTTTTTTTTTTTTTTCTACCGTCGTACATATATTTATTCATTCATTCTTTCATTCATTCATTAAAAAATATTTGAAATAAAAAAAAGATACAGATTGACAAAATGGATATGAATCAAAGTGAGAGATGAAAAAATAAGAAAATTGCCTGATCTGTTCAAAGACAGTTCAATGAAGATAAAAATAAAAACAACGTAATAGATAATTGAATTAAATAATAAAAAACAAAAAAAAGAAAAGCCTTATTAACCATATCTGAATTTGAATAATATATTATACATAGAAAATGCCACTCGCTTTTGCTGCTGCGTCTGATTTTTCGTATGAATGAATCTTCGTCTGTATCAATGTCCGTCTTTATAGATATAATATGATAATATGATCGTGGAGAACTGAGATATATGCCGTTATAGTATTTGGAACAAAAAAGACAAAATTAAAACTAAAAAATTGAAATTGAAACAAAGATAAAATTAATGAATGGAAAGTTTGGATACTTAAAGACAAACTAATAATTATATTTATGTACGGATCACATCTATATCAGAAAGAAAAAAAATACTTATATATCTGGAACTCACTTTTATTATATATATGCCTGTAGGTGTATATGAGGTTGTAATGCGAGAATAGGTGGTTAATTATAACATCTACTACGACGTGAGTACGAATGAAGTTAATTTAATGCCTTTATAAGCTTTATTCGTATAAAATTTGGATTTAAGATTAATTATTAATAATATAGGATCGAATAAGGGGGACTAACCGTATCACATGTCGCGACAAATAACGATTATATATACACGTTTACATAAGCACATCATGTTCCGAATTTTTCATTTTGTTTCATTTCATTTCATTACATTTTTTTTTTTTTTTTCAACATCTCTCGTTCATTGTACATAATCATGTGAAAATATTTATTCCAATTTTATTTTTATTTTCTTTTGAAAATAAACGAATAAAGATAAAATAAAATTATTGAATAAATCAAAGGAAAGAATAACAAGCAAATGAAAAGAAATCACAACAAATACATTACCTCATATAATATCGCGGTTTGATTTGAAAAAACAAACTAAAAAAAAATTATTTTTTGAGTTACAATTACATACATGTATTATGTACAGTTATAAATATATATAAAATGTAAATAAAATATTAGATAATTATAGTAATAGGATCAAATTGAAGTCGAATCATGAAGTTAGTGAAAATTTAAAGTAGAAAAGAATTCAGTAATTTGCTAGGCTTTTTTTGATTTTATTCTTTCTTACGGACGTTGTGGTCTTTCGAAATAACTAATTTTTCGGCAAACCGCAATCAGCATCACTTCCGCGCAAATAACGTGATATACATGTACACAGTCTTGAAATAAATTAATTAACTAGTCGACGTTATCAGGTTTTTTCTTTTTTTCTCCCCTAATATAATTCGCATGTGATTTTTTCTTCGTCTAGTTTCTGTTAATTTTTTGTACATATTCACGATCGCAATTTATTCAATATCTTGAAGTATATGATTATCATAAATATTAATAAAATTGATACAGAGAATCAGACGAAACAAAGGTCATAATCAAATAAATTGAACACAGAAAAATGCATATACATATAGATACGTATTAAAAACAAATTAGTTAATGAAACAAAATAAGAAAAAAAAAGAATTGACGAAGTGGCCAAGAAATGGCAGTTGTGATTTCTGCTTATATATTGTTATACATATGTATACATATATGTGTAGTAAGGATTTCTGCGCGTATAGAAATTTGTTTTCTCCAATTACATCGCGTATAATTAAAAAAAAAATGGAACGCGTTTTGATTTGAGAAAATAGAATAATAAAATCGTCAATAAAAGTGGTTAAATAATTAATTATTGAATCAATAAAAACGGGGAAATTTTTTCTTTCCAACATGGTACGATAATGAGTGATTAATTATATTGCTAGTCAAATTTTGTCCCCTATAGCTGCGTATAGCTTAATCTTATCGAATTATCTTCTATAGATTTGCGCATTAAATTTCGATGCACGCGATTATTTACTTATCATTACAAATTATATCAGTAAATTTAGCTTTGTCTTTTCTTTCTTCGATTGAATAATCGAAAAAATGAAATTAAAGAGGATTCATTTTATGATACACTATGTTGTTACGTATTAACTAAAGTATATTCAAAATCATGCGGTGGAAGATGAGAAAGATTAATAAATCATTCAAATGAATCATTGTATAATATTGCAGCTTCCGATGTTCTCTATCTTTATAAGTAATATAGATAGACAAGCGAAAATTATGTTAGATATATATAGATTATTATAGTGTAAAATGTTTTAGCATGTATTTACTTATAGGTATATAGACAAGTGAAGAAGACAAAAAAAAATTAAAAAGACAAAAATATTGAAAAAAATAGATATATACAGATAATATTAGAATATGAAATTTTTTGAAAATTTGAATAAATTAAACACGTTATATTTGTGTGTGTGTGTGGAATTTTTGCATTTGTTATAATATATTATATGGAAAAAAAGAATGAAAAATTTCAACCACCACCGCGCCAGTATATGAGAAATGATATGAGTGAGATATCTAAATTATTTAACAATATGCAATTTCTTTTTTGTCTATTAATTTTTGTAATATTGCGCAGTTACTTCCAAATGGCAATGTGCAGCGCAGAAATCCTGTTTTGTCATATGTATATATAGATTTATATTTATAATACAAAACTTATTAGCATTATTTAGGCATGTATATTTCTGTTTTTTAAATAATAAAGTATGAGGAAATCACTTGCACGGTACATATGGTATATTCAATAATAAGTACCTATATATACTTGTGAATGTAAAATATCATCGAAAAACATGCCAACTGATTTATCCTTATAACATATAATCATTTACATATGTATAAATCGATTCAATGCAAGACTCAAGAAGACAAACAATAGTATAGGTATACGTACACATGTATGTGCGCAAAAATTCGAATAATTTGTAATAAAAAAGTCAAAAATCATTGAAAAAAAAAACGAAAATAAAATGGAAATAAAATAAAACAAGTAATGGACAAAAAAACTCGTTCATTATCGGTTCCTAAATTGTGTTGAATAAAAATTAACTTTTCTTTTTTTCGTTTAAGTATATTTGATGTACCAGAGGATTAAAATAATATCATTTGTATAATATAATTACGTTATAATTATATGAAATAAATGCTGAAGATTGTAATTCGGTATTCCTTATTACACTTTACATACGTATCATCATGTATTATGTATCTAATTTATCAGATGACGTGATAGTTCGGGATGAAAATAATTTAACGGTGACGCATATAGAGAGACGGGTATAGATGTACTTAATTTGTGTCACTTGAGATCGGATTGGATTAGCCTCAATTTCATGGCGAAAAAAAAGAAGCAGATTTTTTGTTTTTTTATCTTTTTTTTTCACGGAATTTTCCCGAAAAGACGAATTGATAAAAAAATTACTAATATACTTTAATCTCGCGTTTTATCGTTCTTTATTAATCGTGATTATGGCGCATTTATTGGAAAAGCGAAAAAGTATGTCAGAAGATAAATCATGATTAGATAATTATGGACGGAATTTTGATACAATAATTTGTTAAAAATTTCCTCAGAAATCATCCGACGTAAATTTAATCCTGATATAAAATCTTTATCACCTACTTATATTCATGTTTAAAAGCGAAAAAATAATATGCCGCCGAAATACAAATCGACAAAGATTCCCGATGCTCAGCTATTATTTACAGTTCGGTGAATGAATCATCGAATTTTTACTTTCCCTGCTTCGATCTCGCGACGACCATGACCTTCGACAACCGAAACTGAAATGAAAAAACCAGATGAAATGAAACGGAAATTTATTAGCCGGAAAGAGAAAGGATGGGTGGTGCGGATCGGATAACCACTGCGAAGACTAGTCGAGATATAAAAATAATAATAATAATATATTCAGCTAATCGTTGTCTACGGTAAATCTAAATAATCATAAGATAGAATTGCACGTCCAGTCGCAGAGATATTTGGGTGCGCTCAACGCGTGGTTATTTTATAGAAATCACTTTCGCTTATTCTTTGCGTAGTAGACGACACGTGGTTTGCTGTATTTCGCGGATTTCTAAATTTTTAACAATTTTAAAAATAATATGTCTAATTGTTTTGACTAAGAAGCTAGCTATGAACATCCGGCAAATCGGGTCTTGCATTGGATCGTAACTTTATTGAAAAAGATGAAAAAATAATTAAATAAATAAAATGTACATATTTATAGATAGCAATCATCACGTATGAATAATCGTAATATTAACAACAAGCATATCGAAGCTTTTGCTATAAAAAATTTGTCTGCAGCTGCAGTTTATTTAACATGTCTCGTAATATGTGTTATTATACTTATACGTATAAAACAATAATAATTTTACATATAATATGTTGAAAACTAATCGATAAGAATTGATTCAAGTAATATCAGTCAATTGAGCAATCATTGTTAATAATTTACGAAAAAAAAAAAAGAAAAAGTAAGCATATGAACAAATGAACCCGCGTATATTAGAAAAGCGTGAATAATGTTCCACATTTACTCATATCATATTATATACGAGATGTATAGTAAATTAGTAATCTTCTTCTTAATTCTCTATCTCCTTCCGCAATTACGTAATCCACCTTATTAGAAGCACTAGAAAAGATAAACAAAAAAATTTGTCAAAAACTTTGACCTCGATTTATAGGAGCGTTCTTTTGATTATACGTATTATATCTAATCTGCACGAAAATAATTTTTATCATAAGTAATATAGTTATCAGTATTAGGACGACTCGAATTCCAATTCTAACTCAAAACAAAAAAAAAATTGTTGGATTTGCTGTATATTTTGTTGGCTTCTTCACTTTTCAAAATTATTGAGCGACCTTTAAATAATTTTTGTCAAGCTGCAGTTTTCGCGAGATTCATTGTCTGACCTTAAACAACGAAATTTTTGGCTGAGACTAAAAATTGAAAAATAGAAGTGAATTTTGGGTCACCTTGATATATTCCCACATGTATATCTACGTTTCGAAGGATAGCGTAATTTATTCATTTCTTTTTTTGTAAAATAACTTAAAATATCGAATGATGTAATAATGTACGATATACATATCATATTTTTTGATTTATTACGAACTGAATATACTTGTGAAAAATGTTCGAAAGAAAAAGTAAAAAGGTATGTATGAAAAAGAATGTAAAAATTTGCGCGAATCGCGCAGCAAAGTTGCATAATCTAATCGCAGGTCCGCGTGTCGGTAATTACACATACTTTTTAATAATCGACCCATGTAAATTTGAAAAACTCTCTAAAACGTCGTGTATACGATCGTCCGCTTCGAAAAATTTTCAAAAATTTTCTTTCCTAAATGAAACACCAGATTTATGATTTATACCTAAAAGTTAATTTTTATTCATTCTTACTAAGGTAACGCAATAATTTTATGTTATTTTGTTTATTTATTTTTCAACGCGTATCACAGTGATTCTTAAACAAAAAAAAACAAATCACAATAAATATGGTCGCGCTGCCGTCACAGCATTATTAATCATTTAAATTGTAGGGTCCGTTGCACGAGCACGAACAACCTTCTTATAACTGTACGGAATTATTATATTTTTCAACTATCGGTTTATAACTTTTCAAGGATGAAAATACTGCACAATCCTGCAGTATAGGTAACAAGCTGCGTATACATGCTGTGTAGATATACCTAATACATATGTAATACAGATATATAAACTCGTGTTTCTAAGGCAACAAATATTTTGATTGATCAATTTTCCTAAATTGAAAATCAGGGATATTATAATTCGAGCATCGCACGCTGAGGATTGTTTCTCGAAAATATATCTCGAAATAAATATTTATCATTTAACAATAATAAATTAATTACACCAACATTGGATACAGTTAAACAATCAACCGATAATTAAATCATGTATATTTAAAGAATAATTAAATCATCAAAATTAAAAGAGAAAAGAAAGTAAGAGCAAATAAGAAAAAAACCGTGGAATAAAAAATATAATAGTCCTGTGCAGGATTAAATTTAATTATCGATATATATATATACTATATATATATATATATAAAGACATAATTGTATATTGATATAAAAATTCACATTGTACATGTCTGTGATAATAAGTTTTAATTTGTGTTCATAATAATTGCGACGATATGGTTAGTCGATATACCTATATACCCTCTTATATACCAGCTATATTGTATTACTATATAAATATTATAGCATGTTTTACTACTACTTACTGCTGCTGCTGCTGTTGCTGATGATGATGATGATGATGATGATGATATAACAATGATTCGCAATATTTCATAAATTATATAGCTGAACATATTATCTTGTACATGATATAAATATATATGTATATATTATGTATACGTACCTATTATAAATAATTATCGAATTACCATGAATCATTGTTGAATCATTAGAAAAAATTAAAAATTAAAAATTAAAACTTAAAAAAGTAAATTAAATAAAGACAAATAACAACAAAAAATTAACGAAGTGGTATACATATATTTAAAACGTACAGACTATATATATTGTAATTTATGAATAATGATCAATAAAAGCCATAATTACAGAATCATTATCAGATAAACTAATTAATTATCCGTGCAGTTTTATTTTATACCTTCTATACATATAGTATCTATTTAATTTTTCACCCAGTTCTATAATTTAATAAATATAATGCTTATACATACCTGTACATATGTATTCACTTACATATGTGTTTGCAGTTCGTAGAAATGAAAAATTTAGTCCGAACCATATCGAAGTACAAATTTTTTATTATTTTTCGATGTAACTGAAGATAATATTCGAAGATTACAGGCATTATAGATGTACCGAATTAATTAAACGATAGTGAAGATCACGCGTTGATTAATCGTCAACGAATTATCGAACATTCTTTTTTTCTTCCTTTTCTAACATGAATTGACACCATTTTTTTTTTCTCCGAATTTATCTATCTCACAACGTATTAATCTCTGTTTATTAATCTCTGTAAAATCAATCGCAAAACAAAAAAAGAAAAAGAAAATTCTTAGGATAGATCAATTTTGTCAATTCATTTGATCGGCTCGTTTGATGCGACGTTATTTTTTTATCTGTAAAAATTATGGTCATAATTATTGCGTGTGGAAAAAGAAATTGACAAATTTTTCTTTTTTTTTTTTCACTTGCAATCTCACGATATGCAGTTTCTTATTGTACGGCGCGGTATCGATAAATTGATTTATGAATTCAATCAAAATCATGTTATACGCTGCATTCGTTGGGAAAATAATGAAAAAATGCCCGGGTTTTTTTTATTTGATAATTCAATACAAAATATTTCATTAACTGATGTGGAAATGAATTTTGGATTTTTGTTCTTTCTTTTTTAGTTAAAACAAAAAAAAGATGTTGAACAATCTACTTTTCCGCAGTATAACGATGATAATTGAGCATGACAAATTCATATAGTTATCAACAATGAGGAACAAAAAGGGAAAATGAAACTTCGCTCGTTGTTAATATTCTATATAATATTGACAATCGGCATGTGTATATTATATGCGGATATACCTATGTAACCTATACAGTTTTGCTCGCCATTTCCTAATGTATACAGGCTATCGCACATATGTATACGTACCGATACGTACATATGTACCTGCAGAAGTCAGAAGCAATCAATTTCATGTTGACCTATATATGAGAGTACATATGTCCGCAGTTAATAAACAGACAAACTCGATATTTGAATATTACCTATTTTTAATGAAGAGAACAAAAAAAAAAATTATTATTATCAATCTCAAAATTCCATGAACAATATCGCGCACGAATAATATCGAAAATTCCAACGATTCGGCGATCGATCTTTGAAATTACTATTTATATGGGAAAACCTTGTGCTACATAAACGCGAAACTTCCCCGCTTGATAATGAAACGGGTATAGATTTTATACAGTGATATATTATATAAAATTGGAGATAATTTTTTTTTTCTTCTCTTGCCCAAATTCTTTAGTTAGCTGTAATCGTTATTCAATGTATAATATAATTCATATGATTTCAATGATCCGAAGGGAAACGAAAAAAGAAAAAAAAAAAAAAAACTAGTGTAAGTATACAACGTATTTTATGTACACTATGTAAAATTACATGTGAATGTGAGGATCAAGGACGCGATTACGAGGAGGTCTAACAGGGTATATTTTATCTCATGTATAGGGCATTCCATCAGAATCACTGCACCAGGTTTTGTGTGTTACAATTTTAAAACAATACACATAGTATTGTTCCTCATTCTGAATTAAAGGCTCTCAGGGAATTTTGAGAAAGAGGAAGAAAAAATGATAGATAAAATAGTGGTAATGATTATTTCTTGTCATTGTTAATGGGCTTTTGTACAGCGTTTGAAAAATATATGAATAAAAATTTGAAAAGGAATTTAAGAAGGACAAAAAAATACCGAGGGTTGGAGTTCGGTGAAAGGTTGGCACAGAATGACCCATATAATACCAGGTATGTAGACTGTAATTCTAGATTCACTGAGAATCGACTATTGCCATTTGACTGTAAGTATTATATACCTAGATATAAACTATATAGATACATTTTATATACATACATACGCGTTTCGTTGAGCCTACCTATGAATACTGTACGTCTTTCTAGTCGATATAGATTTCATGTTAGCTTCTGCATTAACTCTTTATACCTTCTTCAATAGATACACAATTACCGGGGGAAAAAGAACCGGAAACACGATTACATCCAAAACTTCATTTCCAATGGGTAATTAAATGAAATATCAATCGATATACGTGATCAGGATTTATACCCTTCACACAATTACTTTGATTTAATTGTCAAAATCATATATATAGCCGACGGTTGGTTACCGCATTATATTTAGCGTATAGTAGTGTAAATTTTGAATGCGACGAAACATGAAAAAAGTGTAAATATATAACATTTACTTACATAGGTATACACAAGGTGAAGTGATTTTTTTTTCTATATCGATCCACTTGATCAAATACTGGATCCTCAAAATTCAATTGATGTATAAAAAATTGAAAAAAAAAGAGAGAAAACAAAATTCACCAGCACGAATTACAACAGCAGCTGGTTTGATTGAAAAATTTCCAGTGATGTGAGAAAAAAAAAATAGGCGTACATTTTCTATAATCTATTCTGATTTTTGATTTAACTTTTATCGTTGTTGTTATTGTTGTTGTTGTTGTTATTATTATTAATATCGCTTTTTGAATATCAAATGAGAACGCGTGCATCGCAACGGTGAAATAAATTTAATCGTTAACGATGAAAGTTTTTCCGCTTCACTATGTGATTTTATCTCCAAAATCGATTGGGTAGAGCACATGCAGAGCTTTCCTAGTTATGCATATGCTTTATGTGTAGAAATTTATTATCACTGATTTACATGTAAACGATGAATAAGAGACAAGTATACAGATCGATATCAATCTACGTCGCTTATGGGTCACCGTATAGATTTGAATTGTTTTTTCTTTTTTTTATCTAATTTTTCATTGAATTGATGAATTTGAATGATTTCATCCAGTAAATTTTAGTTCTTCAATTATATTCGAGGTGACGCCACTGATAGGATGTTTTTTATCCCCTCACAATAAGATTAAAGTAAATAATTATATCGATAAAAATGTCGATGTCGATTAATTTACCAAAAATTACGAAGCTAAATCAGATCATTTCCTTTCCAATTGTCATCGTAATGCAAATCGAAATATGAACAAAAAAAAATGTACATAGCTAGAAAAAGAAACTTCTGGGACTTCAATGAATATTGCCCCAATTTTCAGATAGATTATAGTTCTATGTGACAAAAAAAAAAAACAGGATTTTTTTCTCAAACATATCGTTCCGATGCTTGATCATATTTTTCAGAACCACATGCGATTTCCCATGCATATAGAGTCCCGCAAAACGTGCTCTTAATTAATTAATTAATTAATTATTTAATTAACTACAATGAATACGCGATTGTTGTAATCTGGGGTGCACATTATTTCGTTCGTTTGAATAATTTTTTGTTTCATTTTTTTTCGGACCTCTGAACAATTTTGCAGCTCAGCTAGAATAATAAATTGTATAATAAGTTCGTCAGTATTTAATTGTTTGATTAATTATTATTTGAAAGATTGAATATGCTTTTGTGACGTATTGGAAATTTTCTATTGCGTAAAACGTTCGCGTTTACTTTCCCATGTAAACGAAATTCAACGGAGGTCGTAGAGAGGTGACGCGTTGGCTGCGGAACAATAGGCGCTACGGAGCTCTCGTCTTCATTGTCTCGTCCGACTCTGCGCGGTTTAGTTCGGCTCCGTGTAAAATCGTTGGAAATGAAATTCGAGTGTGTCTAATCGATTGTGACGAGTACTAGGGATCGTGATAGTTTTCGATTAATTAATTAAATGGTTCTAGTAAATCTGAGTATCGATAAATACGCGAGTTATAAAATTGAAAATTGTTTTTACGCCGGATAAAACTTATCGCGCATGTGCTGCTGTTCTGTGAATAGTTTTGGACCTGTTGCTACTACGAAAGTTTATTCGGTTAATTTGGATATGCGAGCTGGTTTCAAAGGATGTTTAATCTTATTGCCTCGAACAATGGTGAGCTAGAATTTTAATTAGTCTTTTTCTTAATTTTCTACGACGCATTTTTACGTAGCGTAACCGCCGTGCAGATTCGGTACGATTTAATTACGCATTTCATCTGCTGTAACAAAAGAATTTTCGGGATTGATGATAATTATATTTGAATTAGAGATTCCTTTATTCTCGAACGTGAGTTTTATTGGTTTTCAATACCTCGGAAGGTATTATTTTAATATACTCGAAGTTTACTGCGTCGTCAGAGCGCGTAGAGGTCATACCTTTGTTTTTCGACGCTATAGGGATACAGGGGTGCGATTTTACCGTGAATACGAACGCAGTTCGATACGATTTTCGTTCTTCTTTTTAATTTTGATTCAGATTACAATATTTACGATACTTTTATCATACATTACAGGATCCTGAGTTACTGCAACTTCATTTACAACAACAAATTCAACTTGCATTCACAATAAGAAAGAGGATCCCGAGGATATTCAACACCAGATTTCATCTCTCCTGATTTCAAAAAATATGGTGAGTTCCCTAGTTCAATTTTTTCGACTTTTTTGCCCGCTCTCGCTATTGTGAACGCTGGCAATTAGAGTCTCTTTATATTTTGTGACGTCTCCTCTCCCTAATTTTACCGCGTGGCGTGGCGGTACCCTGATTTTTAGAATTATTTTACTAGATTAGTTCACGCGGTTTATAAATTTTCGGTGATCGATCTCGTTTGCGTTGATCACTGATGATTTTTTGATCTCCATACTTTTTAGGTGATTTCAACCTATAACGATTAGATTCACTAGACCTATAGGATGCCTAATCACTATGAAAATTTTCTTCCCTCACACACATTTTTTTGCCCTCAAATTTTTATTGCTTAATAAATTCAATGCGAAATTAATTGGACGCTGCGAAGTTTTATTGAATTAAATTGTTTTGCCAAAACTTTATGTAATTTTTTTTTCTAATACGAAAGAAAATAATCAAATGATCGTGGATATTTGTAGATTATTTTGAAAAATACTATGAATCTAAAGAAAAAAATGATAAAATATTAAAAATTATTATCAATGAAAAATTGTCAAAATAATTTTAAGCTTTTATATCGAAGAAAAAAATTTTCATGGCATTTATCATGAAATATATTATGAGCATTTTCGATTTTTGAGTTTTTTGGCGCTTGACACATGACTGCGTATAACAGCGTCCAATTATATTTATTCTTTTACTTAATTAACCTATTCTTCACTAAATTTATCAATATACTGAAGAATTTCAATCATCGCAAGTGAATTTTCTAAAATAATTCAAAGATTATAATCAATGTTGAATAGATTTCGGTTCTATAAGAAACACACCTTTTCTAAAATTCATAAATTACGGCTTCAGCCGGGGCATGGGCAGCCTCTATATTCCCATAGACACAACAGGTTCACCAGTAAGTTTTGGAACGAGATACCACGGCAATGAATGTGAGACATGAGTGAGAAGGAATGTTTTAGTTGAGATGTCTGAACACATGGAAACTATTTTCCCTTACACGCTACATCAGCCCTTAAGTTTTTCTTGCTTAAAAAACCAAATATGAAATTATTTCGACCTATAAAAACACACACATTTTCAAAATTACGGCTTCGGCCAAGGCGTGGGCTGCCTATATTAACAAAATCACACTCCAAAAATGATCTCTTTCTTTTTTTTTAAGATATTTTTTTTTGCTGTAGAATCAGTTGTCATAAAAATGGCAAAACGAATGTGAACCGAACGTTTCGGAGCGCCGGCGCAAGTATGAATCTGTGTTTTTGCGTCAGTAAAATCTTTTCTTGGATAAATATAGGTGGAAGGCAGGTATAGGTAAAGTCATGTATCGCGAAGGGTTTTTATTTGGGATGCATGTGTATGATGCGAGTGTGCAAGTCGTAGTTTTAACCGTTGGGTAGAATGTGGGCTGAGAAAAATGGGGTAGGCAAGAAATCGGAAGCGTATTTTTTTCTTCCACAGCAATTCCAAGTGATCGATTGAGTATGAGATTTGATCAAATTGCATTATTCACTTTTTTTTTAAACATTTTTTACCGGATATTTTTCTAGTCATTTTTTTCATGTGGTCTCTCAGATCCTGTTGCTTTCAATAATTCACAATCCCTCCCGCAATAGAACAAAAAAAACCCTTAGATTCAATTGAGTCAAAATCTTTGCTTTTCCGTAATGTTTTTGCTCACTTGGAATGGGCAAAATACGTCCGCTTTGCTCTCCGTACCAGCCGTGGTGCATGGAAGTGAGGTGGACGTTGAGCTCGAAGACTTCGCGTCGAAGAGGATCGCCGACAGCCACGCCACAAATTTTCTGTATTTTGTAAACCCTTCTCCTTTCCATTCCCTATGCTGATTCGAATAGAAGGATGCGATTAAAAATTGCATTTCTTCGATTCCTATTGGCAGAAATATTCCAAGTCTGACGCTGCTCGCGCGGGTAAAGCGCGAAGACGAGGAATCGCATGATCTGTGTTTGCTCGATTTGTGTTGTTGTGATGTCCCTAAGGGTCCTAAGAAATTTTGTAAAACAAAATAACTAGCGTGACTTGCCATCTTGCAAGGCGCTTTAACAAACTTGTCTGATTTTGGTGGTGGAAATATGTATTGAGATTTTCTTTCAGGAATTTAAAGAGAATTACGAAACCCCAAGTTCCGTCGCTGCTACTCCGATGCGCACGGCTTCGGGACTTAAAAACATAGATTGCAACGCTTTATACGTTTTAAACCCAGAAACCGAAAAATTGTAAGGACTCAAGTTCTATCGCTCCTTTTTGTGCGTGGGGCTTGAAGTCCACGCGATTAATTTTAAGGTTACTGATAAAAAACTTTAGCCTTCCAATCCTTAGATTTTAAACACAAAATTCGAAAACTTAGCTTTTAGATTCTGTAGTCTTTAACACATTTTTTTATCGGTGTTAGGGTCTTTTTTTTTGCTTTTTATTACTAACCATATGTTGTTCACAGGCTGTCTCTGGCTACTAATGAGGTTTTTCTTTACATGTTACAGAACGAATCAGCATTTCACATACTTTATTGTATTTTATTATCCAAAATTACGAAAGCTATCAAAAGTCTACATAGATTCCAGAATTCTGAGTACATAATATTGTAGATGTCGTAAATTTTTTTTGAAAAGAATTTTATGCCAAATTTAATACCGAAATATCTGGATCATTTAACTCGCAAACAAAACCAAACTTTTTATTGCAGTTTATATCATTTAGCAATCCATCTCTGCCAATAGATCCGCACTCTTCATCCCCATAAAGATTGTTCGGTTCTGTAGGTTGCCACTGAAAGTAACCCGTGCTTTCCAATGGTTCTCCATGTATCGTTACGAAATCGGCAACATCGGTATTTCGGAAAAATCCAATCAGAGCGTATCCCGTATGAATTGATCCTCGGTGATAAGGTGATTCTCTGAATAATTGTCGAATCACGTCAGCTTCAGCTGCAGAATTAATTACCGCTAGGTTACCGCCTTCTTCTTCACAAATTGCTTGTGCGTCCCTCCATTTTGCCACATTAGTATGAATCTTATGTGCGCCGATTCCAGGTGTGAATCTATAAAATCCCCAGTAGCCTTATCTTTCTTTTTTCTTTTATTCTTTATCGTCGAATTCGAGCGAATCTTCTTTCATCGATCGTTTAATGGCAATATGAAAATCTGCCTTTTCTTTTATTTAATTTAATTTTTTTATTTCTACTTACGTGTACTCCCTTAGTATTCCTTGAGTTCCTGGTGGAGGAACCACGATCGATGCGTCGATGATGAAAATTTTTCCGGTCACAAAAAAAAAAGTTAATAAAAACGAAGGCGACATGGTTTGTGCAGGGGCTCAATTATTCGTTGGATGTTGATCGAGCGGATGTTACATGAGAAACTATGGGACAAGGAAAATCACACAAGTATTTATACGCTATATCGGAAGGGGGGGAATTGACATTCTGACCTGATGCTGCGATTCGAATCAATGAGTTATTCATTTTTTATTAATATAACATAATTGATACGCTGAATATATCGCAGTTTTGTTTTTTTTTTTTCTTTTTCATTCTCTCTGTGGACTTTTCGATGATTTTTAATTATTTTCTTTTTTTCTCCTTGCGTAGTTTCAGTATTTCAAACGATGAAAGAATAATGTCATTTTCCAACATTATAGCGAATATAAATTTATATATTTTCAATGCGGTTATTGTCGATAGGGTGTTTTCAGAAAAAGATTCACTGCGTATATGTAACGCAGTGTACGTAAATGACTTTATATAGTTATCGAACTTCTGCCCTCGTGATCGCTGGTCATTTGATTCGTTATCAATTTTAGCCGCAATTTCCTCTTTATTTTTTATCATTGAGTTATTGGAAAAGGACGATATATGTCGGTATCGCATTGCGGCAGGAAGGGATGAAGAAAATCTCGTATGCTGACTCAAAGTTTATTGACAAATTTACAATTTTAAAGCCCATTATTTTTTAAAGACATATCGGTGGATTAAATAATTTTAATAAACTTGACATTGAAATTTATTTATTTTTTATATGAATATTGAAATTTTAACCCTAGCGCATTTCCAATCACGATTTTCTGAATTTTCACAGAGACAAAGAGAAAAAATCAGTTTTCGCAATCGGGCTGGTAATATTTGATCTTAATTCCGTGGTGCACAGTTTACAGATACTGCAGGTTGACGGTGTGCAAATCGTATCCATCAACTGCGTAAGCCTGAAACAAAAAACAAAAAAATGAGTTTTTTTCTCTTTCAAAATTATCACCAATGCAAAGTACAATCACTGTTGAATAATTTTGATACGTTACCTACAGAGATTTCCGGTCGTTCACAGACAAAAGCGTAAGGTTTATCGCATGGAACGTCATTTAATTTACCGTTAATAAAAGCACCACAATCTTCGTCACCACATGTGTTATTTGGTTCATTATTGTCCCACTCGTTGAATCCTGCTTCTGATAACGAATCACCGTGAACTGTTACGAAATCACCTTCTTCGAAAAGATCGTGATAACCGATCATAATATGATTTGAATCTCTTGAACCAAAATGCGGTAGTGAGCGACGGTAAAGATCAGCAATTGCTTGTGATTCTGCAAAAGAATTTATTACGGCCAGATGACCACCTTCTTCTTTACATATTATTCGGGCTCGATTCCATGTTGCCGCGATACGGTGGATCACGAATTCTGATAAACAGATACTCTGAGGATCAATCGGAGGCGTCTTGATGATGAGGAAAATTGTATATTAAAATTAAAAGCAATATGTATAGATTCGTAATCGGGATGATATTTTGTCATTTTCATTCATTATACATTTTCATATCCAAAGATTGCATAGTCGCTGTGTAAGAAATGATAAATTTTTTATGCATAAAATTTCACAACTGTATTATTATTAGTATAATTATTATTCGATACTCGTTATACAGAAATGGGAACCACGTTCAGATCACTCAATTCGCAAATAAATGCAAACTTTTTTTTACAATGTATATCATTTAACAATCCATCGCTGCCAACTGATCCGCAATTTTCACCCCCGTAAAGATTGTTCGGTTCTGTAGGTTGCCAAAGAAAGTAACCCGACTTTTCTAACGGTTCTCCATCTATTGTTAGAAAACCATTTCTCTGAGGGTTTCGATAAAATCCAATCAATGCATAGGATGAGTGATATGATCCAGGGTGACGAGGCGATTCTCTGAATAGTTGTTTCACCACTTCAGCCTCAGCTGCAGAATTAATTGTCGCTAAATTACCACCTTCTCCCTCACAAATCGTTTGAGCGTCCTTCCACTTTGCCACATCGGTGTGCAACTTATGTGCACCGATACCAGGCGTAGATCTATTAAAATTTTCGAAATTTTTCGGTCAAATTTCAATAAATGATCGGCTGTTGTCATACGCGTATTAACGTGCATGAAAATCTATGCGTTATTTTTATTTTTAGTCGTTTTTTTTTTACTCACGTGTAGTCACTCCGTATCAGTCCTTGAGCTCGTGGTGGAGGCATTATAGGTGACCCGTTGATGATGAAGATTTTCCCCGTTACGAGGAAACAAAGTATTAGACGCGTTTGTAGCATTTTTGATGATTATTTTATTTTCTTTCTTTTTTTGCCCGGTGTAAGCCGACTAACTGTAAAAAATAACACTTCACGACTCTATTTATTGTGAAACATTATAAAGAGGGGAATTGACATTCTGACCTATGATACGTTTTAATCAATAATTGCAAAGTTATTTGTCTCCCGTAATTTGAATAGGGTATTTGTTTTTCCTCATTAAGAGGAAGTTTTTTTCTAGATTTTTTTTACTCCGTTATAAGTCAATTGTGACAGTTGAGAGATTTGAATTTGATCAGTCAACATATTTTATCCTTTCAATTTCAATCTGTCTGCTAATTATTTTTATCAGGATTTATCAGAACATCGAATACGCGTATTTTACACACAAGACACTATGTAGAGTGTATAGCGCATGGACAGAGGGGAAAAAACTTTATCTTTTGACCTGCAGTTCATATAAAAGTTTAACATAAAATTCATCAATCTCCACGATTATGTTATCACGAATATATAGGTAAAAGATTTGAGGAAATCAAAGAATTTGAATGAAAACTAGCGTCTGTTCCTTTATTTCATGGGAAAAATATACATTTTGAAAATGATTAACTTTCTTCTACATATAGATTATATTCAAAAGAGCCACTATAGCCTTACTAGCAAAAAGAAGAGTGAGAATTTTTAAAGTGAGAGTGAGAGTTAGTAAATAAATAGTTTGGAAAGAGGAAAACCAAATTTATTGTTCGACGTTTTTTTTCAAATTCATCCCCCTGTAAATACCTGCAAGAGGTAGTGCAATCTTCGACCGCCTCAACGTATGCAACCCACATATCATTGTCAGTTAATTCCGCGACCAAATCCGCGACCTCTCCGACCTCTATTGCCCCTCCAAGGAAAAGACGCATCAGATTTACAGCGGTCGGTATTAAAGCGTTTGTTCGATGAGATGTAAAAATAGATACTACGCTGGTCATTTTGTGATGCAAGAATATTGCTCGTCTAGGTAGGCAGATGGTCAACGCAGTACGCAGTCTTGTAGTATTCCGTGTTAACTGTCTAGAAATATCGAGAATTGTTAGATATTTGTAGTATTTTTCGGAAGTCTGGCGTTAAAGTTTGATTTGACAGAAGAACTAAGTCGTTAAGATGGATTGGTGCTTTGAAGCTATGAGTAAAAGTGATCGGGGTTTGGCGTAATAATGTCAGTTTGGTGACGTTTCGAGGTATATGGAAATGTATAAAGGAATCGCAGGAGCAGCAGCAGCAGCTGACAATTTTTACACATCTGACAGTTAAAATAACGCTTGCGTAATTTAAATTTCAAATATAATACAACAAACGATAGATATAACTGAGGTCTTTATGACCGTATTCACGTGATCTATTCGCATAATACAGACGCAATTGCGTATATGATGGCGTGTACTGATGTCCCATCAAATAGAAAACATTACATGGGTCCAGAGTCCCTGGCAGATCTCAGCTTCAGGTTGATTTGCACAAATTTGGATATAATATCAACCAAGGATGAACGAGGATATAGAATTTTACACCCGGGAATCGCACTCCCGAGCGGAATATGTGACAGGATTATTGAATTCGTCCAGAAGAATGGGACTGGTGATGTCGACGATTATTTCTTATCCATATTTAAAAATAATTCAACTAAACTAAAGCGAGTGAAGATTGTAAACTGCAGCTTGTCAGATGAGTCTGTTCTCACTATTACCAAACACAAAGTGACGGAGCTTGAACTAAGCGAATGTGGTAATATGACTGAGTTATCGCTGGAGCATATTAACGCCAACTCTGAAAACCTTGTCAGTTTGGCTTTCCGAGGAGCCTCAATGGTTATTCCTCCATATCTGAAAGATGGTAAAGGCCAATTTCTTTACTTCCAGTTTTGTCGGAGTTTCCAGTGGTTTCAAATGATTGACCTATTTGAATATTTCAGATGAAGATTTACCTACAAATTACAGCAGAAGAGGCTATGTGTTAAAAGCTCCTAAGTTAAAGCGACTAGCTCTCTGGAATCTGCGAATACCAGCTGCGGAATACATGCTGTTGTTATCAGGTTTAAACAGGCTTACTCACTTGGATTTGTCCTATGCTTCTAATATCGGCAATCTTTACTTCCCAAGAATGATACTGATCGTCTCGCTATCGCTTTACAACGTAAAAGTCAGCACCAGTTGCATCGAAAGTATTTGCCACTTGAGAAGTTTAAGGTATAATTTCGAAAGTATTTCTACGTTTTAATTATTTGTTCCAATTTACTGAACTATGGCCATGTTATTTCAAGGGAGTTGGATATATCTCAGTCAAATACTAAATTTGGAAAATATGCGTTTCCGAATAAAACGCTTGAAACACTGGTCTGGGGATTGCCAAATCTTATTTCATTGGATATCGGTGGAACTAATCTAGCAGGAACTGGAGTAGCAGAAAAACCAGATCATCCTGTTGAAGAAGATTGTCAACTATGCGATATCCCTGGGCTTACATCAAGAGTTAATAAGCCCTTACAATTTTTGGGTCTTTACGGAACGGCTCATGGGGCCTGCAGGCGACGCGACATCCCTGCCAAAGTGGTGGGTTTGACTAGATTTTTCAGAAATACCGAGAACGTTAACTTGTTATTATATATTGATTTTAACTCTATAACAAGTTACCGATTCATTAAATCTACAGATAGCAGGAGACTCCAATGAAGAACAAATATTAGTCGCAGCAAGAGTGTGCATGGATAACAAACCGGATCTTTTAAGAAAGATTTTGAGCGATCTATATCATGTCTTCAGATATGAAACGTGCAAGCACATGGATCAGGCGTTGTGTATTGTTCTCGAAGCAATGGAAAAGCACCCCTCTGAAAGGCATATACAAATATCGGGAAGGTTAGTGAGATGGGTTGTGCTAAAAATAATATATACTCGTATAAGATTGGCGTCGTATGATTAATTATTATACATGTTGTACAGCGCGACGTTGTTCTACATAGTTAAGCTTAAAGAAGAAAACGGATTCGTTGTAGAAATGAAACGGAGAATAATAGGCTCTCTACTCGCGGGAATGAGTGCTCATAGAGATGAAGATACTATGATGCGCAATGGCTGCTTAGCTTTATGTCAGTTTCGCATCCCCCATGACGTGGTGTGTAATGTATACGTGTTATTGATACTTTTTCATTTATTTCTTTTGATTAAATTCACGAGATCAGTAAGCATGGTGAATTTATGTGGCTTGCAGAACGGGGAAAAAATTCTTCACCCTTTTTTTTTACCTTCATTCGTTTATTCGAAGGTTAATAAAGCGACACATGTTTATAGATGTGGAATTACGAAGTACTCGTCAGAGTGCTGTTACATTCTGCACAAAATGCGGAACCTGAAGGATTTGTTCAACGAATTGGGCTCTACTTACTGAATTCACTGGCTTGTAAAGTTGATGGAAAGCAAAAACTACTTTTAGGAGAATTAGGCTGTGTCCCTACCATGTTACGATTGATCGAATATAGGCTTAAACGTAGAATATTTGACGATGTGTTGGAAGTAGCCTGGTCTACCATGTGGAACATGACCGATGAAACTCCAAGCAATTGTAAACGTTTTCTGGATGCACAAGGCATGCGACTCTTTCTCGGGTGCGCAGATGTATGTATGCTTTTAACTGTTCACAATTTATGCAAGAATCTTTTAATGAAAGTTATAGATTCATTTAGTGAAACGTAATTATTAATATTTATGTCTGTTAGGCTTATCCAAATAAGGAAGAGTTACTAAGGAATATGATGGGGCTATTGGGTAATGTAGCAGAAGTGGAAGAACTCCGACCAAAACTGATGAGAACACGATTTATAAATGTTTTCGCGGACATGTTGTCTTCTGACAGTGAGGGCATCGAGGTACCCAACCACTATGACTTTCTCATCCCTTTCTTGACTTAATAACAATAATGCTCTTGTCGTGAGGGCACAGAAAGAGAGTGCTGGATACCCGTGTAATATGATGGAATTCAGTTATCTGCAAGAATGCCAGTGACTTCTGTCGACGTACCCATGTTTTCAGGTCAATCATTTATTGTATTGAAAAATTTGTGTATTTATATTTAAGTCGTAGTCTTTTTTTTTCAGATACTTTGTCATTATTGTTGATTATTTTGAACCTTGATAAACCCGCAAGGAGAAAGAAAAAAATTATCGGAGTATGCACTGATGGATGCGAAGTTTTACCCGTTCCGTACTTCTCGAGTATCCAGCACCCTTTCTTGTGTATCAACAGCATACATAAATTTTTGATAACAATTGAAAAACAGATGCCAGTCTAATTAATGATAAGATAACAATGATGACAACATGCCTACCTTACTCAATGCGACTATTAACTAAAGTCAGTATTTTTTTTTTGTTTTCATTGAAATACCTCCAGTTGTCTTACAACGCAGCAGGTATTCTGGCACACTTGGCATCAGACGGAAGAAATGCTTGGGTAATTGAACGACCTGCTAGAGAAGTTGTGCTCGCTCGAATGGTCATTGCTATTGATCGCTGGGATTTATCTACAGAGCGTAACATCAACTATCGATCATTTGTCCCTTTATTAAGGCTACTAGATATATATCATACTCCAGAATGCCAACTCTGGGCTATCTGGGCCCTTGCAAATCTTACAAAGGTTTACCGTAAGTTGATTAACCTTTTCGTTCGTTGGAAACCAAGTTGCGATTTAGTTGGATTTTTTTAATGTTGAAAATTTTATTTCATGGTTCGGCAGCTACAAAGTATTGCATCTTGGTGGAAAGCGAGGGTGGTTTGGAGAAGCTTCAACGTTTGATAGAAGACACTAGACCCTATGCTCGGATCAAAGAACTTGCCTACCAAGTGCTCACACAATGCCAGCTTGCTGGCTACCGAGAACAATTTCAATCTTTAACATCACCCTCTGATAATGAGTGTAATGCTCAGAGCTCTTAGACTCCGTGGATTATCTGGTGATTATAAGATAGATGTATACAGCCCTAAACTCCATACATGTAAATAGCAATCCCTTATAATAAAAGAAATTATTGAACGAGAATTGTTGAAAAATACTCATGATTTGACCGAAACAATAAAAACCCCGATTGTCGGAAACTTATCATTGTCGCAGATCCATTCATAAAAGAAAATGCGATTCGTGTCACGTCGTGCAAGTCCGGTTCTCTACGATGTACATTCACCAATCGGGTAGCTGCAACTTTTCATTCACAAATCTCCGCGGGTTGATATTGCGAAAGAGTTTAAAGCAACGCCAGTTGTCGCTACGAGCGCGAACCGGCGAGACCTGTCATTGTACATTATTTGTTCATTTTTCACCGTACCTTTCATTATCTACGTGTTTACAATTTGCATAATTGCGCAGTTAATATCATTTACTTAATGATGTGTACTTTGATTTTTTTTACCTAGAATTTCAACAATTGTCGGTTCTGTCATTTTAACTGTTAGAAATTTGGATTCGGGGAAAAAAATTAACCTAAACTAACCGTCATCGTCTTCGTGACATTTGTTCCCTCACTCATCGTTGGTCTGTTGACAATTAAATACATTTATGGAATAAATTATGATAATAATTCTGTAAAATGGCATCGAATTTTAAAAATAGTGATGGGACATCTAAAGTCCTAGTACCGGTCTTGCTTTGTGCATTTGCAATACCAGTTTCCATGCTCTTTTGGATCATTAATTTGATGTACTCTGTTCTTGCACCTGATGGCGAACATAACAGTGATGGTAAGACTTGTTATTATACCGATCATATCAATAGAAACATGTTTGTTCTGTACTTTGACACTTTGTGGTTGGGGAGTACTATTCAGAAATCGAGTTAGCTGATGCCATAGCAATATAATCTATATCGGAATATCACTTTCATCACACCTTAGAACTTGTATTTTTTAAGGACAGGTATGGTTTACAGGCTCAAAAAGTAATTGATATTCAAGGTGTACTTTTTACTGACTAATAAGCAAAAGAGCATTGAACAAATCTAAATTTTACCAATGTTGCATTGTTCCACTGGATCTCATTAACTTTTTTTTAAGGATACTCAGTCATTTCTCCATGGAGATGGTTAACTGCTGTGGTTATACCAATATTATTTACTGGTTGGGGCCTGAAACGGAAGAGTTTGGATCTTAGCGGAGCATTTTTGGGTAAATTATTTTCATTCTAAGCTAAGGTAGAATCGTTAACTATAACAATACTATTTATAATTTAAAGGGTTGTTCACGGGATTTGTTCTTACTTTAACAAGTTACACGCATGTTGCGTGTTTGATAGCATTCTTCTTCACCTCTTCAAAAGCTACTCACTTCAGAGCAAATAAAAAAAGAAAGCTGGAACAGGAATATAAAGAAGGAGGTCAAAGAAATTGGATACAAGTATTATGTAATGGAGGAATGGCTACTCAATTAGCTCTACTTTATTTGCTGGATGTTGGATGTGGCGAACGCCCAATAGACTTTGACAAGGACTACAGAAGTTCTTGGCTATCGATTGGAATATTAGGTACGATGAAGCGGTTCCCATTTATTTCAAAAGATTGCTCCATGTGAACTGCATGACAAATTTTCGTTATGTTTGTTTGGATACGAAATTTATAGCCATCTTTATTTTAGTTACAAGATAAAATTTGCAAGAAGCACAGCCTTGAATACTATCCAAGTAAACTTCCGTTTCTGTTTATACATTTTTTTTATGTGAAACTCTCATGAAATTTGCAGCACTAACTGTTATCGTTTATCTCTTTTATTTCCTTGGTCCTCCGAATGATATTGAGGTGGATGACAACGTTTCTCATTAGGAATTCAAGTTAATGATTGCAACAAAAAATCTCAATTGAATAATGTTGATTCCTAGGTGCCTTTGGCTGCTGTAACGGTGATACTTGGGCATCAGAGATTGGCACAGTATTAGGAAATACAGAGCCATTCCTGATCACCACAAGGGAGAAAGTGCCAAAAGGTGTTCTTGACTTTATTCCTGGCATGTAGACTATTGAACTGTATTTTATAGATAAATTATTTTAGGTACAAATGGAGGTGTAACCTGGATTGGACTTTTCGTTTCTTTGTTGGGAGGACTAGTAGTAGGACTGTTCAATTATATTGCAATATTATACACAGTAGATACAGTAGCGTTGCAATTAGCCGCACCGCAGTGGCCAGTAATAATCGCAGGCGGTTGTGCGGGGCTTCTAGGTAGCATAATAGATTCAATTCTGGGAGCAACGTTGCAGTATTCTGGTGAGTGGATTTTTTTTTTAACGTCTAAAGTTGACGAATCAGTGTCAGCTGACGCCCTAATTCTTGTAAACCTTTTATTCGATTGATAGGTATCGATGAAAATGGCAGAGTCGTGGAACGTCCAGGAAAAGGAGTAAAACACATAAGTGGAAAACAAATATTTGATAACCACAGTGTGAATCTTTTATCAAGTATAATTATGGCTCTAACACTCCCGAGATTGACGAACATATTCTGGCCCTGATGCTCCTTCGTCTTTTTTGAAGTTGCGAGGTATAACGTAACTTAGTTTTATCTTATAGAAGGATAAAACGGAACTCATTCTCGTTATTTGTTGTTCAATAATGAATTTTGGACAAGTTATTGAACGTGGAAACGTTTAAGATTATTTTTTTCTTTTGTATTTTTGTACATTTAGATCAAAAGTTTTGATCATTCTGGAGGTGGTTGTAGAGTGGTGGCTACTGTCTGTATTAATCTGCAGTCTATAGAATCTAAAAGAAAATCCAATGAACGATGTTACCTGATTTGGAATTGTTAGTATTTTTTTTCGTCTTTCTTTTTCTTTTTTCATACATTATAGAATAGAGAGACATTAATATACATGGTTGACACTCAGTATGTGTTCTGCGGAATAAAATAACACATGTACAAAAATTGTAATACGTACTAGCAGCTCTGACGATATATTATCGATTTAATCAGTGGCAGCCTTGTATAAAATAGCCTTAAGAAATATATGCATATTTTAATACCTACACCGATACCATTTACTTGCATTATTATTCATCACTTTATCCCTGGGCGCAGAGAATGAACGTTGCGATTGGAAGGCTAAAGTATAAACTATAAGTCTAAAATCTAGAAGGGGATTTGACTGAGGAAAAATAACATCACACAACCGTGAATGAATAACGTCACATCCATTTATTTATTTATTCATTTATTTATTTTTGTTCACCTTTTGACTAAATTGACGATTTACTTGACATTAATATATTTTTTTTTTTTCTTCCTTGTGTCAATATATAATGTGTACGTGTTGTCTGGTAAGTTATTTGTTACAGAGATTTTTGCTTTTTAAAATTATTATATTATTGTTATTATGTTTCTTTTGGATCTGGATATATAAAGTTATTTACAATGATTTTGTGCTGTACAGAAAATATTACAGGGTAAAACATTGATTTTTTTTCGTTCTTTTTCTTTCTTTTCTTTCTTGTCCACGACTATTATTTTACAGTTAGATATATTCGCAGTAATTGCATCACACCGTAAAAATCAATTATCATTTTGTTATATATTTATAAATATTTTTGCGACAATTATAGGCCGAAGAGAATGTTAGTTTTTCGAGTAAATTTTTTGGTGTCTTTTCCTTGTTATCAACTGGTTTTTTTTTCTGTCTTTAATACAACAAAATCAGACGTGCCCCTGTTTTCATTAGTAGTTTTCGATGGTTCGGTTGAATGGTTTTTTTTTCATTTCAATTTCTTTCTAACAATTACTTCACATCGTACAATAGGAGAAAGGCATATGAAAGATAATAGACTTACTTGCTTCTGTATAAAAATTAATTTTAAATTTACATTTTTTGAGTGATATGACGATCGGTAAGGAGAGTAATTAGTGTATTAATTATTTTTCCCGAACAGAGTTCAACGCGTATTTTTGCTGCATATTCTAGTCAGCTGTGTAGATTAAATAATTATTTCAACTCGCGGAAAACTAGGCCATCGATTAAATATATAATATGTATCCGAATCATCTCTGAATGATCACGAAATATAAGTACTAAAATAAGATTAAATATAACGTGAGATTTAGATATGTGTCGTTAATATCTTGCAGAAAATTATTAAATAATTTTTATACTCATGATACGTGATTCATGTTCTGAACTTCTAGAATTAGTCCGATGCTCGTTTATTAAATTCAATGGAAGTGATTTCATACTTCGTACTCCAATTGTTATAATAAGGAAAACTTAGTGAAATATTATAATAAGTAATCCAAGCCTACGTAAAAGAAACAATGTTTGTGATGGCAAATAAAATGGAGAAAAAAAAAGTTTTGATTGAAAAAAAAGATTAAAAAATTCCCCGATGGAATTTGATAGGTGGGATCCGATAGGTAGCGATTTTATTCATCCGATTAATCTATACCGAAATTGAATGGGATATAAAATATAGAAATATACACGTAGACGTTGCAAATATTTTAGTTTTAAATAAATAAATTTCAGTACAGATAGGTAAGTAGGTGATCGGAAATCTTGAGTGATTTTAGTTAGTCGCACACGTAAACATCGCTTCGTCCGTGCGAGGTGGCAGCGTGTTGGGTCGACGTGTGACGACACAGATTGGGAGCTCGATCTGTGTCGTCATGTCGCTCGCACGGACGCAGAGATGTTTACGAGTGGTCGTGTTTACGTGAGCGCACCTACACCAATCCCTCTGGAAACGTCATTGTCTGGCTACGTCATTCAGTATAAATTCGTAAACTGGAGCAAAAAATTGCGAAGTTATAATTTTGCTCTGCGCGCTCGCTGTACATCGCTTAGGCACATTTTCAGCATACGCTATTACTGTAAGCGTTCTTTATTAACTATATTGGTATAATTACGATGCTTATAAATTTATTTATTTATTTGGATCTTGTTCGGTGGATGCTCCCCAAATATTTTCTTTTTTTTTTTTTTTTCAAATCAACATAAAAATTCTGTAGAAAGTATAATATGCATATGAGGGTGGTCCCTAGAAAGGTCATTTTTGAATTTTGATTGTTTCAAATAATTTAAAACAAAATTCCTGTATTCATGTTCGTGATTCATGTTCTGAACTTCTAGAATTAGTCCGATGCTCGTTTATTAAATTCAATGGAAGTGATTTCATACTTCGTACTCCAATTATTATAATAAGGAAAACTTAGTGAAATATTATAATAAGTAATCCAAGCCTACCTAAGCCTTGCGGGATATATATTTTTTTTTTTTCCTCAATTTACGCGGAATTCGGAATAAAATCAGGAAATTCAAAAAATACTCGGTAGAGTCACGATAAAATCAGAATTCGAAAATTTATCAGAATTTCAGTCATAAAAATATCACGAATTGGTCAGGAAAAGCCAGAAAATTTGATCAGACTCGTTTTATTAGTCGCTCATCTGCATATAACTTATATTGACCATATCTAAATCTCGGTTATTAATTACATCGTTCGTTTGTATTAATTTCTCGTTAGTTAGTTTATATGCTAACATCATTTACTTTATTTGATTTTTTTCTTTTTTTCTCATTTTCTCTTCTCTTCACCTGTATATTTGCCAGTTATTTCAGAATCTTAAATCTATACAAATTTAGCGATTAAATTATTGTACTTTCGAAAAAGCTCTGTAGTTTAGTGTGATCAGAAATTTCTCATTTAAGACCAATTATAACGTGATAGTCATGAATCTCGATATGAAAGTAATTGAATTTATCAATTTCTTATCTGAAATGCAATGTAATAAAAAAACAGCTGTAAATAATTTCATGCTATAAATTTCGGGTTCCCTGGAAGTATTTTAATCTAATGCATCGCAGGATTTTCCAACATCTTTGTATTTACAGAGAATATAACAGATTATGTGTTTTTATTTACTTATTTATTCATTTATCTATTTTTTTTTTCTTCAATCTTTCCTTCATTTCTTTTTTTTCTAACAAATAGGTATACATTTATTTTTTGTATCCATGTTCGTAAAGAAGCTCTTAAACATGTATTGTAAACATTAACAGTCGTTCATCGACTCCGAGGAAAGTGAGATTCTTAGGTGATGAATAGGATGAGATTCGGTAAAAGTTGAAGGTTCGATGAAAAAGAAAAACGAAACAAATTTCACTATATTGAATGAGTTATAATTGAACTGAACGTATAAAAAAGAGAGTAGATCGTACCGTTTGCGTGTCGATAATTACAGTTATTGATTGTTTCGGATTAGTAGAATGTAATTTTTTTTTTTTCAATGGGTTACAAGAACAGAGTTTATCTCGATGAAAATAATCAGCATTGGCTCTGGTACTGATGGTTAAAGTCGTTGGCCGAATCGTTGCGTTTTATAAGAACCTGGAGGTGGTTGCTACTTCCTCGACGAGCGGCGGAAATGTTTGTTACCGCGGACTCCTGGGGATCTACCACCGCCGCCGACTGGTAGTCACACCTTCTCCTCTCCCGCCATCGGACCTGCGGTCGATCGGACAAACTGAAACAGTCAACACCCAAAAATGGACTCGACTCGGGCGATGTCATTGGCACGATACGGACGATGATTCTATAGATGTATAATATTTTCGTATATTGAATCATCAATTAGTATAATTTTAAATTTAAGAATTTCAAAAATTCTCGTTAATTGATGGCATATGATTCTATTCATTCCCTTTTTTTTTTTTTTTCAAATTACGTGCAGTAAGATTATTAATCAAAAAAAAAAAAAAAAAATTAACTCTATTCGGGTGAAAACGTGCGATCAATCGGGATTGAATGATTTGTTAATTTTTTTATTCGTTAATTCGATTCAATTTGGATCACGATTCATGCTTTGTAATTATAACAATTATTTTTTTTTTTTTTCCATCACAATCCTTGATTAGTTTTAAAACTGTTAGCAATCACTAGATTTTCTCGATGTCATTCGAATCGATGCAACAATTTATTATTACGATAACAATTTTTGTTGTTATTTTTTTTGTTTGCGCATTTTTGATCTACATGATTATCGTGTTAAGTTTCTTAGTAAAGTTAGTCCGCATTGCACCATTGACTACAAGCTCCATATAGACTCATGCGACACTTATATGGATTTGGGTAAAAAAATAAGATAAAAAAAAAAATTCTAAATCAAACAAAATTACTCACGATTAAATAAAAGTGATCGTATAGTTTCACGATTACTTTTATACATACGTGAGTTTATTGTTATATGTAGAGAATTGTTACGTTAATCTTACCGAGACGGTCGTTGCGGTACAGGAGTTTGCTCGCTTTCTTACGAATGCGGTTCCTTCCCACTTTCTTTTGAATTGAGTTATCACCTGTTGAATGAATAGATAGTTTTCAAATAAACAAAAGAAATCTATATTCCGATGAAATTTATTAAATAATTAGCTCGGAAATCAGTGCAGTTTCTCATACTGCAGAAGACTCACCTCTCCGTTGCAGAAGCAGAAAAGAATAGCGACGCAAAGACCCTGAAAATTAATCAAAGAATCATTTTTGAGTTTTTTTCTTAAAGACGCGTGTTATAAGTTAATGTTTTTTTTTTTTCTTTGGTCAATTCTACGTACTTGAAAAGATGCGGTGATGGCGGAAACAACCTCGTGGGTTTGTTCCCAGGGATGACCTTTAGGTGGTCGAAAAATTATCACGAGATAATGAAGCCCCAAAAGTGGAACCAGTAGTAGCGTTGCCCTAGATCGAAAATAAAAATATATTCGTACGTAGATCTATCGATGTTTTATTTTCACCCTGAAAATTCTTAGTACCTTGCAGAAGTCTCGTATAGTTAAGATTACGTATACTAAGGTTTCCTAACTGACCACCCGAATTTCAAGATTTTTATCAGATTAGAACAAACGAACCTTACCAAATAGGATACCGTTTGACCCTTGAAATAGGATTTGGGAATGCAATATTTCCGGATGGGAAAAGAGAGCAAAGAAATTTCTTACTTTTTCCTGTACATTTGGGGAATTCCACGTCAATTCTATTATCCAAAAACAGTGACCCTCTACGATTTTTCAAAATTACTATGGCCGAAGACTTGTAAAAAAAAGTGGTTAGATTTTTTTTTCTTTTCTTTTCAATATTTTTCCCCAATTTTTGTCCCCAAAATAAGTCAACAATTGACGTTTTGAAAGACCTAATGTTTGCGCTGGCAAATGGAATGGATAAAGAACAAATTTTGATTGAAAAAAAAGATTAAAAAATTCGCCGATGAAATTTGATAGGTGGGATCCGATAGGTAGCGATTTTATTCATTCGATTAATCTATACCGAAATTGAATGGGATATAAAATATAGAAATATACACGTAGACGTCGCAAATATACATATAAATTTTAGTACAGATAGGTAAGTAGGTGATCGGAAATCTCGAGTGATTTTAGTTAGTCGCACACGTAAACACGCACACACGTAAACGTCGCGTCGTCCGTGCGAGGTGGCAGCGTGTTGGGTCGGCGTGTGACGACACAGATTGAGAGCTCGATCTGTGTCGTCATGTGGCTCGCACGGACGGAGGGATGTTTACGAGTGGTCGTGTTTACGTGAGCGCACCTACACTAATCCCTCCGGAAACGTCATTGTCTGGCTACGTCATTCAGTATAAATTCGTAAACTGGAGCAAAAGATTGCGAAGTTATAATTTCGCTCTGCGCGCTCGCCGTACATCGCTTAGGCACATTTTCGGCATACGCGATTACTGTAAGCGATCTTTATTAAATATATTGGTATAATTACGATGCTTATAAATTTATTCATTTATTTGGATCTTATTCGGTGGATATCCCCCAAAATTTTTTCAATTTTTTTTTTTTTCAATTAACATAAATATTCGGTAGAAAGTATCATATGTCCTTGTAAAGGTCATTTTTGAATTTTGATCGTTTCATCCTTTAAAACTTTTCTAAATAATTTAAAATAAAATTCCTGTAAATTTTCAGCTCTTAATATTAACATTAAACCGACCCCCTAGACAACGGAATTTTTAAATGAAAAAACACATGTATTTTTTTTAATCAAACTTTGAATTCTTATAACTTTGGTAATAATTAAAAAAAAAAAATTTAATTTGGCACAAATGTGGGTACTTATATGACGTAAAAAAGGGTGCATTGGAATTTTTTTTTCACCCTTATCTTCTTATTTCTAGATGGAAAGAAAACACTTGCATATATAGAAATAAAAGTTCGTATAAGATTGTACTTTCTGATATTAAAATTGATCGTTTTTGAAATCGGATTTCGTATGGTTATAAAAAATTAACGAGCAGGTTTTATCATAAATCATAGTCTCATAAATACCTGAAAGCCTGAAGCATCGATCTCGACGGTTTGGTACCAAGGGCAGGGCCAGCTCTTAATTTTGTCAAAAGTACGCGTACGATGTTACAGAGAAATAGAAGATTTAGTAAAGTCGATACGCAGACAGGATAGATGAACACGCTCGTATAATTTCCCGCGTCGATCCAGCACCTGCAAATAGATAAAAAAAAAAGAAAAAGAAAAATTCTCAAATTAACTGTTCGAGTAAAAGTGTGTGCAGAATCCTCACGTTTTCTTTCATTTTTTTTTCGTTCATATAAACCGAATTTGTATTACTTTACTTTATTTGACTTTTTTTTCATTCCGATTCCACCTGTTGCAACAAACATATATACACATTTTCGATTAGAATTTCGCGGATGAATTCAAAATGGAAGCAGATGGAAATGGAATATTTTTACTCTCTCAGTAAAAACGGTATCATGTGTAGGTATATATATTATTCATCGAAATTGAAATTCCTTCTTACAAATTGACGGTCATAAAAACCAGCGGAGTTATAGATGTTTAAAAATCACTTCCGGGAGGGTTGAGAATATTATATACGTAGGCATTTGTCATCTCAACGCGCGTAGGAGTTTAACGATATTCAAATTGGATGAGAAATTGAAAGCAAAACTTTCAATCTTTTTTTACTTTTTATACATCATTTCTTGAAACCAGCTTATCCTCGTAAGAATATTTATGTATATATGTATATAGCGGCTCGTGAAGAAAGCGTAGGGAAAAAAAAAAAAGAAGTAAAGAAACACTTGTAAATATATGACAACTTTTTCAACCCCTGTAGACTTCATGGATCGTTAAGCTTCGAGTCGGAACATTTATTACGAAAAAGATGTGCTCGAGATTTCTCCTCTTTCCATCTCCACAACCCTCCCTTTCGTGCGAACAATACGATAATCTTTAGTGCGACGAGACGTTCGTACGGGTTTTAACCGGAAATGAAAATAAATATGTCTTGGAAAAGATCGTCCAAAGATTTTTGATCTCATGGCGTGCTTTTCTACTCTCTTTATTCGACAAGTTTTCTACCCACATAAATACTGCTCGATAGAAAAAAATAATTCCCTACAGATTTTTCTCCGTATGATTTTAAAACGTGGAAAGTTATGTACGTACGCAATTTTTTTTTACTATAGGCACGCTATGCTATAGTGCAATTATTGATCGTACGAGTAGATGCATATACCTATATGTATGTATAGAAATGGACGGTGTAGACGTACAGGGTGTCCAGTTTAGATCGAATTTCCAAAAACTATTTTCGATCATAAACATTTATATCATTATTGTAATAATTTACACCCCTTGCGGAAGTCTTTTGAGTTTTTTTGATTTTCTCTCTTAAGAAACTTTTATCCAACTCTTTTGATTCCGATGCCCTTGATGAGAGAAAAAGTAATAACGACGTGGATAACTGGACACCTTGTATGATTAAAAATACGTTATATAACTGGTGTTTCTCAAAATCTGTTGTCTGAAGTACAACACGTTCTCTCTACATAGGTAAAGTTCACGTAAAGCTAGTCTATATTCCTATCCACACGGCAAAACTTTAGATCGTATATTGTTTGTTGCGGTTAGCCTCATACTATGCATTTACCGCACCGCGGCGAAGCGCATATATACATTATACGTATACGTAGTTAGTTTCCTCGCCTCACAGACGAAAATTCATCATCAAACGATAGATCCATATACCGTAATTATTAGGTATACCTATACCTTCTACGTCTTCCACATCGATCAAACCGCACTATACCTAACAATAAATGTATACATTATTGTTATTATTATTATCTATCTACACCTACGTATATATGCACAATATATGTACAGCTTACACATAGAATGTCAATTGATCGGCTATAGTTGATTTAGAAACGAAAAAAGTTCTTTTTTTACTTGCGGTATTTTTATTTTTCCGTCTTTTTGGGAATGTGGTTGGTTTTTAATCCAAGTTTTGATCAAATGATAGGTGATTTATTATTTGAATTATTGTATACTAACTGTAAAGTATCATTGGGGTCGTCGCTTGTGCCTCTCAGTATGGCGTAGATCGTAACGATTAACGCTGGGGTTGGCCATCCCAACGCCATTAACCACTTGACTAGTTTGTGCTCACTTGTAAATGCGCTTACAAGTAACGTGTGCAAGTAGAAACCTTCGCATAACATCCACGCGTAGTTTGTCAGTAGGAAATAATGCAGGATGACGTGTAAGAGACGGCAACCGATCTGAAATAATGTGCACATATATTATCAGGTATCAAGAGGGTGAAGATAAATGTTGATAGCGATAAATTATAATACCTTAATCGGTATAGAGAAAAAAAAAAAAACCAAATACTATCGTAAAACTTACCCCGTTTTCTAATAAAGTTTCTGGTTTAGCGACAACGAAACCGTACCAGATTAACCACAGAGCATTATTTACTGCGAATGAAGCGAAGAGATTCATGTGCAGAGTAATCCGCGCACATCTCAATGATCTTTAATAGGGAGAAAGAAAAATAAATCAGTTGTATACTTTTATACGTAATTTGAAAGTTGATTAATTTCTAATTACCTGAAGTAAGTAAGGATTGCCAGAGATAGTAAAAGAGCGATAAGCGATATCGCATATCCAGTTTCGTATATGACGTTCAGATGTTGCTGCCACTGAAAAGAAAGTCGAATAAAATTACAGTTGATTATAATCGTGTACGCAAAATAGAAAATTGAACAAAAATGAATAATTAAAAGGGTTTGGGCCTCACAGCTAATGTTGGATGAAAAATATCGAGGTGCGAAATTTGGTGATGCATTATGTAAGGTAGAGACGTATGGACATACATGGGTATGCATTTATTTATACGTAAGTTGGAAGCGCGATTTGAAATCTTCCTTGGGTTTTGACTTTCCCTGATATACCTTTCATCTTTTCCTTTGACATTGGATAACCGTATAATCCCGTGGGGAAAGTTCGCGCTTGACCGATTTAAAGACGCCTTCACGCGATTGACTCGACGCTTTGAGCCTTTGGGAATGAAAGGTGGATAGATAAGATGGAAAAAAACCTCTGTTTTTGAGTGAGGATAAAATAAGTAAAAAACAAAAAGAAAAAAAAAGCACGAGAGAAATGTAAGGTGAAAAATCATTCCGATTTATTTATTCATTTATTTATTTTCAAACTAAATTCAATGCTTACTTTACTTTGCGATAAATTTGTTCGTGTATCGAAAATTATTTGAAGAGTTTTTAAAATTTAGAAATGATAAAAATTTTCAATCTTATGCTATAGAATAGAGTTTTGTTTTATAGATGTCAAATATAATTGAACTGTTATTGAAACATTTTTTTTTTTTTTTTTTTTTTTTTTTAACGAAAATCGAACGGTCGCGCCAGACTTTTTTTAATGCAGAAAAGCTTGGAGAAAAGCTAAATTACGGGTGCAGAATAAATGTCGAGTATTAAATATTATGTGGGCGAAATAATAATATTATAATCCCATACGTGTAATATGCAAGCGGCCCCCGCGTATATTACGCGCAAAAAAAATTAAAAGCGTAGACATTCGTTAAATTAGGTATTCCTAACACGTAGTTGAGAAAAAGTTTTTAGCGATCATTTGAAAAAAGAAAAAGAAGAAAAACAAAAATTAGAGAAAAAAAAGGAGAAAGGAAAGAAAAGAAATTGAATTAAATTAAATTAAATAGATTTGTGTGTATAGGATTCTAAATACTACATTATGCAGAGTTTGAATAGATGAAAAGAGAGTAAATAGGAAAATAAAAGAGGTGTTGAGAGGAGGGAAAATAGTGTAACGCAATTACTTTGGCGTATACTATGGAAAAATAAAACTAGACTCATGAAAAAGTCAAGAATTCGAGTCGCATGAATTTATAAATTCTGATCAATCGGATCTCTGAGTATACATGAGGTGGAAAAGTTAGGTTGACAACATCCTATGGATCCCAAGGGTTCTCTCATGTCAGAGAGAAACGTTTCCTCTGAGAATCTCCCCCCTAATGAATTATGTACGTCTTCGTATATATTTTGGCCTCACTCTACCGTAACACACCTCGTATACGTCGCGCAACATGTTTTCCATACTGATACGCTCGCGTGATCCCTTTTCCTATGTGTTTATATGCAGACCATATGATAACATATGCTAACATATTATATACGTACACGTATAACTATATTGAATGGTGGAAAATTGTATGGTAAAAATTTTTTTCTCCTTTGCAATTGCAAATTTCTTGATAGTTTTTTTTTTTCTTTCCTTAATTTTTTCGAATTCTCACACCGAGTTACGAGAGAACAAATGATCGTGGATTTTATTCAAATCCTGTTACGGGGAACCAGGGAAATCTTAGAGAATCCCGGTGAAATCTCTGGAAATCTTTTGGAATCCGTAACGCAACCCCATAAAATTCCATGAACCCTGTCAATAAGCCTACGGAATATATTGTGAAATCTTATGAAGTTTTAGAGCCGTGTCAAGAATACATGGGGTTCGATACTGCACCATTGTTATTTATTTCTCATAACATTTTTATCTCGATGTAATTTTTTTTCCTTTTTTAACTGGGAAGAAATGGGGAATTTTTACGGAATCACGCGAAGATTCGTAAAAAGTTGATGACCTTACCGTGCAGTCTTATCACCCCCTTAATTTACAATCGCTTAATTAGTTGATAAGCAGATTATAAGACCAGATTAAATATAATAATTTCCCAACGCTGCGGGGAGGAAGAAAATATATAATATTATAATGCTCGCAGCATTATGCAGCCCATATATTTCGCACGAACCAACATTAAGCTTGCAACTTTTCCCGGTGGGAAACAGCGGGGGAAAAAAAATATGGCGGGAAAGAAAAGTATAAACAATTTTATTCTGAAAACTTTTACGAGATGATTTTATACCCTGCAGCGCGCGCGGATATAAGGAAACCATAGAGATTTTGGTACACGGTAGTGAAAAGGGGAGTAAAGCGGTTTGCGGAAAAGAAGGCTATCTGCATGTTTTAGGGACAAGCTGTGTTGGAAAATTCGCATTGAGGTTTCAACCGCGCGTAATCAGAGTTTTGAATATTTTATTAAGACGAAAAAGTTGAATGAAGGGAAATCTAATGTGAGAGTTTGTAATTCGTTCGTTTTTTTTTTCACCCCCATGAGTTAGTTTATGCGACCATTTTTACCTTCGGCCCTTTTTTACTATTCTCTTTATTTTTTGTTGCTCTTTTTTTAACAGCGAAGGTAATGGAGGTAGAAGAGCTGCTGTAATTAGCATTAATTACGAAGCTGGGACCATTAGTCTCTGCTACAGGTGTATACACCCCATTTGCTTCTGTTTCAATAAATCATGAAATTTGTTTATGCCAAATGATCCTATGCTATAGCGTCGAATCTACCGAGAAAGCGTTACTGTTCGTTTTTTTTTATTATTTTTACCAAGTAATTAATTTTTCATTTTGATGATGATTACAATTAACGAATCAGATGATATTGAATACTCTCACTTAAATGTGCAGAACTATACATAATGCGTTGCAATGGAAAACTATGAGGTGCGGAATATGCGAGCGTTTAATTTATGAGATGATTAGCTAAACTTAAATTTAATTGGTAATTACATTCTTCCAATAATTAGTAATTATTTCTCCTATTATATACTCACACTTAGATCTTCCAAGTTAACGCAAGTCGTATAATTGCTCCATACATGATTCGATTCCGGATGTCTGTACCATTCGCCATTTGGCTCGCAATCCTTGTGCGCCAAACCTGTAATTATATTAATTGGAGATGAGGAAACATTAAATTTATAGAGAATTTTTTCTTACATAATATTTATAAGGGTACCGAAAAGCCGATGTTATAAAATAATTACATAGAAATTCTTTTGACCTTTGGGAGTGGTTTTAAACTGATTTATATATGAGTTTTTGAAGAAACAAAATTCGGGTGGTCAGCCAGTTAATTTTCTTCTTTTGTAATTAGAAAAAATTAATTTAATTATTCGATATTCCCGTGTTACGATTGCGAAGAACAGAGTCGACGTGCAGCGTATTTCAACAGTTGTTTGAACGTGAACATCTGAACGTTTAATCCTAAACGTTGTGAATCTGGAACACCTTAGGAAGTTCGGATACTACGAGCGGAAATCTGAAGACATCTTCTAATTAACTTCTACTTAGAAATCTGAGGTGTGAATTATTGTGGAATAATGAATAAAAAATGAAACAATCAAGCGACTAACATTCAATTAAAATATACCAAAATCTTCTTTGAATTCAAAGACTCGCAGAGGCTAGCGCTGCCCACCAGGAATTTTAATGTACTTAGTTTATCTTCATCCTCTGATGATCAATAGTTCGAACAAAAATCTGCTTCTCTAAAGTCCTCTAGGTTCATCGAAATTTCCTTAAGGATTTCTGACCCCATATATTGAATTCAAGACTTAGCTTCTTTCCTATGAATAAAAAGGGATCTTTTTCGATTGATCCCAGTGGGATTTTTTTAGAGAATGATTTTCGGCACGAAAATATCGCAGGCAATAGGCTTCGGATTTCTTGCGATTGTTAGGCGAAAAATGAAGTCTTCATGTATTTTGACCCCAGAAACACGATTCCGTCGAGTAAATTGAGCTGGGAATAAATCCCATTGAGTCAACTTAATTTTTTCACTTTTCAGAGCGATAAATTGACTTGATCGAGAAAAATCAAAGGCTAATAGTCTTTAGATTTTCGTAATTTTTGGGGCCAAAAATATTTCTCTTATCGTTTGCACGACTGTTTCCTCATATATTTTGATCACGTTTTCGACTAGCCATACTAGAAAACACACATCAGAAATACACCTAGCGAGGTTCTCAAAAATTTCTTAGGAGTTTAGGAGGGAATTTTTCAATGATTCACTCGAGTTTTTTTTTCTTGTACGATACGAAACAAATTTATTAATCTAGTGCATGGATACAAACTTGATGTATAATTATAATTGTTTTTTACACCGGAAATCTAATTGTACGTTTGCTTTTTCTTTGTGTTGCAGTATGCGTATTGCGTGATCTACTCCTCAGAAGATTGCCTTCAATGCTGCCTACAGATTTTGCATCGTCTTGGCAATCAACTGGAACTCAGAGCGGGGCATTGCCTAGTTTCTTCGAGAATCAACTTCTCTTCATCCCTCATCCAGTCTACATGGGTCTGCAACACATGAGATATACAAGTTCTTCTTTTGCAGGGGTAAGCATTTATTATCTTATTTCCTTTATGAGTGCTTAGTAAAATCTATCATTGATAGTCCCAAGAATATGAATTGCATCCCCTTAGAAATTTTTTTCAAACTTCTCCTCATGAAATGAGATTCATTAACTTATTTTCTTTATTAGTGCTTAGTAAAATCCATCATTGAGAGTCCCAAGAATATGAATTGCATCCCCTTATGAGAATTTTCAAACTTCTCCTTATGAAATTAGATTTATCAACTTGTTTCCTTTATGAGTGCTTAGTAAAATCCATCATTGAGAGTCCCAAGAATATGAATTGCATCCCCTTATGAGAATTTTCAAACTTCTCCTTATGAAATTAGATTTATCAACTTGTTTCCTTTATGAGTGCTTAGTAAAATCCATCATTGAGAGTCCCAAGAATATGAATTGCATCCCCTTAGAAAATATTTTCAAACTTCTCCTCATAAAATCAGATTACCTAGTACTACCCAATGAACTTAGTAACTTCATGCATGCCCATAATATAATTTATCAACCACGCCAATAAGGCACAACAATAATATATTATTATACATATGCTTTGTTACTATTTATTAGAATTTGATCATCATACACATCATACAATAACTTATACATTATGTTATAATAACTAGATCATATAATAAGTCACATATGAAGTTAACTCATTGACTCTTTGTATTACAGGGTGCATCTCCAACGTCGCTTCGGTTGCTGCCGCCGTTGGACGTCGTGGGAGCCCGGACTCCTCCTGTCCCCCGGGGGGAGTCCACCGGGTCTTCAGGGGGTGTCCCCTGGGATACAGCGTGGCCTCCCACCACCCCCGGGGTCCCAGGGGACATAGTCCCTGGGGACGTAAGTCTCCTCTTAGGAGACTTACTTCCCTGGGGACTAGTCTTCGGGGGCGCAAGTCCCTGGGGACATGTCTCCGGGGATTCGGCATCTCCGGATGTCGGATCCCTGAAGACATCTCCCCAGAGGACTAGCCTCCGAAGACAACCCGGGAAAAGGAGGTCCCAAGCGGACAGTCGTCTTCGTGATTTCTCTAGAGAACCAAAAAACAGAGCGTCCGGGTCAGGCCTCCTTTTCCCGGGTTGTCTTCGGAGGCTAGTCCCCTGGGGAGATGTCTTCGGGGATCTGACATCCGGGGATTCGGCATGTCAGATCCCCGAAGACATCTCCCCAGGGGACTAGCCTCCGAAGACTAGTCCCCAGGGAAGTAAGTCTCCTAAAAGGAGACTCACTCCCCCAGGGACTATATCCCCTGGGACCCCCGGGGGTGGTGGGAGGCCACGCTTGTCCCAGGGGACAGTCTAAAGACCCGGATGAACTCCTCCCGGGGGACAGGAGGAGTCCGGGCCCTCACGTCGTCCAACGGCGGCAGCAGGGGAAATATTAAGTACCTAGAATATACAGGAAACATATTAATAATGATGTACATGTAATAATATATTATTGCTAGTATTGTATCATACGTATTATAACAAATATATGTATATTATATTGTATTATAATATATTATATTATATTCTATCACGTCATATTATATTATATCATATTATGTTATATCATGTTATACTGACTGATAATTAATTCATAACGCGTAAATACCTGCAAAGTATTGTTGAATGCCATGTAACTCCTGCACATCGTGGTTCGAAGTCGAATAAATACTGTGAAGAACTAGGCACATTCCATGTCCATTGATTATAAAGCTGAAATAAGAAATTAGCTGTGTAAGAAATAAAGTATACCTAATTGTAATATTGAACCTCAAAATATATCAATAAATTTGTTCAGAGTATAACAACGAAGAAAATAATATTGTCAAACCAAAATCCCGACGACAAATTCCCTAATCTAATAGATAGACGAATTTATAGTGTCTGAACACGGAAGAAACTATATAAAAATATTATCATTGAATAAATTCGAATAAAGAAATTCGTTAGAAGTTAACAGTTAGCAGTTAACGGTAGCAGTCCTGTCGTATTCTCAAAATTGCTCAATTAAATAGACGAAGGACTATTAGAATCGACGTTATTCCCAACGGGAGGATAATCTGTACGTTGCATTCAACTTTAAAACAAGAATTAAACATCCTACCGTATCTGTTGTCGCTCTTCGTGACTCGTACCAGAGATGGAAGACGATGAAATGTTAAGAGACGTCCTCACTTCATCCGTTTTCGGTGCTTATCTGTCCACCAGGAAGATAAAACAGGCTGTCGTGATCCAAAAATGCATTTCAAAATGTGGTGGTAAATTCTTCTCCGGAACTCTTCAAACATCACTCAAGTCTACTTCAATTCTTTAACTGAAATACACAGTGATACTTTTAAAATTATATTACAATCAATAAAACCTTTATAATAGTATTCAAAAACAAGGAAGTAATAATGAAGAAGAACACTTTCTTCTTGTCGTTAAATAATCAAAAATATCTTATAATATTTTCAAGTACTTTTTCAAAATAATTGATCAAGTACGGCGCTGTGATATTGTCAGATAGTTCGTACACCGCAGGAGGAGGTCGGACGGTACCGGGGTGGGTTTTGTGTCAGGGAACAGGGATGGGGTGGGTAAGGGGTGGAAAAGCCTCCATTAACACTCACAACTACGCGAATGTTGCCGCGCATTGTGCAGGTAGGAAATACGTATACCCCTAGTTTCTGTAAGACTGACGAGCACGGAATATAGTGTACGAAAACCTTTGGGCAATGTAGCAGCTGTGGTACCTTCGACAATGGCGTAACATTAATAACAATCTGTCGTAACGTGCTGTCCAACGTCAATGTATAGGGTTTACTCGATGTACCAATACATCGACTGACGGATTACGTTTCCTTTGATGCGAGTATAAAAATGTAAAAATCTTTTCTACCTGCAGTTAACCGCCTCATGGATTTTTCAAATCAAGGGTGAATAAAGGTAGGCAATTTTTTTCCACCTTCTCATTTCTCTTAGCCACTTCAGTGCCCCGGGGTTTTCACCTGTTTTTTTATTTATACACTAAACACGAAATGGTTAAAGGTTTAGGTCGCTTTTCCCTCGTTTTCGATTTACCAATAAGGTATAGTGCCTCGCAAGGAATTTGCTTGGCAGCTTTCAGGGTTATCCGAAGGTACTTTGAACCCATTCGTCTGTCTAGTTCAGACTATTGATATGCTAGAGAGGTAGCTTTTTGAAGAAGAAGTGAAACTCTGAGGGTTGCAAAGGGTCTGACTGACGGTTAAGTATAGCGGGTTAGATTGAATGATCTTATGCTATAAATTCTAGCTAACTGGGAACGTAATAATTTCGTGAAAATTTTGCTTCGCTACTTAAAAACCACCGCTTATACAGTTCATCGCCTGGTACCTACAAGGGTTTGCTTGTGTTCTTTGCTAACGAAAAATAACACTTCGTTAATTATTCGAAAACATCATCATCACAGCGGAGAGTTGCCTCCTGCCACTGCTCGTTTCAAACGGAAATAAAGAAAAAAAAAAAAACAAACCCCAAAAAACAACAAGAAACCTTCGTTACATTATTTAACACGAGTACTTTTCTTCTTTTTTTCAAAGTTCGTTTAAAAAATTCACGATTCAGACGTGACGACAAGATACATCGTTTCCTCGACGTAATTCGTATAGGTTTTACAATTATACGAAACGTTTTAACGATCTATATTTCACAAGCTTTGTAATTTTACCCGCAACCCATTTCAAGTTTACCTTCCATACGTCCTACATATCCATATAATTGTTAGAATTTGTCTCGCTAAGTAATTAAAAGCTAACAATTGTCCTATCTACCTTTTCTACGATTATCAAATTCACGTGGATTTCTATTTGAAAAAAAGACCGATGAAAAGGACATCATCCCAGGTAAGATGTGTTAAATAAATTTCATCCTTTTACTAGAAATTATTTCAGAGGATTCTTTGTAATAATTATTCTGAATTAACTATCGGAAGTCTGAAGGTGTTAATAAATTTTTAAATTTATTACCGGTATATATCGAGTGGGTAATAATTTTACAACGATCTCAATTGAAACTGGCTTTTTTTTGTGTCTGCTATTTTTTTTTTTCAATTTTTTATAGGTTTTCTTCCCTTCAACGTAATTCAAACTTGATTATCGTGAGTGCCCATCAAAACGAAGGCCTCTACCGGAATGCTTGCGACTCTCATCTCATTCGATGTATATTTACTTTTCTACTTGAAACTGTGCCAATAAAAATGGACATCCTTAACCAACCGAACCACAAAATCGCAGGATAATTATAAACGGTTATTGAAGAAAAATTTCGGAACTCGATTTATTTGTACTTACAAGTATCTATAATATTTTCAACGATATATATAACGCGTTGGGTTTGAGATTGTTGAATTGCTCGGAAGATTCGAAGTAAAAAAGAAAAGGAAAGAAAAAAAAAGGAAGAAAGAAAGAGAGAAAGAAAGAAATAAAGAAGAAAAAACAGACTTGGAGTTGAAAGTGATACGGTACGTGAGTTGAGTGTAAATTTTCAAGTCAAAGCTACTCGTTTTATTGGGTTGTATAAGGGTTTCCAGATTTTGCATGGAAATGGAAGAAAGGGGATTTAGGGTAAGGGTTCAAAGTTTGTTTATAGTTTCCTGGGATTGCTTTGGATTTTTAAAGTGGGGCTTATTCCAGTTTCCTCAGCATTTAAATTTCGGTAAACGGTTTCCGAGGAGAACGCGAACAGCAGGCTATACTGCAGCTTACGGTGGTTTTTTTCTTTCCATTTATTATAAATATCCTCAAGCTGCCGGCCCCAAATCCATAAAAAAAAAGAGGGAATACATAAAAAAAAATTCAAGCATCACGATCCGAGGGTGTGAAAGATGAATTCAAACGGAATTTAAAGATCACGTTGAGCCCTCTCGTACGACGCGAAGGATCCGCGATTAATTTTCAATTTTTTCATCTTCAAGGTTTCAATTACCGTCGAATTAAACATGGAATTCACGGGGTTGCATTATAGAGCAACAAAAAAAAAATACCGTAGGTCTGTTAATTTTTTTATTTCTTTTTTGTACCGAGTCTATGTTGAGATTCTTATTTATTTGGGCGATAAGAGAAGAGAGCTGTGTTCTAAGAACAAATAATTCTCCGCACTTCGTTTTGATGGATTTTGTTGCAAAACTTTTCTTATTTTTTTTGTTTGCACGCCCTTTGAAAATAAAAAAAAAAAATCCTAGACAGCGTATAACCGCAGTAAAATTAAGTAGCGCAGATAAGAAGATTTTGTTGAGAACTTGTACGTATTTTATCGAGACAAAAAAAAAAAAAATCGCTACAACGATGTAAATAAGAGAAACGAGATATTTAAGTTTTTTTTTAAGTGTCTGGATGAGATTTTTGTTCACACGTGTTTCCACAGTCTAAACAGCTGTCGTTGCATAATATAGAATATTTTCTGATCTGCGGAGTTCAACTTACTGGAAAAAGAACGGAAGTAGAGAGAATATGACGTGAAAGACGCCATTGAAAACCTCCCTTTTATTATAGTCACATATAAACGGTTCAGTTCACTCTAAGAATTCCAATAAAATATTATCATTTTTCTGGAATATCTTGACGCGAAATACCCTACGTCTCCGTTTTATGTAATTTTTCAATAGCAAAATTTTTATCGAACCGAACGTGAACTTGGGTAGCTTACTACTTCAGGTACTGAAAATAGTTTCCGTCTCTATTATTCGTCGAAATTTAATTTCAGAACGCAATCCACATACCGAGATAATCTCGCGAAGTACTAGGGAATTTTCTAAAGCGTGGATTATTTTTTTTTCACAAATTTCATTTTTCACAAATTAAATAATATCCGAAACTCGTTTGAGAAATTAAAAATTCCGAATATATTTGCACCCCAAATAAAATGAGTAAATTATAAAAAAGTTTCAAGAATTTCTATGTATAGCAGCGACTGTTGTATTTTTATCTCACAATTATATTTGAAACTTTCAACGATTAAATAAAATCGCATCACCCTTGTCTGGCTTAATTTACACCCACCTTCTTTTTTTTTCTCAATTTCATTCAATTGCGATTTGCCTTAAAAATCACGTTTACAACTGGCTAGACGTGGGAAGAAACATTAAGGAATTAAATTGCGAGTAGCTAAAAATATTTTAGAATTTATATTATTTTACTTTATTCCATCTATCAGATAAATATACATGGTCAACCCAATTTGAGAAGAACGAAACAAGAAACCAAAGAAAAAAGGGTGTCAGTTTTTGTATATGTGTTTAGACGACGACGTTGAGTTGTATAAAGACCTACATCTTTTTTCTTATTGGTCAGTTTTATTGGTCAAGTTTTACGAGATCACGTAACGTATGTAGGTATATATGTGTAATATATGTAACGTATATAACAAATGGATAGACATAGGCACATATATAAATATATAGGTGGTGGTTCGCGAAGCTGGGAACGTAGTAAACGAAACCATCCAACCTTGTTAAAAGTTATACCTTTTTTATTCGGAAACCGTTTTCCTGATCACCTCCACTGAAGCGAGGTAATATAAACGATCTTTATTACTTTTCTACCTTTATACGTGTAATCACCTAACGTAGACCTATTTTTATTATTTTTCTTCTTTTTTTTTTCTCGTTCCTTTTATTTTCCAAATTAGCCACGCAACGCATATTATACGATCTGTACGACGTTATTTTATAAATCTACTCTATAATCCGTTATGTCCTAGAGGGTAGAAAAGTGTAACGAGAAAAAACCAAAAACGGAATGGAAAAAAATGTGCAAAAAAAAATACAGAATACAAAACTGAATGTAAAAAAAATAAAACCAATCTTATATTTCGAAAGAGCATCAAAGAATATAAGTTTTGAATGTATTTTTCATATGCTTCACCACAGGCTTCAGCTTTCAAAGAGTTTCGAAAAATGGGAGGGAGAAAAAAGACGATAATATATTTTTATATTCGGGCACCGAAGAATGAAAAATTTAACCTAAAAACAAAATAATAAAAGAAAAAGAAAAATACATTAATCGAAGATGAAAGAACGTGATTTTTGTGGGCGTCGATGTGAAAAACAAATGAAAAGAACAGAAAATTTTATTCAGGCAACTAGGAGTGACTTTTTTAAGAATTTTTTTGAAATGTTTATTGGCGATAAAAATTATGGAGATCATTAGTAAATCTTAATCCTAATTCTTCACGTCTTAAAATCAGCCCATTGCGTACAATGCAATTTTAAGATTCTCAAATTTTCTTAGTTAGCAAAAAGAAACCAAAAAACAAATAATAAATGAATAAATGAATAAATAATTGAACGAATGAATTTATGAATGAATGATTTCTTCAGTCTGATTAAAACTCATGCTTTCCATATTTCGAATTTCCAATTACATTATACCGTGTACCGCAATCAACGAATACTATTAGTGAAAGTGATAACAGCAATAAAAGCATTCGAGTTCTATTCGTTAGCTTTCCGGGCGTAGCTTTCATCCGAGGAGCTTTTCACGTGAATATCTGTACGTGTACCCGACTTAATCCGGCCTTGTGGAATTCTCTAGCTCTTCTAAATTTAAAATCATTGCTAGAGAAACGCCGGTTAATTGCTACGACTTTTTCTCGACTCAATAAAGTGGTGTACAATTCGTACATCGTCTCGCGATAAAATTCATTATCCAATTCTAAAATTAAAACTCCATTATAACAACATCGATAAAAAAAAAAGTTGGAAATTTTTAAATGCGAACCCTTTACAGGGTTCGTGTTGTCGATTATCGACCTTCGACATCCTGATAACCTTTGGGTTCTTCTTCAAAACTTTTGACAGGCAATCCATTCCGAGTCTACTCTAATATGTACGCGAAATATATACTATGTGAATATTGACTAAACAGGAAACAGGATCGGAAAATTTCACACGCTAACTTGACGTAGAAAAAGACAGCTTTATATTCAGTTTTTTTTTTCGTTCTCTTTGCTAGATGAATACGTTTTTTATTTATTTTTTTTTCTATGATAGATCGTATAGAATTATACAATAGCTTTCAATCGTATACATCGCATCTGCACTTTCTCGAAAACGTTAAAATGAATTGCGTCGCTCGTTTCGAAGAATAAAATTTTCTACATTTCTTTTTTTCGAAAACATGAAAGAATAGCGTATAAAGATAAAAGTTTCTCTCGTTGCTCAGAACGAAAGCTCTGAAAGCTGTTATACGTATCTATAGGTCGTTCAAATCCCATTTCCAACGAGTATCTGCACCACGCTCAGAGTTGTTTTCAACCTATTTTACCCATAAATGTCGTCTATCAGCCGCACCTGAACACAATTTGAGTGTCTCTTTCGGTTCTTTTTTTTTTTAATCTTCATTTTTCACCTTTTTTTCTGTTTCGTCTTTCATTTCTTTCGCTGTTCTAATTCTATGATCCCCGCACACATGTATCCAACGTTTTTCGATACGAGTTTGAAAGCTTTGCCGCACGCGGTGAAAAGGTGTACAGGGTATGTAATAACCCCTTTTTATAATGAAGTGAAGTCAGTTTATCACAGGAAGCGTACAGGTATAATGGATTCGTATATTTTATCGTATCAAAAGTCGCGAACTTAAGAATGAAAAAGTTAGTTGGGACGCGCCGCACAATGTCACAGTCACGGTTTTCAGACTTTCAAGCTCTTTGGCGAAGAAGGGAGAGAAAAAGCTTTTAAATTTGTTCAAGCAGCAGTCACTCTCCTCCAACATAAAGAAAAAAAGAAAAAGGATTCAAACAAAAAAAAAGAAAAATAAGAAGAAAAACCGACAAAACAACGACGCGTGTATATAATTACCCGCAACTTCTTTTTCATACTTAACATTTTGCATTTTATTTTTTGCATCCCTCTTTATTTATTTCTCATTTTTTCTTCCCTTTTAATTTTTATCTCGATGTTTTAGTATACGCATCGTCAACTGAAGAAGAATGTTCGAATTCAAAGTTTTTAACGAAAAAAGCTCGTCTGAACTATAGTTTTTTTCTCTCTTTTCTTTTCTTTATTTCTTTAAGTGGAATCTTTTTTTTTCGTTTTTTTTTTTTTTGCCAGTTAGTAAGACGCCGAGCAAACGTTCCAACAATTAACCGAATAAACCAATTATGTAAGTACAATTAAAGCGAGAGTATTCGAGTCTAATTATATTCCTATAATATATCGTTGTCTTTACGTGGAAAACACCTTCTGAATTGAAAAGGTTCAGGTTACAGAATTCAACTTTTAATTATTAGTTACTTTTAATAGCCGTATAATATCGATGGACTGTGACATGCGGGTTGATTTTAATTACGACTTGCTCATTTTCCGTACAAAGAAAAAGCAAAAAAACAAAAAAAGTACCATCGAATTGAAAATAATTAATTAGCATCCGAATTCGGAATAATTCGCAATATTGGGTAATGCAGAGATTGTAAATGAGAATAAAAATTTTCAAACAGAAAAAATAAAACGACATGAGTAATTAGTAGAAATGAAAACAAGATAATTTTTTTTTTGAAAAAATAGAAGTTAATTAAATACAAAAATTTAATTCATAGAAATTAATTGCGACCGTGAATATTAATGACTTTATGTATTTTACTTTTGTTCGTGAATTAATTTTTAGTCTCTCAGAATATGAATATAAATTTGTATTTTACTTTTCATTTTTTTTCCATTTTCAATTCAAGAATACAGTTTTCGTTACGTGAGCCGTTAACATTGATTAGTCGTTTAATTACGATCAGTTGTCGTTAAGAAGAGGTAAAAAAAAAAAATTCTATACCTTTGGACACGTCGGTTATAACACTAGAATTTTCTAACGCATATAACGCGCGGATTGTGATACGCGAATATCAGACTTATACCCCGTGAAAAAAAAACGTTCGAAAAACTCGGTAATACCATAAAAATTCCTGCGTTTCGCCGATCCCTTTAAGCCACGAAGGTGGCGGTGGTCGTTGAAGAGCATATTCCCAGGGTAATTTCCGAGGCACGAGGGTGTATCTGAGTTAATAATAATATAATTCGGAAGCGAAAAAGTTTTTCTCCTTTTTTTTCCCCCCTCCCTCTCTTTTTTTCCCCCATTGCTTTACTTCCTCATTTCATATTAAAAGCTACAGTTTTTACTTTAGATTTTCAATTTTCCTTACATTATACGTTTACGGACTGCACGTTATCATGGTTTTATATTTTCAAAATGTTTTTTTTAAACCTACAGAAAATAGATCCACATCAGAGGATACTGGGAGATAATTTATTATGAAAATTGGTACACATTCTCATCCCCTGCGGTGCGCGGGTATAACACATTGGGCATATGAATTTCGCGCGGTTTTCCCATCGTCCTAAAAATTTTCATCTGACCCATCGGAACCCTGAGTACCGGCGAAAAAGCGGTATAGAAAATCACCTTTGGGGCTTTCTATGTGTGTAGAGGAAATTATCGCGTATCCCCAAACGTTAAATGTTATACGAAACATTGTAGTGGAAAGAGGGATGAAAATTTCGAGGCCACCTCTGGCGACCAGGACCATAATGACAATAATAATAATAATAACTGTAATCATTATTATCGCCACAAGGTACACGGAATGGAATTTTGAACCCCGCAGACGCATATCTCAAAGTTATAATAACCTGCAGCTGCACCTGCTGTCCACATTTACGTACCCTGAACTGTTTTCAAAACACATTCTGTAAATCGACGAAGCCAAAACCCGGAGCTTTGAAAACCACAAAGAGATCTACGTAGCCCAATCCTCAAAACTGTAGTTAGTTTCAACCCTCTGAACCGTAATTAGATCTAGGCGGTACACAGGTGGGGGTTGTGTTACATAGAAAAATTTTCGGTAATGTCCTTGAGCTTTATATACGATTAAGTTCGCAACGAGTATTATTAACAATATAAAAAAGTTTACGTGGGTAAATATAGATACCTATGTATATGAAATAAAAACGCCGAAAGTCCTATTAGCCAACAACAAGCCGCAGACAAAGCTTAATTTTTTTGTTCTCTCATTTTCTTCGAGGCGTGGCGTCGGGGAAGGGTGAAGGTAGGGGGGACAATAAAAGGTAATTTGATCAACCCGTTAAGGTCAACGATATCGTTATCATTTTCACCCTGATGGTAAACAATCTTGATTATAACCAGAATCCGGATTGAATCCTTTACAAAGATTACAAAAAAATTCTGTACAAATCTTTTTTTCCTACACGTATTATAATAGCTAATTGTAAGATTATTCTCATGTACACGTATGAGATAAATTTTGGCCATATCGAAAAAGTTAAAAGTATAAAGACGCTCAGTTTTTTTCTCCGTTTTTTTTTTTTTTTTTTTAGATGAGATGGAAGCGGAATCTGCACGCATCTGGGAGAAAATATCATACGTACCTAAACGCCGAGAAGTGAAAAAGAGAAGAAGAAAAAAAAAAGAAGAAAACAAAATGGGGAAGAGAAAAGTTACACGCAGATTTATCTGACGCTTGAATATGATATAAAAGGTGGATATTATATTATAATATATAAAAACCTGCTGCGGCACTAGGTCTTTGTTTCAAGGTTTTTTTTCAGATTTATTTATATTCTCAACTGTTACAAAATGCGGAGTAATTTGATAATTTTGTCCATTTTATTTAGTAAACGAGGACAAGGTTCTCGCTTTCTTACAACAGTATACTGTACCAGCTATTATAATAACCGAGAGCAGCGCAACTTTGGGGGGAGAGAAAAAAAAACTGCAGAAAGACTACCTATATTGTACCCGTGGGAATTTTCGTGTACTCCCTTTTCTCGTTTCGTTCATTCCCCATTTTTCCATTTTGTAAACGAGATCTTCCCTATACTTTTTTACAAGCAGAAACAAAAAAATTGAAACCAAAAAAAAAAATGAATAAAATGGCTTCGAAACGTATTACATACAACACCGCGTTTTGTAAAAAGAAAAAAAAAACGGAAAATTATTAAAGAAAAAAAAAAAGAAGAAACAGAAATAACTGTAAATAAACCAGTTTGATGAGATGTCTGCACAGGGGAAATCGAGAGATAATTGGAAAGAAAAAGAATGATAAATCATCAACTTTTGTACATGATGATTTATTTTATTTTTCTCGTTTTTCTATTCTTCATCGCGCGATAATCGAGGTATGAAATTATGAGAAAGTGAAGGAGTGTGTGCGTTAATGATATCTATATTATAACATGTGGTACCTTCGAAAATCGGGAAAATCGCGCTTAGTGGACGGAAAATTTTTTTATTACCTTTACTACCCAACATTACAAGTTTCGCTGATCTTAGCAGCTGCCGCCCGGATATAATCGGGCCACGTTTTTTTTTTTTTCACACGACATATACGATACATAAAAAGAGTGAACGTGCGTTAATATTATTTATCATCGGCATCTATATATAATCGTATAAGATTTCCGTAAAAGATAATAAGATCAATTTCTATATAATAAATATAATATGAATTATTACGAGGGCATGAAAAAAATATGTAACGTATAAGTTCTTATATTTCCAAATCCTCGAAACGTGATTCGAGTTACCAAAATCTATAGATGGGTATCCATGGATATAAAATACATTATCCATAACCGCCGTTGTGGAAGCTGGTGGATAAAATGGGGAAGGAACGAAAAATATGTCCAGATAAAATCGTTGCATTTCGTATCATGTATGGTAAACGGGAATCCGCGAAGGGAATACGGAAATAAAAAAAAATATTTTTATCAAGAAAACAACTTCACTGCGCATATGGGACGTTAACATTTATATAAATAAAACAGGATCGTTTCGCGGGGATAAAATGGAAAAAAAAAAAATGAAAAAAACATTCATATGCATACGAAAATACATCAACAATGCATGCATCGCTCGATATCGGAGCGAATAAACTCCTCTGCATTCGTTCTGGATTTGAAAAACCATTTTTATTGTATATAGGAATCGTATGCGTATATATGTAGATGCATATATATTCATCTATAGACCGACTCAAGGGATCATCGACGATATGCGAAAATGTGAAAATAGGATTTTTCTATACGCCTGTGAATCGACGCTCTATTCGACATTTGTAAGAACATTATCTCGTTTTTTTTTTTGGTCTTCTGTTAAGGTAGGAAAAAATTAACTTTGGGATAAAAGCGATTAACGCGATATGGTAAATTTTGATCGCCTTTTTTTTCATATATAGTTTCGCAAGTCGGAAGAGCGCGCGCGTAATTTCGCCAGCGATATTAGGTGGTACGTATAACATCCCGCAGAATGAGAAAAACTATTTTCATTAGAGAGCGAAAATTGCTCTAGAGTTGGATGTGTATTACTCGAACACCCTCCATTCGGAAGAATCCCGAACTAATATCATTGAGATATTAATTTAATAAAAACGTTGATATTTTCGCGGTGTATTTTGTCGTATACTAAAAATTAAGAAGCAAAAATTAAGGCCTGATAGCAGCATGTTTTTTGCGGTGAGTAAAAAACAAAAAAGAAGCAATATTGCGTCAGATTTTACCTTATGGAAAATTTCGAAAATTACATTAAGAGCGCAAAGTTGAATGAAAAAAAAAAGAATTAAAAAGAAAAAAAAAAATGTTATATTCTTACGTACCTATACACGTCATATATTACGTGTTGAAGCGTTACTAAAATTGCTTCTATTCAATCCCTGCAGGAGCTATAGCTATAAGCTAGCTTCTGTTTCGTAAGGTTTTCTTCCCTTTTATCAAATACCGTGGTAAGGTATTTTCTATTATACTCCTATGCGAGAATGGAAACCTCACGACTTCGTATCGTTTCTATATATTACAACAAAGCTTTTTGAATTCATGTTATGTGTACATAGGTATGTATACGTATCTATGTACACAATATTCCGACAATGCCGTGATCATACCTAATACAACGCGCCCTTTCTTCGTCGACGGTCGCCTCGAACTGACTAATAAAATCCAATAATCGAACATATCTCACGGTTTCTGATTAATTTTCACGAAAAAAAATGGTGTTTTCTTTCCATGAGAAGATGAACCGTTAATTTTTTTTTTTGCTGTTATAATTCCGAACTATATTTTGCGCGACGTAATAAATTTTACTTCACGCGGTGCAAACGAGATGAGATATGGAGAAAGAGAGAATGTGATATCTTTATACACCTTCCCCGATTATATATAAAAACATTTTTCATCATTCAAAGATCTGTCGATTTTCACCCAAGATTTCAATCGCGTACGAAGGTATATAGGTATACGATAATACCTACATGAAAAAAACGGAGAGAAAAAAAAAGGAACATGATTTATGATCGCGATGACCCTCGCCTGTCGGTGTTCGTCGATTTTTCGTTGGACGATTTCAGACGCCTAAGGGATAAAGATTCTCGTATAGATCAACCTTTTTGCAATAATTTAAGTACATGCATTAGTAAAAAGTGTTGTTTTTTGTGATACGTATAAAAGAAATAACGAACGTGTGCAAGAATTTTTATGAATTTTCTTCGAACCTCATTTATATTGTAGAAAAAAAAAAAAAAGGAAAACGAAAATTAGTTGAACCGGAGTAATGTAATCGTGGAAGGAGAAGACTAACTTTGAAGGTATGTAAAACGACCACATAATCCGCATGATTATAATCATGATAATTATTTTTCGCTGAAAATTTCCACGTTTAAAATTTCACCTGAAAAAGTGAAAAAAAAAATGACGAGGTAGCTTTCAGAGTAGATAAGTGCCTCATATCCACCCTTTTTTTTTCACAACCTACTCAGACATGCGCAAATTCTGGTGAAATTTTACCAACTATACTTCACGAAGCTCGACGATCTTTGAAAGTTGCAAAATGTACAACTGAAAATAGGAAAAAAAAAATTTTCGTGTAAATTGAGTCAAACTCGTTTTGATATATATGAAATGGTTCCCGATGGTAAGTACTTTTGTTTTTTTTTTTTTGTCGTTTTTTGTATTTCGTTCCCCGCAAAAGTTTTCCGAATAAATTTCCGACAAATGGATGTGTCAGAATAAAAGAATAGCTAAAACGGGGTGTCGTAAATGGGCTGTTTGACCTTCTTAGAAAATTTCCCATAAGTATAGTTTTCGTTATTTATCGCCATAAATTCATTACCCTTATACTTTCCTAAAGGATATACGATACGTGCGGATGAATATATCACGACAGAAATATAAGGTAGGCACAAAATTACTTTCCTTTCATTATAATTACACAAATTTAACGAACCCTGTCCGGAGATCATGAGAATTTCAATCTACGTAAGTTTTATAATAATAAAACAAACTAACCCTTTATTATTCAACGAATTCGTTTCCCTAGTTTTACGCGAGACGATTTTCATCATGGTTTTTATCACGCTAAGATGATAAGATCCTGTACCAACCGTATAAAATCTGGGGATTTGTTGATCGTGGTAAAACGACCCGACCGACCATCCTCCTTATTATACAGCGCACAGTTTTTACTGCAGAGTAAAAGGGACGAAAGACAGAAAGAAAAATTTGTTGAAGCCAAAGAAAAATGAACGAACGAAAAAAATCCGATCAAGACACCTCGACGAATGCTAACAAAACCAAAATTTAAGTAAAGTCACGAAAATTCGTTTTCCCACACATAAATTCTACGTATAAACTAAATCTAAATTATTTAATACCAGACAACGTGATTAATGACATGAACATTTTGGAGTAAAAAAAAAAAGATCAAAGAATATAATCAGATGTCTGAGAGAGAGAGAAATTTTTTATTCATTATTCTACTCGATTTTTTGAGGTTTCCTATTTTTTCATTTTTCGTAATTTGAATGAAAAAGAAATGAGGAAAATGATAGAAGGAAAGTAGAATCCAACTCTTCTCTACGCTAACAAAGCGCAGCTCCGTTTTACATGCACCTTTGTCATCAACTCCCTTGGGGGACACGTTATAATAAGGTATGATGTAGGATTTTGTCTGCGACGTAGCCGCTGGATGCCAAGACATTATTATAGGTATTAGCTCGCGACTGTGTCTATAGAAACTTGGTATATTATGTCTAATACGTGGGTTATATGGACTAACGTACGTTTTTAGTTTGAACATTTTCTTTTTCGCTGAACTGCAACGGCGGCAGAAGTAGCAGCAGCTAAACATCGGGGGAATATTGTGTAAGCATAATAGTTGGACAATTTGCATCTATAGTGGTTCTCTCGCCTGTTTAAAGAAAGTTTGCGACGCTTTCAGCCCCGCATACAGTTAAACCATACGAGTATCGTCGGGTCCATTATTACCTGAATTTTCAACTTGCTATGAATTTAAATCGCGAAAAGTTGAAATCCTAGACGCGTTTACCGTCTATCGACTGGATCGCGTAATCTTCGTTTGATATGATCAAGCTTCTCGAGTTACAAATTTTTGAAACGAGATAAAAATCGACCCTCGATTGCATCGCACCGTCCGGCATACCGATGCAGCTTTATTTCTTTGGTTTTTTCATTTTCACCTCACTTTTAACACCTCCTTTTTCTTCCATCCTTTACGTTTATTTTTCGGACAAACTCGCCGCCACACGGATTTATGCGAATTCGCACCGCGGACCATCATCGTCATATCCCTACAGTGCCCTCGGGCCAATTTACATTTGGGAAACGTGCCAAAGCTTGGCAAAAAAAAAAAGAGGAACTTTTTTTCCCTTCCAACTACCCGCTTGCAGTCTACCGCATATATTAACATGGACGAGATAAAGGCGGTCTGCAGATGCTCGCAAGAAAGGAAAAAAAAATCAAAAATTTACAAACAGAACAGATTACATTATATACCTACTTAAGTTTTTAGGCCCGAATATAACTCTGTATATACAACACGTGATGATATTCTATGAGCGAAATAATTCGAATCTAATAATCTTCCCGGCTTTTATAACTGGAATTAAAACTACGTGAGAGCAAGTGAGACAAAAGATCGCACAGTTAAGATTGACCCCGATGGCCGACAGAGTCGGTAGCCTCAACAGTTGTTCTCTAGAGACCGATATGAACGGTTACGTTGTAAAGTTACGCGGTCTTGGTCGTCTACGAGGTTTTATTGAAAAAAATGTTGACGGTGGTACTTATGTTTCTTTCAAAGGTGTTCCGTACGCGAAACCACCGGTGGGAGACCTTAGATTTTCCGTAAGTGTTTGCTCCGCTATTGCGATCTATTTTCCAGTAGATATACGCGCGATAAAATAGATGAAAATTTGTTAAATTATACGAATATACCTATTCGAACTATATCTTGTCACGTGTAATAGCATAATAAATTTATCGATATGAAAAAAATAACAGAGAAAATGGCCGACGCGTATAATCAGCTCGGTCATACCGTGGCGAGTAAATCACGTGGACTGATCACGTGATTTGAAAAATTGCCGCCAATAAATTTGAACAGTTCTTATCCGCGCGGAGAATTTGACGAGGCAAAATTTTACTGGAATTAAATTTTTTTTAAATCATCCCATAAAACGAGAAGAGAGAAAGAAAAAAAAAATCACGCAGATTTCATGCAGCTTAGCTTAGCTGTAAGTAAATGTGATGATTAAATATGCATGTAGGAAAAACGACCCGTGTAGCGACTAAGGCTCGTAAATTATATTCCATATTTGACGCAGGTATATCGCGTTGCTATTAATTATGATGGTATTAATCATGAAACGACCCCGACCTGAGACCATCTAATAATCTCTGCTGTCAGGATCCTCGACCACCACCGTCATGGACCGGGACTAGAGATGCGCTAAATTTCGGGAATTCTTGCGGGCAATTCGACGTCGCGACAAGAAAAATAATCGGAAGCGACGACTGCCTTTATTTAAATATCTACGTACCCCTTGCTGGGGAGGGTTTACCAAAGCCATCGAGTTTACCGGTCATGGTATGGATCCACGGTGGAGGTTTCGTAAACGGATCCGGAGATAATTTTCTTTACGGGCCTGATTATCTCATCAAAAAGAACGTGATTGTCGTATCAATTAACTACAGACTCGGCATTCTTGGTAAATTTTTTTTTTCATCGCGTTTCGATATCGAATATGTGTAACGTAGGGATTGAAAATTTTCAGGCTTTCTTAACTTGGAAGATAAAGTAGCACCTGGAAATCAGGGATTGAAGGATCAAATAATGGCCTTGAGGTGGATTAGGGAGCACGTCGAAGCTTTCGGAGGAGAAAAAAACAACGTTACCATATTTGGAGAAAGTGCTGGAGCAGCTAGTGTCCATTATTTGACATTATCACCGTTAGCGCAAGGTGCAGTAAATCTAACCGAACGAAGACGAAAAAACGATAAAAGATTCTCTTATCAAAAAATTACCTCATTTTCAGGACTTTTTCACAAAGCCATCGCCCAAAGCTCGACTGGGTTCTGTGAATGGGCTAGCAAATTGTCGAATCCAAAAAGTTTCGCAATGAGGCTGCTCGATTACCTTAAAATAAAATTAACGAATGAGCAAGAAATTGTGGACCATTTAAAAACCGTTGAATGTCCTAAACTGATCGAAGCTCAGACTAGAATTCAAACCACACAGGTAAAATATTCGAAAGTGATATTTTAATTATGAGTAATAATTTTTTTTGGTTTTTGTTCCATCAACAGGAAAAAGTAACTTGCGTATGGCCGTTCGGACCGGGTAACGACGACTTAGCGGACGTACCTTTTCTTCCAAATTTTTCAGAATCGTTAAAAAATGGCGTCGTTAAAGTACCTTTAATTTTGGGATACAACAACAGCGAGGGGATCATTTTCTCAAAGAGTTAGTAGCCAATTTTTTTATATAGAAAAAAAATAAGATGCTAATATTTTATACAAATTTCGTTTAACTAATTTTCAAATTTTTTTTGTCACTCCAATCCAGCGTTTAATTCTGACGCTTGCGACGCTATAAATAAGGATTTCAGTTACCTAGTGCATCCGCAAGTTTCGGAAAATATAAAACGAAAAAAAGCAATAACTATGACTGATTTAAAACTGGCTTACTTTGGAAACGAACCTTTGCATCCGGAAAGAAGCCTGCAAAATTTCGTCAATTTTATGAGCGATATGCAGTTTACGAACGCGATGTACGAGCTGGCTAAAGCACAGGCAAAAAAGGGCAAAGAAAAAACTTGGTTCTACAGATTTTCATTCGACAAAGGAATGTCGTTGTTTAAATTGATACTCAACGCCACGCATCTTCCTGGTAAGAAAATATGAAAAAAATTATTACATCGTAATTTTTGTAACTTTATTTTTTCGCCATAGGCGCGTGTCACACGGATGAATTGGCGTATCTGTTTTATCCCCATGGATTAGTTGGCCTCGGTTTTTTACCGCCGGAAAAAGGATCCAAGGAACGTATTTTGGTAGAAAGGATTACTCAGATGTGGACTGATTTCGCCAAAACTGGGTAAGAACAATAAATTCACGGGGTTTGAAAAAAGATTTTCTTTATCAATGACTAGAGGAACTTTTGTCTCGAAATTTTTTTTCTCTGTTTTTCGTTGCACAGGAATCCAACACCGGCAGAAAGTGATTTTGTGAAAACTGATTGGCAACCAATAAAAGCAGCTGATGAATTAAACTGCTTGGAAATCAACGAAGAACTCAGTACGGTAATAAATCCAGATTTAGAGAGGATATTGATCTGGAATAGATTACCCAATAAATTATAACTGTAAAAAAAAAGAACATAATTTAATGGCAAAACTATAAATCGATAGGTTGTGATTTTAGGTCTACATAGAATTACGATATAGCTTGTATCAGAAATATTTTTTTTTTTCCAAATATATTTCACGGTTGAAGGAATTTTTCTCCAGACTTTATTAATCTTTCCTATTTGATTTGGGTTATAGTCTGTTTTTTTAGGCACGTTGAACTTGAGATTTAACGACTGAAGTGTTTGGATCTCCTCATCCGAGGTACCCGCACTCGAACTCGGTATAGATATTGAAAAAGTTTAGCGTTAAAAAAAGAACTGAAAATCTATTTCAAATCCAAACCAAAACATGTTCGTCTTCGTAAGAATTCTACTCTTGGAAAATACCTATAGAGATACTCAAATTTCCGGTGTTTCAAGGATGAGTGTATCCACATGATAAATGTACATTTATATCGAGGTCACGAGTGAGCAGATTACGAGCTTGAAGCTTGAACGACCGTTCAAAAAACCTCATGATGTTTCAGCGGGATATGGTCAGCTTCAAATATTCAACATCTGACCCCTTACACGATTCGAGGATATCTTCACTCGTAGGTTTTACAATAATAGAAAAGAAACAGATCCTTTTTAACTCGCTACTTTCGATTGAGAAAAAGAGAAAAAAGAATAACTCGAACGGAAATAATATTTTCGCTAACTAAACTATTCCGATTAGTTTCTCTCGTATATTTTCTACATTCGACCGAAGCTTTTCGCCAAAAGTCGGTGCTGCCAGCTGTACTTTATCGGACGTAACTTTGCCGGCTGAGTCAACCGAAACGTGAACCACAAAGGAAAGAGATAGCCCGATATTCTCTGTCATCTAAAGTAGCGTACTGCGCTGCAGATTACATTCTGCACCTTTTGATAAACCATTTCGTATTCTCGCTCGTGTTTCGAACAGTGTTGAAATAGATCGGAGAGCTTTTACGTTGATTATAAATTCGGAAGTCCGAGGAAGTTTCGGATCGTTAGTGAAATAGCGATAGTCAAAAGTGGGATTCAAAAGGGTAATGACTCGCTGTGGGGAAAAAGAAGATGGAAGTTCAAGCGCAATATTTAAACGCCATTCAGAACATCGCGGGTTTTACACCTGGAGAAAAATACAGGACGATAAATTTACTGGCGAAAAAAATGGCGTCGAATTCGAAAGAGGATCGGGTCATTCCTGACGATATTCCGGAAGCTTTGATGCCACTGGTTCGCGTTGAGATAGCTAAACTTTTGCGGCAATACGACGGGATAATTGAAGCATTAAAGAGCGAAGACCTCAGCATCGTGAGACGTGCCCTTAAAGCGAAGTGGTTTTTCGAAGATTTAAAAAAAAAAGATACCGTGATGAACGTCGGGTATTTTCTCAACGATGTATTAGCAGAAACTTCGCTCTTCGCACGAACAAAAATGATTAAAAAATTTGCTACTCATTTGAAAAACGTTAAAACCGGGGCTGAATTTTTCAAAGAAATATACGAAAATTATGGTGTAAGTCAAGCTATCCCTCTGCTCTTGGCTTGCGACGAAGATTTTACGTTGGAAATGATAATTAAAAAGAATATTGTACTCCCAGTGTGGATGGTGAGAAAAATTTACCGAAAATATCCATCTCTTGTAATTAAATATCTGAAACTCAGCAAGCCAAGAGATGACGAAGGTGTCAGAAATATTCACGAAATCGACATTGAAGATTACAAAGAAATTTTGACAATCCTTGCAAAGGATCATTTCGACGATTTCATGATCATTTACAACTTGCACGAAGGAATTGACCTAAGAATTGACGAAAAAACGTCCAACAAGTTCGTCGAATCGAGTCTGAATTTGGTCATCGAGAATCCTATGAAGTGTCTGAATTTAGCACCGTTGAAAATCGTGACGGAAAAACTGTCGGATGAAGAATTTAAAGAAATGTTTAAAAAATTGTTCCCACCGAATCAAGACGAGTTTGACTACGATTATTTGTACGACAAACTGAAGTATTACAAATCTAAGGAAAACAGGGCGCAATTAATTCTGGATATTTTCAGCGAGCTTTACGGCGAGGATCTTTTAAGTTGTAAATTTTTAACAAGTCGTAATTTCGAACGAACTTTACCCGCCCCAATGAGGGTCAAATACGCGAGGTCAAGGTTGAAACGCGACAAATTCTGGTATTATTGGGACCAGCATTATTCCTGGCGATGTTACTTGCCGACAAATGAATCGATTCCTCTTATAATCCGAGAAATCGGAAGGACCTCGAATTACAGTAAACGTATCGGGCTGCAGAAGCATTTATTTTTTACCTGCGAAGTAAACGAAGATGAAGAAGCACTTTTAAGGGTGTTAAATTACGTTTATAACAACCACAGAAACGACGATTACTCCTTGAAAATAGTTTGCTCATCCTGCGACGCGACAAAACTTAGTCCAGCCCATTGGAAGGTATTCGAAAAATCTTTCAAACTACTAGAAATACGAGGAGATTATGAAGATGAAGAAATAACGAAGGCTTTAGAAACAGCTTTCCACTACTGTTCGAATAACGATCTTCCGTTTGACGAATACGTCGAGATATTTGTGAATTTACAAATAGATTTGGGAAAGGAAAGTTGGAATGTTTTAAAAAAATTTATGTATCTGGAGAAAAAATTCTTGGAATTATTCGTGGAATTTATATCAAAACGGCACCCGTTTATGGAGAAAAAATGGAAGGAGTGTGAATTTGATATTGTAAAGGGTCTCGCAACGTCACTGTGGGAATTTAACGAACGTCATAAAAAGACTATATCAAAAAAATTATCCCTCAAGAATCACCCATGGCTGATAAAAAATCTTGAACGTTTCATCATCGAAGACAACGAAGAGTGTAGAGAATCAAAAAAACTGTTTGTTATAAGATCTAGAAAGCAAGAACGAGATTTATACAATCACTGGATACGAATACACGAAAACTTTTGGTTACTTGGGGCGCAAGTAATACTCGATGTACTTTACAAAGATCCAAAACGGATATTAAAAAACTGGAAGGAGTGTTTAGAAGAGATCCAAAATAGTAATGGTCAAAAACGTGTCGTAGAAATTTTCATTCGTAAGATTATATGGTACCAAAAGTTGCCGATAAATTTTTTCAACGAATTAATCGAGGCTCACCTGATCCCAAAGACGCGTGTAACCTCACTGAAAATTCTGGCATTACTGACCGACGGTGTAACCTATGGTAAAATTATCGAACCGTTTATTCCTTGCGAGAAAAATGCAGACGCCGATACAAACTACGAAACTAAACTCGCCATAGCGTCAAACTTGGCGAAAGTAAACCCTCCGGTTGATTCAAAAATAATTTCCAAATTTTTTGATGATGATTATTTCAAATTGGCGTTACGATTTTTGGAAAACGTTTGCCGTAAATTACGAGTCACTGAAATTGCTTCGTTAGCGAAAATGTTAATGACGAGATCGGCGACGGTTGCTAAAAAGCATGGGATCAGGTTGGAACTTTCGGTAGCGCCGTTAGAAGAACAGTACAAAACGCTAGCCTTGATGTGTAAAACTCAAATGGACGTATCGATTCGGCGGATTCTTTTTCGTACGATTTATGACCTATTTTGTGTCCAACCAGATCCTCGCAGTTGGAGTTTGATCCAAAACTGCATCGAAGAGTTAGGAACTGCAGACGATGTTGAGATTTTCAAAAATCTCAATACTGTTTCTATGATACCAAACGAATATGTTTTCGAATATATCAAAACCGTTCTGAATGCGATTGAATTAACGCAGCAAAAGAGCGAAGACCCGAAATTTTCTAGGGAAATTATTTGCGAAATTTTAAAATCAATCGATAATAAAATCGCCGAACTCCTTCCGGAAGAATACCTGCAGGATCTGATTCGAAAATATTTATTCGTTTTCGAATACAATTCTGAAATTATGGAAGCTGCCACTGTACTGACGATAAGCAAATACATTTTAACGTCGATAAAAAACGACACACTGACGATAAGACTGAAATTTTTTGGAGATCATTTGAGATATAGTATAAAAAAATATTGGGACACACCTGACCCGAATAATCGTAAATTTTATCCAATGAATTTCATGGTGAATCGATTTTTCCAAACGATATGTGGTGGGATAACGAAAAAAACAGAAGTGAGAATTTACGAAGAATTGTTAAAAACTTTTCTATCCGTTCTCGAACCGCATCAAGACGCTTCTTCCTACTTGCAACTTGTCTTTTCCATCGAATTTCACGGTTCTGAGACATCGATGGATTTCGGTAAAAAAATGTCGCGGAAGGTTCGCGAACTGATAGAAATTTTTTCACCCGAATACGCTGTTGTCGTAGCCGCTAAATTGCCGGAATTTATTAAAACCAGAACGTTCAACGATCTGGAAACTACCGATGAAATGATATTCACGATTGCTGAAAATTTTCTCAAAGAAGGTTCAGTACCCTGCGCAATGATCGCTGCGAACATGTTATTTAGTATAAAATCAAAGAAACTTGATCAAAGACACGTAGATTTGATTCATTCGTTACACGCTCTTCGACACTCAGGCGTTTCCAGTGTTGTAAATGCAAATTTAAACGCCTTCAAATATCCAGATCCAAAATATAACGGCGATTTCTAAAGTTTTGTACAAATATTTTGTTCTTTACTTATGCAAAGTGTGATAATTTTTTACATGTTTTTTTAGTTATACTGAACATAAAAGTTTCCAAATGAGCTTTTTTTTTTACAGTCGATGTGTGTTATTTCCTTTCCATCTTTTTCTCAGCAGGACGAATACGCCGATAACCTTCGGGTGAATCACGAGTCAGGTAATTCGGGCCAAATGATCAGAAAAACATAAAACGGAAACTTTTCAAAATTACATATCGGGAGGATCTTTTAATTATCCGTCAGATAAAATGAATGCGAGTCATTTTTCACCCGGACCTGTTGCACTTTTATACGAAGTATAACATGTGCGACCCAGCGATGATCAGAATACGAAAACACGTTTTGACAATTCCGAGTTTTCAGTTATTCAAAAAAATTTCCTTTTTTCTCATTCCTTCTGAGAGGAATTCTTTCGAGCAGACGCGACCTGCAATAAATTCAGCGGATAAATTTCAGTGATAAAAGGCAATTACGACGCATATGTGGTCGAATCGTGTGGGAGTGTGGAGAATACAGGGAAGTTGGAGTTTGCGCATTGCATCGCAGCCAGTTTCTGAACCTCGAGCGAAACCATGTTTAACTAACAGCTGTAAAACCGCTCGCGAAAATGCCCGGTTGAAATTTATTCAGTAATTTCATTTATGGCTGATCGATATTTCGAAGTCTAACGTCGAAACGAGCTGATAGAAAGCCTCGTGATATCGAGGAGCACTTATCATAGTTTTTACAAATATCATTGAATTTTGCCAGTGTGGAAAAAAAAAGATTGCTAAAACTTTTGCAATCTTTTCCGCGTGGGACAACAGTGTGGAGTGCATACGAGTGACAAGAGACTTGAGTCGAGGTATTGCAGTGGCCGGTTTTGAATTATCTTGGATTTATTATAGAAGAAGTGAAATAGTTCTAGTGTTCAACAATGGACTGATAAACTGATCGCGAAGGATTTTACATGGGAGGATGGTGGAGCCTGTTTTTCGCGATGGACAAAATAATTGAATCCCCGTATCTCGAGGCGATACGAGCTGTTGCCGGCGAAACACCCGGACAGAAACAAAGGACTATAAATACGATCGCAAAAGAATTAGCGAGGATCGAAAACCAGGGGAACGTTGATTCGAATATTCCCGATATTCCAGAACTCCTGAAACCGCTGGTTCGCGTTGAGGTAGCGAAAATTCTACACCAATATGAAAAAATTATCGAGGCTCTTAAGAGCGAAGATTTATCGGTCGTGACTCGAGCGCTGCAGGCAAAATGGTTCTTCGATGGATCGGACGGCAGCCTAGTGAACGCGAAATATTTCGCTGATAACGTATTTCCCGAGATTTCGCTATTCACGAGATTGAAGGTGATCAAAAACTTGGGAATTTATCTAAAGAACCCCCAAATTGCCGCTGATTTTTTCACCGCAATATGCAAACTGTACGGAGTCGAGCAAGCTTTCCCGCTGCTCCCGGCTTGCGAGGAAGATTTCGCGTTCAAAATGATAGTCGAAAAAAAAATCGTACTCACGTTGAGAATGGTGAGAACTTTGTACCATAAATATCCAAACCTTGTAATAAAGTATCTGATGCTCAGCGAAACGCAAGAGAAAAATGTCCGTAATTGTGAAAAAATAAACTTGTCTGCCTACGAAGATTTCTTTCCCGAAATGGCGAACAAACATTTCCAAGAATTCATGAAGATATATAACGGCGAGAAAAACTTAGACGTTAAGCTTGGAAAAAGGGCGTCCAGCACATTCGTTAAGAGACGATTAGATCTGGTAGTTCAGAATCCAAAAAAGTACTTAAAATTAGTCCCGCTCGACTCAGTGACCCGAAAATTGTCCGTTGAAGATTTTAATCAAATGTTTAAAAATTTATTCCCCGAAGACAGAAGAAGCTTCAACTACGCAGCAATGGCGGATGTGTTGAGATTCTTAAAAACCAATGAAACGGAGAGGGTAAAATTTGTACAAAATGCTTTCCGAGAATTCTACGGTATAGAACTAATTTCTTGCAAAAACTTGCTCAGTTTCGACCTCATGCAAGTCCTACCAGCGGAAGACAGAATAATTGCGGCTGAAATGAAACTAGAAGATGATAAAAACTGGCGTATCAACCACCCCAGGACATCGTGGCGTTGTTATTTGCGTACCGAAGAATCGATTCCCATGATAATCAAAGAAATTGCCAAGACTTCTGATGCCGGTAATCGTTGCGAATTTTTCAAACACCTCGTATATACTTGTAGAGTCAATAAGGACGAGAATGCCCTGGTTAGAGTTCTGAATTACATTTACGACAGGCACAAGAATGAGCAAAAAAATTTCATCCACAAATTCTTTCGGTATTTTCGCAACTCGTTTGAACTGTCGAAACTTAAATCAGCGCATTGGGAGGTACTGAATAAGTTTATAAAAAAAGCAGAAATGGAAGGTGATTTTGAAAATCACAGGGACGAAATAGCACCGCTCCTGGAATCCGCCCTGCATTATTGCGCCATAAACAATCTCCCCAATGATTATTACGTGCGTTCGTTTGTCGATGTAAAAATTAAATCGTGGAATCGACGTTGGAATATTATAAAGTCAAATCCATATTTGGAAAAGAAATTCTTGGACATTTTTATAAACGTAATTATACCGAGAGAGGATCCTTCTGCAAATGAGGTATGGAAAGAGAGCGAGGTATTTTGTAATTTCGCTATGTCGATATGGGAATTTAACGAACGTCACGTAGTTCCTAATGGCGAGTTGAAAAAACTATCAGTCAAGGACTATCCGTGGGTATTGGAAAAAATTGAAAACCAATTGCGCCGTGAGCTAGACGATACCTTTTCTCAAATAATATTGCTTAGTGAATTGAGAAGAAATGAACCAGATTTGTACAAACAGTGGATAATGAAACTGAAAAAATTTTGGGAATTTGATCCTCAAGTATTTTTCGATGTGTATAAAGAGATGCCGCAATGGGTATTGGATAATTATCTACCATGTTTCAGACAAATTATTAACAGATATCCCATGAGCCCGGAATTGGGACGATTTATCGTGAGAAGTAAAAGTTATCGAGATTTGGCCATCAAATTCTATTCCGAATGTCTAAAATATTATACAGATTCGAGAGAATGCACCCACGTCATGCCGATACTTGCGTTATTAACTGACGGTGAAACTTTTACGGAACTTATAAAAGCGCACATTCCAGTAGACGATAAAATGGACATCGATGACCCCGAAGCCAGAGAAAACTTCCGATTACTAACCGCTATTACGTCGAACCTAGGAAAGCTGAATCCACCGGTCCCCTTAGAAATAATTGCCAATTTTTGCGTGGGAGATTATTTGCAATTTGCTTTACGTTCGCTCACAAGTGTCAGCTGTCGAGTTCCCGTATCCAAAGTAATTCCTTTCGCGAAACTCCTGACGAGGAAAAAAGTATCGGTGATGAAACATGGAATCAGAATAATTTACCAGGTCGGAACTCTGGAAGAAATTTACGCTTTTTTGAGTCACCTATGGGGTTCTCACGGTCACACGTCGATCCGAGGTGTAGTTTATACAAAAATATACGATATCTTTTGCAGGCGGCCGGATGCACAGAGCTGGTCTATGCTGAAAAAATGTTTAGAAACTCTGAACGTCGACGACGACGAAGAGATAATCAAAAATTCGACTGCGCTACGTGGAATACCGTCGGAATACATTCACGATTATATCAATACCGCGCTAAAAACGCTCGAAATGATGAAAGAAAAAGCTGAGGATCCGAATATTTACGTCGAACATATTTGCGTTTTGATAAAAAATATTAGTCGTCAAATGGCTGAATTATTACCTGACGAATGTTGCCAGGATTTGATAAAAAAATATCTTTTCGTTTTCGATTTTAATAGGGATATTTTTAACGCTGCCAAAAATTTCACGATAAATTGTTATCTCCTCGGATCGGAAGAGTACAATGAAAAAAGGTTGACATTTTTCGCCGATCACTTCCGCGATTCGGTCAAAAAGTACTGGGATCAACCGCTCCCAAAAAATCAAAAATTTTATCCAATCAACTCTATGATCAACAGGTTTTTTGCCGTCCTCGGCACCAGGGCGGACCAGACATACGATATACGCATTTTCGAATCCCTTTTATCTATTTTTCGGAGCGCACTTGAGCCGCATCAAGATGCCGAGTCTTTTTTGGAACTTTTTTACTTGATCCAATATTGCAGGTCAAAAAGTCCGGTTGAATTCGGGACGAAAATTGCGTCTCACCTTCCGGAATTATTAGATTACTTTTCCCCGCAATACGTAACGGCTCTGTCTGATAAATTATCAGTTCTTTTGAGACGTCGTAAGTTCAGCAATTTTCTTAACACCGTCGAAAATATCTACATAATCATCGAGTACTTGGTGAACACCGGAGATATTAATTGCGCGTATTTAGCTGTTAACATGTTTTTCAGAGACAAGTCGAAGAAATTCGACGAGTATCAAAACCGGATAATTCAATCCTTTCGTAAATTGAACCACCCCGGAGTTTCTGCTGTGTTAAATAAACGATTATGTAGTTACGAATTTTGCGATGATAACGATGATTAGTTATTTTTACTATAACTATATTTTTTTACCTGTAAAGAAAACTGTAAAAAAAGAAATAAAAAAAACCTATTTGAAAAATAATCAAGCTGACATAAACATTTTCACTGCGATTTGATAACTCCCCATAGACACAAATAAAGTAGGTTTATGTTTCGAAGGTCATCGCGATAAATTAATTTTGAATAGTTTTCAACAATTGTCAAAAGGCAGAGCTCATGCGGCCGGCGTGGAGCATGTTTCGTGAGATTACATCACGACGCTTGTATAAAAGAACGGTATAAAAGTGAGTCACATATTTGAGTCTGCGCGTTGTGTCTGGATTTTATATACGCCGGCCAGATCAGCCGTTCTCATAAGTGCGGTTGTGAAACCGCTCGGACAACGCCCTATTAAAATTTATTACAATAATATTGCTCGTGATTTTTTAATTTCGGTACGAAATCTCGTGATAAACTTCGTAACGATAGAATAGTGCTGAACAATATCGTCGTCCTTGACGAGAGACAGAAATTTCTGATAGATACCGTGACCTCGGAGTTCGCGTCCGCATAGTGGGCAGCACGAAGAGATATACGCGACGAAAGTGCGCATGTCAAACAGACTTCAGTCGAGTTAATCCAAAGCCGGTTTTTCGTTAGTGAGATTGACTACTTGAGGACTTGTAGAATTAGACTTGAAATAGTTTTACAGTTTTATTGTTAATCAGTGAGTCGGTGATTTTATTTGTGCATAAATTGGACAGTGAATCAAGACCAATTTTTCGAGATGAAAATCGAGTCCCCTTATCTCGAAGCGATACGCGCTATCGCCGGCGAAACACCAGGACAAAAACAAAAGACCATAAATACGATCGCAAAAGAATTAGCGAGAATCGAAAGCCAGGGGAACGTTGATCCGAATATTCCCGATATTCCAGAACTCCTGAAACCGCTGGTTCGCGTTGAGGTAGCGAAAATTTTGCACCAATATGAAAAAATTATCGAGGCTCTTAAGAGCGAAGATTTATCGGTCGTGACTCGAGCGCTGCAGGCAAAATGGTTCTTCGATGGATCGGACGGCAGCCTAGTGAACGCGAAATATTTCGCAGATAACGTATTCCACGAGATTTCGCTATTCGCGAGATTGAAGGTGATCAAAAACTTGGGAATTTATCTGAAGAACCCCCAAATTGCCGCTGATTTTTTCACCACAATATGCAAACTGTACGGAGTCGAGCAAGCTCTCCCGCTGCTCCCGGCTTGCGAGGAAGATTTCGTATTCAAGATGATAGTCGAAAAAAAAATCGTACTGTCGTTGAGAATGGTGAGAACTCTGTACCACAAATATCCAAACCTCATAATCAAGTATTTGATGCTCACTGAATCGCAGAGTGAAAATATCCGGAGTCGTGAAAAGATCGACTTGAGTGCCTACGCAAATTTTTATTCCGAAATGTCAAACAAATATTTCGAAGATTTCCTAAAGATATATAACAGCGAGAAAACCGTGAAAGTTAAACTTGGAAAAAGGGCGTCGAGAACATTAGTTAAAAAACGGTTAGATTTGGTGGTGGATAAGCCAGAAAAATATTCAGAATTAGTGCCGCTCAATCTGTTAACGCGAAAATTGTCTTCCGACGATTTCAATAAAATGTTTAAAAATTTATTTCCGAAAGATAAAAATGATTTCGACTATTCGAAATTGATGGATACTTTAAAGTTCCTTAAAAACGACCAAGATAAGGGAAAATTAATTCGGAATAGTTTCCGCGAAGTATACGGGGAAGATATAATTTATTGCAAGAATCTGATTAACCACGAGCTAATGCAATCATTACCTGCATCCGATAGAATAAAGGTGGCAAGAATGAGACTCGAAGAAGACAAGGATTGGCACATTTACGATCCTAAAAGTTCCTGGCGCTGTTATTTGCCGACCGAAGAATCGATCCCCACAATACTCAAAGAAATCGCTAAGACATCGGACGCTTCTCAGCGTGGTGAATTTTTGAAGCATCTGATATTCACTTGTAAAGTAAACGACGACAAAAACGCCCTGATTAAAATTTTGAAATACGTTTACGACAGGCATAAAAATGACCAGAAATATATCATTCATAGATTCCTTTCGTCGGTCCAAGAATCGTTCGTATTGTCAGAACTGACATCAGCGCATTGGGAAATTTTAAATAACTTCATAAAGCGAGCAGAAGTAATAGACGATTTGGACAACGCAACTTACACATACCTAAGTCTGTTAGAATCTGCGATACGCTATTGCACTCTAAACGATCTACCCGCAGATGATTACGTGCGAATATACGTGAATATGAAAATCTCATGCTGGCATGAAACGTGGAATATATTGCAAGACAATGTAGATTTGGAAAATAAATATTTACAAATATTCATAGACGCCGTACCTAAACAATTCCCCTTCGATAATGAGATTTGGAAAAACAGCGATACAGTTCGTTGCATCGCGTCGTCGATATGGGAATTCAATGACCGTCACGTGGTGCCGAATGGCAAAGTAAAAAAACTTTCCGTCGCCGATTATCCGTGGGTTTTGAAGAAGCTCGAAGAATACATGGACGAAGAGCTCGACGACAGATACACGCAGATGACGATGCTTAATGGGCAAAAAAAGAATGAACCAGATATATACAAACTATGGATAAGAAGACTGAAAAAATTTTGGGAATTCGGCGAAGACGTTATCTTGGATGTGTACAAAGATACGCCGGAACGTGTACTGGAAAATTACAAGGAATGTTTGAAAGAGCTTTCGAAAGGGTATATCGTGGAACCTACGGTAACTAAGTTTATCATCAAGAGTAAAAGTTACAGAGACTTGGGAATAAAATTCTATACCGAGGCCCTCGAGACTTATACGGATCCGGAAAAATCCAAGAATATGGTGTCAGTTTTGGCGTTACTGACCAACGGTGAAACGTTCACAAAAATCATCGAATCTCACATTCCGACCGGAGAACACATAGACATCGAGGACCCCGAAGCGAAGGATAAATACAAATTATTACCCATAATTACTTCCAACTTGGGTAAAGTCAATCCACCCGTGTCTTTAGAAATCATTGGAAAATTCTGCGCCGGAGATTATCTCCAATTGGCATTATGTTCGCTGTCAAAAGTGAGCTGTAAAATTCCAGTATCCAAGGTAATTCCATTCGCGAGAACTTTAACTAACGGAAAAGTATCCACGATGAAACACGGGATAAGAATAATTTATCAAATTGGAACTCTAGATGAAGTCGACGTTTTCTTGACCGAATTATGGAACCTCCACAACCACGCGTCGATCCGCGGGGTCGTTTTCACAAAAATTTTCGACACTTTTTCAAAGCGACCGGATGCCCGGAGTTGGGGAATGTTGAAAAAATGCCTGGACAGTCTGAACGCCGACGACGAAGCGGACGTGTTCAAAAAACTGAAGACACAAATATCTGTGGTACCAGCTGATTACCTTCACGATTACATCGGCGCGGCACTCAGGGTGCTAAAAATGATGGAAGAAAAAGCCGAGGATCCGGATACGTACGTGGATCGTGCGTGCGACATAGTGAAAGACATAGATCCTCACATGGCGGAAGCTTTACCGGAGGAATTTTGTCGAGATTTGATAAAAAAATATCTTTTCGTTTTTGATTTCAATTACATCGTTTACGAGGCCGGACAAGAGTTCGCGATTAATTGTTACCTTCTTAAATCAAAACTGTACGACGAATCGCGTATGAATTTTTTCATCGCATATTTGCGCGATTCGATTAAGAAGCACTGGGATCAATGTGACCCGAAAAAGCTGAAATTCTTCCCCATGAACTTCATGGTCAACCAATTTTTAACAAATCTTTGCAACAAGGCGGATCAAACGTACGATGTGCGGATCTTTGAGTCTCTTTTAGAAATTTTTAAAACTGTACTGAAGCCGCACCAAGATCCTGTTTCGTTTACGGAACTTGTTTATCTGATTAATTATTGCAATTCGAAAACTCCTCTGGAATTTGGTAAAAATATAGAGCTTCACCTTCCAGAATTGATAGGATATTTTTCCCCAGAATGTGTGATCGCTCTGTCGAACAGATTATCGGAATTTTTGGACAAGCATAATTGGAACGATTTCGCAAATAAGGAGGAAAATACGTTGACAGTAATCGAACATCTAGCGAGTACTGGAAATATTCATTGCGCATTTTTAGCTGCGAATATGTTTTCTGGTAATACGGCAAAAAAACTTGACGGATATCGAAATCGCATAATTCAAAATCTGTATAAATTAGAACACTCTGGTATTTCCGCGATTCTAAACGAACGTTTACGCAGTGGTACATTCCCTGGTGATAATGAGGAATAATTGAAAAATCCTATTCAGAATCCCCGTCATAAATCTTGCTAAACGATTGCAATATTCTGTGATACTCGTTACACTCAATTGATTTTTACATTAGCGCAGTTTTCTTTACTTTAAATCACTGTTACAAATAATGGTAAATAAAATAGTTAATAGTTTTAAATAAATTAAGATTTACTTAAATGGGATTTTTAATATAGAGTTAATTTAATAGTTTATAAAAGTACGCTGTGAATGAATCCTTATAATTATTTTTATGACATTTATAACACGATGATAAATTAATGGAAGAAAAATATAATGTGAGAAATATTTTTCCATCATATATTTTTAATGGTGCTTCGATATTTCAAGTATATAAAAAATAAAATAGATATATTTTTCCTTTTCTAAAATAGTGTCAAAATTTATTTCACATTGTTTTTTATATTTTGTGTATTTCTGATTTTCAGCGATCAGGCGTGCAGGTGGGTATTTAAAATAATCTTTGCAGGTCATATTATTCAAACGTAATGTTAACTGATATTCTAATTGTATCGCAAATTTTTTTATTTTTTCTCTCGTTTCTGCAGACATCAGTATTTTTATGACATTCTAAGGGAATCGCATTTTGCGAGATATTGCGAAACTAAATGTAAGTTCAACACAGTAGCATATTATCGTCCGCGACCTGCTGGACTTTCGTTCGCAATATCTTAAAACTCTGTAGTAATCAGAGTTCAATTTTACTTTGTAACTATATCGAATTTTTTCTTAAACGACGTTCAACAAAATCATTCAAAATTAATTCCCGTGATTTAGTCGCTAAATACCGTCAATTTCATCAGAAAAAGATGTCATTTCTTAATTCTCCCATCCTCAACATTGCCTACAAACTTTTCATCTCGATCCTCGAAATCTAGGTCTCTTTGATTCCTTTCCAGGCTAATTTGGATCGTTATGTTGGTTGCCTGTCAACTAGAGAAAAGGCGCAACTAACTGAAAAGAGGTAAGTACATTTACCGGTCGCAGAACTGATCTACAGTGATTCGGATGAGGTTTGAAGAAAAGAAGGAAGAAAAAGTAAAAAATTACCGTAATTTTCATGTAAGTAAAATTTTTGTAACAGCTCCTAACAACAGGCTATCCGAAAAATTCACCCTTCACCAATATTTATTCTGTTCGATAATTCGCGATAAATTTTTCCTCAAGGCTCATGCGAAGCGCATGCGATCAAAGTCTATCCTTAGATATGATGTTAATGTATAGTTGCGCAGTGTTCGATCTGCGCATCCATGATTCATATAACAGCTGTGTCTGGTGTGTTTCTATCCGAATGACTTATAATTTTTATTCAGTTTGCGAACGATCATTTGTCTAGTGAATAAAAATACCTAAGTGATGTTATTTACCGTATAAAATCAGTGTTTAAAGTTACAATAAATATGTGAACATTTCGTGCAACAGTTCGAAAAATCTCCAGGCACTTTCAAAGTGCGAGTAGATTGAGGTGGTGAAGGAAAAGTATAGTGAAAGAAGAACGCCGATAGCGAAAAAGTTCTACGATGGAATTGACGGCGCCATATCTCCTAGCGATTCAAGCTATACCCGGCTTAACACCGGGCGAAAAATATAAGAAAATAAATAAAATATCGCAGGAATTAGCGGCGAAAATAGAAAAATCCGATGATCGATCATCGGCCATCGACAATGAGATCGAAATTTTGGACGTTCCAGAACCGTTGAAGCCGCTAGTTCGCGTAGAAGTTGGAAAATTTTTACGTCAAGATTACGAAGTAATAGCGGCGTTGAAGAGTGACGATATCAAAGTCGTATTTCGAGCGCTTCAAGCAAAGTGGTTTTTCAAAGGTAATACAAAATTCGGCACAGTGAATGCGAAATATTTTCGCGATAATATATTCCCCGTAATTTCGCTCTACGCAAGATTAAAGATAATAAAAAATCTTGGATTATATTTAAAGGACGATAAAATTGCCGCGAATTTTTTTAATTTAGTATCCGAACGGTACGGCGTCAGTGAGGCTGTTCCGTTATTGGTGGCTTGCGAGGAAAATTTCGCGTTCGAAATGATGATTGAAAAAAAAATTGTGCTAACGTCAAGAATGGTGAGAATTTTATACCAAAAATATCCGAATCTCGTGATGAAATACCTGCTGTTAGGTGTATCCGATGATGAAAATCACCGAAATCTTTACAAGATAAATATTCGCGATTACGAAGAATTCTTAGCTGAGATAGCGAACACTCGTTTCGAAGATTTTATGAAAATTTATACCAAAATGAAATACATGGTTGTAAAACTCGGTAAGAGGGCGGCGAGTACTTTCATAAAAGGTCGATTGGATTTACTGATCGAAAATCCTGAAAAGTACGTGGATTTGATATCTCTAAAAAAGATAACGGAAGAATTATCTACGGAAGATTTCGCTAAGATGTTTAAAAATTATTTCCCGCGTGAAATCGGTGATTTTCAATTCAACAAAGTCAAAGAATATCTAAAATACTACAGACCGGAACGTGAGAAGTTAACGCTGATTTTAAACACTTTCCGCGATGTGTACGGGAAGGATTTACTGAGTTGTAAAAAACTGATAGGTTATGAAATATTAAAAATGTTACCCCCTGCCGAAAGGGTTGCGCAAGCTAAAATAAAATTAGAAAACGATAAAGAGTGGCATTTCGGTGACGAAAAAAGTTCATGGCGTTGTTATTTGACGACGAACGAATCAATTCCGATGATAAAAAATGAGATCGCTAAAAATTCGGACGTTTATAATCGTGGTGAACTTCTTCAACAACTTGTGTACACTTGTGCGGTGAACGATGATCAAAAAGCACTTTTGGACGTACTCAATTACGTGTACAACAGACACAGAAATGATCAAAAGTATATGATTTTTGAATTTCTCGAATCCGTTTCGAAGCAGTTCGAAACAGCGTTATTAAGTTCGGCGCATTGGGAGGTTTTGAATAAATTTATTAAAAAAGCAGATATCGAAGGTGATTTTGAAGACCAACCGGACATTATCAAGTCGCTGATCGAATCTGCGTTACATTACTGTGTTTTACATGATCTTCCGATGGACGATTACGTGCGGATTATGGTGGACGTGATAATAAAATCTTGGTATACACATTGGAATATTTTGCAGAAACATTCAAATTTAGAAAGAATGTTTTTAAATATATTCATCGAAGTAATACCAAAGCAATATCCTTCCGATGATAAAATTTGGGAAAAATTCAGAGAGGGTCGTATGCTACGTCTTCTGGCAGAATCGGTTTGGGATTATAACAAACGTCACTCGATTTCGAATGGAAAATTAAAAAAATTATCCATCAAAGATTATCCCTGGTTGTTTGAGAAAATTGAAATTTATCTCAACAGAGATGACGAAGAAGAATACGGTACGAAAGGGAGTTTCTTAGAACTCTTAAAAACAAACGAACGAGATTTATACAATAATTGGATACGAGATGCAAAAAATTTCTGGAATATTGGTTGCAGCATGATAATCGATGTGCTGAAAGAAAAACCGGAGAAAATTTCGGAAAATTGGAAAGAGTGTTTGACGACTGTTCAAAAATCTATTCATTACGAAACCTTGCCAGCGATTTTCGTCAGCAGGTCACTTTGGTACGACCAAATACCGGTGAAATTTTTTAATTATTCTTTGAGTAATTATACGACCCCGGAAGATTGCGTGGGTTCAATCGTAACGCTCGCTTTATTAACGGACGGTGAAACGTACGCGAAAATAATCGAACCTTACGTCCCTAAGGACGATAAAATGGACATCGACGATACCGATGCAAAAAATAACTACAATATTGTATACACCATAGCTTCAAATTTGCTAAGAGTAAATCCACCCGTTGATTTAGAAATAATATCAAGTTTCTGCGTCGGAGATTATCTCCAAATGGCAATGCGGTCAATAACAAGCGTCTGTCGTCGAACTCCAGTGGTGAAGGTGATCCCATTCGCGATGACGTTGACCGGCAGAAGAATTTCGGTAATGAAACATGGAATAAGAATGATGTACCTCGTAGCACCGCTCCAAGAAATTTACAATTATTTAACCGAACAATGGAATAAGCAGACTCACAGGTCGATCAGACACGTAATATTCACAAAGATATATGATTTATTTTCGAAGAAACCAGATGCCGAGAGTTGGACAATGCTGAAAACTTGCCTAGATAATTTGACCGTGAGAGACGATGAGAATATAATAACAAGACTCATCAGTTTATCCTCGGTACCGAACGACTACATTTACAAATATGTCGAAACGCTTTTCGATATCCTAAAAACTATGGAAGAAGAAAGCGACAATCCAAAAACTTACGCGAACTATACCTGCAGATTGATAAGAAGCATCGACGCTCCTATCGCTGATATTTTACCGGAAGAATACTCGGAAAATTTGATAAAAAAATATTTATTCGATATTAATTTTAATCGAGATATGTTCGACGCTATATTAGGATTTACAATCGACAGCTACCTTCTCGCGTCTAAAGATTTCAATGAAATTCGATTCAATTTTTTCTCAGATTATCTCAAGGAGTGTATAAAAAATTATTGGAACAAACCTCATCCTAAGAGTCGAAAATTCCGTCCATTTAATTACATGCTCAATGAGTTGGTAGTTAGCTTATGTAATAGGAGCAAAAAAGATCACGACGTACAAATTTTTCAAACAATTTTAGAAGCGCTTCAATCTACGATTAAACCTTACGACGACGCGGTTTCATTTTTGCAATTGATATTTTCAATCGAATATAATAAATCTGTTGATTCGACAGATTTCGGTAATCGAATATTGAAGAAGATACCTGAACTGATCGATATGTTTTCCATGGAATACGTTGTGGCCGATATGCCAGAAAAGTTATTAGATTTTATAAAATCCCGTAATTTTAACGAGTCAGAAAGTGAGAATGAAAAAATACTTTCCCTGATCGAAGTACTCGCCAACGATAATTCGATTCATTGCGCTTTTATTGCAGCTCATTTTCTCTTTGAAAATAAATCAAAAACACTCGAAAATCGTCACCGATCCGTGGTGCAGACATTATTCAATTATAATCATCCCGCCATTTCCGCTATTCTAAACGAACGTCTAATAAGTATTAAATTTTCTCCGGACATGGAAGATGATGATGATGATGATAATGATGATAATTGCTAAGCTGATCAAACTATAATTAAAATAAAAAAATTTAATATATGTTCAAAAATTACTAAACTAATTTTCCTTCAATTTATATATAATATATGTGTGTAATATACGTTAAGCATTGTGAAATAAATTTTCTATTTTTTACGTTCGTACAAAAAAAAACAAAAAAAAAATCCAACGATCGTGTAGTTTTTTTTCAACATTTTCCTGTAGATTATTTATTCCCTTTTCTGTTTTTATATTAGGCGTATCTATATTTTCATTTATTATTCAAAAACACTGACGTTATGCTATTAATAACAGGTAGGTACATTTTATCGTAACTGGCCAGCTGGGAATAATCTGTACCAATTCCAAAACCACGTTGAAACGAAATTGGTATTTCCAATTGAATTTTGAAACCAATATAATAATAAAGGGAAGTGAATGCAGATTAAACAGAATTGTCCAGAATAGATATATCCAAAATTCATCATCGGCTTTATATTGATGTACCAATAGATCAAAATCGATGTAAGTAATTAACTAATCAAGCTGACCTAATAATTTCAGTTTTTCCAATTTAACAACAAAAAGAAAAACTGTAACGTTTTTCCTTTCCAAAATTGTACTACGTGAAATACAGAAAGCCTTATATCGAAATATAAAGATTTACGAGTTTTTTCGGTTCTAACTAACTCTTCGCGTTATCTGGAGTATGATATGAGGACGTGTTTGGAAAACTTGAACATTAGAAAAAAAACTGAGACGATATTTGAAAGAAGATAAAAATCAGAAACAAAAGCAAATAAATAAAAAATTTGCTGACGCTATCGAAAACGAGGAAAAGTAAAAAGAAAAAATAACAATGTCTACGCGAGAACGGTGAAAATTGTATCCTACAAATTTAAAATTGAAAAGAAAAAATAAATAAATAACTACAAATATACTGTACAATAAACTGAATAAATTTTTACAAACAATTCTTCAAATATGATAAGACACCGATAATACATTAGGATATATTTTCTTACCATAAATCGAAGTTTCTTCTGACAGTATATTAGTCGTAATTGGACAGGTATAGAAATTCATCTTCGTCAAGAATCGAGTCAGACGACGACAAGCGCATTTTTTTTTTCTTTTTTTAAATAAAGAATGTACGATGTGTGGTGGTTTTTGTTATATTTTTCGGTCCAGAAAAATTTTTCTATCTATTTTATTTTATTTTGTTTTATTTTTTTCACCGTATTTACACAGACCAGCCGCGTTTTCCACCCTTTCCACGTAGATCTCTAGACGTATCATCACTCGTTGAATCCGGTATATATCTCCCTCGTTTCGTATACATATGTACATAAATCTATGTAGACATATGTATTTATATACCTTCTATCTAAATCTATCTCGTAAACATCCTTAGAGAGTAAGGATTTCGCATAGTTTCGTATATAAACAAGATACACAAGATATATATATCTTAAGGGTTCGTTTTGTAGAATTTAGTCAACGAACTGACAGCGCGATATATGAGCGAACGTCTTTTAAGGTGGAACGTCTCGTCTGTTTAGAATTGTACATTGTCTACTACTTCGGTCGAATTTCCAAACCCCCACAGAACCGTTTCTATATATGTGTAAAGTAGAATATATATAGAGAGAAACAAAGTAATTGTTTTTAGGAAACTTGATAAGGGATGAGAACCTTCTTTTTTTCCCCCCTTTTTTTCTCCTTCTCACCTTTTAATCGAGCTAACAAATGAATTTTGATACACAAAACTGCATAATAAATTACTCGCATTTTCGCTGTATATATACCTTATCATCTTTTGTTCTTGATTAATCTAATAGAAGTCTTCAAAATGGGTTTATCCTTTTCGAGAGACGGGAATATAATTAAATATATAAATATATATATGTATACATATACAATACATAGCTACCCTTTTGTTTCAAATTAACGAAGCGTGCGTATAGAATCGTTATGTAAGAAAATTGAAGAAAACGTTTTTGAGAAATGAGAAAATAACGATCTCACGCTTACAAGGATCGAAACGTAATTTTCCCCCTTCCCTCCTGCCCCTAGGACAGAATAAAATTTTAACGAGGGCAAATAAACTCTACATTTTCCATCTTATCGCCACACTTACCACCTTACATTAAAATTTCCTTTTTTTGTTTTCGGTAAAAATCACACCTAGTGGTCGCGAATATGGTCGCAGAATAAAGTTTTCACCCTCCCAAAGGTCAACGGTCGATCAACAAATTAAAAAAAAAGACAATACCTACAATTTGCGTAGCAACATATTATCCAAAAAATGGAATAAAATTTACAAAATTCATTAACTCACGTGTTCCATCGAATCCTGTGAGAAAATCGGGGCACCGTGCGAACGCTGTTGTCCCCGCCGGTGTACTGGGCCAACATGACCACCCGTCGAAAACTGCAGGGCAGAATAATTCTGAAACAGATGTTAGAAAAAAATATGGAAATAAATTTGATAAACTAATAGATCAATGATTTGGATTTCGTTTGTATAACTATATTAAATCGTCACCGGTTTTGCCTCTTATTGTTTTAGTTCAGATCGTCGTAGCACGCGGTAAGTTTCTATAGACGGAAAGTTATGGCTTTGAAATTGATACAGAGAGGGAACGTTAACCAAAGTTTTGCCACTGAGAAGAGATTTACAGTAAAATACAGAGAACGTAGAGAGAGATGTATATGTATATATATGCAAAGAAGGTATGGGGTAATTGTAAACTTCACCAAGTATACATGGTGGCGGAAAGGAGAGGGGGGTAGGGAGGCAGTAGTTCAAGTTATTATCTTTTACTCGTATCAACAAGTTGTTCAATAATACAAACTATATGTACGCGTCGCTCTTCTATCGGTGCTAATATATGTACATAGATGTGCACATAAATTACAACAATTGGATAGATAAATATAGGTATAAATATATTTTCAAGAGGTGTTTTAGAAATATTTTAATCGATAAAAAAGAAAAGTAAGAGAAAAAAAGAAAATTCTTTCTCTAGATCGTTCCTAAATTTTTTCAATGTACATAATATTTGAATTAAAACTGATTGACACTGTATAAAGTGAATGAATATTTCATTTTCTATCCTCATTATATTCACGTAATCGAATATAATTCCATTAGATGTATATTTTAACCATAGATATATATTTCATCATTTTTCGATGTATATACATTTTTCTTACCATAGCTATGGCGAATTATATGTATGTACATACCTATGCACATACCTACGTATATATATATACATCATATCTAGTTTCTTTGTATGCTCGGAGTACGCCGTAGTAATTACCAAGGAACTTCTACTACCCGCTGCACGTAGGTAGAAAAAATTTACTCGTGCAGTTCTCATTTCCGTTACGTAGAGTAAATTTATTTTCATTTCATTTCGTTTTGAAATTCTTTTTTTCTATTTTAAATTTCATATCCTTGTGCCATAGATACGTATTATACACGCTACGTCTACCATATTTAATTATTCGAGAGGATTAACTGATGAATTATAAAAGTTTAAAATTCTCTCACCCTTTTTCTTCCCTCATTTTTGATTTTTATTTTTTTCATCTTCAACACGTAAAGGTATCCCATGAAATGATTTTTCTTCTTCATTTTTATTTCAGTTATTTAGTTTAAATTTTTTTTAGTTTTTTGTGACGCTATGTATAGTTCGTTATATGAATGTAAAAAATCAGGCTCTTCGTTCTTTCAGTTCCTCAAATATTATGTAGAAATTATTCGAGGAATCAAAAATGGAAAAAGGAAAAGAAATGATGTAGAATAAAACTTGTCGTTCCTACCTTTGTACTTTGTATTATTATATTACATCGCTATATAACATTACACGGGGGATGAGTACTAATTAATTATATTTCCGGCTGAGATTTTACTCGAGCATAATTTATATACACATGTATTATATATATATATGTACGTATAATATGTACACATAAAGTACGCTGGATTTTACCATATAAAACAAACAAAAACGATAAGACCAACAAAAAAAAGCAAAGAAAAAATTCTGATAACGAAATTTTGTGATATGAATTTTGAAGATATAAACGTAATGGAATTCGCATTTCAAACGTTAGTTATATTACGCGTACTCTATAATGGCACCACAACCAATTAAGGTAATTAGTAATTAATTATTCGTAACGATCTAATCTAATTTCTAAAATTAATGGTATTAAATATAATATCATTCGTATTATAACTGAAGACATTATTACAAAATTACTATGTAAAAGCCAGCCCATCTAATTCGAATGATTAAAATATATATGTGGATGTATAGAATTTTTTGTTCTTTTCGTTTTTTTTCGTAGTGATATTTCATATCGTGTTACATGAACTCCTCATTGTTACGTGGTCCGAACAGAATATTCCATTCGAACCAACGAAACATGATTCCATTTTTTGGATTGAAAAAAAACGAAAAAAAAAAAAATATATATAGAAAGAGAGAAAAATAATTTACAATTCGTCGAAATTTTATTTTGTAAATTATACGGATGAAACTTTATACACCATTCAACGAACGTAGAACAATTCTGTCGATCGATTAATTGGACCCAATTATTTTATACATCAACGTATAGTATTATTATGATTATTTGTCTTGTAGTTCGTAAAACAGAAAAAATCAAAAAAGTAACAGAGTTTTGATATATCTACGTTGATTCAGAGCACATCAGTTGGATTGATTGAATTTTCTACGAGGGTGAAGAGTGGAAATGACAAGATTAAATAATCCACTGCGAATATATTATTGGCTCATACCTATGCGTATAATACGTAAGAATATGAATGAAATTATTTCAACGGGTTTGTATAAACTGGTTACAAGGTATATAAAAGCATTAGCTTGAATATAATTAAATCTATATACGCCGTGATTATAAAGCGGAGTGTAAGTTGGTGTTCGTAATAATATCAAACGTCAAGTCTATATTAATTTTACTTACGAACCAGAGCAGGAAAATTTTCTTATATACCTCTATATATGTACGCAGGTACGCATAGGTAGACCTGTGCTTTACAAGCTTTACAGACAGGCATAACAAGGGATTTAGTTTTGAGTCATATGAACTGACGAGACCAAGACACGACTCGGGGGATAAAATCCCGAGGGAAATTCGCATCATGGAACGTGTCGCCGGTATTTTCATCGTATAACGTATGTCATAAAAATTGTTTCAATTTGGTTTTTCCTTTTTTTCTTTTGCTTTCTTTCAATCTAAAATTATTTAAATATCTAATATTTTAGACGATTTGAATCATTTTCTCTACAATCATGTAAATCTGTACATATATAGGTTATTTAAATGAAAATACGAGACCTCGAGGCAATTATAATTATTCTGCGCGAGTGAAATGCACTTTACATATACAAACTATGTGCATACACGCACATAGGGTATATATATAGGTACAATAGGGGATCGTTTTTCTCATATTTAAAGGTAAAAAAAAAACAAAAAAGAAAAGGTAAAAAATAAACTCGAGAGAGAACTGTTTGAAGAACTAAAAGGACGCCTTTATATATTAATTAGTTCGTAGCACGAAGAGTGGCAGTTTTTTTTTGTTCAATTTTTTTTTTTCTTCTTTTTCTTTTTTAAACTTTTTCTATGGTTATGTATATGGCCGGGTTTATATATATGTATACTGCACCCACCCCCATACCCATCACGATTTTATAATAAAAACTTTTAAAATATCTTGAGTGAAAATATGATCCTTTGATTCCCGAGGATTTTTGACGCGGAAATAACTGCGTCGAGCTCAAGGGTAGACGAGAGAAATTCAGTGCCAGATGCTGCTGCTTTTGCTGCTGCTGCTGCTGCTGCTATTGCTGCAGGGCTTTGATATAATATAGGAAACTTTACGAAGCGTATATAAGACCACGTAACTTTATCGTTATCGCACCGTCTAAATCCTCATTCTAGTCACAAGAACTATATGACGTGCTCTCGAGCCTAGATGCCTATCCTAAATTTCTACCCCATTTTCAGTAAAATCATATATCAGTACGATTAGAGCCGAGATAAGAAGGATTCGTTTCGGAAAGATCGGCAGGCAAAGTAGAAAACTGATTTTACTTTCCTTTATTTTTCTCTTCATTCAAGAGACGTAGAAAATTAGTCGTCACTTGTCGACGACGTCTCCGCTAAATAATGACCGAATAAAATAAATTGAATGAAATTCATCCTGCAGAATTAGCGCGCGTGAGATTTATTCAGAGTAGATAGATATATGTACTTTACACATAGGTATGTATATACATATGTACAGTATTTCGGAATTTACTCCGTTACACGTAAATACTCGGCTAATAACATTCCGTGCCGTTAATCAGAGGGGATATTCATTTATGGTGAGGAAAGTAGAGAAACAAAACAAAGAAAAGGAGAAACTTAACGAAAGAAAAAAAACAGAACAGATTGATAGGTATAGAAATATTAGTATGCTAACCTGCGCGGACAGAACGTGGTTTGAATTCCTCTGTACGTTTTGCAGGAAAACTTTCCAATGAAAGGATCATAACGCCCGTTGCTACTACGCCAACGCTACCGACGCGACCGCTCGGAAGGTTATTACTATACCTTATGTTTCCAGGGATGTTGTACATGAATATATGTACATATCGTTCACTATGTATGTAACCAGTGATCCGGTTAGAGAGAATTTATAATCAGTTCTCATCTGTCCAAACCAACCCTGATACTCTGCGTGTTTAGCATCTGATCTCTACGAACGTCGTCGTATATGGAATTAAAAACAAGGACAACGTGAGCGACTTTTTTCTTCTAATTTATCATCAATTTTTTTTCTCCCCTATTCATAAGACCGAAGTCCACAACGATTCAAAAAAAAAAGAAGATGAGACTTAAAATGAAAAATCATTGAAATTCTATCTAGATATTGTCGTATTGAAATGGAGTTGAACTTTGCAGGATCCGCATATATTCGCGATGTGCTTCGAATCAAATAATTAATTAAATAGCTAGATTGAGATGAAGATCTTCTCGTTTCAAAATTATACAACCCCTCGACAACGTTATTCGGCGATAACAGATTCTCGTATATACGACGCAAGTACCTTATAACGTCGTAGGCATGATAAATTTCTACTTCACGCCAGTGCCACGTTTTCAACGAACGTTATACTATACATAAGGTATGTAGGTATATATAATGTATAAAATTAGGTATATATATGTGTATGTATATGTTTCGTACATAACTTTCTGGAATATGCTATATAATATATAAATATATAAATACACACGTAATACGGTACAAAGTGAAAATTTTATACAAAAGCGTCGGGGGCGGGTCTCCCTAATAACCCTACTCGCGCTTATGGCATTGAAATTATACCACGAAATGTATAACGAAGTGACAGATTTTCAAGACTTCAGAGACTCCTTTGCAGAATTTTCAAATTATCCGAAATATAATTCCCCCCCAAAAAAACATTAAAAAAAAACACCTTCATCTATACATAAGAATTTCAATTTAGAAAGTGGCACGAATTTGACGCGTTCAAATGTTAAAATGTCGTGAACAAAAAACAAAAAAAAAAAAAAAAAGGGTGCTGGGAAAAAGGAAATTTCTTATATATATACTTCACTTTCAATATGTATTCGAAACGTTCACTTGACTGTTTAAAAAGTAAAACGAGCAGCTGTGTTTACATTTTATTTAAATATAAGAATACTAAACGGTATTGATATAGATGTACATTAGTGATATACATATACATATTACATATATCTGAAGGTTTTCATAGGAAGTTGGGTACGTATTTTCAACGATTGGGTGTACTATACATATCCTACTACAATATGGAACGATTGAACGTGTCCCCTTTGTGCGGTGCGCGCCGTTTCAGATCTCTTTCGTTCGAAGCATCCAAATATTGGTCCAGAGGTACGCGCGAAAATCGCGAGCAGGATTATTGAATCGACGATTGATTTTCCCCATCATATACCCGCGCTCTTTCTCGATCTTTCTTTTTTTTCTCCTTCTTTATGCCCACCTCATACCAATGGGAGTTTAAGTATAGAGATCGACAATTATTCCCCCCGATTATTATAATTCCGCGATATTTCGATAAAAAATTATCCCGTTTTACCCGAAAACGCAGAAACTCGATGCAAATTCGCATGATAATATCTCAACTTACAATTAAATGGATATACATATTTTATTACACTTTTATTGATTCGAGAAAGAAAGAAACCAGAAAAACTTGGATTAAGGATTTTTGTTCGTACATCGTTTTTATTATAGTTGGATAATTAATAATTTCACAAGTATTAGATAGGATGACATTAATAATTTGCTACGAAATAATTATTCATTGTTCGTTAATTAATGAGTTTTAATTTTCTGTCCTATACACATACACCTAGATTACCTACATGGTATAATATGGATTTCAGAATTACGCGTATAATCTCTAGAGTTTGTGAATTTTGAATTATATAGCAAACCAACTGATTGCGTGCCTGCGCTTAATGAGGGTTTAAAATGGGACTATATAACCTGGTAGAGACCTTCAAGTTTTTGCAATTATATGGATATGGTCTGAAAAAATTTCTTCGATATTTCTCGCTCACTTTATCTCACTGATTCCAGGATGAACGCCCATAATTGTTCTTTCTATCTTTGTTTTTTTCAAAAATTTTCTCTCATCTTCAAAGCTCTTATACCTTTCCCAATTCCAGTTGGGTTATTAACCGACCCTCTACGTAACGAAAAAGAACAAATTGAAAGAAAAAAAATTTATCTCTCAAAAATCACGTGTCAGATATAAAAAAAATGCATGTTATTCACACGTTACATGAAGTGAAGTGAAGATCCGGGTGACTATGGGAGAGAAAAAAAAAGAAAGAAATTTACATCGCTTCGAAAACAGGTACGTATATACATATATCATACCGATAAACTCGCAACTTGTTAATTCCAAATTGAAATAAATTAAGTAAAAGATAAAAAGAAAAATGGTAAAAAAAAAGACGAAAGAAAGTACAAACGAAATGACACGGTAAACTTTACAACGTGTCAGTAATTCTTGACATGAGATGATAAGAAAGAAGAATACTTTATAATTTATTGCACAACCGCACGCATCATATATACACAGGGGGATTAGCATAAAATTCAATTTTTTCCTTTTTTTTTTGTGGAACTCCAAGTTCTGAATCAGCCCGAATATGCCTATGCGTAGTTTTCTCTGTTTTTTTTTTGTTTCTTTATCTCGAGAACGAGTAGTCCCTGAATTTTCGTTCAGCAATTAAGTTTTATCACTTCATGAAAGATTTTGCCTTGTCATTTTTTCTTCTTATCTTTTGACCTATTTTTTTACAAATATTTTTGTGTTCGTACCAAAGTTTCTGAAGATCCTAACTTTCTGAGTGACTGCAAGTATGGAAAAAAGAAAAAGATTATCAACTCTAGGAGAAAAATAAAAAAATAGTTCGTATCGAAATCCTATATGGGTTTCGGTTGCAAATTGAATCAGAAATTATTTCTCATTACGATAATGAATTGTAATTAGTGTCTCGCGTTAATGTTAGCTTCGGTACAAACACGTATGTACTCTCCATAACTATTCATATATACCATACGTCGCAAATATGTTCCCTAAAACTAGGATTTCAATCAACGAAATCAATTGATCACACCCGAATTAATGGTACCAAATTCATCGGCGTATGATATTTGCATAGTCGATAAATTACCTAATACACGCCTACTATTATTTATGTACATACCCTATGTACACATATTTCTATGTACATGGGTACAATAAATATAATAATAATAATAATACTAATTATAAGGAATGGAAAATGTTAATCATTTTTATAAAGGCGTTGCTCCTATAATAATCAAAGAAAAAACCAATTGTAGATGTGATGGTTCGTGACGCGGAAGAAATGAAAAGAAAAGAGAAAAAAAAAGAAATCAAATGAAAAGAAAAACGAAGTCCTTATCGTTTCCATTTTATCAGATTTTAATCTTCGTATCCACGCACATTTTATTTATAGTTTGAAAATATCGGCTCTACCTGGAATACTCTGAGATTACGCGTATGCACCTGGAGAATTCGATCGATCTTTGGAAATAATATTTTTTTTTTCTTCGAATTTTATTTCAATCACTTTTGGATAATCGAAAAGAAATGAAAAAAAATATCAATCAAACGAGCGATTGAGATTGCGTTTCGAAGTTGATTACTAAATAGCACAGTAACCTATGTACAATAAATATACGTAGCTAAATAGGTATTTAAATGAGGATCGGATATTGTCGCGAACCTTTGCAATAAAGATCGAGTTGACAAAAGCTTCGAGTAAAATTCGATCGCCTGTTTTATATCGTATTTACTTGCAAATACAATCGACCCTCATTCCCAAAGTGCAGCGTGTTACTTTTTTTACTTTACTCAATTTTTGTTTAACTGCTTTTAAAAATAAAATCCGCAGATTTATCGACTCTTCGAACTGTAGCGATATTAAATTTTATTTAAAAAAAAAAGAAGGTACTGCGTTCCATTCAACGACCAAGGCAGAGTAACGTGTGCGTATGATAAAAATATCATCTGTCGGGTCCGAAAAACATTCGGAGATTTTTTATTTTACTTTCGTTTCTTAATTAACATAATGAGAAACGGAACATTCATTTGTAACGAAACTGCATACGTATATATGCGCGTACCGATCGTGATTCATGCCAAATATTTTTGAACGTAAACAGACCATATATTATTCAGTCCTTAATTTCGGTGAAGGTAACCTATCGAGAAGTATAACACCTTCAGCTCAAATGTCAACCGCAAACTCATCAGCGATTTCTTCCTGATCTTAGTAGCGGGAATTTTTTAAGGTGGGGAAACGAGTAGGTCGAAACGTAACTTGCAACCAGTTTAAAAATTGTAGAGGCCTGATATGGAGTGAACTGTGAGAAGTAGACGGAGTTTTTCTTTGCATCATAACTTGGAAGTTTCGACAAAAATAGTCAGTTCAAAACTCGATGTAAAATTGGGATTAATTAGACATTGAGATGAGACTGTTGGGGTGTTTTTTGATTTTAATTTTAAATTTCCTTACTCTACCCTGTAATGGTTACCGAATTTTGGGGGTATTTCCCTTTAATGGAAAGAGCCACTTTGTCATGTTTGAACGTTTGATGAAAGGGCTGGCGGAACGTGGCCACCAAGTGGACGTGGTGGGCCATTTTCCACTCAAGAAACCCTTTCCCAATTACAACGACATCGTCAGTCTCGCCGGCACCCTTCCAAATTTAGTAAACAACATGACCTTGGATTTCGTTGAAAAAATTAGAAACGTAGATTCGCCACCGGTTACCATCTCGACTATCTTCGGTACGGAATTGTGCCATCTAATGGATCATCCAGATTTGAAAAAACTCATCAAAAATCCACCGAACGATCCACCGTACGACGTGGCCATTATTGAGGTAGGTAAGCAAATGATTGCAAAACATCAGTTGCTCATAAAAACTACCTCGTTATTTTCAACAAAAAGAGAAGAGACCTTTTTTTTTGCTCTTATAAACTATGTCAGAATTATCTATACTTCGAGTTTCCATAAAGTTATCGTAACTTCATGGAGATACAATTATAAGTTTTTTTTTGTTCCAAAAGGTGTTCGGTGCAAACTGTTACCTGGCTTTGGGTCATCACTTCAAAGTGCCCATAGTTGGAATAGTTACGGGTCTGATGTTTCCGTGGTTGAATAAATTGGTCGCAAATCCGGACAATACGGCGTATATACCGCACAGTTTTTCAACATTTACCGGACACATGAGTTTTTTGGAAAGAGTGGAGAACACCGTTGGTTACTCCATAGCAAATTGGCGGTTCAACAAAGGTGCGAGGAGACAAGATGATCTGATAAAAAAATACCTCGGTCCAGATGCACTCAGCATTGAAGAGGCGAGAAAAAACATTTCTCTCGTCCTCCACAATTCTCACTACAGCTTGAACGGTCCCAAACCGTTGGCGAGGGCCGTCATCGAAGTCGGAGGACTTCATATAGAAGAAAAAGAATCAACGTTGCCTGACGTGAGTAAAATTTGACGAGTATTTTGGTTTAATTAAAACAGCTTCGTTAACTTCCGATTGAAAATTGTTCGTTTTTGTTAATTTACAGGATTTGAAAAACTGGTTGGACGAGAGCAACGACGGTTTTGTTTACATATCATTCGGATCGATGGTAAAAATAGAATCTTTTCGCGCGGGAACATTGGCCGCGCTTTACGCCTCGTTGAAAAAATTATCACCGGTCCGCGTGCTTATGAAAATAGCAGAACCAGAGCAGTTGTTATCAGGTCTACCGAGTAACGTTATCACAAGATCATGGATGCCCCAAGTAGCCGTACTGAGTGAGTAAACTGATAAAATAAATGCGTCTGCATGTATCTTTAAAAAGAAATTATGTATCGCGATAATAAGACGATTACCAAGAGAAGCAAAAAACAAATCTCTAATTTGAAAATTTTTCAGAGCACAAAAATATTCGCGCGTTCGTTACCCACGGTGGTTTAATGGGGACTCAAGAAGCTGTGTACTCCGGTGTACCGATGATCGGAATACCCTTGTTCGGTGATCAAGGTCAAAACATTCAACTTTACACGCAGATGAATTTGGCCGTAAGTTTGAATCTCTACGAAATAACCGAGGAAAATTTGGACGCCGCGTTTAACGCGGTACTACATGATCCCTCGTACATGTGAGTATTCGTCAGTTTTCATTTTCTGTTCATCTATTTCATGGGAAATTGATCGATCGAAATTGTTGCTACTGTAGGAAAACGGCGAGGAAGATTTCAAAGAAATTTCGAGACCGTCCGATGAGCGCCTTGGATACGGCAATTTTTTGGATAGAATACGTCGTCAGAGATGGAGGATCGAGCCTGAAATCACCTGCGATACATTTAACGTGGTGGCAAATTTCGCTGCTCGACGTTTACGGTTTTCTTGTTTTTTTGACAGCCATTATCGGGTCGATAATTTTACTTACTGTTATAAAACTGATGAAATTATTCCGGCATCACGGAGTAAAAATATCGTTGACTCGTAAAAAAATGATTTAGCAAAAACTAAGACTACTAAAAATCGCAGATTAATTTTACAATCAGATACTTGTGTTCTATTTTATTCTGATTAGGACCACATATTCGTTTTTCAAAGAAGAAAATTATTCCGCGATTCCTTTGGTAGCTATTCGAAAACTTTCCGTCCCATACAAAGAAAGACAAAATACATAAATGTAACCACGAAGTAGATTGAGATCTGGTCGTTTCTTCTACACGACGAACCTTTGACCAATTATATAATCACCGCCAGCATGCTGCAGGTTTAGCGATCTGTCGAGACTCGGCAAACAAAAGACGACCACGGAAATCAAGCGGACAAAGCAAAGAGAATTCTCTCTTATTTGCCTTCATTGCGCATCGAATATCGAGTTAATTAGTTATACCTTCTGACGACGCGTCGTAGAAAGTTAAAATAATTGGCCGCTTTGAAGTTGGTAACGAAACGAAAAATTGTGCGATAACGAGGAGGAAGTATGTAATATCGAAAGTATTCATTATGTCATAATTCGATAAAAAGGAATCTCCGAACATGCGGTCATCTGATAAATCAATTTTCACAAAATTCATACATCGTACTTTACGCAGATGCATAATCTTGCAAACGGCCTCAATGGTCAGTTATTATCTCACGATAGATTAGTAAAATCAGAAATAAAATATTCTAACACTGATAACCACGCGCAGAAGTCAGCTGCAATAATGTCCTTGTAAAAACAATATTGCCAATCGAAGAAAATTCGCGGTCTCATTATAATTAACCGCTCTCGTCGTTGGAATCTAACTCCGACGTATACGATAATGATCGATAATGAAGATTTTTTTTTTTCTATTTTAATAGACTCGAGATCGAACGATTTAGTTTCCACATGCTTTCTGTCTCGAGAGGGTCAGCTTCCCGTCCCAAGAATTTAAGCTATAGTGATTATTGAATTGTAAAAATAAAAAAAAAAATAAAATATAAAAAATCTGTGTCCAGTTTTTGGCGTGAAATATCTCGCGCGATCGATATTGATAAGATACTCGATCGTGAATAAGGCATCGGTATGAGGGTGTTAAAATATTTACTTTTAATATATTTCGCATCGAAATTTTCTTTACCCGTCGAAGCGTACAGAATTTTGGGAGTGTTTCCTTTCAATGGAGCGAGTCATTGGGGTATGTTTGGAAAATTAATGAGGAGTCTTGCTGCGAGTGGCCATCAGGTGGACGTCATCAGCCATTATCCACCGAAAAATCCACCGCCTAATTATACCCAAGTAATTAATTTGGACGGCACAGTTCCAAAAGTCAGTAATAACATGAGCTATGAATTCGCTACCGAAGATCTAGGAAAACAGTCTCTCGTTATCACGATAGCTGTTAAATTTGGCGGCGACCTATGCGACCTAATGGGGCTTCCAAAATTTCAAGAATTTATTAAAAACCCTCCCCAAGATCCCCCGTATGATATCGTCATAGTCGAGGTGAGTGGAATCGAAATCTCAGTTTTTTTAATATTAATAATATACGTTCCATTTTTTCAATCCAAAGAATTTTCGATTATTGTTATTCGAACTTGAAATTCAAGAACGTAATTAAATTCATTCTATTACGTAACGAGAAACGATCGATTGAAAAAAAAACGAAACAAAAATTTACCAACTTGTTCAGTTTTTCGGTTCCCCCTGTTACCTGGCATTGGGAAAATATCTGAACGTTCCCGTTATCGGTATTCTCACATCCCCGATGTGGCCATGGGCAAACGGCGCGGTTGCGAATCCCGATAATCCGGCGTACATAGCGCATCCATTTTCTGGTATATACGGAACTATGAATTTCTGGACACGGATGAAAAACACTTTGACCCTACTGAAAGCCAAGTGGGATTTCAACTACTACACAGCGCGTCAAGATGATATGATAAAAAAATATCTCGGACCAAAAGCTGGAAGTCTTGACGAGGCTTTGAGAAATATATCATTAATTTTAGTCAATTCACATTACACTCTGCATGGAGTGAGGCCGTTTACCACAGGCGTTGTCGAAGTCGGTGGACTTCATGTGGAAGAACATGGACCACCATTGCCGAAGGTAACGTCGTGATTTATTTTCAAATATAATTTTAACACGCGTTTCGAATAATTTTCGTTCAAGATTCGTTGAGAATTTGATCAAATAATGAAGTAGATTCTCAACTATTTTATTTTTTCCTGTCCACAGGACTTGCAAAAATGGTTGGACGACAGTACTGATGGTTTTATTTACATATCCTTCGGTTCTATGGTGTTACTGGAAACATTTCCCAAGGAAATATTACACGAAATTTATTCCTCTCTGGCTAAACTAGCTCCGATACGCGTCTTGATAAAAATAGACGACCCTAAAGCACTGCCAGATGGTCTACCGAGCAACGTGATGACTCGTCCGTGGGTCGCGCAGTACTCAGTTTTACGTAAATAAAAAAAATCCAAAAAAAAGAAAGAAAGAAAGAAGTCTGCTTGCATTTTAATACGTTCTACGACAGAAATGTTTCATTACTGATGTTCGATAAGTTGAATGTATAGGAACAACCGGAATACGTAGTGCGGAATTAAAACCAGCGATAATAAGAGCATGATTAATTTTTTTTTTTTTTTCATTGCAGAGCACAAAAATATCCGAGCTTTCGTAACTCACGGTGGTCTAATGGGAACTCAAGAAGCGACTAAAGCCGGAGTACCTATGATAGGTGTTCCGGTATTTGGTGATCAATATCAGACGATCGCTCTATACGCGGCGAAACACGTGGCCGTATCTCTTCAGCTGAAGGATTTGAACGAGAAAAGTTTGGACGCAGCTTTCGACGCTATACTTCGAGATCCGTCTTACGCGTGAGTCGATTGTATTCTATGACAATGATAAAAAAAAAACTCACAATCAGTATAGGTACCAAGAAAGTTTCGCAGGAGTTTCTAGCCGGGGCTTTTACTTTTTTCATTTCTTACAGGAAGGCGATGAAAAAATTGTCCAACGAATTTCGTGACCGTCCGATGAGCCCGGTGGACACGGCGATATTTTGGATCGAATACGTCGGCAGACACGGAGGAAAAATTGTCAGATCACCCGCGATGGATTTGACATGGTGGCAAATTGCGCTCATCGATGTCTACGGCGCTTTGATTTTATTCGCCGCTTTAATTTTGTACGCACTCAAGACTCTGCTCACTGCGATAATAAATTTAGTTTCGACTAGTAAAAGCCGAAAACGAACTACAGGGTCCAAAAAAAATTCATGAGGATACTCTGAAACCGTGGTGAAAAAAAAATCGACATTTTTAGCAGATGTGATAATTTTATTTGTTTTTTATTTTTCTCAAAATTGAGAATTATATTCAATATTGTTAAATTCTATGCTTAATTTAAACCCGTAGCAGGGGAAGGGGGGGTGTATTTTTCAAAAATGATGACACCTGCAAGTCATTGTCGTTAAATCCACGCTATTAATTGGATGATGATCAGGTGGTTAAAAGTAAATGGACACTTGAGATCTAATTACTCACGTCAGTCATGTTAGATATATCCTCGCTAGTTTAGTTTGACTTTGGTCACGCACAACGAGAATTAAAAGAACGAAGTGAAAAAGAAAAGAAAAAAAGAAAAAAAATGTTCAAGCATGACACAAGAAGCCATTTAATTTACTCCGAGTTCCGACTTATGCTATCAGTTTTAGAATAATGAAGTTTGCGCAGATAAACACATAGCCGTACCTCTTCATCTCGAGAAGGAAAGAATGAATGAGCAGAATGAGAATTTTTTTGTCCGAGCTTTTTGACGTCTATAAGTGCTGATAATATTTACCAGTGGTCAAGCCAACTATAATGACTTGGCGATTTCAAGGAAATAATCAAGTTACTAATGACGAGGCACAAAGTCCTTATCTGAAAAGAAACGCAGACGATGATCGGACATTTTCACCTGATGTGCAGCAACTTAAGAAACGAAATACTCCCACTTACGTAACCTAGAAGATTCAGTGACTGCTGATCGATCGACGCAATAGGAATAAAGTCGCGATGACTGGAAGATATCAGTATAAGATAATATAAATCAAATATCGATAGACCAAATTTCGATCTATATAATGTGACGAAATAATATTGAAGAACCGCATTTGAGTTGGCTCGAGTTTTATCTCTGGATAGAATAATTCCACGTAGTTTAGTGAAAATTTTGGGTATCATCAACCGTGAAATTTATGATTCAATAAAGTGTGATTGAACAATAGTGAAATTAAATATGAAATCAGAATATCTGACCCTGTTCATTTTCTGTCTCGCAATTGTACCCGGCTTACGATATGCGGGAGGAGCGCGAATTTTGGGAATATTTCCGTTGCAGGGTAAGAGTCATTTCAATTTTTTTACGGAAGTGATGAAGAGCCTCGCTGATGCCGGACACCAAGTCGACGTGGTCAGTCATTTCCCTCTGAGTAAACCTTACCCAAATTACACGGATGTGGTAAGTTTGGCAGGAAGTGGAGTGGTCGTTTTAAACAGCATGGGCTGGGAAATGATATCAGATGTATCCGGAGAGTCGATGAGTAGAATGATGGAAGTAACTGGAACCGAAGTTTGTCAATTCATGGAAAACTCTGGGATTCAAAATTTGATAAAAAATCCCCCAACGGATCCAAAGTACGATCTCGTTATCGTTGAGGCAAGTAAACGAACACATTCAAAACCTAATCATCTAGATAACAATTATCCTGAAACGAACGAATGTAAGAAATGAAAAAAATAAATCTTTTTCCCCACAGTACTTCGTTGCTAATTGTTACTTTGCATTTGGAAGGCATCTTGGCGTACCGATGATAGCGCTTAGTTCCGCCTCAATAATGCCATTGGCAAATGCCGAGCTGGGTAATCCTGATAATCCAGCATACGTATTCGAAATAAACGAGAGACCAATTTCTGAAATCACTTTCTTCCAACGGCTAAAAAACACCGTCATTTCAATCCTAGCGAAAACGCTAATGCGATACTATCTCAAAGATCAAGACGTTCTGGTCAAAAAATACTTCGGACCTGATATGCCGGGAGTCGATGTATTGGCTCGAGATATATCTCTGTTATTAACAAGCTCACACCATATTATTCATGGAGTCAGACCTCTAACTCCAGCCATAGTTCAAATCGCTGGTATCCATATAAAAGACGATAAGAAACCGCTGCCAACGGTAAGTACATGCGACGTGCTATTTTATGCGGTTAGAGAATTTTCTTCTCTTTTTTTTTTACAGGATTTGCAAAAATGGTTGGACGACAGCAAAGACGGTTTCATTTACATGTCCTTCGGTTCGATGGTAAAATTAGAATCGTTTCCAAAAGCAATTATCGACGAGATATTCACAGCGTTCAAAAATATCGCACCGCTTAGAATCCTGTTAAAAATTGCGAATCCGGAAGAACTGCCTAGTAGTCTTCCAGAAAATGTTATAACCCTACCTTGGGTACCACAAATTGGTGTTCTAAGTAAATGTTTACTTTATCAACGTAAAAAAAGTGAAAGTAAAAAAGAAAAACTGATGATTATTTAAACAAATTGAATTACAGAGCACAAAAATATAAAAGCGTTCATATCGCACGGTGGATTAGGAGGCCTTTTAGAATCTCTCAAGTTTGCTGTACCATTAATAGGTGTACCAATATTCGGAGATCAACTTCCTAGCGTAGACGCTTGCGTGAATCGAGGAATTGCATTGAAACTCGATTATACTAAAATGACGTCAGATGCAATTGAGAAAGCGATAAAAACCATCGTCTACGATCCCAAGTACAAGTGAGTATCCCCGTTTGTCCGTACTTCAAGATTTTCATCTTTCATTTCACATGAGTTTTCTTTAATAATTTTTTCATCGATTTTCAGACAGAATATGATCGCACTATCGAAGGAATTTTCGGACCGACTAAACAGCCCGCAAGAAACCAGCGTATATTGGATCGAATATATTTTGAAACACGGACCTGATTCTCTAAGATCTCCAGCTGTACAAATGACCTGGTGGCAACTAGAATTACTCGACGTTTATGGATTCATCATTGGAGTGATACTCCTGACTCTTTATACCCTTAAGCTAATTATTCTAAAAATATTCAGAACGATTTTCCAAAATAATGGGACAACGAAATCGTTGAAGAAAACGAACTGATCCACATCCACAGATGGAAAAAAAAAATTATCAATTATTCATTTTTTCATAATCACGTTCTAATTACAAAATTTACCACAGCGTAATGTGCAATGTATGTTGAGTGTGGTAATAAACTCGTATCTTTTATTGAATTCATTTAAAATCAAATCGAAATATCCGATTCCTGAATTAAAAAAATCGTCGAAATTAATGATAAAAGGTAATTGAATGGTAAGCGGACAAGAAAAGAGCCAGTTCAATTTTTTTCAAACGAAAAAAATTTGGTACGAATTTTTTTCAAGTTTTCAAAAATATTTGATAAATATTTACGGTGTAACAATAGTTCCTTCGAATAATTGAATTTTTTACGCCAACTTTTACACACTGGAAACAAAAGAATAAAAGTACTTAGAAAACCTTGACTGGAAAATGACCTTGCACTTTTTTGACGTTATACAAAAACAAAAGTTTGATACAATTATCGCTTGTGTATTTAGGATTAGTATTTTGACACGACTGCAGTTTGAGTCTGTGCAGAATTTGATATCGTGTTTTTTTCTCCTCAATCTCATGGATTGTTTTATTATCCAGCAAGGTCATATGCAGCAGAAATCAAATAATGATCTTTCGTTGTTTAACGTCTGATTGTGAGTTGAATAATAATGTCAAAAAGATTGTATAAAATAACAAAAAAACAAGTGGACAAAAACAAATAACTAAGATTCGAAAAATAAAATTTTTCAACAAAAAAATGCCGATGAGGAGGTGAATATATAAGGCAAAGATTATCCATTGAACTGATACTTTTTCTATAATTTTAAAATTATCAACTAGGATTAGAGCGCATATTGCATAACGTGTTTATCACACCTAGGATTACAGAGTTATTACCTGAGTGGTAGTTGGTTCGAGAACGGCAATTGAAAATGCTAAACTAAATATTGACCGAGGTTAAAGATCAGCTTAGAAAGTTTATCTAACTGCAGTCATAGAGTACAAATATAGTTAGAGGCTATGGGGTCTTCGGAATGGAAAGGGCATGTTCGTATCTTATCTGATATACTACCATGAAGAAAATCGAACACGCACATCAATTACACAAAGCATTAGGACTGAGGACAAATGTTTGCTTCCAGATAAATTCCTAATGTGACTTTTAACGCCGCTTTGATTCTGGTAACGCGATATCGCAAGGTCTGTCATCCGACAACGAGCGCATGCGCACGTGATGCACACGATATTTTAGATCCAACGAGCGCTAGATCATTAAACACAAGATTACATTCCGAGTAACACTCGGCGTCTAATCGTCGGGTTAAAAAGTAAAGTCATTAGATCTACGATCGATGTAATCGAGTGATCAATCGAACAGAAATAGAAGAAAAGAATTAAGATAAAACATGAGTATCGCGTATTCCTATATCTCAAAAATGTTATTATTGTTAATATTAATAACTGTTAGTTCGGTGAACACAGCAAGGATATTGGGATTATTCCCTTTGAATGGTAAAAGTCATTTTGTGATGTTCGAAGTGGTGATGAAAAGTTTAGCTGACAGAGGTCATCAAGTTGATGTTTTAAGCCCATTTCCGCTTAATAAACCGTATCCAAATTACACCGATTTGAGTATAGCAAATGACGTGCCGCGAATGACAAACAACATGCATTACGATTTGGTTAAAGCGATATCGGGTTCATCGGCTGGCGTATTTATACAAATAACCGGAACAGAAGTATGTCAATTACTTGAATTACCATTGCTCCAAAACCTTATTAAAAATCCTCCGAAAGATCCACCTTACGATCTCATAGTTACAGAGGTAAGTGAATCGAAAAACTTATAAAAAAAAAAAAAAAAACATTCTAATAAATCAAATCTATTTTTTTTGTTTTCTAAACAGTTATTCTACTCGAACTGTTACTTCGCTTTTGGAAGACACCTTGGCGTACCAATCGTCGCAATAACTCCTTCGCCGATGATCCCATACACAAATGAGCCACTTGGGAATCCCCTGAATACGGCATTCGTATCAGATATTGAAGACGATTCGATGAAAGAACTGACTTTTTGGGGAAGATTAAAAAACACCGTAATAACCTGGTACAGGATAGTTCAAAGTAGATATCACCTCGAGATCCAAAATGATTATGTGAAGAAGTATTTCGGTGAGGATATGCCTGACATAAGACAGTTGGAACGAGAACTTTCACTTCTTTTGGTAAATTCACATCATACCTTGAACGGAGTGAGGCCATTCACCCCTGGGGTTATTGAAGTCGGCGGACTTCACGTTAGAAAGGAAAAGAGCGATCTTTTACCATCGGTGAGCAAAGATAATGGTATTAATTTTTTGTACTATTAAAATAACATTTTTTTTTTTTTAAATAAAACGTACGATATTTTTCGTTTCTATAATTTACAGAATGTCAAAAAATGGCTCGACGAAAATGAGGAGGGTTTCATTTACTGTTCGTTCGGATCTATGGTGAAGATCGAATCATTTCCAAAAGATATTCTAATGCAGATATATTCAGCTTTTTCAAAACTCTCACCCATTAGAGTTTTAATGAAAGTTGCAGTTCCGGAATCCCTGCCGTCGGGTCTTCCGAAAAACGTATTAACGATGCGTTGGCTCCCTCAGGATGAAATTTTAAGTAAGTATAATCAATGATGAAACAAAAGCAAAAAGAGAGAAAAAAAAAAATCATAAAACAGAGAGTCAAATAATGATTTACCGAGATCAATAAAATTCTCGTTATTTTCAGTGCACAAAAACATACGAGCTTTTATAACGCACGGAGGTTTAATGGGAGTTCAAGAGGCCGTTACACATGGAGTACCTTTAATAGGCGTTCCGTTATTTCGCGATCAGCCAATAAATATAAAAAATTGTGCTGATAAAGGAACAGCCGTTTTTCTGGACTACTTAAACCTTACCGAGGAAAATATACTCGCTGCCGTTATTAAAGTTCTCAAGAATCCGAGTTACAAGTAAGTTTCATAAAAATAATAATCGTCGCGTGTATTTAATCATATCTTACTTTTTAACTTGTTTCTATTCTTTTTTATTTCTATCACACAGAACCAACATGATGGAATTGTCTGCTCGATTTCTGGACCGACCAAATTCCGCTTTAGATACAGCGGTATTTTGGATCGAATACATTCTGAGAAATGGAGGTGATTCTCTGAGGTCACCAGCGGTCAAATTGACTTGGTGGCAGTTGGCTTTACTCGACGTGTTAGCTGTTACTATCGCTGCGATTGTCATCGCCTTTTACCTAGTCAAATTCATTATTTCAATGATCTTGAGGAGGTTCACATCGGCAAAAAAACCAGTACCTACTACCCCTAAGAAACGCAATTGAATTACTCTAACTTAAACTTATAAAAGAAAGCCTAGAAATCAGGCCATGCTAAGCCCGATAAGGTGGTGCTAAAAACTTGCGATATTATTTGAAAGAAATTGCGTAAGTTTGTACGACGGGAGACAAAATATCAAATAATATAAAAGACACGTGGCTATTGAATCGATCTCGATTATCTACGATGAGTCACATCCGCATTTGCGATATTGCCTCACGGGTGATAAATATTCGATCATATGATTCGGCATAACCCAATAATCTAATTTAACTGATTAGAAAAGAATTGTTTTTCTCACTTGAAACACGAAAATTAACTCAAATATGCGAAATTAGTGACTGTAGGTAGTTGGTGATGTCATACGATCTTCTCATTATTCAAAGTTTTACACATTATGATGTAAAAATGATCTGACCAAAGATAAGATCACAACATGTCTCAAATAAAATTGTAGAAAATGAATTTGAACTGTTATGAAAAAAAAAAATAATAATGGTTTTGTGAAACAATAGATCTATTAGAAATGAATTCTTTGTGTTGGTTATTTGCTATTTTTAAACAAGATCAAACTTTTTATAGCTGGGTAATCAGACAAGTCCTTCATAAGGATATATTTGTCAACTTTATCTATACGCCGACTCGAATCTGCAGTGTAATAAAACTACATATATAGGTAATCTCGGTAATTATCGGGACTTAGAAACCATCTGATCGTTCCTCTTTCTCAGCAATGATAAGTTACATAAATCTGAGTCCACATCAGTCGAATATCAAAAAAACAAACTTACACAGTCATAATCAGCCTTTTTGGCGCAATAAAATTATCACAATTAATCTGCAGGCACGTGTTTAATTACCGGGGTACTTAAGTTTGATCTTGAAACTAAAAAAGTTCCTGTACACGTTTCCCGCACATATGGAAGAGAAATGAAATAAAATTTTTTTTTCTTTTTTTTTGGTTTTCTTTTCCCCACATCAAAAACGAAGAAAAATAACCCACAGTTTCATCTGCCACACGATAACTACGCGAGACTTTTCCTCGTTTTTCCCCGGTCTGTAGCGAGTCGAGATTAATTAATGATCAAAAAACGTGACTGGCAAAGTCCCATTGAAAGACGAGGCATTGCAACTGGCACGTATAAATCGTTCGTCCCTATAGTGAATTGTTCGCAATTTTCACTTTTCTCTTGAAAATCTATAAAGATTGACCGAATGATGAAGTATACGAATTCTAACGAAGGTTTTAACAAAGTTCTTCGAACATGCAGCACGGCTGACTCCGCACATATGCTCTACGGAATAATAATTACTTGTGCGGTTACAAATTTCATGTAACGATAATTACCTCGCGGTTATTGAACTCCACGATAATTATTCTCTCTGATGCAGAGAGTATAGCGATGCTAATTACCCATGTAATATGCACAATCTCAAACTTGGAGATTGCAATGTTTCGTAAGAAAAACAAAAAATAGATAAGCAAATCAATAATGAAGTTCTCGCCAATGATTAGGTAAGATATTGATGTACTCTCTTCTTTTTTTTATCAAAAGAAAAAAAAAATTTTTTGAAATAATTATAAGTATATAAAGACTTTAACGGATGAAGTGGCCGTGACGAGGATGAAATTTTACGAAAATCAAAAACTGCATTGAAGATCTAGATTTCTTTTGCAAAAATTTACGATCATTTAATTATCCGATTTTATTTAAAGATACCGAATGCTTGATAATTCTGATTTTGGTTTTGCTAAGCCCCATAAACGACGATATGCGACTGACTTCACCTTTAGCGTATTGATTGGACGTTGATTTCCGGTTGATTAGATGCAGGTGATCAACGAGCGGAATATTATATGCGTGATTAGATACGTGCGTATCTGTGTGCTCAAAATTATTTGCAACAGTTTTAAATGTGAATATCATTTACATTGAAAAAACTGAATCCAAAACATTATCAATGTATTAAATTTTCACCTGCAGCCATAGATGTATTCATACCCCTACCTGATGTTACAAATATACGTGTGAGTTTACATAAAAACCCCTTCCACCATATTTTAAGACCTCGACGTACGACATACGTGAGGGAAAAAATGTGCGGCAACAGTAATAATCATTCTTTCATTCACCAAAGTCTGATAGATTATCGAAGTATTGATAATTATCGGTTAAATAGATCGTGAAAATGCACGAAGAATATAATCGACTGATATTCGTACTCGTTTTATTTTCCATCCCATTTAATATCGAGGGATATCGAATTCTCGGAGTATTTCCATTCCACGCTCCAAGTCACTTTATGATGTTCGAAACGGCGATGAAAGGTCTGGCGTCGAGAGGACATCGAGTCGATGTAGTGAGTCATTTTCCTCTAAAAGAGCCCCATGAAAACTATACCGACATTATAAGCCTGGCAGGAAAATCCCAAGTCCTGACGAACAACGTGTCTTTCGATGTTTTTCGATCGAACGGTATGGAAGAATACGGTATTGATTTTATCGGAAATCAAGTTTGCGATCTACTAGGGATACCCGAAATGCAAAATCTGATAAAAAATCCACCGAAGAATCCCCCTTACGATCTCGTTATCACCGAGGTAAGCAGACGATCGCTCTCTAGAAGAATTTTCAAAAACCGTTTCCAACCCATAAATTTTCATTCCTTTCATTTTCTTTGTCTCCTTCAGTTTTTTTACGCTAGCTGTTATTTCGCATTCGGAAGAAACCTGAATGTACCAATAATGGCGATGTCGTCTTCAGGATTACTACATCACTCGGAAGCAGCTTTTGGAAATCCTCCCGAAACAGCATACGTACCGTTATTCAACGAAGGATCTATAATGGGAATGAATTTTTTCGAAAGATTTGAGAATTTCTTATCAACTATGGCGATAAATTTCATAGTCGAAGACTCGACGGCGGTACAAAATGAAATGGTGAAAAAATATTTCGGACCAGATACGCCGCTCACGAGTGAATTGGAAAAAGATTTATCGCTACTTCTGGTCAATTGTCACCACACTTTAAACGGAATTCGACCAACAACTCCAGCAGTTGTTGAGGTCGGAGGTCTCCACATAAAAGAGAAAAAAACAAACCTACCAAAGGTAAGCAATACCTTAGAAAAATACAGACTCTTCGGTACACAAAAAAGAGAAAAGAAAAGGAAAAGGAAACTTGAAAGCGTAAACACCACATTTGCACAACTGTTGTTTAGTTTTTATTCTCCGTCGATGGTGTATAAAGTCAAGAAAATCGTTTGCGAGTATTTCTAGAATTCCCCAATTTTCTCCCAAAAAAAAATGAAAGAGATTAATTGGAGAACGATAAATTTTTCAGGGGTTGAAAAAATGGTCGGACGAAAGTACCGAAGGTTTCATTTACATATCATTCGGTACGATATTGAAAGCCGAAACATTGCCAAGAAATATTATCGACGAATTGTACGCAGGATTTGAAAAAGTCAAGCCAATACGTATCCTCTTCAAAGTTTCGTCCCCAGAAAATCTACCACCCGGTCTTCCGGATAACGTATTAACGATGAAGTGGATCCCTCAAATGCAAATTTTGCGTAAGTTTACCAAAAAAGAAAAAAAAAAGAAGAAATTAAGAGCGGTACTTTCTTTTTTTGCAGAACATAAAAATGTAAAAGGCTTCGTAACTCACGGGGGTTTAATGGGAGTCGAAGAAGCGGTGGCTTATGGTGTCCCTATAATTGGAATACCAATGTTCGGCGATCAGCCGCGAAACATTAAAAATTGTGTAGAAAAGGGTGTCGCCGTACGTCTGGACTACGAAAATATAACAGAGTACAATTTCGTCGGTGCCGTAAACGCCATAGTTTATGATCCAAAATACAAGTGAGTTTGAACCGCAATTTTATGGTGTCGATATAAAGAAGAAAGAAAAGGAGAAAAGAAAGGAACTCGACTTTTTCTTTTCAGAAAAAACATGATTGCATTATCGAGTGAATTTTTGGATCGCCCAATGACCCCACTTGATACCGCGATTTATTGGATCGAATACATAATCGAATATGGAGGTGATTCTCTTCGATCACCAGCGGTAAAACTGACATGGTGGCAGTTAGAATTGCTGGATATTTATGCGATTATAATAATTAGCCTATTCGTATTTTTCTATCTCATCAAATTCTTCCTATCAATTTTGATTCGTCGAATTTTCCGAAAAAAATTAACGGGACCGATTCAACTTAGTAAAGTAAATTGAACGATCTAGAAATTTAACGTCACACTTAAATTAATTTTCCATCATCATGTAAGTAAGAATAAAATTTTCTATTTCATTTCAATTTTTTTTTTTCTTTTCATTTTCTCCATGCTTCGAACAAATCAAAGATTAGGAGCAAAAAAAAAAGTTGGATCTTTAACAAGTCTGTGGATTTAACATGTCGATTATCTACAAAGTCGGAAACTATCTTTTCCGGACCATTAAACCCTTTCCGATTCTAAGTGCTTGGTAAACCCTATTTGAAATCCATATCATGTTTTGTACGTACATTTCTATTAACTGACTTTCAAGCTTCTCGTATGCTTCGAAAACTTCGCCGGTATTAAATCATCAGCTAATCACGTTACCGTAATTTGAATCCTAAGTGTATTTTGAAATTTCAAATAAATTACAGGCTAATTAAATTTAATTTCAAATAAATAAACTTAGTATTTGAATATAATATAAATAAACGTAACTCATATGATTTAAGTATGTGCCTACGTCAAGAATTTCCGTAATACTTACAAAATAATTATATATTTTATTTATTTATTTATTGAAAATTTCTCTTTTTTTTTGTACAAAAAATATTGCAAACAACGATCGCACTTGCGTACCGTCATATTTAATGAGACGATTTTTATTTGTTTAAAATACAACAACACTTGCCTTACCGCTCGCTAACAGGTGTTCTTTTCCACGTTACATCAAACAAAATTGATAAAGAATACGACATGTTCATATAATTTTCAGTCGTTCCTAAACTCCCCGCGCACGATCATCTTATGTAGCGAGTTTTTTGTTTTTTTTTTGTTTGTGTTGTTTTTTTTGTTGTTTTCCATTTGATTTCATCATCCCCCGAAAGACGTGTGCCGAACACGAGAGAAGAGTAAAAAAAAAATCACGGTGAACGAAAGTAGAATATAAAAATGAAATTTTCGTGGATTTTGCTGACGTTATTCAGCGTCGTTTGTCAAAGTTTTCAAGAAATTGAAGGCGCTCGAATTTTGGGAATATTTCCATTGGAGATTCCAGATCATTTCGTAATGTTTCAAGAAATTTGCAAAGGACTCTTAGACAGAGGTCATAAGGTTGACGTAGCGAGTCCCTACGCGGTGAAAAAGTCGCACGAAAATTATACGCACCTAATTAACCTATCGGGAAAATCTTCCGCCATGAAGAACAATCTGTCTGAATTAAGTTTAAAAAATATGGGCAGCGATTACTCACCGGATAAATATGGTAATAAAATTTGCGAACTACTCGATCTACCCGGTTTTCAATCGTTGATTAAAACTCCACCGAAGGATCCACCCTACGATCTCGTCATCACGGAGGTGAGCGAAAAATTATCGATAATCTATCGATCGATTTAATTATTCTTCATTTTTTCTTTCTTTTTCTTTACGTTTCTTGCAGTTATTCTATGCAAATTGTTACTTCGCATTTGGTAGACATTTGAATGTTTCCGTAGTGGCGATAAGCGCCGGAGAAATGCCAAATTATGTAAATGAACCAGTCGGAAATCCTCTGAACACGGCATTCGTGTCGCAATCAAACTACGGTTCATTTTCGCCAATGAATTTCTGGCGAAGATTTAAAAATACTTTATCAACGTCTTGGACAAACTATCGAATAAGACGTTCTACCGAAGTACAAAATGAAATAATCAAGAAACATTTTGGTAACGAAATGCCCGGAATTAGAGAATTGGAAAGAGAATTGGACCTTGTTCTGGTTAATTCTCATCATACTCTCAACGGAATTCGACCTAAAACTCCAGCAGTTGTTGAAGTCGGAGGTTTGCACATCAAGGAAGAAAGAACGGAATTAACTGCGGTAAGAAAAAAATTCACCCTATCTTACAGAGAAAAATTATAACTTGACAGGAAATAATTCATCAAATTTACACAACTGTTCGTAAATATAGATCGATACATAATAAAATGATCAAATAAAAACCAGTTGCTGAATAAACATACACATTATAACTGGCAATCAATTTTCAACCATATATATCAGAAAAAAGAATAAAAAAACTTTCATCAAAATTACAGGAATTTAAAAATTGGATGAATGAGAGCACCAGCGGTTTCATCTACGTTACATTTGGACCAACGTTAAGAATCGATTCCCTACCACCAGAGACACTGGTCGAATTATACAAAGGATTTGCTAAAATATCACCGATTAGAGTGCTCTTGAAAGCATCTAATGCAAAAAAATTACCACCTTTTCCGAAGAACGTAATAATAGTAAAATCCTTACCACAAATGGAAATCTTCAGTAAGTGTGACGTGAAATTTTCAGAACCAAAAAAAAAAAAACAGAAAAGAATCCTTAATGCATTAACATTCCCCTACAGGACACGCGAATTTGAAAGGATTCGTAACGAACGGTGGTCTGATGGGAATCCAAGAAGCTATAGTATTCAAAATTCCAATAATTGGGATACCAATATTTTCAAACGAGCCACGACTGATTCAAAATTGCGTTGACAAAGGAATAGCCGTATCGCTGGACTATGGGGATATAACCGAATCGAATTTTGTCTCAGCTGTGCACGAGATCATCAACGATCCAAAATACAAGTAAGTGAAAAAAAAAACATAAAAATATGATTTTTCGATTGGAGAAGCAAAAAAAAAATCAATAATTATACCTTGAAATGAATCTTTACTTTACAGAACTAACATAATCGCTTTATCGAAACAATTTTTAAATCGACCAAGAAGCTCGCGAGATGAAGCAATTTTTTGGATCGAGCACATCATCAAACACGGTAACTCCTTGCGATCACCGGCAACAAAATTATCCTGGTGGCAATTATCACTGCTAGACATATACGCTAGTATTTTAATAACGATTTTAATAATCTCTTACTTATTAAAAATTTTACTATTTACTTTAATACGTCGATTAAGGCACACCGACGCAACGTTACCTACGTCTAAAAAAATGGTTTAAATATCCCGCTGTGATCCGAATTATTTTCAAATTTTGTTTCGTTTTTTTTTTCTTTCATCTTTATAAATTTTTATTACATACGGTCATTGCAGTACATATCAAAAAAAAAAAAAGAACTCTGTAGAGAAACGACGTAAAAAAAAAAAATCAGATCACATCATTTTCTTATTTGAGTGAAACGATCTGGAATAAATTTGAAAGAGTCGTGGCACCGATCGGCAGCAATTTCGCGATGTAGATCCGATTTATTTTCTCCAACTCTATGAGGAGGAAGTATATGTATATGTATATACATAAATAGATACATATGTACACGTATATACCTATGTACACGATTGTTCGCATGGGTGGCGTTGATAGGCCGAGTCAAAGAAAATCAATTTCATTTGTTTATTCGTTTCGAATTCGAAATTTCTACGTCAGTTTCACGAGGCGTTTGGTTATCATCGTGTATACGTGGTTGTGCGTGTGCACATATATATAAAATACGTATTACAAAGTTCAAAAGTGCGCGAAAGGTTAATCTCGAAAGCGATTACAAATTTTCTTTATGTTGCTTACACCGAGAGTTTGAAGACTTTCTGAAAATTATTTCCCGAACCGTTTATATCTATATACCCGTGTTTATCCAACCCTCCTCAGTACCCACCCGGGATCGAGGGTTTGTTATCGTCCCACGAGAAAAAAAAAAACCAGAGAAAAAAAACTGAAAAGAAAAAAAAAATTGAAAGAAAGAAAAGAGAAAAAAAAGCGATCGAGAGAATGAAAGAACGAAAAGAAGGAGGAGAAAAGAGTTCGGCAAGTTTGCAAACGATTTTTTGATCTCCGTCGTGCTGCGTCAGTAAAATTTAACGAAAGTAAAACTCGTTGTTTGAAGCGAAAAAAAAAATAAAATAAAAAAAACGATAATTCAGAGTTTCGAAGATTGTCTAGACTTTTTCAGGTATCGGTAAAATATCGCAAGTTAGTAGAAATCATCGTGGAATTTGAGATTTTTTTTCACCCGTGTCTAATTGTAGTAATTTTTACTATCTATTCGATATAACTTAGGTATCTATTGTTTAGTGTAACAATTATCACGGTGTAATGATTTGTTTTTCTGTAAAATATTCTATGTATCATTCTTATGAAAATAAATAGAAAAATATTCTTCGAACGCTAGAGTCTGTAAGAATTATTTTTACCTTCGCACGTATCTAATTAGATATTTTCTAGAAACCTATACAATTACCCATATTTACTTGCTAATGAATTCTTAGGAAATCGATCAATGTACACATGACCAGATTCAGCAATGAGAGGTCCTAAAAAATGTTGATTCCAAGAATCAGGGACAAATTAACGAAATCCTGACTCTCGTCTAAAATATTCCATACAGCGTTATCACACCCACTCTTCTCGCTAATTATTTAAAAACTTTTCGAGAAAGTGTAAGAGAGATAAAAAAAAAAAAGGATGAAGATAATCCGATTAGCCTAATCATTCATTAGCAAGAAGATGAGTGCGATACTCATAATGATTAAAACAAGAGGACGTTGCAGAAAAGATTTTCGTCCTAACTACCTGATTTTGAATGATAAAAATTTTCGACTTACCGGACGGTGGTGTCGCGTTGGAACTGATCCGATCCAGACATTCCTGTTTTCGTTCCTGCAGGATACGTCGAAGTTCTTCTTCTTGTACCGTACTTCCGGCCGTTGTATTACTCGGCATCTTAAAAAAAAAAATTGGATAAAATTATGAGAGAATTTCATTCAGGAGATAGAAATTCTTGAAAAAGTTTTTTTTTCGTCCTTGAGATGAAGAGAAAAAAAAAAGGAGTATGAAAATTCTTCGAAAGAATGAAGAAAGGGTTGACGTGAAATTTTGACAAGCTTGAATAAGATAATTAATCCGAGTCACGAAGTAGTTTGTAAAATTTCGGTATCTAACGTGTGCCCTGCAGGAGAAGTAGGTAAGCGATTTTGTGGAGATATGTACCTATCCAGGCGACTGCTAAGGAAACTTTGAAATTCATGGGTCGGCGAGAGAATGTAGGTAGCGGGTATTATAGGTATACGATGATGTCGCCGCCGGTGACGGGGGTGAAGTTGTACTTTATCAAAGTTCTGTTGAAACTAGGAAGAGACAGAACCAACGTTAAAGTGCTAAGTTGTTTCTAGGTTGGGTTTCACTTCGATCCCGTATCTACAAAACCGGACGGACGTAAGCCAAGTTTATGAATAAAATATAGGGGTGTACCTATAATGTAACAAAGCAAGTTGGAAAATTGATCGTAATTTATAACTAAGACTGCCAAATCGACTCCGACAGACAATTTGTCTCAATGAGAAAATGATCATCCCTGCAGATCCGTGTTCGAGGTAATAAATAATTTCGAATTTCATCAACGCTTGTTAAGCTCGTCCGGAAGTTGATTTTAACTTTCAAACTTTCGAGTGAGTTTGTTCAAAATGTTTTGAAATACCTCTTCACGTCTACTCTGTGCAAGCTTTATGGTCCAACTGTTATGTTTATTCTTTGATCTATTTTAGGAGGAAATGGAATGTCGTTGATATTATAGGACAACAATGCTACACGCGTCATCTTTTTTTTCTTCTTTCGATTTTTTTTTCATCTCGAATATACGGGATGTAAAACGGGAAAAATCTTAGGATATCGATTTCTCTGTCGTATCACAAAGAAAAAAAATTATTTGACAAAAAAATGAGAACTGACATTTCTGGGATATTAAAATTTTCATCTCATTCTGTCAAAAAGTTACAATTTATAGCCGGTCGGGCACGTAGTTCAAAATCTTGATAAACTGTCTGAAAAAGTTTCGACGAATCAAAGTTCGGGTTTGAAAAATTGAAGATGACAGATAAACTTTCCGATGGGTGAACCACTCGCGAATTTATTGATCACATAAATTGGTAAGTTTCGAAGCAAATTTTTTATTTTCGGTTTTTATCCTCGCACATCAAGAGTCAAAGATGTCAGAAAATATAATTCTCATATGCCCTCGATCTGCACATATATGGCGTATTTTAATTTTTCTTTTTCCCTCCTTTGTGTGAATCATATAATTATACCTAATATAAGTCGTATAATGAAAGTAAAATGAAAAATATAACGCGATATCGAATTAAATGAACTGGGTGCGATATGCATTAGCTGGAAAAGCGTAGATACAACGTACACCTGGACGTACATACATAGTAAGCCCCACCTTTGTAAAACACCCATCAAGTAACGGGGGGAAATAAAATAGAAACCGCACCCAGAAAAAATTCTAATTCGTTAAAACCAACATAAATAATCAATCGTAAAATATGCATGAAAGCTGCACTGTATTTTGAGAAACACCCCTAATCAAGAGGATAAAATATAAAATCCATCCCGATTTTTCATTCTACGAAGTAGAAAATCAAATTATTGCAGTTCGGGATTAATGCTTCAAATTGTAAAGGTACGTGGCGTCCGTTCAAAAATATCAGAGAAACAATGAAAGTATAAAAAAAAAGAAAAGGAAAAATAAAAAGGGTATAATAAAGTTAATCAAATATCGCGTGATACCGGTAGAATTCAATTCCCCTACAATTTTACGACCCCCCCTGCAAAGTTGATAAACCGAACAAACAGTGAAAAAAAAAAGCAGGTGCAAATCAGTCGGACGTAAAAACACAGAGAAATGTTGAATCGTTCGTATGAATGATAACTAAATTCGTAACGGACGACAGAATTGGCCGGGGGCAACAACTGAACCGAATAATAAACGAATATGTACGATACCCACATGGTTGGGTACTATAACGAGTTAAAATATCAATAAAATTTTATTTCCATGTAAGCAGAGCGAAATTATATTTCGTTGAAACAATTATTCGTTTACAACACGCATTTATATACGCTACCGAAAATATTGAAACAAACAAAATAAAAAAAATAAAAAAATTCCAACTGCCCTGACGCGTAAAAATACACAATTCATGGATTTCCAAATTTTTCATATACACAACGTTTGTTTCCGACCATTATTATATCACGATTGATTTTTAACAACGGTATTGTTGAACGATTCGACGAAGCTTCGATTATTTTATCCAGAGATATTTGGAGACCATCTATAAGTCCATAATGCCAAGTCGGATTCAACCACGGATTATTTTACTTATCCTTCAATTCCATCGGATTCGATTTTTTCATAATCGTCAATTTTCCAAGGTGCAGAGTCCGCCGAACAATATAAAAAAAAAAAGCAAAAAAAAAAAAGTCGGAACAATACACAAAGAAGGAAACCGAAAAAAAAAGAAAAAAAAATCAAAAAACAACAGCAAAGTAAACTTCAATGCAATAAAGACACCGTCATGCCCTACGGCTCGATTTTGCCAAAGAAACTGAAACTCGCAAACCACGCGCGACTGAGAAAGTTATCTCCTTTATTTCCCTCGCTGCTTCTCAACAACTAGCCGCGGCAACGATATAAAGTGGTAATATAACTATAGGTATGGCTAGAAATTTTCTTTTTTTTTTCTTTTCTTTTCTTTTTTTTTTTCTCTTCCTCCCCAAACATCCAAAGATATTATCTCAACAGCAGCAACAGCAGTAGCAGTGCAGGCAGCAAAACCGAGAAGACGAAAAAGATTTTATTATATCAAATAAGAATGTAAGAAGAGTCGACGGCCCAGCTGCCAGCGACGATGCTTTTACATCTTCTGTTTCGAGCGAATAAAATTTCTATTCAAAAAATAGGCAGACGGTAGTTCAACGTCTACGGATCGAGAAAAAAACGGAAGGAGAAGATTGAGAAGAGAAAACAAAAGAAAAAAAAATTTATTTAGAGTAAAGAACTTACCGAATAGGTAAGTAGTAAGAAAAAAAAAGTTAATCCAGAGAACATTATGAATAAAATAAAATGAAGTAAAAAATTTAAGATACTATGCCAAAAAAAAACAAAATGGTAGTTTAATTGGAATGGTATTTAAAGAGATGAGAAATATACCGAACTTTCTTAATGGGGATAGTTTTTTTGAAATTTGAATAACGATTATTATTTTTTCACAATTATATCTATCTAGAAATGCGAGATAAGAAGAAGTTAGGTGTTTTTTTATAATTTTCCAAGATAAAATTAGGTTGGAGAAGAAAAAACAACTCCGCAGTTCACGTAACGAGTTAAATAGGTATCTATGTATACATAGTGTGTAATGGAACATAAATTCTAGTTCATATATCACATAATAAAACGAAACTTGCAATCTATTATTCCGATAACCTGTCGAAGCGTGAATATTATTGAATATTGATATATTCCTACCATCCTATCGTTCGGTACCGATGCAAATATATACGACCTGTCGCACGGTGGAACACATAAGAATGATGGCATAGATTTAATAATAATTCTATGAAATTTATATCGAATGAGAAAATATGTTAAAAAAAAATAAATTTACATTCGATACACGATTACGATACACGTATAACAGATAATTTTCCAATATATTTCGGTATAGGTACAGAGATATACTAAACTGCATGTAACCGTAGGTGATTATAATTACATTACCGATTATTTATGAGAAAATTATTTTTTTTTTTTTTGCAATTCTAATCGACCGCATAATCTATGGGCATGTGATCTAACCAACTGACATCGCGTGTTACCGAAGCATAAAATTACACGAGTTTAAAACGACACCGTACACGACGTCATGGGGATGAAAATTAGTCACAATATACCATAATAAATTACACGTCGTGATGTACCGTGAAAATCGATAAGGTTAACCGGCATCTATACGAGGCTCTGTTAATAATATTTACGAATTACACCCGAATTTCCAAAAATGTACAATTAGAAAATAGCTAATCAAAAAATTCTATGTCGATATATTTCTCTGCTCTATTTCATTAAGAATTGATGTTTTATTAATGAGAGATTTCTAAGATTTTCAATTTTCACGAGTCTAACGGACCCTCGACTTTCCTCAACGAAGAGGCAAAAAAAAAAAACAGAAAAAAAAAACTGCGTACGGCAATTACACAAATATTCCCCAGAGTTCTGAGCGCGACGAATATTTAATACGGTGCAAATAATAGCTAATATAAAACTGGATGATGAGGGCATTGAATTTTGACCCTTTATACTTATAAACGAGTCAAGTAATTTCGCTTGCCACCTTTTCCCGATTCTCAACGCGCTCCGAGACCCTTCGAATTTTTTGCTCGTTTGGAAAGAATAAAATTAAAGTAAAAAAAAAAAAGAAGAAAGAAAATATCGTTATGATTTTATACTTCTCCATTCATCGTGCAGAGCACAGTCTCTAAAAAGCTCAATTTTATTAAAAATTTCAGACAAGATAATTCGAGTTCTCTTAAAAGTTGCCGATAATAAAAAAAAAAAAAAACCCGAACATTTTCTTCTGTTTTTTTTTTTTTTTCTTTCTTTTCTTTTTGATTCAATTAGTTTATATGGATATAAAAGTTTGAGGGGTTAATTTTTTTGGCGTACATTAGATTTTTTTCCCCATATAAATTGTAGTTGTATCGTATACATCTCTAATGCGGTATATAAAAGCTGAGAGAAACTTCTCCTTTTTTTTTTTTTGTTTTGTTTTCGGTTCGTCGAGTATTCATTTTTATCGAGCATCTGATTCACCGGTGAAAACGAAACAGAATGTAGGTAAAATAAACTGATGCGAAAAAAATGAGAAATAAAAAAGTCGTCTGGTTCTTTTTTTTTTGTCGTGCCGAATATCGGGAATTGTTATAATGATGATTAGATATTTCGGTGTCTGTAACACCAATTAGGTATATATGGTATATAGTATGTACTATCTATGTATATATATACCTAATACATATCGAGGACAACTTCCCCTATAAATTTCTTAATGGCTCGGCTGTTCGAAAGCCATTCCAAAAGTGAAAGCTCACGTATACCTATTCGCATTCATTCATCGATCGATTATTATCATTATGGGTGTGGTTAAAATCGAAGGTACCTAATTAGTGACCTATAGTATTATCGATCGAATTTCCAACACTGGTTGTAAACGCTGCAATATAATTTTTTTGATATAAAGATCTAAAAAATTATGAAAATTTGAATCAATGAAAAGGGCGGTAGAAAAATGGAATTTTTCGAAATATTTCTATGTATATTCTTTTGAGTGAAATATTCTGTAGAAAGATGCTAAATATGGTATTCAAATCGCATCGCGAAAGCGAAGCCTTTCGAACAACTTTGAAGTAAACCGCGACTGCCTACGACTACCATAATAAGTGGGCACCTGCACCACCATCAACCCTCTGGAACGATGCGGTGGTGGTTTCTTCTGTTATATGAAGGTAAAGTTTGTACCATGACATAGCTGAGCGAAGGAAGGAAGGGTTTCGCAGAGTATATAGAAAGTAAAGATCGTCAAAAGTTGAGACAATACCTCTAGAATCCCTACTACCCTACCTACCTGTCGCTTTGTCTTCCTACCTAACGCGCGATTCGCCGACCATTTTGTTAACCTCAATGAAAGCGTTCGTTATAATTTATGGTATGTATCCTCGCTCGTATATAAGCAAAGTCAAAGAACACCGAGGCATTTAAGGGGTTGAAATGTAAAGAATTTTTGAAAAATTATCCCATGCGAAAACCTTTCCGAAAGAAGACTTACAAATAATTCAAATTTATAACATCCTCTTTCGTGACGGTTGAATTTGAATCTGTAAAATATTTGACAAATCTACAATTCGTTTCTTTAGATCTAAAATTCGATAACTACAAACAAAAATACCCTAGTGACACATAAATTCGAATCACATAATTTACATACATTCGATTCGTCGCTCTAGACATCGCAATTATATGCCGATAAAAATTATCAATCGATTTTATCATCAAAAACTCTGCGCCGTACGAAACGAGCGTGAGAGAAGTTTTTTTTTTTTTCGTCGCTGATTTTAATCGAGCAACATGTGGGGCCGATTCATTTGTAATCTGTATAAAATATCGGATAAATTTCTAAAGCAATTTTTCAATGTTTTTTTTTTTACTCTTTACTTTTTTTTTTTTATAACTTTTATGTGGAGTATCCGCACCACCGCACCCGAACTCTGCCCCTTGAATTTAAAAGAGTGCTTAAATTTAATCGGTTCCCTATTCTTTGACGCGATGGAATATAAGCTCTCAAAGTTTGCCGTTTTTTCTTCTTTTTTTTTCATTTTATTTGGCTTTTGTTATTTTTTAATCGAGCAACGATACAAAAAGGTGTAGCAGACGGTATAGATTTCAGCCATTTCGGTTTGACATTTATCGGTGTTTGCGGTGCTACCGATGGGGTAGAAAAAGGGGAGGAAGCTGTCGTGTCATGTGCGGTTTAACAAAAAGGGGTGAGACATTATATCGAACGCCGTCACCTGTTTGACCTTAGAGCTTAAATTTCAACGTGCTATACAAAAGAGAGGATATATGCAAGCTGACTCCACGTATGATATGATCAAGTTGTACATGTGATGTCCATATTATATACAATTCTTGAACACGTACGCAGTTAATTGCTTTAACGACACCGAGGGTCAAAATCACCAAAAAAAAAAGGGAAACAAATTACCGAAAATCACAAAGGACTAAAAACTGGATTTAACGAAACTTCTATCATATCTAATTTGATACATTATCCTAGATGCAGTGCACATAATACAATAGAAAATACGACAGGTTTCTTTATATGTTAATGAAATTTTTTCATAATTAATTTGTTTTTTCTTCTACCTTTTTAATTAAGTGTCTACGCTCTAGAGCGGCGCGGCGCGGCGGTTGAAGATCGTTCGAGACTTTGAAAATAACATGTGAGAAATTGCTGCACAGTCTGAATGTGGTACGTGTTGCAATTAAGATCTTGTGAAATGAGAATAGATGGATGGAGAAAATTAAACGCCAACATCCGAAGCTCTACATATACCAGCTAAGCGCGGGGGTTTAATTCTCTGTTATTTCAAACCATATGAATTAACAGAGTTTCAACGATATTCTAATATCTCGAAAATCTGCTTTTCTCAAATTTCAATCAACGAAATTTGGGAATCTCTGAATGTCCAACGAAGACTATACCTCTATCTACCGATGGTCGATACGATTTTTTTTTTTTTTCTAGGAAGCCCGAATCCAAAAAAAAAAGAAAGGATAATACTCGGTTTCACCCTTTTCTCCCCTATATGTACACATATAATAATAATCCACTCTCACTCTAACGATGATTTATAAGCAATATATTATACCCAGTAATTGGCATCGCGCGGGTAATTGGCGTATTTCTTCGGTAAGAACCACCATGGGAAAGAAAAAAAAGGAAAAAAAGAAGAAAAATAGACGAGAAGTAAGTAATGAGATCAAAGATACTTTTCGGGTGGATCGACCTTTCCCCTTCCCGGACAGGAAGCATCCACACAAATATATAGGCGAGTCTTCGTATTCGCCCCGTGAAAAAAAAGAAAATCCCTGCAGGAATGGCGGACGGCAAAAATTCTTCGGGTTCTTCTTTAGGACGAATAAAAAAAGAAATATACATCGAAACGATAAATAGCTTCGATATAACATGAGAAAAAAGTGACCGCAGGATCCGGCATTTTGTAGATGTGTAGTATTTGATCCTAAAAAAAATTTGACTCTATTGTCACGATCCATACACGGGCTATAAATAACCCTCAAATAATACGAATGGGACAATACGATTAAAAATTAAACGAAGAATTTGCTTCGCCCGGGTAGCACCGAATTAAAATCGTAATCAGCATATAACCGCGCCGAGCGCATTGTTAATGACCCAATATCATTTTATCATTCGAATTAACTTTCCCCTTTAATATTAGCCGGGGTTCGAAATATCGAAATTATAACAGCAATTTGACTAACAAATTGAAAGAAAAAGGAGAGTAGTTCAATTACTGAACAATTATTTACAGTAAAGGTTGGAGAGGTCAACATTTTCAAAAGTAGAAATTTTCTGAATCGATGTCGCAAAAAAGTTGGATAATTACAAGGAGATCGTGTTCTACAATTAGCTAATGTAAGGAAATGGTAATTAGCAATTAAAACGTCTTCGTTCTTCGATTATCAGCAATTAGTTCAGACCATTCAATAATTATCAGCAGCTGCTCCGGAGTTAGTTCGACTTTCATTTATTGCTTAGAACTTTTTCTCCATCCTTCAGAAAGTTTTCGCAAATAAAAGGAAGACACGATATCCTTTCTAATCCCGCGTTTCAATTGGTCGGTAGGAAGAGCACGTCGAATCACCTCTTTAACCAATGAAAAATGACGGTCCGAATTATTCAAAGCAAAAAAGAAAGGAAAGAAATTAGGCAATTTAAAAGTCGAGGCTATATAATTCGCGTATCTATAGGGATATAACCCGATGATGTTATATACGTCACAAAGCAGCCATCGAGAGGGGTCAGAAAAATAGAAAAAAAACGAAAAAAAAAAAGAAAAAGAAAAAGCGAGGTCACTTGTCAGATGAATAAATCAGTTAAAATTGAGGCAGCAGATGGCAGAGGAAATCGAGTTTCCCAGACAGCTTGCGGTTATTCCAGTTATACCTACATATTCCCAAACCTTACGAATTCCCAAAGGTCTCACTGACATTTATAGATCAAATTATTATCAAAAGAAAATTTCAAAATCTCCATATAGATTAGAAAATTTTAACACTTTCGCTACCCAATAATTCTCCACTAACTAATACAGTCAAACTAACGAAGCTGCGGCACATCGAGAATGGAATTTAAACGATTAGACGTTAGGTCTATGTGATCCTGAGTATTGAACATATATAAATGTACGAGAATTATTCCTAATTGCTTCCAAAATGCCATCAAGTTCAATATAATTAAATTCATATTCAAACTAAAACGTGCCACGCAAATATATGTAAAAACCATAATCACGATCTCATCAAAAGTAAATTATTTATATCGCATAAAATGAATCTGACATCAACGAATAAAAAAAAACAAATTGAAAAAACCTTTCTTTTTCAATCTGATGGGAACCAAAATTGGGTGAACGGAGCATTATTACCATTATCGTAAATCAATATTTCCTTTTCACTTTTTTCCTTTTTTTTTTTTTATAGATATTTTTTACTAGATACTAGACGGCCAATTTTCCGCGGAGCGTTGCAGAGCGGAGAGCAAATAAAAAATAGTAGAAAATAAATACGTAAGAAAAAAGAAGCGATGAAACAAAAAATTGTAATGAAGAGTAATGGAACCACCATTGAGAGTAATTGATTATTTGTGCGGCGCGCGCGACGGATTCTATAGAATATTTTTCTATATACCTAGTGGATTTTGTTTTTTCATACCGAGGTTCTTAACGTAAACGAAAATGGATTCCAAGACGCGAATGGATCTCGATGACTACAAGAGAAACAAAGCAGAGTAGTAAAAGAAAAAGCAAAGTTAAAAACAAAAAAAAAAAACGTAAGAAAAAAAAGAAAATTGACAAGCAGCTGCAGGATAAATGATTGAGAATACCTCAGCGATGATAAAAGGTAATAGACGAGCTACGGCAGACTACGTCGCTATACGCGATGTTGAAATCGATGCTGTATCTGGAGTAGAATATAATGGAAAGAAAAAAATAGAAAAATTGAAAATTCATGGGATAGAAAAGAATATAAGTGAATAAGCTTTCCGAAATTTGATAGATCAGCGGAAAAGAATAAGGGAGATAATTGGCCGATGGAATGAATTATCTATTTCCACTACAGCCCTTAATGTAAGAGTTTGATAAATTTCGTAGCCATAGCGATGTCCATATAAAAATTCATATGCGGAGAATAAAACCGATATCTCATATGAAAACGTGATAGTATGAGAAAAAAGTTGTCCGGAAATCATATATTAGCACTGCAGTATATATGATGTTGAATATTGTTTAAAACTGTCTAAAATAATTTTCTCTACAATTATACTAAGAAAACTTGATTCATTTATTTATTTATTTATTCCTCACTTTTTCCACCTCTTCTTCGTATAAATCCGCTGTTTATACGTAATCTACATCACCGGGGGTCCTCAAAAACTAAACCTAATATTTATATCCATGCTCGATAGATCCAACAAAGAAAAACACTCCTATAAGTTATCCGCTTATTTTTCAAAAGATTGTATTTTTCGCTGGAGCAAAAAAAAAAAATTAAAAGAGAAAGAGAGAAAATCCAAAATGCACAATATCCCGGTCTGTACATATTTTAATCACTTTTTTGCTACACTCTCCTTTTTTCAACCTCATTTTTTGATTATTAGGTATTTCTCCCTATAACACATCGTCATTTATTTATCACCCTCATTCATTTATTTTACCCCTCGACAAATTCTGTCTACATACGATATCATCCCCTTGAACTTTTCTCATCTGCCAGAGAATTTAATAATAACCTTAGACAACATTACCGAGAAGACGCTCTTTAATCATTTTATAATTTTTTTTCATACGACCTCCAGGAGTAGCTCCACATTTCGCTGATCTTATCTAATTTAAGAGAGGTTTTAGAAAACCGTAAGAAAGAAAAAAAAATCTAGAGTTCTCAAATAAAGGGTCAGTAAAATACAGGGTCAATATACAGTGGCGGTTGAAATCGAGAAATAAAAGTTCTAATTTTCTTTCGGCAATATTATAAATTTTCATCTAAAACATGGTGAACCAGATGGAAATTTCTAGTTCTACATTACAATGGCACACGAAAAGTTTAGTGTAGAAAGAAAATTCGAAAGAAAATTTACAGAAAACGAATAGAAACAAAAAAGGGAAAGAAAGAAAGAATGAAAGACGAAGAAGAGAATTTTATTTCACAAGTTTTATCTCCGCACGATTTGTGTATTTTCCATCGTTCTTATCCAGCTAAAAAGTTGAACTTTACTTTCGCATACATCTACTCTCTGTATATATTTATACACTGCAACTCGATTGAAAAACTTTTTCTCTCCAAGTATATTTCGTTCGATACAATTATAAAAGTTTAGTATAAACTTCGTCGTATAGCTCTTCTTTTCACTGCTCGATTATAATAATAATAAATAAATAAAAACCGAATAATAAAAAAACAAAAAAAGGATGTCAAACCGAAAGACATGTTTCATATAATATGCGTTTACCATTTTCTTTATTTCATTTCACTTTTTTTATGCTCTTTTCATGAAAATCTTGTTTCCGAGAAAAAAAAAACCCTGCAATTTAAGATTTTCAAAGTATAAATTTTTCCGACTCCGTACGGGAAAAAAAGGGCGATGGGAGGGGGAGGGGGAGGGGGGGGGGGTATTTTAGAATCTGAAATGTAATTCAAAGTATAGGTACAATGATTTATACATGAATCGTTCGATTAAAGTTGTGACAGTTCCTAAGAAGATTTTGATGAAGGAAAAAAAAAAGTTAAACCTATGTAATAATTATATCTGAGGTAAGAATAGGTACTACTGATCCCAAGGCGTCGATTGATCGGAAAAGCAAACGTTCGTACAGTATAATGATTCGAGGTAAAATAAAATGGTTATTATGTAAGGGTGAGAAAATTGGGCGGCTATACGAACAGGGACGTTAAATAAGATGAGTGATTGGATATCGAGCAATTCTATCGAACGCCAGTCAATGTCAGTTCCGTAAATTGGAAAGAATCGATTACATACACATCTATATATGTATCTAATATTCGTATCTGCCACAGTATCACCCTATCCTTTTTTTACTTTTTTTCCTACGAAAATACCTGCCCACCAAAGTTTCATTTCCTTCAATTTTTCAATTCCAAATACATACGTTAGTATATAATCCGCGGAGTATAACGTGGTTAGGGAAATGAAAAAATAGATAAATTAACCTATGGTAAATATTATCGATATAAAATCTATGTGTGATCCAAGGAATAGAGCGTAGGTGATTCGGGAAAAATATTAGTGAGACGGAATAAAGATGAAACGAAAATTAAAAAATTATTATTATTATTATTATTGTTTTACCCTATATAAGAAAAACAGAAGACTCGTATTTCTTCTCTTCTTTCATACACACATTTTAATATATATATCTCCTTTTTTTTTCTTTTTTCATTCTGATGCTGCAGAGCTGTTGCGAAAGAAAAAAATATAAAAACAAACCGAAACCTTTTTTCGGGGCTAATGGCTCTTTCGTGCTCTGATCTTTTTCGCTCGTTCGCGACTTCGAATAGATATATATAGGTATATATATAATAAATATTATACCTGTACGGTAACAACCCCATACCAACAAATTACAGAATTTTCTTTATTCTACCACCTCATCATAATTATCTAAGCTTAATTTAATTTTTTCTAACATATTATCAAAAATAATGAAACAACGTACGGACATTGGAAAAAAAAAGAGATTCGAAGAGTATAAGGGAGAAAAAGAACAATTATTTTTATATTATGCCACCTTAAAAGATGATATATACCTCCTTCACAACACACGATTTTTTATGCTAGTGATTCAGATGAAGGATTGAAGAATTCTTTTTTTTTTCTCACTGCAGTCAAGTTTCGCGTCAACACTACAGATTGTTTTTCTTTGTTTTTTAAGTATATGTGGTACAAGAAAAAGGTTCTATCTGATGAAATAACATTTGCGATTCTAACGGGCGGTGGTGAGTCCCTACGAGACCTAATGTCAGAGATACATACGAAAGTATGGCTGGGGGGTTAGAGTAGCAAGAAAACGTCTGCAGTAACCTCGTCGCATACCAAACTATATAGTATAACAATACGTTACGAACCTTTGAAGGAAACGTTGTATGGTATATAAGGAGCACTCCCGATGATAAATTCTCCGAGGGATTTTACTTTGCAGGTGCTTTTATTCTCCGTAAATATATACGACGATAACTTCGTATGAATATAAGGTATCGTTAAAACGTTTTGAATGAATAAAACTGAATTTAAATATTTCAAAGATACAAGGGCCCCATTATATACCAAAACCTATTTCCGCGGTCGTAATTTCACTCGAATTCAATCCATAGTTTTTAACAGGTAAAAAAAATTGTCGAGAAAAGAAAAAAACCTTCGAAAAGTATCGAAGACACGATTGAGTAAAATGATAAATAAATTTTTGAAAAAGGGGATGAAAAAATAATGGAATTTCACATAAAAACCCTTCGCGCCGTACGTGAGAAATTCAGCGAAAAATAGAATTGGGGATTTCATAATTCCCAAGCAACCTCTGCGGTGCACGCGCAGACCACTTACGTCCCAAAGGAAGCAGGTATCGTTTTTTCTTTTCCTTTTCTTTTTCTTTCTTTCCTTTTACTTTTCCATTTTTCTTTTCTATCCTAACTCTTCATCGATCCCCCACTATCTTTAATCTTCATTTTTCACCCCTTTCCCTGAAGAAATTGAGAAGGGATCTTCGGATTCCGAGGGCCTACTTTTACTCGCTCCTTATCCGATTCTGAGATTTGCCGTAAGATCGTTGAGCAAACGTTGAAATATTCTCTTTTCGTGGATATCACCGAAAGTTTAACCGATTCTACTATATTTTAGCGTCGAGAAGAGAAGAAGAAAAAAAAGAAAAGAAAAGAAAAGAGAAAACTTTTATAGTTAAAAAAAAGAAAAAAAAAAGAAGAAGAACAGAGAATTTTCTAGACATATTCGTTATATACCTAGTGACGATGATTTAAATTCAAATTGATGTAGGTACGCAATGAAAATGAATTTCAACAGCTTTTTTTTTATGATCGAATAAAAAATTTTTGCGACCGCAAAGTACAGCCGTATAATAATAAAAGTATAATATAAGGTTATAATTTACGTGAAACAGTTAAATTTTGATCGACAGTGAAATGCGAAAATATAACAATCGGATCGATATAGGAACAAGAATTTTTATCGGCGAAAAATAATAAATTTCGTCACTTCCTGATAACTAGTAATTTGATGGTAAAAGAAAAAAAAAGAAAAGTGAGAACGATCACTTCAACAATGGAAAGGAGCTTTTGGAAGTTTAATTTTTTCACTGATACTAAGACGCCCATCTGGCGACCTACTTCTTTCGATGGTACATAAGGTGTTCTAACAAAACTGGTCAAACACCAAGATAAATATGTACACGCCCATGAATCTGGACATGGCGTTCGTTTAAATACCCCGAAAATAATACGGAGCCGAGCGCATCCTCAAATTTCATACGCAGTCAAAAAATGCGTGGATTAAAAGAAGGTAATTTCGAAAATTCTACAAAATTATTACGCCTGTTATATGTTCCTTTATTTTAATGTAGTCGGCGATGCTCGTCTAGAGAGCTAAACAGAAAAACTAAAAAAAAACGGTAAAAACGAAGTGAAACGTATACTGCGTGATGGTATTTGAGGAGAAAAAAGCTTTAGGTACCCGACAACGCCATATAGATCGACTTCTATTATAACAGCCCTTGCGTGCGCGTTGCTTGATTAACACGCACTAGATAACATTTTAAAATGGTGCTAAGGCATATAAGTACATATAATACATATTCCTATGTACACATACAGTGTGTATATATACATGCACATTACATAGGTATACCTAGTTAAAACCGTCCGGTATTTTCTGAGTTGAAGAATTTGACGTTTCGTTAAAATCTAGGTCAGGGTGCCCTAGACTATACGTTAGAATTTTACATTCTATATGCAACCCAACGTCGTCCGCGTCGGGCGGACTCATGTATGCAAGAAAGCTCTAAATAGTTTTCAAATTTACATATTTAATTATTGATTTTATTATTTCTGGCTTCTAAATTCATCTCTGACATCCCGATTATTCGTTTCCTTTCTATATTCTTTTTCTCGGTTTGCTATTTTCATTTCAGTTTTTTTTTTTACCCAACGAAGCTGCAAAGTAAGAAAAAGTATAGGTGAAGAGAAAAATTGCCCACAGACTTTGCCCGTTATATAATGTGTAATTGAAAAAATTTCAGACATGATAATATAAAGTTTGTCGAAAAAGAAAAAACCAGAAAAACAAAAAAACATTTTAAAAAACTTCTCATATTTTATTATATACATTACAATACCCCCTCGGCAAATTAAATTCGTAACAAGGTTTCTCTCTTGAACATAGATTACGTTATAAAAGGTTGACTTCTAGTTTATATTATACTACGAGATTTTATTCTCAGATTTTAAATGAGAAGAAAAAAAATGAATTCCATGTAGGTTTGGATTTTATACCTATTCCTGGATTTTTACTCTACAGATTACAGATACAAGGAAAAGACTTTTTGCAATCAGTATAAGTTGAGCTGTCTCGCATACATATCTAAATAATCCCGTGCGCACTTAAATGTTGACCTAAAATGGTAAGAATCTCTTGGAGAAAAAAAAAAAGAATTTTAATACAGCTCGCTATGAACGGAAAACAAGAAAAAAAAAAACTTATGCAACAGAACTGTGAGAATGACCACAATTTCAATTAAGTTCCTCTCGATATGCGCAGATGCTTGATATTTTCCAAAGAAAAATTCCTATTTTAGGTTAACCAAATAATTGAAAGGAAAAAAAAAAAAAAAATCACGCGCACGTAGTATATTAAGAAAATGATAGATTATCTACATCAGAAACAGCATCTGCTTCGTGATTCGTAAGTATGACGAGATTTTCAACTGCGGCCAGAAAAAAAAAATACGATGACTAGAAGAAACGGAAAAAAGCTGCAGCAATTTTACCACGGCGACTTTATGAATATTCTGCAGGTAAGTGAAAAACCAAAAAAAAACCCACTGCATAAATAAATCAACAAGTAAAAAAAAACAAGAATGAAATAAAAGATAAAGATAGTATAAATCCACCGCCATAGATTAAGCCAGATTAGAAACGAAAAGCACATGCTCGTACTTTTGAGCCGTTGAAAAAAGGTATATTGAAAAAAATTCCCTCAGCATCATACCTGCTTTGTTTTTATTTTATTAAAATTTTGTTCAAATTCTTCATCCCTCTTTCCACCTCCCTATCTCTCGTTTCTTTTGTTTCTACGTATCAACCCTTGAATTATTCATTTTAGTTGGCTCAGCAGTTGCTCGTTTGTTCGTTGATAATTCGTACCCGTAGCGTACCTACGTTTGCTTTCGTTCGTTAATCCGTTCTGTTCATTGTAAAATCGTCTTTGTTTCTCATGCCTGTCGCATGGTTTTCATTAAATATATCATAACATGCACAGTCCAGAGTAAACGCCACCTCCTGTTTCATTCAATTCGGTTGTTTCTTTTTTTTCGCAGCTGCTTTAAATCCTTAATTTTTGAGTACGTACGTTATCATCGTCCTTCTTCGAATTCCCATGACAAATAACATCGCGACCGTGACATCAAATGATTCTGGATCTCCATATTTATTATATAAACCATGTTATACGAAGGTATTACATAAATAAATATGTTTATATACTCCGCATTTTCCATAAGAACAAACAAAATACGTCAACGCGAGTTCCACATTCGTCTCATTACCAAAATGTCGGGAAAAAAAATACGTCATATCAATTTGTACGCCTATGTATTACATATCTATACACCGTATATACCCAGGGGAAGAACGTATATATTTCCAAGAAAAAAAAAATCGATCGAAACGAAACAACAGAGGGAGAAAGAAAAAAAAAAAAAAAAACCGAATGAAGAGAATATTTATAATGTACATATATTACATGACGTACGTACGCAAATATCCTGCGGATGCTCCCGGGAAGTAGGGAGAAAACAAAGAAAAAAAAAAAAAAAGAACCCACAGGACAATTTTACATACATATCTGCTTGTATGGTACATCCTGTGGATTTTATGATAATTATTCGGTGTTTCGCCTGACAAAAGCAAAAAAAAACTGCTCAAAAATTTTGTTCGTCCTTGTTTTTTGCAATTACAATAGAGAGGCATATTTTTCCTCAAAAGCTTGAGAATGTCGTAGGATCTGATTTTAATCCAAATTCCCTCGACGAAGGAAGAAAAATCGTGATTTTTATTCACGTTATTTTCTGTCTCATTTTCAAAGGTATAGATATAGCTAAATAACCTAGCGAATAATGAAGGATAAAAAAAAAGAACAAAGAAAAAAGGACGAAGGAAAGAAAAGACTAAGAGTAAAATAATTGTATCATTATTTGTGATCCCTTATCACCCCTGGACTGTAGGGTGAAAAAAAAAAAAAAACCCCGAATAAAGCCAAGAAAAACAGAAGAGACAAATATAAACGAAACGACAGAAAAAAAAGCAAGGTCACCTCGGTTCCCCTTTTTTGGGTTTAAAAAAAAAAAAAAAAGAAAAAGCTCCATATACCTATATACACCATGTACACCTATACCCCTGCAAGCAATCGACCCGTGGGCGTTTTTTCTGCACATAACATATAAATGACACGTGAAATACTGCGGTTTTTCTGTTTCCATCCACGTAAGTGGTTGGCGAAAAATCGACGAAAGGTTTGTGAGAAACGAGATCCTATAATAAAAACCCTAAGGAAAAAAAAAAGAATAGAAAAATAAAAAAATCTGAGTTTCCATACCTTGAAATATGTGCTTTTCTGAAGTCGACACGCGTAATACACGTGTAGATACATATTTCTTCTGACTTACACAAGATTTTAGTTCTCGTAAATGAAATTTGTGTCTAAATCAATGAATCGCGTGATACGAAAAATTAGTTTTCCATATATTTGAACAATACACTATTCGTTTCCGACAGTTGAATGATAAATTAAATTTATTACTTTTCAATGAAAAGTACAAAAGGGAAATGGAAGGAAAAAAAAAGAGGGGTACACGAAAAAGATTTAAAAGCCCCGAAAACAAAAATTCGTTTCAGTGTCGGGATAATCCCCGCAGTGATCACGTAGACGTGCGTATATAATCTGCATGTAGGTTCCTTCCGGAATAAAATTTACGTTTTTACAATAAAAAATTCTCTAAAATACCAGAAAATCCCATTTGAATATAATATATCCCAGTCGTAGGCGTTCCGTATCCAAGGATATATACGATCGCGTGTTGGACAAGTTGCCGTTTGACATCCGCGTTAAAAAAATGATGGCGTTCATTTTTGTTTGTCTTTTTTTTATTTTTATTTTTCGAATATCAAAAATCCCATTAGTTCGTTTTTCATTCACGTATAATCCGCGCGGACTTTTACATACATAGCTACCTGCATCGTTCAAATACACATTTTACCTCCTCTAAATTTAACTATACGCATATTTATACACACCTACCTATATATATACTTGATAATATTTCACAAGAGGATTATAAACGATTATTCGCAGAGTTTCTACGCACATTTTAGTATACATATAATATACGCCTATGTATAATCCAGTAATATATAAATGTAAAAATCTAACGACGTTAAATTTTATTCAACTCTCATATTAAATCTCTTATCACCGAGAGACAGCGTTTAGTAAAATTTCGTGTTTTTCTTCTTTTTTTTTTTTCATTTCATTTCATCTTTTTTTCTCCGCGTTATAATATCGTATCACATGCGGTATAATAATAGCGTGTAAAATGCGGGTGGTATAATAAACGTTGGGGGTATGACAAATATTAATATGATTCAAGAATATATTGTACATATATATCTACATATATATTTGTAAACGTGTACGGGTAGAAGATATAATCATGTTTTTGTCATTTTGAATAAAAAAAAAAAAAAAAAGAAAAGAAGGGACGATTTTCCCATGTAATTTTCGCTGAACTTTCCCTCCACGAAACGACCCTCATTAAACATCCTATCTAAATACGTGATGGCGTGATTGGCTGACCCGGTCAAATATGAGAATTAAGTACGTTTATATTTTGACCAGGAGGTATAAGATGATTTAGTTGGGCGGCAAAATACCCACCCTTAACCGGAGGGAAGAAACTTACGATTTTGCGGGATATGAAATTACACACGACGCGAAAAACGACCCCATATAATACATTAAACCAGCCACGTTTTCCGATTTTTCTTTCCCTTCTTCTTCTTCTTTTTCTTATCGTTCTCACAGGCTTTCCACAAGCCTTACACCGCGCCCCTATTTGAGCATAGATTTTCGATTTTTTTGTTCTCAAAAAATGAAACGTTTCCACCCCGCAAATAAACGCTTGAAAAATGAGAACTTGGAAGAATGGTTTTCGATTCACACGATCATAAAATAAAAAATGAGGGGAAAAAATCGCGTTAACGTGCAGTCTGATATCCTGACAACGATTTTTTTTTTCTTACACAATGATGACAATAGAAAGCGACTCGCGGTCTCCATAGGTGGACATTTAGTGGTAGGTAACATGTGAGCCGGCTGTAATCAGGCGACATCAAAAAGTAATATTCCAAGTAAAAATAGCTTTCAAGTTAGTGTCCATAAATCGCAGTCGACTGTATATGGGTTAACCGCCAACACATAAAATAAACCATTCAGTTACGACCTGGAAGCCCTACAGAAAACTCTAGGTGACGGTCAAACGTCAATGCGGAAAGGGATGGAAGGTCGTCGTCTACCAACTTCCGTCGTATACGTAAAGAAAAAAAAAAGACAAAAACATTTAAAGGGTCATCCACACCTTAGAACGTTAGGAACGATTTCTTTTTACTGTGTGTCAGGTGATCATTTTCTCCAAGAGATTATTGTTCGAGTTTTTTTTATCCGTTTCTTCGGTTTTTCTTTCAAAGTGTATCAGGGAACAAAATTTCATTTTTGAAACGACCAGAACAGATGAAATTAACAATTTTTAAATTCTCTATTTTATATTCGTCTTCATTTACTGTTTCAATAAAGTAAGAATGCTATGCACAACTTTTCCTTTCAACGCGTGTACAACCAATTATAATGTGACGAAGTTCGAAGAACCGACGATGAGACGCGATTAAAATGAAATTTGTATATATTATCTAATACGCCTTGATCTTTAATCGAAATTTCTAATTACGTCTATTAATTATACCGTGACTCGGTTCTTTACATGATTATCGTATAATTAGTATTCCGTATAGCTTTAGACAGAGAAAATTTACCGCGAATAATAGTATTTAAAATGGAACAAAAAAAATAAAATTTAAACAAAGAATTTCGAAAATTGAATACCTATAATATAATGTTTTGTATTAAATTTTTTTTTCTGCCGGGGTTTTCCCAATATGATATTGTATCAATTTTTTTCAGCTTGACAATGTGTATCTTACCCTGCACGTTGTATATTACGAACGTTACCCCGTATGAAATTTTTCTTTCTTTTCTTTATCTTTTTTTACTTTCTAATATGAGGTATATAGGTAAAAGTTTATTGCGCGTCGGAGCAGCGATTCGATGTATTAAATTTTTGTTACCCTCAGGGTTGGCGGTTCGAAAGCCGGCTAAGTTAGTGGATGATCTTATCCTCGATCGAATGCTATAATCTTATGAAGCGCGTATATACAGTGTACATATTATAGATACCTAAAAGCGCGGGTGGCAAAACAATCGCAAAGTCAATTCTAATCTCGGTGTATAACAAGGGGCGAGCTTTGTCGGGCGAAATGATATTGACGGTGGCTTGTAATAAATTAAACTGATAGGGCGCATCTCCTGCGGCTAATTTCCATCTCGTCGAATACCTTTTACAGTATAGACTATAGATATACGTATATAACTCAAAATATATATCGGTGTCCTTACTGTGTACAATTTGAATTTATGGGGTGTCTCGTTTAAATTGATTTTACACAGATAATTATGAATGTATTCAAATGGGTATGAAAACCCAAAAATATCGCGTATGGGAGAGAGAAAAAAAAGGGAGAGAGAAGAAATCATCTGATCGACATCGAGCCTATTTGTATTCGCAGGAATTTCATGTGGACACCTGGTAGAAAATTCGATAGCCGCAGGTATAATAGAGAACGCTTTAATACAGTGGCTTATAAAGGCACACATACAGGTATATGTATGGGACAGCAATTACTATGGGGTTCCTTGGAAACAGGTGTTCAAAGTTCATTTACCTGATCGATATGTAACACGACTAGATATATGCATAACTGTACACACAAATTTGTGTATCAATGTAAAATCGTTGGGTGTAAAAGAAAATCTCAGAAACACGCAACTTCAATTATCAGGTTCGCTTTCGTCAACTATTGTTAAATTTTTCTAATTTTCCAGATAAATAGAACAGCGACAAAAGAACAACTGAAAAAAAATAAAAATCCGAACACCCCGGTTTCAATGATTCAAACTTTGATATCCCACAATTCGTCACCTTATACAATTCACACCCTCGATAACCATCTGTGTTCGCATCGGATGAGGAAGAAAAAAAAAAAAAAACCAAACAGAAAGATGGATTTTTCCAAGCACCGAATAATCTGTCAATTCTTGAAAAACCTTCCCTTTTAAATTCAGATGGATCGACTCGCCGATACCCAAAATTATATGAATGAAATAAGAAAAAGAGAAGAACACATTTTTTTTTTTTTTGATCTTCGCAGAGTAATTTTTTGATTCCCTATCAGACAATGAGAACCAACAATACAAGTAGAATTAGATGAAAAAAAGAAGAAAGAAGAAAAATAATAATCATTTTTGCAATAATTTCGTATGTATTTATTATTAACTCATCACTTTGATGAAATACGAAAATTATAATAATCGCCATACTACCTATATAATTATTTATATAATAAAAGCGACGGGGGGGGGGGGGGGGGGGGGGTAGCGAGCTTTATCCTAATTATAATTTATTCTTCGACTAATTCTGGAGCAGTTAGCTACGAATATATCAAATTTGTAGACACTACTGTGCACATAAAATTATTATTAATATTATTATCATATATTTAAAGTAGAAATTTTCTTAGTGTGCTTTCCAACCGCAAGCTAACAAAATAAATTTAATCCAGAAGACGCGGAACGTCAAAATGAAAGCTAAAGTAGACAGAACTAATTCTTCAAATTATTATATAATTTTTACGACTTAAAAAAACTACATTCAATGGCGTCTGCGTAATTCTGCGGTAGCTTATACATGCGGATATATATGCATAATTGTGTTATATCCTTTGACAATATTAATTTACACTAGAGTTGATTTTATCCTATGTTGTACAATAGGTGTGAATACGTATATCGATAGATTAGCTTGGTATTCTAAACGCATAGCGCGTAAGAATTATAATAATAATGGTAATAATAATAATAATAGTAACAATAATATAATACGACTTGCAGCATGAGTTGAGTGTCTAAACGCGTGAATTTCCCTTGAGAATGTAAACCACAGAACTAGAATTAACCGTACCGCGAAGAGGTATGATTAATTCGTTTGCATATATCCCAAACGTAACCAGTACGCGTACAGTTATGTATATCCGGGTAATTAAATCTTCAGAATCTGCAAGTTCAACCCCCCAACCTTCGAATATGTATAGTAATCTATAAACACATGTACGTGTGGCCGTGGAAGGTCGTGTAACATAAAGAAGACCAAGACATTGAAATTAAAAGCAACGGTGCAAAAGCACATTAAGATATATAATTGTATATATTTATTTTAGTGCAGACTGGCGCCTGAGTTTCTACGGTTTCTATATCCAATATTCCAATATCATCCTATAACGTAACTACGAACGCAGCAAAAACGAAAAAACGACGAAAAAAAAAATAAAAGCTCCGACTTCACGTGATTATCTCAGGAAATGAGTATAATTATAAATTCTCAATTATTTTTTTTTTTCTATAAATATTGTACAATATTTTTCTACAAGTTTTTTTAGAAAAATTTATTACAAATTCAAATGGTTTTCTATGAAAATATTTATTTTACATCGCTCGGAGTAAAATTTATAGATAGAAAAAGGAGGAAATGTAAAAAATAAAATATCTATAAATTCTGCTGTTATACAGATGCGTGAAGAAAAAAAAAATCAAATAATATGAGTCGAGCAATTATATGTTCTTTATTTATTCATCGTAAGCTAGATTATTATTTTATTTTAATCCCCCGTATCTCCACGTCAGGATTTCACACAATCTGTGTTGATCACGCATAGGTTGCACAGGATTTTCAAGCTCCCCTCGAAAATTTCGTAGCGAGCTAGGTTGACAAGGGTAATCATAATTTAGTAGTTAAAGGGTTAAAGAGAAGAGCGGAGATTAAGTTAGCCCGAGTTAGACTGCAGGGTAGGAGGGTTAGATTAGGTAAATATGAGGGAAAAAGGTGTCACGTCTCAGCTGACGCTGTAAAAGGAATCACGAACGAAGAAAAAACGATAAAGAAGAGTTTCCGATCCTTCTTTTTTTTCTTGTTCTTCTCCATATCGATAAACCAGAGGGAAAGAATTATCTCTGTTTGTACGAATGTTGACATAAAAAAATCAGAGATTTTGGGCCATACCCGATTTTCCTCTCCAAATTATCTCCATGTATGACGTACTATTAATGTATAATAGAAAACTACATGTACAACCGCCTCAAGGTATAATATATCCTTCCCAACCAGTTACGCCTTGTGTGGTTTAAACTTTAATAATAAAGGGTTTAAATGGCTAAAAGCACTCAATCCCACAGTAACCAGTGTTCTGAATGTGCGGATGGTCAAAATTACATCGACCCCACTTTGACCGATGTCATAACCTCATAATTGTTTGACGTTGATTAAATAAAGCCGCAACAAATTTTTCTTTACCTTTTTTCTTGTTATTCATTTCTGTTCAAATGTTATAAATAAAAAATGTTGACGTTATGATTCATCGCTATAGAATTTCATTATCGTTCAAAAACTTTTGTCGCTCATCGCTAAATCTGCAACCTCATTATTATTTTGGATTCATTTCGCGGAACGATTTTTTTTCTAACAAGGACAATAAATTATAGTAGATGATGCGAAAAAAAAAAAAAAAAAAACTATACATTTCTGAAGGGTATAAAATTAATCGAAAACTTCTATAAAGATCTGCACTCTTTCGCTAAAAGTGCATAATATAATATGTAACGATTAGAATTTTATCTTTTTTTCTTTTCAATTTTTCCCGTGATTAATGACTTTTGAATGACGATGAAAACCGTTGAGTACCGTACGCATAAATTCTTATAAATAGACGTGCAGAGCTGTAACAGTTTCTAATTTACACGATGCAGTAATAGTTATGTACGTACCTATATACATACATATATATAATTATTACTGCATATACGCTCAGAGCAAATTTTGCATCTAAATACAAATAATAGTTAATGAAAATGCAGGTGGTGACCGTTTGTACACATGTCTCTGCATGTTCGTATTATTATTATTACAATTATTGTTGTTATTATTATTATAACATTGCACTTTATGTAAATATATACCTAATAAGTATATAATGTATGTATGTGCAACAAACTCACCTCTGTTTGAGACTCCATTTTCCTCGTCTATGTATATAGCTGTTGAGTACCTCGTCCCGTATACTATAGCTAGTTACGTATGAATGCGGTAATTAGGTCTGAAATAATGAGGATCGTGTTACAAAATAATTAACATTATTTTCTCATTCATATATAGCTAATTTACATACCTAAACGCATACGCGAACTCAAATTTTCCCCTTAAATATATTAATATAAAAATCATAAGCTGCATGACTGAATTTTTCTTTCGATATGATTTCTTTTCAAATGAACCGATGAAATAAAGAAGAGAAGAAAGATGAATGAAAAAAACTAATCACGTGTTTAAAATGAGCAAATAATCGCGTCGCGGTCGATCGCCCACGAGTCTGACTCGAAAAAAACTTACATCACTGCAGTCGAACGCGACCCAAAAGCTACTACTTAAAACTATACGGCGATTTTTGTGATAATTAAAAAAATTAGCTTTCATTTAAATGTTCACATATAGGTATGTATAAACCCGCCTGAGACACTTCCACTTCCGTGTGGTTTATCTTGTTTATCTTTTTGTTTTTTCGATCAATTTTTTGTATCTCGAAAGTTGAAAAAGTTTCGCGAATCGCGCGGATGACCCGGTTGGAAAAAAATTTGTTAAGTTTCCGGAATAAATATGCACGTAAAAATTTTACTATTTTTTTTCTCTCCCCCTCCTTCTCTTTCAAGTTAAATATTTTGATGTCAGGGTGGTGTATAGCTGTCAAATAAGAGAAACGTTTAGTTTCTTCTTCTTTTTTTTCGTTTTTTTTTTTCACGCCAGGAATGGCACGAGGCCAACTCTTTTAATATGTCAAAACCAACATCTGATGGTATATTCGTATAGTCAGTCAGTAATATAACTTTCCTGCACGATATATATTTTACCCTGCAGTATATAATCGAAGTGATAAAAGACTAATTTTCGCAGTTACTTTAGTTAGCTTCCGTTTTTTCTTGATTCGTATCTTCGAGTTGAATTTCAGATCTTCTAACTATCGGAAATATGAGTACGCGAACTTGTGCCGACTATAAAGTCAAGTCCGAAAAATCGAACGCTGCAGAACACGTGATATCGTGCAGATGATATTATAGGTACATCGATATCACTCGTGTATTTCGCTATTGGCTACGAGCCAGAAAATAACTTTTGCATAATATTCCGTGCAGCAGCAGATGGTGTACAAGTAGCTATAAAATATAGTCGAATATCTTTGATGAATCTAAGGTCATATCGTAGCACGTTTTACGTAAATTAATTTACGTGTAATGTAAACAGATAGAAAAACACACGTGAAATCCGTGCACAGTTGTTATACGCGATAATAAACTACATACATTTCAATTTGCAATCGTAGGATTTTCAACTATAGCGGAAATTTTCCGGTAGCTTCTAATTATTCAAGTTCATAAATATGAAATCTATTATACGTTCGCCCATTTTCTCCTGTATCGCATAAAACCATTCAAACGAATATAAATTAATGTAAAAAACGAATAAAAAAAGAATAATATAATTCCGCTCATCAATGCCGATTTTGATTGGTAAATTAAATTTTTTATACTCGGCGTCCTTACCACACCACATCATGGGGTTTGTGTATACGGCAATGATATCTAAATTTAACTTCAAATCGAGAGACGTGAGATTCTAGCTGTTTCCGTTCCGGTAGAGATATACACAACATTCGTAACACACCTATTAATGAGTAATCTAAAATTCGAGAGAATGAAAAAAATCAAAAAACCCTACAAAACTTAATTCAATTAATCAAACGAATGATCATCTTGCAACGAATTACCTTTCATATATTTTCTTTGTTTTATATATTTCTTCTGTCGAAAGAATTATAGAAAATTTCGATCGTTTCAATGTATAACGAAATTAGAGGTGAGGACGCTCGCGTTTGTTGAGTAAAATTGATACTGATCTCTGTCGTTCTCTGTCGGCTTGTCCTTAATCACGGTAACAAGTTCAGCGTCGTTTATTGTCGATTGTGTATCCGGATAGTCCGATTCAGACTCTGATTCAAGTCCGACAGAGTCAGCTGTATGCGACGGGAAGATGATAGCCGTACTATATACCTTCATTGGAATGGCCTTGCACATTGTTATCGCTCCGACTTTACGATCTACGTTTATACCCACACGTACCTATATATACATACGTATACCTACATACGTTACATATGTATAATGGCGATCGAATCCTATCGTTTATTACCGATATTGTGTACATATATATGTAATATGCGCATTACTATTTCAATAATAGTTTACCGATACGCGGGCGTTGCCAAACGAAATCAAATACATTTTTTTTTTTTCTATTTTGTATACATATATATATACGTATATTATCTGAAACTCATTCAAGTGTAATCTACAGAATACCTAAGAAGCTAGAACACAACAGATTTTTTCCATCAAATCTTTTTATCGCATAAAATAATGAAGAATATTTCCGAAAAGAATCGAGTGAGATTAAGAAAACGGAATAATAATAAACAAAAGTTGCATTGGGAATCTCGACGATCGCTGTAAGTAAATCGTGAATTTACAGCTTCATATACGTTACATGCGGTGTATACCTAATACTTATGTAAAATAAACGTGTGTAATATATAAGGAGGCTGCATGGGGCGAAGAAGTTATTTGCCACAAATCGAAAAGGCTAAAAATCCGGAGTTCGAGTAGTAGGTGATTTTTTTTTTCAAACACAAGAAAACGAAACGCGAGACGAAGAGAAAAAGAAAAATTGAAAAAACGAAGTTCGGAAGAAAAAAAGAAAAAAAAAGTACACTATATGATTACAAAACGAGAGAGTGCAGTGGGAATAAATATTTAAATTTCGTACAGCCTAAACATATGATTCTAGTTTATTACATAGACAAAATTTTGTGATCACTTTACAGATATGTAGGTATATAACACTGCACTCTATGTGTACACGAGATACATGTATACCTGTATATACACATAAATACTTGGCCGCATAGATAGGATGCTATTTTAATCCTTTAAGATATGATTTAGATCGGTGTGGATTATCCAAGGATAATAGATCGCGTATAGATTACTACGGTGCAGTGGTATGAATAAGAGGGTTTTGTACGATTGTCTAAATAGGCTTTTGGTTGGTACAAACTTACTGATTACCGGGTTACGATACTGCACATGTATACGTGTACATAAATATAGAACTATTCGAAAACTTGTTAGTTTATCCGATAAATAATCCGTGTACAGATTCCGATCTCATAGTTTATCCGTCCCAAAATATATATCATCATCATATTCATTCGGTTTGACAACTATAATTACACTTAATACTTGTATACGAGTAGCTCATCTCAACTCAATTTAACTCGACTCCGATTTATCTCTAAAATAATTTTCCCCGAGTCAGAGAAAAAAAAACAAAAAAAGAAAAGAAAAGAAAGGAAGAAACTATAGCAGGAACACGTAGTCGCGTATATACCGTAGATAGTAAAATAAGAATTTCATGCTACTGCAGTTGCTGGAGAGAAAAATTACCTAATATACGCTATAAAATATATATAAGAAACATGAACTCAACAACGGTGTTTCGCCAAAGTACAGCGATAAATCTGAGCCGAAAAACTAAATAAACAAAATAAAGAAAGAGAAAGAAAGTAAAAAACTGCCTGCACATACCACTGCACGTAGGTAGGTATACCTATGTATTATACATCCATGTATCGCGAAGATATTGGAAAATACAAGAGCTACAAATGCAAGTGCAGAAAACGAGTCCGTGCGGAGCATGCAGTAACGTATACGCATTCGTATACAACTTTATTTTACGATTTTCCATTTTTTTTTCTTTCTTTACTTTTTTATTTTTTCGATTCCATTCGAAACGAAACTTATTTTCATATCATTTTACGATATGTTCAACCGTTAAGTTACATATGGTGTATCCGCGCATGACATTTATTTTCTGACGTACGGAAATATTTTCGATACGATAAATTTTGGAAAAAAAAAGACAGAAAACTCAAAACAGTCGATAACTCTGACGATTGATAATTAAGACGTAGAAAAATGTTATTCGTAAGCAATTATAGAAAACAACAAAAATTTTACCACATATACAACGAAGAGAAATTTAAATTGCCCCATATTGCAGTTTCCGCAATAAAATTTCTTCCAAAAGCAGGAGTTAAATGACTATATCTATATAGCAATATTTATTAAAAAAAAAAAAAAAGAAAAAATTCAACTATGATGAGACAAAATATTCTTTGACAAAGTGGCAACGTGAAAAGGATGCACTTATAGTTCAGAGGATCAGAGCTTTTCAAACAGAAAAAAAATAATGAAAAAAAAGTTCTACATTCCAGTGCGAAACATTTATTGTAGCACATATTTCATTATTATTACATAATAATATGCTATACATATATTATTAAATTTATACCGAATATTATTCAACAGTGGAGGGAAATTAAAGCTCCTTTTTGTGACTAATTTCCGGCTTGCGTGTACAACCACCGCCACAGTGATCAGTTTTTTTTTTTTTTTTGATGTGTGAAAATGTAGAACATGTCATATAATCTGATATAGAACGAGAGAATATTTGCAAATTATCGAAATCAAAGAGAAATAGGATTAAAACAAAAAAAAAAAAAAAAATTTTCGTTCAAGGTATAACGTCAATATATTGTTTAATATATTGTAGAAAAAAAGTTCACAAATAATATCAGATTCGCTGATCAAAATTTTATTAATTCCGGTCCACGTTATTCAAGAGATGAATTAGAAAGATTTTAATTCTTCTAATCTCTTCCGCATAATTTTCGATAAACGCACCTTATATTCGGGGCTATAATATGTTATGAAAATTAATCTCATTTCTATTAAGTAAAAAAGTATTTAGGGAGAATTTTAAAGGTATACGCGAAAGTGTACGCGTTATACTTATACTATATCGAGGCGACACTTGTTGCCGAAAAGTTAGAAGATTAAGCCGAAGCTAAACAGGCGTGAGAATAAGGTGCGGGGTAAGTGAGGGATTTAATAACGGCGTAGATTAAGTAGGCGAGCCGATGAGAATAACGATTAGCGATTAAACAATTCCAAAGTATATACTATAAGATGTATGAGAAAATATAATAGGTAGATTTGGCTAAATTTGATTTAATATCTATAAAATAAATAAGACAATTACCAGATTCAGCAGATGATATAATTCTGTTGAACTCTTTCGGATTAATTAAATGTTTTTAATTAATGATTTTAACCATCCACACTTGACAAACATTATTACACACGTACCATACAGTTTATGAACAATGATAAATTACACGTATTATACATAGAATTATTTACGTACGTTTATAACGTGTTTAAAAAGTCACCCTTAAATTACAACTACTTTTTCTAACAGCAACACGTAATTAGCTATTAAAAAAAAAAATTACGTCACACTGCCGAACATATTTTCGATAATTCGACAAAGAAATTTTTGCACAAATTTTAGATACAGTCAATTATTTATAATCATAAGACTCGCGTGGGATTTTCGATTAATTTTATTTTTGTTTTCAACGCACTTTACGTATTGGTAAAAAAAAAAACGAACTTATCACGCCGACGATTCGACCGCGACGTTACAAATTATCGTCGATTACGTGTGGAATTTGACAGAAAAAAAACCATAACAAACAAACAAAAAAAGAAGAGAGAAAATTTCTTGGTTTCTTTTTTTTTTATTAATCGAAAGAATATAACTTGATTGTAAAATCTAACCGGAAATAAATAAATGAATGAATGAATAAAAAAAAGATAACCAAAGAACGATGAAAAATTACGTAGTGGAACTTCGAAAAAAACTTTTCTCGAAATATTTAAATATTTTCGAGTTCGCTATCAGACCGCGCGAAGAGTACTGAACCGAGATATACAAGCGCGCGTGCCACGAGCCATACGAACTACGGGCAGAAGCAGAGGAGAAGCCCAGAGAACCAGCAAATATATATCTATGTGTGAGTTTCAAAGTGAACTTCGTCCTACGGCGCAAGTCCGATATAGCATGAGGCGAAAATTAGAGCTTTCCTGATCGTCTCTCCGTGTACGCGGAGGTACACCGATTGTGAATTTGAGAAAAACAAAACCCAAAGGAAAAAAACAAAGAAGAAAAAAAACAAATCTCCTACGACTCGGAAACGATCATCACAAACGCGGTTAAACGGCTAGTTCTGTTTATCGTACCTACTACACCTACATCTATAGCTTACATATGTGGTTTCTCGGTATTTTTTAACGTCCCCCCCCCAAAATTAACTATATTATTTTTGTTGATGTACATTATACATGGATTTGTAATTTTTTAAGACGTTTTGCGGTTCCAAGATAAACCAGATGAATTTTTTTTTTCTCTTTTTCTTTTTTTTCGTTAAAGGGTTTCAGAGGGAGTTCGGGCATCGGTTTGATTTTTGTTTTGAGTTGTGCGAGTTACATACGCAAAACTATACGTATAAATAAATATTATAATATCACTGACGCAATTCGCCCTGTGATCCAAAACGGTCCAACTAATTTTTCACTCGTTATAATTAATGAGTTATTTCGATAACGTCTGTGTCTTATACTTTTTTACGTAGATTACACGGGGGATGGAGATGGGAATAACGAAAGAAATATAACAATTTTTTGACAGTTACAAATGTGCAGTGATACGGTGGAGCCATCGAGAATATATATAGATGATAATTAGCATCACTATAATGTCTACGACATACGATTTAATCTGGATTATTATAAATCAAATTTTTATTATTAATTAATTACGTTTAGCAATATTTCGTTAATAATTGGAAATTTTCCGTCAGCATTTTTAAGTACATTTTTAATTCACGTGAAAATTTTGCAATATTATTTCAGATCACTTGTCGTACACAGTATACGCTTTAATCATGAGAAAAATATCCATATAATCACCCTATTATAAACCTATAAACAATTAATTATGTAATAACAAAAATATATATCTACACTCCCTAGCTTCGTCGATGATTTTTAAGAATTTAATTTTACAGTTAGGAAAAAGCAAAAAATTATCAAAATTAAAGTAAATATTTTACTTTCAACGTGTGGATACCTGAAATATTTTTTCCGGGCATAACGCCCAAAAAAATAAATTTGAAAAATAAATAAAATAGCAATCCTGAACGAGAATGTTGGTACCTTGAATTTACTTATAAGCCTGCACATACCGACACGAATCGATTGAAAAGCACGCGATGAAATTTTTTCGAATCTTTGATATTTATTTTTTATCGTTGCCATTAAAAATCCACATATACGTCATGAAAATAAAAATCTGAAGGAATCAATTTTTTATTATTTCACTGCTGATTTAAATAGTAACAAAATTCAGATGAGTTTTATTGAAAAATGTCACGAAATTTAGCTGTTCGTACTCGTCGTATCGTCGCTTTATGCCTCGAATTATGAAAATAAAAATAGCCCTACATTTTTTGTATCGTCAATAGGAGACTGTGTGGGAAAAGTACCGAATAAAGATATGTGATAATACGTATGTTTCCCTCTTTGCAATTTTTTTCACGATACGACGGTGGAAAAATTGTTCCAATATACACATAATAAAACCACACGGCCAATTTTATAAAGGACTTTCACCTTTTTACGTTTCTCTTTTTTTTTCCTAAGGAAGCTTTTTTCTATATCGCGTATCGACGTGACACTTGATTGAGTTGCCAATTATGAAATTAGTTGGGGGGGGTAACGCAGTGTGAAAAATTAATTCGCGTCAGCTATAACGCAAGTTAGCATATAACAAAAACGTCGCAATTTCTCGTAGATTAAATTCACTTTTTGACCACCGCGAATAAGCTCCTATCAGCAACTATATTTCCAATATTCGACGCACGGTTATTATAATACGCAAAAGTATAGAAAAAAAAAAGGACCTTACAAAATGGAAGCTTTTGCACACTCTGGCAGGTAAAACCTCGATAATCCTGTTAACGCTTAAGCCGAATTACGATATTCTTATATACTATATATAATATCCAATATCAACGACGCTATTACATGCGAAATGGGATATCGGAGCCCCTCGGGCAAGATAAAAAATAAAAAAAGTCCCGAATTTTTATACAGCGAAAAAAAGAGCAAAAAAAAAAAGAAAGAAAAACGCTTTACATAAACCGAGGGGGTGGGGAAAAAAATAACGTGTAATTGAATCTTATCGAAATATAATTATCACATACGTAAATACATGATAAAATAATTTCTTTGTTATAAATCTGTATGTGGAGGATCGATATCCTGGTCGGCTATAAAGGACTTATCGAATCGTAGATAAATAATTAAATTACATTACAATTCAGTGATCTTGACCACCGCGAAGTAGAGGCAGCGTTTGAAAACTGTTCAAGTGCAATAGTTCCCTAATTTATTGTCTGCCAATATTTTTTTTCATTCCAGAAAATTTTCCCCAACCACATGATCGATGCTAAAATGCGTTAGTTCACGGTCTACTGATTAGCTATTTTATTTTACTATTTCAATTTCTTTTTTCCTTTTTATTTCTTTTTTTTTGCAGTGTCTTGAACAGAAAATCTTATCAAATAATTTATGACAGAGGTCGACGGAGGGTGCAACGAACTTGAAATACCTTTGTAAACTTTTTTTATTTTTAGAAATTTTCGCAGTGTATTTTCTTTCAGTTTACAATTAGTTGTACGATTCGCTTGGCGGTTTTGTCGTTATTAATTGTTATAACAGTTCGTTAGGTTGGTCGTAAAGTTGTCCAGTATTAATTCGAAAGTTCAATAAATTTTAGCTGCGTGTTTATATAGCTATATACCTATATTGTGCATATGGAAGTGTAGAGACATCCCAATTTCTATCCTCTATAATTGAATTTAGCAATTCCATCAGAGTACTATACCTATAGTATATAACTCGAGTGGCCGTACGTCCTGCACCTGTACGTTAATCTAGTTAACGAATCAATTTACATCTTCGTACGCCGGACCATTCTAATCCTTCCGAAACATGCTGACCATTTTCAATGTGCACGATCAGAATGTGGTCAGCTTCGATACATTTCGGTAAAGCTTTATAAAGATTTCGAATAGATCTGCAGATTCCAATTACGCGACGCTATAGACTCACCGGCTTTATAAATTTCTTGGGGAAGATCACGGGGAGTTATTTTTATAGAATAAATTACACCTAACATTCGTGTTTGGATAGATGATATCGCTATACGGATCTTAACTTACAGATACATGTGTATATGTATACGTATGTGTCGAAATATTTGCAGAGACGTCTGTTTAACGTCATTCAAAATGTTTTCGTGCCATAGAAACTAAGTTGGAAAGAGAAAAAATAAATGAATACAACTAACAGCGGATGATTCGGAATCTTTTTTTCTTCCCCCCCTTTTTTAAACCTCACGATATCGCCACCTTGAACTAGTGAAATTGGAAATTATAATTCAGAAAAAAAAAACTAGTGCAAAGCTGGTCGTTTGAAGAATCTTGTTTTTTTTTTTTCTACAAAATGCAATCGTCGTCAACCGCAAGTTACGTCCCCTCGTATTATCATCGAAACCTTGAAATTATACACATGTCATAGACCCAATAATCTAAGACTGCCTGACACACTAGACCCATTTCCTTATTAAGGCTTATGCGTGCCACGACCGCAATAAAACAATAAAAGTTCGAAGGTAAAAATTTGTTTCTCCTAAACGATGAGTTTGCACAGGATTTTTTTCTGACCCATAGCCTAAATTTGTACGCGAGTGATACGGTTGGAAAAAAAAAAACTAGAAAAAACAACTTTTTCGGGGAAGGAATTCGAAAGTACGTATTATTTGGTAATGCTTGTATACACCTAATTTGGACGTCAAATATTGCCTTATAATTATCGTGTTTTTTTTTACGATAATTGGTTGATATCGTTGGAAAATTCACCACGTGAGCAACGACTCACGATTAGCCACGTATAGCTAATGGTAATAATTAGATATAAAATGACAAGTCATGCGGAAACGCGGATCATCTACAGCTGCTGCGAAATTCTGCAGAGCGTATACAATACATATAACGTATCACGTGTTATCAATGAGAGGAACGAACAGGGCGATAGTGTTGAACACAGATGAGAAAAGTTGGGGGTCTACATCTATTTGATGTTTGGAAAAAATTTGAAACCAACAACCAAATAATTAAACAGGGAATAATAGGAACCGATGACCTATTTTCGGAGTTTCTGATTTGAAAATATTCAACATCATATGTCCCATTTTTCGGCCAAAAATAAAGTTGGAAAACAGACATCTGTTTATATATGCAAAGGGGCATATCTTGTAAACATTCCAATAGTGAAAACTTTGACTTTAGCGAGGAATTTTCTCCTTGACGGGGGGTGATTATTTGATATCTTTTGATCTTGCATCAGAGGTAAATGATGCAGAATATCAATTATAAGGGCTTGTGTAATCATCCCTGAGTTTATTAGATTTTATCGAAAACTTGAATTCGAAACAGAAAATAATTATTCAAGTTTTTTAAACTTCTACCAAATCCATGTAAACCCCCTCAAATGTTATAAGAGAATAGAGGGATTTGTAAGACTCACCTCAAAAGTTGAACCTGCGCGTTTCACCATAATTTTCCATTTCCTCAACCCTTCAGATGGATCAGAAGAAACGTACGTCGGCGACAAAGTTCCAGAAATTACGTGGTCTTTCTGAAATCGAAGTAAATCTGGACAGGATTAATTTGGACGCAATTATGATGGGTAGATAATTATAGGGGGTCCGCGATCCGAAATCGCGTGGGAAAGAGCAGAGATCGAGAATAGAGGATAAAAAACTTCATGTTTACCTTGCTTTGTTCTTCGGGGGGAGAAAACGCCATCGAAAAATTCGTGACTTCTGCACATTCAGCCCTTTCGAATCTTCAAATTGCATGATGACGAAATATGATTGGGAATAGGGACTGTGTTGCGTCGATGGAAGGACGAAGTGAGATCCTACTAACTGCGTAGTATGCATTCTACTCGTATTTGCATAGAGTTTATTAATTTACCTGCGTTGAGAAGAAAATATTGAATAATATTAACGAGATTTCTGGGATTCAAGACTCGCGGGGAGCGCTGGGGAAACGTGTGGCGCGTAGCGTCAGGACCATTTGATTACTCTCAATTTATCAAGTTATTTTTACAGCCATTCGTTCTCTGTCTTACCTAGTACGGTTGCACAATGTTGATGATAGTCATTTTCGGTGCGTGGGAGACCGTTTATCAATAATTAACTATCTTTTTGGCAGTCTAGGTCACGAAATCCCGTCCGGCGAGATCCTCAATACTCGTATGAAGCGAAGAACGCCGGTCAAACAATGGCGGTGGTCAACTGCGCGACAAAAGCAGATCGGCACAACAAGGTCACGTGATCACCACGCCGTCCGGCGCGCGATTACAAAAACTGATACGACGACTTCTCTCGAAACGCCGTGAAGGGTCAGAAGATTGACAAATGGAAAATCAGGATGGATCGAAGAATTTGTTGATCTGTTTACCTATATATTTATTTATTTATTAGACTTCCAATCACAGTTTTAAACTGTCATATATCGCTGGTGTGGTCATTACAATATTTACCAAAATAATACCATCACATTTTGATGGATTTGAAACTGTTGTTTGAAGAATAACTTTTGGCCAGAGCTGTGTTTAGTCGTTCTAAGTCTTTATAACCAGAGAAAAGTCCCTGTGTACAATCCGAGGTCAATTACATCACCAAAATCACAATTCGCTGTCGATCCCGTTATACCTTAAATTACTGAATCGAACGCGATGTTCGTAAAAAGTAGAATTAAAATACTCTTATGCAGTCGGACGCATGACGGCCTAAAATAGTCTCAGCTTTATTCTATCGAAGAGTAAAAATAAATGATCAGACTCAATTAGACAAATCCGGGCGCTGAATTGTGCTGTCTGAAGTTGCAGCTTCTGCAGGTATAACGAACTCGGGGCATGGCATTTGGGTGCAAAGCCATTTGGAGCCATCCTTTGGACAGAAGCAGTTGTTACAATCCTTTTTTTTCATCCCCAAGGGTGGACACACGTGTTTGCTTCGTACAGTTCGGAAAAAACGACCGTAAGCGACGTTATTGTCGTATTCGGACTCACGATCTGATTGCAAACGAGAAATTCTATATCAGTAGAATGTCAAACTCATAAATTGCGTGTATAAAACGTATAAAAAATAAAATTAGATGTACATATTACCCAGTCTGCATCTTTTAATCCTTTTCCTCACAAATTCATTCAAAAAATTACTCACCCTCGTACCGTGCAGCGTTCACCAGAGCGACCAGAACGATCAAAAGTGCAAGTAAATTCACGCTCATCATATTGAAAATTGATTCTTAACTGTATCGCGATTATTGAAGAGAACAAAACTCGTGTGCTGGTCAAACGATAATGTTCGGTCGTTTGAATGGATCGCTCCAGGAATCCCGAGCTTAAATGTCGCCAGTTATCTGTATTGAATCAATGAGGTCGACTAATCACGTGATTAAACGAAGTTGTGGTACAGGTAGCATGAACCCGAAAGAGGGGATTCTCTCTCGTTATGTTCCTCTATCCATTGAATTAAATTATGGCATGTTCCGTTAAACGTCAACAGCTGATCGTGCACAGTCGAAGCTTGAAGCTGTTATTACATTCAAGTACATGTGAATGTGTGTGCCACAGAAATAAAAAAAAAAATGAACATTACCAGAGTATTTAATGTCCTGAAGAAACGTAATAATCTCTGTTAGATTGGAGAGAAACAATCATTCATCTATCGACAATTTTTCCACTATAGCAAACATATTAGACCATAGATAACCTGTTCGATCAGATTACAGATGTTTTTTTATCCTAAACTTCGGTCGTATGATCTACGTAACGGTATTTTATAAGAGCTCGAAAAAAAGAGAGAAGAATGATCGTTGTAGATGCTAAAAATAATTTCTGGATATAATACGGTACTCTGATGTAAGGAATGAAAAAAATTATTGCACATCATTTTCTCGTATATGTATAGCGACGTGCTCATCGCATCGCACTTCAGATTGGCGAAAAGTTTGTTCAAAATATTCTTAACACAATTTTTCTTCTACCGTCGTATAAAACTGTTTTCCGTCATTGATCGGTGACGTAAATTCCAAACTTTTACCATCTCTTGTTACCAAAATACGTGCCCGGAATTTCAATTTGACAGTTTCCACTCCATCAGTCTTACCAAGTTCAAGGAAGAGTCAACGGTCTTGAATGCAAAGGAGGATTGGACAGGACGTCGACTTTATTAGCTGTCCACTTGTTCTATGCTCTTCAGATCCGATGTCAATTTTAGTTCTTAATATCTACAATATGAATATTCGATTTCAATATCTTTTAACTTCTTGAAAATTTATTAAGTATTGGATAAAAATCATTTTATGTGCCGTTCAAATGATTGATAGGAGCAACTCTCCGAAACACAAACATCTTCCTTTCCTCGACTCTGCAACGGAATCGGCACCTGCATAATTTTTGGATCTGAAGAGGAGAAACGGCTGTTCATTTTTCTACAACATTTGGTCAAAAAATTATTTACATTTAGTTCACAAGATCCCCTGGAACGGCGCCTTCATCCACGATAGACTCTGGGTCGTGATCCTGCGCAAGATTTATAAACCAAACTACTTTTTTTTTTATCCGATCGATCGATGTTAATCGAAAAATTGAATCAAATGAATTTATGAACGATCACGTTCGATTAATTAATCATTTTTATTTTCCGCTCTGTAAAAGCTTGTATTTATTCACATTAGACTCGATAAAAAAATACATGTAACTACACGGTGCGTACATCAATTTTACTTTATAAGTTTCTAATTAAATGAGGCCTTTTTCAGTTTCATACAATATAACTTTTACGATTTACGAATGTCATTCCGGCCAACAAGTTACATAACTTATTCAAGGACTTATCATACGACACGTTCATTACAAGTGTATAATATTAGTATTTATAGAAGTTATAAATCCTTCCGATAAATTGTATTCATTGAGGCGCTAGTCAATTATTAATTCTTGTGCATTTAATCATTTATCAATTTTCATCTGTATTTTATTTCATTCTGGTTTCAGTTTCAGGACGTACCACTGCAGTTTCATAGGCATAATACAACTAGATATTATTCCCGATAAAATATCATAATTTATTTATCAGAAAATTTGTATTAATTACGAACATCATCGCACTATTTTAATTATAATATTTTATTGTATATTTTTTTATTGTGGACTGTTTCTAAAGAAATATTTTTTTTTTTTTATTTTCTTTTATTTCTTATTTTTTCTTTCATTTCTGCTGTAGTATATTGTCTTTCAATTTTCGCATTGTATAATATGATGATTGTTAATTCACTAACGGAAGGCCAAAATGGACGTAATAATGTTACTATTGATAAATATTTGATTTGAAAATATGTAGTAGCGTTTTCTTTTTTTTTTTGTTTTCTTTCGTTCTCGTGACTCACGGAGTATAACTTGTTTCAGAATAAATAATTAATTAATGTAACAATGTAATCACGATAATTTATAATTGTCGAATTAATTTTATACGTTATGTTATTACGTGTATTATCATGTAATATAAGAGACAGTTTATATGGGATATTATATAGCAGTTTCATATAGTTTTCTACATCGTTGCCTATGTTTGAATATTTAAGTTAATTGTGTAATTGTGTATACATCATTAGAATCCGTACAGGGTTTGTAAAATTGACGTATCACCGCTGGAGGTAATCATCCAGCTCGAGATCCATGAGGATCTATAAAAATTTGTAGTCCCAAAATTTAGGCCTTGATCAATTTTGCAGCTACGAATTTTCACAGATCTGGAGCTGGCGAATCACCTGGCCAAGCGGTGACTCGAGATTTCCGTACACCCTGTACGTATATTTATTTATAGTTAAAGATCGCAATGTATAATTCATAAGTCTGCGCATGAAATCTCGTAAATATACGATACATGTATATTAATACCTAATCAAGAAAATTGCTTGAATTAATTGCGTCGTATATTCGGATGTACGAAATTTCTGTTAAATGCTATGAGTATGTGTCCTTGTTTTAAATAGTCCAAAGCTATCTTGAGCATTAACGTTTTGAAGCTGTGAAGATTCACTTTAAATATATATAGTATATTATGTTCAACTATGCAATTAATCTGTTGCTGAATTTAAAATTCTCTGAAATTTAATTTTCGAATGTTAAAGTGTACTAAAAAACATTTTATCGTGTCTCACGTTTGAATATTATACAATCATCATTAAAAGTGTTCGTTAACTTCCTTAATCGGATGGAAACTCGGGTCACAGATGCATTATTTTCCTTTTTTTTCTGTTTCATTTTTTGACGGATAAAGTCATCGATAGTAATAATAAGAATAATTCACTTGACCTCAGGCACCCAACAATTATCATCGTCGTCGTCATCATCGTACTGTCAAACTTGCTGTGGTTCTTCGTCCTGTTCGGACAGTAAAGGGACACCTTGATATAAGTCTGTATTTTTATTATCCGTTTGCGACGGTCTTCTGTTTTGTCCAGGTAGAAGAGGAGGTGGTACCGTACCACAGGGTGTCGTAGGTGCTGATCTTGAAAGCCACCTTTTCGATTTATTCCTTGAATTTGGCAAGCCAAGTGGCATGTACATCTTACCACGAATTCTTCTAGGCCTAAATGCCACCAATTCACCAGGACTTAAAGGCCTCGTCAAACCGCCAAATGCGTTTAAGCTATCCAACATTTGCGGACGGTTTTGCATCGTTAAAACATTCATATTATTATGATCCTGTGGATAGGCGGAGGGTAGCTGCTGGATTTTATCCAATAATTCTCTCACCTGTAATACGAATGAGAAAATAATTATTCCGAGGTTTAGAGTTGCACGTTACCAATCGCTCGGATTGAGTGCATGAAAATATATTTACTTCAATAGTAGGAGTTGTTGCTCTTGGTGGAGAACAAGGAGATTGAGCCGCGAGACTCGATACATCAGATGCAGTTCTGTGGTTTGCTAATGAGATTATTGAGCCGCCATGATTTAAATTAGGTCCTCTGCTGCATTCAACGGTTGATAATTCGTCGATGCTATTATTGCAGGAGTACGGTGGTGGAATTATTGTATTTGCCTCGTTGACAACGTTGCACATAAAACTTGAACTGAGAGAATCCAAAGTACTAGCGTGGGATAGTGAGCGAAAATATCGCATCACCAAACCAGATGTACTTTTTCCTATCCCCTCGTCATAACCGATCACCAAGGGGTACAAGTCCGGCTTCGATGTCACCTGAGATAAAAGATATTGAAAAATGTAAACTCTGATCGAAAACGTTCGTTCGACGTTCGTTCTCACCTCATTGTACGGGGGCGGAAGAGCTTGGAAGAATGAACTGCATCTGCTGTAGTGAGGAGGTGGATAACAGGATCCTGCCGAGTTCCTGTCAGACGGAGGTCCATCCTCGATAGAACCGATTTCACGACGCTTCCATAGCCAACAACCACACACAGCTGTAACCACTAATCCTGCCAATACGCCCACCCTGAAAATGAAGAACGAATGATTGAAAATTACTCGCTACTTTCGTTGTCACCGAATGAACGATGTTAGTTGTCTAGTTTAAAATAGTCGATCTGCTTACCACAAGTACCAATAGGTCCAAATCAGAATTGTGAACATCCCAATTCCGCCAGCAGGCACCCTTTCGTGGGCACGAGGATCGAAGGTGGGTAGATAATCTCGAGGTAAAAATTAACTGTAATAGAGTACAATCGATTTGACAGGATTATACATACTTTCCAGCATCGCGAATATAAAGTTATACCTGTATATACGGCGTCCGATGTACAGTTTGTCTATATCATCATAAATATCTTCGAAAAAATGTCCGACGATTTTATCAGATTCACATGGTACTAAAGATATGTTAAGTCAATCTCAATTACTTTTATAATTTTTTGAAAAGAAGCTTTCAATATTCGTTTCGCATGTAATTTTCTCCATTGTGATTTTTTGTGCCGAGCTCTTAAAATATCGGAAGAAATAACAACCGTCTAACACGAAGTCTTGAGTAATTTCGATTATTCGGGGAGTTCATAATTTTTCATCGAACAAGGGAGGAACATGTGATACATACGTTAATTATGTAAAATTTCAAATGTCGCGAAGCAAATACTAATTATGCCCGTTTGATCAAGTTCATTTTATCAACGCATTTTAATATCAACTTGAAATCCACGTCGTTTCATTACATGATGAAAATATAATGAAATACACCTCGAGACGCACATTGTTCACATAAACTTAGATTTTGATTAAACTTTATTTGATTTTGATTTTTAATCCAGCCTTCATAGGCTTGATGATATGCAGTGTTACGTCAAACAATTCTCAACGTTTGCTGTAATTATTTTTACTCTGTAGTGGACGTAATAAAATTTACGCGCACTTTGATCGGCCAAATCAGTCTTCTTATACACGTCATGATTATAATGTTGAAAAATATGTTATACGCTTATTCTATCACCTCAAAAAGGCCTGGATATTATCAAAGCAAGCACAATAAGCGACGAGGATTTCACTGCCTTTTAGCAAATTTTCCAGACACAGATGAGCGGTGAACCTCGTATTGATCGACTTTCATCCGAGCTTCAGCAGGCACGCGTTTTATGCTTCAACACGAAGCACACGATTTTGCGTTACTAATCGTATTTAACAATTGGATTACTATTCACCGTGTTATCGAATTAGCGTTTTAGATTACAACTGAAATAAATTATATTTTGAAAAACTGAACCGCTCAGATTCCCTGAAACAATCGGAAATTCACAGGGCATTTCAGGGACATAGTACATGGTAGGGTTGGCAGGATTCTGCGCTCTGATATTTCTTATTTAAACCTCAATTCTAGTTATGCTTAAATTTTCACATTCTCGCGTAGAATAATTAAACCATTATTTAGCATATCGTTAATGAATAAATGAGTAATGATCTCAAGTCATGCAGTCACAGAAGTAATTAAACAGTACCGTAAACGACAAGCAGGATTTATAAAAGAAAATCGTACATAAAACATTGTCTACTTTCTCCAATAATTGTTAAGTCATTAATTTTTTTAAGAAAAGAGATATCCATGATTTGCAAGTCGCCGCATACTTTTAAAAATAAGTGGGAAATTATGAAAAACGTCGCGCGCAACTTTTCTGACAGCATCGTACAGCAGACAACGCGATGTGGCACCCGCGTTGTTAACCTTAATCTTAACCAAAGTGCTAATAATTTTCGCGTAAAATATGTTGCTGCATTCTTAACAACCCCGGTCTACGGTTAGGTAATGATAAAATAATCACCTGCACGTGTTATGTATATATTTAAAAAATACAAAAATGAGGGTGTCGTTAGTTATCTTGACTGTATTGAAATTATTGGACATATGCACGTTTACGGTCGCATGGGACAACGAGGAATTAGAAGTTTTCGACGTCGTAGAAGAAGTTAATCAAAACTTTTACGCGCTTCTAGGTGTTCCTCAGGTAACTAGGCTCATATCAAGAATACCTCTTTCTTTTAACTTGCTCCAAAATCAAACTATGACCTTTTCAATGTAATTGATCAAGAGTTCAAGTTTTTTTTCTAACAGCTTGTTGAATTCTTCATTGCCAAAATATACATTGCACAACCTGTAACTACTACTTTCAATTATTTTCTCTAAACTATTCGTTCTCCAAAAGGATGCAAATTCTACAGACATCAGGAAAGCGTTCAGGCGATTGTCTCTTGTACTACATCCTGACAAAAACAGTGCGCCAGATGCTGAGGAAAAATTCAGAAATGTGAGATTACTGTTGACATTTTTTTAGCCAAACATCAAGCTTCTGATTACCAATAATTTGAGTGAAATCTTGTATTACATTTACCTGTTCACAACAGCTAGTTGCTGTGTACGATGTCTTGCGGGATCCTGGTAAACGAGAACGTTATAACAATGTTCTCATCAACGGTCTACCCAACTGGCGGTCTGCTGTTTATTACTATCGACATGTACGAAAAATGGGTCTACTGGAAATGAGTATAATCCTATTTATTGTCATTACAATTGGCCAGTATATCGTTGGATGGGCAGCATACTTTGAAAAAAGATATACCTATGTGAGTAGCTTGCAAACATCGTTAAATATTTTTCTTCTGATGTATGTGACCGTTCTTCAATGAGAGATCTCCTTTACAGGAACAAGTATTAGGAAGTAAGCTGCAAAAAATGCAGAAAAAGAATAGGAAAGGTAAAATGGATGTGCCAGACTTGGCAGATATACTAGAAAAAATTCCCACTCCAAGCATATGGAATACACTGCCATTCCAATTACCTCGATGGACCTTCCAATCTATAGTCGGTATTCCATCTGGGATACGAGCTATCAAAGAAATTTTAGCAGAAAGGAAACGCAGAAAGAAAGAAGAAGAAGAACTCGCTTTGTACGTCGCAAAATTTTCATATTCTTGAAGCAAGAATTATGAAATTCGTTCCAGTCCTAATTAAATTCAACTATTCATTCCTCTTTTATTTCTTAGGGCACAAGAGAATGAAGAACCTGAACCAGAGCCAGTGCCTCGTGGTCCAAGACGCCGCCGAGCTGGATTTACACCGCAAGAACGCAGTGGAAATAATTATAGCGAACCAATTCCAAATTATAGAAAAGAAAATCATCACACAAATCATGTGATCGAAAAGCCAAAACCTACAGGAGGAGGGCTCTGGACTGATGACGATATCTCAGAGCTGATCAAGCTTGTAAAAAAATTTCCCGGAGGTACAACAGACCGATGGGAAAAGATAGCAGATGCTATGAATAGAACTGTTGCCGAAGTCACACACATGGCCAAGAAAGTGAGAAGAACGTTCGTTAAATTCCTGTTATCATTGTATCTATGTGAAAATAACCAAATCGTTTTGTCCTCAAGGTGAAAGACGAGGGTTTAAAGCCAGGTCAGACTGCTGAAGAAGCTCCTGCAGAAGAACTACCAAAGAAGTTGAAAACCCGAGCTGAAACAGTAGACACAGTGAGTGAATGGAGCCAAGAGCAACAGAGAGCGCTCGAAGCTGCGTTAAGCAAATATCCTAAAGGAATGTCGCAAGATCGATGGGAGAAAATATCTGCTTCCGTGGAAGGCAAATCTAAGGTTTGTAAAACTATTTTCTCATCATTAGTAAGTGTTCATCGAATGTTATCGCACTTAATGCATGTTTCATTATGTCTAATGCAGGAAGAGTGCCAAGTACGCTATCGTCAGTTGGTAGAGCTTATCAAGAAAAAACAACAGCAGTAATTAAACGTGTGAAGTGTATTGGACATTGTTTTGTTATTAATACCTCTCGGGAAAGTATTTATTGAAATAAAGCCCACAGTTTATTAAATAATAAATCGAATACCGTGAGCCGTAAGACTTGTATCCTTAAATCTATTTAATCTATTTTTATTGACGAGTTTGAACGATACGGTTGGTGAATAGTACGACAATTAGATTCATTCACGCTCAACCAGACAGTCACAAATCTATTTTTGTATACTTGCTTTGATAATTGTTCCCTGATAAAAAAAAAATGTAGATATAGTTTCAATATCAGCGTCGCGAAATTCGATTGTTACTTTGTTTACTGTGGAACTTCCAAAGAATTGTAATTTTCTTTAATTTCACCTATTACGAATACTGCCTTCCAACCACCTATCGAAAGCCAGTCCCATATCCGCAGAAAAAAAATGGCGGCTGATAATTCTCCGTTTACTGGATCGCCATTTTTAAGGCGCAGTTTCAGAATGTGGTTTTTAATTTTGCCGATGCACGAAATCCTGATCCTGTAATAAGGAAATTATTCATGAAAAAGTCAACTTTTTCAATTTGGCGAACACATTTCGTGCGAATTGATAAAAAGAGCGGGTAGAGAATTTGTTCTCGATATGACGGGTATATTTTTACCGTGAACATGTCACAGGTCATTTATTATTCAGATGTAACATCGTCGAACAGAAAATCGATTAGCATAGATCCAAAAATGGTACCTACCCTAATCTTTTATCGATGTGGGATGAATATCATCGGCGTTTCTTGCACGTGTACATGCCGACATTAATCTTTTAAGTATACAGAGAAGTTCAATTGCGTCATACATATATATTATCATTTTTAAGCATTAATTGCTTTTATCTCTACCTTATTTAAATTAAATCTAATAATATTCTTACTAGGAATTTTTAATCGTATAGCGTTGAAGCTTAGATTTCATAAATTAAGTTCGTTTTCCAGATCAGACTCTTATCCCTTGGTGCGAATCTTACGTCCTTTTACCGCTAACTTGGCTGACATACACGGTTCACATGTACAAGTTTTCGGTATCGCTAACTGCTTCTTGACCTTCACTCCATCTTCGCAAGTCAATTCAACAATAAGTCCCCTATGTTGTATCGGGGAACAGCAATGACAGTTGCTTTCTTGTACGAATGAGCCTGAAAAGAACGTCGTGGTTTTAATTCATCTGGAATGGCTTATAGCTACCGGAATACACGAATGAAAATTTCTAAAACTCACCAGTGTCGAAATATGTTGAAGATTCGCACTTTCCATGACATTCGGTGATACCTTCGATCGGATAAAGGTTTTTACAGAGCCCGTGGACACCTCGAATTTCCGAGACAATACCCTCGGTGTTATTAGACGAAATCGGTTCGGCGAAACATCCCTCTGTTGATAAAATGATATTGAATTTGATGCGTGAAATCACGATGCGCGTATGATACAAAAACCGAAATAAAACACTCATTTACCTTCACGCTGCACATTCAGCGATGTCAAGTTACACCGTTCGCAGCAAGTGTCGTTATAAATCGCATCTAAAGCACAGTCCGAGACGTCCGGACAGATTTCTGTGAAGCTGTTTACTGTGAACTGAAAAGAATACAAAGTGTTACCGGTGATATTGTGGGTAAAAAAAACTTCTAACATAAAACAGGATCATTAAATCATCCTTACCTGATCTCCATCTTTCTTGCATTCAAACTTGGTACAATTATCAGGTGAAGCCCACGCAGCATTGGGTTCGTACAATGTATTTCCGACGATACAATAAACCTGTTTACACTCTCCACAGCAGATATCATCCGCAGGTTTCTGGTACTCCCAACCCTAATGGAAATTTTTCAAAGAAAATTAGGTGAAGATGTCGTAGGATAAAGATGAGACATTGACGTTAGAACAAAGCTCAAACTCACAACAGGGCATTCTGTGTTGCAGGTTCTTCTTTCTTCTTTTTTAACAATTCCCTCTGGTGTTTGAACACACATTAGAGTAACGCAAGGATCCTCTGGTGATATCAATTTCTCATCTGGTTTAAGAAGTGTTTCGTTGTAAAGGCATCCTACTTTGACATGTTCCGGACAGCATTTTCCCTGAATTGGACGAACTTCCACTTTGAATTCTTGTGCCTCGTAATGATCTATCTCATTGCATGTTTCTTTGACACCTTGGATTCGGAGCTATTAGGAGAAAAACGAAGTTAAATAATAGGATGAGACATGTCGAGTAAAATAAGTGTGATTTTAATACTTACTGAACCATTAATGGACAAGCAGAAGAAGTTCGAACAATGATCGTCCGAATGCCATTCTTCCCCAATTTTCCTCAACTCTCCATTCATAACACAAGCAACAGCCACGCAAAGGCCGCAACATTTAGTACCCTTATCCTCTGGTTCTACGTATTCGAAACCAAGTTCACACTCGGTCTCGCATGTTTGCAATCTGAATTGTTTCTGAATCGAATGTGTATCATTGATACATTCCGTAATTGCGCAAGCATCCGATAAATCCGGTTGCCATACGTCCCCGACCTGGATATTTTATAGAAACAGAAATATCGTTAGTTTGATCATTATTCATTTCTACAAAATATGATTGTATCACCAAGATATACTCACGGCATAAACATCATTCTTGTCTTTGCATGCTCTTCGTTCAAAGATCGGACAACATTCGCCGTCGAGTAAAACAGGTTCGATAACGAACTCGTTAATATCCGGATGCGTTTCGATGGATGCGCACTCCATGGTTACACATTTCGCTACGCTTTCACCCAAAACATTTTCACACGAACACGTGGTACATGGACCATCTTGCCATTTTTCACCGATTCGTTTGCCCAAGATATTCTTTTTACCCTTAGTTTTAGTTGCGGTCTTTGGACTCCACAAGCAAATGTCCTTGCGGCGTTCTATGAAAGAAATTATGCAGAATTAAAGCATAAAATTAATAATTTGAAAAAAATTAGTAAAATTCTATCGTCCAAGACTAAAAACTCACCACATTCGTATCGAGGGCAACATTGATTTGGCTCCTGAATAACGCGAACCTCATAAAATTCTGGACACTCGGTAGCTGGAGGACACGTTTCAGGTTTGCAGACCCAACTTGACCACGGGCAACAGCCAGATGTATTTTTCACTTCTACCATTCCAAGTTCGAGTGACTCAAGGTCGTTCGCGAACCGAGATGTCAGCGCTACACATTCTTCCTCAGGTACACATTCTGAATAAAAATTAATCAAGTTACAATCGATAGAATTCTTCACGCGATTTGATCGATCGAATTTTTTCTTACCACAAATAAGTTTCTGACAACCATCTGATCCTATGACTGATTTCATGGCTTGTCCATATCCGCACACCGGTTGTTGTGGCTCAACGCATGGTAGAGGTGTGGTGGTTATAGGTACTGTATTGAAAAATATTTATCAAATAATGAATCTAGTTTTCGAAGATATAAGTTTAGGTTCTTCGCAAAATTATGCGTACTCACCGCAAAGGTATTTAGGACAACATTCCTCTTCTGTTCCGGTAACCAAAATTGGCATCGAACCTTCAGAGCAGATAGTTTCCAACGCAGGACATTCTTTTTTCTCACACATTACGGTCTTCTTTTCGCACTCACAAGTTGTGCATTTATCCGGGTACCAAATATCTCCTTGTATATGACCTTCGTTGTCGCAAACCAAACATTGTTTTTTAGAAACGCAAGTTCCATTCAACATGACGTGGTCTTCCGGACAGAAACAACCTTCGGTATCGCTCAGTGGACACTTGACCTTCTCTCCAGCTTCAACGTCGCTACAAGTTTCTTGACAACTTGGACCGCAGGCTCGATATTCCAAAGCTATAAAAATGTTTTAACGTATGAATTTTTACGTCGAATAATATTGTGGATTTGTAATCAGTGAAATTTGAGTAAGCGTACTAACGTTCAGAACATTTGTAAGGACAGACGTCGTCAGTTCTCCAATCGGGGCATAGCCCAGCCTGTAAACAGCTTCTGGCATAGGCTGCCAAGTCGTCACAAACATCATCGCCATCGCATAAACCTTCGCGACACGAAGCTAGATATGGCTCTGGGTCTACCAAACTGTGGCATTGACCGAATCTTTCTGCATCCAAAAGTCTGTCGCATGGATTTTCGCCTTTCGGTTGATTTACGCATTCTTTTTCCGGCTCAGCCGTGCATTGCTCGATGTTAATACCCAGTTCAGTTGGTAAATCAGTTGCTAGCCAACTATTGCCGAAATCATTAACATCATCTACGATCTAAAAAAGGAAAACGTATACCGTCAAATATATTCTGAAAGAGGGTCGATAAAACTGGAAAATGAGATATGCGTTTTACGCACCTGCCCATCTAGTCTTCTCAAATCATCATTGGGGTTTGCATTACAATCTCCACAAAGTCCTTCCATCGATCCACCGAAGGTATGAGACGGTAAGCGAACCATGAAGGCGAAGTTATGTTGGAAACTGGCCACTTCTAATTGAATTGCAGGAATCAACAGAGTGATATCTCTTCCTGGTGCTTCTTCTAGCGTTAACCATTTCGTTTTGTATGGGAAACTGTCCACTACTTTTCCGTCAACGAAAACTATCAGCTAATAAATATTAAATAGAATATTTAATCTGTGCGCGCATTCTGTAATTAAACTTATGTTATATTCCCCTTTGAATTTCATACCTCTTTCAGATGCTGTCCGCGTTTTATTTGCACAGAATGTTCCTGGTAAAGAACTGTAATTGCTTCGGTGCATATACCACTGGGGCAAGCTCCGTTGGTTACCAGCACCTGGTGGGCAAAACGGTTAAAAAATAAATTGACATGAAAAAATAAAATTACAGTTGTAATCATAAATATATAGGTATATCAAAGAATATTTTACTTGATAAGCATGATCGCCCTTTCCACCCTTCACGTCGTGAATAATATCTCTGGACAAAACGTAGGTACAGTTGCCATTGAAGGTGAAATTTTTTCTATCAAAACTGACGAGTTTCGAATTGCCAAAACCATCGCAAAGACAGTCTCTGCATTCGGTAGCCAGAACGCACTCGTCACCTCTTCGTACTGTTCCATCCGGGCAGAAACAGCCCGAGAAACAAACACCGGGCATTATTGGACATGGCTCAGTTTCTTGAAGATTGTCACACGTGGATTCGCATTTGTATCTAGATAAGAAGAAAATGAATCTTGGTCAAATTCTGTTCAGAAAATTTGCAATTCCTTTAAGCAACTTGATTCAATTACCTGAAGCAATCTTTGTGGACGAATGGAGCTGGACAAGAAACTGGGCAATCGTGGGTTGTGCGCCAAGTTGATAAATCAATGTTAGGATCGGCAGCCTGACACTCCGATACAAATCCGGTTAATTCGCGACATTTGCATTCGGCGTCTGACAGATTACCACGCATGCAAGCACACGCAGTTTCCAAACAGCGGGACACGAATTTCTCTAAATCGAGCACACCGGAACATACAGCCAATGATCGCTCTTTCACTATATTGCAGATTTCCCAAGCTTTTTCTTGAACATGTTGCGGGCAAACCTGCGGTTCGCATTCGGGGGAATCGTCTACAGCCCAGCTATTACCGAAGTCAATAGTTTTTCTGGCTTGTTGGCCGTCCGGCTTTTGTCTATCATTAGCTACATTTTCATCGAAGAATCCACAAAGACCATCGACGTGACCGATTAGTTTAGTAGTCACTCCAATTCTCGTGTTCGAATTCATATCCCAAATTACCCAGAATCCGTAACGGTATGAAACAAAGTGTAGAGCGTCACCAACTCGGGTTATTTTGAACGCCTTGTTTTTGTCACTCAGCCTTTTAACCTGATTAGGTGAGAATGTGTACTCATCGATGTCAATGTGCAAGTCGGGATACAAAAATACGCTGTGTTGATCGAAGTTGATTGCCAAAATCTTCTGACACGGTGCGCCAGTTTTATAACACTGCTTTTCCACTGAAAATAAAAATAATTAATGTATCTTATAATATCTGACGTTGGAACTCAGCGAATATTCATTTGAATTGCACTTACATGTGATGTACCACCTATTTTCATGCATATCTCTGGCTAAAATATGATTACAGATATCATATTTGTATTCCAAGTCGTCGAACGTGTTGAAAGTCCGTCCGGTAACATTACATACAGCTTCTTTTGGTGGTGGAGGTTTGCAGAGGAATCTTGGACACGGTTCTGGTCGAGACAAGCTCATTTTTTCAATTATCACCTTGTACTCTGGAGGACATTGTAGTTTTGGACAAACAGCTGCTTCTTTCGTGCCGAACCTTGGCGGGGGCTTCGTCGATACACACGAAAATTGAGGGCACTCTATTTCTTCCGGAGTTTCCACAGAGATTAATTTGCTATAAGAAAAAAAGAACGGTAAATCAAATGACTCATAGTAAAGCAATCAAAGAATACGTGTATAAAAATCTTATTCGTACCTTGGCTCTGGATGATATCTGGAACCACCCTTGACGCCGCCCTTTACATTTGCACCTTTGAATCCTCCCCTACCACCTTTAACTCCACCTTTAACTCCACCTTTTACGCCTCCTTTAACTCCTCCTTGGACTAAATTCTCATTTTGATTGTTGGTCGTACTCAGCATGTCATAAGCTTCGGAATACCTCCTTGGTTTCAAAACTACTTTGTAACCCGATGGGCAACTGGGTTCCAAACATGGTGCCCGAGTAGCTAGAGCATAGAAAATCATTGGAATCACTCACAAATAAATTCGATAAATTGTAGGCTGAAATATCATAATTTAGCGGTCTATTCGACTCACCTTCAACTACAATCTCTGTGGTGGTGGTTATCTGGGTCGTGGTTGTGGTTGTTGATGGAGTGGTAGTTATGACAGTTGTGGTACAGTCGGTCTCATCATCCGGGCAATCCTGAATTCCATCACACCAAGATGTTTCATTGATGCAAATATTGCTGGTTGGACAGAGTCTGGTTCCTTCTGGACAAGGCTTGCAAATACAGGCGCATAATTGTGTTACAACTGATTGTAATCCAGGCGTTTTGCACGGTTCACATTTTTTCTCCACACAAGAGGAATCGCCTCCAAGTGTACAAATACATTGTTGGCAGTCTTCCGTTTCGTAAATCGCTCCCACGGCATACCTGAAACATGAGAGAAACAAAGTGAATATTAAAAATTCAAATGAAGTTATGACGTGTTAATGTCATTTTTTTTCAATACTCACGGTATATGACCTACGACACATGGACAGTCCGGTTTTGATACGCAGGATTCTCCGTCCCACCAACCGGATTCGTCACATTTGCAATCTTCTTCGTTTGGTTCAGGGATTCCTTCACAAACGTTGCATTTCAGTTGCGATACCGGTGGTTTCATAGTTGCGATCCGTGATGTAACTTCCGGTATTGGGGCTAGAATTAGTCAAACAATTAAAATAAACCGTCGTAATTAAATATATGAATACGGTATGAGATAACTTACGCAAGTACGGTAAAAAGCATCCATGTATTTCAGCTTTCAGTCCAATATGATTGCGCCAAGACGTTGGTTGAATTCTCAGGTATCTTGCTTGTATTGGTCGAATGAAATAGTTGGTCTTTGATTTTTTATCGTTGGAGTTACCTAAGAACCTTTCGGGTTTTCCGTCTGTATCGGTTACGGGATTCCAATGACGGCCGTCGTGACTGTATAACACCTTGTATGTGGTCGTCCAAATATTATCGTATCCCTTAGTTTCTACTCCGGTTAAATTTCGTGGTTCGTAGAAATCAAATTGAACATATTGATCAGGCTTATCCAGCTTTGGACGCCAAATTCCTTCGGAAGATAATCGAAGATTTGGTAACAAGTCATCGTAAGTCGAAGACGCGGTGATCTGTTCATCAGCCATGATGCTGTTGTCCACACCCAACAAGTCGTCGCAAACTGTAGTAAAATAATCGAATGAATTACAAAACTGGACATTATTTCCTGAAAAATTTATGAATTACAAAAAGCTCCAAATACTGACCAGGTTTAACTCTAACTCTCTGTTGACCTTTTTGAGCCTTCTTGATCGCCTGTTTGCCTTTTGAAACGGAATATTTTTGGGAACCCTTAACATTCTGTCCCAAATTTTCAGTGCTCTCGAATTCCTCAACTTGTACGGGTTCACCGCATCCAACCAAATCAGCTCTGAGCGCAATACCGGTATTCCAAGACTGTGGATTGATGCGAACAACTTTCGCTTCGATCGGGTTATCGAAAATTACAACCGATGGTGTATCTTGGTCTTCGCTTCCGCTGAAGAGTGCATCTTCTCCATCTTCATCGGGAATGTATGAGAATTTAACGCCGTCTTCAGAATATAAGACCTTGAAACTTGTGACGCGTTTGTCGTCCAACGGACTTCCTTGCAACAGGATACCATAGATCGGTTCCGGTTCCGGTAAATTTATACCCAACCTGAGACACAAAATTCAAATTTATAAAACCAGTAAAATTATTGACATTATAACACGACAACGTACCATTGCTCCTCGTCTGTATCAGCAGGTACCCAACTACCACCGGATTCTTCACTAACGGAATTATCAAGAAGAGCCTGTTTCGGAGCAAAATAAGGACTTAATTCCGAACTTGCGTCGAAGGTGATGCTGCCAGGTTCCGAATTCAAAGCTAATTCGATATAATGATCGTCATCGCATTGCTCGATCGTTGCTGCCGTACTGGGTACGACAAAAGTGTATTCTGTTATTCTGGTCGGAGTTGCGGAAGCTGTGGGTAATAGCGGAGTGCCATGACTGAAAAAGAAGATTAAATTCATTCAAGATACGCATTATAACGTTGAGTTGAAATGATAGAAGAGAAAAAAAAAAGAATTTGTGGTAATATTTACATCACAATCTCATCGTGCTGGCCTTGGCGGTTCTGCAGCTCCTCGATTACTCTTGGAATCATTCTCTCTTCGCTGGTCGTATTCTCACAACCAATGATGTCGAATCTAACCGCAATTCCTTTGTGCCAGGTCTTTGGAACAATCTTTATCTTTTCTGCTATCAAAGGCTTATCGAACATAGCTCGTTCTATAGCCCCTTCATTTCGAGGACCGTAAAATACTTTTGGTTCTTTTGAATTGCGTTCAGTGATTGGTTCCAAATACTCGTCAGATCCATTCGGTGAATAATAGACATTGTATGATTCAACATATTCATCGGTTGTCGGGCTTCCTTGTAAAACAACACCATAAACAGTTGTCGAAGTACCCAAATCTACGGAAACCCATTGATTATCGTCGAATCTGTCCGGTACCCAGCTTCCTGTTCCAAAAAAAAAAAAAAATTAAATCAGATTAGTAAAACAACGAATATTGATTGAAGGTTTCTTAATATTCCAAAGCAGATTCAATGAACGTGCGTACCTGGAGAAGTATCTCCTCTTACGTTGCTCAATCTGGCGTTTGATGGTTTCGTTGAACTATCCAAATAACTGCTTGCATCGAAAGCTTGATCTGACAGAGGTGTTTCTCCATTAATTAAGTTGGTGTAATCAACTTCATCGCAAAACGACGGTGCTATTGTCGAAATATAAATTTGAGTAGTCGTTGTTGTTGGTGTAGTAGTTTGAACCGTTGTCGTATCGCATATCGTATCATCACACGTGTAATGATTTCTTATACATTGACAATATTCACATTCAGATTCTTTTACAACGACCCCCGGTTTTATTGGTTTATTATCATTGGTCCTGCAAGTGCAGTCAGCGATATCCACGCAAGTATGAGCATCTCTCCAAAGCTTGTGAGACGGGCATTCCACCTTATCGGCTGGCACACATCCTGAAAATTTCCAATTAATTAGATAACACAACTCGTTAAATGTTATAACGTTTGTTTCAAGCTTGCAAAAAAATTACCTGGAACACAATCTCTGCTTTTATCGCACACTCCAGTTTGTATAAGTAAGTACTGATAGTACGAGCACGCTCTACTACATTGTACGGCACATTCGCTCCAAATTTCTCCATCTTTGCAGCGGGCTGAAAATCAATCGGTAATGTATTATAATTATTCATTCATAATTCGGGTATACAAAAAAAAGAAAAATTAGGGGTATCAATATACATGTAGTTGTAGAAGGAGCTAAAGTTGTTGGAGGTGCGACGTAACATTCTGGTCTCTGTAAAACGACTGAAGCTGGCCAGTCACAAATTTGAGCAGTTGGATTGTAGAGCATATCCGGTCCACACGATTTTTCAACCAATTCAGGGCCTTCGAGTCCGGGAGCGCAGTGGTAAAATGCGTGACAATCCGTCGGATGCGCTTGATTAGGATGTGCAACATCACATGGCAGGTATTTCTCGGTTGTCGTTGTTGCTTCCGTTGTTGCTGTAATGTTAGCCAAAACGGAAGTATTAGTTTATGAAACTCTTCGCTGAATTTTTTTCAGAACTTACTCGTGGTAGTTGTAGAAGTCGAGGTTGTTCCTTCGCACTGACAGCGAACGCTGATTTCAAAATCTAGACAAGCCTTGCCCTTGGTCTGAGCTTGACAATAAAGACCGCGTTCCAAACTGCACTCTACATCGAGTCCAGTCTCTTTTGGCGTTAGATGATTCTTCACCGATCTACATCTGATGTCAACCATTTGTTCTCTTGCGCATACCGCTGAACCGTTAATACCGAGCTGCGAATAGATTGGAGTTTTACATTAGACAGCAATTTCAACAGTTGATTCGATCCAACTCACCAGATCAAGAGTTGTAGGTAGCGACTCGATATCGGATACTTTCTTTCCTTTGACAGGTATATCTCGATTTATCCACGCGGTCCATCCATCGATACAGGCGTGTTTTTCTTCCATCGGAATTGTCGTGATCGGTTCAGGAGTTGTCGTGCAAGGTTGTCCTTGGCATACTTTTTTACCACGACTGCAGAAACAGCTGTGACAATTATCGCCCTCAAGTTTATCACCCTCGTAGTATTTCACCTGATAATAATAAAATGTACATTTATCATTCCGATTCGAACGATTCTTGAACCATCATATGCAGATTTTCATACCCCGTCAATCGTCATGCACACAGGTTTGCAAGTCGCCTTTGGAACGCATTCGCTGTAATTTCCATTTAGGTACACTTGACCTTCGGGACATGGCTTTGGTAAACAACCTTCGACGCATGTATCCAATGTACACAAGTGAGAACTATCACCAAGTACAACTATGTTATCACATGTCTCTCGAGGACAAGTTGAAATACAGGGAGAGTAATTACTGCAGGTTTCATCGCACTGAATCGGACAAGTTGTTTGAGAACGCCATTTTACTGGTACACCACGTGCGTTACATTCTTGTGCATAAGCAGCTAATGCTGTGCACAAACATTCGCAGTCACCACCTATGCGAAAGAAAAATTAAAAGTTAGAGGCAAAAAAGCGGAAGATGATTTAATTAGAATCAGCTGTATCTCGTCACTTACCCACGTCACAGCCGCAAGTATCGAAAATACATCTTTCCAAATAGGGTTCTACCTCGACTTCCGAATGGCAAACTTGGAATACTGGAGATTTTAGAATGTCACATTTTTTAACAGCCCAGATCCTTCGTTCTGGATTAGATGCGCACGTGTCACTGATTTCTTTTGATTCTGGACAGTAATCTTGTTTTTTCCATGAATCTCCGAAAAGATTAGCTGAAACTTCGGAAATCCCTCCAGACGGCGTCTTGAAATCATCCTTAGCGTTATCATTGTAGTCACCGCAAAGTCCTTTGGTATGAGCCTTCCATTTTGGATTTAATCTCACGTAAATTCTCGTTCCTAAAAGAAATTTAGTCAAACTTTGAAGCACCTTACCAAATTGTGAATTAATCATAAAAATCAAAAGACGTTTTAAAACATTTAATCTTACCTTCGTCCCATTGCAGCACCAAGCCCAAATCTGGCACATCAAGGAATACGAACAGGCCTGCTCTTCGGATGGCAATTCTCTTGAAATTTTCTTTAGGTAATTCTTTGCCCCTTGTGAGTTTAATAGTTTCTTCATTTTCTCCTGCACCAACTGTCAATGTGATCGACTTTGAACAGGTTACACCAGTCGTTCCGCAAGGTACATTTTGTGTCGATATGTCGAATGTCTCATCGGCACTTAAACTTCCCTTGGAGAGAACGTAATCGCAGGCGCCTTGGAATTCGTACAATTTTCCATCGAATGTTGTATAATGCGAATCACCCCATGCCGAACAAACTCCTATAAATTTGAAAAACGATATTGAAGAAAAAACAAAGTTGAATGAAGTCGATTAGATCCGACAACCAGTGCTTCAATAAGACAATTATATTCCAAATATATTACCTTCGCATATTCTATCGGTACACGTCCATTTTCCATTATTACACTTGCAAGTGTTACATTCTTCTTGCATAGAAGAGCCTTCTTTGTAACTCTTACCACCATGGTAACAAGGACACTCGGTTTCCTTGACACATTTACCGGAAGGCATGTCCAATACGTAATTCTTTTTACACACGCAACCTGGCTTGCAGATTGCAGGAGTTTGTTCAACGAGAGTACGCATATTTCGGCAAGTTCTTGGTTCGATTGGTTTACAAGTCGAAAGTTCTTGATTCTCGGATGCACCGCATTTCAAGTCAGCGGCAGCAGGATAATCACGTATCTCATCAAGCGTTGCCGGATTACAATGCCACAGACCACCTGATAAATAATTTTATAATCATGTAATAGAGTAATCAATAATTTGAATGAAGTTCTCATAAATTTTACATCCAAGACGTTATTTCGCACCTGCACAGGTGCATAGTTCTTGGCTTTTGGTTCCTGGTCTGACTTCACGGTAACCAGATTTGAATTCTAGACCCGCATGTTGGCATGGGCATTGTCCAATAGGGATACATTCGTTCCTGTCGTCCAGAGTCTGACCCTCGGGACAATTGCAGCCTTCAACACAATCTTGTTTGCATTGTGGATCGAATGATATGTCGCTGCATGATCTGAAAAAAAAATTAATGATGATTATTCAGAGATTATTTTATTTCCACGCGAAATGTTTTTTGTTTTTTATTTTTTTGCCACTCTATGTATATATTTACCTTGCACAACTGTTGCCGCAAATCTGATAACTTTGACCGCTAGGACAATGAATTTTACATTGCTCGATGTCTTCGCGCCAAGCTAATCTCAAACCTTGATGAGCGCATTCTTTACTATATGCAGATAATATTGGGCAAAGACAAAGACTGACGTCTGTCTCGCAAGCACACATATCGTACATACAGTCTTTATAGTACGTTTCAGGGTCGACGTGCCAATGACAATCTGAACAAAGAAATTAATAAAATCATAACAAATGTTTAAAAGTGTGAAAATAAAACGAAAAAAGAAGAGGAACCCCTATAAAACTTACCAGCGAATAGGTTGGAGTGTATTTTCGAGCAATACTTTTCGGCTTCGATTCTTTTTTGGGGGTTTATATCACAAGGATGATTAGGTTCTTTCTTTGGTGCATTTGGACATGATTCATCAACTTTCCACTTATTTGCGAAAGGAACTATGGACTGTTCAATGTCACCGTCGGGCGTTAAAAGATCATCTTTCTGGTTCATCGTAAATGTTCCGCACAATCCTTTTGTCTTGCCTTATATGAAAAATACAAAACGACATAAATATTTTCATCAAGCTACGTACAGAGCCGTTTACGAACGTGAGTGGATCAGAATAAAATTATTAATCATCGTGTTGATTAACATACCATGAAATTGGGGTGGCGCATTGACGTACACACGAGATATTCCGTCCCACCATACTTCTATGCCATTTGGAAGTTCAGCAATCAAAAATATACTACTGGCAATTCGAATTTTAATACCACCAGTCGTGATGGGTAATTTAGTAATTTCTTCGCCGTTAATCGTCACTTGCCGATTTTGTTTCAACTTAATCACAAGATCTCTTAGCCGGATTGTCACAGTTTTCGTGCATGAAGGAGCCTCGTCAATAGTCGTTGATGTGTAACCCAAGCTCTGTTTAATCGTAAAAGTAATTGATCAAAAATAAAGAATGACTATTTTTAGAGAGGAGAAAAAAAAACAGTTGCAAGATTTGGTAGGTGTATTTACCTCGGATAAGGCGCCAGGGCAAGCAACATTTTCTCCTTCGATGCTGTAATCGTCACCTTTCACTAAATAGTAAGTGCATTTTCCCATGAAATCATAGCGTTTTCCATCGAATGTGATGAAATGTGGATCTCCAATGGCCGAACAACGCGCGCTACATTTAGCCTGAGAGCAAATCCATTTTCCAGACGAGCAAGTGCAGGTGTTGCAATCTTTAGAAGTGGTTTTACCAGGAGGGAAAACTTTGCCACGTAATTTACACGGGCATTCTTCAATCGAGATGCAACGTCCTTCGTGCAAAACTGAACCTCCGGGACAGAAACAACCTTCTTCGCAACCTGCGACCTCTAAGTCTGCGTCACTTCTTACTTCGGTGTCGGTGCCACAAGAAGCTTGCGTTTTCGGACCGCATGACATGTAAACGCGTCCACCGGTACATTCCATGGCTGTTGGAGAAGCAAGATTGAAAATCACAAAACGACAAATCATTTGATTTTTTGTATAAAATGAACTTACGGCACGTATTGTTATCCCTCCATCCCATAGATGTGATAACTCCTTTGTAAGCGCACTGTCTGACATACACGCTCATTGTATCACAAGCACATTTTTGTTTATCCGCATATTTGCAAGCGCAATAATCCCATCTGCATGCCGTTTGTAAAACGTTTAAATCGATTAAGCTCGAACAGGATTGGAATCTGCGATCGGCTAACAATTTTGCACAAAATTCCGTAGCGTCACTGGCCAATTCTTCTTTCTTTTCGCACGAGTGTTGAATGTTTGGATATTCATCGCAAGTTTCTGACGAGTAACAAAAAAAAATTGAAGAGTGAGAAAGGAAAAAATGTAGCTACGTTTATCAAAGTATAACCATCGAGTTTTTAACATACCACCGATGTTCTGAGCACGCCAACTGCTGGCCAAAGTAGCGATACTTTTGGGACGACTGCCGTCTTTAGCTCTTAAATCATCATTATTATCTCCATCCATATTGCCGCAGAGTCCTGCAGTTTTATTCCAAAGACTTTCAGAAGCTTGTACTTGTACGAGTAAAGCTCCATCCCATTTTAAACTTGCGCCGATTGAATCCAAAGTAACGACCATGAAATGTGCAGACATTTCTACACGTAAACCAGGCAGCTGAACTGGGATGGGCAAGGCCTATGGGTAAGAAAAAAGCAAAAAAAAAAACGTGAATGAACGTTATTTTAACGTGAATAAAAAACCAAAAACATAAGCGCAATGAAAATATGAATGAACCTTTTTCACAGTCCTGAATTCCGGTATTCCATATTCATTCGATATAAGTGTGTATTCTTTTCCTTGTAGGAAAATTTTCACGATTCTGAAACATGAGTTTCCAGTGAAACACCCAGGACTGTTTTTTGTTGTTATAGCGAACAGGCCATCTTCCGCATCGCGAACTAAGGTGTGAGCGCATTCGCTTTCGAAGCTGAATATTTTTCCATCAAAGGTTTTATAATGTATTCCTCCCCAGGTGAAACAAGCTTCAGGTTCGGGGCGTTTCCGTTCAACGACTATCATTTGATTTGCATTTCTACCGAAGGTACCGTATTCACCTTTAGCCAAATTCTCCGCTTCCTCAATCTCGTACTCATCTCCGCCTCCGCCTCCACCCTGTAAAACAGGTGATTTTAATCAGATTGTGGTCATCAATCAGGAATATTAATTTCGAATTTATTCATTCATACCTTCACTCCTTTAATTCGATGACCACGTGACCCGAAACGATTTTTACCTCCAGATTTGGAAGCCCCTCCAAATTCATCACCGGAAATCGATCCGAAAATATCTTGCATTGACCATGACTCGTTGCTCAACTCATAAAATGACTGTTCGAAACCACCGATTGGTATAACTTCCATGTCACTACTATATTGACATTGTGGAATTGGTTGTGGCTTGAATACTCCCTCACTATAGGCACAGGTGTACGTTGATGCTGGGGGAAAGTCAAATTCTACTCCTTCGGGACACTCGAGAGCACAAGAAAAGCTATCTCCATCACCGGTACAGTTGTATCCACCATTGAAACCGATTTTTTCGGCGCTACATGCCTCGACCGCTGTAAAAATATGGTGAATTACGGCAAAAATTTCAAATAAATTATCATCTATTCTCAACTTATTCGGAAACAAATTAACTTACAATATTGACACTGTGGGCCTCGGAATTCTTCTGGACATTGGCAAAAATCAAGCGCGAGACAATTACCGCCATTCTGACAAGGCGGAGAACACACAGCTGAAATTATATTTTATGGTAAATTTGATAATCTATAGAGAGGTAATTTAATAGTTCGAAACTACGATAGAAATTAACCTTGACAATCCGGAATGGATACCCAATCTTTCCTATCTGGTACCCAATTTCCATCTTTGCAAAATAAGTTTGCAATCGTACCGCCGCCTGGGAATATATGATTCTTTGCACAGGTTATAGTGCAGAATCTGTAAAAATCATAATAATAATTGTTTGAGTAATTTTAACTATCTAAACTTCCAATTTGTAAATAACATTGTAAGAATGATTGTTGTGATCATTAATGGCAGGAAATATTTCGCGGTCGAGTTCGGAGTAATCATGAACGGAAATCAGACTGCATAACAGAGGATGTGGTTTTGCGAATATTTCAATGGAAGAGATTTCAGCAATACATATAGGTAATATGTATGTATACGTGAATACATATGTATATGTATATATTTCTATACATCTAGTCGATTAGGTGAGTATATGAGATAAAATTAGGAAAAATAAATTGAATAATTTAAAGATTTGTTCCTACTTGGAATTGCAGGTCCTTCTGGAATTGTAAGGTACCGGTGGATGATTCAAGCATGGCTCATTTTTGAACTGACATTGTGGCCCGGAATAATTTTCTTGACAGTTGCATTGATTTGGTCCAACGCAAATACCGTTGTTCTGACATTCCGGTAGACAAATAGCTGTAAAAATCAGAGGACTTAATTATAGCGAAAAAAGTTGAGGGTACAAATTTTTGCATCAAGTCATTGATTTTGATTTTATCCAATTATACAAGAAAAATTATTTACTCACGTAAACAAGTTGACTGTACAATCCAATCCGTGTCGCCTGCCTGCCATATACCGTCATTGCAAGTTATCAACATTGCCGTTTTGCCATTTGGAAATTGATAATTACGGTTACATGTAGCACGACACCCACTGTAACAAAGAATTCATGCTTCGATACGCAGAACAAGTAGTTGAAAAAACTTCAACCAATAACGAAGAGAAATGTTCATTTTGTCGATAATTAATTCAGTAATTGGTATAGATAGTCGAATCCTTCATTCATAAGTTTGGGTTTGAAAAAAATTGGGAAGTAGAAAGTTGGAATAAAAACAATTTTAAGAGATTTTTGACTTCAGCAATTATGAAGGCCAAAGGCTCTGAAATCCTAATGAATTTTTCAAATGTCACTAGAATCTCGGATCGAAATGAAAATTATTTCGATTTTTTTAATTTCGACGAAATTGAGGTGTGCATATCCCCTAATTATTTTTATCAGTTTAACTGACTGAAAAATTAAACCTGATGGCAATTTTTTCAAGCTGATTAAATTTTTTAAAAGAGTGAACAAACGTTCTATCGAAAAAGAAAATTATTCGATTTGCCGTATCCAACACTGCATTTAATAACAACTAGATGAATTAACTTTTCTCTCTAGGCAGGTGAAGAAAATTTACCTGTACTTCGAGCACTGTAGGTTTCCATTCATAGGTGGAGGTGGTTGAATACTGCAATCACCTTTTTGCGAAACAATCGCTGCGCTACCGTGTGCACCGCCACCCTTAACTCCGCCTCCACCTTTTACGCCACCACCTTTTATCAGATTTTTCGTATTCCAACTAGACTTTTTGCCCCCCCTGAAAGTGAGAGTATTGAATAAATTGTTCACATAATTTATTTACCGAGATTTATTGTAGTGTGATTTAGAGACATGGGGTCCATTGAAAAGCGTGGAAATTCACTCACTTTACTCTTGATCCCCCTTTGACTCCTCCACCGGACATGTTGAACCTTCGTTGCAGAAAATTTGGGACGTATGGAGCGTCTGATAATCTATTTCAATTATAAAAAGTAACGTCATAATCCATCGTTTGCGTAGCAAGATTTTTATTAAACGTGATTAGAAAAATATGGAATATAAAAATATGAGGAATACTGACACATCTTCATCGTACAGAGGATCTTCATCGGGGGGTTCATAGTCTTCGTCGGCTAGAACACTTGCGATTACAAACAATGTCGTAACGACGAGAAATACTCTCGACGAAAACATTGTTTAACGCTTATATGATGAAACGACTTCAATGATTTTCTTCAATTAGAAATATCTATCACTAAGACTATACGCTGCTTTCAAGAGCAACTTGAAATTCGCGTTTATCAACTTCGAGAACACACATGTGGATTTGAATGGTTGGTAAGTTGAACAGAGTGTGCGAGATTGATCCTGCGGGCGTTCTTTATAACTTTTCATGAGAGGAAATTGTAACTTGATAAAAAAAAATAGTGAGAGACTTTTGATAAATGGGTAACTCCGCGGCTAGTCGTTCTCAGTGATTACGAAAACAGGTCAGCTACTGCGAATGCAATTCAGGCCGATAAAAATTGCCCGATATAGATTATGCTAACATTTGCCATTATTATATTATAATAATTTAAAATTAATAAACTAGAGATTATTTTCCGAAATAATTGCTGCCGGCGAATCATATTCATCTTTGCCCATCGAGTTTCTAATGATAATCATAAAATAGTTTCATGAATGACTGACTTAATTCAATTTGAGAATAGTAGGCGTGTAGAAAAAATGCATCTCACAAGTGTGTCAAGACTGTTCTACGGCGACCGCAAAGTTATATCAAATTTTCATCGCATTTAATGCGAAACCACTTCCTCGACGATGAATATAAGTGCGATACAGAGCAGATAACAGAATCGTTGCGATTAATTGTATATAAATAAATGTCTAATTAGTGAAATAATTGAGTGCTTTAAACCCAAAAAGGAAGTGGTTATCAAACTTTTGGGTTTTACGCAAAGATTACAACCGGTTGATATGGCATGTGACCTTGATTAATCAAGGCTAAAAAATATCTGTCTGTTGGAAGTTTGTATATTACGTAGTGTGACAATAGTCAATGAAAATGTGATTGCTGTGCAATTATTGAAAAAAAAAATAATTCAATTGTTTAATAATAACATCGTACTATGAAGGGATCTAATTTGCAATGAATTCGAATTCAGAAATTCAAACTCGACGCCCAAACGAGAATATCAACATTTCTAAAGACGATGGGGAAAATTTTTTAGTCATCGTTCCTGAAAACATACATTTTTTAGAAGCAAAAAATAACGTGATTATTTGGAGGATGCACGACAAACTGGAAATTCCGCAGTTGATTCAAAACTATCGGAATTGGCAAAGAGCGGGCGAACCGCGATCAACAAAATGACTAATCAACAAGCCTGTACCAATTAGTGGCTAACTCTATTTGAAATTAATTTGGCGTGGAGCCGTACACGGGCGGCCGATATAGTAGTGGAAAACGCCAACAAAATGCCCCCCAAGCCCTGTCTCAACGTTTCGTGACTGTCTCCAGTAAAATTAAGCGGAAGGACGGTTGTGCAGCGAAATAACGAATGAAGAACGCATCAACATAACAGGAGGATGAAAACAAAACCGCATGATTCCGAAAAAAAGAATTGGCGGACGCAGTCAGACGATGACGCCGCAGTCGACTCAATGTCAAAAATGGATGAAGACATAGCTGAAAATTTGACGAGAGATTACTGCACGCGGTAAGGCCGTATCATAACGGTACATTGAGTGTGAAGGAATGCTAATTCTGAAAATATTCTAGGACTTGGAAAGACGTTGGTGATTAGAAATCGTGAACGTATTGAGCGAAATTCTGTCGCGACACTACTGTTACTTTGGTCTCAAGAGATGACAATCCTCGCCTTATTCAAAACTTGAGAGGTTTGAAGTTTGTACCACGTGTGATTTGTGTGATGCGATCCTATCTACTTGTCGAAACTGACTTCGAATCGTGAGATGCTATATCTTACAAGATAACAGACTGCATTAGAGAGTGAATGGTTGGAAGTCTAATACTGATCTGAAGCTGTCGTATGTGATCCTAAGTATTGCTTCTGTTATTGTAATACTGTGATCCCATGCTTTCGACAGACATAGCTCCCGTAATTGACAGCAGCCATGAATGAACTTCTGTAGATCTCTGCTCCTGCAGATTCGTGTGAGCTTCTGCGAATGTCAGGTACTGCAGATCTTGACCTCACGGGATCTCTGTATCTGTGGACCATTAGAGAAGCTGTAGGACAAATCATATCGAGAAGGCAATAGAGATTGAAACTTCCCTATGCTGAGCAATGCTTTTCCCAAGCTCAAATTGATTTCAGCTCCGTTGAATTTCTACTTGGATTGACATCCGCACCCGTGAAAGATTGGACGATGTTTCCTTGACTGAGCTCGAGGCTACTCGTCGTTCCCGATTCCGCTGCTCACTCGCTCTGGCATCCTCTTCCGATACGATTCTCGGCAGGTCTCCAGAGTGGAACAGGATGATGACACATCATTGATGAGAGAACGCTACACCTCACACAAGCACTTATTGATTTATAGCTCCTCCAGGAGATGGAAAGATATTTAGAAGAAATTGCACAAATTGAGCAAGAAAAGAAAACACATTCCACAAGCACTTAATGATTGATAGCTCCTCCAGGAGATAGGAAGATATTTAGGAAAGATCGCACACGATAAGCAAAAAAGATGAACATATTCCACAAGCACATATTAGATTTATAGCTCCTCCAGGAGATGGGCAGATATTTAGAAGAAATTGCACAAATAAGCAAAAAAGATGAACACATTCCACAAGCACATATGAGATTTATAGCTCCTCCAGGAGATGGGTAGATATTTAGAAAAGATCGCACATGATAAGCAAGAAAAAAAAACACATTCCACAAGCACATATGAGATTTATAGCTCCTCCAGGAGATGGGTAGATATTTAGAAAAGATCGCATCGATCGCACATGAATTGCGTGAAACCATGCACCTCTTACACAATGACTGGTATTCTGAAGATCCTCGATTGGCGTTGCTGAAATTATACCGGCTGTGATGGATCCATTCTTCCGTGAGTCTGATCCCGCGATTCCCTCTTTCTGTGCGTATGATTGAACTCCAGTGGAAATTTGCTCCTTGTGAATCAGTAAGAGCTGCAACGAATCTGAACCACCGCGGAACTTGTCCACTGAGGATCTCTGGACCTGTGAATTGATCGGACAAACAGTGAATCGAATATGGGATGAAACTTCCTTTATCAAAGATCCACTTACACGGCTTGTGTGAATCCCGAATGTTTCCGAATCGACATCCATCCTCGATGATTTCGAAGCTTATGAACTAAATCGTAACTTACAATTTTTCTACGCATCTATCAGAATCTATGCAATTCTCCAGGTCGGTTCCTTCTGGTCTCACGTCCATCCTCGCTAATTAATAAGCTTATGAAATACATCGCGAGTTACTATTTTCTAATTAATCTATCGCGATTACAATCGAATCTTGGAGTCTGTTTCTTCTGGTGTGATGTCCATCCTCGCGGATCGCGAAACCTATAAAATACGTAGTTGGTGACAATATTCAACTCAATCTATAGCGATTGCAATCGAATCTTGGAGTCTGTTTCTCTCGGTGTGATGTCCATCCTCGCTAATCAGAAAGCTTATGAAATATGTAGTTGGTGACAATATTAAACTTAATCTATCGCGATTACAATCGAATCTTGAAGTCTGTTTCTTCTGGTGTGATGTCCATCCTCGCTCATCAGAAAGCTTATGAAATACGTCGCAAGTTACTATTTTCTAATTAATCTATCGCGAATCTATGCAGTTTTCCAGGTTGGTTCCTTCTGGTGTGATGTCCATCCTCGCGGATCGCGAAACTTATGAAATATGTAGTTGGTGACAATATCAAACTTAATCTACCGCGATTACAATCGAATCTTGGAGTCTGTTTCTCTCGGTGTGATGTCCATCCTCGCTAATCAGAAAGCTTATGAAATATGTAGTTGGTGACAATATCAAACTTAATCTATCGCGATTACAATCGAATCTTGGAGTCTGTTTCTCTCGGTGTGATGTCCATCCTCGCTAATCAGAAAGCTTATGAAATATGTAGTTGGTGACAATATCAAACTTAATCTATCGCGATTACAATCGAATCTTGGAGTCTGTTTCTTCTGGTGTGATGTCCATCCTCGCGGATCGCGAAACCTATAAAATACGTAGTTGGTGACAATATTCAACTCAATCTATAGCGATTGCAATCGAATCTTGGAGTCTGTTTCTCTCGGTGTGATGTCCATCCTCGCTAATCAGAAAGCTTATGAAATATGTAGTTGGTGACAATATCAAACTTAATCTATCGCGATTACAATCGAATCTTGGAGTCTGTTTCTCTCGGTGTGATGTCCATCCTCGCTAATCAGAAAGCTTATGAAATATGTAGTTGGTGACAATATCAAACTTAATCTATCGCGAATCGATGCAGCTTTCCAGGTTTGTTTTTCCTGGTGTGTGGTCCATCCTCGCTCATCGCGAAACTCATAAAATATTTAGTTGGTGACAATATTCAACTTAATCTATAGCGATTGCAATCGAATCTTGGAGTCTGTTTCTCTCGGTGTGATGTCCATCCTCGCGAATCGCGAAACCTATAAAATACGTAGTTGGTGACAATATTCAACTTAATCTATCGCGATTACAATCGAATCTTGAAGTCTGTTTCTCTTGGTGTGATGTCCATCCTCGCGGATCGCGAAACTCATGAAATATGTAGTTGGTGACAATATTAAACTTAATCTATCGCGATTACAATCGAATCTTGGAGTCTGTTTCTTCTGGTGCGTTGTCCATCCTCGCTCATCAGAAAGCTTATGAAATAAGTCGCGGGTTACCATTTTCTAATTAATCTATCGCGAATCTATGCAGTTTTCCAGGTTGGTTCCTTCTGGTGTGATGTCCATCCTCGCGGATCGCGAAACTTATGAAATATGTAGTTGGTGACAATATCAAACCTAATCTATCGCGATTACAATCTAATCTTGGAGTCTGTTTCTTCTGGTGTGTTGTCCATCCTCGCTCATCAGAAAGCTTATAAAATACGTAGTTGGTGACAATATTCAACTTAATCTGTAGCGATTGCAATCGAATCTTGGAGTCTGTTTCTTCTGGTGCGTTGTCCATCCTCGCTCATCAGAAAGCTTATGAAATAAGTCGCGGGTTACCATTTTCTAATTAATCTATCGCGAATCTATGCAGTTTTCCAGGTTGGTTCCTTCTGGTGTGATGTCCATCCTCGCGGATCGCGAAACTTATGAAATATGTAGTTGGTGACAATATCAAACTTAATCTATCGCGATTACAATCTCATCTTGGAGTCTGTTTCTTCTGGTGTGTTGTCCATCCTCGCTCATCAGAAAGCTTATAAAATACGTCGCGGGTTACTATTTTCTAATTGATCTATCGCGAATCTATGCAGTTTTCCAGGTTGGTTCCTTCTGGTGTGATGTCCATCCTCGCGGATCGCGAAACTTATAAAATACGTAGTTGGTGACAATATTAAACTTAATCTACCGCGATTACAATCGAATCTTGAAGTCTGTTTCTCTTGGTGTGATGTCCATCCTCGCGGATCGCGAAACTCATGAAATATGTAGTTGGTGACAATATTAAACTTAATCTATCGCGATTACAATCGAATCTTGGAGTCTGTTTCTTCTGGTGCGTTGTCCATCCTCGCTCATCAGGAAGCTTATAAAATACGTCGCGAGTTACTATTTTCTAATTGATCTATCGCGAATCTATGCAGTTTTCCAGGTTGGTTCCTTCTGCTGTGATGTCCATCCTCGCGGATCGCGAATCCTATAAAACATGTAGTTGGTGACAATATCAAACTTAATCTACCGCAATTACAATCGAATCTTGAAGTCTGTTTCTCTTGGTGTGATGTCCATCCTCGCTGATCGCGAATCCTATAAAACATGTAGCTGGTGACAATATCAAACTTAATCTACCGCAATTACAATCGAATCTTGAAGTCTGTTTCTCTTGGTGTGATGTCCATCCTCGCGGATCGCGAATCCTATAAAACATGTAGTTGGTGACAATATCAAACTTAATCTACCGCAATTACAATCGAATCTTGAAGTCTGTTTCTTCTGGTGTGATGTCCATCCTCGCTCATCAGAAAGCTTATAAAATACGTCGCAAGTTACTATTTTCTAATTAATCTATCGCGAATCTATGCAGTTTTCCAGGTTGGTTCCTTCTGGTGTGATGTCCATCCTCGCGGATCGCGAAACTTATGAAATATGTAGTTGGTGACAATATCAAACTTAATCTATCGCGATTACAATCGAATCTTGGAGTCTGTTTCTTCTGGTGTGATGTCCATCCTCGCGGATCGCGAAACTTATAAAATACGTAGTTGGTGACAATATTAAACTTAATCTACCGCGATTACAATCGAATCTTGAAGTCTGTTTCTCTTGGTGTGATGTCCATCCTCGCGGATCGCGAAACTCATGAAATATGTAGTTGGTGACAATATTAAACTTAATCTATCGCGATTACAATCGAATCTTGGAGTCTGTTTCTTCTGGTGCGTTGTCCATCCTCGCTCATCAGGAAGCTTATAAAATACGTCGCGAGTTACTATTTTCTAATTGATCTATCGCGAATCTATGCAGTTTTCCAGGTTGGTTCCTTCTGCTGTGATGTCCATCCTCGCGGATCGCGAATCCTATAAAACATGTAGTTGGTGACAATATCAAACTTAATCTACCGCAATTACAATCGAATCTTGAAGTCTGTTTCTCTTGGTGTGATGTCCATCCTCGCTGATCGCGAATCCTATAAAACATGTAGTTGGTGACAATATCAAACTTAATCTACCGCAATTACAATCGAATCTTGAAGTCTGTTTCTCTTGGTGTGATGTCCATCCTCGCGGATCGCGAATCCTATAAAACATGTAGTTGGTGACAATATCAAACTTAATCTACCGCAATTACAATCGAATCTTGAAGTCTGTTTCTTCTGGTGTGATGTCCATCCTCGCTCATCAGAAAGCTTATAAAATACGTCGCAAGTTACTATTTTCTAATTAATCTATCGCGAATCTATGCAGTTTTCCAGGTTGGTTCCTTCTGGTGTGATGTCCATCCTCGCGGATCGCGAAACTTATGAAATATGTAGTTGGTGACAATATCAAACTTAATCTATCGCGATTACAATCGAATCTTGGAGTCTGTTTCTTCTGGTGTGATGTCCATCCTCGCTAATCAGAGAGCTTATAAAATACGTCGCAAGTTACTATTTTCTAATTAATCTATCGCGAATCTATGCAGTTTTCCAGGTTGGTTCCTTCTGGTGTGATGTCCATCCTCGCGGATCGCGAAACTTATGAAATATGTAGTTGGTGACAATATCAAACTTAATCTACCGCGATCACAATCGAATCTTGAAGTCTGTTTCTCTTGGTGTGTTGTCCATCCTTGCAGATCGCGAAACTTATAAAATACGTAGTTGGTGACAATATTAAACCTAATCTACCGCGATTACAATCGAATCTTGAAGTCTGTTTCTCTTGGTGTGTTGTCCATCCTTGCGGATCGCGAAACTTATAAAATACGTAGTTGGTGACAATATTAAACTTAATCTACCGCGATTACAATCGAATCTTGAAGTCTGTTTCTCTTGGTGTGTTGTCCATCCTTGCGGATCGCGAAACTTATAAAATACGTAGTTGGTGACAATATTAAACCTAATCTATCGCGATTACGATCGAATCTTGGAATCTGTTTCTTCTGGTGTGATGTCCATCCTCGCGAATCGCGAAACTTATAAAATACGTAGTTGGTGACAATATTAAACTTAATCTACCGCGATTACAATCGAATCTTGAAGTCTGTTTCTCTTGGTGTGTTGTCCATCCTTGCGGATCGCGAAACTTATAAAATACGTAGTTGGTGACAATATTAAACCTAATCTACCGCGATTACAATCGAATCTTGAAGTCTGTTTCTCTTGGTGTGTTGTCCATCCTTGCGGATCGCGAAACTTATAAAATACGTAGTTGGTGACAATATTAAACTTAATCTACCGCGATTACAATCGAATCTTGAAGTCTGTTTCTCTTGGTGTGTTGTCCATCCTTGCGGATCGCGAAACTTGTAAAATACGTAGTTGGTGACAATATTAAACCTAATCTATCGCGATTACGATCGAATCTTGGAATCTGTTTCTTCTGGTGTGTTGTCCATCCTCGCTCATCAGGAAGCTTATAAAATACGTCGCGGGTTACTATTTTCTAATTAATCTATCGCGAATCTATGCAGTTTTCCAGGTTGGTTCCTTCTGGTGTGATGTCCATCCTCGTGGATCGCGAAACTTATGAAATATGTAGTTGGTAACAATATCAAACTTAATCTATCGCGATTACAATCTAATCTTGGAGTCTGTTTCTTCTGGTGCGTTGTCCATCCTCGCTCATCAGAAAGCTTATAAAATAAGTCGCGGGTTACTATTTTCTAATTAATCTATCGCGAATCTATGCAGTTTTCCAGGTTGGTTCCTTCTGGTGTGATGTCCATCCTCGCGGATCGCGAAACTTATGAAATATGTAGTTGGTGACAATATCAAACTTAATCTATCGCGATTACAATCTAATCTTGGAGTCTGTTTCTTCTGGTGTGTTGTCCATCCTCGCTCATCAGGAAGCTTATAAAATACGTCGCGGGTTACTATTTTCTAATTAATTTATCGCGAATCTATGCAGTTTTCCAGGTTGGTTCCTTCTGGTGTGATGTCCATCCACGCTGATCGCGAAACTTATAAAATATGTAGTTAGTGACAATATTAAACTTAATCTACCGCGATTACAATCGAATCTTGAAGTCTGTTTCTCTTGGTGTGATGTCCATCCTCGCGGATCGCGAAACTTATAAAATATGTAGTTAGTGACAATATTAAACTTAATCTACCGCGATTACAATCGAATCTTGAAGTCTGTTTCTCTTGGTGTGATGTCCATCCTCGCGGATCGCGAAACTTATAAAATATGTAGTTAGTGACAATATTAAACTTAATCTACCGCGATTACAATCGAATCTTGAAGTCTGTTTCTCTTGGTGTGATGTCCATCCTCGCGGATCGCGAAACTTATGAAATATGTAGTTGGTGACAATATCAAACTTAATCTATCGCGATTACAATCTAATCTTGGAGTCTGTTTCTTCTGGTGTGTTGTCCATCCTCGCTCATCAGAAAGCTTATAAAATACGTCGCGGGTTACTATTTTCTAATTGATCTATCGCGAATCTATGCAGTTTTCCAGGTTGGTTCCTTCTGGTGTGATGTCCATCCTCGTGGATCGCGAAACTTATGAAATATGTAGTTGGTAACAATATCAAACTTAATCTATCGCGATTACAATCTAATCTTGGAGTCTGTTTCTTCTGGTGTGTTGTCCATCCTCGCTCATCAGAAAGCTTATAAAATACGTCGCGGGTTACTATTTTCTAATTGATCTATCGCGAATCTATGCAGTTTTCCAGGTTGGTTCCTTCTGGTGTGATGTCCATCCTCGCGGATCGCGAAACTTATGAAATATGTAGTTGGTGACAATATCAAACTTAATCTACCGCGATTACAATCGAATCTTGGAGTCTGTTTCTTCTGGTGTGTTGTCCATCCTCGCTAATCATAAAGCTTATAAAATACGTCGCGAGTTACTATTTTCTAAATAATCTATCGCGAATCTATGCGGTCTTTCAGGTTTGTTTCTCTTGGCGTGATGTCCATTCTCGCCAATCAGGAAGCGTCTGTGGACAATCAGAGAGGCTGTAGGACGAATCATATCGAAAAGGCAATGAGGATTGAAACTTCCCTATTCTGAGCGATGCTTTTTCCAAGCTCAAATTGATTTCAGCTCCGTTGAATTTCTACTTGGATTGACATCCGCACCCGTGAAAGATTGGACGATGTTTCCTTGACTGAGCTCGAGGCTACTCGTCGTTCCCGATTCCGCTGCTCACTCGCTCTGGCATCCTCTTCCGATACGATTCTCGGCAGGTCTCCAGAGTGGAACAGGATGATGACACATCATTGATGAGAGAACGCTACACCTCACACAAGCACTTATTGATTTATAGCTCCTCCAGGAGATGGAAAGATATTTAGAAGAAATTGCACAAATTGAGCAAGAAAAGAAAACACATTCCACAAGCACTTAATGATTGATAGCTCCTCCAGGAGATAGGAAGATATTTAGGAAAGATCGCACACGATAAGCAAAAAAGATGAACATATTCCACAAGCACATATTAGATTTATAGCTCCTCCAGGAGATGGGCAGATATTTAGAAGAAATTGCACAAATAAGCAAAAAAGATGAACACATTCCACAAGCACATATGAGATTTATAGCTCCTCCAGGAGATGGGTAGATATTTAGAAAAGATCGCACATGATAAGCAAGAAAAAAAAACACATTCCACAAGCACATATGAGATTTATAGCTCCTCCAGGAGATGGGTAGATATTTAGAAAAGATCGCATCGATCGCACATGAATTGCGTGAAACCATGCACCTCTTACACAATGACTGGTATTCTGAAGATCCTCGATTGGCGTTGCTGAAATTATACCGGCTGTGATGGATCCATTCTTCCGTGAGTCTGATCCCGCGATTCCCTCTTTCTGTGCGTATGATTGAACTCCAGTGGAAATTTGCTCCTTGTGAATCAGTAAGAGCTGCAACGAATCTGAACCACCGCGGAACTTGTCCACTGAGGATCTCTGGACCTGTGAATTGATCGGACAAACAGTGAATCGAATATGGGATGAAACTTCCTTTATCAAAGATCCACTTACACGGCTTGTGTGAATCCCGAATGTTTCCGAATCGACATCCATCCTCGATGATTTCGAAGCTTATGAACTAAATCGTAACTTACAATTTTTCTACGCATCTATCAGAATCTATGCAATTCTCCAGGTCGGTTCCTTCTGGTCTCACGTCCATCCTCGCTAATTAATAAGCTTATGAAATACATCGCGAGTTACTATTTTCTAATTAATCTATCGCGATTACAATCGAATCTTGGAGTCTGTTTCTTCTGGTGTGATGTCCATCCTCGCGGATCGCGAAACCTATAAAATACGTAGTTGGTGACAATATTCAACTCAATCTATAGCGATTGCAATCGAATCTTGGAGTCTGTTTCTCTCGGTGTGATGTCCATCCTCGCTAATCAGAAAGCTTATGAAATATGTAGTTGGTGACAATATCAAACTTAATCTATCGCGATTACAATCGAATCTTGGAGTCTGTTTCTCTCGGTGTGATGTCCATCCTCGCTAATCAGAAAGCTTATGAAATATGTAGTTGGTGACAATATCAAACTTAATCTATCGCGAATCGATGCAGCTTTCCAGGTTTGTTTTTCCTGGTGTGTGGTCCATCCTCGCTCATCGCGAAACTCATAAAATATTTAGTTGGTGACAATATTCAACTTAATCTATAGCGATTGCAATCGAATCTTGGAGTCTGTTTCTCTCGGTGTGATGTCCATCCTCGCGAATCGCGAAACCTATAAAATACGTAGTTGGTGACAATATTCAACTTAATCTATCGCGATTACAATCGAATCTTGAAGTCTGTTTCTCTTGGTGTGATGTCCATCCTCGCGGATCGCGAAACTCATGAAATATGTAGTTGGTGACAATATTAAACTTAATCTATCGCGATTACAATCGAATCTTGGAGTCTGTTTCTTCTGGTGCGTTGTCCATCCTCGCTCATCAGAAAGCTTATGAAATAAGTCGCGGGTTACCATTTTCTAATTAATCTATCGCGAATCTATGCAGTTTTCCAGGTTGGTTCCTTCTGGTGTGATGTCCATCCTCGCGGATCGCGAAACTTATGAAATATGTAGTTGGTGACAATATCAAACCTAATCTATCGCGATTACAATCTAATCTTGGAGTCTGTTTCTTCTGGTGTGTTGTCCATCCTCGCTCATCAGAAAGCTTATAAAATACGTAGTTGGTGACAATATTCAACTTAATCTGTAGCGATTGCAATCGAATCTTGGAGTCTGTTTCTTCTGGTGCGTTGTCCATCCTCGCTCATCAGAAAGCTTATGAAATAAGTCGCGGGTTACCATTTTCTAATTAATCTATCGCGAATCTATGCAGTTTTCCAGGTTGGTTCCTTCTGGTGTGATGTCCATCCTCGCGGATCGCGAAACTTATGAAATATGTAGTTGGTGACAATATCAAACCTAATCTATCGCGATTACAATCTAATCTTGGAGTCTGTTTCTTCTGGTGTGTTGTCCATCCTCGCTCATCAGAAAGCTTATAAAATACGTAGTTGGTGACAATATTCAACTTAATCTGTAGCGATTGCAATCGAATCTTGGAGTCTGTTTCTTCTGGTGCGTTGTCCATCCTCGCTCATCAGAAAGCTCATAAAATAAGTCGCGGGTTACCATTTTCTAATTAATCTATCGCGAATCTATGCAGTTTTCCAGGTTGGTTCCTTCTGGTGTGATGTCCATCCTCGCGGATCGCGAAACTTATGAAATATGTAGTTGGTGACAATATCAAACTTAATCTATCGCGATTACAATCTCATCTTGGAGTCTGTTTCTTCTGGTGTGTTGTCCATCCTCGCTCATCAGAAAGCTTATAAAATACGTCGCGGGTTACTATTTTCTAATTGATCTATCGCGAATCTATGCAGTTTTCCAGGTTGGTTCCTTCTGGTGTGATGTCCATCCTCGCGGATCGCGAAACTTATAAAATACGTAGTTGGTGACAATATTAAACTTAATCTACCGCGATTACAATCGAATCTTGAAGTCTGTTTCTCTTGGTGTGATGTCCATCCTCGCGGATCGCGAAACTCATGAAATATGTAGTTGGTGACAATATCAAACTTAATCTATCGCGATTACAATCTCATCTTGGAGTCTGTTTCTTCTGGTGTGTTGTCCATCCTCGCTCATCAGAAAGCTTATAAAATACGTCGCGGGTTACTATTTTCTAATTGATCTATCGCGAATCTATGCAGTTTTCCAGGTTGGTTCCTTCTGGTGTGATGTCCATCCTCGCGGATCGCGAAACTTATAAAATACGTAGTTGGTGACAATATTAAACTTAATCTACCGCGATTACAATCGAATCTTGAAGTCTGTTTCTCTTGGTGTGATGTCCATCCTCGCGGATCGCGAAACTCATGAAATATGTAGTTGGTGACAATATCAAACTTAATCTATCGCGATTACAATCTCATCTTGGAGTCTGTTTCTTCTGGTGTGTTGTCCATCCTCGCTCATCAGAAAGCTTATAAAATACGTCGCGGGTTACTATTTTCTAATTGATCTATCGCGAATCTATGCAGTTTTCCAGGTTGGTTCCTTCTGGTGTGATGTCCATCCTCGCGGATCGCGAAACTTATAAAATACGTAGTTGGTGACAATATTAAACTTAATCTACCGCGATTACAATCGAATCTTGAAGTCTGTTTCTCTTGGTGTGATGTCCATCCTCGCGGATCGCGAAACTCATGAAATATGTAGTTGGTGACAATATTAAACTTAATCTATCGCGATTACAATCGAATCTTGGAGTCTGTTTCTTCTGGTGCGTTGTCCATCCTCGCTCATCAGGAAGCTTATAAAATACGTCGCGAGTTACTATTTTCTAATTGATCTATCGCGAATCTATGCAGTTTTCCAGGTTGGTTCCTTCTGCTGTGATGTCCATCCTCGCGGATCGCGAATCCTATAAAACATGTAGTTGGTGACAATATCAAACTTAATCTACCGCAATTACAATCGAATCTTGAAGTCTGTTTCTCTTGGTGTGATGTCCATCCTCGCTGATCGCGAATCCTATAAAACATGTAGTTGGTGACAATATCAAACTTAATCTACCGCAATTACAATCGAATCTTGAAGTCTGTTTCTCTTGGTGTGATGTCCATCCTCGCGGATCGCGAATCCTATAAAACATGTAGTTGGTGACAATATCAAACTTAATCTACCGCAATTACAATCGAATCTTGAAGTCTGTTTCTTCTGGTGTGATGTCCATCCTCGCTCATCAGAAAGCTTATAAAATACGTCGCAAGTTACTATTTTCTAATTAATCTATCGCGAATCTATGCAGTTTTCCAGGTTGGTTCCTTCTGGTGTGATGTCCATCCTCGCGGATCGCGAAACTTATGAAATATGTAGTTGGTGACAATATCAAACTTAATCTATCGCGATTACAATCGAATCTTGGAGTCTGTTTCTTCTGGTGTGATGTCCATCCTCGCTAATCAGAGAGCTTATAAAATACGTCGCAAGTTACTATTTTCTAATTAATCTATCGCGAATCTATGCAGTTTTCCAGGTTGGTTCCTTCTGGTGTGATGTCCATCCTCGCGGATCGCGAAACTTATGAAATATGTAGTTGGTGACAATATCAAACTTAATCTACCGCGATCACAATCGAATCTTGAAGTCTGTTTCTCTTGGTGTGTTGTCCATCCTTGCAGATCGCGAAACTTATAAAATACGTAGTTGGTGACAATATTAAACCTAATCTACCGCGATTACAATCGAATCTTGAAGTCTGTTTCTCTTGGTGTGTTGTCCATCCTTGCGGATCGCGAAACTTATAAAATACGTAGTTGGTGACAATATTAAACTTAATCTACCGCGATTACAATCGAATCTTGAAGTCTGTTTCTCTTGGTGTGTTGTCCATCCTTGCGGATCGCGAAACTTATAAAATACGTAGTTGGTGACAATATTAAACCTAATCTATCGCGATTACGATCGAATCTTGGAATCTGTTTCTTCTGGTGTGATGTCCATCCTCGCGAATCGCGAAACTTATAAAATACGTAGTTGGTGACAATATCAAACTTAATCTATCGCGATTACAATCTAATCTTGGAGTCTGTTTCTTCTGGTGTGTTGTCCATCCTCGCTCATCAGGAAGCTTATAAAATACGTCGCGGGTTACTATTTTCTAATTAATCTATCGCGAATCTATGCAGTTTTCCAGGTTGGTTCCTTCTGGTGTGATGTCCATCCTCGTGGATCGCGAAACTTATGAAATATGTAGTTGGTAACAATATCAAACTTAATCTATCGCGATTACAATCTAATCTTGGAGTCTGTTTCTTCTGGTGCGTTGTCCATCCTCGCTCATCAGAAAGCTTATAAAATAAGTCGCGGGTTACTATTTTCTAATTAATCTATCGCGAATCTATGCAGTTTTCCAGGTTGGTTCCTTCTGGTGTGATGTCCATCCTCGCGGATCGCGAAACTTATGAAATATGTAGTTGGTGACAATATCAAACTTAATCTATCGCGATTACAATCTAATCTTGGAGTCTGTTTCTTCTGGTGTGTTGTCCATCCTCGCTCATCAGGAAGCTTATAAAATACGTCGCGGGTTACTATTTTCTAATTAATCTATCGCGAATCTATGCAGTTTTCCAGGTTGGTTCCTTCTGGTGTGATGTCCATCCTCGTGGATCGCGAAACTTATGAAATATGTAGTTGGTAACAATATCAAACTTAATCTATCGCGATTACAATCTAATCTTGGAGTCTGTTTCTTCTGGTGCGTTGTCCATCCTCGCTCATCAGAAAGCTTATAAAATAAGTCGCGGGTTACTATTTTCTAATTAATCTATCGCGAATCTATGCAGTTTTCCAGGTTGGTTCCTTCTGGTGTGATGTCCATCCTCGCGGATCGCGAAACTTATGAAATATGTAGTTGGTGACAATATCAAACTTAATCTATCGCGATTACAATCTAATCTTGGAGTCTGTTTCTTCTGGTGTGTTGTCCATCCTCGCTCATCAGGAAGCTTATAAAATACGTCGCGGGTTACTATTTTCTAATTAATCTATCGCGAATCTATCCAGTTTTCCAGATTGGTTCCTTCTGGTGTGATGTCCATCCTCGCGGATCGCGAAACTTATGAAATATGTAGTTGGTGACAATATCAAACTTAATCTATCGCGATTACAATCTAATCTTGGAGTCTGTTTCTTCTGGTGTGTTGTCCATCCTCGCTCATCAGAAAGCTTATAAAATACGTCGCGGGTTACTATTTTCTAATTAATCTATCGCGAATCTATGCAGTTTTCCAGGTTGGTTCCTTCTGGTGTGATGTCCATCCACGCTGATCGCGAAACTTATAAAATATGTAGTTAGTGACAATATTAAACTTAATCTACCGCGATTACAATCGAATCTTGAAGTCTGTTTCTCTTGGTGTGATGTCCATCCTCGCGGATCGCGAAACTTATAAAATATGTAGTTAGTGACAATATTAAACTTAATCTACCGCGATTACAATCGAATCTTGAAGTCTGTTTCTCTTGGTGTGATGTCCATCCTCGCGGATCGCGAAACTTATAAAATATGTAGTTAGTGACAATATTAAACTTAATCTACCGCGATTACAATCGAATCTTGAAGTCTGTTTCTCTTGGTGTGATGTCCATCCTCGCGGATCGCGAAACTTATGAAATATGTAGTTGGTGACAATATCAAACTTAATCTATCGCGATTACAATCTAATCTTGGAGTCTGTTTCTTCTGGTGTGTTGTCCATCCTCGCTCATCAGAAAGCTTATAAAATACGTCGCGGGTTACTATTTTCTAATTGATCTATCGCGAATCTATGCAGTTTTCCAGGTTGGTTCCTTCTGGTGTGATGTCCATCCTCGTGGATCGCGAAACTTATGAAATATGTAGTTGGTAACAATATCAAACTTAATCTATCGCGATTACAATCTAATCTTGGAGTCTGTTTCTTCTGGTGTGTTGTCCATCCTCGCTCATCAGAAAGCTTATAAAATACGTCGCGGGTTACTATTTTCTAATTGATCTATCGCGAATCTATGCAGTTTTCCAGGTTGGTTCCTTCTGGTGTGATGTCCATCCTCGCGGATCGCGAAACTTATGAAATATGTAGTTGGTGACAATATCAAACTTAATCTACCGCGATTACAATCGAATCTTGGAGTCTGTTTCTTCTGGTGTGTTGTCCATCCTCGCTAATCATAAAGCTTATAAAATACGTCGCGAGTTACTATTTTCTAAATAATCTATCGCGAATCTATGCGGTCTTTCAGGTTTGTTTCTCTTGGCGTGATGTCCATTCTCGCCAATCAGGAAGCGTCTGTGGACAATCAGAGAGGCTGTAGGACGAATCATATCGAAAAGGCAATGAGGATTGAAACTTCCCTATTCTGAGCGATGCTTTTTCCAAGCTCAAATTGATTTCAGCTCCGTTGAATTTCTACTTGGATTGACATCCGCACCCGTGAAAGATTGGACGATGTTTCCTTGACTGAGCTCGAGGCTACTCGTCGTTCCCGATTCCGCTGCTCACTCGCTCTGGCATCCTCTTCCGATACGATTCTCGGCAGGTCTCCAGAGTGGAACAGGATGATGACACATCATTGATGAGAGAACGCTACACCTCACACAAGCACTTATTGATTTATAGCTCCTCCAGGAGATGGAAAGATATTTAGAAGAAATTGCACAAATTGAGCAAGAAAAGAAAACACATTCCACAAGCACTTAATGATTGATAGCTCCTCCAGGAGATAGGAAGATATTTAGGAAAGATCGCACACGATAAGCAAAAAAGATGAACATATTCCACAAGCACATATTAGATTTATAGCTCCTCCAGGAGATGGGCAGATATTTAGAAGAAATTGCACAAATAAGCAAAAAAGATGAACACATTCCACAAGCACATATGAGATTTATAGCTCCTCCAGGAGATGGGTAGATATTTAGAAAAGATCGCACATGATAAGCAAGAAAAAAAAACACATTCCACAAGCACATATGAGATTTATAGCTCCTCCAGGAGATGGGTAGATATTTAGAAAAGATCGCATCGATCGCACATGAATTGCGTGAAACCATGCACCTCTTACACAATGACTGGTATTCTGAAGATCCTCGATTGGCGTTGCTGAAATTATACCGGCTGTGATGGATCCATTCTTCCGTGAGTCTGATCCCGCGATTCCCTCTTTCTGTGCGTATGATTGAACTCCAGTGGAAATTTGCTCCTTGTGAATCAGTAAGAGCTGCAACGAATCTGAACCACCGCGGAACTTGTCCACTGAGGATCTCTGGACCTGTGAATTGATCGGACAAACAGTGAATCGAATATGGGATGAAACTTCCTTTATCAAAGATCCACTTACACGGCTTGTGTGAATCCCGAATGTTTCCGAATCGACATCCATCCTCGATGATTTCGAAGCTTATGAACTAAATCGTAACTTACAATTTTTCTACGCATCTATCAGAATCTATGCAATTCTCCAGGTCGGTTCCTTCTGGTCTCACGTCCATCCTCGCTAATTAATAAGCTTATGAAATACATCGCGAGTTACTATTTTCTAATTAATCTATCGCGATTACAATCGAATCTTGGAGTCTGTTTCTTCTGGTGTGATGTCCATCCTCGCGGATCGCGAAACCTATAAAATACGTAGTTGGTGACAATATTCAACTCAATCTATAGCGATTGCAATCGAATCTTGGAGTCTGTTTCTCTCGGTGTGATGTCCATCCTCGCTAATCAGAAAGCTTATGAAATATGTAGTTGGTGACAATATCAAACTTAATCTATCGCGATTACAATCGAATCTTGGAGTCTGTTTCTCTCGGTGTGATGTCCATCCTCGCTAATCAGAAAGCTTATGAAATATGTAGTTGGTGACAATATCAAACTTAATCTACCGCGATTACAATCGAATCTTGGAGTCTGTTTCTCTCGGTGTGATGCCCATCCTCGCTAATCAGAAAGCTTATGAAATATGTAGTTGGTGACAATATCAAACTTAATCTATCGCGATTACAATCGAATCTTGAAGTCTGTTTCTTCTGGTGTGATGTCCATCCTCGCTCATCAGAAAGCTTATGAAATACGTCGCAAGTTACTATTTTCTAATTAATCTATCGCGAATCTATGCAGTTTTCCAGGTTGGTTCCTTCTGGTGTGATGTCCATCCTTGCTGATCGCGAATCCTATAAAACATGTAGTTGGTGACAATATTAAACCTAATCTACCGCGATTACAATCGAATCTTGAAGTCTGTTTCTCTTGGTGTGATGTCCACCCTCGCGGATCGCGAAACTTATAAAATACGTAGTTGGTGACAATATCAAACTTAATCTATCGCGATTACAATCGAATCTTGGAGTCTGTTTCTTTTGGTGTGATGTCCATCCTCGCTTATCAGAGAGCTTATAAAATACGTCGCGGGTTACTATTTTCTAATTAATCTATCGCGAATCTATGCAGTTTTCCAGGTTAGTTCCTTCTGGTGTGATGTCCATCCTCGCGGATCGCGAAACTTATGAAATATGTAGTTGGTGACAATATCAAACTTAATCTACCGCGATTACAATCGAATCTTGGAGTCTGTTTCTTTTGATGTGATGTCCATCCTCGCTAATCAGAGAGCTTATAAAATACGTCGCAAGTTACTATTTTCTAATTAATCTATCGCGAATCTATGCAGTTTTCCAGGTTGGTTCCTTCTGGTGTGATGTCCATCCTCGTGGATCGCGAAACTTATGAAATATGTAGTTGGTGACAATATCAAACTTAATCTATCGCGATTACAATCTAATCTTGGAGTCTGTTTCTTCTGGTGTGTTGTCCATCCTCGCTAATCAGAAAGCTTATGAAATATGTAGTTGGTGACAATATTCAACTTAATCTATCGCGATTACAATCGAATCTTGAAGTCTGTTTCTCTTGGTGTGATGTCCATCCTCGCGGATCGCGAAACTTATAAAATACGTAGTTGGTGACAATATTAAACTTAATCTGTCGCGATTACAATCGAATCTTGGAGTCTATTTCTCTTGGAGTAATGTCCATCCTCGCGGATCGCGAAACTTATAGAATATGTAGTTGGTGACAATATTAAACTTAATCTGTCGCGATTAGAATTGAATCTTGGAGTCTGTTTCTTCTGGTGTGATGTCCATCCTCGCGGATCGCGAAACTTATGAAATATGTAGTTGGTGACAATATTTAACTTAATCTACCGCGATTACAATTGAATCTTGGAGTCTGTTTCTTCTGGTGTGATGTCCATCCTCGCGGATCGCGAAACTTATAAAATACGTAGTTGGTGACAATATTAAACTTAATCTGTCGCGATTACAATCGAATCTTGTAGTCTGTTTCTTTTGGTGTCATGTCCATCCTCGCTAATCGCGAAACTTATAAACTACGTAGTTGGTGACAATATTAATGAATCTATCGCGATTACAATCGAATCTTGGAGTCTGTTTTTTCTGGTGTGTTGTCCATCCTCGCGGATCGCGAAACTTATAAAATATGTAGTTGGTGACAGTCTTGAACTCAATTCCTCGCGATAAGAATCAAATCTTGGAGTCTGTTTTTTCTGGTCCGAAGTCCATCCTCGCCAATTGAGAAGCTTTTGATGTATGTCGTGTGTTACTATTTCTAGAATCATCTATAGCGAATTCATGCAGTTTTCCAAGTTTCTTTCTTCTGATTGACGTTTATCCACGCGGATTGAGGAGCTCACGGAATACGTCGTTCATCAGCGGTGACTTCAAACAAGCATCGATCCGGATCAGCATTTAAATACAGACAAATGACTAACCGGCTTTATCCGAGGTCCTCCCAATGGAACACCTCGCTCACTCCGGTGACCTGAAACCCACAGCAGAACGGATGAGTAGGAGAATAATGATAACGCGAGAATTATTCTTATCCGAGGACTTCACCACCGAAGACCCCGCTCACTGGGAGACCTGAAACACGCAGCATGTCAGATTAGATTGAGATATTCATGAGATACAAAAATTTTCTAGTCGAAGATCTCCGGTAGGCTTAATCCTCTCACTTGACGATCTGAAACATACAGCAACGGTATGTGAGCACGTGGCAAAAAAAAGTACAAAGTTTCGATTCCGAGCTCTAATTGCAAGCTAGCTCGGAATCTCTGAACTACTCACACGCGTGCATGATAGAGAAGTATTCGACAAGAGAATCGAATGACAAATCAGAGAGGAAAGGAAGAGAAATATAATAGAAACAAAGAGAATTAGTGGCATGACGGTCGGCGATCCTCTTCCAGATGACGGCTTCAGGCGCAGCATCCCTCCTCGACTTTGTGCCCCACGTTAGCACAAAGAGAAAAGAGAGCGTGTAGCCCAGTCCAACAATCGCTCAGCTATATTCTTTGATTTTGAGACAAGAATTGCGAACCAAAACAAACTTGATTACTCTAATCAAAAATCTTGATTCGTGATGTAGATAATTGTTAAACTGTAGAGATTTCTATACCAAAAATAATAATTTTGCTCAAATAAATTCAATATTGGGAACAATTGCGATTGAAGGACGCTGTAAAACGAATAAAGATACCGGCTTAAGAACTACCTGCCTATCCGTTCGCGGTTCCTTCCTACCCTCATTTCCACGTGCCCTCCAACCCAACGGACGATCTGATGGAGCCACAGAATCGAGACCGACGTTCCCAAGGCAGCCTCGATTCATGGTGTTTATAAATGACATTGTATACATCACTCAACCCACACGCAGCACCCGGCCTACCCATTCCTACCTAAATCCACCTATATTTAATTACGGAGCTCATTCTCGCCAACACACTCATTCTGTACTCGTCAATCGCATCACGTGGTTCCGTACTTACTTTGTGGATTTTTACTGTAGGGAAAGAGCGGGTTAGTACAACCTATCCCAAGATTGCTAGCTTTCAGTTGATTTTGAGAACTTGAATGAAATATCAAAATATACCACCATTGAAATCAGCATTGAAATACAAACTAAGCGGTACGTTGTAAGAATTGTATATTGACTGAATCGACTTTTCTACTGATCAGTTTAGCTAGGCAAAAGGAGCTCGACCATGTTGAAAAATTCTTCAAGGACTTTGCAATTTATACTGAGAACTCGAATCAACAATTCCAGTTCTGGAATAGCACACATAAATAAACATTGATACCGCCATGCCACAAAAAAAAACAAAGATTGAGAAAAGATAGACAGCAAAATGAACGCATGCGACTTGCCGACTCTGCCGAAGGTGATTTTCTTCTTCTGGATTCACTGCATTCTGGAGCCGCTCCCCATCAGATATCATCTGCTTCATATCAGCATGCCTTTGCCAATGAGATCTCAGCATCCGAATCCCAACACTTAAGTCTCTGCACACTGCACTGCACCGCACAATATCTGCAAATTTCCAAAAATGGCAGAAATTGAGATTAAATGCTATTCCAACCATCGTCACCTATAGACTTCCATCGACAACTCTCCATTGTATAAAACCATAGATGCAATCGACTGGACCATTCTCAGATAAATGATAACCACATACCACTTTTACGACACCGATATGCAAGACTCCACGTTCCTCCGTCCTTCCGTCCTTTGTTCCCAAGTTTGTCATCCTCTGCGCTCGACACCATCTGAAAATATTCAAAAGCCTCATGTAGTATATTGCTATCCAAGATTTCCATAATCACAGCCAACAATCACGAAACATTGTCTACTTTCGATCAAACACAGATCATAGCTATTGACGGACGCAATCGATTATGATAGCCGCTTACCACTGTACCCAGCTTTCAGCTGCGGGACTGACTTCTGGGGGTTACACCGGTTACATCTGTCAACAGCAGCAAACCTCACCATGATCCGACTTGTTTGCTGAAAAAGAACATAGAATTCAGCAACACCGACCTTCAAGATAATTGGAAGCAGGATTTGCTACACATGCCCATAGACGACGAGAGTGAGGTGCTGATAATTTTCCATAATCCTAAATTTGAGGCTCGAAATTTCGACAAAAAATATGAAAAATCACGAATTCAGTCGCGGCCAACACTTGTTCGAACTTGCTGGAGACCAGATTTTCCGCGCTTCATCCCATTGCTACCACCGCCGCACCATCTGACGCACCCGGTTTATGGGGTTTTCGTTAGATCGGCACTCGTTCATTAAAAACACTCAAAACGATACGATGCGCTATTAACACGGAGAAAAAACATTATTCCTGAACCAATTCCGAATCTTCTACTCGAGTTGCCGTTATATTACCGATTCCGTCAATTCCAGAGTCTGCTGCCGACCCCCCTTGGGCCCCGGCCAAGGAAGCCATCGTACAAGCAACATGACAGACGAATTCTATATTCTCACATAGCCCGATATTTCCCATACCTTCCGAACATGTGGAAGAGTCTTTTAGTCTCGAACGAATCCTAATCCGATGCATTAGATAATTTCGCGACTTTTCTTACCCCACGCGCACGATGACTAAGCTACGACACAAGAGAATTGCCGGACTTCTGGTTTTTACTTACTCAGTCATCGCTCAGAGCTCACTCTTGTCACGATACGATCGTGGCAGTTGTAGATCGACAATTTATCACAATTCAGCACTGGCCACAAAATATTTCAACAATCAAACTGTAAAAAAGTCGATGCGACGTCGTTGCCAACGGCATTTCAGCACTCTTTCCGGAGAGATGAGCATCGTCCGATCGTCGTTTGTCTCCCGCGCTATACCCCGCGCAACCAATAAGCGACCGCGGCGTTCAACGGCCGAATTTGTAACTAATTAATTTTTTGAATTAAACTAAACAGAGTGGATAAGCGATACTGGAATGCCAAAATATCGGAATAAATCTCAAAAATGCCTGTCGTATCTGACCCACTTCGTACGTTACGAGTAAAATTTCAGATTCGCAGTATCAGATTCAATCGATTATTCGAAATGATTGTTGGGTCGCACTTCTTCCGATGGGGAGTTCGCGGTACCCACAGTCGTAAATGATGAAAAAAAGCGATGTTACAATAGGGAAACTAGAACATTGATCACCATAACAACACCGTTGCAAATCCAACGGTAGAAATTAAATAGCCGAAATAGCATATTTGGTAGCACTATGAATAATCAAATTTTTAAGAATGGGAAGATCCACGATAAGTACCAAGACTTGGAGGAAACAGATTTTAGACTCATTGCACTATCACTGCACGTGAAGAGAATACTCCTGAGAATACTTATTGACAACATGCGATGGTAGGTTGACGTAAACAGAAGGTGTTCATCCAGATGACGTTTATCCACGCGGATTGAGGAGCTCACGGAATACGTCGTGACCACCGAGTGATGAATAAAGAAGTTCAGGTCAACTCCTTTGTGGATGCAATACTGAGCAGAACTGGGATGAGAGGTTCGTCAAAAACCAACTGCAACGTTGGACCGAGCTAATCTTTTATCAGAATGCAGACCACAACTATTAAATCCAACCGAACAGGGTATGAAATGCGAAGACGATAGCAGAGGGTAAGAGTAACCAGGTGAGATGTTGAGCTCAGATATAATGAAGAAAATATTCTTGAAGGACGGAAAACTATCAAATTTTGTGTAATGTTGATGAAATGGCAACAATGACGAAGATTTGAGAGGCACATAAATACACATGACTGAGAAAACGAAATACGATAGACAGTTGTCGAAAATGGTAGAGAAGCGGTAGTTAAGAGTAAAAGGGATGCCTAACCAGAGAAACTTTGCAACGAAGAAGCCGAAGGAAGTTTTTAGAAAAATTTAAAAGTAAAGGCTCTGCTCTTCAATGAAGAAACGACATGGCAGTCGGTGTTGAATGATGATTGACGTGAAAGACATCTACAATGCCTACGATTTGCTTTAGATCAACTAAGAAATCATTCATTATGGTCCACCGAGAAAAAAAACACGAGCAGTAATCTCGAGAATCATTACGCGCGAGTATATTCGACTCGTTGATCCTATGTACTACAACATTCGATAACTTCTTAGGAGAAATGCAGTCAGTGACTCTTGGTTTATGCTCATGCCGCACGAGGTTCTCTCACGAATCATCTTCCTGTATCAGTGATGGCCTGAAACAAGCAGCGATTCGGATCAGCATTCAAATACAGACAAATGACTAACCGGCTTTATCCGAGGTCCTCCCAATGGAACACCTCGCTCACTCCGGTGACCTGAAACCCACAGCAGAACGGATGAGTAGGAGAATAATGATGACGCGAGAATTATTCTTATCCGAGGACTTCACCACCGAAGACCCCGCTCACTGGGAGACCTGAAACACGCAGCATGTCAGATTAGATTGAGATATTCATGAGATACAAAAATTTTCTAGTCGAAGATCTCCGGTAGGCTTAATCCTCTCACTTGACGATCTGAAACATACAGCAACGGTATGTGAGCACGTGGCAAAAAAAAGTACAAAGTTTCGATTCCGAGCTCTAATTGCAAGCTAGCTCGGAATCTCTGAACTACTCACACGCGTGCATGATAGAGAAGTATTCGACAAGAGAATCGAATGACAAATCAGAGAGGAAAGGAAGAGAAATATAATAGAAACAAAGAGAATTAGTGGCATGACGGTCGGCGATCCTCTTCCAGATGACGGCTTCAGGCGCAGCATCCCTCCTCGACTTTGTGCCCCACGTTAGCACAAAGAGAAAAGAGAGCGTGTAGCCCAGTCCAACAATCGCTCAGCTATATTCTTTGATTTTGAGACAAGAATTGCGAACCAAAACAAACTTGATTACTCTAATCAAAAATCTTGATTCGTGATGTAGATAATTGTTAAACTGTAGAGATTTCTATACCAAAAATAATAATTTTGCTCAAATAAATTCAATATTGGGAACAATTGCGATTGAAGGACGCTGTAAAACGAATAAAGATACCGGCTTAAGAACTACCTGCCTATCCGTTCGCGGTTCCTTCCTACCCTCATTTCCACGTGCCCTCCAACCCAACGGACGATCTGATGGAGCCACAGAATCGAGACCGACGTTCCCAAGGCAGCCTCGATTCATGGTGTTTATAAATGACATTGTATACATCACTCAACCCACACGCAGCACCCGGCCTACCCATTCCTACCTAAATCCACCTATATTTAATTACGGAGCTCATTCTCGCCAACACACTCATTCTGTACTCGTCAATCGCATCACGTGGTTCCGTACTTACTTTGTGGATTTTTACTGTAGGGAAAGAGCGGGTTAGTACAACCTATCCCAAGATTGCTAGCTTTCAGTTGATTTTGAGAACTTGAATGAAATATCAAAATATACCACCATTGAAATCAGCATTGAAATACAAACTAAGCGGTACGTTGTAAGAATTGTATATTGACTGAATCGACTTTTCTACTGATCAGTTTAGCTAGGCAAAAGGAGCTCGACCATGTTGAAAAATTCTTCAAGGACTTTGCAATTTATACTGAGAACTCGAATCAACAATTCCAGTTCTGGAATAGCACACATAAATAAACATTGATACCGCCATGCCACAAAAAAAAACAAAGATTGAGAAAAGATAGACAGCAAAATGAACGCATGCGACTTGCCGACTCTGCCGAAGGTGATTTTCTTCTTCTGGATTCACTGCATTCTGGAGCCGCTCCCCATCAGATATCATCTGCTTCATATCAGCATGCCTTTGCCAATGAGATCTCAGCATCCGAATCCCAACACTTAAGTCTCTGCACACTGCACTGCACCGCACAATATCTGCAAATTTCCAAAAATGGCAGAAATTGAGATTAAATGCTATTCCAACCATCGTCACCTATAGACTTCCATCGACAACTCTCCATTGTATAAAACCATAGATGCAATCGACTGGACCATTCTCAGATAAATGATAACCACATACCACTTTTACGACACCGATATGCAAGACTCCACGTTCCTCCGTCCTTCCGTCCTTTGTTCCCAAGTTTGTCATCCTCTGCGCTCGACACCATCTGAAAATATTCAAAAGCCTCATGTAGTATATTGCTATCCAAGATTTCCATAATCACAGCCAACAATCACGAAACATTGTCTACTTTCGATCAAACACAGATCATAGCTATTGACGGACGCAATCGATTATGATAGCCGCTTACCACTGTACCCAGCTTTCAGCTGCGGGACTGACTTCTGGGGGTTACACCGGTTACATCTGTCAACAGCAGCAAACCTCACCATGATCCGACTTGTTTGCTGAAAAAGAACATAGAATTCAGCAACACCGACCTTCAAGATAATTGGAAGCAGGATTTGCTACACATGCCCATAGACGACGAGAGTGAGGTGCTGATAATTTTCCATAATCCTAAATTTGAGGCTCGAAATTTCGACAAAAAATATGAAAAATCACGAATTCAGTCGCGGCCAACACTTGTTCGAACTTGCTGGAGACCAGATTTTCCGCGCTTCATCCCATTGCTACCACCGCCGCACCATCTGACGCACCCGGTTTATGGGGTTTTCGTTAGATCGGCACTCGTTCATTAAAAACACTCAAAACGATACGATGCGCTATTAACACGGAGAAAAAACATTATTCCCGAACCAATTCCGAATCTTCTACTCGAGTTGCCGTTATATTACCGATTCCGTCAATTCCAGAGTCTGCTGCCGACCCCCCTTGGGCCCCGGCCAAGGAAGCCATCGTACAATCAAAATGACAGACGAATTCTATATTCTCACATAGCCCGATATTTCCCATACCTTCCGAACATGTGGAAGAGTCTTTTAGTCTCGAACGAATCCTCATCCGATGCACTAGATAATTTCGCGACTTCTTTTACCCCACGCGTACGATAACCGAGCTACGACACAAGAGAATTGCCGGACTTCTGGTTTTTACTCACTCAGTCATCGCTCAAAGCTCACCTTTGTCACAATACGATTGTGGCAGTTGTAGATGGATAATCTGTCTTGATTCAGCACCGGCCACAAAATATTTCAACAATTAAACTGTAAAAAAGTCGATGTGACGTCTTTGCCAACGGCATTCCAGCGCTTTTTCCAGTGAGGTGAGGATCGCCCGATCGTCGTTTGTCTCCCGCGCTGTATCCCGCGCGTCCAATAAGCGATCGCGGCGTTCAACGACCGAATTTGTAACTAATTAATTTTTGAAGCGACAATACAATTTCTGGCGCCAACTGAATATTTGTATCTTCAGTCAACGCGACCTCATCTTCAGTCAACGTCATGAGCACTACTTGCGTTGACTGAAGATTCTATGATGCCAAAATATCAGTTCAAATCGTAATAATCAGCCTCATTCCTTATGTTACAGGTGAAATTTTAGATTCGCAGTATTAGATTCATTTGATCGTTCTCGAACTTTCGATATTCATGGCACGAAATTTCTGCAATCCAATGCAAAAAGAAATCAGTTCATTTTCCGCTAATACAAGTTCAAACCTGAGTGTGATCGTTTTTCCGCGCCACTTTACCGTCCAGTGTCACTCGTCGCCATCTGCCGCCAACTCGTTTCTCTATTTTCGTTTTTATTCTTCCTCGTTCGCTTTGACTGACGATCGGTATTTCGTTACAGTCATTCAAACAACGATTCGTTACAAATCCTCAGTTAACGAACATACGAAGAAGTAAACAAATGAAATAACTCTAAGTTTCTCAACTAAACCTAAATTGAATGCATCATTTCGACGCAAATTTTCTTTGCTGACGCGCTTGGTGTTTAACGTGCACGGTGATCGACCAACGGCTCACGGCAATAACGCTTTTTTGAATTTCTACTCACTTCAACTTTGCCAGCAGGCTCAAACTTGTCACAATTCGTTGATTGCAGCTATAGGAAGAGAATTTGTGTTATTTTAGCATCAGCCGTAAACTGTTTCAAGCACAAAACTTTTGAATTTGTCAGAGCGCCGTTGTTGCCAACCGTAATCCATCTCTACCACAAACATGCGACGCCTGATCTTCATTTGTTGGCGCGCTCCAACGTTATTTGTCGTTTACCCTATACCCGCGTCCAATCACCCGTTGGATCCTTGGGCTCCCGCTCTGAATTCAAATGATCATTTGAATCAGCTTCCTACAAGCGATAATAAAACGCTCAAATATTAGGAGCGATCACCGTCAAAAATGCGGTCTACACTTACCGCCTGCGCTGTTTTTTTGCAGCCACATTACCTCAGAACGTTGCGTGCATGCTTCTTAGGGTCTAAGGTATGCTTGGGGAAAGTCTAATACCATGAAAAAGTTCGGATGGAGAATCCACTTCTGTAAACAATCTATGGGACGGATATTAAAATAACAATATAGCTACAGTGTACCAAAACGTTGCTGGTTATTTATTAATGAATACGGATACATGAACAGTAGACACTTACAAACAATATAACAAATATCATATACCTATATTGCCTATACCATTTATATCACATTTGCGAATATCTGAAGATTGGACTATGCCTGACACAACCAACTAATATCTAGTTATAGGTATTTAATACTGATGAAATATTACCTGAAACTGACTAGTGGCTGCATCGGACGTATCGAATTTTTTTACTCACTACAACAATCGTTCGAGATTCATAATAGATTTCTTTTTCCAACTTAGAATAAACATTCTCATGACATTTGCCATTCGTACGTTATTAAGTTATTATTGCAGGTACATATGATTAAAGTAGTACGCGTACTTTAAGGAATGTAATAATTAATACTTATAACCCTGACGCATCAGGGACCGATAAAACACACCATATATACACGTGATTTCAATCTAGCACCCCTAGTTCAAATTGATTTTGAAAGTTACTCTGCAAGTGAAATTCCGATACTTGTGGAAGGATGAAAATAGGATATTTATAAATTAACTCAAAGAAGAGTTAGTTTTTCCCAATTTTTTTTCAGCTTCATATGCCGTTAGTAACGAACTCAATACATCAGGCATATTCTTATAAGTGTTCATAATGAACTTTTCTGGCTCAGAGTAACGGTCACGCCAAATATCATAGTAACGTTGGCTGGATATGTCGTCCAAATTTGTGATGTTGAATTCGTCCTTCAGTATTACTTTCCACATCTAAAATTATAAAGTAAATTGGTTTTTCATGGAAAATTCGTTTTCATGAATTGAAATCATCCCAACACCCCTATTAATAGTATTATAGTCATGGAAACGAAAAATTAAAAAAATTATATATCACTGTTTCACCTCCTGATCTGGTATTTCTGTAGGAGCTGAATAGTTCCCAAGAATCCGATCAACCAGATAAATGTTGAGCCGATAAAGTAGGTAATATAAGTTGTACATTTTATCTGCCTCTCCTGCACTGAACGTTATGGATCTAGATGAACAGCAGTTAGGACCTAAGGGGTATAGAGCATGTGTCCAATATCTACCAGACTTAGCTACACCCCATAAAAGAATTTGTAGTGAGTAACCATGGAAAGTGCCACTCAAATTTTCATCCCTTGTGTCCAAAGGATGAATGCCCATCGATCCTAAATGTTTACCTGTCAAGGTAAAAGTTTAAATTATAAATAGTAAGTGAGTAGTTATTGTTACATTAAACAGAAGTCCACATGAGTCTTATACTTTCATATTTCAAAATGGCACTAACCAAGGTAGTAATCCTCTTGTTTCCAGTATTTACCACCAGTAGCACATTTATCTCTGGTGTTAAAGTTTGTTGCGATTTTTGCCAAGGCACTTTTACTGAGGACATAGCCAGCCTGTGCTACATTGTAAACCTGGCCCCACAGAGTAACTGGATGACCTAAGTAATAACCTTTTTCAAAATCCATCGTAGCTACCAGGTACCTCAAGTTTTCTGGTATGACCATTGTATCATCCTTTACAAAAATCACCCATTCTATTTTGTTGTTTGTATCAGTGCCAGTAAGTTCACTGTTGTTTAAACTCTTCTCCCAGATATAGCGTATTGACTCACAGAGTAACTGCCATGAAGATGTAAGCTTTATATCAAAGTGTATAACAGGAATATCCTGGTCCTGCCTATCAGCTGCAAAATAATATATGTTGTTGCAGTGAGGGGCCCAAGTATCTCTAATGGATCGTGCGAGTTTTATTTTATTAACAAATATCGCGCAAGTTATATGAATTCTAGATTTTAGCCAGTCTGCCTCCAATAGCAGGCCCTTGGTTGTGACTGCTGAAAATTTTCCGCCATATACCAGTTCATCCATATTCACTCTAGATAGTTTCACATTTTGAAGCTGCAGCCATTTCCGATACGTTGATTCCTGGTTTGCTTTCGATAAATCGTTCTCCTCTTGCTTCTCAAAAGGAAGGTATCTCTCATAATTTTCATCCTTAGTATCTCTCGGCAATTTAATTGCTTTTGCACTGCAAGCAGCTTCATCACTTATGAGATCTTCTGCCAACATCAACAATAAAGCAAGGACTCCACCAATGGTAAAACCAAAAAGAAACACTGCTTTGGTTTTTATCAAAATGAACATTTCAATGAGTGAGATGGGATTCCCTCTACTCTTTCTCTGTCCTCCTGATTGCTTTATAAGTAAAGGCTGGAGAAACCATTTGATTATCAAAATATCTTTGGAAGTGTCTGAGCTTTCCCAGTCTCCAATTCTGTTCCTACGAAGAAAACATACGTCAAATGGGTTAGTTTTATAAAGGTTTGATTCACCTTTTGCCTGTTGAATTATTCTTTCTGAATCTCTAACGAGTATGTTGTATATTCATTAAAATGAAAGACGACATGTCCACAGTTCCCAGTGGGATATATTTGTGAATCGTGCTATAAAGTGGAAGCAAACACCTGTTGAATAATGTTCTAAAAATAAACTAACCTTACAAGATGTAAATGAGCTAAGGAAAATTTTTAAGAGATCTATTTCGCCTGGTTTTTGATATGTTGGTTAAGAAAGCTCGCATGATACGGCGAGTCCTTTGAATGCATCCAATATCGGAATTCTATATCTAAGTATTGTTGTGCAAATAGAACGCGAATGATCCTCAATGTCAGATCGAACCAGAGTTCATCGATCCATCATGAGTTCGTCTGCTGATAATGGGCGCCGACCTCACCTAGATCTAGCGGGATTTTTCAAATGGAACTGTCAGTAAGAAGTGAAGTATTTTGAAATAGAATCCTTTCAACTACATGTACAATACCAATAACATGTATTCATTATATGTATTTATAATATAATAATACCTGCAGCAAAGTGCAAAGTAGTACACAGTCAAAAAATAATATGTAAACTTTGTAAAACATTGACACGGTCATTGATCCACAAATATAATTAGGCATTGACTGAAAAACATTATTCAGTCAACGAATTAGGTGATGAACATTTGATTTTTTTGTGATGTGTTTTCAATATGTATTAGTAAGAACAATCGTATAGAAATTTCAAAAAACGCGAGGTATTGTTATCTAAGTGGGTATATTACAACTTCCCAATATACTGTTGCATACATGTAGACATTGATGATCCATACTCTAATTAGGTACTTTTCCCGGTATTTACCATCATTTCATACATTACAAATAGGTACAATTATGCTATAATCGATGTGTGTACAGCAAGTATTTGAACGTTCTACATTCATTATATAGATACAAAATATGATAGATTACTTACTTGGATTATTTTGTGTTTATATAATAATATTACAAGTATACTAAATAACCAGGTATACAGCGCCCGCGTAATTCGATTGGAATCTTATAATTTGAAGCCAGAGAATATTTCTCAAGAAGCCTTTCGAAAATATTAAAAACTAACTTTGCCACGAATTTTAAAGAACCCTAATGCATTTCTATTGTGTAAAAGAGCCCCCAGCCCTAAATAGTTTTCTAAGACGATTGAATTGGATACTACATGGCAGTTTTCGGCAATCAAACTGAGAAGCGCAGCGTGTAGCCCTTCGACATCGAATTTCATTTTCTCCGACTCTGTACCTAAGAAATTTGATTGATCATTATCACAAAAGGAAAAGTGGTGAGAACAAAGAAGAATGTCAAGTCAGCTCACCTTTATGCCAAAATAATGGATGGCTGGCAAATGTCATCCATGGTATATTTCTGGCGAATGGATTCCACTTTTTTTCTAGAGGTAAAGGTTTTCCTTTGTTCCACATCAATTGCAAGCCCACCATATTCCGGCTCCTGTCAAGAATTATTCTACTTTAGTACTACTATAACTTTGTTAAGAAGCACATTACAAGTCAATGTAACACTAAAGTAGCCTTCTCATGCACCTATTTACGCGAGTAAAATACAATTTCGAAAGCACAAAACTAATACCCAGTTTATCTACCATGCATGATCATTCATTTTAATATTCTAATGGTAACTTGTTGAAGCAACAGTCGATAATAATTTGCAAGCTTGGCATTCGCTGATATGAAAAAATTGGGGGCGAATTTAAATTTTCAGAGATCTTTAGGATGTGATTGGAACTAGGAGTACTGAAGATGCGTGACATTGAGATATGTTAGCTACGTGAAAATTTGGGATTACATCCAACCAATGGATGTACCTAGATTCAAATTCCGCAATACTGGAACGTGCAGTAAAAGACGACCACTGTTGACGAACAGCATTATGAAAAACAGACGACACACCCTCTGCCAAGCCATTTAATCGTCTAGAAATGATTAAAGAAACTATTAAACATATTTTGTTATTGTTTCCCTTCAGAATTAAAATTCTGCAACGCTCGCAGCTTTAAAAGACAAAAGTACCAATTGTGATGATTCTAAAGAAAATATTTCTCTGCCTACAAGTTCAATATACAGATAGATTTCTCCAGAGTAAACACTTGGCCATTCAGATATAAGTTATGTTAATGATAGTAGACTTACGGTACTAATGATGTTGCTGGATAAACAAGTTCACCATTTACGACTGTATCGATTTCAGACAAAGGTATCCTGCTGTACTCCAATGTCTTGAGTGATATGAAGTCATATTTAATTGTGTACAACGCATTTTTGGTCAATAAAATAAGCCTTTCTTTCTCTGTGTCCCACAAACTGATCCTGGAAATCGGAAAAACATGTAGAATAGAACCTTTCTATCATTAATCACGAATTTTATGGTCTGTCATCCACTCAATAATTGGTCTAGCCAGGTTCCCATGATTAAAAATGATTGAGAACATCACATACTGTGTTAAAAGCCAACAGCCAATGACTTCTCCATCCACATCCTTAGTAAGAGAATGGGTGCAATCTTTTATAGCCCGTTCTACAACATCATTTCTGTCCGAAAAAAAAGTGTGGGCATCAAGACGTTTATATGGAATACTAGGAAGATTGTTTGTTACTGAAGTGGTTCCGGTTGCATTATTGGGCATTGAATTCTCATTGTCCAAAGCTAGAATCAGAGAAGAAATAAAATATATGAAGCGCATATATTTTAAGTAGAATTTACAGGTGAAATATAGTCTACAGAAGACAACTAATTTTCATTGAGAAAAAGAAAGATAATTGCTAGCAAATTTCAAACTGGTTGTTATTCAGACACTATGTTTATGATTCCACGTTGAATACCCATGCCCAACTACATCAAGCTTCTGCACCGAATTAGTAAGTATCTAGTTTTCATCTCATAGCTCATTGTTATGTGCAAGACGGTAAATATAAGAACCTTTACAAATTCTTGATCAAATATTCATACTTCACAAAAACAATAGTGTTGAATTAATTGGTTACTCAGATCATCTGGGTTTACCATGGTAGATTCTGTAAATAAATATAAAAGAAAAACTTGTCATGAGTTAATAATAGTCTGATTGTTGTATGGCAATCAAAGACTCTAGGGCAAATATTTCCGACATGTACAAAGCTAACATCTGCACAAAGACAATGTATTGATATACCACTGAATTTAGCTTGCTAAATCGCTATGGTTTAGCCTTTGTTTGTTACTAATTCAGTCAACGTTATCAACAAAAAACAAATAATCATTGAGCAAAAGTTCAAGATCCTTCGACGTGTCAGTAGATGTACAATGAATTTAACGCTTGCATCTAGATCGACATTACCAGTAGACAAGGTCTGCGCTAGGTTCTCCTGAGCAGCTTCATTTTCCTTGGCAATTTGCAATGTTGCTCGGCCAAAGTCTACCGATGGTCCTTCGTCGAGCGAACTGTCATCCATTCCGAGGTTAGTTGCTGAGATTTGACAGATAACAAATTTGACAGAAAGAGGCAAGATGTCAAACCTGGTTTTTAATATGATATGATAACTTCAAACTTTAAATTGTGAATCTCGTATGATTCAATCAATTTGCTTTTTCAAAAAATCCTGGCAAAGCCCAGCTCAAAATTTGCGAGGTCAGAAAAGTCGGAACGTAATCAGGAATACCTGCAGAGCCGCGCGATGTCGATACACCGCCGCCGTAAATAAGGCGCGTAATTGCAAAAATACAAAAATTCGTTCAATCTGATCAAAGTCACTGGTGTATCTATTTTATATACAAATACTATACTATAATAAATTTACAACAAAGTTTGATTGTTTAAAAATACATTATTGAAATAAAAATTTATTACTTTGCACAATACTATAATTCAGTTTTACATCAGTCTCTTATAGTTATTTTCCAATAAATAAAGAAATAATTTACAAAAGTTGCGAAGAAAAAATTGCTCAGAGAAATAAAATCCAAAGATTCTAACTGTACAAAAAATTATTGCCGTACTTATAATTTATTTATGTATTTATTTTTTTATTTATTTATAACTTCTCATGTCGTCGAGCATGTTGTCAGAAGAGGTCAGTGTCAGACTGCGCTCCTCGTGCATTCCTTTGGCATAGTTTATCTGTTGGGATACCTAGAAAGAAAAACATCGTCCATATTATATCAACACTAGTAAATTAAAGTTCAAGTTACTTCTTCCTTTTCTTCATCTTCTCTGTTACTATTGGTCCTTTCAAGAAATTTTATCTGTTGACTACATCATTACCCATTTTGCAACCTCTTCGCTGTCGCATCTGACCTTAGGCCTTCTGAGTATTTCAGGCCCATCCACATTCAAAAGTGCCCCAGAGTCAGTCCTTGACGTCAGCTCGATATAGTAAAGCATGGTTCCATTACTTTCCACCTTATGGGTCGGTTGACAATGTACCAAATCTGTCAAGCTGACTTCGGTAACAACTCCTTTGGTGCCACCGGAAATAACTCTAATTCTTTCGTTTGATACTAATACTCGTAAATCTTCGGCACCACTTCGTAAACATTCATAGGCTACAAATATCTCTGAATAATTGTGATTGTTTATAATGTAGAGAAACTCTTGTCCTTCTGCTTGGTGATTATTGTATGGAGGGAGGAGACCAGCCGGACCAAAGGCTACCCGCGGAAGTCTGTCACGTTTCGGTATTACACGATGTGCGCTGTGAAATAATAAATAGATGAGAATACGTTGAATTCTTTGGTAGCTAACGAAAAGTTAATCTTATCAAGTCAATACCTTCTGCTAGTCTCTCTCACAGCACTAGCTGTCTCTGTTGCCAGATCTAAAACTCCTACTACTGGTTTTGTGATTGTTCCAACAACACCTTTTCCAAAGCCAGTAAAGAATCCCTGAAAAATAAACAGATTAAAAAACATTGATCTTTTTATCACCACAGAAATTACTAACGACAGATGATTTATCAGGATACTTACAGGAAAACCTTCATTAGCAGCGCCATCGTAAGTCTGCTTAAAAATGCTGGTCATACCACCGAGCAAACCAAAGCCCAGTCCTTTTAAACCCGCTACAATATGATCGCTACTGCCTGTAGTATTAGCTCGGATTCTTTGCCTTGCTTCCTCATGTCTTTCATCTAATATAACACGGCCTAATCCATCAGACAATGATTCGGTAACTTTAGCTGCTGAATTTGATATGCCGTGAGTTACATTTTTCACCAATGTCTTAACACTTCCTTCATAAATGAGTCCTGATACTCCTTCCGAAACATCATTCACAAAACCTAATGGATTGCCCAGAAAATCCACGGATCCCAAAATGACTGCTGCTTGCCATTTCAATTCCTGCAATACGAGTCAGCATTATTTTCATACATATATTTGTAATCATTTTTACTCAATATATCAACTCACATCTTTATAGTGTTTTAATATAGAATACATCAAAAACTGGCTGCTTTCAAATGGATGTTTCTTAATAAAAGGTTCCAATTCAATGGTGGCATCTTCAAATTTGATTAACGTCAATCCTAGCTTCCTTTTTATCGCTTGAAGTGGAGCTGGTAATTTTGTCGTCGTTAGTACGCTCAATCTTACCTGGAAAAATAAATTATTGTTAGAGACTTGCATTCCAGTTTGGTAAGATTGAGTTCAATAATTGTCACTGACCTGGCTAGGTACTAGCTTTAATGTTCCAAAGTAATATCTGGTAGCGTGAGCCGCAGAAACTTCTGATATGAATCTTTGTGCTTTGAAATCATTTTCATCCATCGGTGCATCTAATTCGGATTTGCCGGCCCCCATAAATGCAGCCAGCCTCAACAATAACCTTTCTTCCAAATGCATGCACAACGGCTTTACGCTTACTATCAAATGTTTGTAAATTTCAGCATTTTGATTTTTAGACGGTAATTTTTCCGCAGCAATATGAATCGCTGGTCGGCTATCAATGTCGGCACGTGTGGATCTCGTGATGTATAGAACAGTCGAACACTGAGCTTCATCTAACTGGTTATCTACTTGCACATCTCCCACACTTAAATCTAGTGCAGTACCAGCAGGAGTTTGAACGAGTTCCAGAGCAATTCCAGCCAGTCTGGCGAATAATAATTCTTCTGCTGGTCTTCGAGACACAATAGATAAACCCAATCCAGCAGGTAATCGTATGCTTAGTTGTAATTCCCGAGTATCTGTGCTGTGAATATTCGGCGCAACGTGTGTAGGACGTTGCGTCACTGCGATATGAGACCAGTCGCGTTCCTCAAGCAGTGCAAACGTCTTTTTCTGTTCGAAAATGTTTTTTTTTTTTTCATGTAAATTAACATGTCAACATAACAGAAATTTGATTGAGATACCAAACACATGGTGATAAGCTCTAGAAAACTACTTACTCTTTCTTTGATATCTAAGACTTGTAATACTCTTGTAGGACCATCAGTTGATACTCTAACTGATAAAAAACCCGATCCAGGCCGCAATCTTTGCCTACCAACACATTGTTCTATCGGTGGTGGGCTGATGTGCATTTGTGGACCTAGGACAGCCTCGCTCCCTATAAATACATAATTCCATACAAAAATCCAATCGCAAATAATATTTGGGAAGTAAATGAACAAGAGTAATTGAATTGGGTTATCATTGAGCTTTGGGATTCCAGAGTTGATACCAACTAATGTGAACAGGATACTTGATTAAATAAACCAAATTACATTGAATGATCAATAGATTATTTCCGAATTCGTTCAGAATTAATTTGCCACAAAATTCGATGAATTTGGAAATCAATTAAAGAAACATAATAAGAATAAATAAAGAATTATGTGTGCTCAAAGACTAAACAGTGCCAACTCTTTCCTTTCCACTCAGAGACACCCGGACGCATATCAAGAATGTAAAAGTGATCTAATGAAATGAAAAAATAATTAAAAAAATAATTAAAAAGATGTGATAAAAAGTGTATAATAAAAATTCAATAACAATATCGAAGAAAATATTAGAGATAATATATCAGGACCTCTTTGATATACTGAAACTATACGTACACATTTGCCAGCGGGCAACCCCGTGCCCTGTAACATTTATTACTAGTTTAAACAATCTGAGAAAAAGATGAACCTATGATGAAAGCGCTATGCGACTGAAAACGATATTTTCCAGGCTGATATAAATTTTTGAGGAAATTTTTCCCATAATGCTACTAATATGTAGTACAAAAACGAGAGAAATTACAATTGGAAATATATTCCGTGAAATACTCGGTAACGCTGCAAAAAAAAAACATTACAATTGTGATAAATCAAGCAGCCAAACCTTCGTGAAGACCCATGAACCCATCTTTTGACTGCACACACATGTTTTGATGGGCGCAACATAATCTTCCATCATCTGTGAATAGCCAAGTTTGTGTGGATCTTCTGCGGGGATCTGGCCTTCGCAAAGCAAGGGCGCAATATGAAAATGGTTGCGGTGCGGTTCCAGCAATATCCAAAACTAACACCGTATCCGGTGCTCTAGAATGTTTATCTCGTGGTGGACTAGAACCTGTTTAAAATTTAGTATAATGGAGCGGCTCATTCTAACAACAACGGATTTTACGACAGTATTGATAAAACAGGACCTAAACATTCCTGTCCCTGTACCTTCATGTTGTAATTGTCCATCACTTGTCATTCTCCATAGTTGAGATCTCGCTCCATATTGTTTTCTACGCAGCGCGACCCAACCTCCAGGCCCAGCTTCTAGTACTAGCCTTTGCGTTTCTACATCAAGCGGATCTAATCCATTGTCTCGGGAACTTATATCACTGTCTATCTTAAAAGTACCTAAAAAAGGTTCATGAACTCAGAATTAGAAGTTTGAGAAATTCAATCTCTATCAACTGAATACCTGTAAAAGCTATGTAGATAAAATTTTCATATGTCAATCCCCCGGTTTCTCCAAGTATGTTCAAATCATACGATGATGTAGCGCCTCCAGGTGCTGTTACTGTTAAACCGGCAACTTGGATTGGTTCATCTAATGCGTAAGGCACCGAGGAATGTGGTCTCACGGTCCACTGTTGGCTCTCCGCTACATTAGTCTATAAAATCGTATAAATTTCAAGTCTTCGAACGGATTTCAAGGTAACAAGATGATTAAACAATAAAAAATGGAAGTGACTTACTTGGTTAATTACTAGAGGTACTTCTGAAAAATTGTCTACTCTGATTGGCGGTGGCATTGTGTCGGCGTCGGTAAAAACAACAAAATATGTGCTTTCTTGTAAAACCACATCTACTCGCAAGAAATGCATTTTGCCTGTTGTATCTCTGATATTGATGGTTAACGAGTGATTTCCATCCAATCTAATACCTCCGGACCACATGCAGTTCACCACGTCAATGACTCGTACACACAAAAGTTGATCCTTATCCAGTCGAGGCCAATGAAATGGCATATGACAATTCGGCATTGCTGTTATATACGTTGCTTGTGCGTCAGGGTGGCTCTGTCGAGACCAAACGAAAATAGAATAATTCTTAGTAAAATTAATTTGGTATTGTGTTACACTGTGAAATTCGTGTTGTATCAAACGGCAATCATCTTACCACTGTTGTAGTGAAACACCTCTGAGCCAACTCTAAGGTATAAGATGACCTATTGTGCAGCTGATATCTCGGTGATAACGTGACGACTGTGGTCGCTCTGTATCTGCCTCGTGCAGTACGAGTCGCCACTCCGATCAAATACACAATATCTGGTCTGCCATCACGTAAGCTTACTCTGAGACGATGCACCTGGACAGATATTTATTTTTCAGTCAGAGACACGTTTGTTTTCTTCATTATCTCCATTGGTTTAATATGGAACTTACTTGCACGCCAAGCTGTAAATGAAACTGTTGACACCACTGTGGAGCTCCATGTGGATGCACACCGGTACCAACTCTGACGACTAATGTTCTGCTGGCTTCTTCATCACTGAAAGAGAATAACAACGGAGCCACCATCCGAGCTCTTTCGTGTTCTTCATATTGACCAGCAGCTTCTACACCTACACCTTCTTGTCGGAACACCAATGGTAATCCCGTTTTATTTATGATCCAATATGGAGCAGTGATGTTAATTCTCAATGCGGACCCCTTTTCCACAACAACAGTCGCGTGCAAAAATAATATTCTACCAGAAGAATCCGTCAACCTCATTCGACCGGTAAAAGAATTGCTATTTTGTGGTAGTAGCAACTAAACGAAGGAACAAAATAAAGAACTATTAGATCTTGGAGACGATTCTCGTAGGTTGTTTCTGTATTTTTAATGACAATAAAACATTATAGCTCCGTACCGTCCCAGTACCCGGATATCCTTCTAATTGAACATTGACCTCCAATTGCTCATTATTATTTGCAGTATGTAAATCGGCGCTGTTGCCTGGAAGAATTCTACCACTTTCAGATGCAACAGTATAAGATATCTCATGTGGTAATAAATTCGTCAAAGTAATAGGTGCTAGGAATATAATAGAATGTGCTGGCATCGTTGGCACTGTTAGATTCACATCTGCAGGATAGTTTTCTCGTTTTATCGTAACGCACATTCTACAATAAAAAATATAGGCGATTGATGCTGATCACAAAGAGTTCTTTTCGTAATTGTACAGAACCTTATGAGTGTTAAGACTTACCTAAATATGTCATTCTGATTCGTTTTACAAGTAGTATGTATTTCTGCTACTTCTAAAGGTTTTTTCACTGCAGACCAAATAATAGGCTCTACACAAAATTGAAATATACGATCCAGATAAATCGGCCTAAGTAACATTTGTGCACCAGTATGTGTAAGTGGTATTGATACCACTGATTGTGCAGCCACTTGTAATATCTTTCCATTCATCACTGGAGACATCGAAGAAACTGTAGAGAGATCCAAAGAATCAGCACCAAACATTTAAAAACTCTCAGAATAGAAGAACCATTAAAAGAGTTATCAGGGTAACTTACATCCTGGCTGGTTAATTGGTTTTTCTAGTTTTATTTCGACAGGATAAGTTAGTTTGTTCACAACCTGTAAGGCTGATCTAACAGTCACCAGTTTTCTAGCTGATCCTTCCAATTCAACATCAAAAACTACTCTTGCCTTTGGGACCATTAGTTGCTGCTAGAAAATAAAAAAAATTATTTTTCAACTGAATTACTGCAAAAGCATCGAAAAGTAGACTTATTTCAAAGCTCATCTACCTGTGAACTACCAATTACATCCGCATTTGCATGGCGAAAGTATATTCCAACCCTGTCGACAGTGACGGGATCAACAGGTCTCCAGCCATCGACTGAAACAGCTATTTGATGTCTTCGAACAATGTGCGTAGAATGATGCCGTAGCTTTCCTCGTTCTTCAAATGTGAAAGGGATTGTTTCATCCGGTGCAACTTCAACCCAAGTCATATCTAGCTCTAGCATATTATCTGACTTTGAAGTTCCGCTAATCTCATTTATGGTATCTGTGGTTGCAATAATTGTTTTAAACCACAGCTTCGAGCCTGTTTGATTTTTTAAAGCAAAAGGAACAAATGGCGAGCGTCTGCGATACCCCGTAGGACTTCCAAATGGCTTACTCAAAAGCGTGTCCTTGTTGGATAAGTAGTAATCTTGGGTCCAGTTATCTTTGACTAATTTTACTAGCTCCACCAATGTTGATGTTATATTAACATTTACAGAGTCTTCGGAATTGACGGATATTTGCAACCTTTTCAGAGTTAATAAGTTTGTCAGTGTTTGTTCCCACTGAAATGTAGCCCTCCATGGTTCTATAAATGGTTCCCAACCACTCAGAACTCTGTTATAATAATCCACGCTGAAATTTGCTGATGCTAAGCCAGGACCTACTAACGATTGCCTCAATGAAAGTTCTGACATTGTCATTTCTAACAGGGGTACATCAGCATCTCTGCAGTCGTCAATGATGCAAATCCTTAAACACGGAGTCTGCACTTCAACAGCTTGGATGTAAAGTGAGCCATTTGAGTTAGCTTGAGTATTTGGAATGGCATTTTGCGTTAACCATAACGCAGCATCATCAAGCTGTCCGTTACAAAGATCCAAAGCTGCCTCACAATCAGTCTCCGCAAAACCCAGTGCAGAGAGCTTCATAACATGACTCTTTGCATTTGCTGGTGGTCCGTTAGAACGTTGTTTGGCCCATAAAGTTTGCTTAGGAAGGGAACTTAGCATTCTCGTAAACATAGTGATATCGTGATAACTTAATCTCACGCTCATTGGCTGCAGTTGCATTTCCAAACATTTATCCTGCGTTAATTCAAAACTAGCTCCAACGGGATCAATGATTGACAACGCCGTTTCATCCTCGAGCCCGAGAATGCATGAAAATAATTCACAGCGAGATAAATTACAGGAGAGTGGCTTTTCTCCATGTTGAGGTGCCGATCTATAGGCAAGAACTGTAGTAGATTTCAAAATGACTGCATTTGTATCCCACAGTGATGTATTCTCAACAATAACCAATTCGGAATCTGTAATATTGAGTTTCAACTCAAATGGTACATTACTCCCGAAATTACTTTCATCATTTTCTTGTGACACGACCGTGGGAACAATCCCAAGTAGCGACTCAGGTTCGGGAGCGTTCAGAACAAGGAAATCCTTAACTGCTTCCCACCAATCCAATATTGCTGTCAAACGCATACTGTGTAATATAACTGTAGTAGCAACCATATGTCTTCGTTTTCTGTGATGTACTTCAGCCTGGACATGATTCTCTATACTTCCTGAGTTTCTCAACGGTTGTAAAATACTGGTGAAAACATTAGATCTATGATTAACAGGTTCATCTTGGAATCTGGTATCTGTTACCAAGATTTCTTGGGAGACCAAGTCTATATCTTGAGAGCCATCGCTCAGTGAATCCAAAGTAAGCCTTGATTTTATAAAATTAACACATGCCAAGGCAGCTAGCTCGTGATTTGGGTGCAGCGCAACGGTGACATTTACTAACTCTAAAGTAATGCATGATTTTGTCCAAATTTTCTCCGATGAATCTTCGGTATTGTAAAAGGATTCATCCGTGTTACCCAAGTCTTCCATCATCTGTCGTAGATCGTCCAAATTTTCACCAATATTATAAGATAGCAATCCACGAATTAGCATGTATTGTGCTGGATCAAGGGCACAATCCATCGTAGATAAGATACCATGAACACTCCAATCGGGAAAATCCCTGCTGATGTGAGTGTCCAAGTTTCTTTCAACTTGTAACTTCAAGTGGCACTTTTCCGTCAACAGAGAAGGGCCCAATTTTTTTACGTAAAAGCTTCCGATAGTCAAAACATCTATATCGTGATTATTATCATCAGCCTTTAGTCTTTTTGCTGTATGAACATCCATGTTAACTAATTCCACTAGCATTACATCAATCAGACAAGTTGAGATTTTATCACAGACTTTGAACGAGTTGTGTGCACTCAATTCTCCAAGATTTAGAAGTATTAATTCTTCAGATCGTGAACTGACTGGAAGTAGTATCACCGGGGCCCCAGCGTGTAATTCCAATGATAAGCGCATATCTCTCTTGTTAATATCCAATGAAGACCCTTCGTCAGTTCGAATTCGATTTACCATGACTGTTCTTAGCTGTGAAAAATGTCCAAAGAATGCTTGTAATTCCGCAAGAAACCTTTGTGTGTGAACGTAGTGTACCGCTGACATCTTCAACTTTAACTGTGCATCGTGGGGTCGCTCCTGAGCATCATTGTAACTCAAGTATTGAAAGTTGAGGGCTTCTCTCCCAGAGGACAAGAACCTTTCCCGATACAGTCTACCATGAGGAGTCAAGTCCAATAAAGACATGGATCCTAAAGATCCAGATATTTTAGTTTTATCGTCAGACTTAAGAATGTGTACACTTGCATTCGATATGTTGGCTTTAGCAATTTCTCGTTCTACTTGTGTCAGCACTAAAGTCAAAGATCTTACTTCTACTTCTATTTCCGAATCTAATGGAAACTCTTCGATTCCATCAACGGTATCAGTGTCGGATGATTCTTTGAGTACATTTATGCGTGGATTAGACTCTGTTGGCGATCCTAGTCCCAGAAAATCAAGTACAACCATCCATGACTCAACGCTGACCACCAAATCTAGACAATTGAAATCAACACAGATGGATTTCCGTTGAACTTTATCACTGGTTGTTGTTGGATTTGCCTGCATCATAGTAATATTAATCAATACTAAATTTTCTTCACTAACCACTGCTCCAGGTGAGGGTGGGGGAGTATTTGGTGTATCTATCTGGGAGACTGGTTTTCTACGCCAATGTGCAGGTACAGCCCCATACAAAGTGTCGGTTTCAAGTCTATCGGGTAAGCTACCTCTACCAAAGTTATTTTTCCACCTTTGAACGTATACCAAATCAGGGCATGATTTAGAAACACCAGCTGGTAATCTTGCTCGAATTGGTGCAGAAGATTGCATCATGTATCGATGTCTAGATCCGACAGGGCAGAGGAGATCTTCCATAAGTAGAGATTTAAGTGCTACTTCTACCGTTGATTCAAATTTATTTAGCTTTTCATATTTAGCGACAAAATCTCGCATTGATAAATCGACCAAAGGCTGTTCCACCTGATCTTGCTTCAGTTCAACGCTCAGAACTGGTAGCTCAAATAGAACTTTCACTGAAAGATCAAACTTGTCGGAATAGTTTGATACTTTGGCACTCGAAATTTTCTGTTCTGTTACAACAGGCTCCATATTTGAAACATAAATTAGTCGGTGAACAGTGTCTAGAAGTTGTTCATATTGTCCCCGTGACAATGATACTTTCAAGGGTGTAATAACAGTGCCACGAACTTGGATGACAGGATTACTTGGTAGCTCAGATTCGAGTGGAAAACTTAGATTCCTTGATAAGTAGTTATGTTCTTTTTCCAAAACAATCCTCAACCCAGTATCATGTAAAATGGGTTTCCCATATTCCTTGCAACAATACATGTCTTCAGCTCTGGATGGGGAACTTCCACTGGCTAAATTACCTTTCAATGAAATATCCAAGGAATATAAATTCATATCACGCACCTCCAGTGTTAATTTTTGTTTATCCGTTGAATGAATTGGTGGGTCATGTTGCAAGGCCATCGTGCCTAGATGGGCAACAAATACTTGTGTACTATGGGCAGATCGTGGTAGGACCAGTACAGGGCTATCCAGAATAGCATCAAGCTTCAAGCATAAGGATCCAGAACTGTCTGTACCATCGAGTGATAAACTTGGCAAACGTTTCCGCGGCGGTACTGCCCATTCGTCAGCGTGGACCAATCCAATAGCCATATCCGTAGCGGCTGCTCCAATGTGCCTTGCAAATTTACTCAAATATTGCTTGAATTCATCCGCACAAGAACGTAGTTCTGATATCAAATGAGGAGCGTGCGTGTACCAAACACTTCCAACACGAATTGTGACCTCTGCTAATGTCTCCAGACTATCGGACAGAGATAATTGCTTGTAGCTTCTATTCACGCAAAATCTGAACGCCTCGGGTTGATTAGTTAAATTTGCAAAATGTTCCAATGGATGTTGAGGTGGATCAGCGATGGGGTCTCTGCCGACACTCAAAATTCTCTGATGCATTTTTCCTGTGAGGGTTTGATCCAGTACTTGTAAGCCACCTAGTGATCCAGAAACTAGAGCTTGTGTACCTAAAGTTGCTTGAATCCGGGCATCTGACATAGTTGCTGTAGCTATCTTCTGACCAACTAATTGGCTGTCTTGCATAACGGCTCGTAATAGTAATACATTCAGTCTGTGAAAGTCGAATGTTATTTCAGTTCTCACTAAGGTCTTTGTATCCTGGGATTGACTTGACGAGGATCCGAGTCTTTCCACCCGTTTTGAAATTGATTTATGTGTTGGGAATGCCCTTCGAGCAAACCCTATCAGCTCTACTATTGTTTCTTGATTGGCAATGATGTCCAAATTATTAAACTGTATATTCGCAATACGTAGATTCTCTGATGCATCATCCACAAGCATAAGCTCGACCATAATTAATGCCTCAGAATCCAACTGATCTAAACCAATAAAAGAATTGGTTTTTGGAGGGCTCGAATTCTTCGAATCTCGGGCTAGGGTAGAAAGAGCTCGCGTCAGAGCAACAGGGGATGTTATTCGCCGGGGTAACGTTGGATCTGGTGACGCTGGAGATACTGGTGATGTTGGTGAAACGGGTTCGGAGTCTCGTAAGCTTCCAGAAACACTATCCATTCCAACATGCTTGTGACTAGCAACTAAGAGTTCAAAATCAGGTCCAAATTCTTGCAAAGCATCTACTAAAAGCAAACTGTGTACGGATAATGTTGCACTTAAATCAGCCGGCCTCTTATTCAGTGCAACTCTCACTCCAGAAACTTGAAGTTCTGCAACACTGCGTCCTCGGGACTGTAGTTCGAAAGTCATTTGATCAATTATAAACTGAATCATCATTAAACGTGTCGAAGTTCTGTCGTGACTCTCCTCTTTTTTCGGACTTCCTGGTTCCCAATTTTCTGGATTTGGCTTCTCAGGTTCCGAAGCGCTGGAGAACGATAACAATAAATCATACATTGACCGAATAGCTTCAACCTTTTGCTCATTCACGTGGACAACCAATCTTGGTAAATTCCCAGACACAGTGATTGAAGGAAACTGTGGGTCTGCAGTTGTAACCACTCGTCTTTCAATTTGTAGAGAAATGTTGAACCTTTCCAATACGTGCAAACTTGACATTCCCCTTGTACGAGCATGCTTCCAGTGATCTCTCACTTTACCAACTAAGACTTGTAAGTCAGATAAGTCGACAAAGTATTGATCGTAGAGTCTCTGATGCAATGCTGCATCAGATAAACCTTGTATATCTTGCAATGAACCATTTTCTTTACTGCCAGGTGGTGTGGAGCATGGTGTTACATATTTTTCATCATCCTCGCTATTTGATGATCCAGGCCTGAGCACTACTTCACCAGTTTCCGTGCCGTTCGTCAAGTGTAATCTCCCAAAATCAACAACTATTACTGCTGCGTTTGAATCCGTAAATCTTTCAACCAATAAAATCTGAGGTGCGGATATATCAAATTGTAAATCCCACGAGGCACGGTAGACTAGATCACCTTCTAAAATTTGTTCCCAGTTTTTCATTAACTGTTTGCGCGTTCTGCGCTTCATAGCCTGTAAACTTTGATTCGATGCATGTCTGTGAGGGTTGCAAGTGAAATCTATCAGCCACCGCATTGCAATTGGATTGTACACAATATCTAATGACTTAGAATTGACTTGTAATGAATGATCCGTATTAGTGTGAAGAGGCTTTTTCTCATAGACTAATTCGAATAACGGCTGTGATGACTGAGTTGGTAGTTTTTCTGACGATCCGCGCAGTCGATTACTGGCAAGGGACGCTGTCTGCGGTTGTACCAAAATAGGAAATGTAGAATTTTCCGTCAAATAATCATGCAAATACAGAGCTCCTAAACTTATTGAAAATTTGTGCGATCCAGATCTAGGCCTGGACTCGTAATTTAGATGAACTTTTTCAAACTGTAATTCCATGACCGTCTTCGTATTCTCCTTATCCCCTTCGCCCGTGCAAAGACGGACAGCACCTTTAGACAACGTAAAATTAAACTGCCCAAACACAGTATCTCTCCGAATTAAAGTATCGTCATCCATAGTATCAGCTAACGCATCCAAAAGTTCCCCTTCAAACGTCGATGAACTTTGAATATTGTTGTTCGACGTTTTTGAATACCAGCCCCACCACTGAGGAAACCACTGCACAAGCATCCCCCGGCCTTGAGGCGATGTCGGTGTGCTAGCTTGTGGTATTTTAGGTGGCCTGACTCTCGCCATCGCCAATTCCCTCAAAACTTTGAGCTCATCAAAACTACGTTCTATTTCAATGGTGTCTTTAAATTGCTTTAATTCTGTTGCGAGTATTGTTGTCGGAGTGCCTGGAACGCAAACAATAAGCTCTTGGTAAACCTGTGTAGGAGTAAAACTTGACCAAAATAATGCTGATGGGACATTACCTAATAACTTTGCACAGGCTTCAACGTATAAAACATTTTGTTTTCCCCTCTGAATAATATCTTCCCACGACATTTTTGCTCTGAGAGTTTCTCTACCTATATGACAACGGGCAGCATATCGCCACCACTCCTTTGGTGCTTCACTAATTGGAACATTTGGCCTACATCGTCGTTGTCGCTTTTGGCGATCTATATCCTCCAGTTGCTTTATACATTTTACGATTTGATCGTATTGCCACTACATGCAATCAAAATAGATGAGAATATGAAGGCAATAACTTTAGAAACTTGTAATACTCACATCAGTGATCGATAATGGAACTTGATCCAACAACAGATCAACAATTAATCTGGGTTTATTTACTGATCGTAACGGTCTTTCTGATCTGTCCCGTTTGATGTGCGCCCGCGCACTCACAGGTGACAAGATATGCTTGCGCTTTCCTTTCCTTGACTCACTCATCGCAATCTGACAACAAAGTGAAGCAATAACAAGATGAGTGCATCACAGCAAATACTGCAAGATGATTGAAAAAATTTACAAATACTTGTTACTCATTCAACTCATTATAAACAAATACTGATTTAATAGACAATTGACAATACTGAATTTAACAAAACAAAAATAGGGAGGATCAACATTATTGATACAGGTCCAAATACTCACAGCTAGATCACCAAGATTCAAGTTCCCCAGGAGTTCTTCTTCTCCTAAGTGATCCCAATAAACAGATAAGCCATCTAGTTCCATTAACTTAAATGATGCATCTCCAAGATTCCAGGAAGTAGATCCTGGTATCCAACTGGCATCACAACTTTGAGTTGTTAATGCACCTATGGTAACACCAAATGCAACTCCACTCCCTTCAACAGAAAGAAAGAGATTGCAGCATAGAGTTTGATATGGCAGACCGACATTTCACTACTCACCGTCATGTGACAATAGGGTAACGTCATCTTCATACCTAAAGTGTACATCCTTTATATTAAGTTGCAAATTTTCAATGATGTTTGTCACTAGCGAAGTACCATAGTTTAACCAAGAACTATAACTTGTTGCATAGTAACCCAGCTCTCGTTCTGTGTCCGCACGCCACCTAGCATCGAGCATATCTAATCTGCCTAGTTTGTATTCTTGAGCAGCCTGATCTTCTGCCTCGCTGTCGTACTATGAAATTATTCATAGGTCAAGACATTGAGATTCATCAACCATTCGAGTGGAAGATTAGAGATTTAAGTAATTTATATATTTTATAAATGTTTCAGTAGAAATAAGCCAAATAGAAATGTACCTCCTCGAGACATATTGGCCCAGCTACGAGATATAATTGTTCTATGGCTATGACCCATGGCGCTGTCCGGATTTGTGTCACAGGCACATGCAGGCGAACCTTACCTACAAATCCTGCTTTGACTTCAACTGGGAGGCCAATATGCCTTAATGCTTCTCGTTTCAAAGGCAAATTTTCCAGTTCTACCTCCCCTGTGAAGAATAAAATTATTCATGTAATCTCTTGAGAAACTACTGGGAATAGTCTTTTTGATGTACTCTTGAACTGTTTTTTCATAATTGATATAGCATCAGTTTATTTGTGATTTAGCGTGAATAATTATGAAGTTAGAAAATTCGAAATTCGATTAACAAAAATCAAGAGCGAGAAAGACATAGAGATATGTATTGCAGAGGGCATTTATTTGGTAATCATAATTCATAGTCTAGATGACATAACCTTACCAGACAGAAGTGCAATACTCAATTGATCTGTGTTTAAATTTTCGACGTATTTTCCCAAATAATTGTTAAGTATCCACGCGACAAGGCCTTCCAACATGATGACAAGTGCGTTATAATTTTAGATGTTGAAGCATGTATATTTATGTATTTGTCAGTATTTATGTAGAATATATCCAAATATCTTCGAGTTATGTTATGAGTGCATTAATTTATGACGGGAGTGGAGTAACATATCCTTATACGATTATCATCAATCGGCACAGTTGTCAATAGCTATCTGATTATTATTCATTGCACTTTAAAACTTAGAGTAATATTATACAATTGATTGAAATCTTTATTATCTCTTCTCTTGAGTTTATATTACAAAAATCCATTCAGTCACTGGTTGCGCACCCGGGTGGGGGCTTAATGCATAAAGCATAAACAATAAAGCAGACGACAGATGGAACTTTTGTGTCGTCTGCATCTAGTCTGCATCTTTGGGTCGAGCTTGCGTAATTTGAAGAAAAGCGCGGATTTCAATTGCTGCCTAACGGAAGCGGAAAGGGATCGATCGGGCGTTGAAAATCATACATTCCAAATCCGTGACACGTGTGTCCTTGATTCATTATTGAGATAACAATTTCTTACGGTCTAGTGACGGTAGTACTCTACGTAATACTGATAACGTCATAGCTTGTGATATTCGAAAGTCATTGACAATTATTTGTCTGGATAATTTCGATATTCTTATTTACATCAATAGATATCAAGTCCTATCATAGCTAATCACCACGGTCTATTGTCATGTCATTGGATTTGACTGGAGACCGATTCGACTATCGTCAATGCCACTGGTGAAGTACTTGAAAGTTCAAAAGCGAAATACGTTTAGTAGGTATATGTAGTAGTATATCCTCGGGTAACACTTCAAGGTTTCAAGTCCGTTGATTGCGTATAAATCGAGTTCAGTTGCGCTTCACCGGTCCGAGATATCGTATCTTTAAATTCTCCGTCCGCATTGTGGATTGTATTAACATTTCGCACAGTTCACAAAAAGGTGATCTTTGAAAATTCATCATGGGCTTAGAAGATTATAAAGAAATTGTTGAAACAAGTGCGGCTGTCATGACGATGGCTCAAATGTTTGCTGGAGTGTAAGTTGATCTACAGTTTAATCATGAGTTTAATACACGACGCAATTAAATTATCAGTTCATAACGAACATAACTATTTTCAAATTTATAATAAGTGTAAGCTACTTTTATGTATTTCAGGTTTATATGTAAAGATATCTATTTAAAAGGAACGGCCAAGGGCTTTGATCCAATGCCATTTATCGGGGGAACAGGAATGTAAGAAATTATTACAAATAAAATAATCAGTTGTTAGATTCGTACAATTACCAAGAAAGTAATTCAGTGTTTTAAATCTGACAGGGGTATCTTGATGCTTCAGTATGCGTTGATTTTAAAAGATTCAACTATGATAAATGTCAATGTATTTGGTATTACGCTGAATGTGATGTACTATTTTTTTTACTACATCTATACACCAAATAAGGTAATTTACTAGAATTTTATGTTTTGGAACAGCCCTCAAGCTGACCAGGCAACGTGTATGCTTTTCATGTTGTGAAATGCTACTTGATACCGAATATACGTAGTCATGATTAGGTTCTGTGAAATCTTATCACATAGTCATGGCAATAAGTATCAAAGTAATCATATTACTATCTAGCATATATGAAAAGATCACGTTATCTAACAAAACGCAACACATTATGTCAATAGATCATATCTAGTTTCTACAGCAACCTACGTATTTATGCATAATTTTATTTCCTCTACAGACTGAAACTCTAGCTTTAACAGGTAAGGTAGTCGCCTTAGTTGCAGTCATCCTAGGATATGCTCAGGTGGAAAATCCTGAAAACATTGAGTATCGATTTGGAATTATCGTTACTGCTCTGATGTTTACTCTTATTGCAGCACCGCTATTCAATCTTGTGAGTACACTTATTGTGAAAATTTGTGCTGATTGAAAATTTAATAAGGAATCTCAAATTTCACATCTATCATTTATATATTTTGAAATTAAGTTCGGATTCCCTGACTTTCGTTACCTCGACTACAAGATATTTTGAACTTGCTCCAAACCTTTACTTCAAGTCAAAGTATTTCACTCGAACCATATTTCGAGCTTTGCTGCATAGCATTGATCAACTCTGGTAAATTCGAGCTTGTTATATAAGTCAGTAATATTCTTACAATTTTTAGTTTCAGTTCTAATTTTAAGAACTATTTCTGTTGTTACCACATAACACAACGTTGCGCAAGCCTTTTTCTTGTAGCAAACTATCTGCTCCTCTGAAATCTTACGAATTGCATTCAATATTTTTCATATACTGCTGAAATTCGATTTGACATTATCAGCGAATTTAATCATACATGAAAATGTAACTGAACATCCTATTCATTATTGTCATATTTCTAGGGTGAAATTATAAGGACAAAGAGCTCAGCAAGTTTACCATTCCCATTAATCTTTATGGCAACTATAGTTACCTTCCTGTGGCTTTTGTATGGTTTGATCATCGACAATGGTTTCATCATAGTAAGTTAAAGAAAACAATTAACATTTTAGTAAATAAAAGGTTCATGCAAATTTTGTCAAATAGAGTACGGTAATTTTCTGGATAAACAAAATAATTTTGCAATTCGTTGTTCGTGCTACACAACACAATATCAAATCATTGTTTGTGATTTAGTTTCAGAATGCAGTTGGTTTTACACTGTCGGCGACACAATTGTCTCTATTTGTGATATACCCCTCCAAATCTCCAGTGGAGTCAGAACCAGAAACAGAAAAGAAACAAAATTGATAATACTCTTAAGATATCAAATACAGAGCGCGAGTTTACTTATGTTTCCTGATGTTGAAAAACTGAAAAGCTCATTGTGGAAACTCTGCATAAGATTCTATCATGTAAGCCTTACATGATAGAATGTAGCTCAAGTTGACGAGCGTTGGAATTCCACAAATTACAAATATTTTGTAAGATATTCGCATTTCTATTTAGAAAAATGTATTGCCAGATTTTATTAGATAATATTACATGATAGAATGTAACCCAAGTTGACGAGCGTTGGATTCCACAAATTACAAATATTTTGTAAGATATTCGCATTTCTATTTAGAAAAATGTATTGCCAGATTTTATTAGATAATATTACATGATAGAATGTAACCCAAGTTGACGAGCGTTGGATTCCACAAATTACAAATATTTTGTAAGATATTCGCATTTCTATTTAGAAAAATGTATTGCCAGATTTTATTATATAATATTATGTTACAAAACAAACGGACAATAATAAAAATATTTTCTAGACAAAACGATTCGTATCTTAGTGTTACGCTCTGGCTGCAGATCCACTGACTTCAAACTGCTGATGAGAATTGATTAAGCAATAACTTGGTGTCCCCTAATTGTTTATGAAGGCAAATGAGCACTGCTCATTAGGACATTGCAACAAAAAGCTGGATACAAGACGTTTCTCTATTTTATATCATAGTAGTCAAATGTTACAGTAAATTGTGTAGCCGATTTTGAAAGGACATGTGTCTACAAGAGGACTACATTTGTCCTTCACGGTTCTCTGCTGGGTGCCAGATAGGTATAGGTATTATATGTTGCATAATTACATTGCTGGCCAAGCCTTGAAATTATGCTTCAGAGTTTACAAGTTGGCGAGTGTCAAATTGGCGGGTTAATTGTGACGTCAATTTGTAATCACGTCAATTGATTTGTCGATGAGCCCCAATTTCACTGAATTTACGTCATAGAACGACGTACTATTACTGTAAGAAAAATTTATTCATTCGTAATTTACATCGACATTAGTTGCTTTACAATCGCCCATTCTACCAATAGAATTACATTAGGAAATACCCAAACACGCAAACAGCGACCTTAATCAGTCCAAAAACCAAATGACCCAACTAATTGACCTGTAATAACCGTTCAAATTTGTACTCCCTGTAATTGATAAAGGTCAGTGTCAATACTACAACTGCATAACTGTGTTATTCAGAAGATTAATGAATAATATTACAATTGGCGATATCAATCAAATACGATTCGTATCGTATTCGTACGATTTTTCGAAAAATCATCCCAGAATCTTTGCGTTCCAAACCCTTACAACTTTTCAGTTGACTGAACCATTGAACTACGCTGTCACCGTTACCGAAGCATGTAACAGCAGTTGGTTGGTTCATGATTATATCTAAAAAAATAATTCGACTAAAATGAACGCAGAAGGAATATGTTAGCGATAGAATTGAAAGATACTCTTGCGGCGACAGCTTCGATATCGACGGTCATTCAATTTTTATCCGGCATGTGAGTACAAATCTGTCAATAAGGGTCAAAACCTAACCTCCCAAATACGCAAATCCGTCTCCAACAGGTGATCTAATCTTTCACTTAAAAGCTCCGCAGGTCATCTAGCTGAATCACAATATTTAAAGATCTATTTTTCGGATTTGTTGTAGGATAATGTTTAATTTTGATCTACGCAACGCCTGAAAGTGTAAAATATTTGCATTTTAGATTGGTGTGTCGAGAATTTTCCAGCCATGGAACAACGGGTGAAGCATCAGCTCTACCCTTTATTACCTGTTACATGTCGTGAGAATAATATTATTGAACTCAAGTCTCTGGCCAAAATTACCAGATGAGGTCATGTTGATCAAAAAAATTGTTTCCCTGTTTTCAGATGTAGTATGTGGCTGTTGTATGGCCTACTGATCAAGGATTCATTGATAATTGTAGTCAATATCTTTGGAGTTTCACTCCAGCTATGCTACACAATTACATTTATACTGTTCAGTATAAGAAAATCTTTGCCATTGAAGCAGCTCATGGTTGCTGTAATATTTGTTGCATCGGCTTACATATACGGTTTAAGGGAAGCTGATGGAGAATTAGCGAGGCAAAGAATCGGATTACTCAGTTGCAGTTTGACAATTATGTTCTTCGCATCACCCTTGACTATGCTAGTAAGCTTCCAAGTTAAATAGATCCGCTATTTACACATGTTATCATAATTTCAATTGCATTATTTACTTGTTATACATCATACCATTTTTCAGAGGCATGTTATACGGGTACAGAATGCAGCAACCTTACCATTTCCAATAATATTGATGTCATTGATTGTATGTTTCCAATGGGTACTCTATGGCTATGTGTTAGATGATGCTTTCATAAAAATTCCAAATTTATTGGGGTGCATTTTGAGTGCTTTTCAGCTTTCACTATTCATAGTTTACCCCAGTAAACATCAAGACCAAGTACGACTGATATGATTGCAAATTAACCCAGAAAGCCAGGATGCATTCTTTGATCTTGATTCTGAATCTTGAGGGTAGAACTGAAGAACGTCCAGCAAGATTTTTTTTTTATTGTATCTTTGTATCATGTTTTCTATGTGAAATGAATCAATATGCAAAACTTGATTGGAAAAAGTTTTCATCAGTTTTGTACCTTGACCCTCTGGAAGTTCTTTACAATTGCGTTCCTGTAAATATAATTAAAAAAAAAAGGATAAAAACCTATTGGGTAAACGAGCACCACATGACTACAATTTTCGATAACATATCAATTACAGCATAAAGTGAACTGCTCACTGATTCATCAGTCGAAACGTCATCGGCCGGCTTTGACAGGTAAAAAACAAGTAGCAGTCAAAACGTCAATTACATTTCTGAAGGTGGCGGCACTCGTCAGTAAGTAACCCCTAGTAACCTATCGCTACCCTTACGATGGCGCCATCATCGGAAACATGGTAAATTAATTTGAATACTTTTGATGGCTGATAAAGTCGACTGTTTTGCTGCTATGTCGAAATCCGCTGAAACATTTTATTAAATGAAAATAATTTTGTACAATTGCATGCAATAAACAGTGGAAATTACATTGAAGTTTGCCACCGTTAGGCCAATGTCTGCGTTACAATATATGTCCGTGGAATGAACATAGGTCAATCCAAGATAATAATCCTTCCCATCGCAGTCACGGTTGTGAGGTGGTTGCAGACGAGTGTGACGTAACGATTCTTTTCTATTCCACTAAAAATGGCTGGGACATGGGCTGAGAATGAAATTGGACGAAAGTGGGATCGCTGTTTCACGGATGCCGTTTTAAAATTAGGTGAGATTACCAGGAATTCATTGGAGTAAAACATAAAACTGTGGGTGAAACAGAACGTTTATAATTGTTTTCTAAATTGACATGTTTGACGGCTTACAGGCGGCGGTGTGTTCTTAGGCTCGGTATTCTCTCTCCTATTCTTCAGAAGTAAGTGAAAACTGTCGAGATAATCTAATGTATTATACACATGCAGCATCATCTCAATCAAATATTTGATTGCAAGTCTATTGCTCTTATCAATCAATAGAGTCTGCAGTGGTTAATGTTTCCTAACCTGTGTCTGATCAATATTCCTGTGCAAACAAATCAGAGGCTTATTTAATTTTGTTAACGTTTTCTAGTATTTACATTTCGCCTATAATCATTGCCTGTGAGGTCATTACATATTAGATGTCTAGGAATCTGTTATTATACATATAATAATTCATACGTCAATAATCTGAGTGTGAATTAATGTGAGTATAAATTAAAACTTCAAAACTCTGCTTGTTTCATCAGGAAAGAGATGGCCAATAATCACAGGAGCTGGTTTTGGATTAGGTATGGCCTACTCGAACTGTGAAAAGGACATAAATGCCACGCTGATCCGGAACAGAACCCAAGGTGGCAAAAGTGAAGATAAAAAGTAACAAGACCGGCCTTTCGTCTAGTAAACAAAATAAAAGAGAAACCGTCATCTAATTATTGATAGGTCCAGTATCTTGATGACAATCCACCAGCGTTAGTTGAATCTTTAACTTTATGTCGCAAATGCTTTATGTTACAAAAGTAAAAAATCTTGCAGTGTACATAAATTATTATGAAACGATAATTGTAAATTATGTTATTAATTAAATGAAGTGAAGTCAACTGTCCTTTTTCCTTTTATCAGTCAGGTATTCCCTTTACATCTCACTCAGCTCACTGCTCTAAAATGCATCACATTATTCTTGGCGGTGATTCTCCGGGGGTTGTAAAAGAAATTTGTCTAGGGATATTTTGCTCGAAAGATCGCGAACAGAGTAGCTAATGCCTGGAGTAATATTTAGCGGGTGTTGGCGTCACTGTTATAAGTGGCAAGTGAAAAATATTGAAGAAAATTCTAATTCTAAAGATCAAAGTAGGGTCGAGTTATTATTAGTAGAGGCACGGATTTAACAGTGGAATAACCTGCCGGAGTAAAGGGAAACAAAGATGATGTCGGGTTCCGCATGTTTATTAAATAATAAACTAATAACATATATTATTGACACATAACCTCGTGGAAATTAAATAAATCACAATAATACTTTTTTGATAGGGTGCGAAAAGTCGGGGTTTTATCGTGCTGCAAAAAAGTACAGTGAACCTTCGTTTTAGAATTCACGCGCATCAAAGGCAGGACGGAGGGAATCTCTTTTATATCGAGTCTCCAGAATTAAGAAAAAACTTGTAGAAATACGTAGATACTTTAGACGTACTTTTATACATATGTATATGATTATATACGTGTAATTGTCTATGCAGCGAACACGCCCCTTCAGTACTTCTCGCAATAAATATAGACTTTGTATCCTTCGTTAAATGACGAGCTGTTACGTGTAACTACACAAAAATTATCCGCAAACAAATATATCATGAAATGTCGAATTTTACGATCCTGTCAACCTCTGTAATTAATGCTACGAATAAGGGTAACAAATATCCTTTCAAATATTTCACTGGTTCCACGTTTAACGAACCATTGGATAAAATAACTACACTGAATAATAATATAAAGCGCAGAGAATGTGAGAAAGTTGACGGACCTAACGAACAAAACGAAATAAGCGAACCACATTATTTAAATGTGTCTAGAATTGTATGTGTTGTGAATTTCCTCATGGAGTTGATACCATTTGATCAGAAAGTTGAAAAGCTGAGGAAAAATGTTCGGAACATTGTATCGTTGGCAAGGCTATCACTGGTCTTAGCTACTCTCTCCATTGTTATTCAGTTGTTACCTCTAACTGAGGCTGCTGAACCCTTGGGCAATCCGTATGAGATATTGGGAGTTTCTAGACATGCAACCATACAAGATATACGCAAAGCTTATAAACACCTCGTCAAAGAATGGTATGAAACTGAAAAATTTGCAATTTTTAATTTCTTACTAATATTACTATGATATTTTAATTACAGGCATCCCGACAAAACAGATCATCCAGCTGCAGAAAACAAATTTGTGGAAATCATTAAGGCATATGAGGTATGTAAAATAATTAAAACTAAATCTGGTTCCAAACTCATCTTTACAATTATTAACCTTTTGATATTTTCATTATTTTGTTTTCAGTTATTGACAGATCCAGAGAGAAGAAAGAAATATGACAATCATGGAATCACTGAGGAAGGCATGCCTAGGCAGCGACGAGATAGTAGTCACTTTAATATGCCTGATCCCTTAGAAGATTTGTTTGGTGGAAATTTCAAATTTCATTATCAGAATCGAGATATTACCTTGTTTCATAAGATGAGCATTACGTATCGGTAGGTCAAACCTTCTATAGAGTTTTTTATGTATTACATATCAGTCATTCAGAAATATTTAGAAAGTAATAGGGGCATAATTCGACAGTTAAGCCTGCTACTTTTGCTTGCAGCGCATTTGAAAATATGATAGTTCCCAAGAGCTACCGGAATCCACAGTTTATTCTATTTTATTCGGACTGGTGCTTTGCTTGCCTCCAAGTGGAGCCTACCTGGCGACGTTTGATGGATGAGCTAGAACCCTTAGGAGTTGGTTTGTCAACAGCTCACGCAGAAAGGGAACCGGCATTAGCCCGAAGACTTGGCATACATTCTTTACCGTGTTTAGCTGTTACTTTTGACGGGCGAACAAGCGTTTACAAGGAATCGTTGTTCAGTGTACAGAAAGTCGTTGGTGAGGCAATGATGAAGATATATTATGTATAATGATAAATTCATCAAGGCTTGATTGATTCTTTTTTGACTGCAGAATTTCTAAGAAGTAAATTTCCATATAAGCTGGTGCAGAACATTAACGAAGATAATGTGAATACTTTTCTATCTGGATGGTTTGATAATAGAGTTCGAGCTTTGGTATTTGAGAAAAGAGAGTCAGCAAGGTTGCGATATCTTCTCATGGCCTTCCACCATAGGGATCGAGTTGCCTTCGGATTTGTGCAGGTATATAGATCACACGGTCAAAAAAAAAATATGTTTCATTACAGTGTTTTAATTTGAGATATTTTGACATTCTTCCAGGTCGGAAAGCCTGAAAGTGCCTCAATCACATCAAAATACAAAGTCTCAGGAGATCTTGACACACTCTTGTTATTTAACGAAAATTCAGAAAAGCCTGTTGCTTGCGTTAGCATGAAGGATATACCAAGTGAAACGATGCATAATGTCATTGCAAACAATAAATTTCTGACGCTTCCAAGACTTTCAAATCAAGCTATGCTAGACTCTGTTTGCCCTCCAGAATGGCAAAGACCACGGAAGCGTCTCTGTGCCATTTTAATATCACAAAACAGCCCTGTACACGACATAGCGAGGCATAAGTTCAGGCAAGCGGCACTTGAATCCCCATACAGGTAAGAACATGAGGAAACTAATGCCAATTCCTTCACGAAAATAGAAATACATTCATTTTTAAAATCATTTTTGCAGCATCGAAAGAGTAAGATACACATACGTCTATAAAGAGACACAGCCTGAATTTGTCTCTGCGTTGTCTAGCGGAGAAGGTAGCCCGCTTGATCCGCTTTGGCATATTGTTATAATTTGGAGACGAGACGCTAACCATTTAAAATATGAGTGGTTACCAAATGAATGGTTTCAAACAACTCAGGGTGATGCGCAATGGAACGAAACTCGACAGAGCTTAGAACAAACCATACAAAGACTTTTGCGTATCTCTGAGGCATTACCATATGCAGCAGAGGTAGTAGAACTAACCGACGAACACGCACAGGTACGCATCTACACTCAGAATAATTTTAATTCTTTTTCTATCCTACTACTCATTTCCAACAATTGTACGTATTAATACAGGGTACAGTTGGCAGACTAATTGGCAGAGCTTTATTGGCAGTGGATTATATATCGGATAGTTTGACTAAAGAGCAACTGTTACCTTTACTGTCGGTGGTGGCTACGCTGCTATTGATTGGAGCTGCTGGTTATGGGATGTCATATTTGTTGTAAGAAAGATCAGATATACGTAGATATTTCATTCAATTATTTTGAAACTTTTTTTACCAACCGACTGAAATAATTATATTTTAATCTTGAATAACCATGTTCACTCAAATTCCAGGACATTAGAAGAAGCTAGCGTTCAGGCACAACGTGCCCAGTGCAAGGACAACACTAAATCGGTTCCATCACAACCACAGTTGAGATTACACGAAGTAAGAGCAGAGAAGTACAATGGTCTTGTACGCCTTTTAAAACCAGGTTGCCGTACTATAATATTACTGGTAGATGCTCAAAGTAGATTGAAACTACTTCCAGTTTTTCACAGAGCCGTTTGGCCTTATAGGTAAGGTAGTTGACATCCACTTCCAGTCTATCTTCATCTTACAAATACCTGCAATTTGTTTTTCCCTTCACAGGAAAAATAAGACCCTAATGTTTGGGCATTTGTCATTAGAACGCGGGCTGGAGTGGTATAAAAAAATTTTGTCTCTTAGTTTACCTGAGCAAAGAGAGTTGAATGTGAATCCGAAAAATTGCGTTGGTACTGTACTGTCATTAAATGGCCATCGGAAGTATTTCTGTATGTACCATGCAAAGCACCCAGAATGTAGTAAAGGAAAGGGCTCCAAGGTAAGAAATTGATCGGAATTTTTACGACTGTTTTAGCTTGAGTAATTATGAACAACGTACTTCGTTTTATTTTTGTATTGTTTCTAGCTTAATAAACCGTATAATAGCCTTATTATCATTACAGCGTATGGAACGAATGACAAAACAACTAAGTCTGCGATCAGATGACGCAGAAGCTGGTGCTTTTATTGGATTTGATAGTTCCAGTGACTCCGATGCATCACATGAGGAGGTTTGTATGATTATGACATGAGCCTGTCGACGAAAATTATGTAGTTTATGTCACCATTTGAATTATAAATTCTTATTTGATCCGCACAGACGAAGAATGACATTTTATATCAAGATAAACTGCTTGATGGGCTACCCATGTGGCTTGATCGGTTATTCGAGGGCTCAACCCATCGCTACTACGTAAATTACTGGCCGGACTTCACTGCCAAGTAAATGAAAAGTTACTACCTACCGCTGGAAAAAAATTTATGCCTTTTAAATGATATACCTTTTTAATTCTAGTCAACTAATTGAAGTAAGATCATGATATCTGTTCGAGAATGTATGGAATATGCCGTGCAAAAGACAAATTATTTATAGTTAGTTAATGTTATTATATTCTGAAAAGAATTTTTCATTTTAGCTCGCGTATATACATAACTTCTATGCAGAATTTTAAGGATAGGATTTGATACACAGAAGATTCGTGAAAATAATATATGTCGCATTGTAAGCACTAGACCGGAGTTTAAATATATAAGTAAATTTCAGTTAATTGCAGTTCTCACCGTACGTAGGAGATATTAGAATCGTTGATTTGAAGTTGTAGGTTTTTTTTTTTGTTTTTCTCGCATTGACCAAAGTATCAAAGACTGAAGAAGTGAGCAGGTTTCGTTTACTATTTATTTCTGTAGCATTGTTATTTAATACATCATCGAGCGTCCTGCACCAGAGTGAAATCAAATTTCATACATCTCAACTGTTATATATTTAGTCAAGTTGAATGTTGAGGAAATTCGTCGATCTAGTCAATAGCGTATCTGAAATTATCCCACCCGTCTAGTCTTAAATGTTACATTATTAATCAACCCAGGGTCGGAGATTTCGAAAAACTTCAGTACAGATATTTACAGATACCCAGGTATGTTGAGTATGTGGTTTTCTCTGTGTAAGCACATTAAGTTTTATTTCTCAAATAAGTTAACAGTATAGTTTTTATCCCCTACAATGTTTCCGGGCAAATAAAATGATCCCATCATCGATGCCCACTCATGAGTGCGCAGTGTCTATCCGTCGCTAACTACATAAATATTACCATAATTGACAACCGAAAAATACTTCCCGAATATTTTTTTTTACCGATGATTCCTGAACAGTGTTTTAATAATTTGATTTTAAACTTGAACAAATGCGGATGCGCCCAAGTTTTAAGGTATTATGGTTTCAAATTGAAGCGTAATTTTGTTCGACGTCTAAACTGTGGACACATTGGAATAATGTTTCTTTCATTTAACAATAAATAAACAACCTTCATGAAGCCGGTGAGCTTGGTTGGCAACTATTTAGAACGCTGCTATGGTCCTAACAAAGCCTGCATACAAGTAATGTATTGTTCTATATCATTTAGAGATTATTCGCATTTGATCTTCTAAAAGTTGAAACATTGTTATATATATTTTGAGATTCCGTAAGTTCATTAGCTGTGAGTTTTGACCTAAGCGATGAATGATCTGGTTGTTGATAAGGAGTGAATCCAGCAACTTGTTATGATTATAAATGAGCATACTTTTATAACAATCAATAGATTTATCACATGCTATACACTTTTGCACTAATTACATACTGCTGTGATAAATAAGCTAGGAGCTTTTAGGTACGAAGTTTCCTACCAAAGCAGAATATAGGATAGCAGCTAGATGAGTTGATATCAACAATTGTAGCTTAAAGTTGGATAACGGCAGCAGCTAGAAATAGGCAGCAAATTCGTATCGTATATGAACACAATTTGCACGAGGATTTACGACGTTGGTCTATGTAATATTTGGTCACTCACTGAGTATCAAGTACTAATAATTAAAAACAAAATCCTTTTGAAATCATAATAATTGATACCTAATGAACAGCGTTGTGTTGTGAACTCTAATGTCCACCAACACCTGCATTAATTATACCTAATGAATTTACGTAGTTGTATTACGAATTTTTAGACAAACTTCTTTATACTCAGTTTTGATCGCCTACTTCGCGATAAAAGATTCATATATTCCCCAATTGAAGAATTATGAAAAAATAGTAATCTCAATCTTAAAAATAGTCATGATTTTACACCATATATGGTGGGATGAGTTCTTATAACAGCGAGTTTTTTGAAACTTTAAACGTGAAGAAGCAGTTGCATGAATTGAACTGACCTCATACTGTGTCACGTTTGTAACCAGGTAAAATTCACCAAGTGTCGAATGCTACGAATTCGAGGTAAATTCCAATTGAAATAACGAACTCGGAATAATATTCATAAATCCTCAATGAGCACATGCGTACATATTATTTCAAATATTATTCTGTATATCTGTCTTGAAATGTGAAGTAGAATTAAGAGAGCATTGTGATTTTTGTCACTCCGGAAGTGAAATCACTGGGATATAAAATTACAATGCCTGTGCTCGTGGATCAATAATTATAAAGTAACGAGCAGACGAGAATTCGTAGATACGATTTGAAACCTTTAACATTAGAATTATTAGCGCTAGAGTATTACTCTCTTAAAAAATATTTCAGGATCATATTTGAAACTGATGATAATGAATTTAATACCTTGATAACATTAGAATACAATACAAGAAGTTGTTATTGGTAATGAAACACATTGATGTTCTTGGAGAACGGCGGAAAGTTGACCAGCACGAAAGAAGTCTTTTGACTTTTGTACATTATTACTTGATCAGCATCCAATCATTTGAGAAGTAAAGAATATTAAAAGAATATTGAATAAATTTAATTAAATCTCCCAGCTTTTTTCAAGTGCTTACAATTATTTAATTTTTAATTCCTGGTTCTAACGAAAAATCGTATAAGTTATTCGATAGATGAGTGCAGAAGACCGTGAGGTATATTTCAAGATGATTTATTTCTCGTAATATAAACAAGAGTCATTGTTCACATTTTTTTCTTTTTTTCTTTTTTTTTACAATAATACAAGATTCGTACATTACTTATCATTACGCATGTACCACTAAGGTATGTAATAATCTGATCGTATTGAGGATGAATCTAATGACATTGGCCGTGTGTGTTGAAAAAAATCGGTAAGAATATTGCCTATTATAAATACTGTGTGATCATCTCATTACTTCGACGCATATTTATCTATTTGAAATTGGCGTATGTTTATAATTTGACTTTGATTACTAAAAATGTCGACTTGCGATCTCTAATCACCAGATGTAATAAAAAGAGGGCTTGTATAGCCCTGATAATGTCAGGCTATTATAGGAAAGTTCGTCCAGATAGCACTTCTTAGTTTTCCGACAAAAAACGAGAGAATTATCAAAAGCTTACGAGTTTCTTATCCCGAGAGCTTGTTCTAACTCTGCACGTTTTTGCTGAACCTTAGTGTAGAAGTATCGACAGACTGCTTCTTGTGCCCAAGGTTGATAATAGAAATCAGCTCTGCGCTCCTCTTCAGGGTTACCGACAACGTCTGTCATTGTCTTCAAATCCCTAGTTTGTGAAATAATCCATTTGTTGATAAATTGTTGCGGATCTTTCGCAAAGCTTAAAAAGAATTCCCGGTTGGTTTTTAGTTGATTAATCGTTTCCACCGTTTCGTGAATCTTGTTGTCCAAGCTTTGAATCTCCTGCTGACTCGCAGTAGAAAGCAAGAAATTATTCATCTGAGTTTTTAGAGTGTCGTCAACCTCAACATCTATGTCATAACACGCCGTTTGCTTCGTTTCGGTACCTGTTTGGATTTATTTGAATAGAATCGGATAAAATTAATATTCAAATTGGCGCAGAAATAATTTCATTGTATCGTTGGACACATACCTTCTACGCTAATCACGTGATTGATGACTATAGGATCTGGGGGATGAAGCAGGGGGTTCAAACGTTGAGGTATTTCGGCGAACTTCATCCTAGGGCAACCAAATATTTGCTCCAAATACTTGTCGCAGTTTATGTACTCGCGTTCATGTCCGTCTTGGAGCTTATGCGTTTTTATATACTGCCACAGGGCTGAGATTATAACTGGTCGAGTCTGCGTATGAACGCCAAGTAGACGCGCTAGACGCGGATCCAACTTAAACTGTAACAAATCATTGAGTGATTAGGTGAGAAAATGTTTATCATCGTACCATGGTGCAGGGATGAACGGCACTTGAAACTTAGAGATGTACCTGTAGTGGCTGATAATCAAGGAGTAATAAGATTGTACACCGAACATTCTTATCGCCTGGTCTTTTAACTTGAAAGCCATCGGTCTCTTGAGTGGTTAGCGTACGATGCCATTCGACCAGATGATTATCCGGACCGTACAAATCTTTATCCAGTTCGATAACCAAGCTTTTGAAGAAGGATGAAAACTTTCTCTTCACCTGAAATATGAACCAAGCCATGTTTATTTTTCTGTAGTTTTCACTATTAAAATTTCCAGAGTTGATTCTTTCACCTTGTTGGGGTCATTCTTTGTATCATCGAGCAGTCTTCCTTCTACTCGAAGTTCCCAAGATGCAACAGATCCTTCTTCGCCTTCACCTGCCTCTTTGGCTGGGTAGAAGGTGTTGGAGATGAAGATTCTTAACTTTCGTTTTTGCTTCATGGGTCGCTTGAGAGCTTCTTGGATGTCCAAACGTTTCCGCATAATAGTGGCATCAAGTTTACGTTCGAAAGCAAGCAAGTCCATATATGCCTGCGACTCTGGTACTAGATCACGTACTTTTTGTGGTAGAATTTTGTCGGCAAGCTTCTTCTTCTTCTTGGACGTGGAATGTGAGAAATCACTGTTCCAAAAATACCTAGTAAGTTTGCGTGAAAAATCATAGCTCAAAAATCAAAAGAAATTTTGAAAAAACTTTTTATACGAAATAGTCGCCGTGATGGCAGCGTCAGGGATTGCTTCCTCCCTCCACAATATTCGAAGACTCTAATTCCAGAACAGTTAGCAGTGGTACAAGACCATACGAAATAATAAAAAATTGATGAATAACAACAAATGAACTCCAGAACAATATAGAATTAGAAGGCAATTATTGACCAACTAATTTGTTCTATCATTCACTAAATATGGCATCAATAAATAGATTACATTTCCTGAAACGTTGAGAGTACAAAAAAAGTAAGCATATTAAAGTTTGGTAATTTCAAATAGAATTTTGTAACCATATGTGCTTACGGTTTTTGTTGGGACATTGGTATACGTTGATCAGCAGACCTCTTGCCTCCTGGAGGTGTTGGCATTGGTCCTTGGCGCATGTTATTGTATGGTGGATTTGGTCTCATCATTCCACCAGGCCCTGGGCCACCACTACCCATTTGAGGTGGTGGCGTAAAGCTTGACCGCTGCTGCATCTGTGATACATGATATGTGGTCACAGTATTTGTCAAGACGTTGGTGAAGAAAATGAGTCCATTAGGTTTTGCAAATTTTAGTATAAAAAAGATTGAGACAAACTCGTAATCAAATTTTTTCAAAAATAAACTGTTACATTAGTATTTTAAAAATGCCTTATATATACGGTTTAGTGAAAGACCATGAACAGAAATTAACCTTGCCTACCGGGAAGTTGGGGCCAGAATATTGTCTCAGATTCGGAGGTACCGAAGGAGGAGGATATCGTTGTGGTGGCGGGCCATTATTTCCTGCATTTGGCACAGGAAACCGCTGTGCCATTTTTCAGATATTTATCTGAATAAAATTACAATAAAAATTAAGCCTACTTTAAAACATACACCCTACACAGAGTCAACGTAGTCATCTTGCTATGACATTCCACTGTAAGTTATCGTGCAAGCTTGAATATGTTCAATGTGAAAAAGTTAATCGCAGTATGTCATGTTAATTACATCCTAAACGCAACTCCATTAAGGGTATACGTTTTAAGAGTGATAAAAGTAGATAAATAAACAAAAATAATGAAATGATGGGCAAACTGTTGTACAAGAACATTTTGATGGATGACAATTTGAGTTATGTTAGCGGCGCCAAAAAACTGAAAGATACCTCAAATCTTGAATAAAAGATCAGTGCATCGGCACAACAATTTTCCCACTGTATTTTTTGGCAACTTGTTTAATACAACAAACACTGAACAAATCTATGTGGAAATGGAAATAGACAAAAAATAACCTTCACTTTCGAACCTGGGATGCAACAGAACGATGCGGATAAAATTCACTGGAGAATGGGGGGTGATCGGAAGAATTGGAGCCACGACACGGTCACAGTAGCCCAAAATATCCCCAGATTCAATTCTGCGTCCCCGTGCCCCCGTGTTCACCGGCGTTGAGGGAATATCCTGGGATATCCTCTTTGGTTGTTCACGTCGATCGCATCCTTGAAGTTTAGCATATAGTTTCTGGGTTTCACCGACTATTCACTTTACAAAAGCGTCGGCGTCATCGAGGATCGGTTTGACGTTTACTGATTGACACAAGCGGGGATAGGTTGACATGAGTTTAAGCGGTTGTTGGATGCGACAAGTTGTAGATTGGCAAAAATCTATAATGCAGAGGGTCGTGAGATATGGTTATTAATCAATATCAAGCAATGAATATTTATCGTACTGTCTATTATATGGTTCGCACCATCCGATGATCAAGCTACCCTGTAGAAGTTAGGTGACAATGAGGGTAGGGTAAAAAAATTTATTTGTTAAGCAGCATAAAAAATACACTACTCCGATATATAAATACAACCGTTTGACGATGAGAGATGCGGACCAAAGGTTTACTGTTCTTTCTTATCTGTGTTGTTGGAAGTAGCATTCTCTTTATTGCACTTAGCAACCAACGACCTTCCATACAAACTTTGGTTACAGAGACCCACAAGCAGCTACGAAGTTTTCAGGTATGATTAGCTAATCAATAATCACTCTAATGTTTGGATACAATTGTATGATTCTTGATTTCAAACGAGACCTTATTCAGTTATCTCATATTGTTAACAAAAAAAGTTGTTTCAGGAAAACCTCAAAGATGTGGAGGAAAAACGGCTGGTTACCGATTCAAAATATCTTGCGCTGCTTGGCCTCGACAATGAGGTCAACACGACACCAATTGTGCCAAGTCAAAACGTGACTATTGTTTCGCTCCTACGTCCTGGGAGTGAACAGCAGTTATATGGTTTCATTAAAAACGTTACCCATTTCTTACCAAACTATAATATAGTGATATATAGTGTCGGATTGAACAACGAAGTATTGCTGAGTGTCAGATCAACTTGCAACAGCAGTAGATGCAGCATAGTCCAGTTCAACTTGAGCCCTTATCCTGCTCATACAGAAGATGATAGATTACATGTTTACAGGCCTTTGGTTATACAGGTAATAATTTTATATTTTGTAAGCAGCCTTAGATTCTGTTTGACTTTTAAATAATCCATTTGTGATTAATTTCAGACCGCTCTGAAGACGCTTGGAAACATATTTTATATAGATTCAAACGTGCGTTTGAATTCCACTGAGATATCAAGTCATCTCCATCCAAAGTATGGGATTCTCACATGGCCAACAAAACACGCAACAAGTTCCTTGACCCACCCAAAGATGTACGAATATTTCCACGCTTCAGCTGAAAGCTTCTTTTTTCTCCCGCTCATTAGGGCCTCGTACTTAGTTATTAGGAACACTAAAGAAATAAGGGAAAATGTCATGCTGCCGTGGGTACAATGCGCTCTGACTAGAGATTGTATATGTCCTATAGGTATGATTTTATTACCCTGCATATTTTACAAAAAATCTGTGAATCAAATAACTTTGGTGTATGTTGCAGGAGCTCAATCAGCTGGCTGTCGATTTAACAAGAAACCGCAGTATCGCTATTCAGGATGCCACGCATATGACACTTCTGCATTAAATATAGTGCTTGGGTTGTATTTCAAATTCGATGATACTTGTTATATTTACCAAAATCAAAAGACTTTTTTTAAGAAGATACTACCAGAGGAGGTGATGGAAGAATATTTGGCATTGACCAGACAGAATAATGTTACAGAGAGTACTCTGAAAAACTTTGTCTCTACGGAGCATTGATATTTTTACAACCCTCAAATTGAAAATGTCAGAAACGCTTTTGTTGCTTGATGCTTCATAGTGAAACATAACAAATCTGGGTTGTTGTCCTTTAATATTTATGATAAAAACTAAGAGTGATCTCGAAATAGAAACAATTTTTTCATACAATTAGTCAGTTTCATTCCTCATATAATAAGCATACATTTGAGAATCAATAAACAAAATTTTATACTGACTCCATGGGTAAGCACAGATTCAGCAATTCGATATTGGGTATTCGGTAAATATATATATAAACATACTGTAATGACATTCTTGATAGACAATTACGAAGTCCATTTTACTCATCTTTGTAAAGTGGGACGGACGCATTATAGGCCCTTCAATTGCATATTATGAAATGAAGACTGATGATTTATGTGAAATGATTAATTGATTGAATTTACCAGTTCTTGCTCTTTCATCTCAATGATCACTGGACTTAAATACCAGCAGGTAGTTAATTAATAAATGCAATTTTACGACCTCTATCACAACAATTATAATGCTATTACGTATTATGAATAAGATAATATTGCCATGTCGGTATAGAATTATTATTACATGGCAATGTTAGGTATCTGTTTCAGACGGAAAATATCCAGGATTCAAATAGCATTGCTTGTTGAATCCATAATTCGTAACTACCGATGTTTGGCATCCATGGTACTCGTCGTTCATCCAGGAAAGTCTTTCGTCAGTCTGCAAATCGTTAATAAAACACCAGTGATGCTTAGAGTTACATGATAGATCCACAAGAGGCAATAGGGATTTTACTTACTATTTGCAATAACCTGCTCAATTCTGTATCGTGCGCATGATTCATCATCACTTCGCAGAGAGCTTGGATGTACCAACTTCCAGTAATTTTATCACGAATTGCTTCAAAACCAGGTAGTGTGGCATATGCAACTAATATATCAGAAAAATCACGGTAGCCTTTTGGCATTGTAGGTGCCTTTGATTCTACAGACTGGCCAGCATCTGACGAACTTCTGCTCACGCCAACAGTCGTTGCATTGACATGCTGCTGTGTTTTATCGCCTCTGAAAAATATTTTCTTCAACATTTTTAAGCATTGTTCAAGGTCATATACAAACCTGCATGTCTGAAGAATAAATATTTTAGGCTTTCTGCACATATTTTCGCAAGATGTTGCTGTAAAAAGATTCAAAATCTTTGAAACAGGAATGATTCTTTCATCGGTTCCAAAGACCACACTTTCAGAATGATGATCTCGAATCTGTTGTCCTCCATGGCTCATTATTATAACGAACATTGAAGAGACATGCCGCAACTTTGGGTTCTGTGAAAAAGTCTTCAATATTTCCTGGATGTCCTGAAATGTTTTCAAAGCAAAATAGTGACAATCATGCATGTTTGAGAAATTGAAATGATAACATCATCATTACCATTATTCGTTTAAAAAATCTCATCATACTCACATGGCTACTTTTGTTACGCTCAAGAATTACTTCAAAGCCCATTTGCAGAAATAGCTCTTCCAAATTTCTTTCATCATGTTCAGCACCTTGCCTGTCTTCCTTTCTATGAGGGAAGGAGACATTATTGATAATCAGAACCAATCCCCGTGGTTTACTTTGCATTTGATAGCACATCACTTTATCAACTAAGTTTTCCCAGAATCTTCTAGACTTTATCACTTGCACTGTTAGCGGCACGGTTGTGGTTTGAAGTTTCCGGTAGTAGTCATCTTGTATCGCCCTGGAAAATAATTAACTGACTTGTGATATCATATTTGTCAATCTTTTGTATTTTACTATCACTTTTACTCAGAAATACTCAGTAAGAACAATCTTACTCAGTGCACTCAATTGGTATCATAGTGCTGATTGAATCTTCTATATTTCCATTCATTTCATGAATTATTTCTACTACATCATTATCTACTTGGTCATTTGTATTGCTAGGTTTTAAAATATTGGCTAAGTCGTCGCGTCCTATTTCTTTCAAACAGTCAACAAGACTGTTGAAAGCGTTGGGGCCTCGAGACTTTATCCTCAAATACATCTCACGATTGTTATCGATGTTATCCAGGTTTTCCTAAGGGATAACCAAAGTAGGAAATGAGCAGTTTATGTTAGGATAAGTATTTTTCTTAACTTCTTCTATGCGTTGCCTCAATATTACCATCACCCTTACCTTCCATCGCATCACATTTTTATCCTCCAATCGAAATATTTTGTGCTCCAATAGTTTCGGAAAAATTTCAGGCCAATTTATTTCTGGCACAAGTCTTGCACAATTATTGGTGATTCTATCACAGTCTTTGGGATTCATCTTGAGCCCACCTGTGAAATAATTGTTGATTTCTAGCTACTTCACACAATTACTTCTCCTTTTTCCGAAGGTATAATCCTACCGGATCATGTCCCAATACAACCACTTCAGCATGACACTACAGCTGCTACACGGTAGAATCGAGCTGTCACTATGACAGGATCTTCAGCCAGTCTATGTCAGGTTTCATCGTTGTTTTTACTGACGATGGAGCCAGAGATGAGTAAGTTTTGGAGGGAAAAATCAAAGAAAAAAATCTAGAAACAAAGGTGAGCAGTGACTCCTGAAGGAAGATTTTGTAATGAGAGTTCCGGCTTCTACAGAGTTGTCAGTAGGTAACGTAAGATGAAAACGGTACGAATAGTTCGCAAAAAATGGAGAGTACAGCGAACGTCCTGTTCTTTTTTTTTATTCACATTCCTCAATATCAATCGAGATTTGACCGGACATTACTTTCAATGCCAACCTGCTGAAGAACGTCTTGATAATTATGAGCTATGACTAACCTTTAATTTTTAGTTCTTCTGGTGATTGTTTCGTACAGATCATCAACTGAAGATCGAGGCTGCGTAGATATATGAATATATGAATTTTGCATAGCTGAACGTGGGTTTCAAGTAAGTTTCAAGCCATCTAAAATATTATTTCGAGTTGCTAAGTTCTCTCATCACTCTGTTATATGGTGGTTATATGTATTTGGCTTGCATCTTGTTAAGTTAGGTCAGGTCAGGTTGGTCTAATCTCGTGTTTTACATCAGTCGTGGGTCTCGCCCAAAAACGCATTTTAGCTCATATTCTGCGACGTTTCTAACTGCGCAAATGCGAATAGTGTCAAGTTGTAACCGATTGTAGGTTGAGCCTATAAGCCCATTTTCTACCCTCTGCATGCTTTCAATTTGTTAAAAAACTTGGGAAAATGTCAAAGTTAGCATAGCGCGAATACCATCGAAAGTGAATCCTGACTCTGTCTTTGAACGCACATAACTTCAACAGATGCATCCAAACAAACAGGTTTCAATTTAATTCAATTAAATGTAGCTAAATATTACGTTCATTCCAATGTCTTACCACTGTGGCACTGGGTGAATATTACTACTGTCTTATCAATTTATTGTTGCAAAAATATGTCTGGCACATTTAACTGTATTTATTTTAATCACCGGTACAGCTTGTATGATATTCGGTTACATCCGTTTATAGAATCCACGTTTTCTACCGATTTATTTATGTAATTTTTTGCGTCTTATATTTTCAGAGCATTACCTACAAACGTGTCATTCCCGTAACGTTAGTCAGTTGCTTGGCACAGATTAGTATGAGTTGCATATACTTATAGCAATCTTTCAAAGGTATATATATTGTTTATGCAACTTTGGTTAGTTGAATGTATTGTACGGATTTTGGTTTACCGAGTTTAGGAAAACGTAAATAATTTATAGAAATAATTGTTGGAACCAGTTAAACATTCACGTTTGTTATATGTAATTATTTCTAGTTAGTTTTCTTTATCCGCTATTTTATTGTTTTTCAGTTGTTCCTGCATGCTGTGCACACCACATCAGAATCCCATCTGCTTATCGTATGCACCGTGATACCTTTACTTTGCTGATTGATTAATCGTTCAACGAACTTTAAACAACAATGGCTGCTTATATCAATCGCACGATATCCATGATCGGAGGAGATGGTCAGCACCGATCCAATGACCTCAGATCAGATAATTCTCCTCTTCAGATTTTTGTCAAGGCCAAAAGGAAAATCAACGATATCTTTGTCGAGATTGATGACTACGTGCAAGATGCTGTTGGATTTATGCATTGTAGGTTTGAAATGTTTAATTTTATTTAAATACTCTTGACTATATTAAAATATAACACATTACATTTTCACAGCTCTACGAGATGATCGTAACATTGTCAATGCAGAAGAAGCGGAGCGGATTCAATCTTACGTGAACAAAGTACATGCAATCCGAGATGTACTCAAACGAGATCACATGAAAGTCGCCTTTTTTGGACGGTAAGTTCGATCTGATACTTATCGCAACATCTTTCTTATTCCATGTGCTTGCACTTTAAAAGAATTTTCTCTGATCTTAGGACTAGTAATGGAAAAAGTACAGTGATAAATGCAATGCTGCGAGATAAGATCTTACCAAGCGGTATCGGACATACCACAAATTGTTTTCTCCAAGTAGAAGGTTCAGATAATGGAGAATCATATCTCATCACCGAAGGTTCTACAGATAAACAACCTGTGCAGTCCGTAGGGCAGCTTGGGCACGCATTGTGCAAAGAAAAGTTGTGCGAAAGTCATCTGGTGCGAATTTTTTGGCCAAGAGAAAAATGCCTCTTATTGAGGGATGATGTAGTGTTTGTTGACAGTCCTGGTGTCGATGTGACACCAAATCTTGACGAGTGGATAGACAAGCATTGCCTGGATGCAGATGTCTTTGTTCTAGTTGCAAATGCAGAATCCACACTTATGGTTACAGTAAGTTATTTTAAACCAGAACCTTGGGTAGATGATTATGGAAAAAAAAACAATGTATCTTACTTTTCTAGGAAAAAAATTTTTTCCACAAAGTTTCCATGAAGCTATCCAAGCCCAACATCTTCATCTTAAACAATCGCTGGGACGCCTCTGCTTCAGAACCAGAATTCTTCGACCAGGTGAGACTTTTGTCTTGATCGTAAATACTTATCATCGAAACACGTTCATTCGGTAAAATATTTACATATATATCTAAATATCGAAAGCAGTACTCACAGGCGAGCTAGTATCCTATTGCTCTATGAAGGTTAGGCATATTGAAGTCCCTGGATCGGTTGTTTTATAATTAGTTCAATTTTTCAAGTATAGTAACTCCCAATTTCTCCTTTAGCTGGTCAATGAACAAAGGGAGGTAAGCCTTTCAACCAACTAAAGAAGTAATCACTTGCCAAATGCTCGTACAATGCTTTATAATTGTTTTGCACTGTTGCCAATCACATACATTCTATTTCACTCCTACGTCTGTATAATTTTTTCATTATAAGAGTATCTCATCAATCTTCTGGCTGTGATTGTTTATTTGTGATCTTTCTGATACCTCGGCCTGGGCAAATTCATGATATGACCCATTCATTTATCTTTTATTATTATCACTCCCAATTGCGAACTCTGTAATAATTTTTCTTCCATAGGTCAGAGCGCAGCACCAAGAACGTGCCATTGACTTCCTATCAAAAGAACTAAAAGTTTATACGCCCAAGGATGCAGAGGAAAGAGTCTTTTTTATATCAGCTAAAGAAACACTTCAAGCACGCCTTCAAGAACAACGTGGTCAACCGGCGCATAGTACGTTCAAACTTTCAAACTGAGGTGCTATTTTTTGGCTTCACAAACCATGTTTAACCACCTGTACGAACAATTACAGATGGGGCACTTGCTGAGGGCTTTCAAAATCGTTATTTTGAGTTCCAAGACTTCGAACGAAAGTTCGAGGAGTGTATTTCAAAGTCAGCTGTAAAGACTAAATTCGAACAACATTCACAACGTGGAAAACACATCGCGATGTAAGTCGTGATTGTCGTTACATTTTCGTACTCATAAAATTTGTTTTTCTATATTTGCTTCTATCATTAAAAATACATTCATTTCAGAGAGATCCGATCAACATTAGATGAAATTCTCGAACGAACCGAAAAAATGCGTTCCCAACAAATGACTGTAAAAAAAGAAGTCCACGACAAATTGAATTTCACAGAACAGCAGCTAATACTTCTGACCCAGGAGATGAAGGATAAAATTCACCGCATGGTTGAAGATGTGGAGCAAAGAGTTTCCAAAGCTTTGAGCGAAGAAATCAGAAGGTTGGCTGTTTTGATAGACGAATTTAGCGTTCCATTCCATCCAGAACCGTTGGTACTGAATGTGTATAAAAGAGAGCTGCACAGTCACGTCGAAAATGGATTAGGTTCGTGATTGTTTGTGATTTTTGTCGGTTTGTTGTGTGCCTGAATAATATTTTCAAAATAATTGCAACTGATCACAGGTTCGAACCTGCGAGCACGACTTAGCACAGCATTGGCTCTAAACATGGAAAATTCTCAACGTGAAATGACCGAACGTATGGCTAGCTTATTACCAGAAACCAAGAAGCAGCTTTCCCTCAATATCCTACCAAGACGAGAGCCATTTGAAATCTTATATCGATTAAATTGCGACAATCTGTGTGCTGATTTCCACGAGGATCTAGAATTCAGATTCTCATGGGGAATTACAGCTTTAATCAACAGATTTGCAGGAAAACAAGGACATAAACTTGCAATTTCAAATTATCCTCAAGGGGTAAGCGTGTATTGAAGGTGTTCTTCTCGAGTATTTAAAGACTAGTTGTCACGAGTTTCAATGTGATTTTTTACAGATTCCTCAATCACTGGTGTCTCCAACGGAGAGCGTGGATTCTGTGAAATTTGTAGCAAGTCCGACCTGCCTTCCTTCACGAGGTGATGATTGGTCTTTGGCGACTCGCGTTGCAATTGCTTCGATAACATCTCAGGGTACCATGGGAGGGCTTCTTGTTGCTGGTTTTGTAAGTTTTTCGAATCTAATGTAAATATTGTGTCTCTCAATATTTACAATGTACTAAATGCTGCTTTAGATGCTGAAAACAGTCGGTTGGAGGCTGATAGCCGTAACTGGTGCGGTTTACGGAGCGTTATACATGTATGAAAGATTGACCTGGACAAACAAAGCAAAGGAAAGGACATTCAAGCAACAGTACGTTAATCACGCAACCAAAAAATTGAGGTTGATCGTGGATTTGACTTCCGCTAACTGTAGCCACCAAGTACAACAGTAAGTTTCAAAAAAATTTTATGAAATTTATGCGTCCGTCTAGGACCAGATGCAAATTCATCTTGAAGTTGTCTCATCATTCTAACTCTATTAAAATGATGCTACACAGGGAGTTGTCCAGCACGTTTGCTCGTCTTTGCCATTTGGTAGATGAAGCTACATCTGAAATGGATACGGACCTCAAAACGATAGCGACTACTCTCCGAACTCTGGAGGAAGCAGCAACAAACGCAAAAGTCATGCGTAACAAGGCCAATTATTTAGCTAATGAACTCGATCTATTCGACGCAGCTTATCTGAAATCATTGAATTGAACGATGGGGCTGCTGTAGTGTATGAAGACTACCCTAGTCTTAGAATCCTGAGTGGCTAGAGAAATGATTTTTTTTACACATATACCTAATTCAGTATGACGATTGTACTCACGTAAGTTGATAACTTTTTTTTTACATCAATGGTTGATGAGTTTTGGTTAATCTACAACATGAGCATACAAGTGCAGCTGTCGACAATGACTTTTATCCCATGAAGAGTCTTAGTAGCTACTACGATACAACAACGGTTCGTCATAAGAATTTTATAGTCAACGCACAAGACTTGCGGTAATTAATATATTTCATTTTAATCCCTTAGAGCGTCATATTGAATTCCGTATAGATGAATTAATTCGGTAACCTGAATACCACAAATGGAATGTTGTATCTAGTCTTAATACCTGAGGTCCCAATCAACGAACGAGCATCATCCATTATCGTGGAATACCTCAATGAACTTGGGTAATATTATTATTTACAGGTAGCGATTGGCATCTGAGTTTTTTATTCTATTTCTTTTAAAATCATTTAGTATCTAGATCTATTACAAAGAAATAATTATACCAAAATCGAATAATCATGATATTGATCTATTACCCCCTCAAAGAAGAACAATTTGTTGAATATTAGATATTAAACTTTATTCATTGAGTGAATGTATGAATAGAATTGTGTTAATAAAAACAGTTGTTTATTGTATACATGAAATATGGAAAACTTGTACCTCATCCCTAGAAGTGAAATGAGGCAAATGATTTGACTAAGCTAAATGTAACAATGGTGAACAATGTGTCGCATTGTTACTAGGCAGGTATTTGGGCGGCGGCAGGGGGGTTTCGTTTCCGAAAAATAAAAAGGTGGTGGGGATATAAAAAATAGTAAAAGTAGTGGGGATGAACCGTAAAGTTGCTGGGATTGGAGGGGAAGGGAGCCGCGAGCAGCGAAAGAGGAGAAGTGATCGCACGCCGAGCACGGATCTACGTTGCGTTTATGTCGAGTTTTCGCGAATTTTTCAACATAGTAATCATTTTGAGTGGGTGATCGGTGTCAAATTAGTTAATTAACAAACGATAATGGCCTCAGACGAGGAGGTTGACGAAAGCTTTGCCGGTAAGTATAGAAAAATTCTTAACTTTGCCGGAAAATGACTTGAGGCACGCAGGACGCGCGCTTTTCATATGATGGCTGCCATGTCAACTTGTCCTACATGATTTTTAACTTTATTCTCACCTAAATCCGCTTACATTCATTCTCGACGCAATCGTACTGACTGCCTATTAATTACTGGCTCAAAAATCGCCTACAAACATTCGCCAAACAATTCAACTTGCTACAATTTCCCCAAGCTAACCTTCCAAATTTTTCCAATTGTCGAAATTCAATGTAAACTCGAATATTTTCGCATTATTGACATTGTCATTCGACGCCTACCCCTTGACTCGTTGCTAATCTATTTTACACTAAACAAAATTATTCAACTCATATAAAATTCAACACAAATCTCATTGATGATCAACCCCGGTGCTAATTCAAAGTTTACGTTTCACACTGCTATAATATATACCTGATATGTACGTATACATGCATATCCACCGTATACACGTATCACCAGTACGCCATATAGCGTACTTTGATAATGAGTACTACTTTTCTATTAATTGCACGATTCCCACAGTAATTTTTTTGATAATTTGTGTACAGAGTATGCCTGATAATATTTTTCGTCGCGTGTCAACAGTATCGTTAATAACAATACAAAATCATTGACGTTAGAAGATGTTAAAACTAATCTATTGTTATGGATATCAAACAATGAGAGTTTGTATTAGAAATAACATGATCAGATTTTGAATTCGTCAATCATGAAATTTTTCTTTTAATATCGGCGTCCTCTAATTACAATTAGCCGCAACGCTACTTGTTTTTAAACGGTTTTCGAATATTCTTGAATTTTTTTCAAGAAGGCTTAGTAATAATAATGTGACTCGAATATAGACAGATTTTCAGCGTCTTTTCTTCCATTTCCAATATTCGCTATGATAAGTAATGTATCTATTCAGACAAGACTACTAATCGAAGAATAAAACGACGCTGAATTCAAAACTGCGAGAGGCTTACGTTGATTTTTAACTTCACATACGAAAAATCACATTTGAACACCCATAATGCTTTTTTATTTGTCAAATAAAATAGTTTTTTAATTGGGGGTTAAGAGATCCACACAAGTATTTGCCCTCAATACAAGATGGCTGCCGCAAGTATGCAACAAAGCATTCGCAAGCTACGGATAATGCCGAAAATATATTTAACTGATATAATGTATCAACGCAAATTGACCAGATATTATTTATGACCTGTACTTTAGGGAAATGATCATTCTTTCAACCCCAAAACTAATTTTTCATAAGTCAATAGCCGGCATTGTAAACATCATCACCGTGCCGTCGAGATACACGGAATTTCCATGATCAATGATCATGTGTATTACATTAATTGTAAGCTTGATTAGTTGCTTGCGGCAAAAATCCAATCGATCATTAAATTGAATCAATTGAATCATGGCTTTTTCGGTGTTATCGAAATTCCGACAATAATGAATACTATGTATAGGTACATCCTATCCTGATTTTAGGACGACCACGGTACAGAAATTCTTTTGCACCTATATTATTCTGACTGAAAGGTTGATATCGATTTCTGAGAATATTATAATATGAAAGAATTTATCAGTAGTATACAGCAAAGAATCTTTGACTATTTCGAGTAGATGTTCAATCTACCCTGATTTGATAAGACTGAAATTGATGTCATCTATTTTTTTTTTTCAACACCATTTTTTCTTTTTTTCTCTCTCTTTGAAACGGAAATGCTCATCTCTTCCTCTCGCTTTTTCCCTATCATAGCCTCTCTCTCCCTTCCATTTTCGCTCCTTCTTTCTCTTCGTATCTCTCTCTCTCTCTCTCTCTCTCTCTCTCTCTCTCTCTCTCTCTCTCATTCTCTCTCCATGTCCCAATATTACTACTGAGGTGGCAACCTTGATAGGTTTGTGTGTGTGAGAATTTCTTATATATGAGTCTGCTCTGTTTGTTAGTATGTGTGCGACCGTGTGATGTTTATTGCATCATAGATAAATTGAATGTATGTTATTATTATATAGATAATCTAAAATAGTTATCAATATTCAATTAGACGTTCATTAGTTATTAAACGAGAAATGTAAGATTTCATGACTCTGTAATTATAGGAGAGGAAGAAGCGGATGAAGCTGGAGTAGCAGTACCAAATGCTGGCCAACCAGTTGGCGAGGGTTCCTCTGATGCTGAGGAGTCTCAGAGATTGGTAATGGTTATTTTCAGAATAGAAATAAATACATCGTGGTTAATACATTCCATGATATCAGTATTTAATGCCAACTATCCAACTTTCTATGTGGCACATTTCTACCCTTCTTTGAGGCGTGGTGAACCGCCGTTTTTTTACCTGATTATGTATATGAAACCCATTTGCAAAGGAGGAAGATGATGACTATGAGCCAGAAGAACGTAAGAAGAAGAAAGGAAAAAAGCGGAAAGCACGTAGCGAAGATAAGAAAGGCAAAAAAAAGAAGAAGAAGAAAAAATCTGATTCGGGAGATGTGAGTATTGTTGAACTAATGAGTAAGTTTTTCACCTTCATTCATTACCTCTTTATCTCATTGTAGGAAAGCGACTTTGCTGGAGCTGAACCAGCAGAGGGTGCAGGAGAGGATAGTGACTATGCAGGAAATCGCAAGAATCGAAAATCTTCGTCGCGAAAATCTTCTGGTCACAGTACATCAGCAGCACAACCTCAAGAACCCAATACTGGAATGCCAACAATAGAAGAAGTTTGTAGCACATTTGGGCTCACGGATGTACAGATTGATTATTCCGAAGCAGATTTTCAAAATCTAACGACATACAAGCTATTCCAGCAACATGTCAGGCCTCTTCTAGCTAAAGAAAATCCAAAGGTAGTTGTTCTTTCTGAGATAGCTGGGCAACAAATTTTGCGTTTGGAGCATATTGTTGACTTATGGATTTCCGAATGTGATTTTCAGGTGCCTATGTCTAAGCTGATGATGCTAGTAGCTGCCAAGTGGAGGGATTTCTCCGAGTTGAATCCCAACACTCAACCAGATGCGGATGCACCATCTGGGAATCTTGATGATGACAGCAGAAGTTCGAGAGGTAATCGTGGAGCTCCTGTCCAAGAGATTGATGAAGATGAAGATGAGGACGATGACAGTGATCGAAGAAGAAAATCCAGAGGCTCACGAGCCAAGAAAGGAAAGAAGGCTTCAAAAGTTCCCACCCTAAAAATTAAACTGGGAAAACGCAAGCGTGGCAGTTCGGTAAGACCTGTGTTTATTTCTTCTGCGTAGTTTTTGAGCCGCCTTTCACAGATGAAAAAATTAAACAGATAATCATCGAATGTCCAATAAAGTTAGACATTTGGTGGAGAAATCGGGTGATATATAGTGACGAAAAGTCCAACTTTTAGGATGAAGAGGCAGAAGGCAGCGGTGCTGGGTCCGACCGAGACTCGGACATGGAGTTTGAGCAAATGCTGGCTGATGCAGAAGAGCCCACGGGAGCAGAGGGTGGGGGTAAAGGGCCCGAAGAAAGTGGTACTGAAGCTGCCCCAGCTGATCCTCCAGTTAGGAGGAAGGCTAAAACTAAAATCGGCAACAAGACTAAAAAGAAGAAGAAGACTAAGACCACATCAAAATTCCCCGATGGCGAGGAAGGTCTCCAGGTAGTGTCAAGCCTCAGATGGCTCATGCGTTCATTGCAGTTTCAATCGCGCAAATCATCAAAAATTGCTAAGCTATTCAGCTCTGTTAAAATTGATAATTATACAATTCCAAATCATGACATCATCCTCGCTCAGGTCATTTCAAATATTAGATTCAAATGATCAATCATTTTGTCTTCAATTCCTTCGTTGTAACTCACAAGTTTTTCGAATGTACCATGAATCAATCAACTGTATCATTACCAGCTCCAAAATTTCAGCGTCGGATATTTTGTATTTCGTTTCTTGATCAAGTTGGCTCGTCAATTTCATGAACTACGAATTATCATGCGTGTATTAAAATTAAAATATCTACAATGTGCCAAAAGCTTTGAGTTACTTGATCTTGCAATTTTAGTCTTCCACAGTCGATTGATTCGAGTTACGTAATAGTCAATGTACATGAAAAATGCACATGATTTGTTCTGGAATAGTTCTCATTATAATATATTATGAATCGGTTCTGGAGTGTTACACAGAATCTAGGGGAATACCATTAGAAAGATCTGATCTAGCTTGAACTTCATGTGAAAAAAAAGGTTCTAGAAATTCAATTGAAACACCAAAGAACGTATTTGCTTTGTCGCTTGACTCTGCCTCAGTAGTATTATAATGCTTGCTCAACCTGTGATGTGCCGCCTGCATGGAATTTAATTTTAATCGTATTCATTCAGCCTAGGAATCAAATCAGCAGATTACAAATCTCTGCTTCTATGATCACATGAAATTAAAACGCCTATTTCATACAAACCAAGAACTTAAATGAACTTGGAGTTGCTTGAAATCAATTGGCATGAGATAACCTGCTTAAAATATGAATACGCCTGAAATTAAGGTCTCATATATTACTTTTCAATATTTTGAATTCCCTTAAATTTATCATGGGTAAAGATAGCTATCGATCACTTTGGCAATGTTTGAAGTATAATGACCTTGGTTTTTTTTTTTTCTTGTTTGTTGTTTTGTACAGACCGACCACCAAGACTATTGCGAAGTGTGTCAGCAGGGTGGTGAAATCATATTGTGCGATACTTGTCCCAGGGCATACCATTTGGTTTGCCTCGAGCCAGAATTAGAAGAAACTCCCGAGGGCAAGTGGAGCTGCCCTCACTGCGAAGGCGAAGGTATTGCAGGTACCTCCTTTAATTCCCTACCCCCGACTCCCCTCCCATTATTAAACAAAGGCTGGTAACGTTTTGAGAAATATAACTTATTATTTTCTTACCCTTTTATCGGTAATGTCAGCAGAAGATTATTAGTTTATTTTTTAGTACAACAAAAATCTGATTTTTTTGAACTTCAAACTTGTTTTAATGGTCTTATTTTGATGATAAATAATGGAATGGTCTAATTTTGAAAAAAGGCCCTTTTTTGTTGCAATATTTGTGTGTTTGTTGAATTGAAATAACAAGAATATTTGTCAGGTGGTGCGGCTGATGACGATGATGAACATATGGAATTCTGCCGAGTCTGCAAAGATGGTGGTGAACTTCTATGTTGCGATAGCTGCACGAGCGCTTATCACACGCATTGTTTAAATCCGCCACTTTCTGAAATACCGGATGGCGATTGGAAGTGTCCCAGATGTTCCTGTCCACCGATTCATGGAAAAGGTATTCTAATCAGGCGCATTTATTGAAAAAAATTACATTTAGATGATACGTTCCATACATCGCTTTTGTTCTTCTCACAGTGGCTAAGATTCTTACTTGGCGATGGTCAGAATGTCCTGAAACTCCATCGGAGGAGCCATCCACGAGTAAAGCTGCTCCGAAGCAACGTAAAATGCGAGAATTTTTCGTCAAGTGGGCCGAAATGTCCCATTGGCATTGTGATTGGATCACAGAGTTACAGTTGGATGTTTTTCATCCACTTATGTTCAGGTAATGTAATTCCGGCAATGAATCAGTACGGGCTGAATTGAACTGTAGATCAGCGTTCCCATATTTGAATGGCGTTTTTTTACCCTTCAACAGAAACTACACTCGCAAATACGATATGGACGATCCTCCAAAATTGGAAGAACCTCTCGATGAATCGGACACCAGAGTAAAACGGTTACAGCAGCAAGACGGAGCTACGAACAGAGATAATTACAACTTAGAAGAGCGATTCTATCGATATGGTGTTCGCCCGGAGTGGCTAGTAGTGCACCGAGTAATAAATCATAGGATACAGAGAGATGGTAGGGCAACATATCTCGTCAAATGGAGGGATCTCGGCTACGACCAAGCTACCTGGGAAGATGAAAACGCTGATATTCCTGGGTTGAAACAAGCCGTAGAATATTATCTAGATTTGAGGGCCGCGAACAGCTGTGACGGAAGTTCATCTCGTAAGGGTAAAAAAGGTGAGATTATTGTTGCTTGGAGCACACTTGGGTGTATTAATACGAACCTAGTAGTCTGTTGAGATAAAAACACGTTTTGTTATTTATTCTAAGTAGGAAAGGGCAAGAGATCGAAGACCCGTGAAATAATAGATGACGAAGAAAGAACACCTAAGAGATACACACCTCCTCCAGAAAAGCCCACAACCGATTTGAAGAAGAAATACGAACGTCAACCAGATTACTTAGATATAACAGGAATGCAGTTACATCCCTACCAGTTGGAGGTACGCTTTCTCAAGTGTTAATAAAAGACAAAGAAGAAAAAAATCGTTGACCTATGAGTGAATGCAATTGCATTTGATTAAGTTTTCTCACTCTTAACAAACCGTAGAATTAACATAGTGAATTTTTTAAAATATATTTCAATAATTACAGGGCTTGAACTGGCTGAGGTACTCGTGGGGTCAAGGAATAGATACAATATTGGCCGATGAAATGGGTTTAGGAAAAACAATTCAGACTATTACATTCTTGTACTCTCTCTACAAAGAAGGGCATTGTAAAGGACCATTTCTTGTCTCCGTTCCGTTATCTACAATCATAAACTGGGAGCGTGAATTCGAAACATGGGCGCCAGATTTTTACTGTGTTACGTATGTCGGTGAGTGTCGATGCGCTTTCAACTCTATACTTTTCGATAGATAATGATTATATGTACTCAAGGGTTCGTAATTCATTGCAGGTGACAAGGACAGTCGTATTGTGATACGCGAGAATGAATTATCCTTTGAAGAAGGAGCTGTACGTGGTGGTCGAGCGTCCAAGATTCGTAGTTCACAAATAAAGTTCAATGTTTTATTAACCAGTTACGAATTGATCTCCATCGATTCAGCGTGTCTCGGGTCTATTGATTGGGCTGTTCTAGTGGTAGACGAGGCTCACAGATTGAAATCCAATCAATCAAAATTCTTTAGATTACTAGCTTCGTACAATATTGCCTACAAACTTCTATTGACTGGAACACCGCTGCAAAATAATTTAGAAGAACTGTTTCATTTGCTTAATTTCCTGTGCCGTGACAAGTTCAATGACTTGGCAGCCTTCCAAAATGAATTCGCTGATATATCGAAGGAAGAACAAGTCAAGAGATTGCACGAGATGCTCGGACCCCACATGCTCCGAAGATTGAAGGCTGACGTGCTTAAGGTGAGTCATTTAAACTCGATTGTTATCATACCTTGTTTTTTAATCGAGTCTAAGTCCAATTAATAACGCAACGATTATTTGCAGAATATGCCGAGCAAATCAGAGTTCATTGTTAGAGTTGAACTATCACCGATGCAAAAGAAATATTACAAATATATTTTAACGCGAAATTTCGAAGCTTTGAATCCCAAGGGTGGAGGGCAACAAGTTTCACTGTTGAATATCATGATGGATCTGAAAAAGTGCTGTAATCACCCTTATCTGTTCCCTGCTGCATCTCAAGAAGCTCCCACTGGTCCTAACGGCAATTACGAAGGTTCAGCTTTGATCAAAGCAGCTGGAAAACTCGTATTATTGAGCAAAATGCTTAAAAAATTACGAGACGGTGGGCACAGAGTTCTGATATTCTCTCAGATGACAAAAATGTTGGACATTCTTGAAGACTATCTAGAAGGGGAAGGTTATAAGTACGAGAGAATTGACGGAAATATCACCGGAACGCAGAGACAAGAAGCTATCGATAGGTTCAATGCTCCAGGTAATTTGTTTGCCCTTAAATCATTCACAAAGATAATTGATCATTCGTTTAAACATCGTTGATTCCTTTTTTTTTTCCAAAGGTGCGCAGCAGTTTGTGTTTCTTTTATCCACACGAGCCGGTGGTCTTGGTATCAATTTGGCTACAGCTGACACTGTGATAATTTACGATTCCGATTGGAATCCGCACAACGATATCCAAGCTTTCAGTAGAGCTCACAGAATTGGACAAGCGAACAAAGTGATGATATACAGATTCGTCACACGTAATTCTGTCGAAGAAAGAGTAACTCAAGTAGCGAAGCGTAAAATGATGCTCACGCATTTGGTTGTGCGTCCGGGTATGGGAGGGAAGGGTGCCAATTTCAGCAAGCAGGAATTGGATGACATTCTCCGATTTGGTAAGCATTTTATGATGCAGATTATGTCGAAGCCATGAAACATCGCAACCTCATGTATATGTTAGAAAAGAGACGATAACTATTTCGTAGTCCGACTCTTTTGCGTATTCTTGATATATTTCCTTTCTAATCATCTGCGCATTTTAGCACAATGCAAACTTAAATCTGATGTTTATTCCTTGTATGTACCCAGGTACCGAGGAGCTATTTAAGGAAGAAGAGGGTAAAGAAGACGAGGCTATTCATTACGACGATAAAGCCGTCGCCGAGTTACTTGATAGAAGCAAAGAGGGAATCGAGCAGAAAGAAAACTGGGCAAACGAATATTTGAGTTCTTTCAAAGTTGCTTCGTATGTTACTAAAGAGGGTGAAATTGAGGAAGAAGCTGATACAGAAATTATCAAACAAGAAGCTGAAAATACTGACCCCGCTTACTGGATCAAACTTCTGCGACATCACTATGAGCAGCAACAAGAAGACATTGCGAGGACACTCGGAAAAGGTATTTAAAATAGAAATCCCGAATATTTCATGATTCATGTCCTCATCTGTGAATTTTTACTGATCCAACACTTTATTTCCGAATCAGGCAAACGTGTGAGAAAACAAGTTAATTACAACGACGGTGGAGTGACTGGTGATCAAGGTACAAGGGATGATCAACCATGGCAGGAGAATTTGTCAGATTATAACAGTGACTTTAGCGCACCTAGTGACGATGATAAAGAGGATGATGACTTCGATGAGAAAGGTGACGGAGATCTTTTGTCCCGTAGAAGTAGACGTCGTTTGGAGAGACGTGACGAAAAGGACAGACCTCTGCCACCACTCTTGGCAAGAGTTAATGGAAATATTGAGGTACGTCTTCCGCACGCATTTTTCAATTACTGTTATCATCATTTTTACACATGAATTTTTATTTTATTGAATGCTCCATCAATTTCCCCTTAATAATTCGGAACTGATCTTCTCTTTCAGGTCCTTGGTTTCAATGCCAGGCAACGTAAGGCATTCCTAAACGCTATCATGAGGTATGGAATGCCTCCACAGGACGCCTTCAATTCGCAGTGGTTAGTTGCATGACTGGAATTTTTTGTTTACCATGTTTTTATAATTTATATGAACATCATTCGACGCGTACTCATAAATAGAGAGCTAGAATTGTAGTTGGAACTGCATTAATCTGTAGGTTGGTGCGAGACCTGAGGGGCAAATCGGAAAAAAACTTCAAGGCCTACGTCTCATTGTTTATGCGGCATCTGTGCGAACCCGGTGCTGATAATGCTGAAACTTTTGCCGATGGAGTTCCGAGAGAAGGTCTTAGTCGCCAACACGTCTTGACCAGGATTGGGGTGATGTCGCTCATCAGGAAAAAGGTAAAATTCTCCTTCAATTTCCGTATCATTCACATCGAACATTTTGAAATTAATCAACGAAAATCGTAGGTTCAAGAATTCGAACACATAAATGGCTACTATTCGATGCCAGAAATGATTCGCAAGCCCGTCGAACCTGTCGAACCTGTAAAAGCGGAAGGAGCTGGTGACAGTGGAGCTACTGGTACAAGTAGTACCAGTGCAACACCTGCCACATCAAACGCTCCAAGTCCCAGTCCGGCCGCTACGCCAACCCCCGTTAATATTTCTAATGATCCCGCCGTTAAACCTAATGCTGAGTCTCTAGAGTCGAGAGAAACTAAGGAGGATGTTAAGGAGAAAGACAAAGAGGTAAGGATTATTTTATAACGTGAGAATTTACATTTCGGGTCTTATGATTTTGAGTGTAGGGATTTTACTAAAACTGTTTTTTTTTTTTTTCTAATTACAATAGACTACAGACGCACAAGAAATAAAAGAGGAGCAGAAAGAGTCGAAAGAAGAAGAAGAACCTAATAAAGATAAAGAGAAAGAGGAAGAAAAAGAAGAGATCAAACCGACAGATGGGGAGGCGGAAAAATCCGAAAAGGCTAAAGACAAGGTTGAGGCCAAATCAGAAGATAAGCAGCCAGTAAAAATCGATGAAAAACCCGAAATCACTGAAGTCAAGCCCAAACCAGAGTCAGAAGAAGATGTAGTCATTGTTAAAGATGACGATGACGAAACGGACAAAAAAGAAGTACGTTAACTTAAACTCACAATTTACTTCGGAAATTCTTAAAGATCGAATAATTTATTTTAAATGTATCTTTTGCTCACAGGAAAAAGAAAGCAAACACAAAGAGACGAAGGAATCCGATTCGGAGGCAACAAAACCAAAGCGCAAGTTTATGTTTAATATTGCTGATGGTGGTTTCACCGAACTTCACACTTTGTGGTTGAATGAAGAGAAAGCTGCAGTACCTGGACGTGAATATGAAATTTGGCACCGCAGACACGATTATTGGCTGCTCGCTGGTATCGTAACCCACGGTTATGGTCGTTGGCAAGACATCCAGAACGACATCAGGTAGCTTATTCGAATCGAAGCTTATTAAATCGATGCAATATTATGAGAAACTATACATCATGTCTTTCTTTCAGGTTCGCTATAATCAATGAACCGTTTAAGATGGATGTCGGCAAAGGAAATTTCCTGGAAATAAAAAATAAATTCTTAGCAAGACGTTTCAAACTCTTAGAACAGGCTCTCGTTATAGAAGAGCAGCTCAGAAGAGCTGCTTATCTAAATTTAACACAGGATCCAAATCATCCTGCTATGAGTCTCAACGCACGGTTTGCGGAAGTCGAATGTCTTGCCGAATCCCACCAACACTTAAGCAAAGAGAGTTTGGCTGGTAACAAACCAGCAAACGCTGTGCTGCACAAGGTATGCATATAGCTATATTTTTATGGGTACATATTTCTTTTTTATTCCGAATTTTGCTCTGACTGTATTCATCTACAGGTGTTGAATCAATTGGAAGAACTTTTGTCGGACATGAAATCCGACGTTAGTCGTTTGCCAGCCACATTGGCAAGAATTCCTCCGGTTGCTCAACGGCTTCAAATGTCCGAACGATCTATCCTTAGCCGATTGGCTGCCACTGCACCAGGTGGAAATAATACTCAATCGGGTCAAGCTGCTTTGTTAGCTCAACAATTCCCCGCAGGATTTTCAGGAGGACAATTACCCGCTACTTTCGCAGGTGCAGCAAATTTCGGGAATTTTAGGCCACAGTATTCGGTGCCTGGACAACCGCCCCAAGGTTTTACAGGTAATAAGCTTATGACTATCATCTGCGCGGGCACGAGTGGAATCATGATATAATCTGTTTGGTGGAAATTTGATCTTTAAATTCGAATTTGTTTTACTTTAGCTTGAACAAGTTACCGGACTGACGGCGGCTCAAAGCATCGCATCTTGTAGGGTGCAAAGGGAACTCCTGACTAAATCATTTGCGTTGTAACCATATTTTTCGTAAATCACAATTTTTAGCTAAATTTTCATTAGCTAAGGTAAGATCTAAGCACTTAACATAATACTTAATAATAAATTCACTTTTCCTGTATTTATTATGTGTACATTTAACGTCGAATCATGTTTTTTAATGACAATATGATAATTGACGAAACAGATATAAGTTATAGAATTTTAAAATTGAAAGTAGTACACATTTAGCTTTATACTTTCAATTAAACATCGCATTGTGTACTGACATATATATGCAAAAAAAATGGTGATTTGACTTACAAAATACCACTTTGAAAATCACCGGTTAAAATACCGGTGCATTTCAGCATTGAATAATTTCACTAGGTTCGTAGTTTCTTTTTTGTTCTCCTTCAAATAAGTTTAAAGATTTTTATAATTCAATTGAAGGTATCTAAATTTACATTATTTATTGCCTAATGTCAAAGTAAGATGATTTCCCTCAGACACAGTAATATAAAGTATACGTGATTTTGGTGTAAACAAATGTATGCTTGAAGATAGACTTGTTGGATTAATGTTGTCGCATGAGTATGCAGCGCAAACGTTGTTACATGAAAATATAAAAGGCATAAAATGCTATGCTTGAGGGAACTCTTAACGTCCACCACATTACTGTAACGCAGGGGACTTTTATTGTAACAAAGTAGTAAAAATTTCTTATTAATTGTAGCGAATATAGTTCTTTTAAGCTTCTGAAAGTGTAATACCTAATCTGTTTCCACTATTTTTCCTCTTTAATAGCGCTAGATAAAATCACAGCAGATGGAACTTGATTATTTTTTTTTTTCTTTCTTTTCTTCTTTTTTTAATTGGTCAACTTATATTTCTCTATATTTTTTGAATGCGAGCTTGAAATAAAGCTACGGACTAATTCCAGATAATTCGTATTCGACTGAATTTCTTAGTCATTGTATTTACAACTGGCGCGACGAGCTTGTATCTATTTGAAGCAATAAGTAGTAGGCATAAATAATTGAGAGCAATTGAATGAGGTGATCTTGTTCCCTGTGTTATTCCAGTAGGATATGTGATATAATATTACGGAATCAGTCGCCTGAATTTACCATAAATAAACAAGATAATCCTCACTCAAGAAATAGTCAGAAATCGGAAACAAAAAGTGAATAACAAATTACTGTCTTTTTTACTACGTTATCAGAATAAAAATATAGGTTTCATAAAATTATTTCTTTTTAATTATATGACAAATCGGCTAAGGTGCCAACACTTGGCACTGGTAGATTTATAAGGATAGTATAGAAGAACAAAGAATTTGAGGAAGTCTGTTGAATCAATACGCAATCTAAATGGATAAATAATGACATTGCAATGACAAAAAAAAAAAAAATAGCACTAAGGAAGACAGTTTGTTGTATGTAACATTCCTGTCGCTGGAATAAATCAATGATAATTATAAGTTTGGATACCCTAATTAATTACTGAACTAGAAATATCTTACATAGCAATTCGGGTGGTTGTAGGGTGCATTGAATAGAGCTAAACAATCATTTGATTTCAAAAATGTTATGACAAATTTATTCTGTGAGTAACATTAGATGAAAGCACAGTCTGCACTTGTGAATTACGTTAACATGAAGAATAATATATAGTTGGATAATGCTGAATCAAGTATGCTAACATCAAAGTTAAATTAATTATTAACAAAAAGGGGCTGAACATGATTTAGAGAAGTTCTTGGTTGACCACTTCACTTTAGATTCGGTGATTGGGGATTAGATTAATCCGAAGACTCGTGGCTCTGTCGTTGCTGGACCATTTCCCTCACATTGTTTGTGTTATCTTTGAGACTTTGCTCCAAGAATAACTTGTTATTTTCCAAAGTCTTAATTTTTTCATCAGCATTTTTCATTCGTTTGTCAAGTCCTTCCTTTATGGTTGCGACATCGTCGAGAATGAACATTCTGCCCACGCTTTCATAAGTTTTAGTATTTGGTGGAAGTGAGGCTACCTCCTTCACCGTGAGATCGGCATGCTGTTTTGTGCGTTTTAGAGATTCTATTTGCACATCCGCTAGCCTCAACTTTTGCGTTGTATCAATTATTTTTTGTTGTAACTCGGTAAAAGCCTTTCTGAGCTCCTGGTCCTGTGCTTTTGCCATTTTGTTGAATTATTTTATTTACTAACCTCTGCGCTCGCTTATGTCAAAATCTGCAGAGTGCTGGCTGAAAAGTACGGAGCCACGGACTAGGATCGTTGAGAGTAGATATATGATGTATACTATTTCAACGCTAGGATCACTCAGAAATTCCTATTTAGGTTATGACAACGTTCACTGAGAGGGCGCAAGCTCGCGGTTAAAGCAGCTAACTGGAAGCTGGAGGAACTCGAGGCTTGAGCAAGAGCGAGAGCAAGAGCAAAGAGAGGACCGGTGAAGGAACGATAGAATGATCATGTGTCTCGTGTGTATGCACGTAGTGTGTAACCTACAAGTGAACAGAAAGTGAAATTCAAAACATCAATTGATAACGTTGATTAAACGTGCCATTATGACATCCAAGACAGTGTTCATAACTCAGGAAGGGCCAGCAAATGCCTTAGCCCTCAACAAAGACAATACCCAAGTTGTGATCGCAGGACGCAATGGTGAGGAATTTTATTTTCCCTAATTTATGGAAATGAAGAGGAAATTCTAATTAATCATCGACATTTCTCCTGCAGTGTTCAAGATCTTTACCCTTCTGGAAGAGAGGTTTGAAGAAGTTTGCAACCTGCGAGTCGGCAAGAATCTCAATCTAAACTTCTCCTGTAACGATGTTGCGTGGAATTTAATTGATGGTGAACACCACATAAAACATACCTTCAAAAACATACACCTACTTTAGTTACAGTATCTTAATTTTCATTGCTCCACAGATCACATATTGGCTACTGCAGCCACCAATGGAGCTGTTGTAGTATGGAATTTAAATCGTCCCTCACGTTCAAAACAAGAACATGTTTTCATAGACCACAAGAGAACAGTGAACAAAGTTAGCTTTCATATGACAGAGCCCATGTGGTTGATATCAGGCTCGCAAGATGGGACGATGAAATGCTTTGATCTCAGAGTTAAAGAAGCTGCAAAAACGTTTTATAGGTTTGATTTATTAGGATTGTTATTTTAGGCATCAGGAAAAACCAATCTAAGCTCAACTTAATTAGTAACAATTGCTATTGTATCACAGCAATACCGAATCTGTCAGAGATGTTCAATTCTCCCCACATCAGCAATATACCTTTGCGGCTGTGTCAGAAAATGGTCATGTCCAACAATGGGATCTAAGGAAACCTGATCGATGCTTTCAACATTTCACAGCTCACAGTGGGCCGATTTTTGCTTGTGATTGGCACCCTGAAGCATCTTGGCTAGCAACAGCCTCACGTGATAAAACGATCAAGGTATGCAATTTGAAATAAATGATGAGTTAATCGTGTCATCAACAATTCCTGTACTTGCTATCAGGTCTGGGATATATCTGCTAAGCCTACCTGCGAATATACTATCCATACAATAGCATCTGTTGGCCGTATAAAATGGCGACCTCAAAGAAAATACCACATTGCAAGCTGTGCTTTAGTTGTTGATTGTAGCATAAATGTATGGGACATCAGAAGGCCATATATACCATTTGCAAGTTTCAATGAGCACAAAGATGTTCCTACTGGTGTAGCATGGAGAGGAGATCCACAATATTTCTTGTCAACCAGCAGGGTGAGTTCTCAAAGCTCTTGTTTTAAAGACTGATAAGCGCACCGAATTCATCTGTTACTCTTGTGACTTAGGACTGTACCTTATATCATCACGTATTCAAAGACGCCACCAGACCAGCAAGCAAAGCAAATCCTCAAGGTATTGCGCTTAATTCTAAAGGCGACGTCGCGTACGCTTGTAAAATTAGTGTTAACGCGCCGACCACTGTAAAACAATTGACTAGTATCATGAGGTAATTATCGAGTTAATTATGTTCTCTTGAATTATACAAGCCCCTTTTCTATCAATGTTTTTACTATTTACAGAAAATCTTCCGCGAGCAATGATACCTTCTGTATGGCCTCTAGTATGATGCACAGATTCACAGAAACTGCACCTCGCGAACCCAAGTGGTTCAAAGAATGTGCTGAAGGATACTTACTCAGTGGAAGACTCAATGATATTTGTGACCACAATGCAGCTGTTGCCATTTCTGCGGGCAGAAATGACGTGAGTATAACTTTTCCTTCAACGCACATTTCCACATTATTGACTATTTTCTATTCGAATAAAAATTTATCTTTCTCACAATGAATTAAAAATTGCAATAGATAAGTACAGTGTGGAGTATTATGAAAACATTGTATGCAAATCCACTTGGTGACATGTTGAAATCGTCTCCAAATGTTTCTAAAGAGGATACTGTGAATACCCTAAATTTGGCTCAAATAGCCATTGGATCAACAGTTGATCAGTCTAACACAGGTATGTTCATCCCAAAGAGAATGCAAGGCGAATTATTACGAAAAAAAAGTGCGTAATATTTTGTAATGATTTACATTAGAAAGATCGAACTTTCAGGTCACGAAAATGATGTGAAATCTTTACAAGGAGAGGCGCCTGGTGTGATAAGTGGTGGAGATGATGAGACTGAAACTGATGAAACAACTGAAAATCAAAATTTTATTGGGCCTATACTACCCAGGTACATTTCAAACTTCACTCGCAGTATCACCTCTGGATGTGAAATAATTTGATCCTGATTTGGCAAACTTGAAAAACAGCTATCGGCGTTCGTTACCCGGGCACAAACGGCAACCAAAAGGGGATTTCTTCTTCGGAGAAGGAGAACTGGAGCCGATAACGATGGAATATAGTTCCGGATACATACAGAACCTCATGAATCACGAAAATGATTGGACATTACCTAAGGAAGCTTTTCCTCTACGACACGAAATACAGGACAGATCTCCGCCTCCTGAACAATTTCCAAATCATTCTCCGGATATGAATGACAATGACTCAGGATCTGTCACAGTAGAAGATCAACCTTGCGAATTAATAGTGACAGCGGTTCCTAAGCCATTATTTTGGGACCCGACGCAACTGATCGAGGAAGCACTGAGGCACCATGCAGCAATTTTAGATATTCAAACTTCCGCATCTATACTCATTGCTCTTGGAGAAAGGCGGAATAGTTTGAACATCGAGGCAGCAACTCAAGAGCACTGGTTATTAGAATATATCGATATGCTGGGGAGATTCAAATTATGGGAAATCGCCACTCAAGTAAGTTGAAATATAAAATATTATTACGTTAATTAAATTAAAGAGTCTAATTAGCATGTGATACATTTTTCTACAGATTATACAATTGGCCTGGATGCCGTCTGTTTCTCAATTGAATCAACAGTCAACTACGATACATGCCTGCTGTACAACGTGCACAAAACCATTGCAGAGGTCCGCGTGGCTTTGCGATCGATGTCATACATCGACACACGCTCTCTGTTCAATTTGTCACCAAGTAAGTAGAATTCATTATCTACGTTTGACACGGAAATTTTTTCACATCTACTCAACTTGTTACATGAAATTCTTAGGTTGTACGCGGTGCTTATGCGTGGTGTCAAGGTTGTGCTCACGGGGGACATGTGGTTCACATGAATGAGTGGTTCGAGAGTAATCGCCAGTGTCCAACAGGCTGTGGTCACGTATGCGAATTTACTTAATTTTAAAACTTACTGTTTATTGGGTCAAACATTAGTATTTTAAAAATTAAGACTGCCCGTATGCTCAGCAAGTATAGAGCACTGTATATAATAAAAGATGTATATAGGTGTGCCAGTTTCTACGTAACTGACATTCTCGAGATACTAAGTACTTATTTCATGTCAAATGGTACGAATCTAGTCATCACATGTATTCTTACAGCATATTTTTTATGTTCGGAAAATGAGAGTTCGATAACTTACTCGTATGACCTACGACCAAAAGAAAAACGACAGGGAAGGGTTCTCATTTTTAAATCACTTGAAAGCGCGTTGATAAAATTTTCATCAACCGTGTATTCATATTAAAGGTACATAAATTATATTACAATTCGTCCAGTGATTCACTGACTGATTTAAGTGGATAGTATTGTGTAATATATGTATATATTAATAAATTCAACGAGGAACTCTCGTAAATTTTTGATACTTGAAAATTTCATTTATCGGCAACTTATATAACTCTGGCAAGTTTTATATAAACATCGATACACAAGTGTATAAATTAATCGGATATTGTCACAATTGAATGTTACATAAACAATGTGACCTGTTGCTGCCTTTCTTTTTTTTTTTTTTTTTAGGTTGATTCTTTTCTTTTGGCTATTATTGCCGTATTGAGATTGTTTCGAAATTCGCGTCAGTGTTAGGCCAGTAAGTCCTTTGCAGTTTGGGCTTGATTAATAAATGTGTTATTTCATATTTTTACTCGCTAGCGTAAATGTTAAGCCGAGTCCTATATTCTTGATGAGGAAGCCTACAATCGTTACAGAAACATCCTGATATTAAATTCAACTAATTTATAATATTAAAGAAAAGGCACGTTCACCAGTTGGAAAAGTACAAAAATATGAAAATAAAGTTTAACATAGTAATTTCTGTTTTTATATTTGAAGAAAAAGATTAAAATCTACACTCGCATAATCACTGGGAAATTATTAAAGTAGTACCTTGATCGCTCTTGAGCCTATCCGTTACAAAACGCAAAATTCCTAGCACTGAGACTTAATAAACCTAGAAGAAAAAAAAATAATATATATATATATATATATATCTATGTAATATGTATGTATAAAAACACACTACTGATAATATCTTAGACGTTTTGTATGATGCATAGAGTTTGTTGAAAAAAGAAACAACTGATTTCAAAATGCTGCTCGATACTGACTACAGAGAAAGTAATGAATTGTAGTTATCTGTTCTACTTTTTCTAAATTGAGACAAATGATGTGGAACCGAACTGATATTATAACGTTACGAAAGCAGTCGTAGATCGCGAAACGCGAATAAAAATTTCTCTTCCTAATACTATTGATGGGAAATGTTAGCACATGATAACTGGGTATTGTTGTGTTGTGTTGTAGAAAAATTACAGAAAAATATCACATGTCCCAAAATATCGACAGTGCAAGTAGTGTGATTTTCTTTCTCTTGTGACATTGTAATATATTTGCTAATAGTTTGTACGAAATTTCAATAACAAAGAATATTCATGGTGCACGATTTGTCCGCAATGTCTTTGAAAAAGCAGATGTCCAGGCTCAATGATTATTATCTCATCATAAAGAAATATGAAACTGGTCCATATGAAATATATCTTTATCTGCTTCGTTATAGGTATATAGTTCAATGCAGAGATACGAGGTACACCATTGAAAATGATGATTCTTGTTTCAATTCTGTTAAAGTAGTACGCAGCAACTTGGTTTCTTCTTTCGCTCACCCCCCTCACCCTGATTTTCTTGAGCCTTGCGCGCAGCTATAGCACGCATCAAGTCAAAGAACACCTAGAATTTATATTCATTCAGTTCTTTTTTCTCCAACGAAATTAATAAGTTATTTAATATATGACGAAAGTCGGCAGTAGACGGAAAAAAAAAACTTGGTGAATTTCATGTCTGAAAAGTAAGTTCATAAATTTAGACAAAGACTAGCTGTTAGAAACTGAACAATTATATTAAATTGAAACTATTATACAAAGTTACAGAATCAAATTACAACACGATAATTAACGTTCAATTAAATTTTGGTACAATTGATATTTCATATAAATTCAAGCATTCTATTTTGCGAAAGCTGTGCTACGCTGTACAAGACTGTTTTAAATAGAGAGAGAAACAAAAAAAATTAAACGATTACAATAAAGAAACGTAGAGCGTTTAGAAACGAGCTATAGTGCGATAAATAAAAGACTAATATATTTACGTCAGTATGAAGATCCTGTTGAACTGAAATTAATGAAAAAAAGAAAGTAAGCAACGCAAGAGATAAAAATTTTTTATACGTACATTAATTATTTTGCGAAAGTTCGGATTTCAAATTTTTTTTTTCCATAAATTTTGTGAATAAATTAAGCATGAATTTTTAAACATTCTAGAAAAAGGCCAAACAAAAAGCATGTAATGTAATTAAATTACACTCAGGTGTATCCGCGTAATGGACAACAGACTTAACATGTCATAAAAAAACTTCTACGCACGGAACAAGACTGTCACCGTGTTAACATTTCAAGAATATTAAATAGGTATATTTTACGTATAAGTATATTGAAGAAAAAAGTGCAAGATGAAATTGCCAACCTATAGAATAATGCACATCTTTTTCTTTCTCTTGGCGCGATCCTTTCCACGGCCATTACTTGCAGATTTATCTTCGATCTTGCGCGACCTTATCTCACGCATCAGGTCGAAAAATACCTGAAAATGCGCAAGGGAGCTCCATCTCAAGACTCGTAAGCATAAAGCTGATAGAAAGTTCTACATATTGAATAAGGTTCTTGTCTGACTGTGTAAGCAATATAAAATTATGTAGTTGGACGGAAAATTCCGATATACGAAGAAAACCAAAATTATTAGGTGCTTTTCAAAGTTAAATAATAAATCAAATGCACGAGTCTTTCGAACTATAATTAAAATAATTTGAATCAAACCAAACGTGCTAACGTCTATCTGTAGAGAAAAATTTAATCATAAAGCTCATGCATATTCATTATAGATAACTCTGTCTGATTGATGAATAAGAACAGACAGCCGAACAGCGAAATGCAAACATATAAAGATTCAAGCTTGACTTATGTGATATTGCCATTGAAAGCAGCATTCTGGTACCTGCATTGAATTTTCTCTTACTCTGAACAAACTACTGGATTAACTTGAGGGCCAGAGTATGTTAGTAAAAAATATACCTGAGAGCTATTATTCAAAATTTTCATTAGGTAAGAAAAATGAACAAACCTTGTCAACGTTTTCTCTTGTTTTTGCACTGGTTTCGACGTAGGGAACTCCCCATTGTTGAGATCTAGCTTGCGCCTCGGCTAAACTGACTTTTCGTTTTCCTTGAAGATCACTTTTGTTTCCCACCAGTAGAAAAGGAATGTTTTCGTCATTTTTGACCCGCAATATTTGTTCTCTGTTGGAAATATGTGGTTATTAAACTTAACCGAGCTATGATCTTGGCTTAATCAAGTTATTGCCGACTTTCATGTGTTAAAATATGCGATAAGACAGAACAGGCCCATGGAGCAGGGGGTCAAGGTTTACGGCGAGGAAGTGGCATAAAATATCTTCACTCCGTACGAGTGATACATTTAGTTTTTGATTCTTACCTAAATTCTTGAGTGGCTTGAAAACTATCATCTTCAGTAATAGAAAATACGCATAGAAAGCCTTCACCACTGCGGAAATAGTTATCTCTGATAGCTGCATAGTCTTCTTGACCTGCTGTATCCAAAATATCTATTTGTACTTCTTCGGCATCCAATACCACCTTCTTTCTGTATGAGTCTGCTTTTGTTGGCTCGTAATCTTCGACAAACTAAAATTACATATCATCTGGGTGAAAGAATTGAATTATTAGAAATAAGTGCAGTGCAACAATGGTGATATAACTAATTATTTTCAGTTTTTGTGGAAACTGAATTCTCAGGCATAGCCAAATAAGGAGTTGGATAAAACACCCACGTACTTCATCATACATGAACTGTAGTGTGAGGGCAGACTTTCCAACACCTCCACTTCCCACCATTATGACCTTATGAAGGGCCTGCGTTGCCCCAGGTTTCTTAGACATATTGGATTGCTCAAATTCTACCTGTAAAGCCAAAACATAAACATCATTTATTCATGTCAAATATTCAGACAATTAGCAAAATAATAAACTCTCTTGTTAGCATTTCTGAGAAGAAAATCTCATGGGTTTTTCTGTGCCATAATCACTTCTCATTGTAATCAAGAACAAAAGATACTCCGGGAAACTTTATTGTTAGCATGGGAAATAACGGGAGGAAAATTTACTTCCTTTATTTACATTTCCTGCATGTACTTGACACATATTGTTTTTGTTACAGTAAAAAAACCTACTAGCTGGTACACAGCAGTTGATTTTCTTGAGTTAAATAATTGTGATAGATTTGATAGCAAAGATTTGAATGTTTCATTTGCTGTTATCTCAAGACTGGCGACACAATTGCATAAAAGTAATCTATCTTGACAGTGATTACATGTATTATCGGAACTCGACATGATAATCTGGTAGTTTGAATGATATTTGATACCTTTTAGAAAGCTGATAAATAATCAATTAACACGGTTTTTAATTGATTAAATAATAGACTGACAAAACAAGAAACAGTATAGTTTACAGAATTCAATCACGAGCTTTGTTGCAACAATGTGACAGTGTTATTTTTTGTTAGTAGTCAACCAAAAATTGACAGAATTATTGTTTTTTGAAGAAGATTCATCAGGGGGATGTGAATGTGACTAGTTGAACGTAATTAGAATAAAGTATAAGGGCGTATTCATGGTATGAATAACCAAAAGGCGTTGCCGCGCTGTCGTTTGGTGGTACATTGCTGGGGTAGACAATATTCGTATCAAATAATAAACTGAGCTTGCACTTATAAAACATTTTGACGACTCAGGCCAAATTGGTTAATCAAGCAGTATTAAAATGAGATAATAGCAGAATCGAAATTGTTAATTACCTTTAAAAAATCAGTCAATTATCAAGCTTCTGACGTATCGTATCGTATGCTCGCAAACGCTCCGCATCCGTGTGATCCGTCATACGCTGGTTCACCAAGTACTAACTGACGGCGCTGCTGAAATTCGTCTGCTGGCTGTCATCGATATCTGTCACTACCAAATATTGACAATATTGATCGCATTTATAATGATTTAAAAGAATTCATATTCTCTTTCAACCATCGTTACAAATACAGTGCGTTAGAGTATTGAGAAACTCTTCAAAATCTTTTTCTTGCATATTCACTGTTAATGATATTTCATAAATTTCGTGTTGTTCGTGATACGAGCTTCGCGCATGCGCTTATTTTTGTTTAGACGCAAATTTATCTAGGTTATGCGGCTGAAAAATTCCTAAAATATTCCTAGAAATATCAGTGATTATTTCTGTAATTTTCCAAAATTATCCTCGCAGTATGTTTGTATTTTTGAATGACTAATAACAGTGACATTTTTCGCATATTAATTAGTGTTCTTCGTTATCGGAATCTTACGAATGTTCTTTTGCCGGTGTTGGATTTTCGACGTAATTATAGTCGCATGGGTGAAATGCCACTATGCTAATATGTAGATATTCTTGTACGTAAATATCAACATAAAGATTAACGTTAAGAAAAGACAGCAATGGGTAGCGTTAAGCTGGATGTACAATGGTCTTCGATCCACCCGAATAGATTCATTACATGGGGCACAGAAATATGTCTCTATGAGGTATCGCAGAATAGAGATACCACTAGGCCTTCATGTGAGTGCAGATTTAAACTACGCCAAAAAGCTATTTTCTCTTGATCGATGTAAACAGCTATCTGCATCGGTATTATTTAATCATTGTTTTACAGGTATAAAAATCTCTGATACAACAGTTGCTCATTTGCTGGCAACGAATACAAATCATCACTATGTTAAATGTATTGACATCTACACTCAGCCTGAGCCAGATATTTTACTAGCTGTTGGACAGGCCAATGGAAAAGTTGTGCTGACTACATTTGGACCAACAGCTTTCGATTCACTAGGGCTCACTGGCAAGGAACTTGGTAATTCATTTTTATTGACTACTGAGTTTTATTAGAGTACCAATGCCTTCCATGACTTTCATTTCATCTGTCTAGCTCCTAGACATGCAAGGCAATGTAATGCTGTTGCATGGAATCCAGTAGACCCAAATTTGATAGTTTCTGGCTTAGATAAGCACAGAACAGATCATTCTGTTTTGTTATGGGACGTATTAAAAAGTCCAGTGGGTTCTCATCATCACAGCAACACTCAGGCGGAATCTTTGAGACCAATAGCTGAAGCTGGAGTTTCAGAAACCTGCCATTCCCTTGCTTGGTTTATTAATGAACCAAGATGTTTGGTTGTAGGGATAAATAACAAGCATTTGAAAATCATTGACTTTCGAGGTAATTTTCATATTAATCGGTAAATGTACAATGTAATGTGTTCTCTGATGGTGAACGCGAGTGTTCTACCTCTTCATGTTGATTGATCAATTTGTATGCCTAGATTCTGTAAAAGTGGTAAATTTAACACCAACAAAAGCTGTATACAGTCTATCTGTGGATCCACACAACGATTCTCACCTAGTTTCGCATATTGAAAATCAAATACTTATTTGGGATACGCGTTATTTTGAGAAACCAATTTTGACATTGCCGCAAAGCAGACAAGTAACCAAAGTATTATGGTGCCCGACAAGACACAATCTCCTAGGATCCTTACAAAAAGATTCAGGTAAAATTTCGACGTTCCTCAAATGCGTATTGCACGAAGATCTCTAGGACAATTTACATTTACACGATTATTTTTACATAGGGTCCTTGCATCTTCACGACGTCCAACATTGCGGACTAGCTGGGGGAGAGGAAACTGAACCTGGAGCTCTGGAGAGAACTGTAGCTCCACCATGGTCTAGTCCGACTAGTTTTTCATGGCATCCAACTCATGCAAATAGATTATTGGCTATATCACAGCAAGGTGTGTGCGATGAATGCCTTTTATGTGCCCGTCTTCTAGGCAAACCTGAATCAGTTTCTATCATTTACATGAGATCTTCAAATTCCAGGACTGACAGACTACACTGTCTTTGAAAGAATAACCATCAACTGGTCAACCAGATCGCATCTGGCATGGAATCACGCTTCGAAATCATTTAAATACATTTACAGTGCGGACAATCTTTATAAATCGTTGAACGATATTTCAATGCTAACAAAGAGTCGAGCTATGCTAGACTACGGTCTCCTCGTTAGTATTCACATTATTATTTATAACTAGTAATTGTCTGCATCTGCTATCGCATCTGGTATAATGTATTTTATCTTGGTACAGCCTGAATTATCGCAAAATGGCGATTTGGCTGAGAACGATACACTGAAAAACTTGTGGCAATGGTTATATCTCAGTCACTCCTTGGTCGAGGATGGGACGATTAGCAGTTCGGAGAACAAGCATCCAGGTGTGAGGTAAATCACTTTTCCTAACTTGTGTTGACGTTAATCAAGAACGTGATAAAACATTTTTATCCTCACACAGAACTGTTTTGAAACTCGATGGACAGCAAAATTGTAATAACGGCTTTACAAAGTCTGAATTGGTACATCGACCATGGGCTGATATAGGATCGAATCATGCTGCTAAAATATACAGGTATGGAGCATAAATTCGCCAGAAAACGATCAATCGATGTCAAGTTTTCACAATATGATTTTTACTATTTCGACAGATCGGTGGATCGGGAAAAAGCGCTTCAGCTGTGCGGCTGGAGGTTTGACAAAGAAACAAATGCCCTGTACAATAACGCATTCTTGGATAGATTAGAAAGAGAAGGAGCCTATCCGAGAGCAGCGGCTATATCCGTTTTCAACCTCGGGCTAAGACAAGCCATAGAAATTCTAAATAGAGGTGCTGATAAAATGTCAATAGCCACAAATCTGAACATCGTTGCCATGGCTTTATCAGGTTTCTCTGAGGATAGAAACAGTATGTGGCGTGAGCTGTGCCTCAAGTCAAGATCACAATTGACCGATCCATATCTCAGGGCCATGTTTGCGTTCCTGACTGCTGACAATGAGTCGTACGAAAATGTTCTTGTGTGTATAAAAATCGATTGATCATTCGCCAACATAAAATGTTTCGAGTGATTTCGACTCATCATTTTTATTGGTTTTCAGAACGAGAATGGAATGGCTGTCGAGGACAGAGTAGCATTTGCGCTAATGTTTTTATCCGACAGTAAAATACATGAATATTTAAAGAAGTTGACACAAAAATTGACTGACGAGGGTAACTTAGCTGGAATTTTGATTACTGGTATGTGAAAGTATGAATGGTGTCTGAATGAACCATTGGAATTCGTAGAATGTATATCTGCAGTTGAGAACACGTTTTATTTTTGCAAGGCGCCAGCTCGGAAGGGATACAGCTGTTGAATAGATACTTAGAAATAACTGGTGATGTACAAAGTTGTAGTTTAATCGCTATTCGGGCTTTGACACCAAAACTACTCCAGGATAATCAGGTTCAAGTCTGGATTGCAAGGTAATAAATCACTGCCTCAAAGCAAAAATCAGATAAGTTGAACAAAATGAATTTTGCTGCCAGTTATAGAACACTTCTGGATGCATGGAAAATGTGGAATCAACGGGCACACTTTGACATTGCGATGAGAACGTCGACAAACGAAAAACCGCCGCAACAAGTATACATATCGTGTAACTTCTGTGGAAAAAGTATCTCTGCATATATGCAGGGCTTGAGTAGAGCCAGAGGACCATTCGCTAGGCTGGGGAGTACATCTAACAAACTAAAGGTTGATGTTGCTCTACAGATTACATTTACATGTGATAGTCATAGAAATTTTTGACAAATTGTCATTGCAGATGTCATCATGCCCAAGTTGTCGTAAACCATTGCCTCGTTGTGCAATCTGCTTGATGCACATGGGTACAGCTAGCGGCTTACAGACTGGAGGAAGCACAACGAATAGGGGCGAGGATGATAGTAAGTTAACAGAATTTAGTAGCTGGTTTACTTGGTGCCAAACCTGTAGACATGGTGGCCACGCAAATCACATCACACACTGGTTTAGGTGAGTATCATCAACATATCAAGGAATCATTGAAAAATGTTATATTCTACAAATATTTTTTACATACGTGGTTGTGATGTACTTAAAACAAAAATTTATATTTCAGAGAACATTCTGAATGCCCAGTAACATCTTGCACATGCAGATGTTTTTCACTGGATGCATCGTGCAAAATCGGAGTTGGAGTTTTATAATCTGTGTAAGATAGTTGATAAGTTATAATAAAAAAAAGGACATTATTTAATATTATTCGAACTTTCTTAACATTGCTTTTTTCATGCCAAATGACTAGCATTAAGAGCTTACTTTGTTGCGTACAAACTTGATGAAAAAATGAAAACGATGAACGTAACAACAACAATCACCTGCCTCAAACTATAGGTAACATGTAACTGAGACAATATTATTGAAACCTCAGAAAATGGTGTTTGTTTCAGACATTTTCCACTTGTTATTTCCCAATGTATTGGAAAGCACAATGAGTTCGTTGTATTGTTCTACATCTGTGAACAAGTGAAACAAAATTTTAGAACATGTTCAGAACTAGTTAATGCTGGGCTTGCTAGAAGAATCGCGATCGATCGATAAAATGTATAATTTACCGAATTTTTCTGTCATTTCTGGTGTAAACTGGATGAAACTATTACAGGAGACACTTGACTTTGACTGGACAGTACCATGGACTTCGACATAGCCCTCAAGGTAGCTATCGATTGGCTCCTGCAGAGCAACGGTGACAAGCATGTTATCGCTCGTCTTCAATTCTAAACTAGTTCCGTTTGAACTGATCTGGAAAATGCAATACATCATACATTTGAGGCGAGATTATTTAAGTAAAAAGTTCACCGTGATTGCTGGCATGCCATAACCTGCTAAAAGATCGGCTATAAACAGAAGCCCCAGATTTATATCATGCGCTTACTTTGTTAATGGAGCCAAGTAATATTATTTGATCGCCGACGTGCTGGGCGAGTAGCTGTCCATTGATACGTTTTTTGAGCATAATTTCACAGAATTGTCTACACGTTTAAACAAGCGGTTACAAACAAACTTGCAATTAGGCGCGAACCAATTACGCATTTGCATCGCAGTGCACGCAACCCGTGGTCCAGAATCGACCAATCCGCGATTGACATTTGAGATAATCGACAGCCTGCATGTCTGACGTGCTGTGTTGTGGAACGTAAATTAAGTTGGATCAGTGAAAACAACGTTTGAATAAATTGTGGAGATCGTAATTATGAAAGATTCATTCAATCAGTCATCACCAGCGTCTAATGATTCCTCGACAATGGACCTGATCGTCGATCCTCCTAGGAGAAGATTTCCATGTTGCATCGTTTGGACGCCAATACCCCTTTTGACGTGAGTTAACTTGATATGATTTGAGCAACGAGGAAAAATAAAGATCACTTGCAAGATACAGTAGTAAAGAATCTCGAAGTTGAACTGAGTGACTACGTGGTCATTTTCAAACAATGTGGATCAGACCGATGAATGATGTCTTCTCTGCAAGTTTTTGCTTATATCTAATGTTTTCATCTTTTCGTCTTTCAGATATTTCTTTCCGTTCATCGGGCACATGGGAATTGCAACATCTACAGGAATTATAAGAGATTTTGCCGGGCCATACTATGTGTCAGAGGATAATATGGCATTTGGGAAACCGACAAAGTATTGGCAATTACACTATAATAAGGCAAAGGGTGGTGCGCAAGGGTGGGATTCGGCCGTAGCCGAAGCAAGTGATATTTACAAGACACGAATGGTGAATAAATAATTGGGATATCTAACCTTGGAGAAGCAAATTGTGAAGGATAGTATTAAGTATCAATAATTTTCCAGCACAATTTATGCTGCGATAATTGCCACTCTCATGTTGCAACTGCGTTGAACTTGATGTCGTATGAAAATTCAAGACGATGGAATATGGTTAAACTTGCCGCATTGATGCTTCTTCATGGAAAATATGTCAGGTAAGATAAATTTTTCAACCATCCGCTTGGCAGAAATACAGTATAAAATACTGCTATTTTACATTTGCTATGGTTTCGATAGCACAAAAAAATCATTACTTGAATCTCTCTAAATCTTTAAAATAGACAATTAAATCTTACAGTTTTTGTGCTGTTCTGAAGACTTGGCTACCGTTCATCATTCTTGTCAGCATATTCATCTGTCTTTATTTATTTATTTAATTAGGTATAGGTGGATTTCTATGAATTAATACAGACTGATTGTATAGATCGTGGAATTTTTATTCCACACTTATTTACATACATGACCAGTATTTTCTGTACATAGCGTTGCTTTGATTTGTAAACACAAAATAATTACGAAACTTAAAATATTATTAAAAAATAATAAATGTAACTAATATATGTTAAAATTCATTGAAGGTTTATTCCTATTAGTAACCATAGTGCAACATTGATTAAAACACGTGAGAGTTTGATTGAATCATATTTGTAAAGCATGGCATCGCTATTATAGATTATTACTACGTTTGCAGCAAGTCTGGGTTCAATTACTATTGTGTAAGGTTGCCAGAACTTTCAATAGCAAAGTGTTCACTGCAACAAACGTGCTATAATTTATGCAAAGGTAATGTTTTTTCAGTTTAGAAGAATCAAAACTCCATCAATATTTAATACCTGCCGAATGTTGCTCGTGGATAATTTTCGATCAATGAACAACAGCATTTTGTCAATGATCGATAGCTTTCTATCCGGCAACTAACAGTTTGATGAAAGTAATTTTTCACATCCCAGTTCTAGAACTGTCCATCTCGCTAATAACGCTATTTTCAAGGGCAAAATCATATGTGGTATTTTCGTTCTCTAATCTCAATATCCACGATAAAATTTCATCAACGTGGTTCATGTCTTCTTCGATATCGTCACCTATATTGTGTTCTAATTGTTTACACAGTTTAAAGGGTAAACCATTGAGCATATTTTGAATTGGATCTATGTTCTGCTTTGGCAAACTAGTATTCTCAGAGGGTGGATATTGGGGGATGTTGTTAATATTTGGGTACAGGTTGCCGGGGGCAGAGTCCCGTCCTTCATTGGTAGTAGGACCTTGAGGCTGATTTGATCTTCGTTCTACGAATATAAATCCATCTCCATTGCCTGCAGGTGGATCTTCTTCTTCAGGCGAACTCGGAGGTGAATCCCGTTTCTTCTTACCAAAGAACCAAGACATTTTCTGTAACGAATGATGAACACAAGATTTATGTTTGTATCCAAATAACAGGATCAGTTAGTACTTGATGATGATGCTGTTGACAGTGAGTGATTCGGGGAAATTTTGATAATTTTTGTAATTTTGTACCTTATCTAGATGGACCAAAAATGCATTTTAAAATAGAAGAATCATACCACATCCTAAGAGATGCATATGAAATATAATAATTCTTGCATCAACAAAATCTGACGAGAAATCTTATGCAATATAGTTGATAGTTGGGGGTGCTAGATGCATGCTTACAATTATCGTAAAAAGATTGCTATGAATTACTTTTAGGACAGATTAGTTGACAAGAATCTGCATAAGGTTTGTTCAGGGATAACAAAAATATTTCTGGAGACAATGCGTTATCCAGGGAGAGATATTTGCGAACATGAGTAACAAAGAGATAAAATTATCCTACGAAAAATGAGAAATGACATATATCAATAAGAAAACACAAACTGTCACATCGCTATACTCACGTGCAAGATTTAAAGATATCTAAACAAACGAACTACCGTGCGTTTTAGCGATGACAAGAACTGACCATACTGTACTTTGCTGCGAACGGATCGCGGTTTTTTAATTCGCGATAACCTACAGCCCCTATTACGCGTCTATAAAAAAAAAACGCGAGTCAATTTGAGTCACTTGATTTGAGTCAATTACAAAATGCAAAATGTCAGTATATCACAACTCCCCCGTGTGCCGACAGTAGCGCTGGAGTAGGGCAGGCGCCGCCATTTTAGACGCCATCTTTCTCCGTCTCCGCCATCGCGTGATCAGTCGAATAGTGCGCGCGCTGCTAGAAACTGCTCGAATCAAGGCAGCAACCGTGATTTGTAGGTTAGAAAATGGAGTAAACTGAAACATACAAACTAGCGAGTGATAAGGTGATTAGTTACAAGAGTGTTGCTGGATCAGGGAGGCGTTTATGAAGTGTAAAATAAAAGTTGCAAATTTAACGTCAAACAGTTCCTTATAAGACGCATGCGTGAAAGACTATGGCGCTACCCCTCGTAATTCCAATTCTTTCCATCTGCTATACCGTCATCAACAGAGCGGTGCTTGTCGCGGTTCAAGTTTAGAGCAAAGTTCGTTTCGATCGTTCTAACATCTAGCCCAAATCAGAGCGACATAATACTCGTAATAACCTACGGTCAGGATAAGTAAATTTATTTACTACCCCAAGTGGTGCACGCGTACTCGCCGATGATGATTTGTGTATGCAAATGGGAACTGCGTAGTTGAGAAAATCGCAGCGAGGTAGCATACTCGTCGCATTGTTTTTGTCACTGTGTACTCTAGTAAAACACACGGTGGTAAATGCCTACGTAAGATTTTCACTTGTATCCGGATGATGATGATTCGGTATCGTCGTTGGTAGCTGCCACCTTTAACGTTCTATGTATTGTTTGTGTCACAGGTGTGTTGAGTTCGGGTTTTATTTACCATTCATTTAAAAAAGAAGAAGAAAAAAATTTAATAATAATAACAATTTTTGGCCTTTTTCTTTTTTTCTTTTTTTTACTTTGCCTACAAAATCTGTGTGTTTGTTCAAGATTGTGACAGTGTTAAAACTACGATTAAAGGCAGTTAGTAGGTTTAGTGTGAAGTGAGGTAGGTCGAAAACTTGAAAAATCAAGAAAGAAAAATGACAAGCTCAATACAACCGAGGAAATATATCAACGTACGTATTTACACGTGGAATAATAATATTTCTTACTCCTCTCCTCGAAACTAATCTATCCATCCAAAAGCACAAAATCATCCTATTTTCCATTACACGTATATTTTTCCTTCTCCATTTTACTTATCAACTCGCTCCTCTCATCGCCATAATAATTTCATATATACACATATATCTATATTCGGCGTCGTCAGCCCCTCGTTATCAAACATAAATATATGCATACATGTATTCGTGATATATGCCACATATCTACCCTCCTACAATTTCACATCAAGAATTGAAAAAAAAAGAGAAGAAAAAAAAAATGCAACAGATATCCACGACAACTATTTCATCTCTTTTAGTTACGTTATTTATTCTTCGAATATCCGTACCTGAAATTTTCATAATTTTCTTACTGTTTTGATTCTAACTCATCACACTGGCCAGTGGCTAGTAAAGAGTAACTGGTGGTAGCTGGTGGCTAGCGTTCCCCAACACTTGTTAGCCACTGTTTTTAGTATCCCGCCGATGCACAAGCACAAATCCCACGTTCTTCTCTTTGTAGCTGTTATAGTTAACCGAGTAGGCTCTCCCCCTTTTAGGAATGTGCACCAGTCAACGGAATGCAGACGGTAGTTACCAGCCAATCAGAATGCTCCCAATTCTAGCATCTCTTCAGAAATTCATATTAAAAAAAAAAAGAAACAGAAAATCAAGCGAAAGAAATAACTCATTTCGATTCATTCATTTGACATTTATTTATTTTCAAATTTTCATTCGATTTTCATTTTTTTATGATTATTTTATCAATGGTACCTCATCGTCGTTACTATCAATTTTAATATTTTTCATTATTCCCGTGCGATAGAAGTCTTGAGGAATTCCCCTACTAGGTTAGCTTGTTTGTTTAGCAACGACTATTATTTATTATATACTAAACTTATATCTAGGTATACAAACAGAAGCATTGAGACGTAAACACGATGACGATGATGATGATGATAATAATAATTAAACTCGTTATCAGTTGTGAGAAAATGTAATAGATTTCCAGAATAAGTATGGTAGGCATGACAGTTCTCGTTACAAGGTATTTGAATAATTTGCGCATGTGGGTTGAATTTTTTTTTTTTTTCCTATTCTTCAAACTAACTCGCGACAAAATAAACGTATAATCTATTCTTTAGGAAAATAGTATTTCGATAAATTTAAATATGTTTTTTTTTTTTAATTTTCAATAATGATAAAACATATTTTGTTTTTAAATTTGGATAAAATAATATTTCGCATAAAAAATTGAGTTATCGTGATGAGTTATTATTTTCCAAATGATAGAATAGAATGTAGAATCCAGTTTATTAATATTTATCGAATGAATCTGTTAAAATTTTGATTGACATGCCTGCGGAGTATGAAATATTATTGCTGGAAAGGGAGATGACGACGAGTGTAGAACAGAGAATTGAGAGAATGAGAAGAGAGAGAGAGAAATCTGACTGAATTACTTGGTACTTTATTCCCCTCTCTCTCTCCCTCTCTCGATGGCTATTCATAGATGTTTGTACGCTTCGCAGACACGGGTGTAAATAAATTATCGACTATTAGCTAACCTCTGGCTATTTATACATATTGTCCGTCGATAACTAATTATTTAATTATTATTTCTCGTTACCGGACTCGTCATATTATTACATCCAAAATGGAAATACATATACTTATGTATTATTTATTTAAATTTATCAACATTCATATATGGCACATAGCATACACCTACGGTGTGTATAATTATTAAATTGAAAAGGAAAAACAAAAAAAAAAATCATCTACGAGGTCAGGATTGAATGTTTTTTTTTTTTTATTTTCATCGCACCGACTCTGCACTAACTCACCAACTCACTCACTCGCAATCAGTCGAATGTATTTAACCACGATGTGAAAATAGGCCAGGAAAGTCCCGACGATCATTGGAAGAACCGACGATTCGCCGCATCTATTTATGTTTTACTACATTATTTCATGCTCGTTTTTTTCCCTCTCATACAATGGAATACATAATTGAAAAACTAATTCCGCGGACGCTAGCAGATCGTTTTAATTTTCTGTAAAAATGATTTTTCAAATTATATATCAATATCGCAATCATCAGCTGTTGTATATCAAGTCGATGTATTTGAATCTGATCAAATCTGTTCGTCCCAATTATTCATTTGTATGTAATTTTTGTGTTTTTCATATTTTCTCTTCTCTTCTGTTACAGTAAAACTTAAAAAAAAAAACATATATTATACGCATAACGTATATGTGTGACGTGCTATTGGGTGATCAACTGCTGCAGTGGACATTAGGAGTAGATTAGATGCAGTGTGAAGTGGATTTTCGAACGACCAGTATGTCGAGTGACAACCCGCCGACAACCACGGTTTCACCTAAAGGTAAATATCCAAATTTATAAACGACAGAAAATGTGTGGAAAAAAATTATCACATATCTTTGCTGTAAAATTCAATCACAAAATTGATCTCTTAATGGACTAGAGATCGTACGTACTGATAATTCATGTGAAAGAATGCTAAAAAAATAGATTACAGGATGAAAGGGAGGGAAAGAAAAAAAATTTACCTCGAATAACGATACCGTAGATTTCGTTAATTAATTAGTTGAAAATTCGTGCGTTGTTTTTGCGGTTATCAGCTATACATGCAGATGATGTATGATTTATAATTGATCAAAAAACTCGAAAAATGCAATTTTTTTGGGGGAATTTTTTTTGACTTTATCGGTCATTCCCCGTATTCATACACACATGCTTATGACATCGTGTGAGTTTAATTAAGTTTTTGAATTTTTTTTTTTTTTTGATTTATAAATTTCCCGTCTCATGTGATGTATACCCGTACAAGTATTTACATATTTTCGTGGCTATGTATTACGAATATGCATATATATATACATATGCATATTTCTATGAGCTTTGAGACGTTTAAGTAATTCTACGCAGACAACGTGGCGATTATATTCGAGTTCGAATGCGTCGACTGCACATCTATTTTTAGTTACAACACTGCCATGTGTGTCTATTACGTGTTTTGTAACCGCGTTATATTCTGCTGCTACTGCAGCAGTGGCAGATACAACTATAGGTACCGCATTGCATGCAATGATTTTTTATTTATTTATTTATTTATTTTTTTGAATTTATTTGTATATTTATTTTTCTAATTATTTATTCGTCGCACTACGATCGGTTGACGTACACATGTATAAATATATACAGTAGCTTTAATATATAGCATAAGTACATAGTTTTAAATGTAATACAAAAAAAAAAAAAAAAATTAAAACAAATTTCATAAAATATTGTAGTTACAGCTAACAAATAATATTATAGTAGAAATTCAATTATAATTTATTCGAACAGATCGAATTGTTGTAGAAATACGAATAATAATTCAGACCCAGTGATCGAATTATCGATATATCGATCGATCGATTTATTTAAATTTCTTTCGGGAAATTGGCTGAATTTATACCTCATCATATTTGTTCTATCAACAAATTATTATTATTTCGGTAGATTTTTCCTATTTTCATAACACCATATATATTACATGTACGTACATTATAGTCTTTGGCGAGTTAATTAGCGGCTGTCAATTATAGCGGGCAAAATATCCCTACGCAGCGAGAGTTAATTGTGTAAGTGTGAGGATATCGTGTAGCAAAAGTACCGAAATAATTAATACACGTCGTGATCTCGCAGTCGCGTTACGAGTAACGTTAATAATCATAATAATTAGGTATTTAAAAATAATAATAATAATCATAATAATCATAGAAATATACGAGTATGAATGAAATAGTGCGACGTAGTAGAAAATTTTAGCTATACACAAATGTACGAGAGATTTTCTAGTGTTGGTAATGGGGGTACATATATGGGGTGGTCCAAGTGAATTTCAGCACAGGGTGTATAACTGTAAAATATATAACATTTTTTTTTAGCGGCGATAGATAACCCTAGATTTGAAGAAGTTTTTTTCCAGTTTGTTCTTTTTTTTTGTTCTTTACCAAATTCTGAACGATATATTTAATTAATCGAGGGTTAAAAGAATCCTACTCGAATTCAATTTGGGACACCCAGAGTATATATATAGTATCGAGTGATCCAGCTGGGTATATGATATAATATTGTAAAGCGTATTTAGAGAGCTAAATCTTTGGCGATTTTCCATTAAATGAATGAAGAGTGAAGAATTTATTTTGAGTAAGTGTCTCGTCGCGCGTTGATGATATATTTTTTTTACATACTGCACGAACGTATGCAAATAATTTTTCTACTGTTTTTTTTTTTGTGTTTCTTGTTTTTCAAATTATATTTTAATCCATACAAATAATTTGCGCCAGAATTTATTTCTTTTTGTTAAATTATTATCATTATTATAATTTTTTTTTCCAATGTAGAATTTCGTTCGTGTGAAATTAATAATTAAATTGTCGTGCATCGATATACCTATATTATATGCATTGCATATGTATATAATGTTCAATATATTTGTATAATATTTATAAATAGACCACCTGAAATTATATTTTATATAACACGAGTCTTTATATATTTATATATATGTAATATGCACAGGTATATAACTATATATTGTTTTTCTCAGGTATTTGGTTATATTTAGTATTTTAAAAATGTTATACATATGTATATAATATTAATGAATAGGTAGAGACCGTTCGTTATTCTATTTATGCTATTATTAAACCGGAAATGGTCTGCCAAGTTTTATTTTTATTTTAATTTTCTTTTTTTTAATTTTTCGAATAAACCTATGTGTTTATGTATTTAGGGTATATAAAAGCAGCGGAGATTATGTCCAGCTAGGTATCGATATATATGCATTGAAATTTAATATATGAGAAGATGCAACATCAAAGAGTTATTTCAATTAAATATCACGTCGCGTATATATATGTATAAATATATGTAGTTATTATCTGCAAGATAATGTATATAAATATACATATACCCAAACATGTGCTATATACATATGTAGTTCTATAATTTATAAATTCTCAACGTCGCAAATTGAAACTTCAATTAATCTTTATCTATTTTTCAATTTTTATTTTCTCTTCTAATCGTTTTATTGGGTACGTATAATATATGAGGTTAGAAAGAGGCGTGTACGATACGCGTTTTTGTCGTTGGTTTGAAAAAAAAAAAGAAAGTTTGTGTGTTTTTGTATCTTTTATTTTTCATCAACTTGCGTGAGAATCTAAAATAATATTATATTGTACCTATGTAGAATTTCTTGGACGCGGTGGATAATTTAAGTTAAACTTATTTTGCGTGGGATTCATTCAAGAAGTTGAAAATATCTGCAGTTGTGAGATGATGATAAACAAACGAGGAGAGAAAATTCATCAGTGTACATAATAATATATACATATACATGTTAATGTCTATGTATATGTATATAAGGTGGTCAACAACGACCGAAGTAAAGAAGACGATGATTTGCATCCGCTCGTCAAAGAACAAAAGTCTCTTTCAACGAATCTTGAAAGAGCAGGTAGTTATCTGGTGTAATGTACAGATCGTTTATACTGATGTACATACGGTATATACCTATGTATATACATATATATATACATACCTATGTAACACACCGTAAATAGATACCTACGAGAATAGATTAATCGTTGGTCCCACATCCCTGGAGAAAGGATTAATGGGTTGTAATAAAATTCATCGTATAACATATGTTGACGTCTATAGATATTTTTAGGTGATCACCGAAATAACTACAAGGACGAAAAAAAATATATATGTATATCAAAGTTAACAATTTTTCTTTTTTTTTTCCTTTTCGTTTTCCCCACTATTTTTTCATCATCTTGAATTTTTCTCTCGTTTATATTTTTTCATATTTCGTTGAGCCGAGCAATTTGAATTTTTAGGTTTTTTTTCTCTTTCTTTTCTTTTCTTAGTTTTTGAGATTCTGAGTATTGCGAATTATAACGATGATGATTCAAAGAGAAAAAAAAATATATCGCGGGTGATTCGCGACCAAAGACGCTTTTATTATATTATTATGTATTAGGTTGTATCTTTCGGTAATACGATTCGGTATACACACCGGTTTATCATTATTGCTTTATATATTATTACGTGTGGTTAAATTATCCATATAGCGATTTTGTTGTTACGTGTATATAACCTATTATATAGTTTATTATATCATCTATTTTTACATATACCTCTCGAATCGTATAACCTAAATTATAGTACAATTATGGTATAAATTTTATAGTACAATATAACATGATATAACACTTTATATTGTGTTAACTAAATTAACCATTTTGATTTTTATCATTACTATATACTATATGTATAGAAATTTTTTTCGTTTTTTTTTTTTTTTTTTTTTTTTTTTTTGGGTAACGCGAAAAATATCATACCTACGCATGCGCGCGTTTCTACACGTATTTTATTTATATTATATCGATAGATGAGAATTTTCGAGAAACTTTTTTTTCAAAAGAAAAGAAGAAAAAATTAATTCAAATTTAACATTTTGATTTCTATACAATTTAATTTGACATTCATTTTTTTTTTCTTTTTTCTTTCTTTGGTTTCAAATATCAAATAAATTTTATTATTCTTACGCTAATTGCAACCATATATGTATAATTTGACCACAACTGTTTCTAAATATAGTTTATATGTAAAACATGAGTGTATGTAACGTTATATCGAAACGTCAAATGTGGTAGCAAAACGCATTCTTATCAGCTGGGTAGTCTATGATATATAATTCTATTTATAGAAGTTTACGAGCATTTTAACCTGGGAAAAAAAATGTGAAAAAAATTGGAAAAAGAGAAGAAAAGAAGAAAAAAAAATTACAATCAAATCGTACATATGTAGGTACGTGTAGTACATGTGAAGATTAAACTGTACATACATATAAGCTTTGTTGTTGGCTGGATATATAATAATGTGTATATGGAATACAGCTGCGAGGGGATAAGAAAAATTATGTGCATAATTTTTATTCCGAACGTGATAAGAAAAAGAAAAAAATTCTTTAGAAAAAAAGAGTAATGTTAAAAACTGATTATAGTCGTACCGCATGTCGTTGTATTATTGATGATTCAATGAATGGTAGATAATTAGAATGATAAAATAAAATTCTATTATTACATTCGTACCGCGGGCATTCAAATCTCTCGACTTTTTTACTATTATTATTATTAATTTTTAAACAAAATTATCGAGACGTATACATGTGCGTATAATATTTTGGTTTTTTCTTCTGATTTTCAAACCGAATTAAAACCGATTGAAATCGTTGCATTTATTTGTTAATTAATGGCGTAATTTTCTATTATAACGTGAAATTAAACCGATACGTAATTTGCAATGAAATTAGATAAGATAAGCTGACTATAATCGTGCTTTCGTGTATAATCGTATTTTCAATGATTATACAATCTTGAAGAAAAATTGAAAAATTAAACAATAATGAAATTATGGGTTTTCCCAGTTCGAAAAAATTAATAAAAAGTAAAGGTACGGTATTCGTGCCGCAGGAGAGGTAAAGAGGGGGGAGGGCGAAGAAAAAATAAGGGGCGCTGGGGGTCGGGGGAGGGTTACAAAGTTCTTGCTTCTCTTAGGGGGTGTGTATATATAACTATGTAAGGTATATGTAATACAAGAGCGCGTGGGGGCGGGTGAGAAACTCGATCAATAGGTACGGCCTTGAACACGGCCTTGTCGACCAGCACGTGGACGCTTGAGACAACCCCCCAAACCCCCCCCTCTCAAGACGCCAATCCTCCATACCCCCATATTTTGTACAGCAGCTACTCCGAAATCACTTACTATAAGGTGTATTAGATATTACCGAGGAAGAGGGAGAGAAATTTAGAAAAATAAAGCAAATTATATCAGAGGGTGCAAAAAAAAAAAAATTGAAACAACATAACTCGCATGAGGGATGGGGAAAAATCGGGAAGTATCATAAATGATTAAAGCCGTGGTATGTTGCTTTATATATTTTTATATAATTTTTTTCTCTTCCGCTATACATACATATGTGATGATTTTTCTTTTGAAATAATTTCACGATCAGATTTACTTTTGAGAGTGAATAAAAAAATTTCGTTTTATGTGTTTGAAGTTTTGTAAAAATGTTTTTTGTCCCATACCAATATGGATATATTGAATCTATGCTCTGTACGAGGTTTGTCATTGATTAATTTCATTGATTTATTAATTGAACTCGATGACGATTTGAATCGTTGTCAATGATTTCTCTACTAATTATATCGTTTTTTCTAAAATCGGTGGTTGAAACAATTCTAACCTCCCTTTTCGCCCCTCTTTTTACTGGCTGCACCCCTCGCCTCGCGTCATATGTTCCCATAGCAGCATTGACCGCTTCTATTTATATAACACCCTCTTTCTCTCTCCCTCTCCCCCCTCTCTCTTTCTCTCTCGCTCTCGTTTATAATACTCGACGATGTAGCATTCATAGTATATATAATGTTTAAGTATATTATTACATGTACATAATAATTCCATGCATTTGTTCCCCCATCCCTCGATTTCACTCGCAACTTGTAGTGCAGATATTGTTTGTATACGTATTACATGGTTTGGTACATTTATATAATAACTATAGGGACGGTAATGAGCGAAAACGTCTTAATAAACAACAACAAACTTTTTTTTTTCCAATAAATCCTACTTCACACTGCAAGTTTTGAAATTCATCTATTTTCATTAATTTATTGTATTTTATTTTTATTTTTTGCATCTCTTTTTCCGTCAAAACAAGCCGATTATTTTTTAGTTAGTATACGGTCACATTATATTGTGTATATTACTCATGTATTGTAGGTAAATAAGTATATGTGCATTATTATACGCGGCTGATGTTTACTTTTTGATTCATATACATCGGAATTGTATATTTTTATAAACGACTAATTGATAGGTAATATTTTACGTACATGCATATTATACGTATGGTATCTATACGTCTTCGTACATGTATAAATAAAAATTATATGTACACCGAACACGCTATTTTTATAAATACGTTTGTACAAGTGTGATATACATGTGTGCATATATTTGATGATTTATTATAAAAATCGACGACTATGCGGAAGTTTCGCAGCTTTTGAAAAATCGATATACCTATAACCCATTATATTTAATTATCGAAATTTCGTTCCTATATAATTAGGTATATCCTATATTCGAAAATTCCACTACTTATACGTTATGGACCTATAATAAAATTTTGATCATTTTAATTATTGAAAACAAAAATTGTTATTGCTCGGTCGCGGAGCTTCAGTTTTTTTTTTCTTTCAATGTATTTTTAACGCATAGCCATTTCGAATAGAATTTTTGAAAAAAAAAAATTAATAACAATAATAAAGAAGCATCTTATTTTACATACCTATGATCTATTTTTATATAAAGTAACGTTTTGAATCTCCCTGCGAATTGTATTTGAACCGAAAAAAAATTAATAATATTGAAACGTAATGCAATTTTTAGTCAGCTGTAACCGTTTGCCCTATTTTAAAAACGGATCGTTTGCCTTTAAAAAAAAATCTTTTTTCTTGTATAAGTTGAATTATATTTTATCGAAACTGGCCGATCGCGGTCCACCCCGCGAGCGGTTTTTGGCGGGCTGTGAATATTTCGCATTCCTCAGAATCGCAAATTCACATATACCTACAGGCTGCGGACCTATTAACTGTATTAATATATACGTATGCGTGAAAATACAAATATTTGCAAAAAGCAGGTTCTTCTTCTTTTTTTCTTTTTTCTTTTTTTGAATATATTCTTCCATCTCGTCTGTTTTCATCAGTCCGCATCGCAATTTTGCGCAAATATATATCGCACATACATATACCTATGTTATTACCAGCAGTCTCCCAGCTATTTTTGGAGGCTTGGTTTATTTTTGATTCAACTAGCTGGTTTCCTCGAGATTTTCAAACCATATAATATTTGTATATGTATATGTATAATAATATCTGTACGTCTTTATATCTGCTGATCATTTTGCGATTTTTTTACTTTTCCTCTAACACGAATTTTTCGCTGATGTGTAATATTTCGTAGCTACTTTGGCGCTGCAGAATTTGATATTCTTTTCACATCCTGACGCACGGTGAATAATTTGCAAGAAAGAAAGAAAGAAAAAAAAAAAAAAAGAAAAGAAAGAACTAACAAACGAAATTAAAAATCATAACCGGTCTATTTGATCGATCGTTACGCGGACGCGCATATGTAATCTTATAACGTACCTATATCTACCGGAAGTTGGTTATTTTAAAAATAAAATCCTCACTGCAAGACGACGTGTCAAATATGATGCATAAAATACATATATACCTACGTTATGTACGTATGTACATATCTCCTTGTTAAAAATAGGGTAGGTATTCTCAATACCGCGAATCATTTTACTATATGACAACGCGGGTAAAATGGCCTCTGTCTCGGGCGTCTTTCTAGCTGTATTATATATTTATATTTATATTTATATTTACGTTCGTATACATATATACCTATACACACACACACATTCCCGTAAGTTTCGCATGTATATTAGAATTGTACGTAACAAAATTAGCGCACACAATACGAACGCCTTCGCCCGATAGAATAGAATTGGCAGGGGACCAGCGCCAGGACTTTAATAGAATTGAGCTATATGGATCTTTTCTCTTACCACCCTCTCCCCCTCCTCCTTCTCCTCCTCCTATACACCATCCCCCTCTTTTTTTTTTTAACATCACTCGGGAAAAGCCTGCAGTAAAAAAAAAATTCAAAAAAATTCAAAAAATTCTTTTCAAAATGAAAAATTAAAAAATACAAATTAGAATTTGTACATTTAATTGTAATATAGATAAAGATGAAGAGAACATTTTTTTAATGGTTCGTAGGATTGAAACAAATTTTTTTCTTTTTTTTTCTCTTCAAGTTTTAATGGCGCTTGAAAATTTTGGCTACTTAATCTTGACGTTATAATTGACGAAGATTTTGAGGACGTGAATTTTAATTGATTATAGAAAATTAGTTTCGTATAATGGATAAAATTATTCTATGTATGTGGACATGTAGATAGCGAGGGAAATGAATGCATGCGACATATATTATAGATGTATTATTATCGCGAGCATGCGATCGAGTTAAGAACGTTAAGTTAAACATATGAAGACAAGATAAACAACATAAGGAAAATGTAAACTAATGATTTTTGGCACTTGGAAGAGAATTGCAGGATGAACTATGTGAAAACGGTTTGACTTTTCGCGGAACGTAGCGGGCGCGCGAATAAACCGCGTCGCGCAACTCAGGTATACACACATATGTATAATACGTATGCAGAGAGAAACTCACCACCTGCAAATTTGCTTTGGAAATCATGCCAATAATATCTACCGTGAAAATTTCATCTTTTTTTTTTCTATAATATTCATTTTTTCTTTTTCTTCGCAAATAAAATTAGTGCGTTGAAAAAAATGTGAAAATCGATCAAATTAAAATTCGGAGCTTGACCGGGGCGGAAGTACATAATTAATTAAAATACATGTATAGGCATATCTATATTTTCAAGATCGGTATAATTTTTGGAATTTTCACCTCATACGTTCATCGCGTAGAGGAGTACCTATAATGTGCAGGTGTATGGAATCGAGTAGTTGAAGGTGAAAGGTGAGGCGATATGATTCTATAAACTATTTGAAAAATAGTAAACATAACCCAGTTTCAATGCGCGCGCGGGGTGGGCGCCTCATATATAGTTGAACGGGGCGCGAAACCTCGCGCACCAATAACCTAGCCTAAACGCGGCCGCGCGATCCGGTCCCACGCAAAGGTCACCCTAGAGAGCTAGCGGCAGCGGGTTTATTTATAGCCTATTTTCCCCTCCCTCTCTTCTATTTCTTCCCCTTCGCCCTCGCCGACACTATTTTTCCCCTTCCTGTCTCTATTCGCTTTTCTTTTCTCTTTACTCCTAACGTTTTAATATCCTCCATCCTCATCTTCTCCCACTCCTATACAACGGGGCGCCACAGTAAAACCTGAGGAATATAAATAGACGTCTTTTTATACCCCCCCTCCCTCCTCCCCCATTCCGCAACTATCACCACCTTACTTCAGATGTCTTCTTCTTATGTTTTTTTTTTTGGTTTTGGTTTTTTTTTTTTTCACTTTGCTTTTCCTTCTCGTGCGTGTATACGCGAATTTACATCCCACCCCCGCAGCATGAGGACGATGATTTCCAGTTTCGCGGTATAATTTCGAAACGGATATGGCGGGAAAAGAAAAATTTCAAATTAAGTTATCAATTTTTTCATGCAAACTAGATTTGAATTTTTTTTTTTTTTCCAATTCACGTACGACGTATAAGATTATCTATTTGCGAATATCTACAGATTATTAATATACGTCTCTATTTTTTTACCCAATTGTGTGAAAAGCAGATGGCATCGGTTTGATATCGTAAGAGAAGAGGAGGCATTGATCCGTTTCGTAAGGGGAATTTCCAACACGTGGCTTTTTGTGACCAGTTTATGACGTCACGAACGCACGAAATATAGAGTATATATTGTAGTACGGTATACCTATAGTATACATATACGTAACCCCATGACAGCAGATGAAAATCTGTCTTCGAAAACCAAAAAAAAATTAAATAATAATTATTATTATAATGTTAATAATTTTGGAATTATAGGTGCAGTATATATAGTACTTGTGTAATTAATTTTTCTTCATTTTTACTAAATCTGATTTCGGTATTATGGAAAATTTTTAAACCGTCTAATACTTTGAAAATTCGAAATTTTTACAGAGGGTAAAAAATCTAATTAATTTTTTATTCTTTTTTTTTGGTACACGTATTTATGCATGTACTGCAGTTTTATACGTCAGCGATGCATTATATTTTATTTTTATTTTCTTTTATTTTATTTCGTTTCGTCCTACGTTTATATACAAGTCTGTGATTCATTACGCACTGGCGCCAAACATTTATAAACGTATGTAATAAATTGTGTAAATGTATGTATATATATGTATGTTCAATGTTCATGTATGTAGCGTGGAAACGACATACTTTCTTTTTTTTTTCTATATGACTCAAAACTTTATTTCGTGTAGATAGGGGGTACGTATGTATATATGTACATATGAGAAACTAGGGAAAAATTAGAGACAGTGACTAATTTACTTGGTAGACGCTGACTTGCGTTATACTGGCGCCTACTTCATTATATTTTCATCATTTCCGCCCTGCCAACTAGGTATATGGGTGAAATCATCATATCCTTTTTTTCTTTTCCTTTTACTTTTTTCCCCCTATTTTTCATTTGCCTTTTCCTTTTTCTTGATGAATTTTTAATCATTTTGCTTCTTCGTTGGTTGATTGATTTTTTCTTTTTTTTTTCCCTTCATATTTTTTCCTCACTGCATGCCTTTGCATAATCATCACGTGATATAATTTCGAAAGATAGATTTATTTTCATCTTTCTTTCTTTCTTTCTTTTTTCTCTCTTGATGATCTTATGGTAAGTTTTTTCGCTCAGCGATCATCACACGGATTCTAAATTTTTTGAGCACAAGATACCTATATTGTAGTAATCTCCATTTCTAGATCGCGACGCGCCAGATCGTAAATCATTGAGATATTTTTTTTCTTCCTCTCTTTTTCTCTCCTATTAGTTTTTCTTCACATTTATATCGTGGCTCTCGCGAGGTATTCGAGAATTTATAGTAAATCTCGGATCAATTTATTCAAATGAAAATATCTGGCGGGGAATGTAACACACGGCAGATGCAATGAAAAAAGAAGTTTTTTTCTTTAATTCTTTAATTTTGATTCTGTTTTGTTAATTATTGAGTTTTTTCTTTTTTTTTAATATACATAGGCGTGTATTTACTCCATCATCTGAATTCTCGTTAATTTTTCAAACTCTTCATTGAATGTTCCATTGAATTAGCATCAAAATACAGAAAAAAAAAGAAAGAAAAGTATGTTATCTGATCTTCTATATACATGAATATGAGCATATTTATATCCATGTACTCTATGAATTTGCATATAGCTCTGTGTAAAAGAAAAGTAATTCTCTTTTGCGAACGTAAAACGAACGTACCTATATCACCAACAGTTTCTAATAGATTCATCGTAATCTTGGAAAATTCCTCGATTATTATGTATATTATATACATATATGTATACATACAATTAAAACATTATGCATCCGTATACGACGGAGCTGTCGCCGTCCAGCCTCGAAAACTAGTTTTATGTACGGTCAACAAACTCGTCCCGAAATTCTATATATATACGATCACAACCCATGTCATTATATACTTGTGTATATTATATATTCATGTTGATATAGAAAAATAAAATAAATGTTCATAATGGTATAAAAATCAAAAGGGGGCGTAACCCAGCAAAAACTTTAGACGCACAAAAGTTACCAAATCAAGAAACGAAACAAAAAAAAAAATTGAATTTGAAACATTCTAGCAGAGGTATCTAAAAATTGAGGGTTACGACTTTCTCGTTCCAAACCCTTGATATATAATTCGATCATATTTACATTACCTGTATCTATATTAGATATTTGTAAAATTTTCTCGAGCTTTAAATTCTCGTTGGCGTAAAATTTTCAGGGCATTTATAAATAGCGGGATTATATATATTGTTGGTATTCTATATTACTCGAGTTTTTATATTACGCATGAGCTCTGAAAATTGATTGGCGTAGTCCAGATTTTAGTGATGAGGAAAAATAAAAAAAGTAACAAAACAAAGAACAGCTAACTCTGCAGGTTGGACATATTCCCAATTGATATGTCTACAGTGTCAACGATGAAAAAATAATTTCACGTCTCAGTTGCTATGATTTATAAATCGTTACGGTTTTGGAACAACGTTTTCGCGAACCGATCGATTTTAATTGGCGGGAATTCGTCCGTCTGTTTACCATCGGAGTGACAAGCTTCCCCGGCGATTCTATTACTTCAGACTGTACCTTATGTATATATAATGATTTGCTTTAATTTTAGAAATGAAAATCGATCTGAAGTGAAGTCTTTTTTCAACTACAAACTCCTATATTTTAACTCTGAAATTTATTCTGATTCGATGGTATTTGAAAATTCGGAGAAAATAATTAATAAAAAATTCATTAAAAAATTACATCTGGTATACAGTTGCTGAATTAATTATTCAGTTCCTAATTATATGGGTACTATGTATTACATAATTTTTATACACCGCAAAGTCGTGATTTTTATAAATATCTTGTCATTTTTTTTCTCAGTCGGTCGTTTGCGTCCGTATTATTCTATGTTACTTATTTATTTATTTCTTCTTTTTTTTTTCATTCATCGAAACGAAGTTTGCCGCATATATATTGTAGGTTATAGATATGTAATATTGTAAACTGACGTATCGAAAATTTTCGTTATAGGAGCGAATATTAATTTGTGTTTTTACACGTGTGCCAGTTTATTTTTACCCGTATTTTTAGCTCCGGTATTTTAGAACGGACTGCCACTATTTTCGGTTCATCCTGTTAGCCTTCTCTTTATGCGTATACCTACATTGGTTATACTACGCATTCTGCATGTTCCTCTGCACCAGCCAATCTTCTTATTATTTATTCAATATTTTTTTTTTTGTTTTTTTTTTCTCTCCTCTTTCACCATCTCTTATTTCTGGCAATGTCAAAAAATTTTTTTATGTTCACAAACAAAATCCGAACGGTGTAGCTATTTTAACGCGAGGAACAAAAAAAAAATCTTCACCGAATATCCGATATTTAAACAAAATCGTTCGATATCGACATGTTTTTTTCCTCATTAATTAAAAAATAAATAAATAAATACAATTCTCACGATGATATATTTTTATATATAACGTATTTGGCTATAACACATACTCGCGGCGGCCCGCATCCTGACGTTCTTTGAAATAAATAAGTGAAGTTAATTAAAAATAGATGAGTTCCAGTTAAAAAGGGTGTATATTTATAATTAACGCGACCTCACGCTGAGAATCTCTTGAGGATTTATATAAAATATATGTAGGTACATATGTACCTAACGAAGTTCTCTCATAGTCGCGAGCTTTTGCGTCAAGTAGCTAGAATTTTTCCTACATTTCTTTCCCTTCTGTCTTTTTTTTTTTTCAATTTTTATCTTTCCCCGCAGAAATAAATTCTTATTCCTATGTATTATACAGTCGCAATTTCCATGTACGTATTGATTGACAGAAGATATGAGGGGAAAAAAAAAATCTTTTAATTTTTTTGGTTGTAAAACTTTAGGGAATTTTCCTTGAACGATATATGTATGGTGGGCAATGAGGGAATATGAATTTAGAAAATCTTTTCTTTTTTTTATTTAATACTTTTTTGAATAAGGAGAATCCTAACAATTTCTTTTCTCTTCTTATCTGTTTCAGGTTAGTGTGATCGACGATATTCACCCTGTTTTTATTTTTATTGTCAACCCTCTCAACTTGATCTTCTTCCGCGCATGAATCCTGTATTTATTTAGATGAGTGGAATAAACGGTGAGTAATTCAAATATTTAATAATTATTTTGTTTTCTGCAATTTTCAATTTAGAATCTTGAATTTTTTAACGATCAAAAAATAAATCTGCAGGCTGCGCAAGGATATACAAAACGGTTCAAATTTTCAGGGAATCGCCTTTTCCAGCTGCGCATTTCTCATATGCAAATCACTTCGATTGAAAAATTATCATAGTTTACGAAAAATGGTTAAATCGAGTCTATCCAACGAAATTTTTTACGTACAACATTCGTTACGCGCCTATATAATACTGTAGGATGTAGAAATTTTGAAAATTTATTTGGGGGGGGGGGGGGGGTGAAATTTACCTACGCCTCGTGTGTCGGTCAATTTAATACATAAAACGTATGTCGCATATATATATAATAATAATCGGAAATTCTCAGCGTTCCTCGGACGTAGAAGACATAACGCAAATACGAGTGTACATATATCTATCTATTTATATATATACATATATATATGTAAAATTTATACACATGTATATATAGGTATGTAGGTATATAATAACATCAAGTCCGATTGGATCGATGAGACACGAGGAGGCAGTGAAGGGAACACGTGACCTTGCTAGTATTTTTAGATTTCTGTGCCAACGATTGGTTGAACGAGCTTGCGGGGGCGTAGCTTCATACATTATAATTTATCGGAGTGGGGGTAGCGGGGGGGGAAATAATAAAAAAAAATTGAAATCGAAATCCGAATAAATAAGAATATTACTAATAAAAACTAAAAACCTGCAAAAAAAATTATAAACAAATAAATGGTAATTATTGTGATGTTATAACAAAAATTGAAGATTATAAACGATATATTTTCATAATTATTTATATACACACGTCATCTACATAAACTGAAAAAAAAAAAAAAAAAATTAACTTGTTACAAATAATTTTACGCAATAAATAATAATAATGATAATAAAATCGTTTATTAACGACTGAGGTGTACGGTATACGTATACGTACAATAATTTTTTTTATCAATATTTTCGACATAACATTATTATTATTATTATTATTATTATTTCTTTAATATCACCGTAATAATGATAATGAGGCGAATTTTTTTTATTTTTTTTTCTCTTCATATTTCCCCCCTCATATATTTAATATCTGAAATTTTTTGTCTCGTCATTTATTTGCACTTAGGTGGAACAAATCGCGATAAGTTTATAAATAGAATGGACATATAGGTTGGTAGGGGTATATGACGTTCGGCAAGAAGCAGGCAGACGCGATCATCGGTAGTAGTGACCACCTGTTAGTGGTCGGCCGAGTCGAGGCGTCGCGACGCGACGCAGGGCTGCGCTACTTTAATGATATATAAGCTATCTATATGAACCACGGGATTAGGTATACGGATGTTTAAAAAAAAAAAAAGAAAGAAAAGAAGCATACATTTTGAAAAAATTCGTATTCTTATAACCGACTTGGTAAATTAAATAAGTATTTTAATTCTATTTGCACAGAAATATTATACATATGTATACGTATTTAGGTACACAAAGATGTGCAGTAATCGTGATATATAGTTTATGTATGGTATAAAAAACCATATATGTAATTGTATACGTGTATGTTTTGTGAAAAACTAGCACAACTTGCGGTTGATAAGACAAGATTTACTATCATTATTATTTAACTTTATTTTATTTCATTTTCTTCTTTTTTCCCAGTATATATTTTCTATAATTTTCTATACTTATATGTAACTCATACATATGCAGCATGAAGAATTTTTATTATTATAATTTATTTTCTCTAAATTTGATTACATTTATTTTTCATTGAATCGTTCGAATTTTCATTAATATCAATTATTTTAGTCGTAAATAATTCATAATTTATTTCTTTCCGATTCTTTTTATTTTTATATAAATTTAGATAATAACCGTGCGTATGTTATCATACCATGTACATTGTACATATGTATAAATACATATGTGCAGATAATATATATATATATAGACATAACATAGAACTAATGGCAGCTAAAACGCGAGGATTAAAAATAAAACGGAAGTTAATTGTGGCGGATGATTGCGGTTTAGATTTATTTATTCCCGGAAGTTTAATACTGCTTTGTAGCTTATCATGGGCGACTCTTTCGTTACATACTTTAAAAAAACAATACCTAGAATTTTTTATAGTTTTGAAAATTCTTTTTCCTGTTTTTTCTAATATTTAAATATAATTATCGTTGGTTATACATACCTATAAGTATATGCCTATTATTCAAAAGTTTCCTTATTGAATTTCATGAAAAACGGAAAAAAAATTTTTTTAATTTAATTCACAGTTCTGCAGTAGTAATATTTATTTATTTGAAAATTCAATAATCATTTACTATAATCATTTTTTATCATGTACACCTATAGTATCATATAGGTGTACTACATGTTTATGTGTCGGTATATAAAATACATATACAATAAATTTATACACCCGGTATATAGAAGCAGCTTAATCCATTCAGCTATCGATTTCTTTCTCTTTATACATATAGTATATACATATAGCGTAATTTATGCATAATATGTATCACGTATACGTATATATACATGCGTATATATACATATCATCCATGTGAATCATGCTTCGAATACTGCTATATACATATACATATATATAGGTATATATATTAAATCGTATGTAAAGAATTCGCGAGTGTAATAATAATTATCATTCTCTTACTTTACATTATAGAAGAAGAAAAAAAAAGAAGAAAATAATTAAAATATTATATTTGTAGTATTATTTCCAAGTATCCATCTACTGTAGGTGTTCCAGATTCCACCATAAAGATGTCGTATATTTCCATATTTATACCTATACGAATGACCTTCATGTTTTATCTGCAGTAGTCCCTATAGAATTGAAAAAATTTAGTTTATTTTTTTCACCGCTCTAATATATATGTATAACGCTATATATTTACATGCACACGTGTATGTATCTAATAGTGAAAGAAAAAAAAAAAAATACTCGCTCCAATTGTTTTTTTTTAATTTCTTTTATTAACGTTGAATTTTATGCGAATTCAATCGAATATATTGCCATATTATTTATGTGATTTCTTAACGATAATCGTCATTTCTGAAAGGGGGAAAAAAAGCAGTTGAAAAATTAACAAAAAAATTGCTAAAATTAGGGAAAAAAATGGAGTACGAACGAGTCTAAACGAAGGCAGTAGAGACAACAGTACTTTTGTAAATTCTATAAATAAATTTTCTCCCTGGTTCGTAATGTCGACGCCAGAAGACGTCGTCGACGCGACCGCGACGGCTCGGACTCCGGGGACCGGACTCTATACTATACGAATTGCCATAGGAGTGCGCTACGCGTCGTATGTATATCGTGTATAGGGACTTATACAATATAAAAAGTTGGAAAAAAAAAAATGCGACGCTGGTGGACGCGACGCGGACGCCTCGAGGCGTAGATGTTTATTTGGACCTCCTCTTCAAAGTCTGAAAATTTAACTCGTCGACTCAGTTCGCGATCGCACGCCGTCTATGTCGGATTGTACGTACGTTACGTCGCGTTACGTTACGTTATACGGTTAGGGTTATATTACGTTATAACCCGCTATGTAGTAGACGTATATATATATATCTATTTGTGTATATATACATATATATATTAACAAAAAAATTACATCAACACTTATTGACTCTTCGAATATACATGATATAAACCTTGGAAAATATTAAGTAATAAGTTTCAAATAATCCAACAAATTATAAACAGTGATTATGATAATATATTTTTATTTTGTTCTTTAACGTTTATCGATAAATTCTATATAAATATATATATACATGAAATTTACACGCTTAGGCAGTGACATTTTAAACGTTTACGCGCTATACGTATTGTAAAAAATAGTTTCGGTTTTTCAACTATTTTTTATTATTCATTTTTTTTTTTCAATTCACTTACACTGGGATTTTAAAAACAGTAAAATCGAGGTGAGTTTCTGTAGAGTACGAAAGAAAAAATTTGATTTGTTTATTCATTTAGTTGTGTACGTATATTGTTTCGTATCATTTTTATTATTCGTTGATTTCCATATCATTTCGTTTGTCGGAAAAACCAGAAATTGATTAATTATTATTTATTTAACTTGTTTTTTATTAAAATTCTTATTATTATTTATCGTCATTTTATGAGTACGTGCATATTTTTATGCCTCCATGGTACAATTTTCTTGAATTTTGTGGTTTTTCCTTATAATCCATGTGCGTCGCCAACTGCGTTTATTAACCTATCTAATGATTAAACGGAATTTCATTTAACTTCGTTTCCTCGAATAATTGTGCAATATCCCGTACGTCATTTGCTCATTATTATACGTAAATCATTCTACATTAAATAACTAGAAAAAAAGAAAGAAAGAAAGAAAGAAAGAAAACAAAAAATATGTAATAATCACGCACAGAAATATGATATATGATTAGCAACATTCGCGACACGTGTTTTGTGACGTCATTTCAACTATGATTTATTCAACAATAAAATAATCGTAACATAATCTTTATATTTATTCAAATAAAGAAATATATATAAGAAAGGGAGAGCAAAAAAAAAAAGAAAAAAAAGACAAGAATGAAATATAAAAATTTGAGACAAAAATAAATCGGTGAACATTAATTTGAAATTCTACGATTCATCAGCTGTTGATAAACTTCTGTGGGTATTTTCAGGCTAGTGACGCAAATCGATGATCGGAAAGTGTATTTATATATACACATTATTTTTCACGTCGTAGTTTGTTCTTTTTTTTTTCCCTCTTCTTTTTTTGTTAACGTATAATTTTTTTTTTTTTCTCTCTTTTTTCATATCATTAATTCCTCGTATCGTTTCGCTGTAATATTACAAGTACTACGTACGTTTATTAGGTTTATGTACTCGTTTCTTGATTTTTTTTATTTCACTCCCCACCGTTTCAGTTATTTTTTATTATAATTTTTGTTATTTTTATTGTTGATTATTATTATTATCTCACCGTATCAGCTGAGCGATGTACGTACATGTGTGTGTATAAACGGTAATTATATTGAGTAGGAGGAATAAATGAGATTATGACAAACTTACACACGCGGAGAGGAGTAGACGTACATATAATTCATGTTATGTGTTTAATTACAGCGTCTTTTGAACGGTTAACTTGTCGTATTTTATCCATCTCACTCAGTGACGTAAATGGTCCCTGACCTTACCGCGCGCGCAACTTCAAAACCTCAAGACTTTCGTTACAAATCGTTCCCCATCCTTTGAAATTCACATCGTCGTTTGGTATTTCAAGTTTGTTAAACTCCGGAGTACATGTTTATAGGTATAGATAAATTTTATATTTATATATTTTCATACTAAAGATTAAATTGGGGGGGAAAAAGAAAATAAGAAAAGAATAAAAACCCGTAAACGGCAATCGGATCGGATGGTTTTTTTCACAACTAAAAACAGAAGAAAAAAAATTATTCGTTGATATTATTTTATTTTCATTTTCACCCCATTCAACGATTCGTTGTCGGCGAAATTTATTTATTCACACGTATAGCTTTATAAATTAGTGTACAATTAGTATATTATTTTTTGTTCATTTATAATTTGATCTTTTTTCTTTTTCTTCTTCTTCTTTTCCCCCCTCGTAAACCGAAGTAAGGGAATTTTTACGAATGTCCTTTAACTTCGTCGTGAGAATTGTTGCATAGGTATTTTTGTACGATGTGTTCGGTTCAACGTGTTTTTCGCAGTTTCTTTTCTTTTTGGTTGTTTTTTTCTTTCGTTTTTGCTATCGACATATGTGTACGTATACATAAGTGATATAAGTATAATAAATTATATGCAAACGTGCCGCGTATTTGCTTGTTTATACACATATACATTTTGTCACACGTTTTGTACACGTGCTTTTTCGATTCAGTAAAAATACATTTGTGTGCAGAATTTTTTTTTCACCGGAAATAAAATCAGACATTTTACCCATCGTAAAAATTGAAGGAAAAAAAAAAATTCAACGTCGAAAAATTTCCAGTACGCCAAAATTATTGAGAGATTTGTTCAATGATTTTTTATTATTTTTGTTTCCATCGTTTTTGGAACGTCCGTACCAAGATCAGGTGATTCGGTTTTTCTTTGGGGGAGGGGGGAAGGACATTTTTGCTCATCAACGTCGGTGTGACAATGCACATCGTGTATGTATATCGTGTTTAAAAAAAAATTTCGACTCGATTCGTGCGATCGGTGGAAAAAAAAAGAAAAAAAAGAAAGAAATTTTGCGTTTAAAAGTCCTAAAAGCGGCTGCAACCCTTTGATCTCTTCGGCATACCATTATAATCGCCGTTAGCGTTTTTTAACTCGTAACCCTTTCCTACTCCTTTTTACTCGTCCCTCTTTACTCCCCCTACGTCCATAAGTTCAACATCCCGTTAATGGTTCAGGTTCTTCGAGAACAACTTCCATATTATACATTACCAACCTATGGGGTATTATATCCTTGCAACAGCTTTTGCGCTTATACCTGCACTGCTCGTGCGACTTTCTGTACGATGACGTCGATGACGACGACGACGATGACGATGACGATGCACTTCCTTCTTTATTTCGATTCATTGTCAGCTATTATTGATGCCGCAGTTAAAGAAAAGCAAATATCGACGCGACCGCGTGCGAGTCAAAAAGTAAAACCGTACCACGTGTAATTCAAGATCACGAGTCACGAGTTACTGATAAACGACGATTGTAAACGATCGATAACTCAAACGGATTGATTGATCGATCGATCGATTGATTGATTGATTGATGGCTGGATTGATGGATTTGTGTCACGTTTTACTTAGAACTTTCCAACCATCACAGCCAAGCCCTACCTTTCCCGCCAACATGTATCTTGAAGTTTTTTGTTTTTGTTTCCCCTTGCTGTACGAAATCAAATCTTTTTTTTCTCATATTCAAACTGTTCGAAATTTGAAAAATTTGAAATCAAATTCTGCGATACAAATGATTTTAATTTAATGGAAAGAATTAACAACATTATATGTACATCAACTTTAGAAGATATTAATTAATTGTTTCTTTGGTAAATTTTTTTTCTATATCGTCGAATATAATTAGCGAATGACGTGTCTTGATTGGAATACATAATTACAATACATAACAGCATGTGACGAACAAAAAAAGAAAAGGCAAAGCAAATCGATCTATCCATCTATCCTTCTATTCGATTATTCACATACGTATAATGTCAAGTAAACGACAATGATATATACGCATAAACAGCACACGTACATAAATACCTATGTAACCGTTTAAAATATTCATTACCGATATTTATGTCGAATGTTAATCGGCGCTATTTTGAGTCTTGTAAACGTATATATATAGATACGTAATTTTTTTTTTTTTGTTTCATTATTTTTGTTGACAATATTATTCTTTCAACGTTTTTTCCGCATTCGTATGGAAATTCGCTGTAGTACATAAGCACCTACGAATACGTATCAAAAATGGTGGTCATATTTTTTTTTTCCCCCTATTCTTGCCCCCTCCTTTAGACATTTACACAAATGTTTTCTAATTATGTATTCATAAATGAAAAATATGCGATAGATTTTTTTTTTTCCTGTTTGTTTCTACCGATGTTATTCTATAACGGATATGCATCGAATATGAAATTTCTTGAGGGGGGGGATTGAAGAAGAGATTTGAAAAAAAAAAAAAAAAAAAAATTGAGAAAGTTCTTTTTTATTGCGTTAACACGATAATTTTTTTTTCAAATCGAAAACTTTTACAGTCTAGAATATTACGTCATTCGAGTCATCATTCCCTCCACTTGAGCTTTAAAGTCACGGGATCAATTTACGAGATGAATGAATTGTGGTCGTTTGAGAGCTTCTTGTGCACTGACGTTATATCTTTCATTTTTCTTTCTCTTTCCTATGTACACCGCGTTTATATGTATACGTACATACCATCTATTTATTAGTACATGTAATACATAGCTTCACATTTCTCTTGCTCCACAGAGATGAACGAAGATATCTATAGGTGTATATAGGAGATAAAGAAAGAAAAAAGAAAAAAAAACCAAACGTTGAAATAAAAAACTTGGAAAATATTAAAAGTATCCGTATAATACGAAGTCGAGGTTGTTTATGAATTTGGATTTTTTCTTTCTTTTTTTCTTTTAATAATATATCGTGTTATTATATTTATATATAATTTATATACTGTACATATGATAAACTTATGATACGATACGCCGCATCACCTATGCATAACTTTCATATAGCATTGGTAAAGAGAGAAGAAGAAAAAAAGAAAAGAAAAAAAAAAAAGATTGCCGAGTCATTTTACGATGATATTTTATAACTACGTGATGACAATCGTTCATATTTATGCATAACTATAATATGATATATACATTAGAGTATCACGTACGTATGTTTCTGCACACTGCAGTGATCGTGCAAGAAATTATTATTTTTTCTTTTTGCTTTTTCTTTTCTTGTTATTTCGATAATTGTTTAATCTTTTTTCTTCCATTCGTCGTATATATTTTCATCATCGTATGCCAATAGATGGACGACAATAATTAATTGATTAATTCGCGCGATTACTTTCTTAAGCGAAAAACTAAATCGTATAGACGGCGCACTTCTTAGGAAGTTCGAAATAGACGAAAAAAAAACAAAAAATAAGAACGAAGTGAAATGCGCACGTGTATACATTACATATTCAAATCGTTGAGATTTTTCGCATAAAAATATGCATATATACGCATAATGCATTTTTACTTATACATATATATATGTACTACATTTACATATATGTACGTGACGCAGAGTGCACCGTCGATCTTTCTTTCTCTTTTCAAGAGTCTTTTTTCTTTCTGTTTTTTCTTTCCTTTCCTTTTTTTTTTTTTATTGATTCATCATCGCTGTATTGTAATGTACTTTACATATACCTATTTACATATTTGTTATGTATGTAAAAGATATCGGTCAGTGATTTGTTATAAATCTTTATATGAAGTGAAACAAGTTCATTCATTAGTTATTGTTACTAATTTTCATAGATTTTTCATTTTTACAAAATTTCTTTTTTCTTCTGCTGCAAATTTCGCTGCGCGTTATTATACATTCAATTATAATGGATTAATTTGAATCGGATTAATATAATTCAATCAAAATTTTTCCGTTATCATTCAACAATTTTAGTTTTATTATAACAAAGAGAAAGAAGAAGAAAAATATTCTTCAAATCGTTGAGTTATGAGTTTTTGCATATCAAAATTTGAAATTCAATGATACTAATTTAATTGGTGCGAAATATTTCATTAATTATAAATGCAATTGATTCTCAACCGCGTACTTTTTTCTTTTTTTTTTCATGTTCCTCCTTTCGTTCTTTCTTTGAATGAGTGCGTCATCTGCAGTTTGTGTTGTGCGCGTATTTTTTTTTTTTTTCAATTTATTTAAATTCAAAAAATAAAAAAAATTTCTTTCCTTCATTCTATATACTCATTGGTTTATTCATGCAAGCTCATATATCGCTATTAACATATTGAAAAATAGGTATTGTTACATATGTGTGTATTAATAATATATCATCGCGTTTGGGTGTTATAATTATTTTAAAACGCGACATTTTGTTTTTTAAATAGTTTTAATTGGTTTTGTGAATATTTGTCTTATGTTTAAAATTGTGCCAGACGAAAGGCGTATATATGGAGTATTATGGCGCCACCCACAATATGCACCATATCAATCAATTAGGTACGTATTATCGTACGAATTAGAAAACAGATAATTCATACAATTTTGTTCCTCCTTCTTTTCTTCTTTTTTCTTCTTCGATTTTAATTTTTCATCATTGTCATGATATACGAATGTCATCATTATTTTATAACGAGGTTCCAATTCAATCAGAACTTTGCTGACTCCAGTTTTATTTTATTATTATAAATTTTATAGGAAATCCGTCTCGTTGCAGTTTAGAATATGTTACACATATAAGATTTCCCTCTTTTTCTTTATTCAATTTTTCAAAATTCTTCTCTTTGTTATATGTATTATACATATAGTTAATTCAGGTATAAATATTTCACCTTACGTAAGTCGCGTTGCAATTCACATCAGGCCTGCAGCAGGGTTTTACCAACACGTCGACGACACAACGGAGTATCGTGTATACATAGAAATATATGTACATGTGTATGCGTATATTGATATATTAGGTATATAGTGAAACAGGTTTTTTATCGCTCTTTATATTGCTAACGTTGCTGCTGCTGCTGCTGCTGCTGCTGCCGTTGCAGCCGTTGCAGCTTATAACTTGCGAATGATTTTATCGGTAAGGGTTGTTGTGCAATAGCCTGCAAATGCTATTTAATTCTTGATAGCGATGTTAAAAAGTTACGTAATATTTGCAGGATTATAAATAGCGACTTATATATAACTTATACGTATATTATTCTTACATATACACATACCTATAATATACATAGCGTTTCTATAGAAATTCTGCTGCACTGCGGTGTACGTTATATAGTTTGAATATCATCTCATTTCTTAGATTATGAGAGGAAAACCAAAAAAAAACAATTCATCGATCTCATGTTTTCTTTTCTTTTTTTTTTCTTGGACTCTTTCGCACATCGACTGTTATAGTGTATCGTGATATTCATATGTGTATATGTAAACATATGTGGAGATCGTATAGCTGGAATAGAAAAAAAATCCATTTTTTGTTTGACGTTCAACCGAGGGCGTAGGACCTTATAGTATATACAAATGTCATCCTATATATAGTTTTGGTTAAAATTAGGAGTCGGCCAACGGCCAGAAATACAAGCTAAGGTGGTATACCTAGCTCAAAAGTTTTATCCTATTACTAGACGACTCACAGAGTTATTCACTACCAGGCGTTATTATGAGTTTATACTTATGAATTGAATCTGCGATCAAAGATAGGTAATCGATTCTGTCGCCGTTGAAACGACAAAGTTAACGCGAATTTTTGACTAGCTTTTGCAAAAGTTTTCAGAAAATTTTATCATACGATTCACCGGATCGTTGCGGAATAGACGAGAATATATACGAATAGGGTGAACTAATCGATTTTGTCATCCATTTTTCAATTTTAAGAAAATAATTTCAAAAACTAGACCCAACAGAAAGAGAAGTTTGATAGGATGAATATCGTCTGGAATAAAAAAAAAGAAAAAAAAAAAAAGGAATTTGGTCTAAACTACGACGACGACGAATCTTGTTGAGATTTAAATATATATTTTCTCAAACACGTGGAAAGTCTGGACAGAAATATACTATTGTCGGCTAGACTTGAAGGTTTTATTTTTGGCCTCGTTTCTCTATTCTCGTTTAATCTATATATATTATATAATTGATTGATATCGAAATACCTGATATCAAACTAAAAAAAAAAATGGAGAAAATTAGAGAATTTAAAGATACCCAAAATATAACTTTTAGCAATGTAAATTAAATGTAAATTAATAATATAACTCAAATTTCAAATTTTACCGAATTGTTATCGTGACAAAATCGATATTTTTTTTCTTCCAAGATCTAACTTTGATTTTGCTCTCATAATTTATCCGAACAACATAAAGAAACAAAGGTAGAAAAAATTGGAATCATTTTTAAATGGTTTCACGATTTGTAAAAAAAAATGTTTATTTTCTTTCTGTCTTTCTCTCTAACATTTTTAAATAATTTTTTGATCGGAGAGATTAATAGAAAAAAATTTCACGCAAGCTTCTTATCCGTTTATATATCTAGACACATTTAACCTATTTATCGGACTCTGAATAGAAAAAATAAAAATAAAAATAAAAAAAAAGTACAGAAAAAAATTGCTGTTGCTGCCATCACAGCTGCTTCTATAAATAGATAATGCAACTTGGAATATACGGAGAGTAGGGAATGATTCATCATTTAACTTACAAACGAGACATCCTTTATACGTTCGGTTATAACGACCAAAAAAAAAAAGAAAAATTATATATTTAAAGCAAAAAAAAGATTTCAAAAAATTCAATCGACGCTAAAAAGTGGGGTTCAGAATTTATAACGCTGTCTATTCTTGTCGGAGATTAAAAAATCAATAAACGGATAACAATAAAAACAAAAAGCGAAAAACACCAATAATATTAATAACGATAATAATATCGCAAAAAATCCCGCGGTTTTAATTTTAGAAAACCGCGCGGGATGCTTTATCGTGGGTGGTGTATTTTTAGATGTTATTCTTCGACGTAGTTGAAATACATGTTTAACCTGTACATATCTATGTAACCACCACCACATGCTTTTTATACATCCACCGAATATTTTCAATGTTTTTTAACTGTGCGCCTCGCTATAAATACCTTTTTTTCTTATTTTCTTCTTTTTTCAACAGTTTTCGAAATCTAGAAAGTAGAAAAAAAAAACGAGAAAATATGCATCCATCTTCTTTTTGAATTTTTCATTTCGAACTTTTTTTTCTTCTCTTTTTGATGTTACGGTATTACGACGATTCAATTGTTTAACAGATAAGTTTTTTGAATTTTTATTGCATTATTATTACTATTGATTAAATGCTAAATTTAGCCTACCATAAAGTAATGTACATGTAACTGCGTAGCAGAATTATTAATTACCTGTACAAAATTATTATAGACGCGGGCGAGAAATCCCAACGAATTAATTATATCGATACGTATAGTACTTCGTTACCGTTACGTTATAAACCAACTTCTATACGTGTATATTACACGTATACATATATTGCAAGTCATATAATAATTTATCCGCCCCTTCCAATATCTTCTAATATCTATATTTATCAGACTGTAAATTTATTTTTACATTTTTTAACGCTCTCATTTACACCTAATACATATAACTCGACATATAATATACGATATCCGCAGTACTGCAGTTGCGTTTTGTTACAATCGCTTTTACAAAATTTACCGCAAACTGATGATATAATAATTTTTTTATCTTTTAAATATATCCAAGTAATTGACTCATTTGTTGACTTATCGGCGCAAAGCTCGGGTGCTCGAGGAAGGAAATTGTTGAAATATCCGACGGTTCTTTTTTCATTTTGAATTTCTTTGAATTTGCATTCCTTTTTTTTCCTGCCCTCCCCTCCCCCGCCGAATAATATAACAATAATGAAATAATAAAAGTAAATTTGTTTTCTACAGAATTTAATTAAGGGGTAATTTTCATTACCCTAATCATATTTCATTTATAAAATTGTTATTTTAAAAACCCAGCTTCGATAACCATGTCGTATATGTATAGGTACACGTTTACATACAATTATGTACTTACGTATGTATGTAGAGAATGGTTAGTTTATTTCGAGAATTATTCGTCACCGTATACCAATTATTCAATAATCTACGAGGTTTCTTAATTATCAAATTACATTTTCCTGCAGCATTATATATAGCGATATTATTATTAAAACCCACGAGATATATTCTGACTCACCTATGTGCAAACTATTCATATAGTATATGAATTCATATATTAATTTACCTGTTTACTGTTTTTTGTTTTAATTCATTTTAACTCACTTATTAGCCGTTCGAGATTTGATATTGACTAGGTATTTTTAATTTTTTCAAATGGAAAAAGAATTTTGGTTCTTTTTTTCTCTCACATTTTTTTTTCTTTTTTTCTAAACACATGTACACCATACGCACTATACCTAATACTTTTTATGTTTTGCTGCCGCTACGGCTGCCCCCAGAATCGCGAGGTTTCGAAAGCTATTTTGGGCCAGACATTTTTTTGCGCAGTTAATCGCATTTATATATTCATATTTATATACATACATATGTATACACATATGTACGAATACCAACTTGATTTATTTCTAACTATTTATGTATGAACGCTTTTGACTAGAGACATGTACATAGATATGCGTATGTATACGAGACACATTGAAATTATCTTGTATTATGTATGGGGTATTTCGCGCCAAATCGAGCTGGATGTGATTCTACTATTTGTATTTCGTTTCTTTTCTTTTGCAATTAATTCGGACACTTTGAATAATTATTTCCAAAATAATTTGAGAAAGAAATTCATAAAAATTTTTAGAAATATGGAGAGTCATCAGTCATGTTATAGATTTGGCGCGAAATGTCCCATACGCATATCCGCTAGGTCATACCATTTCCTTCTTCTTTTTTACCGTGCTAGTTAAGAATCTATTTTTAACTATAAGACGGGATTTTTTATCAACTTCTTTTTTTGTCGTTCTGTTCTTTTTGGTTTCTTTGCTTCGATTTATTTTGCATTTATTCATCGTAAGTGGGATTCAATTACGTCTTCGGTTTGGGGATAAGAAATAAAAAAAAAAAATTAATAAAAGATTTCCATTCCATTTTGTCAATTGAGACGGTGTGAAAAAAAAAAACTAATAAAGTAAAATGATATATATTCTCGTACTACAAACTTGACTGACGCAGAGTACGATTTTGAGAATTGTTGTGACCGGAAAAATACACGATGCAAAAATTTGGATGTTTTTTTTTTTTTTTGGTTCATCAAAAGATAATTTTGCGTACTTCTGATTATCCATAGGGTAACTTTAAATTGAAACTAGATGCAAAAATCACAGAGCACTGAAAAATGAAAGTCTATTTTTCTCTCTTCATTATAAGCATGAAGTTGAGGATAAAATTAAAATGACGTCACGTTTTATTTTTGTTTATGTACGGGATACCTTATCCTATACTCTGTCGTCGTATTACATATATAAAGTGGTATCATATAGGTATATAAGTCGCGTATTATGGCCAACTGGTTGCCTTGAACTTGAGAGTCGAAGGAATGTGCCGAGCAGTGACCTCAGTTCAATGTTCACTGCTTCACTCTCTCATTCGTTCACTCGATTCATCTCGTCTCTTTCTTTTCTATAAACCTATACCGATCATATTATAAATCGAAACGGTGATCCAACTCGCCGACCCGCTTTTCAGTTTTTATTACTTCCTTTTTTCCTCATTTTCTTTTGTTTCTTTCTTCTCTTTCAAATTCATTCCATTTCATTTTGTTATTTAAAATCCTTTCACGTTATGTATGCAAAATGAACGATGATTTTGCTCAAAATTTTTAATAATAATAATCATCGTCCTCATCGTCATCCTAAAATCGAAGGACAACGTAAGCTGCGGTATTTCCGGGTTAATTCTATCTATAAAATTCCATTGAACAAAAAAACAGATTCGTTTCTAAAAAAAGCGCCGATCGGAACCGAATGATTTTTTTTTTTTTTCATTTTCGTTTTCTTCTTTTCTTAATTTCTTTTCGTTAATCAATCAACCGCGATTATACAGATGAATGTTTTGTACATTTTTTCCTTGCTCTTTTTCGCGCGTAATTTATTTTACGAGGCAGTTGAAGAATCGCGGACAAAAACAAGTAGAAAATTGAAAAAGAAAAAAAAAAAGAAAAACGTACAAATCAGTAAAAAATAAGATTAGCCGATGATAATACCTTGAGAATGATTCTTGGAAGATTCTATTTTTAAACTATCTCATATAATGTTAATGCTAATAAGTATAGGAAATCTTCGTGAATACGCGCGTATTATGTGGGATGACGATATAATAATGATAAGAAAAAGGAAAAAAAAAAAGACGAACAAGAAGATAATTATACAATTTACGTGTGTATATACAAGGTGTTTAATTTTTTTTTCTCTCCTTTTTTGTTCATCTTCAACTCCTCCTGCAGATGAACGTTTCGACGTGATTTTTGAAGAATACCTATATATCTGTTGACTGCGCTTTTACGTCACACACGTTATCATCACGTGACCAGCCTGTCATCGATGATTATTGACGATCGTTTTTGTCCGTTATTATATTATCACAATATATTTATAAATAAAACTACAATGCAGTCTGGTGACCTCTGAAACTTGGACAAGCCGAAACATATACGTGCGCATCCATCATGTGTTTTTTTTTTGTTTTTTAATTTTTTTTTGCTTTGTGCAGATATTTAAAACTCATAAATAACAAAAATTCGGTAGCGCGACGTTCTGGTATAGCAGAAGTTGACTGATCTTTTTCTCTCTTCTCTTATTTTTTTTTTTTTTTTCCCCCCCTTTTCCTATTATCTAGTTTTTAAACTATCTAGTTGATATCTGATCATCAACGTCGATAAAAAAAATAACAAACAAAACACATACGTACGTTTTTACACATGTTAATACCTAAATACATATCATCGATAGTTTGACTGATTATTCATTCCGATCGATAAAATTTATAGCCATATCATCGTGTACGTGCGATGTTCAATCGATTACAATTACGATAATTTAATTTTTTTTTCTTTTTTTTTGTTTCGGTATTTATAACGACACCGGGGGGTGATACACGTGTTAATACAATGATAAATATTACAATACACCTATTAATTACATTTGCGAAGATGAAAAATAATAATTTAAACGAACGTATGAGAAAATAATTTAAAAAATGTTGAAAAAAAAGTAGGTGGTAACGCGGGCGGCCCCCGCCCCCCATTTTTTTTTGTTGTGTTTCATACGTACACACACATACATGCGAACATTCTATGAGAACTTTATTAATAGAACGCTGACTTAATCGATACGGCCAATCAGCGATCACCTCCTCATTGTCGGTATATAGAATATTATTTTACACCGCACGCTCGCAATTCTGCAATTATGCATATAATATATACAGTATATATATACCGTGTATTTGCATACGTCGTGCTTTTTTTTCATTCTTTTTTTCTTTTTTATCAGAGACTTGAAAAACAATTATTAAAATAACGTTTATTGAACATGTGTGATAAAATAATATATATATATGTACATAAATAAAATAATATTATAATTTATTAGGCGTTATTATTATTTTTTTTTTTTTTTTTTTCAAAGCGATAATCTTCTGTTAGAACTTTTTCGATTTCCCAGTGAAATTTTCATTCTTACTATAGAAAGTCGATTGGATCTGGAAAAAAAAAAATTTTTCTTTCTTTTTCTCATGATTTTTCTCTCCCAGTTTCTTTATCCCTGTATATTACGTTATAATTATTGCCAACGAACAACATAGAAATAAGCTGCTGATTAAAAAAGAAAAAAAATTTTTATTATTCAAAGCCAAATTTATAAATAAATTTATTAAATTGTAGCGTTGGATAATCTTTGGAAATTTTTCTTTTTCGTTTTGTTGTTCGTTTATTTTTCTTTTTTATTTCTGTTGAAACAATTTGGTGCAAAAATTCCGCGAAAAAACGACTTTGCTTCGGTTAAAATGATTTTTTTTTTCCCCTAGCTTATACAACCAGATAATACGTATCGGTATTTTATGTTTTATGTATAACGCGTGATCATCCGGTTACAACGTTTTGTTAAGTTTAAAAGGAAAAAATGGGGTAAGGGGGGAAGAAGTAGGATGAAGAAAAAGTATGTGTCTACGTTCTATTTATGCTCGAAGGCCATTTACTGAATTTTATACCATAGTCCAATATTGCCTATATATAGATAGATATAGTATAATATTTTATACATTCAAGACAGGGAAAAATTACAAGTTCTACTATACGTATATCTAATATAAATTATATGGGATTAAAATCACTAGATAGAATCATTATTTTTTTCATTCTTTCAAATTTATACGAACGATTAATTGTATAAAAATCTGCTGTACGGTATACGTTTAATAGAAGAAAAAGATATATATTTTCATAATTTTTATATTAATTTATATCCCTAATAAATCAATTAATTATTTTACCACTTTGACACTATTTTAAATTTGTTTCAGAAGACGTGGGCTATAGAAGTGTCGATATATCGTCCGCCTTTACACATATACCCCAAAAAGGTGAGTAAATTTTTGTTACCTATCATATAATCGATAAATATTTAATTGTTTGCAGCGAATATGCATATTATTTTGTGCAATAAATTTTAAACTGAACTGCCTTATAGCCCATGAGTGTGCAAATCGTAAGCTATACATAAGGTATATTTTTCGTGTGATTCAAAGTCATTATAAAGATTAAATTAAACTAAATCAAATTAAAGAAAAAAAATAAAATAAAATAAAAATTTAGCAACACCTGCTCATACTCACGTATATACCATATTCCATATTTGAAGTGTATATGTACACATATACATATATGTATATCCTAGTCATGTACATCTTATGGATATATAATGAATGTCAACTATTTATTAGTAACTTTTAGTTAGAATTCGCTAATAGATTCGGTATATTATAGGTATGTACATATACATAAAATAATGATAATATATATGTGCATATACCAGCTTCGCGTTACCATAAGGTCACATAGGTGTTTAAAACACCTATTAACTAACGCAGATCTCAAATTAAGAAAAAAAGTCAGTTTTCTGGAGGAAAAATTAGAAATTTGAGTTCGCGATGATTTTTTTTTTTCTTTCTTCAAATTTTTCCTCGAAAATAATCACATACAAATTTTATCGAACTTTGAACCGCAAGGTCGATTCGATTCGAGTTTATTTTATTAATTAATTTATTTATTCGTATGAAAATAAAAATATTTGGAACAGTATAAATCTTCTATACATTATTAAATTTTTCTACGCATGTGCGCGGGGGGATAGGGAATACCCAGATTTATCTATAGCTGTGCACGCACCTATACGTTTTCGAAGAGATAAAATGTGTGAGATTCTAAAGTGTGGATTTATTTCACGCGAGGTAACAACTCGTCGGCATATCATCGTACGTGTACCTCCTTCTCCCTTCTTCTCCCTCCTTCCCCCTTCCCCAGGACACACTCATCTCCCACCACCCACACTAACGCTATCGATACCGCTCTGACTATACACCACCTTAATACCAGCGATATTATACTTGCGACGTGATATTTTCAACGAGTGGCTAAAATCAACCAACCGCAGAACAGACGCGACTCATGCGGTTTCATTTGCAAAGTATTATACATATATATCGATATCAGAGAGAAGTCTATCCATTTTAGTTACGGTCTACCGCTTAGGGATATCGTATGCGACGTCTGATCGTTATTAATAGATTTATATTATCATACAGGATACAGTTATGTAATTGTTTTTTTGCGCGCGTGTGTGTCGATTTTTTTTATTTTTTTCTTCTTATGTTCCTTTTCGTTTTCTTTCGTTAAAACGGTGGAAAAAAATCTAATTTTTTTTTTTTTCATTCGAATCGAACCGTGTAACGAAAAAATAAAAAAAATAAAACTGTGTTAATTGTTGTAATTATACATGTGATTCTATATATAATGTTTTTGATGTGTATAAATATTGTTGCGTGAAGAAATTCGAAAAACTTGAAAATATTTTGTTGGAAAACTTAAAATTTGGTGACATCGTGCAGATGTGTTGACTTTCGTTATTAAATATTCTTAAATAGTGCGCGATCTGATTAATTTGACAAAAAAAATTTCGTCAAAAATTGTAAAGAAAAAATTTGACGAATATCTTATAGTATGCCTATAATGTATATATACATATATATATATTTGTACTAAATGACGTGTACAGAGTTAATCGCACATTTAGTTTGTGAGAAGAAATATATGACGTATTATACTTTCAAAAGTTATAGTTGACGAAACTTGTTTACCGCTGATACATGATGATATGCCGATTATCGTCGTGCAGTATAATGTAATAAAATTTCAAAGCGCTATAGATTCCGGTGTTAAAAGTGAAAAATTGACAAAAAACAATATGTCCCACGTGTGAACATTCAAAGGATGAGAAAAATTTGGGAACAAAAAAAAAGGAAATAAAAATGAATAAATAAAGAAATAAGTAACGTAGAGGAAATGAATGAATAAATAAATGAATTAACATTCCTGTGCCGCAGGAGAATTTAATCGAACTGATATAGATTTTATTATAGCGTTATCGTTATCGTCGTTATCGTTGATATCGTCGCGCGCATTTTGCGCCTGATCAAAACACTAGAATTATAAAAGAATTGTAAAAGAAAAAAAAAAAAAGAAGTGAATAAAAATAATAAAAGTAGATATTAAAATGGAGAGAAAATAGTAAAATCGTAACGAAGATGATGTCGGTCGATCCTCCCTCGGCGTTCAGTCCTTATAAATCAAATAACTCGGCTCAGCTGATAATGCCATCGAGTTTATCGGATATGTGTTGTATCGTATGTGTAGACATGGCGAGGGACACGCCTGGGGCCCCGATGTCCAGGCCTAGAGATCTAGCATCCGCTGGTACAACTACTACTATGACTTCTGGGGCCTTTCATGCAGCTGCTGGTGCTGATTCTGCGGCACTTCACGGACACGCTTTACAACAGAAAATACTTCAGGTAATGTGGAGCCCTTTGCTTGAAAAAATTCCTCAATTTTTTTTGTCGATCGATTATCCAAAATCTCATGGAAATTCCATTATGATAACTGAACAATTTAATTAATTTTATACACCTGCCTGCAAGGAACGAAAAAAGTCTAAAACTTTTTCTTTTTTTCTCTCTTTCCTTTTAAGAAAAATTCATTTTTGTTTTCACCTCTTACTAATTTCTTCTGTTTCTTTTTATTCGAATCAAAAAATATTTATTAATTTTTTTTTCTCTTTCTCTCTCTCACTCCAATTTGGAATTTTCTTTTTTATTTTCTTTTATTTGATTTTATTATTTCACGATAGATTACGAGTGTATGTATATAATTAATATATATATATGTGTTTCGTTGTAAAGCATATTACATGAATTAATGAAAAATATAATAATAATAATAATATATTATGACGTGAATGAAATTAGGTAAGGTAATCCGCTGCAGCCAGGGATTGAATAATAATGTATAAAATCTTGTTTCGGTATAACCGTGACACGCGATAACAAATTATTAACCATATATACATAATATATATTACAGGTTATTAGAAAATCTATATATATACAATATACATACCTAATATTATGTATAGCTTATTAAATTGAAAGCCTTTTGCAAATTATTTATATAATCAATTACATAACAGTTTGATGCATAGGATCGATGTATACCTGTATAGATGTAACGCGAATTAAAGAAGAAAAAGGGAAGATATTTTTTTGAAAAATCTTATCATCACATTGCCGAGAATTTTTTTTGGTTTTCTACATGTAAATTATTTCGTATCCGCATTGCACGGGTGACAAAATTAATTTTGATTGTTTTATTTTCTTTTTTTTTCAAATTATTATTATTATTATTAATTTTTCTCAGAGCTTACTTTTAAACTTTTAATTGATTATGACGACGATCACTTTTACTGCGAGGGAAGTATGTAGGCGTCTTGAAACGTCTTTGCACCACGTGGGTATATTACTAGAAATGGTTTTACCAATTGGTTACATCCGTATAAAAGCGACCTGTGCATAGGACATTGTATATACCTATATATATATATACTCGTATATATATATAGCACGAGCGTAAATAAAATTGATTATAATAATATCCGACGGTTTTAATTTTGGCTAGTGAAATTATCATTACTCCTCATGATTATTAATTATTATTATTATTCTATATTGAAAAAAAAAAATTGTTTTATTAGGTATACTATGTTATAATAATTATTATTAATTGTTTGTTGGTTTAACTACACATATATTTTTTATTCTACATAATTATATTAGATTTCCAATCGTTAATTTTGATTCGATACACCTATCTACTATGTGTATGGATTGAAAGAATTTTTTTTTTTCTTTTCTTCATTGTAGACGAGCGATGTTGTTATACTTTTTTATACTTTATATTTATTGATTTGTTTTAACTTCTTGTTCGTTTTTTTTTTTTTCTTTTGCTTTTTACACCTGTGAAAACTTGTCCTTGAGGTATCTGGGTTTTTTCCAGCTACAGCAGCATCATCAGCTTCAGCAGCAAATTCTACGGCAACAATATCATGCCCAGGAACGTCAACTTGCCGAATTACACGAACAGCAAATGCACCAACTTAAGGTAAGCGCAATGTTACAAAATATAAAGAAAAGAAAAAAAGAAAAAAAAGAAAGAAAGAAAACTAAAAGAGAAAATAATCGAGGGGCATTGAAGTCCATTATTTTTTTTCCTCTCTTCTCCATGGAGATATCTTGATATAGTTATAGGTATTTCTTTCTCATTCACATTCCGTGAATAAAAAAATTGGCGATAAGAAGAATAAAGTAGAAAGGGGAAAAAGAAAAAGATTGGAAATAAAAATTGATGATTCATGCGATATTATAAGTTTAACCTGGTCGCGATTCAGACCACGTGTCTGGCGACACCGGAAGTCAACGAATCGCGGTCAACCGGTATATGCTTTTAGTTGAATATTAATAGCATTTATAGATTATATATGTAACACCCGAAGCTAACGATAATCTATATCCTTATTATTTATGTATTTATAATATAGGATCGATTTTATGAACCTCGAGCGATCGATGATTATAAAATATGTGTAATATACATACGTAGATCTATATTAAACATGGAGGTCGCGTTTAGCCAAAACGTAAAAATAAAAATAAATTTAATTAATTAAAAAAACTTATTCGTACGAGTATACATCGAACGTGTACGGTCTGTATTGCGAAGTTAAAGCAAAAAAAAAAAAAAATGAAAAAAACAAAAACGTTTGGTAAGCTAAATTCTTTGAATTATTTATATATATGTATACTTCCTTCGTTTCTTTTTTTCTAATATATATTTATATAAGTAAATATAAAATATATATATTTAAACTTCATCCGGATTTTTATAATTTTTAGATATACAAATATGTAGATATTAATATAATGGATACGGAAACCGCAGATAAAGTTGACTGACCGCAAAGATTATTTTTGTATAAATATTCTTTCGATTATGTTGATAAAAAAGATTTATTTTTAAATCACATTTATATATTTTGCCAAGTTGAAATTTTGAATGAATTTTATTTTATATACATTATACTGATTTAATTTATTTCATACGCGTCTTGAATGATCATATTCGATCAAATTTTATAATTTATAACAATGATGTGGTGTAAAATATGTAGTAAATTATTTCAAACATTTTTTTTTTTCCCATTAGTAAAATCAACAATTTCTTTCATAAGTTTCTTAAGTTTTCTATTTCGATTATTACTACATGGAAATATCGTATAGAATTTAGATCGCGCCATTCCGCAAATTCAAGCGCTATCTAATTTTTTTTACTTGTAAAATAGCTGCGACTATTTCAAATTGAAAAAAAAAAACTGTAGGCATTAACAAAGCAATTCGCGAACAACTGTGGAACTTTAAAACGTATATATATGTATATATGTATATGTAAACTTTCACCGTATATATTTATGGAAAAGAGGTTTATATAAAGAGAGGGCCGTTGACTCTTGTGCCGTGTACAGATTATAAAGTTTATATAGGTATGTGTAGATATATCTATATATATTAGGATTGCCCAAAGGTAAAATTAGACAGCGAATCATTTGCGCTGATTTTATAAATTACCAATTCACTATTCAGCTATTTTGCCATTATTAATGTATAAAATTCATGTATATTCTGAAATGTTTGTATTGTCTTTTTTTTGTTTTTGTTTTTGGATTTTCAAAGCGTTTATCGAACGACAGAATGTATCGTTCTTTTCGGGGTTCAGTCAACTTCAATTCATATTATTTGGAAAAAAAGAAAGAAAAATTATTGAAGTAAAAGAAAAAGTAGAAAACTATAATACGGCGTTAACCGCGATCTAGTGTTGATATTATTCTATTAGTATTTCTAAGGTGGGTGAACCCGCGATATAATTAAGAAACTATACAGGAACTAGAACGAACGAAGGAGATATTTTTTGTTTCTTATTTTTGTTTTGCTTCTTGCTTTTGTAGTTTTATTTTCTTTGCTCAATTAGAAATCGCAACGGTGAGATTCGCTCGATTTGCAATTCTAATAGCCGTATTGTGCGTATTATAAATACTAGTATACATATCATGTATAGGTATAGTACATAAATATAATATACATGAGCGAATAATTTGGCAATAGGTTTGCTTTGAAACTTTTGAATTAAAAAAAAAAAAAAAAAAACATTTAATAATTTATTCGATGTACAATTATATTACATATTTATGTATATGTATATGCATTTACATATCACAGTGACTCTGAATCGATGGAAAATTTTTTGAGAAAAATAATATCGGCTCTTTACAATGTATAGGGTATATCATATAGTCCATGAATAGAATTTTTTGAATATATCGAAAGAATCGGACGTGTAGAGACATCATTTTGATCTTCTTCTTCTTTTTTTTCTTTTCTTTATGGAACTATTTATAAAAATGATAATTTATGCGTTACTTTAATACCGTTTTATAAACTGCAGATCGGGATTTCAAAGTAGAACTATAAATGATTTGAGTCCATATGCAGCAGCACGTGTTCCGTCGTACCGTACTATATACTCATGTATATATTTATATACATGTACTTATATGTATGTAATGATGATGCCTAGTATGGAAAATTACCGGCCAATCTGTCGGTTGTGTGGCAAACAGCTGTGAGCTGGTTTGAACGGCATGTGTGCTAATTATAGCCGTGTCCATGACATCACTTCGTATTCAATGATTATTCGATAACAGAATTTACGATTATCATTGTCTCTATTTATTATACACGATTCATCGATTGCACATATTTAAAATATGTGTTTTTGTTTTCTGATTTTTTTTTATCGACCTTTATCTCTCTTCTTCTTCTTATTTATTTATTTATTTTTTGCTTCTCGAAGAGATCACCCGATAGACGATTATAATATTGTCGTGTGTGTGAAAATCTCTGTGAATTAATAATATCATGAATGAAAAATTGTTTGATAAATTTGTTTTATCGTCATTCGCATTATTTATTCGTTGGTCTTTAGTTTTCTGTTTCTTATCATCCGGTTATTCTCTCTTCTTTCAGCTTTGGGAACAGCAAAAACAGTTGGAGGAACAACGAGAGAGGAGAGAAAAGGAGAGGCTCGAAGCTCTTAGAAAAAAAGATAAACATGACCACAGTGCCATAGCGTCCACCGAAGTAAAGCAACGACTGCAGGTAATAAAATAATTCAGATCTTTGATTCGTTATCCAATTACTTTTATTACAATTTATTACAAATTTTGGTAAGTAATGCGCAATCGTTGCAAAGCTGCACAATACCTCAACATGTTTTATCGACGAAAATGAAGGAAGGAGAAGAAAAAGAAAAACCTACAATTTATGGAATAATATTCACATTCTTATATTATTATTATTATTACTGCGTTCCAACGTACAGATTTTTCATTTTTATGCTATATAGAGTTTTCTCGTGAATAAGAAACAAAGAGAAGCTGCGGCTGCTGCCAATGGCGCCGTTCCAGGCACACCCGGATACAGGAGTTGGTGAGTTAAACATATAATAAATAAATAAATAAATTATAACTCTATATAAATAAAATGGACTTGATATCTCTACTTCATGACATTTTCCAACGATACAGATATACAATTTTTTGCCCCCCCCTCACGCCCTCAACGTTCTACAGTAAATTATTAAATATTTTACTGCGACGCGACATATATTTTCATATTACATGATTTTTTTTTTTATTGTCATACTCAACTGTTATTTGTGACCAGGAAGAATTATTTATGAAAAATATTTGCTTGATTTTAAACTACGTATAACGTATGACGTGTAGGGGGTGGATCGTGTCTCTACGTTTCCATCGGAACGTTGCTGCAGGTGTTTTATAACATAGAAAAATAATTTTAGACCCTGTTTCTGTAATATGGAACGATCCATTAAGCCAACTTACGCCACCACTTGTTTTGTATCATAATGAATTTTAGACTAATTTCGGTTAACGGATTTTTTTTTTCATTTTATACATACCTTTATATGTATGTATATATATATAAATTTTTTTTTTCATTACTTTTCCTCATCAAAAACGGAAGATTAATTAAATTCGAGTGTATAATAGCCATGATTTAAAGAGATTAAGAAAATTAATTTTTTTTTCTCTGCTTTTTTTTTTTACTCTTCATTAAATTTTGTACGACGTTTCGAGGAGTAGGGGGGGGGGGGGGGGAGGGGAATGAAATTATGTTTAATAGCTTTTGGTACATCCGATGATCTCTCGTGACTTTTATTATTATTTTTCCTCTTTTCTTTTCTTTTTTCTTTTTTTTTTTTTTCCATTCGCGTACAGTGGCTCAACCGCATGCGGAGTCTGCCATCCGGAACCTCCACAAAAGAGGTTAACGGCTGGCAGACTGCCCGCATTGGCTGATTCAAAAATAGAATGCAGAAAATACACGCGATAGAGAGAATGTCAGCTTTACACGGGATTTACTTTTATAACGATGGAAACATGTGGAAAAAATTTCGGACAAAAATTAAATACCCATATATATAATAACTTATACTTTTATCAGATGACGAAACGAGATGATCGATGTGTTTGATATGACGATGTTATTTCTCTCTCTCTGATTTTTTTCTTGTCCTTTACCATTTTTTTTTTTTTTTTTCTAATTTTTTTTTACTTCGATAAAGGTTGCAGCCTCAATCGGAATCTACGAGCAGTACAAATGTCTCCCATCCATACAGGATACCGCAAATGTTACAAGAGAAATTCGGCGATGATTTTCCGTTACGAAAAACAGGTAGGATCGGTTAATTATTCGATTATTATAATAAATGCAGGTAGTTTGTGTGCGCGTGTGTGTGGTTTTTTTTTTGATTCCTTTTGACTTTTTTTTTTTATTCTTTTTCTTTTTTTTAATTAGATTGCTTACTCAAAGCATGGAACTGTATTGCCAAAATTTACAGTAACGTGTTTAGAAATAGAAGAAAAAAACGAAGTGAATTTTTAAAAACAAAAGAATTGGTTCATAAAAATGATTTTTTATAGCTCACGATTTTTTATTCACAATAAGTTATGGCAATACACTTCACTGTGTAAACAGCCTCAGTTGTTGATGTTTTTTCTTCCCTTAAATTGTTATCTTTTTTTTTTATTTTTGGTTTCCATTTTTTATTTCATTCGTATCGTTATCTATTGATTTCTGTTATTTTATTTAATTAATATTGTTCGTTTGTGAAAAAGTTTTTTTTTTGTTTTTTTTTTCGGCCCGTTTTTGAGCGTGCTTTTATATTATATAGATATGCTTCATTTTTCGTTTCATAGCCATGCGTTGTGTATATGAGTATTGTTATTGCTTAACGAGTATACACGAGTTAATAACAGTTTTTAATCTCGTATATATACATATGTATTTAACAAGCAATGTCTGCATCGCACAAAATGTCGTCAGGCAAGCTTAAAATAAAAGATAATTAAATACAGTTTGCTTTGTTTCGTTTTTTTTTCTCTCTTTTTTTTTGTCTTCGTTTTTATTCCTTTCATATGCGGTTATTCAAATATGTATAGGTATATACATATTATACAAATTATTCTTCAACAAAAACTTCCACAATTTCACGTAAACAATATGATACATTTATATTATCACATGTATAGGTAATTATTATACCCAAGAAGCATAAAAATTCAAGTAGATCATTTTCTTTTTTATTTTTATTAATTTTTTTTTTTCTCAAATTTGAACCAAACATTCACGAAACCGCATGGCTATGGCATATGAAGTTATGAGTAACGTAGAATGGAGTTTATTTAAAAAAAAAAAGTTTCATTAAAATTTGTAAGTTTTATTTATTGATTGTTATTTTTGATTTTTTTTTTTTTTTGTTTGTTAATTTCTTGTGAATTTGGCTTGTGGCGAATGAATGGTGTGTGATACTGTAGTACATCGTTATGGTATGATGACTAACCCTGGCTGATTGGCTTGGCCTTCGTCAGCCTCGGAGCCAAACCTGCTCAAGGTACGACTTAAGCAACGTGTCATGGAGAGGAATTTGGCTGCGTCAAGAAATTCACCCCTGATGGCCAGGCGCAAGGATCGACTCCTATCCCATCTCAAGCGGAAATCCTTATTAGCAAGTACGTCTTATAACATTCCTTAAACTACTATCGAGGGAACAAATATTTACAAAAGAAAGAAAGGAGAAATAGAAATTAGGAAAATTAAGAAATGAATAGATGGAGAAATCAAAAAAACTAAAGAATTCCTTGATAGTAGTTTTGTAAATGTAAGAAGTACAATTTTTTATATAGGTAACTGATGCAATCGTCGGTTAGATTATTTTTTTGGATAATAATTTCAAATATACCTATATATATAAAGCGAAAGGGAATATTTTGATAAAGATAATATTTATCTGGGTTACTGACGTTAACCGGAAATTATTTGTATTAGAAATTTTGCTGACGTTTATAACATCTTACATGATGTGACACACATAAATTTTGATATTTAAACTTCGTTTTTGCACATTTTTTTTTTTTCCCTCTTCAAACCGGTGTCTACTAGACCGTATTGTTTGATTTTATGTTATTCTATTCTGATGTAATTTTATATCTTTCTTTTTTTTTTCGACTTCGTATTATCAAACGTTGCGTAATCCTCAGTGTAGGTGTACTTGATACACCTATATCTCTATACTGTATCTAGAAAAACAATGAAACGCCAGTTATTCGCGATTTTTTGATTAGAAATAATTTCATTAATAATTGTACATCAGTTGACGATTTGAAGAGGATAGTTATTTGGTGTCGTAATCGATGAAATTTTTGCAGGTATCGTAAAGGTGCAGAAAATACTTGATGAAATCTTATAACTTGAATCTATATGATAATAATATAATATATAATTTGTTTTTTTTTTTAATCATGATTTTTATCAACCAGGATGTCAATATGTATATTGTATTAATTTTGTTGCATTCGTTTTCGATTAATTGGATGTTGTCATGATTTTGCTAGTGTCTAGTAACCGCATGAAATGAAATTAACAATACGTAGATTTATGGTTTTTCAAAATTTCCATTTTAAAGGTTTAAGGTTTAAATTATTATCTTGGTAGGTTCATTCATGATTATAATTTTCAATCGAATCAGATGAAATTTTTTCTCAAATTATCTTAATTGTCAATAATTATTGTACTAAAAACCTGAGTTCAAGACATTTCAGGTAATTTTGTCTTCCATTTATTTTTTTATTTTTCATATGAATCAAAAATATTATCTCAGTCAACCAGTCGAATCATTCATTTTTTAATATCTCATCATTTATTATACATATTTAATATTGTACTTTAATCAAACTTCCAATGAGTGATTGATAAAATTCACGTCGAAATTGAGAGATAATTGTAAATACACTCTGCAATATTTTAAGTAACATCTGGTTAAGAACAAATGAAATAATTGTAACTTGATTTTTATTTTTCTAAATTTATTTCGTCTCTTTTAGATTCCAGTAGCAATCCTGAATCCGGGCCTAATTCACCTCCAACTGTTAACAACTCGCAGGCAAGCCCTACAGCTGGTAGTAACACTCCGATACAAGAGGTAATTTTCTTATTTGTCTTTCATCGAATCGCGGGATTTATTTCTTAGAATTCTTATTTCAAATCTTTCAACTTGTCGTTTGATACAATTTCATTGGAATCGATTGAACGATATGTTATTTATAAACGTCAAAATAATTCTAATCTTATGAAATACCTGTGATAAGATTATTTTCATTTATGTGTCCCTGTCTTTTTTTTTTTTTGTTTCGATACAAGTATTCACTTAATTTATTTTATCTGATAATGATTTTTATGCGAATACGCGAGTCACTCGTACTTATTTGAAAATATAAAATGCTTAATCAAGTAGGTTACATTTATGGAAAGTCTGATATCGGGATAATGTTTTTATTATTGACACGAATTTTACCCTTATTCAAATCCCTATCAGGAGGGTGAAAATACAGCGTACGGAGGACCTTTGACAAGCAGTAGCCAACAGGGTAGTTTATCCGATCTATCCTTATTCAGTTCACCGTCCATGCCCAATATTTCATTGGGTAGACCTCATGTTCCATCCAGTTCAGCGGTAAGTCAATTTCTTCTTCCTCTTTGTTTTTTTTTTTCAATTTTACGATGTAGCTGGAAATAATTTATTCGACACATCGAATCTTGTCGACACAATTCACGATTACCGATTACGTTGAAATAAACAAACCTCATCCAATGACTCGGCCAGGAGGAAGGAATGTCCCTCGTAATGTTATTTAACGTGTGATTAATTTAGAGTGCAACAAAATTGGCACCCGTCTCGGAAGCAGAAGCAAGAGCAGCCTTGACCGCTCGTCTCGGTATGCCGTTGACTGGACAGATGTTACCTGGTACCTTACCATTTTATCCATCTCTAACGGTTATAGAGGGTGAACATACTTATATTCACAAGCAGATGCAAAATTTAGAACAAAATCGACACCAGGTTTATCATGGAGCACCTATAACTGATACTCAAGTAGCACACGCAAGACTGCATAAGGCTGGTCACCGGCCTTTAGGTAGTATGTTTTCCTTTTATTTGTAATACTTTACTTCCCTTACCCTGTCTCAGAAAATGAATTTATTCAATTTTTTTTTCTTCGATTTTTTCTTACCTATATGGAAATGCTCTCTATGATCAGAGAAATGATTGTACATATGAATATTATGTATGTTTTTTTTCTTCTAGTTTTTTTAGTTGTTTATTTTTATTTTCTGTTGGTAATTTTTGATTTTTCAATCAAATGAATTGTGTTATTTTTATTAGATCTAATAGTCACCTTGTTGTTAACATGGTGCATGTTTAAATGATGTTTTCTATCCGTGTTTATTCTCTGATTTGTGTTTGCAAAGCATGTTTTCTAAGACACGGTATATTTCAAACGGAGTTACCCTTTGATAAAATTAGATTATTCTGAAAAAAAATTAGGTAGAACACAATCGGCTCCGTTGCCTCTCGGCCATCCGATGCTTCAGGGTGGTATAATCGCACCGCCGACTCATTACGAAGAATATCTTGCGGAGAAACAAATCCATGACCAACAACAAGCTCATATTTATTTGAAACAACAAATACGACAAACCGTCCTAACACGAGTTGGAACCCGTGGTCAAGCTAATCAACTTGACGAAGCCCCGGAGAGCGAAGAATCAGAAGTTATAGATTTGACTGGCAAAAAAGATCTGTCGGAGGAAAGTGAAATTTCTAAACAACAAAGAGAGAGAGAACAATTTTTACAACAACAGAGGGATCTTATGATGCGTCATACACTTCAAGTTAATGATTCGTTGGTTTATACTGGAAATCGATCTTCTCATTCTGCCAGACCTTTGTCAAGAGCACTTTCCAGCCCCCTGGTGCATTTAGGTATGTCTATAATCAGTGATATCATCTTTTCATTAATTCGATGTATTGAAAATACCCTAAATATGTTTATCCCTTTTCGTGGTTATTATATTTCATTCTATTCTTATTTTATTTTTTTTTGTTGAATTTTTTATCAAAGTATTGCTACCTCTGTGCCCCGTTGAATTTTAAGTATTTGCATGATAATAGATCTAGATGGAAGATGTGTCACTGCCTTTTGCGAGAGTAGAGAGAAAACAGAGTCTGTGATACGACAGTCAAGGAGTCATTTCGATTAATAACGTGAAAAATTGGGTTGCGTGAAGGGCCTCAGGGTGCTGGGGGAGATGTCTTTGCTCGGGGATCACCACATCGGCCAACTACAGGTCTTGCCTACGATCCATTGATGCTGAAACACGCATGTGTCTGCGGCGAAACAGTAAGGGGTCATCCTGAACACGGTGGAAGATTGCAAAGTGTATGGGCTAGACTATCCGAAACAGCATTACTACAACGCTGCGATCGCGTTAGATCTCGAAAGGCCACTTTAGAGGAAATACAAACCTGCCATAGCGAAGCTCACGCGCTCTTATTTGGTAAGTACATTAAAAATCATGTCTATCAATCATCATTAAATACATAATTTGACTGAGGTTTTTTCTCCCATTTTTTTGTTTCAGGTACAAATCCGCTGAATCGACAGAAGCTGGATATGTCGAAGCTCTCTCAATTGCCAATAAAGAGTTTTGTCCGGCTTCCATGTGGTGGAGTAGGTGTTGATTCAGATACAACGTGGAATGAGTTTCATACGGCTCCTGCTGCGCGTATGGCTGTTGGATGCGTCGTCGACTTAGCATTTAAAACTGCGATGGGGGACATTAAGAACGGTTTTGCAGTTGTTAGGCCACCTGGTCATCATGCAGAAATGAATCAAGCCATGGGCTTCTGTTTTTTTAATTCCGTAGCTATTGCTACAAGGTTATTACAGCAGAAACTGGACACGAGGAAGATATTGATCTTAGACTGGGTAAAAATATTTCTCATTAACTTTAATTGCCAAAAAGATTATATTCAAATGCATTTTATTTCAATTTTTAATTTTCTTCTTTTCTATCTTCATTTCAATCAGGACGTTCATCACGGTAACGGAACTCAACAAATGTTCTACGAGGACCCGAGCGTTTTGTACCTCTCTATCCATAGACACGACGAGGGGAATTTTTTCCCGGGAACTGGAGGTCCTACCGAATGCGGTGCGGGTGAAGGTCTCGGTTACAACGTCAACTTAGCCTGGTCTGGTGGTTTGAACCCACCGATGGGTGACGCTGAATATTTGGCTGCGTTTCGAACCGTTGTAATGCCAATTGCTAAGGAGTTTGATCCTGACATAGTCATCGTTTCGGCTGGATTTGACGCTGCTTCGGGTCACGCCGCGCCTTTGGGAGGTTATAAAGTCAGTCCTGCCTGTTTTGGAAGAATGACCCAGGAGCTGCTGACTTTAGCCGATGGAAAAGTTGTTCTGGCATTAGAGGGGGGATACGATTTAGCCGCCATTTGTGATTCTGCACAAGAATGTGTCAGGGCACTTCTCGGAGACGAAGTGACGCCGCTACGGGAAGAAGAACTGAATAGAACGCCGTGCCAAAATGCCATCGATACCCTACAGAAAACGATTGCGATTCAGGTGAGTTTATATTTAAAAAGTTTTATCGTTTTTATTCAGATCGTTTTATACGGGATTTTTATGACGGGATTTCACGTGTTTTAGATGTCACATTGGCCGTGTGTCAAATTAGCTGCGCACACGGTGGGCATGAGTGTGATTGAATCGAGTCAAAAAGAGCATGACGAAACAGATACAGTTTCGGCAATGGCCTCTCTATCTATGCAACAGCCCACCAATCTCACGTAGGTATAGAAATAATTATATTTCGAGTTAGCGGTTGAGCTACAAAGATCTTTCATTAATTTGTTATTCATCTACAGTCAGTGATCCCTAATATATATATATTTTTCTATTTATTTATCCTGTGCAGTACGACACCAGAACATTCCCGTGAAGTCTCCGAAGAACCAATGGAGCAGGATGAAGCCAAGTGAGAAAATATAAGCTGTCAATGAACGACCCAAAATTGGTGAGTTATTACCTAATAAACGCAGAATTGAAATTGGTTCATTCCCGAACCTGTCAAAGTATGGCTTCATGCTATCGTACAGAAAAGCGGATGTTTCGGATAGGTGATTGAATCGAAAGGTCTAACCTTGAAACTGTAATACGCTATATGTATCGGGGGAATAGGAGAAAAGGAAAAGAGGAAACTGAAGTGATTAGTACGTGCATGAAGCAATTTATAAGACAAACCTATATGCAGGTTTGTCTCTAAAGGTTGATAAGCGAACGTGGCTGAGCTACGAATTTGTTCAAACGCACGGTGTTAGATAGCCCAGGTACTAACAAATATTTGTTACGTTGTTGAGATGTCTACTATTTTCTGCTGATATGAGATTTCCTGCTCGAGGCAGGTACGAATATATTAAATGTCCTATTAGGTAGAACAATTTATCCATCGAATTTGGAGCACTTTGATGTTTCATGTTAAATTGCGGTAAAACCTTTCTAGATATGGTCGAGATTAAGAGAAAGAGAAATTGAATTCAAATTAAATTAAAATCAATGTATGCAGTTTTTATCTGCGTAACAAGGAATAATTATGTATAGTGTTTCGTCAATGCTGTTTAATTTTAAATTAAGATTTACGAATCGCGAATCCATCAAGTGATAAAATCATTTGTTGTCCAAAGTATTATTGAATTGGCATTCGAAAATTTCATTCTATTGATAAATCATATTCTTATTTCTCGACAAAAATATTTTATTGAAAATTTAAATACATAGTTCATTGAATTAAATATCAAAATTTATATTATACACGCGATATGTTGATGAGCTTTTTTCGAATTGTTATAGAGTATTTTCTAAAGAAAAAAGAATAAATAAAAATGAACAAAAATTAATATTTTTATCGGGTGAAACGTTTTTTAAAATTAGTGTCTTGCTAGCAGACAACGAAAAGTTTTTGGAATATAATTTTTAATCTATAAGTAAAGGTAAATTTACGGACCAATCGAGGAGTTGTATAATCGAATCCATTCACGAAACGTTCATACAAAATTAATCGGAAATTGAAAATTTTTTAAATTTATTAAACAAAAGTACATTTTTAACGCATAAAATACGAAACCCCCAGTCTTTTGATGTTTATATTTCTCGGATATCGCATTAATGTATCATGAAATACAACTCTGATATTACGTATGGAATATAATCGATCTTGAAGAAATGCATATAAATTTACATAAAAGACAGTAGCATTAGATTAAATTCTCCTTCCTTTGCAATCTTTGCTGGGACTTTTTTTTTTATTATGTGTTGTGCTGGTCACAAAACTCTTTCGAATTGTTATTGTGCTTTGATATAAGAAGTAGAACAATTTATTTTATTTTCATTTCATTCTTTCTTCCATTAAAGCGGGTTTCTTTTCCACAATAAATACTTTTGATGTTGTTGTACAGCAGACGACGGTTTAAACTAAGTATAAAAAAAAAAAAAGAAAAAAAAAAACAAACAAACAAATAACGTAAAAAATAAATAAATTAATAACAATAATGTTATTTACCTAAATGGTAACAATTTTGATGTATTGTATGATAAACGTATAAAAGAAAATAGTTGTTGCACAACATGCATAATAACAGTTGAGAAAAATTAATTAAAAAAGAAAAATATTGCAATTTCGGTGCGATTATAATTTTCAATTACGGATGATTCTACCTATAGCTAATTTGGTTTTCTGCTGCAAACGAAGGCTGGTGCGATTTTTGTGATATTTTGTAAAAAGTTAATTGGAAAAAAAGAGAAAAAAAAAGAAAAAAAAAAAATAACTAATATTAATTGAGAGTATAAGTTGGGCGAAGGGCGAAGAGAGAATAAAAAATATATATATGTATATATATATAATCAAAATACAAGCATTTATTTTTGTGTCGTGCATTTTACGAATATTGAAAGAAAAAAAAACAAACAAACAAATATATATATAGATATATATATACACATAGTATAAATTAAATGAAGAGTTATTATTAAACGAATTTGAGAAACTACTACTGTATACATATATATACACAGATATAGGTAAGATTTTGAGAAACAAATGAAATTAAGAAAAAAAAAATATAAAACATTATATTGTGTATCAAATATACAAACTATATATGTTATATATATATATGTATAGCATATAAATCTATATATTATTAAACTATGTAAAGAGATAGATATAATATTCTATCACATGAATCTCGAGTGTCCGTTACATGTTGCCCAAAAATTTCTGATAACCATGAAAGAGGAGAAGTAGAGGAACAAGTAAATGCAAAAAAAAAAAAAAAAAAAAAAATGATAGAATAAAATAAAATAAAATTACTCGTATATTCTAAGTGTGAGCCCAGCCTATTCTGTGTGTATAATTCGAGTAATATGATATACAATGTATATATATATATGAATACGTATTTATATATGTATATATATATAATTACGTAGATTAACGATTAAGTTTTAGATGATAAAATCTATTTAAAATATACCTAATATAAAAGATAAGTGTAAAATGTTCTATATTGTAGTATCTATTAGGCGGTAAATTTAGGAAATAGATGATATTTAATTATTTATACTTTAAATCGAAGCGATAATTATTTTATTGACGATTCATTTTTGGCTTAGTCACAAAATCATAAGGAAAAGAAAAAAATAATAATAATAAAAAAAAAGAAATTCATTTTGACTCGATGTTGTTGTGCATAACAAATGTTAGTTGTTAATGTGATTGTTGTGTAGTGAACATTGAGGATTACTCATGTGCTAAATGTGATTTAAAAAAAAAAAAGAATAAATTAAAATTTACAAGGTAATAGAAACAGAGCCAGCCACGCCGAGCTGGGAGAAAGCTGTGCTATCTGGATAAGGCCTATTGAGTTTTTAATTCACGTTTCTTCGATAGACTTTTTATTTTACAAAATTTTGATGCCGTTGTTGATTTTTTTTTTTATTACATATATACATATTTTTATCGGTCTTGGTTTAATACACCAAGTCGTATGTTTGCCAGAAAGTTGACTAAGTTTTTGGTTGAAACAATTAAAACTATGACATTCCGGGTATCATTCGTAACAAACTGATACAAATTAGGTAAACGAAATAGGTATCACGAGAATAGAATGTAAGTTACATAAAAAAAATCTATATTATATTAAAAACACATGCACCGAGTAATTTCTATATTACTTGACTTTATTGTAATAGCCCTAAATTTTTTATGTATATAAATGTACCTTACATTAATTTTAAATAAAAAAATAATCATTGTGTTATTCGATAATACACTATTTTTTGAATATTGTGTATCATCGAGAATACTATTCCTAATAACTGCATTACTCTGATTGTTCAATCGGAAAGCAGGACTATCCATTTTCAAATTCAGCGACAGAACTTAGATTTTTCTATGTTAAAAAATTTAAACACTAAGCTAATGAAATCGTGACTATTTTTGTATCAGCGGAAAGTCAGCGAATTTATGTTGTTGTCAATTCTAGTGAAATATGGCGACTAGAATCAAAACTTCTGCCTCTATGCCTGATCTATACATTTGGTAAATATTTTTATTTCCGAGCACGTTCTTTTGAAAATATGTTTAATTTGAGGGATTGAGAATGAGTTTAATGCGGAACAGGAAATATGTAATCATTTTGTATGTTTATTGTTAAAGAGGTTCAGAGATACATTGTAACGTTTATTCTTCTTCCTCTTCCGGAGCACCGGTATTGCTTCCCTTCCTCAGATTCTTCCTCTTTACACGGCCAGGGCGACCACCACCGAACGGAGACTTGAGGGAGAAGTCGATGTGCTTCTGCGAGTCGAGACGTACGACAAAGGATGGGATGTTCACCACTTGTTTACGTACACTGAAAATAAGGTGGTCATATCCCAAGGTTATTCTCTTGGTACAATACTGAGAGTTGAGCGAAAACTTTTAAGGAGCAACTAGTTTAAACTCTAGTTTCAATTTCTGTACTGCCAAATTGGATGGATTGAACAATTCACCGTACCAATAATTAGAGTCTGGCGCTGTGTAATCAGACGTTGAATGATAAATTTCTTTAACATTCAAGTGGCCTGCTGAAAATTTAATAACATTTCAAATCCAAGGTGAATCAAGTTTTTACCAGATCTCAGCTGTTTTCGTATCTAGAGGAACAAATACTATTTAGTTAATTCTGGGATTTGGTTTAAGTTGTGAGCTGTAAATCGTATTCATAAAAAACAAAAAAAACCTAAACAATATCTCCATCGAATTGGAACTCACCGGATATGTCTCTGTCGGATCAACACTCGAGCGTGATGGATAGACTTAGCTAATCCCAGCTTGAACACTTGCGTCTGAAGACGTCTTTCGAGGAAGTCATCGATCTTTAAACCAAGAACGTAATCAAGCTTCATACGCCCTTCATCCAACACACCAATTCTTACTAGACGACGCAGCAGTGCGTTACCTGGAATAATTTGTTAGATTATATCAACAATTTGGACACTGTGATGATCTCTGAACTTTAATAATAAAGTCAGCACAATGATAGTATATTCAGCAGGGAATATCAGACAAGAGGTGTCAAAAAATACTTTCAATTCATCATTGGTTCTTGAGCTACCTTCATCTAGTATACTATTCTATGGAAAAATATCTACCTTCGAAAAGACGCTTGGGGTCTTTTTCTTCAAGAGTAAGAAGCTCACGAGCAGCCTTACGTATCTTAGCCAAAGTATATTTGACACGCCAGACTTCACGTTTGTTACGGAGTCCATATTCTCCGATGATCTTCAACTCCTGATCAAGACGAGCCTTTTCATAAGGTCTTCTTGGGGTAACATAGGTCTTCGAAAAGACTGACGGAATTCTTCCGTTGACCATCGTGAGTACGCGTTACCTATAAATGAAGAAAAAATTATTATTCACGTGACCGGAAGTAGATGAAAATGGAAGAATGCTATCGTAGTTTTTTTGCTAGAGAGTAATTGAGAAGATTCCGATAGTTATTTGTCAGATATTCAATAGATAGGGAAATTATTCATTCGTTGATTGTCAAAAGTATTTTGGCTGTTAGTGTCGATTGCAAAGGAGTTGTAAAAAACGACATCTTAAAATGGGAGTTTGGCACGTGGCGTCGAATCATGGCACGCACAAAACTTGGTCGCATCGTCATGAATATTACTAAGAACACCGCGTTTGCGTTGTAATATTACATGGATTATAATTACTTATCAACAGACACATAAGGCCTGCGTTTAAGAGACAAATGTGTACATTTTTTGATGAATCTTACTCACGTTCGTTCCACGGCACTAACCATCCACAGCTACAGCCGCTGAGGAAATGAACGAGGAAAAACGAGAAGCGGGTTAGCCCCTCGTTCTATAGACGATCTCTAGGCGCCTCCACGGTCGTGAAGCCTCCACCTTTCCACTTCGATGATGTCTGGCAGATAGAGCCACCGTGATAGAATATCAAATTAAAAAAGAAGCAAACCGCTTTTCCTGGTTCCACACACCACTTATAAGTTATAAGCACTAGGACCGTGCACCTGAGAAGTCCATGTTCAGGACTGGTATTCAGGTTCAGGCAAACATACATTGCTTGAATATACTTATACCCCTAATGTATGCTCCTATATGTCCTAACTAAAGCAACTAACTTATCACGATGCCCTATGGCACTCTGTTTTGAATATTCTTGTTGAATAAAAATAATCTCAACTCTAGAATATGTTTATCACTACGAGTTGTATGAGGGCTACAATTGTTGAATTCTTTTTAGAGATGTAGACATGATAGACTTTTACCCATATAGTATGAACAAATGAATTGTATGTAAATCTCCCAGTGGTCTGGACGTAGATTACAATAGTTATCAGCTTTTAAATGGGTCATTTTTGAGACTTTGTACTCGTCGATGACATATGTTATCATAAGCATCGGTGGTTCAGTGGTAGAATGCTCGCCTGCCACGCGGGCGGCCCGGGTTCGATTCCCGGCCGATGCAACTTCTTTTTGTACTTTGCATTCGTATTGACTGTGTAAAATATATTTTTTTGCAAGGTATATTTGACCAAAATCATGCTCGGAATGAATCCTATTGAGACATTTCAAATTTTGTACTTTCGCAGCCTATAAATTGTTATTAAATCAATCACTTCGATAAATAGATCAAATTAGTTTGCAGGCTTGCAGTCGTGAGCTCTAAATATCTGGGGGGATCGGATTATACAAACCATTCATTTGTTTTTGATTCGTAATTCGGGAAGGTTCCGAAGACGCTAATAATTCTCATATCACAATAATATTATTTAGATTCTAAGGAGGTATGAAGCTGCGCCCGATCAGTTTTTATTGAATGATCTTTTACCTCATAGTGGTTTAACTCACTACATGGCTTAGAGATCTCAAAACTGATCGGTTCATTTTTCCCCCCTTTTTTTTTATTGCCGCTTCGAATCATTCGGAACAAAATCCGAGTGAAAGAACACCGAAGACTATAGTCTTTGTATATTTTTGAGCGATTTCGAACAAATTCTGTGTGAAAAAACACCAAAGACTATAGTCTTTGTACATTTTCGCGGCAATTTTCGTTGAAATCTGACCAGAAAAACACCAAAGACTATAGTCTTTGTATAATTTTTGAGCGATTTTTTTAGCGATTTCGAACAAATTCTGTGTGAAAAAACACCAAAGACTATAGTCTTTGTACATTTTTGCAGCGATCTTCAATAAAATCTGAGCGAAAAAACACCAAAGACTATAGTCTTTGTATATTTTTGAGCGATTTTTTTTAGCGATTTCGAACAAATTCTGTGTGAAAAAACACCAAAGACTATAGTCTTTGTACATTTTTGCCGCGATCTTCAATGAAATCTGAGCGAAAAAACACCACAGACTATAGTCTTTGTATATTTTTGAGTGATTTTTTTTAGCGATTTCGAACAAATTCTGTGTGAAAAAACACCAAAGACGATCTCTGATGTAGGAATTTTTTATTATCTTGATGATTATCTTTCTCTCTCTCTTTATCTCAACATTCGGCAATAAATCGTCGTTTCAATAAAATTTTACAATAATTTATGACCTCGTCCGATTCATAATCGTTATTAAAACTTGAGTATCGTGAACAAAAAGATCCAGGCTCTATTTGGAAGATACAAGGGGAGAAGAAAAATTTATGTTTTCCGTAAATTTTTAGCAACAAAGGTAAAAAATTTCAGGTATAAACTTACGAAATTTTATCATATTCTGAGGAGGCATATGAAACTGCGGCCGATCAGTTTTCATAAAATGGTCTCTTTGCTCACAATATGGCACAGAGATCTGAAAACTGATCGGAATTTTTTTTTTTTTTTTTTTTCTCGTTTAAGTCATTAAGTTATTCATAATTCATCATTAAGCAAATATCATACTAAAAATTCAGGCCTTCACTGGTTGATTACTATTAGTCAAATGGAAAAGCTTATCCGAGTTCGGAGCATGAGGTTAAAATCAGATCGATTGCAATCTTGATATGGTCAATTACGGACGTGTAATTCGGTATTCGGTCCTCGGAGCATCTTGTATTATGTGTAGATCCTTCTTTATGGCATCGGCAGTAAGTCCGCAGTAACCGAAGCGGCGACACCAACAGCGACATCGGTAGTAGCGCGTAGATCCTTGAAGAACAGAGAGAGAGAGAGAGAGAGAGAGAGGCGAGACAGAGACAGACAAAGGTATTATTATGGCTACACGTAAATAGCAGTACGCAGTTGCTATTGCGCCACAGTTCTCTATTTTATTGAAATTTCTCCGATCGCGTTGTGAACAAAAACGAAAGGAAAATCTCCCGAATCTTTTACTTGTTGAGTTCGCTTTCCAGTTTTATAAAAATAATAGCTCGGTTTGGAAGAAGTGTTCGGTTTAATCTACGTATTTGGAATAAGTGCTAGATAAACAGCAGCTATTGAAGGACCTTCTCTATCATTGGAAATTTCGTGAATTTCGTAGCTTGGACATATTTCTTAAAAGCAGTGATAAGCCGTGTTCTTACCATCCTTTTTTAGTGGTCCCGATCGGTCCTCTTTTCGACCGGTAGAATTTTGGGCGAAGGTAATACGACATAAAAGCAGAATTTTGATAGACTTTGAATAATAATTGGAATCGTTGGTGAGGAGAATCAAGATCCTTTTGCCAGAACTAAAACCTTTGATTCCTTGTATTTTGAGTTGAGAAAGTTAGTGTCATGGATTTGGCCGAGTAGGATATAATAGTCGTCGGAATTCCGACCAATTAAACCTAATTATTCAGACGTTTATGAATTCCTATATTCGTATACTCATTTAATAATAATTCGGAATAGTTCTGTGCGTGTTTGAACACTACGAATTCTTTTGTCTATTAAATTAAGGAAGTTATCGTCGGGGTTATGGTTTAAGAATATTCTTCGCTGTTACATTATACTGAACAAATTTATTCATATATTTTAGGTGCAATTTTACAATTTTACTCCATTTCTTAGATGATATTTTCTTATTTCAGGTTTATAAGCCCTGGACATTGGATCGGCCTGGTTCTTCGCAGTATTCATTCAACTTCAAATTACGTTGTGAAGGAGTCACAGGGCATCGGACAATATTTCACAGGTATTTAAATTATTTACATTCTCCCTTTTCGAACCGACTTCCCGCTAGTATCAGAACGGGTCGTTGCGCAGACATTACGAAATGCATTCGAATGGCGCGAAAACTGAAGTTGAGCGGATAGTGGCGATAGAAAAGAATTTCGGCATAGATTTTTATATGGGAGGTTGATTAGGTCTGAATGCTAAAAAGGTTTGCTCAGCTCGCGCTTCAGTTTTTTAATCTCATTGCCCGTGCCGGAGCCATCGAAGATGCGGGGGCTATGGGCTTCGTGTTTTTCTGCGCAGATTTCATTGAAAATCGCTGCAAATATGTACAAAGACTATAGTCTTTGGTGTTTTTTCGCTCGAATTTCACTGAAAATCACTGCGAAAATGTACAAAGACTATAGTCTTTGGTGTTTTTTTGTCCAGATTCTATCAAAAATCGTTGCGAAAATGTACAAAGACTACAGTCTTCGGTGATCTTTCATACATAGACTTAGTGTTTCTTTAAAGTAAAAATCGAAGTATTTGCAAAATCAATTGCAGATCACTCTATCTCCTTATTTTGGGGTAAAGAACACGAATACGCCGATCAAATCATTCTTGAATCAAATCTCATCGAGATATCCTTGATATTCCACTTTTTTCTACGGTAAATTCGCTTTAACTCGATTAATTTCATAGATTAAGTAATCGACTCACGTTTCTAATCAACCACTCAATATTATTCAGACCCTATGCGTGCTCAATGATATGCAAGAGGAGTTACGCTTACTAGGATTTATTTTAGAATTTCTCCCATTATTTTTGATTAAGCTCCGCCCAGCAAACCCCGGCGAACGCCTGACTGTTTTCAACCCCGCAATACACCCCTGTCATCGCCGTCAGGTTGCCTAGATTAGGCGGCCAATAAAGTAGGCAATCGCCGTCATTGCGCCATCTTCCGCATTTTATACGAACTTATAAACTACCCCCTTTATCAACCGCCTAATCCAGGCAACCTGAAAGCGATGACAGGGGTGTATTGCGGGGTTGTAAAGAGTTAGGCGCTCGCAGGGGTTTGGCGGGCGGGACGTGATCATAAATATCGCTGAGAAGAATTGGAAAAAAATTGGAAAAAGATGAGGGAGAATTCTGGAATAAATCCGAATTAGCGAACCTTCACTCGCATATTACTGGGCGCTGTAGATTAGGATATATGAGAATACTATGGAGTACTCGGTAAAGAAAATTGTAGATACATAGACTGTCTCTGATGTTTTCTCGTCCAGATTCTATCGAAAATCGCTGCGAAAAAGTACAAAGACTATAGTCTTTGGTGTTTTTTCAGTCAGATTTCATCAAAATTCGTTGCGAAAATGTACAAAGACTATAGTCTTTGGTGTTTTTTCGCGCAGATTTCACTTAAAATCGCTGCAAAAATGTACAAAGACTATAGTCTTTGGTGTTTTTTCAGTCAGATTTCATCAAAATTCGTTGCGAAAATGTAGAAAGACTATAATCTTCGGTGTTTTTCTTCTAGATTCTATCGAAAATCGCTGCGAAAATGTACAAAGACTATAGTCTTTGGTGTTTTTTCAGTCAGATTTCATCAAAATTCGTTGCGAAAATGTAGAAAGACTATAATCTTCGGTGTTTTTCTTCTAGATTTTACCCAAAATCGCTGCGAAAAAGTACAAAGACTATAGTCTTTGGTGTTTTTCAGTCAGATTTCATCAAAATTCGTTGCGAAAATGTAGAAAGACTATAATCTTCGGTGTTTTTCTTCTAGATTTTACCCAAAATCGCTGCGAAAAAGTACAAAGACTATAGTCTTTGGTGTTTTTTCAGTCAGATTTCATCAAAATTCGTTGCGAAAATGTAGAAAGACTGTAATCTTCGGTGTTTTTCTTCTAGATTTTACCCAAAATCGCTGCGAAAAAGTACAAAGACTATACTCTTTGGTGTTTTTTCAGTCAGATTTCATCAAAATTCGTTGCGAAAATGTACAAAGACTATAGTCTTTGGTGTTTTTTCGCGCAGATTTCACTTAAAATCGCTGCAAAAATGTACAAAGACTATAGTCTTTGGTGTTTTTTCGCGCAGATTTCACTTAAAATCGCTGCAAAAATGTACAAAGACTATAGTCTTTGGTGTTTTTTCAGTCAGATTTCATCAAAATTCGTTGCGAAAATGTAGAAAGACTATAATCTTCGGTGTTTTTCTTCTAGATTCTATCGAAAATCGCTGCGAAAAAGTACAAAGACTATAGTCTTTGTTGTTTTTTCAGTCAGATTTCATCAAAATTCGTTGCGAAAATGTAGAAAGACTATAATCTTCGGTGTTTTTCTTCTAGATTCTATCGAAAACCGCTGCGAAAAAGTACAAAGACTATAGTCTTTGGTGTTTTTTCAGTCAGATTTCATCAAAATTCGTTGCGAAAATGTACAAAGACTATAGTCTTTGGTGTTTTTTCAGTCAGATTTCATCAAAATTCGTTGCGAAAATGTAGAAAGACTATAATCTTCGGTGTTTTTCTTCTAGATTTTACCCAAAATCGCTGCGAAAAAGTACAAAGACTATAGTCTTTGGTGTTTTTTCAGTCAGATTTCATCAAAATTCGTTGCGAAAATGTAGAAAGACTATAGTCTTCGGTGTTTTTCTTCTAGATTCTATCGAAAACCGCTGCGAAAAAGTACAAAGACTATAGTCTTTGGTGTTTTTTCAGTCAGATTTCATCAAAATTCGTTGCGAAAATGTACAAAGACTATAGTCTTTGGTGTTTTTTCGCGCAGATTTCACTTAAAATCGCTGCAAAAATGTACAAAGACTATAGTCTTTGGTGTTTTTTCAGTCAGATTTCATCAAAATTCGTTGCGAAAATGTAGAAAGACTATAATCTTCGGTGTTTTTCTTCCAGATTTTACCCAAAATCGCTGCGAAAAAGTACAAAGACTATAGTCTTTGGTGTTTTTTCAGTCAGATTTCATCAAAATTCGTTGCGAAAATGTACAAAGACTATAGTCTTTGGTGTTTTTTCGCGCAGATTTCACTTAAAATCGCTGCAAAAATGTACAAAGACTATAGTCTTTGGTGTTTTTTCAGTCAGATTTCATCAAAATTCGTTGCGAAAATGTAGAAAGACTATAATCTTCGGTGTTTTTCTTCTAGATTTTAACCAAAATCGCTGCGAAAAAGTACAAAGACTATAGTCTTTGGTGTTTTTTCGCGCAGATTTCACTTAAAATCGCTGCAAAAATGTACGAAGACTATAGTCTTTGGTGTTTTTTCAGTCAGATTTCATCAAAATTCGTTGCGAAAATGTAGAAAGACTATAATCTTCGGTGTTTTTCTTCTAGATTCTATCGAAAATCGCTGCGAAAAAGTACAAAGACTATAGTCTTTGGTGTTTTTTCAGTCAGATTTCATCAAAATTCGTTGCGAAAATGTAGAAAGACTATAATCTTCGGTGTTTTTCTTCTAGATTTTACCCAAAATCGCTGCGAAAAAGTACAAAGACTATAGTCTTTGGTGTTTTTTCAGTCAGATTTCATCAAAATTCGTTGCGAAAATGTACAAAGACTAAAGTCTTTGGTGTTTTTTCGCGCAGATTTCACTTGAAATCGCTGCAAAAATGTACAAAGACTATAGTCTTTGGTGTTTTTTCAGTCAGATTTCATCAAAATTCGTTGCGAAAATGTAGAAAGACTATAATCTTCGGTGTTTTTCTTTCAGATTCTATCGAAAATCGCTGCGAAAAAGTACAAAGACTATAGTCTTTGGTGTTTTTTCAGTCAGATTTCATCAAAATTCGTTGCGAAAATGTACAAAGACTATAGTCTTTGGTGTTTTTTCGCGCAGATTTCACTTAAAATCGCTGCAAAAATGTACAAAGACTATAGTCTTTGGTGTTTTTTCAGTCAGATTTCATCAAAATTCGTTGCGAAAATGTAGAAAGACTATAATCTTCGGTGTTTTTCTTCTAGATTCTATCGAAAATCGCTGCGAAAAAGTACAAAGACTATAGTCTTTGTTGTTTTTTCAGTCAGATTTCATCAAAATTCGTTGCGAAAATGTAGAAAGACTATAATCTTCGGTGTTTTTCTTCTAGATTCTATCGAAAATCGCTGCGAAAAAGTACAAAGACTATAGTCTTTGGTGTTTTTTCAGTCAGATTTCATCAAAATTCGTTGCGAAAATGTACAAAGACTATAGTCTTTGGTGTTTTTTCGCGCAGATTTCACTTAAAATCGCTGCAAAAATGTACAAAGACTATAGTCTTTGGTGTTCTTTCAGTCAGATTTCATCAAAATTCGTTGCGAAAATGTAGAAAGACTATAATCTTCGGTGTTTTTCTTCTAGATTCTATCGAAAATCGCTGCGAAAAAGTACAAAGACTATAGTCTTTGGTGTTTTTTCGCGCAGATTTCACTTAAAATCGCTGCAAAAATGTACAAAGACTATAGTCTTTGGTGTTTTTTCAGTCAGATTTCATCAAAATTCGTTGCGAAAATGTACAAAGACTATAGTCTTTGGTGTTTTTTCGCGCAGATTTCACTTAAAATCGCTGCAAAAATGTACAAAGACTATAGTCTTTGGTGTTTTTTCAGTCAGATTTCATCAAAATTCGTTGCGAAAATGTAGAAAGACTATAATCTTCGGTGTTTTTCTTCTAGATTCTATCGAAAATCGCTGCGAAAAAGTACAAAGACTATAGTCTTTGGTGTTTTTTCAGTCAGATTTCATCAAAATTCGTTGCGAAAATGTACAAAGACTATAGTCTTTGGTGTTTTTTCTCGCAGATTTCACTTAAAATCGCTGCAAAAATGTACAAAGACTATAGTCTTTGGTGTTTTTTCAGTCAGATTTCATCAAAATTCGTTGCGAAAATGTAGAAAGACTATAATCTTCGGTGCTTTTCTTCTAGACTCTATCGAAAATCGCTGCGAAAAAGTACAAAGACTATAGTCTTTGGTGTTTTTTCAGTCAGATTTCATCAAAATTCGTTGCGAAAATGTAGAAAGACTATAATCTTCGGTGTTTTTCATCTAGATTTTACCCAAAATCGCTGCGAAAAAGTACAAAGACTATAGTCTTTGGTGTTTTTTCAGTCAGATTTCATCAAAATTCGTTGCGAAAATGTAGAAAGACTATAGTCTTCGGTGTTTTTCTTCTAGATTCTATCGAAAACCGCTGCGAAAAAGTACAAAGACTATAGTCTTTGGTGTTTTTTCAGTCAGATTTCATCAAAATTCGTTGCGAAAATGTACAAAGACTATAGTCTTTGGTGTTTTTTCGCGCAGATTTCACTTAAAATCGCTGCAAAAATGTACAAAGACTATAGTCTTTGGTGTTTTTTCAGTCAGATTTCATCAAAATTCGTTGCGAAAATGTAGAAAGACTATAATCTTCGGTGTTTTTCTTCCAGATTTTACCCAAAATCGCTGCGAAAAAGTACAAAGACTATAGTCTTTGGTGTTTTTTCAGTCAGATTTCATCAAAATTCGTTGCGAAAATGTACAAAGACTATAGTCTTTGGTGTTTTTTCGCGCAGATTTCACTTAAAATCGCTGCAAAAATGTACAAAGACTATAGTCTTTGGTGTTTTTTCAGTTAGATTTCATCAAAATTCGTTGCGAAAATGTAGAAAGACTATAATCTTCGGTGTTTTTCTTCTAGATTTTAACCAAAATCGCTGCGAAAAAGTACAAAGACTATAGTCTTTGGTGTTTTTTCGCGCAGATTTCACTTAAAATCGCTGCAAAAATGTACGAAGACTATAGTCTTTGGTGTTTTTTCAGTCAGATTTCATCAAAATTCGTTGCGAAAATGTAGAAAGACTATAATCTTCGGTGTTTTTCTTCTAGATTCTATCGAAAATCGCTGCGAAAAAGTACAAAGACTATAGTCTTTGGTGTTTTTTCAGTCAGATTTCATCAAAATTCGTTGCGAAAATGTAGAAAGACTATAATCTTCGGTGTTTTTCTTCTAGATTTTACCCAAAATCGCTGCGAAAAAGTACAAAGACTATAGTCTTTGGTGTTTTTTCAGTCAGATTTCATCAAAATTCGTTGCGAAAATGTACAAAGACTAAAGTCTTTGGTGTTTTTTCGCGCAGATTTCACTTGAAATCGCTGCAAAAATGTACAAAGACTATAGTCTTTGGTGTTTTTTCAGTCAGATTTCATCAAAATTCGTTGCGAAAATGTAGAAAGACTATAATCTTCGGTGTTTTTCTTTCAGATTCTATCGAAAATCGCTGCGAAAAAGTACAAAGACTATAGTCTTTGGTGTTTTTTCAGTCAGATTTCATCAAAATTCGTTGCGAAAATGTACAAAGACTATAGTCTTTGGTGTTTTTTCGCGCAGATTTCACTTAAAATCGCTGCAAAAATGTACAAAGACTATAGTCTTTGGTGTTTTTTCAGTCAGATTTCATCAAAATTCGTTGCGAAAATGTAGAAAGACTATAATCTTCGGTGTTTTTCTTCTAGATTCTATCGAAAATCGCTGCGAAAAAGTACAAAGACTATAGTCTTTGTTGTTTTTTCAGTCAGATTTCATCAAAATTCGTTGCGAAAATGTAGAAAGACTATAATCTTCGGTGTTTTTCTTCTAGATTCTATCGAAAATCGCTGCGAAAAAGTACAAAGACTATAGTCTTTGGTGTTTTTTCAGTCAGATTTCATCAAAATTCGTTGCGAAAATGTACAAAGACTATAGTCTTTGGTGTTTTTTCGCGCAGATTTCACTTAAAATCGCTGCAAAAATGTACAAAGACTATAGTCTTTGGTGTTCTTTCAGTCAGATTTCATCAAAATTCGTTGCGAAAATGTAGAAAGACTATAATCTTCGGTGTTTTTCTTCTAGATTCTATCGAAAATCGCTGCGAAAAAGTACAAAGACTATAGTCTTTGGTGTTTTTTCGCGCAGATTTCACTTAAAATCGCTGCAAAAATGTACAAAGACTATAGTCTTTGGTGTTTTTTCAGTCAGATTTCATCAAAATTCGTTGCGAAAATGTACAAAGACTATAGTCTTTGGTGTTTTTTCGCGCAGATTTCACTTAAAATCGCTGCAAAAATGTACAAAGACTATAGTCTTTGGTGTTTTTTCAGTCAGATTTCATCAAAATTCGTTGCGAAAATGTAGAAAGACTATAATCTTCGGTGTTTTTCTTCTAGATTCTATCGAAAATCGCTGCGAAAAAGTACAAAGACTATAGTCTTTGGTGTTTTTTCAGTCAGATTTCATCAAAATTCGTTGCGAAAATGTACAAAGACTATAGTCTTTGGTGTTTTTTCTCGCAGATTTCACTTAAAATCGCTGCAAAAATGTACAAAGACTATAGTCTTTGGTGTTTTTTCAGTCAGATTTCATCAAAATTCGTTGCGAAAATGTAGAAAGACTATAATCTTCGGTGCTTTTCTTCTAGACTCTATCGAAAATCGCTGCGAAAAAGTACAAAGACTATAGTCTTTGTTGTTTTTTCAGTCAGATTTCATCAGAATTCGTTGCGAAAATGTAGAAAGACTATAATCTTCGGTGTTTTTCTTCTAGATTCTATCGAAAACCGCTGCGAAAAAGTACAAAGACTATAGTCTTTGGTGTTTTTTCAGTCAGATTTCATCAAAATTCGTTGCGAAAATGTACAAAGACTATAGTCTTTGGTGTTTTTTCGCGCAGATTTCACTTAAAATCGCTGCAAAAATGTACAAAGACTATAGTCTTTGGTGTTTTTTCAGTCAGATTTCATCAAAATTCGTTGCGAAAATGTAGAAAGACTATAATCTTCGGTGTTTTTCTTCTAGATTTTACCCAAAATCGCTGCGAAAAAGTACAAAGACTATAGTCTTTGGTGTTTTTTCAGTCAGATTTCATCAAAATTCGTTGCGAAAATGTACAAAGACTATAGTCTTTGGTGTTTGTTCGCGCAGATTTCACTTAAAATCGCTGCAAAAATGTACAAAGACTATAGTCTTTGGTGTTTTTTCAGTCAGATTTCATCAAAATTCGTTGCGAAAATGTAGAAAGACTATAATCTTCGGTGTTTTTCTTCTAGATTCTATCGAAAATCGCTGCGAAAAAGTACAAAGACTATAGTCTTTGTTGTTTTTTCAGTCAGATTTCATCAAAATTCGTTGCGAAAATGTAGAAAGACTATAATCTTCGGTGTTTTTCTTCTAGATTCTATCGAAAATCGCTGCGAAAAAGTACAAAGACTATAGTCTTTGGTGTTTTTTCAGTCAGATTTCATCAAAATTCGTTGCGAAAATGTACAAAGACTATAGTCTTTGGTGTTTTTTCGCGCAGATTTCACTTAAAATCGCTGCAAAAATGTACAAAGACTATAGTCTTTGGTGTTCTTTCAGTCAGATTTCATCAAAATTCGTTGCGAAAATGTAGAAAGACTATAATCTTCGGTGTTTTTCTTCTAGATTCTATCGAAAATCGCTGCGAAAAAGTACAAAGACTATAGTCTTTGGTGTTTTTTCGCGCAGATTTCACTTAAAATCGCTGCAAAAATGTACAAAGACTATAGTCTTTGGTGTTTTTTCAGTCAGATTTCATCAAAATTCGTTGCGAAAATGTACAAAGACTATAGTCTTTGGTGTTTTTTCGCGCAGATTTCACTTAAAATCGCTGCAAAAATGTACAAAGACTATAGTCTTTGGTGTTTTTTCAGTCAGATTTCATCAAAATTCGTTGCGAAAATGTAGAAAGACTATAATCTTCGGTGTTTTTCTTCTAGATTCTATCGAAAATCGCTGCGAAAAAGTACAAAGACTATAGTCTTTGGTGTTTTTTCAGTCAGATTTCATCAAAATTCGTTGCGAAAATGTACAAAGACTATAGTCTTTGGTGTTTTTTCTCGCAGATTTCACTTAAAATCGCTGCAAAAATGTACAAAGACTATAGTCTTTGGTGTTTTTTCAGTCAGATTTCATCAAAATTCGTTGCGAAAATGTAGAAAGACTATAATCTTCGGTGTTTTTCTTCTAGATTTTACCCAAAATCGCTGCGAAAAAGTACAAAGACTATAGTCTTTGGTGTTTTTTCAGTCAGATTTCATCAAAATTCGTTGCGAAAATGTACAAAGACTATAGTCTTTGGTGTTTTTTCGCGCAGATTTCATTCAAAATCGCTGCAAAAATGTACAAAGACTATAGTCTTTGGTGTTTTTTCAGTCAGATTTCATCAAAATTCGTTGCGAAAATGTAGAAAGACTATAATCTTCGGTGTTTTTCTTCTAGATTCTATCGAAAATCGCTGCGAAAAAGTACAAAGACTATAGTCTTTGTTGTTTTTTCAGTCAGATTTCATCAAAATTCGTTGCGAAAATGTAGAAAGACTATAATCTTCGGTGTTTTTCTTCTAGATTCTATCGAAAATTCGTTGCGAAAATGTACAAAGACTATAGTCTTTGGTGTTTTTTCAGTCAGATTTCATCAAAATTCGTTGCGAAAATGTACAAAGACTATAGTCTTTGGTGTTTTTTCAGTCAGATTTCATCAAAATTCGTTGCGAAAATGTAGAAAGACTATAATCTTCGGTGTTTTTCTTCTAGATTTTACCCAAAATCGCTGCGAAAAAGTACAAAGACTATAGTCTTTGGTGTTTTTCAGTCAGATTTCATCAAAATTCGTTGCGAAAATGTAGAAAGACTATAATCTTCGGTGTTTTTCTTCTAGATTTTACCCAAAATCGCTGCGAAAAAGTACAAAGACTATAGTCTTTGGTGTTTTTTCAGTCAGATTTCATCAAAATTCGTTGCGAAAATGTAGAAAGACTGTAATCTTCGGTGTTTTTCTTCTAGATTTTACCCAAAATCGCTGCGAAAAAGTACAAAGACTATACTCTTTGGTGTTTTTTCAGTCAGATTTCATCAAAATTCGTTGCGAAAATGTACAAAGACTATAGTCTTTGGTGTTTTTTCGCGCAGATTTCACTTAAAATCGCTGCAAAAATGTACAAAGACTATAGTCTTTGGTGTTTTTTCGCGCAGATTTCACTTAAAATCGCTGCAAAAATGTACAAAGACTATAGTCTTTGGTGTTTTTTCAGTCAGATTTCATCAAAATTCGTTGCGAAAATGTAGAAAGACTATAATCTTCGGTGTTTTTCTTCTAGATTCTATCGAAAATCGCTGCGAAAAAGTACAAAGACTATAGTCTTTGTTGTTTTTTCAGTCAGATTTCATCAAAATTCGTTGCGAAAATGTAGAAAGACTATAATCTTCGGTGTTTTTCTTCTAGATTCTATCGAAAACCGCTGCGAAAAAGTACAAAGACTATAGTCTTTGGTGTTTTTTCAGTCAGATTTCATCAAAATTCGTTGCGAAAATGTACAAAGACTATAGTCTTTGGTGTTTTTTCAGTCAGATTTCATCAAAATTCGTTGCGAAAATGTAGAAAGACTATAATCTTCGGTGTTTTTCTTCTAGATTTTACCCAAAATCGCTGCGAAAAAGTACAAAGACTATAGTCTTTGGTGTTTTTTCAGTCAGATTTCATCAAAATTCGTTGCGAAAATGTAGAAAGACTATAATCTTCGGTGTTTTTCTTCTAGATTTTACCCAAAATCGCTGCGAAAAAGTACAAAGACTATAGTCTTTGGTGTTTTTTCAGTCAGATTTCATGGAAATTCGTTGCGAAAATGTAGAAAGACTATAGTCTTCGGTGTTTTTCTTCTAGATTCTATCGAAAACCGCTGCGAAAAAGTACAAAGACTATAGTCTTTGGTGTTTTTTCAGTCAGATTTCATCAAAATTCGTTGCGAAAATGTACAAAGACTATAGTCTTTGGTGTTCTTTCGCGCAGATTTCACTTAAAATCGCTGCAAAAATGTACAAAGACTATAGTCTTTGGTGTTTTTTCAGTCAGATTTCATCAAAATTCGTTGCGAAAATGTAGAAAGACTATAATCTTCGGTGTTTTTCTTCCAGATTTTACCCAAAATCGCTGCGAAAAAGTACAAAGACTATAGTCTTTGGTGTTTTTTCAGTCAGATTTCATCAAAATTCGTTGCGAAAATGTAGAAAGACTATAATCTTCGGTGTTTTTCTTCTAGATTCTATCGAAAATCGCTGCGAAAAAGTACAAAGACTATAGTCTTTGGTGTTTTTTCAGTCAGATTTCATCAAAATTCGTTGCGAAAATGTAGAAAGACTATAATCTTCGGTGTTTTTCTTCTAGATTTTACCCAAAATCGCTGCGAAAAAGTACAAAGACTATAGTCTTTGGTGTTTTTTCAGTCAGATTTCATCAAAATTCGTTGCGAAAATGTACAAAGACTAAAGTCTTTGGTGTTTTTTCGCGCAGATTTCACTTGAAATCGCTGCAAAAATGTACAAAGACTATAGTCTTTGGTGTTTTTTCAGTCAGATTTCATCAAAATTCGTTGCGAAAATGTAGAAAGACTATAATCTTCGGTGTTTTTCTTTCAGATTCTATCGAAAATCGCTGCGAAAAAGTACAAAGACTATAGTCTTTGGTGTTTTTTCAGTCAGATTTCATCAAAATTCGTTGCGAAAATGTACAAAGACTATAGTCTTTGGTGTTTTTTCGCGCAGATTTCACTTAAAATCGCTGCAAAAATGTACAAAGACTATAGTCTTTGGTGTTTTTTCAGTCAGATTTCATCAAAATTCGTTGCGAAAATGTAGAAAGACTATAATCTTCGGTGTTTTTCTTCTAGATTCTATCGAAAATCGCTGCGAAAAAGTACAAAGACTATAGTCTTTGGTGTTTTTTCAGTCAGATTTCATCAAAATTCGTTGCGAAAATGTACAAAGACTATAGTCTTTGGTGTTTTTTTGCGCAGATTTCACTTAAAATCGCTGCAAAAATGTACAAAGACTATAGTCTTTGGTGTTCTTTCAGTCAGATTTCATCAAAATTCGTTGCGAAAATGTAGAAAGACTATAATCTTCGGTGTTTTTCTTCTAGATTCTATCGAAAATCGCTGCGAAAAAGTACAAAGACTATAGTCTTTGGTGTTTTTTCGCGCAGATTTCACTTAAAATCGCTGCAAAAATGTACAAAGACTATAGTCTTTGGTGTTTTTTCAGTCAGATTTCATCAAAATTCGTTGCGAAAATGTACAAAGACTATAGTCTTTGGTGTTTTTTCGCGCAGATTTCACTTAAAATCGCTGCAAAAATGTACAAAGACTATAGTCTTTGGTGTTTTTTCAGTCAGATTTCATCAAAATTCGTTGCGAAAATGTAGAAAGACTATAATCTTCGGTGTTTTTCTTCTAGATTCTATCGAAAATTCGTTGCGAAAATGTACAAAGACTATAGTCTTTGGTGTTTTTTCGCGCAGATTTCACTTAAAATCGCTGCAAAAATGTACAAAGACTATAGTCTTTGGTGTTTTTTCAGTCAGATTTCATCAAAATTCGTTGCGAAAATGTAGAAAGACTATAATCTTCGGTGTTTTTCTTCTAGATTCTATCGAAAATCGCTGCGAAAAAGTACAAAGACTATAGTCTTTGGTGTTTTTTCAGTCAGATTTCATCAAAATTCGTTGCGAAAATGTACAAAGACTATAGTCTTTGGGGTTTTTTCTCGCAGATTTCACTTGAAATCGCTGCAAAAATGTACAAAGACTATAGTCTTTGGTGTTTTTTCAGTCAGATTTCATCAAAATTCGTTGCGAAAATGTAGAAAGACTATAATCTTCGGTGTTTTTCTTCTAGATTCTATCGAAAATCGCTGCGAAAAAGTACAAAGACTATAGTCTTTGTTGTTTTTTCAGTCAGATTTCATCAAAATTCGTTGCGAAAATGTAGAAAGACTATAATCTTCGGTGTTTTTCTTCTAGATTCTATCGAAAACCGCTGCGAAAAAGTACAAAGACTATAGTCTTTGGTGTTTTTTCAGTCAGATTTCATCAAAATTCGTTGCGAAAATGTACAAAGACTATAGTCTTTGGTGTTTTTTCGCGCAGATTTCACTTAAAATCGCTGCAAAAATGTACAAAGACTATAGTCTTTGGTGTTTTTTCAGTCAGATTTCATCAAAATTCGTTGCGAAAATGTAGAAAGACTATAATCTTCGGTGCTTTTCTTCTAGACTCTATCGAAAATCGCTGCGAAAAAGTACAAAGACTATAGTCTTTGTTGTTTTTTCAGTCAGATTTCATCAAAATTCGTTGCGAAAATGTAGAAAGACTATAATCTTCGGTGTTTTTCTTCTAGATTCTATCGAAAACCGCTGCGAAAAAGTACAAAGACTATAGTCTTTGGTGTTTTTTCAGTCAGATTTCATCAAAATTCGTTGCGAAAATGTACAAAGACTATAGTCTTTGGTGTTTTTTCGCGCAGATTTCACTTAAAATCGCTGCAAAAATGTACAAAGACTATAGTCTTTGGTGTTTTTTCAGTCAGATTTCATCAAAATTCGTTGCGAAAATGTAGAAAGACTATAATCTTCGGTGTTTTTCTTCTAGATTTTACCCAAAATCGCTGCGAAAAAGTACAAAGACTATAGTCTTTGGTGTTTTTTCAGTCAGATTTCATCAAAATTCGTTGCGAAAATGTACAAAGACTATAGTCTTTGGTGTTTGTTCGCGCAGATTTCACTTAAAATCGCTGCAAAAATGTACAAAGACTATAGTCTTTGGTGTTTTTTCAGTCAGATTTCATCAAAATTCGTTGCGAAAATGTAGAAAGACTATAATCTTCGGTGTTTTTCTTCTAGATTCTATCGAAAATCGCTGCGAAAAAGTACAAAGACTATAGTCTTTGTTGTTTTTTCAGTCAGATTTCATCAAAATTCGTTGCGAAAATGTAGAAAGACTATAATCTTCGGTGTTTTTCTTCTAGATTCTATCGAAAATTCGTTGCGAAAATGTACAAAGACTATAGTCTTTGGTGTTTTTTCGCGCAGATTTCACTTAAAATCGCTGCAAAAATGTACAAAGACTATAGTCTTTGGTGTTTTTTCAGTCAGATTTCATCAAAATTCGTTGCGAAAATGTAGTAAGACTATAATCTTCGGTGTTTTTCTTCTAGATTCTATCGAAAATCGCTGCGAAAAAGTACAAAGACTATAGTCTTTGGTGTTTTTTCAGTCAGATTTCATCAAAATTCGTTGCGAAAATGTAGAAAGACTATAATCTTCGGTGTTTTTCTTCTAGATTTTACCCAAAATCGCTGCGAAAAAGTACAAAGACTATAGTCTTTGGTGTTTTTTCAGTCAGATTTCATCAAAATTCGTTGCGAAAATGTAGAAAGACTATAATCTTCGGTGTTTTTCTTCTAGATTCTATCGAAAATTCGTTGCGAAAATGTACAAAGACTATAGTCTTTGGTGTTTTTTCGCGCAGATTTCACTTAAAATCGCTGCAAAAATGTACAAAGACTATAGTCTTTGGTGTTTTTTCAGTCAGATTTCATCAAAATTCGTTGCGAAAATGTAGAAAGACTATAATCTTCGGTGTTTTTCTTCTAGATTCTATCGAAAATCGCTGCGAAAAAGTACAAAGACTATAGTCTTTGGTGTTTTTTCAGTCAGATTTCATCAAAATTCGTTGCGAAAATGTACAAAGACTATAGTCTTTGGTGTTTTTTCTCGCAGATTTCACTTAAAATCGCTGCAAAAATGTACAAAGACTATAGTCTTTGGTGTTTTTTCAGTCAGATTTCATCAAAATTCGTTGCGAAAATGTAGAAAGACTATAATCTTCGGTGTTTTTCTTCTAGATTCTATCGAAAATCGCTGCGAAAAAGTACAAAGACTATAGTCTTTGTTGTTTTTTCAGTCAGATTTCATCAAAATTCGTTGCGAAAATGTAGAAAGACTATAATCTTCGGTGTTTTTCTTCTAGATTCTATCGAAAACCGCTGCGAAAAAGTACAAAGACTATAGTCTTTGGTGTTTTTTCAGTCAGATTTCATCAAAATTCGTTGCGAAAATGTACAAAGACTATAGTCTTTGGTGTTTTTTCGCGCAGATTTCACTTAAAATCGCTGCAAAAATGTACAAAGACTATAGTCTTTGGTGTTTTTTCAGTCAGATTTCATCAAAATTCGTTGCGAAAATGTAGAAAGACTATAATCTTCGGTGTTTTTCTTCTAGATTTTACCCAAAATCGCTGCGAAAAAGTACAAAGACTATAGTCTTTGGTGTTTTTTCAGTCAGATTTCATCAAAATTCGTTGCGAAAATATACAAAGACTATAGTCTTTGGTGTTTTTTCGCGCAGATTTCATTCAAAATCGCTGCAAAAATGTACAAAGACTATAGTCTTTGGTGTTTTTTCAGTCAGATTTCATCAAAATTCGTTGCGAAAATGTAGAAAGACTATAATCTTCGGTGTTTTTCTTCTAGATTCTATCGAAAATCGCTGCGAAAAAGTACAAAGACTATAGTCTTTGTTGTTTTTTCAGTCAGATTTCATCAAAATTCGTTGCGAAAATGTAGAAAGACTATAATCTTCGGTGTTTTTCTTCTAGATTCTATCGAAAATTCGTTGCGAAAATGTACAAAGACTATAGTCTTTGGTGTTTTTTCAGTCAGATTTCATCAAAATTCGTTGCGAAAATGTACAAAGACTATAGTCTTTGGTGTTTTTTCAGTCAGATTTCATCAAAATTCGTTGCGAAAATGTAGAAAGACTATAATCTTCGGTGTTTTTCTTCTAGATTCTATCGAAAATCGCTGCGAAAAAGTACAAAGACTATAGTCTTTGTTGTTTTTTCAGTCAGATTTCATCAAAATTCGTTGCGAAAATGTAGAAAGACTATAATCTTCGGTGTTTTTCTTCTAGATTCTATCGAAAATTCGTTGCGAAAATGTACAAAGACTATAGTCTTTGGTGTTTTTTCGCGCAGATTTCACTTAAAATCGCTGCAAAAATGTACAAAGACTATAGTCTTTGGTGTTTTTTCAGTCAGATTTCATCAAAATTCGTTGCGAAAATGTAGAAAGACTATAATCTTCGGTGTTTTTCTTCTAGATTCTATCGAAAATCGCTGCGAAAAAGTACAAAGACTATAGTCTTTGGTGTTTTTTCAGTCAGATTTCATCAAAATTCGTTGCGAAAATGTAGAAAGACTATAATCTTCGGTGTTTCTCTTCTAGATTCTATCGAAAATTCGTTGCGAAAATGTACAAAGACTATAGTCTTTGGTGTTTTTTCGCGCAGATTTCACTTAAAATCGCTGCAAAAATGTACAAAGACTATAGTCTTCGGTGTTTTTTCAGTCAGATTTCATCAAAATTCGTTGCGAAAATGTAGAAAGACTATAATCTTCGGTGTTTTTCTTCTAGATTCTATCGAAAATCGCTGCGAAAAAGTACAAAGACTATAGTCTTTGGTGTTTTTTCAGTCAGATTTCATCAAAATTCGTTGCGAAAATGTAGAAAGACTATAATCTTCGGTGTTTTTCTTCTAGATTTTACCCAAAATCGCTGCGAAAAAGTACAAAGACTATAGTCTTTGTTGTTTTTTCAGTCAGATTTCATCAAAATTCGTTGCGAAAATGTAGAAAGACTATAATCTTCGGTGTTTTTCTTCTAGATTCTATCGAAAACCGCTGCGAAAAAGTACAAAGACTATAGTCTTTGGTGTTTTTTCAGTCAGATTTCATCAAAATTCGTTGCGAAAATGTACAAAGACTATAGTCTTTGGTGTTTTTTCGCGCAGATTTCACTTAAAATCGCTGCAAAAATGTACAAAGACTATAGTCTTTGGTGTTTTTTCAGTCAGATTTCATCAAAATTCGTTGCGAAAATGTAGAAAGACTATAATCTTCGGTGTTTTTCTTCTAGATTCTATCGAAAATCGCTGCGAAAAAGTACAAAGACTATAGTCTTTGTTGTTTTTTCAGTCAGATTTCATCAAAATTCGTTGCGAAAATGTAGAAAGACTATAATCTTCGGTGTTTTTCTTCTAGATTCTATCGAAAACCGCTGCGAGAAAGTACAAAGACTATAGTCTTTGGTGTTTTTTCAGTCAGATTTCATCAAAATTCGTTGCGAAAATGTACAAAGACTATAGTCTTTGGTGTTTTTTCGCGCAGATTTCACTTAAAATCGCTGCAAAAATGTACAAAGACTATAGTCTTTGGTGTTTTTTCAGTCAGATTTCATCAAAATTCGTTGCGAAAATGTAGAAAGACTATAATCTTCGGTGTTTTTCTTCTAGATTTTACCCAAAATCGCTGCGAAAAAGTACAAAGACTATAGTCTTTGGTGTTTTTTCAGTCAGATTTCATCAAAATTCGTTGCGAAAATGTACAAAGACTATAGTCTTTGGTGTTTTTTCGCGCAGATTTCATTCAAAATCGCTGCAAAAATGTACAAAGACTATAGTCTTTGGTGTTTTTTCAGTCAGATTTCATCAAAATTCGTTGCGAAAATGTAGAAAGACTATAATCTTCGGTGTTTTTCTTCTAGATTCTATCGAAAATCGCTGCGAAAAAGTACAAAGACTATAGTCTTTGTTGTTTTTTCAGTCAGATTTCATCAAAATTCGTTGCGAAAATGTAGAAAGACTATAATCTTCGGTGTTTTTCTTCTAGATTCTATCGAAAATTCGTTGCGAAAATGTACAAAGACTATAGTCTTTGGTGTTTTTTCAGTCAGATTTCATCAAAATTCGTTGCGAAAATGTACAAAGACTATAGTCTTTGGTGTTTTTTCAGTCAGATTTCATCAAAATTCGTTGCGAAAATGTAGAAAGACTATAATCTTCGGTGTTTCTCTTCTAGATTCTATCGAAAATTCGTTGCGAAAATGTACAAAGACTATAGTCTTTGGTGTTTTTTCGCGCAGATTTCACTTAAAATCGCTGCAAAAAAGTACAAAGACTATAGTCTTTGGTGTTTTTTCAGTCAGATTTCATCAAAATTCGTTGCGAAAATGTAGAAAGACTATAATCTTCGGTGTTTTTCTTCTAGATTCTATCGAAAATTCGTTGCGAAAATGTACAAAGACTATAGTCTTTGGTGTTTTTTCGCGCAGATTTCACTTAAAATCGCTGCAAAAATGTACAAAGACTATAGTCTTTGGTGTTTTTTCAGTCAGATTTCATCAAAATTCGTTGCGAAAATGTAGAAAGACTATAATCTTCGGTGTTTTTCTTCTAGATTCTATCGAAAATCGCTGCGAAAAAGTACAAAGACTATAGTCTTTGGTGTTTTTTCAGTCAGATTTCATCAAAATTCGTTGCGAAAATGTACAAAGACTATAGTCTTTGGTGTTTTTTCTCGCAGATTTCACTTAAAATCGCTGCAAAAATGTACAAAGACTATAGTCTTTGGTGTTTTTTCAGTCAGATTTCATCAAAATTCGTTGCGAAAATGTAGAAAGACTATAATCTTCGGTGTTTTTCTTCTAGATTCTATCGAAAATCGCTGCGAAAAAGTACAAAGACTATAGTCTTTGTTGTTTTTTCAGTCAGATTTCATCAAAATTCGTTGCGAAAATGTAGAAAGACTATAATCTTCGGTGTTTTTCTTCTAGATTCTATCGAAAACCGCTGCGAAAAAGTACAAAGACTATAGTCTTTGGTGTTTTTTCAGTCAGATTTCATCAAAATTCGTTGCGAAAATGTACAAAGACTATAGTCTTTGGTGTTTTTTCGCGCAGATTTCACTTAAAATCGCTGCAAAAATGTACAAAGACTATAGTCTTTGGTGTTTTTTCAGTCAGATTTCATCAAAATTCGTTGCGAAAATGTAGAAAGACTATAATCTTCGGTGTTTTTCTTCTAGATTTTACCCAAAATCGCTGCGAAAAAGTACAAAGACTATAGTCTTTGGTGTTTTTTCAGTCAGATTTCATCAAAATTCGTTGCGAAAATGTACAAAGACTATAGTCTTTGGTGTTTTTTCGCGCAGATTTCATTCAAAATCGCTGCAAAAATGTACAAAGACTATAGTCTTTGGTGTTTTTTCAGTCAGATTTCATCAAAATTCGTTGCGAAAATGTAGAAAGACTATAATCTTCGGTGTTTTTCTTCTAGATTCTATCGAAAATCGCTGCGAAAAAGTACAAAGACTATAGTCTTTGTTGTTTTTTCAGTCAGATTTCATCAAAATTCGTTGCGAAAATGTAGAAAGACTATAATCTTCGGTGTTTTTCTTCTAGATTCTATCGAAAATTCGTTGCGAAAATGTACAAAGACTATAGTCTTTGGTGTTTTTTCAGTCAGATTTCATCAAAATTCGTTGCGAAAATGTACAAAGACTATAGTCTTTGGTGTTTTTTCGCGCAGATTTCACTTAAAATCGCTGCAAAAATGTACAAAGACCATAGTCTTTGGTGTTTTTTCAGTCAGATTTCATCAAAATTCGTTGCGAAAATGTAGAAAGACTATAATCTTCGGTGTTTTTCTTCTAGATTCTATCGAAAATCGCTGCGAAAAAGTACAAAGACTATAGTCTTTGGTGTTTTTTCAGTCAGATTTCATCAAAATTCGTTGCGAAAATGTAGAAAGACTATAATCTTCGGTGTTTCTCTTCTAGATTCTATCGAAAATTCGTTGCGAAAATGTACAAAGACTATAGTCTTTGGTGTTTTTTCGCGCAGATTTCACTTAAAATCGCTGCAAAAATGTACAAAGACTATAGTCTTTGGTGTTTTTTCAGTCAGATTTCATCAAAATTCGTTGCGAAAATGTAGAAAGACTATAATCTTCGGTGTTTTTCTTCTAGATTCTATCGAAAATCGCTGCGAAAAAGTACAAAGACTATAGTCTTTGTTGTTTTTTCAGTCAGATTTCATCAAAATTCGTTGCGAAAATGTAGAAAGACTATAATCTTCGGTGTTTTTCTTCTAGATTCTATCGAAAATTCGTTGCGAAAATGTACAAAGACTATAGTCTTTGGTGTTTTTTCGCGCAGATTTCACTTAAAATCGCTGCAAAAATGTACAAAGACTATAGTCTTTGGTGTTTTTTCAGTCAGATTTCATCAAAATTCGTTGCGAAAATGTAGAAAGACTATAATCTTCGGTGTTTTTCTTCTAGATTCTATCGAAAATCGCTGCGAAAAAGTACAAAGACTATAGTCTTTGGTGTTTTTTCAGTCAGATTTCATCAAAATTCGTTGCGAAAATGTAGAAAGACTATAATCTTCGGTGTTTTTCTTCTAGATTTTACCCAAAATCGCTGCGAAAAAGTACAAAGACTATAGTCTTTGGTGTTTTTTCAGTCAGATTTCATCAAAATTCGTTGCGAAAATGTAGAAAGACTATAATCTTCGGTGTTTTTCTTCTAGATTCTATCGAAAATTCGTTGCGAAAATGTACAAAGACTATAGTCTTTGGTGTTTTTTCGCGCAGATTTCACTTAAAATCGCTGCAAAAATGTACAAAGACTATAGTCTTTGGTGTTTTTTCAGTCAGATTTCATCAAAATTCGTTGCGAAAATGTAGAAAGACTATAATCTTCGGTGTTTTTCTTCTAGATTCTATCGAAAATCGCTGCGAAAAAGTACAAAGACTATAGTCTTTGGTGTTTTTTCAGTCAGATTTCATCAAAATTCGTTGCGAAAATGTAGAAAGACTATAATCTTCGGTGTTTTTCTTCTAGATTTTACCCAAAATCGCTGCGAAAAAGTACAAAGACTATAGTCTTTGGTGTTTTTTCAGTCAGATTTCATCAAAATTCGTTGCGAAAATGTAGAAAGACTATAATCTTCGGTGTTTTTCTTCTAGATTCTATCGAAAATTCGTTGCGAAAATGTACAAAGACTATAGTCTTTGGTGTTTTTTCGCGCAGATTTCACTTAAAATCGCTGCAAAAATGTACAAAGACTATAGTCTTTGGTGTTTTTTCAGTCAGATTTCATCAAAATTCGTTGCGAAAATGTAGAAAGACTATAATCTTCGGTGTTTTTCTTCTAGATTCTATCGAAAATCGCTGCGAAAAAGTACAAAGACTATAGTCTTTGGTGTTTTTTCAGTCAGATTTCATCAAAATTCGTTGCGAAAATGTACAAAGACTATAGTCTTTGGTGTTTTTTCTCGCAGATTTCACTTAAAATCGCTGCAAAAATGTACAAAGACTATAGTCTTTGGTGTTTTTTCAGTCAGATTTCATCAAAATTCGTTGCGAAAATGTAGAAAGACTATAATCTTCGGTGTTTTTCTTCTAGATTCTATCGAAAATCGCTGCGAAAAAGTACAAAGACTATAGTCTTTGTTGTTTTTTCAGTCAGATTTCATCAAAATTCGTTGCGAAAATGTAGAAAGACTATAATCTTCGGTGTTTTTCTTCTAGATTCTATCGAAAACCGCTGCGAAAAAGTACAAAGACTATAGTCTTTGGTGTTTTTTCAGTCAGATTTCATCAAAATTCGTTGCGAAAATGTAGAAAGACTATAATCTTCGGTGTTTTTCTTCTAGATTCTATCGAAAATCGCTGCGAAAAAGTACAAAGACTATAGTCTTTGGTGTTTTTTCAGTCAGATTTCATCAAAATTCGTTGCGAAAATGTAGAAAGACTATAATCTTCGGTGTTTTTCTTCTAGATTTTACCCAAAATCGCTGCGAAAAAGTACAAAGACTATAGTCTTTGGTGTTTTTTCAGTCAGATTTCATCAAAATTCGTTGCGAAAATGTAGAAAGACTATAATCTTCGGTGTTTTTCTTCTAGATTCTATCGAAAATTCGTTGCGAAAATGTACAAAGACTATAGTCTTTGGTGTTTTTTCGCGCAGATTTCACTTAAAATCGCTGCAAAAATGTACAAAGACTATAGTCTTTGGTGTTTTTTCAGTCAGATTTCATCAAAATTCGTTGCGAAAATGTAGAAAGACTATAATCTTCGGTGTTTTTCTTCTAGATTCTATCGAAAATCGCTGCGAAAAAGTACAAAGACTATAGTCTTTGGTGTTTTTTCAGTCAGATTTCATCAAAATTCGTTGCGAAAATGTACAAAGACTATAGTCTTTGGTGTTTTTTCTCGCAGATTTCACTTAAAATCGCTGCAAAAATGTACAAAGACTATAGTCTTTGGTGTTTTTTCAGTCAGATTTCATCAAAATTCGTTGCGAAAATGTAGAAAGACTATAATCTTCGGTGTTTTTCTTCTAGATTCTATCGAAAATCGCTGCGAAAAAGTACAAAGACTATAGTCTTTGTTGTTTTTTCAGTCAGATTTCATCAAAATTCGTTGCGAAAATGTAGAAAGACTATAATCTTCGGTGTTTTTCTTCTAGATTCTATCGAAAACCGCTGCGAAAAAGTACAAAGACTATAGTCTTTGGTGTTTTTTCAGTCAGATTTCATCAAAATTCGTTGCGAAAATGTACAAAGACTATAGTCTTTGGTGTTTTTTCGCGCAGATTTCACTTAAAATCGCTGCAAAAATGTACAAAGACTATAGTCTTTGGTGTTTTTTCAGTCAGATTTCATCAAAATTCGTTGCGAAAATGTAGAAAGACTATAATCTTCGGTGTTTTTCTTCTAGATTTTACCCAAAATCGCTGCGAAAAAGTACAAAGACTATAGTCTTTGGTGTTTTTTCAGTCAGATTTCATCAAAATTCGTTGCGAAAATGTACAAAGACTATAGTCTTTGGTGTTTTTTCGCGCAGATTTCATTCAAAATCGCTGCAAAAATGTACAAAGACTATAGTCTTTGGTGTTTTTTCAGTCAGATTTCATCAAAATTCGTTGCGAAAATGTAGAAAGACTATAATCTTCGGTGTTTTTCTTCTAGATTCTATCGAAAATCGCTGCGAAAAAGTACAAAGACTATAGTCTTTGTTGTTTTTTCAGTCAGATTTCATCAAAATTCGTTGCGAAAATGTAGAAAGACTATAATCTTCGGTGTTTTTCTTCTAGATTCTATCGAAAATTCGTTGCGAAAATGTACAAAGACTATAGTCTTTGGTGTTTTTTCAGTCAGATTTCATCAAAATTCGTTGCGAAAATGTACAAAGACTATAGTCTTTGGTGTTTTTTCGCGCAGATTTCACTTAAAATCGCTGCAAAAATGTACAAAGACCATAGTCTTTGGTGTTTTTTCAGTCAGATTTCATCAAAATTCGTTGCGAAAATGTAGAAAGACTATAATCTTCGGTGTTTTTCTTCTAGATTCTATCGAAAATCGCTGCGAAAAAGTACAAAGACTATAGTCTTTGGTGTTTTTTCAGTCAGATTTCATCAAAATTCGTTGCGAAAATGTAGAAAGACTATAATCTTCGGTGTTTCTCTTCTAGATTCTATCGAAAATTCGTTGCGAAAATGTACAAAGACTATAGTCTTTGGTGTTTTTTCGCGCAGATTTCACTTAAAATCGCTGCAAAAATGTACAAAGACTATAGTCTTTGGTGTTTTTTCAGTCAGATTTCATCAAAATTCGTTGCGAAAATGTAGAAAGACTATAATCTTCGGTGTTTTTCTTCTAGATTCTATCGAAAATCGCTGCGAAAAAGTACAAAGACTATAGTCTTTGGTGTTTTTTCAGTCAGATTTCATCAAAATTCGTTGCGAAAATGTAGAAAGACTATAATCTTCGGTGTTTTTCTTCTAGATTTTACCCAAAATCGCTGCGAAAAAGTACAAAGACTATAGTCTTTGGTGTTTTTTCAGTCAGATTTCATCAAAATTCGTTGCGAAAATGTACAAAGACTATAGTCTTTGGTGTTTTTTCGCGCAGATTTCATTCAAAATCGCTGCAAAAATGTACAAAGACTATAGTCTTTGGTGTTTTTTCAGTCAGATTTCATCAAAATTCGTTGCGAAAATGTAGAAAGACTATAATCTTCGGTGTTTTTCTTCTAGATTCTATCGAAAATTCGTTGCGAAAATGTACAAAGACTATAGTCTTTGGTGTTTTTTCAGTCAGATTTCATCAAAATTCGTTGCGAAAATGTACAAAGACTATAGTCTTTGGTGTTTTTTCAGTCAGATTTCATCAAAATTCGTTGCGAAAATGTAGAAAGACTATAATCTTCGGTGTTTTTCTTCTAGATTCTATCGAAAATCGCTGCGAAAAAGTACAAAGACTATAGTCTTTGGTGTTTTTTCAGTCAGATTTCATCAAAATTCGTTGCGAAAATGTACAAAGACTATAGTCTTTGGTGTTTTTTCGCGCAGATTTCACTTAAAATCGCTGCAAAAATGTACAAAGACTATAGTCTTTGGTGTTTTTTCAGTCAGATTTCATCAAAATTCGTTGCGAAAATGTAGAAAGACTATAATCTTCGGTGTTTTTCTTCTAGATTCTATCGAAAATCGCTGCGAAAAAGTACAAAGACTATAGTCTTTGTTGTTTTTTCAGTCAGATTTCATCAAAATTCGTTGCGAAAATGTAGAAAGACTATAATCTTCGGTGTTTTTCTTCTAGATTCTATCGAAAATTCGTTGCGAAAATGTACAAAGACTATAGTCTTTGGTGTTTTTTCGCGCAGATTTCACTTAAAATCGCTGCAAAAATGTACAAAGACTATAGTCTTTGGTGTTTTTTCAGTCAGATTTCATCAAAATTCGTTGCGAAAATGTAGAAAGACTATAATCTTCGGTGTTTTTCTTCTAGATTCTATCGAAAATCGCTGCGAAAAAGTACAAAGACTATACTCTTTGGTGTTTTTTCAGTCAGATTTCATCAAAATTCGTTGCGAAAATGTAGAAAGACTATAATCTTCGGTGTTTTTCTTCTAGATTTTACCCAAAATCGCTGCGAAAAAGTACAAAGACTATAGTCTTTGGTGTTTTTTCAGTCAGATTTCATCAAAATTCGTTGCGAAAATGTAGAAAGACTATAATCTTCGGTGTTTTTCTTCTAGATTCTATCGAAAATTCGTTGCGAAAATGTACAAAGACTATAGTCTTTGGTGTTTTTTCGCGCAGATTTCACTTAAAATCGCTGCAAAAATGTACAAAGACTATAGTCTTTGGTGTTTTTTCAGTCAGATTTCATCAAAATTCGTTGCGAAAATGTAGAAAGACTATAATCTTCGGTGTTTTTCTTCTAGATTCTATCGAAAATCGCTGCGAAAAAGTACAAAGACTATAGTCTTTGGTGTTTTTTCAGTCAGATTTCATCAAAATTCGTTGCGAAAATGTACAAAGACTATAGTCTTTGGTGTTTTTTCTCGCAGATTTCACTTAAAATCGCTGCAAAAATGTACAAAGACTATAGTCTTTGGTGTTTTTTCAGTCAGATTTCATCAAAATTCGTTGCGAAAATGTAGAAAGACTATAATCTTCGGTGTTTTTCTTCTAGATTCTATCGAAAATCGCTGCGAAAAAGTACAAAGACTATAGTCTTTGTTGTTTTTTCAGTCAGATTTCATCAAAATTCGTTGCGAAAATGTAGAAAGACTATAATCTTCGGTGTTTTTCTTCTAGATTCTATCGAAAACCGCTGCGAAAAAGTACAAAGACTATAGTCTTTGGTGTTTTTTCAGTCAGATTTCATCAAAATTCGTTGCGAAAATGTACAAAGACTATAGTCTTTGGTGTTTTTTCGCGCAGATTTCACTTAAAATCGCTGCAAAAATGTACAAAGACTATAGTCTTTGGTGTTTTTTCAGTCAGATTTCATCAAAATTCGTTGCGAAAATGTAGAAAGACTATAATCTTCGGTGTTTTTCTTCTAGATTCTATCGAAAATCGCTGCGAAAAAGTACAAAGACTATAGTCTTTGGTGTTTTTTCAGTCAGATTTCATCAAAATTCGTTGCGAAAATGTAGAAAGACTATAATCTTCGGTGTTTTTCTTCTAGATTCTATCGAAAATCGCTGCGAAAAAGTACAAAGACTATAGTCTTTGTTGTTTTTTCAGTCAGATTTCATCAAAATTCGTTGCGAAAATGTAGAAAGACTATAATCTTCGGTGTTTTTCTTCTAGATTCTATCGAAAACCGCTGCGAAAAAGTACAAAGACTATAGTCTTTGGTGTTTTTTCAGTCAGATTTCATCAAAATTCGTTGCGAAAATGTAGAAAGACTATAATCTTCGGTGTTTTTCTTCTAGATTCTATCGAAAACCGCTGCGAAAAAGTACAAAGACTATAGTCTTTGGTGTTTTTTCAGTCAGATTTCATCAAAATTCGTTGCGAAAATGTAGAAAGACTATAATCTTCGGTGTTTTTCTTCTAGATTTTACCCAAAATCGCTGCGAAAAAGTACAAAGACTATAGTCTTTGGTGTTTTTTCGCGCAGATTTCACTTAAAATCGCTGCAAAAATGTACAAAGACTATAGTCTTTGGTGTTTTTTCAGTCAGATTTCATCAAAATTCGTTGCGAAAATGTAGAAAGACTATAATCTTCGGTGTTTTTCTTCTAGATTTTACCCAAAATCGCTGCGAAAAAGTACAAAGACTATAGTCTTTGTTGTTTTTTCAGTCAGATTTCATCAAAATTCGTTGCGAAAATGTAGAAAGACTATAATCTTCGGTGTTTTTCTTCTAGATTCTATCGAAAATTCGTTGCGAAAATGTACAAAGACTATAGTCTTTGGTGTTTTTTCGCGCAGATTTCACTTAAAATCGCTGCAAAAATGTACAAAGACTATAGTCTTTGGTGTTTTTTCAGTCAGATTTCATCAAAATTCGTTGCGAAAATGTAGAAAGACTATAATCTTCGGTGTTTTTCTTCTAGATTCTATCGAAAATCGCTGCGAAAAAGTACAAAGACTATAGTCTTTGGTGTTTTTTCAGTCAGATTTCATCAAAATTCGTTGCGAAAATGTAGAAAGACTATAATCTTCGGTGTTTTTCTTCTAGATTCTATCGAAAATCGCTGCGAAAAAGTACAAAGACTATAGTCTTTGGTGTTTTTTCAGTCAGATTTCATCAAAATTCGTTGCGAAAATGTACAAAGACTATAATCTTCGGTGTTTTTTTTCTAGATTTTACCCAAAATCGCTGCGAAAAAGTACAAAGACTATAGTCTTTGGTGTTTTTTCAGTCAGATTTCATCAAAATTCGTTGCGAAAATGTAGAAAGACTATAATCTTCGGTGTTTTTCTTCTAGATTTTACCCAAAATCGCTGCGAAAAAGTACAAAGACTATAGTCTTTGTTGTTTTTTCAGTCAGATTTCATCAAAATTCGTTGCGAAAATGTAGAAAGACTATAATCTTCGGTGTTTTTCTTCTAGATTCTATCGAAAATCGCTGCGAAAAAGTACAAAGACTATAGTCTTTGGTGTTTTTTCAGTCAGATTTCATCAAAATTCGTTGCGAAAATGTAGAAAGACTATAATCTTCGGTGTTTTTCTTCTAGATTTTACCCAAAATCGCTGCGAAAAAGTACAAAGACTATAGTCTTTGGTGTTTTTTCAGTCAGATTTCATCAAACTTCGTTGCGAAAATGTAGAAAGACTATAATCTTCGGTGTTTTTCTTCTAGATTCTATCGAAAATCGCTGCGAAAAAGTACAAAGACTATATATAGTCTTTGGTGTTTTTCCAGTCAGATTTCATCGAAAATTGCTGCGAAAAAGTACAAAGACTATAGTTTTTGGTGCCTCTACATGGATAGAGTTGGTGTTCCTTCAGGGTGAATATTGGAGTATCTGCAAAATCAATTGCAGGACTCTTTCTCTACTTATTTTCGCGTAGCGAACACGAATACGCCGATCAAATTACCTAATATTGTATTTAATCCCAATCGAGATATCATTGATTTTCACTCTTTCCCACGGTCAATTGGCGATAGCTCGATCAATATTATAGATAAATCAATTTAGCTTGCAGATTCAGATTTCTGAGAATCAAATACATCAGTATAGTGCAGAAGACTCTAAAAAAAAAAATGTAGATTTTTTTTCCAAATTTTGAGAAAATACTAAGGCCATATGCTTGGTGTTTTTTTCGGGTAAAAATCGAAGTATTAGCAAAATCAATCGCACGACGTATATTCTACGTATTTTTGCGCAGGGAACATGAATACGTCGTTTAAATTATTGTAGAATCAAATTCCATCGAGATATTCTTGATTTTCCACTACTTCTACCATTATTATTTTCTGTTAGACAACTTATCCGTATATTAATTCGATTTTTTATACATTCGTCAGGTATACTGAAACCGTGAAAACTTATATGAAACTATTCTTGCGTGGATACTTATGAAGAACGTTTTTTTTTTTTTTTTTCAGAAATCATTGACAATTAACGAAAGAAGAGAGAGAATATACTTGATCAAAGGTGAAAATAGAAGCAGAAGAAAAATCCAGGTTCGATCCAGACTTGCTTTCCCCATTCCAGATCTGCTAGCTTCAACGTAATGCCAAAATCTCCAGTCGGTCATCGAGTTTGAAGGATGGACTAGTTCACGAGCGAAAAATGGTGAGGAAAATAGTCAATTTATTCCGGATTTGGCCGTAGTTGATAGACAAAATCGTCATCCAGCGACACACACTTACAACTTATATATAATAATTGAGTCAGGAATCTTCTGCAATATTCTGTACTAGATCGCTCTTATGCGAAGACCTTACGCTCCGCAGAGGTTTTGATTACATCAAACTCAACTCATCGAGATATTCTTATCTTTTCTCTTCTCACAGCGATAATTTGGCAATAACGTCATCAATTTTATAGATTTATCAATTCGGTTTGCAGATTTAATAGATTCCTGGGCTCAGAACATCTAAGAATGCCCTCCCCCTTAAGATCCCCCAACAAAATAAGTGAAATATTTTTGATATCGTTTGAGCGACTATTTCTCAATGTATTTCGAACTCGTATCCAACTAGCCGTACTATCAGCCGTAATTATCAAAATGAGCTCAACCAGGTTCTGAAAACTTTCTCGGAATTTTGTTAGATGATTTTTGAATAATGTTCTACTCGATTTATTCTTTTTTGTAAAATACGAAACAAATTTATTGATTTAACTCATGGATACAAAGTTGATACAGTCATTATTGATTGTCACATTGTCGATCAAATTGTACATATTTTTTTTTTATATCCCAGTGAATGAGCAGTGCTTGATCTTTCTCTCAGACATAGTCTTTAATGTTGTCTGCAGGTTTCGCATCGACTTTGTCGTTCTGGCAATCGATTGGAACTCGGAACAGGACATCACCAAGTCTTTTCGACGATCAACTTCCCTTCATCCTCTTCCAGTCGAGATGGATCTGCAACACATGAGACATACAAGTTCTTCTTTTGCAGGGGTGAGCATTTATTAACTTATTTCCTTTATGAGTGCTTAGTAAAATGCATCATTGAGAGTCCCAAGAATATGAATTGCATCCCCTTAGAAAATATTTTTAAACTTCTCCTCATGATATCAGATTTATTAACTTATTTCCTAAAGAAGTCCTTAGTAAAATCCATTAATAGTCCCAAGAATATGAATTGCATCCCCTCAGAAAAATTTTCCAAACTTCTCCTCATAAAATTAAATTTAATTATTTGTTTCCTTCATCAGTGCTTAGTAAAATTCATCATTGATAGTCCCAAGAATATGAATTGCATCCCCGTAGAAAATATTTTCAAACTTCTCTTCATGAAATCAGATTACCCAGTATTACCCAATTAACTTAGTAACTTCATGCATGCCCATAATATAATTTATCAAACACGCCAATAAGGCACAACAATAATATATTATTATATAATTTGTTTCGTTTATTATAACTCGATAATCATATACATCATACAATGACTTATACATTAAGTTATATGATAGGTCATATAATAAGTCACATATCAAGTTAACTTATTGTTTCTTTGTATTACAGGGTGCAACTCCAACGTCGCTTCGGTTGCTGCCGCCGTTGGACGTCGTGGGAGCCCGGACTCCTCCTGTCCCCCGGGGGGAGTCCATCCGGGTCTTCAGGGGGTGTCCCCTGGGATACAGCGTGGCCTCCCACCACCCCCGGGGTCCCAGGGGATATAGTCCCTGGGGACGTAAGTCTCCTCTTAGGAGACTTACTTCCCTGGGGACTAGTCTTCGGGGGCGCAAGTCCCTGGGGACATGTCTCCGGGGATCCGGCATCTCCGGATGTCGGATCCCTGAAGACATCTCCCCAGAGGACTAGCCTCCGAAGACAACCCGGGAAAAGGAGGTCCCAAGCGGACAGTCGTCTTCGTGATTTCTCTAGAGAACCAAAAAACAGAGCGTCCGGGTCAGGCCTCCTTTTCCCGGGTTGTCTTCGGAGGCTAGTCCCCTGGGGAGATGTCTTCGGGGATCTGACATCCGGGGATTCGGCATGTCAGATCCCCGAAGACATCTCCCCAGGGGACTAGCCTCCGAAGACTAGTCCCCAGGGAAGTAAGTCTCCTAAAAGGAGACTCACTCCCCCAGGGACTATATCCCCTGGGACCCCCGGGGGTGGTGGGAGGCCACGCTTGTCCCAGGGGACAGTCTAAAGACCCGGATGAACTCCTCCCGGGGGACAGGAGGAGTCCGGGCCCTCACGTCGTCCAACGGCGGCAGCAGGGGAAATATTAAGTACCTAGAATATACAGGAAACATATTAATAATGATGTACATGTAATAATATATTATTGCTAGTATTGTATCATACGTATTATAACGAATATATGTATATTATATTGTATTATAATATATTATATCATATTGTATCACGTCATATTATATTATATCATATTATATTATATCATGTTATATTGACTGATAATTAATTCATAACGCGTAAATACCTGTAAAGTATTGTTGAATGCCATGTAACTCCTGCACATCGTGGTTTGAAGTCGAATAAATACTGTAAAGAACCAGGCAAATTCCATGTCCATCGATTATAAAGCTGAAATAAGAAATTGACTATGTAAGAGATAAAGTAAACTGTAAAATTGAATCTGAAAATATATTATCAATAAATTCGTTCAGAGTATAACAATGAACAATGTAATTTAATTCCTAAACCAAAATCCCGACGCTAACTTCCTCAATCTAATAGATAGATGAATTTATAGTGTTAGAACACGGATCCGCAGTTAAGAATATTATCATGGAATAAATATGAACATAGGGATACGTAAATGTATAATTAATTGTAATTGTTCGAAATTCCAACAACAAAGGATACTTTTAGCCCAAAGTTATGACGCTAACTTGCTTAATTCAAAATACGAGTAAATTTGGATACCGGATTCGGATTCCTGAGATCGAAATAGTTAAAAAATCTTTATTCGCACGATCGTATGCGAAGATGCTAAATTTTGCTTGGCAAAATATTCAAAATAATCAAAGTTCGGCTGGAGCCTAATCTTGATGATTCCTACGTTTTATCAATTATCACATAGTATAGCTGATGAAGGGGTTGCATCATTATGTATAATGGGAAATGAATCGATTTATATCGGTTTGACGATCGGATCAAGATACAGCTGAGTTGCACCGTTGAAGGAGCGAGAGTGCATGCTCAACCAGAGGGACAATGATCTAAGTTAATCTGACCCGAATCGTAATCTAAAGTGAACGAGTAACACTTCGAGGAATTTCTAAGACCGGTCAACTCGCTCTCGGGCAGGCAGTAATTGAACAGGAGACTACAATTCGCAACTCGTAATAATTAGGTATGTATTATATATAATATACAGCTGGGTGTATAAAGGATTTGTTATTTGCGGGAATTTCCATCTTTACGGAGAATATCCTTCAACTTTTTGGTGTACCCTTTTCAGACTCTTTGATTCAGCAGGTTCTTTTTTTTTGTTAATATAACGAATAGGCATTATCCAACAAAAATTGAATCGCACTTAGATTTCCCAGTGAGTGTATCAATAGTTTAAGAAAAATAAAAAACGTGATTAATTTTTAGGAATTATCAGATTTATGGGTTGGGAGAAAACCCAGCTGGATGCGCGTTGCGAGCAGCTCTAACACAGGAGAGATAAATTCCAAGCAATTTTTGTCCGAACGATCGCGTGTGGGCAAACGGTTTTTGATAATTTCATAAAGGCTACGTTACACCAACGTCATAGACATTTTTACTTATTGAGGTAAAAGGTGGGACACTATACACCCTATAAACGTGTACAACCGACAGGTACTTTCCTACCCCGTGAATATCGGACGAATTATTGAGTTAAAAGTACAATAAAAACCGTACGACAGAGAACTTGGGCTTTGTGAAAAGCTGACCATGTCGCAAAACTACTGAAAAATTTCTCAAACGAAATAGAGCCCCGCGAGAATCGCTCCCCGTCATCTACGATGGTTCCGGCACGGGCAATGAAATCAAAAAACTGAAGCGCGAGTTGAGAAAACCTTTCTAACATGACCAGACCTAATAAACCTACCATATAAAAATCTATGCCGAAGATTATTTCTATCGCCTCTATCCGCTTAACTTCGGTTTTCGCGCCGTTCGAATGCATTTCGTAATGTCTGCGCAAAGACCCGTTCTGATACTAGCGGGAAGTCGGTTCGAAAAGGGAAAAGAACGAAAGGTGTAAATACCTGTGAAATATTGTCCGATGCTATGTATCTCCTCCACAACGTAATTTAAAGTTGAATAAATACTGCGAAGAACCAGGTCAATCCCATGTCCATTGATTATAAACCTGAAATGAGAAAATATTATCTAAGAAATGGAGTAAAATTGTAAAATTGCACCTAAAATATATGAACAAATTCATTCAGTATAATATAACAACGAAAACTATTCTTAAACCGTAACCCTAATGATAACTTCCTTAATTCGATAGACAGAAGAATCTATAGTGTTCAAACACGCACAGGACTATTCCGACATTAATTAGAATATTTTAAATAAGTATACGAATACAGGAATTTATAAACGTCTAATCAATTAGGTATAGTTGGTCGGAATTCCGACGACAAATTATATCCTACTCGCCCGAATCCATGACACTAACTTTCTCAATTCAAAATACAAGGAATCAAAGGTTTTAGTTTTGGCAAAAGGATCTTGATTCTCCTCACCAACGATTCCAATTATTATTCAAAGTCTATCAAAATTCTGCTTTTATGTCGTATTACCTTCACCCAAAATTCTACCGGTCGAAAAGAGGACCGATCGATCGGGACCACCAAAAAAGGATGGTAAGAACACGGCTTGTCACTGCTTATAAAATTATGTCCAAGCTACGAAATTCACGAAATTTCCAATGATAGAGAAGGTCCTTCAATAGCTGCTGTTTATCTAGCACTTATTCTGAATATGTAGAATAAACCGAACACTTATTCCCGAGATATTATTTTTATAAAAATGGAAAGTGAACTCAACAATTAAAAGATTCGGAAGATTTTCCTTTCGTTTTTGTTCACAACGCGATCGGAGAAATTTGAATAAAATAGAGAACTGTGGCGCAATAGCAACTGCGTACTGATATTTGCGTGTAGCCATAATACCTTCGTCTGTCTCTGTCTCGCTCTCTCTCTCTCTCTCTCTCTCTCTCTCTCTCTGTGTGTTCTCCAAGGATCTGCACGCTGCTACCGATGTCGCTGCGGATGTCGCCGCTCCGGTTGCTGCGGCCGTACTGACGTTACGATAAAGAAGGATCTACATATAATACAAGATCCTCCGAGGACCGAATACCGAATTACACGTACATAATTGATCATATCAAGATTGCAATCGATTTGATTTTATCCTCATGCTCCAAACTCGGATAAACTTTTTTATTTGACCAGTATTAATCCATCAGTTAAGGCCTCAATTTTTAGTTTCAAAATTTGATCAAAAGTGAATTACAAATAATTTAATAACTAAAACGAGAAAAAAAAGAAAAAGAAAAATTTCCGATCAGTTTTCAGATCTCTGTGCCATATTGTGAGCAAAGAGACCATTCTATGAATACTGATCGGCCGCAGTTTTAAACTTACAATTAGATGTCGTGATGTGTTGCTTACAAAGGATGTTGATGATGCATTTAATGTTGATTAAACGTTTAATTTAAGGGGGCTGTTTAGTGACGGATGAATAGAAGGGAGAAACTGAATTTCAACACATCATATGGTATATTGTGGATTTATTCTATCAGAAAAATATCCTCTCACAATAAATGTGTTACAATCAAATTATTGGAAGTTCTTCAATGAATTAATAGTGCAATTATGCCGGAAAGTACACGATCAATGGCTGCATCATAAATTAATTATGCTTACTTATGCGGTTCACAAATATTAAATAAACAATTATATTTCGAGACTACCAACTTTCCTACTGTTAGAGAAGAAAAGAAAGTTATCAATCAGGAATAAACTGATATCGCGAACTCATCGACTTGCGGCCGAAAAAATTGATATATTACGATAGGATTCGTTTCTAGCTCGATTCACTCAACGTATTGGTGTTCGTTACGCGAAAAAACGTAGAGAAAGTGTCCTACAATTGATTTTGCAAATACTTCGATTTTTAGCCCAAGAAAACACCAAGCCTATAGCTTTAGTTTTTTGTCAAAATCTGGAAGAAGAATCTACATTTTTCTTCAAAGAGTTTTCCAAGCTATTCTGTTGTAATTTGATTTCCAAGCCATACAGTGAGCGAAGAGACCATTTTACGAAAACCGATCGGGCGGCAGCTTTATATCTCCTCAGAATTAGAATAACGTGGGACTTTAGCAGAGAAGCGAATAGGCGAGGAACGTATAACGTGTCTAAAAACACCTAATGGGAAGGATGGTAAAAAAGTATGAACTAAAAATACCTGAGAACGCGTTACATTTGCGATTAAAATGAGCTTTTGTCGTTGCAGCGAGTGATCCGAACGCACGTGGTAAGTAGGCAGGTACCAGACGATGAACGCGTTTCTACCTATATGGCTATAAACCGATACCTTTTTTAAACTCCTCCGTATATTACTCTATACCTATATTTTAATCGCCTTACTATAAATAGAACCTTACAAAGATAATCTACTCTAAGTAGGTATACTGCCGATGCAGGTGACGCTCTGAATCATTTCATCTCAAAGGAATTGGTCGTTGCTGTTGCTACTGTGCAGTTTCAGAAGATCCGCCATATTTTCATACTCACTAATTTCGTTCCGATTCTACCAAATTTAAATTTAATATTTCAGTTTCAATTCAAAAAACTCCATTTATTCCACTATCGAATATATTCACTATTCATATGAGGGGAAGAAAAAAAACCTCCACGGATAATTTATGAAATTATAGTCACAAATTATGCGAGACAAATGTCGAACGCATGAAGGCTACTAGCGTTTGACTGCCCTGTAATTAAGGTGAAAAAGCCGGCGTATAGTTTCGAACTTAAAGTTTGCTCAATATAATAAAACCTAACGCTCTTTTGCAGACACTTCGCGACCGCGGGTAACACCTTTACAACTACTTAATTTTGCCTTTTATTATCTGCTGACCGATATAAAGGTAAAGTTACGTTATACGAATATAACATAATATACCGCACGGCCTATACGCGTCTCAAAAAAAAAAAAAAATAAACAAAAAAAATTGTATCACTCGATTAGTATTTAAAAAATGAAGAAAAATCCATAGCCATTGTAATACGGTTATGACGGATACCTATGCGGTTATATACGTACAGGAAGTCAAATTCTCAGCTGTTGAAATACGCAAGTTGAGTTAATTTCTCGGAAATGAAAGGCAAGGATATTTATTTATTTTTTTTTTTTTTTTATTTTTTTTTTTATTAACAAAACTATTATGCCACCGTATAATCTCTCATAGAATTCTTCAGACTGGAAACTAATCCATCATTATTCGTTCATATAACTGAAAATAGGTACTGCAGAATCAATATAATGGAATCAGAGAATCGAGATAGAATAGAAATGATATTAAAAAAAAAAACATCGCACTTTCATTATAATCGATATTATAAACTTTTGTACAATTGTATCGAGATCGGAGTATTAGATAATATAGGTAAGTACGTATAATACTCAATCGTATAGATATTATTTATATGCAGCTATTCAAAGTTCAAGAGACGGAAGGAAAGTTGTAAGATGTATAATGTTAAAGAAAAGAATAAAAAAAATGATGGATAAACAAATAAAAAATCCGAATCTCCCTCCGGCTATAATAAAATACATGCGCTTCGAAACTATTCAACTACATAGCGCGATATTCCACGGGATTATGACGCGGTGCTATTAGAACAGTATACATATGATATATGCTATTAAAACCAGTCATCCAGTAAACTCGCAGTAATTTCTATTGTGTCTACATTTTCAACGCTCGTAAATTATACGGAATCGCACGTGCGGCTTTTATATCGCATCACCTGGATCAAGTAGGCAAGTAAGTAAGTAAGTAAGTAAATAACAAAATGTAGAAATAAATAAATGAATTTGGGTTAGCATTTCGAAGTAAGTTACAGGAAAAACAGGACTCTTTCGGAACCTTACAAAAAAAGAAAGGAAGACAAAAAGAAGGGAAAATAAACAAATCAAAACTCTCACGTGATTTAAGAAACCTAAGAAACCCGCAAAGGTGGCAAAAAAAAAAATCCTTGACGCCTTTGAAAGAACGTAGAAAATAATCCGGTACGATAATTATTGGAAGAAAAGAAAAGAAGAAGAAGTTAATTCAAAGGATTCTTAATGCTGGTCATATTACATCCTGCGACGCGCGTGAAAATTGACTTAGAATTTTTATGTGCATTGATTTAGATTTTTCTATTAATTTTTTTTTGTCTTCTGGCTCGAATATAAGCACCAGAGATTTCTTTTGGTTTTTAACGTGAATGAAAAGAGCGTAGGTTTTAGGCGAGTTTTCTGCAGATTCTCTACGACGAACGAGCTGGTTTGGTTTTCTAAGGTCTTTTGGGTTCAACCACCTCGCTTAGTCGATTCTTCTGAGTTCTTTAGAACTCCATAATCCGGGTATCATATGATGTTTTTCAACATATCGAGTCTGATTCAGAGGTCCTACGCGTTACCTGTCCTGGACATATTTAGTTATCGCGCCCACTTCCTCTCTCGTCACGAAGGGCAGACTTATAAACCGGGTGTCGCCTTTTAAAAATAACTTTTTTTATAATTATAATTTACAAATTTCAACAACGAATTCAAATACCAATTATCGGATACTCATTCGAACTATCTTCTTTCTCAACTAAAACTATAATTAATTCATTGAGCTGTACCGTAAAATTCATCACTTAAAAATCCTAAGGCTTCGAAATTTTTTTTCACTTAGAAAATTTCATCATGTTTACACACGGATTAGGGACTCGGCCCACGGTTTCCAGATACATAGTAAATGACCTCAGACAAAAGGACCTTGCAAAATATTTATAATTTTTCAAACAAAGTTGTAGATGCGCTATCTGAAATTATCATCATATATTAATAATAGATATACAATTATAGCCAGGATGACATAATATAAATATGACGTTTGTCTAAATGGGAAATTTACGTGTTTGTTTTTGGATCGATGTTAGAATCGAACCCTGAATTCCTTTTTCTGTTTTTAATGATATTTATTTTCTGCGAATATTTTTGCTTTAGCCTAGAGGTTCGAGCAAATTTCCTACAATTCTCTATAAGCTTTACCGATACTTATGTGCATGAATAGCTGACAAATCTAGCTCTACATGTTTCCAACTGTCTCTAATAGGAAAAAGCAAACTTGTTCGTTGATGATAATAAGAATCCCTGAAACGTCCACCACAAGATCCGCGACTACAAATAACCCACAATCAAAGTCAATATAATGACGGCCGGCAGGGTTCGCGAATTTATTGCAGAGATGCAAACCTCTGTAAATAGAAATCATTAAAATACGATCGTACGTAGAAAAGAATTTATCGGTATTGTAACCAGCGGTACAACATTTACCTCCCCCTCTTTGTTTTTTTTTTCCTTTTTCTTTCATTCGAAATAGAAATACATTTTGTCTATAAATATTTATATTATATTACCAACCGATGGGGATTGTCTCAAGTCTTATACATTAATCATTTAAAAGAAAAAAAAAAAAAAAACTCGCAAGTTTCAATCGAACAGATAAAAATTACAAATTTAGAAACAAAGGTAATAATTTTTGTTGTTGTTTATTTTTCATTAAAAATAAGTACCAAGCAGCGACAGTAGCAACAGTTACAGGTTACGGTGGAGTGCGACGAGGTATTTTATAAATATATATTTATATTATACGTCGATTTATTGTTGGCTGATGTAAGGAATATATCCTTCGATCCTGTTGACAGTTTTAGGTCGCGTTTTCCCAGCAGCAGCAGCAGCAGATCGATAGAATGTGTAGAGTCGATACTGCAACAGAAAAAACGAAAAGAAAAAAATTAGAAAAATAATTTTCATTATAATATACTAGAAAACAAACAGGACACTGACTCGATTATAATAGGTAATACCCCATAGGAGCTCGAGCATAAAATCGGCGTTGAGAATTTGTTATTAACTATACATTCCCATATTAGGATAATATGGAAACTTCCATACAATAATGTGCAGATAGTTATGTATAATACATATAGATATATAATGAAAATGCAAATTCACATAGACGAGAACTGCATGTCGAGTAAAAATCGTCGTTTCCATTCTTGTATTTGTATGCAGTAGAAAAAATTCGATATTTTCACGTCCGATTTATTCTGACGAATTAATAAGATATACGTATAATATACATATGTATACTTGTCGTTATGTATTATATATGCTACGACTCATTATTCGAAAACATATAAAGTAACTCATCACGCGGGACATATTGCGGTATGTAATAACATACTCTCTATAAGGGCGAAGGATTTTAACCCCGGAGGTTTCCGGGCGTTCGAGTTTGTCCTCGAAATCTACAGCAATTGTAATATTCCCGTGCGTCTCGCGTTATACTGTAGATACAGTAAAATGCAATGCAGCAGGATCTCACCTCTCCTTCTTCGGAGGATCTATACTGCAGTACGAGCGAGAATTAAACCAGCGTAACGAATCTCTTCCGTGCCCTTGGTAACGGCCATTTTTATTTTCATTTTTTACAATTCTTATATCTTATTATTTTTTATTTTTGTTTTTCATTCTCCTCTTTCAATCTCGATCTTTTATTCTTATTTCGCACGTCTCTTGAAATTCTCTACAGCAACGATCTCATCTCCCGCATACAATTTTAAACGATCATCTTCTATACATATGTATAAGACGGATAAATTTTCTCTATGGATTTACGACATTTAAATTTCCCGGAATTAAGTTATAACGTATACCAACCGATACCATATATAACGAACTGCAATCTGTCACGGAGATCTTCTGGCATCGGAAAAAGAAAAAAAAAGGGGCAAAAAAAAAAGAAAAACGATACGAACGTTAATAGCTCATTATCATATCACAACTTTTTACAACCTGCAGCTTTAACGTCTCTTGCTAGTGAGAAAAATGTACTTTTACGAAAAACTTACGTATAAAAAAAAGAAGATAAAAAATTCCAAACGCGCTTTTGTTCAAAATACATGTGCATGTATAATAATATAGTCGAGAATTTTCACGGTGTTAAAGATCTTTTACGCTCTGGACTATAATAACAGGTCGCAAGAAAAGTTGAAAAAAAAAAAATAAATAAAAAGGATAGTAAATATACCAGTATAATGTATATGAGATAAATGAAATTAAATGGAAAATAACTTAAACTTGTAAAACCCTGAATATATTTCTAAGGTTAAATGCGACGATTTTATCGAGTTTTTCAAGTTCTCCGTTAAATAGGTTTTTTCCTTTATTTAATTGTATTTTATTGTGTTTGTTTGTTTTTTTCCAGAGAATTTAGCGTTGACCCGATCCGCTCTCCATGTCTCCGGGGATTTAAATCCTGAACGTTTTAAGAACGTTGAGGGCCAGATCGATTACAGCGATTAGTTAGCCGTAGTTTCTCACCTTGCAGTAAATTTTCATTGCTGCAACAACGTTAGCGTGCAGCACCAGCAGCAGCAGCAGCAGCAAAGTTTTAAACCTCACGATTCCCATATGAGAAAAGGAGCCAGTTTCTTTGTCGTGTATTAACGTATACGTACTTTACGATTATCTCTGATGCTGCACTCCGCACTTATAATACACATCGGCACGGAACTCTGCACGCGCGAGCAAGATTTCCGCTACGTCGAGTTTAAGACGTCTCGAGGATGTCGAAAAATAAAAAATTCCAAAATAATTTAATTAAACTGAATTGAAAGATATAAAAATATAATACGGATCGATCCGATATCCGCACGCGCGGTTATTATATTTTCTCAGCAATTTCACGATGTTGTATTTATTATATTAGTCACGATGAAAAAATCCCGGATCCCGATATATATTGATCTATCTTCTAGTCTCATGCACCACGGTAATAATTCAAGGAAAGCAAATGTTTGCGCGTTTACTCTCACGGCGTCTCTTATAATATTCTTTAAAAGGTATGAGTGATACTTTCTGATAAATTATGTACCGCAAACTCTGCTGCACGTACCTATATATAAAATATAATTCTTTGTACATTTTATATTATACGTACATATATCGTACCTGCCTTTATATATAAATCTATCTATCTAGTCGCACATCTATATACTTCAGACTTTAAATAGGATTAAAATTTTCATTCCATAAATGGGAGAAGACCCCGTATACTATACATATATAACGTTATATTCGCGGTTTTAAGATCTCAGCATAAAATTTATGTTCAAATATATAAAACCCGCGTTATTATTATATCGCGGAAATGAGACCTTCGTTATATGCACATACGTATACCGGAAATCATGATTTTGCATTATCAGATCTCAAAGTATAAGAAAAAAATAAAAACCAACCCTTTATTGCGGTGTTAAATTTTCCCAACGTCAAACTCTCCGTGTGTATGATGAGTAACTGAAACAAAAAATTGAACGAAAATAAATAAAATATATTTCTTAACCAATTATAATTTATACGATGATTCTTGACGCGTTGTGTACGTAGAAAATAACGAACCAAAAAAAAAAAAAAAGGAAGTAAGAATGAAAAAATTTGTTAAAATGCAAACGGACGCACATTATATGTCAAGTGTTTATATTTCTTGGCGCCGATACAACATGGCGCCAGTAACTAACTAACGTCGCAAATAATTTCTCGGAAATGATATACATACGTATACATATATTATTAGCATCGTGCAAATATTGTAATATACCGTAGCTGATGAGTGAAAGAGCAATTAAAATACCAAATCGATGAGCCAATAGAACGCGTAATGTGTAAAGCCTGATGCGAAAGTGCAAGAGAAAAGAGAAAAGAAAGTACGATGGTGTTAAGTAAATTTGATTTCGATTATAATTTCCTCTGATTTAAACATATCAATCTCCTTTTTTCCCATATGATATTATTGTTGAATATAAGGAGGATTATTTATTCCATAGTAGGGAGGTCACGTCTCGGAGTCACCCATACGTCACGTATAAACCTGTATACCTATATAATATGTATAATGTGCACCACAAAGTCGCGACGCGTTTTAAATGCTGCACCGCACGTAGCGTACAACGTACAACGTACAATATGGCAAAGAGAGTATAATTCCAGAGTATGGTTATATAGATATAGAAAATATACTCGAAGACGAGACGAAGAGGTGATCGAAAAAAAAGGCAAAAAAAGAATTAAAACGCGATTCTGCGGCTGGTGCAGCAGCAGCAGGAGAATAAGGAGGAGGAGGAGGAGGAACGGCAGCAGCCTCGAATCCGTCGGGTGGGAGAGAAAGAAAGAGATAGAAAAATCGGTAAGACTTTGATCGTTCCAGAGGTGGACGATGATGGTGTGGACCGAGAGGCTGCAGTACCGTATCCGCGCTGGACCGTGGAAGTCTAAAGCGAGAGACCCGGGCGCCTCTTAAGAGGAGAGGCGAGATATGCGTGAGGAGGTTAAAAAAGAATTATTTTCAGAAATGTGAATCTAGAATTTGGTTTAATGAAAATAATTTTATAAAAATCACGACCAAAAAAAAACTAACGAAAATTGAAATTGAAAAAAACGAAAATATTTTTAGCAGTGCCATTAAGCGGTTCGTTCATTTTATCTTTATACATATGAATAAATGAAAAGATTGAATAAAATAATCAGCCGATGGACAGTCTTCGTATTCAAATAATCCCGTGCAATAAAATTAAATATTTAATTAAAAAAAAAACATCGCTCAGTGCGTCGCGTATAATTGATATTAATTGTAACATTTTCATTTATTGAACGCAAATAGAAATTGAAAATAAAAAACGAAAGAAAGAAAAAACCTCAGTCACCGTAACGATCATACCTATACTTCGAAAGTGAAAAACCTCGCCGTTGATTTTATTATTACCTACTATATACACGAGATTCAAAATCAACGTGGATCAAATTTTTGATGATATAAAAAATCGTATAAATCGACGTCACTCCATTCACGTGATAATGAGATGATGGAATCAGCTGTGTTGGCACCATTAGTGGATTGGTGAGCACCAGCGATGATATAAATAAGGCTCGTATACGATAAATCGTTGCGCATTTAGAAGAGATAAAAAAAAAGAACCAAGGATCTTTCTTCATCTATTCTATTTTTTATATATTTTTTTTGTTGATATTTCGAACCGTTATGATTTACCCCTCGAGTCATCAAGCGCCAACGATGTCATCGGTGAGAAAAATGTCACCGCGTCCGAATCACCGAACAACAACAACAACAACAACTACTGGCACAACGTCACCAAAATCTATCGGAACTGGATCGCCAAATTTACCATCGCAATCTTCGATAAAAGGAAGACGTAATTTAGACCGTTTGAGCGGCACGGAAAAATGTCGCGGAAGATGCAGGGTGCAATGGAGCGAGAAACACGTTAAAGAAGGACTAGTACTTGTCCAGGAATCACAACTAGCAAGGGTTGTCAAAACCGGACCAATTTCCGAACACTACGAAATCGATCCCAAACCCTTCGCCAGGTAAGTTTGAAAAAAAAAAAAAAATCTTTTTTCCTTTTCAAATTTCTTTCGATTCTAATCGATCGCAATACACATATACACACATTCCGCCAACGAATAATAATAATGATAATAATAATAATAATCTGAATAAAGGGCAAGATATTAATATTTAATTATTAGAATCGGTTATTAAATTAAACGGTGTTAACTTTCAATCGTATTATTATACGATCAGCGTTTACATATGTATAGGTGGCTATGTTGTTACCTATATAATAAGCAGCAGCACCGATCAAACTAGACGCCTACTTATTTTATTATGTATCTATTTATCACGATTCATTTTAGCATTAAACCTGTATAGAAAATTTGTATAGTAGGTATACAGAGTATAAGGTGTATATGTGGTACATAAAATCGAACGAATATTTCACAACGCTCACCTGTGCAGTGCGCTATAAAATGTACATAGGTATATATCACGTACATATGTATAATATTCTTCAACGCCCACACATACCTATATATATATAGTATATAAGTTTCTCGAGAGCAAAACATACAGAGTTTTATAAACTACCCATGCGGAATAAATTTAACATTACGTACACGCATCGCGGTTGCCATTTGGTACGGGACGGTGATCATATTCAACTTATATGTCAAATAGGAAAAGAGAGGAAAAATCTTTTCTGACAAAAAACAAAAACAAAAAATATTTCAATCATATAACGTAAAACCCGTATTCTCTGGAGTATGCCGGAGAAAATGAAAAAGAAAAAAAAATTCAATCGTTTGATATAAAATTATGAATTAGAAATGCGCGGTATACATGATACGTATAATATACACCTATGCCTATATACCTGTGTCAGTGATCGTTATTAATCGAGATTTCGTTCGATTTTCATTTTTAACGGTGAGCGCAAAAACTGCGTACATATATATTTCTGTCCAGTCCGTCTCCGTACGACCTATGGCGATATATTTTATAAACTTCATCAAATTATATACGGCGCTCTTTATTTATAAATACCGATCATAAGTACGTACCTATATGTATACGTGTGTATTAACGCTGCAGTAAATTAATCAAGTTTATTACGTCAATTAATACAGTCTAGCAAATTAGATCTTTAATAACTATATTATACCGTTTATGAATAATAAGCACGTTAGGTATATAGCAGCAACAAAAAATAAGTAATGATAATCAAAAAAAAATTAAAAGAAGACAAAAAAAAACAACGGACCCGCACACTAATTGACACAATCGTTGATTGATAGCTGACTGTATAATTAAAAAGAAGAAAAAAAGAAAATAAAAATTGTCCATCAAAATACTTACGAATTAATTGATTGATTTTTTGGTGTTAAAAAATTGCATTTATTACCGTTAAAAATTAAAAAAAAAAAAAATTTAAAGATCAAATATAAGTAGATATACTTGACTATATATATATATATTTTTTTTTTTTCTAATCCACAACAATAATTAGTTTTATAAAAAAAACCAAAAAAATCCAAATGCGAGTCCGAAGAAAAGAAAAAATTCTTGACCCGTACGGATTGTAATTTTACAATAATTTTCAGAGCGCAAAATTTATTTCCGGATAAAATATACACGCGCGTGTATTTGTATTTAAATATATGATTGAAACCGCGTGTGATTTCGATATCATAAGAGTATAGGTAATACGGGTTGGTGATCGCGGCGCCATCAGTTAACACGTTTAAAAAAAAAAAAAAAAAACTTTCTGCTTATGCATTTAAAAGTGTTCATATGTATAGTATTATAAGTGGAACGTAGGCGTCGAAATTGCGATTTCGTATAGAGAGAGGAGTAGGCGGTCCTAATCGTTCAAAAAATTGTTTAAAAAACTATTCGAATCCGCGAGCAATAGTCGCGAATATATTTATAATCGTGGGTAGCGAAATTACAGCCGATTTCTGATGGACCAATTTCTTGTTACAGTTATAATCGCTAACCTGCAGACGACTTCGGGATAAAAAATTCATCGATAATTTTATGTATATAGAAAATAATCGCACAATAACCATGGGAGCATGTATATAGGTATATAATACGTAACGTAATATGATATCAATTATTATTTATCGCAAATCTAGTTCTTCTCCGTCATCTGATTTTGTTTTTTTACTTTCCTCTTTATACTTATTGATTTTCTTCTTTTTTTCTTTCGTTTCGGTTAAAACTGAAAGGTTCATCGTGTAATATCATATACTATGATAGTAAAGGAAGTGGAAACTATAAAAAAAAAATAAAGAAAAATGAAGAAGAAGGGGGGGGGAAAAAACGCGCACGGCTTTGTTTGCGCGAAGACAAATCGAATATGACATCACATCAGCTGCATATCTTTATGCAAAACAGGTGTGCGTTAACTATAATGATCTAATATATGTTTTATATACATTATACATATCTACAATATGTGTAATAAAATACTATAAACCGCTTCTATAGTGCTGCTGCAATTTCGCATCAAAAACAATTTTTATACAAAAATAAATAACAATAAACTCCGCATGCCGTATCATATATATTCCCAATTTCAATTGAATAATTCAATTATATACTATAACATTCGTGATGATCATTAATTATTGGTTTAAAAAATTCATTCTTTTTTTTCTCTATTTTCTTCTATAAATATTTCGAAAATTCACTTTCGCAGACTAATAAATATGCGATCTTTTTAACCCAGACGAGCATCAAGTTTATTATAATAATAATAACAATAATAATAATGATAATGATACCGGTCGAGATCGAGTCGCGGGATCAGGATAATTAAATAATTGCTACGATGAATAAGCAGGAGACATTAATTATATCCGTCCTTATAGACGATATTAAAGGAGAAAAAAAGAAAGATAAAAAAAAAAAAACAGGCTCTGTCCATTGTAATAAATCGATGTGTATAAAGATCATATGTTTTATATAATATATAGATCATAAACTGCAGATATGTATTATTCGTATCGTTTACCTGAATCAACCTGATTTCAAGAGCAAATGAATTGAATTAATATGAACGTACCTAATTATTTTCAAGAGTCGATGAAATATGGTATTATAGGTATAGGACTTGTAATTAAAAATGTGTAATAGATTCTTATGAAATTGATTAATTTTATCGATAAAATACAAAAATAGACTAAAAAAAAAGTATTATTATATTAGAAATTTTCATTAAACTGTGTAGAGAACGTAAAAATCGAATGACTGGGTAAAAGAAAAGAAGTAAAGAGAATGAAAAAGAAAAAGAGAAGAAAAAAGAAGATGCAAATTTCTTTGAAAATTTTTATCTCATACCGCCCGACACTCGACTGTGTCTGAATAAATCAATAAAATTTTATACAATTATCGTGATAATTATTCATGTGAAAAATAATGTGTGTACAAGTGAACGCGGGGGAGGAAGGAATTATATAGGTATACATACTACTAAATTACGTTTTGCTTTTAGCAAGTTTTCGTGCAAAGTGAAAATCGTTGTCAAGTTTACTGCTATTATTATTATTATTATTAACGGAACCTTGTTCGAAAGGCGACAATATTAAAAGAATTGAGAGAATATTGCAAACTTTATAACCCACGCAAAGTTTTGACTTTTTCATACCCACTTTTATAACCATTGTCACATCAAGTTTCGAATAAAACAAATAAATATAAATTTGGTATACATGCAACTAATTTTATATGATAAAACTATTAATAAAAATGTTTGTATAATAAGAATTCGTGATTTTTATAATAATATAAATGCACCCCAAAATCATATATGACGTAAAAATGATAAAGAAAAATAAATAAATAAGAGATGAAATACGAAAAAAGGAAATAAAATTCGTTATCGGGATCTCGTGATCTACGGATGATCGTCTAATGGATCGATAATTCCAGTCGATCGCGGTGTTACATTATATGTAATTTCATTACTACTATATTATTAGCGCTATATAAGGAACCGTCATTAAAACATAAATCAGTTTTGGTTTAGTTATATTTGGATATGAAGTTTGCTACGGTTTGAGATGTAGAAAAAAAAAAAAAAAGTTTCAAATTACATAGTTTACAATTAATTATAGGGTACGTATATTTACAGCAACTGACCCCCCGTCACCGTATCGTACATGGTGTTATTTTGCAATTTTTAGTTTTAACACCATAAAAATATATCTGTACAGCTTTTACCGTCGAATGAAATCGTCGAAGCACGAGTTTAAATAATTTCTAAATAAAAAATAGGAAGTACAAAAAAAAAGGACAATTGTGTGGATCGCGGCACGATAAATATTGGAACAATCGGTAGGACGTATCCCGAAGATTGATCGATTTGTCATATACGTATAATATAGTTATTTAATTTTTTTTCTAACTTTTCGTTTCGCAGTGGACAATGGGCGAAGGTATACAAATGCAGGTCTCGTTCAACGGGTATAATTTACGCGGCAAAATATTCATCGAGAAATCGTTTCAACGCGGATTGCAGCGCAGAACTTCGTCACGAAATCGCTCTCCTTTCTCTCTGTTCGCAATCACCGCGAGTCGTTCGACTTCACGATGTCTATGAGACTTCGAAGGAGATCATCCTTGTCATGGAATTGTGAGTAGATCATTATTTCATAATTAATTACCTATATTTATTTTTTATTTTTTCTTGTTTCCAATATCTAAATCTTTACAACGTATGTATATCTTCACGCGCAACTATATCTCTAATCGCGTGTAGTAAAAAAAAAAAAATCAAAAAAATTTCAGCGCCCCAGGAGGAGACCTTCAAACTCTGATAGACGGAGATCTGGTACCTTTGGAAGGAGACGTCGTACATTTCGTACGTCAATTGGTAGAAGGTCTCGCTTATCTCCACGAAAGGAACATCGCTCATCTCGATATTAAGGTTTGTCGATTTCAAAAAACTCCACTCGACGTTTATAAAAAAAGAAAGAAAAAAAAAGAATTACGTTCGACAAAATCAAAGCGCAATTACTCCAGCTATTACGCGACGCGCGTAATTACCTATGGACATATAATATGATATACAGAAATTCTTACGTCGATCAAATATAATATCGCAATGTACAAAAACGAAAAGAAAAAAAAAAAAAAAAGAAACGATATAGAGAATTACACTCGCGATATTTCGATCGATCAAACGTTAAAAGTCCAACGTCTTGTTAACCTACGGCTGAAGTGAGACATACCGATCAATTAATAAATCCTTTTATAGATACGTACATAATTCACGTTCGATCTATATTATATATAATTATAATTATTCACAAGATCTATAGGGATAATAATTTATAACCTAATCAAATTTTTTTTACATGATCGCGTTATATATTTTACGTAGAAAGTAAATGAAAGACAAAAAAAAAGAAAAAAGTTATAAGAATTCTCCGCAGTTTGAATTTTATCAGTGCAGAATATTATACTGCACAGTAGCGAAGATCGATACATTATTTTTTATTTTTTTTTATTTTGTTTATATAATTATACGACCGCTTGTATTGTAATTTGTATAGTTATATATAAATGTATATATATACTAACAGCATTTATATCGGATATAAGGTTTTGTGAAAACAAATTGGTATTTCCTTGTACGGTTATATATATGGTTGCATGGACAAAGGGTCGTATAAAATCGTAACAAGACAAGAAAGACTTCTTCTACCTCTTTATATACGCGTATTATATATATACATACAATATATATATATATATATTTGTTAAAAATAAATAAATATATATACAGATAGTATAACCGTGTATAAAAGAGGATATCGTACCTGCAGAGGTGAGAAAACCGGGTTTTAAAAAATCACACAAACGATATATACTAGGTAGCATAATACGCACGAGCCAAATGGATCCCATCGCCTCGTGTTATCCTTGAGATTAAATCCTGATGCAGAACTTTGCAGTTTCGTATACTATAATATATATTAAAAAAAAATAAAACTAAATATGACGATGCGATCGTTTAGGTGCAGTGTATAATGTACTTTATAATTCTTGGGTAATTAAGGTATACGTAATTGGGTGTACAAAATTAATATAAATTTTCGTCCTTTCAATTGTTTCGAGTGCGTTGTACCGCACGTTATCTAAAAAAAAACAAACAAAAAAAAAGTGGATCCTCGATATCAAGGAGTTTCGATAAAGTTTAATTATCTCATCGAGGAGATCGTTAATACTCGATCTAGTGCAGATATCGCAAGTTCGTATTCTCAAAATTTCATACCTTCAAGTTACAGTAGATATAAATCTCCATCGATCATTCGATCAATTTGTCCAACCTTCTCCTCGCGTAGAACTTAAACGATTTGCAACCTCGCGGCGATTTTGTGTCGCGTGGCATCGCCGTACATCCTTATTATTTTATTCCTTCTACTCCTCTTCGGTCTTATGAAATTTCTTTTCATTATTCATTCATTTTCTTTTTTCTTTATTTGTTTAATTTTAATTCCTTTTTTCTTACTATATATTTGTCACCAAATTCCACAACTCTATACATGTAAGATTAAAAAAACAGCAATTGAAAGGATATAAAAAGAAGCAAAAAAAAAATTTCTATACTCTCTTAAACTGTTATCCTGACAAGGTCGTATAGTTATACTCTCTTGGGATATATCTGGCACGGCCGATGTTCGAGCCCGAGGTCAACTGGCGCGTCCCAAAGACGCGCTGAGCGGATGGTGTCTAAGAAAAATCTGGTACTTTGAGAAAACTTTCCGCGCAATTATCCTTTATACAAAGACATTACACTTCTACATACTTGTATATATTTGCGTATGTATACATATACGTAACCCCATGCAGAGATAAATTTTCTTCAATTGTTATAGTTTTTTTTCTTTTTTTTTGCTAATATAATTTTTGTTGCGATAATTTAATTGGAAACATTGATTATCATGAGATGGCTGTTAGAAAAAGATACATGATCTGTTCTAGGAGAAGATTTTGATTTTGATTTTGATTTCTTTTTTTTTTTTTCTTTTGAATTTAATATGAAAATGAAGACGGAGAATGATGACGCGCAATTTGTGATCTGAAATAGGATTAATGTCTCAGGCCACGGCTATATCGAGCTAATAAGAGTACATAGAAAACATTTCTATGTATTCTAAAAACGGTATATAAGTAAATACATAGTATATTATATACATATATCGTCATTGACGACTCTGTCTCTTTGCCATATAGGAAGGTATATAATGTATAGATATGTGGATAGACGTACGTATACATATATTTGTTGGCTACTGTGCCGTTGAAAAACCCATTCGATCTTCCAACGTGCCCACAAACACGTATACCTATAGTATACCTATATACCTTATACTCGGCTGCAGAAATTCGCTCCGAGTTTGGAATATAAATACGATTAAGAATTGATCAATCTCTGTAATGGACCCAGATCAACGTCGAGAGATCGAGAGCCTCGTCCTCAATTGTTTCGAAGTCGTTAGAGTATACAGTCAATTTATTTATCTGCTACCGATATAATTGCTACGATGATGCGGTCGGCTCGACTCGCGTTAGATTCTTAAAAAATTACAAATTTAAAAGAAATAAAAAAAAAAAAAAAAATCATCGACAAACTATGCGAACCGATCGCACCGATAGATCATCTCGGCATATTCGTCGAGAAAATAATCCACATATTTTAATTCGACTTAATTTTTTTGCAAATATTAAATCCGATCGAATCGCAAACGAGTCTTGGACGGTTGATTAACTTTTTTGCTTTTTCTTTTGTTTCTTATAGATAAAATTTTTACTCAAATATAAAGTTTATATAAGAGGTTTGTATTTAATTAATTGATCAATTGGTAATTTGTAATTTCAATTTCTGCGGAGAACGAAATGCGTACGTGAAACAATATAAGTGAAAAGAAATTTCGCTCTCACGTTGCAGGTTTGTATAAAAATAAGGCCGACCCCGCATAATCGGAAAAGTTTTCCCTTAGATATTCGCGATTATAGGTAGTTATGGACGTGGATATGGTATACGTATATATCCGGTAGTATAACGTATTATACGCGCTGTTCAAAGATACAGATAATATGCAGATTAGGAGCCGCTTGCAGGGCTTCTTTTTTTCACGTTTATATGCACACAGTAGATACATATCGTGTATATTTCCGAAGAACGGGGTATAAAAATATTTCTGCATCGGCCTGCCCCCACGCTACGCGAGAAAACTGACCACACCCTGCTCTCTTATACCCGGTGAATCACACCTGGTTCGTGATATATATAATATACGTCTACGTATTTTTTTTTTTTCCCCCGTTTTTATTTTTCACCTTATTCCTAGTCTCACCATTTTTTTTTTTCTCAATAAACCAACAAATCACGATAGTGTTATTTCATTTTTAAGAAAGGAAATAATTTTGGTATAAGTAGAGAAGATTTTTTTTCTATTCTTTTTTTTTTTTTTTTGGCGTTAAAAATACTTGCTAATAAATATTCGTGTGAATTTTCGAGAGCGAGGGATTTCGCAGTTGCCTATATTATATGTATTGTGGTTATAGTCACGGCCCGGAAACCTTGTAATATAAAATTGTACGTGTCACCATCTCAACTGTTGTGAAATTTTTTTTTTTGTTTCTTTTCAACTTTTAATACGCCTACGAGATGCGATGATGAAGTGAGAAGCTTCAGAATATTATATGTACAACGAGTGTAATAATATAGTGAAAATTATGAGACTTTATTATACATATAACGTTATATAACTCCTTATGTATACTTCGAGTTATGAATAATTAAAGACCAAAATTTATAAACGTACAAAATCTAAAAATTAAATCAAAAGTTGACGTTGCTTTCAATTTTTTATTTTTTGCTCATTTCTTTCTTACGAGCAAATTTTTATTTCAATTTAGGTATAATAATTGAGAACTTGCACATAAGTATAATACGAAAGATCATGTTCGGAAAACCCACGCGTGCAGTGCAGTTTATAATTTCTTTTATTTTTTTCTCTTCATTTATTTCACCGCAACGAAAAAGAAACAGCGAGAGAGAGTTCAATGGGCGCACAACCTTTGATTCACATGAGATAAAAAAATTATATTATTAATTAATATTTTCATTAGGGCGAGGTAATTTTGTTATTGAAAATTAATAGAACATGAGACAGAAGATATCTGTACACGAATAAAATTATTAATTGGTCCCAAAATTTTGGAAAGAAACAAAAAAAAATTAGATAGCGATTGTAGAACGCTATGATTAATTAAGTTTCACTATACATACTCATATAATATGGAGCCTTGGTATTTAAATTGTAGTTTGAAAGCGATCGATTACTCAAAGTGTATCGTAGATATCGTATGTACAGTTTTGCGTTCGTGCAATTGGCTGAAAAACTCGATATATATGTGTAACACATAATAGGGTATATATTTTATTCAGTTCGGCGGATGGGGTTTCAGTATAGACATAGAATAGATTTATAGTAACACCGTTGAAGTGCGTCGTGTCTTATGTAAATTATATAGAAATGTTTTCTTCGTAGTTAAACCGACAGACAGAATCGGGCAGCAGCTGCACTGCAGCAAAAGTATAATAAACGCTGCGACAGTTTGAATTCGAAATTATAAACTGGTGTATAAGCGTAGGTTTTATTTCCTGATTTCAGATTCTGTACACATCCGCGCGAGTTCTCGATTAAATTGTATAAAAATCATAATTTCATTTGGAAAAATAAATAAATAAATCGTTACACTTGAACGATCATGCGGCGTATAGTATAATTATAATTTTTTTAATAAGGGATAATTTTCAAAACCTGTAGCGAATCGCTGATGAATCTTTTTTTTCCGAGAACTGTATAGGTATATATATACGTATAAGATCGCGGACAACTTGTGATGCAGAATATGGTCCGCGTTGAAACACATCGGGTAATTACGTACGGAGTTAATAACGTAATTAAATAAGTCTCTACTTATGGACGCGTATTTGGTATTGCCGCAAATACTGGCCCCGCAGGAATTAAACCCACCAATCCTGTATAGTTATATATATAGGTAAATATACGTATACCTATATTACATGTCAAACTTGCTTATACATTATGTACAACGTCATTCAATCGATCACGATCTGCACCTACAGAATAAGGCCGCCATATTTTATATAACACCGAGGAAAAAAAATAGAAAAAAAAAAATTATAGGTTGAATAACTTCTTTTTCTCGATCTTTTCATTTCTTCTTTTTTTTTTTTTTGTCACCTGCATATATGAAACGGAGACAAAAAATTTCAGACTTAAATCCAGTTGAATTTGAACACCGCAAATTTGTTATAAAGTCGTTGTAAGCGACCGAGAAAACATAGGAGAGAAAAAGAAAAGACAAGAAAATAAACTAAGATAAAGTATAAAAAAAACTATTAACAACTCACTTCACACCCACTAAAACGAGATGTAAAGTGGGTTTATCTCGCCAGACCGATCGAACGCGCTGCAGAGTATAGATAAGCATCAAAATTATTTCTTTCTATTTTCGGTATTTGGATTTAATGATTTGTAAACGACTATAACGAGACTTTTTTTTTGTTGTACAGCCGCAAAATTTAGTCATGATGGGCGCCTTTCCAGAATGCGATGTAAAACTATGCGATTTTGAGATATCCAGAGTTATACTGGAGGGTACCGAAGTCAGAGAAATACTCGGGACGCCGGATTACGTGGGTAAGAATATACGATGATTTTTTTAAACTAACTTAAAAAAGAAACATAGATTTTCATTTACTGAAGAAAAAAAATGAAAAAAATTTCTAGCTCCTGAAATTCTGCACTACGAACCGATAACCCTAGCAGCCGATATGTGGTACGTATAATTACAGGGACATGATGCCTAATATTTTCCAAAATCTTGTGCTGCAGAAATTTGACCTTCTTTTTTTTCGTATAAAATTTATAGGTCGCTTGGGGTAACAACTTACGTCCTTTTGACGGGATTTTCTCCATTCGGGGGCGACACGGACCAGGAAACGTTCCAAAACATATCATTAGGGGAGGTGGATTTTCCCGAGGAATTATTCGACGACGTTTCCTTGCAGGCGAAAGACTTTGTGGCTAGACTTCTCGTGCCAGATCCGAGGTAAGATTCAGTGTCTCTCCCCAGATTATGTGAAAAAAAAAAAAAACCAAACAAACAAAACAATTGTGATTAACTCTATCTTTCCATTTTCTTTTTTTTTCAATCATTTATAGCGCACGCATGAGCGCCAAGCAATGTCTTCGCCACGAATGGCTCCGAGGTGCCCCAACGCAGGCGTCGCCGCATTTGCGTAGATATTTATCAAAATCAAGGGAAGTATTATTGGAACGAGTTGTGAGTCGTGAAAATTTGCGAAGAGCAACGCTTTTGAGTCAGGCAAAAAGTCACGCAAATTTAACCGAAGCTAAAGACATTAAAAATCAATCGAGTCTGATAGGCAGTAGTCTTAGTCAAAGTGAAATGTGTTTAAGTTACGGAATGACCGGAAGTCAAATTAGTCTACCTGGAAGTGAAGATGATATGAGTCCGGCGCATTCTCAAGTTAGCTTAGAATCTACTCAAAACTCATTCGCATTGAGTCAAAGCTGCCTTTTAAACAAAGAACAAACTCAAGGTCTACTTAGTCAGGCTCAGAGTAAATCACAGGCAAATTTAAGTCTCCACAGACCAAGCAGAGGGATATTATCGAGGATGAGAAATTCGAGTGAAACACAATCTCAAGTATGTCTGTTGAATATGCAAGCTAAAAATATACCCAGACACCTTTTAAACCCGCTTTTCAGCAGATCTAGGGATAAACTTTACGGACTCAAAAGTCTTTCCAAATCACAAGGTGTTCTGGATATCTACAGGAGTTTGGAATGCCTTAAAACGAAAAAGAATCAAAGGGCAAAAACTGAGGACATGTTACCGATATTCAAACAATTAAGCGCAGAAATCGCCGCGTCAAATGTTTCGCTTGGATCAATCGACTGGAGTAGGGATTCTGGATTAACTTCGGATTTGCTACAGGATCAAATTGAACACGATAACGATGGGGATAGCGAGAAATATTTGAAAGAAAAATTCGATATAGATAAATCGAAGATTCTAACCGACGATGAGGAGGTCGGCGAGGGCTCTAAGACACCGGAAACCAAAGGAAAAATTGGGGAAATGAAAAGATTATCGGCAGATTTCATGGACATCGAAACACTACCGGACGTCAAATCCGTACAATCCGACGAAAGAAACGATAACGCGCTTCTTCAAGCCCCGAAAAGTCCGTCGTACGATTCGGAAGGTAATCTGGATTCGTTACAATCGATAGAATCCGTCGAATCTGATACTTTGACGGAGGATTCTGACGAGACACCGACGAATCACGGTACGAGATTATCCGTAAAACAGCCGAGTCAACGTCAAAATTCTGACATATCGAGTCACTCTAATAATTCAGGTAATTCAGACGAGAAGGAAGATCATTCCGAATCTGAAAATGAGGAGCCTAAATACACGGTGGCTCAACTCGTTTCGGCTTTTAATAAACATCAGGAAGTCGCTTCGAAAACAAGTCTCGAGGCAATAATGACGGAGAAAAGAATAAACGAGGTAAATTTTCCTACCGGACCAAAAGCGTTGAGATTATTTATTCCTGACATAAACATAACAGAGAGTACGATTGTTAGGAGAAAAACGAGTTACAAGCCGAGAAAGAATTGGGAGGAACTTAGAAAAATGAATGAAAGAAACGAGGGCGTTACCAAAAGAGATTTCGAAAACGATTCCGGCAACGAGGATGAGGACGACGATGGAAAGGAGGAAATCAACGATGCGAATGACAAGGAAAGTTTGATAACGGAGGTCGAAAAAAAATCTGTGAAGGATGAGAGGGAGGTTGAAAAAATTGAAGGTGAGAATTTGGGGGTTGAAACTACGCTCGAGAATCATGGGGATATAAAAATTGACGAGAAATACAAGCAATGCGTCGCACTAGGTAAGGCTGAACAAATTTCGACCGGAAAATCGATAATCAAAGATAAATCAATAAAGCCCGCGTTTCGTCCGGTTATAAAAAATGAAAAATCTATGTCTAATACAATCCCAAAAGAAAGAGTCGCGAACTATATATTTTCAGATATTACGGCTGTTAAGAAAACGGATAAAATCGAATCTACTAATTCGAAAGTAAGTGGAACGTCGTTACCGGAAAAGACAAAAGTCGTTGCAAAAAAAGAGGGTGCTAAATTATCTAGTAAAGTAGATAACAGTGTTAATCTAAAGGATATTTTACAGAGGGTGGATAATTCTCAAACATCGCCTAAGGAGAATCTTGAAAATCTTCGAAAAAGGACTTCGATAGCTAAAATAATTCTCAACGATAATTTAACCCTCGACGAGGACACGAATAATAATGGTAACAACCTCCCCATACACAGAGCTAAAAGTGAACCACCCTTAACAAATTCAGAGAACGATAAAATGAAATTAGACATTCCACCATCCTTCGTAAGGTCGGCTTCCCTATCGAGTGAGGGTAGTTGCCTGACCCCGTCGAGTGTTCAATCGGATATAATAATGTCCTGGGAGGACGTTCGGGTCCAAAACGCTTCGCAATTAAAAGATTACGATATAAAAAATCAAAAAAGAATTCCAATTTGGGAAACATCGTGTTCAACGGAGTCCCACAAGGGATTATCATTACCTCACAATACCGATTTCAATACTAAAAATAATTCCAAAGGATCTACCGCCAGCCTTACGGAGGAAAAAAAAGTTTGGGGAAAGGTTTGCACGGGTTCGTATACCAGGGCGATGGAGAAATTCAACGGTAAAAATCCGTCCGAATTGTTACAACAACAGCAACAACAACAACAACAACAACAACAGCCGCCGCAGCAGCAGCAGGGAAGTAAAAAATCATCAAACTTTCTCGTCGCTCCAAATCAGAGCGGTGAAAAAACGAGAAGAAAAAGTAGCCCAGCTATGCCACAGTTTGTTAATCCTTGACAATAACAGGGACTCTTGAATAATACGTGATTATAAAATGAATGATGTTACCAAGTATAAAAATGTATAATCGCTATATATCTCGTGTATACGGATATAAATTGATCTGCCAGATTAAACGTAGATATGTATAGCCGATTTTTTTTTTTTTTTTTGTTTAGAATCAGAGCTGCAATTAATTACAACAAGCGAGCGATTTGTTATATTTCTATAGGGAAATACAGACATATATATATGTTACACGTATATAACAGGGACTGAAAAACTTATACTGTGAAATTATATGTATAATACATCCTTAAGAAGGGCACATCGCAAGAATGCAGTTTCAGACTTTCAACGACTGTTTTAATCGTAGTCACCATCACCCGGGTACCCTGAGCTTTGTTTACAGGTTCTTACGGCCTTGCTTTCCTACTTGGTAATAAATCGTTTAACGAGTTACGCAACACGAGAATCTTGCGCTCGTTTCGATACCCATTTTAAGAACGAAACTAATGTAATACGAAATCATTAAACATCATCCTAAGTATCAATACAAACAAAAAGAAAAAGAAAAAGACAAAACAAAAGCGAACGGAACTAACAGCCGGTATATAATATGCTTAAAAGTTTTTTTTTTTGCAAACTAAAGAAAAGACAAATATAAATCGTATAAGTATTCGTTACTTTATCACGTAGTTATACGATTATTATTATTATTATTATTATTATTATTATTATTCTCTATTATCCTAGCTTTAGATTTTTTAGTAAAATCACTATAGTTGTGACTAATCACCGTATCAAAAATGTCGCGTGTTGTCGAGAAAAAAGAAAGAAAAAAACAAATAAAATTATTTTGCAAAATTGCGATATATTCAGATCGAAAATATGAGAAGGGATGTGCATCAGGTTAGACGATATTGCAAGAAGAATGATGTAATGCAAATACTTACTTTTTTATTTATGCATCGATTACACGGTGCACTTCCAATTTTATATCACGGTAAAAAATGCTGTTATATATGGATGGGAAAAGGATGCATAGACGATGAAAGTTAACAATGTTACCATTTTTTTCTTTTTTTTTCCGCCCTGTTTTGTACCTTGTCAATATCACGGGACTCAGCGGAGCCCTAAATCATCTTATAGCATACCGAATTTATATCCTGATTGTAAATTAATTGTGACTAGAAAAAAAATGTCGAAAGCTAAATGATGATTTACTGGATGCTGTGTTCCTTCGACGAGTAGTCGAGAGCGAAGATTTATGCAGGTATATCATTTTTATAGACCCCAATTTTACCGCGATAATAATTTTAAAGAGGCTTTAAGAGCGCAACGACGCTGTGAAGCAGCAATAAATAAATGTAATAGTTGTAAGTTGGTTGAATAAACTCTACCTTGTTTTTTTTCTATTTCTTTCTTGTTTTTACCTATCAAAATAAAAATTTACCGAGATTTTATCTCATTGAACCTTTCCTACGATTTTTTTTTTTTTTTTTTTTGGTAGAATTGGGATTTATTTTCATTACAATATAAAACAAAACATTTTCGATTTTTAATAATCAATTTGGTATTACCAATGAGAATTGGCGGGGACCTCATTTCAAATCACTCCCATCGACTCTTTCTGACCCTCTTTCGTTCTCCTTGCGACGCCGCAGAAGAATTTGAACTCGGACTGTCTTCGACTTCCGGTTCTTCCGTGGATGAAGGTGGTGGAGGTGGCGGAGGTAAGACTGGTGGTGGTGGAGGCATCACTACTGATGCTGGCTGAATGGTTTGCTCCCACGTGTGATCCGAAGATGCTCGGAACTGAAAGAAAAGGAATGCGCAATGGAGAAAAAATTTAAAGAAAAAACCGACGAGCGAAATGAAATAACGAAAGTTCTGCTCACTTGCGTGTTGTACTGGCTTTTGAATGCTGCTTTCATCGCGGATAACCGGTCGCTTCCCGGTCCATGCCTCTCTAGTTTTTTAACGACTTCGCTGATGTCTTTTGGTCCCGGTGCCGATGATCCTCCGCTGCCCTGAAGGTAGAAGAAAAGATAAAAATTGTAGGTAACTTGAAATTAGGTCTTCGTAATTAACGGGATTACCTGTGCGCTCGCTAGTCCTATTCCAGCTCGCCCCCTGAATCCAAGTCCCGCACCACCGACGTTTAAACTTTTTCCTTTACCTCCCTTAAATCGGGATTTTCTGAACCAGGCGCTCTGCAGGGCCAGATCGAGCAGACCTTTCGGTACCTCTTGATTGGCACCTTCCAAATTTCGCACTAGGTGCCCGGCGAATTCCTTATCTTTATCTGTTACGAGAGTATAAGCCGTACCTTTTTCTCCCGCACGACCTGTACGCCCTATCCTGTGGGTATGCGTGTCAATGTCACGAGCGACGTCATAGTTCAGTACAGTTTTTATGTGAGGAATGTCCAAACCGCGAGCTAAAGTTATCGAATAAATAAATATAGCAGGATGGAATTCATCATGAAAACGAGAATAGAAGCTGATGAGAAATATCGCTTAACTTACCAGCAACGTCGGTAGCGACCAGTATGCTAACTTCCTGTTTTTTAAACGCAGTGATAACTTTGTTTCTTTCAGTTTGATCCATATCACCATGCAGCAGAAGAACATCAAATTCCTTCAGTTTAAGGTTATTCGATACTTCCTCCGCGTTTAGCTAGAATCAATTATTTAAACACCGCTGAAGTGTTGAAACGAAAAAAGGGGAATAAATATCTCAACAAAGTTACTGCAGTTCTTTACTTTTTTAGTCACAAATATTAGAAGACTTCCGGCGCTGAGGAATTCTACAATATTGTGCAGAAGCCACGACCATTTTCCAGTGGGATTGCTATTGAACATGACAACGTGTTGAGTCACGTCTGTGTTAGCCTCTCCGACGTCACCTTGAACGATTCTCACGGGATCGGTGAGCACATCGCGAGCTAATTTTTCCACCCTTTTTTTAAAAGTGGCACTGAAAAGGAGCGTCTGTCTGTCCGGTCGGACGTGATTGCATATTGACCTCACCTGTGGCTCTAAGCAATATCGGATTAAGTTAATAAAGTAATTCTAGTTTGATATTGATTATTCAAAATGTATGTGAACACTCACCAAAACCCATATCGAACATTCTGTCGGCTTCATCGAGCACCAAAAATGTAACTCTGGCCAAATTTGTAGCTTTCATTTTTACCAGGTCAATCATTCGACCTGGAGTTGCAACCACAATTTCAGCGCCTCCTTCCAACGCTTTACTTTGTTCCCATTTACTACCACCGCCATAACAGCAACAGACTTGGATATTATAGACCTTTCCGAACTTCTTCGCTTCTTGATATATCTTAAAAAATGAATGAACTGTTATTAGATTCAGTTCCAAGTCACGCGTATTGCAATCAGACGAACACCGTGGAAAATAATTATTCATACCTGCTGCGACAATTCTCTAGTAGGGGCTAATATTAAGCCGATAGGACCATCGCCAGGTTTGAGTTCCTGCTGGTCCATGATATGCACAAGCATTGGCCAGATGAAGGCGGCTGTTTTACCGCTACCAGTTTTAGCGATTCCTATCAAGTCCCTGCCACTCAGAGCAGCTGGAATAGCCTGTGCTTGTATGGGAGTTGGTTGAGTATACTCATTCTTTCTTATGGACTTAATCAATGGATCATCGAATCCGAAATGCCCAAAACTAGTAACTGGATTAGGTGGCGAAGGTCCGGTGACCTTGATTCCCAAAGTCTGTCTCAAGTCTTCAACTTGAATTTTATTCAGACTTGCAATCTCCTCGTGAACATTGTAAAAATTTTTTTCAAATGATTCATAGTGAATTTCACTGTGATCCATCGCAGGCAACGGGTCAATATCTTTTTTTTTTGGTGGTGGTAGTGGATTACCATCTTCATCGTACTCAATTTCTTGATCTGATTCTTCTTGCTGGAGTCCTGCGGTCGGATTCTCTTCCATATACCTGTGGATAGGAACCAGAAAATGGTAGCAACGGTTCACACTGCTGAAAAAAAAGAAAATACTCATCGCGTTGTGATATACCTGTAGTAACTCTCTTCGTTGTCTTCTCCATCAATATCCGTTCTGATTCCCTTGGATTTTTCCTCTTTCTTCTCCTCCTCCGCTAATTCAGCTTCAAAAGTATTTTTTCTTACCTCGGCATCGATTCCAGCCATGAAAGCATCCAGAGGATCCTCATCACTGTCACTCTCTTGCTTACGGTTATCTTTCTTCATCATATCATAAGTAGGTGAACCAGGTGCCGGAATATATTCCAAAGAAGATGTAGGTGCGTCGTCATCATCCTCAAAATATCTAATCATGTGTATTTACTTTATAATCACTCTGTTTTGACCGGAAAATGATCAAGGTTTATCTGACTCACTCTTCTTCGGTTTTACTTCGCTTCTTAGGGATACCCCAATTAGCAGCAAGTGCATTTTCCGTAATAGCATTCATTGTGTGATATCCCTGTTTACTGAGTGTTGCACTAGGCGGAGGTGGTGGAATATTAGCCCCGGTTCTTTTTGTGCCAGCTACTTGAAACCCAGTAAAGCCAAAGCCCTTTGGCTTGTTACCACCTCCCCGGTGGTAACTCATTTTTAGTTCTGAAATGATAGACGTACTTTAGAAACGGAGATCAAAATTAACAGCCCGTATTTTTCAGGTACACAATAAGCGATCAACATTTTTTGTAAACCGTATTTTCCGTCTACATTATCGTGATTAAATAATTAGGAGGTTAGGAGTTTAGGTTAAGTAGATCGATGTTCGTTAATTTCATCGTTTAAAGGTTATTATAAAAATGAGGATTGAATAGTTTTGATATTTGTTTAATAGAGAATTTATTATCAACTTAAACATCACAAGATCTTGCTCACCTTTAATTGCACAATAGTTATACGGATTTAAAAAATACTGTCACTTTAAACAGCGCCAAGCTGCAGTCAATTCACTGTGCACCCCTCACACCCGCACCACAATTGCATTTCGTACACAAATGCTTCATTGGGGGCGCTACAAGCAGCTCGCGGGCTGGATAATAATTTGAATAATAAATGAGCAGAATTATGCATTTCAGATTTTTAGATTTTAATAAAAATCGCCACTGTTGAGGTGCTGGCAGAGTTGCAGAAGAATGATTTTTGGGGATTATGTCCGGATCAAAGAGTTTATGAATTAAATATACGCATATCTTCCGATCCAGTTTAATTTTTTCTAAATACGTCAAAATTTTCAGATACAATGACGTATTAATTCGTATTTTATTTCCTTCCTTACAATAATTGTGTACATAATAGTAGGAATAAAGTTTAGATTATCGCACTTTGACACAATAATAATTATAAATTAAATTCCCCTTGATTGTAAATCGATCAAATAATGATTTACTACGTAGTTATAATAACACTGTATTTTTCACACATGAAAAAAAACTGTTTAGAAATTCCCTTAACTCATTACGTTCAGCGGATAGCCTCTATTCATGTTTTTACGTCTAAAATTAAATCTCTTCCCTCAAAATAAAAATAAAAGAAATCGTATTTAAATTAAATTTTATATATGTATAGGTATATATGTAAGTATATTTTAAATGTCATCACAGAGTATCTAAATAGTTAACAACGGTATTTCACATAATCACAAAGTCTGCAATTTTATCTTTTTAGGTACTCTGCATTTTTTTTTCATCAGAAGTTGAAATCAAATATCAGTTACACTTGTACGAGACGTAGTGCATTGCTGTAATAGGCCAGAAATCGTAAAAAGTATAGTTAATACTCTTGATAAATGTAAGAACTACATTACTTCAGGTGAATCTATTCTTCATAAATAATATATAATTGATCTCTTTTCAAACTTTTACTCTGAAAATAATTCGGGAATGAAAAACCGATCGCCAACTTGTACTTCGAACAAAGTATTTGACTTAGATTTTTTTTTTTTTAATTTCAGTTTAATTTCATTTTTTTTGAGAATTGACAAACAGTTAGAACAAAATTTCACCAACAACCACTAGGCTACGATGTATTAAGATTTTAGAATTCAACAATCTTAAGATTTATTCCTTATTTCTTATATTAAATTGAAGTTATTACGTCAATTAATTCGATCAATTTAACGAAAAAATCAGTTGGGATTTTATAATTGTTAGTGCAATTCATTAATTCATTTATTCAAGAGAATATTGAATTGATCCCATTTACTATTCTGACAGTCTTAACAAGGTTGAAAATCATTTCCATAGCTATTTTTATATTATCATTACATTACGTCTGTTTTTTTTTCTTCTTCAGAACTTATATTCTAAAATTCAAACGTACGTGGTTTTCTATATTTTTATTCCCGTTCTTTTTATTTCAATGATTATAGATTCATTCAAAGAGTTTTTTTTTCTCTCTTCATCATTCATAATTATTATTTATTTAATCTTTTTTTTTTTCTTCTTTTTCTAAATTTGTTTTGATCTAAATTTTCAAAATTGAGCCGCTTTACAGAATTTGGCAAGAAATTTTGTTATGAAGATACAACATCACTGACTAGGACTATTTTTTTTTTTTTTTCCATTATTATTATTCACCTCATTATTTTTATTACCTTAACACATTAAAAATAATGTATGTACCGTTCAATTAATGTTTCTTTCACTTTTGAAATAATAAGAAAACAAAAAAAATTCAGTTTTTTATTATTTTTTTTTCTTAAATCAATTATTATTACCAGTATTTTCAACTAAACTAATTTAATCGCTACTCTAAATTGAATTGTCCTATACGCTACTTTCAATAAATATTACAAATATTTACATTATGGCCGATTTTCACGCAATATTTCTTTTTCATTTCTTTTTTTTCTTCTATATATTTCCCTCGTACCTATTTCAATCAATTACCATAATACGTAGATGCGTGCATGCAGTACTTTTAGGTATGAAAATAATAATAATAATAATAATAATAAGTTATTATTATGCAGAACCGTAACGGAGCATTATTTTTTATAAATAATTTATTAAATTTTATAGATAAATAAAATACCTACTTTATTCAAGAGTGTTAATCAACAGGTGTGCGATTATATAATCTTCGGGTTTTGAACATCATTCGTTGATACTACGTATTTTAAATATCAAACGGATATGACGTATAAAACATCTGACATTGCAAAGTGCAGTGAAAACGTAACACCATGCGTATGACGAACAGTCTATTGAGAAAAATCAAAAAAAAAAAGAAAGCAAAAAAAAGAATCTAGACAACATTTCTTATTGCATTGTATCGACACACGGAATATTATCAGTCACGTGTTATAAGTTCAGATTCCGCTCTATCTTAATATATGAATAATATACCTAGAATTGCGCTGTTATTTACGATCTCAGTGAGCTGTTTGTACCTCGGAAAACAGGAAGGTATTTTCGGCATTAAATCTTAGCATTTAAACATTAAGATTTGAAATTCCACATTCCACAGTTTCGTTCAACTATAATATGTATATATACAATGGGTTGAATCATGTATTCAAATAAGAATAAAAAAAAATCTGACTTGGCAGTTTCGTTGCGGAATTTATTTTTCTCTTTATACCTTGCAAATATGTACTGATAAATCAAATAACAGAAATTATCATCAGCAATAACCGATTTCCTATTATATGCCATTTTTAATGATTTTTCTATCGATAAGCCGCGGTTAAAATTTCAATTTTACTGCTCTTCGATCCCCCGATTTTTTTTTTTTATCGCTACGAATATATGCCATGCGTAATTCGTACGATCTCTTATTTTTATAATTGTTTTAACGAATGTGTAGAGTGTTATTTTATAAATTACATTAAATGTTATTAATTACCTATACCAATTGGTAGAAAATTTTTCTTTTTCCCATCATTATATAAGAATTATTAATTCGATTGATGGTGTTTTAAATTAAACTACGAAAATTGTGTTTTTTCAGTGTTTTGTACTTAAAATACGTGAGCCTGAGTGTCGGCAGCATTGTGTTAGTTTTTTTTCAGTTTTTTCACACATTTTTCAAAATTTGATATTTATCGTATTAATACGCGTTCTTGTGTTTCATTATTAAATAATTCATTGCGTGAGTGATAACAAATATACTCTCAATATTTTATTTGATTTTTTTTTTGTCTTTTCATTTTTCTTCATTTATATGTAGGTAGATATATTTATATATTAATCATTATCAATGGCTGGATGTAACAATCAAATTGAAAATTTAAAAAGTCTTTATTCAATGAGATAAATCTCTTTGTTATGGCTGTAAAGAATATCAAAATCGTCTTTTGGTATATTTTCTCTTATTATTATTTTATTTACTTGTTTATTTATTTTTTTTATTCAATTATTATTTCTTATCGTCGTTTGATTTTTTTTTACATCTCGAGTAATTTTATTTTACTTTACCGTACTTTAATTTACTTAATATTCATCGTTATTTTATTTGTTTTGTTTTTTGGTTTATTTTTTTTTTCCTCTAATATCCGATCAAACGCACGACATCAATGTCTTTGAAAATAAAATGTCTTTTATATAAGTATTCATTTAAATGTATGGTGCATTAAATGTGAATGAATAGCGATCCACGTCACGAATCGTACAATCTCATAACGACGCATTCGGAGATGAGCTTTTATATTTTTATCGGTGTTCTTAATTATCGAAATCAAACTGAACCCATAAAAATGCAATTACGATTACGCGAATTTGATAATCAATTGTATAATACGCGCTTCAATTCAAAAGATGAATTTATATGATCACAAAAAAAAGAAAAATTTGTAAATGTTCTCAGCCCCCTTCCCCCTCCCCAAACATTCAATTTATTAGATATAAATAGTAAGATTTACAATTAACCACCAGGTTCGTCGCTAGCAACGTTGAGTATTATCAGCATTACTTATCAAAAACAACCTTATTTTCACCGATTGTTGTTTTTTTTTCTCATATATTTTATTCGCATCGATAAAACTCTTCAAATAACATAGTAATCCGAGTTATTTTCTTGCCCCCTCTTATTTCGTTTCACCCGCATATAGGTAATTCATTTTGTCTCGTACGTAATAAAAATGAACGAGATAATTACCGCCGCTTCAAATCGCAAGCCTCTTCTTACTACTCGTCATGCTCCAGTTCGATTAATTTTTTTTTTCTTTCCTTTTTTTTTTTTAGAAAAAAAAAAACAAAAAGCTACATACATTTACGTATAAGATTTTCAAGTCTAATGATTTTTACAAGTTTGCGCTGTTCGAACGTCGTAAAGAAATCGTTTGTAAATTGTGTATTTATTCTTCAGTCAAACGTACCTTGATTCATACTGCACCGTTGATCGAAAAAATTAATGTGCGTTCAAACTGCATTGATTTATGAGGGGTATGATGAGTGATATTTTTTTTTTCTTCTTCAAACTATTAAACAAGATACAAGTTTTTGATTATGTTTCTTGATATTGTTCACTTAGTTTATCCTGTTCCGATCGAAATTTTATTTTCCCTATGAATCAGTAATATTAAAAATTCCCTTTCAAAACGATTTCTTAAACTTACCTAAAAATTTCTTTTTTTTTCCGCAAACCGATAACGATTATAACTCCGTAACGGCATACAAGTTAGGATCACTACCTTGTACCTGACTTAATGTAGGTACAGGTTTTTCTTGTCTAGCCTGAGCTCGGTTGTAAGTTCCGTACATATTTGGAACGGCACTATTTTGTGCCCCGTTATTAAATTGCCCTCTAGAAAAATTTCTATCCAAAGTTCTCACCTGATCTTGCATCTGATCCTGTATTCTAATATTCGGTGCTTTATTCCTTACTAATGATCTGAACTGGTTCATGTTGGATTGAGATCTCGACTCAAATTCCCACGATGGTTGAGATGGATTGGGAGGTAAGGGTCTGTTCTGATTCCATGCGGGTGTTGGCCCACGTTTTAAATTGGCAAGATTTTTTGGGTCTAGCGTTTGAGTTTTTCTAGAATCTTGAAAAGTAGCCAAATGTGCTGGGCCATGCGAGTTGTGCGACAGAGTGCCGGTGAAGGACGCGACACTTGGCGTCCAGGGCGGTTCTCTACCTGTAAAGTAAAATAAATGAGGTGTTACTTCCAGAAATTGAAACAGTCATTTATCGACACGCGAGTGAAAAATTTATTACCAGGTCCCGAGGGGGCGTGCCCTCAGTAGAAGTCACTAGATTCAAGAGTTTTGCATTGTTTGCTTAGAGTCGCGTACTGACCAGGTTGGTCTCCGAGTCCAGCCCTATGGTGGTCATTGCGTCCACTTGCCGATTGCTGATTATGCTGAGCCGATTTAATGTCCCCACCTCCTCCCCCGTTGACACCCCCACTTCTGTAACGTCCAATCAAAAATAAAAAAAAAAAAACGAAAAAAAAAAGTTGCAGTATTTCCGTGATCAGAATAACATTGTAAATATATTAAATTAAGGGGGGGAATTATTTGATTTTGACTTATTTTCACTACGATGAGATAGAGAAACATACAGAATTTTAAATCCTCAACCCATTTTTTAAAATCTTATATCATTTATTTCGGAATCCAAATTGATTAAAATAATCCCCATATATTTCTCGCTCTCTTAGCCCTTTTTTTTTCCAAAATTTTCATTGATTTCAGGAGACATTCAAAGCGACATTCGGGACTGACAATTTTCTAGAATATTTTCGCGCAAATATTTATACAGCTCCAGCCAAAAATACCTAAAAAATAATTTAAAAAAAATTATAATGATAACAAAAATTTAATGGTATATTTTTGAACGGTAAAAAATACGTTCTCGATCAAATCCACAGAATAATTTCACCAAACATGCTATTCCAAACAGATTACATAGAAAATAATTAAAAAACAAATATCCGCGTAGTCCTAATGAGAAATAAATAACACCTTTTCGTACACATAAAAAAAAAAGATTATTTTTCAGGGCAAAAAAACTGACTGAAATCGAAAAAAAGGACAAAATTTAACGGTGAAAGAAATGGTATTATGAATGTAAAAAATGAAATGAAAATATATATCAATCATGCACAAACTTTAGCATGCTCTCGTGCAGTTGTCGTGCTCGAGCAGTGGCTGTTGCGTAGGACGGCGGGGGAGGCGTAAGCAACAAGGGCTGCTTAATAGCATTTTTGTTGCCATTCGGATAAAGAGAAGGGGCTGTAGGCGGGTACGACCCTTGGCCACGAAGAGTGCGGGCAGCAATTGCCTGCGAAGCAGCTGACGGAGGCAGGAAAGGATCTTGTTCATCCACTTGGTGATAGTCTCGTCTGTGGAATAAATATGAAATGATAGCGATAATGATAATGAATGACGTTATTGAATAATGGATCTATTTTTTCATAATTTCTATTTTCTTTACCGTTTCCGAATATAAATCCATGTGTGCGAGTCAACCCACACTAGAACGGTGAAAAATAATCCAGCTGCGAGACTTGCGAGCAGCATAAACGTGAGACCGTATCTGCAGACAAATCATGGCATGATAAACGTCAGATTGTACAAAAACGATACGTTCAATTAGAACTATTCTACTCACAATCCCAGGTGGCAGAGACTTTTAGCGGCCTGCACATATTGCTTGTGAAGTGGCCTGCAGTCCAATAGCGTAGCAAGTCCAGACATTAGACGATCGACGGTAATGACGTCGGTTTTTAAGCTACTGAGCCTTGGTTGTAGATGTAAATTTTTAAACAAATCATCAGCCAATTGTGTAACGATGTTTAAATTTTGCCGCATATTAGCGGCGGCTCTTTGTCCGTCTCTGAGTCTCTGTGTAAACGGATTGCTACGAGTACTTTCGCAATGGGTATAATACGAGAGAACCTCTGAAGCCAATGTCGAAGGCACAGCGCGTGTCAAGTAGCCATCGGGAGATACGCATAGATCTCCAAGTGCAACGGAAGTCGCAAGATAGAGGGACGCCATTAGCCACGAGACTATTACAGCGAACAGACCAAACACGGAAAATCTGTAATCGACAGAAACAACATGTGAAATATATCCAACAGTAAGCTGTCAAATATATTCTTTTCTAGGAGCCGCTAATTTCTACTCACGTAATAAGTGCGCATCGAGAATGTCGAGCTACACCGACCAGTAGAACAACGCAAAGAACAAGAAGGGCACTGAGAACGGCCATGGTAACCGGCCATCTTAAATGTTCAATTCTTTCTCCTAATCCTATCGCACCGGCCAAACTTATCCCACTCAAAGGTCTCCTCATTTCGATACTCCGATTTGCAGCAATACTCGTATTTTGTTTCATGCTAGCTAACGCAAATAGTAGAGCAGCGAGCATAGTTTTATTACTCGTCGGTTCATCGAAGGCATCTTCCAAAGCTGTGAGTTGTACTTGAATTTTTTGCTTCAACGTAGCTTCTATTGCTCCAGTCTAGCGAACAAACATACGATTGATATTTCAATTGATCCGTCAAAAATGTGTTCATTTTTTTTTACTTCTATTTCGTAACATTATTTTATAATCTCACCTGATTTCGGACTGCCATAATAATTCCATCGACATTTTTAGCAGCTAATATCAGCTGCACCAATCCATTGTGTAGATCATCGTTACCATATAAACCAACGGCGACAGCTCCACAGCAAAGCAAAGCCAGTATGGCAAGCGAACATTTTAACAAAGCTATGGATCTTCTCGGTCTTGGTTTTCGATCACAGCATCTTGTTACGAGATAAACCAATAATATTAGGAGCGTCAGAATCAGCCATGCCGCGGGGATGCTTCCAAGAATTCCCAAGCTCTGTTTGAAAAACAGAAGACAAGAAGAAAAATGTATTTCATGTAATTTTTATTTCATTTTATCTAACGTTAAATAAGATAATCGTTTTTAAATTATTGCAGACAAAGTTATTCGTGTTCAATGACGCTACGGTATAGTTTCACGTAGCCATTTATTTTATTATTATTTGGCGAGCGTATACGAGTAATTCGCTTGTTGAATCACTCTGTAATTGAACAATAAAGACAATCTATACCATATACGCATGACGTAAAGACATAAGGCTGAATCATATATATACAAACATATACACACGACGATCCAGGGGTTCGCGAATTATAAAATCAAGTAGCCGAGTACAATTTCAAAGTGCGGCAAATCTCGTTACATACTATTCCAGACCAATAACTCTTAATAAGCTACTTAAATTGATCAAGTAATGAAATTAATACCGAACAGCTGAACTGCAATTTACGTTTATAAAACCTGCACTGATTTTTAATGCTAAGGAATATCTACACCGTAATTTCGAGTTAAGAATCTTCAAAATCTCTGGATACTTCGAACTGCCGCAGAGTATTTCCGTTATATATATTTCGGTAGATTTTCCGCACCCACAAATAGGTCCTAATAAAACCAAAAAGAAAAACAAATAAAACGCATTTTATAAAATGGCCCTACTGCAGTCTATGATGAATATAAGTTATGCATATGTATAGGTTGTATATAGGATTGGTCGGGCTATTTATTTAGCTGTTTTAAAAACTCGAGTTCAACGGATGTGGGACCCCAACGTTTTATCCCTTCACATTACGTATTACGCGTCTTCATTAGTCGGAATAAAGCTGAGTAAACGACCGCATAGAGAGTAATACGATGAAAAAAAAAAAAAAAAAAAAGAAGGAAATTAACTGCATCTAACAATCTTTACAAACCGCACAGTTATCCATAATATACTTACGACATATTAAACTGTAACTTCCGGTTTATGACACAAAAGTAGATTAGATTATAAGAATCAAAGAAAATAATCTTTTCTCGCACGTACTGACGTGTCACCTTATTAGATAAACTTTTCTTATTACGTATCTGCATATCCCATCATCCATTTCCCGTTGGGTATATATGTATAGTAGATATATATGTACGCTATATCGTATATGACATATATACAACATTAGCGGCATCATCAACCGCGAGGGAAACCTGTTATTATACTTGTACATGTGATATAGGAAGCCATGAATACAATATATCTTCTATATATTAACATCGTATTTGTAATAATGACCTGATCTTGACTCCATATAAATTCATGTAATGAAATAAGCTTAGATTTCCATCCTGAAAGAACTGACGATTAAAACTGGGTCAGATGCATTCGAGCGTCTGATTTGAAAGAAAAGAAAAAAGAGAAAGAAGAAATTATAAATAAATAAAGATATCGATCTTACCTCGAGATAAATCTCAGAGTGTGGATTAAACGTGTTGTTTACGGAATGCAAAGATACATTGAGATGCGGTAGACTATGAAATATTCTAGCCAACTGGGGTACGGTGTACTGTTCTGGTTGTTGTTGACCTCCCGCCATTTTGGAGAATCCTTATCTACCGATAATCCCCTGAGATCTTCCTCCAACCGACCAACCTTCCTCATGCACTTTTGTGGTCAGGACATGCTCCGGCTGAAAAACAAAAATATTCAAGATGAGTAATTAAAACGAAAAAATGTGAAACCAAAATTCATAAAAACGCTATTCAATTATTCAAATAAATCAATTCTAACATATGATTTACAGTGAGATTCTCGTAATCGGAATAATTCCTTCCCTATAGGACTATAAATATTATATCAAAAAATAAAAAGAGAAGAATCAAAAAATATTATTTATAATCCGCCCCGCTGTAGTCATTTATTTTGATTAAAGTTGTTAGTTCATTTTACGTTATAGTGTATTAGGGGTCAGAGACTTGAGTTGCAGGAGCAGCTATGTCGTGTAGTCAAACTTAATTATAAACGTTGTTAGTAGGCTAAATGATTTTAATTAATGAAATTTGTTTTGATTGTATAAATCATCTCTCGTGTTATGTACTACTATGTATATCACATGTATATAAATATGGGTGCTGCACAGCAGCTTATACAGGTAAGCGTAAGTTTCAGTTTTGACACGTATGTCGTTCGAAATGACAAACCATGTTAAGCCGGGATGTAATTATTAAGATTAAATCGTAGAATCGACAATTTTCAAACCCTTTGATTATTCAATTATACAAATATCGAGTAGACAGAGCGACGCAAACTCCTGGAGAAAATAATTATTGCACAACCTACTCGTGTATGTACAGGGAAAAATCGATCGCAAATACATAGGAAAAAAAAAAAAAAAAAGGAACGCATAGGAATCTACATATCCACACTGTTTCGAAATGTCCGATAAGTAATTCAAGAAACGTTTTTTCTACGTACGATTGTGTAAATAAAAAAAAAAGTAAATAAATTATTATATAGGAATATGTACTATAAGCTCAGATTTCATACGTGGTACATAAAAGTTTCGAGTTACATAATTTTATAAAAAAAAAAAAATATATATAAAACCGACATAGGTACAATAGATATTGGTATTGAATTTATGATATTATAACCGCTGGAAAAGAGATAAAAAGAAAAAAAGATTTGGATTTTTTTTTCCTTCATAAGATTGCGAGGGGAGTTTGTAGAAAGGAGATTTGAGATTGTAGATTTTGGGCGTACGTTAAAATCCGTTCTAACAATCGTCTTCCACTTTTCGTCCATCATATCAGATATTTTATATAATAAACGCGATAGCTCGCCCCGTTAAAGAGAAAGTTTGAGAATTCTTGTACGAGACCCAAAGTATCTATAGTTCAAGGACCGATTTCAGAATCGTGATTATAACTAAACAAAGGGTTTGATAATTACATCTCGAAATAGAAGTTATACGATATCAACTACCTTTACCCACGTCATATACTATACCACATAGCGCGTACTTATGTATATCACCACGTATAATATAAAAGAGAAAATTTACATTTTCTTTCTATTTTTTTTCCACTCGTTTTTCGCGTATATACGTATATACATATATATACTACGTGCAGGGTATGCAAAATTTTCTTTGCATATATTTATGTATATACATATAATTATTAATTCATGAAGTGTTGATATATAATTGTAAAATATGAAGGGAAAAAAATTGAAAAAAAAAAAAAAACTGTATAATAAGTTGGAATATAAAGTGCTTCGCGAGCTAGTATAATAATTAATTAATTAATTAATTATTTTTTTTTAAATAAATGAGAAAAAATAATTATAATTTCATACGTATACCTATATGTTTACAAAATGTCAGTTATCAGGTCTTCCTAAAGCTTTACCAACGTGCACAGGAGCACCATAAACTGATTGTGAGTCACGAAAGACGAAAAAATATGTATGTACGTATAACGTATATAAATACCTATGTTTACATATACCGTGAACTGATATGTTCGTACATGCGCGTAGGTATTTAAACATCGAGTTCAATAATGCATACGGCTACTATGATAATATTCTAACACCAGAGTCGCATCTTCAAGTTCTCAGTTTCGTTTTCCTCTTTTTGTTACTTCTGTCTTTTCTCTTTTCTCTTTTTTTTTTTTCTTTCTCTCTTCTCAACTCCCAATACCGGCATGTGTTAAATCGTTTTTCACAACGGGCCCTTTCGCTCCCGTTATTACAAATGCCTTGGAGTGCTTAAATGTGCCCAAGGTTCTCAGAACCCGCAAGATGATTGCCGCTATTGCATACGTCAGCTAGATTTTTAAATGCTTTAAGGCATTATATATAATATACCTATATGTATACAAATATATCATTGAATTGAACTGAGAAATTACGTGTATAAAATAATATAATCGATATGGCGTTAATAAAAAGAAGAAAAATTAGAAATAAAAAAAAAAACAGAAAATCCTCATCATTTATGCCAATAAAAAAGAAGCACGTATAAACTAGGATATGAAGCAGTATATTGCATATATGTATGATATTTTCTAAGGGGTGATTTTGTATTTTATAAACGTGATATTAGGTCACCCATTATAGGAACGGCATCATCACCATGAACGCGATATACATATTTCATGATTCACGTCAGATCTATGGCTGCAGCATGGAGAAACAGCTGTCGTTGTATGTATAAAGTCCGAAAAACCGTATAGATTCTATACACATATATACATATTATACATATACAGAAGCCCGAGGTTCCCTTCATTAGAAAGAAAAAAAGTAAAATAAAAAATAGAGTTGAAAAATAAAAAACTAGTAGGAGTTTTTCCCTTCGGTATTTCGTAATCGTGTGGATCAATTTCTAAAAAGACGCTTGCATATAGATAGGTGTATACCTAATACAATAATTGAGAAATCGACCGTTCGAGCTACAGCAGCATAACGCGCCTTTCATAAAACTCTTTTTCTGTGTATAAGAAAATGTCTTTTTTTTTTCTTTGCTTCATTTCTCTCCTCTCCTCTTATCTCTTTCATAATCTTATACATATACCACACGGATCCAATATAACCAAAAAAAAAAAGTGACTAAATTTAAAAATTAAATCAATATATAATAAATAAGTGAAATATCCATGACGCTGCGGAGTAGCACCAGCATCTCATATATACCGCATTCATTTTTGTTTATTTTTATTTTTTTTCCTAGACTACAGATCATTCTAATATATGCATATATCATACAAACCACTTCCGGGTTCAAATTATATAATAAAAAAAAAAAATTTGATTGAAAAATTAAAAAAATTTGACAATGATCGCCTGTTATGTATAACCCGTGATACTAAAATATACTTAATTGACTTTTTTTTTTAATTTTCATACACATTTTTTCGCTCTAAATTTATTAATTAAGTTTTCTTTTTCGGTTTTTCTTATCATTTCATTTGATACCAAGGGTATTGTATACCTACACTGCTATGTGTTACATATAAACATGTTTATAGAATATTAGAGAGAAACGTGAGCGTGGCAAAGTATATAATAGCGTGACGTTTTAGTTTGCCCTATACACCCTCGTCACGAAATGTGTATAACCATTTGGACTCTCCCTCCGTATAATCAGATATTGATTTTATGAAATACATCGTCATAGTATATATACGCTCCGTAGATCTTCCTCCACATATTCCCAACGCGACGCAAGAAGAAAAAAAAAATCGTATCAAAAGAATTGCAAAATTGAAAGGAAAACGAGAAAAAAAGAGAAAGGAAAAAATTGCGACTAAAAGAAAATACGATAAGTATACACTTTTTCAGAGAAAGAGAGAGAAAGAGAGAGAGAGAGAGAGAGAAATATAAGAGAGACGCACTCTCACGTGGCTTTTATAATAGTAATGGCACCCAGGGAATAAGAAAAAAAAAAAAAAGAAAAAAAAAAGTAAAAAACAAATTACTTCCAACCACGGATGGAAAAAAATATGTTGGTATATAATAGTTGGACAAATAACGTGGATTTAAGTTTTTTTCTTTTTCTTTTTCTTTTCCTTTTCTTCTTTTTTCTTTCTGTCATCCACAAATGGATACGCGGGTGCAATTTGAAAGAGAAAAAAGAACGTTGAAAAATAGAAAAAAATAAAATAAATGGTGAGGTATGCAAAGCCGGATCGATTTAGCGTGGAATGTCTCATATATTTCACCGTATAATGTAAGAATTATATATGTATTTAGAATTTAGATCTATAGTACCGAAAATGGATATATGGATGTTGGTTTAATATATCAATAAAAAAATAGAAAGAAAATAAAATAAAGAAACTCGGTACTATAACGGCTATATAATAGAGGTATATATTCGAGCATATATGTACCTCTATATAAAACTATATATAAGCGACGAAAGTATGTACGTATAAAACCGTTTATAGAATGTGAATAGTTTTAAGAGTTATTTTTCTTTGATAACAGAATTTTATCGATATTTTATTATATCTCTATATATAATAGCATAGTGTATAAGGGTATATTCTTATAGTCGCATATAATGATAAAAAAATAAGTAGGAAAAAAACTTTCTTTTCCAAAGTTTTATCACGATACACCTTATATATAATAATATGCAGTGATATATATGCAAGGTATGTATCTCGATAAATTCTCTTTCAAGTTTCTTTTTTCTTTTTCTTTTATTTTTCAACAAATTCTTTCTATTAAAAAAATGTTAACTCTTTCTTTTTGGCCGACACACCGGATACAAAGATTACGTATACGTTTCCTTAACTGTGATATGAAGTGACTTGAGATAAATCTTTCGAAAGAAAAAAGAAGAAGAAAAAAAAACGAAAGTCATGTATTTAAAAATTCTCATTGTATAAGTAGTAATTGAAATAAATTTCAATTTGTGTCCGAAAACGTCAGCTGACTATGTAGATCTATACAAGTCATAATATACCGGGTGTACGATTAATAAAAGTTCGAAAAAACGACTAATCGTCACGCTTTACGGTTTAGCTAGGGCTTATAGAGGGTTTTAGGGTAGCGTGACACACTTTGACTAAAAATTCACATGACCAGTGTATATACATATATATGTATATACATGAGTATGAATCTCGATAAAGTATAATATACATATGTGTATGTGTACATATACTTTATTTTTCTCGTATCACATGGGGGCAGTAGATATTCCCCTATGGAGTAGGTATATACATGATATATACACATTATTTGTCAGGGACACCCCCGTATGACTCCGAATCTATTCATATGGGTAGTAATTCTGCACCCCATATAAATTATTATCTCAACACAAGGGAATACGTGTCCCATATACCATATTATATATATTATATACATATATACCTACAGTCAAACAAATGTTGAAAGCTCACGCGCCAAAATACACACCACACATATATACATATATATATCTTTGTACATATGTCAGGGGTTGACGTAGTTATGAAAAAAAAATCTGACTTTTTTCCTCAAAATCAAAACAAGATAATTTTCACTACTATTTATTCCTACAGGAAGAAGAGGAAAAAGAAAAAATTGCAGACTACGTTAAAAGAAGAAGAAAAAAAAAACTAACCCGATCGTGCAGCGGATCGTAGGACAAAAAATCTGGAAATATGTAGAAATAAAATAAAATTAAATTAAAATGAAAAAAAAAACGTGAAGAAAAAAGAAGATTCATAAGGGAATAAGCGAGTAGGTGCTACTGCAGTGTATTCAAGGCGTGGCGGATCCAGGGGGATGAAGAGAGTTTGGTGGGTGTCGGTATGGTGAGGAAAAAAAAAAAAAAAAAGAAGAACAGAAAAACAGAAAAACGCAAAAAGAAATCAAAAACTAAAATAAAAGTAGAAAAAAATGAAAGAAAGAAAAAAAACAAAATAATATCTAGGGAAAAAAGAGGGATGAAGTAGGGAAAAGAAAATGTATAGAAGTGTGTAGGTGGAAACGGCGGGTTTACTCACACCCAAGAATCGATCCAGGGAACGACTATACGCGACACGACAACGACGACAACGAGGACGAGGACGACGAAGTCGTTCGTCGCTCTCCATAGCCCCTATATACAAATACATATACATATATGTATACATAACATGTATATACATCTATGTACATACTCTCTTCGTATAACGTTGGAGTTCCGCGACCCCTCCAGTTTATGTATATACCTATATATCTATATACCCGCGACGAAGTTGTACAGCGAAGTAGTATAAGTATCGGTATAGTATGTATAGTAGTAGAAGTAGATCCAGAAGTATTAAACGTATGTAGTAGGTAGCGCGCATACATATACGTCGTGTATGTTACTAATATATATACATAGTGTCGAGTACGCCAAGTAGTAAGTGGCAGCAGTATAAGAGAGACTACCTCTTTACTCATATACTATACATATGTACCTAAAAAGAATTGCATAGTTCTCAGTGCGCTTATGCTCTAACATCCCCTGCACCGTCATTTTCGCGATATAAAAAACAGAAAAAAAGAAAGAAAAAAAAAAAAAACAAAACGCGCATCGTATCAGATTGTACATATATCAATAATATGTACACATAGGTAATGTCATCGTCAACCTGCAGCGATATATATATAGTATTTTTACCAATTAACGACATAGGTAATTCGCCTAGCCAATTATATTAAAAATTGTTGAAATTAATTGTTGGAATAAATGATTATTTAATTTATATATAGGTATACCTATAAGAGCGTCATGTAGGATGCTGACGTTGGTGTTGATCCTGCGGATACGTTGCACACCCCTGCACCAGTGAAGGATCAACGATGAAAAACAACGTAAGAATTACGAATTTCCACCTCACCAAATTATCTGCATTTTTACAATAATATACTATATGGCGCGTTGCAGTACATGAAATTAAGTTGCAAAGCCGGATATATATATCTGCAGTAACCTGCAATTATATAATCAAACGTAGAAAATTAATTATATGCAATCTAAAATATAAAAATGAATTGAAAAAAAAACAAAAAAAAAGGCGATTTCGGGATTTCTTATACGATTTCGCATAAGTCGAGCCTAAATGTGTATAGCTACAGAATATATATTTGGCGGATCTATTTCCTTACGTTTTAGTACGTTATTATTTTGTAAAAAAGAAAAAAAAACGCGCTCGATCTGCAGTATAAGGATGGATTTTACTCGCTATACTTTACCCTCGACTTTACCTTATATTACGGCACACGGGTACCTTCTTATACACATGCACACGTGAAACGAGCAGTTTTACAAAACCCTCTTGGCTCTTTCAATATATTATGTATAGGTACCAACCGTGCATGAAGAAAAAAAAAAAAGAAGAAATTGAAGAAAAAACGAAGAGGAAATAAGAAAAAAAGAAAAAAAGTAAAAATGGGGGATGGCATCTCAGGGCAGGTATACCCGGATTTATTGCCGAAGACGCTTGCATACGAAGATATTGCCTATGAGCTGCTACTATAATATCGGTTATATTGGCACAGGCTGCAGGTACGTAATATACGTAAGGTATGAAAAGAAAAAGAAATGTATATATGTACATATATTTGAAAAATAAAAGAAAAAAACATAATTTTTTTAAAACAATGTCTGCATGTAGATAAATTCAAACCAGATATATAAAGCCCTTCGTTATATACCTATACATATGTGTATAAATCGTATGTATTATACGACCTTTTTTAATTTTACAAAATACACGAGTGATTCATGTGTTGTAAAATTAATGTGAAATAAATTTAATTACGAAATTAAATGAACAAGAGAAGAAAAAAAAAAGAAAAAAAATTACCGGGTTTAGGAATAAATTATACTGCACGCATGTATAAATATTAATAAATTTATATAAATAACCCCCACTGCAGTATGTATGAATTCAGGCTTGAAAAATTGGAGAAAAAATACGAGTCAATTATTAATGGTGTTAAAATTAAGAGTGTTCCGGGTGGTCGAGCACAGAATTTATGTATAATCGAGTTCATTTTCGTCACCCTATATACAGTACTAAATTTAATGATCGTCCCCGCTTTATGTACCCTGACGGTACATTTTTTCGCTCGCCAAATAACCCAGGAAGTAATTTTTTATAAGTCCGGTTTAAAATATCCAATATTTGCTTTCACAAAAAGCAAAAAAAAAAAAGAAAAAAGATAGACACAAAACTTGATCTGTTCTTTTTTAATCTACACTTTTTTTTTACACTATATATTTCTATACAGATAATCAATCGAAAAAATCGGGAACCGATATTCTGTGTTTTTTTTTTCTTCTTTTGTTTCATATTTCTAATTATAATTATAATTATTATTTTTTTTTCTTCTAAATGGTTTCGTTCTCTATTTTATCTGCCGATATACGTTTGACTTTAGGTTCCGATGACAAAACATTTTATAGTTCGATGAAGGCAAAATTACATATTATTACTCGATCTAATCAATTATCAAGTCCATTATTATCGATCGATCTACGATTCGTGTAGATAAACGTCATATTCTTGTGTATTTAATTTTAAATAATAAGAGGTGGGGGAGGAAAAAAAAAAGAAAATTTAATTACAAATTCATATCCACGATAATATGCTTCTTCCTTTTTCCGTCTTTTTACATACCATATCGTATACATGTACGTATAAAATTGTGTCTAGCTTGAAACTCGCCTAACGACCGGATACCGATGTAATTGGTCGTTAGGGTCCACGTGCACTATAATACCTAATACAAAAATAGAAGATATCGGAATCGATGCGACTTATACAGACAAATTAAAGAAAAGAGGAAGAAACGAAATGAAAAAAATTCACTAAAATCTCGATATCTTAGAGAAAACAATAAAAAAATAAAATAAATAAAAAAGTTTAATTTCTCCAATTTTATCTTCATTCCAGCCTAGCTCGCGGTCTTTAAATTTCATCGTCATGCGGACGTCGGTGTTTACTTAATTGCATATATGATATTTCTACCTACTGCAACAGTTTTATCATAATAATAATAATGATAGAAATAAAGAAAAAATTAAAAAATTAAAACTCGCTCGTACGACGCGTCGTCAGATTTCATTCACGACTGCAGCATAAATGTGGCGACCAGATGTAGGATAATTTTCTACAATACGTCACACATATGATATCTACTGTGTTACTTTGATGCCTGTGAAGCACATGAACCACGCTAATAGGGCTCGCTTATTACATTGCACCAAAACGTGCAGCAATAATATCGTAACCAACATTTTTGAAAATAAATTGTGCAATCGATATATTTTTATGATATGCTGCAGGGTCGCAATTCACTTGTAAACTTCACCATGTATAATTACGTCAAAAATGATGACGATATATTTCAAGTATCGATGTAATTATTCGAAAGAAAATCACAAACCGAGTGCATGAGGTGACTAATTGGAAAATTTATAGAATTAGATTAGTCACGCAAAACTTATTCATAAGCTGCTTTCCTTCGATGGACTCTGAACATTTGTAATATATATGTATAAGAAAACTTATGTACTGCACTTTTGATAATAATTTGAAAATTGATTTGTGCGACTAAGAAAGTCATGTGATTCGATGTTATATAATTTTTTTTCAATCATCCGATTCGAGTTCTAAAAGTTAAAATTAACGAAAAAACGAATGCTCTTAGTCTTTATCGCCGTGTATTTGAGTTAGAAATTTTAGAAGAATTTTTTTTTTCATCATTTTTATTTCCTCTTTAAATATTTTGTCGCTTTAACGTAATATAAGCTTCGACCCAATTTTTCTCATCAATTATAATGGAGTGTTTGTATAAAGTGAACGAACCGCGAGACAATTCTATCTGTATAAACTTCCACAAAATGGAATGTATAAGCAAATTATGGTAGAAATACAATTTTATATTCTTTGCAATAAATGGTTAGTTGAAAGAATGTATCACACGTGTATAACCTATGCGTCTATGAATTTTACTTATTACTGTAAAAAAAATAAAATAAATAAAAACAATAATTAAAATAAGCAAAACCAACGAAGTAGCACGTGTTTTTCCCACAAAATTATAACCAAACCCTAACTAAACGTATTATATACAATATTGTCAACTACACGGGTGGTCGGTCTGAACTAGATGGACGACAGAAGGAGGATTCGTATTTCACGTTTTTAGTTTTTCTTTTCCCCTCTATTTTATCTTTTTTTCTTGAAATTTTCTATAAGAGAGAAAAAATGAAAGAGAAAAAAATTCGTCGATAAGCAAACTACAACGTTGCAATAATTTTTGTAATTTCTTTACGAAATTATATTATATAACGTCCGTTGATAATAGTTCATGAAGAAAAAGAAAATGTATAAATATTTCATCTATATACCTGTATGTACGTACGTATGTATAAAGTACTGCAGGTACTGTACATACTCTACACAGCGAATAGCTTGGGGCAATTTTGCATTGTTTGCAATCTCGAGAGTTCAAAGTAGCATAAGGTATGCAACGCTAGAGAAGGAGTTAGGAAGAAATGCAGCCTTGAGAAATATGCGCTCAAAAAACGAAAAACGAAAAACTAAACCCAACTACGATATAGTTAACAACTCAAATGTTTAAAAGCCTTGTAACAATACACCTAAAAAAACAAGAAACAGGAAAGAAAATCACAGAAAAAAAGTTTCTTGTATCACGATCCCTTCAATTAGAAACGAGATGTCGTAATTTCACTGCATCTAATAATTACGTTACTACTTGTTTTATTTTTCAATTTTTCTTTTCTTTTTATTTACTATCCAGGACACCGTTAGGTATACATACATATTTATATGCATATAATTGGGTGATGATGCAATTTCGTAACTATAGTTCAGTTTCATCTCATTTCGTTTCGTTTTTACCCGGCGTAAATTAAATTTATAAAATATTCTTGCGAAAGAAAAAAATGTGAACTATATTATCATTATCATGAATTTTCGCTACGAAAAAAAGAAATAGCTATCAACAGATAGGAGAGAAATAAAATAACAATAAAACAGAAAAAAAGAATCAAATTCAGAGCAAAGTTTTACAAAACGGATAATTGATCTGTGAAAAAAAAAATATACTTTTGGGACTAGCTGAAAATTACTCTGCATGCAGTTTAATGCACTGTATATAGCCTCTTCTTCCGCTATATGTTAATATATATAGTTCGTCGCGTTGTTATATAGATCCGGTAATGTATTCACATCCGGCGTTTCTATTACGGTCGCCTAGACACTTTTTTGACGTTCTATTTACGAAGGGATAACTATTATATTATTATTTTGATTTTGATTTTTTTTCCAATTTATTTATCTATCAAAAAAGAAGATAGTGTCTTTTTTTCCTATACCTTTATACAATTTCGTTTTGATAATGGACGGTCAGACGTTTGGCGGAAGAAAAATAAAAAAAAAAATGAATACTACATATATCTAGACATACTTTAGTATATACCTAACGTATATAAAAAGCAAATCGATAATCAATCACGTTAAAGCACATCGATTACATTCCGCATTGCATCGCGCATATCGGATTCGCTGTACATAAACTTCCACATACATATAAGATGCATACGGAAAGACACGCTATATCGTGATTCGTTATCAAATAGAATCTGAAATAATGTTTCTGCTTGTAATCGTAATTGAGCTACAAATAAAATTCAACTGCAGAGTTTCTCCCTGCATCTAACTATTCTATTATTTAATAAGGTTCAATACCGAACGATCTAACGAAATTTTAAATAAATTTTATACATCTGCGTCAAATTCCTGATCTATTGGACAACAAAATTCAATTATCTTTTTTTTTTTTTAGGTGAAAAAATTGTATATAATAATAGTAATAATAATGGGGCGTGCGACAACGAATGTTAGAAACTCGATTATTTCAAGAAACAAAGAATTTATAATAAATATAGGAATGCATCGTGAGGTGGACTGGAGTATCTCACCTTGGAGTTGCAGTGAGAAATCGCGTAAATAGTTGTTTTATTTTTCCATGACCTTGAATAAAAATTGTAATGTTTATATTCTGGAAGGGGACGTTGAATTATCTGAGAACAACGATCTGCCGCGTGCCGGTTTTATGCGTTCTTTGATGAATTATAAAAAATCTGTGAAATCAAAAAAAAGTATAAAAATATTTTCAAACTTTATATGAATGTAATTAGTTTACTAAAAGATAGAGGAACTTCGATCCCATAAAAGGTCAGAGATCTTCAACTTGGATGTCATATTCTGTACTTTATCAACGCGGTACGCGCGTTAATTGCAAATATACGACGCATTTGAAAAAAATATGTTTGCACGTTCAGATAATGAAGTAGTTACACAATTACGATATGACCTCAGAAATATGCGCACGATGATTTTTATAACTCGATTAAATAACGTATTTTATTCACCTAAATTCCTCGAGCATGCAATAATTTCCTAGAAAATAACGACGATACTTTCAGACAGGTATGTGGACATAGAAAAAATTAAATAAACAATAATCCGCAATCTTCGTCCGAAGAAAAATTTCGCAACGTTCTGAAATATCGCTGGAAATTCGTATCTAATTAGACTCATTATCGCGCAAAGTCTTACGTAAATTAGTAGTTATCTTTGTTTGTAAGAAAGAAAGAAAAAAAGAAGGGAATAAAAAAAAATGAAAGGAAAAAACGGAGCTATCTTCAGGCGATAACAAATCGGTGCACGGATGATCGGCAATAATTTCTGCATTAATATTAATAATTTTTTTTTTTTAAATTGTGGGAGTTCCATTCATTCACCTTTGACATGGATATAAAAATAAAGCTACTTATACGGGGGAGGGGATGATGAGGTTATTTTGAAATGTAACAAAAGAAGGTGGAGAACCCGCATGTTATTCGAACTAACGGTGTAATAATCTCTAGGTGATGAGGGATGTAAGTAAAGTGAAGTAAGAAATAGGAAGCGCCCCGTGTGTCGTACGTACGAAAATTCACCACCACCCACCCTCGCCATGGTTAAACTGAGGAGCTCACAACACCAGAGATGAATGTATCGATCCCGACCTATACACGCGTAATGAAAGCGCCATGGTCTACTAATATTTCTGCTCGTAGGGGATAGGCAGTGGCGCAGCCCGTTTATCCCCGGCGTATGAATGCCGGAATAATACGTAGAAAAATCTGAAATACCTCCGAAACGGACCCGTGCAGATCTTACGCCCTTAAATATTTTCGAATAAAATACAAACATCGGCAGCTGCCCGTTTCCTCCCTCTATCCAAAGAAGAGGAGACGGTGGAAGGCCATTTTTTTGTTTGCTACACCAAACTTGTCATAACTATGGAGTACACGGGGTTGAAGAATACGAATGACAGTTGAATCGGGTCAAGGATTTCTGACTCGTTTTATGGACGCTCGTAAAACAGAGACAATTTTATGAAAAATTAATATTATCACACGGTAATCTTACCTCGGTTTTTTGGTGATAAAACGTCGCTCGAAAACTTACAGTATCACTACACGCACCTCACTCAACGCGGGCTCGAGGCCGACTGAGTAGTTACAGTGGTGGGGAGCGGCGTTCCCGGCGTCACCAACCGTACCGAGGAAAATGGCGGCCATATTTGCTTTCAATTGTTTTTTTCAAACCAACGCGGGAGGATTTAATCGAACGAAGGGGGGATTTTTCACGATTGTGGATGATTTTCAAAAAACGTATTTTAAGATTTTATTATCAGTTTTATTCAGATTTATGCATCGTATCATTGAAATCAAGTCTTTTTATATTAATATCTACTGTTATAATGTTTTTTTTTTTTTTCTTTTTCCCTTTTTTTTTATGTCTGTTCTGCATGTATGGGTTTTTCATTCAACGATTAGATTAGTAGGGTAGGAAAGGGGGGGATGAACATTGGACAGGTTTGAATTGAAAATAATCATAGAAATGTTTAAATATTCTGGATCTCGCTATCGATTGTTATAGATATTATTAATTAATGCCCGGATATTTTTAGACGGTGCTGTATTTTGCACCTGTGGCGATATTGAAAGAAAAATATATGGTATATATAACGTATTGTATATTATTTTGTATACCTGAAGGCTCTGAGGATGTCGGAATAATATCGAAAGTTGAATTTTCATTTTAATACATTATATAAGGCATTTATAATAGTCACCGAAAACGCCATGGTTGGGTGATGGAAACTTCGTGTTATATCAGTCGTTAAATTTTCGTAGCTATTTAACACGTAATATTGTTTAGTCTAAAAATTATCATCATTAAATTTATTAGAGTCAATAACATCGTAACGTTGGTCATTTATCGTAGTATCACGATTTTTTAGCGGTTTTTATTCGAGTCCGTAAATAGAACTGTTTATTTGTTTACTTACTTTTTCATTCTGTTCTTTACTGTAAATTTAAACATTTTTCTAAAAGTGAGAATTATCAAACCCTACAAGTTTACTTCAGCTCTTAAGTATCGTTACACGATTGTAAGTACCCAAGAATTTATAGGGTTGAACAACCTGATTATAGAACGTTATTGATATATTCAAATACATAAGTTGTTCAACTGTTTTCTTTTGAATTTCTTCGTTTTCTACAGGGAAGTTCCATACTCGTAATGAATTATCCGTACCTACTTTGGTATCCGCTAAATTATCGAATTTTGTAAACTAAATATGTGATGAAGTTTACAACAGATCGAACTGTGTATATGATTATATACACGATATACATTTGTTTTTTATATACATACATGTGTGTATTGTATATATATATATATTTTTTTTTTATTACTAGACTAGTACTTTACGCGATAATTATTATTATTTATAAATCTACGGTCGTACATCATTATATTCGATTAATCCTCAGAGCCGAATCAAAAAACGAGAAAAAACGAGAAAAAAAAGAATCAAAAAATATTACTAATCTAGATAAGTGAAATTACAGGATGTATAAGGCTTGACAATGAGCGTATCCACATTCCCAATGGATATAATATGTGAAAGTGGCTTAAATTTCAAATGGACAGAGTGATTATTAGCAGCGTTTTATATATTACTATTAACATATTCATTTCTGAGCGAACAAGAATATAAAATATTTCAGAAAACTTCATCGTAGTGTTCGTTATAAATATGAAAATTCCGTGAGATTTTCTAAAGATTTTAACGTCTACTAGAAGATATGCACTTGAAAATAAGATGCGAAGATTGATGAAAAATTTTACACTATAGACGTTACATGCAAAGGACACTTACAAAGTTATCTGAATTTTATTTTATATACATTTACGATGAATACCCAATATTCATGAATTTAAAAAAAAGGAGGGAAAAAGCAAGACCGGAGGGATTTTTTCACAGAACTATATGAAATGCTGTTTCTTTAAAATGAAATAGAGAAATCTATAGCGATAATTTTCGTTTGAGTTTCGACTTTTCGTATTGTTAAATTAACTTTTTCTCTCATCTAAACTCTGTCCACGTTATGTGACTAGCAATAATGTTATCGATTAAAATAATTTGAATATTTTTTAAATTGAGTTTTTTTCTTCTTCTCATCTCCGTCTCTCTTTCTCTCGCAATAACAAATAGTCTGGAATGATTATAATTCAATGAAAATTGATGATATAATATTGATATACAACTGCTGAATTTCATCGGTTTGGCTACGACCATTAATCGGTGTGAACCGACACGAATGACGTTGTATTAAAGTGTTATACATAATAATTCTTGTAGTACATGGTAATAAAACGTTATACATAATGCAAATATTATACCAATCTTGTTATTCTATGTATGTTCAATGTTAATTAGTCGATAAGGCCACTAGTGGGTGATACAAATACAATATAAATATTATATCTAACACAGATTCGTCAATGTAATGCATTCCAATTTCACACCACGTTAGAGAAGAAAAAAATAGGGGCGGGAAAAGAAAGGAAAAGGATTAATTATTGTTCACACTATTCGAAACGGAGTACATGAGTTTTTTGGTAGTTCAGTAAGCCGAACAAACTAGTTTTCCATATCACCAAAATATCAAAATCTAAATCTCTATGAGTAAACTCTAGTCGGTAAAGATTGTCAAATAGAAATGTATAATGACGATGACATTTAATTGGTGAGCAATTACATTACCTCTCTCTGATGTATAACAATCTACGTCAATAGGAAGAAATAATCTATGGAAAGACCCCTCGCCTAACTTTGGCGTACGTACTCCCTACGTTCAGAGGACGGTCTCTCTATAAAACTACCTGCACAAAGTATATATATATATATATTTATATATAGATTCTATATAACATTTAAATCATACATTGGTGTACAAATACGTTAGATAATATATTTTAAATACGTAAATTACTAAAGTTTAAACGATAGAGCATACAATATAATGTATTTATATTTTAAATCAATAATTAGAAATAGTTTATTTTTTTTTCCATTTTTTTTTAAAGAGCGTTTTATTTTTGAGATCTTCATTTTGTTTTCGTCTTAATTTTCTTACACGTTTTTTTTTATTTGTTTTTTGTTTTTTCGTCTTTTTTTTGTCAACTATTTCCAAAAACTGTACACAAATTTCGTATGCATACACGTCATCACTCATCAGACGAACAATCACACATGAATCAATATTTAAAATACAAAACTCGAAGATTATATTCACTGTCTTTTTACTTACAACAGTTTTTTCAGACTTTCGTAAAATGACCATCTTCTAATTAATATTATCAATATTTTATTATTTTATTTTTTCAATCGTTAATATAAATTGCGATTTGATTGCCGCAACGTCCACCACCCGCTTCACGATCCGTCGGACTTACCTCCGACTTAAATTGTGTGTTACAAAGTCGATTCGTGTATAACCGCAGGTTCTGGCTCACCGTTTTCGTTATGGATTAAAGCTGGGAGTAGAGGAGTCAGTGCGATCGACGACGTTTTTCTTACTGGCTTTGGTGATGCCTGAAACACAGAAGAAAATGGGGTACTGAGTAACTGTGATGTATTTTCCTGAATCGCTTTGCTTATCGAACAACTTTTTCAATTACTCACCCATTCTCTTCTCGAGGGAGCTTCGTCGTCGGAATAATGATCAATTTCTCCAGTTTCAGTTTCGGTAGCAACATTCTTTTTCTTGGGTTGAAGCGTTGCGTAGTTTCTACACCCTCTGTTAAAGTTGTTCAAATTTTTCTCTTCCACTATTTTGTCCTGGCACAATACCTCCTGAGATTTACTCTGCTTGTTGCCGGCAACGTTACTTGTATTCTTATTACTGAAATAAAACGGCGGCATTCTTGACACCCAATGATCGAGGCCCGACCCTGCAGAGCTCGTTGAAGCCGCCGATGAGTTTCCAGCAGAATTATTGGTCAGTCCTCTCCTCTGATAAAATAACATGTAAGCTGCACTCGTTATCAAATTTGTATCAGTTACGGCCTCCACTCTGGTATCGTCGAAACAATACCACTGAGTATCGTAGGGGTTACGACAAAAGGCTGTGTAATGACCGCCCTGAAGGTCTTGCCCGTGATGATTGCAGATTGCGTAAAGATCGTAAACATTTTCGTCATACTTAGGAAGGTTTTGTCTAGGCCTTGGTTTCTTCCAGGGTGACCAACCCAAACCACCGAGCATATTTAAGTTCGTGTGCGTCTGCATGTTATTGTGCGCTAAGTGCGGTGTCATGTCAAACCCGTAGAGAGGGAAATCCACCAGCGTAGTCAATTTGGAAGTGGACCTTTGCTTGGACTGTTGCTTGAATCTTTTCAAATGTATTACTAAAATATCTGGCAACGACCAGAGTCCAAGTTTCTTAACAACTTCTTGTTTCCTGTTGCAATACGGACAGTGCCAAGCATCTTCTGCTCCAAGTACTTCGGCTCTTGTGTAAAGATCGAAGCACTCTTCTAGCGTGACAGCTCCTCCTTGTTCGGAGTTAGTTTTCAACTGTTTTACGCTAGCATGTTCTTCTATCTGGTCGGAATCGTCCTGAATGATGTTACCTTTCGTGGCTTCGTCCCATTCCAGAATTAATTTTACATGTTGCGGTCCCGAATCATCCGCACAGAGAGCTAAGGCCTGTTCGATTTGTTCCGTATAAAGGGGATGCTCGATGCAAGGATCTATGCAAGGATGCTCGTCTTGCACAGGAGTAGCAGCGGGATCTGCTACTCTGATATTAAAGAGACCCGGACTTTGACTGGATGTCAAAACATCGTCTGATAAAGTCGTATGCATCTCTTTGAGCAGCAGCTTCTGAAGATCTTCGTAGGAAGTTTCCCTCGATACCTGCATCGTGTAAGGACTACCGAATCTCTCCCTAAGATCACCTTTGACCAGGACGTTTATCCACACAAGTAAAATGTACGCCTGCTCCGTCGGTTCCTTCAGTTGAGGTAACTCTATACAATAGAGCGGATCGTTTTCCGTAATCACAGATAATGGCTGGCAGTCGGAAAAGGTCCTGAAAAATAAAATAGGAAAAAAAATGTTCAATTTGTAAAGGATCTACAATGCAAGAAGAAAAAAAAATACATAGAAATGAGATCTTTCTGAGTGTGTTTTCTCTAAGTACCTGTGAAATCCTTCGTCGTGTACTTCTGTGAGAAGCATGTGATCTTCCTGTATTCCAGTATCGCTCGCTAATATTTCTCTCAGTTCCTTGACGTTAGCTGCTTGATTTACGCTCACGCCAATTTTCACCTGTCTCGGTTGTTGCGAGGTGTAGAGAACGTTGATGAATAAATTAATCTGTCTTTGATTTTGCGGTACCGGTACAGAAACGCATAAAAAAGGATCAAAGGTATTTGATTGCCTGTGGCATCTTGGGCAGGTCAAACTCGACCGAAATTGTGCCTGGAAGACCGCATGGACGAATGAATTATTGCATCTCACGTGATTAGCGAGAGTTTCCGCCGCCACTATGTCATCTGGTCTGCCAAAAGAATTCTGAAAAACATAAGCAAAAAACAAAATAAATCATTAATCAATCGAGTTCGAATTCTTCATCGTGCGCATATTATCATAAAAATAATACAAAGAATGATTCAAGGTTCCAATACTTATATAATTTTATCCAAGTAAATTGTATTTCCCGCTGATCGTGCGGAATTACTATACATTCGCAAAAGTAAAAAAGAAAGAAAGAAATTCTTTTTCTTTTCTTTTTTTTCTTACTAAAATCTTTTCTCCCCAAGGCTACTGCAGAATCCGACGACTGGGATGAACCGATGTACGTATGTCAAGTTATTTATAAATATTCAAAAACCTACTTTGTCTGCGTTCTCCGACAGCGTATAGGAATAGTCGTTTAGTCACGCGTCAATTAATTTCGTCCATATATACATGGTCGAAAAACGAAACAGCTGCAGAATTTCGATTACGAGAGACGGAAAAATGAAACAACTTATCAGGATGTGTAAGGCGCTGATGCATAAAATATACATCGATTAAATGAATTTTAAATGCATAATGCATAAAAAAAAAACTTTATCTAATTCCACATTCCACATTTAGAAGCAATTTTGAAATCGGAATACCTATAACTGTTCTTATAGACGTTCAGTTATCTTATTATCATTAATTTTTTTTTAACCACTTAACGGATCAACCTCAATTAAGAACCCGTTTTTATAATGCTCATGACGTTCGTTAAACATGTTAAAATCAAAATAATTATATTGTCTGGTCGAGTTTTAATTGCACTAAAATTCGTTCTTTTCGTTTTTTTTTTATGTTCTACCAATAAATGAATTAAATGAGCTATTAAATTTTGTTAACACGATAGAGAGGGAAAAAAAAAAAAACTTATACATTGAAATTCACCGGTAGGTTCATGTTTCAACGTACCTACAACAATATGACCTAAGTACGTACCTATTACGCAACTATATACAGTCCGAATATAGCTTTTATTAAAGAGTTCCGTGAGTATAGCATACATAATGCTCGCGTACGAATGTTAATTGGACAAAATTTTTGCCTGACGGAAATCGCGAGGTCAAAATTTAAATGCGAAAATCTCCATCGATCATGAACTATATACGTGTAGGCATATATACGTGCATGCACACATGCGTGTATACATGTGTATGTATTTGAAAAGCAGCACGTGACTGTCAAGTTTCATCCATTTCAATTGCTTTCGCACACACACGTTAGCATGCACGTCATACTATATATCATAACCGCGTACGCATTGATAAATTAACATGCAAACCACTTCCGTTTATCACACATATTGTTTAACGAATAAAATCGTCGCTTTTATAATCTGACTCGACTTCACCGTGAATCCCCTATACCTACGTGTTATATACGAAAATAACAGCTGCAGCAGGAAACAGAAATAATAATTATGATTAAAACAACGATAATAACGATAATATTAAATTGTGCATCGTCAAATGTCGCGGTTACTTACATGTGTTTTATGTACAGTCATTTTATACAGGTATATAACGTGCCTCCCAGGTATATAGGCGGAGTGAAATCGTCGGATTTTTACCGATATACACATGAGGTCGTTCGTATGAATTGTAAGCGTAAATCGTATTACATAAAATGCATAGGTATAACTCACATACGCTTATATGCATTTAATTTATGTGGTAACCATATGTACATATCTAATATTGTAATTCCTAATGCCCATGCCTACCCCATAAGGATATATGCGGGCAATCGGATAGAATGTGAAGAGAAATAAAATTAATCAATGAATAAAATTAAATAAATTAAATCAAATCAAATGAAATTGAATAAAATAAAATAAAATAAATCGGACACTGCAGTCCGCAGCCGCATTTATTTTGCATTTTACAGTATCGAAAACCGCATCATCGATATATCTACAGGGCGGTTAAAATATATATATATATATATATATATATATATATATATAAGGTAGGCACATAAAATAGACGATACCCTTTTGATTCGATTATCGTAATAATGACCTAGATTCGCATACGATGTTGTGTAAAATGTGCAATATCTAGACAATAATAGGAGCAAATTAAGTAGAACAAAAACCAAAACCAAAAAGAAACAAGAAAACATGCAATAAACAGTGAGAAATTCTTGATTTTTTTTTTATTCTATCAAGTTTATCAGAAAAAAAATCTCAACACTCATTATTCCCTTCATGTACATATACGTATACATAGAAATTAAAAAACAATAAAATAAAAGAATAAACATCAGCTAGATTTAGAGATAAAATAATTAGATTATACTCAGAATTTTTTTTAATTAGATGTTTACTCAAAAATAATAATTAATTCTAATTTTAAATTATCGCATATAACTATTAATACTACCTGCATATTCGATGCAATATATAGCTCGTAATAATCGTACGAATGTATATTTGCGAATGGGTTATCGTGGTGATAAAAATGAAAAGAAAAAGAAAAGAAAAAAGACAAGGAAAAAAAGATATAAATGAGAAAAAAAATTCGCGCAATGGTTACTGGGTATCCGAGGAATGCAGCCACATATACCTATATCTGTGTAACGTGTGTATATGACACATAAGTGGGTACATATATATACCTTATACACATACACAAGCTACTGCAGTACGTCGATATGTAGGGCTGTAATAATTACCAAGTGCCTCTCGCAGATATGATCTGATTATACGAAGCCCGCGCCGCGCCGCGCTATGCAGGCCGCGGAAGACTTTTCGCGGTTCTTCTTCTTACATCATTATTATTAATATTATCATCATTATTATTAATATTATCATCATTATTATTAATATTATCATCATTATTATTAATATTATCATCATTATTATTACTATGCACATCAAAATCTATTGCGGATGTAAAACTATATTAGAAGAAACTAAAAAAATGGAAAAATATTCCGTAATAGTACAATGTAACTTCGTGCTTTTTGAAAAAGGAAGAAAAAAAAATTTCAACGATTTTTGAAAGTACAACAAGTTAGTAGAACGAACGTAATACCTAATTTGTTTCTATACATAGAATAGTACATACTTGTAGATATATTATAATTATAATTAATACATAAGTACAACAAATTACAGTACATATTATAGCGATAATATTTATCGTATATACCCGGTTGTATAACATGAATGTATATAATGTATGAATGATATAAAGATCTGAAAATAGTTTTCGACTAGCTAAAAATAATTTAGCTATTTAACTTGTGGGATTTTTTTTTTTTTAAATTTTTTTACAGTGATGAATACATCCCAACAGCGGGATAGCGGTGGGGGTGGCGGTTTTCCATATGACCTCGCGACCCTTCGGTTATTATACATAAATAGGTGTATATACCTATATATAGAAGGGAGAAACACAGAAAAAGTTTACCGGAAGTGGTGTATATATGGGCGTGGTTTCAGAAGGAAGAAGCTAGGACAGGAACTATAACGCAGGCGCCGGAAGTGCATCGGAAGTAAACTGAAATGAGCCATTATTAGAATTTTTAAAAGGGTTTGGAAGTGAAATTTGGGATCGTGTTATACGTATGACCATATCCTCGTTATAAAATATATAATACATACTTCCGAAAAAGTTGCTCCAATTGAAAAAAAAAAAATCATCATCATTATTTAATTACACTTAATTCGTTAAATCGTGGGCGTGCGGTATAGGATATATTCAACAATTAGCCGCCATTTTACGAGCAGTTAAACAATCAATGTAAAAAAATAAATTCACGTGTGAAATATGAAGGATGAACGACGTGTTGTATAAAAATAGAGAAGTATAGGTTATAGAGAAGGACATCGTAAAAACGTAGGGTATAAAAATGTGTAGTATACGGTAGTCAGCTCTTCCTCTTCAGCTCGTGTTTTACAATTGTCTCGATCCGATCAAATAAACGTCGGGTTCAAAGGTTCTGACCTGAAATAATCTAAAGTCAACGTAGGTATGCGGCACGTAACTTATTTTCCTTCACGAAATAATGACAATAACAATGATGATAATTTGTGGCAAAAAGCAGGTTCCAGGCTCCTCGATATATTAGGTATATATTGGAATTATTATTGTTTAATTCGAACGTTCCATGAATCATCGCCAGGTCATCGTGTACGTGATAACATTGTGGTATAAAATTTTATAAAAAACGATAAAAGTTGCTTAAAAAAAAAACGTCCGATCCGCGTCGAAAATTTTGAATCTTTCCGAACGTTCTTATAGTTTCGTGTGAAAAAAAGAAACAAAGAAAAGAAGTACTTAAAATTAGCGTGTTATTCCTTTCATAACTCATGGAACGTTAAAAAATACGTATATAGGTATGTATGTTATGTATTATTACACACGTAAAAGCCCACGCATTGTATCAACATTATAATAACTGCGTCTATAGTGGAGTCTAGTATAGTTGTAAGTCACAGAAGCACTCGACCTCTTCATGACCGTGAAAGAGTCGGGAGTTTATATAGTCGCAGCGTAGTCGTTTGATGCTTGCAATTTTATTATTGGTCAATGTCACTTCGGTGCATCAGCTTATGATGTCATAGCGTGTTGTTACATATACGTATATACCATACGCATACAATTTAACGTCCATGTATTTTGTGATATTCGAGCCGATCTGGACGAGCGATAAAAACTGGTGCATCAGCACCGGCAGCTATATAAAACATATAATTTAAATAATTCAACTGACGCGATCATCGAGCCGTTCAGTTTACGCTGGATTTTAAGAACTTCCGGAACGCGACCGCGACGCGTGAATCACATCGCGGTTTATCCTTTGCGATAAATAAATAAGAATTTCCAACGCGACGCTAAAATTCACGTGATATTGTTCGATGAAAAAATTCAATCTTCAGTTTTTTCGTCTATTATGTATCAAGTTACCGATCAGCTATATATTATCCGTATACATATGTATAGTACATATGTATAATTTATCGCGTGCCCGAAAATAAAAAAGAGAAAAGTGATTTCGTACTTTTCTACATTATATAGCGAAAAATTAAATGAAAATCGATTAGAAAAATCTAGTCTCGGACATAAAAAAATATGCGTGCGTATAACGTTGTGCACATAATTTTAATACGTCTTATAGCCTGATATCACCGATAATTGAAGTTTTTATGTACTGTACGTAGAACAATAATGCACACCATGAATTCTTCGTACATACAGACATAATAATTTCAGTTCTTTTTAACACCGTCGGAATAAAATCGCCTTGGCACGGTTGGATCGATACCGCCCATCGATATACCGAACATGTTTTTTCACGTATGTATAATATAGGTATATAGACACGTGTGTGAATACATATATATATATATATATATATATGTGTACGCGGTGTCATTTGAGACCTCGAAAGTGAGCCGTTGCTGCAGTAATTTATACGTACGAACCGTATTATAGTGATTTTGGTAAAACAAAAAATAATGCGATAGTAATAATAAAGATAAGAATTAAAATAATCAAAGAAGGGAAGAAATGAGGATAGTAATACGGGAGATGGGACGTTATACCTGGAACCCGATGTTAGGTTGGGTTAGGTAGAATAAAACGAAAAAAAAGAAAATAAATAAATAAAAATAAGGGAAACCGGAGTAGCTAGCCTGACATAACGCAATAAATGCGACGCTCGACGTCGCGTTCCTTCGCGTTTCTACGCCTGAACATTCTAACATTTATATGTATACGCGTTTTTATCCTGATTATTCTACTAGATACGTTACATAGCTAATGTATATGCATATATGTATATGTCCTCCTAGCTATCTTGTCCGCTTTATACTTTGACGCGATACAAACACGATAATATAATTATCCGTACATACATTGTTGTACAAAAGTTTGGAGACCTTGAATTTTGTTTTTCACTTATTATTTTCTACCTTTTTTTCCTTCAATTTTCTATTTTCTTCATTTCTAATTCATCGTTCTATATGCATACGTGTATCGTAACTTATAGGTATGTAACGATAAGAAGATAGGTACGCACATACACAGAGCCGTACATAGATATGGATACAAACCCGTATAATATATACCTATAGAGAATCACGTGTTTCGTGGTGCCAATCAAATGAGATTCACGTTTCCAACGCCCCCGCGGCTACATCATATAATATAACCTGTGATCAGTTATATATCACCGTATATAACAACATAAACGAACAATTACATAACTTGCAAACAGATTTTTAAAGTTATTCAATCACCATCGTCATCATCACCTCTCTTCTTCTTTTATTTTTTTTTTCATCTACGTATTACTACAGGTTGACCCATTGATAATATTTTTCAATCCGTGATGTAATCAACGGGAGAGATATTTAGCTACTCATTTGTTGAGGAAAAAAATTAATAAATGAGTAATTTGAATACGAGTTTTCGAGCAGGAGATCTCGCGGGGCTCGCGCTCCGGATCGACGAACGTGGGTGGATATTAAATACCCTGTTTTAGTTCATACGAACCAACATGAACGTAGCTTCGTGACCTTCTGCGGCTCAGGCATGGTCACGGAATTATTACACACGTATATAAGAATCTATATAAAATAGTAACGTGTAAAAATATGTGTTGTTCTATCCAAGACCACGTCTTCTACAATGTTAACCAACTGTTCTAAGATGATTCATTTTTCTTAGGAATTACAATCGAACCTCCTCGTCTCTGCGATGTATGTAGGTGTTACTAATAAGCATACATATAAGGTACGCGACCTTGTGACGTGAGATGAAAAACAAAAAAACGAAATGCGATTACCTATTTATCGCGTTTCATAAAATATTCAAATTTCTATCGTCGCATTTATCCGATATTAAGAAGAGTGCAAAAGGGTGCAGATTACGTATCGATGATTACACGCATCGTATAACGTATTACGTATACGCAATCTTTTTTGCATTTATAAAAATATATTTTTTACTAAGCATCTCCATTGATTTTAATACCAGGTCTGCGATTTCGAATTCACTGAATTATTTTTTCTTTTAATTTTTCGTTTAGTTTCTAATTTTTTTTTTTTCTATGTATTGTCGGTTTTTCTTTTCCTTACATTAAAATTGCACAAGTACAATTCGATGTAAAATAAATAATATTCGCGTTACAAGTAATAGTTTTATTAAATTTATTGCCAATATTGTTATGCAATAAAATTCGTGAAATCAACATTTGGCAATTATTAGTTGTACCAAATAACTAGTAAATATGAAAATGAAAAAAAAAGAAAGATAATTTTTGCATTCTTCTTTTTTTACATTTATTACTATCTCGGATGTGTAGCGTAATTACACGTGTAAGAAAAAATTGTCGGACAATTTATTCCTATTTCTAGACTATGCTATCGTTAGTTTTATAATAAGAGCATATGTATGCACGTGTCATATACCTATATATGTGCATATCTCCATGTATATATGTACATATAGACACATATATACCTGGATCAAGTAAATGGTAAATACGGACTGACCAGAATAAGATAATAATGTTAAGGTAAATAAGAATCGTCGCCGAGTGTTTCACCGGGGGAAAAAAATATAAATCATTTATAGACAGAAGTGTATAATAAAATTCAAAAAAATCATCTACATGCGATAATGGCTCTCGGATCTATTTCTAATAGAAAAAAAAATATATAGAAAAAAAAAACTAAAAATTATACTTATTAGATAAACGATAAATGAATTTAGGTAAAGTGTAATACTATACGTGCGTGACTAATTTGATTCTAATTTTTTTTCTAACTTTTCGGGTTTGTTTTATTAATATCCTTTCAAGTTACATAGAACATATACGTGTGTAAATCTTTCATCGAAAGAAAAAAGAAAAAAAAAATTAATTAAATCCGAAAAGCAAAAAAATAAGTACATGATTCAGTTTCATTAAACATGCGACATCACATGACGGTAAGATATAAATAATACGACAACAATTCTCGCATTTGTCGGCATCGTTATAAAAAATATGACGTAACTCGATATAAATGGGATTAAACGCGAGTTCTCTAACCTCATCATCATCATCATCATCCTCGCGGCATCATCGATATGTGCTCATGCAAGTAAAATAAAAGAAAAGAAAAGAAGAGGAAAGAAAATAATTCTTGTAACAATAATAAATTCTCTACAGGAAGTGAGCACGAGATCGAAATAAATTCCTATCTATCTCGATTGAAGTGGAGTAGGATATTTTTATGTTTGTTATGGTCTGCACAGCTGATGGGAGCGCTCGCGTGCATATGGATAGGAAAAAGAAAAAATGAAAAAGAAAAAGAAAGAAACAATTAAGATATACACGTTTTGTAGCTGTATTTTATTTATATGCAACAAAACCACGAGTACCTAACCGAACCCGAAAATTTCGCTCTATGAGTCTATGAGAATCTTTACTGCATGTTAAAATAAGGGGGACAGTGAATGAACTTTGTACCCGCACAGCGGAGTCGGAGAGATAAATATATTAAAGTAAACTTTGATTCAATCACCCTTGATTAATCGAGTTCTTATTCTCTCTCTAATTGGTGGGACAAAGAGAAGTAGGAAGCGAAAATAAAATAAAAGAAACCCGTGGGACACGATCGAAAAAAATCTACATCGTGTATCAGAGAGAATCGAAAGAAAAAATTAAAATCAAATTAATTTCGTACAATTTTTGTCACGCTTTTTCGCTCGATAAAATCTATGTATCATACTTCAGAGTCTAAATATAATACTTTTAAAGATAAATAAAAAAAAGAAAAAAATTAAAGTCGTATGCCAGTCAGATTTATACAGTGACTAGAATTTGAGAGAGAAAGGGATAAATCGGAGTCGTCGTCCTCTGATCTGGTGTGCAGCGTATTGAGAAAAAAAGTAAAAGAAATAAAAAGGAATAAAAAAAAAAAAATGGTAAAGAGTTGCTACTCTATACTCTGTATGCTGCCGCAGCTGAATGAATAGCTGGAAACTTTTGGAATTTTCAAAGTAGGGCAGAATTATCGGAAATTTTACGGGTGCATGGTCATGTAAAATACTAGTATGATATCTACCCGGGGTATTGTTATATATTTATGCCTTCATTTGGTGCACATTTATTCGTACTGTATATGAGAGTAAGTACGCGAAAGCTTCACATGGTTGAGCTTCAAGGCCTTATTATCTGAATCCGAACGGGCGCAATTATTGCTGAGACAAATAACAAATAGAGAAGATTAGATAAGAACTTTGCCGAGGCTTTTACTCGTTTTCTGGTATTATTTATTCAGGACACCCCGCGTAAATTTTGAAAAAATCTCTGGTCGCTATAGCGTTATTTGTATACGTATGCGAATAAAATGAACAAATGGAAGTCGACGGATCAATGATCGGTAACGCTAATTTTAATTTTCGCAACGACGGATGACGTTGCAAAAATCTTGCAAAAAGATTTACGAAAAAAACTCCGGAGTCGTTTCAACAGATCTGCGATACACGGTCCGGTGCCGGTTACGATATAGAAAAATTTCTAATAATTTCGAAAAATAATAAGTTTTTACATTTTTTTTGTTCGTAGAATTTTTGCCCACCATCGAACGGCACCTGCAGGAGCAGAAGCTACCGAGTAATTAAAGGACACGCCGATTTGTATCAATGTCTCTTTTGTCGATGGTGCGTTGGTCAACTTCGTCAGAATTGAAGCAGTTGAGATAGTAATAAGGAAAAAGAAAAAGAAAAGAAAAGAAGAAGACGGCGGCGGGTAAAAAAAGAGGTATGAGGAATGCGAGCAACCTATATAAACGACGACGACGACGACCGCGACGTTGAACGTTGAACTGTTTTAAGGCGAGTCTAAGATCGCGAGTCTTCGTTGCGTCGTCGTCACCACGTCACCAACTGTGGCCACGGAGAAGATAAATGTTAATTGGCAATTATGCCTAATTTAGAATCCAAGTTATTTTACGTTTTCAACTTTTACTGTTAGCCAGGCATTATTGTATACGAAATATCTTCGCCTGCACGGGCTGATTTATCCGGATGCACCAAGTCTTAACGATTTCATTCATATTTTTTCCTTTTTTTTAGCATGTATTTTCATGGGCGCACCTTTACGAACACACCGCAGAAGAGAGAACCGCGAAGCTGTGAATAACGATATTTTATTCTCTGAACGCGAAAGAAATTTAGGTGAAGGTCTGCTGCCCTCGTCTGTCTGGTTGACTGCTACTCTGCAGACTACTACTACTACAATTACTTCGGATATCGTTGTAACAAATATAGGCGGTGTATACAGTCCAAGGATAAAGTTCGGATTTCTACATGAATCAAGAACAATAATTTAAAATATAATTAATTAAAAAATCCAGCACGTCATGCCAGCGAGGAAAGTGACTACGACACAATAATAATGTCTATCGGTTTCACTGTCGATCGCAGACTATTCTTCTGTTCCCTTTTTTTTTTTATTTCTTATGCAATCACATTCACGTTGATGTACCACGTTTGTGTTGTGTCTCCTCTCAAGAGTCGAGCTAATTGGAGTAATTACTTGAATTATCATGCAGAAGCTATTGTGTACTGAAAAAAAAAACCTGCTGTTGCTCGTGGGTTCTGGCACCACACTTACAACCATGCAACCGTACAGAGATTACTCTCCCAATTAGAACTGGACGATAAAGTAAGTCGCTGGAATGCGGGCTGCTGCTCTTATATGTATATATATGTGATTCTAACGGTCTGCATAGCTGAAAATCTAAAGTTGACAACACAGATAGATATGACTATTTATAGAAGGAATATTAAACACTTTGCATCAGACCAAAAAGAAGCAGTTGTTATAAGAACTTCACAGGAAATAATAAAAATGGAGAAGTGACTAATATCGTTTACCAGAAAGCTTTCAGCTGGATAGAGTGCCTGAAAATCATGGGAAAGCCCAATAGCTATGGAAAAAAAATTCGTGGATCTGGGAATAAACAATTACAAAGCATCGGCATGTTCTTGGGGCTCTTGGGTGCAATTATCTAGAACAATGCCTCAGAGTGTCCACGACCTCTTTTGCAATACATACGTATCGGTAGAAACTCTTGTTGAAAGTTTCTTGTCAATGCTCAATAGAAAGTTACAAGAAACAATTGAAATAAACCCAATTTACCTTTATAATCTTGTACTTCTTTTTGGTAGCCTGGTTCAGGTCCTCGTGTACTTTGTCCAATAGCCAAAGCAGGAATTCTTGAGCGTCATGTTGCAGATTTCCTCTGTACTGACTCCCGTATTTATCTACAACACTTTTAAAGGCAGTGCTCATCTCCGGGTCGTATTGACAACTCCATATTGCCTTGAGAAGCAGTGCGAGCTGCTCAGTAATTTCACCCTTGGTTCCATATTTTTTAGAGTTTAGTTTATTCCTTCTGGATAAATCGACTTTATACTGATCGAGAACAAAATACTCCGCTAAGATATCGGTGTGCGACAAGCACTGAAGGACAGCGTTCATAAAGCAGGTATTTCCGTGGTTCCTGAGACCTATGACACCAGGAACTCTGTCCGGAGGTATGTGCGCCGGTCTCGGAGGTGGAACCCTGATATCGTTGGTGCTAAGACTCAAGCTATCGCAATTCGTAGGTTTCTGATGCTGAATGCCCACGCTTGACATATGCTGTACCATTTTGTTGATCAATTTCTTCCACGAAGGTCTTCTGAAGATTTTTCTGTTAACTTGTTTGTTGTTGTCAGCTTGTCGCTCTCCATGATGCGAGAAATTGGATCCATGAATTTGATTTTGGTGGTGATTATTCTGGTCGGAGTTACTTTTGATATTTCCTTTAACGCTCTGGGTCGAGGTGGTTATAGTAGTCGTCGTGTTAGACGAATCCTTAGACGAGTCCTTATGTTTTATACGACGTTTAGACATTTTGCCTAAAGCTGCTTTCTGAAATGGATTTTTCGGCAAAGTAAAAGTCCGCCTAAATCTGGCACTGCTCGTATTCGTATCTAAATTTTTATTAACAAGCGCCGAATCCCCGTCGATTCTTGGCACCGACTTTCCTCCTGACACTTTAACCTCTTCCACGCCCAAGTCACTCTCTGACACCGATTTCATTACACCGATTTTAACACTGTTCATTGCTCACATTACACAAAACATTTTATACCGCTCTCTTCCATATTGGCAACCTACAATTCACTGGATCACATCTCCCCGGTATTCACTAATCCTCTAAAATAACTCAAATAAAATAATACACGTCAGTAACCGATCCAACAGACTGCATTTAACACTCAACGCTCTCTACTAGCTGCTGCTACCGTCAACGAGGATCGGAGGCTAGCGGCCATTTGCCAAATATGATTACGACCATCCAACGACGACGCTGCCGAGTCTTTTCCGGCCAGCACTGAGAGGCGCCACAATACGGTTGAATCAAATTTGTATGTTATTGGGATATTAATTTTAGTGACAGGGGGCGACGTCTGAAGGGGGATGAAGCAATGAGCAGTGCACTTTATGCAGTTTTCAAGTCGGTAAGGAAAGTACGCGCGCTATTTCAATACCCGCCCGCGAAGCTGCATAATTTGAAAATTAAATTAAATTCTTGAGTCAATTTTCATTATCTTCTAGCGCTCTGCTAGCGCTAGCAAATATTCCAAACTGGCAGCGTCAAAATATGAGAACATCTAAAGGTATAATATTTCTGCTGATCATCACGTTTTTTTACCTAGTCTGCATTTACTTTAGTCTCTGCTATCATTCTCTACATAGTTTTCATGGCAATGGTTTCATTCACATTATTTAATTCATCGTCCACAATTCTTCTTTTAATTTTCAATACCCATCCTCAAATAATTCAACTAACAGTCGCCTGGAACTTTTCCGATGTTGGACTTTCCCAAAATGTACTTATATGGAGATTCACTATCTGGAGAAACAGAGCTTACCTAGCAGTACCCAGGTATGAAATCAAGTACTCTGAGAATTCAAAGAAACTAATCTGAAATCTTCCCAAATAAAACAGATGGGCTGAAAAATCTAAACCACAATTCACATTGCTCGAAGCTCCGTGGCCTGAAAATGCACAAACTAATCTTTTACAAGTTGGCGTGTTAAGCAGCGAAATCGTTCCATATCCCGATGCGAAATCACAAGAAGAAGGAATCTGTGAGGATCTACAATCCATAACCGGGATCGACACGGATTTAAGGGGACGTCTTTGGGTCCTAGACGCCCCAATACTCAGCAAGTGTAAACCGAAAATAGTGATATACGATTTGCGTAGAAACGAAAAGGTAAGACCAACTACACTCATCATATTTTTTCCCCGTATGGCTTAAGAAAATTGACAACTTAATCAGCCTCGGTTAATCAGGTGTCCGCAGTCTCTAAACATTCTTATAATTATAGTAATTACACATTACGCATTGCAGTTCCGGTTAACTAATTCCCATAAACGCATCACGCAGTATGTACATGTAATTTAAAATGTTCATATATTTTCCCCTGCCCACAGCACAACCTGTGTAATTATCTTTAAATAATTAATTACAACGTCGCGTACACATGCATATGAAATTTGCAATATTTCATCGCCAAGTTCGTTCGAGAGGAAATTATCCTGATAGATTAAAAATATTAGAATAATTTATTCAGGTCGCCGAGACAAATCTTGATGGGATTTCTCCTCATAATTTAAGATGTCTCGTAGTAGACCCCGTCCTAGGCCAATGGGGTACTCAAGCCTACGTCAGCGATCCTGGAGATGAAAACCTAATCGTTTACAGTTTGGGTAGAAACAAAAAAAATAAATAATAAAAATAGTGTACATAATTGTTTTACCTTTTTGCTAAAGAAACGTAATCCTTTTTGCATGTCTAATACAGCCCAGAGAAGTTGGTGGAGATTAAAACTGACGAAGGATCAATCATTTTTCCCAAAAATATTCACAACTGATTTGGCAGTGTCCCGTAAAAATTCAGTTTTGTATTTCACTGGTTACCAATCAGACGATTTGTTCAGCATCGACTTGGAACCCCTTAGAAACGGGGGCGGGTACCTCAGTTTGCTGAAAAATGTTAGTATATTTATATAAATATGAAAACCACGAGTGCACATGACGTTTTTTTTTACCAGGATTCTTTGATGGGAAACAGTTCAGTTTCGTGGGTTGGTTCAAAGTTGGGATCATCGTCCGGACTTTTCTGCGATCTTCGGGATGGTCTGCACTATTTTATGGTGACGGAAATGGCGAGCGTCAGGTGGGACTCCAAGGAAAAATTGGAGGCAAGAAGGATAAGCGAAAGTTATTGCATAATACAAAAGCAAAATAATCGGTCCCGTTTTATGCAACGTCTGTAGAATTCACATTACAGTTGTTATTGTCCTTACTGTTGACCGCCGCGGTCAAAACAGGTTTTCCGATTCAAGCGTGGAGATAATTGGGCCTGGGTTAACTAACAGCATGCGGCCCCCTGAATTATTTTTCTTGCAATTCATACCAACCGTTTTTATACTTTCAAGGCGGAGGGCCACGCGGTGATCGTTCAGTCAGAGGCAGTTCCATCTATAACCGACTACGCGTTTGACTCACAGAAAAACGTATGGGCTATCGTAAACGAGAAACATCCGCTAAAAAAGAGCAAAGGTAAAACCGGATACTCTAAGTACAACGGCAAGACGAAACGACGGACCATCAAAGTCTGGAAATATAACCCGTTCATATTCTGAACTAGAATTAAATGCTGCAAGATTTCCGAATAAACTTATCCGAATCATCGAATCTATTTGATCAGATAAAACGTGTAGTTCATAATTTATTATCCCACATTATCTTTAATTAATCATACGAGGCACTGGTTTCAGGTTTACGCCTCAATTACAAGCAACTAAACCGAGTAAAGTATTCATCATAAACTGTCATGAAAAGCAGATTTTCTCAGTTTCAAATTTTCCGGTGTCAGAGAAACGTAGAAAAAATCTGTACTAACTCCTTAAAATCCTCGAAATATTGCAATACTTTATTGCTTCTTTTTTTTTGATTTCATTTTTTTCACACTTGGCCTAGATCATGTCCTCATGACATTTAATATTCTAACGTTGTAAAATATAATTGGCAAAATAGTTGCGCAACTATAGGTAGGATATATGACAATCGATCGTGTTGGTTATGATTGATATACAGAATTCCATTATCCTTATGCAGCCCCCGTGGTTAAAAAAATTAAAGAAAAAAAATAAAACAAAGTCATAAATTAAAAAAAAAAAATTACCGGCCGTGAAACTGGAACGTAAGGTGAAAGTAATATCGGGTGTATAAGAATTGAACTTTGCAAAGTCTGAGCATCGGATATAAACTGGAACTTGATCGGTGGTTACATTATTTATGACAGTCCATGAAACTGGATAACATTTCTGATAAATGATTGTAAAAGAAACACACACACAGAAAAAAAATTCACGAACAATAATTATTATAACATTCTTTAATAATTATTAATAATATTACATGTCATTGACAATGGCTCTACTATCATCCTTGAAAAAATTCTGACCCTTCGTTCGCCCGACGAACAAAAAGCCAATAATTTCAATCTATTCAAAACTTGCGGGGCGAATTTTTCAATAAATTTTGCACTGGTCAATGTTGTCCTCTGAAATTGAACAGCTGGAGAGATAAAATAACAATGACGGAACAACCGTTTGACTAGAATATTATCATGGATAAATTGTAATTTCGAAATAATGAAATTTGTTGAAAGTTCTTTTAACGGAATTGAATTAATTTGTTTTCATTCTATCGGATGGTTTTACGGGGTATTCAGTCATCGCAGGTTTTTACGAGGGGATGAAGCACGACGGAAGGACCAGTGCAGCCCACGGTGTTCTGAATGAAGTCGTAGAAGTTGCTTTCGAGGACCCACATGAGACGTTTGTAACCAGGTACAACTGCGGTAGCGAGACGGCAATCTCCGCCCTTTTGTACCAGCAGGAAGTTGTCGCTTTTAAATGCCGTTTCTGTATTCCACATGTAGATATCTGGTTCACCTGAATAAAACGAAAAACAAAAATTCATCAATTTCTCAGTATACGCATGTACAACAAAAATTGCGCAACCGCAACGCGCGTTACGAAACGTTCTATTAAAAATACAAAAGTACCCACGCAATGAGTTGCGTTATTCGATCGTTTAATACGACGAACTGAATGTAGGTAAGTCAATGTTATCGGGAAAAAAAAAAAAAAAAAAATTGTTCAATCAAACTCACCTCGTCTTCTGAAGAATATCGTGACGCCGTTATCGGTTCCGAGTAAAACAATTTTGTCGTTTTTCACTCCAACGTCAACGACGGCTCCGTTAGTCGATCCTTTTCGAAGATGCTGTGTTTTGATACTGAACATACGGCTGGAGCTCAGGTATGTAAAGTACAAAACTGAAGTACCGCATGATTTCCTTGCGAGAGCCAAATAAAGTACGTCTCTTCGTGCACATCCAAGTGTAACTGCTTTCGGAAGAACGACGCGATATCCTTGCATTTGGATAGCGTTGTAGATGATCAATGCTCGAGTTGCAGCGTCGGAAATGTAAAGGAAAACTTGCCCATCTGGAGTAGAATCCACGACAAGATATTGCAGACGAGAAGCTGAGCTTACGAGGTTTCCAAGATCGATAACTTTCAAAACCTTTCCGGTCTTGGTGTCGATCGCCAAAACTTTCGGTGGACATCTTCGAACGGGTTGGGCGTCAAGAGTGTTCACAATTCCTACGTCGAGAACCCAAAGATTTCCCTGTGAATCTACGTCGAGATCTACGACGCTCTGAATCGCTGCACAATTTCCTTCTTCTTGCATAGCCCAACAGGGGAATGGAGCTACGCTCAGTGGAGAACAGCCCTTATTTTTAAGGGAAACTACACCGAGGGAAAATGGTACTCCGGTCTTGAAACGTGGCATGGCTACGTAGACTTCATCCTTGTTGAATTGCATCCTAGTTGCAATTATGTTGCGAGGAATATGACGTCCATTTTGCTGATAGATATTTTTCGTACTCGCACATGGCCAGACCAAATTTCTTCCTGAGAAAGTGAAAGAATATTCTGGTACCACCTGCTTATCACACGATGATGCTGACACCAGATTTGCCACTGCAAGGGCGCAGATTGCGCCCAAAAGGAGCTGATTCATCCTGTACGATCTGGAATTAGAATAATAATTAGTAAAACTTGTCGTGAATTTGTAAAAAAAATATTTTTTTTTTGTCCGACGATGAGCTCACCAGATGATGTGTTGAACTGAATTGACGAAAGTACATGTGAAATTCTTTTGTCGCTGATATATATAGTCCATGGTCAGATATCCGTATTTGTTTATATCGTTTGTATAAATATAATTTTTTTTGTTTCTACTGCATTGAAGCATAAGGCGAAATTTCGAAACATGCTACAAAATGAATAGCGTTGCGTCGAATTTGACCTTCGTAGAATCGCGTCATTAAATTTCTTCCTCATGCTCTTCGCCGTATGACGGCCAACGTGAATGAGGATGTTTATCAAATGAAAGATAAAAAAATCTGTATTATATATATTTTTGTGGACAAACAGGAAGGGATCCCCTGAAGGAAGTTCGTAACCTCCGGAATTCAATCTCATTTCTGAGATTCATTAGTTTATCGATCAGATAAATATGAAAGAAACAAAAAAACGATATCATGTTCGGAATAAATAGTTGTGCGAAATGTATATAGGATTACAATAGTTCAGCAAAAGTTGTAATATTAATAGCGCAACTTTCGCTGTACGGCAAACCGCAAAGCGCGAAAAATAGAAAGAAAAAATAAATAATATATGTAAGACGAAACGATTGTCACGTATGAAATTCTAGCCTACATCATGATCCGATTAGTAGTAAAAAAATAAAAATTGAAAAAACGAATCACGTCTAAATGGAGCGATTATCATATTTTTCTTTTCGCTCATAATTGAGACCGTCAAAGGAATTTTACACGATTAAAATTATACGCTTACGTTTGCGTATCAAAATTATTGTTTTCTGTTTTCTGTTTCGGTTATTATATTTGTTAAACATTTCGTAAGAACTTTTTAATCGTGACCATATTATATGTCTTGGGTGTATAAATATGTGGCGTAACTTTTATCCGGTCAGTCTGTCTCTCATTGTCAGTCCCGGGGACTCATCGTTAGCGCGGTGATTGAAGGAAAAAAAACGAAATAATTTTGAAAAAAATGCTGCGATTTTTAGCGGTGGCGTGCGCCCTCGCCGCCGTAACTACGGCGTTCGACGTTAACCGCGTTGAACAACAAAGCGTGCAATGGATCGGAGGTTCTTTCGAATGGCCGTGTACGACGACCAAAAAACTTTTCGTAAACAGCGGCCAATACGTCAACAAACATATAATCGCTACTCGTGCTGCGATTTACAAAGACGAAGCCATTTTGGCTCTGCCCAGGTAATTTGTATGACATATTTATGGATATGAAAATGAAATTTTTCTTTTGCTAATCTGTCTGATTTTTTTAGATTCAAGTCTGGAGTCCCTGTTACCGTTGCTAAAGTTTCTCTCAAGTCGAAAGGCTGCTCCGCAACTTTGACAGCTTTCCCTTGCTGGTCACTCCAAGAAGAAGGAACCTGCAGTGCGTTCCAGAACGTAGTTGACCTTTTCCTTGACCCTCATGACATCGTGTGGTTCCTTGACACTGGTGTTGTAAGGACCCTCGAAGAGCCTGTCTACAGATGCCCGCCGAAGGTCGTTGCTGTCAACGTAAAGACTGGAAAGGTAAGAAAATCTCGAGTCAGTTATAATCTGCATTTTGTCTTTTCGATGTTCGAATCATTAATTTTCTCTTTTTTGATCGAAGGTTGTCAAGACGATCGACCTTGGCGGTCTCGTCAGCCAGTCTTCCCGTCTGCAGTACCTCGTGGTCGATTACTCTCAGGATGGACGAATTACAGTTTACGTTTCCGACGCTGCAGCCCGAGCAATTTTGGTTCTCGATGTAAATTCCGGTAGCAGTTACCGTGTGATTCTTCCAAATGCTGTAACTACGGGTGCAGCTCGTCGCGACGTTCTTTACTTGGCGCTTCTTCGTCGTTCCGATGGAAGCAGTTGTTTGGTATTCACGTACCTGAGCAGCACTAGAATTTTCACGATCAGAACCGAATATCTGAGGAAAGGATCTGCGGCTGGCAAGATCCACGATCTTGGATCAAAATCGAAGAGCATCGTCATTTTGGGAACCGACAACGGCGGTGCTCTGTTCTTCAGGAACGAGGCGTCTTCTCAAATCTACAGATGGGACAGCGCTCACTGTTTCAAACCAGAAAACTTCCAACTCGTTTATCAAGGCAGCGAATGTCTTCTCCCTACCCATGTCGTCGTCGATTATAAACGCGGACGTATGCGTGTCATGGAATCAAATTTCCCCGATTATATTCAGGGAACTGTTGGATGTGGAGCTAATCAAGCTCTAACAATTATGCAGGGATATTCCTGCGCTAGATAAATTAAAATACCATCAATTTAAACGTCATCGATATATATATTTGAGGATATATTTAAATAGCACACGCCAATGGATACTCCATTTTGAATTGATTTTATGTAAATAGATCATTATCGCATATTTCGAAATTTTCTTTTTTTTTGTGTTCTGTTCCTATTAATTTTTATCCATATTTCATCACGGAATTATATATGGAGACATCGTATTTCGAGCTAGTCAAAGTGATCGTGCTATGAAAAAGTTGTTTTTTTTTCAAAATTTCTATCGATTCACCAAAGATATTCGCGGAACTGCTATATTAATCGAACAATAAAAATGAAATTAAAATAAATAAAGAAATGAATATTTAAAAAAATCAAGAATTGATTATTATCCCATTCACCACATCCTCCCATCACGACTCTTTTTCATTTTTCTTCATTTTCGTGGGTTACGCCCTTCCTGCAAACTTCACATGTCATAGCGACTCGATCATACTGAAATGTCCGGTGAAATTTATCGCAGTATTAATAATAAATCGTGACTTGCATTTTCAACCGCATGTTTTCAAGTCAACGAAGTGCAGTTTTACATGGCAATGCAAATTCCATTTTTCTCTTCTTTTACCTCTACTTAAAAACAAACAAAAAAATAAAGAAAGAAACTAAAGTACACTAGAATAAATTAACGCGTAACTGCACGTATATATGCCATAATAATTGGCTTTTATAGAAAGGCTAGCGGTAATTAATTAATCAAATTCTTAACACAATATCCTGATCAGATAAAAAAAGAAGAAAAAAAAAGAAAAAGACGTGCGTGCAAAATTTGTACTCACATTAAACGTATTATATTATATACATAATATGGACTCATGCGCGTGTAAAATAATTACATATTTCGTAAAGTTCGCGAACCTCGGAGTTTAACGATAAATTCGAACGATGCAAAATTACGTGGGCGTTTGTAAGCAGCGAGCAAACCAGCTGGTATTTGTTCCATACGATAATTAACATCATGTCCCATTGTTCGCCGTAATAACGTTGTTCTTTTTTTTTTCTTTTTTTCTTTTCCCTTTTTCTAATCCTTGTGAAACACAATTGCCAGACAGTTACAACGTACTATAACGATATCATAAGTTCAACGTTTATATTTTCAGAAATAAAAGGCAAAAATATATAAGACATACTTTTTTCTTTCTTTTTTTTTACCTCCACTTTCACCTCCGGAAGTGGATGTGAATTTTTTTGTAGCGGAAAATTATGTAGGTAGAAAGGTGAATTTTCGGATCGTTTTATGAGAATAAATATAAGTTAAATTCTTGAAAGGTTTAAACATAAATTATCGTATACGTATACGTGTGTACAGAAATAATACACTCCTCTTTTACCGGGACTGGTTACACTCCAGTAACTTTAGGATTAGAACTAACGCAAGCTTTCCTTTCTAACAAAAGCGAATATATATTGTATCTGATCTAATAGCACATACGGCATGCGTACGGAACACATGCAGTTATGTATGTGTATAAATAGTTCTCATTGCGATGTATTATGTGCAGTATTATACGAATATACATTTAATAAATTTACACGCGAGTAACATCGATACACATTATTATGTAATTATCATTAATATCCCAGATCTAATTATCTTCACCCAATCGTTCGAGTATATGATATATAATAGAAATGTATACATGTATAATTTACAGGAACTATGTCAAACGTTTAGCTAACTCTATGTAACTATGGGTAATATACCTACAGTATATAAATAACAGGATATGAGTAATAAAATTTTTTTTCCAAAAAATTTCCACCGGTTTAATTTATCCAGTTTGAAATTAACCACAGATTTAGTATAACGTGAGTAAATTTTCAATCTCGCCAAGTTTCGTTATCTGTTATGTATAGATTATCGATTTATATTTATGCTTATCTGTCGAATATACAAGAAATAAATTATTCGGACGATTGAATCTCGTTTAAATCGTCCTTTGAGATAATTGTAAATTTATATGTTCGAAGTTGGAAAGAGATATGTACTTGAAATAAAAGAAAAATGAATAATTAATAAATAATGATTAGTGTGATTTATTACGTCACTTTATCGTTGATTCTTAGTGCTAACGTAACGTGTAATTATACAGCAAGTTGATTCAGGACGTGAAATGCACTTTATAAAATTATGTTCGTTCACAGGACTGTAATCAACGCGATATGGGGAGGTGTGGTTATATTTTATGATAAAAGACAGGACTCACACGGGTGTCCTGGTTATTTGAAAATAAATTACGTCACACTACTCATTTATAATTCTGCAGATATTAAAAAAATGTTTATCGACATCGCGATCTGGTAAATGAAATTCGCGCGCATACAAGTGAACCGATAATTTAATGGAATTTTGACCGTAATGACAACGACAATTAGTCCACGACCTTGAAATTTGTCTTATTGTAAATGTCAAATATGTCAATTGCGTTGGTTTTAAACGAGCAACAAATGAACGGCACTTTCAGTTGGACGGTAAAAACTTACTCAGGAGACACTATCTGCCGTTTTATGCTGTATACCTCAAGACTTTCAACGTACCAATCTGATGCCAAGGGCGTTTATCCGTGCAATTTACCAGCCGCTACTGTACAGACATACGACAAGAATCATTGATCGACAAGTATACATATCCAAATTTGTTTTATTTATTGCCCTGCCGGAAGGCACCGCCTTCTAATTTCTATATTATAAGTTCATATCATTTGATACGCCCGAGATATTCACGCAACCAAATTTAAGTAGCTACTATGATTAATTATTTTCATTTTCACTTTTTCTGCGTTTTTTTTTCTCACACGAGTAATGTATAACCAGTTGCATATATTATTGGTCCAATTATAATGTACATATAACAGACGGACATTCGTTTGACTTTTGCAAAATTTCGATGTGAAATCTGGAGCGTGAATCGGGTCATAAAATGCCACGGGCATAAAATATCCATTTTGCATTTTACTTTCAAAAACAATTTTGAAAAAGAAATTATCTCCCCATATTCACCCCTACCTTTGTAAATGGGGAGAATACTTGCAGAATCCATTGTTTTTTTTTACCTTTTTTTTCGACTCATGTCATAATGGAACACCTTCAAAAAATTCCACCTTTCATTCCTTCGTATATGACCTTTACCTCCATTACGCGACCGTACACCAATAGTTACTTTTATCACAGTCAACGATCTAATACGGCGATCGGCACGACGACCCGAAACGCAAAGACAAATTGTTTCATTATAAGAAACACAAGAAAAAGAACAAAGGAATTACCAAAAAACCTGCACTGCGAGTCGTTCGGTTTCATCGGATCCCGGAGATCTATAGATCGCAAGGTCGCGTTTATTCGATCGGTTCCGGGACACGCTATACATATACCTGCGTTGGGAACGTATGAAGAAAAAATTTTCTTTTTATTCAAAAAATTTCTAGACAGGTGCAGCGGGATAAACAATATGTGAGATTCATTGAACCTTATAAATTTGTTTCATGTTCTTTGTCAGACCTGCGGTGTAGATCCGTAGGATATGTGAGAAAACCGGCACACCCAGCCCTGCGATCGTGATAAAAAAAACGACCTTTTTTTGTTGTGGTATGTTTTTTTTTCTTTCCTTCTTTTTTGTTTTCGAACAGTAGAAGTGTACCGAGTAGGAGGGGGCAGAATGTGTGCAGAAACTTAAAGTTTATAATGTCTTGTGTACCCTTACCACTGTTACATAGCGAATGTCCCCGTACAGTGTAGAGACGGGGAACTTTGCATCGAGTAACCATAGGATATCGGACCAGTTCTCGTTTCTTGTTCGTTCATTCGCCCACGAACTCAATCTTGGAGTGGTAGTTGAGTCAGTTGCATTCTATGCGTTATCGTTTGATCTATATCAATATAGGTACATGTTCTAGTGGCGTGTAAGTCATTGCCAAAAGAACGGAAGAAGACACAAAAAAATCGACTCGACGCGACCAAGAGTCGCAGTGTTCCGGAAGAACTCTTCTGCGCGAAGATCAAACCCGGGAAGAAGAGGGAAAAAAAATAAATAAAAATGAAGTGAGTAAAGAAAAAACAAAAAATATAAGAATAATTGTGACCGTATGTGTAAAGAAAAAAAAAAAAAATTAGTATCATATAGAATATGTAGTAATATGACTTTGTTCAAATTTGAAAATTTATTTGATTTTTTGCGAGTTATTTCCTTTGATCTCCTGAGAATTTGCTGCCGGATATTTGACCGGGATACCGCGATCCGAAGTGAACCGATTTCGAACTTATGTAATCTGCATCTATAATGCATTGAATTCTGCATTCGCTAAGTGCTAATGAAATTTGTATACAAAGACTTGTTATTAGTTTCGGTTTTCTTTTCAATCGCGACAAGGCCGAGGGCATCTATGCGTGCAGTTAAGGAAATTCGGAATTCGTTGGAAATTGAGAATCTGAAAGAGAAAAGAAGAAAAAAAATCATAGACTGCACCGTACGCTAGTGGTATCGATCAATTTTTTCAACGTCACTCGACATTATTGTTACTGTTATAAATTATTGTTAGACGCTATTTGGAAAACAGCATTGTTCGTTTGTCTTACTATACATATACATACAAAACTAGAATATTTTGAAATTCCTTCAAGAATGTATAGTTTATAAACAGCCATGATACGATTTCCTGTGGAATTAAATTCCTCAACTATTCTTCGTTTTAATTTTACGGTAAAAAATTAAAAAAAAACGAAACGTTAAATCGATAATATTTGACAAGAACGACTCGATAAAATACATATCTAAACTCCATCTACGTGTACTGTCGGTTAAGTCAGATTACGTTAAAAGCTATAGTAGGTTATTTTCAATGAATCGGAAACTAGAATACGGCAGAGTAAAATATATGTAGACAATTACAGGCGCGGAAGGCATTTAAATCCTACGAACTACAAGACTAGCTGGTTGTATACGGTGGCGATAAAAATCCTTCACGCTGAGCGAGCAGCCCCGCGACTTTGTTCGACAAGACGCGTTTATTTTCCGCACTTTAATTTACTACGTTATCCAGCGTAGGAAATTTAATACCTATATTATAACCAGATCTCCGTAAGATTATACCTACGTCATTCCGAAACTGGAGAACTTTTCTCCGTATCCAACCAAAATGGATTTCTTTTTTTTTTTTTTTTCAAGATGTATTTTATACAATCATTACGCGCAATTACCGTGTTAATTTATCCTCCTGAATTAGGTCCTTGATACGATTTTCAAATATTTCTTCGACAGGAATAATATTTTGGCGACCTACTTCCTCGCGGTCTTTTATTCGATCCTCGGAGTTTCTTCGGGGACGAATAATAACCAGCTTGAAACTATAGCTCAATGGCAGCTTTTGGACTATGCTTTTCCCTACGATCCTACGTACCTGGGTAGTTTTCGTCCAGAGAATGTCGTTCCAACTGGAATCGAAATCGCATGGCATCGCATCTTCATAGCAACCCCCAGACTCCGGGCCGGAGTTCCAGCTACCATAAGTTTCATCCCTCGGGACGTTCCTCTGGGAAGCAGCCCGCAGCTTCAGGTAAGATGTCTTTAAAAGCAGAAAAGTACATTCATCCAATAGTTTTTCTTCATTTTTTCTATCAATTTTTTCATCCTTTCTTCCAGGCTTTTCCATCATGGGATTGGCACGGCGCGGGACGCGGCGATTTGAATTGTACCGGACTAATTTCCGTCTACAGAATTCGTCTCGACAGATGCAACAGACTCTGGGTACTCGACAGCGGAGTTATGACCTCGATTGACGATTTTACGACCGTTTGTCCACCAAAATTATTAATATTCGATCTTCAAACCGATCGATTGGTCCGCACGATACAATTCCCTCGAGATGTAAGTATAATAATAATAATAATAATAACGACAATAATAATAATAATGAAAAATAAGGATCGCTTTACACGCGTTTAGAAAACCGCAAACTTTCTCGTATAAAAATTATCGCGGCCTGTCAGGATCATGTATCGATTTGTACACAGGTATTAAAACTCGTAACTGATTTTTTTCGTTATCTTTTTTTTTTTTCTTCTCCTTTACAGTCTGTCCGGCAAAATTCGCTTTTCACTAATCTCGTTATCGACGAGACATCGGCCACGACTTGCGACGACGTTTTCGTCTACATCACAGACACGGCAAACGCAGGTGAGAATAAAAATATAAAAATTGACGACGAGAAATAAGAGATGGGAAATTGACGGTAAATAATTTTTTTTCGTTTTTCCTTTTTTTTATAGGAATTGTCGTTTACGATGGAGCAGCCGACAGAAGTTGGAGGGTAACGCACGCTTCTATGTTACCTAATCCTGATTACACGATGTACCAGGTAATTTGAAATAAATTTTTCTAATCTTGATCCCCTCCCCCCGAAATGTGATTTAGAATTGGACGAATTTTACTTCTGTTTTACGCAGATTGGCAGCGATACTTTTGAGCTTTTCGACGGCGTAGTTGGATTGGGTTTTTCGGCGCGATTGGGAACTTTGTATTTCCAACCACTGGCGACCGATCGTCTTTTCAGCGTTCCAACATCAGCTTTGCAAGCTGGACCTCTGCCGTTCGGCGAACAATTGCCTGTAACTTTAGTGGGAAGAAAATCAAGCCAAGGTATCGGATTGGGTGTGGATCCCACGGACGATTCGATCCTTTTCGCACCACTCACAGAAACGGCAATCGCCGCTTGGCAGCCGCAGACTAATAACCAGAGGTATAGAAAATTTTGTAAAAAATGAAGAAAAAAAAAAAGAAGTCAAAATTAGAAACGAGCGATGATAATAACTCCTGAAATATTTATTCCCACAGGATACTCGCCTACAGTCCGGAGCAACTTCAATTCACTGCTGAGATTAGGTGGGTCGAACGCGACGCTGGAAATATATGGGCCTTGTCATCTAGGTTCCAGAAATTTTTCAAAAATCAAGTAAACCCTCGGGATATAAATTTGCGAATTCTGAGGCTTAGGAATGCTCCGGTTCCTCCTCCAGCAGGACCCCTTCTACCTGCGACGAATATTTACAGACAAATTTACCCAGTTTTTGGACGTAATTTCTACAACAATACCGCAATCGGTTTCTGATTTATATCATGGTGAAATTGTTCTCTTTTTTTTTTTCTTCCTACGCAATGATTCCGATCTGATTATTTTTTTCCATTACATTTATGCTAGTTACCATGACGATATGACCTCGAAGGTTTTTTCCTGTAGATATCGTACAGAAATTATTTTTTCTTCTCTTCTAAATAAACATAAAATTTTGAAATTTAAAATTACGCAGTTGTCGTACTCGCTTGACAAAATTCAATGAGGTATTTTTATGAATAAAATAAATTTTGCACGCGATGCAAAAACGCATGCAATTACACGCGTATAGAATAAGTTTTATGCAACGTAGGCGAATTCCTCTTTTTGTATATAACTTATAGAATGGTCACCTACGTACTCGAGCATCAGATTTTAATAACATTGTATTTTTTTTTTCGTAAAAATAGAAATAAATTTTAACACGTAAGATTTTTGTTTTTATCATTTTCATTTTCCATTCCCAGAATTATCTTCAACTATATAGCGTTTGTTCAGCTGAATTTGAACGCGTAAAAAAAAATTTCAATTAACAAGATCAACGTTCGTTTACGCGCAATTGATCGAAGATTTTTTACGTAATAATGAACAAATATTTTTAATACAATTACCAAATGTAAATTACGTGCCTCATGTCTATAATATGAATTTGAATACCTGCGTAATTACTGTGCAAATAGATGAAAATTTCCGATCATCTACATGCAGATGACTGTAGTGAAATACAAATAAAGTAAAATTAGTCGTAACTGTATTCGGCAATATTGAATTAAAAATGAAGAGGTATTTTTTTCAATTATCACCGACTTTTCCATTAGATAATATTAATTGTTTAAGTCTGCACGGTTCCTTGTTTTATGTAACCCGCATTTCAGATCGGTGAAGCAGGTCTCGTATCTTTGTGCAATGAATAAAAAAAAAAAAATAAAATGTTTATAATTATTTGAATAACAAAACGATGCGTTATATTAGAATGACATATGTATCCGCACATGGGGTTCGTGTAGGTATCGGATAAAAGTGAAGGTCAAAGGTCAGCCTTGTTACCGGTCAGCAAACTGACTTTGAGCAGACGTTCACGCCCACGTTTTGTTCTATGAGAAAAATAAACACAAGGAATAAATAAATTGAAAAAACAAATAGAATTGCGAATTGCGAATTTAACGGATACAAATTCCGTATGATCACGTGAAGAGGATTCGCGGGCGAACGAGCACGCGTATAATGCGGTCGCAATTTCAATGAAAAAAAAATGTCTACCATCCATGCAGGTGTAAAATAAAAATGTCAAAACAACAAAAAAAATAACAGTCATAGAACGTCGAAGAACGTGGAGACGGAGAGATAATAGAAAACCGCGCGGTCGGTTGACTCGTGTGAATTACAGTGATACTGATTTTCTGCTGCATTCCATACGATACGCGTGACGACGGGAAAATACGTTGTATCACGAGACGTATATAAAAATCGACGGTTTTTAATTTTCTTTATTTTTAACTCACAATTAGGTCTTTTTTTTTTCTTTTTCTTCTTCTTCTTTCCTTCTTCCTGAAAATTTTAATGACACGGTTGAATATCACGGGGATATATTTAGCGTATAGCGTATGTAATTTTTTAATTTTTTTTTTTGGGTACTAAAATATATAATTCATTCGCTATTTCGCACGGTAATAAAATTCTACTATACGTAAAAAAAATACGCACACCTGTAGCGATCGTGAAATTCTATTGGGATAGTTTTCTCCTCGATTGTATGTTGAAATACTTCGTTTTGCTCGGCCCCATAAGTCAAGGCCATGATAGTAAAAAAAAATTGGAAATTGTGAACAGTGGATGTCATATTTTCCATATCTATTAGATTTCTCAATTCTCTTCAATCGTTGTCTCGACGATTTCGTTGGGGAAATAAATTTATTGTTACAGCAGCCCGAGGCTCGCATAGTAGGCGATAATAACACTCATCGGGTAAATGGGATGCCCATTAAAAACGTGAGCGGTATAAATAGAAGAAACGATAATATTCGATGCGATTACAAACTACGCTCTATCATAACATTCAGAGAAGATCATTTCTCGTGTTGTTCAACATTGAAAAGAAACTTTAAGTAAAAAGGAAAAGAATTATGATCGATAACGTCATCCTATTCGGCACGGTCCAAATCTTGTCAAATTTTTTTTGTCAATACCTTTTTTTTCTTCTTCACTTTGCACGTTTTTCTGACCCTCGAAGAACAAAATAAATAAAAAATAAATCAAGATTCGCACAACGTGATTTTCATATCGCGAGTACAGCGATGAATTTTTTGTGATATGAAATAGAAGAGAAAAGAAAAAAAGAATATAGAGAAAGAAAAAATTAGAGCAGAGTTCACGATCCGACATAGATTTGGTGGTCACTTGTAGTGATAAATTTTCAAATATTATCTGTTGAACTAATTTTGAAATAAGAAGATCGATCGGATCGCCTCGATAATTGATATTAATTAGCCGATTTATAGACCGGTGACTACGTTACGGGGTTTCGGAAACGCGTGCGCTTGGAAATCCCTGTGAGATTTAATCTCCATCTATGGAGGCACCTGCAGTGGATTAATCCTGTTGCAATGCAACTTTCTTACGCAGGATCCGCACCCCTTTTTTTTAATTATCGAGGGAATAGCTTTCCTTTGATTAATACACCTGGTTAGTATCAGTCAGAATTCCCCAGCGACGCGAACCGACTTTTCCTCTTCAGATAAAAAGCGTTATCTACGACCCGTTTTGGATCTGTTCAGGTACTACATAGATGATCATTATACGCACGTATGTGTAAAGTATAACCTGCCGAAGAAGATCGCGTATATTTTTTTTAACTTATAATCGAGCTACTGACGTCAGAGATACAGCTGCGACTCCCCGTACTGCAGGCGGAGAAACGGATGTACATAAAACAAGAAAAAGAAGAAGAAAATCCTATAAAAGAGAACACCATACTCAGAGGGATTTAGTGTTACTCTTGAACCGTTCGGGTATCGAAGAAATTTTCGAAAGAGAAAGAAAGCAAGCAAATTACGATAAAAATTCATCGCACTAATCGCTGTACCTAACGTACGTAAGACAATATAATTAACTTTCATTTATTTCGACATTCGATTTTAACGCCGGTTTATTTGAATACTTGGACAAAATTTGTATTCAGATTTTCGTAAGATATTAACCGGCGAAATTGGGCGAACGGTATTTAAATTAATTTTTCGAATTCTTGACTCAAACTAGAATAACATTTTTCATCGGTTCAATTAAGTATACAGTTAGGTCCGTAAAGTTATGAAATTGGACATTGATGAGCGACTTAAGTTGAAGAGGCAATTAGGATTAAGCTAGCCAGCGAATATTTTTTCTAAGGAATTAGTAAAACCTCATTTAAAATCTTTGTATATAAATGTGAATAGTTTTTGCAAACTGGTATATGACGCGTTGGAGTGCAGAGTGGATTGTAGACGCCAGTGAGTTGAGTTGAGTTGAGTTTCGCTCGTAATGATCCAAAATAACAGTCAAGCACCGGCCACTGAGGCGTCCGCATCATAAAATAAATCGAATTGAAAGAAGAACCAGTATTCCGATCGTGCGATCGATCCCGAGCCGATCGATCGATCGCTGATAGATCAATAGAAAAATTATCAACGTGAAAACTGTGCTCATTAAATAATCGGGAAACAGCAAAATCGAGATCGATTCAGCCGCGGTGAAAGTTCATCACAAAAAAAGTGCTCCTTTATTCAACAAAAAGTGGTCAAAGTGTTTTAAAACTGTGCAGGCCTCCGTTTTTTCTAAATTTGTGAAAGAAGAAACAAAAAAATAGAAAATAGAAAAGTTATTGAATAATTTATAGGTACGCCCTTGAAGTGAATTTGAATTAGGATTTTTATCAGCTTCATTTCTTAATTGCACACAACATCACCTAAATTCGATTAGATTTCACAAAGGGCGCGATAAACGCGATAATTTCACCGCAAGTGATTATTGGTTTTCCGCTAATTAGGTGCGAAAAGTTTTCTAATCATTTTGATTAGAAAATTTGAAAAAATTGCCAAACGATATGCGAACGACGACTCGATTAATTATTTATACATTTTGTATTTCATTTGCTCTGAGTAAATTTTGAAAAATCACAATTCACCTACTGTGAATTTAGAAGAATTAGAGAAACTCCACAGACGTTCGGGTTACCAATTCGTAATCAGGCGGGAGCTAATTTGAACTTGAAGATTCTGACGATGGTTATTTGTGGTCATAACAAGTTTTTGGAATATTTATCTATAGTTAGATCGACTGAAATTTAATGAATAGTCCAACGATATCTGATCATCGCATTACATCGTCGACCCAACATTAAAAATTGACCCTGATGATCGTTGATCTATAGAAGCAAGTAGAATTCTGCAGATTGTACGCACTTTTTTTTTGGTTACCATTTTACTTGATTATTACGTTACCGAAGTTTTGGGGGCGGTGTTCGCGTAATCAAAATGACTAATTATTACAAAGGTAATCCGATAGCTTGAAAACAAGAACAAAAGAAAAAATTGAAAAATAAGAAGAAAAGACAAATTTTATAAATATCGTTAATGTAATCGGATAACATCACCGTGGGATGTTCGTGTTTACCTGTCGTAACGGGTTTATTGTATGAGAATGTAATTTGCATGAAGTCAAATAAAGGCTAAGCAAAGTAAATTAGCTTCAATGGTATTTATCTAAACTAAAGTTTATGATAATTTTTTCATATTCTGATTGATTTTCAAAATGTCTGTAGAAATTTTTTTGTTTGTTAATTAACGACTTCCTAGATTTGAAAAACGTCTTTTATGGTTATATTTACTATCGGTCAAGGTTTAGTTTGCGATATTAATGAATAAAAGTTTTGAACCGCCCGTAAATACGTCGCGTATAATCCGCAGAAGTAAAAATTAACCAATTTATGAAACTACGTAAATACCTGATTTAGAATGAGTTTGTTTGGTCCAGGTTGAAAGAAAAAAATTCATTAATTATCACATAATATCGATAATGTCCAACATATATCAATTTATGCTGATTTTATTTCAACAGATTTTAAAATGGCGGGAAAAACCGTGTCAAGTTTGGCACAATTTACCATCTTTTTCACCCTCCTCATCGCCAATGTTCGTAGCAACGATCCAAACGACAAACTTCGATCTGTATTTTCATGGAAAGCCTTAGACTTTACCTTTCCAAATGAAGAAGCCAGAGAAGCTGCGATAGCAGTTGGAGATTTCATACCTGGAAATCCCATGCCTCTTGATGTGGACACCTATTTACACGGCGGTAATTATTTCAAAGATTCAACTAGAAAAATAAGAAACAAAAAATAGAAAAGGAGAAGAAATTATTTACTCGACGAATCATACGTGCCCGAGGGTTATCGTACAATTGCGCTAAAAATTTAGAAATCATTGCCGCTGAATTTACCGGTTCTACTTTATACATTGCTGTGGAATTTCACGAGCGTTAAAAATTAATTTCTAAAGAATAAAACAAACCGACAAATTGCAACAATGGAATAAAAGAACAATTGTTCATATCGTCGTGCGAATTCGCGTAACGGTTTTCAGATGAGTTCATCGATAATAATCGATCAATCAATGCCAACGCAGAATTAATATAGAGAGAAAAAAACAGAAACAGAAACAAAAGAACGCAATTCGCAACCGGGATGCACGTAATCTTTGCCGCGATAATTTTCTGATCAATTTCTGACCTTCCGCGGTAATTCCCATTCGATAGCCAGTTGAACAGAAAATATAAACTCGCATTGCAACGGAATAGACTGTATAAGTATAATATTGTAATGTGATGATCAATCACAAGATCGTTGAGATTCTAACTTGATTTCTTTGGTATTCCAGGCAGATTTGGCCGGCGAATTTTCGTCACGATTCCGAGATTCCAAAAAGGAGTACCGGTCACCTTCGGTTTCGTTACGAACGAGGTAACTGCCGATGGAAATCCAAAAATCGCTCCCTACCCCAATTGGAATTGGCAAAGAAGTGGCGACTGCGATGGCCTCACGAGCGTATGGAGAGTCGAGGTGAGTTTTTGGAAATTTTTGCTTTTCAAAAAATCTCTCAAAAGATCGAACTAATCCTATCAACAATTTTTCGTTTCGCTTTAGATCGATCGCTGCGGGCGGCTCTGGATAATGGACACTGGAAAAATCGAAGAGCGTCAAGTCTGCCCTGCTCAGTTGTTAGTTTTCTCATTAGAGACGAATCAGCTAATTTCACGGTACAGATTCCCTGAAGCTCAAGTAAAGCAGAACTCCTTGTTCGTTACACCGATCGTTGACGCCCGTGGGCACATGTGCCACGATACTTTCGTCTACATAGCAGACGTCTCGGGATTTTCCCTGCTGGTCTACGACCACCAGAACGTCCGTAGCTGGAGAATAGGAAACAATTTGTTCTTCCCATATCCTCAGTACGGAACATTCTACATAAAAAATGACGTCTTCGATCTCATGGACGGAATTTTGGGGATGACTTTGAGCCCGTTAAAGCCATACGGAGACAGAACTCTCTACTTCCATTCACTAGCGAGCAAAGTGGAGTCCTACGTTTCAACCTCTGTAATAAGGTAATGAAAATAAAATTTCAAAAAGTGGAAAGATGACAATGTCAAAAGTCGAAATAATTTTTACAAGAATGGAAATAATATTTCTCTTTCTCTTAAAGGAATTACACGTTATTCGCGGATAATCCCGAAGCGTCTAGCCGATCATTTGTATCTTTCAAAAATGAAAGAAGTTCCCAATCCGCGGCTGAGGCGATGGACAAAAATGGAGTATTATTTTTTGGACTGCTGTCAGAATTGGCGATCGGATGTTGGAATAGCGTCAACTACGATTACGGTGATGAATTTATCGAAAGGATAGCGCAAAACGAAGACACCCTTCAGTTCCCATCGGGAATAAAGGTATTTTTTTGGTTTTCATCCAAATGAAAGTTCGCACATTCTTTGATCTTGAGATTTTTGATACAATTTTTTCTGTTTCGTTTACCAGATAATCACGTCAAAGGACGGTCGTCAGGAATTATGGGTGATGACGATATCGTTCCAGCGAGTTATGACGGGTACTATGAATCCAAATGAAACGAATTTCCGCATCCAAGCAGCCGTGATCGATGAACTTGTTCGTGGCACGAAATGCGACGTTGCTTCCATTAACATTAATTCCGTCAGACAACCAACCCATGGGTCATTAACGTTTCCTACAGAATGAATATCAAGGCCCCGCGAAAAGTTCGAATATCAACCTAATATCATCTCATACTTTTCGCGGATCGATACAAAATTTCGCCATCGCGAACCTCTAGGTTCACTAAACCTTCGGATCAGACCTAAAAAATATAGTTTTTATATCGACCATGCTTGAAATCTGGAGGATCAAGTTCTCGAACAGCTTCAAAATACGGAATTATTATGATTCCGCATTTTATTGTCCCGAAGATGGCGAAATTATTTATTATTAGGAAATACACTGTCGTTACTAATCGTAGTTACGGTGTTCAAACTAGTCGCTCTTGTGTTTTTCTATTTTAAGTATCTCATAAATTCTTTCTTTTTTTTTTCCTGTTTTTATATCCATTAATATAATCTCATCTGAAGTGAAATAAGACTTTCGTAATCGATGATGTAATTAATTCATTGCACTGCCGGATAGCGTGCTTAATAATAATTTATAATTTATTATAACTAATAAACTAGTGAAAAGTTAACAATATGTAGGTAACAATTATTCACGATATGTTCGAAAAGAAACGAAAAATAATAAAATTCGAGAAAATTATTTCATCCATTAATAATGAACAATAATGAAGGTGGCTTTTTTAATCTTAAAATGTAAGTTATTGTTGTGAGGATCAATAAATCTATTCGTTGATTGAAAATATCTTGATACAAATTGTGGACGTTGATTCACCTGCTGCATCTGGTATGAAAATGTGATTAACTACCGTTGGATATTATAGATGTGGAAAACTTTAAATGACATTATAACGTCCCTGCGATCTTGAAACGATCGGGAAATTGCAACGTAACAATGGAAAAAAAATGGATGAGTTATAACAAGCTGTGTCAATTGTTGTATTGAATTGGATGAAGGTTAGATTATGTTTATGATCGACTGCGTTTGTTGGAATAGTCAACTTGATCAATTGATGCAAGTAAATATACTTCAGTATGCGAACATCAGTGGGAATGCTGAATAAAACGAGAAATTCCGATCTCCATACAACACGGTACGTGAGAATGGTGTTTCAATTCTGATCGTGCGAGACGGATATGAAAGTTTTTGAGCAAATATCGCTTTGAAAAAATAGTATGCTTATAGATATATGAGCTGTTGCGATATGGCAACTGGTCATATAAACGATAGATCATTTCAAATTCTACCGCGCACCTCACTAATTTGTGAGTAAAGTAAGTAGAACATAGATATATTGAACATTCATCGGACACGATAGAATTTCATGAGACGGAAGATTTCCGGCTTGGTTTTTCGACTGTTTCTGATTGTTAGCGAAATTCGAAAGTCTCGAAAATGCGGACGACACTTCCAGTTCAAGTAATGTGGATATTGCCAATGATTTTACCAACGTTCTTCGCCGTCTCGATGAGCGTTGAACTCAAAACTGAGTACGAATGGAAGTCCTTTCGGTTTCATTTAGAGGGTGGTCGACCAGGACAGGTGAATGAAATGTATGACTATCGAACCCTGATTCCCACCGATTTTCTTCGAGTGTCAGGTAGATATTTTTGAGAACTATTTTCGTTAGACGTTTCTATCCGATAATCATCAGGCATCATCTTCGACGCGGTGATAATCATCTCATTTTTCGATATAAATTTTCAGAAAATAAAACACTCATAGCAACGCCGCAAGTCCGTAGTAGAAACGACATCGCGACTTTGTCCCGCATTTCCACCGAATCCAGCGACAGTGGTCCTGTGCTAGAGCCCTGGCCTTCTAGGAGCTGGCACATAACTTTTTTTTATTTGTACTGCCCGAAAATTACCAGCGTCAGCAAAATATTCGTCAGTATTTGAGTTAATTATGACGGAAAACGGTGACAACTTGATGTGCTACATTTTCCGATGTTCACAGATGGACGACTGCAACAAGATCTGGGTGGTCGATTCAGGAAAACTGAGGGATTTACAAATATGTCCTCCTCAAATCTTAGCCTTCGATGCTGACACCGACGAACTGGTCGAGAAATTCGTCATGCCAATGGAATTGTCTCACAATGCTAAAAACAAGAGACTGCAAGGACGACTCGAAATTCAATTCGTAGAAACGAAAGACTCGTGCTCGAAGACCTGGGTACGCCAATTTCTCCGAACGATGATTCCCCACTACGGAAAATTCGTGTTATTCATTCAATGTATTAGGTTTACGTTGGAGACCCAGAGGGATACGGAATGGTAATTTGGGACGGAAAGGACGTTTGGCGTCTTGAAAACGACGAGGTTTACGGGCCGGACAAGACGGCTACCACTTTCGATGTAGATGGACAACAATTTAATCAGGAGCTCGGAGCTTCGGGATTCGTGATAATTCCACCAGGATTCCTGAATGAAGATTACATGATGATTCAACCCATCGCTTCACGGCACTCGTACGCGGTTAAGGTCGAAGATCTACATAATTCTAAAAATGGTCAACCGGTTACTTACTACAAGGGCAACATCACCCTTCCGAGTCAGGGACTTACGAAAGCTTTTTCAAAGTCGGGAACCCTCATTGGATCTTTTGCCTCACAACCGGCTCTCGCATGCTGGTATCCTGAAAATCCCCTGGCAGCGGAGTATATCGTGAGTATCAAAAATTTATGAATAACAAAATATTGCTTATCTAATTATAAATTTTTCATTTCCAGAGTGTCCCTATACAAGATCCGGTCGCTCTGCAGTACACCGTCAGCAGTAAAATTGTTCAAGGCAAAGGAAGCCGTTCCGGAAGCGAAGAATTCTGGATTCTATCGAATCGTAATCAACGGTTTGCCACGGATACTGTGAACTTCAATGAAACCAACTTTAGAATCATGTCGGTGAACGTGGCTGAATTATTCAACGGCACAGTTTGCGAACCAGTTGACACTCCGAAAGTATCTACTATTGAAGACAAGTTTTTCTTCAAGATGGAAAATTAAAGCAGATGATGCGAATCATATACTAATTATTATGCGTTCGCACGTCATCTGTAAGATTGAAATACAAATAAAATTGATCAAAAATATTCTTCTTCCTTATGTTCGAATGATTTTTACCCCAACAACTGATGAGTAATCTCTAGCAACTAGATTGCGGATGAGTCGGAGATCCCAAAATCAGAAGTTGTTTTTTCACAACACTTTCGGAAATGAGAACACGAATGAAATGGTCAAACAATGTGTCTTTTTGTTGTTACTCAAAGTGATACACACCCGAAGATAGCCAATGGCGTCACAGAAGTAATCTGACAATGAGTAACAAAAACGGGTAGACTTTCCAGAGACTTGATCCGAGTTCTGAACACTGATTCACCTGCTGTTCCTATTTCGAAATGTGATTAACTACCGTTAGATATTATAGATGTGAGAAAATTTAAATTACGTTCACGTCCCTGAGACCTTGAAACGAATGGAAAATTACAACGTAATAATAAAAAAAAAATAGATAAATTATAACAAGCTGTACCAATTGTTGTATTGAATTGCATGAAGGTTAGATAATGTTTATAATCGACTGCGTTTGTTGGGATAGTCAACTAGATCAATTGATGCAGGTAAATATACTTCAGTATACGAACATCAATGGGGATGCTGAATGAAACGAGAAATTCCGATCTCCATACAACATGGCAAGTAAAAATGTTTCAATTCTGATCGTGCGAGAAGAAAATAAAGGTTTTTGAGCAAATATCGCTTTGAAAAAATAATATGCTAATACATAAGCTATTGCGATATGGGGACTGGTGATGTGAACGGTAGATCATTTCAAAGTCTACCTCGCACCAGACAAAGTTAAAAGTAAAGTAAGTGGAACATTCATCGAACACGATAGAATTTAATGAAACTAAAGATTTCCGACTTAATTCTTCGACTGTTTCTTATTGTTAGCGGAATTCGAAAGCCTCGAAAATGCGGACGACACTTCCAGTCCAAGTCATATGGATACTGCCAATGATTTTAGCAACGTTCTTCGCCGTCTCGATGGCCGTTAAACTTAAAACTGAGTACGAATGGAAGTACTTTCGGTTTAATTCAGAGGATTCTTCACCAGATCTGTTGAACGGGTTGTATAACTATCGAACCCTGATTCCAACCGATTTTCTTCGAGTGTCAGGTAGATATTTTGGAAACCTACTTTTCGTTAGACTTTTCTGTACTATAATCATCAGACATCATCTTGGACGCGGTGATATTAATCTTATTTTTCGATGTAAACTTTCAGAAAATAAAACACTCATAGCAACGTCACGGGTCCGTGGTAGAAACGACATCGCGAGTTTATCTCGTATTTCCACCAAATCTGGCATCGGTGGTCTTTTGCTAGATCCCTATCCGTCTACGAGTTGGCACCGAGTAACGTTCATGTCTTATATTTATAATGACTGCCCGAAGATTACCAGCGTCAGCAAAATATTCGTTAGTATTTGAGTTGATTATGACGGAAAACGGTGACAACTTGATGTACTACATTTTTCGATGTTCACAGATGGACAACTGCAACAGGATCTGGGTGGTCGATTCAGGAAAAGTGGAAGATTTACAAGTATGTTCGCCTCAAATCTTGGCCTTCGATGCTGATACCGACGAAATGGTCATGAGATTCATCATGCCAAAGGAATTATCTCGCAATTCCAAAACTAAAAAACCAGGCCGACTTGAAGTTCAGTTCGTAGAAACGAAAGATTCGTGCTCAAAGACTTGGGTACGCCAATTTCTCCAAACGATTATCTTCTACTACGGAAAATTCGTGTAATTTAATCAATTTGAATCGCATTAGGTTTATATCGGAGACCCTGAGGGATACGGAATGGTAATTTGGGACGGAAAGGACGTCTGGCGTCTTGAAAACGACGAGGTTTACGGGCCGGACAAGACGGCTACCACTTTCAATGTAGATGGACAACAATTTAATCAGGAGCTCGGAGCTTCGGGTTTCGTGATAATTCCACCAGGATTCCTGAATGAAGATTACATGATGATTCAACCTATCGCTTCTCGGCACTCGTACGCAGTTAAGGTCGAAGATCTACATAATTCTAAAAATGGTCAACCGGTTACTTACTACAAGGGCAACATCACCCTTCCGAGTCAGGGACTTACGAAAGCTTTTTCAAAGTCGGGGACCCTCATTGGATCTTTTGCCTCACAACCGGCTCTCGCATGCTGGTATCCTGAAAATCCCCTGGCAGCGGAGTACATCGTGAGTATAAAAAATCTTCGAATAACAAAATCAATCATTCAATTATAAATTTTTCATTTCCAGAGTATCCCTTTACAAGATCCGGTCGCTCTGCAGTACCCCGTCAGCAGTAAAATTGTTCAAGGCAAAGGAAGTCGTTCCGGAAAGGAGGAATTTTGGATTCTGTCGAATCGTAATCAACGGTTTGCCACGGATACTGTGAACTTTGATGAAACCAACTTTAGAATCATGTCGGTGAACGTGGCTGAATTGATCAACGGTACAGTCTGCGAACCACGTGGAACTCCGAAAGTATCTACTATCGAAGACAAGTTCTTCTTCAAAATGGAAAATTAAAAAGGATGATGCGAATCATATACTAATTATTATGTGTCGCACGTCATCTGCAAGATTGAAACATGAATAAAATTATTGAAAAATATTCTGCTTCCTAATGTTCGAATGATTTTTACCTTAACAATTCCAAGAATTTTCTTTTACGGCCTGTTTCCTGTTGGCGTCTGTTGATAGAAAATTGTTATTTCAATAATCACGAATTACAATAACCGAGTTTTCAATTCAAGAGAGCTTTTAAGCGTCATCATCGACAAGATAGAAGCGAAATAAATTCAGACCATCCCAAAAAATGCGGATTCAAATAGAACAACGCTCATCTGTAGTCCACATAGCATATGATCATCTTCAATGATCGAATCCTGGAATGAAACTCACGCTTATTTGACAAATGCTTGAGTCAATGTTTGAACCGATGAAATAGATATCACCAACTGTTCAGCCGCATGACAGACTACGCGATTGTTACGTAATTTTCTGCAAAAGTAAGCTAATCGAGTTGGGTTTTTACTCGGAAAAAAGCTCTTGCGATATTTAAAATGTACTTGGCACAGCTATTATAATTATTTCAATTTCATCGAAGTCAAAAACTCTTTTCTTCTACTTCTCGTAAATACGCGACCAGATATATGTTTGCTGAGATCCAGATTACGTAAAGCGAGCAAATATGTTAGTTATGTGACCATCTGAACAGATATACTAAATTAGGTAACACAATACCGATCCTCGGATATCAAAGCGAGTAGAAATTTTATTGAATTTACATCCTGAGATAAAAATTACGTTCGCTCAGCAAACATTAGGATTTTGCAAAGAGGTTTCATAGGTACTTATACGTACATTAACTGCGGTGAAGTGCGGGTTACGCAGCACCGCAGTACGGTGAACTCGACGCCCAACGATACTTTAATTAAGGTGAGTGAAATTAATCTTACCAAATTTCTAATAAAGGTGGTTGACTGAACTGGACTCAAGTTCAATGGCTCTGTTTTATACCGATGCGTAGGGTGAATCAAACACCACCCAAAATGAAGACGGCTCCTCAAGTTCGGATGACGTGGTTGACACCAACGATTTTATCAGCGTTGTTCGCCGTCTCGATGGGCGTTGAACTCAAAACTGAGTACGAATGGAAGTACTTTCAGTTCAATTTGGAGGGTTCTTCACCGGATCAGTTGAACCAGTTGTATGACTATCGAACCCTGATTCCCACCGATTTTCTTCGAGTGTCAGGTGGATATTTTGGAACTCTATTTTTCGTTAAACTTTCCTATTTTGTAATGATCAGGCATCATCTTCGACTAGGTAATAATCATCTCATTTTTCAAAATAAATTTTCAGAAACGAAAACACTCGTAGCGACGCCACAACTCTATCATGCCAACCGCATTGCGAGTTTGTCTCGCATTTCCACCAAATCCAGCGACAGTGGTCCTTTGCTAGAGCCTTATCCTTCTAGGAGCTGGCACGCAACTTTTGGTCATCGTCACTGCCCGAAAATTACCAGCGTCACCAAAATACTCGTCAGTATTCGAGTTGGTTATGAAGAAAAACGGTGACAACTTGATGTACTATATTTTTTCATGTTTACAGATGGACGACTGCAACAGGATCTGGGTGGTCGATTCAGGAAAAGTTGGGAATTCACAAATATGTCCGCCTCAAATCTTGGCCTTCGATGCTGATACCGATGAATTGGTCGAGAGATTCCTCATTCCGCTGAAATTGGCTCGCAATTCTAAGACTGGGAGACCAGGACGACTCGAAATTCAATTCGTAGAAACGAGAGACTCATGCTCCAAGACCTGGGTACGCCAATTTCTCCGAACGATTATTTTCTACTGCGGAAAATTCGTGTAATTTACTCAATTTGAATCGTATCAGGTTTATATCGGAGACCCTGAGGGATACGGAATGGTAATCTGGGACGGAAAGAAAATCTGGCGTCTTGAACACGACGAGGTTTACGGGCCGGACAAGACGGCAACCACATTTGATGTAGATGGACAACAATTTAATCAGGAGCTCGGAGCTTCGATATTTCTTATAGTTCCACCAGGGTACCTCGATGAAGATTACATGCTGCTCAGACCCCTAGCTTCTCTGTTCGATTACGCAGTAAAGGTCGAAGATTTACATAATTCTAAAAATGGTAAACCGGTTACTTACTACAAGTGCAACGTCACCCTACCGAGTCAGGAACTTACGAGAGCTGTTCCGAAGTCGGGTGCTCTTATTGGAGCTGTCGCCTCAGATCTGACTGTAGCATGTTGGTATCTTGGAAATCCTCTGGCATTGGAATATATCGTGAGTATCAGAAAATTATGAAAAACAACATATCGCTCATTCAATTATGATATTTTCATTTTTAGGATATGCCTATAGAAGATCCGGTCGCTCTGCAGTACACCGTAAGCAGTAATATTGTCCAAGGCAAAGGAAGCCTTTCAGAAAACGAGGAATACTGGCTCATGTCGAATCGTTATCAACGGTTCGCTACAAATACTGTGAACTTCAATGACATCAACTTCAGGATCATGTCGGTGAACGTGGCTGAATTGGTCAACGGTACAGTTTGCGAACCAGTTGGCACTCCGAGAGTATCTACTATCGAAGACAAGTTCTTCTTCAAGATGGAAAACTAAAACGGATGTTGCGATTTATATACCAATTCTTATGCGTTCGCACCGAGTTCTTAATTCAAGAGAGCTTTCAAGCGGCATCATCGACAAGATGGAAGCGAAATAAATTCAGACCATCTTAACAAATGCGGATTCAAATAGAATAGTGCTCATCCGCAGACCACGGAGCATATGATAATCTTCAATGATTCAAATCCTGTAATGAAACTTAGGCTTATTTGAGGAATGCTTAAGTCAATGTTTAAACCGATGAAATAGATATCACCAACCGTTCAGCTGCATGACAGACTACGCGATTGTTACGTAATTTTCTGCGAAAGTAAGCCCATCAAGTTGGGTTTGTATTAGAATAAAAGCTCTAGGGATATTTAAAATGTACTTGGCACAGCTATTATAATTATTTCAATTTCATCTAAGTTGAAAACTCTTTTTCTCCATCCCCTGCCGAAAGTACGGTCTTCCCGGCCGCATTTTGCTCCGGGAACAGGGGCTTTTGCGGCCTGCTCGAACTAACGCACGGTCTGATTAGCTACGCTATTTTATTCATTAATTATTGAACGTACTTTCGGCTGAGGATGAAGACAAATAGTATACGATATGCGGCCAGAAAGTTGGATTTCCTGGTGTGTGTGATATGAAGGCCGAGACGATATGAACTCGAGGTTCGCTTCGACCTTCATATCACACACACCAGGAAATCCAACTTTCCGGCCTTGGGTCGTTATATACTATTGTTCGGTAAACATTAGAATTTCGCCAAGTGGATATATATACGTATATCAACTGCGGTGAATTCAAAATTACGCGACGGAAGAACGGTGAACTCGACGCCCAACGATACTATAATTAAGGTGAGTGAAATTCATGGTACTAAATTTCTGATCAAGGTAGCATACTTTGCCGTTTCGTAGGGTGAATCAATCATTACCCAAAATGAAGACGGTTCCTCAAGTTCGGATGACGTGGTTGACACCAACGATTTTATCAGCGTTGTTCGCTGTCTCGATGGGCGTTGAACTCAAAACTGATTACGAATGGAAGTACCTTCAGTTTAATTTGGAGGGTTCTTCACCGGATCAGTTGAATGAGTTGTACGACTATCGAACCCTGATTCCCACCGATTTTCTTCGAATGTCAGGTGGATATTTTGGAACCCTTTTTTTCGTTAAACTTTTTTATTTTATAATCATCAGGCATCATCTTCGACGCGGTGATAATCGTCTCATTTTTTGATATAAATTTTCAGAAACGAAAACACTCGTAGCGACGCCACAACTCTATCATGCCAACCGCATTGCGAGTTTGTCTCGCATTTCCACCAAATCCAGCAACAGTGGTCCTTTGCTAGAGCCCCATCCTTCTAGGAGCTGGCACGTAACTTCTGGTCATCGTCGATGCCCGAAAATTACCAGCGTCACCAAAATACTCGTCAGTATTTGAGTTGGTTATGAAGAAGAACGGTGACAACTTGATGTACTACATTTTTTAATGTTCACAGATGGACGACTGCAACAGGATCTGGGTGGTTGATTCGGGAAAAGTGGTAGATTCACAAGTATGTCCACCTCAAATCTTGGCCTTCGATGCTGACACCGACGAACTCGTTGAGAGATTCCTCATTCCAGTGGAATTGGCTCGCAATTCTAAGACTGGAAGACCAGGACGACTCGAAATTCAATTGGTAGAAACGAAAGACTCGTGTTCAAAGACTTGGGTACGACAATTTTTTCGGAACAATTATCTTCCATTACGGAAAATTCGTGTAATTTAATCAATTTGAATCCTATCAGGTTTATATCGGAGACCCAGAGGGATACGGAATGGTAATTTGGGACGGAAAGGACGTTTGGCGTCTTGAAAACGACGAGGTTTACGGACCCGACAAGACAGCAACCACATTTGATGTAGCTGGACAACAATTTACTGAGGAAGTCGGAGTTATGGGATTTGTTATATTTCTACCGGGATGGCTCGATGAAGATCATATGAAGCTTCAACCTATGGCTTCTCTGCACTCGTACGCAGTCAAGGTCGAAGATCTACATAATTCTAAAAATGGTCAACCGGTTACTTACTACAAGGGTAACGTCACCCTACCGAGTCAGGAAATTTCGAGAGCTTTTTCGCAGGGGGGTGCCCTAATTGCTTTTTTTGCCTCACAACCGGCTGTCATGTGTTGGCATCCTGAAAATCCAATGGCATTGGAATATGTCGTGAGTATCAGAAAATTATGATGAGAAAAATATCGCTCATTCAATTATGATATTTGTACTTTCAGGCTATGCCTATAGAAGATCCGGTCGCTCTGCAGTACCCTGTCAGCAGTAAAATTGTCCAAGGCAAAAGCGGCCGTTTCGAAGACGAGGAAATTTGGTTTTTGTCCAATCGTAAACAACGGTTTGCTACGAATACTGTGAACTTCGATGAAACCAACTTCAGGATCATGTCTGTAAACGTGGCTGAATTGGTCAACGGTACAGTTTGCGAACCAGTTGGCCCTCCTAAACTATCTCCTATCGAAGACAAGTTCTTCTCCAAGATGGAAAATTGAAACGGATAATACGATTCATATACTAATGATTACGTGTGATTATGTGCACGTCATCTGCAAGATTAAAACATGAATAAAATTATTGGAAAACATTTCTGCTTCCTGATGTTGGAATGATTCTTACCTTAACAATTTCCAAGAATAACGATAATGTGTGGGTCTTACGATTGATCATAAGCAACCTGATCCGTTTCTTTTATAGCCTGTTTCTTGTTGGAATCTGTTGAATTGTTACTTCAATAATCACGAATTACAATGACCGAGTTTTTAATTCAAGAGAGCTTTCACGCGTCATCATCGACAAGACAGAAGCGAAATAAATTCAGACCATCTCAATAAATGCGGATTCAAATAGAATAACGCTCATCCGCAGACCACATAGCATATGATAATCTTCAATGATTCAAATCCTGGAATGAAACTTACACTTTTTTGACAAATGCTTGAGTCAATGTTTGAACTAACTAAATAGACATCGCCGCATGACAGATGATACAATTGTTACGTAATTTTCTGTAAAAGTAAGCCAATTGAGTTCGGTTTTTCCTAGAATAAAAGCTCTTGCGATGTATAAAATGCACTTGAGCAAAGCTGTTATAATTATTTCAATTTCATCAAACTCAAAAATTCTTTTTTTCGTATTTCGTGTAAATACGCGACCAGATATATATTCGCTGAAATCCTGATTACGTAAAGCGAGCAAATATGTTAGTTATGTGATCATCTAAACAGTCATGCTAAATTAGGTAATGCAATACCGATCCTCGGATAACAAAGGAAATTTTATTTAAATTCACTGAGATAGAAATTACGTTTGTTCGGTAAACATTAGAATTTCGCCGAGAGGATATATATGCGTACATCAACTGCGGTGAATTGAAAGTCCTGCGACAAAAGAACGGTGAACTCGACGCTCAACGATACTAAAATTAAGGTGAGTGAAATTCATGGTATTAAATTTCTGATCAAGGTAGCATACTTTGCCGTTCTCCAGGGTGAATCAATCATTACCCAAAATGAAGACGGTTCCTCAAGTTCGGATGACGTGGTTGACACCAACGATTTTATCAGCGTTGTTCGCTGTCTCGATGGGCCTTGAACTCAAAACTGATTACGAATGGAAGTACCTTCAGTTTAATTTGGAGGGTTCTTCACCGGATCAGTTGAATGAGTTGTACGACTATCGAACCCTGATTCCCACCGATTTTCTTCGAGTGTCAGGTGGATATTTTGGAACCCTTTTTTTCGTTAAACTTTTTTATTTTATAATCATCAGGCATCATTTTCGACGCGGTGATAATCGTCTCATTTTTTGATATAATTTTTCAGAAACGAAAACACTCGTAGCGACGCCACAACTCCATCATGCCAACCGCGTTGCGAGTTTGTCTCGCATTTCCACCAAATCCAGCAACAGTGGTCCTTTGCTAGAGCCTTATCCTTCTAGGAGCTGGCACGTAACTTCTGGTCATCGTCGCTGCCCGAAAATTACCAGCGTCACCAAAATATTCGTCAGTATTCGAGTTGGTTATGAAGAAAAACGGTGACAACTTTATGTACAACATTTTTTAATGTCCACAGATGGATGACTGCAACAGGATCTGGGTGGTCGATTCAGGAAAAGTGGTAGATTCACAAGTATGTTCACCTCAAATCTTGGCCTTCGATGCTGATACCGACGAACTCGTTGAGAGAGTCCTCATTCCAGTGGAATTGGCTCGCAATTCTAAGTCTGGAAGACCAGGACGACTCGAAATTCAATTAGTAGAAACGAAAGACTCGTGCTCCAAGACTTGGGTACACTAATTTCCTTAGAACGATTATTTTCTACTACGAAAAATTCGTGCAATTTACTCAGTTTGACTCGCATTAGGTTTATATCGGAGACCCTGAGGGATACGGAATGGTAATCTGGGACGAAAAGAAAATCTGGCGTCTTGAACACGACGAGGTTTACGGGCCAGACGCGACGGCAACCACATTTGATGTAGATGGACAACAATTTACTGAGGAACTCGGAGCTTCGGGATTTGTGATAATCCCACCAGGATACCTCAACGCAGATTACATGATGCTTCGACCCGTCGCTTCTCTGCAAGCGTACGCGGTTAAGGTCGAAGATCTACATAATTCTAAAAATGGTCAACCGGTTACTTACTACAAGGGCAACGCCACCCTACCGAGTCAAGAACTTACGAGAGCTTTTTCAAAGTCGGGTGCCCTGATTGCTTTTTTTGCCTCACAACCGATTGCCGCGTGTTGGCAGCCTGAAAACCCATTGGCACTGGAAAATGTCGTGAGTATTAGAAAATAATGATGAAAAAAATATCGCTCATTCAATTATGATATTTTCACTTTCAGGCTATGCCTATAGCAGATCCGGTCGCTCTGCAGTATGCCGTCAGCGTTAAAATTGTCCAAGGCAAAGGAGGCCGTTTCGAAGACGAGGAATTCTGGGTCCTGACCAATCGTAAACAACGGTTTGCTACGGATACTGTGAACTTCGATGAAACCAACTTCAGAATCATGTCGGTGAACGTGGCTGAATTTATCAAGGGTACGATTTGCGAACCAGTTGGCACTCCGAGACTATCTGCTGTCGAAGACAAGTTCCTCTTCAAGATGGTAAATTAAAACGGATGATGCGATTTATATACCATTTCTTATGCGTTCGCACGCCATGTGCAAGATTAAAACACAAATAAAATTGTTCAAAAACATTCTTCTTCCTTATGTTCGAATGATTATCACCCCAACGACCTCAAAAACAACGATACAATTTCCTTGACCAGGTATGCTTCATTCGATTCTACAAGCCTGAAGTTCACATCAGAGAAATTCAAGGAGCCCAAGACAGACTTCTGAAAAGGGTCAGTTATCGCCTTCAACATCAAATAGGGTTTCTCTCGCGATTTTCTTGATTTACTCTGGATTGTTTCTATTGCTGAAATGCAAGATGAATAGGTGGTACTTTTGATCCATTTGGCTAGTTATCTCGCGCCCATATTTCATGAGATAAAAAAAAAAATTGATTCAAATCGCAAAATGGATGACCATAATTTCAGAATAAAGCTTGAATCCGCGATGGAAAATTTTTATCAAAATTATTCACGTGTAAAATTAACGGAACTAGACGTTAATTTGCGAAAGAACACTTGATCACATATTAGCACGTGAAACTCGATCATCGTCAGAAAACAATGACACAGCTGGTCCGCGATTTTTATCGAATCTTGAGAATATTCTTGTTAGTCTGAGAATACAATTCTAAACGTACGTAAGCTCTGGTAATATCAGCAACTCCAGGTCGCAATTTTTTTTCAGGCGAAACGATTGAAAAGAAAAATTATATCCGGGAAGGAAAAACGTCGCCAGAATGAGAAGTCTGTTCGGTACAACTTTTATACTGTCAATTGTTTTAGCGTGCACCGATTTTATTGCAGCCGATTTAAAAGCAGAGTATCAATGGCGTTACATCGACTACGAGTGGCAAAGTTACGGGCAAAAATATCTGGCCAATAAATCAGGAGTATACGATCATAAAAAAATTATTCCTTACGATGTCCAGCGGCTATCAGGTGCTCAAATTATGTCTTCTTATCAATCCTAACCGTCGTAACAAACGTCTAATCTTTTGTGTTGTGGAAAATTTTACAGACGGTCGCGTTCTCGTGACCACGCCAAGGTATTACAACAATCCCGCTAGTTTGTCGGTTGTAACTAAAGTATATGGAAAAAATGGCCCACTATTGGCTCCCTACCCCGATTGGGATTGGCACAACAGAAAAGATTGCTCGGGAATCACCAGTGTTAATAGAATAAGGGTAAGCGATCGAATGAGATCTTGATTTTTAAATAGGATTCGATTATCTAATTCCAATTTTTGCAGGTCGACGAATGTAACAGACTTTGGTTAGTAGATTCTGGTAAAATAGAAAACGAACAAGTGTGTCCTGCTAAGATACTCCAGTTTGATACGGGAAATGATCGACTGATCCAGGAGATCGAAATCCCGAAACATTTGTCGCGCAATCCAAATGACAAGACAAAAGGGCGGCTCGAACTTCAAGCTGTGGAAACAGTCGGAGAATCATGCGCGGAAACCTGGGTTAGTGAACCATAAAAACAAAAAAGAAAGACAGAAAGAACGAATAAATAATGATCGCCATTTTCTTGTAGGTCTACATTTCGGATCTGGAAGGTTACGGGCTTATAATTTCCGACGGGACGGACGTATGGCGACTGGATGACGATGTATTCAAACCGGATCCCAGTCAAACGACTTTCAGCATCGGTGGAGAAAATTTTACCCTGAGTCTAGGACCTTCTGGATTTTTGATAACTCCCGATGGATATTTGAAGGAAAGATACGCGTTTTTTAAGCCATTATCCGCGAACAAAGGATACGCAGTGACCACCGCGGATCTTCACAACTCAAAATTAGGCGGCGATGTCATTTACTACGTCACTGAATTCACAGCGCCCAGTCAGGAGCTTGGACGAGATTTTTCAAAAATCGGTGGATTCCTGATCGCCGGTTTTCCTACTGAAACTCTAATCGGATGTTGGAATCTTCAGTACCCTCTGGAGGACCGATACATCGTGAGTTGGTTTCGCTTATTTTTTGTTTAAACTCAAGTCAATTTTACTTTATTTATAATCGAAAAATATTCTCAGGGTTATCTGGCGCAGAATGCGACTACATTGCAGTACATGAACAGCGTCAAGATAACTTTAGATCCAAAGAAGAGAACCGAGACGGTCGACATCCTGACGAATAGATTACAGAAGTTTTTACTGGGTACAATGAACTTCGATGAATTCAATTTCAGAATTTTGACTTCCGACGTCGGTAGCATTATCAATAAAACAATTTGCGAACCACGTGGAAATCGTAGGATCGAACAATACATCGAATCTAAAGGATTCAGATTTTACGAAATCGCTCAACATTCCCCCATTGATTCTCGTCCTTGGTGGAGCCGTGTTACGAGTTGGGCGAAAAAAGCTGGAAGTTGGTTTTCTAAATAATGTTTCATAATTTTCATGCGACTTGTGAACAATTTTTCACTGTACAATTCTCTCAACAACTGTATATTGTACAACGGGGAATCTATCGAATTTATTTCCGACAAATAAACAAATTTAACAAATACTAATCAAGAATATTTTATACGCTTCGGGTTTTCCATTACGATTTTACACGGGTCCGACCTTCCACATTTTTACAAGGGATGGTGAAACACCAAGTGCATAAAATAGCCAAACTGACTGAAGTGATAAATTAGAAAATCCTTTGATGTATAATAAACTGTCGATAATTGTCCTTTCGACAAGTCTTTTATGTTCCCTCTAATTCTTTTTCCGTGCTCCGAGCTCACCTCCCACTCTCGAACTTACGTATGAACGAGGAAAAAGAGCTGGCCCTTTTGAAGTTCTCGGAACTAAAGTATCAAGAGTGGGGACTCTCGATAAGTTGTACCTTTCCATGAACCCATTCGTGTTTCAGCCCCAATCGTATGTACACTTATCGGGAGTTTTACAGTATTTTCCTCATTCAATTAACTGTTACGTAATTATCAACTTACTATATGGCCAGTATTTGCTTTGTAAAAAGCTATAACGACACAGGTGGTTTCTGGATCCTGATAAAAGATAAGAATATGACAAGTATAAATAACTGGCTTCAAAGGCAGCCGAAGTAGAGTACCTGATTGCGGTACCTTCGGATCGCACTTTTTTTTCGCATCCAACGTGTATAACAATCTCTCGAATAACCGAAATGAGGAATATGTTCCGAGCGACGTGGACGTTGCCACTTATTTTGGCCTGCGCAAATTTAGTTTTCGCCAAAGTGAAAACACCGTACGAGTGGAAGTACATTGACTACGAATGGGAGAGTGATGCGCAAGAATTGGAAGCCACCGAATCAAGATTATATGATTATACCAAAATCATCCCTTACGATATTCAAAAATTATCGGGTAACTCATTGAATTCCTCGATTTCACTCGAATCTTTTTTCCGTGCATCTAAATCCGATTGTTTTTTACACAATTTTATAGACGGCCGCATACTCGTAGCCACTCCCAGGTACTACAACAACCCCGCCAGCTTGTCGATTATTTCTGGAAAAATCGGAGCAGGTGGTTCATTGTTGGCACCGTATCCTGATTGGAGTTGGCACAACAGAGAAGATTGTTCCGGCATCACCAGCGTGAACAAAGTAATCGTAAGTATTGTGTTTTTTTTTTTTGTAAATACTCAAATATCCAGAACTAAAAGATCGAGCAACGATTTCCCTGAACGTGCCGATTTCCACAGGTCGACGACTGCGACAGACTTTGGGTGGTGGATTCTGGAAAAATAGGAAATGAACAGGTTTGTTCACCTAAGATACTCCAGTTCGATACGAAAACTGATGAGCTGGTTCGAGAAATAGAAATTCCAATAAATCTGGCGCACAATCCGACCAACGAAACTCAAGGGCGACTCGAAATTCAAGATGTAGAAACGATAGGAGAATCGTGTAATCAAACCTGGGTGAGTAGAAAGGAAAGGAAAAGCAATCTAAATACCCTCTCGACGCAAAAATAATCGCCATCTTTTTCCAGGTCTACATTTCGGATCTGGAAGGCTACGGCCTTTTAATTTGGGACGGGACGGACGTATGGCGACTGAATGACGATGTATATTTTCCGGACCCCGAAAGAACCAAGTTCACTGTCGGTGGAGAAAGTGTTACTATTAGCCAAGGCCCTTCAGGCTTTGTGGTAACTCCCGATGGATTTTTCGAGGAAAGATTCGTGATTTTCAAACCATTGTCTTCGGTCAAAGGATATTCAGCGAGTACTGCGGATCTTCACGCCTCGAAATCGGGTCGCGAAGTCACCTACTACATCAGTGATTACACGGGAATTTTAACAGGACAAGAATTGACACGAGTTTTTTCGAAAATCGGTGGAATCATGTTCGGTGGTTTTCCCACATCTTTGTTCGGTTGTTGGAATCTTCAGAACCCCTTAGGGCTGCCGTATTTCGTGAGTACCTCATGTTATGCTTCTAAGTTTTGCTAAAAAATAAATAATTTTGATTTTGTGATTAATGAAAAAAAAATTAAAAAAATTTACAGGGACTCGTCTCACTGAATCCAAAGAATCTGCAGTTCATCATCAGCATCAAGGTTACTCTAGATTCGGACAAGAAAAGCCAGACGGTTATGGCTTTGTCGAATAGATTGCAAAAATTTTTACTGGGCACAATGAAGTTCGATGAAGTTAATTTCAGAATAACAACCGCCGATGTTGATTCCGTTACCACCTGGAACGTATGCAGACCACGTAAAAATCATAAAATCGAACGAACTATCGAATCTAAAGGATTCAAAGTTTATAATGGAGATTCTTCGGACTATTCTAATTGGTACGATGGTATATTAAACGTCCCAAAACATATACTGGATGCGATTTCAGGAATATTCCAGTAGTTTTCATTCGATTTATGTTTCAATAATCTTTTCCAAAGAATTCTCCTGTACTTCATAAGAGAATCTATTGAAATTGGACGTATGATTTTTATGAAATCTGTACTAATAAAGATGAATGATAAAATCTAATCAAGGATCTCCACAATTATTGAACGTTTATTCGCATGGCCTCGAATATAAGATTCACCAAAAAATGAAAGGAAAAGATAACACAACAGAACATCGCAAGGTGGCGCGAACACGAGCTTCTACTCCGTAATGTTTTTTCTGCTTCAAAAAACGAATGAAAAGTGAATTTTTATGAAGCGATGTTCTTCATTTATTGAACGGTGCCTTGTATTACTCTTAAGAAACATATGCTTCGATCAATCATCATTCGAACGTCAATATTTGACGATTATACAATGTGGCGTAATTGAACTCAAGATATAGTAGCTAGTTGTACAAACTTTCCGAAAAATAAGATCACAAATGTTTTTCTTTCCCCCATGAGAAGTGTGGAATTGAATTATCCTGACCATGGCCCAGAAAGATTTCTGAAACATTAAATACCAAGAGAAAAGACGAAATTAGGTTCAGTATCAACTAGAGTTCGAACTTGTACGAGCCGCGATAATTTCTGATGGAAGTGAAAATAAGTCGTAGAAAATAAGACCTGACAAACTTGATAAAATGACAAAACTATTCCAAGCGATTTTGATACTGCAGATTTTCATTACATACGCCAGAAGCTGCCAAAGAGAATTAGTCACCGAGTATCAATGGAAGTACATCGATTATAACTGGACGAGTCCTGAGCAGAAACAAGAGGCTATAAAATCTGGACGATATGATTTCAGAAGAATCGTCCCAACTGACACACAGTATTTGCCGGGTATCGTAATAATCAGCTTTACTCGATGAAGAAAAATGAATAAATATAGACAAAACAATTAATCACGATTATGAAATCGTTCTCCAGATGGTCGAGTTTTAATCGTGACCCCGAACGACCCCGTCAGCCCTGCTTCTTTGTCGACTGTATCTCTTAAAAGTCGCATGAACAATCCTCTGCTGCAACCTTATCCGAGTTGGAGTTGGCACAATGGATCATGTTCGGGGATAACGAGCACGACTAAAGTTATCGTAAGTATTAATTACGGGATCGATAATAACGCGGTTTTCTTAATCACTCAACAATCACTTCCACAGCTGGACAAATGCAAGAGGCTCTGGTTCGTCGATAATGGTAAAATTGGAAAAAGGCACGTCTGTCCAGCGAGCATCAAGGCGTTCCAAACTTCAAACGATGAATTAATCGAATCGTTTAGAATTCCATCGCACTTGGCGCGAGATAATCCGGGCAGTAATGTGGGACGGCTCGAAATACAAGCTGTCGAAACCTATGGGCTCGAGTGCGGTATTACCTGGGTAAGTAAATGACTGATTTCAATTCCGCTCAGAGTTTTCAGTGAGATAATTATTGCAGGTTTACGTTTCCGACGTGGAAAGCAACAGCCTCCTGATCTGGAACGGTCGACGAATATGGCGGCTCAAGGAGAGGTTCTTCGGTCCAGACAGAAGAGAAACGAATTTCACCACAGCTGGAGAGACCGTTTCTCTCCCACTGGGGATTTCAGTCACCGGGATAGTTCCCTTGGGGTACCTAGAACAAAAGTATTTGTTAATTAAACCACTCGCTTCGAAAATAACGTATGCAGCAAGTGTTCGAGAATTACATCATTCCATATCAGGAGGAAAAGTGAACTACTTTCGGCAAGCACTCGAAGAACCAAGTCAGGGACTCGCGATTGATATTTCAAAAAATTCAGGTGTTATGATAGGAAGCTTTGTCGAGGAGCCTTCGATTTATTGTTGGAATCTACAGGATCCTCTGACCAGGCGTACAATCGTGAGTAACGATGAACTTTTTCAAGTCAAATGAAGAAAAAAAAATCCGCAGTCATTTATAAACCGTTAAATAATTTCAGGAAATCGTAGCGCAGAACGCAAGTACCTTACAGTTTGTTACCAGTATAAAAATAGTTCAAGATCCGTACAGAGAGAGCGAAAAGCTCGTTTTACTCTCGACGAAATTCCAAAAACACATTCTGAGGACTCTGGACTTCAACGTATTTAACTTCCGGATTCTGACCGCTAATCTTGCGTGCCTCATCAAAGGCACCGTCTGCGAACCGAGAAGAGAAACAATTGAAGATCGGGGTTTCATTCCGAACTAAACGTGTTAACATTTCTCTTCAATATTTGCATGTTTTTTTGCCCATGTGAATTTTTATCGCAATACAATCTTTGATTATTTATTTTGTCACCTGACGAACGAACAGAAATTTATGCTCCTCTATTTATTCATTTATTGACCCCGTTTTCTATTTTTCAGTATTTTAGTAATTTTCTTCTTTTTTTTCTGGCTGATAAAACAAGTACTTATCAGAATTAACGTCGAGGCAAAAATTGTAGAATATAAAATAAATATTCTTCTACTCGAACGACCCGGTTAATGTGCATATTATTCAAACACTTCGGCAAAAAGACGAATAAATAAATGCAGAGTAAAATATCTTCGAAACAACTTTACCGATCTCTGAGTTACTGCATACCCAGTCGAGGACGTCTAGAAACTAATTTTTTATCAACTGCCGTTCAGTAATATACTGCGTAGCTATAAACACGGTAAAAAACTATACGGAATCGCGTCTGTATTTGACGCATACGTCGAAATTGTCGATAGATATGACAATGATAATCGGACCAGAAAATATGCTGTACTTATACAACGTCGCGTAAATTTTCGTAGCAGTTAAATTTCCAAAATAAATTCTACGTGATAAGCGACGTCGACGATTGAACGAACGATGTTTTCGTATAAAACAGGGCCAACAATTTTTAAATTTTCATTGAACGGTTGGCTTCTACTTACCGAAATAGTATAAGAGTGAGCAGAAGAAATTCAAAGATGGCGCGTTCGCATGGGGTGTTTTTGACGAGTGCAATATTTTTGGTATCCGTCGCATCGTGTCTGGCTAAATTGCAAGTAGCCTACGAATGGAAATACCTCGATTACACCTGGAGAAATGTTATGCATGATCAAATTTGTTGGGGTTACAATGCGTCGAGACTCGTACCGACCGACGTCCAATATTTGCCAGGTATTGAAGTTGCACGTATAAAAATCCTGAGGGTATTACAGAAACTGAAAATTGACGATGAAATTATTTTCTGAAGATGGAAGAGTTCTGGTCGTAACTCCGCAGTATCTTGTTTCAACTTCGGTAAGTTTGGCGACAATATCTTCAAAGGTTGGCGAAGGTGGTCCACTTCTCGAACCCTATCCAGGTTGGGAATGGTACAATTACGATGATTGTTCGGGTATAAAAAGCGTGACCAAAGTAATTGTGAGTATAAAAATTTATCAATGATTTTCAAGCGTTCGAATATTCAAGTGATAGAAAAATATTTTCAAATCTAATTCTAACAGCTGGATAAATGTGATCGACTCTGGTTGGTCGATGACGGTACAAATGGACAGGACCTTCCTTGCCCACCTTTCATAATAGCGTTCGATACTAAAACTGATACATTAATCTCATCGTACTTGATTCCTGAAAGTATAGCGAAAGATAGTCCAGTAACTGGAGCAGGGCGACTTAGAATATTGGCCGTTGAAACGTACGGTAAAGATTGCGGCCACACCTGGGTTTGTAAATTACGAATTTTTACTTCAAGTTATTCAAATAATAAACCAAAGAAATATCCATCTTTTTTTCTTTTCTCACGACATAAACCGATCGAATTTATCCAGGTCTACATAGCTGAAGTCGGAACAGATAGCCTCCTCATATGGGACGGTAAGAAAATATGGCGTGTTCAAGAAGATTTTTTCAAGCCATCGGGAGACGACACCATCTTCACCGTCGCAGGAGTGACTTTGAACGCGAAAATTGGAATCACAACAACCGCTTTAAGCCCTCCCAACTTTTCGCAGGAGCGATATCTTTTATTCAAACCTCAGAGTTTGAATGGCTTATTGGCACGTGTATCCGATCTACATGACTCGAAATCAGGAGCTCCCGTTCGTTACTATGGGCCAAAATTGAATTCTCCTCCAGATCCAGTTCGAGGACTGTCGATGGCCATATCAAAGGAGGGTATTTTGATAAAAAGTTATACGGATTCTAGTTTAAGATGTTGGGACACATCAACTTCCATAACGAATACCGTAAGTAATAATTGAATCAACTTGTCAATGTTCAAAAAAGTTTCGTCCAATTTATTTTCCTTTTTTATTTTTTTAAATATTTCATTTTATTCTTTTGTTTTATCTGATTTCAGGCACTTTTAGTACAAAATGAAACTACTCTTCAGTTTGTTTCCGCGGTGAAATTTTTCGAAGAACCAGACTGGGGCAGGGAAAATCTTGTTGTACTTTCTAACAGGGAGCAGAAATTAGCTGTGGACGGTTCCTTCGATATTACTGAAGTAAACTTCAGAATTCTTACCGCCGATCTTGTTAATCTCATCAAGGACACACCCTGTGAAATCCCCATAGCTGTACCCGCGGATCGTGATTTGGTACCATATCCGTAACGATAAAAATTTTTGATTTCTCATTATTTTTTTCGTCCTGCGAAATAATATGTGTTATGAAGCAATGTATAATTTTTGATTTGATTTTCAAGTGAATTTATAAAAATAATAATAATAAATTCATTGAAATCTTGCGCTATTTGCAATATGCTGCAATCCATCTAAAAATTTCGATCAATTTTTTTAACCTGCCTAAAACCGAAACAAAGTCGAAGCCGTAAAAAATTGTTTGAATGACTTGGAAAATGAATTGGGATCTGAAAGATATAGATAAAGAAAAATTCCGTGTGAATGTGAGAAAGAAAAACGAAAATTGAGGCACTTTTTCTTTTTTAATCTTGTATTGTGACGAAGTTGACATTAGAGGTCACAAACGCAATGTAAACATTTTGACATAGTCTGTACACGATGCACCTAACAATTTACATTTGAAATATGGAAATTATGGTGATACACGTTATTCTTTTTCCCAGAATAAGATACACGACGACCGTATTTATAACTGATAAAACGCACGTATAATTATCGCGATTAGCGTTGGAAAAAGTATAAAATAAAACGTCAGGTAAGTAAAATAAAGCAATTGGATTCGTGCACATTTCGCAGTGTAACATAACGAAAAGTAAATAGATTATAAATAAATAAAAGTGAATAAAACCCGGAATAAATTTGTACATATAGCAAATTTTCTCGAATGTTGAAATGATTAAACTTCTAACGATGCGGCGTTCGCTTTTAATCATTTTTGCAATATTGTCCTGCACCATGGCGGCGAATATGAAATTACGTCATGAATGGAAATACATCGACTACGACTGGCAAAGCGAGGGGCAAAAAAAAAACGCTATTGATTCAGGAGATTACAATTACACGCAGGTATTCTTGATAGACTCGGATCAAGCACCGGGTAAGTAATAGAAAGAAAAAAAGGAAAGTTCAATTCATCGAATGAAAATTAATCGCAATTCGATTTCCTCTCTTAAAGATGGGAGGATTTTCGTTACAAGCCCACGTTTTCCGGGGGTCCCCGCATCTCTATCGACAGTTTCTGGAAAATCGGGAAATGGAGGTCCGCTGCTCAAACCTTACCCGGATTGGTCCATGCATAAAAAGAATGACTGCGCAGGTATCACGAGCGTGTGGAGAACGATAATAGATCATAAGGTGGGGGTCTGGTATTGCGACACAAAAAAAAATAGAAATAGAAAAAAGAAACCAAATGCCTTAGACGATAAATTTTGCAGCCCGGCTATTGCCAACACCTTTGGGTACTGGATAGCGGTAAAATTGGCGACATGCAGGTTTGCAGCGCTCAATTTTTGGTATTCGATTTATCGAGTAATAGATTATTGAGGAGAATTCCAATCCCGTCTAACTATGCGTATAACATGGAAAACAAGGGACTTCTTATCACGCCGGTCGTCGAAAGTGACAATCAGTGCAGAAATGCATGGGTAATCGGATAAAATATTCGAATACTTCTTCCCTTTTTTTTTTCGTTTTTCAATCGTTGAGTAATTTATTATTTTCAGGTCTACGCAGCAGACGTGGAGGGTGGCGGATTGATAGTTTTGGATGTTAGCCGCGGAAGATTTCGGCGTCTAGAAATGGATGTTTTCAAAGCCGAGACGGCCGCGGCGACTCTAACGATAGCTGGGGAGAGTTTTTATCTAGCCGATGGAATTTTCGGACTCGCTTTGTCCAACGGTTACGATTCATATCCGAGACGTTTGTATTTCCGGCCGTTAGCGTCCTTCAAGGAGTATTCAATATCGCTGAAACATCTCCATCGATCCGTGTCCTCCAATAGGGATGTCCCCTATATTACGTACAATTATACTTTCCCAAGTCAAGCCGCATCGCAAGCCGCATCGCGCAATGGTATTTTATTTTTTGGACTAACAACCCAAACGGCAATCGCATGTTGGAACACAAACACTCCGATGAACGACAAGAACGTGGTGAGTTGGCTTCTTATATTTCTTCTTTTTTTTCTTCTCAACATTTTCAACGTGACCTGATTACAAACTGACCGCATGGATAAAAAAATTCAAAGACACTGACTGGAGGATGAGGTCAACGTTCTTTGGTTCGTAAGAACATCACCTTATCTAATTGTAGGCCGACTACGATACTATTCGGACCGCAAACTTGTAACGTTTCTTTTTTTTCTTCTAATTATTATCATTATTGTTTTACTTTTACTTCACTGTGACGCTGACCGGCGGTCACCGCAAGCGGAAACAATAACGACTACGCCTAAAAATGTCGATGTGATATTTTTATTAATAACTTTTCTTTTCTTCTCTTTTTTTTTCAGGATATCGTTTTCCGGGATGAAAATCTCTTGCAATTTACGAGCGGAGTCAAAATCGTAACTTCCATTGAATCCGACACTCTATATGTGGTTTCGAATCGTTACCAAAAAATTGCTCTCGGTACAATGGACTTTTCCGAAGTTAATTTCAGGATACTTTCAGAACCCGTAGATTCCCTGGTTAGACAAAGCAGATGCAGAAGTAGGTACTAGTAAACGCTTTCCAAAAAATAAGGGGTAATAATCGTATTTTTTAGAATTAGATTTTAGAATGGATGAACATAAATGAAAGAAAAGCAAAAAAAAAGAAGACGGTCAAGAATTTTTTTTTTCCATTCCTATTTCTTTTCCACTGTATTTCACTCCTGGCTCTTGCACTCTAGTCTCCTCTGTATTTAATTCCGCGACGGAATTTAGAACCTCAAAATTTTCGTCCCGTTTTTAAAATTAACCAATCTCCTCTCTGTATAAAGTAACTTTAATCTCTCGATATGGAATACTTTGAAATTCAGTCAATAAAATATAAGAGAAGATCTAGATTACTTCCTGACAGTTAAAAGCTAAGGTCACGATCTTACTGAGGCTAAAGCCTAATCTGGAATAGTCCAATTCGTATTCGGACGTGCTAATTTTACGCGGTGAGAACGTCTGGCCCGCTATTCGATTGAGAACTTTTACTTTCATATTACAACGCGTTTTTTAACGTTCCCTATAATCTCACTCCTCACCGCTACGCGTTCGGATCACGTCATTAAATATGAAAACCGGTCTAGAAGTAAAAAGAAAAAAAAAAGAGAACAATTCTTTCGGATTTCAAAATCCAAAATTAAATTACCTCACATACGTGTCGAGCATATGAGCGCAGAAAAAAAAAAACGATTCTTTCCAGGATTAATTGTTATACCTGAATAAAAATTTGTACGGAACTTGTGGTATAAAAACGCAACGATGTGAATAGGGGAAAAAAGAAAAGGAAGAAAAAAAATATGAAAACTATCAGCAGATATAAATCACAGTAATTTCTCATACGATGAGATGATATCGGTATTATAACTCGTTACATGTACAAGTGTTTTAACGTTAATAGAGAAATATAATTTATTACGTTAGTTTTTTTTCTTTTTTTTTTTTTTCTTACTACCGCGTAAGCAATTACGTACGCGAACGCGCGGGGTGAATTAATCGGATTGCGTAAACGCGCGTGCCAGTAGGTAGGCATACGTACTTTGCAGGTTTTAAAGGAATGAAAGAAGCAAAATAAAAGTGGAAAAAAAAAAAGCAAAAATTCCTTCACCGATCAGATATCGAACTTTTAATTACAAAATAATAGGGAATCCGATAATGATCTTAAACATACACATAAGTTATGATATCAATATTTTTTCATCGAAATGATATAAAACTAATTCACTTAATTAGATTTCCTTGCGCACGAACTGTACCTAATACGAAAATATTACGAGGAAGAGTTGACCACGGTCCGTTAAAGAATGTTGGTTACTAAAAGACAGAAATACGGGAACAATAATATCAGTCTCCAGGCTTTCTCCAAGTGGGTCGGTCATGAATCTATTCTATAGAAATTGATCTGAACATTAGAACGCCCGTATTTTCCATAGGATTTTTTTCGTACGCCGGTGTGTAAAATGTAACAATAAAAAAAAAGAAGAAAAAAAAAAAATCTATAAAATTTCGTTTCTCATTAACGAAAAAATAATAAAAAATCGTACATCCCACCGGCGATGTTCGATCGATTAGAAAATTAAAAAAAAAAAATTAAAAACAAGGAAGCTCGTAAAATCATCACGTATAATATCTTCCTATGAACATAAGTTACGTGATCAGTTTTCTGCCGGAAGCTGGAATTAACACGGAACTATACTACACACATCTTTTCAAAATGCCGTTCTCATGAGAGCCGCATTATCATGGGATTATTATAGCATACGTTGGAAAGTGAACATAATACCTGACAAGTAAGAAAGAATTCTTTACATACTATATATGTATACAGTTTTATTTTGCTCGCAGTAAATATAAGACCATATATCCGACTATCTCTCTATATTCTAACAACCTAGAAAATATAAGTATTATATGTATTCATGTCGCCGTACATGAGGTGAAAAAAAGAAAAAAACCTACATGAAATAGAAGACTGTAATTTTACATCATTACTTATCTATAATACGTACCAATGAAAATTTCTTAAGATTTTAAAAATAATTGAATAGACTTCGTTGCGGCAGCTAGTCAACCAGATAATAGCCCCGTTTTCCCCTATTAACTGAATAGTTGTTGCGATTTTTTGGTTCAAAAAAATCTGATTTCCTATGGATACTTTTCTACCGATCACGTGCACGTGTAGTTCGATTAATTTTTTCTATTGGACATGTCGATTCGATGTGACTGATTAGATTGTTTTACGGGAAGCAATTATAGAGTCGGAGAAATTACTCTCATGTTACCTGAAGCGTTAGATGCATTAGATACTTAAAAATGAGCCTATGCCCGTTGAATATTAATGGAGTTACAGTCCGGCAATAATAGTTGATAGCGATGGTGCAAATAAGTCGAATGCACGCGACGGTGTGCATATGAATAAATTTAAAATACATAAGCTTAGAACGAACAAAATAGAAAAAAAAAGAATATTTGTAATACCTGTTAAATTAATTTTTATTATTATTATTATTATTATTATTGTATTTATCATATACCGATTCTCCCTACAGTGGAAGTTATGGTCTGTTAAATGCCGGTGTGTATTTTTCTCTTTTTTTTTTTTTTTTTCATATACCTTATTAGGTATGCAAATATACTAAAAATTGACAAAACATGCATCAGAAATGCACATTTACAACAGAATAATTTAGAAATCGCCTCATGCGGCACGAGAAAATAACTTATGCAGCTAACATAAATTATACAACGACGATCAAAAGTATACCGTACATTAACACGTGTATGGTTATTACAACGCAGTATTAATATTGTTATCATCATCATTATTATTATTTAATTAGCAAAGTTTATTTTACAGAAATGCAAGATGACGAAAAACGTGAAAAATCATGATCAAGATCTCAATGGTACGAGTTGGGTTTACGGATGGAATCCCATAGAGAATTCCGAAACTTTTTTTCACCCGTTAAATAACGAGGAGGAATGGAGAAGTCCGACGATATTTAAATATCACGGCGAATTTTTGGCGAAAAATAGACGTAGATATAGAAGTGGAAACAATAACGGGGGACGTGAGTATGTTAAAAGTCAAAAAAAAATTCTAAGAATTTATTTAAGATTATTGCATTAGTATTCTAATGTGCATTTTAGTTTTATGACTCGGTGGTAAACTTGAAGAAGTGGAGATATATAAACTTGGTATAATAGCTTTGAAAATAGACGACGTGTGTGAAGGATTATTTAAAATAACGTATTGCGATCGTTTTTATAGGCTATTATTCGATATGTATGCAAATTTGTTACGTAAATTTCAGCAATTTCTAACTCACGATCACTGCACTAGAATCTAGTTACGAAATCGGCTCGTTGTTGCGATTTCTGTTTTACTTATTTTGCATTCAGGTTAAAGGCCCGTCTTTTATTGACGACGACGAACGACCGACGCGATATTATAATAATGCGCGATAATCAGCAGTTTTTGTGATCGTACAAATAACGATTTTCTTCGTGAGAAAAACGATGCTCAAACTTCACGGTATCGGACGATATTACACTTTATGACACTAAAATAATAATCGTCGCCGAAAATTACGCAATAAATATTTATGTCGAATCTTAAATATCAATTGATTTTAATTAATGCATCCGTCAAACGGAACAAACATGACATCTAATATTTCTTTACATATAGACGTTGCGCAGCGCAATTTTTGACCTACTTTTGTAAACGGTGTTACCGGCGTTTTTTTAACTCCGATCATAATAGCTGTCCGATTTGAAAACCGAACGCGATCGAATGCCGGTTGCGTAACGAAACGACCGTCAACTACATAACTGGCACCCCCACAACAAAAAAAAGGAACAAAAAAACCGTCAACTACGAGGAATTATGTTAAATAAATAATTTTAAATCAGGTAGTCGGATTCTTTTTTGTCGTATCTATTTTGTTTTGCACTTTACGAATCGATGATTTCGCGATGATGTTTATCATTGTTATAAATTTCCGCGATTTTCCACCTGCCGAAACTATTTATGACTTGTTTTTGTGAGAATTTTTTCTTCAACTTTTTTTTTACTTTTCTTTAAAAAGTATCGTAATGATTACCAGAGTGATACACGTTTCGGTAATCGAATGTCTGATTAATGTTTGATTTACGTGAAATTGGAAATTTATTTATTTACTTTCATTGAGCGCGGATTTTGTAATTTCATCTGAACACCTGAAAAACTGGTTTTTGAATATAATTGCAGCATTTAATTTTGAAAAATTAATATCTGTCTTCTTCACAACGCTGCAGCTGTGTCTCGTCCAGACTATAAGTCCCCGCTTTGTATGGGTGGATCGAAAAAAGAAGAAGAAAAAAATAGCTCAGGGTTCTCAGAGTCGTAAGAGAAAGGTAGGGATTCTCTAGCTGCTCTCACGGAGACGAGTGTAACTTTAAAGAATATATGCCAATACGATCTCGTACACCGTATAGAGCATTGGGGTATAAATTTCGCTCATACAAGAATTACTTGTGGTTACGAACAAACGCATTCGAGTGAGGTGTCAAAAAAACTCGCAACCCGTCGCATGTGATAAAAGTTAATTTTAGTGAAACAAGCAAGTGCGATTTATTTTAATTTAATTTAATTTTTTTTTAATAGTTTTATCGGTTTTCAAATACCTGCGAAAAATGATCTTGAAATTTTTAAAACTTCATTCTTCTGAAACCGCCCGGGGTGTTTTGATAAAATAGAACTCTCATTGTTGTCGGATATAATGACTTGCTTAACTTCATAATTTATACCAAGTCATAATTATATTATCTTATTTTATTCTCCTTAATGTCGCAGGCATGGCAAACGTGATTCCATGGCTTATGTCGATGTCCTTAATTGGGTCGCAAAATATCGGAGCTTTGACAAGACCGGATGTTATTTCACAAGAACTTTTACCACCTTTGGACACAACCGGATTTTTAGAACCTTCGGCAAGCTGATAACCATATCGATATCAACGATCGGTGTTTGATTACTCATGATTAATTTTTTTTTCGGTTTTTTGTTTCTAGAGCGAAAGATTTCTGGGATCTATAGGTGAATCTAAAGAATTATCTTCCCAACCGTTCGCTAGAGCGGTAGCAGATTTTGCGGGTGACGGAGAACTTGGAGCGTTTCAAAACCGAGTCAATAATCCGAATTCCGATCTCGGTAACGTCGAGATCAGGGCGGAAGAGTACAAAAAAGTTTACAAATATTCTCCTCAAGATAACAACGATGCGTACAACGACGAATATGCTGGTCCAGCGATGGAGAAGGTGATATGACAATTTTTCACTAATTACACTGTAGAAATTAAGATAATTACCGTAAGATTTTACGTGGTAATCGTGACCCGAGATTTCTCAATAATTTCAACTGCGTTTAATAATATTCACGGTCGCTAATTCTGAGCAATGTAAACGACCCCGGAACTGTACGTATAATAAAATATGATCCGTGGGAACTCGTGTGAATTTATAGTACTTAGGGAAATTATACGCACAATGATGTTTAAAGATCACAGTTAACATGGTCTCTTTTCTAATTGCGTAACAGTATGAAAATTTCCCCATTCATTGTGATGTTACACAGTTAAAAAATTGAAGTAAAAAAGTGAAAGTTTAATTAACGTGAAATTGAAGAAGAATAAGAAGAATTTTTCAACCTTGTACATCCGTTTTCAGGTCTATTCCTGGAAGACCGTGGACTTTGAATTCGACAGCGTTGTTTCGAGGGAGCGTGCGATAGCAGCTGGTCATTACGAACCAGACAATAGTTTGCCTCTTGGAGTCGAAGTCTGGAGGGATAAAATATTCCTGACATTACCAAGGTGGAAAAAAGGGATACCCGCGACCCTCGCGACCGTTCCGAGATACCCGACAGAAATCAGTCCCAGATTACGTCCCTATCCATCGTGGGCTTGGCACGACCCAGGTGACGATAATTTTTAGAAATCTGTAAAAAGCGGTGAAATGGAATATCGTTAATTTGAGGATGTGATGAATTGTTTCAGGAAATTGCGAAGGTTTGACATCCGTCTTCAGGGTACAAGTTGACGAATGTGATCGTCTTTGGGTTCTGGACTCAGGACAAACGGACGTGACGTCCGACCCGAAGCAAACTTGTCCACCTGAAATATTTATCTTCGATTTGAAGAGCGATAAGCTGATAAAAAAGTACACCTTACCAGAAGACTATATCAAACAGGATTCCCTGTACTCGAATATCGCAGTTGACGTTCGTAACGGTGAATGTGAAAATGCGTTCGCTTACCTAGCGGACGTATGGCGTTTCGGAATCGTAGTTTACGATCTATTTAAGGATACGTCCTTCCGTATCCAGCATCACTTCTTTTTCCCCGATCCCCTTTCTTCCCGCTACGAGTTTCACGGTCTAAATTTCCAATGGACGGATGGAATTTTCGGACTCTCCTTGAGCCCGATAGACGTGAATAATGATCGTACATTATTTTTCCACCCGATGTCAAGTTTCCGGGAATTCGCAGTGTCGACGTCAGTCCTCAGGGATGAAACTGTGGCTGAAAATAATCCAGAAATGTTCGTACCCATCGGTAAACAACGCGCTAAATATTCCGGTCACTCTTCTGGTTCCGCTATGGATAGAAACGGAGTTATGTTCTTCAACATGGTCACCAGGGACTCCGTATGGTGCTGGGATTCGAGAAAAGAATACATACCACAGAATTTAGGTGTAATCGGGCAGAGCAACGTCTCCCTTATATTCCCGAACGACATTAAAATCGACCACGAACCCGATCAGAGCATGTGGGTTTTGTCCAATAAACTACCATTGTATTTGTACGATCGTATAGACAAGGAGGAAGTAAACTACAGACTGTTCAGAGCGAACGTTAAACAGGCAATTCAAAATACAGTCTGCGATCCAAATTACGTTGTTCCACCGTCTGAACAGAGCTACGATGAAACGTGTTGACCGAACCGAAGGTTGACGCAGAAGTTTCACTGGGACTTTTACATTTCTGAAATAATGAATGACGATTGTCGAGATAACGTAACCACTAATTATTGTAATAATTTTTTTGTACATAAGATGATATAAATATTTTTTGTTTCTTCTTTCTTAAACCAGTCAATTATTTTTTTCGTATTAACTAAACCGGACACGAAAATGATTACACGAAATTTTTTTCTTTTCATCCGAATTATTTCAATTCGGAATTTGTTTCAGAACTATCTACTTCCTTTTAGAGGTCTAGGTATTCCAGTTTTTTTCGATGAAGAACCTTTCTTATGTTCACCGTTAGAATCGTTGGAGGTCGGGGCGTTCGATTCACTGCCGGTACTGTTGAGAGAATGCGTCGCGCTTGTTTGTTCTAGGCTTTGATCTTCTGGGAAATCTTCTAAGAACGTATGATCGGAAATGGAATTTTGACGGGAAGAAGAGTTTGGTAACTGATTTAGTTTGGACTTGGAATAATTGCTATCGAAACTATCGTAGCTTGCGAATTCTGGTGGGTTATTTTCCGGGTTTGCTGACGACATGACGATATTCTCGCGCTCGATTTCGACTGACTTCAAGTCTTCAGACGACGGAAGCTCCTCGTTCAGAGCGTAGTTGAAATCGATGACTTCTACTTTCTGTCCGCTCGAGACTTGCCCTGTCAAAATCTCACTTCCGATGCCATAAAATTTGGTGAACAATTCAACAAGGTCCTTGAACACCTCTATATTATATTCGGTTCCATTAGCCGCGTGTTTCACACTGACCTTCGATTTCTGAGGCGTTATCTCAAATGCGCTACCCAGATTTGAGTCTTTCGTCGCAGGTGTAAATATGAGCTCAGATAATATTCCGTCTATAATCTTCACAACCTCGTCTTCAGCGTCGCCGATATTCGACTGAAGGTCGATCGAGGGATCGGCCATTTTATTTTCTATAGAAATCGAGATTAAACTAGCGGTTTTTGAAACGGTAAGAAGACCGCTCGTCTTTCGATGTCCCGCGGTTGATTGATGGCGAAAGATTTGTCGCATCACGTCCTTCAATTTTGTCTCGATTCCCGCAGCGTCAACCAACGATAAATGTCTGAGTCTACTACTGGTAGGCAAAGTCTCAGATCCCAATATCCGAAATTCCACTGGTCTTACCGTGGAAGGTCCTTGAACATCGATTATCGATAAAGAACGTGATTTATATGGAGATTCGTGAGCTGCCACAGAGTTAGATAAGTTTTTAGAATTCCCTGTAGGAATTTCTGGCTCATTTTCGTAAGAATTCTGGCTCGAAATCGAGTCGACTGAAACGGGACTAGGGGGACGTGAAACTGTGAGATTACCGTCACTGTCGGAATCCATCAGGTATCCCGAAGAGAGTCCTCGACCTCTTTGAGGAACGGGTCTAGCGCTAAAAAAATCTAAACTTTTATCCTCTATTAATTTAACGACTTTGATTACTCTTCTAAAAGACACTTGATCCGTGGTAACTTTCTTCGTTTTAACGATGCTCTTTCTTTTACTCTTCGGTATGATCTTGTCCCAGCTAGAATATATTAGGGAACGTTCTGTATTCGGTTGAGAATTTTCTGGAGTTTTTTTCGACGAGGTATTCTCGATAATTCCGATCTGCACTACATCGTGCGTTGCATTGTCTGCAGTGGCAATAGAAAAAGCACCTTTTTTTATCTCCGACATTTCCGTTTCCTTCTCCACACAAACGATCTCCACAGCTTCTCGTCTACTTTCGTAATTATCTCGATAACTTCCTGTCACAGATTGCGATTCACCGAGTTCCTGGTCGACTTCAAGGACTCCCATTTGACTACCTCCGTTATTTATTGCGTGCATAAAAACGGAAACGATTACATTACGTCTGAAATTTTGTCTTTTCAAACTGTCCGAAAGCGAGGAGATCACGGACTCAGATGAAAAGTTCTTCAATAATCTTTTTTCACAATTTTCAAACGACTCGTTAATTCTTTCGACGGACGATGTTTCGCTTCCTTGAACGCTGTCTGCGTCGATGACCACCCTACGATTTTCGGGGTTTTTTTTACTCCCATTTTTGCTCCACCCGTCGTCGTCGTTTCCGGTCGAAGCATCAACTCCGAAATTTACGTTACCCGAAGTCGATGGCCGATCTGTAAAATTTTCGACAATCTCTGGTCTACCATTTTCTCCCGCTACCGACGTAGTCTGTTCGACAGTTTTCATCATTTTTCCGGCCATTGATTGAGCCGCGTTTAAAATAATCAGAGTCTCAAATCCAGTCGGAAATTCTGATCCCGTCAAACTTTTCTGCACGCTTTCTCCAAGGCTTGAAGATTCGTATTTTAAAAAAGTTTTACAGATCGGAAACTCGTCGAAGAATTTCAATACGATGCTCTGAATTTCCTTACCGCTTCCATTGAAATGATCCATAATACCACTAGAATTGAATCCTGATCCCTGGAGGTGCGAAAGATTCAACGATGATCGAAGGGATCTATCGATCACATCCTGCAGCGCGAGTCTGACTTGCTCAGAAGTTATTTTTGTTTTTTTATCAAGATTCTCGGTATCCACAGTCAGTTCTTTGAAATTCGGGACCGAAAAACCTCCGTCAAAATTCCCGTTTCCTAGTTCTTCAGTCCCTGGCTGACAGACAAAATCTTCTCTGTAGTCTCCGAACGCCACATTTGTCACAAACTCCTCTATACTGAGGGTAAAATCATCAGATGATTCTTCGACGAAAAACCCTCTCTCGGAATTTTCATCATTGACAAAAGCGAACTGTAATATATTTGCCGTATTTTTGTAAAACATGTCGTGATGCTCTGGGCTACGATCAGATCTGGGCATCGTTCTGGTCAGATTGTTACAAGATTCTCTAGTTTTTCGAAAACTACCTTCGATTGGTATCGGTCGTTGGAATGACCAGTCGATGAGATTGATAGCCTCCCTCATGGATTTCGGCAAGCTTTTTTCCGCCACATGTCGTTGACCATCAATTTCCTCTTGGAGGTTCAAATTAATTTCCTGGTCATTTTGGGAAGCTGCAGTAACTGCAGGATCTCGAGCAGCATCAGATGTGAGTATATCCGAGGACGCTGCGGACCCGATATCCACTTCTTGATTTCTGGAGAATGATTTTATCGTTCTCAAAGAAAGATTCTCGCTCGTCGATGGCAACTCGCCGGTTTGAGTTCGTTCTGGAAAATGTACCTCCACATTTTGCGATCTTATATCCTCTCGCGCTAAGATCCTGTCCAAATCTCTTCCCCTCTGAAGTCCTTCGATCCTTTTGCAAGATCCAGAATTTGTGATATCCGCAGGATGATTTTTTCCTCTAACAAATTTGCTGTACTTCGAAAGCTGCTTTCGCATCGCCGACGTTTCGTCGCCTATTTTGGTCTTCTGCATCTCTTGCGAACCTCCTCCACTGTACGTATCGAAAATATCTTTACCCAGACGGTTTCCACCGAGTCCTGCGTTGGTCGTGGAATCTGCCGGTTTCGATCTCGTTAATTTTCCATACGCGTTGTCTATGTTAAAAATCAATTCTTTTTCCGGTACTACGAAACCGGGAACAGAGACGCGGTTTCCTTGTTTAAAATAGATCCCGCAGGTACTAGCGGTGGATTTCAGAGGATCAAGTTCATTGCCGATTTGTTGGTTCGGGGGACGAGAAATCGTCTCTTCTACATCATGTACGGTAGAACTAAAACTTGTTCCCTGACTTTTACGAGCATCCAATTCTTTTTTATATTCTAGAAGCGTTTTCGCGTTGTAAGCCTTCAACGCTTGCATCATTTTTTCCTCGCGTTCCTCGGGAGTTTCCTTGACTTTACCTGATCGCGAGGACCGCGAAGAACTCGTTAAAAATCGTCGATCGTTCAAACCGTTCTCCCGACTGGTTACGGAATCTTTTTTCATTCGCTTATCATTTCGAAGAAATACTTCTGAACCGTTTCCCGATTTATTCATTGTTTCAAAATTTGCATCGGTCATCCTAGAAAAACTTTGCGACGCGGGTTGAGCAGGTGGCGCGTAATCGTCTTTCGTTGGGTGCGGTCGACTGGAGTCAGGACTTTTTTCGAGGCTTACGAACGACGGGGAGAATTTTTTTTCACCATTTATACTCTGTCGTTTTATTAACGACATTTTCGAGGTAGGTGAGAGTTTATAACTAATATTCATGCCCTGGTGAGCCTGGGAATTAAAGAACGGCTCTTTAGAGCTCCTAATGATTTCGTAGCTATCTCGGACACGGTCGATCTCATTTCCGGCGAAAGTTTTTGGGCCTAATTCCCAGCTGTTATAATTATCGATTCGATACCTCGGGGTTTTCGTAGTCGGCTCGAAATTCTCTCTCGCATCTCTTGAGTCGTCGAACATATCGGAATGCCTTTGAAAGCTGGACTTGAAGTAGGAATTCGAACCAATATCCTGGTCAGGTCTTATCAGCTGCTTCACATTTGTTTTTGTCGAGTCAAAACTCTGAACATCAGAACAGCGATTGAGCGTCTCTTCGAACACATCACTCGCATTAAGCGCGAGGACTTCAGAATCTGCTCCAAAACTAGCGGACTTTGGTCCAGAAAATAATTTCCCAAAATTACAGTCAATGTTGATCCTCTCGATAAATTTCGTGCCATCTTCGCGCTCAGGAATAATTTTCTCGAGGCTCGAATCGTTTTCAAACTTCGGCCCGTCTTCGAAACTATTCTTTGGAACTTCCTGCCGGCTTTCGTCGACAGTAAAATCCGATATCCCCATTTTTTCAGCATCCTCGCAATGCCTTTGAAGTTTGAAGGATCCCGTCTGGCCGCAAAGCGACTTTTTAATGACAGAAACAAAGTTTATTTCCCGAAAGTTTTTCCACTCTATACCATCTCGTTCTACTACAGCTTGCATACAAGAATTAGCGGAACGAAAATCGCGTTCGTAATTTCCATGCGCCGTTGAAACCGCCTCGAAATTTTTACCAGATTGGTTTAAATTTTTTTTATTTCCACTTTCGGTCTTCACTTCCTTATTTCTACCGGTAACGTTATCCCGTTTGGTATTTCCGGGTCGATTACGATCGCAACAATTCGAACGATCCGCGAATCCGCGATCGCTTTTATTTTTCCTCAATCCTTCGGACTCATCTTCATCGGAATTTGAATCTGAATCGTCATCGGCGCATTTAGTTTCCTCGCAGCAGGCGCATTTCTTTGATTTTATTCCCTTCTGATTAGGTTTACCGTCGATTTTGGGAGCTTCTTTCCTTTGCCTGCTTTCAAGGTTAACTTGCAACCCTACGGTACGTGGTTCGAGGGCCGCCCCAACAATTGTGAATAACGAGAGTCTCATTTCCATTTCCGTAAAAGAATCTAAGGACTCGATTTTATTTTCTTCAAAATCATCCGTGGACGTTGTCTTGCTGAATTGCGTTTCATTCGGTTCGGATTCTTCGCGAGTCATCCCCAATATTCTCAACGTTTTTTCCGCGGGTGTTAAATTTTCGTCCTCAATAATCTTCAGGCACGAATCTTCCTCGATCTCGTCGGAATCCTGACTCTCTGTAGTGAGCAGAGTGGTAAGAGATTTTGAAATCTCTTTATCTGTTTTTTCCTCCCAGTTCGGAGGGCCGAAAAATTCATCGTAGGTTACGCAGCTGCCGATTCTTGGCCGATCGTTAACGGCGATAATCAGAGGAATTGTACCGTCGATAGATTTCGAGGCTCTCCGACGTTGCGCCAAAGTAAAACCTCGATATTTTTCACGGGGAATCGGAGGATCCTGAAGACCGTCGATCTGTGCGTAATACAGGTTGTTGTAATACGCTCTCAAACGACGCCACAAGTAGATCGAAGGCACTGCAAATGGATGTTAAATCAATTAGGAATAATTTTTGTGACAAACAAAATCAACTCACTCATCGATAAAATTCCGACAACAAGAAATTCTAGGGCCAGAATACCACAGGAGTGTAAAAACAAACATAGGAGAACTCCAACGGCTAGACAAATTATATCAGTGGTGATGTTCTTCAGCATCTGAAGCCACAACCAGGGTAACATTAGGCTAGGTCGTTTTCCCGTTAAAACCGAGTACATCATCACAACGTACAGGACAAGATGAATGTGGGTTGTAGAATTTCTGAACCATACGACGAACGACAAAACTGTAACGATCGTTATTGTTAATTTTTTTCCCAATAAATCGCTCTAATTCTCAAGAGATTTTTAAGATAAAAAAGATCTCGTGCGAAATACGGTATATGGAGATCTGTGCTAAACTGGATCTCGGGCATAACTTTTGTTCGCTTTGTTCTCTGCGCTTAGTTTGCGAGCATAACGAATGATATTAAATAACACGGCAGACGAGGCCAACGATCCCACCGAGAAGATATCGAATTTTAACCACAAGATGCATGTACTGCAGGTCATCTTAGTTTTAATAATTCTCTCTATAAGGCTGTGAAAATTTTTCGAAGGTTTCGTTGGTCGGATACGTTTGCAAAAAATGTTCATCAAGAATTTGAATCGACGATAACGAAGAAGCAATGGGAATAACCTTTCTCCCCATTAAACTTGCTGCACTTGGTTACGATTGGGATGATCGAAATGATGGCATTAAATTGACCCCTGCTGGCTCTCTAAGGTCGCGGTTAATTACCACTTAGCTATGACAAGCGCATGACTCAATTAAACTTACTAACCGGTTTTGAGCCAATAGTCGAAATGATACTTCGCTGAGAATGATGGCTCTGGACCTGGCAAATCCCAAATTTTCTGCACGTTGTTATTCCAGGAAAAACTGATTGAATCCATCGCGTTTCTTGTCTAAAATAAGAAACTAAGTCAGACAAACGATCAATCATCGAATTATTTCGTATCACAAATGATAAGAAATTTTTTTTCACCATTCCAATCAGAGCCATGATAATTAATTCAGTTTGCGTTGATATCCCAACGATTTCTCTGATCGTATTTCGTCTATGAGGCATGTATTTCTCGTTCCTCGTCGCTTTGGAAATATCCTAAGCGACCCCAACCTGCCAAGGTTGCCACCAACTTCCGGCGTTCTGTTAATCATCAAATTGAATTCAAAATAGATTTTAGAGAAAATAAATAAATCTATAGACAAAATGAAAAATGAATACGTTAACCTTACAGTCGTGATTATCAACCGCATTATAAATTGAATAACAACAAAAATTTTGAACCCTATCAGCTCATGAAACCGAAAAACTGTCGACTGAATTTGGCCATCGTTGCCACGAACTACACAAATCATACTACGAAACAATGGAGAAACGGAAACGACAGTTTTTATATTTTTTAATTCAAGAGTGACATCAAAATTGTCATTTCAAACGACAAAAATATTATTCTCTTACCGAAAAAAAAAAAAATCTATGAAAATTCCGCCTCATTTTTATTTCGAACTTTAGATGACATACGGTTGTTAGCATACATCACGATTCTATCTAGACGGTATCAAACAAAAAAAAAAGAACAATTAAAACCAATAAAAAGAACTTTCAACGCATATACTCGGCGTATCGAAAGGATATTATAAGAATGTAAATCGTTATTTACACGTATGTAAATGTCGAATGTATATGTAACATAGATAAAAACGCATATGTATCTACTCGTTACGTAAAACGTGTATAGTACTACAGTTTAGAATGTCCGATCTGCAGACCAGTAGCTAAAAGAGTCTTAAGTGGGAGTTAAGTACTTATTATCTCATTGCTTCCTCGCGAGTTGTATCGTAGGATACGTTAGCTGCATTAGAGTTATGCGTTCGTCAAGTTCTCGTATGCGATTAACCTTTTTTCCCCCCTTACTTTTTTCTTCCTTGACTTTTCCCTTTCTCTTTCTATTTTTTTCCATCTTTCTCTCTCTTTCGCATTGCACGTTGCGCCGTCAAAAAAATTCAGTTACGCACGTATGCATTTAGTATCGTCACTTCCTACCGTACGGCGACGTATGTCATTTATTTATCCATTTATTTATTTATTTATCTATTTTTAGACGTGTCATCTTCTAATGGCTCACGACCTGCACCCACAAACTGAATATCGATTTATCTCGCTCTTTATACGTTCCCCTGACCTTATATCAGCCGTAAAAGCTTGCCCTTTCTATCTGTATTAGATACCTATATACGTATACAGATGATAGAAGAAAATAAAGAAAGATAATTTTTCAATCCATTCGCAAAAAGAGAAGCGTAACATTGTATGTAACGTAGAAATGGTAACGTTATACGTGCAAACATTAAAAAAAAAAAACTACTATACATACATGTCATCATCTCGTTATAATTTAAAAATTACGTCATCCACCTGCGAACTATGCGAACTATACAAAGTTAAAATACTAACAACGCCCATGTGCCTGCGTATCTATACATAAAATGAATCAAAGCCCGAGTTTTGTATACCTATATATATTTATAAACTTAATTTTCTTTGTGTATTAATTTAGCATGTTTTTTTTCTTGTTTTTTGAAATTTATTTACGGATCACGATTTATTTGTAGAGTAAATTTTCATTTTACAGCGATGTAATGGGTTATATTCTATCATCTATGTATAGTAAAACGTAGTTTAGTATAGCGCAAAGTCGAACGTGGTATTGGACACAGTCACGCATTTGGCGCGGAGTCCGTCGTGGTCTTGGCACAGTTTCTTGCCATCCTCTCTTCGGATCGGACTGTTAACCAACGATCTGCGCGCAATTTTAAATCCGGATACGTACGAACCTACGTTGATTAACAGCGCACTCAATTTACCGCCTCAATAAAATCGCTCACTATACTCCCTACAGAAAAATTCCCATGGAAAATCGGTAGCCCCTTAAACAATATCCTTCAACAAACCAAAAGTGTTTCCGCAATTTTTGGAGAAATAAAAATTAAAATAGGTTTTGAAAAAACAAAAAACACATATAACTACGAAGTGAGTATCGATAGCGATTTATTTAGATTTTTTTAATTACTGTAAAAGTGTTGGTGAAAAAGAAAGAAATTGGCATCGATTCATGCGCGATTTGTTTTCAACGAATCTTATATATAGGGTCAAAAGTTAACGGTCTAGATTTGATATATAATGCCCAATACGCAGGTCATCATAAGTGGTTTATGTGTAGATTATTTTTAAACTCATGTTTTACCACGTGGTTACTCACCACCTATAAATATATAAGCAGTTGTTGATTTTTTTTTTGTTTTTCTCTTTTCAATGCTGTAACGATAAATTTTCATGTTGGAACAACGACGAGACTGGTTGTTTTTACAACTGCAACGAATACATTACGAAACACACGCACACGTTTTGAATTGTTGAATTAAAAAATAAATTTTTCAATTCAAACAGAAACGAAAAATTAAATAAGCACCCTGAATTCGTGCGACCGCAGATGCATACGCCGTGAGAATCGAGTTGATCTAAATAACATATATCAGCGATGATGATAATAATCTTTCGCTTTTTATGGGTATGAGACGAAAAATTGGTGGGAAGGAAAAATCGTCATAGCTGCGGTGATTCGGTCGTTTAACTCCCGTGGGTGACGTTTGATGACGTATATACAAATACTTATAAGAATTTTCTATGTTTCTTCTTTTTCTTTTTGTTTTTGTTTCTTTTTATTTATTTTGCACGAGGCAAACGGGGTACGCGGGATCTTTCCTTATGAGGAGCGTTTTATGGGTATAGTAAGTTCTTGAACGATGTCGCCTTATTCCTTCTTCACGGTCATGTACACGGTACACCGGTTCTCGTTTCTACTCTAAACGACGTTGTACGCGAGCTAACAGCTGAACCTAGTCGTCCGTGAGATGCTTCCTTTCTTTTCAATTCTAAGAGACATTTAAAAGTTCAATGTCGCGGAAAAATGGTTTTCCCAACTTTTATCCGTCGATGGATTTCAATTTATTCGATTTTTATTTACTCATTCAAACAATCTAAACTCTATAGAATTTCAAACGGGGATCTGATAATTTGTTTTTTTAATCCCTGAGAACATCAGGTGCTCTTCAGTACACAGAATGCCACAGAAATGATCAGTGGGAAACAAATTTTACCGTAAAATTTTGATGTTAAAAAATGGCGCCTGGATCTCAGGGACACTAGAAATTAAAAAAATGTGGACTGAGAGAATAAGAAAAATCTAAAATAGCGAAGGTCAGAATGTGACCCATTTCTAGATCGGGATTTTATGCGTGCGCTCCAAAATGTGGAGATCGTTGCCGAAATTATTCACTATATTATTGTATGATTATCGTGAGCAAGAGATTTGATAGAAAGTAGATGAACCAGAAAGGAAAGAAAAAAAAAGCGGCAGATTTTTTGGTGTTCAAAGATTACCGCGACGATGATTAAGAATATATAATAATAATAATACGAAGTGCATTCGGATGATGCATAACTTTATTTCAGGATCTGACCGCAAAATTATTACGAGATAGCTCGATCCTGAGAGTAACCGTGTCAAGGTCAATAAAACGAGGTCTGGCAGTTTTGAGACGAAGAGAGAAAAAAGAACCGAAACAATAAACCATAAATCGTTAACCGCGAATCCATCGCCACAGAATTCCGAATAAACTGATAAAAAAGAAAAATAGAAAGAAGGGAAAAAAAGAACGTCAGAAAAACGCGCGCTCACACCGCTAAACACACTATAAATGTTATACTCATAGCCGCGCACACGCTATTTTCATCGAATTCTTTGAAAGTTATGTCAGCGCTCGAGTTTCTCCCAATTCAAATAGAAATAGGAGAATTAACCGAGCCACAGCTAATGATATTGACAATGAAATATGCGCGTACTTATATGTACATTTACGCAAAGATCATTAACTGTCGGTCGGATCGCCTTGTTTTCTTGCACATATAAAACGTAGCCTCCGCATCAATCTTTCATCAGATTTATGAAATTGTCTTTTACATCAGGATGCAGTTGACAACGTGTTGCCGATGTTGCTCGCTAAAGACGGGGACACTTGTGAGCGGAGCGGCTGGAATCGTAAGTAAATTATCATTGCATGGATGACGAATATCTGATCGATGAATAATCTGTGAAATATATTTTTTACAAATAAAATTTCTAAACTTCAGATACTGGCGGTGATTTCCTTGATTGTTATGTACACAACGAGTGTTGAATGGAGAACAATCGTTGTAGATTTACTTCCACAATGGGCGGTGAAGCTGATTCTGGCGATAAATTTGTGCATGACGATACTGATTTCAACTTTACTGATCATCGGAGCGCTCAAGGTAAAGACCAATACGAACACGCCGCGATCTTGACGGCCCTGAATATGGTCACATCAAATAATTACGTAATAGAAAACTTGATGACAGACGAGATGAGAATTTAAACGTCATTTTCATGTATATCAGATCGTGATTATCGCTATTATTATTGATCGCACGTAGCAAAAAAAAAGAACAACAACAAACAAAACAGAATAAAAGAGAAAACGAAAAGAATCTTATTAATTTAGCTTCAATCAATGCACAGCGATAAACTTTCGCATAATAATTATTCCTCGCACAGAGTCGTGTCAATTCGTCAGATAAATAAAACGCTTTTATAATTATTGAGACGAAGCGGAATTTGTGTTATAATTATCGTCTGTAATCCAGTAAATATCTGAATGTTTTTTTAAACTTATACGCGTAGCGGTTTAACGAATTACTTTGTTTGTTTAACCTCATCTATAAGAGGACGTATGCACTGAATTGTTTTCTCAATTATAATAACAACGATGACGAAATTCTAACAATAATACCAATGTACTAATAATAATAATCTCATAAGAGTACAGAACCATGTAAAATAATTAAACATAATTTAACGGCTCATTAGCGGCCTAATGTAGCGTAATTAAATTTGATCCAATTCGTACTCATCGAACGTAACAAATTTTTTTGTTGCTCGTTTTTTTCTTTTTTTTTTTTTCGTTTTGTTTCTTTATCTCTTCTACAAAGAACGCACGTTTCGTCTGCATGAAAAAAGAAAAACATTTTTTATTTCATTTCTACAGGTATTTATTCAAGATGGCGTCATCAAACTGTAAAATTTAATCAGATTTCGCTCTCTCCTTGAATCTGAACGCGTTGATTAATCGTAATTTTAAGTATGTATAATGCGTGTGTTAATTGAAATATTTTTCATTGCAGAGAAATACTTTTTTGATGCTCCCATGGGTTATATTGGGTATAATGTTGGCCGTTGCGCTTTTAATAAGCGTTATTTACACGGCGGTTATGCTCTTCGTGAATTATGATACGATCGGAGGAATACTTTGGATAATATTCGGTCTAATATCAGTCGGTAAGTACAATCGATTATGACGATTGATTTAGAAATTTGCACTAAAAAAAAAAAAAAACGAAAGGACTATGAAAGTGGACTTTAATAAACCTGCGAACTTTTGATTCTAATTATATATTGGCTAAGTGTTAATGGAACTGGTGGAACTTTCATTTTTTCAATAATTCTTTGATCGGTATAGCCAATCTCGTGAGCAATTATATTACGTCACTAATTACGATAATTTTATTCCGCAGTGGTTTACGTCTACATGTGGCTAGTCGTTTACAGTTTCTTCCAAGAAATACGATACGAAAAATCGAACGTAAGATTGGGTCCTTATGGAAGACCTTACAACTATCGCAGGCCATAGAAATAATAAATGAATGAAGAAGATATTTAAAAAGGAAAACAAATAAAAAAAGAAAGGAAATTTCTTCGACTAAAACTAATTTCACCAAAGCATCACAATTATATACATGACATAAATCATTACGATCGTTATATATATCACCCCGCGAGATGATTGAAAATATAATCATCGCGTGGATTCATATTATATACAGCGTATATATTTTCTAACATTGTTATATTATTTAATTGAATAAATTATTATCGTTTTTATTAAAATAGCTGCTTGTTGAAACTGTTTTTTTTTACCACATCAGCTGCCAATTTATTTTGGACTAAAACTGCGTTACGGCGTCGAAGTTTCGACTAATTGACGAATGAGGAGAGCCAAACTTGCAGCACCAACCGAAGTCGCGTGATTATCACACCCGAAATCCATGCCCTCGCTTTCCCTCTTCGATCTTCTTTCAGGTGCCGTATTTTTTTTTTCAAATCTAAAATATTTAATGCCTTTCAAAATCAGTTCCGAAAGATATTGAACGGGATTTTTCTTCGTTCACATAACTCACCCGAGAGAACTGAAACATCCAGCAGGATGTTGCCAGCTTAGAATCAAATCCGCATAACGATCGTTGGCGAATTCCAAATATCCGTTCATACCACATAAAACGACTGACCCAGCGAAATAAAGAACATTAAAATAGGAACCGTTTTTCAGTAAAGTTGATAATCAATAATCGATTTATCGCCTCTCACCTTGCTCGCAAATCAGATCCCTGGAGATCGAGGGAAAATTCGCATCTTCTAAATCAACCGCATCTTGTAACATCGCCGTACAGTAAGCTGGTAATAATCTCCTAAACGGCGTAAAATCGTGCTCACTGCATTGCAACTTTGAAAAAAAAAAGAGGGAAAGCGCACATTTCAGATAATGTAAAATTGATCGATAACTTCGTTCAGATTTTTGTTTTTGTTTAAAATGATAATAAAAAACTCACCGCGTTGGCAACTTGGACGTACAGCAGCCTGTGAGAAAGAGGATATCCTTTGGGGTCGTCATTTTTTATAAGCATATTCGCGCATTGATCTGAAACTTGGCAATTTTCTTTGGAAGAATCTTCAGCTAGTTCAGCAATGCACCGATCACTCTCCGTCTCGTTCGGTGATCCTTTGGTAAAATAACTCAGAATTGAAGACGGGGTGTTTTTATTTGGCGATGGTCTCGGCCCTAATATTCCAAAGGTCCAGTCGATCGAGAACATCCAAATGTCCGGCCGATTTAGCACGCGATTCACTGAAAATAAATACAGAAATTTTATTAGATAAGTATAAATTGCATGAGGTTTAATATTAACAATCAAATTATCAATCGCGATTTTTTTAAGGTCTGATTTAATTTCACCTTACATATCGCAGTGTCGGCGCTACTCGTTGTAATGACAGTTTGTGTTCGCTGGCGAGCACGTTGAGAAATTCCTAAAACTTCTGATAGAATCTTGGAAAGACGAAGATCGAATAATTGCATGTTCGGATGAATCAGAGTCCGTTGTAGGTGCGCTGAAAAAAAAGAATTTTTCTTTTTGAATTGACATTAGCAACAAACGGAGAATTTTTTGTGGTAGAAACCCACATTCTTATACCTTCGGCTAAGGTGAGTCCGAAAACAGCATCTACGTTCATCTGATGAGGTCTCCTAGCCATAAAGTCAACGGATTTGTAAAACGCGGAAATTCTTCTAGCTGGAAAAAACATGTGATTTTTTGGAACATGTAGATATTTTGAAAAAATTAAAAACCTAGGATTAATTTATACTCACCTAACTCCGCGGTCCCCGGATCCACGGACATCGCTTGTTTCGTATGTAAAATAAGGACGGCTAGAAGCGTCACGACTCCGTAAAACGACGTGCGAAGTTTCATGTCGAAAATTTGTATCGCTTCTGATAAGGAGAGCAGTTAAGATCGTCGTCTATATAGTATCCCCTCCAATGGTCGAGTCCCTCAAATATATCGCGTTCGTTCCGTCGTAGTAATTCAAAGTCTGCAGCAAAATCTCTTCTCCGTAGGTGAAAACGACATTAAATTAAACCTCAACGCGCGTAACGTAGAAAAATCACGACAACTTAAGTCGTTCTCTTTATTTTTATTTCACAGTCTGATTGAACACAAATCCCTGCGATTTTTATACAGAGCTTTCTGAAATCTTCAAGATGAGCGTCAACATCGAAATTGAATCATGTTGTGGACCAGCTCACGTTAAGCCCTGCTTTATTTTTATTCCCTGCGCTTCACAAAAACAATGAAGTTTCTCGCTATATGAAAATAATAAGGCAAACCTGCAGCGTAATTAAATTCGCCGTGGAATAAATGAAATAAACTTTAAAAAAAAGACAAAGAAAGAAGGTTTTTTTTCTCAGGACGCCCAGAAATCTACATATCCCGAATTATTAATTGTTTCTCGTTTTATTGGCTAAATTAAATTATAAATATATTTACATATACATTATAAAGGCAAAATAATATTATATCATTATATTAATAAATATAAGCAAATCAATGAATTAAATTTAACAAAATATAATAATTATATACTGAACATTTAATAAAATCATGTTTTTTTTTATCATAAATAATAGGGACGATCGGATATACCGTGTGGACATTTTTCGGTCGTACTTTTTTTGTCAATATTTCCAGTGGCTTTTTTGTCGCTTTTACCGATTACATGCACTCTGGATGAAAGGGGTCGAGGTAAGCTCCAGCAGCACAGGCACGAATGTTGCGAGCTAACTTGATGCAACGACCGGCAGTACGCTTCGTCTGCAAGATAAAAATTTTAAAACCCCTTATACGACTTCTCAGATTAGTTCTACGAGTCTAAAGTTATGAAGAACGCCCGATACGGTAACAAAAAATATAATTAAGCGAAATAATGGCTTCAAGAAATTTAATTGCAATACGCGAGCAGCTGATCGTTGCGAAAAAAAGAACAAACTATTATGATAAACCAACCACTTGATATTCCACATGACACGGCGTCCCGACGTCGTTATCCTCCAAAACATCACGAAAGGAATTCGCCTATGAGGAAAAATTAATAATCAATTATAAATTAGAGTTTGAAGTCGAAAGTTTTCCTTATCTCAATCAAATGTTAAAATAAGATATAAATAATTATACCTGTACTATCGGATGTGCAGGCGCCATTTGTACGTCGTCTACTGCGTTAACAATTTCGGCGATGCCGGCAGATGTTGGACCAATAATCGTATCAGATATAATTCCACAGGCGAATAGAAAACAGAGAGCAGCGCACCGCCTTGATAAGAAAGTTGAAAAAAAAAAATGCACATTGAAAAAAATAACTGAATGAAAAACCCTGTAATTTTATTGTTACACGAAGACATAGACGAAATAAAAAAAAAAGGAAAACTATATACCACTCACATGATCGATGAGTTTTTGAATATACACAGAAAATATGTGTTGCGTAGAAAATTCTTTTGAACTGCGAGAGGTATATGAGATCGTTGTTGACTGATATTGGATAAATTCTCTCAACGATCTTTATACCCCATAGGAAGCCCTGCAAAGTCTTACCAATCAAACAGGGTTTCACAAGCGATAATAATTATTGTTCTCAACAATCGAGATAGATCCGTTCGAGCCACCAATTTTCGCAGTTTCACGGAAATTGGAAAAACATCACGGAAATTAAATTACAAATGGTGTACGTTGATTTTGTACGGATTCAATCATTTTTATAAATAATACAAGAATTCGTAGGTATGAATGAATGGGTGAATATTTTCTAAATAGGGAAACTATACGTGTTTACGTATTAAAATATTAGACGATAAATTAATGTAATAAAGTTTGTAATTATTATACAATAATTAAGTTAGACTATATTATTATAACGAACCAATAATCATTTATCAATCAAACAAAACATAAATTATTCTTATTAATAATTAATTAAACATACAGACACCAAGGTGATGTCGTCAGAGTATTAATTATCGTAATTGATAATTATATCTGAATTTTAGTGGTAAAATTAGATGCTACGATATCATCATCGTAAATGTGATGTACTACAGATAAAATGACGTAGTTTTACATGCACGTATCATTTATACGGGATAATTATTATTCGTCAAAGAATTTTGCATGCAACTTTTTTTTTTTTTTGATGAAAGATTCATAAAATTATTTTTTATCTATAATTTAAACGATGTGTATTTCTAATTCCACCCTTTCATCGAGGGCAAGAAAAGCGACGACTATAAGAACTGGAAGTCGAAATCTTGATTTCCATCCAAGTTTCATCATGAACATCAATGCCTTGTGGAGAATCCCGCCACTGCCGAAGAACACCTCTGACGACATCTTCCGCATACTGTTTAAATGAAAAATAATATATTGTTGATAAAACAGTTGCAAGTCAGTCGGTTAAATAAAGTTATGTTCATAACCTAAGTTAACAATTTTGTTAAATTTCATTCTAGCTAGAAGTTATTATTTATTAAAATAATTTAATTTCAATTACCTGAATTATTGGTATTAAGATGAAATAAAATTCGCTGTTATTTATGAACTCCCTTTGGGAGTTGATAAATTTTTCCTGTCAATCTCAGATTCCACTTTGACAGTTTGACGCGATGGTGACAACTATTTATTTTACCGACCGAACACCCTCGGACGCCTAAATTGGATAATAATCACAGCTATATTTATACCTAAAAAGTATCACGCTCAAACATTTGCTTGGCTTAGAATCGGCCTTGATAAGTTTGATATTATTGTTAAGCGTTAAGCTCATCTGCTTCGATATCTTTACGACTAGTAATCGTTCCAAAGATATAAAGGTCACGTCTAAGCATCTATGTTCAGTTCCACAATAGCATCACAGCAAGAAACGCTGCAATAAAATGAATATTTCATTTGAGGGTAAACGCATCCTGGTCACAGGAGCTGGACAAGGTATTTATGAATTTTACAAATGAAAATTTCTACAAACGTATAAGACAAGAAAAACTAAAAATTAATTCAAACGATAAACTTTTTCAGGTATAGGAAGAGCGCTCGCTTTGCGACTATCAAAATTCGGTGGCAAAGTGATAGCGATTTCGCGCACCAAAGAGCACCTTGATACTTTGGCAAAAGAGGATTCAAAAATCGAGACAATTCAAGCAAATTTAGAAAACTGGGACTCAACAAGAGCCGCCGTGAAAAAATCATTACCGATCGATCTCCTGGTTAACAACGCAGCTATCGCAAAACTTCAATCATTTCTTGATATAGATCCAGAAGATATTGATACAACGTTCAACGTAAATTTAAAATCGGTTATAAATGTATCACAAGTAGTTTCCAAAAATATGATTGATCGGGGAATAGGGGGAAGTATCGTCAACGTTTCATCCCAGGCAAGTCAAGCGGCAATCAAAGATCACGCCGTTTACTGCGCTTCCAAAGCAGCTCTGGATCAGCTGACAAGGTGAATGTTTCACTGAAAGGTCAAGCTTTAAAAAAAAGGAATCATTTATAACTAGCTAACTTGCATTACAACAAATGTAATAAGTAGCGATGAGATAACGGAAGAAAGAAAAATCTATAAATTCCGCGATCAGCAGTTGAAGTAGTTTAACTTAGATGAGATCCTCACAATTTACCGAAAAATTTGAACCAAATTTTCCAGAGCAATGGCGATTGAACTCGGACCTCATAATATCAGAACAAACACAGTAAATCCGACCGTCGTTCTTACCGCAATGGGTCGTATTGGTTGGGATGATCCAGAGAAAGCTGCTTCCATGAAGAGTAAAATTCCTCTTGGCCGCTTTGCTGGTATAAATAATTTTTTTTTCTTTATATTCCCAGAAATAAAACTAATTATTATTAAGATTGATAACGAATACTTCCCTGTTTCAGAGGTGGACGAGGTCGTTGATGCCATAGTTTACCTATTAAGTGATCACAGCTCCATGATAAACGGTGTCACCCTACCAATCGACGGAGGTTTCTTGGCTCAATAAGAGGAAAAAAAAGCTTCCATTTTTTTCTTCTTTTTCTATACAAATTTTCTACAAATAGTTATACAAATAGTTTCTAACGATATATTACTTGTTTCCAAAACGTATTATATTACACAAATATCGTTAGTCAATGCCAATTATATATACTTACATAATATATAGGTACATATACATATATATTTTTAATAATAATACATGTAGATAAATAAAAGAATGAGTCAAAAAAAATTGGGAATAACAAAAAAAATTATCCGAGCATATGTTATTATTATTTTTCCCCTCATATAATTATTATTATTCTTATTATTTTTGTTTCTTTTTTAGATTATCCTTATATACATGAACGTACAATAACTTTCGCCGCACTTTTTCACAATTTTCATGACAATTATAGTGATATAAAAGAAAAAATATATATATATAAAAAAAAAATTACAAATAATAATAATAATAATAATTAATTATACGTCTAATAATTAGAATAGGTATTGTATGAGTAATTAGTCGCGAGCATGCTGCCGCCCTGTACCGTCTCGTTGCTAATTTATACTTCTCCTATTTTTTCTCTTTTTTCTTCCTATGAAATTAATAATATTTGATAATTAGATGAAATAAAAACCTACGAAATTTTTTTTTTTTATAAATTGATTAAACAAAAAGACGAAAAGCTAATTCATGTTCTTATAATAATTGAAATGGTATCTTTTTATAAAATTCAATTGGTAGAAATAGCGGGGACATTATACTAATAGCATTCGAAACACTTACAATTATTATCAGTTACATAAAAACAAGCCCACTATCTACTGCCAGTCTATTAATTGTTTTATTCAATTATTTATTTTATTTTATATTTATATATAATAACAATAATAATAATAATAATAATAAAACTCGATCGAAATTTTCTATGAGAAAAGAAAGATAAAAAAAAAAAAAGAAAGAAAGAAAATCTATATAAGTATATAAATATGTATATCAATTAACGATGAAATTAATGGGAGCCCTCCAGCACAACATGTTGAATTGTATAAGTATGTAGATATGTAATTATTTTACATACTTATAGATAAACAACAAAATAAACATTTTATAATTTCTACGTGTAAGCGATTCAATTAATTTTACTATTTTCTATAAACGTTTCCCTGCATTTTTGTCCGCAAAGATTATACCATAAATACATATAATATTTATAGAAATTGTTCATAGGTATGTATCCCTCGCTCATAATATGAAAAAGTAACAGATCGATAATGATTGCATTTTGAGAATTCATTTTGGAGTTATAATTATTAGTCTTTCACATACCCTTTAGGTTTTCACATCTCGATGTACAATGTCAATCATTCCACTGCTAAATTTATAATCGATCAATCATATTATGAACGAATTATTAGATGAATCAATATTTAACTATCTGATACGATTAAAAATAATAAATGCAAGTATATAAGTCATTTTTACGCCACTTACAAATTATTGTTATTCATTATTATTACCATTATTGTTATCATTATATAGTTGTTATCGTTATCATTATCATTAATAATAATATTATTATTATTACTATCACTACTATTATTACTGCTATTATTATTATTATTATTCCAGGTCACACCTCGATTTGTACTGTAACTATAATCGAACTAGAAAATCAATAACTAGCAAGAGTTAAGCACAGCCATTGAGAATTATGGACTGAATATTTATGAAAAGAAATTGTACAAATGAAGAATAGAAAGAAAAAAAATAATGATAATAACAATTGTAAAAAAAAAGAACTTCAGGTAAATATTTGGAAAAGAAAAATCCGATATCAGAATCTAAAAATTTTTGTTCGGCGATACGAATGAGTTGATCTTAAATAAAAATGTTTTTTTTGTTTTTTGTTTCTTGTTTTTTTCTTTTCAGATTTTGGTTTTCATTTAAACTATAACATAATGGCATAATCCGATTTGAAAAAATATAAATATTACAATAATAATATTAGGGATTCGACAATGAGAAGAAAAGAAACTTTTTTATATAATCCTTGAATTTTTATTACACGTTAGATCAGAGAGATGTAATCTCCATTCATTTGTTTTTTGTTGTTTTTTTTTGTATTTTTTTTTTTGTCATATATATTTATGTATATATATATATATATGTATATGGTTTTTTTTTCTCAACAAAACTAAACAGCCTTATAATTGCACGAATAAAAATTCCTGGCAATAATAAATGCAGACGTTTAATTGGATCGTTGACATATAATGTATGTATAATAACGAACAGTTCTGGTTACCCAGGACTAATTCCCCCCCTCCCCCCCGATCCCGCCCCTCGCCTATATTCCTATGGTCCATGTAAATCTACATTTAGTTTGATATATATACATACATATATGCAATGTATATGTATGTATATATCGTGTTTGATTGAAAAATAAAAAATAAAAAAATGCAAGAAAAGAAGATGAAAAAAAGGAAATTTTAAAACTGCATTTTCCCCGAAATAAAATTAAGACTGATTAATATACTCGTTGAAAATCTATTATATCGTGTATATAAGAGACATCATACGAGTAGCCCTCGAATTGTTTTTTTTTTGGTTTTTTCATCAATTTGTTTATTCATTCATTTATTTAATTTCCTTTTCTCTTTTCTTGTATTTTTTTTTCTTTTATTTTTTTGTTTTCGTTTTTTTTTTGCATTTTTTTCTTGTATTTTTTTATTTTATTTTCAGTAGACAAAAAGTTACAATCTGTGGTAGTTGTTCCGTGGTACACTTTATTATATAATAATAATAATATAACTTCCTTATTTGATTATAATAGATGTATATATATACAAACTGATCAATTCGATACAGTGATTATTTATTTTAATATAAGTTCAAAACACATTCTTCTCTCTTCATTAATAATTTACCAATGATTCCTTTTTTTTTTTGTTGTTATCTTTATGAGTTGCCATTTTGTATATATGTTATATTTTGTTTTTTTCTTCACTTCAGTTTTGTTCAGTTATCATTTTTCTTTTTTCAAGTATTGAATTCAAATCCTAGAGCTTTTGTTGAGTCAACAACACATTACAGAATGAAAATCAATTTTTTTCTTCCTTTTTTTGTTTTCATCTATTCAAGCAAAGGTCAACCAGGCTACTCTTCTTCGGTTGTCCTCTTATCCAACGAGTACACAAAGAAAAAAAATAGAAATAAAAAAGAAAAACAATAAAAAAAAATTCACACAAATAATTATACATCCTTTTTTTTTTTACTTTTCTTTCTTTCTCTCTCATAAGATCAGTTTTGCATTGAATCGGAAATTTAAAATTAATAATATATTTGGAACAGCACATTGGAGGCAGTGTATAATATTACATTATCATTTATGTCACGTATTAACGAGCGTCAATATATAATATAATGTCGGTTTATAAAAATTCTTAAAGTCTTTCAAAACATAATTCTTGCACGTGATTTCTGATTACAATGCATCTCTTTCTGAAATAAAACTTACTCACAATCAGTGCGATTCGATTCGATTCGATTCCATTCATGCAATGATGATAAACTTGGAAAAACGGAGGAAATGAAATTGAAAAAGAATAATTGAGTGAAAAATGAAAAATTATAGGTGAACAAATATTACACAGTAGAAAATAATAGTAAAAAAAAACAAAAACAACATATGGTGTATATAATAATGTATATTTTATATAATTATTCTTTTTATCACGTTTTTAATTTTTAGTTTCTTCCGTAGGATTATATATGGTTGTTGTTTAAATTCCTCTTCTTCTCCTTCTCTTCTCGTCTCTATTGAAATATTACGATGATTGATGATTATTATTAACATTATTATTAATAGCATTGTCGTTATTATTATTATCATTATTATAAGTAGTAGTATTAATATGTTTATTATTGTTGTTGTTATTAATATTATTGTAATTTTTTATTATTATTATTAATATTAATATTATCAGTATTAATTCTAGTTTCTATTTTACAATGAAAAAACGCAGCCCACTTATTCAAATCCAGGTAAAATCTACAGTAGCTGTTCTGAAAGTCGAGGAGCCTGGTCACCAATGAAATAAATTCTTCTTACTTTATTTTATTTATTTTTTTTGCCCATTTTCTCGGTTTGTTTTTTCGTTTTTTTGTTTTTCGTTTCTTCACTACACATGTACACCCAATCGTTCAATTAATTAAAAATCACACGTTAACAACGGCTACACTTTCTGAACATTATTACTATTATTTATAATTATTTATCGTTATCATTATCATTATTATTATTAATTTTTTTTCATTTTTTCCTTTTTTGCTTGTTTTTTGTTTTTTTCTTGGGTTTTTGTTTTTTGTTTTCTTTTTTCCTCTTAATTCGTTTGCGTCCGAGATTTGAAAAAAACCTCAAATTTAGTTCTATTATTATTATATTTATCATTAATTATTATACACACTATATCTTAGAAACAAAAAAAAAAAAAAAATTAGAACCAAAAAAAAAAAATTCATCAACGAATTATTATTTTTAAGATGGAAAAAAAATGTTTCATTCACGTTACGAAATGGAAATATCTCTGTATTTTGTTTGTAGTTTTTTTTTTTTTTCTTTTTTTCAATTTATTTATTTACTTCTTGTGTTGTATAAAAAAAGGCAGGGATATTGCTGGCCTGTCGCAGAATTTTTAATTACTATCATAGTATTTTGAATGTTTATTTTTGTTTTTTTTCCCGTGTAATGTAGTGTGTGTGTTACTTCCGACTCTGACGACTGCCAGGCAGAGATGAGTGCTGATTGGAAGCATGGTTGTTGAAGCTTACTTGTTGTGCTGAACGCTTGCCCGTCTGGCCACCAGAATGGGAGGTGCCATTGCCGTCGCATTGGCGCTTCCAAAACAAAAGACACACAAACAGTGACATTAGCGCGTCACCGTCCCACCTGATTTTTTAATCCTTTTCCTACAGTTTTTTTTTTTTTGAACCTTTATCATTTGTATTATTTTTATTATACCCCTATTTATGATCGTAATTATCGGACACAATTGCACCGCTACCAACGTTTGTTCGAATTGTAAAACGTTGCTGTTTCTCGTTCTTCATTTTTTTTGTTTCTTTTTCTTTTTCTTTTCTTCTAATTTATTCGCTAATAATCGAACAGATAGTTTGACTATGTTGTTTATTGCAAACATTGGTAGCGTATCTTAGGCGTATAATAAACGAAACATTGACTCAGAGTATATTGTATAGGTAGTCAATGCTCTGTTACTGTAACGGGAACATGGTTCCCGCTTCCCAATCACATTTTTAACAACAATAATTTTTCACCTATATTTATTTCATTGCATTTCCTTTTCGATCACTTATTGCGCGAGACTTAGTTTCGGTTACCTGGAAATTAACGGAGAAAATAAAAACGAATTTTAGAATTTTGATGCCAAAAGTTTTTTGTTTTTCATTTTTTTCATTTCTTTTTCAAATCATTATTAATATCATATGAATATTTGTACAATTTGAGGATACAAGGTGATTAATCGATTCAGTTTATATGAAAAAAAGAGACAAACGGAAAAAAGTTAAAAAAATTCGACTAACGTGAAATTAATTTCTATCATGTTATCATATCAAAGACCCATAACCGCCGGTAAAAGAGTTTTTAATTTCAAATAAACTACTGAAATTTGTTGCGAAACAGAGAAATTTAATGAAAAGTAAAAAATATTTACAACAGAAATTAATTCAGATTCCCACAGTAATTAATATTCATTAGAGATTATTTATATACGTATTATATGTATAATATATTAAAATACTGCGTAGTTAAGTGTGAGTCATTAGGCGATATAATAATTGATTATAATGAACCACCTTGTATATCAAAAAGAAACATAAAAGACATTGAAAAATAATTTTTTTTAAGGCTTACGTAGAATCAGCCAATGAGAAATATATCATGCGTTTGTTTTGCCTTTTTTTTATCTTGTCGTATTTTGTTCTATATAATTTTTATAATAAAATAGGTGCAGAGACCAGAAACCGTTTCAAAACCAAAACCAACTCCCGTTACTTTTATAATTGGCTCCAAATTTAAATTACAAAGGATATATTTAATTTTTATTGAGGTAATATAATATTTACTATTTACATGTTCGGACCACCAAAACCACAAGTGGGAACCATGCCACGGTATCAAATCACCATATTTGTTATCTAAATGCCTAAGATCTATATTAGGGGGGATGTCCCAAGAAAAAATTAGAAAAAGTCATAATAAAAATGAAATAAAATAAGTCTTATTGCGTAATCGACTCGAAAATGGCAGCCAAATTAGAAAAGAACTTCGAGAAAACAATAAATAAAATATTTAAAGCAACAATAATATGTTCCATCTATTTAGGTGCCATTTATTAGAGTGCGCCAATTAATATTCGTTATACCTGAATTATGCAAAAATTATAAATAAATATTTACTGTGAATTTATTGTACAATAATAATTTGTTATTAAGCAACTCACTTGGACTTGGACTGCATTTCTCCAGCAGCTGCTGCTGCGTTACTTCGGTGAAGACGCATGCTGACCCTTCGCTCTTGGCCGCCGCCACCAGCTGCTGAAAGACACCACAACTAAATATTCCTTACATCTCAGCATGCATTGTGTAGTACTTTTAGTTTTTACTTAAAGAGTACAAGAAAATTTTCAGCCTCATTGCCGTTATCTTGATTGCACTATTACTTTTTTTTTAATTTTAGATCTATGTCCGCAGGCTATGAGAATATAATAAATGTGAAAATTAAATGTTAATTTAAACATAAGTAATATGATATAATGATCTTATAGACTAGGTGATTAAATAACAGCTTAAAAATATGAAAAAGAATATTTCACGCTTGGCTATTGAGATGGAAAAATCAAAAGCTTCAGCAAAATCAAATGCTAGAAAATGTTAAAATTAATAATAACAACGAAAAAAAAAAGTTTATCAAATAATATAATGCACTGTCCATGAGATTGATGATAGAATTTTTCCCGCAGTGTCAAAAAAATTAAAAATTAAAAAACTGCAGATGTCCTTTTTTTTTGATAATATAATCAATGACTCGATCAAAAGTAAGTGCGAAATTTTTTTTTCAACTATTAGAGAATCCAGGCCCGGGAGTTTTTCCATTCAAGCCAAGTGAGAAAAATTTTGAAGAAAAAAAATACTAATAATAATAAGTTTTAAGAGGATCCGAAATTTGATGGTACGAAATAAATAAAAAACCAGTCCTTGAATGGAAAAACATTTATTTCTACTTTTTTATCATAAAAAAACAGACAGATTACAGTAAGGTGATGAAAAATGGTTAAATTAAAACGTTATAGTACCTAAGGATATAGTAAGAAGAACAGAACTGGATAGCATTCATAAGAATTTGATTCCCAGAAACTTCGAATACCTTCGTACTTAAAAAATAATAAAAAAAAAATAAAAAAGTCAGATGAAAATCACTACCTCAGAGTGAAGATAAAAAGTTTAGCTACTACTTTTTACCGTTAATTTCCTATTCCCCGTAAACCATTTCACTGTAAATTGAAATTAATGAATAGGAAAAATGAAACAATCTATCGGAGAATACAAACTATTTCCTTGCTCCTATTTCTGCTATCCAGATATCCTGTTTTTCTCGATAACCTTAGCATTTGATCATCGCAGAAATAAATAAATAAAACTGAATTAACGATGAATGGTGTTACAATGATGACTGAATCGGAGAATGGTCCTACGATGACTGATGGATGCATTCATTACGTGTAGTCAAACTAATCTGCAGTATTATATCGATTGACAGAAAGAAAAAAAAAAACAACTAACAAATGTTTTTCTAAACAATAAATCAAACGAAGAAACTAATACGATAATTACATAAAATCATAGGTAATTATAATCATATAATAATAATGATAATAAAACAATAATAGTGATGATAATGATCATAATATTAGCCCTAGACAGAATCTCTTCCCAAAAACAAAGGCGCACTGTGGTGATCAGGCACCCCGGATTGTCCATCTAGGGTTAATAATAGACAATAATAAACTAATAAAAAACAGAGTAAAATAATTTCCAATAAAAATGAACACTGATCTCTCTGGTACCTTAAGTCCGACAATGATCCAACTATTGTAAATTTCTTACTACTGGTGCTCTCGATATTTCACTCGTACAATAATTAAAAAAAAAAAAAGAAAGAATAATGATAAAAAAAAATGACAAACAACAATTGCACACTTGATAGAAAATTTTTAGTTTAAATCAGTCATAAGTGGGATAATCATCGAGTTAGTGAATCATTTCACATGCTAAAAAGTCTTTTTATCAACAATAAAACTGTATACTATGGCTGTATTTAAAAATAGTTGAAATGCAAGTTATGAAAAAAAAAAAATCAATTTTTTTTTTTTTTGGTTCCCTTGATATGTTTAAAGATTGTAAGCTAATTAAGTTGTACGTATAGCTGAGAAACCTTTTAAAATATTTCGTGCCCAGATCTATTAAATATTTTTTTTCTTCCGTTAAGTCGTCAAGTTATTTCACGGCTTTATTTTTACGCAGGTCAGTCTTTATACGTTGGTCAGTCTAAAAAATCTGATTATTTATTTAACGTAAAATGGATAACACCGAAAGCCGCTCAATTGATAGTAAATTAAAATTTAAAATTTAAAAGAAAAACAAGAATTCAATCTAGATTTATTTTTAACGATACGCTGGTGAATCCTACGTGTCTTGAGTCCTCAGCTTTTGGAATACGTTTACCAATTTCCGATAGGACCCTGAACAGCAAAATTTTCTAATCACAGTGCAGATCGAATGGTACTTTTAATTTTATTTTACTTCGTTATTTTCTTCACCGTGCACAGTGGCAAATTCCTAGCTAATAAACTTATACGTTTCTTAATGGTTAAGATGTAAAATTATTATTTTTCGTGTCATACCGTAGTTTGCAGGTATGTGTGTGAAAGAAAAAAAAAAACCATTTTTTTTAGCTGTCAACTGGTTAAAAAAGGGATTAAAAAAAAAGGAACAAAATCCATAAAAATTCGAACTACGATCTATATGGGGACATCACAAGACAGTCTTTTTATATAAGTATTACCTAACAAAATAGTTAAGTATTAAGCAGTTCTGTAAAATTTTATAAAAATCGCGATAGTATATATCTAAAAAACTGAATATAAACAGGATACAAATCTTTAATAATTAATGATAAAATTCCGCTATCATTCTTGGCGATGATATAACAAGAAAATTTCACTCAAAATCAAAAACGAGAACAATCATGAGAGTCGTTGAAGAAAAAACACGAAAAATACTCCCTTTACCTCGCCCTAAAATTAAGTAACGTCACGATATTTTAAAATAGAGAACTATAATTGACGTTATGAATTTGGGGGACTCGATAAAAAATGGTGTTGCGAGTTAGCCTGGCCTATTACTAAGTGTAAGTAAATTCTATCTTTAACAATCCTAGCAATTCAAAAACAACGAGATATTTGATCAATCAAAATATACGGGGAAATTAGTAATAGAAAATCAGATGCAAATACATACAAACAAATCCATAAGAATCCCTTTTAAAATATCGAGATTACCTTGCGGTTTATTATTGCCCAAAGAATCACTTGAGTTTGTGCCTTGACTTAGGGCATCTAAATCTTTACGCGCAATCCAATCTTTGTAATGCTGTCGTTTCTCCGCATCGATAATTTCGTTCAATTTCAAACCATCGGAATTAGTATTTTGTAAATTTTGCAAGTAGAATCTGCCATGCTGACTTATAGAATAACCAATTTCCAAGCTATCTTTATTCCCGCTGGTATTATCGTTGGTACTCTGATCTACGAACTGAATTTCAGAGGCTGTTATTTGAGTATCCTTATTATCGGGACAACGAATTTCTCCATTATTCGCAGTGTTATCTACCTTTTGAACACTTTCATCTTTTGAGCGAAAAAAGTTACGGCAAATTTGGCTTACTTGACTATTCAACACTAGTTTTTGGTTCAGCAATTCATCAACGGAAGTAAACGCGTCGCGAGTTAAACTTTTATCGTTACATTCTATAGTAACAAGTCTAGTTTTTGATTCTTGTCCAGATATTCCTGAGTCGTCAACCCTTGTGTTGGGGTTGTGGAAAAAATCCGAAAGATTTATAGATTTGTCGACAGTTTTTTCTGACAAATCTAGGGTGTGTTCAAAAAAATTGCGGCCCTGTTCGTGTCGCTGTAAAAAATATTCGCATTTTTCTTGACGCGATTGGAGAAATTCGGCCTTTTCATCTTCTCTCAATAATACCCGAGCTTTTTCTCTCGATTTTGGTAAAAAATTTAAACTCCGACCGACTCTTTGGAAGAAGCCAGGACGCTTGTGCATCTTGCTTAAAGAGTCGTTTGATTTCTTTGACCTTTGGCACGAATCTAAGCTGTGTTGTTTTTTATGAAAGAATGACGATTTGGTGGGCTTTCCTACTAAATCGAGACTTTTCGCGTCTACCCCAAACAAGTCGGGACTCCTGCCCAAAGATTCCAAGCTTTTGTGAGCTTTTTCCTTGCTGCGATATGACAGGTTACTTTTGTGTCCTACGTGGCTGTTATTTCGCGAAAGTTTCAAACTCTTTTCACTATCGGCTATTTCTTTATCAGGAACCTCTATGTTTCCAAGGGTTTCAAGAGTTTGATCAAACTCTTCCGTAACATTTTGATCAAATTTTATGTACCCTAAACCGTCTTGATTGGAGTTCGTACCTTTCGTGAATGAGAAAATAGTCCCTCCGCTCAAATTTAAATTTCGCGCACCGCTTTGATCCAGAATTTTTTCCGGAGTATCGTCAAAACGGTTTTTTAAATCAATTTTCTCACTAAAATAGCCGACATTCTCCAACATAGAGGTATGCTCGTCTACGCTTGTGCCTCGTATCGTCGCTACAACTTTCTCAGTTTTATGCCCATGAAAAAAATAACTCTGTTTATCCAAATGTCTCGCCTTAACGTTCGGGCTTCTATCTTGTGCAGAAGCTGTTGGCTGATAATAACCTTCCGCTCCTGCTTTAACTTCAGACCTGTTACGACCTACTCCGTGATGTCCAGAACTCAAATTAACTAGATCTAAAGATGTAACATGTAGATCGTCGATAGCTTTGCGCAAATTATTTTCTGGTGATGATTTGAACGTACTAAACTGATAAGAATCTTTCCTCGGATGATTGCTAGCGGCCGCATTGCCTAAATCTAATTGACTCGGTCGATCGATGGTTAAGTCTTTAGGTATTTTTCTGTCGGCGGTTTGTTGATTTGCGTAGAATTGTTGGTAGAATTGTATTTTACCTTGGAGGTCGCTTTTTTCCTGATTATCCTGATCTCCGCGCGCATCCAATGTCTCATGTTTCTGTCGACGACTAGAAGTCCCAACCGTTGGACCTGCGGGACCTAGACCCAATGCATTAGCCAGGCATTGTCGCGTGTAAGGCCTGGAACTTAAAGAAAAACAAATTATCTTGACAGAATGGAGCGTCGCAATAGAGTGAAAAATTTAACATTGTAATCGTCGCAGTTATATTCAAGCATATCATATTGTGGATCATTGCTTTATAATGTGAATACATACAGCATCTATTTACGTGCAATTAGTAGAAGCCAGTGTACTTGTCTGAGCTGAACGCAGACATTACCTAATTCATTGACCCAGGCTTAGAATAGCTCGGACAACTGAAGACCGAGTAAAAGAGCTTGGACAACGTTAGCGAACGCATAAAACTATATATAATTCACAGAGCTGTACAACATTCTGGATTATTGTCAGGTTTGATTTTCTAAACGACATGTATTAAATTTCCGTTGATCACGTTGATCAAAATGACAAAGAATACTTGAAGAAAAATACAATAGATTTCCAGATGAATTAAAATTCTATAAATCATGTACTGAAAAAATTTAACAAACCTTGAGCGATGTTCCTGGTCATTAGTGGTCCCACTGGGTGGTGCCGCATTAGCGGGTTGCAAATGGGCAAGAGGCTGTTGAGCCGAGGGTAATGGAGGTTGCCGGGCATTGCCGAACTTTAACATATTCCAGTCGAATACATAGTCGTAAGTAAAACCCTGACTATGGAATAAGGTGCGAAATAACTGACGTAGGTAAGAGTAATCCGGTCTTTCCTCGAAACGTAATTGTCTACAGTACCTCAGATACGTCGAAAATTCAGCTGAAAGTTAATCGATTCATATTTTAATATAGAACGGGATGATGGAGCATTGGTTTGCTGGGTAAACGCTTACTGGGATAAAGCTTGCAGAGTTCTTCTATTGGGGTAGACATCTTTTTTTCTGAAATACGTTCATATTTCTGTCTCTTTGTGGCTGCCTTAAGACCCTGCCATGGTAGGCTCCCCCTATTAAAGTACATCAGAACGTAGCCTAACGATTCTAAATCATCTCTCCGTGATTGTTCAATTCCCAGATGCGTGTTTATACTAGCGTATCTGTAATTAAAATGCGGACATATTTATAGCACGTAAAAAAATTTTTACAATGTAACTAACGGAGTAAATCGAATGGTTTTCATGAGAATAGGAAAACTTACCGGAACGGCAAGGAGAAAAGAAATAATAAATACTGACCTGGCTGTCCCTGTAAGATTTTTATTTTCTCGATAAGGTATGTGCATGTGGGTACGACCGTCTCGGTATTTTTTGGCTAAACCGAAGTCTATGATGTAAACAAGGTTTCCTTTCTTGCCTAATCCCATCAAAAAATTGTCAGGTTTTATATCCCGATGTATAAAATTTCGACTATGGATATAATCCGTTCTGCTTATCTGTATGGAAAGAAAATAGAAAATACATTGTTGACGAACTAAACTCGGCGAGTACAGAGAATTAAATTTCAAAGGATATTATCGCTCTGTTAGAAACGGAAAGAAAAAACCATAAACATCTTTCCATGGAAAATACATTTGTTCAAAGGTCAAATTTTTGTAATAATAGATGATAAGAAGGTCAAGTGAACAATTGATTGCAGGCTCAGTGTTCAGAAACTAAAGAGGACTGAGTCATAATCAGAGAAGATACTCGGCTATATTCAAAGTAGTCGAAAACTTTTGCTTGATAATAATAAAAGTATATGCTACAGACATGGTCTGCAACACATGTTTTGAGGTCGCTGCCTCTGCTAATTATTTGACGTGCCGTTCGAAGACCATCTTGCAATCATAAAAGCCATTGAACCATTACTTCCTGCATAGACCTATGACCCAACCCTAAAAAATTATGTTAACAACAATAGACGCTGTTATAACGCGTAAATACGTTTCGAATCATTCAGAGTGCGTTCAATTTGTTGCACTTGATCAAAAAACAATATAAAGTCAAACATACGACACAACAGAACCCTGCCAACTTCCCTACACCAAAATACCCCAAGGCTAATTATAGGGTTAATGAAAATATAAATCCAGTTTCGGTGTTTTAGGTTCAACAACCTCACATTAGGAAAACTTTAAGCATGGATACAAATATCCAATAAATAAAATGAGGAATCGCGATTTCAAAATTATCAGATGTTTACATAGGATCACAACGATATGCAATTAACAATAATTATTGACGTTAGCTGGTCTCAGGATGACCCAGTTAGGTACCAGGTAAGTAGAGCGTATCGCTAAGTGAAGTCTGATGCCAGTGAAAGCATGTTTCAATTTAGCATGCTTGAGTATTGTAAGTTTTGAGGTACAACTGATATTACGCTACTCAATTTATACCATCATAATTTGTTCCTCACATAATAAATAAAATTTCTTGATATTTAAAAAACATAATTAACACATCTAGTACTCACCAATTGATCGGCAAGTAGTAGGACAGTTTTTAACGAAAATCTTCGAGAACAGAAATTAAAAAGATCTTCCAGCGATGGACCGAGCAATTCCATCACCATTACATTGTAGTCACCTTCCGAACCGCACCATTTTATCGTGGGAATTCCGACTGTAAGGAGAACAATTATACAGATCAATGCAGTCAACTTGAAACTACTCTAATTTTAAAATGACGGAGAAACTAGTGAAAATAGCAACAGCATGTTACGGTTGAAAAAACATTAGTGTCAGTCATCAGAATTAAAAGAAAAAAAATAAAATCCAAGATAACGATAAAAATAAGTTGGATAAAGCGGACCCCCATCCAGAGTATTAGGTAACAAATAGTTGGTGAAAGTGATAAAATAATTAAGAAAGCCACTGCAAATTAAAGTTTCATCTTGATTAGAAGAGGAATAAATTTTCAGAATGAAGTGAAATGGCAAAAAATTGGAAGTTTTCTGGGTCAAAATCAGAAGGATTGCCCCATAAAGAGAAAGAATAATATATAAGACTGGACACAAAATTAGTTGCAACTTAAAAAATATCACGACAAATAGTCAAAGGGACATAAGTGCAACATATAGGTATACAACTTAATTCCAACGAATAACAAAAAGAAAACAACTGAATAATAATAATAAAATGAAATAAATTCCAGTGTAAGCTATAAATAAATATGCAAGGAAATGCAGAAAATATATTTGTGGCATTGTCTCCAGGAGAAGGGGCAGTGCCCAGACCAGCTGTGGTGCAAACAAACAAAGTACTTTGACAGTTCTAAACTATGGTTGTTGGCTTAAAATAATAATTAACAACTTAAATGAGCCAGGAACAATTTGTAAACTAATTACTCACCACCGCCTTGCATCATTTTGTAGAATTTCGACTCTATGTGGAGCTGGGGATGCCTTGTTTTTATGCATTCTAGCTTTATGGCGACCTCCTCACCCGTGGAAATGTTCGTCCCTATGCAGATGATTAAAAATTATAAGTCATTCTTTGGGGTTTTACTTTCGTTGTGGTTATACATTTAATTTTTTTGTTCTTTTTTTCCGATCTTTCAGAGGCAAACGCAGCTTGACCTCCGGCGCGGTTGAAACTCTTTGATGTTTAACTGCAGCTACGGTATATTTGTTGTGTGTTTCCTAAGAAGGAATCCGTGTGGTGAAATAGTTGTTTTCTAATAGTTACCTAGATAGATATCACCAAATGAACCGCTCCCGATCTTTCGTCCAAGCCTATACTTGTTCCCAACGCGTAACTCCATTTTACCAAGGCAACAGGGAACACTCAAAACTCACTAAACGGCACGCGGTTTTAAAGGAAATTTTCGTTACATTGTCGGGTCCTCCATGTTTGATATCGGTGGACGGGGCATCATCTTTCCTCTTTCCGCTAGCCTGCTAGAACGGTCGACTACTTCGACTTATCCCTACACAAAGAGCAATTCTGCGCCCCGCCTTGCGGGCATCAGTTAACACTATTGCACATCAATTATACGTTTGAATAAAGGCCCGTAATATTATTAATTCGATACGCGCATCAGAAAATCTTAATATTTGACAAGATACGCGGATTAAATGGATTTTTCATGGCCCGTATCCCACGGATCCGCTGCTAACGGTGACACACGGACACGACGGAGTCCTCTTGCCACAGACACAACCAACTCAACGCAAGATACGTAACGTGGATCAGCCCCGTATCCACCCGTATCGCAGCTCTACGGCCTGCGCTCTCGCCGCTTCTTTTCCTCGACGTTATTTAGTAAGCCAAATCCCCACCTGATACCGCCACCATACAACAATTGATTGCACAATTGAATCTACTCCGCGCGTTCCGGGCTAATCATTTTAAAAATTCATCAATCAGCAGGCTATTGAGAATTCAAAAAAGCCAGATTATTCCCATAAAATCAATGTATTGCTTTCCTTGAAAAAGTATAAAGTAAAAAATGAACAGGTTAACGATGTATGAAGAAAGTACATTATAATTTTTTCTTTTTTTTTTTTTAAAGGCGTTTATTGTTAGGATTAAAGTGATGTTTTATGTAGTCGGTTATAGATAAGCCGTAGAAAAAAAATCTAGTAACGAATTTGTCAAGTTTGAACTGGAGTAATTCAAATAAGGTAATACGTACAAACGTCATTGGAATTACAAATCTTTATAATCTAGCCTGGCGGCAGTGTCATGTTAAATTTCTTTGTATACCGTGCATTGCCTTAAAATTTTCTGACAAAAGTTTATTTTAGTTTAATATTTTAGTTTTTATAATAAATTTTTGACCATGAATATTTGTGTAACAAAAATTTTTATGATTACGAAATGAACAGATTAGCTTATAAAGTGTGGATAAACCGATTGTTAATGTTTTTTTTTTTTTTGCTTTTTTTTTTTTTAATGAATACTTCATTAAATTTTGTATTAAAATTAGTAATACAGAATATTTCTTTATCTTATCAATAATTAAACTATAATAATATATGATATAATAGTAATTATTAATTCATTAATTATTAATTTAAGGTAATTAGATAATTAAAATCTATCTACAAAGGCCCCACGTAAATTCTTGATCTTATTACAAAACCACATTACTTAATTATTTAAATTTACTTCATATCAAACTTGAAAATAGGGAATAAAAAGTCTGTTAATTTCTTAGAGATACAAATAATGGGCAAAAAAAAAATATATATATATACTCTTTTAACGCAGGGCAATTTTTTGCATATTTATATTTATTTTTTCTTTCCTCCACAAAATATCTGCCTCAAATCGAATGCTTTCATACGTTAATTGTGAACGACCTTGCTATGGGGAAAATTTATTAAAAACTTTGAAGATCAATAAATTATGCCTATTAATATAAGAAATGAACGAAATGATGTATGTCCGGCGCATCTTATGCGAGATACAAAATAAAATGGGCAAATACTAATACGAGTGAAGATTACAAAAAGTTACATCCAGCAGTGATTTGACGGGCATTCATTAAACATAACATTCGAAATTAGAGGATAAAATAATATGCTGTGTCCTCCACCAATTATAGAATATAAATATACCGAACATTTGCATAATGTTGAACTGTATCCATAAAAAAGAGAAAAAAATAATAATAATAATATACAAATGGAAAATGATAGATTTTATTCTTCAATACCTGAATGTAAACCAAATCCAGAAAAAAAATTCTACTACGTCGTATGAACACAATCTTAGCTCCTAATCAACTTCAACGTTGATTTGAACAAAAATGAATTATAATCGAATTATTGTACCTATAAAAACAGAAAAGCAAAGGAAGAACGTATTCATATATCAACGATAAAACTCTAGTTTCACAAATTAAGGTGAAAACTTAAAGATTAAACAACATCGATAAAAAATATACTTTTTAAGGTGTATGTTGCTGCTCGTTTTGAAAGCCATCTTGCAAGTTGCTTCTAAAAAAAATATATTTATTAAGTAGCTATCTTTCATTTGAATGATCAATTCCGTGATAAGAATTTTCTTTTTAATTCCTCTTTTTTTCTTTTTTAAACATATCTTTCAAGAGCAGAGCTTAATATGTAATTGAAACATTTAGAATACTGCAGACGGTTTAAGTCGCATTGTCACTCCGGAGAAAATGAAAATTATTATTATTATTATTATTAAAATTATTAACATTACCATTATTAATGCTACGATATGGCTGCCTTTCTCACAATCTGTGATGTATATTCATTCTATACAGTGTTTTAAAAATTTAAACACAATTAAAACACTGTGTTTTAAAATTTTCCAGATATAGTAATTTCTATTCGGCATAGTAGGTATTTTTACTATCCAGTTAACAGAAACAAAACGTAAAGTTCATAGACTATTGTAATAAAAACTTGTTTTAACTCTATTCACTATCCACTGTGGCTCCAAATGATATATAATTACGCCTATTATTGTACAATCAACTCAGAAATAGTAAAATACAATCAGTTTTGTTTGTTTTTTCGTTTTTGTTTCATTTAGGCCAGACTTTCTGTATCAATTTGATATTGACTGTATCGAAAATAGTCGATGGTGTCACATACTGGATTATGCGGCAATGAAACCACTACCTGTATCCCAATGATTGTTAGAAAACATATTCAACGCGCGATCTGCATAGATAGTCCAAACAGAAAAATTAAATGCAACAAATTGATTTTGCTTATATTAATATCGTTATATAAATTAATGCGAATAATTTGATAATTGTTTATCAACAACCATAGCAGACTACAGTCTTAAGTACAACAACAGCATATTAGAGAGAAGAGCACTGACATGAATTTTGTAATTATTTATGTTATTAGTTCAACACAATTTTCAGGAAATAACTTAATAAGGTAAAAAAAAAATATATAATATGTATATAATATTATCTACGTTGAAACCAAACATAAAGATTAGAAAGCAAATTATGGAATATTTCTAATGAATGGTGACAAAATAAAGTGGTAAAAGAATGTGTAGTTAGGAAGATAGTCGTTATCAGTTTTCGTAATAGCTGCACACTACACACTATACAGCACTCGTGTAAAATGTTGATTTCAATTATGAAAGTGAACGCCAGTTAATGTTCTAGATTTTCTTAAAAAATCTACAGTATTGTGTACAAAATTTTAGCTAGCCGCTGTGTACAACGTTAGTGAGTGTATCTAACTATCATCTGCTTCTCTGCATACCTTACTCTCTTTTAGAACTCCAACAACAGTCGTAAACCCTAAGATCCTACTTCTTCGGGCCTCGCCAGTGGTGCCTTGGACTTTTCAGTTGTCACCGTTGTCGTAGTTACTTCAAGATTAGCTAAATCTGCTGCGCTAATCTGTAATATGGAGTAAATTACATTGCCAAACATAATATTTATTAAAAGTGTTAAACGCTTGATATAAAATATTTGATCCCAATTATGCACCAACACCAATAGAATTACTCGTCAAAGTTGATCAATGAAATAATGTTATGCAATTTGTAAAAATAAAATTAAGAAGTCAATAAAATTTGTCTGTTGATAAAAGAAGCTACCGCATTATTCAGTTCTCTCTATTATCAGGCATCTAGAGTGTTAATAAGGCGACAATAAATCAATAAAGAGGCAGAAAACAAAATAGAATATCACAACAGATTTGTTAGTATAGAGAGAACCTGTTAAAATTTTTGTTCTTTGTTTTTTAATTTTGTGTTGTAGCTGACCTCGACATTTGGGGGCAGCGTAATCGTTGCATGTGTTGTTGTAGTCTCTGTCCCACTTGAAATTTCTCGCTCTACCGTGGTGCCTAGGCAATATTAGGACGAAAACAATAACCAAAACATCACAGGAAAAACAATAAAAGCAAGTAAAACACGATAAAATGATACACGTGAGACACAAATTTTCAGTTAATTAAATCGGGGAAAAAATTAATAAAGAAATAAAACTGTGTTGTCACCTGAAAAATACTGATAATGAGGGACAAAAAAAAAAGAAAAAAGAAAAAAGGAAAATTGAATAAATGATACAAGAATGAAATTTAACATAGAAAAATTGATAAAATCTCGTTGAGATGAATCTGGTGATAATTCTAATATATTTATTGATATACTCACTGTTGAGCTGCTGGACATCGTTTGACTGATTTTGTTCAACGTCCCCATTGCTTGTTCCATTGCTAGAAGCTTGGGTAATGACTGTCGTAGTTTTTACCACTAATGACTGATTTTGAGTAGATATTTCGGAGGTGCGGGAAGTAACTTCCATTTTCAGGCCAGCTAACCGGCTGTGCAAATCCTCGGAGGATGTAGCATTTCTGAAAAGTGAACTGTTACTGCCAGAGGACGGCAAGTACACAAAGAAAAGCACAACGATTAGCTTTGCAACATAAATGAACTTGCGAGAAGAAGAAGTTACGATAAAATGAATTATATTGAAGTAAAATTAGATGAACATTCACAGACTGACAGGAAAACCAAATTATTAGCAAATCTTCAATTCTATGGAAAACTAATTTGTCATTTGGCTATTTGTAGTCTGAAAGAATATATTTGTGCAAAAAAAAATCATATCAAGTTCTAGAACAAGCACATCGCTTCAGTGATGATATTTAAAGATTGTATGTTCAATTACTGGGCACCCAACCCAGACCGTCTCAATGATATACACAGCGGATATTTTATCACTCACAAGAGAAAACTTACAGCAAATGGTCCTTGACACTGTCAATTGTTATGTCCCCAATTGAACTTAGATCGTTACGATCGTCATCTCCATTGACCTCCGAGGTGCTGGCAGCTGGTCGGAGAGAAGGTTCTTTAGAAGATTCTTCACCAGCTAAAATATATGCGGTAAGATTCGAAACGAGGACACAAAATGGTAAGAAATGTGAGTATTTAACGCGAGAAACAAAAGCTGATTAGATATTTCGACAGCTAAAGAGTTTGTGAGAGAATTTAGATTACCAAAAACAATACAAGACACAGAAAAGCACGAATACTCACGAATATACAATTATTCATATATTTTAAATATTTCTTAAATGTCCAAGTTCATTGGATATATTAATTGATTGTGTACTCACTTGACCCCAAAGTACCATTCTCCGAAAGGGTACGAGGCGCTGCAACAGGATGGCTGCCCTGAGTCTCTCCGTCTGTTTCCGGAACCCCTTCTACCTTTCCTTCTTCCCTAACTTCGTCCGCCGGCGCCTCTGTAGCTCGAGCATTTGGTGGTAAATTTAACGCGCAATGAGCTTTCGTAATTCGAGTTGCCGATAACGAAATTCTTTGTAGTTCCGAACTTGAATGAAGATACAACGCTTCTCCAGCTTTCGTGAATGTCAATGAAGAGATACCGCTGAAATGAGAATTTCCATGAAATTTAATGTCTAGAAAGACTCGAAAAGTTTAGGCCACCTCAAAGACTTACTTGATATCCTCTCTTTTTATCGCCGCCGCATTCAGCTGTCTTCGAAGATCCGGAACGCTGAGCAAAAGACAATCTCCCAAATTTGTGAGGCAGAGCAAACACGTTTCTTCGTGTGTACCCGCTGGCTCAACAGCACAGCTGAACTTGGCGAATCCGGTTTTTCTCACTCTAGATCCTTCATGTGCAGTCAATTTGTACTTGCAGAAGGGTTTTAAGGAAGGTAAATTGAATATTTTGAATTGTTCTTCACTCGCAATTACTACTCTGTGAGGTGATGCCATATCGGGACCTGGTGTCACTCCTTTCTCTGCTTCAAATGGCTCGGGCAAAGGAACACTAGATCCATCCAAAATGGTTATCGCAATAACAGGCGCTCGATGTTTCAACTGTATTTCTTTACCAAGAGTACAATTTACATCTTCTTCAGTTCGCCTCATTCCCGCAGGAATTGCCAAAGTGAAAACATAAACTGTTCCGTTATTTGTGCCCGCCCAAAGAGTCGGAGTTGTATTTTGCACTAGAAAAATTTTATGGCTTAATAAAGAAGAAACTGGGATGTATTACTTTGAGTATTTCTGGTCCAAAGGTAATCGATACTTACTGCTAATTATGTAGCTACGGGCAAAATACAAACAGCGAACCATTGAACCTAGGGAATCATCTACAGGTCTTGCTTCTATTTGTCTCTCTACAGGTTTCGCTTCGGCTGAAGAAATATCTCCAATTGGAGAAGATGCGGGAGTTGGTCTAAACAGAATTAGGATCTATGTATTTCACGTTATAAGTTTACTTTCGGGATCAAGAATGTCAAGACTTACGGTTCTTTCTTTTTATCAGGGGCAGTAGGGCTGCCTGTATTTGTTCGCCGTTGCGATCTCCCTTTTCTCAGTCTTCTGAATGACTCTCTCAATGATTTCTTGAACGATTTTCTCCGAGATATCGGCGTATCTCCCGCACCGGTCAAATCTGAATTTGTGAGTCTCAAGTTAGTTGAATATTTGACAACATACGATGCCAAGAACACTGCAGATCTGACCACTTACCATTTGGATTCAAGGTGCACTTGACACTGACCGTTTTCGTTCTGGTATAATCAAAAAGAGCTAATCCGTGCGCTGTTCCAGCAGCTAAAAGTCCCCATTCGCTATGTAAAGCAAGGGCTGTTACAGCAGCAGGTGGATGCAGTTGTAACAAATTCTGTGGTTGAAATCCGATAGCAAACGATATACTGGTTGATCTCGCGGGGAGCTGATCATGTCCCTTCCAAACAAAGCCATCTCGATCATTGACTATGTTCATGGTAACCGCTTTGATTTCTTTATTCACCGGTTCTGACGAGATAACGGCAGTAATAACGTGGCCTGCTGTGCCAGCCACGACTAGCGTTGAAGAAAGTGGACAAAGCAATACTTTTTTAACAGCTAGACGAGGGTCGTCCGAATAAGGATCGAACGTGCCAACTTTTCTAAAAGGTGGCCATTCGTCCTCCTCATCTTCTGGAGGCTGTTCGAGCACATCCAAATGCTCCCCAGTGAATAAAATGGACGAATTATACTTGTATAGAGGTGTAAGAGCAACGTCAGATGCGTTCCAAAATCTGACGGTTCCGTCTTCGTGTCCAGTCAGAAGCAGTTCGTTATTAGGTGGTTTGTCTGGATTTGCAGGTTTTTTACATAAAATAACACCACCGTCGATTGGCCATGTTTTTTCAGAGTACAAATGCTCTGTTTGAGCTTTTCCAGCAGCTGTGATAGAGTCCCACAATTCTTGCGGAACATTAGGAACGTGTTGTGAGCAAGTTACCTGAACAGAAAAAAGAAAATGATTAACTCTTAAGTGAAAAGTTTTTCACTGGCAAAAAAAAAACTTTTTTTCTATCTTTTTTCTTACCGCGCTCGCATGCAAAGATACCAAATATGGCAGAGCCATCATTTTCCAGTCTGGATTCGTCAAGTCGATAGCAACTAGTTCTTCTTCAGCTAGAACTATCAGAGCTTCCGGGGTCTGCAGACCGCCCTTGCTATCTTCATCTTCCTTGGGCATGACGGTAAAGAAATCAATTACCTTTGAAGTAAAGTCGAAAACAACATGTTTCTCTTTAGTCATAGCAGTTATAGTGTGTCGGTCCCCGTAACTCGCGCGAGGCATTCCACCGGAGAATAAAATAATTTCATCCTCACTGTAAAAATTAAATTTCAATCTTCAATGAATGATGAACTCCACATCAAGGACGGACTTGCAACTTGATTCATTGCAAAATGGAAGTACGACATTTGGTGGATTATTTCATCGATTAACTTACTCGCTAATTGGATGAGCTAATATTTTCGAGACAGCTTTGCAAGGGAAAGGTCCATAGAGAGTTGTAGATTCCGGTACAGTGTCATTCCCGGCGCTCCAGAATGCGTAAGATCCGTCATTATGCGAAGATATAAATCGTGTCTCAGAGAGCCAGTAGACAGATTCCAGCTGTTGCGTGGAGACGAATGTCTGCGCACGCGAAAACAAACCCATCAGCTGGACGCGTTCACCGAAACCACGAAAGACACAAACAACAGTAAGAAAAAGCGGTACCAGCATTAAACCCAAACTAGCAATAAGTTGTACAATTGATCTACTTAATCTTTGACCGTCTACTCGATACTCGGAGATTGAAATACTTTTTAGCTAATGACCATTATTGTTTAATTGCATAATTTGGGGCCCCCAATGTCTCATTAATTGTAGCAATTAGATATTAAAAATGCTGGTATTACATATGCACATAATTTTCTTAGCACATTAACATGGTTAATGAAATATTCAATGACTAAACATTTCACGTCAAGCATTCATCGTTTTCTCGTCATTCAAAAGTACAACTGAAGAGTTTTTTAATCCAGCTTAAGTGGAAAAAACTATACAGAATCACTACTGAGTGAGATGGAGCAAGCCCATGTGAGGAATTTCATTAATTAGAATTTAAACATTGAAAACTGGTTAGCTAATCTCGTCATTGACAGAATAACGATCGATCAGTATATTGCAACAATACTTTTTGACTCACTTGTTGAGCCCCAGGTGTAGCCTTGTTCCACAAAACCATCAATCCGCGATTATATCCAATGAGAATATTATCTGGATGCCCAGGTTGCTCAGCTATCGCCTCAACTGCTCCAGGATTAATTTTGTAATCCTCGGGGACACTGAACAATTGTACACATATTACGCCTCCGATTTTTAGAGAAGAAAATAAAATGAATTCTAGATCTAAATCACCTAGGATATATTATTTATAAATTGATGTCACCAAGTAAATAATCAGCTCAATTGATATCTAGGTTTTCATAGGCTTGATAAAGACATTAGCTGGCACTCTTGAAATTGGGTACTCTTATATCTTGTTCCATAATTATACTCACTTCTGCATTACAACATCCTGATAAATGATATTATCAGACATGGTGAATGTCTTAAGATTCAACAAATAAATATTTCCCCCTTCAGTCCCCAGTAGAAGATGATCCCCGTTGGATTCCAGACACATTGCAGATATTTTTTTAAGCTTTCCTTCAAGAGAAAGAGACTTAGTTTCGACCAAGGAACTCTCATTGATCTCCCACAAGTGAAGAGAATTGTCGTCGCAAAGTGAGACAACTCGTCCCTGCAAAAAAAGAAAATGCAATTTATTTATTACAGCATTTCTTTGTTACATACACAAACGATTATCCAATCAAAAGAATAAGTGGATTTGATTAGAACTACGAATTGGGAAAAAAAATTTACACATTTATAAACACAGTATACATGATACAGTATGTGAATAGCACATATGTAACACACCCCTGCATGTTAACTGGCTTATGTAACTTTATGTGGTGATCGCGAGCGCAAGAAATATCAGATTACATACCTTGGTGCACGTGTGACTTTTATGACAACAGTTTACAGCTCGAAGCTTCTACTTTGTGGCGTCAGCAGTAATTATTGTTTTTATTTTATTTCTTTAATTTTAATTTTCAACTCCCTTGGCTCATTTAATTCTCGCGACGATTGCACTTTGTATATAAACACTTACACCTATACGAAGTGTGTAGGTACGGGAAAAACAAAAGCTACTAATATCTACATGAATAAGCAGTAGACTCACCTCGTTTGGAAGTGCGATGATTTTGGTGACTGCATTTTCCCCACTTTCTGTCGTATGTTGCCCATAAAATTCAACTCCTGGTCTACCAAATCTGTGACAGCATAACATGTACGCTAAGGAAATAGCAAGTATAAAAACAACTGTATTTAGCAGAAGAATTGATAAACAATTCGGAAAAAAAAAACTACAGTAATCTTTTATGAATTTCAGTAAAAATGATGACGGATAAATCTTAGTCCCAGCCTAGACTTGTATCTTGTGAAGCTGATTGAGCTTTTCCATGTACATTACGCTTTAGGTAAAATGTTTTGAGAACTGGGACAAGAAGTGAAAACAACTGGGGACTCCATTTTCATCAGCATAATTAAAAGGATACACTTTAATGGCTCCAGATGCAGTGCCGATTATCATGAGTCTCAAGCTGGGGTCCCATGCGAAAGCAGTGGGCTTATTTGGAAAACCATGCTGTATGGTCTGAAAGAAAATTAATTATACAATGAATGATGTCATCATGGAATCTATTATAAATCAGCTGACGTTTTTTCCTACTTTCTAGGAATCTCATATCAGATTATAACAACGGTATGCGAGTAATCAGAGTGATGATTCATTTTTGGACAACTCTAATATGGCTGCACATGTTTATTATACAAAAAAGGAATATAAAAAAGTGTCAAAGTATATCTGAAAAAAAATTAAGATCTGACACAGAATTCATCAATCAGGTTGATCTAAATCGAATATAAACAAACTTATCACACACAATTTGAAAATGCTACCATCTAACTGGCTTAATTACTTTTAAGTGGCTTGGATTAAATATTGGAGACGGATGGAATAATGTAGGTTCTATTTTTACAAATGACATTCTGCGATATGAAACTCCTTACATAATTCAAAGTTTCAAATTGAACTGAATGCGATATCGCAGTACAGGTTTGTTTGAATGAAAAGCTTTGGGATCTGATTTTGTCTCTGTTAATTGAAATGCACGTTTAATTGTGTTTTCATTTTGAAATTCAATATATATGTATTTATATGAAGCTGAATGGCAGTCCCTCTCACAATCAGCCAAATACAGTGTAGTAGTATATAGGATCAGAGATTTTATGAATCATCAGAGGAGCTATAAGTACATCATAGATAAGAAATCGGAGAACAATTTAGATATGAGTTTGGCAATTTTGTATGATTATTTTTCAAAATATTTGACAAATATTAATCACTGCACAATAAATTACACTGACGACGATAAACCAATACCGACAATCTATTTTGTGCCACTCATACTCTGCAACAATTGATACAGATGGAAACACAAAAAAGAGCGACTCAACAAAATAACGCAGAGAAATTGAGTTATTGTTCATACCTATAGTTATTCACATACATTAATACAGGTATAGATCATATACATGTGTAGAAGTAAATATTAGTTATAAGGGCAGGGCGTCTTATCATTCTGTTTGCACAGAGTTTTGTGATAAGATAGATCTCTGCCAGCGGCTGATAGGTGTAAAGTGAGTACTTTTTATACCAGGAAAACCGGATAGTTACAATATCCAAACAAATTGCAATCATCGATTACTCAGAGAACTGTTTGTAACAGAATCAAAATTTCATTGTAAAATTAATCAATTGGATATTATTGGAAATTGGTCATAATTTTCTGAAATCTCAATCACTTTTAATGAATGTAAAACAACAAAGTGGCAATTATTTAATTATGTCTTACGACCCAAAATACCCTGAGAATCATTGGGTACGATGGACAATAATCTTGGAAGATGTAACAATAGATAGGTGATTAATGCAAAGTTTTACAATTAGGGGTACTCAAGCTACCTGACAGTATGCAGATGCCTACATATGTATCAAAGCACTGTAGAATATGATTGCAGCTCGATATCGAGGAATGTTGGATTAAACGTATTATACAGGGAAGATAACTGAATAAATATAGACATTAATAATAGTTTTATTACCTTCCTGAAGGCGAAGAGGTCCTTTTGCAGCTTCTGACGCTCAGCTGTGGGTTGCTGACCCTTTCCTCTGATAAATTTCAACATATTCCTGCGGGATATTATAAATAAATTTGAAAAAAAATATTTGTATACACACAACAATTGTTCACAATAACGCAATAACGCTCATCACGACGAACGGTATCCCACTATTAGTGGGTCAATTAAAAAAATTCTTGAATGAACGCCGAACCCGCGTACGGTACGTAGAAACGTGAATGTTAACACAGGCTAGCAAAGTAACTACCGCACAGCGACCACAACTGACTGCCCGAACTGCATGCCTGTTTATTGTCAGTGTGTTCGGCTCCCACGTCCTACACGCCTATCCACTGTGTGTCATTCGCCCCATCGATATAGACCCGATAAATATCGTACAATGGTTAATAAACATTTATTAAAACACTCGCGGACTAATCTTACCTTGTTATTTTAGCGTTTTCCGTCACTTTCAGGATAGAAAAGCACGTAAAACCATGTGAAATATCGAGGAGACGGACGATAAGTCATTCCACGACTCTCGATCGCGTCGTTTGTGTTCGTACTAGTTCGTACTTTCGTATTCTTTCGATGTCGTACTCCAACTTCGTGTCCTGTCGCTATCCCGTCGTCCAATCGCCAATCGGCCGGCACTCCTCGGTTTCCCGGCGTCGACGTACGCCCAATGCATATGTTCGTTTTTTAGTGTTCGTCTCGTCGTATAGAGGTCCTTAATATCCACCACAAATCGGCGAAATCCGACGACGAGCCGAGTGAAGTCGAATGATCAAATAACCCGCCAGACGTGGAATTAGAGCCTCTTGAATTAAAAAATTTACGTTTGACATTTATCACACTTGTTTTGAAAAAGAATTTGCGATAAATATAACGAAGAGAATCATTAAATCATGAATTAGTTCGAAATACTTCAAAAATATATGCTCGATTATTCGATATTCATGATTTTTTACCATCGAAAACTCCGGCACTGTAACCCAATATTCGCGGTCTGTCCATTTGGTCTCTTCTGTACTTTGCTAAAGCCCCGACATTTTAAATACCGTGGTGTCTTGTTTTGTTATGATTCTGCTAAAAAGTAGTACAGATGTGTGCGGAATAACCAAACAGCGAATGTTACTGATTGCTGAGTAGTAATTACGATCATTTGTAAATAACCCAACGTAATTTCACTACAAGCTATAGAAGGAGACGGGGACGACCGCTCAAAGGGTCGTGTGCAGTATGCGTAATATTTGTGAAACGAGGATATTATGGCTGCGGGAGAAGCCAGTACGAAGCCTCGTCAAGAAAAACAGTACGATTATCTTCTAAAATTCCTTCTGGTCGGTGACAGCGACGTTGGAAAACAAGAAATTCTTAGTGGTCTTGAAGACGGTGCCGCCGAATCTCCTTTCTGCAGTGGCAGCGGTGGGTCTCGCGATATTTTGATCATTTATTTTCATTAAATTTTATTCTGACATTTTCCTTCGCTGGAATGTAGGTAAAAAACTCTATTCTCCCAAATTTTTACAGCCTACAAAACTACGACCATTCTTCTTGATGGAAAAAGAGTGAAACTCCAACTTTGGGATACTTCTGGACAAGGCAGATTTTGCACCATCATCAGATCCTACTCCCGAGGAGCACAAGGGATCCTCCTAGTCTACGATATCACAAATAAATGGTCATTTGATGGCATCGACCGATGGCTCAAAGAGGTGGAAGAGGTGGGTCGATTTTTTAACTTTGATATGACTAAACTTAAAGAGTTGCATCTATAATCATCAGTCCACATGCATATCTGACTTGATGTATTTTTACCTGGTACATGATTGTTTTGATTCCAGCACGCACCAGGTGTGCCAAAGGTATTGGTTGGCAACCGTCTACATCTTGCTTTCAATAGGCAGATAGGAGTTCGAGAAGCGGAAGCCTATGCGGCCAAAAACCGCATGGCTTTTTTCGAAGTCTCACCCTTATGCAACTTTAATATACGGGAAAGTTTCTCGGAACTTTCCAGGATGGCGCTTCATCGTAATGGTATGGAAAGGCTGTGGCGATCAAACAAAGGTAATCAGTAGGAGCTAATATTTGCTTGACACTTCCATGATAATTGATAATCATAAATACCTTCATTATTTCAGTTCTTAGTCTACAGGAACTTGCTTGTCGTGCCATTGTAGCTCGTACAACGGTTTATGGTATAGACCAACTTCCTTTACCAACATCGATAAAGTCTCATCTAAAATCGTATGCAATGACAACTACGTCGCAACTCCGTTATAATGGTAACCGTTCAATGAGTTCTAGTAAAACTCTGGGCTCTCATCATCGTAAATTACGGTTTGTGGGAGCAAGTCATAATGGATTGTCTACGCCAGGCAGTTCACCAGGCAGCATAGCTGATTCCCGCACGAATTGTGTGGGGCGTAATTCTTGTGAAATATCCTGAGGGTAGAATTAAGATAGTCTCAGTTAGACGTTGTATGATATAAGGGTTATGCAGGTCGCAATGATTGAGAATGTGAAGTGTAACATACGTTGGTGTATCGAAATTTAATATTATTTTATGTATTCTATGGTATCTGGAGGAAATATTTTGATCCATGTCACACAGATTTTGTACCAAAAAGTTGCAGGATTTTCAATGCTAGTAAAAAAAAAGTTACAAAATTAACAATTTCCCTACATTCATTTTGAATTTTGTACTTACAATATTTTCTCGCAGATTAATGAGAGTGCGAGACTTGAATTATAATTTTGGAAGTTATGAATCAGAATTTTGGTATAGCTCTATGAGTATCGTTCACTTTAGTGAAGTAAAAACTAATTCATTAAGTTGTGGAAGTCGAATGGGTCGGGTGATGTATTTGCGTACGTGTTTTATTGTCGTTGCAGTGTAAAATATAGGATCGATTAGACGTTTTTTTCTTTTGTTAGTAAATCTTATATTAGGTATAAGCAAAGCAATATATTAAGTAATTGAATGTGAATGATCGGAATCACATGAGATAAATTTTATCGACTTGACGCTGCCAATGTATTAGATGTCGACGATAAACATAAAAGTGGACGTCCATTCGAAATAAGACAAGTTTTGAGTAAATCTTCTTGCTATATTACAATACCGCCGAAATGTAAAAAAGTATAATTATTGGTATATCAGTATTTTTCGTATGAGGACTTGTTTAACGCGTCCAACGGCGCTTCTCTATAAAGAATATGAAATTTTCTTCATCTTTTCAATAACATATTTCGTGATAATCAAGTATTTCTCTAACGACTGCAGTTTACACGAAATTCGCATAATTGTATTCCACATTTCGTCCTCTTGATAATCTAATTACCTATATAAAATTATCATATTTATTAATACCTGTAAATTTTTGAGTAACACAATTTGACCAAAGTTTATCCATCGGTTAATTATTTTTTACGAATCCATGACAATTTTAATAACATTGCAGAATATTCACTGGTTTTAAAATCTATTACAGCCAGTGTGAGTGCCTATCATGAGTTTGAATCGCAAAGTATTATCAGCATAATAAAAGTTAAAGGGTAATTGTTTGCTGCATGCTGCAAAATACAAAATGAAAAAAAATTTTAAATCGAAAATTTACATACGAGACACAATTTGTTCTCGAAAGCAACAATACAACTCTGTGTCCATAAATTATATTAGCACATAACAATATTGTATAATTATCTACTATGATTAAAATGAAAATTTTCGACTACAAAAGCATACCATTATTCATTCCCAGCACCACAAGTTCACACCAATGCATCTTTTATTTCAAATAAAAGACATCATATTTTCATGACTTTCTTGTTTGACCAACAAAATATATTTTCCAGAATTTTTTATTTATTTATCTTTGTGTCAACTCCACAATATATTCCTTGGATTGTGAAAAAAAAATTTATGGAATTTATTGGCGTACCTTAAGTCAATGTTAGGTACATTTGTATAGCAATATTTGACATGTCTGCAAGAAGGCTAGAGGTTGCAAGTAACGTGGTTTGCACAGTAAACCAAGAGGGAGACCGAGGACTTATCCCTCGGCAACTGAAAGAGGTGTTAGATCTAGTGAGTGAAACGAACCAAAGAATAGAAGATTGTGCGGTCGAATGGCAAGCGCAGATATCTCAAGTTCAGTGGAGAATATTAGGCACAAAACCAGTTGATAATGAGCCTTGGGAACAATCCGTTCTGGCCCGCACATATTTCACTGATAAAAATTTGGATGTCGCGTTTCAGGACCTCCTAAAATATAACAAAACGTTTACCAATCAACTGCAAAATTTCATAGGTAAATAAATAGGGAACCAAATTATAGCGTGTCTTGCTTACGTGGTTAATTCGAAGGTGATTTTAGCGCTAGTTCGTGGAGAACAACCTACTATGTCTACAGGTCACACATGTAATGCACAAAATCAGAATTCAGACTGTGGGCTAGAAGAAGTATCTCGCGGTTCTTCACCACAGCTACCTTTAGACCTTCCAATTCCAAAAGGGAACCCCAATACTCGGAAGGGCAGGAAAAATTCTGCTAGCATTTTAAATAAAGCACAGCAATCCCTTACGGATTTGATAGAAGCAAAGATAAATTTTGATACAAAATTTCTGGGGCTTGAGTCTACTTTAAATGGAAGTGAGGGTGCTATATCCGATCCCTCGCTGTGCTTATGCCAAGTTTGTTCCCGAGTTCTAGGATCCGAAATGGTAAGAACAATAGTTTGATTTATTTGGATCACTAGTTTCTTCAGATATTGGAAAAAAAATATTCTAATATGTAGCAGGACTCAGCAAGCACGAATACAAGAAGATCTGGTACTGTCAAGCGGTATAAAAAAAAGACTCGACGTAGCTGCAGAATTAAGTACAAAAGGCTCAACTCCTGGCCAACTACCCGTAAGAATAAAGTTCCTCAAAAAAACAACAAGGATTCACTAAACAATTTGTGCTCAAGTGACATACAGGCTGCTGTAACAACAAGTAGCGTCTAATGTTCACAGGGTCAGTGAAAGTCAGATCTTACTGCAAGAATTGATGGCTTGAAGCACAATCAAATTTATCGCAATCACCAAATCTCATAAATAATAATGATACTGTTTTATGTAATTATTAAAATTTACGTGTAAATTAAACAGAATCTTCATTGTATAAAAGTGCAATAAATATTCCTCTTGAATTTGAATTATGGCTGTTGGTTATCTGTAACAAATATTTTCATCGAAATTATTATCATAATACTCGTTGCTGTGGATATTTTTCTTACAAACATTCACTAAATACAGTAACAGGAGTTATTTTCTGAATTATTCCTTGGATGTTACAAACGTTGGTATAGTAATGAGTATTACCGAAAAGTACAATTCCAAAACATTTATTGATCCGACATTTACAGTAAGTTACATCTTATAGTGACCAATAAGATCATAGAAAAGTTCGACTACCTTAAACGCACCACCAATATTTAGGTAACTGCTTATACATTCAACTGGGACATGAATAATCAATGTAATTACTAATTAGTGATGCTTTACATAGATTTAAAATCTGGAATAACACAGTTCAATTTCACACCTAATATGAAATAGTTAAAAAATACATATCATTTTATGAGTCTGTATCACTAAAGACGAATTATGTTTCTGTTTCTGAAATCCATGAGTGTCTGGTATTCCATTTTGTCGACGTAATTTCAAATTTTATTAAAAATACATATTCAAATAGTTTAAATCTAGATAAACATTGCAATTTCACAAATCAAATTCTTCTCATTCCTTATTTGCTGTGAATTTTTTCGATGGGCATTCAAATTTGATTATTATTTTGCAGTAAATTTACGAGCCATATTCCTTTACGTAAACTCTACACTAAACGTATGTAAAACAATTTTACAAGTCTAATCAGATCTATAAGCAGCTATTATTAATCCACGTGAAAATCAACTCTGAAATTCATTATTCTTAGATGCAATAAATGGCTATAAAATTCATCATTTTCCCCCATTCAATCGTTCTGTCATTTCTCAACAATAAGCGAAGTGTAAAATGGGTAAAAAAATTTATACGACCGTGCAGCAAATCTGTAACGAATTAAATAAGTTCCTTTCAAATCATAGTAAATCCAAATCTTCAATGCTAGTCAAGAGATGATTAGAAAAAAATTGAGTTAAATAAAATAATTAACTCCCACATCATTGACACTTTGCATTAAAATGAACGTAAGAAAAAGAATATCCTTTGCTAGCATTAAGTCTCATGATCAGATATAATGTAATTTATTAAATTATTCCGTGAATGTACAGACGTAAGATAAATCATGGTATCAAAACAATGAATAACAACATTTTGTGACAAAAAGACTACGAGTATAACTTACTAAATAATAATAATAATATTATTAATAACAACAACAACAACTATAAGAGGAGCTCGTAAGCTTTGCGTTTTTGAGTAATTGATTTACTGCTTTCAACAAAGATCTATCGCGTACTCCAAAATCATAGTTTTTTCTGTGAAGAATATGTAACAGCATGAAATAATAACAGACGTATGTGTTTAATTGATAAAAGCCATCAATTAATTTATTTCGATAAAACACCTTACAATGAATACTTGTATAATTAATCATTAATAAGCAAGCGTATCACTCGTCGAGGCACTCTGTTCCTCTACCGTTCCACAATAAATAACGACCAGTCCATTTCTTACCTTTGTTTATAAACTTAAAGCAAGTAAACGTTGTTTTATTTACCAGTATCAATGCAGACTTATACGTTGCGAATAAAATGATAAATCACTGCGCCAATTTCCTCAGCCTCGTGTTTATAAAATTAATATTATACAAATTTGTCACGACAGTACTGTCAATTTCTTGTTTTGGGATTATCATGTGAGATCTATCTGCCATGGAAAGGGAATTGGATTTAGGATGGCAACTGGGGCTGAGAAGCTGGCATTACTTTCACCTGAATTCATATATCTGTATACTGTGTTCCGGAACGTGTCTCAAATTCAATGACTGGTACCTAGAACAATGGATTCATTGATATGACGATCTATAAACATTGAAAATGATCCACAAGCAAAACTCACCATTCAGAACTTCGATGGTAATAGTAGCCTTCAATAGACGCAGCAGACTTCTGGAAGCAGATGTAATAAAATCCAGCAAAGGAAGCGCCGTTAATATCTTTGATCGTGTGATCTGGGACTAAAAAGTGCTCCTTCCATCTCATGAATACAAAGTCTGTTCCCTTTAAAGCTTCGTAATCAAACGTATCAGAGTTAAAGGTCTTTGCATATTGGCAAAATGACTCAAATTTGCTCTGCAAAAATAACAATAATTCAATAAACAACTAATAAAAAAATTATTCAAAAAATAATCAGAGATGCGTTAAATGCATGCCTATAGTTGCATGTCGCTATCATCCTTGGTTATTCTAGGCTTATCACAAAGAAGAACCAAGACCAACTTTGCTGATAAATTTGCAAAACATTATGTTGTGTTACCAGCAATTATAAAAAAAATTGTGGTGCTATCTCAACTTCATAACGGAAACATCACAGCTGTGATATAAAGCATAAAAGAAAAATACTCAGTTATCAACAAGAGTTCCAAACAGCGTAGATAATTATGAACCAAAAATGGTTATACCTAAATACATTTTGATCTTATTCTATAAATTAACGCTATGCAATTTAGGCAGATAAACAGGTAATTTAAGTAGAATATTATGACAGATGACAAAGAACTAACCCAATGTTTTTTGTCAACGTCCTCGTCAGCATCCCACTTGCGAGTAAGAAAAGGATATTTCTTAGAGATGATCTCGCCGTCAAAAAACGTTGTCAATGTTGGGAACTCTTCGGTTAACCCTTTGATTTTGAGGTACCCACATAGGTAGCTATTCTCTTCGTCCACATGCTAAAATTCAATTAAAGCAAAAATCAAATGTATGGTACTTTTTTTTTCAAACAAAAATCTTTGGATTGCTGTTCAATATTGCGCATAATTAACCTAAAAACGAAAACGTGAGATGATAGTTTCGCGGTTCTGTGACATTCTAGAACATTGGAACCTCGTGCTACGATTAACTCGTAGTAAAGTTTTTTGACACGTTTAAGGAGGGTTTGACCTAGTGTCAGGAATTTTGGGAAGACGGATATCTCTTATAGAATTGACATCCAGGGATGGACCGCAAACGATCTATCCTAACGACGTAGTAATAATGTTTGACGCGTAGAACTAACCTGTAAAATAACTTCTACGTCGTAACTATTGCCTTTTGATTTTTGTGAGCCTTGAAAACGCGAGCCGTTATATAGAAGGGACTTTGTTACTCCCGGTTGCTTAGAATTGGCAGGCGGCGGTGGCACCACATCTACTTTCACCGGCATCCTAAGCCAGAGTGCTCAAACCCAGCCCACGAGCAGTAACCAACCCCACATCACAAAACTTTCGCAATGACTGCCGGTATTTCAAGTGGAATGGTTGTATTTATACATATAAGCCACAAGGTCTCAACCCCGTACAATGGAGTTCAAGGGAACTCTAACTTTAAAGATTTACAATTTGAATATCGGCTAAACGCACTGTTTTTATAAGTTTTAATATATTGGTTGGTGATAAATTTTTTTCAGGCCAATTCTTCTCGAAATTACGACAGTATCAATTTAGAATGTCTCAGAGTAGCTCAACGACTTCATGTCCGTCATGTGTATCCGTCGAACGAGAAGCCCCTGACCCGGAAATGTAGAGAGCAGTTGTCAAACCGAAGATGGCTGAGTTTAGCGACACAAACTCCCACAAAGTGACAGAAAATAGTTTGCCAAAACGTTGTAACAATCAGTGGGTGAGATTAAACGTCGGTGGTACGTACTTCTTGACAGCTAGAACAACACTAGCCAGAGATCCAAACTCGTTTCTATATCGGCTGTGCCAGGAGGACTCAGACCTGATCTCCGATAGGGTTAGTTTACGTTAAAAAACAACCGGGACTTTTGAAAAGATCCATACAAATAATTAGCCCATACCTCTTCCAGGGTGACATCCATTATCAGAACATGCAGTTGAATTTTGCCCATTCCTTTGTAGGATGAAACCGGAGCGTATTTGATTGACCGGGATCCAATCTACTTCAGCCCTGTTCTGAATTATCTGCGCCATGGTAAGCTCGTCATCAATAAAGACTTGGCAGAGGAAGGCGTTCTAGAGGAGGCAGAATTCTATAATATCACAGAGCTGATTAGATTGGTGAAAGAACGAATCATTCTCAGAGATACAAGGCCTATGCGTGACTCCAAGAAATATGTATATAGGGTGTTGCAATGCCACGAAGACGAACTCACGCAAATGGTATCCACCATGTCTGACGGATGGAAATTTGAACAGGTAAGTTACTTTGCACAGGTTATATGCTCAGGTTGAATTTGCCTGTAGTCATCAATTAATTCAATCGTTTTCAGCTTATCAACATTGGCTCCCAATACAACTACGGAAACGAAGATCAGGCAGAATTCCTGTGTGTCGTAAGCCGAGAGTACGGAGCTAGTCAGATCAGCAGCAAGGAGCAGGAGGCGACTGATCGTGTTAAGGTACCAACACCTTATGCAAACATTCTACATTCCCATCCTAGTCACAGCAGTAATGGCTCATGATTCATGTTTCATATTTTTGTGAATAGGCGTTTATCTGGTTATAGACTTACACGCAATACCTATACCCTGCAGCGTTATAAAATCATTATTTTCCAATGTCATTAGATCTTATTTTATCCTTACTAGCAAATATAGGTCTGCTGTAGAGGATTTACTCGGTGGCAAAAATTATATTGTAGTATTCTGATTGAACTGATTTTATATACTGTTTTTTTACAAAAATTGCGAATGTCATTTATCGACAATTGAAATTGGCCTTGAATCTCAATAATTCTCTAGCAGTAATTAATCAATGAATTCTACAATGTTGATTTTAACCTGATAGTTCTAGTATACTTTTATAATTGTATGTCTTACCATTTTTGTAGTTATTGTTTTCAAAAGATATTGATATTAAAAACGGATGAATTTTAGCTACTGTTTTATTGTACATGCAATTTTAAGAGACACAGGCGTGCATGAGTTAACCTGGATAGCATATAAAGAATCCAAGTAAATCCGTCGTACAATTAACAATTAAAAATATTTAGGTAATTTTCAAATAATTGCAATTCAGTAAACTCTCAGTACCTGAAAACCGTTTCACACTCTTCAAACGTGATAAGTCTTGAAGCGAGGGATTCAAATTCGTTTCATCAATTGGGATCTAGTTTTTTTTACATATCGTACCACAAAGCTGATCTGTGAGTGCATGTGGTCTCTTACAATAGAATTTTCATGTTAATTTTTTTCAATTATTATTGTACTGCATGCTGGTAGTCAAATAAATAATTTTTTTTTCCAATTGCAATTGGTTTGGTTACTACATTAATTCCCTGCCTTGCATGTTCATTGTTGCATGTTTGTCATAACGGGTTCATTAAATTCGAGTATGACGTGATCGTCGGTACTACATGTCTTTTTTCGCATTTTTCTCATGATCCCAATTGCTTTTTGTCAGAATCATTATCTGGGATCTAATACGGTAGATAAGATTTCTTATCTATGATAGAAGAAAAAGATAATAACTAGTGTAATGTGAATGTTTTTCATATTTTTATACACCAATAATGGACCAGGGGCAATTTCTGCTTTTGAAAAATTTCTCGCGTTTTAGTAGTAGCTACATCATTCCCAAAAGAGTAACACCACAGTAAACGATTTAAAAAATAATTCTTATGCTATAATTCGAATAATAAATTGGGGGTGTACGATTCTATTCTAGGTTCTACAGCAGAAGGGTTCACGAATGTAAATCTAGTCCTGCTAGACCAACGTTGCAGCAACAAGATGAAGACTGTTTTATTTTATTTTTATTTTATTTGATTTTATTTTATTTTTTTTTGTTTGTTGTTTATCTTAGCAGCTCTAATAATAAAATTTTATGTAGCGTATAAATATATAAATCCCCTTAGCCCCGCAAAAAACATACATACATACATACACACATAGACACACACACGCACAAATAGTATGGTAATGGATAATCGATGAAAAAGAAAGAAAGAAAGTTACGAAGAGCAAGAAAAAAAAATTGGAAACAATCACGTTCAATCTTATAGTGCAGAGGCTAAAAAATGAAGATACTATAATTATAAAGAAAGAGAGTATGGTATAGCATTTGTTGTTATTTAAAAAATAAATTATATCGAATAAACAGTGTTGCCTGAGTGTTGACAAGATGGTTTTCTATGATATAGATCTCGAGTGAAAAAAGTACATGACTCATTCGTTCAATTCGAAGACAAAAAGCATTCATCCTTGGGGGAAAAAACATAACAGTTATCTCGTTAATCAAGGTGTTACGGAGAATCCTTTATTGGATTTTTTATTCAGATTTTTGAATTAGAGACAGGTTTCCTTTTCCTCTGCTTTTCGACCCTGACACTCAAAATCAGCAACAGTTTATCCTGGATATAATCACTTTCATTAAACATCCACACATAAAATATGATATAATTCTAATGAGCTCCTCAAATTTAGGTAAGAGTATTAAGTATTTAATTAACACGTTAGAGTTTTATGTTTGCCGTTAGATGGTAGTAGATGAATGTTGTTAATTTCGGTTTCGAGTATACAACATATTCATGTGAATTTTTGAGATAAATTTTTATTATGGATTGTTGATAATTATAGAATAGCTTATCACAATTAGTACGTGCAGCTCAAAACAGATACATCAGTGGTACTGGAACAATTGACTCATCTGAAAAATTTCGACTTTTGAATTATATTCGTGATTAAAAAATAAATGATATATTACCTATTCATTTGGGAATGATGACCGAACAGCAAAGGGTTTTTACGATCCGTCAGAATGTAGCTTGGGATGATCATGAATATTTAATTACTCAAAGTGTAGAAAGACCCAAGTCATTTTGCTCGATATTTAATTGAAACATAATTCAAATTTCAAATATCAATGATAAATACTCAGATAGAAAGTATGCGCGGTAAGAATGATCACATTTTGTCTACTTTGGTATTGTTTAAAATGATAAAATATATAATAATGGCGTCTAGCCGTCTCGTCACATCAATAAAATAAAAAGTATTCATGATATAGCAAAGTACACGCCATTTTTCATATAAATTTTGGATGGTAAAATGACCATTTTCTAGTAGATCAAATAATTCTTATTCTACAAATATTTTTTACTTTCTCATTTTCAACTATCATTTCAGATCATCTAAATTATTTACGATCACTGCACTGCCGCTATACAAACGTATGTTACAATTTACACCCACAATGAGGTTCAACACAGGCTAATTTTTAAGTAAAATTATGATGACCAACTTGTTCAATTATTAATTACATGAACAACTCTAGCATCGTAAGTAATAATGTATAGTATATGGTCGTCGAAATATGTAATACCTTATGGATGAAACTTAATGTTCATACATGAATAAATCTGCGTACAAATGGACACATGAAGTATGTCTTGTTTATTGTTCAAATGATATTAGGCTATGTGACGATAAGGTCATATCGGTACTCATTATCGGACTTACTTTATGATTCCATATCCAACGTACCATCCATTTTACAGAAGCATCAATTATACATACCTAATTTTAAGATCATCCATCCAAAAGCAGCGCAGCAGTTGTATGAAACAATTGTAATTGACGTTCTCATTTCTAATTATTATTATCAATAACAATAATGTTAATAATAATAATAATGAAGATAATAATAATAATAATAATAATAATAATAATAATAATAATAATAATAATAATAATAATAATAATAATAATAATAAAAGTAATAATATTAATAGTAATTATGATAATGCTATGGCGAAAAAACAAATATAAAGACCGAATTGTTTCAGTATCTGGCTTCAGAAAAATGACAGAATGCAGCACAATTAAGTAAAAATGTTGTAGACATTAATTGTTGTGTTTGATCACGAGTTTTATAAGTTTTCAATCATAGCCCTATGTTTATTATTTCAAATATATCTATTGTTGGATATTTTCCCAATTATATTTCACCGTTAGTTTATACTTGTATTGAATTTATGCACGAAAATATTTAGATATTGTGATATTTATATGAATTAGAATTAAAATTATCCGAATTGATTCTATGGGTAATGTTTTTACCCAACTCTCATTACTTTCTTCAAAAAACTATCTCATGCCTATAATTGATTCACGCTAAATCATACTAAATCACATTCCAAGGCACATACATAATCGTAAGTCGATCTCTGATTAGCTTTTTTTAGGATCAAAAAAATAATGGTTGGTGTAGATAGATATGGTTAAGAAATAGTTAAAATGATATGCTGACTGAATATTGGATCACTCTTCAAGGAATAGACAACTTATACTGAAAACTCGGGTCGCCAATTTTATAAGTTCTAAAGTAATACGTAAATATAAAAATTGGTACTGATAGCAGAGTTTGAGGAAAGATTGATACTAAAAATCGACGCATGCGACTTGCCAACTCTGTCAAAGTTGATTTTCCTATTCTGCATTGACTGCATTTCCGAGCTTCTTTCCATCAGGTTCCATCCTCTTTGTATTTGCCTTCTTGGCTACTCTATTCACATCTCTTTAACACCCAAGTCTTTATATACTACACTGCACCATGTGAAATTTGCAAAATTTATATTGTGAAATACCTCAATTCTGCGACGCATCTAGCAAATAAATACGATAATTCTAGTTCTTCAACAAAACCCAAATTGAATACACCAAACCGAGGTTCAGCGTACAAGGCGACCGACTAATGGCCAATGGCAACAACAGGATTTCGAACTGCTACTCACTTAAGGACTCACTCGCCGTAGGACGACAATTGGTAACAATTCAGCATCGCAAAATATTTTAACAATAAAACTTTCATAATAGTCAAAGTGCATTTGAATCATTATTCATTGTGATGCGAAACCTGTCAAATCCACTTACTCTGAACAATTTCTCACCCAGCACCAGCTGTCTTTGGCAATCATCAATCAAGAAGAATGGTGTGACAAATGTACTATTGCTCTTCAATAAATAAAGTTCTTAGGGAATGGCACGTTTCCATATCCAATTATAATCATTCAGCGATGTGCTCCACTGCAAGCATTCTGTCTCATGAAGGTCAATGGTAAGTTTGATTTATCAGAAATATAATGTTCATATAAATACAGGCAGAAGAGTACAAAGTACGAGATCTGATAAATAGTCGTAATAACAATTAATATCAATATAACAAGTTGGAAGTAAAAAAACATATACACATATGAATTTCATTTATCTTGCCTTCACGGCATACTAGCTATTGTTTTCAATGGTTGGTCTAGATATTTTGCTAGAGCTTGTGCCTTTTCTCGAAGAAGGCCAAATCCAACATTCTCTCTCGCATACAAGCAGAGCAGTAAATTAGCAACCTCGGTAACCACGACTTTTCCTTCCTGAAAAATGTATAATCAGTAATAGGGTTTTTCCAATGCTTGAATGTAATGTCTGATAACTTAATCAACTCTGAGTACCGACCATGCAGTCCATAAGCACGAACTGTAACTCATCTTCTTTGAAAGCATTTCGACCATTTTTTTCATACGCCGACCAAATATTGCTGGTTATTGCAGCGGTAACTCTGGCATCTTTGTCTCCATAGCCGCTATAGGCTAGAAGGCCCCCATCCCTGCTGAGCAATCTGTATTCAGGAAAATAGAAAACGAATTTGAACAGAAAATCGAAGGCTTACAACTCGCGATTTTTTCTTCAATATACAAATCACAAGCGTGGACGTCGTACATGACATTTTGAGTCTACAACTATTCTTACAACGTGTTTTCAACACCTCCTGTATTCGCCTGGCTGAGAACCTGCGTCAGAGCTTTTGGTTTCAACATTATTCACTGTTATTGTTTGATTAAAATTATTATTCGTCCCGGAATGACATTTGACAGTTCACAATTAGTCACACTCCTCTTTCACCGTCGTAATTCTTCCATGCGCCTTTCGTCCCACACAAGCAAACAAATTTAGACCAATCAGAACGGCGAGATGAAGCTGTACAGGAAAAGCCCTCGTTTATCCGGGGAAACGGAAAACCAATCTGCGGGCTCCTGACCCCGTCGTTCCCTTCAGCTTGCTTGATAATTGTAACCGCCGAGTTCAGTTGCCAGTTGTTCGTGGTGTCCTTCAGTGCTCTGACAACGTGAGGAACATTACCGTAATATTTTGATTATCAAGGTAAGAAAAATAAACCATTTATCCGCTAAATAGGCTTAAATTTACACCAGAATCGTGTGTTCCGCCATCGAACGAACTCCTTGAGCATTTTACCTTGTAGAGAAGTAAAAATTCTAGAAAGATTGGGATCCATGACTAACGCGTCTTACCCAAGTGATAATCGTACTCTCACCGCCATTTTGTCTATGTGAAAGGTTTTGGAGGGAAACTATTGACACATTTATCTCACGTAGATCTTTGTAATTTTTCTCACATGTATGAATGCGACGCTCCAATCTGACCTTTGCACTTTAATTTTTTTTATAGCATTCCAACAGAGATTGACCTTGATGCTGTAATTTCAAACTTGTTTAATAACAATCGTTGCAACTCTAGAACTGAATCTTTTTTTACCATTTGTATTTTTCTCATTAGACATGGCTCGTACCAAGCAGACAGCCCGTAAATCAACGGGAGGAAAAGCTCCCCGTAAACAACTTGCTACTAAAGCTGCACGTAAAAGCGCACCTTCTACCGGAGGAGTGAAAAAACCCCATCGTTACAGGTATGAATTATTCTTAATATCATAGAGAATGTTTTCAGTCATGAATTATTCCCCTGGTGGTATAGTATGGTATCACATCAATTTGATTTATCATAAATTTCAGGCCAGGAACTGTCGCTCTTCGTGAAATCAGAAGATATCAGAAGTCTACGGAGTTGCTGATCAGGAAATTACCATTCCAGCGTCTGGTTCGTGAAATTGCCCAAGATTTCAAGACCGATCTTCGTTTTCAAAGCGCAGCAATTGGCGCCCTGCAAGAAGCATCGGAAGCTTACCTAGTCGGTCTGTTTGAAGATACAAACTTGTGCGCTATTCATGCCAAGCGGGTCACTATTATGCCCAAGGATATCCAGTTGGCCCGGCGAATCCGTGGTGAACGTGCTTAAGCTCTAACTCTAACTTTCCAACATTATAAATGTTTTCACTGCATTGTAACTATCTGTTTCCAAACATTCAAGTTCAACTTTATCGCGATGAAAATCTGTAATATTGATAATAGTTAACGTTACTCACTAAATTTCACTGATTGTTTTTGGAAGATACCTACTAACTGTTTACGGTTTAGAACTACTAACTCACAATAGATCTTAGCTCATATCCAAGCGTAGAAAAATATGTAGAGCGTATCATTTTTAAGTTGTTTTTACAAACCTCTAAAAACTTCGAGAGAAAAACATACTGTTCTTGTGTTAGTTTAGTTATATTATATCGTCATATAATCTAGGAGTCGTAAATGTATTAGTTATAAGTTGAGAAGTGTTTTGAATGCTTCAAATTATATTCTCTTATCGTAGTGAACATGTTTTGTGAGTAGATCAATCATTAAAATGATAATAATTAGGCCTGCTCGTAATTTCTTTGTATTAAAATTCTATTTAAGAAAACGGGAAAGTAATTCACTTCAATTATCAAAGAATGAATGTCAACTACTTTTTGCTGATGAACAAAATTTTGCTTCAAAGAAGAAAAGAAAAGACAAAGGGATCTCGCTGTAAGAGAATAGAATTCGGAGACACTAGCTGGTATGAATATATACACATTATGCAACAATATTATTAATCTGTGTAGAATAATTTAAGATACATATAAAACTATGATTACGTAAAATGATGACTCTTTCGTAATTGAACCCCCATCCATATCAATAATTATTAATCAAAGTTTTGCTTCCAACAATAATTTATGCACACCTATGGTAGGTATAAGCAGTAGCTGCGCAATAACATTATGAAATTATGCATACTTTTCTCAGTATTGCTATTTGCTGTCGGAAATGGAAAGTTGGGGGAAGGGAATAAAATGAACGTATCTAATATAAACCTCAACTTTATATTTTACAATGGTAAACGACATCATTGTAATTATATGGAATAATGAGTCACACCTACTCAATGAAAAATTGTCTACACAGAATTCGCGTATCATTGGATTTCATCATGCTATTGAATTTAAGTACGTGCACATTCTGAGATTCACATCAGGACGATGACGAATGTGGACGAATGTGAGGTAAGCTCAAGTAAGCTTGTATATAATCGAATCCATTTGGGCTGACCCATTATACTTTGTGATAATGATAAACCAAATGCATTATTATTATTATTGTTATTATTATTATTATTATCAACAAATTGACAACTCCAATAAACACTAGAATCTGACTATTAACGCCCTCTGTCGAAATCAACAATATTTGTGCCATTTTAAGAACGCCGCCCCATAGTCCCCTGCGCGACTCTTCGCCGTTCCCGGTCACCGCTGCCATCTTTATTAAAACGGGGTGAGGACGTGAGGTTGGTTTCGTACAGTTTGCGTTGAAGAGAAATAATTATTGTAAATGAAGATGGTAGACAAAATCGAAATGAGTCTTGACGACATCATCAAGCAGAACAAAGGTGGTAGAACACGAGGTGGTGGAAGAAGAGGTCGAGGAACAGCTTCACCAAGGCGAGGAGTCAGAGGCGCGCCAAGAACCGGCGGTGGTGTGATGCGAGGCCGAAGCCGAGGTGGAATTGGCCGTTCGGCCGCTCCATACACTCGGGTAATTATCACTGAAATTATTTGCCAGAATTTCTCCACCGAATGTAATTTACCCGCATATTTGCTCGGGCATAAGTTCAGCATTTATTATTTAACTATGTGGATGGTGTATAATTGGTATTCGGTCATTAACGTATTAGCATCAAAATGCCCTAACGCGTTCGCGGTCGTTCTGAAAATATTTGTTATAGAATTTCCGTTGATCATTCCTATTTGCGTAATTCTGCTATTCATACATCATATCGAAATTGACCTTGCCTAAAAAAAGATAATCAAAAATATGTTATGGTAAAATCAATGAAAATGTGTACCCGCGTTCCCTCGTTAAATATTTGCAATTTTATCAACTCTATGGCGGAAATCAATTTTTTGCGGTCAACGTATATACCTATGTCTGTTGCAAAAAATTACTCGTGTCCCATATTTCCATATGCTTGACAATGTAGTTTTGTTCTCATTTAAACATTTTCTATACCTGTGTTGTTATACATTCCCCCCCCCCCCATTATTGTACATTTTTTCTTTATGATTTAGTTGGCTGGCCCAACGTGATGTTTAACATAGCGTTAATTGAATAAATTGTTTATTGAGTATTCAGCTGTGTTTGGTAATAGAACACATTTTTAGAAGTGCAATTTCTGTCATGGCTTATTTATTTTATGTTCAAAAAACTATATTATCCTGTTTATTTATGCAGGGAGATGTAAACAGTGCGTGGAAGCACGATATGTTCGATGGAGTAAAGAAAGTGGGACGAGGTGCAATTGGTGGCACAGGCACAACCAAGCTGCTGGTTTCAAATTTGGATTTTGGAGTGTCAGACTCCGATATTCAGGTAATGTGTTCTTACTCTGTTGCTTGCAGTATTTTATCCCTCCAATTTGTCTCATTAATGAATCATTCATCATTAAGTCAGTATTGATCTAAAGTAACTGTAATAATGTTTTCAATAACATTGTTCGTCACGAATTATCTGAGCATAATACTGGGCTTTGTATTTCTAACCGCAACTGTTTTATGTCTACAATTAGTGCCTGTGCATTGCAACGATTCTTAAAATTGACATTTTTCTTAATAATAGGAATTATTCAGTGAATTTGGACCATTGAAATCAGCTGCGGTACACTATGATAGATCAGGTCGCTCCCTGGGGTCAGCAGATGTTATCTTTGAAAGGAGAGCCGATGCTATCAAGGCGATGAAACAATATAACGGCGTACCTCTCGATGGTACGTGAATCTCCATAGACTCCTGTTTAGTCCCAAATTTGAATCAATTTAAAAAAAAAAAAAATTCTTTCTCAGGTCGTGAAATGAACATTCAAGTCGCTACCTCAGAATTACCGGTGACTTCATCAATCCGAGGAGGGAATAGGCTAGCTGGTGGTAACTTTACACAAAGAGCACAACCGCGCTTCAGAGGCGCACGTGGTGCCAGCTCGAACAGAGGTAAGATTTGGCCTGCAACATATTGATCTTTGTGTTGATAAGTTCAGATTGTAATGGTCTTTTGTAATGAACAAAAAAAGTCCTACTAACGTATTATTATTTGGATTTTTCAGGTCGTGGAACTGGAGGTAGACGTGGTGGAACCAGAGGGGGTGGCCGGACGCCAGCCAAAACTCCAACTGCGGAAGAGTTAGACGCAGAGTTGGAAGCGTACGTTAAGGAAGTGAAGTAACATAAGATAATATAGAATTACCACGTGCATCTCATTTAACCGTTTTCGTATGAAATAACACATGATGTGTTTCTTATTCCCAATTAATTTGAAAATCATGAAATAGTGAAGGAGGAAGGTTAAAAAAAATAATAATAATGATAATAAATTAGAAAAAGAAGAAGTAATTGATTTTCTCATAAAAATGGGTATTTTATATTTAATCTGACGTTTACTCCTAGGGTTAGTAACAGAAATAATAATAATTGAAGATCTATGAATTAATGATAAAAAGAACAAAATACCGTTTGTAGATGCTGCAGGAAAAATATTTTCTTTCTTTTCATTAATACATGAATATGGAATTTATGACATATTAATACAAAGGCTGTATGGATTTTGTATGATGTACTATCGTGCGTGTGTGACAATTGATTGAAAAATACACTAAAATTCTTCTTCAAAAGTTGTTATTCATCAAAGTACGTAATGTGCTTATAGCCCTGAATAGATATTTAAGTTGACACTGTTAAAATAACGTTACCAGTATGTGAGCGACCTTCGTATGATTATATCCCATTTAAATAATAAATTAAAAAGAGACTTTTGAAGTGTAGCAAATTACCTATTTAGTCGTTGATAGTTCAATAATAATTCTTCAATTACAGTATAATCCATACTTCAGTTATCCTTACTACACAGTACGCAACAATATTATTACTTTAAAACACTTGTAATAATTTGTGAATGTATTTTGATGATGATTTTTTTTATTTTCATGCCATAGTAAACTATAAATTATTATCGTTATCAAATAACGATGTGCAAAATATGAATTACCACCGTAATAATTATTTTACCTATGGTGGATAGAGGCTGTGAACATATTAATCAATCAGGTCAGAAATAAATATCTAATTATTTGTTTGACCATGATTATGCCCTTGGCCATACATACTATGGTGTTCAATGTGTATTTTCATACACGATTGACGTACAAACTGCGATGCAGTACTGCAAGACTGATCAACGAAAAATACTCAAAATCTATTTAAATAAAAAGAAAATTCAAATCAAAATTCATGGTTGTCTCCTCATTATTATTGCATTTCCGCCGTTACTTTTTCCTTCATTCCACACATGAACTTCTACGTTACGCTGAATAAACCTACTCCTTCTTCTCTTATCGAACCATTCCTGAAATCAGCAGTAACAATTCTAGGCATTCGGTGGCAAGCAATCTAGTGAAATCATTTTGATGATTTGGAAACATTTTATTCAAACTTTTAAATTTCAAGCAGAATCAAAAATGTACAAAAAAGAAAAGAAAAACTGTTGTTCCACTTTCAAACTTGAGTCCAAGTGTTACACTGTTTTGACACACAAAAGAGCAAACTCGTTAGAGCAAATCAAATCACTTGAAGTATTTTCCTAAAATAGACCAAAAAAAAAATGTATCTCACTGTGAAATAATAATACAAGCACTGTTCGTAAATGTGTAGGACCAAACGAATTCGTCCTTAAGGACTAAATTTTTACAGTTCATTTTTTAAGATGAAATAATTCATAGCCAGTCACAAGACCGTTTACTGCACGCAGATTCAAGCTTTTTTATCAAGACAGTTAAATTCCAGTTTTATTGTACAGAGATCTATTCAAGAGTAGAGATGAAAAAAGAGAAATAAGTCGACTAATATTCTGCCCCATGATGAAATTGCACTATGTAGGAGCAGCGCTGATCTTTGACGAGCGTATAATGTATGTAACGTAAACTCTGGAATCGCGTGACGATGCGTAACAGGTAAAATTCTAGAGTAGCTTAGATTTAATTTAAGTATTCTAGTTTCATCATATAATATACTTTTCTGTACATGTTGTATGTAAAAATATTAACTAGTCCAAGGCCATGCCGACCAGGTGGTGTCGCCTAAATTATTTTTATTTATTTATTTATTTTATTTTATTTTATTTCTTTTGCACTCGTAGAGATATACCTATACCATGTAATTGAAACAGAAAATTAGCGTTTTCCTAACTTATACTCTCAGCCAAAGAGTTTTACATTTTCTCTTTATCATTAATGCTAGTTAAATTCTTTCTAATTTCCTAATAACAAGGTCAGTCATCTTTATATAATAAATTTTTCTTTTTTAATATGAAGTGTTTGTGTACAACATAAGACAGCTTGGCCACACAAAAGTTTTAACAGACCAAAAACAAGGGTGATATTTACAGCCCTTCATAACCGCTTGAGTGTTCTTTTTTTGTCTTTTAAGATTTTTTTCTTTTCTGCAGCCAATTTTTTGTCTCCCGCATGCTTTTTTGGCAGAGGACCGTCGCTGTTGGAGGAAGCAGAACTCTCTAGGCCTGCCTTAGTTCCTTTTCCACCACCCTGTCGCCAAATTCATTGAGTTCATATTTTAGTTTTCTAGATAAATTTTTAATCAAATGCAACCTACCAGCGCGTGAATTTCAGTCATCATCTTGGCACGTTCCGAATAATCGTCGTACCTTTCTAGAAGTAGTTTACCTGCTTCTTCATTTAAAGCTGATTCGGCATTAGGGACGATAAGTAGACATTTCACCGTCTGCAATCAGAGTTCTCAAGATCTAGTACCAGACTCAATAACACCTGGATAAGCTAGCAGCAATTCAATTCGTTAATAAGGCAAAACAATATAGTTGTACCAATAATATATGCTGTATTCCGAGATCTGATTTCCAATCTTTCTTCAACGTGTTCACACAGATTTCTCCATTTTTTGCAACATTTGGATGAAATATTTTCGTTAAGAAAAACGCCTTGGGTGGTCCTTGTGGGAAGTCCTTTCCTAGAGCAAGTTTTACTCTGAAGAAGCCATTGGCGTACGGAGTGCCAGCTGAAATGAAATTGAATATAAATATAAGGTACATACTTCATTGACTTGAAGAAAGAGCTTCTGAAATCAAATAGATGAGTTTCAAACCTATTTTACAATTTAATATATTTTCCAACAGTTTCTAGAACATTATAGAGGAGCCAGGAACACATCTGGCGCAACATAAAACATGTCACTAATCATCTAGTTACTTTGCACTTTGATTAAGGGAAAAATATGCTCATGTTTACGGATAAAATCAACCAGCGGTTTTCCTCCAGTTTATGAAATAGAAAAAACCATTGAGCAGAGCTAGCAAATCCATAACTCACCAGGTCCTTCGATAATGGCCTGGATATCAGTTACATCCTCCTCATTTAGTATGACTCGAATCCCTTCGGGAGGTTGATTGGACAGGTCGGTCATCTCTTTGACTACACGCCGAATTATTTGTGGTGAGAGATTTTCAACGTTTGATATCTAAAACACCGAAATCTTCAGGTAAATCAAGGGTAAGTAAAGTCGTTCTACTTAAACTGTGTAGACTATCTCATGTCTGGCGTGTCGTAGATAGTCGTGATCTGACCAAATCTCATGCAGTAACGAGGGAATGTAAACAACAAACATTCGGTCATGTTTGATCGGATATTCTGATCCGTATGGTTTTTCCTTTTACTCACCGAGCTCATCGTGGCCATGATAAAGATGCTTTAAACGAAATTTGAACGCAGAATTCCTTCTGCGTACGAGAAATCACTGGTATTGCTGAAGCAAAATCTTTAACGTCACAACATCACCATCACCATCACCAGCGGCAGCAGCAAAGCATCGCCTGCAATAACCAACATTTTGAATTCTCGGCCAATCCGGTGCGCGGTAAGTAAAGAAATACCCAAACGTCAGTTAACGTTAAACTGTTTCATATAATTTCTACATTCTCTCCATTGAAGAACGTTGTATTATTGAGACGGTGTGCAGTTAAAAGTAATAAATATCAATAAGTCTTTATTTTATGCAGAAAAGTGAAGGAATGTTTGAGTAGAAATATTAACAAACACATAAATGAATTTGGATTTTGACTCCGCGGTGTGGCGGTTTTAATCGTTGACTTCCGTCAAACACTCACGAATATTTTCATACGGCACCAACACTAATCCTGAGCTGCGTGTTTTGTTGTTGAAAAATTTGGCGTTGGAATTAAAAAAAAAATTTCAAGTTATTCAAAAGCGACAACATGCCAGACGCACCAGCTGTCGAGAAGGTGATCTTTGTGATAGTTAGATCACGCTATTATTACAGTTGTGTGATATCTATAGCTACATTTTGCGCTATTAGATCAACTACGTACTACATGCGTATCTATAGATACGTTGTTGTGGAGCCTTCCATTTAAAAAATCAATGAACTCTTTGAATCTGCCAAACTAAACGATTAGAAGTATTAACATTGTTATATTTTAGGATAAACACATGAAGCAGCTCAAAAGGCGGATGGAATGTTGGCGGGAGGTAATTCTACCATTAAATTCAGTTCTCTTGTGGGAAGAGTCTTGGTATCCTGGATTGATACTTGCAACTACGACACTTCATTTTTTGTGAGTTTTACCTAGGTAACAACAATACATATGTTGCTTTGCTGTTTGATTCGACGAAAGGTTTTGACTTGAAAAAATTGTTGTGCTTTTTTGACACTCCTATGCGGTTTTTCTATTCTTTAGGTTGTTGTGGTTCATGGAGCCAGCCATACTCACAGTCATATCTGTGGGTCTATTGTGGTTGGCATTAGCTGACTATCTCGGGCCCATCTTGATCTCCACATTCTGCTCTGCAAACAGTTGGACAGGTCAGAAAGAACGTAAGCTAGATGAAATATGCCAAAGGATATCTAATGCATTTCTGCAAATGCAAAATATATGGAGAACTGCTCTCTGGGCAAGAACCAATCATGCCAACATGGTGAGTTACATGATCGTTTGTTGTATTCATATTTGTTTGATGAATTCGAGTCGTAAACAGATATTTGATACTAGATATGCTCATCACCTTGACACTTGCCTTATCAGCTGGTTTGACCTACACTCACAGATGAATAATTCTTTATCATTATTCACAGTATTACGGGGTAATAACTGCTGTACTCGTGGGGCTTGCAGTGATTGGAAATACAGTCAACAACTTGTTCCTGATTTATGTCATAGGTAAGTCATCTTGCTAATATTGGCTTGTACTTCTTAGTCCATACGGTTGCTTGTAAACTACGTAACAGTCACTTACAATAGTCATAATATATCATCTTTGTGATCCCAGCAGTCCAAATTCATTTCTGCTATTCCTAAGCACTATATCCCAGCTTTTAAGAATTGATCGAGTCCAGAGTGGTGGTAATATCATTTAATAACTGAAACAAATTAAACTCTTATTAAGTCTGATTAACGTATCATGATTGTTATGAACGCCAGTTACAAAATCCAACAGTTATAAATAGATTCTGGAATGGTTCATTTGTCTTTCAAATGGATGTTAGTTTAATTGAAAGTTTTGGTCTAATGTGAATTTTGCTATATTGACTAGTGGAGAACTACTCCAAGGTCTTTTCATTGTCACTTTACTAGCCTCGTTAGGCAATTAGTAGAAATTGATGGTAAAATTTGATACATTGCATTTGCTATTATTCATGTCTGTATATTCCTTTCTTTCATTCCCAGTGAACAGTCTCCTCCTTCTACCGGGCCTCAGACACAACGGGAGGATGCAGCAGCCCATTAAATTTTTATGCAGCTATTTTACGCGTCCAAAATCATCGTAATAACCATTTATTCTCAATTTCAGAGAGACCATATTCGCATTTTGTTGATATAATTTTTTATTTTCCATGACGGCAGTTTATAATTGATACCTATATTCAATCTATGTAATAATTTTCATCGCTCTTGAATATTATTCAATTTCTTCCCGATTATTCTTCATTAATAATTTTTTCATTTCAACATAAGCCAAATTTATGTTTTGACTGAACCTGGTTTTTAATAAGTTTCAACTATCTATCTAAACATAATCATTCATGCACCTACTTTATAAAACTTCGTTGAAGATCGCTTGTTGTAATTACTATAAAGATGTCATTTATTTTCCTATCTGCCACTCGGATTCAATTAATTTACCAGATTTAGGTCGCGCGAAGAATTGGGTGGCCTATCAATCTTCAGGATATTCTTCACTTGAAAGAATTTAATGTGGTAGTAGGATATTGAATATTATTATAAATACTTCACTACATTGATTCCGACTAGTGAAAAAAAAAAAATTAGCGCGTATTCAATATTGAAAATAAATATGTGTTACTGGATCACAAGCGATCATGAAACTTGATTTTTTTTAGCACTCGTGTGATTGTTATTTGTAGGATAATAGTTTCATTACTCGCGTTATTACGATGATCATTATTTTATATTGGAAAATATTTTTAAGATATCGTACGAAGTTCTTGTATAAGAAAACGCTACTTAATATGTATAGTCTAAGTCACTTAAGTTTGTATCCTGGTAATTAATAATACCAAATAGATTACGTGAGTATATTGTATTATGTAGTATTAGCGAAAAATGTAACGTTTATTTGAATAAGCTATTACATTTTTACATTATTCGCCAATTAACGTTGTGCTGTGAATTTTTGTATTTGAATATACATAAATGTCTTTTACTTGCATGTGATGATTTGATGTATGATAAAATATTTGCTTTTTTTCGATTGTTAGAATAACCATACTTAATAACAATAATAATAATAATGATAATCACTGATACCACGGTTCGATTTCATTTTTCGATACCTATTTCTCTACTTTCTTTGGTGGTGCAGAATCGGAATTTTATTTCTGCAGTCAAATCGCTACCGATCCATGCTGGATTTGCATCGATCAAATACCGGAAGTGCTCAAAACACAGTTCCGTTTGAAGTTGGCTAATAGCTGCATTCGAAAAATTTGAAATCTAGGTATCTGCTTCCGCATTTTGCCTGAATGTTGTTTACAGTGATAAATAGCGTTGGCCGAGGAAAACAAGATTGGAAAACTTACGACGGCTAAGAAAATTTAGTTACATCTTTTCTTCTGCGACTATTCTTCTTTTATCGGACATCGACAGGCGGTGAGTTTAATAAATAATTCATCCACTTCACTAAACGTCAAAGACGGATCTTGCAAAGTTTTGAATTAGCTGATGTAGGTACTGATCCGATTATCGCAAATGGTGATAACACGCATCAACAATGAAAAAGAACATCATTTATAAACCCATACAAACACATGGGTATAATTATTGCAATAATTATACATACTCACACAACTCCATGGTATGGTATTTCAGAATTCGACATGCACTCCAACCTTGCAGGAAGGGGTCGGGGAGTAATTCGTGAAATGCCTCCTATCAATTGCTTATGCTCTCGGCCTTATAGCCATATTCTTTGTATGGTCTGCGGGTTTGTAGGATGGGGAAGGATCAAAGCTAGCTGCCCACAACATCGCCAGGTACCATATTTGTATTGAAATTTGACATCTAATTATAGCGGTTACAGGTGTGAATATTCTTCTTCTTCATATCTTTCAGACGGTGTTCCTTATTGACATATCCCAGTGTCCCAAGTGTACAGCCTATGGATTCATGATGCAAGAGTTCTAGGTATGTGCTACTATGCTATTCTTCAACCCTGAGAAACTTAAGTTAAGTTAAGGATAATTATCCTAGAAAATTCTTTGTTTTATGTAACCATTCCTTCAATATTTCATATTCTCAACAGCTTGAACAACGATTTTGATAAATATGAAATCTTTAGAAGAACCTGACCTGGCTGGACCTGGTGTGCCTAATTGGTCTACCTTATGAACTATAATAGTTAGGGAAATTGAGAAACTGTATTCGTACTCTATTAAGTTAACCAGTAAGTAATTTTTATATGTAACACAATTGAAGATATTTTTATTTGTCGTTTCTTGTACACAACTTATGATTTGTTGAACAATAAATATGAATAAGTAAAAAGTCGATTGGAGATAATTTAATTTTCATTTCAATCTGACGATATTTCATCAAAGCGAATCTAACACATCTCATTATCAGGGCATGGTAAATATCAACAAGTTATGTAAAAGAATAAATAACTTCATTTTTGCAAAATATGCTACAAGGTCGTGAGTTGTATTTGGCAGGTCATTTCTGAAAAAAGAATTCAGAATAAAAATTCGACGAAACCTATGTGTAACTTTTCTGCAGAAATATTATAATCAGTTGTAATATTGATCGTTCAATATGCACATTGTAGTATTTAGTCGTATAAAAATTTTATGATACATACACTAGCCATACGTACAATACTTACAATTATTTTACCACATTATAAATCACGCAACGTCGATTGGCTATCACTCGTATTTCATGAAAACACACCAACGTGGTGTAATTCGCTCTTGAGCCCCATTTCCGAATTAAAGAAAATTGATCTTATATTCTAGCGCCTGACATTATATTTTCCAATATCAATAACGCTAGTTTCTTATGCTTGGAGTTTTCTGACTGTATAATGTTGTCAAAAGATCTAGAAAGAGTATCGATTCCTCCAAGGCATCTCGAGTCAAGGTACACATACATCAAACACAGCACTAACGATGGCCGCAACAAATAGATGGGAACAGTCTAATTTCTGCGCCGTCGAACTCTGGATATACGCCAGGCATTTGGTTCTTCGTATTTATTGTAGAGTGGTTCTAATCGTTGATTTTTCTTGAACTTGCTCAATTTTGTTGGATCACTGAACTTGAAAAATGCCGGAGCAAATTCAACCAACCATTTCGGATCGATTGTCGTCACTTCTCGCATGTATTCTTTGGTAGTCTGGACTAACTCGTGATAAATTACCCATTCAGGTTGCCTATTGAACAACGCACTGCTAGGGTGAATGTAAACCACTTGACTATCCACCAGAGTTCTGTAGCCTTCTTGAGGATCCTTTTTGGCCGCGTTTCTGAAGAATCCTGAACACACAGTCTTTTGCACTCTGACTGTATTTTTGGCAGCGGATACCACGTCGAGTTTGTGTCTGTCCATTATACCCAACAGCTGTTTGCGGACGTCTTGGGCTCTTTTCAATGTTCTTATTTGCACAAAGTTTTCATAACACCAAGCATTACTGAATTTATTATTTCGCCAAGAATTGTAGACAGCTAACAACGTTAAATGGTCTCCTTCCGCTTGGTTAAATTTTGCTTTCTTCTGATCTGCTAGAGCCTGCTTGTCTTTTGGTCTGTAAAAGACATTTTGTACAGAGAGCATGCTCACGATGGTCAATATTTCGTCTGAACACTGCAAATGGACGCTCATGATCAACATTTTTGATAAATTTGGCTCTAATGGAAATTCGGCCATACGTCTTCCTAGTCTTGTTAGAAGCCCCTCGTTGTCTAGAGCGCTTAAACTATGCAGAGACTCCAATGCCATGATCAAAGATTCAACAGGTGGTGCATCCATAAAATCAAAGTGCAACAAATCATTTATCCCCATCGTCTTCAGTTGTAATACCGTCGTAGCTAAATTGGTACGTTGGATTTCCGGCACTGGAGTCGGCAACATTTCATCCCTATAAGCCCTTTCTGTATACAATCTGTAGCATTTTCCAGGTCCAGTTCTTCCAGCTCTGCCAGCTCTTTGTTTAGCAGCCGCTTGACTAATCGGTGTAACGATAAGGCTGTCCATTCCGGTTTTAGAATTATAAACTTTTTGTTTAACAAATCCGGGGTCAACAACGTAGTATATACCATCGATCGTTAGGCTCGTTTCAGCAATATTAGTTGCAATAACAACTTTTCGTGACCCAGGTGGAGCGGGTTCAAATATTCTCGTTTGCATTTCGGAAGGCAGCGCGGAATAAACGGGTAAAATTATCAACTCAGGTACGTCTGGACCCAGGGACTTCATTCTCTCATATAGAATTTCACAAGCGGTATCGATCTCTTCCTGTCCAGTTAAAAACAACAGAACATCCCCTGGTGGTTCACGCAGATGAATCTGCATCACCGTTATTAACGCAGCATCTAAATAATCAGTTTCCGGTTCCTTCGTGTACATCACCTCGACAGGGAATGTACGACCAGGAATAGTGAAAATTGGTGCCTCAAAGAAATATTGTGAAAACTTAACAGCGTCAAGAGTAGCACTTGTTACTATGAGCTTTAAATCTGGACGGCGGCCTACGGCTTGTTTTAATAAACCGAATAGTACGTCTGTGTGAATAGTCCTCTCGTGGGCTTCGTCCAACATGATAACGGAATACATTTTCAAATCAAGATCCATGAGACACTCTCGTAGCAACATACCGTCTGTCATGTACTTTATACTGGTTTCAGGGCTGGTACAGTCTTCGAAACGTATTGTATATCCAACTTCCTGTCCTAGCCTACAACCGAATTCTTCGGCGACTCTTTTGGCTACAGACATAGCGGCGACTCTTCTCGGTTGGGTGCAACCAATTTTTCCACGAGTTGTAAAACCGGCTTCCGCCAGATACTGAGTAATTTGTGTAGTTTTTCCAGAGCCAGTTTCTCCGATTACAATTAAAATTTGATTGTCTGTTACAGCCTTAACAAGCTCGTCTCTCAGTTTATAAATAGGCAAACTCTGTCGCTGTTCCAACAGAGTTAGATTTGTCTTTTTACCAAATGATGATTTTTTGCCACCAATCACGTGTTTTTTCCACTCAGGAAGGTCCTGGGTCTGTAACCCTATACCACGCATATTTGCGGCCAATGTTCGACTCTCCGCTAAAGTAAACATACAAAAAATATACCAGAATTATTAGTTTTGCCGAGTTAGTTGTTGAAAAACATATAAAAGTTAACTATGATGATTTTATATCGCTTACCATCAGGTAGAGGATCTATCCAGTTTTTGTTGAGTCCTGCAGGAATAGAGTCCATTTCTTGTTCTCTCTGGAGCATTTTTTGCTCTCGTCTTTCTTTTGCCAATGCGCTTTGCATCATAGCTGCTTGTGCGAGTGAACCATCTGGATTCTTGACAATTCTAACAGGGCTCAAATCGCCCAGGGCTCTACCATGCCCGTGCAAAAACGGCGGTTCTTCTTCCACCAACTCAATCTCAACGTCCTCTTCCTCATCGTCCTCACGAGGTAGAATTCCAGTCTCGATGTCAAATTCAGGAAGCTCGCTCCTATAAATTACATAAGTTTTACCATTGTAATAAGTCAAAGGGAAACCTTCTATTCGCAAATTGTTCAACCGATCATCTAGTTTCAAACCCTTTGATATAACCAAAGTTACCTAGCTCTTAATATTATAATAATAATAATCATAATAAAATTCAATTACCTATCAATACAAGCTGCTGACATCATTTGCTTTATCTCCCATTTCTCAGGCGAAGATAATCTCTGTACACGTTTCCTAGAATATGTTTCATCCTCATCCAAATGTCCCTGGAGTTCCAGCAAAGATGTAGGCCGATCTGGGTTTCTTAGATGTTTCTCGTCTTCATCGGCTTTAGCTATGCTTACAACAGGATTAAGGTCTCGTCCTGTATCTTGGTCGACGTCTTTCATGCTCAGAGAAACCTAGTGCCCGGTAAAGAAATTAAAAATGGAATTAAAACCAGAACAAAACGTATTAGAAATTTGAAGATTTGGAAATTGTTTAAAAAAAAAAAAAATAGTTACCTTCTGGGCGGCAACACTCAAGACTTTGACCAAGACTTTCTGACCCCTGGAGACAATATCACTTGCACTAGCGACGCGCCCCTCTCTCCTAAGCTGTGAAATGTGAACTAACCCCTCCCACCTCCGTTTCAAACCCTCTAATTGCACGAAACACCCGAACTGAACAATGTTGGCTACTTTTCCAGTGTAAATTTTTCCCACTTCTGGATCGACTGATAACTCTTCCACGGACCTAGATCTGGAGCGTTCAGAATCCTGGCGTTTAATACGCTTGGAATCTTTACGATCGCGGGATCTGGATCGCCTAGTCCTAGACCTGGAACGAGCATCTCTGGATTTAGATCTCTTTCTATCTCTAGATCTCTGACGCCTTCTATCACGATTTCTATCTCTGGATCTCAATCGTTCCCTTGATTTTGACCTATGCCTTCTGTCTCTTTCCCTCCGATTATGGGATGTTGATCTTTCTCTTTTACGATCTCTCGATCTATTCCTTTTTCTTTCTTTATCTTTGTCTTTCTTCTCCTTATTACTCTCGATGATGGGTCTTTCTTCCTTTCTCGAGGTGGGGCTTGTTTTGGAACCTGACGGTGCAAGAGCTTCAAGTGCAGCCATGGCGTCGTCAACAATGTCTTCATCCTTCTCCTCCTTGATAGGCTGCAGTTTGTAATGCTCATTTGGTATCGCTAGCCCTGGAAACTTGGCCGACAAGTCATCCTGCCTATGGTGATTACTCAGAGATTTGTTGCTCAACTGTCGCGACGGTTTCATGTGTTGTATTATTCGCAGCAGATTTGCCATAAAGGAATCCTAGTTTATAAAAAAAAGGTAAAATAAATGATAATAAAATAAACAGGACATTTGGTTTGCATGATATGACATCAGTTTGAAAACATGATAAAAAGGAGAACATTGATTAATACATGTCGTACTCTAAACAACATTAATAATTCAGTGGGAAAAACTAGAGGGTGGGTAACTCACCGAGAACTCTGCTCCATTTTCGATCAACACTTTTTTGAAAGCTTCTAAACTGTTATTCTTTTCCGCCAAATCGACTATGAACTCAGCTGTAATATTAAATAGTGAAGATTATTCAATTAAATGATCATTGAATTGACAAGTTACAGTATTATTATTCCGTAAGATTAGGTTAGCTGAAAAGTTGAAATATATTGCATACCCAAATCTTTGTCATTTAAACCTAAATGGTTTTCCAATTCCGTGCATATTTTTGACACCAAAGACAGATGCTCCAACTTCGCTACTTCGTCCGTATCCATGATTGTGTCAATTAGCTATTATAATCAACGTAAACACATCGCAAGCAGAACTCAACCACAAACTTAACCCTTTAAAACCCCAATCTATTTTCACAAACCACGACTGCTGAAATCGATTATAACGCCCCACATGAGAAAATGTATGAAACTTTTAGGTAAGAAGCTATACGCATGTGCAGCTCAAAGCATCATAATACTAATTTTGGGGAAGTTTGAATGAAATAAATCTTAAATAAGATTAAACAATTTTCCGTTTCAATTATACAGTTGAATGAATTGTTTGCCAATAGTTCTTTTTAAACACGCTTTATAGAGCTTTCAAAGCTCAACCTAAGCTTAACCGTCAGTTATAATTTCAGATTACTTCAAAGTTCTCCGATTGGCGGACAAACCAAAGCTTGTCTGACTATTGGTGGATACAGATCTTGACAAATGATCACAATTTAAATAGTAACCGACTTTTCGTAGCGTTTTTTCTTCGCTTCCTGTGTTGCTGAAGTTCGTTTATAACGTGGAGTTTTCTCTTAGAATTATTGAACAGTTAACTAGCAGCACGGAGTTTTCAGTTTTCGGGATATTATAATTTTGGAACAATATACTTGGATGAAAGAATAGATACGTTATGAAGAACTAACAGCAGCTTGTGAGTTAGCTGCTGTAGCTGCTGTATTTTGTTCGGATATTTTGCTCGCTGAAAGGTCTGTTGTATTTTTTATTTGGTCATGATGTTGAAGCATAAAACTTCGAATTTTATAGATTGAAGGCAATAAATATTTTTGTCATTTCATGTACGTTGCTTGCAAGACACTGATTTTACAATTTCATAGCCCAGTGAAAGCAAAAGATCTCAATAACAAAAATACTTTCATCTTCACTGTATGAAAAGAAGAAAGCCTCAATTCAATGGCAATAATGTATCGTACCATTCTTCTCAAAACCAGCATGTTTTGGTTCCTTTAAATAACACAATTATAAACTATGACACTTTCAGATGGAATCACGACTGCCAAAGCCTAAATTTACTCTGAAGAAGGCAATCAGCACTTCTAATGTGAATTCAGCATCAAGTACAAATGGCAATAAAACTGAAACAGACAAAGCTCTTAAAAGAGTCATATCAACTAACGGCATCAATGCTGCAGATAACTCAAAGAAAGCTCAAAGTACAGTGAGCGTAGTGTCTCAAGCTACAGAAGAACGACCGCCCCAGCGCCGACCTCCACCACTAGTACGGGCTAAGACACATGCTGTAATCACAAGAAATGTAAATACAACAAAAGCGGCGATTAAGCGACCTGGAACAGCAGCGGAGACTGTCGAAAATAAACGACCTAACATTAAAACAGTATCAAAAGCTCCTGTCAATACTAGGATACTGAGAAATGCTGCAGTTACTGTCTCAAGCAATACAGTGGCTTCAAAAGTAGCATCCAAAACAAAACCTAAATGGGATTTAAAGGGTCGTTTGGAACAAACCAGCAGTGAATTAGCCACTACCAAAGAGAGGATTAATTCAATTATTGAAAAAAACACTCAGTTACAATCGGAAATTGATATCTTAAAAGAAAGTGAAGCAAATAACAGAGAAAAAGCAGAAGAGTTTGAAACTTTGTGCTCGAATTTGAAATTAGAAGTGGTGGTATTGCAAAATAAAAACACAACATTGCAGACTAGTTGCGAGAGTCTTAGCAAGCAACGTGAAAGTTTGGAAGAAGCTTTGTCAAAGGCAAAAGTAGACTTGGAAAGCTATCAGGAAAAATGTAAAAAGCAGGAAGTCAAGCTTCACGAAAGAACTGAAAAGCTTGAAATCCTTGAATTAAAAAATAAATCGTATAAAGAAACCTTAGAAGAACTGAATAAATTGAATACAGATCTACAAAACATGGTGCATACAATGGATAAAGACCGAAGACAACTTCATAATTGTATTCAGGAATTGAAGGGAAACATTCGAGTTTTTTGCCGGGTTAGACCAAGAATCGACAAGGAAGCATGTAAAGGGTAAGTAGAGTTGGTCTCACTAATGTGGAAGACCCAAGCAGTTTTAGCTTTTCAATGCCCAGCAGCAATTGAGGTTTTTAAATATATATTTGTGACCCCAATTTTCTTCCATAGATTATGCTCAATTGCATTCCCTGATGAATGTACTATAGAAGTAGGAAGATCAGAAATTGTAGAGGCATCGACCTGTGGTGGACGACCTCGTCTAACTAAACAGGAGTTTTCTTTTGATAAAGTTTTCCCCCCAAATGTCGGCCAAGCAGCTATATTCGAGGAGCTTGCTCTATTGGTACAATCTGCACTTGAGGGATACAATGTCTGCGTTTTTGCTTATGGCCAAACAGGCTCTGGTAAAACGTATACAATGGAAGGTGGCCCAGGAGAAGGAGATGCAGGGATGATACCAAGAACTGTAGATATTATATTTACTGAATGATGCCACTATTTTTTTTTTGCTGTCATGCCAAATTCTAAAGTTTGTTCGTAACTTCTGTAGGTGAAGCACATTTTTGAAGAAAAAAGGCAATTCGAACTACTTGGATGGGAGTATCGAATCGAAGCTAGTTTTCTCGAAATATATAATGAGCATATTGTCGATCTTCTTGATTCCTGTCAAAAAACGCATGAAATTCGTATGACAGATTCCAAAGGGACTGATATTTACGTCAGTAATCTACGTGTAGAGGAGATATCCACACCTCAGGAGTTGGAAAATTGTCTAAAAACAGCTCAGAGAAATAGAGCAGTTGCTGCAACACAGTCGAATGAAAGGTTTGTACGAGCAACTTGAAAATTTATTTTGCAAAGTAATATACACCTATTATTAATAATGTTTCTGTCTTTTTTTCACCAGGTCATCGAGGTCCCATTCTGTAGCAAGAATAAAACTGATAGGAACCCATAAAACTCGAAACGAGGTATGTACGGGTACCTTGAATTTGGTTGATTTAGCTGGATCTGAAAAGCTGCGTCATGACGAAGTAGCAAGAACAACTGAAACTAAAAACATTAATAAATCGTTAGCCAATTTGGGCAATGTCATTTTGGCTCTTCTCAAAAAACAAGATCACGTACCATACAGAAACTCAAAACTAACTCATCTGTTAATGCCATCCCTAGGTGGTAATTCGAAGACACTGATGTTGTTAAATATTTCACCTCTAGATGAATGTTATAACGAAACATTGAACTCTCTTAGGTTTGCTAGCAATGTCAACAGTTGCAAAACTGGTAACGTCAAACGCACACGAGCCACGCTTGCCTTTGCTACTTAGTACAATGTTTCATTCTTCTTGAACACTAACATTTTTAAAAACTTAAATGTATATATTATATCCATCATATAGAGTGTAATGGAGCTATGGGCCCTGTTTCTAATAGAAAAAATGGTAACTGAAAAGTTCTTCCATCCTCCACTGTGTTTATAATTTTGGCGAGCACGGGCTCCTTCGGATTAAGTTCATGCTTCGCTAAGTTGTAAATACTTAATTTGCTACTCAAAAAGTCTACATTGATTCATCATGATCATATTTTTGAAAGACTGACTCGCATTTCTACTAACGGCAAAGCATGTTATTTTACGTAATACATATTATAAGGTATTCACAATCGCTTCTGGCATAAGCGATTTGTAAAAAATCTTCAAAATTCAAGTGGTAGATATCACGTATAATTCTAAATTACCGATTTTACACTCAGTACAGTATAAAGCTTTGTTTTACGACTTTGTGAAATCTGAAATGAAATGAACAGCTAGACTTTGGAACATGTATCCCAGAAAAGGTTCAAATTTACGAAACGTAATTTGGGTGTACATATCATGAGCGGGAACCCAGTGTTACGATGAAACTGTAATTCCGGATTTCAACTTTTGATGTATAATTTGTCCGTACTTCAAACTGAATTGATGTATTGTTGGAAAAAATCTTACAACGTATACCTACCTGAACGGACGTCGGTTGGCTGGAAAATAAAGTATTTTATTACAATAGAGTCAAGCGTATTGTTATTTAGAAAATACCTAAGACATTTAAAAATTTTATTCGAAAAGTACAGAATAAAGTAAACATATCAAAAGGCGCTATGACACTTTATAATACGTGACGTGGCAATCAGCCTATGTGTTTATTTCAGAAGGTGTGTTTTTAGCTAGATTTGCTAGAAACTTTTTAAATGCTGGTGAAGAACTGATCATGCCGCGGCTCTTGCTGACGTTCGCGGTCTCTGATTTTTTGTTGTTAGTGCAGTCAATGGCGGCATTGTTGAATTGATGCTGATTTTGTATGGTCTCGCCGAAAAATGAGGGAGATGGGGTGGGTCGAACTTTGAAAAATCGTTCAAGCTCCGTGTCAAAAGTTTGCAAGACTCTGTCAGCTTGATCTGAATTTGGCAGCTCCAACCAAGTCTCGATTTTTTCAGACATAAAACTTGCGCTTTTGTTGAATACCGAGCACGAGAAACTCGACTGTGTTAAATTTGACTTCAGTTCACCATCTCTTGACTTGGATGAGGTGTAACTCAAATCAAAGTTGGGCTTATTGTAAACCATTCTATTTCTAACTAGATCTTTAGAATGATTGCTGCGTTTACAGCAGATAGTGCTACAGCTTTTACCATCATATATTTCAGAAGACCACTTTCGTGTTTTACCTAAACGGCAACGACCTCCCAGAGACATGGATAAATTTTCATCCGAAAGAGTCTCTTCTCTGACATTTGATTTTGATTCGATGTTCTCCTGCATCGTTATATTTCTCATATCGCCCTCACTAAATACATTTTTTGGTTCTTCCGCTAATATGCTGGAGTGAGAACTACTATCCTCAGTATCACTTTGCTCTATCTCCGTGTTTGATAAACTTTTACATAATTTACTGCGGATGGTTATACAATGTTTAAGCATTGTCAAATATTGATTATCGGCTGATCAAATTTCAAATTCTCTTAACGTACTCATAGCAGTATTCTCCTGTAGTTCCCGTCCAGATGTTCCTTGCATGAGATTCCAGGTAAATCAAAATTGTTACGCAAGTCAAGAGTATTAGAACATCTAGAGATGTCATGGATGTGATGAAATTCCCAATACCACTCCATAAGTCTAGAAACCCCCATTTTAGCGTAGCGGGATCGTTCACGATGTCGGCTTTGAGTGTAACTTTTTTTGCCATAGTCATATCTGCAAGCCAACCTTCAAACAGGCTTAGTGAAAAGGAAATCATACCACAAAGTAAGTCACGGACAAAAATTGGGAGGCTACTTTTTGAAAGATGATAACGTGATGCAAGTCAAGACTTACCCTCTTTTAAAAATGGATTTGGATTGAATATTTCCATCACCCATAGGGCGACCCATAGAGAGATTCCAAAACTTAACAGAACACCCCATTTGATGTACAACTGGCATTGAGTCGGGGATTCATGCAAACTGGTCGATGATTTTGAGTTTACCGAAACCTGCGATGTGTTACAAGTTCCCTGGATATCTTGCCCTAATGAGAGACGATTCGTTTTTCTTTTTCAACTACTTTATGGTCAATTGGCTCATGATTTCACCTTTGGTCTGTTTAACCACTGCGTCTTGTTTGAACTTTTCTGTTGAACTACTCGATGTGACTTCTTCTGAGGTATCAGATATCAGGCCATCCGACTGGGTACCTTTACTTAGACTGCAACCTCCATTATTACGGCACTTTATATCCCACATGACGATGATCCATACTCCATTATTTCTTACGCCAGAGCATGGTCATTGTTTTTTTACATATTCATTTCTTATTTACATCTGATATTCAGAAACCACCATTACTTACTCATCCTTTATTTGTAAAAATCCTACAAGTCTGAGTGATTTATGTATAAAAATAATTCGGCAGTAATATGAACCGTCAAATATGGAGCAATAAAAAATCGTTTACTGCAATATGGTGAGAGAAAATACAGTTCTTCTGCATTGGAAATGTCACTAAAAAAAATGTGGACAAATAAAAAAATTGAGTCGCAAACTAATGGATTTGATTGCTAATCACTTCAGAGAATTAGATCGGTATGACTTGAAGCAAATTTTGCAGTCCATCATACAGCAAAGAATTGACGTGCTGAAATTTCTTTCATCATAAATCAACCCAGAAAATTCCGTAGATCCTGGAATGAGTATTGGCCCAATCGTCGTAAGACTGAACCAACTGAATCAACAGCTGAAAACCATATCTACACTCAGGCAAATGAATGATTCATCTCAGATGAATTCTTCTGATTCTGCTTTAGAAAATATTCCTGAACGAGATGTAACAGTAAGTAAAACTAAAAGTAAAACGGTGTGCAATGCTCAACGCACACATACCAGTTATGTGACTGATTTTTTTATCCTAGAAGAATACTGGCAAAGGACAATCACGTCGAAAGCCATGCAGTATAATCTATACGCAAGAGGCAACAGAACGGCAGAATGCTTGCAAAAAAGGATGGTCTTGTTGCAGCACCGTGCCAAACACGAAACCAGTTTGTTGTTCCTGCTGCAGTTCGGAAGAAAAGCAGCGGCTTCAACATTCCCGAAAATTATGTCACATGAGAAGAACGTGTCTCTGCAAAGATGCTAAATTAAAAGAGTGTAAGCTGTTTCTACATTGGATCGAGCAATAGATATGAAAATATGAATTTATCTTGCGCTAGACATCTGTGAGGTAATTTCACTTTAATATTGATTTTAAATCATACATCGCAATTTCCAAAATTGAAATGATATTACCTGGTTCAAATCGATTCAGTTATATACAAGAAATGCTGAAAAATGCTGAAAAGTCTTTCTTTTTATCGTGGAACTCCTTACATTTGTCTGGACGTTTATTGATATTCATTTCAATATTGATCAATTGCTCTTGTCTTCTAGAAAAAAGTTTTACCCAAGATTTTAACTGCTTGAAAATGGGTTGATAATATATTTTTATGGATTCATTCTGCAACAGCAGTAGGTAATGGTTCTGTTATGGCAAAGGGTCCAGAGAAGCAATCTAGAGGGTCGTCCGCAGAAAGAATTTTTGTAAAATCTATGGAATCAATAACAGACGAACTTGATATAGACAAACTCCAACAGGTTTGCAAGGCAGCTGCTATAAGTTATTTATATCATTTTAGTTCACCTTTCACCGAGTCTATTATAACTACTTGTTAAATAGATTTGATACCTGCATCATTCAAATATAGGATCTAAAACATGAGAGGACGCTCAGAGCCGAGCTTGCAGAACAAATAAAAAACTTAACATGTAGCATGCAATGCCTGAAAGCAGATGGAGAACAGCAAGCAGCATGTATGCGAGATGCATTGTCAAAGGCAGAGGAACAAGTTAAACTAGCTGTCAGATCTCAAAACCTTGCTATGGATCTGGCCAAGCAATCTAGAAATCACTCTGACATGATAAAGGCCAGCAAAAGTGATTTGGCAGCTCAAATGACTGTTTTAAAGGTGAAACATCGTTGGCTAATTGATAAATGTTCAATACGGATTACCCGTTGAAACACCCTAGATGTATATTATCAAATTCTATTATAGGAACAAAATGCAAAGCTAGCTCAAGAAGCTGAAAAAAGTGCATCGTTGTCTAAACAATTAGGGCAGACAATTTGCGATAATACGAAATTAGCTTGCGAGTGTAAAGATTTGAAATACCAATTGAAAAGTATGTCTGAAACTGAAGCAAAGAAGTAATTCTGACCGAATTTATAAACTATCATGAAACTAGTAGATGTAATCAAATGTTGAAAAAAAAAAAAAAAAACTGGTCACCTTACATTACGTAAATTTTTAGATTTGCAGACGTTTCCTCAGAGGTGGATAAAATTAAAAATGCAGTTCAAAGGAAAGAAGAAACTTTATGTGCTGAGAAAGCAGAATATGAAGAAATGATTGCAGAATTAACAAATGTAGTTAAAATACAAAAGAAACAGATCTGCGATCTGACTGGCATCTGCAATCAGCATCAAATTCAAATGCAACAAAAAGATATGTGCATTTCTGAAAAGGTACCTCTAAATTTCACTTAACCACGATTTTTTTATTATAATTTCTAATACGATTGCATATATATTAGAAAAACTAATGATGAATTTGTTGCTCAGGATGCTCAACAATGTGATCAACAATGTAAACTTAACACAATGGTCTCCAAAGTAAAAGAACTAAAAATGGAGTTAGAGAATTCAAAATTTTCACTTGCTCAAGAGATACAAACCTGTAATACTTTGAGGAAGGAATTGAACAATATCAAGGATAGCCATCATTGCGAACTGAGAATTAAGGAACAAATGATAGAAGATCAAAACGACACGATCAAGAGATTGAAAAATGTAATTTTTTTTGAATGCCTATGGTTGCCACGTATATAATTTTCATCAAACAATGCTATATAGTATGAATGCATAATGAAGAAAAAAACAATTTTCAGCTGGTACAAGAGAGCGAAAAGATGGCGAAACATGCTGCACAAGAATTTGAGCAATTGACTGACCAACTGTATTGTGAAAAGGAAACTAATAACTCACTCCTCGCTGCATTGGAAAATGCTGGATCAAAGTATGCAGATCAGCCTCTAGGGCAGTGTAACAATTGTGAAGAATTAGAAGGCCAGATGGATTGTCTGGAAGACCAGAAAAGAAAAGCATTGCAAGCTGCCAAATTTGCTGCAGACAAATTTTTTGAAGCAAAAATAGAATTTCAGCAACAACTGCAGAAGGAAAGACAGCAACAGCAGCATTTGAAAACAGTGTTGAGGAAACGAGAGAATGAAATCGATTGCTTGAAGGCAAATTATCAACACAGAAAACAAGTTATGGCGGATAAAAGAAATCGTTCTATCCATTGATCTACTCGGAATTCATTACGTTTGAATAGGGTCATTGTTCCTGGTGATCTAAAAATTATTAGTGCAAGTTTTCACTTTCTACATGGTGTATCGTTACTTGAAATCACTGTCAGCTGTCTTGAGTGTTGATTTTAGAGGAAAAATATTAAGAAAAAAAAAACAAATAAATTAAATTAGAAGCCAAATTCAATTACATCTGTGTCATGAATGTGTAATGTAATGTACAGGTCAGTTTATCCAAAGTTGTAACCAGGACAATGTTTTGAAAGATGAGAAACTTAGCTCAAATACAGATAACAATAACAATAATTTATTTACATTTAGATTACAATGAATTGGGATAACTATTAAAATCTGGATCTGCTGATATTAAGAAAATAGGAAATTACCTCGTTCCAATTCTTGCTAACTTCACCCTCATTTCTAAGAACAAAAGTCTGATGTTTTTCTTATACCAAGAAATATTGTAGTTCAGATGGGCTTGCCAATTTTTATCCAAAAATTGTTTGTAGAATACAGACATCTCATCCGCAGTCAATGTCGAAACTCCTGCCTGCTTTTGAGTATCTTGAAATTTCTTACGTTCCTGTAAGAAAATCAACGTGGCTACATGAATTTTGTGACATGGATATGATTATAATTTTCGTTTTTGATACTTGTACAAGTGTCTAAAATTAGCATGTGACTTACAAACTTACCAATATAAACCTGGCATTGTGTTTTGACCAAAACTCCTGATTCCAAGTTTGGGTAGACTCTCTAGTTTCTCGATAAATTCTCTCTAGTGCAGTCTCGTTGTCAGGGACGGCGAAAATAATCGGCCTCAAGTTTGATACTGGATCTGGGGGCCCTATTGCGTCTAATCGATCCCCAGGTGATGGTACTCTTAGGTTATTATGTACCGCTCTCTGTACAACGAGTCTAATTGCAAACCTTGCATACGACATATTCTCGCCTCTGAAGGGAGGAAATCTACGAGATAATTTCTCGGTAAAATTTACTCACCTTCAAATCAAGTTCAAAGTGCTTCGATCGAACAGCGAACACCAACAATGCTCTCGTTTTGACAGCCATTATTAAACTTGAACGGTGTCAATTTTTCGTACTAATTTTCGTCTGCTGCGAAAGTGATAATAAACATGGACCGAGACAAATACAACCACGTGGTACACGATATTGCATTAGTTTTTAATAATCACTGAAACATCGCGCGAAATGTGATGATTCAATCGTAATACGGTGATTACCTTTCAAACGCGTTAATTACCTATAAAATTTCTTATGCAAGATAATTACTCACCATGATATATTGTGTCAGTAGTTGGTCGGGCGATAACCGTGCTCTAGGCCAATTCTCTTAGAATGATACGAGACCGACCGTCTCTGAGAATCGTCATTAATCTTTCTGATGTCGTTGCTCAAGGATCACGAGCAGTGTGACATGCCTAGGTGATACCGAGACCAGAGTTGAAACGAATCAAAGGGAAAATTCCTTGTTACCAGTACTCAAGATTCGCGTTCAGTGCATACACGTACCTTTGACACTGCATCATTAAAATGACAGCACCCTCGAAGCCAACGTCGAAAAAACTGTAAGTATTACATTTATTAAATTTTCTGTTCTGGTCAATCAAATAATGCACTCTATACATATGAATGTATATTGTTGCTAACATGGGACGCCATGCTCATTGCATTGTTGAGAAAGATAACATTTGAAGCTCAGGGTAACAACCCTCTTTTAATAATGGATCAACAAAAATTTTTTTCAACGTTACATGGCTATATCATACAGGAATAACCCTTCACAACCAATTATATAAAAGGAGCTCGAAATTGGACTATACATATGACTAGGGACCACATATGTGTATGTGATCTACGATTCATCCAATGGAATTCAAAACTTGCTGAGTTTGTCATTCATGATTACTCTTAAGACTTTGGTTGTTTAACCTGAAGCTTTCAAGATATCAAACGCATGTTATCAAATTGGATCTACAGTGTACACACATAATAATATATGACTAGGTTCAAGTATTCATCAGGGTAGTCGTGAATAAATGATTTAAAAATTCCCTTATATTTCTCAGTCTTCCAGTGAAGTTTTTCATACTTTTTTCTGAATTATAAATTTTATTTGTATGATCATAGATATATGATTAAGATATTTGAAATTTTGATCATATTTTATTCGTCAATAATTGAAGCTGGTATAAAGCTAACAAAAATTGAAAAGATAGGTCCAACTATGTTTATTCGAATAATTTATTTTTTATTTTATTTGTTATTATTTTAATTCAGGATATCATTGCAAAAATTTCAAAATTTTGGGTAGTCGCAATGAAATTCCCTGATATTTCCATGTTATTTTCGAGTTGCATTGAATTCTCCGGTAATTCCAGATATTCCCGGTTTTTGGCTTCCCTGTTCATATATTTTGGACTAACAATAAAATTCCATATACTTTTATCGATGCTGATTAAGAGGGCAGGTCATCTTTCAACAATTCACTGATAAATGTTATTGGTATAGAAACAAATAAAAATTAATTAAAACTTTTTGATCTTTAATACACAACATGATGAGATATATTAAACAAAAAATGAATTGGCTCCTCTGACCCGCAATTTTTTAACATACAAATGTCGAACGAATGGATAATTGTTGTGTATTTTTTAGATTTAAAATTATAAGCATCTCAGGGCTTGGGTACAGAATCAGAGTAGCACAAAAAGCATCTCTAAGAGGTTCTGAAAATGGGAATTCATTAAAAAGGTCTGGGGCTCTTTGACCTTAATGTAAATGAAATCCAGTAGAACTGTGACTGGGCTGAGGCTTATTTCCATGTTTGACTGCTACTACGTCTGTATAATAATAAAGATGCTTCTAATTTTACACGAGTAGAAAGAAACAAAAAAATGGTACATATGCTCAAAAATACCGCTATTTCTTTTTATTATTTTCGTTGTGTCGGGTCTAACGAGTTTGTTTTCAGTATTTTCACATTATTAATCTCACCAGCGGAGTTTCTGAAATTATTGAGAGCTATCTTCTGATTGTCAGGGGCCAAAAGCAAGAGCACAAAATTGATTTATTTATCATCATCCAAAACTACTTAAAATGAAGCATTGTCACAATTCCGACCATTATTTAAAAGAACCTCAAGGATAATGGAATAATTATTCATGTTATAGGCCAGGGGCAGAATTCGTGATCGGTGGATTGGCTGCAATGGGAGCTGGTTGTTTTACAAATCCTATCGATGTGGTAAAGATCCGACTACAGCTGCAAGGAGAGTTAGAGGCTCGTGGCTCTTATACAAAACTTTACAAAAACACTATGCACGCAGCGTATGTTGTTGCAAAGCATGAAGGAATTTTCGCTCTGCAGGCTGGTTTCGTACCCGCGATAGCATTCCAGTTTGTTCTCAACGGCGTCAGACTAGGGATTTTTAATATTGCAAAAAAACATGAACTCACACTGAATGCCAAGGGACAAACTAGCATTATAAAAACTGCTTTGATAACTGGCTGCGCTGGTGCAGTGGGATCTATTATCGGCAGTCCTCTTTACCTGGTAATATGCGTTTTTTTTTCAAATTAATCTGGCTACAGTTCTTTCCTCAATACGAAGCAAATGGATCTACAATTTTACCAGGTCAAAACACAACTACAAGCTCAAGCTGCATCTACAATAGCAGTCGGCCACCAACACCATCACCATGGCACATGGCCTGCGTTTCAAAAGCTATGGAATGAAGGCAAATTTCGAGGTCTTTATCGGGGGTGGAACGCAGGTGTGCCAAGGCTTTTCATAGGATCTGCAACTCAACTAACAATGTTTAGTCTGATGTTGGACTGGATGAAGTATTTCGATGTATGAGATCGTTTTGCTACTCCAATTATTCACTGTCTATTACTGTAAACGTTCACTGCTTATTCTTGTTATTGCATTTACCTCACAGGTATGTCCTGAAAATCAAATCCTTGCTACCTTTTTGGCCAGTTTTTACGGTGGTACTTGTGTAGCCCTAACTATGCAACCATTTGACGTTGCTGCTACAAGACTGTATAATCAAGGTAAAAATATTTGAAAATTTCATGAGTACCTCGCATATCGAATGCAAGGAATATTTACATTTTACGAACTTTGCTTGTTACCAATTATACATTTATGGTTACAGGAGTAGACGCCAAAGGCAAAGGACTTTTGTATAATGGGGTGATTGATGCCATAATTAAAATAGCTAAAGTAGAGGGAATTTTTGGATTGTACAAAGGTACATTTCCAACGTGGTTGAGGATAGCACCTCACACGGTTTTATGCTTGGTGTTTTATGAAGAAATTGACAAAATATACTCCAAATTAACGAGTGAAGCTCAGTGATGAAGATATGATTTTTACTTAATTGAATTATAACGTAGATAGTTAATTTTGTTCTTCGTTTTTCTTTTTTTTTTTGTTGCACATCCGACGAATGTTGAAAAATGGTGTTGTTAAAGATGGAAATAAATAAATGATATATTACTTCATAGTGACTCAATTTTAATCTTAAATCATTTATTTGATATCGTTGTGAACGATTGATCAATGATTTTTTGTTGTATAAAATATATTTATGGCTGTTAAAAAAAATTTAACAGCGAACACTGCGCTTTGCGCATTTAGGAAGGTATTTCTTTGTAATATTGTACATTAATTGTTTTTGGGCCATTCAAGTACGACTGCTCTAGTCATTTGTTGGTGCCACCCCGAACACCGATCAAATAATTGATATCTAATTTCAATACCTTTTGGTTCAATTAGGCCGTGACTTAAATCCTCTTGTGACGCTTGCGGCTATTTCCATGGTGCTCTTTCCACGTGTTTCTGGTAGATAAAATCTGTAAAAGAAATTGGGACTTGTTACTTTCAGCTTGCATAAAACGTACTGCATTTATGGGTACTAGACATACCTATTTAATAATGCAAGAAGTACAGTGCTGCTGGCAAATATGAGAAAACTGTATGCTCCAATTACACTCTCCACCACTGGGAATGTCATTCCGACAATAAAATTACCACCCCAATTAGAAAAGCTGCCAAGAGCCATGGCTGCAGGTCTTGGTCCAACGTCAAACAATTCAGAACCAATAAAGTAAGGTATTGGGCCCAATCCCAATCCATAAACTAAGACATAAGCTAGAGTAGCAACAAGGCACAGCCAAGGCATAACAGCAGATGCAGTCTAGGAAAGAATATAAATAAATTAATTGAAATTACCATTATCAAAACGGTCCGACATTATAGATAGAGTGTCCGTTCTGATTCAAATAATTTTTCATCAAATAGTTACTCACTATGAATATAATCGAGATACATAAAAGAGTCAGAAAGCCTGCTGATAGATAACAACTGAAGAGCAATAAAGTTCTTCTTCCAAACAGAGACATTATTGGTACTGCAATCAATGCCATGACAACGTTAATAACTCCTGTTCCGAGCGTAGCATATTCTGAAGCACTGACACCAAGTCCAGCTTCTGTAAAAATAGTATTGGAATAATAAAATACAGCGTTGATGCCACTCAATTGTTGTCCAGCTTGCATAGTGCAAACCAAAATCAACGGCAGTCGTAGAGTTGGATCTTTAAAAACGCGAGCCATTGTCCATGTACTAGTCCTCTTTGCCGCAACTGCTTCTTGGTCCAAATTTGCAATTTCATTATCCAGAAGCGATCTGCCAAGATTACGTAGTCGGCTCAGTTCTAGGGCAATAAAATAATCGAGCGTTCTAATATTTTTCTTCATTGAAACCACATGATTTTCAATGAGTTTGCAAACGTTAAAAGCCCAAAAACTGACCTTTGATTGCTTCGCCTTCTCGGCCTTTGATAACATACAAATATTTCGGACTTTCTGGCAAAATATATAGAAGTCCCAATGAAATTAAACAAAGAGGTGAAAAGGCTGCTAACATGACATGCCACAATTGTTCTGTTCCTAAAGTATAAGAAAGGCTTAAAATTTGGCCAACTAACACACCACCAGTGATACCTAATTGGCAAAATACGCCAACAGCTCCTCTCAGTTTTAGAGGAGCTGTTTCAGTCATGTACATTGGTACCAAACTAGTGGCAAGGCCAGCGGAAAGTCCTAAAAGAAAGATCAGATTATAAATTAATTAGTTATTAATTTTTTTACTTTGGACACGGTAAATCATTTGCCCCCAGCTAGAATTACCTACCCACAATAAGTCGTCCAGCCATCAAAAGTTCTACCGAATTTACGGCTTTTACACATAAAAACAATATTGCTGCGAGAATTCCTAATGAGTTTCCAATTGCCAGGGCCCCCCTCCTTCCCAGTTTATCGGCCAACCAACCTGCAGATAGCGAACCTGTTACTCCACCGATCAGAAAAATGGAAACAACTGTCGACCAAACTACATTTAGTGCCCCTGTTGATAATTCGACATTATAACGTGCTTGGATCGAATCGTTACAAAAAGTCTTCATAAGCTGAAATTGAAAAGCACACAGACTTTGTAAATACAATCTAATTTGTGCATGAGATACGCTCATCTTTCCATTTGAAAAATTTTCTAATTTAAAATAAAAATAATGAAGAGCTATGCTGATATTCTTTGCTGTTAGTGCATATTTCAAATATTAAGCACAATTATCTCTTAGTTGCTCAAAGAAAATTATTGTCAGGATTTCACAACTATTAAGAATTCTAATAGATTGCAGAATGTACAGAATATCCATTGTGAGGGCTAGTCATAGGTATAGCGATATAAAATGTGTGAATATATGATAGCAGTAAAGAGAATTTATTGATGCTTCCGGTAAAACGAAGGGCTATAGCAAATACTTGAAAATAATGGATTTCATAAAAATTTCTACTCAGCCTATGCCCCTTTTAAATCCGTACAACTTTTGCCAGTAAATCTTTTATAGGCTTTCCAGTGGTGATGGAATAAGATTGCCTGCACATAAAATAAAAATGAAAACATCCAGTTTTTTTGTTTCTCATTACTTGGAATTAATATTCTAATCTGTTGTGAGAAAGATTAAGTTCTTATGTAACATTCCAAAGTAGCAAGTACCTACTGCTACTTTTCAGGGTCTAAATCCAACGATAATCAGGGTATGATAAGGGAGCCTAATTAGAGGATTCATACTAACATCTGCAGGATTATTTATGACCCCAATATTGTATCCCGTTGGCAGAGCGGAACCTAAACAGCAGGTGGCACCAGCCAGCACTAACAGTGAGGTCCATCCTCCAGGGGTTACTTCACTTTTGTGTCCGTTCTTCTAGATAAAAAGTAACAAATCATAAAGAATATTTTCTGAATAATTAGTAAGCAATGACATGGCGGATGAAGAAGTTCTATGTGTTGACATAGCAAACGATCTTCGAGGGTCTTGTGAATAAACCTTTTTGACCTTTGATCTTGAACTCACCGTTTGATGAGAGTCTGTGGGTAAAATCGTAGCTGGTTTGTCGAGGCACAATTCTGTAGCGTCGTTCTCTGCAACAGAGTAGTGTTCTATGCTTTACTAGCAAAATTCAGAATGTCACATAAAGATATTTTCGAAAATAATTAATAATCATGAATAATCGACCTACCCATTTTTTCATTTATTGTCATAAAATTTTAGTCATGAAATTTCTTTAAACTACCTAATAATAATTAAAACTGTGCAAACTTCGAGGTTAAGGACATTGGTCAGTGTCTAACGTGTTCACTCACTAAACTAATAGTTGACGGTCGTTCAAGCATTTTTATAAACAAATGACAGCCTATGCTTATGTAATAATATACATGTACGCAATCCCCACGTAATCCCGTGATAAGGTGGTTTTCTCGTTGTTTATCGCGCAATTATCAGTAGCTAATCACGGTATGGTATCAATCCGCTTGATTACCAAAATAAACGCTATGTTACTAAATTATCTCTCGGAAAAAGAAGCTCTGTGATGAAAAATATTTTACGCATTGAAAGCTGTCACGATGTGAAAAAATAGGCGTGTATCGACTTCAACCTCGGTTTGAACAGCTGTTTTTAATTTCGAATTGCTAATTATGGATTCCTAAAGGTTTTGTTTGTCCTGGCAACAGAAATGTTATGACGTTGCAATGATCATGCATTCCCAGATAGTGCAGTATAAATACACGTGTGATTCATATGAGTACTGCAGCCAAAGTACACATGTAAATGAGACTGCGAATACGCTAGACCTGGACTATTTCTGTTATTCCAGTAGTCTTTCAATAGTATCTAATCCTACGATGACATCCACTCCCTCCGAACATTACAGAGCTGACTATATCTAACTGCAACTCTGCAACGGATCATCGTGGACAGCTGATAACAATGCCGGAAAGATAAGTCAGACTCTTCTTCCTCCAGCAGCTACCGTATCTATTGTAAACATCCCTGTTTTTTAACACAACAATAGAATTAGCGCAAGGTTGACGTAAAAGTATACTCTGAGTGATCACATTTAAATTGAGAGTCACGCATTTTAAATTATGAGAGATAATCTAATAATAATTGGAAAGTTTTTTTTTTCCTTCGTGTTAGTCTTTGCAGGATGAATACTTCAATGTAGTTTGTATCAAGTTTGTTAAAACACAATCCTTATACAGGTGAAGCCACGCGTGGCTTTTTCAATTTTTTTATACATTTTTTTTTAATGAGACAGTTCATCAACCGACTACTGTATACCAGAGTGATAAGGTATTTATCTTTACAATCGATCTACAGTTTGTAAAACTGTAATCGGATTTATTGCTACAACTTTGACCTTGTTACTTCAATGGAAATTTCCTTGACCATCAGGTCAAAATTTTCTTACAGTTTATTCTAAGTATTTTGGCAAATGATTGTGCCTTTTAGAATTATTTGGATGCAAGCCATGATGTCAAATTTGTTACTTTGTTTCATTTGCTTATATCTTGTAAAAAACATCCAACTCTTGTGAGATGGGCAATAGGACATCAGATCAGAGTTTTTTTCAAGTACTGCGTGTCATTCTTCTAGCTATCAACAGCAATTTTTCAACCACTGATAAAAACAAACCGAGACAAACGTACAGAGAGATTTGTGTAGCATTATGTTTACAACATATCTACATGTATATATTAATTTTGCTATCTAACGTCGGTAATCATGGTACTAGAGAGCTAATTGAGCTAATTGAAATGCGTGTTTTAGACAACCATCAGCTCAATCTCCTAATCTAATGAATAGTATTCGATTCTTATTGGTTTACATTGCGTCGATACAATCTCGTAGTAATTGAATCCTCGTTCATTTAAGTGTTGCTGATTAGGGATTATGAATAATTATGAATGACGAGTGAATTAGAATTCATGTCAGCTTGATTAAGCGTGAACGTTAATATCAACTCACAGAATACTAATAGCAGTCCTTTATTGAGTACTATACAAATTACATACAATGCATATGGAATCAAAGAGTTCTTATATCTACTTATATAGCTTATCAACTATTATTCGGTTCGATTAAAAATATAACACGCACGGATTCTTCACAGGTGACATGACGATTAGTTCATACATAAATGTTACATATAATTTGAGCAATTCAAATCATGTCGCTCGGAAGAATATATTTGAGAGTAGCAAATCTTGCCGTAAATCGAAGTAATTTTTAATCATTATCGTCGACATGATATTACGAATACCGTATTATCCGTATTATGATTCGAACAATAAAAAAGAAAGTTCATCACATCGAGGTAAATCGTTTTACCAAGGGATCCATACGCTCTGCATGTACGTAGAGCTTGTACTTTGCATTATGATATTGAAGTAACAATATCTATTACACATGAGGGTTATGAGTCTGATTAAATGCAATCGATCGCTTGATTCGTGTCACCCTGTAAGCCACGGTTCAGTGTAGTCAGAAGCGGATACTTTCCACATCCGCACCTATTCGTAAAGTCATCAAGATCCAAAGCCCATACCATTCCACCTCCAAGTCCCAAATCTCGTATCAAGTTTGCCTAAGATATGATGCGATTTGTAAAGAAACATGGCACTATTTTGTATCAACAGAACTTAGTTTCAAATTTAACGTTTTTAGATTCTCACCTTTCTCGCGATATCAGACACATCGTCAAAGCCTACCCATTGATCTCCAGATGTAGCATACGGTCCCACGCGTCCCTCATAGTCCTTGACCACTGTCCAGTGACCATTTTTCACTTTGTGACATATCTGAAAGCGATAACACATGATTGTTTATTCGAAAAAAAAGATCTCAGTATGCCTGATGCTCGAAACTTTATTGCACATTAGAATTTACCTCGTAAAATGCAAGGAAACCACCAGCTCGTGTGAATTCTCCGGCTTTGCCTGGTCCAGAAGCAACTGCTTGCAATCCTCGGTTAGATACAGTAGCCAGTGTAAAACTTTGTCCATATAATGGTACACCCAATACGAGACTGGACGGCGGCGCGCCTTTTTGTATCCAGTAATTCATTGAGAAATTGGCATTGAAGTAGTCAAATTCGTCACCCGGGTAATAAAACAGTGGAGCGACATGCCCAGTTTTACGTTCCCAGTGTCCGTGGTAATCGTATGCCATCACAGCAATCCAGTCTAAGTATTTAGCTAATGCTGGCACGTCGTAGCCAGCATCTATCACTCTTTTGCTTGCGGAGACAGCCGCGGATAATAAAAGTCCTTTGGGCCTGAATTCGTCACTTAATTCTTCAAGTAGTAATGCAAAACCTTCCTTGTCGGAAGATGGGCCACGGTTACAGTCCACCTAAAAATTCAGTCAATGTCAATGTTAAAATTCAAGTAATTGACACATTTGGAAGAAATTTAATTCAATGGATGTTACGAATACCTGCCAACACACGGGATATTCCCAGTCTAAATCAAGTCCGTCAAAATTGTGTTTTGTTATGAAGTTTAAGATGTGAGTAATGAATTTTCTTCTCGCATTACGACTGTTAACTAATCGGCTGTATTTATCTCCTTCGGAGTCATTCCAGCCCCCGAGTGCTATCAGTGTTTTAATTCCTCTTGATTTCAAAGATGTTACTTTGCGGTAAAAGTCGTTGTCAATATCTGCCCAAGAGTCGTGGGTCTTGATTGTCAATCCATCCGTATCTAGTACAGCAAAACCATAGACAATATGTGTGCAAAGATTGGTGTCGATGTCTTCTGGGAGATATTTGCCAACTCCAGGTCTATACCAAGCCCAATTTGTAAAGTAGCAAACAAGCTTTTTGTCTCCCAAATTTGGCCTATCAGAAATGCTTGGAACTTCCGGTTTATCGGGATCAGGTTCTTCGATCAAAACGTCTGGCTCTATCGGGGCTTCCGATGTAACCGATGGCTCTTCGGGTTCCCCGGGTATATTGGTCTCGATCTGTCGAACAAAAAAAGGTTGATGGTCATTAAGACCCAAAGTTTGTACACGGTTTCCGGATAATTGTACAGCGACTAGCAATGATTGACTATTCTGCTGAGAAAAGATTGGATTAATACCACGGATATTTGTTGTAATTTTTTGCACTTTGTGTTTTCTGGCCAATCGCAGCGATCGTTGTTCCAATGTAGGCCACCGGAACAAGACTGTTCGGTCAAATGTCCAAAATTGCAGACATAATATTTAGAGCAGTCTGTTTTATGGGGAATATACATCCGGCCTTCGCAATCACCGATGGATGGAATACCACCAGATGGTGGCGGGCCAGCGTCAATCTCGATTGTATCTTCGATTTCAGGTTCTGTCACATGAACTGGTCGGGATGTTGTGGCAGCTGGTTTAGTTGGACGTATTGTTGGGTCAGTGGTAACATAGACCGGCTTCGGTGATGATGTTGGGGCTGATGTAACCGAAGGTGATTCCTCTGCATGAATTAAATCTGTAGAAGATAAAATATTCCACTTAAATTTTTGTTGATTCAATATCAATACGCAGACAACGATATGTGTAATAGAACTTCTGCGTATCGTGCTACCGAATAACGACATATGCTAACCTGTGACTAAACATGTGGGTCCTTCTGGATAGTTCCTCAAGACTCGATTGATCGTTCTCAGTAATGGGTATGGCTCACAGCCACACTCATTTTTGAAATCATCCAAGTCGAGAGCCCAGACCATCCCACCACCCAAACCAAGATTCTTAGCAAATTCAGATTTGAGTCTGATTTGTTTTGCATCGTCAAAGCTGACCCATTGATCCCCTTTGTAAGCGTAGGGCCCGATTCGCCTCAATGGGTCCTGTATCACTGTCCACGCACGTTGATTTGCTCTTACACATATCTGAGTTAATATAAAACAATAATGGTTGAGTCCAAGACACAAGATACACAATTTCATTCCAATTGTAACTGAATTACTCTACTCACCTCGTAGTACGAAAGGAATCCTCTTGCTCTTGTTGCTTCGCCTGCTTCACCGCCACCGTAAGTTGGTACATTCAGACCCCTTTCCTTACTCTCTGCCAATGAGAACGATTGACCATAGAGGGGAATACCCATCACTAATTTTTTAGGAGGTGCACCTTTCTCGATCCAATAATGAATTGTGAAATTCTAAACGAAAGAAATGGCTCGGAAATCAATCATTGTATATCACACGTGAATGCTAGTAGAATAACTAATGATGAAATAATTATTTACAGCATTAAATGTCGGCTCCCAGTCATCTGGTCGTTCGTAGAAAGGCGCATTGTGTCCAGTCTTCTTATCCCATTGCCCATGGTAGTCGTATGTCATGACGGCAATCCAGTCTAGGTATTTTGCTAGAACAGGAACATCGTATCCTGCATCGATGACCCGTTTGTTCGGAGACACAGCTGACGATAATAAAAGTCCTTTAGGTTTGAAAGTAGCACTTAGCTCTTCGATGAGCATACTGAAACTTTCTTTGTCCGAAGATGGGCCCTTTGTGCAATCCACCTTTCAAAGACAACAAATAACGAATTAGTTTAACGTATTTCAACATTTTTGACATGGTTTCGAAAGTGATGAAGTGATATCTTCTACTTTGAAATAATTAGATAGTTTTCAACATACCTGCCAACATACTGGATATTCCCAGTCCAAGTCCAATCCATCAAAGCCATACTTCTCAATAAATTGCGTGACGTGGGTTATAAATCGTTTTCTGGCAGCAGGAGAATTTGCCAGACGACTGTACTTATCTCCAGCAGAATCATTCCACCCTCCGATAGCTATCAATACTTTGATACCCCGAGCTTTGAAAGCAAGGACTCTGTCATAGAATTCTGAAAACACATAATTGGTTAAATACCTGATAGAAAAAACATTGAGATAATTATCAATTGATACGCCGACTCTCCATTCCTGATAATAGCATATACTCACTGTTATCAAGATCAGCCCAAGAATCATGTGGCTTGATGGTTAGACTTGTCGTGTCGAGGACAGCGAATCCGTAGATAATATGCGTACACAAATCTGGATCTATATCCTCGGGAAGGAATTTTCCTCCTTCTTGTCTATACCAAGCCCAATTTGTGAAGTAACACACGACTTTGAATTCATCTCCAGCTGCCTGAAGAGGTTCCGCTACTCCTGTGTTCGTCTCAGGTTCTGCATTATCTTCCGGTTCCTTAGGGAGTTCCCACTGAAGTTCCTCACCGAAAGCCGGCGGTCGAATAGCTGGAAAAATTATGTTACCACTTAAAATTACATCCGTTGTGTAAAATAGCATTGAAAAATATTTCATCGATGAACACTCACGTCGGTCGTGTTTGTTTGGAGGTTCCGCTAGCACTTGTTGAAGAGTGTGCAGTAAAGGATGTGGTCCTTCTCCACATCGACCTCTAAAGTCGTCAAGGTCAAGCGCCCAAACCATACCACCACCAAGATTCATATCTCGAACATACTGTGCCTTTTGCCTGAGCATATCGGCATCGTCGAAACTAACCCATTGACTTCCTTTATACGCATAAGGTCCAATACGGCGCTGAGGGTCCTGAACGACGGTCCACCCTCTGTTGTGTATTCGGTCACAAATTTCATAGTACGATAAAAATCCAGCTGCTCTGGTGAACTCCCCTGCGTTACCTGCACTTGCTGGAGCATTCAGGCCTAGTCCTGCTTTCGGATCGTTTACAGTGAAGGATTGTCCGTACAGCGGCATACCTGGAATTATTGAATTAGAAAGGCGCGTTTCGAATAAAATTTGGAGAATCATTTTGAGGTAAATTGTCAAGTCTGATAGCAGTTGGAAAGGAATTTCCTTACCCATAACAATATTTCTGGGAGGTGCTCCTTTGGATATCCAGTAGTTGATGGAATAGTTTGCATTGAAGAAATAAACTTCATCATCCGGATGATAATACAGAGGTGAGGCATGCCCAGTTTTCTTATCCCATTGTCCGTGGAAGTCATAAGTCATCACGGCAATCCAATCGAGACATTTTGCTAGGACTGGTACATCGTACCCTGCGTCTATGACCCTTTTGTTTGGAGAAACCGCAGCTGTCAGCAATAAGCCTCTCGGTTTTAGTTCAGCACTCAATTCCTCCAATAAAGATGAAAAACCTTCCTTGTCAGAGGCTGGGCCTTTTTTGCATTCGACCTTCGAGGGAGTTCATGATTATTTAGTTTAAAGAACGCGAACACTTTTATATCTTAAAAAGTCTTATGACTATACCTGCCAGCAGACAGGGTATTCCCAGTCCAAATCTAGACCGTCGAATCCATACTTTTCAAGGAACTGCAATGCATGATTTATGAACTTCTGTCTGTTCGCTGCACTGTTAACCAAACGACTGTACTTGTCTCCAGCCGAATCGTTCCAGCCTCCGAGTGCTAGCAGTACTTTTAATCCACGCTGCTTATAGGCTATTACTCGCTCGTAGAATCCTTGAAATAGATAATTTGATACGAAAAATTAAAATGCGCTCGAGCATGTTGTGCCAGATTATTCATAGTATACACATCAAAATACGTACGGTTGTCGAAATCTGCCCAAGAATCGTGCGCCTTAATAACGAGATTTGAGTAATCCAAAACCGCAAATCCGTACACTATGTGCGTACATAAAGTATGGTCGATGTTCTCTGGAAGATAACGTCCTGCACCTCTACGATACCATGCCCAATTAGTGAAATAACATACCATCTGAACATAAAAAGAAGTTGGATTTCAGATTCTTCCGAACTAATTTTTTATCTAGCTGGTAGAGACTGGTTCATTCAATTTGATCAACGTAGACATACCTTATAATGGCCGGATAATGGCGAAACTTCATCTGGATCAATTTCTGCTGAAGGCAACGGAGTTGTACTTGAAGTGGTCATTTGTGTCCATACGTCTCCCGATGTCGTCCAATTTGGTTTGCTAGGTGTAGCAGGTTTATTTGAAGGAGTCGTTGCTTCCGGTTGAGATTCGGTGTCACAGTTCGCTCTGTCTGGCCAGTCGCAGAGGTGTGTATTTTTATTAAAATGCAAGCCCGGAGCACACTGGTAAATTTCAGGTTGACCCCACAAGCATCCTTGATAACTTTCGCAGTCCCCAGGTACAGCCACGAATCTTCCGGTAGTACAAGCCTGGAAGGGCAAATTGAGAATGAATTTTTCCTGCGTTGCTAGTTTTTAATCTACAGCAATTTGTAAGCCTTACTTCTTCATCTGGTACTTTAGTAAGAGCAGCATTTTTCCTGTTGTTAAATTTGCACGGATTTTTATAAGCCCAGTCGCACATTTTCTTATCATTGTTCCAATTTAAGCCTGATCCGCACTGCTGATTTATAAGAACTCCGTTGACGCATATCAAAAAGTGATTGCACGAACCAGGTTGCTCGTAGTATTGCCCATGCACACAGTGTTTAATTGTCTCAGGTAATTCGGTTGGCGAAGATTCTACAGGCTTAAAAGTTACTGGCCTTCGCGTAGTAGTAGTTCTCTGAGTGGTTGTTGTTGTTGTTGTTGTTGTAGGTTTTGGAGTCTCTGGTCGACGAGTTGTTGTAACTTCTGTTTCATGTATCCATTCTGTGGTTGTTGAAGGTGTAGGAAGCTTTGTGGGTCTTCTCGTAGGGTACCATGGCTTGATGGTCGTCGTAGACGGTGCTATAATGAAAGAGCAGTAATTAAAAATTAAGAGACAGGATTTTTGTTGCAGTTCATTTGTGATTTTAATGAATGATATTCTTGCTGTGATAAGAATTAGGTAATTCAACATTCACATGTATACTTTTATTATTTAGATATGAATGAATGTGATGATTTGCTATACCAGATGTAAAATCATTCCCCTCTAATATTAAAAATGTAGAAATAAGGTAAAAGTGAATGCTACGTATGCGACGCATTGGATATGAGAGAAAAATAACTGATTCACTGTCTGCGCAGCATGCGATGTGTACATAACTGAACTAACTTGTGGCATATCCACTATAAATACATATGAAATCAGAATTCATGTGGCTACGACATATGTTTTAATAAAGAACAAAGCGATGAGAAGATTAAAATGTAAAATATTCATGTAACAAGGAGGAACTGGTTTTTGTAAGATATGTACAATAAATATATGTATAAAGAGAAGTTATTGATTACAAAACACATTCCTTTTCCATTGCACAATATTTTTTCAGCTGATAATTAATGATCCTCAAAATTGCAGGGTGAACTTTTATTTTTCTTACTTTGGGTTGAATTCAATAGGATGAATCGGAATACATGTATTCGGTACAAAATTTATGTATCAGGACGAGCAATCCTACCTATACGAGCTAACAAATTACTAATAATTTTCTTGCACCCAAAACAAACCTGAGTAAACATTAGTAAAGGATCAATGGAGGATGCAGACAATTAGTGATTAGAGAAATAATTATTCATCATTTTAATGAAAGCTCATAATGTCGTAATGATAGTTATTAACATATTCATACAGTTAGTACCAAGATGAAACCTAGTGTTCGTTATGATATAGAATTAATTATGTTTTATGCTTCGAAGCTTCTTGTAGAGACTTACTCTTATCAGGTTGACATTTGGCAGTAATTGGCCAGTCGCATAGACCCCGTTTAGCATCCCAGTGTAATCCAGGTGCGCATTGTTCGTTCTTTAATTCACCTAAGACGCATCTAAAGTATCTTGAGCAGCTTGAAGGATCAGCCAAATATTGCCCAGGTTCACATTGCGATCCTGGAGAAGGTGCAGAAACACCAGGTAATTTGCCTTCCGTTGTAGTTATTGGAGCTGCAGTAGTGGAGGGTTTTCTGAAATATGGCAAACAAATGCATGTTAATGTGCACCAACGATTTTGAGTGTAACGATACTTTTGCAAGTAATTACAGTGTGGTTGGAGGTTCTTTTGTGGTAGTTTGAATTATAATCTCCGGCTTCTTTGTTGGCTTTTGAGTCCATACTGGCCACGCGGTACTCGGGGTTGTGACTTGAGGTTTTTTTGTGGTAAATTGTGTCCAAGTTGGCCACGTAGTTGCCTTTTTGGTTGTAGTTTCGATGGGTCGAGTAGGAGGAGGTTTACCGTCATAAGCATCACTGTGAGTCGTCAGTGTAGGTGGACTCGGGGTAACAGGCTCTACTGGTTTTTCACAACTACCATCGGATGGTGGCGGTGTTATTAGCCTGCCTAAAAATTATTCAATAAATTGTTAACACAATCGGATGAAAGTATTTTGTTTTAAATTCAGTGACATACCTAATGCACGATTCAGAGATCGCAATAAGGGGAAAGATTCAAGGCAGCAACGATTAGTAAAATCATCCAAGTCAACAGTCCATGCAACAGCTCCGCCGTAACCATTCTCAACGATATATTCTCCCTTCATTTTTACGGTGTCTATATCGTCATAGCCGACCCACTGGTCTTTGTAATGCGCGCTTGGCCCTAAAAGTCATGGATTTTGAATATGTAATTCAAGAAAGAAACGTTTTTAATTAACATTCATGTAGCCAGAATGGAATGGTGAATATGATTACCTGGTCCAGGATGCCACCTCTGTTTTTGCAGTCTATGGCAGATTTCGTAATACGCCAACATCCCTGGCTGCCTTGTGAATTCACCTGGAGTTCCTGGTCCGGCAGCTGGATCTCCCAAATCTGATTGAGCAGCGTCGGCAAGTCTGTACGCCTGACCATAGAAAGGTATTCCAACCAGAAGCTTAGACCTTGCTGCTCCCAGACTTACCAAGTATTCCATTGTATAATTCTAAAAACAATTATAGGTCTATAATTACAAGTCTGATGAACCTGTTTGATAATAAAGTATCATTATTGGTAGGTTGATGCTCACAATATTGTAGTGAATGTAATTGTCCCCTTTCTGTCTGTACAAGGGAGCCAGATGACCGGTCTTGGTCTCCCATGCACCATGATAATCGTACGACATGACGGACATGAAGTCGACCGAATCTGATATTTCTTCAACCTCATATGCTTTGTCTATGACTTCCTTATACCCGGATATACTGACAGCTAGTGTCAACTTTGGTACTTGTTTGTTGAATTCTTCTCGTAGTTCTTGTATCAACTTGGTGAAATTTGGTTTGTCAGATTCTAAGCCTCTCTTGCAATCGCTTTGCCAGCAACGAGGGTAATTCCATTCTATTGATATACCATCGAAGTTGTGCCGCCTGAGGAAACTTATTGCCGATGCAACAAACTTTCTACGCGATGCTCCGCTACTAACTAAACGAGAATATTTATCACCAGAACTATCCGTCCAGCCTCCCACTGCCAAAATTACCCTTGGGCCTGTGATTGAAGTCACTCTTTGATATAGATCTGTGAATAGTTTTAAAAAATACTTCAAATTTTATCCACCCGAAAATTTCTAACGATGCAATAACGTATGAATCAGGTCTTCGGACTTACTATTTTCTATATCCGCCCATGGATCGAATGGTTGAATGATTAATGTGTCAGGGTTGAGTCCAGCAAAGGCATATACCACGTCTGTGCACAGTCTTGAATCTAAATGCTCTGGCACAAATTTTCCTTCGCCTTTTCTGTACAGAGCCCAAGATGTAATATAGCACATAACACGACGACTGTCCTCCTTCAATTCTAAGCTCTCTACTTCCTCAGTTTCACGAAATCGCTCAAAATCCAAGTCTGGCTGAGATATGCGTAGAGATTGACCGGGGATACAAATTTGTGGAGATGCCTTAACGCAAAGTCCTGTTACAGAATCAAAGAATCTTCCAAAACCGCAGCTACCATGATACAGTTCACCTGAAAATCCAGGACAATAATCGTACCGCACAAAGTTATGCATTGCTGGAGTTATACAGGGTAAGAACTACAGATATAATTCACCGTTATCGCAGGACGTAAACCCTGAGCAATCGTTCGGATCACTGAATAATCCTTCTTCATAACATTCTCTCAAATTTGGGTTGTACAATCCAAAAGACTTGGTAGCTGCCGTTACTATTGGCCATGGAGTGCCACATAGTCCCTATGATAAAACACCTTAAGTTGATATTGTACCAGTTGAGTTATTCGAAATTTAGTTCTGTACTGTACCTGGAAGTCGTCCAAATCCAGAGCCCACAGCGATACTCCACCAAGACCCTTGGTTTGAATGTACGCCATCTTCAATTTCACCGATATTGGATCATCGTACCCTACCCACTGGTCTCCATATCTTACATATGAACCTTCTTCATCTCTTCCGTAGAGCCAACCATCTTCTATTTTCTCACAAATCTGTGTAAATTTATAGATATTTTATGGTATCTCTCTTATACCTTTATTAGGAAGGTAATATCTTCATGCTCCATACCTCGTAGTAAGCTAGAACTCCACGACGACCTGTGTATCGCCCGGGCAATCCCAAGCCAGAAATCGGTGACCCGACTTCGGTAGAATTTTCCAGTTTCAGAGTATAACTATTACCAAATAATGGAATGCCGAGTATAATTTTATCGCTATCTGCGCCGCCCTTTATCCACTTATCTACCATTTTTTCTAAAAATTTGATCGGAGCTGGATGTGCAGCGACATTAGACCAGTCGTTTCGCCATGATCTAAAGATCAGCAGGTCCGACATTTCCGAAATTTCTGGATCTACTTGATCATTTGGCCTGATAGCCACAACCACCATTAGGTCTCGTTCCTTCATTGGTTCATAAAGCTCTCTCAAAAGCATTTTCATCTCTGCATTAGATGCAGCGTCCCAGTCTATTTCTACTCCATCAAACTTGTATGCTTTCAGGAAATTTAAAATGGATTGAACGAAGTTCTGACAACACGTATGCCCGTGAACCAGCTCTCTGAACAACCTGCCACTATCTGGCGAGGTTATTGATATCAGAACTCGGAGTGCTGGATCTCTTAGCTTCAATCCCAATGCTGCTTTGTAACCACCTGCAGAAATTTGAACAGTAATTTGTATAACAACAATTAGATCTATTCGCCGATACACTTCATTCAATCAAAAAGCACTACTTCTGTGTTCTCAATTTTTTTTTATCTAATATGAAATACTTCATTATAAAAAGAATATGCGTACCTTTAATCTCATCGTATTCAGGATCTTGGGGGATCAAGGTCAACTCGTGGGGATCTGTAATCAATAAATCGTTAAAATATGCGAATGATACAATGCCAACTGAAGAACAAATAAATTGGTTCCTACCCAAAGTAGCAGCACCATAAATCAAATGAGTGCATTTTCGATCGGGTAGAGATTGAGGTAACAAGGCAAAAGGTTCCTGTCTGTATGCAGCCCTGGCTTCTAAATGACAGACGACATTTGTCTGATATTGTGTGTGACGAAGCAACGGTGGTGTCAATCGCTCAATCCAAATGGAATCATGATCCAATCCACCGAAAAATGGTGCCACTCGATATTCCACAGCTTCCCGGAGCGGGACCTTTCGTGTTAATCTAAAAATAAGTTTAAAAAAATGAAATCTTCCCCAACAAATTAAGTTTAAATGAATGGTAAATTCATCTGTCAATACTCATTATTTCACTACGAGCTAAAAATGACTTCCGATAATAGAATTCACTCTACTTACTCTGGTGGGATACTTTCAACAGCTTCCCGAAGCGGCAGACTTTTCGATCCTATTATATCTGGCGGAGCTTCAACCGCAGTTCGCAATGGTAATTGTTTTGATCCATACTCGGATTGATCAGTTATTTTTCTTGCAATCTCTGGAGGTCTCTCAACAGCGCTTCGTTGAAACGACAAAGCCTCAGCTGGTGGTATATGCCTTTGTCTCTCATTTGTTATACGAAATGGGGTAGCAACCGTTAGAGCGGTGATGCCCAGAAGGGCCAAGCTGAACCAGCTCATAACTGAATCTCAAGTTCTGCAAAATATAACACATGGTATATAATTATCTCAAGGAATGTAGTAAATTGGAAAAATCAATGTTGGATTAAATGGTAATTGTGGCCCTTGTGCTTGCTCCAAAAGCTTCCCTATTTAATTTTATGAAATTCGCAACTATAAATGATTATGATAATCTGGCGACAATCTTGAAAGTAATATCTGGAGCACTTTCTGAGCCAACTATCGGTTGAACGTACACTTGCGGTTTCGATATTCATATTCGAATAACGGAAGTGCAAATCAAGATTGACGTTATACGATGCAGAGATCATATTAAAGTTCAGCAACGTTAAAGGCGATATTTTGTCTCTTCTTTTTTGTTTTCTTTTTCAGTCGTTATTAAGTCAAATATTTCATTTTTATTGAAAAGACCGAGACTTCTTGTTTAAATTTCCAACAATGCTTCGTAATGAACTTGATCGGGTGATATCACACATGCGTATAAAACGAGTTTTTTTAATTAATCCAAATCGACTTGTTCATTTTGTTTAAAAGGAATTTTTGACCGTAAGAAAGTCCTGATATTTATCGTCCCGAAATATCGCGTCATTTCACGTTATAACTTTGTATCCTATTAAATCTGCACATTAACAGTTCTGAAGTTCATATACATTCGAATTATAACTATATGTACAATAAACCGGCAATAATTAATTAACGCGCCGTTTTTAATTTGAACTAAAAATACGTCGATGCATCTTACATATTATACGTATATCACAGTATTCAAAGTACGAACAAAGGGAGTTGAATTAACACTGCACAACACGTTCAATCACCATTGCTTCTGTTTTGCATAAAATTATTAGCGGTATTCGAATCTTGAAAGAATCATTTCTGATCTATCGCACTCTTGAATAAACACAGTGAGGAATAAGAGGAACTTTATTATGATATGTCAATAAACCATATCACACCGGATTTACCGTACTTGATTATACAGCCTTTACAGTTATACCATACCTATATATTCCCCATAAAACGTTACACAATTCATTAATCGAATGATAAATTATCGCAGACTTTATAAAATTACGCATAAAACTCTGTACGCGTATAATATGGGAATATCGCAACTCAGTCTTAAAGATACGAAAATTTTCACAATCAGCAATTAGAAGAATAAACGGAAACGGACCTGGCGAACAGAACAGGCGGGCACTTGCGGCCCTGATTTTTAACCACCGACACCTTGGGGTATTGAAAATTGACTGAACTGCTGCAATCGTCGAAGGCCTATTGTCTTATTTCTGATGAATAAGTCCCCGTTGAGGACAGAGAGGGCAAAATACGAATGTGGTATTCCGGGCGCGTATGGGGCCCATATATACCCATGGGGACCGATTGCTCCCACTACTTCTCCTTCTGCAGCAACGCGAGGCCCCAAGATACCTGGCCATCGATAAAAGCCACTATGAGGCTCGTGCCAATGCCAATAAATGGCTTGTGGTAATGAAGATTTTCTTCAAAAATTGACAAGTGTTTGCACGATCAAAAATAAAGTATTAAACTTTGGCCTGGCGGTATCAAACATTTGGATTCCGTAATTGCGTTTTTCAAAAACTCCAAATGTTGACATCTTTGACTACGGAAAGGGTATGGATTTTTCAGAATCTAATTATTTTTCAATGAAAATTGACAGCCACGTTCAGATTCAGGGGTAAAAATCTACCTCTGGGATCGCATCGTTTTAACTCTTCTATATTTGACCTTGAATTAGTTGATCCAGAACCCCCGTATAGGATGGTGCGGTCGCGCAGGAGTTCGAACTTGTAAGTAAGGAAGAAAAACCGGATTCTATGGGAGGTAGAAGCAAATTGGCAGGTTTTCCAGACGTATTATATATCCACTGAATGTTACAAGTTTGAAATTATAAAAAACTAAAAAAAAAAAAACTAAAAAATGCATGGATCGAATCCGAAGCTCTGTTTCGTCTGACAATTTTCACGGCATTGTAATATCATTGATTACTACATATCGACGAATATACGAATTAGCGAAGCGACTTACTTGAACGCCGAAGAACTTGTGCAGCGCGGATCGTAAAATTGCAGCAGTTCTTGCACCGGAGTGTAACGGCAACAGGTTTGCATTTATTTTGCTCCAGCTTATTAGCATCCTTTCTTTATCGTTCTTTATTCTTTTTTTTGGACATCTTCATAAAGCCAACGACTCTTAGCTTATTATCCTTATTTGCCATTCTCTGTATTTCTGATGCATGCAGTGTGCTTTGCAGTTCATGCAGGAATTTTCTTTTGCCAAGGACGATGGCGCGTGTCATTCATTCGTCAAACTTCTGCAACTCCTGCAACGAATTGTTATAAATATCAGTCACAAATTTTACGAAATTTAAAAAAAATTCTTTCCAATATAAAACCTTCGTTATTAAGTCGGAAATATTTGGCATATTATAGTTCGCGGATTTTTTCTATCCCATGACGCATTCAATATTCGGGTCTTCTTTCTTCGATGCATTTCTTATTCTCACTCTTTATTTTTTTTTTTTTTGTTTTTCAAACAGGGTAAATGCGAATCGATCTCGAATTTTAAAAGATTTCCGCGAATTCGTGATGAGTGTGCGGTCAGATATATGGGTACCTCTAATTATTATATTTTACACAGTAGAAGGTGATTTATAATTCGTAACAAATTGTACGTTGCGGTGAAAAAAATCTTTTAACACTATATATCTCTGTATCGGGTATATTAATATGGATTAAGACGAAAAATCTTTCTGGGGAATATATCCCAGCTAATTATATTATAAACAAATATATAAGTGTATTATAAGTATACCGTGTAATCAATTAGCTCGTATATCGCGAATAAAATTTTCAATGAATATTTTATCCATAAATCACAAATTACAATTAATCTTGCGGTAGCCTAATGGACCCCAACGAATTGGACCCGCCATACCATATACACTAGTTTCGTGTTAATTCTTACAATTTTCACTCGATTCATTATATATGTTCATACGTAGAAAGAAAAAAATTATTTAGTCATCTAGGAAAAATTTTGTAGGGAAAAAAATATTCTAGGTACTGTACCTATATACCTTTATGTATACATATATGTATATCAATTCGACGAACAAACAGCCATGTGGATGATGAATCTGTTTGCATTGTTAAAATAGTGTCGCGACGCGCGTTTGACCACGAAAGATTTCTCATATGGCCGCCGCGGTTCATATAATAATTTATTTCATTGTAATTCCAATCGCATAATTTGTGTACTAGAAGGTAAGGTAATCCTTGTATTAAAATGACACGTAAGTTCCAATGACCCAGACTTTTGCTGTCGTTATGTCTGTTAATAATACAGCATTAATTTTTTGAACGAATCTTTCATCAAAATTCTCATACAATTTTTTTTATCGATACAACTAAAGCTCGGTAACATAAACAGGGCCGATTAACCCTTTGAGCAAGTCGCGAGAAAATGAAAATTACACAGAGTTGATCCTGTAACATAGAATTCGAATATAATCTGCAATATAATTCTCGTGTTTTTTCTCTCGTATGAAAAATGGAAAAACCCTGCAATTGCAGCGTGCATACGTACATGTTTTGAATAAGTTTTTTGATTTTATTTTTACCATTGCGTGCTAAGGATGATATCACGTACTATCCGACTTGTGCACGATCAAAATCAAAATAATAAAAAATTGCATGCTTAAATTCTCGATTGTACGACCAACTACAGTTTCTTTAAATGCATATGTACATCATATATTAATTTCAGTTCAAGTTTCTATACGTTCGTTTGCATTTAGACGCATTAGTCACATATGTAATATATTATAACTGTAAAATGGAGTGCGAGGATGAAGCACAAAGCGAAAGGCACGCCCTGAGTTTGAATATATTCAGTTGTACATCCATAGAAATTTATATACACATGACATATGTATGTAATACTTAAAACACCGGGTCGCTTTGGTAATTAAACGTAATGTGAAATGTTAAGCAAATATCAATTTGGATAAATGGAATTGGCTATCCGCATAGTATATATGTGTCTGTATACAGATCGAGTTGTATTTAAAATTCTTGAAACTCTTTTCTTTTTTTTTTTGAAATTTTCTTATTCATTTTTCAATATCTCGAAATTGATTTATTATTTGCTTCCAAAATATACGCGAAAAATATACCGAGTTTAATAATGTTCGTCTAAAAACTGCCAGCTTAATGTACATTATAAAAATTAAATAAACCGTTATATCTACATTATTGTTATTTGATATTCACTGTCAATTCTACTTGCATCTTTGAAGTACACGCGACAATCTGTGCCAATATTATTCGAGTAAATAACAAGAACTAAAGATTTGGCATGAAAATAATTGCTGCCAATATTGGAGCTTCTTTTCGTCTTTTTATTATGTTAAAAATATAAACTGGCAATCCAGCAGTGTATCCTATGGGACTGAAAACGATGCATAAAAATAAAACTGAAAGTTATATTGTCGAGAATATGTTTATGCAAATCAAAAAAATATGGTACAGTTAAATTTTAAAAAACTTGTGCGTAATCCCATTTTTTTTTTCCAAGAGGGTGATTTAAAACCGATTAGATCGATGAGAATTCCAAATACTTTATCGATTACACTGCACCCAAAGGCTATAGGTGGATGAAAAAATTAGGTTAATCGGTCATCATTGTAACGTTAAGAAAAAAAATATTTTTCTCTTGTTTTAGTTAAAAATAATATCAGCCTCAAGCAATAATATATACGACGCCCCTCGTATCAATTTTCACAACGTCATTTTCTTCTTCTTATTTCGCTAATTCTGTACATTTTTTTATAATCTCTTCGCGACACCCAACGTAGATATGAAAGTTCAATGCAAAAAAGAAAGAACTGTTCATTTTTCGAACAACCCCTGCAAGTTGCAGCCCCTATGGTAATTATAGGCTCGGTAATGAACGTAAATTCTAATTACGCCGATAACGCTAATAACGCTGCTTCGTTTTTCACTGTAGGTATAGTTGCACGATAAGCTCGTTCGGTTACGTGTTACAGGAAGTAAATTGTGACAGAAAAATCTAACGATGTACTTAAATTAATTAGGGCTGTTCACGACGTTGTCATATCGCTATAGACATGTATTGGAAAATCGAGTATATTTTTATAATTTTCTGAATAATTTGGCTGGCAGAAAAGCAATGAATAGTTAATTATTTATGGAAATAATTGCAAGGAACGTAAATTCCCGTCTAATTTCGCGGACACTGAACTACCCCTTTCGATAGGATCGAAACAAAAATCGGAAACACCGTGTACATTATAATTACGTTGATTTATTTCGTGAGTGGAATTAAATGAATAATTCATTATACCGTATTTACCTTGCATCATATAGTGATTAACAACATCGACGTGATCATCCTTTGAGAGATAGCTCTGCAAGCCTCTGCAAGCATCGCATTTTTTTTTAATGTTCGCGCGTCCCTGATGGCAAGTTGGAGATTTACATATAAACATTACTGGCCCCAAGAAACTGCATCGCACGTTTTATACCCATACATATTATGCATGGTATACCTCTATGCTTTGGTTTCTGCGTACGTCTCGTTAAATTTACTACTCTTTTTCGTTTTTCAATTTTGCGCAATTTATTTTTGCCCTTCGATACTTCAGCTACGATCCTTGTACCCTGTGCCCTAAGGCGTCGAAGCAAAGATCAGTAGATATCTACCTATAGGTAAGTAAACTCTAGTATTTTTTCAAATATTCTATGTACCTCGAAAAAACGGCTCTTGACTTCGGATCTCATGACTCCTCGCGCAGTGTATAGGGGGATCGTTAATTATCATTCGACCTGCAATAATATTTAAAAATTGATTAGATTGAATAAGAAAGAAAAAAAACCATGGTATACATTGCCGCGTACAGGTATGATTTTGAAATTATCATCTTGATTGATTTCAAAGTATAAAAATTTCCAGAAATTGTTTAATGGAATTTTTTTTGGTGACCCAAAATCAAAATTTATTTAAATCACTTATGGAGCTTAGGTAAGCACATAAAATATTTATTATAAATCTATTGTTTGTGGAATCGTGTGGGAGGACAGACAGTTTAGGAGGGAGACAGTAACGAGTTATGAATTCAAGCGTATTCTTTTTTTCTGTACATTGATAAATCTAAAAGAATTCCAGGTCGTTTCATACGTGAATGAAATATTGCAGTTAAAAATGTTGAAAAATAGATTCCCGAAAAATGTTAAGTGCATATTACTTTTATACCATAGTTTGGTCGAGGCATCTTATTGAACGTATACGTATAAGTAGATATAGTTACAGCATGCGAATGCATTCGGGTTTAACGACCACCTCCAAATAAGCAAAGAGCGAGACGTTTTATTTGGAATGGCAACGTTTCACCTTGAACTTGCACCGAACTCACCGGTGATGATCGTGCGTCCGCCTCAAAACTTCGCCACCGCACCGCAACCAACTCGTCGTCTCCCAATATCCAGAGACATCGGCGAGGCCCACGTTGCACAAATTTGGGCCCAAGCAGTTGCGAGTCATTGAATAATTGAGAAAATGCATTCCGGCCCCTCCAACAAAAAGAAAAGAATGTATACAAAAAAAATGAAAAGGACCATCATTATAATTCAGCGATTTAGGCTCCTAATCATCTCTTTTTTCATCTCTTGACATTGTTTTTTTCAGTTGTTCATTTTTTATACTCTTTTTCAGCGAATAATCTCGTTCGAATTCACAATTCAGAACGATAATGTGATATGAGAATTTTTGAGATTCTCTTGCGCTTTTTTTTTGCAACGTTCATAATTAGTTGCACTGCGAGCAGACGTATATAATAATTAAAAAAAAAACTAATCTAGATAAAATCAAAAGTCAACGAGATAAAAAGTGAACGAATTCAAAGAAGGTACTACAGGTTCATATTATAATTTGAATACGAATCAATTATGTTAACACCGCGCGCGGGAAGACCAGATTATGGATGATTAGGAATAAAATATTGATTTTAACATACACGAGTGCGAATGTTTTGGTATGTAAGTATGTGGTGAGCGTAAATTGACTATAAAAAAACTGAGTAAGTATAACTGTTTGTTAAATTGTGTGTCGTAAAAATAGGCTCGTTATAATGGTGATAAAATAACTAGAAAAAGTGTAAAAAAAATCAAATGACATGCGATCATCATAATACAATGGCCACACCCGAAAACCGCTTTTTCATTACGGCTACTGTCGTTAAATATATCATATATTAGTATGAGTCTAAGTTATTCTAGCCGACGAATTTGAATCCGATCAATTTCATTTCATCTCATGTTACAAATGCAATAAATCAATGAAACAATCGTTATGTAAATGATGATCACGCTATTACGGATACGAAACTCGGACGAAATCATCGTGTAAATCGTAGTTGAAATGGGTATACATGCAATTTTTGTAATATATGGTGTTTAAAAAATAGGAGTCGGTATATCTCGGAATTGAAAATAGATAAAAACAAAAAAAAAGCTCGCTTCAAACTGACAGACTTAAGACTTCAAAAAATAGCAGCGAAACTCGTTTCAATTGCTTCTCAGATCGCGTATGTTCAAACCCTCTAAATTTTATGTGACGAATCTCTTTGAATAAATTATCTTTTTCTGCCCTCATGGCAGGAATACGAAATAATAAATACAAGTTTGACTAATTCATCGTAGCAAAAAAATCGATTACTATAAAATCAGAATCTAATCTGAGTGCACTTAAGCATTCATTTCGAACTCGATCCTCTTCAGTCTCCTTGAATCTGTTACGTGATTCAACTATGCAAATCTTGTCCGCGTCGTTGCCCACTTCGGTAGTTCGATTATATGATTGAAATCAGGCAGCACTTTGCGCTTAGATGAGATTTCAGTGTATATAGCTTCGATTTAATGAGTTCGTTCTCGTCACAGAATACCGATCGGACATCATCAAATAATAATCTGTCCCCTGTCGCCTCCACTTCACCATCAGTAAGCTGTAGAGGAGCATCGGTTAGGTCATTGGCATCCAAAATCCACTGTGGCTTCGGATTGAAAAAATAAATAAAATATGTATATGTATACATATAAAATTATAAACATAGTTATGATCACTATTATTTGGTACCGTATAAGCTCCTTCCACATTTCGTTGTTCGATTCCGACGGGAAGAAAATCGTCAAATTTCAATTCTGCAATTCAATATAAATAATATCATTGGATGTAGGAGACAAAAGTTTGATAAACTTCCATCTCTGCTTTTCTATTTTTGGTTTCTACCCATTATTCATATCCATAAATTTATGACATACGTATGTAAATACTGTACTTTGTATAATAGTCATTGGCGATGCATATAGATAGAAATTCGAACGGATTTGAAAATCAAAATTTATTTTTTATCCATCACGCGTGTTTATCAGTTTCGGTATTTTTCTACGGTTGTAGACGTTTTATGAAGGCTATAAAGTAAACGGAACCCATGGACTAATTTAATCGTAATTTGTATACAAAATAGCTGGAGGTTGTGGTTATTTATTTATTTTGTTTTATTCTTTTTATTCTACAACTTTTAATATGCGCTCTATACGCTTTTTTCTACGTACCCAATCGCAAGCCAATCCGTTTCAGACACGCTTTTGGATTTATACTTGCTTGCCGCTCAGGACCTTACGGAAAGAAAAAAAATGGACAAAAAAATAAATATATATATAAATAAAAAAGCCAAAAACGTATATCGTTTGCATGTGTTGAAATGTGACTCTCATTTTTTAAGCTCTAGCACCTGCGTCAACTGAATTATATGGAAAATCGAACGGGTTATTGGAAATTATTGAAGAATCGTAAATCTGCCGATATCGCATAATAGCAAAACCTTGTTTCGGATCGGAAAGCTCGCAATGAAAGATAGTTTAGGATATGATAAAATAATTATCCCGTATGAAACTATTATTATCATTACGTAATGGAAGTTCCAGGACAAATAGCTAATCTGGAGATTATTTACGCGGAATTGGCAGGGCGTGGTGGCGCCTAAGAGCGATTTTTGTCTTGAGACTTAAAACAATTTACGCTTAAGCCAGTTCAAGGTCTGATATACGTATACTGAACTGGTTAGTGGTTAGTGGTTAGTGACCTGCAGACGTTCCCTTTTATGTGTATTAAATATTTATCTTGATCGCCGATTATCCACGAATGATTTAGACAGCGATCGTTACAATAAAATAAATTATTTCCATCCGCGTTCGCACCTTCCAGTGTACAAATTTCCGTACTGATTCCTGTGAAAAGTAAGTTATTGATATACGTGAAAGATTGGATTGATTGATATTATAAATTTGGTAAAATTACCATGAAAATTGAAAGTGCCTTCTGATTATTTTTTAAATTTCGTTCACTCCGGTGTAAAGTCTTCCGTTCGGTTTGACACTCCCGTATCTGCAGGGCTGCATTTTTTTCAGGTATCCTTGACCTCGGCGAGGGCGAAGCGAAACGTCGTTGAAACTTTTTGATCCCTTTTGACTTGGGCGAGAAATCTGCAGAGGGTCACCTTGACATTAGCACTCCGATCAGGTTTTGGGCCTTATACCCCCTTCGGAACCGGGCCCATCAGGTCCAACTTTAAGTATGCGCTACAACAGGTCTTCACATCCCAAAGTCGTGAGCCTGAGCCCTTAGGATATGGAAATTAGAATAACAAACTTGCAGCTGAGACGACGACTCGTCAAAAATAGAGAAACGTAACGCTCCATCGAACGCTTCCCGTTTCCTTCCCTCTTGTAATCCGCACAGCGTATTCCGATTATAATAAATTTTTTTTTTTTTTTTCTCTCTGCGAAACTGTGGGTGGTTGAAATTACGCTCGATTAGTTCAGCTGGATTGCATTTTATATGGCTATAAATATTCTCCTTTTCCCTGTGCTCAGGTATCGGTAGCGTTGTATAATTTACGTAAGAGAGAGCGAATTTCTTTTTAGGAGACAACCTGTCGTTTGCAAGAATTCGCGTCGTTTACATCACAGCTGCAATAGACAGAACGACACACCACCCCTGAAAAATGATGGCTAGGGGGTATAAAAGAATTCATCCATCGATATTCTACGACATTATCAAGAAGACGGTCGCTAGACAATCTACAAATAGCAGACCTCCAGAGATTTCATAAAAAGTCAGGTGTGTATCTTCTGTAAACTGTATTAATTATTATAATTAGTCAATCAGTACTCACGAAACTATACTCTATTTTCAATAAATTGCAAATTCTTACGCGGGATTTTTTCGCCGTACGTTCGATTTTCAGGTAACTAATAAAACAAGATGCATCTGATTGCGTGTTGCTTTGCGGTTACGGTTTTCGTTGTTGTTTTGGGACATGGATTGCACGTGGAAGGTGCGCCAGTAGATACGATGCAGCAGGATAGTGCCCTGACAAGTCTCATTCGCTACAGCAGAGGATTGGTATGTTTCCTATGTAAATTTGAGTTATTTGAGATCTGCAATAAAACAGAATGTTAGCAATTTATTTTTCTATTTAATGATAGAGTTAACGTTGGTGTATTTTTCTTCACAGGATAAAGAGTTACAGCTGGCCAAATTTCTCCTCACACGTCAAGGGATCCTTAACTCCAACGGCAAGAGAAATTCGGAGCTGATAAATTCTTTGCTTGGTTTACCGAAGAATATCAATAAAATTGGCAAGTGACACACAAACACTAACTGGATAGCTTAGACTACAGTTTGCTGAATTTCAGAAACGCACAGCTCATTTTCAGTTCAATCGTAGTTTTTTTATTTTTTCCTTTTCTTTTAAGCTGATGGCGCGAATAAAATAATTTAGCGAAGCTGTGAATAATGTGATTCTTTTATCTCGTCTTTATTTATCATTTACGTATCGACTTGTAATGTAGAATTGTAAGCGCTGCACCTGATTTAACTTTATTAGTATGATGTATAACCATGTGAACAAACCCTATGACACTTATATGAATAAAACAAATAGATATACATATAAATGTGGAAAATTAAATTTGTTTTTCAACACTTACCCATTCACATCCCCTCATTATATCATAATATTGATGTGCAATTAATTGAAAATAAGAACTGTGCAATTCAAATCCCAGTGATAAAAGAAATAAGTACCCACCTGTTTAACTCACATTGATTATTCACCCAGGAATAGAATAACTGGTACAAAGAATAAAGTGGATTGATCGTAAAATCATAAATTAGAGCTCACCTGGTAAGTTTGAATTAATTAAAAAATTATCATTATATTTGAAGGAACGGCACAATTTACAATCCATTTCTCTCCATTTCGAACAATATCGAATGACAAATGATATGCAATTGTCAATGTTTAATTTACCACCATCGGCCAAGATCCGATAAACCTGCTTTGAAGGGCTCTTGTTAACGACGGAACTAGTTAACATGGAATAGAATGAAAAAAAAAGGTAAACAAATTTACACCATTAAATGCGAGGGAAAAATGCGGCTAGTTAATTAATATTGTCCAGTATAGATACACCTATTTATCTTCTATCCTTGTACGAAACAGTTTATATTATACATGGAATTTGTCATTAGGTGATTGTAGTTCGTTCCCATCTTATTCACGAACGAACCTCAGCGCCAGTTGACGTACATTTTTTTTTGTGTGGAAATTGAATATAATTATCTAGTATCAAAACTTAGGAATATTTTCTAGTCATCAGGAGTGGCTTGTGTTGAACTGTCGAATATGACATAAAATGCGTATATTTATGAATGATTAAATAAGATTATTGTTTGCTAATCTTACTGAACTTCACCTTTTTTTTTCCTATTTGTTATTTAACCTTCTATCAGATTTCACTTATAATCAGTATGAAAAAGCACTGTAGAGCATCATATTCACAATATCATTTCAATCGAATACCATTTCAGCGTTCTTCTAGGGATCGCAGTTCAAACAAATAGATATCCGCATTAAAATTTCAAGTGAAAACCACCTCCTACTGCAGGTGCTCTACCTCTTTCTAAAAGTCCCATGTGGAATCCAGAAGAGCTTATATCTGCGTCATCTCCATCACCGAGTTGTTTGTACTCCCTCCCACCACTTGGAGGTTTCGGCGAGGCGTTAGCTGTCCGGATACCAAGCTCTGACTTTGCCGGCCAAGTTGGAAACATTGCTGGGTCAATTGGTAAAGGTGCTTCCGTAAAATAGCCGTGCTTTAAAGCATCTTCTGCGGTTACACGCTGCATTGGATCGTAGGTGAGGAATCTGTAAGAATAAAATATTTGTGCGTATTATTGCTACGGACATGTATCTCGCAAGAGTTAAGGAATGAGATACGTGTAAATATTAGGATATTCTTACTTGTTGAGCAGTTCGATGCCAAGATCTGAGAGCGACATGCTGAATCGTTGTCTTAAATTATTTACAGGATAATGAGAGAATGGTATCTTCATGGGGAGTTTACTGTATCCAGGCCAAACACGCTCGCTTGGTGTGCCCAATTCTTTGAATATCCTATTCAATTGATCAATTTCTGATTTGCCTGGGAAAAGAGCCTCCATACGTAGCAACTCGGCAAATATGCACCTGGAAAAATGAATCCCTTTCAAATTTTTGACTGCAATTCAACGAATCAACTGCAAAGGAACTCGTATGCAATTCACTCACCCCACAGACCAGACATCAATAGGCGTGCTGTATTCTTTTCCATTCAAAAGCAGTTCCGGAGCTCTGTACCACAGTGTAACAACGATTGGAGTATATTGTCTCAACGGGGATCCGTATTCTCTGGCAAGACCAAAGTCTCCCACTTTTAGAATACCACGGTGACTCAGGAGCAGGTTTGATGTTTTTAAATCGCGATGGAGTATCCAGTTGTCGTGCAAGTGGGCCACTGCACGTAGTAACTGTTGCATCAGGCACTTTACTTCACCTGTATTATTCATTCAAGATTATAATAATGACTTTACTTTATTTAACCGATGGACAACATGCGTTACTAGTTCATTTTGAAAAGATTTACTCACCAGGGATGAAGACTTGTTTTTTCTGCTTCATAGTTTCCATTAGAGATTTCAAATCATGTTCAACGTAGTCCATAACTATGAATATTTTGTCCATATTGCTACCTACGACTATTTCTCTTACAGTGACTATATTTGGATGCTGCGCTTTCAACAAGGTGTTGATTTCCCTCAAACTAGTGATAGGAAAACCTTCCTTTTCTTTCTCCATTTTTAATCGTTTCAGTGCCACTATTTCCTCGGTTCTTTTATCCCTTGCTCTGTACACTACTCCGTAAGTACCCTCTTCTATCCGGTTCAAACATTGAAATTCTTCCACACTTCTGCAACCTGATGAAATAAAAATCAATCCAATGTGTATAATCATGTGAAAATTTAGTTCCGCACTCATCTCGTTTATACATGGAATATGATCTAGGATACCTTGTATAGCAGGCAAGTATGGTGGTATCGTGGGTTCTTCCTCTTTCTCAGGTTTTTCTTCTACCTCGACATCTTTTGTTGCACCATTCGAGTCCACACGCCCTGGGGAATCTCCGTCGGAATGATCAGACTTTGCTAATCGATCAACTGACAGAGGACTTGGATTGTTATAATCCGAAGCGTCATTCGATTCGTCATTTGAACCCTTATTCGATTCATTTGAGTCATCGTCGTCCTCACTACTGGTTTCAGAAGAATCGGTCGTATGGTGATCTGATGATCTCTCACGAGCACTTTCTGGCTCTTCTGATGAATGCCTCGAACTAAGGAATTAACGATAATGACTATAGACCTATTGCTAATATATCGGAGCACCCAGTACATATGTTCGTAATTTCAAGAAATATCTTCGAATATTACTATTGACGTTTTACATACCCAGGAGACTTTGACTGTACTTCTTCTGAGGCAGCAGGACTCATACTCTCGTCAGATAATTCAACTACGGATGGATCTTGATCAACATCCGGGCTGTGCACTCGTTTCTCCCCTCTCTTCAGCCGTCGGGCTTCCAGTTCTAATCTGGAAACTTCTTTTCTTCGCGCCATTTCTCTGTCGGCTTCTAGCAGCCTACAAAATGATCAATACCCTTTAGCCAATTTCCTAATGCAGTTTGTGAGCACAAATGTGAAATAGATAATATAGTGATAATTATTAATTGGAAAAATTTACCTTTCCTTCCGCAATTCTTGTTCAGTCATCTCTTTAGGGTCTTTATTTTGCATCGGGAGTTCGTTCACCTCCATTTCCTCGCCCTCGTCAGCATCGATAATATCCATTGCTTCTCTAAGTTGCTTGTCCCTATGTTCTCTGTCTCTTTCTAGTTTCTCTCTGTCTCGATCTCGGTTTTTTTCATGTTTATGTGATCTTTTGTGACGTTTCTCAGGTTTTTCCATCATTTCTGACTCTGAGAAGTGCTCCTCAACTACACGAATATGTCTTCGCTCTTCCAGACGTATGTCACGACGATCTCGAAGGTCCTCCGTGACATTTCGGACCTCCCGGCGCTCTCGGACATCCTCAACTCGCCTTTCATCAATTCGTACTTCCCGCCGTTCTCGAGATTCTCGAATTTCACGGGTTTCTTCTATGCGAATTTCTCTTCGAGATTCGGCTTTGTATTCGCGGATTTCGCGAGGATCTTCTCGTCGCTCTCGTCTTTTATCCAACAACCTGATATTATTCCTTAATTAATTCAGAAATTTTTAACGTCATACTCAAGAATCTCTGATTAACTTATTGTAATATTGATGGCAATTGAAATTGATCAAGAATTTCTATCAACTGTTGATATCTGCAGGGAAAGTGACTCCTCAGTGCCCCTATCAGGGTCACTCTGAAATCGGAGTGACTGGAATAAGTCCTTAACATCATCCCGGCCCAAATTATTCTGATACCCTACAAGTTGATTCAAGTGGGTTAACGTGCATGAGGCAATGGGTCATTTTAATCTTCAAATTTTCCTAATTCCTACAGAGTGTTCAAAGTGACTCCATTAGTGAACTCTAGAAACACTTTTCCCTGCAGACATACATTTCGTTTTAAAAAAAATGCACATGATTTTTACCTTTCCCTCAAGTCTTCTAAAACTCTATCCCCGGTGCTGCGTTCTTTCCGTTCGTGTCTAGACTCTCTGTCTCTGTGTCCTCCATCGATTCTCTCTGATCTTTCCATTCTTTCTCTATCCCGCTTGGCTCCATCTGTTCGTTCAAGTCGTTCTGTGAGTTCTGTACCATGTCTACGATGCCTATGGTAAAAAATATACAAAACATAGATGAAAATATAATTACAAAGCTGTGGGATCTGAAAAGTATTGAGATTACGTTCATAATTAATTAAATACGACGTCACAAGTGGGAGTATATGAGGAAGCATGTAGTTTGTAAAAAGTGCAAATCATATACAATGCAGTAGGCAAAAGTTTTTGGCATATTAGACAACCTTATCACATACCTGTGTTTATCCCTATGTCTCTCATCACCTCTTTCATGGTGACGGGATTTCCTCTCTTTTTCATCTCTGCGATCTCTACGATCTGTGTGCTTCTCTCGTCGGCGAGATGAATTTGATTTATGATGTCTGATCACTGCTTGCGGTGGCTTTATGTCTAATGAATCCGCTGTATCCGCACCATCTTCTTCTGAAAAGCTATGAGCCAAATTTATGTCAGAAATATTCTCACACTGTTACACCATATTTTTGTTGTCAATATAAGAGCGATTTTGATCTTCTGGAATATTTATCACATACAAATTATTAATTGATCGAATTTACTGAATTTAGTACGGCTGGGGTTTCTGAGTAAAGATGTAGAAGTGACAAGGTCTGTGGAGGTGAATTGGTCGATGCGACTATTAGCGTGTATTGGTTTCAAATGTATAAATCAATTGGAGAATGTGAAAAAAATTAGAGCAGGACATCGAAAACCACGAGTGGGAAACGTAAGCAATACGCTCACCCGAATTAACCTTAAAGAATGGAAACTATTTGTACCTGAATTCTTCTATGTCTTTGCCAGGACTTTTTTTTAATTCTCCATCTTCACTCTGATTATCAACCTCCATCTCAATTTTATTCTCAGCCATATCAGTAGACACGTTTTTCAATGATTACTACATGACAATTTATGAGCGATTCAACTTTTGCTGATCATTATTCAAGTCACTGAAGTGATTCAAGCACCAAGTACAAACGACTCTCATGCGTTCCTCAAATCTTTGTCCCTGCAGAAAACTAGTCCCGCAAAGCACAAAGCCGCTGTACAAAATATCAGAATGATGCTCCTAGCACCATCTGTGCGATCTATGCTGAGTTGGGATCTTTTGTTGTTGAATTGACATAAGAAAGAGCGCGCCAAAACGAAAATTGCAGTCGTCCTGTAGCCACTATTGGTCACTTTTTGGTCGATCTCTTCTTTCATCACTTCCAGAAGTGTTAAGTGAACATTGTGCAGATAATAAGGTGCTTCCCACTTTTACGCCGTTATGTCAACGAATTCAGAGCAGAATTCATTGGTGATGTGGCGTTGCATGAATATACACCGATTCCCTATTTAGTCTTCGTACCAGTACGAAATACAGAGATTTATTGGAAAGCACCACGGAAAGTACTTCAATTGGATGCTCTATCACTGTCAGCAGTTATGGTAATGTATTGCATGTTTATTAAACAGATCTGGTGAAATGATATAGCAACACATCCTCGTTTAATCAATACCTGTGCATCTTCGTGATTGTTTCGTAACCCTGTACAGGAGTGTCAGATTTATCACGTTTAATTCTATCATTGTGGTAAGATGAAATGTGTTCTCATGTGGAATTTGAGATGATTAGTATTGCAGTCCTATGTGCCTGAAATAATCAGAAATTATAAGGAATGATTTTACAGGATCGCAGAAGCAGAGCCCGGCTTTCAGCCTATCCCATGAAGGTTAAAGAATCAGTTTTGGAAGCTGTAGAGCGACAGCAGGAGCTTTATGAGCTATCATGTGACTGGTATTATTATCGGGACACTGAACATGAATATTTAAAAAAAAATATTAGCTATGCCTTCTTCGGACTATCGATAGATTACTGTGATAGTGGTGAGGATGATCCAAATCTGCTGCAGCAAAGACAGGAACAAGAAAAATTAATTGATATGTTGTATAATAAAATACTTGAAGCCAATGGAAAAAGGAAGTCGATTCACGTTGGTATAGTGTTCAACATGTTATGTAACATCGAAAAGAAACAAGAAAAATTCGTGTCACTAGTGCCGGTTTTCAAAGTAAAACTATGTTCTGAAAGAGATGAAAGTTTGGAAAGGAGGCCCAACCCTTCAAATCTTGATGAGAAAATTGGTACAACCGCCCTATATACATGCTGTGTTCGATATATTGACTCGGAAGGCAGAATTTATCAAAACTGGACTGACTATGTGGTCAACAACACATTGCCCGAGTGTATGATGGTTATTCCGATGGGCGGATTCTACCAATTGGATCCTGATGCAGATAATACCAATGAAAAGACTTATGTCTGGCTAGAAATTGGCCCATCACCAGCGACCGAAAAAATCTCTCCATATCTTGATGTGGCAAGCACAGTTCTAGGTTTTTGGGCACTAGGGGTTGGCTTAGCATCTATGGCAGCACCTATATTAGTTGCTACACCTGTTTTAGTTGCCGGTATATCTTTCAACAGTCTTTACTTGCTTGATATCCAGAAAAAAATCTGGCTTTAGAACACAGTTATACTAATGAGTTTATGGTTATTAGGAACTGTTTGTGGTACTGCAAGTGGAATCTGGACAACAGCCAGATCGACACAACAGTTGATTGACCGTCATGAACACCAGCAGTCTATATCCCCAGCAAATAGAACAGCAAGATCCGCTTGGTTTGGTGCGGTAGGTGGTGTGGTGGGAGGGATTGCAAGCGGATCTACATTTTTAATGAGTAGAGCAGTTCGGGCTGGTGTGTCATTGGGAAAAGTGACCCAGGGAACTTACAACACAATTGCTGCAGGAAATGTTATGGTAAATGGTCTGGGAATAGGAAATGGGATGTACGGTATATGGGCGAATTATGTGGAAACAAAAGAAATTTCGTATCTCGAAATTGGCCAAGTAGTAGCGCATGTTTTATTTTTTGGAAATGCAGTTATGAAGTTTCAAACTGCCCAAAATATAATACAAAACACTCAGCAACAAGTACTACAAGAGTACGAGACGTCTTTGAGAAGTAACAGACATCGAAAGGCCTTTAATCGTATTGCGCGCAACACCCGAGCTTCTAATGTTGATCGAATGACGGCAGATACTGAGATTATCCGTGGGATAAGGTCTATACAGAACAAAGATGATTTCTTTGCCGGGGTTGTAAGAAATAGAAAGGCTTTTAATTCAGCTGGAGCGGAAGTTACTTTCAAAAATGGATATGCGATGATAAACGATAATTTACGGTTCGATCCAGTAGAATTATCTCAGCAGCCGCTTGAGGTCAGAGCTAATATGGCAGGTGCTGCAGAGCCATTGAATAAACGAAGTATTATTCACTCTCAGCCAATTCAAATGTCAGAGTCGGTCTATAATACGGCAGTTGACGAGATTCGATACAAGCTACGATCTGTACTTCAGAATTTCGATCCACTCACAATCAGACTAGTTGGAAGATTTGTAATAGAATTGTCAAGTTTTAGTAATGATGAACGAGTAGGTGTGATCGAATATTTAGTTAAGATTGCTCTATTTGTTGTTCAAAAAAGCAGATCTATCGTTAAAAGATCCATAGATGAGTTCATATATTACATATGGCAAAAATACATCACGCCAAGAGCTGACATGCTTCTTGCTGACATGAATGTAGATGCGAATAGTTTGGATCGAAATTTTCTCCGAGATGTAATATGGGCAGTACTTGACCAATTTTATGATGCGATAGAAAAATTCTTGGAGGAGATAATTGAATCATGGACAACGTACTCTGCGGTCACGAATCGCGAATCGCAAATTTGTGAAGTCTGTTCAGGTTATATTTTGGATGATCATTAATTAGTACGAAATCAAGCAATAATACGATCACAAGTGCCTTTTTTTTACCTTTGTTAATTATTTAGCAAGATTAAATATCGCTATGTACCAAGTGCAGGTATCACTATTGATTCCATATTCAAACAATAATGCATTAATTGTATCTTTAAGTGAAGAATGAAATCATTTACGCAACAAATTTGTGTCATTTTTTTGAAAATGCACCACCTTTGCTATAAAAATATATTAATTACAGGGTAAGTGTACAAGTCATTCGGGTATCTTCAATATAAACCTTAATGGCTATCCATAAATTGTATATCTGAGAACAGGAGTACAGTATTTGGTAAAGGCCTGGGTTGTGGACTGAGAACCGTGAAGGTTTGCCTTTCGACATCGACGTTTGTTCTGAAAGAACAAATGGTAACATTGAAATCTGGACGCAACTAATAATGGAGGATATGTTAATGGTAAAATGTATACAAACACGCATACGAAGCCAGCCACATTAGTCTGCACAACATCATCCTCCGGCGAATCTGCGAATGATACCGAAAGTAAATGGTGCAGTAGGTGAGGTCCCGGTGTGACGGCAACAAGTTTAGTCAAGTTATCTTCAGCCTTCATTCCCAAAGGCATGCAAGATGCTGGGAGTACGGGAGCTCCAACTTTGTATAGCCTAGCTTCGCTCCATTTGACCTCAAAACTATGTGGATAGAGTGGAGTTCTGAAGCCGTAGAAATACTCGCGAACTCTTTTGTCCCTTGACTTTGTTCGCAGGGATTTACTTCTTTCAACAACACCTCCACTTTTAGGCAAGAATACTACCTTTACAAAGTCCGGCATATCTCTGACAAGTTCATTGTACAGTCTTTCTTGATCGAGCACTAGGATAGCATCAACTTCAAAAGCCTGAGCAGCATGTGTAAGGAATTTGTAACCTAGTCCTTTGACCCATCCACATGTATTTATAACAATGCCTGAGACTCTGGCTTTCTTGTTAGCTTGTAGTCTGTCGGAACAAACTTCCGCGAGTCTAGATACTAAGAGGTTGTATAATGCAGTATTGGCATTCGGTTTAGTATATCCAAAGTGAAAAACAAGTGGTGCCTGCTGACTGAACCCCTCAACTATATTAGATGGTCTTTCAACAAGTAGTGCACCAATTGTTCCAGGAATTGCTATTTCTCCCTGACCCACGTCTAGATCAACAAAAACGGGCCTACGTCCCATTCGAACTGCATAGTTTAATAGCAATTTGCAGAACGTGGATTTACCAACGTCCGTTGGACCCACAACCATAGTTATAGGCCCTACTGCGTCATCCTTGTCAGCAGCTTCTCGCATTCGTTCCATAGCTGCGTGACAATTCAGATAAACACCCATCGGCGTTTCTTTGGCCACGTAAGTTACGTCAGTCTTTCCAACAAGCTCTACAATACATCCTTGCCAAGTAAAAACAGCAAGCTTAGCCCCTGCACTGAACTCGTATTTTTTTCCTTTTACTAGCTCTGTACCAAATACCTCTGCAAGACCGCTTTTGAGCTGCAAAATATTATTAAAATTGAGGCAACAGGAAAAAAAAAGGAGAAAAATACAGAGACTGAACCAACCTCCAAGGTAACTTTTTCATTTTTCTGCTCAACTTCGAACCGCAATTCACAGTCGGGGTCGAGTTTGAACTCTTGTGTAGTAGCCTTTTCTTCAGCCATTACTGTCAGTTAACGCATATCATGGGCTAAAATCACAATAAATGCGAAATCAACTTGTCAAATTGTCTCGGTCGATTAAATCACAATATAAAGAGAGTAATTGTGACAAACTTTTTAGATTAAAGTCGGTAATATACTCTTTGGGTAACACCAACTACCCTCTAAGTGGCGACACATTTTTTACTCCACGGAGGGCACCACTCAGAGCTTAATTGCGGGGTCTCTGTCTACCTTTGACCGACCGGTGGCGCGGTGTGGTTTTCATCCCTTTGACTACAAACTGCTACAAATCACGTTACAAAAACAGTTTACCCATTCATGTTCTCAGAACGGTTTACGGTGTAAACCATTTGGTGTAAACATTGTAATGGTATTTTCGTTTTGAAGCGTTTTGAAATTGACGTGTGAACTATCACCGGCAGTTATTTTGGATTATTATGGAGTCGAAACACGATCAAGCGCTATTACAAATTTTGAAGGAAGAACGAAACGTGACGAACTTTTTAGATGCGTTTTTCGGTTTTATGTGTCGATGGTAAGAGCCCAAGCTAAGGTGCCAAATGTATCAGAAATTTGTTTGACAGGTCCCTACATTCGTCTCTAATAGTTATGGTTTCCACATATACTTAACTTCAACTTCTACTAGAACCACTACAATTTCATAATTATTTCTAATAATTTTAGCACTGATTTCTACGTTCACTCAACTCCAGACCAAAGGCTAGGCTTTCCTCCTGGCGTGGCGGAAAATCTAGTTCTAACGATATTGCAAAAATGGAAGATGAAGTGGGAGACTGAAGAAGTAGCGAGATCTACGGCGAGGCTACAAGCCGTCCAACTGCCCGAGCCAATCCAGGAGGTAGAAGTTAGTACTGAGGGTAACCAATTAAAAGCTGAGTCAGCAAAGGTGTATGAAACCCCAATACGACCCGTTGAATGTTACAATGGAGCTGTTACTGATAATTACACATGGTCACAGACGATAAAGGACTTAGACTTCCAAATTAATATTCCTCCGTACATTCAAAAGGCCAAAGACTTGCAAGTGGACATAACTACAAACAGAATAAGAATAGCTGGAAGAACAGAGATAATAAAAGTGAATAAAGAATTCGAAAAGTATTCTCAGAGCTCAAGCCCAACCGAGTGGACAGTTATTTTCGATGGAGAGCTAAGCTATAGAATACATCGAGATGACTCAATATGGTCAATTGTTCCTGGGAGACATGTAGATGTAAGATTCTGCACCAGCTTTTCTAGCTGATCCGTGAAAGTCTCTTCCATACTATCCCATCAATATTTTGTCTTTCAGATTCACGCAGAAAAGTTTATCGAGAGATGGTGGGATGCTTTGACGAAAGGTGAACCAAAGATAGATTTGAGTAAAATGGATTGTTCGATACTGATTGACGATTTGGCAGTCCATGAGCAGATGAAAGTTCATGAGTTGATGTGGAATCACCAGCAAAAGTTGCTAGGAAAGCCTACGTCAGACCAAATAGTAAGTAGTGGAAGATTTAACTAATTCGAACACAAACCGTGGCTGCAAAAAACTCAATTACAATGTTTTTTTTTTTTGTTTTTCACGTTACAGAATTTAGAAAAGGTTTTAAAAAAGGCATGGAATGTCGAAGGATCGCCTTTCAAAGGGTCAGAGTATGATCCGAGTGTGCTACATTTTAATGAATTCTGAATTTTAACGATAGTCATATTAGTAATTTCGATATTTAGAAACTATTTACGTTAATCGTTTTTGTATTTTATTATTTTTAAGCCAAATTTTTCGCTCCCTGCATTGGGTGACGTTATTTTATCTTATACAAATTATTGAGAATTCACGTTCAGTGAATACGCATATTAATACTATATCTTTGTTGTACCTAAATGCGTTGTATTAAATAAATATGAAAATTAATCCGTTATCGTTGTTTTACAAGTTTGGAAAATTCCAAAAATTTTCGACGTATTTAAACTTCCTAGAAGTAATTCAACGACTAATGCCGAGTGAATCCGGTAAGTGTAGTTAACCCGTTAACCGCGGAAGACTAAGTAAATGTGTTAAATCTACTGTTACCAAAATTTTGGTATCACGAGAGTGATTTGCAAGCGACTGCTGTGTTATTTTTATTTATTTTTCTTCTAATTAAGCTTAATTTTTTTATCTCTTGCACTCATCCTAGTGATTCGAAATTGGCAGAAAACAATTAAACGGCCTTTATTATCTAAAATATTAAAAAATTTTGGGCACCGAATACGTTTTGGGAATGTTTTATTTTCTTTGGACGAATAATTAATGGATCACGAGTGAAGCGCGTGTTATTTTTTCGAGTTTATATCACCTAAATTTACAGTGAAGAAAGTGTGTGGTTTTAAGTATACCGTATGTTACACATTCCAAACTTGGAGAAATAAAGAAATATTTTGCTTTCCTGAGTTCCGCGCACACAATACTTTTAAATGCCTATCGCGTTATACGAGGTGGTAAAATATTACCGCGCATGCCAGTACACAGTGCGAGACCTTTAATTATTCATTGAATACATGTACAGACATTTCTCTTCAAACTCTCTTCATCCTATTTTTTCCATCTTTCTGTCTCCTATTCAAAAAATCTGCATGTACGTATAATAGATTTAATTCAGGTATTTTAATTGTGAGCTACTCTACCGTGCGAATTACGAGTACGTGTGAAGTTTCATGACTTCTTTTTTCTTATTGTCTGAAATCGTAGCATTCACAATTGAATTCGCTTTATGATTCATATTCTTGAATTTACATAATTTCACATCCATCTAATTTTATAGATAATTTTTTTTCAGGCTTTCCTTTTTTTTTCGCGGTCTTCGCCAAACGGTAGCCCACTTCATCTACACAATTCGACAGGTATTTGCTGGTGGCTAAATATTTTTGGATTACAGTGAAGTCTCCAATGGTGAGGGAACACAATGGGATATGTATTATAAGGTGAGTTATGTACACTGCACATACCTGTAAAAAATCCAAGAGCAGGAGATACGTACATACAATAGGTAGAGCAGGTGAAGCAGGTAGAGCACCAGGTAGGTGCATAAGGAATTATCCTGAAAATAAGAAATCTAAGGAACAGCTGTTCCCTGGAATGCAATTAAAAAAATTGAAAATTTAATTTCGAATAACAATTTTACATCAATAATTAAAATCAGATAAAAAAAAAAAAATACCGAAATGATTCTCACTTTAATAAAATGTATCTATTGGTAGAATTAAAAAATCTACAGACACCATCTCCGAATTTCACTTCTCGAGTTGCCCTACAAAAAGTATACAGGTATAAGTGTACCGAAAACAAAATAAATAAATAAATAAAACTAAAGAAAAATTCCAGCTACCGATAGATCCAGTTTCTCCATATCGCAAGATTTTATAATTTTTTTTTTCTTTTCCAGTTTCCGATCAGAAATCAATGTAATCGGAAGATGAAGAAAAAATTTGCCGTTCATGTTTCGAGGTTTTTGAACGGAAGTTACAGCAGTTATGCTATATGCGGGTTGAGAACCGCTATGCACTTATACCGTATACCTGATACACTACCTGTTTAACTGGACAGTGAAGGTATACGAAAATTGTCTAAGTGTAACCTGGTGCTGTAGGCGATTCACCCCCCACTTTTGGGCCCGTTCTGATCGAGCCGGGGCCAGCGAAGCAGCCGGTCCCTGGGACGGCACACCTAAGCAGCTCCGAAGAAGTGAGCTCTCCGCGCGTTTCTCTACAGCAACGAACGCAGAGTTCTTGTTTAACTTGGCTAGCAGCTTTTAGTGCCGTCGAGAGAATGCTATGCTACGGAGTAAAGTGCAGCGTCAATCAAGACTGACTAGTGTTTATTTATTTAAAATAATAATAATAATAACATCAATGATAATAATAATAATAAATTAATGATACCCACGTAACGAGATTGATTCGTTAATGATAGTGAATATTTTTGGATTATGCGGATTTGAAGATTATCGAATAAACAAAATATATTGTGCCAAGTGGTTTCATCTAGATAGTTGATATTTGTGAATTATAAATATTTGAAAATGCCTTGTTCAGCAGTAACCCTTTCTCTGGCTACCATCACTGGTATCATCGCATCGGCTCTCTTGGCGATTGCTTTTTCAACAGACAACTGGCTTTACACTGAGGTCAAGCGAGCCCAAATACAGGTTTGTTGGAATTTGAAAAATTGTATGAATCTTTTTTTTATTGTATATAGATTTATCATATCCGTGCGGAATGCACGTACATATACATATGGTTAATTACGTACCACGGTAATAGTGGGGGTATTTGGATATTTATTGAAATTAAAGAAATTAATTTTATCATATATAATCACCGCTAATTATAGAAACATAAAATTTCTCCGCATAAATCGATCGGCAGATGAGTAATTATTTTTTCGGAGAATTTGTAGATTCTCTGGAATCGCTAAATATCGTCAAAATGGAGGTGGACCAAAATTCATGATGGAATGTAAAACTCGACCCGCTTTTCCCGTACCGGAATTACATATACGATGGGCTTGAAAAAAGTTTCGGTAACTTTTCAAAGATAAATAAACAACAAGTTAAAAAAATGCAATGCGACGCGATTCTGCAATAGTGATATTAATATTGCATTAAATGAATAAATAAATTAACTAACAAATTAATACATCGGAAGTATGGCTTTGATTTTTTTATGGAATTCGCGCATCTCATCCAGGAAACCCGGAAATCGGTATAAAGAATGTTAATTTTTTCCCTGTAAACCTTACAGAGAAATTAATCGCAAAAATGATTTTATACATCGTTAATACCTGCAGTATAGCATTACGTTGAAAAGAAATATGGTATACAGGTACTATTTCTTTGTCGGTTATATATCTATGAGAAATTGTGAACATTCCTGAATCATTGCCGCACCCATAAAACGCTCTTACATCGCGTAATTTAAGAATTGAATCTTAGAGCTATACATTATTACGCAGGCAAAATCTAGGAGATGTGAAATCCATCGATAATCGTCAGTTCAATCCCGGTCCATGTTAATGAATATTTGTTTTTCATCTAAACTCGAATAAAAATTACATTCAAGAAGTATAACGTGCAACCTGCTGCACCGCTGCAGTAAGTTTAAAATACGAATAGCACCTGATCGCTGCACTTGCCGATCGTTAGACAGCATACAATGGAATCCGACGCTCCTGCCGTTACCATATACTTCACATACCAAAAAAAATAAATAAAAAGAACAAATTATAAAACTATCAAGAACAATTATAGGACGTCGGTTGGTAAGAACGTCGTAACGAAGTTCTTTTTTTTTCCAAAATCGTGCAACTGGTATATTGGTTTATTCATATTTTCTCCAATATAGTTTAGAAAAAATGTGAAAAAATTGATCGGTGAAAGGTTTTTGCCGATCACCGTCAAATTCTACCTTTATAATATAATTTGGACGTGGATAACGAGCCATGCAGGAATTTTTTTTCGCGTCGTTCATCGTCGGTTTTTCTTGTTCGCCGTACACATTTGTATGTAAGTTTATACTATGTACAGTTATGTCCCTGCACTGTACGTACGTATATAGGTAGAAGAGTGAAGTATAGCGTAATGTGGGTATTGTGTATAAGTGAGTAACATGGACGAATGTGGTGAGAATATAACCAACCGCATCAGGTATATAAATCGTTCGTATAGGTATGTACGATAAAGTTGAGACTAGAAGTGCGAGTTCAGAGCCCGTGGTAACTTTAGAGTTATTTTCTTGCTCCTTTTTCCACGAGCAGCTATAATCGCGCTACCCAACAAGGAGGCTCCCATAGAGACGCGCGTTTATACGCATTTCGAGTCTTACACTCGAACATACTTACACATACCTGACGTCTATGTACCATATTATACATATAAATAGTATATGCAGGTGGAGTAGGTTTATTATAATCTCTGGTGGAGCGAAGCAGGAGCAAGCCGCAGAATTCTAGAAAAAAAAAAAAATGAATGTAAAAGCAGGGGGGAAAAAATGAAAAAATTATCAGGGTATGACTGTATAATAAATATACTACTCGCAGTATTATAGATAGTATATAAAAATGATTATTCTCTTTTGAGAATCCGTTGTTATTTCTATTTTACAATATTGTTATATTCATGGCGCGCATGGCAGGGAAGAATTTTAAATTTTACGAAGTCTGCACAAAACTTTCGTTCTGATCTACACCGCAAAGCTCGACTCGCGAAGCCAAGATAGAAATACATTGAGACCTTTCCGGCGAACTCCAGTTTGCATAAGGAATATTATTTTCTTTTGAATGATTTTTCTCTGTATTCTATATAAACGATGATATTTTTTGGTTGAAACTTTGAGCTGTAGCGAGACCTGCGGATCAATATTTATCTCCTTTATTCTGTGTCAAAGAAATCGGTCGCTCATATGGAATGACGATGAGTGAGTGTAAGAAGATATCTTGAGTATACTTACAGTGTAGGTAAACTACCAACCAAGAAGAATCGAGGAGAGTTCGCTACTTGCTTCTGCACTGATGCAGGTCTTCCATTACTCGATATCGTCTCACTGGTGAAACTAAGCTGTGAAAGCAGCAGCAGAAACATCAAACTCTCTTTTACAAAGTTACAGTGTGTAAGAGACGTGGGATATAGGATCAGAATTATCATTCGTTGAATTTGCAAAAATTCCAAAAACTTAAAAAAATGAACAAAAAACTATACATATTTTCCATCTATTATAATCGTCGAGAAATTGTTTTGTGCGGATTGAATCTGCGCATAGGTAAGATAAAATTACAATGACGTCATGATTCAGGGGGATTACGTCATCGACTGATTTTATGATCAGCTGCAACAATCGTATATACCTACACCTTAAGAATATCTTGCAACCTGATTTTTGTTTCTTTTTCTCCTTTTTTTCTTTCTTTTTTACAAGTCAGAAATTCCACGATGCCCACGCTCCAGCTGATACGTTATGCATGTTGTGTGGCCATCTTGGATTCCATCGATATTCATTAAATTATTGTACTCACATCTCTCTTAACGAGGTGTAGGTATACATATAACATAAACGGCCATCTTGCGAGTTACGATGCGACGAAGCTGACAAGAATTTCGCGAGTTTTGAAAAAAAATCGTCTGCAAAGTAAAATTAAATAATAATATTAATAACGTTTTTTTATACAACATCGTGCCAATTGTTTTGATGTTTTATTTCTTTCTTTTTTTAGTTCGTGCGAATCGAGCGTATATCATTTCTGTAGAATTTCCTATAAATGTATTTTATAGATACCTCGCTGGATGTATTTTGTATCCTATAGAGGGTATTGAATAACGTGCAGAGTTACATCGCGAAAAAATGTCCAGCATACGAATGACTCGCAATATATGTCGAAGCAGATGTGTTTCACAAAAATTTTTATTCCATTTGGAAAGAATGATAGAAAATTTTTCCAAACGTATAATATAAGATATATGAAGAGAATTGATACATATTTTATGTTTTTTTTGTTCTTTGTTTTTAGCAATATGCTGCGAAACATATAAAGGAACAGAGTTACCTGGTAGAACAAATGAATTCCAAATTCTACTACTACACAAGGACTCAAGGATTATTCAGGATATGTTATCCCAAGGAAAGACCTCCGACCGGTAAGTGGTACTGCGGATATATATCGATGTTTATAAAATCTGAATAAAATATGTACATCGAAAAAATTAATTTCCATGAAATTTCAAACGGTTATGTCGTTTTCGCAAATTGAATATTCGTATACTCACGTTTATCAGATACGTATATAAATATGTCGGTAATTGCTAGTCACGACTGTATAATGTAAACGTAGAGCACCTTTATTCTATACATACAACCCTACTTAAAATTAGAACAGAATATTGTTCAACTTTGCGTCAATCATCCCCTATATCAATCCTACGAAATGATTATTTATTTCTTGGATAACACGAGCTATAGAGCTTTACGCTCCCCGTGAATTACATAATTACGTATTCAAATTATCGAGATAGTTGTATCAGAAATTTCGCGATTTATTATACCAAATTATTTTACGATGGTATCCAGATTTTGTATACCTGATGCAGTAATCGGAAAAATGATTTTCATCATCATTAGCGTATATACATATCATGGAATTATTTTCTATGAATAAATACCACTTAAAATAATTGTTAGATGATCGTATGTTTATGTGGTTTGTATACGTTATACGGAAATTGCGACGCATTCATTCTAATTGGCCCGTCTATTATAATAATTAGTACATCGGAGTAATTAGGCAGTGAAAACTCATCAGTGAAGACTACAGTATAATACTACATAGTGGCTAGAATGATCGTTACGCCATTTTAAAATATAAACTCGTATAATACGTATACCAATTTTTCTAGAAAAAGTTTTTTCTTTTTGTTTCCTTAATTTTATTAGAAATGAAATTTTAATTATTTGTTTTTACGTATTAGGTATAATAAAACAATTCGTCCAAGTTTACGCAATATCGTGATTATAATTTTTGTTTTCTTAAATTTATTTCGCCGAACCAAGGTCCGCGTTTGGATCGCAGTGTGGAAATATATAGCTGTAAAAAATTGTGTCTAAGAAAAAAAAAAACCTTATTAACTTCTTTACGCACACGTATTTTTAGAGTACAGGAACCTTGAATCTGAATAATGATATAAAATTTCGCTAGGCGAAATCAGTAAGTTGTACAATGCAAAGGTGATTTCATTACGGTTGAAAAAAAAAAAAAAAGAAAGAACAAAAAAATGTCCATGGACCGCACGCTAGACATTCGTATTTTAAAAACTTTTGCATATGATATATGATAACGATCGATTTAAAATATCGGCAAGGATAATTCGTGAAAATTTATTATGTGGTGTATAGAGTTGGAAAGATAAATTATATGGGTAATTATAGTTTGATTTAATTATCAATATCATTTTATGGCCTATCCGCGACTCTCACTTGAAATGAAATAAAAAAGACAGAAATAAACGAAAAAGAAACTGAAACACTTTCAGCCATCGAACGATGAGTTTGAAAAAAAAAAAAAGAATTGGAATTTCAATTAACTCGGAAATAAATCGATCGGTCGATTGATTAATCAAGTGGCAATTGTTAATCGACGTGAAATCACGGTGTTTAGAAAAGTCGAACTGTGTTTCCGGTGTGCATTTCCAATCGGTGCTTATATCTTGCAGATTTTCATTAGATACTCTCCTTTTTCGAATTTTGAAAATTCTCAGTTTCTCAACCGAAGGTGTATACATCGCTTTCGGAATGTAGAGTAAATTTTTTAACTCCGTAAACTTTCTAGCCCGTACGAGGCGCCGGTTTCACGTAATAAATTTTAACGTACATACAATCGAGTTGTATAGAGGCCAAGTGGTATTGCGATGTACGCGGGAACTTTTCATGTATGGGAATTTAAAAATAATTAACCGTATTCAAATAGGCTATGAAGATTTAGAATTGTCGAAGGTAGAAGAAAAAAAAAAAAATTTCTTCAAATAAACAATCTAACGAACTGCAAATGCGAATGGAATAAAGAACGTTGCAAAGTAAAATCGGATATACACCGCGCCCGAGATTATGTCTAGATAAGTATCATAAGTATCGCTGCAGCCGCGTACCGGAGAAACGAAATAATGCCGTGAGAATAGAAAATATAGTTATTTATTTGAAAATAGTCGCAAGAAAACGAAGGTAGGAGATTATATTTTCAGATTTAGATTTAGATTCAGATTCTTCCATCAGATTTAAACAAACGACATACCTTTTTGCGGCTAATGATTATCATCCATCGTCAGAATTGAATTTATATTGTGGTAAAACCAAAAAAAAAAAAAGCAATTAAAAAAATCGAAACCTCTTCTGTAAGGATGTGGAAAATATTTCACTGTACACTCCGCGCTGTACCTAGCTTTATAATTGTCGTGTTCAATTAATAATTTTTTTTCAAATGTATACATTAATTATTAACACCAGGTGACAAAGAATTAGCAGTATAGTTGCGTTAGGATATAAACTCGCTTAACGATGACCGACTAAATAATAACGTTGCATTTTAATTGTATGAACATAACCGTTATCATGGCGTAACCAGCTTAATTATTGAGTATGAAATAGAACCTAGAGAGTCGGATAACCGGAAACTCTACAAGGACATTTGGAGGTGCTCTGATAACTGTTATGTCAAATTCCAATTTTTAGTGTCTTCAAAAATACGTCTATCCAATTTACACGTGTTATTAATATGTTTGGAGTTTTGCAAAAAGGGCCAAAAAAAAATGAACAAAAATTCACGACCATAGCGTATATCACTGAGGGTAAATCGATAAGGATGTGACATGTTTGTCCTCAATAGCAATTCCAGTACCCTTTATATTGTGTGTGAAAATACGTAAAACTGTATTATAAGTTTTTATGGGTTGAATGATAAATATTTATGATGGTTGTACGGTTATTGGGAGTTTCTAGAAATTGCTATGTGTAACGCATTTATTGATCTATTGCCTTCGACACATCTTAAAATATCCTCGGAATGGAATCTAGAATAGTTACAACATAGCGTATATCCCCATTGCTCAAGATGTATAATATAATTCTGCAATTTATATATTTCATACTTTATATCATTTAACCGGGAATATTTTTTCGCATCTATTGTTACTCGGTTCAAGTCCCTAAGATTCCGATTACCATTTCATGGGTATATTTAAAAAAAAAAAATTGTTTCTTATTTATGTTTTTCACAAATATGAAATTTTCAAATCGCCATTTATATAAATTGCGGTTGAAATCGAAAGCAGCGATGCGTGGAGACGAGAGATGGAAAATCTTAACGGTAAACCACAAATCTCGTTATACAAGAAAAAAAAAAAATACTGCTCTACTATATTATTCGCACGTACAAATTTTTATCAACCCCATAGATCCTGATGTATACCTGGTTTTCTGTTACGAAGAATTATAAAAAAAAAAAAAGGAAAAAATTCTTTTTGTACAACAATAAATTATTATTCAATGCAAAATAGTTGTGTACCGTTTCCTGACCGAAGGAAGATACATTTGCCTACCTTATAAGATATTGAAGTTTGTTCACTTCCGGCACGAGTTTCCGGTTGATTGCGTACAGTTATCATACACTATAGGTATATAGGTACGTATATAATACTTTAGACGTGCGAGCTGTTATTCACGAGTTTATAATTAAATACATTCGATAAATAGGCAGAATAGTAATCAATTATTAAAACTAACGTACCTATAGTATATGGACTCGTCACATGGTGCACAATGACCCACATATAGTAAACCGAAAGAAAGTCTTCCTTAAACGTATTTCTAGACATCATCATTCATATGGTGTCTCTGCACAATCAAAAATCTTGAGCAATTTTTCTGTTTCTTCTCCTTCCTTTTTTTGTAGTAAATCTATTTTCTCGTACGATATAATATGAGCGGTTTCACAAAATTCCAGGTGTGGATTTGTATAATAATACCTCAAAAATTTCGACCATTTTTTTTTTATCGCGATATATAATTTTATAGGTTCATATACATATAGTATGTATAATTCGGACTATAAACGCTGATCTTGAGGTGCAATAGAAGAAGGAAAAAAAAAAAGACGGCCAAAGGAGGAACCAGTTTCCGCTGTATTATGCGTAAAATTATTTTTGATGCCCCGTCAAACATCACGGCCTGGTTCCACAAAACTCTTATGTGGAAAGTCTTAGAGAGCGATTCACGGGCAATTTACGTTCAAAATTTACTCGGCGTTGAACTTGGGCCGGATTTATTTATAATCTGACCCAACAAGTTCGGGTGTTAATGTTTTTGACGATGACGATGTGGTTATAAAAGTTGATAGGGCACGCGATTCGGATATATCATTTTTAAAACGAGAAGAAATCGTCCTAAAAAAGCAAATTTCATTTCCATACGATGTAGATGTAAAAATGTATTACGATTGTTATTATTTCATTGGAATCCCTGCAGCGTCAGAGGGCGAATTCCCCATTCATATAAACCGTGGAGTTGTGTAGACGTAGGTACGTCCGTGTGACGTCATTCGATTGAACTTCAATCAGACGGCGTTTCGATTGATCGATTGGAAAGAGAAAGAAAAAAAAAAAGGGAAACCAAATTAGAGTACAAAAAAAAAATGACACAACATCACGTCCTTGTCGCGTGGTAACGATTTGAAACACGCGTCCTTCACGAGAGAACATAATCACTGTAATTTTTCTGAGTGGAATTTATTTTAACATAAGTATAATTAAAGCCCACGCCCTTGTATATTTTTTTAAAATAATTATTCGTTTCGCAGTGCGAATAATAAACTTCAATAAAGTACGTAGTATATAGAAAGAGTATTTTTTAGATAAAAAATCTATTGGAACGTAAAAATATTTGAATTTTTCTAATCAAGTTATGCTTCAGATTTTAACGTAATTTTACCGAACACTTTCATACCGCGGTCAATCAATACTCGATATTTTAGTTACACAGTCAATTTACTATACATACGTATCAAGTACGTCGTTACCCACGCCTCACTGACGATGTCGGTAATATTTTTTCATCGGAAGTTTGAAATTTGATCAAATTTAATCAGGTCTAATCCGGTTTCTCCAATTCATGTATGTGTATCTGCAGTGAAATCTCTTCCGGGTCAATGATTCAATTTTTATCGATGATAAGTGAACATATCAAATTACATTATTATCGATATATTTTCATTCTTGATTGTATTTGTCGAGTTTGTTCAATTCCAAAAAAAAAAACAAAACACTTAAAAACATTTGTTCTTGCTCTTGAAAAATGTAACTCGATTCCGGTGTCGTTTAACTTGAGAATTGTTATTCTTTTTTTTTGTATTGTAAAATCAGAAGAGTCGAAGACAATCTCATGGCATATAACATTAACTCCATCTTCCAATATTCACGGTTGATTTTAGAAACTCACGTACTACGTAATTTGAATACGACGATTTATGGTATACGCCTATAATTTACGACTAAATTTGTATCCTCGATCTCTATGGGACACAATTATTAACGCTTTCGTTTATAATGTCGATTTGCCGATCTCCGATCAGGATCATGCGTGCATACACATAACCTACATTATTATACAAGTTTCGTTCCATTTTTTATAATAAAAAACAAAAAAAACAAAAAAAGAGAGGAAATCGAACGCTCGCTGCACGTGTCGAGAAACCTGTTTTTTTAGATTAGGATAAAATCGAGTTACCGATTAGCGAGTAAATATCTCATTTCCTAAAAGCTCAGCTGTATATTTTCATCGACATGAAATTTTTGCATTTCATGTTTGCTGCCGATTTCAGGTAATAAAAATGAGCAGTAAACTATATACGTACAAGTTCCTATTTTACATGTTATTAATTACTTTATCTCATTTCTTCCTTTTATTTTTATTTTTCAGTCGTGACCTACCTGAGCCCCGTGGAAACGCACTGTATGAATATCGACTACTTTATTCCTGACGAGGATAACGAAACGAGGAGTTTCTCAGACGACGCAATAGCCCGCCTTCGTAAGGACATAATTTTAGTCGTACGATAATTCATACAATGGGACATTCCGAGCCAAAGAGTAAACGTAAAGTTAAAAATAAAATAATCCTCATATAACGAGGACGACCGTTATTAAATTCGTTTTTTTTCTTCTTCTCATCATTTTTCTTTGAAGATCGTAATTCTGCATCAGCTTTATAATATATAGATCGCGGAAATATCTCTTTTGTTCCTTTTTTTTGTAATTGTACACTGATCATAGAACGGAATATAAATCACCTGAGCAAATGCAGATAGTAACTATTGTTAATATTGATTCCAAAAAAAGAGACGTATGAAAAAAATCACTTATTTATTTTTCAGACATGGGTCGATCGGTGATCGCATTGTTCATGGTTGCATTTTTGGCAATATTTTCCGCATTTTGGACCGGAGTTGTTGGATGTTGGCGAAGGTCACCAGGAAACATAACTGCGACGGCAATATTGATGTTGTTTGCCTGTAAGTTAATTGCAGTTAAATTATCAGTTTTTTTCTGTTTTTTGTTTAAAATTTCACTCGTCAAAAACGTATCGATTTTACATCACAGGTCTTTTGAGCGCTGGAGGTATGGGACTTTGGCACGGTGTCGAGTATTACGAAAAGGAAAAGGTCGTCGGTGAAGAATATTATCAGCAATGGAGCAACGTGAGTGAAAAACTAAATAAATAAATGAACAAATTTGTGATCATTTTTTCTAATAATCTGGTTAGATTTTTATATTATCCCTGAACAATCGCAGGAAAATTTTTGATCGATCATCAATCGGGTGATTTACATTTTAGAAAGCCGTAAATTTGGCTTCCAGATCATCGAGTGATGCGTCGGATGAGTAGATGCGGAAAATTTTCGGTTCTTCTTTTCCGAAACTGAAACGAAGAAAACGAATCGCGAAAGAAAAACATAGTTAAATATATTCTTGTTGTTCGGGATAAAATATATGAAAATCGATTAACAGGTGCTGAAGGATAACGTGGGCCAGATGTACGACTGGTCATTTTACCTGGCTTGGCTCGGTGTGGCGACTTGTTTGGGGGCGATGACACTTTTCCTAATTGCAGCTTCGTGTCTTCGGAAAGAACGTGCCCGTGAACAGGCCCAAAATATCCAGTACATCATGCCAGGTGAATAAACGATACGTGAACACATTTATTTACCAAGAAATATTACGAATTTCAGGTCTTAAAGGACACGGCTTTAGTGTCCTACGACTGGTCATACGTCGTGGCTTGGGTCGGCGTCGGTTGGTCTCTTGTCAGCGCGATCCTGTTTAGCGCAGCGGCCATTTGCTTGCGGGGAGAACGCTTGCGAGAGGAGGCTATGAACATGCAGTACCTCATGCCTGGTATAACAATTTGCTTCTACTAACTACACTTATAATGTCCAAACTCATTTTTTTCCCATTCTTTTTTTTTGAGTTTTTCGATTTTTTTTTGTTTCTTTTTACGGCATGTTTCATTTTCTTTTTTTTTCTAATCACATATAATGGGATGTATATAAATGTATATAAGATCATGTAGACTTTTTTATCTTTTACATAATTTTTATAGTTTAAAAAAAAAACAATTTACCTATTCACATTAATCGGAGTTTTAAATTATCAAACTCGTCACATTAATTAGTCGGATTTTGGTTTCTAATGTACATATAATGTTCTCTAACGTTCACATGTGAAAACACATAATCATCATCATCATCATCATCATCATCATTATAATTATCATCATCGTCGTCATTATCATCCTTACATGTAAATCTGTGTAGAAGGGTGGGTATAATAAAATTATAAAAAGTATTTTCTTTTTGAAAAAAGAATAAAAAAATCTATCTTCTCGAGGTTTTTGCTAGAATTTTGAATTAGTTACGGCTAATAGAAGAACCAATTCATGGGCGGTACCTACTGCATTTATTTGCGGAAAAAATTATTTCTCTGTATAATTGCAACAATTAAAATGTCGAAGAAAAATAATGAAAGAAGATTCTATTCGCGTTATCTAAGGGATTGTAAAACCTACCAGCACTAGAAAAGGCGGTTGAGGATATAGCTGAAATAAGGGACGTTTATATTATATTTCACCCTGCGGTATTGATTATACGTCAAGAAGTGCGGAGAACCGCGACTATAATTATATAGAATGACGCAAATATGTTTCGGCATGAGAAAGATTCGCACAGGTGTCATCGGTCCGACCGCGTTACTTTCTTATATCGCACCGTGTGTCTCGTGTTGAATTTCACCAGATCAAAGATTACAAAAAATAAGAAAAAAAGGAAACAGAAAAACTTCTCGAAGGAAAAATAAATAAATAAATAACTTGAAATCCTCGAATCGATGCAGGGATCGGATCGATCGTTAAAATTCCGCTCGCGCGCGACTAATGAATAATCACACGTATAACCTCTATGCATATAAAATATGAAGACTGATGAATTGCATATAATGATAAATTAATATAAAATGTATAGTTTACAAGAACGTGTGTAGTGCGCAGTGCTAAGCGACGCGATAAGAAAATACCGTTCTTGAATACGGTATTAGAATCTGATGCGAAATCTGCACAATATTCAAATAAACGCCCGGGGTTCGAGACCAGGCATAGGTATATAAGTTGGGTAAAAAGAACTGTATATTTGTCACGCATAAATATACTTTGCAATAACAATTATAAAGGGGAAATAATTTGTATCCTAATATACATTAAATAATCAGCTTTTTAACAACTTTGAATCCCCGGTCGCCGGTAATTCATCTGTACAAATACAGCTGTACAAAATGTTTGTTCATAATTGTAACTGATTTTTACCTCTTAGAAAATGTAATAATTAATGATGTAAATATAATGTCATATGTATACACACGTGACGGTTATACAGACGACGACGCGTGTTAAGGTGAAAAATATGGAAAAGACAAGAAAAATAAACTAATTCCATCACATCGCGTACCTATAGTGTTTCGCAAATTAAGAGAGCGAAAGAGATTTCGAATCGTGTATAGTATTATTTATTTTTTTATATATTTTTTTATCCCACGGTCTGCTTATCTCAAATATCTATTGAAGCAATGAAGTCACGCTCTGTATAAAATATACTTTCTACATCATTTTACTTCCGATGTTACTTGTGTACATAGTATTATTGTTAATATTGAATTGCAAATTTTATACCCCATACTATCGCGATTTATATACCTATATATGACTTATTTATTTTTCTTAAATAAAAGGGCCAGTTTTCACGAAAGTTTCGAAAGTAGATTCTCAAGGTAAATCACAATTGGTTATATACTTTCTTCACGCACAAACATTTTCTGACATTATGGCTATACACATGTACATATATATTTTTCAATCTTTTATGGTGAATGTTACACGAAACTCCGTTGTAAAAATTGATGTAACTATCGTCCGCACACGTGACTCTTTTTCTCTCTCTCTCTTTCTTTTTTGTAAAAAAAAAAATAAAAGGAAAAGGAAAAAATCAACCGGCAAAATTACGCTTTTATGTTCAATTAGAAAAGAGGCGAACGGCTTTCTATATTAGTATAAGCTAGTAAGCTTGGGTTTCTTATAAATATTTGCAGTAGAATACATAGCAGGTATAAGCCTGATACTCGGGGTGATTTTTACCGTTGCAATTAAACGAAGTGTTTCTTTTTTTTTTTTTGTATTTTATTAAATAACTGGGCGTGAAAAAAAATTATCAAACGAATAGACGTGTTCGAAGGGCCGGATTACAACGAGTGCAATTTAGGAAGAGAAACGTCGAAGGATATGATTGAAAATTGATGAAAAACAAACAACGATTTTCCGATCGTTAAAACGAATCGAATAAATCAGAGGAGATAATTAAAGATTGATTTTTATTATGTGTTCACAGTTTACCCGCAAAAGCAACAATACGCATACGCCGGTTATCCCCCACCAGCTGCATACCCAGGACCGTATTATCACGGCTCTCAATACGGACCTTACAATTACTGATTCGAAAAATAATCTAATGCAATGATTGAAATTTCCTCGAAATTTACATCGGCTTGGAATTAATAAGATACGAGATTTTACGAATGGGATGATAAAGAGACGAGAAAAAAAATTAGAAATCAATACAACGAATAAATAGAAAGGATAATTAATAATCGGCAAAACTGATGCGAGAAAAATTTTGAAAACGATAAAAAACATAAACAAATAAAGGATACGACTAGGAAGAAATAAGTAACGAAATAAAATTTGAACATTCGTATGAATTCCGGAAACGGAATTTATATTGCAATAAAAATAAAATTGTTATACCTGTAGTAAAGTTATTAATATTATTATTATTATTATTATTATTGTATTCATCATTACGTAGAAATAATTAAGAGTGCTGATTAAGTAAGACCCGAATTATGCCCGAAGAATTTATTTAGTTTGATTATTATTATTCTAATTTTAACAAAATTGAATAATTATTAAGTTACTGATCTATATATTATAGATAGTTTTTTTTTCATTTTTTTTTGTTTAGATTTTATTATGTTTTATTAGAAGTAAGGCATGTGAATAGAAATTTGAGTAGATGTAATTATTAATTATCGGGCTTAGTTTGGGTTTTAAAATTTTTAATTTATATTTTACATTTTGATACACGTATAATAACGCGATTTTATACAATGCGAAATGAACATCGAATAAATATCATCGAAATATCAATCAAGGTGCGGTTGCTCAAATTTTCTGTATTAGAGATTATTATATAAATTGTGTTTTTTTTTTTTTTTGTACTTTATATATTCTCATTAATGTAATTTTATTATCTTAATTATCGTGTTATACGTCACTCGTATAATATAAAAACAAATGAATGAATAAAATTAAAAACAATAAATCACAGTTTAAAAAACATCCTTGAACATCACGTTTCATCATTATTATATATAGTAAATCTTATTTTATTGTATTTTTATAAAACGATTTCTAGATTAAGTTTATATCATTATATGTATTATACATGTTAATTATTATAAATCAGTCGAATAAACTGAAAAATTGAACAGAAAAAAAAAATTACATGAATTGATTTTTATTTGTATGCATTTAATCTATAGATAAACCCGATTTTTATTGATGGATTGAAAGTGTTAATTTTTCGGCGATGATGAAATGAAAAAAAACAGGATTGTCGAAAGAATTTTATAATCGCATGTTATTCGTTTATACGTATAATTATCATTTCCGCGCAATTATATCTGCCGGGGATTCACGCAGTTCTTTAAAAAATGTTTTCACAAATCGAATGAATATTACTTGTGACAAACGGTGCGCAATGTGCATGTTGGTAAATATAATCGTGATACACAGCTTTCACTGATGTCCCGAACATAAAAAAAAAAAAAAATATTCATTTCCTGTAAATAATAAACGTTTATTTAACGATCTAACGCAGTGAAAGTGTCCATCATATCCAGCCCTTACGCACGCAAGTAGGAAATAATAAAAATTGAAGACACGATCGAGGAAAAGAGATGGGAAAAAATCCTTTTGTTTCAAAAAATCCACAAGATCTGATCAAAGTGATCCCTCTGCGAGTTAATTTTTGATAAAACACGTCGATTACGATAAGTTTCATTTCTATTTGTTAGATCATAGAAAAACCTCGGGGGAAATGATCACCTTGTTACGGGCCTTGACAAAATGGCCGGATACGTTTACATGTGGCATGACTTTTCCCTGAAAATCAGTTTAGCTGCGGCTCTGGAGAAGGTGTGACTATGTTCGAGTTTTCGTTGAAAATTTTTGCTATATTTATTCTGATCGGCTATACATCGGCCTTGAGTAGATCGTCCTTAAGGAATCTAAAGGTGAGTTGAATAATTAAATTGAATGCGGGGCAGATTCGGCGTTACAACGAATGTGAAATAGGTATACATATTGCTGTGCGAAGATAAAGGGGACTAAATTTGCTGTCGCAAACGATAAAAAAATAATTCATTTTACTACGAAATAAAATAAAGAAAAAAGGAACAAAAAATAGAAACTGTTCACTGTTTATTTTATCAATTTATGATTACGATAACTTTCGAAGTTCTGTTTGGACACACCGACGACTTGTACCGACTTACGTGTATCAGTGAAAAGTGTACAGTGGGTTGCCTACATTTGCGGTATTTCTTGGAAATTTAAAGGGACGTCAGCTGTGGGATTTAAATTTCGCACAAGGGCCTTTTAAAAATGAATTGAACGAGATTCTTTAATTATTTTATTTTTTTGTTCCAGACACGCCACACACCTAAGCATTACAATGATGATAATCTACTCAGGATCGCCGACATGTCAGACGTTGATCATATCAACGAAATACTTGATAACATTTGCATAAAAAGAGTCGTTTCTACTCCGGGACATCAACGAGTTAAAAACGTATGTGAATTTTCATTTACATCTTATACATGATATAATTCTTCGAGGGCTTTTATCCGGCGATTCGCTAAAATGAAAGTATTTCATTCCCGACGACCTTGATCTAATATAATGATCATGACGATGACAATACTTTGATACAAAATGAAAGTAATAAAAATGCTACTTAGTTTTTTCTTCTATTTTTTATTTCAGTACATAAAAAGTTCTATGACGAGCTTAGGCTGGTCGATAGAAACTGATCAATTTTTAGACGATACACCAAATTTTGGAAAGTTAAAATTTGAAAATATAATAGCGAGATTAAATCCAAATGCTACCAGGTATTTGGCCCTCGCTTGTCATTTCGATTCAAAATATACAAGAGAAGGAGATTTTGTCGGTGCTACCGACAGTGCTGTACCCTGTGCGCAGATGATTAATTTGGCCAAAGTAATGCAAAATCATTTGAACGCTATAAAAACGGTAAGTCTCTGAACTTTTTATTAATTTTTCTTTTTTAATTTTCAATTTTATTTGTAATATTTGAATCACATTTTTTTCTTTTTCTTGGTTTCAGCAAGATGTCAGTCTGATGTTTATATTTTTCGACGGAGAAGAGGCCTTCAAATCTTGGGGTCCCAAGGACTCCTTATACGGGGCTAGACATCTAGCAGAAAAATGGGAAAATCAATTATCTCCACCCGGAAATGAAGAAGGAATCACGGAACTTGATAGAATGGTGAAAAAAAAAAATCTAATAAAATTTACAAAGATTATTATTTTTTTTTCCCGCCGAATAAATCTTTCTAATTTTTTTTTCCAATGATTTTTAGGACGTTTTAGTCCTTTTGGACCTGATAGGCGCACCCGATCCGACGTTTTATAATTATTTTAAAGAAACAGAAAGATGGTACGCGATGTTAGTTAACGCAGAAAATAAATTAGCTAGCATGAGAAAATTGGATGGATATTCTTACGGGCAACCTGAACATATTTATTTTCAACCGTATTCGATTCAAGCAAATATCGAAGACGACCACGTTCCATTTTTGACGAGAGGTGAGCATTTTTGATTTTTTTTTTGGTAATCGATCTTAATTATCTTTGTTTTTTGAATTCCAATATCCTTTTTCAGATGTATGTATACTGCATTTAATTCCATCGCCGTTTCCAACATTTTGGCATCAGTCTGGTGATAATCGAAATAATATCGACATGGCAGCGACCGAAAATATAAACAAAATAATGCGAATATTCGTCGCATCCTATCTCGGTATAGATTTTTAGACACAAATTCCAATTAGTTCGCATAAATACTCAATCAACTAGTTCAACTGCTCAATATGATCAAATTAATGAAATTTTTTATGCTAATTCTACAAGAAACCAATAAGCCTAATGATTATAATCGGCTGCTCTGTGCATAATTATTTTCTCGCATAATATTGGGTATTGTATTAGATGTTTTTTAATTACGAAAATGAGGCTCAATACGATACAAAAAGTAAAAAAAAAAAGTAAAACAGGGATTCTAAAACATATCGAATTCGTAAAATAATTTATAACTCGTATATATTTGTAAATTTTCTCAAATATAACGTACGATGAGTTGAACTGCAGTTGACCCGATAAACTTAATTAGGCAAAATTATCACAATCTACAATTACTAATGTAAGTGCTCATGTCATTTGGATTATAATATTTAACTAATGAAATTTTGTACAGCGGTAAAATGGATTATTTAAAATTACCTGTAATGTTATTACAATAAATTATACGAATGTGTTAATTATTTATAATGTAAAATATTTTGGAAAACATTATGCGATTTTTTTTCAATCTTTCACTTTGAATTTAAAACTGAAATAATTTCTCTTCCCTCTAATAACCGGGTCAAAGGCACCCCCGTAATGTGGCGCCATCTCGACCAAAGATGGCGTCTATAATGTTACTAATTATTTTGTTTACGCCGCGTAACGCGCAACCCGGCAGGCGGTACAAATACGAATCCACGAAATTACCTGACACTTAATTTATCGCGTTGGAAGAAATAGCTCCGGACTTAGAATGCCGTTTTCAAGATTAGAGACTGCCGATAATAGAATATAAATAAACTTTTTGCAGCTCGATCAAATGCGGAATCTATAATCTAAGAAAATATCACGAGAAAGTGGCGTCACCGCGTTCGCGGTTCTCGTACCTATAATATAATTACACGTATTTTTCGATTCCTATTACAAAGAAAAATTCTTCGGAAACAAAACTTTCCAAAAGTGTATTTCGCAGCCGGTTTTCGTTCCTAGGATAACTCACGATCCTCAAAAAAAAAAAGAAAAAAAGAACCCGTTCAAATAATGGTCATGTGGAGACTAAGAAAAACCGGTTTTTCTCGATTACCAGCCGGTCGCGCGTTCGGTTTTGCCGTCACGCCTCATGGCCATATTAAAACCTATGGATACCCCATAGGAAAAGAGCCCCGGCTATTATTTCACGCTGTGCGTCGTAGTAAAATCTGCAACTTTTCGAATCAGAAAAAAAGGAAAGAAAGAAAGACAGTAGCTGCATTTGTTGGTGAAATTTTCTAGCCGCGCCAAGAGGAAATTGTGAAGCGAAGACACTCGAATGTCCTCCTCCATACACCGCGGTGTTGGTTTACAATTGTGACATTATACGTAACAGGAGTGAGGGAGTGAGGTGAACGAGTAACAGTTCGTGTTAAAAAGAGATATCGAATTCTTCCTAAGAGTGGTGAGGGAAAAATAGTATAGGAAGGGGAAATCAGCCAGTACTCCGCGTCGTACCTTTTCAGTGTTTGGCCACCGTTTGGCCCGTACCAGCTATATAATACGGTCCTTTTGAGTGAACAGGTGGTTTCAGTTTTTTACCCTTTTTATCGAAGATACAAATTCTTTTTTTTTTAAATTTATTTTATTTTTCTTCTTCATCAAATTTTCTAATACCGACAGTTTTCACCGGTGCAATACGACGTATTAGTCAACCATTATACTGTGATACTTCGTTATAACCAGTAACGTGACAGTGATTTGAATATCGCTGCGAAGAGAAAAGGAATACTCAAAAGCAAAAAATTTAAGAAAAAAGCAAAAAACGGAATAACATGATGACGGAAACGTCGGTGACTGTGATTCCTGACAACAACGCGGGCCCGAGGCAAACACCTACAGTAAAAACGGACCCTGGACAGCAAAGACCTGTAGCTGGGGGTCTTGCGCTTAATGTGGCCTACTTTGGAACGATCCCTGGGATTCTTAAGCTCGTTCAATTGGTGAGCATTTTCTTTTCTTTTCTTTGCTTTTCAACCCAAGTGAAAGAAAAGAGAAAAAAATCCGATCGGAATTGAGATTGAAAAAGAGAAAGAAAAAACCGTTAGATTTTGCTCTCAACGGATACGCGCTTTTTAGATGTTCCTTGTAATAAAGCTGCAGGGGCTACAGAGCACGTCGTTACCCGTATTTATTTTGGGCCGAAGTCTTCCCGGTGTACGAAATCTGAATGTTCCATAGCTTAGATTATACGAACAGCTACGACGCTCTTCGTAAATGGCCACAAGGTACGAGTTTTTCCAATCGATTTCGATCGCCGCGCTCGCGGTAATTATAAAGTAAAGATCGTTAGGATCGTGCGTGCCGTTGCATAACGGTTCTGTACTGCACGACGTTATTTCTACTACTCCTTATTTCAACGATTACTATAATACCACGATACGCTGACGATCTTCCACAAGAATTTCTTCTACACGATATTCTAAAAGTGGGATAAAAAATTATCGTCAAATTTTTACGACGGTACGTTTTTTCTTTATATTAGCGATGAATAATTTTACCATCCGTTTTATTCATTTTATTGTTTTTTTGCTCGCACCGTTTCTCTATAGCAATTACTAATTCATCCCAAGCGTCGTCGAGTAATGTAATTTTATTCCGATGTTTCGAGGGCAAAATATATAAACGACTATTTTCCTCCAAGGTTTACGTGTACCCAGAGTACCGTTCTTTTACCGTCCACGGTGGATGCCTCTCTTGATATCCAGTGTCTTATTTTTAGTCCCTTTATTTTCCATTTTATAAACCGCAGTGCAACGGAAGTTTTATTTTCCTCAATCTCTCTCTCTCAAAAAAAAAAAAAAAAAAATTAAATTATTCTCTCGTGTTTTAGATCGAATAAAATATACAGTAAAATACGATGAATTTTTCAACGAAATCTTACCGACACTATAAGTAGTACGGTTCACATTATATCGCTCGATACTGACCGGATGACCGTGAACTGCGTGATATTTGTAAATTACTTCGTGCTATAAATCAGTAGATATACGTTTAGTTTGTATTATCGATCGTCGAAAGCTTGCTCTAAGTATGTGTACATAAAAAGAAAAAAAAAAAAAAAAAAAAAAACCACAATTTAAGGAAAACAAAAAACCACAATTTAAGGAAAAAAGAAAACGAAGTATACTGACGTGTGTATGGAGGTCAACTTGCGAAAAAAAAAAAAAAAATCGTCTTACAACCCAGGATGAATTTCACGTAGATTATTACAGCTTTTTTTTTTGTTATTATTTTCGTTTTATTTCTGCAGGTGCAAAAAAAAGAAGAAGAAAAAAACAGAAAAAAAAGAAACGTTTCGAAAAAGAAACTATGGTTAGCTGGAGATTGTGTTTAGCTGCGTAAATCCTCTTCGAAACGGTCGATTGACACAGTAACAGTTGCATTGCCATGGGCCATGCCGTACCGGCGTTGCTCTTCGGTATACAGGTATTATAAATACGGGTCGTAACTTCGAGTAGGTAACGGTAAAATCGTCGAGATTCGTACTTTGTGCAATGCAAGATGAAAGTGTCGATTTAAAATCGCACGATTCTATCTCTATTTTATCATATTTCATTTATTATTCAATTCATTTATATCGTTGCGTTATAGATTTGAAAAAAAAAAAAAAAAAAACATTTATCGATTTTCCAGAACGCAAAGTATAGTTCAGACATCCAACGATGTACCGTTGACGTTCGTCTGGACGTATAATAATTGATTTTTAATTCAAGCCGGCTTGTAGTCCTCATAATCTATTCATGGTACGTGTTTAAATATGAAATGCAGTTAGCCGACACTCGCTGCAGACGTTATGAGGTCTACCGCTCATACCACCGGGTTTAAAATCACCGAGGTTTTCCGTTTTGAATTTATCCTGCGGTAAAAAAAGAAAGAAAGAAAAATGTCTCAGCTTAAATTATTGAATGGAAGAAAATTAGTTCTCGGCACTTGCAGCGACTGTCTCTTCGGGATTTTCTTTGCTCTTTTATCTTATCCTTTTTGTTTTACGGGACGTAATTCTTTTAGCGCGAGTTGCAGTGCGTCGTGTGCGCCCATACATGTCCATCTTAGCGGTCAACTATTGGACTGACCATATATGCGAGGTCCGAGCTTTCGTCGAATGTTGAATCGAGTCTTTCGACTTGGTGAACAAACGGTATATTTATATATAACGTATACCTGGCTACCTTCGCACGAGTCTAATAGAAATACCATATGGTTATACGTATGTGGGGTTCATTTGATTAAAAATTCAAGTTTTCTTCTCTCTTTTTTTTTTATTCCTCTCTTCCTCTCTCTCACAAAAATTAAGGAGTTTGGGCGTCGACGATTATAACGCGCGCGTACCGTTCCCCAATGATAATATTATACCCACGTATCTTCTGCCCACATTCATTACCGTGGAGCGTTTACATGGGCGATTATATTATAGCTAATCCTTTCTTGCGGTCTTCAGTTTTTTATTTATAGTTCACGAATCGACGCTTACATGCAACACCGGAAAAAGTAAAAAATATAAAAATCACAATCGACTGCAGAAGATTAAAATTGAAAACCGTCAAACCCGTACTCGCTAATCACTATACGAAAAATTATAAAATTTCCCATCTCACCACAATTCGTGTGCGATAATATTCGGTTTTATCAAACTAAAAAATTCTCGTGACGATGTTAATCAACGATTTAACGCTTTATTTCGTTTGGAAAAGTCGCGGCTGTATAGAACTTGGTTTAAAATTAGCCATTGAATCACATTGATTCTGTTTTTTTTTTTTTTGTTCTTTCAATTTTATACTTATAATAAACGAAGGTCTCGACGCGATGTCAAGAGTTTTTTCTAATATTTTTTGTTTCTTAATCTTTTTTTATAACCACACGTTAATAAATACGTATGACGTGTGACAGAGAACAAAAAAATAATTCAATACAATTAAAACTCGTTTGTATGATTGCAGTTTAATTACAAGTTTTTATTCGTCGATCCGGATTTTTATACTTTTTTGAAAGAAAAAAGGAAAAAAATGTACGCAAATTTTTACACGCGTATACCGTAGGATCGAAGGCGATGTTGGGTATAACCGTTTAACTTTTTGTTAAAATTCTAAACCGTAATACAGGAATAAATTCTATTAAATTAGCACAGTTCACATAATAGTTTGCGCGAGGAATGATATACGCTATTGAGTAATTTCCGCGGTTTGTTATGCGTACATAGGATATGAAAAATTATGAATTGTATCATTCTATCGTTTCAATTACAATAATATATGGTAACTCTATATCTCCGCTGCAAGAGCTTTCGAATAATTGACCTTGGAAATCGGTTTGACTCCCAGAGGATGGGCGTCGGCCTGTATACATAATTTATATCAACCGCATTATATCGTAACCATCACTTTTCAGGGCAGTTGCACACGCTAATTTACTAAGCACGATTCGTCCGTAGCTTCAAAAACTTTATCATCGGATCCAACAGAGCCCTTAGTTGTAAATGATGGGCTCAAAAATGTCTTCGTCTTCTTTCTAGTTATAGTCGCGCGTTGGTCTGCAGTTGCGACAATTTTATCGGCCTAAATTGCTTCAAATTTAAAACACCTACGCGATAGATGCATAGCGAGCTATCGATGGAATCGAACCCAAGATGGCCGTCTGCGTAATTGGTGGGAAAAATTAATTACGAGATTCGATTCTACGGTCGCTTGTATTTTTGTTGTCGAAAATTTCGGTGAAATTTCTTCAATTTTTTTTCTTCTTTCTATTTTGTAATCGATATTCGAATACTTATAGCTAATTCGCGACGAGCTAGCGGGGATCTATGGATAGAATTTACGCCAACATCTTGGTATTTATATTAATATTGATTCCTACACTAGACTGCGGCTATAAGAGTGACGATCCCTTTTGCCTTGAAATTCCATCAACTTACACAATCTAGTAAGAATGAAAGCCGCATTCGCTGTTCGCTTCATTTTCTCATCACGTGTAATAGCAATCTATATATACCGATATAAAAGTTGCGTAATTATTTCCTCTTCGGAAAAGCCCAAGATTCGTTGGTTGAAAAAAGATCGAAGTGTGTACGAGCGGCCATAGAGAAAGACTTGAGAAAAAAAAAAAAAGAAGTGAAATAAAAATAAATTCTTATAAATTATACATTATGTATGTCGTACATACATTAAAAATATACGACGGTCGTTGACCCGCGTTAGAATTTTTTTCATTTGAGAAAAAATAAAAAAATAAAAATAAATAGATGGAAAAAAAAGGACTTAGAAATTTCAAACTTTCAAAGCAGCCGTCTGTACTCTTGAGAGTAACAAAAGATCCATTGAAAAATATCATCGACCGATATCAACCACATGTTATAACCCCGGAATTACGTAACCGTATATAAAACGTCATTTGTGATGACGTTCTACACATATTTATGCATACGTACGATTAACATTGTGTCACGTGCGACTTTATGTAAAAAGAAAGAAAGAAAAAAATAAAATACATGTAAATGGTAAATAAATGAATAAATAAATTTTTTCGGAAGCACAGCCGCGCCGCCACCTAGTTTCCAACGTATATAATTTTATACACAAATGTATGCCGGCACAATAATGTAATCGCACACGTGTGTAAATAAGTTTGCATATAGAGATATGTATACCTATGTGTATAGGTATACACGAGTATGTACTTACATACCTATATTTAATAATGAAGCTGTTCATGACCACAAGGACAGGGCGTGCCGCATGAGCACTATTACGTAGTACGCGACGAGTAGGTCCTATTTTTCCCCGTATGAATTTCCCTTTCTCAACACACGTGATCATCTATTCATTGTCAGTGGAGTTCACACACGATAATAATGGATATACAACAAATATGTAAAATCTCATACAGTTATTACGTTAAACGCGAGATTCGGAGGGGATAAAATTCATCGATCATTGATCGAAGACGACAGAGATTTGGTTGCGTCTTTTTTTTATTAACAAAGATGGAGAGTCGGAGAACAAGAGAAATATGATTGGGCGGTAGAACCAGACGTGTTTCATCAGAAACCAAAGACGAAAAGTAGAAAAAATCAAAATTACAATTGGAAATGTTTGGTCTATGTCAACGTACGTTTTGTTATACGATATACATATCTAAACTTCGTTTTTTGTATTCAAGGAATAAAAGATCATTCGCGACGTGGTTCGTTGAAAATATGTTACTGTCTTATCTGCGGTCTCAACACTTGTATACTGGGTGACGATTTTCCGTTCGTTTTTTTATTTTTTTATTTTTTTTAAAACGAGTTCACAAAGATAAAATGATGAATGCTTTAAAATAGAATTGTCTTAATCTTGTGGCACACATATACGAATATCTTTGGCGAGAATAAAAAAAAAAAAAAAAAAAAAAAAAAAACAGATAAGAAATACAAAATTCACGTTGAATAAATTGTTTACGATTTACATCAATTACCAATTGAACGATCGAGCTAGACCATCTTCGCGTAAGCCAGAGCTATGTGTATAAATGATCATAGAAATCAAATCGTCAAACTGTATTTAAATCATTAAATTATAGACCAATAGATGACCGTGCGTTTTATCTATTAATATATAATGTTACATTATGTTATCAGTAAATTCTGACATAATTTTATCTCGCGTTAAAAATCCACACTGCCAAGCCGCGAACTCTTTGACCTGGTAACCCGTAACATATATTTTTCGCAATTATCAAACTGTTTAGTTTTTTTTCAATCTTTTTTTTTTCCCCCAGAGAAAAGAATGAGGTTATACGTGAACTACTCTATAATATTTGTATGTAAATAACTCGGATATATTCTACGGTCCGTTACGTGATAAATTTTTTTAGTTTCTTTTTTTTTCACTATACTCCATATATTCATCAATTGGGGTGGGAGTGTCAAATGGGTAACGTTCTATACAACGTCATTAATTTCGTGTACGCGTATGCACATTAAATTCGTGCGATAATTAATAGCACGCTGCTAACAGCTGTAGTCTGCGTTCTATTTGAACCTTTTTTTTTTATTTGTCATTATTTTTTATCCTCCTCTTTTAATTAGCAAGGTTTCAATTTATTCATACTATTACGTCCGTTGCATAATGAAAAACTAGAAAAATCAGTTCCGTGATAAAATTCCAACAAAAATTATTATTGTTACGTGTTATCAGGTTTTCCTTCTTTCGTTTTTCTTCTCCGTTAAATCTGAGAAGAATTCTTTATCTTTTTTTCTTTTCTCGCACAGGAATTTTTTATGGGGTCATCTCGCAACGCGTTTATCATAGATGAGGTCATCTACGAGTTAAAGAAACAAAAAATAGAAAGAAAAAAAAATTTCCAGCGTTACCAACTACGGACGATATTGTGGGCGGCCATTCAAACCAGATTCGAACGATCGTCATTGATTTTTCAGTCTCAATTAGCGACTAAAATCGTACAAGTATCTGAAATTTCGTGTGTATTTTTTTTTTGTTCTATTCATCCAGTCAATTTAGTCAAGGTCAATTTGCATTTCTTTTCTTCTTGTATGCAACGGAGAACGGCGCATATTACCAAGTTCGGAAGTTGGGAAGGCCTCCACGTATATGAAAAATTATGTCACGATTATCTGAACGTTGTCGAGGGAACTACAAAACCACTGAATGCGCCTATACCGCCATCTTCGTATAAGATGTATATTTTTAGATATGATTCATCGTACGTTGTTTCATTAGTATAAGCATTTATTCCGCGCATAGGTATGGCAGCTGTATGCGTATGTGTATATTGTTTTGATGCCACTTCAAAGTGGGTGTCCTATGTCAGCGGGATGAGATAATATTATCATGGCGTCAGCATTCACTCGTACCGACGTATGGGTAATGAAATTATAACGCGAAATTTTACAACTTTTATCATCTCACAATTAGCAAGCTATCACAAAATATAAAACGTACTTCATATCACATTATAATTTTTTTATTTTTTGCACTCTCCTTCGTGCGATGTGCTTTATTATTTTATTCGCGTTTCTACGAGCTCGTTGTATCAAACGGCAGACGATAATATGCGATATATTTAGCTCACGGTTCAATTTAAGTTCAGTTCAAGTCAGTTCGGTATGCAACTTGGAAAAGGTCAGAATCGATTTACCGGTAGAATATTCTAGGGGAAATTTAAACGACGTATATTAGACGCGCTATTGTAGAGATCGCTTTTTTGTTTTAAAAATAATATTATGGGAGACAAGAATATATCGTAGGCATAAATTTTTCTCATTTTTCTCATTTTATTTTCTTCTCATTTTTATATTCAATAAACTATAATAATCGCTGAAAATTTGGAACGTATAGAATTTAGAAACCCCGGGCGCGGGAGGTCCGACTTTCATAGATTCTTACGTCATTCGGCCGGCAATTACAAACTAGATGTGTTGCGGCAAGGAACATGGAGCCTAAAATTATACTCACTCTGAACCAGAAGTATATAGTATATAGGGCGCGGTTATATATCTGGGTCAAACTTTACTGGCTTCCGAAAGATTTCATTTTCTAATATATCTTGTAACATCGAATCCCGGAATCACTGACGATAGAAACGTATATTATATTTTTTTTTCTCTTTTTTTTTTTCTATGACAACGGGAAGTCCACTCCCTAGATCGCTCTCCTATTTTTTCCCCTCTAGTTATTTATGGATGTCACGCTCGAGCTATTCGACGCTGTTAGACTTGACCTGAGTTTACCTCAAAAACCTTCGAGCATACTTGGCACCTTGGAATGAAATTTAAACTCTAAATATAAACGGACAATTAGACATCACGTTCGATGAGGTTACCCTGCAATCGTCTACGAAACGCGGGTCACGGCTCACGTGTACTTCGAATGAATAGTGGGGAAGAAATGTTTGGTCGATTTTTAGCGCCATGGAAAATACGAAGGGATTTTACTCGGACAGTTTGTCAGTTTTCGTTGGAACGTCATGGAGAAAAACGTGATTAGAAAAACCCTTAACTGGGCCTATTCCGATGGGGATGTTGAAGGGGTTGTGAAACTTAAATTATCTCCAGAAAGTCAAGAGATTTTGGGTTGCCAAATCATGAAAGACGTTTATCTGGAATATCCTTGGGCATATGTTCCGAGGGACGAGGTGATGGGATTGTTGAGACAGGACGATTCTCAACTACTTCCGTTCAAAGATGAAATTAGCAAATATGAAGGGGAGAGTTTTTTGATCGGTTACGCGTCGAATGAGCTGATTTCATCGGACTTTGTTATCTGCGTTACAGAAGAGGCTAGAAATGAAGTCGCGAGGAGGAACAAGGAGATCACAAAATTTCTGGATCGAGAAGTTAACGGAATGTATTTCAAGACACCAAAACCCTGGGTGTCTAAGGGCAGCGAATTCGAAGTTGGTGAAAATGTAGCGCGAAGAAAACGACCACTTTTTGAAGTAGAGATAACAGTGCCTCACGTTCTCTTAGGGAATGATAGAAACTTGGAGGACAGGAATTCCGCGGATTCCAAGGACGGATTTATGGAGATAGTTCCACGTCATGAGAAATTTGATCTTGTACCGATGTCAAGGTTAACTACCGCGGTACAGACTAATCTTCCTGGACGTGAAACTGGCGTCCAAACGAGTTTTGGCTTTCCAAAAAATGCGTGGATTCAATACGGCTACGAACCACCCTCCTCAGACGCCGTGGAAGAGATCGTCGTGGAGAAAGATGAGGAGGATGTTAAAGAAGAAGTAGAGAAGGAAATTGAAAAGGAGAAGGAGAAGGAAGGGGAGTCAATTCAAGTGGAAGATACGGGCGAAAGTGGCGTGGTAACCGATAGACCTGATGGTGAAGTGGAGCCAGAGGAAATCGCGATTCCAGACCCGGTCAATGTATTCATGGAGAAATACACCGACGAAATGATCGACGTAATCGATTACAACGCAGCAATGAACCTCCACGTTCATGACATTGACGAACTGGTCCTCAAGGGCAGGGATACCAAACCAACTGAGAAGGTCGTTTTTGAGGAACTTCTCTCTTTTATCGATCTAAGTTTTACCACTGGTAAAGTAATTACAGATCTCACATGGCATCCGAAACTTACAGGAGTCGTTGTTGTCTGCTATTCCGAAACAACAAATTGTGATCTCGTTCAAGGTCCTTCTGAATTAAGAAACGCGAAACGATTAGAGGAAAAAAAAACCGTTGTTTTGGTCTGGTCATTCACCGATTCAATGTCCCCGGTTATTGAACTGGAACATGATAGACCAGTTAGCACAGTTTCGTTCTGCCCTTTCCGGCCGGATATTTTAGTCGGAGGTTGTGAAACGGGTCAAATCATTTTATGGGACTTTACCGGTAGACTGACTAAGTGCAGTTTAGAAAATTGCTGCACCCAAGAACCGGAAGCTTCAGTTACGAACAATGAACTACCTAATAAAACAAACCGCAGAGTGGTGCCAGCTATGAATTTTTCCGCCGTTTCAAACGATTTCCAATCCCACCATGGAACTATTCGTCAAATTCAGTGGTTTCCATCTCACCATCGCGTCGAGGCTGACGGGCGGTTAACCAACTTGTGCGATAATTCAAATCTTCAATTTCTAACGGCGAGTGAAGACGGCTGCGTCGCGGTATGGGATTTATCTTGGGAACCACGAGCGACTTCTTCGTCAGCCATTGAAAGAGGTGCTTCAAGGCTCTCAAAAATACTCTTGGAAGCTTTTGGCTCTCCAGTTTCGAAGCTAAAAAAACTCGACGGCTTATTGAAACCAATTTATTCCATCTACGTCCACGTTTCCAAAGAGGTACGAAACTTGCCTCTTCTCAGCCTCTTCATCCACGCTCCTCTCATGAATTTAAAAGAGGTCACGAGCCCCCATGAGGCTCGCGATCGTCTCCACGATTCACAGGATAGTAACGCGATTAAATTCGAAACAAAGATTTACGACCTAACATTCTCAAAGGCCGAAGGTGAGTGTCCGAGAAAATTTTGGGCGGGTACTTCGGAGGGAGATTTTCTCGCCTGTGAATGGGAGGGTCACGAATTCACTGAAGTTTCCGCATCGGAAAACTGCAAACACCTCGGGTGGTCACGTGTCCACGATGGTCCCGTGATCAGTATCAGCCAATCACCTCATTTACCGGAAGTCCTTCTGACCATAGGAGGTCGTTTCTTTGCAATTTGGAAAGATGACTTTCTCGAATCGCCGCTGGTACTTAGAAAATGTGAAAATTCGTACACCGCTTGTTGCTGGACGAGCCGTCCGGGGGTTTTTCTCGTCGCGCAAAGTAATGGGGATTTAGAAACATGGGATCTTTTCAAGAGCACCAACGAGTGTCTTGCGGTTCAAAGCATATCTGGAAAACGAATTACAGGATTATTCCCTCATATCTTACCGATAAAATCAAACGTCTTTGGAGTTTGCGACTACAACGGTGCCCTTCGGGTGTTTAAAGAGCCGGAATACTTTCCGCGAGATGAATCATCGAGGATCGAATGGTTCGCTGAATTTGTTGCGAGAGAAGTTAGAAGGAAGCAGGAATTCACGGCGTGGGAGTCCAACTATCTAAAAACCGACGAACATCGTCTGAAAAGAAAGGCAGCTAGGGCGGCCGATGAAGCTAAACGAAGACACGAGGAGGCAAGAGCAAAATTTCAGAAAGAACAAGAGGAGTTAGCGAGACTCGAAGAAGAAAGGATTGCAAAATCGGTTAAGAAATCAAAATCTCAAAGATGGCGAGAAGCTGATTTAGAAAGAATGCGATCGATATTATTAGCCAAGAAGGGATTTCAACCTCGAGAACTGGAAGCGATGCGTAAACCTTTGGTACAACAAGACGAGGAGAGATCTCAAAAGTTAAAAAAAGCCAAGGACCAGGCGAAGGGCCTAGAGATCTTTTTCAAAGATGCTTTATCGTTGGAACTACCAAAGTTACCTGAAAAAACTTTGTCCTCCGATTCAACCTGCGGTACCGTTATCTCCTCACCCGCCAAGCTCTTATCAGGGGATCCAAAATTAATCGAAGGAAAGACAAAGTACGAAATAATTCGCGAGGAGGCAAAAAATCTAATGAAAAAAAATTCAGAGACCAGAGAATTCGACCCTACAAAATTGACGAGTGATGCTCGACGCAGACGGAAAGAATTGGACGTAGCTTGTCAGAAAAGAAGTCGAAAGGAAGAACGGCTAGCTAAATTAAAAAAGCGAAACAATAATTCTGAAATCGTAGAAGCGATTTAAAATTTGGGTCTGAACCCACATCGCGCAACGAAAGATTCATCATTTGGACAAAAAGTTTAATCGCGGTATCTTATCCATATGTATAGTGAGTCATGGAGATACCAAATCAAATAACGTACGTCATTGACTAAACAACGAATCTAATCATTTCTAGAAAACGTGAGCCCAAAAAATAAGAAAACGTGTGTTCAGAATAATCTCACGCCCTTGAATATTCTCTTATTCTTACGATCTTACGATTGAGATTCACTGTTTATTGAAGTTTCAGTTGATTGTTTAATGAAATATTTTGTAATTTTCTTAATTTTTCTTTTGTTATCTTCAGCTAATCGGGATTATCTGTCTGGCGTGTGCTTCACCAGCTTTATTATCAGCGACTCACTGGTTCCTTTTTGTCGCTGCGATCTCCTTCATAGGATCACTTATTTGGACTTTCGTTTATCTTTTGTCGCTTCGCGAAGCTCTTAAGCTTCCAATAAACTGGATATTATCGGTGAGTTTTTCTCCTCATTCAATCTTTTAATACAGATTTTCTAGTTGCGATAAAAAATATCAAAATATTAACACGCTTGTTGTCTCTCGTTTCAGGAATTATTAAATACCGGAATTGTGACTGTGCTATACGTGGTCGCATTCATCGTTCAACTTTCGGCATGGTCTCCAAGTTACCTTAATCATGTCCTGATTCCTCGAGGCGCGAACATTGCTGCTGGGGTGAGTTTCTTTTTTTTTATCGTCCCAAAATTTTGACTTCATTACATTCCATGCTTCGTTGCTCACTTTCTTTTATCCATCAGAGTTCTGATAACAAAATCTTCATAGCGTAATAACGATACTAATCAGTTTGTTCTTTGAATTAATTGAATTCGTGGTAAGATTATTCAACGTGATAAAAATTATCGAGCCTGAATTGAACTACAAATTTGTTTCTCATCAAAAATTCTCACCCATTCTCAAGTACATATGATTTATTTCTTTTATCATTTACAGGTATTTGGAATTTTCAACACCATCGTCTATGCCGCGGGGACGTATTTCTTATGGGTCGAATGGCAGAACACCAATACGCAGTGAAATAGATAAAGAAATCAGCCGTTGGTACCCTATTTTCCATCGCCACGGTGAAACGACCGTTTTTTAAATCGTCCAGAATGTTATTTATGCTATAAATAATGCCAGTAAAACATTGAGAAGGAAAAAAAAAAGGAAGAAATTATATTAATTTATGTATAATTACCTGCTGGACGAAATCTGTCGCAGTTCAGACAAACGAAATAAGTCGCTAATCCACCCGGGCATAGTTTTTTGTTTCTATTTCCCAAAACTTCTTTTTATTTTTTTTTTCCATCTCATCATAGCAACGAATCATATTCTACATAAATTCACAGAGAATCCGATAAAAAAATACTATTCCATGTCAAGTTTGCTTACGAAATCTTTTTTTTTTCAAATTTGTTTTTTCATTTTTCCAACTCGATTTAGCGACTCGTTACGTTAAGTCCGATATAAAGTCTCGATGATTATATATAATACGCTTTTTTTATTCTTTTTTTCTCGTTTCTTCTTTTTTTCCCCACTAAAAATTTATTCTAAGTTCATGAAAAATGTTTTTATTTTTTAACCGCTTAACTTAAATGTCTACTTAAAATTTTGCTGAACAACGTACAGCACTTGCACGACGGGTAAAGTAGAGTCGGAGGAATCATTTTTTACACTTCTAATCATCTTACCATTCGCACTTCCGGTACACAGTAATACGATGCGAAGTAAAGTAGGTACCTATAAGTATGTAGATCGCGGTTCAAAAGATACGAGAGCCGCACCTAATTAATGGGTTTGTGGAGAACGCGATCTCGTGTAAACTATAATACATACGATAAATACCTAATAAACCTATGGAAACGAACACGTGAAAAATATAATAATTAATTAATATGTATAATAAATCGAAAACCGCACTCAAATCGCACAGGTATCACAATAATTGATTAATTAAGCAATTAATTGATAAATATTGCATTACATATAACATATATTATTATATAAATAAACCACAAAATAGAAAAATCAGATAAATTGCAGAGAAATTGTTCGTTGTTGATTCTATATTATTATTATTTTTACTATTACTATTATCACTATAATTATTATTATAATTATTATTATTATTATCATCATACCGACAAATATGAAACGAAATATATAATATGTAAATTTTATACTTACATTTATACATTATTATACACATAATAGATTTATATACAAATGCAAATATATTTACATTATTATTATAATTATGATTATAAATATATATATATATATACACACATAATATATATAACATAATAAATGCGTGTGCTCGACCTAATTGGTTTTTATTTAAATTTTTTCGAAATTTTCAAATTATATCGTATAGATATACAATATTGTGTTTCCCCCGAAAATATGTTTTCTAATACATAGATATATGTATACCATAGAATCCGAAAATGAAAAAAAATCTCGCACATGCGGTGGTCTTTGAAATTTACAGACTTCTTTTTTTTTTATTGTTTTTGTTTTTTGTCACTCTTCAGTTATCGATTGAATTTTAATTTTTTTATTAAAAAAATCATACGTAATGGGCTATACGCAATAGGATTGTCAGATAAAATACTTGAAAAAAAAAAAAAGAAAGGAATCCGCGACGAATAATTGCGATGGATATAACAAATCATGAGGCCTTATCATATATTTTGTAATAAACGAAACATTAGAAATTTTCGAATGATATGCATTTAAAGATATTTTGAGAAAAAAAAAAAACCAAAAGAATGAAAAAAGAAAAGAAAACGATTATTATAATAATTAAAATGTTTTACGGCATTGTTATTTGTTAGAATTTTATAAATAATATATACATACACACATACATACGTATATAATATATGTGGACACCTTAATACTATTATTATTATTATTTTCATCTTGTATTAGTTACTTTTTGTTTTTTATAAATTTATTTATTTTCAAACTATACATATATATACACACCAGCTATATATTATATGGATGATGAATAAAGTTGTTATAAGTATATGCATATACTTTACAAAAGAAAATCGTATAGTGTGATTGTCAAAACTTTATAAATAAAAATTTAAATGAATAAAATTATCTCGATGTTAAGATGACGTTGTACGCCCGGTTGGATCGATTGTGAAAAAGTTGTCCAAACGCGCGCTTGGACGTGAAGCGATTCACAATCAACCTAATCGGGTGTACATGCAATTTTAATTCGTCAACGACGCGATAATCATGTTAATCAGAACGGTTAATCCGAGCACCTAGTAATGACGAAATGAGTATCTAGATCTCGTTCTAGATGCGGTGCGTTTGAAAGACTTTGAAATTCAATTTTCAATAGACGCGTTATTGGTCAATTTTTTATTCAATTCTAACCATCCGCCCCGCAAATTTTTTAAGTGAATAATAACGCAGATATTTAAAACAGCGCGGTGAAGGGTCAAGCGATTCAATATTCGGATATGATGTATTAGTCACGCGCGTATGTATTCGTACCTGCATCTCAATAGCTCTTTACAATTTAGATATAGTGTGATGTCATATGTGACGTCATTGCGATGCTTATAGCGGGGATTTCGTATAGGTAACGCGTGCATTTCAGTCATAAGCGAGACGCCGAGCTTACAACTTCGGATTTTTCTTATCGAGTTGATTCAGGTCAGTCATATAAATAAATAGTTTTTTATTTAAACGTACCAGCAGACTTAACCGATAACTATTTCATCTATAATTATCGAATTCGATTATTTAAATTCTTGGAATTATTCGCGTGTGTACATAACTCCGATTTCGAACACCTGTGCATAGTGTGTTTAATTGGTAATCGAGTTCAATTTCTAAAGCGAAAGCATGTTCGATGCGCGAATATTTCTATTGAGAAATACGATTGGAAATTCATTTTATTAACGGCCGACGAATTGTTTCTTCCCGCCGTCAAGGTTCTGCGTCGTAGAAGTTTATCACACCGTAAACGTATGTGCCGAACGAATCGATATAGTTGAGTTCGAATCGCGTCGTCTGCAGGGGAAATTTTGCCGGCAAATATAACGTCGAATGAGAGCAACTAGTAGCTTGGTCTTTCAAATTTCTTAAATTTATAAATGAAATTAATTATCTCTGAAGATCGAGAAATTTGTTTTTTTCTTATTCTCTCACATAAAGTCACGCCCGTATGTTTAAATATATCGGATGACGTTACTTCGCCTTTGAGTCGAAGGAAAAGAAATAACAAAAAAAAAAAGAAGAGAATAAATAAATAAAAAATGGATGGGAGATATTTGACGTTCCTGTGTTGATTCAGCGAATTGATTTAATTCAATGGTTGTTTTATTTGCTCACATGGTAATGGAATAAAAATTTCGGATCGTTTTCATATACCTATTAATGTATATGCGATAGAATTTTCGTCCTAACGCAGTTTGATCTACATCATTCGTAACGTATGGTCAGTGGAATTTTCTTTTTCTTTCTTTTATCTTATCGCACGAATCCCACAGACGCCATTTATACTGCACGACGATAAACGTGAGCTTTGAAAAAGTTTGTTCATTAGCTTTTCATAGTTTACCAAAAATTTTAATGAAGATTGTATGGGTTACAATGTCATTTGAAACGTACGAAAACCACCGGATAAGAACTTGACCACCGCTCAAGGCCAACAAAACTGGCAACAGCAAAATAGCGTATTTTCGCTTCTGATTCTCTGCTAAAACGTTACTCCAGATGAAAAAGCTTTTCAAGTTTCGATCGATGAAAGACGCGCCTTTATAGGTGTGTCTGAACTTTGGAGACGCGACGACGAGACTATAGATACGCATTATGGGGTCATTGTTACTTCGGATGTGCAAAACAAAAGAGAAACTTTTCCATGAGATTTGGCTGGAATTTTTTTTACTCATTCAAAATTCTATCGCCGTTCGTAAGCCATGAATAAAATTTTCAAAAAACTACCACATGTTCTATCTATATAAATTTTAGTACCACCTATTCTTGTTTACAAGAATAACGTCAGTGGACAGAAGTAATATTTTCTGGAAGTAGGTCAAACCTCGGAAATTCAACCTTGTCCCTATTTTTATGGAGCCCATGGTCGCGCGGGGCGATCTCAAATATCTTTCGAGAAGCGACACACGTATGGGGCAGGCATTGATTTGATGAAAATTTTTAGTTTCAAACAAAAAAAAAGGCACAAAAAAAATTTGAATGAAAATTCGTTGAAATCGCTTTGGATCTGATAGCAAAACTTATACATATATCGAAACAATATTAATTCACTTCTATAATTGGAACCACCGTTCTTGAAAATAGAATTTCGGTATGTACATAACGCGTATCAAATTTCTTCTGGCAATTTTATTTATACAAAAGATACATGAAATGCAATCGAGGTTATCAAAACTGTTCCAGAGAACTGCAGCTTGTTGAAAAGATCGAGTAAAAATAATCAGAATCTCGCGTCATGCGCCGAATCTGGCTCGTGACTCATATTGTCAGTCGGATCTTAAAAATGAAGAAAAAACAAAAACTAAAGAAATTCATCGACACTGAACGGCTGGTTGAGATAAAGTAATTTTCAAACGTTCTCGATCGATGGGCGGTAATAAATTCTTCTAAACTTCTTTCTTTGCGCTTTTTCAAAACAAGTTATTTTTTTTTTTTAAATCGTAAAGACGCGAATCGGCGCGATGAAATGGAAAAAAAACTACGCGCACGAAATGTGAGAAAGTCGGTGAATAAAAAAATGACGTCCCTTCTTCGCCCACAAAAGCTGACGTAGAAGGTTCGAAGGCTCTTATGGGTCACGTCATTAATTACGCAATGCATGATGCGAGGTATGAATAATAGCAGAGAATATCCGGTGGTAACAACGGGAATTCTTAGTACTTCGCGTCATCGAAAAGGTTAAACTGTACGAGGAGAATAAATTAAATTAGATTAAATAAAAAAAACAATTGTTGATATAATCGTAGGTCTTGGAATTCCTGTTGTACATCCTGATATCATCTTGTGATTTTTATATTCACAGATTTTTCTTCAAAAGACGCCCCCATAATGTCTCACTCAGTGACCATAAGAACGACGACTACTACAACAGGTGGTTCGAGCATTATACTGAACACTTCGTACCTGAAAACATTACCTGGAATTTTGAAACTTCTCGAAGTGGTCTGTATTAACAATGAGATACGTAGGATGTGGATGAAAACCAAATCTTTTTAGTAATCTTTCCACTGTCATTTTTTTTCTATTTTTTTTTTTTTTTTCACATGACTCGAGTAAGTCTTGAAAATCTTATAGTTTTATTCGATCAAGAAATTTGTAATTTATGATCCATATCGGCCGTGTTTCTTTTTTTTTTTTTTTGATTCATCGATAAGCTTGAAGTGACTCATTTGAATTTGATTTTCAGTGTCTGGGAATCGTTTGCGTTGGGATAGCTGGGCACGATTTTAGCTATTATGGTACTTGGACTACAGCTAAACTGTTCTTCCTTTTAATGGTTACGACGTTCCTCATAGCTTCTTTCATTCTTCTGATATCCTGTCTCGCGTCTCTCTCGACCGGGCCAATAATTTCGAAGACAATTTACGTGAGTATAATAATCGAAGTAGCAAAAAAAAGAAAATCTGCACGTAAACGTGGAAGAAAAAATTTCCCGACTCATATTATACCTCGAAAATATTTTCCGATTTTCAGGAGGTGAATTTCCACTCAATTGGTTTCGGTCTGCTGCTCGCAGCCTCTTTAACTCTTCTCGTGGAAGTTAATCGCTGGGGTCGTTATCGGACTGCAAATTACGAGGCGCTTTTTGCAGCAGCGGTAAGAAATTTTTGAACAATAACGAGGAGAATGTTGAAGACTTTCAAAAAAAAAAGAGGCAGATAATGATCGGAACGATCAAATTTATCAATTTTCATTTATGTATTTGAATTTTTTTTTTACATTTCAGATTATCGGACTGGTCAACGCGGCGTTGTATTTGATCAGTACTATTTTAGCACTCAGATCTTACAGAGGACTTTAAGAATTCTTCATCTTCTGAAGAAGAACTATATCTTCTTTTTTCTTTTTTAACAAGGACTAATTCATGCTATTGGAATCGCGCAAATGAAGAGTAAAAATTCTGTGATAATTACAGAATCGTTAATCAACAATTATGAAGTGAGAATCAAAAAATTGTGATTGATCTTCGCATCGTTTGATTCGAGACAGTAATTATAGATTTTCAAATTTGCTCGATGTGCTTTCTTAGCTACTTCGATTCGGGGCGCGGTTTTTACCCGATTGATACGATAGTCTTTATACTTTTATAATAACACTCGTGAGAATTTTTAACAATTGTACTTAGGATCTTTCTATAATTATTGTAGAATATTTTTTTACGATTTAGAAAGAAGAAAACAAAAAAACAAAATATAATCGCGACAAACCAGCGTGAGATAATCCTGCCAAAAAATTCACTTTTTCTTTTTTACCATTTGTAGGTACTATCGTTGTCATTAATGAACCCCTTAGAAAAAAAGGGTTGAAATTTTGGTCTATTTAAAAACTAAATAACAAAAAACTCAAGAATTTTCATTTACAATTTTAACTAATATAATGACAATTTCACAATCACCCATAGCGTCATACGATCATTTATTTTATTTATAAGATTATTAATTAAATAATAATAATAAAATTGAAAAAATCGATGTGTACTTATATTTTACGCAATTTATATTACATACGTAGTATTATATACAGTGAATAAAGAAAAAAAAAATGAAAAATAATGAATATGGTGAAAAACATCAACCCACAAAATCGGCGCACGTTCCGGATCTAATTGATAAGAAAAAGTCGGAGATGGATGTAGGGTATAAAATTTTTTTGCTTACTTAGAGGCATCTGCGGTGGGCTTAGAAACGCCATAATTTCCTGTACTGCATGTGTCGCGTGCCGAAAATAGACAGACGACCCTCTCAGATCTCGTGCCATGCGGGGGGCGAATTTTCTTCACATTGTACAGAGAGATGTACGCACAGTTCAAAGTCGACGGTGTGGAGTGAACATTCTTTTGTAGAAAAATTTTATCCCGTCTCCATCAATTTAAGTTCTCATCATTCGATCGCAGTTTTAATATCGATGGGGTCGTAACGGTCTCCCAAGGCTAACATTCGATTTTTAATCAGACTAATTAAAGCCGGTTAATTACTTCGCGTCTATGGAGAGTCCGGTGTCCATGTGATTTTTTGTTTTTTGATATTCAATATCACAGCTCGCGTGAATTTTTATACGGTGCAATGAATTTTTGATGAAACCTCGAATTACAACAAGTGCCGAAAGAATTCACGAACGGAAATAAACTCCTACTCCTCCAGGGGTCAGCGGCCGTACAAGTTCAGAGTTTAGTCGACGTTGCTGTAAAATTTCCAATAAATAATTTTAGTGATTGATTGTTTTTGGAGTTTTTAACAAAAGTTAGGGGGAAATTTCGATCGACAAGAGACGTGTTTCAACATTTGAAAAAAAAAAAACGCCGACAATTACCGGACGGAGTGTTTAAGTTTCATCAAAAGTTAAATTATAAGCCAGACGTCGAGTTGCAGTAAAATAAAATAAAATAACATAAAATAAAATAAATAAAATGGGTGGGGGTGGTGCTGGACCAACGATCAGGATGGCGTCATCTGGTGCACACGGAGCTGGGGGTGTTGCTTGTTGTTTTTGTCGTTGTTGCACCTGCATTCACGTAGAATTTTTAAAAACTTTACCAGGCATGGTGAAAGTAGCGGAAGCGGTGAGTCGCGATCAAGAAATAATCTGAAATCAAAAAACCAACTACGAACGAAAAAAAGAAAATCTTTGCGGGTGAACGGAACAGGGAAACTGATAGTTTTTTATTTCTCACACAGGTAATCAGTAGTCTGATTCAATATCTACTGATTAATTACGGCCTCAGATACAGCGCGACAATTGGTTCCGCTTACGAAAGTGCTCTGACGACGTGTTCGGCCTGTTTCCTAAATTCTGCGGTTCTATTGGCCTGTTATATAGTTTCAGAAAAATCTTACAGGCTGATAAGATCGTCGCTTTTTGTGAGTTTGATCTGATTTCATTGATTGATAAAAAGAAAGGAATTCAACGAAAAAAAACGGAAAGAAATAATGAAATGTCCAATCGTTTTAGGAGCTCATGTTCAACGCACTGGCATCTTTTCTTTATCTAAGTTCCGCCTCATATTTGGCTTTTGCTACAAAAATGTTTTTGTGGGGACAATATCTACTCACTCCTGGATTCGACGTTTACCCGGCTATGAGCGCAGCTTACGTGAGTTTTTAACATTTATTTAATCAACGATCATTAAATAAATCCTGAGGAATGTTTCTATTCAATGTTACGTCTTTGTTTTCTTGCCTGCAGTATAACCTCGAGATAGAATTACAAAATTTTTGTAATAGTGGTTTAAAATCGTTCGTTTTTTGTTTTTTTTTGCAGATGCTTTGCGGACTGGTGGGTGTTATTCACGGTGCAGATGCTTACTATTCTTACCAGCATTACAAGGGAGGTCGGTAGCGTGGAACAACGAAATTAAATTAATTACGAATTTACTTTAATTAATTAAATTATCATAATAGTTATCTTAATTATCAAAATTTTTTATAATTTATTTATGCTCGAATATAATATTCGATGTAACTCGTTTCATGAATCCATCGTGAAGACCTAGTCATTGATGAAGTTATGAATTAATTAATTAATTTATTACGTAAAACTCGACGATCAAAACTGTCTGCATTGCAGTTTAAAATCAACATTATACCTATAACAAAACACCTTTACAAACTTGTTTCACTTCGAAAAAAAATATTTTGTCGAACGTACATATTTTCTTTGTTTAAAAAAGAAAAAGAAATGAGAAGAAAGACAAACAAATTGTACAGCCTTGTATTCGAACAATTTAATTTAGCTATATATAATTTTTACAGTATATTGTTTTATAATTATTATCGCATAATAAATTTATAAATATTCCAATTAACCGATCACTTTTACGACGATCATCTTCTATTACCCAATCAACACCGAGATTAGATTAAAAAAAAAAAAAATTGTTAAATTGGGGATATTTTTTAATTTAATTTAATTTAATTTATATTTTTTAATTACGTTTGAAGTTTGAATTTATCTCACGTTTGCAAACAAATGAGGTACGATTTTATACGAGACCTGTAAGGAATTAACCTCGCGATTATAAATAAACAAAAACAATCTGCAAGGTAAAGCAGATATTCAATCGCGTCATTTCGAATCCATATTAATATTAAAAAGGATAAATATAAATAAATAAAATTGATAGGAGATCATTTTCGGGATGGTAAATTAATCACTCAAAATCCACCGCTAATATATTAATCACGTGATGCAGTTGATTCGTATATTACGGTATAATTGCTTTTAAAATTCAATTCTTTTTCCATATATCCTCGATTCAAGTACGTATAACGTTTACTAGTTTACCATACGACATTGGAAAGCCGCTTTTATATCGTTACGTGTACGTGGTAGTTTGTATATCTCCACTTCACTGTGTTGGTGCTACTGATATGAACGTGAAACCGCACACGACCTTATTAAATACGATGGAATTTTTCGTGACGACTGTACCAGTCTCCGTTCACCAGTTCACACTCAACTACCTGAGTTATACTAGTGAATGGGCTTTCGGTCGAATGCTCTTTCCTTGTATTTCAGAGCCTTCCTCGTCGGGTACCCTGTACAAATGTGCGTATAGCCTGGCAATCTTTTCTTTTCTTTTTTCTTCTCTTTTGGTTTTCGATTTAGAATTTCTTTTTTTTTTTGCTCTGTCGTGTCCATGGCGCCTATTATACGGTCACGTATTTCTTAGCCCTTATAATATTTACGGGGTCGACGACTATGGTAATATAGAAAAGTGTAAGGGTGAGTTTCAGGTAATTCAACACACTACGAGCTCAAGAAATTTTCCTCTTCCTTTTTTCGGTTTGTCGATTTATCTTAGCTGTAATATTTACAGATCCTATACCCCCGTAGTCTGTAACGTACGTACCTACTCTAAGCAGTTTTACTCCTCCTTCATCGTTTCGCTGTAGCATACCAGAAGCTACACCAGAACCGATCAGGCATGGGCCGTCAGTTCACGCTAAGAATTCGAACGGTTCATTTCCTGCGGTTACTTCAGGAAAGAGATACCATTCAAATACGCCGAGGAAATAATATTCTGTGAATAATCAAAACCCAACAATCGTAGACAAGGATTAAGAGCTAAAGGATTAGCTGCTCAAGGACATCCTCGAGACAACTCATCAATAGAATTGGACTCGAAAATTCCAAGGATTTTTTTTTTGTTTTCAAATTCAAACAGTGCAGACTCGAAATGGATTTTGGAATTAACAGTAACGAGAGTCAAGGCATTCCGTGGAACGATGGTGAGTCTCATACGTCTTTCTATGTAAAACATAAACCGTGTGAAAAAAAACGAAAATTTATTTCTTGAATTAAACAAAAAATTTGTGCGGCTAGAAATTTGAGCCGATAATAATAGTACGGATGCACGTCTGAAGACACTGTTCCACGATCCGATGAGGAGAGTGGCCGGCGTTCAGGTCGGCAATTTTCTTAATTGGATACATGCGAAGTGGTTTGAGGGAGTAATGATACCGTCAACTATATACCTACCATTTGAAAATATTCCTTCGGTTCATCGTCGGAATATTATGATTTTTATATCAAAATGTATAGCCGTTTCTTTTTAGGGGACAAAAATCGAGGATCTGAAGAGAACCGATTTCGCTAATTTATTTCCATTTTTTACTTCAAGTAAATTATAGTTAACGTGAAAAATCAGATTTGCATGTTTTTTAAAACGCCCATCTACTCATATTTCAAACACGGAAACGCCTCTGTACGTTCAATATTACCTAACATACGAATGTCTGTATTCTATGATATGCCATGTATAGTGAAAACTCGTAAATCCCTTTCTCCGGTCGTTGGACTATCTTTCGTTCCAATATAGTTCATACAAAGCATTCCACGTTACCCCGTTTCAGACCGGATATCACCGCAATTTTAATCAATGAGGATTAAATTAACGGAAAGTAAGTAGCTTTCACTGAAACTGCAATGAAACGGTATCTGTACAATTATCGACATTATTTCGTGTTGGTTTCATTAAAATTTCACGTTTAACGGTGACGAACTTCAGTCGAAATGACATTTGAAAATCTGTACGTGTAGACAGAATTACTTATCTCGTGTCCTTCCCGTAAGAAAGAGATAAGAAAAAATAATAATTAAAAATTCTTCGCGCACACACGTGAAAATCTTCTTGCCAGAAATCTGCGCACATTATAATTTCGCATCGAGTTTAGCTCGCGCGTATTTTATGACTCTAAAATTCTAAGTAAATAAATCGTATTCCAAAACTATAATGTTTGAGTCAAGCCCGAAATTAGCCGACGAAAAAATTTCCATGTAAAAAATTTAGATCGGCTCTGATGGTTCCCGTGTAAAAGAAAAATAAACCCGCGTCATTCGTACAATGGAAATATACGTTCATTATCTGCTGGACGTTATATGAAACTAACAGTCATTATCGTATCGTGGAGCCTATTCAGATTATACGTAACGAAAACTAAGTCAGAAACAGAAGGACGTATTCCCAAAAAGTTACGTGAAAATATTAGGTCAAAACTCGAAGAAGACTCGGAATTTAATTTTGAAAAATTATCCGGGGTTACGTTCTTTTAGCGGCTCGGAATTTTCGAAGTTTCAATAATCGCGTATCTGGACTATACTAGCGAAAAGGGCGTTTATTTTGAAGAAAAGATGGAAACGATTAAGAAGAATTTTTTTCTAATCACGCGATCTGCGGTTTGGCTCACCGCACTGACTCATAAGAATGATCGACCGTTGCCATCCTGTCTGTGAAAATCTCGACGCAATTTAAAATCATTCCCCATAACGTCTACGTGCCGAAAGTCACGGTGCACCAGATCCTATGCAGTTCTGACATGAATCGAATGACGTCAATTGGCGTATGCGGTTAGCAATCCAAATTTTTCGTCATTCCAAACGTGGCTCTCAGCCCAACGGATCGAGGAAGTGGATCGATAATTAAATGGGAAGTTTCCTCTCACAGACAGGAATCGAGAATTTAAATTTTTACAATATCGGGAAAATCATTAGCTGCGCCGCGCCGGTATAAAAAGATATAATCAACGACGATGATTTAATACAGACGTAGTAGAAAATGTTCGTAAAATGAACGAAGGAGCTTTTGTTTGAAAGTTTTTCTCGTCTATGCAGATATGAGAAATCTCTACGCGTCAGTCGTTTTACGGTCAAATACTTCGACCGCACGACGATCGTCGTTCTTGTTCATCGAATGAATTATCTCCCTGTGCAGCAGTTTTCCATTGAGATGACATAAACCGTGCATGCTTTCTTATCGCTGGAAAAAACCGGCAGTTAAAGATGCGGTGAAAATTTTTCCCACAAAATCATGTGGTCGTAAAATTAAGCTTTGAAATATTAGCTAGCTAACTATTTTAGCGCTGTTTAATTGGTTGATCGCAAGATGATATAATTTTTCTATAAAATCTCCAACGTTTTGATTACTGGATTATTTTTCAGATGACGTTACCTGGTCACCAACGGAATCACCTTTAACACCCGCCGAAGAAGACGCGATTGTCACCATAGTCGTTGTTGTAATCGGAGTGATTTTTGCAATAGTGGCATTATTTTGCATGGGAGTTTTCATAGATTGCAGACACCAGTGAGTATCTATACAATTATCGATAAATATCGAATAAATTATCAGCCGCTAATTGCTCTAGATGAATAAGTTCGAAGATTAATAATTAGCGTCCGTCATCTAACGACCTTCCCTCATTGATAAATAATTCGGCAGGTCAACGACTCCCGTTAAAACTTTCACCAGACTCGTTATTCGTTTTGAAAAATCTGATCATTGAATTTTCTTTCTCATCAGAAAAACGGATTCGGGGAAGCCAAGAAATCCTCTTAGATTGAAGATGCCGCCTATGGGTCGAAGGAGAGGTGAAAGAGTTCGTAAAAATGAAGATGGAAAATCTTTGGCGACTGATATGTGCCCAAACGGAACGAGCGATCCAGGGCTTCATGACGATATCGACGCGATTGTTTGATAAAAGAACTTGTTAATCGTCGCGGTTATTTTTTTCCTCTCTTTTCATTTTTTTTTTCTTTTAAACGTGAATAATACTAACGTATCATACATGAATTTGAATGATTCCAAAGCGTACGATAATTAGGTATATTTCTTATCATCATTAAATATACGTTGAAATTTTCCTCAGACTGCATTTTTACAAAACGTATCGCTAAAAGAAAACAAATGAGGATAACGTAATTATTTATGCTTCCACATCGACGAGCCAACGTTTGTTATACGAAACACTTGTCATAATTAAACAAAGTGAAACAAAAAACATGAAAAAATCGAACGAGGTACGTCCGACGTTTAGGAAATGGAGAAACGAATCAGATATTTTTTTATAATGAGAAATGGGAGATGGCCAGTCACCTTTGGTCTGGATTTTAACGTCCTGATCATCGATACTAATCGTGGATTGTCTGGGCAGCTCGTAAGAGTGTAGGAAATGATATAAATTTGTTCCATTTGTGAGTCGACTAATTATCTATATAGGTATACATATATATAATTCTATATTTTATTCACGACGTATGTATATCGCTGCAAATTTTCATATACATATTGTCAGCCGCACGTTATGATCGACGATTGTATTTTATCGATTTAATTACAGCGATTCAAACGATTAGACAAGAACGTTAATCACGCAAATATTGTATTCTCATTATAACCATAATTTCGTGATATTCAGAATCGACTTATCTCTATATCTCGTTGGTGCTCATTCTCGGAATTAAACTTGATTCCGAAAAAGGAAAAAAAAAAAAAAAAAACTTTTTATTGTATATTATTATAATAGATAAAAAATATAATGACGTTATATACTTGTAAATAACACTGTAAAATTATACATTAATATCTCTTTTATTTGATATACATAAAAGAAAAAAAAAGAAAAAAAAAAGAAACTGATCAAAGTTCTCTGCACGAGGCTGAATTTCATGTCTGAAACACGGGTGATTTTAGATAGTTTAAAAGTAATCAATTTTTTCCTCACAATAATAATAATTATAACAATAATAACGATAATTATTTAGTATATAATATACATATACTCATTACTGTAAGTATCGATTAAAATTTACAAAATCAATTTTCATTTCCAGTTGCTATGAGCCTGCAGCAGGGTCATGATTTTATTCAGGAATTGAAAATGTTTATTGAACGATAACGAAGAGAAAAAAAATTGAAAAAAAGACAAAGATATTCGAACAGTCTTTCGTGCATTTTGCATCGGTAAACTAAATATATACGATATTAATAATTGTTTAAAAAATATAATAGAATAATCATAAAAATTTTATTATACGAATTGCAGCATCTCAAGCCAAACTGTACGTTTAATGTATAAACTTATATATCTCTATTGTATACGTATCTTTATGAATGTGCACATCGTTTTTGAGTGCGAATTGTAGATATACCGCAGGTAATGCGAACCCGTATATTAAAATACTTTTTATAAAAATTATCACATCCAATTAATTCTCATTCCATCCATCATATTTCATTATTTTTTTTATCATTATTACTAATTTTTTTTTTTGCCATCAAATCATTGTGTAGAATTTTACTAGAAGAAAAAGTAAAAAGTTAAAAAAAAAAAAATAGAAATATACTTTACTCGTTACAAATTTGTCACGCGGTATGTAGCGTAATTATTTTTAACGAATGTAAATTCACAATGCACGTGCCAGAGCGTTACGTTTCATAGGTTGTTTGAAAGTTTTTACCTTATAGTATGCAGCTTTCTTCGTTTCACGTTCCGTATCTCAAATGGAAAGAAAAATAAAAACGTGCCTCGCACGGCAATTTCGCGTGTTTTACTTATGCGTGATTAACAAATGTGTTGTGTAAGACGAATAAGTTGCTGGTATTTCATTGAAACCTGTCCTACATGTTTGTGACGATTATTACACGTAGAATGGTGTAGAATCGGATACGAGAAGAAGAAAAAGAAAAACAGAAATAAAAGTAACTAGTTTTTTCCGATAATTTAGAATTCCGAAGTGCTGAAATCATTGTAGAATCTAACTTTTAATTGTTTCGTAATGATACAGACGACTTAGCGATGAATGTTGAGATAAATCGTTTATCGCGATCAATCGACACATGCGATTTGCAATATGATATCTATGAAATAGAAGAAAAAAAAAAACAAACACAAACTAATTTTCTCGCGTTGATTCAAAGCTTAAAATTTCTCCTATTTACCACCACGGTAAACCTCACGCAATAGGTAAATATAGGTACGATTGCGCAAATGGTTTACAAATATTTATTACCGGATCAAATATGATTCTAGGATAATTTTTTTCTATAAAACAAAACAAAAGAAAAAATAAAAAAAAAAAAAAACGAAAACTAGTATAAATGGGTGTAAACGCGCTGAGGTAATACCGATCGCGTATACATATTGTTATCAATTCGCGATATCGCGGGGATTTCTCGTCGTTTGAAGGACGCGAGATATGAATTTGCTCCAATATTATTTCCAACTTCACTATAGTTAGCTACGAATTCTGTAGGCTTAGAAAATAATGCGAAGGAGGATTTCAGCTGCCCCAAAAAGGTGACTCCCGCAAAGTATGGCGCTAACAATCTGAAAACTTATCACAAAAAAAAAGAAGAAAAAAATAACGCTCGCGAGTAATTTGTCTTTTTATTTTTTTATGGCAAGGTCGTAATGGTCACGGTGATCGTCGGTGATCCAGTAGTAAATCTATTTTTTTTTGATAACGTCGTTGGACTTTTTAGACCATCAACGCCTGTTCTCGCTGGATTTCGTATCGTTGAAATTTTGAAGAACAGAAGAAAAAGGATTGAAAAAACAAAAAGAGAAAACACCACCATCGGATATAATTATGCACGATCCGGATCGATCGATCGATCAATTAAGTCACGGAAGTCAATTCAACGCCGGGATTTTTCCGGCCCTTTTCAGCGCTCGATCAGCAACGGCCAAGAACCATAGCCAGGAGAGCCATTCTCACGTAGACGCCGCATTCCGCCTGCCGGAAATAAGCAGCTCTAGGGTCCGTGTCAAGTTCTGGACTGATTTCAAACACACGTGGAAGGGGATGCATCACGACCATCTTCCTCTTAGCCCTCGTCATCATCTGAGGTGTGACGACGAAGTGTCCGCAGGCCTAAAGAAATCATTAGAAATACTAATCGCCTCGATCGGTGACACCGGAAACAGCTTTGACGTCATGGAGTGGATGACCTCAGCAGCGATAAAAAGATCTCGAATAATTATCGACGGTTTTGACTCACCTGTAGATATTCTTCCTGCGAAGAGAATCTTTCCCGTTGTATACGGGTCATGTAAAGGACATCTGTGTCTGGAAGAACGCTTTCAAGACTTGGAACATTTTCCTGTGGGATACCACGGGACCTGACGTATTCTGTGATATGATCGGGCATCTCAAGACCAACTGGACTGACGTATCTCAGCTGGACGTTGTAAAGGGTTAATAACCTGAAGTGTGTGGAGGAGAAAATGAGAAAATTAAAATCGAGGAGAATTTCATTAACTCCTCGTAAAGATTATTAGAAAAATTTAGACAACTGACGAACCTCGCCAAGGAATGAACTGTCCTCCCATGTCTTAGGTCGCCAACCATTGTGATGGTCAAACCGTTTACCGTCCCGATTTCCTCACGAATTGTGAAAACGTCGAGTAATGCTTGAGTGGGATGTTCGCCAACACCATCGCCCGCATTTAACAACGGTTTTCTGCAGTGATTAGCTGCGCGCTATTGGAAAATCAGGGAAAACGAAGTAGTTTTAAAAATTGACAAAATAAAAGAAAAACATTTCGGCTCGTCTTTATCGCACGAGTGCAAAGATTTGACGCCAGTTTTAGTCAGAGTTCAAACTCGAAACTTACTGGAGATCTGATCAGTTCGTAGAAACGATGAGGAGTTCTCGTAAACACTGTTATCGGATGGATTATCGATCAATTTTTAACAACATAACGTCCCCTCATTGTAAAACGATTAATGAACGATGAATGGAAAATTTGAATGATTTTCGTGAATTAAAAAATACAAAGGTTTTCGATTATCTACTCACCGCCACCGCACCCGGTTCTGGATGTCGGAGGACAACCACATCCGCGTATCCTGCCATCACCGCGACCGAATCTGGGAAGGAATTCCAAGTTTCATTTTAAGGTTTTCCTTAAGTGAGACGTCGTACCGGAAATCGCTTGCATAAAAATCTGATGAATTCGAGAGCTTTTATCGTAAAACTCAAGAATCGCTCGAGTATCTACCTATGATTCTGTATTTATATTTAGACTCTTTTCCGCAATCTAATTCCACCCTATATTTAGTGATTAAGAAGTCAAAGTCCGTCGATGATACGCGGTAATACACATAGACTAGAAATATCGGTTAAATACCAAAACGTTGAGCATGAAAAATGGCAGAAAAAGAAACGAAAAAAAAAACTTCACTTTCTTAAAACGTATGAAATCACTTATGACGAACATGTGAATGCTCTCTATCGTAGTGCGTGATTTTCTGTCTTATCGCGACGATCAAGTTTGTTTGTATTTTATTTTTGTATTTTTATCTTTTTCTTCACCCAACTCATGCTTAGATTATTATCACAAACCTTCGAGTGTTTCCCCTTTTTTAACCGAAGACGTAGTACCGTCCATATAAATCACACGACCACCTAAACGCTGCATCGCTGCTGAAAAACTGCAACTTGTTCTCGTACTTGCTTCGTAAAAAATTGAAGCCATGATTTTCCCCTGATGCAAAAAATAAGATGGTGAAAAATATAATTTCCGTTACAAAACGCGAAACAAATTAAATGAAAAAGAAAACTCACCCTCAGAATATGATCCAAAGGTCGATCTTTTTGAACGTAGACCCTGAGGGTCTGTGCAAGGTTGAAAATATCGTTGAGTTGTTCTTTCGAGAACATATCAGCGGTTAAAATATCGTGTCCAACAAGTCCATGGTGAAGATTTAAAAGCGGATGAGGATTCACCGTCTGAACGAATAAATTTGGATTACTGTCGCTTTTGTTTCTGATTAAATTTCCGAATGGAATTGGCGAAGCGCTGCGTTGTCCGCCATGAATTTTTAACACCTGATCTTTCACATCGGAGTCAGAAGCAAAGTGCACGTTTCCCTTGTGCGTTACTGGCTGAAGCAAATTGCTGTGCGTTTCTAATGATAAATTAAAAGAAACATGATAAGAGAAAGCGTGAGAATTAATTGCGGCAATCGAATTAACGGAATATTCTTACCTGCTTGATCGAGATGATCCCATAGCTCGTGATTAGCGATCATACGATCTTGACGCTCTTGTCCCGGAGACAAAAGTCCGTCTAGTGCAGATTCGGGACGACTATTAGATCCGTCGATCGTGGTACTGTGGATCGTGGGGAGTACGTGTTTCGATTTTGCCTGTGCCTCCCTTATGTCCTGACCAAATCCTGGATTGACCAAAACTTGCCCTTCGACGTAGGCAACTTCACCTCTGAGAACTACGCGGTGAATAGAGCCACGGATTTTCATACCGGCGAAGGGAGTCCATTTCGATTTTGTGAATGGCATCGCTTCCGGAATCACCCATTCTTCGTCTAGGTCAACTTCGACGTAGGTATTCGGTTGATCTGGTATGTTGAATATTCGTTTTGGATTCCGGTGAAATTTATCGATCAGATCCTAAATTCGCAAAACAAACGAGACAAGAAAAAACCGTGTTACGAATTTATTGTCTTCCATTTACCTACGACTCGATTCACGAGTTTTTTTTCAGTCATCGAACTCACCTCCATTGTCATTCTTCCTTCATTAACAGCGTTGAGTAAAAGTGGCAGGATCGTTTCCAGCCCTGGATATCCTGGCGGTGGATTTTGTCCAGATTTTTCTTCCACTGTGTGAGGTGCTGAAGAAATGAAACGTCATTATGCGTAACGTGTGTTGATAAAATTAATCAAATTACCAACCATGATCGGTAGCGAAACAATCTATGATGTTAAGATTATCCCAAAGGGCTTGCTGGTCTTCTTTAGAACAAAGTACCGGTCTGACCTGTCCTCTACCATGACCTACTCGGTCGAGGTCATCTTGAGAAAGGAACAAATGATGAGGACATACTTCGCAGGTAACTGGTAAACCCTGTGAAAAATTCATTTCAAAATCGGTAATTCCGTAGTAGATAAAATTCTATCCGATCAATTTCACTCGAGCTTTACCTTCGCTTTCGCAGCGCTGATAATTTGTATCTCCTCTTTCCTAGCTACGTGACAAACGTGTATTGGTCTGTTGTGAAGAGTTGCTAAAAGTAAAACAGCTGCTGTCGTTTGCCCTTCAGCGTGTACGCACAAGGGATATTTTTTTGGCCAGTTACTAAAGTGCTGTTGAGAAAAAATTGGAAGAAAAAAATTTCATTCGGTTAAAAGAAAAATATAACGTATATACGATTGCGTCATAACAAACAAGTTTTATGGTCAATAAAACTTAATCTACTGATCGAGAAAACTATCCGCGATAAACTATCAGAATTTGGCATACCGATCTGGACATTGATTTTACCTTATCGTTAGGAAAACATGAAGATGTTATTACGGTGACGGAAAATATTTGCAAACGAATGCTCATACCAACCTTTATCCAAACTGTGAGATCGGTCAGTCTTAGGCTAGTGAAAGTTTCATTTAAGTACATTTTGAGCGCGGCAGCCATCGGAGCCAACTCATGAGCGGTGTTAAAATTGTCGGAAGAAGCACCCATGAAGAGAGCATAGTCGCAACGTGCGCCCAAACTAGCCCTCTAGAACAAGAGAGAAAAGAAAAAACAATTTTTTGAATGAGTAAATTCTACAGACATTTTGTAAATGATCATTTCAGTTTTCTCACTTCTTTGGCAATCGCAAATGTCTGGTGATCTACGACCGAAGGATTTGTATTCGGCATAGCAAAAATCATGGTGATTCCTCCAGCTAAAGCTGCTGCGGTGCAAGATGCAAAATCTTCTTTATGAGTTGCTCCGGGATCACGAACGTGAACGTGGACGTCGATGAAGCCGGGAAGCTTGACCATCGAACGAGAGGTCATACAATCTGTGTGAGTTTTCATCAGCGGAGCTCGACCACGGAGCATTTTTATCGCCTGAATCAAAAAAAGGCTTTCGTACAATTCATTTCGTTTTCATTCGGTGGATTTTCTGTGTTGTGTATTTTGTTTTTTTCAATTTTTTACCTCGACTAGAAGTTTCGCGCATTTGACGTCCGTGACCAAAGGTACGGAATAATCAACGGCTAATCTTCTCGTTCTGTAGCCGTGGGTCATAAAATTAGACACTCTACGAGCACCGCCATTCCTCATAGGCAGATTGATCACGAGATCGAAATGTTTTTTGGATAAGAAATCTGCCAAGTGACGGAGTTCGCTGGGACTCGAATCTTCGTTTACGTCGATGTCTTCGAAGGTCCATTCCACCGGTTCTACCTGTATAGTAAAATATTGAATCGTTCATACCTCAGATATGGTTTGTAGTAATAAAAGAAAAAACAATCAATCGTTTTATTTTTGCTCTTTTTCTTGAACAGTAAATTCTTTAATCGTAAATACAACCGATCAGACCAACGGTCTTAATTAATAACCTGGGGATAAAAATACACACGTGAAAAACGAGGCACACATGCGCCTGTCCAAACTTACAGATTAGATAAACGCCATACGATCTATTTACCTGGAACTTTGTCAAGTTCAGTTTCGATTAGTTACGTAATTATGAATTGTCTATTAGGATCCATATAATTTAAAATCATAATCTCCAGTTCCTATTGGTCACACTAGTCATGGCGATTTCAATGAGATTCTGACACTCGAAAATAAAGTTCGGGGGCTGAAAATAATTTTTGAGAGCCCGATGGTAATCCAGACGTGAAAAGATTGGTCTTCGATCCATTTGACTATTCAAAAGATTAAATAATTGGTATGTGAATATAGAGATAGTCGTTCATTTTACGGTTCTACGAATTTTTATAACTTTATCATCGAGCCCGATAAAATAGTCCAATTAAAAATCATCCACGACCAGATCTTGATAAGAAGTTAGATACGTATTTATCGGGGATCGATAGACAACGAATGCTTCGACTCTGATCGCTGACAGTGGCCACAAAAGACGTCAGTACATTATGGCTGATTGCAGTAGAGGAGGCAAATGTATTTTACATTAAAAATTATCCGATGTTTTACCAGCGCGAATTTTATTAGTTGAGACTTTAATAGGATATAATTTATACAGTGCAAATGATACTACTAAAATCTGTTTGCCTTAACATGGGTACGGGTAATTCGAAGATTAGAAATCGTGGTGGTAAAAAAAAACCGGAAAGAGAACCGGTAACGCCGAAAGTGCATGATGTTAATCCTAACAACAATTTTTCGGCGGATTTTGGAGCAGCTTTCGATCCGGAACTTTCTCGTATGCGTCGCAGTTTAGAGAAGGATCAGCAAGGATTTATTCTCAACAATCTTATGCTTTGCGTACAATTTTTTGAAAATTATGACCAGTGAGTGATTAGAATTATTAATTATACTTTTGCGGTATTTATTAAGTTGAAAGAAAAATAATGCTAGTAATGTGAATGTGCATCGCGATTTGCAGGATCCTCCTGAACCAATTTCTAGCAGGAAAGTTTATAGATATAAAAATTTACCACTAAAACGTCTCGTGCAAGAGGCAAGTTTTATAGTTAGATTTTTATTTCTATTCTTTTTACATGCTGTTGAAAAACGTCGATACTAACGACGATGAAATCACGTGTGTCCTTTTTTTAGTTCATCTTTTTTCGCGATAACAATAATGAAAACGATGATTAGAATTTCATAATTAACGAACTGTAGTTTACTGTAATCTGATGATTCTAAATCGTGAAATAATTACGATATGATTTATTGGGACAGAGGGAAGTTCCTCCTTTGATAAATCGGAGGCCTTGAGGAGCATTGCAAAAAACGTCTCAGTATATCCGTCGAATGGAAAACAGTAATATCTGATTAAATCGCGATTAAAACAATCTAATCAATAATCATTGACAAGGGTCCGAATATTATTGAGCGTGACGTCAGCTGGTTTAATTTTGTAGCATTCCTTTGGCAAGTTATAGCTAAAAGTACCGTGACGTGATCGATTGCCACGTCAGGTGATTAAGTTTTTATATTTTTTAAGCGTCGTCGTTATAATTTTCATTTTTTCAACAGAGAAATTCTGGATATCAGAGCGAGGCCGGTGTCTCGAGAGGAAAGCGATCTGAATATGATTCTCTCGCAAAGTCAGAAACATGTTTTACTTCCCGATGTTCTTCAGGAACAGGTTGCACGTCATGTTAAATTCACGTCGACGAGACAGACCGAAAAATTAACGGTCGAACCCCTTCAACCCGTAAGAATGTTTATCGTACTCGATAACGTTGACGTTAATGAAATTGCCGAAGGACCAGAATACAGTCTTCTTACCGATGTTATAGTCTACAATATGTGCCTAGAATCTAGTCGCAATCAGGGTAAAAATTGAACTTTCAAGTTACCGCGTCCTCGTCTCCTAGTTTTCTAGCGCATTAAATCTCATTTCCAATTTTCCATATTTTCAGGCTACGTAAAACTCAGATCGATGGAAGTAACGCCGGCAATGAAAGGGCAGGCGAATGATAGTTCGGATTCGGATCTTTCATCGATCGCGGAAGACGACGACGAGATTTACAACGGCGAGGAGATGTTCGACGCGAGAGATAATCCCGGCTTAAGATTTCTCTCCAAGGTTGAAAAGCACGCGAATTCCATGGGAAAACCTGTCTTTACCAAATCAATGAGTGATCTAAGAAACAGCGATGGAATACCCAGGGGATCTGGTTTATCGGAAATGAACAGAGTTCAGTCTCAAACGAATCTAATGCTACCGGGACAATCTGTGCAGGAATCCCCGTACGGTATGACGTCTGAGCGAAGACTTAGCGGTCGAATAAAACCACCTTCGAACGCGATGCTTCGGGCACAACTTGGACAGCATAAAAAATTGAACGAATTAAAAATCAGACACAATTCCCAGCAGCAAATTCAGCAGAATCAACGTAGTGCGGAAGCTAGTCCAGCGAGTAGTAGGAGTTCTGGATACAGGTCAGGATCATCTGGAAATAATTACTCGATCGACAGTGATTCCGATTACGGATATGCAACGATTACCAGTTTCAACACACCAAAACCTTTGGTCAGGCCGGCTAATATTCCAGCCTCGTCTTCGGAAATTCCTTCCACGTGTTTTAAAAAAATAGTTTACACCAGAGACGGTAAAGAGTATAGTGAAAAGGCTGAGAGAATTCAACTTCAGAATAGACAGCAAAGGAGGATCAGGAAGGCTCTACAAAGGCAGAACGAAGACAGGTTATACCTCAGGAGTGACAGGTTTATGCACTATTTTCAAGACCTATTCGCAAATCGATTGGCAGGACCTTTGAGATTTGAAACAGACGATGTCGACGAAGCTACGAGACAAGGAGCAATTATTTATTGCGACACTATGGAGTTCCTCGAAAAAAATCGCACGCTAATAGTTCCTTACGAAATTCTACCGAGCATACCCGCTGCTTGGCCGGAATGCGGGAACGAATGGCTGCACAGAATCAGACCGGAAATCCTTGACCCTGCCAGTAACGTGATTTATGTTTGGCCAACGTCGAAAATGATACAAAAAGTGCAGAAATTTGGGTGCCACATTATACCGGAAGGATATATGCCGAAAAGACAGGCGAATCCTTATCACTCAGTGGAATGGCAGTTGACTTTTCCAGCTGTGGAAAGATACCTTGAAACTTGTCTGAGTCATGCGCAAGTTCGCGTTTATCTCCTGGCGCTTATGCTTCATAAAACTTTTATAAGACCAGTCGATACCACCTTTGGACTCACCACATCCCATATTCGAACGCAATTATTTTGGTTACTTGAACAAAATTATTCGCCGTCTATGTGGCCGGAAAATCGAGCTGGGGACAGTTTGAGGAGATTATTGAAGAAACTTTACGCCAGTGTATCTCAGACTCAGCCGTGTCTTCCTGATTATTTTATAAGCAACAAAAATCTTTTTGCAAATATTCCAAAACAATATTTGTTACTAACTCAAAAACAGTTAAACCGAATAATTGACAATCCCGTTCTGTACGTTCTCACCTCAATGGAGAATATCAGATATAAACCTGAATTTTTTCCTGTCATGGACTACAAAAAGTTATTCAAAATACTGACAGTTGAAAGCGCCGATTTGATGGGGGTCATAAATCCAGCTCTGAGTAGGGTCGAAAGACCCATTTCCACGCAACCCCAAGTCGAAGAGATGGAAATATTCGACGAAAAGTTCGACAGAATCGGAGGATTTTGGGTCAAAGTAAAAACGAAGGAAGACCCGCTTTACGAACGTGTTCAAAAAACCATTCAACATAAAAACGTGATAAACAGATCTAACAGGGGTACTCAGGAATTAGTGGTTGAAATCCCGGTAAGTCTTAATAAATTTTTTGGTTCTACAACTTACTTCAATAATTCTATTTGACTTTTTTTTGTTCTTCTAGCAACGATGTGGCGAGTTGCAGGGCCTCAGACTTGTGGCTTTTCTCGACATGTTTGTGGGACATTTCATAAAGATGGCCGAACGATGTTATCACTACGGGGCAACGAAACAAAAAGACGTTTATCTAAACCAGGCTGAACGTCTGACGATGATTTTGTTGGAACAGGCGAACGGCAAGGAGGATGCCAAACGTTATTTGGACAAAATAAGCACCCTGAGACAGGAATTATCACGACCGAAACCCCAGGAGAACGCACCGGAAATACCCAGACGTAACGATCAGCCCATAATCAGCGTACCGATGAATCAACACTTTGCCGATGGATCTGAAGCGCCCGGAGTCGGCCTTTTCGTTCCCTACATAGGAGAAACTAAAGAGTACGATATTTATTACGCTCCAACTCAAAGGCGACCAACGGTCAATTTCCAAAAACAAACCACGGAACTGGACCACGACGGTACCATCACGATCGGCGAGGTCAATGACGTGACTATTAAAAGTCCTGGGCCCAATACGCCCCGCGGAAAAGGACAAGCAAGGGTTGTTAGTTTGGTTGAAGAAACTGAAGATAATTCATTTTTGACTGATTCTACCTACATATGAACGGCGTTTGGAATAACGTCGCTCGGAAGTGACGTAGAGTTGTTCTACCCGATGTTCAGCGGCGTTAGAAAATATGGATCGAATTTTCTGCCGCTAAAATGGATGTTTTAAATCGTCTGTGATTACACGCGTAATAAACATAGTATTTACCGTACAGTTATTAAAACAGCGAGCGTTCAGAAGTGTTGATTTGATAAGCTAGTTTTTAGGTAAATTAAAATTATTTAACGTCAAAAAGAAACGGTGATTTAGATTAATTATTGAGTGAGTGAGTAGAAGAGAGAAAGAGTGGATTCGATTGTACCAGTGAATCATGTCTTCCCGCTGAGATCATAATTTATTGCTAAATTCGGTGTGTTCGAATAAAAGAAAAACGAGAAATAAAGAAAATAAGAAATGAAAATTTTCAAAAACTTACATCGACACCGTGTTCAGTGTAGAAATCAGCTGTTCCCATGCTAGCGTACAGCTTGTACCCCATTTTGTGGAGACTCGTAATGGCTGGCAGCAGTTCCATTTTATGCTGCAATTAAATAATCGTATACTAATGACGCACGTTAACTCTATTCGTAATTTGAAATCTAATTAGAAACGTACTTTGAAACTTCCAATCGATAAAAGAATCCCTTTTTGGGGGATATGAAAGCCGGTGCTCATCATTCCTTTCAAGTAAGCTTCGTATCTGTTATCTCCGAAACAGGCAACCTCACCTGTCGAAGCCATTTCAACCCCCAGAGTGACATCGGCTCCTGAGAACAAGGAAAGATATATAATAAGGAGGATCCCTTTCGATTCTGCTCGTAATAATTTGAAAAAGAAATCCCGTACCTGCCAATCTGGAGAATGAAAACTGTGGGACTTTCACCCCGACTTTTCCGCACCCCGCAAGAACGTCTACGGGATCGACGGTTTCGCCGACAATCAGACGCGTTGCCATAGCCACAAAATCGTGATCCAAAGTCTTTGATACGAATGGAAACGAACGTGAAACTCGGACATTGCATTCTATCACTTTGAGCTCGTTATCCTGCAGGGACGAACAACGAATTATGAAAAGTTGTGGCGACAAGGATGAGAAAAAATTATGAGGTTTGTGCTGCTGATTACCTTCGCTATTAGCTGCATGTTGAAGGGCCCGGTTACCTCGAGTGAGGCTGCGATGGCTTTTGATATTCCCCGAATTTTGGCTAACGTCTGGGGGTTGATGTCCTGCGGCGGAGTGACTAGAGTAGCGTCCCCAGAATGGACACCAGCGTTTTCTACGTGCTCAGAAACAGCCATGCACAAAATGACACCATCGTACGCTACCGCGTCGACATCAATTTCCTTGGCCTCGAGAATAAACTTCGATATTACAACTGGGTGTTCCTTGCTAACGTTGCTAGCATTTTTTAGGTAAGTTTCAAGATCGTGATTCGAATGCGCGACGTTCATAGCCGCCCCACTGAGGACATAGGAAGGACGTACGAGACACGGGTAACCAACTTCTTCGCAAAATTCAATGGCAGACTTCAGATTCGTCAACTCTTTCCATCTGGGCTGTGAGATTCCGATTCTGTCGAGCATGCGAGAGAACTTGAATCGATTTTCAGCACCGTCGACAGACTCAGGGGAAGTTCCGAGAATCCTCGCTTGCTGTCTGTGCAAATCCATAGCTATGTTATTCGGAAGTTGACCTCCCATGGAAAGAATTACACCCTCAGGGTTCTCCAGGTCGTAAATATCCATTACTACTTCGAAAGATATTTCCTCGAAGTAAAGACGATCGCACATATCGTAGTCGGTACTGACAGTTTCGGGGTTGTAATTGACCATTATTGTCTTCCGATTCAACCGCCGTAATTCCCTAAGACATCCTACGGCACACCAGTCAAATTCCACGGAACTTCCGATCCGGTAAACCCCCGAACCTGTAATTGTTTCGATTTTTTGATTTTCTTTTTCAAATGTTATTCGATGACAATAACGTCGTCGCTTTATGGGGGTATTAATTCATACCTACCAATGACCATTGTGTAACCCCCAGGGAATTGAAGGTCATGATTGTTCCCGTTGTAGGTCAAATACAAGTAATTGGTAGTGGCTGGCCATTCGGCGGCTACGGTATCAATTTGTTTAACGTATGGTCCTATGTTGCTTTCCTGTCTTTGTTTGCGAACGGCAAGTTCCGTACTTTTTACAGCAGTAGCAATTTGCTTGTCAGAGAATCCAATTTGCTTCGCACGGAGAAGAACTTCATGGGATAGTTTAGTTTGATCGAGATCTTCTAAGAGTGTATAATAGCTGGTGATATTTTTCATTTTTTCTAAAAACCATCGATCGATTTTCGTCAGTTCATAAAGTCGGTCAATCGAGTAACCGGCTTTCAGAGCAGCTGCGAGAACGAACATCCTTTTGTCAGTTGGTCGCTCCAGGTCTTCGTCGTCTATAGGTTTTACGTAGGGGTCAAAACCGTTCACATTTTCATCGACCATTCGAAGAGCCTTTTGAAAAGCCTCCTCAAATTTTCTACCAATCGCCATAGCCTCGCCGACGCTCTTCATCGAACTTCCGATCTTGAAATAAACGAAAAATTCACGTTACCTCGATCAGCGAGTCCTGCAAGGTCGGGAAAAATAAAATCCAGAACATACCTTAGTGCTCACTCTTTGGAACTTGCTAAGATCCCATCTGGGTATTTTAACAACGCAATAATCCAGACTGGGCTCAAAACAAGCGGTCGTTTTTCCAGTAACGGAATTTTTTATTTCAGGAAGTGGAATTCCGAGGGCAAGTTTTGCTGCAACGTAAGCCAAGGGGTATCCAGTTGCTTTACTCGCTAGAGCAGAACTTCGGGATAATCTTGCGTTTACTTCTATTATATAGTATTCTTCCGATATGGGATTTAGAGCGTATTGAATATTGCATTCTCCGACAACCCCGAAATGTCTGATGACGTTAATCGCTGTTGTTCTGAGCATGTTGTACTCCCTATTGTTGAGGGTTTGACTTGGAGCCACAACGATCGATTCTCCCGTGTGAATACCGAGCGGATCGACGTTTTCCATATTACAAACTGTTATGCAATTATCGCAGCAATCCCTCACGACCTCGTACTCAACCTCCTTCCATCCTTTTAAAGACTTGTCTATGATAAGTTGATTGGAATGTGCGAGTGCCTGCTGGGCTAGGATTTTCAACTCGTCTTTGTTGTTGGCAAAACCGGAACCGAGACCACCGAGAGAAAAAGCAGCTCTTGCCATTACTGGGTATCCTAATACTTCCGCAGCTTCTAAGGCCTGTGAAAAAAAGGATGGAGATCATCGCAAACCGATGAGGATATGCTTACTATTTTTCGAAAGTTTACCTCTTGGATGTCGTAGACCGCGGCACTAGGGGCCACCTTTTCGCCGATCTCGTTGACCCGTTCGGCAAAAAGTTTTCGGTCTTCGGTTTCTATGATCGATCGTATCGGGGTACCTAAGATCTCAATGTTGTAACGTTCGAAGACCCCCTTTCTTTGGAGTTCTACCCCACAATTCAGGGCTGTTTGACCACCAAAAGTGAGGAGAACACCATCAGGTCTTTCTGCTTTGATGACCTGCTCAACGTATTCAGGAATTATAGGGAGGAAATAGACCTTGTCGGCCATCCCTTTGGACGTCTGGACAGTCGCGATGTTTGGATTAATTAGAAGCGTTTGGATCTTTTCTTCCTGGAGAGCTTTAATCGCTTGCGAACCTGAATAATCAAATTCTCCAGCCTGACCGATGCTCAAACCTCCCGATCCTAAAATCAGGACTTTCCTAGGTCTCTGAACTCCAGCTGACGGCCATGAATTGAATTTCAAACGCTCTGTGAGTCTCTCCTTGACACTTACACCGTTTGGTGAATTATTTATAGTGTCTAAAAACACGTCGAACAAACATTCAAGGTCCTGAGGACCTGCTGTGTGTTCGGGATGAAATTGTACCGAAAAATATGGTAAGGATTCGTGAACTATTCCTTCGTTTGTCTGGTCGTTAGCGTTTGTGAAAAGCGGTTCCCAATTAGGGGGCAAATTTGTCGCATCAATCGCGTAACCATGATTTTGAGAGGTCATGTAACACCTCCCAGTTCCGTGATGAGTGGCAGGTTGATTGTGACCACGATTTCCGTACCTGTTTAAATAAGAAGGATAATCGAGCTTTGATTATTTCGCCGCTACGTACCGCAGAGATAGAAGAAAGTTTTGGTATTCCACTCACTTCATTTTGTAACTTTTGCCTCCAGCGGCAACCGATAGTAATTGATGTCCCAGACATATTCCGAAAATTGGTTTTCCGCCCTTCGCCAAAACCTTGCGAACGTTTTCAACTGTGGTCTTACAAACTACAGGATCTCCGGGTCCGTTGCTAAGGAATAGGCCATCGAACTCCAGGACATCCAGAGGATGATCCCAAGGAACTACGTCGACACGAGCACCCCTGTTCAGGAAGCATCGTATCTGGTTGTATTTCAGACCGCAGTCAACAGCGCAGATTCTAGGGTGTCCCGTGGGATTGTACGTTACGGGTTTCTGGTGTGAATTGAAGATGAAATTTAATATAAAAAAAAAAAACTAAAGACATTTTTTGGTGTTTCTTGTTTTGTTTGTCTCACTTTTATCGACACCTCCGCAACTAAGTTTCTCTTATTAGGATCCGAGAAAGCTGGTAGCGGTTGTTCGGGATCTGGAGTGGAACCGCTTATCACGATCCTTCCAAGAATACTGCCCTTCTCCCGGATTATCTTCGTCAAAGCTCGAGTATCTATACCACAAATACCAGGAACATTTTGCTCCTTCATCCAAGCCGACAAGGTTCTTGTTTGCCGCCAATGACTCGGCGTCTCGCAAAGTTCTCCAACTACCAAACCGGCAGCCCATATTCGATGGGATTCGAACCAGCTGATTAGAAGAAAAATAATCATGATAATAATTATGATAACGGATCGAAAGCTTTTGAATTTTAATATTCAGTGTTAAAAAAAAATAATTTTCGGCCTAGCAGTTTGGAAAACTCACTAAGGCAGACCATGCGGATCTTTCTGATCATCCGGAAGCCCGTAATTCCCAATCAATGGATAGGTGAGGACCAAAATCTGGGCGTGATACGAAGGATCCGTCAACGATTCGGGATACCCGACCATACCCGTCTGAAAAACTGTAGAATAAGGAAGTAATTTAAGTACCAACATTTTCTTTTTCGTACCATCTGAAATTGAGTAAATTTAGAGAGCGGGAAAAAAGTCGCTGTCTTATATATCGAGTAGTAAAAAAATCATACGAGACTCATCGCCTATAGGAACCGGCTTATATGATATGCTAGTAATCGATAACGTTATTATTTGAAATAGTGGAGCGATAAGTAATCAGTTTTGATTAATTTTTATTTCGCTTTCCACAGCTCGATTACAACGAGAAGAATACATTGTTCTTCGATTCCACGACGTTTTCTTCAGTTTTTTTTTAAATATCTTATACAATCGTCCTTTAAATTAACCGGAGATTGATTGTCCTGATCATGAAATAGGTCCGAAGGCGTTCTTTTGAATAAATTGAATGACAAAAAAAAGAAAGACTGAATGGACGCACACGGAGGTAATGAAATTTTTGAAGTATCAAAACATCGATGAATTCCCTACATGCCACGTGCTGGAGAAGCACGTTGTATGTCTTCTAACAGTTCGACCTTGCGGACGACCACGTGTTAAGCGCGAAATTATCGGCTACACGCGGCGGCGGCGGTGGCGGCGGTGGCCGCGATGTACATACAGTACTCCGAGTTGACCGCATGTCGAGAGTAGATGATAAATGATATTCGTTTGAAATAATATCAACTACAATAATTCATGAACGAAATTTCACATAGAGATTCTAAATGAACTAACCGACTTCTCCATCGACGGGAACTGCGGCGCCGAATCCTCGGCCACGCAATACGGTCCCATCCTCGAGGAGGATATAACTTCCTCCCAACGTGGGTTTTATCGCGTCGGGACACATGGTGTACCTGATATTGAACAAGCGCACTGGACTATCGACGGTCCTCTGCGCACTCAATTCCCTCTTAACTGAGGGACGACTATGACTATACTAAATATTCGCTGCGCCGGCTCTCGGCATGGTCTGGATGAGGATGAAATCCAGGGGAAAGAGGGGCAGGGATCCGGTCAGCATTGGCGTCGACACTCTCTTCGGGTACGTCATTCTCGGTACTCTAGGTATTGTACGTTCATCCGTATAGCTGAACAATGTTTCAATTTACCATCGGGATGTTTGGCTAAATTTAATTCTTATACATCAGTTCACGTTACAAGCGTAGCAGATCGTTTAGCACGATTGGGTGATCGGTACAGACGTACCGTACGTATATGTGACACCATATGAACTCAGTGACCGTGAACTCCGATGGCCTACTCATACGAGAGTTTATGGGGCCTAAAACTAGTTCGAGAAACCGGAACGCAATCTGATATCCATGAATATTTGATTGCCAAGTTTTCTTTTATTGATATCCAAAGGTTTATGGGATATTTTGATCGGACGAGGACTGATTTGAGACGGAGAAAACGATAAGGGCACTTTTTTCATTTGCATTCTCATAACGTATACCATGCGCGTATGTAAGCCAACGTTTTATCTGATGGTAGGTTTCCACTTGGCCATTAAAAAATACCGGCGCCAATAGCTGAGCTGATGTGAGATTGTTAATTGAATCGATTTTATTGATTTCTGACCTAACAGCGATCAGAGTTCGTCGGAAAGCAATCATGGAGCCCGTAGATCAGATAATTGGAAAAAAAAACGCAAAGAAACTGGAGTGTTTTTCGATTCCAATTTTCAAAAAATCCACAGAGCTTTGCCCAAGGGTTTTATCTTTTATTTTTTTTTTACGGCGAGCTAGCAATAAAGCTCGAACCAACGGACCGGGGTCAAGGTTATAATTTTTGACACCGCGGAATTGGATGGAATTTTTTATCATCAATTTTGCTAGATGTCGAGAAAAAATTTCGAGCTGAATTTTCTGTTCGAAATATTAGTGCCTACTCCTTTTTCATCGGCTTATGGATTTACGGTTCGAAAAATTGTTTGTTCGGACGAAAAATTTGACCAGGTATGTCCATACCTGCTTCCACCGCTACCCGATTGTCGGAAAATACCTAAGTACCTAAGTACCTAAGTACGACACAAGGACGGCCAGCTGCCTCGTAAAATTCACAATTTACAAATTTAAGGAGAATTTTGAGTTGGTAAATTTTTAATTAACAAATTTTTAATCTTCACGCAGCCAGATGGTGGTGGGTCCAATCAGAGGCTTTTGGATTTTTTGAGAATAAAATTCGATCCGCTATCAGACGACCTTTCGCATAGTAAAATTCCATCGATGAAGGAAACAATTTATAGCCCACGCTGAAATGAAATACATAAAAAAGAGTGTGGGTCAGGATTGTTTTTTAAATAACAATTTCTCGCGCCATTTTTAACGTTCTTAAACTTACTTATGCTCAGGCATTGATGGAGCGACTCCATCGCGCTTGACATTTTCTAACATTTGATCGTGAGTAGCTTTGAGTTCGTTCCAATCGACTCGGGTACTCTGGTTACAAACGTGATCTCTAATTTTGTATGAGATATCTGCTTTTTCGTAGATATCTTCGTACTCTTCTCTTCCCAGTTTCTTAACGTTGCCTTCTATTCGAACCTGTTAATAAAAGTTTGAATTTGAAACGTCCGCTTTTTTCATGACTAGGGAGATAAATGATTTTTGTTTTTAAATATTTCACCTGTCGCGAGACTGATTCACCGCTTTCCCTTCTGTATGCCCAATGGAAGCACATTGCTGCCGATGGAACTTTGCTCTGCATTGGCAAAAATTATTAAACTCGGTGGTTCGTGCGATGAATTATTAAAAACACGTTCATAATTTTACCAAATCTTGAGATTTTGGGCTGCGTCCATCGGTCATCATTACGAAACCATCGTCGTCTAATCTTCCAAGAAGGAGATATCGGGCGCTGACTTTCCCGCAGCTGATGATGGTGATAATAACAATGAAATGTCACCATTTTATTTGAATATAATTCAAAAAGTAAGAATTTTTTTCAACTTATTTACCCGGATGTTGTCGCCAGACAAAAAGTTTTCGCCACGGGGGTAGAAAATGCACGCGCTTCTTCTAGCCAGTTTTTAAAAAGTACAATGGGATCGTCATTTTCGACCACTATATGGGTCAGATCTGAAACTACCTCCTGTCAAAAAATATTTAAAAAAACAATTAGTTTCAACTTTATTAAACAATCTACAGCCGATATCGTGCGTTATCGGAATCACATCGATAATCTTGCAGCCGTTAGTGCCGACTCTCAATCAGAATCAGTTGCAGTTGTATCAACTTCAACGGAGTAAAATCTATTTTTATAAATAATGCTTTAATTTTTTTTTTAAGAAACTATAGATCGTTCGAATAACGTTACCATGACTTGCGTTGCTTGTGAGCCCCTGAAGAAATTACGAAGCGTTGAATTGCAGGGTATATTTTTGACGCCTCTAGTTCTATCGATGAGAAAAGAAGATCGTCTCTTCAGAAAAAAATTGATGACGTGCATGGGCGTCGTGCGCGTCGCGACGCACGCAGGTTGTGCTTCACCTCGTATATTTCTCCTCACTATACTACAATCGACGCGAGTTCGATAAGCACTGACTAAACGTTAAGACCAGGCCTGGTTGAGACTGCGACCGTCTCGATATAAATGCACAGACTCTGGTTTACCGTCCCGCGCCACAAACAAATAATAGCGTTGATAAGAGCCGGTGCATCCGAAGCCATTTTTTTCATCTTCATTTTTTGAATTTTGGTAGAGTGGAAAACTTCTGTGAAAAACATATCCCATTTAAAATTGTTCGTTATACCCGTTATACTTCGGTTCAAAAATTCTAATCATTTTATCACGTTACTTTAAACTTTTTCATTTCAGTGACGTTATCGCGCCAACTTTTGTCTGGTGATACGGGGGGTCAGAAGGATGTGGCTTATCATTCAAATAAATCGTTATAATATATTATGGAACAATTTGTACAGAGTATAAAATAATAAATCATATTCAATTAAATATTTATAATTGTACGTTTATACGTAATTTTTCTTTCTTTCTTTTTTTCCTTTTTTGTTTTTTTTCATCATTACCTCTATTGATTAAAAACTAAAGTTTATACCAGAAATATAAGGATATATTTACAATTAAATAAATTCAATAACGATATTAATTAACGTTGAAATTTCAACGCAAAACGTCAACAATTATAAGTATTCTACAATAAAACGAGATAGAAATAATAATAATAATAATAATAATAGAAAAGGGGGAAAAAATATATAAGTTTATCACATGTGGATCATTTTTTTTTTCATTTTTTTTTCTCTCCTCAACGTATAGTTATTTATATATGTATAGTCTTCTGTAGAAAAAAATCAATGCTTCGTGCACCATTAGTCATAAATAAAAAAAAATGACAAAATTGTGGCGTTATGTTAGCTGATTTTTTACATCACTGAATCATTCAGCTAATCGTCGATCTGATCCAAGCAACGTTTGACGAAATCTGATCATAAAGTCTGGGTCTTTCAACTCCTGCTTTTGAGCAGGCTATTCGCCAACTTCCAACACCTGCTAAAGCCCATCTTCGACCATCTCCCAAAAGGCAGAGCATCGGACTTCCGGCAACTTCTTCTTCCTGAAAGTTTTTATTTTTTTATTTTTTTAATGAATGAAAAATTTTCATCTCTATACGATTACTCCACGTTACGTTGATGGGTTCGATTAATCGTCGGAAATATTTTGTGAGAGAAATGAAATAAACTTTGGTTAATATTCTTGGAATTTGAAAAACTATAAAAATTTCACTCGATCATAAACTTACGTTACAATCGTCGTTCGAGTAGGCTGGTTCCGTACAGATGCTATTAACTGAAGCAATGCTGATATTTTCACAACGTGGCATCGCGCTGTGCCGAAGCTGCACCCTTTGTAAAAGGTCACCTGTATAGTTAATAAGAGAATTGAAATTAGGCCATAGACTATATAGCAAACAATCGCTGTAGCTAGAGATTATTCCCACGGGGTTGGGCAGCGCGTTTGGGGAAAATAAAGATTTCAATTTTTTTCCGACGAGTTTTTGTTACAGACGATCCTTTCGACGCGTGTAAAAGGATTTTTTTTTCAATTTTTTTCTTTTTCTCTATTACTTTGTAGAAATCGTCGATAATTGCATAATGAAGATCGGATCTACCTTCACTCCTATACACCACACCTATAAGGTAATAGGAGAATCTGCAGACCGTGGGCTTAAACATCAGCCTGCGCGAAGATGGAATTTCATACGCAATCTTACATAACTGTATAAGTTAACTTTATGCCGCAATATCACCCACGTTGTACAGGATGAGAATTAGAGTAGGTACCCCGTGTACGGGCTGTTTTTTGTTGCGAAAAAAGTCTAGTCGATGGTAGAACTTTTATTGTTATTTTCTAAGGATAATTCATGCGTTTATTACGATGTAAATCGATGTAAAGCGATCCCTGCTGGCTCTTGAATTTTACTCTAAAACTGGAAATTTTTCTGTACGTAACTACCCGCATATTTTAGCGTTTCAGGAGTCATGCACGACACGTTAAATATTTAGTTTAGGTAAAGATTATGTAGTCTGGGCACGAAAAAAGAATTCAGAAAAAACGCACAGATGATATCGCGCGCATGAATATTATATGAGCCTTTCCTCGAGGTGGGTAAAAGATATTTTTCATACAAATGTGGTTGACAATTCTCGTGAGAAAATCTTGAATTGTAGATTTGAGAAAGTTTGTACTCGTTTATCGAATCTAATCGCACGAACGAAATCTCGAGAGATTTTTTATTATAGTAACGTATATTATATCGGGAGAGAATGGAGAAAATGTTTTTTTTTTATCTCTTCAGCTAATGAGATGAAAGAAATAAAATTTTCTTACGATTTCTTGCCCATCCAAGGGTGTTGCAGTTCGAGACATTTGCAGGTGGTAGAGGGTCGTCATCGGATGGCAGACAAACTGGTCTTACGAAATCAGTGAATGCGGAAACTGGTTGGTCAAGTTTTAGCAAAACCGTCCCGCTACCCTCAACGGGGGATTTGACCATCCCCACAATTCTGCGTTCTTGCTGCCAAGGTGAAGAACTTGAAAGTCTTACCGTACCGAGTCTTGCGAGCCATTCAGCTTTCGGTTGGCTGCGCCGAGCGAAATAAGTAAAAACACAAAGATTAATAACGGTAATAAAAGAAAAGTAAAACACGTAACGAGTCAACTTACCCTTGAAAACATGAACCGGTCGTTAGAAGCCATCCAGCGGACACCAGGGTCGCGTCACATACGTGAACTTCCTGTTTAAAGAGCGCCACGTGCCAGGGCCAGTCGCCGGGGGCAGCCATTTTGGCCAAACTTTGACCCTTGCCCTTTCCCCTCATGGGTTGAACTCCACATTCTGTTGAAAAGTGCATAGGAAAGGTGCGAGGTGAAGAATAATAAAATAAACTAGATATGAAATCCGAAGATTCAGCCTACCTAAATCTGAACACCGCACGTACATAACTTCTTTGCTCGGGCAGGGAGCACGAACAAAAGTAATTTCCGAAGCCGAAGGATCCTGCATGTGGACGTACTGGACGTCATCCTCCTCGTCTATTTTAATTTCTATAGACTCGACGCCGCTGAATAGTTAAAACGTCGATTTAATCTCCAGTGATTCATCAAAGTATAGAAAAATTTTAAATGAAATCTGAGAGAGCTCGATTTCTGTGGTATAAGGGAAAGACGCGACTTACTTGTAGGTAAGAAGACTGCAGAGAGAGCTGGCCGCCGTTTGAAGAACGTTTTCCATTTCTGGTGCCGGAAGAGATGAATTCAGGTTTTCCGTGCAGAGCTTTCCAATGCTACCCTTTTCATTGAATATCACGTAACCTTCCCTACTGTAATTCGCATAGTGGGGAGTATCGGCCGGCTGTAACTTCAACGAATTCAAGCTAGTCGCCAAAGTGACTGTGAAAAAGAAACAAAAAAAGATTGTAAGAAAAACTATGGATGACATAAAAACGTGGATTCATTTCAGACGCTTCGGATTTATACTCACGACAGTCCTTCTCGTCACTTCCGTTCGGGCAATCGATCGATCCGTCGCATCTTTTACTTCTGGGTATGCAAGCTCTTCCGATACCGCAGTGTAAACTATTTTCGGGGCAGTAAGAGCAACTTTTTTCATCGGAAAGATCCGGACAGTCGATTACTCCGTCGCATAGACGTGGTGATAACGCGCGGGCCTGAAGATCCCGAACGCAGCCTAAGAAGGAATCGAATGGAATTCTTTTTTAAATCATTCAGATCATTGCAGATCGTATCGAGTATTTCGTGCCCAGTTGTATAGGGTCACCGTTGCGCTCATTGGCCTTTTTCTCTCTCCGTAACGTTACGCGATGAAAACTTTAAACAGGTTTTTTTTTATCTACGTATTACGTTAACTACAGGGTAATGTAAATTTTTACATAAGATCACGATTTCCCCGGACGTGCGCAGCTGGGGATCAAAACGATTTCATTTTACCCGCGTTGAGAAATTTTCTCCAAATTATTACCTGGCTTTGGTTTACAGCTTCCTGGTCCGGTGTATTCGGGAAAATTTTCGCAGTCTAAAGCGTCCCGAATTCTATCGGGTAAACGATTTCCGCATCCGGCCCAAAATTCTCTGCAGAATGTTCTGCACGGTACGTAAAGTCTGTCTTCATTTAATCCCGGTAAACAAGATGGCTGAAGTACTTGGCAGATAAAATCATACGCCAAACGATAACATTCCGCATCTACGAGCTCCCTGAAACAGATAAGAAAATGAAGAAAAAACGAACGAACGATTAAAATATAAATTCATTACACGTTGTGAATTCCTCACTGTATATGCACGAAGGTGACGAGGTGACATTCGACCAGGTAAGTTACAGTTAGCTTACAGACAGGAATTTAAAGCTAACAAAGTGAGAGGCCTCGCCTAGCATATGCGGAGTGATACTTCCGCGTCGTTTATGACGATGAAAAAATCAAGTAAAACAAATGATATGTGATGATTTAGGTATTTACCTGAAGGCTATAACGTCATTCTGGACTTCCTGAAGAGATCGATGACCAAGAACGTTTGGATATGACGTAACATTATACGGAAGATGTTTGCAGTATTCGAGTTCAAGTTTCGAGCATCTTCTGGGTGGCGGAGGTATAGTTGTAGTTGGAAGCGTTGATGCAGTTGTTTGCAATACAACTTCAGCCGTAAGAGCTTCCCGGCTCTCTTGTACCTGGAGACTTTTGGGATCGACCGTTAAATTGCCCAAGTATTTTCTTGACCCCGGTGATATTTCTTGGGCAAGTACCTCGGAAACTTCAGATGCGGTTATCGTACGATACCGAGGATCGAATATCACGTCAATGTGGACCACTAGGTCACGGCCGTCAACGCTGAAATCCGCGAAGAGAAGTGAAATGTACTTTAAATCGTCAACTTTATTAACACACTGATGTCCTTTTACTCCAGACGGAAAGCGCGACCAAAAATTTGCCACCCAATTTTTCAATTTTTTATTCGTCGCTGATCACGCTATCAAACGAGTTTCAATGATCGATCCACAGGAAAGGAAGAAAAAAAATAAAAGAAGTAAGATAATGGTTAGATAATTATGTAGGCCGAGGTGAAAGGTATATACGTACGCGTCTCGGATGATCAGTTATGATATTTGCATTTTGATTCATCTCTTTTATTTTTTGATTCGCAACCCGAATAAAATGAATTAAAAATGCACGCGATGATCTTTTGACTCACCCGTCCAGGGCGAGGACATCGGTCGTCAGAAAATTATGCCTTAAGCTACTTCTTCTGAACACCAAGTCCAATCGATCCCTGTATTCCCTCGATCGAACTCGAAACGCCTCAGTCGATGGGTCAGACAAATCGCTGACAAAAACGTCCCCGGCAATGACCCGAAACGTTGCTAAAAAAACTTGATCGTCTGGTGGATCGGCGCTCAGGAATGTATCTGAAAGAAATAAAGCAATCCTATCTGGTCATATTCGCTAGAAAGAAATGAAAAGAAAGAAGAACAAATTTAAACACTGTCTACGTAACAAGAGAAAATCGTTACACGATCCATTGACTGTCGGACTGCATATACGATCCGGAAAAACAAGTTTTTTTACATCAGATTATGTCTGCTCGCCGTCGAGTTGAGGATACATTTTAAAATGCTGTTGAAGCACGAGAACAAGTTGCAATAGTATAATAGCTTGTACGTTGCATCGGTTCGAAAAGGTCTCGAGGAAAGAAAATCGCGATTTCATATCTACATTCTACAGCATGTATTTCTACGTATAGTTAAGAAGTCTGTAGTAGAGGTCAGTGGGGGTCATCGTAAGTACCTGGGCAAGGTCGCTTCCCCTTCTTATTCTTTCTTTCTTTTTTTTTTTTGATTCTTTTTTCACGATCCTTAGTCAGCCGCAAGCATAATGTGAAATGTACACGTCATCAGCACGGCGCGGTACGGCCGCAGCGGTCAAAAAAGCCGCTATATATGATCAGTCGGCGAGCCTCGAAGACGCGGTAAATCGGTAAATCGGTCAGCCCGTTAAATTGTTTATTGGATGTTTCCTGACGGCGGGGAATTATTTATTCAGCTTCGTCATCTCCAACGATGATGTATATGGCGTACGTTATTCTCACTTCCGAATGTATAAAAATCCGGAAAAAAAAAATCGCTGCGATTTGACGATTCGAATTCAAAACGTCTACAGATGCAGCGTATCGGAGAGAGAACCGGTAACCGCTGTGAATGCGGTAACAAGCCGTTTGAAATGCTAATAGAACCTGAAACGTTTCTAATAATTGAATATAGCTACTGAAAACGTTTACTGCAGTATATGTATGTGTATGTGTAAATATTTTCTCATATAATATAGTATATCTATGGTATACCTAAACGAAATTTGCAATTGCAATGATTTTAAACATCAGAGTAATAATTTCTAGAAAATTTATACAAACGCATATAAACCACGCTTTCTTAGACTTATAACTGCGCAACGAGAGAGAAATTATTATATTCCAAAGTATTATAATTCCGTTAAATCGTTAAATTTACGGAACCCAAATTCCGTTTTCTGCAGAGCGCATGGCGGAATCGGGGCACGCGTGTTGAATTACACCTATATTACAATAATCGATCTATCGGAAACGATGATCTTCGATTTGACGTAAGGTTTACCGTTACACGAAGGTTCTGGTCTGTTTGGACGGTGTGGGCCGAATGGTTCTGTTTAATTTCCTATCGATTTTCAAGATCCAAAATGATCATGTCCTAAATATCGATCGTACCCCATGTATGAATTCAGCTTCGAAACTGGAATATTCTCATTGCAGTTTTTTCCACGTTTATAACCCGCGGCATAAATATACAGATATAAAGATCCGTTACGGTCCTATTACTTAACTCGCGTGCCGTGATCGGAAATTGAGTATTAGATCGGCTGCAGCGCTACTTACACCACGATTTCCAATAGTTCGCGTGATATTACCAGAACAAAAACAAGAACGAGAAGAAGAAAAAGAAATAACTTAAGAAAAAACTACGTTTAGAAAAATATTTCAACCGGGGCAGTGCGGAGTAGAGAAGCTGGAGCGGAGCAACTTTGCGAAACGAATGAGCAATTAAAAAAAAAAAAAAAATAAATTAAAGAAATTAAATTAGAATAAAATAAAAAAAAAACAAAGTCGGTGAGATGTAGAGCCGATCTTCATCATTATCGGGATATTATTTGAGCCGTGAAACCCAGTTTTATAATAAAACAATTTACGTATATGTTTAGTTTTTAAATAAATTAAAAACATATCGTGTATTCTTACATCCCAGATAAATTGCTACTCCGGAGAATAGCATGAAAAGTAAAAATGCAGCTAAGACGCAACATCCGCATCTGTATTGTCCACCAAGTTTTCTTGTGAATCGAATGTCGCTGTCCGAAGATAAAATCGAACTCGGTGTTCCCGCCCTACTGAATCTCCTCGTGCTCACGGTGCTGACGGAAATCTGAAATAATAAAAACCAATAAATAAATCATTGCTCCACTTATTACTTATTCGAGTTTTTATTAATTTATTTTTTATTTATTGCTAGTATAACGAATAGAGAAATAAAATATAATGAAAAATTGCGAGCTTTGCGGTCTATACATAAATATAAAATACGTAGGAATCGTCTTTCACTACATATACATATATGATAATTAGATATATGGGATGCAATTGATGTGGTTTTGAAAAAAAAAGGAAAAAAAAAAAACTTTTTCTTCATCACGTATTCGTGATCTGAATTGACGTCGATTGATTCTATAGCTGCGATTGCTGATCCGTGACATAATAGGTATATAACAGCGAAATAAATTTCCGCCTATTATAAGTTTTACGTTGTCGTTATTACGATTATTACTATTATACCTGGAGCCTTAAAAATCAATGGAAACAGATCACTGTATATTGTACATAATGTTTTTATTTATTATATTACTGCGGCTTTCAACTATCCTATACACATGAAAATTTCTTTACAACGTTAAATTTTATATTGAGAAACAATAATAAATATATACCCATGTATATAGGTATATGTATAATTATACATCCGGGAAATAGTTGTACACCTGTAAAGCGAAAACCTATTCACTGTGGTGCAGTCTATAATCCTGCTGCAATTTTATAAATCTTCAATCTTATGGTATTAAAACTTATTTACCCGCAACGCTTTATAATTCGGCTACCAACTATTTATCTCCGTAGAGATTCTCTAACCACGATTTGTATTATAACTAAATTATAACCGCGGCTGCTGTGCAGTGATACCAATTTTACTTTTTCTTACTTTTACCTTTTTTCTCACGCGATTCAATATATTATATAATATCTCTGCAATTGGAATACCGCGAAAGATTATTTAGGTATATTAATAATAATGACAAGAACCGACGTATATAATTACTCTGATCATTTTTCTTCTCTTCTTCTCTCTTTTTTCTTTTTTTATATACACCAAGTGCACTTTGAAAGCGATAGAATAATAATAATAATTTCTTTCACGTCATCTGAAGGGGTCAGTGAAACTCGTCGAGTCCTCTCGATCCGCTCCTTGTTACTAGACTGCAGGATATATAATGTACTTATACTTGTACATAGGTATATAGGTAAGTGATACTTTCATCCTTGCATGCGATGAAATGTTACGACTGGCACACGCTTTTCGGCCCTACCTGCAGCTAAGGTACTTTTTCTCATTGTATTTTAACTACGTATATCGTAATATCTAATATGAAAAACTTTTGGCATCATGCTCTCGTGTGGATATCGTAAAATATTCTGAAATGGTGTCCAAGTGTCTATAATTTAAATGTTAAAAGTGTACGATAGCTTAATGGACTTTTTCTGTTATAATTATTTTATCCACCAATGATAGTATATCGACTCTGGCATATCCTAGACTTTCATCTACGAATTTATCTTTATCTGAAATTCGTCAAGGTTCTATTCCTAACAAGTGTCTTCGTTCGTCCGACAAAATGGTCGGTTTTTTTTTTTCTTCTCTTCTTCTTCTTTTTTTTCCGAAGTAGCGTTACACTTCCGGTTAGCTTGCACTTTGTGTGTTTTTAACCTGTCATTAGAATCACAAAGTAGCGCGTCTTCTAAGCATCCTGAAAGTTGTTAGAAGTATCGAATGCTTGGATGCTTCTGGATGTGCCATTTAAATATTTTTCGAACAATAGAAGTGGCTCGTATCATACGCTTCGAAGCCTTAAGCGTTGCGGGATAAAAAGACCAAAAAATAGGCGGGAAGGTAGGCAGGTAGGTATGATATTCGAGTGGTTGCGCTCGCGTACCCCACGCTCGATGCAAATAAACGAGACTAAAATTCCAACCGAAGTAGCGTGCAAAACGAATATACACAATACCTAACAGCCATGAGATATGAAGTTAATGTCAGTCACGCCATAAGTAAAGTTGGCAAATAAAAATGATACTGTGAGGTGCTGATGTAATTAATGGGTGGAAAATTCAAAGTGCACGTGGAGAGATTTTCCGGTTCAACCCGCCGTAGAGAAGAGAAAAGAAAGGAGGAAAATAAATTACGTCTTTTCAGCGATGAATCTTAATTAATTGGTAGCGCATAATTAGCGGTGCAGTTGGAAGAGCTGGTGGTGCAGGAGTAGGAGTGAAATGAGTTTTATTTCTCCATTGCGCAAGGTCGGTTTTTCTAATCCATGGGAAAAATCTCATCTTACAATTAGTAATGGTATTAGACTTGTTCAGTTACAATAAGGATTACGCCGCCTTTCGGAGATAATTTCAAAACCGGCGACGATATAACAAACGTAACTCGAGCGCACCGAGAAATATAGGTAAATATAATCGACGTCGTCTCACCGTTATTAAAATTTTAATTTTTCGATTTATCGCGATTTCTATTCTCTAGGTGTACAAATATAGTTGAATAAAATCAAAGATCAGAACTTGAACAGTTACACAGGATTTAAAACAAACAAAAAAAAATTACCTTTTATACCATACATTATAGAAAATAAAATATTACACGCTTCGTATACATGGTGTAAAAATGATAAAACAATTACGTAAAATGTGAACAAATTGTGAACACCCCATATGTATAATGTGTGTAAATTTACACCTGACTAGTATAATAATCTAGAACTCTATAGAATAATAGAAAAAAAAAAATTTATAGACAATGGGAATTTGCCTTAGGCGTATAGGTAATGCAGATATACATATAATTGTTACGAAAGTTTCAGGCCTTATAATCTGCACTGATTCTTAAGGAATTTTATATTCCGAAACGATTTTGTAAATCCACCTGTTAATTTTCCAATTAAAATTTTTACAGAGTACATATAAATATTACGACGGTCTGATAGCGTTTCATGATTTTTTAAATACTGCAGTACCATACGTAAATTCATTGCAAAAAGTTTAAAGTCGCCTCCGCGTAGTTCGTTGTGACGTAATAATAAAATTTAAAGGTCGCGATATGCCGAAGCTATTCCTCAACGATCGAGGATAATTTTTTCTTTACTACTTTTTTTCTTGTTTCCTTTTGTTTTTTTTATTTCTTCCAATAATTTTTTGCGAATGTGTCCCATCGAATTTATCATCACGTTTAAACTTTTAAATAAACTTTCAAGTCCTGCAGTTCAGCTCGTTTTATTCTCCTCGTATACCACCGTCCGTATTGAGAAATGACCAATGGCGCAATTACGTAAAATATGAACCGAAATTCGTAATTCAACAGGTGCGCGCACTACCTGCAGATTATTCAATACCCGATCGCATCGAAGTCTAAATTATTATTTTTATGATTATTATTATTATTATAAATAAAGTATACCTGATGTATTATACTAAAGAATTTATTTATTTATTTTCTTTTCGTAAATCTTTTTTGTACCAAACCGCCAGATATCGTTTGATTTTCCACAGTCATTAAATATAAATCGTTCCTCTGATGATAGAAATCGATATTCTTTGGCGACTGATCCAGTTACCCTGAAGTATAAATGTCACAGCGTATTACATGCATGATGTGAACTTTCAAGGTTTATAATTCTGCTGATTTGAAAGTGGATTTCAATGTCAAACAACGGCTCAGGATCAAAAAAAATAAAAATAAATAAAAAACAAGGGGTAAAGAGAAGGTGTAAGAGAGAGAAAGAGAGAAATAAGAAGGAGAAAATAGAAACCCTAGGTGACGTCAGTATGCGTTATTCGCAGAAAAATATTCATGACGAAATATGATAAATTATTGATAACTTTGATCAGAACACCGCGGGATGAGGTGCACCTTTATAAAACAGAATATGATTTGTTCCTGCATTAATATTTCAGAAATTTTTTTTTCAGTAATTGTGTTACGGGGAGATGAATATACATATGTAATAACTAATTAACTCATATATTATGATATATTATAAATAAGGTCTAGTAGATTTTTATCCGACAAACAAGTTACACTTTCTTAACTAATTTTTTCTCTTTTCTTTTTCTTCTTTTTTCTTTTTACTTTAATTACATTTATATGGTATACAGAAGCTGTATACGGTATATAATATCATATTATACAGCTGTTGCCGGTATTATAACTATACATGTCCAAAAACGGTATAAATTTTCTAGCCCACCGTAAAATATACTAGCGCGTAGATTTCCGGTGAATGTGGAAAAACTGAAAGACGCAGGATATTAATGAAAGAAAAAAATCTAAAAACCCACCAAGAGCACGCGACGTGCGAGCGCATCTTGTCGTCCCGTGCGACGACGACGCGATGTTATGTGCGGTAGCTTGTGTTTTAAAAAAATTTTACGAATGACTGGGCGTTGTCGAGGTTGAGGAAGTTATAACGGTATCAAAAAGTCCAACCTCTCGTATAGTACGATAGTACAGATATAGGTATGTATAGAGACACGAATACGTGTACAGGACACAGAGATATGTCAGCATCTGCAAGTTGGTGTGTTTTCGAACGAACCTCAGGCGATCATCGAGTTACCACCGCGAGGTACTCGCGGCCTACCGTAATGGAAGAAGGCGCGTCGACATCCTTTTAAATAAGAGTTAAGTTGTGGGTGACCCACTGGTAGGTTTTACTATACGTAAAATCATGCGTGCGTGTCCGAACTGTATGTGCAGCACCAAAGAATTCTTCGCTCGGTTTAGGTCGACAAAGAACAAGGTCGAGGTATGTGCTGTCTATACACGTAACGTTCATGTGTACATACGTATAGAGAAATTTGTAATTCATGATCAAAGCTTTTCAAAACACGATTTAAACATCGCCGAGGTGCAGCATGAACAATAAGAATGAAATGGGTGCAGGTTCTCTTTACTTTTTTTTCATTCTTTGTCCATTTTTTTTTTTGATTGCCCAATTACCAACGGTTCACATACGTAATCCGATCGGATCGATGTCTCATACATTCACGCGAAGAGCTCCGATTTTTATTATTTCTTTCCAATTTTTCCCTCAGAAATTTTACCTCAAATAAATACCTGTATAATATAGCTACTGATCGTCGCGTCTCTTTGATCTTAATATTTAAACTCGGAATCGTTGCAATTAAAATGCAATTAAGATTGTGATCTGTGAACATTGACCCGTCGCAAAAACCGTTCGAATTATATCATCGAGTTCAGATTTTCACACAGTGAAAAGTTTGTTGGTTTAATTCAAGTATAATTTCGCACGGAATTTAACTCGGTAACTGTATATGAAATATTAACCCTAAACGGTTAAACTTAAGTAATTAAGTTTCATAACGGTTACATTAATACCGGAGTCGAAATGATACCGAAAATAAAATTTTAATTGCACGAGTTTAAATTATACTTGCGCGCTAAATATTTTAAATCGTTTTCGGTAATTTGTGTATTTGGTTTTTTTCTATTCTTTCAATTTTTACAGAATCGAATTCCGAGACGAACGTATATAATTTTAGTGTGTATGAAAATTCCGAGAAGATCAACGAAACACTTTAATATTAAATGTCGTTCTAGAATTCCTGCACAACTCTCTATTCGCAAAATCGCTTTCCCCGCTGTAGTGCTGCAGTAGACGTATACATGTGTAAGTGTAATACATACATACCTATTTTACCTATGTACACAATATATGCACGCAATATTCAGACCACGAGATTATAATGGGATATCAGATACAACATCCACCAACATGGCGATTTAAAATACTTATCAAAAAACGAAACTAGACAACTTCACGATTCAGTAGCCTTAACTGCAGTATTAAGGTGTACTTATATAGAATTTGATAAAAGATAAACTGGAGATACAGACTAAATGCAATTTATATACTATAGCATAGCTCATTTTATTTTCTTCGATCTCTATTCAAATTTTATTTCTACCGCTATGGAGTATAGGAGGTATCGCAGCGTGCGCTACAATGATAATTTTTATCGAGCATTAAAGCGCGGGTAAACTAATAATTATCAACATCTGGTTATATACACGGAACGTTCGATTGTATGCAAATTTTAAATAATATAGGTAGAACGAACAACGATATAACAGGACTTCTCATCGTCGGACCGAAACGCGCTGCAGGCAATTTTAAACATTTCCTGATGCAGATCGAATCCTAGTTTTATTTTACTTTATTTCTCATTCTTTTTATCTGCAGATTGCAAACTCAGGGGATGTGTGGATAATTATTTTAAAAAAATTTGATAAACTCACCTTAGAATCCCACGAGCTCTTTCGTTTATGTTCCATGGCGACGGTCATGTTAAATAATCACCGCATGCAGAATTTCATTCAATAATCCTTTGTATAAATTTTAAACAATTCGACGCACAAATCAACGTTTTTTTCTTTTGGTTTGTCAATTTTTTTTTTTTTTTTTTTACACTCCGTTATCGTTATATGCACAACACTGGTATATATTAATTAATTCATACGATACTAAATGAAGAACAATAATAATTAATAGAAAATCCTATAAGAATAGATGCACATCACGTTTACATATAAGTATATACCTATGTAAGTACGTAATAGATATACGTATATATTTACAAATAGATAAAAAAGTTGAGTGCGATGCACTTTGAGTCACTCGGTCATTGAGAGATATTATACCTATGTACCATCTATATATACAAGTTTTCTTTCACTCGGTCACTGCAGTCGACAGACAGACAGACTAGCGGCGAGCTCACCTTACTACCTGTTAGTAGATGAGTGTCATCTTCGGATCAACGGTTAACTTTTCAAGTTTAGAACAAACCCGCGTATATACCAACAACTTTATACGTAGACGAGGGACGTGTATCTGGTATACCATATAGTATAGAAGAAACGTAGAACGCAGGTAGAACGTTCTCCACTTTATACAGCTACTAATCCGTTACAAAAGTCTATAAGCCAACTCTTGACTTCTTCCGTGACGCGAAGAGGATCATCGGTCCTTACACTGCAGGCTGCAGCAGTCACCAATTATATCTAATTTCGACCTGTTTTCAAATAAAATAGAGAAATTTATTCACTACTTTTTTTCATCGTCCTATCCTAAAAACGCCATCATAGAGTTCAAACAAGATATAACTGTTTGTCATTTTTTTTCTATTGTTTCCTTTCTTCTTTGTTGTTTCTTGATTGTTGAAAATACGCGCCGAATTTACGGGCTAATTGCAACGCGGAGGTGAACGACTTTCTTTTTTTTTTATCGAGATAATTTTTTCTTTTCCTTCCATTTTCTCGTAGAAATGAAATCGGCGAAATTATTTGAGGTATATAACATGTACTGACAAAAAATGTGACCGAATCAAATCTTGAAGAACGCTCTTGATCCGCGGTTGGATAATGACAATAATTTTTTTTGGTTTTCTTTTGAACTTTTAATACACACCTTGTATACTTTATATATTTCTAGACAGCAGGTGCGAACGCTCTGCAGCTAAAAAGGAAATAGCAGGTGTCTTCAGGTGAGATCGTGTGCGCGGGCTGTTCAGAAAACGTCGGGCAGCAGGTTAACTGGAAATCTAGAGTTCACCGGGTCGTAAGATGAGACATAATATAGAGTTGCAGGTCTGCAATATACGTACATAGGTATATAATATGCGTGTATAATCGCGGTGAGAGAAATTTATTTTTCAAATCATCCGATTATAAAATTTATTACCTATAAACGACGAGATAGTTTTTCTTTTTTTTCTTCGCAATAATAATTTTATTACATTCGTACCGAAATATCCTGAGCGAAGATTTTTAGGTACGTATAACGTCAAAATGTCCATACAGTGAAATATTACGTACGTTTCTTTACTCGGTCTAACTTCGCGTTTGACTAGGTTGTGAACGTGATGCACTTTCACGTCTTACCGGTTCCAGGAACGTTTCAGACGCGTGCCTATATAGGTATATTAGCTCTAATATACGTAAAATTAACTCTTAAGGTGGAACGTTCGATAATAATTAGCGATTATTAGAAGGGCTGATTGATTATTCAAATAACATGTGATCGGTGAATTCTAACTAAACGAATCGCGGTCATGTATCCTATGTGGACGGATTTTTGAAAAGTTTAGAAATTTTATCGATCGAATAACTGCGATAAATAAATTAACACTCACCTGCTGTACAGTACCGTTCACATTATTAGCAGATTGTTTAAACTAAAAATTTTTTAAAATTTTTCGTCAACATACAGCGCTCGCTTCTCGTAGCTTCGAAGAGTTCAACGCGCGCATAGGACACCTTTTTTACAGTCGTCGTGATTATAACAGAACTCTTAAAATAATTTAAAATAATTGAATAATTCTTTCGTGTTTTTTTTTTGTTTCACTGTATAGCATATGTAAGGATCTACAATTCCAAAATCGTATAAGATTCTCACGTATCACACCATAAGATTAAAAATGATTTATACAATTTTTTAAAATTACGAGCGAAGATCGACGCGAGATCGCACATATACCGCGTCTCACAACAGACTGACCGAGCTGTTTCTTCTGGCCAAAACACAACTCTCCGCAACTCTTTACTTTACAAACTCCAGTGTACCCTGAATGTGGGTCGAAGCTGTCTTTCTCAGCGCCAAACGATCTCCGATCTCTTCTCTGTTTCCATCCAAGTATCGTACTATACCCTACATTATACGTATACGTGTACACCTTCGTGACACACGTGTAATTATCGCTCTGATATTACCTAAAAAATTAATTTTACATCCTCACAATTTGAGCACGCAAAAACCTTAGAAGATTCATTGATCGAAAACGTTCACTTATGGACTGATATCAACTATCAAAAGAGAAAACAATAATGAAAAGATAGAGATAAATATTTCTATAATGCATCACCCAAATATGGATTAATTTTGGACAGCCGATTTACGAGTTACATGATTAACTTTCTGAGAGCAGCCAAGATGATCGGATATTGTATATTTTGATATCACAATTACATCTATACTTTCCCTTTGATTCATTACATATATAGAGGGTCAATTTGTAGCCGTCTAATTATCTCAACATATAACAATGGCCAATTTTGTAGTATCGAATCGAAAGTTAAAAGTATAAAGGAATATAAATAGAAAGAGAAACATAACAGGTAGGTAGTCAATGATGCTTTATAAGAAAAAAAATTAAATTAACATCTTTAGAAAGTCGAAACGAGAAGCTTTGATAAAAATATTTTTAAAAAACTAGTTTTCTGAAATGTTTTCAAACGCTGTTAGACGATTTTCGATACTACAACTTCTGAAAGTAATGTGATGATGAATTATGCACGTATGAAATTATAATTAGATGATTTTCATTCGATATAATTACGTTTCCACTTTATTAATAATTAATATACCGACATTAAACGATACATTATGATACATGTGTACGAATTGTGTCTTATACTTTTTTTTAAATCTATATTAATAATAATTCCTTAATACTGAATGAATAATTAAATAATCAATCAAATATACGAGAGCGTTACAATAACCGCCCATTACATAAATCTACGATAAAATTAAGATTTACTACCCTGTAAAATGCATAATGCAAAAATTTACTTATTCAATTTTCAGTGTATACTTAATTATTCTATATCATCCATATACGGTAATTAATATAATTTTTTTTTTTTGTTTTAATTTTAATTTTTATATTTTAAATGTTACCCTCCCCTGTATCCGTGTGATGTTTTTACTAATTTATTATTATCATTATTATTTTTAATTGTTTTTTTTTTCTTCTTTATTTTTTGTTGAGATATATCGAAACCTATTCTAATTAAACAACAGTATGTAATATTATTTTTTTACTTATTTTTATTAGCTGTGTGTGTAAATAGGTGATTTTTTTTTTCTTATATAATGTATAGTGCTTTCAAATTTCATTCACGACGCGACGTAGTCTCATACACGATAAGATTCTTACCACATGTGTATATATAAATATAAAAATTGAAAAAAGAAAAAAAATTAAATAAAACCAAGTAAAAAAAGAAAAAGAAAAAAACTAGATCAACTATACCAATATATTGTATTATATATATGTATGCGTAGTAATGCTACAGACCGATGAAAATCTGGGATAATTAGATGTAATATGCTCAGGTAATATTATTTTGCTTTAATAAACTAAAACCTGTTAATTAATAATCAAAAGATATAGAATTATAATTAACGGGCAGCACCGCCATCTTGTTATCATTAATGATCGATCGCATTGAGATTTTCTACAATAAGTCGCATTAAATTAGTCAACGTGTTCACGCGATATGGTCTGATAAACATTACATTATATAGTACAGTTTAACGCCAACTGCAGATTTTCATTCTGAATTCCCTCGTTACAGGCGATTTCAAATTTAATTCACCCTGATCGCTTTTATAAGTATATAGATATCGCCATATTTTACTACACGGGGAAAGTACGTTCGAAACGTAAAATTAGTGCGTTTACCGTGTGATTCGATCCATGAACTATTGAATTTCTTCTATTTTACATTCATGTTTAAATAAATTTCAATGACGTCGCTAGCGTGTAGCTATTCAATTTTCAGACCACGGGGTTTTCTGATGTGATTAAGAAAAAATTTCAATCAGTTTTTTCCCGGCCCAGTAGTTTACGTATGTGTTTACTTTATTTTATTCCATTATTTTTATCGTTTATTTATTTATTTATTTATTTATTTTCGTTTCTCTTCAGAGTCAACTTGTCTTATTTCGTTTTTCTTTATAATTGTATTGGGATATTAATCGATAAAGATATTACCAACTTTTTTGTTCTTTAAAAATGCAGACGCCTTTCACTCCTTGCGTTTCTATATGCGCTCACACATAGAGTCAAATAGTGTAGATTAGGTGTATAGTTAATTAGAAAAAAAAATGAAAAAAAAAGTTACTAAAAATTAAAACAACGGAATATAAATAAATTTTCAATCTATAACCTGAATTGTCAAATTACGTCATAATTGTTAGTAAAATATTGGATTTTCGTTAAATTACGAAAAAATTTAATAAAAGCCCAAAAAAAATTGAGCTGAGACAAACCTGCGATACTGTAGTATAATATCATCGGTGCATTACGCATCCCAGCAAAACTGTGTGGCCGTTCGAGTAAAATAGTTTTTGGCAAATATTTTTGAAAATACAAAAAGGGGGAGGAAAAAAAAAAGAACTTTCGTGAGCACCGTAAATCGATATTTCAATTAATATCTCTTTATCCCATCCGAGCTGAATATTTATTTCGAAATTGTATATGGATAATTAGTGATCGAATTATTACGTTTTGTTTTTTTTTTTTGCTTTTTTTTTTATTTATTATTATTATACGTAATAGACATATATAAAATTATAGTATATAATATGAATAATGAAAACCAAGGTGATAATGGCTAATTAAATGTCTAAAATATTCGAAGGCTATAAAAAAAAAAAAAAAAAAGAAATAATAATAATAAAAAATAAAACAAGAGACCAATATCAACAATGCAAAGGTATCTAAAGTTGGGTGGGGAAAAAACACAATCAAAAAATTACAATTGAAAAATACTGATGCACTACGTAGAAAATAATAATAAAATCTCAGTCACAACTGATGGTAAATAATATGGCAGTTCTTTTTGAAGAGAAAAAAATAATAATAATAAAATTTGTCTAAGAGAGAAGCGAGAGGGGGGTGAAAAAAAAAAAAAAAAAAAAAAAAAAAACTAACATCACATGCAGAATTCATTGTATATGTTTTTTTCTTTCTTTTTCTTTTTTAAATCAATCAAAATTTCGCTATGATTTAATATTTATTTTAACCCTTTGCTGTAAGATTCTCTACGCACTGTTTATTAAATAATTAAAATGCTAGTAAAGAGCATCAATTTCGGGATTTGAAGTCTTTGATAAAAAATAAAAAACAAAGCCTCAAATTTTTTTTGTTGCTGTCGTTTTTTTTTCTTCTTTTTTTCTTTTAATTTAAAATATGGAGGTGACAAAGACACGGTCTAGAGATCAGTGTCGTACCAGGCTGCAACCTGGTTGTTATCTTGTGGTGGTGCTGGAAGTTCTTCCAAGTGATCAAAGCTCAGATCACCCTCATGGGCAACGTCCATTGTATCCATCGCTCCATACGTTGATCCTCCGCCTATCTCAAGTCCCTGCATTGAATCTATTGGTATCTGGTCATAACCTGGGAATAAATTCATCGACATTTGCAACATTTGATGTAATTTCTGCTAATCAATTAAAAATATTCACGTAAATTACATAAGAAACATTATTTTCTTTTTACGGTCTGTGAGATACCCGATAAGTGTACTCTCATGAAGAATGAAAAAAAAATTAAACATCAAGGCGATACACATATAGTTTTTAGGGCAAAGTTTCGAACAATGCATTATTATAGAGATGACGGTGTTCTCATGATCGATGTACACGTCACAGAGAATTTTTTCATAAAATTGTATATGATTTTTTTTTTTCAAATAGGTATATATATGATAGTTATTTTCATACTCCAATCAATAACTCTAGACTTTTCACTGACAGACGAGAAATCTATTATGACTTTGAGGTATTTGAATAGGATGAAAATTATTCAATCGGCGTATGAGGAGCTAGAATTTTTCCGCGGGGTTTGTAATTTTCTCTAATCAGTCTTACGAGGAAGGGAAAAAAAGACAAAAAAAAATGAAATAAGAAATGTTTTTGAAAGCGAAAAAAGAGAAAGAGTACCGCCTCGCATGGCCCCTGAAATAAGATGGAACAAACACCCCAGAGCACGGAGTTATTGATTTTTCAGCTCCAATAAACAGAGAGGGTGAGATGAAAGGTAGGAGAGATTACAAGCCAGTGTAGGATGTAGGAGTTGCCTGATTGCATGCCTTTGGATATCCACGGTTGACTAACCTTCCATTTCACATGAATATTACGTTTTTTTTTTCTTTCTTTTTTTTTTGTTATAGCAACGTAAAATCCTGGGATAGAATATTAACTGTAATAGGTATACACCTGTTCTTTCATTCGCGACAGGAAATATTGAGCTAATCGCACAAAATTATTAATGAGTATATGTATATGTACATGGGTACGAATATGAGGTATTATTTTTTAAAACACATTCTAAATCAAAATTGTGAAAATTAGTTAAAGTTAGCATGTGCGATTCGAAAACGACAATTATTCTAAGTCTACAATACGTGCAATACGTGCAGTAACACATGTATAATAGAGTCTAGTAAAGTTTTGGATAAAAACAAAAAATTTAGATTATAAGACAAAGGCTCGTTGGAAAGTACAGAAAGAATAATTTTACTGAAATGTATTCGAAAATATGGGAAGCAAGCGTTTGGTTCTCAAACTAAAATAAACGAAAAATGGTGCTTTGTTTAACAAGATGTAGATACGCAAGAGCATAAAGCAATTGTTAAGTAATTTGTACCATTAAATGTCGATACTAGCAAGCATATTTAAGTACATAATAGTTGAGGTTCACCTATGTTACCGCGAAACATGGCTGGCATAGCCTGTACTTAAATGTAAGTTCCATGGGTTAAGCTGCAGTCGAAATAACATTGGGTTAAATGTGTTAACTCTGACGGTTAGTTCAGTATAGTGCTATCCAAGATTTACCGAAAGATTGTCAAATTTTAGTTAGGTTTCTTTTTTTTTCAATTCGATTTACCAAGTTAGTTCAATAATTAATAAGGGAGTAAAGGTCACTACCAATGTGAACTAATATACAGTTACAGTTATGTTCGCAAGTAAAATCAGTTCAAGAATTTTAATTATCTATATGTATAAGACTTTTTCGCGGATCAGAGTGGAAAGTGATAAAGTTTAATTGAAAACAAGGGAAGAGCGTGGTTGGAACGTGTGACTTACCTTGCGGCTGGTATCCCCGACCTCCATGGCTGCTGTGTACGCTAGGGGGTCCTTGTCCATACATACCATCATAGCCTTGATCTGGACCAAGCATGTCCTGGAGAGTAGGTAGCACAGATCAACACAAAACTTAATGTCTAGAGGAGATAAATTGTAAAATCCTTTGCGTTTTACAGTAGAGATCCGATTTGACTCAAAATAACAATTCGAAAACAAGTCCAATAAAAAATATATACGATAAAATAAACTGCAGGGAATAATTTGGCTGATTACATCAATACATATAATACTTTTGTCTACTGATATAATAAACTGTGAACGAGAATAATTTCTGTGTCGTGCGACATAAAAATGACAAAACACGTTCCCATGCAGGGTGGTATTACATATGAATTGGTATAATTAATAATTGACACATTATTTTCTTCTTTCCTACCTCCCATATTTCCATTAGGCACAACGTTTAAATACGGCTTGATTTCAATTTTTTTTGCCAATTATTCTCTACTACGAGAAATATTTTTGAGGGAACCTTTACTTGGATGTTATAACTATAACGTTAGTCAAGAGATATTACATATGTACAAAACAAAGCGCTTCCGTTTAAAATCGGGCGTTACTTTATGACCGTTCTTAAATAAACGAGTTACATCCTATACTTTGATGATAGGAAAGTAACAGCTGTAAAAAATCAACACTCTCCTCCTAACATCCGAGTTTGTTGTGATACGGCGATAAATTTCGTACAGAGTCATAACAAATGCGGTGAAACACACGGTAATGTTACTATTAAATTTGAAAGCTATGTAATTATGTTTGCTAAAATGATGAAAGCTCAAAATTGAAAAGCGCATATTATATTATACGTGGTTTTGTATACACCGGCCATTTTTTTTACTCGACTAAAACCGGCCAGGTTTCGAACATTTTTTAAAAACTGAAAGCACATAGTCTTCGGGGCATTTGACTATCTTTTAGAGGACAGAAATTTCGAAAAAAAGGACATAGCTACTGTCTATGGATCTAGCTGCAAGATTTGAGTGTTTCCTAATGATTTTTTTTTCTCTTGGTATGAGTTTGCTTGAGAAAAAGGCCGAACTTTTTTATTGCGAATATCTCGCTGAATTTTTCATCAATTGCAAAATCCTTTGGTACAAGAATTGAATTCCCCAAGAACTACTGGCACGCAGGTTTCAAAAAATATCTATGAGCCGACTGATTGCAGTCGCACCAAATCGCTCACAATGTGTATACATTTTAGAATAAGTTAGGTCTGTAAGCTTTGCACTTGAATGAGTCAATCGATTTGAAAAGGAGAGTACGGGGCGAATGTGTGTTATGCGTATTGGAATAATGGACAAAACGATAATAATGCAATTTCTAAGCTATCTACCGGTTACTAGACAAAAACTTCTCAAATACAGATACGTGAATATATAAAAATTAAGCGAGCACTCGGTGCTTATCGGGGGGACGGGTAGGGTTGGAATGTTCTGCAACACTGTCACTTGGACTATGGCTTCGTCTATGTCACTAATGGTTGGAATTCATTCTGTAAATTTTGTGATTTGTTAATTTGTGGAATGGTTTTTTCGGGCACCTCCCCCCAACCCCATTTGATACAAATGATAACCGGCCACTGTACACGAAAGCAAGAGGAGTATATTTACTCAAAAAGGATAATGATGAACATCAAGAATTAAAAATTTAATGCGAAATCGTGTATGAAAAATCAGATTATCCTGTTTAAACGATCTACCCTATTCCTATAAAATGAATGAAGCCACAGTCAGAGTACTTCGGATATCGAATGGGAAATGGAAGCTCGACTTACCTGTAGATCTGGGCCCATGCCGAGATCGGCGTTGCCCCATAGATTAGTGTCTTCGCGTATCAGGGAGTTCTCCAGCTCCATAGATAGCCGTTTTCTATAGTCCTGTGGCTTGTCGTCACTCATGCGGAAAAGTACGCCAGCCGCATACGTCGCTACAGCTTCATTCCGCGAATGAAGTAGTTCTGTTAAGGGAGCAGTTGCTCCTTCCTGTTCTATCATTTCAGCTCCTTCTTTGTCTGCTGCTAACTCACAAAGCACTCCGGCAGCAACGCGTTGTATATTTTCTATCTCATTAAATAGTAGCTGAAAAGAGAAATTAAAAATGGGTTAACAAAAATCGACGACATCGATTGAAAAAAATGCGATCTTATGGAGACGTCTTTTTCATTTCCTTACCTGCACGAATATCGGTATAACAGTCTGAGTTCGAATGATTGCTCTATTGTGCGATTCTCTGGCGAGAATGTGCAAAGCTCCAACGGTGCCTTCGACGATTTCTTCCATGCGCACCCCGTCTGCATAAGCTCCAGCTGCGGGTTGGCTTCCTGTACTAGCTACCGACGATCTTTGCTGTAAATTAAATAAATAAACGATATATTCGTGCGGTTCATAAGTAAGGAAGAGTGTGATTGTTGAGGTTGGAGAATCAACTCACTCGCTGTGTATCTTGGAAGGCACGCATCAGGAGCCTGACAAGATGATGTATGGCCCCATGTTCACGAAGCGGAGCACGATTAGCCGGACAAAGAGTCAAGTTTCGAATAAGACCGATTACAGCCTTCACCAAGGGCCAGCGGGATGGAGGATGCAGCAGCTTCACTATCACTTGAATTCCGTAATTCAACCGTAATGAATTTTGAGCCATCTCTGCGTCCTCGTGACGAGACGTCAGATGACGCAGAGCACAAACAGCCGGTTCTGTAATTTCTTCACGATCACCCGCGCTCACTATAGTGCGCACAAGTGCGTCTACTCCACCAACTTGACAAACTGTGACCTGGAATTCATTTTAAACATTTGTTAATTCTGAATTGTCAGTGTTCCTCCATGGTATTCTATTTACAAATGAAGTTGCTTATTGTTTAAATGCTTACCTTGTTACGTTGGTTATTGCACGTGAGATTGGACAGAATACCAGCTGCACAAGTGACAACGTTTACATCACTGGAAGCGAGGACTTGAACGAGTCCTTGGAGCAGACCTTCCAGTCCGTCAACTTTAGTTCCAGCGTCAGACAAATTTCTTAATGTCCAGAGACAATTCTGAACGAGTCGTTGACTGGAGTTGCCGAGGTGCATTGCCAGTGCCTGCATACCTCCAGCCTCCACGATTGCTGGCTTGTTACTCGAGCACACGGATAGCACTGTGAGAATGATCAATAATGGGTTAATTAAATTTGATTTAGATATAAAAAAGTTCGACTTCTAATTAGTCACAATGCTAAACTACTCACCCTTTAAAACTCTGGAAGTTGTCCATAGAAGCTTCTCATAACTATACGAGCGCATGATTCGCACGAGCTCATTTGGTCCCTGAGATGCTAAGATGATCAGTTTGCTCTCTTGATTGCCATAGGCAAGGATTTGCAGGCAATCGGTTACAATGGCCAAGAATTTAACATTGTTACGTTGTAATAATGCGACCATTTTCTGCAATCCTCCAGCAAGACGGACAGCCATTTTCGATCCATCTTGATGAAGCAGCAAGTTATGTAACGTGGTTATGGCGTAGAATAGAACTGATTCAACCGGTGAACTCAGTAGCTTTACAAGAGCTGGAATGCCACCGCTTTTGAAAATAGCTAATAGCCCTTGTCTGTGGTGAGACAAATTATGAAGAGTGCCCACTGCAGCCTTAGTCGATTCCAGATCATTGCTGTTTGAGATCGCTCTCACCAAGGCAGCGACCATCTGTGGACTGTTCATGATAGCGTGACGTGAAGCCTCCTTCTTCGATAATTGATGAACCATCATAGCTGCTTGTGAAACTACGACCTGATCTTCGTCATTTAGCAATTTAATCAACTCCGGAATCGCGCGGGTTGCAAGATCGGCGTCATCCTGATAATTGATCAGGTTCACAACCGCATGTTTCAACATTTGGCTTGGTTCTGCCAATCTCTGAACTGCAGTTGGTTGTGCTGGATCATATTGTGTCGATGGAATTTCAATTCCTTCTTCTAGTGTCTCAGGAAACATTGCTGCACGCACACGCTGTGATCTTGTGTGACTCAGCTGTTGATTCATTTCTATTTTGAAGAAAAAAAGATTATGTCAAGTTAGAAAACTAGTCTCCAGGATCACCATGATGCTCATTTAGCTTTTTCCTCACCGTCAACTTGATCCTGAGTAAATCCTTGGGCAAAACCCTGATCGAGATCAAACATGAGCTGATCACCTTCCATGTCGTCATCTTCCTTTCCAGAAAGAGATGGTGCCTGAGTTGCAGCACCCGAGTGAATTCCGGAGTCACCCATATATGAATTTTGCTGCCACATGAGAGTCTGCTCTTTCGCAGACCCCATGGGCAGATCTCCAGGTCCCTGATAATTTCCATGGGACACTATGAGAGGAAAAAAAAAACGCGAGAATAATTTTCATGAAACTGATGAATTAGAGTTTGAAAATGACACTGCAAAACGTTCAACACCACTTACTGGGTCTAGATTGATTCGACGTCATTTGATAACTCATGGCTCCAACGGGCGAAACAATCCACACCTGTGAGTAATAACAATAATAATCATGATAATTATAGCTGAACTGAGATCAGTGGAGAAATTTGACAACACATATCACGTGTCATCGAATTCGGATTATTCGTTTCAACTCAATATAACTTCTAATCTCAGCGTTTGTTCCAAATAAAATGCATGAAATTAATAATCTCAAAAAGCCTAAAGACTCTTCTACATGGATGCAGTAGAGTGTAATAGTATACAAGCGTGCAGGTGTATTCGTCGATAGGACAGCTTTTTTTCTATTTTCTATTTCATTTGTAGCGTATAAAAAAAAGAATTATCGACTAAAATAGTCGCATAGTTGAATAAATTCGAAAGCGATGAGTAATATTCAAATTGCATAATATAATTACAACACGGCGTTTGCTCCGAAATTAAAGTCAAGGGACGCGTGGGTGTGCGACACAACAAAGGGCTCGAGAATGCAATGCATCACCATTTTCTGACAATCGGCAGGGGGCAATGGAAGGAAGTACTTTGACACACCCAGCGTAAACAGTAGAACGAAAGTTAAATCCCCGGTTTAAAGGGCACCGCATTAAAAGAAACGTACAAATATATCTCATAATTCCACTCACCGTTTACCAGAGATGATTATTAATATTGATACGTGCAAATATCGGCCGCCAAACTACCCGAGTGACTCACTTTACACCGACTAGCTTCGTTCCCCCTACCAAGCGTTCACTGTTCACTCCACCAACTAAACATGGCGGCTTCTCTGGCCGCAGAACAACTCCATATTTCGAGAGATCACGACGTACGCCACAGAGAAAGTAGACCCAATTTCTTTGAACATTTTAAACAGGTAACAAGTTGAGTAGCGTCGAGCGTTAAAGACCCATTAATTATGAAAACGATTATCCAAATTACGGGGGGAAATAGAAGCCTCCTGTAAAGTCCGAGGATTTCGGTTTTTAATTTAGGTTAAATAGAAGTGAGAAATCTTTGAGTTCTAGGAAGAATTAAATCATGTTACTACGCCAATAGTAATCAAGTGCAAAGAGCCCTGGCAAGTGCCGCTGCTTGCCATACGGCTCACGCTCGCGCTCTCCTTGGTCCATGCGCTTCTCTGATAAAATAAAGAAGTCTGTATTATGGGAAGCCATCTCCTACCGATGTAGATCCTATAAATATTTTAGATCAAATCGTTCTAAGATGCAGCGTAGACCGCGTCTCTGAACGCGTCCGTTATAATTATCAAGAATAGCGCAGCGACGGCATGAAAGTAAGATTTCAGATGCTGATGCTGCGCTCGGCGCCCCTAATCCACATCTATACTCGAATTTACGTAGAAAATACGAACATTCCGTAAAACCTCATTAAAATCGTGTACTTTTTTATTTAAAACTCTTCGGTACGTTGCTCGTCATAGATTACGAACGAAAAAGCTATGGAACCTCAATCTATACATAAGACTTATTGCGGACAAATAGGATGCGAGATTATTCAAATTTTCCTATAAAATAACATTGAATCATGCATAATCATTTACCACGAATCTGCATCTGACTAAACAGACAAATTACACTTATATATATGGGTAAACGATTGTCTCAGTGTTTTATTTCACAATAAGATATATGGGGCATTCCACGTCACTTCATCTCGGTGAAATTGGATTTTCTTTTTGGTTCAAGATTAAAACAAAGAAAACGATGGTCAATTCGACGAAAAATAATATGTACTAAACATATTATCTTACGCACCAATTTTTGACGATCCAGCAAATTAGTGAAACATTTTTTATTCAATTTAAATCTATTCAATTGTCCGTGCTGTTCGCAATTGTAAAAAAATAATCTAATACGCAAAATATAATCGAATGCTTCAAGAATTTGAAGTTTACAATCTTGTTAGACAAATTATTGAACTGTATTTTATATCCAGAAAATAGGAGATTCTTTCAGTCTATCAGGCTGCGCTCGAGCTGCATGTTTTCCATGGAACTCAGACTGGAAAATATGAATAGTAGGTATATCAACTCATGAAAATACGGAAAATCTTTGAAAAGACGCGTTTCCATAACCACCCGTGAACGTATTATACGTTCAAGAGGTAGCGTCCCCGGCTCGTTTCGGTTTTTTTTTTTTTTGTATAGTGGAACGATCGCCAAGAGCCATATGCAAACCACTATCTGCTCAGCAGCCCCCGTCTGGTGGAATGGAATCTATAAAAATATAGAGAATGCAAGAAAAAACAAAAATGGACATGTACAGCGAAATACATCACATGGTATAATAAGCATAAGTAATGATACAGACATAAATTTCAATTATCATACGTATATGTGAATAGAAATGGCATCTTATAAATATAAATGGACAATGAAACTTGCACAAGACAATACGCACATTACCATTGAAACATTGACAACATGCACAAAACATCGTAACACATAAGCAAAACAGTAAAAACAGACAATCATCGTTATTGTTATTAAATATATATAAATATACAGAATTAAAAAATTGAAAAATATGACGATATTGATGAATTTCCTGTAAATAGAAATAACAATTATTGTCAATTAAATTATAAATCCGGACACCTGAAACAGAAAATGATTTATCATCACAACAGGAGTATTATCATGACAAAATGGACGTGGGGAAGATTAGTATTAAGCAAAGAGAAAAACGACTTGCATTGTTGGAATTTCTGTAAAAAGAAAAAGAACAATTGTTGATTAAAATGTATAAATTATGAAATCTGAAACAGAAGAACAATTAATGATACATCATCATAACAATATCATTGTCACAAAACAAAAATCGACAAATATCAGAGTTATAAGCAATGAGATAATAAAATACTGCATCGGTGAAATGTCTGTGAACAGATAAAAATTTCAAATTCAAATATATGGACAAATAAAAATTGTAAAACATGAAATCTGAAACAGAAGAACAATTAATGATTCATTATCATAACAACATCATCGTCACAAAACAAAATCGAGAAATATCAGAGTTAAAAGCAACGAGATAATAAAATACTGCATCGGTGAAATGTCTGTGAACAGATAAAAATTTCGAATTCGAATATGGACGATGCAACCTGGAACAGAGAAACAAGTATGATCATTATCACAATATCATTAACAGCGGATAGAAATAAGATTGGATAGAAATTAGTATCGAAACTAAAATGTAAAATCCAGAACTTGTATAAGTTGGATTCCTGAAATCAAAAAGCAGAACACATTAGTAACCAGAGACAGCCTGTGAACAAAATCTGATTAGTATCGAAACTAAAATGTAAAATCCAGAACTTGTAGTTGGATTCCTAAAATCAGACAGCAAAATACATTAGTAGCTAGAGACAGCCTGTGAACAAAATCTGATTAGTATCAAAACTAAAATGTAAAATCCAGAACTTGTAGTTGGATTTCTGAAATCAGAAAGCAGAACAGATTAGTAGCCAGAGACAGCCTGCAACAAAAATCTGATTAGTACAAGAGTCTTAATACCATATGGTATCAAAAACTAAGATCTGAAAAAAAAATTTCATTAGCATGGAAACTGAAAATTAAGAACTACGATCTGTAAGGTAAAATTTTGATTAGTATCTTAAAAATTAGTTTTTTTAAATGCCAAGTCCGCGCGCCGGTGCAGCGACAGATCTTGGTTTTTATTAGTTTCTCTAATTTCCTGAAAGAAAATCTCTCAATGCATATTCCCACCACCAATATCAGACAATTTGTTGCAGCGCCTTGCAAGATGGCAAGTCACGCTGGTTATTTTGTTTCAAAAATTTCTTAGGACCCTTAAGGACATCACAACACACATCGAGCAAAAACAGATCATGCGATTCCTCGTCTTCGCGCTATGTACCCGCGCGAGCAGCGTCAGACTTGGATTATTTCTACCAATAAGAATGGGAGAAATGCAATTTTTTCAATCGCATTTTTCCATTCAAATTGACGTGGGCAATGGGAAGGAAAAAGGGTTACATGGATATAAATTTGTGGCGTGGCGGTCGGCGATCCTCTTCGACGCGAAGTCTTCGAGCTCAACGTTCACCTCACTTCCATGCACCACGGCTGGTACGGAGAGCAAAGCGAACGTATTTTGCCCATTCCAAGTGACCACAAATATTACGAAAAAGCAGAAAGAAGAAACCTTTTAATTTGATTCGTCAGGTTTGGGTGTGTGAATCATGAAAGGGAAAGGATCTATTAGATCTCAGCAAAGTGATCTAAGTGACCACGTGAAAAAAATCATTAGAAAGATATTTGGTAAAATATTGTATGGAAAAATGAATAATGCAATTTGATGAACTGTTATACTCAATCGATCACTTGAAATTGCTGTGGAAAGAAAAGTTTCACTTCCGATTTCCTGCCTACCCCATTTTTTTTTAGCCCTCATCCCACCCGACGGTTAAAACTATAAGACTTTCACACTCGCATACACACACTGCAGACACATGCCAAATAAAAACCCTTCGCGATGCAAGATTTTACCTATACCTGCCTTTCACCTATATTTATCCAAGAAAAGATTTTACTGACGGAAAAACACAGATTCATGCTCACATTCGTTTTGCCACTTTTTGGCAACTGACTCTAAAAAGAAAAAAAATATACAAACAAAAATATATACATAACATAAAACATCATCATTTCTTAGAGTGTAGATGTTTTAGGCAGCCCACGCCTCGGCCGAAGCCGTAATTTTGAGAATGTGTGTGTTTTTATAGACCAAAATAATGAAAATTTGGTACTTTCACCAAGAAAAAGTTAAGGGCTATAGAGTGTATGGGGAAAATAATTTCCCAAGTGTTTAAATACATCTCAACCAAAACATTATTCCATGCCATATCTATGATGCCACTCATATCTCACATTTACTGCCGTGGTATCTCGTTCAAAAACTTACCGTATCTATTGTGTGTATGGAAAAATAAAGGCTGCCCATGCCCCGGCTGAAGCCGTATTTTATAAGGAAATTTGAGGAAAGGTGTGCTTTTTATCGGGCCGAAATTAGTTCAACTTTGACAATCTTTGAATGATTCTAGTAAATTTATTTTTGACGATTCAAATACTTCAATATTTTTATATAATCAGTAGAATAGTCGAAAAATATTATCTGTAAAAGTAATGAACTTGATTGATCTCATTGATCAAAAAAAAAGTTAAGGGCTGAAAAATTTGTGTAAGGGAAGAAAAATTCTTATATGATTAGACATCCTAGCTATCTCTGAAACTAAAATTATAGGTAAAATTTAAGAATGCTTAATAATAAATTAGAAATTAATTTCTATCTGTTTCGTGTGAATAATATTCAGGCTGCCCATGCCCCGGCCGAAGCCTTAATTTATAAATTTTGAGAATGTGTGTGTTTTTATAGGCCGAAACGTAAAAAATTTGCATAATCTTGAAATGATTTAATCGACGTAATTTTCATTAATTGAAATTCATTAATCTTTGGATAACTTCTATAAAATCTTTCCTTCAATTGTATTATAACTGAAACAACGAATTGATTTGATACATCATAAAGGGCTGTAAAAAGTGTGTGTGAAGGAAGATTTATATTTTTGTGTAAAATTCCTTAAAACTAGGGGGTAGGTTTTTTTTTCTTGTTTTCTTAAAACTAACAAAAATTACAATAGGTATTTATCATGAAACGTTGCCACGATATTTGAAATATTCTTTTTCAAAGATTCAAAATCTAATTATTTGTTCAAACTTAATGGTAATCTTAATTACTTTCATTTTTATTCTAAGATGTCCGCGGTCGATGCTTCAGGCTTAATCGGATACTTATAGTTAACAGAGAATCAGGTAGAAGAAAATATTGTTAAATCAGGTGATTGTTTATCAATTGATGCATTTACTTTTAAATGAAGCAATATATACCTGAAAATAATTGAATCGATAATTTATGTAATTTTTAAAAAATAATTACCAATTTACTAATAGATCGAGGCTGCCAAATTTCATTCCTGATTCTCGTAAAGTGAGTGAAACTATAGCGAAGACCACCATTTGCACGACGAGAAATTTTTTACCTATAGCAGCGATCGACGCCAGCGAAATCGATCACCGAAAAGTTATAGAAAACTTATGGAACTCGCGAGTCGATTAAACGATGGTCTTCACCGTTGCCTGTGAGCTGCACACTCTTGCTTCCAAGGTCGATGGAAGATTAGATTTATCTGAATAATTCATACTCAATAAACTAATTGTGGAATTGGTGACTGATTGAATTATGATTTTGCAAAAGTATTTTATACTTGTATGGCTCTACAGAATGCAGGTGCGCTATGCTCAACGACAACCAGCCCTACACTTACCTGAGCTAGTAAAAATGACCTTAAAAATTAATTTACCACCACACCACGCGAATAGGGGAAAAAAGAAACGTCACAATATACAACGATCTCAATGCCAGCGTTCACCATCGCGTGAGCGGGCAAAGAAATCGAGGAAGCCAAACTGCTGGGGCTTACCCATCGCTGCCGGTACCAAGACCAGACCCGAGCTGGTTCCCAAGCTCAGGGGTTTTGGAATTTACCCGGATGTCTCTGCCTCCCTGATGGCTATAGTTGTGCAGTAGGTTGAGAAGTTCTCTGCCTCCCTGATGGTTATAGATGTGTAGTAGGTTGAGAAGTGGTAGGATGAATGTGGTACAGATGATCGTAGGATGAAGAGTTGAGACCATGCGATGCTCCCGCGAGGATCCGTGCTATAAGATTGGCAAAACAGGAAGAAAAAAGAATCATTATTAATGAAAAGTTAAAAAAAATTTCATAAGAGGACTGAATAGTTTATATGAATAAATTATAATTACCGTTAGTTTTCCCATTTTGATGGTTCGTAGTCGATGATCCGGTGGACGAGGAGAGTTCAATGCGAGCAGTAAGAATGTTTGTCTGTAACAAATTTGTGAAATTCTTATTGCAATGGATTTCAAATACATGGATGAAATGAATCGAGCAATTGGAACGAATGAAATAAAAAATATTTAATTTCGAACTCACGATTTTTTTTTTTTTTTCTTTTGGAGAACGGAGATTGGATCGTCCTCTGCATCGTATATGAGCAAGTTGCATCAGCTCGACAAGTTTATATCACCAGTTACAGTTGTTCTGAATTCTGTAATTCAGAATTAAACTCGAATAAATATCGTAAATTCAAGTAAAATTGAAAAAAAGGATGAAAATTGTAGCGTACTAGGATGATATTCACGATAAAATCACACCCTGATACTTTAAATGCGAAGCTTCTAATCGAAAAACAATTGTTTGACCTCTACTCGACATCAAATAGGCAGGGACTCTGAAATAATGAGATCACCGCCGCGCAGTAGTTGAAGAATTTTCAAAGCCTCGATTTAAAACAAAAGAATTTTCTTCTAATTCGAAATAGTACCGGCCCCTGATACTCTACATGCAAAGAAGCTAATCGAAAAACACTTGTTTGACCTCTACTTGACATCGAATACGCAGGGACTCTGAAATAATGCAATCGATGCTGCGCAGTAGTTGAAGATTTTTCAAAGTCGCGATTTAAAATAAAAGAATCTTTCTCCCAATTCGAAATAATAGGAGCCCCCGAAATTCCACATGCGAAGAAACTAATCGTAAAAAAACAATGGCTTGACCTCTACTCGACATCGAATATATACGCAGAATCTCTAAAATAATAAAATCACTGCCGCGCAGTAGTTGAAGAATTTTCAAAGCCGCGATTTGATGCAAAAGAATCTTTTTCCTAATTCGAAATAGAAACGAACTCTACAACAATTCCTTTGTCCGAGCAGCTCTAACGCGTAGCCGAATCATAAATGCGACGTATAAAAATTAAACGTAGTAATCAAAATCGCAGTACTCACCTTTGTTGGTGAGAAAACAGCTAAAAACTTGATACAAATAGATCTACGACTTTCACGTGCATTGAGCATGTACTTTGAATCGATCGTTTTGAAGAAAACTACTTGGCGTTCATATAGACTTTAGTTTGTAGTATAAGAATTTTTAATTTGGTTAATTAAGTTACTTTTGATATCCGAATTAGATGAAGTAATTTTATTGATTGTTAGGTTGGTTATAGCAGAGTTTTGAGCCCGATGTAATTCGATAGAATGAAACTAATACGGAATTACGCAGATCCGATTTAACCCGTTCGGAATCTGGAGAGCGAATGATACCGCATGAGCTCCAAGCGCCTGCTACGCCGCAAACAGCGCTGCGTTCTCCGGGGCCGGGGAGTTTTTGGGGATTCGGATTTTGAATACGTCACACATACGTCACAGGCTTTGAAACACCTGTAAGAATAGCACAATAGAGAGGTATCGAAAACCGACGCTCTCAATAGTAATCAGTTATAACCCTGAAATAACGTAGTTGGGAGTCAGGATAATTTTTAAATAAATGAACCTTGATGACCCAAGTATTGAATTATTATTATATTAATTCCACTCCATTACATACGATTTTTGTTCGTGGGAGCTAATAGGGTATTCGATAATTCGGGCTGAAATTCTCACTTTAAGTGTTCTTTGTTTTTCTAATATTACAATTGGACGGCGATGAGCTAAAACTTCTGGACCATCAATAAATACGATTTTTTCATTGTAAACTGTCAGTAAAATGTGAAGTCCGACCAATTGTTATAAGATAATATACGAAATTTTCGAACTACAACTTTATTGCTCGTTGTCGTCCACTTGTTGAGTAGATAAGATAGGGAGGAGGGACGGGATGCGAGGCACGAAATGAATGAGGAGTTAGAAAATCTGTACAGACAAAAAAATTTAGCGATTCAAATTTTCATTCATAAATATCCTATATTACTTTTCGTTTTTACAGAATATAGGTATGAAACTAAGCCTATAGATTATTTTTCCGTCTTTGCAAAATCGAGGACACATATTGAGACATCTTGAATTTTTTCATTATTTTCTCCGAAAAGAAAATATATATATTTTTTTTTTTTTTTATCAGCTATCAGACAGTGTTCATAATCCTTCAAAAACCTATTATAGACTCGCATAGTTTTAGCAGCACATCGTGACGATCTAATTTTTTTTTTCTTCACCGTTTTTCTGTAAATAATAACTACCTGATTATTAGAGGAAAGTTACCAAATATGGAATAGTATCCCTAATGTGGAATACCACTGTTTCTCTCAAACAATAAAGTTAAGACGCAATACACGACTATTTTCTCTATCACTTATTTACTATGGTGTCACACCCAGTCGGTCGCGTTGGTCGGGCGAACGCCGTAAGGACGACGGGATTGTTTTGTTTTGCCGGTGCATAGAAACTATCCAAGGTATGTAAAAAAATATTTGTTTCTCGTTAATAAGTTTGTAAAAATACCATTATTATATATTTAGCGTATTGTATTGATGTTTTTCTAAATGTTTTTGTTAATTTTTATTGCATTACTACTGTTATTTTTGTAACACTACAACAAGTTCAAGCCGGTCTAAAATTTCAAGTATGGAATAGGGCAACTTACTAGGTGTGATTTCTGCAAGTTATAAAATAAGTTAATTTTAACAGACTAAGCTCCTTTCATTTTCGCCCAAAGTATAAAGATCTCTTAAAAAAAGACGTTACTGTTTTCGTTGCTTTTTTTTTTTAAGAAACTTTCAGTCTTATTTGCAAATTCCATATTTGGGTACCTACTCCATAAATAGCTACTCTTTTGTTACTTCGATTTTTGAATAAAAATGAGTATGTGTATCAATACTAAAAATACGAGAATATGATTAAATTAAGCCAAAATGTGTGACTGATCGTTATTATAATTAAAAGCCTTCGATTCGTGATAATGTATCTTTTATACCGAGAAAACAAAATGGTGTTCCATATTTGGTTACTTTCCTCTATAGTTGTAGTTAACTTCGATCGGTTTTTCCATCAAGTACTGTAGTCTGATTTGCGGTGGATGTCCATCGTCGCCAATCAAATGGCTGTAGTTAGGGTTGAAAATAGATTCAAGAGTAAAACGAAGAAAACGATGGTCAATTCGAAGAGAAATAATATGTACTGAATATCGTCTTCTATACGTTTTACTTTTGAACTAGGTATAAAGAAAATTGAATTCTACCGGGACGAAGTTTCTTTTTCTTTTATTTTTGACTACAAGTAAACATCATTAAAAATTTAAAAAAAAAAAATATATTCAGCATTTTCATCCCATTTTGGGGCCAGGGTTGAAAAATGTGCTTTCGAGCCTCTGATTTTTCGGAGAAAATTCAGGGATGTTAAGAGTGAAAAATATAGTTGAAGTATCCAGGACGTTCCAAAATGGGGGAAAAATGTCGAAAAACTAGAGGTGTAATTTTTGATCGAAGCGAACCAAAAGATCCATGGGACATTAAAATCCCAGAGTCAGGCCCATGAGGTATTATATTTCAGGAAAGGCACTGCCGATCAAATCTTTGCCGCGGTATCTAAATTTGTGAGTCCTAATGGTAAATGGCGTCCCTCCAAGAGAAACTGGGCAATCCGCATCTGGCCTTGCGAAGAAGCAAACCGTGTACAGGGCCATTTCCAATTCAGGTGAGGTACCGACGAACATAGCTGTCACTGGCTTCTCAATGTTGTTCAACTTGGTATGGAACTTTATTATTGCGCCTTTCTAAAATCCGAAAAACAAACATATATTGAAATTTCAATGAAATTCTGTACAAGGGGTAAGGGACGACAGCTGAATTGGTACTCACATCACCCAGATCGACCTTTTTAATGTAGCCCAAATAGTTAGCGCGATTTTTACTTTCTTCGGTGCTGTAATAAATCCAATTATGCACTCCAAGAATTTCGTCGGTTTGTCCATTAGCAGAAGCTCCTTGAGCAGCACGTCTCAATTCTGACAAGAATACATGTTCGAATCCGGAACTTCCGATTTTACCGTCTCCACGAGAGTAAAGATTGAACCAGAGTCTTCGTAGGGTATCTTTGTACTCGTAATAATCCTGGCGCACGAATCCCTTGTCTGCTAAAAATCTCATCGCGTACGACATGACATTTGTACTCAAAAATGTGTCAACCAAAAGACTTTCTTCGGCACGTTCCGCTGGGCTCACGTATTCATTTGTACGAGTATCGTGTTCGTAGTTGTTGTAGAGATCGGTGACTTTCTGAATCGTTGGAATTTGCAAAGCTTCGGGTCTGACGGTAAGCAATCTGTAAATTGAAAATCATTATTACTAGATATTAAGGCGATTCGCAAATTATTCAACCAAGAGCAATGCATACGGTTGAGGCGCCTGATCGGGAGTAGGACTTCTGCCTGACGTCTTTTGTTGGAGATTCAAAGTGATATATCTGTTCGCGTTGTTCACATCTTTGATAAACAACGCCTCAGATAATTTCTGCAGATCATCGTTCGTAACGGTGTTTCCTTTGCTGAATGTGGGGTTGCTCGAAAATGCGTTATTGGCAACAGCACCAGCTGCTGCACCCGCAGCACCTCCAGCGATTATTCCACCGACCGAAGAACCAGGACGTCCCGAAGGCTGTTGACCACCTTGATGCCCAGGTTGCCCGTAAGGCTGAAGAGGAACTTGAGCCGGTCGTGATTGCCCTGTAAAATTGATCGTGAAATACATCGCCTGCTGCAGTTTCCGATCCGCGTAGTCCTTAAATTTTTTATTTCAAGCCTCGCACTAATGTAATTTATTTTTAACCTGCTGCGTTTTGCCCGATAGGTTGTCCAGGGATATTCTGTCCACTTTGGGCAGATCCTGGTCTTGGCATTGGCGTTGGAGATCCTGGTCTGCTGTTGGTAGCGGCGATATCAGCCCAAGATTTTCCACCCGTAGGTGAAACTCCTCCGGTAGGAGACGTCGGCGTGCCAGGTCTAGTTTGAGGATTATTTACGCTACCAGCATTTGGAGATGCTGGCCTGCTTCCAGGGTGTAAACTACCGATGTTCAGCGTCGAAACTTGAGGTCTTCCATCATTGGCGCCACCCTGAGGTCCATGAGTTGTCGATGTTGTGTGTCCTGCAGGAAGGTTACCCGGCTGTCCTCCTTGGATGGCAGGAGCATTTCCGGTTGGAGTGCCAGGACGATTTCCGGCAGGCTGTTGCTGTCCGGTAATAGGAGTTCCACTTGCAGGTTGCCCAGTTCTTTGTCCTTGGGGTTGGACGTTACTCGGGTTACCCACAGCAGGTTGCCCAGCGGCAGGTTGTCCAGGTCTTGGTTGGGATTGACCAGTTGGGACACCGACTCTACTTCCCGTCCCTGGAATTAACAAACCCAAATGATAAGCAGAATCATTACGTTCCAATTAGGGAGCAATATAAATCGATACTGCTATAATTATTGTATAATATATCATTAATTACGAATTACTTTCTGAAAGACGTTACTCCGATTATCTCTCTACTGTCCATACAGCCGAGAAGAAAACAGATAAGAAAATGGGATAAACGATATCAACAGAAAAAAATGAAATAGTCAGTCTCTGGACGGACTAATGAACATTTTATCCTTACGGAGAAAACTATCGACAGTATCTACAGTGTTCCAAATAAATTATACTATCGTGGTGTAAAAATGGATTTAGGTGGAAGAGAAAATCGAGTTACCCTGCGCAGGCTGCTGTATTCCAGTACCAGTAACCGCTGGTCCTTGATTTGGCAATTTGGGCCTGCCATCACCGGCTCCTGTCAAATCTGCTGCCCAATCCCTGTAGCCTTGTCCGCTATTAGTACCTCCGGTTCCAGGTCGACTTGGTCTCGGCCCTGTTATATCTTGACCAACTTCTGTTCCAGGATTTGGTCTTGCTGGACGAGCATTATTCCTGATATTCGTTCCTGTGTTAGCGACACCAATAACGAGTCCTGGATCAGCTGCGCCTGCGATAGCCTTGTTTGTATTAGCAGTCACAGGTCGAACTCCACCTGAAGGTTGCTGCACACCAGTTGGATTGACTTTGGGAGGATTAGGATTAACGATAACCGCAGGTGCTGCGGTAGTCGTGGTCGTTACTTCTTCTTTTTTGTCGGATTTCCAAAACTTCCATCCAGCTTCGACATCGGCTAGAATATACAATCAAGAGATTGAAGGTAATAGATGTTGTGATTAAAAATAATAATTATAAGATTACACGTGAGTTTAATAGTAACGACGTAAGAGATGTGATAAATCTATAAGGTGTTTGTTTAAATAATCATGTTATTGCCAGAACAGCAGATGCATAATATTCATTAACCATATGTCATGAAAATGCGATAATTTTTTAAGCTTTATAATTCATAAACATTCGTGTTACACATGTGTGTTCAAGATAGTTCGATTACAGGATGTTAATTCTTAGTATGAATATTACGCAAAGATATACACATATCTAAAAGTGATTTATGTTAGCGTTGATCGTCGAAAGTTTTCGGAATCGCGAATCGATACGCGCGATTTCATGGAATCAACTATATTAGCAGCATCACAATTCTGCAAAGATATACTTAGTTGACGTAATAGCTGTTATTTTGTAGAGACACGTATTTACTTGAACAATTTATTTGAATTCATCCGCACAATTTTTTGTTCTAAAACTGCACGGATTGATTAAAATCAGGTTTTCTCCATTCTTTCTTCGGCCCCATCACCGTGTTGTTTAATCGTTGACCACGTAATCGTAGCAAATAAATTCAGGGGGAAACGAGATTTTGTTAGAGGTCACTCGAACGAGCTAAAAGACCAGTAGAATATAGCACGTACGTGACGAAAGGTCAAACTAGTTTATCTGAATGGAGCGTTTTATCATCAGTAACAATGATAATTTCACTGCAAATATACATACGATCGGAAGAAGTGTAATCAAAGTTATTAAAAAGTAGACTTTGATTCCATTGTAACTCCGACAATGAGATTTACACAATTTGAAATTTTATTCGAAAATGGCGGGATTTTCGTCCGGCACAAAAATTACAACTTTTAAATCATCTATGACCCGAGCCCCAAACGACAGAGCTTTTGATATTAATTTTATTTCTTTACGTACTTGTTGGACATCAAATTCTGTTAAATGTGGCTTTGCTTTCGCCGAAAATTTCAACTTTTGCAGTCACAAATCATTCGCTTGTATACATAATTCGATTTCGCAAACTCGATGCTACTCCGTATGCTCGACCAGAAATCAACCTCCGACTATTTATAGTCGTGACAAAATAATTTCCATTACCGAACCTGCACGATATTAGTTGTTGAATATGTACAGAGAAATATGCGTTACATGGGTCTTCACATATTTGAATGTTTACTTTCCATTGTACGTAGAATTTCATTGCAAAAAAAAAAAAGGAGCTTTCGAGTCTGTCATCAAACTAAATGGAGAGTGTCCATGTAGCCTCGAAAATACGAAGGACGTTGAGCGTCAATCGACGTTTAATAGAAATTCAATTGATCTTGAGAAATTGGAACACCTGTTTACGACAAAAGTCCATGAGGTATAAGTATAATCGCGAAGATCCGTCATTGCTGATCGCGGTGCTTATTCAAAAAGTTCGACTTAAATGAGTTCAACTTGCTGAGACGACTAGTAGGTAATTGGTTCGAAAACAACTCGCAATTGGTTCGTAGCTTGTTTCAAAGTGGGTTCTTCTTTTCTTTTTTTTTACAGTTATAGCAGAGTTCACTTACCCGCAAGAAGACATACCGCCAGAAGTGCAAACAAAGTAATTTTTAGTTCCATGCTTGCGCAGAACTTAAATTATACCGTTTTAAAACTCGCACGTTTTCTTTTTATTTATTTTCAACTATGTGCGAAAACGACTTAGAGACAATTATACGGAGCGATGATGATCGTTCTCCGCGTGTGAATAAAGACACACTGCAGAAGCCTCCTTTGCTATACAATCTTAATGCTCGAGGCAATCGTGCTTTCTCTTGACTCAGGTTTCTCATTGGTTACTAAGATTATCGGCGTATTACTATTTCAAATTACTAACACTCACTTGCGATGATCTTGTTGTAAAGTGTTGTAAAATAACTTCACATTCTCATTGGTTGATCGCCTCCACTTAACATCGCCATTGGTCTGATCAAGGTCCAGAAGAAGCCGAGGTAGCTACGTGTAAAAAATTATGAGACAGCGTCTCACAATTTGTAAAAAAAAAACGCAAGAAAAGGATAAGGAATCTGCATTAAAAATGAAATTGATGATGTGTAGTTTTTAGCAGTGTGTCGTTTTCGGTTTTTTGAATCAATTTTTTAATTTTTCTTTCTTAATCACGTCGAATCCAAGGTCTCATCTTTGGTAAACCTTTAGTTCTTGTTTCCAATCAGATACTCATTGTCAGATTAATTAATTGTGCGATTTCATGATTTCTTGGAAGTCGAGGATATCTGTTAATTTTCTATTACTCTAAGGACTCTTAAGTTTCTAATTGGCGTTTATTTGTTGCCTTTGAAATTATCAATACACATTAGTATAATATTTACTTTATAACTTCAAAAACGACCTAATTTATCTTATATCGATCTTATTGTTAATTAAATTTGACCGTACAGTAGTAAAATTTGTTAGTCTTATCGTAAACTATTCTGATTTATTATATTAAATATTCAACACATTCAATAATCGATCAAATTAAACAGTTACAATATCATTGCAACCAGACTAAATCAGGGACACAATAACCCTGATCCAACCTTGCAAGTTTTTTGAACTGATCGGTCGCGATTTGCTGATCATAAATCTAATTCTATTCAGATATATTCTCAGTCAGTCTTATCTTCGTTATAAGATACTCATGTAAATCCGGTAATCTTGTAACTGGATTTGGATCCAAAATGAAAATTCGGATCAATTGTTATTATTATTTTTTCTACAGATGTCCGTTTCCAGTGGCTCGTTTTTGGTCACGCTAGGATCAAAGGAAAGTAAATGACAGCCCATACGAAAAGAAGGACTATCAAGAGCAACATGGTCCTCGATCTGAACGTGTCCCAACCGACCAAAAGTTGTCTCGATCTCCTCTGGTTCTCCACCGACGACACGGACTGTAAGATCAATGAAAAACAAGAAATCATTAATTATTTTTAACCCACTCGTCCCGTTAATTGCGAATCAATGAATTTTATTAAGACTGATATCATTAAATGGGCATAACCAGCCGGCCATCGTTAAAGATCACGTGATATATTTGTACGAAAATTACCGCGTGGGTCTTTACAGTGGGCAGTTCTGTCAACTGTCAGCGCACACGTTAATTGAAGCTAACTAAACCATCGTAGTTTTTTAGCCAACTAAATGAGTTTCGTCGAGACTGAAATAGTTTTAGCTGACAATACGGTTCATTCTATCACATCGCTTTATCGATGAGGTATTGGATTAATTTCCCAATATTTACTTAGAAGGAATCGTTAGGGAGTTTTAAGAGATAATTACCGATGAGTCAGTATCGTCGGTGGCGAGACGTTGCTCGCTGCTAGAAATCGGATGCATTTGGACGCCGGCGCCTCTGGTTTCGACGTCTCGACGTTTTGAGCGAGTTGTACCGCGATTTGTTTTCCCCTGCAGTTTTGAATCGTCAATTGCCGATGGCCCGGGTTGGACGTCGTCCGTATCGGGATTGAAAGAAATTCCTTCTGTTCTTGCTGCACTTCCTCCTGTGATCGCCTCCCCCACGATTCCGCCAATAATTTTGATCGTTTCTTCGGCTTCTTTTTCTCCAACGCTTTGGGATTCTCCAACACCTCCTAGAACACCCCACTTCATTCAGTTCTTAACCCTTCGTTGACATGGCGATTAGGTTTTATAGATAAATGCTAAATTCGGTAGGAATAAAAAAAATATCATCGTAGTTCGGTTGAGACGTAACTTTTTATCTCTGGTTGATTTATGTCAAATTGAAATAATTATTGCAGATACAGCGATCGAGGTCAAAGGTTAATTTGGGAATAGAACGAACTCTTTTATTCTCTATTGACTATAGAGTTATTACATTAGGTAAATTTGATCGGGACGAAAAGAGGAAGATCGGAAATGTGATCTTTGACTTTGAACGTGATAGTTGAACCTGACCGTTCCGTTTATCCTGATAAATCTGTTAGATCAAAAATCGTTTCTACGGTAGCATACAGTGGCAATATCAGTGATTGGCAATATAGTTGGCAGGTATATAAGGATTTCGACTCATCGACTCTGTTTTACCCGCATTACTTTCTAAAAAATATTCGAATCAACTCGACGAACGGTTACTGCGGAATTTCACACCTTACTCGGTCTCTGATATATAAAAGTATCAGCTCATCGCATATATTTTTCTCCTCTATTTTGCAATACGTTTGACAGAAATTTATAGCATTCGATTTTTAGCAATGAAAAATGATAGTTAATTCTTGGGAATGATCTAGTTGAATAATAATTAACAAATCACACCCGTTCGCAAGTTAAAAAATAAGAATTAAGATTTACCTCTTTTATTAAATCGACGTTTGTGAATTCTGCTCTGATGTTAATTACTTCAGTTTTGCGGTTTAGAGATAATATACTCCAGGGTTTATCCAACGTCGACCGTTTCAACAGCACTACGTTTTGCGTCTGCGGGATCTCGCGAGGCGCGTCCGTTGCCGATATCTGCTTTGGTTGGGGCATGCGGACGATAGTTCAAACGGCTTACGATTTCTCTGTAACCTTATTTTAACGACAGAGTGAATAAATATCGAAAGATTATAGATCCACTCTCCTCGTCAACCGCCATTCAGGTGCAACTCGATTACGTTTATTCAATTTTCCCATTTTTGTTCCCACTCACATCGGCAGTTAATTAGTATCGATGTAGAAAAAAACCTGCGATAAAGTTGGTATCATAAAATTTACTTGGCTTTCGTATGGACCGTCGTGATCACGCGAGTATATGAAGGAATTGTAGCCCAGATCAGCGTATTTTATTTCATAAAGACTTTACGCAAATTGAACATACCTATATCAACCCACTTGTTGAAACTTGAATTGTTTCCGTCAGTATAATTGGTCATTATCAGCGTTTTCCCACAACGCATTCTTCGCTATGTTTGTTTAAGATATTTCTGGTCTAGTATCTTCACTCAAAGTCTGGACTTTGAGTGTTTCTTGAACGTATAAATTATCGTTTTTCGAGGGAAACAATTATCAGTCTATCGGAATTTTAAAGCAACTGCTAACGTACGTTTCATGTGAATCAATAGCTAAATGTCCTGAACAAAAAACCACGAACATTCGTATTGGTTTGCCACTCAGATATCTAATTAATCCGATGGAAATCACCTGATATCAGCTGATCTATAACGATATAATTAACGGCATAGCGCGCTCGTGTAGAACGAACAAAATTATACAATTTTCTCAGACTAGTTTCCACGCATTTTCGAAGAAATATTTTTTCACCGAATACCGCGACTGCATTGCTTCTGTTACACTATTGCAAACTATGAAGAATTTTTCAATAATTCAAATGCTTCAACGTGCAATGAGGGACGACTTTTCATCCATTCAGTTTACAAGGGCAACAAGTTTATTGTGCAACTACATATTTACCGTACATAAATGTAAACCTATACACTATAAATGAAACTTTCCACTATAATGGGATTATATGATGTTTTAAAATAAATATTACAATTTTTCTGATTGCTCATGAAAAACCGTTAACCCTTCAACATGATCATTTTTCTAATGTAAACCGAAACTGAATAGATTAAAATAAAATTCCGTAAGTATTTTCTGAATAATACGAGCCTGCATCTGGTAATAAAAGGAGGTTACATAATTGCTAGCGATGCGCTCACCTTGGCGCTTATTCTACCATTACCGCATTTGATCGCATGCAGGTAGAAAAATTCTTATTCAATCGATTCCGCATCGGTTACGTTCTACTTGGATATAAACGTACGCGATTTCTTACGGTGAATTGATCAACGCCAAAGTACCTTCTTATCAGAGAACACACTAGTGGTCCCTGACGTCTTCTCGAAAAGAATTGATTAGAAAAAAAAAAAACTTTCACGTCCGGAGGAATCAAAAATGTCACGAGATTTTGAGGCTTATATTTTATTAGTTTACCTCTTTCTATTCTTCGTGAAAAATTCAATTTGATTTTCAATAAAAGTTTCACAGCGAGGACCGGAGAGAGAGTTGTGGAGGTGAAAGGTCATTTATATACTCAAAGACAAGATTTTCGTACATCTCTGTTTAATATAACCTTTACAAGATAATTGACGCCAGAGTTTCGCTTATTACCAATACTGGTTTTGTATAAAAATCGAAAGTTTGAAAATAAATCATCTCTCATAGACACTGTCGTTTGTTTTACATATTGCACGTCTCACTTCACATTCGTTTCTTGTGATCTCAAGATCTGCACATCGCTCTACATATTTTGGAAATTCTCGACGAATGAGCAATTAAAAATAAAAGTGTGCTCGAAAGCCCAGAGGGCCATTTTTCATCTTGTAAATTATTTACATAAATGGTAATAAATTATAAAAAGTTTATGATTACGAATATAGTTTAAATTCAATCAATTAAAATTAAAAAAGAAAATATAATTTTACTGCACGCAACAAAAATAAGAAAAAAAAGAGATAACAAAAATGTCGTACAGTCGTACGGGTGTGGAATACATTTTATACATTCTAGTGCTTTTTACCGTAATGATTCCTAATCTACTTTTAAAATTATTCGCACATTTTCGGTAGATACTCATATACTTCCGTTCAGAAAATACAACTAAATCGCCCTGAGAAATTCCGTCCAAATTCCTAAGTTTTAGAATGAAAAATAAAACACATATTTCAACCCTGAGGATCAGAATTTCGGTTTATGGAATGTTTAAAAAAAATTAGCGAACAAGGATGATATGTTCGTTTAGTCTACAAATGGACGGTTCAATCGTGGAAGACGAGATTCATTATTTGAAAAAAATTTCAATTAACTTACGCTTTAGATTATTGTAAACTTACAATTAGATATTGCTATAGTCTATTTTAGCGTGGTACTTTTAAGAAAGGCTTATACTGAAATTTTATCTCGCTGTAGAAAAGAAAAAAGTCTTCGAAAGCTTTATACAACCAAATGGGGTATATACGAAAAGGTTTTTGTTCTTCACGACGAAGAAGCGAGTATCGAATGGATACGAAAAAAATAATGACGAATTTCGTACAGTTTTCACCGTTCCAGAGTCGATTTGGCATGATTATAACAGGTTATATAGCCGAGTAAAATTTATCACCGACTCTTACTTTCGCACTTTCTCACATTTTATACAATAAATTTGTGCGTAGTTTAATAAAATATATACATAATATTGATTATGATTTATTCATAAAATCTGATATTGGGTTAGTAACGTGTAGGCGACGACCCATATCACTAGAGCTACGATAACTGATACTAAAAAAATAGTTTTTAGTTGATGCCAAGGACTTTCGGGTCGAGGTTCTCCTCGGCTTCTCGATGTCTTACAACCCCCATTTCCACAGGGTATTCCTTCCGGTAACGCTGGCGAAGTCGTCGGCGTTGACGTCGCGATGCTGGCCGTTGGTACCACCTGCACTTTTACTTCTCCGAGTTCCGTGTCGCCGGCCGTTTGGGCTACGGATTTTGAATCGTTTCCAAAGCTCGCGTTCTCCATCTGAAAATAAAATTGATAAATTTTAAAACAGTTTCTCGACGTCAAAAATAATACAAATGCTATTCTAACTAACATTGAATCAGAAATTCTTGACCATAAAATTAAAGAAAAAGAAAAAATCCTCGGATTCATATGGGCGAATGATTTACTATGTTCGATGTTGGGGTCGAATGGCTCTTGTTAGGAAAGAAATTCTCGCCTGGATTCGGTCCTTTTTTTGTTATCGGCCAGCTAGTGTTCCCAACGCAAAGTTGGTCCAGGTAAGGGCAAGGGAAAGGATAGTCCCACATGGAACTGGGAGACAGGACGACCGCCATCTAATCATATCAAATGAAATCAGGATCATTCCCGGATCATAAATTCGATGACCCATTTTTTCCAAGCCCATTTCTTTGGTATACCCACTCATTTTTTTTTTCATCTTATAACTTTAACTATAGAAGACCAATCAAAGAATGCGTTCTGTGATTTTGATAATATTTTTTCCTCGCCTATGAAAGAATCTAAAAATTATATTGATTTGTATTCTTTATCTGGCCATTTTCATTCATTCAAAAACGAAAAATTTCTGATTGTTGGAATTTTAGCAAGGTCACATCGTCTTTGGCGAGTTCAATTAACATTTTTCGCCACTAAATATAAAAGGCGGTTATGTTAACTTTCGAACCTCCGATATGAGTCGATCGGGTTAATAACCACGTGCATGGTCGAGTTTCACTTTCGACAACATCTGCACACCATGCCCGTTAAAGATTAAAATTTCTCCAGTAAAAGTAACTCAATCAAAACTAGATAATACACTCTCGATTTGACTATGAAAAAAAAAGCTTAGCCGCGAGACATCACGAAAAAAACCTGTTTAAGAACGAAGAACGTACAGTTTATTATTTTATTCACATTCATTTTTCATTACCAGACTCACGTTGTTAAGGTGAAACCCATGATAGTTAGAGTAACAGTTGCTATGATCAGTCATTGGGATTGATTGGCACTGGAATGAACTTCCGAAAAAAATTGCCTTGAGATAAATTCTACAGATCTTCTAATTGACAGATCTATTTTTTGTCAGCCACAGCTAAAGGCTTCTTTCTGAGAGAAAATCATTCCCGATAATCCTGGTTGATCTCGATTATTCACGAACGGTATAACATTATTATTTTTTCGAAAGAGCGAAATTTCGCGAGGCCATTCTTTCGCTTTTGGTTTTTATTTTTGCTGCTATTCTTCTTCGTTTTGTTTTTAATTTCTCTTTCTCGTTGTTATCGTTGGACTGCCTACTCCGACACGCGGTTGACAGAATACTGAACGAGTTAGTGAATCTTTTACGGCGGGGGGATCTAGAATCGTATCATCGGATACTATCAGACTCGACCCCTGATCCCATTTATCTTTTCTACTCCCTGCATCCACCTCTCCGTTTGCCATGCTAGTCATACACGTATATTACCTACCTATTTATATGTTTAGGTATTTACAACGTTGGCTCCCCTTTATACTGGCCCAACTCTTCCAAACACGGTCATCCTTATAAAATCAATTATGGGGATTCTACGTTTATTGACCATTAAACTATAGCTAGTGTTGAGATTTTTACTCGTCGCATTTTAGCACCGCGAATTTTTCGTTCTAAATAAGATTTTATTGATGTTTAATTTTTTTTCCATAACGATGTAAACATCTTTACGACTTGCGTTTTTTATATTCTTAATACATGGTGTATACCTATACAGTGGCAGTAAAATTATGTCGACAGCACATGACGTTAATTTTCTTATATTCAAGAATTATGTATCTATACTAGAAATTGTAAGAAAAATTAATATCGATATTTGATGGTTGCAGGGATGATTAGATTAGATTCACAGGTACCACAACATCGGGTATAAATTCTTACAGTGCTCAGGTGATGCACTAAAGCATATATGAAAAATAAAATACAGAACCAGAAAATGAAACTAAATTTTGTAAGTCGATTTCACAATCATAAGGGGAACCAAACAGGATAACTATTAAGATCGAATATCAATTTAAGATAACAATTTTCCACCTTTCAAAATCCGCAGGAGGTTGACAACTTCAATCATGTTTAATGTGTACCTCTGTAATCGTGTTTCTCGATGCTGCAGCTGACATTGCGAGGAAATATGATTCCAAACAAACCATTAGTAAATTTTGTTTCGCAAGGAAAAATCAATACATACGTTGTAGATGGAATAATCTATAAAATATCGCAAATAAACGCAAAATCTGCGTGAGCTGTCATTTTGATGAATCGACTTTGGAACACGACATGCGAGTAGTCCGCACTCGAAATCATTAAAAAGAGATGAAGTTGCAGTTTCTACGCTACGGATACGTGACGTCATTATCATTAAGATTCGAACTTCACGAGGCATTTTTTCATACATCAGTCTACTAATTTCATTTTAACAAATACCCCAATCATCTTTTCATTTATAGTACACATAAATGCAGTGGCCATAGATACAAGGCAGCTGATCAGAATTTCTAACAGAATTAAAATAATTTCTATTCTTGCTCACTCGCTTGGAATTAATCATACAGGTTTAAAAACAGCATGTAAATATCCCCCACGTAATGTAGAAACATCCGACAATTTATTCTATTCCTTTGGCATCTTGTTATACCTTTTAATTTTGATTTTTATTTCGCTAAAATAATTATTTGACTTCAAAAGTAGCCGCTTAACATCTCGTACCTTGATTGGGCGCAGTAGACAAGCGCCGAACGCGCGATCGTCAAATGTCCTGGGGTGATGAGGCGAAACGACGGTTAGCAGATCGCGCTCCGGTAATTATAAGTTTTATTGTTGAAATATTTTGCAATGGACGCCAAATTGTTGATAATTGTCGACCTAAATCTGCGTTTGTTGGATTGTGACAAGTTTGAGCCCGCTAGAGACGTTTAAGTAAGTAAGAATTCGAAATTAAATATTGTCTGTAGCCGCCCTTGGTCGGTCGCCATGACGCCATGTCGAACCCCGAAACGGTCAGGGATGAAAATTTGCGTCTTAAATATGAATCTAGGAATAAGTTTATTGAACTCGTAAAATCAGATGCAAAGGGCTTGGGTGTCGTTCGTGCAGATAATAGTTTTTCTCCTCGGTTTTCTCTTTATGAATCGCTCATTACATTGTTGTATTTGGAGTCGGTGATTATCGTTCCTCCAAAAATCGAAAGATCTCGAACCGATTACGTTAGATGGCGCAGAACGGCAGAAATTAGGGGTAAGTTAATGTAGCAAAACAAAAGGCGGTGCGAGCAGTTTGAATTTGTAGTGGCTACGATTGAACGTTTGTCTCCGTCTATTTAGCGTTGACTGACAATGAGTGAGTATTTAGATGTATTTGATTGTCGGAATTTTCTGCCGTAATTAACGTGTCGAAGCCGAGCTATCATTATTGAGCGGAATACAGCGAAGGTGAAGTGGCAACGTGTAGAGTCATTGCAGATCAGAGTCATAAATTCGGAAAAAATATCGTCCTGTAAAAACGATCTGCTTCGGAATTTATCAATTCATAAACTCAAGTAACTATCGACTATCCTGAATGCTTGCGTATCTTTTACAGTAAATGACAGTCAGAGTGCGGCACAGTGTCTGCTGCGAACACATTGAACCGATGACATCCCAACCAAGTCGATCGGACATCAGCTTCGATGAACTGGCCAAGGTAGTGAGTCCTTATCAATTATTTCTTTAGGATGGAATCATGATATTCTCTGATAGCTGACAACAGTTATGGGAGTATTGGAATATTATTGACCGCATTGCACTTCTGAAAATTTGCAGATATTTTGTCATGCAGTAGCTTGAGTGCGGAGAGGATGTTTGCACCGCTAGGGCCCAAGCAAATGCAGGGTAATGATGAAACTTGGAAAGCAGCTTCGGGTGGCAGTAACTACAGATCGAAAAAATCAACAACATCAGAAAAGTCCATCCCAAAGCTTCGGTGGATTGATGAAAGTGGTAAGCGGATATGAATTACTTGTCCTTAATCGAATCAATTGCATTAGTCATCAACTGTCGTCTGTGCTTAATCCGGAGTTGTGGACGAGAGCCAACAGCAAGAGTAATATGAATTATATTTCTGACAATTTGCAGATAGTGTGTGGTGCGGTGTAATGAGCAAAGACTTTAGTGCTGAGACTGAATTGCTGACATAAGACTTGAGTGTTAAAAAGACGTTTGCACAAGGACTTAGGAAGCAGATATCAAGAGGATAGAACCTGATGGGAAGTAGCTCCAGAATGCAGTGAATCCAGAAGAAGAAAATCAACTTCGGCAGAGTCTGTGAGTCGCATGCTTCAATTTTGCTGTCTATCTTTCCTCAATCTTTTCTATCGCGTGGCATGGTGGTACCAATGTTTGTCTTTGTATGTGTAACTTATTGTATCGATTCGTGTACTCAAAATAATCTATCAATTCCTTTGGAGCTATGAGTTCAATATGTTTGAGCTGCTTTTACCTGTCCAAATCATGCAGTATAGAAGTTGATCCAGTCAATATATTATTATATCACATGCAGCATAGTTTTTCTATGAAAATCATTTTGAAAATGAACTTAAAACCAACAAACTTTGGATAGGGTAAATTAACCCGTTCTTTCCCTACAGTGAAACTCAACAAAGTAAGTTCTGAACCACGTTGTATGATTGATGCGTATGGAGTGATTGTGTTGGCGAGAATGCAAGTCGACTTAAATATAGGTGGATTAGGTAGGAATGGGTAGGCCGGTTATTGTATGTGGGCTGAGCTGTATGTCTGTTATTAATTATGAAAACCCAGTGTTGAGACTGATCTGGGAACATCAAGCTCAACTTTGTGGTTCGATCGGACGGTACGTTGGGTTGGGAGGGACATAAAAATGAGGGCAGGAAGGATTCGCGATCGGGTAAGTAGGTAGTTTCTAAGCGGGTATCTTAATTCGTTTTACAGCGTCCTACAATCGCAGATATTTGGCAAAAAATGTTCTTATCTATACGATATTTGTTCCCAATTGATTTCAAAATCGTTTTCTTATTCAGTCCTGAAAATTATGAAGCCCACATAATTATCTTTTTAACAAACTTAGATTCTTGCTCTACTCACTTTGAATATAGAATACTTAAAGATAAAAGATAAAGCCAAGCGATCGTTTGACTGGGCAATATGCTCCCCCTTGTCTCTGTGTTAACGTGGAGCACGGAGTCGAGGAGGGATGATGCGCCTGAAGACGTCGCGTTGAAGAGGATCGCCGACCGCCATGCCACCAAATCTCTTTGCTTACATGTTTTTCTCTTCCTTTTTCTTTGGTCTATCCTAAAGTTATTGCATGACGCTTTCTTATCTTTTGATGCGTGAGTTTGATTAGTTCAGAGTCTCGCAGCTAGCTTGTGATTAGAGCTCAGACTCGAAACTTTGCATTTCGTGTTATCACGTACTAATATTACATTGCTGAATGTTTCAGGTCTTCTAGTGAAAGGATTTAGCCTACCAGAGATCTCCGATTAGAAAATACTTCACCCAAGCTGAAACTAATCTGATCTGCTGTATGTTTCAGATCTTCCAGTGAGCGGGGTCTTTGGCGGCAAAGTCCTCGGATAAGACGAATTTTAGAATCTTTATTATCACCATACTAATCTCTTCTGCTTTGGGTTTCAGGTCACCGCAGATAGCGAGGTGTTCTCTTTGAGAACACGTCGAGCGCGATGGGTGTATGCTGAACAGTGTTCCTGTTGTAATCGGAGGTATCAAAATGTTTCAGATATTTGGGCTCATGGCATCTGTATAAGCAGCTCTGTTCCATACCTTGATGATCATAACGATAATGATGACAATAGGCCTGCTGCACGCTAGGAACGCAGCTACTGCATGTAGGTCCAAATACTTGTTTCCAAATTTGAAAGAAATCAATACATAAATCGAATATTTTCTAACCGAAAGCTTTGAAATTTCCCATATTACAATACCGACATGAACTTACAATTGGCATAGCGTTCATTACCCATACAACATTTGGTAAACGCGACGGTAGCAAAAAATTGTCGCTTAAGAACCAATCGAAAATCTTTTCATTACTAATGTGTATTGTAAATCTGGCAATTGACTTTTCGGCAATTTCCCAGCCAACTAAAAATATTCGCAGAACATAAAGCGTTATAAAAGATGAAGTCTAACAACAAGTCCGTTGGCAGACGTCCTTCGTAGGTGTGTTTGATGATGCAGATTGCGTTGGATGTGGTCGATTGCATGGCAAAAAGAAAAGCTGTGCGATTGTGAATGACGATTGTATGTTGAGGACGCGAGACAAACCTATAAATACTTGCAAATTTGCATGCAGAAGTGAAACGTGTGTATTCTGCCGAAATAATACACTGAAAAGAAAAAAAAAACACAAACACAAAGGACCAAATATCCGTTCTCGAAAAAAACAGCGAACAATTTGATCTTCCATCTTCTATAACGTACATTCCCGACAAGACCATATTAGGTGAAGATAATAAGAAATCATGATATTCATTCCTCGTAGAATTCACGTAAGTTTTGTTACTGAAGACAATTAATATTGTCTGATAGAAATTAGAGTGGCATCCAGCTAATTACTGTTGACATTTTAATTGTTAACAAAAAAATTAAATTAGGGTCTGCTCGGAGATTGAATTGATTTTTTTCCCGTAATGTCAATAATGTAGAAGATAATTGATAACGGGCCCATCCCCACTTTGTTTCTGACCCGTCGCGGTTACCGGTTATAGTTTTTACTCGAGCCTCAACCAAGTCTTTTGATTGTGCCTGTAACTATACTTATACACGTTGTTAAAAACACACTACATTCAATTATTATTCGAATATGAAGGCCTTGCAACAGTCGTGTATTATTACGTACGCTGTTGCAGCTAACACGGTTACCGTTAAGTTGATGTATTATACAGAGGGTCATTCGACTGACCTCATATGACACGAATTTCAGCACGTGTTCACTTTATTCGAGTTCGAACGGGAAGTAAAATTATATGGCAAAAGCAGCGCACGTCTTTCACTCTAAAATTGAAATGAACTTCCAGACAAGCCCGAATTATCCTCGTATGTTCATTCCGAACAACATTCACATTCGCACATTCTTTACATATCCATAAAATTTGGGGTCAACCACGTCCCGCTGTTTGTTATAGGTTTACCTTATCCAATATCAGTGTGACATAAATTTCGAGTTTTTTTCTTTATTTTCGTAATTACAACTAGGATATCTGGTACGCTGGGTTTTAGTACGTAGACAGGTAGATTCTATTTTCATGAGACCTAACTTGCCAGAGAGTGTGTCGCTTTCTATACAGAGGCTGTTATATAACTTGGAAAAAGAAAAAAAAAAATCGATGTTTCAAATGCGTCAGATACGATCTACCAGTTCCAGAGATAGAAAAATACAGTAAATATTATATCGCAGGGAAAATAATCATCGGATATGATTGACACTGTTTTAAAATTGAACAATTAATTATTATTAGTATTTGAATCAATCGACTAATCTGATGGTCAGAGTTTTTTTTTCATCTTTTATGGGATAAATTGCAATGAGATTTTTTTTCCTTAGGGAATAATTCTGCCTCAGGAGCAATGACTGACATTTTAAACACGCTAACTATCGATCATGTTATGGATAGACAAGCCAGGCTAACTTTCACTATCACAATTACAGCTGTTTATAGATAGTTATCGACGGCCAACTCTCTCCGTCACTCTCACTCTTTTAAAACCAGTTTTGCAAAAGTTTAGGCAAGTGTAAACGTACGTATCAAACATAATCCCTGATGTTTCATGCGAGATGTATGATGAGATTGTTAATTATCTTCTTGATATTCTGAGAATCAATTACATGAAAGTTCGACACTTTCTATGTAGGTCATACCTGTACTATGCTAACATAAGCAATGGGTTGGGCAGTTTAAGGTTTAATCATCAGAGAATTTCTCCGCGATCAATCCAGGGTTAAAAAAAAAAGTTTACTTATACCTTTGCCAACACTGTCTGAAATTTAGATGGAGGGGAACAAAATCGCTGACGCAAAATCTGAATTTCGAACACCTTGCAGAGTGATCCCTGAATATTTCTTGCATCCACCTATACATAGAACTTTTTTGCGAATTCGTCTTTTCGGTTAAACCTCAGAATGTAGAATAGAGAACTCTGAATGTTGCCATGCTACTAATATCCAGATGTCGTGATCTTATACCGCAATTCACTTCTGTCCTTGTATGATATATCGTTTTTTTTTATTATCAACTGGAACTCCACATGCAATTATAATCTCTATGTACGATACCTACAATTGATTTTAAATTGTTAGGCATATGTTATGCACAAAAGAACAGGAAAACATATTTTTCTTCCGTGGTTTATCAAGGCTTCAAGACCATTTTTGTCGCTTCGTCGTGCGGTTTACGGGTGATAAGGGTCCTGAGGTTTTCTTGTACCGTAAAAGCGAATGATAGCGATGTCTATTGGGTATGCAGGTAACGTCACACAATTAGCGACAGTCATAAAAATGAATACGAGCGATAAAATGTTTTTCGATTTACTTTGAAAACGTTGTCAATCAGCTGCGGTAATAATTCGATATGAAAAAACACGTAAAGGTGAAGGCTACATTCGGTACTTTCTGAACTTCTCGTCGTCTGCCCGCGAGACTTTTTTCATCAAAATCCAGTTCATTAAATTTCGATCGAAAGTATAGTGAAAGTAATAAGTGACTGCAATAAAAGGTTTCGATTAATTTTTTGTTCCACGTGAATAATTCGATACATAATTATCTAGAATCCGACTGTAAAAAAAAATCGAAAAACCCAGAAATCCACTTCCGCTTTGGTCTTAAAGTGATCGTACAGTTCATCTTTGAATTCTTCCAAGTTTCTTCCCGAAATTTATTCAAATTTCCGTTCTAGATAGAAGAAAAAAATTTGCTTTCCTATCAGACACCTTATAAATGAGCTATAACGGGTGCTCGGCCTTCTTTAAAGAGAAAATACTATTAATAATAAAACCGCAAAAAATTATAGCCCAGTGCTCCGCGCGATTTCGCATCCGAAAATCGGCCACCGTAAGATAATTAATAATGCGATGTATCCGCCTTCGGTATTCCCAGTTGTGAACGTGTCCTGCAACACGGCCAACTTTTGTCTAACTTTCAATTTCAAATCACATGCGAACACCTGCGTAAGCTGATAAAGAAAGTTATGCTGATGATATAATTGACGTTCCCATCAGAAACCCATGCAGATATGTTAATTGTACAAGTCTGATGTAAAAAGAAAAGAAGATAAAAAAAATGAAACGGAATAGTTCAATCACTTATAATTAGTTGACTCAATTAATTTAACGATTAGAGAACAAAAAAATAATCCAATTAACAAACGAATAACAATCCAAAACGTAGGTTCATAACCATAATGTATAACACAGGCTAGGCGTATTGAAATTCGAGCATGCCTAAATAGATTAAGGGGCGGTGTAACCCCTTAAACATTCATTCAGTCGTAACGTCATATCGAAGTCACGAGCGTGTAAACTATTATGACTTCGCGGCAAATCTATTTTCAATATTCATTTACGATTTGAAATTAGAAAAAAAACTTTTATTAGCGTATTATTTCGTACCTGTTGTGGATGCCAGGTATGCTTGAAAAACCTCTTGAAACATTGAATGCCTGACGGCATTTTTATCAAGTATTGTTACAGCCACAAGATAACACTTGAATTTTTTTTTTTTTTCAAAACATTTCAAATGCCACGCGTACGCTGCTCCAAATTTTCGTGTACTCGCATCACGATCTTCTTTTTTGTTTTTATCATAAACTCCTTTCTCTCCGTACTGTGTTTTTTTGCCCGCGAAATTAGGGAGAGAGGGAGGATCAGAGTAATCTGCAATTTTCACCAATCACCAATTTTTTTTTTCTTCTTTCGTTCAAGGATATGTGTTTAGTATATAGAGTAGAGCTGTTCGCACACTTTTTTACAACACGATATACATAACGTGTAGCGATGTCGTTAATTGATTTTTGGATTAATATTTTTGAAAATAAAGAAATTAACGAATCGATATGAATCGATGAAAGTAATTTATGTATTGAAAAAGTCTCATTTTTAGAGGTTGTTATAGTGGGAAGCAACGTTCGATCGGTTGTATGTACTACTCAAAATAATTATAGTGACGCATTCGAACACTTTCGCTAATTCGTATCGGCCCGCGATGCAACAGCTGTTTTAATATTTCGAACCGTGCCGATCGCGCTCCTGTCACGCAGTGAGCACGACTGTACAATACACGCTTATGCCTTCTACCTCCTCGGAGGTGGGACTTTGAAACTTGTACTACTCGCTCTACTCTCCATACCTCACTACACTCGGTACGACAAACTCTTGCGATTTAATTTTTGATTTCCTACAGTTTCATCGCGCTAACTTTATGCCATTTGAAACATGCGGATGAAAACCGAAAAGGTCTCTACCTCGATGTTCATTCGCCTGGTCCGCCTAGTACCGAAGTTTTTCAAAAATATTGAGGAGGGAATTACTTTTATGCACCAGCATGCAAAAAAAGCGATGGCTCATTTCAGCGTCTTGCTCGCCAAAGAAAATTTTACGTACAAACTGGAGATTATTCATGTAAATACATGACTGTCTTTTTGGCAATTAAGATGTTATGAATTTTCATCCTCTTAATTCTGTAATTCTCGCGTGAACGTTCGTTGGAACAGGTTGTCGATTACTTCATCTGATTGTGCTAGTATACACAATTAGGTAACAATCCATTCATAATCACCTAATGATGCATAATTTTGTTTGCTGATTTTGCACACGCATTAAAAAAATCGTAGATGTCCGTAGGTCAAATTTAATGAAACAAACCGATGAAGAATCAGTAGAAGACAATTAAAAACTACAAAAGACCAATTAGACAGCTAACAAATAATTACTCAATCCCAATTACGCAATAATCGCGTAACTCGTACCGAGCCTCCAAGGAACTCGTGACCTTTTTACCAACTAAAATCATCGTTTTCAAACAAAGCTGAGCGAATTTTTAGCTTCCGTCTCTAAATTTTTCACTAAGCACGCTTTTTTAAGCTGCAAATGTCAAGGTCTGATTTAATTGACACGATATATTATTAGTAACTTACCGATCACCTGAGCAATATTCTAATAGTGAAAAATATTGAAGTGACTGACGATATGACGAACGTATTGTTATTCTAGTCACAGTATCTGTACGTTGTGTTCTATTTTTTCGAGCTCTATCGTATCTGGTCTCTAATAAAAACGAACGATTCGGTCACGAACTATCGATGTTTAACATTGCTACCGGTATGATAAAATTACTCACATTATATTTGAACCACGCGCAAGCACTATTTTTTCAAATAAAGACTTCGTGGTTATTTCCTGACATTATATTCGAACCGGTTACTGAGGCTCCGCACAAAATGTTTAAAGTCTATTAACGGCCGGTCGCGAACTCACCGCACTAACTTGATAGCAACGACCTTCGATTAGGAATTTAACTTTCGAAATGTTTCTTCTCTTCGTTTTTTTCAAAAAAATTCATTTTGGCTAAGAACTGCGGAACGAATGAAACGAGACACAATCACCTGTACACATATTTGTGCTCCGCGAGATCAACCACGAACAGACAGATAACAGGTCGTGTGTTATCTGGAGGCGGTACCTGCGATCATATTAAGATCAAATGAACCTTAATGATATTATTATTTTTTTCTTCCTCACAAAACTCATGCCCGTTAGGTACACCGAAAAAAAATCGACTACGGTAATATTCTACGCGATGCGATACGATGGTATATTTTATTCAGATCTCTGAATGATCCGTTTTTTTTTTAACGTGGAAAACTTACAGACGATCTATGGTAGGTTGAAAAGAAGGTCATCGAGCTTATTACAAGTCCTATGATATTATCGAGCGTCCGAGCGCACGAAAATCCATTACGAATCTGGTCAGATTAGAGAGAATTTAGAAAAAAGAATGGTATTAGAATTTCTTGGTTTTATTACAACGAAAATTTGAGCTCTGACAATTCAGAGCATTTACAACTCTTTCTATTGTGCTCTAAATCAGCCCTTAATAATTTTCGACGATTCATTTCCTGTGAGCGATGCAAAAATATGCAATTTGTACAGCAGTCGTATTTGCTCGAATTGTGGTTATACTTATTATACATAAATACGTTTTGTTATCACACAAAGCTTGTTATTTATTTACACAGTGACAAATGATTGTTAATTATAATGTGACTCATTTTATTCCCGAGTATACTTGTTTTCGACCAACTTACATTCCATTTGTAATCCATATCACTTTACAATTTTAAAATTTGAAAACTGGGTCTCCGTTATTTCTTTTTCATTTCGGAATTCAGCCTTTTCAATTTGCGACTGTGGACTGCCCGTGTACTGTAACCACCGCTTCCTACGAACAGATAATTTTAGGCATAAATACAAAAAGTTTCATGAAATTTTTATCGTTTTTTAGACGACAATATTTTAGTTGGTTCGAGAAAACGTTTCTCTTCATGATATATTAACGAACTTACATGTTTTCTACTTTTGTTTTGTCGCCTTCCATGTAACCGAGGACAGTCCCTCGTTCGGTGTTCTTGCACCATCCTTTTAGGCCTAATCCTTTCCCCTGCTCTTGAGTGTACTATAAAAATTCATTGGATCAGAGATAAAATAATTAGAGATTATTTTCTGAGAGTGGGGCTTATGATCGACGTATCCATAACTTGTCTATACTGTTCTCAACTCTACGGATGATAATGAATGAGATCCCTTTCAAAAGAGAAACTTCAAAGCGTCTACACCAATTTCTTATTCTTCTTGTATTTCGTTTCTAAAAAAAAAGTTGCCGCGCTGTTCATTCGAAGGTATTGACATCGACTTTTTAATAATTCGGAGTCAGCGTTTCTCTACGATCTCCAACATTATAAATATTCTCATAGAATTGATAAATGATAAGCCCGCGACGTTTTGAAGTCGTCAAAACGATAGAGCAGAAAATTACTTTAACAACAACCGTGTAACCGCCAGATGTCGTTAGGAAGCTTTTTCCTTTAATAATTTCCAGCAAAATTATTCCTTCATTTTTATCAACGTCTCGGCTGTCTCGTCAATGGAAATAACACATGACTTTAGATTTTTTTTTTGTTAAGTCCACGTGGACGGGTTCCTTGACGCGAATTCGTTGGTAATCATTGCAGAGATTAGGTTCCCGAGTAGAATGAATCGATAAAACTTTCTTAAGTTGTTATGGAGACAGCTACTCACTCACCTTTCGGAAAAAAACACCTGTAAAACGAAATGAGATACCATTTAAATCATGAGGGATTTCATTTAAAGCTTGTCAGCATCATTAATTTCACTTATTCTTATGAATAAAATTATCTCACCCTGAACTCTTCCGTAAACTTCAAAATCTAACCCCACGAGCTTTGAAGTCATCTCAATGTTTTGACAATCCTGAACCTCGGTGAATATAAAAAATAAGAATCCAACGATTGATATCAGAAGTTTGGCGGGAGATCCTCCGCTAGTCATTAATGAGGGGAAGAAAAAAGAAGAAAGAAAAAATAAAAACGGGCACTCTGCACAGACTCAAAAAATCGTTTTTTATCAGATCTCTTGTGCGCCGATACCTTTCGTTGTTTATTTACAATACCAATCAGTCAATACTAGTCTGCTACTAGATGTCGCGGCTTTCGCGGTTTCGCCGTCATTGGCCAATAGCCACATTGCGACGTTGCTGTTTCTTGGCTCTGCTCATCGTCAGCTGTTTCAATTGCGACGTTCAAAGTGTCATGCGTTCATTTTGACGGCACGCCCGGGAACGTTCTTGTCATCGATTAATCAAATGGAAGGCTTTCACTAACAAATCTAAAGCATCGAGTGCAGTGTCACCTTTGGATTATAAAATGGCACGCGATAATCAACCTCCTATCAAAGATTGAATTTAAAGGGCTGCGCATCGAGCCCTTTAAATTTTAGTAAATGGTGAAGTGGAACCGACAAGGTAGTCTGCTGTCATAACACTCGAGGGCGCTAAAACTCACACTTGAATGACATTTCTAGTGAATACAGATTTTTCCATTGCACCTGTCGTAATATCTACACACCGGGTCTTCGTTATGCGGAGCCTGGTCGTTCAAATTTTGTAATCGTTTTGTCTTCTGATTTACTTACTTATCGGCGCTCCGATGAAGCGTCAAAAATATTCCAAGGGCTAGACCGGCTCCAGATGGTTTTTTCTTTTCATCTGGTCATTCGAATACGTTGCTGATTCTTCTTCAGTCATTTGACTTTTTGCGCTCCTGAAAAAAAAACTGAAGATCCCTGGTCAGTCGAAACAAATACCCATCGTCGTACATTTCGATTCACATAAAATTTCAATGTCAAATTCAAATCAATTCTCAAATTGATTACTTGCAGTTTAATTCAAGTAGGGAAAGGAATATTTGAAATAATTCAACCAATCGTTCAACGGGCCTCCTGAGAAATCTTTTTTTTCGTAGAAAATGTAGATAGTAAATAATCTAATATCATGAATTTGATAGTGCATGATGATCGTGAGAAAGGTAATCGCATTATTAGGATGACTCGGACGCTCGCGAATAAATTACATCTTATACATTCGTTGATTCTATCTATGGACATTATGCAGTGTGAAATCGTTGCAACAAAACTCCAAAAACTGTTAGCGAGTAGTTGGTGTAATTTTTCAATTCGACGAGCTTCTCTCTCAATTTGCGCCGCGAATTTCGAAAATATTCGAAAGAACGAGAGTGCCCGGTATGGCTTCGAAAACGTTGTTCAATGAACCAGGAAATTTATCGCAATCTTTTTTCTTATCATCGAACAAATATTACCTGTGGTGGTTTTAACGGGGGCATTGATAACCGATGAATTATTAATCGAGGAAAATTTTTGCTCCAATTGCACGTATCGGTATTTACATTCATACGTTACGCACTGATCGTGGTCCGTTGGTAGGAGATGAAAATAAATTCAAGTCTCGCCCCGCCGCGTGGTGCTGCAGAGAAATTGAAAGAAACTTAGATGACGTCATAGGTAGATGGCGGTTCTCATATCGAGAGTCATCGTAGTTATGTTTAGAGCGTCGTGAGTCTCTCTCGATTCTAGATGTCTCATTGCTCGTTGTTGCTCGTTGCGCGCGTACCACCTACTACCGTGTGAGCGAGTGAGTTCGCTAGTCTCGCGACTTCTAGTCGTCGCGGAATAAAAAAGCATCGAGGGTATAAGTCCGGCGAGCCGCTCTCACTCTGTCAGTGTTCAATCGTACTTCGCGATGGGTGCGTGTCGCGCTGCTGTGTTCATAATTCGTCAAAATATTTGAGATTCAAATCGATTGTAAACGTCAGTGAGTTTTGTGATCTCAAACAAATTCATTTATTTATTTATTTATTTATCCTTTTCCATTATCCTTTTCAATCTTTCTCATTACGATTATAAAAAAAAAGTAATATTTTTCTTGGTTCTAAATTTCGATTTATTTTGGTCTTAAAAAATCCTTCCATAAATAAATAAATAGCAAGGGTTACATGTACACGGGATATTTCTTTGTCACGTGATTTAACCGCGGCGTCGATTTTATTGGATTTTAATTTTAATCACAACTACTAGCCATACCTGGATGGTAAACAAATAAATCTTGTTATTTTATTAGTAAAAATAGAATTGACAAGATAACTTGTACTGCTGTAAGGAGGAGGAAAAGAAAGACAAAAAAGAGAATAATAAAAAAAAAAAAAGAAAAGTTACACTTCTATTACGAACACGAACAGATTAATACGATCAACTACATCCTATTATTTTGATGCCCATGAAACGCAGTACTTGTGACGTAAGAGAAGCACCGAGGAAAGCCATTGTCAGAATACCATATCCCACTGCTACGCCGTAGATAATAAACCGATACGATAAGCGACGAAAATTGTTAACACTATTTTCGATTCATTATACGTATACGAAGAAAAACGACGTAGAGTAAAGACGATAATCCAAAAACTTGTCGATGTTATATAGTTTTTATAGCATCGTATAAAAACGCGGGGTTGAAAAATTATCGCGGTAAAGATTCTGTTATAAATTGTCGAGTGTCATCATCACTGTGTACAATAATTTTGTACATTTAATTAATAATAATAATAATTATTATTCCAACCGCAAGTACACGTACTTTGGATAAAACTCACCATTATTATCTGTCTTAAAATTTTAAAACAAAATTTTATTCTCATCACTATATACATACGATTATACACATAGCACATAATCCGTATACATACCTCGACGGAGTCACGTGCGCCGATATACGTATATATACAAATGACACATATATATACACATAAGTACGTGCATAAAATAAAATAAAATAATTTAACCAGCTGTTGGATCCTCCGATAATAATATTAATAATAATTTATTTGACTTAACAGTGAAGTGTTTTATGTTTAAACAAAGTGGTGGTAATTTACTAAAATAATAATGACTGCTATGCTCGTATCCGTTGCGGAGCTGTCCAACATTTTCTCCGTCCTTGCAGTATTGATATGCTTCTGCGGGGTCATCCTATTTATCATGAGGTACTACCATTATTATTATCATTATTATCATCATCCTCACCGTCGTCGTCGCCGTCATTATTACGTCTATTCTTCGCTCGTGATATACGAATCTACACCGTTGTTATTGTTGTTATCGCTATCTCGTACGGATCATCATCGCCATGATGATGATAATTTTATAATTCCTGCTCCAAATTGGGATTGATTATGATAAATTCAGTCCGATTGCTTGATGCTTCGTTAGGTCAGGTTAGTAATAAATACTATTTTCGGTTTCGTTCATCGGTGTTGCCACAACGTCTCCCCTGTTATCGATCGTTTGAACCTATGGGCACGTTCGCGAAGCCCACGAGATGTACACTGCAGTAACCGCGATGAAGGTATTTAATCCCTAGGCTCTTTAATCTGATGGTTTTTTTTATATGTACGATGAGATTTTGCTATACATGACTTTAATCCGTGTGTGCATCTACTTTGTTTTTTTATTATGGCACGAAAAAAAATTTTAGCATCCTCGAAGGACGTGTGGGTTCAATTTTGAGCCTTGATATATACGCGGTGCGAAAACGAGAAAGAGAGAAAAAAAAATTGTAGATGAAGAGAAACGTGGGAGAGAAATCGATCCGAAACAATCGGAGAGAGTAAAAATTCACATGCGAATATAATTGCAGTAGAACGCGGATAATTTTGGACGTATTGAAATTATTCGAACACATGTTAAAGACATGTGTGCCGATGGTAGAGTTGTTATGAATATGGAATATGGTCTGATGTCCATTCGGGTCGGTTCAAGTTCGTCGTGTTTAATTCTATCCTACCGGTTTTTGGAACTAATTGTATACGCGAATTTACAAATTGGTTAATTTCAGAATTGCTGCCCCTTTGTCTTTTAATTTAAAAATAGTTTTACATAAAATATGTATGACCAATTACGTATAGCGACCAACAAACGTATGGAGGAGAACCGGCAATAACGCTCACAATTTTGCTTTTACAACTCCGAAAAAAAGAGAAACAACGAAAAAAAACAACCTAAAACGATAATTCGTTTCATTTTTGCGAAAAATAATTGTTGTTCCAAAATGCCAAGGCCAGAAAGAATTATACTGTGCAGTAGAAACTGCAAAATTGCGTCGCTCCTATAGTGTCTTGGTTCGGCAAAATTATACGTCATATTTATACGGCGTGATCTACATTTTGCAGTTTTACCTCATATCATCGTATAAAAGAATTAAATTTCTGCTAATTCCTCATAAATTAAACCCGTTCTAATTAACGCACGCTATAAGGATATTTTTAGTTCTCAAACAACTATTATTATTTCACATTAAAAACATCATTCAGCTCCGGCTGAATCGTGAGATACGCCACACTACACTTGACCTGAAACATCCTTATATACATTTAAATGTTTCGTATATATAATTACGTTGATGTAGGAATTCGTACAAGGTTAATTTCCTCTTTCATTTAGATTTATCTTTTTATTCGAATGTATGTCAAGCCCTTCTCACGTAATTCAGCTATACCTGTATTCATACATTAGGTAGGTAGCTGTACCTATAAGTAACGCAAGATATGGACATGATCTTGTCATCATTATACTTTTAATTAATTACGTTAGTTTAGGTAACGTTCCAACTATCATCAAATTTTTCGGGTGAAAAATCTGCCCCGCTCTGATTGCTATATGAAATTACTATTCATTAATTTTGTTTTTTTAATGAGACAGTAAACTACGTTAACTGACCGCTGGGAATGAGCTCATTGTCGAATAGGCCATTGGCATAATGATTTATTTTTTCTTCTTTCCAAATAACCCAATCCATACCTATATGTACACAGCTAAATTGCAGACGATTTTTCGTAGCGAATAAACAAATAACAAATAACACACGTATTCATGCACATTATTTTACACGATTCCAGAAAACCAGACGGCATAGATATTCCAAAAACGGGAAATTCCACTTTGTTGAACGGTACATGTAGGAAATAATTTTATTCAAAGACCATCGCACATTAATTAATGAGAGTCAATATAATTTAACCGCTCAAAGTGTCTCCGAACGACCATATATAATACAAATTGGACCGGATTTTTTTTGCCGATGTTTTTCTTCATCTTTTTTCGTTTTTTTCCTCATACACCTTGCACATACGTATATGAGATAAGACGATATACCAGACTACGTTCGAGTTTCGACATCGAAAATGTTATCGCTGCTGTTGTGTTTCAATTTCACCGGTATCGCCTCCTAGTTTCCTATCTCACCGTTAAAGTGATACTTACAATTACGTAGAGTATCGTCGTTTTTGCGCGGGGATAAGGTACTTTGGCACATTTGGCTAACGCGTTATCTCCTCATACCTACACGTTATAAACTTATACGTCATTTACCTGTTTAACATTCCACGGAGATTACAATCTGAGAGTCATTTAATCATTGTTAGGTGTTTTTATTTACAGTGAAATTTGATGATAACAAAAAAAGACGACACATTCGTAAGTAGTTCTTTGTAAGGATTACCATTATATTACATTTCCCGCGCTTTCTAAAAAAAAAAAAAAAAGGAAATTGACTCTATAACCGTGGCCTATAAAATGAAGTTTCATCTAGATAAACCAAATGGCTTGATACTATAGTGAACGACGTATACGCGATGCTATATAAACATGATCGATAGAAATTTATCGGTAATCATAAAAATGTTAAATTCGTGGTGATGACATTTTTTTTTTAACGTTCATCTTCTGTGTAAAAAATTCATCAAGAACTATGCAGCGCGTTTGCATCCGTTCCAGTTCCCAAACGTAAACGTGTTGATTATGGGAAAGTAAACTATAAAGCCAGATTAGAACGTTGCACAGCGTACCTTGTACACCATAATTAGGTGGGTTTGTAACGACTCGCGGTTATAGGAGTAGGTCGTGGTCAGATGTTCGTTAACCAAATGCTCAGAGATTTTACAGAATTAAAACTATTAGCATTAATTACAAAGATGGGCCAATAGGTCGTTACAGTGATTAAGGGTTTTATTTGAAGTGTGTTCATAAAAAATCGGATTACAAGAATCTTTACTCAGCAGCAACTCAAACTCCTTATGAGTTTATTCCATGAGGGTTAGATTCTTTTTTTTCTCATACATGCATTTCCAGTTCTATATTATCAATTGATTTTTTTTCCTTCTTTCCTTTTTTTCTCTTTTCTGAAATTATATATTTTGGGCAAAAAATTTTGTTGACATTATATAATAATATACATTATACATTAAAATTTTATGATATGCGGGAGACACAGCTTGCCCGTATCAGATTGATTCTAAATCCCCACTTAGGAGAAATCGTTAGCAAGCTTAAGCTATTTTATTCAAAATGAGAATCATTTTTTTTTTTTTTTTGTTACTCTTTTTCCGTCAACGGAGTAGATGGCATTAAAAAGAATTCACTGTTCGGTAATATTCGAAGTTTTGCTCCTGCGATAAAAAAAGATTTTTTTCTCCAAAGTTTATATTCACTGGATCAATTTGGATCTACGATAACTAAGTTTTATTGCTTTTTTGAGATGATTATCTTGTGGTACCCAAGAGTTTAGCTTATTCAATCGACCAACCATAATACTATATACGTGCCATGTTGACTCCGGTGAATTTTCAGCGATGCATTTTGACATATTATAATCAGCTGTAATTATAGCGAAAATTATCGTTATTCGCGTAGTAATTATTTTAAGGTATGATTCAGAAAAAAAAAAGATATAATTAACACTATTTTGGTGTATTCGTGGTGTATAATACACATATTATTGGGAGCGATGAGTAAAATGTGAACAAAAATATTTTTACTCCCGGTGCGATCTTTGAACCGCGATGCCGAAATATATTTACTTGGAAATTGCATTTTTTACACGCTCTGCAGGATGTATCTTACTTTCTTTCTTTCTTTTTTTTTGTGTTTTTGAAACTGACTCTGACTCACTTGAATGAATTTTATAATTTTATTTTTCAAATGAATTAACGACACGCGTTGGCTATGAAATCTGATCGAGTCATACCGCAATTGTTCCGTTGATTAGAATAAGTAACGTGGTAAGTAGCAATCCAGCTGACTTACAGCAGCCTGAACCCCCTATTTATGGTTATTAGGAGAATTGGCGGGCAGACAGACGTCTTAAACGTTTTTAACGAGCTCGATTAGGGCGAATTTCACATCTTGTCTTTAATTCTGTCATCAAAACTTGTTTCGCGAATCTTCTTTTACGGGTCACGGGCGAACGTACGTACGTCGCGTGACGATAGAGTTCATGATTCCGCTGCCAAAATCGAAGGTGCAATTTTTTTACGAAAATTACCTTGGATAATCAAAAAATTTGTGACACTGCCGCGTGCAAAACAGGTAAATAATATGTATAGGTACTAACCCGAATTCCATTTGAGCTGCAATCATCAAATTCTTCCATAACAGATTACCTGATTTATAAATTATAATTTGAAAAATTATCATCCGTTTCAAATGGTTCGATTTATTTCTTTGGACCATTCGCCTAATTCCATACTATATAAATATACGTAGCAATATTGCTGACTCTGCAGACTGCAGAGGTTGCGTTATACATCGTATAATAAAAGGGTCTAGAAGATTCGTTGAGCCAATTTAAAGATCTTATTATGCCCGTCAGCAAATCGGTACCTGTAGCACCGGCGATACTGCAGATATTTAATACACGAATATGCGTTCACACGAATTCGATTGTTTGTGAATGTTTTTTATTTGGTTTTATTTTTTTCCAAAATTTCCATCATTCTCAAAGTCGTTTACCGTCTTCAAAATACTTCGGTGGTCCGTCTGGTTCCGTGTTTTTGCGTGGATGGCCTTCTATTCTTTACCTTGATTAACGAGGCTCATATTTCATTGTCTGTTTTTTCCTATTTGACTGACTTTCGCTCTCCGGGATGCGACTGCGCTCGTTATCTTATGTGCGACTTCTCGATTCAGGTCATTTCCTATCGAGAAAGCTCGGGAGATTTTAGAAACGAACCCACAGCGCGCCAGAAAATTAGGTACTCTAAGATAATGACGAAGTAAGTGCCTAACAATTCGAAGTTACGACTATGGTCAATTATATCAATATTTCTAATTAGAACTTGAGAGTAATTAATGATCACGTATAGGTATTGCGTAATCGTATTTCATTCATCTTCCATTTTATCATTTCCAAAATTTCTGTCGTTGCATTTCACAATCTTTTTAGATTTTTCTTTCAACCAGGTCCTTTTTCAAGTCTCTTTTTCGAGTCTGTCCCCATATAGCTTAGTTAATTGCGGTGATTGGGTCGTGTAAGCGCTCAATAGGGCGCTGCAAGTAACATCCTGATCATATAGTCGCGTATATAAATTGCAGTATGAATTTACTCCATGTATAGGTATAACGTCTGCATCTTTGTAAAGCCTCGTGTGCCAAGTCGGTGACCCGAGAAGGCCATTTCCAGATCGTACGTTATAGATTGGCTTTGAGCAGCAGTAAAATATCACGTGTGCAGATATAAATAAATAAATATTGACAGATTTACTGTAAGCAACGTGCCATCCCTGACGTAGATATTCTTAACAAACACTGAATTATATATAATCGCCGCCTGCATTTACGCTGACCCAGAATCGCGAGCGATAATTTTACAGCACACTGCAATACGCGCGTGTCTTTAAAGCATATCATCATCATTTTTTTTTTCATTTCCAACTTCATAATCATCGATTTTTAATTATGATGAAAAAAATGACAAATTAATCAGTCTGTATATTTTTGAAAGTTCTTTATGTTCGGACAGAAACATGATGGTACTTCGGGTACACGGAGATGACCTTATGTTCGGTGGAAGCAGTGGAGTCCTACCTCATGCACCCCGAATACCCCAGATGAAGATGATGAAAGTTCATATACCTTTCACTTTTAAGCTTCACGAAAGCTTCAGAAGTACTTATGCCGGTGAGTAACCACTTTATGTTTGATGTTAATATATACGTCGTTGCACTTGCACTTTTTACGCGTTAAATTTGCAGACACGAAAAAAACATTTTTAAGGCCGAAGTTATTTTTTTAGTGTTTTTTTTTGTGTTTTTTTTTTTCTAAGAAAGAAAGTGCATCGTCTACTTTTGCGACAGCTGACGATTTGTCAGATTGGAGCTTGGGTAAGGTCAAGAGAAATTTGCATCGTGCATTATAATTATACACACATCACAGCCGGGGGATCGTAAATTATTCATCCGCGGCATAGTAAATTCGTAAATAATCATTTTAATCGAGTGAAATTAATTTTGAGTAATTACTTATCCGTGCAAGGTACTGAATAATTGCATAAAATATAAAGTGACACGGAATATTTGAAGAAAAAGTTTTCTTCTTGAAAGCGCACTCGATGTTTTTTGTCAAAGATTCATTGCAGATTAAGAAAAAAAAAAAATTTGTCTCGTGGAACATCCCAACCAGCTTGTTAACTCTGGATGAATATTCACGGTCTTATAATTAGTAATAAAATATACAAGTTTCGCTAACCTATCTAATTGTAAGCTATGATCGATAAAAATAAATCCACGAAGTTGAATAGCATTTCTTTCAACATTAAAGATCTTGTTGAGAAAGGTAGAAAATTAGTGATATCGTTATGTCCTATATAAACATATTATAATGTCGTTCAGCTTAGATTCAGTACGATCCAACTGATTCATTCCCACAATTATAGTTTCCAGTTTATTGAACTCACATTTACGACTGATATATCGATGAATAATCTGTAGAACCGTGACTTTTTTTTTTCATTTTTTTTTTTTTTTTTCATCAATCCCATCCAACTTCTTAACCTGATCCGAGGCGTCAGCTGTCGTTATAATACGTCGGTGTTGTCATAACGTAGAGGAATTCACGTGTCAGTGGCGCGTGCGTGTTATCGAGTATATGGGCAGTATGCAAGAAAATTTTTATTGAAACAAAAAAACAAAAAGAAAAGAAATAAATAAATAAATAAATAAAACAAGCTGCTTAATTTTTTTGCTACAACGTATCCAGTTTTATACATAAAAATAAAAACCGTAATGTCAAACGATCCTCAAGCAACAACCACACCTCCGCGCTCTGATCAAGTAAAAAGAAATTTCTGAACTCGTATCTGATCTCATTGATGGCTATTGATCAGATGCCTAAACTAAATAGTATTAAAATCTGCGGTAAAATTATTAAATTCCTAATTTTTGTCCGTTGGAAATGTGGCTGAGGATAGTACCTATATCTAAGTATGTTTTTTCGGTGCATGGAGCCTTACAGATTTTTTGAGTCATTTTTTATTCGTTTATTTTTCATTTTTTCAGTTTGATTATTTTGTAACTCATTCTACTTTTTTTTTATTCATGTTCGTGTAACTCTTCACAATCCAATCACTGAAAGATTCCATTCAGCAGTCGAGGTTGAACGATGTTATTAACTGTATTGCTTTATTATAATTATTACGTGTCCGGACCCATGTTAATATTGAACAAACAATCTTGACTGACGATGAAGAAAAAAATCGGATAGGTAAACTGCTTCATAATTTTTATCATCAACGATTATACCGTCATTTACCGAACGCTTTTTGTTCAAATGAGAGGGTTTATTGATTGAGGATTTAAAAAATAGTTGGCATCTCGAGAAAATATGTTGGAAAGCTTGGAAATTTTCAAATATGTTGTCATTACGTGTGTGGCACAAAAAATTTTTGGTTTAAAAAAACAACCGTGTGAAACATTGTATAGTTCTGGGAATAATAATTTATTTGTTCTAAAAGTTCCATAAAATCATGACAGACTATCGCGTTCGCCAAAACACAATGATGTTTTTCAAAGTTCTGCGTCACGCAGGGGGGGAGGGGAGGGCGGGAGGACTTCTTGTAGAAATGGATCTACATGTTCTTTCGAGGGTTACCATTTAAAAAGGATTGAACACTTCTTGTATCCATTCGACCCTGAAATTAGAATTTTAAATAACGCATTGTTAACGGTATGTTATTAGCATTTATTAGAGTATCACCATGTCCCGGATGATATTTTACTCTCAAAGCCTGTTCTCATATTAATTTATTCCTAATTGCGACATACCGCGTATGCCTCTGACTCTTGTTCAACAAATTGTGTCATACGTGTCAGGTATAGTATTATTTTACCATCGAACAATATGATGTACACTAACATACTCGGCGACAGTCCATAATACAAATGGAATCTTAAGCTCAAATGGATTTTCAATTTCCGCTTGATAATCGCAACTTTTTTTGTATGTTCGCTCGATGAAAAACTTGCGCTGCGTTAGCCTTCGCTATATCTCAAAGTCTTGAAGTCACGAGGGAATATCCAGCTAACGTAATAACGACAGATTATCTGAACTTGCGCACGTGGAAAATCATAAAATCGCACCCTGCGATGTCGTTACAATCTTGATCGAACCTGTTCAGCTCGTTACATTACGAATGTCAGATCAAGGTCACTCCTCGAAATTATGCAAAGATACTGACAAGTTTGTATCGAGGTAATTGACTCGCGATTTGAATGAAACACATTTGACCCGGACCGCCAGGCGGTCAAGGTAACACCGACAGTTTCATAACTTCGTTGTCTGCAGCGAACGATGCGAAATGCATACTAAATTCCATCCTCCATTAGGTATGTCGAACAGCGTATACCTCACGATGTCGTGTATAGGTGTGATTCTCCATACGTTACAATCGATCGCTATCTTTTTATGACTCGGGATTTATTTCATTGTCATACCTTTTCATTCTGTACGAGCAACGCTATACCTATCTCTGCACATGCGGCATAAGTTAGGTAGGATACATCAGCCATTTTATTTGAGCAATCGCGTGCATATAAATTTTTTGCCGGCTTTCTCACTGTGTCTTATTCTTGTCTTCATCTAAAGAACGTGCCAATTGGAATGATATGAGGAAAAGAAATAAGAAAAAAGACAAAAAAAAAAAGTGATTATTGTTCAAACCCACCCAAATGTATCGATAGCATTATCACGTGACTTGGAAATTAAAGTTATTGTAATAAAGCCTGTTCATACCTGGGTTGTTCTACGATATAAATCATGCGTTTTTTCGAGCGTCATTTTTCTCGATTTTTTTCATGCACTCGTTTTCAGGCATCCGTGTTTGGATGATTTCACTTGAAGTTCTATCGAATGCGCGTATTTCGGAATAAACTTTCAGCTGGTTTTCGAGTCGAAGAGCGCACGATTAAAAAATTGGTATGGGTAATTTTTCAAAAAATTAATAAATCGCTATAATACTTGTATCGATATTTCTTAGAAATTATTATTTTGTGTTTTACAGACACAACTTGTTTGTCCGTTTTTTTTTTTCGTTACACGGCTTGTCGTGTCATTTATTATCAGGATAGTGGAATATTTTCGATGACTCAACCTACGCATGAAATTTCCACCTACGCGATTATCCCCTGATAGAAAAATATGGAATAACACAACTACTGAGAGTCTTGACGTTCAACTATGCCGCGAAATGCAGACGTTTTATGTATGGATATCTTTACTCTCAGGACATCTTCGAATAAATATTATATTTGCTCGGAAATTTTTATCAAAGGTACGACCACGTTCTCCTTACTTTTTCGAATCGGTACATGCTATTGCAGCCAGCTGAGTTTAATAATCGAAAGCAGATATTTGCGGCTGAGAGAAAATATCGTCAACGAGGTATAAACAGAAATCCCTATTAAGTTTGTCCCGCCCAATATTGATTTGGCTAAGGGTGTAGTAGAATCTCGAAGGTTCGATCACCCCATTAATACATAATAATGTATGAGAGCCAATAAATTCCAAAAGTTGCATGTCAAGCAAATCGTGTAAAATATGAACCTATAATGTCTTTCGATTAATAACGCTACCTTCAAATAACAGGTTCGGCTGAAATAGTACGAGAACGACACGAGAATTCTTATGGTCTTCGTATCGCGTTGAATAAATCATGCGATTTTGTTTTTGCCTAGGCACCATAATTCATTAATTTAGCCATACCGGGTTTCTAGTCCTTGAAAAAATTCAACTAGCGTTTATTGCTCCGTATATCGGTACATAAATATTACATTTATTAGAGTCGTAATGCCCGGAGTTTTTTAAGACGCGTTTACCAAAAAGTCGGTTTATATAGTCGTCTGTTAAACTCGCCTCAAAATTATACATTTTTTTTTTTAACACATTTTTTTTCTTCCTATCTATTCATACGGGATTTTGCACGATCACGTTTCTTAGAGTTCAATAGAATGCCGAGGAAGTAGTGACAATCCCATTGCCAATCGGCAATGAACGAATTCTCATAACACTTATATACGAACCATATTCCTATGATGTATTCAAAATTATACGCACGTGGCAAATAAATTATATCCGTAGTATATCGAGCCGTTAGTAATATTTCTAAATTTATAAGTTTTCTTTTTCTCCTTCTTATTTATTATTCTCTAATACCCACACCGTCAAATAATAACGCGATGATTATTTTTTCACGCATTTTTTGTTATCGATAAAACCTGGTACGGATTTAAACTGTGAAAATTTTTCACAACCTACAATTTTAATCTCAAGCCTCTAGGTAAAGATCAATCAAGTTGTACATCATTCATAAAGCCCCAACTTTTGATTGATTATTATTAATCATCGATCTGATGTTATTTCTGCACTTTGCCTGCGGGCGATGATACTTGAAGATTTTTTTATTCGTCGCTACGATTTTTTTTCTTGTACGACCCGGTTAGAGTTTCCTATCGGGAAAGAAAACCAAGAAAAAAAACATAAGAATGCAGATCAATAAATTTTTTTGTATCCGAAAATTTTGTCACCGCAAGACGCAGCTGAGAGCTAATAATCGAGATGGGCTTCCATACATATGATGTGTACGTTCGAACACCCTGTATGTTACTTTTTAGTTTTTACACAAGTTCTTTTAACTTTCGTATAATCTTTGTAGGAAAAAAAGTTTGTTTTACACCGCAGCTTGTTCGTAGTGTCAGATCGAATGTTCAATGGGTTTTTTGGGCAGGTATCAGGGTCGTCTTGATTTTTTTTTTTTTTTTCTTCGTAATGGAACTAACCACTTTTTCTATCACCGCCGTTCTCTGGTATAAGGTATCGTACATGAGCATAATTTCGGAGTGCCAGTTGAATTATTAAAATAATATAGATGTAGGTGGCTTTGACGTTCGATCGATAAATTTTATTCTACATTCGCTGCCGGTCTCGTTATTGTCTTTGAAATTTATCCTCGACAACTGCATTCCCCAATCCGGCCAATCTCTTACAAGAAAACGCGGTAGCCGTTCATATTAGCCATTTTTTATGCATTGTCAGTTTTATGTTTATATGAATTAAAACGTAGTTGGGAACTGTTATAAAAGTTGTTCACTGCAGATCTAGGGCAGGGTGAACGTGTATGAAAACGAGTGGTGCGCAACACTTCGAATTATTGCATACGATGTTTCACCTACAAACTTCTTGCCAACGACGAGTTGTTAACTCCTGCTATCTCTCTACTCGTTATACTTTAGTTTTTCATTTTATTTTTCTCCTCTTTTAATCACTTTTCAAAATTTTAGTGTCGTTATAACGTTAGAGAACTGTATTTCATTTCCTGTAGAAAAAAAAAAAATGTTGAAATAAAAAAGAATAAATCTTCTGCAGAATCCCAATCATGCGTTTCTGATTCGATGGATGAAATAAAAGGAAAAAACTCTGCCGGAGAATATCGCTAATATATTATTATTCCAAATTAGAGTTTGCAATTGAGTAATTTTTAATTTGGCTGATTATCTTATCGTCTGAAAAAAAATTATTCCTCGTCTCTATATATGCTAACTATATGAACATTGTGAAATTTTTTGTCTAACACCATACTCGTTGGCATTTATCAGTGGTTTCTTTTAGCACCAGGTTTTCGAATGATTCTGCTTCCCGACCATGCAGACGATAAATTTTTATAATTGACTATCTCGTGACTGGTATATTTTAGAAAATTTATAATCCTACTCCGACCTCAGGTCAGATTCAGTTGTCACTATATTTTTCATTGTCTCTTTTTTCTGAATATCTCTTTAATATACATACATAATATTACTTTCGACCAATCGGTATGGTAATAGAGTTAAAGGTGTCTCATTCACCGCGGTCGTGATATCTGTCCGCATAAAATCGTTAATGAATAAAACATGAGTTATGAAATTAGCCGACTCGAGATTACTAGTTTCTTTTTTTCTCTCGCTTTTTTTTTTCCACGCCGTTATAATTTATCCTCACGCGGATGCTACAATAAAATTTTGGAACAACAAAGAAATCTGTATCAGAATTTTGATGACTGCGACAAAAATTGTTCATTCATTCGCTCTTTTTCTTTCAATCTAACTTTTAGATGACTCTGATTACTTTCTCTGCCACACTTTTCAAGTAATCGTACCTCAAAATAGTTTTTCGTATCGAATTATTCCACTGCTCAAATTTCCTGTATCGATTAATTTTTTTTTTATCACTCCAAACTATCGATGTAGACACTCATCTATATTGGATCGAGGCGTTTATGATTGACGTAAAATAACCGATTTTTGTATGTTTTCGGAAACTCGACGTATACCTACTGCGTTCTCTGTGCCATAACGTCGCATAAAATACATTCGGATAGTCGCGTGTATCATATCGTAGACGTTCGACAGGCACTGCAGCATATTTGAAAGCATTTCGACATCTTCGAAATGACGAAACATCGTAATTGGTGTCGATTTCCTAGATCATTTTGGACTGCTTCGAGGCATCCAAATGACCACAATCTCCTAAGCAGGAGTTACGCCAGTTTTCGCGATTGAATTGGCCATCACCTTAGAGCGGCGCTCTAGAAAATTGGAAAAATTCGTAACACTACCCCGATTTTATTATCAAACTTTTTACCAGTTCAGATTTTTCATCTACTTGTCGATAGGTCGCATTGCGAATGTTGCCCTATATAATTCTTCAAAATCCAAGCATAAATGGAGATCTGCACGTGCCAATGATTAGCTAGTTATAAATGAAATCAAGTTGGGACCACAAAGATGGGTAAAAATTTTTTGGTTATAATAAAAATATGAAATTTATGAAGATCGAGAGCTAATCTAAAACTCATTATAAGTCGTTTATAAAACCGATTTTAGAATTTTTTTTTTTCGCTTTTAGTGAAAACCGGTGGCAGTTTCGGGATGAGATCATGCTTGTACGGTCTAAAACCTTTAAAAATTGAATGAAATATGTATAAATGCATAGGAAGAAGCTAATTAATAATTGCCATGTGCCTAATGCCGATTTTTGAATATTGGTAGCAAAGTAATAACTGCTCTAATATCATAATACAGAATCCTAACAAACTTGCACCTCTTATATTTTACTGAACTTTGGGTACAAGATTTCATAAAAAATGAAGCTTGACCTTCCTTAACTACAATTATTTTTCCTAGGTACGTTTGGGAAATGACCTTCGTTCATTTTCCATTTTCTAATTCGTTGCTGGCAGATATTCAAATATTCAACTTGGTATTTTGTAATTAATGAAGCTTTGACGTCTACGATTGTAGAAATTTTCATGGCCTCTTATTTCCTATACCAGAATTCTTGGATATTTTAGGTTCTTACTTTGATCACATAGCTTCCGGGCAGCCTGGGCAGTTTCTTAAACGTTTAATATTTTTATTTTTACATCGCTATGTTAACTCACTTGACATCATACCTACCTATATTCTTTATACCGTGTATACATGCAGTTATATTCCTGACCTTTGATCGAACATTCAAAATTAAATTATCAACTCCGCTTACATAATTATATCTCGATTCAAAAAAACACCGCCCTAAAAAAACTATGATTATACACTTGTAATTTATAGGTAGATATCTCATAAAAAATTGCACTTTTTACTTATAATTTTACATATTTTTTCATGACAATCTGATATTAAAGTACTTGAATAACGTATCGTGTGTTTTAGTTTTTTTTTCTCTTACATTATTTCCACAGGTTTGTTACATTCAAAAAAAACAATTTTTTTTTTTCAAAGACTATCCTATTTTGCACGCAAATTATTCAAAAAATTGTCGAAGAAATGACGCAGTATATCATCTACAGATGTGTTTGCTCATCGCGAGGGTGAAATTTTTAGAAATTTTTTTCTAAATTGGTAGACGAAAATACCCAGTGAAATGCTCTGCAATATTATCCGAATCATGCGGCGAATCACTTTCTACGAGATTAGTGTACTCGGATTAGTCATAAAAATATTAGCACGTTTCGACGTCTGACTTTGGCAAGCAATTCCTGGAGTTCTCTTATTTTACACTTTCTCATATATCGGGAGATTCACGCGAGGATAGAAATTTGTGGTTTTATGTTTATTGAATAAATTAATGCTCATCACTATATGGTCAGTTATGAAATCGGTTGACCCTTATACTGCAAAATGAAACTTCCATTTAGATTTTTGCCGAATAGCAGTGGATATTGTTGCAGCGTGTTTGATGCGACTGAAGATGTAATAACTTATTTAACAGCGCATTATCATCTGCTGACCACTATTTACCGGGCACAGTTTGCCTAATAACGGGAGTTGGGAATTATTGGGAAAGAATTCGATTTTTCGTTATGCCTGATCTACGAAATTAGCGAAGGCTTTGCAACCATTTATGCAACATGGTTGGCGCACCGCATTCACCGAGAGACACGAAATTTCGCCATACCTTCGAAAGCAGCAGCAGCATGGCTTTACATGACGTCTAAACGTCGCGTTGTGGTGAAAATAAAAGTATTAAATCACCGAATGACATAACTTTAGTGTCCCAAATTAAAAATCATTCGGGTCTCTCTCACCCGGCAAAAATCACTTGCGATCGGCCAACCGATCATCGATCGTTGACACGTGGTGGATATCGATTACCTCACTCGGGTTCGATCGAGCATCTTACCTGATTTAAAATAGCCGAATTTGAACTTTAAACGCAGTTGAAAACTCGCTACGATACCAGGCTAATTTTGAAACATTATAGCCAACATGACGTGGGCTTATAATGCAATAAAAACCAGTATGGAGCAAATGGGAATGTTTCGATCTAACCATCCAATGAAAAATTCAAATTGCTATTGACGGAATCACGATTTTCTACTTTTTTTTATACTCGAGCACCAGGTACGTTGCCCCTAAATTTTACACAGAAACCAAATATTTCTGACTCATCGCCGTACGTTGCGCTATTGAGACTTCATCACGAATTGTATCTTCTTTCACGTTTCTGATCTTCATCTATGTACATGAAACTTTGAATACGTAATTAAACGTTAACAGAATCGAGGTGACTCCGGGTTGTCTACTAGTCGTAAAAATTTTAAGTTGTAACGCGGTTATTCGAGAAAGGTAAAGGTTACATCTCGTCATCTCGTTACTTTCGAGGCGTCTTTCTCTCTCATCTATTACAGCTGTTACATAATTTCTGCGTCAAATATACTCATTACCCCTCTTGTAAAACGAATTGGGACTTATTTTATGTAAAATACAGTCTGTGTTCCAACTTTCTTCGTACAATATGGTATGACGAAGGTGTGCTGTCGAGCAATCATTTTTTTTTTTTTTTTAATAAATTTATCTTCGATCGATCCTTCAATAAAAATTACGAGGAAAATTTTAATCCATTAGCAGAAGCATCGGGTTACATAAAGAGATTGAAACTTTATTCGTCATGTGATATAAACAACGTAGTAATTTCAGGCCAGAGTTGTGTATAAGTATCCTCATTATCAATTCGCCGGTGTGAAGTAGGTGCCGAAAAATAAAATCTCGAACATTAGCAAACTAAATAGGTAGGTATATGTCGCCTGGCGGTAAACGAATTTGTAAGTTTACCTCTTACTTTTAACATAACGAGCCGAAAAATATTTAAATCGAGTCTGGTATATTGGAACGTAATTATTGACATTGAAGCTCATTAGCATCGTTGTACTTTCGATGGACTTTTATGACGTTAACACGATGATGCAGTTTTTATCATTGAACACCGTTCTGCGTACAGAGTCAAATTTCTGTTTTTTTTTTTCAATTCTACGGTTCTTTACCCTACCACTTTACGTTTCCTCATTTCACAGAATTTTTTTTACGTCTCCAAACGTCAGACACCGTCTGTAACGCTATCGAAAAATCTTGCTCCGAAGGTCACTCTGATATAAAAAATAAAGAAAAAATAAAAACCAACAGGTCCTGCATCGGTAGATGCATTTTCATCATAATTAATTATTCGGTGTAAAAAACTAAAATGCAATACATGTCACTATTATTACTAGGTATATCTGTGTTGTGCGGTGCGATAAAACGAAGAAAAACCAAAAAGTATAACGTTCATTAATCAGATTTAACTCGATGACCCGATTCACCAAAAGCCTGTGCCGACTGACATATTTTCCCGCCGTCCATTCCAGTTTTCATCTTTTTCTTCAACTAGTACGATGTATAGCGTGCAGACCATTAATTTCACTCTTACGCAATGAAGTTGTGGTCTTATTACTCTGAGTGGTACAGTTGGTGATGGTAGTTGTAGACAGGTGAAGGAGACACGAATATAGGAAGAGATTCTCAATTCTAAAGTAAATGTTTTGCTGTTTCTTTAGTTTTCGGTATATTCGTGCGTCAAGATTTCTCGCACTTATGTAACGGAATCATAGTTACACTTCTTCACATTGCAGTCGCATACTTATACAGTTTTTACCTATATGGAATTATTCTAGAACGCTCGTAATGACGTGCGTTCAAAAAATTATGTTTGCCTGTTGCGGAGTTCATATTTGCCGAATCCAATAAGGATGGGTGAGTTGTTCAGTTGGCGTATTTTGGTGAAATTTCAAATACTGGTTAGGTTTAGGAGCGCTTCGCCGGTTGGCAAACATTGCAAGAAAGTTATTCAACTCTTACATAAAAGAGAATCTCACGTCTACGTAAACTTACCTTCAATCAACTCATAGCCTACTCGTCTGAAAATGGGCTACAAGTTAAATGAACTTCCGCGCTTTACTACGGCCTTAATCCAGGATTCAAATTGGCATATTACTGAGATGGTAAATTACTGTAAAGAACGGAATACCAGAAGCGACATTTCTACTAGCTGAATATCCAACGGTAGCTGCGTCACGTTCGTATGATTCATACGTAATGTAGAAGCTCCTCGCTTCAAATTTTAGGCGATCCGTTGGTTTTAAATGACCAATGGTTTATGTGGCACTTAACCAGAATAGTCGACAAGATTAAACTCTTCCAAATCCCGCCAAATAACGGACACCGTTGTTAGCATTTAGAATTTTTCAGACATTTGAATGATTCACACGGATCAACAGGATGAGTTCTCGTCAGTTTCTCGAAGAAAGCTATTCGATGTTATTACGTACCATTTATAATCTATTTATCTATTTATCTTGTACACTATTATTAGCATCCATTCGTGTACTTAAACCTGACTGAAACCAGGTTGAGTTTTACTCGTAACTGAGCGAAATGCTCTGTCGTAATCCTGCATTCGTCAAAAGATTTCAACACCATCTTGACTTTCCAAGGCCGAGCAAGCCAGTCGGTGGTCGCAGTCGGATGCGGATAGAAGTAACCAAAAGCCAGTTCAATCAACTGCATTTACCACATCGTTCTGTTGCTCTCATTTTTTTTCGATCCGGACAGCTGGTCATTTCGACGTCAAGGTATTTAATGACATCAATTCTCGTAGCCTTAACGATGCGGGAAGACAATAAGCGGATCCAAATTCAAAAGTTGAATTGCACAGCTCACGGTGCTCTCGTTATGGTTTATACCTGTATACATTAGTCACGGTACAATACCTCGAAAATGGAATTCACATTTAATCGTAAGACCACCTGCGTAACTTTGGTTATAATGTCTACGTGACTACCACGGCGTAGCCACATCAAGGTTATTTGTTGCAGATTTTATCCCCCACGTATAATGTATAGACTTATAGTAAAACTGGTTCGATTATTCTTACGGGTTAAACTATAGTTCGTGTTTTAGACAAAGCCGGTTATAATGTGTACACCGCCTCAACGATTATTGCAGACGTGCTGGAATACACGAGTCGCGATAAAATCACCGGTTTTATTTTTCCTCGTACTCAAAAGCAAAACAAATTGTAATAAAATGCACAATTGTAAACGTGATGTTGATCAAGTCCAGTTGGAGATGACGATTCACTGAAACGCCGTATACGGTATTTTTCTCTACACATTGGCCGCTTGACTTACTCCGATTGACGCAAGATACAACATACATACTCGAAGCTCAATTGAAAATTTCAAAATTTATGATTTATCTTATAGTAAAAAAGCCTATTTCCACTATTTGTTGGTTTTGCATTTTTTTTCTTGCTACTCATGTCTAAAAAAATCTAATATCAATTAAAAGTCGTACCGACTCGACTGCAATATGAATTCTTTTCATAATGATAAGTCGATAATTTGTTGTTCCGTGGTTCGGCAACCTGCACATTTCCGTTTGCAACTCTTTTGGTTTACGCTAAACGTGAGAAGCTTGATCTGAACAGGAACTAAAAACCACTACGTTTGATATCTGCAGTATTCATTGTTGGCGTTTAGCAGTTCCTGCAGACTTCGGACGATTCAAGTATGGCACTTTGCCAATTAATTTGTCAAGTTCAATGCAAGTTTAGTAATTATTCAATTTTAGAAAAATACAACGAAACTTTCGCTTGTGACATGAACTTCTAGTTTCTAAAAATAAAAACTTTGAGTCGTTTTGGTTACCCGTTTTTGTGGTTAACTTGATATTCACTATGACCAATAAATGTAATTGACACGATTTTTTCCCTACGTTGGATTGGATTCCAGGATGTATCGATATAACAGCGAGCTCCGGAGAGAATGAGAAACTTCTAAAATATCTTCCGCGATTTTAACGCGCAAGAATTTAAATAATTAAGTTTCTCAGGATCTTGTTCTTTTTCAAAATAAATCTGATCTCCTAAAATAATCATCAGATATTTAGGAACTATCGAATTACACTGCAAAAACTTGACATGTCGCGACTTCGATATGTATCAAATGCATAACCCCAAACTTGAGCAAAAACTGTTTATCATCATTTTTTTATTGCATCGTCCTTTATTTGAAACCACTTTCAAACATAGATAGCGAAACCAGGAAGTTATGAATCAATATTCAATTTTTTTAGCGATAATGATGAAAAATGATAAATAAAAAAAAGGGAAGATTTGAAAAAACATTCCGAGAGCATTGTCTGATACAATTAACGTTCGAATTTCAAATTTTTCTCAATCAATCTGATTGGGGATTGAATATCGTGTTGTGCACATGGTATATAAAAGGTATATAGGTAGCTGGAACGGGCGTATTTACCAGGTACATATTTTACAGTCGGGAATAAACTCGCCGCAATTCACTGCCTGGTTACCGGTAGACCCGGTGGCGCAACTACTTGTCCCTTGCGTAATAAGATTTGATAATCGCAATCGGCAGGCAGCGTGTGTTACGTTTTCATGAGAACTAACGCCAGTCGACGACGAGGAGGCGAATCCACGGCGTGGTTGCCACTTATAGTTTAGTGCTGATACGAAAATGTATCTGGTTTCAAACATACACCCTATAGTTGTTTGCTTTTGCAACTGGCAACGGTGGCCTTTCACCGGACAATGACCACTGCACAGACCCATGGACAAACCGCGGGCAGTGACGTCTTTGGAAATGTAACTTACGGGGTTGACGAAAATAAATTTTTTAACCACGTAATCGGTAACGTTCTAAAATTAGTCATTCTTTTTACTGATAATTAATTTAGATCAGATCTTATGAAAATTTGGAATTAGTTTTTCAATGATCCTGAAATTATGTGACCATCGTTAATAACATAGCAAACGTAACGTAGTCGGTGTGTAGAAAAATTTATTTCATTTTTTATAAATGTGATTTTGCAAAAAATTGCCATTTCAGGATCAATTTTTTTTTTTCCAACTCTCATATAACATGATAAGTTATCAATTAAGGTATATAGTATATGCCTATCAATTACAAAAGTAATACCACTTTATCCGTATGAAATTTTGGTCTAAAGGGTAATGACGCAAAGATCTATTCGAATCGTTTTTCTATACTCACGAATACACGACGTCTCGATAATTATTCTATCGTTATAACTATATTCGTACACTCGTATGTGCTTATTTGTATAGTTTATCTCTGAATAGAATCTCATTAAGTAAGTTAACTTATATATACGTACCTCATAGTAGTTATTCAACGGGTCTACTAGTATAACATTCTACCACTACTATTACCACTACTACTAATACTACTGCTGCTCATAGTACATAACTCAATTCCTGACTAACGTAAGTTACGCAAACTATTTCATAAAAATAGAAAGAGGAAACTTTTTTAATTATTTATTTATTACTATTATCATTATAATTTTTTTTTCTTCTTATTTCAAATATTACATCGGATTTGTCACGAGTCTATTATTGAGTAGCCAAAGAAAAAAAGAAATTTACACACAGAGGTTTAAAAAAAACTTATAAAATTCTAGATCATACGCGAAACTCAAGATCAGAGTTATATTGTGCTTTTTTTTCTCATTCTTTCTTTCTTTCCTTTTATTCTTGCATCACAGCGCACGGAATTACCAAAGCGAATTGAAAACACTATGGGTTAATAAACGCTGTGAAAAATAGAAAAAATGAAAAAAAAAATTTACAATTATTTTTAACACCTTGACCTGCAGGTCTGGTATAATAAAATACATATTGAAATTAATGTTTTGGTATTTACGTCACAGAGTTGTGTGTTAATATACTTTTTGAAATTATGAAGCTGAACAGTGTTGTACACCTGGGATAAAATTGAAAATCAAAAATAAAAAATAAAAAAAATATTAACGACTGTCCGAATCAACAATTGGTGAGCACTGATGTGTATCATGATCCCAATGTTTGAACTTCAAAATTTTCCATTTCACTCGGTGTAGCGCAAAAGATCAGGACATCAATTTTGTTCGAGTATCAAAATGGTAGACAAAGTTCGGAGAGAGGATAGGTGGGCGAGAAGAAAATTGTGCAATACACGTGGGTTTGTAACGTTAACCGGAATATTATGACATTGCAACAAAGATCGAAAACCATAGGGAGCTAATTCTGACGTCAGAGAGTTTTATAATCTGAATTCGTTTATGAAAAGACGTCAATCCGTTCAGATCCTTGTTCAGGTTTTTTCCTGAAAATAACTATTAATTCCTGTTATAACAAGGATGTTCCGATTAATGCATGTGAATGTTGACGCAATAAATTGTAAGATACAAAGACGTCACAATCTGAAGTGCAGATCTTGTTCTATGCACTCGTAGGTATAACTCAAATGAAATCTGAAAGAAAAAAAAAATTAGTGCCGATGCAGCTGCCGCCGCCATCGTCTGGCTGTGCCAAATGTTAAGTGCACGAAATACCCTTTAATTTATTAGCACATGCGGCAGGAATACTTTGACTCTGTTTGTGGCTTGGTAAAATAGCGCTTGGAATAGAGCAAATGGCCTGCGGATCAGACGTAGCCTGAGCCGCGATTTCCGATCCTACTTTCACTTTTCGTCCAAGTCGCCAGTCGGCTCTCAGCGACTCCAACTTGTACGAATTTACTTTACAGAACACGCCGTTCAAATATTCCCAATCGTCGGTCTGCGTTGTCCTAATATTGATGAGAAACATCCCCCTTTAGTATAGAAGGTTACAAACTTATGAAATTCGCCAACAGCTCATGACCCGGAAAACACACAGATTTTCATTGTAAAAAATTCAATACATCGCAACATCGCTCATAGAAGACCAGAAACGAAACTATTCCACATTAACCTTCAATTAAAGTCGTTAGTTACGGCTTCGAAAGGCAGGTTTTTGTTTAAACCTAGTTGCATATTCTGAGGTCTTATCTTTTTTTTTTTTCCAATTTCACAGTGTCCGATTTGATTAATTATGCGAAAGCAGATTTACGTTCAAAAATTTCTGAGGATACACATTTTTTTATGATGTCTGTATATGATTATTAATTTATTCAAAACAAATAATAAATAATTGTTGTGTTCGCATTAAAAAAAAAAATCTGCTCACAGTTAATTTTCACAATTTGCATATTATGCCTGTTGGTATTTGCATGATACATATGAGGTATTCACACCTATATTCCATATATCATCTTCGTTAATAAAGTTTATTATGATTCTAATTATCTCCTAATTAAGACCATCCGATTTGTAGCCCACTTCTGGTTGCCGATATCGACGATAACTCAAGATTCGTGTTCTGGACCGGATTTTGGTCTAACACGAAGACCGGTTTCCGTGGCGTTTTATTGTAGAGTTTGGCTAAAGTCAGCCCCCTTGAAAAGCACTTCCCACATTCACGTACCCCGTCGAAGGCGAAATATGCAATTAATAAAACAGATAGCCCTTGCTAAAATTTGATTAATCACTTCGCGAATTGAGTAGACATCACAATAGTCGCCAATTATAATTTTACAACCTTGAGACAGGCGCAACTTTATCACAGAACAGCTGCTCAGCTGAATAACTATACCTATATGATAACCTGTAGTATGGTCTGTGAAAACACGTCCGTCCATCGAATTTAGATTTCCGATTAACTTTGGATTCAAATCAATTATTACAACTTACGATCTTCTCCTTTTTGTTTTACCGCGATTACAAAAGTTACGAAAACTCGATTATAAAATAATAATTGATACTTGCTATGTCTACGTCTAGACTCAACCCACCGATTGTGATGCAGTGTAAGTAATTATAATCCGATCGACCCTGAGTGTCCAGTCAGACGCGATTGGCACACGACTGCAGGTGTAACAGTTATTTACCATTTTAACATCCTATAATGAATGCAGACGCGTTTAACCGTTAAAAAATACAAAAAAAAAGTCTATCGCTTATGCATTACATCGTAAAGATGCATTAAGCGTCGCTGTTTTTATAGCTAACTTTTTTTTTACACTAACCAGTTTTTTTTCCCCCTTTTTTTTCTTCTTAATTCAAATCAGCAGGTATCTTATTTCATTTAATCTACGGTAAATGGATAAAATTTCTATTATTCAACTAAGCGTATTCATTGCATAATAATTAATTCCTATATATATCATTTTTGCATATTGTTATTGTAGATTTACAGTCACCTTCGTAAATCAAACCACTTTTTGCGACAAATCATGGGTGTGTCCCTTTTTAGCGGTCATCATCGCACGTTGCGTTATTTTTTTTTAACTTTTTTTCTCTCGTGTAAAAAAAAATCCGCCAGACTACAATTCGCTCTACTATTTTTAATTTGTCACCGAATTCCACTCGATTTCTTTCACAATAAACCTTTTACACCCCACGCAATATAAAACTACTGGCTGTCCCATTTGAATTCATTGGAAAAAAAAATATAATAGATCGGAACTCATATGTGTTAAAATTACTTTTAATCCAAACGTAAGGTTTTTGTTTTGCGAAAAAAAAAATCTCTTGACTTTGATAACGCGAAAGTTATTGGAGATTGAAAATTTTTAATTGTTACAAGTTCGGATCAACGGGAACACCGTGTAGATTTATTATATATTCTCGGTTATTTATCATGTGGCTGTCGTTTGCCCGCATACCAGATGATACGTGGAGATAATCCTCATTGGTCGCTCAAGCTAATCACTTCCTGGCGGAATAATTAGAGTTCAATATACGATGCTGTTAGAAAATTAGATTTCATGACGTTATTTATATATATATATATTTTTTTCTTTTCAAATCATGCAGTCAAGAGAATGAATTTCTTCAAGCGATTCGACCGGTTTAATAAGAAAAAAATTTTTTTTTTTGCGTTGAATAAATAAACGACGAACGACAATTAACAATGCGAAATGATGCTAAATATTTGGCGACTCATATCATGATGTATCGGGAACTAATTTCTGCCGTTTGAATACTCAAAACTTTTCGGACTTCTCATATGCGTACAAATTAGGTGTGGCCTTCTGTATCGTAATTGACGTAGTGTAAGATACGTGCGGGTCGTCATCGTAGGATCCCACTAACGCAGGGCCGATCTTAAAAATTTCGTATAATAAACTTGAGAATTTGTTTTACGGGATTTTTTAATAACTTTCGTTGAAATTTTTAATACCTACGACTAAAAACTAGTAAACGGTTCGACGAATGTTTGCGGATAACTGCAAACTACTCTGCAGTTAAAGTAAACTCGAAGTATAAATAAAATGCTTTCTCCTTAAAATTTCGAAAATAAATTTCGCTTTTTGATACTCAAAGTGAACGTCGTAATAATCGAATATCGGTTTCGCAAGATTTTAGAGTCCGGATAATTGACGGGCTAATTATTTTTTGGTTCTTTTAGGGGTTCGGAAATGCGACGTACGAATCGTTCGGCATACAGTAGCCGTGCAAACATTAACGCGCTAAAAAGTTGGCACATCGTACAGCCAGACTTAGACTTTGTCAAAGTCAGAGTCAGAGTCAGTCTGATGTCCGAGTCTGCAAAATAGGAAGGACAAAATCTCGTGCAAATGTTGAATACTAATTCTCGAGAATAGCACAGCTACATAACTATATACAGCCTCAAAGCACCCGCGTAAATTTTTATTACGCCTACTGATTTTTTATAATTTCATTTGTTCGTTCTTTTTTCATTTTTTCATTCTTTGTACCGTCATAATTATACCAAGAAGTGAGAATGACTGGCGAATAATTTCCATCGTTGATGTTTTGTATTTTGTTGGACTTTATTATTCATAGTTTTGGTATATGGTAAGTATAGGTATTTATGATTTTTCACACCGCTGCTTACATGTTACAACAACCGTAAGCGATCGTAGAATATTTTTTGGACCCGTAAGATGTTGAACCAAAAATTTTCTGCGTCGTTTCTTTGGATCGCTAAAAACGATCGGTAATTGAATCTCGTATAGTTTCTCTTCTGGATGTGATTAGCACAAGTAAAAGAAAAAAAATATACATTTGACTTTCTTCTGGCATCGAAAAAACTGCTGAGTCGTTATTATCATTGAATCTTCTTCTTTCCATCTCATCGTATATGATTATGTAGTTAAAAGAGATCACGAATTCAATATGGTATAAAAATCGAATTTTATGGTCGAGTCATGTTGACTGATTGGCATAATTGCTGACCTATTTTTTTTTATTCATTTAAAGAGAGGGGAGAAAAAAGATGCACGTTGATATCGTCGAAAAATTGAATGAATCTTTCAATTTACTCCGAATAAGTTTCTCCGCTATAATAGCTGCTATAGATGGAGTACTTTCAGAATTATATTGCCATCGCATGATATTTGTTCGTTTCACTTTGTTATACAGTCGCGGAATATTTTTCTATTTTATTATCACCTCAAATTATTGATGCGTTTTTTTTTTTTACAAATTACGATAGCAATTTTTAATCTGAAACTAGTTGAGTTAATGTCTCGCAAAACCCTTTTTTTTATTGTATAATATCATCTTCCATTATTCGAAGTGTACATATAGTTCTGTATGGAATATGTAATTTTCTCCTACATAATTTATTTATAAATTTAAACTTTTCGTTGATTCAAAAAGGTCGCGTTACAAACGAAAACATATTTTTGTTTTCGTCAAAATTCTGGACCACAACGAAAACGGAAGGCAGACAAATTATCGGCGTATCCATATGGTTGTTCAATCTGCAGATAAATATTGTATATACATGTATATTGTTATATACATATATGTTTTTAAATTCTCTTATACATATTTTTAGACTCATGCGCAAAAAGTTATAATAAACTCGCGCGTCTCGTGATACGCGTAGGTTTTATAGTAGTGTAGGAAATTCTCAGTCACATTTATAGGCAGTTACAAGTTCGCGATTACTTGCGTCTGACAATTTCGCGCCGAAATAAACCACCCGATTACATCCCACGCACACCGTATTTCACGGTTTCACAACTCCACGTTGAACGACACGACGAATTTCCACGCTGATATTCATCTCGAGAAACTTCTTATGGACCAGACCTGCGTTGAAAACAAGATTTGCGATTCTTTTTCAATCTTTTATTTCTCTCCATTTTCATCCACTGACCGCACGCAAAAGTGTTAGGTGATTTTTTATCGAATGTTCTTCACGAAGTCCTAATGACTCTTGTGGAAAAATTTTTATTCCAGAATTTTCTTGCATCCTTAATTAGAAATTATCTTTTCGAGCGAATTATCGGTTACAGATGAGACGCGATATTATTATCGGGACGCGAAATTGTAAATCTTGAAATTATATCGTCGCGTTATTGTTCATCCGTATCAGGTTCTACACGTTATTCAAACCGCTAAATTCTTCATTGAACAATCGGATTATCTGAATTGGATATGAAAATGCGAGAGATTCCTCGAGTCGTACGTCAGCTCGTAACGCCTGTTAAATAATGAACGACCAAGTGATCCTCTGACATATACGTTAACGTGAATCAAGCACAGATTTAATGAGTGATTATCAATTCACACCTTGTCTCACTTAAGAAGTCATCCTGTGGTCCCAAAAAAAAAGAGAAAAAAAAACCATTCTAATCAATCGAACGTCGACAATGACGAACTTTCAACGTAGAAATATATTCGCTCATTCATTCGAACGAATAAATCCATTCTATTGCAATTGTTACAACGGGTAATACATTTTCACCGTTCATTGCATTTGCCACCGTTGAGTTAGATCTTTTAAAAATTTCCAAAAATTTTGGGGCTCGGTATAATCTGGTACAATTTTTACATAACGTCTTCATAAGCGTTCCGCAAACACACGCGGAAACAGCCTTGAAGAATTTTGATGCAAATTTTTTTTTTTTTTTTTTTCGACTCACTAAAATCAGCAAGAGTTGTAAATCAGCAAATATATGGGTGTACAGTATCTGCGTAACCGTGCAAATTTATAAATATGCCATTTATTCGTTGTGAAGTACGAATTTGATTCATGATCGCAAGATACGACATATTTTTCTTTTGGTAAAAGAGGGGAAAAAAATCAAAATTACTCTCCGTTATTATTCAGACATGATTGACTCGAGTTAATTCATAATGAAGAACGTTGCACCTCGAATATTAGCCTTGAAAGCTCCTTTGAAATGAAAACACATATTGCAATTATCTCTTCCTCGATCGACGCGTTAAAAAGTTATTTAACAGCCAAAACTTCCTAAGGATCTGGTTGGATGAAAAAGAAATCGATTAATTAATAACAACGATATTAATTTTCTTGAAAATATTCCACGTTGATTCGATAAGAGTGGATTGCTCTGTCAGGGCGATATTATATAGTATGTGGCGTGCATGTCGTTCCGTCCTGCTTGACATTGACTCTCCTTAGACGGTAGACAATGCAAGACGACAAGCGTGCACCACGTAATAACTTTGTGCACGTATTACACATACGATGCACTTTTTCTTTTTTTTTCTTATCATGTAATTCTTATTTTTAAAAAACCGAATCGTCGTTACATCGACTCGGAGAAAATTCTCATTCTTTCAACTACCGTATAAGTTTTGTTCGATTAGAAATGATTTTTCAATTCTCCAAAACGTATAGTACGCGGTTTGATTTCGGTACCCGGATCAGCAATAATATGACGTAAATCAGATTTCCGGATTTTCGATGAGATGTATTTTAATATGATTGATTCGCTGCGGGTGTATTAAAAAAAAAAAAGTCACATATAAGGTGACCATCGCGAATTCGCACGCAACTCGCAATTCACTCGATTTAATGTACCGTGTATATTTTCTGTAATTAGATTTATTATGTAATGTACTGTATATACATACATTTCTACATCTACGCGTATATATATACTTACTACATAAAATAATGATTCAGGAATTTCCCCTCGTCCCACAGAATTATTGTTGCGATAATTTTATGGAAAAAGTACCAATCGCGGCAGCCCCCGAGACCATAAGCTTTCATTATATTATTCTTCAATTACATAGGAAGAGGAAATCTTAATTTAATTGACCAATATAATCCGTCGTACGTACATATAGTTAAATAAATATCAGGATTTATAAATTTATAGGTAGCTTTTTATTTGTGTAGAGAGAAAATTACAGTATATATGATTTTTTTTTTTCTTTTGTTGTACTTATTCAATGCCAACTGCCAACTGTTTTTGCACACGCATATACAGGTATGTACATATGTATCTCACGATGCTATATCATGTGTTTTATTATGTCATTTATTGAATGAAAAATTAAATGAATTTTTTTTCTTCTTTTCATCATCGCTTACAATTAGTCAATTTTTCTATACGTCGAATGATGTGGAATTCCTCTTTCTCTGATTCAATTAAAATCGATTAATTTTTTTTTTAATGAATAAGAAATTTGTGCTCGTAGAAATTTAGCCTTTCGCTTTTACAAACATATGTTATAGGATACGTATAATGTAAGAAAGATGTTTTATTTTTTCTCTACAAAATTTTAAATCGCCTCGGGCAAGCGAGAGAGTGCGGGTTCGCGAATAAATGTATATGTATACGTACAATTTAGATAGATGGTCAATCACATATTATTATATGTAGAAATTATTCTTTTTCAAAAATTATTAAACGCATTTGTATAAATATAAATTTTTCACTCATTTTCAAGTAGCATTATATCTAGAGCGTGACAATATCTATTTAACTACATACGAGATACTTTCGAAAACGAAATTTTGAGTCAGCTGATTCCGAGCGTCATGCATATGATTTTTTCACCATGAAATTATCATAGTAATTTTGATAAATTTTGTCTGAGGTTTTTTTTCTCTTCTTTTTCTTTATCGTATGTGTATACGACGAGATGAAATCACAGGAGCGAAAAGTATCGATTTGAGTAGTATTTATTTATTTATTTATTCTATGCATAAAAATTTCGCGCGGGAACGCTATTTGCAGTTCGTATTAAAAATAATCAAGGTTGCTTGGAATGTGGTTTTTCAGGAGCAGCTGATTACGCAGCTCAGCAGTCTCCTTTTTTCTTTACTCGTCATCAATCACGAAAAATTCAATCTATAGGTATTCGAAATTATTCGCAGCAGACAGAAAAAATGTCCTCGAACTACCCTTATTTCCTCGTTGTGTTATTATTGTGTAATTCAATAACTTGAAATAGAAAAAAAAAAAATGAAAACACACAAAAAAAATGAAAAAATTAGCTCAATTATAATAATTTCTCTTTGATTTAAATATTTAACAGACGATAACTAGCATCACCGCATAACATTATACAAGTATAACTACTGGTTTTTTTCTTTCTTTGCCTTTTTTTTTTCTTTTTCAATACTTTAGCAACTCTCGACTGATTATTAAAAGAATCCACTTATACGGTTAGCGCATATATTACAAAAAATATCTGAATGGTTGACGTTACTTATGATATTTATCTTGGATAAAATGATTTCACAGCAGATATATCTCTACTGATTTAATATTTTTTGTAATAATCATAATTTTACGAAAAAATTGAGTTAACAGAATCGGTAGTGAATTTTTTTTTTTTTTTGGATTTTTGCTTCTTAATCCGAAAGAAATTATCTGCGAGAAGAGAAATTTGCTGTCCATTTTCATTAGTTCGTTTAGCGGTTCGGGTCAGACAGGGGTGAGAAAATCAGATAAGCCCAACCTCGATAATTAGAATTTTAATGAACTTTTTTTGATTGGAGAAAAAAAAGTGAGTTCAAATATGCAGGTTCACAGTGTTTGAAAAAACGAATAATCGATGTCATAAACGATAAGAGAAGATCGAAATTTTGGTATCCCATAATATTTGTCTAGTTTGGAATGTTCGAAACTTTAGAGAGAAAGAGGTTTGGTAACTTTCACCGGATGTTTACTACGTCATTGATAAATTTTAGGCGCATTACACATATTGTCGACCAATAAAATTCTGCAAATTGGCGTAATATTTGATATTAATTAACCGTCCAGTTATTACAAATCATAAATAGATTTATGTATGTACTGGCAATCGCGTGCATATGTTATATTTACGCTGGACGATTACCAATTCAATCAGATTATACTGCTCAGCTAGGAGTTGAATAAACTGAATGTCGACAATGATTAATTAATGGGTACGAATAGGTATACGGATACCTAGGTTGATAGATATTTTTTTTTTTCTTCAGAGTGCTATGCTAATTAGTGTTGACTCATTGAGAGCTCTCCTCCGAAGCACCTGGAAGTGGCTCAAATATTCCCTATGTGACGTTCAAGGTCGTGGTAATGAGCGTTGGATTTTTGAACCCTCGAGTTCATTAATACTGACGGATTTTTACCAAGATTATCTAATAAGAAGGAAGACTTTTTTATCCATGAAAATGTTGGTCACATTCTTCTTGCTGCTCGAATTAAATGAGGTCAGAAGTTACCCATACGCGGGATTGAAGGTTCTTTTGCGGTTTTTCCTTAATCACCGGTGGAGCAGATGAAGACGACGATTACCTGCGGGAAGATACGAAAAAAAACGCAATTTTATGCCGTAACCTGAATCGGTCGCACGTCATTCACCCTCCATTCCGCAATATGGAATATTATGCCATAACGCGTTACGGTAACACGGCCGGGGAAAATAAAATACTGCAACATTTAATATTATCGTCCCATATGAGTCTCACAATTCATGAGAAAGTAAAATACATTTTTTTCTTCTTTGTTTTTTCAATTTAAGTTGTCGCAATAATTTGATCATTGGTTCGTGGTAACCTCAATGCGTTATGCATGAAATGCGACAATGCATCAGGGCTACTACATGCGTGAAAAAAATTATTCGACGAAAACATCCTCATCCACTACTTCGTATATGCATAATTCAGTTTCGATGATCGACGGTCAAAAAACAAAAAGAACACGCCTGACGATGACTCGAAATCAGCTCATGGTCTGCATGGATCTAGAAGAGGTGGAAGGAATTAATCAACGTAATGATGGCGTTTTTTATCGGATTCAGTGATTCACTTGCGGTCGAAATTTACTGTTTATACAAAAAGAAAGGAAAAAAGAATAGAAAAATAGATGAATCTTCGCATGAGATTGTGCAATTATAACGACGACGAGTCTTATTTCTTTTAGACTTTCACTGCGATCGGTTATTACAGTGTTGTCCGTTATTGTGAACAACGGTAAATTTGTAACACATGCTGTCAATTGTATAAAAATCCCATTTGGGGAGTACCGATGAAGAACTTTGCGCGATTATATCACAGCCAGCACTGAAAGGTGAAAAGTATTACGTTGTATACGTATTTATGACGCAACTAAAACTAATGGGGAAATACAGACGAATTCATAGTTCTTCGGCTTGAGTGATAAAAAAGTGCAGAACAAGGAACGATAATGGAAAAAGACTGATCATTTTCTGCCAAGTCAGCAATCAGATGAATATTTTTTGTACGGTGCACTTCGGTTCGCATCGAATCCATATCAAGGTCACAATGATACGGAGTGCATGAAAGTTTATTGTAACGGAATTTCAACTTGAAACTTACTGTTATGCATGCAATCTGTTATATTCCGTTCAGAGGAGATGCATTTTTTTTTTTCAACATCCTGTAGCAAAAAAATGATGGAGCTACCGACAATGAAACGATATTTTCATGCAGGCAATTATTCGCTGAATAATTATTCATATTGTGACCCAAATTTTGCGCCAACTATAAGTCGTAAAATTAAAATGGCAGTGAAATCGGCCCATGAATTTAAAAACGAACAATAGATTATGCATAAGTGAAGAGCAATTTTGTAGAATAAATTTCGAGGTACTATCCAGTTCGATTTGGGTTAGGAATTTCGGTTAAAAAAAAATTTCGATTCCAAGTTACACGGTACCTTCCATCCCGAATGCTCGATTTGGCTGCGTATCGATTTATTTACAAGGAAAAATCCAACATCAGTTAATAATCACTTACTTACCAACAATCTGGAGAAACCGGTCACCATTACAACCGCGCCTGTATAATTTTTAGAATTGAAGATCGCACCGCTTGAAGAAAACCTTCGTGAATTCTATATTTTCGGAGTAGGCATTTTTGACAATCACATAAAATATCGAAAAATAGTTGAAATATTTTTTTTCATTTTATTTATACCTTGAAAATGATAAATTTCTTCATCTCAATTGCACTAGTTATCAGTGCTATACGATATCGGGTGGGTCCTTCATTTCACGCAAATAATCAGAAACCTGCAGTTGTATTCGAAGCAATTATGCGCATCATTTTTTTTCAAGAGTTCCAAGCAATATTCATCGATATATTTATACCTATGTAAATATGAATCAGTTCGAAATGAATCTAGAAGTGAATAAATATCTTATGCATGAATGTAGTCGAAGTTAAAGTCAATAAGCTAAAATTTAATCGCTCTGAATTTATAAAAATGACGTATCTCTAGAAATCTTATTATTCAATCTTCTTCTTTTTCACACAGAAATTAAATTTTCTTGTGCTTGCCTGTTCCAGAAATTGAGTGCGAAGTATCCAGCCAAGTGGAGTATTCTTTACAAGCGATTTGGGGTGTCAGTATACGAGAGTTGCATCTCGCACTTTGGAGGCCTTGGAATGCCCTGAGAGATGCATCCTTGAAAGGAACCCTCCTTCAAGGTCACGCACAGTACCTCACACCATCGCAAGCGTATCCTTTTCTACGTAAATAATATCTATCTAGGTTCGGTCGATACAGGGCGACAAATTCGGCATAATTTTTTAAATCTTCATTTTACTTTTTGGTTTCTTAACTCTCAAACACAGTAGACAGCCTCACGGGGAACATACCCTGAGATTGTCGCTTCCAGCGCCGGAACTCCAACTGGGAACTCCACCCCGCCTCTGTTATCCTCTAGTCATATTCTTGACGCGTAGAGATACCAGAGATCTACACCCCGACGAGACGGTAAGCTTTCGAAAATCTTTTTTTCTCCATCGAAACGATTGCTTTATTGATTCAATTCTATTCTTATTACATCGTATTATTTTAACGGTTCCAGGTGGCTCTTGTCAACGTAGTACACATTAAGGACAACGTGTGCACCTTACCCACCTCCATCCTGGCGCAGTATCTTAAGCAGGCGAATGGGCAGCTGTCCTGTCTCAAGGTGAGTTTGATCGTTCGAATTCCAGATAATAACGTGCGTGCAAATTTACCTGGAAAATAACATCGACATGCCTGGCAAGTATTGCCAGCGATAACCAGAACGAGGTGTGTTCCTAATTGATATTAGAATAAAAGCAAACTATCTCTTGCTGCGATACGGAATATGTTCAGCATATTTTCAGAGATGGGAAATATTCAGTGAAAATATAACGAGAAGTTGGACGAATTTGGCCTGGTATCAGATTGGAATACTACGGCTGTGGGTGTTTGAGTGGAAAGAACTGCGACGAATACAGTGACAAAAGACTGGAGATCCGGCCAAATGCGATTTCCTGCCCCTGTTCCCCTTCCAATTACTCTTTACCTTTATCTTACAATTAGCTCGTCACGCGTCCTGCGGAAATAATTAAGTACAGCATCAGGTTTGCTAAAGACCGAATTTACAATCTCAGCTTTTTCCCATTGTGAATTCGGTTTTTCTGGTCATAAGCCACCGCTCTAAGATTGTGAGAAAGAAAGAAAACGGAAGTAAGTAGTATATTTTGTTTCAGCAACTCTATCTGGCCACGGGTAATTCTACGAGCTACGACGACGACGTGTCATCGACGGGACTTGGTCCAGCGTTGGCGTTAGCTGAACCTTGCAACAATACACCAGGTGGTGGACCAGGCGCCCTGGTTGCCTCTGGGCCTGGAGATCCGTCGGAAGGTTCCCTTTGGAATTCAGCAGGAGAGCAGCTTTGCGTTGTCTGTCAATACTTTCCTTTGTCACGTGCGCTTTTGCCTTGTAGACACACGTGTATATGCGCTTCATGTTTTGGTAAGCTAGAAAGATGTCCGATGTGCAGAAGTCCTATAAAAAGTTACTTTTGCATACGTGGCGAGGAGTATATGCCGCCGGAAAAGGAGATGAATCCTTGTAAGCACAGACAACAGACACCCGGAGCTTCCCATTGGCTGCACGATTGGAACGACAGACTCACCGATTTTTTGGGATTTGCACGTTGAACGACCAACGTTTGTCGATAATGAAAACTAAAGAAGGAGATCGAGATTAGTAAAGAAAAAGGAGAAAGAAATGAGGACGATATTACTGGCGAACTATTATTAAAAAAATTCAAACTATTATTTCCTTTCTCGTTTCGATTTCTCTTCGTGACTTTGGGAATAATTCGTAAGCTTTGATACTACGATGTTTGATAACTATTTCTATACATCCGTAGATGACATAGACGAAACGGCTTTGACAACTACCCGACCACACAATACTTCTGAGACACGGTAACGAAAGATTCGATTTTCACGGATTATTTGAGTCTTGACTTCTGCCCCATTATTCGATGACTTTTCCTTGATAAGGGGACTGAATGATGGTTGGCGGAATTTTATTGTCAGCCAAGCCCAGAGCGACAGAAAGGTCGGTATTGTTTAATATTGTTAAGAACGCATCGACAGCAAACTGATTCGTGACAGGCTATGTTGCATGTATCGGTAGAATCAAACATGGAGAACGTGTATTCGAATTTAATTTGAAAGCAATTGGAGGAGCGTGAATTGACAAAGTATTTTTCTTAATTTCTCATATGACTAATAATTCGGAGATGTTGAAGAGTTTGATTCTGATTCTGCCGAAGAAAAATTGTATTTGCCTTCAATGCAATTAACGACGTAACATTCGCCCTCGCTAGTGTGTACGGATGTGGACGTCGCCGACTATTGAGTACCAATGAATCGATACTTGACGAATGAATCGATGATGAGGTATAATTATATTATTATATAATAATGTATATAATGTAGGTATATGTATAAAAATGAAAAATTGGTACGAATCGTCTAATTGATGGGTGCACAATTTCCTCCGTTTGTATCTGCCGTTAAGTATTTTTCTTCGTAAGAGTGGTTTCATTTTACAGAAATATTTTGCATCAGGATTAAATTATGAAATGTATCTATAGAATATGGACCTCCCCCCCCCTGTCACCTATGTGCGAGTTGTTTGCTTGTAGTTCAAATCAGCGAGTGAAAATTAAACGTTTTTCTTTTTTTTTTCAAAGACAATTAGATCGTAAAAAAATGATACGCGTATTTTTGTCACGATTTTTTTTTCATTTCTATTTGGTTCCGATAGGGATAGCAAAGTATTCGGCAATAAGTTGCGAAGTAAGACAAGATATCGTGACGATCATTCACTAGAAGTTAAGTTGTAAATACACAGACTGTGATAATTCCGATAATATCTATGTAACTATGGATTGCTCTCCTACGAGAAGTGCTTAATTGCTTAGTGCTTGGGTGAAGGGCACTATAAGACAACCATATTAATATGATTTTGATAATTTATTTTACGACATGATTTTCAATGTTTAATTAATCAGCCCTAATGTCAATAGTAGGTGTATAATAATGAATTTATTAAATATGAAAATGTCTCGTAGTGAAAAATAATCGAATTAAAAAAATAAAAAAATAATAATAATGAATAATCAAATAAAATAATAAAAAGGATCATAGTATGCCGCAAGTGCGAATTTGTATATAAACTACTCGTATGAATTTTAACATTAAGATCTGTGAAATTACTCTATTTTAGTAGAATACTATGATTATTAGTGTATTAATTTATGTAATAGGTAATAATATTCCAGTGATGAGGAGTAACACTCTGCCAGTACGTCAGGACTTGTACATAATTTATTAAATAAACAGTGTTACATTAGTACCAATATTATTCTATTTGATAAAGGATATTTAATATTTAAAAAAATTAAAAATAATAAAACTAACATCTGGCGTGAGAATCCAGAGAATAACTACTCTCCCCAGCTCCAAATGAGATCAGTGAACTTAACATCAAGTTCACACTTCAGACAAGGGAGTATTGATTCAATTTCGATATTAATTTAACACCTATCCTTTGTACACTTGACATGTATTATTTAAAACTCAGCGAATGGCATGACATAGTACATTTTTCAATTCTTTTTATTACAAATGCAAACGTCAGGTGCAAATGGACAAGACAAATCATGGTCGGATATTAATAATTAGTGTCAAAACGTTCGGAAATCAGCGAATCTAAATTCTCTTAGAGTAGTTCTTGAAATTAATTATGCCTAACCATCAGACTAATTTGAATAATTCAAAGCACATTTCAAATCGTGAACTCAAGCGATAATATTGTACATGTCCGGAGCACAGGCCTACGTTCATCTCTCCTTGCCAATGGCTTTTGAAATCTCTGTTGACTTTCGTTCGTCTATATACCTCACTATCTTGAAGCATGCATATCGATGTTATTGAAACAAATATGCATATTACTTGTATGGACAACTTTTGTCTACCGACACGATCACGAGAGATAAGATCTACATTTGAAAAACTTGACTTGCTAATAGTCTCTGTAGGAGAAATGAATCATTGGTGAAATTTAGATTACCTGTGGCCTGATATTTTAAGATACCATGCCTTTATACAGTCATATTCTTTGGAGATTCCAAAGTTCATTTTCCACCTTTACCTGTTCCTTGAATACGGGTGAGTCACAGCGCTGCAAACGTGTATTCTAATTTCAATGTTTCATATTTATAAACTATCACCAAAGTCATGTTCAGGTATTCTTTCGTTACTGTATGCATAAATTAATCGAATCACGAGTATTTTTAGCTTTAATTAAGCGTATTTTTCAATTCGGTTTAAAAATGATTCATTGAATAATAATTTAGCTGTGTCTAAGGATTTTATGTGTATATTATTATGTCAGAATTCGCTAAGCTATTTCTGAAAGAGAGTTTGTAAATCATTTCCATAACTCAACTAATTTTATCATTTTTAGGAAGTATAGACCCAATTGATCTGGGGCTGAGGGATAAGTCTTGCCTCCATCACCATTTTTCCAATACTGCTTGGTCGGATTACTATTACTATCTATATGATTACACTTGCACACAATGTGGTATTAACTTAAGCATTTTCTTCAGCTGACTGGTCAATTTGACAATTTTTTCGTTTGATGTCGCTTCTTCGATTTCAGATTCTTCTTTTGCTTCACAGAGCCATGTTTCGGTCCCATTGCTATTCAACTGCGTTCTCAAGAACCGTGAAACACAACTTGATCTTGGTGGAGAATAATTCAATGTTTGACTGTCATGCTTCAAGTTATGCAAATTTTTTTTGACTATGTGATGCAGCAAACACACAAATCTCGATAATTCACAATCAGATTCTCTATCAGACAGAGCTTTGTTTTGGGATACTTTATCCTCTTCAATGACTGTGAGCTGTAGTGTCAAACATGAATGAAAGTAAGTAAAAGAATCGAAACCAAATTTCAATCTAAACTTATAAACGTTTTATAGCTTGAATATCGAATTCTATCAACACATGTTATGCCCTAGTAGACATCAATCGTAGAACTTACCATCCAGTCAAAGAAAATGTGTTTCCTGCTCTCCCATTTCATGTGAGTGTCTAGTACAGATGCTAACTCATGTAATTCGTGCATACGTCTTTGATCATTGGCTGATTTTTCAAGAGTAAGTCGTTTTGTTAATGCCATTTCAGAGACACTTAAATGTGGCAAGCCACAAACATTTATACTGGCGGCATGTACCTTTGTTGTCAACTTGACTTTTTCTCTAACTAATTCGGATATTGCTTTCAGGTTGTAATTTATTCTTCCACATTCATAAACCATCCTATTCAACTGAGTCTTTCTTGATAAGCATTTTTCATGTTCGCAGATATTAGCCTGGAATTAAGGTGAACGAATATTAATTAGCGTAAGAAATCTCGTATCCAGGAGTTGGTATTTTAGACAGATAATTCAAAGATTAGATTATAATGTTTGCAGTACGTATTGTTTCTCATTAGAATCAAAAGTATTGTCTTATTATTATACAGTTTTGAGCTAACCTTGGGAGAATTCTCAGTATTTGAGAATTCCTCTGACAAGATGCTGCTTGAAATTTTTTCATGAATCGCAATGTTGAGAACATTTTGAGTTGCTACGAGCCACGCAAAAGCAAGTAGCAATTCACGGCTGGATCCTTGGCAACCCAATGACAATGCATAGAATTCAGGAACTGGATATTGCAGGTATGCAAAACATAATTTGACCGAGATAACATCATCTGTAATCCAACAGCCTTGGGTTATTATAAATGTCAGAAGGATAAATAATAGCAAACCCTTGCGCTTATAGGAGCGTTAGCATATAAAATCATACCATAATCCCTAAATATAATATTTCTGGGGATTGATTTCTGAGCGTATGAACACAATTGGCACAAGAGTCTCCAAAGTTCAATCACCTAATTGAACAAATTATAAAATACGAGATTTAGAAAAACGAGAAATGACAAGTGAGAGGTAACCTCGAAGTACGAACAACACGAGGTATTTAATGATCTCACAGTGTCATCCGTATCCTGTTGGTACTTCGCGAATCGAAAATGCTCAGGTTTGATCGTTGCACCAACAGTATGATGAAGATATTTGCATAGCAAAGCGATAACTACTTTAACGTCCGACATTATTGTGGTTTTTGTTTAGCAATGATTCCACTTCTACTACTTTCATTGATAAAAAGCGCACAGCGTAGTAGGCAACCCAACGTACACGTCCTACTTAAAGAATATCTCATTTCTCATGACAATTAAAAAGCGTCTGTATTTTTTAGATTCGGGGAAAATAAGTACAAAAATATTTCTTTAATATTGTTTATTTTTATTTTTTTTTAAGACAACAGTCATTCAAGTTTTACAATCGAACTGATGGATCATCGACTCAGCTAAATCGTATTTTTTGTTTTTATGCAACAGTAATTCAAACTAACAATTGTTCTACATTCACAAACAAATGTCTGTTCAATTTAAAGTAACAATATAATAATAGAATTTCTAGACCGACGCTGTCAGAATGACTTACGATGGAGGAGATTGTTCATTCACAACATTAGTTTACTCGCCATCAATTTGGGCGTTGTAGAAAATTTATACTAAATCTTAAATTATAAGATTATGCAAAAATTTTACCTCAACATTATATTAAGCAGCATAAATGAATTCACTGCCTGGGCCACGTATCTCCGAGTATCTTCATTCTGAAAATAGATCATTATCCATTCAATATAAAGAAAATTTAGATAAAAGATCAATCACAATGTTTATTGATGAGCTGAATAAATCAATGTGGTTACCATCCAAATTCACGTATGATCGGAAACACTAGTCACGCAAGAAACGTGAGCAAGAGGCAGTCAGCGAATCTGCCCGTGTACTTGCAGAATCTTACTGTGATCTTTACAGTAAACAATTATTTGCCATTTATCTCACACGCACACACTCACAGAAGACTGCACAAAAGTTCATGACAAATACTATGATCTCGGCCATTATATACCACAAAAATCAAATTTTTTGATAATCCTTGATGGTTAAACCTATATGTCTTTGTTTATAATTATGATACTTCCGATGATCCTCCGCACTACTTGCATCCGAGAAAACTATAAAAAGCTATTTTTCATTCACCTGCCACAATTTCATGCGATTACCAAAACCTTCAGTGTAAATGGTAGAGTGATATTCGTCAAATGTTATCGTAAGTTGGTTAACCTTCGCTTCACCTTGGGTGTCCTCGAAAATTAACTGGAAAACTTGAAGAGTGTAAGCAGTGATATCTGCAAGATGGATGTGATTTAGTGTCATAGGTTGAATAGGGTCATAGGGTTTACTTTAGTCGTATAAAGTGTCTCATTCAACTTGACCACTTCGAATATCTGGGTAGGATTGATAAGTTATCAGATACTGTTCGTATGGTAATGTGTCTAAGAAAAGGTTTGTTCATTTATATTCTGCTTCTTCAATTTCTCAATGATATTCTAGCCTATGGTGAACCTGGTTTGCTACTTTCATTCAATATCATCATTTGAGACATCTTGTAAAGTCAGTTGATCTCTTTCACCTTTGTACATATTATTCACATGATAGTTAGAAGAAAGATTGAAAAATGGACAATTATAAACACTATACATCAATCAAGCAGCAAAAATTATACTTTTACCTCAATGAAATCACCTACTCATTCGAAGTCAATACATCTGATCTTAATGAAATAGATATGGATCAATATGAAATGCTATCATACTATCAACAAGCAGGATCAATTTGAATAAAAAGTGGAATTTGTGCTTTCATAGACAAGTGTGAAACACACACACACCTATCCCTATACATCCAGACTTTCGATTTAATTATAATTAACACATACCTATTTGTCTCATTATGCACTGAAGGTTTATCCTCATTCAACTCGCTAGTCTAACATCACTAGCAAACGAAAAAGAGAAAATGAAAAATCGAAAAACTATCGTAATAAAACACGAAGTGGCATGTGCTAATATTGGTTTGAATGATATATTCACACAATTTCCTTACATTCTAGTTTCTTTTACATTTTTCAACTCTTCGCAAATAAAAACATTATATTCTCGCGCCTTATTGTTACCTGTGCATTGAATGATACTTACTAAATGCGAATTTATTACATAATAATAACAGATAAATGTGTGACTAAGTGAAACTCACCTGGTATAAACCTGTATAATAATTGAGATGTTAAGAATTTAATATTTAGTGCATACCTGGCTTACTTCTGACTCACTAACCAATCAAGAGGAGAGTAGTTACTTGTGACTTCGACTTCTTGAACGATGTTGACGACGGCTGTGATGACTAGAACTGCGATGATCGCGATTTCCTGTCGCAAAACAAAAATTTTTGTTATGCATAAACAGGTCCTAGATGATGCTAAAGAATTCTATTTCAGTAAATATTTTGAATCCGAACCGCTGTTATGACTCTAATGAAATCTCGATAAAACCGCGATCATTACCTCTGTCCCTATTGTGACGGCGATGATTCTCTTCATCTCTGTGCCGTTCATGCTTGTCTGCAGATCTGCTTCTACTGCGTTGCCCAGAATTTCTAGAATCATTGATCAGAACCAGTTTAAGCATGGAATAATGGAAATCATAGATTTTGAATGATCAAAAAATTTTCTTTAACTAGTTCCTCACCTATAATTCCCAGAACCGTGTCTAGTTTTATCGTCGTCGGTTCTTCGTCGACGTTTGTCTCTTTCTCGTTCCCTGTTCTGACGTCTTCTGTCATTCTCCTCATGCATGCGCGCTCTTTCCTTTCTGTCTTCATCCCTCTTTTGCTCCTTCTCATCTCGTGCTTTTTCCCGTTTGCTCTGAAAAGTCATATGTACCACCTATTTACAAGTTGTTAAGAAACGATGGATAAAAATCACTGTATCTTCATGAATAATTTTAGGAAATTCTGATAATTTGCACTTAGTTACATGTTTTAATGTCTTATTGCGCAACATGAATCCAAAACATACCATTATTTCTTGCAGGGCACTTTTTAGCCTTGCATAGCCAACATGTTGTTTGCCCATAAGATGATCATCGATCCGTTGTTGAGCATCGCCAACTATAAGGAATGCGCCACATACGTCACAGACCTCCATTTGCTTTTCCTGGGCTGCTGCTAGTTCCGCAGTCTGAGAAAGAGTCAAAAGCATGAAAAAAATGAACTGCGTAGGGTAACTATTGCCACTGGGATACTTTCGTTTGATTCATGAATCATTGGCATAGGATTGTTGTTTAGGGCTATAATTTATAATCGTGTTGTTCTCACTTGATTGTAATGGCTATTATCATTTGATTTACGCAACGTCTCTCGTTCCTCTTTGAGTTGATCGCAAAGGCGCATAAGTCCCTGAGCTTGTTCGACGTTTCCCTGAATTCCACTTTGTTCGGCTTCTTCTACCAATTTATTAATCTTCTCAGTTAGCAGAGCTATCTGTTCCTCGTTTCGTTGTGTTTGAGCAGGAGTTAATGTAGGCTGAAAGAAGTTTAGGTAATTATTAACTGGATGAAATGATTAGTCGTTTGGATAATTTATATCTATATCTTTTGTATTATTACCGCTTCAGTCCTGCCAATTAATGCAAGTCGTTGTTTCCCTTTTATGATTTTACGCTCAACTTCATTAAGCATACTCTGACAAAATCTAATGAATTCATCCTCGTACTGTTGTTTTCTGTAGGAATAAGCTGCTTTTTCAAAAAGTTCTCTGGCCTCATCATCGTGAACCCGAGAACACGCCCCCAAATCAGCTCTTGTATTCACAAACAGATCGTGGGGACAAAACTTGACCAGGTACAGTTTGCAGAACTGAAAAACCATAATTATGACATTTAAAATGTTAAACTGGTTTGAAGGATTACGAGTGACCAATCTTCATAAATTTTCTGAACTAGATTAGTCTTGGATATAACTTGGATGTTATTACATTATGCCTCACAGTTCAAAATGACATCAGATTTGCTAGCCGATAAATTCAATCTAGCCCAAATTTCACAGACATCGTGCTTCATTATTGATCTATTTGATCAAAGTATGTACAGAAAACAAAACTTTGCGTGATCCATGTGATAACATCGATGAAGGAAAACTCTTCTGAGCAAGTATAAAAAGCATTGGCTGTAAAACTACTATACCGAAAAAAATGCATTGTGATCCACTTAGGAGCACTTAAATAATGTAATGCTTGTAGCATGAATCGAAATAGGCGAAACGAATTGTAAATTGAGATTGGGATAACATTGGTCATCCCATGGTCATCTCAGAGACTAGGGTCATAGGGATGGAGGAGTATGACTGACAATGTTTGTCCTGTAATGAAATCCACAAAAGTGTCATAGATACCTCCGGATCCTCCCAATTCAGTTCCTTAGGCTTTTCATTTGGAAGTACATTCCGATTTCGGCCCATGAGCTCGTCGAGCAGAGCAGCAGCAGCAGCAGCAGCCATATTCTGCTTTTCTCCTCAAATTAGAATCGAGTACGAATCGTTGTTTTACACAGACGCGGTCCACATTCTATCCAAACTTTGACTGACATACATGAATTAAAGTTTTCGCATAACTCCAAAATAAGCATTTGCTAGATGAGATAATACCGGTAACGGATATTTTGGTTCAACAACAGTACACAATGCCACAGTTGATCGTTGAATGTTGATCAATGACTGCACTGGCAACGTTGGCAACACTGGCCATTTTGCAGTACACAAGCCAAGACTGCAAGCGCTTGAGACGTCTGACCATGCTTGTGTTTTTATAAACTGCAACTGAACTGCTAGGACCTGTTATCCGTTTGATTGTGAGTTAATATGGGTTAAACAGGCAACTGCTGTATTAACATTATAGCCTAAGGTACCGGTTCCACAGATATTTCTCATAGGTTATCAAAATGCTGTAACCAAAGGAATGCCTTAAAGATTGGGCCTGATGCTCCCAAGAACATGAAACCCCTTCTGTCTTCGCCGGTTCTTGGAGTTTAGTTGCTAGATTTTTTATGAGGTATGTCAGGATTCATTTTATTCAGAGCTTAGTTCGATGATACATTGTAGATTTGACCTCAACTTTAGTAGCGTAATATCACTGCTAACAAGTCAACTTTTAATGTTTTGGAGCAATGGTGAACGCTAATGGTCGTGGTTTCGTCTCTTGCCGACATCATGGTATAAATTATTTCCTCGATTGTCTAAGACCATTTAAAATACATGTCTCTAAGATGTTGCTTCAGGAATAACTTTCTTCTGCCGAAGACTGCTATGCCAGATACCATAAAAAAAGTACACAGCGAGCCCTGAAGAAAAAAAGTAGGCTGTTAGCTTCTACATTGGCAAACCAATCGATCGGTGGCCAGAGGAATAAATAGAATTATGAAAGATTGAAATGAGCTGAAATTAGATCCCAGTTGCTTGCTAACTTGTATTAACAATTATAATGATTCGAAATCTTCTCACCAATGACCATCCATACTCCGAATCGAACCCAAGTCATGCTATCCAACATCAGCATCAGATAAACGTTGATCAAAATGCTGAGACCTGGTAAGAAGGGTACCAGAGGTACCTGAAAAAGTCATCTCATACAATCCACAACTACATTTTTAATACAAAAAATTGATGAATAGCTTCATTCTTTATCAATATTGATATGTGAATGAATAGAAATCAGCTATCAATACTCACAGAAAAAGTGAGCTTTTTCCCTGATACTGGTTGGAGATACACAAATATAAGTATGCTAACTAGACAGGCTAGTAGCAGTACAAACAATGTTGTCATCAGTGGTTCAACTCGCATTATATTATCCCAGAATAGTGCAATGACCAGCGACGTACAAGCACAGATTATAACTGTTTGAAAAAAAAAGGATATTTTGCTGAATACCAGTCTGGCTCTGTTCCATGTTAAGTTGATCATACTAAAGTTTTTCTTCAATGCTTCTTTCAATCCTCAAAACTTATCTACTCATCCCAACGTACATCTACTACTTGGTGTAAGCATAACATATGTCTGCCATATTCTTCAAATTTAAATATCATTTTTAAACTTTAAAATTTGGTGGAAAACAGAACTTACAGTACAAGAATACCAGCCATGTAACCAGCCTGGCTGTTAGTCTTGTTGAATGTTGCAGTTTATTCCCATTGATGAATTGTCTTACAATGAACCTGAAACTCTTTAGGGCACGGTCATCTTTTTTCTCATAAGCCTCGCTTTCTTCGTACCTAAGTTTGATTTGATTTACGAATATATGAAACAGTGAATATCCTATAAAATAATGGGATAGCAAGGTCTGCTGTGCTTTCTATGTTGCAGCTAACACATATATACTGAATATACTCTTGAAAAGATCTTACCTCAAAATAAGTACACAGGCTGCAACAATAGAATATGCCAATAATGTACCAATGCTCATCATGTCAACAAGCTGTCTAAGCTCAAATATTGCAGCTAGCACGCCTGAAAATAAATACATAAATACAGCTATGCAAAAAAGTGACCAATATTTTCTAGTTCAATTTTTTTCGTATTAACTACAGTTATTAATCTGAAATACTTTTACAATAATTATGACATAAAATCTAGAATCCAAAATTACTTAGAAATACAAATTGAATGTAAATTTACCTGTGAGCAGCCCAGTGCAGAGAGTACCTAGCAACGGGGTTTGAAAACGTTGGTTGATTGCACCCATCCACTTAAAAATCAAACCATCGCTAGCCATAGCATAGATAACTCTTGGTAATGGGAACATCGACCCAAGCAAGCTGTGATGAACAGATTTTCAATTTTACAGTAAGGATGATCGAATACCAAAAAAAAGAAGTTTTATCAAAGCATCCTTTATGGGTGTTGTGAGCCACATGATTGCATTGAGGAGAGTAAAAAAAAAGAATCTTTAACAATACCCAAAAGTCAGAAAATGCGTACCTTGCGCATAAGCCACAAATGGCTCCAACGGATACAGCATATTTAGCCCAGTTCCATCCTATCGTCTCAAAAAGATGAGGCAACGGGGCATCAGCATTCTGGTCATAGTATGGGATAACCATGGTCACAACTGTTGAAATACCAAAGTAGGCTAGGAAAACAATTGTCAGAGAAGCAACAATTGCAATGGGAATGGACTTCTGAGGGTTCTTTGCTTCTTCGCCTGTTGTTGCTACACAGTCAAATCCAATGAATCCATAAAAGCAGGTTGCTGCTCCGCTTATAATGCCCGAAATTCCATATGGTGCAAACCCTCCCGTACCCCAGGCACAGTTCGAGGCGGTGCACTCTGGTGTGGTTTGCCAATTAGAGACATCCGCTAAAAATTATGCATTCTATGTGTACATTTCATTTTGATTTCCTTTGGTTTGGTAAAGTATGTCATGTTAACTGAGTAATTTACCTTTGAACGAACCAGCAATGATGACGAACAGCACAACTAATAAGTTAATTAATGTGAAAATGTTATTTGCTAAGGATGATTCCTTTGCCCCAAAGGCGAGAGCAGCTGAGAATAACAAAAATTCCAGGATTAGATTTAGTGCTATGCATTATGATGAATTGAACGAATTTTAAACAGGAGATACGACCAACCAGAAAATACTAAAGTTATTCCAAAGGCAAAGAAGTCTGGATAAGCAGAGAGGTGGTTGACTTCTATCGGCAAGGCAGACTCGAATGCTGTCCTCATGGCGTTATTGAACAGCGCGTCTACGTAGGTACTTAGTGCTCGAACGACGCTGGCAGAGCCGATCACATACTCGAGGATCAGAGTCCATCCTATGAGAAATGCCACAAATTCACCCACAGCAACGTAGCTATAGACATATGCAGATCCAGCTCGTGGTACTCTGGCCCCAAACTCAGCATAACAGAGACCTGAGGAAGAGACCTGTGAAATAGTTTGCCAAAGATAGCGAACCCAGTTTTTCATTCTAATTGTAGATAACGGGTAATAGCAAACCTGCAAATACAGAAGCTATGGCAGCTATTGCAAATGAGATGATCACAGCTGGACCAGCAATATCCCGGGAGACAGAACCGGCCAATACGTAAATTCCTACACCAAGGGTTGATCCTATACCGAGAGCAGTTAGGTCAAGAGTCGACAAACATCTTGCTAATTTTGATTCCTGTGGCAAATTAATTTCTTTCTTGCGACTCAAAGTCCTGTACATAATATCCATCTTAAGGAGATTTATGATATCCAGCTGAAAATTATAACATACCGTTATTTGGAGTCATCGAAATAAGCTATTGCCTGGTTAAACTTCTTCTGGAATCTAGAGTTCTCAGTTACATGCATTCGCAATTTACAAGCCTCAGGTCGGAGCAATAATGACTTCGATTACACTATGTAACATTTGTGTTTCGTTTGATTCTATTTGCTAGCGAGCAGAAATTATTGCAGACTTATGATTCGCTTAATAATTACTCACCACATGGATCTTTATCAATTTTAAATCCATCACTTCTGATATTCTATTCGGCACGGGAATCAAATAACGTGATTTACGAAAATTGCGGGAAAACGTTGAAATGTTCGGACACTATTGAATCAGTCTCGCTATATTCAGTAGTGAAATTACAATGCGAGTTTCTCATAGAGTACGCTCCTACGTTATATTTCTTAACTCGGTCGAGCATAAGTGATTTGTGTCGTTCGTCAATTATCAATTGGTTGAATTATTTCTTAAATCATTGGCAAGGAACGTTGCCCTCAACGAAGTCCGCAGACTTTAAAATACAGGCGTGTAATATCGGTGTAGGTATACCCATCAAATCGGCGAACGAATCAACGCGCGAAATTATTGAATATACCTATAGTCTAGATTTCTCAACGAATCGAAACTATAATTGGCCAGTGTAGTGAGTAAGGAATAAATAGAAAATTTTATCATTATATTTGAGTAACTATAGAAAAATTGATTTATGCTAATCAGAATTTTATCTGAATTGTTATACGACGTCAATTGATAAAGATCTTATGCATTTCATTCGAGATTGTTGTGGGAAAATTAATTTCGCGCATTTTTCCTAAAATATAAATATATCATAATCTATTCAGATTGTTTATTCGTCTATAGAAAGGTGAAAAGATTGAATCGGCGATTACATTTATTATACTGATACGAAATCTTATCATTTCCACTAAAAGGGAACCGCTCGATCGCGCGTTTTATGATTTATGGTCAGCTGTAATATAAAAATTACAAAACTACACGTGTAAGGTATAATTCAAATATTTAATCTAATAGAAGTTGAAACCCCATTGTTGAAAACAAAGTCGTATAGTAGATCTCATTTCTTTATATTTCAACATTCTGTAATAGTAACCGGATGCTAATTATTGACGCATATTATATCTTGTCTTATCCGCAATGCACTGGATCGGACCTAAATTGTTATATTTTTATGCGGTCCATTATTAATGAGACTATAATCATCTATGGTCACAGATGCCGTATATCGATGTAACGTGATCGTGATTGAAAAGCTCATCGTATTGCATTGTCAACCGAATTAGTTTTGATATATTTTTGTCAAATATTTATGCCGCACCGCATACATGGCACGAACATTGTAAAAAAATGTGAAATTCATGTGATAAACTGTAATTTTTATCATAGTGATGGAACAACCTTTTCCTATTCCAAGAGGAATTTGTTTGTCGGAATAAGTTTTGCCGTCGAATTCACAAAGAGTTCCAACACCATTTATCAGCCAATACTTGCAAAATTATTATATTGTTTACCTGCCAACAATAGTACTTCGTTCAAAACTCCGGAAAAATGCCTCAAAAATGATTCGAGCCAATTAGAGACTTACCAGCACTGTCACTTGTGCACGGATATTGTATGCGTAATTTTCAGCGAATAATGCGAGCCCGAGTTTTTCCTAGCAATAACATTTGACGGTGAATGTCACTATTTTATAAATATTGAACAATTCATTTGAACGCGTAATCAATGTGTGCATAGCTCGTTCCAGTTTCAGGATAAGATCGTGATCTAATTTGCACCTGAATCATGTCGTTCCATAGGTACAACAATTTTTCATTTATTGAATTCGCAAAATTCTATGCAAGAATCTGATTGGATAAATTGACTTTCAAAAGTGTATTCGTTACCTGTACGATATTTATTGTACACCAAGAGCACACCTTGTTCACTGTACACAATAAGTAGAAAATTGTTTCGTTAGATACGCCGAATGATAAAGTAAACTGTTACTGCAAATGATTACTACTGTTGCAGCTATTAGATAACAACTTATACTTACATGAAGATTTTTTTATAGCTTGGGCTTCCTGGAATCTTAGTTTTAATGCGACTATTTTTGCGACATAAATATGTACAATGGACGGCAATTGCTATAGGTAATACCACTAACTCCTCAACCGGTCTCCAAAATTATCATAGATACGTATATCTATTAAATATTAAAAATATGTTTGAGTAACCGCTTGCAATTTACTGCACTACTTTCGTGAGCACCATGCGTTCAATAGTCCTAACCAGGTACCAAACCGAAATGACAAAGTCGAGTGTGTATTGTCTTAAAAGACAGTAAATTAATAAACTTGCAGCAATTTACCGATGTGCAGGATTAATTTTATCATAAGACATTTCCACAAGTCAAGTGCCAGATCTGTAGTCACTTTTTTACATTATCTTGGATTATTTTCTTAAGAGTAATCAGTTCATCGATGATTTCACCTATGGATACCCCTCCAACTACTTAAAATTGGGAAAAATTAACACAAGAGTATGATGTGTCAGACGCTTGTAGCTAGCACGTTCTACTATAAAAGACTTGATAACTCACCATAATCTAAAATCAAATGAGCTATTTCTAACAACATGATTACATTACACTTGAGATATCATCAGCAGCAAGTTACGTGTACCTGAGATCCCATGGTAGATAATTTTTTTCATGCCTCCATTATGATAGCAGCATGTGTACATTAATAAAATAAATTGTTGGATATCAATTAGAAGATATGAAATAGGTGGACAAATAATTCATTTTTTTTTTCAAACAGCTATTAAAAGTATAAATTTATTCATACAATATGGACGGAATTCATATTTTGTGCTTAAACATAAGATGCATAGGCACAAGAAGGCACTTGTGATAATCTGATATCTCCTTATCTCTATACAATGATCAGTACACATGCATGGCGCAAATTTTACAAGCAAGTGGACGGAATGCGGTTAATTTTTGCTTTGATTTACATAAGTGGGTGGAATGATTGATCACTAAAATATTCTTAACTTAAAGTGCAACCTTTAGCGTCCTGGACGGTCGTGTAAAAATTTGAACAAAATTCGTTCCAAAATTCTACAAAGTTATAATATCATTTTTAAATAAATAGGCTTATCTATGAGAGTTCACTTAAAACTCCATATAAAAAATACTCCAATACAATGATTTTCTGTTATGAACTACCATTCTGGTTGTTTCGATAACTATACTGTACGAATGTTGGACTCATTTCGTGAGTCCGGTTTGCGTCTAATAATTAACAATACCGAAATATAAAGAATTTGTCAGACAATTGGAATCATGTAAATATTTAAGTAAAGTAGTATAAATCAAAACGCAATGACATGAAATGTTCCAGTAGATGATATTTCAAGTCTGTTTTATATGATAGCTCAATAACCTTAATACGTATGGCAGTAGAGGAATTGTAAAGTCAATTTTCAATAATTTCAACTGGCTTTTCAAGAATAGTGGACTATTCTTGCACCGTAGAGTATTATCGTGACAATATTATGGATATCAGATTCTGAAACACAACAGACATAGTCGATATTTGCATTCTATTGCGATATTACTTATTCTAATGTAGAAATAACCTCGTTACCATTGATGATAACGCTGTGGATTGATCAGATCTATTATTGTAATTATCTGATGCAGCGATTCCATTGACAAAAATATCTTGAGCCTTACTACCAAAACAGTGATGAGTAAATGGATGACATCAACGAACATTCTATGAAAAACCCAAAAAACTTTTCAAGTTTTTGATCTAATCTTATGTTTGTATCAGTTTTTTGATGAGTAAGAATTAGTTTTTCAGTTCAACTTGGTAGTAAGGCTGACTCATATCTTTTATGAATGTGCCACATACTTAAGACTAGCTACCACGTTTTACTTGATCAAAAAATACGATATTGCTGCCAATGTAGGTACGATAAAATGCATGCTACTCTTCGTTGCGTCAGACTGAAACAAAAAACGAATTTGTTAGATACTTCGTGGATACTTATTTATCAAACCAACATCTTCTGATCAGAAGATTACCTTCATCAATCAAGTTATTGTATGGTAGTCAGAATTGATTGAAGAAACTGATCTATAATTAACTAATTGGAGAAGACTTACGATTATGTAAAAATTGCAACGATCACCCTGGCAACATTCTGAACACTTCCAATCTTGGTACCAAATATGCGTGCAATCTTTCATATTACTTCGTCTCGTTCGCTCGCATTCTTTTTTAGTTGAACACCGTTTGGAAATATAGTATTGTTTTATTGCTCCTTGGGACCAATATGGTGTACCTGGAAAAGGAAGGCATTGTTCAGACATTCTGAAACTTTGTATTTATTAATGATGACATCGGATAATAATTATAGAAATTTACATCAAATGACTGATGGACCGATGACAAGAGTTCAATGGTAGTTGACAAAAAGCAGACTTATTGGGGTTTTCAAACTATATCGATCCATCTTACTACATGATATCACTTGTTCAAGATTTTATTCACCATGATTTGAATCAAATTTTCTAAGTTCCAACTGTTTGAACAGGAACAACTTTCCTTTATTAGACCCAGACAACAGACTTGATCCAGACTTTTTTTGCTTTTTCGTGAAACGAATATCAACTTTAATCATACAGTTTGTCTCATATCCCTTTTAGCTCAATCTTGCTAGTGCCCCACCCCGGCATAATTGAAATTCATGACTAAGACACCAAGAATTTCCCATTAAGTTTCAAATCGAGGTGCTCTTGGGTTCATTTTACTAAGTAACTGAAAAACTTTTCTGTAGCAAGATGTATTTGAGGATCGGAATTCAATGAACTCAGAGTCAGGTGGCATACATGAAGAATTTGCTGTATAAATATGTAATAAATAGATGCAGTGTAAATGTCAACAAACAATGAAATCGCACTGACTGACAATTAGGAAGATATAATGCTCAACTTACTGCCCCATTTAATTTCTGAGTAACAAACGTCTTGACCCTGCTCGCATGTTTTAATAGTGTTAAGGCATTTCTCGACATTGCCTTCCTGATTGTCACAAACGTAGCATTCGAGGGCGTTGCCTGTCGAGAGAAACGAATTTTCGTTAGTGCTACACGTACCGAGGAAAGTTTTATCATCACATTGAATTTTCATGAGGCAGTGACTTACTTAGAGGAAGAACGAGAACTACGAAATACAACAATGCACTGATTATAATCCGCTCCATTTTTAAAATAAAAACAATAGCTGCATGTCACTGGCGTTTGGCTTTCGGAGCAGAGACGACTGGAGACGACTCACGAGTACGATGACGCGCGATTATTATGATGGAGATATGGTTTCTGTTATTCCGAATAGGTGGCGTTTTGTGATTTTTGTTGTACTTGTTCAACAATCGTAGTGTTGGCTAATTGTGAGCCAGTGTTGGCTCGCAGAGCTGGCATGCGGTCCTCTTTGTTGCAGACGTCGACTGAACTTCACCAACTTTGCATTTGCAATAATAAAATTTTCAGAAAATCACGCATACACAAATCTAGGGCAGATATTTTATAATTGACATTCGAACAAGAAATGCGGTATTTATTTATAGGACAATAAAAACGTGATGCTTTATATACAAGCATGAGCAACAATTTTGTACAAAAGTTAGCATTAACATACGTTTTTATGTGAAACAGGTACTATTAAGATAATAACTCAAAGAAAATCTCCAACATCTTAAATAAGTCAATGACAGAAGTGTGAATATTATACAATACATGTACTGAATTTGAATAACACTCGAGGCTTAATTTATGCCTGAAAGTTAGCGGCTTAGGAAAGGAACAGTTTCACACCGTTCACGAATACTAAATTTGAATGTATGAAATTATGTTTTTGGCACTTGAGTATAAAAATCACATGAACTTAGTTTAAAACACTAAACAAAACTATAACTGAAATACGGAAATACAATTGACATAGGACTTTTGTTTGGTATTTATTACGTACTAACGGGCCTTACATCTAGTGGAGAAGAAAATGTGTAATAACAATTTTTTATCGATACAAATCGGCTCTCCAGAATCGAAACTTTATATGAAGTCAAACTTCAACTTGGACCGATTATCGATAAACAAACGATACAAAAAATCTGTAGAGTGGCTTAATTTTGAGTCCATTAAATTTCAACACTAATTTTAAAGCCAAAGAAGAAGAAACACATTTTGTTCAATTTAGCAACACATACACTGAATTTTCTGCTTCAGAAAACCTCAATTGCATGCTAGTAAATTAAAATTCAACAAACTTGCACCCCCAACATCAGTCTGGAATAGTTGTACTTCTAATAATTCTAATATTAGCTAACAGTACACTTAATAATCAAGATTTCTCAATGACTGCGGAATTAATAGTTACTCAATCTTAACCAACTTTTTTATAGCAATAAACTCTGTATATAAATAAATTCAAACTATTGAAACAACTAGTAGTGTATATCTGGATCAGGTTGGGAAGGATGTACGTCATCCCAAGAAGCAACTTCGACCATTTCGAGACTACCATCTTCTGCTAACGTTAACATCTGCTTTCCAGGCCCGTCTTTCATTTTTATCATCATTTCACCATTCGTACACGTCTCAACTTCCATGGGAGGGTCTCTCTCTTCAACATCAACTTGCTGAAGCACTCTGACATACACCTCATGTCCTGATCTAGTTGCATCTGCTTGAAATGCATATTCGATGTATGTTGGTTAAGGTTTCAGAAATGAGAAGCAGTTATCGATGAAACTACCGAAAGGCTCGTCATATCGAATATGTTAATCAAATTACCTGAAGTGATGATATTTTCAATTTCAATATCGTCAGGACCTGCTAACTGAATGAGCTGGACGTTTTCTTGTTTTAGCTCATTTTCTGGTATCAAATTTGGATGCAATACTGTAATTGAATCCTCTTCTTTCTGACCATTTGAAATGGCTGTTGGATTCTCAGAAAATTCCTCCACGGCTGTAGCTAGTACTGGCAGTTCTGTAAATAATGACACTTGTCACCTGACCAATGTTCAATTCCAGATCGTTTTTAGTAACAACAATATTTCCAAATCAAACAAACTCTACATGTTACATTAGATTTTCATTTACCTTTAGTTTCATTTTCAACTTGGTTTGAAACTGGATTTTCTATTTGGTTACTCTTGTCTTTACAAAAATGAAGAGCTTGGTGAGGCAGTATTTGCACCCCACATTTGTCGCAACTAGACCGCTGCTTTATATGCTGACGGATATGGTGTACCATGAATGCATTGTATCGGGTCGTGTATCGGCACTTGTCACACTGCATCCAAACATTGTTGGACTTTTTTTGTTTGTTCCAATCAGAAGAGGGTTCTGACGAACAAACAGCTGCCTTTTTTCTTCCGTGATAACCACCGCCGCTAGATTTTTGACTTTTTGTGATCTGTGGTGGCTGACATGGCTTTGCAGTATCGCTGTTACTCAATAGTTCACCATCATCCAGCGAGTATTTGTGTTCTAAAAACCGTAAGATCGCATTTCTTACTCCCCGCATTTCATTTTCTAGTCGGTCAAGAGTATTCATCAGGTTTGCACAGCCTCTGCATATTACATCATCTTCCGATATGACTACCATATACCTGTAAATTAGAATCAGTTTAATTCCTAAGTGCTTGATGTCAATAAGAAAAAGGGCCATATGATCAAGGATAAATCATTTATGATCATCCATGTTATTTTTCCCAGCTGCCCAATCAAATCAGTTTTGAAAAACTACTATCACTAAACGTCTTGAAAAAAAGTAATTATTAAATACGGAATAATCATGGAACAGAAGATTCCTCTCTGCACCTATTTTCTAACTAGACAATTATCGCTCATGTAATTTGATACAAGTTATGAATAACAAATATTTTGTGAGAGAATGTGCATTGATCCAAGGTAAGATCCTTGAAATAATTGTGGTGCATACTTTTCTCCAACTAGTTCGCCTAGTTTTTCAATAACACGAGATCTGCTGCTCTGTGTGCGACAAGTGGCTAGTGAATAATAACGACCCTGCACCTTTACATCACACACAAAGCATCTGGGTCCTTCTGATGTGATTTGATCAGGTACATTATTCTCAGGAAGTTCAACATTGTCAACAATGCCATTTTTACTATCCTGTCTGTCTGATTCTTGATTAGTTGAACTCATTGTTGCTATCTTGGTGCATGTAGCTATTCTGCAAAGAATAAAATCTATTGAGCAACATATTCTGATGAGGCCAGAAATACATTATATTAATCAGGCTCTTCAAAACATAGGTATTTCGAATAAATGCTCTGTGGATTTCTGAGAGACTAGCCAAGGCTCATAGCTCAGCTAGTAGTCTGCTTATGGAATAGTCTTAATTTCAAGTAATTGAAACTAACGGTATCTCAGATAGGGAAAATAATTCTGTAGATCATTATAGGTTTAGAATTCAATAGATAAGTTACAAAAATTGCATCCTATGAGCAACAGTTGGTAAAGTCAGCTATATTTCTTGGTTTTTTCCAGATTCCTCAAATTGCTACAATACCTGGATATTGTGGAACAACAATCTTGGCATAATCTAACAGGTGCGTGACATATCATTAAAGTTTTTAGAATAAATCTACTCGTCTTTTGATCTAGTGTCGTCGCAATGAATTTTCATACAGATATGATATAACACTTTCAGCAAGAAAAAGGTAACTGTAAGTTTCCTCTATTATTTTTTGAATTCCCACAGGCTTCTGCAGCTAAATGGAAATCAGAATTTGACCCATTCGAAATCGAAATTTATTCAAAACCTATGGGATGTGGCATTCGGGATTGTGCAAATAGAGTTGTGTACTTCAAAACATCAATTCAATGATATTTGCGAGTGTTATTCAAAACGTATCATAAGACCGAAGTTACAACTTTTGGGCATGTAAGTAATGCTCTTTAAACTTGGCACTATCAAATGTAAATGAGAATGGACTATTTACTTATTTGATGTAAGAATCATCAGGCATCTATTAATAATCGGGTCATACCTAAACCATTATTTAGGGAAAACAAAAACTTTGAGGTTACTTCTTTTTCGAAAGCTTTCTGTCATATTCCGCGATGGTACGTAATAATGCCGGATAAACACCTAAGTTTCCAATCGTGATAGATTCCTCGAACAGGCAACTAGTCAGCACTCCTCCTTTTCCACGTGAAATCCAAAGTACATACAATCGGTATGAAAGTACAGCAGCGAGATAACGTGTGTTGTGTGGGATATTTCACCTCGAAAATACGTTTGTACATATGTCAAAATTATGCTAGTGTGACTACCTATCTATACTCAACGGTGTGACAACCCCGTGGATAGCAGGCAGCACTGCATGGGTACACACATGTATATGTATGCATACTGATACACGTATTTACCAGGCATGCAATATGCACATGTATACCCTATCTACTCGCACGTTACATCACCGGTGGGGAGTCAGCACGGAAAAAAACAAACACTCCTCGTACGATTGCGATGTGTAGTTTGCTACCGGGAGTTTGAGCAGTATGCAGTGTGCACTCAGCACTTGTGGTCGTAGGAGTCAAGTCTTCACTGCATCATTCCTTTAGAGCTCCACCCACGAGTGCATCTTATTAACCAAAATGACATTAACCGAATCGTACATTTCGTTGCTTCCAAATTAACGTGTATGATAAGTAGAAATCGATGGGCTTAATTCGGTAGAGTGACAATGTTAAATAACATAATTACTCATATAATTTGCATGAATTATGCGTCTTCGCCTCATAACGATTGACCATACAAGAGACTCCACGGATATGTAAAAACTCATCGTATCGACTGGAATATTACACATACCGCATAACTGAGACAGGTATGTTTCAAACTTAAAAGTCTGTAAAATTGTTTTGCATAACCCATACTGAGTTTGCGATTTCGTTGACAGTAGAATGAGGGAGTATAACGAAGTAGTGCCGAATCTCACGGACATGTCCTGGAAGCAAGAACCGAAAATGTTTGTGGATTTACTCGACGAGCGACGAAATAAAAGTGATGTTGCCTGGACATTTCGTACATTGAACACAGTTGTTCCCCACAAATTACCTACTGGTCGCAAATATTCTACTGACCAAACTATCAATGCTGTTCTTGCAAATCCAAGGGTGGTTTTGTTAACTGAATCCCTCGCCTCACTCAGAAATGTTCCTGTTGCCACCGTTAGAAATGAAGCTCGTGATATGCTGGATGAGATGGCAGGCAGACCTCAATTGGCAACCATTCGCTGCCTAGGTAATTCTATTTCTAATCTACATCTGCACTACTTTTTACGTAACATTTTTTCAACAATGTCTAAATCAATAATTTATTTGACCATATTTTCTCAGATAGTGTATCAGTGAATGCTTTTACTACGCTAATTAAGTTCCATGTTGATAAGGATATATATAGAGGTGCGGTAGTTTTTTAAAGAATGACGAGGTGTTGTAAACTTAGATATTTCTTTAATTTTTTTTGCTTCGTTAGTTCTATCAGTAAATATATTATTTCGACGTTTCAAGGACCAGATGAAAAAAAAGAAAACAAAGACATTGACTGCTTTTGAAATTTCTGAACATATATATATTTTTGTTTACTTGATGATTGAGAAATCTTATTTTTTTTCCAAACACAACATATTTCAAAACGATGAAGAATATTAGTTGTTGTTTACACCACCTCACGAATTGTAAGTTAGACTATCTACAAAATACTGCAGACTCAAGTGAAATTAGCGAACAACAAATTAATAAAATAAATTATCAACTGATAACATTGATGAATTATAAGCATGTTCGTCAATTTTCTTGTCTGCTCTGTCAGTTATAATGTGATGAAGCCTTGAGACTAATTATACATATTGTGGTAAATATGTGCGCAAATGAGAAGTACTTGTGAAACACTCAAAGTATGAATAATATATTTATGGTAATGTCTCTTTATTTGTAGGTATACTGGTGACGAAAGCCTTGAAGCGCATATTAAAGCGCGTCCGCATAAACCGGAGTTACTTGCTGGAGGTAAAAAGGCAAATGGGTATTGAAGGGGTGCTATATGTTTACGTTCCAACCCATAGAAGTTATTTGGACTTTATACTTGTGTCATATGCACTTTTTGCGAATGATATGGCCATACCAAACATTGCTAGTGGCATGGATTTTTATAAGATGAGAGTAGTAGGCGAATTGTTGCGGAAAAGCGGCGCTTTTTATATGCGTCGCAGTTTCGCTACCGATCAGTTGTATAAAGAAGTATTTCGAGCCTACATATCTTGTCTGGTCGCCCATAGTGAAAGGGCTATAGAGTTTTTTATTGAGGGTACACGTAGCAGGGGTCAGAAGAGTCTTGCACCAAAGTACGGTGAGCACAATGCGATTTTACAGGGTTTGAGAACTAAATGAGAATGTCATAGCTAATATTTCTGAATCAGTATTTTATTCACTTTGAATAGAATGAATGTTGACTGTCATATTTTTCACAGGATTATTGTCGATGATATTAGAAGGATTATGGAAAGGTGATGTGTCAGACATTCGATTTGTCCCTATAAGTATTAACTATGATCGACCGTTGGAAGAGCTGCTGTTTGCGTATGAACTTCTGGGAGTACCTAAGCCCCCTGAATCTACGACAGGGCTTTTCAAGTCTTTGTCAATTTTACAGGAGCCATGTGCCTATGGAAATGTGTATATGAACGTAGCGCCGCCTATTTCAGCTCGTCAGTTCTTCGACCTTGATACCTTGAGAAAGGGATGCTTATCTCCATATTCCAAAATACCATCTGAAGTCCTTATGAATTTAGCTTATGCGATCATTAATAGCCACAAGGATCACACACCACTTTCACCATTTAATCTCATAGCCCTGCTATTTAACGAAAGGGTACTTACACATCCCAGGGAACCTTACACTCTTCAAACTTTAATAACTGATTATCATTGGCTTAAAAAGTTCTTTTCTCGTGCAACAAACTGTCTGATACATCCAGGAACAAGTGGGTAAGTTAATGTGATTTAGATTCTGCAAGCACAGCCTATGTCAGAATACTTCCTCCATGAATGAATGTTGAACACAATTATGTGACTTTTGCAGACCTGGGAGCTTACAGACCGATGAAGATGTAAAAAATGAAGTACTGGAATCTCTGCTCATACATCGAGAGTTAATCCATCTCGATGCAAATGGTGAATTGAAGTTGATAGAGAGGCACCGAAATCGGCAAGCATGTGATCCCAAAAAAGTCAAAGGCCATCCCCTAACCGAGGAAACTATGCGTTTGGCTGTATCAGCGATTAATATAACAATTTATACAAATCCAGCAATGGCCTTTCTAGCCAAGCCAGCTTTTATTGCAGTATCTGTTACTGAATCTGGTATTGCTAAAGGTAAGTGTAATACTGCGGATATTATGTTCAGCGTGATCCATGGAGTACTATAAAGAATTCAATCCATTGGCAATGGAATTGATTTTTACAGATTCAGTCTTTGCCCGATACAAACTTCTGAGAGAATTGCTTTCTACCGAATTCGCCCTTTGTTCTGGAGAGTCCTTAGCTATAGCGGAATGGGAAGAAGGCTTAGCACTTCTGGTATCTGAGGATTGCATACGACTTGAAAATAATATTTTGGCTATGGGCAGTAATACCAGACTCTTCTCTCTTTTGTACAACCTTCTGTTGCCATTCTTGGCTGCCTGCCATGCCACATGTGTTGTTCTCCACAAGGTAATGTTCATCAAATTGAAACTGATTAAAGTCAAATATATCAAGCATTCACCATTTCCCATTTGAGAACATTCTAGATATACCAGTTAATTCCTCTCTGTGTTTTGAGTGTCCTCATATACAGTATGTTATCGTTTTGTTTTAAACTGAGTACATTTTTCTATAATTTAGTGGAATGATGAAATGGGTGAGGCAAGTGAGCGAGCCATTTTAAGGAACACGCAAAAAGAGGTGGAATGTCAGCTACTTCAAGGCAACGAATCTTTCAGGTATCCTTATGCCTTATCTCTTGACCTCTACGCTACAACTCTTGCCAGTTTAGTCTCCATGGGAATTGTTAGTTCATCTGGAAGATCACCCGATACAACGTATTCCTCAAACAAGAAACGTCTCAATACATTACTTGAAGAGCTGGATGATTTCAACATAATTAGGCCTTCAGGGTCATATCTTGATATTAATATGTTGCCAGCTACGCCAGTTACCATCATCCCTCATGCAAAGTTGTAATCTCGCTATGTTGGTTGTACTCTCTGTGCAATACAAATGTGATCGTTCTATTCTTTCATAATTTGAGGATGGGATACAACCGACGGCGCCTGCAGACGAATTTTGATGCTCAACGTTGAGTCAAAATTTAGAAAATTGGACGTTTCAAAAATTGGTTATTTTAAAAATATGCTAATTTATGGATGACTGAGGTGATGAAGTATTGAATTAGTACAACATTTCAGGTGATGTGATTGATCTGAAGTTTATAGTACAACAGTTAAAGTAGGTCAGTGTTTGGTAATTTTGTAATCTTGATGTTGTCCCTAATGATTTAATGACGTGCATAAACTGTACCTTTCGGTGTTTCTTAGCAAAGACAGGCATTTTGTATCGAATTGTTTTTCGAGTAAGGGGCCAAAGACCTAGGTCTGCATACCACACATTTCAGTATTTGGGTATTGCAGTTCTAGTTGGTCAACCATGATATAGATGTAAAGAATGCTACTTCTTAAAACACGTTTTTAAAGAACCAAGTGGGAGACCTATACAAATAAAATAAATTATATAAACTTTTGTATATTTGTTTGCCATTTGCTGTGTACTCGTAACATTTTTCTTGTTTAAACCACGTGGTATTTTTTTCTCCACCAGGTATTGTCTCTGATGTGACATGTTCCCAACCCAAATATGTTAATCGAACGACGATGTCTCAAACTCAATATTTATTGTTTCAATATATGCACTCACGTTATACCCGGCGTTCTGGTAATGGCCTAGATCACTGATATTCCCCACCCCCAAAACCAATAGTGTTCGAAGGAGTGGAGGGAGATGGTAGTCCACTGTTATATAACTCCATGGGTCGCCATAGCGACGCCTTTTTGTTGCGAGTTTGCGCCACTTTCGCTTCGGAGACATGCTTTCCGGCGTGTTGGCTGCGACGCATTTCGTGTTTAGCACGAGTATCAACGCATAGCAAGGAACGTGGCCCGTCTGGGCCCGAAGAAGAAAAAGACGCTGAGGCATCATTAATTTTCTTATGGTGAGCCCCAAGTAGCATTATATTCTCGTCATTATTTGGTTGTATCGATCTGTGTGATTTTTGGTTACGCGGATAGCTACTTCACATTTTGTAATCGCCTGAATGCTGATATAATTCTAAGATCTAAACAGCATTTAGAGATTCAACAAGTTTCAACTGACTTAAATTCATGTACCGCAGTCAGTGCAGTTTATTGTGCGACAATTTTACATTTGCTAACACTGTTAATGATTCTGAGGGTACTTCACGAGGGTACTAATATCCGCGGGAAATGTACAAGAAAAAGTGAGAGAACATTATTCTCGTTCTAATATTCACAGCACAGATAGTTCCAAGGGGTTGGTAATTGTTGACAAGGAGCATCGGTCATCTTGTGTCCTGAATCTGATGCTCTATGGTCTGGTGTAACTACTACATATCACAGCATGGAAGCAAAGACATCGGACAAAATCTGGTGTGGCGGCTTCTAGTCAACGCTTGGTAGCTCAGTGAGTTAGTAGGAGCACACTTCAGTGAGTTGCATGATTACCTCGACCTTCTGTTGGCTCTTGAATGGTAACAGTGCTGGCAGAGGAGTCGTACTTTGATTTATTGAATGATGTTAGTATTTTTCTTCATGAATTTCTAATTATCTCCCCTTTGATATCGGCCTATGACCTATGAGCATTTTTGCACGTATAACTAAAAAATGTGCACACTGCTCATTTGATGCTTGAAGGTAGTATGTCCACACAAGTGGGCAATGACAAGCCCGGAGTCATGGTGTCGAAGAGGATTGTCAACTTTGGTACCCCCCATATCATCCTTCCATATTATTCTATCTTATAGTCTATTCCTTTTAATAATTTTTTAAGTCTGTATATATAATGTGTGTGATAGAGAACTTTGTGTGTTGTGTTCAGACCATAGGGAGAAAAAATTGAAGTAAATGAAAAGCTTCACCTCAAAGGGCATCGTCAATTCTGGCATTCAAAATGTCGTCCGCCCTTATTCTATTTAAATTTTTCAAATTTACTAATTTTATATGTTTGTATGTTGATGTGTGTGATAAAAATATTGTGTGTTGTGTTCAGACCATAGGGAGAAAAAATTGATGTAAATGAGAAGCTTCAACTCAAAGGGCATTATCAATTTTGGCACTCACAATGTCGCTGCCCTTACCATTCTATTTACAAATTTTTTCATTCACTAATTTTATAAGTTTGTATGTTGTGTGTGATAAAAATATTGTGTGTTGTGTTCAGACCATAGGGAGAAAAAATTGATGTAAATGAGGAGCTTCAGCTCAAAGGGCATTGTCAATTTTGGCACTCATAATGTCTTCTGCCCTTACCATTCTATTTACAAATTTTTTCATTTACTAATTTTATAAGTTTGTATGTTGATGTGTGTGATGAAAATTTCATGTGTTGTGTTCAGACCATAGGGAGAAAAAATTGATGCAAATCGAAAGTTTGCAGTTAATATGCAGAAGACTGCAAAAAATTATACAGCCATCTGTTCAAAGAACAAAAAAAAAAAACACTGGAACCAAACCTTGCTGGCTTGTATTCCTATTGAATTGGCTGTTGTGTTTTGGTGCTGGAAATTTAATTGGTATATGCGTTTTACAGTTAGCTGTCACATGTTATACCCCTACCTATCGCAGTATAGCTATGCTGCTACTTAGACCTGCAGCTTGCAAAGTAACTTGAATAATAGTTGTTATCTCTACAGAATTTTAACCGTTTTGAAATTGACTGATGTGTAATAAGTGCGGAAAACAATGGCGCGAATACAATGGATGTAAATGTGACCAAAACCTTACCGACTAATCTTTATTGCAAATTTAGTACAAACATTTTCGATGACTTGATTTTTCTACAAAATAACTACTTCTACATTCTTGAACTGTAGAAGTATGTACGTTATCCAAAAATAAGACCCGATAGTGGATTGCCACAAGGTTGACAAAAAAATTGCAGTCCCACATTTAATCAGGCAAAGTAATGAAAGTCTAGGATTTATTTAATGCGTAAATCATATCTCACAAAGACTTGTTTGAACCTTTACTAAAAATCTTGATCAACGGCATTTGTATATGCACAATTTAATGAAAAGAAAAGTTGGTGTAGCCCACAAATTCCATATGTTGTTTTACTTCATAAAGTTTTCTAGGACTACAAGTAATTTGGAGGTGAAAAGCTTTTATGATATTTGATGCGATAGATTCAAGTATGAAATTTACAACAAATAGATTCGGTGAATAGAACGTGTAGGTATGTAACATCTAAATAACAGAACCAATAGCATAACAGCAATAAGAATCAATTGCTTCTCGTTTCTATTTCCAATTAAATTAGATACTAAATGTAGTGCAGGAAAAGTAATGTAAATGCAGCTCTATGGTTGACGTCAATTATAAATTAATAAATTCAGAATTATACAAGCTAGCTTAAAGGAGAAAAAAAATTATTCTTGTATCAAGTCAAACTAGAGTGTAACTCGTAAACACTTTGAATCAAAGTTCCGTTCGTGAAAAATTGGAAAAAAACTATTGAACCTACCATTCTGACTGTTATACCTATGTACAAGCTCACGTCTAACAGCGGAAAAATGACCTTTTTAAGTTCACACATATCTCCACTTGAAGAGGACACATCATACGTTCATCTATCATCAGTACATGCAGCATGGACAAGTATAGTCCAGTCGTCAGTCTACTCTAAGACTATCTAAAAGTGGGACAAAAGATCAGACCGAGAAATTCACAATGTATGAAATTTGCACGTGTCAGCAATCATCAACACTTCAATAGCAGCGGACTCTAGTTGGAGTATTATTTGATGCAATTCAACCAGTCCATCTGTAAACATCGCTACCACATTTAACGGAAGGTGAAACGGTGCATGAAATGTCGATGCAAACAAGCTACCCGTCATCTTCATTCATCACTTGTGAGGGTTCTCGGACAGAAACTGTACAAGGATCGATGTTACTTGGACGATTGTCATCAGCTTTGCGATGTGTGCCAAGAATTCACAGGTCTCATCTACCAATACAATCGATCTTGTGATCAGGAAATCCACGACACGATGCATTCAAAAAACGTGTTCCATATTCCGTCACACTGTACCAGGTATAAGGTGGCTCTGATAAGCAAATCACAGAAGCATCGTTCAGTGCAGACTTCAACAGGCTAGCCTGAAGTGGCCTTGAAACATCATGGAAGGCAACAGTTGAGAATGCGATTGTTGATTTAGGATTCACTGTAATGGGAGAAGCAGCAAAGGCTTTTCACTATCCTGGATGAGTCTGTAAAACTCTGCGGCTACTTTGGAACTTTACCATTGATTCTATATCTTAAGGAATCATCCAAACTATGTCTTCTAAAATCCAATTCACGTGCACCAATCTGGGTATGTTCAGACCTATACATCATAGCATGAGAGTCAAGATGCAGCAGCTGTTAGAAGTGTGTCACGTTTACTCCTCACCTTGCCGTTTGATGAAAAACAGAAGCGTTGATCATGCGAAAATTGCCCACGCAATGTCATTTTTGTAGTGGCAAAATACAGCAGCCAGAATGGTAGTTCTGGTAAATAGCTTTGTTACAACACTTGACGATTTTAAAATTTGATCTGGAGCTGGAAACTTTAAAGAATTGCTGTAGGTATTTACTTACTTCTATTCAGTATAAGTTAGAGTGTCTAGGGTCAAATGGAACATTTGAAATAAACATTCAATTTTATCATTTTTTAGAATGTAACTCCATGTAAGTATTAGACTAAATATATGAGACCATCAAGTCAGGTTTGTTGACTTGCGACATCTTGTTAGAGTTGAGAGGAAAAAAGGAACCAGTCGCAAAAAACTTGAGGCGACATTACTAAAAAAATATAAACAATGGATTATAAAGAAGCAAGACGAAATTTAAAAAAAAATACCTAAAAAAAAAAAGATAAAACAGAAAAAAAAATGGCTAAATCCACAGCACAATGACTGAAACCAAAGTTCCACAATTCTTCCAAACTACTTTTAACATGAAGAAGTTACTCACTGTTCGTGACAATTAGAAATACTCATTGTTAGATTAGGCAGAACAAGTTAATTGTAGAAGTTTATTGTGTAACACCTAGGTGATTTTGAGGTTCACTTTCTTTTCATTAACTGTTTAATTTATGGCCATAGATCAAGATCACACCTGATGAAAGAATCTTCCATCTGAGAGTAGTAATAAATCTCTCCAAAATTAAATCGATGTGATCCAAATATTCGAAATTCATCGTTTCTAGAAGTCCTTGTCTTCCAAAGCCAACAAATAGGATTGAAACCAGTTTTTTATTCGACCAGAGGCATGAATTCATGATACCTTATTAATTTCATCACTTAATTTTAAATTATTAGCGTATACTTCCACTTGTCCATATCTGCGTTCCTCGATCGGCTGCACTTATTACTCTGTCTTCTCTTCCTGTGAAACGGTATGACGTTTCATTTTTAGTCGTGCAAACATTATAAATATTGCGAAAAATTATAGTCATCATTACTCTCGCACGAAACAAGATGATTTTCGTTATTAAATGCTGTATTGCCAGTGGGACTAATTAATATGAATCAAAAATACCTGATGACTACTTGAAATTGAGGAAAAACAAAAAATTGATGGATAAAAAGTGATGAAATTATTTGATCCGAATGAATGATTTTAAAACCCATATACCAATTTAAAGAGAAAGCACCAAAGTCATCATGTCAAATGTGATAATATCACACGATTGTATTTCTTAGCTCGTAGAATTAGAGTCTGACTCCCAAATTGCAATGCCGAGCATTGAAATTTGACAGACATATTTTAAGATGAGAAACAAAAAAAAATATAAATAGTTTTAATCAAATGGCCCTACAATGAAACTGACTCCTAATGTATTTAATTTGAAATATTTGCAGATATTTGGAGGTGTCAGAACAGCGGATCGTTGATCCAGTCAGCCCTTGCAGCCAATGGGACACTTATTCAACTGTTGTATTTCTTAGCTTGTAGAATTAAACTCTGACCGTGAATTACTAGTATACATTAAATCATTCTACAAGTGGCAATTCAATTAATGTCTTTCTGTATATTGCTTTTCAGGTTTATTACTTACAATTAGAACACAATATCAGAAGATTGAGGTGTTTCTTGGAAGTATCAAAAAAAATAATTGCATCAAAGTCTGCATTATCCTCGAACTTAACGCGGAACATCATGTCTTCTGAACCAGTTCTACAGAGAGACGATACAAAAGCATTCAGATAAAAGACTGCGCCACACAATGATAAAACCATAGAGAATCAAAAAACGCAGGACGTAGTAACCATCTACCGACAACGAGCCCCAATGGACGATTAGCAATGTGCTCTAGGTCAAGAGAACTTTACTAGGGTATACTTTCAGGTTCTGAAAAATACTTTAAAATTTTGTGGGATGTTTCTTTGATAATCAATTCGAGTTCCTATTTGTATCATGAATAAATGTATTGATTCATTTCGTGGATACCAGACCTGATGTTTCTAATTGCAGTTCTCGAGTTAGTTCGAGAAGTAATCGAAACGCTTCTTCAAGTGAATAATTTAGCGATAACTCAATTATTCCGTCGCATAGATGAACTCGCTAAGCAGGTTCGGATTTCTGACCTCAAAATACATAATAATACGTTGAACTTGTGCGAAAAATAGAATGTTGATCTTTGGCCTAGAATATAGAGAAATAGAAGGCGATAGGCTTTGGGTTCGGTGCAATTTACAGGCCAAAAATAAAGTATCCTCGGAATTCATTGTGTGACGATTTGCCAACGTATTTTGACTTCGGAAATACGAATCCCTCGAGTAAATTCAGTTCTAACGAATACATATCGGAAGGTCTCCATTTTTTTTTGCGGGCTCCACAGGATATCAGGCGTCTTACAGAGCCCAGTCGCATGGACTCGCCGACCGTAACCGGTATCACAATGATGACGTCGCACCACACCGTCGAGCATCCCCTTACCTTCGACAGAAGAGGTATCTATGCGTCTGCTAGTTTGTTATTTGGAGATAAAATATCATACACGTATAGAAAATATTTGATAACGTATAAAGAACATCGAGTATTTGTTAGAATAACTGGAACACCATGGTAAACTTCAGATATCTACATATGATGTGAATTATATTGTGACGTTTCCGAAATGGCGATAATTATTTTGATAAATAAAATGTCAGATATTCGATTCATATGTATTCTACATTGACGACTAATTATTGCACAGATGACACCCTTAAAATTCATTACACCCGTGCATCCACATCCGTCAACATCCTTTTCAAGCAAGACATCACAATATCAGGCCCTGACTCCGAAAAAAGACTGAGTGAAAAAACACCAAGTTTCACACGCAGATTTCACTGAAAATCGCTGCAAAAATGTACAAAGACTATAATCTTTGGTGTTTTTTCGCTCCGATTTCATCGGAAATCGCTGCAAAAATGTACAAAGACTATAGTCTTTGGTATTTTTTCGCTCAGAATTTGTGCTAAATCGCTGCAAAAATGTACAAAGACTGTAGTCTTTGGTGTTTTTTCGCTCCGATTTCATCGAAAATCGCTGCAAAAATGTATAAAGACTATAGTCTTTGGTGTTTTTTCGCTCAGAATTTGTGCTAAATCGCTGCAAAAATGTACAAAGACTATTGTCTTTGGTGTTTTTTCGCTCCGATTTCATCGAAAATCGCTGCAAAAATGTACAAAGACTATAGTCTTTGGTGTTTTTTCGCTCCGATTTCATCGAAAATCGCTGCAAAAATATATAAAGACTATAGTCTTTGGTGTTTTTTCGCTCAGAATTTGTGCTAAATCGCTGCAAAAATGTACAAAGACTATAGTCTTTGGTGTTTTTTCGCTCGAATTTTACTGGAAATCGCTGCAAAAATGTACGAAGACTATAGTCTTCGGTGTTTTTTCGCTCCGATTTCATCGGAAATCGCTGCAAAAATGTACAAAGACTATAGTCTTTGGTGTTTTTTCGCTCAGATTCCATCGAAAATCGCTGCAAAAATGTACAAAGACTATAGTCTTTAGTGTTTTTTCGCTCAGAATTTGTGCTAAATCGCTGCAAAAATGTACAAAGACTATAGTCTTTGGTGTTTTTTCGCTCGATTTCATCGGAAATCGCTACAAAAATGTACAAAGACTATAGTCTTTGGTGTTTTTTCGCTTCGTTTTCATCGAAAATCGCTGCAAAAATGTACAAAGACTATAGTCTTTGGTGTTTTTTCGCTCAGATTCCATCGAAAATCGCTGCAAAAATGTACAAAGACTATAGTCTTTAGTGTTTTTTCGCTCAGAATTTGTGCTAAATCGCTGCAAAAATGTACAAAGACTATAGTCTTTGGTGTTTTTTCGCTCGATTTTCGATGAAATCTGACTATAGTCTATAGTCAAAGACTATAGTCTTTGTACATTTTTGCAGCGATTTAGCACAAATTCTGAGCGAAGAAACACTAAAGACTATAGTCTTTGTACATTTTTGCAGCGATTTTCAGTGAAATTCGGTCGAAAAAAAACCAAAGACTATGGTTTTTGTACATTTTTGAAGCGATTTTTGATGAAATCTGAGCGAAGAAACACCAAAGACTATAGTCTTTGTACATTTTTGCACCGATTCAGCACAAATTCTGAGCGAAAAAACACTAAAGACTATAGTCTTTGTACATTTTTGCAGCGATTTTCGGTGGAATCTGAGCGAAAAAACACTAAAGACTATAGTCTTTGTACATTTTTGCAGCGATTTTCGATGGAATCTGAGCGAAAAAACACCAAAGACTATAGTCTTTGTACATTTTTGCAGCGATTTTCGATGAAAACGAAGCGAAAAAACACCAAAGACTATAGTCTTTGTACATTTTTGTAGCGATTTCCGATGAAATCGGAGCGAAAAAACACCAAAGACAATAGTCTTTGTACATTTTTGCAGCGATTCAGCACAAATTCTGAGCGAAAAAACACCAAAGACTATAGTCTTTGTACATTTTTGCAGCGATTTTCGATGAAATCGGAGCGAAAAAACACCAAAGACAATAGTCTTTGTACATTTTTGTAGCGATTTCCGATGAAATCGGAGCGAAAAAACACCAAAGACAATAGTCTTTGTACATTTTTGCAGCGATTCAGCACAAATTCTGAGCGAAAAAACACCAAAGACAATAGTCTTTGTACATTTTTGCAGCGATTTTCGATGAAATCGGAGCGAAAAAATACCAAAGACTATAGTCTTTGTACAATTTTGCAGCGATTTTCGATGAAAACGGAGCGAAAAAACACCAAAGACTATAGTCTTTGTACATTTTTGCAGCGATTCAGCACAAATTCTGAGCGAAAAAACACCAAAGACTATAGTCTTTGTACATTTTTGCAGCGATTCAGCACAAATTCTGAGCGAAAAAACACCAAGGACAATAGTCTTTGTACATTTTTGCAGCGATTTTCGATGAAATCGGAGCGAAAAAACACCAAAGACAATAGTCTTTGTACATTTTTGCAGCGATTCAGCACAAATTCTGAGCGAAAAAACACCAAAGACAATAGTCTTTGTACATTTTTGCAGCGATTTTCGATGAAATCGGAGCGAAAAAACACCAAAGACAATAGTCTTTGTACATTTTTGCAGCGATTTTCGATGAAATCGGAGCGAAAAAATACCGAAGACTATAGTCTTTGTACATTTTTGTAGCGATTTCCGATGAAATCGGAGCGAAAAAACACCAAAGACTATAGTCTTTGTACATTTTTGCAGCGATTCAGCACAAATTCTGAGCGAAAAAACACCAAAGACTATAGTCTTTGTACATTTTTGCAGCGATTTTCGATGAAATCGGAGCGAAAAAATACCAAAGACTATAGTCTTTGTACATTTTTGCAGCGATTCAGCACAAATTCTGAGCGAAAAAACACCAAAGACTATAGTCTTTGTACATTTTTGCAGCGATTTTCGATGAAATCGGAGCGAAAAAACACCAAAGACAATAGTCTTTGTACATTTTTGCAGCGATTTTCGATGAAATCGGAGCGAAAAAACACCAAAGACTATAGTCTTTGTACATTTTTGCAGCGATTTTCGATGAAATCGGAGCGAAAAAATACCAAAGACTATAGTCTTTGTACATTTTTGCAGCGATTTTCGATGAAAACGGAGCGAAAAAACACCAAAGACTATAGTCTTTGTACATTTTTGCAGCGATTCAGCACAAATTCTGAGCGAAAAAACACCAAAGACTATAGTCTTTGTACATTTTTGTAGCGATTTCCGATGAAATCGGAGCGAAAAAACACCAAAGACTATAGTCTTTGTACATTTTTGCAGCGATTTTCGATGAAATCGGAGCGAAAAAATACCAAAGACTATAGTTTTTGTACATTTTTGCAGCGATTCAGCACAAATTCTGAGCGAAAAAACACCAAAGACTATAGTCTTTGTACATTTTTGCAGCGATTTTCGATGAAATCGGAGCGAAAAAATACCAAAGACTATAGTCTTTGTACATTTTTGCAGCGATTCAGCACAAATTCTGAGCGAAAAAACACCAAAGACTATAGTCTTTGTACATTTTTGCAGCGATTTTCGATGAAATCGGAGCGAAAAAACACCAAAGACAATAGTCTTTGTACATTTTTGCAGCGATTTTCGATGAAATCGGAGCGAAAAAATACCAAAGACTATAGTCTTTGTACATTTTTGCAGCGATTTTCGATGAAAACGGAGCGAAAAAACACCAAAGACTATAGTCTTTGTACATTTTTGCAGCGATTCAGCACAAATTCTGAGCGAAAAAACACCAAAGACTATAGTCTTTGTACATTTTTGTAGCGATTTCCGATGAAATCGGAGCGAAAAAACACCAAAGACTATAGTCTTTGTACATTTTTGCAGCGATTTTCGATGAAATCGGAGCGAAAAAATACCAAAGACTATAGTTTTTGTACATTTTTGCAGCGATTTTCGATGAAATCGGAGCGAAAAAATACCAAAGACTATAGTCTTTGTACATTTTTGCAGCGATTTTCGATGAAAACGGAGCGAAAAAACACCAAAGACTATAGTCTTTGTACATTTTTGCAGCGATTCAGCACAAATTCTGAGCAAAAAAACACCAAAGACAATAGTCTTTGTACATTTTTGCAGCGATTTTCGATGAAATCGGAGCGAAAAAACACCAAAGACAATAGTCTTTGTACATTTTTGCAGCGATTTCCGATGAAATCGGAGCGAAAAAACACCAAAGACAATAGTCTTTGTACATTTTTGCAGCGATTTTCGATGAAATCGGAGCGAAAAAACAACAAAGACTATAGTCTTTGTACATTTTTGCAGCGATTTTCGATGAAATCGGAGCGAAAAAACACCAAAGACAATAGTTTTTGTACATTTTTGCAGCGATTCAGCACAAATTCTGAGCGAAAAAACACCAAAGACTATAGTCTTTGTACATTTTTGCAGCGATTTTCGATGAAATCGGAGCGAAAAAACACCAAAGACAATAGTCTTTGTACATTTTTGCAGCGATTTTCGATGAAATTGGAGCGAAAAAACACCAAAGACTATAGTCTTTGTACATTTTTGCAGCGATTTTCGATGAAATCGGAGCGAAAAAACACCAAAGACGATAGTCTTTGTACATTTTTGCAGCGATTTTCGATGAAAACGGAGCGAAAAAACACCAAAGACTATAGTCTTTGTACATTTTTGCAGCGATTCAGCACAAATTCTGAGCGAAAAAACACCAAAGACTATAGTCTTTGTACATTTTTGCAGCGATTTTCGATGAAATCGGAGCGAAAAAACACCAAAGACAATAGTCTTTGTACATTTTTGTAGCGATTTCCGATGAAATCGGAGCGAAAAAACACCAAAGACTATAGTCTTTGTACATTTTTGCAGCGATTCAGCACAAATTCTGAGCGAAAAAACACCAAAGACAATAGTCTTTGTACATTTTTGCAGCGATTCAGCACAAATTCTGAGCGAAAAAACACCAAAGACTATAATCTTTGTACATTTTTGCAGCGATTTTCGATGAAATCGGAGCGAAAAAACACCAAAGACAATAGTCTTTGTACATTTTTGCAGCGATTTTCGATGAAATCGGAGCGAAAAAATACCAAAGACTATAGTCTTTGTACATTTTTGCAGCGATTTTCGATGAAAACGGAGCGAAAAAACACCAAAGACTATAGTCTTTGTATATTTTTGCAGCGATTCAGCACAAATTCTGAGCGAAAAAACACCAAAGACTATAGTCTTTGTACATTTTTGCAGCGATTTTCGATGAAATCGGAGCGAAAAAAACACCAAAGACAATAGTCTTTGTACATTTTTGCAGCGATTTTCGATGAAATCGGAGCGAAAAAACACCAAAGACAATAGTCTTTGTACATTTTTGCAGCGATTCAGCACAAATTCTGAGCGAAAAAACACCAAAGACTATAGTCTTTGTACATTTTTGCAGCGATTTTCGATGAAATCGGAGCGAAAAAACACCAAAGACAATAGTCTTTGTACATTTTTGCAGCGATTTTCGATGAAATTGGAGCGAAAAAACACCAAAGACTATAGTCTTTGTACATTTTTGCAGCGATTTTCGATGAAATCGGAGCGAAAAAACACCAAAGACGATAGTCTTTGTACATTTTTGCAGCGATTTTCGATGAAAACGGAGCGAAAAAACACCAAAGACTATAGTCTTTGTACATTTTTGCAGCGATTCAGCACAAATTCTGAGCGAAAAAACACCAAAGACTATAGTCTTTGTACATTTTTGCAGCGATTTTCGATGAAATCGGAGCGAAAAAACACCAAAGACAATAGTCTTTGTACATTTTTGTAGCGATTTCCGATGAAATCGGAGCGAAAAAACACCAAAGACTATAGTCTTTGTACATTTTTGCAGCGATTCAGCACAAATTCTGAGCGAAAAAACACCAAAGACAATAGTCTTTGTACATTTTTGCAGCGATTCAGCACAAATTCTGAGCGAAAAAACACCAAAGACTATAATCTTTGTACATTTTTGCAGCGATTTTCGATGAAATCGGAGCGAAAAAACACCAAAGACAATAGTCTTTGTACATTTTTGCAGCGATTTTCGATGAAATCGGAGCGAAAAAATACCAAAGACTATAGTCTTTGTACATTTTTGCAGCGATTTTCGATGAAAACGGAGCGAAAAAACACCAAAGACTATAGTCTTTGTATATTTTTGCAGCGATTCAGCACAAATTCTGAGCGAAAAAACACCAAAGACTATAGTCTTTGTACATTTTTGCAGCGATTTTCGATGAAATCGGAGCGAAAAAACACCAAAGACAATAGTCTTTGTACATTTTTGCAGCGATTTTCGATGAAATCGGAGCGAAAAAACACCAAAGACAATAGTCTTTGTACATTTTTGCAGCGATTTTCGATGAAAACGGAGCGAAAAAACACCAAAGACTATAGTCTTTGTACATTTTTGCAGCGATTTTCGATGAAATCGGAGCGAAAAAACACCAAAGACTATAGTCTTTGTACATTTTTGCAGCGATTTTCGATGAAATCGGAGCGAAAAAACACCAAAGACAATAGTCTTTGTACATTTTTGCAGCGATTTTCGATGAAATCGGAGCGAAAAAACACCAAAGACAATAGTCTTTGTACATTTTTGCAGCAATTCAGCACAAATTCTGAGCGAAAAAACACCAAAGACTATAGTCTTTGTACATTTTTGCAGCGATTTTCGATGAAATCGGAGCGAAAAAACACCAAAGACAATAGTCTTTGTACATTTTTGCAGCGATTTTCGATGAAATCGGAGCGAAAAAACACCAAAGACAATAGTCTTTGTACATTTTTGCAGCGATTCAGCACAAATTCTGAGCGAAAAAACACCAAAGACTATAGTCTTTGTACATTTTTGCAGCGATTTTCGATGAAATCGGAGCGAAAAAACACCAAAGACAATAGTCTTTGTACATTTTTGCAGCGATTTTCGATGAAATTGGAGCGAAAAAACACCAAAGACTATAGTCTTTGTACATTTTTGCAGCGATTTTCGATGAAATCGGAGCGAAAAAAACACCAAAGACAATAGTCTTTGTACATTTTTGCAGCGATTTTCGATGAAAACGGAGCGAAAAAACACCAAAGACTATAGTCTTTGTACATTTTTGCAGCGATTTTCGATGAAATCGGAGCGAAAAAACACCAAAGACAATAGTCTGTGTACATTTTTGCAGCGATTTTCGATGAAATTGGAGCGAAAAAACACCAAAGACTATAGTCTTTGTACATTTTTGCAGCGATTTTCGATGAAATCGGAGCGAAAAAACACCAAAGACAATAGTCTTTGTACATTTTTGCAGCGATTTCCGATGAAATCGGAGCGAAAAAACACCAAAGACAATAGTCTTTGTACATTTTTGCAGCGATTTTCGATGAAATCGGAGCGAAAAAACAACAAAGACTATAGTCTTTGTACATTTTTGCAGCGATTTTCGATGAAATCGGAGCGAAAAAACACCAAAGACAATAGTTTTTGTACATTTTTGCAGCGATTCAGCACAAATTCTGAGCGAAAAAACACCAAAGACTATAGTCTTTGTACATTTTTGCAGCGATTTTCGATGAAATCGGAGCGAAAAAACACCAAAGACAATAGTCTTTGTACATTTTTGCAGCGATTTTCGATGAAATTGGAGCGAAAAAACACCAAAGACTATAGTCTTTGTACATTTTTGCAGCGATTTTCGATGAAATCGGAGCGAAAAAACACCAAAGACGATAGTCTTTGTACATTTTTGCAGCGATTTTCGATGAAAACGGAGCGAAAAAACACCAAAGACTATAGTCTTTGTACATTTTTGCAGCGATTCAGCACAAATTCTGAGCGAAAAAACACCAAAGACTATAGTCTTTGTACATTTTTGCAGCGATTTTCGATGAAATCGGAGCGAAAAAACACCAAAGACAATAGTCTTTGTACATTTTTGTAGCGATTTCCGATGAAATCGGAGCGAAAAAACACCAAAGACTATAGTCTTTGTACATTTTTGCAGCGATTCAGCACAAATTCTGAGCGAAAAAACACCAAAGACAATAGTCTTTGTACATTTTTGCAGCGATTCAGCACAAATTCTGAGCGAAAAAACACCAAAGACTATAATCTTTGTACATTTTTGCAGCGATTTTCGATGAAATCGGAGCGAAAAAACACCAAAGACAATAGTCTTTGTACATTTTTGCAGCGATTTTCGATGAAATCGGAGCGAAAAAATACCAAAGACTATAGTCTTTGTACATTTTTGCAGCGATTTTCGATGAAAACGGAGCGAAAAAACACCAAAGACTATAGTCTTTGTATATTTTTGCAGCGATTCAGCACAAATTCTGAGCGAAAAAACACCAAAGACTATAGTCTTTGTACATTTTTGCAGCGATTTTCGATGAAATCGGAGCGAAAAAACACCAAAGACAATAGTCTTTGTACATTTTTGCAGCGATTTTCGATGAAATCGGAGCGAAAAAACACCAAAGACAATAGTCTTTGTACATTTTTGCAGCGATTCAGCACAAATTCTGAGCGAAAAAACACCAAAGACTATAGTCTTTGTACATTTTTGCAGCGATTTTCGATGAAATCGGAGCGAAAAAACACCAAAGACAATAGTCTTTGTACATTTTTGCAGCGATTTTCGATGAAATTGGAGCGAAAAAACACCAAAGACTATAGTCTTTGTACATTTTTGCAGCGATTTTCGATGAAATCGGAGCGAAAAAACACCAAAGACGATAGTCTTTGTACATTTTTGCAGCGATTTTCGATGAAAACGGAGCGAAAAAACACCAAAGACTATAGTCTTTGTACATTTTTGCAGCGATTCAGCACAAATTCTGAGCGAAAAAACACCAAAGACTATAGTCTTTGTACATTTTTGCAGCGATTTTCGATGAAATCGGAGCGAAAAAACACCAAAGACAATAGTCTTTGTACATTTTTGTAGCGATTTCCGATGAAATCGGAGCGAAAAAACACCAAAGACTATAGTCTTTGTACATTTTTGCAGCGATTCAGCACAAATTCTGAGCGAAAAAACACCAAAGACAATAGTCTTTGTACATTTTTGCAGCGATTCAGCACAAATTCTGAGCGAAAAAACACCAAAGACTATAATCTTTGTACATTTTTGCAGCGATTTTCGATGAAATCGGAGCGAAAAAACACCAAAGACAATAGTCTTTGTACATTTTTGCAGCGATTTTCGATGAAATCGGAGCGAAAAAATACCAAAGACTATAGTCTTTGTACATTTTTGCAGCGATTTTCGATGAAAACGGAGCGAAAAAACACCAAAGACTATAGTCTTTGTATATTTTTGCAGCGATTCAGCACAAATTCTGAGCGAAAAAACACCAAAGACTATAGTCTTTGTACATTTTTGCAGCGATTTTCGATGAAATCGGAGCGAAAAAACACCAAAGACAATAGTCTTTGTACATTTTTGCAGCGATTTTCGATGAAATCGGAGCGAAAAAACACCAAAGACAATAGTCTTTGTACATTTTTGCAGCGATTCAGCACAAATTCTGAGCGAAAAAACACCAAAGACTATAGTCTTTGTACATTTTTGCAGCGATTTTCGATGAAATCGGAGCGAAAAAACACCAAAGACAATAGTCTTTGTACATTTTTGCAGCGATTTTCGATGAAATCGGAGCGAAAAAAACACCAAAGACAATAGTCTTTGTACATTTTTGCAGCGATTTTCGATGAAAACGGAGCGAAAAAACACCAAAGACTATAGTCTTTGTACATTTTTGCAGCGATTTTCGATGAAATCGGAGCGAAAAAACACCAAAGACAATAGTCTTTGTACATTTTTGCAGCGATTTTCGATGAAATTGGAGCGAAAAAACACCAAAGACTATAGTCTTTGTACATTTTTGCAGCGATTTTCGATGAAATCGGAGCGAAAAAACACCAAAGACAATAGTCTTTGTACATTTTTGCAGCGATTTTCGATGAAATCGGAGCGAAAAAATACCAAAGACTATAGTCTTTGTACATTTTTGCAGCGATTTTCGATGAAAACGGAGCGAAAAAACACCAAAGACTATAGTCTTTGTACATTTTTGCAGCGATTCAGCACAAATTCTGAGCGAAAAAACACCAAAGACAATAGTCTTTGTACATTTTTGCAGCGATTTTCGATGAAATCGGAGCGAAAAAACACCAAAGACAATAGTCTTTGTACATTTTTGCAGCGATTTCCGATGAAATCGGAGCGAAAAAACACCAAAGACAATAGTCTTTGTACATTTTTGCAGCGATTTTCGATGAAATCGGAGCGAAAAAACAACAAAGACTATAGTCTTTGTACATTTTTGCAGCGATTTTCGATGAAATTGGAGCGAAAAAACACCAAAGACTATAGTCTTTGTACATTTTTGCAGCGATTTTCGATGAAATCGGAGCGAAAAAACACCAAAGACAATAGTCTTTGTACATTTTTGCAGCGATTTTCGATGAAAACGGAGCGAAAAAACACCAAAGACTATAGTCTTTGTACATTTTTGCAGCGATTTTCGATGAAATCGGAGCGAAAAAACACCAAAGACAATAGTCTTTGTACATTTTTGCAGCGATTTTCGATGAAATTGGAGCGAAAAAACACCAAAGACTATAGTCTTTGTACATTTTTGCAGCGATTTTCGATGAAAACGGAGCGAAAAAACACCAAAGACTATAGTCTTTGTACATTTTTGCAGCGATTCAGCACAAATTCTGAGCGAAAAAACACCAAAGACAATAGTCTTTGTACATTTTTGCAGCGATTTTCGATGAAATCGGAGCGAAAAAACACCAAAGACAATAGTCTTTGTACATTTTTGCAGCGATTTCCGATGAAATCGGAGCGAAAAAACACCAAAGACAATAGTCTTTGTACATTTTTGCAGCGATTTTCGATGAAATCGGAGCGAAAAAACAACAAAGACTATAGTCTTTGTACATTTTTGCAGCGATTTTCGATGAAATTGGAGCGAAAAAACACCAAAGACTATAGTCTTTGTACATTTTTGCAGCGATTTTCGATGAAATCGGAGCGAAAAAACACCAAAGACAATAGTCTTTGTACATTTTTGCAGCGATTTTCGATGAAAACGGAGCGAAAAAACACCAAAGACTATAGTCTTTGTACATTTTTGCAGCGATTTTCGATGAAATCGGAGCGAAAAAACACCAAAGACAATAGTCTTTGTACATTTTTGCAGCGATTTTCGATGAAATTGGAGCGAAAAAACACCAAAGACTATAGTCTTTGTACATTTTTGCAGCGATTTTCGATGAAATCGGAGCGAAAAAACACCAAAGACAATAGTCTTTGTACATTTTTGCAGCGATTTTCGATGAAATCGGAGCGAAAAAATACCAAAGACTTTAGTCTTTGTACATTTTTGCAGCGATTTTCGATGAAAACGGAGCGAAAAAACACCAAAGACTATAGTCTTTGTACATTTTTGCAGCGATTCAGCACAAATTCTGAGCGAAAAAACACCAAAGACAATAGTCTTTGTACATTTTTGCAGCGATTTTCGATGAAATTGGAGCGAAAAAACACCAAAGACAATAGTCTTTGTACATTTTTGCAGCGATTTCCGATGAAATCGGAGCGAAAAAACACCAAAGACAATAGTCTTTGTACATTTTTGCAGCGATTCAGCACAAATTCTGAGCGAAAAAACACCAAAGACTATAGTCTTTGTACATTTTTGCAGCGATTTTCGATGAAATCGGAGCGAAAAAACACCAAAGACAATAGTCTTTGTACATTTTTGCAGCGATTTTCGATGAAATCGGAGCGAAAAAATACCAAAGACTATAGTCTTTGTACATTTTTGCAGCGATTTTCGATGAAAACGGAGCGAAAAAACACCAAAGACTATAGTCTTTGTATATTTTTGCAGCGATTCAGCACAAATTCTGAGCGAAAAAACACCAAAGACTATAGTCTTTGTACATTTTTGCAGCGATTTTCGATGAAATCGGAGCGAAAAAACACCAAAGACAATAGTCTTTGTACATTTTTGCAGCGATTTTCGATGAAATCGGAGCGAAAAAACACCAAAGACAATAGTCTTTGTACATTTTTGCAGCGATTCAGCACAAATTCTGAGCGAAAAAACACCAAAGACTATAGTCTTTGTACATTTTTGCAGCGATTTTCGATGAAATCGGAGCGAAAAAACACCGAAGACAATAGTCTTTGTACATTTTTGCAGCGATTTTCGATGAAATTGGAGCGAAAAAACACCAAAGACTATAGTCTTTGTACATTTTTGCAGCGATTTTCGATGAAATCGGAGCGAAAAAACACCAAAGACAATAGTCTTTGTACATTTTTGCAGCGATTTTCGATGAAAACGGAGCGAAAAAACACCAAAGACTATAGTCTTTGTACATTTTTGCAGCGATTTTCGATGAAATCGGAGCGAAAAAACACCAAAGACAATAGTCTGTGTACATTTTTGCAGCGATTTTCGATGAAATTGGAGCGAAAAAACACCAAAGACTATAGTCTTTGTACATTTTTGCAGCGATTTTCGATGAAATCGGAGCGAAAAAACACCAAAGACAATAGTTTTTGTACATTTTTGCAGCGATTCAGCACAAATTCTGAGCGAAAAAACACCAAAGACTATAGTCTTTGTACATTTTTGCAGCGATTTTCGATGAAATTGGAGCGAAAAAACACCAAAGACTATAGTCTTTGTACATTTTTGCAGCGATTTTCGATGAAATCGGAGCGAAAAAACACCAAAGACAATAGTCTTTGTACATTTTTGCAGCGATTTTCGATGAAAACGGAGCGAAAAAACACCAAAGACTATAGTCTTTGTACATTTTTGCAGCGATTTTCGATGAAATTGGAGCGAAAAAACACCAAAGACTATAGTCTTTGTACATTTTTGCAGCGATTTTCGATGAAATCGGAGCGAAAAAACACCAAAGACAATAGTCTTTGTACATTTTTGCAGCGATTTTCGATGAAAACGGAGCGAAAAAACACCAAAGACTATAGTCTTTGTACATTTTTGCAGCGATTTTCGATGAAATCGGAGCGAAAAAACACCAAAGACAATAGTCTGTGTACATTTTTGCAGCGATTTTCGATGAAATTGGAGCGAAAAAACACCAAAGACTATAGTCTTTGTACATTTTTGCAGCGATTTTCGATGAAATCGGAGCGAAAAAACACCAAAGACTATAGTCTTTGTACATTTTTGCAGCGATTTTCGATGAAATCGGAGCGAAAAAACACCAAAGACAATAGTCTTTGTACATTTTTGCAGCGATTTTCGATGAAAACGGAGCGAAAAAACACCAAAGACAATAGTCTGTGTACATTTTTGCAGCGATTTTCGATGAAATCGGAGCGAAAAAACACCAAAGACAATAGTCTTTGTACATTTTTGCAGCGATTTTCGATGAAAACGGAGCGAAAAAACACCAAAGACAATAGTCTTTGTACATTTTTGCAGCGATTTTCGATGAAATCGGAGCGAAAAAACACCAAAGACAATAGTCTGTGTACATTTTTGCAGCGATTTTCGATGAAATTGGAGCGAAAAAACACCAAAGACAATAGTCTTTGTACATTTTTGCAGCGATTTTCGATGAAATTGGAGCGAAAAAACACCAAAGACTATAGTCTTTGTACATTTTTGCAGCGATTTTCGATGAAATCGGAGCGAAAAAACACCAAAGACAATAGTCTTTGTACATTTTTGCAGCGATTTTCGATGAAAACGGAGCGAAAAAACACCAAAGACTATAGTCTTTGTACATTTTTGCAGCGATTTTCGATGAAATCGGAGCGAAAAAACACCAAAGACAATAGTCTGTGTACATTTTTGCAGCGATTTTCGATGAAATTGGAGCGAAAAAACACCAAAGACTATAGTCTTTGTACATTTTTGCAGCGATTTTCGATGAAATCGGAGCGAAAAAACACCAAAGACAATAGTTTTTGTACATTTTTGCAGCGATTCAGCACAAATTCTGAGCGAAAAAACACCAAAGACTATAGTCTTTGTACATTTTTGCAGCGATTTTCGATGAAATCGGAGCGAAAAAACACCAAAGACAATAGTCTTTGTACATTTTTGCAGCGATTTTCGATGAAATTGGAGCGAAAAAACACCAAAGACTATAGTCTTTGTACATTTTTGCAGCGATTTTCGATGAAATCGGAGCGAAAAAACACCAAAGACAATAGTCTTTGTACATTTTTGCAGCGATTTTCGATGAAAACGGAGCGAAAAAACACCAAAGACTATAGTCTTTGTACATTTTTGCAGCGATTTTCGATGAAATCGGAGCGAAAAAACACCAAAGACAATAGTCTGTGTACATTTTTGCAGCGATTTTCGATGAAATTGGAGCGAAAAAACACCAAAGACTATAGTCTTTGTACATTTTTGCAGCGATTTTCGATGAAATCGGAGCGAAAAAACACCAAAGACAATAGTTTTTGTACATTTTTGCAGCGATTCAGCACAAATTCTGAGCGAAAAAACACCAAAGACTATAGTCTTTGTACATTTTTGCAGCGATTTTCGATGAAATTGGAGCGAAAAAACACCAAAGACTATAGTCTTTGTACATTTTTGCAGCGATTTTCGATGAAATCGGAGCGAAAAAACACCAAAGACAATAGTCTTTGTACATTTTTGCAGCGATTTTCGATGAAAACGGAGCGAAAAAACACCAAAGACTATAGTCTTTGTACATTTTTGCAGCGATTTTCGATGAAATTGGAGCGAAAAAACACCAAAGACTATAGTCTTTGTACATTTTTGCAGCGATTTTCGATGAAATCGGAGCGAAAAAACACCAAAGACAATAGTCTTTGTACATTTTTGCAGCGATTTTCGATGAAAACGGAGCGAAAAAACACCAAAGACTATAGTCTTTGTACATTTTTGCAGCGATTTTCGATGAAATCGGAGCGAAAAAACACCAAAGACAATAGTCTGTGTACATTTTTGCAGCGATTTTCGATGAAATTGGAGCGAAAAAACACCAAAGACTATAGTCTTTGTACATTTTTGCAGCGATTTTCGATGAAATCGGAGCGAAAAAACACCAAAGACTATAGTCTTTGTACATTTTTGCAGCGATTTTCGATGAAATCGGAGCGAAAAAACACCAAAGACAATAGTCTGTGTACATTTTTGCAGCGATTTTCGATGAAATCGGAGCGAAAAAACACCAAAGACAATAGTCTTTGTACATTTTTGCAGCGATTTTCGATGAAAACGGAGCGAAAAAACACCAAAGACAATAGTCTTTGTACATTTTTGCAGCGATTTTCGATGAAAACGGAGCGAAAAAACACCAAAGACAATAGTCTTTGTACATTTTTGCAGCGATTTTCGATGAAATCGGAGCGAAAAAACACCAAAGACAATAGTCTGTGTACATTTTTGCAGCGATTTTCGATGAAATTGGAGCGAAAAAACACCAAAGACAATAGTCTTTGTACATTTTTGCAGCGATTTTCGATGAAATTGGAGCGAAAAAACACCAAAGACTATAGTCTTTGTACATTTTTGCAGCGATTTTCGATGAAATCGGAGCGAAAAAACACCAAAGACAATAGTCTTTGTACATTTTTGCAGCGATTTTCGATGAAAACGGAGCGAAAAAACACCAAAGACTATAGTCTTTGTACATTTTTGCAGCGATTTTCGATGAAATCGGAGCGAAAAAACACCAAAGACAATAGTCTGTGTACATTTTTGCAGCGATTTTCGATGAAATTGGAGCGAAAAAACACCAAAGACTATAGTCTTTGTACATTTTTGCAGCGATTTTCGATGAAATCGGAGCGAAAAAACACCAAAGACAATAGTTTTTGTACATTTTTGCAGCGATTCAGCACAAATTCTGAGCGAAAAAACACCAAAGACTATAGTCTTTGTACATTTTTGCAGCGATTTTCGATGAAATTGGAGCGAAAAAACACCAAAGACTATAGTCTTTGTACATTTTTGCAGCGATTTTCGATGAAATCGGAGCGAAAAAACACCAAAGACAATAGTCTTTGTACATTTTTGCAGCGATTTTCGATGAAAACGGAGCGAAAAAACACCAAAGACTATAGTCTTTGTACATTTTTGCAGCGATTTTCGATGAAATCGGAGCGAAAAAACACCAAAGACAATAGTCTGTGTACATTTTTGCAGCGATTTTCGATGAAATTGGAGCGAAAAAACACCAAAGACTATAGTCTTTGTACATTTTTGCAGCGATTTTCGATGAAATCGGAGCGAAAAAACACCAAAGACAATAGTTTTTGTACATTTTTGCAGCGATTCAGCACAAATTCTGAGCGAAAAAACACCAAAGACTATAGTCTTTGTACATTTTTGCAGCGATTTTCGATGAAATCGGAGCGAAAAAACACCAAAGACAATAGTCTTTGTACATTTTTGCAGCGATTTTCGATGAAAACGGAGCGAAAAAACACCAAAGACTATAGTCTTTGTACATTTTTGCAGCGATTCAGCACAAATTCTGAGCGAAAAAACACCAAAGACAATAGTCTTTGTACATTTTTGCAGCGATTTTCGATGAAATCGGAGCGAAAAAACACCAAAGACAATAGTCTTTGTACATTTTTGCAGCGATTTCCGATGAAATCGGAGCGAAAAAACACCAAAGACAATAGTCTTTGTACATTTTTGCAGCGATTCAGCACAAATTCTGAGCGAAAAAACACCAAAGACTATAGTCTTTGTACATTTTTGCAGCGATTCAGCACAAATTCTGAGCGAAAAAACACCAAAGACAATAGTCTTTGTACATTTTTGCAGCGATTTTCGATGAAATCGGAGCGAAAAAACACCAAAGACAATAGTCTTTGTACATTTTTGCAGCGATTTCCGATGAAATCGGAGCGAAAAAACACCAAAGACAATAGTCTTTGTACATTTTTGCAGCGATTCAGCACAAATTCTGAGCGAAAAAACACCAAAGACTATAGTCTTTGTACATTTTTGCAGCGATTTTCGATGAAATCGGAGCGAAAAAACACCAAAGACAATAGTCTTTGTACATTTTTGCAGCGATTTTCGATGAAAACGGAGCGAAAAAACACCAAAGACAATAGTCTTTGTACATTTTTGCAGCGATTTCCGATGAAATCGGAGCGAAAAAACACCAAAGACAATAGTCTTTGTACATTTTTGCAGCGATTCAGCACAAATTCTGAGCGAAAAAACACCAAAGACAATAGTCTTTGTACATTTTTGCAGCGATTTTCGATGAAATCGGAGCGAAAAAACACCAAAGACAATAGTCTTTGTACATTTTTGCAGCGATTTCCGATGAAATCGGAGCGAAAAAACACCAAAGACAATAGTCTTTGTACATTTTTGCAGCGATTCAGCACAAATTCTGAGCGAAAAAACACCAAAGACTATAGTCTTTGTACATTTTTGCAGCGATTTTCGATGAAATCGGAGCGAAAAAACACCAAAGACAATAGTCTTTGTACATTTTTGCAGCGATTTTCGATGAAAACGGAGCGAAAAAACACCAAAGACAATAGTCTTTGTACATTTTTGCAGCGATTCAGCACAAATTCTGAGCGAAAAAACACCAAAGACTATAGTCTTTGTACATTTTTGCAGCGATTTTCGATGAAATCGGAGCGAAAAAACACCAAAGACAATAGTCTTTGTACATTTTTGCAGCGATTTTCGATAAAATTGGAGCGAAAAAACACCAAAGACTATAGTCTTTGTACATTTTTGCAGCGATTTTCGATGAAATCGGAGCGAAAAAACACCAAAGACAATAGTCTTTGTACATTTTTGCAGCGATTTTCGATGAAAACGGAGCGAAAAAACACCAAAGACTATAGTCTTTGTACATTTTTGCAGCGATTTTCGATGAAATCGGAGCGAAAAAACACCAAAGACAATAGTCTGTGTACATTTTTGCAGCGATTTTCGATGAAATTGGAGCGAAAAAACACCAAAGACTATAGTCTTTGTACATTTTTGCAGCGATTTTCGATGAAATCGGAGCGAAAAAACACCAAAGACAATAGTCTTTGTACATTTTTGCAGCGATTTTCGATGAAATCGGAGCGAAAAAATACCAAAGACTATAGTCTTTGTACATTTTTGCAGCGATTTTCGATGAAAACGGAGCGAAAAAACACCAAAGACTATAGTCTTTGTACATTTTTGCAGCGATTCAGCACAAATTCTGAGCGAAAAAACACCAAAGACAATAGTCTTTGTACATTTTTGCAGCGATTTTCGATGAAATCGGAGCGAAAAAACACCAAAGACAATAGTCTTTGTACATTTTTGCAGCGATTTCCGATGAAATCGGAGCGAAAAAACACCAAAGACAATAGTCTTTGTACATTTTTGCAGCGATTTTCGATGAAATCGGAGCGAAAAAACAACAAAGACTATAGTCTTTGTACATTTTTGCAGCGATTTTCGATGAAATCGGAGCGAAAAAACACCAAAGACAATAGTCTTTGTACATTTTTGCAGCGATTTTCGATGAAATCGGAGCGAAAAAACACCAAAGACTATAGTCTTTGTATATTTTTGCAGCGATTCAGCACAAATTCTGAGCGAAAAAACACCAAAGACTATAGTCTTTGTACATTTTTGCAGCGATTTTCGATGAAATCGGAGCGAAAAAACACCAAAGACAATAGTTTTTGTACATTTTTGCAGCGATTCAGCACAAATTCTGAGCGAAAAAACACCAAAGACTATAGTCTTTGTACATTTTTGCAGCGATTTTCGATGAAATCGGAGCGAAAAAACACCAAAGACAATAGTCTTTGTACATTTTTGCAGCGATTTTCGATGAAATTGGAGCGAAAAAACACCAAAGACTATAGTCTTTGTACATTTTTGCAGCGATTTTCGATGAAATCGGAGCGAAAAAACACCAAAGACGATAGTCTTTGTACATTTTTGCAGCGATTTTCGATGAAAACGGAGCGAAAAAACACCAAAGACTATAGTCTTTGTACATTTTTGCAGCGATTCAGCACAAATTCTGAGCGAAAAAACACCAAAGACTATAGTCTTTGTACATTTTTGCAGCGATTTTCGATGAAATCGGAGCGAAAAAACACCAAAGACAATAGTCTTTGTACATTTTTGTAGCGATTTCCGATGAAATCGGAGCGAAAAAACACCAAAGACTATAGTCTTTGTACATTTTTGCAGCGATTCAGCACAAATTCTGAGCGAAAAAACACCAAAGACAATAGTCTTTGTACATTTTTGCAGCGATTCAGCACAAATTCTGAGCGAAAAAACACCAAAGACTATAGTCTTTGTACATTTTTGCAGCGATTTTCGATGAAATCGGAGCGAAAAAACACCAAAGACAATAGTCTTTGTACATTTTTGCAGCGATTTTCGATGAAATCGGAGCGAAAAAATACCAAAGACTATAGTCTTTGTACATTTTTGCAGCGATTTTCGATGAAAACGGAGCGAAAAAACACCAAAGACTATAGTCTTTGTATATTTTTGCAGCGATTCAGCACAAATTCTGAGCGAAAAAACACCAAAGACTATAGTCTTTGTACATTTTTGCAGCGATTTTCGATGAAATCGGAGCGAAAAAACACCAAAGACAATAGTCTTTGTACATTTTTGCAGCGATTTTCGATGAAATCGGAGCGAAAAAACACCAAAGACAATAGTCTTTGTACATTTTTGCAGCGATTCAGCACAAATTCTGAGCGAAAAAACACCAAAGACTATAGTCTTTGTACATTTTTGCAGCGATTTTCGATGAAATCGGAGCGAAAAAACACCAAAGACAATAGTCTTTGTACATTTTTGCAGCGATTTTCGATGAAATTGGAGCGAAAAAACACCAAAGACTATAGTCTTTGTACATTTTTGCAGCGATTTTCGATGAAATCGGAGCGAAAAAACACCAAAGACAATAGTCTTTGTACATTTTTGCAGCGATTTTCGATGAAATCGGAGCGAAAAAATACCAAAGACTATAGTCTTTGTACATTTTTGCAGCGATTTTCGATGAAAACGGAGCGAAAAAACACCAAAGACTATAGTCTTTGTACATTTTTGCAGCGATTCAGCACAAATTCTGAGCGAAAAAACACCAAAGACAATAGTCTTTGTACATTTTTGCAGCGATTTTCGATGAAATCGGAGCGAAAAAACACCAAAGACAATAGTCTTTGTACATTTTTGCAGCGATTTCCGATGAAATCGGAGCGAAAAAACACCAAAGACAATAGTCTTTGTACATTTTTGCAGCGATTTTCGATGAAATCGGAGCGAAAAAACAACAAAGACTATAGTCTTTGTACATTTTTGCAGCGATTTTCGATGAAATTGGAGCGAAAAAACACCAAAGACTATAGTCTTTGTACATTTTTGCAGCGATTTTCGATGAAATCGGAGCGAAAAAACACCAAAGACAATAGTCTTTGTACATTTTTGCAGCGATTTTCGATGAAAACGGAGCGAAAAAACACCAAAGATTATAGTCTTTGTACATTTTTGCAGCGATTTTCGATGAAATCGGAGCGAAAAAACACCAAAGACAATAGTCTTTGTACATTTTTGCAGCGATTTTCGATGAAATTGGAGCGAAAAAACACCAAAGACTATAGTCTTTGTACATTTTTGCAGCGATTTTCGATGAAATCGGAGCGAAAAAACACCAAAGACAATAGTCTTTGTACATTTTTGCAGCGATTTTCGATGAAATCGGAGCGAAAAAATACCAAAGACTATAGTCTTTGTACATTTTTGCAGCGATTTTCGATGAAAACGGAGCGAAAAAACACCAAAGACTATAGTCTTTGTACATTTTTGCAGCGATTCAGCACAAATTCTGAGCGAAAAAACACCAAAGACAATAGTCTTTGTACATTTTTGCAGCGATTTTCGATGAAATCGGAGCGAAAAAACACCAAAGACAATAGTCTTTGTACATTTTTGCAGCGATTTCCGATGAAATCGGAGCGAAAAAACACCAAAGACAATAGTCTTTGTACATTTTTGCAGCGATTCAGCACAAATTCTGAGCGAAAAAACACCAAAGACTATAGTCTTTGTACATTTTTGCAGCGATTTTCGATGAAATCGGAGCGAAAAAACACCAAAGACAATAGTCTTTGTACATTTTTGCAGCGATTTTCGATGAAATCGGAGCGAAAAAATACCAAAGACTATAGTCTTTGTACATTTTTGCAGCGATTTTCGATGAAAACGGAGCGAAAAAACACCAAAGACTATAGTCTTTGTATATTTTTGCAGCGATTCAGCACAAATTCTGAGCGAAAAAACACCAAAGACTATAGTCTTTGTACATTTTTGCAGCGATTTTCGATGAAATCGGAGCGAAAAAACACCAAAGACAATAGTCTTTGTACATTTTTGCAGCGATTTTCGATGAAATCGGAGCGAAAAAACACCAAAGACAATAGTCTTTGTACATTTTTGCAGCGATTCAGCACAAATTCTGAGCGAAAAAACACCAAAGACTATAGTCTTTGTACATTTTTGCAGCGATTTTCGATGAAATCGGAGCGAAAAAACACCAAAGACAATAGTCTTTGTACATTTTTGCAGCGATTTTCGATGAAATTGGAGCGAAAAAACACCAAAGACTATAGTCTTTGTACATTTTTGCAGCGATTTTCGATGAAATCGGAGCGAAAAAACACCAAAGACAATAGTCTTTGTACATTTTTGCAGCGATTTTCGATGAAAACGGAGCGAAAAAACACCAAAGACTATAGTCTTTGTACATTTTTGCAGCGATTTTCGATGAAATCGGAGCGAAAAAACACCAAAGACAATAGTCTGTGTACATTTTTGCAGCGATTTTCGATGAAATTGGAGCGAAAAAACACCAAAGACTATAGTCTTTGTACATTTTTGCAGCGATTTTCGATGAAATCGGAGCGAAAAAACACCAAAGACAATAGTCTTTGTACATTTTTGCAGCGATTTTCGATGAAATCGGAGCGAAAAAATACCAAAGACTATAGTCTTTGTACATTTTTGCAGCGATTTTCGATGAAAACGGAGCGAAAAAACACCAAAGACTATAGTCTTTGTACATTTTTGCAGCGATTCAGCACAAATTCTGAGCGAAAAAACACCAAAGACAATAGTCTTTGTACATTTTTGCAGCGATTTTCGATGAAATCGGAGCGAAAAAACACCAAAGACAATAGTCTTTGTACATTTTTGCAGCGATTTCCGATGAAATCGGAGCGAAAAAACACCAAAGACAATAGTCTTTGTACATTTTTGCAGCGATTTTCGATGAAATCGGAGCGAAAAAACAACAAAGACTATAGTCTTTGTACATTTTTGCAGCGATTTTCGATGAAATCGGAGCGAAAAAACACCAAAGACAATAGTCTTTGTACATTTTTGCAGCGATTTTCGATGAAATCGGAGCGAAAAAACACCAAAGACTATAGTCTTTGTATATTTTTGCAGCGATTCAGCACAAATTCTGAGCGAAAAAACACCAAAGACTATAGTCTTTGTACATTTTTGCAGCGATTTTCGATGAAATCGGAGCGAAAAAACACCAAAGACAATAGTTTTTGTACATTTTTGCAGCGATTCAGCACAAATTCTGAGCGAAAAAACACCAAAGACTATAGTCTTTGTACATTTTTGCAGCGATTTTCGATGAAATCGGAGCGAAAAAACACCAAAGACAATAGTCTTTGTACATTTTTGCAGCGATTTTCGATGAAAACGGAGCGAAAAAACACCAAAGACTATAGTCTTTGTACATTTTTGCAGCGATTCAGCACAAATTCTGAGCGAAAAAACACCAAAGACAATAGTCTTTGTACATTTTTGCAGCGATTTTCGATGAAATCGGAGCGAAAAAACACCAAAGACAATAGTCTTTGTACATTTTTGCAGCGATTTCCGATGAAATCGGAGCGAAAAAACACCAAAGACAATAGTCTTTGTACATTTTTGCAGCGATTCAGCACAAATTCTAAGCGAAAAAACACCAAAGACTATAGTCTTTGTACATTTTTGCAGCGATTCAGCACAAATTCTGAGCGAAAAAACACCAAAGACAATAGTCTTTGTACATTTTTGCAGCGATTTTCGATGAAATCGGAGCGAAAAAACACCAAAGACAATAGTCTTTGTACATTTTTGCAGCGATTTCCGATGAAATCGGAGCGAAAAAACACCAAAGACAATAGTCTTTGTACATTTTTGCAGCGATTCAGCACAAATTCTGAGCGAAAAAACACCAAAGACTATAGTCTTTGTACATTTTTGCAGCGATTTTCGATGAAATCGGAGCGAAAAAACACCAAAGACAATAGTCTTTGTACATTTTTGCAGCGATTTTCGATGAAATCGGAGCGAAAAAATACCAAAGACTATAGTCTTTGTACATTTTTGCAGCGATTTTCGATGAAAACGGAGCGAAAAAACACCAAAGACTATAGTCTTTGTATATTTTTGCAGCGATTCAGCACAAATTCTGAGCGAAAAAACACCAAAGACTATAGTCTTTGTACATTTTTGCAGCGATTTTCGATGAAATCGGAGCGAAAAAACACCAAAGACAATAGTCTTTGTACATTTTTGCAGCGATTTTCGATGAAATCGGAGCGAAAAAACACCAAAGACAATAGTCTTTGTACATTTTTGCAGCGATTCAGCACAAATTCTGAGCGAAAAAACACCAAAGACTATAGTCTTTGTACATTTTTGCAGCGATTTTCGATGAAATCGGAGCGAAAAAACACCAAAGACAATAGTCTTTGTACATTTTTGCAGCGATTTTCGATGAAATTGGAGCGAAAAAACACCAAAGACTATAGTCTTTGTACATTTTTGCAGCGATTTTCGATGAAATCGGAGCGAAAAAACACCAAAGACAATAGTCTTTGTACATTTTTGCAGCGATTTTCGATGAAAACGGAGCGAAAAAACACCAAAGACTATAGTCTTTGTACATTTTTGCAGCGATTTTCGATGAAATCGGAGCGAAAAAACACCAAAGACAATAGTCTGTGTACATTTTTGCAGCGATTTTCGATGAAATTGGAGCGAAAAAACACCAAAGACTATAGTCTTTGTACATTTTTGCAGCGATTTTCGATGAAATCGGAGCGAAAAAACACCAAAGACAATAGTCTTTGTACATTTTTGCAGCGATTTTCGATGAAATCGGAGCGAAAAAATACCAAAGACTATAGTCTTTGTACATTTTTGCAGCGATTTTCGATGAAAACGGAGCGAAAAAACACCAAAGACTATAGTCTTTGTACATTTTTGCAGCGATTCAGCACAAATTCTGAGCGAAAAAACACCAAAGACAATAGTCTTTGTACATTTTTGCAGCGATTTTCGATGAAATCGGAGCGAAAAAACACCAAAGACAATAGTCTTTGTACATTTTTGCAGCGATTTCCGATGAAATCGGAGCGAAAAAACACCAAAGACAATAGTCTTTGTACATTTTTGCAGCGATTTTCGATGAAATCGGAGCGAAAAAACAACAAAGACTATAGTCTTTGTACATTTTTGCAGCGATTTTCGATGAAATCGGAGCGAAAAAACACCAAAGACAATAGTCTTTGTACATTTTTGCAGCGATTTTCGATGAAATCGGAGCGAAAAAACACCAAAGACTATAGTCTTTGTATATTTTTGCAGCGATTCAGCACAAATTCTGAGCGAAAAAACACCAAAGACTATAGTCTTTGTACATTTTTGCAGCGATTTTCGATGAAATCGGAGCGAAAAAACACCAAAGACAATAGTTTTTGTACATTTTTGCAGCGATTCAGCACAAATTCTGAGCGAAAAAACACCAAAGACTATAGTCTTTGTACATTTTTGCAGCGATTTTCGATGAAATCGGAGCGAAAAAACACCAAAGACAATAGTCTTTGTACATTTTTGCAGCGATTTTCGATGAAATTGGAGCGAAAAAACACCAAAGACTATAGTCTTTGTACATTTTTGCAGCGATTTTCGATGAAATCGGAGCGAAAAAACACCAAAGACGATAGTCTTTGTACATTTTTGCAGCGATTTTCGATGAAAACGGAGCGAAAAAACACCAAAGACTATAGTCTTTGTACATTTTTGCAGCGATTCAGCACAAATTCTGAGCGAAAAAACACCAAAGACTATAGTCTTTGTACATTTTTGCAGCGATTTTCGATGAAATCGGAGCGAAAAAACACCAAAGACAATAGTCTTTGTACATTTTTGTAGCGATTTCCGATGAAATCGGAGCGAAAAAACACCAAAGACTATAGTCTTTGTACATTTTTGCAGCGATTCAGCACAAATTCTGAGCGAAAAAACACCAAAGACAATAGTCTTTGTACATTTTTGCAGCGATTCAGCACAAATTCTGAGCGAAAAAACACCAAAGACTATAGTCTTTGTACATTTTTGCAGCGATTTTCGATGAAATCGGAGCGAAAAAACACCAAAGACAATAGTCTTTGTACATTTTTGCAGCGATTTTCGATGAAATCGGAGCGAAAAAATACCAAAGACTATAGTCTTTGTACATTTTTGCAGCGATTTTCGATGAAAACGGAGCGAAAAAACACCAAAGACTATAGTCTTTGTATATTTTTGCAGCGATTCAGCACAAATTCTGAGCGAAAAAACACCAAAGACTATAGTCTTTGTACATTTTTGCAGCGATTTTCGATGAAATCGGAGCGAAAAAACACCAAAGACAATAGTCTTTGTACATTTTTGCAGCGATTTTCGATGAAATCGGAGCGAAAAAACACCAAAGACAATAGTCTTTGTACATTTTTGCAGCGATTCAGCACAAATTCTGAGCGAAAAAACACCAAAGACTATAGTCTTTGTACATTTTTGCAGCGATTTTCGATGAAATCGGAGCGAAAAAACACCAAAGACAATAGTCTTTGTACATTTTTGCAGCGATTTTCGATGAAATTGGAGCGAAAAAACACCAAAGACTATAGTCTTTGTACATTTTTGCAGCGATTTTCGATGAAATCGGAGCGAAAAAACACCAAAGACAATAGTCTTTGTACATTTTTGCAGCGATTTTCGATGAAATCGGAGCGAAAAAATACCAAAGACTATAGTCTTTGTACATTTTTGCAGCGATTTTCGATGAAAACGGAGCGAAAAAACACCAAAGACTATAGTCTTTGTACATTTTTGCAGCGATTCAGCACAAATTCTGAGCGAAAAAACACCAAAGACAATAGTCTTTGTACATTTTTGCAGCGATTTTCGATGAAATCGGAGCGAAAAAACACCAAAGACAATAGTCTTTGTACATTTTTGCAGCGATTTTCGATGAAATCGGAGCGAAAAAATACCAAAGACTATAGTCTTTGTACATTTTTGCAGCGATTTTCGATGAAAACGGAGCGAAAAAACACCAAAGACTATAGTCTTTGTATATTTTTGCAGCGATTCAGCACAAATTCTGAGCGAAAAAACACCAAAGACTATAGTCTTTGTACATTTTTGCAGCGATTTTCGATGAAATCGGAGCGAAAAAACACCAAAGACAATAGTCTTTGTACATTTTTGCAGCGATTCAGCACAAATTCTGAGCGAAAAAACACCAAAGACTATAGTCTTTGTACATTTTTGCAGCGATTTTCGATGAAATCGGAGCGAAAAAACACCAAAGACAATAGTCTTTGTACATTTTTGCAGCGATTTTCGATGAAAACGGAGCGAAAAAACACCAAAGACTATAGTCTTTGTACATTTTTGCAGCGATTTTCGATGAAATCGGAGCGAAAAAATACCAAAGACTATAGTCTTTGTACATTTTTGCAGCGATTTTCGATGAAATCGGAGCGAAAAAATACCAAAGACTATAGTCTTTGTACATTTTTGCAGCGATTCAGCACAAATTCTGAGCGAAAAACACCAAAGACTATATTTTTTGTATGTTTCCGAGCGATTTTGATTAAAATCTGCGTGACAGAACACCAAAGCAAAACTTACAGAACATGATGAATCTTTCGAGTATTCAAGTTCTCACGAAGACTTACCGAGATTTTTCATTTTTTTCCGCAGGACCATCAGGATATCTGGCGTTTTCTGGAGTCAGCATTCGCATGGACCTGCTCAACAGAACCGATGCTAGAATAATGACGTTTCACCACACCGACGAGCATCGCTCTACTTCTAACGGGGAGTGTGTTCACGAATTTAGGACCGCTCGATCCCAGTTTGGAAACTATTTATCATCAATGTATAACCAATATTTGGCAATGTATAAATGAGTGACCATGTCTTTATGTTCAGTATTTATTGGAATTACTGGAACTACATTGTAATAATGAGTGTAACATGTACATCTTGTGAAGCATATCAAAACGTATTGATTCACAGTAATAGATATTTGTATGAAGCAGTTAATGAATGTATTCTACCTGCATAATTTATTAATAGACGAACAGCTATTTTGAAATTAATAACTTAATTCTTATCCATCACACCCCTGCACCCATTTGTCATTGAAATTCTCTACAAGCAACACATCACGACATCAGGCCCTGACTCGGAACGGCTCGTGGCATGCATAGGTATGATAAGGCATGCATGCATGTGATCTATTCATGATTCGGCACACCGGTATGATGCGACACAAGGAGAGAAGAAAAATTCATATCTTACGTAAATTTCTAGCAAGAAAGGATCAGAAATTTTAGTTTTTAGACTTACGAAATTCTGTCAGATTCTGAGGGACCATGTATGAAACTGCGGCCGATCAGTTTTCATAAACTGGTCTCTTTGCTCACAATATGGCACAGAGATCTGAAAACTGATCGGAAATTTTTCTTTTTCTTTTTTTTTTACTCTTCTTAGTCATCAAGTTATGAATAATTCATTATCAATCGAATTTTATACTATAAATTCAGGGAATAACTGCTTGATTAATATTGGTCATTTGAAAAAGTTTATCTGAGTTCGGAAGCATGGTATTAAAATCTGATCGATTGCAATTTTGATATGGTCAATTACGGACGTGTAATTCGGTATTCGGTCCTCGGAGCATCTTGTATTATATGTAGATCCTTCTTTACGGCAACGGCAGTACGGCCGCAGCAACCAAAGCGGCGACATCAGCAGCGACATCGGTAGCAGCGCGCAGATCCTTGGAGAACACAGAGAGAGAGAGTGAGAGAGAGAGCGAGACAGAGACAGACAAAGGTATTACGGCTACACGCAAAGATCAGTACGCAGTTGCTATTGCGCCACAGTTCTCTATTTTATTCAAATTTTCCGATCGCGTTGTGAACAAAAACGAAAGGAAATTCTTCCGAATCATTTACTTGTTGAGTTCGCTTTCCAGTTTTATGAAAATAATAGCTCGGAAAGAAGTGTTCGGTTTATTCTAGATATTTAGAATGAGTGCTAGATAAACAGCAGCTATTGAAGGACCTCCTCTATCATTGAAAATTTCGTGAACTTCGTAGCTCGGACATATTTCTTATAAGCAGTGACAAGCCGTGTTCTTACCATCCTTTTTTAGTGGTCCTGATCAGTCCTCTTTTCGACCGGTAGAATTTTGGGCGAAGGTAATACGACATGAAAGCAGAATTTTTATAGACTTTGAATAATGATTGGAACCGTTGGTGAGGAAAATCTAGATCCTTTTGCCAAAACTAAAACCTAGTTGCTTCCTTGTATTTTGAATTGAGAAAGTGAGTGTCATGGATTCGGGCGAAAAGGATATAATTTGTCGTCGGAATTCCGAACGACTATACGTAATTGATTAGACGTTTATAAATCTCTATATTCGTATGTATACTTATTTAATAATTGATCTCGGAATAGGTATGTGCGACTTTGAACACTAGGAATTCTTCTGTCTATCGAATTAAAGAAGTTATTGTCGGGGTTATGGTTTAAGAATATTCTTCGTTGTTACATTATACTGAACAAATTTATTCATATATTTTAGGTGCAATTTTACAATTTTACTCCATTTCTGAGATGATATTTTCTTATTTCAGGTTTATAATCGATGGACATGGGATTGGCCTGGTTCTTCGTAGTATTCATTCAACATCAATTTACGTTGTGAAGGAGTTACAGGGCATTGGACAATATTTCACAGGTATTTAAATTATTCACATTCTCCCTTTGCGAATCGACTTCCCGCTGGTATCGAAACGGGTCGTTGCGCAGACATCACGAGATGCATGGGAACGGGGCGAAAACTGAAGTTAAGCGAATAGTAGCGATAGAAATAAACTTCGGCATAGATTTTTATATGGTAGGTTTATTAGGACTGGACATGTTAGGAAGGTTTTCTCAGCTCCGCGCTTCAGTTTTGTGATCTCATTGCCCGTGCTGGAGCATCGTAGATAACGGGGAGCGATCCTCGCGGGGCTCTATTCACCAAGGTCAACATACATAAGATAGCGTACGAAACTCTTAAAACAAAATGTAGATTTTCGTTTCAGATTTTGAAATAGCATAAAAACATCTTTAAAAAAAATGTAGATTTCTCTTCCAGATTTTGAGAAAAAACTAAGGCTATAGGCTCGGTATTTTTTTGGGGCAAAAATCGAAGTATTCGCAAAATCAATTGCAGGTCGCTTATGTGACATATTTTTGCGCAGGGAACACGAATACGTCGATTAAATTATTCCAGAATCGAATCCAACCGAGATATCCTTGATTTATCACTTTTCAGATCGATAAATTGGCGATAACTTGATCAATTTATTAGATGAATCAATTTGGCTTGCAGATTCGGATTCCTGAGATCAGACTACATAGAAATAACATGAAAACCTCTTTAAGAAAAATGTAGATTTCTCTTCCAGATTTTGCGAAATAACTAAGGATATAAGCTAGGTGTTTTTTTGGGCTAAAAATTACGGCGATTAAATCAATCTAGAATCAAATCCCATCTAGATATCCTTGATTTTTCGTTTTTTTCCACGGTACCTTACATTAAACTATTAACGTTATTATTTTCTGTTGAAAAACTTATCTGTATATGAATTCGATTTTTCATACATTCGTCCCGTATACTGAAACTGTAACTTATAATAAGTCAGGAATCTTCTGCAATAATTCTGTTCTAGATCGCTCAAATGCGAAGAACTTACGTTTATATAAGACCTCACGTTCCGCAGGGGTTTTGGTTTCATCAAAATCAACTCATCCAGATATCCCGATTTCTTCTCTTCTCAGAACTATAAATTGGCAATAACGCCATCAATTTTATAGATAGATCAATTTGGTTTGCGGATTTAATAGATTTCTGGGCTCAGAATCTTTAAGAATACCCCATAAAACCCCTTAACAAACAAAGTGAAATATTTCTGAAGTCGTTTGAGTTGATATTTCTCAATATATGTATTTTAAACTCGTATTCAACTAGCCCTACTAAAAAACTATCATAATGAGCTCAACCAGGTTCTGAAAACCTCCTCGGAATTTTGCTGGATGATTTTCAAATAATTTACTCGATATTTGTTTTTTGTATAATACGAAACAAATTTATTGATCCAACTCATTGATACAAAGTTGATATAATTATTATTGATCGCGAATGAAATTGAACATATTATCCTTTTTCTGTTTCAGTAAACGAGCATCACTCGATGTCCCCCTCAGACATCGTCTGCAATGCTGTCTGCAGACTTCGCATCAACTTTGTCGTTCTGGCAATCGATTGGAACTCGGAACGGGACATCACCAAGTGTCTTCTACGATCAACTTTCCTTCATCCTCATCCAGTCTTCATAGGTCTGCAACACATGAGACATACAAGTTCTTCTTTTGCAGAGGTATGAATTTATTAACTTATTTCCTATATAAGTCCTTAGTAAAATCCATCATTTAGAGTCCCAAGAATATTAATTGCATCCCCGTAGAAAATATTTTCAAACTTCTCCTCATGATATCAGATTTATTAACTTATTTCCTATATAAGTCCTTAGTAAAATCCATCATTGAGAGTCCCAAGAATATTAATTGCATCCCCATAGAAAATATTTTCAAACTTCTCTTCATGAAATCAGATTACCCAGTATTATCCAATGAACTTATTGTTAGTAACTTCATGCATGCCCATTATATAATTTATCAAACACGCCAATAAGGCACAACAATAATATATTATTATATACTTTGTTACTATTTATTAGAATTTGATCATCATACACATCATACAATAACTTATACATTATGTTATAATAACTAGATCATATAATGAGTCACATATGAAGTTAACTTATTGTCTCTTTGTATTACAGGGTGCAACTCCAACGTCGCTTCGGTTGCTGCCGCCGTTGGACGTCGTGGGAGCCCGGACTCCTCCTGTCCCCCGGGGGGAGTCCATCCGGGTTTTGAGGGGGTGTCCCCTGGGATACAGCGTGGCCTCCCACCACCCCCGGGGTCCCAGGGGATATAGTCCCTGGGGACGTAAGTCTCCTCTGTGGAGACTTACTTCCCTGGGGACTAGTCTTCGGAGGCGCAAGTCCCCTGGGGACATGTCTCCGGGGATCCGGCATCTCCGGATGTCGGATCCCTGAAGACATCTCCCCAGAGGACTAGCCTCCGAAGACAACCCGGGAAAAGGAGGTCCCAAGCGGACAGTCGTCTTCGTGATTTCTCTAGAGAACCAAAAAACAGAGCGTCCGGGTCAGGCCTCCTTTTCCCGGGTTGTCTTCGGAGGCTAGTCCCCTGGGGACATGTCTCTGGAGATTCGGCATCCCGACATCCGGGGATACCGAATCCCCGGAGACATGTCCCCAGGGGACTAGCCTCCGAAGACTAGTCCCCAGGGAAGTAAGTCTCCTAAAGGGAGACTCACGTCCCCAGGGACTATATCCCCTGGGACCCCCGGGGGTGGTGGGAGGCCACGCTTGTCCCAGGGGACGGTCTAAAGACCCGGATGGGCTCTTATGACGTCCAACGGCGGCAGCAGGGGAAATATTAAGTACCTAGAATATACAGGAAACGTATTAATAATGATGTACATGTAATAATATATTATTGCTAGTATTGTATCATACGTATTATAACAAATATATGTATATTATATTGTATTATAAAATATTATATTATATTTTATTATAATATATTATATTATATTGTATCACGACATATTATATTATATCATATTATATTATATCACGTCATATTATATTATATCATATTATATTATATCATGTTATATTGACTGATAATTAATTCATAACGCGTAAATACCTGTAAAGTATGGTTGAATGCCATGTAACTCCTGCACATCGTGGTTTGAAGTCGAATAAATACTGTAAAGAACCAGGCAACTTCCATGTCCATCGATTATAAAGCTGAAATAAGAAATTGACCATGTAAGAGATAAAGTAAACTGTAAAATTGAATCTAAAAATATATTATCAATAAATTCGTTCAGAGTATAACATATGAACAATGTTATTTAATTCCTAAACCAAAATCCCGACGCTAACTTCCTCAATCTAATAGATTTATAGTGTTAGAACACGGATATGCAGTTAAGAATATCATCGTGGAATAAGTATGAATATACGGATACGTAAATGTATAATTAATTGTAATTGTTCGAAATTTCAACAACAAAGGATATTTTTAGCCCAAAGTTATGACGCTAACTTTCTAAATTCAAAATACGAGTAAATTGGATACCGGATTCGGATTCCTGAGATCAAAATAGTTCAAAAATCTTCATTCGCACGATCGTATACGAAGACGACAAATTTTGCTTGTGCAAAGTATTGAAAATGATCAAAGGTTAGCTAAAAGCTAGTCTTGATCTCTCATACGTTTTATTAATTATGATACATAGCTAATCAAAGGGTCGCATCAATATATGCACGTAGGGGATGAATACTGATTGATCGGTTGAAGGAGGGAGAGTGCATGCCAAACCGCAGACGGACGATTATCTAAAGTAACCAGACATCAACTGTAAATGCATCTAAAGTGAGCAAGTAACGCTTCAAGGAATTTGTAAGACCTGCCAACTCGCTCTCGCGCAAGCAGCAATTGAACAGGAGACTTTTTCACAACTCGTAATATGAGGTATGTATTAAATACATATAGGATAACTGCGTGTATAGAGAATTTCTTATTTGCGGAGATTTTAATTTTCACGAATCATTAGAGGTTCAAGATCGCCTCGTTGAACTCATAAAGCAATTTGAACGAATCGCGAAACGAAAACTTAGGGGCAAACGCCTGCGGCATATTCAATCAATGAACAATCGATCTTCAAATCAATTTACGAATAAACTACAATAAGACGCAAAACGCATTATAATTTTCGTACTACAATCATAAGAACAGAAACAATGCGAGAGCTTTGATCAAAAATTTTTCAAAGAATATTCTTAAACTTTTTGGCGTACCTTTATAGACTCTATGATTCAGTTGGTTTTTTCTTTCTTAAGGATGTTCAAGTAAGTGCATCCTAGTAAACCTACCATAAAAATCTATGCCGGAATCTATGACTATCGCTACTATTCGTGAACTTCAGTTCTTGCCCCGTTCAAATGCATCTCGTGATGTCTGCGCAACGACCCATTTTGATACTAGCAGGAAGTCGGTTTGAAAAGGGAGAATGTAAATCATTCAAATACCTGTGAAATATTGTCCGATGCCATGTATCTCCTCCACAACGTAATTTGAAGTTGAATGAATACTGCGAAGAACCAGGCCAATCCCATATCCATCGATTATAAACCTGAAATGAGAAAATATTATCTAAGAAATGGAGTAAAATTGTAAAATTGCACCTCAAATATATGAATAAATTTGTTCAGTATAATGTAACAACGAAGAATATTCTTAAACCATAACCCCGACGATAACTTCCTTAATTCGATAGACAAAAGAATTCGTAGTGTTCAAACACGCACAGAACTATTCCGAAATCAATTAGAATATGAGCAAATAAGTATACGAATATATAGGTATTTATAAACGTCTAATCAATTAGGTATAGTCGTTCGAAATTCCAACGACAAATTATATCCTACTCGCCGGAACCCATGACACTAATTTTCTCAATTCAAAGTACAAGGAAGCAACTAGGTTTTAGTTTTGGCAAAAGGATCTTGATTCTCCTCACCAACGGTTCGAATTATATTCAAAGTCTACCAAAATTCTGCGTTCATGTCGTATTACCTTCGCTCAAAATTCTACCGGTCGAAAAGAGGACCGATCGGGACCACTAAAAAAGGATGGTAAGAACACGGCTTGTCACTGCTTATAAAAATTATATCCGAACTACGAAATTCACGAAATTTCCAATGACAGAGGAGGTCCTTCAATAGCTGCTGTTTATCTAGCACTTATTCCAAATATGTATAGATTAAACCGAACACTTATTCCCGAGCTATTATTTTTATAAAACCGGAAAGCGAACTCAACAAGTAAAAGAATCGGAAGATTTTCCTTTCGTTTTTAATCACAACGCGATCGGAGAAATTTGAATAAAATAGAGAACTGTGGCGCAATAGCAACTGCGTACTGATAATGCGTGAGCCATAATACCTTCGTCTGTCTCTGTCTCGTTTTTCTCTCTCTCTCTCTCTCTCTCTGTTCTCCAAGGATCTACGCGCTGCTACCGATGTCGCCGCTGATGTCGCCGCTCCGGCTGCTGCGGCCATACTGCCGTTGCGATAAAGAAGGATCTACATATAATACAAAATGCTCCGAGGACCGAATACCGAATTACACGTCCGTAATTGACCATATCAAAATTGCAATCGAGCAGATTTTAACACCATGCTTCCGAACTCAGATAAACTTTTTCAATTGACCAATATTAATCAAGCAGTTATTCCCTGAATTTTCAGTATGAAATTTGATCAATAATGAATTATTCATAACTTGATGACTAGAAAGAGTAAAAAAAAAAGAAAAAAGAAAAATTTCCGATCAGTTTTCAGATCTCTGTGCCATATTGTGAGCAAAGAGACCATTTTATGAAAACTGATCGGGCTTAGTTTCATACCTCCTCAGAATCTGATGAAATTTCTGATCTTTTTTTGCAAAAAATTTACGTAAAATATAAATTTTTCTTCTCTCCTTGTATTTCTCAAACAGGGCCTGGATTTTTTTGTTCACAATACTCAAGTTTTATTAACGATTATGAATTGGACGAGATCATCAATGATTGTAAAATTTCATTAAAACGACGATTTATTGCCGAATGTTGAGATAAAGAGAGAGAGAAAAATCATAATTAAATCAATAAAAAATTTGTACATCAAAGACATAAAACAAATTTTATTGCTCTCAATGTATGTGTACTTCTGTTTCTGAATTATGTAAGAAAATTTTTTTACTCCTCTGGATCATTTTACCATTGAGGGGTAGATGATATTTTCAATTTAAAGAGGGCGCCAAAATGTAGACATAAGCATATTGTAATAATCAATAATATTATGCGATAATAATCAATGTGTGTACAATTATTTAATAATTATTGATAATAAATAACTGTTAGTTTTTAATCGTAATCATCTCAACAAGTCATTGCGTATTTAAATCTGCTCATTTTCGGAAATGTTTTTTTTTTCATAGAAATATATTTTCATATATATATCGCGTTAATGACTTAAAATAGCAGTCATTATTTCAAGCATAGTACTATCCGAGCCTGATGACGAGAACCAATTCGACAAACACTACTGCAGGAGCATAGCTGCGCACGATGTCAGTATGTACTACATTGTAAGCTTCCGCGTTGATAGTTGCAACACATATTTGGGTATCAAAATCTATTTATATTGTATAACCAGGCCAATGATGTGGCGCAACATATTTTCTGAAACCCACTTCTAGGTATATTCGAAACCGACGCTAGATATTATAGTCAAAACTGCAGCAGGGTTCATTGAACTTGATAATTATGAATCCGTGTAGTTTACAATTTTCAAATAAAAAGGCATGCTGATTGTGAAGAAGCAATTTTCCAAAAGATCTATCTTTATTTTTCAGTAAATTTTTCTTCCACTATTGCGTGCACTGTGCCCCAATTTGCGAATTCTGTGGTTTCGACTTTTCAGAATAATTCTCTATACGGTGATCAAATGATAATTTTGAGATAATTTCGTGACATGAATTTTTTAAAAAAGGGATCAGTTGAGTCTCATCGAAAAAACAAGTGATTAAGCAGCCATTACGAAATGGGATCAACGGAAAATACTGAGAAAATATTCTAGCTATTGTATTTCAAATAGCGATGCAATTATAGAACCATAATGTTTTAGCAGTTAAATATGGCCTAAAAGTAGACAGCCAAAAATACAGGATTATTCAATTCTTAACAGACGATTCCCTTTTTTTTATATACGCGGCTTGGAAATATGTACAAATATAATCTCCTTCAACCAATGAATTACCGTAGGTCATTTTTGTATTTATTATTCTTTTTATTTGCGAAAACGCGGTGCTTTTATACGTAGCACTATCCTATTTCGAAAAGTCATCAGGTAAAATTCTTGAAATAAGCACACATTCGCATATGCCCAATGTTATCACAATGGATTTCGTTTATTACAGATTGAATCTTCTGAATGAACAGATCTGATTAGATCTATCTTAGATATATAAAAGTTGTGTAGATTTGCAAAATAATAGAAAAATTGGAATAGAAAAAACGGAATAGATGAAAATTATTAAAAGCTATAGTTATTATACCAGTGGTTATTATTCGATAAAATATCCCTTTCACATATGACGATGGTACATATGTTTATATACAATCACGAGAAACTTGAACAACTGGAATGTTTATCGTACAGGAATAAAGTATGCCACGAATAAGACCTCTTAACATTATTCACATTTATCTTTGAACATTATTCAAATCCGTCGCTATATTTATCAGCCAATAGCTATACCGATGATCATGCACATTTCATATGACGATGCCACGGATATAGAAAATCAGCAGGCGATGCAGTTCCAAGATGTTTTGAGAAAAACCTGACTGACAACGTCGATAAATTTTCAAGTAATACAAATGGGCGCTCAGAAAACGCGATAGATTCAATGATTCGTATGGTATAACTACAAAAAATACATTTCCGGAGTGACGAACGCTGAGGAACTCAAATTGCATTGGAAATTATATCTGCATGCATCTGCATTTTCAAACAAGCGTAGCGATTTTCGTCATTAGCATATAAGACGAGCTTTTTATCTGGTATAACTGATATTGACGAATCAGAATTGTTCCAAATAACCGCGTGGTTCTAGATTATTTGAATGCCCGCAAAAAATTCCAAATCAAATTTATAAATTTTCGTACAATTTTTCTACTAGAATTACAGCTACAGATATATACGAAATTGTAAATAATGACAAGTTTTATAGTTTTATATCATGTTTTCACGTTCAAATGATATTCGCGGAATTCTATTACGAAAGAGGTTATCATAATACTCGATATATTCAAGTGACCCAGAGTTTGTTACGAAATTTCTGTTTGCAATATTGTTTGATGTTTTCAGCTGCCCCAAAGATGTCGAAAGTTCTGAGCAATGAGGAGACCGATCGGTGAACATGTTATACCTAAGGAATCATGACCGACTCGTTTAGTGGAGGATCTGCCAGGGTGCGGAGGTACAGAGGCGCGGAGAGGAGACTCGTCGTTCAGTATTATGGGTGTTGGGAATGGTTGAGGATTCGAAGTGGGGAGGTAGTAACCAAAACAAGCCTAAGCCTGTGTCCCTGTGCACAACACCATCGCACAGTTCGCTCGCCGCTAGCCGTTCAACAGTTGCAGTGTATCAACGCGCAAACGCGATTCAAGCTCTCCGAAATATCGATTAATTTACTATAATATTTTCGTCAAACTTTTGAGAGTTTTTTCTACCCTGATCCGGGAGACTTTTTGGAATGGAATTACTTCGACCGGATCTGCCCTCCAGATGCACGTGGCAACCAAATGCGAAAAATACTCCTCATTCGCATAGACCGCCGTGAGTAGAAAAAACATTCAATTATTTCCTCAGCTTAAGCGTTGACTTAAGAGTAGTATAAGTGAAGATGCGATTTAATATTCAATAGCATCCAGCGTTATCTTTAAGTGAGGACGGCGTGTACATAATTATGAGGAAATACAGAAATACAGAAATCGATTAAAATAAACCGTCGTAATGCCGCTGCCGCCATCGGTGGCTAGCCGGACTGTCCCATGATGCAGCAGCAATCCCGCGTCTAGGGAATCACCTCGAGTTTTCGAGAAACTGAAACGATAGGCGAAATACCCTAGCGATCCGATATGATGACGCTAATTATCGATCTTAGCAGATAAGGCGCTAAAAGTATTTATTTTTTAAGTGGGACCCCGAAACAATTTAGAAAATGAATTATTGAAATCACCGATTTTGGTCCTTTGAATTTACAAACCTTTGTTCAGAACCTCGGCCAATAAAACCTTCCGCTAATCTCTGAAAAACACCAACGAATATCTTAAAGATCTTGATACAAACTTTTGACACGTACTAATACCATGTCAATTAATTGACGAAACTTGATAAATATACGGGTAATGATATTTGGTAATCAGTCGATAAAATTACATGAGTAATTTTATCATCATTAATCAAATCCAGATGTGACCAAGTATGCGCGATATCCTCGATGATTTAAAAGAATGGATTTTACGTAACATCTCATTAGATAACAATAACGCAAATTCTAATATTAGGATACAAAACGTTGGAGCAATGGAATGAAAAATACCTGAGCTGTAGTTTTCCAAACTAATTATTCGAAGCTTTAGAGCACGCGAAATTTTATATATCTTAAAATGACGATGGTAACTATACTTATTGGAAGGCATTGAAAATTGGGTTCAAACTTCCTATCATTGTTCCTTTCAGTAGTAACAGTAGTTGAATTTCTCTAATTTGGTGCAGAAATATTGAACGTAGCAATCAATAACATGCAACCTAGATTCACCTTTAGATTCAAATAGATAATCCGAGTTGCCCTATGTGTGAATCATTTATATGAACTCTAAATGAGTTCAGAAAAAGAATAACAGGAGTCTATTCAAGCGCAGGAAACACAATGACCTTGAAAGTAAAATTATCTAGGTCAACCAAGCACTGAATGATGTTTCCATCGTCATTTACACGAATTAACGCCTGTTTTAGTGTCGATAATCGGAAAGGAATACTCCCTCATGTCTTGGATGCTATCGGGCAAACCCCTCTGGTGCGATTGACCAACCTACCCAAATCGTTGGATATTAAATGTGAAATTTGTAAGTATATTTTTCAAATATTTAAACTGTGAATTACCAATAGGCTAACTCTGGGGGAGCTTATGTGAATGAGCTCTGAAATTAATAGAACGGTATTTATTTACAGTGGCAAAATGTGAATTTCTGAACCCTGGTGGTTCTGTGAAAGACAGAATTGCCTACAGAATGATCCAAGATGCAGAAGATAAGGGATTACTAAAACCAGGGTATACCGTGATTGAACCAACAAGTGGTAACACAGGCATTGGTTTAGCGATGGCAGCTGCTGTTAAAGGTTACCGGTGCATCATAGTGATGCCCGAGAAGATGTCAAATGAAAAAGTTGATACTCTACACGCACTTGGAGCAGAAATTGTCAGAACACCAACAGAGGCTGCATGGGACAGCCCCGAAGGGCACATCACAGTTTCACAAAAATTACAGAAGGAAATACCCAACAGTGTAATTTTAGATCAGGTAATCATAGAGCAAACCCACTCCAAATCTATAATTCATAATCTATTTTTTTCTCAGGAAAGATATTTACTCTTTGTGTTTGTCCCCAGTATACCAATCCAGGAAATCCTCTGGCACATTATGATCAAACAGCCCAAGAAATTTGGGCACAATGTGGTGGAAAAATTGATTATATAGTCGCTGGGGCTGGCACTGGTGGCACAGTAACTGGCATCAGCCGTAAATTAAAAGAGCTTTCACCAGAAACAAAAATTGTAGCTATTGATCCGGAGGGAAGTATTCTTGCAGAACCCGTGGAAATAAATAAAAGTGATGTCACATTCTATGAAGTGGAAGGGATTGGGTATGAATTTTTCGCACTAGCAGTCAAGATATAAAGATCTTATTTCTCCAGTTATAAGGCGTTGAAATTTGAATACGTGTTTCTCAAACTATGTTGATCTAAATTTCAGATATGACTTTACACCGACAGTTCTGGATCGCAATTTAATAGATATATGGGTAAAAACCAATGACAAGGAATCACTGAACTGCTCTCGTTCATTAATCCGTCAGGAAGGATTATTATGTGGTGGTAGTAGCGGGGCTGCAATGTCGGCAGCTTTGAAATTAGCCAAGGATCTCCCAGCTGATAAACGAGTCGTCGTCGTCTTGCCTGATGGAGTTCGTAACTACATGACCAAATTCGTATCTGATCACTGGATGGAAGCTAGGGGTTTTACGGTAAGTTCTATAACGTAATACACGTTTAGTAGCTCTCCAAAATGAAAATCTTATTGTTTTTTTTTTCAGGATCCCCCTGCTCCTGTGGAGGCGAATAAATGGTGGTGGAACACTGAGATCTCAAGCCTCCATCTAAAGACACCCTCTACTCTTACTGTAGATGCCACCTGTCAAGAGGCTATCACAGTCCTACAGAAAAATGGCCTAGAGCAAATTCCTGTAGTAGAAAATAATGGAACTGTCTTGGGAGTTATAACTTCAAGTCGTCTCACCAGTGACATTATTTCGGGAAAAGTCAGCTCCACGGACGCCGTCGGAAAAGCAGTGATAAAACAGTTCAGAAGGCTCAGGTCCTCAGCTACTCTAGGCAGGATGTCTAGAATTCTCGAGAAAGAAGGATTCGTCGTTATCATAGATGAAAAACCGGCTGCACATTTAGTGGGTATCGTCACTCGGATGGACCTTTTGAACTACATCAGTAAGCCGCACAGTAATGGCAACGCCTAATTATTATAAATTCGTCGTCTTTTTTCAATAAACAGTTTGATAGAGTGGCTTCATTCACATTTTCTATAAAACAGAAAATATCTCAATTGGTGATGCATATTTTTCCCAATCAATAACTAATTATATTCAATGATTTTTACAACTTTATAAGATAGCTATTTCTATGCATCTATTGTGCAATATTATATCGTTGAATATAAAACACTAGACTGATTATAAACGCATTTGTGTACAACACTATTGTATGCATTCGTGCAATGAAGTGTGATATATGAAGCAATTTTCGCAATGCTATATATTAAAGTGATATCTCACAGGCATAAGATTATACTTTACCACCTTTTTCATAATAAATTAATCAATCCCGATTTAAGATATTAGTTTGTTATCAGTTAGAAATCAATGGAAGGTCACATTTTCAACTTACCATTTATTGTTCCTAAATCAAATGACACTTAAGGAATGTGTTGTTGACTGCAATGATGACCAGAGTTTCGAGCAAGATAGAGTATGAGTGGTCACTGTGAACCCAGAGATGAATGTGTCGCAATTTTCACAAGTTTAGTGCTAATAGAAATTTCTGCAGATTTCGTACACTATAACTTAACTTTATCTATTTAATATTACATTATACACTCCTCACCTCCTCAAATCAAGAAAAGGAAAAGAATTAAATCCTCTGAACTTGGACGTGAAATTTACAACTAGGCATGGTGGATATTTCTGCAGTAACTGTGCTAACGATACCGAGATTAGCCAGACTTCCTCGTAGAAGGCCACAGGTGAATGCCAAGAGACGTGGAGCTTCTCGCAGATATTGACTGCTGTTTGGAGCGCCGATGTTAGTCAGTAGGCGAAATGCATAATCGTGCAGTACATAAACTCCCTGGTGATTCGTCCGCAAGTTATCGATCTGTTTCCGATGTAAGCTTGACCAAAGATCAGTGCATATAAATTTGATTGTATCTAACTCATCCTTAAAACGTGCCCACTCGCGGGTCAAACGCTCCATGATACGATAACCGACTCCGAATCCCATCCATTCCAAAGGTGTGAGGTCCTCTTCCCCATCCTAATTGAGAAAATTATCAAACCATCAAGATGTTCCTTGTACCTTTAAAATAATGGCAGAGGACATCCAATTGAAATGGTAAGCATTGCAATTACTACAAATGAGGCAACGTCGCATTAGCATAAAAACAGTGGGAGCCCTTGGATTGTACAATATAAGTTTCCATAATGTGTAAGGTGGCTTTTAAATTACGATTACATACGTTACTTGATAAACACGGTTACTACTAACCTTGCCGTTCGGTGCTCGGCTACTTAGGACATAATTAACCATTTCTGCATGTAGATATTCAAAAAGAGACTCGTCCGCCTCTCCTGAGTCAGGGAGGTTAGCCTTTGAATCGATAGCCTGCTGCTTCATATCAGTGTTTCATCAGATTGACGTTGCCAAATAATATTAACCCACAAAATGCAGATTCTCACAAGATTCTTTGGCTACCAAAGATCAGGATCAAACCGATCGAACTGTTAATACTATCTGCAGCTGTCAAAAGGGTAAACCTCTTTCGTGTGAGCCGTGTCCAGGTTATTCGCTACAAGTTCATATCCAGATCGGATGCTTACGTATTTTTTTCTAAGCCAAAGTAGACAGTTTTGAGGGTGCTTTCATTCGTCCCGACAACACGCACCTTTTAACTTATAAAACAAGGGTCGTAGTTTGGTTCGAAAAACATTTGTTTGAAATCGCTGTTGAAACTTCATTGAACTTCATTGATGTCTCGTCAAAATTCGGTACTACACAAGCATGCGCGCGCCACTAATAAGAGATAAGTTTGTGGGTGGATGTAGCGGTCGAACCTAGAAATTGGCGAGGACACTTGTGCTTTAAGTGTCACCTGTCACCTGTCATACTTTTAATAATAATGGTAAGTTCAGAACGATGCAATCAATATTGGTTCAGTGTAATGAGCGCACCTCTTTATCAAAATCGTTACACTTTGTTTCAAGCATTATTAAATATTCATCACAATAATTACCAATTGATTGATATCATTTCGTCAAACCATTGTAGTGTGACTTGCTGACCACCACCATCGAGCTAATCGCAAATATTTTTTCTCACTTTACAGATTCGGTTTATCCTGATCCAGAACAGAGCAGGGAAGACTCGGCTAGCGAAATGGTACATGAACTTTGATGACGACGAAAAACAGAAACTCATCGAGGAAGTACATGCTGTAGTCACCGTTAGAGATGCCAAACACACCAACTTTGTCGAGGTGCTATGAATACATTGAGAATAATACATATATGTTTCTTTAGGAAACAAAACACAAGCATATGATTTTGTTCCATAAATGAGTTTACAAAAAAATTAATCACAATACAATGAGTGAATCACCTTTAGTATATTGTACATGTTTGTTGCAGTTTCGAAACTTCAAGATAGTCTACAGACGTTACGCTGGCTTGTACTTCTGTATATGTGTAGATGTGAATGACAACAATCTTTGTTATTTGGAAGCAATTCATAATTTTGTGGAAGTGTTGAATGAATATTTCCATAACGTATGCGAACTGGATCTAGTATTCAACTTCTACAAGGTAAATGTTTTAATAGACTGTTAATTATATCCAATATCAAATATTTACTAGCAGCAATGGTACTCTAAGTTCAGATTATTTAATACATTCTATTAATTACAGGTGTACACTGTAGTAGATGAGATGTTTCTCGCTGGTGAAATAAGAGAAACCAGTCAGACCAAAGTTCTTAAACAACTCCTTATGTTAAACTCTCTCGAATAATGATAACGATAATAATATACCCATTCCATTAGAAATGTTCTGTATTTAAGATCTCTCGAAATAAAATCTCATACCCCATTTTTGCTATCTTTATAATTTCAATTGGGAATCATCTCTATTGACCTCAAGGCTGTACAAGATTCAAGTGCATCTCAATCATCAATGGATTGTTCGTTGCTCAATATAAATAATCCTGACCTCAACTTCTATCAGAGAAGAGCTCGGACTCACCGATGATCGGTATTTCCAATCTGTCGTTAATTGGGATTCTTGTTCTACGATGGAAGGGCCTTAGTTATATAGCTACCGAAGAAAACAGAGAGCTCTGCTGGTGTTCGTTATCGCCTTTAACAACAAACGCTTGAAGAAGATGTATTTGGTATTGCTGAACAGCCATAATTTGAAAAATATGATTTCTATCAAAACTACCAAAAAACGGTCGCTCTTCCAAGAGTATTTTATGTAAGCTTTAACTGGGTAAGAAATCTCATCCAGTCGAACAAAGTTTAGTAAATTTTCGTCGTTAAATATGAAATACTTATCCACTTGAAGAGTATAATAATATGTTTGTTTGTGAAATTGACGAGTGATATAAAGTCGTGATAGCTGAGGCCAATTTAATCAAACTAATTTATTATAATTTTCCCTAGATCGTATTGCAGCCTGAGTTCCTTAACGCTGTGAACACTCTCTTTGTATCGGAGTGGTCGCGTATGTCAGGCGCAGGTTGTAATAAAACTACGACTGCTGCAGCATGCATGCATCCAATAACGTGGCGCCGTTCGACGAATCTTTAATTAAATCGGCCGACAGCTCGCGAACTAAATAAAACTTTATATGCTTTCCCCTCTGCAAAACGCTATGGCGATCGTCGGGTGATCGTAAAATAAGAGGTCCATGCTCAGATTCGATACGTCGAATTCATATGTCTAAAGGCTATATACATGCATGCATAGGTAATATAAATGTGTATATGTGCAGCATATAATATATATAACAACGATTGTTAGGTTCTCTCAAGTAAATGGCCATCATTCCGTATATCCGTAGCATCGTTAATTAAACTATAATCGTAATAAGCGTGCGGGCTAATTATCATCTGTTACGCCTCTCATATGCACTGCCGTAAACGTGTGGGAGGAATAGTGCTGGATTAGGTAGGGTCTTTTCTCCCTTCGACAGTGCTATCTATTATAAAAATCGACAATAATTTGTTCAAATAACTAAAATGTTATCGTCCCAATAAAAAAATTCCGTCAGGTGAACAACGAACTCGTTCGTTAAAACTTTTTTGTATCAAATACGACGATGAACTTAATTCTTCTCGTTTTAAAATTTCTATTAGATCGAATTCTTTTGCCTGAGACATCAATAACCGTTTGGTCAAATCACTAAATTATTACGATAAGAAACTCTATTCAGGTTTTTAATGATCCAACGAAGTGCATTGCTAATATTGTATTAGAAATGGACATTTGAACCGAGAAACCTTTGGCATAAAAGTAACAAATTCTCCACTGTGCAAGATGATTTTTTCTGTCTCATATTATTTAAAGAATACACACACCGGAAAGAAGAAAGAAGAACGAATACGATCATAAAAATTTTTACAAGTGGAGAAAGTCAGAAACTATTCTTTGTTCCAGGGACAGAGAAGAATTGCAGAACACAAATATAAATTGTATAAGATAATCGAGAATGATGGTGTAAAATTTGTGGATGTTCGATTTTGGCTTTTTGCCATATTTTAATATATGATGAATATGGAATAACAAATTTCACGAGATCGTCGACTGGCGTACATATATCATTGGGTATAAAAGTAGCTGTGCCGCGCGCGGATATGTTCTCGACAAATTTTGGCACTGCAACATGGGAGTTTATAAAGATCATGGAAGAAATCTGACTTTCAAGATACATAGGAAATACTAAATTCAGCATATGATCATATATGCACTTATCGGGTTTTTTGGAAACTGTAGAAAATTCAAAAATATTCAACTTTAGACAAAAAAAAGAATCAACGTTATAATGGACCAGTTTTTATTTTCCCCGACGTACACGTCTTAAAATTTCAACGATTTGGATAATTTTATTTGTTCTATTGGAGTTACTGAATCGGCGTATATAATGAAGATTTGAAAAATCTGCGGGGGCTGTAGCTTTCATAGCGTAATTGCAGCAGCACGATATATGCATATAAGGATTAAGCGCGTGCGGTATACGAGCATATACATATACCTGGGATAGTTGAGATATATGAAATAAGGCTCGAAGTTAAAACTGTATGAATATGTATAACATTTAAGATCGGGGTTATCTCGGGGTTATCACCCGATGATAGAAGGCAGTAGGGAGCTTGTAGTGGCGGCGACCCCTGCAACTGATATCGCGCGTCGCTTCGCCTGGATACGCCTCTCTTGTATTCTCTCATAATACAAGAAATTTCATACATAAAATTCAAATCTTCGTACATATTTTACAGAAATCGAGACCATGTTATATATATATATATATACATGTAAATATGTATATACCGACCATTCTCTCCGCGCGCAATAGTGATTCTAATTGACCGAGTAAGATTACCCTGCATGAATGTACATATATATACCATAATAAGTACACACACATGCAAACGCTGAGAAATAAAAAGCGACTTTTGCTCTGTCTGTATTTACATTCATTCATGAAAAAAAGATTTAGCAAAATATTAATCAGACGTTTTTTCCTAATAATATGGCGGTTCACAGCATATATAATTATATATACGCGTGCGACGCTCACAAATAATTTTTGATATCATTAAATAACTCAAACATTGAGAAGAACAAAACCCCATGATATAATCAATTAGCAAGATTCTATAATCGCGACAGAATACTATAACAAAATTATTATTATGCATTTTTACACTATTATAAATAAAACAGTGCGATTCTACTTGACAATTCGATAATTCGGTTATCCTCATCGTCCATGGGATCTATAATGAAGCACAGCGGGGGCATAATGTGCGTGAATTTTTTTTTCAAATACATAATCAACCGAAATCACATGCAATTCTAGAATATCTAAATAGTGTAAATACTCATATTCATGCTCGTTTGATTATTATACTCGAATGTTTTCAGACGTAGCTCATTGACTTCATCTTCATTGGATTATTATATTATTTAGTATATTTTATATGTTCACACACGATGATCTTCCGACCCGTACAAGGCGTTACCACACACATAATCGTACATATATAAAAAATAACGTATATAATGTACATATATGTGTGCACCTATTATGTACGCGTAAACAAATGTTTAATCTCGCAGTCATATATATGTGAATAATTATTACAGACGAATTTCTCATCTTCATGCACGCTTATTGTATACCAGCTGTTATACAGGGTGATTTGTTTAAATTGGATCCGAAATGATGTGTGTGTCTCAAAAAAATTTAAAGCGTATTATAAACTGCGAGACAATATAGTCTTCAATAAACTTGTTCATTATCATGCAGATTTGGAAATACGAAAATCAACTTGGCTATTAGATCATCATTCTTTTTTTTTCAAAGATTCTATGTACATATAAAGTTTATAATTCGGCGAAAAAATTATGCCCAAAAAGCACAGACACCTTTTTTCGTCTCATAGATTCAGATGGACACAAAAATCAAATACATATGTGCAGGTAATATTGAACAAAAAAAAATTCAACTATTATAGACGTATATGGAAAAAAAACTTATTGCGTCATTATGTGATCATTGTCTTCGCGTACCACATTCAAATCTAATAGTATAAAATAAAAATCACCTTGTATATTGAGTACACGTCATATACCTAGAGAGATATGATAACGCGAACTAAAACGTCTAATTCACTAATCTGTTTTTTTTCGCATTCTTAATCGAATTATATCAACTTATCAGTTCCGTTTTATAAAGTAGATGTATTTATAAGTTATGAAAATATTCTATGCGATTAGGTAATTCAGTCTCGCGGTGTGTACGACATATTTGTTTTGTGTCGAACGGTATAAGGTATAATTTCTGAACTTTTTTTGCTGTAGTGAATTTCACTCGATCTCTGCTCGGATTGAATTTATCGTTAGGAAGTACAGTGAGCCAGGCTGTTTTTTTTTTTTTGCTACATTCTTACGAAGGAGATCTGCAAAATGGAATCGATAATTTGTTACGAAAGGAATTGAGGCAGATTATTAAATACGAATTTGCGCGAAGTAGGTACGCGTACTTATAGATTATAATGAAATGGGTCGAAGAACCGCGCGCGGAACACGTGCGGTCGCGTATTATTATATATTATATGCAGTGTACATCTAGCATACAGAGTTTGCGTAGTGCGGGAGTAACGGGAGTAACGTCAGGGAGGAGAGAATTTTGGTTTTGGTTGGTTATACCGAGTGAAAAGAGAATATAAAAAAAAAAAGCAGAAAATATAGAAGAGTAGAGAGGTGCAGAGAAGGGCCGGAGGGGCGGGTCGCGTAATTAAGAACGTCTTGAGGTCCTCTTCGCCCCTCTGAGTCGCGGCGTACAAATAGCCGAAGACCCTAGCGCACGTCGGCGCCTCTCAAGTCCCAGAGTTTCAACTCTCAAATCTCAAGTCTCAAGTAAAGCTTTAGTGTCTCAAGTCTCACGTGTGTCGGGTTTTTCGACTTCTACCAACTTCGCGTCTAATATTCGTGATGCCACGGTGCACATATATGTATACGTATATCTACGCTTTACGCTCGCGATGCTCTGTGGTTTTTAATCTATTTCTTTCTTTTTTTCAGACGACTACGAACGACGCAACGGAAGAGGAGAATAAGACGCGAAAGAGAAGGAAGTAAGGGGCAGGGAGGAAGACTGCAAGAAGACGACACCGCGCCGCGTAGAGACACATTAGCTATATTCCTCGTTTGCATGGCGGAACGCCCCTGTGCAACGGCGGTCTCTGCCGTGCTCCGATGCACCCATCCGACACAGCCATCTCGCCCATCCCCGCGCGACGAGCCAAAGGGCTTTTCCATCTATTTGTCTATGCATCCGTTTCTTATGCGTTTCTTGTATACGCCGCACCGCGATCCGTCTCTTTTATGTGAACTCAACCGAACCCGTAAATACTTGCTTGACGTATAAATTATAATTATTTCCGCAGGACCTAACCTCATATATTCCAAAATTCTCCTAAACAATATAGCGGAACGTCCTTCCGAATATCCAGGACCTAATTCTAGGGATTCATTTTTCAAATATCCTTTCCAACGTAACTCCGTCGTTCAGCTGTGCAGTTTATGTCATGATGAGCTTATGAGCTCCGCATCATTTGGATGATACAGAAAATTTCGAATCGGAAGATTTGGAGATACGAGAAGCTGGTCTCGGAATTTGAATACGATTTCAATTGACTGCATTGAAAAATCTTCGAGCTGAAATTCTGAAATCTCGCAGCACAAGTGTTCGATCTGACGGAGGATTGTATCAACTTTTGCAAATATATTTCGATGTTACATAATAGAGGCAAAATTATGTAAAATAATTATGCAGAATTATATCTGGACTTGAATTAGTTACAAAATAAAGTAATGGGTACAATGAATTCATTGTAATTTTCTACTAACCACATAATTATAAATGAACGAGAAATTAGATGTTCGAAGATGAAGACAATCGCGCGGACTGCGGGTTGACATTCTTTTTTTTGTGTTTCATTTATATACATGAAATATACAGCTAATACAGTATATAATGTTCCCCGGTCGGCACTGCGATACATAAAACGTTCAAGCCTTGCATCGCAGTTCGCACGCCGCGGTGCAGAGTTTTCATCTCGCCGAGGCCGCAAAAGTCCCGCATTTTGGGGTGTCTCACCGAGCCAAGAGTTAGGGCGGGGTAAAAACGATCTTCGAATTTCAAAGAAACGGCTTAGCCGCCGCACGGGCCTCATTATGCCCATATAGTATAACTATAACTTTCGACTACATGACGTAGCGCTGAGTGGCCACAGTTATATTATTTCGATATTCGATCTATAGGTGAGGTTATATATATTTTTTTTTACCGAGTAGCCCAGCAGCAGCCCAGTAGTAAAATAATCAGAAACAAACGCAATTTAAAAGGCCATATAGAAATTCTATACTTTTTGCCCGTTATACATATACACAGATATTTGCGTCGTATACCTACGTATATAAACTGTATAGCCATTATAATCTGCAGTAATCTTCACAGAACGGCAATTAGACAATTATTTTTCAGGATGCAGTTTTAAAAACATAGGTAAGATTATAGAACTGGATCTCAATAATAAGTATATGGTAAAAAAATATTGTCTAGGACACGAAAAAAATGACATGAATGTGAGGGGTGAAAATAAAACATATATAGCATATATCATACCTGAACTGCACCGATGCACTCACCGTACTTGATGAGTTCTATGAATTGCTTTTCAATTACGTAATCCCCTGAGGTCTGGATGCTTTTGACCCTTCGAATCCGGGATCAGAATTTTTTACGATTTAATTTTCACTATACACTCTATCCATAACTTATATCAGCACTAAGAAAAACAAAAAAAATCAACATAATTTTACATATAGTTTCGTTTTCCAATATGTAATCTGCAGCACTGCGTCATATATGAATTGGCGTAGTAGGAAAACGAAATTATTAATTTCAAAAGGCACAATAATAGTTAATTGCGAAATTTTATTACTGCATATAATATATATATACTGTATGTACAAGTATGAGATATATATCATCTTTCTAATAATCATGCGTAGTTTATACTCTCCAACTTTGCAATAAAAAAAAAAAGAAAAGATAATACCAAAAAAAAAAAAAATGTCATTCAGCTTATAAAATAACCTAACGTTATAATTATTTATTCATCCATATATATCTTATCCAAAGAATATATATAATCCTTCCAATCTTTCTGTGCAACATCATACGCAAGCAGCTTATTATATACATGTACAGTTAGAAAATGAATCGTTAAAAGTTTTCGAATTTCTACATCGTTCTAAAGATATTAAAAAAAAGCAACTTGATATTCGAGGTAATATAATAATCGATATAGATACCATTTTTCCTATTATAGTTTGTTCAAATTTTATAATTATCGCTACGAAACAGGACTGGTGTATAAAATATACGTTGAGCATTATTTTTTTTTTTTTCAACAATTTTTTTACACCTACGAATAGGTCATCAAACTTTTACATCATCTATATCGAACTTGAGAAACCAAAGAATAAAGAAAATCTGAAATAAAATAAATAAATAAAAGAGAGAGAAAAAATATGTACGTCATGATGCAGTATGCAGTTTCAGATCAGTGATATGAAAAAAAACATATTAAAAATTTCACATTATATTTCAGTCCTGCAGTCCTGCAGAAAAAAATGGAAATAAATAATGTATGTGTTTATAGTTTTTTTTTTTTTTCTTTTTATATAATACTTGCGATTGATTATATGCAATAATAAAGCTTGGTAAAATATATAATTGTCTATCTAATAATATCAGAATCGATCGGCTCGACCTGAGCAACATAATTATTATATTATTGAAAAATTTCTTTACAGCCACCTGGCGAGATCAATGATACAAGTAATAGACAAAACTGCAGGGAGAAATTGAGGTATTCATTTACCTCGCTAAAATCTATACCATAATTATTTTTGTTATTTTATTTTTTTATTTTTGTAAAACTGTAACCAAAACCTGAACATCGTTCCATCTGAACTTGTCATGATATTATAAACTCGCCACGGTGAATAATATAGTAAACCAAAAAAAGAAAAATTAAACAACCAATAAAATTCAGAAATCGCTACGTCGCGTCGCCATGAAATTTGTATTTATGCAGGCCACATATTACTCAAAAGTCTCGATCAATCGTGACTACGTTGCATCACCGTTTCGCAAAATGAATAAATAATAAAAATAGTAGTAATAATAATTGTAAGATTAATAATAGTAATAATAATGATAATTGAAAATTATCATAGTCCCGACGTCATCCGTAATCATAACCCATATATATACTGCATCATGTATACGATATACCTACATACTTCAAGTACCTACATTATATTCACGCGCAATACTGCACTCGAACGTTTTTTCTACCCGCCCAATAATATTTGTTTTCGGAAGAATAATCGAAATACTATATATTGGGTTCCAATGTACTATAATGAACGACATGTAGGGTAGGGGGTATGTATCGGCATATAGTTTAGATTTAAAATATGGGTCTAAAAAACCTGCAGAACTTTACTATACGAACACATATCTACAGCAGGCCGGGTGGGTTAAAAAAAAAGAAAAAGAAAAATTAAATTTCAAAAATAGAAACGTGTTTTTTTGCCAATCAGAACTCAGAATTGGAAAATGAATTAACGGGGTAAATTGCAGTTGAAAATAACCGTTGAGAAATCATTTCTTGATTGCAGATATACTCACTCTGAAATATGAAGGACTGCACTTGAGTTAAACTTAATTCTTCCTCTGATCGATGAAAGTTTTCGGATAAAATTCGTCTGTCGTATACATCGAGAATTATTTACCATTAGTTTGGTAATTTAATGCGATTAATCGGTCAAAGCACCACATATTAATATGAAGATGGTCTGGATTTGATAATCGCATTCTGCAGCCGAACCAAACTTAAATACCTAAATTCACATGGTTATAAATAGCGTTAAAACTGATAATTTTTGTATAGAATTTTTTGTACATGACATATGAATTTATCTACAATATACATACATACGGTAAACCTGTGGAAACGTGGAGAGACCGTTTTACTATAATACTTTGTAGAAAGTTATAGTTAACATTCGTAATTAATTTACTGCTAATTATAGGGATTTTATAGTTGCAGTATACTCGATGATCATTGAACGGCGTAGATAATGTTGGTAGATGATTAAAAAATTCGTTTGCGAAAATCGTTGCTCTGTAGCAAAGCTTATGAAAATATTTCTATACGCGGAGTCCGTGAATATTGTGACGTATCAAAACAGGAATGATTAAGAGGAAGAACAGCTATGATAACGTGCAGTCCAGAAACAAGGTTGCTAACTTAGAATGTAACAGTTTATTGTGAACTGGATGAGTTTCCTTGAAAATCGCATCCGAAATACTGGATCGCAACAGTGATCGTTATTTCATCGGTCTCTCCATGTATTACGCGTCATATTTCCAACAGGCCCAAATGTGCGCCTCTGTTGATATATTCATAAAAATACAATTACCTCCTGATACATACGATGGAGAGCTTCGACGTCTCCATAGGATCGAAGTAATTGTCATAGAGATATTTGATAACGGCAGGTTGTAGATGAGTAACTTCCCCTACCTTATTTCATCTAAATTAATTGCAAGGGCTAGCCGGCTGATTAGTATTAGACGTCTGCATCATCACTACTTGTAGTCCACCCGACGTTGCAGCTCCAGAATGATGATGGTGGTGATGCCGGTACAGGGTTGAGGCGTAATACTGCTGGTGATGATGATGATGATGCTGGTGCGGATGCAACGAGTGCGTATGGTAGCTACTCGAAACTGAATGATTATCGTTGTTGTTGTTGTGATTATTATTGTTATTGTTGTTGTTGCTATGATGATGTTGATGGTTCCTATCGGTGTTGGTGGTACCGCTACCGTTATTGTTGCTGTGGTTGTGGTTATCGTTGTTGGGGGTAGCGTTGCTACCATTGTTGTCATTTGGAGTTGCAACATTGTTGTTGATGTTGTTGTTAATCATGGCACATAAGGAAGAAGAAAATGAGGACGCTGAAGAATTAGGAATCGTGGGAACGCTGCTTGCCAGTATATCGTGTACCGTATGCGGACTCGGCCACTGCAAAGCGGTGTTTGGTTGTTCACGTTGACCACTCCCTGGAGTCGGGGTTGGGGGCGATGAAGGCACCTTGCTCGACGACGGGGGCGTCGTCAAGCCCACTGGAACGCATCGGAACTGAATTGTAATTTACTTCCCCGATCTGTGTAAGACACGCTAGAGTCACTACGACTTGCATCGCTAGTGTCAGAGAAAGTTATGATGGAGTTCAGGAAGTCATCGTGTGAAGAGGAAACAAGGAGGTCTATGGAGAAACAAGCATCTAACGACAAGAAATTGATTCTACATTTAATTTTCTACAGTCGAATGTTATTTAAATCCAAGTTCTGTTATGAAAATGTAAGCAGAGCTTAATCGGGTCAAAAATCATTCGTAGGGGTTGCTTGTGAGATCGTTGTGTGATTTTATGGAAGTCATTGGGAATCACTGAGTCGTTTAAAGTCAACGGGTATAGTTATGGAAGCTTTGGAACACCTTGACAATAGCATGGTGATTTTTTTTCAATTACAATCAACATCGTCGAATTTTAACTCACCTTGATGATGGTGGTGGTGAGTTGCTGGTGAAGGCGCACTGTGGTATGGCGTAGGCGGATAAGGTACGGGGCAAAGTGCTGCCCCAGCCGCAGCTGCCGCCGCGTAAAGGTGGTGATGATGATGATGATGGTGTGCCGGATGATGCGCGTGGTGCGTATGATGTGGGTGATGAGGGTGGTGACGAATCGCCGCTGACGTTGCAGCCCCAACTTTATTTCTAAGAATCCTAGAGATGCTCGAAACCGATGGTACATTGTACTTGTCGCATACCCCATCGGACAACAAACGGTCTCTTATCTCCCATGCGAATATTCCCGGGTCTTTTAATTTCAGTTGTTTTATATATTGCACAACTTTTGGCGTCGTTACTCTTGGCTTACTTCCTCCAATTGCACCAGGAAGAATACTACCTGTCTCGTGATAACGCGCAAGTATTTTACTCACGCAACCATGGCTGACTCGAAGCTGCCGCGATATGTCGCATGGCCTTATGCCCAACTGTGCCAATTCCACGATCCTCAGTCTTACCGCATTAGGTAATGGTCTTCCATTTACGAAGACCCCACCTAATTGATTCACCTCACCATATTGTTGCTGCTGTTGCGCCGTTCCTCCTATTCCGACTCCTCCACTGCTAGTTTCTAAATCCAAACAAAAAAATCACACGCCATGAAAATATCATAAATACTATCGTGTGTAACTATATGATATTCAACAACAGCGGGTGAGACACGAGATAATTACCAAGTTGGAAGATACTTTGCGAAATTATTTGCAAACACTTTTCAACTGCATTCTAATTATCGAAAATACTTCACATTCTGAACTAACGAAATCTTCTTTGAGTAGCTTGCAGTGAGGTCGGATTCGCGTATGGTACAATATTGAGAAGGGTGAAGCGGCCAATTGTGGTCTACATATAACAAATGCTGCGGGCGATCGCATGTCTACAGAAACAAGCTAGAAATTATTTTATTTTCAACTGAAAAGGCACGCGGTGCAGGCGGCTGTGGCAATGCGTAGGATAATTAAGTACCTACACAGTGACAACCGTTCCACGGTGATCTCGTTTTGGAAATCGACCAACAATAAAACAAACACTTTCTTGGTATTTCAGACTCGAATGATCCGCCAGTATTATACCGGTATAGAATTAGGATCTACATAATAATTATATCATCTGGCATTGATTGATTCCGAATTCACAGCGCGTGAAGTTTTTCATTTTGGTATAAAATCAACTATAATTGGAAATAAAATTCAGTATTTTATAATTCTGCGCCTTACTGGTAATTCCTCTTTATCTCGGTTTGGTTGTAAGAATGTGGTAATGACATATTTCCTTTATAATGCGAAGGGCAAAAGTTGAACAACTTAAGAGAGCCTCTTATGTACACTTGGCGTGATCATAAGTGGCGTAGTTAGACACTACGCGATGGGCTTTAGGTTGGCGTAAAATATCCCTAGTCTAGGCAGCAAACGGGGGTTTGATTTTTCGCAAATATCTCGAGAACTGATTGAGATTTTCGAAATTTTAAAAAAGATTCGAAAAGAGGAGGAAATTTCCTCAAAAAAGTCTCGACTCCCGGAACTAGACGACCATTATTTATAATCTTTATAGAAGCGTGAAAATACGGCCGAAAACAGCTAGTCTGGCTTGCGCGCGTCACGCTATGAAACGGCCCACGAGCCAGACTAGCCGTTTTCGGCCGTGTTTTCACGCTTCTAGAAAGATTATAAATTATGGTCGTCTAGTTCCGGGAGTCGAGACTTTTTTGAGGAAGTTTCCTCCTCTTTTCGAATCTTTTTTAAAATTTCGAAAATCTCAATCAGTTCTCGAGATATTTGCGAAAAATCAAACCCCCGTTTGCTGCCTAGACTAGGGATATTTTACGCCAACCTACAGCTCATCGCGTAGTGTCTAACTACGCCAGTTATGATCACGCCAAGTGTACGTATATGTATGAAATACCTTATACTAGGCACGTGCCTGAATAGTCATTCATTCATTTGCCCCTCAAATTTCTCCACCGGAGACAAGAGTTGGAAATAAAAGTAAGTAAGTATAATCGTCAGCTAAGCTCTAATGAGATGCATACGCACAGTTCGAGTGGCAGCTTCCAACGGGCGGTGGGTTAACACTTAAGTTAACAGTCTGCCCCTAAGTAACCCTTAATTAGCGAACTCCTTGCCCTAGCAATTGCCCCCAACGTTGCATTCCGGCCTCCAAGATCAGATGGGAATATTGGGGTGAACTTTAGCCGCATAGTTGTACGACATTGTCGACCCTATTGCTCAAGTTCCTCAAAGTAGATCTATTATACATGCAGTCTGCAGCTCTTATATCCGCCGAAGTAAGGGTCAGAGGCTATCTTTAAACTTTGACCGTGTCGACCACGTTTGTCTGATTTTCGAAAACTACGAACACGAATAACTATTCGTTTATTATATCGCTCTAACCGGCGTTAGATTAAAAAACACGAAAACTCATTTCGTCTTCAATCTCTAATACAAGTTACACTTGAATCCCTACGATTTATTCCAGTACCAATGAAATTAAACGTTTAGGATGATTAGGATTTCAATACAAAGTGATCTACCTTTGTGATACAAAATTGCAAGATGTATAATGTCTCATATACTTTAGCATAATGAGTGAATTGAAACGAAAAGGGATGTTTTACTAATGTGTTTGGTATCAACGGTTACAAGTTTCTCATACATTAAGTGCGTACGGGTTATCTTCGGATTCCTTTAGCTTGAGAAATTCAAATAGTGAGAACACGTAGAGGACAAGATTTTATAACATTCGACCGCGTATACTATTTTAGTGTACACGGCGTGTGTTACGCTTTGAAGAAACAACTGGGATCCTATAACTCGAAGCCTAGCCTGTTGGGACAAAAAGTAACCGGCTGCACTAATTGTAAAGGAGAAATGTGCCTAATTAGTTACTTTTTTTACTTTTCACTTTGTTTTTTTTTTTGTTGTTTTTCACCGCCCTTCTAAAGAAGAGGAATAGAAGAAGGGCCATCTATACATGTTCCGACGACGTTCGCACGGAGTTTTATACACTCACCTCATTTCCTGAGATGTCAATCACTTTTATGCTCCCTAATTTTCATACATAAGCTGAACAAATTTTAAAGCAATAGTTGTCAAAACATATACAAAAATCTCGCGTTTTTTTCTTCTCTTACTCCGCAGTAAATCAGCGTATATCCAATTAATTGGACTAAAATGATAAAATATTTCGCTGATACGATTACGATTGCAGAACGTATAGAGAAAATAGTTGTGCAGAATCTTCGCCAATCTATAATACGCAGATGAAAATTTGTGACATTCGGTATTCTATACAGCGAGATGCATCGAGCTGATGTTCCTTTCTATTCATTTAATGGGTGCCGCGAAAATTCTTTAGAATAAGTTATGTTATGAATTTGTGCCACTGATGCGATTCACGAGTAGCCTATAAGAAGAGCATGTTATATAGTTTAAAATTGGCGCGAGCTCAAGTCCATTTCGCGGAATATTCTGCACGCCTTTGGCATTCAATTAGCCGTACATGAGAAAATTAACCTGGAGGTGGGAAACTCATTCGTCAACAATTCCTCAGCGTCTTAGTTATATATATAATACGTCTCTACTTAACAAGAGCATTCTTATACAGAAGTTCATGGTACGAAATTCAAATTATATACACACAGCGTATAATAATCTGTTCAACATTTTTCACGTTATACGTATATGCGTGTTAATATATGAATTGATGTACAGATATTCATCCATAAATTTCTACCTATAATCTTCATATTTACATAACATAGATTAAGCCATCATGAATCCAGGCAAAAAAGTGTTGAAATCTTATTGGAGAAATTTGTCGCGCGCAGTAACTACTTACTTAAATCGGAGCTAGTCGCAACGCCCAACAAATTGTTTGATAAATTCGGCATCAACGAAAAATTGCAAGAGTTAACCATCCCATGACCGTTAATTTACCCGCATGTTATGTAGATATAGTTTATTATAACGCATGTTTCTGCTGCAGTGGAAGCGGCGTCTTTTTTTTTCCGGCCATCAATAACGAACTCCTGCAGCTATATTCGAACCTAGCGAGCTTTCCTGCGTAAAATTTTGATTTTCTTTTTCTTCTTCCACCCCGGTTTCTCTTTCTATCTTACTTTTCGAACGTATACATATAAAAAAAATATATAGACGTACAGAGAGGAAGAGAAAATATATAGTCTGCAATATCTTGCGAGTTCTCGGAAGAGTTTCAACGCCGACGGAGACGCGTTTTTGCCGGCGTTTTATACGTACGAGTTGTAGTACCGCAATATATTCGTTTCTCTTTCCATCTTTCTCTATATGTACCCGTTTACTCCTCATTTCATCGCCATTACTTTTTTTTTTCTTCAAATCTCTTTCCTCTTCTCTGCGCGCTGGATGCGCACGATGATGCCGATGGTCGTATACGTCTTCGCTATACGAAAATCATAATTGTCTTTTACCTAAAAGTTATACACCGAAATTTATTTGTTTAGGGCAAAGACTGCAGGGTGATAATAGAATTGAATCAAACATATACCTAATCCGATGTAGGGTTGGGTCGTTATTATTAGAGCCTGTAGCTCACAATGCAGGTTGTCGTGTCAACTGTCAGTAATAAATATTGCTCATTGCAGCAATTATATATTTATAAACATATATAACTGCACGATTATTACAGGCTAGGAAATGAAGATATAAACTACGGCGCGACTCGATTCGTATGCCAAGTAATTATTTTCTAAAAAATAAAATAAAATGAAATTATATTAAAAAGTGAAATGTTTCCGCAATTTAGAGTTCACAGATTCAATTATTTATAACTAATGTGACGAACGTATTTGTAGTCGAAAAAAATATACTCTCAAATATTCACTCAATTCTTAAAGTTTTCAATTGAGGTATAGTACATTTACCTGTTATACGATAGGTATACAAAATGAAATGCTTGGCGGGGTGCAGGTTCGCGGGGGCGCGAGTGCGTAAAAACGCGTGTATACCACGGAGGCATTCACATGCAATATTATTAGAGTTTTTTTTTTAATTTTTTTTTTTATTTTTCTCCCGCAAGGAGTGATGAATGGTTGAGATCAAAGGGACCGACACATGTAGTCAGTTTACACGCGTGTAGTACATGTGTTTAAGAGAACAGGCAACAGGCAACACGCCGTTCTACAGCAGACATGAGACACACTACCGGTAGCCGAAGAACGTGTATGTAAAGTTACGTTGGTTCACGTTCAGTTTCACGCCGTACGTCCCGCGCCCGAAAAGCTGACGGAGTTGGTTGCGACGGAGGTGTCTGCGGTGGTAGATTTCTGTGGTGTACCAACAGCGCCTGTATTTGCCCCGTTCGGATTCAACTCGAGTGCAACGAGAGGAACGAAGAGCACGAACCACATAGGGTGGTGCGAGGTTTTCCTCAAGTACTGAGAGGCACGGGGGGAGGTTCCACAGGGTTTTCGAAGGTTCGAGGAGGCGGGACCAGACGCGTGATGGATGTCAGTTTCACCAGTGCTATATACCGATCCTCTTATATACATATACATAGAAACGCCGCGTGCTGCAGTAGCTTTATATTTAAGCTCGTGCAGGAGGAGCGGAGGACGGAACAAGATCGCTTCTTATTTTATTTAATTTCATTTCTTTTTTTTTCTCTTCATCTTTCCTCTCCACTTTGCTCTATATACTCTTACACGCTATACTACTCGGATGCAGATCGCCTCTTTCTTTCCTTTACACATATATTTAACCGTAAAACAACTCGCTCAAAGACCTGCGGTTCAAAGGACATAAGAGATATGTATTTCGAAGAAATAAAATTAAAAATAAAAAAACCCATTTATTATCTATTTTCTTGATTATATATTTTTCACTCTGTCGTCGAAACTCGATCACCGTATCAATATAAATTACTTTATTTCACTCAATTAGGATCCGAATTTCAAAAGCTTGTTCGGAAAGCTTTGAAATTTGTAACGTGTTTGAATTAGCGACAACAAATAAGTCTGTATGAAACATATAAAATGTTCTCCTCGTTTTTCTTCTTTCTGAGATTTCTTTCCTACACGATTTTCCATGTAACAGGGACCATATGATTTGAACTTTGAACCCGCGGCGCATTACCGGTGTTTTTGAAATTCGAAACCCTGGACGTAATTACATCCCACTGAATTTTCAGCCAAAATGATATACTATATGGGGCATCCGTCCTAGAATCAACGTCTAGACCTTATTCAACTAAGAAAATCTGCATCTGCAGTGTTAATTTTTTCTCCGCTCAAAATTTTTAATCAAAATTAAATGCGACCAAATTTCTCTGACAGAGATCAAATTTGTGTAAGTTCAATTTAAATCTGATCTAAAAAAATATATTTTGTCCGCCAACACGATATGTGTAATTATAAGATAAAAATTGTATACCATGCGATGAAAATTGTGATACAAATTTTTGTTAGTTAATTATTTTTCTTCGATTGATTGATCGCCATAAAAATATTATGCATGCAGAATATACATAAAACGGCGTTGTATTATATACTAGCTATAATTAGGTATACCCTATGTACTTCCAAGGAGAGCGTAATATAATTATCTTATGTAAAGTCGATAATCGAATCTGTCGAGGAGGCTTTAAATCTTGTCGCGTAAGTTGTGAAACTGAGTAAACAAAAAAAAAAAAGAATATAAATATAAATACAAATACTAATCCTGTATTATATATTTACACACATATATATCGGGATCGATTGCGGGAACGTATATACCGGGTTGTCGTACGTGATCATTAAACCGTGACGATTAAAAATCCTTCCGTTGCAAGCTTCGAAAGCTACGAAGTAAACGCCGCATGGTAGTCGACTTTTACATACAATACACGTCAGAAATGTATACGGGGTGTCCTTAAAGCTCGCGTGCATTTGCATATAAAAAATAGTTAAAACGACGCGCCCTGATATTTTTTACTGCAGTCCTCTAATAAACGCGGCGTGCTATTATGAAAAATACAAATAACGCATGTAAAAATTTTAGACGCGACGAAAAGCTCTGCGGGACGTATGAAAAATGACGAATAAAACGTGACGTGAGCGATGAAACGACGAGGTATATAACTACCTGTATAGGTGTATACACAAACGTAAATATTATATCTTACACACTTATATACCTATAATATATAATATAGGCGTCAGGTAACCTCTGAATTGTATATGGAGTCCCGAAGGGGGTTCGCGCAACGCTAATAAAATCACCAGCCTGCAATTCTCTTTATGGGTATTATATGTTTATTATTGTTATTTTTATGATTAGTATTGTGAATTATTGTTACTGTGGCTACTGTTGTTATCATCATCATCATCGATATTATAATTGTTACTGTCATTTTTTTTTCCTATTATCATTATTACATAATTAATTAATCGATGAACGTAATATACTTTAGTCAATCATTTTTTTCCATTAGCACCGTCAAAATGTAATCAGGCATAGATAATGGAAAATCGCGTTTCAAGCAGCTAATAATGCGGATAAAAATAATTTTTACAAATTTCTGCTCCGTTATAATTCTGATCTCTGCACTCTACACTTACATAGATATTTGTGCAAATCTTAAGTCATAATTCGGAGTAATTCACGCAGTCCAGATCAGCAGTGCAGCAGAACTTTGCAGTGGTATACGGGCATGGGAAACAAGACCACGGGAACTGATATAGCAGGGAGAAAAAAAAAAGGAAGAAAAATATGTATATAAATGGAGAGCGAACGCGAAGGAGAGAATGCCGACGCACCGACACACGCACGTAATAGGTACGATCGACCATGATTGATTCACCGGACCGCTTGATTAACTCTTCACCTCGGTTCGCACGTACGGTATACCTATAAATATAGGTACAAGTACCAGTACATAGGTATGTATACAGGTACATACAAGTGTTCGCCCTGGCCTGAGTATTATTGCCTGTAATCTAACAAATAATCTGTACTTGCACATGGAATATATTAAAAACGGGTTTCTTTCATTCTCTTTTCCTTTTTTTTTTAACTATCTATTCCGATATTTTTGAAACTATTTTTTAGTGAAAATGACATCTCGTAGAAAGGAATAACGAAACAAACGAAAGCCCGCTGTTACCCAGGCGCCCATTGGGATACCATAAATCCCATGACGGCGCCTATAGAACGTCATGTGATACGTCGCTCTACCTGAGACGATAGTATATAATTTAGCAAAGGGTGTCGCGGTAGCTCTTTTTTAGGAAAAAAAAATAGCGAGCGAATTTGAATTAAATACCCGTGTGCATATACTATACACATATTTTATACATCTCTACCAAACCTAACCTGAGTAATATCGACAATTATATTATACCCACAAAACCGTATGTGATGTTATTTATTGTATACATACGTGGGACTGCAAAAGCCTTGTAACATGTATATGGGGTATAGGGTATGGTGGAGTAGATTGAGGTAGGTTGGGGTTGGTTATAGGTGAACGTAGAGAAATTCGAACCCCGCAAGAAGACGGTCTCTTAACATATTTTCGGAACTGATTCTTGAGTGTTTGCGGAGTGTCCTTTGTCAACTGAGGATGGACCGCCTCTGAAAGCTGTATTTAATATTTATTTAGAACAAACAGAACTAATTAAACACTAATGAATCTATAACTACTCTCTATACTCACGCCGTTATATTCTGTTTCTACGATGATCTGCAGTATACCTCAAAATTCGTGATAATTATTTCAGAATTTTACGATCAAGAACCATTCGGATTAGAAGCACTTTTTCAACTCATACGTAAAGACCGCGAACCATATAACATTTTATATTGGAGGTGAAAAAAATATTCTGTTTAGACGAAAAAACCGGTTCAGTTGACAAAGAATACCTCATATTATTAGTTTATGCAGACTTTAAACTTCGCAAACTTCTGAAACTCAACGATCCATTCGAGTTCACTCTGGCCTAACCCAACCTAATCTCTGTCCCAAGTCAACTCTTCGACTCAAAAAGTCATCCCACCGAGTAAACTGCTACTGTGCACCGCTCTTTGTTCTTTCCTTTTTTTTTTTCAAAATCTAATAGGGACAGATTGATCACGACCCTCAGCTGTTTGAATCTGAGTATCCGAAAATATCGTATACGAATAGATGAAACCTATAAAATTGTGCAGTTAAAATTTTTGCAACAATGCAACGAAATTGCAACAATGTAATGACAGCGGATTTCGAGCTTTCTTCTATTTTGATGAGCGATGAAATTTTTTCAATTTTCAGAAAATATTACAATGTATGGATGATTTACGAAGCATAGTCGATAATCCGATTGTTTTTTTACCTTTCGAAAGCACGAAATATGTATGTAGCATTGTAAGAATAAAACTAGTACGTCATTGTATTCGTTGTCTATACGCATTAACTTTCGACCACAATGAAATATAGAACCTATTTTAACCTTTTCACTTCATCTCCCTGAGCAATTCTCGGTCCTGACATAAAATAGCTGGGGTATAGATAACCTCGACTGAACAAAAAAGATATACGGCTATCACATATTCAGAAATTATAAATAAATGTAATCAATAATTATATGGTATGATCGGTGGCAATGAACTTTTACGTGTAATAACGTGTTTGTATATATAATTATGGTGATATTGCAGCAGTTAATGAAGGTTGGATCGAGGATTATCCGCAGGAATAATAGAGCGTGTGAATTCACCTGCGTTCTTTTGTTTTATTTTGTTTTTTTTTGACCTTCCCTGCAATTCGATTTACGATTGCACCCTAAATGAGAATAATGAAAATTGAAAACGAATGAATTATCGGGATGAAATGTGAGTCATGACGACGAGACGTTGGATAGATTTAGACAGCTTTCGTTGCACTTACCATGCACCGCTTGATCCATCTGAGGGCTGAACACCTTGCAGAGCCGTCGGCTACATGCAACAGCGAAGCTATTGAGCTTTTTCGTGTTTTATATATTTTTCCCGTTTATTGTTGGAGCGGTAGAATTCAACTGAGGATTGTCTGCAGTTTGGTGGTGTCCCTCGAGGAAATTATCAATTCGAGTGTAATATTTTCGGTGAATATTTTGTTTTAAGAATTCACAAAAAACGTGTCACGAAGATAAGTAGGAGGTAGCCATATGGTGGTGTACGAGGAATCGGATTATCTCGTTTTATCGTTTGAAAATATAAATACCGTTGAAACAACACTTGATTCACTAATTGTCGTTCTTTCGATGTATCTTCTGTAAAACAATAGCCGCGTCTCACTCTGCGCCAGTTAACATTTTCCGTTTAGATCCAGATTCGAAAGATGCGATGGAAACAGTAGCATAATAAAAAATTCAAACAAAAAAGCAAAACTAAATAGACGTGTAACTAGAAGAAGAAAATCAAATGAAATGAAATGAAAATAAAATAAAAAAAAAAAATTAGACGTCAAAAAAACAAATGGACACGGTCACTGGTGCACAGCTTGCCCTTCGCTGCCTCACTGACTGAGGCGACAGATTTACCAGAGCAGAAATAAGAGATCTTTTGACTATAGTCTTTCCGTCTCTTGGCCGCTCACTATGGCTCGGTACGCGATCGTGTTGGTGGGCCTCAAGAGAGCGTAGGTGGATTAATGTGTGTGAGTGCATCGTCGTTACGGTTCGTGCGCCTGCGTGACCATGCGAACCACTCGTAGGGGGTGGCCTGGCTAACTGGGAGGAGCCTGGCTGCTACGGGCCATTGATGACACCACGCACCGTGGGGTTACGCCCACTTTCCGCTCACGCGCGTACCTATAACTGGTCGGGGACTTGATTTTTACCGGTCTTTTTGATCACCCCTTTAATGCCACACATCGCTCGTTTTTTTACGCATACACCGAACCAAGTCTCACTGTGCTACGGCCGACAGGAGACGCGTGTGCAGATTTTCCTATGTAATAACTGCAACTACATACCTACCTAGGTAAATAGATGCAGATTTTCTCATGTAATAACTGCAACTATATGTATCTAGGTAAACAGATGTTGGTATATGATGGCACTCATAGACTTGGAGTGTAATTGTACAATATCCAATGTGAGCCACAGGTCTTGTATTATATTAGACCATTTTCCACGAAGATATTATGATATCGAATCGTACTTTTGGTGCTGAGACTTTGCAGAATTTAGACTAAATTTTCTACAGTTCTCCGTTTCTGAACCATTATTGCATAGCTCATGCTATACGATGATAAAGGGAATTCAGAAACGTGCAGGATGCTTGAATTTTTCAATTGGTTCTAGCATCTACTTATTTAGCAGCACGGTATTCTTCAGATTCAGAGAGTAAGTTTTCACCCCAATTGAAAGCAAAACTAAGCCATTTTGCAATAATAAAAATCGAGACAGTTTTCGAAAAATCAGAGGGAGGAAGTTTCAATTTTCTAAAATAAAGCATATAGGACTACTTTTTAGGAGGGCTTTCCCGTTGAAAATGGAAACAATCTAGAAGATTGTGCATCTAATATCCAAATTGAATTTAGAGTGATAAAGTTCCCATTCTTTTCCGCATTTTATTCACTTTTTCTTGCATCTCCAAGTCCATGCCGACTTCTTTTCTTTCCAGGCTCAACTCTTCAGGTTTTCAGCCTTTGTATGACATTGTAACAGGGCGGCAACCGAATGAATGCACTGTTCTATATAATTGTAATAAAAATTGTTGCATCATCAAATAATACAACCAATGATCATTTTTTGCGTATTTCGATTACGGTAGATACCTTCAGTCCTTTATAAATTTTGATATTTCCTATTATATATATACCAATATCTTATAACATACGATGCACAATAGCTAATAAATATATAGCGAAGGTGCAGTACACGAGGAGGTAAGTATTATCCCTATATAAGTATGTATACCTACGGGATATTGGGTATGAAACGAGCAAAGGCCGTTTCACCTCGCGAAGCAGGGAATTATCTGGCTGGGAGCCCAGATTCTAAATTTATGCGTGTTTTCATCTGGCCAGTATATAAGAGCCGCCCTGTAGTAGCCCCGCTTGCTATAAGGTCCCTTTCATTTTGGTTTCGCGTATGTATTTTTCTGCAGCATCTGCACTCCGCGTATACGCTCAAGAAGGAAAGATCTGGTGGTGCTCATAGCGCCAGCAAAAGCTCGCCGCGAGTGAGCTAGTATTATAAGAAGCTCCCGCAGCGACCCGTGTAACTTATGCACGCGCCATATTGTCACGATAAATTTGTATTGCCTGCAATGAGAATAGGTAAACGCAGCATATATTATAACCTGCACCAATGCGAGTTTATACGTGCATGCAGCACAGGGTGTTGAATTTCGAAGAATTAGAAAAAAAAAAAATTGCTCACTTTCGAATTATTACAACATATGCAGTACCGCAGGGTTTCCCTTCAAACGGGACACCCCATTTCTATATTGCACCGCCACCGCTGCTTGTCAAGTGCGGTTTAATGAGACCAAAGCTTACAGGTGAGCTTTGGGTTCATACACACCTCATAACAGCTGCCAACTATATGCGAATTCATTTGAAACCACGACTACCGCCTCTTACCCGTTCATTGCATTTATGTTGACGACTACCCTATACATCATTCAGTTTTTACATACTTATAAAGATACCTCCATAAATATAGTATAAAAAAAAATTGAATCGATTCTCACTTTACCATTCGATCATCATCGAGCAACGATATAGCCTCCACTGCAGTGTGGAATAAAATTTGTTTGTTTAAAAAAATCTTCGATTAACAATTTATGATCTATATGATATACTTTTCTTAATACCACGCGCGATAGGATAATCATATTGCTGCAGGGCGAACGAGAATTTAAACTTGCATTAACTTATACGCGGGCTAAACTCATCAACGTATATTCGATACTATATGTGCTGCACAATCCGTGAATGAAAAGAATAATTATTGATTGATCAAACTAAAAATTTATTTTAGAATTGATAAAAGTTGAAGGAATAAATTTGTTGTTCAGCTGTTGCAGCATGAAATTATTCTTTTGTTGGGTTAATAATATATTCTGATTGTTTCAAAATAAAATTTTTCTATGTCGTGTGGCGCATCAGATCACTCTTCATCTGTCTACGTCCTGATCTATACCGAGCACGTACTATTAGCATTCAAGTAACCAAGCACATAACTTGGGATATACGTTCCATAGATATACATATACTCGGGCACAAGCATGCTTGAGTAAATATGCGAGTTACTCTTATGGCTCGCATAGCGTAGCGGCTTAATGGCTCGCGACCAACTTTCAGGAGCGTGTACTGTATATAGTTATATAGTATGTATGCTGTGCTATCGCATAAGCTATCGTATAGCCCGTGCGAACACTTAGGACCGTCTGCACATCCCTGTGCAGAATCTGAAATCCGACACATGTTTAAAAATGAATTTGCAAAATCCCACGAATTCAATTACGTGTGTGTATTATAGTTGAAGAGTTTTCGTTTATTTGAATTATCTAGATATAGACTTACGCTCATTTTGAAAATATACTATACGAAAATTTCAAATCGAATGGTTTTTGAGGCGCATCTAAAAATCCGGTCGTTCAAAGTTGTTCGTCGATTAGAAAAAAGGTACGCCGCGGATAGCGTGAATTTTCTAAAATTTAGGAGTTACGGGAGCGAACGCTTCATTCGGTAGTCCGTTCAGCCCAACGTTTCATCTCGCCTAGCAGTATTCTGGATTGTGGCTCCATCGCACGGCCAATCACAAAATATGAGACTTACAAATTACACTAAGCTCGATTTGAACAGTAAGAAAGTCCGATAATCGATACTGCTTTACCTGGATGTTTGAATTAAAATTATACTGTGCTTGAAATGTACTTGTGATGAAAATACAAAAATACAAAATACCAAATTAAATTATCCCTCCCATGACTGGTTTTTTGAATGGAAGGCTCCGTGTATTTCAATAACTGATAGGATGAGATAAGGATGCATTAAGGAATAATATTATTGACTACATGTAGCAATAATAAAAAATCGAATCGTTGTGAGAAATTCATAAACGGATAAAATAAAAGCAGTTTGGAAAGCAAGAAGATGGATTTGTGCATAATCAGTGGTTCGAAATTGCATTATGTTTATTATTATAATTTTTTCTTTTTTTCCCCGAGATATTATTAGTTGTATAAACTTACGGGCTATTGATAGTATGAACATTATATTGGGCTTAAAACTGCTTAAATGGAGTCAGAGAATATTTAAGATGACATCTGTGTTACAGTTGAAATCTTATTTTACGAAGAATTTTGCTAGATTTGTACGACTAAGGAAACTATGATTGATCGTAAAATGTCGATGAAAATGAATTTAAAACCGGAACATGGCTACAATCCAAGCCGACTGCAGTTTTTGCATCTCGACTGGGTTTATAGCTGCTAAATTGAAGTAGGTAAATATCAGAAGTCAGATATTATTTCCCAGTTTCAAAGATAGCTTAAGGTTTCAATCGACTCCATCATCGGCGAATTGTTTTTATGTACGAAGTGTAACAAATTTTAGTTCATTTGTATCACGTAACGAGTCGCACCTATACTTACGTATCAACTCATGAGCCCTCTTCTTTGTACCGCTCAGGCACCGGCACCATGTACAACGTCGATATATACAAGCTACACTGAAAGCTGAAAATACTGCTAGCCATTACTGGCATCTTCTAGTATCTCTTCCAGCACTGTTACCCCTACCATGTTTGATTCTAACGGAGTTGTTTCAACCGTTTCCGTATCAAAGACAGGTAAACTTGGATCTGGTATTACATCCTCTTGGATGTCTTCTTCGACTTTGTGATTAGGATCGCGATTTTCTTCACACTCTTCCATGGGTGTTGGAGGTTCTTCTTGCACAGACGATACTACATTCGTTTCGATGGACTGTTGCTTCCCTAAACCTGCTTGTGATTCGATTTGCTCCAACTCTTCCATCAAAATCTTTTCCCTTCTCTCCACCTCATCTAGAGTAATTGGAATACACCGGTATAGATAAATAATTTGTTCAAGTACCGATAGATTGTTCAATTGTAATGATAAAAAAAAAATCTATAATTTGATATAGTGCTACCAAATGTAATATCAACTGCGGATTGCATACCATTAAGCTCCTTGGCCGAGCTTGCAAGGAGTGAATCGGTGCGAGGGTGTTTTCGCTTTGGTAGATAGAATATAGCTGGCTGAGTGCGCGTCCGAATAAACGATGCAAGTGGTAATTGAGATGCACGCCATTCCTGAAACTGGCGGCTACGCACTAGCTTAGCTTCTAAACTACGTACTTCAGCCTGCTGGCGTTTTCGTGACTGAAATAGCTGTTGTCTCTCCCGCCGCAACTCCTCTTTCTCCCTTCTTCCAGCTTCCTCTACACGAGCTTCTACCTCCGCTTTTTTGTCTTCCTGATTTATGAAAAGAACGAAACCCATTGTAACCATCTTCTATGTATAATTATTGATTATGGACGATGGATGGAGAATACTTATGCCCATTCCACTGCAGTACCTTAGCTTTGAGTTTAGTTTCTTCTTGACGGAATTTTTGCAGAGTACCAAGGAGGGCACCAAACATTCGTTTATTTCGTTGCCTACTCCGTTCGTCGACTCTTTCTCGTCTGATAACTTCCTGCCGGGAAGGTATTTCGCGTGGCGTTGCAATTACTCGAGAGGACACAGCTGGCTAAATATTTGAAAGCAAATGGTTTAATGCAAATAAAAGTAGAACCGCTCCGTTATCCATAATTTTGAACAGTTTCATTGGATGTGGGCTATGGACTAGCCAAAAATAAGGCAATCACCTTGGTGGTACCATCGTCCTCGTCTGCGCTATCATCTGCATTTGATGGAATACGAGCACTTAACCGACTGAAGACCGTCTTAGGCTCTCCAGCTGGAGCTACCCATCTTCTTTTACCCACAGCAAGATTATTGGGCACAGCAGCAAAATCCAAGACTGTACGTCGACGATCCTCTTGTAGTGGACGTTTTTGAGCAGTTCTGAAGTATGAGGAATAAGAGATAGAATAAAATAGTTTCAACGATTTACTGATCTAACTTCTAAGAAAAGCGGCGAGGCGGAATTAACCTAGAGAAATGCCGACCAACTTGGGTACCAATAATTGTATGAGGGAGTTATCTCTGCGCACTGTTTACAGATAGCAAATTGATTAGATTTACAGTTCCTTTACTAATTTCTGAATGAGAAGACATACCTCGCCGTTGGCTGAAGCGGATTTTCACCTTCGGGAGGGTCTCGTCCAAGAATTTTTTGAATACTTCTATCAAGACCTCGGAGGCTATCACGGGCTGATTCTAACTCAGCCTCAAGCCTCTCAGCTCCCCAAGACTCCCTGGCCTCTAATTTCCGCATCTGTAGTCGTAAATTTATTCACAACTTCAAACTTGGGACCAATTTATTCAATGCCGAAATTATTGTTGTTTAACAGCAACACGTCTACCATTTGCAAAGCACGATCCGTCCCCTTCATTCAACGATTAACCACTGACTTACAAAGGCAAGATACGTGCACTACCTTCACAATAAATGGTAGTGACTCATGAGGACTATCGTCAACTCACAGCAACTACAAATTCCCTAGACTCAAAATACAATATCGATATCATATCGGCCGAGCCTTCATTTCAATTTAGACGCGCGAATCAGATTTGGGGTTGTTCAAATCGTTTTCAAATATTTGAGCGTTATTAGAACAGGTCACCGAAAAAAGAAAGAAGTTTGAGAAATGATGTCAAATGAAGGGCTCACTGGCAATAAAACAATGAACTTTCATGCATGATTTGAATCATATCTGGACGTCAAATTCAATTTTACAAAACCATTGAGACAAAACTAACGGGGACCGGTTTGGCGTTATAAATGGTATCTGTATTTACCGCCTGCGCTGAATTTACCGGCCACACCGCGTCAGCATCTTCCATCTACGATGGACCAAAACCTGTCAGATTCTGCTGTTAAGTCAGGGGTCTTCTACGACGCCAAACTCATCGAAAGCAGACAGATTTTCTCACCCAGGACTGACCGTCTTTACGAATTAATTGTATTTGGATTTGGATAACATAGCTTGAAAAATGATTGAACCTTCCCAATTATGGCTTTTCCATACGAATATTTAGATAGCGCTTTTTCATTGAACTACTGTAATTGATTCAAAACTACCCTCATGGATCTACAAAGTTTCTTTAGGAACTTTCACTTAATGTGAATTAGGTACTTGCAAAAATCTTGGTACCTTGGTATGAAGCTAATAAATCTATGCTGACTATATTTTCATCCGTTAGTTTTCATTCATGAAAAAAATTCAAGTGTATAGCCTACACGATAAAAACTTTTGAGGTTTTTACTCTGGTTAATCAGGGTATGGCCACGACCAATATCCAATATTAATGGGTTCCGATAATCCTTTTTAATATCACGCGCCTCTGGAATTTTTTGAAAATCCATGAGCTTAAAGCTGTCGATCTTTAGTTCTTCTTTTATTAACCATCATCATATTATCTTTACGATTATTCAATTAAAATACAGTCTAAAGACGTAAAGTAGATTGCGTCTTTCAATTCGAGGAGTGGATAATCTGGATTCTCAAATGTATGTAGCTGTAATCTACAGGGCATGTCAACTGAAACCAGTCTGTCACTTTCGGTAAAAGCACGACTCATGTTATACAGTTTTCGAGATGAATGGTAATTAATTTCGGGTGGACGTATGCAATATTTTATGGGCATAATAAAGAACTTTGCAATAAAATTGTCAAGCATTTAAATAATGTGCGATAGGATAAGGAATGCGACATGATTTTCACTATCGCGTTTGTTGCGCGTTACATAATTGATTTATGTTTGCGAATTTAAATCAACATTACGCGCACGCTACACATCATGGATACCCAATTCAGAGAATTTGATGAGTTTCACAACATTGAGAATTCCTCTTTTCTTGTAGTAAATGAACGTGAAATGACTTACAATTTGAGAGGAATCTCGCGCTCGTTTATACAAATGGTTCGTAAATTTCATTGTCAGAATCAGAACCTAAACACCAAGTTCTGATTAAAATATCAGTCAAGATAAGAATAATAACCGCCTGATAAGTAAAAACAGCTAGTTAATAGGAGACGAAGTAGAACGGAGAGATACAGAACGAAGTAAAGTTAAGTGAACTGAGGCATTATACCGACCGAAGGAGAATGTTAATGGCTTGCTTCAGTTTTGTATATGCAGGAAGTAAGGCGCGTCCCGGAGCGGGCTGGCGCCCGGCGCCCGGCATGTACGCAAAAAAGCCGGTTGTAAAAAATACAATAAGACCGATAAAAGTGAGAAAAATCAAGAAATACGCTCAACGAAGACAGACGATGCTCCTTTAAACCCCATCGTAAACACAAGACGCCAGTGTTTCTCAAATTCATTATTTCTTCTCTGCGCGGCGATTCAAGCTAAAGCTCTTACATGTTTTACTACAGACATGATGGGGCCAAGATTTATAGTCTACAATACCGCACGCAACAAAGCACAGTATGTGCCGTTGTGTCTGGAGCTGTTGCCATTGCTGCGACATTTGATAAAAATACACGACTTCATGTGAAATTCTATCGATGGGGTAAATTGCACCGATTTAAATTTTCTTTGGCAACGTGTTCGAACCGCAGCCTAAGCATGGGGCTGATCCATTCATCAATGCACGTTGTGTCGATACAACGAGAATCCTTCGCATTCTAGATATTGTGAATAAAAGGAAAGATTTACCCGAATTATAATTGAAATAAATTAAAGTCCTAGTGGGTTTCGAAGTATCGGAATAATGTCTTGGATCGTGAGTTTGGTTTTTCGAGAGGGACAAAGAAATTTGGAAGGGGTTGCGTGTCGAATAATTTGAACCATTAAATGAGAATCACTGCTCAGTACCCGGGTAAAGATAGTATTGAAAAAGCAAGGGGGTATTCTCAGTTGCGTAGCATCGAGACGTGGCCCAAGTCCCAAGTAGGTAGTATACGGGGATCGACTATGTGTGGCACGTCGTAATGATGTAGCTGTCTTGATTCCACTTGTCTCTTAGTCTTTAAGTCAGATGGGACGTACAATTCTTGTTTTTCTCACTTAGCTCGTTCCCTTTGTCTTTTTATTAATACGGATACACGACTTTATAGGTATCCATATACCCGCGACTTTAAATGTTATGGTAGTCCAGAAAAAGGCTGGCGTCAACGCGATAAGTTGAGAGGAGGTATCGTACGGCAAGGGTACACTTCTTAAGGGTGAGATGAAATCCATGTGCTGGATCCGTAAGTTTACCTACTTTATTTTCTCATTTTCTGGCGCTATACTAACTACTGCAGCGGGGCGGCTACCGTTGGCGGCCAAACGTCGCGTGCTCGCCGGTTGCCCCACGGCTCCAACATTACGCATACATGATATATACGGTACACAAACACAGATAGTACATCGGGGGCGACGCACACCACCGTCACCTACATTACCGTAAAGTCGACTGGTGCCTGCAGGCATAACATCACCACACCACCACCAATATATACCTCAACGGACGGGTACATATGAGAGCAACACGATCATCAGGGTCCATATAAAGGGAAGAAGAGACACGTTTACCAGTCGCCACGGGCCACGAGCCACACTCGTTTGATGCGGTACTGTTTAATGCACGGACGAAGCGACCGCGGTCGGCGATTGGTAATCGGCGGTGTGTGCGTTGGCGCCAGGCTGCATTCTCGCATTCGTTAACTACCACGGTGAAGTAGCGCTGTCCGTACCACAGTATATCATACTGCAGGCAGTGCCGTGTCTCATTTACGAGTAGATACAGATATGCGCCTGGGTATATAGTTACGGTTCTCGCGATAACCGGGATAAGAGGCAAGGATAGCCACTCTATATTATTAAGTCTTATTCGATTCGTTTCAACCGGGGTCGGCATTGATTTGTCGTAATCACTGACGCACCTATAAGGTTTACTATCACCTCCCCGCCCCCGCGCCGTAAAACTACATCGCCACCTGCTGCTTACCGTATCCTATCGACACTCTAAATTCAATTACTCAGATCTTCCCACCCGTCGGCCCGTGTTTTATTTTTACAGGAATGTGGACGCATTCCTATAAATCTCTGCGTCTGGTCCATATAGAAATGGTGAGAGAGAAGGATGGCTGGAATGGAGCGCAGTGATGAAGAGTATGTAAGGAGAAAGCCAGGAATTAAGGAAGAGCGAAGATTGATCGCTTGTTTTCGTACTGTTTTCATGCAACGGGTATTTTAGTTATTCAAAGCACGCTGCAGTTTGTCCCGCTTCAGTCATCCAGCGCTCTGGCACGTGCAGGGTGGTGTATTATTTTTTCACGAATTCATCGTCCATTTATCGTGCGAATTCCTCCGCGAATTCAAAAATACGAATCCCAGAGGTATTTTCTTCGGGTCAATTTCCCCACTTTGTCGGTCATGGACCTTGACTAATTATACCCTCCCTTGAATGCACGTTGGTATGTCGTGCACAAAGTTGATTCGCGCGAGTCTTTAGGCATTATAAGTATAAGGCTTTGCCGGTAAAACTATTCCAAATTCACGGCACTCATCTGTGAAATGAAATGAAAAATTTTTACAACTGTGCCGACATCGCGGACCAATTCGAAGTGTCACGACTCCGACGATTAAAAACGTCGCGAACAGAATCCGAGTTTAGCCTCAAGGAGAACGATCGAATAACGCGAACTACTTTACACCAGAATTATAAGTGCCGCGTTAATAGGGGACTAGACAGAGTAATAATCGGGTATTGGAAGTCTAAAAAATTAATCACGACAGCATACCGATGTTGGGCGATTGTCTATATTGCATTCCGAAAAATACGTGAATATTTACTGCTCGTGAAATAAATTATCTAGTATTTTCTTTGCTGGGTCGAGTGACTAAGCAAAGGTCATAAGTTGAGCAATGCTCTCCTTATCAATGCAAACACCGCTTATACATGCTGGTAGCCCGGCCGAATCATTAGACCAGACTTCACAAATCGAACCTAAACTACCCATGAGGATCTACCAGATACCTATCGGTATACACTGGTCGTTACCGGTTACATTGAGGAATATCCAGAACCTTAGACATCTTCATTGGCACGACGATGAATACATTAGTTGATAAGAAACACGATCATACTCAAGAAATATGGCCAAACCACTGCGAATTCGAAATATGCAAGGTTGAATTTGTCCGTCTAAAGACTCCTTGACGAGAATGGATCGTCATACAGAAGCGTTGAAGTTTAATTGACGCTGATCAATCGTGCGATCGCGTCAAACCCACCAGTTTTAATATGTCGCAATGTTTACGATACAAAATACGAATAAAAACTGATCATTTCTCAGGTATGCGGAAATACAACTCGTGACCTCTTTGTATGTAGAATCAGGATACAAATATGTAATGTACTTTCTTAATTTCTGGAGAGTAACAATTGGCCACTGCAAAGTGACTTTTCAATCTCTTGGGGTAAAATCCTGCGATAACTTGTTCAGGAATTCCCTCATCGAAATCAAGCGACCATTAGGTCATCCAGGTGTCTATTGTAAGGGGTGTGAAAATGAGATGAACTAAAGTTAACGATGGATGTATTTCATACCGCTCATACCAGTCCCAATCGTGAAACGGCGAAACCGCTATCGCGCTATCACTATATTACCGTATGGTAGTACAATTTATAAATTACCTATACATTATATACATAACGCACACTGGGCTCTGGTTGCTGCTACTACGACGTCACGTCGAAAGCGCAGAGACGCCTTGAATCCTGATTTATTTCACGGCGCACTTAATTGCTATTTGGCGGGGCGTTGGGAGCAGAGAGAGACAGATGATCGGGGCGCCTCGCTGCCTGCAGGCGTGTTTATATGCTACCAACGGCACGGGCACCGGCGCGCCTCCGTTCTTCCTGCACCTTCGACGAAAGGAATTCGGTAGCAGAAGCATCGGTTAACTGCACCAAGACATTCTACGAGAAGGCTACGTGTTGCATCCACCATCAATAACGAGGCACAACCTCGTTTTAATTTCTTGCCCAAAAAAGACCTCGATCGTCATTATTTTTGTTGTTATAATCATTTTTTTCTTTTTGCTATCTCTTGTAATATGGTTTCCATGAAATTTATGATTGCAAGATGTATTTCTATCCAGAGGGCATTTTGATTTAGATTTACCCTAAAATTGGTACGTCGCTGAACGTAAATAGCTGTGATGGAATATGTTGCTCACTTTGCATCGCATATTTGATTCTTCGGAGCCAGAAGCAAATATAGCGCTCAAGGAATGCTGGTTGCCAGAAGCAGATCATCGATCATTATTCAAAACCCTGTTATCAACCCTATAACTTATGTTGTACGTTGCAGGAAGAATGGAGCAGCTAACGAAGGATTAACGATTTGACGTCTGGAATTGAATTTGCTTTTTTTTTTTTGTTTTAGGCCAACAACCCCTGATACGTGAATGTATCGAGGTGATTTTCAGTATCATGAAACAATTATCGGCGTCAGGATATCAATGACAGCTTATATGCGCGCTCGAAGGGGACAGCAACCGCCCACATCTGTACCCGGATCGGTTCAGTTGAGCTGGAAAAGCTCGGAAAATGACGTCTGTCGGACGTGATAAAAACGTCGTGAAATACCGCGACGACGGCGTTAATGACTGCGACGGCGGCACGGCAGCGGTGGTGGCAGCGATGACTGGTCATCCTAGCGCTCTCGTCGAGAACTTAGGCTAGCGCATGCCGCAGCTGAGCTGAGCTGAGCTGTATAAGTACGAGTTTCAAAGAGCTTGGCGCGCTAATGCTACCACCGTCTTCAGAGAGTAAACAGAACCAGTAGCAAAAGCAGCAGCAGCGCGAGAGACACAAGTGGTGTTGGAGCAGCTCGAGAGTGCGAGAAGTTCAGTCAGTCTCTGACAGCCGTTGGTGGAATTGTGTAACTCGCGACCCCGTCGCGAAAATTCGTTTTCCCATTCGTTCTCGTTCGTTTTCATTCGTATAAACCCCCCGGGACGACGGATCAATCGTTTCGAGTTTCCAGCGCGAGTTCTCCCACAGTGTTCTTGCAAAGCACGCGCTTTTCCGTGCTTTCAGCTATGGTGTACGTGTACGTGCGTGTGTGAGCGTATTTTTCATTCTTCTGTTTTGTTTTGTTTTTTTTTTTTGTTTTTGTTTTTTGACAACGCTTCATTTATAAGGACACGGTACGACAACCCTGCGCGCGCTACTATAAAACTCGTACCCAAAGGACTTTTACCACCCTCGATCGATGGTTCGATGAAGCTACCAATTATCGTGCGGTCAACGTATTATCGCCGGACCTAATCGGAGATTCGGTGAAAAGTACTTCTTCTTGCGAGCAACTTGTGAATTATTGTCAGCTACAACGAAGTGCTCCGCTCCGAAGAGAAGATCATCGCTGCAGTGAAATTGGAACCAGTGGTCTTTGTATAAAAAAGAGAAAAACTCAAATAGCAAGCGTATACCGCGTAATTCAAATATTGCCCCGTATAAGTTTATAGCTAAGCTCTAGATATCAGACTCTCTGCGGATCTCCAAAATAGATCGAGAAAACAGAGTAGCTACCAGTGATTCGAAGGCATAATCAACACCTTCACCTATAGGACTGCAGAAGATTATCCGGTCGTTGGTTTTCGCAGCCAGCTGCATCGGAAAGCACAGCGTGGTGCCAATAGGACCGGCGCTAGTGCGTTCGAATGTCCGATTGTCGGATTGAGTCGAGCGCCCGCTCGACTACTGCAAGTCGTTTGTCCCCTGAGTGTCAGGGTCAGTGGAGCGTCGTATCGTTTGCCGTCATTAACGGAGAGACCGTCTTCTAGGTCTAGGTAAAACGTCAGTCTATTCAGGGTCGCGGAAACGACCTGAAAAAATCTATTTGATATAACGAGTAAAGACAGGAGTTGAAAAGACACTTGGATGGTGGCATTACCCACCTCAGTCTTAATCATGTCCGGGCTTTTGTACACGCTTTTGGGACTTGCGGCTAGTTCGACGTTACATTGTGCTGTACGTCGGGAAATAAGTCCGTGCACGTGTCGCCGCCAGGAGCTGGCGACCTCAACGACGAGCCATGGAAATGGAAGCCCAACGACAACGGAACTCATACGCGTTGAATGCGAACAAATGCAGTCGTTCACCCAAGTAGCCGAAGCACTTCGTGGAAGATTCATACCGGAGCAGCAAATCACCCTTAGAGTCGCCTACTCACATCTCCAGGACATCTCGAGGCATGACTTCAAAGAACTACGAATGACGATCACCAACCTCCAGCTGAATTACAACAATATCGGGTACGAGTCCTCGAATTGAGCTTCCTAGCTACCGAATGTGGAGAAAAAAGACAAATTTCTCTTTTATCTTCATGCGTATCACTATCCCTGCAAATTACGTCAACCTGATAATATTCATTCACAGTAATATAAGAAATATAAGACAGCATCCTGCTGAACCCTCAATGACCACCCGATTGCCGTAAAAGTTCACCGAGGCCGAGTGCACTAAACGCGGCTTAGGGCAGATCTATACCCCATAACAATTCAGACACGTTTGCAGCATCCGCAGTAATTTTTTATATTGGCCTTAAAATTCGATTTCCTATTTCATCGTTTACGACGAGACCGAGAATAATTAGTTAAAATTGAGTGGACTCCGTAATTGGTTAATTGGTTATTAACCGTTCAAGGATTATTTGCGTCAGTTATTTTAATGGCTCATTGTTCAGCCCGTACAAAGTCAGAAGTTACCGAATTTTAGGAATCTGTCAATTGAAATCGAAACCAATGTTTTAGTCAGACATGCTAACGACGGTGTGCTGACCGATTCATAGTAAAAGTAAATAAAGTCAATTTTCTAATACGTAACTACAGGCGCCACGACGCCTATCACTATACTATATCGAACAATGTTAATGCAATATTAACAAAAAAAAAAAAATATTCAGTTGCACTTGGCAAGTCAAAGGGGCAAAGGTCTCGTGGGTTAAATAAAGTGACGAAAAAAAAAGAAAAAAAAAAAGAAAAAATTCGATCGAACGTATGAGTTGAACTTCGCGAAGACGCACGAGTATCCGCAGATGAACGGCGATGGTTATACTTATATCAATGTTAACGTAACGTAATCTTAATCTCTGTGACCTTTTCGGAGGAGAGCATAGCTATCACAATGCCCTACATTTATCATCCAGCTTCGAGTAATTAAATCGTAAACCACAACAACTTGACATTAAGTGAATACAGAAGCGATAATAGTAATCAGACCGTAATTTTTGACGAACATATTCATGCGTCGGTATATACAACACTTTATTTTCGACGCACTTCTGCGACAAAATTGTACTTTCATCTATGAGGAAGCAGGATTGTGAGAGTGCAGACAGATAAACAGCGCGTAATCTCCACGTCTCAAAAAATCTCAATGCTAATAAAATTATTAATTAATTATAAATCCGTTTGAGCAAGAGTCACGCGCTTCAGATCAATTGGTAATAGCGTGTTCGAGTGACGAGATTTGATACAAGTGTAATTCGTTATTATCGGACTGCTGCTGCGATGCTCCGTGAAGATTGTAATTTCGGTAAAAATCTACGAAGACCTTCGTTTTATCGATGGTACTAGCGACCAATTAATATCATGATGAATCACATATTGAATAGGTTTTCCTAGAATCTATGGCGCAGTAGGGGATTTACATAATTTTAAGCCGCGTGGTCAGCTGATCATTTAATTAAGTATTCCCGATTAAACAGATGTGACCTCTTTCACTCTGCATGGAATATTTGAATCTTTTGCCAAATTTTGCTTTCCACTTTTTTACTCAAAAGTACGATGAATACGATCTTATTAATCGAGTCAGAAAAAAAATTGATACCTAATTGCGAAGAACTGTTATCTTGCGCCGCATTGCACGATCATATGAGTGGCTCATGTCATTTTAAAAGATGCACTTGAAAAAATTTCAGTAGCGGATAATTATTTATCGGAACTGAACACTAGAAGCCGAACCCAATTAAAGACAAATTTTAAATTGCTAACGATTCTGCATGTGGCTAAATACATAGAAATCTTGTTTCGTGGCACGTCACCTCGAAATTTAAAAGGCTCGAGAAATTTTTACCCGATCGCGATCGTTCCACGTTTCCAAAATCTTCAAATCGAATCCTACCTACTTTTACGTTTAGTATATATCAAATTTTTAGATCAGGGGCTAAACGCTTTATCGGAATATGAAGTTTTCCAGATGAGCTGTATAATATCGATTAAAAATAAGTGGGATTAACTATCCGATGTTATGTCGACCTTTAATACCAATTCTCAACACTTATGACATTTGTTTTAAACAAAGTGAGTCGCGTATCAGTAATTTTCCACGATGAGCCACCGAAAGTAAAATCTAAGTAATTCCTAGAAAAAAATATGAATTTATAGGGTATCTAAAAGGTTCCGAATCATCAGAGTATGTATACTGACTTACGCGTAAACTTCGTGATATATCGAGCGAACGAGTCACTCTATTAGCGATTAACTATAAAGAGGGAGTATTACATTTTTAATCTTTCATCTTAAAAGACTGCAATTATATTTGGATAACGAACCGATGATCCAACTACTACTTTTTTTTTATTTTTAAATCATTTCCAATTGATTGATTACCAATTTCCGAAGCATAAAATTAATCAGACTCCCGGAGTTTCGGGCGGTATATCGTCTTTGATTTTTTTTTTATTTTATTTTATTTTATTTTTTGCTCGAACAATGTAACTTTGATAAGCTGATTGTTAGGGCAATGTCTTTATTCCCGATACGGAGATATTAATGAATGTCCATAATATAGTTTGTGCATGCTAGAAAGTCAAAGATGTAGGGGATAACTATAATGAGCGTTGATAAGCAGGTGTTTTACATTGTAAAACGGATATTTTAACAAATTAACGAAATAATAAGCCGTCGAAAAATTTTAGTTGAGATTACGGTATACATTTAGTTGAGTAAGATTTTTCCTGGTACTAATTTATACGGTCAATATCGGTTGAAATGTTGACACGTAAGACGATGATTTTCGGATGAGTGAAAAAGAAAAATAAATTAAGAGAAAAAAAATTTGCTGAAGTTATCGTTGACGGCTACTATAGTTAATGGATATGTTACGATACGCATATGATGATTCTCAGAAGCGAATAGTGTAATTGCGCAATACTTTTATCTCAATTCATAGACTAGAATTGCTGTAAAAGTAATTATTATTATATTTGAAAAAAAGTTAAGATTGAGATATTAAACGAATAAATTATGCTCGCGAACGTTATACCGATGCGGAAGTACTGTGAATTTTGTATTCTAGATTCACTTCATTGAATTTCATTTGGATCATTTCATTTGTAGAAACTCGTACATATATTTTTTTTTTACATGCTAATGCTGATAAAACTGTACGATAAAAATCATATTCACGTTTCTATGCACAGAGTTCTGGATGGAGAAGCCTTCGCCGGCCTTGGAAGGACGATGTATTTTAGTCTCGCCGACAACGAAGTACCCGCCATTCCGAAACACGTGTTATTGCACTTGCCCTTACTGCGGACCTTTGACATCGGACGAAACAGGATCATGCGTGTAGAAGCGGACGATTTCAAGGTTTGCCATATTTCCCATATGATTTCTATAGCTTATATAATTTGCTGAATTTTACTAGCTTCTTATCTGTGGAACTGCAATTAAATTACACTCACAAGCGATGCGTGAACTAAGTTCCGTACCGATAAGTTAATGGCCCTTTCGATCGAAAAGACGAAAGAGAAATGTAGCGAGTTGGGGATCAGTGGAATTGGGGGGAGTGAGAGCAAGTATGAAATCAGATTGTGAGATTTGGCGTATCGGACGATGGGATTATTTTGACAATACTTTTTGCGAAATTGTAAAAAACTATCACCTGATTACGAACACACGATTCCAATCATCACTTTATGAATGTGGTACGTGCGGACGTCTGGCATTAATTAATGAAATCTGTAAGTTGGATATTATAGAAGCGACGGCTGTGAAAGGAGAGTAAGAAAAATTGATTGTGGATCGTTATTTTCACGGGTGTAATCGAAGACCCAAATAGTAAACAACGCTGGGGGCCGAGTGGAATAAATAATTATCGTTGCTAGTTATATCTATGCTGGAACGCTAGACAAATAACTGCTACGTGATTCTATAAGCCCACATGCATTGTTTGCACGTAAACGCGTCACTGATTAGTAAATCTTTGTGATTAGAATTGGGTGCTGCTGTTTTGCGTTTTTATGTCTTATACGGTTATACCTATGTTTTTTCTTGTTATGCATTCATTCATGTTATTAACTTATTTTTCATTCTGCTTCCGGCCGTTTATTTTGTAAACGCGACTACACGATATCTGCATCACATTTTTACGTTTTAAATACGTTTCTAATCCTTTGAAACGTCGCAATAAAATTAATCTATTGAATGTGATGGTTGACTTGCAATAGCGCGTTGATTATAATATCTATAGCTTGTTTCTAATTTTTCTGAACAGAAAATTCTTAACCGTAAATAAATCTGCATCCGACTCTAATTATGCAGGAGAATATTTTCGAAAACAACTTTTTGAATATGTAGGTATATATCAATTCGGGGAATTGCGAACATTCGTGCGAGTGATATGGTCATCATAATTATACTTGTTAATTTATTTTTATTGGGGGGTGATCGGTTTTAAATCTAAATGGGCCAGTGAGAACATTTTCACAATTTTTTTAAGTATATTTGGACATTTGGAAACGGTTGCTTCGATAAAAGGATTATCGATATATCTGGCTACTGTCGGTAAAATTACAGTAGAAGTGTGTAACAATATTTGCGACATTTTGATAAAAAGAATATAAAATCATTCATTCATCTTGTGACATGAAACATTGTTCAGGGGAAAAAAATTCTTCAGAAACCTCAAGATCCTGAAATCAGACAAAACTGACTGTACTAGCAAAGAAAAAAAATTGATTTGAAACGGAACCGATTGAGAAGCTTGTCTTATTATAAAGGTACCATTTCAAAAGATCGGTAATAAATTATAAATCCTAGATGACCGATATAAATAATTGGACATAATTATAAATCTGCAGATAATGGTTAATTATCCTAAATTCGAAAGTCCATTCAGCATGCAACGAAAAATTGTAGTGTTCGCATCGAGGCTGCAATGCGATGTTTAATGCGGGTCTCATTGGCCCTCTGAACTCTTTGGAATTGAAGTGTTTTTTTATCTCCACTTTTTGTTGTTGTGATTGTTTCGTTTATTTTCACGAGTTTTTTTTTTATTGGGTTTTTTCACAGAGCGAAAGCTGAAACTTTGATAAGGATGATGCAATGTTACGGTGGCGTGTGCGTATATATTTTTTTGTTTCCTCTTCAATGATCGCGACTTTATTGGGCGAGCGATAAGCCGAGGACGTCGTTGATTTTTACGTTCAATCTTGTCGGGGTTAGGCTTGTCAGTTGTCCGTGAAAAGGCCAGCGCTAATAAGCGCGAATGAAACGCGTGGTCAATCGCTGCTTGCTGCAACCCTTGGGGCAAAAAATCGGCGGGCGATTAGTTGAATACCGTTTTGCCATAGGCGTTATCATTTCCCGCTGTTTTTTTTTTTTCGTCGGTTGAACGTCGCCACGTTGCCACGACGTACCCACACTAAAACTTAAAGTCCATTCAATGATTCGCTGCCATACGTCGTGTCGTTCACGCGCAGCAATAACAATAAATCAATTAAACTTGTTTCATTATACGTTTACTGTTTGTTGCCGCTCATCACAGCGTGACTATCGGATCCGTCCGACTTGGAAGGAGAATGAGAAGTCAACAAGGCTGTCATTCTTACAGAACTCTATAAGTATACGTCTTATGCGAAGTTAATCGAGCTTGACTTCACCATTCATGTAGTCGCGGGCAAATAGTGAAACGATTAAAATTTGTACCATACCTAATTTAAGCTCATTATAACTAATTACAAGGAATCGACTAACTTTATTACGCTCGCGTATGATGGTGGATATCGTTGAAAGAATCATCATTACCATCACTATTCAAATTATCACTCGAAACTATTTTTTGTGTACACGGAAACTGAAGTTATTAAAAATTTCATTAGATAAATGCAGCCATTGTAGAGATAGGGGTGATTTTATCACGCCCCACAGAGTGACTCGTGCATCTTAATTGCATCACGTGCAAAGACTGTATAGTATGTCCAGTGCAATGATATCAATTTCCATCAGCTGCTAGGAATTGGTTGCTTTGTTATCGAATAAGCCGTGTGTGGATATTCGATAATTGACAACGACAATTTAGTTGTGTGTACACAGCCATACACGTACACAACTCCCACATATGTAATCATGTAAATATTTTCGACCTACAATGAGATTTTGATACCTACTCTCGATGCGTGTACATTATATTATATTACCGTTCATGTATTACACATCCCTGATTTATGCATGGACAAATTTTGAGACACAAAATCCCAGCTGCTTTTAATTCACCGATAGGTTTAAAAAAATGAATCAAAGCAATTCAATATGCGCATGAATTAATTAAATATGCTTTGCCGATGAAGCACTCAAAAATTATAAGTACATTATCTCTGCTGTATTGTGGATAACAGCGTTAAAAGATTTTCGAATTAATGAATAAAATAGCTTTCTAAACTCGAATATTATTTGAATTTCAGTACAATCCTGGAATCCAGTATCTCGTTCTTGCCGGCAATTCTTTAACAGAACTCGATCCTGGCTCTTTGCCACCACTTCTGAAGCATCTCCATCTGGGAAGAAATAAATTGGATTCTCTGAACCGAACCCTAAGGTAAGTCAAGTGAAATATCCTAATTAAAATTTTCTACAGAATTTCGTGACGTAATATATTCACGCGAAACTATGCTCCTGCCTGCTGGGGGGGGAGGGGGGAATATATTTCGGTCCCCTTGAAACCGCAGATCATTTATCCCAGTTATTGCGATGAAATCACATGGTAGCTCGGGTAAACAAGTATTATACAAGGGCGGTCTCGTTGAAATTTTGCCAATTTGAAAATTAATTATATTAGTCTTGAAAATAAATTTATTGACCCTTTACAATCCGTGCAGGGATCTGAATCAACTGGAATGGCTGTTCTTGAATGATAACGAGCTTACGACTTTAGACGGCGAATTATCAACAGTGGGACGTAATTTGAAAATGCTTCATGTCTCCAATAACAAGTTGACCCATCTGCCACCTGAATTCCGGCTTTTACATCGCTTGGATGCTCTCTTTCTACACAATAACAGAATACGAAGTCTAGATGGAAGATTACAAAAAGCACGTCACCTGGAAAGGCTAACGCTTTACTGCAATGAACTAGAAGAGGTGAGCGATCGTGCTCGTAGTCGGAGAGAAATTTGCCTGATATTACAATTCGTGAGAGAAAGAAAAACAAAAAAAAAACAAAAAAAAACCTATGATTACAGCTATCGGAAGACGACTTCACGGAAGCAGAAAGTTTAGAGGATCTCCAATTAGGTCATAATTCTATAAAATCCCTCGGACGAGGTATTGGAAACGAGAACGGCAACAGTGCACTTTTATCCCTACGTTCTTTGAGATGCCTCAATTTAACTCATAACGAACTACGTGAATTTTCATTTTCCGATTTACGCGGACTGCGTAAACTACATCTCGTTGACCTATCTCACAACAGGATCGCGGAACTGGTCAAGGGGCGGACTGCCACTGAGGTTAGTCACGTTCATAATCAACCAATAATTCAATTCCGAATGCCGCTTGAAAAACAGCGGAATTATTAAATTCCTGACGAATTGGGGTATAGATAGGGTCAATGTACTATTTGAAGAAAGGTCAAAGAAACGTATCGAACACCATTGTTTGAAGATCATAAAATATAGACATTAAGAATTTATTCACCAGTGTACTCGCCCTACTATACCAAAATATCTTGAAAATTAATTTGACTGAAAAAAAAAAAACTTTCACATTCCTAAAACAGAACCTAGTAGAGTTGGAAGGTGAAGAGATCGCGGGTGCCAGTATACAGGAATTACGACTGCAGCACAATAAATTGAGCAGTCTCGAAGGCTCTATATTCATGGGAATGGTATCACTTCAGAGATTAAATCTGAGCCACAATGCATTAGGACCAGCTCTTGGTGCGCGTGATCTTAAGGGTCTCGACGCTCTTCGTGTCTTGGATATATCGCACAATTCCCTAACGACACTCGAGGATACAAGCGAGGTACTGATATACTTTTTTCTCTCGTAGTATGATATATCAATTTATGTGTAGCAGCTCTTCGTCATCTCTCTGAATACTGAACTTTCATTCAACTTGATTCTTGTCACAAACTCAGACATGGTTGCCGTCACTTGAAGAACTCAATGCGTCGTACAACCGCCTTGTAGTGCTATCAGAAAATGATTTCCGAGGTCTTCCGATCCTTTGCTGGGCAGACATGAGCGCGAATCGAATACGATCACTAGCGACAGACCTTGTCGCAAACACCAGATGTACCGTGCACGGCGTACCTGACGTACTGCGCATATATCTTCAAGGTAAGATATAACGGGCGTTTCTTTTCCTTTTTTTCCAAATCAATTATAACCACGTTCGATGCAACTGATCACTCATACCTTGAATTACCGCACAATACGTTACACAACGATCATGCTACAGTTTTTACTATACGTGGATGATCATATCCATCCAGAGATGGTGTTGCGTCAGTTAAATGTGGTCCACAGCTTCATTGTACGTTTCAAGCAATGATAATCGATATATCCTCTCTTGAGAGAGAGATAGAGATAAAATACCCATTAATTTGGGCGCCAGAAATTAATCGAAGTGTCGTAAAATGTTAAGGAATTTAATGACGTGTTGATAAAGCTGCAGCACTGCCTTGTCAATGCCTTGCCTTTGCCTCATTGTATTATAGCTTTACATAAACGAGAAACATCGCTGATAAGTGATAACCCCGGCTGCAGAGTCATCAATTCATGATTTTATGACTTGTATGTTATTTATTGCGATGCCGCGTATATTGTTGTTATTATCATTATTGTGTGTATCCTCGCGATGTTTGAATATATAATACAGTTAGTTTAAAACGAATTTTTAATCAGTCCCTATACGGTTTGGCAACATCGGAAACTTTTACATTCTTAATTTATAAACAATGGAAAACAAAAATACGAACACGTACGTCGGGGCTGATATATATTATTTTTTTTTTAGTACTCTAGGTCGTAATCGAAATGACGGTTGAGTAGACGAGACATTATTATACAAATGCGAATGACAATTCAAAAATTTGAAAATTTGAATTATTTAGTCCGGCAGTTTTTATCATCAAAGCTTTGGTATTTACAGATAACCCAGTGCTGTGCGATCCAAGCCTTGTCAATCTCACAGTTGCCCTTGAGGTAAATCATGCCAAGGTCTACGGGGTTGCCAGCGACTGTCCGACAACGGTAGCGACGACGCAGAGTACGCCAACATCCCCTTTGCCGCCGCTTCCGCCAACTTTATTTCTGACCGTTGCTGGTGGTAATGTATCCTTTGCTGCCACGCTTGAATAATTTATTGAAATTATATGCGATTCCGTAAGACCTACGTACCTACCTAGTCGAGACCTCACATTTTTACAATAAGGGCTAAACGTGGGCTAATTGCGATGGATCCACTACATTCACCTCCGTATAAGGGCGTACAATATCTCACGGACGTAATCGATGTATTTATGCCTAGTATTTACTCTTCATTCACAAATAATTATAGATTTAATCAACATCAGAATTAATGATTTTATATATTTTTGAATCACAAAGAATCTGAACAAGCGGTATATATGCAGTAACAATTGCAGTTGCGCGTAAAATTTCATTTGAAATAGGAAAAAAAAAATAAAAGGCTAACGATCATCGCCTTGTTTCCGCGTTAAATTGCGAACTCTCTGATATTAATTCAACTGTGAATGATGAGCGTAAAGATTGCACAAAGGATCAGCGAAAGAAGGACCGTTTACGCGGAAGGAAATGATCGAGATACATAAAAAAAAATTTCTCTCATCGGCTGGGTACAATTTTTGTTAGAAAGTTCAAAATGAAAATTTCAACTATAGGTGGAAGAACGCGCAGGTTAACGTTTCACCTTCAAATATGAATTTTGATCTGGATGTAATATCCACATGATATTTGCGCAGGAGATTTCATTCCCAATCGGCAAAAAAATTTCTTTCCCAGAATTATCGTTTACTCTATGCTTTCAAAAGTAACGTACCGGTAGCGCAGTGTGCGTATGGAATGTAGGAAAGAAAAATTTGAAAATACTATCGTGTTCATTTTTTGAAGCTCTGAAAAACAGACATCTCGCGATTACCCATCTTTCAATAACCGGAAATGAGAAGGAGAGAATAGTTTAATTAACGCAAACTGCAGAAAGAGAGAAGCGCTTACTCAATAAAGGGTGAGGACTGAAGACTTCCGTCGAGCTTGTGCAGAACTTTACATATTAAAGTATTATTATTGTATGTAAACGAAATACTACATGGAACTTTCCGCTTTCTGAGCAGGAAATCATATCAAACACACCACATCGTATAAAAATCTATTGTACACGCCTAATATTGAAATATCTTTAGCCTTGACTAGTTATCATCTCATAATCTACCTCCGTCTATATCCCACTGCTTCACGTTAGTCACAACTCAATTAGCAGATTCCCCGAAAATAGAGTTTTGTCTTTTGAATTCAACAATTACTTAACTGTATTTTAGCAGTATTTTAATATATTGATAACACGATTTGATAGAATGAGGTGTCTAATGTCGTTGCAGTGAATAAGTTCTGCCGAAAGATTCTGTATAACAAGTATTTGAGTAAATCGAATTATTAAATTTGTTATTGAAATCAGCAATAACTGTTCCTTTTCAATAACCTGTTAATCAGAGCAAATGAGCATTCGATGCATAGAGAGCTATTGTGAAACTGTGGTCATAGTTGGAAAATACGAATAATTCAAACAGTATAACTTGAAATATATATTTTTTGCAAATCTTCTATGTATTTTTTTATAAAAATTTACTTGAAACTATGTGCAGAATGATTCTTCGAGTATATTATTAATATGATTGAGGACTCACAATATTTGAATGATTCTAAAAGCTCGGTAGAAACAATATAACTTCAATAATTTGTGTACCTAGTTTGTATCGCCAACTGTTATATCGGACTTGCGATGCACGAGGACAACGGATTCCATTACATGACAAACCAAATAGATTTTCGATATTACATTTGATAATTATGAAATCACCGAGATCATTGGTAAGGCAGCTATAGTACTACAGCTGGTTTATTTGAGTCAAGGTGTCAAGAGATGAAACCTCATAACCGAGGATAGGCGAATTCAAATATTGAAGTGCAATAGGGAAAAAAATGTGGTGAAAAAAATGTGGTGCTGATTTGCACTGTTATCAATGTTAGGTATAGAAAAATTAGCTTTAACTTTTCTTTAAATAAATACTTTTACAGCCACTGTAAATAGTTCTTCCTCTGGTGCGACCAAATTCTTGGCAGCAAATATTGAATATATGATAAACTAACAGTTTTCTAATATATACTTTATGATCAAAGTGCATAATCCAGTCAATGTACAGAGTGAACCGCAAAGCATAATAGTAAGTACTCAAACAATTATAAACGAACGCTTGGGATTTGCCTGGAAAATCGGCAAAAACTGCCTAGGCTTTCATCACTCCAGATGTTACGCTATAATACTTGCCATCCGCGTTAATACTAACCTTAATAAGTTGTAAGGAAAACTTAATTGTAGAATAAATTATTCCGTGTATTAGATGTTGATGTTGTTTCGTGGAAATGACTGGATTGAGCACTCTGGTCGAGACATAGATATTTATCTAACTTGTAAAACAGTAATTTTAGTATCGATGAGCAAGCGGCTGGTATTCTACATGGTAGAAATCAATCGATTCCCATCAATGGAGATTCTAATGATCATTGAATCACCGATAGTCAAATAGGTATGCCCTTGGGGTCAATAAAATAAATAAAATCAGTTAAAACATGATTATAGCCGATAGACTGATTAATAGTGGGCGATCAATTGACCTCTTAACTCGAGGCAATGAAGGCGAATTGTTGATAACATACGTGATGCATACGTAATTGGCTCGTACCATAGTATTCAGGTTTTGCATTTTGCAGTTTGACATATGGTTCCAAAACTCACGTGTACTGTGAGTCGATATGCATTAACAAATTCGGGACTAAGGATCAACCGTTGTCAAAATTATAGCGATTCAGTAATAGAATCGAGAAACTTTCCTTGATCAATGTAGAAGTCAGCCGTTAAAGCCGACTGCTAGCTTAATTAGCTAGGACTCAAAGTCAAACTAACTTAACTTTAAGTATTTTAAGCGAATTAATAGAATACATAGGTGCCAAAATAAAATAAAGCAGAGACTTGTATGTAATTTAGTATCTAGGTAATTGTTATTTGTCTATGCTGTGATTTACAGTTTTCAGTTATATTCAAAGGGTAACAATCACTCATCAAGAAATACAATCGACTACGACAACACTAAAAGAGTACTCCTCTAATATAAGATCTACAAACCTAACACTGACCATCGATACATGAAGTAGATCGTACAAAATACGTGCCTGCAACAAAAGTGATTTGAGGCAAAACAGGCTGCGACATACAGATAAAAGAGTTGGTTCGTTCGCCTTGGTAAATTCACATTTAAAGTAATTACAACTTGAAAAATATCAACGGCTTAACAACCGGCAATCACAGATACTCCTAGAACCATTTTTCACGAGAAATAGATAACGTGCACACATTTAGGACAAACGCAGCAATACTATATTTCAATACGACCATTGTATGCTGATGTATAAATTAATATTTTATCCTGTATATGTGATCGAACAATTGATAGATATTTTAATTTTTAATAATAAAGGCTTTACTCTTTTAACTGTTTATTGTTTTAATTTTTTTCATACACTACAGATCTTAGGGTTCTGGCAGTCAGCACGTCCTCTGAGCTTGATGAAATTAAACGTCATTGTTCCAAATTTATTGCCTACAGCCATTTTACCACGACCCCTTGGCTCATCATTAACCAATATTCAGGTCTTTAACTGTTCTTTGAATATTTTTCTTATAAGACATAAAAATGCAGTAATATCTGTAATTTCCTGTTGCTTTTTGCAATTTACCACACATTGCAATCGCTCTTCATCTTTTGATTTCAAAGATGGGTGAATAAGTTCCACTGAAATAAAAACCAAATTATGTTGAGTGGCGCTCAATATAATACTAAAAGATGACGTCAAATTCATGCTGGATAAAGACACTGACCTTTCCATAAACCAGATGTATGAATCAAGTCAACGAAATACTGGGGTTTCTCGGCTTTGACCGGTTTAAAGAAAATTACGCGAACATTGTCACAAAATTCTGAAGAGCCTGTTATGTGAATTGAAAATTGAAGATATGACTTATAGGCCTTCATAGCTCTCCTTATACCATCCCATTGCAGTTTTTTCTTCACCTGGGACTCTTCCAACTCTGAAAATATGAATGCACCGAATACGGTACAATTATTTTATGTTTAATCCTCACTCTTGCAGGTCAGGAACCTATCCCACCAAAATCGTATTAAAAACTTGGTCAGCCTGAGCTAAGTATAATGGATCCCTGGAGGTAGTAAATGGATTCTGAGAAATATCGAAAAGAATGTGGGAACATACAAAACAGAGAATTATGAAATCAAATGAATCACATTGTTTCCAAACTCTTGATTATAGCTGGCTAACATGGGAAAATTTGTGATATGTTGAAATAGAAGCTTAGAAACTGCAGCATACCTTTGTCTGCCTGCGCTATTTTCAGGCAAAATGCTACGCTTCAAAGTTACACTAGTTCCGCTATATCCCAAAGAACTATATATCAAATCTGATTGCATATGAACTTTTGGTCTCAGCGGGCTAATGTGGAGGAGTTTAAAATCCATTACACTAGGGTTTAAAACAGTCGCATACCTTTCTCTAGTTCCGCTTTTTCTAAGGCAAGGTTTTCCTTCTTAGATCTCTCTTCCTCTAATTCTTCTAGGACACTCTGGTCCCGTTTGAAAATATCACTCCTTTGTTTGTCTAGCACTTTGTGCTGCAATGCAATGTCTGACAATTCGTTTTGTAAATCTGTTATCCGACTACAGATATCTGAGATAATTGTTGTATTACTCTCAATTTTATCCTCATAATCTGTTTACATTGAAACAAAGAATACCATCGATTAGATACAAGAATCCCAATGAATAGTCAGGTGTGTTTGATCACTGCTTTCAAGGCAGCTTCAACCCACTTCAAAGACGCTCGAGAGTTGGTTTTCATTTAATCAAGAAGATAAGCCAAAAACTGTTCGGATATTCATCTCAAAAGCTATAATTGAGAAGGTCTACACCTACCATGTTTCAAGGCACGTTCGTTTGTGACACAATTTGATACAATATTGAAAAATGTAGTACAGGCAGCGGCTATCCTTTGATTATGCGGGAAGATGTTGATCTGCCTATTCAACAGAATACTTTCGATATCGAAATCCAGTAATTCTTCCATTGTATGACGGTTGTTTCTAACAATATCTTCGAAAATTCACGTACGTTGTTTGTAACGTTTTTTGACTGCTCGAGAAGTGAATGTGATTTAAACTCTTGAAAAATACCAACTCAATGAAGAGAATTCACCTAGAAGGCGTACTTGGGATTCCGGCCACCAGAGCGAAATAGAAATTCCCTATTTTCTTGAGCTTCATTGATGGTCGAAGGATTTAAAAATAATTCTATATGAAAAAATATTCCCTTAATTGAAGAATCATACTAGGTTTTTGAAATAAACGTAGCTTGGAGGACATACTTTGCGATTTTGCGAGATTATGAGCAAATACAACGCACAAATGTTTGACAACAGTCTTGTTATGATACTGATCGTCACATGTTCAAATCGCAGGCACAGAAATTGGGAACAAACTGTTCCTGGTACAGGAAAATTCAAAATAGTTTGATGAACTTTGCAATTCTATACCAGTTTTCTAGATTAGCAACTGAAAAATTCAACTCTATAAAACCTTTCAGATGCAGCGACACATGAGAGAATAATTTGATAGCGAATTCCTAAAGAAACTCCAAGAAATTCAGGAGCCATGCTCATGATATCGTACAATAGTATCAAAGATTATTATTAGTGACCCCCCATCGAACTGGATCGAACTAGAAAGATCGAAAGGTGATCACCTTTGATGGCATAACGTGCTAGAGTTTGTTGGACAATATAATCAAAGATAATGTTTCAATTCCTATGCAACAAACTTTTCGTCTTAACACATTTACCACATATTCAATAGTGATAGCTATTGTCTATGTTCACGCACGCAATTTATTAGGCAAAAAACTATATTGCTCCCTGTCCTAAGCTTCGATGTTTTAGGTTTCAAAATATTGAAGCATTAATCTGTAACCTACTCGCAATTATTGTTTTCCAAAGCATTGATTGGTCACTGGATCTGCAACAGAATGCTCAATGTTGTTGTTGCTATGATCATCACCAAGGTCTGTAACTGCATTGATAATAGACGGTGCTATGAAATTAAAGAACTAAAACATTGCAGATCTCTGATTACAGTGGAAACACTGCTTCACATGGATCCAGCATACTCGAAGTCTTCTCATAGAAGCACCTCGCTAACTGCGGTGACCTGAAATTCACAGCAGACCAGATTAGTATAGTGATAATAATAAAGGAAAAATTTGTCTTATCCGAGGTTTTCACGGACAAAGACCCCGCTCACTGGAAGACCTGAAACATACAGCAATTCAGATTAGTTTGATATGTTCATTGAGTCAAGGATTTTCTAATTGGAGATCTCTGGTAGGCTAAATCCTTCCACTTGGAGACCTGAAACATTCAGCAATGTTATGTGAGTTTGTGATAACATAATGGGCAAAGTTTTGAGTCCAAGCTCTACTCGCAAATCAGCTATGAGACTCTCCACTAATCACACGCATGCACCAAGAGACATGCAACAATGTAATAGGCAAAAGGAAAGGAAGAAAAAGCAAAAGAGAGAATTGGTGGCACGGTGGTCGGCGATCCTCTTCACTGCGATGGCTTCAGACGCAGCATCCCGCCTCAACTCCGTGCTCCACGTTAGCACAGAGACAAGGGGGTGCGTGTTGCCCAGTCGAACAATCGCTTGGCTTTTTATTTCTATTTAAGGACAAGAAGTGAATCCAAAATGAAACTCGATTATTCTGAACGAAAATTCAAGTTTGTTAAATAGATAATTATAAAATTTACACGAATTCTAAACTGAAAATAGGAATTTAAGTGAAATGAACATTATGTTGGGAACGAGTGACCTGGATGAGCGCGATTTATGCCAAATATCTGCGATTGTAGGACGCTGTGAAACGAATAAACATACCCGCTTAAAAACTACCTGCGTACCCGTTCGCGACGCCTTCCTACCCTCACTTTTGTGCGCTCCCCAGCCCAACGGACGATCTGATCGTACCACAGAGTCGAGACTGGCGTTCCCAAGCCAGTCTCAATTCAGGGTTTTTATAAATAATAGTGCACACACAACTCGACACATACGCAGCACCCGGCCTGCCCTTTTCTACCTAATCCACCTATATTTAATTACGAAACTCATTCTCACCAACACACTCATTCCGTAGGCATCAATCATACTACGTGGTTCAGGACTTACTTTGTTGAGTTTTACTGTAGGGAAAGAACGGATTAATACATCCTAGCCATAGTTTGCTTTTAGAGTTGATTTTTAAAATATGAAACATCATAATATCATCTTAATATTTATAGAAAAATTAGACTGCCTTATATTGAAATGATGTAATGACTGAATGGACTCTTTGGCTGATTAGTTTGCTAAGACAAAAGCAACTCAATTATATTGAACCCATATAGTTACAAAGGAATTGATAGATTATTTTAAAAACTCTAATTGTTACATTATATTATACAATGACACACATAGAAAGGTAAACATTGGTACCACCATGCCACGCGATAGGAAAGATCGAGGAAAGATAGACAGCAAAATTAAAGCATGCGACTTGCCAACTCTGCCGAAGTTGATTTTCTTCTTCTGGATTCACTGCATCCCATAGCTGCTCCCCATCAGGTTCCATCCTTTCTGTATCTGCTTTCTTGGCCCTCATGCAAACATCCTGTTAGCACCCAAGTCTTAGCAGTTTGGTCTTAGCACTCAAGTCTCAACACTCAAATCTCCGGACACCACACTGCACCGCACACTATCTGCAAATTTTCAGAAATGTGGTTGATTACATTTTTGTCTTACTCCGACTATCGTCAGCTTTTGATGTTCATGAACAGCTCTCAGTTGTATACAATCAACATTGACTGATTGACATTTGATCATTGAAAAGTAAATGATAACTACGTACCACTGTTACAATACCGATATATCAAAGTCCACATCCCTCTATCCTTCGTCCTTTTGTTACTCGTCTACTGATCCTTTGTTCTCAACTCTGTTTTTGCACTGCACCAGATAATATCTGCAAATTTCCTGGAATATAATGCAATTGATTATGATTCAGTATATTCGTAACTACTGTCAGCTATCACCGAACATCGCCTTCTATCAATGTCACACAGGTGATAGCTATTATGAAGGACACTATCGATTATGATAACCACTCACCGCTTTTACCAATAGATCCAAACTGGGGATCATTTTCTCTGGGATTGCATCGATCAAGCTGAGTATGACCTGACTTGTTTGCTGCAAGAGAAACAGTGGATTCATCAAAACAGACCTTGTGAATATTGGAAGACACGATTCGTTCCACAAGTCTTTAATAATGATAGTTCAGTCCTGATACTTCCTAATAATTCGATAATTACGGCAAAAAATTTCAACAATAAATATTCAAGAAGAGACGCAGACACGAGTTCAATTGTTTTCAATGCCTGTTCAAACTTGCCCTAGACCGCTTTTTGTCGCGCGATACCTCATCACTGCCAGGCAGCGCCATCTAACGCCATGTGTTTATGATTTTCTGTTCAAATAAGAAGCAATAATATTACTGCTCCCCAATCACGCCACAATGAGCAATGAATACAAAGAAAAAGTATTCATTCCGAACAAATCCTAAATCTCCACCAACAGATTCTGTTACGACTTGAATTTCCTCGATTTCGCTATTGGCCTTCTCTCGGGCAGCAGCGCGTTGACTGAATACCGAGTTAACGTACAGCGTAGCAAGACCCAAGCAACCGATCAACAACCTAACATTTGAATTTCATATTTCTTACTACCCCATAAGCTCTATGACACGTGCCCCAATACTCTGATACAACGTACAAACGAATAAAAAACATTTATCCCCGAATGTAACTCAAATATGATGCACAAGATTGATATTCACTACGCGATTCTCTTACCCAATACGCTTGGGTTTACACGTACGGCACCGATCCACAGCAAGAACAGGCGAATGAAATTTTTACTTACCTAAACGTCGCCGACAAGCTTGCATTTTTCACAATTCGATAGTAGCAGCTGTAGGCCGATAATCGGCAACAATTCAGCCTCTGTCGCACCATTTTTCAACAATAAAACTTAATTAATAATCAGAGCGCGTCGTTGCTGCTGCCGTTCCGCCTTGGCCCCAGAAGAAGTGACGATCGCGCGATCGGCGCTTGTTTCTTAGCTCCAATTAGCGCTCTAACATTCAGCGGCGGCTTTCGAATTTGAATAATTACTTCAATAAGTTTGGAAAAAATGTACGAGCAATGATAAATGCCGAAAAATCAGCATAAATTCCCATCGTATCTATTTTACTAAACTGCATGACCTGCCTTCCTCATGAGACATTCAATTGCCATTTTCAAATATTTCAATCATTATAGATTTATACAGGGATTCGTATGGAACAAATTAAACGTTTGGAAAAAATGTCGTCTTCTGGTACAAGGCATATCGTCAGTAGGATTTCTCGTTTGAATCTACTTTTTAAATAACGCGCTTAATCGATCTTTCAGGGTCTGGATATGGCGGATTCCGGTTAATTTGGCTCAATTTTTGGCCACATTTTCTCCCACTTTCTTAGACTCAGCCTAGACCTATACCTAGACCTAGCCAACCCTAAACTCATTAGCTCAGTACTCCTCCCAGACACAACCCACTTCTGGTCAACACCAACAAATAGCGTTAGGCCGATGCTACTGTCATGCCCACGTTTTAGGTTCTGACATAGTTCGTTCCATCAATTTCATCGTCGATTCTGGATATGAGTAAACTGAATCACATTTGATAGTTATTGTTTATCTGAAAAATGAGTTACCGGGGTAGAAATTGGTACAGAGGCAGAGGAAAGCGGAAAAGAACTTCTGATGTCGGAGCTCATACTTCAGGAGGTACGTGCTGCCAATGTGGTGTACTTCTGACAAATTCGACGATGATGTGACAGCTCCTCATGATACCTGGAATAATCTGAATCCAACTCCTTCTATTCACGATCCCCTCAAATGTTTGTTTGATAGGTACTTCATCAGCGAGTAAGAAAAGAACTACGTCAAGTAGTACAAATCCTAGTCGAAACAACCCCACATTTCAAGGGAAGAACAATCACTCTCCATATAATGATTGGGACTTGTACTTTAATGATGAAGGTAATACAACGCAGTTGTTACGCACAGCTTTCTGGCTTCGGGGGTTATTATTTAAGCATTCGAGTATTCATTCATTTGCCGACTATCTAAAAGCTGCAGTATTGCAGTAAAACAATGAAAGTATACTGCCAGATAAGTATTACTTATGCTCAGCTATGGTTGCTGAAGACCATTGCAGTTCATGCTTCTTATTTCAGAATATAGAAAAGGCTTCTTAACAGAACGAAAAATTCAAACTATGGAGAGATATGTGACTTCACATCCAGAACTATTTCCTCTATCGCAATTGAAGCAGAATAAATCCTACAATGTTGATCTTAAGATTTTGTACAAGGACGATTCATTCCTCAGTCAATGGAAGACTTTTAAAGAAGATCTCACAAACAATCCGAAGCATACACTAAATTGTCTTGCCATTGCAATAAATCAGGTGATAGCATTATTAAATTACGTTACAACATTACTCATTGCAACGTATCGTCATATGAAGCAGGTGGTTGAGGTGTTCTGTTATTTATCCCAACTAAGAAATGATGCTAGAATGATATTTCAATCCACAGCGTGCCATTCCTGGTAGGATTTACGTATTCCAATGTCGACCCCTGTATTTTTTTCAGTTGAGCAGTTAGAGTTGGCTCCCATTAGTTCCAAAAGTCTTAAGATTGAACTTTGAATTTTACTTTGATAAAAATTTGTATTCCAGCAAAACTAGTAGGTATAGATAAATTTCACTAAATGCGACATATGTTTCAGACAATGATTGGCATATGTAAAGAAATTGAAGGGGTGAGTGATGTAGATGTTTCAGCAAACTTACCCAAAGCTGTAGCCCGTGTATCCAATCATGGGCCAGTGCTCCCTTTAAGAGATCTGAAGATGAATACGTATGGTGAGTTTAAGTGTTTCTAATGATTCAAAATAGATCCCATTGTTAGGTAATGTAACATACTGCTGGTAAGCAATGCGTAATGGTCTATATAAAAATTCTGATGCCTAGGTAAACTGATATCTATCAGAGGATGTATCATGAGAGTTGGAGGCATAAAACATGTTGCACAGTGGATTGAGTTCTCTTGTATGTCGTGTGCTCTTGGTAATATAGTTGTGAGACAAGTCGATGGTATATATACACCACCTACAAAGTGTATTAGTTGTAATAGTGGAAGAAAATTTCGACCAGTCTTGGGCTCCCTACATACTAAAACAATGACGTTCCAAGTGATAAAATTACAGGAACATTTTGGTGATGAGTTGGTAAATATTGTCAACTTTATGTTGTAGCTAGAAGCAATTTCAACATTTTTATTTTCTATTGCAATAGGTCAATAGGTTTGTTTTTGTTGATTCTTTAACATGTAGAATATTATCTTTGAGTCCTTCGACATTTCAAGAAGGAGCAGGGAGTAATCATTCATCCCCGTTTTCACATTATTCGCTGTATTAACACTATTTCTTGGAAACAGAAAAGGGATATAACTAGTGATGAATTGCTTTAGGATGACAAGGGAAGAACGCCTCGTGATATTGAGATAGAGCTAATAGCAGATTTAGTCCATACATGTATGCCAGGTGATGACATCACTGTCACTGGGATAATCAAGGTGAGCCTCCAGTTCAACTATAAAGCAGCATTGTTGTACAGAACGCAGCAATATTAAAATGGGATGTGTTATGTGGTCTTCTTTTGAATACTTCTTGAATTAATAATCTACCACTTCCGACTGCAATGCAATATGCGTGCAGTAAGAGTATTCTCACATGTGCTGATGCATGATATTCTCTATAGACATCTGCATTCAAGTGTCCGTTAATATTTACTTTTGCCGTATAATTCTCTGCTTTAGGTAAGGGGGACTGAAAAGAATTCATCGAAAGGTGATTCTACATCAAGCCTTTTCTCTTTGTACATGGAAGCTGTTTATATACTGAATAATAAATATCAGTCTCAAAACAAAAGAGCCGCTGATCTAGAAATGACTGCCACAGATTACGAAGCAATACAGGTGTGTATATCACCACATTAGAATTATGTCTCTCAAAACTGGATATATCTATACAATTCATGAAATAACTTTTCAAATGGATTTTTTGTTCGAGAATAATTTTATTCTATAATCATTTCCTGAGCTTTTGATTGGTGGACCCGCATCATACATAGTATCCGTTCAGGTATAAATTTGATTGTAGGAAGTGTACCGGGATCCAAATACATTAAAATTGTTAGTGCATTCACTGTGTCCAAGTATATATGGTCATGAATATTTAAAAATGGGGCTTATTCTAAGTTTATTTGGCGGTACCCCAAAGTCTGGCAGCTTGCGCGATGACATACATGTACTACTTGTTGGTGATCCAGGTCTTGGAAAATCCCAGCTGTTGCAAGCCTGCGCTCGTGTTGCATCTAAAGGTAACTGCTTCTCACAAAAATCTTGGTCAATTGTAACGCAGGTAACATCAAGATGCTGTGAATGGTGCATTCACTTTTTCAGCATCAAGCCTTATAATAATCGATCGCTCGATTAATCGCTTATTAACTCAATATCCTATGTCTATCTCCCCAGGTGTTTACGTATGTGGTACTTCGAGCACATCAACTGGATTGACCGTAACACTAGCGAAGGATAAAAGCACTGGCGAATGTGTTCTTGAACCTGGTGCTCTCGTTTTGGCTGACAAAGGTTGCTGTTGTATTGATGAATTTGACAAAATGTCAACACAACACCAGGTAACATAGACATACCGTTTTCTTGCTCGCATGGATACGTAATTTTGCGCATTGTACATTTTCCAAAGTGCATTATTGATGATTTAATATTCAGATGTAATCATTTTCCATTTTTCATAACTTAGGCATTACTTGAAGCAATGGAACAACAAAGTGTGAGTTTGGCCAAATCAGGAATGATATGCTGCTTACCAGCTAGGACATCCATTTTGGCCGCTGCGAACCCAGCAGATGGTCGCTATAAAAGATCAAAAACCATACTCGAAAATTTGAACATGAATCAACCTCTACTTTCACGTTTCGATTTAATATTTATACTATTGGATCAGCCCAACGAGGTAAGTACTGAATGACTTCAAAGGCAATGTCTGTGTGTATAATGATAAGACGAGTAGCTAAGAACTGAGTAAAAGATATCCAGAAAAGCAATGTATGGATAGAATCAAAAGTGACAAGAGAAACGTGGATACATTAATTTTAATCTCTAATTAGTCTTCTTAGGTCATGTGCAATTATTTTTTGTTCTAAACAGCAGATGGACGATATGCTTTCTGAGCATGTTATGGCAGTGCATGCAGGCAAAAGCAGTCACTTACGTGGAGCAAGAGCACGTGACATTAATTCATCCAGTCAATCACCGTTAACTGTAAATACTTTACGGTAAGTCGCCATCAACTACCAACCATGTAAACATCGACCCTTTCAATATTGCAATTTGCATGCGGCTAAACTTTGCATTTAATCAATGGTAATATTCATCCACCATTGAATTGAGTTGAAACTTCGTCGTAAATCCTAGAAAAATATTTCAATACAGGGAGAACTTGCATCTCCATCCAAGTGATGGTATTGATTTGTTACCACATCAGCTTCTTCGCAAGTACATTTTGTATGCCAAGGAATATGTTAAACCAAGAATAACACCAGCTGCAGCAAAAATATTACAGAATTTTTACTTGGAACGTCGTGCAAGGAATGACAAGGAAAAAGTAACACCCATGACCCCAAGACAACTAGAAGCTCTCATACGGCTAACCGAGGTAGACCTCTTCTTCCGAATCTGTTAGTTTTGTTGATGTGAATAGTTTTATAGATTTTCCATATCTTTCAATGCTAATTGTATAACACATGAATTTAAATTGTACTTCAGGCTAGAGCAAAGTTAGAGTTACGAGAAGAAGCTACAGATTCGGATGCTGTAGAAGTTCTGGAAATAGTAGAGTACAGCATGGCAGATGTTGCCATTAAAGATAATGTACTCGATCGCTCCGTTTTGTCTGGCTCTGGAAAAATAACTGCCAAGAAGGTAGTCTAATTTGGTGATATGGAACTTATACATAACTCTGCATGCAGTATCCTATGTGAAAGGAATTTAGTTTTAAATTGTATGAATAGGAATTTTGAAATTTGGTAGGTTCGGTATCAGAATAACCCTCACAAATGGCTTTGCTCTTGTAGGTAAAAGCATTCGTAGATATATTGGCATACGAAGCATCTTCTAAAGAGGAACCAGTTTTCACGACAACCGAAATGAAAATGATTGCCAGAAGGGAAAGTGTGGTGATCGATGATTTCAGTGCTTTAATCTCAAAACTAAATGAAAATGGTGTTATCTTGAAGAAAGGACCACATTTGTATTCTTTTGTTGGTAACAAGTGATTGGTGAGCATACCATACGTTCCAAACGATCATATCATAAACTTTAGAAATCAACTCATCTATCATAATTGTACGTCACACCTATGTTTGTTATCAACTACAATAATTGTACAGTACTAATTTATATTTTCATAATTACTTATTGTAATAAATGCGGATTCTGCTAAACTAACTTATAGTTTCTCTTGTTTTATCGTTTTACAAAGTAAAGAAAATGTGGAAGAATCCAAACAAACTTGTTGCTTCCTCATTTTCAATTTCTGATAGGTTCTCATTCTGGGAACCACGGAAGATGGTGTATAAATTCAAATCAATTAATTGTTGTTGCTTTTATTAATTTTCATTGAAAGTGACAATGACTTTCTATCGTACATAATTGATGTTTTAAGAAAATTCCATCGTGTCACACTCTTCTCTTCAATACTATAGATATGTTATATTATTGTAGACTTTGTACACTGCTTATTATATAATATTTATCAATTACGACTTCAAGTTGAAGTTTAACGCTTAATTACCTTGTTATTTTATTAACAGCAAAGAGATAGGAAAAGAAACTAATTGTCATTACGACATACGGCCACCGATAAAATTTTTGGTGACATAGAAAAATTACAAACATTCACTCAGATTTTATGTATATATTTTTTTTTTTCAATTTCAAGAATATTTACTTACATGCGCTTCTATAATATACGGTGTAATAATACAATTTATATGTATATGTACCGTAGACATAGTGTTAGGGATTGTATGCCTTTTTGGGGACTCATTCATCTTTAACACTTTGATTTTCACTGCAATTATAGATTCATCAAGTATTACAGCTCTTTGAAGCTACGCTTTTAAACCACGTGTGTTATTCCCTACAACAATAACGCATCACAAAAACTGAGGGGTCACATTTTCAATGCGACATGTAATTTAAACTGTACAGTATAGATAATTCTTCAAAATCTTATTATATAGGCGGTCCGTAACTTAACACTTGCATACTTAGCAGTGTCTTTCTTATAATTTTTACAATTCACATTCCTATTGGCAATTTGCTCGATAAACCTTTGATGGATTGATGGTAATCGTTGTCAATCAGAAACGTTGATACAATTCGAGTCATGATTTCCTCTTCACAGCTCGTCAGATGAAACATTGAACAACTAGTCAAACTCAATTTGATTGATTTATGCCATTAATAATCATTACTTCTTTAACATAGAGAAATTAAAGAGAAACATGGTTCTTTGCTTGACATCCATTCATCATATAAGGGTAATCAATTTGACAAACAGCGAGTTTACCGGATTGACATCGTGCGTTTGTGTCATGTGCTACATTACCTAGACATGAGTAAGGTTGACAGACGTCTTTCAATGTCAAAACTAACCATGGGACTATGAGTATTTATGTCAGAAGACTCCAGGGAATTGCAGGTGACAGAAGCAAAATTACTCTGCAAAACTAATATAATTTTTATACTTTTTCTGCTTCACACAATTCCAGTTTGCTTATGCTTTGTCAATTCGAATGCGCAAAATTAGATACACAATAGATGACTCCTTTAGTTTTCTATGAACTAATTACTGGGCCTTTCTTCATTTAGAAAAATATCTTATGCGCTTTAAAGATTTGTTACGATCTGGTTAGATTCAACTTTGAAAACATCAGATTTTGTGTTGAGTGCACTCAGATGCAGTCAAACAGACTCATCTATGTATTATGCTATTGGTTTTAAGATGTGGTTGAGCCGAGATAAATATGTATCGCACTAGTGATCGGTATAAAATATTTCCACATCAATATATTTACAAAACATGAAATTGTACGCAGATCTCATTTGCACGTTGGTTCACGTACGACTGTTCATATACTTACGTCAAATATAGCTTTTTAAGTTTCCTTCAATACAAAAGGGCACTTGATTGAACATAGATTGTAATATAATTATGGTACTGGATGAAAATAATTCACTGAAATAAACGAGGCTTGTTTTAATACAAATGTTATTACACATTACATTGGTATTAATGTTCAACAGAGTTCACTTTTGTGTCGACTTTTGTTTTTCCCTTGGGACTATGTATCACACAGAACTTTCTCTTTTAGATAACACCAACGGCGTACTCGTTATTGCTTCTTGTTGTGATTGGAGACAACATTGAGCAGGAGCTCGGGGTTCTGCATCCTTTGGCAGGAGCGCAGTGCTAGGAGTAGCGTGACTCACCATTCCCAGACCAGCATAAAGAACCGGCGGGCTCATCGTCATTGACTGAACACCTTCGGCATTTGGCCAGTATTGTCTGGGCAGCGTACAAACACCGCTGCCATACACTTCGCTCACGATCGGCTGGAACTAACAAAAAAAGTTAGTAGAGCCATCGTCAATACCTACTCAAATGGTCAAGACACGCCAATCCTTTTTAAGAACTCCATGGCAATCTGCCGGAAGTGGTTGGACATGCAGAATTGAGTTCAGGTACCAAGATGTACATCAATCACTCATGATACTTACAGTTTTATGTTTTGCCGTCAAATTTGATAGATCATGAAGCGGCATTCCATTGCGTATCGTACAGTATCCCACGTAATTACTTTGTCCGCTGATTGCAACTACAGCTGGGTGGTCCAATAAATTCCGCGATGGCGATGTTTCTATCGTTGATATTAGTCGTCTCTTTCGTAAATAATCTGATGGTTCGTCACCTTGATTAGGCAAAAATGAGAAAAAAATATGTACTGTGCTCATTACTATATTCCTAAAAAATTTTAACGGCACATTATGTTCTTACCGCTAATTTGTTGAGGTATGATGTCTGGATTCTTGTCATCATTGTCAAGGAACTCTCCCGCTGAGTCGAGCTTCCTAAACGGGCTTCCGCTGTGTTTTTCATCTGTCAGTAAACTGTTTCCATCTCTCAATCTCAGCTCACGTTGGATAGAAACTGATTTATTGGCTTTGGCGTACACCTCAGTATGTGACTTCCCATCATTTTCTACAGTTGAGTGTTGGATGCGCAGAACAATCATCACAACTATTGCTACAATAACTAATGCTGCCACTACTCCAATCATCACGCTTAACATCGGTGTTAACTTTATATGTTGCTGTGGCCTATCTGCAAACAAGTATCAAGGACCAAAACATTAATCAATAATTAATACCTATGATAATCGATGCCTTATAAAAAATAGACCAAAGTGCTCGTTTATTCTGTCTAAGTTTCTTACTTTTTTCAATTTAGATTTCGTATTTGATTCCATCAAAATAATGCTACTGAATATATACCTGATTCAGATGTAAGCTGTTTTTCTGGCAACCTCAATGTACCCGCTTGAACCACCATCGCTTCACTTCGTCCCTTGTCATTGTAAGCATATATACATGCTTGGTAGAGGGCACCTGACTCCAAATCAGTTACAGTAAATCTTGGAACCGGAGATGATAGATTGGCATGTAAGTCCTGACTGTTACTTTCGCGTACTTCGAGAAGAAAAGATTGTTGCAGGCCTCCATTGAAGCCTTCTGTACAACGTACTGAGAATGAATTCGTCGAAGTATTGGACGTAGTGCAGTTATGTACCATATCAGGGCGTCCTAAAATCAGGCGACATTAAAATAAAGAGAAAGTCTTAAAAATATGAGATAGGTCCTTGTTATCGCTACAAGGAATACTCACCTGCTGCAATGATGTGGTAGACACAAGGAACTCGTTGACTTCCCACATGATTAGTAGCCCAGCATAAAAGTGTTCCATAATCAAGTTCCGTCATTGGAGTGTAAGATACTATTGACAGAGTTCCTGCTCTAGCAATATGTCCTGCGGCGACATCAATGCTCTCTGCAGAATTATTAAAGGTCCAACGGAATTGAACTTCAGGGGGATTTGCGTCCACTTGACATGATATATTTGCTTTCTCTTGTTTCGCCACACCATGCACCCTTGTTTGATTTGGTTCACAGGTTGGAGCAACTAGAATAAGAAAAAAATTAAAATCATTGTAGAAGGTCCATGTTTAAGTATTAACTTCGGCGAATATATTGTTTGTCATTCCACTCTTAAATATTTCGTCATGTGTAGTGAATTAATAATTGAAAACTTCCTTGTACTACACTCAGTACATTACTGATCGAACAGATTTCCAGCTAAAGTATTTCACGGTTAATGGAATTCACTGGCACGCTATTGAGCTATGCATTTTTGAACACATGCGGAATATATACTCACACATCACGTTCAAGTAAAATGGACTACTTTCTCCATCACCTTCACCATTGTATGCAACGCAAGTATAGTTGCCAGCACTCTTTCTATCAACACCTTGAAGAACCAGGCTTTGATTGCTGATTATGATTCCTAGTCCGACATTGTGATGCAAAGTCTTACCCTGTAATAAATGTTGGATAGAATATTCGATGGTGTTTATATGGCTAGAATATTTTTTGGAAGTAATATCCAAATTATGAACTACTGAGAGTTCTATACTTTTATTTTTCTATTTGCTTATTGTAAAACATACCTGATGTCGCCATTCAACCTTATAAACCGCTGGCTCGGCCTTTATCAAGCAATCGAAGTAGACGTCTGTGCCTTCTCGTATGGCCCCTGGATTAAGTGAGGCACCAAGCTGGATTTGTGTTTCTGGAACATCTGTTTGAACAAGAGAGTTTGATGAATTAGCTCAGTGAGCTTGTTGTTAGTTTTTAGTTCTTATTCAAGTAGAATATATTGTGTGATGAATTTTTCCCACATGTTATCTCTAGTGTCCATCCGTCCTCTATTGGGCCGCTTCCAATGACCGGATTTTCAGCTTTACATGACAAATGTTTACCAGCATCTGCCTTTGTTGCCATGAACGACAATATGCTGGTTGTTGTGTTCCCATCATTCGATGTCTAAAAATGATCATAATCCAAATTCAAGTGATCAACAAAGCTATATCATCTTCATCTTTAATTTTAAGCTGAAGGAAGGTGCTCACGGATTCTTTAAAGCTTTCCAGACGCTGTCCATTGCGCCACCAAGTCACTGTGGCCGGTGGTCTAGAGCCTGAAGTCTTGCACATTAAATCGTACCTTCTTCCAGCTGATAATGGTTGATTTGCAGCTACTATTTTGACGTCCAGTGGACCAACTGAGGAATTTAAAGAATTTTTAGGTGAATGAAAAATAGGATAATTATGTGAGAAAATGCGGACAGGTATTTTCTGCGAAAATTTTTAAATGTGTCCTTTTTAACAATTGAGTTATTCCTTGGTACAGTTTAAAAAGGTATAATATTCTTTTAATATTATTAATTATTATTATATATCGAGATAATTATAATATACGGAAAAATATATTCAAGTCACACTTCATGATATCTAATTATGAATTATTGGAATTATTATTCTCAACATGATTAAGGTTTACGGTACTCCATACTTACAATTCATGTCGACTTGTACAGATGCTGTAAGAGGTATCGATTTGTTGTTATTTGTTGCTACACACGTTACTTGCGATCGTACATCGTCACGTCCTAAATTTGATATTTTGATTTCACTTCTGACTCTTTTTTCTCCATCGTTATAGTGTAGGTTCTCAGTTTGATTGCTTTTCATTTCATTATTCTGGTACCACACAACCGATGGGGTAGGTTTACCTAAAGTATCGTTTATGAAAATCGTTTATTCGTCGGATTATGGATGCTTACTTTACTCATTGGAATACCATTTCATTCAGTAAGATATCAAAATATAATATGCGATGTAATACATGGATTTCACATTTTATTATATGAAGAGAATCGGAATCGTATGGCATTCCAATTCGAGCTTCAAGTCGTTACAAGTTATACGAACCACCATAAACATCGCAGAATAGCTGCAGTGTTTCTCCTTCAGAATATGGTCCAACGAAAGAATTTCGCAGAACTCCGGCATCGTCTAATATTTGAATTTTATGTGGCGGGACTATAAAAAGTGAATTATGTGCGTCATGAATGTGCCAAATGTGAAAAAAAGCTCATTAAATTATTTTTACATGATAAATCAAGGAACTGTGATTATTTTTCACTTGTATAAATCTTCATTTTCAATAAGATTATAGAAATTGAATGTTAAAATTCTTCACCTATGACCGTCAGATTGACTTTAGAGTTTCGAGTCTGTCCAATTTGAAAGTCGACACGGCATCTATAGAGTCCCGCGTCCTCCTCTTTGACATGGTCGATTCCAAGCTCTGCTGGTTTTCTATCGGGCATGAAATTTGCTCTGTTCGAAAATACTGTATCGTCCGACCATTTTTCAGCTATTGCGAAATCACGATCTCTCGCATCGACACTGAAACAATGCGCAACAATGCAGGACAGCTTTTCTTTCAATGGATCCCATGGATTGCCTAATCACGGGGCAATTCTTTTCAGGGGCTGTCAAGCGATTTTTCGACGAATAATATAATCGACTACGCCAACAAATAAGTATAGCCGCTATAAAACTCGCCAAAAAATATATTTCAACCTGCCGTGATCTGATTATATGAAATCAGGTAATACCTACGTCTGGTGGAAAGGAATTTACTCACGTGAATATCGTCTACATTACGTTAAATACCTGGTTACATATGAAGCCGGCTAAAAACCGTGAGTTTTATAATTGTAGCGGCTTACTGTTATGTTATTACCGTATAGTGAGGTCATTCCTTGCGGATTCCACAGCAGCGTAATACGCCTTATAAAAGGTAACGTTGTACCCCAGAATTGTACTTACATGTTTTGTTATACAGTGGATAATGGTATAGTGTGCAAAAAATGCATAAAATGATTAAATTAACGATTTTTAATCATCATCATGTTGGGTATACATGAAATTCATCAGATCTGTTTCATTACAGTATATCAATATGTATTCGATCAAAAAAATCTTGAAGAACGTAATAAAAATATTCTGAATTACAAAGTGGACCTAAATTCTTATCGCATATCAATTAACTTGGCGTCGTAACTTTTTTTTCTTAATAAAGTTAAATTTGAATTGTATCAACATTTTGGCTCAACGATGCCAATAATTAATTTTACGTCCTGCTTTCAAGGAATCACTTGAGATGCTACACTGATTTAATTATTTATATTCAAGGGCTACGGAGCGACTAATTACCTGATAATAAAAAAAAAAAAAAAATGCGAAAAACTCATGGGAGTATAGCGTAACCATAATGACGAAGAAAATCACTCTTATATAATAAAAATAATAACGAAATATTGTAATACAAATATGATAAACTGATAGACGTCGTTTCTCATCATGTCACTTAGCATATATTTCGAGATGGCTCCTAATTGAATGGCACGCGTTCCTCGTACTATTAATATAATGGTATGGATTACATGTAATCTTCGTGTTGAATAATGACATATTTCATATCAATAAATATCGAGACAAATATACATACCTATACACAGGTGTTCCAAGATCTTCACGGTACCATAATACGAGTAATACCGAATCTCCGTCGTGGGACGTCGATATATCACAGGGTAAGTACGTCGGATTTCCAACAAGTGCCACAATTTGAGACAATGGTACTGAAAATAAAAGAAAGAACAAAAAGGAATATTAATAACCAATTAGTAATGAAATATCATAAGAAATTATTTGTGGTCATTGAATGAACTAAATTTGCATTAGATCGTATCATGAACTTAAGGAATATGTTATTATTTATTATTATTATTTCTTACGTCCATGGATCATATTCAACTGCAAATCAATAAGCTTAAAAAGGATTATATGCGTCAGAATTCTATAGGAATATTAATTCAGAGAAATTCAACAATTTTCTAGTATGATTCCTGAGGTCGTTGTTGAAATATTTGCATATTAAGCTCCATGCAACGTAAAAATGGCGATATGGTTTCAAAAAATGAATATCGTTATAGTTGCGTTTGCCTACATGCATTCTCGCTTCTCTTATAACACAGAAATGAGTAGAGAAGACTAAATTAAAGTTATCATCGACTCGCGATCCTTATGAAGTGGGTATCAAGTGCTGAGGGACATAACGCCATCCATGAATAATGAATACTATATGGGCGTTGAAAATATAATAGTAATACAAAGTAGATAGGCATACATACTACAGTGGGCAGTCAATTGTTCTCCGTTATACATGAGTTAAAGTTAGAAGAGAATTATTCGAACAAAGGGTTATATGGGTATACCTACTCCCGCACTTCGTGGGGGTGGAAATTATGAATAAAGCTATTTTTCATTGTTCTAAATATTCAGTCATTTCACACTTACATCTATTCATCTCATATATATTATACTGCATTCCACGATCATTCCTTTAATGCATTTCTACGCGTTCATAAAATTAGGAATGTAGAGAAAAGTGTGTTAGTAAAAAATGATCTCCCGATTCGTCTTCAAAATTTACATATTCCCAGAAAACAATCGTGACATGTATCAGACACGAACGAACAAGAAAACAGAAAAACAGGTTCACTTAAAATTTGTAAAACCGTGTTTTCTGTTCAAACCGATATAAATTTTCACCGTTTTTCAGAGTACATTAATACCGTAGGTACGTGTAATTTACAGTATTACACCCTTTCAGTATACGGAAATAATTAATGGGAGAGGTTGGAATGCGAGACACATATAGTCATATGTATATTACATAAATGTGCGATGACGGTTTTTAACGCTAGTGTGAATATTTTCGAATAGAATTTTTCCATATTCGGTATCTATTATTATCTCTAGATCGGATCGGGCTTGATTAATTACTCTGCAGAAAAAAATGAACTTTATTTAACGGATATACGGTAGGACTTCTGGAATGGATTGAACTCGGAAAAATTCAACGTTCCCTATAAATCCAGAGGAGGATGGTCCAATTCTGATATGACCCACAATCGTGCTTTGGAAACGCAGAGAATTATGCAATACGTGAACTAAAAAATGGAGCTCATTGTGTGGGCATGTATTATGTATTTTGTATAGTACGTGTATGTAATACTGAATTAGCAACAGAATAAATTGAGCGTGTACCTATACGTATCGAGAAACTTAAATTTACGAAGAGAGATTTAAAATGAAAAATATCAATTTTTGTCCACCAAAGTTAATATGTACTATCGAGAGGATGATTGTCAGAATTTTTCCCGTATAATACGAATATCGTTGAAAAATTCATATGATGTGATTGAAACTTTGATATATATTTTTTTTTTTGTACTATACGATATCCGTTAGAATTGTAACACACGCATTCTTCCTCCGTATATTCTTCATGCCAAGGAGCCTCTTCTGTGTGCACAAAAAAAGTTCTTATCCTTGTTCGGTAATTCGACTCTGCTATGTCAACCCGAAAGCAAATATTTGAATACGTGTGATCGAGAAGAGACTAATATTTGCACCCCCAAAGTCAAACATTGTTAAATTATTATCATTGTTACTGTTGTTATCAGCATCCTTGCCATCGATTTGTTAATATTTTGTGTTCTATTCTTCGTCGCAGAGAATTAATTACTCAAAAAGATTTGAACGATCGATTTTTAATTATTTTACAATATGTACTGACATTTTTTGCGAATAATTTATTTATACTCTTTCCGACCGTCCGTCGACATCGGAAATTGTTTATGCACTGTAAGGATCCATACATACATTCTACCAGAAAAAGAAAGAGCAAAAAAAATAAGAGAACGAAAAATGAATGAATGAAATATCTGTTATACATTCTTTCACTCTATGGCCAGTAGTTTCACTTGCATAACAAAGTGTTAAATATATCGATGGACGTGAATATAATAAAGGAAATATTTCGTTACAGGTATAGATTGTGAAGTTATACAATATAAAATTGTGTAAGTATGTAGTACCTATACATTTAAAATTGTATATTACGAGAAAAGGAGAAAGTTAACAGGCATCGTTGATCGGCGATCACCGTATGTGACTTAAACTCTTTGCTGTGTGTTTTAATACAGAAACCATATTTTCAAGAAACACCATACAAATATGATAGTATTGCTCTAAATTTCCAATAAATTTTTTTCCCCCTAATCAAACTGGTGATTTGGATAAACAAGAGAGTAAGATGAATATTATAAAAATAAAAAAAAATGAAAATGAGTTGGTTAAATGAATGAAAAAATTTCTATTTTTCAACTCACTATCTTTGACGCACAGAGCACCAGTAATCCATAGTGGAACCAATGGGATTAATATCCTTAAATGTTTACTATTCGAAATGCACAGTACATTTGTAATGTACAAATGAAGTTGAACGATCATCATTGCATTATTATTAACTAGATTTTATTCAAATCATAATTTATTTATTTATTTGATTTAGTTTTTTTTTTTTTTGTTTTTTACCAATCTATCGAAGGAAAGCCTTTTCCTTAACGTTTTCAACGCGATACTGTATCGCCGGTCATTTATGTAACGAATTTCACTGCAACAATGAAATTTTTCATTCACTGCACTGCTGATTGGAAATTATCATTATTATTATAAAATATGTATAAATTATGGTCTACACCGTTCATTATAGACGATTTCCGAAACAGGCATATACATGTATATAACTCCGTACTTATGTATATGTATATATATATATGTATTTTTTTATCGTAGTATGTATGTATATAGATGTATATATAGTTATAATTAACGTGGAGCTGCTACATTTCCGACACTTTCTGATTCGAATTTTTCATTTTCGATCTCATATGAACTTTTCAGATTACGCTCGTGACAAACCGTATTATAAATCGTTATTATTTTATTAACCGCACAGTTTTCACACCGCAAATATTTAAAGCTCGTTTACTCACGGACTAGTTTTTTCAAAATGCTTAATAATGGAATACAGACGCCATGAGCTAGAACCTACTCCACAGTTGCGACGATCGAAAAGAGCAGAATACGCGCGCGCACCCTTTGGTACCTGGCATGCGCCCTGAGAAAAGCACCCCCTTAAAGCTCACGCGTATATGTAATGCCCACCATATAACACCGCACAGGGGGTAGGTAGATACTTCTCAAACATGTAAAAACAATTCACGATCCATGCCTAGCATACGCGACTCAACCTCCATTTTATGGGTATATATGCCTGGGAACTGTACACTAGAAGGCAAAGTTTATCATCAGATAAATTTTGTATAGGCTAGTGATGTATAATTCATTTATTTTGTTTCATTTTTTTTTTTTTTTCACTCGCTTTTTTTCTTTCTCTCTTCCCGATAATTATCTGCTTGCACATGCGAAGGTGTATAATATACTCTCTTTGCGAGAACGCGCGTACACTACGAAAAATCGATTTTGTTTTGTACATATGTACATAATGTACACGGTATATACTTGTTTGCTTCTATGTACATTGAAATAACAATAGTTCATATACATCTAGGTATATGTCTACCATACACACGTCAGCCTGAATGAACAATATAGTTGTTATTATAAAAAATTTATTCAAAAGATTACAAATGTCCGCCTTTATTCTATTTATGTAGCGCGTCTCATAGATCAATTTTTCATTCAAAGCTTAATTAATGGAGAAATATGTAATCTGTTAGGTGTTGTGACGTGTTATAATATAATATTCTTTTTTGTTTTTCTCATAAGCTTGCAGGGGATGGTAATAATGGACGTTAACCGTAGAGTGTAGAGAAGTTTAGGCCATTACCCTGAACTGTGATTGGTCCAGAGGGTGTAAAACGCCATCTACGATCCGACAAAAATTTGAGTCAAAATATACCGTGGCAAATTATTTGAACTGAAAATTTTGAATTTTTTTTTTTCATTATCCGCGTAAAAAAAATAATCGGGGTAATAAATACGAGGCTCCTAGAACATTGTAAATTGACTCCAAATCAGGATGCTTTATGGCTACCCTCGTTACATGTGATACATTGCTAGTGGTCTGTTTGGCTAACATTTTCACAAGTTGAACAAAATTTTTTGATAAATTTTCGTAATTTTCGGACGATCATCAGAAAACAACCGTGAGAAGACTGTGAATTTTTACGTAGATAGTTATGGTTGTTAATATTTTAAGATGGAACGTCGGTGCCTTTGCGAGAAAAGAACAAATTTTTGCAAATTATCTGGAGACGAATGTTATATTCGTTTATTTTTCGTAATGATTATCCAAAGTACATGAATGGGTGGGAAAAGCTTTCAAAGGGATGAGATGAAAGACAATCGAAATGATTCTTGATCATTCTTTATTTTTGTTCCCTTGGTTCACCCATTCCTTCTTACCCCTTCTCTAGCTCTCGCCCTCTTTTTCCTCTTTTCCACCCTTCCTTCCTGTACCAGAAAATGAGTTGCGTCGTCGCGCTGAAACTCCGAGGGTAGTCATCTAACGATCGCTTTACGGAAACGCCCGAATGTGTTATTACTTGTATAGTAAGGGATGGTGGTGGGTTTGTTCGGTGCCTTGATTCCCGAATCCCGAATCCAACTGTTTACAAAATTCCATTTTTCCGGAAGTGAATACATAAAAATGTGATTCCATTATTATTTCTTTTTTTCTTTTTGCTTCTATCGTAATCTGACTGATATTTAAAACGAGTTTAAATTTTCACCTGTACGTTATCTCCACCGAATATACACCTGAACCGAAGTCAATTCAGTATAGGGCGGATGAAGATCGCGGGGGGCAGTTATCGTCCAATCCTCACTCACAAGTTGCAATTAATTTAAATACACTTGTACGACTTCATAATCTCAGCTTACGCATACGTACCTACTATGCCGGGTTAATTAAAAACGATATCAATCTAACGGATAAAAAACAAATATTAAAAAATTATCAAAATCATATCTAACGATCGCGTATTAATTTATCCAAGTGAAGATGCATCGTCAAAAAATAAAGTGCGTTGCATAGAAAAAGTGAACAAATTTTTCCTACGCTTCAAAGTGATCACCGAGGTGGCGTAACGTTTAAAATACGTTTCAGTGCAGTCCTATGCGCTTAGAATATTAAAGCGAAAATTCAAATGCATATTTTTTACGCAAGCCCTGATCAGTAGGAAACTACGTTTTACCTAATCGATGAACGATATGAATGATGCCTAAATTTAAATGTTTTATTCGATCATTCACTTGATACACGGACATTTATTTTTATCGAAAGAGGAAAACAAAATAAATAATCTATGATTCCGTCAACGATGGATGAATAAATGTAATGTAATTTTGAAGAGAAATTTTCTAATCGATATAAACTATAATCTGATAAAATAAATAATACTTCTAAACCCATTTTCTAAATTCAATTTCTAATCCTCGATTATCGTTAAGATAGTTTCTACGTAACATAAAACAGATAAAACAAAATCCGAGCAATTTTTGCTACAGAAAAAAAAAGGAACTTTCAATTTTGATACAGATATAGTCACGATGACAGCGAAATTGAAGTAATTAATTAAAATATTTTTAATCCGACCGAATCTGCACGTATAACATGACTTGCGGTTGTAACTTTTTAAAAAAACTTTCAAATGTTACGAGACAAAATGACGATAAGTGCATTCGAATAGTAAGAAAATTCTACTGTTACTTCGGGTAACAATAAATTTATTAACCTTATCGTTATTTCGACCAAGTTTTATGCAGTGAATAATCGGTGGCTATATCGTGCCGATTTACGGTACGAATTTATGTAGTGAATGGCTTTTCGGAAACGGCACATACCATCACATCAGTTTGGAATGGCATTTGGAGTATTACTCGTGACAGTAGTCAACCTAATTATCACAGGGTATTTACTCACAATTATCGGACATGCTAACGCTACTGGTAATTGGGATACGGACGATGATCCAGGTAATCTATATCTATACGTACATATATGTTCATGCAAATCCTAAGTGTAATCATTGATTATGAGCTGCATCTCTACGTTATTCTATACCCCCTACGAATCGAATCGGCGCGGGTAACGTAAAGGCGATTTCTGCAGACTCGATAAAATCGTTTTCCATACGTGAAAATTCTCACACATACCACATGCATGTATGTGGGAATGTTGATTACTTGCAACTAGTCGTTTATTGGTTCTTATATGACCCACACAGATCGAGATTTAAAAAAAAAAATTCTCTTTTTTCTAAATTTTGTATCCTGTCAATAAATTTATGAAAATTTTCAATCTAAAATTGAAGAGATTATGAGAAGAAGAAAAAGAATAAAAGAGTCACTGCGAGTAATAATTGGAATTACAAAAATAAACGAACCCTGTTGGTTGAACAAAGATGGCCGCGACGTTGTTGAAATAATTGAGGGAATGCATACCTGCAATGATACGAGCCATAAAATCGAGAATGGGGTTGAAAAAATTGAATGTATGTCAATTTGATTGAACGTGAAATGGCATTTTTTATTTGTCGTCGAAAGACATGCGAGTTTGATTCTTGGATGATGAATTGCAAAATGATCAAGTTCTTAATTTTTGTTTATACAGTTTCTACATTAGAAGTCAAGGCTGTTCTTGGTCGTACTGCAGAATTGCCTTGCGACATTGAACCATCCACGAGGGAAGATCGTCTGTACATGGTGCTCTGGTTTCGCGATCGTACAGTAAAACCTATTTACAGGTGAGAGTTGAAAAATTCTCTTGAAAAACATGTAGCATACAAAATTCAAACTTTGAACGTGCGATTTATAAATTTTCGATGCAAAATTTAGAAATGAAAAAAGGTGTTCATTAATTTACTGTCCTCAGGTACGACCTCCGTGGTAGAAGTCACATTAACGCGCTCCATTGGTCAGATGATAACGCTTTTGGACCTCGAGCAAATTTTGAGACATCCTACAAAGCCGCAGCCGCCCTGAAACTTGAAGCTGTCCAACTGAAGGACGAAGGAATATACAGATGTCGTGTAGATTTCAAAAATTCACCGACGAGAAATTTCCAAGTCAATTTAACCGTAATAGGTATGAATATATGAATTCGAAGAAGGATGTGTTTGAGATGAATTTTTTTTCTACTAAAAATTAATTGTATCTAATTCACAGTACCGCCCCATCAACTTTTAATTTACGACGGAGCTGGCGACAAGGTGGAACATATCGTGGGACCTTTTCAAGTTGGTTTGGAATTTCGTCTATCCTGCGAAGTTCGAGGAGGTGAATACTCGTTTATTTTTTGTGGTATCACCACCCGAGTTGAACTTTATGGTTCGCACTATAATTAGACGAGTTTAATTCGACGGTGATTTTAATGACGTACAATTAATTTTCGTAGAATATCATATCACTCGAATGTTTTATGAAAATCGTACTCGTTGAAAATTTTCTACGCAATCTGCCATCTTGCAGATTGTCATTTATTCTTTCTGGACCAAATTGACAATATTCAATAATGTTTTTTTTTTCTTCAATACAGGTAAACCAGCCCCCAATATCACTTGGTTCGTAAATAGAGACGAGGCTGAGGGACAAATTCAGGAGACTGCCCTGAACATTATCGTAAGCAAATTAACTGTACCAAAATTACGAAGGGAGCACCTAAACACGACGTACAAATGCAGGGCGTCGAATACGGAACTCATACCACCGTTGGAAAAAACTGTCCTCTTGGACGTTCATTGTAAGTATTGTATAATAATGTATGCTATAAAAATAATTTTTCAATACACCTGAACATCGTGAAATTTAGTTACCAAAGATTTTTCACAAAGTAAAACCAATGTTTCAAAGATGAATCGCGTGTCACGTTGAGATTTTTAGATGTTCGAATTTTGAGAGCGCAAAAATCAAGGCCTTCCAGTATTTTTCATCATTTATATCTCCGGAATATAACAAAATTATCTGGAAATTGGGTTCGATGATTCTTGGCGCGCATGATACACGAAAGTCATGAAAAGATCAGCGTTCCAAGGTGTTGAAAGCGGGTTAAATAATTTAATTGGACATCATAGGCAACGTAAAACTTTTTTATTATTACAGTAAAACCGATATCGGTGAAGATATTATCAAAACCGGCTATTTTGGAGGCTGAAAACGAGTGTTCGTTAACATGTGAAGTAATCGGTTCTCATCCGCCTGCTCATGTTATGTGGGTTGAAGGAAATATGGAGTTTCGTACTGGGCAGGTGAGTCGATGATATTGCTGATAATTTTGTATCGGTATCCACAGGTACGAAGAATTTTTAAATAAGATTTCCGTCGATCTCAAAGATCGTAAAGGTGCCTAATGGCCACGTTTTTATTTTATCATCGATCATCTCTTTCTCGATTTAACGCTGATTTGAATATCAATAAAAAAAAATAAAAAATACTGGGCGATATGAAATACGCGAACAGGTTTCATAAATGACAGTCTGTCTATATCTATCTTCAATCGTTACTAATGTTTATAGTTTATAGCCGAAGGAAAAAGATCAAAATTGAACCTTCAACACGTTATTTCATTTATGTTTGATTTTTTTTCAGTTCCGAAAGAGCGTCAACTCCACGGTGGTTTTGAATACCGTGAGATTTTCACCGACTCCCGAAGACGACGGAAAAATTTTAAAATGTCGCGGGGAAAATCCAGCGATACGTGGTGCATTTTTGGAAGACACTTTTCAAATGAATGTCGTATGTGAGTATGCCAATGGAGTTAGCTAAAAATTTAATCAATGACGCGATGATGGGGTGCTTTTCGAAAAGTGTATTGCAACTGAAATTCCTGACCCAATTATGTAGAAAAAAGATATAAGAAATGGGGGGAAAAAAACCATGCACAGTAGTCTTACTCAACGAACTGAATTCCTCATTACGCTTAAAGTCAACTGAATGTGAATTCATTTCTAGCTCTCTTTGTCCCTCGTCCTTTCTCTCGAGTCTTTGTCCGGGCTCTATTCTATTCTCTTTGAATTTGCTTGCTGTTGGCAAACCATTACACATTTCTCGTTGGATCTTTATCACGTAAATTTTCTACCGCGACTAGCTATCCTTTTCTTGTTCGTCACCCTATCCCATTTCTCCATCGTATTTTCTATCTTCTCAAACAGTCGCTAGACGCCAATTCATTATTCTTAGGACAAAGGGTTTGAAATTGAGTTGACGTTATTTACCTCGTCAAGAATTAAATGCGAAACAGACGTTCACGTCGCCATAGGACTGAAGCGGCTCGAATGAGTTGATTTAATTGTTTTTTTCCATGCTTTTTTAAACAACATTTTCCCCCTTCTTTCGCTTCAAGTTTCACCGAGGGTTTTTTTGCAACTCGGAAGCACCCTTAATGCTGAAAATATCAAAGAGGGCGACGACGTATACTTCGAATGTCAAGTTCGCGCGAATCCTGAACTTCATAAAATCACGTGGCAGCATAACGTAAGTATAATTTATTTCTTTGATTTATTTCACCACGAATAAGTTGTAGCAGCGAGCACACGAAGATCACCGTCGTAAATCAAAATATACTTTCATTTTCAGGGAATGATGCTCGTTCAGAATGTCTCTGCAGGGGTTATAGTCAGTACAAAAAGTCTGGTTTTGCAAAGTATCAGCAGAGATAATGCCGGAAATTACACATGTGTGGCAGCCAATAAACGTGGAGAAACGACGAGTCCCAGTGTATTACTAAGAATACAATGTGAGTTCGAATCCAAAGGGTGTTTTCTATCACGATATTCCTTGCTCTGAACTATGGAAGAAATAAACAGGAAACTTTTATGTCTCAGTTGCCCCAGTTTGCAAAACTAAAGAAATCACCATCATCGGTGCATCTCTCGAAGAATCTGTCAGAGTACGATGCCAAGTAATTGCAGATCCTTCCGAGATTGATTTTATATGGGAATTTAATAACAGCGGAGAGAATCTGGACGTTGCTCCTATAACGTTCGACACTAAAAACGGTACTACTAGTGAAATAATATATACTCCTGTATCCGAAAGGGATTACGGCGCGTTGACATGCTGGGGGAAAAATGCTATCGGAAAACAGGAGTCACCCTGTGTGTATCAAGTCATTCCAGCTGGTTAGTGAAATTTTTTGTTCAACAAAAACAAAAATCACAGAAATCCTATAACCTGCTTCTGATGGCATCTTATTTTTTTTAATTTCAGTGAAACCTGGACCACTAAATAATTGTACGGTAAGGGCGTCTTTGAACAGAAGTTCCGAAATGCTGGAAGTTGATTGTATTCCTGGGTACGACGGTGGTTTGCGACAAGAGTTTAGACTCGAAGCATACGAAGTTGTTTCTGGTAACTTACGGTTAAACATATCGAGCGTAACTCCTGATAACCCGATATTCAGGATAACCGTCGCAGACCTGCTTCCCGCGACGCATTTTTACCTCGTCACTTACGCTGTCAACGCCAAAGGACGGAGCGAAATTTGCTTACTCGATGACATAATGCTTCGAGATTCCGAAAAACATACGGGTAGGATTTACAAATTTTTAATATTAAAAAAACTTAGATTCATTCGCAACTGACGATAGAAACGATCATAATGATTAAGACCGTGATTGTGATGGTTTTATTTGCATTCCAGATAGCAGCATTAATATTATTCCACTCGTGTTACTGTTGACCGGTTGTTTAATGGCACTTGGAATCGCAACACTTTCCATAATATTAATAATGTATAGACGACGTGGTACAACGTCGCCGGTTCACATTGAACCTTATATGAAACAGCCCATAATCACGCCTCCAGATTCGAAGAACAACTCCATGTTCGACATCACGAATGGGGATACATATTTCGTTGAATATACGCTCAAACAAGTCAACGATTATTCTCTGAACATTCAACCAGATATCATACAATCTCCTCAAGGTATGACGATTTTTACCGACAGTACAGAATAAATTTCAAACGATAATTAAATTTCTTTCTTTATAACCGTTATTTCCGTCGGATTGGTATTAGAAAAAACTTTTTTGTCTTTGAAAACGTTGCTTCGGATTCCACGCTGAAACGAACGTGCGATGCGAAAGTGTTGCAAACAAGATTTTCCACAAGATCATCGTTCAATTTGCATTCCTACGGCAATGAGTCACCTGACAGGTGCAACGGGATTAGAATCCCATGATTATTCTCATTGATGTGCACACGTTTAAGGAACATTTTTTTCTACCAAAGTATTTGCGTACGCAGCCGATTAAGGCAATGCTACTATATCTGCGATACAAAACCTTTATAAAAATGTAGAAAGTGAAGCTAAATATTCTTCATATAATACAGCGAAATAATATTCTCCCACATTTATTTCATTCGATTTCAGAACAGGGAAAATTGACTCGAGAACCACAACTATTTTTGCCCGTTAGACCAGACAAATTGTTCTCTCCTTGTGATATTCACAAGCAAAGTCTTCAGAGCAACGGCTATAACGTGAGTATAATAAAGATGACAATTCGTTGAAATTGACGATATGATATCCATAATTTTTCCATGAAAAATCTTCACCTCTAATTAATTTTACAGTTAAATCCGTTCTCCACAAAGTCGTGGGAACCCATTAGTTTCAAAGCAGATCGAAACCTTATGAAGGAAATAATAATCGCAAACTCAATACCAGGTCCTGAAAGTTGTGTATAAGTTTTTTCTTGCAGGTAAGCGATCGCATGATTATAGGACTTTAATTTATCTTCCCTAATTATATTTTTTTATCGACTGCTAGGCTCAAAAATTTCCCATCCAATTTAAATGAATTTAATTAATTTATCATTGTTCCAGCCGACGTGCATGACGTATGTACAAAGACGCAAAGTCCAGACCATTGGAAACCCCATAAGATATTCGACAATGAATAGAAAGCCCGACGTCGCCGTGCGCCGCGATTCAAATAGGGGATGAAGAAATAATGAAATAAATGAGAACGATAAAAAATAGACATATCTTCGTTTGATGTTTTTTATAGATTCGCGGAAAACACAAAAACCGAAAACAGACCCCTTTTCAACGTACAGTTAAATATGGTGTCTGCAGAAGTGAACTCCTATGCTGGAACAAATTATTCTCGATATGTGGTAAAAAAAAAAAAATGTAAAAAGTCTTATAATTGGCTTTTCGAAGTGATTAAGCTTTCGTGTGAAACTATATTGATATAACATAGCGATGGCGTTAACTGGCATGCTCTTGTCGTTACGCGACAACGTTTGTGTAGACGTATTATAATAATATGACGTACCATATCTATTTGAAAAAAACAAAACAAAAAAACAAAATTTTTAAATTAAAAACTAAATCATTTTGCAACAGATGTGAAAAATATTCGATGAAGGATGAAAATTTCATACATCATATTTTCTCTTTGTCATTTAATTCATACATTTTATTATTTGTCGTATACGTTTTTTTTTTCTTCCTTCTTCATCTTTTATTTTGCAATATCTCGTATTTTATAGACAAAATAAAATCAACAAAAAGTAAAAAAAAAATAAAAATAAATAAAAATAAAATAAATAAACAAATAAAACTAAGAAACGAACCACCGATGGCTTATACTGAAGCTGCACTTATTTATACGATAATATTGATAATGTACTTGACAAGTACGCATGTAAACATAGTTTTATCCGCCGACATGATAATACTATAACTGTGAATGCATAAACTATCATCACTCGGCCTAAAAAAGTAAAAAAAAAAAAAAAGAAAAAAAAAATCATAGAGCTTGTAGTCACAGAGCAGTATCGACTAGACTTCGAATTTGTACGCCCATACTGGAATTACGGAAGGATCGAGAATGGACAAAAAATTTCCTCTCGATTCTTTTAGTATAAATACTTGTAGAGATTATAACTGTAGGGCTGATACTGCTCCCGTGTTACAATCTCTGCGATTGAGAAGCATCATCATCGTTCATTATTTTGGGTGAATATAAAAAGTAACGAAAATTATTCAGGCGAAAATTAATCGAGCACTGAAGATGAGAAAATAAATGATTGATGATAAAAAACGAGAAAAACAAAAAAAAAAAAAAAATAGAAAACAAAATTGAATGTAATGACTTTACAATTTTTTCAACCGAGTACGTGGGAACGTTGTTCTTTCCTCATGTTTTTTTAATCGTAGCCTTCTTTCCTGCCTCCAGTTTCCCTCAAAAATTAGGAGTTTAATTTTCAGACGTTCGATTGCAACAGGTGGTGCGACAAGTGACGATCTACGCCGGATCACGAGGCGCTTTGAACGCCTTTGCTGAACCCAGTTGGCATTGGTTCGAATTGGTTCGAAACAGAAGGATACTCAAATTTCAGAACTATTTTAGGAGGAATTCTCAGAATCCTTTTAATCCAGTCTCAGATTTACTCGATCCGATATAGATGCGTGCGAACCAGGTGTGAGAAATCTTCGGTCAGAAATAGAAGAATTACGAAAAGTCTCGCGTGAGATTTACAACGAACATCTTGAGCCGATGAAATATATCTATCTAATGATTGCATGAATTAAATCGAAACAAAGGAAACCGAATGCCCTGCATTATGCGACGGAAGATCCGATGCTACTTATACCGGTGTCATGATATTACTTGGAATTGCAACTTAGGTTGCAACGTCGTCGGTGTTTTAAGCCTTTGATCGATGCACCATCCTCCACTTTCACTTCGCATCTTGAACGTGTAGTATTATTACACTCCGGATAATTTAGCCTCATTTTATTAGCAAGTTCAACTCGTTCGATATGCTGCAATTTATGCTGCAATTAATTTTTCCATCTTTTTTTCATTCGTTTTACTTTAAGCATCAAGCGTTTCCATTCACCGCGCATATTATTATACTCGCGATGACCAAGAACTCGAGGACCTCATTTCACACCTAGTAATTATTATCAATTCGATGTGCAGACTGCATGAGGATTGTCACAAAGCCTGCACTTGGGTAATTATTCACAGAACTATAATTATTTCATTAATTAATGTTGAGGGTTTCTTTTTTTTTTTACATCGTTTGCGAAATGAACTTAACTATTCGCAAACGAGCGAGTGAATAACAAACAGTCGACAAATTCTCGATTAATATGATTGCCAGATGACGTTATCGGACCCCAAATTTTTTTATTTTTCTCTTGTTGTTCCAAGAATACAAAAATTTTGAAATTATAATTCTCGATCAGTCCGTATAATCTTCCGATTCGTGTTTGTGCGAATTCCAGTCTTGCACGGTTTCAATACACGTGATGAAAAAATGGACGCCTTTCACAAATGCGCAGCCTCCAAGAATCCCCGTACATTATTCGTATTCAGGACTGATTTTCAAACCATTGCAGAAACCATGGAATATAATCTGTGAAATATTCACCGCGCGCAAACATTCCATCGACACCCCGGTTACTCGATGCTGCAATTAGAAAGATAATTGCAATTGAATTGATTCTTCGGCCGTAAAGTATAAACTAGCAGAAAGATGTCTAGATGAATCGTACCTTCCATTTCTTACAATCAACCGTCAAAGTTTTTTTTTTTTTTTATTCTTCAAATTCGGAAAGGCTTCCATTGGTTTCTTATCAAGATTTTTTACAAAAGAACTAAGCCTTCGGTTTTCAATTGATTCTGAATATTTTGCGATTTCTTCCAGGTATAGAATTTCGAAATGGGGATCACCGAATGGATCCTTTACAAGGACGAAACAAGTTTGTTAATTTCAAATGAGCAGAAATTCTGAAATCGAAGTTACTTTTTTCTCGCAATTTTCGGCTTACAGGTACTGCACGTCTACATGATCTAGAATTCGAGACGACGACAACCAACCAACGAGGTCACGTTCCAAGTAGATGTTTTTAGCGTTATTTGTTTTATAGGAGTATTTGCATTATTATTATGTTTACTTGACGATAATTGAAATCCTACATTTACCTTCGTACTGCCTATACTATCGGATTTTGTAAACTTGTACGGCTTACATTTATCGATCGGTGAAGAAGCACGCCAAGCGTTGCATTGGGTCAGAACTTCTTCAATACTTGACAAGGTAACGTCTATAGTAGCCGCGATTGCAACTTATAGTTAAAAATTCTTGTTCGTTTGTTTTACCCTGAAGAAAAAAGTAAATGAACAATAAATAAACTATTGAAAAACACCTACCGTTTTGCAGCGTCGTTATATACATCTACTTCAAACTTTGCTCACAGTTCTCGCTTCCGCGAGTGTGGGTACGATAGACAATCATAATATAGAGGAGAGAAAATACAACTCATAGCCGTTTGCAACAAACTGTAAAAAGAAAAGAAAGAAAAAAAAGTTAATCAATAATATTATTACGAATTATACAAATAACCAACCACTTTACAAGGGTGAGTAATCGCAAAAAGTATCTAAAGTTTTCAACGTTCATCGCGAACAACTCGCGATTATCTTCCTGGTTTAAATTTTATAGTACCATAAACTCACCACCTTCCACGATTTCCAATTTTTTATTTTCAAAAGGAACGTACAGCAGCTTTTGAGTAGAAACTAAACATAATTGATTGAATTAAGACTCCGATTTTTGAGATGAGTTTTCATGAAATCTGTGTCATGAAATGTGTTAATAAAAATTTTGATTCGGAGAGTATCGGGAGACAAAAGTAAGAATTTACACTCGACGTTATGGATAGCTTGTAAACTTTTCGCATACGTAGAGTTACGTATAGGTTTTTCACAAATATTGACCTGCCGCAAGTGCCAGTTGTTATAAATCCTATAAATACACATGCGTCGTCTACTATTAGATCTTTTTTCTACGCGACGTTCGATAACTAACAAAATTTTTGTAACTAAAGAGCGTGCTGTTTCGTTCGGTGCTATACGATCACTGAAAGATTTGGAAGAAAAAAGAACCGGGCTAAAATTCGTCCGAGTTAATTTTACGGTGTAGGATTAAATTTCCGTCGAAATGGAAACTCCCCGTAATCGGAACGCAGCATTAGTTCAAACAGGGTTTATGTCATGGTCACCTATCCTAAGCCCTAGGGCAAAGCGGGCACGACGGGGTTGTTAATTATATTTGAGGTCTAACCGCAAGCAAAATACCGAGATAATGACATCACGAATGTTAGAAATTCTCTCATGCGCAACGTTCAATCGAATCAAAAGTACAACCGAAAAGTAACGAAGATTCCATTTTTTGATTATGTTACCTGATTATGTATTCCAACTTTTTCGAAAAGGTTGCGAAGTATTATCAAAAAAAGTGCCCCCTTTGCGCGTAGGGTTCCGCAGTTTGTAATTTTGATTCTTGATCTTGAGAGTGAAATTCTAAAAATGTAATTCATCTAGCACATAAGAATTCGGGGTAAAGCACTGCGGAATATTATGTATTCTTAGAATGAAATACAGCTTAATACGAGTAAGATGAAATCACGATAATTTATGTTGGGCTTCGTACAAAAGAACGCGATGAAGACTGCCAAAAGTAATTGATATTGCGACGCCTTTATCACGCTATACCTAGCCAAACGAGTCGCGTCAAATGTTATTTGCTTTGGCCTAAAACTTTTTAGCGTCCTAATTGCACGATAATTTTTCTAAATTACTTCTCAATTCTATGTCACGAAAATTTCAACTCCACCAAGTCTGAGGATCGAGTGTTCAAATAGAGTAGCTAGTTTTTTGATAAACTGAATTTGTTTTTTTTCAACACTTTGAGGATATTTAAAAAATAATTCAATAAATGTCACATGTGTCTCAGCTAAGAGACGAGAAAACTCTTATGACGTTGAATAATAATCAATTTGAGCAACGCTGCACTCAAGAATTTCTCTCTTCGATTCCAATTACTTAAAACCACTCTTCTTACCCTTGGGAACCAAACCCACGCTTTACGGAATGGATCAATCACGCGATTTTTTTTTTGAAAAACACCCAACTGGATTGTCGTCAGTCAGGAAACTTTGCGTTTTATTTTTTCGATGTTCTTTTCATTCTTTTCTATCAACATTACCCACGCGATCTTGACTCGTGGGTTTGATCGATTTTCAGTGGAAAACGATTGTTTTTTCTATCTTCTAAAATTTTCCATCATGTGCTAACAATTTTCCGGTTCTCTATGAGATTTTCCAAGTACGTTTCTATGGAAAGAAAAGTATTTTCCTCGATTTTTTGTTGTTTGGTAATTAATATATTGCCAGATAATTTTGAGAGCAGATTTCGTAAAATAGTTTTCCGAATTAATTGGCTGGAATAAAATTAATACAAATTGGATAATTTTTTTTTTATTTAAAAGTAACTGAGATACTTGAGGGTGATTTTTTGTTCAACCGTGCGACCGTCTCAGGGATTTCAGGCTGTGAATTTATTAGCCAACAAGGAGCTGACGTCATGAAGTAACTTTGATTAGCAGGATTTGATACGTCCAACATCGAAAATTCGTATTTTGCAAAATTTCTGGAACTCGGTACGTAATGTACGTAGATAATATTAAGAATATTGATTTTGTAGGAGGCGCACGCGCCGGTTGAATTTGCTGCCTACGGGGGTGCGGTTGTTACCATGGATCCCAGTATACTAGCCACTATGGATAAGGACGCATTGAAGAAACAGATTGAAAACATGAAATATCAAGCAACAATGGAGCGATGGCCGCTCTCCAAGAGTATCGCAGCGTAAGTTTTTCAAATTGAATTTTAAGAGAAAATATTAACTGCACGGCAAATTCACCTCATCACCCATTATTTTAGCATCGTCGCGAAAAATGTTCCTTCAACAAACAGGAACGGAGGATTTTGTTTCAATTTGACGCGTCGAGTTAACGCACGAAAAAGTTACACCATATGCGATCGATATAATTTTCTCTCAGGCGTGTGATTGCGGCTGAAGTAATCATTTTTTTCCACACCATCGCCCTTAGAATTTTAAAAAATCTGCTCAAGTGGTCGGAATTTTGACGAGCACATTTGGCTGATGAAATCCTACGTAACAAGTGAAGAGCGCAAAAACGATCGTGATCTTTTTCTAGATTCGAAAAAAGTCGTATCGGATAAAATGTGTGTTTATAAATTTTCAAAAAAATAAAATTACTGCCTTCAATATAACGATAATCAGAATTCCGAATGCGACAAACAAAAATTTCATCGTTTCACTCGATAAATTTATATTTTATTATATTTGCCCAGCTCGCGACCTTGATTATGCGCAGCGCAAAGAGAGAAATTTATGCCACTTTTTCCTAGGGCGTTGTGATTTCTCTTTTGGTTTATAAATGCATGGTTATTATATACAGTCTTGGAACAGAGGAAAAATATTCTATGAGGTATAATAACAGTTTAAGAATATTTTTGTCATGCGGTAGCAATTCGATTTACGCGGTATATCCATCATGGTATAAATACTCTGCGATTAAATCTCTCCAACGACATTACAGTTTTGTAAGTCACGAAAATATATCGCATGAATTTCTTCATCCTCTCTCAAATTTGGATATCTATCCATTTTCTGCCACGTCTGGAACCTCATCCATCATTTTATGTGTTCCAAACTTTCAGTCGCCCAATTTTTGTAAGCTTTGATTTCAATTTCTCATCTCATATGTGGTACGTCTGGCCGGTGCAGGAGTCCAAATATTTATGTGTACTTTAATTTCGGAGCGAGTCGATGTAACGTTGAACGAAAGGAGTAAAAGCGCCATTTTTCTCAACGCATTTCAAGCACGGAAAAAGCGCGGAGGTAAATGTCATTAATAAACAGCTGGTCCGTTGCAGGGTAGAAAGAAGAAAAAACAACAAATACCCGCGTCATCCTGAACAAAATGTTTAGACTGGCTAAGAATTAATTACAAACAAACATTTCAAAATCTTATTTATATCTCAACAGACTTTTGCCTAGACACTTTTCACTTTTTAATTCACACTTTATACTCATCTGATGAGGTATAAAAATAAAAAAATATATGACATGCACATTACAAGTGCGACCAGTTGTAATTATGAAGCGACGTTGTGTCCTCATTAACCTCCTCGGCTTCTCCCATTTCTCGCTTTTTCCGAACTTTTATTTCGTCTCTTGCCGTTACTTTTTCCAGAATAGGTCGTTGAACAATTCTCATGAATTACGTAGCCGCTGATACCGGTCGAAAGCTATTAATGAATTTTTCAAAATTTCCACCGAGAACCCAAACATATTAGTGAAAGCCGATTAAAATTGTGATTCGAAATTGAAATCGCAAGTTCTTATGAATTTAGACTCATATAGTTTTTTACATCCTACGCTATATTTCGAATTTGAATTACCTGATTCGTGGTCAGCCCCCAATCTGATGATGCTAATAGTTGTAATTAAAAAGAGAAAATTCAAAATTTTTTTTTGCACTTTCTGCAGGTCGTGTTTAATGCATCAGACCGAGGGCATCGCCCTTGCGCAGTTCATGCGCCGCATAGGCTACGGAAACAGTTCACTGCACTTGCTGTTTTATGTCCATATTTGCATATTTTTACCATAAACTGTACATGTATATGTATATTATTTACCGAGAGACTTGATTTCTCGGAAAGTTTGGATTAATATGAATATTTCTTTCTCACTTCATTACGGTAGTCTCTCTTCAATTAACGGACCGGATAAATTTCAGCTTTCTGAAATGTCGACAACTTTAATTATATTTTTACAGGATTCGCGGGGCTCACTGAAAGTACAGAATATCAACTGCCAGTGGCCGGGTATTAAGATATGTCAGGAAGTCAAGTGGATTTGAATAGATGCGAAGGGATGTAAACTGTTCAAGTATTTATTGATCGGACTGCAAAGTTTGAAGCGCCGCGAGCCGTAAATCAACTTGAAATAGTGCCAGTGATTTTACAACGCAGCTTTTTACAATCTCATTTTGTTTGTTCGTAGTAAATTTTTTCCCCCCAGATCTGAAAATAAAATTTAGACATTCTAGACGAAAATTTAAGGAAACGATATGACCGAGTAATGTTTCGAAATAAGAGAAGAGAAAAAAAAAAATTGTTGAAGATTTTTTCGGATGATAATTTGCATTTGTTAATTCTAGTCGTTATTATTTTATATACTGTATATGTGGATGCGGTTTGATGGTCTTTCGTATAATCAAACTCCATCCAACCGTTCTCTCTTAGATTTTGCAATTTATAATTAATTAATTTAATCACGATTGTAAAGTAAAATTATCTATGTCTTCTTGTAATGGTGCTTCGGTTATCAGCCACATCATAGTTAATTTCAAAACTATTTGTCTACAATCTGCAGATTCATCGAGCCAACTTTTATCTAACAATACATGTGTACATGTACCGGAGACTATATGGCTATGGTTATAAAGTTATCTCGCTTTAACGAAAATTTCTTCACCCATTGGGTCGGGATACAAAAATCCCACGTTCGAACCTCAACAGAAATCTTTTACGAAATATTTTACAATGCAAAATTAACCATAGAGATTGACTGATACTACTTCGTGTATTGTATACAAACTATGACGAAATCAATTGTGCCATTTCGCTGCCAACGTCATGGGGAACCGTGACAACGGGAAACAAACGAGATACGATATGAATGATCGAGATCGCGTAACGTGAATTTAAAAATCGAACCGATCAAATTACGTTACGTATAGCGTGGAGCGGGAAATTTTTCGCAACATCCGGAAACTCGCAAGATAAATTTTTACCTCATACCTTTTACCGTACCCAAGGGACCGGACGTTTGATCTTACATTCCTGCTATGAAAAAAGGATCTTGTTAATCTACAAAAATCGGCGTATACGCTTTTGATATCAGTGAAAGTGAGCAAGTATAAAATCATAGAGAAGGAGGACAGACATTTTCATTTTAGTAATTATACTATCGTATTTTGATCGTATCCTATTATAAAAAAAAGAAGACAACCTTGTTCCGTTTCAATCGGGCATGTAAGTATAGGTAATTATTATGGCTCCTACGGGCAATGCCTCTGCAGCGTGACTCACGCAACACACAAATTCTGCATCATTAATATCTGAGGTACTGACAGAATGTTTTTCCGGTAGCACAGGATCTGCAGTATATTCCTATGAAAAAAAAGGAGAGAAAAAAAATTTATCTTAACAAATAATCGGCTAGCATCCTTGCCGTTTCCTTCGAGTGTACCAATACGTCATTATTTTTTTTCAAATACTGTTCAGCTGTATGGATAAAAATAATCTCGAGGTTTTTTCACGTCTATCGATCACCAATAAATCTTAATTGGCTAAACGAGGATAATTTATCCTCCTTAATCATCTTCGGTTAATGAGGCGACTCATCAAACACTTCGGTGTGATAAGTGTCTGCTCAATCTACAGGATAGTTCGATCTCCGACGACAATCGGCAATCGCTTACGGCGAAACTTATGCGATTGAATATTTTTGCAGTCCTTTAGGGAAAGTTGTGATAGCACGTGGTTTTATGAAGTATAAAGACCAACTCAGGAGAGTAGAATAATTCAAAATGTCGGCATCGCGTGCCGCAGGATTTGCAGTAATCTTTGAATAAAATCTTTCGTAAAAATCACCTTATGAAATACATCCGCGTGTCAACCTTCGAGAAATTAACGTAAAAATACTTTGTAAAATTAATCAGATAATCACGCGATCAAAAATTACGACCGATGATCATTCGGTCAAGCGATTTGCCGATTTTCGGCGAAAACTCAACCCGAAAAAGTACCCATAGTTGTAATTTTTGTTCAGTTTTGTGTCACACCCTATGCACATTTTTTTCCTCCATGAATTCCATACGAGTTCAGACGATGGTATATTACGCGATAAAATGTACGGGCAGCTTCTACTAATATTGACTTTTCTCTCGGGACGTGCAACCAATCTAGGATCAGCTACCACTACGGCTGTTTATAAAGAGAAAGGAGGCGCATGTCTTTATGTTTCTTATAGGGAACGTGCTTACTAGCACAATTTTACTCTAGTGAGAGTGTCGAACGTTAATGTACACGTAAAAGAGATCCACCAAGAACTCAACGCATTACCTCTTTCGAATCAAAAGTTCGTTCGAGAAGCTCTCAGCTCTTTCCTGAATGATGCCATTTTGCGACCCGAAACATTCCCTCTCGTTTGAATATCACGAAGCAGCCCAGCTCTGAAACTGGGATTCTTCCTGCTTCGGCTAGAATTGTTTCGTTCCGAATGCACATTTACACTTTGACATTTTCAGGACTTCTGAAAACGCGTTCTAATAGTTATGGCAAGACGATTCCGCGAATAATTTTCGAACGGCAGAAGTGTGTGTCAGATATCTTTGGACACCCGTTAGATCGGCATCGGGTAGACGTTACCACGGTAGCATTTTACTGTTTCCATAAATGCCTGGAGCCTCCAAAACGGTTTCGATTTCTCCCTGGTAAACTGAGAACCTTATCATTGGCGGAAGTTTGCTGCACTGGTCAGTCACCTAAGTTCGATATTAATTAACTTGTATAGTTATATGAATCCAACTAATATACGGCTGGCATGGCTGTTTGCATATCTGCCTTAATCACCGTTGATTACAACATCGTATATTAATTTTGAATTATTTCATGGTTTATGACCAGAAATCTCATTCTATTACGCAATTCACACAAAGTTTGTTAGATCCAGAATTTCAATTTCCGGTATAATGAACGTGCAAATCTTGCTAGTTGGGAAGACCCGTCCATATTACATTTTATGGTAGTCGATTTATTTTTTTTTTAATTTCTATCCAAAGTGATATAAAGTGCAGATCTCAAAGCATCGGACCCACTTTACCCTATCTTACAGCGTTTATAAGGCGTTAGTTTACATACCCATAATTTCGTAATTACAGATAATTTTAACCACAACTAAGCGCTATATTTTACGTTGTTGTTGACAATGTGAAGAAACGTGGAAATGAGAACTTGCCAAGTGTGTTGGCCCTCGGGTGTGAAAGGACTGAGGGAGACAAGTTTCACAAGGACATTGTACTATATCATGACCTGTAAAATGCTGCAGCTCTCAAGCCAGTATATTATATTCTATGACTCACAAGGTTAAACACATGTATAACATATGTACCATACATGCACGTTCGAATTCGTTAATACCTTGAACAAATTTTTCTATTTGCAAAGAGAGAAAAAAAAAAAAAATAGCCAAAAAAAAAACCTACACTATCCGGATTTTACTATCCGTACATAATCTGTACATACAGCTGTAGGAATTGCGTAACTTACATCTCGACCTAAGATAGTTACAACGAGATCTCATTCGTGCACTGAATCTGATCGCCACTTTTGATTTTTGCTACGTTTCCTCCCTTCGGGCATTCGAGATTAGCCAAAGTCCGTTTTCATTTCCTTCATATACATATATTTCGAAATGAAATCCTTCGATTTTTTAAAAATTTCATCTTTTGTTTTTACAGGATGCGCGAATACGTCGAGGAAACCGAGAAAAATGATCCCCTGATTCACGCACCTGATAAAAAGAACAATCCATGGGCCGAGAAAGGAAAGTGTGTGATCATGTAAACTTTGATGTAAACCGTTCTGAATTCCAAAGAAAGAAAAAAAAAAGAAAAAAAAAACGAAACCATAAGATAAAAAAAAAAATGTCATTAAAAACGAAAAAAATGAGATGAAAAAGGAGATCATTGGTACGAGAGGAAGAAAAAAAAAAATCACACAAAATCCATACCTTATTATTCTATAATACTATAACGATGATAGGATCATAATAAAAAAGGTTGATACATGGCACGACTTCGTTCTATAAAAAGTTGTCAAAAAATTATAAAGCGTTTGGATGATCATAAACGTCGACTATTTGTCATCACACGGAGTGGCGTCGTGTGTCATCATCCCACGTATCATCATTATATCTATATGTAATTTACGTGATTTACATTATATCTAAACCATTTCATATTAAAATAATGATAATAATGTCTTGAAATAAATTACTCATTCGAATTAAAGAAAAAAAAATGAAAAAAAAAAACAACACACCTCTTTTACTGAGCATATTTTTTATCAATGTTTTAGGACTTTTAGAATCTCATAATTCTTTAAACGGCTAATCGCTTGTTTCAATTACATGTTATATATTTGAATACCTAATGGTCTTTACCTCAAATTGATTAAATTATGTCAACGACCAACGGCGCCCTCCGCAATTTCTTTCTGAATTTGAAGAATTATAGAAACAAAAGTAGTAAGTCTTTATGCATCTTCGATGCTCTTTTGAGTTTCATGTGTTTTATTTAGAAATGAAACAAAAACATTTTGACATTAAATTTTTACGCAGCGTAAAGAGGACGCCCTAATTATTGTACTGTAATTTTCGCTGCAGTTTAAAGCCAACGTTACTGTGCAGGCCGTTAGGAAGCGATTTTTAAGCTCTGATCGAAAGGGGCCCATCTAGTCAACGGCAACTATGACTGTGATAAATTGCAGATGCATAGTATAATTTAATAGAGTTGACATAGATTAGTCGGATAGAGAAGTTGAAGAAAAAATAAAGTTTCAAAGGGCCAATGAAACGAAGTTTAAATTTGCGCCATGAAAAATTCGTTAATAAATATACATATAACGTGTATTCCATTAGCTGTTGTTGAAAACGAAACTGGTAACAATAAAAATTTTGGTTAAGGTAGTAAATCAACATCGCCAAGTAACTAGTAATATGTATTCCAGTTTATTACACATATTATACACAATAAAATGTGAAGATTGATCAATTAATTAATTAATTACTTACTATTTCAACGATGACAAAATACGAGTCGGATAATTAGCTCACATGATCGTCGATCATTTTTCTAGAGAAAATTGAAAAAACTCGGAGATTATTTTTCTGCGTCGATCTATTACTGCAGTTATCCTGATTATTAATTATATAATATCGTGTCATTATTAATTACGCAATTATTACACAATTCTGAGCTCCAGATGCTGCCTTTCATCATACGAGGTACGTATGAGCATGTGATGAATTTTAATCGAAGGATCAATGAACTTATCTAGTTTTTCTAAAAACCAGTAATTACGTATCAGCCAGACTCGAATCGATCATAGATTTCCCTCGAAACAATTTTCGATTCAGAAATCAATCGATTTTTGATTTCGAGTCGCTCGAACTCATCCTGCGTTGCAAAAGTCATATTTCTACCTATAAGCAGTTCCGTCAGCTCCGGGATCGAAGGATATTTTTTTAGTTTCAGGCTGTTGGAGGACCTGAAGAGGAAATGAACGAAAATAAAAAAAGGTAACAAAAGGATAAGAAGAAAAAATTAAGTGCTATTCCAATGCGAGTGGGGTAACAGGAACTTGCGTGCGGCAATCCGCATAAATACCTTTCTATTGCAAGACGAGGAGTATGGTATAGCGTCCATAGATCTTTCGCCTCATCGGCCACATATTTGCATAATTCTTCAACAATTACTGGGGGGGAAAAAAAAGGAAAATTTATTTCAATTACAGGAGTCAGTCGAAGGTTTCTAAACACTCCGCAATGATCATTCATTTATGGGAGTGACTTTATGTCTATTACGATGATGTGAAAGTAGCTTAAAAAAATTCACTTGGCAATTGGTCACTGATCTGATTTCAAAATTTTTAATCGAATTTTCCAAAACTGATGAGACTTCAGTGAAGAAACTAATTCTTGTGCAGCTGACGGAGGAAATACGTCGTTCCGAAGAGAAATCCTTGAATCAAAAAGAATTAGGAGTTTTGTTTTTTTTTAAACTTTGAATTTGATATGACGTAAAAATTTTCCATCGTCGATAAATAGTTATGATAATTTATTCAACGAATAATCGATATAATATTTAAGGTTGCGCAAGTTTTTTGTGTCCGTGTTAGTTGACCGCAGTAAATAATGTTCGGTTTGAAAGTAGAGCAAATTTGCGCCGGGCAATGTCCGAGGTGATATCCACGCCAAAAGCCTCAAAAAATCGTCCACGAGCATCGAACGATCCGACAGTTTTTTAGGTCGATGGAAATTTTCATTTTTTGACTTCCAAAATAAGGTGTTGAATGTGAAGAAGAAAAAGTGATTACCATCATCTCCGTTACAGCCGACAGGTGATTAATGTAATTGATCTATTCTAGATCCGATGTAACGTCGAGTTTGGTTGAAGAAGTTTTGTTTTTTCTACAAAAACACCGGAACATAAATTTTATAATAAAAGTACCAGTCATTCTTCTAATTTGCGATTAACCGCGGCAGCTGCAGTAGGAAATGAGAAGAAAAAGGCTTTCTCTATTACGACTTTAACCGGAAACGTTTGTCAATTTTCCGCTAGGTAGATATCGTTTAATCATGTTATTCAATTAAATTCCTATGATTATCAGCGATTATCGTCGTTTATGTCGTTGTTTCTTAATTCCAAACCGAGTCTGAGTATTCTTCTTTCTTTTTTTTTTTTGCTTTTTCGTTGCAATAGTATGAAGCCTGCTGAATATCATCTAATATTATTTTATTTTCAACTAAAATATGTACATTAAAGTAGAAACAGCAATTTGATTTCCGCGTACACTGCAGTAGTGTATCAGCGTTTCACTCTTGCGGTCTCCATTCAGGGCGACCAGACGCGGTTTGCAGGTCTGCGTGCTACGAATACGAAGTTACTGTTCGCCGCTGTCCCGACCAGCAGCAAGAGGAAGGCATAACAGTGTCTACACTATAGTCAAAATGAAAGGCACTTAATCGTTGTCTATAATATTGCTGTATATACTAAATTTAAGAATGATAGTTTCAGTATTTCCTGAACATCTGACAGCGCTAGACAAGCGCGCACGAGTACGAACAATGTGGTGATTTGATTGAAATAAACAAAAAACAAAAATAAATAAATCAAACAAACTAAAGAAATATAATATAAAAAGTTTCGTGAAATTTATACGTATGTAATAAAATAGTTCATGTACGAAGCCTGTATCGACTATAGTTATAGATGCATACGTTTTGTTTAGTTAATTTTTATCATTATTTTTGTTTCGTTTAAAAAGGATTATCTTTTTAAGCCATGGTAAGTCCTGAATTTTTTCATTTCATTATAATCCAACAAAATTTTTAAAACATATGGTTAACAAAAATATTTCGCCGCAGTGTCACGTGTTTTAAATTTTTCTTACAATTATATCCGTATGATTACAACCACCGTAATTTTTATGTGTGAATTTCTATCTATATCACATATATCAAGCGAACTATATTATCATTTCATTCAAGAAAGTGAAATTAATAAACGACTTTTAGTTTTCAATCGCCCTAGGCGATTTCTATATATCCAAACTACGGTTCCGCAAACTGGCCCATAAAACCATAACGCGAAATATTCAGCGATATTATTTATCGCCGATTAAAAATCATTTACTATATAAATACATTGGACATAGTTTTTTTTTCCTTTTTCTCTCTATCAAATCATTATTTCTTTTCTCTCGCGCATTGTAACGCTTGATTCAAAATTCCCGCCTTTCGGAAAGCTCTGTTTTTATTAAAACTAAAACTGTTCTATCGCATTAGAGATCAGACGAACGTGCGATGATCGATAATAAAAATAGAATAATTTAAAAAAAAGAAGATAATAAACAGAGGAATGAATTTATTCATATGCAAGTAAAGAACAAGTTGCATATGTACGTATACATATTATATGGATATACTGGCCATGTACTGGATAGAAACTTTCTGATGCCATTCGTAACGTGTTCTTTACGGTTACCCATGGTCGACTGCTTATAATTAAGTAGAAGTAGGCTTACGACTGTTTTAATAATTTCTCTTATTTATTCATTATAAATATATTAATACATCGTATCTATAGCACATAATTCTAATAATATATGTAAAGACGACAAGTAAGAAAAAATCACCTGTGCAGCGAGTCTACGATATACCGATTCTTGCAGTGCCGTATAGAAATTCCATAACGTTCTCGATTTTTTCATTCCTTCAGTTTGTTTTTTGTTTTTATTTATTTACTTTTTTTTTATATTTCGCAGACTGTTACAGATAGACAGTAAAAGAAAAGTAAGTCGAGAGAAGATATTTGACGAAAGAAAAAGATAAAAAAAATGGGGGAAAAAAAAAGAAAAATTTTGGCACAGTTGTGAAACGAGGGAAATAAATAATTGCAGGCCATGGTATAAAGTAATATAGTATATGATATATATATATATATACATGTAAACCTATATTCGCGAAATTCAGTTCAGGTGAGAGTAGATTATATACACTTGTACCCAATAATATGTAACGGCTTTATATATGTAATGTTCAGCTCCAATAATGCCGCGCGTATCTCGCGGTGCATTAACAAGTAACCGGCTTCCATACTTATTTTTTTTTTTCTTTCTTTTTTCTTTTTTTTTCTCCTTTTTACATGCTGCACATACTCCGCGAGGAAGTATAGCTATAACTGTATTTCAACCAATCGCCGACAGTTTTACCAAATATAAGTCTCATGGTGCCCCGCGACATTTATTTATTTATACACGTCTGTATAAAATATTTTATGTGAGATTCGGTAAGATGTATGGATATGAAAAATTAATAATATGCACATCATAGACGTAATGCTGTGTATATAAAGAAAAAAAAACACGAAAAAATAGATGTGAAGTAAAAAAAATAAAGACGAAACTGGCTTCGTAACGATGTGGGTATATAATATAATGTGTGAAAAAGAGAGAAGAAAAAAAGAAAATAATTAATTGAAATGATAAAAGAAAGAAAAAAAAGGGAAGAAAAAAGCACTTGGTATATTTCGACAGGTTTTAATTAGAGGGATATAAGGAAATGAATGCATTTAATAATGTTAAAGTTGAGAAGAGTTTGAAAACGACGAGTTCCGAGTAAATTCGTTGGAAATATATACTCGCGAGGACACCTGCCGCGGCGAAACTTGAATACATATCGATGCGTATCATATGTGTGTCTTCGGGTATTATACAGGGTGTTCACTCTCATCTTATGGGTCGGTGTATGTATATAAACGTAGATATTAGCGTGACATAAATTTGCCCGTAGGCAGCTTCCGTAGCTCTCGGACATTCGAGAGTAAAATCTTGAAGGACATATCGTTTGGTTGCTACGGGTATTTTATTTTCATAATTAACTCAGCCTGTAATCATTCCTTCATTTATTTATTTAGTTGTTCATTTATTTATTTATTTATTCATTTATTCATTTTTAAATCGCACCGCCAGTTTTCATGCCACTCGATATTTTCATCGATCGATTTTTTTCCCAGGTAAAAATCCGGGTTAATTCCAATGATCTACCCGCGCACATTCAACTCTGTACGATGAAGTTCAAAATTTTTTTTACAACGTTCTAAAACGAGCTGAGAAACTATAATTTGACCCCGAAATAATGTCGCGTTCAAAGAAAAATATATATATATATAAAATACGTGCAACGTATGATAATTTCTAACCTGAATCCGCGCATCGGTTGTAACTCGGTAGTTAACCTTGGGGTCCATAATTGCAGGTAAAAGGGTAATGTTTTATTTCCATTGTTTTATAATTGTTTTTATATCTCTTTTCTTTTGTTTTGTTTCTTTTTCATTTTCTTTTTTGTATCAAATCTCTGCCGCCATTTTAACCTACATATTGCGAAACCACACCTATAATTTTGAATTAGAATTATACATTTGTAAAGTAGATTAACATGCGCGTAATTATACCGCTGCATATATAGAGAAAAATGAAAGTGATCAAACTTTTTGACATTACATTATAGAATTGAGTCATTAATTATTTATTTTTTCTCCACGTACTCGAAGCATTGAATTAAAGTGAAGTGCGGTATTTGATATTTTTCATTTCAATATATCCTATACATTAAATTACAGCCGTGCAGCCGATAGTAATTTGTATAAGAAAATAGTAAAAGTTCATAAAAATATTTACTCAACTCATAGATTTTCATTTAGCAAACCTATAATAAGTGCAGCTATAATACAAAGTTACGGCACATCACTAATATTATACAGTAAAAATAATAATAATAATAATAGTAATAATGAGCTGCGTGATTAGGATTTATAGCTAGTTAAGATAATTGTAAATTGGCGGTTGAGGTTAATAATAGAGCGCGTAATAATATTGATGATATTGACCAATGATGAGATTGTTTTGTGTAATCGCGTCAAATTGTCTTAAAATTGTTGTAAAATTGTACGGGGGTTATAGAAGGATATGTAATTTTCAAGAGAAGTTCGTTTCCAATGAACGAGGTGCTGCCGTTCGACTCGGTCAAATAGCTATGGTTGTCTCGAGAAACTCGCGAAAAACTGTCGCCGGTTGCCTCTCACCAGCAACTTGACTTGGAAAGTTGCCGCGAGCGGTGTACTGCACAGTATTAATATCCGGAATACATATACCTACCTGTATTTGATTACATTTCATTACCCAAGTCCCCATAAGTATAACTATTTATCTAACGATTTATAAAAAGACGTTAACATTTATTCATTTTCTTTCATTTTTTTTTTTCAAACCCGCGAACTGCAAATTTCTATCCGCATGACTACGCGACAAAATGGCCGGTGTAATTAAACGTAAAAAAAAAAACTAAAAAATTGCGAACGCTTGAAATTTTAGAAAAGGTTTTTTTAAGACATTATGCCGCAGTGCCACAATTGTACAAATTTGAAATCGTGAGAGTCTGAAGTGTTTTCGAGTTTCTAACGAATTTTTTTAATTGAAAAAAAAAAATTTCAGAGTATCAATAAATATTTGACAAGATCTTGGACACGAGGTATAAACTGGCGTTTTATCTGCAAGCGACTGCATTCTAAGTCTGACCCATTTATCGTGACCCACTATAGTGAAATATGTTTTCTCTAACACGGACGTGCACGATACTCGCGCTGTCTTCCTAATCATTTTTTTCCGTCTGTTTCTTTCCCCTTCATTTATTACGAATCGTTTGATATCTAACTGAAAGCACGGACGGAGCGAATTACTCTCGATACGGCTAAAAAATAATCACGGCGAAGGCGTACCGAGTGCTACTTTTCAGTTACCGTTTCACTGCTGCAGCTATACTGTCTGCAAAGTACATCTAATAGAATCAGATTCCACAGACGCCAATGATAATCTAATGAATTTACGTATTGCTTTCTGCAGAATAAATTTCACCCTCGAAAACCCTCATGTGCACGTTAAATCGTTACAGCTGCCAATAAGTTTCCGACAAACTTTTAGGAGACATCGAATAAATTCACTCATTTTTTTCAACGTATAAAAAACTGCCATGTTCGTTTTGCCGAATGAGCAGGAAGTGAACATCCTAATTTTTTTACCTACTCGATAATGACCGCTCTATCCACTACTTTCACTGCGTTAGAACATCTAGTTGGTATAAATATTTGAATGATACATAAGCTTTTTTATCCGCATCCATATTACGGTTAGTTAGTCGTGGGCATCGATCTGCGATATTAAAAATTAATAATATTCGTCATCGATTACTGCACACTTTCAATGCTATACTGTATAATAATTTTAATACAAGAGAACTAGTTTTTTTCCCCGCAGGTGTTGATTTTATGCCAGAGATTAAAAAATTTCAAAGCCAAAAAATTGCTGACTTCCAGTTTTTCTCTTTTTTTTTTTCAAATCACTATGCATACGAGCTGTGACTAATTGTGCACGGTATATAATATCATGTAAATGAGTTTTTTGTACGGAGGAAAAAACACAAATCAAAAAGAAAAAAAGCAAACTTGATCGCTGATTGATATGCGATTGTAATAATATGTAGCGGAGGGCCAGCCGGATATTTTTCGGCCATCGAATCCATACGAGGAATAGGTCCAATTAGTACTTCGTAATTCTGACCGGAGGTCCGTTTAAAAATCTTGTTTGACTAGACTGCGTTTTATCGCGCGTCCTTTCAGCGAGGACGATGAAAGGATCGTATGAGAATAATCAAGGCTATAATCCAAATTGATATTTTAATAATTCGACATTATTTCGTGGTACGCCCTGTGATATAGTGCATGGTATATGGGATGGTTTTTTGGGTAGGGGAACAGTGAATCACCGTCTAGAAAATTTCTACCGATCTAATGGATAAATTAATTTATTTTTTCCAAACTAAAACTCGTTATGGAACTTTCGGAAGATAAATAAAACGCGCCAAACAAGGTAGGCGCGTTTCGTTTACAGTCATTGGTATAATTTTCGCCGCCCCAGGCTGCACGTGTATATAAGATACGTATTTTACACAGGTCCGGCATAAAGCGTCGTCCAACCTCTTTCTGTACCGAAAGCAAAACCGCAGCTAATGATTTCTTAGCTCAATTTATGATTTGATAATTATACCGAGAGTTATATGTTAACGTTATATACGGTATGCGGGTATACCTGCACGTGGAACTGAACGCTCTCTTATCGTATCATTAAATCGATCGCCGAAAGAAAATTAATTTTCACAACGCAGCAGCATAGTGTGTATTAATGTACGTGATGTAAATGGAACGAATAAAATGTTGTTTCTTCTTTTTTTTTACAACAAACTCATTGGATGGGTTTACAAAACAGAAAGTTTATCTGTGTAACAAGATAGAATTTTTCGAGATAATTCTAAATAAACTAGAAATATGTGAAAGTAAAAAACAGAAAAAAACATTTCCTGGTTTGCAGGTACGCTGCGTCGTATGCTTTTTACGTCAGAACTATAAGAATTATTTCATTTGAAACAAGCTGAGGTAAAACAAGCCTCTTTTTTCGTTGTGTCTTTTACGTGCAACAATAATTCCCTTCAAATATGGTCCTTGTTGAATTTTTTTTTCGAGAATTATGTTCGTTTTTTGAATCACAGCATGCGATGTGTGCGGAAGGACATGGATGAAAATTGATTTTTATTTCTATTCTTTTTTTCATCCTTCTGATCCAACAAAATCCTGGTATGGTTAGCCGATGTTGTGGAGTTTATGTTCATTGGTGCACCGTGCGGCATGAACGCGAGAAACAAGAATCGGTGTCACGTTCTCCATATAACACCGCGCAGTTGATCACTTTCGCGTTACGCCTGAATAATCCTTGCGGGTTGTTACAATCTAGTACACGATCGTATAAAATAGTGTATATTATACCTATGTATAGCAAAAATAAATCAATCCCATTTGCAACGATATTAATCGAGTTATTTATAGGAATTTCTGTAAGATGTAGGTATGTATAGTATTAACGCGTGATCGATGATACCTGCACGCGCAAATTGTAAAAAAGAAAAAAGATCAGGTCATTTTTTCTGCGTCATTCTTTTTTCGAAATAAGAAGAAATAGAAATAAAAATTTAATCGCATATTATAACACAGTGAACGTGATTCTAGGTGAATGCTCTTTAGGTAACATATTCCAAAACGAGTAATATATAACCAACTGCGAGAAGTCTGCAGACAACGGTCGTCTAACCGCACCGCCATTTTTGGCAGTATGACTTTCAAAGATCGCGAGTTCCCAGTTTACTTTCAAGTAATATTTGAAAAAGCTCGTAATCGTCATTTGAAATTCTACGAACAGTTCGTTTTATCCTTCTGATAAAGTTTCAGATCGTCTACTTTGCTGCTTCCTACTTCGAAATGGCCACTTCCAATTGCCGATCAATTTTGGCGCGAAGAACTCCAGAATCGATTGTTTCTCATAATTCGTAGAAGGGAATGAATCCATTTTCATTGAAACTGGACTATTTATTATTCTTTCTTTTTTCTTTTTTAAACGATTAGATAGGCTGTGTGCATTCCATAGTCGCACGCGGTAAGTCTGCGAACAAGGAACAAAAATCAGCCGCACCCGGCTGGCATTGAACAGTGAAATATGCCGACTTAGTGGTTTTGCTGGTGCTCGTATATATCGTATCGCACACTCTCTTTGAAATCCTTCATATTATGTGTTTCAGGTATCATTGGGCGTAACCACATTATGCGTAGCTATCCTGCTTCTAAGTTTGTTCGACAATGCTGAAGGTAAATTCCTTAACTAATATATCAAGTTATAGAAAATTGCATAACTTTACATATATACAGGAAATGTTTTACCGCCGATCTCAACATTGCGAATTGCGATACACAAAACCGCGGGTTTATACCCATTTCTAAAATTTATTATTCGCTTAATCGAATAAGGGAGAAAAATTAAGTTCGCGATCTAAATTTTCCGGACACTTTTCGAAAATAAAATTTCATCTGAGCTTCGAATTGCTGGAATTTAAAAATGGGAGACATCGGTAGCCGCGTACTATTTTGCGGAATTCCAAAGTTCGCGTGTTCGCATATGTTGATACGTCCGGTGCATCTTGTATAAATTCTGAAAGGAAGTAGAACAAGGCAATAAGTTTTCGACACACGTTCTATTTTATTATTTTTTAGCTGCGAGGAAAAGATTGCGCAGACCGACAACGGCGAGACCAGTAATATCCTCGGACCAAGAAGTATCCGCCAGTGTTAACAGATTCAAGATATCACGTGATCGGTTATCGACGAAGGGAACAAAAAATGAACTTCAAGCCACAAGCCCAAGCGATCATAAGGTAGGATTTTTTTTTAAGATGCGTTTTTTTTTTCTAATATCAAAATTATTTCAGATCGTCTGCTACTACACGAATTGGTCCCAGTATCGTACAAAGCTAGGGAAATTCATGCCAGAAGATATTGAGCCAGATCTTTGTACGCACATTATTTTCGCGTTCGGATGGTTGAAGAAAAACAAATTAACCAGTTTCGAATCAAACGATGAAACTAAAGACGGAAAACTTGGTCTTTACGAAAGAATAATGTCTTTGAAGAAAGCAAACCCATCTCTAAAAATTCTGCTCGCCATCGGTACGATACAGTTCCTTTTCCTTTTTTTTATATTTAGAATTATTTTACTTTGATTCGGTGACGAGGTAATTGGAACAATTTTCATCGATCATTTTTAGGCGGCTGGTCATTCGGAACGCAGAAGTTTAAAGAGATGTCGTCTTCTCGATATGCTCGTCAAACATTTATTTACAGTGCGATACCGTATTTGCGTCATCGAAATTTTGATGGTTTAGATATGGATTGGGAGTACCCTAAAGGTGGAGACGATAAAAAGAATTTCGTGCTTTTGTTGAAAGGTAAGAAGGAGGCCGAATTGGGACATCGAAAAGTCCTCCCATGGTGATTGGATTACTGAAATTTTTATCGATTTTCAATTTACAGAATTACGCGAGGCTTTCGAGGCAGAAGCACAAGAACGCAAAAAATCAAGATTGCTCTTAACAGCCGCCGTTCCAGTTGGACCTGACAACATCAAAAGTGGTTATGATGTCCCAGCAGTTTCCAGGTATTAAAAACAAAAATTCAAAATTTAAAATTGAGGAATTAACAATAAAGAAATTCAAAAATCCAGACAAAATACATTGCGATATAGTCTAGCTCGAGATAACGATGATTACGTGTTTTATAGTTATCTAGATTTCATCAATTTGATGGCCTACGATTTCCACGGAAAATGGGAAAAAGAGACCGGCCATAATGCGCCTCTCTACGCTTCTTCGTTAGATTCCGAATGGCAGAAACAATTAAGCGTAGACAACGCAGCAGCTGTATGGGTTCGTCTAGGTGCTCCGAAGGAAAAATTAATCATAGGTATGCCGACTTATGGCCGATCTTTCACGTTATCAAATCCAGCTAGTTGGAAGATTCACTCGCCTGCAAGTGGAGGAGGAAAGGCAGGAGAATACACAAAAGAATCTGGTTTTATCGCTTATTACGAGGTCTGTTAACATAGTAAATAATCAATGAACATTTCATTGATCAATTAAAAAAAAAAATTTCAATAATCATTAAATTTAAACTATTAATAGATATGTGAGATGTTATTAAACGGCGCTGCTTACGTATGGGACGATGAAATGAAGGTTCCATATTTAGTAGACGGTGACCAATGGGTAGGTTTTGACGACGAACGTTCAATCAGAAATAAAATGCATTGGATCAAAGATAAGGGATATGGTGGTGCTATGGTATGGACAGTAGATATGGATGATTTCAACGGAACAGTTTGCGGTGGAAATGTCAAATATCCTCTGATAGGTGCGATGAGGTAATGGTATTCGATTTCATAAAATCACCGTAAAAAAATTGAACAATCGATTTATCAAACAACCTTTGAAAATCTTTTTAAACAGAGAAGAACTCAGAGGAGTACCGCGTGCCAATAACGCCAAAGATATCAATTGGAGTTTAGTCGCTGCAACTATTACTGAGGAAGTGGTAGAAAAACCAGAACCCTACAAAATATCGGCTACGGAATTAATAGCGAAAGCAAAAAAGATTCACAAACCAATTTCACCGTTGTTAAACAGCGTGGCAAAACGCGGTGAGTAAAACTATACACCGTGCTATTGTCAGTTAGCCTAAATCTTCCGGTGAGTCATCCACAGAACACTTTCAACTCGGGTAAGAATTTGTGAATGGACGTATCCTTTCGGGCCTGCATATGGAATTACGTAATCGAATTCAGGATGTGATTAAAATCTTGACGTTCCTATGTATAACACCAGTTAATCAGATCCTGAACGTTCGTAACGTGACCGCGTAACTGTACTCTAAATTATGAGACCAGTGATTGTTACGATCGAGAAAGTTGATCGGAGATGTAATATTTTCAGGTTTTAAAGTGTCCGATGGTGACTGACAATGAATGGCTAATTTTTCGTTTCATTTTTTATTTTTTTCTCAACAGAAAGAGAACCTCTCACTATCTGCTATCTCACTAATTGGTCCCACAAAAGACCGGGAGCAGGAAAATTTTTACCTGAAGATATCGATCCCACTCTTTGCACACACGTTATCTACGCATTCGCGACTTTGAAAAATTTTTTGCTGACCGAAGGTAGCGAAAAAGATGGCGATATGTACGAACGGCTGATAGCACTGAGAGAAAAAAATCCTGACATAAAAGTAAGTCGCGTTTATTGCGATCGCAGACTAATTTTTTATTTTGAATTCACTGGGCCCAAAAATCTAGTACGAGAAGAAGTGAAAATTCGAAATTAAACGCGCCTTTCTTTTCTAGATTCTCCTAGCCATTGGTGGATGGGCATTTGGATCGACACCTTTCAAGGAACTCACGAGTAACATGTTCAGAATGAATCAATTCGTTTACGAAGCTATAGATTTTCTTAGGGAATATAAATTCGACGGTCTCGATGTTGATTGGGAATATCCACGGTAAATTCTAGCTAATCCATTTCATGAGAACATTTATTATAATCACCATGGATTTTTCAGAGGCGCGGATGACCGTTCTGCTTATGTAAACCTTTTGAAAGAATTGAGACTCGCGTTTGAAGGAGAAGCTACGAGTTCGGGACAGCCAAAATTACTTCTGACCGCAGCAGTGCCTGCCAGTTTCGAAGCTATTGCAGCAGGGTAATTTGGTTTTTATATTTGTATCGAGTATCGTTTAAAAAATTATGAAAAAATTTTCTCTGTGTCATTTTGTGACGAAAAATGTTTACAATTTTTAGCTACGACGTACCAGAAATTTCTAAATACTTGGATTTCATAAATGTGATGACCTACGATTTTCATGGACAGTGGGAACGACAGGTCGGCCACAACAGCCCACTCTACTCATTGGACAGCGCAACGAGTTATCAGAAAAAACTGACCGTGGTAGGAAACTGCTGTACAATCAATATCGCTTAAAAGTATCACTCTTCTGGGTTATCTATTTTTGTGTTTTATTTGTTCATTTATTTCATACACGAAAAATGTGCGAATTTGATCTGCTGGTTTAAAGTTCACGATCCATCGAATTATCATTTTTAGGACTACAGTGCCCGAGAATGGGTGAAGCAAGGTGCACCAAAAGAAAAATTGATGATTGGTATGCCGACGTACGGTAGATCTTTCAAGTTAGTCGACAAGAACAAGTTTGACATTGGTGCACCAGCTTCCGAAGGTGGTTCGCCAGGCGACTTTACAAATGAAGCGGGATTCCTGTCTTACTACGAAGTAAACAATTCAAATTTTACAAATCACATTTTTTGGACGAGAAATTTTACTACGGGGTGAATGTTCTTTTTCAGGTCTGCACATTCCTCAATGAAGATAATACGACTTTAGTTTGGGATAGCGAGCAACAGGTTCCGTTTGCATACAGAGACGATCAATGGGTGGGCTTCGACGATGAACGAAGTTTGATGAACAAGGTGATTGTAACGCGGTACAAAGTGACCCGAGCTTATTAACTTAAAAAAAAAATATACACAATTTCATTGACGCATCATATTTAAAATGAATTACAGATGTCTTGGTTGAAAGAAGAAGGATTCGGCGGAATAATGGTGTGGTCCGTAGATATGGATGATTTCAAAGGAACGTGTGGCACCGGAAAATATCCTTTGATTAAGGCTATGAAAAAGGAACTTTTGGATTATTCCGTAAAACTAGAGTACGATGGCCCGTATGAAGGTTATTCCAGGAGCGGAAAATACACGACGAAGGACCGTGAGTATCGTAGAAATTTCATCACAATTTTGTTTTGTTTTTTTCTGAGATTTTTTCGTGGATTCAATTAAATAAATCTTCACAAATTTCAGCTAATGAAGTTACTTGCGACGAAGAGGACAATCACATTTCATATCATCCCGACAAAAATGATTGTACCATGTACTACATGTGCGAAGGAGAACGAAAACACCACATGCCATGTCCAGTGAATCTTGTTTTTAATCCTAATGAGAACGTTTGCGATTGGCCAGAGAACGTAGAAGGATGTCTACAACACACACAAGCCCCACCAGCAGCTTAAAACTTATTTATAATATTCTGTATAGGTGAAATAGAACGGATTGATTAAAAAATAAATTTCTATTTCCGTCTTAAATTTTTTTTTTTGTGCGGATGACAAAAAACAAATAATACAAATAAAAAAATACGATCCTGGCCCGTCCTTTATTCAAATTATGTTCAATTCCAATTATAATCCTGAACACTGTCAACCATGATTATCGATACCAGTTTAATGGAGATTAGAATCAGCTTGTGTAGTTAAAAATGTTGAAATTTTTTTTGTTCTCTTCTACCGAATTCTTAACAGTGCGAATGTAGAATGTCAACTGATTGAATGAGCGGTGCAATGATGAGGCCAGGGGTCGAAGATGATAATTTTTCGAGTGCCGAATAAACATCGTTTCATTGCCTAATTTATTCCATTCAGAATATATAATGACACGATGTAATGTAACGTGATAGTGTCTTTCGTGGTTATTTGCAATTGGGGCGTATGCAGACGCTTGATATGTGCAAGTATCGATCCGGGCAAGTATCATCCGAAAATATGTATTGTTGAAAATGCGAACCTCGGAATGATTTCGAGGTCAAACCTTGATCTAAATTCTGAAATCCAAGTCCAAAAATTAAACGGAATGACATTTTCCCATTTTCTTTGAAAGAAAGTTCATTTAATCTCGTTGTTTTCGGGAATTGGACGTGTAACCTGGATATCTGGGACGATAATTTCGGGTCAAAAAGTCGGTTTCATCTACAGTATATAAATTGAACAGTAAGTCCATTTCGTAGACAGTTCTCGTGAATCTCATCGCTCCGCAATGTCGTCAACACTTTCAATGATATATCTTGGACATGCATTTTTTATCAATACGACCAGTTACAACGTTACCAACATCCCTACAACTACTGTAAACTACGATTCGAACTCACCTGAGATAATAACCAACTGCAGTGACTACACGTAAGTCAATCGATCCTTTTAGATTTTGTGACTACGTCGCACGATGACTCAATGCTAACCAGAAATTATCGAACTTGACAGATTCATACCAGATTTCGGTGGCTACAAGTTTCATTGTCGGGCAAAAACGTGGAACGAAGCTCGTTTGGTGTGTAAAGGAGAAGGTGGTCATTTGGTGATAATAAATTCGTTGGGAGAGTCGCACTTGGTGACGCAGCTTTTTAATTCGTCACAATCGGAAATCGTCGATGCAGCCTACCTTTTTTATGCTTTTGTTGGAATACATGACATGTTCGAAGATGGTCAGTTCGTTACTCTTACTGGTGAAACACTCGAGGAGGCTGGATACACTGAGTGGGCTGTAGGAGAACCTAATAATTTTGGAAATCATGCCGAAGATTGTGGAGTGATCGATACCGATGGGAAATTCAATGATACCCAGTGTCATTTAAAGTATGCTTTTATTTGCGAATGTGATAAAACATCGATACAATAAATGCACACGATCAAACTTCGGTAAAAAATAATTAAAAGATCTTCACCCCCTATACACTGACCATTTCGGACGTTTCACAATAGCGTTTAGGCATGGCTGATTGGAAAGATTTGTTTGTTTCTTATTCAAATCATAGTTAAAAAATATGAACTTCGTGAGACGATATAGACACATGATGATATTAAGTAAAATTTGATAGCTTATAATTATGATTTGAATTTATGAAAGAAAATCTTTTAACATACTCGAAAAACCGCCTGAAAAGTATAATAAGATAATTGTTAAGTTGCGTTCTGAAGTAAGTTTGTTGAATATACGTGTAATTATATGTGTGCGTGAAGTATGTTATCATTTTTCGTAAGTAGCTCATATTCGATTAGGTATTTGATGACGTCTTGCACTCACCGTACAATGTAGAAGAGAAATATCAACATGGACCTCAACGTGTAAATAATATTTGTAATACCTGGTCAAGTTGAAATAATAAATAATTAATCATCAATATGTTCAGCTTATCGCTATATTATATCCACGAAAAAAAATCCTCCGAAGATTAAAAAAATTCATCAAAATTATCTTCAATTAATAATAATTAACACGCCGGAGTTGATTCGATAAATGAATAAACGATTAAATATGGGGTACTAATTACTGGTAAAAATTTGTTCATTTTTTTTCCAACACTTTTGCTTCTCGTATCATTTATGAAAATCAAAATTCGAAATTCCGTTGTTCACCAGTATTCTCGCCAGTATTAGCCTGAGGTATGTGTAAGCTATTGTGAGGTAAATTTGGAACTTCTTTGATTATGAGCGATTGGCTGTTGGGAACGTGACGCGTTAGCTGCGTCACATTAGGCGTTGAGCGTTTCGACTCGTTCGCCAGAGTCCAGTTCGAGCGGACCGGCTACGCGCAACTAGCTTGCAATTAAACCGAATTTTGATCGTAATAATTAGCTGTTAAATTAATTAAACGACCATGTTAAATCTGGATAGACATCAGTGCTCCAAATAATCGATTTTCGAATAACTCTACGATATAAATTAAAGCACTTATCGTCAGACCTGTTGCGGGTGCACTAGCATCTCTACAGTTGATTCGGCTTGAATTACGCATTTGAACTGCTATAATAAAAGAATTACCGGGGCTTGCTGATATTTCGATTTGCATTAAAGATTCCTCTGTTCTAAAACTCAGGTTTCCTTATTTTTCTACTACTGCGACACTATAGTATCAGTTTATTCGGGAGTTATTTTCACTGTGTCTTCAAAGCCGCGTGGAGGTCGTACCATTGTTTTCGATCTATTTGCATAGAGTTTGAGATGCCTGGGTGTTATTTTACCGTGAATACAATTGCAATACAATGTGATTCTCGTTCTTTTTCCAATTCGACTTACGACCACAACATTTATTAGAATTTTACTATAAATTATAGTACCCTGAGCTATTGTAACCGCAGTTACACACTTGCATAGCTATTGCTACTTGCATCCACGATACGGACGAGGATCCGGGAGCTAGTTGAGACCGGATTTCATCTCTCCTAACATTAAAAAATATGGTGAGTTTACAACTGAATTTTTTTTTTTCATTCTTCTTCTTTCCATTCCCTATGCTGATGAATAGAAGGATGCGGTCTTGAATTGTCTTTCTTCAATTCATATCAGCAGATATATTCTAAGTCTGACGCTGCTTGCGCGGGCATATAGCGCGAAGACGAGGAATCGCATGATTGTGTTCGCTTAATATTTGTTGTTGTGATGTCCCTAAGCGTCCTATAACAAATTTTTTTATAACAAAACAACTAGCGTGACTTGCCATCTTGCAAGGCGCTTTAAAAACTTGACTGAATTTGGTGATCGGAGTATGTATTGAGATTTTCTTTCAGGAATTTAAAGAGAAACAAAACTACATTGATGCATAATATGATATGCTAATGAATATTCTGCAGTCTTTCTATATCAATCCAAAACCTCGAATTACCTGTCGTTTGAATAGGCCCTCAATTTTTATTCTTTTACCCCAGGAGTCTGAACCTCCGCATTATAATTAACTGACCCTTCAAACTAGTGAAGTTTTTGCATGGATTCTGGTCCAGGAATTTTTTTCATAGAATCGGGACATTCGCGTTCATTCTTTCGTTGACTGCAGATTGTATTGTTGAGAGTTGGCGGTGCAAATTCAAATCCACCGGAAACTATGTGAGCATGGCGCAGCATTCGTCGGCGGCTGTTTCATTACCGCTCCGGAGTTTGACAGATACTTAACCTGTGTTTTCTTTCGTAAACAAACAGGTTATACATTCTACTTTTATCAGGGGGTCTTTTTTTTGTAAAATAAGTCGCAAAAAAGTGAACTCGTTCAGCGTAAATGAAAGTGAAAAGCGATCACCTAGGGTTCGTTCACTGCTGGCTGAGCTAGAGTTATAGCCCATGGGCAACAGTAAAAAATTCAAATCACAGTAAAATTATAAAACTGATTAATCCCGAAAACTTCAATGATGGGTGATAATTACATCAGCCTTGGTGAGTCTCATCCATTCAGTTCACTCGTTCTAGAAGAGTCACTCTAAAACTATGCTCTTATACCTTAATTCCAGTGAGGTCCATTAGTCTTTCATTAACAAATTTTCAAGAACTCTTAACTAATGATCTTATCCCAAATGCAGAAAATTATGAGATGCTCAAAGCTTTGTATGATTTCAAAGCAACGTTTGCTAAAACATTAAGCTTCCGAGAGAACGAACACTTTATATTACACCAAACGAATACAAAACAACGAAATTGGTGGCAGGTGGTAAACAGCATGGGGCAACTCGGATACATACCATCTAACTACGTCACCACAGTCAAGGTATCGCAGTCTTTCTTTACCCACAAATCTAGTTCATTATCATATGATGGCCACATTGCTACTTCCTTCTGTTCGTGATCCACGATTCACCTAAATGTATCTATGTAGGTCCAGCCTCAATTCTTGACCGATTACCTTGATGAATGTATAAAGAAAATACAGGCTGAAAGCATGAACCAAGGAAGTGCTTTCCCAGCAGAAAGAGAGGATCTGTTACTAAGGCTTCAAGAAAAAAAAAGACAAGCAGAACTTAGTAAAAAAGTGAAAAAGCAAGCACCGATGCCCCCAGATTTCTCTACTTCCACTCTAACCAAAGATGCTACCTATCAAATAATACGTGATAATCCAGATGAAGATGTCAGATCTGCTCCTAGTAACACATCATATACCACTGCTCAGACAACGCTTCATCATAATACTGATCATGTGGAAGCACAACTTATCGCACAATGCCGGAGAATGACTGTCAATGATCAACGCAGGCAGTTTCCAAGGCAGTCTCTCTCTGATACAGGCCATGGCAGCCATGTGGAACCAGTCCAAACAAAAAAGAGTGATTCTCAAAACGAAATCAATAACTTAGGAAACTCGTCACTGTTAAAAACTAGTTCCTCCACTTCATGTGAAATAAATTCAAAGGCTGCGTATCAGCTACTCGATCAAGTTAGACGAAACACCCAACTCAGTCATGAAATGTCAAAGGTTGCTGTGGCTGTGGTAGTTTCCGGTCTTCAAGAACTTTTGCCAGCCAGTTTGAGCCACTATTTTGCTGCAGTTTTGAATCAGCTGCAAGTACCCTTGACTGCATCGAAAATGAGCATAGAAGAAACGCACGATGCCAATAGGCTCAAAGTAATTTTTACAGAGCTCACTTCTTGCAAAGAAGATTCACAACAGAGAAGTTGGATGCTCTACGAAGATGAACCTGTCATTGTTGAGTACATCAAAGAACTAACATCAATTTTGGTAAACCCAGGATGAATATGTTAACAATAAAAAATAAAACTCATATCAAATACTCAATTTTCATTGATTACGTTCAAGACGAATGCAGATGCAAACGTTTCCCGTCATGTATTGAGATCAGACCAGTATAATGGTGTGACAACACTCATACAATATTATCAAATGGAACCAAGATGGACAATTAGGCAGCTACTGCTACAATCTTTTGGAGTTATGTGTAGCCTTGATGCTGTCATACTGACAATAATGCTGAATAGCGTTTTGCCTATGGAGTTGGCAAGGTATGAACTGAAAGAACCATGTCCCATCTACCTTTTGAATTTTTTGACTCTTATATTATGTATTTTTTGAAACTCAAGACAATTCATTTGGGTGATTAAATTTTGGATAACGAAATATTTTAGTACCATTATTTTTTTTCATCATCATTTGTCGCTATTATTCTTATCCTGGTCCAGTCTGGTATGAATTCAACAATGGCCGTTTGGAATACTAAGCAATTGCGATATATAGTGTATTTTTCAAATAGTGACATGAGAACATATCCAAGGAATGTGCCAAGACTAAATTATTCCTCGCTGCTTCTTACTATGATTTTCTCAATGGGTGAACCAATGCCTGTCACCCATCTAGGTGAGGCAAATAATTTGAATTTATCCATTAAAATTTAAGGCCAGTTTTGAAATATCAACATCACTATCATTCGCTTGTGATTACAGAACAACTTGGAACAGATTTTATTGCGTTCCTTTTGGACTTGATAGAGAATCCACCAGACACAGATATGGATGATCAAATACCAGAGTTATTTCTGAATCTCGTTCTTTCGTATAACTTGCAGTTTACAACCTCAGAAAATATGGTGCTAAATGCATTAAAACAGCGAACTGTAGCCAAAACGTTCACAGAGAAAATTTTATTGCTTCTCAATAGAGAAGGTGAGGTTGCAGCTCGTTTAAAATCCATGTCGACAATTATATAGTTATTCACTGTCAATGATTTGTCATTCAAACTTTATTATTCCAATAGAGGATCCAGTAAGAATATTCGATCACCAGCCAGCTCCGCCACATTCTGTGCTGAAGCTGTTTGTTGACCTATTCAGTAACAGCACAACTGCAAGTTTATTTTATACTAATGATATCAAAGTTTTGATCGACATCATTGTGAGACAGTTATTTGATATTTCACCCGGAGTCAAGGTAATATAAATATGGACGATACACTCATAAAACTGGGGATGTATAACTGAGTAAAATTCAAGTTTTATATGGAGTACCTGTTTCTTACAGAAACGCAGGCAATATTTAGAGCTCTGTCGACGAGTTTTGAGGACTGAAAGCTACAACGAGCATCGGCACAGATGCGATGATGTGTTGAAAAGCTTCACAAGGTTTATATCCATGAAAAATTTGTTGAGCATGCACTTTGCAACATGTACCTAATTCAATAAACTTGTTTCGATATTATATCACAGGATATTTTGCGAGGAATTGCCGGAGAGTAGAGCAGATCAAAAATTAGTACGTGAAATCAGCAACGAATTTCCACATCTGTTCAAGATGTGACATACGGTACTACCCTCTGCTACTTCAGATGAAGATGAAGAGGATCTGCATACTTTAGTGTAAACGTATATTGCTGAGTGATGAGCAGAAATGTTACAAATTTTAGTCCGTGACCGCTGTGACTTGGGTAACCGTCATAATTATGTATCACAACCGAATTCAAAAATCTATGGTCGTGAAACAGTATTTGCTATCAATCTAGGACTTATGTTCTTGTTCAGGCAAATATAATGATTCACATCAGCAGGATAAATCTCGAATATCAGAATTTTTTTGGTTGATGTTACCCTACCGACACAATTATTGGTGAAAAAACACTCTGCAAACAAAGTCTTCTGAAATTCAATAGCTCTCTGTAAATATATCATGTATACTCGTATGCTAAACACATTATGCAGCTTAAGAAAAATTATACATTTATCGTAGAAGATGATTTTAAGATGTAACTTATACATCGACTTTAGTCTAGTCTTCTCTATATGTATGTATATTAAATGTAATATTCTAAGTCGTAAAATAAGTATGAAGTTTTACGAATCTAAAGTTGTTAGATATCTACGTAGTAAAAATAATATTTAAATCAAGCAATCGATAAGTTCACGCAATGCTTCGTTGGAAACTTTGTTTCAACAATTTTTAACCCACAATCGCAGCGTAATGAGGATGCAGCTATTTAATTTACGTACCAAACTTCTGCCAAGATCTTTTCAGGTAGACGCACAAATTATCCATGATCATTTTACCTAAAATCTCAGAGTTATATGTATATTTTTCCCCATAGGCACAAATGGCACAAATGATTAATGCTGTGTTTGTTCAGCCGATGGGATTATTTCCGGTCTACAGTCTAGATGTCGAAGTTGTTAGTTGGTCTTATGGGATCGAGTTAATATTATTACAGAGCCTCTTTAAGAGCTCAGATAGCTTTCAACAAAATTGTGTTATAAATTTGCATGTGCCACGTAGCAATGACAGACGAATGAATAATTATCTGAACACATCATAATTTCATCATGTGTTGTATGTACAGATAATAAAGATGTATTTAATCTTAATTACTTTGCAGTAATTATTCAATCAATCAAACTCTGGTTACCGTTCAATGTCTCGTGTGCTCATTGGGCCTACGAGACAAACGACGATCGCGCGATCGGCAATTCTTCAGGGATCGAGGCGGAACGATGGGCAGCAACTACGTCGCTCTGATAATTATTTAAGTTTTACTGTTGAAATACTGTATCACAAACGCTAAATTGTTACTCATTATCGGTCTGCAGCAGTTATTGGTAGATTGTGAAAAGTGCGAAGCTGCTGGCGATGTTTGGGTAAATAGAAAATTTGAAATACATGAGTTCTAAAATTTCTGTGGGTCAGATGCGTGCGTGTAGACCCCGTACGCGTCGTTTGAAACAGTCGCGTCATAAGTATCGATCTGGTACAACAGATTTGGGTTTTGTTCGTGAATAATACTTCTTTTCAAATTAAATTGCATGTTGTATCCGAGTATTGGGGTTTCTAGGAATATGAAATTCATACTTGGTGCTGTCGTTGTTGGTCGGTTCCCATGCCGGTAGCTGTCGAGAATGCCGGTGACGAAACTCGAATCGTAATGCAATCTAGTGCAAGAGATTTCACTTTCCATGAATAAAGAAAACAGAAAAAATGTTTTTTGCCTTCAATGACTTATTAAATAACTATATCGTGGGAGGTGATTACTAGTCAACGTTATCACTGAAATATATTATTATTTAACAAGAAAATTTTGAACCGAATAGTGGTAGATGGCGCCAGGTCTCTAGCGGTAGGGGTGAGAGTGGGAAAGCGGAACAAAACGCGGTCGAATGCAGGTTTGAATTTGTGTCGGTCACGATTGAACGCGTGTCTTCGGTTGTGATGTATTTTATTGTTAAGACTTCGTGTAATGATTGTCGAGCTGTTAGAAATATTTCAGCAAAAGCTATTATTATTGGAGTATGTGTAGTGTAAATCGAGTCCTAGAAAGTCAATAGCTGACAATAGTTTAAAAAGTATCAAAAGGTAATCAATTGGGTTTCTGAAAATTTGCAGATATTGTGTGGTTGGGTATAGTGTCTGAAGACTCGAGTGCTGAAAAGATATTTCCATAAGTGCCCTGAAAGCTGTTGCAAAGAGGATGGAATGTGATGGGGAGCAGCTACGAGATGCAGTGAATCCAGAAGAAGAAAATCAACTTCGGCAGAGTTGGCAAGTCGCATGCTTTAATTTTGCTGTCTATCTTTCCTCAACCTTTTCTATCGCGTAGCATGGTGGTACCAATGTTTGCCTTTTTGTGTGTATTATATTTTGTCATGAATTTCGGTGATTCAAATTCTCTGAATAATCTGTCAATTTCTCTATAATTAGAAGTCCAATAATATACTTGAGCTGCCGTATTACCAGACCAAATCATTCCGTAAAAAAGTTGATATATCATTTTTATATAAGCGGCATTGTTTTTTTGAATCTTATGATTCATTCATTTGAAATTTCATTCATGTCTTGAAAATCTACTCAAAGCTAGCAAATTTTGAATAGGATGTACTAACACGTTCTTTTCCTACAGTGACACTCAACAAAGTAAGTCCTGAACCACGTTGGATGATTGATGTATACGGAGTGAGTGTGTTGGTGAGAATGTGCTTCGTAATTAAATATAGGTGGGTGTAGGTAGGAATGGGTAGGCCGGGTGCTGTATATGAGATGCGCTGTATGTGTGCTAATAGTCATAAGAACCCGGAGTTGAGATTGACTTGGGGACAGCGGTCTCAACTCGGTGTCTGGTCAGATTCGTCCGTTAAGTTGGGGGCAAACAAAAATGAGGGTAGGAAGGAATCGCGAACGGATAGGCAGGTAGTTGTTAAGCGGGCAGCGTTATTCGTTTCACAGCGTCTTACAATCGCAAATATTTGGCATGAATTTATCTTATCCATGTCCCTTGTTACCAACATCGAATTTATCATAAAAAACATTTCTATGCACGTTGAGTTTTATAAATTATAAAACTTACAAAATTATCTTTGCAATGAAGCCACATCCTTGCTCAGAATTATTAGTAGAGTTTTTTCTCAAACACAATCAATAGAATAAATACATCAAAAGCAAGAATTAAAGCCAAGCGATTGTTTGACTGGGCAACACGCACCCCCTTGTCTCTGTGCTAACGTGGAGCTTGGAGTTGAGGTGGGATGCTGCGTCTGAAGACATCGCATTGAAGAGGATCGCCGACCACCATGCTACCAATTCTCTCTTTTGCTTTTTCTTACTTTCCTTTTGCCTATCATTACATTGTTGCATGTCTTTTTCCTATTACTTGATGCATACGCGTGTGATTAGTTAAGAGTCTCATAGCTGATTTGCGAGTAGAGCTTGGACTGAAAACTTTGCCCATTATGTTATCACAAACTCACATAACATTGCTGAATGTTTCAGGTCTCCAAGTGAAAGGATTGAGCCTACCAGAGATCTCCAATTAGAAAATACTTGGCTCAATGAATATATCAAACTAATCTGAATTGCTGTGTGTTTCAGGTCTTCCAGTGAGCGGGGTCTTTATTAGTGAAGTCCTCGGATAAGACAAATTTAGGCCTCATTATTATCATCATACTAATCTGGTCTGCTGTATGTTTCAGGTCACCGCAGATAGCGAGGTATTTCCTGGAGAAACTTCGAGCATGATGGATGAATCCTGATTGGTGTTTCTGTTGTGATTTCAGATGCTGAGATATGTCATGATAGAAATGAGAACAATGCCAATTGAAGACTTGCTGCTAAGCCGATGTTTGACCAAGGCCTTGAAACGTTTTAACTGCTGGTAGGTCTGCAATTGACGTTTTGTTGTTTCGAATCTTGAAAGAAAGTAGTATGGAACCAAATCTTTTGGAGAGGAAGCTATGTAGTTCCTCTGATGATACAATGCACGCGTGATCATATAGAATAGCCTTCATCATTCTGTTGCGCAGGAGCTGATATACATTAACTTTGTAATTATCATTCAACAAATTCTGGCACCTTATCTAGTCAAGGTAGTTTATTTCCTTGAGAGGCTACCAAAATCAATGTCTTGTACCACCCTACATCATAAACATTGCTAATTAATTCGAATCAAATTAAACTTGAGAGTCTTTGAGGGATAGTCATTAGGGAAAGTGAGTTGAAAAATTTATTTATGACTGACGTTCTGCCTGTCAAATCAGGTCATCATTATCTTAATTCGAATTCGGAAATTTAATCTAAAATCTAAAATCTAAAATTTAATCTAAAATTTAAATAAAAATCATACCTGTTTTTAAAAATTAAACGAGCCATGACGCATGGGCTTCAAATGCATTATCTCTGGCATTATCCCTTGTTGATATTTGGCATTTAATTAAATTGATGACCACTATGTGTCTCTACTGTACACTACCACCCCCATTGAAATACATTGCAGTGAACACCCCCCACTTGTGCTCATACTTAAACGCGTCGATGCTAGGCACACATGCCGGTGTGTTTTGATGCGGGTTACGTTATGTCACAAGCGTTTCTAACCAAAGAATTGTAAAAGAAAAGACAATGAACAAAATACTGTCAACACCAATAATACAAGTAAGTCAAAAGTTGAATGCTGGCGAGTTAAGGCCATCCGAACTTTGTAAAGCTGCGGTGAAGCTGGCAACTGCATCGAAACCATTGAACGCTTACATTTCTGTGACTGGTACATCGGCAGAAGCACAGAGTCTTGAGTCTGACACGAGATACAATGAAAACAGAGCTCTGGGGTGCCTCGATGGAATACCGATAGCAGTTAAAGATAATTTTTGCACGAGTGGAACTCCTACAACTTGCGCTTCTTTGATGCTAGCTAACTTTGTCCCAGAATATGACGCGACGGCTTATAGCAGGCTGAAGAATTCAGGAGCAGTTTTGATCGGTAAAACAAATCTAGACCAATTTGCAATGGGTTCAGGAACGATCGACTCCTATTTTGGACCCACAAAAAACTTATGGAAATCTGCATTCATGGACAATCATTATTATGTTCCTGAAAATACGTCAAACACAAAAGAAACCAGCAACCTGCAACCAGACGATTGGTACATAGCTGGTGGTAGCAGCGGAGGTTCAGCTATCGCTGTAGCCACAGGCACTTGCTATGCTGCTCTAGGATCAGATACGGGTGGCTCTACACGAAATCCAGCATCTTACTGTGGTTTGGTTGGTCTGAAGCCAACTTATGGGCTGGTCTCCAGGCATGGTTTGATCCCTCTAGTCAACTCTATGGATGTGCCAGGGATAATCACTCGACGGATAGACGACGCTGCATTAATACTGAATGCTGTTGCTGGACCCGATGTGCTTGATTCTACGACAATAAAAAAGGAGTTCAGTCCGATTGAGCTTGAAAAATCACCAAGCGTTAAAGGTCTCAGGATAGGCATTCCTAATGAGTACAAACAGCCAGGACTGGACAAAGAGGTTGAAAAAAATTGGGCAAACGTTTCAAAGCTTTTAGGAGAAGCAGGGGCTGAGATAGTCCCTGTGTCTATGCCTTACACCGAACATTCTATAGCCTGCTACGCAGTCCTGAATCAGTGTGAAGTAGCGAGTAACATGGCTCGTTATGATGGAATAGAATTTGGCTTAAGAGTTGACCAGGACTTATCAACAGAGCAGCTATATGCAGAAACAAGATGCAAGGGCTTGAGCGAAGTAGTGAGAAGTAGGATCTTGACTGGAAATTATTTTTTACTAGCCAAAAATTACGACGATTATTTTGTTAGGGCTATGAAAGTTCGTAGACTCATTTACCAGGACTTTCAAAATGCATGGAATTCTGGCATCGATTTACTTCTCACTCCCACAACGCTTTCTGGTGCTCCGAAATATCATGATTTTATATCTGTGGATAATCAGACTCAGTGCTCTGTTCAAGACGTCTGTACTCAGTCTGCCAATATGGCTGGTGTTCCTGCGGTTACTTTTCCTGTAGGATTTTCGAACGACGGGCTCCCTTTGTCTTTGCAACTAATGGCACCGATGCTGCATGAAAAACAAATGCTCTCCGTTGCAAAGTGGATTGAACAGATCGTACAGTTTCCAGAAATTGTATTAAAAGATGAAAGTCTATTAGTATGAAATGAGGGACCCATAGAGCTGTGTATAAATGTATTGATTTCTTCTATTGACTGTACAGTAATCAGTGGACGAATTTTCGGACAACACTTGAGTAGATTTAATCATGAATGTTTGACGAATTGAAAGTGTTATCATCATGCCTAATTTTACGTAAATTTGAATAATAAATTCAAGCTATTTCAGAAAAGGGCATTACTGTTTCCGAAAAATATAAAATGAGCACCGTGCAGTAAATATACACCTTCTAATCTGGTGTAGCATGTAATGTAAACTTTTGGACAGTCAGCGAAAATAAAACCATATTATTATGAAGATAAAGCTAGTATTCAACCATAGGGTCATAAACATCTTATCTGAAGGAAACTATTTCTCACATATCTAACAATTTACTCATACATAATTGTTTTATAGCTACCTTCGTGACCATTTGTGATTTCTTCACAGCTGCACTGTATTATTCATGCCGTTTATTTCTCCATTATGGAATTTCGATCGAGTCCTCATTATTTTGTCGTAAAACGTTAGAGTTTCAAGTATAAAAATGATTATTTAGTAAGCAATCATTAATAGAATTCGAGAAAAAAATTATAAAATAACGAACAATTTTTTTTTTCGCTGTTACTGATCGCATCATAGAAAATTACCTATATTATCTTTCATATAATTCAGTCTAACGCATCGAATCAAAGGTCAGTACTTCGAATCAATTAGCTATTTAATTGACTGAATTATTATTGAGTAAATAATTACAAGGAGTTCAAAATCCAACCCTCGCGGTAATCCCAATTAATTAAAGTAGGCTAAACAGCTGTGTGCAAATGGTATAAGATTTCTTACGATTAATCCTTATACATTCAGTGAGATCTCACGCGTCGTAGGTGCAATTAGTCACACGATCAAACACCTCACATTCGTGGGGGTGGTGGTGTATAACTCGAAACCTTGAAACATAGTAGTAATAATAATGATAATGAAAATAATAATAATAATGATAATGATAAGGAAAATGCTGGGTTAGTTGCGGAGTGTAGGGCGGAAAAGGCCGCGACGTCTGGGTAATCATACGCGCCCCTAGATTTCCTGCAGGGTGCACAATTACCCGGCATACCTACCCACTACCCTTACGCGGATTATTATTGAAGTCGCCGGAACTCACCCCTATCTCGTATTCTTCCACTTGATATTCAGCGTTCTTTAGATTTTCCTCAAAGCTTATCGTTGAGTCATCATATGACGATTACATATAGCAATGGTGCAGGTCCTCATTTTGAATTTTCATTCTGTGTATATTCGTGTTATATACAGTTTTAGTTTGATTCTCATCATAGGAAATAAGATAAAGACATGTTCAGAAGCCCTGTAAGGGCTCGAAGGGGCATCGGAAAAATTTCTGCCGAATTACCTAAAATATCTTACTCTTGTTATAAATGCTAGAGAAAATTTGGAAAGCAGCTGTTCCCGGTACCGCTACACACTTAAAAATATTATATAGAAATGGGAAAAAGAATAATGAAAGTTTAAAATAAGGTTCATCTTATCACAGCTGTGGCATCGGGGAAAAAAAAACAAAAAACATCATTACGCCAACGAGATCAACGGGGGATGCCGAAGCGCGGGGGCGCGAACGGAGGGAAATGCATAAATAAAAAGAGAACCGGAATACAAGGGAGTAGAAGAGAGCAAGGGACGACTGAGAGAGATCGTTGAGTTGGGCAAGGGTTCTATACGTTCGCAGGGTTGGAAAAGGGCATAGAAAAGAGGGTAGAAACCACCTCAGGGCGACGACGGATTTAATAGCGCATGCGTTGCCCGGGCGGGGGCTGTTGCGCTGCGCCGCGGCACCACCACCGGCCCACCGTCGACAGTCGTCGAAAATCTCTTAAGAAGAGAGTCGCGGGACGTGATTATACGCTGCGAGCACGTTTACGGCGCGAAATTAAAAACAAATTTCTATTCCGTTTTCTTCAACCTCTTCGGACAAATTTTTTAAAACAACGTATCCAGCGTAGACGAAATAATCCAGAAAGTAAAAATAAAGAATAAAGACTTGGTTCGAAATTATTGCAACATCTTCGTGACGTTAAGGAAACAATAGGGGTGTAATCCCTTATGTCACTTTATAGTTATATACTTGCCTGTTTATGAACAGAGTTCAGAAAAAACTACAAGGGCTTCGGAGTACAAGTGAAAAAATAACTCGAAAGAATTAATATATTTGTGCAAAAATAATGGATGCGTAGATATAATTTCAACAGTCTTTGTTATAACGAGATAAGGAATACTGTACACGGAGCCAATTAGTAGGGGAAAAACTATGTAATTAAATTGCAGTAACGTAATAAATAGAAGCAAATCGCGTGGCTTATAACGTCGGAAGCTGTAAGGGTTGATGAGATGAGATGAAAATTACTGCATAAAATGATCTTGTCATGTTAAATATCCATTGTATTGTGTCCAAGTGACTTTACCGATCATAAGGGTAGTCGGGATTTTGGTTGCCAGTTTGAAATGAGACTGGGATTGGCTGAAATAATATTCCAGTGAATGAATGACGCAGTAGCGTAAGGGTGAGAAGAGGGTGTTGCGGGGTGACAGGAAGATCCCATAGGGGTCGTGGTGTTCCATCCGGATCGATGCATAGTGCAGTGTGATCGTGGTGTTTGGTTGTCAAGACAACCGCCAAACTTTATTTATACATATTAACATCATCATCATCATCATGGAATTATAGGCGCAACAATCAATCGCAACGGGGTTCAAAAAATTGCTCGTAATTTATCAAAGCCCGAAATCGTGGAGGTAAGATATGAAACTTCGGTTACGCTTTATCGCGTTCTATCATTTTATTAGAAATATCTTGTCTTATTTTTCGTTACGTTTCTTCTCTCCGATGCGATCTGTAAATCCTAGTTCGTACATATAACCACGATAAATGGACTCCTAACAAACTCATAGGAGATCTTGTTTCCCCAGAGATGAATCTTTGCCTGAAAGTGCATCAGAAAAAGATCAAAATCGCAGCGCATCCCAACGCATTATTCATATACCATATGCATTTGCCCTCAATCTATTTCCCATGTATTCGTTCTTGCGTCTTATGAAGTAAAGGCTGGGGGCGTGACTGGATTACATTACATTCCGTATATTCGCTTTGAGATATGAATATTCGTTATGGTTATAATAGTCATGATGCAGCAGCAGCAACAGCAGCGGAATTCGCGAGTTAAGAAAATGGGAGTAGAATTGAAAGCGTTACCATGCTAATTGTACGCAGTGGTAAACGTGTATCAAGTATAGCCGGTATATGGGCGGCTCTACTAATGCTAATTGCTACCCTCTTGAGAAAATGTTCATATACATACCCTCCTCTCTAACCTCCCTTGTTGTTTTTAAAAAATACACCGCCTGTACCTACTGGTTTATATACCGCCTCTCCACTTACGTTATACTCGTCAAGTTTAACGCGCGCGGGTTAAACTGCTGCTGACTGGAAAGCCTTTGACGTAAGGTGAAAATCGCGCGTCGTTCAGATTTTCAAAATAATTGACGTTAACTTCTTTCTAGAAATATGATTTTTTTCAGCACATATACCTAACGATATGAATTTTTTTTATACCGATTGTGTAACTATATACGTATATAAAACGTCTTGATAACTTTAACAACGAACTTATATCAATTACAATTAGTTAACGAGATTAAATTAAGGGGTGGTTACCAATCAGAGTGACTTCAATCAAAACCATTATTATAGCTTCTGATCTCCGCATTGTTAGCCTGCTTTATATACATTGCTTGTGATGAATGTAAGACAGACTTGGTCCGGCGACGTTTGTACGTACTTTGCCCAATTATTAATACAATGATAAAACCGACTACTCGAGGATCAGGAAATAAGCCGTTCCTCTACAGACTTATAAAGAGCTAGAATTTTTAACGATGCATTTTTTCACTTACACCACTCGCGACGACCACTGTTATAATACCCCGGGGCAACTTCACGGTCAGCGGCACAAAATTTCATTTCTTTCATAAGAAATTATCGGAAGCACTTATGGGATCCTTCGCAGGGTGTCCGCGGTACGATAAAGAGTAATTAATTTTACGAATCGGCGTCATAATTGGAATAATTTTTTTCAAACCGAAAGCGTATAACGAGTACGTGGCTCGACGTGCTGGGTCCAGACGGCTTGGCGTCGCGTCGGGTCGCACGTTTTGTCGTGACGTCATCTAAGCGCACTCATATGTATACGCATATAGAGAGACATGACATCCGGCACATCGTAATTACGAATTATAAAGCGACCGCGGCGTCATATCGAACATAAGTAGGGGCAACCCTGTACAGAGCAATACGGTGTACGAGGATTATAATATTTAGGGCACCCAGTGCTCGAATTGTCATGGCGATGTACGCTCCTCGCAAGCTTTTGACTTCTCGCGTTCAAGATCATGGAAATCGTTTATACGGGGATCTTCGGGGTTTATTCGCTTTACGTGGTTTCGACGCAAAATTCGTCGACGTGAAAGTCAGAGTATTTTACTTCCTGAAATGGATTTTGTGGTTCATCAAATATAACGTCATGGCACTGGGTGAGTACCAAACTCGAACCACAAGCACACACCCATACATGGTGAGAAACAGGACGTAATTCTTAACTGCGTCAACGACGTCTAGCTGGACATGACGACATTTCAATGTCAAATTTATGCGATTGAAATCGTTGAGTATAAACAATCGATTGCCATGAATGACTGAGGCAAGGATTCACCATATAGGTACATCCAATTACGCAGATAATAATTATGACATTCATCTTCGGTGGCGGGGTATGAAAATTAGTGAAATTGTAGATAATCTTGCTTCCATATACGCGTATACCTGACTATTTTACGGGAACATGCAAAGACCATCAAGTTTCTCTGGTATCCTCGTCGCGTGTAGTCGTGTAATAGGGGAGTCGTATACCTACGTCATCTTGTCGTTTGGCGTAAGCCGATTTAGGGAACGCGAAACCGACAGGCTAAACTCGCCAAGTTAACTCAGGGTATATAAGGTATGAACGCTGTATGAATAGAGTTAACTCGAAATGCATCGAAACTGTGGAAACTAAAGCTCGACTTGGTTAATTCGCTGCTATATCCCATACAATTTCAGTCTTTAGAGCTACCTTCGTATCATCCTTGAAAATTTCAACCGCTTGTCCATATTTGACGAAGAAAAAAATTTCATAACTTACGTTTTCAATATGCATTGTGCTATACGTTGTTAACGAAATCAGTGAGAGGCAAATTTCAATAACAATATATAATGGAGATCGCGAGAATTAAGCGCGGGAGATATTCAAATTGCCCGTTATTGTTCTCCGAGTTGCCGTTATTCGGGAATGTCGATTTTTTCATTTATTTTTCCTCTTTGTTTTTTTTTTTTTTCTACATCCTTTTACGACCTCTATAAGCTTGTTAAGAACCAAAGTTTTCATGGAAAATTCGAACCGCAGACAACTTTCTTCGCTTTATTAAAATACCTGGAGTATATAATAAAGCCTTGGAAAGGGTATGTTAATTGGAAATGAGCGTTCTCGACCCTTATAAGGCCCGTGAAGAAGTCGCTTTTGTTCATGAACTTTTTTAACATCTATTGTTTTTGGTCAGTTCTCGACCGAAGATTCCATTGAACAAACGTATTTTTTAAATTAAAAAAGAGAAAAAAAAATCTCAAATTCTTACGGCTTGAGGTGAAACGAACTGCGTACTTGGTGGTCAATTGATTTTTTTTTGGACCGAACTAGAGTCAGTGCGTCGCTTGTATACAAACAGTTTTTTACAATTATATCACAGATTCTTAAAAAAGTTCGCTAGGGACGCATGCGAATTGTGAACACAAAAAGAATTGTAACTTCACAGGAAAAATGGCTCAGAATAGAAACTTGAAGACAATTTTACGGAGTTCTTGGTATTCATTGTATACACGAGCGTTTGATCGTTGATCGGTATAGTAAAGATAAATACAAAGTGAGTCACGTAATGTTACCTCAATTCATATCGGGGGCGTTTTTAAGCGACGACTGTAATATTCGTACTATATACGATACGCTCAAATGTTATACTCACATAATTGGGTCGCCACTTCCCTTACTGTAGCTGCACGCACTTCCGTCAACCATATCTGTCGCACTACAGTTACGATTCATTGAAATAATGCGATTCTATATCGATCGCGAAGCAACAGACCAGAACTACGAGCTAGCGTATTTTTTTTTTTTTTTTTACGCTAAAGATTCTCCATTTTTTTTTTCAATCCCATGCAGTAGTAAGAACTCATTTCATTTATTCTACGTCAAAATTTATTTTCTGTACCCGGTATAAAATTTTTGTATATGATCTCGAGTCAGTATATAACCGCGCAAGCTGCTGTTGATTTTTTACTTATATTCTTAAATTTTTTTTCCATTTATTCTAATCCTCGCCTCTTACATATTCTTTTTTTCTTTCTTTCTCTTTTTTTTTGTAATAAAATAAATTTACATAAAGTCAAGCTCATCTCGCTTATATATTATAATCCTGAAGAACAAGTGATCTTATTGCGGTGGAGCATAACGAAAAAATTTCCACCTTATATACAACCGAAAGTTCCCTCGTGAAATTTTCTTGTTTTTATTCCCCCTTGTAAACAGGGGAAGAATATCTGCAGTGGCAATGCCTACTACTGCGGTGTCCTTTTAAATTGACGCCTCAGGCTTTGAGGTCGTCGTACCTCATCCCTCGTTTTTCTTCCTCATCCTACTTCTTAATTGCTATGCCATTGCACACCCTAAAGATCACAGCTATACATATATAAACTTGGATGCCATTTAGGTGCACGAAACCTGCATCTCCATTTCGTTTTTTTTCCTTTCTTTTTTGTCTCATCTTTTATTTTTAAAACTTTTTTATCGTAGTAGATTAAACCAAAAGGCAATTTGGTTGAATACGTGTGAGTTTAGGATTTTTTTTTCCCGTCTGATCTGAATTAGCTGTATTATTTTTGCAAATGCAGTTCAGTAACGTCCTCGGGCATAGACTAAGGTCATCGGTTTATTTAAAACACAACGCGAAAATTCTCACTTTTATTCAGACGGTAAACAGAAATTATTTTCAACTACAAATTTCGGTGCCACCACTTATTTCGTCCACTGTGAAAAAAAAAAAAGAAGAGAAATGTTAAAAAAAAAAAATCAAAACGACGTCATAAATCGAATATCGGGAATATCGAATCTTTTTGAATTTGTACAGTTGAAGAAATGATCGGATTATATATCCTGTACCGCGACGCGTACAAAAGAGTAATTATAGTATTAGAGTACGTATAGTTATAACGTTTCTGTGTGGGACACGCGACGGTTCCTCTAAATAGAATTTCAACGAAGAAACGCGTGGAGTACAGTTTCTAGTATGTAGGGTATTCAGCGGTAGATATAATGTAGGTTTCTATATAGTGGAGACTCTTGGAAACGAATATATGTGTACGTGCTCGGAAATCACGTAATACTGCACTATTATACTGGGAGTGCAGCATCAATTCTGCTCCAAATTGTGTCAGCGTTTGTGGAAACGCAAAATTTTTTTTTCATTGGTTTTTTTTTTCGAGTCCGTATATATTTGCATATCTATTCAGATTCAAGAATTCAATGCGAGAGAAGGGAAGATACAAAAGTGTTCAAAGTTATCCCGATACGTTTTATAGAGTATATAAATTGTTCCGGTATTGCCAGTTGTTTATTCTACGCAAGAGGATATTGTTCGCAATTGTTTAATTGGATAAACCAAAGCCGAGAGAGACTTGGAGTGGAATTAGATCTTGCAGGCTACGTGAAACGGGGAAAACTGAAATGACCAGATCAGTTTATATGTTCCCATCTATGTATAGATAGCACACACGGATATACCTATATACATTACGCACAATACTCTACGTGATGTAGGATGCGCAATATTTTCATTTGAGGGTCAGAAGAATACAGGGGATAAAGGGCGTCGTTATGAACATGTCACCTGGCTTGGTTAACAAAAGAATAACGTCAGGTAATGTATATGGCCCGATGAATATACTACCTGCGATTTATGTACTGTAATTATACCCGTTGACCCGTATTACATTGACCCCCGAATTAGGCTCATTGTCAGCTTAGCTGCACGAAATTTTTTTGTTTCACTTAGGACTTCGGATTTACAACTTTTTCAATATAGAATTTTTCAGACGAGTTCAATAAATGTTAGTTCATTTTTTTTTTATCCTAGAATATTCTTAATAAGCTGGAAATAAAGCGTTAAAGTTCAAACTTAAATATGTATGTAACATAAATTTTGTTATATTTTTTCTTTTTCTTTTTTTAAATAAACCTACAATGTGTATTATTAGCTGAACTACACTCGGTGCGTGGAATAACTATTAAATCATCGCGAACCACGTATCTAATTTTGGACCAAAGAGTGTCGAAAATATATACGAAGGAATATTTTCGACTTATGTAACTGCAGGGAAAAATCTGAGAGAAAAAAAAAATTATAATTCAAAAATTCACCGAACATTCCCCAGAGAGTTAAGGTGACTCGGGAAATAATAACGAATTATTGGATTTTTTTTTCTCTCCTTTTATTTTTTTTGGTTGTTGAAAACTGGATGTTTTTTAATTTTTTTTAGCGCGCTGGTAAAAAAAAACATTGAGAATTTCCACCGGCTATGTTCATTCGATTGATACAAAGACACTTCAAATACCTAATATTCTTTTTTCTTTTCTTTTTTTTTTGGACGCAATGGAATATTTTTATTTCTTTGAACTGTACGTTTGCGTTGGAATAAGTTTTACGTATGAAAGTTCTTTTTTCTTCTTTTCTATCGAGTCTTTCCGTGCCACGTAATGCAAACACTAACTTAAGTTTTTCTAATTTCTATATTGATTTTTATTTTGTATTCGCGTGTACGGGATAGAAGAGAAAATTAGTATTTGGCAAATTATTATACATAATATTTTGCCTATAAAATATATTCGATAGGGTCGTTGACCTGCCCCCTAAGACCGGCCGTAGAAGTCCCTCGCCAAAATTGATGAGTTTACAATATGTATATTTAAGTAAATCCATATCTACGTATACCATATGAAAATTTTTTAGCGAGTTCAGAATTCAAATCGCCAAGTTTTTCCTTTTTCTTTTGGTTGAACGCTTTTTTAAAATCATCCCTTAAACTTGCATCGCATCAGTGAATTCGCAAGGTCTCTGATGTATACAAAGGTGTATAGCTGTACATGTTATTTGTTTAATCGTAGGACGATGACGAATAGCTTATTCATATTACCTTGGTCAGCATATAACTATATTCGACTATTTTGCATACAACTAAGCACGTATATACGTATAGGTACATAGGTATGTATCATATGTGTTTCTATGTATAGGCATATCTACAAGGGTTCCGTTGATCCACAGGTAGACCATAAACTCCCTCGACTCTAACCCCCTGCGGCCACATCGGGGTGGGCATATATACGTACATATATAGGTATAGCTATGTATATGTATATGTATCTGGATATACATATATATACATATATATTATACGTATACGCCTTCGCAGTCGGCGCGCGCCAAGTATTGATCCGAGTTCTCAACCCCCCGTGCATCGCCTCTCTTTGCTTCCCCTTTTCGATTCGCCAACAATTTCTCCCTCTTGGGGGTGGTCGACGACCCCCTGCAACCTCCAGCACTCTTGCCTCTCGCCTTTTGGACCCAAACGAAATATATTAAGTATATACATATATATATAATTTTTTTTTCCTTTTTTTAAAATATATTATATAGAAACGGTTACACCACCCCGCGTATACCATGGCGGAGAAATTCTCGTAGCTTCGTTAATTCGTTTCGTTCTATTACAAAACCTTCGTACCGATCCTGACGCCCTCAATATCCGGCGAATGGATTCACCGTATATGGAATCCTATAATTTTGAGCCAAAAAAAAAATACTAAACACTCAAAAAACTGGGACCCAAAAAAATTACACGTATGCAAACAAACAGGACGTATAATTCTTGCGTTTGTAGAGTGCGGAAAAAATGTTGAGATCATATTGAAAATGAGAAGACAAAAGAGAAGGGACACTTTGGTGAAAAAGATATTTCTGTACAATGAGGAAAATTCCCGCGAGTATTTAAACGATGAATTATAATTTCGTGCCCGTATATAAATTGCTGTAAATTTTGTAGAACTAGATTTAGTCACCAGGAGAGACAATAGATGAATGAGAGGTACGATTTGCACTAAAATGTATTCTTCAACTCGACTTTGTTCTTCTTTTTTCTTTCGGCTCGTATTCCGGTACACAGTTCCGTATGAGATCTACATAATTTGCGTACCTACTGCACGTTTAGCGAAGAATAAATTAATTTATTTTTCTCTTTTTTTTCTCGACTATTTTTTGCGACGACGTATAATTAAACGATTAATAATTACACCCTCGGATTAAATTAATGTGAAAAATAATGACGACGGCATTGTTGTTCCATTTTAATTAGATTTTCATATACACGGTAATTATTTGAATCATGTACTAAAATCGGAGAAGCCATATGTGAAAGTATAAGTTTTTATGCATTGACCTACTACTAGACGCGCGGTAAATCGAATTACACATAGTTATAGATGAACTCGATGCGAATGAGAAATAAAATGTTTCTGCAATCGAACTGGTAAGAAAAGCAATATCGATTTTTAAAGATTTTTCTATCAAATCTCAAACAACTCAATACTCCGGTTCAGATTTTAATATAAGACGCGTAGTCAGCAACTTTTTCTCCAATTGTTGGTTATAAAGCTGAAAATAATGATATCCCTTTTAATACCTATGTATAATAAAACTAATAGATTTGTCGACAATTTCTTTGCTTTTTTTGTGTAAACCAAAGACGAGATAACAAGAAATTAGATTATATATGAAAAGTAATCGCCTATTGCTTCCTTCGCGATCGGGTATAATTTTTACTCACAAAAAATTTGTAGATAGTTGATCTTTTTTTTTTTCAATAATTTCTAACATTTCATAGGACTATTATTGTACGTATCTAATTATTTGCTTATATTTGATTAGGGAAAAATTTGCTCACACTTTGAATAGAGGTAGGGTACGATATTGTCTCTTAGTCTGATGACAAGATAATGAATTGAGTTTCTTAATTAACGAGTCACGAGTTCATTTATCGTACGTCTGTCTTGGTCGTACCTAATATCCCTTATATTATACCTGCAGCCAACGAGTTTATTCAGACTGAACTTGAACAATGCCAATTTTGCTATGTATTATGTATTTACATTCAACGTTATTACGGATCTTTTCACCTTTCTATACATACAATCAACTCGTTATATTTATGTAAAGACGCCCTGCAACTATCAGACCCATTTACAATAGGAAAATTAATTAACTAACGTTTCTCTATTTCTGAACAATTGAAGTAGTTAAAGGGCGCAGAGTCTGCTAGCTTGTATAAGAATTTTAATTTTTGAATAAGTAAAATAATCGGTCTAATTTAATTCTTATGCTCGCTAAAGTTTTATTTCCTTCCGAGGGTAATTTTTTTGCTGCTTTTTTTTACACACGGCTGTGTCGCTTCTATTGATTTTTTCAATGTACACGACTGTGTATATGTGTACCTAAAGTGAAGATGTTTCTTATGAAAGTTTTACTCCTTGATTTTCGTTTGAAGGAACAAAATGTCAATTTATTTCTTGAAACTCTTTGGCAGTGATCTGGAGCGCAGGTTAATTTTTGAACACCCCCTTTGTAAGAATGGCAGCTCTCGTCAACGAGAACCTTCTTCGCTCTCGGCCGAACTAAGAGCTCCGTCTCTTTGTCTTCTTTCACCTCGAAAAACAGCGAGAATCTTGCGACAACGCGACCCACCCTTATACCGAAGCCTATAATGTAATGTACCCATCCAGCTTATGTACTTGGAAAGTTTTCTCTTCCCTAGAGTTCCAGAACCCGGTTATAGCCCGTCGCTATGAGAGAATTTCCATGAACTTCGAGTTGCTTCCGCAGCGATGAGAATATAGGTATAGATGGGTGTCTATGTGTATAACAATATTTTCGGGCTCTGCTTTTGATTGGATTTCTAGCTCGATAGCTTCTGCTTCATTTGCCGTATCGGCTTTGGAACAAAAGTTTGTAAATTCTACTTCTGAAATTCGGTCATTCGAATATCGACGTATCAGATCTCCGCGTCCATTTGATGGCACGCTTATCATAGAAAATCTAAAAACGGAGAGGAATCCAAATAATATCGGTTTTTCAAAATGATGATGACGCGTTTCAAACATTCCTCAAATCATGTTATGTGAGTACACAGAATTAGACTTGCTCATCTCATTCGTTCTATTAGGATTCAGGGATTTTTCTGGATCCCCAAGCTCCGTAAGATTGATCCGCGGAGTTCGAAAGCAATCCCCTTCGCAAAGGGTATAACTTTTCGACATATCATAACCATGATCTTTCCAGATCGAGCCCCGAATGTAAAAATTTGAAGTGCATAAAATGCTATAACCGAACGTGACAAATTCAGTAGAATTTCAACGATAAAAATGAAATTCTATTTTCAAAAAACTGTTCCTTGTACATTGTCTAACAGACTTTAATTGTATTATTTCATTAATGGAAATACTGGAAGCGTTCTCTCAACTTTATCAAATTATCGACAATATCGGAAAATAATAGTACTCAACGTTCGCGTACATCATAGTTACATATAGACAGTTCACTTTCAACGCTCGCTGTACCCAAAACTGCATCTCACATGACAAACGTAATTGCATTTAAAATCTCGTATCGAAAAATGGCGACGAAGGGTTCCCGTCATTTTCGATCTGAGTGCAGCACGAGACGATTACATGTCCTCCCTATGCGTAGGTATAATGTGTATGTATGTAACATACATGCATAGATTTTTTTATGTTCACATACGTGTCCGCCTGTATGTAATCCGGTGCCAGATAAAGTTCGAAGTTGGTGGGAACCCTAATACGGCTGGAGTCCCCGGCACGCGTCATGCGATGACGCGCAATCTGCAAATCTAACCTAACAGAACTAAGCCAAACCAGAGTGGATTTAAAGGGTGCGCCGACTGCTGGGAAAATCGGTGAAAATGGTCGCACTGTAAAAGAGATTGGAATAATGTGTGTCCCACATATAAACGGCATTTCAATTCAAACAATGGACTGCGCGTAGTATGACTACATTACTTTTTGTTTTTTTTTTCAATTAAAGGTTTGAGTACTCCGTACCATTGAAGATTCGTAGGAAATCGAATCCGGTGTAACAGGCTATTAACATCGCGATGACAAGTTGAAAAATATTTTCATCTTTGATTAATGATATTCATAAGAACGATCAATGAGACATTTTTTTTCGGTTCGTTTCTTTGTGATACGAGTTTTATGCATTTGATTTTTTTTTTTTTCACTTCACTTTTCACTTTTCACTTTTTTTTTCACTTTTTTTTGTCTTTGGAAAAATATACAAGTTATACATTAAAATTGCACTATTGGAATATAGGAGTATGCAGTATGAAATTTTCACATCGCGCTATAACTGATGACGGCACTGCATATGCAACGCGACTACAGGTTACTCCTAGGCGTATATGTATATAGGTTTATGTGCATATTACTGAGATAAAATTTTTTAAAGTTATACGTCAGAATACCATTCGAACAAGCTACTGCACATACCTATCGTGCAACCGCGTGTGCTATCGGAGCGAAGCTGCACTCTGGAAATGAAATTGTACGAATTCGTTGAAAGCAAAGTGCTTCCATATTTCCAGGCTGAAGTACTACAGTAGGTAGTTTTATGTGCAGTACGAACGATGCGGGACATATTTTACCAATGTAAGCACATAAAATTGAAGGGAGGAAGAAATTGAAGTATAAAATAATTACATTGAGGATGATATTACGAAAAACAGATCATCCAGATATACATATATCCAGATTTTTATTTTTTGTGGTGTATAAATTGTGAGTCTTTTCACAAAAAATCTGATACTTAACATCGCATAGCTGCCTGATCGCGCCGCGTAAATTGAACTTCGTCATCGCTGCCGTTCATGAAAAGCCCATTAACTCTGACTATATAAACGTTGCTCGATCGAAGGTTTCGGAATACAATTAGCGACTCGTCTACCTTGCATTAGGATCTTTGTTGGGTTGATGAAAATTATGAAAATTCACTAAACGCCTTGTCATTTGCACCTTAGATTCAGTCGACTCGAAAATCGAAAGGAACATCATTCGCCCCCGCGCGCTGCTCTTCAGGCACATCGATTCCAATTTCTCAATCCCAATTATTTTTTTTATACAACATTTTTTCATACCTTATAACAACGTGACGTCGAACAAGTAATTTATTTTTTTCAAGGGCAAATCTGACAGTCGTTTTTCGAATCGAAAATTGAATCACTCATTTTCTCATATCGATTTGATCTGTCCATACGCTTACAAGTTATAAGAACGTTCCAAGATTTTTTCTTGGTAAATTTGAAGGGCATTTGAAGGGCGCATTTCCTCTCGTCGTTGTCCCCGTAACGATCCCTAGTAGTTTCCAAGTTTCAAGAGTTCCCCGCTGTGTTACGAACATCGAGGGATTTACTATGACTGGCGCTCTGCTTACCATATGGAAAAGAGAAACTCGACATGAACAATGCATAGTCTACACCATAATACGTATGTATAGAGAAAGTATCGGCATAGCTGCCGCCTAATACAGAATCAATAATTTGAAGGGTGCCTTCCACGGGGTGTATAAGGTAGTTTCGGTTGTTTCAGCAGGGGTGCACCGACCGCTCGGTAGAAAAACTTGAAAAAATAAATAAAAAAAAATTCATATATACTTCATTTTACGTATCTACGCGACGGACGAACTCTGCGGTACATGAAAACCGATCATGAAACGAATTTTCGAACCCGGCAGCTTCTGAAGTGGATGAACTTTTTTTTTCATTTCATTCCTTTTTTCGGTCTACCGAAATTTTATCAGACGAACATATAATATACGGACGAAATCTGCAGAGAGATTTTATAAATATCTGCAGCGCCATAATTTATATCGACGTAGAAAATTTCTGAAGGTTTTTTTTTAAAAGGCGGTAGAGCTGATTCGGCGTGCTGCAGCAAGGGGTGCAGAACGTATACCACCGCTGGTGAATGAACGACGCGACGCACGTGGCCCACCACCCGTCGTCGTCGAACTCCAAAGTCTGGCCCATGTTAAGGGGTGTGGGCAGTGTGCTCAAGGGGCAAAGTAAAGGGAGAGGGAAAGGGAACGGCGTGTGTCATACGTTCCGCTTTCGCCTTTCATTTGAATTGCCTCGAATAAGACTGCATATACTGAAAAACCATAAATGGGAGTTCGATTAAATTGGACGAAATTATATGGTTTGCAGGCATTATACCATACGAGTTATAACGAACTTGTCTTTTTTCTGTTTAATTCGAACCCTTATGAACCTTGAAATACGTCGGGCAAAAATTAGAATATCGAAATAGTTTTAGTTTGTGGTATTTCTAAAATAGCGTAAATCTTTCCTCGCGAAAATAACACACCAGGACGAATTCGACGTCTTAATTTTTAGCTAAGTTATAATTTTCATAGGGAAGAACGCGGTCGACGTCGTTATTTTCTATATTCGGTTATACGTATAGGTATATTTTGGACACATATAACATAGCTTGGTGGGAACAAATGTTCGTGTTAAGTTCTCTACTTGTATCAATTCGTAGATCTCGGTATGAAAGCGTCTTATCGTTAACGAGGTTGAACACGAACTCGAGCAAAGTCTTGAGGTCAAGTAGTAGATCACACCCTTGTCTCAATCTTAACTATACACGTAAGTAAATATAATATTTTCAACGAATAAACTCAATCACGATTCCCGTTTACACCGATCTAATTATTATCGATCATCCCATGCAGACGCGTGCGAATATGTGACGCTCTAACGCACTCCGCGTTCATTATTGTATGTAGAATCGAATATAATTCGACGATTCAATAGCCCGCGTGGTTTCCTGGTTCCTATAGATAATTGGGTACTTTCGAAACGGATGGCCACCTCCGTGACAATACGATATATGCGGTAACATCAGATGAATGATATACGCCGTTCGTTTCTCGATGTGTATATCCTTCTATGTACAATATTATGTGTGATTTATATGTCTGTAATACTACGCGGGTGTGGCCATCGTGTATGGTGGAATAAATTTTCCTATAGTCCGTCGGTTCTCTAATCACTGGACAGAATATCTACACGACGAAGAAACAAATATTATATGTAGAAACTTTGTAGATAACTAGAATAAATGAAAATCAAAAGAATTTTTTTCATAACTCAAAATCGAGAAAGACGTTGAATGTATATTACATAGACCGAACTTGCGGATTTCGAAGACGGGAAACAGGAAAACTTCGAGGGTGTTTTTCAGCCTTTGAGGAAAAAACAATTCGATAAAATTTAAATAGTCGCGATGATATGGAATGTCCACTGCATATATCCGAATGAATAAAATTTTAGAAATGAAAACCAGAAACGGCCGGGCCGTGTAAGGTCGAAGGTCGGTCGTAAGTCGCACCTCATACTGGTGACGTGCTTCAGCAGATGATGCGTTTCGTTTCGAAGGTCAAATTACTGTTTGAAAATACTAGTTTAGACGTTATCGTTATTCGCAAATATTAAAAGGCGTGTGAAAACTGTATAGAAATAATTCTGACGGTAAGTTTGCGGATTAGCCTCAGGAATTACCTTTTAATGATTTACAATCGGATGTAGATATCCACAGAATGCAGCAGACTGAAAAAAAGCTGAAGGTAGAAAATAAATGTTAAAAACCGGAAATATTGAAACCTTGAAAAACTATTGCAGATATAAAAACTGAACAAATAGAATCGCGGAATTTATTTTGAATTCATACGGTAATTCAATTTCAAAACGTTGACATGAAGTTTATTTATCCGTTATAAAAAGCCGAAACCGTATGGTCGAGATAAAAAGTGGATACGTAACACGGGCACATGACGATGTATGCAAAATACGTGCGGTACCGTAATTCGGATCGATACACGTCGCGCACCGTTCACGACGGTAAAAAAATTTTTCCTCGCAAAAACTACCAAAGTAACTTTACGACAACACCTGCCACCATTTTGCGAAGTAAATTGTCTTTCAATAGTGTTTTTTTTCGTTCCTTTTTTTTTCTCTCTCTCTTGGCGTTTTTCCTCGTCTTTGTCATTTTTCACTCGGTCAATTCTCGTAAAAATTTCAGCTCCCCCGTCGCTACTGCAGAATACATATATATATTTTTTCTCATCCCAAAATGTATTCAATGCGTGTCTTTCTGAGGCTTTTGTCCTTCGAAGTTACTTTCCGTAAAACCATTTGTCCTTCGCAAACGATAAAAATTCTCGTTGGTAATTGTGCAAATATAAACAGGGTGATTCAAAAGTTAAGTAGACAGCATTGTGTGTGTCGAAAATTTACTTCGTACGTAAAGAAAAATTATGAGGGATGAAATTTTCTTTGGAAAAAGTCCGCGATGACCACACCCCTATTCGTATCGCAATCTTTCGACATAGATGAACCTGGTTAACTTCGAAAAATAAAAATTGTACAAATATTGAATTTCGATCGAGTTCAATCATCGTTGCATCCTTCAGAAACGTCATCATTTTTTTTAATTAAAATCGCATCACTCACCCCGATGACGCCGTAACGTCAAGTTCATATCGCACCGTGATAGCTCAATGCACTCTGCAGTGTTATTAGCAGATAAAACCCCATATCGAATGAATGACCGAAACGTGAAAATATCTATGCAGAAATATAATGGTTATAGTTATTGGTTGATAGAGGTGTTTTTTTTTTTTCCTTTTAATTTGGTTTGTTTTATTGCCAACCCTCCCCATCCCTTTCGCTACAATGCTAAAAGGGTAACAGAGATTTACACCGGCGTATAAAATAGCACGATAACTCATCCATGATTACGTGTGAAAATTATTCTTGTCACGGGTTACAATAGCGTAAATAGCTGGCACTAGTATTCTGAATGAAAAAAAAGAAAGAAGGGGTATGGGGTACATGATACATATGGTTAAGGGTGAGGGGTCGGTTTGCGTTACAACAAAACCTATGCAACGCGTAGCACAGAGAATAGAAATAATGAAATATAGGGTGACATGGTCAACGCGATAGGGAAATTTATTTCTACCTGTACGAAAATTCGACAAGTCCACAGTGACGTCGTCTAGGGGAAAAAACCCCTCAGCTGTAATTGTTGTGTCGCAAATTCGGAAATAATATAGGGAACCTGTAATACGGTGAAATTTTTTGTCAGTTGTTCTCCTATATTTAATAAAGGAGAAATAAAATGATGTCTTTTTTCTGAATGTAGAATTATGGTTTCGTTCAGGACACCCGTTTTTACCTCCGCCGGGCTGTCATGCCAAGTAGATCCGTCACTGAAAATAGTTAAATAGGCAAACTTGGCCACGCTGCTGTGGCAACGATTGTAGCGGCAGGTGGTAGTCCAGGATTCTTTGGGGCATGGTATGTTTCAGCTGGTTTTCCTATCCCATTTGGCTCGAGTTTCAACTTCCATAAATTAGAGACTTCGAAATTAAAAGGTTCGTATCATCAGTCAGTGTGTAATAAAAATTATGGGGTACACGATGTAAATTTATTTAAATCCATTGAAGTAGTCTGCTAATTCGCGAATGGTCTTATAATAACGAGGGATTATCAGAGTGAATTTAAGTGGCGGTGAAATCGATTCCGACAAACTGCTTTTGCCATTATACATACAGGTATAATGTATAAGGTATATTAATCCTGCTTAGCAGAAGCCGATTTCGCAATCGCTGCGCAGCGAGACTTGTTATGAAAACCAAGTCGCATCAGAAACCTTTGTACAGTTGATTAAATAATTGCCCCTGCAAGAATGAAGAAACATTTTCGGTTTTTATTTAACTTTAATAAAGATTAAACGGATTTTATTGACATCAATTTTCTTTAATTTTTTTATATACATTTAAACTCACGGATATAGAAAATAGTAAGTCTAACATCTTGTAAGGGTTTTTCGCCGCTCGACAGCTGTGTATTTTGGGAAACGATGCAGGGACAACATCTGCCATCGAGTGGCAAGATGGTCCAGCAGTTGCGGTTCGACTCACATCCGAATTCCTCGCGTGAATAACCACGTCCAAAGAAAAAAAAAAAAAAAAAACGAATACGGACTTCTTCCCGTACGCTAGTTCTCTAACCTAATCCGTGAGATAAAAAGAGAAAGAGAGAAAAAAAAAATTAAAACTACAGCGTAGATCCTGAAATTTTAGATTCTTTGAGAATTTCAACTGTTGAATGCGCGCATGCAATGGTAATGGGGAACTCGTATGTGGTTGGAATTTTGCAATTTTGCTAACTCCGAGTATAGGATAGTAAAGTGACGCGTACTATGTATTTGAGAGAAGATAAATAGACAAAAGGAACTCACGCGAGCATTCGAATGAAATTTCATTTCCCTGAATACCAAAGGCGCGGTGCTCGGGTGTTGGCTCGAAATTCAAAGGTGCATCATGCATAAAACATTCATTTCTCGTGTCACTTCCTTTTTCGACAGACTGATCGAGTTTCATTTCCACTATTCTAGCTTATATTGGAAAAGCCTTTAGTCACCTTACACGCTAGACGATTTTTCTTTTTGACAAAAGAAATCTTCATGCAGCGGAGTCTTTCTTTTTCCATTTTAATTCTCAACCTGATATATCCCATTATTTTCATAACCGTGCCGATAATTCCAATTTTATTGAGTTTTCCATGTATAAAACTGTGAAAAATACATCGCTTTTTATCAACTATAAGCAGAGTAAAAGTTTCAAAGAGAAATGATCTTCAATTCATAAATATTACGTGTCCCTTAGCTATTATATTTTAGCCAAATATTTGAATGGTGTGTGAATCCAAATGCAGTTTACACAATATCGCGTTATAATTAACGTACCTATAGAGAATAGATAGCGTGACTACGAGCTATCAATTATGACGCTGTAACATTATCCGAGTAAAGTATCATTCGGTGTATTTCATAATCTTAAATAATTGTTTTTCGTTATCTGATCGACACTCGGATCATCTTTTAAATCATCCTCATCGCGTAGATAGAAAAAAAAGAACATAAATATATGTCACTTTAATCAATTTAAATATCAGACTGCGGCTCTTAAAAGTTTCGACTGCGATGATAATCAACAGGCAAACTAAACAACTATAACTAAAATTAGAAGAAAAAAATGTTGAATTTGAAAAAATTTGCAGAGATCGCATTCTCCAGGGACACTTCCTGTTTGAACAAACGTTTGCACCTTGCTGCAGCAGATGCATTATTATAGCTTTCTATCTCGACGGGTTTGCTGCCACTACCAACACGTTGAATACATATCTATATATATGTTTATACGTCAACCCGAAGTGAAAACTGCGAACGAGTGTCACACAATGGTGTATTGTTGCCGTCAGGTAGCCGCCATATCGTATTTCAACTCCGGTGTTTACGAACCTGCAAACTGCAATAAGCATCCCTTCATTTTTTAATTTTTTTTAATTTGTTTTTTATATTCTTTATTTATCTCTGCAAGTATGCCACCGCGATTATAATAGTTATTATAATTATTTTCATTATTATATATTTTTTGAATTTGCGCTGTTGAAAAGATGATTAATTTTTAAATGAATTAATATCATCGTATTGAAATCCGAGTTACAATTCGAATATGAAAATATTTTGACAATAACGAACGTCAAAATAGCAGACGTTTCTTTAGATATTGTTTTTTTAATTTACTCTAATTGCAAGAGTAATTACCTACGGCATGTCCAATGGGAATATTAGTCTCTATTATTGTTAGTTTCAATGTGTCATACGCATCGTGGAGTTGCGTAGCCTTGGAAACGAGATTTGACGTAAGAACACTTGCAAGAAGACCAGATAATAGCGAGGGAACAAGAACTAAGTATCTAGTTAGATTCCTAAGCCGTTTATACCATGCCAACTGTATTGTTAATTCATGAAGCTCTGAAGTCACTGGTGAAATGCTTCTGATGTATCATTTGAATAGGTGGCATTCATGCCGCGAACGTGATCGAGGATTATTAAAGTTACTTTTGTTCACCGTATCGCGTAATTATCATCCGTGTCCTTATGAAAGGAGCTGTATCTTGATAAGTATTCTTGGTTGAGATGGAGCAATTTTTTTTTTCTTTTTTTTTCCTTGTCTCAAAGTTTGCTCTAGAACTTTACGGTACAACAGTTACTTTTACAACGATCTAAACGGACGAAGACATTCAACCTAGAATTTCACTCGTAAAATTTATAGCATATCTATACAGTGTTCAATAATGATCAATACCCCATTGTACCTACTCTAAATCCCATAAATTTATTACACAAGGTAGTCCAGTATATGATGTGGTTTTGAAAGTACAGTCGTTAGATCTGTTTATTCATCTAATAGCCGCTCATTCCCCGATGTACTTTTGTCAAATGATCGCATCAAACCAAACGAGGATGAGCTTGACTGTACCTGAGGGTTGAGGCCAGTTCAGGTCGGTTGGGCAGTTCAGGCAGTTGAACGGACAGCAGGCAGAGAAGCAAGCAAGCGAGGAACGAAGCAAGCGAGCAGGCAGGCAGGCAAGCAAACGCCAGGTTAACTATAATAATCCAGTATCCCTTCAGGTCTCATCGTCCCCTCCCTTTTCTCCTCCTCTATCCCCTCTTCCGACTGTTGGGCCCAACGATCCTGGTCGACGGGTCCTCCAGGTCGACGGCAGGCAGACGGCAGTTGCCTTGGCTTGAACCACGCTCGATCGAATATCGATTTCGAAGATCTTCATGTGGATCGGCTCGTTGCAAAATTCATCTTCAAAGTTTGTCCTACACTTCCGGTTCTACGTGTTCACTTACTGGTTGTCAGTGTCGCTGTTCAAGTTTAGTTAGTAGGAGTTTGTCCAGTGTGCAGTGAATTTAGTTGTTACAGATTAATGGTGTCGTGCGGAAATTCTCATAGTGCCAAGTGTTTCATATTATTATTATTATTATTGTTACAACCCTTCACCGCAGACCCGGTGGATACATACCTTATATTTGCTCCTGCTGCTTTGTAGCAGCTGTAAGTTCTGATAGAATTTGGAAAGGCTGCACCGGGTAAACCACGTCCGGTAAAAAAGAATCACCTTTACACAAGCGCAGATTGGAAACGTCGGAATAATTAAAGTCGATAAATTTTAAGTTTAATACTCCAGAGACGGCAGGATCGCATTTTTTATTCAAGCTCGAACACCTTGCCTTTCGGCTGCCAATGGGGAATACGACATTCAGCTAATTCTTAGTTTCTTGGCGAATGCCCTTCATCTTCGCTAATTTAGATTTCTCTTATTTCTTCTTTTTACTTTTCTTGTTCTTCTCATCAATGGGAACGAAACTCATGATCGCGATATTCCGGCAGCCCTTGGGATACAGCTCACTTTTCCCGTAAGGTTCATGATGAAAATTCAGGCAGGTACCGACCTTCGCTTTATTAGTTGGGAAATCATTTTCTCTCGTCCTCGTCCAACGAAAAACCGGTACTAGAATCGCATCGATCGATTTTCCTATTTCTTAGATTCAATCGCGCTCAAACCATTACTCGTCGATTGTACACCACTTGAGAAAAGTTTTCAGACATATATTCATCTTTATTGAAATTGTAACGATCCGTTCTAATTCAAACGTTTTCTATTGATCGTATAGACAAATTTATCGATCGATCGAGTTTCCCTTACTCACCCTAAAATCCTTTGATTATTTATCAAACCATATTTATTTTAAGCAATCTCAAATCGTCACCTGTGATCGAGTGAATATTGAATTACGAAATGTTTTCGCTAATTATATTATTGTTCGTAATGAAAGAGGAAACGTTCAATTGAACGAATGCAGTGTTGTAATTTTATGTTGTGCTAACTCATCACCGCCGCGGTTTCGATTGCTCAATAATCAAACATAATAAACGATTATTATTGTGTAGGTATTAGTCAGAAATCGTAACATCCATTCACGATCATCACCTCTTTCCTTGTTTTTAATTTCACTTGTATAAAATTTACGCAACTTGAAAGAAAAAATTCTTATACATCCGACCGATCTTCCTGTTTAGAAAATTTTGGGTGATACATGTATTTTCGCATTTACTATATTACTGTAATGCTGAAAATTTTTGTAATCTAAAAATTCCGAGAAAATTGACCGAACAGTCAATTTCATAAATTGCATAAATTACATGTTTTTTTTTATACATGTATATAATTTTAACTGGAAATTTAGAATCTTCAAATCCAAAAGCAGCTATGATCGCGGATTGGTTTAACGGCTCGTTGTGGTTGGTTTGAAACGAGGTCGAGATCTTTATTATATCGGTATTATTATTCTGTTTAAGTTGATTGAACTCTGGTCTGGGTATGGCAATATAACATGGGGTTTTGATGCGAACCCTTTGTGTAGGCGGTATAATAAACGCAGCGTGTCTGTATCTATCCTCTCTATAAGGACATCCGGTCTTCGATAATAATAGTTACATCTATATATCAAGGGTATAAACTTTTTAATCTCGACATTATAAATCTCTGAATCAAACCATTGACGGCTCTGTGTCGCGTTTCACGTATAACTTCATTGAATTACTTGTAATTCGATTGGATAAACCGAAAGTGGTTTTTCTAGCGACGGATCTAACCTGACACGGTTCATCAGGGTGCAGATCAATCGGGAAACACTGCGGGGTTGAATCGAACGAAATTAAGTTAGAGAAATTTTTATAGGGAAAAAGTTAACACGTGAGGATGTTTTTTTCAGAGCTCTTCGAACGTTCGGAATTGCTGAATTGCAGTTGAATTATTGCAGTGAAATTTTGTTACGTGTTTTTTTTTAAATCGCAGAATATTGTTTATGTTTCCGCTTTTTTTTTATCGAAAAAAAAAAGCTTCCCACTTTGACATATAATACGGTACGCTGTAATTAACTGGTTATACATATAACAACCCGCATGTATATCTAACGTAACGCCTGATGGAAATTCGAAGCGAAGGAAGAGGGAGAAATTTTATAGCAGGATTGCGGCCAAACAGCTCATTGCATATAAAACAGAAAATCGCATGGCGTAATTTGCATACTACAGCGTCTTCGATGATGGCTTCTCTGGTTTCACCGGCTCGCGTATTAAATTGGTTCCTTATCTCACCATGAGGATATATGTGGACGGGACTTTATGCGCAATCGCTAACCTGACGTACATACTACATTGAGTAACTATACGTAACGGTGTACAATTTTCAACCATAAATCTCGCTTTATTATTTTTACCATTCGAAAAGCATGAATAAAATTTTTGAGAATAATGAAACGTGAAAAATCGACGAACGAAAATCAACTCCGAACTTTTCTTCCATCACATTTCAAACGCGTCATCGCGTCGTCAAAAAATTATCAGACTTCTGTTGAGAACATTTTCTCATTTTACACCCTGTATGTAGAAATTTGAGAGATCACTTCGGTGCTCTTACGCACTATATAGGTACACCTTGATACAGTCGCCTTCATGTCCCTTGGTGTGCTTCAATCAACCTCTACTACCATCGTGAATATTCATGAATAGCTAATGTGAGATACGTGTAAACGTATATATCTAATGTACAATGTGTACGGTTCGGATTGTCATTCAACTTGAAATTTCATGAAACGTTTTCCCGTACAGTAGATTCACTACCGTGCATTAAATCTTAGTTATACAATACATAGGGAAAGGGTGATGGAAATTCATCGTTCGGCTGCCCTACGACAGGGCGTTGCATAAATTTTATCAAACTATAGTCAGTGTTCCATTAAGGATAAGAAAAAAAAAAAAAAATTTCGTTGATTCGTGCCTTGGAACGGGCAAGAAATATCGGTTTCAATAATTGATAAGAACAGTTTGATTTGTGATCGATCGATTTTTTTTGCTTTTTAAAATCGATAAAAATGATTTGTAAAATCCACTGTAAAATAATCTTGAAGGTAAATGCGGTTTGACCGTTGTAGGAAACATAGGGGCTAATAGAGTGGAAATAGTATACGAGTCGATAAATTCTTTTATTGCTTCATATTGGAAACAAGATTTGTGACGTTCGAGTTTTCAATTTAACAGAAGCCAGAGAGACATTCTTCTTTCATAAGGTTCGCGAAATAAAATGGAAAAACTATTTCCACGAGACACGCGAACCCCAAGAATATTGCATGGTTTTTCAACAAACGTGGCATGGAGACTTTGAGGACATCTCAAGAACGGTGGAGAGAAACAAATTGAATTCTTCGAATATTTTCTCCAGTCGTTATTTCTATACGTAGGGAATATAATAACTTAGTTTTCTGTTTTAGTCAAAATGGTATCCTTCTTCTTTCCTTTTCTCCTTTTTTATATGCGCTAAACTTATCTCCACAGAGATTCAATTGTTTCATCCTCATTGATTTCATCGCATCAACGTTTTCCCTATCTGTCTTGTTCAACAGTAGCTCAGGTTCCGCCGGGTATTTTATACAATTCAGTTCAATTCGGCAAGATTTTCCGGTTTCCAGGAAAACCATCAAACGAATGAGTCGCGTGTTCATGAAGGAGCGCTTCCCGATCCAAAGCCTAGGTGTATACCTAACTAAGCGGGTTGAACGCCCTGCAGGATTGTGTGTCGCAAGTCTGTGAGATGGACCGGTGATGACGTAACAGGGAATCTCTGTTACGTCTGTATGCGTATCTTGTATCGCACGAATGAACTCAAAGACGGTCATCGTTTATCTACTCGTATCCGTACTCTGCCAACAATAAACTCAGGATATGATAAAGGCTCGCAAACTTTCAAAGGAAACGTTACATGAAAATAAAACTTCCTCCGACGTTTGACGGATAAATGCGTATCTCCGTGACCTGCCAAGTTTTATCTCAATTTAACCCATCGCAAAGGAACAAAAATATTTATACTAAAATAAAATAAATGAAAAATGAATTCAACCAATGCAATTGCCTGTCTGAATGACAAAGTTTCTTTCATACCTGATAATTATAAAGGTAATGTGTAACTCCGCGATCTAATCGTGCCAGAAGTTGATTAATCGTAGGAACAGAATTGTGTGCGGAGTCGGTTATAAAACGTTAGAAATTACCTTTGTCTTCTGATGAACGGGAAGGGTAATCGCACGAATTACGCTAATCGTTATCACGTCAGTTCTACAGGTGCGTAAGTAGTTGGCGTAAAAAAAGGAAAAAAATTATAATGAAATGAACATGTGAATAATATCCAACACGCGATGACCCCGTATAACTTTCGTTGTAATGTATTCAACTGCAACCGATCATCAGAAAGACATTTTTAAATACAATATGAGTTGTTTTTAGTTATAAAAATTTTCGAATCGTTCGGTCCTCAATATCGCTGATCGAATTAGAGTTATTGGATCCGTTTATGGGTGAAAAGTACTATCTATTTGCATAAAAGAGAGTGTGTTGATTCAAAAAAACGCAGTTCTTCTTCTCTTCGTTTTCAGTTCTGAACTATAAGAGACCCTGATTTTGTCAATGTTGGTAATAATTTTTTGAGTTATTTGAGTTTGAGATTAGAGAAAAAATTGTGGTAAAGATTTATCGACGTGGGGTATTCTGCCGCTTGGGAAATGCCGCGGAGTGACATTTTGACGCATTGCTAATCTTGTAAGTATAAAATAAAAGACACTCGATCACTCACTCACTTGAGCGAGCGATCAAACGCCGCAAAGTGTGACAATCTCTCGCGAATCTCGTATAATTATCAGAGTCCTCAATGCGCCCCTGAGTGGTCCCGAAGTGCCGACCATCTCCCCTTTCGAATACTGCCCTAATCGATTCCTGCTTTCGTTGAGGAATACCTATAGATATTTTACTCTTAAGGGGTTGCCATATCGGATTCTCGCGCTCTCAATATACACCAGATATATAAAGCAATAGCTCCGAAAATAATTTTTGCCTATCGATATCATAGATACTTTTCAAAATTTACCTTTAAGCAAAAGCTCTCATCTTGGCGTCGATAATTTTTCGATCGAGAGTGGAGAACGCGTGGATGGTTGATAGACGGGATCGATTGAGAAGTTGATTTATACGATTAGTTTTGACAGTTGATTTGGCAGCAATGAAGACGTGATCTGTTCTCGTTTGTTTGATGTTTTATCACGTGTCTATTTTTCTTTTTCATTTTATTCCGTTTTCGCTGCTTTCTCCTCACATGGTCTAGGTACTGTGGTACACATGGATATAGAGAGAGGAGTAGGAGTGAAAAAGGTTTTTGAAGCACGTGCTCGTTTCCGAGTCAATGGATTGCGCGACGTTAAGGATTTAGAAATTTATTTATAGAAATTCAAAGGTAGTAATGCTCGACTCTATTTCTGGATGCATCATGCGGCTTATACTTCGATGTGCCTCAAGACATTTCCGGTATATCAATCCCGACACTGTACAAAACTTATATTCCTATAACACCCCGTACAATGCGTCTCGACTGAAATTGATGTGAAACTATTTTGACAACGTCCATAAAATATACGACCTTTTCATACGGCTCGATATACACAATAAATTGAATCTGTTCAACTCTGTATCGCGAGTCTTTTTCGACATTTATTGCAGAAATCCTCGTGAATCGTTATCGACTTCATCACACCACAATCAGTAGAAAGTAGAGGTCTGAAAATCCCATTCCGTCATTATTGGTCCGCGCGATATCTCATCTGGAATCAGACTCTGGGGGGTGATCATCCGATCCCGAATAAAAGTACCTAGCGTATATCGATCACCTCGTAACAAAAAAAAGTAACTCGGATCTCCGAGAAGAATTTCTCGAACTGCGAGGATATTTTATCATCTTTCCGGTTATCCGATTAAAACTGGCCAAGATTTTCGTACCATTTTTCAGAGTTCACGTCTAATCAGATTAATCAACTGATCAAAAGGCTCTTACTAATATAATCCTAGTAATTATAGCAATGGTTTAATTCATATACGGACGTGCAATACAATACGACGAAATGGCAGAGACGGAAATTATCCGAACCGTACAATAGCACGTAATGCTAATAGTACGTTGACATTATAGATAGAATGTGTACTTACAATTAGGCTGGTAACGTAATGCATTCTATATACGGTATTAGTCATCCAATCGACGTTTTGGGGATTCCCGGGCGAATAATGAAGGAGAATCCCCGCCTGGTCAGTCAATAATGTACGCTGAGATAATTCCATTATATATCCCATAGCAGGTCTGATGTCTTCTAGATTCGGATATATTGGCATTAACTATACATTCAGCCCACGTTGCGTACCGAATGACTTTTCTGTTCAGAAAATATGTAGGGATATAAGAATTTTGGTTGTTGTTTGTTTTTTTTTCTCATTCGTTTTTATCACAGCTTGCGAAAGATGAATGGTGTACGTCTTCGAATATTTCTTCTTTTTTTTTTCTCTCCTTTCGTTTCCTATAGATTTTTTTTCTTCCGGCTTCGATGCTATCTTTGATGACAAATCGATCGGGGACTCCTTTGAAAATGACACAGGCACGCGCGCGCTCTTGATGCAACATGATATGGTATAATACATGTGTGTACATTAATGTGAGGTTGGGATGTTTTTCCCCGTTTGTTTCCCCAGTGAATGAACGCATTTATTTTCCTTCTTTTCTTCACCCTTGGGACGCGATTTGAGTCACCCCTCAAATGACGACTGAACACGTCATTGATGCTACTATATAACGCCCACGATATATCCTCGCGATTCGGAAGACCTTGCGTTTCGATGTGGTGTATTTTATTCTTTGGTTTCTTCTTTTTTCTCGTTCAAGCAAAATGGAAAAAATTGAAATACGATGCATTATCTGAATGAGATCTAATCTCGGAATGGCATACCTACTTGTAACTGTAATATTGCGTTGATTCGAACACAAATTGACAAAATGCTTTCCAAGGTTCCTCCCTCATTTTACGTTAACGAGATTTCTTATGGAAAAGTATTATAGTACCTATTCTATGAATTTCCCACAACTTGATTGATAATTATTGTTAAGTTAATATACTACCGACACGCGATTCTTACCACGAGTATAAATAACGTTGAGAGATTTTCTCTGGAACAACGCGAAACCTTGTTCGTTTCTTGCCAATAAAATGATACCTGTTTCGTTGCGATAAATATAATGTTTAAAATTTCTCGCGACAAACTCTTGGGCAAGGATTATTTAATGACTAATAAAATATTTTGGTGAAACTCAACTGCACGCGGGTAAACATGAAGTTAAACTTAATCGTCGTTTTGCCCTCATTAATCATTCTGCGGATGTTTTTCTACCCCAACTCTACTTTTCCGAATGTCCCTAACCAAAATGTACGACGTATTATAGCCGAAACCTGAGGAGAAGAGGACATTAGGTCGTCGATTGGTTGTCAGGCTATCGAACGGCAGTTTATATACTTTCGGGAATGGTGATTGGCGTCGTATATCGTACATGGGAAGGGCAGGGCAGTAGGGGTTGGTGCTCCCCTCGAAAAATGAGAAAATTTAGCAACGTTGCAATTTCTGCAACGTAATTTCTGAGGGAAAATAAACGTGAGGTGGTAGTAGTTAATTAAAGAGAAGACCGTTATTTCAACTTGGATAACAAATTCTCACGATTTTATAGCTGAGGATAACCATTTCGCACAGTATAATTGAATCATTTGCTGTCGAATTTCATGAACTGTAATTATAACTTGAATGCGCTTTCGCGGTTCTGATATCAACTCTTCAAGCCGGGTTTTCAATTATTTATTTTTCTTTTTCTCTGTTCTGTTTTTTTTTTTGTTAATCTGAAATATTTGTAATTAACTTTGCATTTTCCAGTGGCTCATACACTTTTATGCTGTAATTTTGTCGTAATGAATTGTTCAGCATTGTTACGCATGAATATTTTATTGTTCAGGGAATTACCTGTGTACACCATGAATAATTATTCGCGCTATTGATGCTTTAGCTATGAGAATGAGTTAATTGAGTGGCTTATGTTCGAAATTTCAAATAATTAATTTAATACACCCGATCCCACAATGGCGTACAATAATTTTCTGTTTTTTTTCTTCTATTTAACAATAAGCTCGAATCGCGTTTATAGTACCTATATAATCAAAATTTTCTGCTCTCATAATCGATGCTGCAGCTGGAGTACATGAATATATTACCACGTTTCCAATCAATGCGCAATTTTTTTAATTTTTTTTTCCAATTTCTTCATTCATCACTGAGAATTAGTTTTGAAAATATATACCTACATTTTGCAAATAACTGCGGATATAAAAAATTGCTAAATTTTCATCTAGAAATGTGATCTATGAGGATTACCCAGCAGTAAACGTGAAAGGCAATTTTATAAAATGAGCGCAGCAGCCATCGACACTGGCGCGGAGACCCCTAAATCCCGAGGGGCTTTCTCCAGAGCATTTGCAAAGCGTACTCAGCCCTTCGAAGAAGGTAAGTTTCACGTATTTAGGTGCTAGTGCTGCTCCACATCGGGCACACATCTGCGTAAAAACGAACCCCGAAAAATGAACCCGGTTTAATCCATTTGGACGATTCCCAGCGTGAAATACATGTACATATATGTACATATGTTGATGTGAAAAATACTATACATTTCCTTTGTATGTGATGTCACGCCTCCTTTGGGAATCCTATACTTACTTTTTACTGCGCAACAGACGTATCAAATCACTACGTGTACGTACAGTATAATCGAAGAAAAAGTGTCATCGGTGGTCGAATGAGAAATTTTTCTTCTTCATATATTACTGTGATTGATCTGAAAAAAAATTTCAGGCTAATAATATTACATAGAATTTTTGAGTAATTCTTAAGAGGAACCAGAAGTTGGTTCTACTCGGAAAAGTAATGGTGGAATATTAAAGTGCGGGCCACCATGTATAATGTAAATGTTGACACTGCACTACATTTATGCAATGAAGGGAACTTTACTATATACCCACGAATGAACCCTCTGTGTTATTGTTATTTGTTGCAGCTCTGAAGAGCCTGAATCGCTTGCACAAGAAGGGTGAAGAATTTCTACCCCTCGAGGATGACGTCACACCACACCCCACCCTGGCCTTGATGCGCCGGATTCTAGCCGACGCACAGGTGAATCAACAGTTTTATTTTTATACCTCAGACTTACCACCTAGTAAGTCAAATTTGGGGAAAACAAAACTGACGATTTTTTCATTGCGGAGAACCTAATCCACACAAATTTATGTTCTTCTGGATGAATAATTTTGAATAGTTCCAGGTTTAAATTTAAACTAGAAAAATCTAGAAGAGATGGTTTAATCGTCCGTATTTTTTAAATTCATCTTAATACTTTGCGATTCATCACGTTTTTAAAACAGGCTATTTCGTCCCTAAGTTAACTAGATTCACACCGCCACGAGGTACTCCGCCAGTTTTTTTCTTTTTTTTTTCCTTTAATAATCATTAGGCAGCTGAGCTCTTCCTGCAGATCGACGAGCAGAGAAGCACGTCACCAGATGAGCTATATAAGCCGAGACTGCACGAGATTAAAAAAAATCTCCCCATGTCATTGCGAAGATGAGCCGAGTTAATTAGAACCGCGTATAGATCACGGAACCGTGTTAGGCTCCTGACTTTCTCATTTCCCTCCGGGATCCTGTGCAGATTCAGCTGCTGCCGTTATACCAGCGTTCGTCATTACACGACATTACATCAAAATCTCGCTACCCTAATCGCGCGCATTTAAAAAAAAAAAAAACTCACAATTTTTGACTAGCAATGAACATGAGAGCCGCTGATAAAAATAACTTATACAATTGGTGTGGGCCGAGTAGAAATTTGTATTGTATATAGAAATTGTAATTATCCAGTTGTATGAAAACAGCGGAAGTACCTCGCTACCCTCGTTCGCGTGAGACGATCTTCTTTTTCATCGGCTGTATTTCTTTCTCTTCTTTTCCCTTTTCTTTCTTTGTGGGGAAGGATTGGAAGAAAAGACCGTTACGACCGAGCCGCCATTAGACTGAAAAATTCACAACGAACTCCGTTCTACGCGGATGTTCAGGTTCGTAAAGAAATTTAGAGCTCAAACTCACGCCGCGCCGCGCCGGTCTCGACCGAGATCGGATCTTCATAGATTTCGTGTCGGAGCAAAGTAGAGGAGGATTCACTGTACCCCATTGAATATTCTATACTATTATACATATGTGGGTCTGAATTCGTTATGCATGTAAAGAACGACCTTTAAAGGCCAGTACCGTTACTGTTGCTCACACCTATTACGCCTTCGTCGTGACAATTTAGACTTGCAAAGCTCGCAGCAGTCCGAAACAAATTCCGTTTTCAATTTTTTTTCATTCATCTAAATTTCATCGCTTGGACGAATTCATCATCATTGATGAACGCATTCCTTCCATTGATGAACGCAGAGATCATTGCGTTTAACTTCATATCAACTCAATTTTCTTTCTCTAAAGCTTTCCGTTGAACCCTTTTGTTTTTTTAAATGTCAAACCAATAAGCGCTATTGAAAGCTACTCATCCTCGTCTTCCAATACATGAAGTGTCACAATCCACAGATTTTCACAGGCTTTGTTAATTAAAGAAATAGCAGCAACAACTTTTCTGCTTATTTTTTCTTTTTTCTTCACATCTCATAATCAAAAGCACTGACTGGGGTGGTTCTTCCAGAGAATTGAGGCGCGTAAAAGTCGAAAGAGAATTCCGAGTTAGTTGTTAACTACCCAGCAGTCACCAACGCCCGTTGAGTCGCCTTTGTCTAGCGGAAGCTTTTGTCCTCCAGTAGTAGGAGTAGTAGTAGTAGTTCGCGACCTCGGAACTCAGAATTGCCAACATTTCCCTAGGGTAACCTATAGACGCTGATTCTAGTGCTGTGCACCACCTTGTCATACTTATTAAACCGAACTACGAGCAAAAGGAACTGAGAAACGCGATGGGGTGGAAAGTAACGGGAAGGATAATACCGGATGAATTTAGAGATTTCGGTGCAGCCGCTCAAAATTTGGACGCCTAAAACTTGACCGAACTAATGCGGTTTAGTATGTACGTAATTTATGTACATACATAGATGTATGTACAGTATATGTAGGAAACGGTCGATAGGATCGGTTTAAACTTTAATCTAACGGACATGCACATACCGCAGGGTAGTACCGGAAATCAATTCTGAACTTCTATCCCTGGAATATTATTTGCGCGGTTTTATTCCCTTCGTTCGGCAAATTGATCGTCTGGTCCCTCGCGCGTATACCAGATGAAGGAATAAATCGAGTTCAGAGTATAACGCCCATGGAAATATGATTAAAAAAGGAAAAAGGTAATAACGTACCCGTTGATAACCTATAGATGAGAAGTACTTTTTTTAGGAAGATTTTTTTTTTTTTTCATCGCTTTCGGAATAGATTTTAGCGCGTATATTTGCTCGATTCTATGAGCACGTTATATAAGAGGGGTTGTTGAGTGCCTCCACACAAGATTGTATATAGTCGAGGCTAGTGGTTGCCGCTCGCTGGTGCCAGAAGTGGATATACTTCAACCTTGCGTAGCAAAAAAGTATCAAGTTTTCCCTCTACTTCCGCCTGGCCGAAGAATGTCCTTGAGAAAAAGTAGGGCAAAGTATTAAACCAAGAATCGAAGACTACGAAGAGCGTGGAATTATAGTGTGGTACAGTTTTTTTTTCTGGTTCTTTCTATTTGAAAATAACGCATCGCAGTGCGAAGACAACTACATAAAAATTGCTGCATCCAACGAGTGGAAGAACAAAATCCAAAAGTTTGGTCAAAAATAAGCCTTTCATCATGTGTTTCAAGGAGTCTATATACACTGTTAAAAATTTCTATGGTGAATTTACTAAATTGTGTTGGAAGTTTTATTCAGATACCGTTCAGTAAATTTACTTCACCATGTTCAAGTAATATTCAAATACACAACTTTTGAATTCACTTTTCATTTTAGTGAAATTACCAAACATCGATGCAGCAAATTCAGTAAATTCAAAGAGCATTTTTCAATTTTTGATTTGCGAATTCGAAACAAAAATGTATTGTAATTTTGGTGGCAGTCTATCAAAATTACTACACCGGTTGAGTGACTTTCATGAAAACGTATATTAACAATTCACAATTAACAAAAACCATTAAAAAATACATCAGCAACGACTTTTTCAGAATTTTCATGGGGTTTTTCAACGAGTTCATCGCTTATAGATTATATATATGAGATGAAAAACGCTTTTCGAATTGTATCTAAATTGTCCTATCCGGGATACGAACCGTCGTCGTTCGAATTACTAATCGCACGCCCTACCTATTACGCCAAGCTACCTTAGAATTTAGTTAATGTTATGTGGTTTATAATACGACAAATGTTCGATTTCGTCGAAAGAGTTAAACTGATAAAAGCCCACCAATTCGATAAATTCCGAATTTTTTCGAGCAACACAATTAATTAATAATTAATCCAGAAGTGTATTCCCTACACAATAATAGTAAATTTCAAAAACCCTTCAGTAATTTTAGTAGCAGTTATGTGAAATTCCTAAATGTATGGCGAAATTGAAATTCACCAACGTTATTTTAGTATTTGGTTCCGGAAAATTATGAATGAAAAAGCAAAATTAAAAGCCATGTGTAGCAATCCATTGTGCTACACTAAATTTCTTTATTCCATGGACTGTAACTGAATTTTCGTGGACATATAATCGGTAAATTTCCCACAAAGTTCAGCAAAATCCAACTAATATGTAGCGAAATCACAAATTTTTCCATTTTCACTGTACAGTTTAGTAAATTTCAAATACGCTATTGTATTTTCTTATCCAATTCAGTAGAATTACAAAAAATTATTGCAAATTTGAGAAAAATGCACAGTAAATCCACTTTTCTCTGTCGAATTTGCAATTTTACAAAACTTTCGTGTAGCAAATGTGTAGTGAATTCGCAAACATTTTTAACAGTGTATGTACTGACGTGTCCTCTTTTTCTCAACGGACGATCCGCTCGTTGCTTTGCTTGTCTATGGGCTCAATATGGAAAAAAGCTCGATATCACTAATGCAATCCGACAACGAGACTGAATAACGATCGGATCGCGTTGTTGTTTGTATCAAGCTAAGCAAGTATGCTTTTTGCAAGCTCTGCAGGATGGCACTGTTAGGAGTTTGCGTGTTGGCTTGAGTACTTGAATGGATTACGTTATAAAACAGGCTCTTGTACACTGCTATCCGAGACGTATGTATATTCACATGGCTTATACAGTCTGAAGTTGGATGCTGACGTTCAGAGATCGTAAAAAAAAATTGAAGAGCAGGTTTAATATTTATCAGGTATATAGTAGGGGCGCGAACGCTCTAATTCTGATTCAGATATTCCTCGAGTCGTCAACTAAGACCCGCATTTTTTTTCTCGTTCAGTTTTTTCTTCCAGTTTAAGGGATGAAACCATGAATTTTAACTAGAATTTTTAACTGGAACATATAGGGCTTTATAAAAATTACAGTAATTGGTTGTCACGTGCCCATACAAGCCGCATAAAGAACGTATACGATGCGCAATGATAAAAAGATCCCTGAAAGAACTTTGTCACGGTTCACGATTCGCCATTCACGATTCACCGCATTCAAAGCTTTATACCGAAGCCGTATCAAATCCGAACCTGGAACCACCGACTTACTCGATCTCTAATATACGTACAATAAAATACGTACCGCGTATTACTCGTTCACTATAAAAAGTATATAGAAAGTATGAGAATCAGGAGGAAAATAAAATTGTAGAATTTATCTCATCTGTGCAGCTTGATGACACGTTATTACATTGCATTTTACGCGTATCAACGAGCATGACGTTAGATTTAATATGCGACTTCTGCAAATCTGCAATTTCAAATGTCCGAATGCAACGATTGCAGTGAAAACCGATCATCGTAATTTTTTTCCCAACTTCAGCGAGGCGGAATAAAAATTTTTTTCAAGCAACAAAATGAAAAAATAAACAATTGACGAACAACGATTTCGGACTCACTTGATCTCATGCATTCGTTCTTCAGGAAATATTTGGTAGGGGGATAAAAGAGCATCGGAAAAATAATTATTCGAGGAATAAAAAGTTGAAAATTTTCTTCTGATCTCGTGCTGTGCAGTAATTCAGTTGAATTTTTATCGCAGGCGTTAAACTCGAAGTGTACTTTGGTGACACAGCGCATTATCATATCTATACCTATAGTAGAGTGACACGCAGGTGTAGAACAGCTTTATTTGACATCTGTAAACTCGTATGGAAGAGAGAGTGTAGGGTGCGCAGGTATTTCAGTCCTTTTTCCATTTCACGTCCCATCGTAACAACTCAAACCCATCGTAGCTGTCCTGATAAATAAGACTTAGAACTAGACGGTGAATATAAAACGGAAAACGACGTAAGCCTCTCAAGAAAATTGCGACTTCCGAATGGTATATCACCCCGCAGTATCGTACTTATTCCCTTTTTTTTCTTCTAAGGATCCAAGATCATTTTCGTTATAGATTTAGTCGTAGAAAAAAATTTTGTTAGTTTTTTTTATGTTTTCCATAACTAGGCAGATGTTGGATTTTGCTTCGGTGAGAATAGCGAATTACCTTTAGATTGCCAATTTTGATATAGCGTCGCGGTTCGGCGAGGGCGCTATGTGCAACGGAATCTTGGATCTGTCTGAATTTCAAATTTCAAGCAGATGGTGCAGTACGCTATGAGAATATTAAAAGCGACTTGGCATCCAACTCACGTGCTTAGCGCCTGCCATCATTAATTCACCTTCACCGATCCGACACCCAATGACGTAGCAATCTTGCATCTGGAGCACCTTCATACATTTCAACTCTATTGTCTTATCAAATGAGTCTGCAGGGGTAACACTAAATTTTTCAAACAATTCGCACCTGAAATTGATTTCTTTTTTCTCTGCCCAGGAAGGGCAAAGATCTTGTTTGCAGGTGCGAATACATGAGAGTATTTTATATTTTTTTTGGCTACATCTTGGGCTAGCTCCACATTAATAGAAAGAGGCTATTAGACTTGTTTTGGAAAACGATGATTTTGTCGGTGACGAAATTTTTGTGAAGGCTCACAGTTTGAAATATAAACTGCGTCATCGCACATAGCAGAGAGGAATAAAGGGACCTTGTATCCTGTGTACATTCTAGACAGCTACCTCTATAACTAGGTTTTATAGTAAGTTTCTTCGAAGTAAGATGAATCTGTTTACTACCGTAGAAACGTAGTTTCCGCGTTACAAATTACCAGTACAACTTTAGAGGAAAATGGAGACAGAAACGAGTTGTTAATAAGTCGGAAAGTTCCGACACGCCCATTTATTTTGTACCATAAACTTTTGTTTCAAAACCAGCTGTCCTACGATCACTTTATTCTATATTCTCATAGTTGCGACGCAAAATTCACCAACCATTTTGGAATCAAACAAATTTATCAAGCTCAATTTAATTGTACCTAATTTTTCGTACCATAAAAAATACGCTGACTGTGTTGTTTTTTTTTTTTGTTTTTTTTTCATCTTCAAATTTCTTTGGCAAAATAATATACAATACATATTTATACATAACGTATTGGATTTGACAGATGTATAATATACGCAGCGCGTTTCCTCGAGCAGTTCACTTTTCGCGATCTCAATCTCGATTTCGTGCCATTTTCACGACAAGTAAAAGAAAAATATTGAATCGAATTACCATTTGTTTCGATTTCGTGTATACTACTTCACCCTTCGAATATATACGGATTCTGTTAAAGCACTTCCCTTGACGTTCGTATTGTGGAAAAAAAGAGAAAGGAAAAAGAATAACTCAAAACAGAATAATTCTTCGACCCCCCAACTTCCTCCGACATTTATAGCCTCCAAAGATTCAACGATCGATCAAAGACAGGGGCGAGATCAAAGAGAAAAAATCATAACGCGATATCGATTTTCGACTATATTGTCTCAGTTCAATTTTCATCGCTCTATAGGCATAGATTCTTTTTATTCAAGGGAACAGAAATTTCATTTTCTAACACATGATTCTTTTCATTTCGCTCCAACTAATACGCGGGGTTATAAGTCAGCCATTTCGACATTTCGATGCGACGTAGTTTTGCAACGAGAACTGAAATCCCTGGGTAACAAGTTTGGACTTACACAACCTGTATTGTACTGTACGTACATGCAGCTGCATCATCTGCATGTACTCCACCGGTGTACACGTAAAGATAATGAGTTCTCTTGACGTCTGGAAAGTGCAAACGTAGTTTCTCGCTCCGAAGTTACACTCTGACCTCCTATACCAGTCTTACTGTACATCCCCATCGGGACTTGAAAGCAACCTTTCAACCTGCTTTCGACGAAACTTACTTAGTGAGACACAAGTGTCTAATATCGCTTGCACGTTCACATAAATATCAGTAAATGCATGTGAACCTGCAGGATTCGGCTTTAGTCTACGTGCAGTAAGTTGAAAGCAGTAATTTCTGCAGAAACTAATTGTAAGTAAAATGAAGTAATGAGAAAGACTATGAGGATTCCAGTGCCCTGGAATTCCACGGAAAATATAAACCGATTAAGTCTTTGCGTTCTTAAATCACCTACTTGAATATTTTTTAAATTCAACCTCGGTTCTCCAAAGCATAGTGTTGGTAAAACTAGAGAAAGATAATTATCCTGAATATTTATTTTCAACAAAAAAAATTAAGTAAGGCAAAAAAAAGGAATTTTTATACCTACAGATATATTTGACGCGTAATTTGTACAGCTTATATCCGAGGGGCGAGAATTCCTCCGTGCCGCGTAATCTATTTTCGATTCGCATTTCGTTCAACTTCGAAGAGCTCTATATTCGATTCTGTCCTTTGCGCCTCGGGAAGAATTACGTTCCAATAATGCGTCTCGTGATTAGATATTGCCATTACACGTATATATCTTTGGCCTTCATCGCCGGATCGTAATACCTGTATTTTTTTTTATTCATTCATTTTCCAGATATGATCTTATACACGCTCGAATATGAATTGATTTTACATCGCAGCTATTGATATTTCCTATTTGCGATATTATGGGGTAAATTCGGTAAAATCACAAATTTCCACAGATTATTCTTTTTTCTTTAAACTTTTTTATACTCCCAACTTCAATGGGTGTTTTTAGTTCAGCCACTTACGTTACTGCATCTGCGTTTTTTTAATTTTGTGAATTACGCTTTACCTGCTTCCATCTGTTTTTTATGATTCGTGAATTCTCACGATACTTTGCGGTGCAGATCGTCTAGGAGCAAAAGATTACATGGTGTACCAGAGTTTACCGATTGAAAACCTGTGGCGCCGTTCGTTGGGACGTAATTACCAAGTAGTTTATATATGTACAGTAGGGGGAACAGGATTACATGCGATCGCGGTGGTATTGAATATTCATTCGGTCTTGTGGCTGCCCACAAAACATCCACCCTCCCGGCCCCTGAAACATCACGAATTATACCACATACTCGTATTACATGAATATTTCCTACATATTTACAATCCGTTCGTTCGATGTGTTCGGATCGAAATTTTTCTACGTCCTCGCCGCCGCATCAAAGCGTCGCTTTTACGGTAACCTACGCTGGTAGGGGATGATGGGAGTTGGCAGGAGAAACGCGGGTTGAGTAAATGAAAAATGCAAAATCAGGCAGCGATGAATATATAGCATCCTATATGGCAGGGTGTACCGCAGGTTGGATGAGTGGTTGTTTGACGAACAGCTGCTAAGTGGTCTCGACTAACGTGGTCCTTGTTTCTCCGCGTATAGGTTCAGTGGCTCGTACTTTTTTCCCTCCCTTTTTTCTGAAGGCTCCTCTCCCTTTTCTTTTTCCCTCAACTCTCCCAAAGCGGCGGTGGAGGAAAGCGGCGTATTCGCGGTATAGGAAGAACGCACCTCAACCTACAATATTGCCATACGTATAAAGAAACCATCCATTCATCTCCTTTTCCCTTTTGCTTCTGCCATCGGTCTCAATTTTTTTTTTACTCTTTCCTTTTTCTACCCTCGATCGCTTCTGAGCGCAGATATCGTATCGGGGCCCTTCAATGTGGTTACAATTTCACCATCTATGCGATCAGTAGAGAATTTTGCCTGAAATTGAATCCGAAATATTTTTCTTGCATTGCGGACAAAATCTTGCATTTTCCAAAAAATCCTCTTTTCCTACCAACCAGGAAGAAGAAAAAAATTATATTACGAAATAAATGTAGCTGGCTTCATGTGAGTAATTGTGCGGAGCGAAAATGAATTTTTCAACTCATTTTAAAGTGCCTATCGATTTTCAGGGCGTTAATGGGCAAGAGTCAAAAAAGTGTTAAGGGCTGAGAAAAAGCCTGGAGCTTTTACCGCTAAATATCACATTTTATAACTGGTTTATAACTAGGTCGTTGTACCCGAAAAACGAGTACCACGTTCCTCTGCAAAGTACCATACCTTATACTCGAATTATTTTTTATTTATTCATTTTTTTTCTCCCCCTTTTTTTCGTTGCTCGTTTTTAACCCGGTGAGTATATATGATCGAAAGGCATAATATAATATCAACCTCTTAATTAGGTACTTGGTTATATTTAGTGTTACGTAACGAAAAATTTTGATATTAGTTCATGAAATGTTGCAATTTGCAATTAAAATACAGAAAGTTTCATTTCGTGACTAGGGCGCAGTAATGAAGCTTTAAAAGTAAAAATTAGAAGAAAATAAAGTGAAAGAAAGAAAGAAAAGAAAAAAAAACGTAATGAGGAATGAAAAAAATGTCTTTCACCATTATGAATAATATGTACATTTTTATTAGTCGCTGGAAACGTTGATTCGATCTTGATTAAATTTATAAGAGGTTGTACCGGATTCCCGATGAAAATATTAGTTTTTTTATGCTTTTATCCATTTATTTATCCATTTTTTTTCAATCAGACTGATAACGCGTTCGCAAAGGACAGAATGTTTAGTGATATATTGAATGCGATTGCCGTGAATGAATGGAAAATGAACTCGACGTTAATACATAAATTTCGTTTCCATAAGCTGATGAAAAATCGATTTGGAAAATGGTATCATGCTTTGAATATTATATGCTTTGAACGGGAGACCAATTTTTGATATTCGCGATCAGAGGGGAGTTGCTACGATTTGATAAGGCCACAGTTTTGTCTGTGTTGTAAACCTTCGTACCGATAATATTGATATTCAATGTTTAAAAGTCTTACCTTTTTGTCTAGATGCGTTATATATGTACATGTGTAATACAACTACAATGGAAACCCCACAGGGTTTTTCTTAATACGTTACTGCATAGCTACCCGTTCACCTATTTCTATACAGTCGTCTACGATGTCGAACTAGGTCGAGCCTGCAAACCTATATATTCTCATTTCTAGCTCGAGAGAAGAGCGAGCGTATATACGGATATGTTGACAGTCCTCCTTCAATATGCATTGAGAGCTGCCTCTGACAAAGAATAGTCGATACCTATTTTACGTGCATACATACGTACGTATGTATTAATATGTATAGATGCAGAGTCTGCTTTTCACCGTTCGATGTTCATCGCCCAATGTTTGATGTTCTAAAATTCTCAATTCAAGCATTTCATTTTTGCTCTATGATCGTGACAAGTTTCGTGCTCATTTGTAGACAACCGGTGCTCATCTGCCCCAACTCTAAACGATGTATTCTTGAAATAAAAAAAAAATAAAAAAAAAAAATTGGAGCGAAAAACGATGAGGTTTTGAAATTTGTTTCTCAGCTTGTTCATTTGAAAATGAAAATCGATCCGATAGGCTGGGAAGAGCTGGAAAAAAAATCGATTGGTAGACGCGGATCTCAGCTCGCTAAAATCCAGGGCATTGTCTGGCGTTTCGCTAATAGTTCTACGTCGTATACGCGCAGCGTAACGAAAGAAAGAATCAAAGAATCTACTTGAAAAGAACAAAAGAGCCCCGAGAAGACAATGTGAAAAATTGTCGTCGCGTCAACGATCGCAAATGTCTGCTACGTACCTACTTAACCTGCATGCGATGATGATGACATTCAAGAGAAGAACTTTGTAATATTCGCTCTAGAACGCCAGACCACGTACTTTAACGGACCGCGCGAATCTGTACGAATTTTACGCGAAATAAAAGCGACGTTACAAATTTTTTTTTCTAATGAAAAAATATGTGCCGCATCCAAGTGTGTGAAAAAAGAAAAAAAAGATGAATAGTGTTATAGATTGGTTTGAAATACCGCTTCAGTGAAAAACACGTAAAAGGTGTTTAGTTGGAAAAATTATGGGGGCGAAAATCGCAGGGTTTTATCGAACGGAGATGAAGTTTTTGAAATAACAACGAATGGAACGGTAAATTTATTGTCGGAATCGGTTAGTTTTTATGTGCAGAGTTGATTGTATCTCAAGTTATTCGGCGGTACATAATTAATTGTATAGGCTGTTCGCGTTCTACGCATGTCAGTATGTAAACTTTTGGTCACGCAACGTGAATATATTATAATTATACAAAACTCTGTGAGAGTTTTACCCTCCTCTTAAATTTTATCTTACGAGTTAAGGTCTTGAGCAAATGAATTAAGCCGGGAAGCTTGTGCAACGACAGGCCCAATTTGCATTTGAAAGGCACTGTTAGCTGCCACCCTTTTAGAAGTCGAGTTCTTCACCCTATGTCATCGTTTGCAGTTCACCGCATATTCAACAATCTAAATTCTAGACTCTCTGTAATGCATACTGTCCAACTATTATACGTATATCGAGTTTTCAAACAACTCACACTTATACTGACAGACGATACCTTTGTTCGTTCAAAGTAAATGAAAAGCGACAAAAGAATGTCTGATGAAAACTGACCCGGGATCTATGTTACGTAATTATACTTATATTCATCTTCGGTTCTACAACATTTTCAAATATCCGGGAAAACTAGGGCACTTATCAAGTGGTATTCCGGAGATCGTATAACACACGAACGTAACTGTCAATAAGATGAATCTCATAGGAGTCGATAAAATTTTCTCAAACGTATTCTGAGCGTATTTTTCTGAGAAAATATTCACGTGTGCTTTCCCCGAATGACTACACTTGGGGCAGAACGACTGGAATCTTTCACTTCTCTTTGTTTTTTAATATTTTCAAAATCATATTGTAATTTCACTGAGAAAATATTAAAAATCACATCTCAACGTTTTGGTATAACGTTTTGAAATCTTAATTCAATTTTTCGTTTTTGTTTGTGCACTGTTGGAAGATTCTAATTCACCGTTTTGTCGAGATAATGTATAGTAGAACAAATGTAACCTGCAGAGGTATAATTTATAATTCTACAGATACATAAGTTTGAAAATCGAAATCCGCAACAAATCATATACCGCAAACCGCAAGCCACGAAAGCCTGAAAAGCTCGTCTAACAGTCAACGCTGAAAGACTGTGGTTATTTGTTCGTTTTTGTACACGTGCAAATATTTACGAGGCCAATCGCGTGACCCAGGAACAGTCGCGAAACGTGAAACGGGGCAGGTGAAACGTGAAATATGATCCTGGCTTTTCTATCAGCCACAGAAAATAATAATAAAATTTAAAAAAAAAAACAGAATGAACAGAACCTTATCATAATAATGATGCAAAAACTGTCTACAGGTCACAAGGTTCTGTTATTTCATTTGCTTATATTCATTACATCGATCGCCCCCGCCACCACGCAACCCACGTTGATCGGCTGTGTATTTTTTAGTCCGGTTGTCACCCATTTTTTTTCTGTTTTTTTGCGGATCGATCATTTTTTGAGAAGCTGCAATTCCAAGTTCACAAGTAAGCTTATCACGATTGCGATATATTTCACTTTGCAACGGATCAGCGGAAAATTAATAAGAGTTCAGAGTTGCGGTGGAGGAAAATGAGAAAAAAAAAAGAAGAAACCTTAACTTAATAACTGTGGTATTTCATGCGCCCAAGCCGGTACTCTGCACTTTCTACGATATTACGGGGTCATTAGTACAGTGCAGATGGTGATAAATTCATTTCATCTGGCGCCCTACGTCTGACACAAGAAATTTTGTGGCTATGATATCAAAAAGTTGAAGTTCCTCCATTTATTCTGCTATTCAAACCAAAAGGCGTTCCCATTTATCCGATATTCTGTAGTACGCTGAAAGAAGGAACAAAAACCCTCACTCTGAGGTCTAGTTTCCTGACGTTTTCGATAAATGGATATCTGCACGCCCATTTTTTTTTTTCCCTTTTCTTGTTACGCAGAATGAAAATGAACAGCTGTTTTTTGCAATTGTCATTTAAAAGCTGTGGACAAAGGGCAGGAAATATTTGCAACTGTGCACCGGCAATCAATAGAATTGAATCTGTATTATGAATAATTCTAAACGGAAATACGAAACGACAGATTTATAATACCTTTTATTATATTTTAAAGCTACGCGTGCGTATGAAACGCAGGTACACGTATACTATATTATGATACGTCAGCTGTGCTTGGCAGCTCAGAGAGATCAATATAAAAAAGAAATAATACATAAAAAAAGGACATACAATAAAAAAGCTTGGCCCTGTGATATCCCAAAACGTCTGTACTCCACGGATCTGAGAAAATCGCAATTTTAAACGAATTTGAATCTCGGAATTTGATCATGTCTTTCCGTAACTCGGTCATGCAAAAATTCCTCTCAGCTGATGTTTTTTTTTTCTCTGCTTCACGACCGATTTTCATTTGAGTAAAAGAAAAAAAAAACTTATAAGTATATACGGTGGGAAAAACTCTCGGATAAAAATACATAGGATACCCATAAATTTTATACTTTGGTGAAATTTCATATAGGTATACTTATATCTACCAGTAAGAAAATTTTCGCGATGAAAATTGGCTGTATACGTTTCCAGCGGAATAAATGGAGACTCCAGTAATTTTCCTTCGTCGTTTTCTGGTTGCAGGATTTAAAATTAATCGAAAAATTAAGTATTCATAACTCAACTGACATATATCCTTAGACATGCACCACTAGTTTGTTATTAGAGTAAAAATACGGCGTTAATTTTAAACGTTCGAAGTCGAACAAATGTCGCTTTGAAAATTGTATCGCATTATTTTACCGTATAACTTGCGGGTCAGGTTTCTCATCCGCTCAACGTAACGGCTGCGGTTTGTCTCTAACCACTTTGCCGTATAGACACTGCAGATCGTGTATAGAAATATATCGTTTTCCTTGTTTTTGTATTTCTTTGTTTTTTTTTTTTTAATTACAAGAAGACAAGTTTATTCATGAGCAACGTTTTGTTTCTTTAGTAATTACGTCTCCGCTTCTGTTCGAAATTCAGACACATCTCGAGCAAAACTTAATCTCAACCCACTCAATCGTATCGTAGGAGTTCCCGTTAATTGTCGTGACAGCTGCGGAGCGCTGTTAGATGAGTATCTGCAGAAAATGGAATTAAAAAAAAAAACTGGCCTTTGTTTTTCTTGCAAAAATTAAACAGCTGTCACCGTCAGTGCAGCTGCTGCAGCTATATCCCTTGCATTATAGTAGTTGCGAACAAAAAGTTTATAGGCACATTATCAATCATGCGTTTTTGCAAAGTTATTCGAAATGTATGTCATCGGTTAATGCTTTTTGAAGGGTACTGCAAGATAATTCGTAAATATATATCCATGTATGAAAAAACAAAGGAAAAAAAGTTTACGAAGTTGGCTATCGGCCGGTGCAACAAGTCGAGCAAATATCATTCAGATATAATCTTGGTATTTTCTAGACTGGCACCTAGCCAACAAGCAAAATTATTCAAAAGTCGATCCTCGCATTAATTCCTCGTGCCAATCTTTGTACGATAGATAAAATCACCTCATGTATAACAGCATTATAAGATCTTTGTCTTACCGCAGTAAAAAAACGAGAATTTTTGTCTTTCATTTTCAGGCAAAACTTCGCGTAATGGTGGACGAAAACGCTGCGACGGGTGCCCGGCTTGACGGTGAGCTGGAGCGAGCCCGTGGCGAATGCGCCACATTAAGGGGAGAACTTCAAAATGTTCGTGGTGCGCTGGTCCTAAACAATGCGAACGCTAATAACACCAACGCTAATCTAAACGCTACCAGTCAAGACGGCGAAGTTCAAATACAGGAAGACCTAAAACGACTTAGTGCCGGAAGCAGTCCCGTTGATAAGCGAAGCTCAGCCAGCGACAAGTCTGCAAGCCCAATCGAAAAACGAGCTAGCCCAGTCGACAGACGGACCAGCCCTATAGGTCAGTTTTTTTTTTTTTCAAATAAAGAAAAAATGTTTTGTTTGTTTCTCCTCCATCCACAAGCGCTGATGACCTTTTGAACTTGTTCGGTCAGAATGTGACACAAAAATTCAAACGAAGTTCGAAAAGTTAATGAATTTTCAAAGAACATGATGTACGAAAATTCAGAGAATGCGAGGGACCCTTATCGCAAATTAGTATTCAGAAAATGTCGAAATAATTATTATTGGACTCCGGAATTTTTATGGTATTTTGTAATTTTTTTTTTTTCAATTTTGTTCCACCGTATAGATTTTTGGAATTTTTTGCTCTGGATTATAAGTAAAAAGGCAAAGTTTCAGCCATAATCGCGTATATCATGCCATCGGCATCACCTGCTTTTCTGAAAAGCAAAAATATTGCTCACTTTTAGATCCCATTAAATGATATAGCCAGCGAGAAGAGAAAACAAGGATTTCATATGACGCTGAAAGGGGTCGTAAATTGTTACCCAATGATATAATGATTTTGATACACGTTCCTTTTCGATAGAAAAAAAATGGATGCATTAGACGAAGTTCACGTTCCCCTATTCCGACGTCCTAGACTCGAAAATAAATCCAGAGACTAAGGTGCCACCTATATTTCTTCTACCTTCAGGTTGCTGCGATTTATTGGCTCACTCTGAATGCAACCAATTGGTAGCTCATTATTGTCAATTTATCGTTCAGGATTCGGGGACGTAAGCTCTTGGAAAAATGGAAGAAAAATGAATCTTCGTACACCATTCGATCTGAACTATTCATGCTTTCTCAGCCCCTCAGATTTTCTAGGCATTCGCCCTTATGGTTTGCTAACATGAACCCCGTAACAATTACAAGTCACCATTACAGAGAGGCACAACAATGGCTCGCCATGTCGCAGTCCAAGCGAGAAAAACCGACGCCCTTGCGCCCCCGCGCTCGAAAAAACACGGCTTGGCGGATCAGGTGGAAGCGTAGATTCTAGATCTGGAAGCGCAAGTCCTGATCGAGGATTTTCTAACAGGGGTAGTTTTCTACATAGAGGTAACAGCGAACGGTCAAGTGTAGAAAGACTTCGCATTACTACTGGGCGGGTTACTAAGGACGTAAACGATCTCGACAAAGATAGAAACGACATGGGGGATAGCGACGTTAGGGGAGACGATGATGAACCCCCGGGACCTGCACCTAGCAGCCGACCCACCTCTCCAACGGGTTCTCACGGTGAGTTATTGTCTTGCGTCTTGAGTTATACAGAACTAGAGAGCGGAATGTCTTGAATTTGCACGAAATACGTTTTACGGCAGTATATGGGGTCATAGAGGCGGTATTTTGATGCTCATGGTGTTTTTTTTTTTTAAATCAATGGAATTCTCGTGAGTTCCATAATATTAAAAAAAAATATATACATTAATTATGGGGAAATTTCACAACTGCAGAAATTTTTGTACAGAAGCTGATGCTGCTTAAGCCCAAATGAGTCAAATTAAGAACTCAAAGACCTCGAATACCACCTATATACCTACTTTAAAGAAAATTGAAGAACAGATGAAAATTTTTACTTCAAAGAATCTTATTAATGATGCTGTGTATTTGCAAGCGGTGCTTTCCGGTCAAAAATCAAGCCGCATAACGCTTTGATTTCTGCACCTATATTAAAATCTTAAATTCCCTTTTATCTCCTATCGTCGATTGTGCTCAGGTTCGAGTCACTTGGCTGTCTAATTGCGAATTCCTAAATCCAAAGCATATAGACCTGTCGTTTCTCATCAAGTTCAATTCCACTATGAGGTGGTTGACATAACAGCCGTACGCGTAAACGTAGCGTCAAAATTGTGGAGACTTGATCGCTGGAAAGGTAATTACCTTTGAAATGCACTGCCGTTTAACCGTTTCGAACTAGTTAATGCTGCGGACGTTTTCAAATTTTATTGCAGAAGATAGAAATTTTAATCTCTCTAGTTCAAAGTTTAATGTTCTCGCTATAAACTAGGGACATTTCTGACTCTTATCGCTGAAAGTAGTTGTATAAATTTATTTTAATTAATCGTCGTACGCGTCTCGATGTCCCTAAAATTCAGGTATAGTTGGTGATCCGGTAGTGGCATCTCGACTTTCGAACATACACGGCGGTGGTGGAGGTGTCGGAGTGGTTGGAGGTCCTGTGGAGGTCGCCAGCGCGAGAAGATTACGTTTAGAAAATGAGAGGCTGGTTGCCGAAGTGGCAAGATTAAGGCGACTGCTGTTGAGCGGTGCGGGAAGAGGTGAAGTTGGAGATGAGGAAGTCGCCCTCGGCGAAGAAGGACGCGTCGTTGCTTTGGAAATGGAACTTCAACTCGCCCGTGAGGCTCTACAAGTCCTTAAAGCAGATCGTAAACGATTGAAGGCAGAAAAATTCGACCTTTTGAACCAGATGAAAGATCTTTATGTTACCGTTGAAGACAAGGAAAGAGAACTACGTGACTTTATAAGAAATTATGAACAGGTGAGTCGATCGAGATAATGCTTGTGCCATTTATTTCTTTTGCATGCTTTTTGTAAACGTTAATCAAATGGGGTTGTTGCGAGACTAACGATTTCTCTTGTGTGAAAAAAAAATTAAAAAACAATAAAGGGTCGCAGGTAGTTTTCGAAAATACAATTCGGTAAAGCTCATCTCTCTGCATGCGATCGAAACTTCGGAATAGATATCCTTGCATTCTCATGAAAATCAAATTTATAGGTCGTTGAATTTTACTCAAGTTCTCGAATCTTTCCCCTCGTGAATCGCAGGTCATTTTAAAATCTCAAATTCCGTGACTAATTTATAAATAAAAAAAAAAAATCGCGTCATGCGACGGAACGAAATAAGAAATTTGCACCGACATTTTTTATTCGTATTTCGATAAATTCCACCGAGTCGAAAGGTAGGAGATATCTATACCCACATGCAAATTGTGAATCCCATTTCGTTTTTACCGCCCGTGAAATATCCTGGAGCCACAAATATAGGTATGTAAAATCGTTCGTGCGCGAGTAAATAAAACTGTAGTGTATACGTATACATAGGTATACCCGTAGAGATGGTAAAAGTAAAAAAACTTGTTCAGCTTTGATGAATCTGAAATTGTTTGCGGGGAGGAGGGAATAGCTGCTGGAGGAAATTGTTCGTACCATAATACGTGAAGCCAACCATTTTTCAGTGATATAACTACGAGATATGCATATACCAATTTTTCGTTCAGAAACTACGATACTCACGTATTTATTTTACTATAAATATCCGATGCACACGTACTGCATAGATTATACTCCCGCGAATTTCAGAAAATCTGTGCTTTGATCAGCGAAATGTATATGAGAGAGTAACATATAGCTGGCTATATAAGCTCGGTGTATATATATGCGTTTCATCTCATGTGTAATATTTTTATCTATCCACAGCATAATTCTCTCTCAACCTCCGTAAAAAAGACCAAAAAAATATCTATATTCTGTTCAGCTTGAAGTAGACGTTTTCAAGAGGCTCTAACTCCTGACGCATTACCTATGTACAATTTCCTCTTGAAAACGGCTTTAAGAATCTCTCCTGCGCGACTGAGGAAATATATCGTCTTCCCTTTTTACTCTAGGATGCAGAAGTTATCACGCTATTTCTTAAACCATTTTTATTCTCCTTTGTATTTTTTTCGTCTCTCCCTTTTCCCGATATAATAATGCGCGCTGATCGTGACTAGCTTTCCCTCTTCGACTAAAATTCAACCCCGCACGATCCTAGTAGTGTGCGCAGTGTCTCTTTTGTCAACTATCTATAGTGTAAACGTATAGATGTATATCTATGCGCGCGTGACTTGCTTGCCAAATCGACCCTTTTGTAGCGCACAAACTTTGGCCCAACGCACTCTAGTTGAGACCCGACCTGCAGCCAAATCTCATCTCTTTCTCTCTTTAGCATCTACGCTTAGGGTCTCCATGATCGATAAAACCTTCGGAATTGCTAACGTGTTCGGTTCAGACAAAGGAAAAATGGTTTTTTTAAATCATCACATCGTACAGTTCGTCAATGTTTGATCCCCGAACATAATTATCTTTGAAATTTCATATTTGATTTCATTCCTGCGGTAATAGCGCGATGTCAATTTCCTGTCACTTTACTTCCGACTTGCGAGGAAATTCCCCCTCGATCCGCACCTGTCACCACAATTCATATAGCTTTCTCTGAACCTTGCATATAATCTTCCTCGTCTATATACCGCGATGTATCTCACTAAGACTTACCAGAGATGCCACTAACTTGGCTATCACTCTTTCCCCTTCGTCGACACTCACCTTGCAGGCTACGATCACCGCTTCTCCGTCCGTACCGTACGTTGGAGCAAAAGCGAGCGGAAAGACAAGGGTGCGAAACCCCCATTATCTCCGTTTGTCTTTCCGTGTCAGAGCCTTAGAGTTACTATACATCCACCTTTAGCACTATCCCATCTATCCGATGAAGACTTTGTTGTGCGATAAACAAGCGTGAGAAAATATATCGCCAAGACCTTCGCATCGGGATTAATCGGGAAAACCGAGAGAAAGGGGAAGGATGGGGTCTCCGACAATTACATGTGATTTAATCGGGAAACGGAAAGTAGAACTCGATACTTTGGCGGAGGTTGTTTCTTATTCCCATTTTCATTTTTTTTTCCTCTCTCTTTTTCCTCTTTCTCTCTCGGAATAAACTCGCAGCATGGGGTCCCGTGAAATTGTATAGTAATCAGATTCTGAGTCCTTCATTTCCGAATGTCGATTAGAAATCAATATACTATAGTATTAGATCAACGGTTTAGTATCCGACTGCCAAGAAATTTTCTTCGCCCGTTTTTTCCATTAAACTTACTGGAACGAAAAGTGATGCGGAAGTCACGTTGAAATTTCAAAGTTTATCGCAACCTCAAAACTGCAGAGTATCCTATATGCCTCGCAACAATTTCAAGGACGCTTCAAAATCTGCCCCGCATAATATAATGAATTGGTATAAACTTTTGGCAATCTGCATGCGCGTCGCTCGATGGTTCGGTGTTGGTTTTGGTGTTGGTTTTTGGGTGGAGTGACTACCCGGATATGGGTCTGGTTGACCGTTGGTTTCAGCGGATGCGAGACAGTGAGGCGAGTCTTGGCCGGTTGCAGCAACAGGGAGCCCTCGGTAGTGGGCCTGGAGATGAACGAGAACGGGAAAGAGAACGGGAGAGAGAACGTTGGAGTCTTTTAAGAGCAGCGAGGGATGAGGCTGACAGAAGTCTCAGCCTGGCCGCCAGTCTCGCCGACAAAGAAGCCGCCCTGCTGCACGCCCACGCGACTATACAGGAGGTATAATATAAGTGTGCCAACATGGTTTCAAAAACTATACGGAAACGCTTGAGAAAAGACTGACGTTTTTTCCCTGCCTTCTTTTTTTTTTATTTTTTTTTCTACTATCACAAGGGAGATTCTCGTGTATCTTCTACTAAAAGAAACACTTTGTCAAATGTACGGAAAATTGTGCTCTCAAAAATGCAACCGTCCATTGTGTAACCGTGCGAATGTGTTATTTTCATTTTGTAAAAACAGCTGAAACGGCAGCTGATGGAAAGAGGTGGCAGCGGAGGGACGTGTCTTAGCGATCAAGAATCCCTCGTATCGTTTCCTCGAGGAAGCGTTAACGGCGCAGCTACCCCAGGTGCTGGAAGTAGCAGCGGAAGTGGGATCCCGCATTTGACCTCGCAACAACCTCTGGGGGTCACAGAATTAGGGGTAGTTTGTGGCGTGGGTGGAGCCGGGGGCGTCGGCGTCGGGGGTTGCAGCGGTGGAGGTCAAGCTGGCGATCGGGGAAGCTGTAGCGCCGACAGCGGGGTGCGAGGATCGAGCGACCGCGAAAGCGGCGGGGCGACTAGCGTCGGTGGAAATTTATCGGACTCCACGACCGACGGTATTATTTCATTTTTCTTCAATTTACAATTAATATTTCAGAATCTGCAACGTCTGAATTTCTGCAGTTATACGTACATATGTCTCCGACTAATGGAATCGTATATCGTATTTTTTATTCACTGAATAGTTATCTCAAACGTCGATTGAAGATATCTTTCCTCTCTTTTTTTTTTACTTTTTTTTTCGGTTTTTTTATTTGGCGCATCAGCTGCGGTTGGTGTGAAGATAAACTGAGAGCTCTATACGAAATCGCGTTCCTTTGTTGTGGTTGCTGCCAGATTTATTCATCGGTATAAAGCAAACTGCCAGATGAGAGATTCCTATATATAACTAGAAGCGGACTTCCAGATTCCGCCCTTGCTTAAAGCTAATCTAATATGGATTTCCTATTTGCATATTCATACGCACACGTATATACAGGCGAAAATCATGAGTAATATTGCGTGCCAGAGAAACACCAATAACAAAGCTATGAATATTGGCACGTATCGCAAATTTCGATTTCTTGGCGAACAAACAAAATTGGAATAGCGATTTCAATAGCATATTTGGGCAGTAAATTTGGTCAGTTCTTCATCATGGTATTGGCCAACCTTTCGTGCGTGGAATTCTGTACTGATTATTTTCTGGGTCTATGAAAATTCGAAACATAAAGCATAGTGAATATTTACATCGACGGCGTTAGCAGTTATACAATTTATTAATTTCCATTGATATTATTTATTTTACATAACCATTTACATAAATATCAATTCTACTGTAGGTCAAAGATGGCATTCTTTCCGCGGACATATATTACTATGAATTCGATAATGAGTAGTTTATTAAAATATCAAACCGTTGCCAACGCTAAATTTGTGCGCTTTGGACCATCGAAGGCAATAAACGTATCAAATATTTATTTATCTTTTCGCTGAATTGATATTATTATCTGTATTTGATATCACATTTCGCCAAACGGTATTTGCCTTACACGGTATGTTTAACATTGATTGAATATAGTTTTAACGGAAATAGGGCTCCACAAAATGGCCGACAAATATTCATCAATAAAATACGACCGCTCCCACATCCCAACACGCATTACATAAATTCACAACTTTTTCGGTTTTACTCTTAATGTTTATTCACTTAAATACTGAGAAAGCAAAAAAAAATCTCTGTAAATTGCAAGCTGCAAGAAGTTCGTTAATTACCACAAATACCGGAGAGTTTACTCAGCAGTTTGTTATTACAGTTTCGAATTAGAAAATGCTTGTACAAATATAGCAGCTGCTTACAGTTTTTTTTTTATTTTTTTTTTTTTCTTAAATCCAACCTGGAAGTGATAATCCAAGCTAGACTTATGGGAAGCCCGACCAGAATTAAATTGTTAGAAGCAGACTTTAATCGTAATTCTCAATTAACTCTATCTGAGGGATTAAATTCGGTCGTTTTCTGCGCAATCATGTGGTAGCTACCGTATTTCAGGTTGGGTAGGTAAAAAAATAGAAGGGAAAATAAAAAAGAAAAAGAAACGACGGGTGACCGATAAACCCAATTTACTATAGGTATTCTCTTCCCTATACATTATGTACCTAATCGCGCACTCACGTAACACCAAAAAGCAACATATAGAACAATTCTATGTATACTGTATACGTGTACAGGGCGTTTCCTGGATTTCCTGCAATTTGATTAATTAATATACGCTTTGTCCTATCGAATTACAAAGCAATTTCACATTTATATTAATTTTTACGCATTAGAAACACCATGTACGATTTACGTTACATGCTAAACTATTATTTTTACCATTTTATACGCGTCTCTATTTGCAATTGAATCAGGTCTCCCGGTATATTTGGTTAAATTTATAAGAATATTCCGCGCAGGGACTCCAACTATTACTGTTGAAGGGAGTGGTCTCGACATGGACAACATCTCCATTGTGTCTTCGGTTGCACCACCCCACATGTATCAATGTAAGTGATCATCCATTGCCCTGCATATCTTAATCTCCCATGAACAGATCGTCTATAATCTCATAAATAATAATCGATCATTGGCAAAATTATCTATATAGAATTTTCTAAAGCTGATAATGTTTATGTGGTAAATTGGACATGGTATAATTACGTCTTGGGCAAAATTTGATTAATAGAATTTTTTTTTTTCTTCTTTTGTCTTTCACGAAATATTCATCCAAACATTTTTTCGAAAAATTAAATATCTTCAATGTTTGAATGCATGCGCATGTGCGATCTAAATAAAAATTTTATTATCATATAAAAATGAAATCAAAATTAATAATTCTTATCCGTTATTATATCGAATGTTCTCTATGTTGCATTGATGGTGTTGCTTTCGAATCTCTACTTACGCTATTTTTGTGGTATAATACAAAAGATCGTATCGGCACTTCTATTTATCATGTATCTTAATTAAGGTGAAATTCAGTTTACAATATTTGAAACCTGCTGATTATTGTTAATATTCAGAATTAGTTTATTAATTTACATAGCTACATTATAATGCACTGCGGAGTGTCAGGAGTGTAAATTGCATTTCACATCACGTCATATCTCTCACCGATGATTGATTTCAATTTATCGACGTCACGTGCATACAGGATTGAAAATTCAAGCACAGGATATTACGCTTTCATTATTCCTTTATTTATTTATTTTCTCTTTTATTACCATGTTTTGTTTTTTCCAACAGTATTTCGCATTCAAATTTATTTTGTTCTCTATATTTTTCTCTCCACTCTGTAAACAACGTCGGAATCAATTTGAGCAATTAACATAGAAGTACAACCTATGGTGTGGTATGCATTCCATTCAATCGTAATCAAAGGAAATAATTAACCCCTCGACCTTTTCCGAGCAAAGCCCTCGTCGCAATATACTAGTGATATGTTCGTATTGAACACACCCCTTTGCACCGACATATACTGCGCCCATAAGCTCTGTAAATTCATCATGGCCGTTCTACTGCTAGATTGAGAGAAAAACAAAAAAGGAGTTTCTCATATTTTTCAAATCGTTATGTGCGATCCATTCTTGCGTTTCGTGAAGACAATAGAAAAAAAAATTTCACCCTTGAAGTAAAAATTCAAAAGAGTATAAGACTCACACAGTTTTAAGACCATGAATCAAATTTTCTGAAACAGTGAAAATCCCTTTCATTTGTAAAAAAATTTTTTTATCAATTTTACGTTGTACGATTTCATCTGCCGCTGTAATCTACCAAGCTTTTTCCGACGTGTATAATTAGAGCGTACAAATACAACGCACCCTTTTTACTTTTTTAATTCCATTGATCGAAAATCTAATGACGTCGGTAGAAAAATGGACGAGACGACATGAGTGAATGGCAAATTATACACTGTAATATGAAGTGCCTCGAGTAACGTGCCGTTCAGATTCATTAAAAATTTAGGCAGATTTATAATGGAATGAAGAGCGAACAAAAGGCCTGCAGTCTCACCATGAAATAATATTCAATAGTAGCCAGTTTTTATGGAATCCGATTACCTGTATTATTTGCTTTGTTGGCAAAGTTTTGTTACATCTATAAATCCTTCGAGTGATGTTAAAAGCACGTTTAATCATTTGACTGATTAGATCGACCCTTTGCCGCCCTTGCCGGCTAGACTGGACATTTCATTTGCGCTGAACACTCCCTATTACATTATGTGCATTTCGAGATAACGTCATGGAATCAACAATAATTTTCGCTATTCACTACATCGAGACTTTCGGATTTTTTTGACAATTATTTTTCTTCTAACAGTGCGTTATTATGTGGGACACTGAAAAAGCTGATTGGAAACCAAAAATGGCTTCAATTTAAATATTCTCCATATGTATATACTATAGAGATGGCTTACCCTATTTCAATTTAATCCGTGCTTATACTATACGTGTATACATACATATAATGTTATATACCAGTTGGTCGTGCGTGATGAATTCAAAACGAGTATAGCTTCCGGCTTACACGAAAAAAAAAAAAAAAAACATTTCTTTTCCTTCGTTTTGTTTGTTTTTTTTTTATTTTTTTGTAAACTTTTGTGCAGCAGCTACTACGCCCAAGGACTGTAGCCCGACTTTGTCACCCTTGAACGCTTTCTCAAGGTCAATGGATAACTCCTCGCTCTCAAGATCGGTCGAACAACTTTCTAGCCCTATGGAATCAGAACCGAGAAGAAACAAACAACCACCGCCCGTCGTCGTACCCTCTGCACATTCAAGGTCTTCGGCTACACGGGGAGGAACGTGGGGATCAATTTCAAGGTACAAAAAAAAAAAAAATACTATGATGGAATAACATAGTGTGCAAAAAAGCATAGACTATCATTAGAGCGTTCGAACGCGTTCGGCTCTTTTATGAATCGCAGTCAATGGAAGAAATAGATTCGCTCACCCTCCGTCAGATCCTAGGTATGGGTTGTAATTTATATCCATATCGAAAAATTCTGGTCAATCTTCTGAATTCTGAATGCCTTAAAATCGAATTTGTGATCGATATACGAGTATAAGTATTTTTGGCATTCTTCACTGCCGTGGTAGAACCTCGAACAGTGTTAAATCTCTTGAGAATTTTACGCCCCAGCTTTCAACCTGATGCCAACTTTTATCCCCTCGGTATTTCGCCCCATTCGTATATCGTATGGTATACCTATTCACGTATAATGGATGTTTACGTCTTCAGCTTTGGATTCTATGGTACACATGGATACATAGATTGCTGTGTAGCGTCACTGCACATGTATGTGAGGATCGATATAGACCTGTAACCAATTGCCATATGGTATTAAAAAAAAAAGAAAGAATTTTCTACGATTCCATCGTCCCCGAAATTTTTGTTTTCCGGTTGTTGAGCTTTGGTATAATTGAAAAAAAAAAAAAAAGAAAAGAATTCCATGTTTCTAATTTCAGAGTGTTTGCTCGATCACGTCACCGAAAAGCGACTAATTCCACTACTGGAAATGATGTTTCCGAAGCTTTCGACCCGTATAGATCGTGGTCACCGCTGACCGAGGAAGGTTATGCAGAAAAATTACGACTTCTTCGGGAAGCTGCCTCAGTCCCTATGGAAAGATGGAGAGCACCGACTGTACTGGCCTGGCTCGAAGTCGCCCTTGGAATGCCTCAATACGGGCCTCGTTGCGCTGAAAACGTGAAATCCGGCAAAGTAATTTTCCGCGTTTTTCTTAGTTCGCAATGAACAGTCCTTCGTCATTTTAGAAAAAAAAACAGAACTTAAGAAAATGTTTAATCAGGTCCTTTTGGAACTGAATGACGCGGAGCTGGATGCTGGCTTAGGGGTGACGCATCCCTTACACCGGAAAAAGCTACGCCTGGCGATAGAAGAACATCGCCACCCTAGCCTGGTACGATACCCTTGCATAGCTCAGCTAGGCCACACCTGGGTCAGTTCTGAATGGCTGCCGGATTTGGGGCTCGCTCAATACTCCGAGAGTTTCGCAACGAACATGGTGGACGCTAGGATGCTGGATCACCTGAGTAAAAAAGAACTAGAAAAGTTATTAGGGGTGACACGAAAGTCCCATCAAGCTAGCATAGTCCATGGAATTCACCTGCTGCGTATGCTGAACTACGATCGGCAGGTGAGTAATTTTATTATAGAGCTATCGTAATGGGACGCGATGAGGATAATTTGCCCGATAATAATCGATGAATTATCCCAATGAATTTCGATCTCATAGGCCTTAGCGGTGAGAAGGCACCAGTGCGAACAGGTGGACGCGGATCCGTTGGTTTGGACAAATCAGAGATTTATTAGGTGGGCGCGAAATATCGATTTGACCGAATACGCCGAGAATTTGAAAGGTCAGTTTCGCACGCCAGGTAATTTTTAACGTATACCAATTCATTGTTTTACTTATTTCCTGTTTTCTCTACGTCGTCCGTTTTTCAGACTCTGGTGTCCACGGTGCTCTTGTTGTACTCGAACCCTCCTTCACCGGCGAGATGATGGCCACTGCTTTAGGAATTCCACCAGCCAAACACATGATCCGACGTCACCTCGCCGCTGAACTCGAAGCTCTTGTACTTCCTGCAAGGTACTCTGTCTACTGTCATCCGGAAGCGACGCAAGACAACGTTCACTAGCCTACTTTAACAAGTTGATTTAAAAAAAAAAAGGAAAAACAAAAAACATCTACGATCATGACAGTTACACTATCGACCTGACTGCAATCGATTCGAACCGCGTTCAGTTTTCGTTTGCTTGTGCGGTCATGTTGAAAAGCGAGATAACGGGTTTCGTCGGATACTTTGAACATTTTGTTCCGCCGGTTTTTATCATTTAATCTGATCTTGCGGTCTTCTTTTTTTTTTCTTTTTTTTTTACAGGTGATTCAGCCGTTTCTTGGTCGTAAAACAATCTACGATTCATTCTTGGTTCAAACGCGTCTGAATCGCTCATATTTTACAATCCAGTCGTTGCAGGGGTGGGAAAAAAAATGAATAACATTTTTATCAAAGATAAATGAACCAGAAAATTTTAATCAAAATCGAAAATCAATTCGAACATACTTTCGGGCTGTATGGAGTTGGATGGAAATTTTTTTTTCAAATTGTTGTGACGAACGTTTCCAGCTTGGCAGATTTAGTAATTATAATCTGTCTGCAAACAATGAAATATCTTCCTACTAGTATCATTAAAAAATTAGAATTTAAAAAAAAATAATAATAATATGAATAATCGAACGTTAATAGATAACTGTTCCGTCATAAATTAGATAAATGTTGACTTTGAAACACGATTTGAAAAAATATCGGATATGATCAATTACTGAAATATGATGTAGGAGAAGTTCTGGAAGATTCGATATAACATCTTACTTCCACTAGATTTGTATTTCAAATGCGGGTCAAGCAACGAATTCGTGTCCGAAGTCGTGCCGGTTCGATTCATTTCAACTGATATAATCGTTATAACTTATACGAGGTTGTTCGTTCTAATCGATTCCTGAAGATATCTCATAACAATTATGGGATTTTGAGGGGCAACGGAATTAAACTAATTTCACAAACTTCTTTTATCCCAGATTACCTCATCATTTCACTTTATCTTAATCTTATCAAATGAAATTGTACATTTATAATACATCACAACCGCGTGGAACGTAAAATTTTTCATGGAAAGTAACAGAGCTTTTATAAAAAAAATATTCTTTCCTGCCTAGTTGAATTTTTCAGTTATCGTCTTGAATCGATTAAAATTGATCATCCTGTATATTGAAATCGTTGGATATTAATTGCGAACTAACAATTAGCGTATCAGTAGTCGCGATTTCCTATTTTCATACTCGTAACTGTAATATTTTTAATAAGATTTATCATAGTAACGGTCGTTGGGTGTCGCACGGATCAATTCTTATCCATAGTAGATAGTAGGTACGCGTTAACAAAGCGTCGCGATGGGTGGCCGCCGAAAATTACTATTAGTACTATTATCGTCATTATTTTCGTGAAAAGGGGTTCGAGTTTTGATAATAATAATATGATCAACGTTAGCTACAATAATATATAGCTTATTAACTATCGCGAGAAATATTTCATCCATGACACGGTTCTTTAATTCCGATGAAAACAAAATCAAGTCACGAAAGCTGAAGACCGTTTTTATGATTACATTCATTAATTTCGTTCCACGATTAAATTAATGATAATATGTGTATATATATATATTTTTTGTTTCTTTCTCAATTATCGTTTGTTTCATCGTGACACGTCTGTATAAATATTTGAAAATTAATTAACGATTGTCAAATACTGAACCAGAACAACCTAATGTGATTTGAAACAGGGATATTTGATCAAAGGAAAATGTGATGGGAAAAAATATGCAGAAAAATTGTAGAGATTTATCGGGGAATCTGAACGCGATTGAGATGATCCGATAAATCGATAAATTGTCGAAATGTTACCCTTATATAACCATACACACGATATACCTGAATTTTTCCAGGGTTACACACACTTAGCTGTCATATACGATACGATACAATATACCTATATACAATCAACATAATGTACATATACAAACATTCATAATTATTACCTGCTGATAATTATTTAATATGATGACTTAATTATCTCTTTTTTTTTTATTTATTTTTGTTTCTAATTTTTTTGACGTATGACGAATCGTAAAAATAATTTTTATACATCGTTACTTGATCCGAATATGTGTATATGTATATACATATTATATACATATATTATTCGATTACCTACGATTGTACGACCCACAGATAAAAACCGTCCATCTGTACTTCGGATTTTTATGATACGAAGTGAGAAAAAAAAAAGAAAAAGAAAAAAAAATATGAAAGTAACAAATAATGAAAATGAATGTAAAGTATAGGCGTGCCGTAGCCCACAGTTGCTGCTTGCAATGCACTTCGCGCTATGTACAGCACACATTGTTATTAGTGATTGTGGTGTGATTCCTGGTTGGGAGAAGTTCCATCATCTTAACAGAGAAACAAAAAAAGAAAATAATTATCAGTCTCATTTTTTTAGACAACTTATCTGAAACTACTAGTATTTTAAATATTTTTCACCCTTCGAATGATTAATTGTACAAAATGTATGTATAGTGATTGAAATGAAATCTTTTAATAGCTGAATTACCAATTAGAATTGATTGCCAATTGAACTTGTAACTATTTATAGCTAGAAGAATCGTTCATCAATTGTACATCAATATTTACATGCATCCGATGACGCACAACTGTTTTATCTTTTCGTGTACGTCATGTATAAGGAAAACCTCTTTACATTCGTCGGAACGTATCCCTCAATTGTCCAGGAATCGCACCAATTGCATATATTATCGATTTATGTTTTTACTTTTTGTTTTTTTATTGTTTTTCATATTTATTTTGCAAATTTTAAATATAATATTACATCTCTTACTGTTCGATGTTACGTTTACCTGGCTCTAATCGTCTATCTCTGTCGCATCGAGTTCGATTGCCTTATCATTTTTTTTTCTGTTTTCATTTTTGAATCTTTATTTAAATTCATATATAAGTGTGGATGACGCACTAGACTGTTAGAGCCCAATTCCTACGTTCTAAATCAATGGAGCACAGAATGCTTGTGTATGTATATTATTTATGTTGTAATTAGGTATTTTTATACATATGTATTTAATACGTGGTTGAAAAAATACAACCAACACGGGCTGAGCGACTGCAGTGAATATTCTCACTCCATTCATTTGATTGAAAAAATCAGAAGAGAAAAGAAGAATGGAAAAATTGTACTTTATTTTCATTGAAATTTTAACATGTTTTACTCACGAACAAACGAAGGGTGAATATTTACTGCATCGTTGGCAGAGTCGAAACAATAATCGAATGTGGAGAAGGTATATATACAGGTATATTAAACGTGTGTGTGGGTGATTTAAATTATTTATTCATTTAATTTTTTTTTTATTATTTATCCTAACGGTGTGGAAAGCCATGTATGAATGAGGATGGGGTGTGTGTGCTTAGAGGTCAACTGGAGGTCGTCCCCCGTGGCAGCGTCGGAAGCAGACCAGTTAGCACCGTCAGCGCTGGGGGAAGTTTGGGTCGTGGAAACCGAGCCTTTCATCTTCAACATCACCAAAGTTCCCTGTCAGCACTACACATGGCGGCCAACCATAACAGCAACACTGTCGACCGTAGAAGATCCAGTTTAAGGGTAACAAACCATCTCACTTCCCGCGCTTATTATTCCCTGCATGACGTTACGTGATGGTAGCAAATCTTTCTTATTTATTCATATTTGGTTTATAATTGGATCTTGTGCCTCATATGACATCGTACATTTATGTCTTAAAGTAGATTATCTTGGGTTTCGTGGGGTCGGGTCACCTCCATTTCGCTTGCACTTTCAAAATAGAAAACAGAATTCACCTCTGTCCGCTGAAGTTTATCGATCGATTTTTCCCATCAAATAAATGGAATGTTCATAACGTCCTTGCGGAGATGAGAACCATTGCCAGAAATTACGTGAAATGTATAGACTTCGAATAACTTTTATAGCTGTAAAATTATCGCTCGGAAAACAGAATTTAATTGCCCGAATAATTCATCCGACGACCTCCACCATTTGCGCGAAGTTTTGAGTAATTTATCGCGTAACAATTTGATCCCTGCGTAAAATATGTATACATTGTTCATTGTACGACTGATTTTACGGCTAATTACTCGAATATAAAATAATTATTTTCGTTTTTTTTTTTTTTTGTTGTTTGCACGGTTGCATGAAAATGCTTTTAACTACGCACGTCAATGATATCATCAATCATCGGTATATATATCGTATTATTATATGTGTGCTTGAAAATAATCCCTTGCAAAAGGCGATCCTGCTGTGAGCTATGGAATACGTATATATGTGTAATACATAATCGTAATGTTGTTTAACGTTATAAAATAACCAGATAAAAATTAAAAACACAACAAAACTAAATAACAAAAAAAAAGTGAAAAAATTATCTCTGCATTCTGTGGATCGCGGCAGACCTGCAGCCTTCTTCACTTGAAAAAGGTTCGCTATTACTTATTAATATATCCTATATAAAATCATGAGTTTTGTTACACGAAAACAAATGGTATAATTTCTTTTGGTTTTTTTTTCTCTCTAATTCGTTCTTCATGTTTTCCAAAAATTAAATATGATGATATTATATGCGATATCTTCACCGAAAAACTCGCAGCTGCAGGGTAACTCAATTATTTCTAGATTTAGATTGAAAAAAAAAAATATATCAGGTTTTTGAGTACAAGAATTAAAATCTCACCGTAAATTGATATATTTATATATACCGACGTTTTTTTTTTTATCGACGCGTAATTTTTGTCTCACACATACTATGATCTCATTATTTTCGATTGTGAATATATTTGATTGTTTGAAATAAGTAAAGTCTGCAGATGAAAATTGATTGGTAATGATAAAGACTGATTTATGAAAAGCCTAAAAAGTGCGTGATTAGAAGTGTATTTAAACGATTTGACGATTGAATAATAGAATTTTATGTCATATATTACCAATACCTGTATGCTGCTATCACTGTACACTTCGTAGTCACTATATTGATGACTGTATATCTGAATTAGCTAACACTGTAAACACTTGTATATGTACATACCATACCATTGCCATTACCATTTACCATTTAACATTTACCTATTACCTATAGCTATACCTATACCAAAAACAAAAAAAAAAAAACAAAAAAATCTTCCTTATATGTATATGTAAATTATAAATTCGTGTAAGTTAAAATCTTGTACGTTTTAAAGAAAAGGTATAGAATGGGTAAACTTATTTTACCCGTGCCCTAGACCATCATCGATTTCAATTAACCAATTAATAATTATTATATAAACTAATTACCTGTTACCATACGATAATAACTAAAATCTAAACAAGTTCATGTCCGTATTCGTCATGAAACAATAACACGGTCGATTATTGTAAATATAATATGTGATTTAAATGTCGATGGTGTGTCGGTTCTTAACTGACCTCTCTCGTCCTTAATAGTTGTCGTGGAGGAGCTCTCAGGTATGCTAAAAATTAAATAGTCCAACTACTTCTGTAACATCCTCTTATCATATAATTGTGTGTTATTCCCCATCTAGAAACTCTGTCGAACGCTCGTATTTGACAATTCAAATCATCATTTTACCTGGAACATATTCTAGTATACCATTCCCCACAGTTGAAAAATATAATTAAAAACTTGCTAGTCGTTCGTACCTCTGAAATTGTTCACATCATACCGGTCATATTTCTATCGGTATTCATCGGTAAGTTGACAGTTGAATGTTCGAATGGATATTGACTAATTGATGTCGAATTAATAATGAAATGAATAGGTCAATGTTTAAATTGTGTAGGGAAACAAGAAATCCAATATAAAATCGTATTTTTAATAATTATTGAAAACAGTAGTGTTCACAATTCCTATTTGAATTTAGTAATCACGGATACATTGTACGCTTTCTCTACCGCATTCAAAACCAAATAAAATTTTCAAGGAAAAACATTGTGCGCTCGAAAATTCATAGGTATATATCTTAATTAAAATGCTGTTTTTTTTTTAATGGAATTATTAGATTTTGAATGCAGTCAGAGAAGTTGTGCTGACATAGGTCACCTGCCCGACTTGGTAGATCACAGTCTACGAAACAAAACCTATACTGCTTTTGTTCTGCATCTTCCCCCCTCGATTTTTTCCATTTATCACATATAATTTTTGACAAACATTATCAAATTTTCTAGGGATCGTTGAGCAGAGCCCTTGGTCTCCGTCCCCGTAGCGAGAAAGCATCGCCATCTTCATCTTCGGACACCGGAAGTCTGGTCAGCCAATGTCAGTACATGCAACACGGGAGCATCGGAAGTCGTGGAGGTTCACCACCACCGCCACAATTACCACCAAGGCCATCAGCTGGAAAACGACATCGACGAGTGAAAAGTATCGGAGATATTGAATACATAAGTAGTGTCGCTGTTAGCACACCCGTCTGACAGGAGGACAAGGCCCGACACCCAGGGCCATATCGAAGCCTCAGCGAACGCGGTCATTCACCATCACAGTCGTCACATTATGGCTCATATTCCGGGTACAGTAACGTACTTCAAACAGGTAGCGAGCCGCAGTATTACGCGTCTCCAAGTAGCCTGTATGGATATCCACTCCAGAGTGGTGGCTGCTACTCACCGCAGAGTCCAGAAACAAATTTTCCATCGGGAGTACGCCACTATGGAAGTTTGGCAGAGGAGGCTTGGCCTTCGGTTGGTAAAGAGCCGAGTACCATTTCCAAAGTGAATTCAAAGATGGATTACTACTTTGCTTAAAAATTGCTCGATTGAGATCATGGCAACAGAAACTTGAGTCCTGAAAACTGTCGAGCCTATTCGGTATCCCTATCGGAGAGAAAGTGAGGGGACCATCTGATCAGTCGTTCTATCCTCTCCGATAGGACGAGCATTTTTAGATCAAAATCATCTCAACTCTGAGGATATCTATCGTGAGACATTGCAGTCTTATTGTATCTGATAACCCAACGTGTTATTTAAGACTCAAAGTATTTCAGATTCTGATTCGACATCTGTTGGAAATTGGAAAATGAAACAAAAAAAGTGCCAAAAAATATAAAACCGGTGAGCTAGTGGGAACGACTGGTCAGACTTTTAGTGGAGTGCTTACTCATTGGAGGGTGTTATGCCTCAGCTCTCTTGGTCTGGAGCTAACGCCAGATCTAGCTGTAGGTACAAGTAACGATATAAGTATGTCAAACAAAAAAACGAAAAAAAAACAAGGCTAGTTTTTAAGCAGCAGTATCTTTGATGAAGGTAATATCATGACATGCTCGTTTCTATTCTACGGCTAACGATATTCTACATGCTAAATTCAGTCTTCTGCCACTTCTTCAGGATGAAAGAGATCATAAGTAGATGTAGCATGAGCGTACAGTGCTACTTTGATTCCATAGCCCTTTGCGAAGCATAATTACAATAGCTGTCCTCCTTACCTGCGTATGCAAAGAACGTAACCGTCATCCTCTGTTGTCCTAGCAGCTATCGGTGTGAAATAATAATGTATTCCAAGATCCGGGCATTCTACTAATAATGTATGTATAGCAGCCCAATTTTATGTAATTGTAATTATGTCATGAACTCAAGTATTAAAGATAAAACGGAATCCGTATCAGACATTCAAAAATATAAATATAGTATATTATATGATATGAATATAGCTACTATCAATTTGTAGAGTTATCAAGGTTTTGAATAATCCTCTGCTTATCACGTGCTTACCTATCGTTAAACAGGGGAGTCAACATCCGACTAATTGTAAATCCTTTATTATTACTATTGCGGTCATCGATAAACTCATAATTATTTTGACTCCAATTAATGTAACGGTACGGTGATCATATTCTGTAGATAATACCAGCTAAAATATTTTTTTGCAAATAATTTGATTTCTGTTGTAATTCAGTCACGATAAGAGACATCGAAATTTTCGTTAACAAACCTCAATTGATTCATACAAAGTTAATTGCGATTTCGTAGTAAAAATTATTGAAATACTGGAGGGAAGTATTATCGCCATTTTGTTAAGGAAATGGAAGATTAATACGATATATAAGCGTCTATAAATAATTGAAACAAAAATTTCACGTACCTAAGTAATTTATTTCGCTAAATTAATTTAGGTTTAAATTATTGTATTATTTATTCGGATGCATTACAAAAGCGGATGCCATTGTGTTCACGATAAAAAATTGAAAATAAAATGAAATCAAATAAATATAAGGACACTGCACAATCCAAGGAGGTGTCCTACGTGTTTAGTGTAATAATTTATTGGGGGAAGACAAAAAAAAAAGCATATACAAGACACGAATAAACGTTCGAATATTGATGAATACGGTATTAAAAATTGTAAATGTGCTCAATACGGAATGTACATATTTGTGTGAGCAGCTGTAACTAATATCAAAAATAAAACGAACATTATGTATTCATTACAGCTTCTCAATGATCGGGAGTACCAACAATGACATGCAATTTCTTTCCTCCGGAAAAACCTCGATACTCGCCTATGACATATTTCCCGAAGAAATGACCAACCGACGCCATGATTTTAAGCTCAGTAGATCAGAAGATTCATTGTACCATCATTATTATGTACCTTCTATTGTTGAATTTTTACTTTGCTTTTTTTTGCAATGAGATAGCCGATAATTGATATACTAGCAAATCATGACGACGTCCTATCTTCAATCACCAGACCCCACCGGGTGAATTTCATCAACTTATGGGAAGTACGTATATTGTAACGTGGCGCAATAACCCCTACCCATATTATAAATAAAATCAAATAAAATGTAAAATCTAATGTTAAATACTAGCTTGTATGGGTGATCATCCATGGAGACGACACTCATTTGTTTAAAAAGGGGTGCCTAGCGGTACCCCAGTAGCCATAGGGAAAATAATAAATAAATAAATGAGTTAATTTCGCCAACCGCTAGAGGTCCAAATAAAAGTAGGGCTCTCATAAAAACAAAACAATCAAGCTAAGTTATAATTTCCCGATTCTTACATGTTAAAGCACGCTCTACCCTAACCGGGTGGTCTGCTCCGGCATCGCGGATTGATTTCGGTCCTTCTGCCTGTCTCGGCTTCCTATTTGCTTTTTATTTTATCAAATTCACCTTCAAATATTTCAAGTCAAATTATTAGAGTCAAGAAAATAGAATCGGATCGGCGGTTTGATTAAATTCCCTGCACCGCGTAAAAGGTATAGTCGCTCACAAGGGTAATTAACCCTATCTAGTTATAACTTATAGTTAAACTAATTTAATTATAAAAAATTGTCAATATCATAGAATTCCCATATTCATTACTGTTCCAGTTCCCATAAATATTACTGTTCCTATTCCGAATAAATATCCTTGTTACCCAGTGTAAATCCTTTCGTCCTAAAACGTGTCATTGGCATTATTTCGTTCTACACACCCGGGATGTATTTCCAAACGCTCTGAGAGTAAGAGTTCTCATTTTTATCCAATCATTAATCGTTGATACGATTTGGCGCCCAACTTATAGTTTTTAGTCAAACTCGGCGGAGTGTCGCAATATGTATATATAATGTATATGATATGTGCGTACAAAAATTATACATTAGTCGATTAATTGACTGATTAACTATCACGATATAACCGTTTTAAGAGCGTCGCGTCGACCTTATCGCTCTACAAAAATGGTGTTTCTAGTTTGTCCTGATATATACAGGGTGTGTCAAAAGTTCCGGGACGGCATTATAACTCGGCGAGAATGCATTTTCGGGAAAAATGTTTCAGACAAATGTTTCAGGATCCTTTCCTGGCTGTCTGATAGCGACCTTGGATTTGACCCTAATTATGACCTTGAAGGTCTTATTAAGGTCAAGATCATTTTTTCAAATGGGAACCCCCAATTTTTATCACGGATATCGAAAGAGCAGGAAATTTTACGTCGAAAAATGACCCCTACCATGACCTTGAGGGTCAAGTCAAGGTCAAAGGCCACTTTGAGTTTCAGAAAAATTTCCTCGTGGCGACTTCGATATGAATGACTTCGACCTTAAAATGACCTTCAGTCGGCTCGATGGTACAAACTGACTCGAGATTCGGGTTCAGCGACTCCAAGAGGTAGAAGGAATACAATTTGAACACTTATTAAAATAAGTTCCATTAATGAAATGCCTTCACTTTGATTTTGTCAGGTTCTGATGTAAAATTTTTTGCCCTTTGCAAATCCGCAATAACAATTAGGTGTTTCCATTCAAAAAAATGTTATTGATCTTGATATGTCCCTCAAGAGTTACTCAGACAAAAATTTGCTTGTTCATATCGAATTCGCCACGAGGAAATTTTTCTCAAATTCAAAGTGGTCTTTGACCTTGACTTGACCCTCAAGGTCATGGTAGGGGTCATTTTTCGACGTAAAATTTCCTGCTCTTTCGATATCCGTGATAAAAATTGGGGGTTCCCATTTGAAAAAATGATCTTGACCTTGATAAGACCTTCAAGGTCATAATTAGGGTCAAATCCAAGGTCGCTATCAGATAGCCAGGAAAGGATCCTGAAACATTTGTCTGAAACATTTTTCCCGAAAATGCATTCTCGCCGAGTTATAATGCCGTCCCGGAACTTTTGACACACCCTGTATAAATATATTCATGTAACTCGAGAAACCATTTCCCCTAACAAGTTCGTTTGGAACTCACAGCCGGTAGAGTTATTATCGGTGAAGTAAAGAAAAATATTTAGTTTCCAAAATCAGTTTTAGCCAACGTTGAAATGGTGAGTAAATGCCGAGAAAAAAGTCATTTCGACCGCTGGACTGTTGATTTTTCAATTAAAAATAAAACTTATTCGACTTTTACCAATGAAAGCAATTTATTCTTGAACATTCTCAAAGCGGAAGATGTCATTTTATAAATGTTTTTAACAGAATTCAAACTTCAAAATCGAAGACAATGTACTAAAGGGAAAAAAGTTCTCCGATCCGGTAACAAATGGCTATACTAGCCTTGGGAAATTCGTACTGGATAGACTGGAAAGTATACCAAGTTTTGTGGGTGAGGCAAGTATTGTCGAATAGTAATATATTTTCAAATCTTCTTAGATTGATTGATTTTCAAAATGATTTTCATAAAGATAATCGCGAAATTGCCCTGTAGATCGATACTGTTACCGATGAAAAATACTCCTACGGAACCATGCGGGAGAAAAGCGTCAGATGCGCCCTGTGGATGAGGTCGCAAGGTCTAGTCCCTGGCGATGTCATCGCGATGTGTTCCCACAATACGCTAGATAATGCCATGCCGTGCTTGGCAGCCTTGTATATCGGTGTAGCCTTCTGTACCTGGGACACGCAATTGACTATAAGTAGGAAATTTATTCACACCGACAAAATATTTGAACCCTTTGAGGTGTGGTGTCATTTAGGAAGGACACCTTTTTATTTCTGAAGCACCCCTTTTCATTTCGTTATTTTCCTCCTGCGTAATTGGCTATTTTTTTTCGAAATCTTGAAATACAATTCGAATTTTGACATCAGAATCGGAATCAGCGACCCCGAAGACCCATAATTAACAAGTTTTACTTCAGTAATAATAAAGTAAAAAATGTGCTCCTTAAAGGGTATTTGTTGTAGAACGAAGGATCAAATCATCCGTGAGTAAATATTATTAATTACAGAGGATTTTCAACGTTCGATGGATGCCACGAAACCTAAGATAGCATTCGTCCGCGAAGAATCAGTTTTCGCTTTAGCTGAGGCAGCAAAGCGGATGAAACATGATATAAAGATAATCAGCTTTACTCGAGTTCCTGGATTTTCGGACTACGAAAGTCTGATCAGTCAGGCGAGTGAGGATGCGGTCAAAAATTTTGTGTGCACCCCGATTAAAAAACCACATGACATCGCCGTTATTATGCCCACGTCTGGGAGCACAGGTCCACCGAAGAATGTTGCTTTGTCACGGGGCTGTACTCAAGCAGACGTATCAATCATATGTCTGGGGCATGGCAGATAAAGTCTGTCTCATATTTGCACCTCTATCATGGCTGACCGCGATTCTTGGCTTGTTCATGATGATCTATCAGAATACTCCCCGGTTGATATCGCCACCTTTTGAGGAAGAGTCTGGACCCATGACCATAAATAAATACAAGGTGCGTGCGTACCTGTACTTGCGATAATTATTTTTGATTATAGGTAATCGATTCACCTAAAACACCAATCTTCTTCACAGGTCAATTTATTATTTCTACCTCCTAGCGTGATTAACAGATTACTTAAGTCCGACATTTCGTACATTCGCAATCTTTCCTCCGTTAAACGTATAATTTGTGGTGGCGCATCCCTAAGCGTTAAGTCCCAGAAAGCCTTTTCCAAAGTTCTACCCCACATCTTTGTTACCCTGAGCTATGGATCATCAGAACTAGGTGGTTGCCTGTCAATGCAGTCGGTTGACTCCAAGCCTGGGTCATGTGGTTGGATCGTAGAGAACACCCAGATGAAAGTGATTGATGTGACTACAGGGCAAACGCTAGGTTCTAATCAGCGGGGCGAGCTTCTTCTAAAATCTGCGACTATGATGAGTTGTTACTACAATGATCCAGAGGCTACAGCTAATACAATCGACGAAGAAGGTTTGGTCGAAGTTCGGTTAATCACAAGCTGGGTTAAATGGCGAAGCCAATTTGATCAAATATTAATACCTTCCACTTTACATCAGGGTGGCTACACTCCGGAGATCTTGGCTACTATGATGAGAATGGCGAGATTTTTCTAGTTGACAGGATGAAAGAAATGATAAAGTATCGATCCTATGATATGTCACCGTACGAACTCGAAACCGTTCTCTTATCTCATCCAGGGGTAAAGCAAGCAGCCGTCGTAGGACAGCCACATCCCGTGGACGATGAACATCCAATGGCTTTTGTAGTTCGGGCTTCAGGCAGTGAAGTATGTTTTTTTATTCTTCTATTTATTTTTCGTCGACACCAATAAAGTATCTCGAGAATCAACGCCAGCTAATTTCTAATTAATGTCTCAAAACTGAGAGACACCATTAAATGGCTAAAACTGTAGCGAATTTTTTCGACTGAGAAATCTTAGAACATGAAAACTGCGCCCTTCGCTCCACAAACCACTATTTCGACTCACACTTGATTCTAAAAATTTTCAGGTGACGGAAACGGAGTTAGTTGACCTTGTGGCCTCTGAAGTTTCAGAAAGTAAATTGCTACGTGGGGGCGTTCAATTTATTGACAAATTGCCATACACAGCCTCAGGTAAAATTGAACGTTCCAAATTGCGCCAATGGGCGAGGTCCATGGTAGAAAATGACTTGGAGTGACTTCCATCAATCTTCCAGAAGTTGTTGATCGACGTGAAAAATCCTTGAAATAAATGACTCGAAAAATTTTTACGATGAAGAAGATTCAATAAAATATTGACTCCTAAATTCAAATTCAATCAGAATAGTGATTACCACAAGATGTTGATATCCTATCAAACGAAACGAATCTCCGTATCAGGAATTTACAAAGACAAATTTTCGTCTTTGTAACACGTCATCAATTTACAACCATCGGCAATAATCAGATCTGCTAGAGATAATGATGAAGTGATAATTAGCATATGATTCATGTTTTTTGAATGTCCGGTACCGTTCAAAAGTTATACCTGTCTACCTTTCGGAACACCTTGTCAGACCAAACATCATTTGTGTTCACGATATTTATCACAAGTTCGTTAACACTATGTAGTGCCTATTCGAAGTATTTTCTGTCGTGATCATATTTCGACTGTACATGTCAGCTGATATATTGTTTAGTCTCTTTAGTAACCATTAGAGAACGAGCTAAATGAGAGCAGAACTTTCGATAAGTTGCAAAAATTGTATATGAGACTCGACACATCAGTGACATTATAACTTTTAACCTCTCGCCTTGTTTATCTTAACACATTGATTAGCAATTCATTTTCTGCGCATCATTCGGCGATAAGTTGAACTGAAGGCCGACTTTTCCCACACTTCAGACTAGAAAGTGTTACTATAATGCATCCAGCAATATTGTTGTACTACATGATATGCATTTCCATGAATGTATCTTATCACAATATTCTTAACGAGTCTCTTGATAGTCGAACTCCATCTTTAAAATCACTCTGTTTCTTCGGATCGATTAGATATTTTTGGACTCCAAAATGATCAACAAATAACTCGAATATAGCCGGGCTCTGACTAGGTACGATTCGTAAGATGCACACGGACCTGCATTAATCGTTCTCCAATCATTGTGTTTTTTTTTTTGCCATATTTCCTATCCTCAATTACCTAGACACCATTATTGCTGCCTACTGTACCCTCGAAACGAGTCAGAGGGCGGTTCACCCTTGAGCTTTATCGATGAAAATGGCTTGGAAAAGGAAAGTAAATTAAGCCGTAAATTCGTATGAGTCGCGGGAGCCAAGGTGTTGCTCTAGTTCTTTTTTCTATCTATCACAGATATCAGAATCATTATTCAATATTGAGTAAATTAGCTATAGGAGATTATCTAGGAGTTATATGAGTGGGAGAATATGTTCGAGGGGAGGCGGATGGCCGTGTAATATAAGTAGAAATAAATTCTGGGAGTAATTGCAGGTAGTTGCAGGTAGTGGGAGAGTTGATAGAAGAAAATCTGTTCGATAAATTAATTCTGGTTCATCGCCTCATTTTGACGAACAAGCCCAGAACACGAAAAATCATGCCTACTATAATTGATGGATTGAAATTGGATTACCAGGACGTTTTAATACGTCCGAGAAGAAGCAAGCTGAAGAGTAGAATGGAGGTGATTTTTTATAATTCTGAAAGTATCGAGTCTTGAATCTCGTCCAAGTGATCTTGAGGATCTTTTTTTTCCTAGGTCGACCTTTTCTCAGAAATGACTTTTCCATACTCGAAACACACCTCGAAGGCTATACCGATATTTGCATCCAATATGGATGGAATAGGTACTTTTGAAATGGCAAAGGCGCTCTCGAAGGTTCGTCTTATCAAATTCCATACCGAGAATTTTTTCATCAAACACGAGGGGGTGGTCCATGCTCAGTTAAGCTTTTCTATGTACAGTCATTCCGAATATAATTGAGTTTCACTTCGATATATTTCTTACAGGTATTTAGTATTTCAATATAATCTTCCGTCATTTTCAGCACGGTTTGTTGACGGCTATTCACAAGTACTACACGGTAGAGGAATGGAAGAAGTTCGCTAGAGAAAACCCCGAGTGCCTTCGTAATGTGTCCGTGTGTGCAGGTACTTCGGATTTGGACTTTCAACAAATTTCGGACATCATTAATTTTGCTCCGGAAATTGGATACATCACCTGTGATGTCGCCAATGGTTATTCCGAATACTTTTCAGAGTACGTTAAGAAGGTCCGCGCCGCTTTTCCGAATCATACGATAATCGTAAGTGGTTTCTGGCATTATTTTACCGTAATCATTATTCTTCATTTTTCTCGGTAACCATACAGTGGACTGAAATTTTTTTAAAGATCCTGAATCAACACTCATATTCCCAATACTAACAACTCGTATGTTGATAGGCTGGGGATGTTGCAACCCCCGAAATGGTTGAAGCCTTGGTAAATGCGGGTACTGACATTGTGAATATCGGAATCGGTCCTGGTTCCGTATGTACGACCCGTACCAAGACGGGAGTTGGTTACCCCCAGTTGAGTGCGGTCATCGAGTGCGCTGACGCGGCACACGGTTTGGGCGCCAAAATAATTGCTGTGGGTAACGATATTTCGGATCATGCGAAGGTGAAAAGGCAATAATTTACTATGTAAAATATGTAGGATGGAGGTTGTACCTGCGTTGGAGACATAGCGAAGGCTTTTGGGGCAGGCGCTGATTTTGTCATGCTCGGAGGGATTCTTAGTGAGCATGATCAAGGTGGGGAGGAAACAATGGAGAGAGATGGTGAACGATTCAAGCTTTTCTACGGATTATGTTCCTCTACCGCGATGAAAATACACTCCGGTGGAGTTGCCGAATACAGGTGATGAATTATAAATTGATTTTGGAGTAATGATCAGCCTGGAACCGAGTTTCTATTAAATTTAGATCCGTCGAGGGTAAAACCGTCGAGGTTCCTTACAGAGGAGACGTTGAAAAAACGGTATTGGACATTCTGGGTGGCCTGCGTTCGGCCTGTTCGTATGTGGGCGCTGAAACACTTCAAGAACTTCCTTCACGGACAGCCTTTGTACGCTGCACTCATGTAGTCAACACCGTCTTTGGACCATCGTGAAAAAAATTATCGCATTCTAAACGCCGATGAGCGATCCACAGGATTTAGATGATTATTTTCAACACATTTATTACCTGCATAAGATTTATTGAAACCATATTCATGTATATTTATCCACCGATAGCAATCCATCCAATATTGAAAGATAAGTTTAATGATTGAAAAAAAAAAGTTGTTGACATTCCCAGACGGCTTAACGTATAAACGTGAATCTTATTGCCAGTTTTATTGAAAAAGAAAATTACACAAGAATCGACAAAATTATCAGACACCCTACTTATTCAACTATTTCTTTCGATATCATGTCACCTACCTAGTGTGTATAAAAATATGAATAGTATCAAAATTTCAAGGAATTTGTATTTCGATATAAACAACAAAGTTTTCATGTGGGAGCAATAAAAAAAGGTGTTTGCTTCAAACGAAGCACCCTATTATTTACACAATTACAGAGAAAGAGAGCCTAGAGTTCAGATAGTCTGTGAGTTGGATTCTTTATCACGGCAAATAATCGGTAACCTTCAATTTAAACTTGGTCCAATCATCGAACTTCTGTACAAGTTCTGGAGTCATCCCAGTCTTCCATTGCTCTACGTTCCCACTCCGTAGAAATGTTCCCTCTCGTTTTCCGGGTCTAAACTTTTGAGACTCCGCTATGACGGATTCATTGTTCACCGCGGAATTCACTTTCATCCCCTTAAAACTTAAGTGCTTCTCGAGAACTGCGACCTCATCGCTAGTAAATTTCTTACCGAAGAAATTGGCTGTCTTTTTTATCACCGGAGGCAGATCCTGCTTAGCCCAGTTTTGGCTATTAGTGATTGACTGAAAATCCGAATTAAAAAATACACCGATTCACCTTTTTCATGTCCTCGTACTTGAGTAACAGAACGTTCGGCTGGTACCTCTCGCCCAATCTGCGAATATGAATCGATATTATGTGTATATTATTATGCTTCCGCTATGTGAATCTTTACTACACAAGCTAATCGTTAACTTTTATGCCAAGGCCATGCTACTAAGTAAACCGCTTATCAGAAGGAATCTCGAATGGAGGATTAATAAATACCTAGTTGAAGTTTGGAACGTTCTTGGAACGATTTTTGAAGAGTGATAAATTTTGATAGTTCGTTCCAAACTTCAACTAGGTTAATAAATGTGGTAGGGGGAATGACTTACATGACGAAACTCAGTAAACAGCGATACGAAGAAAATATCTAGAATGACAGTCATAATTTTGGGCGTAAGGTCACTTCAAAAATTCATATCATGGGTATTACCCAACACATAATCTAGATCACTTCTTGGAATTAGAATTTCCCCGAAAATATGACGTAACTCAAGAATCCGTATGCTACGGAAGGCTCCTTCAGTACCCGTTTGGTGCGAAGGTCGTACCACACGTTTCGGAGTGTGCAGATATAGGGGTCGATAATTTTTTAATTTATCTTCAAAACTTCATTATTTATTTCGCATACCTTTTCTGACTTCCTAGAGGTATATGGTAATTATAGAAAACGGTATTCACGTCGATTACACTAACTTATTCATTCGTATGAACTGTTATTTCAATTGGGAGCGCTACGAAAACTTTATCTGATATATGTTTGAATCTACGTACGATAAACACACTGATTATTCGGCCTTGTAGATTTCACCATTTATTCATAGATATACCATCCAGTTGTTATTTTTCTGTCTTTCCAGCTACGTCGTCGGCTGCTTAGTACCGCCCTTCAGTTTTACCATCGCGGTAGAATAACCACAGAAAAGGACCTTCCCGCCTGATATTTGGATCAAAATGGACAATGAAATGGTACGTCATATTGTCATAGAATAAAAACCAAAAACTCTACTTTGCGTAAGCGCACCATTCATTTTTCGAAATTTTAGTACACCCAGTTTTCATCTTTGCTTTCAGAACGGATCAAACTTTACCGTTGAGAACGATGTGCTTAAGGGCAACGAACTAATCTGTACACAAACAAAGGATTACACTAGTCTTGGAAAATATGTATTAGACAAATTCGAAAATGAACCAGATTTTGTAGGTCAGGTCAGTATGTGTTCTGTGAAATTACGAAATTTGATCTACTAACAAAAAAAAAACCTTCGAATTAGAACTACGGAATAAAACCCTATCATATACGATATCGTCTGTACAAACGGAAAGAATTACCAACGGATATTGAATCATGGCTTTTCAGATCGACGCAGTAACGCAAGAGGAATACACCTATGGAAAAATGCGAGAAAGGAGCGTCAGGTGCGCCCTGTGGATGAAAAGTCAGGGACTTGTTCCAGGGGATGTCATCGGACTTTGTTCTAACAATTCGTTGGACGTCGGGATGCCTTGCTACGGGGCGCTGTATCTGGGCGTGGCATTTTACCCTTGGGATACAGGATTGACTTCAAGTATGAAAATTAATTATATAAAAAACTATGTCTCGCGATGAACGTAACAATGATTTATGATATTCGCATTACGGCTCTTTATTTGCAGAGAACTTCGCACACCTTATGAACATTACTAAACCAAAGATGGTGTTCGTTTCTGAAGAACTAGTTTCGACTATCGTTGAGGCAGTTAATCAGGCAAAGCTCGATGCAAAAATAATTGTGTTTGGTAGAGTTCCCGGATTCCTTGAATACGAAAGCGTAATTGCTGAGCCAGGAGAAGATGAAGTCGAGAATTTTGTATGCACTCCGATCGAAAAACGAGAGGAAATCGCCGTTATTATGTCCACGTCTGGAAGCACAGGTCTACCGAAAAGTGTTGCTTTAAGTCACGGTGCTCTCCTCAACCAGTTGCACCAATCAGCTGAAGTTGGGATGAAAAATAATATGTGTATCATATTTACATCCTTATCATGGCTTACTTCGATGCTGTGCCTTTTTATGAGCCCTTATCTAAATATTCCCCGAATGATAGCGCCACCATTTGAAGAAGATTCTGGGTGTAAGGTCATCGAAAACAATAAGGTAAAATAGTTGAATTCAATCAACCGTGATCTATTTGCAATTCTTACTCTCATCGGCAGGTCGACTGGGTATTCATGGCTCCAAATATGATAAACAGACTCCTAAAATCCGGTGCCTTCACGAGGTACAATTTCTCTTCTGTGAAACAAATTTTTTGCGGTGGATCAGCGCTAAGTATCGCATCTCAAGAAGCCATGGCAAAAGTCTTGCCAAACACCAAGCTTAACATAGGCTATGGATCAACGGAATTCGGTGGCTGCCTGTCAATAACAATGCCTGACTCGAAACTTGGCTCAATTGGTCAGATTTTATACAATAATCAATTGAAAATCGTGGATCCAAACACTGGGCGAAAGGTAGGGGCCAATCAATGCGGCGAGTTTTGGCTGAAAGCTCCAACTATGATGAATTTCTACTACAATAATCCAGAGGCTACGGCTAGTGCAGTAGATGAAGAAGGTCGATACGTCATATACGTTGGTTACGCGCTAGAATTGCGAGTGTTATTTTTTTCGTTAACAAAGATTCCATTCATTTTGATTCAGGGTGGCTACACTCCGGGGATCTTGGCTATTATGACGAGAATGGCGAGATCTTTATGGTCGACAGGTTGAAGGAGCTGATAAAGTATCGTGGTTTTCACGTCTCTCCATTGGAAATTGAAACTATCCTCTTATCTCATCCAGGGGTGGCTGATGTGGCCGTTATAGGGCTGCCACATCCTATTGACGATGAACATCCTCTTGCTTTCGTTGTTAGAACACCGAATTCAGGCAACGAGGTAGAATTTTTATATCAAAGCAGGGACACTATTGGACGACTGATTGATTAAAAATTTCGAAAGTATTAGCTCGTGGTCCCTTTTTCGAAGGGCACACAATACTTGCAAGTCTCACATCTCGTTCTCAAAACCTTTCAGGTCACTGAAGCGGAGTTGATCGATCTTGTGGCCGCTGAAGTAGCAGATAGCAAGCGGCTCCGTGGTGGCATCAAATTCATCGATCATATCCCAAGAACCGCATCAAATAAAATCCAACGGCACGTACTGCGTAGCTTAATAACGGTGTGAAATGTTAAGGGAAAAGTAATCCTCGAACACATTCGCGGCTATCTACTTGCGACTAGAATTTGTCCATGGCTATTCGTTTTTGGTATTCTCTACGTCTGTTTGCGCAATGAACATTGACTCACTGCACAATTCCGGAAAGTCACACAACAGACTTCCAAGGCTGCACCGAGGTAATAAAACATTGTTCAAATAATTCGGCTAAAGATTGATGGTTGACTCTGCAGCATGCAATATTTTCGTATCCGACGTTGGTGTTTTCTTCTTACCTAAAATTATAGATGTTCTAGAATTTATATGCCATAAAGGATGATATGTACGAGCGCAGTCAACATCACATTGTTACTATGAAATATATCATTAGTCTATTTGACCCACAATTGCGGCATTTAACTTTGGGGGGGGAAATATTACGTTGATTGTTAGTCATGTAAGTGTAACAGAGCAGAGTAGAACGCAAATCGTAAAATTGGCACTGGACCAATTTCACTGCTTGTGAAATCCGAGGATTAAATAACGCGGCACTGTTCTTAAACTGTAAACCAAGTCTCTGATCTATAATTGATTTTACATACTACAAACAACGCTAATTATTATAAATCTGGAATCCAGCGCCGAGATTCTGACTCACAATCAGCTCGAAGGATATATAAATGGAATTTTAGTGTCACGTCGAAATTTCGTTATGGTGGATCATAGGCTCTTTTTCATTTTCGCTCTCCAGAACAGCGAGGTTTTACCATTTCAAATCTGACTTGAATTAATTGTTTGAAAATTCTTGTGAGAGTCAAATAAAAAGAACACAGAATTATCTTCCTAACTTAACGAAATCCAGTTCTAGCTACTACGAAAAATATTTCTGCCGATTTCTATATTGATATTGAAATGATCGATGAGCACTTTTAAGGATTTATTTAGTGCCTGTGGAACGTGGTACCCATTTATTCGATCGCTGATCGTGATTTCAATTATGATAATCGACAGACACGCGTTTTTCACAATGGGAAATTTCATTAGGATTAAAAATTATGCATAAGATCTTTATTATTCTGGGTGTGTACGATAACGCGATATTAACGTTTACTCTAAAGTAACATTGGCAAAGTTCCATCGTCAAAGATTATAAGCAAAACTTAAACTGATGGGGCACAACAAACATTTGCATATGTTGTTAGGACTCAAACGGGATATAAAAGATTATACATAGCTTTATAATATGAGCTTTATTTATAAAAAGGTTCTCAGAACTTTGACTCAATCAAAAATCTTATCCCAAAACTTTATACTAATGGGTAATCGATTGTCGCTCAAGAACAAAGATCTCGTACCTCCATATTATCCCGTTACAGACTAACAATAAAAGTTATTCAAATTCCGATATCAGTTCATAGCAAATTACGAAATGAAATTTGACTCAGTGTTAATGATTTTATGAATAAAACAATGCTAGTAAAAGAACAAACTTTATTTCACACAACCAAAATTTCCTATGCTATCGTAGATGAGAATTTAATTTAAGCCATCAAATTAATTACATATGCATAAAATGTGATTCTCTGAAGCTGAAGAAACGAAATAATATTTCTCTGTTTCACCAACTCTTAATCCTTCTTCGCCGTTAAAATATGCGATATATTCTTCATTCATCGGGTGTAAATATCAATCAATCTGTTATCGGGGAATTTGAATAAAAGGTATACATCATACAACGGAGAGAAGAAAACAAAACTCAATACATTATATTATTTAAAATTCCGCAAATATTGTTGATTTTTCTTACTCGCTGTCCAAATATTATTCCGCAGTAAAGTATACGCGGTATAAATATAAATTGTTTTTCCTCCCTCGCAAATGGGTTTTGCCAGTTTACTATGGTACGTAAATTTATTAGGAAACCGTCTCTCAGAACGCAATTCATTGTAACGTTGCAGCGCAAGTGCAGCACGTATGCGAAACGACTCGCGCGTTAAAAGTCGAAAAACTTGGGTGCTAGTCTCGTTGAGTGACAACGAACTGTGACAAATTACCCCGCGTTTCGTCTACACCAGGTGGTCTTTCAACCGGAGCTTCGCCAACAATCGTTTATCTCTAACCGTATACCTATAACATTCTAAGGAAACACTTGTCACTATATTATGTTTTTTTTTTTTCTCTTCCAGCCTTAGAACGGTAAACACAAATTGTATAATACACGAAAAATGATTTATCTTTGATTCGGAAAAGTCGATTTTTGTATACAAGACAAACCCGAACCTTTTTTTTTTTTTTCTCGTGTAAACGGCTAGACTTTTTAACATTCATGCTTCGAATCCAGCGCTAGACGTAACCCCGCTATAGCATGTCAAACGAGCCCGACTGCAGAGGGATCTAATAATAATACGTGTACGTAGGTTGTAAGGTTGTACTATACATACACCTCCTCTCTGGCCCCAAATTCAAGCGAGTTGTGAACCCAGAATCTACAGCCCGTTTACCAGTAGATTTCATTTTAACGTGTTCTCTCTAATTTCGCAACGATCAAGAGCGTTTGAATTTCAATTGTATTCAAATCCTAGATTCGATGATATCACGGGTTATGGTACATGCAACATTCTTATCATTTAGTGAATTAATTCGATCGCAAGTAGAGCCATTTGGATGGTGTCCAACGCGTTATTTCGAATTCTCAAATGCATCGGCGTGGTTTAAAAGCCTCCGATTGCTTCACGACTCACGACACCTCCGAGCGTATCTCTGAAGAGTGTTAAATCTATTTATAGTTATCGGGGAATATTCGAAAAAAAAAGAAGAAAGAAACTAGGTGAAATAATTAATCCGAGTGTCGGAATTAGTTGTCGTTTTCTTCATTTTATAAGGTTATCCGAATCCAAAGGCATAAAAAAATTGCACGAAATTTTTTCCATTCATTTATCAAGATACGGCGTACACAATTTTTATTGCGAACGGCGCATTTGTTTCCCCCAAATTCATTCAATTTTTTCATCATTGTACGAAAAATAAAGCGTCTATGAGATGATGTTTTTCGTATCGGATGTGCAACTAATGAGCAATGTGGTTGTATTTTTGTAATTTCTGGGAAATCTGAACGGCTTCAAAAACACGGTGAAAAATAAAAAAATTCCATTTTTTTGCACACTGACAGCAAACGTCCGAGATATAATGCGCTACTTCATATCCACCACCAGATACATTTGAAAATCGTTGAGATACGAGCCAAATAGCTCAACGACTCTGGTCCATCACTGAAAAAACTATACAATAACATCCTTGAAACGACGAATTAAAAAAAATATATTTTTCTACAGATAAAACACACCGCTCCACTGACAACAAGATCGAGAGTAAATGCAGTCGAAGATTTTAGCGATCATTAACGAACCAGTGTCGTCGGAAAATGTTCTATACATCATCATATTTTTATTAACTGACTGATAATCTCGATGACAGTTCAAATCCTAGTTCAGCGTTCTCAAGTCCGAAATGATAGTCGTCAAAATTGATGAAAAAAAGCGCACCTATTTTTATTATAACTATTCCGGAACATAGCGTATCGAATTATACAGTGTAAATTTGACTCCCTTGAGTTGATAATCCACGAGATGAAAAATTTTTTCCTCATCTATTTTCGTACCAAATATTTAAATTTGTTTATTCCCTAACCGTTGTTCCCATTATTTTTTTTTTCCTGCGTGATGAATCGAAGCTTTGCTACGCGAGAACGGATTTGAAATGACGACCAGGAAATTGAACAGACGACTCCCACGGGCCAATGTAATGAAAGTTAGCAGGCAATCCGTTCTTTTATTTCTTCTACTTGTTTTACTTCTTTTTTTATAGACCATAGTTAATCATCACGAGTACGTAAATTTTGAACAGCGGTAAAATTTGGCTTAAAAAAAAAAAAATCACGTCCGTATGTTTAAAGAAAAAGGTGATCGTCGCGTTTTAGAATATCACCCGTCCCTGATTTATACGTTATAACTGTTTCGGGTACTCAAAAGCTTTTCTGGCATTGCTATTAATGCTTGACAAAAGGTAGGTCAATGCAGTAATCCCAAAAGCTTGAGAAACTACAATCTTTGAAAATTGGCTTCTGCAAATTATGTCGACAGCCAACAAGAATGATCCACATCTCGTTCGTAATTGTCGATGCGAATTGCGGAGCGTAAAAAGGAATCCTCGGAGAGGGAATTTTTCGAAAGATCCATTCACGAAAACTTGAGTCTGTAAAACTGACGACGTTTCATATCGCTCAGCATCCAATTTTCAAATGTATGAAATTAAGCTAAGACTAATGATACACCGCAAGCTCGAAAGCCCCGGGCGCGGGTCGACCTGGCCAAGCGATCATCAGAGCTTCTTTATCGGCGTAGTATAAGATCGGAAAAGCGACGAAGAGAGGCCGTAAAGAAGGGGGTGGGAAAAGAGGGAGGTAGCTTTCTGTCGTATTTCGACCATCGTTGTGACTACGACGTGTTTTCCCCGGCAGAACTCGCACCACGCTTTCCCATTTCGATTTTTTGGACTTACGCCCGAACCCCAGAGCCGTTTTCTCCCAAGTCCCGGTTGCCAGTTGCTTATACCGTTTCCAAGAACTCTTTGATTGGCTGGAAATCCATGGTGGTGAGGGACGGAAGAGGGTGCAGCGAGCGGATACTTTTTTGCTGCAGGACGCAACCGCTATACCGGTACCCGTAGCACAGAGATATTATAACCTCCGGTTCCGTAAGACGCCGGTTCAGTACAAATCCCGGAGGCACTTTAGGACCATCCATATTCAGGGGGGAACAACCAGAGTTTGTTCCATTACCGATAGCTCTCAGTGTATAAAACTATTATTTAAAAAATCAAAAAAAAAAAAAAAATACTACTTCACCATGGTATGTTCTATTGAAGATATCGTAAGTCGACGCCCTGGTAAACCAAAATACCTACATTTTTTTTCTATTTTTTCTTATCTAATTTTTTTTTTCTCCACTCACGTACTGAATATTTTCAAAGAATGCCAATTGATCTAATTTTCTATTTGTTGTTTTTTTTTCAATTGACTGATTATAATATTTTCACCGTTCGATGATCGCTATTTGTTGTATCAATCTTTTAACACAAAATTTAACTCGCTTTATTTTTAATTATTCAGTTGATAATTTAACCATAGTTTTTTTTTTTTATTTGTCTTTAATAATTGAGAAAAAATTACTTTTGATTTTTGACTTGAAATTTTTTTTTCATTTTTTAACCACTGCTTTTTACGCGAGGGAATATTTTTGCGATTACTTATTTGAAAGATCGGTGATATTTTCTTGTTTTCCTCGGACGTGAGTTCCGGTCTTCCTCCATTCATTCTCTCCACTCTATGTGTCGTTCTTGTACATCCTGATTCCGTGAATAAAGTGTTCAATTATGTGCGTAAATATATTACATAAAAATTTATCGATTCTCTGGTGGCCATTGATATATTTAATCTGAATATTCGTCGTCTAAATTTTGAACATTATGTGGGTGGCCGCTGATAGAATTTAATGTGTTCTGAAAATGCAAGTTTCCATAGAATTTTGAATCGTTACTGAAATCGAAGAGCTTTTTATTTTACCAAATTACTATTTCGTGCAATACACGAGCATGAATCAAATAAACCAAACATTGTAACAGAGAAAATTACAAATATAAAGGCGAGAATAAAGATTAAAAGAAAAAAACCATTCTTAATTTCGAAATATTGGAAAGCACGCTCAAATTAATTCGACTTGTAAGATAATTGGCATCATTATAGCATCTTGTATCGTTAAGACTAACATAACAAGTATAATACTAATTTTTAATTACATGATCACAAGCAAGGCTTTTTTTTCTATGCGGATAGTAATTTTTCAAAATTTACACGGTTTTCATTTATTTATTTTTTTAATTTTTTTTATATGTGCGGTGAAATTTTGAATCAATCGTGACAATTTTTTTCCTTAATATTCTATAATTTTATTCTGAAATATTGCCTCCGTGGTTTATTACTCATCATTTTGAGGCTCATTGCACTTCTTGGCAAAGCAAACGTTAGTGTCTTTACTAAATTTTCGGTTTATCTATAGCAGCTCAATTCCTTGCCACCGAACAATCACATTCGAATTCAAAGATTCATCGAACATATAATATAATTAATCAATCATTGGTTCTAATTTGTTATTTCAATACTTTCTATTCATTTTAGGCCGATGAGCTGCCCCCAGAACAAATCGCAGGTAATTAAGAACAGTAAATTATCTGATAATATTACGTCACTTATTTTTTCGCCGATGGATCTTAGTGAAGAAAATTTTCCGAGACGTCCGAATGGATAGCTTTTATCGCAGTGAAAATTATTGCAGGATTGGAAAATCCATACCTATATTTAATATAGGTTGTATATTCATCGGGATCTTTAAAACGCTAACATTATAGTCAGCGCAGTCCAACCCCCGCGGTAAAATACGATCGGCTATTTATAAATCCAATAAAAAAGTACAAGCATCAAATAACACGACGGCGCAAGCTTTCCGTAACAGCCGTTTTGGCTCCTATCGTTCGTGAATTGTTATTATTACATTATTATCGTTGATATTTTACAATGACGGATGTAAAATCGATCGGATTTTACTTCGTTCAATTAAATTATGTGATCCGAAGCGTAATTGCAAAAAATAAACGAGGGTCGCGATGAGATCCGGAAGTCATCAACACCCTCACCAGCTGTTCTTCTTCGCATTTTGAGCTCGGAATATGATTTATAAATTTTGATAGCTCCGCTCTTGGATTTTTTTTGTTTCTTCTCTTCCTCCTTTCTCTTTCGATATTTTTCTTCATTTCCCTCTCACACTCTCTCCCTTCCTCTTTCACTCGATTCTAAGAGAGTTTATTTACGTTTGATTCGATTAGCAGCAGCTGCCTCCGGCTAAGTATAGAGTGGGCGTTACGCGTACCTATATAGATACGAGACCTGTAGCTCGACGAAAGAACTCCTACAGGTCTGAAGTCTGCCGATAGCTGTGGCGAAGTATCAAGTAACGATTATTCAGGCAATGTGAACAGCAAAAATAGACATTTCTTATAGTCCGTTTGAGAAAGAATAACGTTGAAAAACAGTCGGATGACAGGATCTTTATACCCATGCTTGAGAAAAAATCAGCAGCGAGATAGAGGAAGCGGACAAAAAATGTATAAAGTAACCGTCGTATAAATGGTAGTAATTTTCCGATTTTTAACTTCATGAAAACCCTCTTTGACAACGAGACTTTTTTATATTTTTTTTTTTATTTTACTATGTTACGATCGACGTCAATAGGTATTCGAAAAGCAAATTAGTTATTGACGTCAGTATTTTTTTATAATTGGCAGAAAATTTTATCCGGCCATGTATTTAAGCGTTGAAAATTTTTTTTTCGTATTTTTCCTCTCTAAATTTAGTAACTATTTTATGTATATATGATCCCGGAATAATATAATTTTGTTATTTTTCTTCAACTTTTTTTTTCAAACAGTTTATCATCTCAAGGTTTTAAAAAGCGAAGAAATGACTTGTCAAATCCATATATCTCAATCAAGATAAACTAGGATACTGCCAGATAAAAATTAATTGAAGATAAATTTTGTTGTTATACTTATATAATAGCAACGCGGAATGGATCAGCGCGTTGGGGGTCAATGTTCAAAGTAATATACATTGAAAGTAATATATTGACTCCCCTCTGCGTTATCGGAGGCGCAAATATCGAATTAGTAAGAACGATAAATAAACGTGATATCTGCTAATTTGAGAAAATCATTACTCATCGGTACAAACAAACAGGTGCCGGGAATACCAAGTGTAAGCCGAGGGCGTTAACACCCGGTAATATAAATATGATCGAAATACCCCAGGCAGCGGATTGAAGTTCTTTTCAAAGTATATCGGAGTTCCGAAATTGTAAAATTTAGATGAAAACTCTAGTAATCGATCAATGATGAAAACTTCTAATCCAATTTTTGAATTTGCGATCGCTGGGTACCGCATTCATTATCGTTTTTTTTTTTTTTTGTCTAATGTAAAAGAAATCGGAAGGAATTATTTCGACAATTTCGGTCCATTTGATGGAAAACGATACAAGAAATTCTGGCAAAAAAAATCTCATATATCAGTCTTTACCTCGGATGTATCTTGAAAACGTATAAACAAAGATGGCTGATCTCGACAGGCTGATGGTCTTCTTTAGAGAATTGTAAACAGTTTAAATATCTGACGTCAAATGTGCCTTGTACATGATAATAAGATTCCCCTTAATATCGTTGAAGTTAAGAAAAATCCTTGAAAATCATCTCGATCAAAACTAGAAAGACGATCACGTTATTTGACATCAACACAGCCTACATCTTTTGCTCACTTGGCACGCGGAACAGACATCGTTAATTGACATCATCTAAAATTTATAACGAAATAATAGTTTCTTTTTTTAATTTTAATTTTGCTTTTTTCAGTTCTGCGCAAGGCCTTCGACAGCTTTGACCGGGAAAAGAGCGGTAGCATCCCCACCGATCTCGTAGCAGATATTCTCCGGCTTATGGGACAACCGTTCAACAAAAAAATTTTGGACGAACTCATCGATGAAGTTGACGCCGACAGTGAGTATAACGAATGAATATTCTATCCCAATAGATGAAACGTCCAACTGATTTCCGGAAATCATCTTACGAAATGAAATAGAATGAGAGTCCAAAAGGGGGGACAAGAAAAAACAGAACAGATGAATTATAGAAAGCCATTGTAAAGATGATGTTTGTAAAATATGCTGTATAATATTTAGAATAGGAAATCGCGAGCATTTCAATATCGTAAGGCATAGTCGAAGGAGATGGCGAGTATCACGTTTCAAAGGTCTAACATACGAAGTAGTTCAAGCTAAGTTTGGTCAGACCTCAGACGTTGCCTTCTTTGGGTTCCCCTCCTCGCGTTCGTTGCCCTCTATATACTCGTCACTTTTATGCTTGCCCTGGGAAATTAAAATTTTTAACGAGGCTGTTGCCTGAGGCCTTAGCTGCATCAATTTTTTTCGTCCTTGCAGATCATGCTAGAACTTTTATATTTCTTCTTTTCCTATTTTTTCATCTATAGAATCTGGACGCCTAGAATTTGAAGAGTTTGTGACGTTGGCCGCCAAATTCATCGTTGAGGAAGATGCTGAAGCACTGGAAAAGGAATTGCGAGAAGCTTTCCGACTTTACGACAAGGAAGGTGAGACAGAAAGGGGAAGGAAAAATACTTATGGAAGTTTTAGAAACAAGCCCCTCCGTCGAAGAAACTAAATCGCTCATAGAAAGTTGCGGGGAAAGGGAAAAAAAGGAAAAAAACTATGGTCATAAAATCCTTGGCAATATTTTTATTTTGTTGCATAATTCACATACTCAGTGTTGAAGGAAATCAATCAAGGAATAACAACGTCTGATCAGTTTTTATTTATTTCAGTTCAAACTTACAGGAACTAAAATTTTTGAAATTCGCAGAATATACTACCTCAGTTTCTAATTTATTTTTATTTTCACGTACTTTGTTAACGTTCATTTTTGAGGGGCGATCAAACATCGGACTTTTTCAAATTGGACTGTGGCCCACTTTCACGTGTGGGCGTTCGACTGTTTACCCAAACTTACAAAAATTGTTCAACTTCTCAAATTATTCTTTAATTAAACGCCCTACGAACTTGTATCGTTGTTTCTCACATTCAAATCTGAAGAAAAAAAAAAGGATTGACAATTTTTATCCGTACAACGGTTCATTGAAAAGATTTTTTTTTTTTTCATATTTCCTCAGGTTTTAACTAACCGATTATATAGATATATTTTTGCACACGGCGACTTATGTCTTACGAAATACGTCGCGTCTCGGACTTTAATCGGAATATCATCGTGGATTCGAAAATTCCCTCGTTTCATCTCTTATTTTCACTCTCTCGGGTCTCCATTTCTTTTTTTTTTTTTCTTTTTTCTTTTTTTGATTTTTTCTTTTTTTTCTGTTCTTTTGGATGGTAGCCAAACGTTCACGCAGCTGCAGTAGGCAGACCCCTTGAATTTAGCAAGTTGCCGTACGGTAGTCGCTAACTGTGAATAGCTGCAAGTTCTTGGAATACATTGCCGAGCAGTTAAAAGAGTAGGCTTGTTTACCAGAGTAAGCAAGACGGCTTGGCGGAGAAAAAGGTGGGAAGTAAAGGGGGATAATATATTATCGGCTACTAGCCAACTTGTGCCTTCAAGCATCACGTTTATCTGGCCTATCGTGAATTATAGTTTCTACCAGCTCGCCCGAAATCTTAAATACTGATCGAGGCCTATTATCAATCACGAAATGCGATTGCATCAGATCTGCCCAACCTCCGTTATTCATTCATTTATTTTTTTCCACTCGGTTACAAATTAACAACATGTTTTAAAGAAAATTTAGGAAAAAAAAAAATAGATCCGCACAGCCCAGACGTAAATTATCTCTCTGCTCGGTTTCACATTTGTTACTCTCGCGTATCGTCGTTCTCATTTCAACCAAGTAACAGGTGTTTTCTTTCGTTCTTATAATTCGTGAAAGGAAACTAGAAATAGAACAATTGACAGTCCAGTTTGAATTTACTTTACTTTTAGTACCGCGGGCAATCGACTGGCCAATTACCTGGTTTGTTCGACTGCCTGCAATGCCAATGATTTTACTATATGTTTTTTCATTTAATTTTTTCGGTTTGATATTTATACATTTTTCGTTATCACACACCGCTTTTCAGGCAACGGATACATTCCCACCTCGTGTCTCCGCGAAATCCTCAGGGAACTCGACGATCAGTTGACGGATGAGGAACTGGACATCATGATCGAGGAAATTGATTCCGATGGATCTGGAACCGTCGATTTTGATGGTATGAAACTTATACAGATCTTACGACATTGCTACGATTCAAGTAAAATTTCATCGCTGACATGAGTTGGTTACTTTTATTTGAAAAACGACATTTTGACAGGCTCAAGTCTTGAGGCTGTTTTTCGATGTGCTATTAAAAGATGGGGCGGGAAACGCTGGAACGTTACGCGTTGTTGAGTCCGACTAAACTAGAACTGTTTCAATGTTGAATGGCTTTTGATTATTTATACATCCGACGCATCTGGCGTTGTCACTAGTCATTTTTTTTATCCCCTTAATATTTCCGAACGCTGACAACCGACCTTTATTCGATGAAGTTTTACTTTGATTTAATTCATTTGAATTTTTCCCTATCTATTTATTCTTATAATCTTTTTCCTTACAGAATTCATGGAGATGATGACCGGAGAATAATTTGCAGCAAAAGCACATCCGACGTCCGTTTAAATTGTGCCTAATCGAAAGGAACGTGTGCCTAAGACGCATAATCGACTAATTAATTTACAACTATTTTTTATCACTGATAAATATTACGTGTAATTTCAATTATATATTTATATATATTTAATTCAATGATTATATAGTTTATTACCATTAATACGTCATGACGCGTCTAGAGAAATTTTTATACAAAAGAAAAGCAAACAACAAACAAAGAGGGAAAAGAATAACAACAACGAGATACATAAAAAAATAAACATTCTTATTGGATTTGAATATTGGATTACTCCTCGTATTATAGAGGATATTTTCACCACCACGGCAGCTTTATTCAATTTATAGGTATAAAGCACACACGTTTTTATCTGCTACTATTTCCACGAGCCTAACAAATAACGTATATGGATTATACTCGACACACATGTATATACATTTACCATGTATTAAATATTTTTATTTCTAGACTGCCAAATTCTTTTTCTTTTTTTTTTCTTAGGAGCAGTACACATTGTTATACAAAATAAATTTGAATAAAAATTTTAAGTTTCTATTACATATACTACTATATGCAGACACAATATGTTATGCAAATATACATCGGACGTTTGTCAATCATTTTTAAATAAGTCGTTATAGGAATTTTTTTTTTCCATACGACTCACTTAATTGATTCTTTTTTTTACTGAATGCGTACCGTTGGCGTATGGGCATAACATGGTAACAAATGATGATCAAATGCATGCAATGATGGGCTGGGATGGATTTTTTAATTAGTTGATATGAACCTTTCACATCACGATTATATCTATACATCACGCTCCATTCTGTTAAAGAATTATTGTCCTACTTGTAATGATAAGAATGCAAAAGAAAATTTTTATAAAATTATATTGAGGTGCGACAGAACGTACGGGAGAATTTGGATGCCACTGAATGCCATGTTGTTGAAATTGCTACAGAGGTCAGCTTGAATCGGATGTTGACAAATAGAGAGCACAGAACTTTTGTGGACAATATTATTCCAGAGTTAGAAGAAGAAAGGAATTTCACTTCAGGAAATGCACAGGAAAGAGGGAAAAAATACGGTGAGATTTAATGTAATACGAAAAGTTCTGCGGTACCGATAGTAGGTACAGGTACTGTCTCTTGAATTAATTTGAATTATAAATTTAAAAAAAATTGTGGCCTGATGAGAGTGTGAAGTATGAACTTCATCAGAATCTACAATATAAAATCGGCCTATGAAGCAACTTGAGCTATGTTATATCCGTAATACACGCGTAACAAACGCGAATACGCTGATCAAATTAATCTAGAATCAAATCCCATCGAGATATCCTGGATTTTTCACTTTTTTCCTCGGTAAATTGGCGATAGCTCGATCAATTTTATAGATAAATTAATTCGCCTTGCAGATTCGGAATCCTGAAATCAAAATACATCAGAATAGCGTAGAAAACTCTTTAAACAAAATGTAGATTCTTCTTCCAGATTTTGAGAAAAAACTAAGGCTATGGGCTTGGTGTTTTTTTGGGGTAAAAATCGAGGTATTTGCAAAATAAATTGCAGGGCGCTTTTCCTACGTATTTCCGCGTAACGAACACGAATACGTTAAGTAAATCAAGCTAGAAACGAATCCTATCGTAATAATTCAATTTTTTCGGCCGCAAGTCGATGAGTTCGCGATAACCTAATCGATCAATAATTCTGCAATTCAGTATATTCCTGATTGATGACATTCTTTTCTTCTGTTACAAAAGGAAAAAATTGGCAGCCTCGAAATATAATTGTTTATTATATTTGTGAACCGCATAAGTGAACATAATTTATTTATCATGCAGCCATTGATCATGTACTTTCTGGCATAATTGTGATAATAATTTATCGAAGAACTTCTAATAATTTGATTGTAACAGATTTATTGTAAGAGGAGATTTTTCTGAGAGAATAAATCCCTAATCCACACTTTAATGTGTTGAAAATTCAGTTTCTCCCTTCTATTCATTCGTCACTAAACAGCCCCCTCAAATTGAAAGTTTAATTAACGTCGAACGCATCATCGACATCCTTTGTAAGCAACACATTACGACATCAAGCCCTGAATCGGACCGACTCATCGCATGGATATATGATAAGTATAAAACTGCGGCCGATCAGTTTTCATAAAATGGTCTCCTTGCTCACAATATGGCACAGAGATCCGAAAACTGATCGGAAATTTTTCTTTTTTCTTTTTTTTCGCGTTTTAGTCATTGAGTAATGAATAATTCATTATTAATCGTTATTAATCAAATTTCATACAAAAAATTCACGCCTTAACTGATTGATTAATATTGGTCAATTGCAAAAGTTTATCCGAGTTCGGAGCATGATGTTAAAATCTGATCGATCGTAATCTTGAAACGGTCAATTACGGATGTGTAAATCGGTATTCGGTCCTCGGAGCATCTTGTATTATATGTAGATCCTTCTTTACGCCTTACGGCAACGGCAGTACGGCCGCAGCAACCAAAGCGGCGACATCAGCAGCGACATCGGTAGCAGCGCGCAGATCCTTGGAGAACAGAGAGAGAGAGAGAGAGAGAGATAGAGAGCGAGACAGAGACAGACAAAGGTATTATAGCTACACGCAAAGATCAGTACGCAGTTGCTATTGCGCCACAGTTCTCTATTTTATTCAAATTTCTTCGATCGCGTTGTGAACAAAAACGAACGGAAAATCTTCCGAATCTTTTACTTGTTGAATTTGCTTTCCAGTTTTATGAAAATAATAGCTCGGGAAGAATTGTTCGGTTTAATCTACATATTTAGAATGAGTGCTAGATAAACAGCAGCTATTGGAGGACCTCCTCTATCATCGGAAATTTCGTGAATTACGTAGCTCGGACATATTTCTTATAAGAAGTGACAAGCCGTGTTTTTACCATCCTTTTTTAGTGGTCCCGATCGGTCCTCTTTTCGACCGGTAGAATTTTGGGCGAAGGTAATACGACGTGAAAGCAGAATTTTTATAGACTTTGAATAATAATTGAAACCGTTGGTGAGGAGAATCAAGATCCTTTTGCCTAAACTAAAACCTTTGAATCCTTGTATATTGAATTGAAAAAGGTAGTGTCATGGATTCGGGCGAGTAGGATATAATTTGTCGTCGGATTTCCGAGCAACTATACGTAATTGATTGGACGTTTATAAATTCCTATATCCGTATGCTTATACATATAATAATTGATCTCGGAATAGTTCTGTGCGACTTTGAACACTATGAATTTTTCTGTCTATCGAATTAAGGAAGTTATCGTCGGGGTTATGGTTTAAGAATATTCTTCGTTATTATATTATACTGAACAAATTTATTCATATATGTTAAGTGCAATTTCACAATTTTACTCCATTTCTTAGATGATATTTTCTTATTTCAGGTTTATAAGCCATGGACATGGGATTGGCCTGGTTCTTCGCAGTATTCATTCAACTTCAAATTACGTTGTGCAGGAGTCACAGGTCATCGGACAACATTTCGCAGGTATTTAAATTATTTACATTTTCCCTTTCCGGACCGACTCCTCGCTAGTATCGAAACGGGTCGTTACGCAGACATCACGAGATGCATGGGAACGGGGCGAAAACTGAAGTTAAGCGAATAGTGGCGATAGAAATAAATTTCGGCATAGATTTTTATATGGTAGGTTTATTAGGTCTGGACATGTTAGGAAGATTTTCTCAGCTCGCGCTTCAGTTTTGTGATCTCACTGCCCGTGCCGGAGCTCGGAGCTGATAATATTTCAGTACTTTTGGGACATGGTCAGCTTTTCACAAAGCCCAAGTTCTCTGTCGTACGGCTTTTATTGTACTTTGAACTCAATAATTCGTCCGATATTCACGGGGTAGGAAAGCATCTGTCGGTTGTACACGTTTATAGGGTGTATAGCGTCACACCTTTTACCTATAAATACGTATAAATGTATACGATGTTGGTGTAACGTAGCCTTTATGAAATTATCAAAAACCGATTGCCCACGCGCGATCGTCCGGCTTGGAATTTATCTCTCCTGTGTTGAGCTGCTCGCAACGCTCATCAAGCTGCAGGTTTTTTCTTCAACCCCTAAATCTAAATTTTCCCAAAAAATTAATCATGCTCTGTATTTTTCTTAAACTATCGACACACTCACTGGAAAATCTATGCGCGATTCAATCTTCGTCAGATCATGCCTATTCGTTATATTTAAGAAAAAAACAACCTGCTGAATCAGAGAGTCTGTAAAAGGTACACCGAAAAGTTGAAGAATATTCTCCGTGAAGATGGAAATTCCCGCAAATAAGAAATCCTTTTTACAACCAACTGTATATTATGCATAACACATACCGAATTATCACGAGTTGCGAATTGTAGTCTCCTGATGTTTAATTACTGCTTGCTCGACAGCGAGTTGACCGGTCTTAGAAATTCCTCGAAGTGTTACTCGTTCACTTTAGGTTGCAGTTCAGGTCACATTAACTTAGATCATTGTCCGTCTGGTTGAGCATGCACTCTCGCTCATTCAACGGTGCAACTCAGCTGTATCTTGATCCGATCGTCAAACCGATATAAATCGATTCATTTCCCATTATACATAATGATGCAACCCCTTCATCAGCTATACTATGTAATGATTGATAAAACGTAGAAATCATCAAGATTAGGCTTCAGCTAACCTTTGATTATTTTGAATATTTTGCCAAGTAAAATTTAGCCTCTTCGTATACGATCGTGCGAATAAAGATTTTTTAACTATGTCGATCTCAGGAATCCGAATCCGGTATCCAAATTTACTCGTATTTTGAATTAAGCAAGTTAGCGTCATAACTTTGGGCTGAAAGTATCCTTTGTTGTTGGAATTTCGAACAATTACAATCAATTATGCATTTACGTATCCCTTTCTTCATATTTATTCCATGATGATATTCTCAACTGCAGATCCGTGTTCTAACACTATGAATTCATCTATCTGTTTGATTGAGGAAGTTAGCGTCGGGATTTTGGTTTAGGAATTAAATTATATTGTTCATTGTTATACTCTGAATGAATTTATTGATCATATATTTTTCGATTCAATTTTACAGTTTACTTTATCTCTTACATAGTCAATTTCTTATTTCAGCTTTATAATCGATGGACATGGAATTTGCCTGGTTCTTTACAGTATTTATTCGACTTCAAACCACGATGTGCAGGAGTTACATGGCATTCAAGAATACTTTACAGGTATTTACGCGTTATGAATTAATTATCAGTCAGTATAAAATGATATAACCTAATATGATATAATATAATATATTATAATACAATATAATATACATATATTTGTTATAATACGTATGATACAATACTAGCAATAATATATTATTACATGTACATCATTATTAATATGTTTCCTGTATATTCTAGGTACTTAATATTTCCCCTGCTGCCGCCGTTGGACGTCGTGAGGGCCCGGACTCCTCCTGTCCCCCGGGAGGAGTCCATCCGGGTCTTTAGACTGTCCCCTGGGACAAGCGTGGCCTCCCACCACCCCCGGGGGTCCCAGGGGATATAGTCCCTGGGGACGTGAGTCTCCCTTTAGGAGACTTACTTCCCTGGGGACTAGTCTTCGGAGGCTAGTCCCCTGGGGACATGTCTCCGGGGATTCGGTATCCCCGGATGTCGGGATGCCGAATCTCCAGAGACATGTCCCCAGGGGACTAGCCTCCGAAGACAACCCGGGAAAAGGAGGCCTGACCCGGACGCTCTGTTTTTTGGTTCTCTAGAGAAATCACGAAGACGACTGTCCGCTTGGGACCTCCTTTTCCCGGGTTGTCTTCGGAGGCTAGTCCTCTGGGGAGATGTCTCCAGGGATCCGACATCCGGGGATGCCGGATCCCCGGGGACATCGCCCCAGGGACTTGCGCCCCCGAAGACTAGTCCCCAGGGAAGTAAGTCTCCTAAGAGGAGACTTACGTCCCCAGGGACTATATCCCCTGGGACCCCGGGGGTGGTGGGAGGCCACGCTGTATCCCAGGGGACACCCCCTGAAGACCCGGATGGACTCCCCCCGGGGGACAGGAGGAGTCCGGGCTCCCACGACGTCCAACGGCGGCAGCAACCGAAGCGACGTTGGAGTTGCACCCTGTAATACAAAGAGACAATAAGTTAACTTCATATGTGACTTATTATATGATCTAGTTATTATAACATAATGTGTAAGTTATTGTATGATGTGTATGATGATCAAATTTTAATAAATAGTAACAAAGGATATAATCATATATTACTGTTGTGCCTTATTGGCGTGTTTGATAAATTATATTATGGGCATGCATGAAGTTACTAAGTTAATTGGGTAATACTGGGTAATCTGATTTCATGAAGAGAAGTTTGAAAATATTTTCTACGGGGATGCAATTCATATTCTCGGGACTCAATGATGGATTTTACTAAGCACTCATAAAGGAAATAAGTTAATAAATCTGATATCATGAGGAGAAGTTTAAAAATATTTTCTAAGGGGATGCAATTCATATTCTTGGGACTCTCAATGATGCATTTTACTAAGCACTCATAAAGGAAATAAGTTAATAAATCTGATATCATGAGGAGAAGTTTAAAAATATTTTCTAAGGGGATGCAATTCATATTCTTGGGACTCTCAATGATGCATTTTACTAAGCACTCATAAAGGAAATAAGTTAATAAATCTGATATCATGAGGAGAAGTTTAAAAATATTTTCTAAGGGGATGCAATTCATATTCTTGGGACTCTCAATGATGCATTTTACTAAGCACTCATAAAGGAAATAAGTTAATAAATGCTCACCCCTGCAAAAGAAGAACTTGTATGTCTCATGTGTTGCAGATCCATCTCGACTGGAAGAGGATGAAGGGAAGTTGATCGTCGAAAAGATTTGGTGTTGTCCCGTTCCGAGTTCCAATCGATTGCCAGAACGACAAAGTCGATGCGAAACCTGCAGACAACATTAAAGACTATGTCTGAGAGAAAGATCAAGCAATGCTCATTCACTGGGATATAAAAAAAAAAATATGTACAATTTGATTGACAATGTGACAATCAATAATGCATGTATCAACTTTGTATCCATGAGTTAGATCAATAAATGTGTTTCGTATTTTACAAAAAACAAAAAATCAAGTAAAATATCATTTAAAAATCATTGCCCCCTCATCTATCAGTCCTAGAAATCAATATTCCGAGCAAGTTTTCAGAACCTGGTTGAGCTCATTTTGATAATTTTCTAGTACGGCTAGTTGAATACGAGTTCGAAATATATTGAGAAATATTCGCTCAAACGACTTCAGAAATATTTCACTTGTTTTGTTAAGGGGTTTTATGGGGTATGCTTAAATATTCTGAGCCCAGGAATCTATTAAATGTGCAAACCAAATTGATATATCTATAAAATTGATGGCGTTATTGCCGAATTATCGCTGTGAGAAGAAAAAAGATAAGAATATCTCGATGAGTTGATTTTCATGTGATCAAAACCCCTGCGGAACGTGAGGTCTTACATAAACGTAAGTTCTTCGCATTTGAGCGATCTAGAACAGAATTATTGCAGAAGATTCCCGACTTATTATAAGTTACAGTTTCAGTATACGGGACGAATGTATGAAAAATCGAATTCATATACAGATAAGTTTTTTAACAGAAGATAATAACGTGAATAGTTTAATGTAAGGTACCGTGGAAAAAAGCGAAGAACCAAGGATATCTAGATTTAATCGGCGTAATTTTTAGCCCGAAAAAACACCAAGCCTATATCCTTAGTTTTTTCTCAGAATCTGAAACCAAAATCTAAATTTTGTCTTTAGAGTTTTTTACGCTATCTGATGTATTTTGACCTTGGTGAATAGAGCCCCGCGAGGATCGCTCCCCGTTATCTACGATGGCTCCAAGCTCCGGCACGGGCAATGAGATCACAAAACTGAAGCGCGAGCTGAGAAAATCTTCCGAACATGTCCAAACCTAATAAACCCACCATATAAAAATCTATGCCGAAATTTACTTCTATCGCCACTATTCGCTTAACTTCAGTTTTCGCCCCGTTCCCATGCATCTCGTGATGTCTGCGTAACGACCCGTTCCGATACTAGCGAGGAGTCGGTCCGGAAAGGGAGAATGTAAATAATTTAAATACCTGCGAAATGTTGTCCGATGCCCTGTGACTCCTGCACAACGTAATTTGAAGTTGAATGAATACTGCGAAGAACCAGGCCAACCCCATGTCCATGGCTTATAAACCTGAAATAAGAAAATATCATCTAAGAAATGGAGTAAAATTGTGAAATTGCACTTAACATATATGAATAAATTTGTTCAGTATAATGTAACAACGAAAACTATTCTTAAACCATAACCCCGACGATAACTCCCTTAATTCGATAAACAGAAAAATTCATAGTGTTCAAAGTCGCACAGAACTATTCCGAGATCAATTATTATATGTATAAGCATACGGATATAGGAATTTATAAACGTCTAATCAATTACGTATAGTCGTTCGGAATTCCGACGACAAATTATATCCTACTCGATCGAATCCATGACACTAACTTTTTCAATTCAATATACAAGGATTCAAAGGTTTTAGTTTAGGCAAAAGGATCTTGATTCTCCTCACCAACGGTTTCAATTATTATTCAAAGTCTATAAAAATTCTGCTTTCACGTCGTATTACCTTCGCCCAAAATTCTACCGGTCGAAAAGAGGACCGATCGGGACCACTAAAAAAGGATGGTAAAAACACGGCTTGTCACTTCTTATAAGAAATATGTCCGAGCTACGTAATTCACGAAATTTCCGATGATAGAGGAGGTCCTCCAATAGCTGCTGTTTATCTAGCACTCATTCTAAATATGTAGATTAAACCGAACAATTCTTCCCGAGCTATTATTTTCATAAAACTGGAAAGCAAATTCAACAAGTAAAAGATTCGGAAGATTTTCCGTTCGTTTTTGTTCACAACGCGATCGGAGAAATTTGAATAAAATAGAGAACTGTGGCGCAATAGCAAGTGCGTCTGATCTTTGCGTGTAGTCATAATACCTTCGTCTGTCTCTGTCTCGCTTCTCTCTCTCTCTCTCTCTCTCTGTTCTCCAAGGATCTGCGCGCTGCTACCGATGTCGCTGCTGATGTCGCCGCTTTGGTTGCTGCGGCCATACTGCCGTTGCCGTAAAGAAGGATCTACATATAATACAAGATGCTCCGAGGACCGAATACCGAATTACACGTCCGTAATTGACCGTTTCAAGATTACGATCGATCAGATTTTAACATCATGCTCCGAACTCGGATAAACTTTTGCAATTGACCAATATTAATCAATCAGTTAAGGCGTGAATTTTTTGTATGAAATTTGATTAATAACGATTAATAATGAATTATTCATTACTCAATGACTAAAACGCGAAAAAAAAGAAAAAAGAAAAATTTCCGATCAGTTTTCGGATCTCTGTGCCATATTGTGAGCAAGGAGACCATTTTATGAAAACTGATCGGCCGCAGCTTCATACATGGTCCCTCAGAATCTGATAAAATTTCGCAAGTCTAAACCTGAAATTTCTGATCCTTTCTTGCTAAAAATTTACGTAAGATATGAATTCTTCTTCTTTCCTTGTGTCGCATCATACCGGTGTGCCGAATCATAAATAGATCACATGCATGCATGCCTTATCATATGCATGGCACGAGCCGTTCCGAGTCAGGGCCAGATGTCGTGATGTGTTGCTTGAAGAGAATTTCACTTACAGATGGGTGCAGGGGTGTGATGAATAAGAATTGAGTAATTAATTTCGAAATAGGTGTTCGTTTATTAATAAATTATGCAGGTAGAATACATTCATTAACTGCTTTATACAGATATTTATTACTGTGGATAAATACGTTTTAATATCTTTCACAAAATGTATGTTCCACTCATTATTACAATGTAGCTCCAGTAATTCCAATAAATACTGGACATAGAGACATATTCACTCATTTATACATTGCCAATTATTGGTTATACATTGATGATAAATAGTTTCCAAAATGGGATCGAGCAGTCCTGAATTCGTGAACACACTCCTCGTTGTAAGTAAGGCAATGCTTGTCGGTGTGGTGCAATGTCATGATTCTAGCATCGGTTCTGTTCGGCAACCCATGCGAATATCCTGATAGTCCTGCGAAAAAAATGACAAATCTCAGTAAGTTTTCGTGAGAACTCAACTACTCGAAAGATTCATCATGTTCTGTAAGTTTTACTTTGATGTTCTGTTACGCAGAATTTGTGCGAAATCGCTGCAAAAATGTACAAAGACTATAGTCTTTGGTGTTTTTTCGCTCACAATCGGAATTTGTGCAAAATCAATGTAAGAATGTGCAAAGACTATAGTCTTTGTTGTTTTTTCGCTCGGATTTCATTGAAAATCGCTGCAAAAATGTACAAAGACTATAGTCTTTGCTGTTCTTTCGTTCAGATTTCATCCAAAATCGCTGCGGAAATGTACAAAGACTATAGTCTTTGGTGTTTTTTTATTCAGAATTTGTGCAAAATCAATGCAAGAATCTACAAAGACTGTAGTCTTTGGTATTTTTCCGCTCAGATTTCATTGAAAATCGCTGCAAAAATGTACAAAGACTATAGTCTTTGGTGTTTTTTCGTTCCGATTTCATCAAAAATCGCTGCAAAAATGTACAAAGACTATAGTCTTTGGTGTTTTTCCGCTCAGATTTCATTGAAAATCGCTGCAAAAATGTACAAAGACTACAGTCTTTGGTGTTTTTTTATTCAGAATTTGTGCAAAATCAATGCAAGAATGCACAAAGACTGTAGTCTTTGGTGTTTTTCCGCTCAGATTTCATTGAAAATCGCTGCAAAAATGTACAAAGACTATAGTCTTTGTTGTTTTTTCGCTCAGATTTCATTGAAAATCGCTGCAAAAATGTACAAAGACTATAGTCTTTGGTGTTTTTTCGTTCCGATTTCATCAAAAATCGCTGCAAAAATGTACAAAGACTATAGTCTTTGGTGTTTTTCCGCTCAGATTTCATTGAAAATCGCTGCAAAAATGTACAAAGACTACAGTCTTTGGTGTTTTTTTATTCAGAATTTGTGCAAAATCAATGCAAGAATGCACAAAGACTGTAGTCTTTGGTGTTTTTCCGCTCAGATTTCATTGAAAATCGCTGCAAAAATGTACAAAGACTATAGTCTTTGTTGTTTTTTCGCTCAGATTTCATTGAAAATCGCTGCAAAAATGTACAAAGACTATAGTCTTCGGTGTTTTTTCGCTCAGAATTTGTGCAAAATCAATGCAAAAATGTACAAAGACTATAGTCTCTGGTGTTTTTTCGCTCAGAATTTGTGCTGAATCGCTGAAAAAATGTACAAAGACTATAGTCTTTATTTTTTTTCCGTTCAGATTTTGTGCAAAATCGCTGCAAAAATGTACAAAGACTATAGTCTTTGGTGTTTTTCCGCTCAGATTTCATTGAAAATCGCTGCAAAAATGTACAAAGACTACAGTCTTTGGTGTTTTTTTATTCAGAATTTGTGCAAAATCAATGCAAGAATGCACAAAGACTGTAGTCTTTGGTGTTTTTCCGCTCAGATTTCATTGAAAATCGCTGCAAAAATGTACAAAGACTATACTGCCGTGCATAGGAAAAAGGCAGTAATGTTCATTTACTGCTTTTTAATATTGTATACTAGATTAACGTAAAATCATTGAAAAAACGTATTGGCATTGAAATTTAAAAAAAACAGTAAGTGAACATTACTGCCTTCTTCCTAAGCACGGCAGTATAGTTTCTGGTGTTTATTCGGTCAGATTTCGTTGAAAATCGCTGCAAAAATATACAAAGACTATTGGTGTTTTCTCGCTCCGATTTTGTTCAAAACATATACGAAGACTATAGTTTTTGGTGTTCTCTCACTCGGATTCTGTTGAAAATTGTTCAAAAAATACGCTCTAGTTCTGAATATTAGCGGTTGCCATCTTGCGCAACATATAGGTACTCAAATGTTAATGCACATGCAATGGTATATGGTATGTCGATAACACAATCTTACTACCTTACGTTTTTAACATCCTCACGCACATGGGCTTGCAACAATATTTTTTTTAAAAGTAGGCAGAATCACAGCCGTGGGTTTAGTAGAATACACGCTTTAATTATGGCTAAAGTTGGTGAGATTGTTTCTAATTCAGATCAATCAGAAAATGATGATGTGCAAGAAGAATTGGCGGAAACCAAAAATAAAAGGAAGACCTTAGAACCTCCAGTAGAGGAAAATGAGGTTAAATACAACATCAAATTCACTGTCCCTATGAGAAAGAAACGAAGAAATGATTACGACCCGAAGGAAGAAGCTAGGTAAGCCAAGCAACACGATCAAAATTTAACCAAAAGTTTGACACCTCTGATCTAACCCCTAGGCTGGAACGACTTGTCTTTGGCGATCACGCTGACGTTGTAAGTAATCTACTGCAAGATGATGATGACGATGGTGACTCCGAGTCAAAGTTACATTCCACTGCTCACCTTTCCCTCGACACTAATACTCCAAAACCAGATACACACGATTCCCACCGCAGAGGTGATGAGAATGAGGATGACGATTCAACAGATAAATCAGATCTAGAGGATGAGGTAGAAGGAACAGATTCTGACTCAGGAGTTGAAGAAGAAGATATAGAAAATGGAAGGAAGCCTGCTTGGGTTGACGATGATGATGCAGAGAACTGTTCGTGAGTGATTGATATCATTTTTCTGGTATTAACTTTCAGCAAAAGTTGTAAATATGATATTATATTATCTCTAGCGTGGAAAAAGCCCTGCACTTACAGCATCGCAAACTTCCAGTGCCAGCTGCTGAAAATACATATAAGGAATTACTGATAAACAAGTACCAACAATTAGTTGGCACCCCAAAATGGGCTGAACTTGATAAGAACAAAGATGTTGGTTCAGAAGAAGAGTCTGAGGATGAAGTGTTGAGAGTATGATGTGATAAAATAGTAACAATTTTATTATTGATGATGGAAAATCGAAGTGGAGTTATGTTTTGCATTTTTCTATCACTTCTTCACAGCATAGCAGCCATTTGATAACTCCAAAGGTCAAGAATCTAGCCGCAGGAACTATTGAGTTGAAAGCTCTAAAAAATATAAATCATGAAACTCGGACAGAAGGACCTGTTGTAACAAATCTACAATTTCATCCAACATCTACGGTCGCTTTAGTAGCTGGGCTCTCTGGAGTTCTCTCCATTTTTCAAGTGAGTTTTAACCATCTCTCTGTTCTGTAAATATTCTGCGATACCAACTTGATAATTACGTACAATCCCCTACCAGATCGATGGCAGAACAAACCCAAAATTGCACAGCATGCAGTACCATAGGTTTCCCATCAATACAGCCAGGTTCACAAAAAAGGGATCGGAGATTGTGGTTGGTTCGGGACGGCATGCTTATTGCCATGCCTATGATCTTCTGGCTGGAAAAACTCGGAGAATACCGCTACCACATGGAATGACCAATATGAAGGTTCGTATTTATAGTTCATCTTCTGCAGGCGGTATCGCATTTTTACAATAATAAATTTCACTCTCCACAGAAGTTCGAATTATCGCCCGACGAAAAATTTGTTGCTGTTTGTGGAAGGATGGGCCTTGTGTACGTCCTGTCTAGCAAAACCAAGGAACTCGTGAGCACTTTGAAAATGAACGACCAATGTAATGCATTAGCATTCTCTCCAGATAGCACGAAATTATTCACACACGGTGGTCAGTAACACATATTGCTTTGGAATTAGATTTTACTGCATTTTTGCAATTTACTTATGAGCATTTCGTTGTTTGTTTTTATGTCCAGAGGGAGGCGAGATGTATGTTTGGGATCTGAGAGAACGGACTTGTATGCACCGAGCGATAGATGACGGTTGTTTAGCTGGTTCAACTATTACGGTTTCACCCAGCGGGCAGTATTTGGCAACTGGAAGTAAACAAGGCGTTGTAAATGTCTATGGCATGGACACTGTTCTGGAGAAGAGAAATCCAACGCCAATTAAAATAGTTCTTAACCTTGTCACATCTATAACGAGCTTGCGATTTAATCCAACTTCAGAAATCTTATCTATGGCATCGGATGACGCTGATAATGCATTTAAATTGATGCATTTTCCATCAGCCACAATATTTTCTAATTTCCCTTCGTTCAACACAAGACTAAAGAACCCCATAGCTGTAGATTTTTCTCCAAGCAGTGGATATCTAGGGATTACAAACAACAAAGGTAGCGCATATTTGTACAGACTTAAACACTACGGAAACTATTAAATATCAAGACACACTCGAATCTTCTGACATGAAATTGTGACATGAAATGAATGTATCACATTTGTGCAAAATAAATCATGTTACTCAAGTTTCAATGTTTTCATCTGACATTCTTACATTTTTAACCGACTCGAGTATTCAGAATCGACTATCACAACTCCAACAAGATATATCTCTAATACCCTGTAGTACAGGGAAGAGAATTAGGTAGTAATCTACGAGCCAGTTAAATTTTATTGCTTTTTTTGATGGCGACATAAGGTATATCGGGTTTAAGTATATAAGTATCGAGTTATGTTACGTTATGTTATGTTATGTTATGTTATGTTTATATCAAATGCTATACTCGCTTATCGGTTCGGATTATACCTATGTATTCATCTAGAATTAAAATCACTGAATAATTTTACTAATGTAATTAACAGTATAACTTACTCTTTATGATTTTGGCATAAAATTATTAGACGACATATTTGAATATCACGGAAATGATTGATATTCACATTGAATCAGACTTCGACCCTACGGCTAGAAATGGGTTTGAATATTATTATCAATAGTAGATGCACAGCAAATTGCAGTCGGTGTAAATCGAATCAGGTGTACACGGTGATTTACGAAGGTATGTATCATCAATCATTACCGAAAGTTCAACCATGGCTTTTCACAGAGCTATGCGCGCCGAAACTTAATTTTTTTTTTTTTCAATATATGAGATGAAACCTAGTACCTAGTATTTACTTATCTTACAGTCCAATAGGTTCAAAAGTTATCGTTATATTTACTTATACTATTTTTACAAGTTCTTATCTAGGTACGATTACATTTTGTTTCGAAAAAAAAGAACTACAAGCTAGCATTTGGTATGAATTCGTCCTCAGAATCGGAGGTGTTTCTACACTATGAATTCAGAAAATATGTTGATTTCTTATTCAAATACGTACTTGTTATGCTTTTGGACCGCTGTCCATTGTCAAATTTGTCTACTCTCTGCATAACATAATCTAATATGCATGATTGGTTTACGCTAAGAAAAAATATTTATCATACCAACATTAAGATCGAAATAATGTAACACTTCATCAATAAACTATTCTCTACCTTTCTTGGACTTTGATTTTACAACTTTAAGTTCCCTCTCTGATTCTTCTGTTGACGAATTTTCCATATCCAATTCTTCACTCCCGTGATTCTTTTGGTGAATCGGAGTGAGGAACACTAGCTATTGGTCCCCTGCCGATGCTGAAAGCGCATTTGCGTCTCCGCTACTGCTCTCAACTATCAACATAACAGTCTCTGCTGCTCCCCTCACACACTCAACTTGGTGTCCTGCCCAATCTTTACGCTGACAGAATGTAGAACAATAAGGAGTACGTCTACATAGAGAACACTCAGCATACGCCTGACGGCTGCAGTTCGCGCACTAGATGACACAAAAAAACCATTCATTATTTTTCGATTCTGGACATACACATGAACATGACAAAAAAAGACGAATGAACTCACCTTTTTATTCTGTGTATCCGAAGCTGGCTGTAGATCAACAGTTTCTATGACGTCGCCTCTGGCATTGAGCTGTGCAGCAAGGGCTTGCTCTCTCCTTTGCTGCCTACTAAGTTCTTTGGCATCGGCTAAGGTCTGCCTGAATTCGTATGCAAGTTTGAGCATCTTGTTCGACATTTCATCTAACTTTTTGAAGACATCGTCGCTTTGCCCATTTTCTATTTGGTGAACGCTTTGCACAACTGTTTCTTGCTCTTGTGGCTGTTGGACGACCAATCCTTCAGCAGATACGAACTGAGGCCAACTCTCTTTATCTGGAACGACGACCTCGTTGTCACTTTCGTCGTTGTTACTGCCGTCTCGTGAATTTTCACTCTTGTGTTTACGGATTGGAGTTTCACCATCTGACGTTTCTCTCGCTCTTCTTCTGCGCTTATACGGAGTGAACAATCGCACTGGGCCAGTCTGCGGCATAGAATTGAAATCATACACCTATTTTTAATCAGCAAAACCAATACAATACATAAGTAAATTGCTGGAAATAATACGCCCAGCAATTAGGCAAAACTCTATCCATGACTTGTCCATAAACCAAGTAAAAGTGAAGCACTTACAGCACTATCATCATCGCAGCATGCAGCACAGGTGCAGGATGTAGCGTGTGGTTTCAATATCTGTTCATCTATCAAGGTCTGCAGGCTCCTTCCACCAAATCTGATGCTACGTTTCCAGTCTTTACTAGATGCTCTACCACAAAGTGCTTCAAATTCGCTAGGTGTGTACCAATTTTGAGCCAGTTTTATGCATCTTCCTCTTCCCCCTGACCCAAATCGGCTTTTATGAAGCTCCGCATTTGTATTCTTGCATCTCACTGGGAGAACAGCCATATTGGCTGACTCTGACCAGCTGCATATTGGTTGAGAATTTGCAGTCGTTACATGAATTTGGTCGCTATCATTCTCATCTGCGCTATTCTGAATAACTATATGTGTTGCTTTCAGCTCCCCATTCCAGCGCAAGGGATCGCTATCCTTATCATGACGGGGTTCACAGATAAATCCATTGTCCACACATAGCATTTGTTTGAACTGACCAGAGCCTGGTAGCTGGAAGTCAACCATTGGCTAAGTTAACAGACGAGATGAAAATTCAAATTTATCCTGTTGCTTATTGGAAATATGTACATATAATCTATAACAGTTATAAGGGTAGTATCGGTATCTTTTCTCCAGACAGAACAAAAGTGCTGGTAGTCAGATGGGTAGTTCAGCAAAGGGTAGGTAGACAAAAGGAAGAAAAAAAACATCAACCAATTTCCGGGAAAAGGGGTAGAAAATTCATGAAGAATGATCATGGGGAATGGGTATACCTGCAGCTGGTCGGAGGTAATGACGTTGAAGGTGGTTCCATTGCTGGAATTAGCGACGCCGATGATGGAGCCAACGGGTAGTGAAACTGGAACGCCGACTCCAGGAACAGATGAAACATTAGCGGTGACAGCGACAGGATGGGCTTCGTGTTCGCCCGTCAGGGTAGATGACTCCTCGGTTTCGCTCGTCAACGGTTCGGACATGTCCGGTAATACAGCGACACTTTCCGATGTTTGATTCTCCTCCATTTCGGCTGTCCTCGTCGTTCAATGGCGCCAATAATTTCGTTCTGGACCCTTCACAGTTCAATTGACACGTGATATTGTTATTATATCACTTTAAGATCTGAGAATACGAGGTTATCAAAATACGCCCTGTACCTAGGAGAAACAATTTTTCTAACCCGGAGGCCATGTAATACTATTTTAGTTGGGGCTAAAACGAATAGATGTCAGAACATCGACCATCGACTAACTCATTCGTTAGTTATTTTACTCGCTGTACGCAGGGCCAGAGGCATCGTGGGTAATATACGCAACGTGTGCTAGGCGGGCTAAGTTCAAAACCTGGAACGTGTTGTCCTTTGCAGCAATCTGCACTATATTAGAATTGTTGGATCTAATTTCAAAACATACAGTCATCTATGTTCCATAATGTATCTACCGATTAAATAACAAACACTTGTAGATGAAATTTATTAGCGGGTCGTATCTGTTCGTACCGACGTAGCTGGTTCAGTTGCGCATGTCTAAAAAAGGTTCTTATTTCACCCGTTTGTCTCCCGTTTAGCTAGTCTGTGGTAGTCTGTGGCTACCTGATTTGAAAAAAAATCGATTTCATCGATAATATGTAATTCAAAGAACAAGCTAGGTATATTTGAAAATCATAAATTTGAGGGATTTTTAGTAAACAAAAAAAATAAATCAATAAATAGCACCAAAGAATTTTTTCAGATGATAAAAAAAACCACCCTCCTCAAATGGTCGCACCCTTAGAGGTCGCATCCCATTCCCCAGTCGGCAGAATAATATTTCACATACCGACAAATTCTATTACTGGCTGTTAAAAATAAAGCGATTGCAAATAACGATGAAAGATAGTAAACAAATCTAGTTCATGAAACCCAAAAGCAAAATTTAACTTCTGAAAGATATCATTGCAAATTGCAGTCATAGTTCGATAAAGATGATTTGAAAATAGAAAATTCAGATCCTAATAAAAAAAAGGTAGTGTTATAGAATGCATTGACTAAAAAAAAAGTCAAGGTAATGATTTTCCTTGTGGTAATACGAAGTAGGTATTCACCTTATTTCCGCAAAGGTAAAATGTGTATTTAATACTACCGCTCAACGATATCTATTCTTTATGGGCGCAGTGTATGTACACATAATCTTGGTAAAGTTCTCCGTGATTTATCGTTGGTTTCGTGATAGGGTAGGGTGTTTTCTCTTCTCTGCATAGCGCATATTACACATAGTGTAGATATGTAACTTTCAAACATAAACACACAGTGATGGGGTAGGTCGGTAGGTAGGTAGGTAGGCGATCATAAGGTTTTCTCTCGTTTTATAACTAAAATGCATATTCATTGCTTAATTATAAAATTTTCTTTAGTTATATTCTTAAAATCTGTTAAAATATGCAAATTAAGGTGGATTTTTTCGCTGATCGCACGATGGGATATATTTCTTCATCATATAAAATCATGCTCGACGAGCTAGACCGTTACGATATATTTTTACATGTGAAAAATCCATTTATCATATCTCTGATGATATTTGAAATTAACTCGGGGATTTCGTAGAAAAAAGAAACAAATTTGAGAAACGAATTAAATAAAACCAGTTAAATACCTTTTACGTTTGTTTGAACCAAAACCGCGTTGTAACGATGAAATTTTCGGAGTGAAAATTATTCCTGAGGGTTGTATTTCTACAGGGAATTGAACCGATCATCGGTGTAAGAGGTATACGTATAAGCTAATAACCGTTGAAACGTATAAAGCTTTGAGTATCTGTTATTTTTTTTTTTGCTACCATCGCTATGTTTATAAATCGTGTGAACGGACCGGACTGCGAAGGTTTTTCCTGGAGTCCGCGGATAATGATGTTATTTAGAAGCTCTCGAAACTTCTATACTGTTGGAATAATAATGAATCGTACAACACATTTATTTGTGGATGTTGAATAGTGATTTGTATTAAATGAATAAATACTATATTCCTTTTAAAGGAGAAACCCACAAATTGAATTTTAAATGAAATCATGAACTGCCCCTTCCTGGAAAACAATTTCTGAATTAATGCCGTTTTAACAGCATCGATGTGATTCACGAAGTTCAAATTATCGATAAAACACTTTCGTGATGCATGCGTAACGGAACAATATGCGTTAAATCAAAATCCCAACAATAATTATTATTGATTCGGAATTATTAACCCCCTGCACCGAAACTAGAGATGGAATTGTGTATGATAAATCTGTCATTATCTATACACAGTAACTCTATACCGTTAGATAGATATAAGTTACATCTATATGTAAATCGCGTTCTGGCATGTGAGATCCTGCGAGAGATATAGGTTCGATGTATAATAAAAGAGAACGAACACGTCCAAAGTTTCCTGGATGTTTGTTTAAAAATGCAATCAAAATTGTCCTCACATGGGAGAAATAAATAGAGGTGCAGGGGCCGGTTTTTTTTTCCCTGCGTTCTCGTAATTTTATTCATTTAACTTTTTTTTTATTTCATTTTTATACATCTATTTTTTTTTTCTTCTTTCCATCCAAAGCGTTGAGAAAGTGCGAAAAAAGACTGTAGATAACGTCATACATTTAAAATGGTCTCCCGTTTTAGTACGCGCGCTATAAGTATACAGTTTGCAAACGTTTCTCAGCAACTGCTGTTGCGAAAATTGTACCGCTGCTTCCTTCCCATATATATATTCCTTTCTTTCCGCGTACAACGTACCTTATCCCCGTATCAAGCAAGTGTTTTTTTTTTTTTTTTCATCTTTTATCTTTTTTCTCTTCTCCCGCTACATTTTTTGCTAGCCAATATAACCCTCTCCTATTCTGCAACACCCTCTAGTACCATACCTACCCCCGGTGAACTAATTAGTTGTTAACGACTTTTCTATCAGAAAGCTCATTCTACTTTGAAACTTTCTCGGATTGCTTGTGCCGTATAAACTGTCTGCTTCCTAACTAATACGAACGACCTAAAACTCCCGGAAAACTCTCGGTTAAAAAATATCCTATATAACGCACTATCCTCAAGATTTCCGTTCACTTCTTTTCTTTATTCTTCAAATATTAATATGACCTATATCAATCAAATATTTTATTTTTCTTTCAATTTTTGTCCGATCATCTATACATCACATATATCGAGCTGGGGGGTAAGAGATCGGATCGTTGGATAATTTCATCGTTGATACGATATCTATAGCGAATCCGAGCCTTACAGAATGTGGAAACGCGATTATCCCCGCGTGGACCAAAAGCAAAAAAAAAGAAAAGACTATAGAAATGATAGAATGGCGACAGAAAATAAAATTTTTATACGAAATAAGGTTACTGGTTCATGGCCTTATATATGTCAATATCCCGGAGGATCGTTGGGATGCCTTAAACCAATCGTGGTTCTGATACAAGGAAAAGCCAAAAGGCAGGAGGGAGGGAGGTGGTTATAACATAATTATACCAATGCCGAACGAAAGTTGAACAGAGAACTATATAGGTGTATATGTATGAGGTATATGATTTATATGAACATACAGACATATAGGTGGGTATCATCTAGATGTGAACAAGTACGTTATATATATCCTTCGCCCTTCGAGAAACTCGCTCTTTGTAGGGAACGACGAACGAACGAACGAACCTATACCTCGTGTCTAGAGACTACCTATATCTCTGCAACGCTCTCCCGGCCGTTTCTATTCTCTATCAATACCATCGTAATCTACTTTGCAGCAAATAGTGCTCGCGATCCCCAGACAATGGTTCTTCAGTATATATATTCCTCTCGTTCGACTCTCTCTCTCTGTATGTATATATGTACATAGGTATTATACCGTGATATCATCACGATACCGCGTACATGATCCGTAAAAAAAATTTTGTTCACAATTAAAGACTACAAATTATAAGTTGTAACTCATTTTTCCTCTGATGCTTTTCATCAAATAACTTCACCCCATTTATAAAAATAGAAAATTCAAATATACAATATACCCATATGCATGGTAATTTTTGGGACACCATGTAAAAAAAAATATTTCAAAAATTATCTAAGAATAAATGAGGTAATTGAATAATTTTAATTAATTTTTCCGTTCGATATATGCGGCTAATTTTTGTAACGAAAATCACGGTGGTACCCCATATGACTACCCGGTACCTACAGCTGGTAGTCTATGGTTTATGGATATAGCGAATTTTCGAAGGAATTGCAGGGCGTCTATCCCATCCCCAGGGTTACGCGTATAGGTATGTATATATGTATACGTGCAGTAATAACCATAGCGTAATAATACCTACTACCGGGTTAATCGACTACCGAGCTAATCATAGGATCTGAGTAATATAAGTGTAGTCAGTGTCTATATAATACATAGAGGGTAATCGCGTACGTTTGGAACAAGGCGCGTGTTATATGCGCGGAATACCCTTCTACATGACAAAGTCAAAGAGGGTGGAGAACGTCCCTATGTGCAAGGAGAATCGAAGTTAATATAATACGGAATGAAAACGCGTATATACCGAATCTTGTCCTGATCCTAATTTGATTAAACATACTCTCATTTCCGCGTGTGCATTACATACATAAGTATAAGTGTATGTATAATTTATAAACGCATTTTTGCGCGGCTGCACAGGTCGCGATAATATCAAAAAACTTTATCTCCGTCCTTTAAACTATCTTTATTTTATTTTTTTCGTTCGTTTCTCCTCGTTCTTTCCTGACTATCACTGAACCACCATCCTCGCCACCCTCTACGCTCCTTGTACGCTATGAACGGAGCAGCAATGTATAATCCTTTCTTCATATAAGCACGCGCGTTCAGCTGGTTTCCGCACACACGTGATCTCGGTATGGGGATTCTCGCGTACCACTTTAATGCATACTTGAGCGAAAATCTTAAGGACTGAAACTCACCATTTACTCAGCAAAACAAAACCTTCGAAATTCGATATGCGGTGTACTTCACCCACCTCGGTATGTACACCAAACTTATAGATATTCGCAAAATATTATTATTATTATTACGTGATGAACAACGCGACGTATCCGAGCATTATATGAGGGTAAGAAAATTTTTTAAAGAATTTCGAGTCTTAATTTTTAATCTCAGAAGAGAAAATTAATAACCATACCGTTTTATTATTATTATTATTACGATGATTATTATTATTATCATTATTTTTTTTTCCGGTAACAATTTCTGCGGGGGCGACGAAATATGAATTTCATTAGAGAATTAATCGTTGCTAAGATTTTATTAACGGCAATTTTTCATTCATTATATTCTCTACAGTTTCCGTTCGTGGGTGTTATATTATAGGGTATAGGTATGTGAAATCCTGCACCTTTTTCATGTCGTGGTGGAATTTAGAGAAACGACGAATAACGCGGAGCGAATGATATACGTATGTTTGACCTATAAAGCTTTCTGATAAATTCACGCCTTCATTATACGCGTCTCAAGGTGAATTTATTCAAGTTCATCGAGTTACCTGTGCAATAGTTTTGCCGTAACTATTTTCTGGTTATATCGTATGTGTGGGAAGGTGGTTCTACTAACGTACGCAGTGCGGCGAAGAATTTCAGGAAGCGGAAAACGAGGAGTTTTCTAACGTGAAGAACTTTTCGCTTCACGTTTATAGTAACTGATATGTAGGTATGTGTACGGAAAACGAGCGGAGAGCAGCGATGTTTGGAAAGGTGTTTTAAGATGTTTCATTAAAACGGTCATGGTTTTTGGGGAAAGTCCTTTTGGAGCGATTTATTTGACAACCGTGTTTATTTCCGGTTATACCGGCCACTTGTATCCGTTTCATTATTACGGTATCTCATAAGAGAAACGTGTCTAATTATTTTCGATACAAATCGACACAAGAGTTATGGTTTTTATTTTACCAGGACCTGTTCTCCGTATAGAGTTGAATGTATCTTGTGCTCATGAAATTTGGTATTGCGTTGGAAATTACCTCTTTTCTTTCTCATTTCCTTCTTTTTTTTTTTTGTGCTAAAGTATCGGATGGACATACGTTCTATGTTTGAGGGGGGGGGGGGGGGGGGGGGGGTAGGAAATACGTTTCCATTTCCCATATGGAATCGTGAATACAATCCTTATTTTCTTGTTTCGTATGGTCCTGTAGCGAGGGAAAGGGCGTAACTGAGGACGTTCCCTGGAGGACATTAAGCCACCGCAAACCCGGGTAAATTACTCGCACTTGCGAACTAAATGCATAAAATAGCTATACAGAGCGGACCCGAGAAACAACCGTTGGGTTTTCCCCCGTAGGTATAGTGGCCTCGATCTTCTCTCTGGAAAACCTTTACACCTCCCAGACCAGAGTTCCTGCGCAAGCTACGTACACAGGGGACATTCGGCTCTACCGAAAACCATCGCTTAAACTGCAAGCAAGAAGGTCAACGATGACCGACGATCCGTAAGAGCCGATAGCACTTGAGAATTTCCGCGATGACATCTATTGGAGCAATTAAACATATGATATGTAATAAAGATTTAGGGTAATGTTAACTGAATTTAACGGCAAATATACTTTACACATTTTTTTTTTTGTATGAAAATTTTCAAAGTAAAATTCGAGGTAAAATTTATAGCAACGATATACCTCTTGTGAGGGAAGTAACCTTATTTTTCTGTGGCGAGGAATAATTTTCGTAGAATATATATTTTTTTTTTCTGCGATATGACGTTATTCTGAAGGATATGTGAAGTGATTTTCGAACGGTTTTCTAGACTGGTATGATCCGTCTTCATATATCTATACGAACTTCATCCCGCATTGAAGCTCAAAAGCGTTAATACGAGAATTTAGTAAAGTGGATTTCTGCCCCCGTGCATATAGGTAAGTGTGTACTAGGGTGGTACGTGCCTCTGGTCCCTTATCCGTCGTTTAATGCTTGACGAGCGCAAAGATGAGGGCGTGAGACAGGGCGATATTAGAGCACAATGCCGGATTTAATTAGGTGTCGTACGAAGGACGAGTAGTGGTGTAGTAGGTAGTAGTAGGTAGTAGGTAGTAGTCGTCCGGTTGTCTTCGGGGCGCTTCTCTCGCTTTCCCTTATAAACCCACCCCCTAAAATTCAGGGTTTCCTTTTGCTTTTGCGATGGGGACAATGTGGCGCCTCCCTTCAAACTATCTCACTTTCCCTCCCTCATTTCTCACTCTCTCTCCGCGAATAAGGGAGGAAAGGACGTTGTGCGACAGGTATGTATACAGATGGGTACAATCCACACCCAATTAACTGTTACGGACGTGTTAACGCCTCACAATTTTACGCGCTCTCTACGCTCCCATAACGCGACTTGTACACGCTTCTGCTTTATTAACGCGTTTATCTTTCCATGGTGAATATAATTTGCTGGCATGTACGGGGGCATTTCTACGTCGAATCGGCAAGCCCGCGTTTAATTTAGCTCATTTAATTTGACTAGTGATATTCTTTATTTGTTTATTCATTTATTTTTATTTCGTCTTCTCTGCAGAGTTATGTGTGGATAATGGAAATGACTTGTGAGAATTTCAGAGTTTACTTTGGTTCGCCAAAGGTTTTTTTCGTGTTATAAAATTCTTGGAATTTCGAAATTGTTGATTTCGTCAGAAGCATCGCATAGCGATTTCATAAACGATACTCGGTATATTTGCATTTCTGGTTTAACACGGTTAATAATTATTAAAAAATCATTCGTACAATGTGGTAAGACCCGTTTTCAATGGTCAATAGATAAACCGGTTTAAAATACGGTTACAAATTTAACTATTTATTATATTAATTTTATGACTACCAATCAGATAGCTCTGATTTTCTATACTTGGAATCAAAGAAAAAAAAAAATGAAAAAACATCACCTACGGTTATAATAACTAGTTCGTACGGTGTGGTCAGTTGTGGCTACGTGCGTGAATGAGATACCTCGTGATTTTTCGATTTCTTCTTTTATTCTTTCAACTTTCTTCACTGATTTATAGCACTTCTAAGATTTGAATAATTAAGTTTGTACAAGAGGCGAAAATTCAAAGGGGTTTGAATTCGGTTGCTAAATACGTCGACCATAAACTTGGGTTTGAGGAAGAACGAAATTAACACCAACGGTCACCTCGACATTTTTTGCTGACTTATCGCCGATGGTTCCGAATTTTCTACCAGATTTTACCAATTACTAATCAACATGGTATCGAGTTATAAACATGACCATGAAAAGCCCAAGGCTACGGTGCCAATTTTACTATGTGCATTGGCTATGCCCGTTTCCGCAATCTTTTGGATAGTTGATTACTCGGAATTCGCACCTAACACGAAACATAACGATGGTGAGCATTTTTTACACCGATCCTCTATCTTAAATTGAAAAAATGTTTTTCCTACCATTTAAAATCATCATTAGAATTTAGGTTTCTCCATTCTAGTAAGAAATAAGAATTTCCAAAAATCCGATTTCCTTTTTTCTTTCACAGGGTGCTCACTCACTTCTCCGTGGAGATTGTCGATGGCGTTAATATTGCCTGCGTTATTTGCTACTTGGGGTTTGAAGCAAAAGGGGTTGATACAGAGCGGCTTGCTTTCAGGTAAAAAACAATAAAGGAATTTTCATCTAAAAATTTCATCGATAATTATAAAATTATAATATGCTTTGTTTCAAAGGGATTTTAGTTGGATTTATCCTGACCTTATCAAATTACGGTCACGTTGCTTGTTTGATCGGATTTTTTTTCACCGCTTCAAAAGCTACTCACTTCAGAGCGGAGAAGAAAAGAAAGTTTGCTTTGGAATATCGAGAAGGAGGTCAAAGATCTTGGAAACAAGTGCTGTGCAATGGAGGCATGGCCACTCAATTAGCTCTAGTTTATTTACTCGATATTGGTTGCGGAGAACGTCCAATAGATTTTGACAAGGACTACAAAAGTTCTTCCTTATCTATCGGAATATTAGGTATGATGACCGACGATATTTTTAATTTTTCAAAATATATCGATCCACAAAATGACTACGTTAAGCAAACAATCGAAGTGAATAATTGGGAAGCTAATTTTTTTCGAAATATTTAATATTGTAATTTCACTCTCAGGTGCTCTCGCTTGCTGCAATGGTGATACATGGGCGTCGCAAATTGGGACTGTAATCGGTGAAAAAGTGCCGATTTTGATCACAACCGGCAAAAAAGTTCCAAAAGGTGGTCCAGGTTTTATCGATGTCACGCAATGTCGACCGATTACCTTTTCCTACTATTTTAAAACATAATTTCTTTTTTTGAGGTACAAACGGTGGCGTCACCGCGATTGGACTTTTAGTGTCATTTATCGGAGGACTAGTCGTGGGAATATGCAATTATATTGCGATATGGTGTACCGTAGATGCCGTAGCATTGCAACAAGCCAGACCTCAATGGCCAATAATTATCGCAGGTGGTTTCGCCGGTCTTCTAGGTAGCGTAATAGATTCAATTTTTGGAGCAACGTTGCAATACTCAGGTGAGCAAGTACTTCTCACAAATCATAAGATTAAAAAAAAAACGGAAAAACTAATTCGAAGGAATATTTCCAAATCAGGTATAGATGAAGACGGAAAAATTGTCGAATGTGCAGGAAAAGGCGTGAAACACATAAGTGGAAAACAGATAATCGATGACCACGGCGTAAATCTTTTAGCAAGTGTCGTTATGGCTTTAACACTTCCAAAATTATCTATGATATTTTGGCCATGAAATAATTCGTTTGTTTTAGAAGACGTGGTATAATGGTGCAGGTGGAATTTTTTCACTTTATGAAATCAGAAGTCATAAAACCACAATAATTTACATAGAGGGATATATCTAAATTTTTTTCTGGTAATTAACTTTGTACCTCGTTGCAAAAAAAATGAGAAGAAAAAAGAAACTTAAGAAAAAAATAATGCTGATCTATTTCTAATTTTTCATTAACCTCGTACGGACGACCCGGTGCGGTTGACGTAGTGTTAGAAGGTATCCGCCCTTGGCAAAGGGGGATGGGAAAGAATCTCTTGACTTAATACCAGAGAGACAAGGGACCCTTCAGCGTATCTTAACGTTAAATACAAAGATGTCATCTGCCTACACCGTTTCGAGGCTCAAGTTGAAACCTTCTGTTAAACTTTGGTCCATTGTTATTTTCTCTGTGTTACGCTATTAAAATATGAATTTATTAGTAGATTTTCGCGAATGATATTATTCAATATGGCGTGTACATGTACGTATACTTGGTACACTCACGCCCCAGTTTTACCGTAATACCAAAACTGCTCCTTCTATTGTAACGATAAATTCTTGGTAAAGCTATTTCATTTTTGGTATATTAACGTTGCATGCCAAAACCCCGAAAAATCTTCCCACTGCAAAGATACCAAAGAAATTCCATGGCTTCCACAGATTCGATCGAAAAGTCAAGCTTCGAAATTGCCTAATGGGCAGTAAAAATAAAAAAAGAAAAAAAGAAACAAAACAAATTACTTACTTCAACAACTTTTCAAATACCTGTACATACCTATACATAAAGAAACGAGATTGCAAAAACTATCTATTCGTCCAATGCCGCTTTTGCTGATGTTGCTCGCAGTTCGTGCTCGTAACATCTGGTCCTTGATGCAATTTGCCAATGAAATGCAGGATTCACTGGGCTGCGATATATATATACTATATATATACTATATATCTGTGGCTGCGAGTGACCATTACGACCACTGAGAATTACGATCGCAAACTCAATCTCCGCGAACCTACCAGCTGCAGGGTCGGCCATACGTACGATGTTCAGTTTTGATGTGATTCGCGAATATCGAAATCCAGTTAATAATCAATGTACGTTAATTATCATAACTTCCATCGATTCATACATATACGCTGCACAAACAGATATGTATAATGCAGACGCATCTGAAAATCACGCTTCGATTGAGCTTCGTAAACTATGTGTAATAACATGTTATAGATAGTAAATACATGCGTGTTACTATACATATATAAATATCTATCAAACACGAATGCAGACGCGAATCGAACGATCCGCAAAATATAACAAAATTCGGTCCAAGAATTTCAACGGAAAAACTTTTTCCACATCCGTGTAGATACATCGGATATATAACGTTGGGTTATACTCGCTCGATCGAATCTTTCTTATTTCTCAAACCCGGTGTAAATTTTTCACACAATCAGCGAATATTCCAGTATAATATAAGAGAAAGCCAAAAAAAAAAAAGAAAGCGTGGAAAATATTTTTTTTTCTAGGTTTTCAACTGATATTGAATCGAATATAAAACCTACTTGACAGTTCTGCACATTATTATTTCACGGTTTTATGTAGATAAAATTTAACGAAACTTAGTTCTGAATTAACAAAACAGATTTCTATGTATAGCAAAGTTCGGCGTAACACGCCCCGATGCGTTATAGCAAAAATAAGCAACAGCAGCAGCAGCAGCAGCATACAGTAGCATAGAAAGTCGGCGTGCATTTAATACATTTCGGTTAATGCTATCTCGAAGAGGATCTCTTCCATCTAATTAAGCGAATGAATGCGCAAACGAAAAAAAAAAGAAAAATTTAAAATAAAGAAAAAAGAACTCACCGAGAACGAGAAAAGAAGTAGGAAATTTGAAAGGAAACTCTCGACCGTGGTCGCTCTTCGCTCTCATTTTTTTTTTCTTTCTCCTTTTTTTCCATCTCTCTTTCTTTCTACTTATCTTTCGTCTTTCGCCATTCCCTTCTCCCCCTTAAAGTCTCCCTACATTCCTGAGCTCCTATCTTCCAACTCCTGTCAGATCCCCAACGGATGAAAGGGTTTCCAGCCGGTTCCAACCCCCAGAAAACCTCATCCCTATATATACCAGATACCCTTCCCCCTCTACCTCTTTACAAAAGCGAATCTATATAACACATATAATTTCAAGAGATTTTGCATTCTGCCAAAGCTTATTCATTTCACTCTACTTAATTATGGTCCCCATCAGGGAGAAGGACCTTTGAAGATTCATGTACATTAACGAATCGATAATTTGATGATTAAATTTTATCATATTATATTATTAATATCGCATCAGGAAAAATAATATTCAAAGTGTATATGTATACTCCCATATATTTGAACAGATATTTAGTTATCATAATATTTATGTCCTACTCATATGACGAGTAGGTACCTCAAAGTAAGTATAATTAATATCAACCTTTCCAGGAAAAGGGTCGGTGATCCATAACGCGGGGGCTCATGTTCATAGTCTGACTATAATAAACATACGATGGGTTATATTTTGCGTAGAAACATTTCGTCGTAAATGTCGTCTCAAAAAGGTCATCCGTTACATGTGTGTTCCGTGGGTAGGTATATCATAAAGTATTAGGTTAGAAATCACGTAAAACTCAACCCCTGTGCACAATAATGGTGGTGGCGGTGCAGCTTCAATTACTCGCGTACTCGATTCGCATCAGGACTCGTAAGTTCTGACGAAAGCTCGTGCTGCAGAACGAGAAAGAAAAAGAACAAAGAAAGAAAGAAAGAAAGAAAAAGAAAAAAAAAGAAAGAAGAGAAATACAGAGCTTGAGAGAACCTTCTACAACTATGCGGATTTATATCGTTTGCGACAAACTCGAATGCGTTCTGGTTATTATTTATTATTTTCCGTTTACCCCATTCCTCACATCCTTTAAACTAAGATAAGAATCTTGCTAAACGTTTTTACCTCGTGCGCACGATTCCCCCGGGATATTGTCGACTAAGAATAAGAATCAAAAGAGCATAACTTATAAAACAAAAAGAAGATGGGAAAAAAAATTGATCTTTCAAATCCCGCTTCATCCCAACCAAACTATTTTCAATTTTTTTCTCTCTTTTCCAAAATTTATTTGTCTTATTCGAAGGATATCTTCTTGGTCTTCGATTATTAAATACGTATATTTTGTAAAGTATTTATTTTTTATTCTCCCATTCAAATACATGGTATCTAATATTGAAGGTGACCGCGTTTTTAGGCTACTCTTAAATTAACCCCATTCAAAATTAGTCCTTTGGGATATTACAGCATGCAACATATGGACGTGACTAATTACACGTACCATATGTTATACCGCGTCAGTTCGCGGACAAGTTCCAACGTTAATCCCTGTACATCAACGTCCAGTAATTACCCCCCTCCCCCCCCCCCCAAACAAATAAAAGAAACAAAAAAATTCTATCAGCTCAAACCAGGATTAGATAACGTTGCGCAGTTTATCGTAAACTTGAATCCTTATTTTTTCTTCCTTCTAGCTTTCAGATCGTTGGAATAAATTATAACGATATACGATAATTTTGATCCAATAAACATCACGTGATCATTATTTGCGGGAATATGAACCGATGTGGATAAACATGTCGATAAATAGATAGATAAATAGACGTAGAGAGGAGAAACAGGTTGAAGGTTCGGAGTCATCGTGCTTACCACAAAATCGCCTAGTTCGCTACGTGGTTTGTATAGATATAATATCTATTCGAACGCGATGCGTTTGTCATTGATCAACCCTATTTCCCAGCTGATTGGCTCTATGACGAAGCCAATAACAACTGGGATGATTATTTCGGTATAGTCAAACGATAGGTTTGGTATGAGGTTTTGTTTGCCAGTTCTGTATTGATGGTGATTGTCGTATGCTATAAACTGATACAGATAGAATATAAAACAGGTTCGGTCAGGGACGATATCCGATTGAGTGGTCAAATTGAATTCGATTGGTTTTAATTTAATCTACTGATTGATATTAATGCGATCGTTCGTTTTATTTTATTTCTTTTTTTTTTGTTACACTAGTTTCCGTATCCTCCCTCCTCTCCGTTACGTATCCTCCCTATATGTGTCGTTTTGTAATTTGATGAAAAAAAAGAAGAGAGAGAAAGAGAAAGACAAAAAAAGCAAAAGCAAAAAAAAAAAAAAGAAGAGAATCAAATCAAATATAACATATATATTTACATGAAATTTTATACAAACGATCACCTGTTGCTCCGCAGTATAGGGAAGGAAAGAGAACGAAACACGAATTTTTCGCCAACTGCCCGAATTTTTAAAATAACATTTAAAACTCCGGTTTTCCGTTACGTTGTAATTACAGGTGAACGTTTACGCGTAAGGTATACTATAGGTCTGATGTTAAAGTAGGTAGATCGGTTTGATTGATTGAAAAATAAGGTCCTTGGATACGCCTGTAAACCGATTGAAGAATATTATCGTCAATTTGGTATATAGAGAGGGAAAAAAAGTTTGCAGAATTTTCGTTCGGTAAGAGAGTGAGGAGAGAAAAGAAAAAAAAAAAGAATTAGGAGAAGAAAAAGCGATTTTGAGAGGTTCGCGCCAGCGACAGCTGACAACGGGTAAAAAGGAGATTCTCAAGGTGACGCGTAGAAGCTTCTCAACCTTGTAAATGTTCTGTTAGGCAATCGAGAAAATTGTCTGGAAACGGTGAGAAGCCAACCTACAGGTTTAATCGACTTAATCAACGTCTTTGTAAGTCGAGGGTGTCTCTGCGGGCAGAAATTACGCCGTACGTTTCTTATTATTTGTGGATGAGCAGTGCAAACTTCTACCCCTTCTTCGGTAACTCGAAGGATCTGTTCGTAGGTTTCCCCTTTTCAATTATTTATTTATTTCCTTTTTTTCTTTTTTTCTCCTCGCTTCTGTACTTACGGCGATTCGGAGCAGTGGTATAAATTCTGATTAACCTGCACCATCGTCATCGACATCTCTTTGTACAAAAATTGATGTACGTTTTTTACCGTACGAATATAATTTTCGTACACTCTCTAATTCGAGTGCTCTCGCTATCTTCGTTCATGAAAAAGTTTCACGTTGTATTTTGTATTCCATACGTACAGTCTAGCGGCATTAGAGAGTGATCGCGTGTTTATCTGAAGAAACAATGCAGATCATTTTTCAAATCTCTACGTATTCCAACGCCCACCGAACGCTGTACGCCCGCGCCGCTATAGTGTGCAAGAAAAATCTACAATATTTCAGCACGATGTAGACGGTACCGTGAATAAAGTGAGTGCGAATAAGGGAAAGGATATGGAGCGTAGATTCGTGGGATTTGATCTGAGGAGGATGGAAAATGTAAGGGAAAGGGGAAAATGGATCGTAGGTAGGGGAAGGTGGCCTGTGCGTGACGGCAGAGATGGATGTTTAAGGGTTGGTCTAACCCCAACAACGTTACCGACTACTACACAACATATTATGTATACTAACAGGCGAAAAAAAATGCTAAAACACTCCCGATCGCCAACACCAAACCCTTAGAATGTTCTCCTACGAACAATAGTCGCGAAAACTATGTGAATCAAAATTTGAACATCGTTCCTTTTTTTTTTTATTCGTTAGATTCCATAAAAGCAAATAAGATGCGTCCGGTTTCTGAGGTTTTTTTTTCGGTTTTTCGTCAAGTCGTGTACATTACCGTAGTTGAAACTTTACCTATTCTCGAGTGCATAGGTCAAGTTCGGTAGTTGGGCAACTACCCTACTACGAAGAAAGCAAGATAGGTTCAAATTTCTGGGGCTGGTGCAGCATAGAAACATTAGTAACGTTATAGGCATCGGTAGACCAACTGCTTGAGCACCGGGGTAGTACGGTAGAATTTGAGATAGAGTTGGCGTAGAAACTAATGTAGAAGCATTGTTAGGCAAATAGTTGAACGCGGTCCAAGGCAAAGTCGTGTAATTATACGACGTTCTAGAGGCCAAACCTGGGGCCAGGCCATTACTCATACTTTTCTCAATTGTTCAGAATTCTAGAACTATAATAGTTGCCTCGAAGACGTTCGCGCGGTAAAGTTCATAAACGCGCTTTAATGTACAGCTGATAATAAATCAATCACCCGATAGCTAAAAATAACGTAAGAAATGAAACCGTAAACCTACATAAACTTCAAAGTTTTACGGTCATTCCAAAAATTGGCTGCACATTTAATTTTTTTTTCTCTAGTTTGTTTTTTTGCTTTTTCTCCATCTCCCATATACCCTCGGAATCGAAAATCCTGATTTCTTCCGACGAAACTAAATCGCAGACAACCGGCGGTTTTTAGACTGGCCAACCAACGCGATTTTCACCCACATTAAACCCTTGCAGTTTTCTTCATACACCCCACGCCGCGTCTCGACAAAGCCGAAGACCAAGACCAACAAGAAGACGAAGACGAAGACGAAGACGAAGACGGGTCCGGTAATCAGGGGCGCCTCGCAGTAATCGCGTTAGCTAACCGGGCGAACTATCCCAGCATACTGATTAGTGATACGCGACCCGGAAATACAGCACTGGTCACGTACATTCCACGATATATCACTGCGCGAACGAACTCTCCATGTTCGTCTCTCCCGCTTACCGCTCCCCACTTTTCTCCTGATTTCTTTTTTTCTATCCTATTTTTATTTATTTATTTGTTTTTCGTGCTGACAATGAGAATCGAAGCGATCACTGCAGTTTCCGAGATCAAACGCCGTGGGTATATTCGTCTCCCCTAAATTTCTAAACTTTCTTTTTCTACTTTCTTTTCTTTCGCCAACGAGAGAACTGCTCTATCTTCATGGTGGTGTACATTATTAAGGGTTGTTTTACTATCGGCTACAGTCGCGACGCGAGGGACGGTATCTGGTGCAGCAGCGTTAAAGTTACGATGCACGTAACAGTGACGCGGAAACCGTTATATCCGTGGAATATTTCTGTCACATTATGTGTAAGCTCCGTTGCAGCAGGTGTGATCGCAGACGATCATGGATTAAAATCTGCCCGAGCCTCCGGTAGCGTTGCAAGAGTGAAATAATGATTAATAGCCCGTGTTTTCAGCGGAGCTGTAATTTGCGTTATAATGTAAAATTTCTGCAGCTATAGTTAACCTACTCATACACCCACAAATCTGATCCCCGTCAAAAAGCACCGAGGGTACAAGTAAAAAAAAAAAAGAAAGAAATCCCCGAAAAATCTCGTAACTTGTTATTATCTTTATCATCGTTATATTTTTTATTCTTCAGTTTTTTTTTTGCTTTTTTGGTAACATAAGAATCCCGAAAATTCTTAAGAGTCATGTTTCTTAAATGGATATATTCTGAGACGTGGGAGTTGAAACAGAGAAAAAAATACAGAAAAGAAGATGATATAATGATAAATAAAAACAAACGGATAGGAAAATGTAGCCGTAATAAAGCGGTGTGCGATATGATATTATATGCATAATGTCGCGTGCACCGCGTTTACCATCGTAAATGTAACAACGCTTCTTGTTTTCTTGTAAAGCTAACATATAAATTGCAGCAACGACATGAGGATAAACAGAAGATTGAACCAAATGAACATACCGCGGATATTCTTGCGCTCGTAGTTTTTCCAGCCAAAAATAGATAAACGAATTTCTACCCAAGCGATCCGCGCTATCGTTTTACTTCGGTTATTTTCCAATGCGTTTTTCTCGCGTATACCTTTTAACCAGGAGGTAATTAGAATAATCGAATCTAAGAGGATGAAAGAATAAGTCTTCACTTTGGAGTGAAACTGGCTGGGCATCTAATATGTAAAAGGTAAAAAGCAAACCATGTGACCATTCCGAAGTTGAAGTGGTCACGTGGCGAACGACCGGAATCACGCTCATATTTCATCGTTTCGATATATTCCTTTTCCATACTTATTATACCTCCTTCTCATGACGTCCTGCACGTACGTTTTCAAAGCATAAAAGGATACGCGAGAACGGTGAGGTATGACAGGGAAGTAGACACCCTGTACCTACACCTCCGTATGCCCATTTACTACCTCTATGCGGATGTGACGCTGCTCTGCGTCGCGACGGTGCGAAGCGTCAGATGAACAACTGTTGCATCACTTGCCGCTAAAGCTTCCCCCTTTCTCTTCGTCTCTCCGTTGCGCCCTCAACGTTTAGTTCCCGTTTCCCTTTCTCCGTTACTCTCAGCCCTCGACGGAATCTTCCACCTCTCGGTGAACGGGGGTGAGTTAAGGTATGAGGGGGGTAACGTCGACGTCGCGGCGTCGGCGTCGGCGTCGGCTTCGGGGCACAGCGTTGATATTAGGGGATGATGCTCGAGGTAGTGGCCGCGGGTGCCGAAGAACTGCGAGAAAAGGCGAGCGCCCTCGACGGTGCGTCGGGACGTCCACCGTCGAGTCAGTCTGCGCCCGTTAGCCGTCGCGACGCCAGTGTAACCGTTAAAACAGACTCCGTCGGTTACGAAGTACCGCGAATTACAAAACTCTACGCGATATATAAATTGCAACACGCGAGTTATCGAGAAAAATTTTAAACGTGGATGTTATAACGCGTTTTTATGCCACGTTTTTATTCTTCAAATTTTCAATACTCCATAGCGGATGTAGAACGGTGAAATTGTTACAGGTATACATATGCATATGAGTGAAATCGGTACATATACGATAAAAATCTAATTCCGAACATTGGCTAAATTTATTTTGCGCAATTGAATTGCGTAAAATCAAGTGTAAAAAGTTTGCTATCAAAAAATCATCCCCATATATTTATTATACGTGACTTGATTTTTTCGGAGACGATCCTACCGAGGGATTTAATCGGTGAGTAATACGATGATCGTTAAAAATCTATTTATAGAAATCGTAGTTTCTTTTTCGTTTTCTTATAATTTCTTTTCAAATTAAAATGAACCCCGAACGTCACGTGGTTATGAATCGCGCGCGATTATTTGCAAAGTAGACGGATGAAAACGATCGAAATATCAAAATCCGTTCATTAATCATTTGCGTATAGGTAGAAAATCGAATGTATGGCGAATCGATTGAATTTTCATTCGATTCCAATCTATGAATTTTTTACAAAGATTTCTACCGTAGAAATTAAGGAGATTCATTCAGTGCGTGATTTTATGAACTAGTGAGAAATCGATGTGTCACGGTTACATAAACGAAGAGGTAGTTAATTATTTATTTTTATATCCATCACGCACGCACGTGACAGTATAAACGAGCTGATATTATCTCACCCGATGGCCGAGCCCCTTGATTCTGATAAAGTTCAAAAATACTTTTTGGAAAAACTCGAAAATGTCATGAAAGAATTAGAACATCGCAAAGGTGATACTTTTAACCCCCATAAATGCGTGTGGAAACTATAGATCTTCGAAAATTATTTCCATATACACAGCGCAAAAGGATCGTTAAAAGATGAAAAATGATTTCTCAGATTCGTTAGATCAAAGATTTTTGTCAAATTTCTCAAAACATCAAAACGCCACAAAGCGATTTCCCCGCAATTATGATTTGAAAGTTTTCAGTAGTACGAGTCAGTCGTTGGGTCAGACAATGTAAACTAGTACAGCGCAGTGTTACGATATAGTTACGTTATTTCGAAGATTCTATTGGTCGCTGATTAAGTTTGATCAAGTTCCGAAGCATCAAAGTTTATGTGTTACGGAAACATCGACATCCGCAACACGTGAATCTAAGTATATGGGTGATCAGTTGAAGAAATTTTAGATTTTGATGGGTTGCAAAGGTCCTTATATCGATCAAACGTTAATTTATCCGCACGCCAAAGTCCTGCGGGGATTAATTAGAGGTAAAGCTAGATAGAAAATTCCGACGTTCGAAGATCGAAGTTCGACTAAAAATTATCATTTTGTTTTCTTTCCAGATTTTCTTTGTTCATAATCTAGTTTATTTTTTCCGTTGGCTCACTTCGATATTCCGCTTGGTCCCTACAGTTCATAATTAAACTCCTGCAGGACATGGAGTATTTTCTATTAACATTCCCGGCTAACCTAGGGTATATTACATGAAATGACCACCGCAATTGTGGCAGGTATGTGGCAACGAAAGGAAGGAACACAACCTAACCCGGAGGTCACAGTTCAGTCTCTGAAGGTTTTCCCTAAAGAACCAAAAGAGGAATTGCGAGAGAATGCGGCTTTTGTTTCGTCGGCAAAATTCAAAAAGTACACTAAACCGTCCTCGCGATGTGTTTTTGAAAATTCCAACAAAATAAAACGAAAAACGAAAAAAAAAATCCAATAAATAAAATCATGCAACAATTTCTACATCCAGTTATCCCGAGATTGAAATTGTAGAAATTGAATCATGAGACAATGACAATAACCGTGATGAGTTTCCATTACCTTCGCGTGTACCAAGTTACTTTCAAGTTAATTGTGTTTAAATATTAGGATGCGATTAAACTGAAGTTGAATGGTTGATTGCTTAAGATCGATATACATGTATAACCTATCTCCCCAGGCTGATATTATTCTTCCTATACAAGTTGAATTTAATAAAACCCCGCGATAGCAGTAAGTATAGTAGAAAAGTATAACCGCGAGCGAATCAGCTAACGATGTGTGTCAAGCTAAGTAACTATGTATAATATAACGGCTTCTCAAATATCTCCAAGCCCTGCGACGAATAAATTAGGAATAGGTATAATTACAGCCAAAATTTAATTTTTCGTATATAACAGGCTGCTTATCATAAACCAAACGCAACCTTGTCATATTTCTCTCGCAACGTTTTTAATATTCAAAAAAAAAAAGAAAAAAAATCTCTAAGAAACATTTTACTAAATGAATTCTCGGTATAATTAATTAGCAATAAAAAACAATCCACTTAAATAAACTCTGTCAATTTTTTTTTTTTTTGTTTTTACTTAATACTGTATAAAGGTGAGACTATTGAGTTGAGAGTTCAAAGAAGTAAAGGTCGCTCGGACCTTTATCTGTAAGTATTACACCGCAATTAAAAAAAAAAAAAAGGTAAAGCAAAACAAAAAAAAAAACGTACATGTACCGTCGCGGAAAAATATAATTCTGTGTCTTTCCAGGTAATAAAATTATAAATAACGATGATGGTGACAATAATGATGGTATTAATAATAATAATAATAATAATAATAATTTTATCGTACAGCTGGAAAAAGGCTGTTCTCTGGAAGTTAATTGGTCTCGTCATTCCAGCTATCAAAAGCATTGAGCCAATTAACCGAAAGAGGCGCACCAGATGTTCCCAAAGATCTTGACGAGTTCTCATTAAAAAGATCACCCCGGGGCATTTTGTAATTATTATTACACCGATGCCGATCTAAATCACCGCCGTTGCACCCCGTGTATATAAGGTATCCAATATCGAACAATTAGTAAACCGATATGTATACGTAGAGAAAAGTTTCCCATAAATGAAAATAGATAAATAACATTATACACAGCTTAGTGTTTCCACTTACACTTTCTATTTAGCAAGAAATTCTTCGAAGAAAAGTTTCGCAAAAAAATTAAACAAAATGCAATTATTATGCCGAATAACAAGGGATATACAAAAAACAAGGACTTCGCGGTACGTCTGCAAGGGTATTTTCACATTACCTGGAATACTGCCAGCATTTAACACCTGCACGGTTACAAACCGCGCTGTCCATACGTTCAACCCCATGCGGAGAAAAATTGGAGCCGATGAAGTTGGCTCTGATTTTTTTTCCTCTCAGCATTCTTTCGATTCTTTACCGTTTCTTCTTCCTTTCGCATACATCAGTTGCTATGAATTCCTGTAATTTGACTGGAGATGAGGAAAGAGGTGAAAAATAGGAATGACGATATGCAGGAGGGGAAAAAATCACTTTTCATCAAACGTTCTCTTTAAATGTTTCGATCCACCTCACCGCACGTAATGTTCCAGAAATCCATGGCGCACGACTAGATCCCATAAGATTGGATCTCTATGACTTTACAGATGCAGCAGCTGCAGTCCAAGCGAACGCTGTCCAACCTGAGTATGAGTTATGCGAACTGTTCCGGTATCTGGTGCGAACACACCAGACTCTGCAGTAGTGTCCAGTGAATTCACTCTACAGTATATACACACATACCTGTACCTATATCTGCACGTAACGACATCTTCACACAAATTTTCATGTACACAACAAACATGGATCGGTTCTATCCTTCCCAGATGGGTACATTAAAGCGTATACTGACAATGAGAATAAGCTTATCTTTATCTCTTCGAGTACCGATCATTCCATCGCGATTCTCGATGACTACCGATCGATTCTCGAGCTGAAACAAGAGCAAAAAAAAATGTTATTAATAAAAAAAGATATTATTATAGCTCGTAGAGTGAATTTGTTTCTAAACCAAGGTTTAATCTATAGCGTACGATAACGTAATTCCCATGTATTCGTTATTAGTGAAACTCCGATGTCCCTAGCTGTGCAATATAACATTATATGGCCGATACAGAAAATCCTCATGAGAGTTACTGTGAAATGAAGTAAGGAGGGAAGCTATTCGCGAAGGAGTTTCTCATACGTACGTCTCACTATATGTTCTATACTAACATAGAAACGTATTAGGTGTGTTAGCCGTAGCGTAGAAACGCGTTCTGAATTGTTCGCAAATTGAGTGGCATAGAAGTAGAGAGGCAATTTAGTCGGCTTCGTCCCTACGGGTGTTGAAAAGGAGCGGAGAGGAAGGAAGGGAGAGAAAGTCGCGGGGTGGTGGGTCCTCCAGAGAGACAGGCGTTGCGACTACGGGGACCGTATAGGTGTCGGAGAATCTGGAGAGAACGAGAATATGTACGAAAAGGGACGCAGCTATTCTTGAAGTTTCATAGGGTCAAGCGCCAGAGAAGTGAATTGAAGTTGAGAGTAGATAGACCGCTGGCTAATTCGCTAATGTCTTATTCAGATGCAATTACGTGACTCGCTGCTCGCCTCAGACTTTATCGCACTACACGTACGTACGTCCCTCGCATCGTGTACACATAAGTCCTCCTTATTCCGCCTCCGCACCCAAATTCAGTCTTTGCCACTGTTTCACGTTCGCTTCCGGTCACATACCAATTCAACTTTGAATCAAACTTCAGAGAAATTCTGACCGATGGTCCCACCAGGTACGAGTAACATCTCCACCGAACTATAGTTTCTAGTTATCGAATTTAATTCACGATTTTGACAATCCGATTAGAATTCTGATTCGTCTGCCTGATTAAGTTTTTTCCACAAATTTTCATAATTCCTTCCATAGAAAACATTTGCGGTATGAGATTGAGAGCATTTTTCGATCCGATTTGTGCAGTTAAAAAAAACGCATAGCACAGGTGATTCGAGGGAGAGAGGAAAAAAAATTTATGACTGCATCTATGCGGTAATTCGCGTTACACGTTTGATGCGTACAAATGGATTTCAAGTGGCGTCTCCTCTTCCTTCCCTTTCAGGGATTTCACTTTCGCTTAAGCGTCGCACCCCATAGTTTCGTTTCCATAAGCGCGTGTATGGGGTATGTAAGGGGTGTAAGTTACACGGCAAAATCATCCCCCTGTCACATGAGTCGACCTTTATACGCAGTGTGACGCGCGTTGGTGTAAAAAAATTAAAAAAAATTAAACGAACGAATAAAAATCTATGCTCGATTATTCGCGTTGGAAATTTCTTTCGTATATAATACCCTGATTGTGAATATTTAAGATATAATATAGATATAGACGCGTGAGAATTGAACGCAGGATTGAGAGGGAACGGACAAAAAACTTGATTCTTTTTTTCCCACTTATATATTATATCCCTTTCGTAGATCTGTCGTTTTTCGTACAGTACGAACATGCATAGTACATAGATAACGGGTGTAAGCTTCCCCTGCCGGAGGATTAGGCGAAAAGAATGAAACGAAGTGCAGGTGGCAGCAGGCGGCGCGGCAGCAGCAGTACGTATAGGTACGCATCTCGTTTAATCCTCTTTCTATCCCATGTCGTCGATGCACTTTTCGATATGGTATAAGCTCTGCGCGAGGTTCAATATTCGTTATATCGCGGGGTTAAAAGAAGAAAAAAAATGCTTGACGTATACCTGTATTATATCCATAGAAAATCTAACTACTATAAACCTCCCAACGATTTGAAAAGCATGATCAGATGGAGTCTAGGATAGATTAATACATACGCGTCGTACGGATTAATCGGAAAAAACTCCGATGATGAATAAATAAATAAATAGAAAAACTTCCATATAAGAATATGTATAATTTTCTGAGTTATCAGAACTGTACAGTTACGTTATGAAAACGAGAATAAAATAAAATCTGGGCGTTTATTGGATCGACTGAAATTTTATCGTCGCGGTACGATGTACGTACGTTATATTCCCGATGGAATTAATACAGGTGAATACAGTTATAGTTGCACAATGGTTTTTAATGACATAAACTTTAATTTACGATATTACATCGCAACGCAGTAATCACGGCTGTCATTGTCCCGCGGCTTGCAGACTCGACGGCAGGTAAAATTATTGCGAGTAATGCGAGCATGTAGAGTTGAACAGAGAGAAAATCGGGGGTGAAGGACAAGCGAAAACAGGGGGGTGGGGGCGGGGGGGTAATGCGGGCATGTGCGTACATACGTTTACCTCCGTGTATGTATGCGGTTGTATCGGTACTTGACGGTGCATAGGATATTGTTACGATATTCTGACTGCAACGGCAGCAATGACGACCATCTGGTCATTAGAGTGGACGAGCTTGATGCGACGACACCTGCTCCCGCATGTGCGGCTGTGGCCGCTGCTATTGCACCCTCTCATATCTGATGCACCTACATAAACTCATACCACCCTCCTTCTATATTCCATAACATGACACGGGGGGCTTTCATTCGCTCGAATGACGCGATGTTCACTGATGAATACACAGAGGTATCCCGCGCACGCCAAAAAAAATATTTCATTTCTCACACTTACAATTAGCTATTATACCCATAGTTGTTCTTTTAATTATCATAAAACCTATATAATCGCACGAGAATCGCATTATCACGCACATTTATAATTATGATATAAACAAACGTCGCGTTTAACGCGTACATAGTATTATACCATTTCGTTATACAACATTTGAATTTATTACCAAACGGAATTTCCGAAATTTGTACAAATAATTCGATATAATGTATACCTATAAACGCACCTAGGCGTTGATTATCCCGTACGAAATGATGATGATTTTTATTTTATTTTATTTTTTTATTTTTTTTAATAACGTTGTAGGTATGTATATAATTTATAAGCCAATAATCTGCATTACAATGCACAGAGTCACAAGCCGGTGTTACGCGTTCCACAATTTCTATATACATATATCTATGTACAAAGGTATGTACACATAATACGCAAATGGAAATTTTCATAACAAAACTATTCAAACAAACAATTGTGCGGGTATGTAGGTACGTTACTGCGATGTTATATACCTACGTACCATGTATAGTATAAATTGTGAACACCGCGCCGCAGGTTTGCCCAACGTTAATAACGTTAAATATTTCCCTATATGTACATATATACGCCTAGTGTTTTCATAGCACGCGGTAAATTAAAACAAATCGAAATGATTGAATTCATAAAGATAATAATAATAATAACGATGATAATTTACGTCGCATCTCAAACAAATATCGATATCGATATCAGAATCTCCTCATCGATAGAGAAATAGGAAGTGAGCGGACAATTTTCGTACGATTTTCTCAAGTTTGGATTTACTCGTTATATTCCTATAAGTGCGCGTTAATTGAGCTGGCTCTGGACCGGATAACCAACTGTAGACTGTAGTATATGAAAGCTAATGCAGTAGTAACAGAGCTTCACAAATCGCCTATGGTCTCCGGAGACTCCATCGTTCGATTCGCATCAGTGCGGCGTAAATCTTTTCCACCACATATGAAAAAAAGGAGAAATAGACTCCGGGTAAAAATCCTGCGAAAATATAAGGGAAACTATTATACTGATATGTGTAACAAAGGGAAACGTCTCGATCAATCAATACTGACTTTTAATGATTCTTAAGAACCAGACACAAAAAAGTATGATCTCTTTTTTTCTGCTTTTCTACAGTTTCTCTCCGTTCATCCGAATACACACGACCCATGTGAGCTCTGGTTAGGCGCAACGTCATCGCGAATATCTCATGTATATTATTATATCAGAATGTCGATTGCACGGATCTTCGTGCCGTATGAGCCTGGTACCCATGTTGCACCGTTTAGTGTAATAACAGTGATAAAATCAGGTAGAACACCACTTTGCTTGTTGGTCTGAACTATATTTCCCTGCGGCGCGATAGCTAGCGGGTATTCGCATACATACATGTATACAAAATACCTATGATACGAAACTGCAGTAAAACTATAAATTTTCTAGAAGGTTCGTACATACGACATGGATTTATATCATAAGACAAAATTGTGATACTTCAAGAAAAGTATGTGTATTGTATTTTCAATCATACGAATCGTAGAGGCGTTGTAAAAAAAAACAAACATTTATCAACGAAATATAATTCAACAAACTATAACAACGCACGGCAACATTATGATGAAAAATGAATTAATGAACGGAATAAAATTAAATTAAAAAAAAAAAATTGTACAACTCAGATCCCTGTAGTTACTATTTATTTGACAAGGCCTGGAGCGCGGTCGAGTTTATATATTATATGCATATACGGTAGTCATTAGTGGGCGTATTGCCTCGCTTGTTTTGCGGCTGATACAACGTCAATAATTATCAAATCTACCGAAATTAATATCGTTTGGATACCTGCCCATAAAACAACCACGCGATATTATACCGCGAGTGGTTGCGGTTACTAGAACAAAATCAATCCCCGATTTTAACGATACGAAGATAGAGGTATAATTCTCATAATCCAATAGGGAACGGATCATACTGCAGATAAAAAAAAAATTTCCAAGTATAATTATACCCTATGATTAACCTTATTTACAGCATTATCGCCATGTTTTTTTTTCAAAGGTTAGTTTCTCGAGAAATTCACTCCTACGATTTTTTTTGTTGATTTTATCTAATTTTATGCGGAGATGCTCACGGTTTTTCAACATTAGGTTAACTCGAGTTTAGTTGAGTTTAAGTTGAGTTACCTTATGTTATACCTTCGGGTTGCGGGGTATTAGGTTATAAGATTGCTTCATGCCGCAAACGTTTTGCGGGCAAGTTCCGCACCCCGTTCTTTATTCGTTATTTCATCCCCAACCTCCACCCGTTCGTATTCAGGCCTTTCCTTTTTATTTAGGGCGTGACTTAAAAGCGCCATGCATCATATTTACATGGAAATTCAGCTCCGACTTCGTATTACCGGTAGTTTGTATTCATTTACGGCCCGCAGAATTTACTTCTATATATTTTTACGAGTTTCCATCCTCCCCTTTCCTAAGATTTTTCAAACCCCCTCAACCACCTACCCCACTTGTAAATTCTACAAAAGAGAAACCATTCCGGCGTAAGAGTTTTTTCGTCAACTGTTTAGAATTTTTTTTTTTCGTTCTATATCTTTGAAATTTGTATCAGCTAATTTATAATTTATTTCAATGTCATTAAAACTACCGCGAATAGATATAGGTACCATTATAAATCGGATAAAATTTATCCTGCGTCTGGATCACGTTGCGATGTTCAGGTATACAGCATAAACTAGTATAACGGATTTCAAGAGTGTATAGTGAATTAATAGCCGAAATACACGTTACTAGCAAGTTAATTAATACGGCATATTTACATAGACATTAAACAAACAGGTTGATCTAAAAGATATCCCAGAATCGCCCTGCAGTTTCTGCCGTTATACGCGCGCGGTTTATGTATAGTATAAATGTATTTGAAACGCGAGTATATAAAGGGAAAGTAAAGTAAAGTGAGGCGAAGGAAAGGAAAGGAAAGGAAAGGAAAGGAAAGGAAAGGAAAAGAAAGGAAAGAAAAGGGAAAGAAAAGTGAGGAAGGAAGGAAGGAAGGAAAGAGAGAGAAGCGAAGGGAATGTAAGACGAGGCGAGGCAAAGCGAGGCAGCAAGGGTTGGTGGCGTGCCGTTGTAAATACGTTCCGTATTCCTGCAGATAGGGGTGTGATTCATGGGGGACAACCACCGCGTAGATCCGCCGAGATACCAAGAGACGCCTAGTGTGAGGTGGCATATAGATATACGTATATACGTAGGAATAGCGCAAAAGGAAGTAAACTACGGGTGGTCCGCAGGTGAGGGAATCCCTCCCTTATACCGACCTGTCCTCCATCCCGTTACACACGCGAACAACCCATACGTTTCACCCCCCGACTCACTCACCCTTCGCTTTCCCCCATAAAACCCCCTTCAGGATAAGACACTTCTCGGCAAGGACACAAGGGAATCCTCGGACGTCTCGCAAGTCATGGAAAATTGTGACTGCGAAACATACGTTAGACGCACACACGCTCACGTTTCATAACTTTCGCGAATGAATCGACCGTGTCGAATCGAAAAAATATCTGAAAGATACCTTTTCTCCTTTTTTTTCTTCTTTTTCTCCTTCTCTTTGTTTCGTCTGCGCTTTTTGTTTAACTTTCCGAGTGAATTTCTTTACATTCGCGTAGCTTTCGCGTGTATTCATGTAAATGTGTATATTATTTAATAAGCGTAACTAACGAGAGTTCTGACCTCTTTCTGTGTGTTGGAAGCTTTGAAATTGTAGGACCCCGTCTTCTTTTCCCCCCGTTCCATGGTATATAAGTTTATTGCGCGAGTGTATAAAACAGAAGTTTGCTCGCTCGGGCTCTGCTGATGCTGGTCCGGACGTACGCTGGCCTTTTTGATCTTGGAAAACTGTTGGCTATATACATACCTACTAGACGCGCTTGGATTCTAGAAGTAATTTAATTACATCAGCACACACCGACGACTATTTTCTATTTTTTTTCCCCATCAATGTTTGTTTTCCAAATTTTCCCTTTTTTCTTCCTCGTTTCGCTTGATTTTTTATTCAAATTTTCATCAAATCATTTCATCACGGTCACCTAGATACCTTTACTTTTTTTCCAGATCGGAAATGTATAACGAGAGTCGTTCGCTGTCCGGTTAATTTTTTAATTTTTTTTTTTTTTTTTTGTTAACCTTTACCTACCGCATCGCCACTTTCCTTCGCTTATTATAACGCCCCCTCGATTTTCCCCTTCGTGCAATATATATAAGCCCTCCAGTTTTCGAGCCCGTCGCGAACTTGAATTATTAGTCTCCTTTTATATTCGTATAAAGTAACGTTAAAATCCTCCCGCATATAATAAGTCAGGAAGTAACAATGATTTATTTTTATTGTTGCGACTTTTCAGACAAATTCAAATTAGCTACTTTCACCTCTTGGTTTATAATATACTCAAGAAGAAGTAGCATATATACCTATCTATACATATAAGTATGTATTATATTTTTTCTTTACATTTTCTGGAACAGTCGTGTACTATACAAGCGACGTCAATTTGTTGCTCCTCTCACTAATTATTATGGGATTCACAATATTACGACCCTCCCTAACATTTTCTTGTCACGCGAGCCGCGAATATCATCACCAAAAATAAAAGCCGGAAAATCAACCGTGAAGCAGATAAAATATTAAAGAAAAGAATTCCCCAACAAATCATGCAAATTAAATACACCCCTAAATTTTCTCTCGTCCTTTCTTTGCATGATTTTATTAATTCTTTTTTTTTTTTTTTTTGTACGGTCTAGCTTTAGTTTCTGATGTAGAAACTTCCGCCGAAGAGTAGAAAAAAAGAAAAAAGATAAAAATTATGCAAAAAACGTGGGAAACTTACTCTGATTAAGGCAAACCTTTTGAAATTATAATTAATAATTATCTACTCCGACTGTATGCATAGTAATATCGAATATATGAGATGATTCTTCATTCGCGCGTACATCATACGTATCATATAATACGTTATACGTAAATATATATGTATATGTATACGACCGTACATACATATACTTATTTAGACATGATCTAATTAACTTTACCCTGGTTAAAACCCCCGGGCAGAACTCGAGTGTTGTGTATAGCAAAATTTCCGTGTGAAGTTGATCAAGTTTCTGAGAAGCTTCATGATATAGATATATACATATTATAGTAAAACCGCAAAAACCGCTCATATACCATGGAGTATAATATCGACCGATGCAACGCCGAACAATCAAACAATTTCCCATCACGCGGTTGCTCTAAGAACATCCCTTCAGACGCGAAGGACTAATTAATATTTCCTTAGACATCCACCGCATAGATGCGAAGTTTCTTTTTTTTTTCGTTTCGTATCGACGCGTGTTCGAGTTGGTAAATTTTTTCAACCATTACTTCATCTGTGGATTATATGGGCAGGTATATTTACCCCATATTCATAGCTGATCCTGCTGCTCCTGCTGCAATATGACGTAGGATATAGCAACGGCAGACGTGGCGTGACTGACGAAGGCGTGCCCGACAACGTTGGCGGTCAATCACTTAATGTTCCATTATACACTTGCACGCCATCATCACCTGCACTATAATTGCTGATTAATAATTATTACTCGAATCACCGGTTTTAATTATAAATAATCGATATAATAATAATAATAATCATCATACTACTCTGATAACGTTATCAGATCGTTATTATACGCCCTTATCTGCATCGAAGAAATTAGGTCCTTTTTTTTCCTTTTTTTCCAGTGATAATGTGTGTGAGAAAATTAAGAACAAAAGCGAATCACAGCCGATTATATTAGTCCGCACGATATTTTTAATTCTGATTCTCCCTCTGTATTCGAGAGAGTAAAGATAAGAATGTGTCTCTTCTCTAGTAGATTCACCTTAAACATTTGGGTTACCGCTGGACAAACATTTTATGGGAGGATGTAAATTACTCTCGACCAACGCGTACAACCAACGCCACAAAACTCGTTAGGGTAAGGGTAGGTTAGGTTAAGTTTGGTATGTATATTACGTAGTCGTTGTACATATACATGCGTATATATATGTACAAGAAAATAATTCGCCATTCGCTATTATTCGCTCCATGTAGTAGGAGGAGGAGGAGGAGGTTACTTATAACCTGCATTTGTATGGGATGAAGAAGGTTGTAAGTATTAAAAGCGTGAGGGAAGTTACGACTCGAGAAATAAAAGTAAGGACACTTAGCCTCCCGAGAACCAGGGTGCGGTTTTAATTGGCTTTTTTAATGCCTATGCAAATCATATTCGCTATACACGTTTTACCTCGGCAACTATATACGTGTATTATTGCTACAGGCATCAAGGGGTGCAGGTTAGTGCGTAAAAGATTTACCATAGAATAGAAAAAATAATAGAACAGCTTTTCTACTTCTCGTATTCAATAAGTATAGTTCAATTTTTTCTTTTCTTCACGTTTCTTTTTAGTACGCGGAAAATCACATTTTTCAGACGATCGAATGCTCTTGAATTCAGCATTATCATTTCACGTATACGCGAGATACGAAGACAATTGAAAAATCAATTTACACTATGCATAAAAGTCTGATTTGAAATAACGTCGATGACACCTAGCCAGATCATTAAAAATTCAGAATTATCCGTCGACGGAATATCAGAGAATGCAAAACTAAGTGCAGCCTGGGTACCGACCAAATGCTTTCAGCCATATTCACGCTATTCCTGAAGTTAGACAACGCTAACGTTATACATAGCGCGCAATCAGAGCTTCATTGTTCACCCTTTTATTATACGATTATTATTACCATCGCCGTTGTTATTATTATCATCATTATTATCAATACTATTATTATCAAGCGTTGAGATACATAAGAGACAAAAATTTCCTTAGATATGGCGATTTCGGTGTATTAGAATTCGGTGCGATAATGATTTATTGAACGTAATTTGTATCATATTTCTTGATTATTAATTCAGCTTCAATTTGCCACGTGACCGGGCCGGGCGTCGCGACGCTCTCGGTACTTCGTTGTATGTACACGTACACGCAGTACATACATACAATATTTCATGGAAGCGAGTAGCTAGAGAGTAGAATGTGGAATACGGAGGGAAGCCTGAAGCTAAGCTTTTCAAGGTTTAGCTGCAGATTCAGTTACGTCTGAAACTTCAGTCTCGGGTTACTATCCACATCTTGAAAGCTCATTTCTCACTCTCTACCTTCTTCGCTTCAATCTTCAACGCCCTGTGCTCGCGAACGTGGTACTACAGCGCACTGTGGTGTGACAATTAAAACTATAATCATTAGTTTAACGTGTTAGTTAGACATTTAAACTAGAAAATGGGGCAGCTAGATTGTTGCGGGTTTGGAGAAACGACGATGGTATTAATTAATTCGAAAGGAAAATGAAAAATGGTCACGAAAATATCACTTGGAAGTTTGAAAAAACAAAACAATCATAAAATCGTCGTCCAACAAATCACAAAGTGTTCTACAAGTACGTATCGGATCCATCGATCGCGGTTTAAATTTCCTATACCCTACAATTTCTTTTTCTCACCCCCTCACCCCACAATTTTTACAATTTTATGTGTATAATATGTACGAGTTTATACCCAGCTGCAGTATGTACCTACCCAGGTATGTATGTACAGGTACCGGGTGTGTGTGCAGGAAAAAAGATAAATTTTCAGGCGCAGTCTACATTTCCAATTTCATACATGCAACGTTTCCAATAATAAACGGCGCCTGTTTTGGCGTAAATCAACGCCACAAACCCCTGCGCGCCTTCATTATATCCCGCGGCCCTTCGCGCGATTTCAATAATTTTTTTTTTCTTCCTACCCCCATTTTTTTTATTTCATTCTTTTGCATTTCAAATTATTTTTCATCATTTTTTTTTCTATTACATCTGTAGAACTTTCGTGCATTCGCGTAAAAAGTAACCCATATTTGCAATCGAAGAATATCTACGTTAAATCTCTTTCTTCTTCGTTCTCTTTTTCTTTTTTTTTTTTACACCTACGTCGATGCGTTTTCTTTCTTATATAAATACGCGTTTAGGTTCTGTTTCCGACTTTTGAATCAGCATCACCAACGCAGCAGCGGCGGAGTGACTTCTGAGCATGAAAAAAAGCTTGATAATTTATTGGCCGTTTTGCCCAACCCAAACTAAAACGACACACGGCGTACGACACGCACGTCTATTTGTCTATCTCTGTTTGTATTTCCGAGACACGCTATGTACTCCACGTTTTCTCGGTTTTTATTATTTATTTTGTATTTTTCTATTTTTTTTTTTTTTTGTAATAATATAAAACCGATGCTATTCTGCCGCTAGAGAATTTTTTCTGTATTATAGTTAAATATATATTTACATAAAAATTTTATTGCAATATATCTGCACGGAATTTGCCTCTATAGTACGCGTATAGTTTTATTCCTCGTACGCGAGGAATAGAACAAGAGTTATCCGAAAATAGATGGAAAACTTTCTTTCAATGTGTTTTTATTTAATTTAAATAACAACGTTTGGTTTTTTCTTTTTTCTTTTTTTTTTTTTTTCTTCGTTTGTTGCAAATCAGCGAGAAGTTGTCTTTCGGAAAACAAAAAAAAGGACGGTGAAAAAAAAAAGGGAGAAACAAGATTATGCAAAATAAGGTTTCGCATCACGTCGGGCTATCCGTGTAACTGAAGTTTGCGTGACCCACGGAGAACATCGTCAGGTCAAAAGGTCGTTTTGTTGCAACTTTTCTTTCTACATTTTCAGAAATTTGCATCGTCAAACGCAGAGACTTTCACGCTATGTGAAGCTAGTGAAGAAGGTGTCGCATCGCGGCTATTCGTATATGGTACATGGTAGTACATGAAAGACAGAAGAGACGAGACGCTTGTTAAATTATTGCGTTTGTACGTTTTCTTTCTTTTTTTTTTCCCCATCTTTCGCTCCTCCTTCTTTTACTGTACCCTTTTTTTTTCCATCCCCCTTTCTTTTTCTATCTCTTCACCACGTAACTCAACCCCCGCGCTCGAGCGTCTTCATTTTATACACACTAGTCACCGTTATCTTGGAGTCACTTCACTTTTCAAGAAAATCTCTCCATTTCTTCTAGATTCTAGCGACGGGGAGAAAGGAAGGTAGAAAAGAAATAAAATTGCTGAGTGGATCATTTGACACAGAAGATATATACGTGTATATATCTATATAAAGTTATATGTATTAATAGAAGTGGACCTTACCATAGGCAGAAATAATATCCCAATTTGGTTGATGAAAATCTGCTCAAATTTCACCGCACCATTCATATTGGAATAAGTCAGTTAACGTAGACACGTTTTTACGCGTAATACGTTACATGGTATTCATAAAGAAAAGCTATCGAATATCATACCGAAACGTATATAGAAAATACCATTCGATTTTTTCTAGCTCTAGCTATAGCGTAAACACTACGATGATGATGATGATGATGATGATGATGACGTGGGTTTTTCATTGTTGGCATTCGCATTAGTCGCGTGCGCAGCAGCGGCCGAGAGAAGAAGGGGTTGTGTTACGTTTCACACCACATGTGCGCGGCGGGGATGTAAAATGTACAGTGATACAGAAGTGTTGGTTATTCCGAGCCATTGTCTCTTCGGTTCAACCGTTATTTGTAATTTACAATTCCGTGCGTGTGTCACGCGTGGAAAGTTAGCTGTATCACAAATATCCTATAGTTACCTTCCAGGTATATGATACAGGAGAAGCTAGAAAAGGGTTGGGTTCAAATTTTCAACACCTGCATAAAATAAAAGGCAATGATACGTTATTACCATTACCAGTATGTATACACAATTATTAATATCTCACTTATCCCCAACTTATTTTTTTTTTTCCGAAACAAAAATCGTCATAATTATGATGAAAAAACTCCGATAATTATTAGGAATATTAAACACGTTACCAACGACTGATATAATCACGCTGTTAGAATATACGGCGTGATATTCACCGGCGTAACCAGCTGACGGACATTAATGCCCAGTGACATGAGCTAATTAATTGGTATTACGAAGTGTCATCCGGTATAATTATAGCTGGGTGTGTATAAATAATATCTAGTCGCATCGAAAAATGTGTGTAGAATTTTTCTTTTTTTTGTTCCTCACTTTGTTTTTTTCTTTTTTTTTTCCAAGTTTTTTTTTGTGGTTATTTTCATTTCGTTGTTTTTTTTTTTTTTTTTTGATTTTTATTTCGCGTGTTTGGCGGTCATCTGATTTACCGACACGCCTATATACATACATATATATAAAACTACCCGTATTACACGTAACGAACAAAAACCTCCACCGATTACTTTGGCAAACAAAAAATTTGTCAAATGTCAGTGATTTTTTCTTTTTTTTTTTGTTGGTTTTTCACTCGCCAAATTCTATTTCGTATTTCGTGTCCGTATACATCAGCTGCATTTCTATCACCGATTCGATGACCAACTGATACAAGCACGCGTATAAATAAAGAAGATTTCTTTTATACAAATGACATCGATTTATATTTCCGTACTTGTGATATAACATCAATTTCGAAAAATGGCTGAATATCAGCCGCAACGAGCGTGCGGTGTGGAACATTAATAGCAAGTTTTAAAAACTGGGTATTTTTGGTGTTTCGATTAAAAAGCCACATGGTGAAAAGTTTCGAGCGACGGTAGTAAATTAATTCTGTAATCAAATTAGTAACACTTTACTTCCGGAACATCATCGGTGTTGCGTATATTTACGCTATGTATACCGATGATATAGAAATAAAAATGACAAAAAAAAAAAGAAAAAGATAAAAAAAAAATAGGTGGAAAAAGGGCGCACCTAGACATCCCCATCGAGTCGTATCGCGTGATGATCACCCCTTGCATCATGAGGCAATCGGAAGTCACGAATGAGAGGGTGGTTGCCTCGTCGTTCACCCTACATGAGTAGGTATATATATATAGTATATATTCGAAATAGTGCATTTTCATGGGTTACGGCCAACTGATAATATCGCCGAGGAGCGAGAGGAGGGTTATACGCGTTTCTCTTGGATCGATCGATCATCATCGTCGTGTCCCATCACGCACACTTCTTTCCCCTCATTTTATTTCCTTTTTTTTTTATTTCACTTCTTCAATCAACTACATAGAATCCTGTCGCTCTTCTTTTATTTTATCTGTCAATCACATGACGGCGGTCATTGGATTAGGACGTTTCACGATATTGAACCAGGGAATGAAGGGATGACGAAAACATGAATAAAAAACCAAATGACTAAAAGGATTGAAATAAAAATCCATTTCTTCACGCATATATTCCAAGAATCTTTTCGTACCCACATGAATGCGGAGAGAAGGAATGAAGGTGTACATAGGTATACGTTATGAGAATAAAAATAATTTCTCTCACGAGTTCGAGGTAGTTTGAAAATGGAAACGAAAAAGTTGTTGCTCACAAGCTAAACTTGTTACTGCGATACAGATATAGTGAATGGTGTTTGCAACAGGGCAGGTTCCGGAAGATAAATGGTTTATTATAGTTCTGAGAGAACGAGAAGCAGCTCGAACTGAGAAATCGATGGTTAATAGACAAAGTTGACACCGTTAGAGGCATTGTGTGTAACTGCTTTTAGAACTGCTGCTCGCGTTTGTTTCACTTATGTTAGGTAAAGACTCGAGAAGTAGTTCTATCGTACTCCAAGAAAGTTTAACTCGACCCCCCCCCCCCCCTCCCCCCGCCGCTCCTCTTTCTCTTCCTGTGGACCAGAAAATGGATAAAGGACGAAAAGAAGAATGTAACAGAGTGTCCGGTAAACCCCTAAATTCTATATACTTGTAGTAATCTACCCAACTACTACTAGCAAGGGAGGGAATAGAAATCACGACATTCGGTTGTTTCCGCGATATTTCTACTTATCTCTAGGTACGTATACGGCGCCAGGGATTCCGGTAACTTTAGCTGACCCGCGTCGGGTAATAAATTTGGAAATAAGAAGTTGGATCAAAACGGTAGCTTTAAAATGCAATACTAGTTTGTCCCGTGAGAACCACGGGAATTTCTTAAGACTCGGTGAAAGGTCCCCTCGGCCACGTCCCGTTGTCGTTCACATGTTTTATTCAATTCCGAGCTCCTTGTCTCGGCTTTTCCTACACCATATTCTGTTTTTACCGACTTGGCAGTTATTCATATCGCTGGCTGCTACTGCAGCAGGTAGGAAAAGATCCTTGCTTCCTTCCTTCCTTCCTTCCTATTTTCTACCTTTTCATCATCGTATCGCTCTTTATTTTCATTTTATTCATGTGCTTTTCTTTTTTCTATCTGCACCACACTTCGACGATCTTTCGATTCTCTTGTTTCTCCGGTGCGAACGAACCCCAGCGATCGTTTATCCACATATTCCAACTATTCGAGTTAAACTTGAGCTTTCTAAACGCGGTTTATCTCGGAAAGCAATCTAAAAAATGTCCACATCTTACGATGCGGGATGGGAGATATATAACTGTTGGTAAAATCGCGTCTCCAACCTGCCTAGGATATCGGCTTAGAATATTCCAGAAATTGTGTAATTCCTTTCCTCTGGTACTGCAGATGCTGCAGCACGAGGTGGGGTGGTTGAACAAGTATAAATATTTTTATTCCGTACACGAGCACCAGCTGCAAGACAACTTTTATATCTACCTGCAGCATCTAGACGTGAAAATCATTGGCCACAAGATTTACCAGCAAATTTATATAAATATATATGCAACTCTATAAATTTATACGTACGCAAAGTTCGTGACAAATATACGTGAAACTAGGTGAAGTGAGGTAAACTTTCGGCAATCCCTGTTGGCTGGATATATTCCCGCGGGAAGAAAGAATCTACCGTATAAGCATATCGTCAACGTTCTAGCATGTGAAAAACCACATATAGAATCTTGCGGAAATTTCTTCTTCACTTCATGTGCTCCTGCTATTTTGGCCCAGATATAGAAGAAAATTCAACTTCATCGGCGAAATTTATGATCATAATATAACGTGTATTGTGTGGTGAAGAGAAGAAAAAAAAAAAGGAAAAAGAAAATTTATCCAAGGCAATTCCCTGAGGTCATAACAGATTTGATCTCAAGAGATTATGAAATTGTATGAAAATTTCTTCGGAAATATTTTTTTTCTTTCGGTAATTCTAAATACAGGGATTTTATTCCCTGGCGGGAATTGACCTGAAAAAAAAGTGGGGAGACTATAAGAAAAGAAAATCAGAAAATATTGTTCGAATATAATGTGAAACGAAACTCAGTTTTTTTCGTTTCATTTCTATAACTAGCTAGACGTTAAATTTTTTCAAAAATTAATCTTCAATTGATTTCGAGCGTCACATGATTTTCGGTAGTACGACGTGTAACTCAACGTAACACATCTCCCTATACATATAGGGTAGCTACTGCATTCTCAGCCCTACAGAAGTGCGACATTTTGGTATATTATCGTATTACATCCCTGAGTAGCACAAGGACCGAGGGGAAGGGGGGGGGGGGGGGGGTAAAGTAATGCATAGGGTAAATGTCCCCATCCGTTACTGACGCCCACATCTTTAGCAAAAGGATCTTCAAACACCGGGTTCTCGACAAGGATCGATCAGAACTTGAATTATATATACATTTGAAATTTCCATTTCCTCATTGAATAATACAATGCGATCGATTTTAGTGAAAATATATTTTTTTAATCACGTGAGTTGCTTTTCTATGAGGACACACTTGAAAAAAAATAGGGGGAAAAATAACACGTTTCAATTATCATTTAATTAACTAGAGATCTCCATTTTCTAATTTCTGGATTTTCTCGAATTCGAAATTCAATTTGCGTTGATTTTCAAATTGTTTCGGAGAAGAATCTACCGTAACTCGTGTACGTGTATCTGGACATGTACCGACCAGATATTCCATTTCGGAGTCTGGACATGTAAACCGGTCGATCAATCTTCATCGGTTGTTGAATCGGTAATTGGCAATATAGTTGGACTCTAACTATTCATCAGGTAACAATTTACAGAGGTGTAAGTGTGAAATGATTGGAGCGGCGATAGTCTCGCTTTATTGTATTCCTCATAGTTTCCTCGTACTAAAGATTCCTTGTGTTAGAGTAGCAGTAAAAGGTAATAAAAATGAACTACGTACACTATCCCTGATCACGTTTCAGATGTAAACTTTTTTACAACTTTTCATACCACTAGGTACCTACTTTTTATTTCTACCATAGCTAGATCTGTACATTTTTCTTCTCGAATTGGATGAGCAACCGAATTAACGAGATCCAAATGAAACGCGTCACCTTTTACGTATAATGTATAGAGTCTATAGAACGTGACCCAAGATTTTAAAGATTTCACCTAATCTGAGCAAGTAGGGCATTGTCTGAAAGAGAACGTCGGGGATAATACCGGAACAAGAGAAGTAGAAAAAAAAAGAGAAGAAGATGGAGAAAATCTAACCCTCTGAGACGATGCGATGCAGCAACCGGGCTATCCGATGATCATGATGTGCAGTGTGCTGAGGTTGTAATACGCGGTTTCTGTCGACTATAACTGTGGGGGTCGGTCGGGTCGTTTGGGTCGAGTTTCAAGCTGCAAGCTGCAACCCGGCAGTCAGAGCATCGATCGTAGTCCAGATTTACCACGGGCGCACGATGTCTGTTACCTTTACGTCGCGTTCCTATACGTATATACGTACGTTTATGTTAGGTATGTGGGTACGTTGTGTTTTCGCGGTACCTATAGTAGTTACCTTGGTAGGTATCCTTATACACGAACATGTGTCATGTTATTTACGGTCGAGGTGCATTACTTCGCGGTTGTGCGGAGGCGCACCGCAGCTTTTTTGATATACTGCATTTTACGCTACGTGAACCGAGTTTCAAATACTGTATATCGTTACTATTTTTATTGCGCTCTCTGGGTCAGACTTGACCTTTATACGTTCGATGCGCGTCGCGGGCACAGAGGTACAAAAAAGATTCCGTCTCTCCCTGAACCCGAACCTAAACGTAAACCTCATACTTGTCTCTCTCCCCGCAGTCCTTGTCTCGAATTTTCCGACAGATCAGACAAAAATTACCGTGACGCGACCCTCGTTACGACTGGTAAAAAAAAAAAAAGAAATGCTTTCGGTTTCGCTGCCCCCACACCTTTTTACCCTCATCCTATTTCCAGCCCGTCTCTCCGTCTGAGTTTTCTGTGTCTCTCTACACATCGGTGTTCGATTTATGGAAGTACCTATACGGGTATTAGAGCACTTCGATTGATTGCCACAAGTTTTAGATATATACATACCGTGCATCTATGTATATGGGTATATATTTTTTGTGCTTTACTTTATATCTACATATACCTTACATATACGTGTAACAGTTTATGAGACAAATAGGTGTAATATATTCATTCCAATGTCGCACGTTGAATATGCAGATTAGATGTATATTACCCAGATATCTATTGTCTGGAATGTTACGCGGCTATGAAAAGACCATGTAAAAAAAACGTACAAAAAAAAAGAAACCGTGACGCGCGATAGCGTAAAAATTCTTTTCAGAATTTAAAATGAAATTGACGAGTAGCTATGGCTTGAAAATTGCAGCGGAGTAAAAAATCTCGAATACCGCAGTAATGGCGGCAGATGAAATCGACGCAGCTTCTAACGATGAGAAAAATGAAAATGATTATTTAAGTAGTCGAGATACAGAAGATTCGGGGAAACGAAATTAGGGGGAGCATCTCTCCGTGTAATCGGGGTGCATAGAGGGGGTTAGAAAAGTATGAAAAAATAAAATATGTGTATATCTATACGTATATGCGAAACCGGAATAGGGTTTGCGTGACTCGAAGCAGTTACGACCTCCCGCCCCCACCCTATCCGAAGAAGAACAGGCGGCTTCCTGGCGATCGCAAGTTTTGCCCGTCAAGTTACCTGCTATACGGGATAGACGTTGATTCCACGAAAATTCCAACACCGTAGGGAAACATTTCACCCCCTCGCCCCTCGGACAATAGTGATGTACAGTATAGTCTGCACCACCCTTTAGCTTTTGGTATAACTTAACGTTCTGTTATAAGATCGTTCGGTTCAGGTTTGGAATTCCCCCGCCCCCTGAAACGCGCGCCTCCGTTCTATGTAAAGATTATGGTACATACATACCTATATTCCCTCATAATTTGTGATGATAGCTCCGACGTAGCTGCAGCACGCAAATACCGATATTAAAATTATTCTTCATAACGAAAGGGTTCGCCAACAAAAGTTAAACTGAAAAAGTATGGTGAACGAAAAGAAATCATGCACGGAATGGAGAAAAAAAATGAAAGAAGTGTGACATTTTTGGATGAGAAATTGGAAAAAAAAAAAAAAAAACGACAATTTGTTGGCTGTATGCGTGCGTACCTAATCCGTCGATTTGTCGAGCACGATTTAAATGATCGCGAAATAATCACCGAGTGTTTAATTTTAACTACACGTTATCTTCTTCGGGCAATTCACCGCCTATTTTTCTTCCATATAATTTGTTCCGTTCTAACTCAAAGCCACATGCAAAACTTACATTTATCTTCCCCGCAGAGATTCGAAACACTCCTATCTAAGACTTGCATCGTTGCAACGCGGCTTTTCCGCTTGCATCTCATATAGGTATGTATATTTATACACATGTATTTAAGAGAGAATGAATCTAGAGCTGACACAGTTTTTTTTTTTTTTTGTCTTTTTTTTTCTTTTTGTTATAAAAATAATAACGTATTCATTCATATTGCAGAACTGCATATACTACACGGTCAGAAACACATACAATTCCGTATACAGTTAACTATTGACGACTATTAATCAAACGCATTGCATTTATAACCGACGTGTTCACATATCGATTTCAATATATGTACACTCGGTAACTGTGATTCTGAATATTCCCCACGTCAATCCATTAGATAGATAATTTGATAAATGGAGGAATAAAAGCGATAATGTAATTCATGAACCATTATAATTCTACGTATGTATATAATCCCCCTACATACGAATATCGTGGATCTGATGGATTATATTCCTGAATTATTTACCGACTAGATAATACGTGAAAATTAATATTAGGGGAAACTGGAATACGCCCATATAGCGCATTGAAATCCGTGATTACGAACGCCATATGGTATACAAATTACAAAGTTATCGAAGGATATTTTCTTTTCATCTTTTAAATATCCAACAGCTTAGAAATCTGCATCTAACCAACTAAAACTCGACACGAGAGGAGAATGTTTTCCAGCGAGATAAGGCGCGCGATTGCAAAAACGGATTAACACGGTTTGCCAATTCTAACGTTGGGGGGTGTGGTATTAATGTTAACTGCAGCGGTAGAACGCGAGGGTTTCTTCTTACGAATGATCGTACAGTAGCAACTGCCACCGTCGACGCCTATCCCCCAGGATCATATGCAAATCCCATGTGGCTTAATTACGTGAACATGCCTATCGTAACCCCCTCGATATACATGTATACCTTCCACGTACACACACACGCAAAGTTATTCGCAACGTTAGTTACTTCGGAGTAACGTGAACCGGAACTCAATAAATTTTAACCAAGATAAGAAGAAACTGCAGCGCGCCGGTATAAGGATAATAAGAATCCGTTCCGCATGTAGAATTAGAAAAGCCTAAAAATGTTTTAGTTTTACATTCAACCCACACATAGTTTAGTACTCCTGCGAACGGCTCTATGCAATGATAATATAATATATGCACCTTTCAAAATTCTCCACGGTATTCGCGCTCACCTGGTAACAGCTGCCAATCAGCAATTTTCCAAGACGCAAATAAAATTTCCGCACACGTCACGTAAAGTCTACTTCAACCACTCCCGGCATCTTCAGGGGACACGTCTGAGATGACATCGACTGAAACCATAGCAAAATAAAAAAAAAAAAAAGTAATAAAACCAAATTCAAAATCAAAATTAAATAAAGTATGGAATAAAATGAGTCGAGTGATAGAAATGTGATCTATCGATGATGAATGATATTTAATTTAATTATAGCTTATAGTTAGATTTATGAAATTATAAGGACACGTTGTATAGCGTGTTCCTTGATCCTCTTTCACATAGATATAGTTTCTGTCAGGAGTTGAACCTTATCCAAGAATTTTAAGGAACTTTTCTTTTCAGCTAAAAGTCTTCGTCGCGTCGCATAGTAGTAGTTGTGTGTCGTATCTCTAACCCAAACGAAACAAACTTTTGACTCGGGAGCGACGTTGAATTTTATTCCAGTATATATAGAAACTTCGTAGGAAAACTCAAAGTCACGTACTTGCAGTAGGTAGATATATATAGTCTGCTATCTAGCCGCTGCTCCCGATTCTTGACAAATAATATGAAGTAAGAATTTTCACTCTGTTAAAAGCACGAGTTGAAAAAAAAAATTATAAAACATAGAAAGAAAAAAAAGAATGAACTAAATAAATTAAAAAACCTCGTTCCATCTTTATTTCTGGTTTCGTATGACGTGTACAACAATTACAACATCCGAAAACTGTGATTAACATATTTTTTAATAAATTCATTAAGTAAAACGCGACCAGCAGCTGTTTCACCGTACGATTTTCAAAATCTGTTTCAACCCACGTTGAAATTTTCACGCTCGTAAACTTCGCGACAAACAACAAGGACGGATGGTCCTTTAGCAACAAGTAAAGCACCAGAATGCCAAAGGATTTACTTCTCTGCCCTAAGGCTGATGCTTGTCTCTTAGATTAAAATAGTAACAACTTACGTCACATAATTTTGACAGAGTGAATTATCTGCAAGTACGTATAAGTACAACGTTTACATATACATAATTATCAATTTGCTTGAAATTTCACCGTAAATATAAATCGAGAAAAAAAAGGGGAAAAAAAAGAAAAAAATATTAAGAGAAGAGCAGCGGGTTGAAACAACTTTGCGAATTGGTTAAATAATATATGCATTAAACCGCGTTAACTTTTTCATCGTCCACGTGAATGTAAATCCCGCTGTTCATTTTCCCGTTCGTCTCACAGTTTTCGTTGACGTAGTAAAACCAACCCTTTCAGGTTAACCTGCTACGTTTCAGCCCGTGCCCAGTACTTTGGGGCGGGTGGAGGGGGGTGGAGGGATAGGGTGGCTTTAAGCGACGGGAGATATGAAGAGGGACGGAGGATTAGGATTCGCGCGAAACGTGGGGCGAGTGTTTTATTTAAGATAATTTTGTACCGGTTGAAAAATGAAGTTTTTCATAACGATCCTATCTCCCCCCCCCCCCCCCTCCGCCGCCTTTTTTTTCTTCAAATCTTGTATTTATTACCCTACCGTGTAACTTGTTGCGACAACGAAAATCCTCGGTACCATCAAAATTCGGGTCAGATTTTCGCACAAAAAATGAAAAAAGAAAAAACAGAGGTTGAGAGCTTTCTTCTTTTTCGCGTCATATTTATTTTTCATTACCTGCGTATATGTAAATTATGCAAATGCAGGTTTATACATGATATCACGAATCCGATTGACGAGGGTAACACGTCAAACGAGTATAAACTTTGACCGCACATCTTTTTACCCCGGTGTAATAAATATATGTGGTAGCCAGCTGTTAAAATTCTCTACGAACCGCGTACCGTATCATCAGTTGAGTGCATTTACTGGTTTTTATTAAAGCTATTTAAATATTCAGTATTCGATTCGCGTCACTTTCCATTACGATATGTACTATGGGTTACATACATATGTGAAGGACAACGTGTCGAAGGACACCCACATTCCCCCTCAAATAAATTATAGAGATACGATTAAAAATTCGCAAATATGGAACTCCTAGACACTCTTTTTATGAAAGGCATATCACGTGATATCGGTAAATCCAATCATACACACTCTACACGTCACATCTTGGAAAGCCTAACTCTCCCTGCAGGAACTTCGAAATTATGCGGCGTTTATGCGCTCATTAACGTGAGTTACGGCAAGGGAGAAATGGAAGAGGAAGAGAGAGAGGGGGGGAGGGGAAGGGGATGAGGAGATACCAAGGGTGGTGTTAGTGGGAGGTGATGTTGGCGTATGCTCTCATCTACCTTCTACCAACATATCCCCTTTGAGCCGGCGTCTCTTTAATGCCTCGTGATTAATCCCTTGAGGGGTGAGGAAAACCTGCAGGGAGATGTTATAGCGTGCGGTGAACGGTAAGAGGAAAAACTCCCGTATACGGAACGAAAAAAACAACGCGCGTCTTACTTCCAACGTTTTCCACAAAGTTCTTATTAACATTACTTTTTTCTTATATTTTTACGATTTAAATATATGTGGCACACGTTACGTATGCACAGGTGTCTTCAAAGAATCGTGTGATAATTATTTTGGAAAAACATCCGTAAGAATTTTAATACAAGAAATGAAAAAAAAAACACCTGCCCTGCAGAGTTATTCTTGAAAGTTAAAAATTCTGGGGCTAAAAATTTTCGCCAATTGTAATCTAAATACGGAAGTATTCCAATTGACACTTTGGCAACAGCTGCCAATGTTCTGTGCGGTATAACGAGGAAGAACGTGGAAAAAAAATCTCCGCTAATGATCTCTTCGCGTTGACATTAGAATTTGAAATTAAGAGATACACGCGATTTGGGCACCGATTTTGCCTCACCTTATCCCGGGGGAAAAAGAAACTAAATAAAATGGTTGAGTCGAATAAAAAAGTTCAAATAAAAGAGAAGAAAAAAAGAAATTAGACAGCGAACATGTAACCGCGACTTATGGCTGCGCAGAGAAAACACATGGCGAATTTAGAATATAGGGTATGCGCTGTACGTGTAGAATAGTTTGACGATGAGGAAGCAGCTAACTAGGATAGGCGCGGCATCGAGTTCTTCTTACCAGAGGTTTTGGAGTATTTATAATTCAAGATTAATTTTGCTTTAAGGCGAATTAACTTTATATGGCAATCCGCCAAAAACCCTGCATCGGAGTATACACTGTTCTTCTGGATTCAACGTTTCTCAAACGGAATTCAACCACCATTTGCATTTTCAGGGATTAATAGAGATTAATTACAAGAATGTTTACTTTTATCTCGAATATTATACGCTCTGTGTGCTATTCTAAATATATAAAATAATTTACACTAGGTTATAAAGGGTCCTGTCAATTGTGTAAAAAATTTTTTTTTCACTCTTTCCAAATAATCCAATTTCGACAATAAATTTTTTAATCTTGTAGAAAATTTCTGACAAAAAGGAAAATCGACGAAAAAAATTGTCCCCTTGATTATAAAGTGCTAGAAGCACGACTCGTTTTATATCGATTTTTCTATACTTGCTATTGTACGTACGTACAATACCAGATGTTTTCTCTAGTCGCACTTATACCTTGCCACCTGCTGATGCAGCCAGCCAACGCTTTCAAAACGAAGTAATAATAAAAGCTCGCCCAACATCTACTCGCCGGCTGGCACGCGTCGACCATCCAGCCTACCTTTATATTGTTATTATTACATATACATATATACCTATACATACCTGCGATATAACGTTAAAAGTATTAAAAGTATAAAAAGCATTAAAAGTACTTTACTGGACAGAAAATTACCACCGGTTTTTATTCTCACATTTTCTATATTACTCTATGTATTTAATATCCATATATAGATGTGTAATACACATGTGTATATTACAATCGTAAATCAAGGCACGCGAAAGTGGCATCAGGAATTAAGTCCTTCACTTTTCATCGTTCGCCCACCTAAAGTAATGTACAATACGTAATCTACCCCCATCAAAAATGTCCATACAAAACATAAGTGTCGTACAGTATACTTTTTTCGCCTTTTTTTCCTTATTCTTTTTTTTTTTTTTTTATTCAATATTATTTTCGGTGTTTTTCAATTACGATAATTTATGCGTCGCTAATTTAATGAAAGATATTTTTTAATCAATCGAAGTACTCCGATTGGTTTTTATATTCCGATGCTCGTTTTTTTTTTTTTTCTAATTAACGATACGCGTGGTTTTACATTTCGAAAAGAAATAATAAAGAAATAAAAAAATGCACGGTAGAAGTAAAATCAATTTTTGACGATTTTCTCGTGGTTCTGAAACACGTTATTCTCGGTTAAATGAAATGGGCTCCATATTTTAAAAAAGCAGTTAAAAACGTTGATTACATTTTAATACCACGGTTTCCGTATAATTTCGTATTACACAAGTACTTACAGTCGACACTATTTTTCTGTGTATGTGTTATTTTAATATATTTAACGCTTATATAACCATTTCGTTTTTAAACATATTCTATAATCACATCGTCTCTCACTCGTCTCGTCTAGACGCGGGAGTGGAAGCAAAAAAAAAAAAAAAAATAAAAAATGAATTAAAAAAAAGGTGACGATAATATAAACGAAAATTAAATTTTGTTCATAGTCAATAAAATGTATATACTATATAAAACCGGGTCTCTATATAACGATGATTCCCAATCTGCATATTATTATACAAAATATACATTTAACAGTAATAATAACGATGATAATAATGATAATGATACGGGGGTGACAACTTCGCAAAGCATTATTGACACGATATAATATAACCGACGACTTCTCGATGTTCGGGTTGTTCTAATGAGCGTAAATTTATCGTTTGCCTCAAGTCAACCAAACGATATTGTTAACAACGGAATCTATATTATGTTTCAGATAACGGTGAGTGGGTTTCAAAGTCGCAAGGAATTCCTATAGTCGAATCAGAAGAAGCCACCATCCTCAGGGTATATATAATATAATATACATTACCTATAACGATTCACAAATCGAGAATTACTAAGGCGTTGATTTTACGCGAACCGAAAACACATCACCTAACTGAACTGCACCCTCTCCAATATTTTCTTGTTCTTGTTCTTGTTCTTGTTCTTCGTCTTAATTTTCCCAACCGAATCTGGCCGTCCTTACCAACCCTCATCTCCCCCCCCCCCCCCCCCGCTCCCTCAAGCCTCGCTCCAAAATTCATTCCATACTCCGTCAGCTCGATCAATTCCATTTTACTCCCGTTATATATAACGTATACCTTAACAGTTCGTAATAAAGTAAGACTCATCGTGAATTGCAAATGCCGAGACAACTCTTGAGAGGGAAAACGCAATGGACTGGAATATGATAATTCAAACGAGCATACCTTCCCTTCACCACCATCACCGTCATCTGCCGAACAAGAGAAATCTTTGGTAAAATAAAGATTCTCACTTTTCGTATTTCGATAATTTCGTATCAACCGAAGGAAAAAAACGAAGTAAATAAATAATCATGAAACAACAAAAAAAAATGAACTTTTTCCAGAGTCAAAATATCCCATACATATACGTAACGTCTATATATGGTCCGTTCGAGTGAATTGGATTCGATTTATGTCTGCCATTTACGTCGCGAACGTTTACAATGGTACGTTGGAATGTCGGACATTAATCCTTCCCAATATTTTTTTGGTTTTCTTATTCGCCCAAAAAAAAACAAAACCAAAAAATTCTACCGCAAAAAAATTATTACCCACGTCTGGTTGAGTTACCGTACAGTAAACCGCGAACGGGGTATATTTACCAAAACTTATGCGCCCCCGTGGGTTGCAGAAAAGTATAATATACGTGCTATGATAATACGCAGAAAAAGATTGAAAGATTCTATGGGGAATAGTTAACGGAAAGCGAAAAAAATACATTTAGTCGTTCTCTCCCTTTAAACTTTTTTTTCTGGTCGCCTTTAAACATTAATTTTCGGTACGATGACGGTTTTTTTTTTTTTGTACATCGGCAAATGGAAATGGGGATGGGGGTGGGGGTGGGGGTGGGTTTGATTTCATGTAATGGTTAAATTCTATCCGTCACCCTTGGCCTTTCATTTCGAAGTTGTATAATATTGATTGCATCTAAAATTCATCAGCGACACCACGACCCCTATTCCAGCGGGGTAACAATCCCTGTAGGCATGAAGTCTCGGATTTGCATTGAGTGCGTTTCGAGAAACGGATATATCGTGATGCTCGTATATAGATACATAAATATATACAAATATACATATATATAGGGTGAGTTATTCCAAACTCCGAGAACGGGAGGAGCCTCTTTCGGTTTTCTTGCTCCGGTCAACGTCCTCCCAATCTCGGAGTATGGAAAAAAATCACCCTGTATAATATAATTCTAGGGTGTATCCCTCTGCGACTTGATACAACTTGTACTTGAAGATGGGGGTAGAAAGGACCATTAAATACTGCTGCCCGAATAATTACCATCGATCTCGTCAGCTGAAAGTTCAGAATATACCCGAGAGAACATTTTACTTCGTTCGTGATGCTGCTGCTGATAATACAAAGAATTATGCAGTCGTAGAATAAAAAAACACAAAAAACAAAAAAAAAATAGTGGAAATGAAAAATATATTGTTAGCGTCGGTCTGCAGCAGTGAATATAATCTACCTATTAATTATCCATCCACTTGAAAGCAGGGATGATATAATGGGGGGGCGTCCAATAAGATTTTTATACTAGACCTGTACAGGAACTATTCATTAATTATTTATCCTATTAAATTCGAGTAAACCACGCGGTGTAATGAATAATTGAACAAAAGCGTCTGAGGCGATTCTGCATACGTGAAAAAAGAGAGAAGGACAAAAATAAAGTAGAAGAAGAAGAAAAAAGAAATTACACGATGACATCTTATTGGGCGTATATAGGTACCCGGTGGTATACTTCGTGCGATGTTGAGCCGACTTTCAGGTTACAAAGGATTTCATGTGTTACACAGAGAATTTTCATTATTACACACGTCAGTTAGTGCAAACAACGAATACTAATCCCGCAGGAAAGTCTGCCTCATCCTCATCTCCCTATTCTAAATCTCATCGTCTTCGTCACCTCTGAAGGAAGACAAAAGAGACAAGCTAGACAACGACGTGAAATTTATAATTAAGAGGTCAGAGAGCAACCCGGAAAATCTAACTTTGATGAAACTATAGATATCCCATCATGTGACAGTAATAATGACGACGAATATAAAATCGGATCGTCCTTGATCCCCTAAGAAAATTTTAACCCACACACGATCACCTTTTGTTGAAAGTTAATACCGCGTCTTCATCGTATTCTTTTTCTTTTTTTTTTTAAAAAAGAAAAAGCATACTGGGGAATCCTATAGGGTGGGTTTTGACCGTCTTTCGGATCACTTAAGAACGTTTGTAGAAAACAGAAAAAAAAAGAAACAGGTAAAGAAATAGATAAAGGGGTTGTCAGAGATGAAAAAATGGGGTGGGAAATTGGGACGGTTTTTGGGTACAAGAATTTTAAGTTTTTACAATCCAGCAATAAATGTTTGTCGCGCTTCGAGCGGATTATTTTTCATTTACTTTTACAAACAGCGATAAAATGGTCTTCGATTTATTAAGTTTTCAAGTCTATAAATTAATTTCAAAATCGTTTTGCTTCGTTACCGATTTATTAAGATAATTACGTAACCGTGACATTCTTCCTTACAGTAAGATCGTCCGAACAAAAGTTGGGATTAAAATGTTTAGCTATCAGTTTTAGAATCGAGTTAAAAGAGTAACTAACCGTTAACTGGTCTCGTTGATACAATTTCGTTTGTTTAATGGTTCCTCGTGAAATTGCTCCTTACTAATTGTTAACTCTATTTACACAACTGGAAGGGGGAGACAAAATTAAGAACAAAACAACGAAAAATGTAGAAACAAATTCTTCGACTTTTTTTTCACTTGAAGGGGAAGAAATCGTTTCTGATTTCACTTCGTTTTATGTTCCAATATATTTGAAATTTTTTTTTTTTTATTCTTTGTTTCGTATGAATTTTCTAAGTTATACAAGAAAGTTTCCGAATTTAATTTAGGAGACCGAAACAATATCTTGGAAGTCCTCAATGTTTCAGTTTTCAAGAATTATTTAGTACGACGAAAACGCTATATATAAATGATCTGTAAGAATTTGAATGACGTTTAATTTACTTCATTGTTAGTACCGAACAAAAAGCTTCATCAGTCAGTGAATTCGAATAATGAATGCTGAATTATAAGAGATGTAAGTTGTTTTCTACTAAGAATCTCTTGGAACGTGTATAGCTAAAATTCATTCATAACGATGTGTAATCATCCTGTATTTGCGACGATTTTTTTTAATGGGATCCCAGATAATCGGTTCTTGGAGATGAACGTCCATTGAGGAAAAAAGCACGCATTATCAAATTGACGTCATGAATATTGACTTTTTTTTTTTCGTGTTTAAATTCGTGAGCTCGGAACGGTATACAAGCTATTGGTTTGATTTTCACGAATGGGGTTATAAATCCTATTTTCAACTTAAAAATGGTATTTCATCTTTACTGTAAACATCGTTCTCGTGAGAAATTGAGAATATCGAAGATCTCCGGATAACGTATAGAGTGGCACGCCATACGAGTTTGTTTGCAAAGTGAGAAAGAAGAAATCTGACGTGTAGCCACTTGAGGAAAACCTCGATATATTTTCGATTTCTTTGACGCATGGGTGTATAAAGACGGAAGAAAAATGTTGAAACTTGTACCAAAATCTAATTACTAACCAAAGATAGGACAATTTCGAATGTGGGTAATCGAAAAATCGCAGGTGGTTTTCATAACATCGACGATACCCGATTCGACGCGAGCGAACGAAGGAGTGAAGGAAAGAACAGAGGAAGTCAGGGAAAAGAGAAAAGGAAGTTGATTCTGCCTGCAGCAGAAGTGGATGTCGAAGTCAGCAATTACGATCTTTGTACTTCAAGGGACTATTCGATGCCAAACCAGCTGCAGAGATTTCAAAGATTCAACCGAAGAAAACGCGACGACGACGACGAGACATCCGCGAATTCTATTTTATCGAAGATGCTGCGCTGGCATTTCTAGTTAGTAGATGTAAATTATAAAATAAAAAAAATAAAAAGACAGTGCCGACGCGATGGCTAGAAACTCAACCGACTACCGACAATGATCAAGAAGAGTCTCTAAAGTAAATTGGATGGTTCTGCATACACTAACTAAATCCATAATAGGTACGGTTGTGAATATCTTTCTCTCCTCATCCATTTTACCGCGAGCTTCTCAAGAGTTTTCAGTCAATTTTCACTATTAATTAAAGAAAACTTCATCCCTCGCCTCCCCCTCCCCCCCGGATTTCCTCATCAATTTGCATAACCTTTTCAAACGACGTGTGTCATTATTTTCGAACAAGTACAGATGTGTAATAAAACATATCGTGCTGATTTTATTCAATTTTCCACTCGACTAGCAGAAAACTCGATTATCGAATATAACCGGTGCAGGTAGGTACCCAACGCGTGAGTACAAATGAGAATCCGATATTTTTCTGACCTCTAAAAAAAGCAACAACGGGGTTAAAAAAAAAAGAAAAGATTAAAAAAAGAAAAAAAAAAAAATCGTCCGCCTCTTACCACCCTTGGCACAAATTATACCATCTACGTTTCTTACTATTCTTCCCTTTTTTTCCATTATCGTTAATAATTAATGATACTTCACTCAGAGTGATTGGCACGTAGTATGTATCGATTTAGTTCAGTCTACTCGCGAAACCAATGCGAGAATATATTTCAATAGAAATATTCTCCAACAGATATTAGAAAAACCTGTCATATTAATTCTACGGTCAAATAGATATATGTACGCCTATGGAAAAAAATCCGCATAAAATTCATATTTCTCAAGTATTTGCAAAAAAGATTAGGGCGTCTCGACTACTAATCTCCTCAAAAAGTTTTGGTCCAGCCTAATGGCAATTATGTTTTATAATTTTTTTAGTTTCCGTTTTTTGTTCACCCGTTTCGCACATCCTCTCAGTATCCCTTATATACCCTGATAAGTATACACGTGTGGTAGGTGTAGATAAATGTTCTCTCCCACTTCGCGAGAGTTTCTCTCCAGAGCGTCAAAGTTGTTTGAAACTCTGCCATAGCAACAACATCTTGTATATTCTCTCTCTCTCTCTCTCTCTCTATTTCTCTCTCAGTGTAACTGCAGAAATTGCATATTTTCGTCTAAGTACCTAGATTATTCCGCGGTATAATATTGTATATTTATACGCGTAAAACAACGTGTAGAAATGTTAGAGGGAGTGTAGCGAAGCACGTCGAGGAGTATGAGGAATATCACGAACTCGGACATAAGTCAAATACCTGCATCACAGGTGAGGAGATTTTACGAAGAGACGAAAGACACAGAGACCAGAGAGAGAGAGAGAGGGTTTTGTGACGGATGACGGTTGTTTCGCATTCCATCGTCATCTCATCCTTACTTCACTAAATATAATCTGGGTCAACGTTAATTTTGTGAGATCTGCTTCTACTTCTCCTACCATCTTTGCCTTGCCTTGATGCTTCGCATTCTTGACTATACGGCACGCTAATAGCTTCTCCGGTCTCATCTCAAACCTCAACTCGTAGTCATTTCTAGATGAATTTTCAAACTCTTGAGTAAACATTTCCCACCAGAAAAGCACGTGTATACATAATATATACGTATATTTTTCTTCTTGCCCCATAGAAACGCGGAGCTAGAAGATGGAAAATTGACGCTCGTCTCAAAAAACTGCAACTATTTTTCCTTACAACAAAAAAAAAAAAACAGAAAAAAATTGAATTGAATAAACAGAAATAAAAGTTTTCACTTATCCTACACGTCTCCGTACAAATAACGAAATATGAAAGTTTTCATCCTGGCTAAAATAACGCTTTTTCAAAACTCAAACTATTAAAATTATGTGAAAATACGCGAGGTGATACTTTACTCTAGCTGAAGCTGTACGGGAATAGATGCAGTAGGGACGTTAAACAAGAGCAAAAACCGTTACGGGTACTCCGCTAATTGGAACCGCGTGTATCCTAGTTTGTCACCTTATAGGTTGTCGGATGCGTAGGCCGTAGTAGATAATTACAAGAGATGTTTTATTCTAAACAAGATGAAAAAGAAAAAAATCATTTCACTCAAAACTGACGTGAAAAATGACCCCGGATGACGTGTTCCGCGTGCACTGTACTTCTCCACCGTTTAATTATTATCGCACCGCCTAAAATTTTGAGAGAGAAACTTGAGTTTTTTTGTTTTTTTGTACTTTGATATCGGATCAGAATAGGTGTTTATTCAACAAAATACGTATACCGATTGTTTCGCAAATAACTGACACTTCAATTAAACGCCCCCTTGACTCGCGCCTCCTTCAACGTTAGGTTTTCTTATAAATAGAAGCGTTTACTTCAAATCCAGCAGGGTAGGTAGATATATATTTATACAAATATAAATTCAATTTTCTACCCCTCTACATTACGGCTCTTTAACACCAATCAAAACACCCGTATTATACACCCTTTGGAACACTTTAGCTCATATTATTTTATATATGCGTATAAATACTCGAAGAGTGGTTATTGTTGCGATAATACCGTTTTCAAGTTGTTTGACATCGTTTAACAAAGGAACTTTGACACTTTCCTCAAGTCGAGAAGGTTTCGAAGGGAAACGGTTGTCACCTCATCATCAAAAGTTCTTCGTTCTTCGATCCCTCCATCCTCTCCGCACACCTCCTCTTTATAGGGTTTATAAGTTGTTCTAATTTGCAAATCATTTACCTTCTCTTCCCCAGTCTTTCATTTGTATTAAAAAACAAACAACGGAAATTTTCGACTACTATACCACTCTGTCTGTATATATAATTTGAGTATTACTTGGTAGGCTCAAAATCCTCCTCGGTGCCAAGTAAATTTTGACAAGGTGTCTACCAGCCTGGCTGTCGGTTATGTGAGAATTGAGGCGAAACTCTCTTTGTAAATATATAATAAGTAGCTGGTGGTTTCTGCTAGTGAATGTGGCGTAAGTCGTAGTTTTGGCGCCTGGAATAAGAAACTGCTGGATGTTATTATAACTATAACCATAACGTCTGCAGACGTTTCAAGATTAGTGAGTGAGGAGAGCGGCGCAACTCACATCGTTTATTAATATCTTTTTTTTTTTTTTTTTCTTTCTATTTCTTTCTTTCTTTTTTCTTTTTCTGTCTGACATATATGAGAAATAGAATCTGCGCTTACGTCGTGAAAACCAACGGTAATAATTGGTCTAAGTAATTTCACATGCGCTTCAATTTTGGCACGGTATAATATCGTTACACGAATTAGAATTTTGAACAGCGATAGACGGACAACTACAGTAACTGATGTGTACGTCTTCATTTTTTTCACGACTCGTGTACAAAAATATTATAATACGCGAACGGAATGCGAAGATCTCTTTCTCCTTTCATTCCTTCTCTTTTTTTGTTTGCGACAAGCCAAATCAATCGGAACATATTTGATTTTATGTTATTCCACGTGTATATGCGAAGTACCGGAAATCTACCCTCGGATGATTGATTTAATTTTGGCAATACGGGTATGAAATCTATATAAGCGGGGGAAAGATATTCGTTGCGATATCGGTTTGGAATATTTTCGAGTTTGAAATGTATAATGTAAGGTTTGTAGGTATATTAGGTTAACCCGCGGATTGAAGAAAAGCTGAATCCATGCGATACATTAATCGTCATCTGAGCGGCGTTGAAAGGGCTCCTGTATTTATTGGTTTCCCGCAAGTTCTTCTCCCTTATTCTGTATATGTGTATACGATAGTATGGGAGAGAAAGTACGGGATAGGAGGTTGATATTCAACGTATAAAATGGCGTCGTATATAAGATGGTATTGGTGGTGCCGCGCGTATCCAATAAAGGTGAAATTGCAAAACCCAAACATGCAGAATACGCATTGATGTTTAATGCAAAATTCAAATGCCTCCCTACTCCACGACGACGAAGACGACGACGACGACGACGACGACGACGATGAAGACGTCGCGTAAGGTAGCGAGAGGTGGAAAGAGCACTAGCGCAACATATGACGCAATCTTGCCTGAGAGAATTGTCAGCGTCTCTACGAAGCCGATATATCTTTAATGTATGAGATAGAGGAGGGCAGGAAGTGGTGGTAATTGCCATAGCCTTCTTCGCGCGAACCATCCCCCAAGAAACTTACCCCACATATATTTAATGCAACCGCGCGAGTGAGGGAAAATTTAACACAAGTTTAACGAAAAAAAAAAAAAAAAAAAAAACTTAGCGTTGCAGGTCTAAAAAGAAAAACCATTCTCACCCTATTGTTAATTTTTTCAACGTTAAATCACCTCCCTCTCTCCAGAAAAAGGTAAAGAAACAAAGAAGAGAGAGAAAGAAAAAAACACAACGTAGGTACGGAACAACTTTCACGGCGACTATATATAACCGAAAGAAAACCAACTGCTGAACTTTAGTAAGGACATTGACGTCCCTTCGGCTAATTAAAGCGGGGTAAATCACTTTTTTTCTCTGGGCCTTTTGTATCGCCGGGGGTAACAAAAAGAAGAACAAAAACAACAGGGGGAAAAAAAAGAAGAGAATAAACTGTACAGTATAGTAAGGTGAGATGGAAACGAAGCCTCGAATTCTCGCTCTCGAAATCAATTCGGACAAAGTGACATTTAAATGGTGTGATTTCCCGCTTCGATAATGGAAATGGAAATACATTCGTTGTCTCCCATCGTGAATTTCTCTTACCCACCCCCTATTTTATACACGTCCTACATTACATTTTTTCTACTTCGTGTTCGGTATGGGTATCCTTCAGGCAGATTTAATCTCTGCTGGTGAGTGAAAAAAGGAAAGAAGAATACGAATAAAATGAAACAATGAACTCCGAAAATTCCAATAATAAGTATAGAAAAAGATCTGTGATTCGATATTATCTTTTTTTTTCTCGTTACTTTACTTCTTTTTTTCCCTTTCATTTATAACTGATCTTTTGTGGTTGAAGCCGGCTCAGCCGTCGTCTGCGCGAAAATATTCGGGAATGAACAATGGTCGTTTAGTAAATTATCTCGTAGAGATTAATCTTATAATCCAAGCGGCAAATCCACCGATTCTTTCGTCTCCTTTTTTCCCATCCCCCCATGCATATACACAGGGTTTCCTTTTTTCCCTTCGTCCCTAACGCCATCTTCCCCTTTTCCATCACCCCCGCCACGGCGCATTCCACTTTGGCGAGGAAGAAATGGAGAGATAATCCTAACGATGCTCCTTTCATCCCCTTTTTCTCCTACACTATTTCAGCTCCCTTCTTTTGCGGCTTACTTTCATTACCGTAAGCTTCGTTAGACGCTCAAAGATGAGACTGGCTAGCTACTGTTTGTCCGGCAAACTGAACTGTAGCCGGACAAATTTCAAAAATTTCATCTGAAAATAGAATTGAAGAAAAAAAATTGAATCAATTTAAAGGTTCTCCAGCGCGTTAGTTATCGCCCGAAGATTGCAACAGATAAAATATATCTCGAAACAATAAATTCCAACAAAAACTTGTATCAAAAGTCTGATCATGGAGGTAAAAATAGATTATATACTATAGTCCCAGCTTGAATGGAAGAAAAGTAAGGAGTCTGATTGTAGAGATACGATGGCCGCGATGGTATTTCATAAAAATGGAAATAACAATAAAAAGTATAAGAAAAAGAATTCGAATAAAAACGAACGATAGAAGCAGGATCTACTGCAGACTTGAAGTTTCTCGTATAAAATTCATGATCGCTGCAGAATTTCAGCAGACGGGATATATATATACATGCATATGTACATAGGTATGTCGCTTCACCCCGCAATGGCTTGTATCTACTTATATACTGCAGGTGCAATGTGTGTATATGAATATCTACACATGCATATAGTGTCCAATTTTAGTATATGGAAATAAGCGCATAGATATACGTATAGATAAATGTGCAATGTACATATGCGGGTAATAAATGAAGTGTAAAATATTGACTGAGCGAAGGTACTCGGTCGTCGGAGTTGGAACTCCGTTTATATTATGACTGGTGCACTAATTGCTTGTAACAACGACGAATATCGTACCTTCGGTCATACGTATACGAACGTACGTACATACCACCTTTGCAAAGCTACTTCTATTTGTTACGAGCTAACATCGTACGTAGAAGCTACGAAGAGCACGGCGAGACTACCTGACTACTGTGATAGAACCGCACCAACTGTACAGTGCAGATTTTCGCACATCCGAATTAAGCGCGCGTATGAATTTTGTATGAGAATTCTCCGTATTCGTGTTGATCTAATGTTCCAAAAAATTGAATAAATAATATTTAAAACGAAAAACGGTCGTGAATTTCATTCCATTCCTGGAGAAACGAGTTTCCGATCCGTGCATAGCTTCTCGGTGTAGATTTTAAAAGGCATGCGGATTGATCCCCGTGACCTAATTCCGAATGAGGGTTGAGATTACGTGTTTCAAGGGAGTAAAAGGATATATAATAAAAGCGGTAAATTATACGTATTGTATAGAATGACGTGATTTCGTAGGACACGTAAAACACGCGGTGATATACCGAAAATAAAAATAAAGAATGAAATAAAAAATAGAATACAAAACGGATAACGAAAAAAAAAGAAGAAATGCGACAAAAGGAGACAAAATCCGGGTTTCCTTCCGCATCTTGTTCAAAGTAGCTTTTGTCCCACTTTTATTCTTTGGAGGTTGGGAAAAAAGAAGAGGGGTTTTTTGAACGTGACGCGAGGTTTCCCTTACAGAACGTTTACTGCAGATACGAAGAATTATTCACACCTGGTAAACAACAATTCGTTTACAATTTCCTTCGAATTGCTGCCCATCCGGAAGTTTAGGTTTTATTTTTATATCCGTAGAAACGACGTCTTCTTGTTCCATAACCCGATTAACTCACGTCGCTTTACGAATTTTATTGGAATTTCGCATCTTATTGTATGGATAAAAAAAAAAACGATCCAAATATTAAATTGGTTTCCTTTTTTTTTTTGAACCCCTGAAACCCCGTCCTGCGATTTTTTATACAGACGTACGATATACGTATAAATATATGAAAAGTAAGAATCTTAAGCTCTGCAATCGACATCCCGCAATAGCTGCTTTCCGGTTACGAGACGTGTCTGTCTGCTGTTCAGCAATTTTTGCACTCGGTATAATAAACCTACTATACCTTACAATCGCAAAAATGTGATACAAGCTAAGCAAAGTTTTGCAGCAATAGCAATAGCAGCAGAGGAAATGCGAATCATCCAATTCTGCAGTAGCAAGACTGTATTTTATAGGGATAATATTGGACCGGATTGCAGCAGGCAAGTGGTCACACTAATACGACATACATACACATATGTATATAGGTATATTACTAAAATCGCCAATAAAATTTTCTCGCTGCCCAGTTTTATTAAATTTCTGCTAAGGTGATACATCAAATGTTCCCAACCCCCACACCCTCGCTTATCTGGCGTCAAGCCCTTTTCAATTCGGTTTTCACAATGTTAACGGAAACGCAACGGATGAATTACGTAACGAACGTAAAGCCCTGCGCAAGCGGTTTTTTTTTTTTTTTAATCTCCAAATACAGTGGAAACAATTTCATTGATTAATTTTTTTTTGGTTCGTGACATGAGAATCAGAAGAAAAAAAAATTGTCGCTCAAAAGTTAATGAAGGAATATTAAGTTCAGTATGTACGTTATACACTTTATTAAATGTACAAGGTTTTACTACTTGACCTCTTGGCATTTTACGCGTGCGTATGAAAAGATTAGCCAGCTTATAAGACTGACCTTTTAGGTACTACAAACAATAGGCGCTTTCCTACGTTCCCACATAAATCCTTAGCAATATCCTCTCTAGGCCTGGGGGTAGCCTCCCCTTATACCTAACCTATAACACGAGGTATTCATTCTTGGAACAAAGCTCCCCGTATACTAACTACTGCAAACATGGCGGTGAACTTGATTAGCTGGTTAGATCAAGGTAGTTAGAGATCCAATGAACGATGTATCCCCCGAGTTAGTCTGCAGAATTGTAACAGCTATAATGCAGCAAAATTGGCACACGCAATACGAAGGTAATTGCACTATCTATAGTTCCTCAAAGTACGATATAAAACTTGCCTCACATAATTTCTTATCGAAACGTCGTTATTTTTTCTTCTTCTTTTACATCTGCTCACATTTTTGTTTTTTAATAAATTTAAATGCTCCCATAAAACTCGCCACTAAATATGCATCGCCGATACGTTAAACTTACACACAGATTTCAGTTCGAAATACTGCGTGTACAGAAAAAACGATTAAGGAAAATTGACTGACTGAGCGAATCAGAAAGACGGACAGACAAGTGTAGCATATATCGAACACGAAGTCACGACTAGCGTATGACGAGACACTTCGATTTTTATCGACAGCGTTAAAATGTTCTCGCTACTTCTGATTTTTCCGTTCGTCTCCATACCCTATCGCGAATATAACCGCACATCGTCGTGTCGCGGTCGTCACGTGAGGCTGTTGAAGATCGCGAACGTATACGTGTATGAGAATATTCTAATATCATACATCGAATACTCCAGTAAAAATACGTGTATAGCTGTAAGCACCAGACATCTTTGAAAACGCGAGTCGCTTTCGAAACGTATAGAATTTTTTCTCTCTTCCATTTCTCTACAATTTTATACCGCGATAATACCGATGCGCGTATAAATGTATTGCGCAAGACGCGATTCTTCAGACAAAACTTATTTTTTTTTTTTAAACAGTAAATCGTTACCGCATCTAACGTCTCCTCAAATTTTAATGATTTTCAAAAACCAAACAAAAAAAAAGAAAAAAGCCGAAGAAAACAATTCTTATAGATGCTCTGACAGACGGAACACATATAGGAATAGAAGAGGAAGAAGAAGAAGAAGAAGCGGGGGTTAAGCAGCGGAAATGTCAATGTGTCAGTGGCACCCTCGATCTCTGCCGGTGAGTGATTTGCAGGGATGGGGTTGAGGGTGGAGAAGAAAGTAGAGAAAGGGGTACGGAGGGGGTGAGTTGGGGGGTTGAGGGGTGGAGGGGGGGTAAGGGGTCGCGTGGCTTGAATGGGGAGGTAAAGGGCAAACGGCGAACCCAGAGAGACAATTTGAAGCTGACATGAGAACGACAACCCGTAGCCGAGGAGAGAACGAGTGACGACTATAAAATGGCAATGGATCGGATCATCGCACAGTTTCGATACCATTCGTTCTTTATTTCATTCTTCTTTTTCTCTTCCTTTCTTTTTGTTTTTTTTTTTCATTTTCACGAGACCACTTCGAATCGTCAGTGCGTGTCTAACTATAAACTAAACGATGCCCGTACAATATATACAATATATGTTACGGTGAAATATTCCATCACGTTTTACAAAGCGAAAAAGAAAAAGCCTTTTGCCATTTTTTGTCAAAAGATACAAGCGTAGAAATTCGACTCAACTTTTTCTTTCAACCAACCATTGCGATTTTTCTCGCACGAACGAAGTTCGACGAAACGCATATAGCAAAATAAAAATTCACCCTCTCCAGGTTTGGGGAATAAAAAAAATAAAAAAAAACTCGAACGCCGCGCGTACGGCGAAACGTTTATCATTGGAAGAGACAAAAAAAGAATGGCAAAACTCTAGGAGATTAATTTGAATTAATTAATTATTGAGGTTAATATTTGACTGAAGTGATTTTCTTACGTATGAAATACTGGAGCTTTTTTTTTTTATCTTTTTGCTGCAGTATATCAGCAGGTGCTGCATCGTTGGACCTGCGTAGAAATTATATGACGTTTCAAAGTAGAGTTCAAGTGCCTGGCAGACGCGGTTGTCACCGTCGAAATTAATATGACCGCGTCGCTATTCTAGCACCTCTCTTGCATGCAGCCAGAAACTATGTACATATATATACGTTACATAGGTATACCATGATGCGGTACGGGTTATACCCGCGATACGGTGGTAGACATTTCGGACGTTGCTGTGACAGACGAGACGGAACGAACGATCAGTAGAAATGCTTTGACAAATTACCGTCGACGCAAAGCCCAATAGTTATACCAATGTAGTTTAGAAGGGTTTTCCTATTCCTACCCATTATACCGCGTATACCTATAACATCTATAGGGTTTTGCTTTAACTCGGTTTCAACTTACACCCTATTCCAGAACATGCGGGTTTCAAACTGTTAATGATCTGGTCACGGAGTTCGCACTTCTGATGTATTTATACACGAGCAACCCGCCTATATATTTGCATTAATTATCGCCTCATCTTCCGCCCGATATATCGCGGTTATAGGATATCATTTTTTCTTGCTTTTTTACTTCGAAGCATCCATAATTTAATGTCTACACGGTAAACGCGTGTCTTTTTTAAGATACCAAATTTTTCGAGCTTCTACCTAAGGTTTTGTGTATATCTTCGTCGTTTCGGTTTGTAGTATTGCAAAAAGATTTACTACTCTTCTGATAACCTTCCATCTACTTTTATTTTTTTCTCAGTTTTAAAAGCTTCTCTTTGCCATCGTGAAATTTGTGTTTCTTAGACTTGACCGGATGCATATAATTATATTAACAAACTTTGACTTTACGAAGAGAAAAAAACGTGGTTCCTTCTAATAACCGACATTAAACACCACGTGTGTAACGTACAAAGAAAATAGTTTATCCAGACATGTTGTGCTACACAACGTGTAATCGTTAAGAAAATTACGAAATTCGATGTCCTCGATATCTCGGCATGTGAGATAACACAGTCAACATATATTAATACCGAGATCTAGACCTCTCGAATGCAGAAAACACAGTAAAGATCAATTTTCGTTTTATCTCAAAGGAGGCTGAAATTATTATTATTTTTTTTTCTTCAGAGATGATACATCAAAGATCCGATTGTTCCGATGTATATCTACATGGGATAAAAAGGCGGTAATCGATGTCCCGATTGATCATTTTTCAAACAATTCGGTGTCTGATATCAAGTGTTGTAAAAAATAAAAAGCTTCCGCGTGTAACAAAGTGAACATATTTGCGCGATGGCTTTCAAGAGGTCTTAAATGCGTCCCGAGCGACCGTTAAAAGATTCAATATACTCTCTTCCGTAAGAGAGTTGAAAGCGTTTTTAAGACCAGTTTCATAACAGTTGAACATCTGCATTTATCCATTGATATTTATTTCCTTCATTTCATTCCTTAATCCGACTTAAAAATCCAAAACTTTCTACGTGTATTCGGATATTTAATTTCCCACGTGCATTGGATTTCTCTGTAAAATCAATGGTATAGCTGGGTTATACGAAGGAGTGGGTGGTAATTTTTTTCCCCTTTTCTTTTTTTTTTTCTTCAGGTAAAAGACAAAGCAAGAGGCGTCAAACCCGCAGAGTCGTGGCATTGCGTTCAAAGGAATGTTTTTGAGGAGTCTTCTTCATTTTTTTTTTTTTCCATTTTATTTTTTCGGAGGTGCAAGTAGTATGAGAAAATTCTTTATGAGATCGCGGCTTGAAAATTGTTGACGAAAAAAAGAGAGAGGAAAAAGAAAAAGAAACAGAAATAAATAAAAATAAGAAGAATAAAAGAAAAAAAAGCGCGGCAAAAAGGAAATCCGGGTTGAAGAGGGGAAATTAAAACGTTCGAACAGGCTGGCAAAGATTAGAGGGTTGAACAACGCCACGTGGTTTTTCTGGTAGGGTTATAGGTGTGTGTACCTGGTGCCAAACCCATTTTTTTTTCTTCTCTTTGCTTTTCTTTTTCTTCAACTTTTTTCTTTCAGCTTTTCATCGACATTCTCGTAGCTCATACACAAGCACCTGCGGCATATGGCATGGTATCGTGGTACAGGAAAAGAAAAACTCGCGGATCGTCGATGTTGACAGATACGTAAGAAAGTCGAGTGTTCGCGATAATAAATCTTAACGCTAAGAACCTCAGGGCGACCTTTACAAACCGCTCGGCTAGAGCGAGCTATCCCTGGAATCCGGGAGGCACTCTAGCTACTCTGCAACTACTGGCACACCGCACGTTTTCCTCCCTCTTTATTCCCTTCCTATACTTCCTTTTCTTTTTATTCATCCGATTTTCTTTATCCTATTTTCTATTTTCTCATTCTTATTTTTCCCTTTTTCTATTCCCGCACACCCTTTATAGGTGGTACAGAGGATCGCGATCTACCAACTGGCCAACGTCCACATGTGTCGTCGGTCCGACTGCAACCGCAGGAACAACGGCGTTGGGAACCAACGTAAGCTCACAGACGGACCGCGCGGAAGAATACAACAACTGCGACGGCAGTTGGCGATCTTTTGCCGTGTCGTCAGCGTGCCGGAGTCTGACTCTTTAGAGCGGAAATAACTCTGGCACGTATTGCAATAGAGAGAAGATAGAAGAGTCTCTGTTTAACGTCTGTCGCGGTTCCCGGAGATGATCGCGCGTCTGTTTTACTAGATAAACGTTTTTTGCTTTCATTTTCACGTTTATTACTCACGCAAGGGTTGTCAAAAGAGTCGCAGTCCATTTCCTCTCACAAACGTATGCGTTTCGTATTCGATTAGAAATTTTCATTTCAAAATTCCCACGCGTTTCGTAACTCCGGCGCAAAATTTTTACCATCGAATTAATGGGTTGTCGAATACGTTTGGATCACAGAAGATTAGATGTACATACATCGAGTATCTTTTTTTTTCGATTTGATTTTATTTTTCATTTTCTCTACTTTACGTTGGGAGACGATCTGGCCAAGGGCCAAATCCTCTGTAATTAAGACGCTTAATTACGACCTTACTGCGGTAGATCTGGGAAATAAAAGAAACTAATGTAAAAAAAGAAAAAATAAAACAAACAACTGAAGAACTGTTAGGCACGCGTTCCTAAACTTTCACCCTCGGCCAGGTGCAATCTTCTAACCAGAATCAGACAACGATTTTACGAGTTGAGTAAATCAATTATGCAGATGATGATTTAAATTGTCGAAACTACCCAGTATTTGTGTAACCTAATTTCAAAACAGCTGTCTCTATATCGAATTGATCGGCGCCAGGGGTGGTGAAGAGAACGAGGGGTAGGAGGGGGGGAAGAGTGAGTAAAAGATCGCGGCTACGACGAGTGTGAAGAAAAATATTCACAGAAGAAAGGTTTACAACATAAATATTTCTAGTAGTTACAAACCGGAAGTAAAATAAAACTAGAGAGTCGGTACCGTTTGTATGACGTAGAGAAAAGATGAAAAAATAAAAAAAATAAAGTAATAAAAAAATAAAAGAGCGGGGGAAAAAAAAATTAATTTTACTTTTGGAAAAGTATAAGTATAGCAGCGCCAGCGATTTATAATTCGCTATGATGTTTAAATAAACATATTCTCAAATTATGTTATACACCTCCCATGAAGAAGTTGAAAACTGATGTATAGTGAAATAAAATAAAATTCTTTACGAAACACTAAACTTTGAAAAGCACGTGGTGAAACGGCTATAAAAATCAAATTCACTTTAACCTCAGCTGCGTAATGAAAACCATACAATTTATAGTTTACTAAGGTTTGTGCAGCGGTTTATTATGCAGAAACTGATTTACTTTACATTTACATTTATCCTATTTTAATTTTCATCATTCGTTCAACCCGCCCCGCATGGTTATGCAAGTTTTCTGAATTTTCTACACCTCGCAAACGCGGAACTATTATAACACTTTTGACAAAGGCTTGTGTTCTCAACAGCAGAAACCGAATTCGACGCAGAATTATAATTAGACGTGCGTTTGTTTTCGTGACTCCTAACTTTAGACGTTCGTTATTCTATTTTCGAAATATGCCACGCATAGTTATTTATAAAATATTCATATGTATTTTGCATACAACCTATAACTACCAAAGCACCGCATATGTTAACCGCGTTCCACAGTTAATTAGATAAATTTTTGGTTTCGCAAATATTTCATAAGACAAAGAAGAAATTTTTTTTTCGAAATTTCTAAGTCTTATTAAATCTATCTTTGGTTGTTGTTCCATATAATTTTTGAAGTTCGAGGTGTAATTAGCGAAGATTATTATCTGGTTAATTAAAACACACCCAATTTCTAAAGCAACCGGTAAGTTGTGGGCAAAATGGTGGAGTGAAATCTGAGGGTAAAATGAATAGAATTACGAAGAAATCGTGTATAAGGACCTCGAATTTCGCGCTTTCAGTTCATAATTTTCGGGGCAGAGACCGAAAATCCTAACACTACACGAACGACCATATTTCGACCCTTGCGGTTGATCAGAGGGCAAATATCTAGCCATAGCGAAACCTAATCTTGCTTTTAAGTAGGCCTAACCTACCGACAACCGACTTTAATACGAGACATAGCCCGTTCGTCAGAACCAAAATTACTTCCCGAAATTGAGGAGCGTCTGGTTATAACAATCCGCCGCGTTACATACCTATAGTTGAAGAGGAAGAGGAAGAGGAAGCTGCCGTAGCTTGCGTTGCACACCATTTAAAAGTCAAATCCTTGTCAGAGTGAGACCCTAGAGAATACGAGACTACGTTTCAGGATATTCTAACGCCAAACTCGAGCCTTACTTGATCCGATTAACCGAGAGACCAAAACCAAGACCAAGATCAAGACCTGAAGGAACTTTGGGGGGAGGGAGGGTTAGTCCTTATTCTGAGTGGAACACGCGGAGGAGGCAACATTACTTCGTTAATTAAAATCCTATGCGCGAGGGCACAATACTGTGGTGTAGAAACTTTAGCGAAAATTACTTGTGACCAAACCCCAAAACGTCTTCGTTGATGGTGTTAATGACATTCGCAAAATTATTCCATCATTATAACCCCATAAAATCAACGTATGAATTTTGAAGTTCTGTTCATCGTTCCGTATCTTGAGGAAGACAAAATTTGAGCCTGACTAAACGGTTTTTTTTTTTGCTTCATTTCTATTTTTTCTTTTTTCTTTTCTCGCACAACTTCTAGGAATAGAGACTTTCATTAATCACAGCTCAGCTGGTCTGACTAGTACCGACGGTATCATCGGTAAGATGTCTAAATAGATATAAAGAAAGAGACAGATAGAGAAATGGGATCGTCAATCTCTACAGTTTGTTATATTCTCGAGAGAAGGAAAAAAAATAAAAAATAAAGATGACTACCTAAGCCATCGTAAGCTATTATATCTTCAGTAAATAAAAATAGAAACGACGATATTTTCCACAAACTGAATAAACAGTCGCCAGTCTGTATTATATCAAATGAGGATCTGAAATTTTTCTCCGATCATTTATCGTTAATTAATTCCAAATTTAATTGCATCGAGAAAATTCGATGTGATTTATAAAACTCAAAATTCACATATTATACGTAGGATCAAAAGAATTTTTCAATAGATTTTGGTATATTTTTCATTTGAAATCAGAATTTCTTAAAAGCACTCAAGAGCTTCGAGGAGCTATTGACCGTAAAATAAGCACCCAACGACGATCTGGCTGATCCCATTTTTCCAAAGTTTAGTGCAATGGTGCCCCGTAGTACGTATACAATATCCTCCTCAACTAATAAGAAAGGTATACGTATATACATAGATAAGTAGGTATCGATGGTTTACCACCCCTGGATAAGTATAAACCGGCATTTATCCCAAAGATAAGCTTTTCGCTTCTAAAAAGTAGGTAGCCCACGTACGGATGAAAAGAAGCTGCACGAGTTGAAAATCGCTACCCTAAGTTACCCCCAAAGAAGGAAAGTACCTCGATAGTCTAACACGTATCCACAACACCCATGGAAAGGGGTACTTAAGGGTAGTAGTTCAACCCTTCTTAGGCCTAAGAGGGTGCAAGTGCCAGAATAGGATTATATTTTTGCGACTTTTTAAGGGTTATATAGTATGCGTTTTCACCTATAGCTATACACGGATGTCCCGCAAAGTTTGAAAGTCACATACGACACATAAAAAACAAAGAAAAACAAAAAAAAAAGAAACTAGTGAAAATTACACGTACACATATAATAGTAGATGAAAATAAATTCAACAAGTTGTTCATGATAAAGTGTTGTTGAGTTTATATTAAATTTATAAATTTACATCCCCATGCCCACAAATTAGAAAAATAATCATTTATCTCACACCAAGTGTAATTAATTTCACATAACCCATTAGATCTACATGCAATTTCGCATACCATGATAAGTCAACGAATGTTCCCAGTATAATAAAATAATAATTTTTGTAACGTTAGAGAATGACGTGGCGGGGGGGGGGGGGGGGGGGGGGTATTATAAATGAATAAAAAAAACAAATAAAACCGCTTTGTTCTCCATTTGTTCACCGTTCATTTGCTCGAAGAGAAATTTTTCACCGCAAAGTTAATTTTGTAAGGCGCGCTTGGCACGCGATCCAAGTTAGCTTTGATCGTATTCTCTCTCGTGGAGTTCGTAACCCAAGGAACGTAGTTTGTGTATATAACCTGTTTTGGTTGATTTAGTTATTTAGAATTAGAGACCATAGCGATAATTTGTAAAAATTCGATGTGACGTCATAATGTAGCCTGCAGGTGCTCAAAGAAATGACAGGTTAATAATGATGGAGAAATGTTTTAAAATATCATCCCCTTTGTTTAAATAAATAAATAAATGAGCAAAAATTATTTCAGTGCAGCGAAATTCGCAGGTATACATAGAATATCCTGTATACCTATACGTACAAGACTCTTTCATTTCGGCGATTAAAACTTTTCGCCTACGATGGACTGTGATGCAGTTTCGCAAAGTTTCGAGCTGTTACCCGGGACCAAGTTTGCGGGACAGGAAAACTTTCTTCTGATTTCGGATAACGACCGTCAGGATATACCTGCTACTTTATAAAATAAAAGTAAAACAGAAAAAATAAAAAAATATGTATAAAAATAAATAAGAAAATAAACTAATAGACATTGCCAATTACATTACAAAAATACATATATCGTTCGTCTTGAAAAATCTATAGGTATACGATTCGATTTGTTAGAAAGTAAAGATTTATAAATTTTTTTTTTTGTAATATTATACAATGATATTATTATAACATAATTTTTTTGCGGGCTTTTTGTGAACCGAAAAGTACATCAAATAAATTTACATATACTTTCGTATACCGACCGGGGACAAAGTTAGCGAGTTAAATTCTCCTGGATACATATAATATCTACCGTTGCAGCATAGCGTGATGACGATATAGCGCAAAAGTAAGGGTGATAAATTATTCAAGTAACTTTTCCGAGGATTTCTGTAACTCAGACCACGAACAGATTGAAAATTGTTATAAGTATATACCGTTAAAATATCAAAACGAATCTAACGTAAAGAAAGATCCATTCAAAAATTTGTCGTATAATCCTTTCGCTTAGGTAAAGTTTGAACAGTCCCCAAAAGATTATTTGGAAATCAAGCCAAAAGGATGACGGAATCAGAGAGCGGATTAACGAAACCCTCAAGGACTCTCACAGAGCTTTTGCTCCTCCCAGCTGCCGCCGATGCTAAAGTTTACAAAAATCTCTCCTATCTTCTTACTCGGCGAACCGAAAATCACGTTTACATCTCCAGATGCTTATTATTCCTTTGAAGATTCATTTAAACGTTACACCGTTTATGTAGATATACAAATGCTTTGTATTATTCCATCCTAAGCCTCGAATTCCTAATTATTAATTACTAATTACGATATCTCTAAGCTTGAAAAAATTCCTTTAACCGCGCGTACTTCCTTTTCAGCTTGAGAATTTCCCCTCCGCTAACCCCGTCGTGAATAAATTCGAGTGAAATTTTATGGTACCTCACGCATACCGATTCACCTCGCGGTGTGGATTTCGTAGCAACGATTTATCACGTGTTATAAAATTTAATAAACGGTATAGTGAAATTATACATTTTTCATAACGTTTAATCTGTTCACTGAATAGACACCGTGTACACGTATAGGATAAACAAACACATATACAATAATATCGTATGTTAAGTGAGGGGCAACGTGGCACCGTCTTATCAACCAGTTTAGAATGCGAAACGGCAAGAGTTAATGTATGCCGCGACACTCGCAGCCTCAACCCCAATAACTCCCTGTTTTAATTAACAGCCAAGCAGCAGCAGCAGCAGCAGCAGCAGCGGCAGTAGCTAGGCTCTGTGTGAGCCAGATCCACTGCTTGCAATACTACGACCTGAAGTTAGTCTCTAGGACTTTGGACTCCAGTCTCCAAAGTGTCAGCGACTTGTTCTCAGAGTTCTCCTCCACATACTTGTATAATATACTCTGAACTACTCGCATTAAGGTCATTCGATTAGCGATATTTCCTCGGGGTGACCCTTCCCCGATGCTATTTCACCTTTACTCCACTCACGTGGTACCTCAGCGCCGTTTAATGTCCCAAATTTCATGTAAACGATCATAACGTCCGAGGGTAACGTTTCGCCTTAGTAGTCCTTTTGATCTAAATTCGCGTTTAATAATTACCGCGTTTAAGAAGATTACCACATTTTCAAATTTTTAGATATTATACCATTTGCGTCTTTCTGGTTTCTTTTTTCTTTTCATTTTTCCGTGTCGAATGACATTTGGTTTCATTGATTATATGATCGATGTTAATTCGATTGGAATTCTTCGAGTAGGGAAATGGTTTATTTTTGAACGATGAAAAGATGTCTTCGATCGTCAGGTTCGAAAACTTATACGGAAGCGCACCGCACGCTATGGTTGCCAAATCGTAAACTACAGCGCTGCTTAATGTTTCGGGTGTTTGTAGAGTAAAGGCAGAGACGAGGCGCGGGGGGCTGGTTCAACTACTAATTAGGTAAAATAGGCGACCTAATACGCTCTAAATTCTCGATATTAACTCCCGCCAAACTCTCCTATGTATACAGCAATAGTCGACCCCCTTCTAACGCGTTTGCAAGAGCAAAACCTCCCTGGTGTCGTCGTATAATCTTAGGGTGTCCTTCGCTTCTCTGTATTCCGGAAACTTTTTGCGCTACTTTACGTACACGTTATAGATTCACTACCATCGGTATTTAGAAATTAACGAAATAAAAAATGAAACGAGAAAAAGAAAGAATGAAATTGAGAATCGAATGTAATAGCAATAAAACTCTGGATCTACTCTCCTAATCTCGATGTAAAAAAGCTCGACCTACTTGAATCAATGGTCATCAGATTTCTGAGTAAAACGCGGATGTGGTCGTGTAGCGATGCGATTAGTGTACTTAAAATCGATTATCCGATCGATTCAACGCCGTCAATTCACCCTCAAGGATTATCCAACGTTCAAATTTTCAATCACAATCGGATCAAGGTTGAATTACCTACAGCAATTATTGAGTAAGGTGATTCGAGCCGCGAGGTTCTATAGGATCGGAGAATATCTATCGATTAAAATCAATTAATTCATGTAGATATTTATATCATGTCAGTTTTCATAAAATGACGCCCGAGACTCTTTCGGAATCTGCGTTTACTGATCAATTACACGAATCGAATCAAGCAAAAGGAACAAAAAAAAAAAGGAAAAAAACAAAATGAGACCGAGTTGAAAGTGGATTTTGAGTATAGCCTTGTATAAAGCGAGAGGTAGAGAAAAAGAGTTTCGTTTATTATATGGCTGAGATTTGACGTAACGGGGACGTCAGGCGTCGGTGTAATTGGTGTAGCTGGGCTAGGGTCGTGCAATCTGTTTTTAGAGGCAATTCCTCTTTGCTCTACAGTACTGTAAGGGTTTTTTCCCTCTTCTAGAGGGAAAAAGTATAGTTATAAATGTACGATATAGCATAACCTCCGCGCGCCCGGAAAAGCCGCGTGGTTTTCTAGAATTACAGAACAGGATTGAAGCGCGTAACGAATGAGCTTGGAATTAAACCACGGGGTCTGACTCCTCCCTAGCAGCTCTCTTTCTCTTTCCTTATCCATCCCCTTCAATATAAAACCGTCCTGCAGGAACCAGCGGAGACGAAAGCGGCGTGAAAAATAAGAAAACGCTTGCAATTTAAACGTCAAACGAGATATTCTCTTCCCAACTCGCCTTATATACGAGTCGTTGCTTCTCAGACGAAGCTAAACTGAATTCTATTTCATCTTTCGATGACGAAGTAGAGATTACGGAAGAGCGAAAGAAAAAAATAATAATTCCTTTTTTTTTTTGTTCTCCAACTAACGTAACGTACGTGAATTTATAAAATCTCTTGATTTAATTCTTTCATAAAAATCTACCAAACGCTCTTTTACATAACATCTCGGAAATGAAATTCTCGTATAGTTTCACCGATTTAAATATGATGGACCGATTGATTAAAACAAGTAAAAGTACTAATCGAATCGTATATTACACATAAAACGTCAATATGCAGGATGTGATGTTCATGAATTATTAAAAGAATCGATAGAAAAACCCCGGTCTAATAGTTCGAATAATCTCGATACCCATAATACTATAACCTTTCGGACGATTAATTTTGTTCATTGAATTCGTTCCTCTTTCGTGTCCTTCAATAGGTGTTCAGTTCATTCTCCTCCCTCTTCTCCATTTCGACTCTTGAGCTATTCACGCGAAACTTACAGCCGCGCGTCTTGCACCAGAAAGATTGTGGGGTGTACAAAGGGGGTGGTTGAAAAAGAGAGAGAGAGAGAAAAGTATAGTTAGAAAGAGAGTACAGGAGTCTCGTGCTTTTGGGCGTGCTTCGAGAAGAACGTGATTCGATTTACTAAAGTCCGATTCAAACTTTTTCCCCTGGCCTCCTCGCCCTCCATTTTTTTCCTTTCTCTCCCGCCCTCCCACCGCCGTCATCCCTGCAACGCGCTCTCAAGTTCCCGTTCCTGTTCCTGTACCCGTTTCGTTCCGTTTCTGGATCGCCCCGCGTCGTCATGACGTTTCTGCGCGCGGGAGTAATTTCCGTTTGGTTAAAGGAATGAAATAAAATGAAAAAAAAAGGAAAAGAAAAAGAAAAAGAGAAATATAATAAAAGAAAGAATAAGGGGAGAAAATAAAACGACGCGAAAATCAGGGAGTATTTCAAACAGATTATATGAGAAAAAAATTCGAACGATCATGGGGATCGAGTAACCTCCGTATTTGCAGTGTCCCTATAGGTATACCGGGCGCGCGCCGCACACGACGGGCTAGTAAAGTTGGACGGGGAATCCGTAATTAAATTAAATCTGGACTTAATTTACCGAAGTTGGTGGGGAGCGGGGAAGGGGAGAGGGAAGAGCGTTTAATGGCGCAAGCACTGGGCTAACGGGGGGTAAAAAGAGAGGGAAAGGGAGGTAAACGATATCGAGAAAACACCATCGATTTCCTCTCTATATACTCATATTATACCTATACATCTACCCCACGCTTCCACGTTTGTCATTCCTCGTATACCTGAACTTTTCCTTTTTTTTTTTTCTCTCACCGGACCGCGTTAGAAAAATGCGCTTTCCGTACTCATTCTTTCCTACATTCAACGACCGGTATGTCGAGAATATCTATAATCATGTAGTCGTAGAAAATGAGACAAAAAAAAAAAAAATTGATCTACATTTAAAAACGGCGAGGAATCAACGAGAGCTTTTTGAAATCACGCTGTGAATTGGCTAGAAAATTTCATGTAAGTATTTCTCGATTAGATGAGAAATTTCTTCTCTAGGGCAATTTTGCCACGCTAGTTTCATGTATTGCTGAGGGGTGCACCATTCCTTGGATATTGCTAGTATTGCACGGTATCGATAAAATCGTCTATACTTTCGATTTGAGTTTGATCATATTTGAGGTGACCTCGCGATCCGCTGACCAAGGAAGCCAGAAATCATGAATATTGCATGGTTTTCTTCGAGCGGTGAAAATGTGAGGACTTTATTATATCGTCTTTACAAAAGCTGCATCGATTCGAACTCTAGAGTGTAAAATTTAACCGGTCGAGAGTTCTTTGTTCTTCTGTTTCGAGGCTATCATAAAATTTCCCACGGGGTTTAGCGATGATTAATTAATTTTCCTAATTTTTTTAACTTCCGGAAATATCTTCCCCATGGAAGTAGAGTTGATATGGAGAGGTTGTTCGGAGTGATAAAAACCAGGCGATTCTATGGCGCCGAGAAAACGGAGTCAATCGACGTTAGCGTCGGTTTCAGAGAAGCTAATAGTGTCAATAATTAGGTCCTGGTAGTATGAGAGGCTAAGGTAGATAGAAGGAGGGAGTTTTTGGTGGCAGAGGAAAGGCGAATGGGGGATTGGAGGTTAAGGGTGGCAGATGGAAGTAGCGAATCAAGTTAACGCCGTACTAAAACCCCGAAACAAACTCACCCTCTGCAAGCTTGACTTGGGTATACCTATCCCAGCTTCAGATTACCACTTCCTCGATTGTGTAGCTTCCTCTTTTTCCTTTCCAACCTTATTCGTGTTTCTCTCTCTCTCTCTCTCACTCTTCTTCATCTCTTCCTTTCGCGGTTTATACTACATACCTATATATAAATTGTATATCGTGTACAGTCTATAGTTATATAAACTCACACATTGCGCGCATTCCCGGAGCCCAAAGGAAGCGTACAAACCCCTGGAAGGGGATGATTGCAATCGCGGCTCCTCGTAAACTGATCGCTCGCTGGCGTCATTTCCTCGTGTCCTGGAAAACGAAGGTGTCAAATTATATTCGAGCCTGTATTATATACTCCTTATTCTTTTTACAATTTACAGAAAATATAAGTTCCGAGGAAAAAAGAAAAAAGAAATTGATATATAAACGTTCCGAATTACCACAGTTTCTGAACTCGGAGAAAATTTCCATCTCGTTTTTGTGTTTTTTTTCTCTTTTATCTTTTTTGTTTTATTTTTTTTTTGTGGAAGTTTCGGAATGCCCGACGCTTTCAGTTTACGTTAGCGTTGCTTTGGTCGCATGTAAGAATAGCTCTTGGTCTTCCGGTGCGAATTCCAACCCCGAACCAGTAGAGGGTTGGACAAAAGGGAACCGAATTACAGAGCGAAGCGCGGAGCTTGGGACTATAAAGTCCCAAGTTTCTCTATATATGTAACCTTAGCTCGTCAAATTGGAATCACTGAACTGGCCTAGAGTCAACTATACATACATAGGTATATACGTAGGCCTATATAGCCCCACGTTCTTATGTACCAACCTCTCTTGAAATCCGAGGCGTTCGTTTCGAACGTGACTCAGTGACCCCCATTACCTGACGTCCCACTTAAGTCGTCCAGTACTAAACTTAAAACGTGCCAAGTTCACATTTGGCGTATAGGGCCCAGTGAAAATTCCACTTAATAATTTTATCACAGACGTCAATATCATCAATTCCAAAATTGAGCTTTTTTCTATTTCTCTTTTTTTTCTGATGCAAATGTTAGAAGCTTCCAGCGTCAACCGTTGAACATATTTTTTTCGTTCTACTATTGAAATTGTATTTCTTTTTTTTTTTTTTTCTCTTTCCCTTGTTTTGCTCAACGGTAGCATGTTTCAGTCTACAAACTAAGGACATCAATCTACCTTACAACGGTTTCGAATCGCGTCGTTTTCGTCGCCTCTACATACAGTTCGTACATACAAACTTCCTATATACCAACATTTCGTTGTCTCGGAATCCCGTTTCCACCAGATATACGTAACAACCGTATATACAACGCTCGAGGTATATGTTCGTCTATAGAACCATATAGAAGCTTTTGCCATATTACCACCTTCAGTGTCGAGTTCGTAAAGGGGAAGGAGATACTTGAATTTCACATACGAATAGACGCGTAAGGTTCACCGAGGTCAGCAAGTGTAGAATGGCAGTTGCACCTGCATCACTCGCTTCTCGCCTCACTTCATCATAGGAAGTGGAAGTAACGTTACTGTCAAATGAGTGACAACCTTTCACAAGAGCCATTCGCTGCATCCTCCTCCTTCACCCACATTTTCCGAAGACGTAAAATCTCCACGGAATATCTCTCAGTCAGTTACTGCGTATGTATTATACATAGGTATACATACATAATCTGAGGTGAAAATCGAACCCGGAAGGGGTGGGTACCTCAACCCGGAACTGACTGTTATATACACACAGAATTTGTGCAATATGATTCTATCTGTACGGACACAACGTTACTATAAATCCCAGGACGAATTGTGGGCTGTGAGTTTGCCTCATCGCAGAATCTAGATTAACCAGACATTTCATATTTACTATCGTCTGTCCTCAGGACACCACATAACGCTATATACTTCGCTATGTACAGGTGTAATACATACCATAACATGAAACGCTATCCCGAGAGTTTATACTTCCGCCTATCGCGTTCCACAGCGATGCAAGAATCGGTAAACGCAATTATTATTATCATTAGTTTTTCATTTGTGCGAAAAAAAAAAAATTATTTTTTCACGTACCCTTATCATTTCTTTCGGAGAGTTTTGGTGCGACGCGACAGAGCTCTTATAGGGCAATTTCCGTCATCTTTAGTGTCACCAGACGTAGTAAAAAAAAAAAAACGCGTGAATGGCGATGACGAGAAGAAGAACAAGTAGTAGATTTTCTTTTTTTTTCCTATCATTTTGAATCTTATCAGCAGACATTCCATACATTTAGTTTCTTGACGAAAAATTTGATTCAGCAAGAGATTGCGGGTCTATATCAACGTAAATTCCTTTCACTCATTACCATTTTATTCTTCTTTTCTCTATTCTTGTCGCTTTGTATTCTTCGTACGTTTTTACTTCGATATTAGTTTCTTTTTTTCTCTTTTTTTTTTTTTTAAATTCATTTTATACCATTTTATTTCTCTCTCCTTCGTTTCCTCCCTTTACCAATGAAGTCGCGGTTACATATATGTGTACGTACGTAGTGTGGACTATAGTATATTTTTTTGTTCTCTTATTTTGCGTCAACGTTGCGGCATGGCAGGCTTTTGTATGTGTGGTGCGCAATAGCGTTAAAATCGCATACCAGAGAAACTCCTGATGCTAGTCGTACAAGGAGCGACGCAGAGGTGGAATAGAAATAGAAAATGAAAATGAAAATGAAAATGGAAATGAAAATGGAAATAGAAATAGAGGCGCAAGCTCAGGGGGTGGATAAAACGCGAATGAGAATAAAAAGAGGAAATAGAGAAAGAGAGAAAGGGAAAAGCGGCAAAGATCTCATGTAATTACTGGAATCTCCAGCCACCAACACCTTCGCCAACTCCTCTAATTGCATTCTCGAGATTTCGGTAGTGTACAAGTAGGTACTTGGCAAACTACATAGATATACAAGAATGCAGTACCCAAGAATACTGGTGATGCACATACCCTATATATACTTTTATCTATATATTTGTACCGTACATACGACATATACATCGTATATACTTATACATCTACTTGTATGTAAGTCTCTGAGTTTTGTACAACTTGGCCACTTCTTAGGCGATGAGGCGACCGACCCTTTCCAAAGTTTGTTCTTCTTAAAGTTTTCACAACTTCCACAAGTAGAGAAGAACCATCAAATTTTTAATTAATAATTTAAACACCCGGTTGAGATACCCCCGCACGTACGACAAATAGACGACGAGACATCGTCTCGTAAACTAAATAGACAATTTTTTTTTTCTTGTTTTTAATTTTCATCCTTTTTCCCCCCTGTCAGTTTTTTCCCGTTCCTTCGATATCCGACTGACATTTTTAATCAGCTTTACGTCTGAACGAACGAAGAAAAAAAAATTCAAACAAATAATTATATCCCCAGTCGATAACCGGGCAGAGAAAAATAAAGGAATTGAAAACTAGAAAAGAAAAAAACATTCACACATGAGATCTCCACCGATCTTTAACCGACTGACCCAGAATAAGCCAGTAACGAGTCATGCGAACTTCTACTCATATATTACAAAGCTCAAGAATGGTGTTTGAATTAAGCACATTATTTCTTTACCTCCGGCGTCTGGCTAGTAAGTGGCCAAGTAACGCGAAGGTAAAAAAAAAAGAAAGGTATAAAATAATAGAATAAAGGCAAAAGAAAAAACAAAAGAATTGAGGCTAAATATGGCGAAGAAAGGTTTTCTCTCCCGCACTATTCTTTGGCAAAGCTCAAAGCGCAAGATGGTTGTAGGTATGTATAACGTGTATTATACACAGTATTCTCAAGGTTGTGTAGGTTTGTCGTTCACTGAAAAATATATATCGTGAGACCGAAATGAAACCGCGAGAACAATCCTCGGAGTCAGAGACTGTCTAATTTAATTTGCTCGGGGTCTTTTCACTTCGTATACAGCGAAGCCAGCCCAGCAACCACCTAGTCAAGTTGGTTGCAGAAGCACATCGCCAACCCTATCCTAGTTGTATAAAGTACGTCCATAGCCGCTGTTTACAACCCCAAGAGTTCACTCGAGCTTCTTGACGATTCGAGGCGCTCGTGGTTTCGCAAAATCTCATAAACAGGACCAAAACTTTCACCGAGACGACAGTGTTTTCCCCTGATCCCGTAAAAAGCAGGAATGATTTTTTCCAATTTTTTCTTTTTTCTCAATTTTTCAATTATCCTACGAGCAATAATACGTATTACCACCATTTTTCATCCACCCCATACGTAGGTATGTACGTAACGTCGTTAAAGAGTTGCCTCCCGTTTGCTGCAGGGAACTGATGAATACGTGATTGATTATTCCCGAGGCACTTTACTCGTCTTATTAAAAATAAATTGGCACGGTGTGCAGGTGGGTGGGTACATATATATATGTATATGTACACACGCTATCTACCATATATACTACATGCGTACGTACTTACGTGTATATATAAAGCTGGGTATGTACCTATTTATAAATATCTCAGTATATACCTATACACACCATCGTTAAAATTGCTCGAGGGTTTCTCAACTCAACTACTCATTTGAAATTTTCCAAGGGTAATGTTCATTGATCTTGTTAAGTCGGTGCCCACCAGTTACCTACTTCCTTCTCGAGTAGGTCTTAATTCAATAGTCAGCTCGAGTGCACCAACCGTTCCTCGAGTAAGTTGAGCTACATTATACCACCGGTTGAAAAGCACGATGCCGTTTGAGAGAGAAAAAAAGTAGAGATTTTTATGTTTTTCCTCTCTCTTTTTTTTTTAGAAAAAATTGACACGATTGAAATCAAATCTGTGAAACGCGATACGTATTTGTGAATAAAAATGTCAGATGATTCGGGGCGATGATTTGGGACGGCGAGAAGCTATGTGTGAGTTTAAAGAACAAGAATCGGGGAGTTTGCAAAGAAAGTAAGGGAGAGTATAATGGATAACAATCGTCGAGGAAAAGTGAGCTTAAAAAGAAAAGGAAGTAAAAAAGAAAGGGGAGAGTAAGTGAGGAATTAACAAAAGGTAAAATCGTCGAAGTAACTTGCCCCGCAAGTAAAAGAGACGCGCGCTCAAGAATCGAGTTCACGGTTCTGATCTTCAAAGGGTATTTAGAGAAAATGGTCTTCTAAAAACCGCTGAAACTGTCTTAGAACGGTAATTATTTTTCACCTCCCACTGATTGCCTTCGCACCCCTTCCTCCCCGCGTCCTATTGCAGAAACCATAGAAGCCGACCTCCTTTTCCTTATCATTATTATTATCATCGTAACTATTAATCTTATTATTTCTATTATTATTGCTGTTGATACTATACATTGTAGAATTTATTCAACGCGAATAACGCGTTCATTTGTTTGTTTATTTTTTTCGCAAACGTGTTCGAAGAAAAATAATTCATTTGTTGTATTATTTTTATTAGTTTTTATAGGTATATGTTTTTTTCATCTTTTTCTCCACATACGTTTGCAGTTGAGAAATTATGAGTGGTAATAAATTTGGTTGAAGAACGGATCGAATTGTTGCATCGCATTGCGTAGCGTGTGTTACTATTTTATGTGTATTCATCCGTATACGTGCGAGTAGAAATACGTATATGAAGGTTGGAAATACCGTCGAGGCTGAAAATTGGAATGAATAGTTTTGCGGACTTGTTTTACTAGTGAACAACGGGTGGCACGGGGTACCCGGTAGAGAAATATTTATCACGCTGAGACCAACCCGTGTGGGTAGGATAGAATAGGATGGGATAGGATAGGTAGATAGGTAGATAGGTAACCTGCTACATTTCATTCTAGGCATTTTCGTCACCAGTGTTTATGCCCGGGTTGTAAATTGAACCGAGGAGACTCGACGCTATGTATATAACTTGCGAGCGTGTTTAGTCGTTTACAAGATAGATTCATTGCTTGGCTAGACGCCCGAAAAGAAGCGATGATACTTTGATCGATTCAAAGTTAATCGGTGTCAATAGCCGAAGAGTAGTTTTATTGGCTCTTGTATTTTTCCCTTCATTTCTTCTTCGTTTTTTATTCTTTTCTCATCTTCAACCCGTCGAGTAGATTATAAGTATCTGCATCCTGTTTTCAATCCTTCTACGACTCTGACGTATTCGGTATAATTTTTGACGAAGGGTTTTAAGGAGATAAAGTCAAAAGAAAAGCAACGGTAGATTATAACGGACTTGATACTAATCAGTGAGACCATCGCATCTGTCCGCTCGAAAATTTCTCTCAGTGTGAAAATTTTAGCTTTTCAGGAATTATAATATAATCCAAAATGTATTTATTAAGATTAAATCCTCGGCAGTAGGAGCCTGCAACTCGATTTGAATTTGGATCAAACTCATAACTCGTTCGTTATAAGGTGGGCATTAAGTACCTAAGTGGATGAAAACGCGTAAAGCATTAAATTTTAAACCACCGAAAATTTTGATAAAAATCTTTAATTTATCTACGGCGTTACTTTGGAAAGCATCCAAAATCCTCCATAACACTGATCGTTATACAAGCTTATATCCTATACCGTAGTTCGTTTAAAATTTAACGCTGTTATTTCATCGGCGAAACGAAAACTCAAAATATATTTCCCTAGAACCGAAAATTTCACAGCTTTTCTATAACCTCGCACCTGCAGATACGAGAGGAAAATTTGGTTTAATCAAATTTTCATTCTTTTGCATATATCCTCATCGGTTATGAATAATGTAAATTAATTATAATTCATATGACGTGCCTATTTTCACCTTTCGGTGTTCCAGGTACATATTTCTAAATCTGGACTTTCGTATGTATACATACTATAGATATACGTATGTATAATGTGCTTCAAAATGAATATTCATTCCATTCCTCTCCCCTCTCTTACTGCACGGCGGAGGTTAAGAGGTCGCTTTAAACCCTTTTGCCCTCAAGTTAGTCGCACGTATCTAGTGAACCTTTCAAGCAATATTGAAAAGCAGATTTCACAAGGTATGAAAAGTTATTCAAAATTCTATCGTGGATTTGGAAATATAAAATCTATAATTTTGATCTGGATGTACGCGGTACATAAACTACGCGGTAGCTAAATTTTTTAGAACTAATACGGCGATGGATAAATTTTTTTTTCTTTTCAGGATTCGTGCGAAGTGCATGTGCAGGGGGTGTTACATTGCATATTGAGTAAGCAATGGTTTTTGGCGCAGTAAAAGCTTGATTCGATTATATATCTATTCTAGTTTTACGATTACAGCCGGTGTTGCAGATGGTATAGGTACCGTGAATATCGTCAAAATCTGGATGTGCTAGATATAAATCGCGCTTACGGATCAACGAGCAAGTTGGAACGGTTAGAATTTATAATTGAAATCTGTCACTGGTACATATATAAATATATATACCCAACTACACACGCGCACATATGTACATATACACTAGTGGTTTTCGATGGTAGGTATTAAAACTAAAAGAAATAGCAATCAATTGCGCCTATTGCGATTTAATTAAACGCCATCGACAATATCAAATTACCTATCGCGAATTGCACGTTTTCCCTTTCCCCCCACTCCCCTCTCCCCTCTCCTACCCCTATGCCAGCGTAATTCGTTCGCGACTGTATGGTGCGGTGGTGCAACTCGATGTATGTTGGGTATAATATTAGTTAATAACGCGAAAATCCCTGACACATTGATATAACTTAATTAATTTTAAAAAATACAACTATAAATTCGCTCGTATACAATACACGGTGCTGCTACACCTGTACAAAATTTTCCTATTCCTCTCTCTAGCGTAACGAACAGAGTCGTAATACAATTTCATATTAAATTCCAATTGTACGTATATAACACGGTGTAGCATGTATGATATTTATACATAGAAAATTCGCGAAGGTGATTTCCGGACCAATTGCGATATAAATTATATTTGCATTTGCTAACCACGGTACAGATTATAGCATATTATAACAACGTACATACTTTAACAAAAGCTACCGATAAAACGATACAAATCGCATATATACCTGTACGTATAAACCCTAGAAGATTCTTCTCTCTGTAACGATAATTAGCCATACGAATAAATCGTAAGTTAATTTAAAACGTGGGTATAATAAATTGTTGCTGTAAATTGGTATAAAAATATCACGAGTAAAAGTTTGAAATAACATCCCAAGAGAAAATAATAAGAAAAAAAAGAAAAAACGTAACCCGTGTTGTACTCGGTTAGCCACGTACTTATTTATAACGCAGTGACCGGAAGTCACCCTATACATACCGTGGAGATACGTAAACGAAGGGTAAGTTAGATGATATCTTTATAACGGGGTTAGTTTTTGTTACGGAGGATGTACAAATATACCTGTACCTACATATAATACGTATACCACATGGTACTGGTATTCGAAAGCTGGTGAATCCCACCCTCTTTAATAACAACGAAAAACCCTTTATTGCTATTCGGGGGTGTGTTTTTAATGCCCAGAATCATTTGGAGTTAAAAAAAATGAACGAAAAAAAAGAGAAAAAGAATAAAAAAGGAGGGGGGGGGGGGGGGCGAGCTCAAAAACCAACACGAGCAGACCCTCCATAACGCACACGAGAATTAATGCCAATGGCGAGAATCAGGAAATCGTTCATTCCACGGTCGACAGCCGCGCACGCACGCATGTCGATAATTACTTTCAATTTTACCGTATCGATCAACCGGGAATTTTGGTATACAGATTTGAAACATCTGGGACATTTGTTAATCGTTGTAAAAGCGTGATAAATCTAGAAATGCAAGCGATATTATCGGCAGGAAAATTAGAGGTGGATGAATTAATTGACTGGAAAATATCTGGCCGAAAATAAATTTCGCCGATTGAAAAAAAAGAGAAAAAAACAAAAAAAAAAAAAAAGTGCTCGCACATTTCGGTCTTCGATATCTAATCCGCCACGCGGGGTGAATTTCGAACGTGAATACGTAATATGCATATGTGGGAAAGCTCACGTGTCTGATACGGGACAAAACCCGCTTAACGGTTGGCAGTTATCTGCATACGTATATCTATTCTCTATCCTAGATAGGTTAGGTGTATCTAGGCTGCACCCAGGTTTCTCATACCTAAGTAACGTCATACGCATATCGCGTTACCTGAAGCTCAGGAATATCCTCGCTTACTTAGTTCGTGGTCTCGACGATCCATGTGCTCGTAAATATCATCGAGTGTGGATTTCATGTCGTGAAAACCTATTAGGGCGACAGCAAAATAATAACGAGATAATACGTCGTTGATTGTACTCACTAGGTTTCGAATTCAGCACCCGATGCGTTGATCTTTTTTTTTTCTTTCTTTTTTTTTTCCTTTCGATTTTGATGTCTTTCAGTTGATTCCATAAGTAAGATTTCAGCGAAAACAAATGTATAATTAAATAAATTTATCGTTCCATTTGTTTCAGAAAATGAAGATGAGCAAAGTGGGTAACCAGACGAATTCTCAGGATCCACAAGCGGTCAATTCGCGAGTGTTTGTTGGGAACCTGAACACTTTTCAATGCAGTAAAACCGACGTTGAACGCATGTTTCAACGCTACGGGCGTCTTGCCGGTGAGTTTTGTTTATTCATCTTATTAGCTTTTAACAAAAATCTCTACAGAAACGCGAAAAGCAATTACTCTCTTCAACAACTTAAGCTAAATATTTACCTTCCAATTACGCTCAACCGACATATATCCGTTTCCGCTTCTCCGACTCGATCTCACAACAATTCCCATAACGCATAACTTCGGACAATACACGTACAATAAAACTCCGATAAATTTTTTGTTCCAATTTTTGTTGGTTCAATGATTTTTTTTTTTTTTTCACTCTAGAAATCCTAAATCCCGCTCAGTTATTTTCATTCCATCGAGCATAATACCCCCATGAATCTGATGCGTTGATTACCTAGCTTCCGTTAATTGGCAAACCGTCCAGTGTATATGGGAATTCGCTTCTAGCATGATCATGGAGTCACGTCCAGTCAATTACGTGCTCCGTTTAGGCGTGACATTCCGAGATCCAATTGATCGATCATAGCTGGAAGGGTTACCGCATTAATTCTCAAGGTTGATATCTCTATCCCATAGATAATGTATCGGTGGGTGCACATGAAACGGTGCTGCAATTCCTTGAAATGAAAAACTGAAAGGAACTTAAACAGAATAGAAAATGAAGGGAGAATTCCTGGTCCGCAGGAACCGGACCGCGTCATACGGCGCGCTTAGATTTAGGAGCAGCTCATACAGCTTCCGGTTGAATTTCGAAATCGTCCTTGACGATGCGCATGAGTAAGTGGACGAGGCTATCCTCCGACGTTATACGCGCTCACGGACTCTGTATTAGAATATTTCGGTGAGCTATAGGATTAGAGGGAACAACGCAGCCTTGTACGGTGCTAACTAATTTCGTAGTCAGAAATCTCGCGTATATCCAGAGGTGTCGCTGAGACGTCACACATACCTGTATATACATACGTACATGTACATGTATATCTTGTATAACAGTTACAGTGTACCGACCATGTCGGATTTGCAATCAACTTGCCACACCAATTCTCGTTTGCCTATACCCAGAGGGAAGTGCGATTCTCGTCATATCCAAACCGACAAACCCCTCGCCTTCCCGTCTCTTCCCTTCCCTTTCCTTCCTATTAGACCGGCATATACACCTAAATCTATATAACGTTTCAATTTCACACCGTCCACGCAAATCATGTGTTATCAGATGAAGTCGCAGAATTTGCGAGTGATTTATTTTATACATGGTTAAGTTTCACCTCGATTTGCATTTTTGTTTTTTTCCGGAGTTCATGTATTTAAAAAGTGGGAGTGGCATTAACCCGTTAATACTCCTATGTATGCGTGGAATAATTTAGAATTCGGTTATATAGGTCCTGATTTTAGGGCGCGGCGCGTTGGAGAAATGGGTACTAAACGTCGTTACGGGGCGGGACAACAAGGACAACAACAACGACCCGGTAGAGATTTAATTCGCTTTTCAATATAAGGGTTCGTTGCAGTAGGCGAGAACAAGGCCGCGTTGCCGAGAGAAATAAACTCTGAGCGCGAGTCCTGCACGATTCTGTGTTACACGTCCAGCCACCACCCAGAAAACCTCCTACTCTTCTGTACCCACACTTTCTACCCCCCTGTTTCACCCCTGCTTGGCAAAGTCACGCTTTCTCTTCCCCTATACAACTCCGTGTTTCAGTCACGCCGAGATAACGGCATTTTTATAGTGATTTCACCACTTTTATTCTTTCTAGAGTAAGAGTTGAACGGCCCCTTTCGAAATGGAAATACGAGGGAAAATATCTTTGAATGCGAGAAGCTCGCGCTATTCTACTTTGATTTTTAGTCTCGTTTTGAGTTTTTCTTTTTCAGTTTTTCCCATTTTCTTTTTTTTTCTCTCCTTTTTTTAAGAGAAAATTACGAGTGAGGTGAGTATAAAGAATGAAAAAGATTGGGTATGAATTTCGAATCGGAAAGAAGAATTGTTGGGACGATAAAGGAGAGAGAAAAAAAAATTAAATTACATTCATTCAGGTATACATTTGAATATAAATTTATGTCAAAGAAAATAAGAAAGAATTTTCAAATATGTATATGATGCAGTGAACTGATTTAGAAATTTTATAATAAAGTTTCGAGCAGTCAAAAATATTACCTAATTTATGAAAATCAAATATAATGGTTAATTTGAATTTAAGCTACTTCTGAAATGCAGATGAAAAAAAAAAAAGAAGAGAAATAAAATTTGAAGAAAATTAGAAAAAGAATCTTTGTAAATTGCTAATAACTTCTTCCCCCCTGTTTCATCCCTTGCTCTTTGTATTTGGAGTGTGCGAGAGAAGGCAGCTGCTCCTGTCGCGTCGTACCGATCTCATCTCGATTCAAATCTCGTGGCACTTCGGTCGTCTAGCTAGAGTAGGTACTGCGGTTCTTAACTCAAACCGGATTTTCTCTACATGGTTGTTTGGAGCGCGTTTGTGATTTTACATCCTTCTATCCTTTCCACGTACGCAACCGCATCTCAATATCTATATAACATGTACGCTTCGCAGATTTAACGTTAAATATAAATAAAGAATGTGATGTAAAATCCGTTCCGAGCTTTTCTAGTTTCTGTATTTCTGTTCGAATCTCCACTACGTCCCTCGCGAGTACGCGCTTCGCAAGCACGAAGATAACGATATGATGAATAATTTGAGAAACCAAAAGAAACAAAGAAACAAAAAATATGAACATAATCACATCGCTAGGAATATTTCATCCGGACCCGCATTACTCTCGGCATAGATTTACAATTTTTTTTTTTTTTTGTTTTGTTTTTACGTCACGCTCCCATTTTTCAAACACCCCAACATTATCTGCGATCTCTCAGCTCGCACGTCTCACGTGCCGGAGTCTAACCCCTGCAGCAGACAGCTAAACGTCAGGAGGCAGACGTGCGTCAAATTCTGATTTAGTTTGACACGAACGGCGAACATGAATAAAGATTAGAATTAAGAAACGTCGAACACGACGTTCCCCTACTTCCCGATCTTTTTTTTATTTATTCATTTATTTTTTTGTCCGCCTCTTGAAGTGACCTGAAATATTGTGCCCTCAGACCGTGAATAAATATTTTACATTTAAACGGCGAAAACGAGTAAATAATTTCCATGTCATTTATACGGGGTGAAGATTCGCCCCGCCGCGCCGAGATGTCAAGAAATAACGGGAGAAGAGGCGCGCGACTATCAGTCAGGTATAGCGGAGGCAGTGGGTGAGGATTAATGCCGGACACCCCCGACGCCTGCAGTCCTCCGATAAACAGCTTACTTCGGTTCATGCTTCTGATAAAAAGCGCAGGGACAATAAGGTCGGCAGAAAATGTCGACTATGAGTATAGAAAAGGGGGAGAGATACTTTTGAAATACTTACTTACTTGCGACCCGGGAAAATACAATGACGGAATTAAGTAAAAGGGAAAAACAATTGATATTCAAAGTACACTCGACTCTTGACGAAATTCGGAAGTGTTTCATTGCCCGTTTGATGAATATACGAAAATAAACCGTCGGAGAGCAAATTTACGAAGGGAGAGTCCAGATCCTGCAGAGTACCCAAATTTCACCCCCGCGCAAGTATTTATTTTGTAAATAATTTTCATCTCATTTTTTTTTTTTTTTCTTATTTCGTCACTCGATTTTCTGTGGCAACGAGAATTCCATACAGAGAATCAAGGGCCGTAAAAATACGACCTCAGCAAATCCGTGCGGGTCAGGATTGTCGATCGGACTTATTGAGTAACAAAAGAGCAAATAAAGGGCGAAAAAATGGCCGAGAAAAAAGGCAGTGTAAATAAGGCTGGATTTTCAGGCACCTCAGGGAACGCGTGCCCTATTTTTTTTCTTTCTCTTTTTTTTCCGTTACAAAATCCCTGCGGGTCTATCTGATCTTATATGCGAGCAAAGAAATGAAGTTTGTGTAAACGACAACGAATGAACGCTTATCAATTTCCTGATTTTTGTTACAGGCATTTCCATGCACAAAGGATACGCCTTCGTACAATTCACCAACCCTTTCGACGCCCGTAGTGCCTGCCTCGGCGAGGATGGCCGAACTGTCCTAAGTCAGGTACTCGGTGAGTGTCCCCAGTGCTTATGTGAGTGTATAGCTAGTCTTCAATTTATTACTATCTGTACTATTTTTACACTTAAACAAAAAAACAAGAAACACAAAAGTCGAAGATGATATTCGAAAATTAGATCAGAGCAACCGAATCTAACGTCAATCTTCTTTTGGCCTACGTTATAATTCAGTTCATCAATGGCACGTCGCGTCGTTCAATATCGTAATTATTCATCGACTTACAGCGATAGAATTATCGTGATTGGAAATTTTCCTTACCTAAACAGCGTCGTATCATTGCTGCGGTAAATTTGATTTCTGGTAATTCCGCTTCTATTTGTATTCCTCCGACTGTACGGCGTAAAAGGTCACAAGATCACTATGGTGTTGTTGTACGTCGCGCGTCGTCACAAACTGCGTAATATAATAATCGGTCACTCAATTTATTTTCCGAAATATAATAATTATTTCCTCGCGTGACGTTCGATTTTTAGAAAAATAACTTTCGATAAATTTTACCGCACTATTGTCTTTTGATACGAGAGAACGTCAAATTTGCGACCGATATCGCACAGAGCCAAACTTAGAATGAATGTAAATTAGTAGCGAAGTGTCTCGTGGCGAGGCGAACTACGGAATGATTCTTTCGGCCGAACGTCAACATGCTTCACATAACGGATGAAAACAATGCCTAGATAAGGGTTATATACAAAGCGTCAGAAATATCCTGGTAATATTCCGATAGTTTCTTGCGATTCGTTGTAAGAAAATTTTATAAATTAATAATCGTCCTTGTTCAACCTGCGATACGAGTCGACTATTGGCAAATTAGCGAATCTAACGATATTTTTTCATTTCTTTTTTGAATTTTTATTCCAAATAGCTCGTAGTTACTGTAATTCGGTTTATGCACAAAGGAAGAGAACGGCGTATAGAGAGAGTGAGAGAGAGAAATATAGAAAATATATTTTCAGCTTTCACTCGACGCGAAAAGCCGTGACCTCGGGCAGCAGTTTCTACCAGCGAGTGCAGCTATGGTATATACAGAATTTATACGCGTACAGAGGTTTTACTGGTGTAATCCGTTGGTGTTTCTACGGGCATATTGTGACTGAATATACGAACGGTAGATACAGTGTATAAATTTCTACGTATGTGTGGCAACATCAGGTTGTAGGGATGGTCAGTTGAAAGTCTGTGCGTCTGATCAATATTACGACGACTCAACGAAGTCCCTTTTTTCCTCTTTATTCCGTACCCGTTATTTTTTTTATTTTACTTTTTTTTTTTTTCCATTTCTTATTTCTGTATGGACTTTTGTCCCGAAATTAATTTTGCCGCCGAGTCTTTATCCTTGAAATCTATTGGTGTATTTTAATCAAAGGACAAATCAAAAGGATGTAGAATAGAAAGAGAAGAATTTAGCTGATGCATGAAATCGAAGACTACAATTTCCCTACATTCTTTTCCATGGTACGAAGAACCAGAGATCACGCGCTGACCCTTCGATGTCCAAGCAATTTTCAGGCTTTTCTATCTCTCCACGACTCGAACAGAAAAAATGAAGAAGTTAAATCAAAAAGTATCACGTTTTTTTTGTTTCATTTGCAAAATCATTCTGATGAGTGAGAAGAAAAAACAAAAACAAATCTTTAGATAAAAGTCACGGAGAAATAGTGGACGGTTAAAGAGAATAGCATACAAGGAGAAATGATAAAGGAAAAGTTGAAGGGTGAAGGTGGTGGGCGGTGGGGGTTAAAGTTGCTTTGTGAATCGGGAGAAGAGCCTAATCCGGCTTGGCGAAATAAGATCACGCTTTGACCAGAAGTGGCACGTCTACCGGATAAGACAAACACGTGTGCGAACCCCAGTCCTGGGTAACCATCATGCTCACGTGACATTGGCGGCCGAGCTTTCGAATAGAATTCCTCGCAACGACTTGCCGCAAACCTTTCTTCCGACTAATGCAAGAACTGTGTTTCACGTCACATATACGTACGTACACGTGAAATAAAAAAAAAAAGAAAATTGAAAAAAGGAAGAAGAAAAAAAAAAACCACCACACACAACACATTTCTACATTTTCTATTTCTCTCTCTACGGTTTCTGTTCTCTTTTCGAAAGCCTGGCGGCCGAAGGATTTTACAGAACACGCTGCATAGGTGCGCCCCTTGACTAGCTGCCGAAGCTGTCCTCGATTTTTGTGTGGGAATATCCGGCTACCCTGCGTTTCCCCCTATTTTCTCGATAAAAGTGCAAACTGTTCGTCTGTCTGGAACAGACCATATATCCCGCCTGTGTATACTATAGGTTCTTGCGATGCCGATATATGCCCGGTACCAGCGGCAGCCACAGTAACAGCGACAGATGTATCGGGGAAACTGGTTCACTTGCGATGTAAAATAAAACGGCAAGGGAAAGAAGAAATAGGAAGGAAAACTGCGGGGAAAAGAATGCTTTTTTTTTGCCTCTTTTTCTTTGCCTGTTTTTATTTTTCCTTTCTATATCTCCTCTTGGAAAGTAGCCCGGAAATTCGGAAGGATCCGGTTTTACTCGACGTTGTTTCGAACCGCAGCTATGGAATATCCAGAAAATATACAGCTGCTACAAGAGCCTTCTTATTTTTTTTATTTCTCAATTTTTTTTTCGAACACAACGAGGGTGGATACCACATATCGGCAATATCGAGTCATTCCTTTCTTTACATTAACTTTGAGAGATACGAATAAGGATTTGATTCGTCGGTTATATTCTTTTTCCCCCCGGCACAGTTATTTCCGTGTATGATTAAGCCGTGGTGAAAAACGTAGATAGAGACGAAGGAAAAAAAAAAGAAGAAAGTATATCTTAGATCGAACACCCCGTATAGGTTCTACCATGTCGTATTGTACATTATATACACGGTATAAAGAAGATATCAAATCTCTACGGGGGATTGATAAGGTCTCTGTATGGCTACTGGCAATAAACGGCAATAAAATCTCCCTCTTCCCCTCGTTCGCTTCTAGGGGATCTAAACCCCTCGCGCGTTACGTACGTGGTTCGTTATCCTTCTCAACAGCAGAAAAACGCGCCCGATCGCATCGCACGGAGCGGATCGTTTTTCGATATATTGGAAATAACGATAATTCAATACTCTTATACCCTCCACGATTACAACAAATGACGATTTTCGATATATGTATCCAATGAGTATAGGGGCAACAACGTCAATCTCCGGGTTCTACCGCTCCGGGGTGTAAAACTAAAGGGTTGAAAAATACAACCCTGAAAAGAGAGAGAGAAAAAGAACCCTACAAAGTACAAGCTATCCAAGAAGTAACACTTGTAATTATCAAACAGAATTCTTTTTCATTCTATTTATGTAAATTCAAAGAGAAAGGAATGAGAGCTCCCTGTGCAGTGTAATAATGATGGCGCGGTAGTGGTAGTGGTAGGAAAATCTCCGGAGTAACGGCAACAGCAGTAGCAGCCGTCATCCTCTGGTCCTGTAGGATTACCGGGACTTTTATTAATACACATGCTACCATGCTGTCGCTTTGCTTTGTCCGTTCCTTTTACGCTTTCCGTATACTGCTGTCCACAAGCTGGTCCCGATCCTCTGGGTTTAAATCAAACGACGGTCGCCGCGGCGTATTGTTCCCGTCCTTCGCGCCCGGCACGTCGCGTCTCCCCCACGATTCCTTTCACCCTGGTTTCCTTCCCGCTTTTATCTCTCTCTATTCCGCGCGTATGTCCATCTTTTGCTCATCTTCGACCCGCCGAAAGGCGAAAGGGATAGAAAGTGGCGAGTCTGAGTACCGTCCGAGCGGTTTTCACCAGAAGGAATTATTTATCGTCCTACCGGACTTTATCCGGCAGAGTTTCGTACCTCACGTCTGGTCCACGCGACCTTTCTTCTCTCCGGTTTCGATACCAAAATCAAGGGTTAGGACTCCTACCTGCTACTGTACCGAATTGGCAGGTCTTCTAAACCCGATCCAATTAATCCCTGCAAAGACGATGACCCATATAGCGGGCCAAAAATCCTTTTAGGCTTCTTCAGATGTCCTATACGTCATCTAATTTCATCGGATATTATTATTTTTTTTTCGAGCTCAAAAGGGAGGATAAAACGAATTAGATTCAATTTTCTTCACACTCATGTCCCGTGTTCTGGGTGGTCGTCTTTAAAGTCGACGAGACGTTTCAGCTTGTGATACGAGATGTATAAAGTTTTAGCATGAGTACCATAACAGGAAGGTGTGTATGTTAGAACGTCAAAGCAGAATGAGAAAAAGAGGGAAAAGAAGATGATGAAGAAAGCGACAAGAGTGGATATAACGAGCGACCGTTGACATTAACCTTCCTAGAGAGAAGCGTCGTTTGAAAATTGCGAGCTTGCAAAGTTTAAACTAGCTTTTATATACCTAAACCTAAATTTACGCAATCATCCCACCCAGACGACGACTACGTTCCAGATTCGCTGTTGGCTACTTCTGAAACGGTTTAAAAGATCACTACGAATGATTCACCCGTCTGTCAACGGCGATGAAGATCAAGCCAACTCCGCATGCCACCAACTGCGAGTGAGCTACAACTGAAACCCGACCAAACAAAATTCTGTAATAGAAAACTTTCTTTGAAAGAGAAAAAAAAATTCTGTCAAATTTTTTAGTCCAACAATCCGTTCGAAGAAACCCTCCGGAAAATCATTTACTTGGTCAACGATAACAATCGAATCAATTTACCAAGTTATATTTCTACTGAAATTTCATACAAGTGTTACGTGGGAATACACGCGTCACTTTCGATTCGAGCCAATTAAACAATTTTTTGTTATTTTTTTTTTTTTCTATTCCGGACGGTGAAATTTCAGGACCAGCCGTCGCGTCGTCGGGGCAGAATAATAATTGGGATCCGTATCTTAGTATTTCTATAGTACGTTTAATACGAAGAAGAGTTTTTCTGTTTTCTTTAACTACACGTACACTTACTCGAATCGATGTTTCATACGTTTGTAGATACGTATGTTCTGTGCCATTGCCACGTCATATTATAACAAAGTGCTGGGCAACGTTAAATATATATTGAAACGATAAAATTAGACGCGTCATATTATGTTTCTGCCCGAGTGCTCCGAGCTAAACTTAGCCGAAGAAAGTAAAAATCGAAACGGGTAACAGAAAAAAGAGGAAAAAAAAACGTGGGGTAGAAAAACGATCTTTGATCTGATGTTACAGAGATCTAATGTAAGAATGATTCGCTCTTCGCTACGCTGAACTTTCACTTTCAGCTTTCTTTTTTCTTTTATTTTCTTTTTCAACTTCATTTAAAAGTGTGCAAATGATAAAGCTAATTATTTGTGATATTGCGTACCTCTTTACCGCTTGACTGCCCGACGGAAAACGAAGAACCGGAGCGAAAAAAGTATACAATACGGGGAAAGAAGTGAAAAAAAATGTGAAGAACGAAAAAATATGTTTCGCGAAGAGGAAAATGTCGGGGTAAAAAAAAAAAGATCATCGACATACCCCAGTCTTCTTTCTCAGAAATGTCTTGTGAGAATATTGAAATAGTCTCTGAACGTTTTTTCAAGAATTCTACGAAATTGATATGCTTAAAGAGAAAGAGAATATAAAAATAAGTTGAATTCTATTAAATTATCGATGCCGTCTATCAGAACAGTCCGGTGCGGTAAGTTTCGCAGTTTCACAGAGCATGAAAACTGACCTCACAATACCCTACTCGGTTTTACTTAACCGTTAGTTCCAGCGGCTTCTACCACATGGACGATATGAGAGCAAAGGGTGATCGTAAAAATAAATCCTTTCAGTGGCTACCATTGCTGAAAATAAAGGTTTTATTATCGGTAGTTTTCCAACGATACGATTGCATTTAATCCTGCCGAGTCCTGAAGAGAGTCGCTGGACGAAGACCGAACTGTTGCTCGTTTTTGTTCATAATACGTCTCGCAGTCTGCAGCTACTGTACTGTGGTGCAAAGTATATCGCATCCAGCGATTCCCGTCCGTTCTTCTGAATACGCGCTAAAAGCCGACGCTGAAACTCATGAGGGTATATAATCCTGGCTTTCGCGATTCTCGACTACATTCATCCCGCTTTTTTACTTTTCCACCCCCTCAACGCCTGGCGTCCGTCTGCTCGCTGCTCTTTTCTTCTTCCATATACTGCAGGTATCCGTATGTACATTATACACATAGCTCTTACCGTGCACACGTCCCTGATCGCGAAATTCATCATCATTTATTTTATACGTTACATATATAATTATGACGTTGAATTTCTGCAGTAATTTTACAACGCATTATAGCATATAGTAGTTTCCTATTTCTCACGACTTTTCAATCTCTAAACGTTTCTGTCGAGACTCAACGCGCGATGTTGAAAAAAGTTAATGACAAACTACCTTTTTTCAAACAAATAAAATGCATGACACCAGATGTTATAAACTAGCAGTAACAGCTGTTACTATAAAAGACGCCTGGGATTAACTTCAGAGAGATCAATGCGCGAGAATACGCTTCGAAAAGTTAGGATATATCCCTATGCGTGTCATAGGGATATATGCCAATGTCATCGTATTAATAATCACGAGACACGATGATGACTAGCTACGTATATTTAGCAAGAAAAAAAAACTTAACAATAAATATAAGTTTCACTAAATCATGTCGGACTTTCTGCAAACGGCAGAGTTGAAAACTTTTCACCCTTTTTTCTTTTATTCATTTTGTTATTTCTTTTCTTTGCTCTGGTAATCGATGGAACGAATCAATATCGTTGCCGATGCAGTTATCAGACGCGATTCTCGATAGAAATGATCAAATAGATAATTTCACTTCAACCCGCAATCACATAGGTATATATAATTAATGTTCTGAGGTAAAATGTGCAGAAATTTAAGAACTATGTACTTTGAAGTTTTACGGCGTTAATAAAACGTCTGTACCCAAAGGAAGGGGTTTAATTTTTTTTTTTTTTTTTTCTCAAACACGGACTACTCATAAACGTATTTATAATATATACCCAGATTCTATAAATCTACATATTATATTCGGTGGATGGGGAGATATTTTATGTAGGTAAACAGGAAAGAAGGTTGAAAGATCTTTGTGGTTGAGGAGTAGAGCTACTGCTGTACCTCGACCTGCTCTGGAATCATGTCTGACTTTTACGGGAACCAAAAAAAAAAAGCATTTGCGTTTAGCATTGCTTATATACTACCGGGTCGAATAAAAAGCCAACAAAAAAAAGATTGAAAAAAAAAATATATATAATTAATATATGTATGTTTGTGGTGAAATATTTAGAACTGCACAGACGTCCAGAAAAAGAGAAGCAGAGAAATAGAGAAAAGTAAAGAGTCTGCGGACTGCAAACCAGACGATGAGGTATGAAAAAAAGTGTGGTTAGAATTTTTGCAATCCCATATAAGTGTGTATATGATTAACGTTGGGTTAATTATAAATAAAATCACGTTACTCGTTGAGTAATTAATTAATGTTTCCCAATTAGCGGTGTCGTCGTCTTGAAATAGAGTCGTGTTATCGGTAATTAGACGAAATCCTGGAGCCCCTTTACCGTCGGTAGTTTGATCGCATACCAACTACGTTATATTTCGTATAACATCAACTACGTAATATTCTGCAGTGCACAACTCTGAGGATTTTAAATATTTTCGTGTCTCTCCTATAATATTCAAAAACAAGGGAGGAAATATCGCAGTGTGAGTTGCGCGGTGCAACGAACGTGCAGTTATGCAAAGTGTGACACATTCACGTGCGTTAACTAGTGACGAATTTAATTAATTAGCACGAGAGATCACAACTCGTTGAAGTTGAAGTATTTCAACACGTATATGATAAAAGGCGGATATTTTTTTTTTTTTTTTCCCTAATTCTTCGCCATTTTGATTTCCTCACGCTTCCACATGTCAAAGATTATTTCTCTCTAGATATATTCCGTTTCCCATAGCTGCAGGTTCGACTCTACGCTGATATATTTGCGCCAGCAGTGGGTTTTAACAGTGATTTTAGTATCAGACAGACCAGCCCTTGCTGCAGTGCAATATTAAGCTCTCGCAATGTTCTCTCTGTAAAGCTATCGCGCGGTTGTAAAGCAGACTAGAGAAAACGGGGACCAGCTCAGCACGTGAAAACAAAGAGGCCAGGAAACAGGGAATGGAAACTAGCTATGGCTACCGCTGCAGTCGGTGGTGAATTTCAGAGACCAGACATACCTACTTCGAAATTCACTGAAGAATGCATGATTTATATTACACATGAATCCATTTGGCATATGCGGGAGCGGGAGCGACTTGAAATAAATTTATTCAATTTTACTTTTCAACGAATTAACGTTTTTTTTCTGTTTCTGTTTCTGTTTTTTTTTTTTTTACTTTTTTTACGGGGTGAGAAATTAAGCAGCTGCTGCTGTTGGTCGTTTCGATTAGATAGACTCGATTTTGATGGAAGCGGCGGGGTGCGATAAATAATTTTATTACGTTTAGCGTCAGTCGCTACTACTGCATCGGCTATACAGATATAGGAGCAGGTATTATACGTGCCGTTTTACGACCATTAATCGACTTTTATAGGGAAATATTCAAAGTTGTAAAGTGAACTATAAAGTATATATTATATCGAATCCACTTTCTCTTTTTTTTTTCTCCCTGTCTTTCTCTTTCTCTCATTCCCCCAACTCACCCCAATATTTTCACATTTATCTACGACTGGGTGTTCGCGGAAACACAAGAGCGGGTAAAATCGACGATTGCTGGAGGCATCTTGTATTATTGGGGATGAGGGGCGGGCAGGGGGTTTCAACCCCTCTTTACGTAGCTTACCTAAGGTCGACTTCTATATCCCGTTTCTGAACTATAAGTTAGTATTGGTAGAACGATCGTAAATAAGGCCGTTTCGGTCAATATCAAAAGGTATATACAGAAACGATACTCGAACTGTTTCCACCCCCGCAATTTCTGTTCCATCAGTTCTGTATATATATACATATATATATGTATAGACGCCATAAATCTCACCCCCAAAACAACGAGTTCATCTCTCGTTTTGTTTTCTTTACCTTCATTTTATTCATTTATTTATTTATTTATTTATTTATTTTTCCTTCCATAGGAATTTCTCATAATAAAAATCTGATCAAAACGACCGTACATACCTGTACACAATACATCGGGTACACAAATATGGTATATAAGGGTAAAGATATTCAGTTACTTAATTTTCCGCGCTAATCTTATATTGGGGAAGTTTCGTCTTTATATACGAGAAAGTTCTCAGATGATGTGGCATGTATACAGTAACTTAGCAACTTACCCTTACCACTCTTAGCATCTCGTCTAACTCCCTGTCTCCATCTTTATACTCATCCCTCTTCCGTAACTTCTCTACTCCTGCACCCACGTTTTCCGACATCGCTACTTGACGGAGCGAAAAGTATGATAGATTACCGAGTCACGGGATGAGAATAAAAAGAAAAAAAAAGAAGAAGAAAAAATAATAGAAAAAATAAAAATACGGCACACACGAACACAGGATGATGGAAAAAAGAGGAATAGAAACGGGAAGAGGAAGAAGCGCGAGTGAACGGTGTATTATAATCGCATATAAATTGAAAAACTAGGCGCATGCAGGCGGCTGCTATGCAGTAACTTTATTTTTTATTCATATATATCCGCATTATTTTATATATTTTTACTTTTCTCTTTATTTTATATAAAGTAACCACCGCACCACCTCCTGCCCTGACGGTACGATAAGGGTACCCTGCTGCTACTGTATTTTCGCATGCGGACCCCGTTAAAACCGAGGGGATTTTCATTCCTGAGCCTAACAAACTGTGCTTATCTTTTTGGCTTAGTTTTCCATCCCCTTTTTTTTACCACCTTAAACTGCCGGGACGACGTTCTTAATAAGGTTTGCCTACCTCGGCTACTTCCAAAGAGGAGAAAAAAAATATATATTTATACTCGCAAAATTTCACTGTTATTATAGACTTTTTCTCATTGAATTTTGTTTCAAATGTGTTTTAAAACTCGGTTGAAATTTTATCACTCGTTTTTTTTTCCTGACTATTTTCTGAAAAGTTAGTTTTTAATTTCAAACAATCGTCATAAATGGACTTTATAAAGCTTTTCACCGTGCGCTATGATAGATGGAAACATTGAACGCGACACGCCATGTCACACCGAGAGAATTGAATATGAAGTTCGAACGATCGAAATATAGCCAATCAAATAGCTTTACCCACCATAAAATACCCAGCCAACTTCTATTCTTGTTTAAAACTGTCGATACACCGAACGCTGGTCGGTGAAAAAAATCGTGACGTATGCAGCCACGTTAATCCTCCAGAAAAACGAATGACTTTTAAAAATCGCCAAAGTATTTTAACTCTGAGAAGTTTTCTTTTTCTCTTCTTCAATTCGCACTTTTTCCTTTCTCAGTTCGATGGGTCATTCACCCGAATTCTAACCCGTAAATGAAAGAATAGGATGAAAAAAACAAAAAAAAATTTATATAGAGATGAAAAAAGCTACCAGTCGGAAAAATTTGAGGCGATATCGTGAAAGATGTCGAAGGATCCGCTTGCAGGCTCGAGAAGAAAAAAAAGGGCTGGCGGGTGTTGGGGGATGGCGTCTAGGGGAAGAAGCCTCTAGCTGCTGCAGAGAACCTCATGGGAAATTCCGTTGGAATCTGAATAAATCGAAATACAAAGTGATTCTCGAACTTAAATTAGTTTCCGGGTGGTGCCTCAAGAAAAAGAGAGGGTTAGGTGGTAGCCGTCACGCAAGTATAAGACCTTCCTTCTTCTATTCCTTTATCGGAATTTTTTTCACCCCCGCACCTCCCCCAAAGAGACGATTTACCGCGCGACTATTTTATGGTTGTCACGTGTTTTATAGACGCCGTATCACAGCTGCCTTACGTACGTACGTATACGGTCGTGACATTCCACAGGACAGTCGATGGACGTCGGATTTTCTACGAGAGCTTTTTATCGGTTGTAGAGAAGCTGCCGTCAGGTGTTTCTCGTTTTCTTTGGGGGTTCCCCTCAGACCAACTTTGGGCTTAGAGACCCGCTGTCAAATTTTTCCCGATCTTTCTTTAGTCGAAAGATTGACCAGTTCCGTTGTACTTTTTTTCTTCTTTTCCCTTTTCATCGGCCTCTAGCTAGCTGTTCGATTTCTCTCTTGTCCCCGCCCTTTTCCATCATCTTCGCGAGCCTCTTTCCTCGTTTTTTGAAGCTAGCAGCTCATTCAGGCTCGATTTCCGAATCCCGTTATTACAGCAATTCTCCTTATAACCCCACCCAGCTATACCTCGACGTTAGGGCGAAGGAGAAAGAGAAACCGAGGACCTCTAGCAAAAAGAGGATCTTCGCGAATGGAATTCTTAAGCTGGTGACCTACGAGCGCCGCGGGAATTACCTAATTAGTCGAGTAGCACGAGCTGGCTTCAGAGTATACGGAGCGAGACACTTCTCTACGTAATTAACAACCCACTTTCGTCCTAATTATGATGACTAGTCGTTTTCTTATTTTAACAATTCTCAGCTCATTCGGTATTTTTTCCCCGCCGAAATCGTCCGATTTTTCTTTTTCTTTTTTCATAGATTGAAAAAAGTCCTATCTTTTCAATCACCTAAAACAAATTTATCTACCTTCCTAATCCTGATCAGACGAAATGTAGAGAGTCACCGGCTTTTGAATTCGTTGGTAAAACGGTTGACCTGTGAAAGCAGTCATCAATATCGTATGAAAGGGAAAAGCGGAAGCTTGAGAGGAGAAACCGTGTAGCGCGTTACTCGGGGTTGACAAATACGAGTCGGTAGCTCAAGTGCGCACACGACGTCGTCAAGAAGGTAAGAAAAGACGATCGTTCTTAGACCAAATCGTATATATCGGATAAAATGGCGAGCTGGATTTACGCGTATACCAAACCCCCGTATGATTTCGCTGCGAAGAAAATTTCTTTCAACTGTTCTCCGTGAACCTGTCATGAAAAAAATCCCGAAAAGTCAAAGTTAACAAAAAGCAATACTCTGAGAAATCGTTTATCGAGAAAATGTATGGAACCGTGGGACCATACCTGACAGTTTTTTGACAAACGAGTCAAACTCTGCTTGATCCTCGCGCTTATTTCTGTCACCCATAACATCCGTGGTATCGGATCAATCCCCGCGAATTTTCTAGATGAAAAATTTTCATTCGCCTGACCGTTGGAAACGGAGCCAAATCATCTAATCAACTATCTGCAGCCGTCTCTCTAGTGCGTATCGTTCTTTTTATTATTTTCTATTCCAAAGTATCGCGTGCAATTAAATAAACCTGTATATAAGCCGCTCTGATTGGGTCCTAGGAGACATTCGATAGTTTTGATTGGAGCGTGGCGTTAGTTTGCGGTGTACGTGATTGGGCATCCGTATATTCTGAAATTTGTACTCGAGGCACGCGACTCCGGCTCTAACTCAACAGCAGCAACATGCTGTTCACATGACCGGAATTCTTTCCGGCTAATTACGTCGCGCAACTGACCAACCTAAATCATTAGACATATGCGGTACAGCGTACGTTTGGCGAAGTTTTCCGCGTAGGAAACGTATGCCTAATCGTACGTTTGATTGGCATTTGTTTTTTCATTTATTTTTTTAACTTTTCATTTTGCACGGATCGCAAGAAGAGGGATATGTTTCATCACGTATGATACGTTAAGAATGCGTGGCGTGTCTTCTGTGATTACATACTTTGTCCCCGAAATGCGGGAACCGCGTAGTCTGGACCCCGTACAACTGGTCAGTGCAAATAACGTAGCCACACACGTGTGTGTATTGCGCATAGCGGAGAGTTCTCGCCTGGCGGACACCGTACAAATTGCAACCATTACTCTTGCCTGACCCTTGCTCCGAGAGCGTGGAACTATTGTGTATGAAATGATTATGGCCGCGTGCGGTACGAGGTAGCGGGGCAAGGTGGCAAGGTGGCAAGGTGGTGAGGTGGTGCAATGCCGTCCGTCAGTTAGATTGGGCCGCAGGGCCTGTATAACACACGATTTATGCCCCGCCCGACAGAGTCATAAATGTCCGTAAGATAAGACCGCTCTTGTTTTCCCGTTTTTTCAATTTTTTTTTTCTCCCCCCTTTCGCCAACTCCCTTTGACAAGCCTAGGCTATGAGGGCAGTCAGCAGGGGGTAGAAATTGCAGAAATCAAGTCAACGTTCTCTTTGAATTAAACTTGGGGTTGCGATTCTATAGAAACAATTTTTCTTTTTCTTTCAACATTTTTTCAACACATCAACGAACGTGTGTTGAGTAACCAGAAACAAAGAAAAAAAATTCTGAACCGATGAAATTTTGTTAACGATAAATAAATTTTTTCTAAACTTTATTTATTCCAACGATAATGAATTGAAACCAAAAAAATTTATTCACTGCAAAAAAGTAGTTGTTAATATCAGTCAACGTATCGTGAATTTTTTTTATCCTTTTCTTCTTCATTATAACGAGAAGATCGTAAAAATGAAGAAATAAAACCTGCAGTACATACGGAGACGCTGTAAGTAGTCTGAGTCAGTGTTCGGTCGGACAAGGTCTGGCGCAAGGTTTTTTTTTCTGTAACGGTAACCAAGAATTTTCTTTTGGTACCTATAAGTTTGTAGCAATGGACTTAATTTGCCTTGTGCATCCGGTGAATAGAATCGCGAATAAAAATTGTGAAACATGAACGTTGAGCTGAAAGATCGTGGAAAAAAAAAAGCGATGAGCTGTTTATCCACGTTTACGTAGATTTGCAAAGCAGAGAAAAAAACTCTGAACTGAACATTGAATCGCTGCACGCGTGGGGCTATTTTTTCTTGATTTGTAAACTGACTACTGAAACTGTATATTATACTATAAGCACCCGGCGGGCATCGGCTCGCTCGAATTACCGAGTTGCTGCTGCCGCTGCAGTTCCAGTTGCTAATTAAAAAGTCGCGCGCGTTATTCTCTGAAGGAAATAGAAGAATAAACAAAAAACAAAAGACACAAAAGCGGGAGAGAACTAAACTGCTATAGATAAAGTACTTTGGATTCGCTCCACGGTTATTTTGGAATACGCGTCGATATCTGAATCAGACGGTTGCGGTTCGATGGCCTCTTTTCTCTATGCATCGCGCCCGTCTGTATGTCTGATCAAATTTAACAGGTGTACATATGTACTTTTCCGTATGCATATTCGGAACACATATCTTTGGAAAATTGGGGAACCGATAAAATCCGTCGTTAGTCTTTTCTTCTTTTTTTTTTTTATGACGTTGTTATCCCTACGGAAGCTTTACCGAGCTCAGTATCCGATTACTCTAACAAATCTAATAACGTTAAAATGTTTGAAAAGCCGACTTATACACCTCAGAAGTAATATACGGATTGTACGACGATTGCAGATGTGGTAGAAAACCGTGATTCTCCGCAAGCTCAGCCCCACGCGCAGTTGTTTCGAGAGACGCGATTTTCACAAAGAAGAAAGCTTTTTCAAGCTACACGTCACCCCGCACAGAGTTAGTTTATCATCTGGATATATCCTACCAGCATCAAAAGATTATCATTTGAATTATTCCTGCATCTGTCATTGTGGTCTCAACACATATAGGGCTCGGATTTATCGCTCCTAGCTATCGTGCGGAACGTAGCTGACTATAACTATTACGCCTATATAACTATATGTGGGCCCAAAATAACCAGCGTTCGTTTCTGTCGTCAATTATTTCTCGCACGCGTTATTTTATTCTTTTTTAAAACAACGGATAAGATCGTAGATTTTTAAATATATCCACTTTATACATTCTTATTTCCGTGCAGGTATAACCGGATTTCCCTTAAAATTCGAGAAATGAACCACATTTTTTTTCTTCTTCTTCTTCAGGGAGAGGAAACCGACGAAATAACGGCACGGCACGACAAGTATTGCATTTCAGGCGTCGCGTCATCACGCGGAAAATTCCAATAACTGCGTGTTCTGTGATTGGATATAGGATATCTTAGGATAGAAAAACGCGGCACACGTGTGCCCCCCATGTCCCACACGGTGTGGCGATGCTCATATAAATTCGGTGGGAAAGAAGAGAAGAAAAAGAAGTAGCGGGAGAAATGAAAGAAAAAAAAAAGAAAAGAAGAAAAAAAAGAATCGCGACCCTATTTACAAGAGTCGTTATAAACTAGAGTGTAAAACTTGAGGTGTGCGCTTCATCTTTTGACACTTCGCGTCCCCTCGTCTTCTTCTTCCTCTCGTTCTTCATATAGTTGAAAATCTTGATGTTGAAAATCCTGTGAACGTAGTCACGTACGTGGTGTTTAGATTAGGAGGATTCTTCGAGCGTGTAGAAATACGTAGTATAAGAGAGAAGATTTTTTGTCGCGAAAAGCTCCCCGTATACGTTAGGTATATATTGTACGGTATATACCCACTAACAAAAGTAAAGTCAAACGGTAAACAAGTTTAAATCCAGAAACAATCTTTTTAGGCACGATCCACGGTTATATTCTACCTCATGTATTCCCTGTACACACTATTTACGTGGCTCAACGATACATACTGTGTATTCTGTGACGAGTCAAGTTTTCTAGGCTAGTCGCGATGCGGACAAATTTCAACACATTAGTTGTAGATCCACACTTTCTCCCCCCCAATGTTTTTCCTGCATAAAATCCCAAAAATATCCACCGACAAAACTCTCAAATATACGTGACTAAAATTCAAGATTCTTTAACGCAACTCCGAATCGGCTTATGAAAAGAGAGAAAAAAGAAGGAAGAGCTTTTTACATTTACACTCAATTTTCTACACATGTAAATACGTGTACCAACACATCTTACATTATGAATATTATACCACGTATTCTACTAAAAACGAATGACCGGTAGCTCGTTCTCGAGACTGGAAATAAAAAAAAAAGAGCAAAAAAAACAAAAAACTGTGGAGGCTGCTCAGATTTCGGTTTACTCTATGTGATTTACAGACGTTGGATTGACCGCCGACGTTACATATGTGTAGGTATAATAAAAAAAAGGTGGTATATGGGGTCTATCTATGTACACATGTGTATATAGTGAGATGAATGTGTAGGTATATATGTAGGAAAAGCGATGTATTCTATAGCTTGAGGAGACGCATAAGAGGGAATCGGTGAAATTCGCAGTGAATTCGGTTGAATACGCCGAGAGATGAATGGCGGACCTTCAATGGACCGTAAAGTGAGCACACTTTGTCGGAGAGTTTAAAAGAAGAATTAGCAATAGGCACTCCTGAAGAAGGAAAGGAGCGAGCTGGCTCCCAAAAAATATGAGGCAAATATCGCGATCGTATCTATATCACCGTCGGTGGTTCTTTCCGAAAGAATTGGAAATAGAAGGAAAATGTATGTCGAGGGCAACATTAATAGCGATAATAAGAACAAACAAAAAAGACAGGGGATCATGTTCGTATAAATTAAACCCCTTAGTTCCCGTTACGTATATATCTCTGTTTCAAATACACATATTGTTCGACTGGAAATTTCTATTCAGGAAAATCGTCGATATAAATAAATGGGTTTAGCATTTCGCGCGTATAGTAGGTAGGTATATATGTACATATAATACCTATAAACACATATTACCGCGAGATAATAAAGGTACATAAATCTTGTGGTTTGGGAAACGAGAGAGTCCGAGTATGTGTGAGGAGTTATCTGGGATGTGTTCCCCGAGGATATGTTACAAGGGGTGGTTTATGAGGGGAAGGAAACAGCAAACAAGGAGCGAAGAGGAACGAAAGTGGAAGGATCAGTGCCAGGGCGTACCATCCCGGCATGGGCCGACTGCCGCCTGCACGCCATAGAATTAATAAACTACATCCCCCTCCCCGATTCACCCTCCCTTTCCATTTCTACTTTTCCTTCTCTCCCCGCAAACATCGTGCGGTAATCCACCGGTGATTCCATTCTGCATGCATTGCACTATTCTCATTAACTGCAGATCATGTTCATTTTCATCGAGGATATACACAAGTTTGCTTTGGGGTAACAACCGGGTCCAAATGGTTACTAAATAAAAGTATTCACGAGATTTTTTTCTTTTTTTTCCTATGGGACGAACGAGACTCATCTCCTATACCAAATCTTGAAATTCTGATCACGTATAATTACGAGATTATTATTTAACTAACGAGCTGCTTACGCGTCGCCTCTGTTAATTATTTATTAATTATTCGTTCTTCGGAGTTTTGGAGAAAGTGCGATTCTAATGAGTTTTGTTTTTTTTTGAGTTTCCGAATAACGTCGAAAACAAACATGCCGCTTCCGGTCGTCCTACTAGGTCGAGGAACCACGACCGTTTTGGGGGTAGGTTATTCCCACATGTCACGAAACAAATTACACCAGTAGATGGGCGAACTAGAACTAAAACAAACTTTAACTGCTACCATAAATAACGTCGTACAATTAAAGAGCTCGGGGTAGAAGGTATAGGTATACACGAATCTACCTGTTTTCTCATTGTATTCGTATAGGTATACAGATAACTTGTATATTAACGTACTATACACAATAAAAGAGAGAATGGAAAGAGAAAGGGAATTAGAAAGGCAAGCGAGTATGAAACTGTGGAAATGATATCGTATTTTGGGGTAGAGGGTATATACGATAATGTATATGGTGTGGCGGTGCGTGTTGCGCCGGATGACGCGGGGGTAGAGGAAACATAAGGGTGAAGGGTGGTCCGAAGTGGTCTGGGTTCGTCTGGTCGACGCGGATCGCGGACTGGTACGTACCACGAGAAAGTGGCTTCGCTAAGCCCTACGGGTACTGACAGCTTTAAGCTTCAAACTCCGTCGCGTTCTAATACTCCTGCAGACACCATATAGAGTGACAATAGCTGCACTCGAGGCCTACGACGGATAGCCAAAGGCTACTACGTAAAGTGAACAGTTTCCAATCGTGTGAATCTAACTGCTGCTCTCTTATCGCAGGCCACTCAGCACTCGAAACATTTCACTATAGGTATACATTCACGACCACTTTGCACTACGTTACTTCTCACGCTTCATTCAAGAATTTATTATTGATTTATCAGATACACGAGTTACGATCGTTACGGGTTCCTTTTGCTTATTTTTCTCTTCTCTTTTACGCAACCCCGTGGTAACGAGCTCGGGCTATTACGTCAATGGGAAACGGTTTATAAAATCGTTTACGTTAACTATATGTACTACGTACATGTATGAGATAGGGGTTTTAACTTATTTATATAGATATTTTTCAAAGCGTATGGCGATGTGAATCGTTGGGGGTAGATTGAAATTTTCTTTTAACTAGCCACTCGAATTTATTACCCTACTGTACAGCAATTATTAATGGAGAAAATTCAGTGTCGCGCACTTGCGGTAATTTGGTGAAGTTAATTTATTGAAGTAAAACATTTTGATTGGATGAAATTACTTTTGTAGTTAACAAGTTCGGTATTCGGCATCACTGCTCTTTCGGTTTGTATACATAAACGTACAGAATGGTAAAGTTTTACCCCGAAACGATTACAGAGTGATTAGTCATAATTATTCATTGCCTTCAATTTCAACCGTCGACTCGAAATTACAGACATTTTTGATTGATTAACTTGTCACAGAGAATTTCATATGAAATGTCTAATTAATAAAACGATTTCCAACCCCAAACAGGACAATATCCATCGCTGGAAACTACGAGGAAATCATCATCGAATGGATTTGTTTGAGAATAAAAAATTCAGAAAAGAAATAAAATATTTTTTCAAATCGTAAAAATGCACTCATGTAACTGAATATAAATATTATCGTTAGAAAAAGTTAGGAGTCAACCGAATGGGTCATTTTTACCTTTTGCGGGTCGTTTCTGGGTTCAACATTTTCTTACATACATACGTTTTTTTTTTTTTTTTTTTTCTCTTATGGGGTAGAGAATGTATACGGGGAGGACGGGCTAAAAAGTTTTTAAGATCTATAGCGCGATAAATTTTCCAAGGGAACAACCCGCCTCACCCATTAAGAGATCGATGGATCACCTGGTGAAAACTGAAAACTAGATCGGTGTAATACGCCAAGGTTATAGGAGTGGTAAAAGGGGGGGGGAGGAGGGGGGGGGGCCGATCAACCCTTAACTTTCCACTTAGGGTGTGAAAATAAATAATCCACGAACAACGCTTGTACGAGAGGTTGGAAGCTTGAAACTAGAGGCTTCAATTTTCAAGCTGAAAGCTAGGAGCTAAGGGTAGTTAAAGCCAGCCCTGCAACCTCTCGGGTTGTTTGCACAAAAAGAAATCTCCACTGCCTTTCGCTGTTCAAGCCAGCATCTACCACCACCATCACCACTACCACCACCCCTTTGTTGTCTAGCGACAGCAAACCGCAGCTATTAACTTGTTCGAAGTGATTTATTTCGTTTTTTTTTTCTTCTCAAATTGTTTGCATATCACGACAAATTATTCATAAGAAATAAAATACCACTATCGATAGAATGGATACGTTTTTCAGATAAAGGTAAAAAAAAAAGGAAAAAAAAAAGAATTATTGAAACGCTCTAAACGTGGCTGGAAAATTGAGTTCGATTGGAAGCACTGGGGTAAAAATCTTGATTGACTGATAAAAAATTGTATGTGATAGGATATACCAGCTACTGTGGTTACGAAGCGTATCCACATGACGGTTTTCCGACACCGAGTGATATTCGTAAAAACTGCCGATCGTGGAATATTCTAGATTCAGAAAAAAAAGTGAACAAAAAAAAAAAGAAAAGAAAAGAAAAGAATGAAAAAAATTCTCCAGAAGCGCAAAGTTGCTTGCCATTTCAATTACCATCGGTCACACTTCAAGTCGAGCTGGGCCAAATTTCCTCTCCAACTAAAATTGATATCGATCGGCTGTCTGGCTCTTCTCAAGATTCTACAGATTGAAACCGTCTTTCCCCAAGATTCCCATAACCAACCACCATTCTAACCAATGGGAGAGAAAAGATCTGATAGTCACTGTTACATCCCGTGAGAAAAAAAAAAAAAAAAAACAAAGAAAAAATAACTGTACCTCCTTTTCGCACAATTGAATTTATTCCGCACTTATAAAATTCTGTTTTTTTTTTTAATATTGATTGATCATACAAAAATTGACAATAATAATTGATAAGACCACGTGCGTATGGGACTCCAAACACACGTGGTCGAACGAAGGGTTGATTTTGAGAAAAAAAGGTCGATGGAATTTGATCAAGAGGAAGAGGTCGGCTTATCGTTAATGACGTATAGTTTTGTTTGCAGTCGCTCCACCCCCGGGGGATAAAGGGTGGCGGGAGGGGCGGGGGGGGAGGGGGATGAATAATGCATATCGTGGGTGGTTCTTAATTGAATTTACGAGGGTGGTTTAAATTGTGTTTATTCCGGACGATAGCGTTGCTGCTGTTCGTACCTGATTTTATCTTTGAACGTGTTCCCCAGTATTGGCCTTAAACGGCTACGCCGAAATTTATTGCTATTTATTTAAGAACTTATCCCATCGGCATATATAACGCTTAAAATTACATCCAATGGATAGAAAATTTTACGAGCTAGAACATCTCCAAGTATTTCATCTTCCAGTTCGATGCAACAAAATAACATTAAATGAAATGAATTTCATCGTCGTTTGAATCGAGGCGTTAACGTGATGAGCTAGAAAATTGGACACTCATTCCACCATTTTACGTTTATGGTATAGCAGAATGGAAGTTTGAAAACATCCGCGAATGATCCATGTTAAAAGTAAGTCTACAATAATTAGAAGAACAGTTTGAGATTGTGTCTAAGCTAAAATGAAGTCTCTGGCATATGAGACATCAGGCGAGAGAAGAACGGAGAAGATATTACGATGGCTTTAAGAGTTTGGAACACGCGACACGCGATGAGAACTTATACAGTCACACAATATACCTCCGATTGAATAGACAAAAAATAAAGAATATGAATATGTATCGTGGTTCGATTATGTTTCTTAATTTGGAAGAAAAAGGCGAGGCGAAAGATGAATAAAATGAATTGACTTAGGGATTTAAAATTTTTTTTTTTTTGTGGAATTTATAATCTTTTGAATTATATATCCTCGAACCTCGTCCCATTTGTCTGATTGAAAATGATCGTAATTTCAACTTCGCAGACATTTGAAAATACAAAGCGAATATTTCATAGATATATATATATGTGTGTATGTACAATGTAGACTAGGATGTAGACACGTGTCGGTCTCAACTCTGAACGAATCTCATTTCCCCATAGCTCTGGTAGTTGTACGATCGTTTAGTAGGAACCCTAGAACTTGTCTAAAACTGTGGTGGTGCACACGACCACCTTATACTACAGCTGGCACACCGCTATAGCTACGAAAGCTTGAACCGATAGCGCTGCATTGTTGTCGGTCACAAGTTACAACCGCTGTCCCAACTTTCTCATTGTTGCACCAGAAACAAGTGCCCAGTGTAGAGAACTTTCCCCGAGATCCTATATCCAACCTGCAACGCCTGTCGCGTCGTTCTACGAAACAATTGACTCAACCTGCAGAACTATTCCTTCTACCTGCACCGCGCCGAAGACTTTATAAAAGATGGACGTTACCGGGCTTTCAAAAACGAGGAAGATGAACCGAACCAACTTATTTTTAGCAGGCATTAAATATCGAAGAAAAACCTGAACCCAAAATTCTACGACGAGTAAATTTTAATTAGCGTTTCAGCTTCCATGTGAACGTGAAATTTGACGAGGGAATTTTCGTTGCATAAAAAATGAAATAATTATGGTTTAGATTTCGCGTTCACGGAATAATTTCAGTTATCTTCATTCTCCGATTACACTCGCATCGTATATTATCTGCCGATGTGTTCGAAATTTTTCTTTTTCTGAAATTCGGATGAAATCGGGTGTTGTGGTTAACCACACGCAGCACGAATGAAATTCCGATATGTATCACGTTGCAAATTATATTCAGCATCGCAGCGAGGAAGAACTGCATTCACCTCGTATTTCATTTCTATGTACAAACAGATCCAGCAGTTTCCTCGTTGAATTTGATTACGTTATACCTATACGCGTACATTGTGCGAGTAACTTTACCTGCTAATTACTGTGAATCGCGCATGAGGATCGGTTAACGTTAATTACAAGTGTACCACTCGCTACGTCGAACAGTCGACTGTTGAAGATCGTCATAATGCAAAATGTATAAGGTCGGCTGTGCTACGTGTGCACGTTTGCGTCATCCGTACGGATCGAAAGATAGATAAATCGATATCTGTGCCGCCGCCACAGGTACGGGTACAATATCAGGTGTTAGGTAGTTAGACAGTCAGTAAAACTTTTGGCAACTTCATTCCAAATAAAACCAACAAACTAACCAACTAAACCGAACTAAACTGTGCAGCGACCGTTGCTGCACGTTGGATGAAAGTGACGGGGAAGCTTCCGCCGCTGTTTTAGGGGAAAGAGGAATTAAGAGGGATGAAAGGAAAACGAGCTTTGGAAGGGGGGCGTCCGCGTTGCCGTCGGTTTCCTCGATACCTATCAGCCGTGTATCACACCAATGTGTATGGGAGATGTCTATATAGGTGGGAATCAGCGTTTCGTTGTTGGTCGTGAATCGTTGTCAGAGACAGTACACTCCGTTTTATTGCAAAGTTAGAGAGAACCGCTGATTATTATGCCGCGTACGTTGTCACTCGTCGTGTTCTATAACAGAAACCGTCCGATTCAGATTCGCCCACGGTTAGTTTGAGGCAGAGTTCACAATGCTAGTTATGTCACCCTTCAACTACTGCCACTGACATCGATACTCGAGCCTCTCTATGCCACCGATACCAAACTAGTGTCTACCGCTGGTGCTTTGATTCGGAATTTGACTTTGTATTCCTCCGAGAGCTAGGCGTCAAAGAGAAACTCCGTGGAAATCCAATTTTTTTTTTTTTTTCTTCTATTTCTCTTTTAGCGCGTACTTTGTTCCCCGGATTTTAATCTATATGGTAAAAGAATTGATGGTTTGGTTTGATTTCGGTGCTTGAAAGTTCCTAATTTGTAAGGTAAACAAGATAGCATAAAAAAAAAAAGTATCGCAGTAGAACTCCGGGCGGTATAGCAGCGTTATCAGCTGATGGGGGTCGGGGTTAAATGAATTTATTGCTGGGGAGGAAGTTCGCTAGTTGACTTATAAATATATACGTATACACCTACTCTTCCACCGTCACGGAGCGGCGCGGAGTACTCGGTTAAATTATCCCGCGGTTAGGTAGGCAGGTAGGTGGGTAGGTATGTATATAAGGTGAGTATAGTTATTTTCAGAGTTTTAGGTAGGCATTTTACTATAACCTGTTACAGACATCGAGTCAAAGTATACGTAGTCTAAGTTGGCGTGCTTCGTTGCGTGCGAAGCTCCAAAGAAACAACCTCGGTAAAGAGATAAATTTTCTAGTTAATTACACGGTTGCGGTATCGCCTGTCGTTACCGACCAATTTTCACCAGATCCTCGTATAACCACAGCCACCAAGAAACCAACTAACGAACGCGGTAAAGAAAATTGGTAGAATCTTCACTCTGAAAGGTTTCAAATCTGGTACGAGAAAAGTGACAGCGTTGTAAAAACCTAATCAAAATTATGGGAAAAAAATTAATGATCGATTAGATAGAGAATATAATGACAGTTTCCAGAAGCAACAGTGTGAAGAATTTAAGAATTTTCTCTCCTACGGAAGTGGATATCACAGACCACGACCGCCTACTTGCTGCTGCCGGTTACCTCGAGTAGTCTGCAAACACTCTGCGGATATCCAAACGCAAACATGCAAACAACCGACAAACCTCTTGTATGGTTTATTGATACGCGAAGCCACGTCGATATTTCTTCCTAGTATGCTTACTATATCCCGTTTATTTGTATATTCGTTACATAAAAGTATCACGTCAGACGCGGTAGGGTATGTACCTTTTATGTATCCTACGTTCAACGTTCTATATTCCCCGTTTATTTGCCAACGTGATGTACACTACACATCGAGTTCAATGGCAATGCACACGGTTAGAAAATTGAAATCGAGTTTAATCCGTAACGGATCCATAAAAAAGGATATAATTCTAGAAATGATTTTCACGCGAGTTGTCTATTTTTACATATGCAATCCAACTCTGCTTTGTCCTCGATATACGCGCCTTCCTCTTACTCGCTCTTCATTATTATCGTTATTACAACACCCAGGTTTCACTAACAGGCCACTTATAGTGTCATTCGTATGAATATGATGAAAATAAACGTCCCGGTGCGTTGACTAACCGACGATATGCCACAAGCGTAAGTCTCTAACAGCTGACGCACCTCATCCAACAGCCCTCTTTTCACCTCCTCCGATCCTCTCATATAACGGGTACAAAAATAGCTTGACAAAACGTTAAAACTATTATTAAACGGGTTATGCATAGGCGATGGTATAATAGACATGCCATGTGCAAGGCAACGACCGCCGCGCGGATCACTTCGGACTAATTAAAAAAATATATAGACAATTTATTCTCAACCGCAGCTTTTCGTCAGCTTCTTTTTTCTTTTTCCTCTTCATACGTATTACTCATTTTTATTTACGCTGCACTACCATGATAAAGTATAAAAACTTTTTTTCTATTTCATTTTTTCTTCTCTCTTTGGAACATTGAGGCTACTCTGCAGCACCACCAACTGCAATGGCCGCTTTTATCGAGTGACCCGGGAGTTATGTGCTTTTTTAAAGCACCGGAAATAAAAAAAAAATTTTTAGACGGAACGTATATAAGGGGTAGAAATTTTACACTTACTCTGATTTTCGTGGTTCATGTCTCAGGATTTGAAGGGAGGAAAAAATAATAAAATAAAATATATGAAGTGAAAAAGACATCGCGTGGTTTTGATTCCAGTATAGGAAATTGATATAGTTTTTGAATATTCACGACTTTAGGACTCATCCATGAATACGAGTGCTCATTAAAACCTATCGAAGAAAACTTCAGCTGGTTTATATGTCAACTAAAAATCTGGTATAATGGTCAGTGAACATTCTGCTTCATTATATTGGATTTTTGTTTTTTTAAACATTTCCCTCGGATCAAAGTAATTCCCGTAACGAAATAGTAGTCTCTAAATCAGAGTAGTAATGTCTTCATATTAAGTCAGCTGGATATATACGAAATTCGGATAGAAAGGTGCTAAGAAAACGTTACGCTGTTAGCATCCAGACCCATTAGTCGTGATTTAGTGTTCTTCACACGAATAACAAAAAAACGAACAAAAAAAAAAAAGCTAGAGGAGAAAGAAAATAAAATAAAACTCAGAGACCAAAAGAGTATTTCCCGGATTAATCCCAAGCCGCAAATTCTGGAACGCCATATAAGTTGCATCAGCAGTAGCAGTGCAGTAGTTGGGCTAACGTTTTGTGAGTCGTTGTGTCAAGTTGTTTTTTGTTCCTACATAATTTTATTATTTTTATTCAACTCGCATAACCGGAAATTAATCAAATTTTTCTCTTTCAAAACCATTGCGCCGACGTATAGTAATACCTATCCCGGTGCGCGCGGACAGAGCAATTAGTCACTGTCGCGGTGGTCAATTTGACTGCGTTCTACGTTACTTATACGTATTCCCGTTAAATATTTTTGTTATTTTATTTTACTTTTTGTTCACTCATTTCGAATACCACCTGGTATTTGTTTTCCGTAAATTAGCGAAGCTGGACTGGCAACGGTGTACGTCTATAGATGAAGTTTGAAAAAGAATAAAAAAAAGGGAGAATAGAATAATTACAATTCCGAAAAATACTAGGATCAGAAATTCGATCGCATTATACACCTAGATGTGTTACATACCTACGGATGCGTCCGTTTCACACGGTGAAAATAAGACGCGAATAGTTGAGAAAATGTTACATGACCCGCCCGCATATTTCAACAAACATTGATGTCGTTATGAGGAAAACCAAACAAGCCTTGGTTCGGAGTGATGCAAAACACGTGTTTCCGACGGTATAAACAATTCTATCATTTCGTTATACCGATATCAAAATGCCTAGGGTAGATCTATTTTCTTTTCATTTCAGAAACCGCAATGAAAATGATAAATCGAATGAGCGACGAGTAGATTTTTTATATGTGTACGTGTTTTTTTTTTATCATATACTATAATTTATAATATCTATTTCCATAATCCGAATGTTTCTAACATAACGTAAATAACTCGTGGCAGTTATCGAATTTAAATAAATAAAATTTCTTCACGCTAACGAATCAAATCGACGATATATAGGAAAACTTGTCCATCGGTGCCCAGAAAAGAAAAAAAAATAACTCAATAAAACTGTGAGAAAAAATAATCTGAAGGCGATTCGTTAACTACGCTGCGTAATCCTATTTTCGTTGTAAAATTATATGTACGCATATAGGTATATGCGGATGTATGGGGAGAAAATATTTACGTACCTAGATCGTTTACAAAAATGTGCAGCGCGGCAGCAGGAGCAGCAGCAGCATGAGCTTGGTTTACAAAGAATTCTGGCTCGTTACCCGAGAACGGTACAAAGCTAATGACGTCACTGAAGCTAATTAGTTGCACGAAGCTGCCGTATATAGTATATAGTCGGTGTTTGAAGCCTTATTTTTCAGAGACCGCCTGCAGTGTTTGATGTGAACAATTCACTTTTCACGCTTGCATAAATTCATTTTGGCACTCAAGATAAATAGAAAAAAAAAAAAACAAAAAAAAAAACGAACTAAATTACAAGCGTAAGCCCTTGCTCTTGTATGGAAATCTAGGTATAAGAGAAGGAGAAGTTAAAAGAAGAAATAGTAAAGGGGAAGCCGAAAGATTCCAGATAAAAGTTCTGTTAAACGCACGCGTTGGAATTACCGAGTTTGTCACGCTCGGCCTAGGGTTGTTTCAATCGAGCTATGGACGCATCGATTCTAATCGAGAAATGAAAAGGAGGAAGCAAAAATAATATCGCAGACGAAAGGAGGACGTACTTCTGAGGTGGAGATACATGTGATGATGGAATGTAAATAAGTTCTGTGTTTGCATAGTTGTCTATTATTTCAACCCTTATTTCGTTCTTGGTTTATAGCAAACAACCTCCCATTATACATTATTCCGTACATCGCGTCTTTGTCAAGTTATATGGCAGCAAATAACGAAGGTAATTACCAGAAAAGACTTTTAATTAAGACGGTAAATATTATTGTATCCGTCAGCACTTGAGCAGTGGCCTCTGGAAGTAACTGGAAGCTCGGTGTCTCTTAATTAATTGGCCTTGCTTTCCAAAAGAACCAACCTTCCATGCTCTCTATCGTTATATTCCCTACGTACCTACCTACCTACAACTGAAGCTTCAACTTTAACGAAGTAGATAGCTCTATCTTCAAAGAACTTCATCGCGATATAATAGAAATGTATTTCTCTCGTTCATCCATTCATTCGTTTTTTGTTTTTTTTCTTCTCTCTCTTCTTTTCATTTCATACTCAATCCGACCGAAATGCAGACAAACTTTAACCGGATTTTCAACATTAATACCAGTTACATAATACGAAGATAAAAGAGAGAGAAAAACTAGAAATTCGAAACACATAAAACGTTGTGTAAAATAAACGGGGAAAAGTAAATTGAAAACGACCATGAAGTTCACCATAGAAGAAATAAGGGTAAGGCGAGGGGGTGGCGATTCAAAGATGCGAGAAAAGATAAGCCAAGGAAGAGGTTTTATAATTCTATGGGAATATTAACATATGCAAATCTCTTGGTCGGATGGTTTGAGAAACGTGGGGTAAAGGAATCTGAGGTGAGCGAAAGGACTTGAGGTAAGAGAAGAGAGAGAAAGAAATAAGTGAAATGAGTAGAAGACGGAAAAGCTCGGTGAAATCTGAAGTCGGATAAAACGAAGATGAGAAGAGTTAACGGGGGTGGTGTAGAGAGGGGATATTTAACTAGGATGATAGCACCTCATTTAGTAAAACTTAAGCCGAAGTTAAGCGCCTTTCCGGAAGTTAAGTTGGCGGTGGTCTGTTTGAGGCAGTGTATCCGTCCCACTTCATTCCCTGAAAACCACCATCTAGAGTTCCGGTGGTTATCCAGAGAAGCAGAAGGGTGTAACGAGGGAACCGACTTGGATCCGCGGAAGGCGTTGAGCGTCGTGGTTTTCGTTTATTCCTTTTTCCCAAAAGCTCGTAAGAATATTATTGTTCGGCAAAGAAAACTAGATCTTCCCAAACTTTAGACAAAACTTTTCCCATGCGACACCTTCCTCAACATTTATACCCTGCGGCCGGTCCCCTACTTTTGATTCAAGGATTCTAAATCCATCCAAGAATGCATATTCGACTCTTTTAACTATGAAAAATGGCGGAAACGAAATCTGGAAATTTTATACGCTCAAATTCGTAGTGAAAAAAAAAGTTTCCGACTCTAAAAGATGATAGATATATTATGTCTAAATAGTATATATATCGGACCCCTCGAGAGCAATCTAAAATTATCTGTATAGTGGAAACAAATGATCATCTAACCGGTAGTTCATAGTTATCAATAAATTTTTAACTACATGTGAACGTAGCAACAGCAGCAGCAGCAGCTGGTGCTCTTCTATAAACTATTGATCTACTCTCCCGTCAGCGTAACGAGCTCTCATAGATTATTTCATACTTTCGTCTGGTGTTCCTACCTATCGTAGTTTACGTTGATACCTACGTATATATATTTCACCTAACTATGTGTACAGCTCCCTTCGAGGATTAAATACGATCCTGTGAGTAAGGCTCACCCTGACATATCTAACGCTTTCATTGCTGCAACCTACTAAGTCTGCGTCCTCTCTCCTTCCGTACCCTACCAATACCTTCCTACAAGAGAGATAATTCTGTGGAGGTGTACCGCAAACATAATCTTGGCCTAAGTAGCATCCAGGTACCTCACTTGACACGACCCTTCGCACAGACTCCCTTCCTTCCCTAAAATCTCTCTCTCTGTCGCTCGCACTTTTGGTGAGGTCCTGCACATATTTGGGCCAATCTAACCTAACCCAACAAATCACGGCGCCTCGTCGCGACGGTATGAAATCTCTCGGGCGTCGCGACGCGATGCTCCAAAACTCCGTGCAGAACCTGTAGTATAGTTAGTTTTCCTTGTAGACGGACATTTGGTAAGCAAGGACTATAGCTATAACTTTAGCTTTCTACCTCATTTGGCTTAACACGCGACCACCACTAAAATCCACAGAGAATCTTCTTCTTTTCCCCAGCCCCATTTGTACACATATGTAATATATGAAGGAGGGGGTAGGTAGGGCGACGAGACACAATTAGCGAGCATGTTTGCTTTTCATCAGCGGTCGTGTGGCCGCGCGATAGACTACGAGGGTTTGTTCATAATACTTTGTGTTGAACGAACAGCTAGAAGAGCGTTCCAACCATCGGACCGATGATCTGCATAAATTTTATCCACCCACAATTTAAGCCTGTACCAACGGAATTTATAGCGCGACGTTACGGAATAGTTTCTACGGATTTTCGAGATTTTACGAGTCGGGGTGCTCGGCCCATTGCCGGCTAAATTTTTTCAGTAACTCCGATTTTTCTTTTCGCCTATTTCTTTTTTTCCTTTTTAGGGTTCACCCTAACTCAACACATCTTCCTTCAATCTCCGCTTCTTACTCTCAGCGATCGTAAAACGAACATAAACAAATCTATGTCAGAAGTAGCGGAACAACCATTAACACGGTTTCTCATTTTCCCACCCTTTTCTTTTTTCTTTTTTCTTTTTCACTCTTCTACGCAAGAGCGTGTAAAAAAAGAAACGGGTTAGAAATATTTGTGTTCATTTACCTGATACTTCGTTTCTGACGCATGTATTTTTTCTGTATATGATTACAGATGTTAACATGGTAGCCGAACCAAAACCCCATCAGACTGGACGGAAACGTCAAAATGTCGCAAAGACAGGAAACGACTGGTGAGTAAAATGAACGTTTTTACATCCCTTTGATTTTTCGAAATTATCTGGAACAAAGAAAGCAAAGCAAAAAAAGATTAGATATTTTTTTACGTGAAATTGGTCGGTTTACTTAAATTTAATTAACAAATTACCAGATCGCTCAAAATTTCGAGCACATCCCAAGTGAAAATAGTAAACAATATTGAACGGAGCTATAGCTTTATATACGTATACTATAGTAATGGCTAATGGTTAATGGTGAATGATCAATGGTCAATGAACATTCCACAGTTTCAATATTTGACTGAACTGGCCACCTCTGACGCCAATACACATCCATTATTGGAGGCCACCGATGTTGTGACGTAACAAACACTCAACGTGGTCGAATGGCGGGCATAGCACGGTATAACTACGTATATACCTGTACATACCATCTACGTTGAAACCAACCCCGCTTGTTTGCACTGTTCCAAATTGTGCAAACGTAAACATTTACGGTAGTAATTCAGAAAGGAGAATTCGATAATGGTAATTTATTGGTTACCAATTGCGTAACGCCAATCGATATAGCTAGAGTCACATGCGTTTCACATATTCGTGCAGCTGCTACCCCGCGATGACTTCAATTGCTCATCGCTTACGTTTATTTCAACCGAATTTCGCCCTTCCAACTTCTCGCATTTTCGGGATGTATCGTCCGATCGAATATCGGAAAAATTTACAAGAATATTTTCGTGGAATCTGCTCGTGATTCGGGATGAATTTGTTTCGAATTTTAAAATAATGCGGTTCATGATGATGATCCTATAACAATATGCATTTCTATATGCAGACGTAGATCCTAGGGGGGAGGCGGAGGACGTGTATCGGGATGAAATAAAAAAATAAGATAGACGAATAAAGGGGGGGAAAAAAGACAAATCTCAATGGCGAAATAAGGAAGAGGAAGAAAGAAGTGAACTAGCAAACAAATACGAGACGCCATAAAGCTATCAGTTGAGAAGCGGGAGCCAATCCCGCGTTCCAAATAGAAGGCGAGTGTGCAGACTGAAAGCACAAGAGGAAGAAGAAGTAGAGAGGATAAGAACAGAGGCGCCTTTTCAGCGGGTGAAGAAGGACGAAGGGATGAGAGAGAAAGAGCTAAAGAGGGTAGGGGGAGGATAATGTGTTTTATGCAAGGAACGTGCCTGTGAATTCCAGTTGCTGCTGTCTCAAACTCTAACGCGGACTGAACCAGGTTTATTTGTTCTTCTCCTCGTAATTTCAACCCCCCACACTCCCGACCTATACCTATACATACACCTATATCCTTAAAGCCTGCAGGAAATTTCCTACATTCGTATAGCAAAGTCTCTGGGACGCGTTTGGCATTCCTATGATTATTACCGCTGGATAAACACCATGAATTTTCTTATATTATACCACGTGATATCCCGTATAGTTCGATGCAGGTGTACATTAACTACGAGCAAAGAAAGGGAGAGAAAGGGTTGCTAAAAGGTTTTTTCTCTTTCCATCTGAAAAAAAAACTTTCCACCCAAATCCCGGGTGACATTCATCACTTGCTTTTTGTGCATGTATATTCGATGGAAAACACATCATATGTAAGTTTCAGACTACTGGTAGAAAAAGAGAAAAAAAAAAAGAAAAACAGAACAAAAATTATAATAATAAATGCAGTAAAAACCAAAAACTTCTGAGTGAGTTGAAAAAATTCCGCAGTGATATGAAAGTACTCCGCAGTACCGGGGATTGATTTATCGAGTTGCTATTTTGTACAATAAATCAAAGTTGGAAGGTTGAAAAGGCTATGGAGCTCGCAAGATCAGGCATCGTCACTCATGTAAGGATGTGTAAAATGGTGGCATAGGCGGTAAAAAAAATGCAGTAACTTTTGAAACTAGACCAGTGCGAGCTTCCAGTCTGAGCGAGTGCGTGAGATAGATGGAAGGAGTTTATTCTGGAGCAAAGAAACGAAATAAATAAATAAAAAAATGAATAAATAAAAATGGAGGCTAGGGATCCGTTCGAACCGGACCAATTACAGCGGTATAGTAGGTCAGGATGATACACCTCACGCAGAACTTGTATCAAAAATCGAATCCAATTACGAGAGGTGCTCGAAGCTGAAATTTATTCATGAAATACCCAACGTCGGACTTAACCTTGTTCGGCTAAGATCAGGAGTTGAGCCAACCCCGTATATGTATAGATATGTATTATAGCGTAACTTAGGGGGGAATAGCGACTGGCATAAAGGGAAAACGGGGAGAAAATCTTCGTCTGCCACCGCGCCCGGGTCATGTGGGTGGGAATGGTGAGGTGGAAGGTGTAAGATTCATCGCCCTCTTGGAATTAGGCATCTTACACCAGTCGAAATTAGTGTGGTTACGTTTGCTTAGGGATGAATATAGTTATCTAATTGCATTCGACGTAACATTCCCATGGGCGGAGAGTCGTTTTGACAAGGGATTTCGAGAACGGTCAAGAAATATGATAACACCGGAAATTGTTAACCTGTAATAATTATATCGGAGCTCTTAATTTTCAAATAAATCAAATAATCTCGTTAACGAATCTAATCTGCGGTTGTTATCTATACTGAAAATGAAGGGATTCGAAAGGGCCCCCCAAAATCCGTAACTCGCTGTCGCATAACTCTTTGACTACTAATGAGTATAATAGCGTAATTTTATACTCGTATTAACGAACCTGCACCGTGGTAACCAGGAAATTGCAGACTTTCGCCTTTGCGCTTAACTCAACGTGCCTTGTCCAATTAAAAACGAGCGTTCATTATCCTTTAGCTTGCTGCCAGCAGCTCATTTCACTCACTTGCTTTATATTCACTACTCTGGTTTTACTGCATTTATACAATGCAGATGAGTAAATAAGAGGTCAAGATATTCAAATGCTCGGTGAAACTGGTTTTTCAGTTTTTTTTTTCATTTTCATCAACGTATCAGACTAGAATTTTTTTGTTGCAGAAAACACGGTTTTAAAAAATTCGCGTGCAGCAGCCACAAAGTTGTTTCGAGCGTTAAAATAGCACATTTAAGTCGCGAGCTATTCGACGTGTAATAAAAATGGCTGACGGTGGTTTTATTTTATTTTATTCCTATTTCTTTTTTCATATCGAAAGACGTGAGGATACGGATGATGGGAACCATTAAAATTGCTGTTCATATATACGGGAAAGCATCGATAAAAATTCCTTTCTCTTTAACTATTCAAAAAGCACTATATTGGAATCGATGTCTTTCAAAGAAACTTGAGAGATAGTTGCTGCAGTTCTTCTTTCACAGGCTGATATTTCCTCTTTCTCGATATCTACTATATCACAAAACAAAACCAAGAGAATATACCATATACGGGTACATAAGTGCATGAAAAAATATCAATCATTTTCTAGCTACTTCAACAATTTTCTCGACCTATCGAGATCCTCGCCGAATAGGTCGAACGTAAGGATCACTTTGGAATATATATCATCTCGTTTGTCCTTGCGATATGATCTGAGCATACGAAACCTCCTGCTGTAGTCCTTAGCCTCTTAGTCCTTACTTCATCCCTTCGGGAAAACCAATTAACATACGAAGCCTCGAGTAATTGGCTAGTAGCCGTTCACTCGCCCTACTTCGTACCACTTCATTCTGCATGGATCTTATTCCCCTTACTCTATATATATACTTTTAAGATTTTCCCCAAGGTATACCAGGAAATGAGATTATACGAATGAAAATTCGAGTGGATTTTTCAATTGCATAAAAATATACTTGAAATTAAACTAAAAAAAATGTTCATGCATGTAATGAGTATTATTATTTGAAAAAAATATACTCGGTGTATAAATGATCTAATCTTCACAATTCTTAAACCTTGATATTCGATTACACTCGACTTTCGAGGAGAGTAAATTAGAAAATTCATGACAGGAACAGCAGAGTTTCAACCCGTCGACGAATAAAAAAGGTTTAAGCGAGAAAAAATCGAGAGTAAACTCTCCTCGAAGAAAAGGCTCATTATTCTCATCACTGGATATACAAGACGACTAAATTCCAAGTAATTGCAAACAATAACAAGTAAAATCAAGAAGTTTCCTCCAGAAAATTTTGCACCGCGTGTTCTCACGTCGCCCAAAATGTTTCCTTACATACACCAGCTATAATCTAAAACTCTAAGCAACCAAGACGCGCGGTTCATGCCCGGCAGACATCTAGAGTAAGTTAACTTCCAACAGATTTCAACGTATATTTATATGTATAATTAAATAATACATAAACGAGATTCTGGGGTACCCAGGAAAAGAAATGCCGGGCCAAGAGATTCTCGAAGGGCTTAAGGGGTTCTTCAAATTGAATGCATTTTTCCCTTCTCCCTTTTTATTTTTCTTCTTTTCTTACTTTTTCATTCTTCACTTCACCTTTTCCTTCTATAGGGCCCCAAGGGCCGTAATGCATAAATTATTTACTCAAATTATACGTCGAGTTGCCTGACCCTGTGGTCGACCGTTGTGTCGCGTGCTGCAGCAATACGGACGAAGGACTAAGAGGGCTAAAAAAGATGGAGGACTGAACCGCAAAAAAAAGACGAATAAAATGAAATAAAGAAGAGAAAAAAGAAACAGAGAGGAGAAACTGAGCTGAAAAAAAAAATTGCTGATACCCAAGAAGAATTAATAATAAAACTCCGGTTTCTCACAGGTGGTAAAAATATTCGAGGTCCCCCGCGGTATAGATACTGGACTTTATAAGTATAGTCTGGCTGGCTGTGGCATTTACTTTTCTCATTTCTCCTCTTACTTTTTAATCCATCTGCGCTTTTATTTTATTTCATTTTTTTTTCATCAACTTCTCTCTTCTTCTGTTATTCTTTTTATTATATATATAATAGCGAAGTGAAGCGCTGCACGAACACGAGTACGATCTCAGGTTTACAATACATATCGAGTTACCTTGAGTAAATGGTACATACATTGCGTCTGATCCGCGAGGACATGGAGGGGTTTAAACAAAAAGGAAAATAAAATGAAATAATAATAAAATAAAATAACTCGAAGCAACGGAGATTTTTCAGAGGGCATACGCGGAAATGTAGAAGTAAAAGTAGACGTGGACTACGTACAGGTTGTACATCAACTACGAAGATATATTTCTTTGATAAAAGATTCAAAAATGGCGCTATATATGCCAAATCGAAGCCATACTGCTGGAGATACCGCTGCTGCTGGTAGTATTGCAATAAAAATTTTTCCTGCACGAGGAGTAAAAAAAAAAAAAAGAATATGTATCGGGGTTGGATTAATTTATAATACCGGGAATAAAATAGAAGATGAAATTCGTTCTTCAGGTTTAGCACGCTTCGAAAATCTCATTCAATATTCCTATATTATAGTACCTGTATGGTAGAAAGTTTCCATGTATGCGGAATTTCGATATTACGGTACGTATAGTTATATCTAGCGACCGTGAGAATGGTACCTACGGTATTGGAAAATATTCTTTCTGAATTATGATCTGATAAAAGAAAAGTATAATTCACTGAAACGTAATTTCAATCGTTGTACGTGCACGTGCAGTACGTCCAAGAAGAAGTAAGACTTCACGGGGTAGTTAGTTTGGCTGTTTTCAACGTTCGCAATTCTTTAAAGTCAAGTTTTCCAACTAGTAGTAGGATAGAGGGAGGTAGACGGTCGGTGGTAGCACGACAAAGACGAATTACGTACGGACAATGGCGGTGTGTAATTTGACGGAAGAGAGCAGCTCGACGGCGGTCCGACCTCTGCGAACCCGACGACCTCAGCGACCCGCAAAGTCCCCGTATTCCCCGTGTTGAAACCCGTACTGGGATGTGGGTCTTTGGAAAGCAAGCATTTCGCTGGCTTAAGCCGCAAAATCGTCCAGTGTCACGTGATCGATTTCTGCAGGAAGCCAATGGCCGATTTAGACAGTTTTATAGCAGGAATTTTCTCGGATCAGCACCCCCTAGCCCCTGCAGTTTGCAAACGAGTACCAAAACGACCCTATGTATATATCCGCGTGCTCGCAGGACTTGTAGACCCGCGGAAGGACCAGATGGAAACAATTTGTTAGGGTGATTCGGGTAGATCCCGGGGGCTGTCAGAAGCTACATTTTTCATCAAATCTTTCCCGATCCAAATGTCGGATATTTTCTTTTCCCTCTCATCTGATCACCTGTTTCGACACGGGCCGGGCTTTCGCAGAGACTGAGAGAGTCGTTAATCTTTGGATTTTGAAATATCGACCGAACCTTCGAGATCGTCGAAAACCGCGTTTCCACACTATCCACATATTTGACGATCCAAATTCAACGCAGCTTAATAAAGCTACCATATAAAATTGAAAAAAAAAATATATTACCCGCACGATCCTTCCAACCAGCATATAAAGAATTATTTCTCCTCAAGAAGAAGTAACATTTCGATTCTGCAGAATGTTACAAGATGAAAAACGAGACAAAAGCCTACTATCTCTCAAGAGTTTGAGAGGCGCGCCTATTGCGGCATCGCAACTAACGCTGCACAGCCTTCAGACACAGTATACATATCAGTTGTGCCCCATTAGAAAACCTCTCGCGGTACATTTCTCGGCGATTTCTCCTTACAGTTGAAGCGCGCATGTATGCGTAGATGCTGCAAGTTCTCGGACTGTACGGACTGTACTTGTTTTTCACTAAAACTCGCGGTTTTCGTCATATAATCTACCGCGTTTCTCTGTGCCCATCCCTTCTTGTTTTTATTTTATTTTTTTCCCTCCTTCTTCTCGTTCTCCGCATATTCTCGGTGAAAAAGCACATCGACTTTTCCACGCGTCGTACGGTTATTATATTCGAGGCAGACGCGCTCTGTAAAACCGGAAACCCGAGTCACAACTTACTGCACGGACGAATATTACGGCGGATCGTGAAGGGAAAACTTTTGCCTCGGTTCTTTTTCTCGTCGGCTATCTTTCTCCACTCGGACACAATAGGTTAACGGTGATTTTCTCGCTGAGTGCCGTTCAACGCGGCAGCAACGTCACGGACGGCGGCACCGAACACACCACCGTATTTCAGCTTCCCCCCGGACACCCTGCAAATGATGTAACCGTTACGACGAGGGATGTCCACCACCAGTCAAACGTCGAGCGGACCAAATTTACCCCATTTACCGGGCACACACGATTCCATATCAAACTGCGAATCAAAGCTGCTCAAGTCTCGACCGAAACTAGTTTCTATGGCAAATAAAAAAGGAATCTAGCGATTCAGATCCCTCCAATCCAGAAGCTAACCGATCTTTGAAATCAGCGGATGACCGATAAAAATTAAAAAAGATCCTAAGAGACAATTTCTTCGGGATCAATTTTAAACCTTGTATCAACAGCTAGTGTAACTGGTTTTCTAGCCGTCGTGTTAAGTTCCTCCGGAACGTTACTTTGACGTGGAAAACTAGGCAGTGGTAGTAAGTAACGAGGTAGCTAAGCTAAGGTAAGACTTAGCAGGTGGGATAGGATTTTCCAGGAGATAGTACGAAACTATACGTAGTGCTAGTCTTACCGGCAGCTCGTAAACCTAACTTTGGCCAACTTCCCACGTCAGGTATTACCCAACGCGCCTTGCACCCCACAAATAATAAGAGCCACGAATTTCGCACCCATACCGACGAATTTTCCTCGACAAGATATCCAGAGTCCCATATGACCTGGAAGGTTAATTGAGTTTTCTGATTCGGAAGGAAAAAAAGTGGGGGGGGGAGGAAGGGAATTTTGATTATAGATTTTTGTCTCGGACTTTGATAAATGAACTCCCGTTTCCGGGGTGCATTATTGTCAATATTTAAACAAGGTCCTTGGAAACTAGGACTGTAAACTTGCCACGGACAATTGCAAACAAGTGTTTATTTATACTAAAATCTACCTACGGTTACCCTAGCCGCGGCTGTTCCATTCCGTCTATGTTCGTTCGTTCGTTCGTTCGTCCCAAAGGGTGCTACAGAACGTTTGCATTATTCATGTCATTTAATCACGCCACATGGAAATAATTTCTGCTGCTTGCTACGGGCTACAAGCAGCTTAACCGTAAATACATAACATGCATATACCGTACGCGATTGCCATTCTCGATGTGGAATGGCAGGGAGCGTCTCTACCGTGTCGCGTGATCATAAATATACTAAGAAATGCCCGAAATATTTACATTTATAATGTCTACTCTCCACCCCCATTTCCCACCCCATCAGTAGTCCTTTTCTTACCCCTTCCCCCGGCAGAGTAACCCTAAACTTTAACGACACGTTTTTTGCAAGCTTTTCCTTGTCTCCCTTAACCCTTTAACATCAGCTATAAACGCGTTAACGGTTGACACTTTTTAACGCGCCCCTCGCGGTGTCGCTAAATCGTGGGCGGACTGATATTCTCTTTTTTTCATTAAGTTAATTTTTTTTTTTTGTTTTTTTTTGACTGGGTGCGAAAAAAGTTTGCTATTAAAAATATAAATTTATATCGTTAGCGAATGAGTTTGTCATTTTCATGCGTTCGCTATACGGGTAAAGTTTATGCAATCGTACTCTGTACCGTGTATATCGTCTACAGTCGCGTGTGATGATGAAAATGAGAGAAAAAAAAAGAATTTAACAAAATTCAATTTTCAATTCATATTTCCCGAGTAAATATATATTTTCCATTTCGAGCAGATTCATAATCCTCAGCTCTTTGAATTTTGTCATTGTCAAATGCGTGGATGCAGATAACCTATAAATCGAACATCATACAATTGTGATAATACGTAGGTACCAGAAATCAGAAGTTTTCAATGGCGAATATCGATGTATTCGAACGGCAAAACTCACGGGAAATAAATAAAAATCGAACAACTCGCTAAGCTGGCTAAAAGTCTCCGCATAAAACAAAATTAAATAATAAATACCTAGTATAAAACCGTGTTCATATAATTTCTGTTGTTCATTTGATTTCAAACGAAAATTATATTTTCGGGCCTAAAACTGCACAGCGTGGTGCAATCCGTACGATAATTCCCGGAGCATATCGTAGATTTGCAAAGTGCAAGAAAAATATTGTACCTATAACGGGTGAATAGAAATAAAAATGTAAAACAATATTAAATCTCAAATTAAAAGTAAACTACACAGTCGAAAAAAATAAAACTAATAAAAGACAAGAGAACGAGCATTGTTCAAATAAAATACAAGCCTCGGTTTTTTGGAACACACGTTATATGACCCGAGGCGGATAAAAATGTATTCTGTTATTCTGTTGCACAAAAAAGAAAAATCATGGAGTTAAAACGTAATCAGCTTATGCAGTTGTATGTATGTATAGTTAAAACATGTGTAGGTTATATAAATTTCGAAGCTACGAGAGATATTTTTAAAGAGTGTAGATTATTATTTTGGTATTTATACGACGACCCGAAATTGCCTGCAACTTAAAAAATTCTTAACGTTTTTGTTGTTTTTTTTTTTTTTTTTTTCTCGTACGATATAAATTATATGACGCATGTAGGAGTAGGCGATAATTTCAAGTGCAGTTCCGGTTTTATGGAAACGAATAGTTCCAACAACTACAACGCTATATGTATGTTTTGGTAGACCTGCTGGTGCTGCCGCTGTTGGATATTTCGTTATTCATGTTAGTCGAGAGATGTTTACTAGACCGACTGTTAACGTCACCAGCAAACGTTTAGAATTGTAATTTATAGGAATGTCGACGTATTTTATGCGTCTGCTCCGCATAGGTAGTCTGCAAAATTAATATTAGAGTAGGTAATTCGAATGCGCTCAATACCGTTTCACCCGTCGTCGATGCTGACCAGAAAAAAAAAACGATAGAAATAATAATCGTTGGTCATAAAATCTATCAATAACCGTCGTAATCGCTGTCCCTGAAGAAACAAAAAAAAAAGAGAGAAACAAGATAAGATGATTCCTCGAACATAAAATTATCGTGGAGATTATTATTCATCCCTGTGTAGAGAAACTGCAGGTGCAGCATCCGAAGAAATAGAGTAGAGCGCGAGCAAAGAAATAAAAACTAGGCGGTATCACCCACTTTGTTAGTACATAAATATATTCCGTACTTTTAGTATCCCGACTGAACTTACCCTGCAGCCTCCTTTTTCTACCGACCCCTCCGCCAGACTCTGTACTTCAAGGATTATCCGTATTTTTCGTTTTTACATGTATATGATCTACGTAACCAACGTGTACCCAGAATCGTCCAGCCATTACTATATAATACAGTAGATACAACTACGCGTAGTTATAATATGGTTGGTAGATTTTTCATTGAGATAAAAATCTTGTTTCTAGTTTTTCCACTCCCATTTATTTTTCTAAGAGGAATCAGATAGAGTTGCGAGTATCTCATAAGAGTAGCTGCGGGTTGTTAAGAATGATATTATAATGTTTGCGAAAATCCCAATGGATTTCTTTTCTGTGGAATTTCTGTTATCGGTTTGCAAAAGCTCAAGGTAACGCTAATCTAATCCCTTCAGAAATGTCAAAGTAAATGGAATAAGCTTCGGAGCTACAGGGTAAAGTTGACCATTCCGACATTAGAGAGAAGAAAAAAAAGAGAAAAAAATAAATAATATGTATACGTAAGACACGTCGAAAAGTGTGGGAAAATAAAGTGCGGAAGATCGAGATTAGGAACAGCACTATACCAGAAATTTCCCATGTGTTTTTCTGGGTAGATAAGTTATACCTCAGAAAAGAGGGAAGGTCGGAAAAGGAGGAAGAGACGTCGCGAGGTTCGGGGAAGGGATGAGGATTCCCGCTTCGCCGGTGGGGTTCCCCCGTGGGAATTTGGACCGCGTTTGCACGTATCTACAGCCGCTACTATACCGCACGGATACAAGCGTCTCGGACCATAAAATACCAGAATCCATTGCGACTGCAAGCTTCGTTTATTAAGCTAACGAAATTGTAACATTGGACTGTCTCTCCTGAATTTAAAGTAGAAAACATCCCGTTTTCACTTAGGATATATAAACACGAACCGCACGCGTTGTCATTTCGGATTTCTCTGGATCTTATAATGTTACCAACAATAAATGCAAAATATATTCAAATGAGTTGGGACGGCGATCCGGGTTGTAGGGAGCTAAAAAAGAATATCGTGTCCGTAATAATTGCAAACGGAAGATTGATTTGATTTTGTCATTTTTTTTCTTTTTTTTTTTCACCCGTTCCAAGTAAAGTGAGCTGATTAAAATGAAATTTAACCGTTAGAATTGGACACTCGTGTATCCCGGAAGTCTGGTGGGAAATCATCAGCCTAAAAGTGGCGAGTAAACGTAAGTGCGAAGGAGTGTAAAAGACTCAAATGGGTGCCATTAGAGACCGTCACTTTATCCTCTTTTCAGCGTTTTGGATTTTTCTTTTTCGTCGACGCGTCTACTACCACGTCGTCATCCTCATCCTCTCATCCTACTCCTACTCTTTCTCCTCTATTAGATAGAGTAGCGAAAACTCTGCCGGATGATGAGCCGTCCGGCGGGGATTGAACGAGGTTGCTAAAAAGAGGGATGGGAGACCGAAATCTAGCGGAAGAGAGGGAGAGAAAAATATATAAGATAGGGACTAAGGGAGGTAAAGAAGAAAGTAAAGGCCCAATTTGTTAAAACTTGGCCATTTTTGTTCTTCAAAACGGAGCACATCCTGAAGTGACGGCTAATGCCTCGGCCCCCCCAAAAACGGATCGAAACGAGCTGGTTCGGAATAGAAACTTCTCTCCAAAAGATTTAAAACTCCAAAGAAAAGGTCCTCGCGCTAAACGCCAACAACACTTTAGCAAAAAAGGAAACTCCACACTAAAAATCCGAAATTCTAAAAAACGCAAAAAATCTCAAACTTCCACGATACGTGAATCTGGCGTGCATTGGCTTTGAAAATATATCTGACCCTCGATTGATCGCAGCTCTTAGAATCCTTTGGAAATGAATCACCGTTTCCGTATATATAGAGTGCAAACCGGAACCATTGAATTTCTCTTTATATTGCAGGCGTTTCACTGACCTCTTGAAATTCCCTCGAAGAATTTCTGACTTAAAAACTTTTCTTCCTTTTATCAATTCTCTGCCGAGAAAAAAAAATAAAATAAAATAAAATAAACCACCCCCTAACAATAAACTTGCAGTCCGGTTGAATTTCTCACGGAAAATTTCTCATCGAACACAACTCGGTTCTAGAATTCGTTTGCGGAAGGATTATCGAAGCTTTTATCTTCTTTGGATGAAACTTAATCGATCTTCAAACCGTTCGTTGGCGTCAATTCGCTCGTAAAATTGCCTCGTAAAGTCCACCGGTGGTGAGTATATATATATCGGTGTGATTTGTGGGGGTAGCGGCGAAGGGGGCAGGAGGGGCAGGGGGAGGGGGGGGGGGGGGAGTTTGAGTTAACTTTGAAGGTAGTTCAGCACCAGTAACAGCAGGAGTTATACCGCGTGTGTATACATAGGACATCCCTTCGGCAATGAATCAAATTCAATTCGCGGAAAGTAGATTTGAATATCAAATACTAAGCTGATATGGGGGAAAAAGAGGGCAGGGAGATTTTGAGTCAACCAGTTGTGCGTGTCGACCGCGTTTTCAAACTCTCCAACTCTATATGTGATTATATACCTATATACCATCCAACGGCTACGCATAACATGCGCGCGTGTAAAAATTATACTTGCAAACGTAAAGACATAAATAATGTCACCGGCACGAGCCATTATCTGCCTTACTCGGGCGGGTAGTAATTACACCTTTCCACTCACCCTACCCCCGCAGCTCACTCTTGCCCCTTTTTTTTTTTCAACCCACCATACGTTCAAACCCCTGCAACCAACTCAGCTACGACATCTTAGGGCATACATATTAATAAGCCTCATGCCGCAGTAGAATTTCACGCCTTATATATACTATTTGCAACCGTAAAGATTTCTACTGGATTAAAGATAGCCATCCTTGGTATAAAATTTCTCGTACTAGTTTCAGAAACTGAAGGTAAAAAAAAAAAAGATTAATTTTTTAATTCTTTTTTATTCAAACGAGGGTTGAAAAAAAGGAATAATGTTCTATATCAGCTGCGGTAGATTAAATTGAAAATGATAATTTCACGGTGTTTTCGCTGATCGTTGACAACGTTGATTATATGGGAGAGATAGAGTATTGTTCGAAGGAATTGATTTTTTTTAAACGGTATATATTTTTGGTTTCATTGTTTTTTTCTTTAGCAATGTTTGCAGCCAGTGATTGTTACGTGTTGTATGATGTACTCGTATACCGATCGTACAGTAAACTCGTTTTCGTTGCGTCGTTGTCGTTGTCGATATCGTCGCGGTAGTCGTCATCGTCGTCGAAAATCGTTGTAACGACATCGTTTGTACGGTACGACTACGTAGGTGGATATCAAATAGAGTTGAAAAATGTGTCAGCAGCCACCATATCCAATATACACATACCCGTTCCCCTCTATTTGCTAACCGGGAGATACCGATAAGCGTATAACACAACCGACAAATCCATTGTTGGCTGTCATTCCTGACGCGATACACCGTTGCGTTATAAGCTCTACACGCGGAACTGAAAATCTAGACAATCTCCATACCGTCCATTGGTTGAATCATGGGAAACGATAGCATAAATTATTTAAAGAAATGCGTTTGACGTCATTACTCGGTCGCTATTTACCGGAATTAATTTCACCACGTATTATTTGAGTGATTAATTTAAATGGGACTTCATATTACTGGGTTGGTTAAAAAGGGCTCTTTAGTTGCGGGGGTTCTCAAAAGCGGTAAAGTCATCTCCCCCTTTACGATTATTTCTAAATTTCATTTCATTCGCCCAAATATATACCTGTACGTAGAATATTAATTGTCAATCGTTTTTCGCTTGTATTGACAAGAGTATTTCAGCAGTTGTATGACTTCGTTAGAGAAAAGGCTAACAAAATGTGAAGGCTGTCGAGAGAAAGGAGGGTCCCCGTCTGTTCGTCTAACGTCACGGGGCTTCGCGCAAATCCGGCCGCAATAACCGCTAATTAAATTTGACTCCTTTTCCTTCGCGCCCTTCGATGTACATGTATAATATTATACATCGCTTCGTTTTTTATCAAGTATCTTTAGCGCGGCATAGAATAGGAAAAAAAAAAAAAATTAGAGACACTGAGATGAGGAGACAGAGAGAAAGAATTATTAAACTTGACTTCCCACCACGTTCATTCTGTTAGACGGAGGAAAATGGAACAAATAATTTCCAGCATGATCCACGCCCTGTAGTTCTTTCTCTCTTTTAATCTTTCCTCTCTTTCTCTCTCTCGTGCACAACCACTATAATATCGTAGGTATAGTTTACTAGCTTTTCTGTCAGGCACACCTCTACCGGGTTACCCCTGGGGTGTGTCCCAGGTGCTTCTGATGTCGGAAACTAAAATGACGTAGAACAAATTAACTGGGGAGCACGCGCGCGCCAAGTCAATTCTTGTCAATATATCTAGGTATACCTGCTACATAGCGGGATAGAAAATCCACCGGTTTCTGTACGTGTAATATTTTTGTTTTCTGTTTCATTTTTACACAAGAATAAAAAGTTGCATTAAACATGAATTATGTATCTTTGAGGAATTTTTATTCCGGGTAATTTTACGTCACCTAATTGTAAGTTGGTCGTTTATCAATTTCTTTCGAGCGTCTCTTGAAGGATTTATTAACGAAGAATATTGCACTAGTGTAAGAGGTGAATTTTTTATTGGTGGTAATTTCGCTAATTACCGGAGTGTAAAATAAAGTAAATGAAAATGGACGTGCACCAGATCGATCGCAGTCTGCACGTAGCTGACATCAGGACTCGTTGACAGTTAATTGCAAAGTCTTCTGTTACAGTCTGGAGGAAAGTGTGTTGAAAACGTGGTTAACGGTACGAGAAGATGAGACCAAGTGCGTGCAGAACGCGACGACTATACAGCTAAGCTGTATATTTTAAGGGTGGGGTGTTTCTGGGCCGCGATGCTTAAACATCTTATATTCTCGCTCTCCCCTTCTCTATCTCTCGGTTTTCTCTTTTTCTTTCTTCCTTAACCCGTACACAGGTTGCTAAGCCAACCCTTTCTTCGTTCCTGACTTGTTATCTTTAGTATTCAGACGGTGGTGTCCCGAAAATGTCTCCCGTTTAATTCTCGACTCCCACAGGCAATGAGGTTTAGAGAACGTAGCGTAGTTGGAAGTAACGCAAGCTCGCGCTTATATTCCTATCACAACTCCCACCACCACCGCCACCACCACCACCGCCATCACCATAACCCCCGCCGCGCCGCGCGAAATTGCATCACGTTCTCATCTGTATGTTTTCAATTTTTCGCCCCTTTGAACCACGCTCCAATTTTACGCCAAAAACATTTACCGAACGGTTTACCCGTATAACACTCACAGCTGTACACTTCGGCAACAGAAACGTCACGGAACTGTGATTGGCCGTATTGTCATTTTCATCGTCAACATCCGGTTTTCATCGAATTTTTATTTTCACCGCGTATAATAGTCATACCACGAAACGAATTATTTTTGCGGGTCACATATACCAGGGATTCCTTCTTTTTTTCCAAAGAGCTACGGTTCAGAATTACAATTTTTTTCTATATTGGTTTTTTATGCTGAATATAATTATTATTTTTTTCGTTTTTTTTTTTTCAATTTTTGCCATTTTCCCACAATATGCATGCCATATAACTCTATGTCGTCATGATGTTAAACTCCACGGATCGTGAACGGTATAATCTACATGCATTAACGACTACTCAGCTAATGAGGAGCTCGCGCTGAGTTTAGAGAGCGAAATTGTGAGTATAAACTCCCCCGTACATGATATACAAGTAGACGAGCTGCCTAGGCAACCATAGTACATGATTGGCATATACTATAATAATACATGTTACGTGATACTCGAAAGCTTTAGTTTTTTCAAAGCTCTAGTCAGTCGGTGTTTTGTTCACCGTTGCTATGAAATCGAATAATTACATTGGCTGCCCCATAAAAAAGAGAAAAACGAAATAAAAGAATAGATAAAAAAAGAACTTTGCTTTCATAAAACTCGTGTATGTTATACACTGTGTAATACTAATTATACTGTAGCGTTATACGAGTCTTTTTGTTTCAATTATTATCCATGTAGAATATCCATATTAATGTATCAGAGGACGTAGATTATCGGGTATATTTTCCTACGGGATGATGCGAATCAAAAGGGAATCGTAGGTATGCCGATAATAAGCAGTAAAAAAAAAAATAGAAGAAAAAAAAACCTACGTCAAAGAGATGTGTGTGACGTACAAACAAATTTCTCTGTAAATGCTAACAAGGATCATGCAGATATTCATCTCTGTCGATTATACCTCTGATTTTTTCCCGAGGGTGAATTTTCCCATGACAATAAAACCGAAACGTAAAGTTACTTTTCCCGTAACGTTAAGAATTTTCGAGAAAATTGGGCGGGAACACAAAAAGAAAAAATGGAAGATGACGAAATACCTTTTTCATATCGATCCTATTTGTTCACGTAATGTCTTTGGATTTTTTCCTAAAACTAATCAATGCCTTTTTCCGTTTGTTTCAGGGACTACTACTATGACAGGTGAGTGTAACCGGAGCATTTTCGACCAGACAAGGTATTTTTTTCCTTTCAACTGAAATAAAACGAGTGAATGTTGAGGGGTCGGAGGAGAATGGAAGAGAAAAATTTTCAAATCAATCTTAAAGTGTACGTCTCGTCCTCAAAAGTATGCATATATTCAACGTACACATATAAACCTACCTAGTTTTGAATACTACGTCGCGTGCCGGTACAATCCATATCTCAATTTTATATTCAAATATTTCAGCTAGTCTACGCATGAATATAATGCACGTACAAATACACGCGAAGTATTCCACCATATACGATTATTTGAACAACAAATTTCAAAGCTCTTATGTAAATAACCTATTTTTTTACATATATATGATAAAGATATCGTTAGTGTATACGTTATTCGCATCGTTCCCGAATTCCTGTCCGCCACACACGAGTCGGTAGGAAGAAGAGAAAAAAAAAAAAAGAAGAAATTTAATAATGACAAAATAAAACGTTTGAATAAATAATCTTGAACTAAAAATTCCTGCATCTAAAAACAGATAACTGCACCCTTATGAAAATATTTATAATACGTTTATTACGTACTACATGCAAATTCTTGATAAAATAATCAAAGATATATGCGCAGATGTACCGATGCGTACTTTGGTGTATTATAAGTTTGGGAGAAGGAGGATAAAAGTTGGCGTGAATGAGAAGGTGGCGTTTTCTCTTTCGCTGTGACGACCTCCCATCCCTTTCCATTTCCCTTTTATGAGTTGACTCGAATCGTATTGTCGTGCTGTGCGGCGCGTTTCCTAATTCTTGGTCGGCTGCGTAAAGTAAGTCGCGCTTGGGGCAAGTAGAAAGAAAAAAATAAGAAAAAGAAAAAAAAATGTAGAGAGGAAAAGAAAGAGAGAAAGTTGCCCCTCACGACGGTGGTGGCACCGGGCGGAGATCTCTACCTTTCGCCCAAGTTCCGTCCATTATTCAGTCTTCCTCCCCTCTTGATCTCCCATTAAACTTAATTGAATTCCCCCCCGCTCTACTCCCTTCGCGCCATTGCCATTGCCATTGAATTGGAGATACGACCATGAATTCGACGTGTGTTTTACAAATTTACATCCACCCGTTTTCCTCGCCCCTAAATTTCCATCCCCTTCCTTCTTCCCAACCTCCCAATAGCAGGGAAATATTCAAATACACCTATACGCATAGCTAGGTGTATTATACATAGACGAAGGAAAAATAGAGGCAAAAAAGTTCGAGGAAGAATATAAGTTTGCATTGAGATTTACCGAAATTGGAATCGCGTTCGATTTTTCAGAGAGTACTTTTCACCTTTACCCCATTCCGGAACGCGTCGCTTTCCATATTCATTTCTTTTCGATACAAGCTGCAGCTATTGAGAACATTTTCACACTTCAATGAAAGCTTAACGCTCTAAAGATCCATAGAACTCAAATCTAGTGTTGGAAAAAATACGCGACAAAAATGAATACTTTTTCACCGCGACTGATTGTCTGCAAGTTTTTATAAGAATGTTAAAACTGCTGATTGAACAAATTGAAAAATTCCACAGTACCTATTGTGCAAATCTACCCCCTTTTCTCCATCTCATTTGCGTCAGGAATGAGGAAATACATCGTCGTACGGGGTCAGGGGGTTGAAAAAGAAGGATAAATAAATACATATAAAAAAGGAAGAAGCGAAACAAAGGAACGTTATTTTTGTTTTTTCTTCTTTCTTTTACTTTTCGCGTATATAGGTCGCTTGTAAAGGTGAGAAAAGGAAAAGCTGTAGACGATTATGACTGAGGAACGTGGAACGTATGGGAGTAAAGTATAGGTAAAAATGGGTGTACCAACACGCTCGCACACATTCATATAAAGGACCTACGGAGGTTTTGTTTGAGAGAAGAGAAAAGTGGGCATGCTATCAATCATTTTTTCCACACCAGAGGAGGCTGGCAGAACGCGTTATAAATGATATGTTGCGAGGGTCTTGCATATAGCAAGGACGAGGGTGTTTTGCATGAAACAATATTCACGTCGAGGAAAATTGAATTTATGGTCACCCTTTTAAATGGGAACAATAACGTCTTGAATCGTGGGGTGGTGGTATAGCTTCACGTCCTTAAATCTCTACTTAAACGGAAACTAGCTGTACACACATAAATGTATCCACACCGGTTACACATGTTACAGGATATACGGGAGAAAAAACGAAGAATTTTGATTCATTAAAATCAAAAAATAAAAGACACAGTCAGCGTAATAACACATGCCAAACGGTGGAAAGAAAATTTCCCTTACGAAAATCTGACCGTCTGTTACATAATATGCATATGTATGTATTATATATAGGTACCTACGTAGCTGTAGAACTAGCTCTTATATTCAACGTTTTCTATGTACCTACATTGTTAGGTATATATTTACCTACATGTATTCGTGTACGTACGTACGTACAACTGAATTTCATTTCACTCGACAGTCTGGTGCACGTAGCCGGTGGTGTAATTTTGCGAGGCATGCATGTGTGTTATACTTATATGTAAATAAATATGCGTATATGTATAAACGTACGTACATATGTACGTATATTTAGTTACCTAGTTATTTCATACCTAAACCTGCGGGTGTTCCCATGCAGGTCGTTTCATAGTATGTCGGGGGGGTCGCGGTACGCGATGGGCCAGGGGGGTTGGTCGGGTCTTTTGTTTTAATTGTCGCAATTCAACGGGGTACTCCGTGACCGGCCTAGCCAACGAAAAATATAGCTTGAAAAAGAAAAAGTAGCTCGGACGAGAGCCAAATAGAAATAATAAGCAGCGTGGTCGGAGATATAATTAAAACAGTTGAATAATAACGAAAAAAACAAAAAAAAAAACAGAAAAAGAAAAACCACGGCGCAACGTTACAGTGGTGCGAAACTAAATAACTAACGACACCTTAAAGCCGTGATAAATTTCACAAACTTTCGGGGCAAGGAGTTTGTCTGTGTTATATACCTACTGGAAATGATGAAAAAAAATAGCCGGAGTTCGCGGATACCAATTTCGCCGAATTATCGCCATTACAAATTGGTCGAGCAAACGGAACTGAAAACGCGGCGGACGTTGCGTGGGAGAATATAATATCGTGCTTCCATTGAAAAAAAAAAGAAGACCAAAAAAAACTGTAACAGCTCGCCACATCTGCCGACATATAGGTATTTTTTTTTTTTTGTGAGCTGTCTCTGACGATCCATTGAACGGATTTTGATCAATTTCTTTCGGAAAGAAATATGAGTGTACCAAATTTCCGAGAATCTACATCGCAAGCTCGCTAATTCGAGAGTGCGGGTTGACGTCGGTGAAAAACGACGACGTTTTCGACTCCCTAATACGAAACTCGTAATATGTACCCAGTAAACAGACGTGTGTCTAGACCGGTTGCAAGTATAATAGCTGTTATAATTTAACAGATTATAATACCATAGCACACAACTAAGTAATGAGTATGTTATATACATATATGTACGTATGTATATGCATGTATATAAACGAGCATGACGTGTACGCGGATAAGATCGGCGTAAGCCACTTTCCGTCGTAAAACGTGAGCGTCAAAAGGTATAGCTGCTACTAGAAGCTTGGTCATGATAATGACGCTCATCTCGAAAACTTATTCGCGAGAGGGTGTCTCCTTATTCCTCGGGATAAGGTGGGTGTATAGATATAGTAGCTTTAGATGCTGCTGGTGATGCTGTTTTTCCGTGAACTCCGCACCGCGACTTATCCATATACCCCGGGTAAGAAAAAAAAGTGCAGTATAGCGCAATAGGAAAATTCTATGGCGGAACAGACGTACACGATGAATTATTTAAAAGAGGAACGATACATAAAGAATTCCACCAGGTTCAGAAGGAACCTCCGTGTAATACATCGCTGCATGTAAAAATAGGGGGACGAGAAAACTCGGATAGAACAACGTCCTACGTACGTATACATGACTCATCTCAGGTGAAAATTGTTTTGAAAGGTAGAAAGTGAATTTTAAATTAAAGTAAAAAGCTTCATCGTTATTTCTTCTCCTTCCAGTTCCTACAATTTCTTCCGGTTTATTTTTATTTTCATTTTATTTTTCATTTTTCGTTTTTTTTTTTTATAAATTCTTCGACAACACACTCGTTCAATTATTCCGAAACTCTTGTGGTGAATTAAAATTTTTTTTTTTTCTTTTTTTTTTAAAGTTGAAAAGTTTTTTTCCTTTCTCTTCTTTTTCCAAGTCTTTTTCTGCTGATAAAGTTTTTCGCCAAGAGAAGAGACTTTAAGTAGCTTGTAGGTATTGCGTAACGCACTATAGGTATACTTTTCTCTTCACGTGACTTCCGACACGTCGCAAACAAAAAAAATAGAGAATTCTTTACTTTTAAAAGACGTGAATAAAAGACGCGTCTCACTTTTCAGTTGCAAGCAACAAGGAAGAGGATAAAATAAAATGAATGAATAATAGAATTAGAAAAAAGATATAGAATTAAAATATCGATGAACTTGGTTGTTATCGGTTGGACTTTTGTTTTCATGTATACTCGTTATCTGTAGGCGGAAGATGTGGAATTGAGGGCAAACCAGATGAGACAAACTTGAAACGAGTAGGTAACTCGAGTTTACAGTTGAATAATTTCTATGAGTTATATATTATTTGAAATTTGTGACGTCCGTTTTATGCTTGACTTGACAGTCTTTAAACGTCGTGCATCTGAAACTGCAGGGTACTTGGTTCTCTATATGATCCCATATAGCTCTCGGTAAAGCGATGCATTTATTTATGTACATTACTTGCAGCAGTCAAAGGAATTGCGAACACGCAAATTTACATACTCCAATCCACGTACAACTATACTTTATGTATACCATAAGACTATGTGTCGCTATCAGTACTACTCGGTTTTGTCAGGGATATATTTTCCCTTAGATATACATAAACTACTACGTAAACGCTGCAACCGCACTGCGACGATACGTAGAAGATGAATTTGTACGCCTGTTTCGAATCTAAACTATTAAACATAAAAGACAAATAAAATCGTTACCAAGATTTTTGTCTATGAGAATTAATGCGCGGATAATAAAGATAGCCTGGAAGTTTCGCTTGGATGTGACTAGATAGAGAGAATAATATAACGTGAAAGGGAATCCTTACTCGGTAAGATTCATAAGGTGTTTGAAAAAAACCGGCGGAACAATGACCGTGAAGCCTTGGAAGCTTGACGTACACGATTGCGGGATGTAGTCGATTGAAAATCTATTGACCAATTTTCTACCATTAGATTAATGTAACGCTCTCAACTATTATCGGACAATGTATTTCCCGTCTGTTAATCTATTTAACAGGATTTACGTCGCCTCGAGTTAGAGGTTGCTTCGGTGTCAAATGCAGCCCTCTTTCATCCTCACTCAGGTTTAAAACCCACCCCTATTTTCAGCCATACTCTCTTCAACGTGTAGGCCGTTCGCGTTGCGCCTGCAGCAGCACAACCCGCAGCAATAGTTAACTTCGGTAATGTTGCACTCGGTTAGATATATCTGCATAATAGGTGAGGTATGGAAGCTCTTTTCTAGTCGCATTAGAAGCCCCGTATGCAAGTGTCTCTCTTATGGGATAATCTCACCGCTGTTGCAGAGTGAATGGAATCGGAGTTGATCGTTAGAATTGTACGAGAAGCATTGAAATCGTTTTATTTCGTTAGCTGCGAGCAGCGCTTCGATCTACACGCGTAATGCACATCAACTGTATTAACTCCATGAGCTTTCTAGACTACAAATGTGGGTGCAGAGGTTGCGACAGGTAGATGGAAAGGTCTCTAGTTACTTGTCACTCAAAATGGAAATGCGACTACAGGCTCAACTTGCACGGAATACGATTAACCAGTTACCGTCTATCGCTCGAAGTGCATTGAGAATATTAACTTGAGCAAAAAAATAGATTAACCTAAAAAAAAAATTCACAACATATATTCACGCATATATGGGTCGGTCGGAGATGCATAGACTCTGAAAAGAAACTCTGACTGTTCTATCGACAATTAGGAGCGAGACATGAGGTGTCAACTACGCGTGATATATCGTAGCTGTTGATTTCAGTAGACCATGCGATTTGATTTCCATAGCTTCTGTTTCTGTTGGACGCGTTGCATGCTGCTGCAATGCTGCAGTGTTGAGAGTTTAGTATAACGGTACGAACGATGAAATGAATGAACGAACGTACGGTTGTCTGGCTTATGCAGCGTTGGTTGCTGCAGAGGCTTTTATATGCATATGTATGAGGCATGCGCGAGCGGAAGTTGAAGGGAAACTTCCGATTGGTTGATTTCAGACGCGAGTTGTGGACGGCAATGTTAAACGCACGTTAAATCGGTGCAATATATTTCTGCTGATATATCGCTGCTGCATCTCTGGGTAACTTAATATCGGAAGACTGTATTGAAAATATTTCACACATCATTGTCATTCCCGTTTTCCTTGCTACGCTGTGATAAATTTCATAAGTACGAAATCGACCCCCACGGGGTAGCATAGCGTGGGAGGAAAAACCATGCATAATGGATAGAAGCTGAACGTGTTAATTAATCCTGCGAAATTTTTTCTGCTTTTTTATAAAAACGAGAGGAATGAAGCTTTCGAGATTTGAAAACATTTTCAGAAACTTGAATAATAAAGTTTTTTGATCAGATTTCAGCGTTTATAGAAATTTTTGTTTTTGCTCATCCTGCATATCGTACCAATGCGAATTCGTCACATATAACAAATTATTCAAGTCAAGAGCTTTGGAACGCTTTCATTTAGGAGCTTCAGCGAGGCGTTATAATCTGGTGGGTTTATAAAATCGAGAAGTAAGCTGCTTTATTTTATGCGGTAGTTATACCTCGTGACATTGTATGTCGTGGCACGGGATCGCAGCGAGTTTGAAACTAGCTGTTACAGGTCTCGAATTAGCGCAAAACAAGCCATAAGAGGTAGAGTAGTAGGAGGAGTAGTGGGTATAGCATTAGTAGTAGGAGGCGAGTTCTCTCCTGTTTACCCTCTAATTACACCGCGCGCGGTGATGCCGCTGGTGGTGGTTCTGTTGGGAAAAACGTTAACCAACTTTTCAAAATTAATTACACAGCTAGAACTCACCTCCGCCCCACCTCCACCCCCGCCGGAGTCGCGCTTTCACTCGTCAACAATGTATACGATGATCCCGCCACTAACACTCAAACTTAATCGCTCGGTAACAGTTAACTTTACTTGGTGTACCTTCGCACACAATGTTGCAGCAACGTTTATTATTACCTACCCTCCACTTATATTTTATGAATGCAAACCGATCCCCACTTGTAAGAGAAACAAATAAACCAAGTGAAAATCGGATGAGCGTACGTACTCGTGTAACAGTGTGAATAAAAATTGGGACGATTTTCCGTCTTATTTCCGCAAATGTTCCCGTTTCTCTTGTCCCGTTTATCCCAAAACTGTAACACGGCCAGTGATATAAGCGGACGGAGGATATACCGTAAACGGGAGACTCGGTTAATCAGGGACATCCGTCCCCTAAGACATCGCCACGCGATCCCTGGCTTAACAGGACACGCTGCAATCTGACCCGCAACACGTCCCCGATCTAATCCTACCGACACATATTAAGTGCACGGATTCAGGATTCGGGGTTCTCGATTCCCAGATATCAGAGAACGATGCGACGTCATATCGACCCAACGTCCCTTTCCGAACACCGTTATACAATACACGCGCTTTATGTTACCAACCGATTCAGGACTAATTTACCCGGATTTGAGGGTTAGTGTGTTCAAATTTCAGAGGAAACTCGAGGAAAGAGATATCGAGTTTCTTTCAATTATTCTTATAGAAAAGAAGGAAAACGGAAATACAATAAACGTACATACAAATGTACCTGCGTCAGAAGTAAGAGATTGACGTGAAACTGATATTTTAGCATGTTTGATGAGAGTTTGACCTGCTTCATCTAAAACAAGGTAGACAGGTACTGGTGTTTGTACCTCACATTATACACCCAGTAGGTTCTTTCGTTATAAGTTGGTTATAGGTGCTCGACCTCTGAGGGATACTTAATGTGGTGTTCTACTTGGCAACTCGTTAAACCCCCTCTGAAGAGGAATTTTGTACGTTGCTACACTTTCGAACAACTTACAAGTTACAACCATACAATTCCTCCTAGGTACGCTACGTCACGTAGTCGATGAGAGGCTGTTCGCCAAACGAACGTGTGAATGGGCTATAAGATTCTACAAAATACCCAGAGTCGTTAGTGTCCTGTACGTAGCTATATAGTACGCAGTTTAGGTGTGAAAAAATGATTAAAAAAAAATCAATCAGAATACAATAAAACAAAAAACAAAAAAAAAATTACTCGAAAGTAAAATTTCACCCCGTGTACATAACATTATTAATTTTATTTTCCAATAAATTCTTTTCTTTCCGAGGTTACATGAGACGAACGAGAATATTCTTTTGAACCGGGAAGACGAATAAATATGAGAAACAAAGAAGAAGAATAAGATAACCAGGAAGGAATCAAAAGTAAAATTGTTTTCCTGAATTGGAAGGGAGAGTTTAAACAAATATTTTCCTAAACAAAATTGTATTGAAGATAATATGATCGGCATCCCGTCGCATCAATATCTTGAGAACAAAATTACATTCTCATATTACGCGTATACTTGTACGTATATCCCCCCTCCCCCCTCCCCCCCCCCCCCCCCCCCCCAATATATACTTTGCAATCTCGCGAAGGTTTTAAAAAACGTTGAAAAGAAAGGCATAATATGGGTCCGTTCCCGGAAACGTATTTGGCCGAAAAAATCTTTTTCGCTTAGGGTGTTCCCTTTGTTCGCTTGGTAAGAAAAATTTAGGTGAAAGTGTAATGAAATTATTTATGAGAATAGTTCACCTGGTTGCTATGTAAAAATTTCAAGCTGTTTTGTTGTAATCAATTCTAAAAATCATTTCGACATGTACGTTTGGTATCATGATAATTATCGACGAGAATATCGATTAAAATTCGTTGGTTAATTATTTATACGTAATGTAGGTAGAGGATAAAACGATAACAGGCATGACTGTAACGGGTACATCCCACGATCATACCACGCGTGGACGTTGGAAGTCATTAATGGTTATTTAATCCAATTCCAAATATTGAAAAACAGGTGGCGGTGGTCACCGACTCTTTCTCACTCTCGTCCTGTCCCGTTACATAAGCTAATTATTCAGGTATAATCGAACGTGCTCGTCACAATTCCATGTTACACAATTTTCTTGGTGAAAGTGAAATTTGCAGAGCTGCTTAAATGAAAAATGAAATGTGATTTTTTGTTCCAATGGTTCGTACACCCTCCTAATAGTTTTGTTTGGATCGAAATCCATAGCTGAAATTTTGAACAAGGCGAAAAGATCGGCCGACGGAGAAGAGTAGACCAAATGCAAATAAAAGGCGGTGATTCCGGCAGGCGCAGGGATCTTAAACTCTGCAAAGAAGGCACGATTCAGAAGTAGGTAGTCGTGAGTCGTGATTCTTGGTGAGTCGTCGTGAGTCGTGAGAGTGGGTAGGTATGTACGTATAAGCAACAGGTATAAACCCCCTTTACCGCTGAAGCGGCAGCTTCCATTTAACGTTTTCAGCCGCCAAGGTGGTACAGGGTACCCTATACTTTCGACTCTACATATTCAGAGCACGCGTTCAGCAAGTTGCGGTAGTTTCACGAAAGATAAGAAATTATTAACATATCCTAGATCCTTTTCTCCCTTTCTTTCTTTCTTTCTGTTCTTTTTTTTCCCTAACTAATATAACAGCAGATATAATATTACCCGGTAGTTTATGATCAAAGTTTGAAAATATGTCAGAATGCATCACGCGTGGAAATGACTAGATTTTGAGATACAGTCTAGTGTGCGGAGCGAAGTATAGTTGGCAAAGTTATCATTTAGTTTAATGAGGATGTTTCTGAACAATGTGAGTTAACCGCATTGTTGTCAAAATTATTGCGGTCCTTCTCTTAGACCGTTCTTGTTCTTGTTTCTAAAGGAGGTAGCAGGTAGAAGATATAGTTAAAGTTGAATGTACCCGGAAACCGGGTTCTGGTATTTCTGCAATGTTCCGGAAATTAAGCACTCGAATCGGACGTTGAAATTGTTCGGGTATTCACATGGACCAAAATCTTAAAAACTCCTGAAGGGGTCATCCATTTTCTACTCCACGGAATGGACGTTATTAAAATTCATAATCTAAGGGATCGCGCTCCTCCATATACGTATAACGACGTTATCCCGTCGTAATTCCTTCGGGAAAGTATTTGCTGTAGGTGGTTAATTATTACGCAGCAGCAAAAAAGTTATAGCCATACCAACATATGGATAATTACGGTATATGGTTGTCGGTGGTTGGTTATTGGATCGTAAAACGGGTTGAAGAGAAATATATAGTGAGGATTTGACTCTGGGGAGTGACGTATTTCAATGTTGAAGGATAACGCGAGTTTATCTCGTCATCAGGATCTGGAAAATCCAAGAAATGCAAAAGTGCCTCTGCAGTGGCAGCAGCAGCAGGAGTATAGGGTGGCGGCGACCCACTCAAACCCATTCAGCCTAAACCTGAAATGGCGTCCCCAGAGATCTCTTTCTCTCTCTATTATATACATATCCTTCTCCCCTTGCATCGTTCTTCCGTTTTCCACCCACCCTTATTTTCCCGAATCTCGCTCCATCCAGATCCAGTGCGAATCCCTCGTCGCTCCAGTTAAAAAATCGGTTCCCTACTACCTTACTTTGCAGGGTCCTTGCGACTCCTCCTTCGAATTTCTCCTTCGATTTCACCCTCAACGGGGGCAGGTGTCACTCACCCGAGAAAGTAACCCAGCAGAACTCGATATCCTACGGGATTTCAATATACCGAATTAATCACTACTTGATTGACGACGCCTTCGAATCCAAGCCAGCCATTTTCATTCTACTGAATCAGGTTTGTAGGATAATGAATAATATAGAGAGGGAAAAGGAATTATTGATGAAAAAAAAAAGCTAATTTGTTCGAGTAACGTTCACTTCGCCGCCCATCAAGCCTCGTTAAGGTCTAAACGAGCGGAAATGTACCCGTCAAACCCTCTGCAGAAACGCCATCCCCGCTGGCATTCTAATCGAATCCTAATTAACTCGAGATATGACGGTACAATAGGAGGAATAAACAAGTACTGATGAAATATTTTTTCTCCCTTTCTTTCGCTCTATTATTTTTTTGGCTTCGCCGCTGGCATCGTGAAAAAATCGAAGAAAAGGTTCGTACGGAAGTAGGTATCGATATCTATTTGGCAGCTATAAATATTTATTGGTTAAAATTTGGGAGATGATACCAAGGAAACAAAAAAAAAAATTCTACCAGCTGTGGAGAATAAAAAAGTGGAAGAAAATGAATATCAATCGAGCATTAAGGGTGTCTCGGTATCGGAGTGTATTGGAATCGTTAATAGAAATAGACTAAAAAAAAAACAAAAATAAAAATAAAAGAATTCATTCGGTGTTACGGACATTTAGCGGAGCAATTATTCGTTTATTTCAGTCAGGGGAACTCGAATTCTGAATTAATCAACTGCTTGACGTACCGCTTCTATCTACATGTCCCGATTATCCCGAACGGAGATCCAATCTCCGCTTCTCACCTCCAACTCAAGCTTCAGCTCCGTTCATCCAGACACGGGGATTACGTCAAGATCTGAATTAATGATAAGAATGCTAAGCAAAAACCGGTTTGGAAAGAGTAGAATTACTTCAATCTATGTATAATGTATTTGCATCTTAGTTAATTTAAATGGTTGGGCTGCTACCCCGATCGCAAAATCCTCTTTCACTTCCTACTATCGAATTGAAATCTAAAAACTAACGCGGTTTTCTTTGCATTTCTTTACAGCGCTAAAACGTTTGATAACGAAATATCTAACGATACGATAATTGCGGTGATTATTTCATTTTTTAATTAAAGCTTCGCGCGCATAAACCTTGTAAACCGCACGTTCGATCAAGTTTTTTTTTCTCTTACTTTCTTTCAACTTTTATAAACCGATCCGACACCTCCCTCGACACTCTGCAACCCTGACACTAACGAAACATGGTGCAAATTAGGTTCGCGGTAACAAAAACACGGCTATTAATTACTCCTCTCAAAGCTGTCCTCCTCCCACGGGACTGTACGGAGGATCGCGTATCAAGCGAACAAATCAAACGATTTCTTTTTTCCTTTTTCTCTTTTTTTTTTTTTTTGTTCTACAGAGCTTTGATGTGTGAAGAATCTAAAGCAAAAATCTCTGCAGTTCATTGAGTTACGAAACCGTTAATTAGTCGTCGACAGAGGTAACGGATTTTAAAATTGGGTAGCAGACGAAATGAGCAACGATCTTGAGAGCGGATAACTGCAGGATTTTTAGTCGTTTGCTTTTTTTCTGTCGATCGGATTTTCCCAAAATAGAAATTTTTTTTTTACTTCATTGACATGTATTCGGGCAACAAAGTTCCTTCGATCGATTGAATTTATTTCAAGCTAAACCCGATGGATGTTCGATCTGACCTTTCGATTCCCACAGCAAAATTCGCGTTACAGGAATTAGAATGGATCAATTTCTCATTTATTATCAACTACTCTCAGCGAAAAGCCTCAAGGCCATGGTTACTAGGTGGTCAGCTGAATTTACCGATAGCTCATTTAATGAATTAATTATGAGCAGTAAAATCGACGTGATTTTCACGACGATACCGTCATTTTTTCTGATCTATCGAAAGAAAAATAAATGAGAGTGAAGAGGATAGTTAAGGTATGAAAGGGCAAACAGAATATCGAGAACACCGAGAGACGGAGAGTATGAAGAGGGAGTTGAAAGAGAAAAAAAATTCCGCGGTATTCAAGCGGTTCGAGATAATATGCGCGCTGTGGTTGCTTGCATGCTTTACGCTTTTTATGCCGCCCCCACATAATTCGGTATACTTAAACTCCAACAATCACATAAGATTGTTCACTTGTAAATAATTTTCCAATTTGTTCACTTGTAAATAATTTTCTTTCAACGTTCAGAGTATGATACGTGTGTGTAAAAAATATTTTTCAACCAAAAATTAGATCTGCGCATATATAAGGGAGAAATTGTAATTATTTAATGTGCATAAAAATTACCGTAAGGGAAAAAAAAAACGAGTTCTCTCTGCATTCGTCTTTGAATTCGTTACAGAGAAAAAAAAAGTAAGGCGCGGATTGAGATAAGCAAATGGAAAAAGGAAGAATTCGATACACTCTACGGGCGTCCCTTCCAATTTAGCTGTAATTTACCAATTCTGCCAAACTCATCCAATTTTATCAAATTTTACCTTGTACACAGAAATTTATATGATCAGAAACCGTGCAGCTGTGTACTTGTAGTAGTAAACGAACGGACACTAAGTTTCGACACTATTTCTAAAACCATCTATTAATATATTATTCTATTTTCAAGCGTACGTTCGTCTCGTGATTCTTAAGCTCGAGAGAGATAGAAGGTAAAAAAAGGAGATACAAGTAACTTAATTTGGGATCTCATAAGATGATCTTAATATTTGCGGAGGTTCAGTTCAAACAATAAATATCAACTAAAAACCGATCGTTCCGTAAGATTGACTCATCGTTACAAACCTTCGAGTGAATGGTTTTTAATTTTGTTTTTTCACTACTCACTTCATCTAACTCTGCTATTTTACTACGTGTATATTACGATCTGATATAAGTACACCTATAATCTGCCTAGATTACTTAAATAAGCGAGAAGTTGATTTAACAAGTTAGGATTGGCGCAAAGCCACGTGTGCTGCTTGAAACGAGCCAAGGAGTGCGTCAATTGTGCGTCATACCGTCTGAGGATTAGTCGAAAGTAGCAACAATCACCAAATATGTTCATTGCACCGTAATATCCTGATGGTAAAATAAAATAAAAATGAGTGCAAAAAAAAAGAAGAAAAAAAAGGCAGTACGGTTGAATAAATATACGCGGTAAACTGATGAAGTGACCCGCAATTGACTATTCTTGATTCGCGTACCTTACAAAACATTTTCCACAGACCTTAGTATTATTGGTAATATAAAAGCAATTGAATAGCGACAAATTGAGACATTGGACGTTCATATAATGCTATATTCATATGTCCAGCGAGCAAATTACCAAGGTATTGTGTTCAACATGTGACCGAAAACGATGGGGTCAATAGTCAATCGCAATTATTTTTCCAGGCAAACAAATATCCTGGTAGTTGATTACAGCGAGATAACTAGTAATTAACAAATGTGCCGATGGATGGAATACCACGAGAAACATTGGTGGTGGTAGAACAGTATTCGGGTTGTGGTGGTGAGCCGGAACTGCAAGCAAAGCCAGCCCACGTTGATATACGTTTTAATATCCGGACAATCTGTCGACGAAGAGAGAGGGAGAGAGAAACTAACAGCAAACCACCCTTTCTCTCTCTGTCTCTCTTTGCTTGTGTGCGCTCGCAAACGTTGGAATGAAAATTCATCTCAACCAATGAACTAATACTCGAATACCACGGCACTCTTCTTTCTCATGACCTAACCTACTGTCAGTGCGAACAGCTACGACTGACCCCAAATTGCTTCGAACCTTTTACCGAATAGGTTTTCGAAAATTCGCAATATAATTTCAGAGTTTTTGTAATCTTCCTTTCATCGATGGGCGTATCAGGATTGAGAAATATTATAACTTCGAGTCAGGATCAATCATCCGCGATGACCTTTTATGGTGAAAAATTATTATGGACTTACTGGGAAGGGGTGTGTCCGGAAAACACATTCCTACATGACGCGTCACGTATATCGAAGGGTAGGTTAAAGAGGAAGGGCGTCGATTTGGAAGTTATCGAAGTTATCGATGTGATTGACTGCCGGAGATTGACGTGCACCCAGTCATAACTACGCGAATTCCAATTGTGATTGACTAGCGAGTTTCCGTTGCACTCAACACGTACCCGTTTCTGTAATTATTCCTACATGTATGGTAGTAGATTACTCACGTAGCTAAAATAATGTACGAAGTTACTCTCTGCAGATCCGAGAATTTCATCCGTTTCGAAAAAGAAAAAGAAAAAAAAAACAGAAAAAACATCGCAAAATTCATTTCAACACACGGATTCGTCGTTGATTGATCAAAATCAATACCCGAAACGAATTTTTATAAATCGACGTCACCAAACGTCAGAGGAATATTTTATCTCCGCATGTTATATACAGAAACGCGATTTATAACGTCAACGGGTTCAGATAGCGGTGCGAATATATCGTATATAGGTAGAAATTTATTCATGACCTACCATAAAACTTATAGTACCAACTCGTTAATCAGAATCTTCTTCTCCCCTGTGCCGGTTTCACACACTGCTGTACAGCACCTATATAGAGCATGGGGACTTCTACTTATATACCACACTGCACTACATTTCGTTGTTACAGTGGCACCATAACTTTGCTCTACTGTACATAGCCGTATATGTATGTATATATAAAATATAAGGGAGACTTTGACTATATCCGTACAGATTACGCAAAGCTACAGTACCTGCAGGTTTCCCATATAATATATTTCAAAGAAGAGAGCTGCATATCAGAAAACTGTTCCTTGAATTTCATTTTCTTATCAAATTCCATCGAAAATATCGAGCACCGATGATATAGCGCAGCTACCAAGGGAGAGAAAATAAAATTAATGTTCTTTGATACACATGGTTTCCCATACCCTTGGATACAATATTAATTTCATGGAATTTAAAGTCGTTTGAAATGGTCCAAAAATCCGTTTTCCAGATTCCATCGGGAAGAAGAAGGTTATAATTTTGTGAGCATTGTGGTTTAGTTCGTCAGAAGTCCCGTAGCAAAAGCAAGGGGATTACCATGGAGTTTTCATAAAAGGCTCGTTTATATTTTTTCACTTTGAAAAGCGAAAAACTCCGCAGCGATTCGTGAATCACAAAAATTTTCGCTCTCTCTCTTTGAGCTCTTATTTTTTTTTTTCTTTCAGCGTCGAAATAAAATAAACAAAATTTCAGTAGCGCAAAGTAAAGCGCTGCAGTAAACGAAACGGAAAGCTTGCGTTGCGTCATATTCTAGTCTAGGATGATACCGAGACGTGATCCTCCAGCTAGAATCTAGATGACTGCAGTGCAACGTTTCACGGAAGCAAAACTAGAGTACAAGTGATAAAGAATATAGCTGCGCCATGGCAGCTTCGCTACTGCACTGGGAAAAGGAGAGTTCCTGCAGTAGGTTTGTCGAGATGTCGAGGACAGGTCTACGGCCATAGAACCGAGATCCGTGCGCGACACGAGAGAAAAGAAAAATGAGAAAAAGAAAAAACAGAAAAGAGAAAAAAAAACAAACAGTCGTCTAGGTATACGATTTTCCTCTCTCTAAGGGCGAACCCGGTGATTTGTAGGAAACAAATAATTGCCCTCGCTATACGTCAATCCCAGGGTACGCGTATTACATCGTGTTCGAAGCCTCGACAATTTGGTTGGACCGAGATAAAAAAGAAAATAAAAAATAAAAAAAGGGAGCAAAATCATTCGCGATTGCCTGTTCTTTTTTTCTCTTTTTCTCTGCTGCGAGTGAATAATTTGTCCTGTGGTCACGATTAGTATTTTCATTATTTATCTATCATGATTTTCTCGATTGACGGACAATTTTCAAAAACTGAAATATCCGGTGAGGTAGGAAACGAATTATAGTTTTTTTTCGTTAAATTCTTCTATCGTCGGACGTGTTCGACGTTCTCGCTGAACTTGTGCAGTTTATTGGCAGTTTCCAGAGACGCGAATTCTGTCAATGAGATAATTGACTGCGGAACCTCCTGGATATGAATTTTAATATAAGGTGCACGATGTGATAAAGAAGAAAGTCAGGATACGCCTGTAAAGGGAAGGAATTTGATAATACGATATTCTTCAAGGATCTAAAGTCACGATGCCGCATAACGTCACTTTCGCTTTGTTTTGAACATCACATTATGTACGTACATTGTACAGGTTACAGCGATCCAGAGAACAAGGAGAGACTTTTTATTTCGAAGGGCTTCGAAGGGATGCGGAAGGCTTCTGCGAGCGCGCAATACCGAAGAGAGAGAAAAAGAAAAGAGAGAAACTAGAGAGATGGTACCCAGGGGGGATGCGAAATGGGTGAAAGGGAGAAACGAATAAGGAAAAACGAAGAGGGAGTGTGACGGGACAGACAGAGGAAGGATATGGGCAGATAAATACCGAGGGTTTCAGGGTTGACGGTTGAGGGTTGAGGGTTCGCGTCGAGTATCGAGGATTTCATAATCCCAGGACGATACCGATCCACAATGCGTATACTCTACCGTCACGTCAACTTTTTACCGTACATACGCGATGTAAAGATCGATTTTTAATGCATTCGCGCCAGAAAACCGCCTAAGTGATAAAACTTTTACTTTTTCATTTCACTTTATACACTTCTATTCGTTTCATTTCACATTCAACTTCTCTAGACTCGTTCGGGATCGTTATCTGTGCGATAAAAATCTTACTACTTTGCTTCAGACCATGAGGGAGATATAAAACATTTAACATAACGATTAGATTCTATGCTATCATACGCGTGAAAATCTATGTTCTTAGTGATTACCTATTACTTATGTAAATATCTGTAATGCTCATATTATATTATGACGAAATGCATGGCGAGTTCCAGGCTGTTGAAATCTCTGTAGAATGACAAGTTTCTTAATCAGTTTGACCCAGATGGAAAGCTTGGCTTCTCGTTACCGTCAAGAGAACTATCCGGGTATATCCGGTAGAGTACTGATAATAATTATACCTATGGATGTTCCGTGTTCTACCTATGTAACTTCAACATCTCAAGACTGCAAGGAGCGACCTTACTCAGTTTTGCTTTAAATATATCGAGATTTACAATCTTCCAAAACATACGAGAAAATGTTTATTGTTGTGGTGGTATAAAATGCATACGTGTAGTTCATAATGTTTGTTTGTTGTTTGTTCATTTGTTATGGCCGGTTTTAAGAGTTGTTGCATCTCATGCTTTACCGAGTAACTTCTGGCTCTTAGTTCTTGGTGCAGTTAACGAACGCGATTTCATACAGAGAGTAAAAAGCTCCGCGTACCAAGATGGAGAGAAAAAACACAAGGAAAATAGAATAGAAAAAAAATTACAAAAACTATAGAACTACACTGCTCGAAGAGAAAAGTACCGCGGTCGATTTCTGGGTCGTTAACTTGAGTTTGCTGCCCAGCAGCCTGGGATTTATAGACTGGAAATAATCGATTGATTGGATACAACGAGTCACCGCGTTCTCTGGTACAGTGAGAAAGATTTAACGCTAGATCATTTTTCGAATGTAGTAACCCCGACGGACCCGACCGACCTCGCGAACCCTAATTGACAACCGATTTTTCTGCCCTTCGTAAGGTATCGGAAAAAATAAATCATGAAAATGATTGGAGGATATCGTTGAGCGTAGAAGCAATGGGATGTTTAATAATTTTTGTTTTCTCAAAATTCTGTTTCAGCTATTATGCGTCGACGGCATTTCCTCCCCGTTTGGCTCCACCGTTAAAACGACCACGTCTTATGCCTCCGGCGAGACCTCAGCAACCGAAACAACAAAAACAACAAGTTACGGTCAACAATACCACAATTCCCAGCTTGAACCAACTCAAAGTTTACAGTGAGTATTTCATAATTTTATTACGTTGTAGATCTTCAAGTCATCGCTTCCAGATAAGCGAATACCTTATAACTCTGAAGTGAGCAACATATTCGATTAAGAATTTCCGCTTTGAGAAGCGAGTGTGTCTGTGCAGTTGGAAGTTTGAGGGGATTGAGGGTCGAAAAACAAGAATTTTGATCGTCTCTGTAAATTAATTGCTTGGTAGTAGAATGAGACGAGTTGACACTCGACTGGGCGTCATTTATCACGTGGCTGCCATCGTCCCCGTTGAATTGCGCATTTATGAATATAAATTAACCGACTTATTGAGTTTAAACTGGAAAGTTATTAATAACTTGACTCATAACTGCTGCAGCTAGGGTAGTTTAGCGGGAACCTTAACAGAAGTAATCTAACTCTGTGCGGAAATAGTAGAAACAAACGACGAACGACGTGATCTTACCAATTTTTCAATTAAACAATGCGACTGAAAACACCCATCTAACTGTATAACGCATCCCATATCCATTCTTGGACTAAATTTTTTTTTTTTTTCAAGCAAAACGAAACTTTCCATTAATCGATTCTTTGCATTATATTGAAAATTTGAAATGACTTGTGACTCGACTGCATGGAGTTTCTGACTCTGTTAATTTGACTTTTGCTTTGAACTCGTAGTCTAAGAATGGGACCAAAAGTCAGCGTTGACTTGATTTATCCGAGTGTTTTATGGCCAACCTCGTAAATTTCGGATTGAACTTAGCCAAGGCGCGGAAAGAGGGTTTGGGTTTGGGTTGAGCTTTGGGTTCCGTTACCCAGAGGAGGAAGAAGAAATACCGGGATGGTAAGAGGCAAAAGCTAGGCCCAAGCGATGCAATTAGTTTCTTGTCAACACCCCCGCCCGGTTAAGGTAGAGCGACCTTCGCTTAATTACCAAAGTCCGGAAGCGAAGGGCGCGAAATTAAGAATTTTACAAGTTCTTATTGCCATTTGCAGGTTATACCACGTGCAGTTAGATTGATCGGCAAAAACTTGAGACCTCCACTTTCACCCTGCAGCGCATACCGTAGCTTTGCACCATCTGTGAATTAAACCTAATTTAGTTAAAATCATTCTTCTTTCTTTCTTTTATTTTCTTTTTCTTTTTTAACGCGTCCCCTATATCAACACCGACCATTAGAATATAGGATTTTCTCACATCACCAGCTTCAGGTAGCCATTAACCAAAATATAGGATATTTTTTATGTACCCGGCGTTTTTCGAGACCCGGTTGAATACAAGGAGAAAAAGAAAAAGGAAACGTAGGAGAAAAGTGTGCGTGATGAGGTAACGCAACGCAATACCAAAAAAAATCTAGGGTGAAATTGGACGGCCAATAAGAGAAAGCACTAGTAGGGTGAAAACTCTCTCTACTTCGCGGACGAGGGGTTGTGTAAGCCGTTTTATACTTTTATCCAGTTTGTTCAAAGAATATTGCTGTCAATTTGCCGAAGGCAGCTAACATTCAGCCATACCAGCTGATTCTCGAACGCGAATCTGGATTTCATTAATATTTATGGGGTGGAAAGTATTACCGGCGTAGATATATACCCCGAATCCATAAATATAACTTAACTTCGAGTTTCGACCACATACCAGAAAACCATTTTCAATCCCCCTATACATTTCATTTATACCTACGCGTAGAATAAGTTTCATAACTCGTTTGTAATATATAAGGTATGCTATATACCTATATGCGTGGTTTCCAGAATCGCTTGAGCTTTTCTGTAGTCAAGGGGGGAAAAATAACTTTTTTTTTTTTTCGCCCATTATGAAATGTCGATTCCATTCATATCTTCTATTCTGCGTACGCGTAACTGGACCGGTTATTTTTCTGTGTTCACAGGCAACCCGGATATCCTGATATGCGGAAATTGCAGAGAAATGTTTACAGACCTCGGTGAACTTTTAGAACACAAACGAAATTACTGCAAACTACGGTTCACTTGTAAATGTCACACATTTAACGGAGCAACGCCAAGTGAGTAAAAATTCTGCATTGACGTAAAAACCATATTAAGCTACAATCAATGAAAGAAATTAATCATTTGTTTTCTCTTGTCATTTTTGTTTTTTTTCATACAGAAGGCGATTCCACGGCCGCGTTGCTCTGCGTTCTATGCAAGGATGCCTTTCCCTCGGCGTGGGAACTGATGGTTCATGCGCAAGCGGCTCATATGATTAATATTTACGAATTGGGAACTAGACCGCAAAGCCCGAGATCTGGACAAAGTCCGTCACCCCACAGCCCGAGCCAACTTGCTAAGGAAACCTCCCCCTCGCCGCAGGATCTTCTCCAGGTGAATAATAAAAAAAAAAAGAAAATTTATCTCCCGATTCGCTTCTTTTCCTTTTTTCTCTTAATTTTTCCGTTGATTACAAACTAACATATTAATTACCTACTCAATGGAGAAAATGTACGTTGGGTGTGTCGCGGGAGAGATTGGTGGTATTATAAGTGGTGAAGCTTCACAGCAGGCGGGATGGGAAGCCGGCCAGAAAATCGGCGAACCATTGAAACAACTAAACCCCCTGGTATCTAATTATAAACGGCATTGTTCAACGTACATCGAGAAGACGGTGAGACGTTGCAGGAAGAGTAGAGGCGTTCAAAAGTATTCCGTTCAAGAATAAGATAGTGGTATATATAGATAGAATACCCGATCTGGTGTACCGTGTATAGCACGTGTTTAAATAGCTTTCAGAAATGCGTGTTCATGCTGAGCAAACTTAAATTATTTTTAAGAATCGTGTAAATGGATTATCCAACGAAGCGAGAGACGGAATCGCTCGACAAAAGCAGTTTGCGAAGAACATTAAAGGAGCCGGTATAGAAAAGAAGATAGTATAAGGAGAGGAGAAGCGAAAAGTAAAGTAAACGAGAGTATAATAAATGAAAGTAAAAGAAAGGAAACCGGATTGTTGGCTCTTCTCGGAGAAGATTGTAATGGGAAATTCAGTTTCATACTTTTAACAGGTCTAACTTTTCAAATGGCAACAAACACGCGTCGATCCTGCTAACACCCGTAGGGGTTGCATAATTTTCCCCCTACAATTTCTCTCCCTTTTTTTTCCTGCGCTCTTCACCGTGGGCCGTTCTTCTCATTTCGCTGTCAGTGACCGACCTCGATTATTATCCCTAGACTTTGAAAAGCGTAGTTTTTGAATAAAAAAAAAATTCGTACAGTTATACAACTCTCAAGTGTGCAGAGTAGAGTATAGAAATTACATACCAATCTTACCGCGATAACAAGAATAACAAAGTAATGTTGAATCGCTGGAACAAAACGTCCGACAAAGTTGCCCTTTACAAAATACGTAGACCAGCGTATACGCGCCACCATAATAACTAAAAACACACCCCATCGGTGAGTTTCTGCAATTGAAACACGAGCTATTGTCTAAGAGCAGTCTGAATCTTGACGCAATCTAGTTTGCATGTAAACAAACTTGTATCCAGCGTAGAAAATGTAATCCACAACTCGTACTTACCGCTTATTAATTAGCGGTTCTTATCCCCGTTTCCATCCTCGCCCTACAATCAACCTCCTCACCTCTTCAGCTTCCTCTTTCTCTATCTCGACTGCTTCCACTTTCAGTGGAATTCAACCGGCAGCTATTCACTCGGAATCTCCCTTCGTTCCTTCACCCCTCCTGATTCACAACGGCAACACTAGCAACAGTGGCAGCATCAGGGTAGAACTGAAATTAACGGACGAACGGAAGAGATCCACCTCTGCCACCGAGCTGCGATAACTATCTCTATACATATACGCGTCCCTTCAATCATTTCCCTCTTTTCCGACCCCGTCACTTCCCCCCCCCCCCTCCCCCCTTCATGGACCCGCCATTTTACCACCTATTTCCAAGCCAAAGGTCGAAAATTTAACTCAGCTTTCTTACGACCTCCAAGAGATCCTGCAGGGGCATTTTAATTGCTGTTATAAACTCTTTCCCTAAGACGCGACTGGGTGATGACGGTTGTAATACCTAATTACTTTGCCGCATTAACGGGGGAAAAAAAAAAAAAAAAAAAAAAACTGCTGAGAAATAGAGAAAAGAAAAAAAAAAAGAAAAAAAAAAAAAGGAGCAGCTGGAGTGTATAATACTACCGGCTATAAAAGAGATCGGAATTCTACTGGTTTCATATACGATATTTTCATCAAAGGGTACGCGGAATATATAAAAGCTGGAGCTACTTTTTTAATAGCCTGCTAGGAAAAGGAAAAGAGGGTATAAAAATTTCCTGCTCGCTTGACCTCTGCGCTTTTTTTACGTGCGCATATATATACCTATTTATTTTAAATGCTCCTAGCTAACCGAGACTAATCTGAGCTCGAATCTCTTCTGCGTCTGTACGGTGGTTGAGTAGATTTTCTTTTTCCCTGTTTTCAGGTAATTTTTTTTTTTTTTTCTTTCCTCTTCTGGCTTCTCGTTTTTTTCCATCCGGAAGTAGAAAACAGGCCCACCCTCCCGCAGGGTCAGAACAGCCGGTCGGTCCGGGCGACGAATTAAGCTTTCGCCTCATTGTTAGCAGGGTTAACAATAGCTACTCCTCACCCCTACGTCAGGATGATATTCAACGTAAAATAAATACCTTAAACCTTATAATGGCGTAGAAAAGCCAAGGGCAAAATGACGAGGTGTATAGTTCGTTAAAATGAAATTGCAAATATTGCGAGGTTCTCAGGTTAAGTAATCTTCGGGAATGACAATCCCGCCCCAAGGTACATCCAACTCTGATCATTCACGTAGCATTTTCACCTAAATGGACGTGGACCAGAGACGATGAAACGATCTAGTACCGATCCTAGCTTTGCTCTATTACTTACTCCTCTAGGGTTAATTTCTCAGAGGTCAAGTCTCCCGTGATGCTGCAGTATCCGGATCAATAAATCTTTAACGTATACGTTACACCGCGTTGTTGTATAGCGTCGTCAAGAATCCATTACACGTTTATAGATCAGAACCAGAATCGGAGCGAGAGGCTATTGAATACCGGAAATCAACGATGCCCGCTATCGCGTCCACAGGCAAATCGCTTAGAATTTCTCCAAGATTATTTAATGAGTGGGATCACCATCACGTGTCCATTTCACTAATCAACCGTCGATAACGTGATCCGGAAAATCGGCTAATTGAATGTCCATACACGGGTACGAACGAGACAAGAATTTACAGGTCTCGTGAATGAACACCGGAAAAATCGTGCATAAAAATATCTAAAAATATCGCGGAAAGGTGAGAAGATAAATGAAACTCCGTATATAAAATTGTACGTTCCTGCAGTTCATAGACGTATATAATCCTTATTATATAACAAACCTGAGAGAATAGAGGAGATAAAAATCGTTAAAGCCATTATTCTCTTGGGTAACTAACCTTATAATACAACAACTACCTACACCCTACTACAGGGTTTCGTGTCGTTTGGAAACTGCGTCCACTTGTCCGGAAACTATAAACAACTCTAACTTCTTTTTCTCGGTCTCCATAACAGGTGCACGGTGCAAACTATATAGACACCGTACATATAACGTATACATATATATATTCCAATCAGTTAATGAGATTAATCCCCACCTTTGTTACGCACACATATAATCGCATATAAAACATGACCACGTTTACGTGTTTGTACAGCGAATGATCTGTCGATCGAGTGATGGATTGGACGTTTCGGCCCTAACGGTTGGGCCCCAGAGGAACATGAGAGCCGCGGTAGAATCCAGAAAATACATGGGGGGGGGGGGGGGGGGAAACCCCTCCAGCTCGTCACCCCCATCGCTCACATACTCTTTTATATACGTACACGTAAACCTGTACACACATGCATACGTAGTTTTTTGTACAAAAAAAACAGTATTCGATCTTTCTCGAACCAGTTCTCTTGATTACTGCAACGTTGTACCTGCCAATCCCTGGCCCCCTCCCTCTCTTTTTCCCCTCACTTCTCTGTTCAAACGTGTGGTGCGGTGTTTTGCGTGTTTTACAAATCCACTAAAACAACCCCCATGTGATTTGCACCATTAGTAGAATTACTCGAGTATCGATACGTTTTACAAATAATACAACGGGTGTGTTTTATTTCCAGTGACACACATTACATAGGTATACCTATAGAGAGAATTGAAGATAGCTCGATAAATTTTCAATGAAAAAATTCAAAGAAGGGAACTAAATCGCATGAATCGGGATGAGCGGAGTCAAACATATCCGCAAACGTCTGCGGAACATCTGAATTCAAAAGCCAGTTGCGTAAATCAAAGCGTATTATAATGAAGGATAATTGCGGTTGCCTGTTACCTGATCAAAGACGTCTAGAGGTCGTGTTAGGACCACAAATGTTTCGCGCAAACAACGCGACTGACTAAATAGTCAATCTATAGTAGACGCTCGTACATGTGCTGTGTATAGGACTTCTCGGTGACATCTAACGGGAGCGATTCCTGAACGTGCTGGTTTCGCAAAATAAATATAATTATCAAACGAAGGGAGAGTTGATGAGAGCGATCAAATGTTTCAATTATCTCGATTGATGTGGGTGATGAATTATTAAAAATGTATCGTCGAAAATTTAGCCGAGTTATTCTACTTTAACCAGTTCTACGTACATCTACATAGTCTGGATAGTCTTCTAAGATATAGTCTATAGTCTAGAGTAGGTATTGGATTTTACGATTTGCGAGATCAAGAACATGGAAGATGAATATACCCTATATACGAGGGCGGGATGAGAAAATGCGAGGGTAAAAAGTTGAGAGGAAAAAGTATGAAGAAGGATAGAAAGAGGAAAAAAAAGAAGAAGATTATGTAGAAAAATGAGAGAAAAAGTAGAATAAACTAAAGGAGAGTAAAAAATGAAATGAAATAAAAAAGAAGAAACTTTATGTACACCGTACCCGTTCTCATAGCTTCCGTAAAACTCAATTGGATCGTCGTAGTCGTAGTCGTCGGTGCCTTTGCTGCGGGAATACCACGTTCTTATCCGTAGACGATAATGAATTCTCTCTCTGCATTTAATTTACTCCTATCGCGGTGAGATCTTACAGACGTCCGACGCAAATTGTCCTCAAGAGGGATAAAGAAGCGAGAACGGGAATAGCGGATAGAAATATAAACCGGATAGATTCTTGAGCTGAGTTGTACAGAAAATTATCGTAATTTTAGCTGTCGTTGAGGGTTGCCATGATTTCTTCGATTCGGAACTTCGTGTTCGCAAGACCGTACGCGATGATTGTGTCAGCTCGGGTAGAAGAATCACGAGCGTATATGTGATGAAAAGAAGAGCGAATATAAAGAAATGAAATAAAGTATGAAGGAAAAAAAGAGAGTATACGTATATGTATATATGTAAACGTAGAGAGTAGAGGAATTGGTCCAAGGCTCACGTGGATAATTATTTTCCGAGAAGGCGCTTTGTTTCGAATAATTACCATTGTCCCGTTCCCGGGACTATTACGTACGCCATCCACAAAAGGAGATCAAAAGGAAAGATACTCAGACACTCGACTGCTGTAGGTACTGTATACTAGGAAGAGAAGAGAAGGGCGGTAAGGGAGAGTTAGGCTCAGAGACGCGAAGCTGCAAAGAAGGACGAAGTATACCAGGGGATGAATATCTCCTCTATGTGCTATATGCGTCTCTGCAACGAAACTGCACCCTCCCCCCCGCAAAGACCACCCTGCAACTCATAGTCGACGAACAACCGCGCACCCTCTGCTGTTTCACGGACATCATATCCCAAGGGAGTTGCTTCTATCCTCCTTTTTTACATCTAGCTAGAACATTCCGGCACCGCTCAAGAGGCAAAAATTTTTTTCTTTGATTATTCCTTTGAAGAAATATGCGCCAGATGAACTAGATGTATATGTATTTCGATACCGCAATATTAAACTCCGAGAAAGTACTAGAAAAGTCAAAGTCGATCGGTACATAGCTGTTAGACGGTATGCGTCGTGTTTTTTCTTCATTTTCAAATTTTACTCGTATATCTCCCTCAGGTACGGAAATAATTGTATTTTTTTTTGAGTAACCTGGACCACCGAGTACTTCCAGTATAACGAGTTATATGTTTATAATTGGCCTCGCCTACTTTAGCACGTTTCGGAAAGGAGACTCTTGCAATGTGCACGTTGAAATTCAGAGTTGTTAGTTGCAGTAACGCCTCGGGGTGGAAAATGGGGTCATGTTAAGTGTCGCGGAGGTAGAGAGTCTGAGCCACTTTCACCACGCCCAAAACTACCCCACAACCCTTCTATCCACAAGACACTCAGTATAGAGACCATCAGACAGTGAAACACCTTCAACAACCTACTAACAACTCGACTAATAGCTGGTGTAACTTCCACTTTCCTACTCTTTCGCCTCACTTTTCTTACCCCGGATAACTTTTAGCTCCTATTACTGCATTTCTCGAATCCTCATAATAATTATTTTTCACCGTAATTTTCCAGTGTGATGTTCGTCGTGATTATTTTATCCACGTTTTTTAACTCATTTTCTGATCGGCAGGAAAACAAAAGACTGGAAAGCGACGAACGTGCGGAAGAAGAGGACTTGGATGGCCACGAATTACTCCCTTCACCCGACAGTGGCAAATCAACAGACAACGAAGGAATACCATCACCAATTAAATTGCGTTCAGGGGTACTCGGTTCCGACCACGAGGACTGTGACGAGCTTATGGATGTCGAGAATACCGCACAGGCCTGCATCATGCATGCGCTCAGCATTGTAAGTGGAAAGAAAAAGGAAAAAAATTATTTTCACTTTTCAAAGTTTTGACTCTGATGTTCGATAGTGGGAATGTTAAACAGCTTTGCAATTATATTCATAGTATTATCCAGTGAATTTCTAGTATACAATAAGGTCTATTTTCTAGGATCTATTCGCGTCCTATTTCTCTCCAGTCATTAATCACGCTCTCCAAATGCCCAGGATCCGATGATCCCCCTATACACAGCGCCGCACGAGGTGTATACCAATAATTACCATACAGTTGTTATCCTTTGCGTTGTGCAGAAACAGCACCGCCAACTACCATAATATTCCACAAACGGTATAACATCTACATACACGTACAGGGTACATACCTATGTGCTTCCCATAAACGGGCATAATAATGGCACCTGGTACTGGCCACATCGCACTTCCAATATGCGCACCTATCCTTACCCTGGAATAGAAATTCCTGGAATAGAACACCCAGTTAACGGCGCAGAGATACCGTGTACACGATGAGAGGATCATACCGTGAGGCTTGACCAATGGTCATCGCAGCCAGAATATAGGCTCCGAATTTATACCACGGAGCTTTTATCACCGCTCGTGAATAAATCAATTTCCTGTCTTCAATTATACCCTAAATCCGTACAGTGAAGATTATACGACGGGAAAGTTTTTCATTTATTTATCCGAAGAAAGACGAAAGTATGAAAAATAAATAAATAAATTCGTCAATGGAAGGATAGAAATTAATGTTAAATTTCTGGAACAGATGTATTAATATAGATGATGCGAGTTAGGTATGTACATACATGACCGTGCGATGAATTTGTGTTAGCCTCTGTGGTTATGTAGCAAAATACATACCGTAACTAGCAACTGTGGGTAGATATTATATAGATTGCAACATATACGTAGATATAACGTGAAAGACAATTCGTTCGCACGACGCGTTTCCCACAATGCACTACGAATTTATCTCCCTATTCCCTTTCCCCGAGTCGAGAGTAAAGCCTCAGCGAGTCGTCGGAAAATGTCCGATATGACAAGCACGCGGCATACCGAGTCACACCTTCCTTCGCTTCCAGTTACCACCTATTTCGAATGCTACCTCTATTATACAAGCTATATACATTTCACGTTCATCCTGGATGCAGTCAGCTTCGCGGAATTAATTCCTCGAATTTCGCTTTATACGGTTCCGCTCACATACGCTGCTGCCCACTGTATAATGATTTGACATTCGTACATAGAAATACGATAAAATTTACACAGATTTCGAAGGAACAGCTTCATCCGCTGACGGCTGATTCGACTCGGAAAGAAAAAAGTAAAAATGAATACGTGTAATAAAATGACTTTTTTTCTATTCTGATTTCAGGATTCATCTTTGGAACGTACGTCGAACGCGAGCTCGCGAGGGGGTCAATCGGACCCGGTTGTAATGGCGTTGACCAACGGTTCACTTTCAGCAAAAGAATGAACTGGACTATTTAAAGATTTGGTCTTCCCTCCTACTATATTATATTATATACTATACTATACTATACGTGCGTGGAAGTTTTTCAACTTCCGATTCACCACCAATCAGACATATCGGGGACATTATACCCGTCTGTAAATAGCTTGAATGTCCCCCAAATTAACCCTTACCCCGCATTTTTCCTTCCATCCATTTCATTACCCACATCCCTATTATAAAATTACCTTCCATACGAACGGAGAAAAAAAAAAAAAAAAAAAACCAACAAAATTCGTATATAACCAAAACACACGTACATATAAAAATCTATCCACACGGACTAAATACGTAAGTATACATAAAATATCATTGAATTAATCGAAGAATATTTAAAAAAAAAAAAAAAAAAAAAGAAAATGAAAAGAAAAATTTCTTAGCAAAAGGTGGATCGGTGATTCGTCATTGAAAGCGTCCAGATACCAAGAGAAATATTTAAAAAGAAAAAAAATGAAATAAAATAAAAACGAAATAAATAAACAAAAAATGAATAAATAAAAAAAAAAACAACATATTCAAGGGAAAAAAAAAAACAATTAGAAAATATGTAATAAACTCGCCAATATATATATTTTGCTACTATTAATTAAATATGGAATATAAATCTGAAGAAATAAGTTTGGAATATTTCAATTCCCAGCTGTTTTTTCTTTGGTTTTTCCAAATATAAAAGTCATTTACTCGATTCTCACATATTGTACATATTAAATAAATACGATTAATGTTAAAGGAAACAAAAACGAAAAAAAAGAAATAAAAATGAAATATGGTATTATTTTTTAGTAAGAGAAGAAATGAATAAAGAAAAAATCAACTTGTAATAATAAATCGATTATAATTGTTACGCCCGATACTGGACGGATTCGTTGACGACAATCCCGTGATCAAATACGTCTTAAGTAGGCAACGTTTTAAAAAAACACATAGAAGAAAAACAAAACAAAAGAAAGAAAGAGAACTCGAAATTAAAAAAAAAAAAAACAGAGAAAGAGGAAGTATCCAAAATATTGTAAATAAAATTCTCTCGGACGAGACTTAACGTAAGATGTATACAGCTATACGTGTATAATAAAAAAATTCTACCGCTTAACGTGACCGAGTCAAAAATTTTACCTATCAAACGATAATTTATTGATTTATAGGCCTAACAATGTACGTATGAGCACATAATCATTATAATGGATATTTGAGGACGTTAAAAATTGAGTAAAAAATATCGTCGCCTCGGCCACGTGTACAGCTGCTCTCTATCGATAAGTTACGTAATACTCCCTTCTTCATTTGGACAAAAAAAAAAACGAACAGAGAAAGAAGGAAAAAATGAAAAATGATAAAAAAAAAGAAGATAAAATGAAATAAAATAAAACTTGTGTGCGTGACGTCGCTTACTTTAACATAAAGCGTATGGTGGTAAGCTCTCACACATCCTCCTGCAGTCTCTTAATTAAATAATTAATTAAATGAATCACTGGAAACGAAATGAAAAGAAAAATGAATCATTCAAGTCACATTTAAATCTGCAGCAATACGATTAATTATACGTTTTCACATGTTCAATTATTGTTGCTGAGAAATGTGAATATTAATTACGAATACGGTAGGTTTTAAATTAAAAAAAAAAAAGAAAGAAAAGAAACAATTATCACGAAGAAACGTTTTCAGCGATGATAAAAAATAGTGAATTTATAAATTGTATATCTAATAAAATTGATAGTCGCAAATCTAGTCAGAGATGAAATATATCTGCAACAGAAATTGCTGCTATACTGCTAACGATGAAAATATACTTTGCAAGTAATAAGAAAAAAGAATAATAAAAAAAATTAAATAAATAGATAAAAATTCTATCCTATCATCGTCACAGATTCACCGATAAACGACTCAACTACTGGTCTCTTAGTGCCGAATATTTGATTACTAGGCTATTCTGTACTTTATTTATATCAAAAGCATATTTTCAAAACCTTTATTAACGTACTAATATTGAATGAATTTAAAAAAAAAAAGAAAAATGTTAATAAAAATAAAAAAAAATAAAAACGGATTCAAAAATGAGGAATAAAAAATACATTTGTCAACATAATATGAAATTAATGAACTGTAAAGTATATATATACACATATATACATATATATATATATTAAGAGCGAATTTTGGCGAGAATAAAAATGAAGAAAAAAAAGAAAGCAACCAAAAAAAAAAAAGGAAAAAAATTCTGATATGCAAATATAAACTGATAATGAAAAAATCAAGAGATGATTACAAGGGGTGGCAGAAACTTTGCGATTCTCTTGCTGTATAATCTGATGTTATACTCGTATTAATTTATTACTATAGGAATAGAACCAAAGGTTATTTGTTCATTGTCGTATATAAACAATGTTTTATGTATCATTATCATCTTAATAAAAAATACGTTACGTCTTTTAATTACACGAGTTATAACTCTCTATAAAACCTCTCCCTCATTTTGCTTCTATGCGATAACTATAATTACATGCAGGTAATTAGCATTTTAATTGAAAATAAAAACTCCAATTAATTTGATTTTATGTATTTTAAATTATGGCTATTTCTTCTCTTTTTGTTAGATGTGGCGTTGTCCCGATCGTTATTTTATCAGCATATGTTTGCGAAAATTTTCAAAGTTAGCAATATTCACAGGGTGGTATAATGTATGCTGAGAAGTGCAGAAAAATCTACCAGAAACGGGTAAGACCAAAAACGGGATCGCGAATATTTTTGGGATCATTAGGATGTCGGTTCGGGTTTGCTGTACGCGCACCATTATTTGACCCTTGCGAGTGAAAATTGTAGGTCCGAAAGGAGGGAGAAGAGGACGAGGAGAAGGAGGAGAGGAAATTCGTATAATCACCCAGAATCCTGCAGGAGTTTCTATAGTATATTTAACTTTCATATGCGCGAGATTCCCGGTAAGCTAATCCTTGCTGAAAACTAAACGCCAACGCATCTGGCGCAGAACTTCGCGCGAAAAGGGATAAAAAAAATAAAGAATAGTTCTTTGTGTTCGAAAGATTCGTACCACGAAATTTCGAAATACAACGGAAATGAAATCTGGAGACACAGCTGAGTAAAGAGTTAATAGGAAAACAGTGCAGAATAAAAAGCACGATAAAATTATAGAAGAAACTTATGGATCGTTGAAAAGTTATGGCTTCAATTCCGTATTTTTGCGGGTGTGAAAAACGGTCACATTGGTAGGGTGTTTCGTTATTAATACGAGATCGCACGAGTAGCTGGGGTGCGAGAAAACGAGAATAGAAAAAATGAAATATTATATATATTTCGAAATAACTCAGACCGCAATAACGTTGATTACTACATGTGATGGTTATATCGAAGTATTAATGACGGTATAGAGGCACATAATATAATCGGATAATTAAATTTGTCGGAAATATTACAGCTATTTATTGTTGAAAGTTATTATAGTAGAACAACATTCGCGTATTATATTCCCCTACATTTGTCCAAAATTACGTGTAATTTGTAACTATCCTAATAACCAATTCAGCTAATCGTGGTCGACACGCAACCTGTGGATGAATCGAAAGGTAACCCCAAAAGTCTATTTGCAATACGAGTTCCCTACAAAGGAGAAGGATCGAGGTAACAATATCTTAGGAATGATGATTTCAATCAATTTTCAAAGTGAGGAAAAAATGGAGTACGTATTTCAGATTTTTTTTTGTTTCGCTACTCGTTTAAATAGGTGGTCGGTTACAATCCGATCACAGGTGTTGCTCAAAATCTTGTTTAAAATTAATTAAAGTTCAATTAATCCGGTAAACAACTAAGCAGTACTTTATAAACGAGCCTTGCTACATTATCACGTCATATAAAGACTAGGGTGGAAAAAAAAAAAAAAAATCTTGTATAATTAATTACCTCGATCAATCTTAATACCAAGTTAAAGCTTTTATTAATTAACCAGATAATGGGTACCACTTCTTTTATATACTTTGCCCCGACTCACCTCGCCTCATATTCTCTTTGCGCTAAAGGCAAGAAAAAGATCAGTTTTAACCTTCCCTTTGATCACCGGGCAAAGATCGTTAAACGAGAAAAAGCAGAAGACGGAAAAAGAGAGGTAAAGAAAAGAAAAAAAAAAATGCGAAGAAACATCCCCTTCAGGAATCCATCCGGGGTCCGGTTAGTCATGTGAATTTTCATATAAAAATTACTCGAATAAACAGCACCTTCGTAAAGGGATATTATCGCGGACGCCCACCGGGGCACCCTTAACCTTAAGGGATAGAAGTAAAAAGGGGGGTAGAAAAGTTCTGTCACGGGTGTCAAATATTCGGTTATTGATGGATCGTAGTATACATATAATTCAACTCGCAAGGGATATATAGGAAGAAAACTGGGGACACGTCGCTGCGCACAAGGGTGTTGCGAACCGAAGACGACACTGTCCGTTATTCCTCGAGCTTAATTGACAGACGTGTACCCACCTCCTTTGCTCAAAAGAATGGACAGTTTGTTCTTCTCCTTTTTCTTTTTACTGTTTCTTCAAAAACATTTTTCACCACCTGTTTTGTAAAAGAGAGATATGCAGACAGAAAGAATGGAATGAAAAAAATAAAATTTGGTCTGAATTTTTGTAGTAAATATTTCTGATCAGCTTCCTTTTACGCATCCAACGCATCTTCAATAGCCATTTCGCTAACAATAAGTAAAGACAGATTACCAATTCCAAAAATTGTACAACTGAATGATGAAAAAAAAAAAATAATATGATAATCAAAGTGTACGCAACGATAACGAAACCGGTAACGATATCAAAAGCACTCAGAATATTACGAAATGCAGTATAATACTCACACATTACATAGGTGTATCAACCTCCTACCTGTATAGGGTGACGTTAATGAAATGAACTCTGACTGATAAAAGCCATCGGCGGCGCACCCTTTTCGCCGAATACTTCGACATTTTTACACACAGTAGATATTTGAAAATGGACATCGCTAGTCGTAACCTTTTTCGATTACATTTCCCTTATCACCGAACGTGTTATCCGGCAAAATAGCGTAAGTAATTATTATCCTGTTTTAACGCCCTCAATTTTTTCGCGCTCTTTTTTATTTTTTTAATTACCACCATAAACGTCTTCTGCAAATGAGAAGGTGATTTGTACACAGCATAGGGTGCAGGGTGTGAGAGAATTTTGTTATCTTTTGAGGTAACTTGTCTTAAGGTGTTTTGTTTTAATTTACTTTCATTATTTTTTTCTCTTTACTCGCTTTTTGAAATTTATTTATTTTGTTTATTTGGTACAACGTAAAAGAAAAAACTCTTGTTCATTAACGAAGCAAATGAGTCCTGCAGCGAACGCGACGCTAGAGAGTTGCATATTGGCGTCGCGTCGTCCCGATATTTTCTTGCGACTCGGAGTCGACGCTTGGCGTCGCGTCGTGGCGTACATATTTAAGACCTTTCTAATTACCTAGCGTATACCTCTTATATCCAACATTTCCAAGATACAAATATATGAAAGGACCTAAACTATCAGAGAAAGTTGCAGAGCGAGTTATTCTTTTTAATTTGCTCTTATATTTACGTGACCAAGGAGCTGGATTATTGTAAATTGTTTTTTTGTTTTTTACTCATAGGGTTTTGAGATAACAACGGAAAGAATTCAGAGAAAACTATAAAAGTGTGAATGTTGATCTATCTCGAGCCGAATCGATCTAGTTTGAAAATTTATTTAATCAATTTTGTCTTTACAGGGAAAAAAAGGACGTTTTTACAGTTAACGATAAAATCCGAGATCAAATCGTGCAGCATCAATTTATGCAAAGCCCGTTCATGTATATCTATGTATATAATTTCTCAAGTGTAACCCTGCACGAGAATATTGTATTTTATTTTCATAAACTCTGTAAAACTAAACTTGTTATAGCCTTCTGTAAGTAGCTGGGTAAGAGGCACTCTGTGAAACTAAGAAGTACATAACAGAAATAACCGTTTTCAAGACTCCTGGAGGCGTAGGTTCTGCAACAACCCTAGGCTTGGAGGTTATAGTATACGTAACTACTGCAACACAAGGTGCTGGTGGTGCAAAAGCTCGAGTGAAGAGAGAGTAAGGGTTTGGTTAGAGAAAAGTTTGGATGCAGAAAACCGAGGGAAACTATCGAGAAACTTTGGGGTGCCGCTGCGGGCTGCACTTCGGACTATACGGGACTCTGGTTCCCCTTAAAGCGGTAACCCTTGTAGTTGGAAAAGCTTAAATCTACGATATTCCAACACTCTATACTAGGACATGACGTCGCTCCAAAAATCGATGACAAAATCCTCTCAGTTATGGCCTCGAAACGATCAATAACACATTTATCGATAATATGGTGTTAAAATTTTATATTCCGAACGGGGTGGTAAAAACCGATGAAATATTAACGGTCTACTGACCGGAAAGGTCTAAATTATCAATCAACCAGACGTTATTTCAGATTTGACTTTTTTCTTCTACGTCATTTATCTTCCCATCGCCATCGTCAAGTACCGAGTGAATGAACTGATGGGATTTAAGTATGGACGAAAAAAAAAAAAGAAGAAATCATTCGATTCGACGATAATTTCTTCGATTCATCGCGTGGCGGAAAGTTTAGCTTTCCACATATTCGACACTCACAACTTTTTTGCTTGAATCAGCTCACCTGACTTTGTGAACGCGGTTACAATGTCCATGATTGGCAGAAGAATTAGATTGCAAACACCATGTCCTACAGTAAACTAAATTTTCAGATTCCACATATCTAGCTAAAGACCGATAGAAACTATAGCAGAATCCAAAATCGGGAATAATAGTCGCCCATCAAGAACTTCGGGTCTCTGAAAATCCCCAAGATTTCATTGATATGAAGGATCGGAAGTTGGCGCGTTTCGGTGGTTCATTAACGTTCGCTTCAGGGAATATAATATTTTCCGTTATTGCTCTTCACGCGACAACAGCGCATCATTTAGTGCTCGAAGTTACGCAGGTATAATGACTTTTTGTTAATATACAGTTGAGTGATCTACGTTATACGTGTAATTCACGGGGGTTGATTTCAGCTGGTGATGCGAGCAGATTACAATGATGGATGAAGAGGGTGATTTCGGGGTGGGTTTGCAAAGGGTGAACTGACCTCAACTCACCCCGACATTAATCCGGCGTACGTAATAACCCATACGTACAACCGTGTATAGTAAATTGTTGATTTTGTTGGCTAACGACAACTTTAATCTGTTCTATATGCGACATAGCTGGAGTCAAAAAATTGTCAGGGGATGAAGAAGAATGAGATTTTATTAGTCGAAAGAAAATACGCTTTGTTCCAGTTCGAGAGATCTTAAAAATGAAATTTTCTTGTTACGAAATAGCTACGAGGTAAGAAACCTACCGTATATCGTGATAAATATTTTTCTTAATTGCGTTCCATAAATCATCCGCGTTATATAAATCAAATAAATAGAAAACAAAAAAATAGCAAAAACTTTAGTTTTCTCTGAGAGAAGAAAGAGTAATTTCGTGTTAAAGATTTCATAGTAGGTGGATATAAAACGCACGTGAAATTTGTTAGACGTGTTCCTTCTAGCGACGAAAAGATAGTACGTATAAGAGGAACTTGAACAAGATCTATGCGAGCCAATATCATTAAAGTTGTAGGAAGGGTTGGCCAGTTCTTGCGTCCCAGAGTAGGTATAGTATAGACGCAACAAGCACTATGTCTTTATAAGGGGAGGCTCTGGCGTTAGGCACGTGTTAGGCGAGCCTTCGATTTCTTTGGATTTATTTCGATGTGTTAGGACCGGTAGAAATAGAAGTAGAATGAGAAGGAAGTGAAGGTTTCGGGGCTATATTGCGGACTAGGGTACGAAAAATGGAGTCTCCTATCGGACAGGTATTGCCAATTTGTCCGGATATTAGACCAAGCGACATTTAAATGGTTCGTTGTTATTGTTCGATCTATTTTTTCTTTCTTCGTCTTCTCAAATCCACGTCCGATCTCCCCGCGGTGATTTTAAAAATCTCGCCCAATTTTTCTATGCCCATAAATTTATTCATTCGTTTTTATTTAAAATGAAAAATCCCGGCACGCTGGAACGAAACGTATATATCTGTATAATATAACCAGGTGTAATAAAACGCAGGGATCTAAAATCGCAATCGTTAGGGTCGTTATATACGCCGTCATTTCCGGAATTATGTATACCTATACATATAGTTTGAATAATAAACCGTTGATGCCCAATTATACCTGTGCGGCAATTTCATTATTCTCGTTATCAGGTTTTGCGCCTGAAATACAGTTTCTGCACCACCGTGCCAGGCACCTGTGTTCTCGTAACCGTACGGGGAACGTATATGAAGTGTCATTTTGGCGGCATACGTGGCTTCTACAGTAATAACTAGTTCCCGCCATCGGAGTAGAGTTGCAAAAAAAAAAAAAAAAATTGAAATAATAATAATGTGAAATTAAAAAGAAAATGAAAATAGAGAAGAGAAAAAAAGGGTTCTTTATATCCACCCGCTGCTGCACCATATATGAGCGTACGGGTAGAAAATCCCGGAGTCTTGTGATACGTGGACATCTAATTTACCGTGAATTTAAAATCGAAGAACAGAAACAGCGGGCAAGAATATTAATCGTCGATATGCAAATCGATGCGAGTTGATGAAAAAAATGTATGATCGCTTGCAAGGTGGATCTACATGTTCCTATATAATAGTATTAGTAAATATTTCGTTCGTATCTTCCGTTGCACGGGTGTATTTGGACAGTTGGCGTTCATTATTCGGACAGGGGGATTTGGGAAATAAAAATTCATTCGCTGTCAAATTCACGGAAGTATAAGCCTGTCGGATCACACGTGATTTACAGGATACGGTGTGTAGTACTATACCACCTATACCGATTCGATTCTCTTTGTCCTTCTCTTTCCTATAAAACCCCTCCGCCTGTTTTCCTCTGTTTGCCTGATGCTGCTCGTATGTGAAGCCGACCCACCGGACACTCGTGATCACAGCGTACACGCTAAAATTGCGTTTTCACGCCGCCCTATTAATCTCACGTCAGGGAAATCTAGCGCACCGTATATCCGAAGCCTCTATTTACGTACAGGTACAACCTATACTCACATCAATAATAGATGGAATATGACCAGGGAGGTCCGCTCTCTCATCTATGGACGTTATTTTCTTCTTTTTTTTTTTCATTTCTTTTTTATTCATCCATTTTTTTCATCTATGAATTATATTTCAAATTTTCATTTTTAATTGTAGAAATTTGAGACATTCACGTCACACCCACGTCTCGCTGGATAATTCTTTATAATTTTCTGACGTTTTTTTTTTCCTTTCTTTTTTTTTTTGTACCCAAGCGATGTTGTAGCTGTCAGAATGAGAATACCAGACTGGGGAATTGCGAGAACTGACGCCCGCGGCCGTTAATTCGACGCGGTTCTCTCTCCTATATACCGACTAGGGAATCCCTCGTGTCGGAGTGTTTTTTTAATTTCATTTCTTTTTTTACTTTCTTCTTTTTCTTTTTTTTTTTCGCCTCAACCACGCGACATCGAATAACGGAACGCGGAAATCAGAATTGTTCGGAAAATTGCCGATGTAAAGTTATACCACATGGAGAAAAGGAAAGAGATTTTTTTAATTATAAAATTTCCGCATTACTTATATGTGCGACGAGGTAACGTGAAACGCGACGGTAAACGTTTAATATTGCAGGTACGATAAAGCAGAAAATTTCTAATCAGAAGATCGACTCGATATTTTATTGAATGGGATTTCCGAGTGGCCTGACGATGAATCCGCAATTTAAAAAACGCAGATAATCAGCAGAGCGGTACGATAACGAGGATCACGTCAAAGTTATGATTTCATCGGGATAAGATATGTACGTAACGAGCGTTCCAGATATCAAAATAAATGTTATCTTCAACAGCAAATAACAACGCTGACTGACGTTATTGAATCCCATGCAGTATGGGCCAAGTAGATGATAATCATTTTGTATAAATCTATACCTATACGGGTGAATCGGGAGAACAAATCGAATTGATCTAAAAAAGAAAGAAAAAAAAGAAAACAGAATTCTAGAACTGAGCTAGGATTAAAAAAGTGGCTTGAAAAAGAGATGAAAAAAAAAAGAAATGCTGGAGTATACAGAAACTTGAATTAAGTAGAAAAGGACGGTTCTGATTGGACACGCCTTGACTTTATTCCTGAATCGTCCGTGGCTCCATTTCCTGAGTTGGGTGGCGTTTAATCGAATTACAGGCAATCCTTTCGAGTGAACGAGAAAAGAAAAAAAAACGATAAAAAAAAAAGAAAGAAAGAAAAAACCGAATTGCCCTGCTGCAGGACCCCCGGACTAATTACGCTCAAACGAGATAGAAACGGATTAAAAATATATCAGGGGCGAAGGGACTCTTGACGGATGGATCCTACCACTGGACCTCGTCGACCAGGGAAAACCCCTGCAGGATTCGAGGTACACACCTCGTAAGTTGTAGGCTTCTACTAGCCCTACAGGTTTAGGAGTATATATAATATACATGCAATGCCAACAAGGCGTGCTGGGAATTCAATCGGGAGTCTCACTGGCAATCTCTTGAAATCTCTGGCAGGTCTTGACTCCTGTAGGATTTCGGGATCACTGCTCGAATACGTGGATGCCAAGTATATAAACCACTGATTTGTTCTGTCGGTGTTTATTATCTTCTCCACTGTACGTACCGTTTCCCGGAAAAGATTGATCGTCAAAGTACAGTTTTTAATACCAGATAACATTTATGAATGAATTTTGTGTATCGAATAAAAATGAGAAAAACACATTCGACGACAGGTGTATTTCGTCGCTCTATCGGCGCATTATGTGAAAGAGAATGACGCCATGAAAATACATAGAACTACTACTGCTGTCGTGAAGTTCCAGAGCGACGGCGTAAACCTGGCGTGGCAAAGTGGGTGGCATCAATCAACCCTTAAGCTATTAACGCCCTTCACTCATTCCGCCCTTCATCTCTCTCAATTCTCTGAAACATCTAACTCTCTCTAACGTTCGGTAAAGTGGTGTCCCGAATCAAGGCGAGCTCACCAACACGCGAATCAAGGACGAAAAGGGGTTGAGAAAAGGGGTGCACCGCCAACAGGAGTAGCAACAACGATGCCTGGTTTGAGTCGTTGTTTAACAGCTACAGGATGAAGGGAGTTACATAACCCGATTAGAACGATTGACGGATTAATTGGAGAAGAGAAGCTACCGAAAGGTAAAACAATGTCATAATCCATTTTACACAAAAACAACGACGCCGGCTAAAACTACATCATGACAAGCTGATTATATCCTTTTCTGCTGAACAAAATTTTACAGAGTATGAAGGTACATATAATATACGGGAGTCTGGTGATGATTGGGGGATGATTAATTATACGGTCTATACGTAATGGGCGTTGCTCGCATCGACAATATTGCTACTGACGTGTTTAATCTTAATCGGATGTTATACTAGATGAGTAGGGTTGTTCGGGATCCTAAGTCCGAGCGAACGTTTTCCGCACTCTTGACTCTTAACTGTCGACACCTGACACCGTACTGAACATCAGGGTGATTTATATCTCAAGTATTTTGCCCCTCTAGTATCCCGTAACTAATAAAACGTGAAAAGAACAATCTTGCGCTGACGGAATCTCAAGGAGAAACAACAAGATCGTCTCTCTGGGTATACGCGAAGAATGTATGAGGACAAGTACATCAGACAAACGTCGCAATTAAGGGGATATTCTGAGCTACAAAACCTGTAGGTGGCACCTTCTTACGTTATTTCGTTCTTAAATTCTAATTTCAACAATATAATCGCAAATTATTTCAGCAATTTCAAGGTAACTGATTTTATACACGAGTTCTCGCGACTCTCATTGTGAAATCAGGACAGGTAGACAAAATATGTGTGGACTACAAAATTGCTGGGAATAAATAACACCGTATACTATGACCGAACGGTCTGGGGTACCGCCGAAGCTACAGAATGTTGATAAAATAGAAAAATAAAAAACTAGAAAAAAAATTATATACAAAACGAAACAATGGTGGAAAAAAAAAGTTCTGATGAACAAATTTTTCACGTTGACAGAAAATACAGTATAGTTTTGAGCAGCCGTTGCTGCTGCCGCTGCTGCAGGTGTTGTTAATAAAGAGAAAATACAAATTTTAATATTTCATTTTATTGCGGTTGTTGCTGCTGGCCTATACGTATTTTGTACCATAGAGTTCTGTTTTCATTCTGAAATATAATTTATATTCTCGTCAAAAAAGGTCGGTTTAAAATATTCAAAAGCCCAGTCGAACGAAACGAACTAACCAGTTTCGAGATTTTCATCTTCTTCTGAAATAATATAAATCGGATACTATAGAGTGTCTACATTCGTGGGTTTATAATTAATTATTCATACCGAAAACGATACAACGAATCAATATATTAATAAACGTACATTCATTTGACACGGGTAAAGTTGAGGCGTTGAGGTTGACCACCGAACGGCACCGGATATTAGAATTAGATTATTAGAATTCCGAGGTATTTCCGCGATTTATATAAGACTCTTATAGTATCCCAACCACGACTTACGGTTTATATGAGCGATAATTCTATTATCCGAATCACGACTTAAAAACGAGTGATGTTGTCAAAAAACAAAAGAGAAGAAAAAATATCAAAGGAGTCAAATTTTTGTGACCATTTCCGGGCTCAGGTGTGTACTTTTCTTTTTTTTATTTATATACGCTTGTCATGTGCTCTGAAATTCTGGAATACCCTACCAAAAATAGTATAGGTCTGTCGGTGGTATATCGCTGTTCGTCATCCCCTCGTCTAAAAAACTTTTCTCACCCCTTATTTCTTACTTCTGGCATGCAACCCGGCCCCGTGAGTTTCCATTGCATTTAAATAATAAAGCAATAGAATACCCTTCGCACCATTCTCTACTCGCTTCACTCAGCAAACTGAGGTGGCGGTTTTCTAAGACGCCGACTATCTTCTACAAATACGTTTCCGAGAGAAGTAAGGAGCAAAAAAAACTAGGAGAATATTAAATAATGTAAGTTTGAAAATATTTTTCTGCGAAAAAAATGTAACATTGGGACAGCCAAGTTTGCGTACATGCCATATAGATGCCTTTTTCGGGATTAGGGTTGAAGGTGCGAATTGAGTGTAATTTATATACCTGTCTCATCTATTGTCCTGGTGACCTACATTAACAGTGAGAAAGTCATCAACAGGGTAACCGCAGACAAATTAAGCGTCAAGGTTCAAGGATCTATCAAGAAGTTAGGTACTCTTGTGCCAGGATAAGTTAGGTATATACACGTCACACGCCGCCTCCTCAACACTCATTTTCATGGCAGCTGCGCAATTTATAACGAAATCTGATACGAAGAAGGTTTTGGAAATTCGGAGAAATGTCACCATTAACGTTTACCCCGTGTATATACACCAACTGGAAATACCATTTCACTGCGTGATGTTCATTCGCGAATCAATCTAATCGATCGTGTACTTATATGAAGCTGGGGCCCGGAGAATACTTGGAAAATAAATATTCGCAAAAGTTTATTCTTCTTGAAAATATGTGCGTGATAAGTCGGAGTTTTATCGTTCAATTTTGTTGGCGTGAAAATTACGATCTTTTTTGGATTATCTAGTTATCAGCGGGGAGGCATTGTGAAGTTTTCGCTTTACATATATACGTTTGAAAAACGTTTTGGAATGGGAATTATTTTATTCCACTCCGTATACGTTTATACACCTCGTCGTTAAAAAAATTCATGCAAGTAAATTTTATTCGCCACCCTTATACTTTCACTTTAAAAGAAACAATTTCGGTTAACGTACGGTCATGAATAGCGATGATATATCCATTTGCGAATGTTTTTCAGTTTTTCTTACTACGTATCTTTGTGATACTGTATGCAAACCTACGTATTAACTGTAATGATCGCCATAAAACAAACGTTATATGTCAACGAGGGCAAACGCGAGAAATACAGTGGAAGTTTACTGCAGCGTGCAACAAGCTGATATCTTGGAAACTATGATTGGAAACAAAGGAAAGTATAACGGATAAAACTTGAAGCGTTTATAGAAGATTTTGACCGCTACAAATGAAACTATACAATCTGTTTTTTCCAAAATTAGAATAATTCATAGGCCAATTCTATGAAATGGAGAAATGTTAGAGACCATTTTCGGTCGCCACTTAACCAAGTAAGTCACCTCGATTATAACAAAGAAGATGCTAATCAGCCCCTACGCAACAATTTTTCTTCCTACCAAATATTTATCAGTAATGACACATAATTCCGGTCAAGATGAAGATGTTTGTATGAATTTGTTTCATAATATTAAACGATCCATCGATCGATCTCAAACCTACATGTAATTTCTGCATTCCAAGTCGTTGATTGGCCACTGACTCTGCAGCAGGTCTTCTGTTATCTTCTCACTATTGTTAGCAGGGTCAGTAACTGCGTTAAAATGATTCTGCGCCATGAACTTGAAGACCTGAAACATTCCGGCTCGACGCTTTTCAACGAAATACCTCGCTCTCTGCGGTGACCTGAAACCCACAGCACACCAGATTAGTATGATGATAAAAATGAAGGAAAAATGTATTTTATCCGAGGAGTTCACCGATAAAGACCCCCGCTCACTGGAAGACCTGAAACATACAGCAGATCAAATTAGTTTTACATATACATGAAGCTCAATATTTTATAATCGGAGATCTCTGGTAGGCTCAATCCTCTCACTCGAAGACCTGGAACATTTAGCAATATAACGTGAGTACGTGATAACACCAGGTGCGAAATTTCGAATTCGAGCTCTAATTACAAACTAGCTGCGAGACTCTCAACTATAATCTAACACATAGAAAGAAGCATGCAAGATAGATAGAGAGAAAGGGAAGTGGAAAAAGAAAAGCATAGAAAATTGGTGGCATGGTGGTCGGCGATCCTCTTCAATGCAATGGCTTCGGACGCAGCATCCCGCCTCAACTCCGTGCTCCACGTTAGCACAGAGACAAGGGGGTGCGTGTTGCCCAGTCAAACAATCGCTTGGCTTTATTTTCTATTTAAGGACAAGAAGTGAATCTAAAATAAAACTCGACCATTCTGAACAAAAATCCAAGTTTGTTAAATAGATAATTATAAAATTTACATGAATTCTAAACTGAAAATAGCAATCTAATTGAAATGAGTTTTATGTTGGGAACGAGTGACCTGAATGAGCGCAATTTATGCCAAATATCTGCGATTGTAGGACGCTGTGAAACGAATAAACATACCCGATTAAAAACTACCTGCCTAGCCGTTCGCGACGCCTTCCTACCCTCACTTTTGTGCGCCCCCCAACCCAACGGACGATCTGATCGTACCACAGAGTCGAGACTGGCGTTCCCAAGTCAGTCTCAATTCAGGGTTTTTATAAATAATAGCGCACACACAACTCAACACATATGCAGCACCCGGCCTGCCCTTTCCTACCTAATCCACCTATATTTAATTACGAAACTCATTCTCACCAACACAATCATTCCGTAGGCATCAATCATACTACGTGGTTCAGGACTTACTTTGTTGAGTTTCACTGTAGGGAAAGAACGGATTAATACATCCTAGCCCTAGTTTGCTTTTAGAGTTGTTTTTTGAAACATGAAACATCAGAATATCTTAATATTTATAGAAAAATTAGACTGCATTATATTAAAATGATGTAATAACTGAATGGACTCTTTGGCTGATTAGTTTGCTAATTGTAAGACAAAAGCAACTCAATTATATCGAACCTGTATAGTTACAAAGGAATTGATACATTATTTCAAAAACTCTAATCTATACATTATATTATACAATGACACACATAGAAATGTAAACATTGGTACCACCATGCCACGCGATAGGACAGATTGAGGAAAGATAGATAGCAAAATTAAAGCATGCGACTTGCCGACTCTGCCGAAGTTGATTTTTTTCTTCTGGATTCACTGCACTCCGAGGCTGCTGCTCGTCAGGTTTGATATTCTTTGTATCTGCTTACTTGGCCCTTGTATAGAAATCCTTTTGGCACCAAAGTCTCAACATTTCAGTCTTATTTTAGCACTCCAGTTCCATCAGCACGCAACAATCAATCTCAGTACACTACACTGCGCTGCACACTATCTGCAAATTTTCAGAAATTACATTTCAATATGATTCCAACTATAATCACCGTTGACTTTTTTTTACAACTTTTAATTGTATTGAAATACCAGTTACGATCGACGCAATCAACTGGATCACTTGAAAATTTTTCTTGAAAATGATTGAATAATTAACAATTCAAATTAATGTTTTAAAAAGTGATATTTGAAGACCTAGTTTCTGACACCCAAAATTTCCTGTGCTATATTGAATTATTTTTATTTTTATTTTGGTTATTGCGATTCATTTGGTAGAGGAAAGTAACCAAATATGGAATACCATTTTGTTTTCTCGGTATAAGAAATACATTATCACGAATTGAAGGCTTCTAATTATAATAACAATCGGTCTCACATTTTGGCTTAATTTAATCATTTTCTCGTATTTTTAAAATTGATACACATATTCATTTTTATTCAAAAATCGAAGTAACAAAAGAGTAGCTATTTATGGAATAGGTACCCAAATATGGAATTTGCAAATAAGACTGAAAGTTTCTTAAAAAAAAACGCAACGAAAACAGTAACGTCTTTTTTTAAGAGATCTTTATACTTTGGTCAAAAATGAAAAGAGCTTAGTCTGTTAAAATTAACTTATTTTATAACTTGTAGAAATCACACCTAGTAAGTTGCCCTATTCCATATTTGGAATTTTAGACCGGCTTGAACTTGTGTAGTGTTACAAAAATAACAGTAGTAACGCAATAAAAATTAACAAAAACATTTAGAAAAACATCAATGCAATACGCTATATACATAATAATGGTATTTTTACAAACTTATTAACGAGAAACAAATATTTTTTTACATACCTTGGATAGTTTCTATGCACCGGCAAAACAAAACAATCCCGTCGTCCTTACGGCGTTCGCCCGACCAACGCGACCGACTGGGTGTGACACCACAGTAAATAATAAGTGATATAGAAAATAGTCGTGTATTGCGTCTTAACTTTATTGTTTGAGAGAAACAGTGGTATTCCACATTAGGGATACTATTCCATATTTGGTTACTTTCCTCTATAGGATGAGTTTTTTCTTAACTAAAAAAAATTCATTTATCTATTCAAAACAATTTTTTCTTTTAACACGACACACGAGTTCAATCGCGGGCAATGCTGTTTAAACCTTCCCGAAGCCGCCTTTCGTCTGGCTATATCTTATTATCGCCATGCAGCGCCCCCGGACCCAGTCACTTCAAAATTTTTCGTTCGATTGACAAACGATAATTCCCTACACACAACAATCGTACAACGAGCAAATAACGTGGAAAAAAACTAATCCCCGAATAAATTTCAAATCGCTTGCGCTAAGTAGATTCCGCTGCGTCTCGATTTTCGATACCGACTTCTCGGGGCCCCTAGCAACCGCCTAGCAACCGATCAACAACTACGAATTTGGTAGTTTTAAAACTACCAAATTTCAATATTTTCATGTGTACCCCAATTCTCTGAGGTAATGTGCAGAGAAAAAGACTATTATTTCGTAACAAAATCCAAATCTGCTGCACTTACACTTACAATTAGACCGAAAATTCCCGACTTATTGTCAGGGGTCTACACGGCATTAAGCACGGCATCCGACGAACGCTGAATAAAGAAAATCATAAAAATCGAATTTATACTTACTCGAATAATGCTAGCAGGCCCGGACTTGTCACAATTCGATAATAGCAGCTTTAGGTCAAGACTTTGTAACAATTTAGCGTTTGTTAGGGAATAATTCAATAATATAACGTATAAATGAACAGAGCACATCGTCGCTGACCGTCGTTCCGCCTTGGTCCCTGAAGTGACGATCGCGCGATCGGTGTTTGTCTCCCGGATCCAATCAGCGAGCGAGTCGTTCGTCTGTTTATACATTCAAATAATAATTTCAAATGATTTGGAAGCGATAATAAGATACCAAAAAATTAGGATCAATCATTTGGGATGCTTGTTTCACTCGACCCTCATTTACTACGATATTTGACCACTATTTTTAAAATTCGTATGATTATTTTGATACGATAATAAAAGAGGGAAAAATATTATATCAAGTTAATTGATAATTATGAATAGCTACTTCTGATTCTAGACTGCATCAAATACATACATTCTGTAAGCCATTATAAGCTAAGAAGACGAACTTATATTTACTTATTTTTTTGCGGTTCGTATTTATCTCGGTTGTCAATAATTTTGGTATTTGCAATAGCTTCGGAGATATGAGTTTGTAACTCTTTCAAAATACTCAGCTTTTGTAGGGTGTCTTAAAGAATTAAACTCGATAACGACTTCTGCGTCTCTTTGTTGCTCCTTTTCAACGCGCAAGTAATAATACATAATTCACTGCAGCGAAGAATGAGGGAGAAAAAAAAAAAAAAATAGAAGAAAATAAATTCGCTACAAACTAGAAAGCTTTGCCACAGAGCTTTCCTCGTAGTGGCAGAACTCTATCTTGGTAAATACTTATTCTATTATTTAAGCACAATCCGTTGTTCACGCTGCAGTAGTTACGTCCACCAGTATAAAAATAGGTGTAGGTGGTGTAGGTGCTGCTGATTACTACCTGAAAAATGAACTCGTTTTTGAACATCTCCTTAACTCTTAATTGGTGAAAATAGAGTTTGTGGACTGAATTCTTTCATGGAACAAAAGTGTTAAGGTGATAGAACACCGGAGTGAATTTCTGATGACAGAAAAACCATAGTATGACGATAATTAAAATTTTAACGAACCCCGCTCGATATAAATGAGTTTCTGTGTGTACAAAACGAGAAAGAAAATCCTAGGAGGTCCAATCTAAAAGAATTTGGAATTTAGTGTATCGCACGTTTCTTTTACACAATTTCTTTTTTTCCGTTCTTTTCCATAAGCTTATAAAAAATTCATTCAATTTCTTCAACCATTACCCGCGGAGCTATTTTGCAATCCTCACGGGTACTTTGAGTGCTTTTAGTGTCTATAGCTGGTGGAAATGGGGTGTAAATCTTACATCTTTAGTAAATGTGTTTAATAATACGTGTAATCGGGGGATATTTGCCAGGCTGGCAGTTGCCTTCTGACGACCAACGCCACGCGGCACTTTCACCTACCCCTGTGTATTCAATCCCCATTTCTCTCTCTGCTCTTCAACCCCCGAAAACTCCAACGAGTGGTTGGTTGGTTGGTAACAACGAAATGTGTAACTTTGTAAACAGAGGGGAGTATTAGCTAAAGGGGCGGCGGAAAGTATGGACCGAAAGGGAGAAATATATAGAAAAAAAGAGAGGATATAAGGGAACAAGTTTAAAAAAAAAAAGTGAAGAAAGGCGCGAATAAGCAAGGGTTGTTTCGGGGAAAGATTTGTTAAGAATTTGCTCAACAATTCAAGAGCGTTCTTCCGTATGGTGTTCTATATTTGCTTACGCTGAACGGTATAGTGTATACTATACATAGGGGTGCAGAAGAGAAGAGAACTTTGTAGCCTCTTTCACGGAAGAAAGGGCTGATGGAAAACACCGTGAAGCGAATAAAAGTATAGATGCTGGAAGAAAACGATAACAATTTATTTCAAAACACGTATATATATAAATTCCCATCATGAAACGTAGACTATTTCGGTCAACGAATATTTCGATTTAACATCTTTTTTTTTTCTTTCCTCATTGATCTATCCATCAATCAATCGTGGTGTCAAAACATGCCAATAACAGTAATGTTATTATTATCATCCCCTCGAAACCTCTCGAAGAAATGTTATTTTATCTATCCCCCCTTTCCAACACCGGGCGTAATCTTGCGAAGCTCGTTAAATTCATATGCTGTGAAAATATGACAAAATGCGAATGTTCTAGACCGAAGATCCTCGCTCAGTGGAAAGGGGGGAGGAAAACTCGCGAAAGAACCTGCAGAAGTCGAGATCCTCTTCACGCGCCATTAACTCTTATCATAATTATCTCTCCCTGCAGGACCCCGCAGCGTATCCTTTCTCCCTCGCTCTCTCATCTTTCTAACTTTCACCGTCTTTTCAATTATATTTCTCTTGTGACTTGCATGTTGCAGAGCACATAATATGCGGCTCGTAGCCATCGGTACGATATACGACGACCTAGTGGTACTTGTTGAGCCTTGAAGCTGGATGGCGTCCCGACACGCGGCGTCGTCGTGTCGCGTCGCGTCGGCTCGATTTCACACCAACAATAACTGATCGAAAATGATACCGATATACGTCATCCTCAATTATTGGTTATATCAATTAAAGACTTCTCGAAACGAACCTCAAACAGTAAACAATAAAATATAAGATCAGAGTGATGCTAACAATAAGTTTATCTCGAGAAAATTGGCAACTATCGTTGTTAAATTCTTATCCACTCAGTCAAACCAATTATCGGTAATTGCGCTGCGACGTGTCAGAGTGCTTTAGGTCGACAAGACGCTCGAATGGGAACAATATATCTTTCGAGTTGTTTTAAAGAGTTTTAGCGAACTCGAGTAGAATTATTCATGTATAAAGGACAGTTATCGTGAAATTTAACGTTCGAACAACACCGTAGCAGATAAATGGCGCGGGTTACGACTCTTTGATGAATCGTAAAGTTTAGTTGTCACTTGGAAATATATGTAAGAGAGATGTGGTAAGATACGTATAAAGTCGTGAAGCGCACTCGTCATTTACTCAACATCTTGATATATATACGAAGAAGAAAAAAACATTCCTATGCATATAAATTTGAGTGGGCATCGAAGTAAAAGCACTTCAGAGTGGGGGGTTGAAGGAAATGATGCAGATGTGATGTAGGTGAATTTATCGATATGGGAATCAAAATTGACACCATGTAGTAGAATGCGACGCACGTAAAAATATACATATGTACGCGTCCCCACATAGGGTGATATACATATATCATGTATACCGTGTTGGAGAAAGCAATTTTATCCGGATGAACTTGATGCTAACTTTACCTCAGCTGCTGACCATCACAGTTTCTATTGAAAACTGAAACGGTCCCTGAGATTAAGCTTTTAATTACTCATCCGCGACTATCAGGATATGTATATGTATGTGCGGAGGCCATTGGCTGGGATAATTACAGGCTCCCTTTGCCTTTGTATTTTGCATTTACTGTTGCTACCGTTGCCGTTGTCGATACGAACTTGTTTTTGCATTTGCTCTTGCTTTTGCTTTCGGGTTCAGCCTCGCGTCTAGATTTTCGTTTGGTTAATGAACAACTCTGTACAGTGCGGTATACATACACATACCTATATGAGCAACAATACCCAGGGAACACCGCACGTGGCAATCTTTGATCAAACGTTGATCCTAGCAGTGCTTTGTTTCGACGCTCAACCTGTTCATCCGTTCATCTCTGTTCGACGTTCAGCTTTGCGGGCAAATCTCACCCTGCTGCTTCATACGCCCGTAGAACCTCCGAGATTCTAGCCCTGGAGCGCTATACGATACCTATAGTCTATTACCCGAGCCATATTTTCCCTTTCCTTGTAAATACGCCCATTAAAACCCACACATCAGAACGTCTTCTGACTAGCGTGTGACTAAAAAAATGTTCTCGGAATCGCTTTTTGAATCTGCGAAGATAACAGGGGGGAAAAAGCACGATTAAGATTCGATTAGATACAATTCCTTCGGCACTCGGAGCAGGACACCCTTCATGACTTTCTCCATTTCACGTGATCTTTTTCTTATTTTTCCGCTTCTTGCGGTTATGCGAAAGAGAAGCTAAAAAAGTCAATGGTATAACCTTGCCGTCCCCGTGCCCGTTTTTGATCGTCAATTTTTACGAGGACAGATAGGGTAGAAAGAACCACGCCCAACTCGTAGACGGAGACTCTCACTGACATTTTACCATCCTTATACTACCACATTCACAGTACAAGCGAGGGCGGTATGGTTATCGAAGAGACAGTTACTGGCCCCCCGAGATACCTATCTTCGAGGTACGCCGCAACTTACATCTCGTTTCTTACCATCAACTTACTACCGACTAAACATATCGCGTCTTTTTTCTGATCGATTGAAAAACGTCGCATTTTAATTTCCCACCACGAAATGTGTGTGTAAGAACGATCAGGCTGATTAGTCAGTGAAGGTTCTAATTAACAAAGCCGTCAGCATTTTAATCAACCCATTTTTCGGGTTACCCCCCGCCCCCCTGGGGTCGAGGGCGTATCAAATATCAATAAAATAGCGTGAATTCCAATAACCGTGGCTTAACTCTATGGACACGGATGAAATTGATATCCTTGGACTTCCCTGACGGAACAAGAGCTGTATAAATTCGGTTTTATTTTTCTCCGGTTGGTAAAAAACGTTTAACTCTCGTTGTGTGTTTGACAAATAATTTTGTCATGTCCCTCGCGGAGTAGCGCAAAGATAATTAGCTACATCTTTAGCGGTTCGGTATAGACGCATTAATTCCTTGCATTAATCCAATTAAACCTTGCGCAGAATCATCCGAGGACCGAATGGGATTAAAAATGAAAGAGGATAGTAAAAGAGAGAGAAAAAAAAAAAGAGAGATGAAAGTAGCTGCTGTATTAATCCATTTGATAAAACTTGCGTAATTCGTTGATAAGTTGAAGTGAGGTGGCGCATAATGTAAAGAGGGGTAAATTATTCAACTCTATGTGCAGGTAATGGAACCGCACGGTGTATGCGGTAACTGTGTGTAGCGTGGTTGATTGAATTTGTAGAAAATTTTTCTAACCGTATATGAAGATCTCATCAAACACTCGTGAAATACGACTAGTGGGGGGAATTGAAGCCGTAACAGCTGCAAAGGGAGATCGAGAGACTCTTAAGGGTCGGGGGGTTTTCAAGATTTTTCATTGCGCTAACTGGTGCAATTGAATTTTCATTAAATTCACTCAATTCCATATAATTACAGTATTCTCGCAACCGCCTGTAATAACCGCACGCTCATCCCCCAGCCAACGTAGTCCAGATATAAATGAATAAATTAATACATTACCGCAAATTTAATTATAGATCTATACGTATATAGCCGACGCTCAACAATTTCATCAATTGCATATAGATTATATAATATCAGCAACAGCACAGAGCAACGACGTAATATTAGTTCTACACATACTAGATATACTATTTCCACCCCTCCACTATGTGCACGATTTTTCAAATAACCTGCAACCAGATATTTGTTTGATAATAAATATCGAGAATTTTTTTTTTCAACCAAAATTACATGTACCCATCGTAATAATTATCGGATAATTTTCCCGTAGATCGTTGAAAACAAGGTAAAAATGAAATATCGATGATTTGCGATTTAGAATAATTTTTTCCCCGAAATTTTCTACCGTCTCTTTTCGTCCTATTTTTTTGCCTTCGTGAAGCAGTCTCGGATCTAATTTGAAATCCATCAACGCCGTTGGCATTTTACTACAAGGTACATACCGTGTTCACTGATTGGCATTGAATTTGAATTCGAAATTTGTGTTCGCGGATTAAGGTGATACCTTTGGACGAGGAGTTTCTGGTAGATGAATGTCATTTATTGTCGTTTTTATTGAGGGTGGATTTAAGGGCGCGGTATAACCTGTAGAAAACGAAAGCTGAGAAGTAGCGGAATGGAACAGGGGGGGTGGGGCAGGGGGGGCAGGGGGGGGGGGGCGGTAGTGAGAGAAGAAAAAGTGTAAAACGTTATACGCGACTCGCTACCGGTGAGAGCTGCTGCAAAAAGAGAAAATTTTATCCGAATGATAGAATTAAAATGGAGATAATGTCGAGAGTAATATCCAACGAGAAACCTTCTCACTTTCCCGTTTCCCCCCTCACCCTAATTACGTTATCCACTTTTCCTTTCCTGCAGAAGTTCAATTCGAAAAATGAGCAGGGGTGAAAAACACCCGGCCAAATGGACGCCAGAATCCAAATGGTATGGCTGCTACCACCGCTGCTGCTGCTTCTACTTCTACCGCTGCGGATTGCTAATGAAAACATTGGTTACCGACCCAAATTTAAAAGAAAAGAGAACAAACAGAAAATTTCACACCCTGAAGTTCAACGGTTATTTGACAATTTTTGTACAACTATTCCGAGCGATTTACTTTTTCATTTTACATCGTTCATTAACTTCGAATACTCGAAGAATTTTTTTAGCAAAAATATGCAACAAATTTTTTCAAACATCGTATAGGGAGCTTGAAAACGTATATTAAGAATGAAGAATCTTGTATCCCCTAGAAGCTGCGAGAGGACGTTTGAAGTTGAAAAAATGAATTGCAAATTAACCATTCCGAGAGTGAAAGAAAGAAAAAACAAGAATAAAAGAGATACGTATGTAAAGACGAGGCGGTTGGGTAAGGATCGGAAATGCGGTAAGAGTAACAAGGGACGAGGAAAAGTAAAAAAGAAAAAAGAATGGAAAAAAAGTAAAAAGAAAAAATCTTGCTTCATCAGACGAAAACAAGTTCGAAACAGTATCAAAGGAAGAGTATTTTGCCCGAAGCGAAAATCCGCAGATCAACCCGAAGCCTGCAGTAAAACTGAACAACCCCGAAATGCTGTAGGGTATATTAGAACTGAAGAGCGGAACCGAATTAACCAAAGCAACATTACCCTGGAATTATTTTCATGGGGGACACATATACTATTTGAAACAGGTAAAATCGGTTTTTAAATCTACGGGTCGAGAATCATCGACGATAGTATTTGAAAATTCGCGGAAAGCTCCAATATCAAAAGCGTATGTATAACGTAACGAAAGAAAACTGATTATTCTTCATTCGTCAAACGGAATTTTTCTCCTTTTTTTTTGGTTTCCCAGCATATGAGCTGAAAATACATATTTGAAATTTACATGGTACATTGGAATAATAAATTTTCTGGAGTTACCGCGATGCCAATAATGAAGGAGGTTAAACATTATAACACAAGACGAAAGGAGGCGATGGAAACTGATACACTCCAAGAAGAAGGAAACTCTGATGAACTCAAAGGAATATGCCTCTAGCGTGTATATCGCTCAAATTGAACCCACCCTATCAATGAATTACATCCCCAGCTTATTTACAATTCCTTATAACTTATCTCGTACTTTCACCTCACGTTATACTGCTTTGTACCGCGCCACTGACGTATTTCCGATATTGATAATCTCTGCATATGAAATTTTCCTCTCGTCTTTATTAGGATATCGTACCTCGGTTTCGGTTACGGTTATATTTGGTGGGTGAAATATCATACGTCATTTTGGTTGGTTAAAAACTGATTAAACAAATGTAAAAAATCTTCTAACTCATCGAGTTCTCGTGTAAATGTATATCTGTCTACATTATGCAGGATGTGGTTACAAAACTTTCCGGTGCAACGTCACTCGACTGTCAAATTCATAGTGGATGGAAACCAGCTTCGTCGTAAATAATGTAAGGCCGTTCGATCATGCTTTGTCACTTCGCCGACAAGAACTGAAACCTCAAAAGATGGGCTCGATATACTTATAGCTGTAAAGATGGTGTCTAGCTTCTCCCTACTTGATGCATCGAGTCGTACAAGTTCCCGAACACCACCGAGTTTCGGAGTGTTCGCAAAAAGTTTATTTACACCTCACCACGTATTTCCGTTTTACTAGTTACTCATATTAAACAGCAACACGGAACTTGAATTTTATATTTATATGAAAAATACTTCGGGACAAGTTTCTGGATACACGAGATAGTAATTACGGTTAATTTGATCGAGTGTGCAATTTGAAATGAAGAAAAATATATACGTCAAGTTCGTTCTTGGAACGATGATCGATTTTCCAGCCACGTTTTACGGGCTAAATTCGATGGAAATGCTGAAAAGTTTGGACCTCCGCCAAGCAGTTACACGCACCGCTACCACCCTTGAAGTAAGCTTTCGGGCAATCTTCGCAGATTTCATCCTAAATTTCAATCAAATCAGAATCGAGTGACCTTGATCCGTTCGGTATTCCAGATCCGAGGGGATCAAGGATACGAGATTAGAAAAAATGAGCTCACCAAAAAACCACAAATAATCAACCGATATTGACAGTTAATACACACAATTCAAATTTTGGTGTGAAAAATATGTGTCCTCGCCTGGGGTGATATTTCTACGGGGTATTTCCGCAGTTCGTTTTCAATCAAAAAACTGTACCCGATGAAAATAAAAATGAAAGATTGGAACTAACCAAAAATAAATAAACACAAAATTCATTTTGCTTTGTGGACTTTTGACAAAGGACAGTTTTTATAAAAAACCGGTATAGGTACACATCCGTTAAACGAAAATCGAATGAAGTAAAAAACTTACTTTTTTTCCGTGTCGTTTATAGTAACGTTTTCCCAGGGTACGGAAAAAATTTAATTTCTGCCGGACCCACATGTCAATCGCTTCGACACGAAAGTGCAGCTGAAGCTGTTGCTGTTTGCGTCGGTCCTGCTGCACGATGTTTCCATAGCGTACGCACCTAGAAACGGGTGGATTTTGATGGGTAGTCAATATTAACGAATCAATTTACTCCACAGCTTCCTATGTGCTGCCAGGAGCCCCGACAATATTGCATAAATTCAAACTACGTTACCAATGAATCCCAGAGAACCGGGTGGAAACCAAACTCCGACCATCTATACCATCGCGTGAACTCTCTCTGCCGAAATATACCAACGAACTAATTGTTAGCAAAATGAAAACGTACCTATTTCGTGTCGAATAGGAGCGATCACTTGACATTTATATCTTTTTTGGATGGATTTTCAAAAAACGAGGCTACGAGCCCGTCGAAATCTTCGTGATGTATTATTTGCTTACTTTTTCTTTATTTTACATCCCTCGCAGCTGACGTTAATTTGGGGAAAAGTGAAGTACTGCAGAATTGAGCTGATGGCGAGGGAAGAGCGAGGGCTCAAAGTGTCGGAGGGTCGTCGTCTGCCCTTCGTTGACCTCGGGTTAACCACCTGTTGTAAGTGGAGGCTCGAAATTCACGGACTCTCAACTAGGTATACGTAGCATTTTCGAGGATCGGCTCGTTCAACCCAATTTGCTTCCTGCTCTTATCAAAGTTCCGAGTATTCAGAGACCTCTGTTATGCACCTCTTGTAAAATTTGTTCAAAAATTTGAGTCTCAAGAATGAATCCCTTCTGAAATCAAACAAAACGCTCTCCAACTCGATTACTAGTTTTAACAGCGTCTAATTCAACTTGCGAAAATATCTTCAACGACGAATTCTTCCTCGAAGAATTCTCCAGGATGAAAACTCGCTCCGCGAAGGACGGCGCGATACGTCATATCCCCATACGGTATAGTTCGCGTTTACCGTGGGTTATCAGAAATTCAAAGGAAATTGTTCCCCTCTGGCATAAAAGTGTCGTACTTTCTTTAAAATTCTCCCTACGTACCATGCTGCAGCTTGCAGGAGCTAGATATACCATAAAAAGTCCATCCTCCGGATAAAAATTAAATATGAATTTTTCTGTCCCAGTAAAAATGATCGGACCCGAGACCGGGAAGCGTATATAAGTGTGAACGAATACCTGGATACATATCTTCCCGTACACGGACAGAAAGAAAACAGGAAGCAGGAAGTAGTGGATGCAGTAGAGGTGGGAAGTATATAATATGGCGGCGGTGGGAGTAGACGTGCGGGTATAAAAGAGAGTGGATGAGAAGATGCAATCGCCCTCTTTTTCCTCGAACATCGAACGAAGGAACGAGAAAAGGTCCGCTTATAAGGAGGAGAAGAGAAAGGAAGAAGAGCTTGAGTCTGGAGAAAGAAAGGGGGAGGAACTCGTCCCTTTCAAAGTGTGAACGCGGCGCGCCAGGAATTCTCATATCGTTCAGTCTCCCTCTACCTCCATCAGACTCGCGATTCCAACCCCCTCGCTCTTTCTCTCTCTATTTTTCTCTTCCTCTCTTACCCTTACCTTATTCGGGAACACCCCTACCTACTCACTGTCACTATAAATCCTCCAATAATTTCTTGCACCTCGATGTATGGCTCTTATTCCTTCACTTTATGCCCTTTAAAAACCCTCCATGTGTCAAAATTTGTCAAACTAAAAATCATTCTCTAATCCGTCTTGGCGCAATTTTCAAACAGAATATTTTCTAAAAATAATACACACACATACACGTATCGCTTTGTTTGAATAAAAAGAAGTTTCACATTTCACAAAATGTCAATAACTAGAAATTGAAATTGATTTAGGAATTTTTTGATCCAAGCCTCAGGAGGTAAAAATCGTGATACTTGAGAATTCCTCGAACAATACACATTCAGGGTGATCTTGTCATTGTATTAATGCTATAGCCTTCGGGCTCAAGATTTGAGTATGTTTTAAAATCAAAGTAACCTCAATCGAATGAAATCAAAGCAATTAAAAACTGAAAATCAAAAGCAGACAAAAAAAAAAGATTGAATCAGTACAAAATCGAGTTTGAAATAAGGTTGGAGGGAGTTGGGGAGAATAATGCCGCGAGCGGGTTGTCTTAATCTAAATCTTCGAGTCAAAGTGTAACGGTCATAAGTTCAGAAAAAATAAAAGATTAAAAAAGGAAGGAACAGAAAATGGGCAAAAGTATAAACACGGTGAATAAAAAAAAAAGAAAACCAAAAACAAAAACAGGGTGAACTAACGCGCGTGTTCTAACAGCGTGCGCGTTGAAAGTAAAAGGTCCTAATCCAGCAATCAGTTCTCTAAATCCTCCATAAGTACTGCTTCGTTCCGATCACTTCGGGACTAACCTCGGAAAACCACAAGCCAAATCCCATCCAACCGACACTCGACCAACGCCAGCTGCCGCAGCGTTCGACGGACGAACAACATGAAGGATTTTTACGAGAGAACTTTACGATGACCAATGTGTCCACTCCTACTCTACAACTAGATCTCGCAATATTATCTCCTCCTCGCTCTCTAAAATTTTGCTTCCTATTTATTTCTTTTCCTGTTTCTCTATCCGTATTCCAGGATGAAAATCTTCATTTTCATTTTTTTTCTTTACCCTTTTCCTGTTTTTACTTCCCACGTAACGAAAGCTCGTAACATTTGAGCTTGCAGCTGCCCATTTCTTGAGCATAACCCAGGTGCGGAATTTCTACAAAAAATTGCTGGATTTTTTCCGGGTTTCATTGAACGTCCTATCTTAATAATTGACACGATTTTTGGTCACAACGACGTCATGTAGTGGACTTTTTTGGACCCAATTCGAATCCTATTTCATGTTTTTTTTTTTTTACTGCAACTATCACGTGAGGATGGTCAAGCTGGTGGAATATAAATTGGAGATAGGTGTTTTTCGTTTTTTAGAGTACGAAAAAAATTGGAAAAAAATTTGAGACGTTTTATCTAATCCGATGAAGTTTCTAATGCGTTCCATATCCTGTGCATACATAGAGATTTTCCCTTGACTGTCATTCTTGGTATTCCTGTATACGTATAGCAAGCATCGCAAAGCTTTGGTCTTTTATCCCATATTTGCATGCAACTCTGCGGGTCTCTATTTGTACTTCTACTCCTTCCCTCATTACTCTTCAGTTCAGTCTGCGGGTTACAAAGCCAAAGAGACCGCGATCCCGTGGTGACCAAGGAGAAGACAAGGCCGCGGCATAACTCCTTCGGTATGGTCAGTCAACATCACATCGTTCTATTTATTTATACATGCACATAAATACCCACCCCTGAAACTCCGCTCGGTTGTGTTCTCGTCCTTTCAGTTTGATCAATAGAGCGGAATTATTGAGAAAAATGTGAAAATGAAATCGTCGCAGCCGCTATCTGGACCCGATGAGAAAAATGTGAGTAACGAAAGAGGTTTAGAGGAAAACCGATGGGTCAAAGTGTTGACCACTCCGTGTCGTATACGTATAGCTCACCTAACCCTCTTCCCAACAAACTCGCAGGGTTGAAATACACCGCTACCCTTTCAAGGCTCCCATACTCCCCGTGGCGACGACACAACTTACTCCTGCAGGACAACGGTGGACCGAACTCGAATAACGGGGACAGAAACATTTAGTATCGATAAAGGTGAACTACTGTAACTGTAGTGATGGAATTTTAAGATATATCCCTCCAGTTTATTTGGATGAATGAGAATTTTCCAACACTTTTTCCCCCCTGGCAGGGTGTTGCGTATGTGGTTTATTTCGGGCTACCTATAATTATGAGAAATGTGATCCGGTGAAACGCGCAGGATTTTTCAGGATCTCGTTATATCGTCCTGTACGAACGCGGTGTGAAAGGTGTCGGGATGAAAGTGGCTCGATTTACATTGATAATCCCATGAAACGGTATAAAAACTGAACAAGAGAAAAAAAAAAAAAGAAAAGTTTTAGAAGGCTGTAAAAAAGAGAAAAAAAATCGTCGCCTTTACAAAAGCAATTTAAGAAATTCATTTGAATTTCGGTAGCTCGTGGATATAAAGACGAGCGGAAATAATGCGATGCGTCCGTTAGCCCAAAGCCAACCGTTAACCGGAGCCGCGAGCAAACGACCCGGCTTAAGATCAATTTCCCTTTCTAATGACTGCATTAATTTTTCAACCAAGGGCAAAAGGCTCGCGAAAACTTCATCCCAATGTACCTGCAACAAGGGGTGGTATAAAAATTTCAACTTTTCATCCGCGTAGACGTCTTTAGATATCTACTCGATTTTGAATTTACGTTTTTCAAAAATGCTCGGCGTAAGCAAAAAGTCATCTAGTTTATTAGATTTCACCGCGCTTATAATCGTCAATTCTGACAACTAATTGTAAGATTTGGAAACTAGAGATTCATTAGGGTTGGTAGGCGCATTAAGAGTAGTACATAAAGTTCCTTTGGTCTCCCCATTCTCTGGAAACGTTTTCATGTATAATATGTACATACGTGGGTATGCGTGTATATAAATTAGTAGTGTGTGTCTCCGGATCTTTGAATAATGACTCGCCTCCGGCGCAACAAAACCGCGGTGCCAACGCGGTAAGGAGATGTCGGTGAGACAAACGTTACGTACATCCGTATAGTTACCTATAGCATAAGCCATGGAATGAGAACGGTAAACATCTTCGTGCACCGAGAGCTTCATCTGCCAGCTATAGCGCACAGAAACACCCCGTCCTCAACGCTCTTCAGAATTCAGATCCGTTTTGAGCCTTCCTTAGAGGATTTCGTCGAGCGTATACGTAGGTTTTAAATTTTATATTTACTTATTTTATTCTCTTCTCTTTTCCTTTTTTTCTTTTTGCTCTTTGCTTTTGGCGGTATTAGTATGAATAAATGAAACGCGGAAATTGTCCGGATTTTCATACCGCAAGTTATAAACTACGCGTTCCTTCGGGAGAATGTTAAACAAAGCTGAGGTTGGAGCTTCACTATTTTTGGGAATCTGTAAGAAAATACAGTTTGTTGCATGTATCATGATTCCTCGAATGATCGATATCGATTTAAAACTTTTTTCATGACCTTCAACTATTGTGCTTTCGTTCTTATCTACCATGTACTATAATCGTACACAGTCGGTGTAATCCGCATGAAGTAATTCTTGGCTTAATCGTGTCTCCAGTCTATTTAATGTCAGGATAACCTTTCTCCGAAGTGCAGAACGAGAACCCTTCCCTGCATGCGCCCTCGGGTTTGCTGGGGGGAGAAAAGGGTGGAAGAGTTTTACTCTGCCCTTGCGTGTTACGACTCAGGTTGTAACGAAAACGTCCAACTATCGCTACGATGAGGGAAAGCGTAATTCGGCATTTCACTTTAATTAGTTTTGTTCTAGATTACCTGCTCGCTACCATACAGCTGCCGTTGCTACTTTCACGATATACATAAGTATACCACCCATGTATAGAGAAAGCGTGCGGACTGACATCTGCATTGCGGAATAACGCAGGGTAAGAACTTCTGCCGTTACTGCGGCAGGCAAAAAAACGATGCAGTTTTGTAAAAGCTAAAACTAACAAAAAAACTAAAAAATGTGTTTTATATTTGAGCGAATAAAACTATTCTTCTGTCTGTACATAGGAGGATATCAAGGCTGGATAACGTCCGCATGATAATTATTATGCGGGGCTAATAGAACCTCCATGCATCCCCCTATTCTGAAAAGAACGATGATTAATTGCTTGGCAATTTACGAAGACGTATCACGTAACAAAACGATTTCGGAAAAGTAGTTGCACGAGAAAACATTTATAAATCGTTATATAGACATAGCGTTATGTAAACGAACAATCGGATGGATTTTGCTAGAGAATACTTTATTGGACGGAGGTTAAAATAGCTTTGTAAATAATGTAGACATCGATTTGCACATCTTGATGAGAAAAATTCGTCGGCAAATCCCTTAAATTTATTCGCAACTGCTGCATCCAACGAACGATCGCATTCGATTTCGTTCTAAACTTTTCTACAGTCGGGAATGTACGTGTATTCGTGCTCTTTTTCACATTTTTTTTTACTAACAATTATTAACAGGTTTACCAAAATTTAGATTAATTAGTTGAAAGTTGGGGGCATTCAAGCGCGGGGGCAGGAGGAGGGGGAAGGTCAAGAGCTACTTAACTGATGCCCAGTTATGATTATTCCAAGAGTCCTGCAGGTGGAAAACGAACGACGACGTTTTTCGTCTGCATACATAAAGCTTTCGCTTCAGCAACGCAGCGTCGAGTGTTTCACTCAGAAATTTGTGCAATTATTTCACAGCGACAGAGGACGAAACTGGGATTAATTATAAGATATTAAATTGCGAGTTCACGTTAGTCGCGTCTCTCTACTCTGCAGAGCTCAATATTTCGTTCGGAGGACGTGCTTGACTATAACCCAAGAGCCTGGCTAAAGGGCAAAATTTACGTTGCTGTTGCTACTGCAACGTAGGGTCTAGAAAATTGGGGAAAATCTCTAGACTGTACCGACTACCATGCGTTAGAAAGAAAAAAAGAAAAATAAACGCTCAAATATTGAGATTCACAGGATAGAATTACAGAAATTTGTCAAGAAATATATTCGACTGATTTAATCATCTGATTTTTTTTTTACCAAAATATGGGAGCCACAGTCCAGCCGAATTGGTTTCTTTATTATTTTTCTTAGTTTTCTACGGAGGATCGGAAATATTTATTTACTTCCGTAGGATGATTGAGAATCCAGCATTGTGGATGATAAATATTTAACGATTTCACCCCGGTGAAAATGTAGCCCTGAAACGACCCATCGATGGTTAAATATTCCATGAACTTACCTTTACCTAAACCGTACTCAAAATCAATCAAAGTCAATTATTAAACGTGACAGAGCAGAGGAGGAAGCGTTGGCTATCAATGATAAATTAGTGCAAGTCACTTAAACGTAGCTGCGCTATTCGCAATACTAATTTGTAAATCTCAATCCAAATATAATTAGCTTATTTTTACAAAGTTCAGGAATTTTGTTTAGCTAATTATTTTAAGTAAAGTAATATCAGTGATTAGATGAAACGGAGCGTGCGACTATTGGGACGAAATCATCTAAAAATCAAGTACGTAATATGCAATGGGGATAAGTTCGACATTCCGAGGTTGAAAAAATCCTAAAATGAGGAAAAAAAAACTAAATAAATGAAATCCATATATGCGTCGTTCGTAAAGAACCTAAATCTCTCGTGGGGCTGAGTCCGTACCTCGTATAATACGGAGCAAAGCTGGCAATTATAATTCCCTTTCATCTCGGGCAATTCAACTAGAGGGAACGCGACGTAACTCCAAGAGCCCTTTCCATTCCCCGCTAAATTAACGACCAATCGCTCCTCGTACGTACGTACATACGTATCTGTGCACTATATCTACCCTTCTTACCCTGCGTATAAATCTCGAGGCTTACGTATTATAAATCCGTATCGTACCACCCGCGAATATTATCTTTGACAGGATCAGGAAGTGAAATCTCAGGTGGTATAGGAAAATTTCTGACCTTATTGTTAGTGCGAAAACTCGTTTTCACCTTGTGCAAAATTACCTCTGTAGCGAGAAAACGATGCCCGTGGTCGTGGATGAGGAGGGCAAGGAACTTGGACGGTTTAATCACCGGGGCCGTAGGAAGTGTTGAAAAATCAACTATGCATCGTCCGCGTTGCACATTTTAAAAAACTTTTTTCATACTCCAACTGTTTTTCACCCGCACTTTCCATGAATAATACCAAAGTCAGTTACCTGGCTCGACTACCCGCACGCTCGAAAAACACAAAAGGGATCGGAGAAATAAAACAAAAAAAATGTCCTAAGAAAACAGAAAAAAGTTAAACGGAATATAAAACACCGCGTAATCTCGAGTTTCCACCAATAATCGTAGCTACCATAGGAATACGAAGCAGCGCGACGGATGTGAAAGATGAAAAATGACGAGAAAAAAAAAAAAAAAACCACCGCCATTGCTGTACCTGATGTAAAAAATTCACTCGAAAGATGTAGGTACTATACCTATACGCGATTTCACATGTAACGTAGGAGATGAAATTTCAGTCGATCGGATGAGGTGACTCTGAAGTTTGGCGACGGGTAGATTTTTATCTGGTTATTATAATATCACGTACGACTAAATTCATCGGAGAAGTTGGGTCGGGTATGAACGCAGATACAGGTATAGCATAGACGTGGGGGCGTCGGGTCGCCAATTAGCGAAGATTGGATATGATTTGGTCTTACAGGGTTTCCCAATCTAAAGGTCCGACTACAAGCCAAGCAACGAGAGTCGCTGAGATATTTAATGGAGAACCCATTAGTCTACCTAGAGTCTGGAACTCCGATGTACTTCGAGTTCTCATTTTCCATCTCCCTCCGGATCTACCTATCCTTATCTCACAACTGGGCTTACACACTCTTCGTCCTTTCCCCCCTTCACCTCCTTCTACTATTTCTCCTGTCACCGCGGAACTGTAATATGATTAAGCCAATATCGTGCAAGATGGAACGAAAGATGAAAGATCTAGCGGAAACAGCTGCTCAAATTAAAGGACGCTGCTATCAAGACCCGGCAAATATTCGAGGATCATCCGTTCTTATTCCTTTTTTCTCCCGATTCTATTCCCTTATTTTTTTTTCTTTTTTTTTACTTTTTGTTGTTTTTCAAAACTTCGAGGGTATATGTATAGGGAAAACTTCTGCGAGTTTTTGAATTCCGCAGTTCTATTAAAATTTCCGTGGCTTTTATGCGGAATAGCTCGACAGAGGGAAGTATAGACAGCGAATAATTGCCTGGTAATTAGTTCGATGTCGAGTTTCTCTAGTCTTGAAGCTATTCCGGAGTTCTGGGAGTGTACCGCAGGTAGAGCGTTGGATAATAGATGGATTGATTTTTGCTAACCTTATATATTTACCTATACAGATACGTCGCTGTTTCTCTACAGATATTATATGATAATCGCGAAAATATCTCCGGGGCATTATCGTTAGACAACGAAGCCGGATAGAAATTCTCCTCTAATATTGTTAAATGCAACGTGGAGGGTAATTAAAATATCGGTGGTAATTTCTTATTGATAGAAAATTTGAATATTTAATACGGAAGAAAATTAAATCGATTGCCTCCGCAGCTGCTAATGCATGTTGAATAAAGCTAATCAATGTCCGGTTAACGCGGTCAGTTAATACCAGGAGTTACGAACGTACGACGTCCTCATCGAACATTGAACGTTCTCCAACGTTGTTGTTAAATAATTTTATGAATTCTGTCGACACGCGTTAACCATATTTGTGAAATTTAAATTTAAATATTTCACACTTGTGTTATTGTTATATTTTGCACCCACAATCAATTGGTCGAAATCGTAAATATGATCCAGTTAATGAAACTAATAGATTAAAATTTCTTGCTAGTCACCTGACGTTAGAAATTTAATCGCAAATCTGATCGATTAGTTAGACAGGTATACGTCAAATGCCTCTTTACAACTGAGATAAGAAAGAGGATAAACTATGAATTTGATTGAAAATTCTGACAACATTTGTTGTTTTTTTTTTTTTTCAAAGATATAAATCGAATCGCGTCAACGCAACATCCGGTAAGCATTAGAAATGTCAACACATTTGAGTCCATCGTAATCAACACAAATTGTTTCCCGATTTTTTCGAGGCGATTTTGTGATCGAGACAACATTTTTATGCACACCTATACCTACTCAGCTGATTAAGAAATGAGAGTAGAGAAGATAAATTAAACAGGAGTATAGTACGCCCTAGTCAGGGACGTTCGGAAGTCTTGTCTATCGGACGGATTTAGGAGCGCAAACTTTAACCGTTATCCAAATTAGGGTTGAATAGGGTGGCCTCCACTCGCAGCTCATCAATCCATCCATCTTTACTCCATCTCAGAGGAATTCGCTACCTTGTTCCGACAATTTAAATTCGATAAAAAGAGAGAGTAAGAAAATACTCCCTCATAAATCCCATCCATCTAGGTTTAGTTTGCCACACCTAGAAATATACTTCCGATGCGTTACACCCTGACAGGAGAAAGGTGCGGTCGTTCATTGGGTAATCGAAGAGAATTCTCATTCTCCTTCTTCTTATCTCTTCTGTTTTTCTATCCCCCTATTTTCTACGTAGACATCTTAGAGATTATGGGCGAAACGAAAATTTCATTCTATCTGATTTTGGAATATCGTCTATTAATTGATTATTAAAAATGCGATCGAACGAGGACGTGAATAAAGAAGAAACGATCTCTCAATTTACAAGGTGGATTTCAACGCGTGGGCGAAAAATGATTAGGGTTCTTTCTTGAGCTCTTAATATAACAGCTGCGATCTGTAATCTTGGAAATTATTAGAGGCGCTGAAAGCCGAAATTTTCTTGTATTTTAGACCGGACAGTGTGTGAAATTCAATCCATAAGGTTAAGGGCGTTTGCGTTAACGAGCCGATATAACGTCTACCTTCATCTACATCGGCTCTGACGGCGAACGGAAATGACAAAGATGGTTATCCTAGGGCTTTAATTATCTCCGATTCGCATCTTCCGTATAGAGGTAATTACGTAATGCTTATAGCTGTATATAACCAGCATACCTAAAATCTATCCATAATTTCACACGAGAACCGAAATTCCACAGGATTAAGCTAACTATGTATATACCTATATCACGATTATATGTACTTCGGCAATAACGGGTATTCAAAATGTACGTTATTTCATATAAGGAATTGCGGAAATTCCCACGGATCACATATTAAATCTGATAATATTTTCATTCATAAAATTCGCGTAGATGTTCTAACTGGGTTAGTTACATAGTTTCGTGATCGAACGACGATAAAGAAGACCCTAAATCATGAGGGTCACAGTAGCTAGATGGATGAAATGGGTCATCGTAAAATCTTAGGCAGAAATTGCACACCTAAACACCACATGACGATGATGACTCATCATTGACACGTAAAAAAAAGAAAAACATATTTATAACAAAAAAAAAAAAAATCTTACACAGCGTCAAGGTTTTCCGGATAGCGGTAAAAACGGAAGAGAAGTATTCCACTGTCCACATAGTGATCATGAAGAAAAAGGACTCGATGTCCTGACCAGGTAGAGGCGTTCAAAAATTGCTTTTTTGATCATGAAATCGACAACTCGATCGTAAAAGATAACGTTGAGGAAGCCGTTGACGAAGAAGTAGCACCTCAAAGTATAACGCTTCCGAAAGTCATGCGAATGATCGACTTTTTTTTATGAAAGGACATCACTAAGATACCGTAAGAATATTCGCAGAAGACGATCAATTTTTTTTGGATATTGTGTTTTTGGCGTTTTATCTTTTATGTGTCAAATCGTCCGATTCTAGAGGGAAGTCGCTTCCGACTGTGTATCGTATCAAGTTAAGAAAAGTTTCAAATACTAATTAAGCGTTCACCTGTTATCTCAGATTACGTTATGGATTATTTTTCCATCCAGACGATCTAATCACCGGTGATTGACAATTGATTTTCAAATTGAGCAGCTACATTGCAGATGGATTTCCCTGCACGTCGTGATATTCTGATTACAAACACTCAAATAATCGTTATTGAAATCGTAGATTACGGCTATCTGTTGATTTATCATATTTATTTCCATATGATCGAATCTCAAGGTCGTAAAAAAACCGGTTTTTCCATTTTTTGTTTCCAAATGAACAGAAGAAATAATGAGAAAAGAAAGTTCTCCAACAATGAGTCTCAAATTATTCGAACCATAAATCGCACACATATTTTAGAACAGCTAATTATATCCTGTAAAAATTTCATAGCAGAAAAAAATGACGACGATATACAAATTACTCACTCATTATCAGGCTAAATTTATAAACCCATCAATATTTTACCAAATTAGCTTTAATTATCTCAGTCATTTGTTTGGTTGAAATACAATTTCTCGAAAATTCAGAGACCAGTTGTTAACGATCCACAATTAAAATTTACCTTATCAACGACGACTTTTGATCGAATGAATGTCAATTTTCTAACGGCCTTGCGAAGTGCTAATTTCCGATCTGATCTGATCCGATCTAATCGAAAATCAATGAAGGGATAGCGTTCCATACTATGTAACAATGGTTTAAAGCTTCTCAAAAATAAGAAGCTGAAGGAAGATGATAAAAGCGATGCCATTCGAGTACCGATCTCCGTATTATTTGCTCTCCAAAGTTGAAATCCGTCCATCGATTACGGCGATACAGGTATAATGGACGACGAGAGAGGCACTGGTAAGGCTTTTCTTGATCGATTTTTCAAGCAGTACACCCACTATCTGCACTTCCAGCTGCATTTGGAAACAAAAATTCACCGACGCGTTCAACGCGAATGGAAAAAAAAGAAACAAATCACGGCGATTCATGGAACGCTTTATGCAGTCAGTAAAGAAAAGCTCTCGCTATTATGACAGCTCCAACAATGCGGAAGCGTCACTTTTCATAATATTATACCTTGTGCAATCTTGAAACAACGTAAGTTTTTTCGAATCAAAGATAAAATGAAAACTAGGTCGATCTATCGTAAAGTATAAGATCGTGATCGATAGCGCTTGTAGTTCCGTTAGCACATAATAAGTATCTGTTGGATATTCGTTCGAGACGATTAACACGCAATATTATGCAGCTGCTGTATCTGCTGATTCTATTCGTCGGCACGGCGATCACCGAATCTAACGAGGAATATTTACCATCGCTAGAAGGGTGAGAAATAAATTAAAAAAAAATGTCATCCTTTTCATGAAGGTACAAATTTTGATTGAAATTAGAATCAAACCCTGATTCATTTCGCAGGGCTAAGGTGTTCCGACTGAACGTCGATACGGAGGAAAATCTATCCGCGATTCTTGATTTCAATAGTCAGCCCGCGGGATACGATATTTTCAAATATGGACGTTCTCTCGACAGCGACGTTGAGCTGATGGTCACCAGAGAATACCTGGAAGAATTTGAAGCGTTTTTGAATGAAAGAAAAATCGAATACTCGACCCTGGTAGAAAATATGCAGGAAGTCATCGACCAGGAAACGATTCGTCAACGCTCAGCTGCTCGTCTGATAAATGGCAAAATTTCTTTTACTTCCTTTCCGCGTTACAATACTGTAAGAATTAGGACACCATGTTTTCACCCCGTCTTTGGGACAACGTAAAAAACCATACGATAAAATTTTCATTGCATTATAGATCGTTGAATACTTGAGAGAAATCGCCGCTAAGTACTCGGAGATTGCCAGTCTCGTGGAACTCGGAACTTCAACCGAAGGTCGCGTAATTTATGGTCTAAAACTATCTTCCGGTGGTACTGGAAAACCAGCTATTCTAATCGACGGTACAATTCACGCTAGAGAATGGATCGCAGCAACTACAGTCGTCTACATAATTAACCAGCTGGTAGAAGAGGCCAGTAATTCCGATTTATTGGATAAAGTCGACTGGTACATTTTTCCTGTGCTAAACCCGGACGGTTACGAATTCACTCATACAACAGTAAGTTTCTCAACGATTGTCAATCGCAGATATTACGAGGTGCAATAGTAATCGTAATTAATTCCTTCTTTTTTCTACCAGTACCGTCTGTGGAGAAAAACGCGCAGCTTGAACCGTGCAAGTTCATGTCGCGGAACTGACCCCAACAGGAATTTCGGTTATTATTGGATGTGTGAGTTTCGATTATCATGATTTAAAAAAATGTAGAAATCCAATTTGAAAAATTCTCAACGTAAATTTCTATATCCATTTATCTAAAGTGAACGGTGCCTCCTCAAACCCGTGCAGCGAAACCTACGCGGGATCCGAAGCCTTTTCTGAACCAGAAGCCGCAGCCCTTCGCGATTTTGTACTGGAAAACGCCGACTCCCTTAAATTGTACCTCACATTCCATTCGTCGGAAACGTGAGTATTCATAAGCTACGACAATGAAACAAAAAAAAAAGCTTTAAATTAATCAACGATACTTTTTCCTTCATTTTGCAGTTGATGATTTACCCATGGGGCTACACCTCAGATCTACCCGATAACGATCCAGAACTGGTAATATTTTAATTTATAATCATCGAGTGATTGTTAAATGAATTCAATTTGCCTCAATTATATTAATCAAATGTATCTGTATTAATTTTATATTGCAGAGAGCACTTGCCGTTGCTGCAGAAGCGGCTCTCCGGCAACTGAGAGGAACAAGATACACGATTGGCACATCGACAAACGTATTGTGTGCGTATTTATTAGCAAAATCATCTACTAATCAGACTGACTAACGATAAAAGTTGGAATAAGAAGGAAATTTATTATCTGCATGAAAATTTGCAGATGCGGCCGCCGGGGGTAGCGACGATTGGACGAAAGGCGTGGGTGGTGTCGAACTGTCTTACACAATTGAATTACCGGAAGGTGGAATTTACGGCTTTGACATACCCGCGACGGAAATCAAAATCGTAGGTCAGGAAACGTTCCTAGCTGTCCGAGTTTTCGGCGAACACATAGCGAAACAGTTCGGAGCCAGAAATAATTAGCAGTGAGGAGTTGATGTTCGCACCAAGCAGATTGACTACAAAGAATATGTTTAAAAAGATGATAATTGCCTTCAACCACCATATAATTGTATAATAAATTCGCTGCACGTCGTTATGGCTGAATTTCATAAACTTGTACGACAATCTCTATGTATATTTCTTCAATAAAATATAAATGAACAATATTCAAATTATATTTTTACCTCAACCTTATCCCCAAAAAATTAATTGATGAGTCATCCCAAGTGCAAATGAATTATTATGAAAATATTCTAGCTCTGCCAATTTTTTTTAATTTACCAAAAACATGGAACCTCCTGTAATTGTATACCACTCGAAATTCGTTTGATGGACGATTTCTATTATTAGCTATAATCAAGTTTTAAGCTAAAAATACACGTCTATGTAAACGACTCGAGAGCGTTTGTTGAACTATTTGTTCAAATATATTACTAGCTCATACCACAGCGATAGTATTACTTTTCCTGGCAACCGTCTGCGGTCTTATGTATGGCTAAGGAAAACAGGAGAGAAATAAAAAAACACATTCAAAGATGTGCACTGTTTGAAAACGAAACCAAATGTTAACTATCTCAGGTATGTATACACGAATAAAGTAAATATTATTTACCGTACCTCGAATGAAACGAGATTGAACGATTACATGTAATCAGAGAAAATGATTAGGAAATCATCGCAGGACGTTGCGATCAAAAATCAGAATAATCGCTGATATCAGTTGTGATTTTTTGTCGATTTTAATCTGTGTTCGGTGTATTCTCTTATTTAGGTTTTAATTGCCAGAGATAAGGTTTCTAATGAAGACATTTAATCACGTTGTAGAAATCGATGAACGATAATCTAGAGTATATAAACATTCGTCAACCCCTTTGACAAAATACGTGACAGAATGAAATTGTTCTTGTTAATACTCGCGGTCGGCGCGGCCACCGCTCTTCCTGTCGAAGAGGAATACGTTCCATCTTACGTAGGGTAATAAAATATTCAGAATTATTAAGTTTGAAGAAGTTGAATAATTATTAATTACTGATAATCACCCGCATAATTTTTCTTTTTTTTTTTTGCTAACAGAGCTAAGATCTACCGATTGGTGCCCTCCAGCGAAGAACAGTTTGCCGAAATTTTGAAATACCATGGTAAGGACGGTCACGACTTCCTGAAGACCAGTCGCGTCTTGGGTGATTCAAGCGATGTTTTGGTATACGCTGAGAACGTCGAGCCCTTCGAATACTTCCTCTCTGAAAGCAAAATCAACTCTTCAGTATTGACTGAGAACGTTCAGGATGTTATAGACGAAGAAGCAGCTCAACAACGTGCGGCTCCCAAAGCTGCAGGACGCGCAATTTCTTTCAGCTCCTTCCAACGATACGACACGGTAAGAATTACTACGAATCAGAATATGAATGTGAACATTAACGAATTTCTTTGATTTAGATTGTTTCCTACCTTCGTGACGTTGCTTCCAAGTACCCCAAAGTCGCAAGTTTCATTCAACTCGGTACCTCCAGCCAAGGTCGCGCAATTGCTGGTTTGAAACTCTCCTCCGGAGGATCCAATAAACCAGCTATTTTGATTGACGGTGGAATTCATGCCAGAGAATGGATCGCACCTGCAGCGGTTACTTATTTTATAAATCAACTGGTTGAGACCAGCAGCAATTCCGATTTATTGCAAAAAGTCGACTGGTATATATTCCCAGTGCTGAACCCCGACGGTTACGAATACACTCACACCAACGTAAGTCGAAGCCCAACTTTTTCATTCATCATTCTTCCCTTTTTGCTCGTAAGAAAAGTTGTTGTTTTTTTTCTTTCTTCTTATTCCTGAATTTGATTCTATGCCACAGTCCAGACTATGGAGAAAAACGCGTTGTTCCAACAGTGGAAGTAGCTGTCGCGGTGCTGATCCTAACAGGAATTTCGATTTCCACTGGATGGGTAAGCCGCTTTTTTTCAAATAAATATACTTGAAGAAATTTCGTGAAAATTTAATTAACATAAATTTCGTTCGTTCTGCAGAAACCGGTGCTTCTTCATCACCATGCAGTGAAACTTATGCTGGAAGAAAAGCTTTCTCTGAACCGGAAACTGCAGCTCTCCGCGATTTCGTACTTAAATATTCTAGCACCATTAAATTATACCTGACCTTCCACTCCTACGGAAACGTAAGTAACTGTGCGTTTTATCACTTAAACTTAGTGAACAAATGTTAGAAAATAACTTTCCGTTTTTATTTAGTATCTCCTCTACCCATGGGGTTACACATCAGCTCTCCCTAGCGATGAGAAGGAACTGGTAAGAGTTTCATATCAAATTATCTAATAAATCGGTAATTAAATGATTATGTTTTAATTCAAAATCGTAATGTTTTGCAGAGGTCATTGGCTACCAGTGTCAATAAGGCTATATCAAGTTCTCGAGGAACTCGTTACTCAATCGGAACCTCAACCAACGTTTTGTGTAAGTATTGAAAAACAAATTAAATCTGGAATTTTCAGTCACTTGTAAGACGATCAGCCATCTCGAGCCGTCAAAGATTCAATCTTTTTTTATCAATCTATAACTCGCCAACATGCACGTATCGAATCAACTACGCAGTACAATCTCGGACGCCAATACAATCTTGTTAATGTCCGCCGATAATGAACGTCGTCTTTAGTCAGAATTGATTAGGAAATAAAATTCACAAATCATTGCAGACGCAGCTGCAGGTGGCAGCGATGACTGGGTCAAGGGTGTTGGAGGTGTCCAACTTTCGTACACTTTGGAATTGCCGGGAGGTGGAAGCGCTGGATTTAACATCCCCGCTTCTCAGATTCTTCCCGTTGGTAAGGAGACCTTCTTGGGTATTCGCGTATACGGTGAATACATCGCAAAGAAATTCGGCAAATAAATATAAGGAATTATGACAAACGATAATTTTTTTTTCGTGTAAACGATGCAATAAATTCAACAAACTAACTTTCTGTGTATTCGCTTTTCTCCTACCTAAGCTGTGTTGAAAGAAAAAAAAGGGATAAAATCGATAATAATTTAGTTCATGAGTGAATGGAAAATAATCCGATTTTCATCAAATGGACGATTAAATGTAATTCGACACACATTATACATGTTACTCTTTCAATAATAACTCACTACATATTCATTAAGTTCGTGACAGCATCGAATGTGGAAATGGATCATGAAATCGAATTTGATAAATATTAAATTGAATTAAAACACGTATGATTGGAATTACCAAAGTTTCATGATTCAACCCTAAGGACGTCACTTTACTGTACTAAGATGGTGAGTGAACACGGAGAGAAAGTACGGCGATTTTTAAACGCCTCTGTTTTTTGCTTAGCGATTTTTATCCCGTTAAATCAGGCCACCAATTACGATGGGTGAGTAGATTTTAGGATCTACAAATTTTGACAACATCTATATGAATTCTAAGTCGTAGGATCTGCAGGGCCGAGTCTCAAACTAATATAATTAACAACTTTTAAATGACGCTTAATGCGTGCTGAATGATTAACAACGGTATACCTTCGTCTGTTTGCTATAATCAAACTGACAGAGCTGGTTATTTAATCAATTATTTAGAAACTCGAAACAAATTTAATCAAATGAGAATTCGATAGTTTACTCACGGGACATGAAGATGGTAATAATAAATACGTTAACTGTAGCTATAAGTTGTATCGGGTTCAACCAAATACGATGGACAAGATTCAACTTTTACGAAGACTTAGTCAGCACGCAGGATATGATTTCTGGCAGCAAAGCGGAAGCAACACGATCAAGCTGATGGTTCCTCCGACCGAACAGTTTAGATTTGAGAAACTGATGTACTCGAGGAACATTACGACGGCAGTTAGTCTGATCATAAAAATTATCGTTATTAAATATTACAAAATGAACAAAGATTCTGTCGCTACTATGCAGTACCTTAAATTTTTTTCAAGGTCGACATACGCAATATAGCTAAAATTTTACAAAGGGATGCGATGATTCGGCACAATCAATTGAAAACCATTAGCGGAAGACGCGGGGCCAACTTTCTTGACAATTGGGAAAATTTCCCATTCGATCGTTACTTGCGATACAACGAGATGTGGGATTTTGTGAATGCGACAATCAGAAAAGAACCGAGAGCGAGATTTATCAACGTTGGAACGACGTCTCAAGGGCGGAAGATGATCGGCGTCGAGCTTTCGACTTCAGACAAAAATCCGGTGAAGAAAAGTTTGATTGATCCTATTGTTGCCCGAGTTTATATTTAGCCTCCAGACTTGAAGGACAAAATTTCTGTTTCGCATAAAGTAGACCACTTTTTTTTCCGTAGGTCATTGTCATTGACGGTGGAATCCATGCTCGAGAATGGGCCGCGCCGATGTCTGTTCTTTACGTATTACAGAACCTGATAAAAAATCGTAGTATTCTCGAAAAGCTAACCTTCTATATAATTCCCCTTGTAAATCCAGACGGATATGAATACTCGCACGTCGAGGACCGATTATGGAGAAAAACAATGTCTAAATCGTCAATAAGCGACTGCCTGGGGGTTGACGCAAACAGGAATTTCGATTCTCATTGGAATGGTAACTACATCTAGTTGATTTTTTTGTTATTACGAATTTGTCAATAATTTTTCATAACTTTTAGAGTTTGGGACCGATAGTGACCCCTGTTCTAATCGATATTCTGGACCTCACGCATTTTCCGAGCCTGAATCTCGGGCAATACGAGATCTGATTAAAACTGTGAAGCCTGTAATGTATCTCACATTTCACGCGTACGGGCCGGTGAATGATCTTGATTTTCTAATGTTTTCATCCCATATAAAATCTTGCAGAGCTAATAAGTATTCATTTTCAGCTAGTCCTTCATCCGTGGGGTTTTACTACCGAGCTGCCAGAGAATTCAAAGGAATTGGTAAGATTCTAAAGATAGAGATAAAAATATTCTACATCACAATTATAATTAATCAATTGCTTAAACCATCCATCATGTGCTTCAAAGTATTCGTTGGGAATGAGAGCAGCAGGTGAAGTTGCGCGAACTTATAATACGAAATACACGGTCGGAAGCTCCACGAATGTTTTGTGTGAGTGCAGAGGGTCGAAAAATGAATTGTGGTTTCTACGTTGATGCGATAATCATTTTGATATTTTTTGAAATTGTTTTATGCAGACGCTGCTTCTGGTGGCAGCGATGATTGGTCTATGGAAAAGGTAGGGGTGCCCCTAGTTTACTGCATAGAACTTGAAGATTTCGGATATCACTTCGAACTCCCACCCGCAAGATTGCATGAAGTTGTCCAACAAGCTGATACGGTTGTTAAGATATTTACGGAGTACGTGAAGGATAAATACGCAGATAATGTATAGCTTAGAATTGCAGATAAATATCGACCTATCGAACTTGGTAAGACATTTATTTTTATGAAAAACATAAAATAAAATAATACATCAAGTTACAAAAATAAGTTTTTCCAATATTCTATACAATGCACTGCACACGCTATGGCTCTTTTCAGTGATCAAAAAGAATAAAATCTTGCATATCAACGATATTTATCATACAAGTTGCGAGTTGTTTGTGTGATACAAATATTTCAGTTACTTAATTTCGACGTTCTTCATAGACGGCTAATATTGAATCTTTCTGAATATTGCGTGAAAATGAAGTTAGAGAAGTTGCTGCAGTAGTGGTATGGGAAAAATCCAGAAAGCTGAAAAAATGCAGTTGACGATTCTATACAATTAAAAAAAGAAAAGTTCCATCAGTCACACACATACATAATCTTTTAGCTTGTAAAATTGATATTGAATTTTTCCGTAAATGCTACAGTTGCTCTATAAAATGATCTGAACCTATATGTCTCCAGCTCTCATTTTGCGATTGAAACAACACATCCCTACTTCACGCTCTAACAATTAGTGCAATATTTTTTTTGAAACTAAAATGTGATGGGAACTGATGTACATACTTAGTTCTGTATCTCTTAAAATAATAAAATTGTCCTGGAAGGTGAAATCTGCGAATTACCAAAGTTATTCGATTTCCATAGCTAATATTTTCGATAACAATCTCAGAATGATCGAACATCCAATAACACCACTTCGGAGCAAGTCATAGCTTGATATTCCCAAAGCTTTCGATAAGGACCTTAATTAACGTAGGTAATAACTTCATACGAAATAAATTGAAAAATGGTTGTCAATATATTCACGTTTCCATCGCTTCCATCGTTGTGTCAACCAACTGCGCATCAATAGGAGTTTCCATTGGTGTAACATCTGGCTCCTGCTTCACCGGAGAGTAAATTTTTCGCAACTTTTCATAATGTTTTATGTCTTTTTCTTGAACTGATGGCCGTATCTTGTCTAATGCAGCGGCAACGTGCCTCATCGCAACTTCTATAGGTCCTTGATATCCAGAAATTAATTCCTTCAACGCTTCAAGACCTGCCTCTCTGACCAAAGCTGCTAAGTCTGCTCCGGAATATCCATGACACTTCTCACTGAACCCTATATGGAGAAGATCTACGTCTGTCGCAAGTTTTGGTTTTGTCCCATTCCTAGTCAAAGCCCTGAGAATATCCACGCGATCAGCGGGACTGGGTAATCCTACATATAATATTCTGTCAAGTCTTCCAGGTCTTAGTACGGCGGGATCTATGATATCTGGACGATTACTTGCAGCCATGAGAAACACACCACGTCTTCCTTCGACTCCATCCATTTCGGTCAACATTTGATTAACCACTCTTGACGTTGAAGAGCTATCGCCTTCTGATCTTTTTGGACACAAAGCATCCAATTCGTCAAAAAATATAACACAAGGAGCAGAATTTCTGGCCCTGATGAAACACTGCCGTACAGCCTTCTCACTTTCGCCGACATACATGTTCAATAGCTCTGGACCTTTAACGGAAATGAAGTTTATTCCGGCCTCATTAGCAATCGCTTTAGCTAACAAGGTTTTCCCACACCCAGGAGGACCACACAATAAAACACCAGTTGGCGTTGTAAGCCCAAGTTTTGCACACTTTTCTGAGTGCCTGACAGGTGCCAGTATAGACATTTGTAACTCCTGGCGAATATTTTGCAATGAGCCAATGTCGCTCCATGTTACATCAGGAACAGTAGCGAATCCTTCTCTCTTTGATGATGGCTGAACAACAGTAAGAGCAACTTCAAAATCCCGATGTTCGATGAATAATTCTTTCAGATACTCTTCCGAAAGTGGTGGTTGGTCGTGTAGCCATGTCATTAGATCTGTCAACTCTGCAGATTTGGAAGTTGCAGTGATTGTGTTTATTTCTGCGGCAGGTTCGAAGACCTGTGATTCTAATTCATTTGGCATCGGTATATTTGGTTGACTCGGAACTACAGGCTCTGGTGCAGTAGGGTTTTCACAGGTGCTTACTTCACCATTCGGTATGGCCTCAATACTTAAATTGGGATCGGGAGTCTCGATAGGAGCGTCAATTTTCTCAATTTCTTGCTGCTCCTCTGGGTTATTCGGTTTTGGCTCCTCTGCCGTCTTCTTCTTTAAATCCCCAAAAACCCTGTTAACAGCTGCTATGGCTGCTTCTCTGATCAGAGCGACTAAATCAGCGCCAACGAAACCTGGAGTTAGTGCAGCTAGCCTGGTTAAACTAACATCAGGTGCGAGAGCCAACTTTGTCGCCAGCACGGCTAAGATACCAGCTCTTGCTTCCCTATCAGGAATACCCAGTGATACCTCACGATCAAATCGGCCGGCTCTCCTCAGAGCTGGATCTAGGGAATCTGGTCTATTTGTCGCTCCCAATACCAGCACACGATCACCATTTTCTTTTGTACCCAAGTCATCAAGGCATGCGAGTAACTGCGCAACAATTCGTCTTTCCATTTCACGCTGTGCTGTAGCTCTGGGAGGTGCTACGGCATCAATTTCATCAATAAAAAGGACGCAGGGTGCCACTGCAATAGCTTGCTCAAATAACTCTCTTATTCGCGACTCGCTCTCTCCGGAAACACCTGCTACTAATTCTGGAGCAGCCACTTTTATTAAAGGCACTGCCAATTCCTGGAAAATGAAAGTTCCGTATGAACCAATCCACTTTGAATCATCCGTGCTTAGACAGGATAAGAAGTTCAAGTTACCCCAGCAATAGCGTGTGCCAAAAGTGTTTTGCCACATCCTGGTGGACCATGCAATAAAAATCCCCTGGGTGGGGAGATACCCAATTGCTTGAAAACCTCAGGATGTTTCATGTGTATTAAAAGCTTGCAAACTTCTTCTAATACTTTTGTATTTCCACCAATATCCGCAAACCGTACTTCAGGTTCTGAAACATCGCGTTTCTTCTTTGCAGGCGTTGCTGCCCCAGCTCCACTGCTGCTGTCTTTCTCAACTTTCCGTTTCTTTGTCACTTTCTCTGTTGTTGGCAATTCCTGGGGTTTTTCGATCGAACGCTATTCGAAAACATTGAACCAATGTTCATTCTTTGCATTTAAAATCATACCACTCATAATTTCAAGTCACTGATAATATTTAACGAACTTACGGTCCTTGGTGTAGCTGGATCTGATACCGAAGGAACGGATTTAGAGGTAGTGGACCATTGCTTAGAAAATATGGGATTTTTCTTGACCTCTTTATGTGAATTACTCGACTCATTTGCCTCTTTTAGTTCCTCAGATCCCTTAGACTCCCGACTCGGTTTATTCTTTTTAGAATCTTTAGGCTCTTCAGCATGCTGACATTCCTCAGACTGCTTACCACGTCCAGAAGATGTTGCTTCAGTTTTACTTTGTTCATCATCACTGCTAATGTCTATCAATTCTTTGTCACTCGAATTGCCATTTTGACCATCCAAGTTTTTTTTGTACATCTTCAACAGCTGACTGTTCAACATATCATTTGGTGTATCCCGCTAGAAAATTCATGAACAATATTTGTGAAAATAATCATTTCAAATAACAGTAACAGAATGGCAAAAAATATGAAAACCAAAAAGAACCATACTTCCAAGTCAACTTCTTCCTCTTCATCCTCATCTTCTTCATTCCAGAGATCACCATGAGAACCGTCAAGTTTCTTGGATAAACTATCTGCGATCTCATTGTAAGCTTTACGGACCACTGCTCTGAATGCACTGCGTTTCTTAGTGCGATATTCACGATAACTCTTCTGCAATTGGTCGGCTATTTCATTCACATCTATGTACGTCTTATCTTCATTGTCGAGCAGGTACTAGAATGAAAAATTTTAAAGTTCTAGCATAGAGATTCTTTTTTGAAATGGGCGCCAAATTATGGCCTACTGCGCGTGCTGCAGTTCCGACTTCGCGGCTTCGCATTCTCTATTATTCCGTACCGCGCACGAAGTGTAAATCGTTACAGAGATACGTAAATCCCAGATTACGTGTGGCTCAATTTATTCTACGGATAGTCTTGGTATTAGCCCAAGATACCTTGGAACCTGGTAATTCGTTTGATACGCCTAAAACTCACCGAGTAAACTCGAGATACGATTAGCGGGTCCCTCTGAACTGATCGGTGGACCTCGTCAATAATTTTCGGTTTATTTATTCCCTTGGCTTTGTCTTCACTACTCGACGAGCCTTGCAGTGGTATGATGTCTATAGACGGGTTGAGCTTTCCATATTTGCTCATTTCGAATACACAGTTAACAAACACAGGGTTTTAAAATCCCCTTTTAACTTTGCTCAACGCTTTGCCGCTAACAGCGCAAGCTCAAAACTTTGGTTAGTTTTGTACAAGAGACGACATGGTTTGGCGGACAGACGAACTATTATTAGATTGCACAACCCAAAGGGGGCGCTTAATTGAGCGCTTTTTTGATTATTTCAAACCGGTCATCCGACACATTATACTAATCATTATACAGTATTATCCAGATCAATAATATAGCAAAGCTCAAACTAAGAGCTTTTTCAAGCGTTGCCAAACAAAATTCATCCACATTCCATGTTATCAGTTCATTCATCTTTTATTTGCAGATTGACAAAATGCTGGGGATGCTGAGTCGGACGATATTCCTGCGTGGATTGAAACCATTCGAATACCACAAATTAGCTGCAATAAATTTCCGGAGTCATTTACCATGTAGTTCGAAACTTTCTATGCAGATGAAAATTTTGTCTAGAAAGATGTGTGGTAAAATTGAGATCAGATCAGCGAAGTCCCAACAGATACAAACCACAGACGGTGTATCACCGGATTACGACATAATTTATAATTCATTTGAATACCACACAGCAGCGCAACATTGTTTCACAATAATGCCCGCTGTATCTTTAATTGCACTAATTGTAGCTTTAGCGAACGATGACGACGATCTTTTTCCAACTGAAGCACGTACGGCTCTTTATGTATGGATCGGATGTTTTGTTAGCTTCATAAATATTGGTTCTGCTATGTTATTGTATAAAGCTCCGCTCAGAATATATCACAGCAGAAAAAATGGCAAATATTTAGCTGTATTCAATAGTCTAATACCCACAAAAATCAGAACAATGGAATTCACTAGAGGATCTGTTAAACAAATTCTTCCTTCTGACGAGCTTACTTGGTTTGGAAAACATAGATATCAAATACATGGAAAAAAAATATTCATGTTCGATTGGTGTTTCAGATACCCTAGTGACTTGTACAATATGTTCGATGGACTGGAATAGCAGCAATCATTAGAAAAGTAGTTTTATCGAAAAATAAATTGTAATTCATCTGAGGACAGTGAAAATCTGTTATTCTTACATTTTTCGCAATTAAAACTGTTGACACACATCTTATTAAGCCAATCTGTATATTTTCTTTATAACCAATTTATAATAAACCAAATTTCACTGCTCACATTTTTCAAAGATATGCAACAATAAATCCAGTGCGTGGCCTCAGGTATGGTATTGGTATTGGTATGAAAAAATGAAAATAAAGAGATGAAACTAAAAATCTACTTCATACTCAACTTTACTGTACGAAGATAAATACATTTTTCATATTCTTACACGCATTTTGTGTGAAGTCAAGAAATCAGCCGCCGTGGGACAATGGTTCATCATAATAAATCGCCCGTATTCCCTTATTCTCGTTGAATATTCGATATTACTACCTAACCACGGATGCTCGTCTGATAAACTTATCAAACAATTAATACGTTCTTAAAATTTAATAGTTGAACGACACCGTACGTCGGGTACATATAAAATTACCATTAATTGATTAGTTCGGTACGATATGTATACATAGGTATGCTTAGCTACATTAATATAATATTGATAATAATAATAATAATAATAATAATAATAAAAATAATTACACTGCAAAAAGTTTTAACATGATATACGTGTGTCATCCAGTAACTAATGCATTCATTCGAGTGACGTAAAGTTACTTATAAAATATATTCGTTCTAATTACCTATAAGTTAGTTTTCACTCTTGGACCTTGATTACTAAAAATCTGGCATTAGGTAATTATTTCATGTACGGCTTATACATAAAATTGCAACGCTTAAATCACATTTCATTCAATTATACCCACATAAAACGTATGTTAAATTCTGAAATTGAGCAACAGCGGCGTAATACAGGTATTATAGCAATGTCGCGCAGGCACGTGAGCGTATTAAATTTAGGTAAAGTGAAAGAATTTATAATAATAATAATAATAATAATAATAATAATAATTGACCCAATTTTACGAAAACATTGAGCTTATTTTTTATAAATTTTTTAATCTTAATAACATCATTATTCGATAAATCGAAGAGAAAAAAATATTGCTTCATCAGCAGGATTAAGGACCCCATACGTTGAACTGAATGTAAAATTACCAAATATTACATGATTAATTAGGCCCGTCGCGTCGCACAAATAATAGTGCAGTAAAATATAGTTGCTTAGCGACTTGTCTCTTATCAAGTTGAACAGATATTTTAACCATATTAACTCAATATATAAAAAATTTGTATCTACAATTTTGCAATGAAGTACGACATAACAATTTAACAACTTTTTTTTTTCTTACTATTAACTACAATTCTGGAGTAGCCCAATTATTTTTTTGATTGGCATAGAGTTTTCAAAATTCATCTAACATGAGCAAAAGCACAAGAGTTATAAAATTTATGAGCATCTATATGAGAGAGTGGTCAGGTATGATATGCTAGGACTATTGATTTAAGGAATTTGTTTTCGTTGTAACAGAATTATACCGCATGCTAACAATTTGATATCTCAGAGTTTTTCTGAGGAGTTTTGATAACAACGGCTGATATGATACACATCAATGGATGTGATTATAATTACTAACAATCAAAAAGATCATCTGATCGCTGTATTAGGATGAAACATTTACGCACACATATTCACGTCTGAAAATATATTCACTACGATTTTCGTAATCGACTGCATCACCAGTCAAATTTTATAGCTTTGTAGAGGCTACATAATTTTATCAAAAGATATGGATACAGATGATTCACCTCCTGTGCCATTTACAGACAAATATTATCTGACTGGAAATTTTAAAAGTATAGGAAATATTTTACTCACTCGCACTATCAATGGTCTTTACTATAAAATTTCTAGATAAGTATTCGTGTATGAGAATCCGTATCCAAGTCGGTCAAGGAACCAGTTCCACTCGTCATGGAATTATGTCTTACTACATGGTTGTGGATAATTTCCTGCAATTTGCAGTTGAATGTAATCACTTAAATATTGGAAGTAGGATCATCAGATACAGAAAAATAAATTCAATCTATAACGCCGGTGTTTTCATAGCTTCATACGTACCGATACAGTTCCAATGCTGATGTGAACTAAAAGCGACGCAAGCTCTAGACTTTCACTGAAATTGTTTTCCAATGGAACGCTTCTGTAACCCGTCCTTAAACATCGGACCTAAACAACAATTTTTTAATCAATAAAATAACGAGTGAAAAATTAATTTAATAAAATACACAAGTGTAAGATGATTTACCGGGTACGTAGCTTGCCCTATAAAATTGCTGTCTCCGAACATATCCTCGTCTTGAACAACGAATCTCAGAAGAGCAAAATGAGGATTTGCTATTTCAAATTCACAGGATTCATTCCACATTGGATTAAAACCGTTGTCAGCTGAAACCATGAGAATGAATCTTATTTAGATAATTATACATCATACGAGAGACAATCGCGGACTTTTATTTTAATCTGCTTACTTATCGCTTTTGTGGTCAGCTTTACCCCAGTATCGAAAGTAGCGCCGACGACTTCAACTTCTACAAAAGGACTTGCGATTCCTCTTCCGGATTTACTCAAGTGCCTAGCACCGATTATTTTCAAATTAATTTTTAACACTTCAACGCCGATCAGCGTACTTTTATCGTACGGATTAAATTCTTCTTTGAACATGAATTCAGGCCTGAGAAGGTACCCGCAGTTACCATTTTGTCGGAATTTTGCTTGATTGAGTTGCATGGGCTTGTCACCCGTCTGATAGTTAAGAGCTACCATTTGACTACCGGAATTCCACATGGGCACAGGATTATAATTCGAAGAATCGAAGCGCTGACCCTTGGGATAAACTCTGCTGAACTGGAACTGAAAACGCGCGAGATTCACGATATTTTGATAAAAGAAAAATGAATAAGTATATAAAACAGTGATATAAATAATCAGTTGATACCTGGTGATATTTTAAGAAAAACTTATTCTCTTGTTGGCACATAAGTTTTTCGGCTTTTGTTTCCGGAAAGCTGCTCATTTCGTAAAAGGGAAATTCTTTGTTCCTTGTTCTCTCTATATTTAATGGTACAGAACGGCAATATATCGTGAGATCGGACATCTCCTTCGCTATGCGCCAGGTACGTTCCATTTCTTTGTGTTGATTTTCCTACGTATGAAATAAGAGATTGTCGGATTTATAGGGATATTCATAAGGAGATGACTAGAGAGTCGGGCGTGAAGATAAATTAAGATTAAACTATCACCCTAATACTGGCGTTCTGCGCAGCTTCCCTGATGCTGTTCATCCATTCAATGGCAGTTTCATTCGATTTTGCAGCGACTTCAAAAGTTGAGCACATGCTGGGATTCTGTATTCTAAGAATCCAGCCTAATTCAGGTCGTTCACTGACTGACAATTCCACGACTGCTCCCATAATGTCCAAGGATCCCTTTTGCAGATTTCCAAGCATCATCGAATCGGATGACTATGTTGATATAATATCAGGTGTTATATAACGTACAGGGTGGTCCTTTTCAATGGATCAGGAGAATTCTTTCGTGAAATAATAGGGGTAGTTTATAAGAAATTCTAATTTGAATTTTTCAACTTTTAAGTTAATTGACCGTCTTAAGTCCACGCTAAAACCTACTTCTTTGCTATTATTTCAGAAGTTAACGCAGATACCATTGAGATGGACATCCTGTAATATGTAGCTGACTTTGAAACAAGCGAAAGTTATGTTATGTGTCAACTTTGATTTTACAGAATCTATGCGAGATGCATTATATAAAATGAAATTTTACATCGCTCGCGTTGTCCTGGGGTCCCAATTCCTCGACGTAGTTAGCAGGGAACAACTGCTGCTTCTTCCCTCCGTAATCTCCTTTCCACCATCCCCCTTCACCACGATTAACATTTGTGATTATCGCGTGTTTAGAAAATGTCAATTCGTCATCTCGACACGCTGTGTAGTCGTACATCGCTTTTACAGTTATCTAACACCACAATGTCACAGGTATAACTCTGACATTTATATGTACCGTAATAACGATAAAAAAGAGTTCAAAAATCATCACTATTATTTTAAGACAATAATATACCTGAGATGAAAAGCTGCTGGGATCCATGTATCCTGGTGTACCGTAAACCGCTCCTTCATCGGGGTCCTGGAACACAAAAATAAAGAACTATTCACACTCTGAAAATTCAAGATTTCTATGAACCTCTCAATTCTTCAGATACGGCTAAAAGGGTAATTCCTCAACCTTTATAATTAAAGACGAACGATGATTCGCGAGGGGATTTAAGACGCGCAGGTACCTAACGGATCGCAGGTGTGCGAGGACCCCACGAAGCATCTATCATAATTTAGAACGTATTCTTTTTTTTTTCCTTCATAGGAAGGTCCAGGTATAAAATTCATAGAAAAAGATGCGTAACATAATCCGTGAAAATTTTGTGAAGACTGCAGCAGGTGTGGGTGATATTTCATATAAGGATGTCTGTTGCAGGAGCACGGTTTGGCGTTCAAAGGATGCTTTTAGGTATTTTTTGTCGGCGTCCGACAGCATTGAGGAAATTTAAAAGGTGAAAATTTGAAGAAAAAAAAATTAGGAGTCATACTCTTAAACAATTGTCTTCGTCATATGTGACGAAGAACAATAATTCTCGTGATGGAGAAACGCGACTGCATGCTTAGCTGCAGTTAAAAAACGGACGGGATCTACTTAAGATGCACTTGGCATCGCTTCGGATATCCTGGGCGCGAGGGGGGACTTCAGGGGTGTATAAAGGAGGGTTTCGGGCCCCAGGTTGTACCAAGAACACATTACCCTTCCCTCACGGTCTGATAACATCTCGTCAAACCACTTAGGGACGCCCATAAGATTTTACCACGAAGGCACTCGCTCTACGGGGGTTGTTTTGTGATTCTCAGTACCTGATGCAGACAAATAAATTATTCCACACTGGCTAGGAGGAAGGCTTTTACGTCAACCCGTGATCGATGAAGTACTATAATTGAATTCAAAAAATAAACAAGCTCGTTGGAAAGTTGCTCGGGGAAAAAAGGAAAGAAGGTGGAAACCGAGCGATAACGTAATAACTTCATGAATTATTCTATCCTAGCGGGCTCACGATTTTTCTCCAACAAATTTTTCAATTCTTTGTCGAAAAAATGAATGAAAATATTGTGAAAAAAAAATTATAATCAGATGACCAGATGATCAGATGAACTCTAAAAGACATTCTCCGTAATCGCAGCGTCCTCGGAATCTTACCCGCGGCATAAAAGTAAAACGATAGTTTTACCGAGTAGGATACACAGTGTATAATGAAGTAAGGGAGTGTCTCGACCTGATCCGCAGTGGTACGAAGAGATATAATTAAATGATTACGAGGCGCAAGACGGTGTACTTGACTTCGAGGAACTCCTTCGTTCCCTCCTCCTTCTCTGCACTTCACAGTGTCTGCAAGTCCCTCGTCAACACGAAGTCAAACATGAACGTGACACCGCAGGAGTACATTTATGTACCTCACATACCTGGCGACCACGTACGTACTCCACGTGATTGCCTGCAAATAATCCGTACGAAGGCGTTTCGTGTTATTCAAGAATCAGATGGTTCGTCTCATCATTGTTAGCGTATAAAAATCATCCGTTCTGCGTGTATTTTATTTCATCATTATTATCATTTGCGTTTTATTAAAAATTTACGATCAACTCTTTCTCATTGAGCATCTATACTTTTTGAGAAATAATTATACGTGTTCGCACATTATTGAGCGGTAGCAGATGTTTTGTTTCTTTTTCATTCAAACTAATGCAGAATTATGCGCAGCTGTGGTACCGACCGTCTATAACGATAAGGTCTACGGAGAGTTCGTACTTCCGGTTTTTACACCATGAATGATGATGCGGAAGAGTGAAACGGTCGACCTTGTCGAGTTACTGCTGGGATTCGTTTTTGTCGTTGATAAAAGATAGCATTATATACATCATACTATCTACAAGTCGCAGTATTAGGTATAGTGTTCGTATAGGACATTGTCCTCCCTGCTGCACTCATATATAGTGTAAGTATGTATATGTTGTGTTTCTTCTGGCACCGAATGTGACCAACGAACTTCCGGTTCTCAGAATCAACTTTTCAACACTGGACAGGAAATACGCTTCCCTGCAGAGAAATGACGCTGTTTATAAAACCGACTAAATTTTATACCCGCCTATCCTAATTAGATACCTTATACACGGGTTATGCCCTATTATTTTTCTATTTTTTAATAGAAAATAACGATTGAATAACGTTTCTTTAAGAGTTTGAAAATATTGCTTCGAATAAACACATAATCATACGACTTGGAAAGATGTGCAATTATTCAAGGCACGTTCGGAACGTGCGAATTGCAGAAATATCGTTGACTATTGAACCTGAGAAATCCTGTTCCCGTGTACACCATCTTACCAGTTGGACCGGTATTTTAACACAAGGTATATACCTAACAGCAGGATCAGGTCATATAGGTGAGTATATAGGTATATAATATATACCTGCAGCATCGATAGACATTAGGGGGGGAGATAGTTTTCTATATGTACGTGACAACCTGCCTCATCATTGGTTCACCTGTGCCCCTTATTTCGTACCCCCGAATTCGAATTCTAGTATAGTATTCTGCGCCTTCTGTTGAAAAATCCCCAAGGAATTTATGGGCTTTAAAAAGATGCGGCGAATATACAGGAAACGTAGAAACGGAAAGGAATAGGGAACCATTGCACCTGTCGCTGCAGTTTCAAGTTTTGTTCGATTCGAATAAAGTGCAGAATAAAATTATCAAGATTTATTCCCTAAATAGATAAAATTTACGTTACATTTATATTGAGAATCACTGCAACGCGTGTGATAGAGACAAAGTTATTTATAGGTACGGTGTTGCTTTAACAATGAAAGAGAGATGAGTGTAACTAGTTGGATCATGGATAGGTATGAGACGAAGATTAATCGAAGGAATTCTGTAAGAAACGTGATCTACTGATTGTGCGACGCACGCTTGGAATTCCGGGAAATAAACTCTTTGTAAGATTTTGTGGCTTATTCATTCACACGTTAAATTAACGCTTAGGATACTTTACTCAGTAAATTCCTTTATCAGTCTGGAAACCAATTATATCATCTGGAGGATGTTGAATGACTATAGAAAAATCCTTCAATTTTTACAAATATTATTCACTCATTTTTTTAGATTGGCTGAAAATTTAAAAGCCAGCTTCCTGACTCTTGAATTATATAGATTTTAGTGGTTCAGTTTTGTCCGTTGACTAAAAGGGCCGATCCTCTATCCATCCGCAGTCTACCGTGGGAGTATTTTTAAGGGATTCTATTTATTTTCGACCGTGATCCAAACAGGGAGGGCGAAACCTGGACTATCGAGTGTAAGACGTAAAGTTTAGGATCTAAACTTCTACGATCTACAATGCTAAGGGAGGGATACACCCTGACAATACTTTTTCAGTGTGGGGTTCGCTTCGCAGAGTCGCGTAGCGCAAGGTGCGTTCATTCCATTCGGCAACAGGTTCATCATCCCTTTGTTAGCGAACCGGGATGATGGGAATGCATTTTGTTATTATTATTTTTCTAACTTTCTGAGAATTGCTTTAGCTTCTACTACGTATTGCATACAGATGAACGAGATTCGTATTTTTTCAGACGTCTAAACGGATCGGCTATAGCGAATCCGCAAGCTCAATGTAATGGTCGAGGGACACATGGAGATAAAAAGTTGAATCGTGACTTAAATCTCGCTGAATGATACGTTAACAGCTGCCGAACGCCTCTTCTTGTGTAAAAGGTATCGCTTTCAGCTCGCACGTTTCCATGAATTTCATGAACTTCAGGGGCAACGTACGAGAACACCGTGTAACGTGAATTAACTACGTACACAGTATTTGACTCTCTCGGATCACTGGTTCCGTCTACTCGCGGGTGATTCTTCTTTAGCTATACCGTATGGCCTGAAGGTGTACTTGACTCAACTCGAGTGAAATTGAAATATAATTTGTAGGGATATAGAAAACGGCAAAGCGAATCACAAGACGTTTGCATGAGGCTGATAACGAGCTCTCTGACGGTTCACCATAATTTAGTTCTTCGACGACGCCCCACGTCGCGACGCTCCTGGGAAGGGGAACGTTACCAGTTACCTGCAGACGTTCCAGGCATGTCGTCGGGGTTAGTCTGTAAAAAGACGCGGTCGAGGCTACAACGGTGCAGGGTTATACCTACACCGACACCGGCACTTCACCCGGCCCATCCATCCATCCACTTGGACAAACTGGCTTCACTTCGCCAAGTAGACAAGACAGACACCTTCTCTAAGCTACCGGATACGAAGACCTACCGGACAGCAAATGGATATACTATTGCTGGTGAGTTCAATACATCATCGACTTCAAAATTCCGATTTTTTTAGATTTATTTGTGAAATAAAATGAAAAGTTTAAGCAATTGATATCGAAAAAGTACAGGTCCTAAAGGGAATCGAAATAGACTCGATGAACTAGTGGTAGAGTTTGTTCTTTTTCAGAAACGCGGCAATATTTTTTCAAATTACTCTCACGGTAGTGCGTGCGTAATTACTATAGATATTTTTAATTTGATCAGGATGCAACAGTGCAGTGTCCACAATTTGATAATGTTCTTTAATTTTTTACAGATCGGTTTTTTGAGCCTCGACTTGTTCTGGGGGCCATGTCTAGCTCATCTTTCTGTACTTCCACCTCCAAATGATACCGTAAGTATAAATATGAGCATTTATAAAAATGAAAGTGTCAAATTTAATTCTTATCACACAAATCGCATAATTCAAACGCGCGATAGTTACGTCACAGAGGTATGAGTCTATACGCGTCTCTTTATTACTTGTCAAGTATCCTACTTCTATTGTGACCTCACCTGTTAGATGACTAAGATGCTTGGTATGCTTTCGGAAGAGTGTCTATGAGATTCAAATTAATTCAGACAATGCACTCGATAATACGGCAAAAATTTCATCAGTAATTGTCTCAGTTTTAAGTTCGCAAATGTTTGATAGAATATTTATGGTAATTTTGTTTGATTCGAATTTATTCCAGAGTCATGGAACCCAATACCGTTTTCAATACTTCGTGCGCGATGAACGCGGTGATTACAAAACTCAGGAGGAAGCTGGAGAAGGAGGAAACGCTAGGGGAAGTTACGCGGTCGAACAGCCGGATGGAGATTTGAGAATTGTTCAATATACTGCGGATTTAGGTGGCGGTTTCAAAGCGCACATCAAAGTAGACCACGCAGGAAAATCACCTTCGAAACTTCAGGAAATCGACATCCCTGCCGAAGAGATGCGGAAGTTGATAGAGAAAAACCGGAAGAAAACTGCGGGAACGCAGGAGACGGCGGAAGCGCAGTCCTCAAAAAGCTACGTTTTAGGACCGCCAAGAAAAATGTCGGATATTGTTATGGAGCAGGCAGCGGCAATCAGAGAAATTATCTCAAAGGAACTAGAAGCCGAAGAAAAACTGGAGGCTGAAGAAAGACTGAAGAAAGAAAATATTAAGGAGCCAAGTCAATCAAACGATGGACGTGATGAGGTCGACTGTGGGAAAGAGGAAGTTTATAACAAATCACAAATTATCGAAGATGGCGTGCCCTTGCAGTCTTCAAATCGTACTGCCTTGGAAAATGACCAAGAAACGACTTCAACGGACCCGTCGCTCCCAGAAAAAGGAGAAACTTTGACTCCGGCTGCACCGTCGAATACGAGAGGCAGGACAGCAAAGTCGAGGAGAGTCGAAAAAGGAAATGCAGGAGTTGAAGTACTTAATTCGGCGCTAGAATTATTGCGAAATTCACAAATCCTGAACAAATATTCTGCCGGCCCAAAAATTGCGAAGAATAATCAACCCGTAAATGAAAACGAGCAATCACCAGTGGTCCGCGTTGCACTGAATCCGAAAAATCCCGAGAACTCGAGATCATTTCAACAGAATCCAAGTCCCGCAGAATTACAATCTCCACAAAATCATCCAGGTCGCGATTTACACACCCTCACATCAAGCCTAGAATCGACAGGTCCTGCTTCAGGAGGTCCCATCCAAAACTTTAGTTTTAAAAATCGGATTCTGTTTTACAAGCCTGCTGAGAGAAAATTGAATCCCACCCAGGACCCAAGTGCACCACAAGAAATACCCGAGGATTCCGAAGGCGTCCAGAAACCTAACGTCTTGCGCCTTGTCAGTCTGGGAAAGGACGTTCAGAACTATTCTGAAGATAAAGCTAATCAGGAACAGATTCTAATTTACTCGCCGTACCAGCAATCAGACAGTCAATTAGAAAATCGTAAAAGCCGGTACATTACTGTACCCTATGAGGTACTCCGGCCTTATTTAACTTCTTTGCAGGAGCAGAAAGAAGAGATAAGCAAGTGACAATGAAATTGGACCGTGATTTTTCAGTTATTATCATCATAATTTGATGCACGCAAATTAAAATTTCGTGAATATTAATTAAATAAGAATTCCGTGATTATTATAACTTATATGTCATTTATATCAGAATAACGCGCGTTGTATGTATAAATTTGTGATCGTTTTAGTTGCTAAGTTTTTTTTATTTTTCATAAAGCATGCGTTTGTATTATATTCCTATTATATCGTCATAGTTATAACGGTGGTAATATCCACTTCATAGATTTATATTCAGCATGTAGAAAAGAAATACTGACTTTTATGATAAGATAGTGTTAAGATCGGCATTGATTATTTTAACCAAAAGAATGAAATTGTACTTTGTAAGCTCCCTTTGACGATTTGTACTCCAGATTTTGTTTTTTTAAATATGTGCGTGTCTAGACTGAGTGAAATTTAGCCCTAAGCATTTTATAATGAGTTTATTTAAAGAGGGTGAAGGTTTTGGTAAATGGGTCGGTGCCACGTGCAATTCTATATTAATACTAATCACGGTGGTTCGTAAGTGCCGCCTGATACGTCAGCACGCAACCTGCCGTGTCAACGGCTGACGTTCTTTAGAGTACAATTGCCAGCAACAATTGTTCAGTATTTAGATGTATGAAATCGACTAATAAATCTCCTCATTGAAGAGGCATTCAACGAATTATTTCGACATCCGAGTTCGTGCTAATTTGTTACCTATCGGTGGCACCCACGCCTAAAATAGGCCGGTGGCATATGCTAATTATGTTCACATTCATGCATCGAAATGTAGTACGTTGCACATCCAGCAAACATATTCGCCATGCGAAGAATATATGAAATAATAAAATGGAAGAGTTTAACTCAACACTCACCAAACCCCCTCGCCTCATGACGTTCTGGTTAACGGGATAACTCAGCTTGACTTTCTTATAAAGTGGATGACGTTCGTAGTAGCTGATCAGCTCCACCAAACTCTCGAACTGAACTTTTCCGATTGTGTACAACCGACCTTCCAGCTTTATCCTACAGTGCTTGATTTTTCGCTCTGCTCTGTGACGAGAAAAGAAACAATTAGTAATGATGAACACAGGGTAATGCGTAAAAAATGATAGCCTAAATGTTACCTAAATGAAATAGCGTATGAATTGGCTTCCTTCTCACTAGGCCGCACCAGAAAAACTCCGTCAGTAGAGACTCGTCTTAGCCAATCTTCTGCCTCTGTTCTACTGCATTCACCATGCCACCAATCTTTCTCTTCATGTTTACTCGGCTGAGGAACTGGTTCTTGGAGTGTAATTAAAAATTCCTATTCAAAGTCACTGAGTTAGTTTACAGTATAGTATTAACAATCGACTAGAAAGTATAGATGGAAATTACCGAACTTCTGAGCGGATGACTACGGTAGTGAGTAATGAGACTATAGAGACTGTCGAAGCAGTTGGTTTCAATCAGATAAAACTTTGTCTGCCCCATTGATTGTTTGAGCTTAATGCGGCAATGATTTACTTTGCCTTTTCTCCAAAAGGATAGACAGTAATCTCCGACAAAGGTGATACTCTGTCTGACTAGAAATGTGCCATCTCCAAGGTGGGAATATCGTCTCAACAATTCTTCCGCTTCTTCCCTGCCTCTTCCTAACTTTCCATGGAACCATTTTTCCCCAAAATGTAACTCGTCATTGGGTACACCCTTTAAATGCAGAAAAATGGGAATGGTTATCATACTGATAATGGTCAATGTATGGAGCATATTCAATCCTAGTATAGTACTTACTTCCGGTAGTCTATGAGTAATGCTCTCTTCCTCATCATCATGACTCTCTTCAGGAGTTCTAGAGAAAGTATCTGTATAATAGAGTTTCTGTTTAGTTAAAACAAAGAAATGAGCATTCCATATTTTGTCGATTGGATCTTCGAGAAACAGAATTCCATTTTTTACAGTGTTTCTAAGGTCCATCTCTTGCTTGCTATCGTCGCTTTGTGGAATGAACATGTTTTCGTCAACACCATCTGGAAGCTTCTTGTGTTTCAGCAAAATTTTTCTCCGCAAAGCGTAAGGTGATGGAAGGCATGTTTCATTTTTGTCTACACGCTGAGATACGAGCATATCTTGAAATACTTCTTGCATACTAGCAGCCATTTTACGTTGCTGAGGCAAAGAACAATTATCTTCAATTGAGAGAATGACTGGAAATCTATAAAAAAATAATCACCAGCTTCAATTAACTATGTAAAAAATAACACTCAGGAGATAAAAATTATTCTTTTGCCATTTATCTTACTCAGAAGTAGCAAAGGCGTGTTCCTTTATCGTTTTTATAACATCCAGGAACTTTATTTTCGTTGTAAATGTGTGTCCATGAAAAATAAACGGCATTCCATCCGGTCCATCCCAACAATCTAATTCAATACATCTACATCCCGCTCTCAGTGCCCTCACATAAGCTTGGCAACTGCTCTCACTGCTTATTTGATCTCCCGTCAGGTACCTTTCGTAATTAATAACAAAAAATCACGAGTTATTCGTGCTAAACATTGTATATTTTCTATTTATAAAATGATCGAATGAAAAATGAATCTGCTCACGTGTTATGAGAAGAGGCTATCCAGTAATGACATAAGGGTCTTGTCATGTCTTCTGTACATCGATCGTGCTTCTGATCCCAAATCTGATTTTGTTTGGAATATAAAAAGTCGATAAATTCTAGAAGGGTGAAGCAAGGCTCCTGAACATCTCTCTGAGGATCTTGAAGATATTCCCTGATATAACGGGATACTTCCTGGTCACTACTACCCAGGGGGTCTTGCTGCTCGTTCAGCAGAAATGCTTGAAAACCTTGAAGGGTTACTGTTCTGTTTTCTGAGTAACTCACTAATTTTTCCCAATCCGCGAGATTCTGGAAGGTAATGTCATAAGTCAGTATTAAAATTATCATGGCTCAGATCTTCACATTCTGTATCCCAATCGCCAATACTGCATACTCACAATATTATCAAACATCAAGGTATGGTAGAGTAGGACAAAGTCATCAAAGCTCAATTCAGCTCTGTGCCTTGTATCCACTTGCTCAAAAAGCTCTCTGAGTTTATTAGTCACAATCTTACAATTCACTCGAGGTAAAAAAGCCTTGACATCTTTCAAGGTGACCCTGTGTATAAAAATGATAAAATAAGAAAAGTATAGTACAATTTATTCCTGACACAAACAAAAATAAGGATCAAAAAAACCAATGATTCAAGATTGTTGGCTAGAATAATGCATATTGCAGGCTACTAAATTGCCCACATAATCTGGGCTAAAAGCCCAGTTTTATTGATTTTCTCTACTTCTCCTGCGTATATTTATTGTCAGATAAAACAGTTTATCAGGTAGACTCATTTGGAATATTAGCAGTATTGATTTTGCTGTAATCTCAGTAAGCTTTTCACTCACATCTCTCGTGTATTCTCCATAGAATAAAACTCCTTTCTCAGCCACCTTTCAACTTGAAGAGGATATGGAGCATTGATTGTATCCTGAACCAAATGACGCAGACCTTTCACCCATAACTCACACTCAGTTTCACTGTATGCTACAGGGAAATATCTCAAATTTACTTCTACACAGTTTTGATCAAACAGTACCATAAGGAATGACAAGAATAAGGCTACCACGAGTAAATTTGATGCGTTTTACTCACCAGAAACAGAAATTGTTTTTAATCGAAATTCAGAACCATAGTAGACAACAAAGCACCATTTTCCCTCCAATTTTTTAGAATCTTCTGGCCATTTTTCAAAATCTTTTGAATTCTTTCCATCTCTGACCTCCTTGACCTCTCTTATCTCAACTATAGATAAAAGAAATGTTAAAATCAGAAATTTGATGAGAAGTACAGAGAAGTTTGTTAAATATTGAAGCTCATCCTACCGGCTCCCTCAAAGGGTCTAGAGGACGCGCTCCTCGACCAGACTATTTGCCTTGTCTCTCTCCGTATCATTAATGTTTTTTTTTCAGGTCTTTTACGAGGAAAGAACTTTGTCACAACAGTTCCACGTTCCAACCGGCTTATTATCTGCTCCATTTCCGGTATTATCCCATTCATTTTGGCAAGGAATTTATTATAACAGTCTGAAAAAGTGGAAATAGGTTTAGAATATTATCAAAGCAAGACCAATCATTGATGTGCTTTTAGAGAATTGTGAGACTACAAAATTTATTCCATAATGACTATCAGAAAATATGAAGTACCACTTAACAATAGATTCAACTGAACAGATGCGGTACTCAGGCTCTCAGCTTTTAACTCGTTGAGATAAGAGATGAAAACTTGATTCTGTCAACTTGATACCAACAATAATGGAATGCCTGGTAAAGTAATTACAACTGAATTGTCGCATGCAATAATCCACAAAATATCTGCATTAATAACAGTCCGCAAAAGAAGTGATACAATCAAAAACAAACGTCAGTTATTGTATAGACTGTTTAACCCTGCAGAAACATAACCAATTACAGAACTCTCTCTTTCCTAATTTCACTAATGTAAACAAGAATGTCAATGTGTCACAAACCTGTTGTAAGATCTATTAAACGTATCAAGGATTGTAAGACCTAGTAGAAAACCTAACTTGATGTACTGTTCAAATTGAAGAAAAGTTCGGAATTTTGAAACATAAGGTTCTTACATGAAGATTTTTGAAAAAAATCGTTTCTGTATACATGTAACCTATTCTTCTTCTTGTGTAATGTAAGACAGGAGAATATTATCTTTAGCAGATGTGAGAATGACGGTGACAATTTTAATATATGTAAAAAAACATACCTTATAGAACAAATAATAATACATATAATAATTGCACGATAAATCACTAATGTATTATTAGTTTAATTTCACTAATTGTCACATAGTTTTTGAATAATTAATCAACTGATTATTAACGGTAATTATTGTTACAATCTCAACAAACATATCGAGCTGCGGATTTTTATTCTACTCTTCCCGTAGGCCCGCGACGTACAACACGTACGTCTACGTCCGTGCAGCACCTAATGCAGTATTATTTCTAACACAACCATGCGATTTAGTTCATGTCAGCTCTCTGAAGTTTCTGGTGCTACTAACTAAATGCTACTCCGTCGACCGTCAAAGCAGTTCTGATTTCGTCGACGATTCAGATTCTGTGAAGACTTGCGAGCTTTCATCGTGGTTGGTCGTCGATGTAGTTCAAGGTTCCACGCAGAAATAAATGTTTTCAGCAACAGGCAGAATTTTGAGTTGGAACAATTGTAATTGCTCCATGATATCGTTAACCGGAGATGTTTGTCAGTCAACCATAATATATAATCGTTCTTGGTTAACAGGATCAGACGCGTAATCTCTAACGGATAACATGTTCGACGCTTGCCTTCAATAAGACAGAAAAATAAACTTATTTGCCCAGAAGTATATTATCCATGTTTAAAAAGTAAGGTAGAAATTGTATGTTTTAAGTAGACATTCCCCCAGTCTTGAATAAATATACGAACTATATTTTACATATTGGAGTAAAAATATTCCTGATTTAAACTTCCAACTATCAATACTTCGAAGATTACTTAATTCATATGGACAATTAGCGACGTGGAACCTCTCCACGACCATATTCTAGTATTAAATAGCCATCAAAAAATAATGGAAGCAAATCCGAAGCATACCAAAGCTACCCATATTTCTTAACCGTTGTACCTTGTACGAAGGGCGTATGCGTTCGCCGCATTTATCGTGAAAACGAAAAGCTTTTGGAATTCAGCTAATTAGGAATTAGAAGAAAGCCTTCGAGAAAGGTGGTAGCTGTCGGCACCTTGCGGCACTGAAGTCTAAATATACCCTCGCGGCATGTGAAATATTTCGAATAAATCTCGCACGATAGCAGCAGGGTACGGGTGTAAGGGCTGGAGCGTTGATGCTGTCTTTATTCAATGCGGTGTTGGACCAATTGGATTTGTTTAAAATCCGCCATACTGTTATATCCCAGTCTCGGATTCGCCGATTGATCTTGTCTCGTACCTGCATGTGGCACCGTCGAGAATTCTGATGCAATAGACGTCAGAAAATAATTTTTACCGTACACGGAAAACCGTGAGAAATATATAAACTGTCAAATTATATCGTATAGAAAAGCGTTTTGTTGTGCACCAACATGACTGAGGAAGATTCGGTATGTGTTTTATAAGCGATTTAGAAATAGCTGCACAATCAGCAGCGGACAGATTGCATGCCACAACGTGTTCCCATTTACACGTTTTCTAAAGTTTACTGATATTGGTATCAAATAGTCGCGCCGAATATTGAAAATCTCGAAAATCCGGCTCTCTACTTATTGTGAACCGACTGAGAAGTCATTTATGAACCCTGTAAAAACACAACCTCAATCTAGAACTTGCGGTACCAAGGTCCACCCTCAACTCAGATGGTGGTTTCCAACCGTGCTCGCCAATGTCCTCATATTTTTGCAATTTTATTTTTCTTGAAATATGTTCATACAAATATCTGGCCCTAGCCAAATTATAAGAGAGAGTTTTGCTGCTTTTGTTTTAATTTTCCATACATAATCAAGATATGTTATCTGTTCGAATTATTTGTGTTCAACGCTTTTCAGTGAATATAAAAACACAGTTGCGTTGCTATGAAGGGGATTAATCATCCACTGATTCTTGCTCATCCGTCTTTGTTGTTAGTGTTGCACAACCTCCACTCTGTTTTACATCAGCATTTTTTTTGATTTTCATTCCAATCTACGGCTAGATTTATAAGCCCGATATTCATTGCTTTGAATGAGATTGTGCGGTTGTAACTTGATATCATTTTACACTAGAATGAATGAGTATCACTATTATTGCATCTTATATTTTGTTAGCAAGGAACACATTTTCAATAAAGAGCATTTCAATTTTATTTAGATCTTTGACCCTACTTTGAAAATAAAGAAGAAGAAAAAGAAGAAGACAACCTTTGATCTAGATGCAGCCATGGGTGAGGGTGGCAGTGGCGGCGAAACCACTGAAGGTGCTGGAGACAAGGAAAACCAGGAGCCCGAATCAACAGCAATGGATGATGATGAGACCTTGGACCTAGAAAATTTTGGTATCAAAAAGAAAAAGAAGAAACCCAAGACAAAGACATTCAATCTCGATGAACTCGATGTTGCGTTACCAGATGGCAAAAAAGAAGTAGGCTTATAAAAAATCTAGATTTAATAGAAAGTTTAACTTACGTTAAGTTAGAATTGTTTAACTTACCCTTGAAAAGCATGTCTGACTGATATTGGTGACTTGAATTTTGAAAGGATGGTGGAGAACCTATCGGAGAGGATGGTCCAGTAGAGGAGTACATTAAGCTGGACATGGACTTCTCAGCAAAGAAAAAGAAAAAGAGCAAAAAGAAGAAGGAGTTTGATGACTTGGTTGCGGATGAGAAGAAGAGGGAAACGGAGGAAAATCAAAGTGGTACATATCTACGATTTGTATTTAAATTCATTCCCACAACAAACTGCTTACCTTCTTTTCTATCTGTTAACATGCTTTACTGAATCTGAGCGAAGTGCAGAAACTGGTAAGACATCTTCAGTAATAGGAGAACCACTACATTCACCCTTGACTGATTAATCATTCTTTTAATTAGTAGGCTGAACCATCCTGTTATTTCTCTGCAGCGACTCACGTATTATAATGCTAAAAAATTCCATATTCTTGTCACTTCTGCTCTTTGCATTATAAGAATACGCCATTATTAATATACATCTATATTTCCACTATTATGTATTCCATTGGTGTGTTGTACAGTTGAGGATACAACTACGTGGGTTGGATCGGACAGAGACTACACATACGAGGAGCTTTTAATCAGAGTGTTCGATATCATGAGAGAAAAGAACCCTGACATGGTTGCTGGAAAGAAACAGAAGTTTGTCATGAGGCCTCCACAAGTCGTACGAATCGGTACTAAGAAGACATCATTCGCCAACTTCACTGAGGTATAATCTTAGATTAGACAAAGTACGAAATGTTTGGCAAATCTTGACTGCCATCAATAATGACTTGCTCTTTTAGATTTGTAAAACGCTCCACAGGCAGCCGAAGCATTTGTTGGACTTTTTACTGGCTGAACTGGGAACCAGCGGGTCTGTTGACGGAAACAGCCAGCTCATTATCAAGGGACGCTTCCAGCAAAAGCAGATAGAAAATGTCTTGAGGAGATACATAAAAGAATATGTTACGTGTCATACGTGTCGCTCGCCTGACACCATATTGCAGAAGGATACTCGTCTGTTCTTCCTTCAGTGTGAAACTTGTGGATCAAGATGCTCCGTGGCTAGCATCAAATCTGGTTTCCAGGTACTTTGTCCACTCATTTCTCCCGTACTTATTCGTCACTCTGCAAAAGTTGCTCATTTGTTTTTTATCCTTCTGTTATTCAGGCTGTTACCGGAAAGCGTGCTGCGATTAGAGCAAAGACTGCTTAGACCCATTGAAAGTGAGAATGAGCGCGTCGAACCATATGAACACAAAATTATCACGTACGTTATTATTTTGATTAAAACTTTCAATCAACCCTGGAAAAGTTACTATCAAACCGTTCCATTGTTTTTAATCTCGCGATGGTTATACTGCAGCGTACAAAATGTAAAGAGTGTATGTTGTGTCACCTTGTACATAGCCTTACTACAATAATAACGAATAACGGATAATCAAGGTTTTAAACAAAATACTACAAATTGCAGTTGACAAACTATAGCTAAGGTATACATATTACATATTATAAAAAAATAATTTTCAAGCATTGCAACACAGAATAGGATGGATTAATTTAATGTCACGGAATGATTTTCGTTTATTAGGTAATGTACACGTCTGTATTTACTAGCCAATAAATTCATCTCAAAGTCACACGTTCTCCTGCAGTTGTTTTCTAAAAGTTTTGAATAATTTCTAGTTCGATTCCTTTCCAAGAATTTATGGCTTGGAAAAATCCCCTGATTCCCCTACCCCGATATTCTATCAAAATTGCTGTGCTCCTGCGGGCAAAATTGGGATACGTAGGTCCAACTTCGATGAAGGTAGTCGCTATTGTCGAAAAAATAATGAATATTTATTCGCATTATTAATACATTGTACTATTTATTGCCAATAACAATTTCCTATGTTGTCAAATATTCCGAAAATGTGGCTTGTGTAGTTGAAATAACTCGTTCGTGAATGAATGCGCGCAAGTATGTGGAACATACATAATTGTAGTTTCACCCAGCCGAACATAATGCTCTTTCAAAAAGGACTAGTCGTTTCAGTCTGAGAATAAGTTCGAATTCATTTTATACTTTGTTGCTCCTCATATACTCTAGTACGTTGCTTGATCAATCGCCTTCTGAACATCGTACCCCACGACCTGTAGAATCTTGATGTAGACATTGATGAACCATAGTCTGATGCTTTGAGTCCTGAATTTAAATCGACGTTAATGAAACATGAAATCTTGTTGATTATCTGAAAACTCAGTTGATCAATCTTACCACAAGCGGGTTTCGAACCAAACGAAACTCGTAGTTCCCGCAAGTTTTTTCCACAATGTTTGATTATTCGTTCTATGCTTGCCAGACACAGCCAACCTGGCAAAAGCTCGGTATCTATTTACTGGATCGCCATGTTCACGCGCAATTGCTCTTACGGTATTCAGATTTCTGAAACATTAATGTATCATTTGGAATTCGACGTCATTATTTCGTAGTTAGAAAGACTTGCCAAATTGATCCTACCTTATAACAAGCATCAGGTTACTAGGCATCGCTCTCAACGCAAGCAGGATTTTATCAAATCTCTCTTTAGCTTGCTGTTGCATGTAATCGTCCAATGTCATGCCTGATGGTATACTAGTAATTCCTGGCACAGACATCGGTGCCTGTGTTATCATTTCTGCTAGTAATATATGATCTACATTGAAGAAAAAATAACTAGTATTATCGTCAATCCGCATTGTGTGGCGTGAGATGACATTCAGATTTTATGTATAATTTTCTTCATTACCATCCACATTCAATTCTCGAGCATATTCTTTCATCTCTTTGTTTCTTCTGAATACTATAGACTCCCAAAAATTGCATAAGCTATGCCTCACTTTTTCTGGTAAAATTTCGTACAGACCATGATCCAGTAGAACTAATTGGGCTTTGCCATCGCTACCTCTTCTGACTAGAACTATCCAAGCAAGTTTAATCAAATATTAGGTTGGCTTGTAATTCAGATAATTCAATAATTACTCCACATTACTATTGCCAGGATGCGGATCGGCATGGATAAACCCGGTGTGGAATATTTGTTCCGCCATAACAGAGAAAAGTTTTCTGTCCACGTCAGACAAGCCCAATCCCTGCTCCTTCAAACATGCCGTATCATTTATTTTGCAGCCATCTATCCATTCGGTTGTTAATATTCTCTAGTAAAAGTCAAATTTAAAAAAATTATCTTGATTCAATTCATCAGAGATGTATCCCAGACTAGTTCATGTTTGTTAAAATTACTTTTGTACTGTAATTCCAGTAAACCTTAGGCACATACACTTCCTTGTGCGATTTCAGGTCCTTTGCACACCTCTCTGAATTTTTTCCCTCCAAAATGAAGTCAAGTTCTTGAGCTAGAGTGTCTTTGAGTTCCTAGATTTGAGAGAAGAGCATTTTATAGAGATTATATGAATGTTGTAATTAGTAGTCAACTCCTGACGAATTAATTACCTGCAAAACCCAGTGAAAGTCAAACTTCGGATGAATTACAGATACGATCTTCAACAGGAACTCAATGGTTTTGATGTCGGACTCGAATCGATCTTGTAAATCGATGTACTGTACTTTAATAGCAACTGGTTCACCTCGATGAGTGATCCCCTTGAAGACCTGTGGGTTAAATCTGATGAAAACGACAATACTTCAATCAAACATTGTGGAAAATATACATGAAATAATACGTTTGTTTATACTTGAGCCAAGCTGGCAGCTGCAATTGGTTCTTCATTAAACTCCTTGAACACATCCTTAGGCTTTGATCCAAATTCCTCCAGAAAAACAGAGTCAACCTCATCAGGCTCTCTTGTCAAACATTTATCCTATTTCATTTGAAAAGTTATTGCCATCATTTCAACTCTGATCATCAAATCTGGATGAGAATGAATCTATTGTTCACCTGCAAAAGTGTCAGTGTCTCAACGTACTCCCTAGGAAGAATGTGATTGAGGGCTGCTAGTCCTTGTCCAAGCTTAATGTACAATCCTCCGTTTTGAAGGCAGCCCTTGTATATATGTTGAGCCGATCTTTGGTGGATTACTTTATCCTCACCCCCTACTGTAGGAGCCAGCAAATAGTCTGCAGATATAACCAAACCAATACTCAACGAGCGTGCGAATCTAATGGAACTTCCAATCAATGACCTACAGGCTCTCTTCTCTTTTGGATCAAGTAACATCCAGCCTGTAGATAAAACTGCTGCTCCTGTAAGGTCGTGGATATGAATATCTTCTACAATTCTGTTATGTAAACGTAATACACACCTATTCCTCCAATTTGCAAAGTTTTGGAGGACTTGCAGAGAGTGAGGACTTTGGCTACTCCCTGCCATCCTCTCCTTGCCATCCGCTAAAACATAAGAGACAACATATTTAAAAAAAAATAATTTCAGCATTGTTGGACAGCGATCAAAATCTGAGTTCTGAAAGTAATTCCTGCAAAACAGAAATTCTCCATCTTTACAACGCATGCAAGCGTATGCACAGTTATGACTCCACAAAACTTTAGTCCATACGTAGGTCACGGTTGCCATGGAAACTCAAGTCCAGAATGTGGGTGGTTTTGGTAGTGTGCGTGTTGTACTGTAATAAGGTTGTTCCTTGGTCTTTGACAGTGCCTCATGCCTGTGGGATGTAGAGAGCGTGGTGAAATAGCCTTCCCAAACGCTTTGCCCCTGGATAAAAAAAACTGGGCTTCGGACGGCCGTTTTTCGTGTTTTACAGCTTGGCAGGCTGAGCTAGAACGGCGCAGCTGATCGTGAGCGCCGCCTTCCCGAAAGTCTTTAAACTCCACCACCACTGTGATTCCAGTCAGCTGTTTGCTGGCAGAGTGAAGGGTCGGTTGCTTGGCGCAGCGCACGCGTCACTAATCAACAATCGTCAACGATCACAACAAAAAAACTTTTACCGATAGACATTAATAAACAAACTATCGTTACAAGTATAATACACGAACATTTTCCGGAAAAGGAGAGGAATTTCAAAAATTTTACGTACTCTTTTACGTTTCTCAAAATAGCTCTGACATTTCTCACCTGATCAATTCCTTTGTACATAATAACATATTCGTTATCCATGTATGCACCTGTATACCTGTAGTTATCGTCCTCATGTACTACAATTGAGTTCCGGAAAATATAAAAGGTAAATACTGCTGAATTTAGTGACCCTTGTGCTGTGATGTGTAAAAGTATTCTGTGCGTGGATATTGAACACTGTTTCATTGGTTTTTATTTCGTCTGTTTTGCATAATTATTTAAGCCTTTTTTGATTTTATTTCGTGTGCAGTGTGTGTGAGAAAAGCTAGCAATCAGCTGACTCCAAGGTTCCCTTTAAAAGACTCAGGATTTCTTCCCGTCCTTCGTCGACGTTACTCACTTGCACCCGCAATTCGCAAGGTATCTATATCAATTACTTAATTTTAAACATTACCTGATAATGCTTCCTATTCATGTCAATATCCTTAATTCCTATATATCTCGTGTATATTCGCCGAGGATTGGAACAAAACAGTTCCATATAATTCACCGCCCACGGCTATTTTTCCATAGTTGAAATATTAATAACAGGTTTATAAACCCCCACCAAAAATTTTCCAACGATAATACTCATGGTTTATAGTTAATTTAGGAATAAAGGCAGCAGAATTTCTAATGCGATAATGCAACACAGGTATAATATAACACCGACAACAAAAGACTTCCCTCATAAACTTGGTGCACATTATTAATCATCGCATATTCATGAGTTTATATGCACTGCACACCACCACATTTATATATGATATAGGGGCTTTAGTAAGCTGGTGAATTTCCTGCGCTTATTATTGTATAGCGTACCTAGATACCTGTCCATATATTATACCTGCAGTTGACGAGACAATGAACGAAAATAACTATGTCTAATACCTGAATGGAAAACGAACGGTTTATATCGATATCGTTGAAGTAACAATTTTCCGCTCATTTTGGCTTATAAAATTAACTCCACGTCCAAAACTTAACGAGATTCAACTTCATGACATCACATATATTCATAAAACTATGCGTACTGGTTGGTCTATGTCTGTCAGATTCAGATGATGAAATACAGAATATATATTGTCATGAATATTTCATTGCGTCAACGTTAAGAACTTTACCACAAGTAAAAACTAAATAATCAGTCAAAACGGAAAATCCTCAACATATACTTATATAAGTAAAGTGCGCTCGTGGTCCTTTGTTTGAACCTTAGAAATCTTCGTGTATTTCGGTTCGACGCCTTTACCAGCCCTCCCCGTACATTTACGTATAATATATAGCTCAAGTATGTGTCGGTGTAATGTTGGTGTAGAAATGTATGGATGTGCATGTGCACTGAACGTGGTGAGGCTCTGCCTTCGCTTCTGCTGCTGCTGCTGCAGCCATCCTTAAAACCGGAATCCTTTGTGTATACCTGGTGATGACTGCAACAGAAAAGACACGACGAACGCCGTTGGCACCATTACTGTTTGCTCTTCATGTCCTTTCGGCCTTTGATTGACGTACAATAACTTATTGTTAAATCTTTTGGCTCTCCTTGTTTTTGAGATAATCCGTCACATATAGCGCAGATTATATTATAACGAACTGATGAAAAAAAAGAATCCAATCTACATTTCACCGACTAAATTTCTATACACTTGCTGTAAGAAATTAATTCGCTCTTCATGCGCTCTATGGTGAATCTTCCAACAGGTAAAGTTTTTTTTTGATACCAAACAAAAACCCTGTGCACTTTTTTACTCCCACTAAAGTTGTGTAATTTTTTAAAATGAGACGTACGCTCCCAGAGTACTACGAATTGTCGGTGTAATAGCTAGACAGATAGGCGGATGTTGGTCGGGACATATTCTACTCTTTGTTTCTAGGCAGTTAAGCCGTTCGTGACCGTGGCAAAGAAGGAAAAAGCTTGAGCCTTTAGCTAGCACAAGTTGCGGATGGAAGGGTCTCGTACTCTGGTCGTCTCCGACTCTCGAATGCTCTCTTGTCGGTGTGTATATGTTCAAGTTTTATGTATATATGTATATATATTTACAAGCTAGAACTGCAATTACGAGAACTGGTGAAAGAGAGAAAGAACGAAGGAGAGAGAACCCCGTAGATAAAGTGAGAGAGATAAGGATGCGGAAAGGATTCGGAACGAGAATTGTACACGGGTATACCTATAATACGTATACCTACATCTATGTGAACCACAACGAGATAAGAAACGATCAAACGAACCGTATCTCCCTAACGACGAACGTTTTCCATCTACTATACGTATGGCCTTACGTATAACTTCTCGCCGCTCCAAATGCACCCGATTCCGTAACTTCTAACTTTGCACTTTCCCAACTGCATCTCGTACGGTAAAAGTGAACTAAATCATTTTTAGTTCTAACGCTTTGAAAACTGGTACGTACATCTTTTTCTTTCTTTTTTTTTTTTTTTACATTTCAATATGGATTCTTTCAAAATATTCTGCACTTATACTCTCCTCGCTAATAGGATGTAAATCTTTTTTCTAACGTCAACTTCGCAGATCCGACAGCGTGCGTTACATATGAAGAAATAACCTTTCGAACCTCGCCTCTTATGTACTGGATGCAACCTATACACTTCGAAAACCTCGATCTCACCTGACGATCTTTTTGGAACGAAAAGAATTTTCGAAGCAGCCAAACTTACAATCGATTTTAACGGGAGATGAAGTCCAGATGAAATCATAGTCGCAGAAGAAGGCAACGTCACATTTATATAGTCAATTCTACCGCTTATATTATAGGTTGCTCCGAAATCTGGGTTACAATAATTATCAGTATATTACAGCAATCGATCGCCTCTCTCGTTTCATTTTTATTAGTTCTTTTTTTTTCTTCTTTGTGACGAGCTCCTCCCTGGAGTGCAAACAATGCAGTAAAATAGGCGAGAGTCGTGCGCAGCTTATATATCGCCTATGACCACAGGCTCTCTTTGTAGATTTGATTGGACGCGTGTATTACCACATCAGACGTATTATACTTTAATGTAACGAGCACACGTATGATCAAAGTTATACAGCTACGGTCATGTGTGTAATATCTGTACGGTTGACAAGCTTCAAGATTAGGAGCGTCGCAGTGTGAAAGAACTATTGAGATATTATTGCCCTCTCTCAATTAGTCAATCATTTTTTCTATACGTATAAAAAATAATTAATTATTTTTTCAATCTCTATAAAATCGCGTAGGATATTTCGAAGGAAGAAATATATTCGGAAACTATATAAATCGCCGTTGTATAAATTGATGAAAAAATTTTAAACGAGAGATTGAAATAGACTTTTATTTTTTTCTTTTCTTAATTTTTATTCCGCGTATAGTAATTATGTTGGGAATCAAACCAATCAGCTCGTGAATTATAAAAATAATGATTATAACCCACACGTTATTTCGCGAAATGCATTTGAGGATCTATAGCAATGATCTCACCACATCTCCCGCTTTAGATCTGGCCTCGTCTAGTTGCGGTTGGCTCGTTGAATTATATACACGTGTACATCACGCTTGTATGTGTAAGTTGCAAAAAAAAAAATACATACATACGTACATTTGCAATACGCATAAAGGAGGGGACACGTCACAAACTTTCCGCTCGTGCCAAAACGCCGTAAAAAGTGTGTTACCTACACGCGGAGTCGATCCGATGTATACCCGGTCGTTAAATAGAAAAGGTGGAACGAAAAAGAGAAGAAACAATTTCGAGTGAAAAATAAAATAAAAATAAGTAATTGCAGTCTATATACTTCTATATCCAAAGGTACATTAATGTGACGCGATTCTTACGGAAATTTACTGCAGCAGCACATAAGGTATGCGCATTTATAGTAACTCGCTCATCTTTCTGCACGTCATACATCACACCCCTTTTGTAATTATAATATAATTCTGGACAGTGCTGCACGCAGGTGACTATAAAGTCCATAAAAACGTTGATCGATTTTTTTCGTCCCCGAAAATTAATATCTTTACGTTCCAATATTCTCCAAGTTATTCGAAAATACAATTAAAACAAAAAAATTGCTAATTAAATTCACCATCTCGTCTCTCGCCACTGAAACGAGATATGTGCAGTATAATTTTCGAAACAATAATTAGCTTTGAATGTTTTTATATCAAAAATGCGGAGGGAATAAAATGTAAAAAAGAGTCCTTGAAAATTCAGAACTGCTATATCTCTCTGCAGTGGTTTGATGAGTGTCAGACTTTTATTGCTGATGCTCGTTGCTTGGTGTGCATATTCTGTACATAGATACGTTTATATTAATGTATACATATATAATGTGTACGTAAACACAGGCGATATAGTTCGTCCATGAAATGTTTTAAATTTTTAATTAAGTGGTCAATAAGGTAAACTGTAAATCTAGAAGTTATTCAAAAAGTACTCGTCTGCAGTTAAGAAAAAAAGAAGAGGAAAAAAATGTAATCGAAATTGATTGTCTTCTTTTTTTGGCAATATTGATCGCGCGGTTGTTGAATTTCTTGAGCATGCAAAATCATGTAAAATGAAATGAATTTATGTTTTGGACACACTGTATGTAGGCGAACGTCAACGCATGTACGTATAGCATACATATACGTTGATATGTAATTTCTGTTTTTATTAGATATTGGACGCGTGTTACTCCCACCTACGCGGAAGTTTCCATTTTCAAATGACATTAAGTGCACGTAGCATACATTTACAGACATTATTGCTCATGTACACACGCACACTTTGTATCTGGTGTTATATACTTTTATACGTATGTATATTATGCATAAATGTATAGCTAGAACTACGGAGTTTGCTCGACGATCGAGTGTCGCGTAATGCATTATAATCATTCTACTCTCATACCTCGTGCAGAGTGCATTGCGATGAGGTAATCGCCGATCTACGCAACCGTACGTACCATGCAGCGATAGAGAGAAAAACGAAACACCAAAAAAAGAAATAATTAAATTCGAGATAAAAACCAGATAGATAGCATAGAGAGTGTTGCATGGAAGGAAATCTATATAGACCAGTTCTAGCCGAGTCAAGGCCGCGATACAGGAGTACATAACATGGACTCTCCAAGGTCCTGACCTCTCCTATTTTGAATGTCAATTTTATAAATGTTTTTTATTTCTTCTTCTTTTTTTTATCACCTAATGTACAGCGACTTTTGGTCTTCAATTTTTTAACTTTCGACTCGATTTCATTACTCGTCAGATTATTTTTCTTATCCTATACCGTACATACCTTTTTTTTCGTTACAAATTCAGAACGTTAAAGACCAGAGTGGTTTGAAAATTTTGTAAGAAGAAAAAGGTCATTGGATTTTTTTTTTTATCTCAACTTATCTCGCAGGCAGGTAGGTGCAGGCAGGCAACAAATAACATAGGATCTGGTATGGCACCCCACACGCCCTTCTAGGCCAGGCCTTTTTGACTTTGTCGCACAGGTAAAATGCAGTATATACGTAAAAATCTATAAGGAAACTTATGTACTAGGTTCAGGACTTATACATTTTATATTTTTGTGTTGGGGAAGCAACAAGGCGTGTCTTACCTTGAGTATACTATTTTTATGGCGATGTATGGGTCATAAAAGAGAAGATAGCAGGTTCACTGCAGATTCGGGGGTATTCACAACCTTCGAACAATGCCGGCGACCCTTCGTAAGTCGATTTCTTGGGTCGTGTAACCTGAACAGGTTTAAAATTCTTTTCTTCTTCTCTTTTTACTTTTTCAACGCATACGTTCTACGTATGGTTAGATACATATATTTTCCAAAGAAAAAAAGAAAAGCAAAAATGGGAATGCGTGAAATCAAAAGTCATTTAAACATCATGTTGATCCGAAGATGAAGAGGGGCGAGGTCGAACGACCAATAAAGAGCAGGACTTCCACATTTTTATTTTTCCAATCAATTTGCGAATTTTTCTCCTATGATCAGAGATATTTATTAAGTGTATCGGTGCGGATCTTTTTTCATTGCGTTTCACGTGGAGTCCGTTGACTTGGTAATGATTACCGCAATAAATAATAATAACAATAAAAAAAAGAGCTACGTTATGCGCGCATAGGGTTATGCCTTATACGTTGAATTTCAGACCTCAAAAGTAATTGGAAACCGTATCTAGCTGATTACAGCTACCAGCGAACCCGACTCTCCCTCTTATAGGTGCAGAGAAGATCACGAATCATTTTTTTCAGAAAGAAAATAAAAGGAGATCTTTGATCAGCCGTATTTTATTTCTGCAAATGACACGAAACATTGAGTTTTAGTTTACGACTTAAAGAGGAAAAGAAAAAACACGATTTTATTGTAGTGATAATACGAATAATTTATAGTTTTTCTTTTTTATCGTTGATCTTACAAAATAAATGGGAAAACTACATGTGCGCAGTATATAACATTAATTTTATAGTTACGTTAGAATTTTGATGTAATTATTTTTATCAGTGTGGCTAGTAATTATTGCGATTATAGCTGGTTTTTCATATAAAGTTGCATGTATATGTGGTTGTTGATTGGGAAAGAGTTGCAGTATGGAATAATTATATTCGCCTTGGCAAACAATATTCATTACCCACGCTGCATAGTTACTCTGATTAATTATTACTGCGCCTAATGAATATATATGAAAACAAGATTTGACCGGTTATCGTTTATCGTATATTACATATTGTTCGAATATCGTAGTCCTTCCGAAAAAACTGCCTTTTTATATTCTATCACGTTTCTATATCTATTATATACGAATTCAAATAACGTTTCGCAAATAGAAATCACAGCCTTATTTGTCCACCTTTTAGTCATCACGTTTCAGTTTTTCCGGTCTATAAAAGCGCGCCACGTCCAGTGCAAAGACCCGTTATAAGGAGCTGCCCAATTTCACCTGACCTTCTATAATTCCCCTTCCAAATGAATGTCGACACCTATATAACAGTGAAATGGTCTAGGAGTTAATTAACGTTTTAAATTTCCATAATATCGCGAAAAACAACTCGCAACTTTCTAATATCGGTATATAGCTGCAGGGCGCGTAGTATTTTCAAGGTGTCATCGTTTAAATTTAATGTTACTTTTTTTTTTTTGTTAATTTGTCGCTATTTTATTTCTTTTCTCTTATGTATTTATTGATTTGTTATTTACATAGCTCGTGTGTATTATATGCGGTCATCGACCAGCCGCGTGAAGCTCTTCAATAAGCGCATGACTTGGCAGTGATGGCGATTTTCTCGAAAATTATTCCTGGCTACTGCCCGCCAATGGGTTATATAAGGTACCCAAAAATTATATGAATAGAATTCGAAACTGAAAACGAATAATATCTACGCAGTTATTCAAGCGAATTCCAAGAGCAGAGAAACGCGTCAATTTATTATTCCCCATTACGTCGCATCGTTAGTCAGCTCCTTAACACAATCACCTAATTATTCCCGCTCAATTATCCGAAAACCTTGGAATTCGATATGATGCCCCACGTACTCTTTATCAAATCATCGTACGGAACACGCCTTCGGAAAAAGCTCGTAAAACATGATTGAAAAGAATATTCCAAATGAACCCGAATCAATCTGCAAATCTAATGTCAAAGTTAAATAATTTCATGTTTAAAACCTCGCCATTTATAGGATCGTGTGAACGGTGGGATAAAAACATAATGGACAATAATTATACGGTGTATAAATAAAAAGTTTGCATAATTAAAAAATTTCTGATTCACGCCATACACCTATACATCATTCCAAGTATATTATCTAGACGAAAAAACCTTCTCCGGCTGTACTTTCGTACCGTAATAAAAACGACGATACTTTTTTAACTTTTTTTTGTCTAGAATGTCTGTAAGTTGGGAAACTTTTACACGTTTTGTATTATACCGGTCCGTATGTACACGGTCACGTAATTCGGATGTAACGTTGATGATTTATAATCCGGCTCATTGAATGAATTGAACTTGCTCAGCAAAAACTGTCTTTGAGAAAATAAGTGTATTGAATCGGTTATAATTTTAGCATAATTTCGTTCTCATACTTCATCGGTCGCCCATTAATCCGTCAAATTGAAAGGCGAGAGATAAACGCGCGCTGCACATGCTCTTCAGCTCTTACATATATGCACACGATATACATATACGTATATATAAGTACAGTAGGTATACATATGTGTAACTTTATTATTTGCCTTTACTATCCCTTCGGTGCAAAGTCTCTTTCCCTTTGTGAGACGGTAGAATTCCCTGTATTTATACAGTACCCATATAACCATATCGGGATCGATGCCCTCCGAGCGTATAGGTATACGAACATACCTATATAACTCGCTGTCCTTTAGAGTGCGAGGAGTTACTGGGATAACCGGGAAGCGGAAATTAGAATTGACCCTCCGTTTCACGCGTTCCCCAGATTTACATCACTCCTTCGCATCGTGCGTATTATATTATACTTTATATAGGTGTACATAAAAATAAAAAATAAAAACCTATTCACCGAGAGAAGTACAAAGGAAAAAAGGAAAATAGAATTCTCTTTACAGTTATATCGAATCATTTTAAATAAACAATTGAAGAATTTTATAAACGAATCTTTTATATCCATGTACTTTGAATTACTGTGCAGGGAAATATGATGAATTGATTTTGACGTTCTTCATTTCTTCCTTCTTACGTTTAATAAATTTTCCAATTATTTTCAACTTTTACAAATAGGTACTTTACGAAGTCGTTGCTTTGTTTTTAGAAACTATAGTCCGTATCATGTCGTTTTAATTGTTCTTGTCTTTTGATTCATGGAAATTTTACTATTCTATCTATAGTCAGTTCCACGCACATTTCGCATGTAAAAAATGAAAAGAAAAGAGAAAAAAAAGAAGAAATATATTGTACATATGTAGATAGCCACATGCACATGAATATCATGTTATAGCATTGGCAGCCTCATTAATAATTCTTTTCATAGAACTTATAAGAAAGACGGACCAAGAGGTTATCGAAGTGCAAAATCTTCAGCCAAAGATTATAATATAATTGTATAATATAAATACGAGAACTCTGACAATATTTATGTATTTTCTTAATTTTTCTTCTCCTTCTTTTATTTCCTTTTTCAATTATAATATATATGGATCGATTCATTCAGTCATTCGACTTGCTGAGAATAATTAAATAAGCACAACAATACCAATAATAATAAGAATAGTAATATAATAGAGAAACTATGTGAGATAAGCGACGTGATTCTGTACAATAGAAAATAATTGCTATTGTATAGGTGAAAATTGTCGATAGCCCTGAGGGCATTAGGGTGGTTTTGTTACATGCATCTCGTAACGGTATAAACTGTACTATAGATCGCATCAGTGCTGGACGTAAATTGCAGTAAAGTTAAAATTTCCATCGGTAGAAGCTCGAGTATATATAAGTTGAAAAGTCGGTTGCTCGAAGCATGCAAGCTCAAAGATCAGAGAATTGGCTCAACGTACTTGTTACTAAACCAGATCAGAAACCGTACGACGGTGACACATATGTATACATACACCTACTCTGTGTGGAAAAATTATTCGTACGTATCGCAGGTAAATTTTCATCGTGATTTGAAAGATCGCAATTTTTATCCCCAGCTACGTCGTTGTGACGTAGAAACGAAAAAATAGAAGATTGAAAAAAATATAAGCATAATACTATAGGTGTACTTGGAGAATTTTTGCGTGCGTAATGTTATTGATGTGCGTAAATAAAAAATCCGCGTAGATTTTAGAAAAACAAAATTTACCAGCCGAACCTCACCGCGCGGTGGTTTATTATTGGAAATTCATCTACTGCGCGTTACGTGTATGAAAAAGAAAAATTAAAAAATAGTATAAATAGAAAAGAATATTTTGCCAAAGTTATTTAGCTAGATACGTGTGCGTCAAAATAGCGCGTAGTTATTACTACACCTTATTTTTATACATATTTTTTTCACAGCCCAGGTGAAAAAGATAAAAAAATAACTCGCGATGATACATTTAATTGTTATAATAGTTTCTCGTAATTATGAATATACATTTTTAATTACTGCCAATGACCCGGATTTTGATCTACTCCACATAGCATATTATCGGTATAATGCAATGAATCGGGTGCTTTGATAGTTATTAATTTGTTAATTGTTTTTCATTCTTTAGACGCTCTTTTTTCGTTTGCGTATTTTCATATTTCTTTTTCAATTTATTTGTTATTTCTGGGTGCATATTATCTGCCCGGCGATCGCATCGCGCGACTCCGTCACTTCCGTTATCGGCTACATAGGCGACTCTTACGTGCATAATTAGCGCTTTCAAAATAATATAATCTCGTCACGTTAATTATACACCGCGAGTCGCCTCTGAGACGTTATATGTGTGTGTGTAATAAACACATACCTATACGTACCCACACATACCTATAGATATTTTTATAAAATCGCCACGAAATAGACGCGCATTTTATAAAGCAAGATATTAAAAAATAAAATCGAAAAAAAAAAAAAAATTTCGTCATATTACGTTTACCTCGACCCCATTCATCCTATACAGATGTTGGCTTTCAGATCGCAATATTTTTTTTCCGATTTCTCGTTATTTTACATATAATATATATATAGGGAATACGCGATCGGTTTACACCCACATCTCTTACATTGAAGATGCGTGATAAATTTTTGAAAATTCTCTGTCGCAATCGAAATGATCGGGTGTAACGTATAGTTTGAAATAATACTTTGCCAAAATTATTTTAACTTTGTTATGCAATGTAACGCTTCAAGTTTATTTTACGATACGTACGATATGTGTATTAACAAAAATCGTCACGACGACGCGGTTTGCGAAACTTGAAATTTGATTTTTTGCCATAATTTTATTATATAAACAAAATCGTAGATACGTATGTGGGTGGATCATGTACTTTGATCTTTTCGGACCGCCAGCTGATATTATCTGAACGTGTTACAGTCATTTAAATACGAGACATTTAATTATACAACGGGAACCTAAAGGTCATCGCGCGTTGTAATATGAAATCAACGAAATGCTCAATTTTTTCTTTTCCTTTTCGGTTGGAAATATGAAAGAAAAAACAAAGAAATCAGTACGAGGGATCAACGATTCGTTTTCGATAAAATAATTCTAATCGTTGAGCGCAAGATCGATTCGGTCAACCGCGATAACCTGACGGAAAATTATTGCGAAATACGAAGAAAGCTCGTATCGTATTGCGGTAAATATGAGTGAAAAAGAAAAATTCGATTTAATAGAAGATAATTTTAACCGCCGCCGCAGACTGAGGGTCGGCTGATAAGCCTGCAACGGTGCAAAAATTATTAGAAACGATAACAGCGCGGAATCATACTTTCCAAGGCCGGCAAAAGAGAAAAAAACGAATGAAAAAATGCAGCTAATAAAGATTTTTAAATTAGTGCGCCGCGCGGAAGAGCAAATGCGCGACTATACATGTGTATGTGCTGCATGAGACTTTTGGTTCTTTTTTTTTCTCCTTTGTTTCTATATGCACAGCTTATAAAATTATTGCACCCAACCTGACCTGCAAATACGTACGAAATATGAATGATGTGATACTCCAAAGTCCGTGTCGGTTTATAATTTAAATTTGAGTTACACACAGTATAATAGACTATATAGTCGCGATGCGTATCAGAGACTTAAGATATACATGTAACGTGAATCACGTCGTCGTTTCGCCGTGCGCGATAATTATCGAAAATTATTTCATTTCATCTTATTTATGTATTTATTTTTTTCTTCTCACTAAAAGTAGGTACTGATGTAATAGTTGGCAATTTTCAACCTCCCCGTGAGATGTACATTAAACCACATATATATACGGCGATTTGCGCTATGTGTAATAAAGTCTGGAAATTTTTTAGTTCGCTCATATGTCACGCTTATATACCTATATACGTCGAACGAATGTGTATGTGGGTTTTGCAATGAATACCTATAATTGTAACTCGCTGTGTTATTAATTTTTTTTTTTTCTCTCTCTTTTACTTTCAACGTTTCAATCTATATATTTATTTATACATATGCGAAACTATAATTGCGCGTTTTAAATTCACGATATATAGGTATAACACATAGTTTTCTAACTATATACCTACCTACGTGTCGCAGACACTTGAATTTATTATTCAATTGCACCTGCTCGAAGGTGCCCACCTTTAAGTGCCACGGTTCTAGAAAATAATAAAAATAAATAAATAAATAAATGGATGATGAAAAAGTTTCGCTGAAAGAAAACTGTGTACAGTAATTTTATTTCTCGATATCTTATTCTCAATTTTACTATATCATTCGCGAATAAATGATAAACTATTTTTATTCAAACTTTAATACTCATTTTTTCCAATCAGAATTCCCGCATCAGAATGTGCAGAATAATGTAAAGTTATACATGGCGAAAAAAGGCGAATGTAATAGAAAAAAAGAAGAAAGACGAATCACTAAATCGACGAATAAAAAATCAATTTAATCCACACGCTCTTTAATAGCGTGCAGATTTTTCCTTTGTTTTTTGACTAACACGCAGAAAGTTTTGCGCGAAAGTAGTTCACTGCGGGTGGAGGGAGTTTTCATGGCACGTGGTTATCAGCTGATTGGACGTTGTGCTCTAAAGACGCGTGGTGTTCTGGCCTGCAAAACGAGAGTCGATCCTCAGTAGTCTATTAAACTGCCAGCCCGAGAGGGCACGGTGAAAAATTAAACCGTGCATTTCAACTATCGATAGTTAATAAAATACAATTTTTTTTAAATATATTTATCATTGCGAAAGACATTTAAAAAAGTTCCTATACATTATACACTATACGAATAATCGCAAACAATTCTATTTCCAATTTTTTTTGTGAATTGTGTTTTATCAAATTTTTTTGTTTTTTTGTAAAACACGCAGACACGAGTGACTCGAAAGTTTAGTATTTTATTTGATTTTTCTGTGACGTTATCATCGATCACGTGCTGGATACAAAAAAAAAAGAATAAAAAGAAAAAGTAAATCAGGTACGTTTTTATTAAATTATAAAAAAATTTGATTACCGATTTCTGTACAATTATTTTATCTAACGATTAATATTATATTATAGTTGTTTGAATTGCGCCGTACAGGCAATTATGCGTATAATAAGCGAGTGGAGGTATTTAAATTATTGAAAAGTTTATGAAACATAAATAATAAATTTATTCCTATATGATATAGAATTATATTATTTTACGCGCGCGTTACAAAACGCCTTGTATATTGCGAATTTACGCGAACACTTTTTATCGTGTAATTAAATGCCTCATATACAACTGGCTACTTTCCAAAATCTATTATGTGACGCACATCGTAACGTGTAAGTGTAAATAATATGTTTTGTATTTACGTATCGTAATAACAATAACATTCATAACAATGATAATTATATTGTTATCCCGATAACAACAATACAGATCGAGCGATCGTCATCAATGAGATTGTGTGTATCTCTATAAAATGACAACAAATTTTGTCGAAAAACACCGTCATCCTGACAGGTAATTTTTGTTGTCAGTTGTTTTTTTTCTGTTTTTTTCTTCATAACGATGATGCAATTTTTAAAGAATCTTTCAAACGTAAAAAAAATTGTTGTGTCATAAACGTATAGATATACTATAGTATTCGAAATTGGAAAGAACAAAGAGCGAAATTTCCTACTGGTCTATAAAGTAATAAAATCGATCGATCGTTCGATGATATTTTGGAGCATCGTATAACTATACAGGCGCTTCGAATTTTCGATTTTCTTTCTTTCTTTTTTTTTCATTCGGTGCAACGAAATTTGAATCCCCTCGTTTTTCGTCCCAACATCGTACGTGCGCGTGATGATAAATAGTAATAATATTTGACGCGATAATAATAGTAGTAGCAACGTTGATGATAATGGCAGTAATATTATGTGTGTGTGTATATAGAAGGAACTTGTACGGTAATGGCAGCAATAATCATAACGTTGGTAATAGCGATAATAGGAAAACCCGTCGTAGTTGTCGTCGTCGTCCAGCAGTCTGACACATTCGCGGCCGTTTCTACTTACCACTTGGAGTACCTATAGTAGCGCAATTCTCGAGTTTTACAAGTAATGCCTTTGTTACGTGACATCATTACGTTAGCTTTGTTTCGAACTATAAATGCAGAAACAAACTACCGGCGTGAATAAAATTAAAGAAAAAAAAAAAGAAAAAGAAAAAGAAAAAAAACTATAATATTTTACACGTATATTTCTATACCTACAGACGTATGATTTATAAAGAAAGAACGAATAAAATAATACCTGCGGTACACGTAACGCGCACCACCTGACGTGTATGCTATGAAAGAAAAAAAGAGGAAAGAAAAAAACGTAATTAAACGCTGCAATTTATCCCTTGTATGTATGTACGATATAAAGTAACAATATATCTACTTATACTACACATCCATTTATTGTCAAGGAAAAATAGAAAATATAGGTATTATATACGTGGAATAGACACAGTCAGCAAAAAAGATGCATTAGAACCAATTAGTTCTTGTAAATCTGCCACAGTGTCGCTATAATTATTATTCTTATTTTCTTCATTTCAATGCCGATGCCGATACAACAAATCGTATCAACGGATATACTTGGGGTTCTTAACCCTTTTTGCTAGGGGATGAGAGACGAATGTGAAAATAAAAAAAATTGTCATCGGTTAAAAAGTATCATCGTTACGCGTATGAATTTTTTTAATAATTTTAATGGATCTCGCCCACTCGATGATTCTTGATAAAATTACTTTTTTTTTATTATCTGTTTAATTTTTTTCCAATTATTATTATCATTATTATTCGCATATCATCGAAGACTGGTAAATATTGACAGTCCTTGACATTATAAAATATGAGCAGCTGTTTTTGAATTGCTCCAAAAACTTGATCGAGTAATTTTCTGATTATAATTTTGAATCTCCCTCTCCGATGTGTTCGTGTATACGATATTACAAATTGTCGATCACTAAATCGCGATGCAGTTTAGAAATATATTATGAATCGAAAGAAACGGCCGCGGTATTTTTTTTTCTGTTTTTGAAATGCCTATCAAAAGAAAAGGTAAGAAAATATTTACATATTGGGAGGATCGAGTAGTACAGGTTTTTTAAAGGGACAAGTCATTAAATTGATTTGACCTAGTTACGTGGGATTCATATATTCTCACACATACCCATATTATCTGCGCGATAGAAAAACCATTAATGGGTAGAAATTAGTCGCACGAATTTATGTATGCAGATTTACGCACGTAGTATACGCCATATTCGTACTGTAGATAAAACGGCGAAGCGATGATTTTGCCATTCGATGATGATTTAAACCTACCTACATAATGTTGACCTCCATGAATATTTGAAAGAGGAAGAAATCAAAAGAATATAAAAAATAATGGTAAAGAAATTAGAAAAAAGGAGGGAAAATTAGCGGAATTATATTCGCCATCTATGCAGTCATGTATATAGGTACTCGTATACATATTATATGAGTACATATGTGTAAAGTGCACATGCCCATACGCGTGCTTTTCTTTTTTCTACATCAGATACACACGCAACGGGAGTTTTTATACGTACGTTTTTTCTTTCTTTTTATATTCATTTTTTTTTTCTTTTATTTTTAATATACGTATACGTATAACGTGGTGCGTTATGTGGATATGCTTAGCGAGTTTGTTATGTCATCGCTTAAATTATTATCGTCGCGACGACTCGTGGTGGTTATAAAATAGTGGGTGATTATATAGAAAACACGCACTATGAGTTAGCGTATGTTATACAGATATTGTACATATGTATACAGTCTATGTAATATTCTGCTGTATGTGCTTTTGAAATCCGCGGCTCCTACGCATCTGAAAATTATAATATACATGATATGTATGTACACAGCCTCTCTTAATAACAGATCTCAATTCATCCCGCTAATTAGTAGTGCGAATATTCATCAGATATTTTATATGAACATAAAGATGTTCGTACAGGGTGCGATACACCCAAACATATACATATATTTTTCATCCTAGATTTTTTTCTTTGTATATAAAAACTAGGTGATATTTACCCATATATATATACCTATGTGAGAATCAAGTTTTTCTCCAATATATGTTATCAGAAAATAAACGTCAAGGCTACGACGAAGTTTGTGTCTCATATATTCGTGATATGTACGTGTCTCTTTTGTTTTTCTTGCAATAATAATTTCTCTATATCTTATTGTCGCGTATACATACCTATACACGTATACATAGTATACGTCTTACACCTACACACCTCGCGCACGCCATCGTTGGAATTAAATAAATATACGCAAATCTCTCGTCCGTAGGATTTGAAGGAAAGTTTCAATTTCGAAGCACAAATTTTTTTGTCGATAAATCTTTTCGTCCGAGCATTTACGTTGGTACGCATGTACGTTGATTATTTTCAATACTGATGATTCTATAGATAGGCCGGGGGGGATCAAGTGCGTAATAATCTTTCGATCATCGCGAAAACAAAATACAGATTCGCTTATAGCCTGGCAAATAGTTTAATTCCAGGTAAACAAAAGTCAGTAAACTTTTCTTTTTTTTTTTTCTATTTTCATCGTAGTTTGTGTCGTCGCTAAAAAATACGCAACATTCTTCGGATAGATATCTGGTGATTAGTTACTTAAAATTCTGTCACTGAATTTGCGCATACATATTATACCCATAGAATTATTATGATGAGTCTAAAGTAATTCCTTCGCCGTGTACTTCACATCCCATTTTTTTTTTCTTCTTCTCTTCTTTAATTGCAATCAAGTGCGAACTAATTAACGCCGAAGAAATTCTTCTTCTGCTGTTTAATAAATACCACGTGGATGCTATGTACATATTTTTATAGGTCAATATTTATATATATATATATATATAAGAGGATGTATTATAAAAGAAGTTTCATTATACGTTTTTCAACGTATAAAAAAATATTTACAGTTTATATATAGGGTCAGACAAAAGATAACCCAAAAATTATATATCATCTTTCCTTTTTAGAATTTTTGCAGAGATATAACGTTTATATAAACTGAGGTTATCAACCGCTAGGATTTTGCTGATTAAAATTAGAAAAAAGGAGAAGAAAAAATTTGCCCACGCTACCGTGAAGATAAAATTATTTTACTAGGACTTTGGATCACGTGATCTTTTATTTGAAAAAATTGAAAAATTAATCGTTGATAACAGCTCGAAAGAAAAATGATTCGGCTGATTTTTTTACAAATTAGTTATACGTAGATCTTCCGGAATACTTTCACTTCTCTCCAACTATCATTGGCAGATCTATCATCAATTGTGAATTTATATAGAAAAGATTGAGAATAAATTTATCATCGAGAGAGTTCAATCAATTCTAATAAAATACATACGCCTGCAGCGACGACCTAACCTTTCGTAATACACCCTGTATACGTACGTCAAATGCCAAGGAAATGAACTCCGCGCCTTGTTCTTCATCGCCCACGTCTTTAAAAATCTCAATCCACATATCCCATATGTGCAGATATTAAGTTTATTATATAAATACATCAATCGAACGTGAATAATTTAATTTCAAAATAGAAACCTGTGTTGAATATTCACAGTTCTTTCTTTCTTTATTTGATTTGGTTTATTTATTTATTTATTTTTGTACGGTGATATTCGACTATGGATCACGCGTTGTCGCGTCGAGTATTTTCGATTTCGATTACGCGGTCTGCCGCAGTGCAAAGTTATGGAGTTTAAAATTTAGTGAATGCACAGAGACCGTTAGACGCGGTTTGTAGCTAGGGGTCAGTGCGCTAAGGTCGGTGACCTGACCTTTAAAAACAACCGACGCCCCTCGGCGCGTCCGGACGTCGACGTAGCCAAGCGACGTGGTGTCCTCATCCTCATCCAGGAACTTGTACCTTTCACCTCCCCCTCGAATAAAATCAAAACTTCATATCCTCCCTCGAAAAATCTCAATCACGTACGTAAAAAATATCTCTCATACAGAGGGCGAGTGTTCGAAAAATCCTTATCGCTGGAAATAAGAAAGTAAATTACGAGTTTGAAATTTTCCTCTCTTCTGCGTAACCGAAACGTTGTAAATTAACCGATCAATAATATGTTATTGATCATGCGTCAAGGTGTCTGCAGTATGTCGTCTCCACTGTATACATATGTATGTGGTTACGAACCTCCCATTGATTTAGACAGGTTATATTTGAGTATCTTCTTTTTTCTTTTCTCTTCGTGGCCCTGAACCAATGCGAGAGAAAAGTATGAAAGGTAAAAACAACCCCTGAATGAGATTTCCTTTTACTATACGTTTCTTTTTTTTCATTTATTCTCTAGAATTTAACAATAAGTGAAAAAAACAGACGCGATCGCGTGAGTTTTCTTGACTTATCAGCTCCTCCCTCTCTATAAGGTGATAAAGTGTTAATGAAACGATGTACACCTTATCGATCGGAAAAATACCGATGAAACTTGTTTTTAGAGTATAAAAGTAAAAAAGAAAAAAGAGCCTATTGAAGAAAGGAGAGAAGAAGAGGAATTTACGGTGCATCGATCGATGTCGCATGTAATATGCGGAATATGGGGGAATTCAGAGCGAATCGATTAATTAAAAAGGCGCGTTTGAAATCGTTTGGAATTCATTATTTTCTATATCATCAATTTCAATTGAATTATATACTCGACTTGATTAAATTTATCTACACCAGTTTTTGAGCATTCGATTTGATTCTTTTTTCTCCACGATCTGACTCGGCGCCTTTGCATTTATATATAGTGTACAAAATTTACATATGTATATATGTACGATAATGAGAGAGTACATAAGTTGGAAGATGTCAACTCTTGACATTTGAAACTACATATACGACTAACGTTTTATATTTTATTGCGTAAGTATGCAGGGTATGTAAGAATCGGCATGAAAAAAATAAATGAAGAGAAATAGAAGATGAGGTGACTACACTCTGTCGTCCCTTGTTCTCGGTCTTTCTCATTCTTCATCTTCTCTCAGTTTCGGCAAGGAAGTCGTTTCCGGACAAAAGAAGGGACAGAAACTCCCCACAGCTTTGGAAAAGCAGCAGCAGCAGCAGAAGTCTCGGGAACAACGAACTAATATCGCGACATATAGTCGCGGGAGAAGAAGTTAAAGTTGAGACTTAAGTATTATCGATCACTCGGTATACTTGGAACAAAGAAGAACATTGCAGCGTTAAATTGCGAGTCATCAGCTTAAAAACTGAGAGTCTGGGCGTCTGGAGTCTGGGAGTCCGGAATCTACCCTAGCTGCACTTCACACCCAGCAGCTCCCCTTGTATTATTCAAGAACCGGAAGTTCAGCGGGAGTAAAAACCAGGAAGAAATCATTCTCCGAATTCGCCATCCTACGACAGCGAGGCGATCGATCGGGCGAATGAAAAATTTGCGAAAATTTATTATATATCTGTGCAGAGATTGTCGTCAGGGTTTGAATAAGCATACGTGATTTTGTCACAAGCGAGACTTTCGTGTCAGTACACCTACTATTATACATATTTATAATATGGGGTGAAGTAATCCAGTCGTTCTTGGGGGTCGAAAACCCCCAGGAAGCACTGTCGGAAGTTTCACGGGGATAGGGAAAACCGGGAGAGCTTCGAGCATGCGGCCGGGTTAGTTACGGGGTAGGTACAGAGGGGATGGGGTCGCCCGGTATTGATTGTCAGTTCATTCACATTGCTTCGTCTGTTTACTTCTTTCTTAACTTATTTTATTTTTATCCCGATACATTTTTTTTCTATTTCCAACTTCCATAAGTATATAGGTATACCTATTTAACGCGTGTACCGTCAACGACCGCGTTTGATGTAAAAGTTTTTCAATTTTTAAAACGATTCTTGTATCAATTTTGAAAAATCTGACCAAAAAAAGTGTCTAAGATTTCGAATAATTTGTCGATAAATTAAAACCGCCTTTTTCTTTTGAATTTCTCACCAGAAACGGTTCCATCCCCATAATTCACTCGTGCGTGCTGGACATGGAGAAAAACGATTCTAAATACACGTAAATAGCCCGTTATTACTCTGGACCACTTGGCATGCTGCCCATGTTGCATGACGATGAGAGGATCTCAACCGTTTTTGTAGACTCAGACTTAGCTGGCTGATTTTGGAATGAATTCAGTCGATTTTCGTATTCATCTTTACGAGGTCCGTCGTCACAAGAGAAGCCAGAGCTCAAATATTCCCGTGATTATGTGCATTGTGTCTGGATCTTCAGTCGAGGTTTATTTTTTTTCCTTCTATACGTTCTGGCCGACAAATTATTTTTTTCTTTTTTCGTTATTCTCGAAATTAATCCGAATGTGACGATTCTTTTTTGCTGGCGGAATATATTCCGCCAGCGTAGTGTGTTCAGGTAAATTGAGACATTAATGAGATCGAATGTTGAGACTCACGTTACGTGTATAGAGAATTGTTTAATTTAAGGAACTCGATTATGAGAGAACCGCTAAAAGGATCCAGTAAAAGTTCGTGTTTAATTTAAATAAATTCCCTTTTTCCTCCGACGGTTTAATTGCGTATTTTATTCTCGTTTTACTACAGGAGTATAAATTCCCTTTACGTCTAATCTGGGCGACGGTACCAACACCGAAACCAGCAGATTCTAGATACCTGTACCTGGTTTACATTGTATACTTTGGACAGGTAATTACTAAAGGAGGTAATAAGTATATGACGATTGTTAACGCAATCGTGGACGTTGATTAACAGGCCAAAAATAATCAAGATAGATAAATAGAGAAGAAGAACGGCCGCAAGGGACAAGATGGATGATTGTCTAGAATCTAAAATTTTTTTCTCGTACACTTCGTTTTTCTTTTATTGTTTTTTTTTGAAATAGGAATTCTTTCCTCACCTTCTGCTTCTAACTCGGCACCAAGTCAAAGTTTTTCCGTCGTGCCAGATCTTAGAATAGGTTAATTTTGAACTTCGCGTGCTTTGCGATCTTCAAGGTTAAGGTCACCTTTGCCAATGTTATATTTTACATAGCTCAACGTAAAATCAAATATCTCATGTATTAATATACACAAAATGATTTACTCAACTCCGTCGATATAAATCAACGACTAACATTTTTTTTTTTTCATCTAAGAATTATGTAAGTCGGAGGTATAGAAAATAGAAACAAGCTGGAATGATTTTTCTTTTTTTTTTCAACTCTCTGCCATCTCAGTTCCTTCCTTTCATATACGTAACATAAAGTATACGTCCATATTATATACATCTTGACAAAAAATTGTTTACCCTTTCCAAGGAGTAAATGTATTAGGTGTTGAAAAATGCGGGTTTAAAATCCTGCTGTTTTCCTTACAACCAGACGTGCTCCTCCTGGACACCCTCTAGATCCCGACCCCGTGGGTTGAAAGGCTATTATTATATGTTCAAAATAAATAAAAAATATTACATAAACAAATATGAGGTTTAAAAATAAAAATTGAGGGAAAAAAGTAGAGAAAACTAAAATAAGGAAGAAAAAACAAAAAGAAAGAAGATTCCACGGTTGTGCGCTGGTTACCCGGTTGGCCAAACCGACGTCGACGTCCTGGTGGGGATCGAGTACGGAGCACCGAGGCTAGTATCGACACACCAACGACGCGCAGGCGTCCCGCTGGCTACCGTCGGTTCCAGGGGCGTCGAATTTCACATATTTTCAAGGGATGCGACAAACAAAGAATCCCCTGTTGCTAGGGGGCATTTGAACCCTCGACTAACGATTCGTTTCACATGAAAATTCTCGTAATCTTCGCAAAATTTTCGAAGAAAAACTCACGAGGTGAAGTCTGGAAGTCTGACAAAAAATTATCGCACTTCCAAAAAATCCGGAAATTATTGTAATAAAAAGAATACAAAATTCAAAATTAAGCGCGAGATATTTCTGAATGGAATTTTGTTTGTGGTTGGATCTTTACTTTTTGCGTAACCCTTCCACGATTCTTCAACTCATAGGCGCGATATCTTAAGTTCCAAAAATAGAAAGATTATGGAACTTGTTTTTTCTTTTCAAAAAGTACAGAATAATCTTTTCAGCTGTGGTTCAAAAATTTCTGAAGAACGTATACCTCGTCGTCCGAACTGTCAAATCATTTCCCTTAGATCCGACGTCAATGACAGCAGCTGTTCGCCCAGCTGAGTTCTAACCCCCACCACCTCGTAATTGATGTTTCTCCTTCTGCGCTTTTTACCCCCACCTTATCTTACTGTCAGCCAGTGTCAGCTGACGGCTGTCATTACGGGCAGTTGCTGCCGCGGCTCCTCAAACGCAACACACGTTCAGGCGAGTGATTATACATACATGTATTTTACCATAAAAATTATCAATAAAAATTACTTATTTTTCAATAACCAAATAATACAGAAATACCACCACCGTGCGCGTGGCTCAAAAACTGAATCAAAAAAGAAAGAGAGATACAAAAAAAGAGAAACCAATTTAATACGACTATGGATTGTTACCTGCATTTCTTTGTTTGTTTTATTTATTTTTGTTGTTGTTTTTCAGCAGACAATTTCCCCGAAATTTTCAAACCACCGCACATCCTCCCGCGATTTTTAAGTGTGCCCGAAATTATCATTCTTCCCTCCCCTATCTCTCGATTTTGCCTGAGAAACGTTCGTCAAATTACATCACATTATGATATACGTGTGCATCGTATAAATATATCGATGACGTTCTCACCAGATTTAGCCTGCAGCATGAAAAATTTAAGTCGTAGAGGGAAACGTCATTAAAAACAGAATCATATCAACGCTTCGAAATTGGTGCTTAAAGATGTGTATAATCTCGAGCTATTATTCTACCGCCTTTATTACTAATATATATGTTTTTCTTTTTTACTTATTTCCTTTCATTCCACCTACTTTATATGATACATAACAATTTACCGCGACCCAGCTAATGCGCGTACAACTTCCGGGGTGAAAAACATTTCTACATATTTATATACTTGTATATAGTTTTCGAAATATGTACGTTTCAATTAACTCAATTATATCATTAAACAAAATTCTCCGGTGATAATTTATACCCGCCAATAAAAATGGATAATAAATTTGCCATTCTCTACTAATTACTGTCCATTTTGTTTGTTCCTTTTTGATCATATTTTGCCTGCCAAATTTGAATAAAAAAAAGTGCGCGATCGGATCTGTGCGTCGATTGGTTTACCCTTGTCTCTTCGAATTTTTCATTGTATGATTTTATTTGATTATAGTTTTCTTTTGCTTTTCTATATTGTTTTTCCGCACGTCATCGTCGTCTCGTTGAGAGATTGGTGAAATTGAGAGGGTTGCGCGTGGATGAAATACTTATACCTGTACAATCGAATATCCATCATTATTACCGATTGTGAGTGACGTGAGACAGATTATTCGAAAGAAAACGTACCTATCTCTATCGTACGCGTTGATTCAGACGATATTAAATCATACCTATTTATGATTAGAGTAATCAATTTCTGATACAGATTTGTCTGACTGACTTAGGCTCCGCTACTTAATTCGTTCTTTTATTGATACATTCAACATTGCATTTAAAGATATAGTCGACTCAAAGAGTAGAAAAATTTTAATCATTATAGTTCACAGGTTTCGAAAATCTTACTCTCATTTTTATTTGTTGTCTAAGTTAACGAATTTTTAAAGTTTCATTTTCCGATAGCCAAAAAATATCCTTCTCGTTTCGTATATGCGTAAATATGGCGTGAAGACTTCAACGTATAATAAATTCAGAGGGGTTGAAAAAAACTTATGATTTATTAAAGATATATCTATGCAGAACTTGGTTGCAAATTATCGTCTCTATATAATGCAAGTATAGTCGACGTTGTAATAAAATATCAGAGTGAATATCAACATGGTCATACGTACACGTATATCTACGAGGAATCATTATCATAAAGCCGTGTGAAATGAGGGTGAATTATGTCTTTGTAAGGAAAAAATAAACTAGAAAGAAAACGAAACTGGGAGAATAAAAAATGATCTAGTGTGTATAGATATGAGAAAATCGATGTGTGTATAAGAAACTTGCGATCGCTGCATGACTTTCGCGTTTTATTGTATATACGATTTAGAGTGCGGTTTGCTTGTGTTATTACTCGCGGAAGCTATAATTAAGCTTTTCAATGATTTTCTTTACGCCGTTGCTGCTAACTGCTGCAGGTTGCTGGCTGTTGTTATGCAGCTGTACGAATGAACGCAGCTGTGAGCTTCGCCTTTGACTATTTCTGAAAACTATAACTTATGCGGTACGATTATTATAGCTACATGGATATAATAACTCCTTCAATTTTTTCTACTCGTTTAGTGTGTAGGTAAATATATAAGTGTGTAGTAAATGTATAGATATAATAATCGAACTTTTGAACAACGTTAGGTTTTATTGTACGGTGCAGGTTTATAATGCCTTCGGGAAATGGAGCGTGTTACTTAACTCGAACTTGTCTAATAACGTTCTTTTATATTTTTTTCTTATCTTCTATTTTCTACGTGTACTAATATTATCCATTTCTCTCTTTTCTTCGAACCAATCTACGCGCTATCTGAGCCGTACTTCCAACTTGGTAAATTCATCTCATCGTCGGTAGATGATATATGAATTCGCTGAAATATCAAGTTTCACACAAAGCGAAGATTCTTAAACCATCTTTCGTGTGTGCATGAGATCAGGTAATTCTGCACTTATTCTCGTCCCACATAAAACACGTATATACCATACCGCGTACAGAAACTGTATACCTTAACTTCTTTTTTTACTACGAACAGTTGGTTGTATTGAAATGAGAAAAAGTGACTCGATGATGGTTGTGATTCCGTTTTGATGGACTAACGGAACTATACTTCTATATCCACGGTGCACTGCCCTACGAAATAATAATAGTGACGGTGAATAGAGTAGGTACCAGTGTTGTATGTTCAGACCACGAAGACGTGAGGCCTCAATTACGGTCAGACTGCATCATCAGTTTGTGATCAAAAGATTACAAAAAAAAAATCACCTCTTTCTTCACCTGTTTCGAAAATGCTTTCATAGAAAATTTCTCTATATGATATACCTATTAACTCGAGCGATTGGATTAATAATTAACCGATCATCGAAAACTGCGAGTTTTGTAACTGTGTAAAGATTCCGATAGCTGTGATATACGATAGTTTATTTTTTCTTTTTATTTTGTGCTTTTTTCTTCTAATTTCACGTGGCCTTGACCGTAAGCGATGTCGGGAAAAGCTGCGCTGTGCATGATGTACTATACATGCAGGGGGTTTGGAAAGGTTCAACCGAAGGGGTGGCGGTCGAAGACTTTCTTCCTGGGGTTTACGCAAAATTACTTCCACTTCTCTGCAGCAACAACCCCCGCGCTTGCAACTACACATCCAAGGATATTATGAACGCGCTTGCGCGAGTAATTCGATGGGTTGGAAAAGCACGGGTTATAATAACAATAATCATAACAACAATAATAACGAAATGTACGCGGGATGATGAGAGAGAGAGAGAGAGTGAGAAAGAGAAACAAACCAAAAAATTGAAGAGAAAAACCAGGAAAAACAGGAAGTCGATCCTTTCATTTCTTCTTTTCATATGTTTCGAAATTTATAATCTACTTTCCGTTCATTTCCTTATATGAATTAAGTTTTGCCATATCTAACTGCACTCTCATGTATTATTTTATAATGCTTGTCTCTTCTAGATGACATTTGACCCCGAAGGTCGTTCGAAAGCATTTATAAATTAGTGCGCATCAGACATTTATGAGACAACAATAATTCGTGATCCATATGCATGCATCATATGTCTACAACGATACGCGTGACATTCAGTTTTATCCCACGTGGGTTATCGATCGTTATGATCGTTTATTATCGAATCGACCAATATAACTATCACGATAAAAAAAATTATGCTAAAATCACCACACCACACTCTCTCTCTAAATAAATTCATGAATATGCACGACTAACTACTTCTTTTTTTTGTTCAATATATATTTTTTTTTTATTTTGTATCATTTATTCGCGTTGATTCGATGTACTATTATATGTATAGTACGATATAAATGATCTCTGCATTTGAATAGACGAAGAGAAAAAAAAGGCGAAAAAAAAAAAAAAAAATCTCGCCCACATAAAGATCGTGATCTTCAATTTGTATTTCTATATATGAAACTTTTTCTTACGTCACCGGTAACCTTTTCCATCGTGTTTCTACAGAATTCCCAATTACCTTGACCCCCCCTCCCCCCTCTCCAAGCCCCTCCACCCGCCACTCCTCTTACCTTTCAAATACAATGACGTCCATTTTTGAACGCACAGACGAATTAAGGTTATACGAATCAGTGAAATTATATCTCAATTTTTTCCATATCCAAAAATGTCAAATTCTTTTTTTACTTTTTTGCCTATTCTATCGACCTATGCACGTCACGTGCGTACGTTGATATCGCATACCACGTATGACGTATGATTATAGTGAGTGATTCTACCTATAATAATGATGGTATAAAAATATACGCACCGCACGTGCATATGGGCTTATAGAAATCTTTGACCGGATTAATATATCGGATCGTCATAGATAACGATAGTATATTCAGACGCGGCGCGATGTCATACGGAAAAGTGTGTTCGTTGTTAGAAAAATGAGGGGGCAGGGGGCGGGGGGGTGTAGGTATTACACGGGTAGATTTTTATTTTAGGTTTTTTTTTTTTATTTTATATGACCCAGTTAACCCGATAAGAAACCAGTAGAGTTTGTTTTTCCGCGACTTAAAATACAGTCGCGTCAGATAAGTACCGTCTGGGATGTTACACATATATAGGTATGCGCGTGAGAGATAATCTTGTAAAAATTTGTTGGACTACCGCAGAGCAGTGATTACGAAAATAAGAAAAAAGACACGATTTTTAATATCGCAAAATTTCTAGAAAGAAAACTGAAATTAATACAAAACGAGGAAGAAGAAATGTAGAAATTGCAGCTTTCTCTTTTTCTTTTCTTTTTTCTTTTAATTAATATTCTCGAAATTGTACCGTAACGAATCGAGGATGAGAAAATAAAGGATTAAAAATTGAAATTGAAAATAGAAAAAAAATTAAATAAAACTGACAGACGAATTATAGGCGTACGAAGCAGCTACAGGCGCTGGCGCCATGCGTATATTCACATCGGTCTTTCGTACATCCACCTATACTTAATAACGAGATGAAGAACTTAACGAATATCTGACCGCAATAAAGGTCGGGTATATGGAATTATTAATTGCCTATTTAGAAACAGCTGAGAATTCTTCGGCAACGTCCCTGTGTAACTAATAATATTGCCGATGGTGTTTCGTAACCTTCGAAAACTAAAAAAAAAATAAAGAAAAAAGTAGAAAAAGGGCCCGGGCTACTATTATAGAAGTTACAATTTAATACGCATGTACGTGTATGTATTTTATCCCTGTAACCATATTCGTGTACCCGAAGGTATTGCGAAATCGGTATATTATATGGGAGCCAAATTTTTTTTTTGTTTTTTTTTTTCATAAATACACGTGTCAGACTTCAGTCAAAATAAGTTCCGCCATCCGGATGATTGTCAGCTCATATTATGTAGCCAGTTTCTTGAGCTGATATTTTTTTTTTTTTAAATATCCTTCGTAGTTCACTCAAAAATTTGAAATATCGCGAACTCGCGGAATCGGTATACGTAATATATTACAGTCCGTGTCCGACTCGATCGTCATAATTATTTTTGATGTTTCTTTTTTTGTTTATCTATGTTTCGCGATATATCTGCAGACTGTATAAATGTGATATATATATATGAGATTAATATATAATTATACGGTGAAATTATACAGGCATCAAAGGTTCAATAGCGCGTGCAATGATATCATATTTGCTCGCCGGATCGATCGAATAGTCCGATAAGTCGCGGGGACGTAATATCAAGTATCATCATCGTAGTCGTAGTTTAACGATTCGCATTACCAACGTTACACGCGTATATTACAGGTAATTTAATTTGAAAAAAAAGAAAGAAAAAAAAAATCTTCTCGCGGTTCGCGTGTACAGGTAATAAAAATAGCAGGGAATTTCAGAATTGCAATAAAGATCCGATTAATCGCGAGGTAAAATGTTATATTGATCGATACCCGATCGATTATATATTTCCTTTTCTGTACGCCGATGACGATTAATATAGATAATGGTCATATGCCGATTTTGGGTTCGAAAATTTATTTATAAAACAGAATCTATGAAAAAAAAAAGGATATCGACAGCAACGTGGTATAGTTTATTGTGTGTACGTGTATCTTCGTTCCAGATTCCTCCTTCCACTGATGCAGATACTTGACCGCCTTTTATATGTGCGCTCATCGGTGATTACGAAATTATGCAACATCTATTTTCATAACCGGTTAATATTACATTGCATGTATATATGCGCATACATGTACGTAGCACGTTTAATTGTATATCAAGATCAGTAGGTATTTATATTTGAGAACCTATTGTTTCAACCAAATTATAATTAACGCCGAATCAAATTTCGACTATCTTTCATTTTTCTAGTCTTTTTTTTTCTCTTTTTCTTTTTCCAAGATTTTTATCGTCACCGCTATTATTCTTGCAAGTTTTTATACACACAATGGGAATATGACTCCTGTGCGAGTGGGTGGCCTTTGTACATGCGGAGTGTCTGATTTCAAAATTAATGATTTCATTATTTCGAAATTGATTCGTCCTATTACAGTACATGCAGATAAAATAATACCAAAGTTTAGACAAAGTTATAGAGTATCATAGAGAATTAACTTTTTTTCCCCCCTCTCCCTCCGGTTTCAAAGGCTCGGATAATTTTAATTGAAAAAAAGGAGACCTAATTAAAAAATCTCAACTCAAACGACTCAAGAGTTAATGACGGGCTGAAGCACAGGCTGTACATTAAATTCAAGTTCCCGCCGTATGATGAGTTGCCTGCCAGCAGGCGCTCGAGCGCGAGTCTTAGGGGTGGGTTTTTTCTTTTTATTTGATATGATACCTTTTCTTTGGCTTCTTTTTCTTTTTCTTTTTTTTTCTCAGTCAAAGCCTTTATCAAAAATGAAACACCCTGTACGGTAAAAAGAGACTGTTTCGAACCCACACGTGTGGCGCGGACTGGTTATAGTTATAGCTGTAGATTATTACGTTGCAGAAGTATCATGGTATTAATTTTTATTATTTTTTATTTTTTTTTCGGTTGGTACTCTGGTAGTTGTAACAGTCGTATGTATAGCATTGTATAGTAGTAGCGGCCGCGCGTCCAGGAAGCAATTACACAACTTTTAAATATAAACATGCCACACAGTGTTTGGCAAACCGTGTATCTTTGACGGATGCTTAAACTGGTAGACGCGAAACTGTCCTCGAAAATTTTTTTTTACCGTAACATAATATCATTAGTAACGTGAAGAGTTTATTTTTTCTTTTCTCTATACAATATTTATTGAAAGAATAAGAAAATATACACGCATTTTTCACCGTATACGTGAATTCATTCGTCGCATATTATTTTCTAACGATTGTTTAATTAATATGGAAATTAATACGAAAAAAATAAAAAGTACCGATGGATCATCCGCGAGAGTATTTAGTCGTCGAACGATACTCTTATGTACACCTATGTACATAGGTATGTAGTTGTACATATGTGCCGTTTCGTTTGATTTCGTTTAACCGCGGGTTTCGCGAAGTGTCACGAGAACGGCACGTGCTCGTCACGCGGAATATTATAACTTGTAGAGGATCGGTATCGCAGATCACGTTGTGGTGGCGATGGTTATTACGTTTGACCAGTAAAATGAGAACGAAAAATTCTACGAGATTTTTTCAGCAATTCTGCAGTTTCACGTGCTAGTAATAATCCCCACGTAATTTTTCTGCGCGAAGAATACAGAGAGAAAATCATTTTAGAATCGTCGCAAGAAATTTTCTCAACACCAAATAGCCCATCGAAGGTTTTCGTTTCGTAGCTCCGGCCCTGATGGTCGCGTTAATGTACCTAAACTCAAGGGTTTCTCTTTCCGTGTAGTCCTTGGCCCGGAAATGGTTCCCGAATTTCCTGTAGCACCGGGTTCAGTATTTATATAGGATGTATGTACAATACACTGAGGTATACATTATGTATAACGATCAGAGCATGTAGCGCCCATCTAACTTGAGTAATACAAGAATCAATGATTCGGCAAGCTTCGTTGTGCGGTGATGTGGTTGATATTCTCGACGCGTCCTTTGCGGTTTCCGGAAGTGAAGTTCTTGCTTTGTTTTTCTCTTTTTATTCTTTTCCACCGTTTTGAATGTTGCGGATTTTTTGCCACAGCAATATTTTTTATCTTTAAGAATTATTAGAAAAAAAATCATTAGAAAATTTTATCCCATCTCGCTGTACAAGTTGTTCGTAATAATAGTTGTAGCGTAAATGACAATGATGTGAAATTTATGGTAATTCAAACCACGGGGCGTGAGCAAACATCCCTTCCCATGAATAATGCATGGCCGATCTGTTTTAGGAATATTCATAAGTATCCCTTCTTCACGGGTTTCAGCAGGTCGAACGATGAACCATATTTTATTCGAATTACCGTAAATCATCTTGTCACTTTTTTTTTCCCATCTTCATCTGCAGCACCCCTTCGTATAACGCAGAAATAATCACGCGCTTTACCAGTTCATTCAAGCGAAATCAAAATATATCGTAACAAATTTTTGCTTCTTTTTCTTTCGCGCGTTCTTCAAGCTCTAAAAAAAAAATACTTGAAAATCTATTTTATCCAGACATAGAAGAGAAAAAAAAAGTGTGCATATAATGTTGTTATTAAAGCAATTCGTTTCACACATCGACGCGGTGAAGGGCACTGTACTGACATGAGTTATTAAAAGGAAACGGAAATGCGGCATACATACGTTATTCGATAGAAATACGCGTTCAAGTTACACATACGTACTTATATATGATAAATACACCTAGGCTATTACCGTTACTTATGTATAAACAAGCTAAAATCGTGTCTGGATTTCATTATTAGCGAACTTGATTGTTTCATAAGCTGATCGCAAGAAATTCTACATAAAATTAAAGGAACCGCGTTAAGAAATTCATCTAAAAAATTCGTTTCATTTTTCTTTATCGACTTTTTTGTTCTTCTATTTTTTGGATTGCGGATCGAGATTCGTTTTACCTAGAAAGAGACGCTGTGTATCGATATGATATTATTTTCATGATCATAGGTAATTAACTTTCGTTTTCTCCAAGCAATTTTTATTTTTTTTCTTCCATCGCGAAGTACGTACGTACGTGTTTCGCGGTTCGATTTTAAAGGAGATATAAAATAATTCTTTTTTCTGACTTCGGCATCGATCTTCGCAGCTTATAAACCAACTGAATGCATAATATACATACGTAAGCTCCGCGACAACTCCGCGAGTTAGGTTCCTGCCGAGTGATTGAATATACTACTACGTCGTGGCCGTTCGCGGGTCGGCCGAGTGACACAGTTTTAGAAGAGGTAGTTGTAATTGCGTGCAAGCTCACAGCTAACATCGGATCGTATTCGACCTTGTCTTAAACACTGCCGTACGAAACGTACAGAAATGTATAGATGTACACATATACCATCATATAAATCTATGGGAATTTTATTAAATCTACGCGAATTGATTCCAGCCAATTAAAATCTGCTGTCGCTTCCGCGCGCTCCAAAACTCGAACCACCGGCGCAAAAATCTCGTTGGAAGTATGAAGCTTAATTTGCGCTACTTCGATATCTGTTATACGTATAATGCACGCGTATGTTTCAATAACTATAAATATTTTAATTTGAAAAACATTTATATAAGCGTCTGTCAAAATTTAAATCAACTGCATTATTACAACTCCAATTTATTCCTCGCAATACGTCTCCAGCTGAGGGATATTTTATCATCCGCGAAGGTTTTCCATTGGCACAAATAATCCATCAGGCGAAACACATGTGCATGTATATTATATCGGTGCAATACGATGCAGAATTTTGCGAAAAAATATCAAATTAAGTAAAACAAATTAACGATAACAAAAAATTTGGACACTTTTTGTCTGGTGGGATATGTATAAAAATACATGCGGCTTCATTGAACGTAAGAATAATAAAGTTGATAATAATAATTGGTGAATGAACGAGTTGCATTGTAAATATTTATTCATTTACCTGCAACAGCGTTTATTTCGCCCGATTTGCATCGAGCTATCTAAGCTTTCATTGCGCAATGAGGTGCAAGTAGAGCGTAACGGTTAATCTAGGATAATAAAAACTGTTAATCTGAAGTATACGTACGTACATATATATATATATCTTACGTGAGATATTCTCTGCAAAATAATAATAATAATCACGAGATGAAATAAAATATTCATGTATAACGCACACAACGTCATGTTCAAACCACGTGTGCGTGTAAATGTGTTTTTATATTTCAATGTCAACGAGGTCCAGACCCGGTAATTTCAAGGCAACTTTACCATTCTTTTTGTTTTTCTTTAATAGAATTATTATTTTATTATTTATTACAATTTTTTTTTTTTTTTTTTTCAATCTGTACGGTGCAATTATATTACGTCAAACCTCGCGTTATATACTTAGGTACCTGCAACGAACACCCGCTAATAATTGTCGAACGTTTATGTAATTAATAAATAGAATGATTATGTAATTTAAGCTTTCGTAAACCGATGAGGCTTTACGATAAAATAATTTTAGCGAAAACGATAAGCGAAACTTTAAAAATTGAATACAATTCGTAAAAAAATGTTGTGTAAAAGAAACCCCTTGATTCAGCACCCCGATATACTCACACAAAGAAAAAGAGAGGAAGTGAAATTCGGTACTCGAATTGATCGATTTATTTTTTGTTTTGTTGTTTTTCTTCATTAGATCTGTACGAGTGAATCGTCCGTACGGATTATAACATTTATATAGTACAGATATATACCGACAAAAGAAGCGATTGACGAGCAAATTACGAGTTGTACTATAATTAGGCGGGTAGCTGGTGCAACTCTGTTTGCAACGAGGTCAAAACGATTCGCGTGGTAGGTAGATATAGATATAATGGATCACCATATACCCATACGACGGCGTCGCGACGCGTAGCGTCGTCGACGTTATTTTATTCAACGTGTCCTGCAGTTGCGATCACAGCTCTTTTAACGCGCAAGCGCTCAGTGTTCAAAAACTCTTATAGCCTTAATAACACGAGGGCTTAATCAACGATTAAATGAACACTGTATATATACGCGATCATGCCTCCTCTTTTTTGATTGGTCAATCACGCTGCTGTACCTACGTGTACTTGAAAAAATCATCGTAACATTTGTGATGGGAAAAATGGGTATATGAGAAGCGTGTATTACGTGTATCCTACTTCCCTGCAAAATCATTCGATATATATAATTCCCCATATATCTACATTTTTCATGATAATTCTTTGAATTTCATATGCGAATACTGAGAAGCTACGATCGTACGAACTAGATATGTGTAGGGAAAAATCGCCGGATGCGTTATACGTGTTACCACGACGACGCAAGCCGACGTCCTTGGACTAAGATGAAAATGGTTTTTGAATCCAACTTATCGCATCTCAACACCTCCTATAATAGACTCACATTATATATCATACGATCTGCATCACGCATTAAATTTTCTAACGCTGTTACGGATCGCATATGTATAATAAAAATTGTTACGTAGTTATACAGATGCAAATTTTTGATTTATACGTATACGTTTATGATAATCTTGATTAACAGATTTTCTTTCGTTTTCATTATCATTACAGAGAGATAATCTAGGAAGGAGGTCAGAATGTTGAGCAGCTTGGCGAACTACCTGCTGGGAGGTAGTCCTAGCGCTCAGGAAGTTCGTGGGGATAATCGACAGGATGAACCGCTCCCCGTTGAAACTAGACTCAACCAAGTTGAGGTGGAGGGCGATGACTGGATCCTCATTGACCGTGCTGGTGAATTGAACTTCAGATTTGACAAAAATAAAATAAAACAAAATTGAACAGAACGTATACTAACGGATTCTTTTTTTTCTTCTAATTTATTTTTCAGTTGAGGGAACAACGGCGCTTGAGGAGTCATGGTACGTGACACCACCGGCGTGTTTTACGAAGGCAGGTCCTATCCATGTGGAAACATCACCGTTGGAGGACCTCCTCATAGAACACCCCAGCATGTCCGTTTACCGGGCAGCAGCTCCTCTGGTAACTCCAGATACTCCCCCGCCGACGCCCGACACCCCAACGGAGTCTGAATCCATCCCGATAATAATAACCGAAAATTCACCCGAGGATGCCCCGAGACAGAGACAGGCGACGCCCAGACAAAGGCATAATAATCGAAGGGAACAACAATTACAGGGCAATCCTCAACGGAGGAACAACAACAATATTAACAACAACGGCGTTCGCGAACGTAGACCTGCCAGAGAAGAAGAAGCCCAATGTGTTCAACTTCGCGCCGCACAAAAGGTATATAATATAAGAAATATTAACAGAAAGATTGACAAACAATTACCTGGACAAAGTTTGAACGCAGACAGTTATTATACGAATACTTTGAGTTTTAGCTGACGATAGATTAAATTTTTTGTGTATAATGCTGTGCGATGATCCGAATACTTAAAAAAAAAAAGACTTAATTAATTTAATTATCTTAGGTCCTGGAGCAGCGGGCGGCCCAGGCGATAAAACGTGGTCGTCTCGAGCGCGGTAATAAGGTAAGGGAGGTAGCAAGTGGTAAGGGAAAACGTCCGCGTCGCCAGGATCGTCTGCGTCTTCAAAATAGTGGCGCAAACAACAATCGCAAGTGCTAGTCGTCTGATCTCAGGCCAGGGTGCATAATGATATCGTATACCTACCCATATAACCCGATAATTATAATATACATTTTATTTTCATCGATTTCCCTTGAACAACTTATGATTATTTATAAAAAATTATTCATCCCTCCCGCTATTAGCTGATCATTGATTCTTTTTATTTTCGAATAATTTCTTTCTTCTTCTTTTCTCTCCCCATTCAATTTATTCTCGTTATTGGAAATTAAAAATAACATATGTAACGGCAGCTATGAGGTATCGAACATTACCCCATAATTTTGAAACACCAGTTCCATATATCCTATGATAAAAGAAATTATTATAATGTAAAAATACTTTAATATTTATAACGATTATTATCTAATTATTTATTTTTTCTACATATATATTTCTGACGTTGCTGGTTTTTTTTCATCTCTGCCACAGATTTTTCCCCAATTATTCAATAGCGCAATTTTTCCCTGATCAAATCTCTCTTATCTATTTGACTATTTTACTTTTACCGACTGACCTGTGATTATATTATATTGTAACGCGGTTATACAATTATTATATATCCACAAGGAAATTGGTTACGCCTAAAATTGTCTTTCTTCCTATCTATCTTTTTTTCTCTTTTCTCCGTCTCCGACTATTTTTCCCACCTTGATCTTCTAATTGCGGTGAGGGAACACTTTTAACTTTTTAGTTTTATGCACACGCGTCTAAATTATTTTTCTTGAGCGCGTTGTAATCATGTTGTAGAAACAAAACTAAAAGAAAAAAAAGAAAAAGGGAATATAATATTACTGGAATAAAAATATTCATATATAGTAAATATATAAATAAAAATATATTTGACAAGAAGAAAAAAAAACAAACAAACGAAAAAAAAAATTACAAAAAACAAAAAAAACTCATACATTACTTATAGGCTTAGAAAACCGAATACGACGAGTGGCGTGAGACAACAAAATATAACAAAAATGAAAAATGAGCCAACAAAAAATCATTAAAAAATTATTAAAAATAAAAAACCAAAAAAAAAATCTATCTGCCTTGTGTTTGAGGAAAACTTAATAACGATAATTAACTCGTATCTCTGTTTTGTTATTTGAAGGTAAACATGTGCACCCTGACCCTAACAATCATAAAAAGTATTTTATACAACTAATTGTAACTCTTAATTATTAGATATAATTATCATTATTAGTTGTTAGTTTATTATTCATTTGTGCGTATAAACGACGATTCAATCTTTCACACATATATAAATTCATTATTATTATTATTACTATTATTATTATTATTAATATCATAATATCTATACGTGTGTGAACACGCTCAGAGTGGATGCATATTTTCATGAATTGAATAACGTTAATACCTATTATTAATATTATTATTATGATTATTACCTATAACTACTATCATTCGCTTATATGTGAAACGGTAGGCATCATGCATACGTTAGACAATTCGAGTGTGTGTAATGTAAATTTTACATTACGTTTTAAGAACCACGGATTTCATTCGTTTTTCTGATAATCTGTATATAAATAAATGCATACCTATATAAATAATATACATCTATATTATGTGAGGTAGAAGAATTAAAATGTATGGTAATAATTCTGAATCGTGAACATATGTGTAGTCTTTTTAATGGAAAGACTGTAGCGCACCGTATCGCAATTATACAAATACATATATATGAATATTAAATGAATAAACCTCCTCACTCGACATTTGATTGTATAGGCATATGTATACATATGGAAGGAAGGAGAAAAAAAAATTATATATATATATAGTATATATATACATATTAAGTCGCAAGTTCTGATGGAATATTGTTTGATTAACACGATTATTATTGTAATTATTATTATGATTATGACTTATAGTTTTTTTGACTGAGAGAAGGAATGAGATATTGAAAAACAAAGAGGAATAAATAAATGAAATAAATAATGACGAAAGAAAGATGAGAAAAAAACAAAGAAATAAAATATTAAACTATAGGAATGAAAAATGCAATATTTTATTGGGGATGTGTATCCCCATAAACCTTGTCAAAAAACAAAATGAAAAATAAAGAATGAAAGAAAGAAACAATCGATGAAATAATTGAATAAATAAATGAAAATCAATATCGTTAGTAATTTTATTTATACTGTTTGAAATTATACAAATTTTGAGGTAGGTATAACATTGAAGAGAATTTTTTTTTTTTATCTTCAAACAATAGGAAAGTATGAGAAAATATAAATTCACCATGCTTCGAATAATTCACTAAGATTCTTCGATGGTCCCCAATGGAATCTCGAGATAATCGCACGAAATGTGATCACATAGATTTCAGATGTTTGTTTCACTGAACGATCTTCACATAGATTAAAAAATCGATGACGTTTAGTGAAAATATCAAATTTGTCTCGTAACTCCGAATTAATGTAATGTAAACTTCTAGTGTGAAGAAAAACACAACAAGGAAAATTTCACATACACTAATTATGCAGTCCCTTCTCTTGATAGTAACATTGAGAGAGTAACATTTACTTTTATGTTACAATATAATTTCTTATCATTATTTGTTGATCGTTTGCTCTCACTTAGCTCGATGCAATCAATATATCTATGATACAACCTTCCTTTATTCGTGTTCAACTAAAGATATTAGAAAAAAAATCACGTAAAATATGTATTCAGATAACATTAGATAATTATATTTCATATGGTATATTTGAAGAAAAAAAAATTAACAAATGAATAAATAAAAAAAATACTACTCGGCAAGTATATAGATTTAATATGTATGCTTAACTATATGTATAGTTTTAACCACGTTGCAAAAGAAAGAAAGAAAGTAAAGGATAGAAAAAAAAACAAACATATATTTAAAAAAGAAAAAGCGTAAAAACTATTATAATTAATGATGTATCGTTCGATTGTTGTTACAATATTATATATATGCACAATAAAATTGTGCTTAGCTTGTGTTCGTTCAATATAAGATAATGTAGGTGCATTAATTACCTATACATATGATCACATACTCTAACATATATGTAATCAAGATTAGTCAATAGGTAGATTATGAGGTTTTTTTATTGTGATGTAAATGATTGCGCGAATCTTTTTTTTAATGATTCCTTTGTTCCTTTTTTTTTCTTCAAAAATAATCTCCATGTCGAATAGTCAAAATTTTTCTCATTGCATACATCGTATAAATCATTTGATTTTATTTATCTAGTATTTATTTTAGTTTTTTCATAATCTCGACGAAATTTTTCAACTATGATATAAATGCACACAATTAATAATGTAATAATATACAATAATTATTTACATACACCTTGGGAAGTTCATTGTTGTTAAAAAGAGCAAGATACTTAATAACTAGACGAAAATTGAAATACAGAAATTAATTAATTTGTCTGGTATGCTCTCTAATTAGTATATATATACAATAAATTAACTGCGAATCAATTCATTATAATAAACAGTGATAGCTAGCGAAATATAATAAATATGTAAAACTAAACAGAGGAAAATATGTACTATTATAATATTCAAGTTATGCATCCAAAATCTGAGCGTGTTCACAATATGGTGCAAGTTTTATTTCTTGAAAGATGTAGATTATCATTATTGTTGTGGCGATTAAACAAACATAATTATTTGATTATTAAGACGATGAAAAACGTGCATGTAGAACATCATCAATCAATAAAATCCAAAAAAGTAATAATAATGATAAGATTGGAATCGGCCGTTATTCATAGTTTGCAGCAAAATTATGTATAATTAACGAGCAATATATTCAGTGATGAATGATTTTAATGGAGTTTGAGGAAACGAATAAAACGAAACAGAAGCGATGAATATGAAACATGAATATAGATAAATAAGTAGCCGCGATATGATTATAAAAACTTATAATACCCTATATATTATTAACATAACTATTGCAATACATGATGTATAGACACATACGTATATATAAATGTTCGGGTCCGTATATAATATAAATTATTGGAGAAAAAAATGAAAATAGTAAAAAAGAGTATATCTGATTTCTCAAGTATCAAAATGTTGTTTGTATTATATACATATACACTAATATATATAATATATATACACATATATATATTATTATAATTCAACAAAATATACTGGCTGTGACAAGGCCCGACAGTTTGCAAAAGTTATTTAAAAACTAAAACAACAATTTTAAACTAATCCACGTGCGCATTATTATATTATTAATGAAAAGATAAAAGTAAATAAGAAACAAAACAAAATAAAGATAACGAAAAAACAGAGAAATTATAACAAACGGGATACAAAAAATAATAAGTATCATATATATTATTATACATAAATAATAATTATTTACTTTGCGTATTATAACTAATTGTACATTATGCGTAATTATGTACACCTATATATAAATAATATATTAATTACTTAACTTTTCATTATTCCAATTGGGATAACAAATGAAAAATTAATCATTGTGTAATACATACATGTATATGTTATACGGTAATATAATATTGTATTTTTCGTAGATCGCAAAAAAAACAACAAAAACAACAAAAAAAAATTAAATAACAAGTACGACTGTATCGATAAAACTACATAATGAAATTCCTCTTCGGAGATGAAAAATGTGATAAAAACATGAATAAAAAGTTAAAAATGACACCTGTCGTATGATTTTATGATTTCTTGATCAAATCTTTAGTCGAATAGATTCAATTTTCAGGTGGGGAAGTTCAAGCACACTTTGAATATTATATATGTAAGGTTTGAAATTTGCAATCTTCCGGTTTAAGCCGGCGTCTGATTGCGATAAACTAAAATAAATCATACAAATAACTATTTTTGAGAAAATTCTAATCATCGTTGAACTTGTAATTCAAATATTCCGAAACACGTACAGTATTTAGCAATATGACGATCTGAATTTTGCTAAATATTTGATGTTTCAGGACTAACTAATCTCAAAGCAAGTATAAAGCTGATCAGAAATTTGTTCAGAGTTTATTAAAAACATTTTAGATTCGAACTCACCGAAATGCAGAGATTTCGTAAGATCTTCAAAAATTCGAGCGGATGCTCAGCGATAGGAATGATTCATGTGGGTGGATTGCCAGGTGATATAAATATTAATAATTATTTTACACGTGCTCAATTTGATATAACCTCACTGTAAGAATTTAATACTTCCAACCACGCCATTGCAATTTTATCTTACTCGTATACTGCGCGTACTGTGCAGTAGTAGAGAACGCTTGATCCGGCCACGTTTTCTTCTCAAATTGAAGCGCGAACGATTTCAAAAGTCATCTTTTCCGTCGTTGACTCAAGAACTATCTTAAGTCTACGTTTCTGTATAGAGAAATACCTGGAGATCATAATTAATTCGTTTTTAAGGGACTCCAAAGTACGGAGGTAGCGTTAAAAAAATTATCAAAGACGCGCTTGAAGACGCAGCTGTTTACGCTGACTGTAAAGTGGTGAGAAGCTCATATGATGGTCTGGGAATTTTAATTTTTTTTTTTTATCGAACACCTATTGATCTATTCTGTAAACCAGGACGCAATCTTAGTGGAAAACATGCACGACATTCCCTACGTACAATCCAAACACTTACTTCCGGAGACGACCGCGTTGATGACCAGAATTTGTTGGGAAATACGAAAAATTATACCAACACAGACACCATGTGGTGTTCAGGTTGAGATAAAATAATTAAGTATAAGATAGATTATCATTGAATATTATTTATTAATATTGTGTTACATGTCAATTAGATTCTTGCCGGGGCGAATAAGGAGGCAATCGCTGTGGCCCAGGCTGCCGATTTCCAGTTTATTAGAGCCGAAGGTTTCGTCTTTTCTCATATTGCCGATGAGGGATTTACAGACGCTAATGCTGGAACTTTATTGAGATACAGAAAACAAATAGATGCTGAAAGTATTCTTGTGTTCACCGACATAAAGAAGAAGCATAGGTATAGATAACGGGCATTTAAAAATCTATGCGAGCATTTGATTAAGCTTTCTAAATTTTTAGCGCACATGCCATTACATCAGATGTAAGTATATCCGAAACTGCAAAGGCCGCAGAATTTTTTTTAACAGATGGAGTTATAATAACCGGAAATGCCACTGGAGATCCGGCAGATGCTGGACAGTTGAAAGGTATGGATTGAAATTATTTTAGTAAAACTTGATTTTGAAGACGTTGTTTGTTCTTTTTTGTTTGGAATGAATAAAGGAAATTATATATTGCAGAGCTAAAGCAGACGGTCAAAGGACCAGTACTTGTTGGTTCGGGCGTTACAGCTGAAAATCTAGAAGCATATACTGCTGCAGACGCAGTGATCGTTGGAACTCATTTCAAAATTGATGGGCGCTGGGAAAATTCTGTAGATTCTAGAAAAGTTCAACATTTCATGAACAGACTTCAGAAACTGCGGTAGCTTCTGCGCTCAATTATCAGTTTTTTCCATAAGACATCAACAAGGCATACTTTATTAATTGGAGTGAATGAAATAAAATTCGATACATTAAATAACGCCTAAATAAAATGTTTTTTTAATTATTTCTTTATTTATGATGCATTACTTCATCTTCGGCCGGATACCTCTTCGGCATCCCCTACTTCTAAAACAATTGAAATATGTTTTCAATTTATGGGGGTGCAAATACTGGCGACATCCCTCGGATTTTTGGTGAACTACATTGGGGTTGTGGATGTTGATAAGGGATGAAAAGTCTGATGTTAAAGTAGTATTTATACATATCAGTAGTTATTTTCTGTCGTCTACGAGCTGTCATCTTTTGGAATTTCTTTGGTCTTCGCAAAGTCTTCGCGATGCAGAAGAACGAATTTCATCAACGCTACATAGCCACATGCTCGGAAAGAACAACAAACATTTTCCGTGAACATAGGCAAGAACTTAGGCGCACGGAATAAGCTAGCGTGACACCACTGGATATGCGAAAGCGAATTTAAATTAAATACACATCTCACCGAGGCACATCTGATCAGCTGATGAGTGGTAACAGACAGAGAAGGCTCATTGTTTTCGGTTATGGCGACAAGCAGCTCTGACGGATCTTGTGCAGCGCCCGCAGATTTTCAGCTTTCGTCAGAATTAGAAGACGTTGCATCCCGTCTTAGCATCAATTTATTAAAGTGTCCCTTGTGCCATAACAACCGAAGGATTTTCTACTGCAGGCAGTGCATCCACAATGGGGATTTTATTCATTCAACTTCTGTTTACTCTGAACGGTACGGTCGAATGGTCAAAAGATTCACCTGCCATACCCTATTGTTATTGTTTTTGATCTACTCGATTTTCTAATTATCATCTTAATAGCACTTATATTTCACTTTTTTGCTTCCTGGAAATCATTTTACATCTTAATATCGCTTCTTTGGGATTTTACGTCGCTCATATTCCTCCCACCAAAACCTTCTATACAATATCTTTGTCCTTTGTAACTATTCCCTGCTTGGCTTGGATTGATGTATGAGTCACCTGCGTGGGCTAGATCAAACTTCACCTAGTAGTATTTCCAAAATAATATCAAATCGTCTGTTTCGTATTAGACATTCTTAGAAACAACTCATTTCAAATATTTTCACTCCATGGTTTTAATCAAGAATTCGGTCTACTGTGTCACATATTTGACACGGCATAGAATGTGGAAGATCAAATAATATAATTTATAGAATAATTCATAAGGTTATTTATCAGCAATACCAATTGATGAAATGCAATACTGCGATTGTGCTGCGTAAAAAGGATACTATTGTGATATAAACATGTAGAGGTCAGAGCTAGATTATTGGAATAATTATATTGCTTGTTACTCTGAGATATTTTGTACTGGAATACTAATATAATGTCATGTTCTTATAATGTTAGGTTATCATATTCCTTGTTTCAGAAATCAAGACCGTATTGATATCTGAAAAAGTAACTAATTTTTCAATTGATCTTCCCTAGGTTTGCGGATAAACAGTTACGGCTGTTACGGCTGAAAGCTGCAAAGTCACAGTTAGAAGAGAAATGTATGAAAACTCTGGAAAAAGTTAGACAAAAGGATAAATTGGTAAGACAATTCTATTTCGAATCAATACTTGATTCAAAAAACACCATGGTAATAGTTTCACCATCCCGTTATTCTATTTTATTTACTTTTTTTTAGATATGTGACATAAACACTTGTAAAGAACGGGTAAGACTACTGCAATCTCTCGTGAATGAAACAAGACAAAGCATAAACACAGGTATGTGATTCTTGAAATTAAAAAAAGTTGCTGAACTTCCACTTCTTAGATTTTCAATTCTTAAAACCATGTTCCAGGTAACCAAAGGTTAAACATCCTCAGAGATGTAAATGCACAATTGGCACTGCGATTGCCTAGACACGAGGACCGTGTCGATAAATTACAGCGGTATGTAACAGGAATAAAAACGAAACAAGAAAAGCAGAAAGAAACTGTAGAGAGAAAGAGACAATTGCACAAGAAAGTCGTTAGAACCGCTAGCCAACAATTGATTGATTTCATCTTTCCCATCTCTCAAATAAAACCCAGCCGCAGGTAAAGTATAGAAAATAAAATAAGACTGATATCCATACCATACGAAAAGTTATAGGTTGAAATTAATTGGCTTAATTATTTTATCATTTATTAAGTTTGTACAGCAGTGAGGATGAGAGTGTTTGCGGGGATTTGGTTAGCTGCGCACTTGCAGATGCTTCCAGAACTTCATATGTTAGAGGCAGGTGGATTAATGATACCGAGAATAGTTTGGAAATGCAGCATTGCATTGTTGCGCCAACCTTGCCAGGAACTGGAGATTATTCAGCCTATTCTGTTTGGGGTATGTGTCTTTTCTGCAACGTATTATTCATCCGAGACGAATGAATTCATTTTGATAGCGAGTTCAAATGATGATGATGATGTTTGTATGAATTTCAGTGGCAGCTAACAAAGATGGAGTGCCTGGTGGAAATAAGGAAAATGCTATGCACAACCCGGGCTATAATATTAGCGCCGCTTTAACTTATACAACCCAGCTTGTCAACGTTCTTGCGTTTTATCTTGATGTGAAACTACCATACAAACTTGCTTACAGGTTCGTTTAGTTGTTTAAAATAAGGAAATGAGTGAATATTCAACGCCGTATGGACAAAATAAATGTAATCATAATTTTTCTTATTACAGTGAATTTTGTGGTAGCGAAATGTCAGACCAAAAATTTGCCAGGAAAGTGGCAAGGCTCAATAGCAATGTATTACACCTGTGTTTCACGCAAAACACAAATCTTTCGTATTTACATCCCACACACACATTGCAGAATATTCTACACTTGCTCAATACTGAAATCAGCAATCTCGGAAGGTTAACAATTTCGATAATTATTAGCCATCATTAACTTTGGATTAATTACTTACCTATAAGAGTTCTCCTGAATCAAAGAATATATTTGATTTTTCGTGGTTATTTTGACCCATTTCCAAACAGGAGTGGTCCAATGGAAGCAGATTCAGCAACTGCTTCATTAATGCACAGTCAGCTCATTCCTGATTTAGACGCTAGTGACGATTCTGCTTCAGACGAAGAGGAAGACACATTTAATTGGGAATGGGAGGCTGTGAGTAACATTCTTCCTAGTATTACACTGCTGTTTGTGTTGAAAAGTGAGCAAAACTATATTTCCCTATGGATCTCCACTGCTTCTTTGTCAATAGGTTCCACACGTCACCTGCCCGGAAATGATGGTTCCGATCCCAGGGGGGATAACCAGCCAACAATCATCGGCGAGCATGCAGGTGAATCAAAGCGTGGCTGGCGGTCTCGTAACTAGTGCAGCAGCTAGTATAGCTTCGATATGGCGAGGATGGACTACTAATAAATAGATTATAAAAATAACTTGCAATGTGCGAGTTCAGGAAATAATCTCTTAAGGTTGTTTCCAATGAGAGAATACGCCTTCCTTTAGAAGGTTTCTCTAAAAAATTGTGATGTTTGTTGAAACCAAGTGCAAGAGCCCTTGGTACGCGCGGAATATTATGTAAAAACCATTATCCTTAATCTTTAATATGTATTTTCTTAGAGTTGTAACATTAAAAACTTATAAATTTGTACAAAGAAATGAACGTAGACCACATACTGTAGTTAAAGAATCCTATTTGTAACAACGCAAAGCCCCATAAAGTTGTTCGAGCAAGTTATGCACACTTAACATTTCCTATATGGACCGAAGACATTTATTTCTGTCCGGAAAAAACGTTGTCCTAGCAGTTGCCTTAGATTAACAAGTCGGTTCATTGGTCTTGTTAATGGCTCGTTGTGTGCTGTCTGTTTTTGATTGGCAACGGTGCTACTTGCAGTCGTGATTAGACAATCGATTTCGTGGTTGTAATCTTTCGGGCCAAGGTTTGTTCATCAAAGAGTACGAATACACTGAGTATTTGCAACAGGTTGCTTGTATGCCAAATACTTCGATCTTGTGTACGATGTGTTTTTTTGTATTGTAAATAATTAAATATTTTAATATATTATATTCCATAATATTTATTGTAAATTTCAGTACACTACCGCGATTTCACCTATTTCTAGAGGTTTTGTAATTGCTACGGATTAGTTGATTGTAAATGATTATATTTAACTTCTCAAACTCTTGAAAATAAAGACATAGACAATTAAACAATTAGAGAAACAGTCTTCATTCAGCTCTCTCGACTTCATAAACCGTTATTCGATACATTCGCTTACATCAGCTATAGTTGAAAGCTTTGGTAACTTGACCATTCAATTGCTAAGCTTGATTGCCATTTTATTCTGCAGTAAAGTATTCTGCGAACAGTTCAAAGATCGTGATATTTGAGTGATAGGAAAAATATAAATCAGCTTCACGAATGAACGATTGATAATTTATTTGATAATATCCATGAATCTTGAGTTCAGCTCTCTGATAATATGCTACAATATTGTTACGATGTTACCTGAATTTGCTAAGTAAAGCTAAATTAGCGTTGTTAGTATGTATAGCTTCTGTTATTTTTCTCTCACTGAATAAAAACTTCTTTTTTTTTCATTCTAGCATAGATGTAGTTTGCAATGCCTATAAGTATGTTCACTGGCAATTTTTTATACACCCACTTCTGATCAGTATACCCTATTCCAAGTTAGGAATTTCAATCAATGTATTATAATTTCAAAAATCGCGAGCTATATTTATGGGAGTGTTGCATAAATTGATTCACTATCAAACTAAATTGGAGTTATTTTTTTCAATTCTAGATCATTGTCATCAGAATGAAGGCATGATAGAGTTCCTAAGGTTTTGGCAATGGGGGACTATAACGAACACTCAAATGCAACATCTAGCTCCTTATACTTGGCTCAAAGTACATTGATTCTTAAAACCATTATTACTACAGTGTGACACTTAAACCTCTAGCCAAAGGTGAGATCATCAGATAATTTCAAAATGCTGACTCGATCAACTATGAGGTGTGATGGAACCTTTAGTACATCAAATGTATGGTAACTTGCATTTGAGCCAAACTCCTATCACTTAAAGATCGCATCTGGTAGACAATCCCTTTGGTATAGATATCAACTGAAAATACTCATTCTCATCAAAAATTAGTTGAAATTAATCTCGCACACTCACAATCAGCTAATGTTATGAAATTAGTTGGCTGCGTAAATCAAGATGAATAGGAAAGAAGTTTACTTCAAACAATGACAGAGATTTCCATTTTACTGTTGTGAATATAAGCATGGTTTAATACATCTAATATTGTATATTTCATAAACGCTTAGAAGACGATGTATACAATATGCCTCTTCTATTTTAAATTACATTTTGATACATGTATTCGATCATAATAACGGTCACACATAGATAGATATAAATATGGTAATGATTGGATTTTATTCTTATCTCACCCTTGGCTAATTCGTCAATAAAATGCTTTATACAATAAACTATTAGAATGGTAGTTTTGTAGGTTGTACAAGTGTAATGCAAAGTATACATGATGTGGTATTGACTAATGTGTGTTTTTAATGATTAGTTATTGTTCTATACAATTGTGACTTATGTGGAAACCCATCAAAGCTGTTGTTGACGATGTCTCATATCTGCTCTTCTCTCATTTGCCAGACTATTCCATACAACACGTATAAAATGGTATACATATTGTATGCACTAACTAGTCCTTGACTCCTGTAAAAATATCATCAGACAATATTTTAATTTTATGCGTTTTAAAAATCTCTTCAAAATGAAAAAAAAAAAAATTAATCACTTTATTTACAATGGATTTAGTTTTCGAATTACACATTGCCCAGGCACTTTGATAGTAATACACAACTCATACGTTCAAATAGTGCACTCTTATAATTGCCTGTTTGAAATGACTTCTTATTTACAGTTAATTTGAACCATCGGTTGCAAGCTAGGGGGACTGCAAGTATCTCATGGAACTAATACTGATTATATTCACGGTATCATATTATGAAATGAATTGTTTTTTAGGAACTAAAACTATTTCGTTCATGTGTCATAGAACATCATTGGAAGTATAGCCACAAAGTTATTGAATTAATAAAAATGACGGGCATAATTCTTCACAATCTGGATACTTGGGTTCTGGTGAGTTTTTTCAAAAGCTAGCCCCATTGCAGCAAAATAATTGGCAAAGTTTATGGAGAACCACATATAAAATAAGATTATTTCAAATATATATCATGCTGAGAACATCTTTCGCATTGTACTGCAATTACAGTGGGTAATGCTACTTCACTGCACCTATTTTGCGGATTGCTCCGTCGTAAAAATATAATTTTGTAAGTGTTAATATGATAATAGGGTGGGTATTTTTAGTCATTAAAACACCTGTTCTACACAGCAATTGAAAATAATCGAACAATCCAATAATTTGAATTTTGGAGTCCAATTATCCTACCAATTAGTCATAATACACGGTGGCTTAAAAATGGAGCAAGAGTAAATTTAGTCTTTTTTTAATAAACGGTTTCTTCAATACATGGGAATCCATGCCCAAGCACAAGTTTTGATTGTTAAAAAATTCAGTGGAATTACCTCGTAAGTGCCGAATACTGCTCAATTCTTAGGCCGGCCTGTATCAGTATTCTAAGTTCCGCTTTGTTTAGAATGCAGATGCATCGAGTTGTATATACACCGAATAATTTGAACTTTCTTCAATTCATCCTCTTCTATCTATAAAATGTGACTATCAAAAAATTACCAAATTTTCTTTACCAAATTTGGCTCACGATGATGATCATCCAAATATTGCATAGTTAACACTATTTAATAGTTAACACTATGATGAAGAGTTGAAAATAACTGGTCGGTAATGATAATGGTTCAGATAGCAAGTGCTCATAGCAGAATATGACCTCAGACAACGCATTTCATTATTAAATAATTATTTTGCAGCTATGATTATCACACCAAATGTCATTTATATTAATCATGAGTCTATAAAAGCATTATAATTGTTACTTCATTTAATCATAGCTTATTAGATTTAAACGCTAATTATTCTCGCTGAATTTGGTTGTGCAATTGATTATTGCACAAATGATTAGATCTAGGCTATGCACAATTCAATAAAACACGCTGAGTATTTCCATGAGATTTATTTGTCATTGATGGCTATGATTAATGCAAAATTAAAAATAACATTAAAATATCTTAATACTATATTACATTAAATTGCAAAGTCAATTTTTCAAATACTACATATCAGCAAACTATTCGAGTAGTTTCCCATCCCAGCCAAGATATTTTTATATATTTGCCACTAGTCTATGGGCAAACTGTAACAAATCTTTTTATCAAGTTGAAGTTTACGACTGACCATCTGCACCGTGGCAGGGTAATCGATAAGCAATATTTTATCATTCAAATTTAATGAATTCAATTGAATAAAGAAGAATGAATTTCCATTTCAACTATGGTTGAGATAACTCGATGACTTTGAATATATTTAGATCCTCTAACGTCCTTACTTGATACCATGTTTTGACTGATACTAGATATACATTGGATATCTGATAGGAAATTAGTATCAATAAAATTCCCTTTCGAAGCTTCAAATTTGAGCATATGACTGAAATATGATCAAACTAGTTCTACTAATTATTAAGTTTACCAACTTACTAAGCGATGGGAGGTTTTCTACCTACTAGCATGAAAAATAAACTAGATTCCATGAAGTATGATTTTAATTATGTATATTATATACAACAACATAGTTATATATATATATAGTTGAATTGTAAGTAACGTGGCAAATTACGCTAATTAATCATACACAAATTATTCAGTAACACGAATAAACATTAGTATGAAATATTATGCTTGTTTTGAAAGAGAATGTACTGATATTTAAATTCATATGCAAGTGCATGGTAGTCACGGAATGTAAACTCTACTTTTTAACAAGTTTTCCGAACTGTTAATGATTACAAAAATATTACACGTCCGTACGAAACAGCTAAAAAATATTTTACACACCTATTTGTGTTTATTCAAAGTTCATTTAATTCAGGTGGAATTTGGCTATTCTGATTGCCCAAGGGTTCTTACGAGTTATCTGAAATATTTTGTTGATATTTTTTACAACGTATTGAACAAATCTTGAGAAGTAGAGTTGGCATGCCATAACGTGATGCACAAAAAGTAACGGTCTTTGATTTACTGATTTTAAAGTAAAATGGGACAACCATAAGAGAAAGACATTAGCACTCAAGCAAATTTTCTGCTACAAAATACCTAGACTTAGTATCAGGAAACTGAAATATTTGAAGTTGAATTTGCACAAAATCATGCCGCTTGCATCAATGAGAAAAAAGAATTCATAATTGATGTACTAATAGTTGTTAGGCAGCTCATCTAAGTCGTGGCTCTTCTGATCAGGCGGAAAGGGGAGCATGGACAAATTCAATTCGATCTGAAGGGCAAGATATGAAAGTTAGTACATTAGTAATCACATCGATTATGATGAAATTAAATCAGAGATATGAAATATGAGCATATCTTGGCACACTCTTTTGAATATTAATGGTATTAACGAACAATAAGGAACACATCAGAGGCTGTAGATGACACTTGGCAACATAATCCATCGTTTCGTGATGAGTTATGAAGCATTTATCATTATCCATGTACAAATCGATAATTCTGCTTCTCGACGTATTGATGGTATCAGTAATTATTTTAAAAAACGAGATCCCGAGATTGAAAAATTGGTCGTAATTGTTCGATGTTGATGCTTTTGAGAGGTTTCAACTATTTTACAAAATGGTAAAAATCAGCCAACTAGAGGCAACATTCAGTGGCTCGTTCTATATCAGATTTGCAGCAGTCGTAGTCCTAAATATATTTCACTGCCTCGGAAATATAAGTCTATTTTCAGAACTCTATCATGTATGTACGTTGATGACTGTGAATTGATTATTAAAGATATAGTACCACGGTTTGGTTAATTTTGTATAATGGACTTGCTTCAATATATCTTTGTGTGCCCCATACTAATATAATTTAGTTGTCATTGCTACCCAACTTTGTCCTGCAGATTGATATTGTTTCATTTTTGTTCAATTTTGTTAATTTTCCTGAGGGAATGAAACTTGTTTGAAAACGGCAGAACAAGAAAACTTATGATGTACCACGGTAGAGTCATAGCTATGCAAACTTGCGCGAACCATGCAAGGATTTTCCTTCAAACTTCAAAATTCAATCATATTTCAAGTTTGTTTATATTGCTATACCCATTTTCTGCTACCGTTAAATAGCCATAGATCTGAGACTTGAAGTTCTCAACTGCGTGATACAAGTTCAGGTATTTACGTGGTTTCTTCAAAATTTGTTCTCTAAATGCGACCTCCTTGGGATGCGAATAACAGTGATGCAAATACTCCAATGTTATCTCAATATCATTGAAACTATTTCAAGCATTAAGAACGAAAAACTCTGATTGATTGCATTGAATAACAAGAACCATAAGTTTTGCCACTGTTTTGGTGATGCTGTCAATTTTAGCAGGTGCGAAACGAAATCATTAGTAGAATGCTTGAGGCAGTCTTTTGAAGAAAGATGAAAAAAGCATTAATATGAGAGATTTATCGGCATAAAGTCATTGAGAAAATAGTTTGGTTTTGATTATACACATAATACAAGTTTATTTCTAGCTATATGCTAGTCCCATTCTGAAAGGTACAAGTCTCTCCTCATTCCTCAACAAAATACCTTTACACACCATCACAAGTATTTACAAGTTACATAGCTGTTAAAAATATAGGTTTACAATTGATACAATACTTAAGAAATTGACAATAACGATCGAGCTCCGACATTACATCCTTTTCAACACAGGCCAGAAGCGAGTTTATACAGAATAGGACTACGCACAAAGCAAGCTTACTACATGCGCATTACTTGTGAGCAAGAGTGAGTTAATTTACACATTTAACTTCTGTAATACCAGTAACTAAAAAAAAAACATTCCACTTCAATCGTTTATAAGCTTAGTTTTGTTACAAGTTGTCAGCAATTCATCTGAGGCATAATTTTTCAAAATACTCATCAAATTTTAGAGGGTTAATGTATAAATATTTTCTCCCTATAATCGAAATGAGTTAACAACAAAGATCTTCAGCAAGTAATATCTCCCACTCTTGCCCGGATCTGATATTATCTTATTTGTATTGTTTGGGAATAATGAGGAGAAATGACCACTACGATCAGCAAATATGTTGATGTTAACTTGATTTATTTGTACAATTTATGAGCAAGGAGATAGTCAAATGATCAGCATACCTATGTACACGAATTATAATAGTGTAGTTTCTTTATTTTTATTCCCAAGCAATAAAATAGTGAAATGCTAAGCTTTGCTACTACACTTACATTATTTTTACTATGGGAATGATAAAATACTTTGGTATGTGTGTGCTACATTGTTAAATTTGACGGAGGGCCTTGATAAAAGGTTTTAGTATCTTCCCTAATTCCTACTTTATAATTCTTTTAAGATCATATTATAAATCCAAAAAGCCGCAAATTAGTTGAAGATCTATCTGGCGTGTTGATTCTTTTGACTGAGTCTTTTGATAGGAGTGATTCCATTTTCAGACAGCAAGTCGGAATACGATGTACCCAGTATAAATGAATTATTTGACAATAAGAATGTTCAACAGAAATGAAATTGGAATAAACTGCTGCGTGTAAGTGACATTTTTTTCTCAACTTTTCTGTAGACTACGCCTCAAGGCCTCCTTTGCTGCTATAATATTGACAGATTTCCAATATTGCATAAACATAACGTCAGTACAGATATCCATAGACACCGATCCTAAATATTATATACAGGACTGCTCTGTTTTAAAGCTTTGGGCCAATTTGTCCAGTGTACATTAGCTCATCTTCAATTGAACCCTTAAACCACAAAATCAAATAAACCATGAACGAATCACTACATTGCTTGCTCATATAGCTGGGAAAATTGACCAATGACGACTGAATATTCTGAGCACGAGTCCTCTAGAACTACAAAAATATATAATATTTTATTGTAATATTACGCATTTCAACACAGCAGAGGGTATGATTCAAATATTCTATTGTGACAATAACTTGAACCATACGAATCTAGACATTGTAAACATTTCCGGCTCTACTATGATCGTTTCACAATGATATTATTTTTTCATTCATACGTATCAATCAATAACTTCAGCCCGGTGGATTTCGAGCATATTTCACGGCTCCACGTGTTCTTTTACAATAATTTTCCATTTACATAAAAAAAGGCGATAGAATAAAATTTCAAATTCTTGGCACATGTAATTATGATGTTAAGGTTTTAGCTCGACTTTATGAATTTATGTCTTTAAAAACGAAAAGATTGATTAGTCGAGTCAGATGGAAAATTCAATTACAAAATACTGTGAAAATGTATACAGAATCCTAATGCCAGTGAAATATTTTTTCTATAATCTAAAAGACTAATAGCGTTTTTATACACAATAAAATATTTCGAAAACCTCTGCATAATAATCTTAATATGTCTCAATTTTCTTTTTGTTCCTTGGATATAGAGGGAATTATATAAAATCCAACAATAGGTACCAGTATAGGGTGAAAATTAGGAATCTCAATATAGTTTGTGAATTTCCTTATAGGATCCCTTGTTTATATTATTATAACGTATCTGTCATGATGTGGAACTGCAGTAAACCTTTGTTATTAATGATACTTATGATTCGATTGGGTATCAAAATTTAGTATAAATTGGTCTCACACAGCTGTAAGGAATTTTATCCTACACAGAGCAACCGCATGGACTGTTATCCTGCACAGATTGTATTTCAGAGAAAATGCAGCTCATAAAAAGATACATTCTCATTACAACTGTCTAAAACTATGAATAAGACATCAGTATACAACTCAGGATTGAAGATGATGATTAATTAATATTTTCGTGTGAGTGAAAAGTTAAAAAAAATCCTTGGTTGATGCATAGTTTGCAATATGCTATTAGTGATGGGGAAGCAGCTAATTTTTCAGTGCCACAACATTATGAAAATCAATTACCATTAGACATTTAATGGTTCCCAAAACGTTAGAACCGGTCTTTGCCAAGATCAACTATGACACGGGTAATTTATATACAATTTATTATTTATTCATCCAGTTGTCCTTATGCACGGCTGAATTGATTGAATATGCAGTGTTTAGTATCCGTTTGGAAATTGCTCCTGGTAAGATACAAATAATTTCTAAAATGCTCTCTTCTCAATGATAAAATCTGCCGCCGATTATCGTAAGTCATAATGTTGCAACAGTTATTTGTCCTAATATTACACTCTAAGGTATATCTAGTTAATTAAATATATTACATTTCCAAATTTAGTGACATTCCCTGAGATATTAATGTTTTTTTCCACCCTCTTATCTTCATTTCTTCGTCTTACTGTAAAGCTCACGATAATCTTTTATTTTACAGGAATTTTCATACCATTTAACACTTCACCTAGTTTCATCTGATATAACGGCAGACTTTTCATAATTATCGAGATATATAATATATATAACGATTCAGCAAAAAACAAATTCCACTGCAGTTTATTGTATTTTTCAATGACTAAGAATGGGTTGCACGTGATAAATAGGCAATAATTGTACGTTTGGTGTGGGCCAGAATAAAATCATGGGTTAGTTAATATAAAGGCAAATCGTATCCAAGACTTACACTGTCCGCCATGCTGGGGCAAACTTCCCGGAACACCTGTTCGATGAATGGTCGCCTGCAGACAAATAAGAAATGAGGTCATTAATAAATCATCCACATCCAAATACCAATATTCAATGGTGATCACGAGATGAGAAGTTAAGATCTTCCACATGCATGTGAAATGAAGCTGATATAAAACATTGTGTGTTTTAAGTAAACTTAAATCTTGGAAAATTGTGTCCAAGGTCGAGAGTACTGTGATCATTTTCTCACCAAAGTGATCTAATTATGTATTTTGGTATCAAGCCAAATTGCTAATAGCCTGTAGTTGCTTTATGATGAGGTGGGCTAAAACCCAACCTTAACACAATTCTATTATATAAGCATTCATCCAGTTTGCTGTGTGCGTGCGTGTAAGGCAAGTTAGCTTGATAGTTAGTCGGTGTACCTCTGAGCAAACAGGCAATATTCTTGTCATTCTACACGTTCCATAATCATATCAGATGTACAGTATGGGAGCTGTTACGAGGTATTTTAATGAAAGTGACACAATAACAGTAACAATATTTACAATTTTGTACTTTCAAAACGTGTTTCAGAAATACATAGTACCAGTGAACTGTGATCAAAGACATATTCGGGATACTCCAGACATTTTAAGGCATTGTGGAAATATATAAGAGTATGTGTAACATCATGTGATCGTTATAACATTCTAAGTCATCCAGAATATTGTAAAGCTGGTGTCAAATGGATTTTTTTTCAATATTGATCTCCATACAAAAAAAAGATAACTCACTTGGCAGGAAGACCACCTCCGGGTGGAAGATTGGGCATTTCCTCGTCTATAAGAATTTGGAGCAGACGTAGGAAATCGATGCTATCTTGGCTCTCTTGCTGCGATACTATTTCTGTTAACATAATGACAATGATTAATTCGAAGAACTCCGAGAATTGGTGCTATCTAATTTCAATTGACTAAAAATCAAAGCCACCTATGAACTTAATTTAATGTGCAACAATTTTCATTAGCATACACAATTGATGAACATTACTTTCTTGAACTACAAGATATTTAATGTTAATCAGTTGTCATAATTTGGAGGTTCTTGCTAATTCAACTCTTTGATCAATGGATATTACATTAACTCCTAGAAATAAAGATAATTCAATATTTTGTGAGCTAGAATTCCTAAGGTGCTTCAAACTGGCATTGAAAATTGGGTTTATAGAATGCTTGGGAATATTATCAATATTCTACATTGCAAATATAAATGAACTATTATATAATGTTGAAGTAGTAATTAGTAAAGAGATATGTATAAGATAACACAGGTTCGGGCTATTTCGAACAGAGTGTAACAATTTTGGCTGATAAGAGTGTAGATTTTTCTCAAAGTGAACTTATGTTGAATGAATATTATACAAAAATATGACAACCATGCAGCTACTTAGGACTGGAATAAATAACTGTTACAGTACATTTCTTATGGGAACAGTCACCACATACATCTGTATACTCCGGTCATAAGTAGATGCATTGATCATTTTCTGTAAAGTATTAAAGTATCTCCACCTTTGGAATTGTTCGAAATATTTATTTTGTCGGAGGCAACGTCAGTTCAGAGTGTTCCATACGAATAACGGCAATCGCAATGTTTTCCATAAGAAATGCATTGCCGTTACACAGAAAATCATCCAAAAACGAAACAGAATCAAGTGTTTTGATACTGAGTTTGCACATACCTGATTCATCTTCTAACCGAATTTTTATACACGGAAGCGTTATGTAATCGATATATTAATTGCTAACGTCATTAAAATTTAAACCAAGTCCAAAGGTGATCATTATATAATATTATTCCACATTTCTTTTTCAGAATGGCAATGATTTGCAAAATGTACGAATCTTTCTATGCTGCATCATGTTCGTCGATTCTACAAGGAAAGTTGTTCGTGATCATGAATTGCATATTTTTAACAGCAATTAAAAATTATGCAATGGTTCAATTATTTCCTGAAGCAAAGTTGACCTAATACTCAGTTCATCTGAATACAATAAATTTGTGATGTCGGTGAGATAAGAATCACTTTCAATCGATGATGTATTCTATTATATATCGAGTGGTTCTTGACCCTTGAAGTACGCTTCTAGTGAGAAGAATCCTTTATTTTGTTTTCCATAATATACGTGTAGATATAAATTTTCGGCTATGAAGAACTTTAAAATTAACCGAGGTATATATTTTAATGCGTATGTACCTTTGGTTTTATAGAGACTAGTACAAATAACAATCATTTAATAGGTACTTTCTACATTGGCTAATACTTAAACAATTGTATTACTTAATGATGATTGAAAAGTTTCTGCAAAACTTTTCCGCAAAGGTATCCACATCAAGAAGAATATGATGCCTTTATGTGCTTCAGTTGGAGGCTTTTCGCTGAAGATAAGAATGGAAAATGACTACTATTCCTTATTTCAAACAATTGCTTTTCTCAGTCAACTATCGATTGCAAAGAAGTTCACTTCGTCAAGGATATATGCTAGGGATGGCTAAAATGCAAGGAATTTGCGGTTGTATATTATCAAATTAAACAGTAGGTTCTGAACAGTAAGTGAAAATCTGTGCCAAGGTAGACTGTAATAAATAGCTATGAACTCAGATGTAGACTATTCTTGCAACATCTGCCAGGTATGTGATCAAATTGCCTTGAGATTAAAGCCAAAAATTGGAGATATTTGAATCACCTTTATAGAAAATTTTTGAGTGAGGCAACAATAGTAGGAATGGATTATAGTAATATTGAGTAGCCGAAATGTTACTAGCCCTAGGCCAACCCAAATCTCATATAGACTTTCTGACAATAGTTTAGCTTGCCACAAATTGTTCAGACTATCTAGTCCTTTAACAGATAGCTGATATCAATTAAGAGGAATGACTTGAAAATCAATGTAGCGATCATATTCTTCTGTGAATCCATTGATAAATTTTGATTCTAACCATTCTGTGGTATGGTCTATTGATATTCTTGGACGGTGGCTAACAGTATACAACAAATGGATCCACGACTGACCCACGGATCATCTCGTCTAGAGACTGATCAATTTTTTTAAATTTAATTTTAATTTTATATATTGGAAACTTGTGACTTATTAAAAATATTAGCCTGTGCAACATCTTCGGAAGCGAGTGGCACTTTTTCCATATTTTTTCACACAGAGGGCTATAGCCAGTAACGGGAGATTGCTTTTAATTGCTTGAAAATTACACGTGGACTAACAACATTGATGAAATACACGTTTGGTAAACCATTCTTCTAATAATATAACAATATACTTCTAATGATTATGAAGAGGTGTGCTCATCATTTGGTAATTACGTACTAACTATAGTATATTAGTTCATAATATGTGCACGAGATTCAATTTGGTCAAATTCTTAATATCGAAGGTATTGATGAAATTGGCATAATTATTCAAAAGTTAATAAACATACTATATCACACGCTTGAGATGTAGCAAAATTATCAGCAATGTCTCACTCACTCAATACGTATGCTTGATAATGTCTCCACAAAAACGAACGCTTGAGACGTAGCAAAGTTATCAGTAATGTCTCACTCTCTCAATACGTGTGCTTGATAATCTCTCCACAAAAATTGTTCTCAACATTTTTTATTCTCTAGATTGTCGAATTGAAAGGCGTGTTTTCAGATTTGATCATGATACCAAAAGATAGACTTATCATTTACTCAGATTCAAGGTCATCTATCGTGGTTAAACAAGAGCTTCTGAGCATTGAGGCACAAGATTAAAAATGGTATTATTTTAGAATATTGCTTGACTACTTTTTTTGCTGAATCAACACGGATGAATATATTTAATTAAAATATGCATATTAGCTTTGAAGGACAGCGTTATGTGATAAACTCCAAGTATAATTGAACCAAACCGCATAATTCAGAAACGGAAATCGATTAACAGAATCAGGAAATGTTTCCACAAATCAAATTACTAATGAGATTACATCTTCTATTGCTACAGCGTCTAACTTCTATAAGGTAAGATTCTATCCACGAAATTGCAGCTAAATAGCTTGCCGAATACTGTATGCAATGAATTTCAGATAATTCATGCAGTTAAATCCTGTTCAAAAATAAATCATTAAAACAATTGACACAACTTTTCTAGACGAACTCTTGATATTCGAAATATTTTATATCGCTTTGAAGTGAATAACTAGGTTGTAAACTCTAAAACCCTCAACAAGGAATGATATTTCACTTTTAGTTTCGATTTTTTTTTAGTAAATCCGAGAAATTGAATTATATCGCGGACGACCGTCAGGCACGCTGACGTCGTTGCAACAAATGCCTGTTAGTGCAACACAGAAAGGATAAAAAAGAGTGAGAGTATGGAAAACTAAATGAACCTTTGATCCTCCTTTCAATGGCCATCTCGAGCTCAGCTTCCTTCTTCTGTGCCTCAGCGCTTGGTTTTGGTGCGCCAGGTAATGTTACCAATACTATGCTCATGTTGTCTCGGCTGCCCTGAAAAGGTAGAGAAATATTCTAAATTTTTGTAAATGGATGGCTCATATCTTTGTGCCTATATTTCGAATGCCGATATATCAAGCGACTTGGTAGAATTTTGTGCCAAATACATAAAAAAAAATGAATGGGATATAAAATTGTGTTGTACCTGATAACGAGAAGATGATAAGTTTTAGTCAATATTTAAGTTTAAATAAGTGCGAGTCACTTGATTCAGTTACAAAGGTCATATCTTTGGCCAGATAAATAATGAATTCAACTCAATTTTAGTTTTACTGAGGCTTCTTTGTTTTGCTTCCACTTTTTTCCCTCCTAAGGATTAGTTGCAATAAAACAAGAAGTGTAGCTGATATGTGAACTTTATCTAATTTTAGGCTTTCTAATCCATGTATGGTATCAAAACAGGAGGACAAGGTTTTATTTCAACGAAGCAACTGAAGCCGAGTATGAGATGATGCTGTTCTCAATGAGGCAGATAATTTGATCTGAGAAATATAATTGCTATACATCTACTAGAAAGATAAACAACAAACTTTCTTATAGCGAAGCTTTATTTTGGGCTCTGGGCGATTTGTATGTCTATTTGGTACTATCCTTGTGATTTTCAAAAGAATAATGATGTTTAAAAATATACAATTTCACAGTCCTCATTTTATAGAATAAAGATAGATCTTTAGCAAGTTCAGGTATGTGTTGCTGCACCAAATTTCTGGCAAAACTAGTGAGATCATTTCTCATAGATTGAAACTTACCTTGTATAGGCAGGTATCTATAACTTGGTTGGTGACTGCTTCTAAATCATCAGTTAAGAGTAGCCTGGAACGAATGAAATCACAGAGGTCCTCATTTGTCATGACATCCCAAATCCCATCACAGGCCAGAACAAGAAATTCATCATTGGCATCATCTCTGTCCCTGACAAATATTTCAGGTTCAGGTGAAACAAGTTGTTCACAGGGTCCACGACCCTGCACTTTTTTGTACTCGTAGTCTCCTAGAGCTCTAGAAACAGCCAGTGACCCGTTCACTCTTTGGATCATAACACTACCACCGGCGTTTTGAATTCTTTCCTTCTCTGCCGGCAGAACTGGCTTATGGTCCCTGGTAGAAAAGACAGGATTGCCAGACCGGCAGAGGACTGCTCTGGAATCTCCACAATTTGCAATATAAATCTGTCGTGGTGATATTAGTGCGCAGACAGCCGTTGAACCAGATTTATCTTTGCTCATTTCTGGTAATTCTCGCATGCGATCATCCAATCTCAAGAAGCCAGAGTGAATCCCTTTTATTACATCCTCGGACTTGAATTCTTCAGTTTGCATGATTGACTCAAGCAAATGTTCAGCACTATGTGCAGATACAAGAGCCCCAGCATGACCATCGAATACGGCAAAGTAACTCCAGTCTGATAAGCCACCTCCGAGACCAGTTATTGCTCTGTGCGCATCTTCCATTTCAACTCTCCACCCCTGCATGCTGGCGACTCCATATCGCAAACCATTACCAGCACCATGCTCATTGTACTTGTCTGTTTGCGGTTTATCTAAAAATGTCCCCATAGTCTGTTTCTCTCTGTTTTTTGCTGTGTCAGCTGTTTATATTATCGATGATATTATTTGACCAGCATTTTTTGGTGGTCAACGCAGCACACAACACTTCAGTTTGGTATAGTCCTTGCCTGTAAATAGGGATGAACTCTGATGAAAGGTTTCTTCGGGATGTGTAAATGTTGACATAGAATAATGCCCCGGGGGTAATATAAGGTAATTGAAGTTTCTCGATTTGGCAACGCCGATATAGCGACAAAAATAGTTTTGTTATTCTTTCGCACGCTCTCGCTACTCTCTCCTTCTCTCAAAGCTTACAGAAAACTTACGTGGGGTAACGGCAAAAGCCGTCAGAAAATAATTTCAACTTCGTAAATCGGGTTGATAAGTTATTGGAATTTTCTAAGTAGGATGAACAACAAGCTACGAAGTTCTACAAACGCATTTTCGCACCTTCTTGAAACGGCGCTAGTCGAAACGGCTCATGTTTTTCTCTGGGCCCACAAATATTATCGTCACCATATCCCGTCTTGCAGCAGCTCAAGCTCAACACACAGAAACAACGGAATCGACTCTCATGAATGGCGGATGCCTATTTCCCGGGTGGTGCGCATGCCTAGGTTAAAAATAGACCTCTGAATGCCGTCACCGCTGTCCAATCCGACCATAAGCTCAAAGTTATCGGGTCAACCCAGCAGGCGAGACTTAAAACTTTCCAACTCATCGGCCGCACAGTCTTTTCATTCTCATGACGGGTATTAGACTAATATTCGACACTAACTAACTTTTATCTAATCGAATTATCTCTGCTAAGTCAATTCTGTAACGTTATTCCATTCATTTAACAATTAATATTTCTTGACTTTCAAATGGACCGCGAGCGGAACACAGATCCGACTGGAGCGCGGCAACGCAACTCCACGGCGCCTGTTGAATGAACTCAATTGAACGCAGCCTTTCAGCGGTCGAATTTGAAAACCTGATATGATAATTATTCATTGCAATGCGCAATTTATTCATTGCAATATCCTGAAATTTTATTTCACACTGCAAATGTTCCACAAATTTTCGGAGCAGATTATGATCCATTAGAATCTGGAGTTATCACATAAGTACAGTTCAATAGCTTATTTATTTTTCTTTCAATAAATAATATTTGCGATGTAATCATTAAATAAGCGTTCATTTTTATAATACTAGAGCCTAGAATTATCTCTCTTTCATTTTTGAGGGATAAAGCCAAGATCCCGGGGTAGCATGTACTGCTGTACTACTTCATCGGTGACTTTACTTCGTCTATCCTGGTGAGCTGCTACCAGTGGTTGCAGAACTTCGATGAGCTCTTTCTTCAGTTCACCAGTCAAAATTTCCCCAGCGGTGTAACCCTGGAAACAATTTCAACAAAAGATTGATTATATCAGTATTCAATCTAATTCTTACTTTTCCTTGATTGTTGGATTTAGTCATCAATTTTACTGAGTACTTTACATGGATCTTACTTTTCTGAGTTGTTCAAGCCTCTCATCATCTTCCAAGAAGAACGTCAGCCACTGGTAAGAAATATCAACTTCGCAGTTTCCTCCCAATCTTCTGTGTTCCTCGACAGTAGTTTGACCTCCCGAAAATGCGTGTTTGTTTATTTTATTCTTAATCTGCTTGGCGCTGTCGTTCAAAAATATAGCACTGTTGCTCTCACTGGCAGACATTTTGGTCTTAGATCCCTGGAGGGCAGGGAAGAAGATGGAGTGAAGTAAGGCTGGCTTTGGGAAACCTATTCTCGGAGCCACATCTCTAGACATTCGGAAGTACGGGTCTTGATCAATGGCGCAAGGAATCAGACAGTTCACCTTCGCATTTTTAAAGATGAATGGAAATGAGCTGGAGAATGCAGGTGCTGCTTGCGTTGGAGGGAATGATATTTTGGCAATAGGATCACTGTCTCCAAACCCAAAGATTCCCTTTACTTGATTGTAAGTAACGCACCTCTGTATCCTTATCATGTTTTGATAGAAAGCTGGATTACTACCAATGTGTTCTAAATTAGAAAATATAAATGTCTTTTTCAGATCAAATCCACACGCAATAATGTCTTTGGCATTGTTATAGGACATTTTTATTGCATCCTCGATTGTCAAGTCTTTCCATATTGCCTTCTCATCATCAGTGAGCTGAATTACTTGGGGAACATCAAACACATCCTGCAACCATTTGCAGAACGTAAATGGTATCAAGTGACCCAAATGCATCGATTCTGAACTGGGGCCCCTTCCGGTATAAAGATAGAATGGCTTTCCTTGTTCATACATATTTAAAACAATGTTTAGATCACGATGGGAAAAAAAAATTCCACGCCGTAGCCAGTGGTGGGGTTTTCTGCCAGTAAGTTTCTCAAAACGTGCCAGAAGCTCCTCGTCAATTTTGGAACTTCCGAATCTTTCTGAAAAATTATGTCTAAGATGAGAAGATGTATACAATAACTTTTTCAAAGAATGATGCAATAAGGTAATTTCAGGTGTTCTCTAAGCTTGGCAAATAGTCATTGCATGGAGAAAAAAAATGTAAAATTGAAAAACAGGGTAATTTGGAGCACCATATTTCATTGTCAAATAATTTAAGAATTTTATAGCATACTGATCAGCTTGTCGTAATCTATTCCAGCGTCGTTTTTACTATGTACGTTCCATGGATCAACGATGTCATCATCCTCGGTTATGCCGTTTAGGGTTAAATTTTCGATAGCAACTCCTTCTGCAGACATTTTGCACACAGTTCTAAAAAAATAAATATTCAATACTGTGGATCATTAATCGTATTGTTTCCACTGGAACTGGGGTTGTAAATGCTCTATCTGGTACGGTATGACTTTTTACAGGTTATGTCGCCAGCTGTTAGTGGCTTGCCTTCTGCTGCACCGCTGCCGAAAGGACGTGGCTTGTGCATAAGTTGAGCGGTGCGCGTGGTAGAGTGCGTCACTCGCTGGATGAGAGAACCAGAGTAAACAACGAACAAGTCTCACAATTAAAAAACAACTCGGCCACTACCGTGTTGGGGCGGAGCGTGCAGCAAGGCGTCTGCCAGTGAGAGAAATGAAATTTGAAAGATTATGCAGCATGGGCGGTGCGCATGTTGTTTCAACCATCGGACAAATCTTCATTTTATATCGAATTGGCTCTTATAGTTATTCATCATTCAGCGATTGTAGCCCAAATGTGGATGAGAAAAAAACACAAATACGTAAATAGTTGTTGTTAATAATATGATGTTGGTCGCGAAACGTCGCTTGTTTGGTTATCATGCCTGATAAAGAACGTTCATGATTCGCAGCAACTGCACATATTTCTCATCATAAATTCCACGTGGGGATATGAACGCCGGTGCAGAACATGTACGAAAATCTATACATCGATTTTCTCAAAATTTTACATCATTGATGAATGAAAGATCTTGATGTGATATCTCGAATAGGTATGACAGGCGATTTATTCTGATATTTCGCGCTTGTTCGCTAATTGGGCGCAGGTATGCCGGAGACAAACGCCGATCGGGCGATCGGCATCTCTCCGCAGGGGTCTCAGGCGGCATGACGGTCAGCAATAATTGTCCTCTGATTATTTTCATTTTGTTGTTGAAATATGTTGAGACTGTGGCTGAGTTGTTACAAATTGTCGACCTACAAGTACCTTTCTCGAATAGTGATGAATGCAAGCCCACCAGCGGTGTTTGAGTGAGTAGAAATTGAAATGCGTCATTTCGCAAATGTTGGTCCGTGACCGTGCATGTAGACCTCGAACGCGTCAGGCGACCGAATTTGCGTCGTAATTAAGATCAGTCTGGTAGATTAGATTCGGATTTTGATAGTTGGTTTTTTTTTGTTGCATCGGAGTATTGATGAAGAAATATTGAATTCATATACCATCTGTCCTAGCGTTTACACCGCAGTATGTCTGGTTGCCTGCCGTCAGTTACAGGCTTACGCTATAGGGCAATATAGGGCCTTCACGCTCCGTGAATGAACGTGGCGGCAGGCAACCAGACTGCGGTGTAAACGCTGGGACACGCGGTACATACTGCGTTAGTTGTGATCGTTTGCCAGACGCCTGGAGGGAAGGCAGAGTTGACGAAACACAAGTCAGAACGGGATGTGGAATTAGTTGGTCGGGCTTTTCGGTGAAAATAGATCTTTTCTGCGTTTATTATATTCATTCATAATGACGTTTATCTGTCGGATGTTATTTATTGCCGAATAAAAATCTAATTATGAACCGTATATAGGATCAGTATAGTCATTATCTGCATGATCAAATAATAGTGGGCAATGCATAACACTGCTCAAAATTTCCAGATAGTGTGCGGTGCAGAGTCGATTGGAAGGACGAAGGATGAAGGACGGTGAACGGAAGGACATGAACTCTGATTTATCGATGTCGCGTGAACGTGGTAAGTGGTTGTCAATTACCTTTTAATGATCTAGTTGGTTGCGTCGATCATACCATTATCCAGTACAATTGAAAGTTGTTGAAAAAATCAATTACTGATTGTAGTTTGAATCACAGGTGTAGTGTAGTGTGCTGAGACTATAGAGTGCTGACGTAATAACTGCTGAGAATTTGGTGCAAAAAGGATGTTTCACACAGGCCAAATAAGCAGATACAGAGAATATGAAACCTGACGAGGAGCAGTATCAGCTGAATGCAGTGAATCCAGAAGAAGCAAATCAACTTCGGCAGAGTCGGCAAGTCGCATGCTTTGATTTTGCTATCTATCTTTCCTCAATCTTTCCTATCGCGTGGCATGGTGGTACCAATGTTTACATTTCTATGTGTGTCATTGTATAATATAATGTAAAGATTAGAGTTATTAAAATAATCTATCAATTCCTTTGTAACTAATAGGTTCAATATAATTGAGTTGCTTTTATCTTAGCAAACTAATCAGTCAAAGAGTCCATTCAGTCGTTACATCATTTTAATATAATGCAGTCTAATTTTTCTATAAATACTAAGATATTCTGATGTTTCATGTTTCAAAAATCAACTCTAAAAGCAAACTATGGCTAGGATGTATTAATCCGTTCTTTCCCCACAGTAAAACTCAACAAAGTAAGTCCTGAACCACGTGGTATGATTGATGCCTACGGAATGAGTGTGTTGGTGAGAATGAGTTTCGTAATTAAATATAGGTGGATTAGGTAGGAAAGGGCAGGCCGGGTGCTGCGTATGTGTTGAGTTGTGTGTGCGCTATTATTTATAAAAACCCTAAATTGAGACTGGCTTGGGAACGCTAGTCTCGACTCTGTGGTACGATCAGATCGTCCGTTGGGTTGGGGGGCGCACAAAAGTGAGGGTAGGCGAAGGCGTCGCGAACGGCTAGGCAGGTAGTTTTTAAGCGGGTATGTTTATTCGTTTCACAGCGTCCTACAATCGCAGATATTCGGCATAAATTCCGCTCATTCAGGTCACTCGTTCCCAACATAAAACTTATTTCAATTAAATTCCTATTTTCAGTTTGGAATTCGTGAAAATTTTTCAATTATCTATTCAACAAACTTGGATTTTCTTTCAGAATAGTCGAGTTCCATTTTGGATTCACTTCTTGTCCTTAAATAAAAAATAAAGCCAAGCGATTGTTTGACTGGGCAACACGCACCCCCTTGTCTCTGTGCTAACGTGGAGCACGGAGTTGAGGCGGGATGCTGCGTCCGAAGCCATCGCATTGAAGAGGATCGCCGACCACTATGCCACCAATTTTCTATGCTTTTCTTTTTCCACTTCCCTTTCTCTCTATCTATCTTGCATGCTTCTTTCTCATTGCTTAATGTATGTGTTTGATTAGTTGAGAGTCTCGCAGCTGGTCTGTAATTAGAGCTCGAGCTCGAAATTTTGCACCTGGTGTTATCACGTACTCACGTTATATTGCTGAATGTTCCAGGTCTTCGAGTGAGAGGATTGAGCCTACCAGAGATCTCCAATTAGAAAATATTGAGCTTAATGAATATCTAAAACTAATTTGATCTGCTGTATGTTTCAGGTCTTCCAGTGAGCGGGGGTCTTTATCGGTGAAGTCCTCGGATAAGAAAAATTTTTTCTTCATTATTATCATCACACTAATCTGTACTGCTGTATGTTTCAGGTCTTCCAGTGAGCGGGGTCTTTACCGGTGGAAGCCTCGGATAAATAAAATTTTTGCTTCATCATTATTTTCATACTAATCTGCCACGCTGTGGGTTTCAGGTCACCACACTAAGCCAAGTGTTTCATCGAGATGGCCACGGATATAATTGGCTGTTAATCTATCTGCGTTTCCGTATATACCGCCAGTAGGAAGTCGATCCTTCGAGAAGAGCTTGCTTAAGATGGATATCGACTGAGGACTACTAATTAAAATTTTCTCTCAAAGGTATATTGAAATTTTCAATGTATTAAATTCACGAGACTTTTCAAATGTGTGAATGTGCTCACGCACAATGACTCACGCGCGCGAGTAGACGGTTTGAGTTTTTTTCCTAGGTGACAATAGAGAAGGATTTCAGATTCGTTCGTTCATTACAATCATAGCATGGACATTAGAGACAACTTTTACACTTATTAATCATCTGATGCGGACTTGCACTGTTTTCGGTTAACAAATAGGTATAAGCAGCGGCTGAATCTTATCGCTCTCCTATTTCCCTTCGTCAACGCCTTTTTTCTTTGTGATGGCCCCTTCACCTTTCAATTCATCGTTCATAATTTTTCATTATTGTAGATCTCCATTTCATCTCCCCGAGTATAAACATATTTTTAAAATGAATTCAAATGCTAACGATTTTACGATAATATTTGTTGCTAAAAATATTTGTTGCATATCTGTCCTAGTTTGAATCTTATTTTTTGCTGTTACTCCAGTAGATGTTTTCTCATTCTCCATCAGAGCAGTTGTATACAGTCTTATTCAAACTTAGTTTCATTGCCCTACAACTATAGTTTCGATCTTTTGTTGTATTCATTCAAACTGAAATACTCAACGTTGTTGAATAATTCTCCACCTTCGCGGGAATTAGTTTTGTCTCTATTGTACTCAACGCCAAGTTTCTCAACTTTTGATACTTTTCATACTTTGGAGCTCATTTGGAGTGTATTATTGAGACATCGGAAACCGCGACGATCATCATTCCACTAAATTAAAGCGAAAATATGGACATCCATGCAGAACCGCAATCGATAATCCGAATCTTGAGCATCACGCGGCTATTTTTTTGAAGATTTCAGACATCGCATGGATCGTTATCCTATTATTTCCATTCATCGTACTTATTGTTATTCAAGCACTAATGTATCAATACAAGTAGAAGGGGTAGAAGGACTTGCAATAGTTTTTATTTATCAGTTATGGAACTGTCTGTACATTTGGCATCTTATCCGTTTCGCAGCTCAGAGTTAGACCTTTCAAATAACTACTCACATTCGTAGTCGAGTGTTTGGTGAAGTTAATTATTGCGTAGTGACTTCGCTTGATGCAATAATATTCCTTAAGGCGGATTTTTTTTATTACCAAAAACAGTCGAGCTAGATAGTAGGTTATTGATTCCAAATTGAACGGCCACCTCCAGTACACTCACACATACATTAATACATAATATATTTATATTTATACATATTAAAATACTGTATAATATTTTTCAAATCAATGAAATTTAACCATTAAAAAATTATTAATAGTAATAATATATTTTAAATACAAATTATGTTATTCTACACGGTCGCCATTTGCAACCAATAGTTCAAATATCTCTTGCACTTGGGGCAAACCTTGGGACAAACTTACCAATTTCAATAAAGATCAGAGCTGTTATAGCCAGTGTAATAATAATGTTATATCTACAGATGTCATATAGTATATTTTTCATTTTTCGATTTCAAATTCAATTTGTTTATTACGAGCTTTTGGCCAAAATTTTTATACTATTACTAAGAGCTAGTAAGCTTAATTGAACTCAATTTTAGCGTTTTTCGTATTTCGAACAAGTTTGCATCCATATGGTTACACTAAGGACACGTTATTCTATCACAGTCCAACTTCACTGGGTCGTAACGTTCACCGCATCGCACGCAACGTCACTGATAAAAATTCACAATCAGCTATTTACACGCTCCCTCATAAATTGACTCGAGCTATGTCGATGGATATATAATTTACACGTAACAATAGTTTAGTCTGTTTTTACAAAATTGTCGATCTCGTTCAAATACGAGCGATCTTCAATGAATAATCATTTGGCTACTACATCTAATGAGTAGCTCTCTATAGTTGAGTAAAGCTCATGCGTGTTCGCGAATTTTCCCTCCATTCAATCCAATATTCGAATGTGTTTCTTCGTACTTTCGGTTGTCTGATTTGTAACGCCAACGTTCAACTACTATTTGAGGAATAGAAGAGAACAAACTTTGAACTAACTGGTACGCAGCATCTTCTTACGCCGTATTGTACCTATATGTATAGAACAAACCTTAGCTGTATTCAGTTAGTTTACTCAGTTGAGTTTGAAATACGTATAGTTTCGTTTAAATATGACGAATAATTAAGTATCAGACTATTTGTCTTTGAATTAGGTGAAGAATTATCATTTTTATTGTCAAACATTGTAAGTATTTACGTAATTAATCAACTTCAGCAACAGTTGGGCCCGGGCGTCAACGTTAACTCTGCAGTTGTTCCAGTTATTTCAGAAACTGTGTCCAAAGTTGGTGTTGTAATGTCCGTTGGGGTGGGTATAGCCAAAGGCGCCAATCTTAGCGTTCTTCTTGAAGGGTCCTTCAGGATGTAATCCTTACCAGGTCGTATGTGGGGCCTACTCCGGTGTATAGAAGGCTCTAGCCTGAGTATCGAAGGTTCGACGCACATCATCGTACAAGAATCTGCCAAGAGATTTGCCCTGCAAACAGACTCTGTCGACCTACTCTGATTTTCGTTTTCTAATGTTTTCGTTCCTTTCAAATTCGTTGTTGAAGCGGATGACGAAACGCAGGTTGGAACTCTGCGGTATTCTGCCTCCGGAGAGAAAACAATCTCATCTGTTTCGTCGAATGAGGCGAATATATCAGAGTCGGGTACCGAAGGTTCAGCACTGAAGAATGATTCCTGGAGCGATGAGCTAAGAGCTTCAGGGCACATAAAAGGATCTACGCACGTGACGTCGTTTAGATCGCTTCCGCTGTTGCAGTTCTGAAAATTATTAACCGAGTATGACGAGGGGAATCTTCTGTGCTCAGTCACGTTTGACAGGATCTCTTGGCTCCTGGAAGATTCGGACCACCTGGAATCTGAGGGTCTCCTAGAGTTATGCCTAGTAGAACTATGTTCGGAAAAAACTGGTTCCGGTATTTTAGTTTTACTACCACCACCAGCCGCGTAAAGAGCTTCAGTGAGTTTTTCTGCATCCACAATTGGTACCCCGTTGGCTTCGAATATGTCCAAACGATCGTCCCAGCATCCATTTCTACAATAGGATTCGTCGTTGTGATTCGATGGACGAATGTCGCTGCAATCTTCGAAGTTCAGTAATACAGATGGAATTATGGGATCCGAATGACGTGTCGGACTTCTTACGTGTCTGTAGTGGCTAACGTCCGTTCTTGAAGGTTCGACGGAGTTTATATCGAAGGATTCGTGGGAATCGAAACATTTCACGCATTCTTCCTCCTTGAGCGAATCCAACGGCATTGGTTCTATCGGACTTGGAGGTTCCGAATGGATCGTAGGAACTGTCAAGGTATTCAGCATTTTCGAAGGTTCGAGTAGTCTAACGTGGGACATAGGCTCGATAGTGTTTATCGACTCGGAGTGTTTAAGTATCTCGAGTTTTTGTCTCGCCTGAAGAAGACGCATGGTCGGATCCATTCTGGGCTCAACATTCCTTGAGGTCCTAAGAGTTTCAGGTGGGTGGTAAAAACCGGCGAGTTTGTTCGTTGTGATGGTCATTTTTCTAGGTGTCAATTTTTGTTGCAAACTAAATCGTCCAGTGGTTGCGATCCTCCCCTCGTCTGGTGCCGAATCTGTACCGGTGGAAAGTGGTGTGTAGTTTTGAAACCGCAGGTCTAAAATTGGACTGACAGAATCCGCTTGCCTATGAATTACCAGATGCGGACGTACATAGCCGTTCTGTCGCCGTTGATTCTCAAGAATTTGTCTACACTGTGCAACGTGTCTAGTCATATGTGTCGATTGTTCGAATTTGTTATGGTCTAAATTTTGCACAGAGTATCTGTGATTTTGAACTGGTCCGTTTATTCGGCAAGCAGCGGGAAAAACACGCAGATTTACGTCGGAAGCATTCCCAGCTGCCCCCGCCTTTATATTAGGATCCGAAATAGAAGCCAAGTTCGAATTCCTGCGTTGACAAAGATTCGGTCGACACAAGGTCTGGTTGAAATCTTGGGTCTCGACCGCAGGGCTGTCGGCATTCAGAATGGGATCGGACATTGTGTTTAGCTGAAGTAATTTTGCGTTCAGAGTACCGTCGCTCTTCAAATTTTGGTAAGAGATAAATTTTGGGTCATGAAATTTTTGGAAGTTCTTACCGCTGAATTTCTTGTGATTTAATCTACGCAGGTGCCTTATTTTGTTAAATGTTGGGTCCAGTAGATACTTGAGGCTCTTTATTTTATCAATGTTGTGATTAGAGTCTATCACATGATTTCTATCCACTATGTACTTTGGGTCCAGCATTTTCGTCAGATCGTGAATATTTTCCTCGACTATATCCTCGTCCCTTCCATCCGACGACGAGCTTATACCAGCTGCGTCTCTTTCCGGCGATATGTCCGCCATTTTGCTAGGCATCTCCAGGCACTTCCGGCTCGCGCAAAGATTATGGTGCTTAGCTGCAAAACAGTCTTCCGGTCTCGGTCTGCGCCCGTCGTTGCTATTTATCACTTCGCCTAATTCTAGGTTTGTATTCGACCCTCTTCTCGTAGGTGAGCAACCGTAGCGACTCGGTGTTACTCCAACCAGGGCGAACAAGTCCTCCGCTATTTTTCCGGCTGCCACTCTCATCTCTCCGTGATGAAATGCGTAAATCCAAGGATTCGCAGCGCTGTGAGCCAAAATGGGAAGACCCAGCCAAATCACGGCCCATTCAGAGAGTATCTTTGTTCCGCAGAAGATGTCGACGAGCATGCAGGTCTGAAATATGAGAGTGAAAAAATATACAGTGAGTTAGTTAATTTGCAAACAACATTTGCTAATAATCAGAAGTGATTGTAAATGAATAGGAATCATCAGATGAAAATGAGCAAACAAATTATTTCGCACATGCCGAACTCAAGTGCAGATCAAACAAACTCGACGTTGTTTCTACTCTGTCGTATTATACGCTGTAATTCGGACCAGGTGATGTTAATATTTGTCGATTTAGTTATGAGGGGCGAATGTCATTTTTCGTATAATTGGACTACTATGCGGGACGTAAAAAGTTGCGCGGATGAAATTAGCTGACTATACATTGTATAACGACGGAGAAAAAGAGAGCAAACAACTTGATATTTGCTAAAACTTCCTTATCACATGGAACGGATATTCTCGCGATGCCATCTTTTGAGAGGAACTTAGTTGCACGTAGATTTGGATAAACGAGTTGACGAAGCAAACATTAAGTTTATATAAACCGCTTTAACTGACTGGATATTTATAAGTAAATCGGATAAAATTTTCGGGAAAACGCTTTTAAGCGCATCCATGTATTTCTGAATTCAAAGGATCAATCGTCTCGTTCAATCGCCATTCATTATTACCATCCAAACCTACACCGTCAGAGAGAATTATTCTCGTGGAATCTGTGCTGTATCTGGAAATGACAGTATATAGATCGTTAATTATATCTACGGCACTTGTGACGGACACCAGAATCGTTGGACTCCTTCAGCGTAGAATAAGATGTCAATATAGCCTGATCGATCGGTAATTGATAATCAGAAGGCGAAATTTCACATCAAGCGATACGTAATCTTCTATTTTCTTACTCGCGCGTATTTTTTTATCTGTTTTTCTCATTTTCACTACTTGAAAAATTTCGTCCTATAGCGACAATAGCTTTACAACGCTGCTCAACTATTCGGGGACCGAAAGATATTCCGTTCGTGATGCAAATACCGCTAACGAAAGGTAAATATCATTTTTTTTTGCTAGCTCTCAAGAGCCCTCCGTGACATTGCTAAGATATTCCTCGTCAATCCCCAGTCAGTCTACAATTTCGCGGAGTTTTTATGTGAATTGGGAATATGCAGAGACAAAAAAACATTCTATACCGAGTAAATGAGTGAGAAAAAAGTCTACGGAATTATCCCGACCATGTGATACGAGTATTCAAGCAAAGCTAATGATCGGTGTTTCAAATCCAGATGTTTTCCATCTCCGCTTGTCGTAGGTTGTTGCGTCTCATCCACCGCAAGTTCCGGGGGGTCGTCACTGACCATATATGTAGTGACGTTTTTCGGAGATGAGATTTTCCCTCATCGTCTATCGTATTTCGAAACTCGTTGAGTATCGGATGAAATTGTTATTATTTCTCCAACAATAACTTGCAAACGGATGCAGGATTTCACACAGTATTTAAATTGTTCACTGTTCAATGGATAAATTTGAAGCTGCATGTGTACGGTTTATTCTGTATAGCCTCAGCAAAGTTACACGTGCGACTAGCCGAACGGCATAAAGTTTCACGGAAGAATAGCCACGAATAACAACACGTGCCCTCGTTGCATGCGGAGCTTCTGAGCAACCCTATGATATACCTATATTATATTCCAAATGTAATATTCCCCTCGACTTTTCCATACGTACTGCTACTTTACAGTACCTGCATCGCGTATATCTTTCCTCGAAATTTATCTCCAACTCTCTTCACATTTTAAGGATACCTTCAACGGAATATTAGATCAAAAAAAATTCTTAAATCCGAAGCTCATCTCTCGCATTTTTACTTCGAGCGTAGAGAGCCATACAAATTTATTTCCTCTACGAATCCCGGCTTTTGTATATTAATGGTAAATTAATTAACCTGATCGCGGAATTATTTAGCTGCATAGGATATCGGTCCTTGGTTTGGTTTATTTTCAAATGCTATATGGACTCTTCGCATCCGCATATCAAAATTGGATGTAAATTTATTTTGAATAGGTAATAAATTTCCTGGCGCGCTCTTCGTCGATAGAAAATGTATTTACGATCAGAGTTCAGGGTAAACGCGTTGTAAGTATATGTACTCATATACTCTGATATTATATGTACAGCCATGTTGCACGCTCGCTAAAAGAAACGAAAATATGCCCTTAGCATATATTTACCTCGTCGCGGTCGGTCTGAGTAGCTACCAACGTTTCTACATTATGTATGGCCACGTTTTCTATTCTACGGTGGTTTGCGGCAACGCAACACAACGCAACTTCACGCAAACGCTTTTCCTGACCAGCCTATCAAAAATCGGATTCCTTTTTTTTCCTCTCATCACGTAACGAAGCTAATAACCGCACAGCTTTATTATGTAGGCGCGAGCACCGATAATTAGATGACTATTAATACGATTGAAAATGCCCCTTCTACTGCAGACCGGAATCTCTTGAGTCGGAAATAATTCTACGCTCAACAACAGACTAAGTAATTAACGAAAATCATCTCGGCTTCGAAACGGCTCAGTTGATCCCGTGCCTTCGGCAAAGCGTGATTCTCGAAATTCTGAACTCGTTTGATGAGGAGCCCGGGAAAAATCTTCTGATCCCCGCGACCCCGATTGCGTTCGAATATTTTGAGGTCAGATAAAAAAAAAAGTTAGTAATGGTTACGTGGAAATGAATATTTGTCGCCATTGGTTGACCTTAGCGTCAATTTCAATTTATTAATCAATATCTCGGACTACATATCGCAAAGTATTATCGTATGGTATTTGTTCTCGATTACAATTTTTTCTTCGTCCATCGATTTGGTTTTGTCTGAGAGTCGTATTGTTTGGAAATGATCAGTAATTTTTTATGGTCTTTCTCGCGATACGTGTTAGGCAAAAAATGCACACATTTTGTTTTTTTAGTATGCCGATATTCCGAGCGTAGTAATGCGTCGTCATTTTTTTACGTTACTTTGAAAATAAACGAAGCTACTGAAAATCGATATAGTATTAGATAATATCGAGAAATATTCAGTTCAATTTGAGCTCATGTCGGTACTGTGCGAACAGGTCCTTATGTGAAATTTTTATCAGAGTTTCCGATATTTTGTAGTAGCCCTTTTTATGAGGGCTGACTGACCTGGAATGGTAACCACAGGACGAGGAAGGCGCCCACTGTCAGCGCCAATGTCTGCCCGTATCTCGGCAAAGCCAAAGTCTGCGTTTGATGTCGAAAGGATAACTCCACCGTGTAGATAGCCCTGGCATGAGATCTGGCGACTAGGTAAACGTACATGTAACACCCCAAGAGTACAAGGGCACTCGGCGCCCAGACCGCCACCACTAGGAAAACTCGAACCGGTGGAGAAACCGCCGCGCTAAACCGACAGCTCCCACTAAAACAGAAAAAGGTATGAAAACTTTCGAACCATTATCAAGTTTTAATTCCAACGAGCAGGTGTTTGTCTAAAATCAATTAAGAGCCCATTAAGCTTAACATTCTCCGTCGTAAATCTGATCTTCCGTGTTTATAATCAAAATTAGGCGGCTTTGAACCGCCGTGATTAAGCAAGTTCAATGGTAAATTACACGCAGGCTGCAGGATACCGCGATTAGCTAATTGAAGTACGGTCATCCGTTTTTCTTGTAGAAACGTGACAACCTTTGGCCTTGAGCTAGAGCGATGGTCTACGTAGGTTTACTTATAGGTACATTTACATCCCCACATTTCGGACAATCCTATCGATAGCATGTCCGTTTATAGTATTCTCATGATTTTATAAATTTTATCTTATCGTAGTTGGGGTGAGATATGAAGCTAGCGTGGAAAAAATTTCTTCTTTCCCCCCTTTTTTTTTTGAAATAATCGGTAGCTCATTATCCGTCTTATACTCCGCTGGGAGACAATCTTGTATCTTTTACCCGAGGAGACTGAAATTTTCTAACTACGTGACGGGGGTCTTTTGTGTACCCGCGCATGAAAAATAAAACATGTATAAAGACAATGAGGACCATCCCACTGCCCTTCCAAGTTTCATAGGAAATATGCTGTTTCTAAAATTACCTGAAGACGTCCCTCGTTTAATTTAGCGAAACCTAATTTCTCCAAAGCGCCCGGGGCTCATATCTCCAGCTAAATCGTAATAACTTGAAGAATTCTCTACCTGGTTCAGCAACGTACCGCCTTACTGTGTTTAATGTTATTCTTATATTTCAAAAAACGCGGCTCAGTCGAGATTATAAGCTTCAGAGTTGGTAAACTTCGCATGTATAATACTTCCCGAGAACGAGAGGTGGATAGTCTCAGACCTCGGGATTATATAGGCTATTTTAATGTATTCTGACCTCAGGAATACGGATCCTCTAAGTAAATCGAGCAAGGAATTAATCCTATCGAGATATTTTGATTTTTACACTTTTCAGAGCGATAAATCGATTATAACTCGATCAGTTTTATAGGTGGATGAATTTGGTTAGCTGATTTGGATTCCTGGGCTCAAAATACATAAGAACAGCCTATAAACGCCCATTGAACCATATCAAAATAAAAGTTGATTTTTGACCCCAAAATCAAAAAAAATTTAAAGAATATTCCTGGTATAGTTCAAAGGGTTGGTAAAAGGAGATGACACTACTGTTGAAAGGATTTTCGTCCCTCCACTACCTTTTGCCCCTGACTGAGAGTGTTACTTGTCTGAATCGATACCTGCGGATTTAAAAATAGAATATACTTACCTGATCTCTAACCAACAGTGGCGAAACGATTGACAGCAGAGCTTTTTATCATGTCTCTCTAGACGCCTACTTGTTATCAAAATCGCAACCGCGAAAGGGAAGACAAAAATATCCATGCGTTCATGATAAATAATCAATTTATTGATCTCTATACTATGATATTATATCCTATTTGCCGTTGATTGATTCGCTATACGTAATTAAATTTCAGCTTCAAACGGAAGTTATTTTCGTCTAGGCTGCGGATATCGTATTTTTCTTGGGTTGCTGCACTCGTTCTATGCGTCTACGCTGCGTAAAAAGGGGTGCGTTATTTACTTTACCGTTGAATTCCTACGCAGTCACACCCTCTTTCACCCTATTGTGTACCAGAATACTTTGAACGGTATTAGAAAATTCCCTGTAACGGACGAGAAGATCGACTGCTCGATTATATGACGATGCGACGCGATGTCCTGTAGGTTTTTAGGCGAGACGGGAAGCGCGGAACTAGTGGGCCACGTGGACAAACATTATTATTCGTCCGGTTGAATAGGGAAACGAATATACCCCTCTTTTGACGCGATTCTATTTGGCTTGAGCAAACGCCCGTTTGTGCTACGCCGCGGTTTGCGTTAATTTATGTAGTGACGTCAGTTCACCGTTAACTGCGCCTTTTTTTCCCCAGAATATCCGGAGTCTTTTCCCTAAAATTTATGCGTACAAACATTCCATTGGGATCAGATTCCCACGTAGGCTGGCGAGGACGTTACACTTGTACTTATCGTAATTGCGGGCGATAAGTCACGTGAAACAGTTTTCGAATTTTAAATAGCTGATATTCTTCATCTCAGTACTTTTGTGGAAAACCGCGATAACGTCGATTCTCCAAAGCTATGACATTTGGGTAATCCGCAACCAATTTGTCTGTAGAGTTTGTGACGTCGTTAGGCGTGAATTTGAATAATTTCTGAAAGTCAGTGACGGTAGCTGAAACGTCTGGCAGATATTATCGGGTGAACCCGAGTTCGACAAACTTGAATTCATTTTTCATACCGTTCTTAAAACAAAATCAAAGATAAGAATCGTTATCATTTGATGCAATATCATATTCATATTAGTTAGTGCGAATAACGGCGAAACACGTTTGAAAATTGCTGCTCACGTATCGGCGATACCTTCGGGTAGCTTCCGGAATTCGTATCTCCATTCAGGATAGCTTGTGCTCCGTCCTGCGCACACGTACATACTATAGGTACATAAAACTATAAATTCTACATCGCACGTACTTTGTCTGGTGCTGCAAATTGCGGCACTTTGCCAAAGCCTTTGACCTGACCTGAAAATTCCTCGCGCTACGTTCGCGCCTCGATGTGGAAAGAGGATAACACAAGACTACGGACGAGCGTACGGGACAGGAGAGAAAACTGACAAGGCGATTTCTTACGGCACAATATCGACAATTCTCGCTCCATTCGATTCTTGGAATGGAATTTCGAGGGGGTTGAAAGCGAGGGAAAAATAACTGGCAACCTACGCCTTTCTTCTTAGGTTTCTCTGCAGAGATTTTTATAACTACTTCGAATCACGTACGGAATTGTCATTCGAACGTATTTTTATCCAGTTGTATTATTCCATTGCTTACTTGTGTGGCTGCGTTGTCCCCGTAATTTCCGCGTATATTAAAGGTGACAGACCGACTGCAATTGCGTATACCCAAAATGCAGCGATGTACTTTTCGATGCTACTGTGCGTTATGATATTTTTGTACCGCAGCGGTTGAGCCAGGGAAGTCAGTCGGTCCACTGCAATTGCAACCGTTACTAGGACGCTCACACTGCATAAAGTTATCACTATGCAGTACGGCGCGATACACAATGGCGATACTCCGTTCTCTGGAAGCCCCGATAACTCCAGGTGCATACCAAACGGCATGAACACTCCGACCTGATGATATAAGAAAGTCTTTAGGATATTTATACGGTGTTTTTTCATTCATATTGTGTATTTTCTTATTCTTCATTCTCAACTTCGACGTAACTTTAATATATTTTGTAAGCATGCTGTTTAACTTACGCCAAAGTCGCTGACGGCCAAGGAGGCAAGTAGACAGTTGGACGCCGTTCTGAGTCTCTTGTACCTGTAGAAAGCTGCTAGAATGATCGAATTTCCGCTAACGGTGAGTGGAGATAAAATGAAGACGATTGAGACGGCTAATATAACAGCAGCTGGGCTGGTATCGAGCTTTGAGTCCACCCTGGTCACCGTTGGCACAAGATTTGTCGTCAACTCTCCCATAACGGATGTTGGTAGAGTTTCCGTGGCCAGGGTTGCCATCGTGAACGTATTTTCCGCCGGTGGTATTGGAGTACTTTTATCTTCTTGGACCAGGTTGTGGGTTCGACTTGGTTCGCTTTCAGTATACTTTTGCTGGGGTAGGTTATGTTAGATTCCTTTCGTGTACTAAAAGCTTCAGACACATTTTGTCTGGCATTGTTTTACTTCGTATTTTGAACCTCTGAAACTTTGCCGTCTAACATCTCAGCGGAAGTTTAAGTAAAGCTCGAATATCACGCACGATTTTTCGCTCTCCATGTCGCTCATTATTCTACCCCTTCCGGTAGGACTTCGATCTGAAACGAGAATGAAACTATTATCCGATGATATTAACTACCTCTTCATTTATGCGTTGTCATAAATCAGTCGGGGCGAATGATCGCTGTAAACCGCATCTAAAAAAGCTCGTGTTTCAACAAATGAAAATTTACGTTGTAAAGCCTGCAACTAACGCGATGTCGCTATACAGGACTTGATGTATCGGATCGTATTGTACAGCTATACGCTTCTGTCGCAAATTTCCTAAAAAATTATATCCACGTGACCGCGTGGCGATAAATATTTGGCAAATATGGTAGACGGTCCTATAGAGTGTTCAATTTTTCACGATTTTGTTAAACTAAACGAGGTATAAAATTTGCGCGTGAGAGATATCGGATGATTCGGATTATCCGAACGTCATAGAATGGGATTGCAAATAGCACTGAGATTTACCGATGACAATAGCGATACTTATCACGTGATTATTTCTCATTTGTTGTTAGTTGATTTGGAAATAAATAAAAATAGAATATTTCTGCAGCATGAGTTATCGCGTTTTGTAAAGTCGACGTCCAGACAATTAGGTAAAGATTCTCGCGTGGTCTCTTCTCGCGTAATGCATTTGCGAAGCTAGGAAAAAAAAACGTGTTAATTAGTTTTCGTTCGCATTAATTCTCGAGGACTTTTATTTTGCACCGACGCGTCAGCGCCGACAAATTGATTTAGGTATTTCAAAGCTCGTAAAAGTCTGTGAATCTTCTTCTCTTTCAAACTTTTAATTCTCTCTAAAGTCCCTTCGAGTCCTGCTGTCGTGTTACATTAATGACCCCCTAAATTTGTAGCGATGTTTCTATAATCGATTACCTTAATTCAGTAAAAAATCAGCCATTCAATCGCCTTCGCGTGCAGAGCGGACAATCATTCAATTAATGTTGGAGTTTTAATTATACGTATGATTATCCGTCCGCGATTCGAATCGTTTCAATTAGCAACTGCAGTGATGAAGGGCAGGAAAGGCAGACCGGTGATTTGGTCCAGACAGATTGCTAATTTGACTGCAGATGAAGTGAAGAAAAAAAGAAAAAAAAAGATCTCGTTATCAGTGCAACCTGTCCGGTATAATATAGATCGATTTTTAACCCTTCCCATTAACAACGTAATTGGTTTGAATTATGCGATGCAGCCTTGACCGAGTTTGCGCTCTGAAGTTTTCATCCCTCTTTAAAAAATTTAACCCACTAATTACTAACGGGCTTCAAAGCGGAGCAAATATGAGAAATTGTCGATAATTATTTTCGCACCGAGACGTCGTGGGCAATTTGTTGAAAGTTGTGCAGGTTATTGCGGCGAACGTAGTTAGCAAAAAGTGGAAACAAGAGAGTACGTACGAAGTAGAGGATAAAAATTTCAACTCCGTAGAATGCAGGCAATATCCTGTTCTACGTTCTTTTACCTCCCGGGATTTCTGCGGTTCAGAGTTCCGGTATACCGAGTTTCCTACCTATACCAACAACAACCCCATAGGATAGGTTGGATGGTTGAGGTGGCCGACTAGGCGCTTTCACTACCTACTTGTCGTTCCTACCATAGTTGCGATGCTCGTATACCTACGAGCCGCGGCTATAGCGTTGCTTCGCTCCTTAATTTTTACGACAAAAGACACTTGGGCTTCTCTCACCCACTGGTTGGACCTACATTTCCAACCACCCCCGAGACACGAGACTAGAGAACAAGAGATGCAACAATTATCGTTGCCATTCTCGACGCTCGATTATTTTTACTTCTTTTATAGAAACGTGAAGATGCAGCTCCTCTTTTCGAGGAACAATTCTCTTTTATTCTTCGTACTTACTATTTTCTTTTTCATTTTCATTTTTTTTTCACATTTATACTCTCTGAAATTTTTCGCATATACTTATTTTTCTGTTTGGTTTGTTGACTGAAAAACGCAGAAATACAACATTGGAAATAAAATGGATCTACTGGTTTCTGAAAATATCAAATTTCTGAATCAACTATTATAGTTTCCTGTAAAGTATCATTTGTAAAAGATCTCCGTATTATACGGTAGAGAAATTTCGACACTAGCGTCATTCAAAATATCTGAAGCCGGTAGGGGTAGTTGCATAAAAAAGAAAAAAAATTACTTCAGTGCGAACCTTGAAGAGTCTGCAGAAAGTAAAGTAGAGTCGCTAAACGAGCCACAATTTTGTTTCGATATTTTATCCGATATTGACTCTCTATTTATATCGTGACCCAGTAAGCGGGAAGTTATTTCACCTGGAATCCTGTTGATATAGAACATCTCATCTCGCCTTCACGTTTTACGTGACCTTCGATATCCTGGCGATTTTCTGAATTCATCGAAGTATGTACAGTTATAATCGGTGAAGCAAAGCATATTATATACTGTCTATATATTGTTTCGACTGAATCTTCGAACAGAGGCGAACAGTCGGAGTCGCGATCGTTGAGGTTGAAGATTCTAAAAAAGTAGCAAAAGATTTTACTGTTGTAGAATCGAACTTTCGACATCGCGCCACGCTGCGCTCCTTCGATCAGAGACACAAGTTTTCGTTTCGGTTTTTTATTATTTCTTTATTTTTCGGTCCTATTAAATCGTACGTTGGCGCACCGAAGTGCTGACAAAAAAGTTCGGACAAAGTTCGCAAACTTGTCGAGACAACCACAGCTAGTCGTCAATGCATTGCCGGATCACCCCGGTGCGGCGTGCGGAACATCATCGATCTTACGTTTCTACAACCAACTCGCTATTGGATTACATTGAAATTGACGTTAAAGTATATCGCGGTGTTCTTTGAATTTCGTCTCTCTCGATGCTCGGCGTATTTTAGAAAAGTTTCTTACTCCTTCGCTACTTTTTTATTCTTTAAATAAAATAAAAAGTATGATATAAAGAACAGAAAGAAACACTCGATCAGTGCACGGAGCAAGCAAGCGGTTCACGTACGACTTATTTTATTTTCTTTCGACTTCTTCTTTCATTCCACATTTTTATAGATGTAAAAGATTATTTCGTTACTCTCTTGTAAAGCACTTTAAAAAGAACTCTTTTCTCATACATAAAAGACGCTTCAATTCCCCAGATGCTCGAGAGAGCGTGGGATTATGTAATAAGCGGGTTAATCTGAGGCATTAGATTATGGAATCCACCTCCGGCTCATTCTATGTTACGATTACGTGTTGTGTCGAATTGTCGCCAGCGACACGTCGGCGTTGTGAATTATGGCATAAGTACGAGAGGGACGTAAAATAAGTGGATGCGGAGTGGTTGTTTCTCGTTAGTCATCGACGATCCTCTTCAAGCGGCGTTACAGATCGGCTTATTAACGGTAAACAAAAAGTTAATCAGTTTTAAAAATCAACTTTTATCGTTAATCCCATCCGCACGTTTTTCCGAACGTTTCTTCTCTATAGACTTTTAATTACGAAATTTGAGATTATTACCTGTTTTGGCCGACTTTATTCTGCCGAACCGGCTGATCCTCGTTTCATAACGTATCACAGCTCCCTAATAAACGTACCTATATGTTATGTGACTCCCCGTAGTTTGATTTCAGCTACAATAGATATCCAGATACAGTGTTAGTTACTCTCGCCGAGTAGCTGACATGGAAGCTAATTAGGTGAAGAAGCTTTTTTCTGTTCAACGCAGCTCAATTTTCAAACACTAATTTTTTCGCTCTCACACTCCTTTTCCATTCCTCTCATCCGAGCTTTCTATCACGACCGCTGTCGTTTCCTGACATTAAATTAGTTGAGATAATTTGTTTTTTTTTTCTCACATTTTACGTAGCCAATATTTCCTAATTTATTTGATACAGCATTACGTTGAAACGAATGGCTATAGGGAGCAGGTTTTCACGTGTTGTATTCGTAAATATATATAACAACATTATTCACATGGAAACTTTTCCCCTCTATTCGTTCGTTAATCTCGCATATTTATTCCCTGCAGTCCTGGGCTGCTAGTTTCAGAATAATCAGATTTTTATTTTGGTTGGCAATATTTTCCCCCCATCCAACTTCCGAACTTTGATTATAGAAAAAAAGGTACACTATAAAAGTTTAACATATTCATAATGCGGAGGTGACAGATCGAGTAGAAGTTTCTGTCGGCAATATTTCATCGTGTTTTGCTTTAGTTTCATGTTGTTGTTTTGTTTTTTCTCTCCTATCAATTCATTCCATTCCCTTTCGGTATTCTCGTTACCGTCTGCAGAGATTCCGGTCGATTCGTCGGCCCCTGCAGCTGGAGTATCTCGAACAACTTGGAGGTTTAAGCTCGGGGGAATGGCAGTACGGGTTTCTGCAAGCAGCTCTTTAATTCCCTGTGGCATCCCTCGGTTCCCAAATCAGCTCTATATACGCGTGCTTCCGACATCCTCGTATAAAAAACCCATTTCAGGATATACCCATAAAAAAGAATAACACCGTGACCACGCCCCATCCGTTCGAAACATCTCGTACACCTTCGTGAAATACTCTAAAATTGAAGAGTCGTATCAACGAAGAATAACGGCTGGCTTACCGTGAGGTATCGAGGGCTCATTTTTGGAGCTTTCAAGTAGTTTTACATCTTCCACCGAGTAAGAGATATTAAACTCAATTCACATCGTCAATTTGATCGAATCGAATGAATTCCTTTGTGAGTTAAACTCGGTTGATAATTCATGCAAATCTAATGGCTGTTGAAACTTTGAAGATAGAAAAAAGAAAAATTATACATCCCTTAACTCCGATAGCAGTTCAGTGTACATTATGTACATACACAGATATGTTGATCACGTAAATTCGCCTCACACTTTGACATCCGCGCTGGCTCGTTGCAAAGATCTGCGAGCATCGTGAGCTTCTGTAGATTTGCCACGTATGGAGCAAAAATATATGCACATCATAAATTGAGTAGGTATTTGAATACTCGGGATACGTACTTCAAAGTTTGAACAGACCCCATGCATGATAATATTTTTCAACACGACGCATATTCCGCGGTACTCTATACGAGCGATTCTCGCTTTTATTTCTTATATCCTCCACAACTTTAACATTCGCAAAATCGCTATGGCTCCGAAGACTCTGGTGCGCTTCAGCAGTTGAGGGTGGCGATTTACTGGACATTGAAAAGATTTATTTCTGTTCGGAAAACTCCAGTTCAGAGCAAAAAAAAAAAATTCCAACGAACACAAGGCGTATGCCCCGATCTCAGACGCATCACTTCGCAGCTTACCTCTTTTCTCTACTTTTTTTTTGCGGTACCATCAAAGAACGTTGCCGTTATTCAACTAGGTCCGGTCAACTGGTCGTCGGTGCATGTCGGAGGGTGTAATTAACTCGGGTATAGCTAGCCTTAGAAAACTTTCTTCATCTGTCCCCAAGCCCTTGTCTCAATCTCTCTCACTGCCCGTAACTCTAGGACATTGAACCAGCTGACAATGAGTTTCCTTTTTTCTTTTTTCTTATCCTTATGCCTGCTAACAAATTCTCCCGCTAATACCTCATCCGAATTTTATTATCCCTGGGGACTCGACCCAGCTTGACAGATGACCCTGGTCACACCAAGGAAAGATCCATCATTTTTTCACACCTAGTCAAATTATTCCGTGAATAAATTTGTTCACGGAATTTTAACTGTTTTGTTTTTCTTTCTTTTTCTTCTGATCTTTGATTTTGCGATAAAACCACGATACCGGCAATAATCGTTGAGGATTTTGATGCGGTAAGATTTTGCGATTAAAAAAAAAATGGAAAAAAATTCCTATGTAATCCGATTGTGTTATAACGTTCTTGGGGTTCGTGTTGGCGTACCAACGCGACAGCAGCTCATCTAAAACGCGTTGATGCGACAGCCGGAATCTTGTTAATCTAGAGAGCTTGGTCGACACGCATTCCTCAACACTGGTGGGATACGTGGATCCTTTGGCACGTGTGAAGGAAATATGAAGAGCATACGTCACTCGATGGTATATTATCTCTGCCAGCTAACGCTACCCTGCCTAGTACGAACCGCTAAGAGACAGTCCCCCAATTCCTCATGTCTCTTTGGTAAAATAAGCTGTTCACGGTGAGCTTAATAGAATGTTCCACGGTTTCCCTGGAGGGGGGAGAAATCAAAAAGAAAAGAACGTAATAATGATAATGAAAAATAGCAACAAAAAACGGGAAGGAAAATCAATGTGTCCAGGTGAAATAGCGTGTGAAAATTCTACTCCGAAAATAGGTTAATGACTATCGTGGAATTGACTTTAGTTTGCGAATGTGTTTGAGTGAGGTGATTTTATTTGCAAAAAAAAACGAGCTGAAGGAATAACGTTGCAAGAAAAAAAAAAAAGAAGAAAAAAAAAGATGTGTGGGTGGGAGGGTAGAATGGTTTTTTCTTCGGTGATGGATGGAGGCAGTCCGCGCGATGCCGGTCTCAAGGACAATTTAAATTCAGATAAAACCCGGCGCGTAATCCTGTGGGTGATATATATTCATAAGCCTCGGAGGTCTCCCAGATGATACGCGGAGCTCAGGCAGCAGCTCGCTGATGCTCGTCGGGTATTGCATCCTAATTATTCAGAACTCGCAGCAAACCGAGCAAATTATCCGGTGTGACCCGAGGCGAGGAGTCAATGTCAAAGACCAACACCCCCAACTGGGCAGGCAAATACCAAGATTAGCAGCTTATTACTTCGGGGGTAACTGACAATGAGACTCATAAACGTGCAGATTGAAAGCGCCCAATTTCTGTTTTACGTCGGTGCATAACGACCATGTTCAGATATCGTATGATCGGAGGCTACATCTATGCGATTCTCAAGGTCTTTTGAAGGATCATGATATAGACATGATGAGACCGACCGATCTGACGAGTAGTGTAATTATCACTGTTTACGCAAACTACCGCTAGTGCCGGTACGAAGATGCGAAGATCCTAAGCCTGAGAGCATAATTAACTTGTATAACAACAAAGTTTGATGTTAGGGATCCCGAGACCTACTTGCCTATTGCTCACCTATTCCTGGACACCGTTTCCAAAACTTCGCGTTTCACTCATGACTTAATATCGTCTTCGGCCTGAAGCTATCGCGATTATATACAAGTATTTTGTCCCATTGCATTTATCTGTACAGTTCTGCATAAATTATCCCCTATTTGTAAATTCACCAAAGGATACGGACAAGAGGTTGAGTATCGTAGGGAACAACAGTTCTAAATTCTATTGTATTTCGTAAATTTAATAAGTTTATTCCGGGTTCTATGTTGGGTAGGTAATTGAATTCCTTCGGCATGAAGTTAGGCTAGGTCAAGGCGTCCCGTTCTTTGAAGGGATGAAACAAACTGGGGGTCGTCGAGCACGTGCTAGGTACGGGACGTTTGCCGTGGTCGAGTTACCGGGTCTTTCTTTTGACACACAACGCGAGCTACATCCCCGAATAAACGAGTTCTCCTATTCGACGTGCTGAGCTTGTCGTTCATCTAGGGAATTCCTACAAATTCCCCGAAACAAAGTTCTCAGGCAATCCACCTACTTTGAAATTCAAGACCTGTTATCCCGGTTGTCCAATAGTAGTCGATCTCAACAAATTGACTAAGCGCTTAGTCATCAACTACGAATTCGATCGGAAATCACACGATAACCGACGCCTCCTAACGGCTCTAAAATTTCAAATCAAACCCACTCAACTCAATAAATAGATATTGTCAGCTACGAATATACCGAGGAGGTTACGTCTGGATTCGTACGTATACTCAATCGTATCCCGGTTTACTGACTCTAATTCAGCGGACCCTAATTGACTGGCGTTTCATTTTAATTGTGATCTAGATCGTTTACAGTTTGGAAACATGGTAAGCTGGTAATAGATGTTCTCATCCCTTTCCATTTTACGTACCACACGTGCACGTATTTTACAGCGCATATGTGTGGCTTTTATCTAGCGGCAACCACAATTCTAATCCGGATTTCAACTCACTTTTAGCTATGTTTTACGTCCATCGGGCGGAGTGTTTTCCTTATAGTTGAGAGGATTCGAGATTGTAGAAAATGAAGGAAGGGATTCGGAGTAAACAGGAAACGTGTTGTATGTTCGGATTCTGTATAGGATTCCCGGTCTGCACCCAAAGTGCTATGGAGTACCTAACTTATTTAGTTCCTCGAAATTTCTGGGATGCTGTACTTGAGCAACTTCCGAGGTACGCAAAACTTTGCTGTAATGAATGTGCATAATGCAGGTGGATGCTGGCGTGTACCAGTAGAGATATGTAATTTTCGTCAACATATTTGATAACTTTTAGACGATTCACTCGAAAATTGTGAAGGTATTACATTTTTTTTCCTTTTTCTTTTTTTTTTTTAAAGAACTTTCATTCATCGATCCAAAGCACTTTTTCGCTAGTGCTGCACCGCAAGTCTTGTAATTTGGGACCAGCGGCAGCGGACTGCGAAGCTCGGATATTAGCTCGTTTTTTCAGAAGTTTCTATAGTCGAGCGACTGTCGAGCGCGCAGCTAGATGTAGATAAAAAGTTTTGAGCAAACTTTTAACCGACCATCCAGCCAGCGAACCCATGAGACTTCTGCGAGCGATGAAACATTTCGCAGAATGGCGGCGGACGTCGCTTAAGATATCAAGATTTATTGAAATCTGTCATTCAAGCTGCTGCCGTTTGACTCGTAGCTAATAATTGCAGTATTTTCAAGGTCGGTTCATCGTCTCTTTATTGAAATGAAATTATTGCGTTGTTGACGAGCTGAAATTTTCCGAAAAATCTGCAAACTGCGATTTTCACACGATTATTCTCACATGGGAGAACATAATCGTCGGAGTGTTCCCGAATGATACGAATAATCAACTCAACGTTAAATGAGGATAAATTCGGCCGTGCGAATATTCGATTCGGTTTCTATTTCCCCCTTTGCCTAACTTATTCATTGAACTAAATGGAACGACTGTGTATTTTTACCTGCTTTCAGGGAGTTCTTTCCTTTCAATCAGTTCTGGAAAAAGTCGAAGGAAAACGAATCGCGTATATACGATAAAAGCTGAACGTTGCCTGCAAAGATCCGTAAATTAAACTTCCGGAGTTTCTTACATTATGTATAGATACGCTCTTTTCTTTTTTTTTTCTTTATTTTCTCGATCCTGCCGGCTCTCTTACCCCTACCACAATTTTCGGAAAACGGCTCTCGACCCCCGGACGTGACTTTACCGCCATTATCACCGTGCCAAATAGATAAACCCCATGGGGTTTTATTTTTTTAGGAGACTCTGAAATACCGACACTTCGACCGACGCATTTGACGAAAAACGAGCCCAATTCGATTCTGCAAATTGATCGCTGACAGCGACAGGCAGAAGCGACGTATTCAAATTCTAGGGGCACTTCATGGTGGACTGAATTTTTCTGTTGTTTCTCCACCCCGATTTTTTACTTTTGTGAAAGGGGAAACAAGAACTCTGAATATTGCGTCCGAGTATTTTTTCATCATTTGAATATTCCACTTTTTATTTTTAACGGAAATCTGTAACGTCATTCGATATTTCTTTTTGCAACTCTTTTTGACATCGTGAAATTACATAGCTGTTGGTTACAGGCAGTTATCCCGGGTCTCAGCATATCGCATAAGCTCGGCGCGAAGGCAGCGGCGTTGGAAGTGGGTGGAAGTAGCATTTGAATATTGTATTGCATTGAAATTATTCCCAGACGTTGTCGTGCTTGCATTGAAGCATCGTCAATATTTCATAAGTTTTTACTCTGGAGGAACATGAATTTATTCACAAAAGAGAACAGAACGCGAGTGCCTCTCAACAATTCAAACTATATAGTCGCGAGAATCCGTACACGACACCTTCAGCTTGCCTGAAAAATTATAGAAAACTTACGAGGAAAAAGTGACCGGACCAACGTGATTGTAGATTGGCTTGTAATTAATCGTATTTTGGTTGTTTATTTTTATTTCACGTCTGCTTACTCTGATTTGAGATTTTCATCCCGAATATGTATAGTCATCTATGTTTGCCCATGCGTTTTAATTAATTAAATCAACAGCTTCGGCGAATCCGAGTTTTCACAAGTGGGACAAAAGCCTTTGGAATATTCAAAAGTTTGAGAGAATTTATCAGTCGGTCTATAGCTCATTAAAGTGCGCTTTGAGGTGAAGATCCGTTCGCATATATTTATAACTCACTATTCTATCTGATTCAAACTAATTTTGGCATGAGCTATGAAAAATCTGGATAAAGTGGGTCACGAGCCAAAGTGACTTTTCAGAGCTTCTGATGTCGGGTATGAGTTAAAAAAAACAAACTCCCTACACTAGATAAATATTCGTTCTCGATATTTTCGGTGAAAACTTGGAACGTTGTTATTTTATGGGGCTGTTCCTCACGGGTTTTGTTTGCGTGACGATTATTTACCGAACGCGTAGCTAGTGTTGAGATAATGATGGGTGAAGATGCGTTGCGGAATTTGCTAAATTAATCAGTGTTTGCTTCCTAATTAATAACCAGGCGGTTTCATTAGCGACGCGTAATAGTGGAATACATTATAGACAGTAAACAAAGAACAGTTTGCTAATCAATCCTGTTGTAAAATCATAAAAAGATGGAGTAGCTAGCGTTGAAAAGATAAGAATAGCGTCGAGTGGAGGTTAAAAAACTAACTGTAAAATTGCATCAATCACGCCGCTAATCGCGATCTTCCAGTATTAACAATCTTGTACCGTCTGCGGTGCGGTTATTTGCATCTTATAATATCGAGGTACTCGAATCTGTTTAGCCCACCAATCTAGACGATAATTAATCGATCAAACCAACCACCCAAGCCACGGTTGTCTCGCACCGGTGACCGTCAGATTCACTCGCCCACGAGACGGGGCGTCCCGGCGCCGGCGACCCACACGAAACGTCCCTTTGCGTCAGGGCGCAGATTATCGTTACTTCATGCGGAACGCGAAGTTCCCAGTTCGTCGTTTGCCAAAGTTCAGCTTATTGAAACACGGAGAATCGTTGGATAGAAATTTATGTTCATGCATATAACCTTCGAGTGATACTCGTCTTTGTTCTTCGAGTATATTACAGACTTCATTCGATTATATCTTGATATTTGTCTAATTGGATGCAGTTTTCTCGTGATCATGCGATATTAAATTTTTATCAAGTTACAAACAGGAATAATAATGTGGTTGTTTGTGTGTCGTGGTTACCATAGTAATGTTGGTTTTAAAAATACCTACACATTAATTGAGGAAACACGCTAGGCCGTATTCGTCCCTGAGGGAATCGAATGTATAATCGAAGATACGAAGACTGATGGGCGGGTAGCGGAAATTTTAGATGTATCTCGAGATGTATAGATGTGAACTCCGTTAGCAGATTGCCTCCGTTTGTCGGCGTCCCGTTCGTCAGAAGTTCCGGAATCGAATCTTTGGAGGTGTCAAAGACCTTGTGAGAATTTCTTTCATGAAATTCTTATCACTACAGACTTATATACTTACCTCTCCAGACGCGACATTTATATTTACAAACTCGTCGGTATACAGCCTTGTATCGATCAAAAAAGAGAAACGATCATACAGCAAATATTTTCACGTTATAAGGATTATCCCGATGTATCGAACGACGACGTGATTTTTTAGAATTATATTCGTTTTCCAGGAAAAGTTATTTGGGGTTGATAAAATTAATTGAGGAAAAGTTCGCGAAGACAAATGTGGACCACGGTTCGCAGTTCCGTCCGAGATATCTGTAACTCGCACGTGGAGACTCTACGGCGCCTAGCGTCGCGACGCTAGCCTTGAACTCCAGGCAGGACTGCTCTTGGCTTTGCAGTAGGTCTGGCTCGATCGAAGGCCACAGCTACTACTTGCATAAAACTTTTATGGTTGTTACTTCATCGGGGGATTATTCTATGGCATAGGTTGGATAGACGTCTTTCCTGAGAAACGGAGATTTCGTAATGCATTAGCTGATTTAGATACGCGGGCGTTATTCAACGGTCTTTCAAACTCTTTATAATTTACGAGAGAGCCAGATATCCGCCTCGTGACGATTAAAGCTCGATTAGTTTTCGTATTCTTCAATCTAATTAGAAAGAACCAAATTTAATTTTTCGAACCACCTTAACTTTTTGTCAATTTCTGAGCGTGTTGTGCCAAAATTTCATTGACTTTAGATATAGGTACGTAAGTGGCGCAGCAGCTAATCATCTCGTTAAAATTATCTTATTAAAATCTGGATGCAATTACCGAATTCCGGTCACATTTCAGAGTGGAATTTCGCTTTATCTGACGTGCTACTAATTAGTTCTCAAATAATGTGTAATGAAAAAGAAAAAAGATCCATACGCGGCTGCTTGAAATTTTTATTACAATCCACTGGTAGGTTTTCTGTAATTGCGAATAAAAGAGATGAATAAAATTGAGAGGGGTCAAAGCAAATGAAAATAGGCATATAAAAAGCAGATTAAAAGAGCGCCGGAAACACGAATGCAGTTTTTTCCGGCTGATTTTTGAAGAAAAGAAATAACGAGTGAAAATAAAACTCAACTTCCAGCGACGAGCTCGTAAACATATATTACTCTGAGCAAAGAAAAGACACACGGTGGTTGGCGCTTTGCCCGTTGCACTTGACCCCTCCAACCCCCGTGACCCTCTGCGGCCATGGTCAATGCTTTGCTTCGATTTTTCTACTTGTGAGCAACAGCTAAGCTCCTAGCTTCTTGTTAGAGTGATTCTTTCGGAGCTTAATGTATTAGTTTCGTTTTTCATTCGCCCTGATTATATTCGGAAACTACATTTTTTGTGAGCGCGATGAAATTGCGGTTGCCGCAATTCAGATATTTGTTGTTCTGTCACTTTTTACTTCGGTAAAAACTCGATATCCAACTGACGAAGTCTCGCAACTGTCGGAGAAAAAACTCCTCGTTCAAAGTCACAGTTTCGTTTTTACGCTAACTACATCAAAGTCGTGCAAATGTGCGGTGATTTTTCGTGCAATTTTTCTTCTCCAGCATCTTCTCGGAATATGACTTTTTCCAAATCAGCTCTTCGATTGTCATTGATTAGGATGTTTCAACTCTGGCAAAAATTTATATGTAATTTTAAATGAAGGAGGCAACAAATTTCCATAATTCGCACATCTTATCTGACTTTCTATTTCGTTAACAATAAGATGAAATTTCGAACGGATTGTATATTCATGGTGCTGTAGAATTCATGAGAATATATGCTTTCCACATTCAGTTGTGGCTCAGATGAGGAAAAGTAATTTTAGAATGTGGGGTTGCATAAGTGGATAGGAGGTATAATCGTTAGCAGGTTTTCTCTCATTGCCCGTGACCATCGTAACCTTGCGAGGTAATGCGTGCAATTTGGCTACTTCCCAAATCTATATTTCATCCCGTTTTCTATGTGGCTTACTTCCTCCTTTCTTCAATCCGCTTGCGGTTAATTCCGACCCTTTTCATCATTCCACTATATAGTCTCGAAGAACCTAAGTTGTGGGATAAGCGGATATTATATAAAGAACGAAAAAATGAGAGCAACCGAACAAAATCACAGATTAATTTTACGTGGAGGATTAAAAAGCAGCAGACGGACGCGCTCGCGAATCGAGTCGTTAAATATATTGTACATTCGAAATCGTCAAATTAAATATTTAGATTTTTCCCACTCTCAAAATGACGCGACGCAAAGAGACATATAATTTTCTCCCGAATTCTCGGCTTGTGTCGGTTATAAAAAAAACACTTCAAAGATTTTATTACTATCTCAGTAGGTACTCTGCACAATCAATTCTTCGAGAGTAGGACTTAAAACAAAGAATGGGATATAGTTTTACGATAAGTGTGTGGCTCTGAATGTCATTTAAGAAGTTCTAAACTTCTCGGGCCAAGGTCTTTATTCGTTATCTATAAAACTGTGATATCTAGGTGTCTGTCACCCGGAGGTTCGCTGCTGCATTTCATGATGAGTAATCAACGTTCTTTGTGTTTAAAAATACATAACCTAACATAAACCTTCTCCGACACTGACCTTAACATCGTTTTACTCGGCGCTGGCAATGACACGATTAATAAAAAAAAAGAAAAAAAATTACTATCATAATGTGGCAAGATTTGGTACCGAAGTGCAGCACAATATTCGTTCAATTAGTTCACGGTAACCCGAGGGTCGAAGTAAAGTTCTACTGATATCAATTCAGCTCAATGAAACTGTGCGGTTTATGGTGCAGTAGCAAGGGATACAAGAAAAGGGAGAAAAGTAACTTGTAAAGAATGCAAGAGAAAAATGAGGGGCAAAAACGGATTCCGCCGGTGTGAAGAAAGAAAGAAAGAAAAAAAATGTTATTTGTAAATTATATAAGCGATAGATATTTTCTGCAGGGCATCGTTTTCGCTCATGGTGAATAACAATTTCAAAGGGAACGAACGAACTGTATCCGTATTTGAATTCCCGTTAAAGCGGGGCAAATCTTGCGTTAGTAATAGCGGTTTCTAGATCATTGCATATCACGTGTTGGGTGAGGTTATATCATCCCCGATAACCTTCGTGCCCCGTTGAGTTTTATACCTTCAAACTGTGATGGAGACAGGGTGCCAGCAGCTACCGCTATAGGTCCATAACACGAGATATTATACGTTTGTTGGTTACGACTAAATCGCTTTCGTCAATTTCATCGGCACACATTTTTATCCGAATTTATTATAGTGCTAGGATTACTTCGAGCAAACAGAGAGACAAAATTCTCCCGTAACAACATCTGATACAACCGCGACAAAAAAATTCAATTTTTCTTGGATCGTTGGGCGAATGAAAATCGTGACGAAAACTGGCAGAGAGAAAAACACGGAAGCTTCTCTATACCAAATTGAATGTCATCAGCGAATCTCAATCCGCAAATGTTATTTTTCGTATTTCGGAAGCGTGCGTGGCTCGACTTTTTACCAGGCTGGCTTACGTGCAGATCTTTCTAATTGGGGGAAACTTGACTGTGGAGATTGGAGATCTAATTCTTTCGGGCTAGGGTGCTATCGAATCGGATGTAACATTTTATCGTTTCGAAATACCAAAGACAGAAGAGAAAAAAAATAACGAATGATTTAGGCAGAGTTTGAGGATTCCACCCTTCATGTCTTCTGCATATTACGCTTGGATATAATTGTTCCAATTCGTTCAACCCTGCGCGCGTGTTCACCAGATTTTCTGCTAACACACGACCTTGGTAGTAGCAAATGTGGCGTATCGTAGCGCGATACATTTACATGGCTCGAGTTCTCTAGCTGCCATAATCCTCCGCTACGTTGCATTTTACGTTACATTTGTCTGAGCAGTGCCCTTCGTAATGGTTATCATCCCTCGATCCATTCCCCCTTTTACCCCGTCCCTTGAGGCTGACGCTCTCACAGCCCGACGTCGAGGGGGCTCGAAACTCTTGAAGAAGAATACGGTACCTGTAGAAATTGGTCTTCCCACCTTCGGTCGTTAGACTAGAAGGAATTTCAACATTTTGGCAAGTGAATTTTCGCGCGTCTACGATACAGCACCCCAGAGACCGACGAGTTGAGACGCATGTACGTGGGAAAGTGCGTTGGCATTTAAAAAAAAAAGAAAGAAAAAGAAAAAAAAGTATATCAAGGACGAAAACAATCCTAACCTACGGTATTCGAGTAGCGTACACGTTCTAGTAGATGAAACTGCGCTGATGTTTCCATAAAATCGTCTACTAGCTCTTGAAATCAAGTCACAATATTCTGAGGTATCTATTTTTCTGTTACCACATTTTATTTTACTAACATTTCATCTTTCGCGATCATCTGTAAAGTGTGTCGGAAATAAAAAAGATCCGACTACGCGGTATAAAAGTGAAACGTGATGAAGGTTGACTATGTGAGATGTGCCGCAGGTGAAAGAAAAAAACACTTGATATTTCTAGTACAAATACGTTGCTGCACGTGGAACGATGTTAACCAATCTTATTTTGTATACCTTATACTCACTTGCTCGAGGTAAAGTAGGTGAGGGTTTACCGGGCGCGCGACGGAAACGACGATTAATTGGTTCATTATTATGTAACGGAGGAGTAATTGGCCGCGCATCTCATAACTTACAAGTCGAAAAACAACACCAACGATTTTCGTGCTCGGTTATATCATGGTATTTGCTCGTACCATCGCAGAAAAATATATTTTTCGTACTTTAACTCCTGTCCGCACCTGTACCTAAAGCCAGATCCATTCGTAACATGTATTTCTCCACTCCCAAAGGGTGGAGGAGAGCAAATAATGAATGAATAAATAAAATCTGAGTACCGAAGAGCCCGCTTGATGCGCATATGTGCGAGAACTTATTTTTATCCGCGTACATACACCGCGAATACGTGGGTAACATCGGTGAATGAAACTAGTGGAATAATAATAAAATCCGAAATTCGGACTTCGGGACCAGAAATATTCCCGCAGCGAAGGGAAATCGGGTTCGAAAAATTCCGGGACAACACTTTTACGACCGGTAATTTAACCGCATGGCGGGGTAATGTGTAAAATTACACTCCGCTCGAATCCGGCCGCAACAGCTCGGCTTTCGGTAAACAAAAATTTGAATAATACATCGGAACTCGTATGCCCGGAATGATTTTAGTTTGTACAAAAAAGTTGAGCCCCCCCACCTCTCAAGGGTGAGAACCGGAGGATTTTTCCGCGCTGTGGTGGTAAAAAACAGGCGCCAAATACTGGAGATTTCGTCACCGATTATACGCGCGATCTTTGCCGGTATAGATAGCAGAATCTTGACAGAAAAAATTTCGTCTCCGGTCAACGATAAAGTTTGAACCTCCAGAAAAGTAATCTAAAAGAAACTCCATGACCTTGCGAAAGTCGTATATGATTATTGTGCCGCGTGTTTTGCTGGCTTTCGATTACTCGCGATAAAAAGAAACGCTGTTATTTTAGCCCTCAGATTGCACTTAAAACTGGCTAGTCTTTTCAGAAAAATTTTCTTTCATCGTTGAATGTTTCAAATTGTACCACATATTGTATAAAATACTCAGACTGTCTCGGACAAATATACCTTCTTCTCCGAACCGCAAATGCATGCCACTAGAAGCCGTATCTATGCAGACGTCTTTTGGACTCAGATCTATTTGCTCTACGAGTTTTTATATTTTACATTCCCGGAATAGATAAATCAAAAAATTGAGGACAAAAACTGAACGAACAGAAAAAGGAACAGCGAGTCCGTAACGTAAACTGCGAGCCCCGCGACCGTCGTTGTTCGATATTATGGGTACAGGTATCTAACGTAAGTAACTGTAACCAACCACCCCCAACCTTCCTCCCTTGCACACAATATGCACAGACTTACGATGGCATGAGATCGCCAAACGAGACAAGCGAATGTGATATTGACTCCGTGCAGACTTGATGTAAAATGTATATTTTTTCATTTCTTTATTTTACCACGATATTGCAGACATTCGAACCATAAAGATTCCGTTTGAGTTTCGTCCGCAGCTGACGCATCTTTATATTTATAATGAAACTCGAAAGGTTGTCTACAAGATAATACCTCGCAGCAAGTATCATATTTATAGTTGATCTACCACAGATGTACCCCACACGGTAACCGTAGATGTAACGTCAGGCCGGAGGGTGTAGATCAATCTATGGGAATCAGATTAATTTGTGGGAGGCGTGAGATTGGGATATCGATTTATGGCGAAACACGACGTTTGACGCAATATACCGCAGTTTATAGGTACAGAAAATAGGGTTCGTTGACACGAAAACTCCCACGCACCTCGACCCCCATGATTTTTATTCTCGGTGCGAAGTGTGATTATTTGTTATTCGTAAACGCGAATAGCTTCGTTCTTCGGTTTGTGGGGCAAACGGAACGGGACCAATATTCGTTGTTTCATTTGTTTATTTATTTGTTTTTTTTGTTCATCCATTCCCAGCCCTCCTCTACGTCGGAGGCGACGTACGCTGTATTTGATGAAATGATGAAAGCGCGACGCGAGACGTAATTAATGTATGCAAAATTTATCCACATATATCGTCGCGTATAAATTATTATTCAAATATTACCAGTCAGTCAAGTTGTCTCTGAAGTGCGAACGACCCGCGCCGCCCCTATAGCCGCGAACTGTTCGCCGATGTTCGTGACCTTTGGCCCGACTTAACGCACTTTGGAGTTTCGAGCAGCTGATCGCTGAGCGTCCTCGATGACTTTGGATCGGTGGAGGGGAAGGACCGTTCTTCCACTGCTATTTTGAGCGCTTTCGTAATTGTTCCGATTCTCAATTGTTGCAGCCTGTGTCTGACAAGTCTTAATATCGTCATCGAATTAGCTTAGGGACGGTGGCGTCCCGTGACCCATGGGATACACTCCCCTCATCTCCTTGACTGGCATCTTAGCAGCCTCTTGGTGTCAGGATACCCAAACACTATTAGCTTCGATACCTTATAAGATTCATGTCACGTGCTAGCGAAGGGCGAGGGGGTTCGAAAAGGGGACACTGGAACGGAGGGAAGCTAACGCCCCGACGCGCGACGTTGGGACGCCAGGCGCCGCCGTCGATGCTGAACAAATATCCGAGCGAGGCGCGTGCAGGGTAACTTGTTTTTCAACATCCATCCCCATCTATACTCCTTCTTTCAAATATCGCCGGAATTACGAATAGGGATTCGAAATTCTCATCTGATTTACCTATTTTATTCTTCAAATATCTTCACAATCTCCTAATAATACGAAAATAATAATTTGGCATGGATTTTTTCAGAAACTCAGAACAGTTCGGGTTGTTCATTTTTCTAATATGAGCCCGATCGTTCGACCATGAGATTCGAAGAACACAAGTAACCGTGATTATATTTCGCATAACTTTTACATTTTGTTAACAAAAAAAAAAAAAACAGAATTTCCAATGAAAGTACACAATCCGTTCTCATTAGTTATTGAAATTTTAATTTGCAAAAGAGTTGATCCCGTGGAGGATATAGCCCTCGGATAAATTAATACCCGGTAAATTTTCTGTTTGGTATACAGATCGATGAATAACATGTGTAAACAAGTACCTATATTATAATAACCACGTCGAATATAAACGAGAATGTTGATGTTAAATTTAATTCGCGTCGGTGGTACAGAAATACTAAAAATCATTTGAGCTAACTTGATATGATTAGAAAATCGTTCCATTTAAATTTTTTCACGCTCGTATCCTGAGGAAAATATAGATATAGATAATTATAATTGGTTTTCCATTTATTTTTAATTTTTTTTAATTTTTTTTTATTATCTAGTCGGGTCGAGCAATGCCTGCAGTCTTCCAGTGCACATACCTCTATATTAAATCAGGTCACCGCGAGATTTGATTTGCGGATGAGATAGAAGATGGAAATTTTGTTCAAACTTGGACTACATATAATAATATAGAAATTCGAATAGAGCCAGTTCACCGTGAACCGAGGCGAATTAAAAGCGATCGCACAAATCTCATCCTGTGATTCGTCTTGAAATAAATTGTCGACAATCATCGTTTAATCTGATGCTCGATATTTTCAGTCTGAATGAAAAAATTTCCGTTGAATAAATACCGCACTCTATTCGATCCGAGAAGTAATCTTACCGCACAACAAAGTCCGCCTATGTAAGAAAAGAGATATTCTCCTAATTTATTTTTCGCCCACGATTTTCTGCTCCTTTGTGCATTTTTTCCCCCCCACTTTTTTTATACTTATTTCATTATTCTTGTTATTATCATCATCGCTGTTATTAATTTTGTTTCAGAAGATATACGGCTTGGTATTTTACTTGAACAAACAGGTAATAAAAACCTGACCCGTTACTTCCGCTGACCTCTTTACATATCTGACATGATATTTTCTGCGGTCTCACCCAATTTCCGAAACTCAGCTATTTAATTAGACTATATTACGCAGATATTTACGCATTAAGAAAATAATGAAATTTCACGGTTTATCATCTTCTCAATTTTGATATAGCCTAATAATTAACGAGACGCTCGCGCTGCAGTATATCGGATCGGTGTAATAAATCGCGTTATTCGAATACTTCATCCGCATCACAGCCCTTAAAGCTCATAAGCGTTTTTTTTTTTTTTTTTTTTTTTTTTTTTTTTTTTTCTTCATGTATAAAGTTACACGTGAAAGTTGGCTGGCACTTCCGTAGCTAAGATTAAAAAGTAAAGTTATCGAAGAGGTCGGAAGGATTAATTTTCACTCGCGAGGGACACGTGCGGAAAGCTTTTTCGAAGTGCATGAGGTTCGGACAGCTTTTCTTATCGACCTCGCGTTCTTCTGACGCCCTAGGGAACAATATTGTCTCAGGCATAAGAAAATCCCTGTCATCACCGACAAGTCACGATCTATCGCCGTAGGGTGTTTAACCATTTTTAATTATGTAAACTACCTGGCCCCGGTCCCATTCAGGGCGTACTGCGCATCATTTATTGATCTACTTACGAGGGTTCAACAGATGAAATCCCTAGTAAAATATGCATACAATAAGTGTGCCGGTTCAAAAACTGGCTCGAGTAGTTACGTACCATGCGATGCAACTTGCGAGTCCTCGAGATCAGGGGGTTGCAGGTTTGATCGATAATTTTTTTTCCTTGCAAATAGTGCGAAGTAGCATAGCTTTCAGACTCTGTCCCCTGAATATTTTATACAGGAATTTAGTGATTGGCATGGAATAACGCTTTTCTCTCTCGGTTATCCCCATGTATGCGAACGAAGTCCTGCTAGCTAGTTTTTTTTTAATTTTATTTAAAAATTTTCTTTTTTCTATACGTCAGAAACGGGCTGGAATTACATAGAAAATTGACGATGCCACAAGACTCGCTCGTTTCAATATGTTTGCCCCTTGGTTTTACGTCGGAATCAAATTTCACTCCGTAGTACAATGTTTTCTATTTGTTCGCGATTTATTCGCCGTCCTCGTCTTCTCCTATATAAATTGCGTGCACCTGTCTACCTGTACAATGTAAATACCTCAGTTTCACCCGTGACGTGCAATTTATTTTTCACTCATTTTGCGTTTCAGAGCTGAAACACACTTGCGTATAGCAATAATAATTGGAAGTTGGATAACAGGAAAATGGGGAAAATTCTCCACGATCGGAGATCGGAATTGGAGGTGTAAAAACAGAAGAATCAGGAGATTTTCTTCTGGATCAGGAGAGCCGCGCCTTGGAAGGTAAAAAAGAACCGACGCACTTTTATTGGGGCCAATTTTATCCGTCGTATTAAACCTGAGAATGGATCAACTGGAATATCGGTCAGGGTTGTCACGTCGCTGTTGTTTTTTCTCCTGCCTATTTTAGGGAGTCCTGTCACCAGCAGGACGTCCGAAAAAAAAAAAAGAAAGAATTCTTTCGGGTAACTGCAGGAGTATCAGGTCTGTTTGTTGCTGTACGGAAATTCGCCATGTATAAATAGGTCAGGGTTCGGGAGGTCAAGTTGTAACAACATCAGTGGGGGTGGAGTATAATGGTAAAATTTTCACCATCATCCAACCGCTTTGGTTTTAACCTACATACACCGTCCGAAAATCCAAAATCACCCCGATACCACGAAGTAAACCAATTTTGAGGGTAGACCAAGTTTATATAGAACAAACTGCTGATGGGTTACTAACTTAAGCGTTAATACGATGATTCAATTTTCTCCTCAGTTCAACTTTGATTATCGATGATAATTTATCCGAAGTTCAAAATCAACATCGTTGACATTCGAATACAGTGCAACGATAAAAAACCGCGACAGCTGTTATTCATTTCCATTTTTTGCAAGAAGTTATCTTCCTCTCTGATCTAGCTTGTGATTACCTAATACACCACGAGCTTTACTCTCCCACATAATTAGTAACTACGCTGGGTCATATTTCGATATTCGGTTTCGTTAAACAAGAAATAACACACGAGTTGTCGACGGGTTACGGGCGTCGTTGACCGCATAATGCCGCGAGAATTGACCCTTTCAATTAGAGAGCGGTATCCTTAGATGCATAGGAAAAAAAACGTGGTAGTAATAATTTGGTAGAAAACAGCAGGTGCCCCGATATCACCATTGGTATATCTTGTTCGTTCGAAAACCCTGGGCAGCTGTTACTTCGACTACGCAGGGTCGGTGTTTCCTTTCCAAAGACATATCTCTGGATGGTAAGAATAAATGGGTCATAATAATGAGGTCACCAAGGGATACATTTCCATTTATAGAAAGCTCATAGAACGTCTGTTTCTGATTAGTTGCTTTTATTGCAGCGAATCTCGCGAATTGTCATGGTGAATATCCTTACAATTTCATTCAGGGTATAGCACACCGTTTTTATATCACTAAAATAACACTCGAAGGTATATTCTCCGTTTATATCTACTTATATGGTTGTATACTTGTGTATATTTGTATGTACCAGATACCTATAGGTATTACATACCTACCCTACCTGTCTACGGTGCGCTACACGGAAAACGGATTCTCATAATGGGTCAGGGTCACTGGGGCAAGGCGATTCTTACAATTACTGAACTTCAACGTGTGTTACGAGCGAAAAATTTCCACCTTACCTGCCCCCCTCTCCCCCTTTTCCTATCCATTTTATTCATATTTTTATTTGATTTTTTTTTTAGATTCCATCCCGTTGAAATTCAAACGTTTCGTGAGGGATTTATGGAGCGGGTCTTCTTCGGAGGGTCGAACTGTCAGCGCCGCTGTATATATTTCAACGGTATTTTGCGAGTCTTGCTTCGGTTACGTGTTTTGGAGTATAAAAACGGCTGATAAAAAAAAAACAAAAAAAAAAAGAGAAGAGAGAAAAAAGTTAGGGATGAAAAAGAAAAAGCCGTGAAAATGTAAGTGAGCTATATAATTGACGTAATTGGCTCGTTTGTTGCGAGGATACCCTATAGGGTCAGGTTTAATGAAAGGCTGACACGCACGGTGTAGCTCATATACCATATAATAGTTGTGTAATTTTTTTTTTTCATTTTTTATTCGAGACAATCGGAGTTTTTTTTTGTTTTTTGTATTTATTATACTGCGTAACAATGTGCCGCGTGTCAGTTGATTAAAAGTTTAAATGATGCGGTTGTCGTACGGTCGCATTTCACTCCATGTAATACGTATAGAGTTATAATGTACGGGGAGGTGAAGACGTAAAGTAGTCATTTTTTCTTTCTCTACTTATGCCCCACGGCGTTGCCGCTGGACTACTCTCGACAAAGGGTCACTTTGTTTTCCTCGTTAACACTGTTTTGCTATCATGCTTACGATCAGCTACGGAGTTAGAGAAACTCTAATTCCACGTCCATTCGTCGACCCTTTTCCCAACGTGCGTAACACATCCTCTAAAACGCAATAGGACTTTGGGGGGGGGGGGTAGAACTTCGTTTATTTATCTTTGCCTCGATTTGAGTGCCTGGTCTCGCCCGATGAGCCCGAAGCTAATAAAGCGGGTCGTAGGGATTTTTCAGATTCTTCCAAGAAACTTAACAATTCTTTTTTTCCCCCTTGTCTCAGTCTTTTTGCCAGTCTAGCTAGTCCGCCTTTAGTCTGCTGATACATTAATTGGTCGAACGTCTCATTATTTTATGAACACCGTCGTACCGCCGTGCGTGCGTGTTGCTCCGGTTGTCGATTATTCATCTTTACTAATTAAAAAAAAGAAGAGGAAAAAGGAAACTAGTTTATCGCTATAAAAATTTACAAGTTATCGAATTGTACAGTAACGTCGGAAGCAATAGGGTGGTCATAAATTATTCGATTTTTTCCTAACTTACTCAACTAGTTTCTTCTTCCCATATCCTTGCGAAGAAATTATTGGCATTGGTCGTATAATATATGCCAGATAAGGATATTTAACCCAAATTATATATATGTGCAAATGTAGGTATCCTATGTCGGAGGGCAGGTTCAAGGGGGAAAAGCATCCCTTGTAAGCTGACGGGTCAGATCGATAGCTGAAGACACACGAAACGTAGACGACTGATTGCTGTAATTATCACCCGCGTTCGGGGTATGGCTCAGCTGGTTGTCGGCCTTTTTGTCACGAGTTAATATACAGAGAATCGAGTCTGCGAAATCGATGAGTGTCTCGATTCAATCTCTTGATCGTATTTTGCCTCGATAGAAAATTATTTCATTACCTCGAATTCGTATGGTTAATAACACGCGTACTGCTTTATTGGATTCGCGCGTCAATCAATTGGCGCTCATCAAACACATCCACTGACGCATCGACGTGATTATAATCGGAGTGCTTACTCAAAGCATTTAACACGCGGTATGAACAAAGGCGAACGATTGGAAGAGCAAGAGGAAAAATAAAGCGATTAGAATTTTCACGAATATTGATAGATTTGGAAAATTGCTGTTGCGCCGGCCGTCCGCACGGATCTCGGGGGATTGGAAGGGTGGTGCATCATCCAGTATCGTGTATACCTTTAGAGTAGATAGTCGGGGTATGAGAAGACCTGTTATTCGTAGACAGTATTCTGTAGCAACTGCGTATCTCGATCAAATATTAAGAGTTTTGCAGGTAAAACGGGGGGTGGAAGATATCGCAAACTTTGGTTACGATCTCATGAAATATTTCATTTTACTGGAGGGGTTTGGAACAGGACGACGTTTATCCAGAGAAACTGAACGAGTTGCCGGTGATAGAAACGGTGCGTTATATTTTATTTAATTTTATTGCGATGCGATTTTTTTTTCTACCTTAGTTTCTTTTTTCTTTTTCTTTCAAGAGATTTTTTCCGCGTTAATTTAACCTGCCGTTTCGCGTATATTCAACGAGACAAAAACTAGAGGTGAATTTACCGTGACTTTTATTCCACCAACAAAGGGTTACGTTCAGAAATTATGCAGCTCGAGTAACTCACTTTTATTCTATCCTCCTATGAACGGCTTCTCATACTCATTGTTAGACAAAGTCAGCTCTGACGCCCTTGAACTAAACAAATAGTAGCATTCCTTCGAGCGTTGACTAAGCTATCTCGTAGTGCTTCTGCCGTCTGAGCTGCTGTTGGAAAATTTAACTATTCACAAAATACAGGTGCGATCGATGCGTTGTACGCAACATATCGATGCGTTACGAAATAGATGTAGCGATTGTTTAAATATAAAAATTTGGAAAATTTGGCTCGGAGATATCCAAGGGCACTCGGCATTGAAAAAAAGCAGGAGGAGCAGGGCAGGAGGAAAAAAAGACCAAAGATGGGTAAAAGCCTCGATGGAAGACGGGATCCGTATATTCCGGGGATCCTCGACGGTTCGCAGAGCAGTTTATTACCAAGTTTGCAACTCCGCTCCCTCTACTTCATCGATAAAAGGGAAAAACAAAAAGAAAAAATAGAAACAATAATAAAAAGAGGGTGATCTGGAAACCTGACCTCTGGGAATCGTTGGTCCAAGTATTTCCGGCCGATGAGAGTCACCTCTCCGTAAATTGGGGTGATCTTTTTTCTTTTTTTTTTAGCCTTCTGCACATATGCCGATAGCTTCTTTGTTATTCTCATTTTCTTTTATTCCTTTCCCGCTACTATCGACATGGTTCAATTTCGTCGAAAAAAATTGACCTGTATTTATATGTGTACGGGTATTGTATGTACACCAATTTGTAGCATATTTTGTCGTAAATATTCAACACGCTAGTAATTTCTGTTAATGATCCTTGAACAGAGGCGAACGCTAATGGGCTCGACCTAGGAGCAGGGAAATCAATGCAGTTGATTCGCATCGTTATACGATCTCTGCGGCCTGCAAGACTGCAGCGAAACATAAGGTAGCCGATATTATTTCGTCTCGTTTGATAAATAAAGGTCAAGTTAGTCGGATGATAGAATTTCGCTGTTGGTGTTAATCGTCGACAATGATTTCCGGTAGATTGGGGCGCATCATGGTCGACGTATTGTCTCTAAATATCCACGTCTGTATTCGCCGGTACTTCAAGCCCAGAATCTCGTTAACGACTTCCTGGTCCCGGAGCAATGAGGGCGACGGTCTACATCGGTAAAAACATTTCTGGCCATAAAGTGACTTGTGAGTTAATGACGTTAGAAAATAATTATGAAATATGAAAGTATTTTGTATCATATATTTTGCATCTTCGTATTTCTGCGACACATACGACAGTATAAGAGTTTTGGTATAAAATTTTACAGAACTGACCAGAGATAAGTCGATATACAAATCAGAGCGCGCGTGCGTTTGTCGGGAGATATTTGCAAAAGCTTTAAACTTCTTACGATCGCTGTGAGGAGAACTTTCGTAAAATTTTCAAACTTAAATGGAAAGTGTTCGAGTATTTTGAACTAAACTGCGCTGCTGGATGTGACAAGGTATTTTCATTTCCGTTATAGAAATTTTAGTTTCGACCCGATCAATCCTCATAGCTTTAATGACAACTTGCTCAAATCTACCGAACGGATTATTTCGGTTTAGTCAATCTCGATAGGATACTAATTAAAGCCCACTTGATTGCCTAGGAAGTGCGCGTCGCCGATTCTGCTTTATCGTTTTCCATGCCCAAATCCAGCGGAGGTCTTCGAAATGCATGTTCAGCGGGCGTTCGGATGATCTCTGTCGAATAAAACTTATCAAGCGATCCCGAATCTTCCAGGTAGACAATATCATCATTGGTTAACATCCCATGTAATTTATTATTCCAATTATTATTATTCCTACGTCGAAGTTCCTGTATAGAAAAACTTTATGTAATATACCCGTTACGTCGGATCAAATGAAAACTTTCTGAAACCACCTGTGCGTCCGGACTCAAAGCAATGTTGTTTCACAAAACAAGCGATTTTTGCACGTAATGGAATACCCGGAGAAAATTCTATTTTCCTCCCGATTTTTCTTCTTTTTTTTTTAATTATCGTTATTATTATTATTCTTCTTTTTGTAATCTCATTTTCTTTTTCGCATTACTTTTTTTTCATTCTGTGCTATAACAACGGCGTATATACGCCGTATCGTGAACGTTCATGAATTTTTTTCTACGTTCAAAAAAAAATCTTAATTTAGAAAATTCTATCGACTATCATCCGTTGATCGTTACAGGCATTTTTTAAAAATCGAAGGACAGATTAAGTCTGGTACAAAGTGCGTCAGATTATTCTGCAGACGTTCTTAGGTAATCAACTATTGTATCGACAACGAAACGTAATACAATTATGCTGCTGATCGTTACGGCATTAAGGCTTTCTATATTAGAATCCGCGCGTTACGTCGTCGCGTTCTACCCCGTTGAAATAACGTTTGGTAGTTACGTACATGAGAGTTGGCACCACATACATAAAGTAAGTTCGGGCGCCCCTTTTTTTTCTCGACCATTGCGTGAAGCTTTAACGATTCTGTAACACAACGGCTGCAATAAACGGTGAGCTTATACCAACGATATGTAGTGCTGATGGAAGGCTAATTGACACATCGCTCCAAATTTTTCTTTTCCAAGTTTTTTTTTACCCGTCCCGCGAACCCCATTATACTTTTTATTTTATAAGGGTCAATTTCTTATTCGCGAATAAACGCGAATTTCCATGACCTCGTCCCTCGTTATTTATTAGACCTGTATAGCCACCAAAGCCGCTTGTACAATATCTTGGGAGCGTTCGTGCTGCCCCAAAGGTTATTTATTTTCGCTAAACTTTTGGACACGTACAGGGTCAGTGAACTCCCTTTACAACCCCCGTTGCAGATCGATTCTGTTTTACGCTTTACATTTCTGTTTTTAAGGCTTCGTAACTTCAAACCCTGGTTCCCTTGACCTTTTCATATTTCCATATTACATTTTCTTTCGACAATTTGAGATTCCTTTTCTTTGTCAGAACAATTGAACTTCATCCTGAATACGATGTTCGCGGTATTTTATTTTCAACCAGTTTGTATTCATTTCTTTTACGAGCTTCTTTTTTTGCTATTTAACCGTTCGCAAAAAACCGTGGAAAAATGAGGCCAGAAATATATGCCGCATCTTCCTCATAGCCATCTTTAGACGTCGTTGGGGTAGGTCCGGCTGACTAGTCGTCAAATTATGGCGACCGAAGCTTACGTCATTAGTGGGTAAAATATTCCTTTTCCTAGATCTTGAGTCTAGAGTCTTGAGGTTCAGGTTTCGAGTTTCAAGTATCGAGTTTCGCTATCGCGTCGCAGTTATGCGGTGAATATAATAGTGCTGCAGATAGAAAACGTCGAGAGTGTTCCCAATATCGATATATAGGTATAAGTAAGGGGTGTAGACACCTCCAGAGAGCTACTTATGAATATTTAAACTAAAATAATATTCTCTGTCTGTTCTCATAACCAAAAGCCCTCAGTTTCCAACGAACACGTGACTTACGTTATAACGACGGAAAGTTTTAATCAACGTTATAACGAAGGAAACTTTATAATCACTCCCCGATCAACGACAGCGGGGATAAATCGATCGGATAAAAATGACATGTTAATTCCTCAGCTCTTTATTCTAATCAGATTGAATAATAATGATGATTAATTCGGAGAAACGCGAGTACCTATAATGTATAATATCTGGCGTCGCAGGCTACACGTCTTGACACTGACAAGACAAGGGACGTTTTTTATCGGCTTAAACTAAGGGGGAGGGGCACCCCTGTCTGAAGGAAGTTTGTCGTTTCGGCACCTGTGCAGATGTGCATGATCGCGAACCATATAAATATAATATCTATAGATAAGGGTGACACCGAGTGGAAGTTCGAGCCATATACACTGCGCACAACAATTAAGGGATCACTCGAATTTTGTCGTAAAAAAGACCCATTTTCAAAAGGGTGTAACTTCGTCGAAAATGAACGGATTCCAATAGAAAAAATTGGGATCTGAAGCTTGAAGCTTCGACTTCAAAACTACCATTCTGCATTTTTTTTGTGCACAGTTTTTTCTGAAGTTTGGCAGCCCTGAAGCCATGGATGCAGAAATTTTGCGTTTTGCTTTTTTTTTGGACCATGTGCATCGTGTGTCGAAAGAATTGCACGAAGATAGCGTCACATGGGTTTTGTAGCTTAAAACTTCCCCTTCAAAATGCTTTTTTTTTCATCATCGTGCGATTTTTCATTACCGAGTAATTCGTGTTTGAACCGTCGACTGCACTTTCGTGAGTTGGTGACACTTTGACGGGTACCTCAGTGCTCGTGCGGTGATCTTATATTCATCAAAAATCTCGTGTTGCCTTCTCGAATGATAATGACTCGCCAAAATAAATCTCGCTCACATTACTATTGCCCAATTGTCCCCTGCCGGATAACACTTGTGACGGCCGTCTAAGATCGCGTAAACCACGTCAATTATTAAGTCACAAATCTACACACATTCACCAACTTGCGAAAGTGCAGTCAACGGTTCAAACACGAATTACTCGGTAATGAAAAATCGCACGATGATGAAAAAAAAAGCATTTTGAAGGGGAAGTTTTAAGCTACAAAACCCACGTGACGCTATCTTCGTGAAATTCTTCCGACACACGATGCACATGGTACAAAAAAAAAGCAAAATGCAAAATTTCTGCATCCATGGCTTCAGGGCTGCCAAACTTCAGAAAAAACTGTGCACAAAAAAAATGCAGAATGGCAGTTTTGAAGTCGAAGCTTCAAGCTTCAGATCCCAATTTTTTCTATTGGAATCCGTTCATTTTCGACGAAGTTACACCCTTTTGAAAATGGGTCTTTTTCACGACAAAATTCGAGTGATCCCTTAATTGTTGTGCGCAGTGTAGACGAAATATATCCGTGAGACGATGAGACGCTGCTGGAAGAAAAATCAACCCTCGCGGGTAAATTTACAGCGTGGATAACACCCGGCCGTCTACCCTCTGGCGTCATTTTGGCACAGGGAAAAAAGAAAGAGAAGAATAGAAGCGAAGAGGAAAGAAAAAAAAAACATAATAAAATAATGTAATAACAAGGTCGTTTCGGGGACGGGGTTCGCTCGAGCTTCCGTAGTATTCGCGGTATCACCTTCGAACCACGACAGATGTGGTAGCCATCGATCTTGGAAAAATGACAGCCTTCCTTCGTACACATTTGGTAGGCTATACAGATTCGACGTACGAGTCAATTTCGAAGAACTTCTCATCCCGCTGTACATGATCGTACGTATAAGTGCAGATCACGGGTGATGATATAGGAATGAAAAAAAAAAGAAAAAAGAAAGTACAAAAGATATTTCACTTCATGGTTGAGGGAAGGAATAATCTTGGCCATGAAGTAAAACCTTTAGGTTTTATTCTTCTTCTGGTTATTTTTGTGAAAGAACGTCGAATGTCGTATTCTTATCGAAGAAATAAAGATACTGATTATTGATCAAAAAAAAAAGAAGCAAAAATAGGTATTGAAAAATTGATTCTCGTACATTCGATGGAGGAAAGTTCTTATCTTGGCAAGATGGGTCGATTTTATATTTGATTTTTTTATTTTATTTATCAAATAGATCTCATTGATATTTTATTATACTCGGGCGACGAAGTTATGTGGTTAAGGAGAGAAAAGAAAGAGGAGAGTGAAAAATATTAACGTTATTCAAACTCCACGCGGCCAGGCCACTTGGGGTGGCGCGCCACGATTATACGAGGTTGTTTACCAGCTGCGAATGACGCGAATGAAAGGCAACGGGAAAGAGCGAAAAAGGTTCCAAGGGATTACGGTAACGGAGAAAATACGAAGTGAACGAACTAATGTTGGAGCTTTCGATTTGCTGGACTGTGAAATGAGCGGAGCTTTCAATGGGGCAAGACCAGCTAGCATGGAATAGAATCGCGCTAGACGATTCTAAGGATCCGAGAAAGCTGCGAGGAGCTGCCTTTACTTCCTTTCGGGAATACAGGGCACTGGTGTAAAAATTGCATCTCTAGAGGACCCAACTTCTCTCTGCCTGACCAATCGATACCATCGGCAAAGCGAACACATGACAACGAATTCGTTACTTTTACTATCGATTCAAGTTCAATGCCGACCGGTTGGAGGTCACGGGGTGATCGGAACGCTGTCCAACAAATCGACGGAATCCCCCAGGTATCCGTTACGAATGAAACATGCATGTAACCTTTACCTCGCGAATGCGACCCGCGCCGGACAAATATACCTGGTCCATTTGTAATTCATTGATAAATCACGAGATTATCATGGTATGTCGGCACATTATAGCGATATCAATGTTGCAACGGAACGTACGTGCTCATTCTGTGTTTAACATCCCACGAAACACACCCACGCAGCGTTACCCTACGTGTTCGTACGAGATAATTCCGCTACGTAATTTATGCGTGATGTAAAAATCATGCGAAAAAGCTTGAAATTAAAAGCTCTGCACTACTAGTCTCCCCCTCGCCGCCACTAGTTTTTCTATCTCTTTTTATTCGATTACTTTTTCAAAATGTACGAGTTTTCGATGACCAAGTGTCGAACGAACGAACATCTGGTCAATCCGATCGGACAATACCGTTGTTATTATTGGTGATCCATCGAGTCGTAGTCACGCGATCAATGAAATACATATAGATACAATTCGTTACCGATGCTCGACTACGCGTGGTGGGATGCGATAACGGTATAGCTGTAGCAAAATTGAATTAAATACTTTTCGCGATTCGTTGCGTCGAACGATTGCAATGATTTTTTTTTTTTCCATTTTCATTTTCGCGGATGGATTGTTGTCTTTCACTCGGAAAAGCCTATACATTCGCGTCGTACCACCTTTAGAATATTAGAGACGTTCGAAACGGCGGTTATTTCGACAGTGAAAGTCGATTACTCAATTACAGAGGAACATCGAGTCTTTTTTTTCTTTTTTTTCTTCCGCTTTGATTCTTATCAGAATTTAGAATATGAGAACTCTGAGTCGCACCCTTTTGTACGAGAACAAGCTTACACAGAAATGTATACATATGTTGTTTCGGGTTGAGTTTTACGTGGACAAGGGGTGGAATTAGAGTTTCATTCCGCACTCGAGGGTTAGGCTTTTAAGAACTACGCGTCGTTGTAATATGAGTCGGTAGGGAAATTTGCAGAGTATATCTTCACCGCGGTTAAGGGTCCGAGAGATACGTCGACATTCCATTTGCGAAACCGTTCGTAAAATTTTAAAGCCGATTAAAATGTTAACGACTTCACCCCTGTTGTATATGTATGCACATCGCAGGTATATATTCCGATGAAATGAAAATAACGAAATACTGTTGCGGATATTATCGATATTATTATTTTGATCTCTTGCGGGATGTGGAGAAAGAATATGAAAAGACAAAGGTAAAAGTGATTCGGAAACGTCTCTCATTGTCAGCGAAGTTGAATAAAAGGTGTCGGAAGTTTGCTCAAGATGTGCAGAAGGCGATCGGGGGACGGAATACGTTTGTAATAAATCCTTAAAGAGAATCCTGGAAAGAACAATCCTCCGTCGATTGATGGCTCGAGAACTCCCACGCGAATCGTTTTTCCAGCTATGTATATATGGCCTGATTTTTATCGTTGGTTCACGATCCACTATTTGCTTCGGTAATTGGCTAACCTTATTTTGTAAATACTTGGCGAGTTATTCAATCAGAACAATATTTGTAGGTATCAGATCGTTCGATACTTTACTCTTTTGTTTCTTCCTTTTGTTTGCAATTTTGCAGGTTACCCAAGTCTCATATATACAAACGTTCATCTTTTTACGAAGGAATGAACATTAATATAAGGATTTTTACCGTAGCAGCCACGGTATATTATATCCCTTTAGTGCAGCAGCAATTTCGTCGTGTGCTGATGGCCTGATGCTGCCGTTATTTATATTCTCAGTATATGCGCATGAGAAAATTCAAACAGTGCGTGTTATGTAAAACAGTCTTGCTACCAAGATGATATATAGTATGTGAAATAGAAACTTCGAAAAATTCATTCCCATAATGTCACTTAAGTTCGTTCCTTTCCACCCCTCGGGTACGAAATGATGTAGAAAAAAAGATCCCGATTCGCGTCGCGAAGTTATCCGCAAAGTGAAACAGAGAAAAATTCTATGGGAAGGTTAAAAAACACGCATAAATTCTGGGAGAAGAGAAGCAACTCTTTTCTAAATCCCTGTTTGGAATATTTTTTACTTCCAAAGTTACGAAACACGCCCGCGGCCTATCAGTAAAATCAGAATTCTTGAGGACTGCGGAAATCAATAATTTATATTTCGGATACTTGAGACAGTTTTGATCTTCCTGCCGACCCTTCGCTAAAAGATGCAAAGATGGAGAATGCGACCCTTCAGAAAAATTCTATTTGCGAACTCTTTCGGTCTTAAGATTTCGGAGATGAAACCCTTGGAATTTGTACTAACAGAGAGTTATCCAAATAACGTTAATCGCGCGCTGTACGACTCGCGATAGGGTCAATGTGAATATTTATAAAGGTATTGCAAATTCACGTGATAATAGAAAATTGGGTGGACAACTCACCATCAGTTATTCCGTTTGTTGACCATATTATAATTAACCGACTTACCCGTCCGAATATACATGCAACACGCGATCCGCACCGCATTATATTTAATTGCAAAGGTCTAGCGCAAAGGTAATTCAGCGGTTCCAAAATAGCAAAGTCTGCACGGTCACAACGCTTCCAATTTTGCTAACGATAAGATTCTAATTCACCGATTAACCGAAACCTCTGAATTTATGTAAGTAATACACACGACATTCGTCTATGATTTACATTCGTAAGTTTTTTCGTAGCTAAAAATTACTTTATATAAATGAAATCAGGTATTTTGAAAAATCCCGATTAGGATTCAATAGTAATTACATGATTTTTCACAGATACAGACTTACGACCGCAGTTGAACAGTAACTGCTTCTCACTGAAATCGACCAGTTCGTCGCACGTGACAGTCCAAAAAAGGTAGCACAATTATTCTGAAGAGTTCTGGTAATCTTCTCTGATGTTTTTTCCACCCCTTAACTCAATATTTTTTACGAGCGAAGACATTCACAGTGATTAACAAGGTTGAGCGAATCGACCACGCGGTAAGCTGCATTTGTTTCCTCGCAGGAATTTCGGGGATAAAAATTATTTGAAAACTTGAAAACAAAAGGGTAGCTCGAGCTCACCCCGTGGTATCGGTCGCGAAGCCGCGTGTTAACTGAACGGCGCCTCGCGTCGGGACGACTCGCACCCCTCGCGCCTATGAATTTGAATCCAGAATCAGCGCAGGCGTCGATGAAAAAGCGGGAAATGTTGGAAAGCTGGTAGCAGTACACGTAGAGCACAGCACACGAATATACACGACGCACACCAACGTCTTTTATAGCGTCCTTATGCACCACCGCCAAAATCGATTTGCGAGAGAACGAGGAAAAGAGACAGCCTCTGTAACATCCCGGTCGAGAAGGAGAAAACGGAACACCCCGTGCCCGCATAAATTTTGGGAGTTCACGGTTACCAAGGTCAGGTCATCCCGGTGACCGCCACACGAGTTAGATTCTGGTATATCGCTAGTGCGGAACCGTCGATCCGTACTCTACTGTACGTAGCCGAATAGATAAAACAACATTTTCTCGAGGCTGTCAGACACCGGTCGGGTTCTTTGTCCGTTCATACACCAGGAAAACCTCGAACGATTTTTTCATGTTCGCGAAGGACTTCGGATTAGGCGATATAATTATTGGTATGCCGAGTGCGTAGTTAGATTTGGAGTCTGTTTCATCATCCTGGTTCAGCTTTCCTCTATCCCGATACGCGACCGGATTGAAATTACCCTCTCCATTAGCCCTCGAAGGTTGCAAAGTAGGAAGTGGACGTTTGGTATCATTATCGTTTTATTTATTTACTTGACCAAGTCATCTTCTTTTTTTTTTTATTCCATTCTTTATTTTATATAGCCGAAAAGTACTTCCGGTAGTTGTTTTTTTTTTTTTGTTGCGAGAATCCTATGGGACGTGGGGCGTTGGTAGTCCCTAATTGTAAGTTTTAAAGTATTATGTGTAATATTTTTCAATTTAAATAAATCCTGTCTCGTATCTGGAGGTGGAAGAAAATACAAAACCATTGTAATTATGGGTAGAATAACGCCACGCGTGGGTACTTTTGCTACGAGGACAGTTAAGCCACCGGCGGACAACCTGGCAGCTGTTTTATCCCCAGCTTATCCATCCATCTGTTCGTATTATACGAAACAAACCAGAGAGAAGATGGTACAGAGAAGTAGGAATGGTCGTCGAAGTGTAGCTTTTAGTTTTAGTTGGCTCAGGACGTTTTTCCTCAAATAACTTTCTGACGTCCTTAGAAACGGAGGTAAAGCTGCGTGAAGAATCATTTTGAGAACGTGTCCGTTCACATTCTACTCTAGCATCTTTTTTCTCACCAATACCTGCTACACTTTGAAACTAATTGATAGATGCGTTAAACTTTTTTTTTTTTTATTATTCCTCCGCAAAGCTCGGATCAAGTTTTTATTCACGGATCAACTCGGTAAAGTAAGGAACAGATTACCAACTCCCTTCAAACAGGTATTCTCAAAAATTAATTGCATTCTTTTTTATAATGTAAAGAACGGTGGAAGCCGCTTAGGAAGTTGACAAGTTTTTTATTCATCGGTGCAGATATAACGTAGAGTAGAAATTAGCGGTCTTCGTACACGCGACCCGCATTGCTAACGTAAACCCTGACTAAAAAGCGAGAAAGACCGAGGTCATGCCGATTGAAGATTAAAACCAGAATTCTTATCGCCTTTATTTCAGTCTGTTTTTAATGGCTCACGGTTTTTTCGTAGCACGAAGTTCATTGATTCCACGGCACCATAATTCTTCGCTCGGAAGAATGAACTTCTATTTTTTATTCTTATTCATCTTCTTCTCGATCGTTGCAGCCGTAAGTTTTACCTGCGCTGTTCGCGATTGTCTAGTGAGTGATTTGCGACTGGGGGGTAAACCAAAATTCAATTATAGCTACGCCCAGAGATAGTTCGGCGTAGATCATTTTGGGCAATTAATTTAACAGAGTCGCGTGTATCGCAACGTTACTCCGCATCACTGAACCGCCCGCATGCTGTTAGAAGCAAAAAGCCACAATCTCGCGGTTTTAATAAGTTTAAAGGAGAAACTCGGTGCGCTTAAAATAATACGAAAAATTATAAGTTAGATGTTGCTTGGATTATTGGACCGCGGTGGAGGAGCAGGTAAAAGGTACAATAATACGCGGATGAATAATAATTCCTGGGGATGGGTTCATTAGCATTTTCAGGTAATTTCAGGGTCGGTTTCATCGTATATTTAAAGCGTTGTTATAAACATAGATTGGTATAAATGTAGGTATAACAGCATTTCATCATCTCTCTCCATTATTACACGACAGAATAATTCCGGGTGTTACATTAGTCAGGTCCTTGGGACAGCCGCCGAAATTATGAAAAGCAGAATTTCTCTGATTCAAGAAAAACTTCAAATTCGCAGAATTATTATGCAACAATTTTCTCCGGAGCGTCGACGAAGGGCGAATCGATATCTCGAAACGTCTGTATAAAATTCAAGAATTTCGTTGATCTGGTGAAACTGAATCCCTTTATTGCTATATCATATTCGTCGTAAGGGTGATAAAACATCGCCCCATAACTTGGGTGTGGTCAATCTATAGGCAAAAAAACAAAAAAGAAAAAAGAAAAACGAATCATGTATCAGCCATGTTAGGCATTATACTGTAAGGCTCGTGCGACGTTTGACGTCTGACGTTGCCATACGTTGATGACGTGCGTAAGTAAGTACTGAAAGAATTTTATCCATTTACTAATATGTTCATCGACAGTTATGATTAAAGGAGGGGTACGAAAATAGAGAGAGAAAATAGAGCAAATAACTAAGTCTATTTCTTTTATCCTTCTTATTGGTTTCTTTTTTGCATACGTGCGAGCGTATCTATAGATAAATTGCCACCACGTGCTAGACACCTACGTCCTAGAGTTGGTACGTGACTTCCGTTGCTGTACTACTAGAAGCGGGACAAGACGGGGAAAAAAAATTATCCTCAACTAGACTCGAAGAAAACACACTAACTTACTTTCCAACTAGGACTTCATTCACGAATTACTAAATATACAAGGTGCAATGTGATGCGAAGTGGTTCCATCCCGCCATGTTAGTGGGGCTAATGGGTTTCGCCGTGACATCGATACTCGCTGATTTTTGGAAAAAGTAGATTGAGGTGTATCCCCGGGAGTCTTTCTCCCTGGATTAAATCTCCGCGAAAACTGGACGTCACGAATCCGTTCGCAAACACCCACTGACAAGATGTTCCTTCTGTTTAGTTCTGTATGGTAGAAAATGCCGTGAGCGCGGGTCAGGGTCTCGGACTTACGGGCATATTACGTCGCGTGGTACAATTCCGATTTTTATATCTGGTCCAGAGTTTATCGTTTGGCAAAACTTTTACGATTTTCACCATACTCCGACCATTCTAGTTTCGGTTTCAGTTTAATTCAGCAACTCGTTTCACGGAACGGTATCTCCGACCTATAATACATCGACAAATTTTATACGCTCACTTTTATTTTTATGATAAAAATTATGAAAGTATTTTTCAATTTGCGGACGCGTCCGATATCTATATCGGTCGCCGACAATCGAGCTGAGTAGTCGCTGCTTTTGATTTTTTTTTGTTTCGCGAACGATTTGATTGAATCCGAAGCGAATTAAAAAAGAATTGTCAAAGGTTGCTACGATATTCGTTCGGAGTATTTCCCAATTTAATCGGTTGATTCAGAAAGATTTTTACAATTTCTGTTCGATCAAGGCGTAAAAGTGGTCCGAATGAATTCGCGAGATGAAATTCCTGGCCTTTTATAATACGTGTACGTTTGGCTGATCGTGAGCCTCGGTAATCTCTTCCGCTACGACCATAGCAACAACGATGGAATCGTCGAGAATTCCATCCCGCGCCGGTTCATACGAGGCGACTCAAAACTCAAAGGTGAGCCGAACCTCTGATCTGATGTTGGATAACTTCTGGCCCGATTGTCCTCTGTTGCGTCACAGGTATCAGAATTCCTCTTTGACCAACGTACCACTTCGATTATTCTCACCACCAGCCATCGTGCCAAAAACATCCCCCGTGTAAACACCCTTTCCATGTTTGCATTATCCAACAGGATTTCATGGAACAGGTGTCTAAAATGTCTTCGTTTTTCTGCTCTTTTTTTTTGCCCGATCAGAACCAATGGAATGCGCGTTTTTTTTTTTTCATCTTTTCGGAAACCCTTGTCTCTGGTCTCATCGACTGGTAAGTTTCGGAGGCGAAAAATCCTCTGAGAAAATAACGTTCCTTGAAAGATAGATTGAAAGTTTGGAAAATTTCAAAGGTATCACATCAATCGTAATCCCTTTCCTCAATCGGGGTTGTTTCGGAAAAAAAATTAGGGTGTCTAAATTCTGATCGTTCGATATTGCCGTTTTCTTTAACCAGATACGAAGATAAAGCGCGATTGTGTACCATTATTTCAATAAGAATCTGGAAAGAGAATTTCGCGAGTATTTTTCCCATTTCTCTTAGCCCCAGATGTGGATCCCCCCGTCCAAAGCACCTCGGTTCAATTACGCGAGATGCGTCGTTTCGGATGCTGCAACTTTTACTTTGCATAATGTGATTCTCTGGTATGGGGCTGCTGAGTGTAACGCAGATATAGTTTTAGCTGCTGACTCTTTGGAATTACGGAATTGAATTTTGAATGAGGTAGGTCAGAGAAGAAAATTAATTAGTCAGAACTCGACTTATACGCGACCAAGTCATGCAGTGCAGCGTGAAATTAGTAAGATAATTGCAATTGCTAAAACTGTAATTCTCCGAAAGTTATTACCATTTTTAAAATCCATGCTTTTATCGGAGCAATTATATATTTTATGGAGGGCAGATGATGTTGATCAGCTTTGTATATCGAATGTTCTTACACTGCTGACCACCGCAACAAATGCTACATTATGAACGAGCACATGACTAATGAATGAATTATTCTATCGACATCACATTTCCGACCTTCGTCCTTCAGGATCTACTTTTCTCTGACCCCTGAGATTTTTTCGGAGCTGGTGCTCTCGTCGATTGACGGGTCAGACAGTTTTTCATTTTTAATTGACTTCGAGGTATCCTTCTCTGATCTCGAAGGCGTTGACGCTTCGTCCTTTAGATTTCGACCCACCCTTTCGTTTTCCTCTGGTTTTTCTAAATCTACACAAGCGCAGGTTGTTTCCATCTTGATTTTTGCCGAGCTAAATCGACTCCTCGGTCGCCCGCGTTTCTTCAGCTTCCTCTTCCGACCGCCCCTAAAACAATTTAAAAAAAAAATGTTTACCATTCGTTGCATCAATTGAATAAGAAACTGGACCACCTTGACTTGTGCTTTCTTATCCGCCTTCCATATTTCGGCTTTTTAGTCCTCGACTTATTAGGCAAACGTTGCGGTGATGACGTGCTACTGGGTACGGATGATGGAGATCTCCTCCTTTTTTGAGCGCTTAAATCTCCTCGCCGACGGAGAAGCTTCCGTTCCTCACTCGTGCAAGTTCTACTCCCTCGTCGAAGTTTTTGCCTCATTCCCCGCTCTCCGTCGCTTCCGGCGTCTTTTTGCGCTATGAAACTTCTCAGGGCTGACGAGACTCGAAGCACCTGACCATCGGAGTCTGAGGGTACGAGGTAACCGGTTTCGACTCCAAAAGAAAGAGCTTTGCACATGTATTTCTCCGCGCGCTGTTTCCCTGAGAAATACGTATGAATTTCGTCGGAAAATTAGTTAAGTTTTCGACTGAAATTGTTAGCCACGTGTAGTTCTCGTAATGCACTTGATGGGATATAATACTTGCGTTTGAAAGATGCGCGATGACTGTAGGGATCTGGAAATTTTCTGATCTTCTCAGCGTTCTCACGAGTTTTACTGTTCGATGACATTTTCGAAAATCTTTTCCCGAACTATTCGCGACGGCAATTTACTCTAGCGCGTTTTGACGATGGAGAATCAAAAATCCGAAGCTATTATTTACGTGATCAAAAAATTTGGGGGAATCGCAGTCATGATTTAAAAACAAATAACAATCTTCGATCGCAGTCTGAAGTGCGCGGTGAAATCGTATTATTTTCTCTATCTTCCCCTGCAGTTTCGAGTTCGTGAATAAGAATATAATAACAGCCTATTTCAGATTACGCCTAATCCGGCCGCGAGTTTTGTTCACGCAGTTATTGAAACCTTGAAACTTGTACGTCGTGAGAGTATTAAAAATGAGAAAAATATTTTCATTGAATTATTTATATCAGACATTTCTTTGTGCAGAGCTACCCTATTTGATAACGAGCTCGCGTCTGCTGCAGAAAACGTCTTAAACTTATAGAACCCAATTTTTTAAATTGATATATTTGTACGTAACAAAAGTCTGCATGGCAGGTACAACGACCCGCAAAAATATTTTCAAGACTACAATTATCTCGACCGTTTTCGCGAGGCGTGAATAACAAAGGGAATTATTATTCAAATATACGAAAATTGAACAAGTAGAATTCAGTTCATGGAAATAAGTTGGGCATATTATATATAATACACCTATATACAGTCGAAGTTAAACAACGAAGAAATGAAAAATTAACACCAAATGGATATTTTTTTGCTTCATAATACGAATTTCTGAATTATGTATTCCAGCTACTCTAGCTAAGCGTGATCCACGGCAATTTGCTCTTTGCGTTTAGATTTAACTATAATAAACTCTGTTTACACCTGAGGTGTAAAAACGAGACGAAAAAGTGCTTTACAGATGATTGAAAAAATCGGGTGTTTTAATACCCCGCTTATTATTACAGAGCCGCATTCAAAGTAGTAGTTAAGATTGATTTACCGCACAAAAGATTATCGCGGCCCTTTTGCACCTCATATTTTGACGTGAAAAAACCGATGCCCTCATATCAGAAAGAGTCAGACAAAATTAAAATCCCGGTTAACAAAAAAGTGTGACGTGTATGTTAATGCGAGTAATGTGCGCGCGTTCGCTTGAGGAAAAAAAAGGAATGAAAAAAACCGGCTAGAAAAAGGAGACGAGAAATGAAAGCAAACGTCAAACGTAAAAGGTTGCCAAACGATGTCAGAGACTTTTTTCATAACACATTACATACTTTTTCACATTACAGAGGACAACCACGAATATGTATATATGTACGTATGCGAGGATCCGGCGAACCACGAGCACACGCGACACTGACATAGTACGACAATAAGTTTTCCATTTTAATCAACTGAACGTTAATTATAAAAGATATTTTGCATAGCAAAGATCGACGGATGAACTCTCAGATTCGTTGTTTAAAAAACAAGCCTCTTCAACGAGAGATTAAATTGCGGTGTGAGTGACGTCATAAAATTGCAATTCTAATTCTAGTTCTCCTTGATTTTATCATCAAAACTACCATCCCTAATTGTTGGAGGATCGAAGTATTCCTCATTGTTCTCATCTGGTTGATTAAAATCGATCGGTTGATTGCTCAGTTCCTCCGTTTTGTTCTCGTTGTCAAATTTGGATGGAAAATTTTTCCCTTCTTCCTCCGCCGTTTGTCTCCTGCTTCCGATATCCTCGATAATATTTTCCAAGTTGATGAGCTGGAGACTATCTCTGATCTGATAATGACGCCGAGGGAAGAGCGCGGGCGTTTTGTTATACCTGGTAAAATAAAGTGAGAGCCCTGATAAAACATGAGACGGTGGTTGGAATTTAACGAAAATATTATCTCAACGTGAAGCTGCGGCGGTTCACACCAGATATTAGACGTAATTTTTTTGTTCTTCTTTTTCTTTTTACCTGCTCGTGCTCGGAGCAATCCATTTTTTACGCCCTCCCTTCTTTTTCCTTCCCCCAAAGTGGTTCGAAGAAGACTTTGCGTGATGCACTTTGCGTTTCTTTAAAACGTTGCAGTTACTGACCGAAGTTTGACATCGTGCATTTCTAACTCTGCAACGACAATCTCTACTACCCTCTTTAGATGCTGAACACAAACTTCCGGGATTTTCTTTGCGAGAAAAATTTCCTGTTACGCTGCAGCTTCTCGTTCTTCGCTCAAGTTCTCGATGATTGCTCTTGTCATTTGCGGTGCACCGTTTTATCTTCCTCTTATCCGTTATCCGCTTTCCGGTTTCGGTTATATGCGACAAAGAAATTGCGTCGCGAATCCTATCTTCTTTTATTGAAATCCTCGAGCTTTCCCGTCGGTTTTTGCTGTCCGATTTAAAAGCCTGGTAAACGCACCTCGCTGCCCACTTTGTGCCTGTGAACAATAGAACGCATTATTAACGCAAATTGATCATGGCTTCTAGGAAAACATTCCGATTGCCATAAAAATATTTTGATTATACATTTTTATTGGTTTGCTCAGGTTTACTTACCTCCGCGAAAAGTAGAGATAATGTATTCCATTATCGACTGGATGTACGAGGGCGGCTTTTCCTGATTCGTGTCGCCCGAGGAATCTTGTAGGGCTAAAATTCCTGAGGATTGATTCGAACCCACGAAAATATTTCTGGATTTGACGTCCCCAGCTGCTTGTAGAGAAAATTTTTTTTGCCAATTTCTGCGACAACCACGTCGCCTCGTTTTACGGGTGTAACATCTTTTTATCGTCGGACCATTCGCTCCTTTGTAACGTTTCTTAGGTGGACAAACTTTGTGGATGATTTCAGAAGATCCATGAACTCGTGGACGAAGTCGGTGTAGTATTGTTTGCGACAAATCAGTATTCCAAAAATTATCTTCCGATGGATTCGAAGCGCGGAATTGGTGGTCGTGCGAGTGACAAGCGCGAGGTTTTTTCTTCGGGGCCATTTGGGGCGAATATAAACACCGAATGATCGACCCGATCTGGAGTTGGAAACGGAAATTTACATTGGAATATGGCGGGAGGTGTGCCGTTAATTTTTGAGTAGTAATATCGTAATTTTGTTGACAGGTTTAATGACAAAAGTTAAAATAGATTATCCAGGTTCCAAACTTTCGGAACAACTGCGTTTCTATTACGCGTTACTTCGCTATGCCAAATTCTAATGCGAATGGCGAAACGAGCGCAATGTTCATGCCGTGAATGCAATTATTTCTCCATCACGCGAGTTACCCAAATTTATATGATTCGCGACTCACTTCTCGTCGGGCAAAGTAGTAGGAATATACACAACGTGATTTCTTTTTTCTGGTTCACGGCATTTTTCTCGGAGCCATTTTCATCAGCTGTCTTTTATTCTTTTAACGTGAAAAAGAAGCACCGCGGATAAGATGAAGCCTGTAAAGTAAACAGAGCTCATTGTTTGACTATTTTTTAATATTGTTTTTTAGCCCCAAGGGACCCAGAAAAATTCACTCCAAATTAAAGGTGAAACTCCATTCTCGGGATCCCGAGATCTTCTCGACTCTGCATTTTATTACATCCTATTCCTCGTAAAGTGCGTGAGGAATGAGAACGTAGATGCGTATACATAAAAGTCTGAACTATTCAGAGGCGATATATTTCCACTACTAAAAATGCCGGGGATGCGACATTCGGTTCAAGGGTGGAAGGGCAAAGGTCACGAACTACAAGTACCCCTTATTTCCTTTAGACCATCCAGACCGTTCTGCCGCACGTACGTACAGATATTGACGGTTTTTCACTACATTGGATCCCATTTCCAAACAAATGATCGGTGAAGATAGCCCTGTGGATCCGACTCTCCTATTTTTATATTTTGTTCCATCCAATCGTGATGAATTTCGTATACCTATAGCCGAAGAGAAATAAAATAAATATAAAATGAATGAATCGATTGAAAGCCGCTCGTTATTGATTTATTAATTTTGCTAAAGGAATAATTCGGTAGTCAGGCGGTGAAAAATAATTTTCATGACAAAGAGTGATGGAACATAAAATACCGGCTGGTTACACAATAATAACGTCTATTCGAAATCGTTTCGCGGAATAATAACCGGAGACGTAATCCAATGTCGCGACCTCAGTGTGGAAAAATATCGTTCGTAAAAATAGAGGCACAGAATATTCCGAACCAATGTAATTAGGAGATCCTTGTAGAGGATATTTTTTATCGATGTTAAAAATTCAACATCCGCGCACCCCCTTAGCTCACAACGCAGCTTCTGGTTTTAAAGCAATCGGTTCGGAATTTCGCGTCACGACGCCTAGAATCACCCCTCGTTCGTTTCACTAATCCAAAAATTGAGTTTCGACGTTCGAGTGGGCTAAGCTGCAGGGGGTTGCGACTCGTGCCAGACATAATTACCATCCCTTGTTATGTCAGGGGTTGAAATTTAGAGGTCTGCAATTTTAGTCTACATTTAGTTTGCAGTTTCAAGGTACATTGTACAAATTAATGTTTTATACCGGCTGGCTATGGCACTTTATCTGGCGTCCATCTTGCCTATTTCGTATGACTATTCGTTCGGAATGTATAGAATGTTCTTTCGAAGGATCTAGAACCTTGTCATCACAGAGCACACGCTCCTCATTTGTTGAATTATATTCACTCGTCTATTTTTCTACATACCGGAAGATTGCTACCCAGTGACTAACAAACCTGTGATCACAAGCTCCTCACGCTAAAGGATCACAGAGTCATTATTTCCCATTCACGTTGACAGTGCTATCCAGTTGATCATACAAGTGACCAAGTCTAATCCGTAGCTGATGTTGATAGATCGAATTACGGACGACGCGAGTTCATGAAAACTCTAATTATGGACAATCATCCTGACTGGTGTGCATAATTACCTACTCTGTTTTTGACTGGATAATTCACGCGACATTTACCTTTTTCTAGCTCTCCCGTAAGGTTAGTTTTCGAACATAACATATTCATTCTCCATCAAGTCAGGTTACTGTTCCAAATGAAAGAAAAAAAAAATCAAATTTCTATCAAACGCCCGTGTGGAAACCATAGCGAAATTTAGTCTTCCATAGAATTTTAACGCTCGCTTGACTGTCGGGAATTCCAATCAACCGTTTAAACTGGAACTCCACTAAATTATACCTGCAGGTCGGTTTGAACAGAGATTGTTACTCAACGTTACTAAAAGTTTTCCGCACTCAGTCAGTTTGTCGTATAGTAACGAAGTTAATTATACATCAAACGGAATTAAAAAACGTCCCCCCTGCCCCCAGACTACATCAAAATCCCCATTACCCTTTAGCCCAAGGGATATGAAACACACGTGCGGCATCAGATGTATACGGGTGACGTCTACGAGCAAACCATTTCGCGGTCGTGTATAACCGCGCGCGCGGATTACCCCAGACCCGTAATAATTCTTGGGCGCAATCAGATCTGTGAGATCCGCTACATACTTCGGTGGTGTCCTCCTGAATTCCGTTGCTCCAGGTTCGGTCAGCTTTGTGACTTTGTTGACCGCATAGCGACCGCCGAACAGCGGAAGGCGCAGAGCGTTGTGTACATATGTACAACTATTTATTTCCCAGGAGGATTCTCAGTAGGCTAAAGTCAGATTTAGTTATTACAGATGTCGTGAAAAATGAATCGAACTTCAACGATGTGGATGTAAATTGGAATCGAAAGTAAAAACAAAATTAATAAATAAATCCGTCTTTATAATTATATTTTTGAATAATAAAAGCTCTCGTAAAGCGAGCCGTTGATTCGAGGACGGAGGGTGAACACAGTGATTTTCGATTTCCGTTTGAGGAGCGGAATGTGGAAATAGGTCAAGGTCATTCGGAACGGATGTCCGTGCAGGATACGTAGGTATACTTATAGGTATAAGTAACCGAGCGAGATCCGTAGCAGCGGAACCTCGTTAGAGAAGCTCGACGGTGGGGAAGCGATCCTGTGCAACAGCCAGCTGGTTGATTACGTTCGCTATACTGACCGCAAGCATTAGAACTGAGATGAATTACTCCTTGACCTTGAGCAGATTTCGGTATGTACCGGAATTCAAATTGATTGATCGAATTCCGAATACGTAAGTACCCACGATTCACGGCTGCGTTCTGTCGTGCGAATCGATAAATCAATTCCTTCCGCAGAATTACTTACTTTGGTCACCCACAAAATTTTCGTCGTCGCAAGACTTTTATGCCGCGAAAATAAAAGGGAGGGGTTAGAAGAGGTAGCAATCGGAGACCCCATTGGTTAATACCTCCCATGACCAACGAGAAATTGTCTGTGAAATTGAACGTTGATGTTGAAAAGCCCGGATCTCGGATTAGCTCGTGAATTGTTAGCTCCTTTTCGTCGAAAAAAATTAGGGTGATGGTATTGTCAATTAAAAGACTTCTCGTTGGTAAAGCGTATTCATCACCTGAATTGTGATTAAATCAATCATTTAAAGGCGGTGAAGCTCGAGGAGAATCGGATAAAAACGAAGATTTTATTATCTCTGCGCTCACTTCGGAACTGGCCAATTTAATTTGCGAACTGTCAATTTTCCGCTTACAAATTAGAATGAAAACCAATTTGCAAATTCTTGTCAATTACCTAATATTGAACGAAACGTGGATAGTCGTGTACTTCGGTCCATGAGCTAATTGAGTCTTATTTGATTTACACTCGGTCGTTCCGAAAATATTTTCATTGAACTTAAAACCGGTGCAGAGATCTAACTGAAAGCAAAAAAGGGTAGAAAATCATCAAGAATTTTACGGAATCGCTACTTGTATCGTCGTCCATTTTACCCTCAGCTGCCTCGAGCGAGGAATAGCTTTTGTTTCACGTTCAATGAATTTTAAGGTAGCCTTGCCTCGTTTACTTTTCTCTTCATGACATAGCTTTATTCCGAAATGTTGAAGAGGGAATTCTAAAAAAGCATCGAACAGTGTGCTTTGATATTCTCAGTTTTGTTGGCCAAATAATTGATTTTTCTACATGATATCTACGGAGAAATGAGAAAGAAAAAACATAAATAACTCCATAACGCGGATATTAATAAATAATGAATAGGCCGTAACATTCCTCGACTGAAATGCTACTTCTCTCTTCAAAGTCAAATACAACCAACACGGTCACCGGGTTAGCTGTTGAAATTTCTGTACAAGGGGCAACCGAGCGGGTCGTTTATTTGACTTGGAAATACGAAAATTTAACGAAAGACAATTAGAAATAACAACGTTTGGTAAACTTTAGGGAATGAAAAAAAGAAAGAAGGAGAAAAAAGGTTTCTACAGAAGTAAAAATCACACGCAATCGGGCCTACCGAGTCGCAGCGTACGTCGTCTCCATATGCGGAAAATAATCGATAATCAACGCACGTACGTTCATCCTAGATTCACGGGTATGTCGTACTGTGGTGGTGCAGCATTTTGTATCACTAGATTATTCAACACACGGTTGTACACCTCTTCGAGCGGCGCGGCGGCGGCACCGTGGCATTATTTAGTTTACAAGTCTACAATATTCTGAATAACCAGAAACAACGCGGGCTGACATCTCCGTTAATTGTGCCGGGACATACAGCTCCCGCGTGTCTATCTCTAGAGAAAAATTTTCATCCCGAAATGATTAAAACAATCCGAACACGTCCGTTGTATTTTAATTCGCTATATTGATCCCCGCAACATCCGTATATAACCTGCCGGTCTTTGGAACGCTGATTTTTGACGGCCGAATTACGAACCGTGACAAAATACGAGCTGACGTTGCTCAAAACTTAATAGTAGTTAGTCAAGTAACGTAGTCGGGAATTTCTCAATGAACGTACTCCCGAATTTCAGAAATTCCTTATGGAATATGCGAGGCAACGAACCATCCCCTGAATATATCCGTTCTCCCAGAATCTCTTTCAGTCTGAAATACGGCATGTATACCGAAGTTTAAGGACGATGACGTTAACCCAAAGTTCTAATTTTGTATAAAGAGGAGTCTCCTCTTCAGGACGACACGTCTACACGAAAGTGAGGTCCTGTTTCTGAATTCGGGTAACAACGTCGACGTTATAATCTAACCGTGTCTAGTCTGCGGTCATTGGTTAATTGTAATAAATCATTTATTCGTAAATTTATTGTACGCTTATTAAGTTTGCAATTTCAGGGTGGATATCTGTGTACATCCGTAGGAAGTATGTTAACGAAGTTTTAATTTCGTTATACATAGCGGAAGGAAATTCTAATTCTAACATTACTCTGACAAACTACAGTGCTAATCCTACTCAATTCTCTTTTGCATGTATGTAGTTCAAGTTCGTGGGATTCGTTAAATTCCCCATCCACTTTGAGCTCTGCCTGCATTTCACAGTGCATCAATTAACCAGCGCTTATTATTGAATTTCAGACGGTCGCCGTGAGATTCTACTGGGAAATTACATCTTAATGCGATGGAACCTAGTTGGGCTTGACTGCAGGAGGTAATCGGATCTTGAGATGTTCCAACCGCACAGAAACCACGATTTATTACGTTAAGAGGAACTCAATGTACAGGTATACATTTATTTCCTTGATAAAAAAAAAAAAAAAAAATACATTTATTTCACGCAATGCGATAAGAAAACAATTCGAAATTTGCATTAAATTCATTTTCCAATTTTTTTTATTCAAGTTTTGTAATATGTAACGTGCATAGAAACCGCCATTTGTGCATAGGTAGAATTGACTATTCTATACGACGTATTTTATATAGCATTAACTATTTAGTTTCACTTCGATTCATCCTCATACTGATTTTAAATCTTATCATATGTTTTTCCCACTCCTATAAGTCTCGGTCTAATCCAAGAACAATGACAACACTCGTACCGGTTTGTTTACCTCGACGTTGCGACGCCCGTTTGGCTCGGCATTTGGCTGCGTAACTCGACGCGCTTAACGGCGTCTCCGTATACCGAGTTCCGAAATAAATTGTACCTCGTTTCGACGGACGGAGTTTTAAGATAAATAATTAATTCGTATATTATTTAAATAATTCTAATTCCCGTTAATTTGAAAAAATACTTCGGTCTGTTTTTTCTGCACAGGGAATTCCGCAACACGAATTATTTCTGTAAACGAACAAAGATCAGGTACGCTGCCTCGCATTATCCGCTTCGTGGTTTGCACTTGAGATTCGAATTAGATTCAAAAAAAAATTCTGCAGCTACATGGACGCGAGATCCTCGTCCTCCGGACCGCGAGGAATGGTGAGATTACATTTTAATTGTTTTCACAAAGTTCTTACGTCGCGATTTGTCGTCGTACGATTGTCTCGTGGCCCTGAATTGAACTAATTCGGTCTGAATGAAGAGTGAAGCAATTCAACGCGTTGTTGTTGATCAAACTGGTACCCGATTTGCAGCGTAACTTACGGAAGTTGCAGTCTGGACGAGACCTCCGAGGTTTTTGGACTACAAATAAGGTGGTGAGATGTTATTTGTCATGTATATCATTTTTACTTTTATGCTTAAAAATTTTCTCCCCGACGTAATTCGTCGATGCGACTCGTATTGTCTGGAGTTGGCGAGGACCTTCAAGGATTTCGTGAAGGATGTTGATCAGGAATCATCAATCAGCGACTGCTACCGTTATTTTTTCATCATTTCGAACATCAATCACCATTTTACAAATCCATAAAACATTTTTTTGGTTTTGTTTTGCGATTCCACAGTCATTCCGATGGCGCCGAATTCGAACAACCCACCCTGTCCAGCTCCTCATCCTCTCGTACCCTCGTGTCAAGAGACCTGCTGGTGAGCCCTCGCATTTCTATGCTTTGAAAAAAAACTTGAACTATTGGTAAGTAGCCGATGGTGTTTGCTGACGCGCCTTTTTGCGCGAATATGCTCGCGCGATTTTTCTAAAAAAAATGTTCATAATTTCCTTTGCCATACTTCGGAAAAAATATTTTCTTTTGATCATGAACCAGCGTTGAGTTCGAGCTAAAAATAAAAATAAAAAAATGAATGAATGAAAAAAATGGTCGGTGGTAAAAATTGGGCACTTTGGGAACAGCTGTATGAATCCAATCTCTTATTTCAATCTATAAAATACACCACCAGCTGAGGGCAGGACAGATATTCTACATGACTTAGCTTTATAGTCGGACCGTGTTGGGCAGTTCAGGGCGAAACTTTGGCGGATTTGCTTCCCTAACGGTGGTAGAGATGTGAAATTGGCATAGAGCCCGAGGAAGTTTCCTCCCCATAAAATCTGTTTCTGAATAGATACGTGGTGGCTATATACAAATTTCAAGGGGGTCTACCGGCGAATGTGAGATAGGTACGATTTTTTACGGTATTTGCGTTATCAATTCATCACCTCGTTAAAGAAGTAAAAAAGAGAAACCGATTACCAGACCGGCACCTGATTTTATACGACAGAAAAAAATAAGTTCACCTTCGTATATGTACTTGTATGAAGGAAAGTTGAAAATTGAAGTGCAAATTTATCGTTCGGCCAAGAAAGAAAGAAAAATCTGCCGGGGAAAACTAACGCTTTTTTTCCGTTTGTCTTTTACCTACAGCGCTACTTGTTACGAATAGTTACGTATATAGAAGGTGCATGAATTAATTGCCGTCGCATAGATTTCTGTAAAGTACATCAACGATGGTTATGATTTAATTATAGACACTGTGATTATATAACATCGTGTTACCGGTTAAATTTACACTGCATATAATTCACCTTTAATGGTCAGCGCGGAGACTTCGTCCTTCGCTGGCAAATACGTCAGTATCGACTCAAAATATGTATTTTCATTTGTGTTTGCTCTTCATAATCAGGTGCTAAAGATAAATTATTTCTATATATATACTGCGCTCCTCGTCGCCTGTTGCCCCAGAACAAAATGAGCTAATCAAGACGGATACACTCATACCATTGCATTCGTTCGTACCCTCGTCAGAATTATTTTTGTCAGATCAATCCCTGCGCAATTTATATTTTCGTATACCCGATAATGGTTCCACTGGCCAGGGTCAAGATTACAAGCTCCTCCCATAAGTGAACAAAAAAATAAATCAAGTAAAATGAAAAAGGAGAACGAAATAAGAAAATATAATTAGTATTTCGCACCTCCGTTTCGTCTGACATATGTTCTAAATGTATTTATAGAAATATATTAGGGACGCATTCCGTCTGTAATTGGAGGGCTAATTTAAAAGAAATTCACGCCTAACGTAGTGTAAAATTTTCTGCACCCCCAATTATATTTCTTTTCACATTCTCGTTAATAATGAAACAGATTTTACGGAGCAGACTTGCGGTATGCTCGCTGCTTTAACGAGCTTTATTGTATTTGCAAATTTGTAAAAAAAAAAAATTTTAAATCAAAAATTATTACTTGTATAGATTTAATTTCGGTCGAGTGGAGTAATTTTTTCGGCTGACAAATGATGAGAGGAATGCACATATTTAGGGTGTAAATTTTGGATATAAGGTAAACTGGATCTTCCTCCGACGATCCTTTACGCGACTCCAGTTGGCATTAGAACTTGGGACCGTCTAGGCGCACGTGTATAATGTATATTCAAGTTCGTCCATTGAATGAAATATGGGTCAGAACTAGCAGCTGCGCTGAAACTAGATCAACTATTGTTCCACGGGTATCCTGGGTAAATTACCTCGGCGTCCACGTGCTTTGAAGGAAACCTGCGGCAGATTTGTCGTTGAATGCGTGGGCCGAGCTAATTTCACCGGCTAATACAACAGTAGCAAAGACGAAATGAAGTAAAAAAAAAAGGTACGAAAGAAAAAAAAAACCACGAAACGCTCGGACATCCGTAGCCAATAAGAAAGCGGGGCTTTATGAATGATCGCTCCGTAAATCCAGAAGCGTCTTAGCTACCAGCCTCAAGGCATAACGGCAAACATGTACGTAGCAAACAAAAGCTCTTAGCTCGAAAACTCATCAAAATATAATTAAGCGATTCTTTATAATATAATATATATATTACGCATTATCATTAGTTTTATTAATAAATGGCGATGTATAGCGGTTGAAAATTCGAACCGCGCGCGATTATCATGTAAGGAAAACGATACGTCTTGGGATTCAACGCGTATTGGAAGTGAAGGAAAAATTTCATTCACAATTTTATTCACATCCACCTTCCTTTCTTTTTTTCTTCTCCCGGTGTATCATATTACGCGATTTGTGTCTCCGTTGACGGGCGTTAATATTCTTCGCTCTTCGTTCAAGTTTATCCTGAAATTCTTGAGGTGTGTATCACGTCTCACTTAGGCGTTACCACCTAACAATCTTTCACCCTGTGGAAGTGGTATAGGGATATTAAAAGCTGGCTGCACCTTTTCGCGAGGAGTTATTGGCGCTGGGAACCCCCGAAATTAGGAAGGATAATAATTCAAGTCTCAGGATTCGTGCCTCCTGGAAAGCTACTTTTATACCAGACGTAAGGGGTTAGGTAATAAAGTCGCGATATTCACGCTGTATCAAACCTTTCGAGGATCAAGACATAACTACCTAATACGACCGGATAAGCAAGGCCACTAAACGCACGTGTGCCTGTTCAAGATTACACAAAATAAATTAATCGGAAATAATTTTTCTCGGGCAAATGTTACTCGGCTTTACGCACACGTGATTTCGCGTTTCAAATAAAATACGTGATACATAAACCGGAATCCTTATAAAAAAATTTTGAAGAATTTTAGGGCGCGTTCATTCCTCCATATCGGAATTCTTGCAGGTACGCGGAATTTTCCTTCTGTTTCGATTTTTTTTCCTTACGCTTTTTTTTTCTTCCTCGCGTATGTGTCTGTTCATTTATTGCTGTGATTTCTTCTGCGCTTTTGCTTTTGTAGTTGCAACCAGTCAACCCGATGAGGGTCGAGAGATGTTATTTGTAAAAGTCTAAAAGAAACGGTTCTTATACCAAGAGATTGAAAAACTTTCGCTTTATTCTTTTCCCTGACTGATACATGGTTTCTGAACTGCGTGCTCTTCATTTTCTACCACCAAACAGAACGGAGATTCGTGTATATATTTTATACCTCGAACGATTTTAGGGTTAGCGTGCAGGATTGTCTCGTGTTCGCAAATTTTTTTATCGCGCGTAATTTTTTTGTGCCTGAACACAAATTTCCCTGGTTAAATTACAGTTCTGTCTCTTCCAAACCTGATATTTTAATTGGAAATCAAACACTGCAGGGATGATAATCAACGGTAAATTGCAATGAGGATTTTTACATTGGCGCTAAAATTCAAGCGCTCGATTTTGTCGCAGTCGGAAATTTGCTGCTTCTTTTAGCATCTCGAGATGTTTGAGACGGTTTCTCTGTAGCGTTACCTCGGTATTCTTGTACCATTCAATGTGAATCTGCATTTAATTAGTTACTGGCTCCTGAACTCCTCTGAACGTCACCGCAGTCAACGAACCGCGACAGGGTATCTGAGGTTAACCTTTATTTCAACGTATACTGTCGCTGCTGAATTTAAATGGCAAAATAAAAAAAAAAGGACATTATACATATTTATACCTATTCTCCCATCTCGCTACTGTCTAGTTGTGGAACTGAAATAGTTAAGGTTGTCACCCAACCATTTTCCTATAAATGTTAATGCTGACCTGTCTACAATTCGAAATGGCGTAGGTACGTACAACGCACGCGAAAAAAGAAGGGAAAGGCAAATAAATGCGTCTCTTTGTTACCAACGACACCGTCACCGACACTGCCCTTTTTCCCTCACGTTTATAACCTTGGTGAAAAACTATCTGAATACTTATCTGCGACGGGGGTGTCGTGTTTTTTATTCTCCTTTTTTTTGTGATTTTTTTTCTGCATCGAACTTAAGATATTGCGAATAGATAAGTGTAGGGTGAAAGTGCATTCATTTAAATTTCATTATCCTTCGAACCGTCCCTTTCCAAATGACTCGGATTGGCCGCCGTGCAAGCGAATGAAATAATTCAGAGATCCTCTTTGGATACCACCACGTGAAAATGATCAAAGGTTCCAATTCAACGGCTGCATATTCTATGCAATTTTGCAGCTTCTGCACCACCGCCATTTTATTTTTCTATCAAACGCTCTTTTACAAAGTAAATTTGCAAAGGAAGAATTTCAAAGACTTAATTGTTTGGTTGCTTGAACTTGAATGACATTTACCAGAACGATTAGCATAACGTAATTGCTTTCGAATAGCGAAGTAACGAAGATCTAGTCTCTACTCACAGCTCACTCACATCGGTACACCCTTCTGGCTTGGCAATAAGAATAGTTATAATATAATTACGAAAAGGAAACCTCCCTCGAAATCAACAATTTGAATATTATGCAAGAATCTTTTGTCTTTTCTCTCTCTTTTTTTGTTCGTTGTAAGAAATTCTCCGAAACGCTTGCCCTTCAAAATCGAATCATTCAGACTATCATTTAACGAACATATTACGTCACGTCCTGTAGGATTAGTTATGCGCGTCCAGCCGAGAATTCCCATACGAACATTTCTGCTCATTCTGTCACATTACGCATGCCAGCTCGGGGCTTTGGTATCATTAGGCAAATTTGAACCTCTGGCAAGGCCACTGTAGTACGACGATGATTAGCATGTTCACAGGTAGCTCGACAATCGCAAGTAACGAGGAGCAAATGGCAAACATGACACAAATTGCAGAATAATATTACGCGTTGCAATGTATATTGCAGAATAACATAATAATATTTGCTGTAAAAATCATAACCGTCATCTGTGAAGTAGGGATCGCAAATTGGAAGGGCGAAAAAATTGCGTATACGGGAAACAAAATTTTTCTAATAAAAAAAATTCTCGCAAATCACGTATGTAAATGCGAATGTTATTCCCGCAGATTTCGGTATGAGGTATCGCTATTGCTGGCAGTAGAATGTATCCTTGAGGATCGTGAAGAATTTAGTAGAAAATTCTGAAATCTCTCCCTTGTTTTCTTACCTAACGTCAACGTCGGGGGATCTCGAATGCTCGGATTTGTTAAAAGTCTCTTGACTCTGTATCGTATGGAAAGATACACAAGATTTACTCAAATCACGGCTTTAAACTTGAGACGTGAAAAGATCTACCGGTGCCAGAGATCGTGTATATGCTTCTCAAATGCACATATGTGTAGCGAGAGTCATGTTTCATTTTCTTCGTTTTTTTTTTATTTTTTTTCTATTTTTGTTTCACTTATACCACCACCACGACTGCAGTACTACCATCCGGAGAACGTAGTTAGCGCAGATGGGCTCACCTAACGGAGTCAGATAACATTATCGCATCGTAGAGGGATGAGCGAACCCTAGGGTAATATGCGAATATCCGTCCGTCTCATCTCCCTCTTCCTCTCTCTCTGTTCCTCCGATTCCTGTCAGTCTCCATACTACAGGCAATTGAAAATCTGCATCGTCGGCTGATAAACTGTTACGATCGTGTAGAAGACACACGTTTTTTATGTCCAGGTTGTACCAACTTCAAAATTGCTTTTCCCGTTTCTAAAATCCTTTTTTGCAATTCTTACCCGTTGAATCAGGAGAGAAATTTGTATCGATCGTTTACCAAAATTGAAATTGAAAATCTAGATAGATTATCGTGTTGCATTTTTTTTTTTTTTATCGTTTCGAATAAATCGAACCGGTGTCGGATCCATCGTTTATAGCGCTAGGGATGAAAATTTTTGGGACTATATTCTAAGCTTGTCTGACCAACCAGCGGCTACACTACTGAAATTTGCGCCTGTGGGAATGTTACCGACTCTTACCACGCGCTGCTCTCTGGCTTGCTGGCTGAGTAGAGTACGCGATGCGACGGTTTCTACTGATTTTTGGGGAGGAGTTGGTATAGAGCGAGGAGTTCATCTCTGCGCAGCTTTTGCGATCAATATTCCTCTCGTTAGCTCAGTATTTTCTATCAAACGTGGCTGTGCTGGTCCAGCTGAAAGATGGACTCTATAATTTGCGGTAGTTAAACGCATATTGGATTGAAGTATATGTACGCTTTGGAGGTAAAGAAATATTTCTATCGCAAATTTAATGATAGTAATAATATTAGACGTGTAATACCGATTTATCAACTCTGAAAAAAGAAAGAAAGGAAGAAAAAAAAGGATAATGAAATGAAATGAAGTAAAATAATTGTCGAAAAGATATTCGTGTAATAATAAATGTTATTTGTTGTATTCAGTTTTTTTTTAAATAATTTTCAAGCTTGCAGTAGGAAAAACTTGAACCTTTTTTCTAACAACCATACCTGGAAATAATGAAAAGGCAAAACGTTAGAACGTTGTCATTGGTCGTTTGTACCTTTACATATTTGCTGATCGGTGCTGCGGTTTTTGACGCGTTAGAATCAGACACTGAAAGAAGACGTTGGGAATTTTTATCAGGTGATATAAATGAAATCCTATTAAAAAGAAATTTTCAATCCTCAATTTATGTACTAAAAATCACGTGTTAATATTAAATTCCAGAGGTGAGACGAAATATGATGCGAAAGTACAACATTACACCGGAAGATTATCGTATGGTTGAAATAGTGATTATTGAAAATAAACCACATAAAGCTGGACCTCAATGGAAATTTGCTGGGGCATTTTACTTCGCGACTGTCGTCCTCGCCATGATTGGTAACGAACACAATGAAAAAAAAAAAATTATAGAAATTTAGGGGGTAGCTTTTTAACAACAGGAAGAAATTTTTTCTCTCTATTTATCCTTCAGGGTATGGTCATTCCACTCCAGTTACCATCGGAGGAAAAGCGTTCTGTATGGCTTACGCCATGGTTGGAATTCCTCTCGGTCTCGTTATGTTCCAGAGCATCGGTGAACGTCTTAATAAATTTGCAAGCGTTGTCATAAGACGAGCTAAAAGATATTTGAAATGCCAAAGAACCGAAGCAACGGAGATGAATCTTATGCTCGCTACAGGGATGCTGTCGAGTATTATAATTACAACTGGCGCTGCAGTTTTTTCACGATACGAAGGTTGGAGTTATTTCGACAGTTTTTACTACTGTTTCGTAACATTGACAACAATTGGATTCGGAGATTACGTCGCGCTTCAGGTGATTATAGATTCCTCAAATTAGAACCCCAATTTGTTCAGCCACAGACGTAAGATCGTTCATTATTTCGCAGAATGATCAAGCTTTGTCCAACAAACCTGGTTACGTCGCGTTGAGTTTGGTTTTCATTCTATTTGGATTGGCCGTCGTTGCTGCGAGCATTAATTTACTGGTTCTTCGTTTCATGACGATGTAAGTTTCTCCTCGATCTTCTTTTTTTTCTTCATTGTTGACGATCGTTACCTGCTCCTGTGGGATAAAAATTGGGGCATCAATTTCGAAATTTGCAGGAATGCCGAGGACGTGAGAAGGGAAGACAACGAACTTCAATCTGCTTCGCATCATGTCCTTACTTTGGATGGCGAGGTCGTTGCTGTCAATGGAAAATTACTTGCTGGTCACGTACCCATGATTCACGATACGGACGATTGTGTGAGCGTTTGTTCCTGCACTTGTTTAGGTACTAATAATTCAGAGATGCTCGATTCTTCCGGGTATCAAGGGTACAGACCCCCGTCTATTACGGCTAGCCTTCGTGTGAAGCGAGCGTCTGTCTGATGGAAGGAGTTTCGACGACGCAGCCTCCGACGTCGTATTTCACGAGTCGATAGTCGCGAGCTCCTTGGAATCGATGTTTGAATTTTGGGGCTCGAGGGGTTGCCGTTTATTTGAATGCAAAAAGTAAAAGGAACAAACCCGAAAAGAAAGTTTGAGGGAAGTATCCGGTGAGTTAAGATGATAATTGTCTGGCGATGGAACGGTTATCTTTGAAGGCGAATTAAAATTATTGAAAAAATATTGTTAATTGTCATAACGAAATGTATATTCATATTGAAAGACTGATTACCTGCACAAGGCGGATGAAATATCGCGATAGATATTCGTAGGTGATTTTATTTTTTTACGCATTCCCATTTCAACCCTCGTTTGTCCAAACTCGGTAATATTGTACTCACATCTCTGTACGGAAATACATTGACATGTGTTCTGTTCGTTCACCATAGTCAAAGAGACTATCGATAAAAAAAACTTGAAGTTTGTACAACGTCCGATTGTTTTTCATGTGGCGGTATCCATTTGTAACTTCAGTTTTAGGGTGTAAGAAAAAATGTAGTACAATATTTGTTATATAACGTTATCTATAAATAATTGTTGTAATAAATGTGCGATGAATAGAATTTATTTTTATCATACGCGATTCATTCAGATGTAAATATAAAACAATTGTACGATCACGTGATTGCAAATGGCGTAACAGTTCGTCAAGCATTAATGACTTGACTTTTGGGTGAAGGAAAAAAAAATCCAACTCCAATATGAAATCCCGTCATAGTTGCGATTTGAGCTCGAGAGATTTTGAAGTCATACCTAGAGCTGGTATTCAACATTGCAAATATCTTGTTAGAAAATGGAAGCAGTGGACTACTATCAGTACTCGCAATCATAGAACAAAATTTCACGTGCCCAGTTCTGCCGGTTTTGCAGAAGAAAAAAGACGCCACTTGAGAATGCAGTGGGCAGGGATAATACATCCGTTTAGTCAGATACGGTACGAGTTTTAACGATTTTTGATTAGCAATCAATAATTTTTGTTATCTAATTACCCCATACAGAATGGTATGGGATACGTTAAGGGTGATTGTATATTGCGTATCATTTATCACCATTCCTCTAATGACGTCATTCAGAATTCTCAATTTCTTTGAGATCCAAATGGACAACTTTAATCTTTACGTATACGGTTTTTGTTGGGCTGATATATTCATGAATTGCATTTCTGGGGTCTACGATGAAGCGACGGGAAAGATCGTACTGGAACTCCATGAAATAATTCGGTACTAGAAAAGCGGATTAAATTTTTCTTCGTACAAAATTAGAGAGAAAATTCTCAACGATTGATCAAAAAATTTATTTCAGCATTTACATGGAGGGATTTTTTTTTATCGATGTTATTTCATCGATTCCGTACGACCGATTAACACTACCGTGGAGAGTTCCTCCAGGACCAAATTCCGGACTTTTTATTCCCATAATAAATTTTGTATTGCCAAATCTCAAACTATTTCGATTCATCACAGTTAGCGCTTACAATTTTCAGATTTTCAGAGTAAGATTTATCATTTCATTACTATGAAAAATTTTCCATAAACTTCCCTCTTATTTTATCGGTAATAATTTTTCCCTTCAGCATTTCAACGTTCAAAATATGGTGCCCCAAGCTTTTAATACCGTCATTTTTGCACTGTTCATGTTACACTGGTTTGCCTGCCTGTGTTACGCTTTACCCACACTAGTTATGAACCTAAACCAGCACACGATTGAGGTAACAAATACAGTCGACGTTAAATAAGGTTCATCGTTTTCATTTCTTATTTATCGTGATTTTGTTGTTTTTTAGGATTGTCAATGTTGGATATCTCAGTTGGGTACAAAAAAACCATCAATGCACACGTTGTATAGACATAGCTTATTCATGGCCGTTGTTAATTTAACCGGTAGCAGTTATGGCATTATTCCACCTGTGAGATTGGGTCACATGATGGTTTGCACTATACTGATGCTCTTCGGAACTATATTTATTGATTACATAATCGGTAAATTACAAATATAATTGTAAAATAGATTAATTTGAAATTTGAATTACGAAGAAATATTTTTCCCACTATTTTCCAGTTATGATTCTTCAAATGAGATCGCAGAAGTATATAACCGAAACTAAATACGAAGAGATAATGAATCAATTGCATGCTTATATGCGGCAGAAACAATTACCGGAATACATGAAACGGCGACTTTTAGCCTACTATTATTACAGATTTTTAAAAAGTTTTTATAGAGAGAAAGAAATATCTTCGACTTTAACCGGTTAGTAATACCCTAAGTTCTATGGACTTTACTCTAGAGTTGATCCTCCGAGAACTTATTTTTCAGATGAACTTCGTCGGGATATTGCGCTGCACTCGAGTCGTCGTTTCATACAAAATGTTTCTCTATTTAGAGACCTGCCTCGTAGCGTTCTCGAATCAATCGTGGTGAATTTAAAAATGGAATTATATTTGCCTAACGATGTTATCGTCAAGGCCGGAACGCAGGGTGATTGCATGTTCTTTTTAGCGAGTGGAACGGTCGCGGTGTTGACGCCAACGGGAAAGGAAGTCAGTTTAAAACTTATAGAAGATGAAAAAAAAAATTAGATAAATAAATAAATTGAAGATTATTCGATTCGCTTCAGGTCTGTCATCTCGAAGACGGAGCCCATTTCGGTGAAGTTGCTCTTTTAGTACAAGATCAAAGAAGAGTAGCCAGCGTTGTTGCGATTGAAGTTTGTAACGTTTTTCGCTTGGAACGAAAAGATTTTCGGCGATGTATCGCTGTACATACGGATTTATATGCGAAAATTGAACGACTCGCGACTGGCCGTATGGAAAAAACTGTTCTACTCGAAGAACAGCACAAGCGCTTTTTGTTGCAAAGATCTAGTAGGAGACCTTCAACTGGTATAAGAAATTTAAGAACAATGAGTTTGTACGTCACACCAAAGTCTGAAAGTAAAAAATGATCATATATTCTTTAATGAACTGGGAAATTCAAATAATAATTAACCAACCTATAATAGTAGTACAATGATTGTTTTTTTTTCTTTTTCTTTTTTATCCATTATGATATTGTTAAGAGGAAGTAATTATTAATTAATTAATAATAAATGTTTGAATTTTTCAACATTATTATTATCTGTTATAACATACGTGTAATCATTTATTCATTTATCATTCATCTTTATAATCAGCGTAAAGGGTAGATTTACGTTGAAAGTATAATGAACGTTATCATTTGATCCGTATAATATATTATTTATTGTACCTACAGATACTTACGTATTACATATATATATAACATAATTCTATTTTTCAAATGTTGTATTAGTTATTATCGATTAAAATTTGTCGGTTTATTTCATGATATATGATTTATCGAAACATTTATAAATAAATTCTGTGTAGTTATAATATTTCGGTAAATCGTAACCAACAGATAAATCGAGCATCCAAAAACACCGAGTCGGATGATTCTATTTTTGATTTCTATTAATTATTGGAACAAAAAAAAAAAAAAAAATTGATTCGGTTCAGCAAGGGTAGTAGTTTTCTTCACGTAAAATATGGAAACTTCTAAACCAACTAGTGCATGTCATTATAAATATTATTTTTCTGTAGATACAACTAGAAATATTAATTAGGCTCGTCGATGCGAGTTTTCATTTATTATAGTTAATTTAAGTAGATCGTGATTTTTCTTCTTTTTTTTTTTTCTTCAACAACGATTCGCGGTTTATCTTACATGCTTATTTAATGTTTGTCATAGTTATGTGCTTGAGTATTACCTATTAGAGATATACATATTGTCGTTATGATAATATTATGAACTTTCGGAGAAATGATAATATCTACAGTTATTAGATTGAGCATAATTATAATGACACTTGCCAAAAGGAACGTTGGTTTTTCTATATCATTTTCTTCTTTCTTTTTTCTCTTATTTGCTTTTTTCCGTTATTCTGAGAGTAAAAATGCAGGATATGTATGGAGAAAAATCGATCTAACGACGTTTTTTGTTTGTAATAAATTTATTTTATGATGTATTTTCTTTCTTTCGTTCAGCGGTGATATTATACATGATAGCTCGGACAGTAGAAGTGAAAATTTTTCTCCAGCATTCCATTTTCATCTTACGCAAAATACTCTCAGCTTATTCCTTATAAGGCACCGTATTTCGCTCCAATAAAGCCGATAAGGCTATACAAAGGAATGAGCGTTCGAAATTTACGCTGCAGGTATTATTGACTCATTCCTTCGTATATTATAAGCTCCAAATATTGAAGAGAGAAATTTGACAGGGGTTTTTTTTTACTTAATTCTTCTTTTTTTTTTCTTTCGTAATTACAACAATTAATTAGGTATATATATTTATATAAATGCTTTTGGTACCTTTTAATATATTATTATCATTATCATTATCATTATTATTATTATTATTATTATTATTATTATTATTATTATTATTATTATTACTCACTTCATAACTTTCTAGAAATGTGAACTATTAGATAATGTTTACGGTGAAGATATAGTAGTTTTGGGTAATTGTATAATATTTAAATCTAAATCAAACTATTTACTGTTAATATTTCAGGAACAAGTATTATAAATGCAACATGTTTTAATGGAAAGCCAGAGTGACGTTTGAACATTAAACATATTCAACCTGGTACACAAGATATGAAAAAATAACTGTACATTTAAAGTGTTAAAAATTTCTACACTCCACAGGTGTTACAGATAGATATGAATTTCGTTATGATCAATCTTCAATTGAAGAATTTTTTGGAATTATTTAAAGATCGTTAGACAGTTTTGAAAAACCCCTGAAGTGTAGTAGAGTTTAACTGTACCTTTAGGTTTCGACATGTTGAAAAGTTTCACGTTCTTATGGTTGTAATTCTAATATTATTTATTCATTTTTTGTTTCAATTTTTTTATTATATTTTTGTTTTTTCTCTTCCACGTATTTAATAATATTGAGTATTTGTGAGTTGATAAGTTCGTAAAATGTTCACATGAAAACTACGAACGTCGTATTATGACTATATTTTACAATCCAACATTATTAATTTTTTTGTTTCTTATTATCTTTAGACTCTTATGTATTCTGCGATCGAACGACTCTTAGTATAAATCTCGCATTTTATACACTGGGATTGAAAATTATCTGACATTGCCTTAGATCGAATCTATTATATCTATACGTACGACGATCAATGCGTTCTCAGGATCTATTAAATTTCATTTCACTGTATTTCATTAGTTAATTTATTTATTTATTCACTTTTTTTTTTTATTTTTCTCTCTTTTCATTTCTACCAACAAGACTTTATAACTGTCGTGTTGAATTACGATTCACAAAATAATGTGACTCCAACGGACTAGGGTTCAGCGTCAGATCGTGTATACACGGATATAATTGATGTATTGGATCGACGGATATTACGTGAAAATATCCATGGAATTCAATTACATCTGATAACAATATCGTATAAATTTTTATTCAATTGAATTTCATCATCATTATGATTATTATTATTTTATTATCATTATTATTATCATTATTATGTAGTTTTAAGATTTCTAATCAAATATTTTACCTCGTTGGTATTTGCAACTCGAATATATAGATCTATGTATAAACGTTCTAAGGCTTTGGCAGTGAACGACATTCGATTTCTCGTAAACGTTCAATAGGTGGGATACATATCTTTTTATTTATGTCGTGTCTTTTTTTTTTCAAATCTCTTTTTTTTTTGTCGAGTCTATTATATTTTACTGATACATTCGACTCGATTTTTACCATCTAATAACAATAAGATGGACAACAGATTGGGATTTTGGGTGAAGTACTTTTTCTTTTTTTCTTTTATTGTCTAAAGTACTATAATCTATCGGGCTTGTATGTCATGGCAACTTTTGTATCTAGTCGTGAAATTTTATCACCTATAAAAATATGTACATGGTGATCGGGACGTTGATAGGTTTTTGGAGTAATTCCGAAATACATATATGTGTAGATCAGGATTGTCATATGATTCCATGCGCCGATAAATATGTTTATTATCTGTTAAATTGTGTTCGATCAAATTGTATTCTACGAATACTTTTTGTATCCCACTTATCGAAGCGATATTAAAAAAAAATCGATTCTTCTTTTTTGTTATTTTGTTTGTTTTTAGATTAGAAGAGAGATAAGAAAGAAGGTGATCTCCTCCTTCTTCTGGTATCGTTGATGTGTGGTCCTCTTGCCGCTGGTGCTAATTGACCAGCTTCCGTACATGATCGACAACAGAATTTAGCATAGTAAGTGTGCTGACAGTAATTTGCTTTCACAATCAAGTCACATCTTGCCAGGAATAAATTGTCTTGGCAACTCGGATCGATGTAGATTCCTGAAATATTGAGCAATGATATTAGCTTGGAAAATTTCGTAAAAACAAAGTTTTTCATTTAATCGGAAAGAGGAGAAATTTTTTGTTTTCTATATTATCTGCTCACCGTCAACTGTGATGTCTACAGAGCCTGAAGCCGTTGCGTCCTGAGTTGTAGCTTCGCAACGGTATGTTCCCGAATCGGTTTTTTCGGCATAAGAAATAGTTAGCCTATTAGCATCTGGAAATACACGTAATTTTGATATCAGTGTTTGAGCTTTTTTTTAAATAGAATCTCACGTTTTCAGAGATAAATATTTACCGGAAATTCTGATCCTGTCATTCGTTTGGAGAGGAATATTATCCTTGTACCAAACTACTGCTGGTTTTAACCAACTATCGACATTGCAAGGTATTGTGAATTCGCTTCCAACAGGGTACGGTTCTTTAGCTTCTGGTACTGTTACTTTTAGCGGTACTGAGAATTGGAATAAAAAAATATCGAATCATTCAAATCGCGTTTGCAGGATTAATTGAGAAAAATATAATACAAAAGCATGCGTATAGAATATAATCACCACACTAATTAAAAAACAAAATATGTAAATGGAAAAAGAGAGTTTTTCTGAAATTAGTAAAACTAACTAAATTATTATTTCATACATAATTAGTAGGAAGTTAACCCTCACCTCTGAATCTCCCAGGTATAACGATTGCGTGAGAAGGATTAGTTACGGGCTTCACAGTAATTTTGTCAGGTCTTTCGTTCGGATAAGGTGCGTAAGTCTGAGTTTCAGGAAGTCGTGGTCTCTGAACTAGTCTATCTACAGGACGTGGTCTGCTCGGGGGTGGGATAAGGTATTTGGCGTACTTTTGATTCTCGGGACTTATATTGTACACTGGACCCGGTGCTTGTACGGTAACTGACCACGAAGTTGGTTTATCTATTCCGTTATACGCTTGACAAGTATAAACTCCAAGGTTTGTCAATGACACTTTATGAATTCTCAAAGAATAGTCACGCTGTTGTTCGCGGGCACCGTCAGAGATGGGTAACATTTTATCTCCATGCCACCAGTTTACGGAAGGTCTCGGCCAACCCCATGCGTGACATTGTAGAACCGTTGGGGAATTTAATGTGACGGTTACACGGTAGTCTACATCACCAAGGATAGCTGAAGTGTGCACGACAGGCGCTAGATTTTTTGATTTTTTTTTTGGCAAAGAAAGAAAGCGTGCTTTGATTAGAGTCGGAAACGTTAATAGAGTATTAGATAGTTACACACTAAATTACAAATATTATTCATTAGTCACCAAACACACTACACTTTTTCTTCCCAAGAAATCTAAATACAATCCTTTACGTTATTCGGCAATTTTTAAACGTTCAAAGCATGCAGAAAATCACGTGACACAGTTACTCTCACATTACAAGACATTCTTTGGTGTATCGATTTCTCGAAATTCTATTAGTCTCATTAGGATTATCCACAGCTACACTTACCAGTGATTTCTAGTACGTATTGTATTCTGACTGGTGCAGCCAGACGATTCGTTGCTGTGCAAGTATAAATTCCTGCATCTGATCTGTAGAGACCAACAATTTGTAAAGCTCCGTCCGATCCTATACTATACCTGCTGAATGAGTTGTCGATCTGTAATCGTATAAATTTTCATTTTTCAATTGAATTTTTTATTAACGTTTGTTAAAATAGAAAAGGGTTAGCAGTTGGCTTGGACAAGTCTGACCGATTTCTTACCAAAGAAATGCCCTTTCTCCATGAAATAGTCGGTCTCGGATTACCAGATGTGATACACTCAAGAATAACGTATCCACCCTCCGCAGCACGAGGCCTTGGGTTTTCTGGTTCCCTAACACTGGCTGGTTCAGATCCAGCGTCAGGTACAGTAACTGGTTCAGGTGTGGTAGTAATGGGTTCCGTAGGAGCTGGTTGCAGACATGATGATCCACAGCCATTGGAACAGCATTTGTCATCCTCGGGGCAATCGGCATCTGAACTGCATTCTTCCTCGCATGTTGTACTGTTCAATACACTTGGACAATTTCCTGGTTTTGTGGCTGCAGAATTTCGAATACGTTAACAGTTTTTCTTTTATCGAATCTGTAATCGAGAGAAATGTTCTTCATATTATTTTCTCGTCACTCACTTTCTCTGCAAATTCCTTTGTATATATTCGTTCCTCTCTCGGCGACCAGAGTAATCGCGCATCTAGTTCCTTCCGGACATCTTTCCGTCCTGCAAGGATCCGCGCAACGACAACGCTGACAATCTTCGCTATCTACATACTCTTCTTTTCCGTAAGGACAACGAATTGTTTCGCATTCCGCCTGAGCTTCTCGGCATGGGTCTTTGGAATCTGGTTCAGGCCCTACGTCCACCTCGTTTATTGATGCTAAACAAATCACGTGGATCAGTAAGTTTTTTGATTTTTTCGACTGCAGAATTAATTAGATTTTTTTTTTTTTTTCATTAGAAATAACAAAGCACTATGTACAGGTGTTTTGCTAAACGTCATAAAAGCGTGACAAAAAAAATATCAAAGTGGTTCTACTGCTGATGCCTGGAAATTTTGTTGACACACATATATGGTGAAGTGGTTGATGAACACTTTTTGGAATGTCTTGCCCAGCTATAATTACCAATTTTGCAAAAAGCATATTAGTGGGGGAAGTCCAGCTTTTATTGAAAAATTTACGATGCTCATTAACCAAGTTTTCAATCCAACAATTGAACGACGGGAGTTTTTTTTATGGCCGTTCGGAACTGCTGGACTTCCTCCTATGTCAATGAAAAATATTTACAAATGCTTGTATCCTACATGAAGCCTGTAGAAAAAAAATATTGATTCATTATCGGGTGAAAAAAGGCGGAAATAGAAATTGGAAAGCATTGAATCCGAAATCGTCGGATAGTTATCAACGTTCACTTACTCGGAGAGCAAGTTTTAATGCAAGAGTTAAAAGTCTTGAATCTGTTACGATTTCCACCACAACCAGTATAGATGAATGCAATACAAGTTAGGCGGTCGTCGTCGTAGTAGAAACGTATGTACGATCCCGTTGTACAGGATCCAACATCCACTGGCTCCCTGCAGGTCGCTACATCCCATTATCACATAGATTTTCATTATTGATTTTTCTTTTGTTGTTAATTCCCTTTTTTTTTTACCTTATCATTAGAAACTTAAGAGTTTCATAAGTCTTCTTTATCTAACATCATAATCGCGTTATATATGGTATAAATAATCGAAAAATTACCTAAGTTTGATATCGCGGTGCCATTTCCACTGACAGGTGGTTCCTCTCGATGAATACAAATGGATTCACATTCGGATATTGTTGAGAATCTGTTTGCGTTACCATCGCATCCACCGTAGGTGAATTCGCGGCAAGATCGAGTTACGTAATCGTAATAATATTTGGGGAATGCTCCACGGCAAGGACCTGTGTCCACTCGAAGATTACAAACGTCTGTAAAACAAGACAAAATAACAGATCAGAAATATTTCGTTTTCTGAGGAATATATGTGGAATTTTAATATCCTACCTTGGCCGACAAAGTTTCCGCAAAGTCGTTCGCACTGTTCTTCGGTTTGGAATCTATTAGCGTTACCGTCGCAACCACCGTAAATAAATGCTTGACAAACTCGATCCTCAGGGTTGTACCAGTACGCGGTAATATCTGCGTCACAATTACCCGCGTCCAACGGTGCAGAACATGTTGGACTAACAGCCGGAATTTGATCGTGCGGTTTAGGGGTAGTTAGAGTTGTTAAGGTGGCTGGGAGGGCGGCTAATGTAGGTGCGATTGCGGTATCGTTAGCCACTTTGCATCTTTGCTCGCAGGAATTTCTATCTTCAAAGTTGTTCTTGTTTCCTTGACATCCACCGTAGTCAAATTCGAGGCAAGAATCTCTCGACCTGTCATAGTAGAATCGTCTCGTAGCTGCCCCACAAGGACCAGGAGTTGGCGGAAGATCGCAAAGATCTGAATAATAATAAAAATTTTATCTTCTGCCGTTATATCAATTTCATCAATTTCAGATTTTTTTTTTCGCGAATTTATTTTCACCTTGTATATTTCCGCATCGATATTCGCATTCTTCGGCAGTAGCGAATTTATTGCCGCTGTTCGAGCAGCCTCCGTATCGGAATTGTTTGCAGATACCTTGACCGGCGTCATAGAACCATTTAATTGATTGTTCGGTACATATTCTGTTGTCTTCGGGTTGGAAGCAGAATTCTAGAATTTATAATCTTGTTAGAATTGAAGTTGATTCTAGAGCCCCGTGATTTATCGATGAGAAGTAATTACCACTTCTGAATGCCTCGACCGGGGTGGGTTCCGTAACAGGTAAAGCTGCGCATCTGTGCATGCAGTCGTATTCTGTTTGGAAATTATTATCGTTCCCACCGCAACTTCCGTAATAGAATTGTCTGCATTGTTTTTCGTACGCGTCGTAGTACCAACGTTGAGTCCAATTGTGACAATCGCCAACAATCGCGGGGAGAAGACAAATGTCTTGTTCTGTTACGCAAAATAATTCATTACAGAATAATAATCAGATGTAGATTTGAGTTTGTATTTTTCACAAAAGCGAGCAGCACGATAATGATTTAATGACTGGCGCAAATGCATAACGACATAGAATGAACTTGAGGTGCTTTTACGAATGTTCACTACGCATTATATTTTTTCTATTATTATACTAATTTTTTTTTTTGCTATATGATAACAACGTGCAAACCTTACCGATCTTAGGCGGACAATCACTATCACATGCATCCTTAGTCTCGTAGTTATTTTTATTCCCACCACAGCCAGTGTAATAAAATGGCATGCAACGATTTTCTGGTTGATCAAAGAACCATCGAGCATGTTTTTCCGTGCAGGTACCCTCCTCTTTTTGTAGAGAGCAAGAATCTACCACCATGTTAATATAATCGTGCAGTGTTAGTCAAAGTCAGATTTACTCGTTATAGATTATCATTATCTTTAGAGAGGATTAGATTATTTTACTTCTTATTTTAACACAAGGAAACATTCTCAATGCATAATAATGTGTGCGATTTATGATACAGTATCAAATGTGCAGTTTCACGTTCATTAAGATTTTTGCGGCACAATAAATACTGTGTACGATACGAACTGTAGACGATATCTAAAGCGAATGCCTAACGAAATTGACGACAGTGACATTAGTTTCTTTTTTTTTTTGTTACTGGCTGCCAATAAAAGTATGCGATATTGAAACAGGCTTGCGATATGTAAGGCAATGTATGGTAATTTGTATGCTAATTAGCCAGTTTTGTTACGCCCCCGTGATTTTGGGCAAACCAACACCGTTTAATATGATTAACTACGTGATGCCTGATTATAGCAGCGGCCGACACCAATTTTGACATCTATTTTTTTTGTTTTTTCTTTTTTTTTTGCTATACCTCTAACGGGGCAGCGCTGCTCGCAAGCAGCGTATGTTCGGAATTTATTGCCATTGCCTTTACAACCGCCGTAAACAAATTGCCTACAAGATTTACGCTTGGAATCATAGTACCAGCGTAGTGAAGAACCGGGACATGGCCCCGGATCTTTCTCCAGAGCGCACACATCTTGTACTGAAAATTTTTCAAATTTTTATTTTTCATTGATGTTTGTTTAATTTTTTTACTTCCTCGGTTTTCCATATTTCCTATTCCTCAACCAAGTAAATATCTATAAAATATGTCACACTTAATCTAGGCCCAAGAAAACTTTGTTCCAAAAAAAAATTTAAAAAAAAAAAGAAGGAATAATTCAGATCACACTTTCGTGTGGGGAAAAACCAGACACCATGCCATTATTTTTAGCTAAAATTTTGGTACGGGCTCTTAAACCGTGAGCCCAGTCATAGAATTTTTCATAATTTCATGCACGTTTTCAACTGAAATTCCCAATCAATTGGAAAATAATTCTAGTTTTAATAACTCATTAATTTTATGTGGGAATTGTGAGTGAATAGTTTTCAATTACTTACCGCGACTACGACCAGGTGTTAAACATTGATGCTGGCAAGCTGTCTGAGTTGCGAAATTATTTTTGTTTGATTTACAACCACCGTAAGTAAATTCTTCGCAGCTACTACTCTCCTTGTTAAAGTACCATCTGGTGAAATTACCCTCGCATGGACCTGGTTCTTTAGGTTGATCACAACCATCTGAAAAATGATTTCTTTTATTTTCTGCGTCAAAACGTATGGAAAATCTTTTTAACTTACCAATCTCGTCGGGTACAATGCAAAGTTCTTCACATTCTTCGACGGTCTTAAATTTATTAGCGTTTCCGTTGCATCCTGAATAGATGAATTGACCGCACTGTTTCCTTTCTGAATCGTAATACCAGGTTGGGTGGTAACCCTCGCATGGTCCAGAAATTTTCGGCAAAAAGCAAGCATCTTGAAAAAAAACAACGAATCATGACAATTATCAATAAGTAATTAATTTGCGCAGTTATTATAATTTTATCCGTTCAGAAAGTTAGTTTATTTTTTCATTCTCACCTCGTCCTTTGGGTTCGACACAGACTTGCTTACATTCTTCTTGACTCTTGAAGCGATTTTCGTTACCCTCGCAACCCCCGTACCAAAATCGTGAACATCCTCCGTACTCGGTGTCATAGTACCACTTCACAGTTAGGTCCCAACATGTACCGCGATCTTTTTCCAATGTGCAAGCCGCGCCAGGAGCTAACGGCACCGTACGACATCCTTCGAAATTTTCTCCTTGTGCTTCTTCTACACCGTCTGGGCAGCAACCATATTTAGATGCGTCGCAAGTACAACCAGCGTAGTTAGGACCCTCTGCAGGTGTTTTGCCGTCGGAACAGCACCTAAATTCTGTACTTTCACAACCGCAACCTACGATTGTTACACATAAAAATTGTTATTGCCGAAGTGATAGTTTAAAGAAATTAAATATGGTGTCATTTAAAATATAACTAATTATAAGCACCTTGCTCTTGAGGACCCTTTGCAACGGTAATACCGTCGGGGCAACAACCGAATTGATAAGTGTGGCACGCGCATCCTTCGTAATCTGGTCCACTAGCGGGATTGATTCGGTTTGGACAACAGCCGTGAGTTGTGTGTTCACATCGGCATCCTTCGTTGTTAGGACCTCGTGCAGAAGTAACGTTGTCGGGGCAGCAACCGTAGGTAGCGTATTCGCATCCGCATCCATGTAAATTAGGACCTTGTGCAAAACGTATATTATCTGGACAGCAACCGTAGGGTGTTGACAAACAACATCCATCATAATATGGTCCATGGGCGGGTGTTACACCATCCATGCAGCAACCGAACGCGCTGTTTTCGCAAGGCATGTGACAGCCTTTATTGTTTTCGCCGAGAGCTGAAAAAACAGAAAAATTGAAGGGGTGTAGTGAAAATTAAAAGTGTGGGTACGCGAAGATGATAGATTGAAATTGATTTCAGAGATATATACCCGCAGTGGTTTGATCTGGGCAGCATCCGTAATAAGATTCTGTGCAGTTTTCATTGTTGATCTCTTTACATCCTGCGAAGTCCTTGCCACTCGCTGGTTCTTTGCCCTCGGGACAGCAACCAAATTCTGTAATTCCGCATCCCTCTTCTATTGTAGTACTGGTAGAAATCTCAGTTGTAATTTCTTCAGTTGTCGTGCTTGTCATAGGAGATGTAGTTTCTTCTTCGCAACCTGATCAAAAATTTTATCATGTGGGTGAATAAAATTGAAACGACTTGTTATTGATAGTACAGGTGGGGATAAAAATACCTTCTCCATTCGGACCAGATGCTGGTGCAATTCCATCAGGACAACAACCATATTCAGTAGTGTTGCAACAACCCAAATAATTCTGTCCTGTGGCTGGAGTTTTGTCGTCGGGACAGCAACCAAATCTATGACGCAGAAGTGAAAGATATTAATGAGGATAAATGAGTGAGGGAATTGATATTATGCATCGGATAATCATTACTGACTCGGTTTCGTTACACGGTTGCGGGCATCCTTCGAAATCGTTGCCTTCGGCAGGGGTAATGTTATCCGGGCAACAACCGAATAGAGTTTCGTCACAGTGAGAATCTGGGCAACCTTCATTGTTAGGTCCGGTAGCCGGAGACACATCGTCAGGACAGCAACCGTATTCTGTTTCTTTACATGTTTCGGGAATGGGACAACCTTTCCCAAATGGTCCCGTTGCTGCTTTGATACCATCGTAGCAGCAGCCAAATGGTGAAGTCTTACAAGTTTTCTTATGCTTACGAGCTTTACATTTTCTGCGTCTGTGTTCTTTAGTGATTGCTTGATCGATGGGACTGAGGGTTGTAAATATGTCGGTAACTGGAAAGAAATGAGATATTGTTTGAACACGTGACGCCGATTGAAAACGACGTAATTGATTCAAATTAATTACCGTGTGATTGCCCTGTCGTATCAATTTCTTCTTCTGTTTCCGTAGTAAGTCCTGATTCAGTTGTCTCCCAAGTGCCCTCACTTGTGACTCCGCTCTCTGTTGTGAGATCTGTTTCACCGGATATAGAAGTTTCTGTTGATTCCGTGAATTCCGTAGATTCTGTAGATGCTTCGGAAGCTCCAACCTCCCCTGATACTGTAGTATCGGTACTCGTATCAGATCCTGTTGTTTCACTCGACTCAGACGATGATCCTGATATTGTCGTCTCAGAGCTTGGTGACGATTCAGTTGATTCTGTCGTTTCTGTACTAGAGAAGACAGTCGTTTCTGTACTACCAGACGATTCCGTGGTCTCCGAACTTCCAGAAACCGTCGACTCTGAGCTGGATGATTCCGTTGATTCGGTACTTCCAGAGACCGTCGACTCTGAACTGGATAATTCTGTTGATTCGGAACTTCCAGAAACCTCTGTTTCTGAAATGGACGATCCCGTCGACTCTGAAGTAGATGATTCCGTTGTCTCTGAACTTCCAGAAACTTCGGTTTCTGAGATAGACGATCCTGTAGACTCTGACGTAGATGATCCCGTTGACTCAGAAGTTCCGGAAACGGTTGTTTCTGTACTACCAGATGATTCTGTGGTCTCTGAACTTCCAGAAACTTCGGTTTCTGAGATAGACGATCCTGTAGACTCTGAAGTAGATGATCCCGTTGACTCAGAACTTCCAGAAACGGTCGTTTCCGTACTACCGGATGATTCTGTGGTCTCTGAACTTCCAGAAACTTCAGTTTCTGAAATAGACGATCCTGTAGACTCTGAAGTAGATGATCCCGTTGACTCAGAACTTCCAGAGGCGGTCGTTTCTGTACTACCGGATGATTCTGTGGTCTCTGAACTTCCAGAAACTTCAGTTTCTGAAACAGACGATCCTGTGGACTCTGACGTGGATGATCCCGTTGACTCAGAACTTCCAGAAACGGTCGTTTCTGTACTACCGGATGATTCTGTAGTCTCTGAACTTCCAGAAACTTCGGTTTCTGAGATAGACGATCCTGTAGACTCTGAGGTAGATGATCCCGTTGACTCAGAACTTCCAGAGGCGGTTGTTTCTGTACTACCGGATGATTCTGTAGTCTCTGAACTTCCAGAAACTTCAGTTTCTGAAATAGACGATCCTGTGGACTCTGACGTGGATGATCCCGTTGACTCAGAACTTCCAGAGACGGTCGTTTCTGTACTACCGGATGATTCTGTGGTCTCTGAACTTCCAGAAACTTCGGTTTCTGAGATAGATGATCCTGTAGACTCTGAGGTAGATGATTCCGTTGGCTCTGAACTTCCAGAGACCGTTGTATCCGAGCTAGATGATACTGTGGTCTCGAAACTAGACGATTCGGTTGACTCGGAACCAGACAATAAGGTCGTCTCAGAACTGGAGGATACAGTTGTGTCTGAACTTGTCGATCCTGTTATTTCTGAGCTCGATGATTGAGTAGCTTCCGAACTCGATTGAACTGTTGTGTCTGAGCTCGAAGATCCAGTTTCTTCTGTTTCGGATAATTTTGTAGTTTCTGATCCTGTTGATTCTGAACCAGGTGATACTGTTGTCTCGGAACTAGATGATTCGGTCGTATCAGAAGAAGGTGAGACACTTGTTTCCGAGCTGGTTGACTCTGTCGCATCTGGACTAGACGATGATAGGGTTGCATCTGAACTGGAAGATGCTGTTGAATCTGTGCTAGACGTTTCATCTGATTCCGACTCAGATAATACGGTTGTTTCCGTGGATGTATCTGAACTGGATGAATCTGAACTTGCTGTAGATTCCGATGTTCCTTCGGAGCTGGATGTAGAAACGGATTCAGAAGTTTCGTCGGTCTCTACGGTGGACGATGAAGGAGATGAATCAGAGTCGGATGAAATTGTGGAGTCAGATGTGGAGCTCGATTCTGTTGTTTCTGATTTTTGCGTGGTTTTCCTATTAGGTACGTCGACCTCAAATCGGAAGTTATCAAAAATGTCCTTGAATTTCGTAGTGGGAACAGCAGGATCTGGAATACAAGTAACACCAATACCGGGACTATAAACTTGAGCAATCGAAAAATTGATTACCTGACATAGAATGTAATTGAGTCAATAACTTACCGGTGGCACCCGAATTCTTGGAGGTAGTTTGAGTATTTTCTGGCGAAGTATTTTCAGATTGCGTAGGGTCTGAAGAAGTTACGGTGCTGTCTGTATCAGTCCAGTCTGTCGATATAGTGGAACCACTTCCTTCCAACGTTGAGAAGTAATCGTCTGTTGTGCTATCAGTAGAATAGTCGGTGTCGTCCTCGATGTCCGACTCACCGTTATAAGAAGTCCAGGATTCATCGTGTATCCATGGGTCGTCACCCATCATACCATCATCCTCCCCATCTCCCGAAGGCTCCCATGGAGAGCCAAAAGGTGATGAGTCTGGGCCATCCTGATTGAGCAAATTTTTATCAGATGACATGCAAAGAGTTAGAAAATAAAGATAGACATAGGAATCTTACCACTAGAGGTTTATCTGGACCAATAATTACGAGTTCATCGTCCTCATAATCCTCACACTCTTCTTCGTCACCTTCACCGAGGGAACTAATTTTGTCTGGTTCGACTGGTAACACTTCATCTTGAAAGAAAAGTAAATGATTCAGTTAAGTAAACGTTGGTAAAGACTGAAAAAAATTACGCTTATTACCATCTTCGCAAGCCTTGACATTGCAGACTTCACTTGAGAACATTATGTTGTGCTGTTCACAATTGCCTTTAATCGGAACTACCTGACCACCCTTCATGCATATCACTTTTCGTGTCATATCACCTCCGCCGCATGGCTTGGAACACTGAAATAATTATCCGTTTTTTATCTATCGAAAAGAACATTTGCGACTGCAGTGAAAATTTATATTTCTAAACGTCACCCACCTCGCTCCAAGGTCCCGCGTACCATTCACCTCCACATTCTTCGACCTCAGCAACGCAGTCCTTGGTATCGTTATATATTTTCTCTGGGTCGCATTTGGCGGAATCAACTTTCGTGATGGTACCGGTATCGGGTGACATATTTGCACAAAATACATTGCGAGTCTGAATTCCGGTACCGCACTTCGCAGAACACTAAAAAGTTCGTATGAATGTATCAAAGGATCGAAATTTCATGTGAAAAAAGAAATACATACATATGTACATTGTTACTTGAATATGGCGTGTATAAATGGGGTACGCACCTCACTCCACTGCGTAGCAAACCATTGGTACTCGCATTTATCTGGGGCGGCACACGTTCTCACTAGTTTTGGCTTCGTTTCAGCGTTGCATTTATCATCCGGGTAAACTTTACCCTCCAGTGTTACGCAACTCGTCGTTCTCGTTTCGAGATTTAATCCGCAGTTATCATCGCACTGTCGATATCAATATACTTTACACAATTGCAAGATATACGTGAGATTGTTATTATTATTCTTATTTTTTAATCATTTACTTACGCCGCTCCATTTCGAAACAACCCAATCAACGCCGGCACACGGTCTCAATTCACAATCTTTTTCACTTTCCGGTCGCTCTTCGTGACACGCCGAGTCAGGCAGGGCAAACACTTTCCCTTCTACTTTTTTGAAGCAGGTTATTTTTCGCGTTTGCTTACCTTCGCCGCAAAGATGATCGCACTGAAATAATTTCATGATAAATGCTGAGTTTCAGGGTCTTTCGATTACCACATAATTTCCCTTCTTTCTCACCGGTTTCCATGGGCCAATATGCCAATGCGGGCACTCGACGTTTTTATTGCATTCTTGAATTTCGATATCTTTTGGCCCGATCAATTCTAAGCAAGTATGATCGTCAACCAGTGATGGTATATCGCCTGAAATAACTCTTTGGCATTTTATCTCTCGCTTTTGTTCACCACCCGGTGCACACTCTTCGCTACAGGGTCCCCAATTTCCAATAACCCATTCAGGGGGGCAAGGGTCCTCAGCACAAGCTTGCGTACTGTCCGGTTCTAGCTGTTGGTCACAAAGATTTGGGTCTGCTTCTTCCATATCGCGTCGTCTTACGCATCTCACGAGTCTCGATTGGATTCCTGAATAATCAATCGGAATTTCCAGTTAAAAAGTGTGAAAAATTCTTCAACTTGATATATTCGAGTTAACAGGCACGCTTACCTCCCCCACAAGTTGCGCTACATTCTGAATATTCTTCCGCAACCCAAGTATAACTGTCGGGATCTGCTTGTGGTGAAAATTTTTTCGGTATACTATACTCGTATTTAACGCCAACGTTTTTATCTTGGTACAGCAGCTGAAGAATTGAACCAAAAAAGAGGAAGAAAAAATTGTTTCATTTTTAAAGGTATTTTTTTTTTTTAATCGCAAAAAGATTCCGAAATTATAATTACTCATGATAATTACTCACCACAATGTAAAGTGCTTCTGTCGTCGGTCCTAGCGCGCTAATCATATCTGCAGCTAGAAATTCTTTAGGTCTTCTTTCGTAGTAAAAAACTGACCCCACGAATTTCAAACTCCTGGGAAAATCTATCCTCCAATTTCCGTTCAGGTAATAATGTCCGGTAGAATTTCTGATGGCTTAAAAAAAAAGAAAAGGAAAAAACAATCAGATCGGTGCGAATAACTAATCAATCCTCGCAAATCAATCGCAATATACTCACCCAAATAATTGTTAGACGGACGAACTTCAGTGATGGCAATATTCGTAGCGCCCGCAGGTATAAGCAAAAGATCATTGTAACCTGGGAGTAAATTGAAAATAGTAATTATTTGTCGATTTTTTTAATAATTAATAGAGACCAATTAACGTACCAACTTGAAGATCGTTCTGGTCAAACACTCCTCGAACTGTATCACAAGCTGATCCATCTCCCCCGCACTCTCGGCATCGATCTTCTTTAGCACCACTACCGAGCATCATATCGCATCCAACGGGCTAAGAAATGAATATAAAATCAATCAATATCCTTGCAAAATACTGAAATTTTAGAGGTTTTTTGCTTTCATTTTCCGAAAGATCGACTCACCCTGCATTTACCCTCGACGCAAACGTCGTTTTGTTCGTTTGTACAAAGAGTTCCATCGGTGACGCTCAATTTGTGACGGTAAAAAAATCTCTCCCCACGTGGCATACAGTTTAATTCACATTTGTTCGGAGCACCGGTGTACGGAATCCAACTAAAATGATTCGGCATTATCATTGAAAAAGAAAGAAAAAAGAAAAACTTAATTTTTTTTTTTCTCATACTTCTTTTACACTCATATCCTAGATGTCACAATTTCTAGCGGTTCAGAAACCCTTCAAAGAAATGACTAAGCTCTTGGAGATTATCGTTGCGTAAACTCATAGTTTATATGTACATATTTGGGTCGCGTTAACTCGCAGGGGGTTTAAGGGGCGGTCCGGATTTTCAACAAGGGTATACCCATAATATTCAATGGGCAGACCCACGTGATTCTTAGCTTTATTACACCAGAGTGATGACAAAGGGGTATCTGAACGTTGAGAGGATTCTTAAATCTGCCGCCCCTGATCAACGATTGCATAATGTTAGAAAGTTTGGAACAAAAAAAAAAAAACGAAACAGAAATAAATTAAAAGAGAAAAAAGTATTAGTGCAGACGTTCCATTGAACAAGTTACATATGATTCATTTTTCAACTCACTCGTAATAGACACCTTCTATAGGAACATTATTAAACTCTGCACACTGTTCTGCCCTGAAGTCCCGATCAGGATCTGGACATTCCTGAAATAAGAATTGAATTACATACGATTAAGATTGACGTTATGGAAAAAAGGAAAAAAAAAACCGGCGTAATGGGCACATCATCGTTAACCTTACGACCGTTCTTCGTCTCATAACGGAAGGAACAAGCGAAGTAAATTCGGTAGTTAGTTTTTTTTTTTTAGTTTTTTTTCATTTTATTATAAACCGTTCAACATATATCTGAATAAAATTTTAAGCGGCTTATAACTTTACGGCGACATTTACAAGCCGGATAAGTTCCCAGACACATATATATTCCTTCATTTTCTACTATATGTATAGCCATACATAAGGGGTACGCCATATACTTAATATGGATGTACATTCTAACGTGAGAAGAAAATTTGTACCATCCCGCTGCTGTGCTACAGTCAATAAGATTTTCTTCACGGCTCTGAAGATTTTTTTTTCTTAACTTTCTTTCTTAATATTCCAACACCATGGGCATAACCATTGATCATTTTCAATGGTAAGAACGTTAAAAATTTTCGGTAGTACATTTAACGATGTATATCTTTCATGTGCATCGAATGCTCGTTTATACTGTAAAAATATAATATGTTATTCATTCGTGGGAACTGCATACATCAAAGAATTATCAGCCGTACCGAATATGGAATTTTTAAGGATCAGATTTATAATTTAAGATTTATTTGAATATAATATAGATACGTATTTTAAACGGGACAAAATGGTGATTAGAAAGAACAAGGAAATTGTAGAAGAAAAAAAGGAAAAAAGGTCGATCGACAAACGTACCTTCTGCGTTATAACACGCGCACGTATAGTAGCTAATTTCAATGAAAACCGAAACGTGCTAGCCATGTATTGAAATCAGACCAAGTTGCGCAACGTGCGGTGACTACTTACTAATCATTTTGTATTACACGTATTTATATGGGTATGTACATGATATGTATACCCGATCGCGTATATAGCTATATGACCCGCAAGGTACGAGGCGAGAAGACCTCCTCCTGGTAGCTGATTGTTGGACAATGCGGGGGACGGTAATAATAACAATGATAATAACAACAACAACGGGAACGTGACGCTCTGGTGTCCGAGATGCTCCGGGGTCTTGTATCCCATTGAATACACGAGCCAGATGCAAGCCGGGTATACCATACCGACGATGCCCGGAGACAAGTTAATCTCGAAGACGCATCACACCCACGTCTGCCACGCCCGGCACACCCCTAACACCTAGGAATAGGACCTCGAGGTTGGAACAGATTTAACGTCCGTACCTCAGGTATATTAACCACCCCAAAGAACGGGTATCAGTCCCAGATCTGGAGATATGAGAACTACGACTCTACGTAACTCACCTATTTTCTCATTTCGAACGGTGATTCTACATTTATTATAACATCTCCGCCCTTTCGAACCTGTACATCAACCCTTTCAACTCACCTAGAGTCTTGTTTCGATATATCGAGTAAGGGCAAAAAGGAAAAGAAAAAATTAGGGTGGTGAGCTTGACTCCGTGTCTTTGACATTTTTTTTATTTTTTTATTTCAACTATGCGACCCGGTTGATTGAAATCGGGAGTGATTCCACATCTGTGTCTGAACTACACGAGGAGTGATCACGGATTTTTTTTCTTCCTTCTATCAAAAAGATTTTTTAACGCGATACTTGGGAATACGTTAATATAATCTGAGTAAAAAGAATTTAAACGAAAACTAGTAGTTTTATTATTAGAAAAGTTTAATGGGAAAGTATACAAGGAATTAGATAAGTTGAACTGCAGGGCACAATACATTAACACCTTCTTCTTTTTTTTTTTTACTTCGCTATCCACCCCCTACGAAGGAATGCGCACGCGAGAGGTGCTGATCAAGTGCTATTGAACTTGCAATGTGCAATGTCGGTTTCCTTTTTCCTTTTTTTTTCTTTACTTTACTTTTCTTTTCTTTTCTTTTTTTCTGAAACTTCTCCCTATCCAGGCTGAGGTCACGATCGGAGCACATAGCGTTTGTATAACATGCCTTTCGTTGGTGTGCAGGAAATAGCGTTCCAAGGTAAGCTGAAGTATACAGGAGAGAGAAGTACGAGTAGAACTGCGCGCAGCTGCTATAGATGCTATGTAATAAGAATAAAAAAAAAACGAAAAAGAAAAAAATTTTTGCACCGGTAAACGTACCACTTACGCGTTGGTCAACTCGCGATCGTGCGGTGGGAAGTCTTTGAACCTTATGCATAAATCACATGTGATATGAATCTATATGTACATTTCCTTTGACCTGTTATTTGGATTGAATATAATCGCTGTAAGTTTTCTGTACTGTATGCTGTACGTATACGTATATATGTATTTACAGCATACCAAATCGCCGAATTGTGATCAATTTATGTTTAATAGACTCGATGATTCTGATCGTTCGATCTTAGAAGAATGCGATATAAATTACAGAATGAATATCGCCCCATAAAACTATACGCCCGCGCCGGAGTCGATCATTTTTTTTTCTTTTAGTGAACCAATAAATATCATAGTTTATCAAAACGACGATCAAAATATAATAAAAATTATTCAATAAATCTATCGTACCTGTACGTTGCAGGAGAAGAATCTTTTCTTCGAACCCGAACATCTTTCGGCTCCATCGTCGCTGTAATTTGAAATAACAGAAACAAAATGATGATAGTAATTTAGAAAACTAAAAAGCATGTGAAATTTAATAGCACAAATTTTGTTCGATCGATCACAAGTAACGTTTTGTAAAAATAATATTTCAACATGTGTATATTAATACGTGTATAGTGGGGAAAAAATTAAAAAATTTGTTACACCGTTACCAATAAGTATCAACGAATTTGATACGCGTAAATGGAATTGAGTTTCGTTAAAGAAAGAAAAAAAAAAAACGTACAGATCCCTGTGTATGAAGTGATGATTTTATCGTTGATCGGATTCACGTGGCGCGCGTATAGTAAATGATAAAAATTATCTCGTAAATCTTATTATATACGTTTAATAAATAGCTGATATTTTATAACCATCGGAAGATATTTTAAATGGTAATAAGATATAACTCACTCTATGTCGTGACAGCGTCTTGTTTGGTGCGCCACTCCGCCACCACAGGAACGTGAACAGGAGCTGGGTATAGACCAGGGACCCCAGTTACCTCTTTCCTCCTCATCAGTGTCTAAGACGAAGCTTGATGGCAGGTAACTCTCCCCATGCTGTCTCCTGTGCCTTTCGTGTCTCAATTTTATGTGGTGCTAAAGGAGAAATTTTTGAACATTCGATTTCGTATTCCTCTTAAGTTCATTTCGATTGAGAGCAATGGAGGAAACGAATTATTAGGTGTCTCACAATATCCGATTATCGCGCTATTGGTCTCTGAAATAGGAATCCCCAAATATCGTGAAAAATTCCATTTGCAGTTGCAAGAAATGCCGATGATAATTCAATAGGATTTTTCGCTTGGCCTCGAAAACGTTTTTGAGATCGGGAAATCAAAAAATTGGACTAACCAGGTGCTGGTGAAGTTAATTCAGTAATCGTAGAAGCTTAAAATAGGATTTTTTACTTTTTTCATTTTCTTCAGATTATATCGTTTCGTAATTACCACGTCTAGGTGCAAATTGCTTCGCGAAAGCAATTGCTGCGCGTAAATGTCTCGACTTACTGAAAATACTACAGTACAGCGGTGAAAATGTCTTAGAGCTAATTTCACAGGGCACCCACTTCTGCAACGATTTTTCTATTTTTTTTTGGTTCTTTCTTTTTTTTTTGCTTCTTCTGCAAGTTGGAAGGTCGTATAACTCTGAACGAAGGATCCAAGTTTAGCTGGCGGCTGTCCAGACCGGTCTTAATTCACACTGCTTGTTTTAACAAAATTATTTTTGCGGTAACACCGGAAAATCTTAGCTCCTGAGAAAAAGCATTTTAATCCTCTCGCAAAATTTCCTAAATAATAAATTATACTTAATCGTGGGAAATTTTAGAAAATTCATTTATCATATCTAATTTATGAATTAATTTGTGATACTCGTCTTGAAATCTGCGACTTTTGATAATCATTCGACAAGTTGATCGCCACTGACATACAATATCTCGTTACCCACGTGCCATGGAAAGAGTCGCATGTAAAATTCTAACATAAATGTCGTGTGACGTGTGGCTCATATCTTCTTACGGCTATTGTTAATTTGATTTCTTTTTTTTTTTTTTACTACTTTTTTTCTCGCACACGTTTTTATTTCACAGAGTTTTAATATCCGGGTTAAAACTTCGCGCTTCTAGTCGTTATTAATTTTTTTTTCTGCTTTTTTTATTTTAACAAGATTTTAGCTCGAACGTGTGAAATGTTGATATGAACTTTATAAAAATAAATGAAATGATTCGGATTGATGTGAAAAAATTGTTTCGTATAAGATCATACGGTAATAATCTTAAAACCCCATGGTAGTCATGTGATGAGATATAGACGCAGTTTCATCAATGAAAAGTAGGCCAATCTATCTGGTCATAATGGTGAAGGATCGCTACTATAGTTTTGCTTCGTTGGTTGAGTCATAAATCAATTAAGGCCCTAAATTCCATACATAAAAAAAGAATTATGCTAGCTCTTGGTCAGAATGAAAGACTCGGTAAATTTCTTTTTTTTTTTTTTCTCCTTTTCACAACCTCTTCAAAATTGAAACCTCTCGCTGTGGAAGTTCTTTCTCACAGCACTCAACAAATCGCACGCGATACATTTAGATTCTCTTTGCAACGGCACATCAACTAATTATTGTCTTAAACGGTGACTAACATTTATATCTACTCAAGGGTTTAGTTACCCTGCATATGAGTTGAGACAGCCGGTCAAAGAACCACGTCGTTATTTAAAAAGAAAGTCTTTACTTTGTACAGCACATGCAGATCTATTTTTAAACCAGACAGTCAGACAGCGAGATGCAGTTTTTTTTAATTTTAACTCGCATTCGCCCTCGCGTGTCAATTATTCTACTAAATATGAATTTAATAAGCAACGATTCTGCGTCCGTTTATGGACTGCAAAAAATCAGTGCAACAAATTCGCGACATTTTTAGCTGAGAGAAAGTAAAAACTGAAAAAAGGTAAGAAAAGTTATTCCGAAACTGGTCATGGTCGATCCTAGAGAAGATAAAAAGTTTGTCCAAATTGATCTGAACTTTTTTTTTTTCTTACATGTAAATCTGACTCGGTAACTCTAAAAAACACGTGTAATTGTGTCGTCTACTCGCAACGACCTCCTATAATTGCGGAGGTTTATACGTTAGCGCTCGACGTAGTTCTCGTTGTCGTCGTCATCTTATTGCTACGAGTTTGAAACTAATTTATGCTAATACAATTGACCACGTGTCAAGATAGTACAACGCTCTCTGCTACGTACGTATACTAGCTATTGTGTTTGACTCGGTTTAACAACGAGTCTTTCCGCGTTTTCTTGTCTAGTAATATACTTCCTACTACGGTATGTAAAAAGATCCAATAAATAAAACAATTATACGAATATTATCGCGCGGCATTTCGCGATGCAAATAATTCGCTGCAATAAGTACATCGATGTAAGTTGGTATACTTATAATATAATGGTACATATAATGCAAATTAGAATGCGGCGTAATGTGATCGTGTAACTCAAGACTCGGGGCAACGATCTCGAACTAAACCGCGAGACGACTTCCAATATAATCATGCGTCTCGTACGCAATTCCTCAATTCCTTCACCCCTTAAATACTTCATCTATATGGTAACACATAGACCCAACTTTTTGCATAATTAACGTTATATCCTCAAATGAAAGTGAATCCCATAGACGAAGGACTATTCCGTCCATTTACTACCATTCACTGTTATTTTTTCTACGTCTTTTATTTATTCATTTTTTCGAAAATCGATTGATGCTAATGAGTTAATGATTTGTATGTTGCAGATTTAATTGCGAGTGATAGAAATTAATATCAGCGCGTTGCGTGTGTCTCTGTGAGGTTCATGAGGTGGTGGGCAAAGTTCAAGGACTCGAGTATAAGGCAGGTAATCCTAAGAACACGTTCAACACTGGTAACTCGATCCTTTACTCTTTACCCGTTTCTTGTTGGTAGTACCGCGTATAGAGTGCGAAGGTTGCGGTTGGCGCTACAACGACGCTGCTACTTTTGATACTGGAAAGTTTTGCTTCATCATCTTCGCAAAAGCACTCTGCAGTGATCGATTCGATGTATTTTGAAGAGAATATTCTACTTGGAATTAACTAATTCGTGGTTCGACGATTTTAACTGCAACTGGATGGTGGTGCAGACCGTGCAGACCGTCGCGACGCGTCGCGTCCCGGCGTCTCGAGGGCTGAACGAAAAGAAAGGATATTTTGTCCGAAATTTGAGCCCCCTTGGAGTCGGGGTGGTAATAAAACCTGATGGAATGTCGTTCTCAGGACGAAACATGTCCTGGATTTTGGCTTCGTCAAGGTTGCATCCGCGATGACCGAAGAAGAGAGACACCAATAAGGGGGATTTCTTTTCTCATCCAAAGGGATTCTGATATAGGATATATCGTGAAAATTGTGAGATTCGTTTCTTCCACTATATACTTCCAATGAAATGATAGGTTAATACGTCTTTCTTTATCTTTTCTGTTTTTGTTACTTCTTTCTCATGTACTCACGTGTCTGGCTAGCGTGTCCGTGATGTGTGACGCTAGTATAAATATTAGAAGCACCAACGACCTGGAACATAAAAAAAAGAAAGAGAACTCGATTAGCATTAGCATTTTTGAGGCGACAGAGAGGCTGGCAGTACCATAATATGTAACCAACGGTACATTATTTAAAACACGCAACGATTCCACGCATCGCAGTCATCCGAACCCCGTGAATATATTTTGTGCCTTTGAACCGAGTCAACATATGACTTGCGTAACTTCCTCGACTGCAGCCGCCTGCAGTTGAGGTATAAATAATTAGTAAAAACAAACATGCCTCTGCCGAGAGAACCTATGACCTTTACAAATTTGATTTCTTGGTTTTTCCATTAAAAAATAAAAATGAAGAAACTAAAAGAGTAATAAAATGTGGTTTGAAACAGTCGAGTAATGAATTTAAATGAATCGTTTCGGAGTAATAGAAATATCTTGGAATCGGGAGAGGTGCATAACCTTGATGAAAAAAATCTCCCACCTTTGACGAGATATCATTGACCTGCGTTCAGGGACTGAAGGTATCAATGCAACTCGTTATGGCAAGACGTGTTCGAGTTTCAGAGCAAAGTTGTTTAACGGGTTGTTACGTCAGCGTGGGCAGACAGTTACGCGCCTTACTAGCGCCTTGCTAGAGGTGATGGTGATTGTGATTGTGATTGTGACGGTGATGGTGATGCTCGTAAAGGAAGCCTTGCTTCGTCACTTCGCCATGCTTTCGACCGAAGAAAGCGAATCTGGGAGAGTGGAACGTGATACCAAACGGCATTAGGTCACCAAGACGACCGCCGATTCTTCCCACGCAATGAAATTTTCCCCCCGAATATACATCCGCGATTCTATTGGTAAGACAAATATACATCGTCGTTAAATTTATGTTACCGAGGCGACAACCAGATCAATGTTAAAATAACGCCTCGGTAATTACCTTTGACACCGTATACACTAATTTTGTACACACATCAGCTAATTTTATCCTCAGATTTAACATCGGATTAAAAATCCATCTTTGGAATTTGAACGATAATCGGTACTTCCCATACTACCGTATCGACTATGAAGATTCCGTGTCTTGTACTGTCCTGTCCAGACGGAAATAAGAATGTTTGACAAAATGAAGCCGCTAATTGGAAGGTATAAGCTGCACGTGTATCCTCATTCGAATTTTTTAAACGTGTGTATTATGTGCCATGAAAGAAAAAACTTACGCCGCCACGTGGGGTAAAAATGAATGGATGGTCAATTTCTATACACATCGGACTGCAGTGGCAGGAGCAGTCGTAGGCGTGCGCGCCTTTTTGTTTAGTCTTGAGTCTTTCAAACCTAGATTACAAGTGCTATTTGCTTTGAAAACAGCCTTTATCGACGATCTATCGGTTCATCAGTTATAATCATTTGCGATCGTTTGGCGCCCAAAAGTGTGAAATTCGATACAGGTAGATTTCTAATCCTTGTAATTCAATCGCTCCTCGCGATATCTGCGCATGATTTTTACGCTGTCAATAATCTCGATAAAAGTCTTCCATTATCCACGTGATATCGTACACCTCGTTAACGCGCGAAATTACACGCTAGACATGGTGTGAAAAAAAGGCGTCACAATATTCTTATCCGCACATCAGTTCGTATGGCAACAATTCTTAAACAAATGACGTGAGTTTTTGTCCGAGAAAAGAATGCGCGTGGGCGAAGATATAAAAGAGTCTTCTAATCATCTACGTGATTCGAAGAAGAAAAATGAGAAAGAAAAATACAGGCGAGAAGTTTTAGTGATGAGAAAGGTATAGTGGAGAGTAAAACCCAATGATCGGAATGTTTTTAACCGAAAGAGTTTTGGTAATTTATCGAATGACCACAGGCGGCATTGATTTACTATTTTCATGTAAGCAGTTTGTGTTTTTTTTTTCTGTTCTTTCTTCAAGTAGAATTTTATTTCGTGCCGAGATGTTCTAGCGTGCAGCAAATCGTGTTGCGGTACGTCGCGATCGATAGATTATTGGAAAACGCGGTACATTTATTTATTTCTTGAAATTTTTTAAATTTAAATTTATTTATCAAATACCAAGTTCAATGATGTCGTAAGACGTCCTGGGGCGCCGATTATCCCCACATATCCGGTATTTTTCGTTGCCCATAACTTTCAGATCTTTGACTCGGATACCCGGGAAACATAAAGTGAGAGTGCTGCATATAGGAAAAGTAACAAAGTTTCCACCCACAGTTCGTGAAAGCGTTCGATATTTCAAGTCCTCATATTCCTGTACTCCTGTTCGCGGATATCTCATAAGGAATTCCTCCGTCGAATTATATTCGTCCAATTTAGTTACAAGTTCAATCGGTTGCATCAAATTATCGTAAATAAAAATACTCATCAGCAGACATCGAACGCTAATTAAGACCCCCGGGTCTGTAGAACGTTGAAAAACTTCTTCAAATTATTATCATTACTATAAAAAAAAATTTTATATCCTCTTAATGTTTCTCTTACGTAATGTTTATTACGATAAAAACGCGACTCATGCGATTCACTCGATTCTCTCCCGCGATGCATTCGGTTTTTGCGAACTGCGTGACCTTTTTGCTTTTTTTTTCATTTTCTCTTTTTTTTTTATCGTACGTGCATAAGAAGTTCTCTGTGCAACGCGCCAGATGGTCGACAGGAAATGATAACGAAAGCGGGGGCGAGAACAACGGACTCTGAAACCATATCGTTATACTTCTTATTCAACAACTCAATGGATCAACTTGACCCCCCGAATTTGTTATCGTTAACGTTTTTGCCATAATTTGCTCATAACGATTCCAGATGCGAAGACGAACTGTATACTATAATTTAAGTCACATTTTCTCTACGGGATATGGAAAATTAATTAATCTTACATGTTTTTTTGTTGCGATTTTTGCTCCGGCTGAAAGTGTTTTGACATTTCCAAATCGAGTGGGGATTTATGCAAATCGCAATACATGAGAAACAATTAGAATAGTAATAGGAAAAAAATGAAACGTTGTTAACGGTTTCTACATTATAATCAGTCGTAACGCTAATCGTAATCTCGATTGATTCTCGTGGCAATCGAATCCGTGGTATCGTATTATGTGGTAGGCATATATATAAACCTATATAGTTATGTACATACCCATTGCGTGCATCACGTTTATGCTCACGTACATACATACATATAGTATACGCATTATGGAGATACGAATCGCGGAGTTGTACTTGCAGCTAGATGCTGTTAAGCTTGTACCTCGAGGGCACCACCTACCTGCCGTATAATACGGGCTTAAGGTAATCTGATTGTACTTAACAAACTACGAGTTCTGTACTCGGAGGGAACAAGTGAATGTGGATATAATGCCGATTTTGATAAGAATAAAGGTAAATCATTTACTGTTCATTTTAATTATATCAAAACTACGTTGTTGCAGAATTATTTTACTATTTCATGAATTACATAATACATATTGAGAAAGACTCGATGATTCTCACGATCCGATCGATGATTTTCTTCTCTTTTTTCATCGTGCGAAATTACTTCACTTTTTCTAATTAATCATAAATTCATTTCGTTCAGAAATATTTAATATCCGGTTCAAATAGATCACGCCCCTTATATTTAATTACTTCATTAATTAATTGATTATCGCACAGTTCTCATCATAGATACTATAGTTGAGTGTGTATCCATTAATTACTTTCACGGAAATCAACGCAACGATGGAAAATATCATTATCGACTGTGGAAAAAGAAACCAGAAGTAGAACTTTTTTTGAAATTTTTTTAATATAAAATCACGTGAGGGCATACGGGATGTTGAAATTAACCGGGTGAACCGAAAGCGGTAGAGGAACGAAGTATAAATCTAAATCTACGAAAATCAGTCGGTGGCAATAAATCACCAGGATTGGCCCTTCTGATTCTATTTTATTATATTTATTTATTTAATTTTTTTAATTATTTTTTCTTTTTTTTTCTCTTCTACGCCCCTCGCTAATAGGGTTTAGAGTTTTAGACTTTTTCGTTCGGCCCGATGACGACCATAAGAGTAACTTTTGTGTGCAACGTAAATTTTTATCCCTGCACTACGAGACTTAACTTGACAATTAATTTTGTTAATTTCTCATGGTCTCCGGTTAATATTTGACGCTTTAAATAACCGTAATAAAAAATTGGTACGGTCGTTCTGGAACGCGACGTTGTTCTTAACGATAATTTACTACAATCTGAGGGTTGTAACAAAAAGAAAAAAAAGAAAAAGTATAAAAATTCTCAATTTCTCACGCGAGTAAAATGACCAAATTACATATAATATACGTACGCCCCAACAGCAGAATTATGAGGTTATTACGATCATTATAAAAGCGTGGATAAAATATCGATGACCAGACTAAAAATTAAGGGAACTTTCATCGGTCGCTCGTGACTTGAAAAAATATTTTTTTAAGATACGGGATTTTTTTTTTTTTTGCACTTCTTTTGTCTTTACATTTCCTATCTCAAAATGACTGCCAGCTAAATCTTTTGCGTATCGATATAAATCGAATGAATCGTGAAGCGGACCGTGCAAGTTCTAAATTATGAGGGCATTTTTCAATTTTTTAATTTTTCGACGATCGCTGTAGCTGCCCAAGTAATTACCCAGGTCAAATTCGTGACCCTCATGGTCGGTCCATCTTGAACGAAACCCTTCGCGGAATGTCAGTTGCCTTTATCTCGGGTATAAACTCACCGAACTATGCGAAACTAACGCCAACTTCTTGAGGTCCTGATATCCTCGTGTAATATCGAGTTCCAAATAGCACGGCGAGAAATTTCGTACTATTATTTTATTAGATCATTCGTACCTATATTTTTTCTATTTCGAAGAATAAAATTTACAGGGTCGACTAAATTGTATTTCATAAAACTCAAAAGACCAATTAATAAGGAGGCCAGTTTAATCCAACGTTCATCAATATTAAAGTGAGAGTTTCGTGTCAGATTCAATATAGTATAATAACTGCTGTGCGTGCTGATTGGTCAAGACACGAGATCGGTCATTTGTGTTTACGGATGACTTAGGCAAGTCCATAATTATATTATATCAAACTTGTTCTAAACCGTATCAGGTTTTCGTGACGGAAACTTATGCCTAAATTCTTAGACGAAATTAGTTAAATATTTCTGTAAATCGTTCGGGAAATGGAATAAATATATTTATCGCACTCATCGATCAGGTCGAAAAATTCCTCATGTACACCTCGAGGTTCGATCGCTTCGTTATACCTATAGTTGGACTACCTAAGGGTTTTCTGAACGCGCGGGTTATCGGAAATTACCATTGCGAAAAGCCACAGTCTGCAGTCTCGTCGAATGTGAAAAAAAAAAGGAACAAAAAAAACCATCGCAAACTACGATATTAGGCAGCCTGCACATACCTATGTAGGAGGATGCGCAAACTAGCACCGGTTTGAGAGACCCTATATAAACTTGTGGTTCGAAGACCGTGTCAAGGGGCTGCAAATCTCTGGCCCATCGGAGTCCGGTTCCCTAAGGTCGCGGTTAGGACTTAAGACATTCCGGATATCCCTGTGGATTTCCTTCTCCAATTCATAAGAGAGAGAAGGGATAAAAATCACACCCAAAGCGATGCAGTGACCTTTCGACCTACGTTTCTGGTCCTATTAGTTGTATTCATCGATCAACTCGGGGCGTATCAATCAGCTTCATTTTTTGTGTTTTCATCAGACAACTATACACATATACATAAATGTGACACGTACGATAATTAAAAGCATTATTCCTCGCAACGCGACGAATTGCCGACGGACAAAGAACGTTTGAAAAACTACATGGGTGGGAAAACTGCAGGGGGGATGTAACTTGAGTCTTAATAAAATTTCTCAATTTTTATTACATCATGTCAATAAAAGAAAAAAAGATCCAGACGACTACCTCCATCCCGCTAACATATACGTGAGATAAAAGAAATGTAAAAAAAAAGAAGATAGAAAATTGAGTTGAAAAAATGATGAAAAAAACTTTGTGATAACGTGGCGCCCGGCCCATCGCAGCTTCCGCAAACTCAAAACAGGAAAAGTATGTTGCATAATTGTATAATTCAAGCGGATGAAACTTGTCAACGACTACTATTTTAAAGGAAGCGACGAAGGCTGCTCTTCCGTGCGTATAGGTATGTATCTCTGTATAGATTAAGTAAGTTAGTAATTATGACACGAGCCACGGAGCGTGACATAGACCAGTGTTCCGGTGAACGGTCAAGACGTATGAATAGGAAGAAATGTATCTACGATATATACGACGCCAAATTTGGTTCGAATTCTAAACGATTAATTTTTAATTATGATCATTTCGACGGTGAATATCATTCGTCGTTTTTCGTCCGAATTACTTATCGTCGATTCGTAAACGTGAGTCATATAAAATTGTCCGACTGGATCCACTTTATTTTATTTTATTTATTCATTCCTTTTTTTTAACGTAATAAAAATCGCAGTCTCATGGGTTCAATAATCGTGTATATCGAGTGAGAGAATATTGAGAGTCCTTGAAATGAGTACAGACGTCTATCTATTTAACGTGTGCTGAGAAGACACGAGGTTACGCTTGGTTAAGTAGCAAACGCACTATACATGCTTCGCGGTCCTTTAGACGACGAGACACTCGGCGAATGCTGATGACAGGTTGCGAACGCTGGTGTTGAGATGATACCTTTCTGGGAATGACGTGCCGTGTTTAACCCATTAAAATTCTAACGATATTTGTGTTTGTGTCAAATTGAACGCCGCTTCGGATTTTCATAAACTAGTTAAATCGCTGCACATCTGATAATGATACTGTGACAAACTGTACGATGCGACTGAAGAAATTATTAGTAAAAAATTCTTGTTTTTGTTTTTCTACAAATTTTCAGCATACCTATTACCATATCGATCGCGGATAGTATACTACGTATATCAGCTTGCAAGATTAAAATCTAACCAGATAATTGTGAAGATTTAAAAAACAGGAATTGTATTATCTTGGGTCTGACCGCGACTGGACTGAATTAGTTCCAAGCGATTCAAAGAGTTGCCGACGTTTTTGCGGAGCAGCGAAGATGGCGACTAGATTCTTTTTTTTTATTTTTTATTTTTTTTTATTTTTTTACTAGTCTTCGGTATCTCCACAGATACCAAGGATTCATTATATCGCGGGTTCCTTCGCGTCTGCGTTCGCATTTCGCCGATTCAAAAGCCACGTCCTTATACTAAAAATTATAATAATCCCTGAAAAGGGAGTTTTAGTCCTCGAGGACGTCGTTTAACTTTTGACTTCATACATGATTTTTTTTTTTTTTTTTTCTACGCCGTTAAGGGATTGCAATACGTAGTACGAATAATCCATCCTCGTGGTCCTTCCGGTTCGGTTCCCACGTGAAAAAAAAAGAAAAAGAAAAAAAGAAAAAGAGACGCAAGCTTTTGAAATTTTGCGCAATCTCCGATTACACCAAAAAGTTGAGTGGTTAGAGAATGAGTATAGAGAGAAAAGAGGCAAAGAAAGGCGTGACTCAAGTTCGAGTAATGAATTGCCGGCGAGATGATAGCATGTCGAGAAAAGGGTGAGGGCCGGGGCCCGAGATTTAAAAAAGAAAAAAATAAAAAGAAGAAGTGGCTCGGCGTGGTTTCGACGACGAACATCGCGGTCCAGTCTCTCGCACACCGAGAAACAGGATCAACGAACTCCTTCTGTTTCTAACGATATCGTTTCAAGGCTTCAACCGAACCCACCGTCGCCTTTGTTAGTTTAACCACACGAAACTCTCTAACCCAATTCTATCTTTCTCTCCGTTATATGTTCGATGCTACTGCTCTCGTGTTCTCGACTTGATGTTGGAAAATAAACAACTTTTACCAACAACTAACAAACAACATCCGAAACTCGCAGTGACCAATGTTATTGATTGTTACACCGTTTGGTAAACGTGTTTGAATAACAGTTGAGAAATAATAATCAACAAATAAACGATAACGATAACAATAATGAAAGTACCCCATCACCGCGCCGGGGGCTAATTTCAACCCGCGCAATTAAGGTCAAGCGCATTATTTTTCTTCTATATATTTTACAATAACGATAAATAGAAGACGGTAAAGTTATGTGTACTGTACATATATATATATCTTGAGATAGGTATTGCGGGAAATGAGAAAGTGGTGTCGTAAATAACGACATAGTCGATGAATCAATGGATAGTTTTCTCAGTTCGCTGTCAGGTCACCCGTAAAACCGTCTGTGGCTGCACCTTAGATGTACTATGTGTATACAGTATCAGCTTTACTCCACGTCTATTGCTGCTGCACTATCTGGTGCACCAGGAGAGGAGGTGGTACTATAAACAATGGAATCAACTAGGCGTAACATTGCTAACTTCACGGGGAACTTGGCTCTAATCTTTAGCGGTATATCTCAACCTACCCCAACCCAACTACGAACAAATTCGATGGATAGGGTTTCAAACGCATCGGAATAACAGAGGTGCTAAATTTTACATCTCTTCTTTTTTTCCCCTTTCCTTTTCTTTCCTCTTTTCACGAATTTATTCAATTTTCCGTCACGTTCGTGGAAAAATATATGTGAAAATTACTTCTTCAATTTCATATTCCGCCAAAAATAACGCGTAATTTTCACTCTCGTTAGAATCGTAAGACTGACGAGTAAAAATTGCGTGTCGGGAACAGAAGTTTATAAGGTGTGTGTTGATTAATTCTCAGCTATGGTAATTAAAGAGCCTTACTTTGATCTCGTGAATCTGTCAAGTCAATGCATGTAATATTTAGGCAGCTATAAGGCTTTTTAAAGTCCGACAATTTAACAGCTGACAATCTACTCGAGCTGACAAAAAAAAGACAAGACTTTTTTTTCTTTCCCTAATTTTATTTTCGACTCGCGATCACGTCTACCGCACATGAAAGATCCCCGCTCGGGCTTTCCAAAAGCTTCGATATTTTTTGCATAAATTTTCCGCTCAACTGGGCCAAGGAAGTGTGGGGGTGAGATATCTTATTGGCATCCTGGAAGTCGCTGATATCTGGACACCGGACAGAAACCGTATCACTGCCCACACATTGCCTGGTAATTGAGTTATGGTACTCAATCACACGCGCCATGCATATTTTCTCCCCATATTCAGCTGCTCCAATAATTTTCAATTCATGGGGCTGATTTTAACCCTCGCCAGAAAAATTTCTCTCGCAGAGACCGAATTTTGACGCTCGAATTTTTTCTTCGCAATCTTTGACAAACGCTAAATGATTTACGTGTTACAAACAAATCGCGTCATTTCTAACGTAAGTTGGTTGAGAACTTTGAGGCATCGTCCTCGATACTTAACTCAAATTGTTTAATAAATAATTTCATTTTGTTTTGACTACGAGTCAAGTACCTACTTTGCGCAGTTTGTTTAGCCAATAAATGAGACGTTACGTGAATGAATGCAGTGCACTGTGCTCGATTTACCATCGTGGACACCGAAATACGTTGTCGATAATTTCTTCTCAGTTTTTTTTTCTTTTTTTTTCATCAAATTACATTTTTTAATTCTCCATGTCTCGCCGTGAGGTGGAAGTCGCCGTTTGGGTCTTGCAGGTTTTTTTCTTTTTCATTTTATAAATTTTAATCTTGCGAGCGCGCGACGGCCACCCGTGCGAAGATTTAAGTTATTCATCGTTTATAATTCCGATGCTTCATCACCGCGGATATCCCAGTACCCGAGCTAGACACGCGTTTGTAATAACTGCTCCGTCAAATAAGTTAGGCTTCCGAATGTTTGACGTGTGTCAGCTACCGGAATACGTCCATATGTTTAATATTGAGGTATATTCCATTACAAACGGTGTGAATGAAACTAACACTATCACACAACTAATGTTGGAATAAAAACAAATCAAGTAAATCAAATAATAGAGAAAAATTAACTGTAACATCTCTAAGATCAATGTCGAGAATCGGAAGGACTTGCGAAATAATTTGTGGTTCACCACTAGACACGCACAGTGTTACATATATTTTTTTTTTTTGTTATTAATATTTCGATAGGCATGAGGTGTGAACAGTGTTGTTAAATCGTAAACGACATGTGTAACAAATGACCGGATAAATCGAACGTGACAAGAACATTGCGGTTTAGTGAATTGATTATCGCGATATAACGAATGATTGTTATAATATTTCATGCTCTGTACCGATGATTATCTCATGCGTTCAAATTCAACGTATGTAGATTACTGAATTGAAATCATCACCAGAAATCACGAAATCCCCACCATTATGCCTGTGTGAAAATTTGATGAACTGCAAATTTCGTATCAGCTGTCCGCACGATATTATACGCGACTCATTGATCCGCGAAGAAATAATGTAATGGTAATTTGAAGAAACAGTTGACTGTTGGTAGAAGAAAAAAAAAATGGAGAAGAACAAGAAATTCATAACGTGCTCCAAAAGTACCGCGAGACACCTTTTGCTGTTTTATCAGGGCAAAGTGGAATATTTCTGACTTCTGAAGTCTGTAGTATAAATTTTCTGCTTCTCAGCGTGCGTGCGGTTTGTGTAAACGAATAAATAATTTCCCTGTTCATTCGCGGGTTGTTTCTCCCGTTTGCAAACCACTTCCAACAAGTGTCCAGTCACTGCACTTGCAACGTCTGAAATAAAGTGCTAAAATTACATGTGTTATGAAAGAAGAGTCGTTTGTGCGCCATCTGTTACACCTGCATCATCATCATCATTATCATTATCGTCATCGTTGCGAAAACACTTGCAACAAAACTGCAAGCTTTTCTCTGCTGATCGCGAGCTTTTTTACCGACGCTACTCTCCCCCTTTTTTCTCTCATCTTCGCGTTTCATTCTACAATTCTTGTTTTCTCACTAAAGCTATTTTACCTCCAAGGTGTTAATTTTCGCACCACGGTAGCTCCACAATTCTGCTATTTCTTGTCCGACTACTTTGCGCGAATACGTGTTTACCCTTCGACCAAACTTTTTAGTTTATTCATGCAAATTAATTTTCGATTTATTTGCTAGAGGCGTATGAAAAAATTGGTATAATCAAAAGGTGGAGTAATGAGATGTACTTTGATTATTGTTTATAAATAATTTCATCGTCATTGAAATCTGTACAGAGTAGACGACAGATCAGATGCTAATTTTGTTATTATTTTTCATCCAAGTATCGACCGATCGAAGGTCTAATCTAAGCGTGCAGAAATTGAACCGTATATGAGATAGCGAATATCAATGAAGTGGTTAGATTAACTGAAGCAACAAGCCGAGAAATGAGTCTTCCGCTTCTCCTTTTTCCTTCTTCTTTTTCTTCTTCTTCTTTTTACCATCGAGACCCCTTGGCGTGTATGATAAAGCATATAAACTTTATCGCTGTATAAATGAGTGACATTATAATTAGATAGATAAATAAATTAATCGACGACCTATTTTGAATGTTCCCGATCGCTTCCGAACCCGTTTTACTACTATAGAAAATATATTTTACCAAAATACATATGCGCGTATCGTAATTATACTAAGCAGTGGACTATGAACATGAGAATCCCCAAGGCTTGAATTTGATATAAGGCTCGAGGATATCGGCGTCATTTATATACCCTGCGCAGCATCCCCCGGGGGGGATAATCTGGACCCTGCAGTCTGTTCCCCGTCGATATGCAGCAAGCCCATATTACTTCTCCACGTGTAGGAGGAGGTATCTATACTTTTTTTTATTACTATACGATGATTTTTCTTTTTTTTTTTTTTATTCTATTTTTTTTCTTTCTTATGCTCGACGATCTTTAAGACACTTTGTAAAACCATGCGGCTCGCTTTAATGCTTCCATACTATAGACTATTATAAATCTATGGGGCGCCGTAATCTGACTACGTGTATAGACATCCTTTGATCCTGCGGTAATGGTATGCTGAAGGAGCTGTGAGTGGTATATAACTCCTCTTTGCTGCTTGTGTATACATAGATTAATTTTTCAATCTACCATAAACCTATAACACAGCATTTATTGAAGAAAAAAAGATTGAACAAAAAAATCACTCATTATACGCTAACTTATAAAAAATGAATCGATGCGGAAAATTTATTTATTACCGCAGCTACTGAGCGAACTTTATAAGCAAATATTTAAATTTAATATAATATAAGATTCAGCTATGCAGTTGTTAGTTGTAAAATATGTGTGGTTTTGCGATAGTAGAAAAAAAACACAATTTAAATCGCGGATCGAGACGAACGGTGTTATCGCAACATGAGTTGTCATTAAATTAGAGATTCAAATTTTTTTTTTTTGGACCCAGCGCGCCGTACAAGCCATCCGGCTTCTGTCAGAATGTAAAGCTATATTTGTGTCTATGAGAGATCAAACTATTATTAGACTTATAGTAAAAGAGCAAAAGAATTTGAAAAAAACTATTTAGCTATTTCTGGTCACGAATTTATGTCTGAGAATTTATACGTTATATATGAGTGCAGGATATATTTCTCATCTAGAGAACGTAAAAAAAATGACTTCGATGACTTCAAAGAAAATTTCGGTGATTATATCATAAGATTTTTTTTTTGTACTTTTTTTTTTCTACGATCCATTATCATACTTCATTGTCTATCTTCGAATTAGAATATCATCGTAGATAACATATATTCGATGACGAGATATCTACAATAGAAATATTTCAAGCAGTGATGAAGAAACTTATATTTAGTTACGAGGGCGAACATTCTATGCATGCGGTGTATGTCATACATTAAACATTTATTATATCATCGGATGATTACGAGCTGACATCCTGTCGACGAATCTGAACTGGAATATATTTATAACGAGTACGATGAATGCTCGCGCAAAAGATTAATTTTTTTTTTCTTTCTATTTCTTTTTTATGAATATGTTTTTTATAATAATTTAAAAATCATAAAAATATACACATGTGCCTTCGTATAACGTAATGAAACGTAAATATGTACTGTGCACTCGAAAGGCGTGCCGAGTATAAGACGCCCACGTATTGTAAAACTTATACTATATTATATTTATGAATGAAATGTTATCAGCATTCTAGTAATAGAAGCATAGAAGTTCCATGTAAATTATCGTAGTACAGAATAGGCGAGGAAAAAAAGGAATTCAAGTAGACAATTAATACTGGATACAAAGCAAGTGTTAATAAAATTAACAGGAAGTTGCGTTCTAGGTTTTTCGATGCTCGATACGTTTTTTTTTTTTTGTTAATTTTTGTACGCGGAATATTATGTGGAAATAAATTCGCGTGGCTTACGGTATATTTAATTTCATCTCCGAAGGTAGCAGAGTTTGCCCGTAGGTTAATATTCGAAGGTACATATATATATATAAAAAGATATTTCGCAGTGTTGCGCACTCCGTAACTTAACTTGGTTTATCTTTTGGCATCAGTTTGTAATCTTATACCGTATGGGGATGAGTAAAAAGTTGAAAACGGAAAAAAATGACGAGGAAAAAAGTGGGGAGGGAAAAAAGGTAAGGAGAGAACACGCGAAATTCCATAGTATATAAATGTACGTAAGTACGTTGCTACCAACGCGTGCAACATACACCGAACAAACCTGTCAGGAGTCTCTTTATTTCGTGCGAGAAGACGCGGAGGGAAAAGGAAGGAAAATAAAAAGGCTTATCGCAGCTTTGCGCGTACGTTCCGTGGACCATTGGAGGAGGGATTCAGCCAGATGTTACGAAAGATGTCAGTCCCGTGGGAGTCTGCAGTACGATACGATCCGATGGATTCTCAAGTATTATTTACACAAATACCGATAGAATGAAAAGTATGTATATGGTACATAGATAGGACGCACTCGAGTCACAGGAGGGTTCGAGTTATCCTTGGCAGAAAAAGTTGGAATGATGAGATCGAGGAACGAATTCCACTTTTAAACTCGGCAAAAATGATAGTAACGTCGATATAATAAATTAAATATTATGGGATTGTATTCATATACCTACTCGAAGTGTAAAACATTTATAACTTAGTGATTTTTCTTTCTTTCTTTTCTTTTTTCTCATTGCAAAAAACCAATTTGTTCGCAAAGCTTCGGGAGGAATTTATCGATTTATTTCTCCTGCAGTATTATATTTCAAGCTTGTGATTTCTTAACTGGAGATCTTTTATAATCTTGTTAAAGATTGTTTGCACTACGGCGAAAACGGAGTCTGGCGTATGATTGAACCCAGTGAGAGATTGTGTGTTATGGTCAGTAGATTAATTATAGGCCTCTCTCCTCGATCCATCCTGCGGTTCGAAACGAAAAAGGGGAAGAAATAAATACTTAATAATGTAATTATTTGCGATATGTGGTTATACACCGGTGTACACGGCATGTATGTATAAACCATGCCGAATTGAACGAGAAAATTATAAAGGATAACGAGAGAGAATGCACCGAGGGCGAAGTTATTTTAATTTTAATTACATCGGTAACGCGTAACTGATTAATATATCGTGAAGCTCATTTTCTTTTCTGGTTATTTTTTTATTTATCGATTGAAATCTCAGAATAGCTTTGAAATTAATATCTGAATCTTGAGAATCTCAACTGATTCGTTTATATTTTAATTTCGATTACGACTCAGTCGATTATAATATGTGCTGGTTCATGTATATTTGATAAACGAATGTGAACTTGAACGCGACCGAGAATAGTTCAGTACCTATAGAATTATTTAAACTAGTTTTTACTATCCACACGCTAATTACAGCGGACGTCCTCGTTTACAGGACGCATTAAGCCGACTCACGTTGCAAATGCAGGACGTTCAAAAGCCTGCACTCGTACAAATATATGTAACGTCGTTATGGGGGAAATTGAATTTGCACTGCATTACGAACAGAAATTTCCCATACTCAGGCGGAAACGATGAAAAGGTTGTATTTATTGCTAATTCAATTTTTTCGTTCATGCTTTTTGTTCATCGCTTTTTTCATACATATTTAAAAATAAGTGGAAATAAATTACGACGGTGTGAACTACGTGAACATCCGTCGTCTTGTTTCTCTCGTGAAGTTCTTTACGGTGATAGGAATCGCGTCGTTGTCTGATTCTGTTTCTTTTTCTATTTTCTTTATTTTTTCTTTTTTTTGTAAGGAAGACGAATGGAGAAAACTGAAGAGTCTTGGAGGTATATAAGACTGGTTAAGAGTGAAGTTGGGAAGATGACGGTGGAGCCGGTGAAATGTTTGACAGTAATCATCACTCGGCATCTCAGTCAGATACGATCTACCGCCGCCTAAAGCTACCTGCAGAACTAACCAGAATTAGGGTTTTCCAAATTTTTAAGAATACCCCGATTAGCCATGGTACAAACGTACTATACCTATATATAACCACGTAGCATACGTCATCCGCATCTTCTTGCTAGAAACAAATGAGCTGTAAATAGTTGACAATCTCTTTTCTAAGAATATACAAACTCTCTTGACATCTCACTCGATTATATGGCGCGATTTCGTCTGATAGTTTTTTGCTTTTTTCTCAACTGAAATATAGTTTTCCTTAGAGTCTGTTTTTTTCTTCTCTTTTATAGGGTGTGAGAAACTAAGACGAAATTCCACATACATATACCCCCGGGCGTTTGTTATAAACTTATACCTAGAGGATTATCTGGACCAAGGGTATAGGAGTTTAGAATGTCGAGATGGTTTTAGAGCACAAAATTGGTTGAATTGTTTCGAACGAAACCTCATAGTCCGCTACCTACTTTACCGCTTCTGTTCTACTCGGTAAGATATTTGAGAAGATCAACTCAACGCTCACCATATTGGGTATTAGCAAAGTAGCTCAAACGCTAAAACTGTGCCCCTAAGGAGACAGGATTTTACCGCCCGCGGAGCTTAGGGTCAAAGAAATCTTTCAGTTTCAGGTACTAACGACAAACGAAAAAGAAAATGGTCTCACTTTTGAATGATGATACGAAGCAAAATCAAATTTCACACAGTTTTAAAAATTTGTTTCGAACTGGTTTTTCGACTTGTTCACACTAATTGTTTCACGGTATTTTACTGTCTTAAAAACAACGTGATATTGAATCGTTATTCCTATCATATGGTCATCGCGACGGTTATCTATTGGAGTTTAAGTATTTTAAGTGGGTGCAGTAGACGTTCTAGAAACAAGGTTATAAAATCCAGGCTGTACAGGCTGAAGTTGTCGTTGATTTCGCTGTAGGACAAACGAAGGGTCGCTAATCGGTGGTCATCCTACTCGCCCACTCGAAGGATAACGGGAACCTATGAGATAAAAACCGAAGAATAAAAGAACAGCAAGAATAAAGGAACCGAAGGGTCCGATCCCAAGGACTAATATATACACAGTCTAGACTCACGTTATATTGTGAAATAGATCCGGTAAGGAAAATTTTAAGCCACAGGTAGGGATATGAAAAATTGAGGTGATCACGATATCAATTTTTTTTTTGCAATGTAAAATGGTCTGCGTCGTTATTGCAAAAAAACGCACGTGCGCATAAATATATGCAAGGCGAAGAGCGCGAGCGATGGAGATTCTTGGTAATTACGAAACCTTTGGAGAGTGAAATAACACCTGTAAGAAATCACGTAGTCGTTTTTTTTTTCTTTTTTTGGTTCAATTTTTTTGTTTCTTTTAACACCCAAGATCAGCGACTGGTTCGAAACTCGCTTCCGAGAGTTAAATCGCGTGTGGAAGACCTCACTCTTCTTTTACTCCTTGACTCGTTAATAACGGAAAACAATTTTTGGTTGTAACCAAACAACGTATACGTAGAAGAACGAACTGTGGAAGTTATTTCAATAAAACTAAGTCCTGGACTGATTTTATAGCGTGCAGTGGCTTGAAATTCCGGACATCAATCAGTCTACCCGGTCGTATAGATATATAGATATATATAGATCTTCTCTGAAAAAAAGCCCTTAGGGTCTTCGGTAACATTCTACTCAAAATCGATCCTTCTGCCGCCCAAAAATTAAACCTGAATTTTTTATACATTCAGCCTTCAACTTTGAATTACCTACTTTTCTAAGAAGTGATTCTTTTCCGCACGTTATAAAAAGATTGAAAACAAAATTAAAGAACAAGAATAATGAAAAAGTGATGAATTTTTGTAAAGTAAATTATCATAGTCCGCGGAAAGGGCTCGGTCGTTGTAGATAATACGTGTTGACAATGGACCAGGATTTCTAGGGAGCATATCCAGGAAGGCGTCGCACTTCGGTAGCTCCAATTTGCAACGCCGTGGGCGGCAACGAGGTCGTCTCGCCTGAATCGATCTCTAAGAACCCTCAAATCATATATGAGCAACTCATTACAATTGCAGCGTGTAAAATGTCCCTCGGGATTCCGAGGTTTGATCTTTTTTTTTCATTTTCTCATTTTCTTCGTACTTTTCTGCGCGTTTCGTTACGTGCTCTATATTGATAATGAAAGAATTCTTTTTCGAATATTTTGAGCGACAAGTTTCTCTTTCTTCTGTATGCATTCGAACATCGCAGCCACTATGGGATCAGCTGGAACACCGACGAATTCCTTCGGTCTACACTCAGACCGCAACGAGCTAATTAAACCAACTTTGGAGTCATCGTTCTCTGCTCTATAGCGCTAGCTTCTCTCTTATCTTCTGTACCAGATTCTCTCATGTGGCTCGGGTTATTTCGTTCTACGGAATTCCGGGCGCGCTATTATAATAGTAAACTTACCAAACACAGAAATAATACAGGTAACGGACCGTTAACACGAGCCGAGTTTTAATTAGTACATTTTGTCTATTCGAGGTTACATTTAAACATCGGTACGTTTTAATAAGTCAGAATGCGCTGGTGCGTCGTCAAACAACCTGCACGTCAGTTTCAAAAACAAAACATATATCCTTGCGCTTTGTGTGACCTGATAAAAAAAGCTTCTTTAGACAGATTTCAGGGCTGGACATCCGCTTTGTAAAAGGCCCGAAATCTCACGATGACCAGGCTCGGGAATAGAGCAGAGAATGGAAATAATCATTCGATCGGCGATGTTCCGATGCACAGTAGCTGTCTCTACATCTTACATATTCGTATATCGCTACCCGTATTGAAATGAGATATGCTAAATCCTCCCCATGTACCCATAAAATTTTGTTCTTATACATGTACGCGATGGCGGGTAAAGAGCCGACTCAGAAGTCTGGAGCACCGGTAGAATAATATTAGATTAGCTCTCCGCATCCCCAGTTTCTCTCCTTTGGAGCAGAACCAAAGCCGTATAAAGTATCCTAGGAAAAAAAGAAAAAAAATAAACAAAAAAGCGAAACAAAAACGCGGCAAAGTTGATGAACGTTGTAGCAGGTATTATTGTATACCAGCGGAGAAACAATTCGCCGTTACTTCATTGTTGCGATAAAAATAAAATAAAATAAAACCAAAAAAAAGAAGGTTTAGTAGTTTTTATTTTGGGAACGATTGATGGATCTATCGTGTAATTTGGACCTGGCACTTGGATACGTTATATGTGCGAATGTACGTTACAGTCACTCGGACGAGAACCTTGCGCTGTGTCTCCTTCACTGGTGATCTGTAGATCTGCACGTGCCGCACGATCTTTGGATATAGAGAACGAGAACGTTGCGAATTCGATTAAACCAAAACGGTCATATCGAAGTAACCATCGTAGCCTCACGGATTTTGCATCAAACGTGCCAGATCATACTTTGGTACATTTGCTCGTTGAATAAAGTCAAAGATCAGAGCAAGAGAATTCCCACGATTTTCGATTTTCTTTTTAAGTTTCTTTTTCTTCTCCTTTTTTCATTTTCTTCTCTTCTCTCTCAAACGCTCTCCGTTCCATTTTTTGCTCGTATACACGAAGGGTGGAATTTGAATTTAGTGGTCCATTCCCCCAGATTTATTCGGAGAAAAAATTAACTCTTGAACACCCTTATCACAATTATTGTCACACGTGTTTGTCGCTAGATAATTTTGTGCTTTTAACTTTATATCTGTACTGTGAACATCGTTTTATAGTATAGACGTCTAGCCAGGATTCTCTTTTTTGTTTTTCTTCTGCTTCTTTACCGAACAAGTGGGTGAGCAGTCGATTGTTGAACAAGTAGAAAACGAGACGATGGAAGAAAAGAAAAACAATTATAAGTGAAGTGGAAATGGGGTGTATAAACAGAAAATCTGATACGCGTCGAGTGATCTATAAATTGCTTTTTAATGCGGGAACTAAAATTTATCTCGATGGAAACGTTTAGACTGGTCTGATATTCCGAGCTCCAGAACTCGGGACCGCAAAGGCGTGAAAACTGCACCGTCGTACGTCGTTAGTTTAAATCAAACGTTCAAAGAACGTCCCATATACTGATATACATATATACAACGGTATGAAAGCATGTAAAATCCCGTACGGGAAGCTGGAGATAAACCCAAGAGATTCAAAGTCGAAGATTCTCATTCACGGTACACGTCTTGAAAACGTCAGAGCCGGTAATGCAGGGAAAATCTTCTACACGTATTTCGTAGACTCACACGAACGTATAAATATCTATATCGGTCTTCTTCCGATGCCTGTTTTACGTGGACGTTAGTCGACTTTTATGCCAGCTGCAACAGATCTGAGATCCCAGATCGTCTGGACTCGACGAGACTGCATGGCGCGGTGAACGAGTCGTGTCCACTTGCGGAGATTTGTACTCTTTTCTTTTTTTCTTCTTCTTTTTTTGACCAACGGCGATGACCGTTTAATAGGTTTAGTTTCTCTTTTTTCTTATTTAATTTCTTTATTTCGTGATCAGATAACGCGTGTGAAATTATATTTTATCCAAAGTTCTCGTTATCATTATAACCAACGAGCTTCGGGATAATCTTACGGTTTAATGCGATTTTCTCCCCTCCCTCAGCATAAAAGCGTGTTAAATTTGCAGAGGTGATCAATAGAGTCCCCTCGGGTAGACCGGGGAATCCTAGGAAAGCATCAGCAAGACTTTAGAACGTGGTAGATTAAACTCAGTTTTATAAGGACGTTGAACCGACTGCGAAACGTTCTCCTCATATATAGTATAGCGAGTTGCGATACGGTTTATCGATGTTCTCATTTCTTAGCTGCTGCTACTACTACTACAGCTGCGGTAGCGAGTAGAGAATCGCAAATTGCGATTCAAGGTAGACTTCCTGAGCTTGCATACCTCCGAAAACGTTTCGATCAAAAGTCGGTCGGTAACTCGACAGGGAAACCTGGCAGGCGCCAAGTCATCGGGGAACAGAAATGTCTGGAGTAATATTTACCCGAATCTGGTTTCATCGGTTTTTCTAACTTTATATACGGTTTCCGGTATAACTCGCTCGGCTCTTTTCGCGCTTTAGACGCCGCAGAAAACGGAAATCGTCAGATGTTGTCGCAGGAACATAAAACGCGGTTTAACACCACCCGCATTAGATGGTTTCCTGAATTCAAGATTTCCTTTATTACATTTTTGCTGATCGTAGGAAACACTTTTGAGGCACACGAAGGTTGCTGATTCAGTGGAAAGGTTCTGAAGAGATTTTAGTTAAGGAAACGAATGAGCCGACTGTCAACAGGATCGCAGAACTGGGAACAACTGGAGTAAAAATGCTTCACGTCTTGCTCCTTCTGCATTCCTGGTTACCGAGAACCAACTCGAACTCAAACGAACGATATGCTAGTACTAGATGCGCTACTACTGTTTTACTTGAAAGAGAAGATTAACTTTTGACCCTAATTGTAAGTTACGCGATGGTAAGAATAAAAGAGATAAAAAATAAAAGACTAAAGTACAAGGGGTGGAATTAATTTTATAATCAACAACCTACTCAATTTGTTTATCTCGTAGATATCAAATGGTAATTTATTTACGTTCACGTCTCGCAGTCTCCTCTGAAAATAATTCAATGTACCTACTATCGAATTTGCTGCTATCGAGATGCATAATTTTAAGCTTAATTAACACCCTCATCGGTTATCGTTATCTTGATAAACGTCGAAGCTAATTCCAACGTGGTTAGCTGCTAAGAATTTTGATACTTGTCTAGTAGGCAGAAGAATTTCTTTACAAAAATTTTCTCATGGCCCACACGCATGCAGATGACTAGTTTATATATAGAAAATTGAGAATCTGATTGCGCGCAGCGTTCGTTGTGTTTAAAAAATCAGATTTTTTTTATTAAATTACTTTAATCCCAGTGGGTAATCGTGCTTAAAATTTCCCACCGTACTTTGCTTGAATTGGATTCTACAAAATCATTTAAAAAAAATTATGAAACTCGTGTGCAACACGCAACTTGTCTTATATTATACGCTTATATGCACGAGTATATTTTTGGAGAAAGTCGCGTTCCGAGTTAACTAAATCCACAGACGCTACCGTCTGAGTTCGTTCTATTGCTCATTCAGTTTATGACCAAGAAGCTTGTTTCACTATACAAGTTATACTTCAGAAGGTTGCACGTTTCGCTCGGCCTACTGCAGGGCAGGGATTTAAATTCATTCAAAAATAGATCTTCCATAAAGCAGCGTGGGGCTTCTGATATGTGTTTGACGGGTAGTTGATTATTGGAATATTTAACCGTTAAAAAATATCGTCTTGAACTTCTTTTTTTTTCTCTGACTTCCGTAGTTCTCCAATAACATATCAACGAATCATTAAATGACTCGAAAGATTGAGATTTCAATTAGCAAAAAATTATAAGGAAAAAAATCAAGTTACCCGTTACAAAGAACTTTGATCTCCGAATTATAAGTTGAGATTATACTGCGAACACTGATCCGTCCTCCGTGTATCGCCGATTCCGAGTAGTGCGAAATTCTGCGAAAATATATGATTGAACCTTCCTCTTTTTTTTTTTTTTTCTTCGGTGCTATAATTCTAATTAGACTTTTTTTGCAGCGGTAGTAGGGTGATCGCTCTACATCGATCAGTGAAATATAAACGTGGTTGGTATGATAATTATAACGGGTTCCCCAAATAGGAACTATGAGATGTTAGAAACCTATAGGATCATATACGACACGTGTCGTGCACCGATCTATATTTGGAATCAGTTTGGATTTATCAAATTTCCCGTATCAATAAACAGCGGCAAGAACCAGCCACCGATTACCTATTTCCGATATAGTATACTCCTGATTTCTGTTTCTCTGTTTGAAAGAACACCCGCTAAGCTTGTATTAATGACTGGAAAAAAAAGAAGAAAAATTCGGGCGCTTCGCACAGGATTTTCTAAAATAATCCGAAGCGCAAACATCCGCGTCAAATGATCCTTACGTATACTAGAATCTATTGGTTTTCCAAAATCGTTAGCGATTTACATTTTAATTCGTATCTGCTCTTGAGAGTCGGGAAGATCCCAGAGATTTTATAACGCCCATATTTGAGTCCTTTCGGGTTCAATTGTTTGAGAAAATTATTTAACACATTAGCTACGGGGAGTACCAGCTGCGCTAAAGTATCTAACAAATTTTTTTTCAATTGTTAATCTCAGTCTTTGAATGGCATTTCCGTAAACCAGAGCAAAATCTAAAGATCGCAAAACTTATAATGAAGTGAAAATTTTATCGAGTTCGATAAGACGTCAATTTTTATCACCACCCAATTCAGACATCTCTGTATTCTGAGATTCTCAAAGAAAAAAAAAAAAGAAAAAAGAACGCAACTGCTGCAGTAATAAGGAGTTGAATGAAAGATTCTTTTAGTAAATCTTTAAATTTTATGGAGCGACGTAGTTCGGAATTACATCATGCAGATGACCTAATTCATGCGTAAACCACTATTACATCATTACGGAAAATGTAAATAATTTTACCGTTTTTCAAACAATTTTTTCACAACCAATTTTACTGTTTAATAATTTATCAAAACTGTGTTTTGACGCGTTAACTATTATGTTTGACCATTACTTTGAAAGAAAATATGAAAACATTAGAAATAGTTTGACAAAATTCAGGGCAGGCTTCTGTTCTCCGTAGAGATGTTTTTTTCTTTTTCTCTTCATTCTCACTTTTTGTTCATTCACTGTGCCGAATGATATTAGCATGTATTTATCGATGCATTTGAATTTTTTTTTTTTTCATCTGTTTTTTTTTCTTCTCTTCACGGTACATTCAGAGCGTATTGCGGTAGTACATAATATATACTTTTGAACCATTCAGAGACGGCGGCGGTTCATAAACTAGCTATAGGACGCGGTTAGAATACCAATTAAAAAAAAAAAAAAGGCAAAAAAAAAAATGAGAAAGAAGATAAATATTCTATTTGATTATACAACGAAGAGGAGGCAGCAGTTAGTACAGTTCATGATACTTACTCCTCCAAGAATTCTTAGCAAGGTGTTTCTCCTTAAAACCGACTGTATATCTTACCTAATATTTTTGTTAGATATCGTAAAAATAAACAGGATAATCCAACCGACAGACCATATAGCTATACAGCGGTGTGCAGATCTCAGAAAAAGGATCGCGATGTATAATTTTTATTTTTAGTCGTCTAGTGCCACTGGCCGTATACGAAAGTTATCTAATATCACACGTGAATCTGTCGTTAAAAATTTTTCTTATTTTTAATTCTTAATTGGAACAGAAAATATATTTTATCGACCGATCGAATCATTCGAAAGATTCCAACTGTCGTAAAATTATTATTATCTATCGATAGAAACGTTTTGTTTTTAAGAAGTAAAAGAAGAAGAAAAAAATTGAAGAAAATCGCGAAGTTATTACGCGAGAAAAACCGTGTCTGATCTTTGGAATGTAACGTAGGTATTGTTCAGCGTTTCTTCAATTAACGTGGAGTTCAACACCTCGAACGACTTCGTGCAGTAACGTCTTTCTTTAACAGTCAAGGCGAAAGACCGAGTAAATTGCGCTGGAGTCGTTGAATGAATGGCTGCAGTAACAATTACAGCTTGATAACGACAACAATGCTCGCTCTTGTAGGCAAGGCCACTTACTGGGACCCCGTCCCTCGTAGGGCCCACACACGGCGAGTCAGACGTGAGGAATCCAAGTTTATTTTTACTAGAATATTTTTACTACTCGTCAATGAAACGAAGAGGAAACGAAAAAAAAGAAAAAAAGAAAGAAAAATGGTATTCAAATGTGCGACACGTCATTACTTTTGAACGTTGAAAATGTTCAGTTTGTTCAATCCGCGCAGAGAATTCTTCATTGATTCCGATACTCGTGTCCGTACAGGTGTCACCCGTACACAAGTTGTAAAATTACCTCCTTTTATATATTCATTGGAAAAAGATTTTTTATTTTGTTTTACCGCCAGACTTGCGGTAATAAAATTCGATCATCGATGTACCGCCCAACCCCCTATATCGACTTCGAAGATTTATGTAAAAATATTTTTTTAAAAAGAAACCAAAGACTTATGGAAATGAAAGGCTTTCGTGCTCCATTGGCGCGGTACCCACTTTGGAGGAAATTACACCTTCGCTAATCGTAAGAATTTCTCACCCCACCCCGCCCTCTTTTTTTATAGGTAATTTTTTTTTCTTTCTTTCCTTCTGCCTTTTCTCTTTGCCATCCGGTACTCGCGGTAAAATACCGACTTGTTATTATAGACCGTAATCGCGTTACGGAGGTGAAAATTTTTTTTCAACATAAGCAAAATTCACATTTGAGGAAGAGCTCGACTCTCTATACTAACGCATGTTTTATGGATTGGATAGATGTATGTAACGCATCTCTTTCTATATATGCAAAAATAAGAAGATAGAAATACAAAAAAGGGTGAAAAAAAAAGACGAAGAATGAAACGTGTCAGGGATGATTGCAGGCTTGAAATTAACGAGAGAACCTTTGGCGAATTACTAGTTGCTACGGTATATTTTGAAGGTGTAATTAAATTAACATCATTTCAAAGCCAACGCTCTCTGTTCATGTTATACATATGCAGTATAAATATCTTCTTTGACTGTGAATTTTTGCGATCATAATATTCTTTTTTGTTTCAGTTATATCACTACTACGACTTACATTAGTTAAATTAATTCAAAGCTTTGGAAATAAAAGAGTCAAAGTGAGTCATTTTTACATGTATTTTACGTCCTAGAACTAGAACCTAGACCTAGAACTTTGACTTTACACGATGTCCGATGACAATCTCACCGATAAAAATCATACGTGAATAAATTTTTCTTTTTTCTTTTTCATCTTGCAAAATTAAGTAGCCGGATTCTTCGCCAAGGAAGATAGATAATTCAAAGATCTAGTTAGTTAGTTAGGTATACAAAATAATGTGCTGGTGTCTCAGGTAGCGGAATTGAGATTAATCGTCGAGATAAAACGACCATTTATTCGATGCGTTGGTTTGAAAAAATAAAACGTAAACGAACACGCGTCCAAACCAGTTTTTTTTTTATTGTTTTGTTGTTTTTTTTATTGTTCTCGTATAGTGCAAAGGCGATACACAGATTTTGAAACTCACTCGTCCTGGGATCAAAATGAGTCTGCGGCGCGGGCGCGGGAATAGAAAGTTTGATGTTGCAGCTTTGAAACTCACCTGTAACAGAAACAAACGGAGTATAATTAGCGGTACAAAGTTTAATTAGACATATGCTTATATCAGGACTATAGAGCGCTTATCTCTTGTACAGATTATATTTTTATTTCTTCTCTTTCTGTCGTGTAGGAAGTGAAAAGATTTGAATATACCATTCCACGTTACTATAAAGGTATGCATACTCGAGGTAACAAGAGAAATAAAAAATAAAGAAGAATTAAACGAGTTTCCAAGAGTAATCCTCTAAAAGCTGCATTTGTCAGGGTGCTCGGATGCAGACACTGTACATGATATTCAGGTAGATTTCAAGGTGAAATTATAAAGGCAAATATCGAAATTCCTTCACGTATAATGCAAAGAGCTACCAACACTTATACACAGTCGCGTTTGTCATCTCCACCCTTTTTATTCCATTCCCTACCTCCGTACCGCAGGTACTTTTATACGACTTCCAACATTCTTGTTTTTCTTTTTTTTTTGGACAGGTTTTAATTTTACCAGTTTGTACACCCGTTGATTCAGGGGAGTGTTCGAGTCCTGCTTGGTGGAAAAATGAAATTGGGTGATGGAAATTTCACGGATTTGATTTTTGATTTGCAAAATTTTTGTTATCTAGCTGACTTTTTACCCCCTTGTTTCTTTCTGCGAAAAATTCAGGGCACGCTAAAGTATGAATTAATGAAGATGGTTACTTGAGATTCATGCATGAAACGTCAGCCGCACGTGTGTCTCGTCGTGACTCCTGCCATGTGTCTCCAAATAAAATATCAATTACGCTAATTACTGTGCCTAATTGTTAATTAAGATTGCGAATTTGTCTAGACGACAATCTGCAGTAGTCAGACAGGTATATACTGTGAGAGTATGTTTGTACGTATGGAAATAATCGGTTCAAAATCAGTCCGTGATTCGTGTACTTGAATTGTGTGAGAGTTACTTCATGAAATGAGTCCTTGAAAATACCATCTTAGTTAATTCTAACGTAAAAAAACAAAAAAGAAAAAAACTCTTGGTGTCGAACAAATTATAGTATATGAGATGCTGTATACGTGAAATTAGTCACGCGAGTTAGATAATATTTTACCTCTTAACCGGCGACACATTCGTGCGTACGTAATTTTGTGTACCGTGAATACAGATAAATGAATCAACTTGGAAAGATTTATAAGAATGGACGAAAGAGAAGAAACTAAAAATTTGAAGTGTCTATTTGTTTGTCAGCAATGATTATTAGGCAATTATACGCGCTAATAAGAGGGACAAATATTTGTGGGTCTTTTTTTTCATCATCGTCACTTTCTCACTGTCACCCGTAACAGGGAGACCCAATGTACGTTTCACACTGTCAGGTAAAGCTGGAATTTTCTTTTTTCATTGTTTCAGGATTATCTCATTCGATCTCCATTCTTCACATTTGTTGTCTTAGGACGCGGGGACCACCTAGACTTTCATCTAATTTGTGGGCCGGATCAGTCTGCAAAGAACTCTGCGCAAGAGATGTTCGGAACGTCTGTCGAACATACTTTGAGAATAGTACGTTCCTATACTTTTACAAATACTATCGTCGTTCACACTTACAGATCCGTATGATATACGTGGTGAGTTCGTGCATTCATACCTCTTACAGTATTATACCTGCGACGCAGCTCTAGTCCCTGATGCAGGATCTTTGAATCACACGAAGGATTCCAAAGAGCATGGAGAGCAGAGAGAGTTGGCTGGACAACGCATAACGAATCTATTGTAAAACTCAAGACGTGCCAGATGGAGAAGGTGCAGCCATATGTTTTCCGAGGAAAGCAATATACCGAGGGGGAGGAAGGAAGAGGAAGGTCAAGAAAAACGACTCTGTGTCAAACAGAATCTCAGCGACGGTATTTTTTTTGTTCATTCCTTTTTTTCCATTTTCTTTTTCTCTCTCGTTTTCGAGAGGCGGACAAACTGCGGTAGTTATTCGGCGAATCATACGAGGATTCGCGTAAAAGCGTTTCTTCTTGTTTATCCAGTGCACGCGGTGCAGCGCAAACTTTGCTCATTTTTAGAATAATAAATATATACATAAATTTGCAAATATTCAATATGTATTATACCATGACAAATCGTTTCGGCAGGTGCGAAATCCTCTTATAGAATTTTTTGAGAACCTCAAAACCACCGACCCCCATTGTTAGTTGAGGTATTCGTACAGGTATCGTGGCTCGTGCTCGAGGTAAAAGTGTGTCGGTTGTCCAAATTATGACAGTTGTACAAAAACGAAAAAAAAATTGTTTTTCTATTCTGACGACAAACGTGTTGTTGAAGAATTGCGATAGAAATAATTAAATACCATCATATGTAATACATATTTCTTGTGGGTTTAAATTCTACCTTCAAGTTTGTCGAGAGCATACGGTGCGCGACGTGTCTTGAAATCCTGGAACTTGGAGTTTCTTCGAACTCCAAAATTGCAAACTTGCTTACGAACGTATAAATCCGCCGAATTCTCTTTCCCAGAACTGTCCACTGTGCAGAGATGTCCGTTTATTTGCTCTCAGAAATTACGGAAAGATTGTATAGTCATACTAGTAGTTACTATGGTTGTTTTCTCTACGAGTGAAGTATAGAAAAAAAAAAAAAAACGAAAATCTGATAAGCTGGACTATGAAAAGGACGAAACGCATTATCCTCGACATTTTCAACCACGTCGTAAACCAATATCTTTTATTACACCGGTATACTGTACGGTATTCAAATTTCAAACGTATAACATCGGAGTGTCCGCACTGCGCCGTATAGTTTTTTATTTTTTGTTTATTCATTTATATTTTTTTTCAACTAATGGGTATTCATTTCTCTTCGTCTTCCTCCATTTAAAAATGCACCTTTCCATACGATTCTCGTGTTGACGTCCGCTTAACGGTACGTCGAAAGTGCTAAGTTTCAGGCCGTTGGAATTCATGAGTTGCTTGACCATTGCAGCCAGTGATAAAGCATTGACTAAAGATTTACACAAAACTTGCATCACTACTCCGGGAAAAAAGCCACCTGTGACTCCTCCGGGCGAAATAGATATGCGTACGTACGCTGTGTAGATATTTGGGCCAAGTTTGTGATTCTTGCTCGTTTGGAATAGAAACAAACTATAACAATCTCAATCCTATTTCCGGTATGCCGCAGATAGGATTATATGACCCCACAGATCTTCTTTTTCTTTTTTTTTCTAATTTATTACTATTCATTGCAGTTTAGCATATCGCGTAAATGGGTTTCCTAGGATGTGGTGATAATTAATTATCCTTTGTTTTCTACGTTAAATACTCGGTCTTGATCAAGTTCGAAGAAATTTTAGTTGAACGGACGCGTATGTAATATAAATATTTGTACAGCGAGCAGTTAGTTGCGCGTAAAGCCAATTAGCATAATCAGAGTTAGTTATTATTAAACGCTTGCCTTAATCTCAAAGAGGTTACAAAAGTACTGACGGAAATTCTACGCCATATGGTATACCGTAATTCGGATTCGGTAAAGAGCGAGTAAATTCTTTTGTTTGTAAAAGTTCGTATCTGTTGAGCAACAATCTCTTTCACCGTGCCAAAGCACAATGAAAAGTGATGAGCTTGCGCCGCTCGGACCCGCACGCTGCAGATTCTTGTATTGTATCTATTTAAACGAGACTCATACGAGTAGATTTGACTGACCGAATGAGTACTTGAAATACTATTGAGATATCGTGATTGTGAAACTCGGCCTCTTCGTTTAGCTATCTATAATATAATATTAGTTTATCGACCTTTCGATCAATCGACAATTGATGCAATTAAAATTCCTATTACATTCACCACTTGTAAAAAGTGACCTATTCTCACCGACCCACGCGAACCCCGCGAATATTTTCCCATATCAACCACACGCGATAAAGAGCATACCGCTAGACGATAAGTAGAAAAAAAAAAAAATTGAAGTATATAATAAGCATCTGATATATATTTTTCTCATCCAGGAAATGTCTGATGATCAAAAAGAGAGAATGAAAAAAATGAAGGAAAAAGGTTAGAAATAAAAGAAATGAGGTGGAATTCGATTATGGGTGGATTTGGAATGAGATCGTTAAAAACGTATGGAGAATAATTCACCTCGTCTACACGTCGTTACCCTCGTCAATCATTCTTAACTGCCAGCTGCTGCTCTCGCTGGTTGCGCTGCAAGTGAGAAAGTATATAGGCGCCCTTTGCTCGTGTCCTGTGTTTAATGTCAACCTGAGTATCAAGTAATTAGGATCGAAAAAGACATCAGGCGAGAAACCGTCGTTTGATTAGGATTGAGTCTTTGAGATGAGGAGGATATAATTATTCAACGAGCTGTATCTGTGACCACTAGGCGAGAAAAAATGAAATAAAAATTGATCCTTTACTTCGTTTTTTTTCGATACAACTTCCGCCTCTTCGACGAGAAGCCTCTCCTACGTCAAAATTCAGGTTCCTCTTACGAGAATCACTGCACCGATGATGCAGCAGCAGCAGTAACCGTGTTTAATCACGCCCACGCGTACATCCATACATGGTATAGGATTATAATGCGAGAATCTGACAGCCCATAGGTATAAGGAGCGCTTGACCAGGAGGTTTTGAATGGCCGTTATTAAGCAAAGAAATGGTACCTCAGTACCTCGTAAATATTACCCCGTGATAAGAAGATTGTATATGCGACGCCCTGGGTGAGAGTATAATAATATCCCGACACGTAAATTCGTATAATATGAATATCCATTCAGGAGAGAGAGAGAGAAAAAAGGAAAATAAATAAAAAGATTTACGAATTTTTACATGAATTTTACATCAGCAATTTGGGCACCGAATAGTTATTTTTTGTTCCTTACCATTTTTTCATTTCTCTTTTTTCTCCATTTCTCTTACACTTTAATTTCTCGGGCCCGAAGCTGTACGAGGGATTGATAAGTGATGGGATAAATTTCGAAACGTTTTTCTTTTCTTTTCTTTCTAGGTATTTCATAATGTATATCATACCGAGCGAGCCCTTCTGAACTGTTAGTTTTTCTTAGATTTAAAATTAGGTAAGAGTTTCGCCAAATACCGTGTTTTAGATTTCGAGTCAAAAATAACGACGATGACCTAAAATTCATTTTCAAGCTTGGTAAAATGTAAACTAACGTTGCATATGGAAATCATGCATTAACACCTAGTGAATTAAGCAACGAATGTTTCACGAATTTCGGCTACTTCCAAAAAATTATTTCACTTTTTCTTTTCACATGTCCACCTTTTTTTTTTCTTCTTCTTTTTCTAATTGCGGGGACTTTTTAAGATCGTACAAAAAACAAAAAAAATCTTCCCCCCCCACGCAAACGAAGTTGTAAGTCGGCCAACGCTTAGCCCTGAATACGTTAGGATCCTTGATTTCTTTTAATCAATTATCCACATCCCTTCCTTCTTCTCTCCTTTTATCCTTCGGGAAATAACTCAGCTTTCACGAGTGTACAGTATAAACCTTGGATAAAAATTTTAGGCGGGAGGGATCGCGGTGTGTAGTGTGGTTGATTCTTAGATCGTGTATTAGAGCCGCTGCGCTTCTACAAAACTCTTCGTAAAGAATTAAAAGAGATTTACATAAGTGGATTGTATATCTCCGCACTCTCGACAGGGCAATATAATGTAAAGTGATATAATATCTGGCGGTGCAGCTCGCTTTTTACATAGATTATATACACCGACTACGTATACCTATACGTATATGTTATTTCACATAAAGATAAATTTTTCATTTAAAACAACCAAAAAAAAAAAATTCACCCCAACGGGTGTTCCGACCTAAAACATGACCTTTTTTTTCATTCTTGCTCTGAATTTTTCACGCGATCTAATCGGACGGATATCGATCGAAACCGATTTTGTTATTTTCTAATTTCCAATAGATACGTGAGAGGTGGAATGAATCAGAAATCATCTGCAGGAGTCGGTTGATCGAACGTCATTTCCACCCACCTACGTCCTAGGTACGGGTGACTGGAAACTATAACGCCCGCTTCGTACGAAACTAGACAATAATCTATGTCCATCATGTATTAGCCCTGTACGTATCATATGTGAACGGTGCATACATATAGTTGGAATCCCCTTGAGGCATTCGATAATTATGGATTATTCTGAATAGACCAGACCACCAGGTATCTAGTCGTGTCCTGCAGCACGAGGCGTTTACCCCTTGATCTGTTAGTAACCCTGTAAGCCAATAACTCCTCGGATCACCAGGTACAGGATGAATAACAATAATAATAGTAGTAATAATATTAATAATAATAATAATGACAGAGCGGAAGGGTTAAGCTGGGGGTTGAATAGTTGACACGTGAGAAGTTGCTATAATGGGATCTTTAGGATTCCAAAGGGAACAGGTCTCACTGTACGCGGTATAATCTATAATGCCCACATAGGTAGGTATATTCGAGGGGTGCATTATTCTCGCATCTGTACAGATGCATTTTTTTTTATCTTGTTTAAATTGAAATTCCCTTTTTTCTTTTCTCTCATCCTTCTTTATTTTTCATGACAACAAACGGGCAATTAAATAATAATAAAAAAAAAACCAAGTTGAATTTTTTCGCTGCTATACTGGCATCGTAAGACCACCCGCGAATTTTTCGAAGAAATTTGGAATTCCTCCGATTCGATATAAAAAAAACAAAAAAACAAGAACAGACCGTATCCATCCTCCATCATAATTCACTTCATTCATTCTACTAATGTTTATTTGATCTTGTCTTTTTTTTTTTATGTTAAATTGCGTTGAGTTTCCGAGTTAATAGAAATATGTAGTTAAGATAGTTCGAGATCGCCGAATAAGGAGCGTATATGAAACGAAATGAAGAAGTTTCATGTATAAATTTGATATCTCGTTTTGATGATGAAAAAAAAAAATGAAAAAATGATGTATGTATAGATTTATTACAGTACTAACAGATAAGATATATTTTTTTCTTCAATGTGATCTTGTTAATTTTGAGCCAATGAGAACCACTGAGACAAAGTACGACCGCCGGGTTCTATCATTCAGGGACTAGCTAGCTAGCTTGGCTTGGCTTGGCAGTAAAGGCGGCGTTGTGTCCGCCTTATATTCCCGACGAATATCCTTTCGGTGGAAGGATGTTTCTTGGCTGTTTCTCGGTCGAGGAGGTAAGCATTCCTGCCTCGATGACGGGATTTATCTAGTGACTAGTCTCTTCTGTCTGCGCCTCTCTCGGGACTTTGGACGGCGAACAAGCCGCAGCTTTTCGTAGGTGGAAAATAAACGATATACCTACTACGTATGTATATGTGTACGTATACCTTACAGTCGGGTTGAATTATGAAGGCATTTTCGATGCAGATAAACAAAAAAAAAGAAAATGGAGAAAAGAAACTTCTCTTTAAAAAATACTCGCTAAATACCGTCGGGTCATAAGTACCTTGTAGAGTATAGTGGCGTACCTTATACGAGCACTTCGCGATATGAGCGGGGAAAATCGATTACCGATAAACGAAGATATTTTCAGTCTTCTCTAAACTATTGGAACATTAAAAGCACGGCTCTGCTGTAAATTTGAAGTTTTATTCATCCTGATAATCAAGACGTGTTCGTTGGTCTTTGGTTCTTTCTTTCTTTTTTGCTTTTTTTTTTCTTCTACTTTGAGCGTGAATTTAATATTTGTATTGTTATATAAACCTAATCTAATTACCTCGCGATAAAAAATTTAGGTTGCGTCACTCCGAAGAGAACAAAAAAAATAAAACTATCCAAGTTCCACGTAAAATGTTTGCACAATCGTACTATTGTTGATGTTATATAGATACGTGTAACTCGAAGGAAATACTTTTAACTATGGCTATCTACTTGGTATATTAATATGTATATATGGTTGTCATTTACAGTATGTCATCCAAAAGACCTCGCGACGTACAAGATAAAGACAGTTCTTCATTTTTCATTAGTTTTTTTTTTGTTTCTCCTCATCTTTTATCACGTTATCTTTGATTAACTTTTACAGTGATTATCATACGGGAAATTCGTGACCGTGAAGACCCGATTTTTCAATGATGATAATTTAATTCTGTATATGAAAATAAGTAAGGAAAAAAGAAAATCGAAAATTGTTGTAGATACCGTGGGAAAAAATTCACCGATGAAATATAGCCTCAGAAAATACATACGTATAATAATAAGAAAAATCTTTGCTGAAGGTTGAGAAAAACGTGAAGAAACGAAGTGTCGAGAGTCCTCGAACGGAAAGGATCATCTTGCGAACGGTTAGGACTGTGCCTGATGTGGAGGTTTTCCCTTAGCAAAGTTATGGCTCCTTCTCTTTTCGGATGAGTGACTCCTGGATTCTGGGATCCGGGTGTTCTGCGGTTTACAGACCACATTGCGGATTTGGGATTTTGGTTCCTCCGCAAAATACTGATCGTCACCACTATCCCTAGGATTTGTAACTTCCTTAGTAAGCTTGGCACACCGTCAAGCATGCGAAAAAAAAAACGATGAATGAAACACGAATAAAAAAAGAAATGAATTAATGAAAATTTCACGGGAAGTTTAACCCACAAATCATTTTGCTGATGTATGGAACAAGAGTGTAATCGTGGGTGGTTCCAATTCCATGTACATACATGTATAAGTATGTACTTTGGAAGTGCAGGAAATAAATGGAAGAAATATCGTCGGTAGATGTAACACGTACCGGCAGAAAAACTCCGTATTCGGATATGTTTTCTTTCTTTTTTTTTTTCTTTTTTTTCGGGGTTAACCTGTAGATGGGATTATATACCTGTTCGATAAACGTAAAGGTTCTTACGATTTGTAACTATAATAAGAATTGAGCCCTCAGGATCCGGTAGAAAGGGCGGGCGTAATCAATCTTGCTCCTTAAACTAACTCGACTACGTCTGGGATGGAATGTCTGACCGTCCCTTTACTTGTTCTACTTAGGAGCCAAGGTTAATCATAGTAGGTACCTATTGTTTAAAATAATTATGGTAATTATGGAGCTTCTGAGATCCAAGGTGGTTTCATTCAAGAATGAGAGATCAAAACGCTTTTATACTTATTCAGGGTGGATGCAGAGAATAAATTTTTGGGGTAACGCAAACCGTCCGTAGCACCGCATGCTAATAGAAGTCCTTGGAGTTCGTACGAAGCCATACGCGATGCTTTGCAAAGTCGAAGTGAAAAATAGGAAAAAAATATATGAAAATAAAATAAAATAATGCAAAAAGGATTCGCATCCCTTGTGTTTACGATCACGAAAGATCTTTGCCGCGCGCGACAGTTAAATATGATTTATACGACGTGGACCTGCAGCAGGAGTAAAGAGAAGAAGAAGAAACTGAATTACCAAGCGCACCGAACGAGCAAACTAACTCATGCCAAGACCAAGAGGGGATACGAAGATTGGCTATACGTACGTATAAGAGATGAATTTCTGGCGGTACACAACGAACAGAGCGAACGGTTTTATAATATGTGTAATACCGAGAAGGAAATTAAAATTAATTACAACGGTAGATAGTGAGAGGTTGGTTACAGGGTACCAAAATTTGATATGAGAAATTATTTACGATCGTTAAAGGGGAGCTGTTGTCGAGATAATTGAAAAGTTTTCATTTGATGAAACAATCGGAACGGATGAGTATAAAAAATTATTATCTATCTGTGAACGTTGAACAGAAAATTGTTGCCCCCTCGGGATCAGACGCAGACACTCTAAACGATAAGAATAATATTCTACACGTTGTGATACCAGATTCCATTAATTCAAAGGTCAACGGAGGACGAAATAAACTGGTTCCGAATTTTTATAGGAAATAAAATGAAAGGAGGAAAGAGAGAGAGGAGGGAATGGAATAAGATTATCCAAATACTCGCGGTGAGGATCGTGAGAGAAAGAACTTCAAATGCGCGCTCTTCTATTAGACGAAAATGAGGATCAAGGATTCAGTAGCTAGTGGAGGAAGCAGGTTTAGAAAGAGGGAACGTTTTTCTTTCCTTTTTTTCTTTCGTCCCTCAAAAAGACAAAGACCCACGTGGCGCTACGGATAGAAGAAGATATTTGACGAAGGGACGTCAGTGTAAAAAAAAAGGAAAGAAAAACTGAACCGTCTGGGTGCGAGATTGAAAGAGAGGACGTTGTTTGAGGCCTTCAAGCACCAGGAGCCCATGCATCCGAGTTTGTTCGATGAAGGAGGAGGCATTATTGGGGGTCGAGAAGACGAAGCGAGACACGGCGAGACTTGGGCGAGACCAACGTCACCGTACGACCAGAGGGAGACGAGAAAAGTTGGAGCAACAGGTTGTCGTTGAGGTTCCCTTCCCTTAGCCCAGGTGCGTCAAACTCTTGACTCGCGTTCGATGTGTAGGTTTCAAGTAGGTGGGTGGTTAGTATGATTATTAGTTTTTTACAGATGCGACTGAAATCACATCTCATACAGATAATTTAGACTTGATCGGAATTCCTGTTCTAATTCTCTCTTCTTCTCTCGTGAAGCGGTAAGAAACTATAGAGAACTTTCTTTTTCTTTTTCTCATGTAATCGATGGAATAATTTTTTTTTTTTCCCCATAAAACGCGATGACGGATTCATTTTATTGTAGAGGCGGATCTCTTCCGTATACGTCTTTTCTAACATCGCCTCGCAATCGACGCGAATAGAATTTAAAACGCGTGCCGAGTACAATTTCGCGTGTGAGGTTCCCACGAGGACGCATTATTGGATCTAATAAGAGTAAAAATAGTGTGGGCGATAAAAAGTTGAAATTTACACACACGTATAGATGTCTCAACTAGTTTTGCCATCAAACTCGTTGATGGCCTAAAGTTATTTCGCTACTCGATTTATTGCCGCTCTTTCACGCGACTTGATCTTTTGGACAGACGGTTCAACATGTATTTTTATTCGAGAGTTAGCTTACTCATGTTATGTATGTAAATGGCAATAAAAAAATAGGAAGAAAAAAAATTCACGAAATTTGGGAGACATACCGAGTTCAAAATTTTCAAATTCTGCTGACTTCGACTCGATAAATGCAAAACTTTACTCAATAAAAACTTTTTTTGTAAACTGAAAACCGTCGATATAAATTAGCTGCAGAGATATATATGTGTATATATACGGCTGATGATGTAATTACTTCGAATGACTCGCCCAGTGATCTTTATCCCATTCAAACTCGTAATCCAGTTTATATACGTTAGTGATCTACTGATAATTAAGAGCCGCCGAAATGCCTGTATGACAATTCTATGTCACTACATAAATGCAATTCATCTAAATTTCTATCGCTGGCTATATGGTGGTGATAAAATAGTTAAACCCACTACTGCTCAATCCGTATAGACTCGCTCCTTAGAAATTTCGGTCAACGATTGTAAAAAGAAAATGAAGTGATCATTTAGATCACGCGATTATATTATTGGACGTAATATATTCTACTAGTTTCACGATACGTTTTATGGTTCTGTAATAAGGTGGGCGTTTTAAAAGACAATTAATATTTTCACCCTCCTTTTGAAGTTTAATGAGCCTTGCAGAGTGAGCAAGACATACCTCGGAGAATGCAATAATATCTGGTGTTGTGTCTACGCATCCCGATTGCTCCTATATAGTTTATAGTTACGAAGTAGTTGCGGCATTTTGAACTTGTAATAGCAACGGGCATAGCTACCTACCTACACTTGTCGAATGGTATAACTTGGTGGTCGGCTTCTTCAAAGCTTCGAACCAACAAACAACAGGCTATCTCATTAACTCATGCTAATCGTCAACCCTCTGCCAGTGACGCTCATTTCCAAGTACTTACAAATCATTACAAATCCGCGAATCGCAGTAGATATAAAATTCTACATAATTTCCATTACAATTTTTCCCCCCCCCCCATCATATCGTGCGGATGAATTTGACAATTGCTTCGAAAAATACGTCCCTCCTCGGAAAGACATTCCAGTTATTTTTTCCCGAGTATCAGTGGGTCACTTGAACTCATGGGAACAGCCGTCTCCGTACGTGAAATGGGAGGAAGAAAAAGTCGATGCATGCAGGCATCCAAATAATACGTTAGTACGGAAATAGAATTAGCCTCATGAAAATATCTGTGGTGTTGAAATAGACCGTGAAATATCACCAGCCCTTGGGACCGTGCTTTACTTTCTCAAAAGTAACACCTATTTCTGTATTACAAGAAAGAGCGTCGATTACATCGGTTTTAGACTTCCGGTGAACTAACGAAATATAGTGTAGATAGAAGGATAGTAGTAACAGTTGATAATGCCGATAGAAAACGAGAAATATTAATCAGCCCGCATTTGATAGTCTGAGAAAGAAAAGTCTTCCTTCATTAGTTACTTCTTTTTTTTAATCCTACTCCCTATTTTCAATATTACATCGCATGTTCCGTATACTAGGTATGTATGGTAAAGCGAGTACCAGAAATAGGATGAGAAGTTCGCTTCCTCTCGTAGTTTGAATGTGACAAAAACGGGGCGGCGCGGTGCGGCCTCTCAGACGCCACCAAAAACCGTTCTGCGTCCTTCCTGAAGCCCGCAGCATCCCCAAATCTCTGAACAGCCTTTAGACCTGAATGTGACACGCTTGGTGAAACGAACCACCGAGGTAGAAGGCGAGAAAGAACAACGGGGAAAAAGAGCAAAAAAATGATACGAAACAACGACGATCCTTTCGGGGCATCAAGTTTCCACACCGGAAGTAAATCCGCAACACAAACGGCTGCGGTATACAAAAAACTAAACTACCCTCATCGATCGAAAAAATCTTATCTGCTCGATCAAAGCGGTTGAAATTTACTTTGCAAACGCAAATACATCTCCGGATAGAGGTATATTCGTTGTTGTTTGAGATAGAAAAAAGAAAGACTCGAGAGAAGGAAGAAATAAAAAAATGAACGGTTCACGAGTGAATGGACGAATCGAATGAACGAACGTTCAATAAAATCTGACAAAACAAATATCCCACATTAAATTTCCTCGGGCGGTCTTCGCGATATGGTTTACCGAACCGATACGGACGATCGATGAGGAAACAGTCTATGGATGACAACGACAATTGCTTACCAAATGGTAACCCGATTAGTTAACGCTACAACCTTGCAATGACCGGCCTTCCAACTTGCTCAAGTTCGAGTGCCGGCTCCACGGCCACCTCTCTGAGCTAGTAAGCTTAGCTTAATTTTAATAGTTCCTTACCAGAAGGACAAAATCTGTTCGTAAGGCTTGAAGGAATTACCATAACCCATTGTCCTGCCAGCATGCTATACAATGTATAGGGGAGGATAAGAAGCTGGAATTTTTTTCTTTCTTTCTTTTTTTTTAAACAGATCAAACATCCGATACAATAACCCTTTGTGTTAACAACAGGTGTTGTGCAAATTGTAAATTAGATCCCACATAGGAACTTGAACGGATGATTTCAGCGTCGATGTACTCGTATGAAATTTTTTTCTTTTTTTGTTCTAATCATTCAACGGAAAGATACGCACATACGTATATGTGTGTGTGATAATTTTTATGCGTACGGAAAAATCTCCGAACCGAACGTGACGGAAACGGGTAAAGCGATTTACTCCCCAACACGAGAATGTTTTGACAGATGATCTGTCACACGCCACATGTCCACCAAACGGATCTCTTTTCCCCCTCTACATTATCCCGCGTCGCGTATCGGTGAATGAATTTTAAAACTGAACACGCGGGTCGCGGACATTCACCGTCAATGCACTCTCATATAAAAGCTCTCCGAACAGAATTTTTCTTGCTCGATAAACAGTAACGCTCTACGATTTTCGAAGGGGGAAAGAAAAAATAAAAAAATTACCCTCATCCAAAATCAATGAAAATACTCGTAGAGTTTTGTGTGAATTTTTATTTGGTTATTTTTTTTTTTTTGTTATAACAAAATGAAAATATGTACAGAAAGAAATTCGGAACACTTTACGAACGGAAAATAAAAGGAATATAATTGACTGACCGCGTGCTAGAGACAGGCATGTCGTTGCTGGATTTGAACGATCCTCGATAAGGACCCGGATCTTGAACGGATGAGACGTGATCCTCCGCCTCTTGGGCACACTCTTTTTTAGACTACGATAGCGCACTCCGTCTCCGACGGGAGTCGAGCACTGACTGAAACCTTGGACGGTAACATCGCGACTCCAGCGGAACGCTAAAGTAAATTTTCTCTCTCTGGAGCCGCTTCACTTGATACTCAGAGTCTGGAAGCCACACTGCTCGGGGCAACCGGCTCTATGAGGTTCGAGCTAATGTATAAGATATCTCCGGTATTAACTTCCGGTCTTCCGATTTCGCGGGTTTCGCATAATCTCGGCGCGCATAGTTCTCTTTTTGCTCTCTTTCTCCTTTTTTTCTATCCTTCAAATCACCGGGGCATCAAGATGATACGATAAACGAGTTATTCATAGAATAATTTCCTTGTTTTATCACACCTCGATTTATCATTCCAACCGCGGATCGTGGTGAAATGAAATTTCTGCACCGAGGATACCCATCTAAATTTTAATTACTATCAATGTGCGATTCAATTTGTTTTGTTTAAACTTTTGATTAGAACACGAAAAGTAATTGTGTATGTCAATATGTAAAAGTCGGTTTATGAGGGTTCAATGTTTGCCTATATGTATATCCTTTAACTTTAATCCTTTCGCGCACGTACAAATTTTAATATCAAACCTTCAATTCAGGATTTCTTTAGATATCTATCGTGATTCAGTGACAAAAAAAAAAGTTGCAAAATAAAACACCGTTGAATAATTCTCAACTGACCCTTGAAATTTTTTTATCTTCTTCTCTTTTTTTGTTCTCAAGCAATGAAAAATTTTACTTGTACCGTACATACCTATGTAGGTATACGTACATGCAATCAAGGAGAATTATAAAAACAATGTTAAGTATATACAACCTGAAAAAAAAGATGCCGGTGTTTACGTAATTGCTTTTTACAACGCAAGTACTAACGTTATATCTAGAATGAATTAATCACGTTTAAAGTCTAGCTCAGTCCTGAACAGTATCGGAGATAATTGCATCGCAACGGAGTAGAGCCTTAATCAGCTGTAATTCATGAATGAAAATCATCGAACTTTAGGTTTATATTTGAATGTAATTGTTTCGGAGATGAATATTTGAATAAATAATTAATTACTCACCAACTAATTCGTTGATCCATGGTAAAGGTCCTTGGATATCGGCAACGCCGTATCCTTTTAGGTCCGGTGAAAAAAAAATATATATACGTATATATGCCTATACTGTTATATAGTATCTGTATAAAATCCCTGAGAGTTTTTAAGTCAGTACAATCGGAGTGTTTAAAAAACCCCAAGCAAGAAACCACAACGCGGTTGAGGCTCGTGTGGCAACTCACGAGTGACTAAACGGAAGATGCAGAACAGGGCCAGAGATACGGAGGAGAGAACCGACCCCCGATGGTGACGCCGTCAGGGTGGGGGTCGACATTCTCGGTCATTCATAGTCAGGAATTACCGAACGTCCCTGATTCGGGACAAACCAACGCTGACCATGGTCCTGAAAAACTGTGAATTGAAATGATTTTAAATTTTTTCAAAAAACTTCCTGATCTCGTGAAGAGAAGTCAAAGTCCTCGATCCAAAATTCGCGATAAGGACGAGATTTGATTTTAAAATATTCATGGCACGGGAGTTCGCACCTTCTGATTTAACTTCGGGAGCAGATACACACCGGGATTTTAATAAACGGACGAAACCGAGAATGATGAATCACGTTAGCCAGGACAAAAGTAATCTTTTAACGTCAGGGTTAACGAGGAACTGCCTCTTTTTCCTTTCAGAATTTTCTGACGCCTCAATAATGTGTACTCACTACTTTATTCTTTTTTTTTTTTTTTCTCTGCAACTATCTCATTCGAAAGGGTGAATATAACGCCCAGATTTTGATAGATATTTATTTAGGACCTCGAGCATTTTTCACATAGTAATTATACGTATTCAAAGCTGATGCATTGTGGAGCTTGGAATTCACAGTCAGAAATTAGAACGAACTGAAATAACTTTTTCATTTACTTGGGAATTTCGATCCCATAATCAAACGTCGCGTTATGTATTTAATTCTGCTGAAATTGGCGGGCTCGTGTGTCCTTTTTTCTTTTTTTTAACTGCAATTATAATTCATTTTTACTGCCGTTGAAGACGAATGTCTGCTCGTATGATGAGTTTCATTTGTTTCTCTCGATGTCAGCTGCCTCACAAACCGACGTTTAGCCGACGATAATGACTTTCATTAATTAACCAAACGCCGTTCTATAATTACCAGTATATTTTTTATACCAAAAATAAACAGGGTTATGAATCAAAGGATACAACAAAAAAATTGTTTTATAATAGTAGGCGTTAAAGGAAACGGCGAATGGCCTCGAGGCAACGTTCGTATTTGGGCCAGCCGATACCGTCCTCAGGATGTGAGAGATGCGATAGGAAGCGACAGGCGCGTGTGGCTTCTATTCATTCAGATATTCAATTTCAGTTTAATTCGTTACTTATTTCTAATTCTCTCTCATTTTTTGCGTCGTATGGAACAATTTAAGTTATTTTTTTCCGAACTAAAAATTGTTGGGAGGAAAAAAAGTTTTGGAAAGAAAAGATAACAATTATGACATTGCTCTGATTATGATAAGAAATTTAATCTGTCAGGATATTACGATTCCCATTATAAAATAAAATCTTAGCGGAAGTTTACGGGAATTGGCTTTTCTATGATTTAAAGATCGTCGAAAAAAATGATAAACAATATTTTCAGTCAGAATCGCTAATTGAATGGATCGTATGGTTGGCAGGAAACTGTAAGTGGGAGGCGTTCGTCGTGCATTTATAATTTGAGTTCCCCGCAGATTAGAATTCCTATATTCTACATTCACATTAATTAGGGCGCTAGATAAATTTCAGGCGGAATATCAGATAATCAGAAATGGCGTGGGCCAAATTTTCGATCTTACGAGACCTTGAAATTAACAACTATATAATTAATAGACCCTAGCTCATGAAAAATTGACAAAGAATATCTGACGCCTATTATGCGCGATAAAAAAATGTAGGCGATCCTAGCGGTTAGATTTTATTTCTATTTCTTTATTTTTTCCCATAAGGCCGTGTGAAATAAAATAGTTTAAACGAATCGATAAAATAAATGAACTGTTTCCATGGCGGAGAACAGTGCGAGAAATAATTACTGTCATACATACATTTTTTAGGTTAATTTAAACTAATGTTACTATTTATTTCACAATGAGTTGGGATTCGACTATTCCATAATTATTTAAAAATATGGCGTTCAATTATGATATCGAGGAAGTTCCACCCCCTGACTTGCCATGTGTCGAACATGATATTCGGCGAGCAAAAAAATTCCTCCAGAAACATAGCCCAGAGTCAGGCGACAGTCTGTAAGTCTTCATTTTTCACTGTAGATGCAAATAATCATGTTCACCAAAGAAATTTTATTAGTGGTTATCATTACACAGATATGATCACCTTACCGAGGTTTTGAATAAGATACTAAGCGAAAGACCCAAGAATGCTGTCGACATTTTTGAACAGTACAGTCGGCAATTGAAGGAGGAACGCTTTAGAAACAATAAGGATCATATTCGTGATCTTTACGTTCCTCCAACGCAGTACGAGGACGCGAAAAAGTTGATCGAACTTTTTCAGGTAGATTGATTTTGAAAGGAAAATTGATCTATTGGATTGAAATTTTCTTACTTTATCAGAGATAGAAAAGAATTTTTCCTCGTTGCAGCATGCGCAGGGATCTGAGGATTTTCTAGAAGAAAATCTTGAAAATGAACGAGACGATGGTTCAAAAAGAAAACCTAACTTGCTGGATCTGATGTATTACTTCGAACAAACTGGAGTCGGTCTGCCTAGAAGCGAGATGGTCATCCTAAATTTATCAATTCGAAAACTTATGGCTGGCAAACCGATAGAAAATGTTCGGCAAGTTACATGTATCCATATCTAAGTTTCAAAAATTTCATGAGCTTATAAAATTCACTTACTAAAATTTTCAATTCAGATTCTGGGGGAAAATATTAGGAAAACCAAACAATTATTACGTTGTTGAGGCAGACCTCGAAGAACGTGAAGTGAATCGTCGGTTGGAGGTGATTATTCCTCTCTTAAAATTCTAGCAGAATTATTCTAATTTGATCGCGAGTATAAAGTTTTTGCTTGTAATCCAAAGGAAGGAGAAACATTTACGGATCAAACAATGCAGGAAATGGAGGTGCCGGAGTCAGACAATGAGGAAAAAATGAATGCGGAAAAAAATGATGGCGAAAATGCAGCGGAGGAAGTACCTTCCGGAAATGTGGTCGAGGAAAATAATTTAGTTCTAAATTTCCCACCTCTGCCACAGACGAACTGGAAACCACCGGTGGAAATTTCTCCGGAAAGAATCGGGACTGGTGTTAATAAAAAAGTAAAACTCACTGCACCGTTATTTCAGATTTTATTTGGTAGCCGATTTATAGTGATCCAATAGTGATGTATACTCCTTTTTTTTTTCACATTCATCGTCGACAGACGTACTTCGTATGCAGATCGCCGGGACTCGATGACTGGGTGGAATTACCAATGGTCACACCGCAGCAAATTATTTCCGCGCGATTAATGGTTCGATGTTTCACAGGAGATCTAGAGACGCCTGTAAGCTACTTCGTTTCGGTTTCAACCGAAAAGTGACTGACTTATATGTGTATTATCGCATAGATTCATACCTTCCCTCCGTTTCCCGGTACCGAAAAAAATTATCTGCGAGCACAAATAGCGCGGATTACCGCAGCTACTTCGATATCACCGATCGGATGGTATAACTTTGGCGAAGACGAGGAAGAAGAAGCTCTTGACGAAGAGAAAGAAGAAATTGGTGAGAAATATAATCGTATTAGTTCGAACAATGTATCAGTTTTCTTCTTTCATGCGAAATTCGAGTCGTATTATGTTGGATATTTCCAGGAGGAATTATTCACGAAAATCCTCATTACGATCCTCTTCCGACAAAGGACCTCGTTGATCAGTCCATGACTAACTGGTGCCACCATGAGCTACATATTTTGAAACAAGGCCGGACAACCTGGTGGAATCCGAAAGCCGAAGGAGATGAAGTGCGTAGAAAGTTTATCACGTACATTTTGGGTTAGGGTGTTTTAGTTGCATTTCGCAGGTATTTTTATTTGTCATGCTACAAATTTGAACATAAAATCGTGCCTCAATCAGGCAGAAAAAATTAAAAGTATCTCAAGTGTTCAGGATATAAAATTGTTGAGTTAATCGCACGCATCAGCCTAGAGTTTTTAATTAAATCGATATAAGTATAGGCAGCAGGTGGTAAGTTTTGATCCAGTTGAGATTCCGAGTTGAAATTTGAGGGAGATTCACATCGGTGAATATGATTGCGTCTTGTTGTGCTATTCTAGGATGAATTTGCCGAGGAAGAAGAAGACATCCAAGAAGAAGAAGAAGAAGAGAGAGGTGATACTTTCAAAATGAACGAGGAAGTTGGTCCTCCGTTACTAACCGCACTTTCTGAGGATGCGTCTTTAGATTCGATTCCGGCATGGACAGCTAGACAGTCATCTTTGATCCAACCGGATACCGCAATAGCTTTTATCCGTTCGAATATTTGGCCCGGTGCTTTCGCCTTCGCCACAGAGAGGTGAGCTGAATGCTTAAAAAATAATTGATGATTAGATGAATAACTAAACGAACGATGATTGGATTCTGCTCAACCATATTTGACTAGGGACAGGGAGAAAAACGAGTAATTTTTAATTTGGTTTCTCATATGGTCAGGAAATTTGCCAACGTGTACATCGGCTCGGGTCACAAGTTTACCGCATTTAATTACACTCCTCCTAATATGCCGGTTGTTCAAGACGAGTATAAAATCGGTCCAGAGGTGATGGAAGTTCAGGATCCAAGTGCAGAACAGGAAGAATCATGGCGTACTTCTCACTTACCTGTTCCACAACTTCCGCCAATGGGTAAATCATTTTATATTCGTAATCTAAATGTCCAACCCCCTGCGACATGATTAATATACCTGAACAATCTGCGCCTTTTTTCACACAATTTTTAATCATTTGTTTCAATCGGAACCCTACAGTGTATGAATAAATATGGAAAACTGATGGGTCAAATGTTTGAAAATTCTAGAATCTAAACTGAAAACTTTCATAATCTCGTCTTACCATATACTCTCACAGTATAAACTCGAATCTTTTCATTTCCATAAGAATTTGTAGAAGCCTCCAAATTTTGACGATAACTATTCTAAGTTCTAATTTTTTTTTCAACGTTAAGAGCTAAAAAAACATTTTCAACATATTTTATGTCCATGCAGGAGAGGAAGAAGATGAAGAGGAAGAATTCCCGAGCGATGAAGACGAAGATGACGATGAAGATTAAGGGAAAACTAAATCAAATTGATCAATACATTGCATGTAAGAATGTTTCTTCAATTAAACGTATTTTATACGTCCAGAAATATAATTATGAATAAATACTTGCTCGCAATTATTATAGCTTTTGGAAACATATTTTCGTAATCGTTATTTCACCTTCAATCACGCGAAAAAAAATCTGACCATAGCTTTTAATTTTATTCGAATTTGGCGTCAAAAATCATGTTTGCTAAAACCGTATGGGGATCAATCATTACTTAGCCTTCCTTATCTATAAGAAGAAGTCTGACAAATTCTTGGGATCCCAGGAGCTAGCGTCATCCCTCGGAAGTTCAATGAACTAAAGGGGATGCAGAAAGTTGTCTCTGATAAGTTTTTAAATCAAAATACATAAGAATACCATAGAAGGCGCTCTCGAAAAATTGTAGATCTCTATTCCAGATTTTGAGAAAAATCAAAGGCTACTGGCTTGGTGTTTTTTTGGGATAAAAATCGAAGTATTTGCAAAATCAATTGCAGGATGCTTCCTACACGCAGTGTCGCGTAACAAACACGAATACGCTGAGTAAATCAAGCTAGAAACGAATCCCATCGTAATAGTTCAATTTTTTTGGCCGCAAGTCGATGAGTTCGTGATCCTGCAATTCAGTTTCTTCCTGATCAACAACTTCCTTCTCTTCTGTTACAGGAGGAAAGTTAGCAGCCTCGAAGCAACTCCACCCTGCATCTAGAACACGAGACTTTGTCGGTCCATCTGCATAATTGTTTATTATATACGTGAACCGAATAATTAAACATGAATTATTTATAATTATTATAATTATCTATCATACCTATGAAAAAAAATATAATTTTCCAAAATGAGCAGATTAATACGCAATGACTTGTTGAGATGATTAAGATTAAAAACTAACAATTAGTTTTTATCAATAATGATTATTAAATTGTATACACATTAATTACTATCGTATAATAATATCGATTATTAATATGTTTATGTCTACATTTCTTTGCCCACTTTAAATTGGAAATATCATCTACCCCTTCATGATAAAATGAGCCAATGAGATGAAAAAATGTAGTTAAAAAATTCAGAAACAGAAATACACACACATACATTGAGAGCATTGAAATTTGTTTTATATCTCTGATGTACGAATTTTTCAGTATTTTGAAAATCATCTTCCTCTCTCTCTTTATCTCCACATTCGGCAATAAATCGTCGTTTCAATGAAATTTTATACTAATTTATGACCTCGTCCAATTCAAAACTTGAGTATCGTGAACAAAAAAATGTAGGCTCTGTTTGAGAAATATAAGGAGAAGAAAATTTTATATTTTACGTAAATTTTTCGCAAAAAAGATCAGAAAATTCAGGTAAAAACTTACGAAATTTTATCAAATTCTGAGGAGGTATAAAATTGCGACCGATCAGTTTTCATAAAATGGTCTTTTTGCTCACAATATGGCACAGAGATCTGAAAACTGATCGGAAATTTTTTTTTAATTTTTTTTTTCTCATTTTAGTCATCAAGTTATGAATGATTCATAATTCATCAAATTTCATACTAAAAATTCAGGCCTTAACTGATTGATTAATATTGGTCAATTGAAAAAGTTTATCCGAGTTCGGAGCATGAGGTTAAAATCTGATCGATTGCAATCTTGAAACGATCAATTATGTACGCGTAATTCGGTATTCGGTCCCCGGAGCATCTTGTATTATATGTAGATCCTTCTTTACGGCAACGGCAGTACGGCCGCAGCAACCAAAGCGGCGACATCAGCAGCGACATCGGTAGCAGCGCGCAGATCCTTGGAGAACAAAGAGAGAGAGAGAAAAGCGAGACAGAGACAGATAAAGGTATTATGGCTACACGCAAAGATTAGTACGCACTTGCTATCGCGCCACACTTCTCTATTTTATTCAAGTTTCTCCGATCGCGTTGTGAACAAACACCAAAGAAAAATCATCCGAATCTTTTACTTGTTGAGTTTGCTTTCCAATTTGATAAAATTATAGCTCGGAAGGAAGTGTTCGGTTTAATCTACATATTTGGAATAACTGCTAGATAAACAGCAGCTATATTGGAAGACCTCCTTTATCATTGGAAATTTCGTGAATTTCGTAGTTCGAACATAATTTTTATAAGCAGTGACAAGCCGTGTTCTTACCACCCGTTTTTAGTGGTCTCGGTCGGTCCTTTTTTCGGGCGGTAGAATTTCGGGCGAAGGTAATACGGCATGAACGCAGAATTTGGATGGAATTTAAATAATAATTGGAACCGTTGGTGAGGAAAATCAAGATCCTTTTGCCAAAACTAAAACCTTTGATTCCTTGTATTTTGAATTGAGAAAGTTAGTGTCATGGATTCGGGCGAGTAGGATATAATTTGTCGTCGGAATTCCGAACGACTATACCTAATTGATTAGACGTTTATAAATTCCTATATTCACATACTTATTTAATAATAAATATTCTAATTGATTTCGAAATAGTTCTGTGCGTGTTTGAACATTATGAATTCTTCTGTCTATCGAATTAAGGAAGTTCTCGTCGGGGTTATGGTTTGGGAATATTCTTCGTTGTTACATTGTACTGAACAAATTTAATCACATAAGTTAGGTGCAATTTTACAATTTTACTCCATTTCTTAGATGATATTTTCTTATTTCAGGTTTATAATCGATGGACATGGGATTGGCCTGGTTCTTCGCAGTATTCATTCAACTTCAAATTACGTAGTGGAGGAGTTACAGGGCATCGGACAATATTTCACAGGTATTTAAATTATTTACATTCTCCCTTTCCAAACCGACTTCCTGCTAGTATCGAAACGGGTGGTTACGCAGACATCACGAGATGCATGGGAACGGGGCGAAAACCAGAGTGATACGCGAAACGAAGAGTGGCGATAGAAAAAAATTCCAGCATAGATTTTTATATGGTAGGTTTATTAGGTTTGGACATGTTAGAAAGGTTTTCTCAGCTCGCGCTTCAGTTTTGTGATCTCATTGCCCGTGCCGGAGCTCGGAGCTGATAATATTTCAGTACTTTTGGGACATGGTCAGCTTTTCACAAAGCCCAAGTTCTCTGTCGTACGGCTTTTATTGTACTTTGAACTCAATAATTCGTTCGATATTCACGGGGTAGGAAAGTATCTGTCGGTTGTACACGTTTATAGGGTGTATAGTATCCCACCTTTTACCTAAATATACAAATTTATACGACGTTGGTGTAACGTCGCCTCTATGAAATTATCAAAAACCGATTGCCCACGCACGTTCGTCCGGACAAAACTTGCTTCGAATTTATCTCTCCTGTGTTAGAGCTGCTCGCAACGCTCATCAAGCTGGTTTTTCTTTCAACCCCTATATCTGAATGTTGCCAAAAATTATTCATGCTTTTCATTTTCCCTAAACTATTGACACACTTACTGGAAAATCTATGTGCGCTTCAATCTTTATCTGATCATGCTTATTCGTTATATTAAAGAAAAAAAAGAACCTGCTGAATCAAAAAGTCTGAAAAGGGTACACGAAAAAGTTAAAGAATATTCTCCGCGAAGATGGAAATTCCCGCAAATAAGAAGTCCTTTATTACACCCGGATGTATATTAATACATACCTAATTATTACGAGTTGTGGATTGTAGTCTCCTGTTCAATTACTGCTTGCCCGAGAGCGAGTTGACCGGTCTTAGAAATTCCTCGAAGTGTTACTCGTTCACTTTAGATTGCAGTTCGGGTCAGATTAACTTAGATCATTGTCCCTCTGGTTGAGCATGCACTCTCGCTCATTCGACGGTGCAACTCAGCTGTATCTTGATCCGATCGTCAAACCGATATAAATCGATTCATTTCCCATTATACATAATGATGCAACCCCTTCATCAGCTATACTATGTGATAATTGATAAAACGTAGGAATCATCAAGATTAGGCTCCAGCCAACCTTTGATTATTTTGAATATTTTGTGAAGTAAAATTTAGCCTCTTCGTATACGATCGTGCGAATAAAGATTTTTTAACTGTGTCGATCTCAGCAATCCGAATCCGTGGTATCCAAATTGACTCGTATTTTGAATTAAGCAAGTTAGCGTCATAACTTTGGGCTAAAAGTATCCTTTGTTGTTGGAATTTCGAACAATTACAATTAATTATACATTTACGTATCCCTTTATTCATATTTATTCCATGATAATATTCTTAACTGCATATCCGTGTTCTAACACTATAATTCTATTGGATTGCGGAAGTTAGCGTCGGGATTTTGGTTTAGGAATTAAAGTACATTGTTCGTTGTTATACTCTGAACGAATTTATTGAAAATATATTTTCAGATTCAATTTTACAGTTTACTTTATCTCTTACATAGTCAATTTCTTATTTCAGCTTTATAATCGATGGACATGGAATTTGCCTGGTTCTTTACAGTATTTATTCGACTTCAAACCACGATGTGCAGGAGTTACATGGCATTCAACAATACTTTACAGGTATTTACGCGTTATGAATTAATTATCAGGCAATATAACATATAATATAATATGATATAATATAATATGACGTGATACAATATAATATAATATATTATGATACAATATAATATACATATATTTGTTATAATACGTATGATACAATACTAGCAATAATATATTATTACATGTACATCATTATTAATATGTTTCCTGTATATTCTAGGTACTTAATATTTCCCCTGCTGCCGCCGTTGGACGTCGTGAGAGCCCGGACTCCTCCTGTCCCCCGGGAGGAGTTCATCCGGGTCTTTAGACTGTCCCCTGGGACAAGCGTGGCCTCCCACCACCCCCGGGGGTCCCAGGGGATATAGTCCCTGGGGACGTGAGTCTCCTCTGTGGAGACTTACTTCCCTGGGGACTAGTCTTCGGAGGCTAGTCCCCTGGGGAGATGTCTTCGGGGATCTGACATGCCGAATCCCCGGATGTCAGATCCCCGAAGACATCTCCCCAGGGGACTAGCCTCCGAAGACAACCCGGGAAAAGGAGGCCTGACCCGGACGCTCTGTTTTTTGGTTCTCTAGAGAAATCACGAAGACGACTGTCCGCTTGGGACCTCCTTTTCCCGGGTTGTCTTCGAAGGCTAGTCCCCTGGGGAGATGTCTTCAGGGATCCGACATCCGGAGATGCCGGATCCCCGGAGACATGTCCCCGGGGACTTGCGCCTCCGAAGACTAGTCCCCAGGGAAGTAAGTCTCCACAGAGGAGACTTACGTCCCCAGGGACTATATCCCCTGGGACCCCGGGGGTGGTGGGAGGCCACGCTGTATCCCAGGGGACACCCCCTCAAAACCCGGATGGACTCCCCCCGGGGGACAGGAGGAGTCCGGGCTCCCACGACGTCCAACGGCGGCAGCAACCGAAGCGACGTTGGAGTTGCACCCTGTAATACAAAGAGACAATAAGTTAACTTCATATGTGACTTATTATATGATCTAGTTATTATAACATAATGTATAAGTTATTGTATGATGTGTATGATGATCAAATTCTAATAAATAGTAACAAAGCATATGTATAATAATATATTATTGTTGTGCCTTATTGGCGTGTTTGATAAATTATATTATGGGCATGCATGAAGTTAGTAACAATAAGTTCATTGGGTAATACTGGGTAATCTGATTTCATGAGGAGAAGTTTGAAAATCTTTTCTAAGGGGTTGCGATTCATATTCTTGGGACTCTCAATGATGAATTTCACTAATTGTAAGCACTCATAAAGGAAATAAGTTAATAAATCTGATTTCATGAGGAGAAGTTTGGAAAAATTTTCTGAGGGGGTGCAATTCATATTCTTGGTACTCTCAATGATGGATTTTACTAAGCACTCATGAAGGAAATAAGTTGATAAATTCATACCTCTGCAAAAGAAGAACTTGTATGTCTCATGTGTTGCAGACCCATGTAGACTGGACGAGGATGAAGGGAAGTTAACGTCGAAGACACTTGGTGATGTCCCGTTCAGAGTTCCAATCGATTGCCAGAACGACAAAGTTGATGCAAAGTCTGCAGACAGCATTGAAGACGATGTCTTGCTCGTTTACTGGAACAGAAAACAAAATAATATGTTCAATTTCATCCGCAATGTGACGATCAATAATAATTATATAAACTTTGTATCGATGAGTTGGATCAATAAATTTGTTTCGTATTATACAAAAAAAAAATCTAATAAATTATTTGAAAATCATCTAGCGAAATTCCGAGGAGGTTCTCAGAACCTGGTTGAGCTCATTTCGATAATTTTCTAGTAGGGCTAGTTGAATACGAGTTCGAAATATATTGAGAAATATTCGCTCAAACGACTTTAGAAATATTCCACTTGTTTTGTTAAGGGGTTTTATGGGGTATTCCTCAATATTCTGAGCCCAGGAATCTATTAAATCTGTCAACCAAATTGATCTATCTATAAAATTGATAGAGTTATTGCCGATTCATCGCTCTGAGAAGAGAAGAGGTAAGGATACCACAACGAGTCGATTTTGATGTAATCAAAACCTCTGCGGAAGGTAAGGTCTCATATAAACGTGAGTTCTTCGCATAAGAGCGATCTAGAACAGAATATTGCGTCCTGCAATTGATTTCACAAATACTCCGATTTTTACCCCAAAAAAACACCGAGTCTATTTTGTAAAGAGCACCAAAGACTTAAAGTCTTTGTATATTTTTCAGCGATTTTCTGAGCGATTTCGAATAAAATCTGAGTGAAAGAACACCAAAGACTATAGTCTTTGTATATTTTCGCAGCAGTTTTCAATGAAATCTGACCGAAAAAACACCCAACGCTATAGTCTTCGTATCTAGAATTTTCTTCGTCGAGTTTTCTATAGTATTCCTAGCTATTTTTATCTCAAACGCTCAATAATATGCGAGTGAAGATACGCTAGCTTGACTTTATTTAAAATTTTGTTCCTATTTTCTCCAATTGTTTTCGTTTTTTTTTGCAATATTTATGACTAGGTACTACCCACCGGACTGCTGCGAGCGCCTTACTGTATGTAACCCCGCAATACATCCCTGTCATCGAATTCAGGTTGCCAGGATTAGGCGGCAGATAAAGTGAGCGTTTTATTAGTTCGTAAAAAATCTGAAGGACAGCGCAATTAACGCAATTGCCTAATTATCGGCCGCCTAATCCGGGCAACCTGTCGGCGATGACGGAAATGTCTTGCGGAGTTGCATACAGTGAGGCGCTCGCAGAGGCATGCCGGGCGGGACTCAATCGAAAATAATGGGAAAAATTCTGAAATGAATCCTAGTAAGCGTAACTACCTCTGGCATATCATTAGTCACTCACAGGGTCTAAACAGTATCGAGTAGTTAATAAAAACGTGAGTTCAATACCTTATCTATAGAATTGATCGAGTTATCGCCGATTAATCGATGTAAAAAGAGGAAATTCAAGAATATCTCGATGAGATTTGATTCTAGATTAATTTGACCGGTGTATTCGTATTCGTTACGCAAAACTACGCAAGAAAGCGTTCTGCAATTGGTTTCGCAAATAATACCAACGGGGAGTCAGATCGAAAATAAAGAATAATGATAGGTGTAAATACCTGTGAACCATTGTCCGATGACATGTAACTCCTCCACAACGTAATTTAAAGTTGAATGAATACTGCGGAGAACTAGGCCAATCCCATGTCCATCGATTATGAACCTGAAATAAGAAAATATTGTCTTAGAAATGGAGTAAATTTGTGAAATTGCATCTAAAATATATGAATGTATTTGTTCAGTATAATGTAACAACGAAGAATATGCCTAAACCATAACCCCGACGATAATTCGATAATTAATTCGAATTCAGAATTAATTCGAGTCTTAATCAGTCTTAATTCGATAGACATTCATAGTGTTGAAACACGCACACATCTATTCCGAAATCAATTAGAATATTATCAAATAAGTATACGAATATAGAAATTTATAAACGTCTAATCAATTAGGTATAGTCGTTCGGAATTCCGACGACAAATTATATCCTACTCGCCCGAATCCTTGACACTAACTTTCTCAATTCAAAATACAAGGAATCAAAGGTTTTAGTTTTGGCAAAAGGATCTTGATTTTCCTCACCAACGGTTCCAATTATTATTTAAATTCTATCAAAATTCTGCGTTCATGCCGTATTACCTCCGCCCAAAATTCTACCGGTCGAAAAGAGGACCGATCGGGACCACTAAAAAAGGATGGTATAGGAACACGGCTTGTATCACTGCTCATAAAACTCGAACGAAAAACGCGAACCCGACAAGTAATAGATTCCGAAGATTTTTTTTTCGTTTTTGTTTACACGCGATCGGAGAAACTTGAATAAAATAGAGAACTGTGGCGCAATAACAACTAAACTGCGTACTGATATTTGCGCGTAGTTATAATACCTTCGTCTGTCTCTGTCTCGCTCTCTATCTCTCTCTCTCTCTCTGGGTTCTCCAAGGATCTGCGCGCTGCTACCGATGTCGCTGCTGATGTCGCCACTTTGGTTGCTGCGGCCATACTGCCGTTGCCGTAAAGAAGGATCTACATATAATACAAGATACTCCGAGGACCGAATAATCAATTGACCAATATTAATCAATCAGTTAAAGCTTGAATTTTCAGTATGGAATTTAATTAATAATGAATTTGATTGAAACGAGAACAAAAAGACAAACGAAAAATTTCCGATCAGTTTTCAGATCTCTGTGCCATGTTGTGAGCAAAGAGACCATTTTATGAAAACTGATCGGACGCAGTTTCATACCCCCTCAGAATCTGATAAAATTTCGTAAGTTGATACCTGAAATTTCTGATCCTTTTTTGCTGGAAATTTACGTCAAATATAAATTCTTCTTTTCTCCTTGTATTTCTCAAACAGGGTTTGGATTTTCTAATTAATCATTATCAATCAAGCAATCAAAACCTGAATCTATTGGATAAAAGTAATTGATGATGATTCATTCATAATTTAATGACTCGAAGCAGACAATACAAAAAAAAAATAGTTAATGTGTCGATCAGTTTTCACATCTTTAAGCCATATTATGAGCAGAGACCATTATATGAAAATTAATCGAGTGCATGGCTTCATACTTTCTTAGAATCTGAATAATGTGGGGACACATGCAGGCGTGAAAATAAGACATTAACGATCAATATAAAATGTTGAAAATATTTATTGATAAATTATCGATTCGCACATTACATGGAAACATATTATTTTGGAAGTTGACAAGGTGTGTGTCTTATAAAATACTTTGTTCATGAATAGAATACGTGACAATAATCTCGTGATTAGGAAATACAATAAAATACTCACAAGAAATATTGTAATTTCATAATCATCATCCTTGGTTTTTTTTCCGAACTTCAGGTCAGAAATGAAAATCGTTTGTATCACCCTATCCTGAAATATCTAAAGCCCAGAAATCCGAATCTGCAGTTAATCAAATTGATCTATCTATAAAAATTATCGATTCATCTCCCATCAATGTCTTCGGAAGCAGAAAAATTAGGATATAATGTGTCGATGGGTTTTATTCGTACCTTATTATAATCAAAAGAAATTATTTTTCTAAGATCTAAATAGTGGAAAAAAACATTTTTTCTAACGATTTCAAAAATACCTCAATTCTGGCCCAGAAATCACAAAAATCTGAAGACCGTAGCCTCAGATTTTCTTTTGATTTCCGGGTCGAAAACCCAAATCGTTCTTGTTATTACGTATTCTGACCTCAAGGAACCAAATCTGCTAACCAACTTGAACTACTCCTTGAAATGATTGAATTATCGACAATTTTTCGCTCTGATTGAAATGATCGAAATTCTGTATAATAAATAACCTCTCCAATTAAAATGATAGATCAATTTGCATACTGGATTCGGACACTTGAGAGCCAAATGCATCCGGTTCAACTTCTACAACTCATTTGATTTACTAATAACGCTTCAAATTTTCACCACGACGGCAAGATTGCAAATCCTGGGACGTCACTGAATCGGCAGCTTTCTGACGAATGGAGAAATCGGCCATGTGACAAACCCTTGGCAGCGACTGTAGATGCGTCCCAATGTCTCTGATGATCTTGACACAACGACGTATTTTCCGCCCTTGTGATCGTCATTTTTGCAACAGTTTTGATTCTATGCCGATAAGTCACGTACTTTTGGCATCATCGGTTACATGTTAATTAATAAAATATGGTTACGATCAAATTGAAAAAAGTTAATCGAACCAAATTTCATGAAAATTTTCAAATAATCTGATGAATTATTCCATGTGTGTGTTTACGTATAGGTATGAGGTAATTACACGGACAAAAGTTATCGTGAATTAATAATATAGTAGATAATAATTGGTGATTTGCATACAGTTTATTAGCCTGTTTGTGATTTTTCTGTATATATACAGTTAGTATAATAACCATATTATCATAGCATATATAGGTATATGAGTTTATCATGTTTTACAGCAGAGCACAGTGAACTTTATTTATTTATTTACGCTCTTTGTCTTTTTCCTATAATATGTATATATGTATATCTGCATATACTCTCAAAAACACAACTGTACTTTATATATTTATCATCAATTTTAATATTACATTAATATTACTTTATTACAATTTAAAGAAAAAAAGGCGAAACAAAAAAATTCAATAAATAAAAAAAAGAAAACTATGCATTTATTATACATACAATTTTGTCATATGTGTATATACAACACCAGGGTTCTGTAGTCGTTATTATTTCCTTTTCACTTCCAAGTTTTCAAGTAAAAAATGTTCATTCCTAATAATTGATTATAAATTTTAAATTTTGATTTTATTTTTTTCATATAATTTTTATTTTATTTTTTTTCTTCTCATTATGACTAAACGCGGATGTATATTTTATCATACATACGCACAATGTCGCGTAATATAAGATCATTAGATAAAAGGAAGAAGAAAGTTAATCTCAAATCATATAATTCAAGTTTTTCATTATTTTATTTTAAGTTTCTTTTAAATTTCGTATGGCTTATGCGCTACAGGTCACAACGCCAGAGTGAGGGGCACCTCGCCCCTTGAAAATTTTATGTTATTTCCAAGTCATTCGTTACAACTCCTCAAGAGAAACAAAGATTATCTTTTTTCAGATGCAACAGTTAGGTACCTGTATGATAATCGAGGATCGAGCTGTTAGATAAAATATACATACATAAGGTATTGCGTTTGATGGAAAAATTCTTTGTTTTCTTTTGTTTTGTCAACAATTTTTCGTTTATCAAATATTACAGGAGACAGAGGTGCCGTTTAATCGATCTTTTGTTCTTCGATGATCGTAAACTTTAATCGTGAATTTCAAGAGGATATTATTCACCATTTGCCGAATGATATTTCGCATGTATAATACATACCTATACATTTATTCAAATACCTATAATTCTATATCAATTAAAATATTGTTTCACTTTTCTAAATATCGTTAGTATAATGCAGATATATTTATAACTTTATTTAAACATATTTTCTTTGGTTTATCTTTAACTTTATATATATATATGTACGTATTCATACCTATGTCTGTACCATTGCTTTAAATATTTATAAAATTAAATTATAATTAGACAAGATCATCATCAACTAGCTATACATTAAAATATTTAATATACCTAACATATACATATCTAATACAGGTATATGTATATCGGTACAATGAAAAAATTTTAGTTAACTATTCAATTTATAATTTATTAGAGGAGGATTAGCTATAGCAGAGAGTGAGTCGAAACGTAAAAGAATATAATTTTACATTGATATTTTTTTGGGTATTTTTTTTTTCTTTCCATTTTTATTCATTTATTATTATCATTCATTTTTTTAAATCTTTTGTTTTTACTATTTCTCTTTTCTCCTTTTCTTTTCTCACGTGTTGTAAGTTTTTATCGTATCTTCTTCTCTATACGTTTGTTTGTTTCTTTCTTTTTTTTTTTACGGTTATTTGTGTATTCGTTTTCGATGTCTAAAATTTTTTTCAATTTTTTTTTGTTTCAGTCGAGTTAATCAAATGGAGACGATGATACTAAAAGATATAATTCATCAATTCCATTCGAAGAATCTCAATTGATCTACGTATATCTTAATAATGTGCTGTGTTTTACATCTCACTACTAATACCTATATACCTATTAGACCAGCTATATAGTTTGTATATAAGGACAAGAGGTCCAGCTACCACTCGCACTATCCGCAGAGGGGTATATAGATTTGTGCTGGATATATACGATGAAAGGGCACATTTCAATTGATCACATATCAGCTGCCATAATCATCACCTTTTTTAAACCTGGTGTTCCTTCTTTGAACAAATTATTATTTTTTCATTTTTATTTCAATTGTTTTTTTCTATCATTTTTCGTTTTTTTTTTTTTCTTCTTTAGCTTTTTTGTAAAATTGTAATCATTATAATATACTACGTATGTAACTTCTTTTTTTTTCTCTTACTTCTCCTTTGCTTTTGTTTTTTTTTTTGTTTTATTTTATTTCATTCTATTTAATGTTATTTAACTCTCTATTTTTTTTCATTTTTTTTTTTACTTTTACTTTTACTTTTACCTTTTCCAATAACTGGATACACACACGTATTGTTGCGTTACTTTTATATAATAGTATATTGACTATAAAGATGTTATAGAATAATTTTTTTAACGATGTATGAATTTTTGAAAATTATATTTGATTATGTACTGTTATAATAAATACATATTATTTCATTGATGTATCATTATTTCAATTACATAATGTCATAATTGTCAATTAATTTATTTCACTCGAATCGAATTTCACCTAATTATATCTCGTTAGACGATTATATGAATAGTAAAATATCAATGACAATAATAATAATAATGGTATGATAATACTAATAATAATGATAATATTTTTATCCAAGTAATAAAGTATGTAATGATTATGTAAGTGTCTTAAGATTATTGCCATCTTTGTACAGTGTAGTGGTAGAAGTGGTAATGATAATGATGATAATAATAATAATACTAATAATAATAATGATGATAATGAATAATTTTATTTAATGATAAAAAATTAAATCAAAGATTTTGCTTCTAGAAAAAACATGCTAAATCGTACATTATACCTATATTACTATGTTAGAACCTTCTCGCGCGTTTTCGCGAAAATATTTGTATAGGTATATATACATGTATATATATTATACATACATATATATTTACGGTAATCATTTCAAATTCATATAGGCTGAAAACATCATTGATTTATTTAAATACATAATAATTGCTGGTATAGTATTGTTTTTTTTTAACTCTTTTTTTTCGTTCGTCGATAATTTAACGATAACTATTTTGTTTAATTTTTCTTTTCTTTATAGTTATTTATTTATTTTTCTGTCGGAATCACGAATATATTCCCGGTTTCATATACCTACTATATTTATATGTATGTTATACCTATATGAAATATCTGTAAGATGAAAAGTATGTATAATATTAATCATTTTTATTACGTTGATTTCGTGGCTACATAATTTTATATAGTTTTTCCTTTAAATTTTAATTAATTAATAATCTCACTTTGTCGCATCAACACCCATAGTATCGTACAACTGTTTTTTTTTTTTTTTCTCTCTGATTTTCTCGTCTTCCTTTTTATGTTTTTTTTTTTTGTTTAATTTTTTTTCCTCCAACTTTTAAATTTAATTTCAATATCATGTATATATATTTATATATACGTATGTATTTTTTTGTTTATTTAATATTTTCAAAAATCACGTTTCATAATTTAGTTTTGAAAGTGGAATTGACACTCATATAAGGTTATTGAAGTAGCCTTTTTTTTCATATTAAATTTGTTACATAATAATAATGAATTTTATAATTTATTTATAACGATTACTGCGGGAAGATGAAAATAACGAAATCAACGCTATATCGGTGCATTTTAAAAGTTATAATGCAATGAGATGCGGGAAATAATATGGAATATTTTTTAATACAAGGCGCTGAGGTTGACTGCAGCTTCAATTAATTTCGTCACATAATTAATTAATTAATCGAATTAATCGAACGTTATTGATTTGTACGAATTATTTGGCATCGTACGAGCGATGTAGATGTATATGAATAAATTGAAATCTTGTCAACTATCGTAATTAATTAAAAAGAGAAAAAAAAAAACGAAAAGAACTTGTGATAATATAATGACCCGCAGGAAGACGATTTTTCACCTGCTGCTGCCGCTGCTGCTTTTGATGTTGTTGCTGCTGTTGTTGCTGCTAGTGAAAGACAATTTTAATGATATATTTCGAATTTTAATGACGAGTGAAAAATGAAAAATAAATTTGAATTTAGTTAAAATTTTATAGAGTATCCATACAGATATACGTATATCGATTAATAAATTTGAATCGTATGTTTAAGTTCATGAAAATATCTAATTACAATATTAAGTACCATCATATAATAATGTATAAATCACTGAACTTTGAAAAGCTAAAATTCAGCAATGATTATCGTGTGTTACACAGGCGCCATGGATCGGTGAGGAATGAATAATGAATACAAATGATCACAGCACGATCAACCTCAACAAAATGAAATTTAGGCCAAAATTATCAACACACATCTTCATTGTGCATCAATAATATATCATATATATATTATATATATAATATACATACCTATGTATATATAATTTACATATTATATTATGTATAATTAGTTTAAATTGTAAAATTATCTATCAATATAAGAAAGTAATGTATCTCAATTCCTATGATGAATTTATTATTTATTATTCATTTTGGGTTTTCTTTTTTTTTTTTTTTACTCTTTTCCTTTCTTTTCTTTTCTTCATTCACTTTCGACTATACAATAAAATAGCTAAACTAATATATCTGAGATTAAAGCTAAAATTTTCATATCCGTCTAATATTGAATCATTTCGCATCGAGCTCTTCACGACACATTCACCTTTTTTTATACGCGCGACTGAGAATCGCACATTACTTCTTAGTACGTGAATTCAATTATTATTCTTTTAAATCTTTTCTCAATTATTTATTTATTTATTAATTTCTCATGAAAGGGCACCATTGGTCGATATACCTATACACACATACGTACATATATATATGTACAGTTGTGTACGTTGCAAAAAAAATTCTCAAATTTAACTTACAATTTTCCAAAATCATTCTCATCGAGCGGCTTCGACCAGCAACTAAAATACATACATCGGTGTAATGATAAAAGCCACTGTATTTATAAATGAAAAAATAATAAGTCAGGTTCAAATGAATTTTTCATAAAATTTATTTCTAACACATATATATATATATATATATATCTATATATTATGTGTAATAATTATACACGCCCTTTGGTGCCCGCTATCTAAACATGATCGAATGCTAATAAATATTGTTAATTGAATATAATTACATTTAAAAATTTTTAATTTACAGAGATTGAAAATTTATTTTTCTTTTTTTTTCGTTTTTCCTTCCTTTTTTTTTACCTATGATAATTCACCACGTTTGAAAATTATCTCGATATAAACAATATAGGATTCAAATGTGATGGAGGTTTTAATAATTCTTTCCATTTTCTTGTGTCGTTTTTTTTTTTTTTGTTCTCTATCTTGGAGTCGAAGTATTTCAAGTAAAGTTTTACGCCAAATGTAATGAAAAAAAAAACAAAGAACTGAATAAATAAAGAACGAAGAATCGTATCGCAACTAATAACAATAATAAATATGTAAAAAAAAAGCAGACTTGGGATAATCCAAAATTATAGTATTACCATCACTGCCTCGATTCATATTTCCATTATATTCTGATGTTTAATTGAACTCATTAGAAATAACATCTGCAGCATTGCATTACGTATATTATTAGCTATACTTCGTTTAATGATAACAATAATTATCTACTCCCCCACCTCATGTTTTTATTTATTTTTTTACGTAGTGAACACCAGAAAAGCTAATTGATTGCTTTTTATCTCAACTATATAAATATATTATATAGATTTAATCTCGTACTTGAATTTTCGTTTCTCCGTTAAAATTATATTAATATCTTTTTTTTATTTCACTTATTCAATAATTATTACAATAATTTTTCACCGAATGAAAATTATCCTGCATTTTAAAAATTATTCGTAGCGATAACCGACGTATTAGGAATTTGAAATGCTAGCCAAATGATTAGCTAAACAATAATTGTTAATCCTATTTCGCTTTTTCTCAGGTAGTTTGGAAAATTTTGTTGCGACAAATTTTTTTTGTTTCTTTCAAATCGGCACGTACAACTTTCATTTATCGTCATCAATTTCACAATTATTATATGAAACTTGAAATCACCGCTGATTTTCTTCTAGTAACATATATGCTATTATACATGAATTATAATATGCATATATATATATATATATATTAAATAATGATGACGATGTTGATAATGATGATGATGATGATGATGATGATGATGGTGATGATGACTGTGATGTGATTTTGACTAGCTAACGTAGAATGATGAAAGAATTGTATTTATATAATTTAGTTTAACCTTTAATTTAATTTATATAATCATATTATTATAGAATGAGTATAATAGATAATAACATAGCTACCTAAACTAACAAATACACTTTCTGTACAATGCAAGGTGAGCTTGACATAATAATAATAATTATCATATTGAATTATTATATATATATTTGTAACGTGTATTTTATTATTTTCATCTCATTTAATTAATTATTATATAATGTCTTGTACATTATACTTCGTATTTTTCTCTTTTTTCAATATCTCTCCTTATTTTTCGCGAATGTATTGACCACCTTAACGTTTTTTTACATATATATATATATTGTTATATATATGTATTATTGTACATATGATTAATTACAATAATATTTTTTGGGAATCAACATAATAATTTGAACGTTAAACTTGTTATCTTTTTCTTTCTTTAATATTCTGCTTGTTCTTGATCTCTTTTTTTTCTCTAATTCTTTTTTTTCCTTTTATAATTGGTTATTGTTATTATTATCATCATAATCCGTAAATATGTCATATATTACTTACATCGAAATATCTTTTTCTCGATCATGATCACTTCGTGTAACTTTTATAACTTCCATACAAAGAAATTAATATATCATATTTTAACACACGGAAATTTATTAATTTTATTATCATTATTATTACGATTATTATTATTATTATTATTATTTCCGGTTTTTGTTCCGCCTCTGAATTTAGGTTTCTTTCTCCTCTCGTTTCTAATCCATTTTGTTATTATTATTATTATTATTATTATTAATATTATTATCGTTATTCCATAACACCTATATTGTATGTATATATTATTATTGCTGCAGCAAAAGTTTTCATTTATGTGACCAGCACAATAAAACAACGGCGTATGTTTCAGATTTGATCGTGGAAATGATAGAAATGAAATTTAAAATTACAGTTTACTTGGTACACGTTGGTAAATATGAGAAAAAAAAATTTCTAGTGATCAAATTTGATAGATAATTTGTGAAAATTTTTGTTTCTGTAATAATGTAAGCGAAAAAAAATAAATAATAATAACAATTTACTAATTTAGAAAAAAGTAGAAATAAATTAAAAAATCTGAAACAAATTTTTCTAAGAGTTTTTCGACGTAACATAATTGAACTTATCGTTAGACAACATGGTATATTAAGCTTTTGCCGATTTTAATTAGAGAAATTTTACATAGATATTTAAAATTTTCTTTGAGTTAATTTTATAATAATCACTGCACGCACTCGTTTGTAAATAGCGATGCCTCGTCGTCATTGTTTTATAGTACGAATGAGTAACCCTATGATATACATGTATATATATTGGTATTTATATACATATGTATGTATAATCAATACGGAAATGCTAATCCACCGAATATTGCAAGCTACGATTCAATATAAAATATCGTCAACCAAATTATAATTTTTATGTGCTATTTTCTCTTCATTTTCAAGATCTTATTATTTTCTCCCATTCTTCTCTCCTGCAGTTCTTCATATTTTGATGTTATTTGTTGTTATTATTATTATTATTTTCATTTTGCTGTTATATACGTAATATAATAATGTTTAATAATGTTTACCTAGGCTATAGTTTTGATGTTATAGGTATATAATGCATAATGAGTAAATACATATCAAGTACCATTTTATAGGTAAACTTGATACGTATATACATATATATATATGTATACATACATACTATATACATATGTATGATATAACAAATTGTGATGAATAGGTGAACGAATAAATTTCTTATTTTTTTTTTTCTTTTTCTTTGCCAATCATGATGAAAGTGTTGGAAAAAACAAAAATATATATTTATATATATCTAATTTATGAATATAATAATCATGTATGTAATAATTAAATGAGAAATGAAATTCACGATTTTCAGCAGTCTCGGTGGCATATTTTGGTATAGTAATATGCATGATTCGCCCCAATGCGTGTATAATCGTAGCTTCTTCGCAGAATTCTATTTTTTTATTTTTTTTATACAATCCGACCAGTAGCTCATCACACATTATTGACGCGCTTATGCTTCTCCTGGAAATAGATAAGAGAAAAAACGAAAAAAAAAAAAACGAAAAAAAAAATAATAAAATATGAAGAGAAGGACACACTGAACGATAATATACATGTACGTGCGTGAATATAACAAACATCATGTGCATGTATATGTCCACGTACGAACAATCCATTTGTTTTGTTGTAATAATCATAGATTATTTTCATGTATAATAATAATGATAAATATTACCTTGTAGATGTTCACAGGCCGAAGTATGAACCGATCGTGGTCGCCACGATGACAGCGAGAATGGCGAGGCAGATCATGATCATGATCTTCTTCTGTACTCGGCATTAACAGATTCACAAATATATATACATATATATATATGTACGTACGAAATTTGCTAATTATCAAACTGATTTCGAAATTCTATTCAACTTCATATTTTCTTATTCGTTTCTCTTCCGTTTCTTTTTTTTTTTTTATCTAATAAATTATTTTCTTTCTCTCCTTTTCTTTTGGTGTCATTATAATCAGCTATCTGACTGCACTCTGTCCACTACTAGATAAAGACGTACACATGTATTTATAATATTAGGTATACTATGAAATTTCATTCGGATCTATAGTCATTTTTAACTTTTATCAATCTCTCTCTCTCCTTTCTTTCTCTCTCTCTCTCTCTTTCTCTCAGATTTCAATATTCTCTGTTGCATTATAATCGTTGATTTAAAATTAGACAGGTATTTTGTTGATATGCAAATTAAATAACGGTGCACCCTCCTGCAGCTGCAGCAGAAGATCGCTGGTCTGACAGACCTCGTGTGATATCAAACTTAGAAACAAAAAAAATAAGAAGATTCCTCCCTCAAATGTCAAATGGAAAATCATGATCGTGAAGTAACAACGATAATTACGATCAGAATCAGATGAAATACGAGAAATAATAAAAACGATAAATAGAAAGAAATCGTAAAATAAAAATGTTTATTTACATTATGCGGTCATGTTTTACTTAATTTTTTTTTTTTTTACTTTCTGTGTTTCCTCTAGTGAAGAAAAACAGATCATTATCAATATTAATAACATAAATAATAATAATAATAATAATAATAATGATAATAAAAATGACAAATTACCAAATGATAATGGATCATAATTATACCCCACATACATATATAGAAAACATACACAAATAATTCATATGAATTTTATGTACACGTAGATATTACAAAAAAAAGAAAAAAAAAATACCTATGAGGTGATTGTTATTACCTAACACGAACCTGCATTTGTCGTCATGGATGAATTATGAAATGATTGATAAAATAAATGTATAGGTAAAATTATTACAATACTTTTTCCTAGCAAATATAAGGTAGTATGTATAGGTATAACCAGCACCTGCTTATTGTTAGATAAACGTAAATTATAATATTGCTGGTTCTTCAGTGATGAATTTCATATAATTTCTAATCTGCCATTATACATAATAATATTTATATATATTTATATGTATATTTTCTCCCGTACTTCGAGAGGATTTTCAGTTTCTTATGGATTTTTCAATATATTCGTAAATATGTATATAAATTTGAAATAATTGGTTGTGCTACGCGCGTTTGTGTATGTATAATGTGTACATAAAATTGCGTTTGATACTCGCAAATATATGTATTTAATAATATTAATCATCGAGATTGACACTTGATTGTTTTCCTGACACTGTGCATAATTATTTACAAAAGTGCAGTAACATAAATTATAATATTCGATTCATTCAATTATTCAATTCAAACCCGTACTGAATTAATTCAAATCAGCATTTCGCACATTCATAAATGTGCATTTGTCTATATTATGAATATTCTCATGTGAAGATGAATAAGATATTTACTTCTTTCATCTCTCAATCTATATATATATTTTTCATTTTTTTCATTATTTAGTTTTCATTAAATATTGCAAATTGTTGTTCGATCATTTATTTATTTATATGCTATCTTATTTTTCCTCCAAATATTAACTATCTGCAAAGAATATTTCTACATATTATGGCGCATAAGAAATTTCGAACGTTCGCAACTTCCGAATTTTTTTTATAATTTTCTTTCTTTTTCTCTTTTTTTTTTTACGATTTATACGAGTTAAAATAATTCAACTTTCTAGCACATTTATTATCATAATCGTTATTGTTATTATTATTATTATTATTATTATTATTATTATTATTATTTTCTTTTTGTTTAATAATAAATATCTATTAATTTATTTATATAATATTACAAATAGATATATTAATTTTACATTTCTGTTTTTACTTTTATTGATTATTAACATTATTATTAATTTTTCATGACTATCATTATTATTGTTATTATTATTCATTTATGTAGAGTATTGCATGACAATTATTATGAACCTTATTTGTGAAAGAAACGGGTCGCTAAGTACATTACATATATATTTCGAAATCCTGCTCTATACAAATAATAATATGTACATTGAATACCATCTGGTTTATATAACATAAAATCAGTGGAATATACATATACATATGTATATACACATAGTTATTATAAATTGTTCAATTATTCCCTTTTCTTCTTATTATCTGTTTTCTCTTCTTATTCTTCTCTTAAATGTGTCGTTGTTTTAAACTAATTTAATATATATTAATAATAATAATAATATTCTGAAATGTAACGTAAGTGTATAAGTAAGTTGTGTAAAGATAATTTCAATTTAATTATAAACCTGATTAGTTCTGCGTCTTATTTCGGGATCATTTAGTCGTTTGTATATGGTCTATATAGTTATATCCGGATTAAAGAGAATAATTACTTCTTTTAATCGAGAGGAACATATTTAACTAATTAATTACATTGAAGTACGTATGCTGTTTGAGACAAGTGTGTTTGGTCCGTTAAATGCCAAATAATTGTTACATAGTTAACGTTGTTTGTTAAATTATTTATTTATTTATATAGTCCTTTTTTCTTCTTTTTCTTTCTCTATTTATTTGATCATCAGTTTTTTCATTGTAAATATAATTGTTTTCGTTACGTTCTGTTCATTTCTTTAGCTCTTTCCTTTCCTCCTTTTCTTTGTCACGTGTTACCAAAAAATGACGCAATATTAAGAAAATTAATGATGATTAGGTTTCAATCGATTCGCCTAGAATAAAAATATCCAGCCTCTTAATTTTAAATGCCATTCTTTGGTAACTCAATCTAATCGACCTTATAATTATACTGAATCATAATAACCATTTAATTATAATTTCAGTATATGTAATTAGTAACAATCAATAATTGTGGGGCCCACTTTCTGGGAAGTTATATTTCATTTTTATATCATCGCAATCATCTTATTATTTTGCTAAAAGAAGAAACTAAACAAAAGCTAGCAGTGGTCTCAGTAATGATAATATTAATAATAACAATAATAATAGTAATAATAGTGATAATAATAACAATAATAAAAATCATTAAGGAGTATAGTGATGCGGAGACGTGCGTGATTTAAAACAGAAGATGGTAACTCTGCGAACAAGCAAAACATTCAATTCGGTCAAAAAGGTTTTTTTCCCTTTTTTCATTTTCTTCTTCATTTCACTTTTTCAATACATGTTAGAAATATGTACAGATTAATTGCAAGAAAAGAAGAAAAAAAACGTATATACGTGTGCATGAAAAAGCGATTCTCTCACCTATTCTTATTAGATTTAGTGGTATTTTTTATCAGACAAAAATTGTATTGCTTTGATTAGTTTTTTTGCCATTTAGTTTGCAGTCCGACCACGATAAATTGGCGGAAAAAACGGAAGAGGAAAAAAAGAAATTAAATTTTCTAACTCGGTGATGCACCGTACTCAAGTGTCTCGAATTGAATTTTTTTTTTTTTTTTTTAATATATTCATTCATTTATTTATTTTTATTTTTTTTTTTGTTTTACGCGTTCTTCTTAACAATTTGGAAGCCCTTATCAATTAATTATCACTGATAGCATTTTGATTAGCATTCTATACTAATTAGAAACATAATATTAATAACGAATGGTAATGGATGAAGACAAAAAATTTGGACAAATGAAATGAAAAAACAGAAAAACAAAGTCAAAATAATGCTGTTTCGTTATTTTCGTAGAAAAATTTATCAAATTTTTCAGACACTTTCATTAACGTGGCAAAATGAGAAAACTATTATAATATTTATATTGTAATTCATTCGAGTACCGACCATTACACGAATATTTTGCTTTGCTTGTGTGGTTTTGTTTTTTTTTGCTCTTTTTTCTATCATGGTAAAAAATGGTTAATTTATACGTGATTAACAATGCTTATAAAATGTAATGGAATAACGAATCGATAATACACTCTCTATATATGATATACCTATATTTATTAGTATATAACTACATACTTGTAAAAAGTATACCTATGTATACGTATCACGAAAAGGAAGAAAAAAAAAAGAAAAAAAAACGAACTTGAAAATGATCGATTCATATAAATAAATGATAGTAATCAGGTTTAAAAATATTATTCATGTGTAGAAAAATTAGACACGCACATAGCTTTCATTCTTTAAGCCCATATGATTCGTGAGTGTTTCTTTTTTTTTTGTGATTTAAATAAATTTATTGATCGCACGGTGGTGGTAGTGGTAGTGGTGATGGTAATAGTTAAGCAATGCTTTTTTTTCCTAATACTGCACGCAGATATAGATTTGTTATAACAATTGATCATATAAATTTAGTTTAAAAAGTTTAAAATAACGTATAATATAGATGAATCTAAATAACTTCCCAGACATGGTGGATCTTCATTGGTTTCTAATACGGTTCTTATTTTATTATATTTTCGCAAGGAATATATAGTTGGATTATTTTGAAAATTGTTGAAAAAACTGATCGAAAATAATTGTTTTCTTTATCTTTTCGTTTTTTTTTTTTTTTTTCTCTATACATCGTAGATAAATATCTCTAGCCGTATATTTGTTGTTCTTGCTGTTGTCGCATAGTTGTTTCATTTATTCGTTAATTTATCTATTTATTTATTTATTTATTTTGTGTATAAATTTGTTTTAATCAATTAATTAGTTGATTAATTGATTAATTATTATTTTGTTTTAAATTTTTTTTCCCTTTCTTTTTTCTACTAAGTGAAGTACTAATATGACATATGAACCATATACGTCATATATGTGCATCTGCTACTCTCAATGTATGGTATTTGCCAAAATGATAATCAAAATGATGACCGCTATTATCACGCAGATCATAATGAAGATCATTTTCTGTGGACAAAAGAGAAATTTTCATGTCAGTTTCTAAATTACAATAATTAATAATTTTGTTTCTTTCAATTAAAAGAAATAAAACGACAAAAAACAAAAAAAAAAACAAAAATCGCAAAATTAAAATGAAATACCATAAATGGTAATATTTCTTTTCAACATTATATTTAATAGATAAGAAAAATAAAAAGCATTTCAATCGTGATACAAGTAATAAATTTTGATGATGGTGATGAAACGAATAAGCGTATTATAACTATTTTAGCATAGAAAGTTGAAGTGGATATTTGAAAAAAAAAAGAAAAAAAAATTGAAGAGAAAAATCAACACATACTGCTGATAAATAGGTATACATATAATATACCTTTAGCATATGAACTTATCTAGTAGATAATGCTGTTGTTTTTATTATTACTATAATTAATAATTATATGCAGTGCTATGTGTGGTGCGCATGCAATGTAATACAAAAAAAAAAAAAAACATCACATATTGTATGATTAATATTGTTTGTGTGAAATGAGTTATTTGTGATTTTTGGTTGTGTCTCGTATATTGTGGGTTACATACGTATCAAAATTGGAGTGTGTTTTGATTTATGTAATTTGGTTTTTCGTATATTCCATTTATATGTATATGCGTATACGTGCGTGTGTAACATACGTGATAATTGTTGTGCGGTGTTAAAAAATGTTATATAGATTGCTGGAAGTACATTCAATAATGAATGAAAAAATTACTCTAAAACTATTTTCAAATCTGTATACATACACAGGAACAGCAAATTTCTATTTCAATAGGTTTGCCTAGTGATCTAATACTCGATAAAAAAAAAAAAAACTAACTAAATAACTAACTAATATGCAAGTAAGTTAAAAATACAAAAGGAAACATAAACCAATCTAATTTACTCTATTAGAATTTCCTTTAGCGACTAGGATGTGACTATAAATCCTTGCATAAAAAATTGAAAAGAAAGAAGAAACTGTGCTCGTAATAGTTACTAGAAAATATCGCATTCCTTCTAAACGGGTGGTACTTGATTAAACTTTCTGTGTAACAAATCATGCTTTCTATAGATATTCATCTAATATAGTTACTCATCATCAGTAGAACGCAAAATGAAATTTTCAAATTATATAGAAAAATATTATCATGTGAATTAAATGACCAAACTATTTCAAGTATAGATACATATACGTATAACGTATGTATAATTGTTAATGAAAAGTATCATCAATGATATAGAAATACTTGTACTTTGATTGTAGAAAAAAAAGCATGACAAAAGTAATGGAAATAATACAAGATAAATACTGACAGTAGTTTTCTGGATTCTGCAGTCCGCTTTATGTTTCTTCGCGTATTTTTCTGTTTCTTCCTCTTCGTTTTTTTTTTAATACCAACAATCTCAAAGGTCTATGATATTTATTTTATAACAACAATTATAATATTCCACACTGTACCAATCCTAGAATTATTATTATTGTATTTGGCGTTAAGAACCAATGAAAAAATCAAAATAATAAATAAATAAATAAATACATAAAATATACACGATATCACGCGTCTACTTTTTACCTAACACCTAACACTGTGTATATGTATACTAGCGTTTAACACGGTGGTAACAAACACACAACGCATATGGATAATTTGGTCAGAGAGATACGGGTACATCAATGGGGCGTTGGGTTAAGAGGAATTTTTTAATTTTATTTAAGTTTCTTTTCTTCTTTCATTTAATATCATTTTGATTTTTTCTTCTTCTTTTCTCCTTTCGATTCCGGAATCATCGTTTTGGTATATCCGTGATCAATATATCAAACCAAAAAGTAACGCCGAATAAAAAAAACTCTCGATCCAAGTATTTGAAGATATTTTGTTCATATTCAATAAGGTGTTTCAATTAATAAATGTGTGCAGAGTATAAGATTAGTAGAATTTAAAATTTTTATGAGCATGTGATTAGTTTAATCTAAAATATGAAGATAGATAACTGATTGAACAGTTTCAAGCGTTAATTTTAGAAGTATGTATTCGATAATCAAAAGTGAGAATAGAAATAAAAAAATTTCATCAGTTTTTTCTTTTTCTTAATTTCATTAATCATTATTATGATGTAATTCAACTAATCTTTGCACTTATTCTTCGAGTTGCAGATTTTTCGATTCTTACAAATTAAACACCACCCTAGATAAGAATAGAATAGAATAGAATAGAATAGAAAGATTGAATAATAAACGTTTTAGTATATTATACGTCCTAATGGAATAATATAATTATCTATTAAATATATATGTACATAATAATTATAAAATTGAAAACTTGAAGGTAAATGGTATAATATACGCATGGTATTGTTCTTTTTGGTTTGATACTTATCTATTGCATAGATAAAATTTACCTTGCGGGCCTTGCTTTTATATTCTTCAGCCTTGAGTAGTTCACCTCGGGCTTCACCGACGTGGTCCTCGGTTTGCGTGACACAATATTCAATCCGGTCCACTAACTCACCCTGATGCGATATCGCACCCAGGGTAAGTATATTATAAGGAAGGATTGGTAGGAGAATTTTCGTGAAAGAATCAGACGACGAAAGAAAGGAATTTATATAGAGGAAATCAGTAGGGAGAAAGAGGATGGATCGTTTCGATTTTTTTGTTTTTTTTCGTTTTGTTTTAGTTCGGTTATGTTTTTTTGCTCGGGGGTTATTGTTGATTATTAATTATAATTATTATTATTTTGTTTCCTCCAGAATATAAGATAATATGTGACACAGCCCCAAATATAGATACGACACCAAACATATTATATGTAAAGTACAGCAATGATATACATGATTATTTGCATACGCATATCGTAATATATATAAACAGATGGTACAGAGTATAGGTAATAGTTTAGCGTTCAAGTTAGTAGACAGAGCAGTAATGGACAGAGACACAACCAGAACACCCATGTTAAAGAAAACACCGTCACATTTTTAAGCACACACATATATGTTATTATGTAAATATGTACACATATATATAATACTCATTTATATATATATGCATACATATGTAATGATTAGTCATGAGTTATATGAAAATACGTAGGTATACAGATACATACATATTCATGTATATAATATAAGGCGACGTGATGAAAACGAAAGAACGAAAAAATAAAATTAAAGCATTAGGAGGGGGTAAAAAATAAAATAGAAACAGGAGATGAAGAATTATTATTTATTTTTTTTTGGTTGGTAATTAAAAGAAATATAGTTGGGAACGAAGGATCGTTTCGGGTATATGGGGTATAGAATCGGACAGGGAATGTCGATAAAAAAAAAGGGGGGAAAAAAGTGACCAATTAGAAATGTACGAACACGAATAATTTTTATATATTTGGGGGGGACTCACCCGTCGAGCTTTGCTTTGATACTTGAGTGCTTTTTTGGTGTCCTGCGTGGCCGTTTGTACGTAGTCAACCGCGTGTTCCACGTGGTATTCTATGCGATCTATCATCTCACCCTAAAGTACGCGACGCACACCCCCGACAGTAAAAAAAAAAGGTGGAAAATTTTGTTTCTGTTAGTTTTTAGAAATAGTTATTTTGTAACTTCATGCGACTGTAGAATTATTAAATATTAATATCAGAGTAAAATTAAAACATATTATTCACCACAGGTATATTGTAATTTGTTTCTTTACTATAAATGAAATTTATTCATTTATTTAATTTTTTTTTTATCATGTTTTACTCAATCGAGGGATAATAAATTTTATTATAATAAAGAAACATGTCTCATCAATAAATTAAATTGAAATATTTTCAACTACCTGACACCAAGAATAATGGTATGTAGTTATATCGACGTGCAAAGTATGTACATATCATAGAAGCGACCCAGGTTAGAATAGGTGTGAAAGTTTGTGGATTAAAAGATTTTTTTTTACCGAAAAGGGTTATCAAATGCGTCGCGCTATTCTATCGTATGTGTATATAAATAATTTCTATTCATTTACTATGTGAGAAAAAAAAAGAAAGAAAAAGACCAATCAAATATTCAACAGTTTGTAACGATTCTGATTTCTAGTCCCGAATAGATAAAATAAAAATAAAGCTGCAATTAACAACAAAGTATAGATTAATTAGAAATCATATTATAGAGTGAATATAAATCAATGAACGTTGTTCGATAGTTATCCATCCGTATAGCCTCAAACTCAAAAAAGAAAAAAAAAAATAACTTTTTCCATACCACGCAGAGATTTCACCCCTTGATAGTTGAACCCTAACGCTATAATAATCGTCAATATTATATGCAATTAAAACTTTGCCCGTCCCTTTACAGTTTATACGTGTAATATATATAACAGTAGACCCCCCCGTTCTCGTTGATTGTGCGCTCCGAAATTCGGAATTATTTCACCCTTTGAATGGGTGAGTCGGGTGTGGGTTGAAACACTTAATTTTTATAACCTGTTCGAAGGGCAGGGGGGGGGGGCAGTTTTGTTGGAAAATTGTTACACAATTACATATTATGGGAACTGCAATAATCATTCGAAATAAAGTGAAACCATTTGTGTAAATCCGTTGAATAAGTTTTCGTGTAATTATTTTTTACGCGCCTATTTTAATTGCAGTATACGTCGCTGTACCGGCTGTAATGGGTCTTAATGTAAATCATTATTATTATTATTTTTTCTATTGAACAACGAATCGATTATTGCAGTTACAAATATTTGTATTTTATCTCAAATCTCACGATAACTGATTCCAACATGATAATTATTTTTTTTTTTTCAACTTTTAATGCAGCTTCTCATCGTTCAAAATTGAAGTTACGTTTCATCAGTTATCCTGGATCGATTATATTGATCTTATAAATTCGTAAGTAAATAATATTTCCATCAAATAAAAAGGTATATATTTTTTTCCATGTGAATATAATTTTATTAACTTGATTGAATATTGAAATGGTTTGTCTCACCTGACTTTCGACTAACATGGCCATGTCCATGAACATGTCATGAAGTTCCCTGATGGAATTTTCTAATTTAATGATGTCAGCATGTCGAGCTTCGATGTCTGCAAGCGTCTGTTTCGCTTGTTGCGTTTCCATTATAATCTGTGCGATGCGAATTAAATGTTTTTTTTGTTGTCTTTTTATAAAAATAAAACAAAAATTTTAGAATTCATTCCATAACGAAGATGTACAAATTATTTTCATCCCGCAGTTTCTGTCGTTAAAAGTTTCTTTTTTTTTGTTATGCTTATGAAAATTTTGTTCCAAAATAAATATAACAGTGTATCAGATTGCCCATAAAAATAAATATAATCTGATCATTCGTCGCGAATTTTTCTGATTGATTGTTGTTTATACTCGGAACGAAAAAACGAAAAAACAAATTACATTCCAAACTCACCCCCTGTGTGAAGACAGCTGGATTGCCTTGTTCTAACATTTCTTCAAGTTCTTCATTAGTCGTCGTTCTCCCCGCTAAAGTGAGTAAGAACAAGAAAAAAAAAGAAAAAAGTGAAAACGATTATCCCGACACCGATTACCTTTGAGATTTTAATATCGTTAGCAGGATAATTTTGTCGATTAAACTTACTGATCTCAAGCTGCCGTTGTATCCTTCCCTTACACCGCTCTCGATAGTCGGTCTGCGTACGATTATATTCAGTCATCACTTCGACAAATTTTCTTGACAACGTCGAATGTTGCGTCTTGCGTATCCTGAGATCTGCCGATGATTTGTTCGTGTGTTCTTCCTGCTCAATATTTTGCTCTATCACTGAAATATCGATAGATAAATAAATTTTATTTGAAAAATATTTGAAAAAAAAAACGAAGAAGAAAACTTAAATCGCAGCTGAAAAAGTTTCTATACTATATAAGAAGAAGTGATAGAGAGAAAGAAAAATCTAAAAGAGATTAACAAGTCTTATAAATCATACGAAATTGGATGCAATAAATTATTACCTACCCTTTAATTTAGCCCGAACTTTGTTGGCAGTTTTCTTGATATCAGCCATCAGATCTTCGAGTTCCATTTTAACCTCTGAAAAAGATAAAATTTCAAATGATTCATTGCCTCGAGATTAAAATATTCAGAGAACAAAAGAATAAATTTAATTTAAATCATCTGAAATCCCAAAATTATTGCACAGTTGACATGAACCAAAAAAATCAAATGACGTCGACGTCGAATACATATACATGCGTAATATGGGCGTTGGCGTAAAACTCAATCTCTTACGTTTCAGTAAATTCAGTATCGTTCAGTTTTTAATATCTCATTTATACATGTCGGATATTCGCGTGGTTAAACTTTGACCTAAACGTTCTCGGAAAACCGAGCGTAGATTGTTACCTGAAGCTGTACCAATCTGTGTATATATACCTAATAATACTATACATCAAATAACGTAGGTGTAGAGTGTAAACCGTGAAACGGAGATCGTATAAACCTGCTGATGAAAGCCTCGCCCACCATAGGTTTCAACTTTGATCGCATTATTGCTGCTCTCCTATTTTACTTCTCCGATATAACCACCCCCGCTATGTGCGTCATTGAAATCGCACCATGAGTACACGTATTATTCGTATATATATATATACCGGATCACACATTCGGAAAGAACCAATTTTTCTCTTCATTCTTTTCAGTTTTTCATTTTACAAAAATTCTATTCCCTCTTCGTTGCTCGGCCGTGGCCATAAATTAGATTCTGCGGTATCGGAATTGGGGTGTAATTGCGCTTCATATTTAATCATCGCATCATCGCGATGATAACGAATAATTCATGATTTTCGAACCTCTCTCCGATCGTGCTGCGCTATAACTGATGTGTAATCAGCACCACAAAGGTAATATTAAATCACATTCGCATACATAATCGTCCAATCATAGCGTATACCACGGTTCGGTTTTAGAGAAAACAATCACCAGGGATATAACCGACGACCGCGATGTCGTGTACATACCTATCAAAATATCAGAATAATTTATGTGAAAATCATCGAGTTCCAGAAAATTCGTATCGAATAATGTTAAGTTTTGCAAGGTTTCTTGACAAGCCCAAATATCTCTTTATAATTTCCTTTCTTTTCACTACTTATATCTCCTATCATTTTCTCAGGATCAAGATTTATTTATACATATAGATATTATTAATGCACGGAACGTCTCTCGTCTTCATTCCGTTCTTCGTAACCACTTACAATTATTCTGTGCGAGGGTCACGTGCAGGTACATAAAAATAGAGTTTACTTAATAAATAGAAAATCGTGCAGATCGTTGTTCTATTTACTTGAGGGTTAAAGTGTATATATAAATATATTTATGTTATAATAATAGAATTTCTTGTAGCGAAGCTTATAAATGAAAGTGGCCGGAGAAGAACGGTACAGTATATATGAGATGAGAAAAAGAAAAATTGTGATATAATAATCATAACGGTATAATAGAGAAAAGAAAAAGAGGGATGATAAAAAAAATGAGAACAAAAAAAAAGAAAAATTTGTTTCGCTTCGGGGTTTAAATTCTGCAGTAAAATTCAAATTATAAAATACAACTACACGAAATTTGGCTCATATCCAAAATTATAACTTCTCCGATTATACCCATTTATGGCGCATGTATGTCAGAAATATTTTCTCAAACATGAGTTCTACGTAACATGAATAAAATTATGACTTATTTGATTAAAACTTTTGACGTATGAAATAAGCAAGCACGTTGAAACGAAGCTATAGGATAACTAAAGTCTGCGATGACATGATATCGTAACATTTTTTTTTAATTTGTATTTCCGCGAAAGGATGTAGTTTAACAATTATACGGCGGTGCGGGAAGAAGAATTCCGCATCGCGTGAGTAATCGATCACGATATCCTATTTGATTGACGCGAACCTTGACGGATTCCGACGAGTATATTTTCGCGAGAAATTCGTCGGATACATCGTGAAATATAAAACCACGACGACGACAGCGATCTGATGCGGATGTGGATGCAAAAATAGGTCGCTACTCGCTATTCAAACGAAAAATCTCAGTCGGCAAAATAATACCTCTATTTCTATCCCTCTTCATCTTCCTCTCCCGCTTCACTTTATAAGGGATGTATATACATACGTGGATGTACATGCAGTTGCTTTCAAGTATAATATTTCGTTTTTGCAATCCCAGGACGTAACGCGCGATGTTCGGTAGCAGCGACATTATTTTCTATTTTACGTATTATATCAAAATTGCACATCAGGTATATCCGTATTTAATATCGTAGCTATAAGTAGGTAGCCGAGCTACTGCAGGCTGATATTATTTAATCTTGGGATAAGATTAAAATAGAAACCAAAAAAATAAAATTAATAATAATAATATAAAAAATTAATAAAGAAGGTTAAAAAAAAAGGAAGAATTAGCCACCCTGGAGCACATCGCGTCATCAATTTTCTCGGCCGAGTAAAAGCTAACGAAGGTCCCCCGTGAGTCGCGGTTGGTCGTCGCCACCGAGAATTCCTGAGCTAAAGAGAATTTTCGCTACCGTGAAAGCTTGGAAAGATTTTTTTCGTTTTATTTCTTTGAATTTTAATTTTAATTTTAATTACGGTAAAACACTGTGACCATAACTCATCAACGCAGCGCAGGGTCCCGATGCTTACTATATGTATAGGACATTTTTATAAAAATATGTAGTTATTCACGAATCGCAACGAGTTCGAAACCCCTGCAGTCGATGGGGACGACCTGTTAAGTATAACAATAATAATATCGAGGGTTTCTTCGGAGAATGAATTTTTATTTCATTTCTTTTTTTTTTGGTTGAAAAAAGTTTACAGTGAAACCTCAGCGAAAGTAAAAAAGTGAGAATGAAATTCTCGCAGCAAAAAAGCGTCAAATTCTATATACTTATTGTTAGTTGGATGTATAGCGGTTTTATCAACGCTATATATATAAGTTTGCTTGCTATTAGATTTTGCGACCTCGCCCACGTAGTTTACCCACACATCGTCAGTCACAGCTCCTGACCTCCGACCTCTCAGTTCTCGCCCAAGCTCTGACCTTTGACAACTAATCATCAACCCACGCTATACATACACCCGACCACATATACGTACATACCAAACTCTGTAGTGGCACATTGAAATTCTGAGAGGTTGAGAGCAGTTCCTAGTTACGCATAATTATCCCGGAGGATAGTTGATATTGCTATTCTAAATTGATGCAATAAAATCATCGTGGAATCAACGATATATATCAAAGCATCCTAAATATAGAATAACATTTTAATTAATTCATTTGAAATTGCGTTTGAACCTTTTTTTCCAAACTTGTTATTATTTTTATTTTTGTTTTTGCGGTATACGGGATTCGGTTGGGAATTTTCTGTATACACTTTAGGATTTCAGTTTGACGGACGGTGCAGAAAATTTATCGAAAAACGCGGCCGGCGTGAATCTAAAGAATTTAATTGCTTCTCGCGTCATCGTCATGCCTTGATTACTCGACCGTTGTTGATTCGCACTACATGCAGGTTTGCGTTAAAACGCCGTATGATACGATATAATGTATTACATAGCTCACGCGAATCTATGTAGATACTTCCGTGTCCACATCACAGTTTTGTCAAAGGGTTAAATTGCCAAATTTTCATGAAATAAACCACTATGCATATATACGCACCCTGCATAGCACATAATACTATAACCTATACGTACATGTTTCTATCCAGAAATTAATTACGATCGTCGCATTCGTACGCTTAAATTTTTTTCTTCCCTTCGTACGCGAATAATGTGTAAAAATTGTTTGAAAAAAGGGAAGGAGGGAAGAAAAGCGAGAAAAATGGATGTGGAACGCATTCATCGCGCGTTACTTTCGTCGCGTATATTTATATATACAAGCATTAAAGTACATTTTCTCACACACGTAGGTATATATGTATGCATTTATACATGACGTAATACATAAGAAGCTGCTCGTCCTTACCGAAGAAAATTTTTCAAGCGAGGATAATATCTTTCGCTGGAGTACGCCGTTAAATTTTTTATGTACGTTTTTTTTCAATACATTTTTTTCATTTTCGTAATGCCCTGCAGAGCGCGAACGCGTTTCGAGTTTTTCGGGTATTAGTACTGCCATGTATCTCAAATATCATTACACATTCGCATCTATATTATCTGGAGTACATGGAGATTGGATATTTGTATTCACAAATTCGAATAAAAAAAGCCCATTTCAAATCGATGTACATACCTAATACTGTTTTCAAAGTGACGTGAAAAACGCCTGTGGCAATTATTGTACAATTCATTAATACACGAACTGTTTTCTGAAGTTTTTTTTTCTATCTACTTTTTTCTAGATAGCAAATGAGAATTCGTTCGATCGATCGACGGAGGGAGGGTTGTGCAGCAAAGTGGCCACCAACGAGTTTGTTTACTCGCGTTCTGGCTCCGCGGTTCGGTCATTTAGTTTAAGGGTCGAAAAACCATCGGTAGAAATTGATGGGGGGTTGTAAAAGGTTCGGGAAACATACGATGTGCATAAAGAAAAGGCTATACGCTACGCATACAGAGAAAAATAAAATCACGAGGTGAATCATTTTCTATGTACGTAAAAATTTTTGGAAATATAAACCTGATTATGCAGTATTTTCGGGATGTGATTTTCATGTAAAATTCTCATACGTCGAGTCGAGCGTACTCAAAATGGCAAGCCAGCGTTTTAAAAGGCATTAGTTCCTCCTTATCCTTATCGTCGCTTTTCATTCTCATCCTACTTCTATGCCTCGTCTTTTTACTATATACATATAGTCCTTATCCTCGTTCACGGTGTAGGACGTCGCTTTATCTTGGGACTACGTCCCCTCTAATCATGACGCGACGATCACCGTTAATCAAGTCCGAGAGACCCGAGGAACAAGTCGTGAAATGGGGTGAGAAAGACGACGCGATCCCTAGGGCGCGACTTTCTCTTCCTCTCGCTCGAGATACATCATCCACGAAATAATATATGCATAATGTACATCATCAGCGAATTATGTAGTACGTGGTATATCCACAGTTTTTTTTTCCCCCTAAACAATTCTTAGATTCATTTCATTTATCATTTATTTCGGGATAAAAGGAGGGAAACGAGCTACTCATTATACTGTAATGAAATCAGAAGAAAAAAAAGGGGAAAAATGGATGTTGCAATTTATGAAGAACGTTATACTTTCATATAGTCTGCAGTACAGGTGTTCGGATACTTCGACGACGTTGAATTATTTCCAATATTACACATCTGTTATATAGCGGTTATATCGAAGAGAACCTTTATCCTCATAGTTTTTTGTGTCTGACCGAGGTAAATATAGAGAGATGAGAATAAGGCCGGGGATTTGAGGTAGTTGAGGGGTGGAGAAAAGAATAAAAACTGAAATAAGGGAAAGAAAGAAATTCTTCTTCCTCTTCGCCGGAGGGCAGATCTGAGATTGTATTGGACAAGATTCAATTTTCTTGTTAGCCTAATTTAGAATCTATACATCGTTAGGTAGATTCGATTTTATAATGGGATGATATTTCGAAGAAGAAATTTATCAAATTTATACATCAAGTGGAAGTACGTACAACGAAAAAAAGGGTCTTTTCGAATATATACATTTTGCATCGTACTGTATTCCGTGGACACCCCATACCTGAAATACGTAGTTATCGGAAATTGGGGGCGCGTTTGATTTTCCCCGGAAATTATATAGGAGGAGATGACATTTCGTTGGGTGTTTCTGATTCGTTCTCTGAAAACTGTTCCGACGACCCGTGAACGGGTATATATATGAAATACATACATAAAACGAACGGTTCCATCAACGAGTTTATCCGCGTCAAATTTCTTTTTTTTTTCACCTTTTTATTTTTTTTTCATTCCTCTTTTATCCGAATAAAACGCATCGTCCATAAGTTATCCCCGGACGTTATATAACTTTTGAACAAACCGTGCGAATTTTGATGCGAATAAAAACTAAAATAAAATAAAATGAAATAAATAAATTCGGATACCCTGCACTGCTATGCTGTAGGCGATGCAGCAGGTCGAATATACGGTGAAAAAAGATTATTATTATTTTTTCTTTCGCGTTCGACGATGGAATTTATTTTTCATATAAAAATTTCGGTAACACGCCCGCGCGGTTTGAAATAAAAGAAATAAATGAAAACGAATATCCGTGTAATTGCTTCTTTTTTTTTGTTCACCTCAAAAACTCACATGAAATTTAAATTATTCTGTAGTTTAAACGTGCAGTATACAGAATTTAGTACCTGCATGAGTGGCGTTATACGTTTTAGAGATTTATACAGAGATGGTTAAAATGAGGGGAAAAAAAAGAACGAGAGAGAAAGAAAAATAGAGAGAGGGTAGGTTGTGTAGGCGTATAGCGTGTCATCGCCCACATCGTGAGCATTCACGATAGATCCGGAGAAGCCCTATAGCGGTGGAAGCCTAATTTGCTTATCCCCGCTACCAACAAATATACAAGGATTATCCGATACACCATCTTTCCCTCCCTCGTATCATACACGTTCATGTGTATGCGCAGTATACGGGGTGGCCCATTTTAATCGAAACAGTCAAATATTTCGAAAAACCGTTTTTCGATACGATGAATCGTTTACGAAACGTTTGACTGGTTCGATCAAAATGGGCCACCCCGTACATACCTAGGCATTCCAAAAATTTGATAGGAAATCTAGGGTGCGGACTATAATCTCAGGATCGTTGATCGTTCGACGATTTCTATACGGACTTAGGGGGAGAAACGATTCCATGAAACACATGTTTTTTTTTTTAATTTTTTTGGTTTCTATTCAATTCTTCTATGGTTTTCTCTTTACTTAAAACATCTCATCGTTTCTACATTGTTAATATACACGTATAGTTGGTCTCCCTAGAATTTGTAAACGCGGATTAAGAGTTTACGCAATTTAACGCAATTGGATTAATTAACGTGAAAGCTATTCGAGGTATAAGTTTATCTCTCGCACGGTTACCCACGGGAATTTACACTAAACTCTATCCACAGGATAAACTAAACGTGATGATAAATATATCTAAATCCAGATTAATCTTGTCCAAATTAAATTCAATAAAAAATTATCGGTCATCAATTGACTGTACTCGATTTTCTATTTCTGTACCAAGTAGGATATACGATAAAAGTCGATCGAGCGTAGTTTTTTCTTTTTTTCATTTTTCGTTTCTCCATGTATCGGATAACAAATTAAATTCCCGTTTACACATATAGACAGGTGCAGTGTAAACTACACTTCCTATACGTTTTTTACATCACGTGTCTACGGTATGAGGTTTACTTTTTACTAATGAACTTTTTCGATTGATTTTTCTTGAATGGTTTCAAGTCTGAACTAAACCAAAGTACGTACACTAAGAAGCCTTACCTACTATAGTAATAACACTGTGATCGCGACTGTCATAATTACACAAAATCACTTTTCCTTTTTTATTTTTTTTTGTTGCAATTAATTACCATATATTACGTCAAAATAATTGTTAAATACGTCGATAAAAGAAAAAGCAAAGTGTGAAAGAGAAAAAAAATGAATTCAATTAAACGAGAAGTTCAGAGATCACGTCATCAAGTGAAAAGACTTAATACTCGATATTATATTTTTATGTGCTATTCAGTTTGGGTCAAAGGTCAGAGGGTGGTTTTGTCGTTCAAGTGTCGTATCAGAGGGTAGGCGGGATTTTTTGTTCATTTATCTTATTTATTATATTTATTATTATTATTATTTCGCATGTATGAAAAGGTATCATCCCAAGGCGTTGAAGTTTTTATATTTCCGAGGAGAAGAAATTTTATAGTATGACGTAAATTTTACTTGCGATCTGAGGCAAATTCGTTTCGTAGAGCAATATGTGCGGAAAGAAGAAAATCCTGAATTTAAACGTGAAAAACGATACTTTCGAATCGATTTTTACATTCAATATGTATACATGTATATGTATCTAGGTATTTATAACGTCGAAGCACCAAGTCGAGGATTTCCATCTTAAATCCTCTTTGACTCGACTAGACAGACTTATACTATATCTCGTAAGAAAAGTCGTGTGTTTTCAACTTCGCGGAAAGCAAACACCAGCTGCGAGGTGATTACGGGAGGATGCGAAAAAGCTTAAGGTCTTGAACGTCGATGCTAGAAAATGAACGGAAAACGATGTGTAAGGTTTGAGGGTTTCAAGTGAAAGATTTCAAATTCTCTTTAAATCATGGGGGATGTTCCACGAACATATACCTCTGTGCATGGAGGTAAAGGATGTGTACACGATGTCGAAGAAGGAGCAAATATCGTTTCGCATTCTTACTCGTTTTTTTTTCCCCTCACAATCCTTTTTTCTACTGATCATCAAAGCTTCGCAGCAGATCGCTGCGGTCTTTGATGGCAAAAAATTTCGATATCGGAGGATTTATTATAGCTTGCTTGGGAAAAAAAAAAAAAAAAAATGGTTTCGAACGGCAAGAATATTACAGATTTCATTCTAAATTTCACCCTGAATATGTCCTAGCGAATTTAATATTAATGGTAATTTTAATTTATTTGAAACAGATTTTTGCGGATTATTTGCAATGAAAAAAAAAAAAGATAAATAAATAATACGAGCATAAAAGATTGAACAGCGCTTCAAGTTACGCGTCTGCACAATCGGTATTCTTTTTTAGTATCAATAATATCGCAATTTCCTGCTTTTGCGAGAGCTGGGGGCGACCTCAAGTATTGCAATTTTTTCTTCGCCATTTATAACATCCGGTTACTTTTTTTTATGTGTCAATTACTTTGTGTAATATGTCAAGCGTATAGTTCTACATATAGGTATGCGAAACAACAAAAACAACAACAAAAATAACATAACATAAAAGTAAAAGAAATCTTTTCGGCTTATGGTCGCCGCGTCTGCCAAAATCGGTACTCAATCTTCATCCAGATTAAACAGCTAAACCTTGATCCCATTTTTTTTCTCCCCAAGTTTTATGTATTCCGCGACTCCGGAGCTCAGTTTATGATTACCTCTTCTCGGTTTTATGTACATGATACAGCTTTTCCTTATTCTTTTCACTGCGTAAGCTATACGAACTCCACGTCTTTAGTCAATCCATTCTACATTTCTCGACGGAGAGGAAAAAAATTCTTCGGATACAAAAAAAAAAAAAAAAAAAGAATGGATATCAAGGAGAATCTATAAATTTCTTACAAGTTCGCACACAGGCTGTATAAAATTCATGAGGTTTTAAATATGCAATAAGTAGCACAACAAAAATGGACCCAGCAGAAAAGAAATAAAAAAATTATCTTTCCATTCAATTTCTTCAGACGCAATCTGTGCCGGTGAAAAAAGCTTCGAAGAAAAACTAGTCGAGAACGGAAAGCAAAAGAGGGAAGAGAAAAAAAGAGTTGCAGAGCAAAAAGCTTCTTATTTTCCGGAAGTGCGCCGGGAGAGTTCACCCGAAAAATATATCTGGGGTATATACATATATAGAGTAAATAATTCGGGAATAGTGGTAGAAAGCGTAAACAACCCTATATACTATGTATAAGGACAGCCCCTGGTGCTTGCTTGCCTGCTTTTGCACCCTCATAGAGTCACGACTATTGATTGATTTCTTTGCTGCAGACACTTTCAGAGCAAACTACGGGTTGAAAACATCCGACGAAAATTTATTCTTTAATATAAACCCTTTGATGTATTTCAAAATGAAATTATGATGGAGATAGAAGAAAAAGAATATCACGGTTTGATATGTTCGTAGGTTTTTTTTTGTGTTTTTATGTCATTTTTTGAATAGCGTCGTGTAATCTAATTCTGCATACGTCATACGTGTGAAGGAATAAAATGACGTAACACCCTTTCTCTCTGGTTAGTAAATATATGTTGTAATACTCAAGTCTAACTTTACTACTATGCCAGCTGCACAGCACAGTAGCTAGGGGTGCATCTACGGAATTAGGTCAAAATATAAGAGCGCTTATCTATTGTTTCCGGATTCGTTTCGGTGCAATATTTCAAGAACTCTTCTATCTAATTGCGGATTTTCAATTCTAAGCCATCGATTTAATATAATTATCAGCACTCTTTTTTATCCAAATAAAAATGAAAGAATAAATAATTATTTTTCGGAGGCTGACACGGTAGCCTTTCATACGAAATACTCGCGTCGTATATTCCCGTAGAATTCAACTCGCGCCGCGGGGGTGAAAATCGCATTTTATGAATATTGAAAATCGTTCAGAGAGCGAACGAAGCGTTGAAAGTTAAGACTCTGCATCGGCTAATCGCGCGTTTAAAAACCGTGTAGGTGTACGTGCAGTAAAGGTGATAGTAGCTTCTGGATTACAAGCAACGAGTTCGATTACTCGGTTCAAAGCATCCGACATACACATGTAACCGACTCATATATATTTTCACCTGTATGTAAAGATTTGAAATTCCCTCTAAAACATTTTTAAACATATAGTTTCCACTATGTGTGCAGTTGTAAAAGCACTTTATAGATTTTCTTTCCTATTTTTAGTAGCGCTGCATTTTCGACTGAAAAGATTGCGACCGTTCCCAATTCGGATTTCTAAAGGCTATACGTCGCGGTCCACAAAGTAAAAAAATGGCGTAAATTTTACCCTCGCAATTTTTGGAGTGACATTTAACTGGTGATTCGGAAAATAAAGGACCCTTTTACTATACCGGTGTATATCTGGTGTACAGAAAGTTTGTTCGGCAGTTATATAATTTATCCGCGTAGACGTATCTCCCCTAATGAAATAGATGACCGGAGGTTGTTTCGACGTATGTTACCTAGACATACCCTACATTCCATGAATTCAAATATAATACGCGAGTTTATGTAACACACACAGCGTTAGAATGGGTACCCAGAAAAGCCCTTGCGTGTGCGGACTGCGGGGTCACGAGGTTACAAGGGTGTCGTGGGCAAACCTAACGCGACTTCTGCCTACTACACGTTGGGATGTGTATAAGCAGTGGAAGCCAAGCACCAGAGGGTTGACGCTTGGGAGTTCCGCGTACGAGCGCGACAAATTTACGAGCCAGCTTTCCCTCTGTCTCTGTCAAGTTAAATAAGCTTTATTCTCTCTCTTTCTCTCTGCATATATATGTGCACATGCGGATCTGTACGTATATATCGCATGATCGGATTCAACCCCGAACGTCATATTGCTTTACTGCCGATCATATTTGATATCTACGCCCCGAAACCATCCCCCAAAAATGTGAATGTTTCATTTTACTTTCCACTTTCTTTCTTCTTTCATTTCACATTTGTTCTTCTATTCTTTTCCTATACGCTTAACTTTCGACGCACACAAAAGGTTGAAAAGTTTGTCGTTTTTTTTCTGTTTTTTTTTTTTTTTTTTTTTATTTTCTACGTAGACTCTTCGGATCGGAACGAAAGTCAGTGTGAAATTTTTTCCCGGGGTCCAGGTATCGAAGGGTTCGCTGGAAAATTATTCTTTTTTTTCTGCAGCTCTTTCCCTTTTTTACTCCAAGTGAAATTGAAAACTTTTCAAAACAAGATAAGAAGGGAAAAAGAATAATGCGAGTTGACTCTGTTCAGAATCTGGAAATGTAATTGAAACACAACTGTGTGCGATGCGTCGTGTAAAATTTATTTTTCTTTCGCTAATTAAGTAAAACCTTCAACAATTTTTATCTTTGCTTTCTTCAGATCGGGTTATCGATATTTGTAAACGTTCTTCAATATGAGGAAAAAAAAGGAAAAGAAATCATCGAGGTTACCCTTTAATTTTGTTGAGTAGTGTACGCGCGTGGATATGATATTCTGGATGCGTAAAACGTACGTTTTACTGCAAAGTCCGATACCCTAATTATTAATTAAAGTACACCTCTGTGCCTATTATTCATTCCTAAACCCCGTCAACCACAAGTCACGAACCGCAATAAGCTTCTGGCTGAATATAAATTAACCGGAAATCAGGATTGCGGAGATTACCGCAATTTTCTTTTTCTATTTTCTATCCGAGGTGTGTACCGTAAATGTATATTCATTTATTCCAGTCCTACACATAAAGTATCTAATTCGTTTGCAGCGACGACACATGAATTGAATTTCAATTGAAAAATAAAAACCCCCGTTGAATCGAATTCCCGACTATCGTGTACGGCATGTCTATAAAAATATCAATTTGGTGATGATCTATTTTCAACAAAATATCTAATACATATAATATACTTATATACCTATGCATCATATCAGGTAAAATCTCCCAGGAGTTTGAAAAAAAAAAGACAAAACAAAAGGTATCAAAAAGCACAGCTAGGTAGTTTCTCGCCTATATGTACTTACACATTGTACATACGATATAGGAAGTAGTATAGAGCTATACACATACGGTATTGTGTACAAGCTTTTCAACTCCCACGGGATTCCGGTAAGAAATGGGAAGGGGGTGAATATCATATACTACACATATATAAATATATCTAAGCGTATTGGAAAAGGTACGAGCTTGCGTATATAAGCTGTTGTATATATACAGGGTGTCCAGAAAGTCTGGACACGGCTTAATAACTCGAATACGGTGAAAAAAACTGAAAATTTGAATTCGGTTCCTTTAATGATTTTTCCCGAGGAATCGAATGGTCGAGTCAGATTTTGGATCCTATGGCCCTAAAAGGGCCCCAGAGGGCCCAACTTTGGAATTTCAAATGGGAACCCTACTTTTTTATTCCATATTTGGATTCGGCGGACAATTTTACGTACAGATACATGCCCAAATTTTTCAAAATCGTGAGGCCCTTCGTAGGGCGCCCAAATAAGTTTACAGGGCCCAGAATGGCGTGAATCGAAATTTTGAGTGTACAGCTTGTTCTTATCTGCAATATTTGATCCATTGTGCGGAATTTCACATTTAAGCCCTGTGGCCCTTTGTAGGGCCCCTAAATAAGTTTATAGGGCCCAGTATAGCGTGAATCGAAATTTGAACTAGATTCCTCATTCTTATTTTTAAGTTTCAATCTAGTGAGGAATTTGACATTTTAGACCTTTATAAGGCCCGATATGATCCCTGTATCCCTTTTTAGAGCCCAATAGAAGATTAAAATGTACAATTCTTCAGTAGAGTAATTTTTCAATCTCGAAATAAGTTACTTACTTCAAAATCAAAGTTTCACTGTACGGGACTTTTAGACATTTTTCGGAGCCCTAAAAAAGGGCGTTAAAGGTCTGAATAGAAATTGAATACGCAAATCGGAAAATACTGTCGAAAACGGGTAGTCTGGCTTGCGCGCGTCACGCAATGAAACGGCCCACGAGCCTACAGACTAGCCGTTTTTGGCTTCTACATGCTGTCCTGAATCGAATGACACCTCGTTCATACTTTTCCGAGACTGCTGAAAATGTTGACTTAAAAACTACTTGCTGCCTAGACTAGGGATATTCGCGTTCTGTCGTTCTACACCACTTATGATCTCGCCAAGTGTACATATCATCAATGACTTTCTGTAAGGTTACAGGTGTTATTGAATTAGAATATTTTCGGAAATTTTATTCACGTAATTTAATGCGCATGACTGCTCTTGCCTCACGACGATTGTGATGTTAACGTTTGGCTCGCACTTGGTTCCACGAGTCTCTGTTGATGTTTGGCCCGCATTTCTTTTCACGAGTTGAAATATTATCACGAGTCACGGCAAGGAGTTAATAAGAAGGCAAAATTTTTACCAATAAATCCAAATCAACTATTCCTTCTATCATTGTTGATTGAAATAATGAATTTATCAGAAAAAGAAAGAATCGAGATTCTCATATTGAGAGGGTATGGCGATAAAACAAGATCGTACGAAGAAGTTGCCCATTTATTTAACGATACTCATCAAGATCGTCCACCCATAGGTAAATCAACTGTTAGAAAAACAGTTACTCGGTTTCAAGAAAATGGTACTGTCAAAGATCGACCGAGATCTGGAAGGCCAAAAAATGTCACAAACGAGGACAAGAGTCTGGAGGTTTGTTTAAATGCCGTTGAGAACGTCCATACGTCTGTTAGAAAGATCGCCCAACAAACAGGCATAAGCAAATCATCTGTACACCACATATTGATGAAAAATGAATTTCATCCCTATAAGATTAAATTAACTCAGGAGCTTCTAGGGGATGACTTCGATCGTAGATTAGAGTTTTGTGAGGAAATGATGAGGTATTTTCACGAAAATCCACAATTTGGGTTTTGGGTATGCTTTTCTGACGAATCCACGTTTCAATTAAATGGAGAGGTAAACAGGCACAATATGCGGTATTGGTCCAATGAGAATCCGCATTGGATGATGGAATCCCACACCCAATATCCACAAAAATTGAATGTTTGGGCCGGAATATTATGTAACCAAATTGTTGGACCATTTTTTATCGATGGTAATTTAACAGGTGAAAAGTACGTCGATTTATTGAATAATCACATAATACCCGAAATCCGACGCATTGTTGGAATAATGTTCGGCAATGCTTGGTTTCAACAGGATGGAGCTCCGTGTCATTTCGCATTGATTGTGCGTAACGTATTAAACACTTTTTTCCCGGGGCGTTGGATTGGTAGGAGGGGTGCGATTGAGTGGCCACCAAGGTCACCTGATCTTAATCCTCTAGATTTTTTCTATTGGGGATATCTGAAGAGCAAGGTTTATGAAACAAAACCGGCAGATATCAACGAATTAAGGGAAAGAATCATACAGTGTTCTAATTCAATAACACCCGAAACTTTGCAGAAAGTAATTGATAACATGTACGTACGATTGGGACACTGTCAAGTAGCCGAAGGTCGTCAATTTGAACATCTGATTCATTAGGAATGAATAGTTAGTGGGAGGCGAGTAGACACTTCGTTCGCGATGCAATAGTAGCAGAGAGGGTTTGGAGTCTTAAAATACTAGGGGAGTGACGAACCCTGGGGTCCTGATTTCTGCTACTTCATATTAAATCAGTCCTTTTCAGGACATGGTGTGCAAATTCTTACCTGCAACCTCCTCGTGGTGCACACTGGTTAATGCTAGTGCAGGGGGTTACAATATTCATTGTATCTAGAGTTTAAGTTTTGACCCTTATTCGCGTGCGTTTGTCCATGAAATCCCAAATTTATTGAGCTTATCCAATCCAACGAGAAAACCACAAGAAAAAAGTTTCTCTCTTGAGTTAATTTACGTAATTTTAAATCTTTCTTGCCTTTTGTGGTTTTTTTTCACCCGTTAAACAAAAATCCGATTTGCGTATTCAATTTCTATTCAGACCTTCAACGCCCGTTTTTAGGGCTCCGAAAAATATCTAAAAGTCCCGTACAGTGAAACTTCGAATTTTAAGTAAGTAACTTATTCCGAGATTGAAAGATTGCTCTACTGAAGAATTGTACATTTCAATCTTCTATTGGGCGCTAAAAAAGGATACAGGGATCATATCGGGCCTTATAAAGGTCTAAAATGTCAAATTCCTCACTAGATTGAAACTTAAAAATAAGAATGAGGAATCTAGTTCAAATTTCGATTCACGCTATACTGGGCCCTGTCAACTTATTTAGGCGCCCTACGAAGGGCCTCACGATATTGAAAGTTTTGGGCACGTATCTGTACATGAAATTTTCCGCCGAATCCAAATATGGAATAAAAAAGTAGGGTTCCCTCAGCGTGTATCCTTCTCAGCGTCGCTCATCAGTGTGATGTGTGTGTAATAATTTGCACACCATGTCCTGAAAAGGACTGATTTAATATGAAGTAGCAGAAATCAGGACCCCAGGGTTCGTCACTCCCCTAGTATTTTAAGACTCCAAACCCTCTCTGCTACTATTGCATCGCGAACGAAGTGTCTACTCGCCTCCCACTAACTATTCATTCCTAATGAATCAGATGTTCAAATTGACGACCTTCGGCTACTTGACAGTGTCCCAATCGTACGTACATGTTATCAATTACTTTCTGCAAAGTTTCGGGTGTTATTGAATTAGAACACTGTATGATTCTTTCCCTTAATTCGTTGATATCTGCCGGTTTTGTTTCATAAACCTTGCTCTTCAGATATCCCCAATAGAAAAAATCTAGAGGATTAAGATCAGGTGACCTTGGTGGCCACTCAATCGCACCCCTCCTACCAATCCAACGCCCCGGGAAAAAAGTGTTTAATACGTTACGCACAATCAATGCGAAATGACACGGAGCTCCATCCTGTTGAAACCAAGCATTGCCGAACATTATTCCAACAATGCGTCGGATTTCGGGTATTATGTGATTATTCAATAAATCGACGTACTTTTCACCTGTTAAATTACCATCGATAAAAAATGGTCCAACAATTTGGTTACATAATATTCCGGCCCGAACATTCAATTTTTGTGGATATTGGGTGTGGGATTCCATCATCCAATGCGGATTCTCATTGGACCAATACCGCATATTGTGCCTGTTTACCTCTCCATTTAATTGAAACGTGGATTCGTCAGAAAAGCATACCCAAAACCCAAATTGTGGATTTTCGTGAAAATACCTCATCATTTCCTCACAAAACTCTAATCTACGATCGAAGTCATCCCCTAGAAGCTCCTGAGTTAATTTAATCTTATAGGGATGAAATTCATTTTTCATCAATATGTGGTGTACAGATGATTTGCTTATGCCTGTTTGTTGGGCGATCTTTCTAACAGACGTATGGACGTTCTCAACGGCATTTAAACAAACCTCCAGACTCTTGTCCTCGTTTGTGACATTTTTTGGCCTTCCAGATCTCGGTCGATCTTTGACAGTACCATTTTCTTGAAACCGAGTAACTGTTTTTCTAACAGTTGATTTACCTATGGGTGGACGATCTTGATGAGTATCGTTAAATAAATGGGCAACTTCTTCGTACGATCTTGTTTTATCGCCATACCCTCTCAATATGAGAATCTCGATTCTTTCTTTTTCTGATAAATTCATTATTTCAATCAACAATGATAGAAGGAATAGTTGATTTGGATTTATTGGTAAAAATTTTGCCTTCTTATTAACTCCTTGCCGTGACTCGTGATAATATTTCAACTCGTGAAAAGAAATGCGGGCCAAACATCAACAGAGACTCGTGGAACCAAGTGCGAGCCAAACGTTAACATCACAATCGTCGTGAGGCAAGAGCAGTCATGCGCATTAAATTACGTGAATAAAATTTCCGAAAATATTCTAATTCAATAACACCTGTAACCTTACAGAAAGTCATTGATGATATGTACACTTGGCGAGATCATAAGTGGTGTAGAACGACAGAACGCGAATATCCCTAGTCTAGGCAGCAAGTAGTTTTTAAGTCAACATTTTCAGCAGTCTCGGAAAAGTATGAACGAGGTGTCATTCGATTCAGGACAGCATGTAGAAGCCAAAAACGGCTAGTCTGTAGGCTCGTGGGCCGTTTCATTGCGTGACGCGCGCAAGCCAGACTACCCGTTTTCGACAGTATTTTCCGATTTGCGTATTCAATTTCTATTCAGACCTTTAACGCCCTTTTTTAGGGCTCCGAAAAATGTCTAAAAGTCCCGTACAGTGAAACTTTGATTTTGAAGTAAGTAACTTATTTCGAGATTGAAAAATTACTCTACTGAAGAATTGTACATTTTAATCTTCTATTGGGCTCTAAAAAGGGATACAGGGATCATATCGGGCCTTATAAAGGTCTAAAATGTCAAATTCCTCACTAGATTGAAACTTAAAAATAAGAATGAGGAATCTAGTTCAAATTTCGATTCACGCTATACTGGGCCCTATAAACTTATTTAGGGGCCCTACAAAGGGCCACAGGGCTTAAATGTGAAATTCCGCACAATGGATCAAATATTGCAGATAAGAACAAGCTGTACACTCAAAATTTCGATTCACGCCATTCTGGGCCCTGTAAACTTATTTGGGCGCCCTACGAAGGGCCTCACGATTTTGAAAAATTTGGGCATGTATCTGTACGTAAAATTGTCCGCCGAATCCAAATATGGAATAAAAAAGTAGGGTTCCCATTTGAAATTCCAAAGTTGGGCCCTCTGGGGCCCTTTTAGGGCCATAGGATCCAAAATCTGACTCGACCATTCGATTCCTCGGGAAAAATCATTAAAGGAACCGAATTCAAATTTTCAGTTTTTTTCACCGTATTTGAGTTATTAAGCCGTGTCCAGACTTTCTGGACACCCTGTATATGAATGCGGTACACGTAAAGCTCTGAAGTAAAAGGTTTATATATACAGTAATACTATACGATCAATGTAGGTACGAACGATTATATTATGTATTACTAGAAAACCGCGTAAAGTGAAAACCGTACCGGATGGTGTACTGCAAAGCCGTCAACATGAGCTTTTGCGAGTACATAATTCACCGCCGATGTTATATCCAGATTCTATATGTGTACACGCTTGTATAAGTATATAGATAACGTGCGTATATTTCTAGGGGTTAAAATATCCCTTTTCCCCGTCTGCCCCCCGGTACTATATATCGTACATCTAATACATCTATGTACGACCATTGGGAATTTAACGGGCTCTACGTGAGCTCGGCTTGCGGTACCTGTACCATCCTGCAAGCACTACAGGGATGAAGTTTTACGCCGTTATAATATCACCGGAAGTATGGTATATCGATGTACCGTTATACGCGTATGTACGTAGAGTATTTTACACTGGTAAAAGCTCTTCGTGTTAAACATGTACCCATGGGAAACATGATACATAGGATATATCTACATCTACATAATATCTCAGGGGTGTATAGTATGGCTACGTAATAATCGACGTGGTACGAGCTTACATTTTATTGCAAAAGCGCGAATGGATCATACCGAGGATCGTACAAACGATCGTTCGAATATCCGAATGCGGCTTTAAAAAATTTTCGAGGGTCGAATTTTGTGCGACGTATAAACAACTACCGGATATTTTATATGCAGGAGCTTTTCATAAATTTTCGCCTTTGTTATAGAATTCTAATTCGCTAATGATAAAGAATATTTTTCAACTTTTCAACGATCGATCTTTGGACAACGATGATGGTGATAATTCATAAGAGTTTGATCTGTTCGAATAGATGTGGAATTATAGATTCTTCGCTCTCGAGACATGAATTTAAATAGGTTGAAAGCGCCCGGGGCTCATCCCCGCGACCTTGCGACCCTACGTCTGGGAGTAAACTATACCCAGTTCCTAATATCGATTGAGTCAACCACGAGGCTAAAAGAGAAAGAGAGAGAGGGAGAGATGAAGAAGATATGACTATAGATAGATAGAGAGAAAAGCGAGAAAGCCTTTATATTCAACTCAGCGTTGCCTCGTTCCAGCCAGAAACTGCCATTCAAATTCAACAATAGCAAAGCGCGGGTATTATATACATCAGTGCGAATTTCATCCCCCAAAAAGTGTTCTCATATTTTTTACTCTTTGCATATATTTCACAATTAATAATATATATGTGTATCACCCATATACATCGTACGTAATAATCATATTTATAACAATCATAACTATAATTTATCTTTTTACCCTTGTTATTATAATCTTCGAACCCATTTTTTTTTTGTTCCTTTTTTTTATTCAATAAAATGTGTAGTCAAGAGCGTATACTTGAAATTTTTTTTTCCTCTTCCACTCACGCTCGTGATCTCAATTCCCTCTTTCAAGTCTCGCTGTGCCGTGCGTACCACTCGATTCTCTTATAGAAATACCTACGCATGTAGAAGGAGATAAAAAGTATAGCTACTGATAAAACACCCCGCGGATCAAGGTACGCGGACACTTGAGGAAAAAAAAAAATAAATAAAAAGAGAGAAAGAGATAGAAATAAAAAAATTAGAACGGTGGTATAGACTCTCAAGATATTTTTTTAACCAAACCTCTGCATTCTTGCAAAGTGGATTGTCCCCTGCTGCCATTGTATCGTAAGAAAAAAGAAAGTAGAAAAGAAGAGAGAAAGAGAGAGAGAAAAATTTATGGTAATGATTCGAAATGGATGTGGGTGTGTATATATATTTTATAACAGCTGGTGTACAGGAGAGAGAGAGAGAGAGAGAGAGCTGTCTTGATGATTTATTCACTATTCCCGCAGGTGATGCTGTTCGACTGAATTCAGATCACGATTTCCTGGGATACGAAAGAGCGAGAGAGGGGGAAAGAAAATAAGGGGTAAGTATAATAAAAATTTCAAATCGATCGGTTGCGGACCGATGCAAGATCGAGGAATGAAGGTATAAAAGTGTACCAAATTCCGATTTCAAACTATTTGCGCGATTCTCTTGTGACTTCGATTCCTTCAACATTCATCAGGATAAGAGAATCCTATGTGCAGGCAGCTATAGGGTACGCCGGAAACTCGGGATAAAATTTCTGTATATATGTACCATATAAGGATATTTTCTAGCCTCCACGCTCATTCATATTCAATGTGATGCCATGTCTAATAATAGTCCTCCAGTGATTCCCACCGTTCGACAGATTCCATTATAGATCTGGGAATTGCACTGTGGCAAGGTAAACTTACTACCGACCAACACGTGGATCGATATATACTATCTTTCGAATGTCACAAATCTTTACCGCTTCGAAATCTTATTTCTTCTAACAAGAGTTACTACAAACGACGTCGCTGGGAAGATTAAATTTGCAGTACCACCGTCTAAAATTTCTTTCCTTTTTTTTTCTCTCTAGTTGTTCACCACATACATATACGTTATTAATCACATATTCGTATGTGGTTGAGGTATAGATGCTATTGAGATAAGAAAATAAAAAAGAAAAGAAAAGGATGTTACATACATATAGCTAGTTACATTATAGTACATCTAGGTATGTGTATATCGACGGCAAGAATTTTGCTATAATCGCGTCTACGTCGTTAATCGGGAAATTGGGTTAATACGAAATGGAAACGTGCCAAGCTCGCTGCTGTGCCTCGTAGACCTCAAGGAGACATCCCCCTTGGGTTTGGCACCCGGTTATTGGACATCGGAAGGATGGGATACATATCGGAAAATTATCAAGAATCTCTACTATACTGCACGTATAATATAAGTACATCCCCGTCGTGACGATCGGATCGCTATGTGTAGTTATTTCTATGACATTTTTTTTTGTTGCCAAAAAAATACGATCAATTCTTCATCATTATATTTGCGAGAAAAAAGAAGAAGAAGAAGAAGTATTTCTTACTCTGTTTGTTTACGGCTGATAATTTCATCGATTACGTCTGCGTGAATTTGTAACGATGTAAAAAAAAAAAGAAAAAGAAAGAAAAAAAAAATGCGGAAATCGAATTACTTTTATAATACGCGAAACGTGAGATGTGAAATTTCCCGGTTCACGAAGGATGACTAGAATTTAATTTGTTTGTGTAAAGGTGACGAGGCGGATTATGAGAGAAAGATAGGTGGTGTGACGAGAGAAGGAGAATAAGAATGTCACGGCAGAGGGAAAGGAAATGAGCTTAACGCTGCGAGTGTAGTTAGGGAAATATATGCGGCTCAATTTATTTACAAATCCCACCCCGACAAGACTGACATACATATTCATACAACTCTCTCGCAGATAAAATGTACGAAGAGAGTCTATAAATTTTGCCGCGAGAGTTATAAAATTCCGATAACACGATCGCAAATGAAAATTCCTAGAATAATCCTATAAAGTTTTTTTTCGAAATTCTAGTAAATGTCATACGAACCGAATGACCAAGACACGTTTCGGATTCAGCTTAGATTTTGTATCGACAAAATTGAAAAGAGAGAGAGAAAACAAAAAGAGCGAAAGAAAAGCGAGAAGACGAGGGCGAAAAATAATCGCCTGGAAATATGCTTGTTCACTTTCTCTTCTTCCCCTAAAGCTTTTTCTCTTCGAGCAACTCGCCCACGCAATATAGGTATGTATCTACAGTCGGATGGATATAGAAAAAGAAAGACTCGAGACGGAAAAAGAAAATTGAAAGAGAGAGAGGAGAAAAAAAGGAATCACCTTGTCACAGAATCATTTATATCCCCAGCTGTAACACGTTTTTCCATGTATATAAGTTACATCATTAACAATCTTGCACTTTATATATATTGCTTTACTGGGTTCATGTCTTTTTACATCAGAACCTTGAAATATACTCTTAATATTTGGAAAAAAAAAATTATACATTTATCGCACCTAGTCTTTTTTATTCGATTTTCAGTTGGGTAAGCATGTAACCTCTTTACCTCTTATTCTTTTATGCCTTTGGAATTCGTTTTTTCGACGCCTAAATGCTGTCATAAAAATTTCACTTATACACCAGTAAACGTTGAGACGAATATTTTTTAGCACATATTCTAGGTCATTATACGATAGACTCACCGAATGTTGGTGTAATAAAAATGCGAATATAAAGAATTATGAGGTATGCGCGTACGTCTTGATTAGAAACGGCCGTATCCTGCTTACCCATCGTCGACACGTATCATATATGATATTATATAATATTGTTTGCTTCTGCAGTTTCGTTTCAATCCCGTATACATAAAACCTTGGAGAGGATAATTGGCGATAAAATTCTGCTAGCAAAAAAATTGAAAAAAAAAGGAAGACAAGAAAAGAAATATTCTAAGTCTGCCCTCGAAATCTTTGGTTTTCATTGGTGTATGGCATAGTTCAGATTATTAGCTGATGTATAATCACTTTTTCTAATGTCTTTTAAATTTTCTAAAAGAATAAATCTGTGCAGATCGTTCTTCATCTTAATATCCTTTACTTCATCAAAATTTCAGACTTGATGGACTTTTTTTTTTTTGAAAGACAAAAAAAGAAAAAAAGGAGGGTGACCCGTGCAGGGGAGAATAAGTTTCGCAGCTACGTGCGTAATACGTAACATAAAAAATATATAGTGTAAGTATATGTGTTATATGTCCATATAGAACGGAGTAAAAGTAAAACTGACCACAGAGGACGATGGTTGTAGATGTTCCATCGCCCCTTATCCCTTTTTCCCTCTTTTCCGCATCCCCTTTTCAAAAGCTCTCGGCAAAATAGCCCAGGGAAAGAGATACGCGGCGGAGCAATTTGTATTCCGTCGGTCTAGGACAACCGTTTGAAAGCTGAACGAGCCCGGGTTCTTGTAACTTTAGGACTTATAGGGCACGTAGGGCAAGGGATGATGTTAAAGAAGAAAGGGATCAGGACGAGATAATATTGCCTGTATTTTCAGAGTTCAATTTAGATGAGAAATTAGCTCCAAAATTCGCCCATACGGTCAATTAAAATCTAAATTCAGGCCGATGAACACATGCGAGAAAATTTGCAGAGCAAGAAAAATCACCCGTTAGAATTAGAAAAACTTTTCGTTGATCTAAGATAGATCATCGAATCACACGAGTTGAAAAACGTATAATACAATTTCTATTCGCAAAGCTTTCAGACTATGAATATATGTAGATTGTTTTTTACTTTTTGGGTCGCAGCTTTTAGCATTGCATTGCAAAGTTGGATTGTCACGGGGGATATCGTGCATTCTATTTACCCGACAAGAATAGAAATTGTAAGGTGAAAACTGAAAACTTCATTCGGTATAGAGGGTTCCGCTGTTCCTCGTTGGTTCGCGGAGTATAAGTGAAGTAGAGTTTCTCAATGCTCGGGGTATTGGTAAATTTTCTATAGTGATATAGGAAACGTTTGGAATATAAATTCTATACTCAATTCCTCAAGATGCTGCAGCAGCAGGCCCGTTAAAGGGGGGCAATCTATAACCATACATATAACCTATATGATATACAATAACTTTTCGCTACTGTCTGGAAACTTTGTGGTTATAAAAGTTGAGCCATATAATAAAAGATAAAAAGAAGAAAAAAAAACCCGCGAGAAAAAGAAATTAGCGATAATGGGGAATGTTGCAGGGTTCGTTCTACGTAATACAAATATATAGCTGATGACAATTTTCTATCCATCTCTTGTACGTAACTTTCGGAACACGTAGAACCAATTTTCATTATTTATCTTCTCCTTTTTTTCTCTTACGTGACTCGATGTCGAAATATATGTAGATATACAATTTACATTGCTCGAGACTTTGAAACAAAGAGAAATAAAAAAAATTGTTTTCTCGACTCAAATTAATCAACCTGATGATTTCATATTTGCATTATCACAATGATACCTATAGACTGTCATCTCGCGGCTGTTTCGAGTGATACCGCGATTCGGAACGGATGTTATGTTGGGAGAGTTTTAATAATGAATTTCTAAAATGACGAGAGAAAACGAATGAATCAAATTTATCTTTCGATCGCTCCACTTCCTTCGATATGTCCGTCAACGTGATTTCCAAAAGACGGTATAATGTACCTGTGAGGTAAAAAGGAAGATTTCAACACATCGAACGATACGGCTGGAAAATGAATACGACACATAAATGAGCATTGTATGGGGTTATATTATATATGTGATAAATATATACACTACGTACTGTACCTACTACCTATACCTACTTTATACCTTCGGGTAGGCAATATAATCGTATAACACGAAGAGAACAGTGAACGCGAATGGATTTACGACAGTTTGCTGCTTTGGAATCTCACGGATAGGATATATTGTTTGGATATTCCATTACAGAGCTTGGCACGTGCACCGATAAATTTATCGGAACTGGTATAAGTATGAGTTGATATATTGACGTATATAGCTACGCGCCATGTACCCAAATAATAATCATCGCTAAAATTCAACCCTCGAATCCCGTTCGCCCCATCCCAAGTATACCCAAAAAGAAATTAATATTTCTATTTTTTTCAAAGATATTTATCAAAAAATTATCGAACGATATATGATTAATCTGTGTAATTATTCGTACGAGTTTCCTAATTCTATAACAAAATTATATTTGGTAGCGGTATTGAACAGGACGATATCGTATCAATTTTCACGATCTCTGGGTACATGTGTGTAAATTGCATTATAGCAATGCTTCGATTCTTCGCAAGGCTCGTTCATCATATCGCGCGCGTTTTAATGTTTTCCGATACGTATAGTTGCAGCAGATAGGAAGATGGGGCGGATGTAGACGGCATCGAAAATCGAAGGGGTTATGGGTACAAATATAGGTAGGAGGAAACTATATGGAATCAAATTTACCGTGCATTATACCAACACCACGAAAACTGTAATCACCGCTTTTTTTCAATCGGGAGAATTCGATTGGAAAATAATAAATTTGCAGAAGACTAAATGAAAAAACATATACGATTAAAAAACTAGAGAAAAAAGAAGTTGAAATATATTGAATTTCTGACGGAACAAAGTCCGCGTATCTCTGCACTACATAATATGAAAAACAAGGACGTGAAACGCGAGGACCGCACGTACAATTCAGCATACCTAAACTTCATCCCCTATACCATGGAGCTGGGAAAACGGGGACGTGAGCAAGGTACATAACAATCTAGTGTCGGTGATGGTTGTTCTCTAGATTCGCCTGCCAACACCAACGCCAAACAGCAGCAGCAACAGCAGCGGCACAACCAGCAGCTGTTCCTGTTTCGGACATAGCGACGATATGTTTTGACGTCCGCGGTCTACACGTTCCATATTATAATTTATAGCCATTTCCGCTTCTGGCGTCCAACAGAACTTCGAATATACTCGCAACGTTTTGTTTTCAGTTCGCCGAGTACTTTTTCATTGATAGATTAATTTTCGATGTAGTTTAAAAGAAAATAAATGGCGGTGCGCAGCTGCGATTGTGTACCGGTTTTTATCTAGTTGCACGTAAAAGCATCCCGTTATAATTAAATATCAATTTATCCACATGCGTGACAACGTAATGAATATATAATTATACATTTTATGCACATTATCATACATACACGTATATACCTAGGCAGGTACGCACGTGTTTCTATATACGATCGCGTGATTGGATAACGAAATATGTATAACGTGAACTACGCCACGATTAGCTCAATATACTGGATATCCACCCCGCACGTACGCGGAGTCGCAGGTATCGGTAAACGAAGGTGGTTGTTTCGCGTAAAATGAGCCCGCATATGTATATAGATACCCAATGTTAGAATTGTCTGCACGGTGTATTGATATTTCGAGCTTTCAACGATGGCTGTGGATACATATGTATTACAGATATAGTGAATAAATAGGAAACTATGTATACGTACATATTTCGAATGAAAGAGAAAATAGAAATGAAAATCTATATACATTACACATATAGACGAGTACGGCTAAATATAGAGAGAGAAATAGAGATAACGAAGAAAGCAGCTACATATAAACGCTATACATGTTCGACACAGAAATAGACGAATACAAAGAGGCGCGGAGTGTATAACCTATACCTACATAGCTTCTATCTCTATACTATCAAACTGACAGCTAAAGATAAATTCATTCAAGTTAACGGTCGAGGAAAAGACCAAAGAAACTATTAGGTAACAAAGCTATACATAGAAACTCCTGAGAAACTTATTACCGTAATATAGATTCGATGACTGGTACTTATCTACTGTGCGATCTTGAATTAGGAAATTTTTTTTCTCCCTCATTTTTCGTTTCTTTTTCTTTCGCAGATCTTCAAAATATTTGCATTGTATAACATTATCTCTCTCGTTTCTCTTGTTTCGTTTAATCTAAGAAATGTTGAAACTAATCTCCGCCAACTGTAACTCCACATATATTACATTACGCTGTCGTATATACATGTTATAGGTAAACGCCCTCCACATTATTATTTTTTTTTTTGTAACATGTATGAAACATAAACTCGTGTAAAATATATATATAGGTACTCCATAAGTAGTGCATATCCTGAACCGTTCGTTACTCGTCACGCGGTTAAGAAAGTAGAGTGATAATTAGTGTAAATATGGCTAACTCTTTTGCGTAAGTTAAAAAGATAAGAATAAGTGCGCATATACATATACGTAGAAGTTAAAGTTATAATAGTACGTATTATTCATCACGGGAATAAATGAACAGTTACACACGATTTCGATAATATGTTCAATCTTTTTTTTCCCCAATTAAATTATATGTAAAAATTTGAGAGACGAAGTACGTGATGTAAAATAAGTACTCGATTGTCGAACCAGTTATAAACACCTCGGTGAACAATTGCAGAAAAAAAATTTGGCCACTAGAAAAATTTTGCAGAATTTTCTCACGCGAATGAAACGATTAATATCAGAGTATATGTAGGTAGAGTTAGTCGAGTTATTTTTTTAATAAATTTTTCTTTGTTTCTTCGTCGGATTTTATTCAGCCGATCGGAGATCGTTGTTAAGAGAAGGGGGAAAACAAAAACAGAAAAAGAAGAAAAAACGGATAAACGGTGATTTAATTTAATCTGACATTTTACTTATAAACAGAGTACTCTATATACATAGCTGCTTTTACCCGAAACTTCAAAAGGTGGTGTGCTCAAGATCTTGACTTTTGAAAGTGAATTCATACTTCAAAAGACTAGCGAATAACTCTCTACTTTAATAAAAGAACTGCTTTAACTAAAAATAATCCAATTTCAAAGTACAACACGTATATACCACATTTTATAAAAACGGCGGGTGTCGGTTGGTTTAATCACGATAATAAAAAAAAATTGAATTACAAAAAAGAACAAAAAAAAATGAATAAATAAATAAATGAGAGAATTGTGTAAACCGCAAGTCTTTGAATTTTAGATATGAAGTTGCGAAAATTTGATTCGATGAACTTTTTTGTTCTATTTTATTTATTGTAGAGCTTTAAACGTCAAGGGAGGTTGTACGTGGCCTCGTTTGATTTCTATACCATACAGAAACTTTCTTTGTCGCTTTTGACCTGCTTCCCGCTATATACCCGATCAATCTAATCGCCTCAACGTTTATCAGCAATTTCCTATCGCGTATATACGGCGTATAATAAAATCCCCAATTCCAGGAATCCCTGGATCCCCGGATCCCGCCCGATCACGGGGATGGACCGCGGTTCGTTTGTTTGTTTTTGCGTGTTTCGCGGTCTGTATATTCCCCACTAAGCTTCGTACGCGGAAAAATTAGAGAAAAAAAGGATGAACAGGAGTGGAGGGAGACAGGGTCAGATATATAGGATCCCACAGGATCCGTGTGACCGCTTTAATCCGTCCTAAATCAGTCCTATCCGCCTTTATATTCCACCATTGTTTCACTCCATATTAGCTGCGTGGGTTCACCTTCTACTTTATACTTATCACGAGTCCCATGTAATTGAGTTCAAGAAAAACTTTGGCCAACCCTAGACCGGAATTTTAATGCTAATTAAAAGAAAATATCATATCTACGTATGCATATCAGTTGGAATACTCGATTCGATATTCTAGTTTTTTATTTATTCCTTCTCTCTTTTCTTTTAAACACATTAATATAAAAATTTTGTCAGTTGAAAATATGACGAAAAAATGAAAAGCAGGTGTCTACAGAGCGAACTGCACATGGTGTACAAGGTGGATATAAAAAATCTCTTTACATATAGATGTACGTCAGGCGTTATAAGGAATTTTGGTAGAGTGTGCCGCGTGTGCGTGGATTAATGGTTAACATTTCTCAAAGTAGCTTTAGGGCGAGCCCGTCGTCTTGCCCACCCCTAAGAAAACTCGGTTTTAGCCATCCCACGCACGAAATAATTTCGCCAAACTTCGTGTTACTTCGCAAGAGAGCTATGCGGATCGAAGTAACTGACTGATGACGAGAACGCGACGAAGGGGAAAGAGAAATGAAAAAAAAAAAAAAATTTATAAAACAGGATGTAATTTTATTTTAGTTTCAAAACGAACAATTTTCCGGAAATTATATATAAATATATCGTAAAATATCTACAATTTTTTTCTTATGAAGTAATAATATCTGATGAAAATCTATAATTAGCTCGATCAGTTTAAAATTTTCAAACTCAACAAGTTTTCGTTTATCAAAAAGATATTTTTTCTATACACCAATTTCTTCAACGGATCAAATGTACGTGATGGAGATAAAAACTGTAAAAATTTTCGTGAAATTAACATAAGTCCTAAATATTAACGAGCAGCAATTCTCGTTTCAACTTCCGTAATGTACATGAATAAGAAATCCTTAGAACGCGTAGAGCGAGTTTAAATTACCAGTCGAGGTTCTGACGCTGCATAATAAAAATTCTCCTGATGAAATAAAATAAAATAAAATCGAATGAAATTAATTGAAATAAAAATAAATAAATAATCAATCAGAGGAGGGGATCGAAGCTTATAAATCGACGTCGCTTTGTCATCGCGTAATAAACCCGAACATGAAGCAAATCTCGGGAATAAATATATTAATATTAACGACCGTAGCTGCGGGGATAAACCGATCGACGAGTTGTGCCGTTGGTTTAATTTAATTTGCAACGTTACAAATTCGACTTTTGATCAATGTAAAATAATACCGTAGGACCCGTGCAGAAGGGGAGGAGAATTGTACTCGTATTTTCCATATCGAAGGAAAAAGGGAGACGGTAAAAAAAAAAAAGAAAATCCGACAAAAACGAGCTTCTAATAATTTTTCCGGGAAGTTAAAAAATTCAAAACTGCACCTGGGCTATACTATACGTTTGAAAAATTGAATAAGACAAACTGAAAAAATTACGCAGATAATTAATCAATCTAATGACTGATCTCCAAACCAATTTCGCCTGCGAGATCGAGTATACATTAATATATTCCGGTGGAAAAATCATTTTTGGCAGGGGGTAAAGTAAATTGGTTTCAATAATTGACTACCACCGGTACCTACAGATCTATAGATTACACATTTCTATATATAGAGAGATATAGGTATGAGAGAGACAGAGAGGTAGAGATAAGTGCATATTAGATTCTCTCGATCCCAAAATCCTCACCCAGTTCAGAACGATCTTAACACCCCTATAGAATATCTGAGCTATTTCGAACGCCTCGACTACATATAGTTATAACAGAGACTTCGTGTAATATCAAATTCCCTCTCGCCACCGGCGCGATAAAATAATCTCGATCCCGATCGATTTTTACTTAACACATTTTACGCCGCGGTGAATGCATCAGGAGTTAATTTATCAGTTCGTTGTGGATGAGGGTGAGAAAAATATAAGTTTATTCAATTTTCTTTTCTCTCTTTTTTTTTTTTTTTTTATATTTCAGGGTACAGCGAAGGAATAAATTGTATAACATTAGAAGTGAAAAGAGGAAGCAGGGAGATGAGCGTTTGATCGAATGAAGAAAAAGTACGTACCTACGTACACTACCCTATAATACGCAGAGTTTCTAAACGATGATGTTGAGTTTCCAAACTATAAATGAGAAAAAACTGTTCAAGACCATTCAAGTGCAGAGGGAAATGTAGCAGGGATTGAAGAGAATGGAACTCGTAACGTTACCTATACATATATACGGTATAAGGATGGTTCCCTCAGTGCTCGGTTCGCTTCGGACGACTTTAGTAAAGCTTTATATTCACTGCTTACGTGGCAAGATTATATACGGAAAGTAGAAATAAAAAAAAAAAAAAAGGAAAAGGAAAAACGAAAAAAATAAAAGATAAAGAGGGATGAGGGGGAAATCTCTTTCCTCTCTTTCACATACACTACATACAGATACTCGCTATTCCCACCAGCCAAAGCTTTCCTACAAATTCAAGCCCGGATGGATCTTCCATCTATATAATCTTCTCCTTCCTCTGTGATTTTTCGGAAGGAATTAGAAGCGTAGAGTAGAAAGAGCGAGAGAAAAGTGAGTTCAATTATTCAGTCACGTAAAATAACGAGAGAAAAGTTATCAAAGTATTTAAAACTTACGCACCGTATACCTTTAGGCGTAAAATATACCTTATACCAACTAGTTGAACTCGTCGATTATCCTAATGAAAAAAGTATAGATCATGGAAGGGATCCAGTTATGAATGATGATTGACTGGTAATTTTTTATTTCATTTTTTCAACAAGAAATATTTTTTTTCTCTCTCGATCACGGTATGAATCAGGATTTAGTTTGCGTAAAAAAACAAAAAAAAAGAAGAGGAAAAAGAAATACCCTTTCGCGATATACGCGATCCTTGTCACGTATACGTGGTTCAAATATTTTCAAGGGTAAAGAAATTTGCGAAAAAATAAATGAAAAATCGTTCCAAAATGTCGAGGATGTATAACAGAGAATACAAGTACGCGCGCCTTTGTTGCGTACATAATATCTGCATGTAATCGTGTATTCCTCGTTATAATAACGCTTGAATTTCGTACATCGCAGGTTACATGCCTATACAGACGGTCGGAAGTGACGAAATTCCCAAAGAGAATCGTGACACGGTGCGAACTATACAACATCCGGGGGCAGTTGGTTTGAGATTGGCGTCATGAGTAGGTACACGGAGGGGGGGAGACAACTAACTATAGAAAAAGAAGAAGAAAGAGGAAGAGGAAGAAGACCGAGGAGATATAAAAAGCACGAGAAAGAAAGAGAAAAGAAAAAAAGCAAAAAGTAAAAAAGAAAAAGAAAAGAAAAACAAAAACGAGGAAGGAGAACTGGTGGGTTAACGGGAACGACGTACGTAGCTTCCTGGCCGGAGGCAGCGGGGGTGGTAGCGAGGGCGGGGATCAATAGCGGGAAATCCAGACCCCTAGAGCCAGAGCCAGAACCAGAGCCAGAGCACAGAGCAGCCAAAGGCGAGCCCCGGCCGTCCTCAAGGTCACCAGCCCCTCGTCGTCGTCACCGGAACACACATAACCCTCCAAATATAGAGGTATACCAAACGTGACCCCCAAACCTTTATATTTCTTTCCCCGCGGATCACGAATGAATGTAAGGAGGTAACTGACCCTGATTTATAAAAAAAAATAAAACACAAAGGAAAAAATTAACAACAAATATACATGAATAGCGAAATATAATTCACACGCTTATACATTCGTTTTTTGACTCTTGATTATTTGCTTTTTTTATTTCTTTTTTTTTTCTTTCTTTTAACCTCGATACCGTAAGGGGTGCAGCGAGGATTTCTTTTGTTCGTGTAACGCACCGGCATACCATATTAGATTAGAAAAAATTGCTTCTTGTTTATGAAGGGTGACACGCGTTTATAGCGTGGGTAACGTTGCGCGTGAAGTCTCGTCTATTGTATAGAATATTCTGCGTTAAGATGATCGATTAAACAAAAAAAAAAAGCTGCAAGAAAAAGAAAGAAAAGAACGTTGTACAAAATAGAAAATAACGGGGTGAAAGACGGGGAAGGTGTTCGAAGAAATACTGATTTCTAATTATAATTGATGATGATGATGATGATGGTTGAATTTAATTGTAAATTGAATGAGAAATCGAATACCATGACATTCGTGACGATCATATTTTTATCCAGATATCAGGATAAACTCTTGGGCTGCCAATTATCGATTAATTCTTGTCTGAGTTTCGAGTTTCATACCTGGGTGCATAAGCGTTCAATTATCATGGGTATAACGCGGCATCTGGTGGTGTTAGATAAAGGGGAATTTCTCTCATTGTAGAAATACTACTACCGGTACCTTTACTCTCTTGAAACTCTCGGGGCCAGTCACCGATGCGATTCCGTTTTAATAACGCCTACACATCGCGAAGATATTGAGATGCGGACCAATACCGGGGCGCAGTCATAATTTATTCCGTGACCTTTCAGAAAACTGATCTCTCTACAGAACTTTACGGCCATGCGAATGATATCGCGCTAAGAAAATCGCGGAAATTGCTAAACAGGTACTCGCGTATATAACCGGTAATTAGACATCATCGGAACTCTGCGGAACACACATCATATAGTATAGTATAAGGTGTATATGAAGTGTTTATACATAGTTCAGAATATAGTATACTACATATAAACATCTTACGTGGTCGTAATCAACACATATTGTCGAACATCATAAGCGCCAGCAGCAGCAGCAGCAGCAGCAGCGGTAGTTCGAATTCCAATAAGTATCTCGTCTTGCACACCTCATTATACGGGAGCAATTACAGGAGAGCATAAGAGAGACGAAGAGAGAGGAATATGTGAATGTGTGATCTCCCTGTCTGCGTACATTATAAGTACTATACGTTGAAGAATATAAAGCTCTGGAAAACCACCTACGTCAGCACTCGTCGCTCATCATATCGTGCACAAGTACTCCACATACATATGAGTATGAAAAATGTGTTAGTCAAGTACACATGATCGCTCGAATTTCACACACGTTTATAATACGTGTCATATAAAAAAATTGTGCAAAAAAAGGAAAAAATCAATCCTAATGCACGTTGATTTTTTTCACCCTCAGTACGATAATTATACGTAATATAGCTTTATACATACGTAAGTTGATCGAATTTTTTCGTCGTTCGTTAATTTTTTTGGTTCTATGTCTGTATAGCAAAATTGAAAATCATGATCTGCACTCACCTGTAATCAGAGAAGAAAAAAAATAGGATAATAATTAACGAACGTTAGCAGTAATTGGAATGACGATGGATTAGGTTAGGGATAATAAAAATAGACGTTATGCATTATTATAAACTTATACGGAAGCTGTTTGCTTTGGAGCAGCTGTCTGGAAAACAACTAGATATTCAAGGTGTATTCGTATAGGTGTATACCTATGTAGATGTGGATACAACTAGTGGATGATGTAATCACATGAGCTGTTAGTTGAATCTACGTTCGTACCACTCTGCAGAGAAAGGGGTGTAGCGGAAAGCCGTGATCCCGAGGTCTATTTGCCTAAGTCCCAAAAGGGCTTTGCTAAGAGTTTCGCCATCGTCGCTGCTCGAAGGGGAAAGAGGAGGGAATATAGAGCTCGAAATAGGTACAGGTATATGTGTGTGTCTATATATATATATATATGAGGAATGGGGGCAGATCCGCCCCTAGGCTATATAACCATCCGGTAAAGTCGTCTTTTGCCCCGAGGTAATTTCGTATGGTCGTTTGGAATAAGGGAGAGAGAAAAAAAAGAGGCGAAGAGAAGCAAAACGTCGAAAAAAAATAAGAAGAATATACTCCTATATATGATATTTATATATATATTTATATATAAGTCACGGCGTCATTTTTTTCGACGGTGTGAGAATATAAGGAGGCCAAAATGTGGCTGTGTGCGGAAAAGAACGAGAAAAAGGTGGCCGTATAAGAGAGGCTGCTGGGCTTGCGCGTTACAGAAAAATGGTTAAGAGGATGGCAAATATATAATATGGGTAAAGAGTGAAAGAGAGGGGAAAGGGGGAGAAATAGTCGTTCACAAAAGTGAGGTAATTCCAACAATTCTGTCTCCGAAAGATAGCTAGCTGAATCCTCTTCACCCTCCCGAAACCACCCCCTGATACACGGGCCAATCTTGGCGCAGCATCAAAAATGGCGGCAACAAAATCACCCCGGCAGCAAAAAGCTCGAACGCAGAAGAATATTAAATATTATATCCTTCGATATTCCGGGATAAGATATATAAACGAATCTAACGAAATTTCGAATATTGAATTATCATATATATTTTATCGAATTTTTTTTCGTTACTTTTCGCACCAGAAATGATCAACGATATAATGTGAAAAAGCGAATGTGTATAATACGTATACCTATTCAAGTGTTAAAAGTTTAGTTACCCCGGGGTAATTTTCTCTCCCTCTTTTTTATTTTTCTTTTTTTTTCTGTCTTTTTTTTTCTGTGGTTTGTTTCAACGGCGTGCGTGTCGAGTTTCGAAGTGGTTGCAGGTTCAAAGCTACACACACACACACGTGTAATTCGTTTCGGCAGGAAAATCTTATCGCTATACGTTTGTTAGCTTCGAGGTGAGCAAAACGCACGTCCCTGAGGCACCCGCAAAGACGATAAGAGCAAATGCTGGTCGTCCAGGATTACCCATATACTATTATTATATACCAACGACTCAGGCATAGAGAGCGTATACTAAAAGCAGAATTACTTTTGCAGTATACTACATCCTTAATCCCCCAACCCCCTCACTACAATCCTGTATGAAATATTTTATTTTCAGCGTACGGATTTTTTAGACTCGAGAAATTATATCGATACGTCGGGGGAGAAAGAAAGAAAAAAAATCAAAGAGACGAAACCGTCTAAGCCCCTATAGAAATGAGAATGTTTTTTAACCCCAAAATCGACAAAAATCTAAGGTGTATACCCCTTTGAATTTTTTCGATTTTTGGACCAAAAATGAAGTATTCTCAAAATCGATTGCAGGACACTTTTCTGACGTATTTTGACCTCAGGAACACGACTTCGCGAGCTTAATTGATCTATCTATAAAATTGCTCGAGGTATCGCCAGTTTATCGCTCAAAAAGTGAAAAAATATCTAAGGATATCTTGATGAGATTTATTTCTAGCTCAATTTACTCGAAGAATTCGTGTTCCTGAGGTCAAAATAGGTTGGAAAAGTGTCCTGCATTCAATTTTAAAAGTACTTCATTTTTGACCCCAAAGTTGACCAAAATCCAAAGGGGTATACCTTAGATTTTTTTCGATTTTTGGGGTCAAAAATCAACTTTTGATTTTGACGTGGTTCAATAGGCGTTTATAGGCTATTCTTATGCATTTTGAGCCCAGGAATTCAAATCAGCTAACCAAATTGATCGATCTATAAAAATGATCGAGTTATCGCTCTGAAAAGTGAAAAAATCAAAATATCTCAATGGGATTCATTCCTAGCTCTATTTACTTGACGGAATCGCATTCCTGAGGTGAAAATACTTTGAAATGACCCATAAGCCCGAGGACAAAACGTAGTTAACGAGTATGTATAGTCTGCTTAATAGGTTGATCCACATAATGTACATACTTTGAGCATGCTTAAGCCGTTTTAGCTGTTTTCAGAGAAAATATACATATAGGCGTTGATGTATATGAGTAAATACATATGTACGCGAGTTGGTCGTATGTCGTCGGGTATCGCGTGATGTGCTTGAAAATTTCTCTCAAGAAGTACGAGGTGTATATCATATATATATATTTATATATATAGAGGTATATATAGTGTAGGTATAAGAACTGTCTTACCGCAAAGATTAACGACAGTATAGCTCGCGGTGAACTAAAATATCCCCTAGTACGTATTTCGGTATGTATATAAATTATATATGTACATAAACTTTGTATGTACATTCGAGCATCGTCATCGTCAAAACGGAAAAGAGAAAAAGAAAAAAAATCAACGTGTTCAAAGAAAGAAAAAAAGAAAAAATGATCGAGAGAGAGAGAGAGATTATACGCTCTGCAGCGAACAAATGATCGTTCCAATTTGAGCAAAAATCTCGGTACATGCATAGGTACATAACACCAATGTATATAAATTGCGTCTATAGAAGTGTGAACAATTATAGAGAGTGATGTGTACGGTGCTGACGATGACACCTTTCAGACAAAAGCGTTTTATGGCTTACGAGATGATATAGTAGATGGGCTATATGCAACTAACAAGCGCTGCAGCGATTACATAAGGACCGCAGCATTGTGAAGGTAACTCTACAGGATACGTACAGCTTCCGCTCAGAATAACGAAAATAACGCCGTCAACCGACGACATCAGAAACATAGAACGTGAAGAAGAGATGCATTCAGGTGATTTGGGTTATACACGAAGAAGCAAAAAGAAAAATCATAGGTAAACTGTATAAGAGGTGCATAGAATTCACCGCATGATATCTGGTATTAGATGTATGAAAGAAACTCTTCACATGATATAATATCAATTTGATGTTGCAAATCCTAGGTGGGTATAAAAGTGCAATGAATAATACGAGGCATGCAGGCGTGTCGTGTTTTAATATAATACAGATGATTAGATAATTCGTTACACCGCGTGCGTCATAAATTATTAAGTATTGAGACCACCGGCGGGTGGTGCAGATCTGCGGGAGATGAGAGAGAGAATTTATACGAGAATTATACCTACATAGATTTTAATGCGAGGGAGCCGCAATGGTGTCGATGTGAATATAGTTTACAACAAAAAAAAAAGATAAAAGAGAAAACGAAAAAATAACAGGACGATCTTCAGGAGCAAAACTTATTCCCCATCGATGTGATACATAAAATTTAAGCATGTATAAATATATGTATACATACACATACAATTTTTCTGTTCGCAATTTATTAATTAATTAAACGTATTTCCCCGTAGCAACTGCAAGGATGATAAATAATTGCATTTATGCAGCTGTAAGGATGTATTTTCTTTTTACGTGCAGATATATATAAGTTCAGCGAAGCATCTGCAGCTGCGTACGCTCTGGTATATAATATAATTAACTTTTTTCCCAATGTTAGTATATATACATATATATACCTCCGAGTATATATATATCAAGTAATTTTCTCATATATATGTATACGTATATCGTATATACATAGGACTTTGAGAGAAGAGTAAATCTACGGGATTGGAGTTGCTCAAGTTAGGGGGAGACACGTTTCCAATTAGTAGTTGTGTAGTTTCCTGGTGCACGAGTAGTTATTTCTACAGCTAATCCGCGGCCCATTTCGTTGCTGAAGGAATAAAAATGTGTAATATTACGTGCAGATTATAAAATTGATTAACACACGCGATACAAGTGCAAGAGGTATGTACGTAACCGCGTGTATACTGTAATACCTCCATCGGTTGCACGCCAAAAAACTTAAATAAAAAAATTAAAATTTTCTAATACACATCCGTGCTGCGTCCTATATCCCGCGCCAATCATACGTGTATATGTCGTCACACATGTATAATATACACAAGTATATGCAAACATATATGCATATGATATACGTATATGCATATGATATATACGTATATGTATGTACAGAAGACGTAGCAAAGACCGACGTAAACCCGTAAGATAGATCAATATTTCCCCGGGACTTTCGACGTCCCTGAGAGAGGTGAGCGGATGTGTAGGATAAATCACAGATTTAGAAAAAGGACCCAGCTGCTATGTAACGTCATGTGCAATTGATAGTAAATAGCAAAAAAAAACCAAAAAACGATTTCTCCTCCAAATTAAACATACACGCGATTAGATTATACGCAAGATGCATATTTTTGTTGCATAAAATTATCCCATATCCTTTTCATTTTTTTTTTCTTTGCCTTGCACATTTTTCGATTTCTGTTTTCTTCAAATAAGGTATAGATACACATCGTACACGTATAATGCGTATTTATTATTCAAATTGTAGAAAAGTTAGTTTTTTTTTTTTTTCACGGTGTAAAATAACCTACCCCCGACCGCTACGCCTCCGGTTGTTAGCGAGGTAATAAAAGTACCGGTAATAACGATGTAAGGGGATCGTCTTACGTATATCGATTTATTTTGTAAGGATGTAAAAATAAATAAATAAATAAATAAAACTGTAAAAGTTGCACACATAAATATTAATGTTCTACATAATAATATGCATATACATTTGTTGAAGTCCTGAGCTGCTTTGAATAAACAAGGCTTTTTTTTATTGGTGCGAAGGCTTCAATGATCAAAAGCTCGAGGGAGTTTTTTTCTTTTTTTTTTCTTTCGTTTCGTCACATCACCCTTGAATAAAATTAGGCACGTAAAATATTTACGTATTTACCTACTTCTTTACTCGCATATATGAGTATTTACATGTATGTATCGTATCAAAGTAAATTAGTTAGCATAAATCGAAGCCTTATAATACCATGCGTCAGATTACACTACGAAAGTTCGTGTAAATACACGATGATGATTACATCGCTGCAATAAGATTTCGATAATTATTCTGATTTTAACGATTGCGTATAGATCTTGATCTAACAATAAATAATGTACCTGCATATGCAGAAATAGAAGAAATTTGGATCGGTTTGAAACTGCACAACGATCGACTATTACGCATTTTTTTTTCTTTTTTAATTAATAAAAAATACATTAATTAAACAAAAAAAAACGAATAAACAAAGTTTAAAACACTAGCCCGTAAGACCTTAGGAATTAGGTTCGCATAAAAAGAAAAGTTTTTCATCTAAAAACAACCCTAATTCTTTTTTTTTTTTCTTTCAACGTATAAAATTATCCGGGGTCACGTTTTAATTGGACAACTCAACTAAGACTCTTATTTATTCATATAGATACCTGTATAAATGTGGCGTAATGTGCGAGTATAAGTCTGAAGTTATAAATAAATCATGTTACTTTCGTTAAAAAGGATCCCATGGTAGCCCTTTGATCCGTTGCGTATGTGACGTATGTAGAAATAAAGATAAATACGAACACTGCAGCTTTCAAGTTTTATACATATAACCCATGATAAAAGTAGTGTAAATATGAAGATAAATTTCAGGGTGGTTCCTTTAAATTTTTAATCCTCATACGCATGAATTTGAACGCAGCGAGGTAAAAGAGAAAGAAAAACGAGAAGAAAAATTGAAAATAATTGTAGCTGGAATACAGTATAAATTAACCGACGAATTTCGGCTCATGATAATTGATGATTAGTTAGCGATGTAACGATATGACAAGTGGTTCATATCATGAGGTTTATATAGGTACACAGCGAGAGATTATTGTACGTGGAGTAAATTAACTACATAAATTCGGGAATGTGTTAACACCGATTTTGAGATTATTATATTAATCACTGTAATATAATAACCGAAACGAGAAGCTCAAAACTGAGTAAATTAAATTTAATTGTAAAACCACATCGCATATGATGCAAAATACGCGTTGCAAAATTTGAAATCACATAAATAAATCCCAACAATGTGTCTTACGATTAGAAAAAAATATTGGATCAAAATATCAGAGATCTCATGATCTATCGTAAAGGGTATTTTATTTTTCATTTTATTTTTTTTCTAATTCGCAGTGGCGGGTGCGTTTATAGAAATTATTCAAACGTTGTTAATGATGAGGGAGAAAAAAGAAAAAAAGAATTCGTATTAAATTATATCGTTGGCAAAAGGTAAGTCACATGACGATATATATTGCACCGTCCCACGATATATGCTGCCTCGACATCAACCCAGAACGCGAAAGCCGAGACCCGTCACTAACCGGGACAAGGCCGATTACTGTTCACCCCCAACCCTAAAACCTCTTGTAACAGAATAGTAGTAGCTCGTAATTCTTTTTAAACGAAGTGTCCTCGCATTATACGTCATATATTATATGTACTATGTATTTAAATATATTAAAGCAGGAATTAATTGAAAATGAAAAAAAAGAGTGGAAGGATAAAAAAGAAACCAGAACTGCACGAAGCGCATATACATATCGGAAATGAATCAATGACGAATTTGCAGGGATTTGAATGAAATTTTAATCCGAATAAATCTATTTTAATATATAAAATAGTCGATCGCTTCGACATTAGATATATACCTATATGTGTACGTGCAAAGGGTGCGAAGGAAGGGAAGGAAGAAAAGATGAGGAGGAGGTGTTGCAATCCGGCCTGGCCCCGCGTTAAGCTATTGAATAAAATTTTCTATGCCATAGAAGTGGTTTTCAAGGGGGTTCGGTCGCAGAAGGCTGAAAGTCTGCAGGTGAGGTGATTCGAGGGGGTTTTGGTAATAGTGATAGTGGGAAAAGGAGGCGAACAGAAACGGTTCAAGAAGTTATACGAGACGGTGAGACGTGAATAGCTGAATAGAACGCGAAAAGCGAGACGACGATGCGCGCGATATGTGAAGGTATAGGTAATAAATATATATTATACCTATATACTGTACATACATACGATATACACCCGCATACAATATGGATACATATGGGGTTTAAAAATAAAAAAGCAATCACTGCGCTGCACTCAGGTTGCTAAAACCAGCAGAACGTGATAGATGAAAATCGAAGAGAGGGAAATTTCAGGACTATCTCAAATTCGAGTAAAAAGAAAAAATTTGCAGTAAAGAACCTCGCGTATATAAACATGAATATATCTTTTGTCGATGGAACGCTAGTTTATACCTATATGAATAAAATGAGACATGAATGAGGCTTATATACTATACGTATCTGTACATATGTGAAGGAATGACGAACCGTCTAGTCGCATCAATATTATACAACTATAGTACCGGACATTAGCTGCAGAGAAAAGTTATTCGGTGTACATAGGTATGTGAGTTTGTATATAGGAGATCAGTAGTATACAGGTTATGAAGTATATGCAGACAAATAATAAGGGTATACATATATATGCATAAAGAGAGGTTATAGAACTCAGAGCGTTGATTCGCCAATTAATTATACGTCTATACAGTCTGGTATTCAGACGATACTGTATAGAAATAATCGGAGATTATAAGTTTCAAGCGTATCTTATGGTTATCAGAAAATTAATACTACGAACCATAAAGAAATAATGTTTTTTCAAGTTTTATTCAGATGAATTCATTTTACTTACTTTCATCTGTCTGCGGCGCCGACAGGATGGCACTGTGTTTCTTCTTGACTTCCTCGACATTCGTCTGGATCTTGTCTATCATTTCACGAATTTCCTCCACCTGAAAATATCGTTTCAATTATTAGCGAATAATAACCAGCAGGGTACCTACGCATGGTGGGCCAAGATTTTGTTCGTTCTGTTATACATGTGAGTCGTAGTTAAATTCGCAAAAACTATGTATACTAAAACGCTCTTGCAGGGTATCGCGATAACCAATATCGATCGAAGTTACTTGATAGGAGGAAGAAAGTTCGAATCCAATTTCGCTGGTGGTAGACGCTTTCGAACATCGAATATACAGTCCGACCAACAACCAACCAACCAACTAACCAACCTACCTACCTACCTACCTACCCAACCTCTAAGGGCTCGAGCCCTCCCAGAACATAACCGCGATAGAGAAAATTGGCTACACCAACGCCCATGGGACCATCAAGGATATATATACGCCACAATTTTCGATTTCTCTTGTCTCCGCACACATCACACGTACGGGACAAATAATACATCGCCAAATTCTTTGTATCCTTACGTCTTAAATCCATATTTTTTTGCTCTTTGTTATTTCTATTCTCATCAGACTGCGGTAAGCCGAAAGATATAATACACGATATGTTGTACAGATGATAACTCATGTCGAGGAAGATGAATTTAATCAAATGATTTTAATTGAACGAAATGAAAATTTTCAGTAGCTAGTTATATGCACGTAAAGTGGAGCAGAAGGCTACAGATTTTGATAATTAAATTATATACGCGTATTAAATCATCGCCGTGAACGAATTACAATAAAAGAACAGCTGCAGTATACAGCAGCGATACGAGTTGAAAATTTTAACGGCGCATCACCTGAATAAATTCAGTTGATACAACTAGAACAATAATTCGTTAGCTTTTCCCGTAAAAGCTGCAGCAGCAGCACCACCAACACCAATATGGTGTAGCAGCGTAATCCGCACGCGTGTTAATTAAAAGCCTTGCTGCGACAGCAGCAGCAGCAGCAGCGACGACTAAAATTAGTTTATAATGTCAACTGTCACATATATTCAAATATATTCAATTCGTGTATTCCTATATTCATAGGTAATCAATTTATAGTTTGTAGATTCAGATTTCTGACCTCGAAATGCATCAGAATATACGCGTAAAAAAGATTTTGATTTCTAATCCGAGAATCAAAATCGAAGGATATTGGAAAAATGTCGATTTTGGTTCAAAAATTAAGATAGTTTCTATCGTAAATGATTCTATCTTAGGTTGTTACGTTCAGAGCAACACATGACACAACAAAAAAAAGTAAGAAAAGTAAAAGGGGACCGTTCATTTGTTACGAGTCTGCTCGGATATTAGGTCGACCCTGTCAAGTGCCAAGGGTGAAAAACAAAGAAAAAAAGAAAAACGAACCGATATAAAGATTACGGCGAATTTTCATCCGACGTAAAAGATGAATGATTATGACTAACAGGGGTTTTTCTTTCGTTTTTGTTCTTTTTATATTCAAATATTTTGCAACGTTGGCGTTGAAGTTCTCAGAAATTTTATTGTAATAACCCGTCTCGGAATTATGCATGTAAAGTGCATATCGGATGAGACTTGGAGAATTGAGAAAAATATGAGTCATCATCTTGCATCACCGACGACGACGCCAAGCGTCGCGACGGACTCCAGCTAGTCTGGCTGGCTCATCTCGAGAACGTAGAATGTATAGTTATGTACTACATAGGTACATACATGGAGCGTAATAGAGCATGTAAAAGAAACAGGAAAATTGAGTAAACAGAAAAAAAGAAAAATAGAGAAAAAAAACCCTACGGACACGGGGACAAGGGTTGCCAGTGGCAACTGATTGTGATCGTTAAAAACGGGGTTGGAAACCTCGAACCTTGCAGTACGGAAGAACTCTAGCACGAAGGTCGGTAGTTCTGTAAAAAAAGGGCGGTTTTAACTAACCCGCAAAACAATGAAAGTAAAGAAAAAAAAGATTAATGAGAGGAAAGAGAGAAGGTGGAGGGGAAAGAATGAAAAATAATATACGTGTACGTTGAATTAATATTAATTGTCTGAAACAGCCGTTACCAAGAATTATGAATAAATCATCGACGAGAATTTCTCTGAACCTCAGAACGGTGAAAATTAGATCAGAGTTTGAAGATGTTTTTTCTAATAATTTTTTTCATTAAACGACGAGACGGTATAATAGGTATATAAGAAAGAGGCGTGGATGTCAAGTGCAGGCAAAGACTAACGAGGAAAAATACGTTGATCTTGAGAGAAGAAGAAGAAGTACGGGGAGGAGATGGGAGGGTAAAAATTTCAAATTTTCATAAGTACGTGAAACTATTATACGGTGTAATATCACTATATTGCATCACCAGTTGTATAGCTATAGAGAAGTATGTGAGTCGTGACGAGTCGAAAGTCTGGGGAGTGGACACCGTTGGTACGAAAAGAATGTGAAATTATGCGTGAAATTTCTAGGCAGTTTTCTGGAACTGCCATTCCAGACCTTCCCCACAATCCAGCTTCTTAGAATTACAATTCAGCTATATATGTGTAACCTCGCCAACAAAATTCCGCTTTTATTTATCCCGATATTATCATAAATACGCCACTAATAGCAAAAGTCCTCTGCAAAATGGCTGCACGTTTTAAACCGAATCAACGTAATCACATCCAATTTTTATCTCTCAGCTGTTTAAAACGAAAAATTCCCACATGATTTTTCGCTTGTTCGATAAATACCAAACCAATGATCTGCAAAGGTCATCCGATCTTCGAACTTTCCTCTGAAATATCGTGGAGAAAAAATGAAAAAAAAAGACGGTTGATGGCTGATGCGTGAGTTTCAGGTACACGAAGGGTAGTTCAAGGGATGCCGGATATACGCCTGTACTTTGCCCCTCGATACCACGCACCTGCATTTCGCGCCCCCTACGTTCGTGCTTCACTCAATTCACCAAACGAACGCGATTTTGATTTCGACCTGGTTTTTCCCCTATTCTTTTCTCAAACATTATTATATCTATATTTTTTCTCCCTATAGCATTTGTAAGGATATTTTATTCATCATCATCATCAGCATCGATAAACTCGCACGCTTTTATAGGTGGTCACATTCCAGCTAATCTATCATTCTTATCTATTTATACGGAACATAACGTTCAACGAAATAGAAATAAAATAAAATTTCAAAAAGTAGAAAAAAAGTAAAGAGAAGAGGATGAAAAAATGTAACGCGAATTGTGGTATAGGTACAAGACCGCGTTCTACACAAAGAACGGTAAATAAATAATGCCATGCGGAGTAAAGTACAATACCGCTGATTGCGGTGGCCCGGAACAAAGTATACCTATATATGTACGTACAATACATACGTATACATACATACCTATGTAGGTACGTACAGAGGTATGCATAGGATGGGGATAAAAACGAGATGGGAATTGAGGAAGAAAAATAAAGATAAATACGAAGAGTATATGAGAAAAAAAGGGATTGATTATGCGGCATGAAAAAATTTTTAGTCGTTCAAAATTTGGACGAGGCTAAATAATTATTATAATATACCTTGGATGTGAAGGGGGATGAATAGAAACTATAAAGAAGAAAAATTCTAGTGTTCGGAATCATCTCTGTGTAGCTCGCATGCAGTTTTATATTATATGCAACGCGTCATATATTCAGTTCTTGCAGAACTTCTCATCGCACGATTATTTATAATGAGGAAAATTGTTCGCGGAAAAATTTCATTCCAACATTATTTTTTAATTAGATCGCGCTTATATAGCTGGATTTTACCTCACACAGAGAACAGCGACACATGCGGTAGCAGCGGCAGCAATAGCGGCGGTAGCGGCGCAGGGCGATTAGATAAAGTATTATAATCAACGACATTAAACATATTTATACATCGGTATACCTGATAGGAAATAAAAAAAAAACAAAAAGCTACAGAATAAATTTGGAACATTGATTATTATTTACCTATAAAAATTGAAAGAGAGCGAAAATGACGAGAAAAAATTAAGAAAAAGAAGAAGAGATAGAAGAAACACTATCAGAAAAATGGTTCAAATAAATGAATCCCTTTGCGCGATAAAAAGATCCGCGCATCATCGGTCCTCGGAGGCTATTAGTGGAAGATGGATTAGGGCAGGGCTGTGGTATACGTATATCCAACCCAATGTAACAGGGAACGAGATGCTATTGCCGCGGTCCATTGTGAAAACCATCCGCAAACGCCAACTGCGTATACAATAAGGTTCTCAGATTGTAACCGATGAAACTTTGTCCGACGTAAAATCAGCCGCAGGGTCATAGAAATGTTACAAACGCTTTGTATATATAAACGACAAATGTGTCCGGAGTAGATTTTTTTTTTTGTTCTGATCGATAGTTCTCGAAGAGTTCTGGAGTTTACACTAGGTATTGCATTGAACAGCTCATCTTGCACTTACAATTAAAATTACTCAAGGCCAACGGCGAGTTATTACTCGTGTTTCTTCATCAATTTTTTTAGCGTATTAATTTTTAAAGTCGAATATTTAAGGTAAAAATTCTTCAGTTTGAGTTTCGGACTTTTTAGAGAGAGTTCTGAGTAGCCCTGCACGAGTTTCAAGGATAATCCTAATCAAATTTTCGGAATCGAGTGCGAATCAAGAAGTTATTCGTAAATCAAAAATCTCAATTCCGTGAATTAGTTAGCCCCCCTTGATTGGAGGAATTTTTTTGGGAGCTTACACCCCTGTGACGAGCAGCGCTATTTCTAAGACCCACAAAGAACTCTAGAGCTATGCAAAATGAACCTGGAACTCCGTCGAAAAGTTTCATTTCACTAAAGTGGGAGACCAACTTAACAGGGGTATTATTTCTTCGTTCTACCGCACAGTCTTATATCATATCCTGCACCCTCTCGTGATATCGACGCGGTATACCTTTATATACCTACGTCGTTGTCGGACTATAACCAGACGAATTTACATTCTATTTCAAGCGGCACAATCTACCACGGACATGCCAACCGTACTTTGACCCGATGTCACCCTTCATTGTAGATCACCAGGTCAATGTTTTCAGGCTCATATTCTACCCCTATTTAATATTCTCGGAGTTATAATACCCATGCTCGCATCAAACCATTTTTCTTCTGCAGTTTTCTTCTTCAGTTTTTTTTTCGTTAAATTTTTCAACCGTCACATATCCTAAGCTCGAAATTCTGCTGAATCTATTTCGCCGATTTATAAATCCCGATTTAAATTTTCGCGTCCTGCACTAAAAAATTCTGTAGAGAAACAAACGCTTGCACATATGTATGTCATGTATTTTCTAAGTGAGCGACATGTACCTAGGTGATCCTCTGAAGAGCAGCTATGTACATAGATATAAAAAGAGAACACGCATATAATTAGGTCGAGGGGTTTTCACGAAAGAGGTACATAATAGAAACGAAATTGTGGAAGCACGAGGGTGGAAGGAGGTCAACGTATGAGTTAAATGCTGTAAAAAAAGATTTTACCTCAGGTGTTTTAGTTCCGTACGGTCGCGTCGTTCTATTGGAATTATTTTTTGCACATCCAAATCCTTCCATCTCTATTGCATCCCCGGTTTGTACAACCTATACATACGTATCGACATGTCGAGTATTCACACATCAATTGCCAGTCTTTTTTTTTCCCCAACGATAACCGAAGTTTTCAACACCATTTTTATCGTTGTCAATACCGATTCGTCTATAAAAATCCCTCGGGATATTTTATACATAGGTAGATATTTTTTTTCTATTTATTCGTACCGAGTTTTTGGTGCATTTTTTTTTAAAAACGCTGTTGCGATACACGAATAAAGCTTCAAATTTTTTCGGTTAGATTTTTTCAGCAGCTGTCAAGTAGATAAATGTAGGTATAACGTTGATTTTGTTGCGATATTGAGTTGGGTGAGGTCAGGCATGTCGAGCATCTATCTGTCCCCTTTACCCAAGTCATCTCTTGTCCCTACCCCAGTTTGCCTTTGGAAGGCACGGCATATATGGGAACTACATAGATATATGATATGCCGGTGGTACAAATTAGCTACCGTTATTGGAGATGTTTGACGCGCGCTAAACTATCGGCAAATTAGGACGAAAACGATGACGACAAAAATGAGAGAAAAGTAAAAATCAACGAGGACGAAGCCGCGGTATTCCTATATACGCCGATCGATATGTAGTAATACCTGTACGAATCTATACGGCGATATTAATCAGAGCAGATATTATCGATTGAGAATTTTTTACCCGTTATTCAGGTCACTCACGTATAGGTAAATCGGGAAAAAAATTTCAAAATAGTTTTATACAATATTCGTGAATAAAATATGCGGTAGCTGACGATATATATACGATTCGGTGCGATAGCTAAAAATAGTTTTGCGAGAAGAAAATATAAATTTCTAACGATAAATCGCGAGCGAAAAAAAAAATCAGAAAAAAGTAAGAATAGCTAGGATATTGCGTGCGCGAAGAAGGTATATAAATATTGTATATACATAAAGGTATTGCCTAGTTTGTTGTAATCTGCAGGTTTCTGCCGAAATATAACGTCATCCGCGTGTAGGTTGGTATCACAGTAGTTGGAAGTGAAATTAATTCTGGTTCAGTGATTTTCTCGGTTTCCTTAAACTATATTTCTTTGTCATTTCCAGTACAGCGTAATTCTCCCCGTATTCTCTTGCCCGTGACGCGATATCGTGACGAAAATTAGTCGTAAGCGACACTTGTAACCCTGCATTTATAATATACATATGTGCACATGTATATGACTGCTTCGAAATACATGAAAACATGTATGTATAAAAATTTTGCGCAAGGTGGTTTACCAAGACGACAACGACGCCGTTAGTTACGGAGAAGGACACGCCACCGGTGCCTAATGACTCCGATAATTTCTCAGGGATTCCTGACGTCGTTAGGCAAAGAGCATGCAGCCAGCATATTGTCTCCTGCCTAATGAACTCCGCACAACGAAGATGACAACGTTCCGTTCAATTTCTATAATATACCCCATACCACTCGTGATCGTCAACGCAACGGCGTTTATCTGGCGCGCCAGAAACCAGAATCCCATTTTGAACGACTGAATCGCAGAGGGGAAGAAAAAACTAAATGAGTTAAAATCTACTTTCGACAACCGAAGAAAAAAGTTGTTCGTGAATTAAAAATCGAAAGTGACAAAAAAAAAAGACAGATATACGGATACTTTTGATCCGGGCGTATCGCGGGCGATGGATAAAAACAGTTTTTTTTTTTTTTTCACATTTGATTAATGCATCGTACAGACTGCAGCACGCGATATGTTGACCGAGTGTGTACGGCCGATATGCGTTCCACATACAAACTTTGAATATCCATGTTCTCACATGGTATATGGTAAATTTTGTATCGCATCAAAGTATCAAAGTAGCATAGGAATGAGATCGATTTTTTCGCAAAGATATGACGTGGCTGCATGTTGGTACCATCACGTAAACGTGTCACCATGTATACATATATGGGCCAGAGATTGATCGAAGTTTTCATATACATATATTTCACACAGAGTCAACGAAAATCAAAAAGATAAAAAAACAAATAGATATAAAAAATGAACAATGCGAAACCTTTCGGTTCAGAAACTTCCGACTGATTCAGCGCGATCTGACCTGACACGGCATATTCTGAATTTTCTCCCAACGATTTAACGCATGATTTTGGTATACGTGGTTTAACAGACCGAAGAACTTTTAAAAAATCGTTTACCTACGGGGTAAAATTAACTATACCTACGCTGGTGGTGGGAAAAAGTTTTCCTTTGAACGTTTTTCACCTGAAAACCGCTTGCGACCGCTGAGCGAATGGTTCAGTGATGTACATACGTATGTGTGTAAAGGTGAGCGAAAATCTAGGCACAGTCTAAAGGTTCTAGATGGGCTGAGAGTTTCAACTACCGTATAAACATATCGCGGTAGGTCGTGGCACGTAGCAGAGAATGAGTAATTTCTGGAGTATGAGAAGATTTGAAGGATGAGAAGGAGAGAGAGACGGAACGCGTTCATGAAAAGCGTCGGTAGCTGTGGTTTGCGAATATGGCAATATGCCAGCGTGATCTGCAGGTAGTAGGATATGGATAAAGGGATAAAAAGAAGGTAACTTCAGTCGTGTCTATCTGACGTTCCATCTGCTAGCTATACGTAAACTGCACTCGTACGCGACTTGTAACTGTCACGTATAGGTATATACGTTGTTTCCCGACGAATATATTTACGAAATTCAGGGGTGACATTATGAGGTGGTTGAAGTTGAATAGAGGAAGAGACATAGATTACGGCAACTGTATAACGCGCCTCTAGACAATTGCAGTTAATATCTTCATCATTTCGCAACTACCTATTAAACTTTTCAACTCTCTCTGCAGCCGGTTATATGCATAATCCTATAGTAGGTGGGCACATACATTACATACATGTGCACTCTCCGCACGGTATTTGGAAACAGCAGTCCGTAGGAAAAATCTGCATATCATTCCCGTTACGTGCTTATCACAGCAGCTGGTATCTATACTGTGCAGCAACATTGTAATTAACTCATCTTGCTCTCATGCGTTCATATTGTAACCATATGAATTGTCATTTTCGTACCTATTTAACACTACAACGTTCAAATTCTCTCTGCATAATTTGCCGAACATTGCAATACCTAGGAACTGATTTCCTCGCTGGCAAATTTTTTTTATGCGGTTCTCATGATTTTCCTCGTTACAGATTTATTCCAGCTTCCGCGAAATTTCAGCAGTTATATACAGCTGTTGTTGGTTCCGCTTAATTCGTTGAACCGTAAAAACTAGGGACCTGCTGCTATACTGCTGATGCAATCAACCGCACAGACTAAATCGATGCAATAATGACTCCAGGAAAGGGAAGATGGTAATTAAAAAAGTCTAACCGTACAAACCGTTCGTTCACTTAATTCTTTCTAACCGGTAACTGCCTGGTAATTTGACTTTACAGGAGTTAATTCAACTTTGAAAATTTTCGCAAATAAATTATTATTTTTTTTCTTCTCACCCCGCAGCCGTTGTGAGAAGAAAATATTTCAGGAAAATCAATGGAGGTTTGAATACGTACATATATTCACGGTAGGAATTCCAAATTCTTCAGAAATTTGAAATATTATGCGAAATAGGAAAATATATCCGCGTATAAATTTACCATGTGCAGAGAGAATAAAAATCCTGGGAAAAACGAATAATGTATACGTTGCAATAAAGCGCAACGTTTATTGATATATCGGATCGATTTGAATAATATTTATTCACTAGTTTCTACCGGGAAAACGTCCTTTTTTTTCAATTTTACGTAACCTTGGACCGCGTATTGGACTGCAGGGGTTTTGTACCAAAATATTTGCATACAGGGAAATCACGAGCAAACGCAATAATGTTTTGAATCATAATTTCCTCGCCTACTTTTCTCATCTGCACCTTGCTCGAATGATCGCGTGTACGAAACAACAAAAATAGCCGCGTTCACAGGAAATCGATGTAGATTTAACTCGATGATTGAAAATTGACGCTCGTTTTTATGAAAAATTATAAAAATAATCTATGCATAAGTATAGGCACACGATGTATGCGGTACACGTTGAGTACGGAGAACGAAATTTAGTAACGTACGTTTATTTGGAGCAAACGTCCATTAAAACTACGCTATCGTCGTGAATCATATGAGACTTAATTGCTAACCTTGTGAAAATGAATGTTTATCACACTGTCAACTCAGATAGTATATAATATAGCTGTCAAATTTTTTTCTTTCATATTTAGTACCTCGCTAATTATAACACCGAATCGGAGATGCGATGAAACGTAAAAGAAAATATAGATGAATATCTTGCATCTAAAATTTATGTAATTATAGAAGTATACATCCCGTTGTACCTCCATATCGTTTTCCAATTCGATACTACGATGTATACGCTCTAAGCTACGTATAAAATTATTAGCAATAATCTGGTAAAGGGATTGGAACGAACTGGTACCGAAAGTTATCTAATTCGTAATGATTTGTTAGTAATCAGTTTTGGTGTATCGTAGCTAAATTAATCGTAACTCAAACTCACATGTTCAACGACTCATTGTGAGTTAACAAATTGTAGGGATAACTCGTCAATGATTGCTGTGTTATTCTCATTATACGGTAACTTAGTTTTTCATTTTTTACAATTACACATGATTACGTGAATCACAACTAGCAATTTTTGAAGGATCGATGATTATTTTCTTGTTTTCTTTTTGCTTCTATCTCATTCTTCTCTAACTAATTATGAGAGATAACCACACATGGTGATACATCCTTCGCGACTGATAACAGAGGGATATACTATATTGTCACGATTACTTTTCAAGCAATCACTTGACTCACACATATTTACCAACAATGAACGAACAGGTTATCGGATGGATATACATTTGCACACGTGAGAGTGTACGACAGTTTTCATATGTGAATATAGAGAAGATCAGTTGAATTATCTGTAGTTAATTTTTTACTCACCTCCGCAAAGAACTCTGTCATGAAATCATCCTGCCCTCCAACGTTGACGGACACTTCGTCCGCCACATCGTCATCGTCTGACTGAGCCTAAAAACAATTCAAAACAAAAAAACACATGAATGATCCGTTCGTTATGCAAATTATTATTGAATCAGTCTTTTTTCTTAGAGATAAATCGAGCACGAGTCGAGTCTGTCAAATATTTGTAAAATATAAATCTTGATTACCGTGCATCTATTTTTCTTGCAAAATAAAAAAAGGACGGATAAGTATAAACAATAGCAAACGACGAACACTTGTATTCGTCATGCAATCGACTGTCGATTAAATTCGCATGGTTGAAGTTCTATTTTTAAATATTTCGTAACATGGTGTCAAAGTTCAGGTAAGTAGGTGTAGTTTGCAATTTCTATAGGTATCAACATACGGTTACATGTGTGTTGAATCTTGAAATACAACGATTTCGCAAAATCGTGAGAATTTGATGACCGCGATGGGGTGGAGATTGGAATACGTTATGGAGAAATGCAAATAATAATGATAGTGATAAGATCATCCCTGTTAACAGTAATTATAGGGTAAAAAAATGAAATTAAAATTCTGACAGATACACATGAATTGAAGCGAGAAAAAAGGGGTGGGGCATATAGTAGGCAGCTAGTCGTGTATACGATGACAGCTATGTAACTATTAAAGTTTTGGGCTGCACCTCGGTCAGCAGCTAAAATACAACGATGACGCGGGAGCAGGGAGACACCTGTCACTCAAGGATTAAGGATACCGGCGACAGCGGTACCAGGAGTACCGATGAAAGTAAAAAAAAATCATTTATGGGCACAATGTATCCCGGAACAATACACCCGGTGTAATGAGGGACAAAAAATAACGGACATTTTACAGGAATAGAGACTGTAAGAAGCGTTCGATGAGTACATGGTAGAAAATTTCTCAACCGTTCGAATTCTGGAGTAGAAATACGGTTGATGAGATACGTCATAAGGTTGAGTAGGACAGACATAGGTGGATTTTATTGGGTAGATATTTATTGCAGGCATGTTGGTGTTGGAAGTTTTCAACTTACCGCTACGAGGGCCGCTAATCTATCTTTGGTCATGTTGTATCACGTGTTGTGAGTCACTGGGCGTGCAGCAAAATCCACCTAGTAAATAATCCCATTCACTATTTTATCCATGTACGATACGGAGCACAGCCACTAAAAACTAAGGAAACGGACACACTAACCGCGAGACACGATCATAAAATCGATACTTCTCGCGAATTCGCCTCTGCTTCTGCAGTGCCGTCATATGACTACACGCATGCGTTAAGTGACGTCAGTACAACGCACGACAGATGTCGCTTAATTTTAACATTTATTTAAATTGCTGACATACCGGCGATTGTTTTATCAATTATTATATTTGTTAATTGTAATTTTATTTTTTTATGCACTATGGGTGTAATTTTTTGATCAATTAAAGAAGATTATAATTTGACGAATGACGAGTTGTCGAACCGCCGTTCGTCTACCCTGAGGAACGCCATTGTGAGCCATAACGACTGTGGAGCAAGGTAAGTTTTATCGCCCATTTTCACGTACATCGTATTATACCGGGAAATCTTGTTCTCGCTGTAAGATATTAACTAATTTTCCCGAATAGTCGTAATTATATTTCGACGAACGATCGCTCAACAGGTTAACTACCCGAAGATTCAACCGGTATTTCAATATCAATTTCCTTGGCTGCATCGGAAGGGCGCCATTTCTAGACTCACTTCGGAATCCAGTAGAATTTTCCAACGTTCATAACCGGCGCGTGGATAGCCACGCCGAATACAACCGGCGTATTTTTACATTACATTTCGCGTAACTTCACCAACTATATTTAACTGAACTCACTCTACATCGGATTACCGGGTATTCAAACTGCCACTAGGTTGATTTAAATCACGTTTGCAAAGCGTGATTACGGGCAATCATATAAGGTCTCAAAGTCGCCTTCAGATATTCAGTAGATCACTCACCATTCTACAGATGATCAGGACGTTAAACTCAGTGTCTTTGATCTCTGCGTGTATCTTAAGTTTGCATTAATCTTTGATTGCAGTAACACAATCCAAACATACTATACAAGATGGCCCAGGAACCTGATATGCCAACATTCAAGTGCGTCCTAGTTGGGGATGGAGGTACAGGGAAAACGACGTTTGTCAAGCGGCACTTGACTGGTGAATTCGAGAAAAAATACGTTGCAACGTTAGGTGTGGAAGTGCACCCATTGATTTTCCACACAAATCGAGGCCCGATCAGGTTCAACGTTTGGGATACGGCTGGCCAAGAGAAGTTCGGAGGACTCAGAGATGGTTACTACATTCAGGGACAATGCGCGGTTATCATGTTTGACGTTACGTCTCGTGTTACCTACAAAAATGTCCCAAATTGGCATAGAGATTTGGTCAGAGTCTGTGAAAATATTCCCATAGTATTGTGCGGTAACAAAGTCGACATCAAAGACAGAAAAGTCAAGGCAAAAAGTATCGTCTTTCACAGGAAGAAGAATCTTCAAGTAAGTTTTGTTTCTATATGACACTTGATTAGTTTTTCACCTGCACAAATCATACTTGATTATTCTGAACGGTATTTTTGTTTTATGTTTCAGTATTACGACATCAGTGCAAAGAGTAACTACAATTTTGAAAAACCATTCTTGTGGTTGGCTCGCAAATTGATTGGTGATCCTAACCTTGAGTTCGTGGCTATGCCAGCGCTCCTTCCACCTGAAGTTACGATGGATCCACAGTGGCAACAACAAATTGAAAAGGACCTCAAAGAAGCTCAGGAGACGGCGTTGCCCGAAGATGATGAAGACCTTTAGTTTTCTTCTAACCCTCTGTGCTGAAGACCTCATTGTTGAAAGGTCTTGGCGAGCACCTTACTCCAGGTTATGTGCTGCTCGCCTTTAAATATGTCAGTCGAAGGAACTTTATTTTATGGAGAAAATATAACATTACTCAATTTGGAGTCACAAAGTCGTCAATAATAAGTCAGAAACCTCAAAATTACCAGTGATTGTAATTAATTTTGATCGCAAAATTTATTCGTTTTCCGGTCGGTGATTTTCAATTTTTCATTTTAGAAAATTTTTTTATTCAAATGTTGATAGATAGATACTTCTAGATAGTTAATATCACGTGTGCTAATTTTTATCCCTATTCTCTTTTTTTCCTGGTTAAAATTGTTGAAATTTTTTGATAACTCAAAATTATGGATAATATACGCTTATGACTGATCGTAAGGATACTTATGACTGATAATGCAGCAAGATATTGTTTATCCTAAAAAGGCGAAGACTGCCCACTGCACTTAACTTATTATCAATAAATCACTGCTTTATTTTCTCGAAAACTTACCGAAGTAATTTTTGTCCTACAAAATTTTTGTTGATTTCTTTTCCAAGTCATTCCTATAATAATGCTTTTGGCTTTTGTAAAACGAAGTCCTTCGATTGCATAAGTGACTCAGATGATGATGATGAAAATGATGATGATTCGCGTTAGCTCACTATAAACTAACACTAAACTTAATTACAAGAAAAAGAATAAAAACAAAATCAACAATGGTATTTATTATGAGTAATCGGATACTCTAGAGATTGTCTGTTGTCTGCGAGTGTGTGTTTGTTGCGAGGGTAGATTATTAATGAGATAAAATTTTTTAAAATACTAATGATCGTTCCACGAATTGTACTCGAATGAACAGAGTATGTTGTGTCTGTCGACGTTCTTGAGGACTGTTTACTATTTTTATAAGCGGAGGTGTATGTATGCTTTGTTTAGCTTGATTGAAGAAAAAAAAATCAAGTAGGAAAATTCGTTTTCCCGCTTGACTTATTTTTTTCGTAACAAAACCATGAAGGGGAAAAAAGTGCGCGGAAACTCCGCGGATTGTAATGAATAATACAAATGTCAAAAGAATCTTGAGAGCATTGTTAGCAACTTTCTTTTTTATTATAGGTAATAATAAATAATACGAGTGTTGAATTGTACCAACCTTGTAAATTTTGTGATCCACATCAGTTTTTTTTTTTTGTTCGTTCGTTTCCCTGCTAATTTTCACCTGAATAAATGATCGAGGAATGAAAAATTGTTGGATTCAAATTTTACTGTTACTACCTGTGAATTAAATAAATCAACAATGATACTAATATTCATGGATTTTCTTCTGTCCCCCTTCATAATTGTTCCAAATCTATTCAACAAGACCGTGTAAAGGTCGAAATTCACAAATTTTTCTGTTGCTAGAATTAGACGAATAAAATGAAATCCTGGCAGTTTGTGGTACCTAATTTTATTTGATAATGATAATTATCTACAAGAACTACCTTCACTAATAGTATGGTTATTTATCGATTTTATTATACCTCGGAAAATATAAAAAAGGAAAACTGGCACCTGGAGCATTCGGGGTTTTACGTTAACGCTTAGTGTTAGATTGATTGAATAAAACCCAGGATACATTTAGTCGTTTAATTAAACTCGTGGTAAACTAATGTGAATGACAATTATACTGATACTATTCTAAAAGGTTGTCGTTGAAAATGAACTTTACTCCAAGAAGCAGAAAAATTTTTAATTCTCTTCGCTGTATCATGTATCAATAAAATTGTTTCACAAGTGTAGATGGTATTGGAGGGATGAGAGAACTGTGGTAAAAAATAATACCAGACTAAACTTATTTCTCTGTTTGTGGGGAAGTTCCTGCTCAGCCCTTAAATCTCCAGGACTTTCCTTTTAATCCTTCGAACGATAGCCTGAATGTGAATGTGAAATCTTAGCATACATCCTCAGAGAAATCACTTTTGGGCCTCTCTCTTTTGGCGAGCTTTCTTTCCCTCCATTAACGCTAATCGTTCAGGTTCAGTTAGCGCCGTTAATACATTGGTGATCACACCTGTGCCAAGAGTCATGTTGCCATCACGTATTGTAAATCTCTGACCCTTTTCACACACCATTGGCTTGAGAAGCTTCAGGTTCAACCTATAGATGAAAAAAAAACAAAAAGAACAGTCAGATACATTCTACTAAATATCCAACCCCTGATTGAATATCCCTTACTTGCTATCTTCTCCAGGCATGACCATCTCTTTGTCGGGAATAGATACTTGGGCTGCGCAGTCCCACGTTCTCGAAAACATCTGGAGTTGCATGTATTTCATCAGGGGTTTACTTCTACCTCCTTCTTCCTTGCTGAGAACATAGACTTGTGCTTCTATGTTATCCTGTGGTTTTACAGTTCCAGGTTTGCAAAGGACCATGCCTCTCTTTACGTCTTCTCTCTTAACATTTCTAATCAGAGCTCCGAGCTGATCACCAGCCTGAGCCTCTTCCAATATTTGTTTGAACATTTCCACTCCGGTTACGGTACTTTTCATGGTTTTGCCATAGCCAACAAACTCACATTCCATACCTTTCTTCAGGACACCACGCTCCAACCTACCTGTTACTACTGTTCCTCTACCAGGAATAGAGTAAACACTTTCTACAGGCAGCAAGAAGGGCTTATCAAGTTCACGAACAGGAGTGGGAATGTGTTTGTCCACCTCTGCTAGCAGCTTGAGAATTGCATCTGAGCCTATTTCGGGATTTCTTCCCTCCAAAGCGCAGAGAGCACTACCCATGATAACTGGTGCATTTTCCCCGTCATAACCCATCTCGGTCATCAGTTCACGGATCTCCATCTCTACCAGCTCTGCCATTTCGCTATCGGCTGCGTCGATCTTCATAAGTAAAAAACATAAATATGATTTATGAGGTCCGATTCTTCTGAACCTTGTTTCATTTCAGGATTATTACCTTGTTAATGAAAATGACGACGTGATTGATGCCGATTTGTTTTGCCAGAAGCAAATGCTCCCTTGTTTGTGGCATAGCTCCATCTGTAGCAGCAACGACTAGAATAGCACCATCCATTTGAGCGGTTCCTGTGATCATGTTCTTTATGTAATCTGCGTGTCCAGGGCAATCCGTATGTCCATAATGACGGTTTTCGGTTTGGTATTCAATATGTGCTACGTTTATTGTGATACCACGAGCTCTCTCCTCGGGCGCATTGTCGATTTCATTGTATCCCTTAGCCTGAGCCATTTCTTTGTCGGCAAGTACTGAGCAAGAAAAGTATTGATAGTTAAGTATCATGAAACATTTGCCATATCGTTGGCGGGATCGATAGATTGTTGAAACTACCTTTGGTAATAGCTGCGGTGAGTGTTGTTTTTCCATGATCAACATGACCAATAGTACCGACATTGCAGTGAGGTTTGTCTCGGAGAAATACTTTCTTTTCTGCGTAAAATCTTTGCGCCGTTACTGTGGGCAGTAAGAGTCTCGTGCTAAGTCGTCCATGTCGCTGTTAGAGGGGATAAAAAATAACAAACAATTCGTTGCTGATTCCAATGTACAGTAAAATATAGAATGCCATTGGGTCAACTTACGTGTTGTGTCAGCTGACGACTTAATACAATCTGTTTGATTGCGTGCCGTAAAGCTGTAACAGAGAGACAGAAGATTCATTGATCACAAGTTCCTTCATCATCTTATCAAGTAAACTGGACCCGGGCATTCGCCGGATCATAACCTCAACTCAGTGATGTATCTTTGCAGGGGGTTCGTGACAGCATGAAGGATGTAAAGGATTACAATTTTCAGGACATTAATAACTCGCTATACAGCAATGATGATGGCTGACGTATTCTATAAACTGCTGGCTTACCCGGGCAGAAAATTGTACGCGCAGAGACCAACGCCATGATCAGGTTCTAACCAAGAAATAGTTGTACAGCGGTTACTAGAAAGACCGTTGAGGGTCTAGAAAGGCTGGCGCTACTATCTGAATGCTAGATAAAGACCCACTGGCTTACGTAAGGAAGGCGGTTTCCGCCGGCCTTATCTATTACTAGCTTTGGATGAAAAAAAAATTATTATAATTGAACAGATTCACGATTTGGAGATATTTATCTATATAAAATTTTTATTCCCGCCGAACAATCGACTCATGAAACGAAGAACGTGAAGAAGATCTGGTTGTGATTTTGACTAAATGAGCGCTGCGCGGATCACGAACATGAGTATCAAAATACTATTCAAACATTTGGATTATCGTGCTCCAAGTTTGAGTAGTTGTCTGGTATTGCACTATTAGTAATTATTTAATAGAACATCCATGAACTCGGCACGATTTTTTTTAAGTCCTGGAAGGATCTCTAACGGGAAAAATTCACTTGCTGAGTAGAAGTGAGAGAAGTCGCGAGATGATAATGAGATTCAAGGATGAAGCTTGTGTAGGAGTTCAACAACACCGGATATCCCCAGCTGCAACGTCGTCGACGAAAAGAACTCAGTGATGTTTATAATATAAACTGCACTGTCCAATTCACCATTATAAATCTGCAAGCTGTTCAACAGCTCTATTATCAAATAACTTATGATATGATATGCTCATCATTCGCACCCCTACAGAGTGAAACGAGATTCGTCTCGTTGTTCAAAGATTTATCATTATCTATTTAAAATTTTAATAACAAATCGAATATTTTACTAGAATTAAAATTCGGTTCCAATAAGCATCGTGCATTCCGTCAGTACATACGTGGAGGATCAAGGATCGGGGATACAGAAGTTATGACACTTGAAGTCATTTGCATGCTAACAGCGTCTTTGACTGCTTCCTGCACAGTCCGTATACCCAAACCGCGCCTATACCAGACGTCAGAAATAACTTGACAAATGTTTCCATCGTCATTTGTCCGTGGATATAATTCACGCCTTATATATTATTCGTACGCCTTACGTCTTACGGTATAATAAACATGGATGGGTTATACGGTACATGCGACCTGCCCTTTCTCGCCGAGGCATTATTAATCTACTCCACACGCACGTGTATGTGTAGGTGATACAAAATTTCCTCACTTATTCTTATCTCCAAATGCCCATATAGGTAGATATTTTACAACCAGACCCCGGTCACTTTGTATCTTTCTTTTTTCTTTTTTTTTCAAATTTCTTTCTATTGAGAAATACCATGCCTACAGAGTGACCCAGAACTAGAATCTACCATCTATACAGCGAGGGTTAGAGGTGAAGGTGTTAACTCCATTTCCGGATATTCAAGTTTTTAATACAGAGCAAATTCCAGTGCTATACCACACCTTATATGGAACATGCACTTGTGGTTTTTTTTTCTTCGTTAAATTCCAGAATCATTTCATTGATTTTTTCCAAAAATAGATGAATCTAACGCGGTATTGGTGGAAGTTTCTCTCTCACCATATAGAGGGGTGCAGAACTGTAGTGCATATGGTTTTTCTATGTGTTAATGTTGAAAGTGGGAGAAGTAGAGGAGCGATTCTCTTCTCCCATGCAGAAGAGAGCCCGCGGTTTTCTCATCCAAAACCCGAACGTCAGTTATAAGAACGCAGGCGCGGAACGCGCACGCGTTTTCTTTGGTCTTTACATTCTGTTTACTTTTGGTGTAGTTTTTATCTTCACCTCCAGCTCATCCCGCATAGAGTTTTCTGAGATAATAAATTTCTTCAATTTTTTTCGTCCGTAAAAAAGGCATAAATCATAGTTCGGATTCGTTATCGACATCAGAACTGTTAGGAAAACATTTTTCCCATTGAGAAAAAAAGTGATCAAAATGTTTACTGCAATCGTGCAGATGAAGATTTGTTTACTCGCCGCGTGTCTGGTAAGTTCAATGATCTTTTGACGTCTATTTAAATTTAAATCTCAGTTCGCCACCCCCAAAAAAACAATCATGCGGGTACGATAACGTCTGATTTTTTTTTTCTGTTACCTTGTGTTTTAAAAATTCCTAAAATTTACAGTATCCAGAAGTAACGTTATGCAATAATATTATTCGCCTAATAAAACAGCATGAGTAATAAATTAAATTTTTGTCAATGGAATCAAAAATCCGAATTTTAAATCCCGCTTCTGACGGGTGTTCGAAATGCGGTATTTTAATAGCGCGTGGTGGACCGCGATGTTTTGGAGCTTGTTTGATTTACAGTTACTTGTATAAAGTTGAGATTAGTATTTGAGGAATGTTTATTTTTATTTTTTTCTTATTTAACATTTTTTTTTATCTCCTCCAACCCATTATTCACGGCTTGGGCAATATGTGCCGAGCCTTATTACACCGGTAAAAAGGAATTTAATTTTGATATACGTTCCAAGACTCAAAGGCGTCATGGCGACGACGGTGTCAATGACTTACAGCTGCTGTACTGTGGATAGACTCAGGCACCTCGCCTCCAAGTGCAGTATAATATGTGATATGTGGATATATTTTTCCTACCCATATTCCCATTCTCATATACATATAATAACATCGTAGTAAAATGGTACAAGAGCTTTACACAGGGTAAACACCTTATAGTGTGACTGGCTGTTTGGTGAATTAAATTTTACGACCGCGTCAAAGAGTAGAATGCATGACGAACTGCACACAGTCTAAATGCCTCTTAATCTCAAACCCACCCGTAAAGTACTTATGGCAAGTCAATATATGCAGTTCTACAGTACCGGATGAAAAGGAATTTGTCTTCCTCTACACTAGCTCGCACCCTTTACGAGTCGGTCGGTAGTCCTTTGAAATGAGAATATCGTATATATCCTGACTGGAGCTAAACATTTTTGAACTTCCATTATGTTATACCTTCCTTCTCTCTCAATTCCTGAGCAAATTACGATTAGGAAGTCACGAACCGCGACCATTCTATGGTATTATATACTATCTGAGGATATATAATATAATACATACCCCCGTAATATATACTTCGATTATAATCTGTAGCGGCGCATCTCAACGTTCCACGATATTACCGATGTCCTATCGCTATTATTCTATCCGTATTTCTCAACTGCCCTTTTCAAGCTCTTCTTTACGAGGAACATTACATAGCTCAGAGGTCACAGGGTCAGAAAAGTCGTATTATCTACTCGCTGTAACAATTTGCTTCTTCCTTATGTACAGCTGTTCAACTTGCTCTTCGATTTTACGATGATATCTGCAGGGATTAAAAAAAAACTATATAACCCGCATACCTCGGATTCCTGCCGATCGTATGGTCGACAATTGTTTACAAGATGAGAATGTTTTGGTTCATTTTATGCAATTTAGGAAAACTGCTAGCCAATCTGATTCTTGTGGTCGTGATCGCGCTTCGAATGTTGCGGTTTTACGATCGCCAACAGTTCTGGAACAAAAGAAAAACTCCGAATAAAAACGTAATGTATAGGAACAAATAACATAGCGATAAACGTGCGCGCGATTTCATTCATTAGAAAGCATTGTGGTAGTCAAAATACAATGCGGCGACATAGAGAAAATATAGAAAGAATATACCTATAGTTACGCGTCTTTTGCACCCCGCAATGTACGTCGACAGATTGAATACAGCATCGTGTATGAAGTGTGGTGAGAGAGGGTGAGGGTGTTCACTATGCTCGGTGAATATAAAGCTCGGTAGCTGTTACATTTAGTTGCAATTCAATGGGGTAAAATTGTATAACGTACGGGGGTGCGTAGTTCAAATGCCGCACGTTTAAATGTATAAGAGAAAATGAGATCCCTAACGCGAATGATTGAGGTGGAAAAAAGGAATCGAAAATTTTGGCAAAATCAACCTTGCCGCTGCATAGGATATTTTCTTCATATAATTTCTATGTTCTATAACATAATGAGTAATCTTCACGCGATTGTATTATTATCGAGATTATTACACTCATAATTTCATACCGGAAGGAGATTATATCCCAGAGGTTGAATATCTGAGTTCAATTCTTCAAGCCTATCTTTATAATTATATATATATATGTATGTATGGACATCTATACCGTACTTCATACTTTATGCGGTGAACAACAGTAGCTCTTTTTTTTTAACATGTATAGGTATGGTGAGCTAGGAACATGGTCTAATAATGCATGGGTACGTATACGTACAGGTGGGTATAGAATATACTCTCACTGAGTCGTTAAATAACGCAGTGATCCGAAGATAGGATGGTCAGCCACCTGCAGTAGCAGCAGCAGCAAAAGCAAAAGCAGCCCCTAAGTGGTGCGGCTTCTTGGTAGATGATTACCTTGCAAGAGCGGCGTATAATATTACGATACATCGATAGATAGCTCTTCTCATTCGAGCGTACGTTAACGTATAGGTATATAAGTATACACCTGCAGAGATATACGCGTTCCGCACTCGTCGTATTCATTAAACATCGCATATTATCTACACAAATGAATACGTAATAGCCTTACGTATATGAGATGATTAGGGCGTACATAGGATATAGTCTTTTACAGATTTTGCTACTCTGCACGCTTCCATATGAGATACCGCGATAATAATTAGCACAGTAGCATCGTATGTGGTAACGAAAAGGTCGTTGAAAAATACTGAAACAATTTTTTTTTCGTTTCATTTTTCGCTTTTTTTTCATAGTGGTAAATTTAACTCGCTGTTGAATATCGCACAGCGTGCATTGAACCGGAATTAATGTGCAGGAGATATTAGTTGCGGAATAATTAGTTGATTGGTGTGAGACCGACGAATGCTTAATTTACCGTAAGTGCAGTAGTTTATCAAAATATATAACGGGCAATTTATAACGCTCGAGGTAAATATAAACTGCAGTTACAGGGTCATTATCGCATTCATGAATATTACGTATAGAGAGATATATATATACACACACCTATAAGTCTATATATGTATAGTGAATTGAGTCGTTAGTTTAATATTCAACTTCATGAACTAGAATTATAAGACCATCGTAATAACATATTGTGCGGATAGACAAAAAACACGGCGCTATAATTTGAGTAAAAATCAGATTTATAGTTACTGACGCACTCAGCTCTCGATTACACAATTTTTTTCGCCAAGAATAATTTCAAGTTCTCGATCCGTGCGATTAACTACTAAAAGAGTCTGAAACACCTAACCCGATAATTCTTATTGGAAGCCGTTTATAAATCGCGGCGATAAAGCCCGTAACGATCTCATAACGAACTGTAAGCTGGGTAGTTAAATTTTTATTCTTTCATAATCACCGCGATTATTTATTTATTTTAATTTTGTTCTTCTTTTTTAATTCTTCTCGTGCAAACAACCTTTCTGTACGCGTCGTGTAAAATTTCTCAACGCCCTTTCTGGATATATACCCATCACCATATAACTACTTTCTTTATAAGAGCGCAGCTAAGGTAATTTGTATTTTCTCACCGTGCTCGTGTGGTCCACTGGATTACATCCGGCACGAAGATACGGCACGAGGTATGGGAAACGAATGGCATAAAAAAATCGTTCACCAAAGGAATGCGCGAAAAACAGATAATAAGTAAAGTCGTGACATAAGTGTTTTAATTTTACGTAAAATCTAGAATAAGAGAACTAGAAAATCGCGAGGAATGTTGTTGAATCTGATGGAAAAAAAATGTGAAAAAAGAAAAAGAATGAGATAAAAAAAAACAACCAGCTCGTTTAAACTGCATCGGAATGAAAATCTCACACTTAGAAATTTTATACGTGTTATAACAACATCATTCCGTTAATTAGTCGCTGAGGCTATTGTTCGAGTTCAGGACTTAACGAGGAGCCCTTGCAGAAAAAAAAGAAATTCTCTGCAAATAAAGACTACGAGTAAATTGGTCTCGTTTTTTTTTTTTTTTACAACGTATTTGTAATGTTTTTTTTTTTCTCCGTCTACCCGCAATTATAGATCTCACACCCTCGTTTTTAATTTGCTAAAAATATAATAATTAGCTCTATACAGGTGTGCATTATGGACTGTTTCTTCCGAGTAGATCTGAAGCAAAATTACATATCCGATGCCGATCTAGACTCCGGCCTTTAAAGGCATACACGTATACACGACGATGAAAGTAACGGACTCGACGCATCCCGGTAACGGATTGCTCGTGCAATGCAAGGCGACTATTATAGTTTGTGGTTTGTTCACTTGTCGCATTGTTGTTTATTACGAGGCGATCCCGTGGGAAAGCCGGAAGCGATTATCACAAAAATACAAAAGGAGGAGGAAGACGAGAAAGAGAACACTTCGTGACAAACTCATACCTGCAGTATCGAAACTACCGGTAGACTTATCTTCAACTCGACCAGAAAATTTTCAAGTCAAATATTCACAACATAAAAAAAGGAGCAGCAGCTAATTCGTAAATATTTTACGTTTCTTCTCCTTTTTTTTCGTACCAAATTCACGCTGTTATTCCGGAAGCGCATGTACTTGTATAACGAAACTGTAATATACAGAAGCTGCTATTTTTCCGGCGGAAGTTACGACGCGGTTTAACTCATTGAATTAAGATGCGTCGAGTGCTGTGTAATCTGATGTAAAACGCGAGTATAAGTCAGACATGTGCGCGAGGTGAATATCTCTACCGAGCGTGAAATATTACGCATAATTACAAAATCGCTCGTGAAAAATATATACGTAAAAACGATAAATCATATGAGTCGAACCGTTTAGTCTAACATACCAGCTATACATTTTCCTAGAACTGCAATTCTATATTACTTACAGTTGCATTTATATAACTTGCTCTATCAACGTTTTATATACGCACCAATTTACCGCATTCTTCTTAAATACAGTTGTATACTAGCGGAATTATTTGCCGGTAGACCTTGCAGTGCAGTTTATCTATTTATTTATTTCTATCTTTTATTTTTCTGCAACCACAACCCGTCGATCTACAGCAACAGATCGAATTTCTTGCATGTTTATTGAAAATTCTCTATCAATTTTCTCCAATAGCTTTGGTTATATCGTAACTCGCGTATATTACGTAACGGTTAAAATTATTAAAATAAATTCAGACTCCGTAAATATGGTTTTGATTCCGGGTTCAAAAATTGTTTGCGTTATTCCTTTGAGTTGTATACTGAATAATAATATCGGTAAACAAACGCGTTTGAATACGAGTTTAGAATTTCGAATGCGGTTAATCGCGTGCGGGGCGTTAAATATATATATATTATTTTTCTAGGGATCAGAGGTACTATTTTCTATAGGGTTATATTTCTACCTTGCATCATCGGAGGCAAACGTGCGACACGAAACAGTCAACGAGCAGTTTTATACCGGTTGAACTTGTACCACAGAAAACTTATACTCGACACTCATACATATGGATGTTCCCAGGTGTTGGAGACGTACGTTGTATATTATCAACCTATACAAGGCGAGTCCCGTTGCGGGACTGGGAATAATATTTTCTTCTTTTCTTTTTTCCTTCCTTACTTTTCTCTCTTTTTTTTTTTTTTTCAACATACAATTTTTTGTTCTTATTTCTCCAGAATTCGTCGTGGCCTACGATTTATATTTTACCATTCTCTGCGGGGGCCCTTATACGTATTCTCGTGGGTAATGGACCGGTATGGTTAAAAGAACTACATAATGGAATAGCGATCGATAATAAAAGCTACTATTGCAACGGTTGCATTTCGTGTGTCGCTGCACATATTCGAACGAATAATAGGTAGTAGCCAAGTGAAGCCCATTGAGATGAGTTTAGTCGAGCGGGCGTTACGTGTATGAAAATGAGAGTGAGGCTACACAAACGCACGTGCGACAATAGCTCATACGTATAAACTTATACAAGGGGTGGTAGACGATATAATGGGGGTGGAATGGATTTTCGTACCCTGCAGAGTTTTTCGAGTACGGGCGAAAAATCTGCAGCGACTTATTTCCGGTATTTCCAAGCCATTCGTTTCGTGTCTGTAATAATTCAGATATTATACATTTTTCTTTTCGCTTGTTTCAGGCAACCGTGTTTTCTTCACCGGCCCGAATACTGAACCTTGGTAACGAGTGCAGTAAGGACAGAGACTGCGAGACTGGAATAGCCAACAGTCAATGCCACCTGGGAAATTGTCGATGTCGTCCATTTTTTGCAGGATTTAATTACACCGAGTGTTTGGAATGTAATAATTCCCAATCGTTGAATATTATCCGATTTCATTAATCGATGCAGACTCGTATACGTGGATAATAATAATAATTTATTCTTTCTGTTTTTTTATTTTAAATAATAAATTTAGCAACACTCTTGGGATACGACTGTCTCGTTAAAGAGCAATGCTCGTTGAAAGTAGCAAACAGTAACTGTCTAGCCGGAGTCTGCAGATGCGAGGAAGGTTATCTACAATTTCGAAGACACACATGTCTGGGACGTGAGTGAATTATCGTTAATTAATTACCATTAATTTAGAATTATGGATGAAATTACGTCATGTTTTATACAGAAATTCGTAATGTCCGCGTCGACGCCACACATGCGATAACGGATTCGTTATAAGACGTTCCGGTAATTTTAAACATCGAAAATGAACGGTACCAGCTGTCGGTGTGGAGAATATTTCATTATAAAATTAACTTCGTAGGCGTAAAATTATACAAACTTTTCAACTAATGACCTCTCCTCGTCATCATCGTTACCAGTTCAGCGACCTGGAAAATACAACAATTGAAATTATATCATACCTACGTGGTTCGCAAACCTTTTCCATAGCTATAGTCGTTAACGAACGTGTGAATGAATAGTATTTTTAATTCGCACTTCTGAATGACTATGTTATCAAATTATTTCAGCCGCACGCCCAGGGGAGGTTTGCTACAGTCATTCTCACTGTCATTTATGGGACAGTGATACCCACTGCGATTTTATTATTCCGGATCTTTTTGGACGCTGTCAATGCACCGCTCCTATGCGACGTGACGGTGACGTTTGTAGACCAGATTCCCTGGTCAAACCGCTACAAGTAGCGATTCAGGCTAGTAACGACGTGCCAGAGGGCGAGGAGGAGGTAATCGTCACCGCAGAAGAGAACGCGAGCCAGGAATCCGACGATAATAACGAACAAGAAACAGGTTGGATATATAAATCACGCAAGGTCCCGCTACGAATATGTAAATGTACAATTTTTTTTACCCAGAAAAATGTTGTGAAAGAGAATGTCAATAAATTTAATAATAAAGGATTAATCGCAACGTTGGCTTTGAAAATATTGACTAAAATTAGATTTTAAATACGCGCGAGAGGATAAATAACAGGACGACGGTTTTACCGAACTTTCATTTGGCTTGTCAATATAAATTACATTTTTTAATCAGACGGGTAATTTCCAAACTCTGTAAAAGGGAATTTTTGAATACGAGCGCCCTGCTGGTGTTGACGTGAATTTTTATTCATTTTCAAGGCGTCCAGGTATCATGGTTGAAGAATATATCGATTCTATCTACAAGCGCGTCGACGCAGGTGGTACCTGTAGTAACAACGATCGCACCGTTCAAATCCAACGCTGCTTCTGCTGTTCTTAGAACACCGGCACCGAACGAATTCCCTGAGGATAACGAAGCGGTCGTTATCGAGGCGGAGACGACAACCCTGGAATCTGGGAGAATATCATCGACTCCGACGACAGGTATACCTAATCGATCGAATCTCTTTTGCACCCAGCGATAGAAATCATACTTGAAAAACAAACTAACAGAAAAAGAATAATGAATAACGGGTAAGAATTCAAATAAATCATTTCCAAAATTCTAGCGCCTGTTAAAACGGACAGACACGAGTCGGGAGGAACAATGGCCGTAAGTTTGGGCTATTCCTGTACAGCGGACATAGAATGTCAAATGTCTGATTCGGGCTCTCGTTGTCTCGAGGGAATTTGCGACTGCGCAATTCGGGGCAACGGAAGTCTAGCCTGTGGAGCCCAAAGGACCGGATGCGCCCCAGGGACCTTTCAATGTCGAGGTACCGGGCAATGTATCAGTTGGTTTTTCGTATGCGACGGTCGTCCTGATTGCACCGATGGTTCGGACGAAGAATGTCTCTCTGATCGTTGCCCGACGCAATCATTCAGATGCTCACGAAGCGGCGTTTGCATATCGAGAGCCGGTATTTGCGACGGAAATTACGACTGTCCCGATGGCGAGGACGAGGACGGCTGCAACAGTAGTCGACGAAGTAACTAATTATCAATTACAAGAATAAAGAAAAAAAAAAATCACTTCGATCGATCAAAAAGTCTCTGCGATGCTGAAGCTTTTTCTAATTTGTTTTTTAATTTCTTCCACAGAATGTCCGAAGGGCGCGTTTAGGTGCAACAACGGCCAGTGCCTCCCGGCATATGAATTCTGCAATGCAATGGTCATGTGTCGCGACGGAAGTGACGAACCACGCGGGGCGTGCAGAACCAGAAATCGCGGAAGACTAGCGCCGAGACTTTGCCCTTTTCGATGTGACAACGGACGTTGTAGATCAGACGCGATCACCTGCAGCGGTCGCGACGGATGCGGCGACGGATCTGACGAGAAAAATTGCTCCATTTGCAGTAAGACTTCGACATGATTATTCCTATTCTGTAATCATCGGAGTACATTCGCATGTGTTTCTATTTATGATGATCTTCTTTGTTTCAGGATGCCCCGCGTTGTCGTAATCGGACGGATGAAATCGAAGCGTCGACGATCGCTGTGTCAAAATTTTATACGTGGATTAGAATACCTTATATAAAAATATTTTAAGAGACGCATACATAATTAGATACGATGTAAAAGTATTTTTCTGCGTAGCCAAAGATTTTTAAGTGCGCGAAATCAAATAATCCGTAATGCGGTCTACGTGATGTCGCGGTTGTCTATTTTCAATAATTCAGTACCTCTACGCTATTTCTGACTCAGGTCAGATTACAGACGGCAATAAGGTCTGAAAATATTTTTAATAGACGTGTTTAATTATCGATCGTACAGGAGCCTTGACAGAATTATTATTCTCTGTCGGGGATTCTCTTGATCAATTAAATACCTATCGTACATATTATCTGCATGTGACATAAATATTAATACAGAATATTTCTTAGTAAATGTGAAGTTTATGTATTAGTGTCCATATTCTTTATTCAAATTCGTTCTTCTCTATTCTAGAAGATCGCATTTATAGCGTTAAGATTGTATAAGATAAGATTATACACAGGAAATTAATCGTCGAAATGCACCAGTTAATTATTCATACGTTAATTTACTTACTCGTACTACAACAAAATTATCTGTAACGTATTTTTTTTTTCAAAAGAAGTAAACTAAGTATAAAAGCTTTTTGAGATACTCCAAGTCTTATTTTCTTTCATTAATAAAAATTTCGAATGATAACGAGTAACTTTTTACGTTATGATAAAATGATAAGAATCGGTGAATTTTGTATTCCAAGCTGAGAAAGGACCGAGAATAATGATCCAAGGTTTGCCCTATTTAGGTATATCTATAGTTGGGTTTGAGCGGTTTCGTTTGCTGCTAACCATCAGTACAAAGATGTCATTAGCATACTTATGATCCGTGTAGAATAATTATTCTACAACTGGTGGAGGTTTAACGACGTATAACTTCACCTACTACAGTGCACAGTTCGGGGGTGGTGGTTTAGAGTAGTAATCGTAATCGACTGCAGACCTTGGTCTGGAAATTCTGAACTACAAATGCATACATTAAACTGCATGTACATTAAATTATACGTATTATTATACACAGAATTTTGAAATCAGGTTCCGGGAAATGCCTCTCTGTATGTCGTTTACAAACGTTGTGATTAAATATTAATATTCGTATAATTTCAGCCCCTTTGGGCGATAACACATTCCACACGCGAACTAATTTTATTAGGGGTGTTTTAGGCCCCCTAACATTTTCATGTTATTACGCTATCCGGGGATTCAATCCCTGCAGAGTTGGAGGAGGGGTTAGAGAAAGTGGTCAGAGACGCTCAAGTTATCATTAGTATTACGCAAATACGTATACCACCAGGGACACCAAATAAGGGAGACTATCAGATTTTCCGTTATAAATCCATTGAATTTTGGTAAAATAACAGTCGAAGAAAGCATAAACTAACGATGTTACCTCTCGTGGATATTAAATCTCCTGAGAAAACTTTAGACAAGATTCGTGTGCTGACAGAAGATAGATGCTGTTTGTTCCAGTCAATAATCAGGAGATATATTTGACGGTTTTCAGCCAGCGATAAGAGGAGAGAATCGCGCAACGACAGCCGTACATGTACTGGAAACAAATGGAACGACGTCTGGAGGATATAAGCTGGGACAGGGACTCAGGCTATTTATCTATCAGACTATCTCAATCTGAGGTCTCTGAAAAATATATATAGATATCGGTGGTCTGAAGATCAACTTCAGCAGGTTCAGTCACCATACAGCGCGATGGATCCTCCGGCGTTTTGCACCAGCTACAAGATCCATTTTTTTTCGTTCTGTTCTCTTCATTTATTTTCCTCTTCTCCTCGTCTATGTTTTCATACTATCTCAGTCTCTCACCCTTGCAGACGACATGCGCGGTGTGAACCTCGTCGACGTCGACGTCGTCGTCGGGACTGGCTCCGCGATTTCCCCAGCAGTCACGTGGAGATCCTTCGGTGGCGCGGATCTGTTTTATCCAACAATAAAAACGTAAATAACTTTAGAAATACAACAAAGAATCGTCCAAATCCAGTTTTATTATCCCCCCATTTATCCCTCGCACCAACAAGTGATCACAGTTGAAGTTTTCCCACGGTATTTTGTGTTGAAAAAAACAAGAGAAGAGAGAAAAAGAACTCAGCTGAGAAATTTGTGCGCCGATAATCCAGCGAGCACGATAAGTTTTCGGTGAGTTTTTTCTCCGGCTTAATAATGTGTAGTGTAATCAGCGGTCGATTGTGAACGATCAGGATTATTGTCCGATTGAAAATCAAACTTCTTTTCAATATCGTGGAACTCGATGCCATCGATCAACGAGCATCCGGGTTCGAGTTTGGCGAAAAATAAACGCGGTTTTTTCCGGGGTCGAATAGATCACACGCATATGTGCGAACTCAAAGTATTCGGGAAACGAGTTCGAAGAACCCGTGGTAAAATTGCTGGGCCGTTTCTTCCCCTTCGAGGTTTTTTTTCTATGTGTTTTTTTTTTCACCCTGCCTTTCTTATTCCATGGGGAAATCGATGTTTCCCACACAATGGATTGAACGATAGTCCGGTAGACCTTTGGCCCGTAGGTTTGCACATGAATCAAAAAATTCGAAAATCAAATTCATATCGCGCGCATGCAGCTCATTATGATATCCTAAAAACCGACACGTATTTGCGGCGTCTAGAATCCAGCCGTATTTTCTATAGGGGTTTTTTCCTATCGGAAAAACGTTCGCTTTTGTGTTTGCGTGGTCATAAAAAGCCTCAACAGTTGTAAAATATTGTTATTTCTTTTTTTGTTTTTACGATTCGTAAAGAGAAAGCTCTAAAACCTGTAATAATATTGGATATGAGATCATTTGAATTCTACGATACATGATCGTTGCTCGTCAAATATTTAGTCGAAATCGCTTTTCCTTTTTCAAATCGGTATCTCTTCAAAATTTATCGCTGCACACACCGGGATAATTTCGGTTTTACAAATCAGGTATTACTGCAGTGTTCCAATCCGCACACATATCCCAGTAATTTGACACGTGGTGGAAGGTCGAGTGATATACATGTACGTAGACTTCACGATAACGATGACAAATAATATCGCAAATTTCATGATTTATCGTACAAACCATTATCCTGCAAATGGCAAAATCTCCGAATTACGGGATCAGAAGCATCGGTGCGTTTGATGTTTGGTTCGAATATTATATCAGACATCCCATTATCATTAGTATAACTTACGCACGAATCGCTGCAGATTAGCTTAATACTCTCTCTACAAAGTTTCAGACTGCGGACTGAATCAAACTTTACATTATTAAGACGTATTCAAGTTTCTCAGATATTCCCAAAGTTTCCAAAATCCTCGATGGCAACGATGTACCTGGGCTGCACCGTGGCACTAGCAAAATTGCGAACAACTCGATATCCAAATTCCAAAGTTTTCTCTGAATTCTCATAGTTACGTGGGTTATAAACCTCAGCTAATGGACGAGGGTTTAAGGTATTTGATGCATTAAATGTAACAACGTCATATCATCCTAACCACGTTGCAATGTTGGTTATATCCTATGTACCGAGCCTCTGTACCTCACAAGCTGGCCGGGCGATCGTGTAAATTTTGAACAGCGGCCAATAAGTCGAGCGTATTTCGGTAAGCGCTGATATAAATCCGCTCCAATTAATACACACGCATCAGAGGTACTACGTACACGTATAAATAGTGCAACGGTCGTACATTGCGTGCCACTAGTTGAAACAACCGTATCTAGGAAGATCACATATTCAAGTACATACCTATGGGCAGGATCAACCTGCACCACATTCATCATCGATCATTATCGACACCATACGATGTCCAGATTTCTTCCCGGTACGGCAGAATCATCGCCCTTTGGTTGAAAGCTCATATTATCCCACGCCCGCCAAAACTTTACCAACCCCCGTACGAGAAGTTTTAGAATTCTTGAACGCAAATGGGGCGTGAAATAAATCTCATATTCTGCATTATCGAATGATTAACGAGAATTCAAATTTGACTTCAATATCGAAAGTTTTTAATCGATCAGCCCCTGCTCGGAATCATGCCGCGCACGTATATAAAAAGTTCTTCTTCTGAAAACTGAAGAGTTCTGTGAGGACTGAGAAGAAAAACAAAAGATTCGCAGACTTCGTACTACTGTACAAACCATCTGTCTGCCTTATTTTTTGTTTAACTTTTTTTTTTTACACGTAGTACCCTTTTCACCCCGAAGCGTTTTGTGTTAATATGGCGTCTGCAGAGTACATTTCGTGTAACTATGTGTAAAAATAAAATATCATTTTGAGAGCGATGAAATTTTTTCTTTTTTTATATATGCAGACAGAGACGAATTAAGATATTATCACACACGTGTCACTTCCGTTTTTCATAAACGTGAAGTTATTCACGATGAAATTTTTCATTTAGATATTTTCAGAATAAACTGTACAACACAGCCGACGGAAAACTACGCCCTGTATACTAGAGTCTGCTGTGTTTAAATATGTATGAAAATATATAAAGTTTCTGACATGATAAAATTCATCTTTCGTAATATTGCTACCGGTAATGCGCTTGTTGTACGTCATAGAATTTTCGATGTCATTCTACGTATAAAACAGAAGCCTACACTCTGCAGGGGACTTCAGATTTCGTCTCTCAGCTCGCTCGCGTTTATTGTGACATTTTGGTTAATTACATTCGTCGGACATTGTTCACATCCGGTATTGTTTCGTTGCGGTATCGTTGGCGTTCTTTGTTATAACGAACAATCACCTTCCATACAGAGTTAATTGTTTTCCAAATTTACTTAAATATATTTTCAAACGTAACCAAATACAGGGAAATTTTAATTATTCTCTCACGATTCACCGTACGTACGTACCAAACTGACGGACGCTCGCAGCTATCGTCATACATGTTACGCGTTTGATTATAATTAAACGACAAAAATTAATGTACCTTTTCATCGGTGTCCAATTTCAAGGCAGTTCCCATAATAGCGCGATAAAATTTACGTATAAACCGCAGTACAGCGCGGTTTTGCTGATTACAAAGTGTCCGTGAAAAAAGACAAAAAGAAAAAAAATTAATAACGAATGGAGGAGGAAATTGATTGAGATGCAGTGAAAAAATGTATCGTCTATTTTTTTTTCTCTTCATTATTACTGCATGAGGTTGGCTTACAATCAGTTATACAAACTGAGCTTTCGGTCTGCGAGCCGGCTTTTTGAGGTGATCGATTCGCGGAATATCTTATGCATTATGTTGCTACATCGAGGGATCGATATTATATTGATCGGCTAAAAATAATGAACGTTAAACTTCGCCGGCTCAGAATTCCGGGCTGTGGATTACGTCGAACCACATGTACTACACGTAATGATAGGAATAAACGTATACGTCATGACTTGTTATAAACACATCAAGTAAAAGCTCATGCATGTGGGCAGTATTAGGACGAAATTCACTTTGGACTCGACAATCGAAAAGCGAGAAAGAAATGTAGACGCCAGTTATTGAACGAATTTTTTTTTTCATGCCGCAAGGCTATCACGTTATTCGATATAATACCTATTGTATTAATTTGCAGTTTATTCATTTTTTTTTTGTGTTTCTTCTCTTCGCATCAAAATGAGAGAATGCGTGAGGAGAAAGAAAGAGGTGTTTTCACCCCGATGATTAAATATCCCCTCACAGAAGAATCTTTCCATATTTTTCAAGTGGAGATCGTGAAGGTAAAATTCTCGTTAAAATCGTCGTTATTTATCTGGAATATTTCGATTAAAATCTACACCACCATGCATACGGTGTGCTTCGTAGCAGAAAGCCTCATGAGAAAGGAGGATGGATAAATGGCGAGCGGAAGAGTTAGTTGCAGGTCAAATCGTCCATCACTCTTTTTCAAGGGTGAAATGTGGGGGTTGAAACGACCCGGATGAGATGTTCTCAAAGTCCAACGATCACGTCTACGAATAAGTGCGCCTCGGAGACGAAGTAGTAGAAAAAAAAGAAGATAGAATTTGGATTAGAGTAGATTTCGCCCCTTGCGAATTCGGAGTGCAGGCTCAACCCCGAAAATACTCATGGCACGAAGTAATAAATTGTATACTTAATCCTCGAGCGGAACCAGTTCGTCACTTTCCGCATAAAACGACGTTTATACTGCTGTGCTGCAAACTTCCTCGAGTGAAAGTAGATAAGAAATTAGAATTCTTATCATTCGTTTCATCGCTTGTTATTTTTCTTCCGCTTTTTCTATTTCTCTTCAAATCATTGAGGTTGAGCTTGCAGTCCAGAAGTGACAGGATTTCATTGTTTTCCGTACATTTCACAGCCAACAGGATGGCGAGAGCTTAACACGAAACCCGGTAGAGTGTTAATCCGATTATAAGTTTAATCCGATCAGTCAATCGGTCGACCGAGTTTTCCTACTTCTAATACCAAAACACGGAACAAAAAAAATCTAGGCGACGCAGCGGGTTAAACATCCCTTCATTTTTTCACCGCGTAAATTTTGACGAACGTATAGATGAGAACAGGGAGAAAGAACGCAGGATCAAAGAACTCGGAGAAAAGATACAAATTTTTTTTCTCAAACACAGTTAGAATACGTAAAATAATTCTTTGTCCGAGTATCAACGCCTCGGGGCGCCCATCTCGTTGTTGACTCGCGATTTTAAATTTCCAATTTCCAATTATAATTCTCAATGACACGCAGATCAATTTTCAGTTGAGTATCAAACGCGGGTCAAAATATAATAATCGCAATATATTATTTTTAGTATAGCTACGCTATGTCAAAGGTCGATAAAAAAACCGATATCGGGACTTTGAAAATACGGATGAAGAAAGGATATGAATTAATATATAAGGTATTTCGTGATGAATTATTTTATCGGACCCAGAGGCGCTTTTGACAATCTGTCGGGAACGGATATCAGGCGAAATTATCATAAGAAAGATTCATACGATTTTTATATTCGGTTACATCACGAATATAATGGTATTACTACACTTATATATTTACTGTCACTCCGAGCTTTTCACTGTCCATCCATCTTCCAACTTCTGTAACTCAGCAGCTGCACAAATATATGTATATGTATATTATATACCGTATATTATGTAGTATATTACATACGCTGTACACATATGTGTGTGTAACGGGACATTTCAGATGGTATAATATGATTTACATAGAGTCGAGTGACGGTGGTTGTTGTAACACGAGCTTTGCATGCATCAACGTTGAGTCCCCTCTTCCACTTTGTGGAGAACCACAAAGTATACAACCCACCCACCCACCCTCGAATCGCATCCCTTCACGGTATGGGTAAAATACACGAACGTACGATGCACGCGGACTTGTCATATCGCTGATTGAGTATTGCATACGCATAGTAAATATAGATTGGAAACGTCCGCCCGGGTTGCTGCAGTGTTGCATTAATCGAACCTCGTACCAACAGAGAAAGGGGTTGGAGGGGGTGGAGTACGTGGACTCGATCAGTTCATTCAGGCCTTCCGGCTATGTGTAATTTGCGAGGAATTAACGTTCGATGGATGGAAATTTGACCGCCCGTTACACGTGTGTAAGCTAATTCGAAGCGATCTTCCCAGAGGATAACAGCTGGATTCTTCGTAAACGAAGGTAGAGAGCATCGTTGTAATTTCATTTTTATTTATGATTATTAAAAAAAAATTGTCAGAAGAACAGGATGTTCGTACTGTTCTGACGTTAAATTATTTAAGAAGGTTGTCCGGAGAGTGGCCGACTTGAGGGGAAAAAGTTTCCTTTCTCTAATTCCTCCGGTGAGGTAGAAAAATTGTAATCTCAAGTATATCGAGAATAAAAATGTTACTCAATCCTGGCAACAAATCCCTCTCAATTATAATCACTGCTGCAATGCTTATCCATCTATTTGTCTCATTAGGACTGTAATTGAACGATCGATCAATGTGAATAATACCACAGATACAACAAGCCTTGGAAATTGGCGGTAATTTTCGGAACAGCGTGAAAAATCTGTCTCATATGTGACAGCCAAGTATAATGTGATAATCATTGACCGAGCCAACTGCTGAGGTAGCCAAGTCCTGAGACTTAGATCTTGGGATAAAGCAGATCTGCTGACACTGTTCGGATCTCGATGATCCCGCGACTATAAGTTATTACTTTAGCCGAGAGATCTGAAACGAATACATGTAAAATTATGTGGACTCAATTATACATTTATATCAAAATATCCCTTTTTTTTTATCTCCTCCATGTGACACGCGCGGGATTTCTACGTCTGCTGTAAATTGAACGATGTTAGGGCCGGCTTATTTTTATGGCAGAAATATTTAAACCTTGTTTGAAAAAATTTTTGTGGGGGTAGAGAAATTTCTTGGATCAAATATCGTTTAACCGAGAACAGGTGGTTTTTATACGAGATTGAAATGAAAAAATGGAATTTTTTGTCAGATACTTGAACAACTTTGTCCGAAAATACTGGAAAAAAATGAAATGAAATATTCGAATGAATAAAGTTTTCACGTTATTATTTTCATAACATACAATTCGGGTCACGAAACTATGTGAGATAATGTAAAACTAAATTCCACATCGCTAACTTTTCGCGCCAATTTTATTCCCGTGGAAATGGAATAGTGATAAAAAAAACACGTATATCCACGTTTGTGAATATTCAAGCGAGCCCTTCAGCATACGTTATACATAACGTCCTCCATTAATTAAACATAAAGTGAAAGAAGAAAAAAAAATCAAATAAAATTCGAACTTTATAATTTTGGATAAAGGACCACAGCGTTACGAGTAAAAAAAAAAGAAAAGAAAGATTGATTTTTCTCGGACGTCTGATTGTCGACCGAAACCCAACAATAAGGAAACTTTAGGGTAAGTTGCACCGCTATTTGGTTATTTGTACAGCGAAACCGCAATGATCCTGTTTTGCTTGGTAGAGTTTGGCAGGAGGGTCAAAGTGTGAAACTGAATTAGTAAAGTGGAAGAGAATAGCGGGCATTATACGTAGTTAGGTTCCCTATACAAGGTGCGAAAATACGTAGGCACAATTTTCTCACGTAAAACGATCTTCCCGGACTACCAAACTATCTTCAAGTTTGCGAAGGGAGTCAAAGAATTCCATCGTCATTCCGAGTGGTTCCAACAACCGAAAGGGTCGGATATAGACATATAAATTTTCCGAAGGATCACCAAATTACTTTGGGTACAGAAATCGGTTTTATTCGTACGAGATATCGTGAGGTAGGATATCAGGCGTCAGCTGCGGTTATTCAGGAATGATCAGGAATCGTATAGAAAGTCCCCATCTCTCCTTTCCTTTGAAATTACTAAACTGAGAAACCGTGTCGGGTTTTGTACCATATAGTTAGTTAAGCATAACGTAAGGGTTGCCCTTTGCCTCTACGTGTATAAACCTAAAAGATGAAGTTCCTTGAGAGACTCCACCAAGTTAGTCACGTTCTAATCATTTAATAATTATTCTAACTGTATTCGCACAATGTTTGCCCGTAGTCTAGTTTGTTCGCCCGTAACAAGGGGAGGACCAAATTGTACGTAAGACTAACAATAAGGTGGTGGTAGGGACTAATTCATTAATTAAATCTCAATTAGTTTACTTCGTGATAATTCGACGCTTCGCGATTTTACTCCTAACACATCGATTCGCCGACAAGTTGATTTTATAAAAATCTTCGACGATCAATGAACGATCACATTTCGCTGTTTTCAATCAACCGTTATTGTTTTCATTTTATTCCTACATCGGAATTACACGATACGTGCATTAGTTGAGCGTGATTAGGATCAAAGGGCATATGCTGTATGTAATTCTTGCATTATTTCTATGCATGTACAGAGTACACAGTGATCCAATTGCAACGTGACCTCAATATAATATAGACACGGGTTTATGATAGTCGTGCACATAGCTTGTAGTTAGTGAACAAGCGAACTGATTTCAGGTGAATTTAATTTAGCTCGAGATTGGCTCAGTCTCATACAGAGAGAGTTTAGATTCTGCGGTCACGTTGCAGAGGAGAAAATTTCATTTACTGTAGAGTTTACGAGGATCTTTCAAAGATTCTGTATACGCAAGCAAATAATACACCGACTGTGAGAAAGAACAAATCTTTATCTAACGGAGCGAAGATCGAACTCGAAGATTGAAAAGGTTTTCACCGATCACGGGTCAGTTTTCAATTGCAGTTAGATAAAATAAATCTAAAAAACACGCGACACGTAAAATCGATGGAAAACTCGCGTGATTAGTTTCATGTCTACCGAAAATTTCGAATAGCGATGATTATAAACTTGAAAACCGCACACCAAAATGCTGAGTAAACAGGATACTCTAGTAATTATTAGGAGTAGTAATAATTTATAAGGAATACAGTTAATTTTTTAGTATCCAAGTATATAGCGTGTACCTGCTGAATAATGAATCAACAGTGCTCTGCAAGCGGTATGGGTATAACAATATTCTGAGCAAACAAAAGCAGCGAACAGTAACAAAGAATTTGTTTGTTATTATTTTATTCAGTTCTTTGCTTTTCTCTACCCTCTCTATTGACTCGTCGCCTTTTGAATCCGTCAAACTTTCGTCAGCTCGAGTGGTATAAGGCGGAGTGGATTAAATACGGACGCTTCGTGAAAACTACCACGGCATGTTACGATTTAAATATTGATATCCCGATAAAAAGAGAGTGGAGAATAAAAAAGTAAAGTAATACGCTACTCCGCATAGAATGACAACGTCGAAAAAAGCGCGGAACTTTCTTCTTCGATAATCTTTTTCCTGCGCAACGATGCATGGCCTGCAGGTATTACGCATTCAACACGATTTTATCCCTTGATGAAATTCTTCGGAACATCCGCATCTAAATCTGCCGGCGTCTCTGCTTCGAAGACGCCAGTTTTTATCTAATTACACTTTACGGAGCTATCAAAGCGTCTTATTCACTATCTCGTATACCCAACTTGCAGTGAAAACAGCCCGCATATTTCTCAGTAAACAGAGCCTTCAAAGCGGGCGAATTCTGAGAGATTACTCGCAATATTCAATCTCTTCCTCAATTCTGGTATTTATTATAATTAGGTATACAGGTCATTATATACTTCCAAGACTTTGGACTCTTTTGATTATTTTATACTTTGGCGAAACAATTCCATAACAAAAAGATAAATACTTCTGCAGCATCCAGCTTACGATATCTTGTTGTTTGTAAAATGATACGTTTCGAGTAAAATGAACTCATTAAATATATGGGACAAGGTTTTTGTGGTTTTGATATTTATCGTTATGCTCCTTCTCGTGCTTTCTCTTGCGAGGCACGTATGATCATTTCTTCCCCCATTTTTCAAGCTCTATAGCAAGCTTCTTTTTTTTACATATACGCAAGTTTCGCGTATATATCTTATCCCTCAAACTTTCTTCCAAGAGGAATAAAATCTCTTCACCACATTTTGTCAAACTTTTTTAAACCGATACGCCATATTATTCTCGCGATTATTTTACTGTGTTCCGAGAAAAGATTTCGATTTCTTTTTTCCACCGCGTTGTACTAAACGTCCAGTTCAAGAATATAAATTATAACTTTTTCACAAAGATTGAAAGGTTTCATTTGTTACCTCGTTTCTGCGGGCTCTTGAAACCCCACAATATACTTGTAGCAGTTCTCACCGCTTATAAAATTGAAAGTTCTCATTTCTCGTTCTCTTATATTAATTATGGATGTTGAGCAACACAAAAATTCTAAAACTTCGCCGTATAGGTAATGACAAATTGTTGACTCGAGAGGACGAGCTAGCTGGATATTGCATAAAAAATGCAAGCCTTTCACTTCTTTTCTTGACGGGAGATGATGCATTCTGGTGATAAAAAACAGACAAAGGAGGTCAGAAGAAAAGAAAAAAAAAAAGAGAACCTTTTTAACACCTTTCACCCTAACGAATCAGAGCTGCGGGATTACTCGACACAACTCTACTTACTGGTTTAAAATATATATGAATCATGCACGTCGTTCGCTTCGCAGTTTACGACTTCTATTTATGATATAACAAATAGCTGGTTATTCGACCTTTACTTAGGCAAATGACAAACTACTCGGAGACTTAAGATACGAAGCTCTCTCGCTAACCCTTGCGAACAACAATTTCAACGTTGTAAACCCTAAACATACTTCAGTTAAGTTTCAACATGTTCTTAAGCTGTGTAGATGGTTGAGGAATCACCTACGTATGTACCGTATGGGTTATGAAATGTTTAAAAAAAAAGTTAGGTTTCAGTAGATGAAATACATAAAAGAGCAAGATTTCACGGAGTCGCAGCTGATGTTCCAAGTGAAATTGCATTCCGAAGATTCCTGCAGAGTCTTTGCTGACCGAAAATGTTTTCCGACAAAATTGAGTCCCTTCCCAATTAACGGGCGCTCACTTGATGTCTGACATCTTAAAAGCCCGTCTTGAGAATCCCTTGTATATCTATACATTATACCACGTAGAAAAACTTTTTTTCCACCAGAGAGAAAGAAAAAAAGGAGAAAAAAAAGAAAAAGAAGACTAAGAAGAGGCTCTAGCCCCGTCATTCGTCAAGACGTTATCCCACGCAAATAATTTCCCTCTCGAGGATTCCACAAAGAACTTTTACACACAAGAAGGAGACTTAAACAAACAAAAAAATAATAAATAAATAAATGAATAAAGTAAAGAAGGCCTTCTAATTAACTATGGCATCCGATACACGACAGGGAATTTAAATTAGCGATAAGGATATCCTAATAAGAGGACTGACAATTTTCCGAAAAGGACTTACAATTAGTCTGTGTGAATTTCAAATTATTTATACGTACATCACAAATTTTAGTATAATTCAGTTGTTTTATTTCCCGGGAACATTCGCGTTTTCCTGTCAAGCGATAACGAACCCCCTCGCATGCCATTAACAATGTTACAGAATTATAAAACGTTTGCTTTGTTACCCGACGCCACAGACATGGGGAAAAAGAAATAAAGGAAAAAAATGAAAAAAGAGAAAAAGTAAAATCGATGTTAGTTTAGGCAGACATGCGAAGAGTTCGAATTACATAAACCCGTTGAGCAGCTTACTCCGAATACAATAAGCTGTAAAAGGCTCAACCTTGTTTGATACTTCGCGATGATTATTACGAGAATTTCGAATCAAAGCACATGAGAGCAGTTGTTTCAAATTTGGGTACGCTACGGTCGGCGCCTCTCATATCGATTTAGATACGTGAATTATTTTTTTATCTACTGTGGCTATTTACCTGAAGTTATGTAATATCCAATTACTGGAGTGATTTTTTTTCACTTCATCACGATGAAATAATGCTGTGTTTTTCAGAACTCAGGGACCACCTGCCTCATCGTGGACGGCTCGAATCCCTCGAAAAAATACCAAAATGCCCCTGGATTCGAAACAGAGAATCAGATGACTGGCGGTGAGTTTCGTTAAATTAACTATTACACGGGCTAATTATATTCACCCCCTTTAAATAACCCTTTCCCACCGAATTTAATAATTAAATTATTTGCCTTATTTCCTCCCGCTCATTTCGAAAGGAAATCTATTCTACTTAACCAAAGATTATAAGAAGAAAAAAAAGAAGAAAATATACCGCAGAATTTTACGTATCTCCCTATTACAGAATAAATTATTCAGTAGTAAGCAGTTATGAAAAATTTTTTACGCTGCGCGTGGAATAATTAAAATAAACGCTGAATGAGCGTTGCTATTATTACTATACATAATATTATTTTCTTGTACGTACGGTGGCAATAAAACTTGGGTTATAAGTTATCAGAAAACACGGGAATCGAGGTCACGAAAATCGAAGTCGAACTGGCCCCCGTTATACCGACGCAGGGACGAGTCCCACCAAATTTTGTGGGACCGATGCCTAATCCGGATTTGAACCCGACACCCCAAGTCAACACAACTTATCCCGGTGGTAAATATAAGAAGTTTGTTTTATTAGACTTTGGTATTACCCATTCTCAAATTATACAAATGAATTATTCATCTATTTCAATTGGTATTAGTTGGGCTAATAAATTTTTAATGTCACTCTTCAATTACGGGCGATTAGATTTTAATCAATTCGTCAAACAAAAATAAATAGATCGTCATTTTGGTCTATCAGTAAGTGAAGAAATTCTGAATTAAAATTTTGAATTCAAGATTGCGATTTATTTTCTTGGTCAAGACGTCAGCCGGCCCGCGATAAAATTTCGGAGTCACCGATATCAGTAGATGTGTCGAGGTGATAAGGTGATGCAATAAATCCGGTTCGTATTGATGATAACCGGATGCTATTGAGATAAAGCGGTTAATTACTTGAACCGTAACATAATTACACGGCCGTATCTAGCGGTTGGGGTGCGATATCGTAATTAAAAAAAAGTTAAAAAAATCAATCTGTTTGATAAGGGAATCGTCGGTAATACGGAAATTCCAGTCCTTCGAAGCGTCAAATCAATTTCAAGTTATTCCTACGCGACGAGAGCGAACGGTATTACGCCTTTTCTCACAAAGTAGAAAAAGAGAGAGAGAAAAAAAAAAAAACAACGCGAAAAAACTGAACATTCCACACCCCATTGTGCAGGTGTAGGTATATCCCCTGAAGAGTATTATTATTTCATGATATAGGGAAGCCTGGAATTTTGTATGAGAGCTACATTTATACCATTCTCACGGACGGTCGTTTCCCTCCAATGCTGTAATTTTTGTCGCTGATTTTTCTACTTCACTGCCCGACAAGCGATTCGTCAAGTAAAGCGCGGTATAGTGAAATTCTTTTTTCTTCTTTTTTTTTTTTGTTCAATTTTTATATCTAAATATAGTAATGTCCCAGTAGAAGCGTAGTGGCTGGACAATTCATGGAAAAAAAATGATAGAAATTAGGCAGACGGGAATCAATTGTGAACACAATATAGATATAGTAGATTCGTCGAATTATGAATATTTTCGCTGAAACTACATCGATTTCCACAAATGTCACTATTCCGTGGAAACCGACCAGATAATGGACATCCAACACCACATTATAGCTGCACAGTAAATAGGATACAAACAATGGAGAGCTATCGATTTCTGTATATGGCAAATAACTGTGCACATATATTTATACATACCATATAATATTGCTGTACATACAGATGACGGTAAAAAGTAATGAAAAAATAAAATAAAATGAAAGTTTTGCTAGCAAAACAATATCACTTTGAAAAATGAAAAATATAAAGATAAGAATCGTCCACCCCTGCAGCTCGATGAACCAATAGAGAAAAAATTTATCGATGTTATACGACGTACCTAAGTTTAAAGCGTCCTTCAAGTTCAGCCGCGACTTTATGATATTTTTTGATCGAATTCAACGTCGATGATACGGGGAGGGAAGAAGATAAATGTGATAGAAGTAAAATATAAACCGAGAAGAAGATAAACTCAAGTAAAAAACTAAAAGTTACGTCACAGGTGAATTTTCTTTTTTTCTTTGCTTGCTTTTTTGGTTTTCTTTTCTTTGAAGGGGTAGCTGAGACAGAACTGGTTGTCCGGACGGAAGAAGCGCTGATAGTAATCGTGGTGCTGGTACTATGGGTCGCAGCAATTGTGCTATTTTTCAATCGATGGGGAAAAATTCGAATGCTCGAACCGTACCAGCCTAAATTTACACAACAGCATAGACAGAGCTGTGCAATGATCGACCCTAATCCTCTCCAGGTGAGTTGAATTGTTTTTGAAATTTATCATTAAAAAAATTTAAAACAAAAAGAAAAAAAAAAACTGGGCTTTACGGCAAAGCTGCGGGTAGTAGCTGTTATAAAAAAAATACGTGGTAAATTTAAACGCCGATTTCAATATATTATTGGATAAAAGTAAATTCAATTTCCGAATCAATGAACGATAAGAGAAGGACGATTTGTTCGCCGATTATATCTAATATATATCTACCTATTAAAGGAAATAACTTCGTTGCTTTGCCTTACTTTTTTCTTTCTCCGACTCATTTTTTTAGTTTATCAGAAAAGTTATTCACCTCGGTTTTAACCCTGCGGGGAAAAATCAGGCGAAATTATCTGAGCACAGGGATATTAAATGACAGCTGGTGTAGATGACTACTTGGAAAGTTAGAAGATAGGATTTAATAAAAATGTAAATCTCATACCTTTGCTGCCCGAACGATTAGATTACCAAAATAGGATCTCGTAATCTTTTCTTCACTTTCCTTTTTTTTTATGGTATTTCGGAAAGCAGTTTTAACTGTTCGGAGAAAGAATGCGATTTCCATGCAAATTCATTGCAATAATCTAGGACCTGATAGATTCGCTAGTAGACGATAAATTAAATGCTTTCAACTAATTTAAATACGCGAGTCTTTCGACCGGTCCTGTCTCTGCAATTTTATCTTACAAAGAGTATAAAGAAAAAAAAAGAAAATCGATGCACTCTGATTGGATGTTTTCATCTCTATCAAAACGCTCGATGCGAGAAATTTGAAGCTAGTAATCTGCGTATATCACACGGTGAGATTCGTAATTATAAATTCTATTTGTAGACGAAAACTGTAGGTTTCGTAGATAAACCATGCATGGGTTGTCCCTGGCAAATGGAGTACGTGACAAGGGTCTTATACCCGTGGAGTTGATCCGCACGAATACGAACCGTCCAAACCCGAGTCTTTTTATCCGAACACCGACAATTATAAAACAGACAAAAAATGAAGAGAGACAAAAAAAAAGATTAAACGAATTGAGACCGTTGATTAAATCGCTTTGTATAACCTACGCATCTTATTATCTCGAATATATTTAAACCACTTTGAACGAGATGCTCTGCGGGTACGATGGCATTTAAGCAGAAATGGAAAAGAAATTAAAAGATAAAATAACGAAACGAAATCCGAGACGATAAACTATAATACCCTCGCTCCCGAGTTGAAAGTATTTATTTATTTTAATGTATAAAAATAGATCATGGCAGGATCATTCAGACTCTCGGAGACGTCGAGCAACGCCACTTCGTCACTCTTATATAAATCTTATCTGTTTTTAGAATACCTACAACTATGATTACCTATCGCTCCCCAACGAACGAGTTTATTTGCCTTTTATAAACGAATCCAAACGTTATTGTGCCGCTTGTTGTTTTTTCTCTCATCGAGAATAAAATAAACATATAAAACCTCGTACGCGTAAATTGGTGCAAGGAAAAAGAAGCTGCGGATAAAAAAAAAATTGAAACCCGTAGTTATTCGAGCGTTCGTTTTTTTGGATGACCTTAAAAATATTTCCAAATCCGTTGCCATACCCGCAGTATCTGTACTGCAGTGTAATTTCCCCCATTTTCGTAACACGCGTTTGTTATACTACATATATCGGTTTATGCGGCACACGTTGCTGTACGTAGAGAACATTTCTCAGAGTTAAGTTGGACGGGTATATACACCACATTTTAGACGTTTGCATGAAAGCGAAGAGGAGGCATGGATTCATGCCAAAACCAGACGATATATGCATATGTGTAGGTACGCGAATTAATTATCTTCGTTGGTAGCCATCTGACGACAAAGGGACTGTACATCCATCCCCTCTGTGTATATCTCTTCCACTTGTTTGATAAAAAGTGATATTATTATGTAAATTCCGTGAAAAATTCTCGTTAATTTAAACTTCTAGCCTCGTGCAAAAGCGGGTCTATAAAAATTCCACTAATTTATTATACATATTATACGTTTATCCCCAGGAGGGAGGGCAAAAATTGCGCAACTGCATCGCATGACCTGTAAAACGCTGATCGCCTGCTATGTTACCTGCAGAAATTCGTGGCAAGAATATTCAAGCTCCCCCCCAAAAAGAGTAAGAATGAATAAAAAATCACCGTGAAATTCAATGCCGCGTTTGACCCGCGACGCCCTTCGCCTCTTTTGGTATAGGGAAAAGACGGTGTGACCTATTTATAACCATCTCTAGCACCCCTCGATATCGCCATTCACTCTGAAGTGCTCCGAGTTTGGTGTAACGCAGACACGGAATGGGTGGATACGGAAAATCTGGCGAGCGCGTACCGCGCCTCATAAACAACCGCGGAGAGAACGATTCCGCAATATATATGCGGTATTCGAACAAGCGCCGATTTCTCTACGGTGCAAAAAAAAAAATTTCAAATATCCTACACATCGTGGCGTAACCCGGATTCGTGTCGCAAAGTCATCGGGGTATACAGATATGAATGGGAAATTTCTACGCTTTGCATGTTACCGCGATAGGATCACGTTATGCAGTGGTTGCGGTGGTCGAATTTACCTCGCATAAATTCACCCCGCGCATTCCTTAACTATACCCTTGGGATCAACTGCAGGTATGGATATGGAGCAAATTTTACCCGAGAGATAAGAGATGTCGGCCACATTGTCGCTCTGCAGATACCCTTACACGGGGAGTTTTCGGCCCCCCTTCCCGTGGGGTTTTTGAGGAGAAAGAAAATCCGGTACTTTGTTAAGAATGTATAAAGCGTTGACTTTTATACTTGTTTGTTTCAGCACCGAGCTTGTTCGAAGTTCAATATCCACTGCTTAGAACATCCGATAGTATATCCGGCGGGATGTGGTTCGAGTTTATCAAGACCGAGACAAAACAGCGTATTCGTTGGTTCGAGCATGTCGCTTTTGCCGTCCCAAAATGCACCACGTCGCGCTAAAAGCGCATTCGATATACAGACTCTGATTACCGCAGAGTGTAGCACTGTGCAGCGGCAACAAAATTCCTTCGAAGGTTCAACGGACGTTCCAAAAAGAGCTAGGGATTTTGTTAAACCGTTTGGCGAGTCATTGAGATTACCGGATTTTCCTCGACCTTCGAGCTCCGGTCATCAGAGACAGAGGGGTATGAGCATCTGTCATTTTGATCGTACGGACGTTCTGGCTAGGCCATTGATGAGGGAAAGAGGGATGAGCATTTGCCAATTCGAAAGGGGCGATACCCTAGGGAAACCCTTACAACAACGGGATCGAGGTATGTCGATCTGTCAATTTGATAAACAAATGCCATCCTGCAGCAAAACGCCGGATATCGTACACACGTACAGAGCTACTTGCGTTTAATCATAAAAATCAACGATTATTTGTCTCTACATAAAAAAAAAAACAACAACAAAAGACAAAAAAAATTCCATCAATATAATCGCCGAATATGATTGAAAGGGATTCTTCTGTTTTTCTTTCCACTAAATAATTGTAAGTTCCTTGCAACTGAAAATTCGAGGTAATATAATCATCGATTGGTAGAGAATTGAAGAAGCGAGATATTAAATGGAACAATAATAATTACCTGCAGTCTTTTGTACAAATAATTGTAATAAACAACCTGTGCGCGGTTGGATGTACTTCAAGACTATGAATAAAAATCAGATAACTAAAAAATATATTATCCTATCGAATGAACTATGATACAGAATTTTTAATACTAGTATTTTCTTACATCCCGAATTACATGTTCGAATATAATAAATAATACGAAGGGGGTACACATGTGGATATAATGAATAAATTCTCCTACTTTATATCCACATAATCTGATCTGGATTCATGTGTTAGAATGAAAATGAATTTTTTTTGCAAACATATCGAATATACCATACACATAAGCGACTAATAAGCGAAATATTTTTATTAACCGTAAGACATACGTGTTATTCATTCTCCAATTGAAACTTACGTCATGTAGTGCGAGACTAACAGCTGAGCAAATATTAGAAAAAGTCTAAACTTTGGATCGGAGTCGTAACGCACGTACGATAAAAATCGCAAATATTTTTTGCGCCGAAAAAAAGCTATGTGTATGGCATGTAATATGTATATATAGATCTTAAGTCGACCCACATCATCTTCAAAACGTCTAACAATAAAAGCGATGCTGCAGAGCCGCGGACCGCGGGATGATTATAATGATAATCCCGCGTGTAATATTTTGAGAAAACTCAAAGTGGATCGAAGATGACGTGAGGTTTGAGAATACGCTCGGATGGAGGACATTTCAAATACATATAATATATGCGAGTTCGATCAAAATAGGAATCATAGAAAAAGAAAAATATATATAACGCTATAAATTTCCATCCAGCCATAAAGTATAATTAATTCGTCGTAATAAAATTATAATAGTAAAATATGTGAAAAATTATTTTTACAAAAATCAAACGAAAGCTTTAAAACTGTATAGTATTACCTCCTTCTATTTTTTCCCTCTCTCGCTTTCTCTCTCTATCATTCTTGAGCAAAAACAAAAAAAAGATCTAATTTCCTTGCACTATATGAACTTTTCTCCTAATATTTCTTGGTCAATATTTAATCCACGTATCGATTTTATCGAGAATTATTTTCTTTGATTCGTGTTATAGATATAGAATCGAAGAGAAAAATGAAAAATAATAAAATTTCGGAGGAGTTTTAATCGTATAAATTAGTGCGTAGAGGTGATATTATATGGACATTTTCAAAGAATCCCGTGCCAAATAAATAAAGAAATTTAATCGATACTGATAAACTATTTCTTCATGGCCGCGTCGTAGGGTCCGGAGATAAAAATCAAGTGCCGTGTATTACTTCAGAGTTATTCCTGCTATTATTTAATTTTAAATGGAATTGAGAATAAATTCTAACTCAATATTATGGAGACCAACAATACTTATTAGACTGTCTGAATCTATAGTTTTAGGATAGTTTATAGGTAATACTATTAGAATATGAATATATCGGAGCTGTTGACATTGGGACCTTTGAACGATTGAATATGATAATAATACGTAAGAATACTGTAAGTTAATTGAATAGTATCTTGAAATCATTAATTTGCTATATCTAAAAACTAATCAATATAATTACGATAATGAAAAACAGAAAGAAAAGCTTGATATAGACCAATGAGCTATTCGACTATTCCCGTCATGAAAATACTAATTTTCAAAAGATATCATTCTCATATGCATTCACTGATTGTAATTTCTTATGCCGATGAATTTTAATCACCCCGATGACTTAATATTTCTGTAATCTTGTTACACTGGAAATTTCACCATAAGAAATAAAAAATAAGATGATAACTATTGATTGTATAGTAGAATTATCTATCACGTAAGAGTATGTTTATAATATAAGAATAAAAAATCCTATGCCAAAATTATAAATTTGGTTATCTAAACGAAAAAATGAAAAATGACAAACCCGTTGTAGAATCTAATAAACGTTTTCCTGTATGAAATCCGAAAGGTGAAACATGAATAAAAATAAAAAAACAAAAACCCTGGATACATGTCCGAATCCGAAATTTCGTCCTTCCTAAAATTTTTCTCCTTTTTCTTTCCAACTGTACCCAGAATAAAAAAATTTTCCCTATAAATTCCGTCAAAGCTTCCATAATTCGTGGGCAGCCATCTGGGCTGTGGGATGAAAAAAAAAAAATCCATACCAGGGGATGTTGGTTCCACCCATCGATATATTTCAGCTACCTTTGGGTGTCAAATTTTCGTTTAACCGGGATAAAAAGGGGCTACAGTTGAGGGTGAAAGACTAACCCATATATCCCCATGCAGATTATAACTATACGACGGTCACAGAAAGATGGAAAGGTTAGGGTTTCAGGGACCTGTTATCTTCAAAAATAAATAAATAAAAAAAAGGTTCAAAGGAATTACGGTTATTTAGGTGTAAATATTTTCTACCCGTATTCGAACAGTTAAAAAAAACAGAAAAGTTAGTTAAAAATAGATGAGATATGGTAATAATTTTTTTAATTTTTTTTCGTTCATCGGTGAAGAAAAATTGCAATATAATCCAACAAGCTCGGGTGCATCCCATAGGTTTTCTGGCTTTACTTTAGCCGTCTTAGAGATTCACAAGATTACACCTACCACTAATCTTACGGGTGAAACGAGATCAAGAAACTTTTTCAGACTGACTTTTTTACGGCTTCTTTAGTCTCCCTCTGCAGAAGAAGACGAGAGAAGTTCCTCGCGCGACTAAAAGGTTGTTCGGATTTACTGCCAGCCTTGAGATTAAACTTCGCTCAATTAAAGCTCGCTGTATATTATATACACCGCACAAATAATTGCGTGGAGTTTTTTTTTTTGTTCTTTTTTTTTCTTTATGATTTATTCTTTTTGTTATTCTGCCTTCATTTAATTGTCTTATTCACTTCTGGACTCGAAGTAGACCGCTCGATTTTATCGACAGATATACAGTAAAATATACTCTGAATATTTATCAGAAGACTGGTGATGAAATTATCACCACTGTACTAGGGTGTACCTGCATAAAATATGAGTTTCGCTGTAATATTCGTGTGTATAAGGCAATAAGTGAAAGGGGTAAAAATCGATATCAGGTCACAGCCCGCATCTAATCGAAGACAATAAACTAAAAGGAGTAACAACATAAATATTCAAAGAATGCACACTGTGTATATTTGAGGGTTGTGAAATTTTCATAATTGTATAGTTTCTCTTTGACTTGTGGAATATTTGCAATTTTGAGAGGTGGTAATTTGCAAACCCTGAAGTCAGGGCGGCGATGTTACCGGCAAAACCGCTCCCCGGGAATCGGTATATTCAAGGTAATGTCGTACAAAGTCAACTGTGTAGTGACGTGAAGTAAAATTACTCTTTTCCCGCGAGACAAAAGGAACAAAATAAAAAGAAATAAAGAAATAAAAAAAATAAGGGGATAAATTGACGGCGCGAGAAATAGGCTATCTCCTCTCCAATTACATTATCGTGTCATCCTGTTTCTTTCATTCTTTTTCTCCTTAATACTCCCCTCGGCATCATATAAGCGGGAGAGGCACGAGGGATCAAAAACAATTCAAAAAGCAGATTGAAAAAAAAGAGAAAATTGTTAAATAAATACGAATAATGGGAGTTGCGCATTACTTCGATATCAGAAAGTATATGGAAGCTATATAATCGAACTCGCAAACGCGAAATTATCTTCTCCTATCGTACCTTATTTATATACGTCCGTATTATTCCATTCGCGAATTCTGTAACATAACAAAAGATAAATGTATTTTAATGGAACACTGCACCGTGTAGATATTTGATATGTGTATGGAAAGAACTTAAACCCTCCCAAAAAATCAGGGTAAAAACCAATCGGTTGAGTTTTCGAGGAGTTTTCGTTACTGTGGCGAATTAACGACCCATATTCTGTCTAAGGAAGTGGATGGTCGTCGTAAAATAGTGAGCGTATATTATCCGGTCAACTTCGCGTGTTAATGGCGACTGTCTGAAATGCGCGAAAATTGGATGACTGGACTTTCAACCCTGTGGCATACAAAATTTTGGTTTATTCACGCTTATAAACGCACCGCATGCGTTATAATCTTGCCGGAAGTAGGGCTAAGTATTTAATATCGGATGTATGATTTTTATCCACGCAAAATACCTAGTCAGTCTACAGGGAAGGTCGTGGTATGATTTTGTGGTAAGGTTCAAAGTTTCACAAGCCGCCAAACCGCGAATCCACCATGATGAAGAGTAAATTATGAACACGTATAGCTCGTGTTTCAGGGGTAGTACGGATAATATATGTTATACAGATATCGGATACTGGTTTTATTGCAACTTTGGGACTTGCAAAGATGAAGAAACAAAAAAAAAGAAACAAGAAAAGAAAGAAATGAGAGCAAGAAATAACACAGTACTCTGAGAATGAGAAGAGAAAAGTTCGAGAGGGTGAGAAAAAAAAGTGGAAGTAAAACAACAACGACAAGGAAAAACCCTTGAATGAACCAACTATATACATATACCGATGGCTCCGAGGGGACGAGCCAAATAATCGAACGAGAAAGTTGGAAAAATCCAGCGGAATACGATACACGTGATGCAAGACTTACGATAAAAAAAATAAATCTAGGTTACTCGATCTACGCGACGTTTTCTTTTTCTCGTCGCAATTCTGAACCGTAATGAACAATTTCTTTCAAGAATTCACTTCGTACGTGAAACCTTGAAAAGTCAAACGAACGTAATGAAAATAAACGTAAGAAATGAATACAGAGGAGAATATTTTTGCGGTACCGACATGTGAGAAGTTAGCTTTATGTAGCGATTTCATAAATCAAAGTCAACGCGGGTTATCGTTATCTAGCTTGGATCGAGCGAGGGGTTGATCGCGCTGATCAATTGTGCAGAAGAGTAAGAAACAAAAAAAAAGAAAAAGACGAAAAAGAAGAATGAAGTTATCGTGCAATTTTATTTCGGAAGCTGCAGCAGCAATCTGATTTCTTGCGTGTACATATAACACGTAGAATCAGAATCGGCCACCGCCGCACCACGTTCAGTCGACAGGGAGAATGGATGAAAGGGGAACAGGACTATAGGGTGATAAAAACGGCGGGGAAAAGATTGCTTCTTACAATAAAAACGTGAAAAAAAAAAGTTGTGACGATCACGTAGAGATCCTACAGGATCCGCAAACTACGACGTAGGATTTTAGGTGCAGTAATCTCCGTCCAGCGACTTATATAAATAGCCATTCGTGATTCGTTCGATATATCATGGGGGTGTAAAACGAGCCAATTAGTACAGGACAAATTCTACACTGTAAGCCACGTTAAACCCTGCAGCGTCTGATCGCTCTACACACGAAAATCGGAAATGCATGAAAATTCGTACATAGGTACCTACCGTACATGTTTACTAATTACTTGATCACATGGGGTACACATGACGTAAGTATACCTAAACCGTGCAGGTAGGTATCGGTCTGGATCTAGATAAACCTTATACGATGTACACGTATAACGTAAACCATCCCCTGCAGCAATCTCGGTTCGATTATCTCCCTGATTTGAAGTAGACAACGTTCGCGCGCATCTGCAACTGACAGTATTAGAGCAGGTGTCTCTATTTATAAAGGTAATGATACTCCTGCCGTTGCGGTTGGAAATCAAGAACCTGTCGTTGCAGCATCCCCGATCTTGTTAAAATATGTGTTAATGAGTCGAACATGGTTCTTTTTTTTTGTTTTCTGTCTCTCCTGAGTTCCGGTATAATAACAGCGTTAGGAACGACTTATTATTCAGGTTCCATCGGTGGGAAATATCGTTTAATTTTTTCTCGTTAAAATATCCAACTAAGATTAATGCCGGGGATTTTTTTTTTAAATCAAGATTTATGACGGGAATTTTTAATGCATTAAACTATATCGATGATAATCGAGAACGATCCATGAAGAGTACAGTTCATCACTCTTAGAATTTACCGTGTTATGCATAGTAAGTTTGAATATAAAGATTTAAGTCTGTTCAGAATGGTTTCAGACAGAATTTCAGACTTGTAGTACATCAAGTTTAAATTAAATTGCCGAATCAATTAGGAGGAACTTTGGTGTTCTATGTATAAGCGATGCCTCTTATATGCGAGCGAGGATAAGCTCGGAGTATTTCCGAGGATTTACTATGTAAAGCTATACGTACATATAACGTAGTTGGCGGTTTTAATCAGTTAGATCTCTAGGGTTTAAGAGCGAGCTAATATTCTGACGGAAATTTCTCTTTTCATTCATCTACGCTATCTTTTTTTTTTGCTGTTCTTTTTTTTTGTGATTTCAGATTTCTTCGAGGGTTTCTTTCTAGCTTTTACTTTCTTCCTTATTCTTCCCTTCCTCCAGTATCAACACGCCTCGACAATACCTGAATGGGACAATATGTTCCGTCGTATATCGTCACGAGAGACGGCTCATAGTAGGAGAAAAAAAATTTTCAGCCAATCCTACGATATTGCCACAGATATAGGTATGTATAGTTGCAGTAAATTTCGTTCTGCTATACAGCGAAATAAGAAGTTCAATCGGATCACGCCACAATTCATGACTCGTGGAAATTAATTATAATGTGATAGGAAACGTCCAGTCGTGTTTCTATGGCAAAGTGGACGTGTCATAATATGTGACTAATAACTTGAAGTTGTATAGAATTAAACACGGTTGGTGAATATCGCTAATTATTAGGTCAGAGTGAGGTTCTAATTTCTCATTAACTTCAGGTGGAGTAAATTAAATGTATATTGTTTCACGGCAAAGTTTGATGGAAAGTTAATTCAATGGAGCTAAAAAGTTTACCTCACATTTATGTTTTCAATAGAATAAAATCGTTATACCAAGGGTGAAATTCCATCAACCCGGATCTGATTAGGTTTGGAAATGAAAATATTTACGCCCGATGTCGGTTGGTATTGATTGACATCGGAATAGCTACCGTGAGAAAAAAGTAATCGGCCCTCGAATCTTCAAGAATCAATATATTTTTCACCATCGAAAAAGCTATTCTTACTTATTGAGGAAAGCTCCGCATTATGCGGTATGTTGGAATAAAATTATTACTCTCATCCATCGTTTGCACACGAATGCGGTAAGTATCATGATTTTACATCGAATAAAAACTGGAAGCGTCAGTTCCACTCGGCAATTCAATGTTAGTGTTGCACTTTGCACTCAAGTTTGATGCATTTCCTGTGAAATGAAACCATATGTATGTATAGGTGTGTTCTTGACCCGGGTTGACGTGGGTAAGCCGCGAAGATGTGGCGAGGTAGTTTTTAGAAGTCAAAGCGCATCGCCGGTGCATGTACACTGTTATAAATATAGCATTGTGTCGTGTGAAGTTGAAATGAAGACAGTGAAAGCTCGACAATTCCACAGCTGTGGGCTAAGTTGGTAAAGTTTTCACCGTGGGAAAGAGTTCCGCAGGGTTAATGACCGGACAATGTCCGTAGCTTCTTATTTCTATACCTTTTTCGTCTGCATCCCCTCGGAGCTTTTACTTGTCATGGTCGTGCAGGGGTGTAGGTGGAAGCTCACCGTCCGACGAATAAAAGGCTGAACATAGGTATACATACACACATTTACTCTTCAGCGCCATTTGAAGGGTGGATGTCATTATTTTTTCATCTTTGCTGGAGTTGCAGAAAATAAAAGAAATTAGCACAAACCACTGCAGCATCTATTCTACCTCGTAAAATATACGACGTAACGTTTTTTGACCTTTTGTTTTTCTTCATTAACAATATCAATGAAAATATATCAGGTGAACTACTTTAATTTTCACCCCATCGTGAATGGTCAAGCATTATACGAAACCTTGATGGCAAAACGTAGGTAAGCCCAGCTTAATAAGCGCTAGGAAACAAAGAGGATCGGCATACTATGGATATGTAACGTATAGGTACCTGTATATATGCCCCCCGCAGAGATAAGCTGTGGTATAGATATACCCTCGAAGTCTTTGGAAAACCAGAAGCGCTCTCGTACGATAAAAAAAAAGAGAAGAGAAGGGCAGGATAAAATAAAATAAGGTAAACTACGCGAAGGTATGAAACTAAATTTGGAAACTTTACGTTGCACGATATATATATTTTTCTTGCTGCACTGTGTTTAGCGAAAACATTTAGAGCGAAGCTTTGTTTATTTTGTTGGTTATTTTTCGTCGTAGCATTTGCTGCCACGGAATATCCTATTCCGGAGAAACTGTGTGTAACATTCTTTTTCTCTTCTTTATTTTGAAGGATTTTTCTAGTATCGGATCTCTTAAAGCTGGATATCCGCACGTTGAGCTTTCGTTGAATGGAAATCCTTAAAGTTCAGAATTTTCTCCATGCAAATAGTTTTTCGTTACTCACCAGATGAGATGATGACATTGCAGGAATAGAAATTTCATCTCGTACATACGTATAACTTGAGTTCTCCTGCTTTTCAACGAAATTGATACAAGCTGAATTCATACCAAGAAAGTAGTAAGTAAAACATTCGTTTTCAACTTGCAAAAAAAACCTTAGTATTCACGATCTTTGAATTGATCTTTAGAATTGTTATTTTTCTCAGATTGGAATAGTTTTTTTTTTTTACAAAACGTTAAATATCACTCGGAATGATTGGACATGCACAATTTTGGGAGGTTGATTGTTTCGAAATCCATCGACTATAATTAACACAAAACATTATAGATACGAACAATTTATATGAGATGATTTTCAATCAAATTATTATCATTTGATTAATTGGCCGAGATTTACAGAACATTAATATTTGGTACACTTTACAAAATTATAAATACATTTACGTACATGAAATGCTTTAACACAGTATAATGTGTGCACACTTGCAGGATGTTTTTCACTGATCTTTATATCACAGGTCACTAGCTGATTACAAATTTAACAACTGTGGCGCCTTCGACTCTGATTCGAGACTAGATTTTGAACCGATAAGATTATTTGATACGTACCTATGATAACAATTATTACGAAGGCCATACCTTACATCGTTGATAATCTTCCAGTTATAAAAAACTTCATCTTCTGTCGGTTGCATTTCCAGAAACAAATCGGGTCATCTATCTCCGCTTAGCTGCATTCAAAGAAACATGAAACCAAAACGAGAAAGAAAAGTCTTAATCTAATTTAAACTTCGATTTACATTCGGAATGAGGTTGCGGAATACATGGCATGTACATATAATGGCCCGCTTTTGTAAAATCATTGCGAAGCTATTAATCTTCACGTTTTAAATAAATAAACGGATAAATCTTACAAATTGAACGATTGGAGGATGAAAACGAGGAGGGTATCGAAAGCTCTGTCGGACGGGGATTTGCGTACTCTTCTCTCATTGCCCGTGAAAACGATAAAATTGGACAGCTTATATATACAATATCATCGGTGTAATTTTTTACGACGTTATGGGCAAGACTTCAGAAAAAACGAAGACGTAAGAAAAAAAAGAAAGAAAGAAAGAAAGAAAGAAAAATCTGGTGGAATACATTTTCGAATATCAAACGATGAGGACCAACACGATAATATATTGCTGCAGTCTCGATTTCTTCTACTTTTTTTGCTCGAGCAAAAAAAGAAAAAGTTGCCTGCGATGGACCAAAGAGTCTGCAAGAAATACAGAAAATCTCATCGTCAGATTGAATGTGAGAAAAACTTGTATAGAATATCATCACACGATTTTTATACGCGAAGTTCATGGATGTACAGAATCAGAGTTCGTATTCTATGACGAGTTGACAAAGCTGGTTAAAGCTGTCTGGTATTCGCAACTGACATTAGACGAGACGGTCATTTTTCATTTTTAACGACGTGACTGAGTTCCTAATATATTCGGTGAAAATCCTATCTATATAGGTTTTTTTTTTTTTATTGAAAAAAAGATCAAATGAAATGAAAAAAGTTTAACGCGTACAAACTTTTGTAACCGATGCATGAATACGATGATCCCATATGCTCCGACTGGATATATAGTGAAAGAAAAAAAACGGAAAAGATCTAAAAATTATTAAAAGTGACAAGAAAAGTGTAAGCTCAATGAATATAAACTGTAAGTTTTTCTGTAAGATTGGTTCAAAGCAACTGTTTGTCGTTTTTTGTAATTGATATAAAAGAGGTTGTATACAGATGGTTTGAAATTGTCGTGATTATGCAGTTGTGAGTGACACGTAGAGCAGGTCTTGTTATTTGTCGTCTCGATGCCCCCGATGTGTAGATACTGCATATGCAATTTAACTGCATCAACATTGCTCATATCATATCGTACGTGTACTTATAAACAAGGTACACCAACTTTGCTCTTGAAAAGTCTGAGTTAATTTCATTTGCGAGATAACACAACGACATCGTCTGACAAGTGCATCCTTCGTGTGGGGTGAATCGCGTGTATGAATTACCCACACGTAAACGTTATCGTCAAGGGTCACTGACACAATTCAGTTAGTCGTGTCAATTCAGAGGTAAACGAACATCGCAGTGAGCAACATCATAGCGATTTAAAATGAAATCCTGCTCGGAAATGAAAAAACAGCCAGATCGAGAAAGAACTGTTTAGCAACGATGATTCGATCATTAATCTGAATTTACTGCAACTCTAACCACGTAACCCACGATAATTAATCAGACTAGGGACAGTCCTTTTAAATTGGTACAGGGTAGCGGGTTCAGAAACCCCACTTAATTTATTACGGTAGTACCACTAGGCGAGACAAATTCTTCGGACATATTACCGCGTCTAAAGAATACGCGAAGGGATTCAGATGAATCATTGAATTTCCGGTTCGGTTATTCGACTTGGAAAATTATTTCGGCATCTCATTGAGTCTGGGAAGCTTAAGCGCGATTACCTGCAGCAGGTAAATAAACCGTGAGGTATAAGCGAATTTGTTTCTCTCGTGGTCAGTCGAGCATTAATTATTTACGATGAGAGAAACTTTCAAATATTACAATCGTCAAAAGAGAAAATAAAGTCCATCGTCAAATACATCGTACAAAACGTCATCGACTTGCCCTGGGCAACATGAGCTACCGTATGAGCAGGACCGTACGGTGTACGTAGGTATCATAACATGCGGTAGTTGCCGCTTTGATATAATTCGCGAACACGACAATGTCCATGAGAAATGTAGGAAGAGATTGATCTAAAGTTGTTCAAGTTGACTGTTCAACCTTGTCGGTTAGTTATCGAGATATAATGGGTCAAGGTCTGTAAGATTCACTCGTCGTCCAGGGTCAATTCCGCGCCCCTGTAATCGGATAATAACTTGTCTCAATCCCAACGTGCTACTCAAGAAGGTTAGTTGGGTAGGAAAGCTGATTTCTTTTTTGCTGTTTTCATTCCAATCACTTGTTAAACGAATCATAAATAACATCGCAAAGGTTCGTACGAAGTAACTACTGAGAATTTTCAATTACTTCCGTGAAGAATTATCCGATCACAAATAACATGAGAAAAATCATAGTAGCCGCCAAGATACTTTGAAAATTTGAAAACCCATCTGAAGTTTTCCTCGAATTTTTATGTTTCCTATACTCATTCTGTCGAAAAATATTTTTTACCTTATTTGACTGAGGTATTGCATTTGAAAAAAAAAGAATTGGTGATTGAATAAATAAAATGGAGGTTGCCAGCGTCGTTATTATAAGGTAGTCGCGCTATGGTTGTCTAGTGTTTAATTAATTTACGGAGAACAATCGCGTACATTTAATGAATAATATCATAGCAAATAAAATACCAAAGAAGATATCACGTCATCACATGAGGAAGAGAGTATTAAAAATTGATTCGATGAAGCATGTGTAAGTCGCGCTGTATCAGATTATTTAGTGAGCCTCGATCAACTGACGAGAATGTTAATCAGGATTTATGCTGGTCATCATTACTTATTGTTTTCTGAAGTTGATTATCAGATTTGTGATAATTTGAAGTGGCGATGAAAAAAAAGAATCTATTCTACCAGTTCTCCGCGTGAAAATTTACCACAATGTCAAAACCCAGGGTCATTGGCTGCTACCATATTATTCGTGTGATCGATACGCGCGTATGAAACTTCCCACTACGAATCATCGTTCGATCGCGACTAGCCGTAGTCACAAAACAGTCGCTTCGTTGGTACGATGGAAGTCGGAGAAAACGGTATTCAGGAGTACGACGAAAAGTAAGTACAGTAACATTCATATTTTAATAACTCACTCAAAAAAAAGAAGTCCGATTCGCTGGTCTGGTTTGAAAAACTACACAACTACGACAGAAAATCGGAAAATTTCTGCGTCGAAAAATGAAGTTCGAATTCGTTGAAGTTTCATCACTGAATGTGAAAGGCTATACTCATAAACGACTACATTTTGTTTTCGAATAAGAGAGAACTGAGTAACTGAAGACTTATGTAACTACATCATGAAGAGCCATGATATTGTGAACTAAAGGCCAAGGTTGACGAGTACAACTGTGGGATTTTCATGGTTATGAATGACAAAAGTAAATTCATAGAAATATTTTCACGAATACTCGGCACCTACGCATTTTCAAATATCAAGGTGAACGCCATCTTATCTATACTAAAAGCTTTAACCGTTCTTGACATTCGATTATATTCCGAACTTGCGTGGGCGGACTGTGCCCGATCATTGCACCGATTCGGACTTTCCATAGTTCGCAGATTAGCATTCAAAAAGTTCATCAACTATGAATTAAAGTAATGAAAATATTATGGCCATATAATTCGACCAGAATTAATAGCGGTGGGAATTATATATCGTACTATAATGTATGCATACATGTAAAATAATCCAGCGCGAGCGGCGCGCGCCTGTTTATTTGGCATGTGTGGGGCCAACAGGTTAGTATAATTGTATGATTGTGGTACACTATATTAAGCTTAACTGAGTCACTATTTATATGAGCGCGGACCGGCAAATCTCTTACTCTGCAGACGACGGCTAAGCCTACGTAGCACGTTTACAAAGTGTTCCTATAAATTTATAAAGACTTATTTGACAAATCAGTGAGTGATCACTATATGCACTCCAGTGCATCGTAAAACATACGTGCATTCCAAAAGACTTATATTTTATACAATAAACGTCGCGTTTCACTGAGAAAGATTGAAACCATAAGAGGCCAGTTAGACTCCACTGAAAAAATGAAAATGCGAAAAGATGATAAAATAATTACACGATAAAGTGAACGAAAGAGATATAGATTTAGCAGAACTTTTCTCATTAGACTGATTTATTTTTAATTTTTTTTTTTTCAATTATACTTGCAATTACCGCACCAAAGAGAACAATTTTTCACCTGTTGAATACCCAAGTATATCAGTGGCAACACTCGGGAACTTTACCTACTTCATAAGCTGAGGGACATAAAATACACCGTGCAGGGGGTTGAAGGTGTTCCATTAATTTTTCGAACCCAATTACAGTCACATTCAATAAGTTGCAAGATAAATTCGGTCAAATGGAAAATCAACTAGCAAATTATAACGACGGGTGTGAAGACTGCAGTGTTGATTAAGTCGCGAGTGAAAAGAAAGAAAGAAGATATTTATCCCAACTGACAATCCATAGACTGACAAAAACAAAAAAGGGACGAACGACATTACGGAAGTGTGTTCAAAGTACAAACGATATTACTAGTTTTGTATACCTACCCTCTTCATAAACGATGGAAAAAAGCCTGGGGTAAGCCGATAAAGTTTGTTAGACATAATAAACTCTCGGTTATATAATAACTTTGAAATTAGGCGGAGAGTTGTTCGATTCTTTTTGCTTCTCATTTTTCTTTGTTCTGAATGAATATAGAAAGCATGTTGGGAAAGTTTGTGGCATTGATTTATTCTCTATTGTTGCGAATATAATTTACGTGATTCAGAGCAGTGCTTAAAACAAAAAAAGTTACCAAGATATCTAATCAAGAGCTATGTATTCGTTAGTAATTATTTTCCCTCATTATAATTATTCAACCAAACTTCAAATTTCCATTCTTCTCGCAAGTTACCCCACAGTTTGATTACGCGACGTTGTCATTCCCTTTATGAATAAACGCGAAGACCGATATGTAAATAACTGATAACTCGAATGAATTCAAAAACCTAGACTTACAAAAGTGGAAGATAATTTTCTTTTTTCTTTCCTCAGACACGAAGCTCAAATCCTTCTGAATTCGGGTCATCCACGAATTCTAGGACCGATCGTCAAAAATGAGAAGGAAAAATATCCGCCAGGCAGTAAACAAAATTCCGGGAACAAAACAGTCACATCGAAACAGCAAGGGTCCAATTCCAGAGGGGTCTTTGCACAGGTAAATTTTATCACCCTTGTTTGACTGCTTGATCCTCTACAGGGTATACGTACTATGTATACTGTAAGGACTACGTAGTAGTACTATGTGAAAGGACGCATTTTCACGGAATGTATTTCGCGCGTTTCTTTTTACGTCAAAAAAAAAAAATAGAAAAAAAAGTAAAAAAATAGAAAAGGGAACAGACTGAAGCGGAAGAAGAAAAAAAAATCCACATCACAGACGAATATTTCTCACAATTTTTCACCCTGCACTCAGAGTTGGAAGTGCTTCGTGAAAAAGTAAATCGGCCACTAGAATCGCGTCATCCCTTTCACGAGAGGTTCCGAGAAACGGCCTCATTGGCGTAGAATAATATTACTACCTATTCACGCACAGACAGGGGTTGGAACCTTGGAAATGAAAAGATTGTATTTTATACTCAAACAAACACAATCTACTTGTGCATATAATCTTAGAATTTTCCCCGGCAGGAAATTCACTCTGCATTTTTTCTTTCTTCTCTTTTTTCCCATTGATTCCATCAGCTCTTCGAGTGTATATCGATAGAGTGGCGCAAATGAGAGAAAAAGAAGAAATTTACATCGAATATTAAGGGGTGGCATTTCTAGCACGAGGATTCAAAAGATTCAAAGTTAATAGACCAAGGCGTTAGATTTTCACCCAAGTAGTTTTAATTCAATAGAAAGTTTTTCTATGTACACCTCCAGGTACTCTCGAAGCGGTTCAGATAAGATCCATGAAGAAGGATTTAATCTCAATACACTTAAACCCGCCGGATTTTGTGGTATATATATAATATAATTTAAATACTAACCCCTGTCAAGACCTGAGAATCGTAAAGACTTTGAGCTTCTTTGAAAATAAAAAAAAATAAAAACGAAAGAAGAAATTCAACGTCTGGGGTTGAACGTGAAAAGCTCCTGGATTCCATGGCCCCTAAAATACAGTTTCAATTAACCCTTTTTATACTGTACATACACAACCATCGTCGATGAATTCTACCGTACAAAATCGTCACGAAACCGCAAGCTGTCCAAACAACAAACTCTTCACCCTGTGTTTTTTTCCCCGATGGCTATCTATAAAGCTCGTAAAAAGCTTTTCAATTTTTCCGTGCACCATTTTAATCCAACCTCTGAAGAGATACTCAAAAAAATTTAAACCTGGGATTAAGATGAAAAAGTGAAAAGATAAAAAAAAGCTAACGATGTTCTGAGCTGAAAATAATGATCCCATCTTCATTGTTCGTCTCAGCTTCAGCTCGTGTCTTTTACTACATGGGCCTGGGGGACCGTTTGAGAAAAAGTATGGCGTGGTCCAATCGGGTTGTTGTATATAAGATAGCTGTATATCTCTGAGGTCGTTAGAGTTTACTGTGTCGTTGAATCTAACTACCCTGTCGGATAACCCAAAGTTTCGTTTTATTTTATTTCTCAACTGCAAAGATCGGCCTTGATCTCCTTTGCTCCGAAAAACTGTATAGGCTGTCCGAAAATATTTCACCGGTGCAGAGATCGGTTCCTCGAATCCTTCCGCATCGATTTTCGCAAATACATCGTATAAGGGTGCGAAAAAAGTACCCTTGCATCTATTCGTTTCGCGGTCCTCGCGGACCAATTTCACGACTCGTAAGTCTTGAGGTCGCGTAACAAGGCGCCGCGGTGTCCCAAAGCGTCAGTTGTTATAATAAAAAAACAACAACGTGGTTCGAAAATCACAGAAACTTCGTCCCAACCCTTCCGAGTGCGATTTACATAAATTTTTACTTCATTTTATGTGTTTTTTAGTGCCTCACAACCGGAGCCGTTTTACTCTTGACGGTAGGATGTGGTATGCCGATAGGATTCAGCGCGATACTTCTTCCTCAATTATCTCAAGCAAATGGAACGATGCACGCAGATGAGGAACTCGGATCTTGGATCGGTGAGTGGATAAAATAAAAACTGTAAAAAAATATACAGCGACCGAAATCTACGTTTGATGAATTTTTTGGCAGGTGCTGCGGGGCACTTTTTTGCCTCCAGTACATTCATAATGCACAACTTGATGCATACAGGAACAAATGAAATGAATTTGTAACGAGGTTTTACTTTGACCTGTAGCTTTTCATCTCTGGATTGTGCACGTCTAACTTTGATCTTTCCTTTTTTCGTATTCCGCACGCGGGCCACTTCGGGTCGGCTGGCCACTCAAAAACCCTCGACTTTTAAAACGTTCCGTTTATTCCAGTATACGAATACGTCTGTCCCATATAAAAAAAAGGTAATTACAAAGGTTGACCATTGGTTGGATTGGCATTAGAATTCACTTAATTTTCCGGACCTCCCTTTCTCTCATTTGCAATGTTCCGTTTTATTAGCAGACTTATTTTGAATCGTCCGGTAGTGAGCACTTCAAAAACCGAAACATACGCGGGAGTTTGTAACAAAGGTTCAAAAAGATGACGAGTGGGTTGATGCAGAGCATTGCCAGACGACGAGAGTCTTGTTATCGTTGGCCAGATTTTTCTGCCAGGCGCAGCTTCAAAGCCTCGCAGATGATATATGAACATATGGGCACAAAATATCGTTTGCAATGAGAAAAATCTTATGCGTGCATAATATGAAATTTGAAGTATAAGTAGGTACTCATGTGTATCTTCAACAAAAAGCATGGTCGCACAATTGGGCCGCGGATGTGAGGCGACTTATACTGGAGATCAACATCGGTAGAAGTCATCTTTTACATTGACAGATAATGACTCTATTGGTCGTAAAATTAATTTGTAAATTGGCAAAGAAATTCGCGTGTGCCTCACGGGTTCTAAACCGCAAAGTTGCTGACCCAGATATTTTTCTATTGAATAATTTTTAGGGTCTGGACTATTATGCGGTAATTTATGTTGTAGTCTCGAAACTTCGCATCGTCGCGTGTTGGTACCAAAAGATTAACGGTAGCAAAAGCTGTTTTCATCATAACACGAAAATATCGAAGATCAATCGCATTCCCTTCCGCACGAGATAATGTGTATCGGTAAATAATTGAAATACTTCGTATAACATGAGATTCCCAAAATCATCCCCCTTTAGCAACTAGAACCTTAAATTGATCGTTGGTATTTGACGGTGTAATGAAATACATAATTTTTGTTCCACGGTGCAAAATTAAACTTGAGTAAACGTGAAAATTAGAAATAAAAAATACGTCATCACCCTTCGAAGAATTTGAAGCACAAACGTCAATTCATGCCCTCTTCTCGGCGGTGTCACTGACATAGATACATGTTTATTGAATAATTTCGTCTGGCCCGGCGGGCGCACGTCAAACGTCAGTCAATCGTTTGGATTCATTTAAAATACATTTATTTTCGTGTTTGTTATCAGGTCATGTCAATGGCTCTAAAAGGTTAATGTTTCGTAATTTTTTTCTTCAAATTTATACCGCAACCTCAATCTCGCGAGTGAGTGACCGATACCTAGACCGATTTTGTAATAAATTTGAGTGTCAAGGCTTATCTCATAAAAAGTGCATAGGATTGATTTGCCACTGGCGCGACGAGAAAATATTGCTTATCGGAATCAACCGGAGCTTTAATTATTTTCACGGTACGCCATCGATTGCGTTTCTGAAACTCGCATCAATCCTCAGCTGTGAGGGTGGAGTAATTTTTTTCAACTTCTACATCTGGTACAACGATTAACGCGAGGAAGAATTTATTGCCCTTCAGTTATAGGCGTTCCATACGATGACAGAAAGCAGAAGCCTTATCTCACATTTACTACCGTCCTTTCCGCCCAGTTCGACTCTGTACTAAACGGAAACATGTTATACGTATAGATGTAGGTAGAACCCGCACACCGGATGGAATAGCACCGGCTGGATATCATTTTCAGCTTTACGAATCATAAAGTTTTCCGTCGGACGTTAAGATTTCGGAATTTCAGTCACTCTCGTAACTTTTACTTCAGAATTACCTTCCGAGTCAATTTGAAATATGAGATTTCCATTCACTCCGCACGCTACCTGCACGACGAGGTGGAAAATATAATGCTGTTGCGTCGCTGCAACTAATAAAAATCAGGCAGCGATTCACCTCGTTGAAAAAAAAAAAAATCAAGTAATCTTTAAAATGGGACGCAGATCTTCCAGAATTTTGATCGCTACTCTTACTACTAATTATGGTTGATCGAATTCTATTTATTCTGGCTAAAGATACCATTCTTCTAATTAATCGCGTATCAAGTGTTCGGAGTTTGAATCAAGTGCCATTTCCGAAGCTCTCGAAGGGTGAGATTCAATGGCGCTAACTTCCCGAAACTCGGAGTAAGATCGGTCTAAACTCGTGGTAAAAATATCGATGAATATGCAAAGTTCGAAAATAAATCAACGTTCAAATTTTAACCCCAAACATTTCCGAGTTCAAAGTTGTGAATGAACAACGATGACACAAGCGAATTCATGCTCACCTCGTATACTATACAGATTTTACCTATCTCATGGAGTATAAGGAATTGAAAAGTGAAGAGAAGTAGAGTCAATAATCCGGTGACATCAGCACCAAGTTTAGCGTAGAAAGGTATACGCGGTGTTACGTATGTAAGACGGATGGGGTATTTAAGCGGAACGCGAGAATAAAGGGCTGGGTAAATCTTGTGCAATATGGATGACAACGGATAAACTTAAGCTACTATAGGAACAATTTCCGGAATTCTAAAGCTCTGCAGTGCAGGTAGGAACAGATTCAAATCGTCCAGAGATTTAAGATCGGATACATTTTGGCAGAGTTAAGTACGGTAACTTTGCAGAAGTCGGAATGGAAATGCGCGAGTGGAATATATGATTATTAGAAATATCAACGAATCATAGAAAATCATCGAAGGCCAGAACCGCCAAAATTGGACCCTGACCTACTAAACACAGATTTTTGCAAAGACAATTGAGCTATTAGTGTTAAGGGCGTTTTATTTCGTTGTTTCTCAATTATGGTGTGACAATTTGTTCGTTATGTACAATGATTTACTTAAACGTACATTAAGCGAATCGTCACGTAGGAAGGAAGTGAAATGTGTGTCAAGGTCACCGCATCACTTGACCTTTAGCTCTTAACACTTTTGCTTTTGCCCCGATGCAATGATAGATTAAGCCCAATTTTAACGCACGATATACGAGCCATCGCTATACTCAGACATATGCTACTCTGCAGCAACACTGCAGTACAAATCGTCGCTTGCACTTGATCTTTACTCTCATGATCGTTTTCGCCTTGTCTATAAACCGCGAACTCCTACTCTAGGTCAACCCTTACGCAACTTTAAATACACATAAACATTAGGCGTTGGGGGTTCTCGTAAGAGAATACAATAGAGAAACTAACCAAAAACTCCGCGGGGGGTCGAAACTTTGTGCACGTCTTTAGACTATATTATACGAATCACAAATCTCTTAATGAATTAGGACTAAAAGACAATGAGATAAAGAGCTGAGGAAGAACAATGTGCGTAGGGAGAGTTTGTTACAATAATAGTTTTTGTGGTACAATTAGAATTGTTCTTCCTGTGTGGGACTTTGAGGATTCTGTAGACAGCGATATATAATGGGATATAGTAGGTATAACAAACTTTCACAATTCTCGCGTTTCTCGATTGTGAGTAGCACAATTGTTATCCTCTTGTTTCTCGCAGTTTCGCTGGATTCTATATGTGTACTAGACCTGATAGTATAGCATTGGAAAGTTTGAATTCAAACTTGATAATCGTCTCCAGTGCAGCGTCGGAATTAGGGCAATCTTGAGAACGATGGAGTATGGTTAGTTGAAAAGTTCATTAGTCAATTGAATTTTTTAAAAACCAGTAATTGAAAAAGTTATTAAAAGCTTTCGAGTTTTATTAGATGAATCTTTGAGTAATGAAGTTCCACGCCCGTCACTTCCTAAACTCTTGTCTCGAGTTGCCTAGCTTTTACAACGGCGCGACGGACTGACTCCTATACGCTTAACTCAGCCATTTCATTTCGCCTCTTCTCATTTTTATTTTATTTCACAACCTCTTTGGCGCCCCCTTCTCCCTCATTCACACTCTCGAAGAGTATCAGTGTCTGGACCAATCTGGATGCTGCTATAGATACTTATTTTTCGCTATAAAACCCATCCAATCTTTTTCTGTACGTGGATATTTTGAACGAAACGAAGTAATCCGGAAAATTCCATCCGCGATTATTCTCATCCCTCGTGTTTTCTTTCAGATAATTTCTACAACGTGAATGTTTATTTTTACAGCGTCGGTACACAGTCTAGCAACACCATTTGGTTCCTTACTATCCGGTCCTTTAATGGATGCGATTGGAAGGCGAGGATCGCTGCAAGTATCTGTAATTCCGTTAGCGGCAGGATGGATCGTTATGGCTTTCGCACAAAATATAACTGGGATACTAGCCGGCAGAATAATATCGGGATTCGGTGTTGGTATCGTCGTTGTACCTGCTCAGGTAACATTTTTACTTGTATTTTTCCCGATAACGACTCACCGTAAATGAGAAAACAAAATCATTTCTATCGAAGTAACGTAACGATAAGTTTTTCGAACGAGTTCTGGAACCGCAGTTGGTGTACACGAGATTTTCTAGATTCAAACCCCTTTTTCCAGGCGCCAGGGGCGCATTTATAGAGTAATCAGAACTTTGTGATCTTTAATTAAAAGTAACCCCTTCTGGTCTAACGCAGCAGTGAAATGAAACGAAATTAAATGAAATGAAACGAAACGAAACACAACAAATTGAAGGGTTGCTTAAAGGTGCCGACTGTGGATCAAAGGCAAACGCGCAGCGGGATACCTTTTACTCTATTTTCTCTTTTTATTTCATTTGGGTAGGTCCTAATAGGTGAAATAGCAGATCCTAAGCTACGGGGTGCCCTTGTTGGTGCCCCTTTCGCCGCCTACAGTTTTGGAATTCTGTTGGTATACGCCTTGGGCGCAAACTTCGTATGGAGAACGGTGGCATTTTGCGGTATTATACCCGGGGGACTTTCCCTTGTCGCTCTCAGCCTCTCCCCTGAAAGCCCGGTTTGGTTAGTCAGACGACGAAAAACTGAAGCAGCTAGAAGAGCTCTGGCATGGTTCCGTGGTTCTGACATGATGCAGGTACACAATGAAGCGAAAAATTGATTAATCGTTTTATGAGTTCGAGAACAAAAATTGTTATTTTTGTCTCCCTTCACTTTTCAGGTTTTGAATAACCCTGTTCTTTGTTATGTACATGATTCAGGTGAAAACGGAAATAGCTCTTCTGGAATCTAGAGCGCGAGAAGACATCGCCCGTATATCATCAAGCGTCACTCTACGACATCAGTTTTCTTCGGCTCTCTCGAATATCTTGAACCCAGGAGTTCTGAAGCCCTTAGCAATAATCAACATATTCAATATCCTACAAGTCTCAGCCGGTACCTACTTGATCGTGTTTTACGCGGTAGAGTTCATCAGCGAAGTTGGTAATGATATTAAGTTAATAATTAGCACTCCCCACACCTCGAACTCGAATCTAAACATGAAAGAATAATTGTTTCCGTTTGAATTTCCCCAGAGAACGAAGGGATCGACCACTATCTCGTGGCCGTGATCACAGCCGTGGTAAGATTCGTCTTTTGTTTGGTAAGCTGTATCCTGTTGCTTACCACAGGGCGAAGACTTTTGGGAATTGTTTCCGCCCTTGCAACGGCTTTGACTTCTCTCGTCACGGCTGGATATTTACTAGCAAGAAAAGGACAGCTCTCGAGTGACATGGACGTGAGTATTTCAAAACCGGGTTGAATAATGTTTCGATATTAAAAATTGAAAGAAAAGACTTGTAATTAAAATGACAAAATCATTCTGATTCAAAGCTCTACATGATTGGGATCTGTATAATATTATACGTCAGTGCCAACACAGTGGGTCTCATGTGTCTTCCGGGTATTATGGTCGGAGAGCTTCTACCTCCACGAGCCCGAGGTATAGGAGGCGGGTGCACGTTCTTCTTATTTAACTTGAGTTTGTTTGGAGTGACAAAGGTGTTCCCGGCGGTGAGTGGTGAAATTTTCTAATTAGTGTAGAAACGCGAAAGTCACGAACAAACGTGTAATACTAGCTTTAGTTACCCTGGACTGCAGGGCCCAACGCCTACGTTAAATTTATCAGAAATTATTCGCACCGATGTAATAATTATTGGCTATGAAATTTCTGTGATCAAAATATCTGCAATAAACGGTATTTGTGATGTGTAGGTAAAGGGTGCGGTTGGAATGACGGGAGTTTTCACAATATTTGGTGCATCAGCACTTCTGGAAGCGGTTTTCGTTTACGTAGCTCTACCAGAGACGAAGGGTCGCACTCTTCAAGAAATCGAAGACTATTTCCAGGTAAATAATTTATCAATTAAATTTTCCATGGCCCGTTAACTACGAGAACATTGGTAATGAAGTTCTTTCATTTCAGGAGGGAAACATGCTATGGGTCACGAGACGAAGACAGCCGAAAATGAACCCCGTGAATACTGCTTTGATCAACGCGTAAAAGTTCACTGCAATTATAGTTCAATATTTCCAAAGGATTCTCACACATTTGTATTATGTAAATAGACGCAATTATATTTTTTCCATTTGGTTAATTAATTGACTAATTTATAGATAGAAAATTGTAAGATATATATGTTATACGGAATGATTCTCTGTTATTTTATATTTAAATACAATATATTATATTTTTTACCTTTTTCTTATAACGTGATTAGAGATTGTGCAATATAGGTGTAACGATAATAAAAGCCAAAAAAATGTGAAAATATTTTCTTTTGATTAACCAAATTTTTTTTACCTATTTCATTATAAGCAGAGAATAATAAATGGGAGGATTCGCGAAAAAAAAATCACGGGGAGGACAAGATCAAATAAAGTGAATTTTTTTAGGGGTGGTAACTACGAGAGCTCTAGAACTTCAGGGTAACGAATATTCCGACTTACTCGCGACTGAAATGCGAGAGATATCAGCAGTCTTACCATCTCAGGCTACGGGATCGACGGCTGCGGAAACAGCGGAGTCGATCCAGTTGCGACGCTGTCCACAGTCGGTATCAGATGGTTTTCTCTCGCCCCATTGGCGATCAATATACAGACATATATCTTTTTTTTTGAAAGAGATGTACCGCGAAAATAGAAGAATAGTTGTTTTCGACTCACCATATCCCAATTTTTCAGGAACCGCGAAAACTGTCAATGAAAGTGGACGAAATCCGTTCCTTCTGTCAAAGCCAATGATTGTAAATTTCCTTCAAAGTCTCCGTTCGTCATCTCCTGTTGATTGATACGTTACGTAATTCAGGATTAACGAAACCCATTCGATCGGGAAAAATATTCTTAAAATCGAACTCACCAGTTTAACGCAAATTATAAACGGCGGACAAGCTTCCGTGAAATGAATGATAGGGATGGGTCGTTCAGTTTTTTTCAACACTGGCTCGTATGACACGTAATTCTGACCGATTTTTCGTCGATCTACGTCGCAGAAAGCGACGACTTTGTTCTAAAATTATAAATTTTACGATCGGGTATCCAAGAATGATTAGCGACACGATAATTCCATTATTCGTCATTCAACGCTAGTGATAATATTTACTTTATTTTCCTGACTCAGACTTCTGAAGAGCTTTCTCCCCTGTTTTCCGGCGTTCCATATCGTCAGCTTATTCCACAGTGGAAGAATTCGATCTTGTAGGCGTGCGATTCTCAAATCCCAAATAGTATTCCTGATGATAATTGAGGTAGTCAATTATAAATATTACGATTCAGCGCGTTCGAATTTTTCCAAAATAATGTACTTTTCATAAACTCACTCAGAAATCGAGAATGTCGTTGCTTGAGGATGGTAAACGTATATCAAAATAGGAAAATCAACTTTTAGAATTCGTCCACCGAGGTCCAGGTGTGAATAAAAAAATATCAAGTCCTCTGGACAACCCCTACCAGCTTCCGAGAAACCACCAACTCTAAGGATTCAAGCGCCGAAAACACATCGTAACTATAGTTTTGAACGACAAAAATTTCCAAAGATTCGACTCACTTTTGAAAGACTGATTTGTGACAAAACCAAGTCGGCATGATGATCGTCGGCCCATGAGAAGTGTAAATTTGTTCCTCAAGCTTGTCACCAGTAATCGTGTTTGCCCAGTTTGTGAATCTTGGAGTAGCGTTCTCCGGTGATCTTTGAAATCGTCCTCCTACTATCTACTTGTAACCCATAATAATACTAGTTACATCGGATACACTAGGTCACATTCCAATGAATTACGTACCGCATTTTTTTTATCTTTGGCAACTTCGTACTGTGCTTGTATTCTGCAGGGCAGCATAATGTCATCCTATGATGTAAAATTTAGAAAGGAATTCTTTACCGTATAGCATCATTGAAAACAAAGAGTAACGAATAACGGATGAAACAAAATGAAGAACAGAAATCTGAATGTAATGGATATAAGATTTAAACATACCACATCCTGAAAGCATAAGAATTCCCCAGTAGAATTTTCGACGGCTCTATTTTTTGCGTAGCCGACTACAATCGAAGATGAGATACTATCAGACGCCAGCGAAAAAAAAAATTTATTCAATATTGGAATAGTTAGTCTTACCCCCTTTTGGATTGGGCCCTTCATTTTTGTGTATCCTTAGAGAAATAGATAACGACTTAAGTTTTGTTTCCCAGGAGTTCAATATCTCCAAGGTTTTATCGTTGCTCGAATCATCGCAGACTGAAACCTCAAGTTTCATAGTCTTCAGGGCAGTTTGCTTTCCTATAGATTCGAGGCAGGTATCAATCCAAGACTCTCCATTGTGAATCGGGAGTATTACGGACTGTAAGAATAATAAGCCACATCAATTGAATTGACTCACGCTAAACTATTAATTATGCCAAGAGTCAAAGGCGATAAAATTATACAAATTTTAATTTGAAAACAATAATCAGCGTTTATAAGCCCCGTTCAATTCAAAAGACGTTTTTTCGCGGGCCTCTGATATCTAAGCCCAAAGTATACTAAAATGATAGTGCGTGTCACGCAAACTATACCCTACTATACTTTGGTTCCCACGCCAGAGACTCGCAAAAAAAATGGCTACAGTTTGCGTGACGCGCACTATGTTTTTGGTATACTTTGGTACCTATACCATTAGCTCGCGGAAACATGCCTGTTATAACCGCGAATTGAGTGCTCCAAAATAAATCAGAAGAAATGAAAAAGAATGTACGATGGATAAAGTATTTCGCGTACCACTAGAGGTTTATCAGCATCCGTCTGCATCCTGTCAATGTAAATCACAGTCAATAAACAGTAAAAACACTATATCAGTGACAGATGTCAACGAAATTCGCACGTGGACTGGTTCGAAGCAGAACGCCATCAGCTGACTGCTTCTATATCGTAACAAACCAATGCTGCGCTGGCGCACAAAAACATGGCCGGACAGCGGTAAAGTTTGAAAGGGATAAAATTTAAGTAGTTAATTGTTAAAAGTAGATCATACATTCATCCATTTATCATTCGCTGAAAGGTGATACCTTGGAAACCATGAATTTTTTAAAATTAATTAGTCAATATTCTCAGACGATAGGACACGAGATCAAGCGTATTTTCATTGATTATTCGACCAATCGCTGCGAGGATGTTGGAAATTGAAAAGACGTCTGAGAATATTCGAGGAAGAAATGATGGAATAATAATGAACCAGAACCGTGAAAACGTAATATTTTTTTGGTATATTTAATAAGGTTGCATTAAATATATGTATAGATCCTTGGATTGGTTTTGGTAGATTCATGAGTACGGATCAAGAATTCATAAGTCCTGGGATTGGAAATACGCGACATCCGCAAGAAATCAATTAATGCAAATCCATCCCCACTTATCCTTGAAATGTATTCTTTGAATTGTGGGAATATAAAACTGATTCGGATCACTTTTCTTATATACCGCTTATTGAAACCGATGGAGAATGTAACATACTGTCCTCTGAGAGATTGCAGCCCTCGATCAAAGCTTGGCTGCTTTCCAAAATATGAAGCGCATACCGTGTCATAATATGTGATATATCATACGTGTGATATACATTCATGAGAGAATGCAGAGCAAACGATATTTCTCGTATCACGTCACCACATCCCATCGCACTTTCGCGTTTAGAATAACCCAGATTACGTACGTACGAACAATAGTCTAGTGAACATCCGATTTGTGCATTTCTAAAGCTTAGAGAGCCGCTACAAGATAGCTGAAAACTATCCATGAAATTGAGTTCTACAGAACTGAATAGCAGATTACATTCTATACGTATAACGATAGTATTGATCATGTATTTCCTCCTTTACAACTTTCGAAATCTCGATTTCAACGTGTGATTTTTTTGTTTTCTTATTCTTCTATCCTATTGGCTGATTTTACTTCCGAATTATGTACATACTCGACCAAACTTATCTTTATTATTGTTTCAGCGAATTGGACCGAGAAGAATCTTTCGAAATTCTTACGAACTTTTTTTTTTCATCCGCCTACGGGATGGAAGTGAGCGAAGTTGAGGAAACATGAGATACAGAATGATATTTTTTCGATATATCGCCCCCCGAAACTCTTTCGTTCGAAGTTTTTTTTACGACAAATCGATTAAGGGTTGGTCAATTATCTCAATTTTCTCTTGCAGCTACAAAGTAAAAGTTTCGTTCAATTTTATTATCGCGTGTCGTTATAATCCGCGTCAGAAATAAGTGTGCAAATATATGTCGGGGTTCCGATTCAACATGGAATCTTGACGATAAAGGTGATTAGGTATGTATCGCGTGAACCGGATCCTTTCATTATGCTTACTACATTCGTTGCTTTCATTTCTTTCCCTATTCGCAAAACTGAAATTCCGGATCCCAGACGTTCACGGGGTGAGAGAATTCTCTTCTGGTGAAAAATCATCTTACACCCATTATTCGTTTCCTGGATCAAATAATTTCCAAGAAATGCGTGTAAACTATAGAAAAAGAATTTGATTAAATTGTTCTAGATTTTGATATCTTATTTTTGTTTGATTTTTGTTATCGGATACTATGATCAAACATTGCGAACTTTATTATAAAAGTTTTTTTCCGTGACAGGAGGATCAAAAAGAAGCAGGTTTACTTTACGTTTTATTTTCTTTTTCGTAGACGCGCGCGAGCAAGTTCGCGTTCTAAAAATTTGTTAATACCATAGAACGGAACGTACGGAACGGAACGGACCTATACCATTATACATTTATACGCTGGGTATATCGTATTACAAAAAAGTCTGGAAGTGAATTAAATTTACCTCGAAGAAAATGTAGAGGTGAGTATATTATTTCTACTTTATAGGTCTGTACGATACATATACGCGATACGGGTGCACATACAATCTATACCGAGCCAAAATTAATATCGTTCAAACTTTTTTCTACCGATCGGTCGCGGCCAATCGTTTTCAGGTCAAAACGAAACTTATCCCTCGATCCTCGACTCAACGTCGATGGCTATTTCCACATAGCTATCTCACATGGCTATGTATATCTCTATATGGTACATAGGTATATCTAATACCTATCAAAACTTTGCCAGAACGACGCAGACACACTTTATCGAGATATACTTACTACGTCCGCGTATACTATATCGCGTAATGGCAAAGTCTGAGGTAATGCGATATTACATATTATATACAGGACATGTAGCTATCGGCAGCTGCATGATTTTCTCACTTTTATCCGCATAACGTCCTCAGAAGCGAATAAAATCTGCTTCTAATTTACTGGCGGTCGCGGTACAAACGGTCGTATCGATTTAGCGTTGGAAAAAAAAAACAGACGAAAATTATCAGATAAAGAATTAAAACAGTATCGTCTGATCTGAATATTTCTTTTCATTCATTCGATTCGTTTGAACATGGAGGTTTCAATCATTGCAATATATCGTAGTGAAAATCTCATTGGAATTAATGATCGTGCGTCTAAGCTGTAAATATATATTCCAGATTTATCTCGATGAATTAGGATACAGTGGGACTCGAAACTGGTGAGAAGGTGGGTTACTGGGTAACACCGAGCGCGGTGTCCCAAAATACGTTAATTAAGTCAACGCCGATCGATTAATTTGCGGTTTACCGAAAGCTAAAACCTTATCTTATTCCAACGGGGGTCGGACCAACGCCTACCGCTGATATCTTTCAACCGGCTTTAGACTGTCTCCAATCCTGCTACCGTTATTCACAAAACTACCCTGGATAACACCCACACACCCTTGTTACTTACGTACGTATATATGTATATCTAGATCGGTACACCTACTGCATTTCTCATTAAAATCTTTACCTCGTATGTGCCACACGCGCGTGTTACTCTTGCGAAATCTGCGACTGCGTGTAAGTAGAATATACATATATCTGTACATCGACGACGTACGTAATCAGCTAGGAGTATATAGGTATAGGTAATACCTAGCAGGGCGTAGTCGTGCAATCAGTCGATCTCGTGCAACGTGACGTCTGGAAATATAACCGAAACCCACCCCTTCGACATCGTCGTCGGGTATTGCGTATGCATATCGAGGTATAGCCGCGCCATAGACATTGTCAAAGATATATAGACGCGTGTATACGTTATAATAACCGTAGATCTTATGCCGTACATGCGCATCTAGCTAGTGCAGAGTAAAGTAACTCCTGTATTTCAGAATAGATTTTGAACCCGTGTGCTGCGCAGGTATTACGAGTACAGGGGTTATATGTTACATAGCACAGGTACACCTTATGTACAAAACGAAGCCGTGCTTCCACCTGAAGCTCCGTATATAGTAAATGGGTATACCTATATACACATCTAGTGTTTCCGCCCCCGCGCGTTTAAACATCTACATAGATTTTATACTTCGACGCTCTCTCTTACTTTAAAACATTTTCGGACGTGGAAGTATACGAATTTCAAAAATAGGCACACGACACGAGAAAGAGTTACAACGTAAAGTAACGAGCATACCTGATTCATGAGATTCAAAGTAAAATGAACAGAAACAGAAATTTCTAAATAAATAAAAATTTTGACTTTTATGTGGGAAACAATTCTTCAAACTTTCTACCATAAATCGAGAATGTATTGTTCGTTTTTTAATCGATGTACTCCGGAGTCCAGGTCAAAATAGGTGGAAGACGGATGCGGTAAATCTCTGAACGGACAGGAATCCGGAGTTACTCGCGTAGCTGGTTTTCGCGTGTCGTATTCACCCGTATAGTGGTTGAGGGTTAGAGGGGTGGTTGAGTAAAGAAAGAGTTACAGCTGGTATACCTGTGTGAAGTGGTATTGCCGGTTTCTACACATATATATATATATATATATATATATACGTTTTATCTAGACGTGTATAAACTATACGAGAGCTTTAAGTATAATGGGGTGTAGGACTTGGGGCGTGAGTCATTCGCGGTGGGTTGAACTTGATCGATTGCACAAAACTTGATTTTAACAGCATTAGGTGGTATTTCTTGGGTCAAGTGTTCCTCCTTTCTAACGAGTTTAGGAGCCTAAACCATAAACCCAAAGTTCCTGCCTATCCGGTCTAACGAATTTTCTCCGTTCTACCGAATAAATTCATAGGAAAAAACAAAAAAAAAAAACCATGAAATTCAGGCCTGTGCGTAGGTGAAAAATAGAACAACGCGGACAGTACCGGAAAAAAAAAGAAGAAGAAAATACTGTACATCATAAACAAATTACTCGAGAGATATCGTGTTTGAATTATGCAAATATATAATAAATCCTATTTCCTCGCTGCATATCCTCTATATTGAACCGGATCTCTAGGCGCAGGATAAAACGCGACGTACACCTGCATTTAAGGTGTTTCTATCTTACCTTTTTTTTTTTATTTTTCTGTCGCTTTTGCTTCTGTAAAATCCTCTAACAATAAGAAGAAGAGAAAGAAGATGAGCAAGAAGAACTGCCGCTAGAGTATCCAAGTAAATAACCTCATCTAGCTCTGGTGCGGTAATTACCTTCTGCAGCATGCCGAGCGAGGAAAAAGCGTGACTTTCTATCCTGCAGCTACGGGAGTAATCTGCCATCGAGTAACAAGGAAATAGGGAAGGCGTGATACGTCAGTAGTAATACTGGAGAGAATTTCTTTGATAATGTCGTCTTCTTCGTATGTAACAAGATGATAGAAAAAATATCTAAGGGTTGAGAATTATCGGGTGTGTATAGTACGTATACATGTAGATGTACACTCATTCATTCAAATCATGAGATTTTACGTTTCTTCAACATTTTATAAAAGTGAGGAGTGGGGGGCGGGGTGCAAAAGTGAGACGGTTGGATAAAAAATAAAATGAAGTAGAAAAAAAAAGGGAAGACAAAAAACGCGGTAGCTTAGTGTATCAGCTAGAAGAGAAGCGCGGGATGTGCGATATCCCACAGTGAGGAACCTACGCGTATAAGGTTGGTGGTGGGTGTAACGGGGGTGGGGGTGGTGTACCTTAATGATAAATTAATGTCCTCGCCTTAATGTCAAGGCTAACTGATCGTCTGCTCCAACGGGTAGATTTAGTCGCGCAATTTTTAATTAGTATCTCCCATAATGTCGGCTATTCAAAAGCTTGCTACCTCCACCGGGGATTGAAACGGAACAAAAACTAATCTTAGTTGGAATAAATTACAATTACTACTATATAGACAGGGTCTGCACTTTGTATTCAAAGATAACACCGTACCACGTGTCCCCGATATATTTTATAATTTTTAACAAAATCGCTTATACGGTTATGTCGTATCATAATCTCATGTCACCATACGTAAAACTACAATGACTGAAAAGTAGGAGTTGATTCGATGAAAGTCACTTTTGCGATTTGTCTTTTTTTTTTGTCATTTCCTTTTTTTCTTACGTACGTACTATACGCGTAGGAGAGAACGTCCCATCCCATGGGGTCGTTCCTACGTCAGAATTTTGGCGAATATTATATTATATCACATGAATATATATATGTGCTTAATGTCGGTATATATGTATGTACGTACAGTGTAAGTGTACCTAGCTAATGTTGTGCGTATAGCCAGAGGCTAATTTTCTCGGTTTACGATTCGTACTTGTTCGTCGAGTGACATTACGTTCTTATTTTCATCGTCTCGGAGGCAAATAATGATCCCTGAAACGTTGCGGGAATGTGATAACTCCCGACATCCGGCAATTAATAAGAAATTCTGCAGATACCACGGAGAACGAGAGACAAAAAATTACGCGTCAAACCACATGTACGTGCGTATTTATAAAAAAAATTGGAAAAAATATTTAAAAAAAATAGACAAAATCATTCTTCCAGTTGAATTACACCTTGCAGTGAACTGCTGCGTTAAAAACAAACAAATAAATAAATAAAATGAAATAAGATAATAATTGAGAGGATGAAGAAATAGAGAAAAAACTGTAAAGCTCGTTTCGTTAATGATTTCTATGTAGTGTAACGTGATCTTTACGGTGGTCCCGACGTAACCTGCAAAAGGAGTTGGGCTTCTTAGCCCCTGAACGAATATAAAACATGCAATATAAATTCCAGGCTGGACAGCTCTAACGCGTGGATTGCACACGGGTGGATAAGCATCGAGATTCCTTGGGGAAACCGGAGTGTAACGGAGAAAAGTAAGAAAACGCGAGAGAGAGAGAGAAAGTCGAGTAAAAAAGAATAGAAGAAAGAAGGTAGAGAAGGAAAAAAAAAATTAAGGGCAAAAAACAAAGAATAGACAAGAAAAAGAGAAAGAAAGGAAAAAAAATCATCTGGAAAACGGGGAAGAAATAAGCTCCGCGAACGTAGCAACAAGGGGCAAAAAACAAGTCGACTAGCAAAAAGAAGAAAAAAAAAAAAAAATATAGATAGAAAAGAAAACGAATGAAATAATTAAAAATGAAAGTAAGTGAAGCGAGTTAATTTGAACGAAACAAAATAATGTATGGAATGAAAAATTCCAGCTCCTTGACCTCCTCCTGTTTGAAGGGGTAGTTAAGTGCCGAAGTACATGCCTAGCATACGCGTCTGAAAAAAAATAAGTTTCAAAAGTTTCAAAGTTCTCGTTCTTTATCTCGTACCTAACATAATACACGTGCGCGGCGAGGAAAGAAAGCGCGATGAGAATTATCGAATTTTACCATCGGAAATATTCATACATGTTATGGCGGAAACTTTTACACGGTGTTAATAACGACGTCTCTCGAATGACTGCGGGTAACTTAAGCTCGGAGAGCTAGAGTGTCAGAATCCTGATTTGACGATTAATTTTTAATGAAACAAAATTATCGCCTGTTTCAAATTTGGTTTGAGGTCGCTTAAAGCCATCTGGCTGACGGATCCTCCGAGTCTAGGACCACGAACTAATTTAGCGAAGAAATAGGAGAAGGAAGAAATACTGCACTCGTTGACAGACCCGTCCACCGATACCCGTGGATATACAATTTGTCCATTCACGAACACCTTTGAAAGCGATATGAGAGTTCGGACGACGAGGCAATTTAGGAGAGGACGAGAAATCTACAACGCTTGCTTTATATTCCTATCGAGCGGTTCGGTTTCGCGCAGCGCGGCGTTTGCGGTACGACAACGACGAAGACGTCGACGACGCCGAACGTATCACCCGTCAGAATTCGAGCTGGTTACGATCACTGCGTTGTATACAAGATTTTGTTGTATATTCAACGACGTTTTATGTAAGGCCACGTTTGAACGCGCGTTACTCAACTGTCCGTATAACAAAATCAAGTATTCAATTCATTCGGACGATTCAGATTCCACGAGTTTTTCATTGCCGTACAATTTTTGTTTGGCAGACGTCCTTCTTTTTCATGTCTATAGCAGAGGAAGACTCATAAGTGGATTTTTCAAACGCGTAATCGAGTAGGTATAGAAATCACAGAGATTGAGGGTGCTGCACTATCGAGCAAATGGAATTTGCGGTTCAATCTGTATAATTAGAATTATCGGTACATGACCATTAAAATTAAATAAAGGATATACGGTACGCGTATGCACGTAACACTTCACACCACAGCGGTATTAATATTGCAGGGATTAAAAGAAGAAGGAAAAAAAGAAAATTGCATTTCCACTCCACAGCTGGTATTCTAAATTTCCATTTCTCTGTCGCGCCGTGGTTATATTTGCTCGGTAAAATTGTATAAAATTTTATACCGTAGGGGTGTGCGTACTGTATATTCGTTTCCATGGAGTATGAATATGTTATATACGTCTACCGGTCGCGTTATATAAGGTGTACGTGAACGTTTCAGAGGAGCGCTTTGAATTCGATGGGGAATGAATGAAATAGAGTGAACGGAAAATAAATAATATAAATAAATAACAAGAATGGAAAGAAATATATTCCCCGACGAAATCGTCCGTCCCTATATAAATTCCGAGGATATATTTCACTGTCCAACAAATAAATATCGCTTAATTGTTCAAACACGTTAACACGTGCCCAATGAGGTTATTTTAAAAATAGCTCATACCGAATCATCGCGAATAATATACGGTTTTTTCCCCTGTTTCTTTTTTCATCGTATCTCCACGATATCCTCAACGCGAATGTAGATTCGCATGGTATACGTACCTGTATTAATATTCTTTTGAAATCATGATCGATATATTATTAGCGAGATTGGCTTATACCTGTTGTTTGATAAACCAGAGTATTCTCATCCAGTTTATTATCGACGGTTAGCCACTCCGCCCCCGCAGTAGCGACGGCAGAGGTTGGCAGCGAGAGGAGCAAAAGGCTATGGAGGTGTGCGAGGCAGGGGGCTTTTATAGGGGATCGTCCTCGTAGCCCTCGCGGTAAGTTTGAAGCATCCCTTAAGCCGTACCGCACGTGCCGGGAACATCCGAAGCCGCGGTCGGACCGACTCGGCGATGACCTAGCCGATCGAAATTTTAACCGGCTAAAACCACCACGTGGTTATAGTTGATCATGCGATATAACTGAGAACAATTCAACAATTCACCAACCCCTATCAGCAAGTTCAGGGTCGTCAGACGTTCCGAAACTCGCGTTATACCAATTGCCCTATCGCTATGCTTTCGTCCTTATGCTTTCGAAATACTTTTCTTATCAATTTTTCACTTCTACATGAAAATCTTTTTCGCTCTTCTGTACACCGTGTATTTTCTCAAAATTTGTTTTACCTTTTATCCTTAAATAAAATTGGTGTCTGGCGTTCCCGCGAATAAGTCAAGAGCTGGTAGGTGAATATTGATTGGGGGTATTGGATTTCCCGTTGGTACAGCGCTTTGCTTTGGTTTAAGCGGTATTTCAAAATTTCTGTATACGTAAACATTACCCCGAATATAATTGTGCAGTGTGCATCGGTCTGTGATTCGGGCGGAATAACAGATGTAGAATAAATTTTGTTATCTTTGAACAGATGATAATAAAATTTATAGCGTGTTGTTGGGTAGGTTTTCTTCGATGCAGATGCTGCTTTTCTGATCGTGAGCTGGCTGTTCTTGTGCTCCGTTTTTGATAAGCGCATGCGTCGCGACGCCCCGTTGCAAATATGTGGCGTCGTGACGCTCACAGACGCCCAGTAACTCCCGCATCCCAGCACAGTGTACCGTGCCACATTCTGCCCCGTACCTTACAAACCTATTCTGCTACCGTCGGCGCCCTTTTCTCTTTGTTGCCGTCGTCATGACACCTGCAACAACGTCTACAACTCGTCTCATCGTAGTTCGTTATTATATTTAACACCTCCTATCGATGATCCGTTGATTAAACGCGGGGGAAGAGGAGACACGGTGGAACGTTTATATAAAAAAAGAGGAAATACAAAAAATAAACTCGAAAAGATAAGGTAAATTGTAAAGCTCATCTATACATATATAACTAACGCCATTCATTTAGCTCGTATATATCGCAACAAGCACTTTCATCAGAAAATTTTTCTTTCATCCGTTATCATTTCTTCTATCACATCATATCGTACGTCATGTACCTTGATCAAAAGGATCTATCGTGTGCGGAGTTTTTCCTTTCGTTTTTTCATCCGATAACTTTGTACACACTTTTTTCCCCGTTGATTTACTTTCATTGTGCACGGTTATTATAACTAAAAACTTTGTCGACCGCCGTTCATTTGACAGTCATATACGTGTATTAAAATATTACGTATATAAAATCGTAACAAACAGGAGTTTATAAAGGTCCGAAAATATTTCTCTTCATAACGCTTTGGAGGGTTGAAAGCTGTTTGACGTACGAGTTTGTCGTTGTATAGTAATAACAGTAATTAGTGAATAACGTGTCGATGTTCCACGTCCGCGATATGTAGCCGAGTGTTTTATAGTGTCGAAAGGGCATGAATATAAAAGAGAAGAAAAAAGAGAAGCAGAAAGCAAAAACTAAAAATAAATTGCTCAAAGAGGGGTTGATTTGAGTGAGCAACGATTTCTGTTTGACCGCGTATGTAATATACACCGTTGTACATAACACCCCTTAGGGCCGTTGCACGTATAGATACCCTAATATTAGCATTAGGAACGAAGTGCGCAAGTTATATAATACATGAAATACGCGTATATAGGTACAGGTATATACGTATATCTGGTCTAAATAAATTTGCATTTGTGCTTTTTAGTTGTCAGAACCCCCGGTGATTGATTGCCTCGCATTAAGATGGGGGTGGGGTTTTTATTTAAACTATGGGATCCAATAATTATAACGTTAACTAAAACTCGCGGGCTGCATTTGATGCCGAAGCAACTATACAACGTAAACTCCTCGATCCATATACGTGTAAGTTACATGAAATTTATCGCGCTCAGATACGTGTTGTACGTATAAATTGATGAAAATTTATATAAATGTCCAGCCACGCAATAATTCTTGTTAGTAGTAGCAGATGTATAGTCGGGTAAGTCATAATAATATGAAGTATAGTGAAAGGTGGTATACCTAGTGGTGGTATATAGGGGTGCAAAGGACTCGCGACGGCACGCTTTTCTTTTTCTCAAGGACCCCGAGAACGGCAACCCTCTATTCTGTTCTGTTCTGTTCTGTTTCTGTTCGTTGTGCGGCTCCGCGCGCCGGCTGTCATGGCTTCCTGGCGGGCAGCGTGGCGCTCGATCCCTCTCCTCGTTCTCACCTTATCGTACCTTATAGCCGTATATATATAATAAGCTAAGGGATGCGTACCGGTAGCCTCTGGAATGGGGTCGCTTTGTGATGTAATAATTCCCTAAAAGATCTCTATCGTTATCTTCACGCGCATATCTCGATCCCTGCCGTAAATTACATAGCATAATAAAGTACGGGTCATATGACATCCTTTAATTTCAAAGAATTCGGAATGACAGAGACGATATAGTTGTTACATCTATAGATATCAGTATAAGGAAAGAGAGGGAGCTGATAAAGGTGAAACTAAAAGGGGGTGGTTCGGCGTGATGTTTGGGGGTGGAGAAGAAGAAGAAGGAGACGCAGGGTTGGTGTCTCGTGGAAACAGCTGTTGGCCCGCTAATATGATTCAGAGCACGTTCTGGCTTTGGGGTCAGGCCGCGACTCTGGCACTTTGCAAATGAGATAAACTTTAAGAAGAGTACAATCTTCTTGTTCGTTTTATATATTACATACATATATGTAACCGTACATATAGTACATATTTATACAGTTATGTACATGCGTACGGATGATAGCCGAGCCGTCCTTTCTTAGCTGTTCAATGTTCAACGCCCGACGAGATTTTATTGATGCGATTCTGTTTGATTGAATGCGAAACCTACTCGGAGATCCCCGCCCTGTTCGGCGGCCACCACGGCAGCTGCCGCACCCTCGCCGCTTTGACATGCGCCATGACCTGCATACCCATGGTTACACTTTACCCCCGTCTCGTCATCCTCTCCCCCTCCCCCCTAACCACCCTAACCACCCTGCCCGCCAACTCGACCCATTCCCATATCACCATCGCCAGGTATCTTCCCATGCTTGCGTAGACACATGTGATATTGCTGGTCTTTGCACTTTTATATTTTTCAAATTGTACGTATGTGTTTGTATACATGGAGAAATGTATACGGTTGTTTACCGTTTTATACATCAAATACGTTCGGTACTGTAATATGCGATGATGTTCTCCGGTGCAATAGGAAATAAAATGTTCGTTTAAGATACAATTTTCTGCGATATATCGTGTCGTATACGTTACCACGTTAGTACAATGCACGAGGCGACGTGCGAGTTTGTTATATTCGCTGAGTAAAAAGAAGAGGAAAATGGAAAAGAAATTGGAGAAGATATAGAGAAAGAGATTTTCATCCCTGTAACGAGGATGTTAGGTGCGAATATACTCTGCCCAAGAGTTCGAAATAAGCGTTTATATCGGCCTGCAGTTCGACGACTTCCATTCGTTCGGTTCGAGTCACACCGGTGACAAAGAGGCGGAATTGAAGTGTCGGACTCGAGTTCTTGAATTGGCATCACGATCACGTTATCCATGAACATTTTTGTCCGGGGTGATGCTCCGAAGGGGTGAGATGGAGAGAGGGGAGGAAAAAGCCTGTATGTATACATATACATACATCGTAGGTATCCAATTTATGTTACGCAATAATCGTCATCATTTCTCGATCACAAAGAACTTCTTTTTCATCCCCTTTCGAAGCATAATCCTACGCCCCATACCCCCATTCTTATATACTAACCCCTGTTATTATTGTCCTTCGGTTGGAGTTATCGAAACCTATAGAACTGCCTGTGCAGTATAAGCGCGGAGAAACTATCCGTGAACTTTATAATAGAATGAACGCGTTCGTTATTATCCTAGCATACATATACATCTATACGTACGTGACGCACGGCGACTGGATGGCGGTTGTCTACCGATCAGAGACAGAACGAAAGGTCAGAGTAGCTAATGCAATCCTCGGTTAGCCTGTCGGTGTCGTTTTGTCTAATAGGAATTTGTTCCGACGTCACCCACGCTAATAAGACAATTAGCGATGTCTGAAGGACCCTTCGTACAACGACACGACGTTTTACTCACCGACCTACCACCGGGTGGTATATAAGCGTCAAATTCACGGAGGATCCTCGTTTTACACGATGCTAATGCAACTCTAACATCGGCTCATGTCCTATATAATAACGATATTGCATCCAGAGAGATTCGAGGGGTTGGAAACTACGAGGGAATTATAAAATCCAATCAGTTTAGAGCTGCACTTTAGTTCAACGAAACAGATTTAGAGACTCTCGTATAATAGCTGTTCTAACTTCTGCAAGTGTTTCCGGGGGGGTGGAGTGCGATTTCGATGAGAAGATTAATGGGAGCTAATGGAATTAGATGATAAAGACTACTGTCTTTCTTTGAATAAAATTTGAAAAACCAATGGCTCAGCGAAGTATCGATAACAAAATCGGACTTCAGATACATACCCCGTTATACAGTTGATGTATTCATTCCGATTGAATAAGGAATTTCCTTCCTTTTTCTGATTTCTTACGATCTGTTTTCAAAGTTTATAATATAACTTTTAAAGGTGAGAATAAGAAGAGGAAGTTAACCCCCTTGGAAAACTTGCACGTAATGTGAGTTTATGCAGGCGAAAATTATACGCGGCACGCCGATGGATTTTTCATTCGTTCGATCCGCGCGGAACGGTGAAATATTTTCAATTTTACACCCTGTTGAAAAAGTTTCTAATTTATACATTTTACTATATATATTATTCGGCATCGGTATTTGAAAGGACAGTTCTCATCAATTCATTCGTTAACGCGATAAAAAAAAAAAAAAAAACCCTCAGTTTTTAGTTCGTTTTTTGCCACTTTGCAGGATATATATTAAACTCTACATCGTGCGCTGCGTAACTACTGTTAACTACCAAACGCAATTACAATTCAAATAATCATACCCTTAAGTCGAGTCCTCTTTCAGTTTCAACTGCACTTTGAAGTTTCAAATCAAATGAGTTGAACGGGAAATGCCTGGTAGCGACGCTCCGAATCACTGACAGCTTTTCTGTCGAGTACGTTAAAACACGCTGGCGTAGATATTGCAAACAAAATGCTCTCCGGTTTTTTTCGAAAATCTCCACGTAAAAAGCGATTTCAATCGATTAACAGAGATTCAAATTTCGTGTGTTACAATCATCGTAAAATTATATGAGTTTTGAGCAACGCGTGGTATACGTGATCTTCTGAATCGGGTATTTAATCTTGACATTTTTTTTTGTTCCTCATCCATTTTCTCAGCAAAATCAATTCTTTTTTTTTCATGTAATTTCTCGAGCTTTTTATCGCTCTGGTTTTCAAGTACAAGGTTAGCGGAAAATTGGCCGAGGGAATATAGCTGGGCGGCGGTTTTTTTGTTCTTTTCGTTTTTTTTGTTCCCTTTATTTTTTTTTTTTTTTTACAAGTGGAGAAGGAGGACTGTGTCAACTCGAGCTGATCAAATCGATAGTAATAAAAGAGATAGCTTATGGAAGTAAAATAGAGAGTCCTACGTGAGCAGGGAACAGAATGAATAGCTAATAGGCGAGTATCACGCGAAAACAAACAGCCAGTGGGTTAGAAGAGAGAAAAAGAGAAATATATGAAATGAAAAAATAACCAAAGAATAATCCAGCCTCTCGTACTGTACTACCTATACAACGCAACTCCGCGGATCGATATACCGGAGTTGTTGATCGAGGATTATCACTGTCATTTATATTCCCGTGAGAATTCAACCGTGGAAACTTTGGAGATTCGTTCACTTTGTCCCTCTGCACAGGGAAAAATTGCAGTCCTACAAATTTGGACGTATAACTATTTATTATACCTTTTTTTCTTGATGTCCAGTTTCGAATTTCTATAAACTTTATCATCGATCAATCTTTTTACAACAAACTTATTACGTAACGTGTGTATAAACGAACATGAAATTAAAAAAGAACCAAAAAAAAAAAGAAGACTAACGTCAAATTTTTTAAAAAGTTTGAAAAGTCTTTGACCACCTATACTCGGTCGATTACACACAAAAAAAAAAAGTCTCATAATCAAGTCCCGGCCTATAATGGGGATGGCAAGCTTTGATGTTAAAAATAAATTTATTCCCCCCGTCGTAATCAGACGTACAGAGACTTTTCTCTCGAATTATAGTTTTTTCCTTTTTCTTTTCCAAACCGTTGCACAACGCAGCCGTCATCTATTCTTCGCCGATATTCCCGAACATCCGGTTTCCGAAATAAGCAAGTAAGCAAGCAATCAGTCAACATGGCCGTGAGATTATTTACTCTGTTTCCATGTAATACGTGTGTTCGGATATACATATGGGTTCCCGTGTACACTGTAACGTATACGGAAGTGGCCAAAAAGTATAAGAGAAACAGCACAGCAGCCAAGTCATCTACTTTTTGTTATGCAGCCCTTGCGCCGTAGATCGTCGTAGGATACAACGTTATGGGTTATATTAGTCCGGATCGACCTATCGGCCCCTGCCAGACGAACGTGTATAACTATATCTATAATCATAACCGTTTCGTGCGGTTTCCAAGAGCTGGAGAGGTGAGCCAAACTTCCGGTTTTACGTACATACATATCTATTGTAACATATATATTCCTGCGCAAAGCCCTTTGTAGAGTCGATATCGTTTTTATACAAATATCCGTAGGGATAGTCAGCGAGTATGGGGAGGGTCGGAGACGCGTTGTTAGTTTATGTGACTCACATCGCGCCCTTAAAGTATGTACGGTATAGTATTTCTAATTTGGCATGAGTTATCACCTTCCACATTTCCCCTTTTTCTAGTTTCTCCTTTTTTTATTTTTCTTTTTTCTATTTTCTTTCCCTCGCTCCCTTTTTCCTTCACCCTTTTTTCCCTCAATTCTGAGAATATTACTGTAGCCTTCCATCCCAGGGACTCACCCTTCTCGACAGGTGTGCGCCGAGACTCGTTTCAAATTCTCAAAGGTTGACGCCCGACTTTGGGACAGGCGAGAGCCCACAGCAAGCTACATATATTTTTCATCGGTGCGTAGGTATAACTTGAAAAGGAATTTAGAATTCGGCACGTGACGCTATATATTTTCGGTATATACTTACGGACACGTATACCTACACCTCTATGTAGTAATATAACCTATACACCTGAAATCTTCATTTTACGAGTGACGAATTCATGGAGAAAATACTCGGTAGAAACAAAAAGAAGAAAAAAAAGAAAAAAAGACAAATTACAACAGTTTCTACGTTACATGAAAAACGCTACGATTACCTGTCTCGAATTCTTTATAGGTATGTACGTAGCCTACACCGGAATAACATATTCGCGTGACGCGTGTGATGAGTCTACAGAGGTGTATGAAGAGCGATTTTTGCTTCCAGAATTCGTTCCCTTCGTAAGTCAAGAGGGGAGGTAAAAAATAAGAGAGGGGAAAGAGAAGGCGAAGTCAGGCAGCTACCGTGACGGCTAAAAGCTTGACAGTTCCTTAGATTAATTCAAAGCGCACGTGCCAGGCTTTACATAGAAAATCGAAGGAGCCTCGGGGCATCTCGCGAAAAAAAAAAACTAAAAAACCAAATCAAGCTCCGTGGTATATTTTTCGAACCGTCTGACGTGGAATTCGATCATAAATAAATATCTAAAACGTATTTGAAAGGTATCCGAAAACTTGGTTTTTTCATAAATATTTTGAGTTTTGCATTATTATCCTTTGTTTTTTTGTTTTTTTTTTGGTTTTGTTTTCTGATCGAAAGTATAGACAGGAGAAAAGGCGGTAACGTTGTCATTCCGATGTGAAAAGGAACGAGTTTGGAATGAGTTTCCTATGAACGGTTTCTCGCGGATTGTCGACTCGATAAAGATTTACGTTTCTCGATGTTTGAGTTTTTCTTCAGCCCTTTATTTCGCTTCCCAAGTGTCGCTACCCGCATTTTTCTTTTTCTTTTTCCCTTTTTTTTATTCTCTCTTCAGGCTGCTGAACTCGCGGGTTGATGCAGAGATCGTTTTTTGACTTTCACTCGTTGAGGCGGCGCGGAACCACATCCATACAATATTATATAGGTAGGAGAGTTGGAAGGTATACACAAGCGGTTGGATCGTCACTCGAGCTTCAAGATTTTCGATTATCACGTCACTCAACCGTTACGAAGTTATCTTTCACCGCGCAAGTGTTATTTCCTCGCTAGAAACCATATAGGGAAGAGAAACACCGTTTCACGTTTACCATATAGGAAAATTATATTAGGCCCGGTACATTAGATCGTGCCACGTTACACCCACTGTACTCTATACGGTGTGTAATTTACGTACACGGTGTATTTATACATAAAAGCAGGCGAGGTAACATAAATAATTGCTGCGGCATGATTCGATTATCTGATGGGAATTATTGAGGTATTATTGGGAAGAAGGTACCTAATGGCGATGCATGTATATAGGTGTGTACAAGCGATGAAAAGTATCATAATCAGCTCGCGTATTATGCTCGTTGAAAGTCGCGGTGCGATAATAAAATTATGAACTAAGATCGAATTATGAAACTCCACTTTGCACCGCAATTTTCTTTTTCGCCTCATCGGTGTCATTAAAACTCGTAAAACGGAGTACTCCTTGGAAACTCAAGCTTCGGGTTAGGGGTGTTTCTCAACGTCTTCAGACCGCGGCATCTTTCCCTAAGTTTTATAACAATATTACCGATCGATTAACGTGTTAATCACATGGCTGCACGAATCCAAAAACCGCAGAACTGCTGAGTGTATAAAACATCACGTTATACACCCCTACATAGGTATACCGGAAATATATAAAACATAGTACGAATCTGAAACTGGAAAAGTTCTGATTACTCTTAACCCCCTCAAGGATTCGCGGTCTAACTACCATCAAAACAACCATAAAAAAAGAATAGAATAAAATAAAATAAAAATAAATCAAATCAAAAATCATTTGAATAAATTTGAAACACTATTTGCATTACATTATTAACCTTTTTTTTTTCGATTTTATAGAGAATATTCCACAACTCGTTATGATTCGCTAAAAAAAAAGAAAAAGAAAACAAAATCGAAGTAAATTTTACTCGCATCGTTCGCAAAATTCTTATTGTTATAATTATACTTTTTTTTTTGTTATTCTCGTTCGTGTCGTCCGCAGTACTTTTCTTCGCGAAGGAAAGGTTTGTATCAAGGGTGTAACGAGAGGTTGAGGGTTGGGGGCTGGTCGGTACTAAGAGATAACTGTCTGTGTACGACAGGCTCAAGCGGCAGTTTGTTGTGTACACGTATATAATAATTATACAAAAAGTGGAAAGGGGAGGGAAAGAGAGAACCTTGACAGGGTAAAACGACTCGTAAATCCTTCTAGAAATTAAACTGCTTGATTCAGGTTTAATTTTTTTCTCCACTCAGTGTAATACGCTCTACGTGACAAACGGATTCCTCGCTTATTGCGTCCTTGTCCAAAGGTATATACAATGTATATACATAGAACACAAAGCTTCGAAAACGAGAGGTTCAATCTCCCATAATATCATTCTAGCTGCTACTCCTACTGCAACCTCGCACAAAAAATCCTATGCTTCCAATTCTCAAATACAGAAGAGATGAAAATAATAAAGGAATAGAAGTTGAAAAAAAGGAGAGTAATCTCCCAAAGAGGATCCGAGGATCACTTTTCTCCCGTTTCTTACCCCCTTACCAAAAAAAAAGAAAAGAAAAGAAAAAACAGCAAAGAATAGAAGGGAGAGTAAAAAAATTCTGAGCGCGCGAAAAATGTTCACCGAATCATATACAACGCGACCGATTATGTGTAAGGTCTGCAACGTGAGAAAATTTCTCCCTCCGCATACCGCTAAATTTTCACATATCTCCAGGTGTGTAAAATGCAATAATTTGGCCACGAAAGGAGTATATGTATATACCGTGAATTTTATACCTCATCGTTTAAAATTTTATCATGTGTAGGTATGTATATTTTATATTGCATATAAAGAGAAAAAAGAAAAGAACGAAAGAAAGAAAGAAAGAAGGAAAAAAAAACAAAGAAAGAGAACGGAATGTAGGAGAGAATAAAAATCCAGGGGAATAATAAGCGAAATGAAAATTGCAGAGGTTTTAAAATAAAACGAGTAGGTAACTCCGACCAACAATGCAGAGAAAAATAATAATAATAAAAAGAAAAAAAAAAGAAAAAGAATTAAATAAATAAAATAACAATAGAAAGAAAATGAAATGGTAAAGAATAACGGCTATGAGACCTTAGAGAGACAAAAGGGGCGGGAATATGTCGGTGATGCAATATTTGTACGTACCTACGTACAACTATACGGAATATCGCGCGTGGGTTATTGCATACGACAGCAATTAAATGAGTTCGTGTGCGCGATGTAATATTATTGGAGTACGCGGGGGTGTTTCACCCCCTCGTTCTCGGATACGAGAGAGAATTGACTGGAGAATTATAACTTTATTCTGTAAATATAATACCAAGTAGAAGTAATATTACCCTCTATACACCGATTACCGATCGCTGCACCCGACGACTGCCCACTGCTTGAGTTATATCGCATTCTGTTGTGAGCCAAAGCCTCGAACTTGTTTCAATTTATTTCGATCGGTGCAAACACACATATGCGAGTAAGAGAAAACCTGACCGCTCGGGGTCTTGTTACAGACTGAAGCAGTCGTCCGCCGATGGTCAGTTAATAATTCAAATGTCTAATACGCGTGTTTCCGCACTTTGAAGTATGTTTGCTCACGTTTATCGCGTCCGGCGTTCAGAGTTTGATAGATGCTATACCGATGTAGGTAATACGGTACGAGTGGTCGGCGGGGTTGTTTCCGTTTGCATTTCCAGTCTCATTACGTGACATCGTTTCTTGAGTCCAACAGCTTTCAACCTTTATAGTTGGTGAAACAGGATGTACGGGGTTCCTCGTATTACAATGTTGTGTACATATGTACTCGTATACATGGACTGTAAAACTGTTACTCGTATTCCGGATGATTCCGAATCGATAGAAGAGACTGGGAAACAAAATTCAACTTCCCGTCGAGCTTTCGTGTCATCGTACCTGGATTCACACGGTTCGGAAGTGACGACCGATTTACTCGAGTTTCTCGGGATTCTGGAAAACTCTTCGAATGAGTAATTTAATATTTTAGAAACTTCTCGCAGTTTGGATCTTTTGCTCTTACGAAAAAAGATTCTATGTAATAAAGAGACGCGGCTCTTGGCGAAATTCAACTTGGTATCTCTTTTGGTTCAACAGTTCCGATTCACGGCCGCTTTATCATCAGAATCAGAATCCTGGAAAACTGTTCAAGTCGATTATTTGATATTTTCAATACTTCCTTCGGTTTTCATTTTCTTGCGTTTTTTGGGGCAATACTTTACGGAGAAATACGCAAAGTTCTTCTGGAAAATTCATTTCGATATTTCGTTTCGTTCAACGTCTACAATTCACGGGAGTTTTATCGTCGGAATCAGAATTATTGAAAAACTGTATTCGGTTCAATAACTTGAAGTTTCCACGACTCGCCGGTTCCGATTTTTCCGTACTTTCGGGACGAGATTAAAAGTGAAAAAAACGAGGATGTTTTTTCGAAAAGTACATATACGTCTGCCCCAGGAAAAGTTACTTCCGACTCATGGCTCCTCGCGATCCCACCGAGCTACAAGTTGTCCTTCGACCATATATATTCGATTTCACAAAGGGTGACTCGGTCTCATCCTATCTATAGATTTACTGATTTACACAGAGCGCGAACTTTAGACGCAGATCGAATATGTTTATAGATATTTCTCTTGATCTTTTCACCTTTATACCATATGAAAGTGTAGACACATATATGTTATATAAACTAAGTCACGTAGACGTCGGAGTATTTTAGCTCACGTTTCTCTAACTGCATATTTAAGGCGCCATAATACTGTCGATGGGAAAAGGGGATAGCTAGCCTGGCAGCTTCCACGAACTCGCGTTCGAACTTTTCTCCCGAATGTATTTGATCCTATAGACGTCTGGACTCGCGATATGGAACCCTTTGTCAATTTAGATAAGGTAGTAGTGAAGGACGTGGTGCATGGTCTGACGTTATGTAATACGGAGTATAGGAATGTTCGAATTTTCGATTTTACATTTTTTCTTTTTCTCTCGCGATCTTATTTTTTATTTTTTTTCCCTTCCCGCGACCCACACCGATTGCTTTCGCACGTCACAAACCGTACAGTATATATAGACGCCAATAATATCGATGTGTGAAATGAAAGAGCCCAAAAAATTCATCCAACTCGACGTTATCTCGCTCCCTTCGTGAGAAATATCGAATTTCTAGTACCAAGGATAAAAAAAAAAAATGCTGCAAAGTTGAATGAGTTATCGAAAATAAAAGTGATAACGGATCAGAAAAAAAAGTTATCATTCTTCTCGCACGATTTTTTCTACTACGAAAATAATTGATGAAATTTTAATGTCGTTTAAACTGTCGAGGGTCACGTGAGTGGTAAATTTGTAGGTATAGTAAAATTGATAGAATTAATCTTTCACAATGTGTTGTCAAGTTCTTAGGGGACTGAACAGGTAAACATTCCAACATCGATTGCTATCGCTTAGCCGATAAACGGGACAATCAAATCGCGTATCCGGTTAGAGTAGGTAAGGTATAAGTGTTATCGGGTATAATAATCAAACGGTGATATCTCGATGCATATATTCTATGGTATACAGACTGTACTCGAAGACCTTATACCGTTAATTGCGAATTAAGAAGACTTACATCATTCTAATAGCTCAATTATGAAGATTTACTACCCAACAAAGTGGATAACTTTTGCTAAACCATCTGCCACTGTTACCGTATTATATATATCTCAAGTTATCCGATAGATATGTATAGATAGATAACACATTACATACGTTATAACTTACGAGATACATATCTCGAATTCTACGAGATTTATACTTGTCATTTGATACTTCCAACTTCCAGTTGCACTGATACGTTCCGTAATATACAGTAGCATAGCGCCGGATTTTTACCTCGATCGATCTTTCCCAATCACGTATTAGCAAAAAAATAAAAAAAAAAAATAAATAAATAAAATAAAAAAAGATTAGAAGATACGAAAGTAATTCTGAACGGAATAACCAACCGCTGGATCAAATGATTATACAGAATGACGAATTTTGTTAGATTTTCCCTAATAAAAAAAAGATAAAGTAAAATAAAACAAAAAAAAAGTATTTGAAAATATAGTCTTCGATATACAACCAGCCCCTGCTATGCGTCCCGTTTGTGTATTATAGGCATACGAAACGTATAAACATTTTAGTATTTTCTGCTTCCGTCTATCTGACTTATTTCGTGCTCCGATTGTTTTCGCCCACTTTTCCCGTTTTTTTTTTTTTTATTCGTTTTTGCAGAAACCACAGCTCCGCCGGAATACAAGTACATTTATAAAGGTACACGCGTACATCCCTTTCGTTCTGAAAATCCGCGAACACCGCGGAAAATAAAAAGGACAAAATGAGAGGAAAAAAGTGGAAGAGAACGTAATAAAGTATAAAAAAGAAAAGAAAGAAAATAAGAAAAAGGAAAGACGAACGGGAACGTGTACAGAAACGAGCGATGCGAACGATCGGTTTTGACAGCGAATCGAAGGAATGACGACGTTACACAGCGAAGACGATACGGGGAACGAGATGAGGAGAGACAGTTAAAGATCTACTTACGTCAATATTTTTTTTGGTTATCTGTTTAAAAATAACCATTTTGCTACAGAAGAAAATTCCGTACAGTATATTTCCGATGTATCGTATCAGTGGGTAGCAAATGTTTAACAAGATTCGATTTTTCGTTTACTCGCAAAAAAATAACACAGCGGGGTATATCGGAGGTTGTAATAAAAACGGGGTAAGGGGAATAGGATTGGGACATTCGGTGGGTAGCGGAGGATAATTCCAGACTGGCAATTAGTAAAACTTCCAAAACACGTAGCGACGAAAGCTCTCGGAGATTAAGAAGTACCTATCAATCGATCGACGAGTCCGTCTCCGGCGAGGCCGAACGATCGAACGATACAATTCCTGTTTTTCGACACGCCACGGGGGATCGGGACAATTGTCGTTCTCAGATAAAGTCAAATCGTTTATGTGTAACCGTGAAATCTGTTTGAAAATTTTCGAACCCACAGCGGTAATTCTACGTCCTAATTTGTTGAAAAACAGGGGAGAAGAATGAGAAAAAAGAAAAGAAAAAAAAAAGATGAAACCGAAAATAACAAATAAAGAATAACGGGGTGTATAGCATCGGGGGAATTGTAATCGTTCGAGTGTAAAACGAATAACAAATATTTGAATGGTTACCATGGCGATTCTGTAAACAATCACATTTATCAACGTTATGTGGTTGAGTGAAATTAAATTTGTTTGCTCGACCGACGTCCTCGCAACAGGGTGGTAAACTAACTAACATCGGTTATACGTCGCGGTAAAGGTATAAGGCTCGTCAAGATGTTACCATCAAGATGTCACCGTCTCTTTTTTTCAATTCTGTATCCAATAATCAAGTACCATCAATTATTTGCTGGAATTTTTCAGAAAATAAAACCCGTTATTAGGTAACGAATTCAGAAATAAAAAAAAACGGGATAATATTATGCTCTACCCACACGTAAAATCCTGCAACCTCATCGCCCCGTATACATTCCTGATGAATCGGAGGAGGGTTGATACTATATTATATGTTACGAACCCCTCCGGTATCCCTCGAAAGGCAGCGATGAGCAGCAACTGAGCATCATCCAATCGAGTCGGACAGTTGTCGGTTTGCCGCAGAACCAGCTTTGGTAAATTCATGAATCACTGGTACACCTACATATACCGTACGCCTATGTATAAGCGTGTACAAAATTTCCTAGTGTATATGTGTACCGAGGTATGTATACACAAGGTTTATACCCGGCAGAGCTAGTTCTCCCGCATCGCTCGAAAATTCAGGGGTAAAGTTTGATCCATCGGATAGGGTTAGCTTCAATATTCCGCACATCCGCTGACAACTCTGGAGCTGCCTGGATATACAACCCCAGAATTGATCAACACCTGCCAGCCAAAAAGGTCATCGCTGGGTTAGTTCAATGCATTTGATATTATTGATGCCGCTGCACCATACGAGGGAAATGGAGAGCGCGGGGAGAGCAGGGAGGCAATCAAGCGGGCGAAAGCGAACCTGTCAACCCGTAGGGTACATAGCAACGTATTTGTACGATATTCGGGACTGGCATACATAGATAATATACAGAAGTTGGGGAACCACGCGCCAAATCAACCCTCTTTTCAACCCGCACCCACACCGGCAATCTCGCGTTGTATAGGAGAGAACGTAAAAAAAGTAAAATATACGTATTATCGGTATCTACGTGTATTTTCTGTAGTATAAATTTTGACGAGTGGAGGTTTATATATACGTAATACGTATATCTTTATTCGTGGAAGAAATAATAATTTGAATAATTTTCATGGTGCATAAAAATCATGACACCGACGTTACTTTTGATATACCTATATATACATTTATACGATATACGCTGATTAAATTATAAAAAGAAAGTGATCGTTAACAGGAATGTTAATTTCTTTTCCATCCCTCTCTCTCTTCCGAATATCTTTCTTTTTTTCTCTTCTCTTTTTTTTAAATTTTCATTTCGTCTCATTTTCAAGTATATATCCTTTTTCTTCCTTTTTCGTAATTAGCTAATTTAGCTTTTGCGGTCGCTGTAAACGCGCTGTGAAATTGATAAAGGAATCGCTTGACGTTCCTCCCCCTCCCGCCCTCCGTGTAATTAGATGATGAATTTCTGTGGTGTGAATCTGAGTAAGCGGCAGGAGCATTGCCAGCATCTGAGATCCTTCTCTTTACACATAATATACCTATATACTTACCGCTGCACAAATGTAAAAACTATCGTTTCATTTCACGTAGTAAAATTCAGCTGTTCAACCGGATCGCTTTCAATTTACAATTCATTTCACTCATGTGCAGAGAAAACTGATTCACTATAATAATAATATACTATACAATTTTCAGTCATCCATTTTTCTCACATTCATTACACGCGTGTAGCTGCATGTATTAAATTAATCCTGGCTGTGTTTTATCCGATCAATCCTTCGCTGAAAGACCACTTACTTTTCGAATGTCCTTGATTCTTTTTTCCTTCGTTCTTTCTTTTTCACTATCTTATTTCGGTTTGCCACCGGTTAATAATACCGAACATGTACGATGCACATACGTATTATTATAATAAGCCAAGCCCTAAATTCTCGTAATTTACTTCAGCTGCAGATGAGGGGCGTGTGAAATGATAATTAATTCGGAGTGCTGAAGTATTGTAATATATCGCGGGGATACACATACATAGGGATAAAATTTCGGATGATACCCTGGAGTCTGTCGCGATAGTGGATAATTTATTATTTTTCCGACTGTGGCGATTCTATCTGCAGTTTCGGAAATTCCATCACATCTTCTTTTGTTTTCTCTCTTTTTTTTTCCTCCTCTCGCTTTTATTCGACGATGAACGTATAAAAACGCGGAAAAATTGCGACGATATCGAATTATAGAAGAGGAGAAAAAGAGCGAGAAAAGAAAAAAGAAAAAAGAAAAATGGAAAAAAAATAAAATAAAACAACTATCGAGCAATTAATTAGCATGGTTGACGTGCATTGACGTCATGAACAGAAAAGAGAAACAACGAACGCGCGTAATTGTTGAGAAAAGTGAGTAATAATGGAAAAATAGGGAAATTCCACCGGTGTCCATGATTTATTGGATTTTTTAAAGCGTACGGCACAAACACGTGCTCTATATCGTTAGTATATAAACAGAATTGCGAGATTTTCAAACAATTTTAAAATATAGAGTGAGACGAACGGATTACCTTTATATTTATAACCTGGAATGAGAAATAAAATCGAACACTAGATCCGTCAAACACAAACAACAAATAAATAGATACTCGCTCTGGGGATTGCGGAGTGTTTTTTTGCTGTGATTTTTTTTTTTTACTTTGTTCTTTTTTTTGTAGAAAAATCTTTACTCGTATAATTCCGGAGTGCGGAAGACGTGTACCTACACTTGCAATGGATATAATATCGAACACTATACACGCGGCGGTGGCGAAAACGAGGGAAGAAAAAGAAAAAACCGGAGAAAAGAAAAAAGGGGGGAAAAAAAAAGAGAGAGAGGGAAAAATCTCGCGATATTGGCTCGTATATATACACACAAAACATATATACGCACGGTACAGTTATAGACATATATATATAGGGTCCTGCGTTTTATGAGCCCCATAAATTAAATTAGATTTATGTATTTATGTTCTGAACCTCGTCGATGGCACGGAAATCGATCCGTGCGGGACCGGGATGCGGATTACAGAGGTAGGGTGTGCGCCAATCCGTGTGATATCATAGAAGGGTGTATAAAATATATATCAACACACCTGTATTCAATACACATGTAGATACGCGTTAAATCACTCGTCCTACATAGGATTTTAATTTTTTTCATTTATTTATACACACGCACGTGCTGTAAGGTTCTTCATAGCCAAATTAAAATTTCCCCGCCCCGAACCGATACAGGTATACACGCGAACGTGCGGAAAGAAACGCGTGTGAATAAGCCGGTGAAAATAAAAAAAAAAAAAAAAACGGAAACAAGAAAAAAAAATGTCACGAATTTCACGCGATGGCGAAAAAAATGATATCGTGCATGGAACGTTTCTCGTCATATGATTCTTCCCTTTCGTCGTAGCTCCCGCATCTTATTATAATTTTTTTTCACTCCTGATATCGGAATGAGGTATGTTATCCGCGCGGAGATATCGTACGCCTGGACAACGTTGATATTTGACCTAAATTCTTACACTTTTGTACGTACAGAGCGATAAAATGTAGAAGATCGCACACAGCTGCACGTTATATGTACACTTGGCGAGATCATAAGTGGCGTAGTTAGACACTACGCGATGAGCTGTAGGTTGGCATAAAATATCCCTAGTCTAGGCAGCAAACGGGGGTTTGATTTTTCGCAAATATCTCGAGAACTGATTGAGATTTTCGAAATTTTAAAAAAGATTCGAAAAGAGGAGGAAATGTCCTCAAAAAAGTCTCGACTCCCGGAACTAGACGACCATTATTTATAATCTTTCTAGAAGCGTGAAAATACGGCCGAAAACGGCTAGTCTGGCTCATGGGGCGTTTCATTGCGTGACGTGCGCAAGCCAGACTAGCTGTTTTCGGCCGTATTTTCACGCTTCTAGAAAGATTATAAATAATGGTCGTCTAGTTCCGGGAGTCGAGACTTTTTTGAGGACATTTCCTCCTCTTTTCGAATCTTTTTTAAAATTTCGAAAATCTCAATCAGTTCTCGAGATATTTGCGAAAAATCAAACCCCCGTTTGCTGCCTAGACTAGGGATATTTTACGCCACCTACAGCTCATCGCGTAGTGTCTAACTACGCCACTTATGATCACGCCAAGTGTACATCGATATGTAAACTGCGAGCGCGAACGTGATGAACGTATAATAGATATACACGGATGATAATAAGGGTTTGTGTCGAAGCATCGGAGCGGTTAATTTGGAATCACTTGACTTGATCCGTAGGTTGTACATAGTTGTGTGGGGAATAGACGACGGTGTAATTATTCCGTATGATATAGTTAATTAGTATTAATTATCGGGTATATAATACGAGGGACTATTTAGAGCGGGATACGTGATTTCTGTATGTATAATGCTCTGTATAGGTACAGCGTAATGCGAAGCTGTTATACCATTAGAGGTGTGGGTGGAATACGTAATGCCCATAGTGCAGCGGCGGCACGTTGCATTTACAAGCCGCGAAATTCGGCGACAGCTGTGTTGCAGTTTGCATGAAGCAAACAACCGAGGGAAACTACACCGACAAATAGCGCGCTGTTAGTCGTTAAGAGGAGAAGAGGAGGTACTTAAGTACTCGCTAATTCTGGGCGTTTGTTTAAATTTTCTGCAGATATACGGGAGCGTAGTTTTTTGGTTATTGTTTTTTCTGTCTCCTCTTTTTCTGCTATATACTATCTTCTCACACCCCCCATTTGGAACGCTTTCGCAAAGCATACAGTTTTACGATTCTCAGAATCTGCAGCGAATAGACAAAAATATGACCTATATAATATATTATCACAGTTCTTGGCAAGCTGCTGCTGTTGCTGCTGCCGCTGCTACTGATGTGAAATCGGGAAAAGCTGGTGCCAGACTGCAACTGAACCATAACAGAAAAATACCTGGCACTCGATATTATATACTTTGAGGCTTTTTGTAATTAGATCGTTTTTCTTGCCCTAGTTTTATGTCGGATGGAACTAAACTCGCTTAATCTTTCCGCACCTGAATCAATCTTTCAGGATTCTTACGGTATATTTGTAGCTATGCAGCTGCTGCAGCAGTTTCTACGATCTTCAATTTTCCCACATAAAATCAGAGAAGGTAGTTTTATTGGAAAAGTGATCGGTGCGTTCAATCTCCCGTAGTGGTGGTCCTTATGACCTATAAATATCGATCGAGTCTCCAGCAATATATTCCCCATATATATACGTACATACGTACATATGTATATCCAGAGAGAAGTAATTTGACGTGGGGCACGTCCGCGCCGCACCGTTCGTGTCAATGTCGAGGTTCTTGTTATGCGTCTATATTCACGCTGTCGGATGCCGAAAGGCGTGCGAGGGAGAAAGATGATTGAGAATATGTTGATATTGGTGGTTCGCCACGAATAAATCAAGTCGTATAGAATCAGCGAATTTACAGGAGTTAAAAAGTTAGCGATTATCACGCGCAGCTCTGCACGTGATACAAGTGCCGAGTAAATAGATGGATGTAAATTACCATTTAACCCTTTTGAAATGGTTAATAAAAAGCGGAGCGTTATCAGCGAGCACCCGACACGTTCGCCATCGTTAGAAGTCCCGTCTTTATACTCTGGTTAAAACGGGTACCTCGCTAATTCATATAAGCTATTCATACCCAACGTGATCTACGGTGTCTAGTAACCTGCACCCAACCCCCGATTGCAGCCTGTGGATGCTACTGTGCCAACTAGATAGCAACCTATACTCCTACCGATATGTATACCATACGTACACCACAGAGCATAGTAGTTGTCAGAGAAAATTTACGATCTGTCCTATAAAACACGTCCCTCCAGGGAGCTTTGTACTGGCAAAGTCGATGCTCACCATAAAGTAAACTGGGCAATCGACGAACTATATTCTATACGTTGCCGCTGCCGTTGGGGAAGAATGAGGGGGGTGGAGAGAACCCCTTGACAATTTTAAGGGGATAATTTTAACTGAAAATCAAACGGTAGGAATGCGATAAAGTGAAAAATAAAAAAAACTGCAGATTAGGTCGTATATATCCTGAAATCCATACGACACAGCTGAAGGGGAATGAGGAATACCTCGACGAGATGAGGCTGGAGTTATCGGTGGTTATCCCAAAGTGGCTCGATCTCGCCCCTCGGAATCTCGTATTTTCTTATATGCCCGGTCGTTTTTATTTCATTATCGCTAGATTCTGTTTCCTCGTTTATTATAATACGTTCCGCGGAGGAATCTATGCGACCTTTTTCTGAGAGAGCGATTTACCATAACTCGAGGTATAGTCTCGATACTTGCGGTTTTCCGTCGAGAGCCATCCACATATATACCCTACCTTCTCTTCGTTTTATGCATCTCGAGTAAAAACGGTTACCGTAACTTCTGATCGGGTAACGATATCGCTTCGATTAGTCCCACTGCGCAAGAGTGGAAAACCACCTAGTCAAGAATACACGTATATACCCATCCGTATATAAAATACATGCACGCAACTTTCAGAGTTCTTTTTATATAATGTACCTTTATATACTTGTATTCGTGAAACCGCACGAACGAGCTTTTCACACACCTTCCCCTCATTCAATTTTACCCTTTGTCTGATTTTATTATATCGTCGTCGTCTTTACATTATAGAAAAAAGCGAGGGAAACCTCGAGTTTCAAGGGAACCGAAACTTGTAACGATCCATAGTTTTTACAGATTGTTTATCTTTGTCAATCGAACCGATCCCCCCAGATATTTCGACACGTATCGCTGCCCCCGAACATTGGTCATCGTCGCGCGGTGATAATAAAACTACCAAAGTAAAACTAGCAAAATATAAATTGAACCGATGAAAGTTTACGAGTGAAAATTTACACCTAGAGATTCATCGCGTAGCGTTCATCGGTTATGTTTTTAGTGTGCTTTATTTTTTCTGGCATGTAAAAACAAATCCTGAAAAAAACTTCGAGTATCAGAAACAAGAGGGATAAAATTTTAAGCGGTTTACGGATGATCGATGGACGTACGGTGATTTCGTCTACATAAACGTGAAAATTTAATCGTACATGACTTATAGTTGTCAATGAAAATCGAACGGATTAGATCTTTGATAATTGAAAATCAATCGGTCTTGTACACTACTTGTGGAAAGCGCCAAGCCTTTCGAATCGATTAATTCAATTCGAAATTGATTTATTACCGGCGAAGATGGCGACAAACGAGATCTCTTTCGAGATTAGCTTATTATACGTATTAGAGCTTCGAGATTGCGAGCACCTGAGCTAAATTCTCCGATGTAAAAGTTCGAAGCTTTAAAGCTGCGCGACACGTTGTTGGAAATAAAATTCCGATAATAACGTAAATTCGCTTCGGAATTCCGGGATGAAATATTTGTTGGATAGCCGTATTACAAGATGGCGTTATAAATGTGTGCCTGCATCTGCCAAATGTTAGTTTTTAAACAAATTAAACAATCATCGATGTTTATAGAGTAAATAATTTATTATAGTACTTGATCATCAGTTGACGTGTTTCGTTATAGTCGACGCGAAATAACCTGAGAGCTTGATTTATCATTAGGTATTTATTTAAGGCCTTACCTACACACACGCGGTATAACGATCAATCGTCCTGGTCCGTGAGAAAAAACGAAAATATATATCCACTCGCGGTGATAAATTTAAAAATTCGAATCAGAGTCACATACTATACGTAAATTAATTTATTATATAGTCCCGCGATAAAATGCGATCGGGACTCCAACCGCTTTTGGGTAAGCACCAAGGGTAAAGTAATCCGATGTATCATTGAGGTGTGAAATGCATTTGAGTCTAAGCTTCCGATCGGCACTTTACCCTGTCGTACAGTAATTTCCCAATTATACGCCTCGCCTGATCATCCAGATAAACCCCTGGCGCCGATAGTTACACGCTCGGAGGACCTCATGCTGTGCAGACCATGAACGGGATGGCAATTCTTACGCGAAACTATATATTATAGTAGAAACCTTATAGTTAAAGTTAATTGTCGCCGAGGATAATGGTGGTTAATTACCTATCCTTGTCGGGATAAATGATTTGTCTCGATACTCAGCAATGAATAACATTTTTTTTCTCTTCAATTACAGGTGTGCTGAGATGAGGTGAAAATAACGTCTGCATCAAATCGGAGTTTTCAATGAACATCCAGTACGCTTGTTGGATGGGTGGTGGTCGGTCATCGCAGTCATCGTTAATTACCATTATCGGTCCGGTTTTTTCGATCGCGATAAACGGAAAATCGGTCAATTAAAATGTCCCCCCGGAAGACTTTACGGTAAAGAAGACGTTTCTCACCCCGTTTTCTACTCCTGGATCGCAAGCACCGTTGATAATAGAAGAGTAAGGAAGATAGAAAAATAAAAAAATTGGGGGAGAAAGTTATTATCGGTGACCAAAGAAACGTCCGTTCCGTTGAGGAATTATCATGATGGCCAGTACAGAGTCCTTGAATCCCGATATTATGCTGAACTGCAGCAGCTGCAGTACCGGAAATTCAATTTTCGATAACTTCAGCATGTTTAACGTGAGCCACAACGATACCATGGAACCAAATTGTGACGCTGATTTGCCAATAGTATCGTTGGTAACCCAAATACTTTACGCAATAGTGTGCATCGTCGGTCTCCTCGGTAATACCCTAGTGATATACGTTGTATTAAGATTTTCTAAAATGCAAACAGTTACGAATATGTACATAGTAAACTTGGCGATTGCTGACGAGTGTTTTTTAATCGGTATTCCATTTCTCGTGACAACAATGAGCCTCCAATCCTGGACGTTTGGTAAAATAATGTGTAAAGCCTACATGATTTCTACCAGTATAAATCAATTCACCAGCAGTATATTTTTATTCATAATGAGCGCCGATCGTTACATAGCTGTTTGCCACCCTATATCATCTCCAAAAGTGCGGACGCCATTTATATCGAAAGTAGTATCCTTCACAGCGTGGGCTACCAGCGCACTTTTCATGATACCGGTCTTCTTATACGCTAATACGATGGAATCTGCGGAAGGTGTTATAAGTTGCAATATATTGTGGCCGGATAACGACAACCAAGGGGGTCAGACGACATTCACATTGTACACATTTATCTTAGGTTTCGCGATCCCCTTGATTCTCATATTAATTTTTTACTTCCTCGTTATCCGTAAGCTTCGAACTGTCGGACCAAAAAATAAATCAAAGGAAAAGAAAAGGTCGCACAGAAAGGTCACCAAATTGGTACTGACGGTTATAACGGTATACGTCTTATGCTGGTTACCATATTGGTTAACTCAAGTTGCATTAATTTACACACCGCCGAAGCAGTGCCAGTCACGTGTTATAATAACGACGTTTCTCCTCGCCGGTTTTCTCAGTTATTCGAACAGCGCGATGAATCCGATATTGTACGCATTTCTGAGCGACAATTTTAAAAAGAGTTTTTTAAAAGCTTGCACATGTGCTGCTGGTAAGGACGTGAACGCTACGCTTCATATCGAGAACAGCGTTTTTCCACGTAAAAATAAAGCGAACGCCGAAAGACTTCAACCCAACAAAGTAACTTCGGGTCACTCAAGGGGTGATCTTGAAGATGAAGAGGGAGAAAGAGGACTCCTTATCAGTAAGGCGGAACATTCGACTACCGCGGTCACGATGACCTCTCGGTCGAATATCACCGTTACAAGCGAATCAAGGGATCAGGGGATGCAGGGAAAGGATTCTTCCGCGGCTAAAGAACCCGGCAAGGATACCACAGTTCAAAAAAACGGTGCGCAGCTAACGCTACTTACGCAAGTCTAAAAGGTTGATTGACTCTTTGATAATATCAGAAAATAAATTGAAAAGCAAAAGAAGAAGGAATAAAAAGAAAAAAAGGAAAAAGGAAAGAAGGAAAGAACAGCGAGACCATTACATAATGTAACGAATCGTGTTTCATATCATTGTGCTTTTTTTGAATCGTACGAAATAGGAAGAGAAATAGACAGGTGTGACACGAAACGACGGTTAAATCTAGACGTTCGGATTAGAATAAATTAATGGAAATATATTCAAGAATTATGAATTAAGTTAAATAGATTTTCGTTCAATAATCGTATATATATATAAATTCCGAACCAAATAATATATTATATAGGTGACCACTCAACTTATTATATCTATTATCGATGTGTTATCCGTTGTCCTTGTCTACCCGTGATGGCTATTATAACAAACAAGGTATATAAAGCAACGTTTGACGTTACCTAAATATCCCCCACCACCCTCACTCCCCCTTCATATATAAATAACATTAATATAAATATATACCTATTAAATGAAAATCTTTAAAGCCTAAATTTTAATACTTGAAATGAGATGTAATGTACACAGCGTTGCCTGATAATATCTGATATTCTGATTCTGTAAGCATCGCGATCTACAATGGCGATCATCGGATCTGATACTTAAATTACTGCACATAATTAAGCATACATAAATAAATGAAAGATCAATAATCCTCGATGTGAATGAGTATATCATAAATAAAAAAAGAAAACAAAAAAAAACTGTTCATAAGTGTAAATATAGTTTCTGTTTTTTCTTTTTTTCATGAATATATGTATATGGTGTATGAAAAAAAACTTGACTATACATAATAATATGATTATGCAAAAGAAACAAAAAAAAAAGTCGGAGAATAAGAACTGATGAGAGAAATGAATGGGAATATACAGAGAAAGGTAACTTGCAGAACCAGAAATACAGGGAGTTTTTTTTTTATTATATTTTTTCTAATTTTTTTATTTTGTTTTATTTTATTTTTTATTGGCTTTGGGGAAAAGTCCACCGCACAATCTGCTATAGCAGCACCGCATTTCATCCGACAATATCGATCGCAGAATGAAGGAATCTAATCGGGCAACAAACCAAACCAATCCAGTTCTATCAACGTTCTGATACGTGATGGTGGTGGTTTTCAAATATCAGATTATTCCAGTAACAAGTATAGGGATGGGGTGAGCCGTGCAGTGACAGTCGGCGGCAAACGGTACTCCTGAGTCACCCTAACCAATAATAGATTGAGAGATTCGAGACACCCTATTGCCGCTACAAATTGACTTTTATAAATTTTGACAGGGTTAATTTTATGAAAAAAAAAAAAAAAGAAAGAGAATGTTTCATTCTGCGTTTCTATAGTATTCTTTTGATTCTATTTCACTGTAATTTTAATTTCCGAACGGTAGTGGTTTTCGATATTGACTCCCACAATTAATCATATACCATTGATTGCCCGTAGGTGTATAGATTATATATGTAATTATATTATAATATGCAGATCATATTCGTGACCAGCATGATCGAATTCATGCTTCACTACTACCTGTGTCTGCAAATATTCGATCAACGCGAGACTTATTTATCGATTTGATATTGAAACAAGTATAAAGAAGAAAAACAAAAAGAAAAACAAAAAAAAAAAAATGAACAAACAAGCAAAAGTATATGTAGTAACTATGATGTAATTATAAATATAAATATATTATATATAATGAATTCTATATATTGTATAGTTATACTAATGTTTACAATAGATGTGATGTCAGTATTTGTATACATGTACACTTTATATTATTATAAAATTATGTATGAAAAATCTAGATAGATAGATAGATAGATAGATAGAAAAAAGTGGTTGTACCAGACCTTTTATTATTATACTTGAAACTGACGAAAAACCAAAAAAAAAATGAAAAAAAAAAAATGAATAATAAAATGACGAAGAAATTAATATTAATATTACATTATAAAACTATAAGGTTAAAAGAAGAAAAGGAAAAACTATCATATCGGTCTAGTTAGGAAGCAACTCACCCGCGTGTACGAGCAACGTTTTTTCTACCGACTCTTCATGATATCATCATAATCATGATTCTTATATTTTTTCAATGATGTACATACGTTATACATTATACAATGTTATTTATAAGCCGGTACGTCACGTTAAGGCAACGTCGAGCTAAACGAGATCTCACATTTCAATTTAATTAAGGGCGGACCCGCCACCAGCTCTTCGCCCGGGCTATTGCTGCTGATACTGCTGATCCTGATGCCTCTACTCTTGATGTTGGTACACGAATTATTGTTTTTTTTTAGACGTTTTTATCGCGTAATATTTTTCCGAGAACTCGCAGGACTATCCGTAATGTTAAGGTTCGTTCGGTTCCGTTTCGTTTCGTTTAAGTTCAGCGTTAACGGAGAAGTACATATAAAGCACCTCCACCAACATCATGATCATCATCATCATCGTGAACAACTCGGGAATAATATTCATTCAAAATTCAATGACGCGATGCCAATTTATGAGGTGGCGCGTAGCTGCAGAGTAATTTAGGATTTTTTGGAAATTCAAATATCGATGTACATTCATAAGTGAATATTTTATTTTCATCATCGTCCGCGGCATAATGAAAATTAAGACGCTAGTCAAGGGGAGAGGACATAATTCGGGAACCCGAAAGTGTTTAACAAGACGGTAAAAGAAAAAGTAGAAAGGGAGAAGGACGTATCTGATAAGAAAAAAAAAGGAAGAAAAAAAAAACCGACATAGTTTGCTTTATCTTAACCTGGTAGGCAAGTGATCGTTAGGCGATCGTGGTTTATCGCGTTTTCACTGTCAGCGTACAGTAATAATCGATTTTATCCTTGTGCAGGTTTGCCAGCTCCTCTTATACTATATTATCTCCTTTATTTTTGTTTCACCTTCCAGCTTTAGGCTTTTCCTCACTTTGTTTCCTCTTCATCATTTCCCCTCTTTTCGTGCGAAATAAAGTAAAATTCTCTATAGAGACTTCTACGTTTAATATATAAGAAGAAAAAAAAAATTTCAGGTGTACATGAATATACCAGTTGGAAGGTATAACGAATCCAAGAACCTCGTAGCATCCGAAAATTCCAATTTTTCGTTCTTATATAACCTCCACTTCTTTCCCTTTCTTTTCCTTTTTTCTTATGCTAGAGATATTATTTCTCGTTCGTAAAACTTGATTATCGTCGAAAGAAAATATAAATTTACAAAACAATGTCGACTTCACGGAGCCATGTAACAACCATATCTGCAGTAAAGCGATATTATATTATACACATACAAATTTATTAATATTTTTTTGTTCACCCCATTTACCAAAATATAGTACAAGTTAAAAAGAAACATCGGGAGTTTCACGTCGCTAGCCTGATATCGTGGTGATCGGTTGTAATTGAGAATTAATGGAACAGACGACAGGTTTTAGTGAGAAGTTGACGTCTACCGTTAATGAAAGTTAGGTATATAAAAATAAATATATACCATATACTATGCCTCCTTCTTTGGTAACGCGAAAACAAAAGGTTTTCAAAATTATATATGTCCATATGGGGCGTTCCATGCCAAATCACCGAGTTTTTTGCGGGATCTATTTTGATTTTGCTAATTTTTTTGTGTGTTTAGTACGTATTGGGAGCAGCTTGAACACAATTTTTTTTTTAAACGTCGATTTTGAATTTTAAACGTAAATAACCAAATGATAATTACTTCGAATAATTTTTGTTCATTTCTTTCCTGAAACTGCATTCGAAGACAAAAAAAATGATTTCCAATTTTTTACGAATATCGATATTTGTCACCAATCTATGGTTCATCGAAAATTTTCCATCTGAAAGATTCAAAAATCAATAACTCAACAACGGTTCGAGATAAAAAGCTCAAAATTGGTGTTCAAGTTGCTTTCAATACGTACTAGAACACAAAAAAAAATTAGCAGAATCAAAAAGGGTCGCGTAAAGAACTCGGTGATTTGGCATGGAGGGCCCCATATATAATACCAACTGCCTCGTCTTTGTCGTTGAATCCATTAATTCTACGTAGCTGTATGAACCAATCATAAATCGCATTTATAATTAAACGAATTACATAATCGTAAACGGGAGTAAAATGTCATCGGGTGCCTCGTCGTGATTGATCAATTAAATTCCTATACAGAGCGAGACGATTCGACGGAAATGTCTATGGGGTTTCAAAGTTCACCATCCTCAAAAATTATTTCCGACATTTCAACTACTTAGATAATTGAACGAAAATACAATAAAATAAACCAAATAAATAAGATGAGGAATTTCATTCGTTGGATATATAATTTGTCAATTTCTAACGTAGCCTGCAAGAGACGATAAATTTCTGACGTGGTATTGCGAGTGTTTTCTTATATCATCGACGTAAAATTTAAATGTTACGTGCGGGCAGCAAACCCACCCCTGTAAACTTTCTCTGATCACCCCGTTAGCTAATTATCGAAAAAGTACGACACCCACGCGCAGAGACAACACCCGAAGGGCAGGTGCAGAAATTCAGCTTAGCTTAGCGTTGGAAGATGCGTTTTATGGTGGGGTAAATATTATCGCAAGCCGTGTCTACCCTATATAAGATCGGAATAATGAACGAAAATCCAGAGATGATTCAGAATCATAATTAATCGTCGGGATAAAAAACGATCGAAAAAAAAAGAAACAAAGATTAATGGAGAAAATTAATTGTAATCGCATTAATCAGACCACCAGGTTGTGACGAAAAAGATAAAGAGGGGAACAGAATAGAAAAATAGTGGGATGATGATGGGAAATGGTGAGTCATTAAAATATGGAAAAAGATGTTAATTAAATGCTGTGACTATATGGCAGAGATGTAAGTTATAGATGTGATTAAAATACCTATTACACTTAGGAAAAATTTTTAGACTAATTAAAAAAAAAAACAATGGATAAATAAAAATAAAGATAAGATGAAAAGGCACCGATTATAAAGATTTTTATCATAAAATCTATATTCTGTATAATGTTACGACGTGGTGAAACCCAACCGCGATCGAAAGTGACGTTCTTTAAGTATTTTATCTCAATTGATATACCTACATAAGTACATACATAATAATCATTTGAAATATACCTACCAATTTGCTTCAACGTTTTTTTTTTCTTCGTTACCGTTTCCGTTTTTCTCATGTAAAACATAATGAAATCGACACAGCGGGATGTAAATCTTCGCGAATTAATTCTACATATATACACAAAATGTGTTAATATAATATATAAATATAAGTATAATATTTATCATTGTTTCTTACAAGTTACAGAGATGTTATATTTGAAATAAAATGTATACCTAATTTAATAATTACACTTTCCCTCGTCCGTAAATTTGATCGTATTCATACCTGCACCAAGGCGTTTACACGGGGGATGTGATCGAATCTCGAACCACTTCTATTCGTGGACGGATCGAATTTCGCAAGTCTTTTCATTTCGCAAAGGAATCTCGAAATAGTCGACGTGTATCCAAAATTTTTAAAACAACAATTGAACACGGTTTTACCGACAGGAGCAAAATGCTGATGAATACCAGGACCTCGCATACACGTTGGATATTCGATAGCTTTGTGGACAGCTTGAGCTGTAACATCACCTTACGTTGGTAAAGTAGGAGAAAAAGCACACGTGTGCGAAGCTTGGACGACACCCCCCTCGCTCGGAAAATGAATAACTAGTATTATTCCTAGACCAGCGATAATTGAAACGATCGGTTTTCAAACAGCTTCATCTATTACACATTCTGTCCTCTTTCTTAAATATCTTTTTGGTAAAAAACTAGCTGTGATTCTGGTATATAAGACAGAACGTGGTGTATCTTCAAAACTGAATGAGCTGTTCAATTTTTCCCTTCCGAACGTTGATCAATTTTTTTTTCTCTTTTTTTTTGCGATACTTGAAATCGATACGGTTCCATTTCGTTCTAGGTGTATCGTATAACGATTAGCATTCGATGACGTGTGTTTGTCAATTTCTTTCGAACGACACGTGCTAATTATGTAACGTAATTCTCCTACACCTTTTTGAATTTGCATGACGCACAGGCGCTAGGCTAGCAGCTGCTGCTGCTGCTGCCATTACCGATGTCGACTCGCAACCTTTCTCTCAAAGTTCGCACGCGTATATAATGTACGGTACAAGCGGTACGAGAAGAATCGTGTAATTTTATTCGTCACATAGCTTTGGAGCTGTACACATAAATGCGGAGCGTAAATTTCACTCAAGTATTTCAGTGTCGTATTTCTGTGGCTTTACGCGATGAGTCATTCCTCCATAAATTACGATACACTTAAAGCGATTTCTTAATTAGTAGGTACTTCGTTCGTCCCGTTGTACTATCAATCTGAGCGTGTAAAATTGTTAAGACTGATTGAGATAACGAGCAATGACAACCGTGAATTCCAAGCCCATCGTGTAACGCACACTCTTCACACACACAAAAACAAAATAACTAGATGGGTAATTAACTCCAAAATGATTACCGAACCTGTTTTCTGTATCGAGGCGCGCGGGTAATTTGAAAATAATTATTAGAAAGCCGTAGATAGACCGTATACATACGTAAACCACGGAATACATGAATATTATAATACACTCGTGTAAAATAGATTCGAAAATACAATTCAAGAAGTTTGACGCTAATGTAAGAAGAATTCTAGCGTTCAGGGCGTGGGTAGCTACGTACGTAGGTACGCATGAGGAGTGTTGAGAAAAATATATACCTACGTAACTTTTGGTGATTAAGTATCGTACCACATCAACGCACCAAAATCACTTTTATTACTCCCTCAAGGTATAATAATACCGATACTTTTGCGTGATACGGTATATCGCTAAGATTTAGGAACGGTGAATAATAATATCGAATGTATTATACTACTTTCTTATTATTATATTTCGCCTTTCCATTTTTTCATATCTGTTTCTCTCTACCGTATAGATGGATATTAGGAGGGGGTGAAAGTCTGAAAAATTTATCAGAGAGTTAACGTGTATAAATATGTATAACGGTGTAGAATTATGGCGTATGGGTGGAAGGTAAATGGATCGATAAAATCCCGACTACAGCTGGTTCGCGTTAACGAACAAGTGTTTCGATCGTTAAATTAGTCGAAATCGCGATCGCCGAGAAATTTTTTCCTTTGATTATTTTACATGTGATATCTCTTCTGTAAAAAAAGTGCAAACGATCCGGAGTCCAATAGAAATCTAACCGTGCCGGCCAGGTGGTTTTGATATATTAATGATAAATCGCGTTGCAGAATTGCAAAAAGGGATCATAATAATCCAGTGATCTATAATTGAAGACTCCGTCGTAAGAACCTTCGAAATAATCGAAGTTTGCTTTTCGGAATACAAATACCATTGTTCAAACAGGTTTTTGTATCGAACCCTCACGGTTCATATTTCAATCTCATCTTGCGTCATCACGACGAATTCAAAATTTCAATATAACGATTACATTACATTTCTACATAATTATTTTATTATGATATACTCGCTAGTGTAATATAGCTTCGCGTAAAAAGTTATTCCATCTTTATAAAAAAATTTTTTTTTTGCTTCTCTTTTCCAATTTCACAATAGAAATTTTGCGACACCGTATAATATCGGTCTTCTTTTATCTCAGATTTGGAATTGGGGACGACATCTATTTTCAAGGGATCGAAGTAATAATGAATGGATGACAATAGACCACGGAGATCACGTCTAAATGGATACAAGAAAATAATTCGTTGCTAAAATAAAAGATATTTATGTCAGATATAACGTACGTATGTACAGCAATTTGCGACGATTTTATTAAGATAAAACGTGCGGTAAGTTAAGACATCAAGTATAAATGTACATGTACGTTAGAATACAACCATTATAGTTTGTAGTATAGTATAAATATCTGAATACAAGCGGAAATAATGCGACAAACGTTTCTGGAATAAGAATTACCATAAACTATAGGAATTACTTTATACAGGGTGGTCCGCGACGCCTCTTCTGTGTAATGAATATCCTATCAAGAAAATATAGTGATAGTTGTTTCAATGTGCGGAGTATAACAGTAGAGAACAGGAAGTGAGTTCAGCGATTATTAAAACGAGTCTAAATTTACGATTCATCGTTGCATGGCGACTGATGATAAATAAAAATAATTAAAAATAAAAACTTGAGGTATAATCTTAACATTTACTGCTAAATATCAAGCAATGAAAAACTTCTTTTTTTTTGTTGTGAGAAATACAATAATTGTGGTTCGTGAATCGTGTGTGTCTTGAAGATTAAATATTATATGTACACAGCGGTAACCCGTTATGCCAAAAATTATGATCACAGTGACGATTATGACAATTTTCTGACCACGTATACATGTATACATGCACTGTACACAAACCTGTTTTTATTGTGACAGGCGAAACCTGCAATCAGGATAATTGCACGGCAGTAAATATGCGGCACGAAGATAGCCCTAACTATTATTTAAAAATTTATTTTTTACGTTACTGCCTACCAGAATCACCGCAAATATTGCAGTTAATTACCCGAAACGCACCGTGCCACGAATATTCGAAATCCACCGCAGTAATTGTCCTGCAATGACGTGACGCGTATGAATATTTCAACCTGTTTGGTGTAAGACGAGAAAAAATTAATTAAAAAACAAGCACAAGGATACCTACGCGCACTCGAATTTAGATCTGGTGTGAAATTTTAATAAATAAATTTCAGTCACGTATCTATTTATCATTCGCGGACGTTTTACTCTACGCATCACCGGATTTCCACACCCTTTAGCTCTGCAGTTCAACATGAATGGCGGCGGAAATGAAGCCGCAGGATATTGTTGGAAAAAATATTTTTTTCGCCTCGAAAATTCAACCAAACTTTTTCGCAATGTGATGTGAATAATGGCAATTTTTCCATTCAGAGTTTTACAAAATTTCATTTTTTTTTTTTTCTTCTTACTGATGCGATCCGTGCTCGATCCTTTCCAGCTTAACCCTTCTAGGCGAATGCGATGGAGGAAAAATAACTCGTGTCGGCAAATTTCACGAGTTGTGTTCGGACAACCGTAATACCGATTACGATTCATAGATCGTTCGTCGACGTCCACCATACTGCAAGGTATATCTATACTATGTGATGTAAATTGTGAGCTGTGACTACCGATATACTCTGTTCTCAGTTTTCGTATAGCTCGTTTATTTCTTTAGGTGTTATAAAAACTTTGGAGAAAAGTTTCCTTTCTCTCGGGCACGGAGGAAAGTGCATCACGCAATAAAGAAGTCTTTTCTCAGAATTTCACCGCTGCAGTACACAGGGAGTCGACGATGGTGCGGACATCATATAATCCAAGTGCAGGATACTTATTGTTAGAACCCGGATTGAATCATTTTTATTATCAGAATCTCGTTTCATTATGTTTCAGACGTTACGACGGAGAGAAATTTCTCCTCGTTCAAATGTATTCCGCCACGATTTACCGATTTGTTTTTTTCTGTCATCGAGCTTTTTGGTATCCGTCTTTATTAGGGGCACCAATACAACACCGTGTTAGATAAAAAATAACGAATTCTACATTGAAAATTTTTGACGTCTTCGAAATCGATGATGTGTGCGGAAGCGAAGAAAAGTTTGAGGTGATTTAATCGGTTGGGAAGATGGCAAATCGAATGATTTTACACGTGAATCACGATCACTCCCGCACGATAAGGTTCAAGTGACAGATTATACGACGAAGATTGATCAAACGTTTATAAATTAATCTTCGAGGGGTTACTTGCTCTACTCTACCTTCTGGGTCCTCGTAACTACGCCATCGAATCCCGACCAGATTGCTTCCCCGAGATCAAATCCCGACCCCGATTTTATTAGGGCACAAAATCGAACGATTTACCCGAAATATACCAACCGCCTGAAGGTAGATAAAGTACTCTAGAAAAATGATTTCATCTGCGTACATTTCGCTGCGGCATAAAATCAGATCGGTAAGTCTTGAATTTTTCTACTATAGATCGTTTGCTTGAGAAAATTTTCTTTTCAGTTCGGAACATGGTTCGTTACGACATGCGAAGAGGTAATAATTTCCCAGGCATAACTTCCACACTAGGTAGCATGGTAAAAGTCAAGGACATGATCTATAAGGTTAAATGAGATAAAAATCTGGCCTTCGCGTGGCTCTCGAGACTTTCGCTGGGATTTATTACATCTACGATCTAGATTATGGATAAAAAGAAAGACCATAGGTCTAGCAAAGTCTGGTGGTTGCAGGTACCGCAAAAGTTACCAGTCAGTCAGTCACTCGACTCGGCCACTCCGGTCGTTGGACGACATGCGCCAGAAGCAGCCGCACGTTCTTCGTGTTGACACGGCAGTCTGGCAGTGCACGCCGTCTACTACTGTCGCAAAATTCGCGCCGCTCCGATACCGGCGGCCCGAAACACGCGTCGCGACGTTTTCCACTAGCGCGCCAAAGTGTTATTTGAACGACGACCGCGGACAGCGACGATCACGACTCGACATAATAACCGGCGCGCATCTCCAACTCCATTTCCTCAACTTCCTCAATCATGTTTTTCATCTTTTTTCACTATTTTTGATAACCTTTTTCAGTTTCCTACTTCATCGTACATATTTTACTTTTACACTCCACGATAACAAGGGTTAAAAATAGTCGATTTTCAGTTCCGAACGAGGAACATAATTATCTGAACTCACAACTGTGACGTATATCAGAAACGTCGCCGATAGTGTAGCCTAGCAATTAAAATAAATCTGGGACAATAACCACCTCTGCACATATGCCTGATCACGTATAACTCGCCACCTTTCGAAATCATCGACAAAAACATTTCACCTATACTTTCCAAGTGATTGAATTTCGCAGTACCGCAAAAAGTTTGAATTTTTGCCTGGTATAAATCAGAGAAATTAAAAACACAATTCCGAACATCCATTTTTCAAGCAGACTTCAGTGCAGTAGTTATTAAATAAAGACCCCTAAAAAATTGGTCAAATATTGGATCGAACTCCGCCCGCCTGTTGAAAATTGGAAATAACAACATTCGGCTGCATAGACCGTATAATCACAGTGTACACGACCAAATCTCGCAGTTGATCCTATACAACAAACTATAAATTATAAACTAAGGTAGGTATGAGCAACTGGCTCCCACGTACGATAATATATATAATTTATTAATAAATAGTAAATAAGAGGAATTATATTAACACCGAACGTGATTCATGAATGAAAACCAGCGGTGATGTAAAATAATTAAATGTCCGATTATAAAATTGTGAGCAGTTATAATTGCATACTTGGTACGGGTAATAGCTGTATTAGAAACAGACAATCCATTACATTTTATGGCGCGAAAATGAAAGTATATGTAATGCCGACTCGCGATTGAAAAGTACAGCTACAGACTGGGTGACGACCGATAGAAATTCCTGGAGGAGTTTTATACGCCTGACGTAATTCAACATGGAACCCTATAGATCCGTAACCTCATGTAATACACATGGCCTCTCGACGAAAATCCATCCTTCAAAGTTGAAGAGTCCTCTTCAAGCCCAAATCTGTTCCGCACGTTATATTCCAAGGAATACAATCATCATCGTGACGCAAGATCTGATCCTCCTCTCGAGCAGTTTTCGTTTGTAGAAAATCATTGGAGTCGAATGAAAAATTCAGATGACGATGACGAAGTTTTACATATCGTAACAAAGGTATGTGAGCAAGTAGTGAGCAGAATTGAGTAGAAGCAGTTATCTATTATGTGGTTGCTCTGAGTGATTCCGGGCAAGCTTGAGCAGAGCTCTTTCACTTCAACTTGGCGATGACAGCCGCGGGCGTTTGAAGCGAGCTAAAAGTTACGTCGTATATGAAACCGTAAGATATTATATATATAAGCCGGTGATTAAAGCAGTAGGAGATCTCGCCGCGGTAAGACGTGAGGTAGTCAGATGTGCATCGAGAATATCTAGAATCTAGGATCTGGAATATAAAATATCTGGAATGGAATGGAATATCTGGGGTGATAAATCCGAAATTAGATCCTCAATTTGGAAGCCCTTCCGCTCGGTATTTGACTCCAATACAATCCAGTTTTTTCCTTTTCTTTGTTCTTCACTACTTCCATACAGATTCATTTTTATTGTCGACCGTCTCCGATTTCCTTTTATTGTCATATTCTTATTCTCTACATTTTTATGAAAAAGATTGCTCCGGATTCAGGAAATTCTAGTACGAATACTGAATTCGTACGAAGGATCCGTCTCATTCATACAAATCGATCACGCCCTCCTACTACTCCAGGTGTTGCAAATATGCCACCATATAGGTATATAATTTATGAATTTTTCGTACACATTTCTCGCCTCGGGTTGCCCAAGCATTTTGTACGCGGGCGAAATGTATGTATACAATATAACCGAGAGACTTTCGCTTGATGGAAAATCCGAAATTCAATTTTTCACCAGACTTGCTTCTTGACTGATTTACTGTGCGCCGCACCGTTACTCCGCTAAAATTTAAACCCCATGAATTCCTCTTCCCTTCTTTCCACGGTACCCTTCTAACTATCGGCGCACTTTACTTGTGAAACAAAATTACATAAAATGGGATAATTTAAACTGTGAAGTCGCGGGCTACAGAGTCACCCCATCTTTGATCCCATTCAACCGCACTTTGATTTGAAATGGAAACCGATTTCGAGAGAGGTGAAAAATCTTCCGGTATAATCGCTTTTCTGCATCGAGAAGTAAGTATTCAAATTTTCCGGACTTGCTGCGGAAGAGCGGAAATTGTGAGACCTAGAATTTCGTGAACAGATCGAGTGGATGTAAAAAACGCAAGGAAAAAGGCGAGCTTGAAATTCTTGAGATTTATTTTCAATGCAAGTTTTGAAACTGACGGATCCTTCGGCCCCGGATTTCTCTACTTTAGGGATAAAGTATAGCGATTAACGATATCATACGGGATAAAGTGCGTCACGGTTGACTTCGGCCGCCATAAATCCACGAGCTCTGACCCAAGATCAACGTTCTGACAAGGACAACGTGATCCTGACCGACCCGTTTATAGAAGAATTAGGAAACGAATTTTTCGTAAAAACGACTACGCTGCCCGAGCAAAAAGAAGTTAACCGTTATCCCTATAAAATTTTGAGTATGATTTAACGGTGTGTTGATAAAAAAAACTTGAAGATAAAAAAAAAAAAAAAATTCAGCTCCATTCTGAATCGCAGTTTAATAAATTTGTCGCGCGTGCGGTGTGTAACATGAAGCTAAAAATAATAACAGGTATATATATGTATATCTATATAAAAAATAAAATTGCCGGTAAATCTTTTGCCATGAATTTTTACGTTCTAAAGAAAATTATGACGAGGTGCTAAACGCGTCGTATAGTAGCGGCGATGACTGGTAAAACTATATAATTCATAAATAAAACTCAAACGGATATGCAGCAAACGGAGCGTGCGAAGACGCGTAGAACGCACGCGGATTTCCTCACGACGCGTTCAAAATTGGCTGTGAAAAACTTCGATAATATAACGTACAGTTTCACTTCAAATTCAGCACCCGCGGTTCAAGAGCCTCCACTGTTGACTTTGTATAAACTGGCAACCTGCATTCACTTTTCACGGTTCCAGTCCACCCCCCCGAAAAAAAAAGTCGTTAACGGTTACGAAGACTATGAGAAATGTAATTGAATTAAATCACACCCTACTTCTCTCGTTCATTTAAATTGAAAAAATATAATAAAATTTCCCCTATTAATTTCTTCCTACAGGGGAGAATAGAAAGAGATAAATCATCCCGATGTATGCATCACAGAATTTTTAGTCAACATTTCCCCGCGGTTTTTACGCGCTCGTATATGTATATCGAAACGCGCATAAAAACTTCAGAAATTTTTATTATTTGTTGGAATAAATTATTGTCTTGAAAAATTATACTAATCGAACAACATATTATATATAGCGTACCTACATCACTCTGTCGCGGAACGCGATTAATATTTCATCTGTAATAAAACGTTGTAAGCAATCGCGTATTCGTGTAGTAGATGTTACGTGGATAAAAGGTTGCCAAGTTCGGAGTATTAGAATGTTTTTTTAATTATTGAATAACGGTGTTGTAGGTATAACCTTGGCGGATGGCTGGTAGCGTCAATGATAACCTTACGTAACTTTCGGAACCATATATTTAAAATACTGCGTCGACCTCGCGGTTGGGTTTGATGTGTTATTAAAATAGGCCCAACAGGGTTATTAATACCATGAAGCGCAGAGGACCGCGCGGGAGGACACTAACAAGATTGGTAGTCCGACTCCGTGAAAAAGGTGACTCAGAATCGTCCGATGAATTATCACTCTAAGACTGCATTATATAGGTAACAGAAGAGAAGTGGAGAGGTTCGAAGAAAGAAATGATTCACGGAATCCTGCCCACCGCAGATCCTTCCGATCGCGAAACTACGTTATACTTATCTTCCTTCTTTCTCATTCTGCAAAAAATTCGGCAGACAATACAGGTAATCCGAATTTGTCGTATGCCCCGTATAAAACCACAAAAAACATATCTAATCACGTGACATACACGACAGTTGCGCAACTATGCGACAACGATTTAGAGGACATTGACAGACGTGTCTAGTGCCTGGTAGAATATGGTTACGCAATTCTTTTCTAGCTACGGTATTTCAACAGGCAGCAGCTAAATCGGCTGCTCAGATTTCTGGATTTTTTTTAATTACCGTGAAACAGGTCGTGATGTGCGTAACGTGTCGACGGTATGGTTGACGCCGTTAGAATAGAAGCGAACGGGCACGTTTCTGAAAGAGCGGTGAATATGGTATCGGGATAAATTCGATTTTATCTCATAGTGCAGACGTCGCAGAACTAAGAAGTGAAAAATCTGTAGTCGATTCGCGTGAATCTATAGGAACTCGACAGAATGACGAATGGCTTGTATAAGCTTTCCTGATCTTTATGGGCATCGAAATTCATGAAACAGAAAGGTTTCTTCATTTCTCCGACCCCCATATATCAAGAATATACATTCGATCCACATGGGAGAATTATGCCATGCAGCTTATTATGCGTGACTTTTATTGGCTGGTTTGAGACTCTTATGTTCTCTTGAAGACAACTTTTACGCGGAGCAAAAAAAAAAAGAAAAGAGAAATAAAACAATCACCAGATTAACCGGAACAAAAAGCGATGACTGATTATGACAAGATATCTGGAAAAAATTTGAAAACAAGAAGAAACTCCACGAAGCATAAATCATCTCATCCGTTGGAGTTGCCGCGTGCAATATACAACAGAGGATACAATGCCGAGAGCTCTGATATCGTTAATTACTATTTCGGCAATAGCGGAGGAGCAAGGAAAAGATATCCGTTCTCCCCGAAGGTTCGATTTAATTCAATGACTTTTAAGAAGAAGATCCATTAATTTTCTCCGCAGATTGGTCGTAAAGACGAAACTCCGTTTCTGGTACACAGTGCAGCAGACGGTGAACCTGGGGGGCGAAAAAGCGGCGAACACAAGCCGCACTGGGTGCCTGATTGTCTTTATTGCGACCCCATGCGGCTTACTGGTTTTATCCATTACCACCACATAGCGGCGCACTTCTAGTCTCTGAGTAACCCAAAGTGTCTTTTGCCTAGACCACCTTTCTCAATTCTCAGTTTGCGATTGGCGACCGAACGCACAAACTCGCAAAAAGTTTCTCTTCTATACGCTAAGTGAAGAGGAAAAGCATAAGCGAGTCGACTTTTCATTTTCGGAATAGTTGTAAAAATTAAACTTCCCATCTGAGATAAAATCTAATTCTTCATTCATATTTCAAAAATTCTTCAAGATTAAACATTGGGCATGCGAGAAGTCGAGGCTAGACGGACATGTGTCCTACTGACGGCTCTGCTTGCCTTATTTTTCGGGGGTGTTGACGCGAGGACGTTTACTTTGGGGTATCTCACCGGTTCGAAACGAAGACCTGGAGACCTTGAGTACCAGAGACCAGGATATCGAATATCGGGAGCAATTAATCTGGCCGTCGAAGAGGTAAGTTATATTTATACTGCTAATACGTGTGCATTAAGCGCGGCTGTATATTTACGGAGAACAAAAAAAAAAAAAAGAAAAAAAAATGGGAAAAAACTTTTCCACCTTCCATCGCCATGCAGCGTGCTTCGCAGATTCGCGATTTACCGGATTTATAATACCTGCGAAAGTTTTACCCGAGCGAAATCCGAGCTCCCCTTCACGTTTTAAGAATATTTCACGCCGGTTTTATATATATCTATATACAGTATGTACGCCAAACTCCCTTTTTTCGCGGCACTCAGCTCGGCGCTGGACCTCCCCTTACGTTACCTGTACCTGCGCCACCGGTAATAAAACCAAAAAGAAAAGCTTGAATTTTCACTCAAGGAGTACCTTAATTGTTCCGCGAGCTAATTGATAATCAAGCCCTCCCCCAGATCTCAACGGGTTGTCAGTTGAGCCTAATCAACAACGTCTCAAAACTTGTGTTAAAAAATAAAAAAATTACACGAATTCGAAGGACGTTGAAAATTCCAACCGACTTGGACTTTCTTTTCAAAAACGCGAATGAAAATGACATTGCAGTTTTTAATAATTACTGAATACCAAATAGTAGAACGATCTTCTTGTGCACGAATAAATTTTCAAATGTTTCGCAATTTTAACACCGCGGTATCCGCGTTACGATGGTGATTGATTACCTAGGAAATAATTCCACTGCACTCGAACCCTACCCACATTTATACGCAACGAATATCGTACGATATAAATTATTTAGAATTCCGCAACCGCAATGTTGAAATAAAAGAAGAAAAAAAAACGCCCGTACATTTCGTACCCCAGTTTACATTCTTCCTTTCCTCCAATTCCGATGTGCATATAATAGAGAAAATATTTCGAAAGGTTTAAACAGCCGCAGAAAGTTTGGCTTGGTTTTATAACTTGTTTGTAAAAGTTCTCTCAAAATTGTAATAATCTTTTTCAAAGGTGAACGCTGGTGAGCTGGCCAAACGAGGACATAAACTCGATTTCATTGTAGCGGAAACGTACGGCGAGGAGGAAACGAGCATTCTGATGACCGCCGATCTCTGGACGAAAAATGTCAGCGCGTACATTGGACCACAAGAAACATGTATTCACGAGGGCCGGATGGCAGCAGCCTTTAACATCCCAATGATCTCTTACGTAAGATGTATTTTCTTTTTTTTTTCTGCTTCAATCTTCTTCTTTTCATCCCCATTTTACCCGGAACTCGCAAACGAGATGGTGCGATGAATGTAATTAAATTTTTAATCAGATCTTCTTCGGTATTCCGTTATTTCGTGTGAAAAATTTCGAGCACGAGAACGTTATGCGTAGAATGGAAGGAAAAAAAGAATTCAAGAGTTCAGAGGTGATTGGAACGATGCTTTGATAGTTGAAATTTTTCCACCGTATGAAACGTGTGTGTAATATAGATATTCCCGTGGTATTATGGAAAACGCTATGCAGCTTTACGTCATCGCACGACGGTCTCAGATAACAAACGAGGAAAGTTGAGTCGAGGGTAAATTTACGACTGCGTCAGGTCGCAATTATACTTGAGATAGTAGACGTCGTGGGTGTTAGAACCCGGCAGTAATTCTCAAAGTACCTCGTGCCTACCTAGGTTCAGAAATGGAAGGATATAAGGGCGACAAAGGCGAGAGTGAGAGGAGGGAAAGGAGCCTGCTATACTATGCCTGCTTTTAGAATAGCCGGAAGTCCGCGTGCGCCACGCGCCTTCCATATACTTGCTATCATTATATTCCAGGGCTTCCGCACGACGCTGCCTCTGCCATTGCTTATACCGACTGCTGTGATAAAATCGGAGAGGGAGGCGAAAAACGCGCACGAACAAACCGCGACTTATTCTTATCTAATTCACCATTTTTGGGTCACCCACAGTGGTGGTTCGCGAAAAAACCCCGTGAGCTTCGAGCTCCCGATGTCGTGCCGATTAAAACGATCCTATATAAATATACACCCTAGCTGCTCGAAGACTACCTTCGTTCGATGGAATTTCACGAATTTTCTCACTCCCTACCAAATAAAAATTCACTTTAACTTGCGTATTACAGAAATTTATACAGGGAAGAAGCGAGCGGTGATATAGGCATCATTTGAATTCAATTACAGTGGTAGATCGGAGTTTTATTTTTTTTTATTCTTTTTTTTTTTCTTACGTATTCGTACAGTCATGTAGAAATATGTACACGGTATACGTCCAAGTATTTGCAACGAGGAATAGAGCGCGTTGCACCAGCAACTGGACACGTGACTTAATTTTCATTCCATGTGTATGCGAACGATATATTTTCGCTGAAGTGTATGCACGTGTTTGTGGAACAGAGTCTCATGTACAGAGATGTACGCGAGTTGTTCGAACTACGTACACTCATATACCTAACAAAGCTGAACTAACCCAGAAGCAAAATGCAAATCCAGAACTAGTTTGCTTCAAGGCTTATCTTGTCCTCAACGTTTCTTTCCATTCCGTTTCTTTTTCTTTTTCTTTCCTCTTCCAAGTAACGAATACCGAGCAATCTCAGAGATAATGAAATTGCTGTTATGTATTTTTTATTTTATTTTGTTTTTATTTTTTTAATTTTATTAAAGCTACCGCAGGTAAAGGCGAATAAAAATTCGACACACGCTGCACGCGTAAAAATTTATTTGTTGCACCAGGAAATTTCTCGTGCAGCGGAAGTTTTCATTCCTGCATTTGGAAAAAGGTTGCTTCGATTTTTATACTTTGTTATTTATGATAATCTTTTTTTTATTATCTATTCGCAGTTTTGCACGCATCGAGAAACATCGGACAAATCGGAGTTTCCAACTTTCGCGAGAACGCGACCACCGGACACTCAGATTTCTAAATCCGTGGTGTCAGTTCTGTTGGCATTCAATTGGACCAAAGTAAGTTATCGTTACTGACTTATTATTTTATAAATGTAATTCAGCTAATGTGAAACCGACACCACGCGAACCGAAAGAGGTTCGGAGTTTTTATTACGAGCATTTTTACTATCCTGATTTATCGCAATTTTCATATCTCTATAACATTTATTCCCCCTCGAAGAATTCTACGACCCCGAAATATGCTCGTCGCTGACTCGGACGACAAATAATGCTGGTTTTAGCCTCGAGTTCAATTTGCATAGCGCTTGAAAAAAATATTTCTCTAAATAAAAACAGCTAAATATTTATCGCGATCGTATCCACCTTGGCAATTTTGGCTGGGATCGTGTAAAGAAAATAAATGTATAAATTCTTTAGCGAAACATCATCTCGTTACACGTTAAAAAGTCAGCTCGTAATTGATCGTGCCTCCGTGACCCCCCGTCACCGGATGTAATATTCGAAGAATCGATAGTATAATTGAAGCTGTATTATAATATATACGAGGAGATGATTTTTCAACGTATAATATAAAGGATAAATTTACCATCGTATATTTCGCGAACGGGCCTAATTATTCTCCCGCGCGAGAAACGATAAACTGAATAACAATGAGACGAATTCAGGCCTCCCGGGGAGCTCTAGTTACGTCAAATGCGCAAACAGAGTGATTTATGTGCAGAGTAGCTGAGTAGCTCAATGTTATTCAAGGCTCGAGAATACTCAGTTATATACCAACCTATACACGCTGTTTACTTAATTCAAACACGGCGGGAAATCCTAAGACTCGGAAACTCGCGTTGCAATACCGCGGGGCGCGACTAGCGGCTCTTTGGGCATCGCGGCGTCGAGTTATAGCGTCGTATTTGCATTGCTTTCTGCAGGATTCCTAGGGCGAGGATATCATCAGATCAGAAATGTCACCCCATTTCTTACCTCATGCATATACAATGCATACGCATGATATAAACGTTAGCTATACCATATAATCGTGCAAACATCCCCAGAATGACGGGGATTTGAATGAGTGTGTTTTTCAGTTGACTTAACGTTCAAAATTCAAGAATCTCTTTTAACCTCAACGGATATATTTTCCCTTTTTGTTTCCTCAAGGGAAAAATCCAATGAAAGAGAAAAAAAAACAACGAACGTTTCATTCTAATCTCTTGCAGCGATGGTGTAACTGTATCTGGTGTTTTGCGCAACAGGTGACCTTCATGTACATGAACTCGAGCCTATTTGAATTCAACAAGATGTCAACTGTGGCAGAAACAATTCTCTCGTCTTTTGAAGCATCTGGAATAACCCTGAATTCGCTTCGTTGCTGGGGTGAACCGTACCATCATACCCACATGCACAACCCTTTTCATCAACACGTAAAGGATACCTACAGGGAAACGAGGAGTGAGTAAAACTCGGTCCGACATTAACCGCGTTTTTGAAAATCATCTTTTCAAATTAGAAATTCAAAACTTCTCGACCGGATAGTTGAGGCTTTGTATTAGAAATAACGAGACACTGAAGTAAGATCGTTTTTATCGCAACCTCTCATTTTACGTTTATCACCTTATCTCTCGCTGATCTCGTAACCGAATAACCCAAGAGCTGCTTCTGATGCGAAAATAACGATTCAATCGAACACCCTCAGATTGATGATCCTCGTCACTCAACTTTGAGGGACTGAATTACGACCCTTAATATACAATATCTGTCTAACCGCCGTCTCAACTTCGACCATACATTCTGTATTATTAAAATTAAGTCATTTTTAGCCGAAACAAAATTTACATTCCCAAACAAAACGACGACCGCGTTCAACAAAGATATTTCATCGCCGAGAATTATTCCACGCGCACATCGCTCGCGAAGGGTTAAAATTTCATCGATTACACACACAGGTAGTTTGATTCGACGGGATAGGCGACGATGAGTATTAGAGATCACGCGGGGGGGCCAATGAGGGGGGAACCCGCACTGTTTGAACTGCTTTTGCTTCCGATTAGGTTTACACGTCGCGCGACACAAGTCTCGCATTTTGCATAGTAGATAACCCGCATGATACTTCTCCTAGTTTGCCCCACGTGTGTAACTTGAACATACGTCAAATTATACGTGCCATTTACTTCACACCCATGTCGCCTTATACTAGGTTATACCTAAAGGTTATAGAAATTTAACCGCGCATACGCATGCGGGTGTACTAGAGCATGAATTGTTCTATTGTTAGAAAGGAGGTAATGTTTGAATTTTTTTTTTTTTTTGTTTCTTTATCTTCTGTCTCTTTGGTAAACTTTTCAAAATATATATGCAGCATAAATCGAGCGAGTAATAGCCTGTTCGTGGGAAGGTTATGGTCAGCTGGTTTTCATTGGTCATTAAGTATCTATTCTTGGGGTATTTTCAAGAGTTATTGTCGTGACTTTTGGGTTGATGGAAATAAATCGAGACCACCTCAGACTCCCCTGCCTTAGTTTTCTTTGTCTGCCCGCGAGATTCGCGGATACCGCTATTTTCTACGTGCCAAAGCAGAAGAAAGAAAAAAAGAAGAACCTAGAAATAGAATGATAAATTTTATATTGAGATGCTAAACACCACGGTGATTGATAAGCGAGCGATGATTGAGGAGATAAGTTGAATACGAAGATCCACACTTTTACCCCTATAGATTTACTTGTAATCGATCGATTGTTTTCCATTTCAGTTTACGTTATCCTCGGTAACTACTACGACCACATCGGACTGCTAATGGCTTTGGACGAAAAAAAGCTCCTCGAAAAAGGTACGCGTGTATATATTAAATACAGATATATAAATTACTTGTATGTGCAGCGAATAATACGCTGCTAATATATGCAACCGGTATAATATTAAAGTGGCTCGCGCTTTTCTCGCATACAAATATACCTAAGGAGCTGCTACTGGATGCCAGTATAGGTAAATTTCTTTTTCCCGGTTGTTGGAATATGAATGCTTTCGTCTGCCACGGACGGGTCGACTATGTAGGCACTTATATATATGTATTATATACGTGTATATAAAGCAGGGAGGCTACGCTGGGGGCGTGAGATATTTTTATAATATACAGAGATATATAATGATGGACTGCAATTTATCCCGGACTCGCGCCCCCGCAATACATAGAACGATAACTATACCAGCGTACTTTGCGGTGGGGTTGTTGAGGATAAAGAATCGTGAGTCAAGAGAGAAAGACTGGAGAGAGCTAATAACCGGAAATTCTACCGCATTGTCTACCAGACGCAATCAACTCGAAAGGCATTTATACCGTTACATCTTTTCTTTTCCGATTTTTTATCATTCTAGAAATTCTCATCTCGATTCTATACGCTATGCCATCTAATACGCGATGGCCTTCGGAAGACGGGGGAAAAAAAATAAAAATGAATCAAAGAATACATTTTTTCTTTTTCGCCTCAATTGAGAGAACCTCAAACAGCAGGTATAAATCCGCGACTATACGAAAACAGAATGTTACATTTTTATACTTGCTCAGCTGTTTCCTATTTTTAACACCCGATATGCGAACACCTGACGCTTTGGTCGCTGTCGATTTTTATTTTTTAATTCTTTCGTTTTCCTTCTTTTTTAAACTCCCTAATTCCTCTTGCGCACTTATCCTTCGAATTGGCGCTGGAAAAACTAATTCAGTTACAAATTGATGTCGTCCACATTTATCCATCCGGTGGAAACCTATGTGGCAGATTTTGTATAATGCTAAAGGTATTAACGATAATTTCGAGCAGTTTGATAAACTGGTAGCTGGTAGCACACGAGGATAACAAACCGTTCAAACACAGCTTGAGGTTTTCGTTTGGGAGTTGAATAATAAATTTAACAAAGAGAGACGTATATAATTACGCATGATCCGTGTGTGGGTACCGTGTATTTTATACGGGAAAGAGTACAGCGGCAAGAATCGTGTCAGCGACTGTACCCGCGCAACTACTTCGCGAAACACATGGAATACCAGAAATTACAAACATCAGTCGGCGGCGTGCCGGCGGAATATCAACTACCGCAGTCTGCAGCAGCAACTCATACGCCCGCCGCCTCTCGTCAAATTTCGTTTCCCACGCGTGGTTCGGGTTGGAAATAAAAAATTTACTAAAAATCAACGAGAATTTCACCCGTAACGCGTTACTCGAGAGAAGAACTGTTTCATTTTCGCTAATATCGAAAGACGAATGAACCAAAATGAAGAATTGAGTTAAGAGAGATAATCAGTTAAGTGTCATTAAATTTTTTTCTTCTATTCTTTTTTTTCTCTTGTGCTTTCAGGAAATTACTGGGTGGTCGGCGTTGATCTTGAAGAGTACGATGAAAAATCACCGGATAAATACCTGCGAGGATTATTGCAGGATAGAACAAATCTCGCTATAATACAAGCTTTCAGAAGTTACTTCAGCATCGTTGCTTCCCCGCCTGTAAACTTTGAAAACTTTACCCGAGTTATCAACAAATACAGACGAAAACCTCCGTTCAACTTCACCAATCCTTTGGCAATCGTCGGTGGGGTCGTTCAGGTGACTGGAAATATAAAGATTTCTATTCTTCGCAGCTTTTATTACGTCTCGCCGCAACCACCCTCCCTTAGAAAATTTTTCAGAAAAATATAATTTTCGAGAAACCACACAGCGAGGATATATTCGAACCGTAGGATTGAAATTGAAATTAACAAAAAAAAAGAAGAAAAAATGAAGAAGAAGAAGAAAAAAGTAATAGAAATTGATAAAATAGAAGGGTGTAGAGAGGTTGAAAAATGAAAAGAAGGATTTATTCTCTTCTTTTCATCTCTTTCTTTTTTTTACTTTTCTTTATCGCGTCTCTCTATAATCCCCTGCGGCTACTGAGTATCTTTTCTGCAGCACCTTATTCTTTTCTTTTATCGGTGTCGCGGTAGACACATTCGGAAGTTTCTTGGGGAAACCTTATTTAGTCTAGACACGTTGAGTTTCACCGATACTATTATACGGATAAAAGAAAGATATTGGTTCCTGACATTACCGCGTAGTTTAACCAATCGATCCTCATCTATACCTTTCATTCTTCGCAAGCTGCCGGGCAACCTTCACTTCCCTGTCCTCGTTTCCGTTAACATGATCCATAAGAGTCCGAGAAAAAGGGAGAGGAAATAGAAAATAAAAAAGGAGAAAGGAAAAAAATCGCATCAAAAATAAATTTGCTAACACAAGTGGAAAAGAGAACGTCCATTATTATCTCCCCCACTGTTGGGATCTAGATATCCTCTTTCTCAACAAACTTTCCACGCGAAATGTTCTTCAATCCTGATGATCTTTGACCATATATCTAAAGATACTCGAGACTGATCGTTGTGCATTCCTCCACGAATTGTGGTGTACAATAAAAACCCGTCAGTCTTCTTAAAGATCGCTTTGCACAAGTGCAGAGTAACAAAATGAAATGAAATGAAATGAAATGAGATGAAACGTAATGAAATGAAATGAAAGGGAACCAAACGATTTAAGTTCCTGCGGGCGAAAAAAAGAATAATAATAATAAAACAAGATGAAGTAAGAGAAGAGGAGGTGACGGCGGAATGGCCGAGAGTTAGGTAACGGGATCTCGGTGATCCCTGGGCGTAAATATTATCCCACGCTCTTTATACCAGCTTAACTCATACCTTCGTTCTCTTCTAAGGTAGATCGTACCGGAGACGGCTTACCTCTACGACGCGGTGCACCTCTACGAACGTAGTTTGCTGCAGGCTCTCGACGAGGGCAGAGACCCGGGGGATGGAAGAGGAATGGTCGCAGCTCTTCACGGGGTTCACTATCGCAGCGCGATGGGGTGTGTAACATTTTTTCCCTTCTCCTCATCCCTTTTGAATTATTTTTTTCACAAGCATACATACACGTGTTTTTCTTTCGCCATTATATCAACGAAAAGTTAGCCCTCTCGCTATCTCTCTACCCGCAACGTTAAAATTTTTAGCTTCGTATACTCGAGCGCGAGGGACGCGCCGAAATTGAATTGAAGAAAAAAAGGCGATGAGAGAATATTTTTACGTCGGTTATGATTTTTGCACGTCCTACCAGTATAAATATAAAAATCTTTATTCTCGCTTTGAATTATCTTTCGTGAATATGTATAGCGGAATGGAATAGCTGCGGATATTTATTTATAGCTGAGTACTACGTTCATTCATCCGTTCTCCGTTGAATCAATGAGCAAGTGGGTCCACGTGTTCGTTCTTACTTACGCGTAGCACGTGACCTATGCCCCAGACGATCGAGCGCGATCGAGAATATATTTTCGAACGAAACGCAGTGCTCTTTTTTCTCTCAATATCTTGCTCTTTTCTTTTTAAATTTTATTCCAAAGTAAATAAAAGTAAGTAAATAATAACGGTGCTCCAGTTCCGAATCGAGGGAGAAATAAAGGGGATACGAAGATAATATAAAAGATACTCATCTGTGTGTGATTCCGGATTTTTCAATGTACCGCGATTCGGCTACTGGCGGTGATTTAAAGCCATCAGCTTAACAGATTTTCTGAAAGTTTTACTCCAGTAGCAACATAACGTTGAGACGAGAAGTAAACTTATTTTTGGTACGGTTGAATAATGGATATCGCTTCCCTTCTTCTTTTCTCTTTTCCTTTTTTACCAGCTCTAACAGAAACTTTGAAAGAGGGAAGAATAAAAAAATAAGTAGAAAAAAAAAGAAAAGGAAAAAAAAAAAATTACGGCCGTTCAGGAGGACTAATAATAAAACACCACACTCGTATTACAACCGCAGGGTTACATAATCACTCTTTTCAAAAAGCTATCAAAAACTTCTACTAACGGGTCAAACGCATCGGCGACGTTGAATCTAATAAATCTTCGGGTAGAAAAAAAATTCAATCAAAGTTGTCGCGGTCAAAATTCTTTTCGGGGAAATGGAAACAGGGAAGAAGTAAATGAAAAAAAATAGGATCACTTGCCGCAGGAATTAACGAGGGTTGACGTAATCCTGAAACGCGTTCCCATCAACGTCGATATAATTTTTAACCAATAATAATCGCTCGAGCTGCAAAAACCTTCGTGATCTTATCGATTTAACAGGATCATCTCCGGTAATACCAAAGGAAATAGGAACAACTTGGAGCAATTTAGATTATGCGAGATAACTTAATCCTCTAGGGTCAAACTGATCGATGAATTCATTGGCTAATTAATTTATACGTTACATGTAATGAAATGCGTTACTACAGATCGTGCCAGCACAAGTGAAATCCGTAGCGTTCGATCTATTGATTTGTTTTCTTCTTTTTTTTCTCTTCTACGTGGATTTTTTAGGTACATGGTTTATATGGATGAAAATGGCGACGCGGAGGGCAACTACACTTTAATTGCCTTTGGAAACAATCCAGAGAATGGAGAAGACAGATTTGGATTATATCCGATCGGATATTTTATTGGAAAAGAAGAAAAATCAGGTTTGCCTGTAAGTCAAGTAAATCGATACGGTTTTTTTTTTTTTTGATCTTTGATTTCTATCATCCAAAATACTTCGTTGCGATGGCAAATAAAGGACCTTTCTTGTTCATCTAAATGTCAGAGGCTTCACGTGACCAAAGAAATACCTTGGATCGGTGGAACACCACCAATAGCAGAACCATATTGCGGATACCACGGAGAAAAATGCACCTGTACGTATTTTTACCACATGTTATCATAGAAGTTTTTTTTTTTTCATCTACCTCACCGGATTTTCAATCCCATTCATACTTTTAAACCCTATAAAAAAGAGGATTAAGGGTGCCAAAAGCCATAAAATGCGAGGGTGAATCGATATATGGGAGCGATCATTAAGTATTTCCATTGTGTGATTCGGTATAGCGCACACTGGTGAAATAGTAGGCGGCGTCGCGGGGGGAATTCTCTTGATACTAACTGCGATCGCCCTGGTACTCTACAGGAATTGGAGATACGAGCAGGAACTCGACTCGCTATTATGGAAAGTCAACTATAAGGAGATTCAGATCAAGGAACAAAATGGAGACGAAGAATCGGATCAAAAAACGGGCATGGATACCACATCCAAAAATAACAAGGTCCAAAAAAAGTTCACTTTTTCATTCCATGATCAGCGTTACTATTTTTATTATTGTCGTCATTATATGGGGGGGAAGAGGGTCTTTTGGGTCGTGGTTCTGGTCTCTCTTTGAGTCGGTAAAGAGCGACGGAAGATAACGATGTGGCTTGCGGCGTCTCACGAGGTTAATCAACGCAAATGTATTTCAGGCTGGTCAGCCAGTCGTGAGAACGAGTCAAGTGTCTTTAAGCTCGAATCCTGACGCCGACTTTCGTTATTCAACTATATTCACTCAGATTGGTGTCTACAAGGGTAGAATTTACGCCATTAAAAAGGTCAGGAAAAAATCTATAGAAATTAGCAGAGAGATGAAGAAGGAACTGAAAATGGTGAGATTGGAATGAAGACCTCTTGAATTAACGAATACCAATCTTCAAATTAAACTAAAAAAGAAGGAAAATTCCAATTTCAGATGCGGGATCTGCGTCATGATAATTTAAACGCCTTTATTGGAGCCTGTACGGATCCACCTAATATTTGCATAGTAGCGGAATATTGTACGAGAGGAAGTCTGAAGGTGACTACGATATTATTAGAGCTTTAATTGCGTTTCAATTGCCAAGAGAGAACGAAGAACTCAAGAAAAACTTTACCTATGATGTTGTTTCCAGGATATACTAGATAACGAGGACGTTAAACTGGATAACATGTTCATAGCTTCGTTGGTCGGTGACATTATTAGGGTAAGTCAAAATATGAATGTAGATACGAAAATGTAACACATCAAAAAATGTACCCACTAATATTTTGACTCGTAATCTGGTGACTCGACAAACTTCAGACCATCACGTGATCAACCGTGAGCCAAAACAAATAAATTCAATTGAAAAGATCAGTTTGGGGTACTGATTCCTAAATGATCGTGAAATTTCAAATCGCAATGAGAGGATAAAAACGAGGGAAGTTTCTGCAGGGGTGGTGATCCGGTGATCTAATTTAGTCATGGGTTTCGCGATGGGGTAGCTTGAAATTTCTTCTTGAAACTTGAGGAATTATAAGCGGTGGAAATCTTCTCTCCGGAATGATGGTGGTGGTACAGTGGTAGAAGCGGGAAATTTTGCCGACTGTTTTATTATAGAGAGAAGTAGCGCAGAACCGAGACTACCACAGGGGCTATAGAATCTGACGTAAAAGCGAATTAAGGTGCCATTTGTGATTCTAATTTCCTTTACGAGAATTGCGTCTAATTCAGTCGTTATTACGACGGCTGAACTCTCCTTCTTATTCTCCTGTTGCTGCTGTTGCTCCTGTCAACCGCAGAGGAAAACCAGACGCCTTCGATCGCTTTTATACACAAATAATAACGCGGCACTATAAATCCATAATAATTATCGGCACTCCTCACCCAGAAAATGCTGTTTAATCTGACTAGGAAATCGAGTTTGATTTTACTTTGCAAAAATTCAAGCTGCTTCATCTTCGGGCGTCGTGCCACGACTGAGATGACGGTGTTTGCTCTAAAAGTATTCGAACTCTATAACATCAAGAATTTTGTAAACACTACACCGACTGAAAGAAGAAGCTGTTGATGATGTGATGAGATTTGAAACTCGACTAGAACCTTCATTATTTTTTTCCTCGCTATTTTCTGACGTGAAGTCATCGTTTATCAGATAAATTTCTCTACTCAAATTACTTCCCAGGGTATGATTTATCTGCACGAGTCTCCGATCCGATTTCACGGTGTTCTTAGCACGTCGAACTGTCTGGTCGATTCGCGTTGGGTAGTAAAACTGGCCGATTTTGGACTTCGAGAATTTAAAAGAGACGCGGAATGCGAGCCGACGGATGTATTGAAAAAATATGAAGGTGAATCTCCAGTTTATAACCGATGAAAATACCTGTGCAAAAATTGATGTACACCTTTTATAATTTTTTTCAAGGTTTGTTGTACCGAGCACCTGAGCTACTGAGATCATCCCAGCTCAAGGAACCATCGATTCGCGATTATCAAAAAGGGGACGTTTACTCCTTCGGAATAGTCCTGTACGAAATCCAGGGGCGCCACGGACCTTTTGGTATATCGGATTTATCTGCTCCGGAAATTTTGAAGAGAATTATCACTCGAGAGCCTGGAAAACCTCCTTACAGGTAAATGCCAATATAAACGTATAGCAGACTTGTATGGGCATGGAAATCGCTTCGGAATTTTGAAGAGGTGATATCGCTATTCCGTTGATCTGGGGGCGTCGAGATTTTGAAGGACAGGTGTCACAGATTTTTTCCCACGTTATCCACCCCAGCTTTTTAAAGACCCTCCGAAGACCAATCTCAAAACTTTTTTTTTCTCTTCACTCACTCGCTCAGACCACCCTTCGACAAGTTGGAAAACAGCTTTGACTTTGTTCGAGATTGCCTCGTCGAATGTTGGGCAGAAAGTCCCGACGATCGTCCGGAGTTTAAGGTCGTCAGGAATAAATTACGACCCTTAAAAAAGGGCATGTGAGTATTGTAATCAAAGATATACTTACATCGCGGTTCTCTTTTAAATCTTTCATCTCCTTTTTCATAGGAAACCGAACATCTTCGACAACATGATGGCCATGATGGAGAAATACGCTAATAACTTAGAAGTCCTAGTCGACGAAAGAACGGATCAACTAATCGAGGAAAAGAAGAAGACAGGTGTGATTTTTTCTTTTGCAGTTGGAAGAGGTGTAATTTTCATTACGAGAATAATTTCTACTACTTTCAGATGCCCTTCTCTACGAGATGCTTCCTCGATACGTTGCCGAGCAGCTGAAACGCGGACATAAAGTCGAGGCTGAAGGATTCGACTGCGTGACGATATATTTCAGTGACATTGTGGGTTTTACTTCGATGTCCGCTGAAAGTACTCCTTTACAGGTAAGGGTGCCATCATACCTATAGGTCGAAATAAAAAGATGGTAGAATTCAAGTTTCTATGCGGAGATAATCGGTGATGCAACCAACGACCATTCTCTATACCTGCAACACGAAATAGCTTACGTGTTGGCTTCTAGGTAGTGGACTTCCTGAATGACCTGTACACGTGCTTTGACTCAACGATAGAAAACTACGACGTGTACAAGGTGGAAACTATCGGAGACGCTTACATGGTGGTAAGTGGCGATTAGCTAGCTAGGCGATACTTATGGCAATGTTATGTCGGTATTCAAGAACCAACATCAACATCTAACCACGTAGATATAGTAGAAAGCGTGTCATCCTCTTTACGGCTTTAGCAAATTATATAAATTCCTCGCATTTTCTCTAGGTCAGCGGACTCCCCATAAGAAACGGCTGTCAACACGCAGGGGAAGTTGCTACTATGTCCCTTTACCTTCTGAACGCTATAAAACAATTTCCCATACGTCACAGGCCCTTGGAAAAACTCCAACTTCGGATAGGAATTCATTCTGGTAAATGTTTTAAGTAAATTTCACCGTGTGAGAATTTTTTAAGCAAGTTTTCTTTCGATTTTTATTGAAATAGGACCAGTTTGCGCGGGTGTGGTGGGTTTAAAAATGCCTCGATACTGCCTTTTCGGTGATACCGTGAACACAGCTAGTCGTATGGAGTCAACCGGACTGCGTAAGTAATATTGAATCGATGAATCAGGAAGACAAGAGCAAAATAATTGATCGACCTGTTTTTTTCCCCCCCTATTCAAACTGCCATGCATGCGATGAAATCTGCCCAATACTCGTTTGATTGATTGCGTCATCCCCATGGGTGATGAATCGGTTTTTTTTCGTCTTTATTGAATTTTTTCCCCCATCATGTTACAGCATTGAAGATCCACTGCAGTTGGGAGACGAAGCGTCTTCTCGACGAACTCGGTGGTTTTCATCTCGTCGAACGTGGCGTGGTATCGATGAAGGGAAAGGGCGATCGTTTGACCTACTGGCTAATCGGAGAAGATCCTTTCCTGAGGGAACAAAGATCTAAGGAAAGGACCGCTCGACGATCTCTGACATCCTGCGGGTTGAATAAAACAGCCATTGGGGAATGTTCCGTGCCCCGAAGCTCCTTGAAAAATAAATCCCTTGCGAGGACAACCTTTCTTCGCTGTTCTAGCGAATCACCAAAGCGCCTGAGGTTTGCTAGCTCCGATCAACTGGACCAACAAACTCAACGGAGTGGAAGCAGGTTGGAATCGATAGCGGATAATAGTCCCTGCAAAAGGAGGCCATCATGCGCCCCTGGGGGTTTGAATTGCATTGAGACTATGCGTTCCGCCAGTACTTCTTGTCCGTGTGTTGAAAAATTATGCGATGCTGCGCCATCGGCGCTTCAAGTTCTTGATCCGGAGTCAGCTAAAATAACCACGAATAAAATGAACGGCGGATTTTCCCTGACCAGTAGCGTTCCGGCGCTAAGAGGTTCGACCGGGTTAAACAGAAGCGATATTATTAGCCACGGAGGCACCAGAAATTTCCGTTTCAAACCTAGTCTCGGTTTGCAAATGGTCTGCAGATCGGCACCCAGTAGTCCAAGACACAGTTCTCTGGTGATTGACACTCCTCGTCGTAACACTCAATCAACCGAAGAAATCGACGGTTGGGATTCGACGCCGCTTATTTATTCATCGAGTCAATGTCCCGACTGATCATCATCCCGAAAAGGAACGCAGCGTACACGTCTTTTACGGTTATTCGCATAGACTTCCGGTGCTCGTTCTCCTACCGTATAAATAAGAGAAAAAAAAAAAGGATCAAAAATATAATAAAAATATGTTCTTTCTCATACTCAACGTCAGAGCGGTTTATTAACCGAGCGAGATGAAAAATTCGCGTTAATTTTTGTCGGCAAAGATACGAGAGATAAAAGGACTTTTAACACTGGTCGTTCAGGTCTATGCTCTTCGGCTCACGAGTTATACAGCAGAGAGAGTCGCGTTATATTTTTCAACCTTTAATAAAAGCGGGTTCTCTTTATCACCGGTAATATTGCTCTGCTTAGAAAATATTGCTGCGAGTTCTAGCTGTTTGGGGGTAGGTAGGTAAGAAGGTAGGTGGGTAAGTTACACACTTACTGTAGACGTGTGCGTTACGTTTGTCCGTTGCGTATTGCGATTCTATTATATATGGGGAGAGTTTCGCGGTAAATCTTAACGTCATCTTAATCTTTTCGAACGAGGGTAAGGGAGGTAATGGCTCGTTATGTGGTTTTTATTCCAACGATAAATAAGCCGGTAAATTTGAATGACATAATAAAGCGTCGTGAATTTTAGTACATCATATCCAGTAACGAACTCTGAACGGATGTTTTTTTTTAATATAAAATTCACGCGCGAATTCAAAAATATCACCACGTACGCTGATTAATTTTGCCAAATCCCTCCAACCCATAAAGCTAGCACCCTTTACACGCTGCTAATTAGTAAGAAAATTCCCCGACATAACCGCAGCTGTTTCGAAGTATTCGCGCGGTGGTGAAATTTTACCTCTACCTATGTACGTCACACTACCATGGTATATATCCTTCGAAACGTCGTATTCATTCCGATTCCGTATAATTCTAAGGTTTAATCATTCCTTTCTCACGCGTTTACATAATTTCCTGATGATTTGTAGGAAATTTAAACCACGTGACGAAAGGATTTCTTAATAACGCATCGAGTATTACAGATAATAATATACACATTAATATATTGTACTTGAGTGAAAATATTTGTACGTGTAATTTTATCAATTATTATATAGCTTAGACAATCAAAAAGGCTCGTGCTTTTATTGATACGTAAATAAATCGATGGATCGCGTTTACATTTCATGCACTTATATTATATGTAATAACGATATCGTATTATATTATTATTATTATATATTGTAAAAGTTTATCTAGTCAACATAAATTTTTTTGTTCATACTTTTAATTGTCGACGATTAATTATCATAATTAAACATGTGTCATCATTGTATGGAAATTTGATTAGAAAGATGAATGATGTGGAAAGAAGACAAAAACGGGCTTATGCTGATGCCTGGCATTCGGGTGATGAGATATTTCTTTTAACGTGACTGCGTGAAGATTGAACGAAAAAATAAAACAATATAACGATGATAATAAGTATTCCCGCCTTCAACACGCGAAAAATCACATGTTGTAGTATTTAATAATTTATTACTGTTGAAACGATCAGTAAAATTTGCTTCGCAAACCAATGTGAGCATTTTTATTAGATATTTTTTGGCCAATCCCAATACACCTACTAGCAATAATCGATCATCTATCTCGGACCAAAGAATTTGGTACGTATAGAGAATCTCACAGTGAAATTGGATATGCGTTAGATAAATGTCAGTGGTAAATATTAGAGCATTTTTATACTCATACCTAGTAGAGGAAAAATATAGGGGAAAGAAAAGGAAACCCCGGAGAATAAGAATAAGGAGAAGAAGAAAAAGGGAAAGAAAAAGGAGAAAAATCGGTGGGTTGGATATTGGCAAACTAATCTGCACGTCCAGGGTGGTAGAAAATAGGGCGATTCGGTATTGGCAGAAGCTTTCTAGTTTGTGAACGGGAAAATTAGAACACACACTTGAAGCACTGAAGCATTTACGCCCGTAGTTTATCTTTCCTTCAGAAGTTTTCTCGGCCCAGAGTCCTATTAGCAATGTCAACTCAAGGTATTTGTTCCGAAAAAAAGGAGCGCCAGTTGAAATCGCAATCGCAATCGCTATTCGTATTTGTTTCCAGTTGATATGCAACCAGATTAACGGTGCCGTACAAGTTGTCTTTATTTTAATTTCATATACATCGCTGAGTAATTTTTTATATCCCGAGCGTGACGATGATAAATCTTACGGAGCGTAATTATTTATAAATATTTCGCAACACCGTGAAATAAGAGTAAGCAGAAGAGAGCACCTGCGAAAAATTAAAAATCATTGTGCAAACCGCTCAGATTATCAGGTAGAAAAAATAATTGTCATCTCTTTAAATTGTTCACATATATAACTGTACGTCGACCGATAATTTTACTCACAAATCCCAGCCTCTCTAGATCCATGCGAAAAATTTTTCCAGCTGCCATATGGAGGGGATTTTTAGACGCTTGCATGATTAGCAAAACAGAACGTTGATCTTCAATGGCTAGTGTGTACCAATGGGAATTCCACATCGCTGCGGCAACATTGACGCTCTATATGAAATTTATATTCACAATTACAATCACAATTCGGTCTATCGCTGTGATTCTTTGTAGTAAATTTTTTTTTCAATCAAACCGTTGAGCTCATTTTGCATGTCTCTTTGTAGTTTAGCGTAGATTAATTACCGAGCATTTTATGCGATCTCCAAAGGTGCAGCATAGCCAAGTTTCGCAAATCGCACCTGATATGTACATCATTGATCTGAAGAAGCTAGAAGTATTCCCATGCAAAAAACTCTGGGGACACGAACGACCGTTGAATTTTTATTCGCTTATTCATTAAACAAGATTTACGACGGTCAGCGATAAGAAATACTCACGACGAACCCATAGAACCCACAACCGGCGACGATTACGCCAACGAACACAGATTGAAACAGTAATGTCCAGTAGAAAACATCGTTGAGTTCCTCAATGAACCTAAAAAATCATTGAAAAAATAATCGCGGGTCAACCTGCAGCGATAGGAACAAATAAAATGACAAACTTTATAATCTCGTTATGTTCAGTGACGGATTTCGCGACGCGTCGACGAATAGATAAGAAATTCATCGTCCTCGCTGAAAATTCGCCGACATACTCGAGGGTATCTAGAAAATTTACATCGATTAAGCACCGGTGATTTTTCGATTATTTTTTTAGTGTACCATGCGTCACCTTCATTTCCAAATTGTTCATTTTCCAAGTCAGCAATTTTCTCTAACGCATCACCGAGGGATTCCAATCTGCTGGCAGCTTCGACGTACATTCCAACAATGAATAAGTCGACCGCAAATACCCCCAATACCGCTAACGACAGGGCGACTGTATTCCATGTATAAACCATCGCGTACTCAGCAACGGAATCCACCCCAAATAACTGCGAGCTAACGGTCGGTAGATGAAATTCATCCGGCTTTTCGAAATATAGGGGTAAAAGATACGAAACCGTGATTAGAACCCAAAAAGAGGTGAACACTTTTATGTAGTAAAAAGTCTCTTCGTCATTTTTCGCAAGTCGGGCTCTTTCCAAATCATCACCTTTTTCATAACGTCGTTGTACGACCGCGACCCAATATTCGATCCTACGTCTATTTCGTACGATGGTAATTTGCTTGATCATAATCAAAACGAGGGCGGTAAATATCACGCCATGATCGGCGAGGACATCGACATTGTTCAGGTGATCGTATAAATCAACAGCCGTAAGTACCGTTACAAGTCCGACGCAGGACATTACAAAAAAAAAGTAACCGTTGTAAAACACATTGTAAATTTTTGAAGTGCGCCCTTCCGGTAACAAAGAAAAGAACCCGGCAAGGCTTAGAAAGTAGAGGATATAGTTAAGGGCCCTCAAATTGGACCGTGAAAATGTCGGTGGTAGCCACATTCCTCGATTCACCCTTTCGGTGCACTGACGCCTGCTGCGCGCTTCAAAGTGAAGACGAACTTCACTTCACTTGAAAATTCGACGCTGATTTTCGCCCTCTATTATTGCCGTCCTACAATTATTTGTGCGGGATCAAACGGTATTATTAACCGGTCTTTACCTTTGTTCAATCGTACCGAGAATATTAATTAGGGCATTGATAATATGTATTCTCTCTCGGAACGCTTGGTGCCAATTAATATTGCAAGGGTCACGATCGTCTAATTAATTCCAGTTGCACGAATATCATTATGTACAGCAGGGAAATTAATATCCTGCCCAATTATAAATCGCAGAATCATATCCGTCCGAATTGGGAATTGAAGCGATAAAAAGTGCGATAGATTTTTTGCTTCCGTTCCGTTCCGTTCTTTTTTTCTTTTCTTTTTCATTTGGCATCATATCAGCGGAATGATCTACGGCGTGCCCATATGAGAAAAAGAAAAAAACGTCACGCGGGTCCATGTCGCGATGGCGTTATAAAAATTGCGTATGTAAATGTACCACCTTGTGTAACACTAGCTTTGAATGGGTACCATCTTATTTACGTTGAAGTGGTTGTCGGCCAACTTAGCATGTCGCTATCATTCAATCTATCCTCGGCAATTTGAGCAGCCTGATTCACGCAGCGATGCCGCTTAGTATTTGACGTCACGGATCATTATGATCGTATATGTAACAAGTGTGTAATGATCCCATTGTTTATACCAGGCTGCAACCGGGAGCCCACGGCGCCGAAATATTGCACATATATTTATATCCTGTTTTACAACCGCAATGAGTAGGCAACAATCAGTGAAAATATGTCCATTCCTCGCGCGGTGTGTTTCCAAAGCGCCACAGCTGGTTACGTCGTTGTGCGTCGCGGTCGTTACAATCTATCCGAGCTTTCAACCTCAAAAGCTTTTATACGGTAGCCGAAGAGAAGCGGAAATTCTTAGCTCTTGCATCATCCGGCAGTTGGTAATAACGTTGCTTCGTCTTTGCGGAGCATGCAGTTTTTTTTTCCGACAGTGAACCGCCGATAAGCTTCTCACTGGGAGAGCTTTTCTACTTTTTTACGATAAAACTTTCCTCCGAATCTAAAGGGTGGAAAAAAAAAATATTTCACCTACAGATGTCGATATTATACCAGCTCCTTTCTCATCTCGCGACTCGCGACGGATCGATTTCCCTGTACCATCGAATGAACAGAATCTGTATTTAATTTTAGAAGATGATTTGTACGTACGTTACAGGCGCACGTTTACTTAAACGTCGTCGACCTAAGATAAGAACGAGAAGATCAGCGTGACGATGCAATGATTGCGACTTTTTTTAAATTATTTTTTCGGTTGAAGGAAGAGGCAGAAATAGATGGATTTAAACTTCGCGATTTGATATCCATATCGTAGAGGGTCCGGAAAATTGAGATCATTTTTACTGACTCGATCATCTTGTTCACGGAATGAAGGCAAATATTTTTGCAAAACGCGACGTGGGTTCACTCTACATGGAATTGTTTATTTAGGACCGATGTAGATACCCATAGATCAGATACTGAAAGGGTACCCTTGTATCATACCAAAGTTGAGTTTATTCGCTAAATTATACTATTATGAAGCTGCTGCTGTTGCTGCTGCTGGTGGTACTAGCGGACTTTGTGGTGTCGTGAATCTATACGTTGCCAAGTTATAAGTTATAACCAGTTTCAGGTCGACGGGGAGTTCGTGGTTGCCATAGTTTGCGGTTATAATGAGCATATCGAGTAAGCAAACCGCTGGTTCGACCATGCCTCATGATACAGACTAACTTTAACCCAAAGGTTTTTCAATTTTTGTCAATTTCCAGTTGCAATGACCATCCCATCGGACCCGCGCTGATGGCCAGAATTTCAGCAAAACCTAAATACGAATATCAGATAAAAGTTCAGATCGAATACCACGAGGTTGTTCATTCGTCTCATTAAATTCTTGACATGCGTTTGCATCAGTTTTCTCTAATTCGTTGTGCAGAGGAGAAAAAGTTTGATGCTTCTTTGATTAATTCACGATCATTTCAGACGCACTGCTCAACCGTGCAAAGTAAAGCGCGAGAAATGAAGTTGAGTAGAGTACAAGAGAGCAAGAGCTGATGCTGGTGATGCTGTTATATGGAAGTATGAGTTTAAGCCTCGCGACAAGCGTTGTTGACATTGCAGATAAGATAGCAGCTATTGGCGACCAATCCCTGCGTAGCTGGTCCTCTCGTACGTCACTGTTGCTAACTGTCCTTATGTACATATATACATACTACAAAAACGGATTGCATGTTTACAATAGCCAACGAGTCTAGCATGGGCCATACATGAAAATTAACACGTCGAACACGTCGAGCAAAAGGAGGATTTGTCGTTCAGATTTTAACGCCACTCGTAATATTGCGACGGACGATCCAGAAGCTGGAATCATCAGTAACGCATATGTGTCGTTTTACAATCGCGTAAATATCACTCGAGCTAAATTTATCAAGCGCACGTTTCATCCGAAAGGGGTGAGAAGCTTTGTCTGTCGAAAAATGAGAGAAAAAATGTTCAGCCTCGCTTATCAATATCCCAACATCCACGATATTCAGCTACTATATCTTTATCTGCGCCCGTTGCGCGTGAGAACGATGGACGGGATTTATCGAAAAAATCCGAACAAACAAGAGCGAATTAGCGTTAATAATTACCTGCTGCTACCTACCACGCCATGCGAGATTATTACATTATGAACTAGCTCGTCGCGTCCGCATTAACTATTAATAATTACTAATTAGAGAGACAGAGACGTCTGATGATCGTGCGGTATACGTTAATATAACGGCGGTATAAATTCAGTAGCTCCGTGCCGAGCAAGGTTGTAATAAATTAATCAGGTGGGAAATTCAGCCCTGTTCCAGGATCAAGGATGAACTGGACACCTGTTACGCGGACTCCAATTTCGTGGTGAATTAAGCGCTACAAATCCGTGGAAAATATTGGTGGGCGGGATCCGGCGTAGAAGTAGTCTTTTGCACACATGCGAATAATGAATAATAATTTTCATCTTATTTCTCTCTTTCCTCGTATACAACGCGTCAATTAGCCAGATTCATTTTCGTAAGGAGAAAACCACATGAAATTGAGAAGAATTACTGCATTTGTATGCGCGCCGTTGTTGCTTTACAATTTTACTATAATACCGCCGCTGTTATAAACTGCGTTGTTGATTACTCAAGTGGAAACGTACGGACGACCGTTAAAAATTATCTGAACGACGAGGCAAATTACTTCACCGGCTAATGCACTTCCTTGTCTTATATGTGTGACTTAAATACACGCTGCAGGGCGTTAATGCAACTCAAATATTTTTCATCGTTAACATTATTTTATCTATATTCGAATCCAGGATCCCATCGACTGCCGCATGAGAGGTATCTCTTCCAAAGAAGTACGTATGTAATTTATTTATTTTTCGTTCAATATTCTCCCTATCTTATTGATGCCTAATTAGAGTAGCGATTGCAGTTTGAAGTAGGGTTCTCATATTCAAGTCACGTTGAAATATTTGTTGTAGATTTTTGAGGTATCTGTATGGACATATTTCGCGAATCAAAATTCAGCGTTTCAACATCTGGGAATAGACCAATTGCTTCTAACTTGATTTCCTCGAGGGTTGGTTTTCTCGTCTGGCGAACGTCTAATAACTCACACACGCAATATTTTTCATTCGGCAGCAACCTGCACGCCGAGTAGTTTATACGTCGCTCGTAAACGAGGAGCGATGGGTGTAATCTAAAGTCCGAAAGAATTATTCATCGAGCTTTTAGATCCCCTCGTATAAGCTGAGGTATGTGCCTATATACCTACAGGCTGAGTCACCGCAAAGGTCCGATTCGGGAGGAGCTTCAGTTGGCTGAGGCTCCGCTTTCATTGATTCTCACTTGTTATTCTCAAAATTCTTGTTGCTAATCTGTATCTGATCGCTGATTGGCAACAGGAATTTCAAAAATAACAAGTAAGAATGAATGAAAGCGGAACCTCAGCCATTCGAAGCTCCTCCCGAATCGGACCTTTGTGGTGATTCACCCTGTATAGGTATACAAACATCTTTCGAATCTGTAGAGTATCTGAGTGGATACTCGTACCGATAGATCGCATCATCATCATCATCATCATCATCATTGGGGTTCCGATACATCAGCCTCGCCATTATCATAGTATAGCAGCGAAATGAGAACTAATAATTTGGGAAGGTGGTGGTCTCGTGTTTTCAGGGTCTTCCAAGTTCGCGTGGGGCGATATTTTTCATATAGTTTACGCAGACTTTTATGGATTTGTTCGTTATATGTTTAATATTACGAATGGCGATACAGGCGTCGTGTTCTGCAGACCTTATAATAAACCCAGTAAAAGAGAGCGTCGCTCGTTCGTACGCGAGAGAGCTCCGTAAGCGAAGGCAAAGCAAACGTCATGCATAGCATAAGTCGTACAAAAGTACTTCACACATGAATACGTGTAGAACATAAATGCATATAAATAAATCACACAAATGCATCAGGTATGCACATATTGGAGACAAGTATGAATGTAGTGTTTCGTGTACGTATAGTTAGCGGTATCGAAGTACAGAAAGTATGATGTACAAGTGGTGGGAGGTTGTTGAAGTTCTTTAGGGAAGGAGGAGGAATAACGCGGGTGTAGTAGAACGATGCGGGATGAAGAGAAAGAGGAGGAGGAGGAGGATGAAGATGATGTGGAGTAGGAAGAGGAGGAGAAACAGCCGATAGAAAGTGGCGGGACAAGTTAGAGTCCCTCGTGTGCTGCCCACTTGTAGCAGAACCGTGGACTAAACTTCCTTGAAATCATGTGTTTCTTCAGTATGCTGCCACCTCTGGTAACGGTCGGTTGTGGGTATAAAAATACATCGCAATTGGTATAGATAACGATTGAAGAAATAGATAAAATAAAAAAATTGAATTTTAAACTTCAAGAGCCCGCCGGTATATTTTTAAAACTGCTACGTAATTATCTTCAATTTTCACACTCTTAGAGCGGCTTGTTCCATTCATTAAAAAACTTGATTATAATCTCACCACAAAAACCGGAAATAAGTCGGTCAAAAATTTGTGGTATTTTTTATGGTTTGATTCGTTTACTATTTGTGCTTAATTCTCGAGGTAAAAAGTGATGATTTTAGTGGCCCTAAGATTTTTCCCACATCGTATGTGACTCACCGCGCGCTTCTCCTTCTTCTTCTTTTCGTCTTCATCGTCTACATCTTCGGCGCGTAACTCTTCGGCGGGCGACTCTTCGCTTAAGTTCCCGAACGCGCTTAGTTGCGGTTTTTCGTAATAAGTATTATGTGAAGTGCGTAAAAACCGAACAATTAATCAACCGATAATCGCATCGACGATATAGTTTTGTTTGTTTTTTCTTTATCGCTCAAAAACCTATTTAAATTTCCGATCATTCCAATTCGTTGGTTACGGGAAGCCATTTGACCAATAGTTTGTCACTATCGTTAATATATTAATTTTTCAAATAAATCAACGAATGTGAAAAATCGTAGTCGCGATGTGTTAACTGCACGTCTATACCTCACACACTGGATTAGATTACCATGCTGGATATATCCGCGTGCAACAGGTAAACGAATATACCTTCGAGTTACTCAAATTTTGGTAGGTATTTTTTTTCTTTTTTTTACAATTCATACATTTGTTCAATTTCTGTTCTCCAAGCTCGGTGGAAAATTGTTATCATTGTAATGGCCGCTTTTTCCCCCAAATCTCCTTACTTCGAACGATGATTCGATGAATTGATAACGTTGTGAACAAGCAGAGCTAATCGACGTGCAAAAAATCGACTTTGAATTTATCAAAAGACTGAAACTTCCAACTGCATTTGCAGTGAGCTCAATGCGTGCATGATACTAGCGTGTAAAATATAATGCGGTGATGATGCCTTCGGCTCGGGATCATGTTGTTCAGTTCGTTTCGTTGTTGGTGTAGAGGTGACGTATTTATAGCGCGAGTAAACAAGAAACGTCGTCGTTGGTAATTCTTTGCCCACTGATATACATATATTTCGATATATTTTTTATGAATGTATAGCGTATGTGGTTCACATTCACGCGTATATATATCGACATTTTTCTAGAAACTTCTTTCTTTCTCTTTCCAAATGGTACTGGCTTTGAATAATTTTTCGTTACATACATACGTGCTGTTAGCGACGATCTGTACGGAATATTCAATCCGTGCGATAAATTTTTTCCAGAAACGTTCAAGCTACTCGATCGTTTATTGTGCATTATACGAATCTTCAGTAGTGACGTGTGGTCTGCTGCACCAGCAATCTCTGTATCTACTGTGTGCATAAATGTCGCTTTGCATACCCTGTGTCCAGAATCCCATCGAGCGTATAGTTGAAACTTGATTTCCAATGATACGTGAAATGATGAATATAGAAAAAAACAGAATTAATTAATCAAGGGAACTATCAAGTCTCATTTATTTTCTTGAGTACCGATAACGTGGGACTTCTTACGTTTTTCGTCTTCGAGACGAGACGGAGCGAGAAACGATGTATGCGAAGAGTATACAAACACGTATCAGTCTAGAGGGAAACGAGACTACAAAAGCGTATACGTACGTTATCGGTCTCGTCGTTGTTCAAGTCAGTTTAGCTTCTTTCTCTCGCTTCGAGTCGTGCGATATGTTTTGGTTAGACTTGATTATTTCCACTTAATATATTCACAGCTTATGCGAGTTTCCGAGATTTTGTATTTCGTCCATACAACGTACGTTAGAGAATGAAATATCTATGCGCAATCGAGATCGCAGCGTGCAGTACCCGGTGGTCTCGATGTAATAAAATCTTGTCGATCTGAAAAAAGCACGAAGAAAAAAAAAAAAAAGAAGGCAGAAAACTTGCGGTGTCCGGGGTTTTTTACCCTTTCATTATCATCCTGGACACGCGGGCAGCGTCGGCGTCACTCACCGAACTCCCACTGCAGCAGGGATGGAATAGTACGGGAGTTGTGGAGATTCGTCGAATGCGTCCAGCGCGGCTATGCCCGCTGCATCACGGGGTCCCGGTCGTACTCTCTGTGGTATATCGCAAACAATGAGCTATCAGACCGACGACTGACCACCGTCCTGCACTGTTATTCTTCTACGTGTGTTAGGAGGTTGACTGCTGCCGCTGCTGTTGCTGTTGCTGCTGTTAGAAGTTTAAGTGCAAGTATAAGTGTAAGTGCATCGCTGGTCGAACACGTCGGGGTTCATCGCTGGCTGCACTCTACTCCACTTCACTCCACTCTCTACACTCAACACTCGACACTCCATATGCACACTCAACATACAACGGGGCCAAAGTGCTGCCAGTATGTCTGCTACGCCGGTGCTCCGTCGAACGTGTTCGTGTTTCAGTTTCAATAAATATGTAGTGGTTGGTTCAAAGATTGTGTGAGTTTGTTTGTGAGATTGTTATATGGGTATTAGTTACACACGTTTTCTTTGTACGTATGTATGTAACGATGACGACGAGGACCAACGAATGCGACGTCGTGAGGCAGTACCCAGGCTGGTTGTTCACGGGGAGAAGCCGACGCAACAGCTTCAAAGTGAACTAAACCTACCGGTCCTACTGCCTACCGCGTTTTACCGCTTCGAAACCAACACTAACTCGAAACGGGAGATACACCAACACTTATCTCTCTATCCCTCATACCTCTTACCGTATATAATATGCACTTATGTACGGCTATGTGTACGTACATGTATCTATCTCCGTATCCCACCACACCTTTACAAACGTATTTCTCTATAAATAAACGCGAGGTCTTATACACACGAGAGATTCCAGTTAAGAAAAACGAAGAAGAAAAGGAAAAAGAAGATGAAGAATAAGAGAAAAAACGCGGTAGAAAGAGAATGAGACCCCTGCAGCATCCACATCTCGTATCCCTATGACCCTATCCCACTGTTGGTTCCTCCACCGTGCGTATTATAAATATACTCCCAAGGAGATCCAAAGACCCGACCCCCCCGTTCTCCCCCTAACCAATCCCCTATAGAAAGACCACGCAACGCGCGAGGTGGACGAGAATCAGAATGAGAATCAGAATGGGAATGAGAATGAGAATGGGCAATATATATACGTACATGTACGATATATACGTATGTACGTACACATGGCGTACGTTACGTACGCCTATATACGTTCGCGTATTGTAGAGGAATACTTTTCATTTACAGCTAGAGATACCTTTACTATGTAGGTGACGTTGAACTTCCGCCTCATAGTCTATATAAGTACAGGGCATTCAGCTCTTACCTATGTACTCGATGGCAGGACAGGTGGGAATATATCTTACCCATTTTTTTCTCAAATGACATTTCCTATATCGGTGTATTTTGAAAGATTGAAAAATTTTCCGCCCCCGCGATCGGAGAACACAGATTTCGAGGTTTCTAAATAATTGTCATCTGTAAAAATGAACATTTGCACGAGTACGCTCGATGAGAAAAAAAAATATATATATCACACGCATTTACTTGCAGCAATCGTAAAAAGTGATTCGAATATTCGTTGCACACCACGTATGTACATCCATTCACACCTATATGTATCTAGTAGCTTTTAAAAATAAACTCTGTGTATAATCAAATTTTTTTTCTTTTATCGCCGGATGTTTTATTGTATCGATTTATTTTGAGACATCGGTTTATAATATTTGATTTTATATGCGGTTACAACTTCTAGTCAAAGAAACGTTAATATATGGGGGATATAGCAGTTTGTGGATCTTATGTATCCGCATCGATTTCCAAACGTTTTATTACCGTAGTTACGGCATACCTGAGTCCGATTTTTTCTCCGCTCTTCTTCAGATTATTTATTCGAAGTTGAATGAGTCTTTGAAGTAAACAAGGAATATTGGCGATCCTCCACGATAATGTAATAAAATAACGCACAATATAATACCAGGCGTACGGACATCCGGTGACTAATGGGAAGATAGACAAATAGAAAAAAATAAAAAAAACAACAACATAAGCTACGAATCATCAGATCGTGACTTCCGTCAACGACGTTCCTACGATCCATACTATATATGAAAAGAAGTAGTATGATTGTACTCAGAAGACCTGGTAACCGAGATCCAGACCTCATATTGTCACCCTAAAACCTCCAGCTTCCTTCGCGCTAACGGGAACCCGCAATTCCCATAAACTGGATCTTATTATATTCTAGTTATTTAATCATCAAACCGCAGTCTGCAACTCCTAACAATAGTAATAGTAATGAGCAAGGATAACGATAAGATGAAGAAAAAAAGAATTCGCGGTTTAACGAGGCAATTATAGAGGACGGATTACAACAATAATCGGTAAAACTTAATATAAACGAGCTCAGCGATTAGACCACGTGTCAAACCGAGCGGCTTCTTATTAATGTATCATTAAATGATAATCGCTTTTTACACACGAAACATGTGCGCATTGCAATACACGTATATACATCGAAGCAAAAATCCAACTTTTTAAACGAGTTGATCGGTACGTAGATGAATAATATATTGTCATGTGTATACATATGTATATATTTATTTTACCACTTTGCCCACGAAATTTTCCACCGAAAATCATTATGTAAGAAGGAGTATAAGTATACCGATGAAACTCCTCTTAGATTATACCAGCTCGTGCGATGTCATGTATCACTAAAAATGACAAGAAAAAAATGATCGAAATAAAAAAAAAAAAAACCTAAATCTATAATCTTCGTAATCTATGGTTATAATTGCGCATGGGTTTAGTTGACTATTACTCTCAGGAAATGAGCCACTCCCCTTCCGCCGTCTAGTTGCAAGGAAAAGAAATGAGTTGTGTATATAAAGTGTAATGCTTATACGATACCCGGGAATATAGTCATTCGATATGTTTAACAGGTGCAAACATTATATATATTATATACGTATACATATAGCATATATATGTATGTGTACATTATCGAGTACGTGTTACAGTTCGTTGCTCGCGAAAATCTATCTATTTTATTTTATATAGGAATACATTCTTCTTTATTTATAAGAAAAGTTTATATCGAATGAGTTTAAATGAATCGAGTTTCGAAAAATCTGTAATAGAGCGAAAAACTATAAGCGCTGCTATGTCGAATTTCGGAGAATACTATACATTCGAATTATATTATTAATCTGCAATAATTGACGGATCGTAATTAATCTACAGTAAATTTAAACTCACACGATCAGAATCGCGGTTGACGGAACTACTAGAGTTTACGTAGCTGCACCTGACGTGGAGTTACCTTATTGCACATTGATAAACAATCTATACCAAGGTTGAAAACTGTAATATTATATTATTTATACGCGGGCGTATTAGATGCGTGCGTACACAGCATATTATGCAGGTATATAGTATCTATATACCGCCGCATACCTATCCCACATGTATATAAAATTTATCTATCTAATATAATAGCGGGCGCAGTTGCAGCTGCTTACGACCGACATAATAAGTTATGTCGTTAATGCGTTGCCTGTTCCTACGATGATATGGGTCCTGAACTTAACCGTTCATTTTCATTAATCAATTTACTGAGGCAATCAATCCTGCGAATTTATTTTACACGACGCGACGCGAAGGTGCGCGCAGATGTTGATCGTGAAAATTTACTAACAATTCACCTATGATCGATCAATTTTCACTTGAAAATCATAAATACCACCAACGGTTAATTGTTAAATTAAATTGTCTCTCGGTCGTTCTCAACGATGATGAAAATTACACCCTTGATGCTATAATTAAATATATAAGTTACTCAACAAGTAATTGTTCTCTTCTTTTTTTTTTTTGTTATCTTTAAAAGAGAATTTTTATTTATCCTGGGTAAACCACATCGGCGTTCTCTGTCTATATTATATTTGTTCAGATACTTTTCAGCAATAACAAAAACTATACGTGGCGCCTGCCGTTTTGGCGTCGGATAAAATGCAGACGGATTTAAAATAAATTTCCTCCGGTATGAATTAGTTGAACGGAGTTCTCGTTGAGTCTTTTTGACGTCAAGAAATTGAGAAATAAAAAAACTAGGAGTTCTGTAGGAATTTTTCGGATATTGACCGACTATAAACATCGATAAATTGATCATCAAGTTTATTTTTTCAACTCAATAGCCGCTGGTCTCTCTTATAGATCGATTCGGCGAACGTAACGTACTCGTGTGTAATTCGGTGTAACAATTTGTTGAAGTAAAAAAATCTATTCGGTAAATTATGCTATATACTAATCGATTACAATCGGTAAATTTATCGTTCGTACATCGTATAGTCATAAAACAAAAATAAGAAAAAGAAGAAACTAACTAACTAACCTTTTGATCTTGATCGTGACTGTATAAATTGATGCTCTTTTACTGCAGAGAGTAAGTATCAGAAGATGAATTTTATTAGCGGTCAATAAAACTTTGAATGTCATAACCGAGGTCATAAAATTACCACATACATAATCGATGCGCAATGATAAGAATCTGAGCATGTGACATTCGGGATTCATTAATCCGATACTTTCTCTATACATTAGGCAGCTGTGGGCGTAGCTAATACACGATAACGAAATTATAAGTGCCCCACTAAATCGGAAGTCAAGTGCGAATGACGAAGAGTTAATATGATGTGTATATGTTTAATAAATCATCGGGCGTAGCACAAACGCATGATCAGTTAAATTTCAATTGTTGCGGGTCAGAGACCCGATCACCAGGTTAAATAGGGGAGGCTCGATCAGACGTTAATTCATCACAATCGCATTATTATACCTATACTGCATTTGTTTCGTATAATAGGTATGGTGTATACGTGTATATTATACATTGAACGCAACTCGGCGCACAACGATTATATATAATCGCTAAATAATTGTGGTGATTGTGAAAGTCACCGTATGTGTTAAACGTTATATTGTCCATGCAGTCTGCTGCTGTTGCAGTTGTGATTTTCAATTCTACACAAATATATACACATATACATTATACCTACACATCATATGTTGTTGCGATATATATTGTTCACCGCATGTTTGCTTGCTTTTAGATCGCTCAATTACCTATAAACAACCGAGTTTAAGATCTCAGATAATATAGACATCGCGCGGCGAACAATTAAACAAAAGCTTATTTCATCCGCATCGTGATCGGGAGGCATTAATCATGTTGTGTGTCTTGAGAGGAGTTAGCCAAGAAAATGATTGAGTGATCGCATGTGGAAAACGAACGATGATTCTTTTCTTTTCTTTTCGTTTCGTTTCGTTTTTTTTTTTCAATTTGATTTTTCAATCCGTCAAATGCGATCGCGATCGCTGAAACAAGCTCGGATATAAGTTATAATAATTCATCTTCTCTGGGTTAATTAATTGTTGTTACCTCTTTTTTTTTTACTTCAAATTTCAGGTGCTGGTTAGACGTTCATGCTCCAGTGGCGAAGAAGAGTCCTGTTTGGCATCGACATGCTCGCAAAGTAGCACGCCAAGTTCGACATTCTTCCTGCTGAGGCTGTCCTGCCATGTTGTGCAGGTAATTAAAATCATCAAAAAATAATACAACCGAAACGCACTCTGCAAATCGATCGTTTTTACTCAACAAAATCAACGCAAGTCTCCGAACAGGTCCGACCATTTATTGTAGACCGCTTGGGAAATCGACTCAAAATTTCATGCCAGATAAGGACCCTCGTGTGACTCAAAATCTACGCGAAATAGAAGTAAGCTGTCTGCAGATGTGGGATCCGAAATTTGAAAAATCAAGTCGATACCAATAAGCAGGAGTCAGAAAGTTCACTGAACAACCGAGTCGCTCAGTGATTCGAGATTGAAATTTCACTTGAAGTGCTGGAAATGGTTGTAGAAATGTTCGGTGTGTTTCGCTAATTTTGTCGAGTAGTTTATCATAGCATGTATAAAAAATGTCTTCACAATTAGGTGTATATCCTTCACGTATTTACGCGCCTGCTGACTGTACGTATAGGTATAAATGGAGAAGAATGTTCGATCAAAGTTATATACCGCGGTCAAAGCTACCGGAGCAGCTGATATCCGACACCCGCAGTACGTATAATAAAGCGTGTTGCATTATTATTGCGATATATTCACATGTATAGCGAGCGGTAGCGACGCGGCATAACTGTGGGGAAGATATACGTATTATAAATACGCGTTATCATTCCTGGGCTATTTTAATTTACCTTATCATCACATATATACAAACGTATATAACTTGCGCGTTCCGTCGTCAGAAAACATCATCACGTATAACGCACCTATATCTCCATACGTTGTTACATAGCGCCTCTCGCGTATCCGTTATGGTCGCACGAATATATCGATTTTCTTACCGCAACTTCCGATCCTCCAGGCGAGTCACTTAATAAATACTTATTAATCCCTCGGGACACGCGAAAAGAAGTTCCACGATTTTTTTATTTCTTCCGCCGATTCCGGATCGAATTCGCTTATGTTGCACTTTTTACCCGGTTAATCCCAAAGGTCGCATAAGCCCAAATCCGATTAACTTCGTGACCTGCGTTACTTCCTCGGCCCCCTTGTATACATATATCTATCGCGAGTATATAGGAAGGACGGGGTCGATGCACGTGGGTCAGGTTCGATGATCTAAATCATATAAAACTGAACTAGTGTCAGTCGATCTCGATGCGCGTGATCCTACTGGAGCTGCAACTCTCGCGCACATATATACATGAATATGTTATAAATAAATGCGTATCTGAAGTGCAGCTTGCAGCGGAACACGTATACATATGTACGTACTATATATGTATATTATACGTACATCTACGACGAAATAAGTGTGTCAATTGTCGACAAAGTTGATCAATTAAGCGGCGTGGTCGCTCTCGTATTTATTTCAATTACTCCAAATGGTTGGATTTTTTTTCTTTATTTTTTTTTACATACTATAATTATACTTACTTTCCTGCAGTTAAAAACTTGAATATTACATACAGACGTATAGATGCGGGTGTAATATATCATAAAACGCGTATACATCCATCGTAAACTTCGTGCTATTGATCGAGGTGAGGATTTGATCGAGGATTGATGATTTTGGCCAAGCTCCAAGTAATATACGTGAGCTGAAGTATATAATAACATATTTATATCATGTGCGGATGTCTTATGTTGGCTTTATGCAGCTCATAACTCGCGTATAGTCAGATAGCTCAATGAATCAAAAATCGAGAATCGGAATCACGTTCTATTTCAGAACATCAAATAACGTTCAAGTTTACATCCCTTACGAACCTCCAGTCATATCGGCCGTATAACAGAAATGAACCAGAAACTCTTCGGCTATTTATCGTTTACTGGATGCAAATACATGTACAACTGTCATTCATCGCATAACTCAACTGCCAAATATTTTATCGTACGTTTGAAATATAAAAAAGTGAATTGATTGATTAGGTCGAACGATGTTAAAACGGAGACGAAATAGGCGTGACAATAACGATCGAGGGGTGAAATTTTATTCACGTAACGGTAGGTGGATCACATAATATGAGGATCTCTTTCAAGAATATATATACCGTAAAAGTTTAACATATATACTATTTTTATAACAATGAATATTATTAGGACCTAAATTGTCTTCGTGCCAATTGAAAAGGTTAACTCGGATCAACTTCGGACAGCTTAGATTAAAAGCCAGCGGAGAATTAGCTTCACGTAATACCGCAATAATTGACTCGATATTACGTACACATATTATATCAGTTTCAATTTTTAGAGCGTTGCACAATTTTTATAAATAAAAAAAATGGTTTCATTGAAAAATCGCGATATAATTGCGGTTTCAGATATCCCGCATCGCGTTATCGATTCGCGCGTTTATCCGGCTGCAGCGCTTCATTTCGACGCTCAACTATACGTAGGCATATGCATAAGTAAGACAACAGCGAAACAGGTATTAGTTTTGCAAAGAAAATCTAAACGCTCGGCGGGTCTCTTGCAACGATTTATGCATCCTTAGGTAATAACCGTGGTACATCGTAATGCCGTACGCGTACGTTGGGATGGCACCGGCCACCGGAGATCGTTTACCATGTGGGGATGTGTATATAGATATTATGTGCATGGATAAGAATTTGAATGTGAATGTATCCCGTACAGCTCTATGATACGAGGTATACAGAAGCAGCCCTGCAGTATAGGTTGTTGTTGCAACGGTATGTATTAAAACGTGCCGTAGATACACCGATACATATGTACAACGTGTATAGGTATACCGCATTCGTAAAGGTGTTAGAAACTTTGTAAATAATAAAAATGTCAAGTTCGTTGACGCGTATGAAGAAGAAACTTCCATCAGGGCCGCGTGTTATACGTTAGACACTCCTATGCGAGATGCTTTTGAGAAGTTCGTTATTAATCTATGCGCACATATCGTGCACGGGTAGTTTGAAACTTGAAGAAAAAATATAGGTCGAAAAAAAAGGAATGATAAATTTTTCTATTTCACCGCGAACTGCACGATCGTGTGTCATGACTAAAGACAAATGTGTATACGTGTGTGTGTGTCACGCATGTATCATCTTGTACATAAGCACGTCGAGAGATACTAATTTTCGAGGTTTTCTTAACGACCATGTATATTACTACCAAAAATAATTCACGTCTTTTTTACAACCACATGTAAGCTTGCGTCAATTAATGCCAATGGCAGAAATATGTTAACTTGTAATATTAATACAGTGCGAGGTTCTAAGAGACCAACCATACGCTCTAACAATAAGGTAAACTTTAAAAGCTAGGATTATTATGATTGCCACCAAATGTACGAGAAAAAGTTACAGGCGGACTTGAATTTTTCGGACAACTCGATGTAAAATGAAGCCAAAATCGATCCGTGCCAAAAATCGCCGTGGGATAATTTCATCGATATGACGAGATATCTGACAAAATTTCTCGAATTTCAAGCGCCATTTAATTAGTAGTGCATCTCTTATACCTCGAACGTCTTTTATGTGGTATTAAACTTATGATCGTACATAACAGCACCAGCAATAGCAATAGCAACAGCACCAGCCGCAGCAGCAGCAGCAGCTTAGGAACGCGCGCGAGAAGAGTTATCAATGTTTATCTAAATGATATGCGCCGCGAGTGTTGACCCTGGATTGCGTAAAAGTTGTGGCCGTAGCACCAGCACCAGCACCGGCAGCGGCAGCTCGACATGAAGTAGCATCGAGAAACGTATACGTGTGTGCGTAAATGTTACGTACACACATGTATAGAAGCTACTTGTACGTATACATCGAAACGTCCATTGCATGGTCACCATATCATCATGATCCTCAATGTCGTGTGGGATAGAATTTCCAGTCGTAATTCCATTGTTTTCTACAGTCTCGTTTTTCTGGGTTTTTCTTTTTTCTTGTTTCTTTTTTTTTTTTTTTTTTTGCTCCCCCCCAACGTCGGGCGTCGGATCGACGGCGCCTTTCCGGCTTAGAGAAAGGGAGGTATATGTATAAGCACTGTGTACACTGAAACAAGGCTTTCCGACCGAGTGGAAAGTGGAGGGCGTCCAACAACCGCGATGGAGATATGCGAGAAGAGAAATAAAAAGCGAATTAAAACGTTACCGTTCGCGTTATATCGCGACTGCAGAAAACGCTTTGGATTCGATCCGCGAGGTATCATAGATAACGGAGCGACAGAAGATGCGGAGGATTTATTCCAGGTATTTATCTGTCATCGGAGGTTTTGAATAATCGATTGCGAAGGGAAAAATTTTCGGGCGACGTTCCGTTCGGCGGAAATAAAATTAACGAGGAGTTGAAGACACCCTGTAAGTGTGGTGTTAGCTATACTTATCGCTGCTGTGCCGTAAGTCTCTCCGGAATGATTGAACGCGAAAATATAATTCTTATCATCTTTAGGTATGCATATACGGTTGTATTATAGACGGTTCCAAAGCACGCGCCTACATCACATTAATATTACACACAGACGTACATATATGGCAAATTCAAACTCGCGAAGTGTTATAACTCACTGGATATCATGTAAATATTTAAGAAAACCATTTTGACTATAAGCTCGGAAGGAATTTATACCTCACATGATATAACACGAAATTGTTATTGGAACGATTTGATTTTGCACTCCGCACCCGCCAGGCATGAGAAATTCAATACAATTTTTTTAAATCATCGATTCATTTTTTTTTTTTTTCATATAGAAATTAACCGACGATGTGGCGTGTCCCTCATCATCATCCCTCCAGCTAATTGAGTACGAACGATTAATTATTTCGCGACATCGGTGCAGAGCTAAGAAAATCTATTAAAAAAACGAACTTTTTTGCTGCCTAGGATTGCTTATAGATAAAACTAATGTCGGCACAAGAAATTGTATTTCCAGTTCGAAATTAGTTTTATCCATCTTCAAAGTCATCGCGTCTAACGCGAGCTACACCTCACCGAACACTTTGCGGAAAATTTTCTACTTAAGAAACTTAATTGCCTTTGCAAACTTCGGCCGCGGATGTGTACCTACTTCGCAATATAATACCTGTCCTATAGATTAAGTCTCCAAATTTCTTTGATCAGCTAGGATGGATAAGAAAAAAAAAATGTTTCACATGTACACCGGGAATGCCGATTAAAGTTTTCTATGCGTAAAACGAGAAATCCATTTTTTGAAAATTTGCTATTTTTTGTTGCAGGTGAGCCGGTGGGAGGCGCTGACCGGTGGCGAAGGCGGCCATGCGCCCCGGTCCGCCAGAACCGAGCTGCCGCAGGCCTACACGTCGCCAGCCCAGGCTGCATCATATCCCTGCAGCCTGCAGCTTGCAGGTGCTCCTATTGCTGCTCCTCGCGGCCGCTTCGTCCCTTGCCGATACTCCAGTCGTTGCTTTAGCTGGAAATGAACAGAGTACGCTACAGCCAAAGTTCGCGTCTAGAGCTCCCCTCAATCTTACCGTCGGCTACCTCACTGCTATTAAGGGTGACCTGAACGACCGCAAGGGGTTGGCCATCTCCGGCGCCGTTTCCATCGCCCTGGACGAGGTGAGAAAATCAATCAAGATTTATTAGGTTGCAAGAACTGTATCGATAATCTGCAGAAATTTATTCGCAAAACTTTGCCAAATTTCAAGAGTGCAGATTTACGGGGGTGAAAAGCACATCTAACGGAATAAAGTAGCTTAACATAGGGGACTTGATACAGCTTTCGAACAATCAATTCTCAGGATTAAAATCAAAACGTTCGTGCCGGTGGTCGGAAATATGGTTTTTCATCCCTCAAAGGAATATTCCCAATAAATCGTACTCTGCTGGACTATCACCTGTTTTTTCCCCATTTTTCATTCTATTTTACTCCAGCATGGTCACCTACACCATCTACTCTGTATACCCATATAAATGTACACATGTTACCCGCGCATACACGAGCGTTAACGAAATGATAATTATTTTAAACACGCGTGCTTCTCCCGCTGGTATAAGAAGTATTATATATTTGCACTGGGGCTTAACATCTGTTTGAATAGAAATTGCGGAACGTAAAGATCAGGCAGCCACCGAATGAAACTACGACGTCAAAGTTGAACCGGTATAATATACACATTACACATCTACATATGCATTGATACACCGGACACATAGCGAAATGAGGAAAAATAAATAAATAAATTTCTAGCGGTTGAAAATTTTTCCACGAATATCCATATTAAATTCATCGCTAAATCGTTCGAATATTCTAGAAATTTTCGTATCGGAACTTTCGAAATAGATTTTTTTTTTCAGCTACAATTTATACATCCGCGATGAAAGGAACGTTAATATATAGGATCCCGGATCTTCGTCCACCTGAAGCTTTTCTATACGTTTCTCGTTATAAACGGCAATAAAATTTCTAAGTGCCTGACTTGAATCACCTTCGAATCGTATAGACGTATAGAAATCCTGATACTTCCGATAATACAGCGGTGGAAATAAACAAAATAATGACCAGTTTCTTCTTAGTCCCCCTCTTATGTTTCCATTCTTTTTTTCCTGTCAGACTGTCACTCAAAATTCCACTTGCGGAGATCCGACAATGACGTATAATATCATACGAACGATGAGTTGCGAATAATAAGGGTCGAGGCTCTCGGATAAGACGTAGATGCAAATACCTACGAATAGGGTAGTTTTGTTAATGGTCGTTCCTAGAAACCAGATCCCCTGAACGCGTGGCTGTTATATCTAATGGTTGTCCGCATTCCCCTAACTCGTACGTGTGTGACCAACGTAAAACACGTTCTACTACACCTCAAACAAACGCTAGTTCTAGTCTCCACTATAAACGCGCGCATTGTCTGTAGGAATTACTGAGATTTGCATAATAACGTGTACAAGGTACTCCAACCTATCTCTACACCCGTTTCATATACGAACCTACACATAATCCACACAGTCACCTGTAGGCGACTTCTGCACGCCGCGTATACCCGGATGCAGAAAATTGCGGCGGAATTAGAAATGAAAAAAACAAAATTCAAACTAACGAAAAATAAAACAATCTAAGGGTGTATAAAAATTGATGCAATCAGATTTATTTCTCACCAATTTATCATCAGTTCCGGTAAATACTTTGTATAGGTTTCAGTGCAGCGTTTCAGACATATATTCAATGTGTATATTATATGGTGCGACGATCAGGGAAATATCGGGATGTCCATGGGAATTGTAAGAGAATAAATATCTCTGGACCATGAAGACAAGGCCAATCAACGCGTAAAGACGTGCCCGAAGGCGGAATTATAGGTGTATATAAACTGATTTCTTTGCAGGGTATAATTCCTTTATAGCGATGCAGCGATGATATTTGCTGATGTAGATGCAGTGCGGTAGTTTGTATTGACTTTGAGGTGTGGAATACGCAGAACGTACAAGATTCGCAGTACGCGTATAACATCCCTCGTCCAATGAGGCTGTATAAGGTTCAAGGAAGATGTAATTTATATGGATTTATTTATTCGGTATGTGTGACGATCATAGAGGTCGTATAATGCGACAGGACTAAAATCCAACAGACAAATTTATGCGGTAGATATTCCGTATTTTATCCATCGCAAGATTAAATTCGATGTACATTTTAAATCGCGACTATTTCAGCGAGCTCTCAAGATTATAGAGGAACGCGAGTGGCGAATACCAGCTACCGCACGATTTAAAGACACTTAAAATATGTGTATCTCAGTAAAGAAAATTCCTGGCAATGTACCAGGAGAATTTTAGACAGGAGAGACTTATCGATAATTAGAAGAACAGCTATCTATAGAACAATCACGTTCAGGTGTAAAAATAGACATATTGAAATGGGAATGCCGTTGACAGCCAAAAATTTTTATGTATGAGCGTGAAAACAGATTATTATTTAAGTGACGTTAGAACCTTTTAGTGATTCTACTTATTTTGAAAGTGATGAAAAAAAAAGTTTTCTTTCTATTCATGTATAAAGAAAAATCTGCGGTACATTCGTCCAGAATATTGAAGGTCCATAAGCTATCGTTAATTCGTCCGTCAGTTTTTCAAAATAATGTAGAAAAAAAAAAAAACTTCTCAAAGCGGAAGAGCCGAGTATATCATGATCGATGCGTCAACGGACATGTAAATTTTTATTATTCAAAGATCGAAAATCTTTAACTCATGTGGTCTCCGACTTTATTCATGCGATACCATACAGAGTGCGATTTTTTTTTCGATTCTGAATTATTTTTATCCCCTTCAGCTTAACCTGCACGTACGTTTGATCTCGCAGTGGTGAATTTCCGCTGTATTCAGAACTCGCGATTTTGGATACCGAACGAAAACGTATTTTATGTAGATCACAGAATATCATGGCTATAAGGTGAGATCAATGAGGCCTCGGATCGGACGCCAAAATAATACCCTTTGATCAATCGATTCACGAACAATCCATACGGATATATTTTGATCAGATAAAACGTAACTGAATCTTATTCCTCGAGCCAACGAACTCGCCGTTTCATAAGAATAAAAAATTATACCATAGGTAATGAGGATTTTTTTTTCACAGCACAGTATAATCGGAGCAGGGATTTAAACAGTTTTCTTGAATTCTCAAATATCCCGTATTAATAAACGTCGACTGCAATACGTAAATTATGTATCGTTCGGACGTCGGGATCGCGATCTGAATTCCGCATAAAAGTTGTATCTTCTCGTGAGAAATAAATTCTCGAAAGTACGTTTTGGTGACTAATGAAATAATCAAATTAACGATGGAAAAAATTTTCCCATAATATAATTTTCACGTTTTCATATCTGTGGCGTCGAAGTTTATATACCGCATAATATCGCATCTCATTACAACAAAAAAATGAAGATAAAAATAAATAAAATTAATAAGGTGAATAATTCTTTATCCCGCATTAGCGTTGATATACTAAAAAACATTTACCGCTTAAAAATATCAGCGCTTTATATTAGCGGGTTTTGACTCTACACTTACGTCATATACCGACGTTGTATTATACCTGAACGTGTAGCAAACGATATTTTGCTACTGCACGGAACGACCTATACCGAGTAAATGCAAGCAATGGAATCAGCCGAGAAAATCACGTACGCCCATGCATGATGTATGCATGATGATCACTAAAAAGCTGCAGTTATAATTATTGCGAATTTTCCCCTCTTCAGAGTCACCACATTAAGATTCAGTCCAGATTACGCGTATGTTTAATTATAGTATATGATAATTACTGCATAATTTGATGATTCCATCAATAATATAATGTCGTTCACTTTGCTGATTTATACCGATCATTTCAATACTGTTGATCAATTTTTTTTTTTATTCTACTCCCATAAATATCCATCTGAAATTACTGATTCCCATGTATCTAACTTCATACGGTACTTAAGCCAACTTGGATCCGTTTTTACAAATCGCGAATTCTAGAATCCTTCGTACCCAACTAATTCCATCTACATATTCTACTCTGCATTACGACACGTGCAATCCGCGTGATTCCAGATGCAAATACGCGATATTTGCTTGCGCGCAACGTCATTCACAATACGTTGTAATACCTAATACCTCACTCGATGAGTATAATCTGTATAATCTGTTGAATGGTAAAAAGTGTTGAGGGAATTGAGGCACGAAAATTGAAAAAAGAAAAAATGTGATATCGAAGGACGGTGATGATAACACGAAAATGATGAAGTTGTAATTTTGTTTTCAGATAAACGAAAATCCTCATATTTTACCAAACGTAAGGTTGGTCATGCGATGGAACGACACACGCGGGGAAACCGTGGACGCAACGCGGGCTATGATAGACATGATATGCGACGGTGTTGTCGCCTTTTTTGGTCCAGAGGGAACTTGTTACGTCGAAGCCATTGTGGCGCAGTCTCGGAATATACCGATGATCAGCTACGTAAGTATAACATTAATTACATCGAAATTATTCGAGTAAAAAATATGAGAAAAAGGATGATAGCGAACATCACAAATCGTTCTTTCGATACGACCAAGGGCGTCCTGCAGGGAGCCTTGATGGTGTCCCGAAAATGTTAATTCCACGAGTTGAACTGTATTTTTACAGAAACAAGTCGAAGAAGTTATTAAAAAAAAACGTTGAGGAAGGCCAACCTGTTTCGCCAGCTGATTGCAAATCAGAATTTGATTTTAAATTGATATCTTCGCTCTCAAGAAAGGCGAGAGTTTCGGATCATGCGTATGAAGTATCGGTATGCCGATCTTGTTTGGGGATAAAAAAAAGAACGAAAAAAAAAGAAAGAAAAAGAAAAAGGAAGGGGAGAAAAAAAAATCTTCAGGGCTTTTTCACCCTCCTCAAATATGCGTATATACGAGATACGTCCAGGTTGTACATTCCCGGTTCGCAAACTGGTAGAATTCGTGCGATGTGTAATTATCCTGTCAAGCCCCGGGTGTCCGCGGGTGGCTGTAGCTGAGGAGACCCCATAATACTCTGTATACCGCAGCAGCTATCGGCAAACCGTTTATATTCATCCGCCCACACACTTTCGCTTAATTAGGACGGTTCTTTTATTTTTATTTTTTTTTCATTTTTTGTTTCCCCACCTTTCCAAGGAGGAAGCCAGCCGGCTGCACTTTACTCGCTAAAATATACACGCGTAATACCTATAAATTCTAGCGAAAATTTTCATTTATACGATACAGCCAATCATTATTTCATTCATTTTATAATCGTGTAATCGTATCTTTGAAATACACGAATATCAATCACGAGAATTGTTTCGTTAAGTTGTTTAATTCCGTTCGTGTTGATGACAGAAGTAGCGGTCGTGGCTCGTAATAAAAAATACGATTCACAAAGAAAGGGGGAGAGAGATACCGCGGGGGCAGTGATGCAGTCTAATCGATCAAACGATAATTGAAAACTTTCTTCCAAATGAAAAATGATTGAAAAAACGCCATTAAATCACCCCTGATTACGCTTCGTTAGGCCGCACGTGCCTCACTGCGGGTTAAAAAGTTCTATAAATGATTTTAATTTTTTTTCCAACCGGACGATTTTTTCACGTCCGATGGTCCTTTGGTAGGTTTCATTTGAACCGATTATTACATCAAAGACGATATGACGAGTGAGCTTGTTTTATCTATACTGTCATCCTGGTTCTGAAACGTCGAAGGCGTATGAGCCGAGATACACCTTGCGCGGTGTGCAGGTTCGACCCGCGAGACGACGTACGACGTCGCGTCGCGTCGCGTCGTCTCAACCGGTCCGAAGTAGTTATCTGAGAATGGAACAATATTATTCTATCGACAACGCATTTGCATGAAAACTGCTGATTCTCCTGACCTTCAGGGTCTATTTATAGCCAAGCCTGCTGATGCCCCACGTAGCGGGCACTTACCTGCGGCCTACGGGTCCGGCCAATGTTGCCTCTGCCTGCTGCCTGATGCTCTCTCTACACCAGCTCTTTACCTTTGCTTTTGCTTTTGCCCTGGCTTAGCCTGCGGCCGGCATCTGGCCCAGTCTTTATGAACCGCCATACCACACCATGCCATGGGATATTACGTTCTGTCCTCCAGAAAACCCAACGATATTCATTCCTTCGTACGCATTAACGACTTTGTTTACTGCTTACTCAGGTATTTTACTTTTCAATTTTAGTTAGTAGCTTACAGAAGGGGAATTTGATACACATGTAGTACCCACGTTCACGCCGGTTTAACTCCACTCTCCAAACTTTCCCACGTGAATTTCCTCTTCTTTTTTTTTTTCTCTTTTAAGTACAGTTAAATTATTGTTCCGGAAGGGCGTTGACAAAATTTTCACCGCAAGCGTAATCATATCCTCATTCATACTCTCGCCAAATATTGCGAAACATTTATATGCACGCTCAGACTCATTATAAGTCAGCTAGTTGCACCAGCGGGTTTCGTATTTTGGCCACACTTACCCCTCGTTTAATAATAGGACGCGTGGTGAGCCAGTCAAAGATCCGTGCATGATACAGTTTCTATAACAGTGTCGCAATTTTCGTTGAAAATTTTCATTCCGCAATGCGTCGCATCTGCGTCTCTGTTAGGAATCGTGCAGCTCTGTTTTTGGAATCGCTATTTTATTCCCATACAAAACCAGCTGGGCTCATCCCAGCTTTTTCATCAAAATATAACCCATGCCCATTTCCTCGGGGGAAAAAAGAAATAGGTATCCAGAAACAGGATAATCGAAGATGCGATGTGGTGGGTCGATATTACGCGAAGATACTTTTGGGTTATTTATTATTTAACAAAATTTATTTGACTCTTCGAGAACCGAGTTATATAAGTTACATAGTTCGAAGGAATTAAACATCGGTCGGGCACGCGGCGGGTTTTGACGTGGCGGGAATATTAATTAGAACGTTGGTGTGTAAAAATCGAGTAAAAAATAAAAGTTCCACGATGATACGGTTCGGTATACGTAAAAAACAATTATTGGTTAGCAGTGAAGAATATCAGCGGCCGCTCACTGCCCCTCTTGTCCATATTCCTGCTGTTCGCGACGAGGTCAAGAACAATTTATCAAAAAAGATTCTACGTTCGGTCGGAGCGAGTATACAGTAGGTGTCTTCAACGACGAAAATAGTAGCGTTTTATAACTAAATCGCTTGTTAAATAGCGTAATTTTCTACGAGTCACATTATACCACCGGGCACATCTAGATCTAGAGCACATGTCTGTATCAAATGTGTAAATCTATATATGTGTACGCTTGTCTTTATTGTCTGCGTAGGGAATGATCCGCTCGCTTCTTGTTTTCGCGAGATCATACTCGATCGCCCGAATTATAACGACCTCAATATTTATCAACGGTTTCGAACGTATCCACAACCCAATTTCATCGTGCAATTGATATACGTATTTCCTGAAAATCTGCAGTCCGTCACTCGGCCAATGAATTCGCATTAAAATTGCAAAAGCGTCAAAATTCATCGTTGCATTTCGACGGATATACGGAATTGAATAATTTTGTGTTGCTGCAAGTATACGCGGTATGTGAATAGATTTAAATAACTCATTATTCTTTCTGTGCCTATTTCGTGGGAAAAAAATAACCGGGTCAAGGGTCAGGCGTGCTCCCTATATACGAAACTCGTTGCAGTTCGCTCGATGATTTTTTCAACCGCGGGTGATCAAGCTTAGCTGTCGCGTGTGTTTCACATATAGTAGCGTATATAACGTAGAACGATAAGTTAGTCAGGTTACGAACAGTTGTATAATTGAAATTTACTCGTACATGGATTTAAATTGAAATTGAAACCATGCAGCGAGTGCGTGAAGTATTTAAATATGGAGTGTATAATGGCGAAGATAATTCGTGTGCGTGTCTGCTAATGAGGGCCGGCACCATCGCAATCATCGTTTTAATTTGTGCTTCGCTCGGTGTTAACTTAATGCCACGTTCTAAATATATACATATACCGATCGTACGCATCCTCTTCTTTGCTGATGCTGTATCACCATCTCAGTAGTCGGTGGCAAAGCTGGGTTTGAAAGAGATGAACAAGAAAAAGAAAGAGTTAAGGGTACGATCGTTACCGGGAAGGGCGGACCAGAGAAACTATAAGAGCAAGATTTCTACCGGGAGCATTGATCGAATAAGGGAGCGTGAATGTTAGGGAAACCCCCCTAAAAGGGATGACGTGGGTGCCTCCTTCGCGGTTCGATCTTATCGATATTCATTGTGAATAATTATAGTAGCGTTCATACCTATAAACTCCAGACTTATTAGTAGCGCGGTAATTCGTTGATCGGCGTAATTTGCAGCGGGTTATATAAAATCGGGGAGCGATTGCCCGGAGGTATTCGGCGGTCGGATGAATAACGTTGAGGAGCTGCTGCTGCTCCTACCGCTGCCGCTGCCTACTCAGCGATGAGGTCGCCGATTGTCACGTTCACGGTCTCCGCCCGATCCCGCCTCTGTCGTAGCTGTCGTAGTCGTCGTCGTCGTAGTCGTAGTCGCGGAGAGTCACTCGATCTTGCCTCGTTATTTAAGCATTCAAGGATACGCGGGCTAGTATACGGCTTATACTAACTGCCTGTGTTTATCGCGCCTATATTTAGAACGCGGCTATTGCTTGCCAACCAATCGACCAACCTACCGACCAAACGACCGACGGACGTACTTGTACCGCATGCTCGACACGAGACCCCGGAGCACAGCGGTGGCAGAGGGCAAACTCACCGCGACGATCTTCCACTCTTTTCGTTTCCTCGGTTCCAGCTCCTGATCCAGCATCATCGACACTGCGTTATATCCCACGGGTTACGAACCTCCTCCCCTAACGGCGACTCATCTCACCACGCTCCTCTTATTTTCGGTTCGTCCGTAAATACAAATATTATAATACGATGAAGTCGAGGGCCGCTGGACCATGTGCGGGAACAGCATCTCATGGTAGAAGAAAACCGACCAACCGTATCACTGACAAATGCATATACACATGTACGGTGTACAGGACGTGACAAAAATATACATGTAAAAGTCGTAGAGAAGGAACTTCAGAAACTTCTTTTTCTTCTTTTCATACACATTTTCTAAACTTTACGCGAATGATGCAATTTTTTTTAGCTACTATATAAAAAATCGTTCGACGTACGTACACGTGGTTTTATGTACAGAATATAATATACCTTAGGTATTACAAAATGGAGGAGGTTTTTACCCGCTGCAGTATCAAGTATATACGTGTAACTATATATAGAACGGCACGGAGACGCCTGCACCACCGGCAGCAGCAGCAGCAGTAGCAGAGCAGCAGCAGCTACGAGACCCACTGTGTGCCCCCTTTGTCTACATAGGTTTCTATGTGTTAATACTGCGTGTAGTTTATACGTTCACGTTCGATCACGCCTGTGTGAAAATATATGCTGTATATGCAACGACTCTCCGTATCTATCTAGGTACCTATACTCGCACGGTGCTTGAGTAGTTTACCCGAGATGCAATGAGCACATTTTTTTATTTTTTCATTCAGTCATTTTTTACTAAAATCGCAAAACAATCTTTCCTAAAAAACAAAATCGGATGATTATCGTTGAAATATCTTCATTCCATTATCTTGAATGAAATTGACGATGATAACGACGATGTACAGAATTTAAAAACTAATCGAGTATGAACATATGCGCTACGTAATGCGTCTTACCTATGCGTCTATGATACTCATATATACATCATATGATGTACTTATATGTACTACATGTGCGTGACTCGGGGCGTTGAAAGGAAATGAAACTATTGCGGGGAAATTTGCCTTTCTACGAACGCTTGCGTTATCATCGAGTATACATATAGACACATAGTATATGTATATCGCGTACTCCACATAGAATTTACATCTGCACATATACCACGTATACGAACTGACCGCGAATCAGAAATCACGTGAATTCTTTTGAATAACGTAACGTCGGATCGAACAGCTGTATCTCGAATAGGTAACGAGAAATCCGCGAATAATTTTTACAGCCTCCCGCATGAAAAAGAAAATCTATAGATTCTATAGATATATTTAACTTCATACCCAGTAATCGTTCTCATATATACAAATTATTCGCGAATAATAAACGGTTTAAAAAAAATTTCGACGACATCTGCACATCGTCAAAATATACCCTAATACATTATTTTTAGAATATGACTTTACTACTGTACCGCGAAGCAAATTTTCTCCTTTTTTTTTGATTTTGCACATGAAACACAGGCGGGGATTTTATTTGTCTATCTTTTCTTTTCTTTTTTTTTTTCTTTTTTGCAACTTTATCGCTTCCCACGCGTTGCAGCAGTTCGATCAAATACCAAGCGTGTGTTTGTCCTGAAAGATACAAAAACTAAGAAAAAGAGACGAGGAAAAAAATTTCATTGTAATGTATTATATTTAGAATTCTAGATCGTAAATCATTCGAGGATACGTTATACGCGGATGCTAATGGACATGTCGATCGGTTTCTGGATTAGCATCTATAAATCTGGATCATAGGATCGGTTGTAAATTTCCTGTTACAGATTTTAGTTTCGGGTGTTTTTTGTGTTCTTCGAGATTAGTCACGAGGTAATAATCTGAGACATCTATATTACGTGATATGCACGTAACATATATAGAAGAGGATACGAAACGACGTCTTCCCGTTTCCGTTTACCGTTTATTCAAACAAAGGAAAATGCGGGACAGCAGCAATTACCGGATTTATTAAATCAAACGGATTGTATCCCGCCGTATAAGACGACGCGACTGACTCACAAATCTTCTCAAATATCACGCTATTAGCCAAACGATTATCGTTATTATTATATACACCACATGTAACATACTTGCTCTGTAGCTACGCCTGCTGCACTATTATGTACCCGATTTAGCGTTGCACTTATACTTATGCAGACTTTATGGAATTTCGCGAATCGCACGATAACGCGCGCGTCGCGGTTTTCATTACAGCGCCATATTATTCGAGTGATTTTGTTTTCTCATTCTCTTCATTCGGCTCGTTAATGAGCAAAGAATCTGTAACAAGCGATTGACTAACACCGTATCAGATATATATTGATATATAAAATAATTATAACCTGTTCCAAGTTTCTTCCGCGAGTACTGGATATAGCGTATTAAATGAACATGTATAATATATATGTAATATACATATAATGTATATAATGCGAGTGATTGTGACCACCACATTCTACCAGTTTACGTACAAATTATTCTATTTCGTGTTTTGCCATTCAAGGATATACACCGCGAGAGATTATCGCTATTTGTCTGACTTCTATAAATAGAATCTGTTGATTTATGAATAAATGAAAGCATGCCTCGGAGCTCGTACATGCCTCTTGTGCGTGCGTGTCAAACACGCGCGTGACTTAAAGAGTAATTGTGTGTCGTACGTACACGTATACGATATATTGTACGAGTATACGTATATATTTTGAAGTACGTACTGCCCCCACTTATATGTAAGTTCAGAGCCGGTATACGCTACAGCTACCGAACACATAGCATATGTATAAGCGGTTGGTTATTATCGTACACACAACGTGTTTCGCGTCGTTTGCACCGCCACCGCCGCGGCTACGAAAAGTCAAGATTAAACTTCACACAATTTTTTTATCTCCTTTTTTTTCATTCTCTTCTCTCAAGATCACTTTTTACTCATTTTTAATCGATCATTTATTTTTCTAAATATACATTCTCGTTAAAATTTATTATTAGCCCCGCGTCGAATAATAGCGCGATTGCTAATTATATATTGTGCAGGACACGTTATTCACGAATTAAACTCGCTGTACGTCTAAGTACCTTCATTTGAGAATATCATTTTTACGATAAGTTATATCCCTGCATATCCTTTCATCAGAGGAGGTTTTCGTTACGTTTATAGAATGGATGAGACGGTGAATAGATGGATGGATGAGGACGGTGATACGACGGTCGGGTCGGTAGTCTTTTGGTTAGTTGCCGCTAGAATTTTGAACAATAAGTCGTTGCACAACGACCCACCAGTCCCAGTCTGGTCAAGGCTCTCAAGGTGGTCCGATCTAAATATAGCCGATCGAGGCCCAGAATAACACCGACCAGTCGACAATGACCAAGCCCTGCGTCTTCGATAAAATTGGTGAACAAAAACGAGAAGGAAGTGAACAAAAAGAGGAAAAAGAGAAAAAAAAGGAAGAAGAATTGGGTCGACCGCGTGCAGGCTCTCATCTTTTCAATCGCTGCATCTTCGAGCTCTTTCGTCTATTTATCATCCGTCCAACCTGAATTTTTTTGTTTCTTATTCTCTTCGTTTCTCACATTATACCTCAAAGATCCTACGCCCCCGCATCTGGAATTCTCCGCGATCATTTGATCTCGTATTTTTCCTCTTTTTTTTTTCTTTTACTCTCGGGATGATGTTATTTTCGCGATGCTCAATAATATAAAGAACTCATTATGCGTCGCATATCGTGCATGATGAATAATTATCTTGAGGTCAATTGCTGTGGTATACGCTTGTATATCATTCACGGTTCAATCTGATGCCGGCAATCCCAGACTCAGACATTATGCGACAGGTGTTAAATCCCTCTGGACAACTTTATTGAAACTCAATCTCATCTTGCCTCGGTTTACTCTACACCAGCTTCTCTTCTCGCGCTTCTCCAGCATATCGTCTTTGCAGTCATCGTTTTTTTTTTTTTTTTTGTCTTCTACAAACTCTGCAGCAGCATGCTCTTTTATTCCATCTTTACATTCGCTGTGAAATCTCATGCATTATATCGATAGTACCGATTATAACTTCAGGAAATATATTGTTACGTAATTTTGAATACCTGAAAAATGACAAAGACCGTCTGACCGTTGAGCCAAAAGTTTTCGATCTCATTTCCTATAATATCGACGTGAATATGAAACTTCAGTGAAGTGGAGAGGAGCCTCGTCCGCATGAAAAGGAGCCGTCCCGAAGAGCCGACTGATTTTTATGCCCATTATACGGTATACAGAATATCGGGAAATGAGCTAAGCACGTATACATCGAGAAACCAAAAGGGGAGTTTGAAAAACCATTTCATTGATAAATGATGACATAATGGAGTTAATTGATGCAGTTTATGTCGACACTTTAATGCGCATACCGCACACGTATTCGTATTTTCTAAGTAGCGGATATATAGGTATAGCGAATTGGCGGCAACAGGTGGTTACTGAATCCGTCATCGTGCGGATATGCCCGTATAGTAGGTATATAAATATAGATATACATATATATTCATCGCCGAGTGCTGCAACGGTGTGTATAATACAAACAGTAAAAGTTAGAAATAAACTCCGACTGCAGCAAACCTTCCGTACATAAAAGCTGCAGAGATTTCGGTACACAAATTTTAATTTATCTCTATGACGGACACGCCATAGTATAATCACAATTAAGCAAAGAATTTAATTTCACAAGCATGTGTCTGATTGTCTCGATTAACGCGTAAAGATAGAAGCATTTGATATATGAAACAATAAAAGATAGGGGGATCGCATCCCGACAGCTATAATTGTAATGCACGCCGTAGGAATTGAAGAACTAAAAAATGATGAAACAATATTAAGTTTAATGTAGAATAAAAAGAAGTCTTCGCTTGTGGTACAAGAAAATGTAAAAGAAAGGGGGTAACGAGAAACCGAGAACTAAGTGCTGACCCCCAGTTGTCACATTTAATTTATATGTTAATGAGCGCATGTCACATTCCAGTCGAGCGCCCCGTGCACTCCAGAGATGTCCGCCCGTCCCTCCCTTCCTCCCCCCTCGGCCCCTCCTTCAACTCCTTGCTCGTTCTTTCCTGCATCTTCCCATCTTACAAGCATCTTTCCTTCTTCCCTTCATCTCTTCGACTAACCCCCGTACCCGCCAGCACTGCTGCAGCAGCATCAGCAGCAAGTTTATATTTAACCGACCGGCACACTACTATAGGTTCAGGCTATACATAACAACGTCGCAGCCCATTTTGCTGCATGCTGCATATACTACTGTATTCAGCTCACATCGGTTTCATTCCCCAGATCCTCTTTTGAAATCTCCAGATGCCCGCGGCTTTATACTTGTGTGTAATACCTACTCCGAAACACAACATAATTTAGATGAGTACCAAAACGCCCACATTGTACCGAAGTTCATCATCGCGATCGTCCTTGTTTTACATGGTGTTCGATATTTTTAAAACACCGGTTCTACTTTCGGAAAGTCGAATTTAATTATAAACATCACGCCGACAATTGATGTAAAGCAGCGAAGTTTAATAACGGAAATGCACCTGGTGTAATCTCGCTAAAATGCTCTTAGTTCATGTAATGCGTGACCTGAGTACCACTTGACCCTATTTGCGGTATAGCAGGTGTCCAGAGCACTCAACTTTATGTACCCTGCATCCGATCGTCATCACTTTTTTCTTTTTTTATGTTGTCCCGTTTCATAGGTGATATATTCGAATTTTTAATACTGTTGGATTCAATTTGTTATCTCCTATCGTTTTACAGAAATGCTCGGATTACAAGGCGTCGGCTGTACCGACATTTGCCCGTACGGAACCTCCGGATACGCAAGTGACAAAATCGGTCATAGCCCTCCTGCTGCACTACAATTGGGACAAGTTTACTATAATAACGGAAAAATCTTGGTCAACGGTCGCACGATCTTTGGAAGATCAGGCCTCGAAGCACAACCTTACAGTTAACCATTACAGACGTATAGAAGACCGGCACACATGCTGCGAACAGAGATTACCTTGCTGTGGGAACGACTGGTTCCAGCTCATACAGGACACCAAAAATATGACTCGCAGTCAGTCTTCAATTTATATTATAATATTTACTATTTATTTCGTCATATGAAACCTCTCTGCATCATTTTGTGTATATATTTATAACATGGGAGATATTTTCAACATTCAGATATTTTTACCAAATCGATTAATTAAATTTAACGATTATTCATTTATTTCAGCATTATGACTTAAAATTGCTTCTTTCTATTCCTCAATTTTTATGTATCGATTACAAAAGTTCAGGTTTCAAATCGAAGGAAAAAAGAGAAAAGATATAGTAAATTGAAAATGAGAAATGAAAAGAAAAAAAATAATAGATTTGGAATTATTAATACCGCACTAAATTTATTTTTTTTTAACCATGAATTTCAGTTTATGTTTTCCTCGGGAGTCCACAATCGCTGGTAGACATGATGAATTCAATGCAAAGTCAAAGATTGTTGGACAATGGAGAATATATGGTAATACATGTTGACATGATGACATATTCTCAACGAGAAGCAGAGAAGTTCTTATGGAGTTAGTATAGCCATGCTTTTTAGAGAATTCTAGTCGCTTACAAAAAAAAAATATATAAAACGACACATTTTTATACATTCGATTCAATCATCGTCTCATCATCCAACTACGTCAATTCCACATAAAGCTTGATGATGTTAATTAGGGTGGTATCCAGAAGCAAAAAATTATCCAAAAATAACCTAATCCCATCAACATTGCTTGCGTCTCTTTTTGAAAAATTCTGGAGCCAAGAAAATGAAAATTTTAGAATCACATTTACCAATATATCTTTTTCTTACGTGCACCGCCCTAATCAATATCTTTATGTACTCGATCTTGCGTTATAGTTTATAAATTCTTAGTTTTATAGTTTCTTTTTTGATTTTTCTTATCTTTCTTTTGTTTTCTATGTATCCTACAATCAAATGAAACTACCGTTGGAGCTCTTTACTAAAATAATTTTGAATTTTAATTTTAGAACCGGAACATTTTAAAAACTTGCGAAATTGTTTGGATCCAAAAGATTTTCTTCAAAGAGGTAGATCGTTGTTGGTTGTTGCGGCTACTTCTCCTACTCAGGGTTACGAAGAATTTACCAAAAAAGTTAGCGAGTATAATAAAAAAGAACCATTTAAATTCGGGATTCCAATACTCTTCGAAAGGTTTGAAAAGGTTTGTTTTTGAAATAAATTTTGTAAAAACTTGAGCCGAATAATATTTTTACGATAGTATAATGAAAACTTCAAATTTCAGTACGTTTCCATCCATGCTGCGTATCTGTACGATTCAGTTAAATTATACGCTCAAGCTTTGGATCAGCTCGTGAGAGACCACCCAGAACTCACCGTCGAAGAAATCGCTAGTAACGGGACTCAGATTATCGAAACCATCATAAAGAATCACACCTACGAAAGTACGTATTTCACAAGGTATAATATATGAATAAACGCTTGAAGAAATCGGTCGAAATTTTTATTGTGGATTCTGTAATAGAGGAAGAAAAATCGCTTATTCTCAACAGGTGTAAGCGGAGCAACGATAAAGCTGGATGAGAACGGTGATTCGGAAGGAAATTTTTCTGTACTTGCGCTCCAAAAATTACCGATGCAACGCGACAATTTTACATGCGATTACCAAATGATACCGGTCGGTCAATTCCAACAGGGTGAAACTCTAGTGAGTGAGTTATTTATAACAGCACTCGTGCAAATTAATTTTCAATAGATATGAAATTAAATGAATTTCGGCACACAGATGTTGTTTATTTGGAATAAAATTCTAACGGAGAAAAATAGATCGCAAAATTTTAAGCATGTATCAAACGCCATAAATTGTTGCCCTTGCCACAGGTGTACAGGCCTGTAAAATCGATGGATTGGCCTGGAAAAAATAAACCGGACGCCGAACCTGGTTGTGGTTTTCGAAACGAGCACTGCCCCAAAGATGATACACATTCTAGAAGTATAGTGGCAGCTGGAGTATTAGCTGCGCTATTATTTTGCGCCGCCGTAATTGCGCTCAGTATATATCGAAGGTGGAAAATTGAGCAAGAAATTGAGGGTCTGCTTTGGAAAATAGATCCGGCTGAAATTCACGGCTATCCTCACCTGGACAACATGATGTCGTCTCCGAGCAAAGTGAGCAATCCGATCATTCGTAGATCATCCATTCTATTACATGGATTGATTTTTCGTTTTCTTTTTTCTCTTTTAATTTTGGGAACGGTTATACAATGATTTTTGCTATTATTTTATTGCTTTTACAGTTAAGTTTAGTTAGTGCCATATCATACGAATCCAGGTGTGGAGGACAAGTCTTTGCGCAAACTGGTCACTACCATGGAGTTGTTGTGAGAATAAAGGAACTGAAATTTTCTAAGAAAAAAGATACCCCGAGAGACGTAATGAAAGAGATGCGGGTGCTGAGGGAAATCAGACACGGAAATCTCAACTCTTTTATAGGAGCCTGCGTAGAACCAATGCGAATACTACTGATCACCGATTACTGTGCCAAAGGAAGTCTTTACGTGAGTTTATCACCAGCAACGCTCAACTTTGTATTCCTTTCAGTTTTTTGCATTTATTTTTCATTCGTTTTGCAGGACATCATTGAAAACGAAGACATTAAGTTAGATGACATGTTCATTGCGTCACTAGTTCACGATCTCATCAAGGTAAATAAATATAATCGCTGCAAAAATTTGTACGATGCACGTAGCGGTCATTCATTTTTTTCTTTCTCAATATAACTTTAAAAAAATTCTCTCACGTCTCGTTCGACAGGGCATGCTGTACATTCACGAGTCATCCGTACTAGTCTGTCACGGTAATTTGAAGTCTTCGAACTGCGTTGTCACATCACGATGGGTACTTCAAGTATCGGATTTTGGTTTGCACGATATGAGACACTGTGCGGAATCTGACAGCATCGGAGAACATCAGTATTATCGAAGTGAGTATCATTCGGTAGAAGACAAACAATGAAAAACTAAAAAAGTTTGTTAACTAATTCCCCGTGAAATTTTTTCAACGTTCTTTCACAGGTTTATTTTGGAAAGCTCCAGAATTACTGAGGAATCCCAACGCGCCGATCAGAGGTACTCAGGAAGGGGACATTTATTCATTCGCTATCATTTTATTTGAAATAATTGGACGCAAAGGACCATTTGGAGGAGTGCACCTAGAACCCAAAGGTTGTAGTCATTTAGATGCATTTATTTTTGTATCAGTGAATAATGAAACATCGATGACTTTTGAATTGATACAGACATAATAGACCGAGTTAAAAGGTACCCAGGAGATGACGAGCCACCGTTTAGACCAAACATCGATATATTATCAGATTCGGAAGCTGACTGTGCTGACTATATCGTCAGCACTATAACTGACTGCTGGGCAGAAAGCCCCGAACTTAGACCTGACTTTAAAATGATAAGAACACGTTTGAAGAAGATGAAAGCCGGTAGACACAGAAATATAATGGATCAGATGATGGACATGATGGAGAAATATGCTAACAACCTCGAAGATCTAGTCAGTGAGCGTACGCGCCTTCTCTTCGAGGAGAAACAGAAAACCGAAGATCTGCTCCACAGAATGTTACCTGAGTCAGTATAAATTCACATGTGTAATTTGTCTCTTTTGATAAGCTATTTTTAATGAGGCTTCCTTCTTTTCATCGATTGAAAATAATAATCTGAGGTATTAATAAACTCACTTTAATTTTATTTCAGACCTGTTGCCAATTGCCTTACAAATGGCATTGGAGTTGAGCCAGAGGCCTTTGATTTAGTCACAATATATTTCAGTGACATTGTAGGATTTACTGCAATGTCAGCTGAAAGTACACCGTTTCAGGTATCCTTAGAATTCACCTTACGATATTTGCATTATACACTCGTTCAAGTTCATCATCATTATCGTATTTATCGCTACGACGTGCTAATAATAATTAATGATTTACGTTTACACGATTCTAGGTTGTTAATTTTTTGAATGATCTTTACACTTTGTTTGATCGTATAATCAAAGGATATGATGTGTATAAAGTTGAAACGATCGGGGACGCCTACATGGTGGTAAGTGTTAAAAATAAATAAATGATGAACAAAAGTTAACGATCAAATTTCAAATAACTAACACCAAAAATTTTCCTTAAATATCCAGGTCTCTGGATTACCTCTTAAAAACGGAAATAGACACGCTGGGGAAATAGCATCGATGTCCCTCGACTTACTGAACGCTGTTAAAAACCACGCGATTGCTCATCGGCCAAATGAAACGCTAAAACTCCGGATTGGAATTCATACAGGTAAGAATTTTGAAGTCCGAGGGATCGATTCTTCACATTTTTTTCAATCCGTCTATACAATCTGATTTTATAAATTACAGGCCCCGTGGTAGCCGGTGTCGTGGGTCTAACAATGCCACGTTATTGTTTATTCGGAGATACGGTCAACACAGCATCTCGTATGGAATCAAATGGCGAACCTCTCCGAATTCACATAAGCGCGCAATGCAAAGAAGCTCTGGATAAAGTCGGAGGATACGTCGTCGAAGATCGTGGTTTGGTTCATTTGAAGGGGAAAGGAGAAGTAAAAACATATTGGCTAACAGGGGCGACAGAAAAAGCGATACAAAAACGCGAGGTAAGTGGAGTTTGAAAAAAAAAATTCCATCTAAATGACTCTCCCTTTACAAATCTTTTTTTTTTTTATATCGCAGGTGGATCTCGGTGAGCTTCCGCCCTTATTCTGCCGTCCTAGAAGAAGCCCTAAATTGAATCCCGACTCTAGACAAGCTTCACTATTGGCTGGTCTCGGTGGAGGAAGTCGAAGACAGTCCAGCGTTCCGAGACCAGGAAACGTCGATGATTCTTCTTCGCAATGCGGAGGATCGAGTCCGGTGCCTAGATCCGTAACAAGAAAGCTCGAGCGTGCTCCACTCTACCTCGTGGACAGTGTATCAAAAACAACATTAGACAATTGCGGAATGCTAGCGGAGGAGTCGGAAAGGAGAGCAGCGAATGTTAAACTAGCGTTGGACGATATGTTCGTCGACGCAAAGCCAAAGTTTAGAAAAAATGCAAGAGTTCTTTCCACGATAGCGTCGTCATCAACGAGTGATTATCCGTCCCCATCGACTATAATCCGAGAATCTCGATCCCTAGATCCATTCCCAACAGAACTTCAGTCTAACATCAGGAAGCTCGAATCTCCGCGTCTCGGTATACGGGAAAGAAAGAACAAGAGTTTTAGGTCATTGGAAAATTGTGATAAGTGTAGCACAACCGGGGATAGTAAATCTGGCTCAAGGACAAAGGACGTCACTGGTAAAGTGTTAAATAACAATTACCCAAATGGGAATGTGATAATAGTGCCTGGGGCAGCAGACAATAATGTAACTAGTGCTGCAGATGTAGACACCCCATTACTAACTGGAGACGGAAGTTGCGTAGGTGAAATGGTGCCGGTTAAACGATGGCGTTCACTAGATCAAGTTGTGTCTACCCTTAGTACAGCTGGAGACGTTCCGGATAAAAAATCATCGGCGCGTAACTCGATAAGGAGTTGGCTCGTAAATTTATTTAACGGTAACGGACTTCGAAACAGCGACGTATCTTTAAGAAGGGGTGTTATAACAGGGTACGAGATACAGTCCGAAAGAGAAAGTATAGTTTGATGAAGAAAAAAAAATCGGTAATGTTCATAGTGCGAATAACAATTATGATAGATATAAAAATTACAATAATAACGATAATAATAGTTAACTATCAATCGATCCATCCATCAATCGACTAATCAATCAATCAATCAATCAGTGATGTGCAATGCAGGTTGACGTAACATGCAAGCGTCGGATTAGATTTGTTCTAAAAATAGCCGTCATTTTAAACCTGATGACGATGATGATGATGACGATGATGATGATGATTATTGTTGCCATTTTTAGATTAGATATGTGCAATTTATGTATATGAAAGTTACCGACAGTGTATATTTTTCATATTTAGATATTTTATAATAATTTGTATCAGAACAGAATAAAAAAAATCAATTGTGAGCGTTAAATGATATGATAATAATGATAAATGACGATACAACGAAAATAACGATGATGAAATAAGCTACAGTGAAGGACTGTTACTATGTTTATAAAAAAAAGGAAACAAATTACAAAAAAAAAGAAAATAAAGCATTATAGTTTAATTAAATTTAAGCATATATAACAAACAGATAAACTATTTTATAACAATCATTCTAACCAAAGTGTAAAAAGAAACGTTTGAAAATAACGAATATGAAATACGATCTTCCTAATGAAATCGCTGTTTGCATCAGCACAAGTGAACGGACTAGACCCGAATGAATACAAAGAAAAATATACATAGAATAAAGTAAAATCAAATCAAATTGAATGAAATAAATTAAAGTTGGAAAAAATATAGAATAAAAATAAATTTTAAATATAAGATCGGATAAAATAAATTAAGTTAAAAGCACCGTTGTCGATGCTTGTAGTCTCAAAGTGCTGTATTACATACATATGTATATACATAATATACTTTACTTGTTCACTGAAGGGAAGCAAATTATCTGTATGGCTGTGAAAAGTGAACTAGATCGTACCTAAGGTGCTTAGTAATATATCACGTTGTCAAATGTATATAAGTGAATAATAATATATCTATGTAAAATATGGTATCTAAATTAAAGAGAAAAAAAATCGAGCATGTTTCGTTAATACTAATTAAAATTCCACCTTTTTTCGAGTTCAAAAATTATGGCACTGTACTTTCAGATCAATGCATTTCGTTCAACGATGAGTGGAAATGTAAAGTTTTCAATAACATTTTGACCTACTCCGATGTGGTTTGCTTTTTTTTTTTTAAATGCGCAACATTACTACTGGTACGAGTCAAACGAATTCAGAAGAACAGGTCGTGATCAAATAATCATAAAGGTGCTATATACAATTTATTGTAATAATTTATACAGAAAGGATCAACATATGACATACCATATTATTCATTTACCATTTATTCTTGCTTTATTTTCTACCCTCTCATTTTGTTTTACTAAATAGATCTGCGAAGACTATGTCATGAGCTAGCTGAGAAATAGCCAGGTCGGATTAATCTTGATTGGATAAAAACTTGGACAGAAAGTCAGTAGGTTTCTTCTCCTCTGTGTCCTTGAAATGGTTCATCAGCGTTCCTTTCTGATGCCAAACCTCACAGACTTCTTTCAGTTCCATTTGAGCCTGTGAAAATAATGAAGTTTAGATCAAAGTAGGCAATATTATGTACATTTTGCTAGCCCATAAAGTTCTATAGCAGAAAATGACTGTGATATAAGGATAATTTATTCACTTACCTTGATGACGAGTAGATCTAAAACTCTGATGTCTTTGACGTTTGCATTTTTTACAAACTCCTCACGAATTTTCGCTCTAATTTGTTTCTCATTCTTTGGTATATCATAATGTTGGACTGTGGAAATATAAATTAACTGTCGGTATCCATTTGATATGAATGAGTGAAAATAAACGATGGAACATAGGTTAGGGAAGGATTACATTTATGTAATCCATCGGTTAGATTTACTGACCACGTATTTGGTATTTATTAACCTACCGATAAAAGGGGCTTGACGGTACCAAGCTTTGTATAAACTTAAGACTCTTGATCGGGCTTCTTGCCGATCTATTGACAAAAGTGGTCTCACTTGACGAGTAGCAGCTCGTACAGCGGACATTTTAACTGTTTGCGTACAACGGGTGCCGTTATGTCGAGAGTAGCAGCGAATTGAGCAGCAGTACTACTGCGTTTGGCTGATTGGTTCAGCCATATTCAGACAAACGTCCGGTAAATTTAAATATCAACATGAGATCAAAATGCGCAATGTTCTGAGGAAAGAATATGCCTGTACCAAAATCCAGACATTATTTTTGGTAGCCACTATCTATGAACTGAATCACTCAACTACTTCACGAGTCAGAGCCTGAAAGAAGCATGCAAGATAGGCAAAAGGAAGAAGAAAAGGTGAAAGAGAAGCAAAGAGAATTGGTGGCATGGCGATCGGCGGTCCTCTTCATTGCGATGGCTTCAGGCGCAGCATCCCTCCCCAGCTCCATGCACCACGTTAGCACAGAGATAAGTGGGAGCATATTGCCCAGTCAAACAATCGCTTGGCTTCGATTCTTTTCTTTTGATGTATCTATTTATTGGATTAATTGCATTTCAGAAAAAACTCTTGGATTAATTCTAAGCAAGAATGTTACTTTATTGGAAAAATAATTATGTAAGTTTCATAATTTATGGAACTCGACATCTTTAGAACTGTTTTGTAAAATAAACTTGATGTTGGGAACAAGTGATATGGATAAGAAAAACTCATGCCAAGTATTTGCGATTGTAAGACGCTGTGAAACGCATAACGATACCCGCTTAAAAACTACCTGCCTATCCTTTCGCGATTTCTTCCTACCCTGGTTCTTATCTTCCCCCAACTTAACGGACGGATCTGACAAGACCTCAAAGTTGAGACTGATATTCCCAAGTCAGTCTCAACTCGGAGTTCTTACCTATGACTAATGGCACACATACAACGCAACCCAAATCTACCCGGCCTACCCATTCCTACCCATTCCTACCTATATCCACCTATATTTAATTACGGAACACATTCGCACCAACACACTCACTCGGTACGCATCGATCATACAACGTGGTCCAGGACTTACTTTGTGAGTTTCACTGTAGGGAAAGAACGGGTTAGTACATCCTTCCCAAAGTTTGCTAGTTCCGAATTACTTCAGATAATGAAGGAAATGTCAAAATATACTGAGTCTCTATTGCATTGAATTATTTTGAAACTATGAATTAAGTACGAAAAAGTAGTGGAACTTCATGAAAATACAGCTACACATACTAGAATGATAACGAATTGATTTGGGAAGTTCAATCAACAATTTGAATCATAGAAAAGTTATACATTAAACAAACAAATATTGGTATCGCCATGCCACGCGATAGAAAAGATTTAGGAAAGATAGATAGCAAATTAAAGCATGCGACTCACAGACTCTACCGAAGTTGAGTTTCTTCTTCTGGATTCACTGCTATCCGGAGCTGTTTTCCAAGTCCCATTTCCTCCTTACTCGCATTCTTTCTGTTCATTTAGAGATCCACTCAGTATTCTGGACTATGTCTTTATGGATTCAACTAGTTTCTGCACATGGCACTGCACCACACAATCTGCAAATTTTTAGAAATGGAATTAATTGTATTTTGATACTCTTAATATACTATCATCAGCTGTTGAACTTTGTCGGTTACTTTCAATTGGATGCAAATGACAAGTACTATAACTGATGTAGTCGACTGAAATATGACGAAATAATCAACACTTACCATTATCACCAACACTTTGAAGCTGTAGGACTGACTCCTCTGAGAATACACCAGAGAAGATGTGATCCCAACCACCAACCTAAGTATAGTCTGTTATTTCCTATACGAGACAAATATCAGATTCATTAGCATAGAGTATGGAATTATTGAAAAGATTAGTTTTCAATTATTTAGTAGTCACCGCACGAAAACCCAACAATAGTATGAGCACAAATATATAAATAGGACTCGCGTTCAGACACCGACAATGCAAATTCAAACCTGCACGATACCGCGTTTTGTATCATTCTACACAGCCTAGCAACCCCCTAGCAACCGATCGACAACCATTGAAACTATGAATATCCACATGAATATCACATTTAGACATACCCCAATGCACCGAAGTAATGAGTAGAACAAAATAAATACTATCATTCTTGATCACAATCTGAATTTATTGCCATCAATTCATATTTATGACGCAAATTCTCCGACCGGCCGGCTCAAGGCCCTAGATGGCAATCGAGTAACAGAAAAGTATACATTTCAAATTTCTACTTACTCAATAACCAAAGCATGTCTCCACTCGCGCTAATTTGATAATAGCAGCTGTTAATAAACAGTTTGTAACAATTCAACGTGTTTCATAGAATATTTCAACAATAAAACTCGTAGAAATCAGAGCAGCGTAGTTGCTAGTGGTTGCTGTCCGTCCTCCGTCTTCCTTGTTTAATTGATATGACGTTCGCGCGATCGTCGTTTGTTTTCCCTTCCCTTCACTCCGTCATTTTAGTTCAACGGCGGAACATTCAATAGCTGTTTCTCTTTGCTCGTGGTACTTTGCTGTATTCCAAAAACGGTTCGGGTCCGATATTGAAGGACATTTTCTCTTAAAACTTACCGCCGTATAATATCTCGATAAAAAAGCTCTGTCGGTTCCTGTGATCTGAATATGGTGGCTTCTGGTTGATAAAAGTTAGCTCGCCCGTGATCTAACTGTACGTGCGCAGTAGCATAAAATCTCCTCTAGGTTTTTAGTGGCAAACTTTTGAATGTCTCATTCGCTCGTGTCCGAACATTCCTTGCATACTAGTTTTGTCGAAGTGTTCTAAAGTTTTTTTCAAATCTGTTAGCTACTCGAACAGCCTATTTGATGATCCCTATATACCACAGTGAAATCAACAAAATCCTGGTAAGTCATCATTACAAATCTTTAAATATGTGCTTCGATCGTAGAACATAAAACTCTCTGAGCAATCTAATATCGAGTAAAGATTATGCTTATTCCAAGTCAACCAATTGAGGGTAAAAAAAACTGCAGTTCAAGTAATATTAAAAAAAAAGTTCATTCTTACAGCGTGATATAATAATTTATCGATAACATTACATAGAAGAGCACGTCTAAACATTTTTTAATCATAAAGATAACTTTAAAATAGTGTTTGTATTAATTCAATATACAATATTTACATCTAGTTCAGCGATCATTAGCACGAAGTGAAAAAATGGTGTATAGAATAACAGATCATTCCAAGTCGGAGATCAGCTAAGCTGATAGCTTTGAAAACAGTTTCATTTATTGCAAGCTATATTGACTGTGAGCCCGCTTGAGATGCGTCTTTAGATTTCCTTTCTGAGTGAAGGAGAATTCACAAACAGGGCAAGGATGTGGTCTGACTCCTGTATGATGTTTCTCATGCATGGTTAGCGTACTTTTCTGTGCAAAAGACTTTTCGCAGGAATCACATTTGTAAGGCTTTTCTCCGGTGTGGGTTCGCTTGTGTCTCTCCATTTGACATGGTTTGAGGAACGTTTTTCCACAAACATCACACTCTCTTTTGAGCTGCAGTTTGTTAACCGCAGATTTTGGTTTGCTCCTAATAGCATCAGGCAGCGAAGCAATTTCTGGGTTTGCCATCTCCATGCATTGTTCTAGAGTAAGCGTAGCATGAGACTCAGTGTTAACGTTTGATATGTTCTCAGTGTCATATAAAACTGCCTGTGGATTTGAATCATCTAATTCAGAATTATTAATTAAAGTTGCGGTTGGCTCTCCTACTAGAGCTTCTGTATCTATTAATCCATCAACAGAAGCGTGATTTTCCATAACATCAGTCTCACCATTAGGTAGTTGCTCTAACAAAGCATCATCAGTCTGTATAGTGACGAGCCCGTTAGCAAGAAGGAAATGTAGATTAGCTACGAGCTGAGTACTTTCATTTATTGACAACATTGCGTTGTTGTTTAATATCGTTCCATCAGCGTTAAAAGTTATATGCGGAGTTATATTGTCCGTGAGAGTAGTAGCATCGATTGTGATCGAGTCAATATTTGGAAATTCGGTGGCTTCAGGAGCTGCTATCTCAGTATTAACAGCATTTTGAACAGTCTTCTCCAGTTCAGCAGCAACCTCAGCAATAGCAGCAACCTTACGTATCTTTGTCCTAGTCTTAGACGGATTCTTGTGCTCCCTCATGTGAGTTAACAAGTGAACTTTCCTATGCCCCGAAGTTCTGAATCTTAAATCGCAGGAAGGACATTTGAACGGCTTGGAACCTGTCACCAAATTGAATAAAATTAAATAATTGTGAAAAATAGGTAGGCTAAAAGTGAATCAAGGTATGAAAAATAGGTGAAGTTCATAAATACCTGTGTGTAATCGCATGTGCACTTTGAGGCTACCTTTGGTTGTGAAAAGGCTGTTACAAACGTGGCAGGAAAAGGTCTTTTTCCCGGTATGTACCTTCATGTGACAGTCCAAGGTACACTTGACAGCAAAACATTTGTTACAATATTCACACTGGTAAGGTCTCTCCCCTGTATGCGTTCTTATATGTCTCACAAGATCACTCGGTTTGCGAAAGGTTTTTGGACAGTATTTGCATTTGTTTGTATAGATTTTCTTATCCTTTTGCAAATCATGATCCTGAAAATATTTGAATCATCAGAATTCAACCGGAGTGTGATTAAGCGCTGATAGAGGTAATAATGAAAAATCATAGGAAGATATACCATATCTTTCTCAGCTACAGCATCCATAAAAACTCTTTCTGAGAGCGTAGGATTACTTCCTAAATCTAATTCCGGATGGGCTAGGTAGGTACCGTCTATTGTTAATGGAGCTTTTTGAGAGCTATCAGGTTCCATTTTTGGGCTCGAATCTGCATTGATCCGATGAACTTCTTCGTGAACTATCAATTCCGCTTCTTTTTGAAACGTTAGATCACAAGTATGACACTTCCATTGTCTATAAAAATATCATAAATGGATAATTGGTGTTTCACGCTTCTTGAAAAATGGTTCATATGACATGCATCCACTAAGTATAAATTTACTTACGGCTTATTTGTGTGAACTTTCACATGTCTGCTGAGCCCTCCATTAGTGCGGAACCTCAAAGGGCATTCGGTACACTGAAATTCTTTGGTTCCTCTATGAGTTTTGAGATGATCCTGAGATGAAGAGAAAAAAAAATAAATGATTAATTCACTATAAAGATTTTTAATATTTCCTGAGGTCTGGTAATTTACTATCTGCAAACATATGGCGAAGGCTTGTACCTTCAAAGCAGCTGTGGTGAATCCAGATTTACTACACATGTGACATTGCAAGAGGTTCTCTGATTCGGTACCAGGAGTAAGAGAGTTTTTGGTAGATTTTTGCTTAGTTGTTGCATGAATTTTCTTATGATTCCTCAGCTGTATTTGTTTATCAAAATTTTTATCACAGATTTCACATGTGTAGGAGAGAACTTGGCCTACTTTTTCAGGTGTCGAGGTTTCCAATTTATCAATATTCTTAACAGTTTCTTCCGAGCACTGGCTGTCCAACCCATCAGTAGTATCTGCTTTAGCTATGACTTTTGGATATTTCGGACATGCCTGCACTGGGCGAGATAATTCAGGGCAGGTTTGCATGGAACTAACAACCATCAAGTGTCTCGGTTGCTTGGATTGATTATCCTCTGTTACAGAAGTCGTTGTCGTAACAGATACCAAATGCTGTTCCTCCTGAGCAGATTGTGGTAGAATACTTGCCATGCTTGTCGAGTTCGCTGGAGTAATACCAATGTCCATTTCGTTATCCGCCTGTTTCATAGACCAGAAATGCGATTGATTTCTCAATTCGGTTTCTATTATTTATTTCAAAGATATTCACACCAACCTGAAGTGTAATATGACTCATGTCAAAGGACTCAAATTGGGGCGCAAACATTCCACTGTTTATTGTAGCACCCGTTGACGAGTCCAGGTTCTTCGTATTTTCATAAATTATATTGAGGATGGGTTGTTCACGGGATTCCAGGGAGGTGGACGAGGTCTCATTCATCTGCCTCGTCAGAGTGCCCCCAAGACCAAGATTCACGCCGATATTGAAGAGTTGCTGGTTGAGAGTTTCTTCAATCTCTCTTATACTTTCCTGCATATGATCAAGGAAGATGATTAGAGATATGTTAATGTCACATAGAAAAATGCATAGGTCTCTCAGAAATTTCGTACCGGTGTGAGAGTCTGGTCCCCAGAGTAATTTGGCAAAGTAATAGTCCCCGTCTCGTCTGCATGTAGGGTCTGAGAAGACCCTAAGTTAACAGACTCAACAGCTGGTAAAGTTTCTGCGCAAAAAATGAAGAAAATTTTAAATCTGCAGTACGTATCCACTCCTGACTTCTTTAATTTGGTACAATGACTAACTTACGACTGCTAATTGGTTGCATTTCATCATTCTGGGGATGTAATGTCTTGTCTTTTTCCATGCTGATTGTATGAAATTGGTCAGAAAATGCTTGTGAAAAATCAGGTGCCATCTGCGGTTGAAAAGTAACTTCCATTTTTTCAGGCAGCGCAACAGTTTCGGGCAATACTTGAATTCCTGCTTTTTCTCCCAATTGATTAGGTTCCTGCTGTTGTGACTGTTGCTGATGCAATTGCTACTCACGTACAAGAAACGGTAATTAATGTAAAGTAATGATTTATACATACATTATTAACGCATTGTACGATTAACAATTAGATAGAAAAATCAGGAAACTGACCTGTTGTGCAAGCTCCTGCTTATGAATTTTCATGTGTTTTCTGCAGTTGACAGAAGTCTTGAAAGTTTTATGACAGTAAGGGCACATAAAAGGTCTTTTATTACTGTGCGTTGCGAGGTGACGTTTCATACTGCTTTGTGTCGAAAATTTAGCATTGCACGTTGTACAATTGAAAGGTCTAGATCCTTCGTGTGTTCGCAGATGAGATTTTAGAACGCTGTTAGAAGTAAACTTCCTAAAAAAAATGTAAAAGAATGAAAATGGGAGAAAATGATAAATGAGAAGAGATGTAAATCGTTCCCGGAATGCATAATCACCTGTTGCATTTTTGGCACTTGTATGGTCGTTCTCCGGTGTGTCTCCGAAAATGCTGTTTCAGGTGGCTCACTTTTCTAAACGCAGCTGTACAAGCCCAACATTTATGGGGTCTGGCAACATCGTTGCTATTGTAAACCTGTTGGTGTTTCGATTGCACTTGAGCGATACTAATCTTATTCCCTGCATCCGTTATTATCAATGGTTCCTCAAGCACGATTGAAGGGGCGAGAACTTCGGCCTCACGGCTAGCTTTTGTCTTTCCCTTGGCATGATATTTCATGTGACTTTTTAGGAGATTATTGGCACTAAATGATTTATCACATATACTGCAGGTGAAAGGTTTCACGCCTGCATGTACTCTGAAAAAATTCAACGAGGTATAGATTATTTATGATCTCATATTTCGATTTTTCAGATTAGTGAAACGTTTGGTCATTTTGCGCAGATATTTACCTCATATGTGTTGTCAAACTGCTATGACAGGCAAACATTTTATTGCAATTACAACACATGTATTTTTTAACTCCGGTATGCGTTCTTTCGTGTGCAATCATTGTTGATTTAACGGCGAAAGAGCGAGAGCAATAAGAACACTGAAATATAGAGCATTATAATTGTTGTACCATCGACATACTCGGTATAAATTCTAGATGATTTTTAGAAACATACCTTGAAGGGCTTTTCCTGAGTGTGAATACGCAAATGACGTATCAAATCTGAGGGTTTTTTGAATTCTTTGTGGCAGTAGGAACACGTGTACCATCTTATATTTCCTATAGACCGTTGTTTTATCGTAACATATTTTCTGTAAAGAAATTTCTACGTGAAATTCAAATTTTTTTCAATCACCTTACACTTTTCCATTACTAATAATATTTTACCTTGTATCGCTATCTATACTGCTATCCAATAGGGTTACCATAGTAGTCTGTGCTTCTCCTTTCTTCGGAATTTGTTCACTGTTAGAATCTTTGTCTTTGCTAGGCAAGCCGCTGTTCTTCAAAGCTTGTTGTAAGATGTCTTTATTAGATGAATTGTTTGCAGTGGAATCTGCTTCTGGATTCTTGACACTTGATTCCAATAACGCCAGCTGAGACATGACCGTATCAACGGTAGCTTGCATATCTTCGGTAGAGCTGTCACAGTTTTGCGGTTTCTGTTACGAAGAAAGTTGAGAAAAGTTCTGAGATCTCTTATTCATGTTCGCGATATTTTTAATTATGTTTAATTATAATCATACGAACCTTTGTTGGATTCGAGTGCATTTTTTTCATATGAGCATTAAGACTCCCTAACTTTTTAAACGTACATGGACAGTATGTACATTTGTAGTAAGGCTTTCCATCCGGCACATTGTGCACCCTTAATATATGGGCGTTCAGGTTTCCTGAAGTGAACAAAATCAGCGTGAGTTTTTTTCAAAATACGCTATTACAATACGCAAAAAAAATAATAAAAATTGAACCTTTTTGGCTAAATGTCGCGTTGCATGAGCTACAATTATGCGGTCTAAATCCGTCGTGTTTCCACATGTGTATTTGGAGAGATCCTTTTTGTGTGAATGCTCGAGAACAAATCGTGCACTGTTGAATGAATATAAATGAATTCAAATTTATGTATGGCGATAGTAAAATTATAAAACAGTAAAAGTAGTAACAATCCAGTTATTTTGACTATGTAAAACAGTGAATAGTTACTTAGAACTGGTATTCTAAATAAATAGACAAATATATCTAACAAACCTGGAAGGGTTTTTCCCCCGTATGAACCCTGATGTGCCGTACGAGCTGACTTGGTTTTTGAAAGGATTTCAAGCATATTTTACATTTGTACATGGTCTTCTGTTTGACACCTTTTTTTGTCTGTTTGACCAGCTTCGTTTGTAACTAGAATTGTGTCAGGTAAAAAAAAAAGAAAAAGAAAAAAGAAAATTGAAATGATTTAGAGAATTACGTATGTAAAGATCGCCACTCAAACTTAACGCTGATAGGAACTTACTCTGTAGTGTTCACGAATATGTAAACGGTAAAGAGCTGGCTGTGTAAACTGTTTGTTACAAAGTTTACATTTTCTCACATCCTCAGTCGCCCATTTCTCATTGTGCAGTTTCAAATGGGCGTCTAACTGGGCCTACGATTAAAATGAGAAAGATGTAGGAGGATAATTACTATATCCCTATGGAGAGTTGGGAAATTTTTGAAAAACAGGGCATTGTCATAATGTACCTTATAATAATGGGCACTCAGGCCAAGTGCGAAATGAAATACTCGAGAGCAGATGAGCAGCAATGCAAAATTTAGACACTCAACAGTAAGTGACATCGTAGAGATCAATTAGTAATTATAGGAAAGTAAATGCAGCCCGACTTTATTAACGTGTTTACTTTGCATTATAATGTAGAGAAGATTTATTATCTTATAATCACGATATTGCGAATTTGGTGCCGGCGGCCTACAGTTATTTAGGTGAGGCTTGAATTAGATTTAATTATTTGACGTAAACAAATTAATTGAACACTTTATTGAACACAATCGTTTCGCGTAACTGTGATGCACTTGCAGTTCCAGTTCAGCATTGAGAGCGAACGTCTGTCCCTCACAAATTTCACAAATAATTCTAGGTGAATAATCTTCGAGATCAAGAACATCCAAAATATTCGGAACATTTTTATTCTGGTTGGACGTATCGTCATCGTTTCTATAATCGCGAAAAAATTATCAGCAATTATTCTTTCGTTCTATACAATTGTGAAGAGAATTACACCGGTACTAAATTTTTTCTTATTTCATCACTACAGATGGCTGTATAGAGAAAAAAAAATGTATCGGGTTGATATTTATTCATCATTTTTTGTTACTACACAAACGATGTGTATATGAACATAAAATACTGCATCATATATGACGAAGTTTTATTCATTATCACCAGAGTTCAACTTCTATCTAAAAGAGCATTCAGGAAGTGTCTGATTATATCGCCCACTGTCAGTGCAACCCTACGATTGTATATAAATTTACGGTTTTCTTATATTATTCCGTCGAATGCAAGTTCAAATGACGTCATTTGCGACCGATAGTCGAAAATAGATGCATTTGAAATAGAAACAATCACAGACCCTAATTGACCGATGACTTATAATAATGAACGTGTGTTATATTTGTAGCAAAAGTCAATTGCCCATTAACTGGTTAATCCATCTTAATGCAAATCAATTCTTCAGCTGCAACGCGAACATTTTATTTCATTTCATTCGTTATTTATGTAGAAGGTATTTTGTGGTAAAAAAAAAGCGATAGAAAAGAAGAAAATTCTTATGAGCAAAATAAATCCGGTGCAGCGCGGCGTTTATCTTCCCAGATTGCCTTTGGAACGCAGCAAACGTTTCCTGCATGGCGCAGCTTCGGCGTCGCGCGATTGCTGGTGAAACAAGAAAATATTAACTAAAAAAAAAAAAGGAGAAAAAAAACCAGAAGCGGTGGTCCCTCTTTACTAATTAACTTGTGTCGGTGTATCGAAGATCCATCGACCGAAGATCTGTAGCAAGTAGGGTAGTAAAGTCGTTTGAGTTGCCGAGGTCGTTGGCTTTCGATGTCGGGGTATACACACCGCGCTTTTCTCGCAATTAATATTTCTTGGGTGCATGGGTATAAATCTCATGACATGAGTCATCTTCCAGGCTACGGGACGAGGTCCTCCTGGCCATACGAAACGGCGTTTCGTTGGCCGATGTTTTGTTCACCTTATTTTTTGACTTGTGAGAACTTTCGCCGCGGTACATAATAAAGGTATACATGCACGTAGTACGGCACACGGCGCGAGATCCTATATATCTAGCGATCATGGACCAGCAGCATCTCGCCTGCAGCGCAAATCTCAGGAGCTTTCGACTTGTGACGTGCAACAGGTTTTTTCGTAAAGGACCCTCGGACGCGGTATATGCGATGTAAAATATTCATTCACCTCTGCAAATTCCCACAAATATAAATTCACAAAATTTCTCACTCGTGTACGGAAAACTTCGCATGAGATGAAGAAAGGAAAATTGTTTTTTTTTAAATTAAAAATTATCATCGGGATAATTTTCCAAGCATGGGAGTTATAAGTAAATTGAGTCTTTTATCTGGACATTTGTGGTATAGATTAAATGAATAGTTTATGTTATATTCGTACAGTTGCGGAGTGATTACGTCACACGGGACAAAAGGCGTAATATAAACAAGACGGCTCTGCAAGATTTGCAAGGGAGGAGAGAGTAACCGAGAATAAAAGAAGAGATCATTTTACGAGAATGCAGCATTTATATTTATACAAATATACCGCGAACGTTTCGGAGAATGATAAGGAACGTGAACTTTGATGATCAAACGAATCCCTTTTTCGCATGTCGTAATTCTTAGACGACTCAAGGAATCGGATAATTTTATAGGCTGGAAAGTAATTAAAGATAATTTGAAAAAAAAAAGAATGACTAAAAACAAGACGCTTATCTCAACTCAGCTATAACTACGTAAATCCACATAGGCATTGCGGGTCAACTAGGGTTGCGATGGAAATTTATATTAAAAATTCCTGAATGAATTTGTCTCAAGATCAGTCGCTCATTTAAAAAAAAAAGGATATAATAAAAAAACAACGACTGCATCAAGAATTCTTGGAAAGAAGTTTTCTAGTCTCATCGGAGGTCCAGCGTGCAGGATGTCTGTAAGAGGTATCCCAAAAGATTGACCTTGTTCACGTTACGTCAGCGAATATTTTGCCACTCTTATAACATAAGAAGAATACAGGAACCAGTTCTGAACCCTCTAAAATTTACTTCAAATATTATTGTAACTTCACACTGCAGAAATTCGACTACATAACAAAATAAGAAAATAATTTTGCTCGATCATTCAGACATTTGATATTTATTCCATTAAGAATAAATCCCATTCTTATCAGATTCCACGTAAAAAAATTGTTTAGAAATTATTGAGTTACTAAGAAATAAGATTATTGCACCGTTGATGCTAGATTGGGTATCACATTCCTACGACAGTCTAAAATTGATTTGCGTCATCAAATAATCACGATCCACGTTACACACTGTGATATAAATCATGGCGAACCAATAACCCCGCACCAAACACATTGAGAAATATCCATCCGATTGTGAAGCACCCCATAAAGTCCTTTCGCCAAATTGTACGTACGGATAATAATTATCACGCTGACTCTAAAATCGCAAATCTCATCGCCCTATATAATTGTAACACAAATTGTTTCACTGACATCGCGTGTGCGATTTGATACTCATATCTATAGACGCATAACAGTGTAACCGGGGAAACTCGCGGATTTATTACACCCACGTGCTCGATATGAGGTCGCAATTTAAACCTAAAGCAACGTGGTCCAGATCTGAGCTGTCTCGTGCACGACGACACTGCTCGCGGTCGCTGACCAACTGTCAATGGAACCACACGCGACTTATACCCCGAGGTCCCAGTTGCAGACCGACAGAAAAGATGAAGACCCTGATGTCTTCTTACATGTTGTCGAACGGATCGCGGACGGGGCTCGAAACTCTCGTAAAATTAACTTTTCTGCCATAATAATTTTAATAAATCGTTATAGATCGATAGAAAAAAATGTATTCTTCAAATGTAAAAGGCTGTAGATTGTCAAAAAAAAATTTTCGATTTTGTTCTTATGATAAATTATTGACACGTTTTCGTAACTATTCAGAATGGAATAAATTAGCGCTATTGAACATTGAATATGATCATGGAATACAATCTCGTTACCATAAACGCGGATGGGCAGTTTGTCGTCATTTTGCCATCTAGAACGACGAGCTGTGCTGTGAGATTCATTCATAAATTACTCATATTCATGTAACGTAAGGACCCGAAAGAGGCAGAATTCTGACACCGCTAAAAGTGAGAATTTCTGCGGAGTTTACAGGAGAGGGAATGCTAGCATATGCGTGGGTTTCTCCTACATTTGAGTTGACAAAAAGTTAGGAAATAAAATAAATAACTAACATGAGAAATCTAACCATGAGATGACGTTAACCATTTCTTTTTTGCTTCGCTTCTCTGTTTCCGTCATTATAAAAAAAAAATCACTCTCTATATGGTGTGGCATTACGTGCTTTTTGATAGTATGAACAGATGTTGACATACCCTCGAATAAAACGATCCTTCATTCTACAATGAACAACTGCATTTATGGTCAAGTTTGATCAACTCCATCGTATTTATAGTTAAACTCTATCTACTAAAATAATTGATAAATTGATTGATTCTGATTCACCAAAGTAATGATAATAATACGTAGCATCTGATCTGACGCGCAGTATATGTGATCGTGTAAGAAACCTTTCATGAATATTTTTTTCCACGCTATATTTTTCTAATTCATTCTTAAATCCAGCTTTTCATCAATGTTCTGAAAACTTACGACCGTGTTAGTGTATGACGAGGAGGTTCGTGACCCGGGTTCGGACAGTAATCGGACTCGCAGTGTTGTTGCTGCACACGTGTATAAATAAGCGTTGGTAAATTCGGATACTCGAGTACAAATATTTGTATTAAATTACTCAGAAAATGCATTAAACTGTTCCAAAGGACGCCCGCGCGCTCCTTCGTACGTCGAAAGACACGATCCTGTTGCGGATCAAGAACACGAATTCGCTACTCAATTTATCAACATCAAAGCAAAATTGATCGGACGAGAGAAAAAAAAAGAATAAATAATAAATAACGAGAAAAGTAAACTTTATGAGAATTGACATGTGGTGGCAAAGATAGTTCACACATTAATATGGTCATGTGGGTTGTAAAACTGCACCAAGTAGGCGGTTGACTCTCGCAATTTGTTAGTGCAGCTATAATACTGCATTTACTGCAGCATGTGTTACGCAACTGCAACGCGTTCTATGATCTCATAGATCTCAGCTTACTGAAGTAGATAGTTGTGACAAGTGTATGAGGAATGTAATTAGAATTTGAACAATCACAATTGTAGAATGCAGCAATTCGAATCAAGATAGGCACGGGTCTTGCTGGATTGATGCTGTACGAACTAGTCGAATTTAAAAATGATCTATTCGATCTATACGAAAACTAAACGGAGCCGCAGGTAGCTGTAGAGTTTATAATAGATATTGCGATAGCCGGTATGCGTTCACTGTCAATACTGAAAAGGCGAGAGAGCCTTGAATAATTTTTTTGAAGCTGCACCTATTTATTATGATACACGGACAATATAGAGAAGATTGTAGAAATGTCGTAGGAGGAGAAAAATAATAATAATCATGTTTGAGCATCACTTTTTTCAGAATATTAAATCATTAATTCGGATTTGAAATACACGCAGATTTATTTTTCGAAGGTAAGCTGCGATTAATCCGCATAATTAATTATGCTATTGAACTTTCGGGTACTAGTTTATTTAATAAAAAATAAAAATTGTAGATCTGAGGTTCAATAAACACGAGGTTCAACGCGGTTCGACTTTATCTCTAAATTTCTTTGAATAAGACACATTTCACTACTACGATAAAAAATATAGTTTAGAACGCCCGCGAGTCCGTCTCATCTCTTTTTTTTTTATTCATCACGCCGTGCCGGGTCGACGTAGAGAGTAATAAATATGATAAAGGAAGATGAATAAAATTCGTATTAGTTTCTGTATGTATAAGTAAACGTGTGCAACAGCCTTACAGCGCCTGCAGATTTTTAATCGATTCAACGAGCGCGTTACTAACCGGAAATATGAAACACGATTACGTGATAAGGAATTATAAAAATTTCCGTACACGAAATTATATCGAAAAATGAGCCAATCATGATTATTTTATCTCGAGCGCTTGGATAGTACTTTGTCATCGGGTTAAACGCGGTTTGAAGTATTGGGTAAAATGCGGCTTGTGTCATAAGAAATAAATAGATACATTTTTGTTTCAGTAATTTAATCAAAGTTTTCGACGGAGCCGATAAGCCTGGGGTCAAGGAAGCACCTTTGTCCGAAATAAAGCTAACGTAGAAACGTTATGCTTATCGCTACTTAAAATTTAGGTCCCTCTTGATGGCTCACATGTTCACAAACAAAGTTTATTGAATATTATTTACTGATGAGATGTTCAATTTTATGGCCCACGGTAGATGTAAAAATAACGAACACCGCGTCCAGTACTCATGAGTCTGTTGCAAGAAATTATCCGACATTATCAGGTGGCCTAGTAGTCAGTGCTACACAATTGCAGCAACAGCAATGGCAGATTTTGTTATCAGTAACCTGAGACTCAGGTCTACCGAGTCACGAAGAATTTACCAAGCTAGAAGAGTAGGACGCTGATAATTATGCAGACCTCAGAGGCTGTATGCAGAAAGTGTGCCATGATTCCTTGGATCAATTATCACGGCTAGTTTATTACCCGTTGTGTATTACGTGTTTACAATAGTTAAGCGTTTCCGAGGAATACGATATTAACAGATGAATGGTTTCTGTACTTCGCTTTCTTATTTTTAGAATCTTAGATTTATTCTCCACGTACCTTTGTTGTGAATGCATCCTCGCACTCGGTACAGAAAAGATTTTCTTCTTTTTCATGCATCAACATGTGGGACTTTAGACTCGCCATTCGGGCAAACTTTCTCCCACATTCTGGACACTTTGGTTCACCTATGTTGTGCGTTGCCATATGAAGCGTGAAATTAGTCTGTAACAGAAGAGCCATTGTTCGAAACTATCAGACCATGCGTTGCAGGATATTTATTTACCTAATTTACATTCAAATTCCGTTGTAGGCTGGTTAATTGGATTTATTACTTACAGGAACGTTGAAAGATGCGGGACACTTCGGACACCGATGCGGCTTTTCTTCTGCATGTTGTTCTAGATGCCTTCGGAGTAACATGAGTCTGTTAAATCCCTTACCACATATTTTACATTTCAGGTTGTTGGGATGCTGCAAAAAAAAAAAACAAATAGAAGTATTCAGAAAATTGAGATCAGCAAAAATTAGACAGGCTTCTGAGGCATTTCTAAAAAACCTCAGGGGTTCAAGAATCTCTTACTGCTGATGGTGGCGTGCTTCCATCTTTCCTGGGTCTGCCTGGAGTTCTTCTTACTGGAGCAGGAGGAGGTGAAGGAGGTACGACTTCAGGTAATGGAGCTTCAAATGTTTCAAAACCCTTAGGTTCTAAGTTACTAGCTTCATTGGAACCCTCAGCAGGTGTAAAAAGCATGGTATTCGAAGGGTCCAGTAGTACTTCTTTGTGCGTATAAGAACTCTCTTGATCCTCTTCTTGAACCACTGGTAAGGAATGATAATTTTCAGTTGGAAACAGAGTTGCTGCGGTTGTTTGGCCTGTTGAGTCTTCCATTCCCTCAAGAGTTATTTGAAATACGGTCTGTGGCAAAAAAAATGATCAACTATAGTGAGATTCTCCTGCTTTTTATTTTTGCATATGATCTTGTAATGAAGTCATAAGGTTGGTCAGTACATTTCCTTCATTGGTTTTCAATGGCCCAGCAGATATCACGTTGTTTTGCTGTATTGTTACTGGCACTGACATAAACTCCAGGACACCACCGTCTCGCTCTGGAAAAAAATAGTTGGATAATTCTTTAATTGATCAGACAATAACTTAAGAGAACTTAAATAATGCGAGATGTTGTTGTAATGTACGTAAAGCTTCACCTGTGACTGCCAGCAGAGTTCGACCATCATCTGATATTATATATCCCAGAGGCATATTTTCTGAATTAGTTGGTAACTGTTCAGTGAGAATTGACTGCTCCGAAAGCATATTGACGATATGTATAACTGGAAAGATTTTTAAGCATTAAAACTCCATGTAGGGCAGAGGTAAACAAGGAAATATTGATGCTGCGGGTATAGGAGGGAAAGAATTTTAAACAAGCTTCATCTTGGGGAATAAATTTATTAGAGAGTTTCTTTGGATTGACAATGAGATAGTGTACCTTTTCGACGTGTTACTGATAGAATACAAGGAAGAAGTAATAAATAATCATCTGGCCATTTGAAAATTTGAGGTTAAAAGACTACAGATGATGAATTTAATTGTAGGATATGATTACAGGCATGAACCTGAAATCGAATCAACCAATACAGGGTATCATATCAAAAATTCAATTTTTTTAACAAGAATGTGGGGTCATTGCTATTTGAAATTGGTATTTTCTGATAATCTGACGTCTATTACTGTTACGCCCTCAGTTGGGACCTAGCAGAAAATATGTAGGTCCAAACAAAGGTGTATAATTGATTTAGGGGACTTCATTTTAACATCGATATCGTACCTTTTACTGTGATAAATTTCTAAATATCTACTTCACTTTTTGGGTAAATTAAAACCCGAGGCTGTCCCTCCAACTATTATTTTCATTCGAAATAATTTTGACAAATTTATCAGACAATACTACAAGCCTATTCACTCAGGGACGCGGAGGCGCATAGTGCGCATGCCGTGAAGAAGCCCTCCCTCTGTTCACTTTCTGAAACCTTGTTAGTAGCGTGATCTTCCACTAGAAGCAAAGCCGCGGGATAATCGCTCATCTTTGAATGCCCGTTTTAGCCCGACACGTTTTATAATATCCCTGCGTTACTCACTAATTATGTCGTCGAGCTTACACAACTTATTTTAGACAGTTTACAGCTATTATCAACCTCAAGGTACATACCTGGCGATCTTTAAAGGATCATAATGCCACGTATCGTTCGATGCAATTATAGAAACACGAACAGAGATGTAATATACCTGAATAACCGGACTTTGACGAGCCATTAATGTCACATAGATAAAAGGACTGAGTATTTTATTACATATTTCGCGATAACCATTTCCTCAGTACATTCACCGGGTACAATGACGATTTATTTATAAGGTATTGCTGAAGTACATCGTTGCCCTTACAGAGGTCCTTCGATACAATATAATTAATTTAAATATTTGTCCTTTGATTTTGATTTCTACATCGTAATTTCTACTTGTATAATATATGGGATGGTCTTGGTCATGTCTTTGCTGTGAAACATTCACATATCTTTCGGCGCGTTGGCGGCATGCGGCAAGTTTGTCTGGAGCCCGTTCATCATTCGAAACCCGGAGATCTTCGTTCTCGAGGATGCGGATAGCTAGTCCGGTGGATAGAAAGCGCGGTGACTTGAACTGGTGCCGCGAATTATAGGGTGTATATAAAGCGAAGGGCGAAGGGTATAAGTGGAGGGTGGAAGGGCGACGCTGGGCATTCGGGGATGAAGCTGGAGTCGCGTCGCCTGGTGAGAAGAGAAGAGCGAAATGGTTCCTCGTGGCGCGGTGAACGTACCAGACAAAGAAGCCTGTCGCGCAAATGATGGACGCCTTCGCGAACGACCCCGCCGAGCCCGGTACATCACTTTTATTACTCTCCTCCTCATTTTCATATTTCATATTTACATTTCTAGACCGCTATAAATCAGAAAATTTATGGGTAATTAGGCCTTTGTATAGACCCTTGGGGCCGGCTTATCGAACGTGAGTCTGCAGGCTCCGGTAACGAGAGGGGTAAGAGCAAAGGGAGAGACTAGGGAGAGCCAAAAAGGCACTAGAAAATCTGCACCGGTGCTCGATGAATGACCAGGGTCACTTTATCCCGAATGTATGAGACATGTACCATTTCAAGTCTAGGGGTTAACATCAGTGTCAAATCTTTCGAAAAATCGAGTCCACGTTAAATTATTCCTGAAATAGTTTCCAGGCTTCAAGCATCATCTGCAGCTGTCACACTTTATTGGTATATTTTGGTGAACAGCAGATCTGAAAAAATTTTAGTACATGGTGAGGTGGGAGCCGCAGTGGGTCGCTCGAGTTCTCCCCGTTTGATATTTCCCTGCAACATCCAACATCTCGTAGGTAACAACGGAGCAATGAGCTGTTGAGTGTATTATGGCCCCATAAAAGTTTGCGGTAATATTTAATAGTAGGTTTAATGGGGCACGCAGGTGCGAGCGGTTGCTCGTCTACTTTACCTGCTATACCAGCAATGCCTCGTAAGTACTTGTTAATGATGTTGGTTGCTCCCGTTACAGCTCATGGCATTAAGTTCCGACTCTATACCTTACGTCAACCTCATCGTTCATATCTTAACGAATTTCAACGTCATTTAATATTCAATAGAAACCCCACCAAAACTCATACATCCGAGTATGTACAGTTCGTGGGCGTTTGAAAAGCTCCTTTTTACTCTCGTTGGAACTTCGAGCAGTGATCGACCGATGTAGCCTTTATCGAACGAATCACTCATTCTTCTAAAAGATAAAAGAAGAAACAAATGAGGGGATAATTGGGGATAATCTAGGAATGTTGAGCACAAAAGCTAATTAATTGAGAAAGAGTGGAGGTATGTGGTATATGAAAATCTTTGTCCAAGCGAACAAACTCTTATATTACAGCATAACTCGCTCGCGAATTAATTTACATGCGTGTGTACCTAACCATGTATATGTACGATAGCCAGCTGCTGGCAGCGGTCGCTATGCATTATTAAAACACATCAGCCCGAGGTAATAAGGTTCCTGATTAAACCATCAGGCTTGGACACGATATACCTATTTTTAAGATGTGTGTGGTTTTTGCTTTGAATAATGAAAAGAAACGAGAACATGAGTGAGTTACGTGAATGTGACTCAAGCAATTAGTACTGAAAATAATTTATTCATAATTTTGCGATGACGTTGCGTGTTTATTTCGCATACGTCGCGAAATCTCGCAGTGCTTTTGAACGAACGCGTGAATAAATACAATTATGCGACAACGATCACCGTTACACGCGCTTGATTATACTTTGAAGTATAAAGTTTTCTCAGTTTTACTTTTTATTTTGTTAATTCAGTGAAAATTTTGTTAGTTTTGTTAGCCAACCAAGTAGAGTCTGGTACTCGAGCCAAGGCGTTCTGAAGTAGCTCACAGGGACCGTTCCTTGGGCTCAGTTCATATCTTAATGAGCCCTTGTCGTTTAAACTTTGCTCACTCCACTCGGCGGGGTGCAAATCAGCCCCGCGATCCTCCTTAAACCCTTTAATTAGTAGCCATAAATTATGGCAATATAGGTTGATAATGCCTTTTGTGGTTAATTTATGTCTCCAACTGTTCTCTCCGCGATCTAAGGGATAAAGGAACGAGTAAAATATCATACGATTTCTGCCTACTGACTGCCGGTTGAACCGAGCCGCCCGAATCGCGCACCCGCCGAGAATTCTCACCAAAGAATGAAGAACGCAATTAGAATTTTATCGTATCTTTCTTCGGCATTTTTATTCGAGAATTATGTTCCGCGTAGACCCTTCGCTCTTTGGAGAAAAATACATTTTCTTTTACACAGAGTTTCGTATAGCCGATCGGTTAATATTCTGAGAAAATTTTCGCTTGGAAAAAAGAGAATATATCGTTACCGTTACTTTTGTTCTTTACAGCGGTCTCGATCTTCCTGTGTCTAGCTATTTCTACCCTATATATATACACACGTATAAACTTTCTAAGAGGAAGCTTTGACGGAAATCTCACGTGCCGGCACTATCATTAGTTGGACAAGTAATATACATAAAGCTTTATCGCACTACGCTATGGAAACTTTGCTGATTGTATTGCCCAGCTATAACCATCCCAATTGTTCCCTACTTCGATTCCCCACGTAGCTCTTCGAGCTACTCTGATCTATTACCATCTTCGCCATCGTAGGAAATGGACGAATAGGTGATCGTCAATTCTACATACCTATAAAAATCTCGTGTTATGATATTCTTTCTCTTGTAAAACGCTTTCGCGTAAATCGGGTTTTCATCTTTGTAGATTTGAAAAATAATTCCAACTCATCGAACCGCGTACGTTTGAAGAGACGGATGATAGAGCGATGCTTGTAAAAGCTTTCGTAGCGATACCCCTGTTGTTACTAACAGTGTTAATTAATTGATAAGTCTGAGCTCAGCAGGCGAGACACAGAGATCTTAGGTCGACGGTGTCATGCCTCAGGCATTGTGCTTAGGAATAGCTCTTTGACTTCTACACGAACACCGAGACAGCTCCTTTGAGAATATACTATGTAGGTGGATATCTACACATGTTTGCGCTACCGCATCGCTCTGCTCTCGGTATATAAAGAGAAGTCTGTCAAGTTCGTACGTCAGGAACATTTAGACTCACCGTGATAATTTCTGTAGAATTTTCGAGTGCGTAGGTTTAAAATAAGAGGATAAAAGTAAAATGAAGAATAAATAAGCAAGGAAAACTAATGTCTGGAATCGGAAGATAGCGCGTTCCTCGTTCATCTCCTAAATAATTCCAACCCTGAAAATCAGGTTCTCAATTTTTAAAAGCCAGCACTGGTATATGAGTCCCCGATTTCCAGCACCATGAAGTGGTGGGTGTAAGATACCTTGTACGTTCGTACACATGTATAGATATAACTATATCTGTCGCGAGTAAGAAGTTTGGTGTCACGTTAGCTTCGCAAAGCTCGTACGAAAAACAAAGTTCGGATGACGGAGGCGCTGCGGCGACGTCGGGTCTGCTCAGGGAGTCCCTCGTGGCCGGGCAGGCGTCCATCACCCTGGTTGACGAAGGGGTATGAGAAGGTGGTGGAAAAGGGAAAGGGAAACAGCTAGTCGAAGAGGAAGAGGAAGAGGAAGAGGAAGAGGTAGTGGAGCTGGTGGAAGCTGACGAGCTTGCTGCCCAAGGGACCGCTAGCCCGTAGCCGGCATCAGCTAGGGCAGTGCTTCTATCACGGTGGCGGGCGGACAGCTCTGAGGCGATTTGTCTTTCATTTTGGGTTAATTTATTGCACTACGGTAACTCTGCAGCCGCTATTCTCGACTCCACACTGTTCAACGGCGAGCCATACCCGCACAGCGTTTCGCTGAACGTTCAGCGGACGGCCTTCAGCCTTCAGCCACGCCCCGACCAACTAATGTCCCACATAAAACTCGGTATCAGCGATCCTCAAACGGGGATTTACAATCCCTTCAAGCGCTCCTGTCACTATAAATTCTCTCCACGCCGACGTCGATATATCTTACCAACGAATACTCAGCTATGTCGCTAATGGATGCCACGGTGCTATCCCCCGTAACCCCCTCTACGACACTTAGAACAGATGCTGAAGAAGGATCTTTTTACCGCGTCTTCACTTGCAGCCGAGCATTTTGACGCTTTGAAAGTGGCAAAGAAATTCTATTCTCCAAGTTTCTATTTATACGCGGTTCCGCATTCTCTGCAATCACTCTATAATTTTAGGGGTGAAAAGGAGTCATTAGGAGTTTGCATTGCGATCGAGCTTGATTCAGAGACGGCGAGAAGATGGTCTCGAAGTTAATTCGAGTTTGAGATATTCATCGGGTTGATCCCCGGCTCTTGTCTCGGCGCGGGTCTTCAAACGTAACGAAATAAGCTCCGGTTGGTTATATCCAACGTAGATAAGCCCGGCAATTGTCAGCCAATGTTACAGAGCCTCGTTCTTCGTTCATTCGTGTGCGTGTTTGCTATCCGCGCTATATTATACGCACATAAATGCGTATTTTACCGTAACACTGGTGTTCCACGCGTTATACATGTGGCTGTGTATCCCATGCATTTATATATACGTCCATAGTTGCGTACATATGTACTGGAATATTATGATGCGGGAATCGTACCGCCTCGACTCGCAGTAGGAAATAGACAACGAACACAACTTGGCGGCGGGGAATTAGCAGGGGAAACACGAACAAGCGCCAAGACCAGCTTAAAGTGTTGAATCATAACAAGGACTTACGCCAAAAGCTTGGAACAAGAAGCCTCTGGTCTTTGCCGTACAACCAGGGGGGTAGAAGTCGGAATTAGTTTACTTCTACATATTCATGTATTATATTTCAAAGATAGAAATGTAGAAGGATACGCTTTAACTTTTATACAATGTAAACATAATTTGCAGTACTGCATAAAGTTATAGAAAAAAAACAGAAACTTAAGAAAATTTGAGAAACAGTAATACAGAAATCAAAAAACGCAATTAAGGTGGTTTCACCTAATTGCTGTACCCGGTAAAAACAATTTTTGAATTAACATCATCTTCTATTAAGAACACTGTACTACACCGCGATAGCTGGTAGCACCAGGAAATTTGCGTATTATTTTTAATGTCGCTTGGCGTTTCATGGATTTTATAATACGCCCTGTAAGAAGGATAATTGCTCTAATACCGCTAACGTTCAATTAGACGGCATCTTATTGACCTTAAGGTATTATCACGCGATTACACCACCGCGGCTGCACAAGCTTTTACTTTTATTAACTATCGCTAATGCCTTCCTCCTAGATTGGCTAATGCCAACGATTAGCGCCTCTAAATTCATTAGAGAACTTTCTTCTTATACTAGCTTATCTAGTTATTATAATCCAACGAACAAAAGAGAAAAAAAGTCAAGTATAAAATAAAAAAGAGAGAAAGAAAGACATGAAAAAGTAAACGAATAACCCTTCAGACGATCACGACAACGATCGTAATCGAAGGTTCGATAATTTTCATGCCGGAGGATATAAGCCAAGCAGATTCGCTCGATCCAAACTCTCCCTCGTGCCGCAGCTTCGGCGTTCAGCCGCGGCATCTCGTTGAGATGATGATAATAATTAACGTGATTGTAATTGCGCCTGATTATATACACGTAGAATAACATAGCTCTGTATTAAAGCGACGGTTTGTGTCTACGGTATTTGCAGTGTGTTTAATCCCCCTGCTCATGTACAACAAATCAATTCGCTGCAGATAGGCTCGACGCGACGGTATACGTATACGCGGGCCACGCTGAGCGGCCTTTATAACGCGCGAACCGCGCGGCGGTGGCCCTACAGCGTTTCTACAGCAGTTGCCGCCCTCTGTGCTGTTACCGATTCTCATACTCCAACTATACGCATGTTGTTTTGCTAAACGGTTAATTGCATTGCCAATAACAGATAATGCAACAATCAATGATTTAGGGGTATAGTCTGCGCAATGATGCTTCTAGCTATACAGAAACGTAATTTAAACAGTCCCACCAGGCTCTGTGCAGATTATTCTAATAATAATTGGGTTCCGAAGGGGGCTAACTAGCTTCGACAAACACGTACTATGATATCAAAATATTTATAAACCTATACCTCTATTTTCACGTACCAGATCTCGGGCAAATTAAAGATCTCGATACCTTTTTTTTCATTTCCCTTATACATCCGTATTTTTTATTCTCCTTCACACAGCGAGAAACTTGCGCAGTGCAGGAATGAGGAATGCTAAAAAAGATCCTACGATATCAAGATTTTTCATTAACCGGTTCTGTTGCTTCCTTTTCTTCGAGCATCTTACTGCATTTTCGCGCGTGTAATTTCACCTCAAATATTATCGATGCAAAGATACGGACGAAAACTCGTAAATTGCGCAACGAAACACGCCATCAAGCTCAATTACGTAAACCGAAGTAATTGGATGGCCACGTGAAATCGACCGATCAGTGCTTTATACCTCATCTTTTTTTTGTTTTTTTCTCGCAGCTAACCCAATCCCACGTGTTTCTTTCATTTCGTAAATTCTTCTTTTTTTTCCTTTTCTGTTTCTTTTTTTTCCGTTGAGACTACGTGCGATGTGCGCAACGACCTAGCCTAATACTCGGGCTCGTATTTTGTTACCGCGTGACGTTTTCATCGTGCAATTTTTCCTGAGTTAGCGTCCATATACCGAGAGTTATGTCCGTCAGGGAATTAATATAGGCAAGATTTGTTGTTATTACGGGGAGGCTTTCTCAGAGCACAGAGTGAAGCCATTACTTACTATAACTGCCGTCGGGGTGGGACGCTGCCGCGCCTGTCAAGCATCCATCATTGCGACTAATGGCTTCGCTCTCCTGCCAATAACATCCGGGTCTATGCCGCACGGAAACCACGCCGCTACTTTCGGCCATGGCTACTTCAACTTTTTATTGCTCATATCAAACTACCTTGCATAATCTATGAGGACACACTGCAGTTCCTACGTATCACGAATCCTTTTTCTACGTAACGTCAAACTCGTAAAACGCAAAGGATGACAGTCGATTTAGTTTCTTTCATTTCATCCAGTAGTAAAAGTCCCTCTTTGTTCAGACGCGAAACGGATTCCAGCGGCTGGCGAAACTTTTCTCTACCGCCAGCACAGGTGTACCGATTGGATAAATTCTTCAAAATCTTATAGTCTTATAGAATTATTTATATACTCTCAGATCATTTCGTACGCTGACATCTGGATCTATCTGATACGATCTACTACGTTAATTGATTTTAAAAATTCCTTCTTATTGTATATCCACGTATTGGGGATCGGGATTATACCTCTACCAGCGGATTAAACGCCCGCTGGTTTCACCCCGTGTGTTCGGGGTGAATTTAGGGAGGAAGGAAGGAAGGGGTGTGTTCGGTAGGTTCCGAACATCGCGCGGTAAACGCGTGGCAACATATGTCCGTGGGTATCGGCAAGCAATGTATTTGTATGGTAATGTCCCTGGCAACCTGATGGGTTCGAACCACCCTTGGGAAAAGTGATAGTACAAAGGTATGTTATAATACCCAAACGTCATCGCTAGCACCTTCCCATTTAATCCTATGGTGCGAAGGAAGATCGTAAAGAAAAAAGAAAAATAAGGATTCGAAGCGGAATTTTCTCTGCAGGATAAAATAAGTATCCGTATTATATACGCGCGACCGGAAGTTTAGCACACTGAAACGAACGAAAAAGAGTCCTTCAGGCTCAAGGATAGTATTAGGGTGGAGGTTCGCTCGGGGTGATCCTTAAAGCGATGAATGCGTGAACCGTATACATGGGGTAGATGGCGGGCCAGCTTCATCCGTCACACATTATCCGCCGAGGGAGCAGCTCGTCATGCATTTATAATGACGCCACTTATTCCACTTTGGCTGGTAATGCTTCGCCAAATTACCGCACCAAGAAGAAAAAAGGCGAGCTACTAGAAATTTCACCTATATCCCGCGCAACGTTCCAGTTCTCGTTCATCTCGTAGACGTAATTTATAGGCTCTCGCTGCTTCTGCGTCTTTTTCTTCTTCTTTTTATTCATTCGACTATTAGACCGAGCTGTTATTTTTCGTTGATCTACTTTTTCTTTCGCTATATAATGTTCGTTTCGTTTCTGTATCATTTACAACCCGCGATTGTTAAATTATTTGGCGTTACAGTCATACACGGGTGGTATTACGTGAGAGGAAGGGGTGTCTTGTGCAATATTTAATTGTCGCGAATGCTAAGAGGGTGGGTGCAGGGGATTTTGCACGTTACATCAGGCGCAATGGTTTACGTTAATGGTCCGGATCCTGTCTCTCCTTGCAACTACACATGAACCACGTATGCACGTGCCACGGACTCGGTACGTACCGCGGAACATATGAATTGGTAAGCAATTCGAGGACGCCTTGCCCCTGCTGCACCGGATGCGCACCCGCTGGAATTAGCTATTCTGTAGAAATATTCAGCGCTTGTGGCTACAATTATTCCGAAATTATAGCCACCGTATTTACGACGACGATCGGTTGCCGCTGCTGCTGTTGCTGCTGCTGCTGTTCGCATCTCGAGCTGGAAGAGAAAATTAATATCGAGGGTTTGAAGCCGGTTCTGAATTTGGATTTTTATACGAATGATCATCGTTGAGGATTGCAACACGTAGTGTAGGATTTAATTTAGTATGTCTCTATCGACGTAGCTGGTGCGCAGGATACATTTCGTTTTTTTAAACACCGAACGATTCCACGTATAGCGCGCAAGCGATTGAATCGGTTATACAGTTGATTTTAAGCTCAATTGCACACTTACTGGGCAAGTATTAATTTATCGTATTTCCGATTGTACGTTTTACCGTACGAGTTATTTATTTACAAGCGAAATATAAAACAGCCAGCGAAATGCCTGCAGGCTAACAACGTATTTAGGTATACGTTGTTCGTCGGTTGGTTTGTTGGTTGGTTGGGTGCGCAATTTATTGATTCGCTCTTTGTTATTTTGTTTATTATTATATGTATAGTATATACATGTATATATACGTATACGCACGTGTGTATTTATAGTATATATATTATTCTTTTATCGTCTGGTAAAATTATTTGAATGGATAACAAATCATTGCACATGTAATATATATTATAGATATTATATTTAGAAACGTGTACAGATATAACATGCATATAATACATACATCGTTGAATATCTACAAAATTGCTCTTCCGAGAGTGTAATTTCAATAATTTTAGTACTAATGAAAAACTCAATTCGCACCGCATTCGAACGACAATTTACCGGGGCAAATAATTCCACGAGAGATAGAGAGGGGTGAGAAACAAAAAAATGAATAAATAAATGAAACGAAATATAATAACGGACCCCATATACCGAAAGTAGGTGTATGCGATCGCGATAAAAGAAATAACCTAATTCACTTACAATAATTGTACCAGCCGTAAATTGACACTCAGGTGTAACGTACAACGATCTACAAATTTAATCATCGTGATCAACCCAATCCACTTCAGTCGTTGAATTTCAATTCTGACGTTGAAGCGAAGGGTATAATTAGTTGTAAGCCTTTTGGACCGGCACGCATGACATATCCGCGATGTACACTGACAGTGTAAACTATATTGTTGTCAGTAGAATGACGGTAAACGCAGATGATTCGCGGAGGATTTTGGCGAGGGTGGCTTATTATCGGTGTAGGCAAAGAGAAATATCGAATACATCTCTACATTATATCGTAGCTGGGGGTGTTGGCTATTACATTTCGTAGGTATTGGGAGAGGCAGATTACGTCATGCATATGCAGGTGTATTTGGCATGGGGAGAGGGAGGGGGACTCCAATCACAGCCGTGAAACTTGATTGTCGCTGATTATCCTGATCGACGCAATAAAATCGTTCGATGTGTGGAACGCGCGACGGTGTGTTTTCACTGCATGCAACCGTAACACGTAAATGCTGCTTCTGCTGCCTGCTATATACGAATTTCATCGTTATTTAACGGTTTTGGTCAACTGCAGGTCATCTATTTATTCAGGCTTACTCTACCGTATCTGAAACCGCATTAGAAATCAATACCATGCAGATATACTCGCGTTTACCTATCAACCACTACTATGCACACATGTAGGTGTACAGGGTGGCACATTTAAATATTTCGAAAATTGCAAGGCTGTTTTTGGAAAATCTTCGCGTCGTTTCAACTGGAGAACGAAAGTCATCGTTTCAAACCAAGAATTTCGACCGTTTGAACGTTACAGTTATATTATAACGTGTGCTAAAACAGATAACGATACAGCTAGGTTTTGGAACGGTGCGTTATGTGAGTAACGAGAAGTGCCTCTTTTGTTGATATAAGATTATACCAGCAGTAGCTCGCATGTGCCGCAGCTGAATCTGCACTTCGAGGTGGTTCGGGGCAAACTCATCCGTCCGTAGGCCGCTCCGCGTTGCTTGACCGTTGTATAACGGGGTGGACTGTGGAGAGAGTCGGTCAGCGTGTTTTATATACGCTGAGTTGCTGTCGAGAGCACGTAGGGACATTTACCCTGTCATAAGGATGTGTGTACGCTTACTTTATACTTCACACTTTACCGTAAACGTACGTATAACGCGTCCACCCTTTCCGACGATATTCCGAACTACCGACCTGCACCGAGAGCGCGGGAAAACGAGAGGATTTTCCAACGCGCCTATATCCGCAGCTACAGTCACACCATCGCTAACATAATCATACCATAATAACACCCCCGCATACCGAAAGTATTACGACTTGCTAATGTCACGACTGGATAATACCGAGTTTTCACCCCCCTGCTGCTCCGTACACTCCTAATGCAATTAAATTTTCATTTCATATACATCTATAGCGTGCCTCGCATGCTCAAAATTGAGGTCACGCTTTGCTGATTACGACAATTTTATACTCAATTTTTCGTCCCGTATACTTATACGGAAGGCTATCTTCCTGCGACCTGCGGGATCATCCTCGAAGAAGCCAAACGAAAAATTTTTCAAAACCAAACATAAAACGAAATGTTTTTCATTTTGCGAGAGTTTCTTTCCGCATTTTTCTTTTTTCTATTTCAACCGATTAACTTTCGGTTTAGTAAAAAATTTGATTACGAGGAAAAACGACTTCGGATACAGAAAGTGCGGAGTTTGGATTTGTGACGATCATGCGTCTGTCAAGATGAAGGTACTTATTGTTATATGGTAGCTGATGTTGGAAACAGTCGAGATACGTGATATCGATACGAGTATATGCGATGTAGGGAAAAATCCCTATCCGTTTCCTCGTTATCGGGTTGCATCAGAAATACTCTCCAGTATGTGTCTCGAGCCTCGAAGAGGCCGTGGAAGGCTGACTTGGTATTTTTTAGAATATGGAAAATGAAAGTCTGTCTGCAAATGGAAAAAGTTGAAAAATGAAAAAAAAAGAAACTCAACGCTGCAAAAAATGAATTAGTTCACAATACAGTAGTTTTCATTGATAAGTAAAAAACTGAGGAAGTAAAAAAAACAAATTAGGGTTAAAAAGAATGTCCACCTTTTCTGCGATATCTAAAACGGTTTCACGTAACCATGTGCTGCACAGGGTTTATAATTGAGACACATCTCGGAGATTTAACTGACGCCAGTTCAGCGTCGTATCTTTCAGGTTGGGGGGGCAGGGGAGGTTGGTCGGGTTGGTTAGCTGGAGAGTTAGGTTTGGTATGGAAGTACCTAACGTGAGATTTCTGAGGAAAATATATAACTGGATATCAACGTGCTTTCCAACTTGCAACGTAGTAGCAGGGAGGGGTGGTGGAATAGCATTGCCGGTGAAGCGACGGTTATCTCGACAATTAATATGATTGAGGAGACATCTCTCACGTCTCCGTAATATCTAGCAATGGCCCAAGTTCTGATTGCTTTCTCCACCCTACAACCAGTTTCACCCCATCGCCGCCACCACCACCACCACCACCACCTTCGCTAACGTCACCCTTCGCCAGCTATATGTACTATACATACCTTCGTATATACCCCATACTCAACTACACCGCAACCATGTTGCAGGCCTTGCCTCGCGCTATCTTTGCTACCATAACCCTTTCGCTCCCACGGTAGCTGGTACTCCTTCTGAAACGATATCTACTAATGTAGTCGACTTTTCCTCGTCAATTATTACAAGATACCTCGTTAACCAGACGTCAAACACGCGTACACGTGTAATTATTATATCCGAAAGATTACCGCAGTGTAGTTTGAAAAAATCATATTCCAATACGAGAACAGGGTTTTGGGTTCATAGATCCATACGATTATTAAACATTCATATAATTTAGCCGTGCGTAATTCTGAAAGGGGGGTGAAGGAAGGGGACCGAAAAGCGTGCAATTTCGTCCCTATGTCCCGGACTATGAGTATTTATCGTCGTTAACTAGCGGCTCAATTGCCACGCGGATACAACCGGGCATGTAGCCGTTAGAGTCCTACGCCAGCAATAGGGGATAGGGAATAGGGTTTGTGCTCCGAGAGAAAGAAGAGTAGATGGAGATTCAACCATGGTAAGAGAAAGAGAGGAAGTAGAATATGGGTAAGGGTGTTTCTCCTTCAGGAACACGAAGGCCACCATCGCCACCTCTATACCTTAACCCCGACCCGCGTCTCCATTCGATCTACGGGGAAGGTGCAGCGGGGTACGGGTATACCTATACTCTACTGTGTGTGAAGGAGGAAGGAGGAAGTAGGAAAGCGAAAAGGGGGCATCGGGGGATCGGGCGGGAAGGGAAAGGGCCATCACACTCAAACCGGGACGTGACGCGAGCCGTGTTCTTATCTCTTCGGTACCCCCCTCTGGACTTGGAGAACCCCAGCAACGTTCAACGACAACGACGACGACGATGCCTCGTGATAATCCGAACATTCCGTGCGCCCACCACGTGGTAACCACCCTCGGCCGCCCTCATCCACCCCCCACGCCGTTTCTCCTACCTCTGCGTCCGCCGACACCCCTAACCTTCCCCTGAAAATAATATATATACAACCCCGCCTGCAGAATATCCCCGTGCCTCACAAAGTGTTGCGCAAGCCTGTATCTTATACCCTGTATGTGACGTTGTAATCGTAACTGCGAACAGAAATGGCGGCTACATTTGTGATTTCGTCACGGGCTCATCGTAAACAAACCAGCCCCTTCCATCTCTCGCCACCTTACCCTTCGTGTGAATCGTAGGAAAGGAATCAGAAATTTAACCTTTATACATAGGTATACCCATACTTTATGTATACCTAGGGTGGATCTAACCCCACGTGTTCCATGTATCTTTTCTATAACCTCGATAAGAAAAAGTTTTTCAGTTTTTATTTTTCCTCAGTTTTTGACGTTGTTTTCTAGGGAGAAGTATTGAACTTTGCAACTACAGTTTCTAATTGAAAGTTGTCTTTCAATTATCGTTGGCACCTGGCTAGAGATTCTTCTTTGTGTTGAGATTTTCCGTATCACTTTGTGCGAAAGAATAACTGTATAAGAGAAGAAAAAAAAGGGTGGTAAATTATGAAAAAAACGTGGTATAAGAGTTGAAGTACAGTTGTGCGCTCTCCTCATTATTCGGCAAAGAGAGAAGAGGACTGTTGGAAAAGCAATATTCTTTCATATTCTAGACTCCTTAAGATCTTTCCTTTCTTCCATTTCGAATTACAAATTCACCCGCGGGTCTAATAAGCAATAGCGAACCCGGGCTGAGCTGAGCAGTGGCTTTCCTTTTTCCTAGAATTAAAATACTACGGGATATGCATTTCTGTAACTTGCAGTTCTCCTTCTTCCAGAGCTGTCAACGCGTTTCATCTTTCTTTAAGATTATACACAGCGCATGTCCTATACGTATCTATAGTATAACTTCCTATAGGTACTTTTAGTACCCACCCCACTCGAACTTGGCGCAAAATAATAGTCGACGACCTAATTGTAGGTTGCCGTATCGATACCAAAATTTAAAAAAACGCAAACAGCTTATCGCACATTTTTTCTACATTTTTTTTCGTTCTTCTCTACGATGGTATCGATTATGACGAACACATGATTTGGTTAGATCATACGGATCGGTGATATCGTTTTATTGAAATTGACCGGAAGATAACGGAGTTCGCGGTTTACTATACGGACGATATATTTGGCAGATAAAATAGTAGAGTCCCTGTCTCCTATTTTTTTCATTCGTTATTTCGTTATATGTTGTTGCTGTTTGTTGGGAACATCAAACAATAAATGGTATGAAAGTAGAAGAGAGAAAACACATGTCTGTCGGTGTCAGCGCCGCATCTCTCTATATATGTGCCGGTTATGCTCTGCTGTTCCCCGTTTGCTACCATCCCGCGTATATTTATACTCGCCCACTGAATCACGTCAAAATTTGATTTGTTGATGGCTTTTATAGCGGAAAGTTATTGCGGATGCTACGAATAAATTCGAATGCTCACTCGGCTATCACTGTTTCAAACATTTTACCGATACTTTTTTTTTTCCTTTGATTTTTTTTTTTTCTATCATTATTATTTATTATTATTCGTCTCTCTTTTTACACATAGGTATGCGGGTGGTAATTTTAAATATCATTTGTTTCATAGACCGACAAAAGTTTTAGGATTCCGTCCATTTTTTTTGTTTTATTTTATTTAGTTATTCCTTCTTCTTTTTTTTCTTTTCGGTAGTTTGATTTGCACGTTGCTTTTATAATGCGAGCCGCAGCAACGAAGGGAATTAATTCTGCGCTTCGATATACAATCGGTATATTTGATTTCTCATTTTTTTCCTTTGATCCTTCATTAAATAGTGAAGCATGTATAGATCGTGTTATGGCCGAGCAGTTTATCCTCTTTGCAAACGGGGCTGGCGGGGGATTTTCATGGGAATGTGTAGGGAAAGTGGTGAAGCGTCTTTATCCAAATAAGCGATAGCCAAGGATCAAGGACCAAAGGAACGAGGATACAAGCCACCGTATCTGAACAATGAAACTCGAGCGAACCCCGCAACTACAAATCACCAACAATCTTGATTTACTTGTGTTTGCTATTGGCTTAGAATCACTTCTGCAATGGGTGTAGGTAATACAGCTAACTAAGCTATACCAGCAACCCGCCCCGGTCCGCTATTAGGAAGTATGAGATTACACTCAGCCAAATACTGCCGATCTTATCTCCAACAGAACGGGTACCAAAAGTTCGAATTATAGCGGTGGACGTTCCCTGCTATACGGTCCTAACTGCTTTCATAATTCAGTTGAATTTGATCGCAAACCGCAGTATAATCGCCCAATCCTTGTACACTACGATTTTAAGATTATCGATCACGAATTTTCCATCGATTGACTTACAACCGATATTAACCTGCGCATCGAAGGTAGAAAATAGCGAATCATTAGCAGCACATTGTTTCAAGTCCCTGGAGAATTAAATCGGTAAAAATAATTTGAGCGCAATTAAACGAAGAAAGGAATAATTATTATTATCATACTAATTGTTTTTTACATGGGATATTTCGATGACTGCGTAGAGACATGTATTTCATGTCTATCGCAACCGGGTGAATGAACCCGCAGTTTCAACTCATGGCTCTTGAATTTCCCTAATGATTTACAAGCATTATTGGGTATTAATTTCAATCTATAACTACGAGGAACAGAGTGGCATGTGATGCGGGTGATAAAGTGAAAGAGGTGAAAATTTTCCGAACAAATGAGGGAGATAGAAATTGCGGAGGAGTGGAAGGAAGGAGAGGAAGATAGAAAGTGAGGTTCGTTGCACATCGTTGGCTACAAATCAACCATTCTGAACAAATTATGAATGATATATTCGTTGTAGTCACATGATATATATCGCTCCGATGCGGTGACGTGCCTCTGCGAATGCCGTCGCATTCATTACAAAATCATTGTGCAGGCATCGTTTCCCCGTTCGATTTCTATACGGGTACATGCCTTTATATACGTACTCCCTATTTACCTTTATCCGTAGAGCAAATGCAAAACTACGCATTGCTCGATGCGGCTTAAAAATTAATTTCCAAAATTTAATGCAAGTTTGTTAAGAGATTCATGATTTTGCTCAATCTCTTGTTCGTGTTTCGACGAATGCATGCGCGTACACGCGATCGAGAAACTGGAAAAATATTTTCGTTTTTAAAATTATTTATCTTTTTTGTTTTTTTTATCCAAACTCGTACGATGAGAAAGTGTGTGAGAGAGAGCAACAGGTGGCTTGTGAGCACATACATCCGGTTGTCAAGTCCGAATGAGTATTGTGTAATGGTCAAATTGACTGATGGACTTATGGCCCGTAATGCGGATTGTCCGATATCCGCGTAGAATTTTCGATGCTGTAATCAAATGCTAAGTGACCAAATCGATGCTGCGTAATTCGCTGAAGTTTTCGTCAAAGTGTCTGAACAAAACTATCAACTGATTTGATTCACTAATCGTAGGTTGATTCCCGCTACATTCGATTCGAGGTTCATTAAGAGATCCGGTAGAACGAAGGAACGCGATAAAAAGATGATAAAATCGAGGGATGTGATGCGATAAACGTCAAGCGAAACTTCCCTCCCCGTTAAATTTTCGGAGAATAGCTGTAATATTACCTATCTGAAGTATAAATTTGATCAAACGAGGAAGTTTTCGGTGAATTTCTTGAAACGTCTCATTAGATATCTAAATTCGTGGTCCAGGTGGCTGATGCTGGGTTTCTACCACGAGCGCTCTACGCGGGGGATGGCGGATATGGCGTGTCGCGATTCGCGGAGGTTTCAGTTCGGTGGATTCGCAGACAAGGTGGGACCGACCGCAAAGGCCCACCGAGGCTCTGCATCACAACCCTCGCGAGATGTTTGCCCCTTGACGATAGTAAAAACTTTTACTGTCCTTATAATTATGGGTAATTTACGGTAATTTACGGTAATTAACGAGTTGGATGGAGTCATGGCGGCAATTTTCTAAGTAATATTTCTGCCCGATAATATCACGACCTGGTACACCGCGGCGCTGCAGCCCCCGTCCTCTCCTTTCGCTTCGTCTCTACTCTTCCACCTCATCGCCCGCTGCACCCCTTAAATTTTTTGTCATCTAGACGCGGAACTGAAATTCAGTCGGGATTTTGAGCCTTCGAATGTTTTCGATGAAACGTATTTTGAGAAGAACGTAATTATGACTCCATTGTATTAAATTGAAAAAGAAACTCAGCGAAGTGAACGTTAAGGATGGGTTGCTTCAGAAGAGTTCAGATATATTTGTTTCCCGTATAGTTTCCTCGATTTCCTTTTACGAAATTTATTTTACCGTCGTGAGACCAGTTGAAATGACGCTCTGTAACAAGGTATAAATCTTTGGTTGGAAGTAAACAGAATCGTATACATCGATTCTCTCTCTCAGCTACTATATAGTGTATACTGCGGGGAGTCAACTTCGTCAAGTTGCCCGGAGCTACTCGTTCGCTATTCTCTCTAGTTCGACTCGAGATATACGTGTATAGGATACGTACGTGGATCGCTACAAATGTCGATGTAACGTAGTGAATATAACATTCTTTTTATCGGGTATAAGACGCAGTAAAATGAAGAAACAGAAAAGTCGGACGATTTTCATTTCATTCCTTTAATTTGAAACGTACTCGTCAATCTATTTAATTTTCAAAAATAGTGTCCGACAATCTTTACACGAATCGTATAGAAAATTGGATAAATTTCTGCTGACAACGTGTCTGAGGAGAAAATTTTTGTCTCCATGTTCCGGGGCTAGAGTGTTCGACGTAATTTTCATCGGTGGTACCCCAATCGCCTTTCCGTGACTTCTTTTCATGGGATAAGAAATTAAATAGCGTACGCGACGGCAGGTAAATCCGATCCATTGTCCCCCACCGCTGTATTCTGCGTCTCATATACCTCCCGGTGTACGAAAATCGCAAAAGTTCTCCGTGTCTAGATCGTACCGGATTTCTCTATACAAAATTTTTCTCTCCGCTAGCACCATATGCAACCGCGTAAATTCTGTAATTCGGTCGTTCGTATTCTCATCGGTACGACGGACGAAGCGAACAACAGCACTTTTGCCACTACTTCGCAGGCAATTCGCAGTGTGACGCGCGTTCGGCGTCCCGACGCACGACAAACTCGGTATGGGTTTGATACACCATATCATGGGTATACCTCACATCTCGTGTAGGTGTACACGATACATACGTCTGTACCGTAGGACCGTGGCGCCACGGCGCACCCGCAACGGTATCGCAGACGCGTTTCTCGTTCACTTGCACGTTGGGCTGAATTTTCTCCCCTTTTCCTCCTCGCCATTCCTCCCTGCTCCCTCCTCCCTCCTCCCTCCTCACTCTTCACTCTACCCATCCTCTTTGAACACCCGCAAGTCCCCCAGGATGTGGGTGGTGGGTCGTCGCGGGGTCGGCTTGGCTTGGGTCGGGCTGCTGCTGCTGCTGCTGCTGCTGGGTTGGCTCGGGGGTCGGTAGGTATAAGCCAGGGCGTCAATAACCGTCCATCAGATGTAATAGCTCCCCGAGACACATCGGTTGCATTTAAATGGCTGCTTATCCAACCGACTCTGTCTCGTCGCGGACAGAGATCTATGGAATTCCATCAACTTCTCCGTGAGAAGAACAAAATCTTTTATTATTGCGAGAGACGCTCGTTGATCCGTAAAATCTAACCCCATTCAGTCCTTTACCAAAAGTCTCCTATACACCGTTCAGTTTTTCGATATTATATATTTCATGCCTACCATACATCGTCGATTTTATACCAAAAATGATATCCGAAAAATCAAGAGAAACGAGACATTTTATCATTAATAAATTTCTCACGATAAAACACTTGACATAACTAGAATTTGGCACAAGTTTTTGGATCCGAGTGTGGTGAGGGTCGAATATAAGGCACCCTCGCGCTCTTCTTTTTCCTTTTTCCCCTGATGCGGACTCTACGTCTCTAGGTGCCCGGAGGCTTCGAGCGTGAAGTTGATCAGTGCAGACGTGGAGACGTATGGCACCATTACCACCATGACGTATCGTTGCAGGTTGCTTTTAGAGAACCTCCAGCTTCCGTTAAATCCTCCTTCAACCCTCTTCTATCCTTCTTCAACGTGTACGTGTATTTTGCACGATTCACCTATACAATCGCGCAGACGCTAACGATATTCACCTACGGTATACCTATGGTCTTTTTTATGCTACGTGCAGCGGTGAAGACGATCCCTATTTACCTAACCATGAATTATAACAAACCGAACAACTTTTTCGTATCTATTCAATGTCCCGATGCTTTTCCTTTTCTTTTTTTTCATTTATTGCAGCAAACGAAGGTTGAGCTATGGTCAGATTAACCGGTGCCAAAAAGTAGTAGTTGTAAATCATTTTTTTTCGACCGAATTAATTTGATTAATCAAACGTAATTTTACCTGCATTTCAGAAATTTCGAGGATAGTCTGCAGTGCGGTGTGATGTGAAAAGACTTGAGCACTTAGAGAACGTTTGCACGAGCGGAAGGAAAGCAGATACAAGAAGAAAGAAAGTCAATTCAGGAGAAGAAACTCAACTTTGGCAGAGTCTGTGAGTCGCATGCCTTCATTTTGCTATCTATCTTTCCTCAATCCTTTCTATCGCGTGGCTTGGCGATATCAATATTTATTTATTTAATGCATAACTTTCTATGATTCAAATTATTGATAGAACTTGTTAAATCAATTCGATATCATTCTAGTATATGTAGCTGTATTTTCATGAAGTTCCAGTACTTTTTCGTACTTAATTCATTGTTTCAGATCAATTCAATACAATAGAGTTTCAGTATATTTTGACATTTCATTCATTATCTAAAGTAATTCAGAATTAGCAAACTTCGGGAAGGATGTACTACCCCGTTCTTTCCCTACAGTGAAACTCACAAAGTAAGTCCTGGACCACGTCCACCACGTTGTGTGATCGATGCGTACCGAGTGAGTGTGTTGGTGCGAATGTGTTCCGTAATTAAATATAGGTGGATATAGGTAGGAATGGGTAGGCCGGGTAGATTTGGGTTGCGTTGTATGTGTGCCATTAGTCATAGGTAAGAACTCCAAGTTGAGACTGACTTGGGAACATCAGTCTCAACTTTGAGGTCTGGTCAGATCCGTCCGTTAAGTTGGGGGCAGATAAGAACCAGGGTAGGAAGGAATCGCGAAAGGATAGGCAGGTAGTTTTTAAGCGGGCATCGTTATGCGTTTCACAGCGTCGTACAATCGCAAATATTTGGCATAAGTTTTTCTTATCCATGTCGCTCGTTCCCAACATCAAGTGTATTTTACGACACATTCCTAAACATGTCGAGTTCTTTGGATTGTAAAACTTGCATAATGTTTTTCTAATAAAGTTACATTCTTGCTCAGAGTTAATCCAAGAGTTTTTTCTCAAATGCAATTAATCCAATAAATAACTACATTAAAAGCAAAAATCGAAGCCAAGCGATTGTTTGACTGGGCCATATGCCCCCTTCTTATCTCTGTGCTAACGTGGTGCATGGAGATGGGGAGGGATGCTGCGCCTGAAGCCATCACATTGAAGAGGGTCGCCGATCGCCATGCCACCGATTCTCTTTGCTTCTCTTTTTCCTTTTCCCTATCTTGCATGCTTCTTTCTCATTGCTTGATATGCATGTGATGACCAGCTGATTTGTAATTAGAGCTTGGTCTCGAAACCTTGCATTTTGTCTTACGGTTTATCTCACATTACATCGCTGAATGTTTCAGATCTTCGAGTAAGAGGATTTAGCCTGCCAGAGATCCTCAATAAGAAAATACTTGACTCAATGAATAACTAGAACTAATCTGATCTGCTGTGGGTTTCAGGTCACCGGAGTTAGCGAGGTGTTTTCCTGATAGTGAGCAGACCTCAAATGCGCTGAATATATGCAATATAGTGGTTCTGTTGTAATTAGAGGTCCGAAATGTTTCAGTTCTTCAAGATCATGACACCAATCTGTTACCCCAGCAGTTTCGGAACATGACAATCGTACTGGAAAAAAATGGATGTAGAGGACCTCGCTAGAGTGCCGGTGACCAATCAACATCTTGTCATGAGGTATCTACAAGTAAGTTCAAGATCGATGCTTGATTGTTCTGAAGTTTGCACTAAATTAACACAAACCTGAAAGCCTTCGGTAAGGAGATTGCTTTTATTAATCTATATTCAAACATGCGCTAGAAGTAAAAAGTTGCAGGGTAGGAATCAATCGACATGATCTTTGATGATCCATTTCGAAAGACTCTGAGTGAGATGTTATACGGTCGTGGTAATCAGGCAGAATAGGTAACGACCAGTAAAGCTTCGATACCTTGTGTTGAATAGTTTGGCTTTCGTATTTTATATGGATATGTGTATACTTAAATAGAATGTTGAGTTATTCGGCCACAGTTTGATACGCGGAGTACACTTATGTATACCTATAGGGATCGTATCGCTTAGCACGGCAGTTCCCGGTTTTCTCTTTCCGCTTACTTCCCATTCCCGTCTTTCGCTTGGAGAGATGGCGGCGCAGGCACGAAGCTAGGGGTGTCGGAGGGAGCTGAGAGACCAGGACACAGAGGTTCTAGCCGTAACAACCAAAGTTGAGCAAAGCCGCTGACTGTGGGCTTCCTTGATTGCCTCCATCCGCAGGGCTACGTGCTCGTCACAACAGCTCACTCCGCGGTCCAACCCGTCGCAAATTTTCCCTCCGCTCTTTTGTTCTTCTTCGTCTTAGTTTTCTTCTGCTTTCCACTTTCTCATACCTTTTCTTTCTACAACTCGACGCTGACGCTTCGATGTCCGCCCTTATCCCTCGGAAAAGTTCCTGCAGCGTATAGAAGGTATTGCGTCAAGCCACAAAAATTTTATAAGAAACGCGCCGAAGGTAGTTGAGCGGTTCATTTACCGGCTAGATTTTTTCTTTTTCTCGTAAAACATTTTCCTCGATCGCGGTAGCTTACTGAAATTGAAGTATGTATAGAAATACAATTAATCCGACCGCCGGAGAATAGAAAGGAATTGTGATTGCAGATACACGTGTGTACCCGTACATCGTATATCCGCTTTGGAGAGGTTAAATTGAAGGGGGTTTAAGGGGTGGATGGGCGAAGGGCGAAAGCTAGTCCTTAGTATATTAAGGTGAGGTGAGAGTAGGTGGTGTTGGGCGAGCGGGTAGGCAGTATATCCCAAGTGTGTAGGAGGAGGTTTACCACCCCCAGGTCACCCGGGCCACCACCGACTACTTTCGCGTTATTGTGCAATGTATAATAATTTGGACCCCGTTAATCCCTCTCGGGCATCGAGCCGTGGGTTAGGTGCGCCGGGTTCAGCAAAAGGATCTGCATGGCGGCTCCACCACGTCGCAAATCACTTAAACTGCGGGCTCGAGCTCGGCCCGGGGGTGGAGGGTGATTATAAGACCGCTCGGGGTGGCTGGCTACCGTGGTAGTACCATCCGTTATGACTATAAATCTAAGATAACAATAACGGCCCGCCGAACCCCTTCCCCCCTCTTCATCCACCGCACCATACACCACCTTCACCCCGCTCACCGTAACGCAGCTACCTCCCCCGTTTTCAACCCCCGGCTCTCTACCACATCACCCACACCCTTTTACTCTCCTTCCCCCTTGTGCTCTTCCTCGTTTGTCCAGCACAGGACATTAGTGCCGCCTGCGCAACGTTCGCCCCGGATCGTCGACGCTCGTCGCGGCTCGCCTCGTGGCCATTTCATGCACGTGCCCTAGGCGAGGTTCCGTCAATGTATCGATATTAACGTTGTCTGTCACGTGACCGCGCCCTTGTCCGATCCTTGTAGCTTCACGGTAATTAATTTACTTTATGTTGCGATCTTACAGCTACGGATAATATGCTGATATTGCTGCACAGAGGTGAAACTCGTGTCCTGGATAATCGGATCATCGGTACACGGAGTTCTTTTCCTTTTTTTCTTTCTCAGAGCTACATATGGGTTGATAATTGGAAAGGAGAGTTCGTGTAATTTGTCAATCGCGGCGATTTTTTTTTTCTCAGTTTGCAGGGAATTGATATTACACAGATTATGAAGACTATAGTGAAGTAGATGGATAAAATTGTAATTAATAGACTCCGGGGGTGTCGAGATATCGCTGACCAGTGATATCATTTTGTGTGCACGTTTCACTGTTTACCTGCTAATATTTTAATTATTTTAATTGCCGTAAATAATGAATACAGCCGCCATGAAAGTACTTCGATGGCGTTATTCAGTACATTAAGTTGTTTAATGAAATTCGGGTTCGATTAGATGTGAATAATGACTATAAACAGTTATAATTTTATGGAGCAATCGAATATTATTTTGAATGTGTTCATATATTAATTACCTAATAATGCAGATGAAAATTATTAAAACTAATAATATTTCGCGTTTATAGTCACAAAGATTAACTATAACAAACCGACCGAACGATGTTCGAAAAATAATTTCCATACCTTTTCCCCCCCCGTTGAAAATTATTGACAATCATTTCAGTCCACCTGTATATGTAATGAGACATCGTCGCGTAATAAGGTTGGAAGAAAGGGTTGACTTTCGTGGAGGAGAGCTGAACCGCGCATTGTAAAACACGTCCGTTTCGTATGCGGAATCTCCTCGAAATTTGCGAAATCTCCGAAATCTAGGAATGAAGAGGTGTTTGGGTACATCTGCCGCGCGACCGTCCATCACCCGACCTACCAGCCCAGCTAATACACGTATAATTACTCCTTCCTAAGATTTATTTTAATTAGCCTGTATATCTTCCCCTAACGACCAACGCTCTGATTTAGCACAAACTGTTTCTCCCTGCGCCGCACACTCTCGACTGGAAACCCTTTTGGAATTATTTCTGTACGAGTATTGCAAAGGATGCTATAACGATTCTTTTCTTTCCATTAGAAAAAAAGAAGAGAATTGAAAAAAAAGTGACTAACTAAATCCAAAAACAAATCTCCTACAGGTGTATGATCATCATTTGCTGAGTACCGATCACCTCTCATTTCTCTAGTCAATTTCACTCGAACACGATTACACGGTGCCAAACTCACAATCAGTTCCATCAGAATTCAATCAGAGTCAAAGCTACTTTGATTTCTGAGCATTGAAACGCATCGGAGTCTTTCCACTTCGTTTGTCGATAAATTCAGAGCGTTGCGGTTGTTTGATCAAAAGTAAAATCAACGATATCTGAAAGAATTTGTGGAAATTCCGATCGTCGGGATGTCCGAATTGTTGATCGATCCGAATATACGTACCTGGGTCTTTCTGCCTCTGGTGTTGATCACCTTTATGGTTGGAGTTCTCCGCCACTACGTCAGTTTGTGCATTTTAAATCGACCGGAGGTTACATCGGATCAGATGAAGGCCGGTCAACTTCTCCGTCGAATTGATTTGCTGAAACGGAACGCAGGTTTTATAACTCTGGATGGTTTCATAGCTAGGAAAAATTATCTGCTTCATTCTATCACAAATTTTGATAGATCAGAAATGCGACGAGTAAATCCTCGTCGATCGACAAAATCTGGGATAATCAACCCTGAAGCTTTCTCAGAAATGATTAAATCCAATATTACTAACGTTTTGCCTATGGTGCTAATTGGTGGTTGGATAAACTGGATGTTCTCGGGTTTCGTCACCGCCAAAGTACCCTTTCCATTAACCTTCAGATTCAAATCTATGCTTCAAAGAGGAATAGAACTGAGATACCTCGATGCTGCTTGGGTTTCTTCCGCTTCGTGGTATTTTTTGAACGTCTTCGGTCTCAGAGCTATATTTTATTTATTTCTCGGCGAAAATAACCTTGCCGATGGTACAACCGCTGCAGGATTCGCTCAGGAACTTCAAGGATCTTCTGGTCTATCGACAAGATTGCAGGTTTCTCAGATTCTCCCGACTTTCAAGAGTGAATACGAAGCTCTCGGGATTTTGAAACATGATTGGAGTGTAAAGACCGTCGATACGAGGAGAGTGAAATAAAAATGAAATTCCGCAGCAACTCTTTCGGTCGTACGATTATGCTTTCTTGATTTTCGAATGTTTTCCACATCTCCGGGGTAATGCCTATAATTCTCGGTAAATCTTAAGTCAGCGTTAATCTAACCCTTAGTTTCTAAACTATACTCGTAGCGAGTGCCTATCCGAGGCAAATATCGAGTCGGTACGGCGGTATAGCTTTGGCGTTACCAAGTAGTGTGGCGGTAAAACACCGGGATCATAAATCTGGCTACGATGGCTTAGGTGCCGGCGGTGCACGCCGGTCGCGAGTAATATTGTTATCATTAGTGATTAGGACTGCTGCGGGCAAAGGGGCACGCCAACCTCACTCGCTCCATTAACTCGTTCATAGGCGAGCAAGTGGCACTGCCACCTCCAGTTCCTCGAGGCGCCCACCAAGGCAACCAACCCCCTCTTAAGCCAGCAGTAAATCTCTCTGTGCAAACCTGAAACTCAAGCCAAACATACGAAACGTTACTCTTCTCTCTCTACTCGCGGCAGTAAGATCGCGCCCATAGAAATCCACCCTTTGCGCCCATCCAAAACCCACGTTTTCGTCCACCCATTCCATCCCACCTACCTACCTTCCTACCTACCTACCTACCTACCCACCTACCCCAGCTAACGCGAGAATCCGTAATCACCGTAAACCTGCGAGAGACTTAAGCGACCACAGATATACTATCTGTGTGCCGTGTGCGCCTAAATCTATATTTCCTTCCATATTCCGTATCTGTTCATCTGTTCTACCTACTAACCTTATACGTATATATACGTGTAGTATATCCTATAGCGTATATACGAATGTGGAAATAGGTGCAGGAGATGCGCAGCGTGTATTTGTGGTACGTGAAACACAGAACGGTAACGTTCTCTTCTCGTATATACATAACCCCCTCCGCTTTTATCCGTTGTAGGTTCGTACCCCCTAAATTCCCGTACCCCTTGGCTCGCTCTTCTCCCGGTAGCGCGACGGCATGAGCACATTTCTCTGAAATACGACGTCCCGGGGAGCATAAACGCCGTTACTATTCCCACAAGTTGTAACTGGTGTTAATTATTGACTTGATATATGCGCGAGAAGGGGCGTTCGAGTGTGCCGCTGCTGCTACTAGGTATACTACCTTCGTGGCTATAACATCCTAGTGTTGTAGAGTTATTCATGCGGTAGTAGAATCCGATATCTGATTGTTATCTGTCTTAGGATAACTACAATAATTAAATACGTCCGAGCTTCTGCAACGGGGAAACTGGATTGCGGGAGATCCGATACACCGATTTTGAACACTGCTCGTCTCTATACATTCCCTGCACCGCACCGCATTCGAAAGTCTTCGGAAAGTTTCTCATAATTTCAATTCAACGATCAAAGTTCGTTCACCGTACATTGTAAATCGCAGAACTAAAAAAAGATGAGGTTTAATTTTTTAATCTTTTCCATTTTCCGTAGCAGTTTTCACGGCAGTTTTATTATAATCCATATCTTGGAACTACACCGTGAAGGGTGGGAATAATAACCGAATGTACATAATATTCACAGAAATTAGATATGCAAAGGGAAAATAGAGAGGCGGAGTGGTGGAGATGGCTAATGTAAAGAAAGGGTTGAGGGTGTATAAGGCGTTGTCCCAGTAGAACGAACGCGTTGGAATATCCGGACTCAGTTTGAGCACCAGGAAGCGAGGTGGTTGGTTTGTCGGCGTTCCTGCAAGACACTTAGCCGTTAAGGCATTACGCTCGCCTGGTGTATATAAGTATGAAACATGTTGATGCCGCCCAAGGGAACTTCTTCTCCTTCGCTTATACGCTAATTATTAGGGCTCTGCTGTATATTTGACGAGATACAGGCAGCAATTACCTAATATTAATCTTTTTCTTTAATTTCCTTCATTCTTTTTCACCAAAAATTCCTACTATAGATGAGACTCTTTTATGTCACTATCCACAATTGCAGCAGGGTGAGAAAAGATCGTTGCAACTACCGCGTTGCATGAATTTTTTCTAAAAATGATGATTTGAAAAAATTGAAGGTGGTTGAGGAACTCGAAGTTGACGTTTAAAAGGAATTCATGTAAGAGGGGTGGGATCGCAGTGTTTGCGTAGATAGTGGTTAGAATCGTTGGCGGATTCTGATTGTTTCTGCGGGTGATGCGCGCTCATCCGCAACTTGTAACGGTTGGCCTTTCGCCCTACCTTCCGTAACCTGGTCGTCGTTATCCTCAGACCCTGCGTTCAACCTACCAGATCCTAATGCCACCCTCTACCGCCACTACTACCATTGCCACCATCCACTACTTATACCACCTGAAGCACGGGCGAGAGCAGCATCCCTGCGCCAAACATCTAACTAAATTGAAAGTTTCCGTCTGAAAGGAAATACATTTGTAAATGAAACAGTCATGAGCGTATGCTGAGAGCCTCGGGCTATTCAATCTAACAACACAAAGGTAATAGAAATCCTGTATTTCGTATAAAGGAAATCGTAAAATAAAATCAAATGGATCGTTTCACTGAATTACCGATAGACACGCTTCAACGCCGTCTGCTTTTCAAATCGATGAATTCCTCACCCCTTTCTTCTTTATTCCCACCCACTCGTACCCCTCCTTATAACAACACCAAGAACAGTTGGAATCCTGTTATTCCTTATCTTTTTCTTATTCTCTATATGTAATTGTAATCGTTCCCAAGCTAGCAGAATTCAAAGATCGTTCGCCAACAATCATCACATTTCTATACGGTCGATGAAAACGTAAACCTTGAAAAAATACCCGCTGCAGGCTAGAAAATTAACGGGGAATAAAGTAAAAAAATTTCGATCGGATTTGCGCGGTGTAAATTGGATGTAGACGTGGGGCTTTTGTACAGCTGGAGTATATGCAGCGCGTTCTTGGCGTATGTGTAGATGTACACGTATACAAGCTACGTAAGCTGGAATCTTGCGTATCCGATAAAACTGTTTCAGGAGAAATTAAGGCCGAGATTTAATTTCTGATTAGCCGGCATAGCCGACTCTCGGGAGGCCAATCTCGCCTGGCCATTGTGACTGACAGAAGCGCGCGATCTCAGAGATGGAAGATCCTTCCCGCATACGAAGCACCTACTTGAGCTTCTCACACTCCTCGACTATACCACACCCTCCGAACGTCCATTCTACAGTCTCTCTCCCAGTTCTGCCATGTTACTATCCTGCAGGTTCTCGCAAATCCCCTTGCATCTTCCATAATACGCCCTCTCATCCTTTCACGCAAGCTTAAACGAAAACGTCGCGCGATGTATGTAGAGAAACATGTTAAATTTAGACGTTATATTCAAAGTAAGCGTTAAACGTGAAATTCAAAAATTCATTTACTCGACATCCGAATCGACGAAAGTGGCCGGATTTCTTAGCAGCTGCGGAAAATTTCGAAAGAATAAACCGGGAGGAAAATATTAAGATTTCTCGTGGAAAACTGTTGGGTTATGGCATGTGCCAAGCCAGTTAAACATTTAAGATAATTTGCTGTTGAAATGTAGGCAGCGGCAGTGGCAACGGAGGTACATTTAGCTGCCCCTGACACCACCACACAACCGCGTATACCGCAACCAATGTAGTAACGGAACAGCTCAGAGTTCAGAACGCTATAGCGGCATCAGCAACAAACAGCAACAGCTATAACCTTTTTACCCTCACCTGCTACTGTTATACTATACCGCTGTTCCTGCTACCGCTGCTGCCGCTGACACATTCCTTGATTTTCAGACCAACGAGGCTATAAAACCAACAAGAGGATATCATAACTTATGCATCGCAGGAGGCGCACTAATAGTATAATAAGATTGTTGTACGAAATTATACCGCTTACCGCGTTTCAGTGGTCCGTACAGTCTTATTAAATTCTGGGGTAATCAATGAGCGTTGACATTTAAATTTGTAGTCCAAAGGGCGATGATATCAATGGAATTACGGTGTCAGCAACGGGACGGCAGACTTCACTACCTTCGTTAAATTACTTGTCGTTGTCATCGTCGTCGTCGTCGTCGTCGTCGTCGGTAGCCTGGAGTAAAGAGTGTAAGTTGTCTGGCAGTGGACACCAATCTCTGAAGGAGAGAGTTCTGCAGGTGAAGGGATGAACTACCGCAGGATGATTATTTTGTGGGTCTCCGGGATTCAATCCGGGTCGAGGGTGCTTCAGAGCGCGGCCAGCCTCGTCGTGTGAGAATGAGACCGTCGGCGAATGCTTTTCATCCTGGAAAACCCCGACACCCAACGAGCGACGCCCCGACGACCGTCTACCGAAACCACCAAGAAGCTCTTTATCTAACCGCGAATAATCGGACAATTTCCCACCTCACCGATTCTGTCTTCTGATAAGGACCCTGTAGGATAGCAGCTAGAACCCTGCAGTCATTGCTGTTAACTTTAATATACCTAATCTCACTCAACGCTTAACACTCATCCCCTATGCATGATTTTGCGCACCTATAGTTTGATATTTCGAAAAATATGAATCCCTTGCAACTTCTGTATCATAGTTCGTATCTCTCTAACGGAGCTTCGAAATGACGCAGGATGCGAAGGCGCAGTGAACTGTAATCGCGTTTTTCGTTTTTACCATTTTTCAGTTATTCAAAGTAAAATGTAAATTCATCTTCCCAGCAAAAGACATAATCGCATTTCTATTTAGTGGTTCGTCGTGCTACAGGCTTTATTGGGGGTGCAACAGGTCGGGCTAGAGTCGAGTGTGTACTCTCGCCCTTGCCACCATCATTAGTCACCGTCAGCACCCGCCTGTTTACTAGCTTCTCTCTCTCTCTCAGTCTCTCTCTTCCCCACATTTCCCCTCGTTTTCACCTCTCGCTGGTTCTGTTTCATGTGCATTCTCTCTATCTATTCACGTTGCATAACGTTTGTCGGTGTAAATAAACGTTCGCGGAGGGGCCAGTCAATCGAAGAGAGTCCGACTGAATCGTAGGTACGGGTTTACCTTGTTCGAAAAATACCTCATTCCTGACGTGGATCGGATTAAGAACTCGATGGCTCAGCCTTTGGGGAGTAGGCCGGAAATTTGGCATTCAAATTTCGACGATTGACTCGAGGAGGAGTCAGCGTCGTACGGTTTTCTATCCGAGGGTAACCACTTAAGCCCAGCTTTTATGTGTATGGTATAAATCTCCGTTTTCGCATGTGACTCTCCATTCCATGAGATGAAAATATGGTAATTTTCATTGAATTACTAATTGGAAGCAGGCTCCCTCTCTTCAGTCGGTGAACATTGATAGAATCTGATCCCCGTCATGGATACTTAAACATTTCGCATTATACCTGCGTTTATACATTAAAAAAGAAAAAGGAAATGATAAAAGAATACCGATTTGCAAATTTATTCAAAAATATCCTCCGCGATTATGAAACTTCTCCCGACCATTCTCTGTGCAGTACGACACAGGAGGGGGAGATTTCCGATTCACCCCGTCTTGAAACCATGAACGAATATCCTGGTACGGTAGGTAGTGTTGTTAGGAGGGGTATAAAATCAGCTGTAAAAGCTCTCTACTTTAGCGTGGCTTGTAATCCAGCGTTACTTTTGTCTATTGTTGTTTGGTTTTTTCCTTTTGGCGCAGCTTTTGCCTTTGCCTTTTCTTTTCAATGCCTCTGGGCGACGCGAACAGGTTCACAAGCTTTCTTGTCTAGCTTGGATATCCAGTATTAGTACCGCTGTTACCGTATACCGCAGCAGCGGGAACAACACCTTCAAGGGGAGCGGTTGTGGGCCGGTTTTGCTACGGGATCCGCTCTCCTCACTTGCAGCGCATAACGCAGACCACCGAAGTAAAGCTCTTTCCAACAAATCCACCACCTCGTTTAGTTTGCGCCGGGGATTATCGCGAAAGCCTTCTTGCGTCGGGGTACGTGTACACGTGATCACCTGACCACGAGAACATAGAACATACCTATACCATACCCCCTTACACACGTAATGTATGCTAATTCTTCACGAATGCGCTATAATCACCCAACATTCTAATTTCTCAGCACATACGCTGCTTCTGGATTATGTAGAAACTTGCACTCTGCTACGTTCTTATCATTACAATACTGCGACTCGCTTTGGAAGAAGACGCGCTGAGAATATAAAGAATTCAAGAGCTCCCCGTTCAATGTTCGATGCATTTTATTATCGTTTCAAAATAACCTCATCTCCTGGACGTTGGACCTGTCGACGTCATCGTTTCATTGTTCAAAGGTAAAGCTCTTGATATTAAATTGAAAATAATTTACTTCCTCGTCAATCGATGTCTTCGTTCTTCGTTGTTGGCGTTTCTGTTTGTACGGTGGTATACATACACGTGGAAAGGGTGGTACGGAAGGCTAAAGAGTGAAATGGGGTGGTGAAGAGACATGGGGTTTGAGGGGTCGAGTGACCCCGCGGGGGCAAGAGAGACCGGTAGCTCGCCCCTGCATCGTAAGGTTGAAAGCCGCTGTCAACATCTCTCAGTGGGCAACGCTGTCTGGCTACGAAACCTCGTTATCAACCACCGACCATTAAGCGCCCAAGGCGACAAAATGCCGAGCAAAGTGCCATCTTTCTCATGTAATTATGCTTTAGGGCGTCGATGCTACCGCGGCTACGCGCATATCACGGCTAGAATTTGATTTGATTTTTTTCTCTACTCTCCTTTTCTTTTATATCATTTTTGTTCGCATGTTCGCATCGTTCTTCCGCACGCGATAGTTCGTTAAGCTTCTCTATCCCCTTAGCGTTGGAATTTTTTTTCCACCATGAAGATTAAGGTTGTGGATAATTGAAGATACTATACAGGGTGATTTGTTTTCATTGCTCCGGGTAGATTTCTCGAAAATGTAGGAAAATTAAAATGAATCGCACCGTGTACCGAAGATAAGTGGGGGAGGTTTGTAAGCGGAAAACGGGGTGAAAAAAAAAAAAAACAGAATACGAACATCAACGTGGGTTCGAACAAATCACCGATTGGCGGAAATGTCAACTGGCGAAAGGACATTTTGTATAACAAAATGCGAAACGCTATTCCCGTTAATTCCTTCCCATAAAAGCCATCAACAAATCAAACTGGGACATGATTCAGTGCCGACGTAAATATGACTAGATCAGCACGGATGGTATGGGATGAGTGATGGGGTGACATGTGTTGTGCAACCCTCGTTCATCTTTGTTTTCAGCATAGTTTCATGGAATCCGTCTCCACAAATCATGCACGTATAACATCCACTTTGGATCGAAAACATGAACCTGTTTTTTTATATCGATAATTACGTTGAGTCATTAGATAAAAAAAGAGGAAAAACTCACATTCACGCTAAACAAAAATACTGAATAATATATGGGGGGAATACAGTTCGGATCCAACCCCCCTGGATTTGAGTGAAACTTTTTTCTTCAAACCCTATATTCACAGGTTTGTCGATATCTTTCAATATATCTGTATTATGTGCACGAATCCATAGATTCGAATAGATAATTCAGAATTTATGGTAAGAATTAAAACTTGTTTCGCTCCATTCCGCTTGCCGCTGACGTTATTTTCAACGTTCTTTTCCCTTCTTCTTTTTTCTCGATTCCCGAAGATTGATAAAACATTGTTACTGGCCATCGGGCAGAGCTTCAAAGTGTTCATGACAGTCCTTGTAGGGCAGCTTTTGAGCGTCGCTCCGTGAGGCAGAGCCGTAAAACCAAGTGGGGTGGAATAACAATAAACTATCGAAATAAATCTTTTGCTCCGAGGGGTAAGAGAAGAAGAGAAAAAAAAAAGAACGACGATGGCTCGATAGCAGCGTTCGCGAGATTATCTTAGAAAATGCGTTTTCCTTAGCAGAGTTACACTAGGGTCGGGGGCAGGGTGAGCTTAAATGAACGTCAAGGCGACTTGATTTGCTCAACGTTTACGAGAAGTGGGGCGCGCGATGCCACCCCCGTATATACCTATTATACTTCCAGCTCACAGAAATTGGAACAAAGAAGTGTTCTCTTCTTCTCTTAACCTCTGAAACGAAAAAAAAAGACCAGTCATCCAGCGTAGCAGATGAGAACAGAGAAGAGAAAAAAAAAGAACATGAATGCACCCTTATAATTTAATTGCACCCCGCTCGATTTTCTGGGAATCAAGTCCTCGGGTGCGACGTGCGGACGGTGTGTAATATACATATATACTATAAGTAAAGAAACTGCTAGGTGTGTAGAAAGCAAAGGACGAAATTTTTCACCGACGTAGTTTGGATATAATACTACCGGTGATTTATAGGCCGGTGATATATTTCGGTACAATAGAACGGGGTCTGGGTGAACGAGCAGAGACGAGGTGGCGAGGTCGAGAAGGGAAAGAAGAAGAGGAGAGCTGGGTGTTGAAGAAACGGCCGAGAGGTCACGGTTATAACAGCAGCTACTAAAAAGAAGAAGATGAAGGAGCAGGAGAAGAAGCAAACCAGGGCGAACCGAAAAGGTAGATTCGTAAACGCGAATGAGAAACCCGAACGTTTCCATTTCTTGCACGGTTTCGTCTCTATCACCAACTCCGCGAGGCGCACCACACACTTCAGTTATCTCTCAGTCCGTAAATAATAAAAATATAGACATTACGAGCTCGTATATCAGAACGGCTACCAACGTCCTGCAGCACTGCCTCGGTGTTCGGTTTACTTTACATTTAAGATAAATTCGCATGCTCTTTGGGGGAGTGAAGAGGAAGAAAAAAAATCGGCACGCGATGTCGCTTTATAAATGTCTTTTCCGATATACCCATCGATGTAACCGTACAACAGCCTATTTACGGAGGAAAAAAAGTATAGTCGAACTTTTTCGAAGTGATTCTTTTCTCAATGCGAATAAATACGTACCGGTTGGTGGTGATCGCACCTTTCTCTCTGATTTCTGAAAATTGAAAGTCTTTTTTCTGATTTCTACTTTTGTTCTGGACCGAACCCGTTACAGGGTCGTTCGAAAACTCGAGTTTTTCAAGGTTCATTCTTTCGTACTCGGCACATGAAGGTATAATAATCACGGTGCCGTTTGGCTGTTTCGTTTTTCTTTTCGTTTCGTTTATAGTTCGTCTCATTCGAGCACGTGGTATGAACTGCTAATCAATAATACGAACTGCAGACGCCCGCTTTATAAACTATTCTGTTGTCTCCTTGGCATTATTCTCGTCCCTGAGTTATCGTCCCATTAATTACCGATCGTACCTTTATTCCTTCCAAAGGGATAAACCTATTGCTCACCAGTGAGACGCCAATTCTGTTCCATTGTTCTTGCGTCGTTCGCACACGTCTATAGATAATAATTTTTTTCCTTTCATTTCTTTTTTATTTTTTATCTTCTTTCATTCGATTTTAATAAAATGAGGAAACCATCGCGGGCGGGAAACCTGCTTCGGGACTGAGTAGGTGGAGCAAACCTATATTCGAAAAATATTCACCCGAGTGCGTAGTTCGTATTACAACAAACTTCAGTTTCATATGATCTTAGACTCTCTGCAACTCTGGACCTCGCTACATTTATTCGACTTAGAAAAAAAAAGTAAAAAAACACGAAAAAAATGATAAAATCAGCGCGTGCCTTGAGCAAAATTTTGTTATTACGTCACCAAAGAAAAAAAAAGGAAGTTTTTTCGCGTCTCTCGAATGTCCGAGTTTCTGCACACCCTTTTTTCATTTAAATACTAACGATTTGTTAGAACACCGCGGGTAAAGGAAAACCCAGGAGGGTATTTTTGGTGGTGTTGATGCGAGAGTAAATACAGATAACATTTGGGCGGGAGGGGGTGTAAATGGTGTCTGTAGGTCTCGTTTTTTTGACCCCCTCTCCGAAAAAAAGAAGGGAAAAAAATGTTTGAGGGTAAAACCGAGCGGAGCTCTGTATTACTGATTTAATTTCGGAGAAGCCTGGATTAATTACTGACCAGTAGCGGTGGTGGCGAGCACCGGAGCTGTAAGCAATAACAGTAACATTCTCAGGCGGCGATCCACTCTCCTCTGCAAAAGGTGAGCATTACTGTCGACCCGAAACTGAAATTACTACCTCTTCAATTTCAAACAACTTCTCCTCTCAGTTCGCGGTTCCTACTTCGCAGGTTCTGTTACTGAAATAAAATGATAAAAAAAAAAGAAAGGAAAAAGATGTTGAAGGGAGGGACCAAGGTGTGTCTTCTCATTATACGGAAAGCATTTTATACTGCGAGGAGAGGGAAGCTTTCTATATTCACTTTCGACAAAGTTTATATATTCTGAATAAAAGATAAAACGAATAGAATTAAAGAAAGGAATATTTGCGATTCTTTGTACCGCGTGTCGTTCCAGTTGCGAAAATCGTCCTACTTTGTGAATTTTCAAAATATTCCTTCGAAACGGTTGAATGAAACCTCATGGTACGAGCTTCGGTCCGGACGATTTCTGTAAAAGTTAAGAATGAGAGCGTCGGATGGTTCGGTATCCGTTGACAACCGTAACACTTTTATGGCGTAACATCCGCTGGTACGGTGCTGCCTAATTAAATATGGATGGCGATATTCAGCCGGGCCGTCGAGTAGAGCGGCGTTAACCCTTTTCACGGCAATTAGCACAGCAGCCTCGTTTACTCTTGTTCACGGGTACAGCCAGCTGGATTATTTCATCTCGGGTAATATCGTGTTGTAATATTCGTTGCCGGCTGCTTGGAATTGTTTGCAAGGGCCTTCTTCTCCGACGTAATGAGCTTAACCTTACGTGGATCGTAAGTATTCATTTACACGCTTAACTTCTACCCCCTCTATCCCAATCCCATCCCCCCCCCCTTCCTCTCCCTTCGAACGCACCCAATCTTTTACCGGCTCTCGTACCGATTCCAATTTCTAGTCCGATTTCAATTCTACTCTCGCACTTTTGAACCCTTTCAGTCACGCTCGAAATTACTTGCCCTATAAAAAAAAAAACTAAAGATGGAAAAAGAACCAAAATTGCTCGACGAGATTTTGACATATTTATGAATCGCTGTTACGTGTTTATATGATAATTGTTGAAACTATAACGATCTATAATTTGTCTGGACGGTTCAGCCGATGTTCGTGAGTGGCGGAAGAACAAATGATAGGGACTGGTGATGAGGGACGTGATGCAGTCTGGCGTGTGACACCTGTCGCTGACGAATGTTGCGAAATTTTGACACACTGACACATAGATCTCTAATGTGTCTCTGCAGTTTGCAACGATGAGAAAATATCGTCCGGACAAATGTGTCTGTCACACGCAGAATCAGCGATGGAAGATTGGAGACTTTTTTTTGTATGGTGATAAGATATTGATCTGATAAAAAACAAATCGATGAACAGTATAATCGAATATTAAAAAAACGATTCTAATAAATTTTTCCGTACGATTTCATTTTGCCTGAAGCGTACCAGGGGGAAAATGCATCAGGGTTTATTCCGTCGTTGCTAGTGTGCAGTGTTCGGGTAGACGATGTCGCGGGCGAAGGCGAAACCATTATTTGTCACGGTAAGCGGCCCTCCTTCCTCGTAGTATTATTTCCAGGCAAGTGTTATAAACTGTATCCATATTTCGTTTTTTAATTGTTAATAGTGCTCGTTTATATACACGGTGAGCGCGCGAGGGTCATGAAGTTGTTATTTACCGCCAATCTAGATTCGAGAAAAAATTTATTTAAAGAACAACGAGAATATAATCGCGATAATCGATGATCGAAAAATCAATAAATTTCCGTGGAAACGGTGTAACAGGTGTAATACGATTGTATGACATACGTGGGCGGATGAATAGAGGAGAGAAAAAATAAATAAATAAAAAGTCAAGGGTGAAAGAAAAAGCTGTGATAGGTGGAAAGTAGCTTGGCATATGTATACGGAAGAGCGTGTCTTGTATGACATAAAGAAGCTAGTAAGGAGAAGAGGAAGGAGAAAAGGGCAAGGCGACCACGTCTCCCTATTCAAGAGTTTGACAAATGAAAGATTCCGGCATTCAAAGTGCTCATTTTTCCGCTGGTTTAAGGAGCTCACACACCGAAAAGAAGAGCTACTTTTACTTGCGAGGTGCCTGTAAGTTTGCCTCGTTGCTCTATCGCACGTTCCTGTCTTTGCTGTAGGGTACGTAGCGTGGCTCCGAGGGGTAGGTACACCACATCCCGTGATTGATGGAGGTTTGATTCAGTCGGCAACTCTGCTCACATTTTCCGCCCGATGTATAACCTGAGATCATTTATCATTTTGAGGATCCGCGAAGTCCACCAGAAGCTCTTCCCATGCCCACGCGCGTTATATATTCTGCCCTGCTGCATTACGTCCTTATCACTTATGTTCATTTCACTTGTGAATCATCAAGGATTTACTTTTTTCGTATCTTATTATCCCGTTCTCTTAATCTTTTGTTCTAATGCTAATATAATTTTCCTTTTTTTTCCAAATTTCTTAACAATATCAATTGGGTTTGAATTCAGTATAAGATTTGAGTCATGACTGTAATGATATTGATTTTTCTAAATTCTTTTTTTTCTAATTCTGACTAGCCTCAGCGGACCAGGTAGGCGCGTTCGAGCTATTTATATCAAATCACATGATTATCCATGCTTATTAACTTTTTCCTCCACTGGATCCTGCGAGAAGGGAAAATCAGATGGAATCTTGAATCGATTGATCGATTTTCGCGGTTTGAGTGGCCGTACAATAATTTTCTCATATGATGTTATGCGTCGAATAGATTCCAATATCACGCGTATCACCGCCTGCAGCGGTGAATAGTAATTCAATGGAAAATATAAATATTCATTTACGATTTTACGGTGATTTATTACCCTGAAATAATAATTTAATTTCACCTATACCGTATATATATATATGTATATATTTATTTATACAGAGGTATACCCATACCGCCGTTGCAGAGCGGCGCGCGTACTCGATTTCGTACACAAAATAGCGACAAAAATAAATAAATTTTCATACCTACCTCCTGAAATGACGTCGATTTCAAGCTACGTGTATAGCTACACCCTCTACATCGAATACATGCATAGATGTGCCCCTCGATGGTTTTCCCAGTTCGTAGCCTACAAGCATTTTTATGGGTAATTTATCGCCAAATCGGCCACTACCTCTCCAATCGTTATATAGTATGTAGAATAATGTAACGTGTGGTGTCCATAGACGTATTAATATTTCGCGTAACACAGTCATGGATAGTACGATGAGGATCTATGCCGAATAATTGGCGATGTACCTGCGAGTAAATTATTTTACCGAGTATAAATTCATCGTATGCGAAATAGAACGAACGAATCGTGAGTGGGTTTGTTGGGTGTATATACGTGTGGATAGGTACGCGTAAAATGAACGGAGAGAACGAATACTTCTCTCTATACGCGCGCACCTCAGCCGTATATTATTTAGATGATAATGACTGGCTCGCGCGCGAAGCACAAGTCCCATATGCGTGAAACGGTTTCGCCAGGTTATGTGGGCAGCGCTAATGGTTGCTGTACAAACATTCATTACTGGCCCGTAGGGGTGGCAATATTGTTATCTTAGATTTATAGATGTAACGGATGGCGAACGCCGCTGCGTGAAGCCCTGGGCGCCTCGGACATTAAACGAACCGTCATGACCCAGCCTCAGCGTCGTCGTCGTCGTCGTTCTCTTCTACTTCCTCTTCCTCTTCGTCCGAACTAGCTTCTAGTCTGCCTCGTTCACCGAACACACCTACGCTAGCTGCTCGGCCACGACCCCTTCTTCTCCCTCACTCCTTCACTTTCATGGGGGAAGGGTGACCTGCCGGCGCGGTATCTGAGACACTTGACGCCATTAGCGGGTCCAAACTGCTCCTCGAGCAGTTAAAGTGATTTGCGACTCGGAGCCAGAAACCACCACCCATGCAGATCCTCTCGGCGAGGTCCTATTCCCATTCCCGATCCCCCTTCCCGCTGGAACACCGGGGTCCAGTCCCGAGGCAAAACGGCAAAGCCTCCCATACTCCGCACGTCCACCAGGAATAGGTACTCGTACCGACTAGCTGGTTATACCTATACCACATCCCGCGGGATTATGAGAGAGGCCAATTATTATTCGCCGAACAATAGTATCGCGTATAACACCGAAGAAGATCTCTCTCCATATCTCCGTCCTTCTCCTGATTTAAATTGCTTTAATTTAATCGCATCATTTATTATCCAACTAAAAGCTTTGTTTTCGCATAGCCAAACCATATCGTCTTATCAACGCGTTGATGTGGGGGAAAAAAACAAAATCGAGAAATAAAAAATGAAAAATGAAAAAGGAACGGAACGGGAAGGGGTTGAAATTATATGTGAGAGAGAACGGATTGAAAAACGCCGATGCGACACCCTTTCCGGGGTCTCTACGTACCGTGCATGATCATTATGGAAGTTTATATCAGCAATGCGAATCCGTACTTACTTAAGCCATATGGTTAGCTGTACCTACGTAGTGTATGCGCTGTTCCGTAATATGGTGCAAGCGAAGGGTGATGGGAGGTAAGTTCGAAGTATGCTTTTATCAACTCTTTTTAATGCATATTAACCAGTCCCGAGCTCAGCAAAAATTAATGGAAGAATTAAAGGGGTCGGGGTGAACACCGGGGACATTCGAGGGTATCACCAGGCAACGTTTCCTATTAGCCGTCCGGGTTCTTCATTGGTACCCATACCTACCGACCTACCTATCTACCCACCTGTACTTTCGCGACCTCTCTCTGACCCCTACTTTTGCGCTCGACCGATCCTCTCTCTTTTTACCTATATTGTACCGCTTCACCAACGAGTATGAGTCCGGTAGGGTGATACCGTATAAATGAGTCGTTAATTAGTTACCGAACGCAACTACGTTCCCTCCCCTCTTCATATTCCCCGATAACGTTTCGACGACACGTTATACCTCCGCATGTGTTGAGATGTGATGAGAACATCGATGTGTTTTGCCAACTTATTTTTCATAATGATTTTTTTCACCCACTGAGATTTCATTGAGATGGTCGTGGATCAGGTTTACGTATGAGCGGATATTATGAGCGATACTTTGCACAAATAGATACGTACTTATTTATAATATGCTAAGGTTAACGCCTGCAGCTTTCCATTCGGTGTAAAATTGAGATTCAGTATATTAGGGACATAACCGCAGTTTATTAGCGCGAAGTCTGCCGGCTGATACAGCTGTGTAATATTCCGTAATAACAATGATTTGGTGTGCGGGGCTGTTCACTGCCTGTTCGTTGGTTGCCCCGGCAGTCTTGCCGCTTCTCTACCCCCCGCCCCGCCCCCCTGCACCTCGTTTCCGCTAACCCCGACCATCCCTCTACCCTCTGCCCTGTACCCTTCGTACCCGATCTCTCTACCTCCTCCCCCTCCTTCTCGTCCCCCGCATCCGCACACCACCGCGGCGGACAAAACTGTGGCAGAGAGAACGAGGCGAGGTGCAGAACCAGCCCGCCATGAGTTAAGCGTTTAATAAGCTTAATCACACGACAGATCTGTGAGATACAACTTGCTTCGCCAACGGCACTGGCACTGGTACTGGGTACAGGCGTTGGTTGCTGGCAAAAGCTACGCTGTACCTACCAACGTACCAACACGACTGTAGCGTACCATCTGCTGTTACTATTTTACAGACGAAGCGCGAACGCGTAAGTCCCCCGTATAATTATGCTATTAGCAGGAACCGTTTATCCGTCCCTTTGGGCGCGTGCTAATAACGAGGCGTGTACTATATATATTTATACACCCTCAGAGGGCCATGGTCTGCAAATTCGTGTTTCCGATGCGATTGGTTGCCAAATTACCCCTTTCGATTGGTTTATATTCACTCTTCGTTTGTATTTCTGTATACCATTTCTTTTCTCTTACTTTTTTTCCTTGAGAAATACAGCTCGATAATTTACAAGACGATATAAAAAGGGAAGAACGAAAGGGAGGAATAGAAAGGAGGAAAAACTCTAAGCCGAGCTTTGGGAAGGTTTAGCGGAATCGCTAAATTGTCGAGCAACGAAAGCACCTTACTCAATAATGGGTCCGGGAGTGCGCCACCCGCGATGGTGTAATTTGGAATAAATGAATGGCCATTCCAAAGCCGTATGGTCATAGAATCTTGGAACGATTGTTCAAAGGGCATGAGCATGGTTATATACCTATATGCCGTACCACGACGCAGGGAACGGACATCTAACATCAGCGTTCAAGTTCCACGTCCCGAATAGTTTATCCAACATTCATCACGCGGTTGCGACGACGAACAATGAACGCCAAATCGCTCCGGATTCCACTTGAAACTTATTCCAAGTTGTCGATCTATATACCATATGTACAAACTCAGGAATCGAATAAGGTCTTCAAAGACACAATCGACCAATTTATAGTAATGCCATAGATTCTATAATACGTCTTCCCCCGGAAAGTAATTTCTGATTTATTACAATCGGTTTAGTTCTCCTGAAACCAAATGTGTCAGGATTCCAAAAAAACTCACCTGTAACGCTGTCGTTACCTCTAGAACTCGGTGGATTCATTAGAAACGGAAGTGTCGGTTTTTTTTTTCGCGAATATCTTCATTTATAACTGGTACAGGTACTCGGAGAAACGGAAGACTTGGATATGTGATAATCGAGTTCCCCTGAATATTATTTTCATTCCAACACCTTCATTTATTGACGAACAAAAAAAAAAGGAAAAAAAGACTGACGTTTCGAGAGTACGAAGGAAGAAGAGAAAAAAAAAAGTTTTCGCAAGCTCGATGTGGTCTCGGTGGTTATATACCGTTATACTCAGCGTCCTCGAGGTAGTCAACACGCTCCTCGACGACTCAATCTTCATCGCCGCGGAACAGAGGTTACAAATAGCGGCTGCTTATCCGCCTTAAACGGCGATGAGTGAGCTCCAAACGGTGCGAGGGAAGCTAGTGGTTGGTGTAGTAGGCCGGAGGCTGATGCCTGATGGTAGTTGTACGTTGTAGCCAGTGTGCGGGTGTAAGGAGGGAAAGGAGGGCGACTGAGACGTAGGGGGTCGGTGGTTACGGAAGTGGAGGAACGGCACGACGCCGAGACCAGAGCGTTGAAGGAAGGGGGTGCTGAAGGCTTCTCGCTGCCGAGGGTGCGGCGCAGCGTCGCTGAGCAGTTGAGGGGAGGAAGCCCGAGAAAGCGGTGAGCGATGACACCCTTGAGGGAAATCCGCGGTCCCACGAACCGCCCTGACAAATGCATTCCTGGCGACGGTGAATCCCGCGTAATTGTCTTTCAAGACGGTGGAAAGTGCCAGGGTATATAGTTTGTTGACGTAGCCTCTCGTTACCCGATTGTTTTCTAAAAAGAAAAAGGGAAAGAAGGCGCTATGAGGAAATAATTCCAAGACGATTGCAAAGCCGCAAATATTTTCAACTTATTTACTCATTCCCTCATTATATCTTTTTTACTTCGTACAGGTTACTACAGGTAATTCGGAATTCGTGCATATTGTTGTACAGGGCTTATCGAATGGTTTTGAATCTATGAAGGGTAGTGGTCGAAGCCTGGGCTTTAGTTAGCTAGACGATGAAACGTCGAGGAGCTGCGAAACAACCACCGCACGGTGTTGAAGTTGTAGAAGACCGGATTACCTCGTGCAGAGGTAGCAGCAGGAGCAGCAGCAGCAGCAGCAGCAGCAGCAGCAGTACCTAGCAGAGACGTAATCCTTGGAGACTTAATGCCGGCCATCGTTTGATGTGGAGGGTCCTTTTCTCTACTGTGTTATGAGCGTGTTACATTTATATATGTATGTAGATACGAGCGGGGTAGAAAGGGGTCGCAGGTTGTACGTGTATACGAATGTAGTATAGACGTATGGGAGAGCTGCTTACTTGTGGCGTTTAGATAATGGACCTGACAAGCATAATTTCGCCAACCCTTGTACTAACCGCTGTCATAAGTGTAGTTTGAGGATTTAACCCAACCCACCACGACTACCACCACCACCGGTACCACCACCATCATGAGCAACGTCGTCATCCAACCCGTCCAGAAACCACCCTCGGACCGTCGTGACCTAACAGACATTTGCTCCGTGGCCCTGCAGCAAAGGAGAGCGTAAAGGAGGGTGAAGTAGGGCGGGACGATAGGGAAAATGGGGAGGTAGAATCCGTGAGTGCGGCTCAAAGGCTCGTCTGGTCATCTACCACGCGCGATTAGACTTGACGAGATAATTAGAGAAGGCTGTGTGCGGAAATATTCACCTCTCTCGCTACCGACTCACTCTCTAACATCATCCCTTATATCCTCTATCCTCACTTCGGGTAGGTCTACCTACTATACCCTCGACCCTATACCTCATACTACTCTAGACATGCATATTTAATGACTCAGTCAAGTCGCCGGCTAAGGACCCCGGTCTGATCTTGCCAACGCTGCAGGCACGTCAGGAAATTGCTCAAGTTTTGCTCTTTAAGATCGGTCACCCCGTTGCCGGAGAATGACAATTGAAATTGAACTTGGTTCGAGAAAAACTCTTCTCGTTACCAAATTTATATTTCAAAGCCCAGTTATTTCGCGATATAGATAGAAAACAAACTAACCACAACTCGTTATAAACCCTGTAAGTCTTATACGCTTTATATTTCCGGCTTTCTTACTGTACTCGTTCCAAAAGTTATTCCTTGAAATTTACCCCGTCGGTTTGAGGGACAAAAAAATTCACTAGTTGCGCTATAGTACGCAGTATATGTATACGTATAACCGTTGTGACGGTGTTAATGGTTGCATTAAAACAAACGAGGAAGATTGGGGGGTGTAGAGAGATAAAGGGGGAGGAGGGAATGGCGAGGAGAAGGAGTGATTCAGAGGACCACCCAACCACCCAGCAATCATCATTAATTCACTATTCCTGACAAACGACTGGGTATTCGCGGTGCCTGGGATAAAGGAGCTGGGATTTGCAGGAAGAATGTGATTAATTTTTCTCCGCGCGGACGCGTTCAGTCAGCCCACCATCCCCCTTTTACTGTTCTCGCTGTCTTAACCTTGATCCTCTGCCACAAAGATCCACCAATCTCCCGCATCTCTCGCACTATTTCTTAACAGATCTCCGAACATTCAATAGGCGAGTCATTTCTTGTATAAAATTATTGCGAGTCTTTCGTCATAACTTTGCCTTCGAGATGTCGACAAAAACTTTATCGAACTGTATGCGTGTCCTGCGGGACGACCGTCCGCTTTTAATCGGGAATGATTATTTTCTATCCTGCAAACTTTGCCCTCCCACCCCCCTCCCTCCGTGTCAATAGATCACAAGGTTGACGTACGTTATGACCGGGACATTGTATAACGACCCTCGTTGCAGCTGGGAGTTTGAAGGTGCGGCGGCAGGGAGGGGGGGAGTTGGGAGTTGGGTGATCAGGGGTGGAAGAGCGGCTACCAACATCAGCCTACAGCGTAGTGGACAACCGAACGAACGAGGAGTGTGGCGGGTACGGTGTGGACCAGGAGCATTGATACGAGCGGATCACAGCGACCGGCCAATGTATTTTACTGCCCCAAGCTTAGCGCTATCGAGGTACGCAGTCACCCGCCATCAGTCCGTGCCCGTGTGCACTGACGGTAATAGTCACTATATCATTGGCTCTTGGTAATACCCTATTCCAACCTACTCCCTCCTGCGTCCCGCTGTTCCTATATTCGTCGCGTCCTCCACCTCCCCTCAATGGTCACCGATCCTGCAGGACCCACCCCGTAATGTTTCGAATGAAAATGAATGTATTTCGGATACAGATAAATACCTACCGGGAAACTGGGAAACCAAACAACGAATAACTGAACTACGGGTGACAGAAATGTCCGAACGACGCACTCAACTATGACGATGACGGCGATGATGATCATTTTCATACGCTCTACTGCTCAACCGTGAAATAGCTGCAAATTTTTTCTTTCATTAATTTTTTGCAAAAAAGAGGGGAATAAAAAATCTCCGTCTCACTCTGTAATTTCTTGAGACGCTGTAAGGTAACCCTGAGGATTCAGTGGCGTGGTACATGTCGTATACACGTTACGTAGAGTCCAATTTATTTATACAGGGCATTCCTGTTTCCAGAGGGATGAATGGTGAGGGTGGGAGTTTGTGTGTCGCGTTTTAGACACCGTTCAGTTCAGGGTAGTGCGACGTAAGGGTGTGGAGCACGCCACTAGAAGATATCTATGTATCCGTCGCACCGTTGCGACGTCTCACTAAATCTGGCGCTACGCGTCTGAGCGTCGCAACCACCACCGGCTAAATCAACTCGAGTTAACTGTCTTAACTGTCTTAACTGTCTCATCCGACACATCGTTTCCGCGACTCGCGGTCGTTCTGGCATAGACGCGGTCCGGATGCATTCGCGAAACACGAAAACATCCGTGACTCGGGGCTCTTCTCGTCTTCCAAAGAGAAATAGGAAACGGAAAAAATGAAAAATAGATGAATAGGTAATCGAATGATAATGCTCGGTATTTGATGCAAAGATACGGCGGTTGATATATTGCGTCGGACTTATGGGGGGGAAATGCAGAAAATATATACTCAGTATTCGCGGCGCTTTGAGAATTGGGTGGCATGGGTAAAATTGAGATTGATAGAGGGACGCTTCAGCGAGTTGATCGAGCCCAATGACAAGGGCTTACCTTACCCTTACCCATACCCTTTTACCTTGCCTCTAGTTTTGGTATAAGGCGGCGTAGCTTGGCTACCGTGCAGACTCGCTCTCCTTGGACTACTGCAGGACTTGGGGAGATTGATCTCCGCCAGCATTACTCCTGGTTAGCCTCCCTGTGACGTGCTGTTAGTCTTCATTCCTTTACAAACCAGTCGAGACCTCCCTGCCTGATTGCGTCTAGTTAGAACCCCCAGTTACACCCCCTGCACAACCCCCAACCCCATCAGTCCCGAGCTACTCGCGGCTCGCCTCAATTATTTCTCTCTACCCGTTTTAACGAACTAACAACCTAATTCCTAATTCTCCGAACGAATAGAGAAACTCAGCATCTTTTCACGCTTTCATAGGAACTCATCAATTTTCTTCTATACTTTCATTCCCATTTCATTTACAAACGTCTTCTGATTTATACACACAATATATGCAGGATAAATGCTGTATGTTTATATCAAAAGTAGTATAAATTGCTTCGTTTTTTTTTTCTTCTCACATTTATAATAACGAAAAATTATCTGACGTATGGCGCTAGGGGTTGAGAGATGGGAGTGCGAGAGATGTGTGTAGCGTATACGTGATAATAATTTGTGGATGTGGTTGCCGGTATAGGCAGCTATAGGTATTTGTGATAAAATCCGTATCGTAACTCGGTTCACATCGAGGCAAAGTTAAAGAGAGATAGAGAGAGAGACGGAGAGTGGTGTGCGATATATTCGAGCACGTGTGCAGGACTAGCTGCTGCTCACACATTGACAAGTGGGCCACGAGCTAATCCATTCATGCACTCGCGGCGTTCCTCGGTACACAGTTTGTGTGCGATTTACAAGGGGGGCGGATATATCGGCCTGTATTTCAGCCGCCATGCTGGGGTAATGGATTCAGAAACGCAACGGACACCGCCGGTACCCCGTGTTAATAACAATCCATACTTATTGCCTGCATATTTTACCGATCCCCGCTGCCACCGCCGTTACCGACGCCGACGCCAACCCCCTTCGATATCCCGTTCTCCTATTTCTCCTACTATTCGGTACGAGTATATGTTTATACGTATATATTTGCGGATGTATGTATATTCTCGTTTTCCCCCGCAGCAGCTTCTGCCGCCAGCACTGTACAGACGAGTCTCCCTTTCTCCTCCCTTTTCATCCCTTTCTGCTTCTATTTCTCTCCTATTTCTGCAGCCTCAATCCTACGCGTTTCCTCGTTTTCCCCGATTCAACGTTTCCCCTTCTATAACTGGCTGCAGCAGTAGCGGCACGACTACTGTATTACAACATATGGCAAGCATAAACTTTTATTGCATTTCTACCGCTCTACGCGGTCTCCTCTTTCCTACTTTTGCTAATTACCGAACAAGGCGTGGGTTCTAGAATTGCGACGATCGATCCAAACTAAATATTCGAATTTTACCCTCCTCGTACCACCATGGGTAATCCTTGAGAATAATTATCATTCATACTTATACCCACTCGCCACAATTCAACAAAGTCTCGAAATATGATACATCGTAACTTCTACAGGTGCAAATCAATCGCGATCCATTTTTTCGCCAAAGCATTTCCGTCACCCCTCTACGTACAGGGGCTAGACGGTGGATTTTCCGGTCGAAAGAATCGTTTTCAATGACATTTTGTCGTTAGAGGTTCGCATGGCGTATTGAAAAGCTCGACCTCGGGGAGTATTGAAAAGGTGGTGACGCGAGCGTCGTCCCGTAGATCATTTGAGTTGACTCTAGTTTCTGATTATTGCAGGTGTCGTGCCGCACAAACCGATGTAGGTCAAGAGACTCGGTAGTTATGGAATCGGTGCGAAAAAGTTTTAAATTATTAAGATGAAATTAAAACAAAGAGACAAAAAAAGAATTGGTTTGTTGGACTTGGCAAGCTTTTAAGGAGAAAAACATTCCAGGATTCTTAGATGGCAATATAACATTAGCTCGCCAAGGACCACGTACTCCAACTTTTATTTTTTCTTTCTAATTTTTTTTTTTCTTCCAGCATCGCGAACCTCGTCATTCTATGTGACTTACGATCCGTGTTGTAAAACTGACGAGTGACTCGCCGAGTCACGAGGCAGACACGTATATCACTTTTACGACGCTGAAAATCATACTTTACACTTACAACTACTAGCAGGATCCTCACTGCATCTGTACCACCGTTCGAAATTGCTACTACGATTCTCACAAAGTCAGAACCGAGAAGTAATGACGGGGTTAACCCCAAGTGCCAGTTTCATCTCATGAAACTAAATGACGATACCACCACCTCGCTTCGTGGAAAAATAAATCAGTAATCAAAATCGATCCCTAATCTCGAATATATATCTCTATGGTATATCTTTTCATTATTTCCTTGCGAAATGGAATCGTGTGGGCGATGAGTAATTTATGTGGGAAGATTTATTTCGTGAAGATCGTAATAATCAAAGTCAGTTGATTTCTTTTCTCTTTTCTACTCATAAATTATGTTAGAAAATTTGCGTATCAAATTTCGTTCCTCATTTATGTCTGCAGCCGGGTATAGTCTAGAGTGTTTATCTACTGATTACGAGAGACGGACAGAGAGCGCTAGAATAACTTGCGGATTATTTTCTCAAAGAAAAAAGTAGGCGAGATTCGCTAAGTTGGAGGAAATGGAGAGAAGGATATAAAAAAAAAATTCGACTACTCCTAGCTACTCATAGCTTTAGGTATATCCATACTCGCGACTATAGATCGTGTTTTTTTAAGTCTTGTACAACAGATCTGACGTGTTGTAATTATTTTTCTGCAATTTGGAAAGAATCGATTCTTTGGATCAAGAGAATTCAGAATTATCCATTCGGCTGAAAAAATAGAAAACGCTCTGTGACAATTTTTTTGGAAGAATTAAAATGTTTATTTTTCAGTTTCCATTTTTCTGAAATAAATTCCACGCGTTGGAAGCCAATAACGTAGATTCGGTATGCGGAGTTGGTTCGCTCCGTTCGTATTAGAGATATAATTGATCTCGTATTAGAATTTATATCGACCCCAAACGAGGACTATTCGTGAATTTGAACAATCGGTAGGCCAACAATGCAGACCTTAAATCATAATTTGGTTAATGTGGAATTTAATGTCGGCGTTGGTATCCCTCCGACCACAGACAGACGCCTGCAGCTTCGCGAGTCATAAGGGCTTATAAATTGCTGAGCAATGAGTGTTTCCCATTCGTTATAAACCGCTCATCGTTTGCTCTCCCCTATATATTCTTCAATACCATCTCTCGCTTATCTTTCTTCTTATATAAGTCTGCGTATATCTTTGGTGGGAAAAAATACATATTATTTTCTTGTGGAAATTTAATATCGGAAGAGACAAAAAAGAGCACTAGATTTTTATTACTCGACCAGATCGTGACCAAGATTCGTCGATTCTCGACGATTAACGAGCCTCTTTGAAATCCCGTCACAGATTCGTTGAGCGCCTTTACCAGGAGGATATTTCTACGATCGGTTTAACGGCGTCCGAAAGTCTTTGCCAGGGTTAACTTTTCCCGGAAGAAGAAAAGGAAGATCGAAGAATAAGAATATGAAGAGTAAGGAATATAAGAGATGGTGGTCGACTTTCGGATCGTTCCGATTTGGTCTCTGTCGCTGTATATCGGCGCGAAATCAGAACGATATCGAGACCAAACCGCGTCTTTAAGTCTCCATCTACTTTATGTGTCCCTTATCGAGGCGAGCCCATCTCCTAGATGGACCTTTCGGCGCCCTCACCCCTGCGCATATATGCAATGAACTCTCTTTTATTCCTCCTGAATTTGTTGGGGAACGATAATGGTGACCCTTGTAAGAGCTTCTTGAGAATCTGACTACACCCTGGGATTGGAATTCGATGGAGCGTGAAATATAATACTTGTCGTATAACCGTAGTACCAATCTCTTTCACCGACGTCACTATTTTCGCGCGAACAAAATAAAGGGGGCAAAAAAAAAAAAACACCCACACGCGCACTCCTCGAAGCAAAGAAACAAAAACCAACGACCGGCTAATCTTCGCGGTATTTTGATACACATTTTTTCATTTTACTTTTCACTCGGCAAATCCACACACTTTTCGTACGTAACAATCGCCAACGCTATACACGGTTCGTACATCCCACGATTATATTCCGGGTCGATGATAAAATTCATTTAACCGCGCGGCAATTCATTCTACTTGAATGTTCGAAATTTTGGTGTATGTTATGAAACTGCACTAGGTTATATCCGTTATCGTATGATGCCTCGCCGCTAGTCGTAGATAACCGTGTATACTGCTCGTATAGCCAGACGATAATTATAACTTAGAAACTTGCAGCGGGCGTTTGGCGTTTGGTCGAGGCTAGTCTAGTTTAAGGTATAGTCGCTCGTTTGGGGTAAAGTGGAGGGATGGAACAGGGCGAGGGGGGCATGAAGAAGGGCGATGGAGCTGTTAGCCTCGGTATACGTATATAAAGGATATATGTAGGTGCTACAGGACACTATCATGTTACGACGTTGCATTAATCTGTACACCGAACGTTGCAGCGTACAAGTATCGTACGGCAGCCGCCGGGGCTCCCGATTTTCACGGTGTAACTCGCTGCAGTTCCGCGTTATACTCCATACACAGCTTTCAGGACTCGCAAGCTCCATCCTCCGATATGCCCTACGACCGATAGGACGTGAACGATCGGACGGTAGGTGGACGGGATTTTGAAGGGGATACCGTAACCTACATGTTTCCGAAATATATCCTCGCTGTATAACGTTACCAACACCATAGGAAAGTAGCTAGAGGTGGCGAGGGAGTGAGGGCGCAGAACCGACCGACGTGTCGGACGTGGCAGCGACAACGATGGAGAGATTGTCCTATGGCATTGGTGCGCTACGGAATCGTTTCATCCCCCTTCGCATACCTCCACTCGGGGGATGCGGCGGTATCGCTAGCGGTGACTGTACCTATACCGTGAAAACGGAGATGCAGCATCCAACACGTTCGCGGTACCCAACAGCAGCAGCGACGTCCCCGAGGCGCGAGCTGCGCTTCGTACGGTGCAGTGTGAATACATGCACGGATGATTTTACGTATGTATATCGGAGAGAGAGGGAGAGGGAGAGACGAGGGCACGTGTATATTACTAGGCTGCACTTAATGCCGGGTGCAAAATGAGTAGAGAGAGATACCTTTTGAGTAAGAGAAACGAAGAGAGATGGAGAGGGTTGGGTGAGTCTCACAAGATAACTAGTATCGTGTGAGCAGTAGGAATAGGTGGGTATCATTCCAAGTATATGCAAAGCTTAGCGGTTCCGTTGTAGTGTTTTAGCCGCAAAATATATCCACCTGTACACTCGTACACCGACGCAATACGTAATCGTATACATATCCACGAATGTGGCAGGGAAATGTGTATGAAAAGAGGTATACGTTCTCATACCAAAACATTTTCGCGTACACAGTAGGACGGCAAACCTCCGTTTTGGAGCCACCAAGGAACTACCACGGTAAATATAAACCAGGCGTAAAACACGCGGGCAGTATCTGTAAACTGTGGGTATAAAATATCCGTAATTACTACATGCAAAGTAACCACCTTATACACAAATGTACCCCATGACTTTATAGCCTCTCCGTTTCTCGCTTTTTATTTTTCACTCTTTTTTTTTATTCAGCGAGTTTGACTGCGTAGATTTTTTTCGTTATTTTCTATCAAACGCGGGCGTGAATTTATCTAGATTCTCACTGATCCATACGATGGGAGACGGAACCGGGCAAGTTTGGCGAACTCGAAAGAATCGCAGAAGACGGATGGGTTGGTACCCGGTACGTGACCCCGAGTCAAACCTCTAATCTGAAAAAAAAGATAAGAAAAAAAAGAGAAAAGGTTTCGCCCTCGAAGTGTCTTAGACAGCTGGGAGGAACAAAGATTTTCTTTTGACGAGAAAAAAATCGTGAGAATAATTCGGCAAATCACAGGCGAGTTAGAAAATTTCCGAGCTTTTGGACAACGGATAAAACGTATCGGGGGTAAAAAAAAGTGCACAGAGGGAATATCGTTCGGTGTTGGTTATAACTTGGCAATTAATTATTGGCGACGCTTCAGAACAGGCCGCGTAGTTAAACATTACGTGTACCATATCTTACAGGGCTATCTAATCCCCCCGCCGAGCTCTCGCGCTACTGCAGTAATCTCATTTAATTGCTAGCTGTAGACGCGAGAGTCCCGTTCAATTAGTTTTTCAAATAAACATTAGTTTCCTTAACACGCGCCGCCATAACGTGGATGGTGCAGGGACGAACTGGAAACTGAGAGAGGAGAGAAAGTAGAAAGAGAGATAGAGGAAAAAGATAGAAACAGAAGGAGAACGATGGAGAGAACGAGAGAGAGAAATGCCGAACAGAGTGCTGTCGTGGCTGCGGCGTAAGTAATTAACGGCACATTTATACGATATCGCCTACCGAGCGAGGCGAACGACTAACCAACCCCCGTTTCGTCCTACCATCAGAGGTCCGCATGAAGTGCCCCGCTAATAGGAAGCTATGCAACCCCGTCGATATAGACGCCCCTGAGTCTGCACTACCTCGAAAAGTTGGCGGTAACCGATCTCTCGGCTGTATAACAAAACTTGTCCGAATTTCAACGAATTAATAATTAATCATCCCTGTCGAATGACGAGGGGGTCCCTACCCGATGAATTAACCCTGTAACTAAATTTTTTCCCCATTCGGCTTTTCCATCAGAATAATGCATTTGATAACGTTAATCAGGGAAATACCGCGAGGGTGTGTTTAGAATTAAAATATAGGCACATTACTTCGTAATATTCAACTGCCGCTGCTGCAGCTCTGCAGTATTGCGGTATAAAGAAATAATACTGCACTTGAAACACGGTATTATTTATCGAGTTTTTGGAACGAAGAACGAACGCGGAATGTATACCGTCTGCCTTTCAATTTATGCGTCTGCTTTTCTGAGCCAAAACGAATAAGGCTAACGATTTGTGATTTTAGAAAGGACCTTCGAACGCCTACTTTTCTCAAATAAGACCTTTGATTTGCACCGCCTAGACTGCAGGTCCTGGAAAGTTTGATGTTTGATTTACAAGAAGGTTGGGATTCTCACGAGTTGAATTTTATTTCAAACGGTGTCGTCTGCGGCATAGCGTATAACGGGAAATTGTTTATTGTTCATATAATGTTGAAAACCGAACGATGAATTTATCGGTGATATACGCGAGGAATATGAGACCCCAGTTTCGATCTGCAGCAGCAGCAGCAGCGGCAGCATTGGCTGTGTATTTTTATGTTATATGCCATTGAAATTTGAACGGCATGAAATTTCGAGCGAACCTTGCTAAATTTTGGGGTACGTGTTGATGTGGATTATTCACTAATATGATTTACGACGTATTACTGCACAACTCACAATACACATAATGTGAGGCATAATTTATTAATTTTACTAATGGCTCGTGCCCATTATTATTGATTCAGAACTACGAGCAGTTTCGAAGCGTACTGATTTATATCACACGCATTATTCGGTATTAATTTCGACAGGATAAGGTGTGAGGTCCTCTCTATACCGATAGTTTTTCACCCACCCACACCGCATTCCACGCCGCACAAACATCCCTTGTTTCATTCAAACCAGATTCACAATCGCACTTCCCCGCCTTTCTTCTATAAAATCATGTGACCTTTTTTTTCTTCTTATCGAAAGTAAGCGCCCATCCTTCGATCCGGGTCGAATCCTTGTTTAATAATCCTTCAAATCTGCGGTTAAGCGGTGTCAAACCTCCTCTAGGGTTTCGGATAAGAATTCCCTTGAATTTTATTAGCGAGAAAGTTAGGATCGGGGTGACAAGTGGACAAAATTCGGACATCCCTTGTGATCGTTGGGCCGGGTAGCAGGGATTGGTAACGGGGGGTAGGGAGTCGAGCGCTTTCGAGAGAGCAGTTTTCCTCCCAAAGGCGAGCTAGAAGCGAACACCGCGTTGGCAGAACGACTACAGCGACACGATATTAAAACATTAAAATAATATATCGTCCTGGGTGGATCAGGTTATGGTAGGGGATGGACGCCGGGAAAATCCAGAGCCAGAGGGACGAAAGATAGAGAGAAAGAGAGAAAGGTTGGAAGACGAAAACAAGGACATAGGGTATAGGGTGCTGCAAGAATACGCTCGCTTGACACGCTCCCCGCCAATATAACCCCATCCGCACCTCCAATACCAGACGAAAGTTTCTCCTTCTCTTTCTCCTTTTTTGTATATCTCTCTGCACCACGCGCATATAGATATATATAGAGGGAGTCCCCGCTTCCGTCTCTATATACTCACAACCTCCCACCGTACCCTCTTCATCCCGCGGGATGAAACGTCTCTGGGAATGGGAACCGCTGCCATCTGGAGCCACGAAACACGCACGGATATGGATATCTGCACACGGGCCATCTCACCGAAACTCCACCCCGGACCGATGAGACGGACCCAATATGTGCTCGTCTGTTTGTCCTTCCCAGCTATATCCTAACACCCTAAACCACCTTTTACTTCCTGAATCCTACAGAGATTCACCCCTCGACTCGTTCCTCCCTTATACCGGCGTAGATACCGACGCCAATCTTAGTTTGCCGCTTGCCGTTATTGTGCGATTTGTGTCTCTGTATTTGCCACAATAACATTTTTATTAAATAATAAACATATTTGTATGGGTATACACGAACATTTGCACACACATATACGTATACCCATATTACACCTATATACACACGTGGATTCATCTACCGGTTATTGCCACTAGCCCAAAAATAGAGACTTGGAATAAGTAAGGGAGAAGATCAGCGGCCGAATGTCAACATTTTTCTGTTTATGAAATTCTTTATCAATTTTCTTCTTTCTCTCCTTCCGATTTCTCAGCAACAATATTCCAATTCCCAAAAATTCATTCCCCAAGTTTTGTCTCGTTGACCCGTCTTCTGGGAAAACGCATCACATAAAATAATTTGAGCTCTCTCCGTCGTACCTGCAGATATGCACCCATGTTGAAGGAACGTTGCATAGGATTGTACTCACATTAACCTTTTGCTCTGGGACATTCTCTCTAACAACGATCCTTGTCACGGGCTTTACTCGGCGTTTTCTAATCTCAAAGTATTTAGTAGCTACGTACCTTATACCCACCTATCCTACCTACGTATACCAGCAATGCTCGGCGCACCAGTTTCTACGGGATTACACGTGATCCGGCTGATGTGGTCAAAGGGTCGACGTGTCATTATCGTTTCTCTACGCGTCCCCCAAATTTAGGGTGTATCACGTAAGCTCCGCATCTCTCTTATAACTTACGCCCTACGCACTGCAACGTGCGGACCTTGCATCTAATTGCCTGGTCGAAAGTAAAACATTAAAAATTCACACTTAGCTACTAATTAATTATTTCGATTCAGGTATGGAGTTTTGCTAATTATCAAACACGTCGCTGGTGTCGTCCGACCGGCTACGGAACGCCCTGACTTTAACTTGCAACGAGAAATTGGCGTCGACCGCCAGAATCGAAGCAGCTGATTCCGCGGCTAAGGGATAACGCTTCGGGATGAAGGAGAGCGAGGGAAGAGGGCTTTGATGATTCTGTTTGAAGCTTTTCCTTGCCTGCCCGCCTGTACTACGTGCAGTATCTACTTATATACACCTACCTACTCTCCATCAGAAACACCTCGGCTGTCACCTTCCCGAGAGGACGACGTTCCAGAAACTCCTGTTCCCTGGATTATAACCCCGACCATCGCGCGTTATTCGCCTGTAACCCACCTTCCGAAACCGCAAGCCGGACAGCCATTATAACCAGGCCCCTTGTTCAAACCACCTCTAAAAGCCCGCTGAGAGCTCCGGAATAATTAGAAATCCGGCCCGTTCCTCGCGTATCAATAATTATTATTATAATTACCATAATAATAATAAACCTACACCTATACCTTAATAACGTCGAGAACAACGAAATCCTTCCAGCTGTTAGTGCGACCATTAAGGATACTTCTTATCGGAACTAATTCTCTCTCGTACTGTTAATATCGCTACAACAGATTATCCGAGGCAACAAAATTCCGCGAAACAAAGTTTTTTTTATATCATTAATAAATTTGATAAAATTAAAAGCTCGCGTTCGTCAGTTTGTTAATAATTATCGCGGTTTCGAACAGAGTTTGCTATAACTTTGTAACAAAATGTTAATAATTAATTACCCAACGCGAAGTTAAGTGACGTGTGTTTGATGTCGGTGAAATGATGGAAGCTCGATTGATCGGTTAATTTAGAGGCGCGCTGTCGTTGATGCTGTAGGAGCCGCGTTCGGTCTGAAGGGACGGGAAATGGTGGTGGCGGTCCAGGGGGATCAGGGATGCTGTGCAAGGCATACGTCGAGTGGCTTCTCTCATGGTTGTGTTCACCGTTCGGGCTTTACCTTGTGCTACGTTGTTGTAAAGCTTCGTGATACGGTAGGCGGCACAGCCCTTTCCGCATTAATATCTGGCAGCTCTTTCATCTGTGCGGATGATTATACGACTTTGCTGTTCTAAACAGCAAGTCCACCTGTTAATCTCCCTTCTTCATTCTCCTTCCCACCCCTCGCAGCCCTCGATTCATACGTCGAGAAACCAACCCACCCTACTTCGAAATACCAACCTTCGATGATTCAGCCGCGAAATAATTACGCCGCGTTTGCGGTCAGAATTTTATGGAAATAAAATTCAAAAGCTCCGATAGATTCTGAACGAGTCACTCTTGGGAGTAAAAAACTGAATATCAAAGACAATGTACTCATATAATATTTCAATGAATTTTGCTGTCCATTTGTTCGGCAATTTATTTATTACTTTGAGAATAAGTTAAAAAGCGAGGAATTCTTCTCGCGCGATGTTACGGGGGTGATTATAATTCGTCGTGTACGATATACTTTGGCGAATGTGGAGGTTGAAATGTTGCGGGGAACCGGAACTATACGTGCATACAACTGGCATAAGCGGTAGTAACATTCGCTTAACGGAGTCAGGCATATTATGGAGATGACACATATCATCTTGGATGTTGTTCAAAGCTACGCTCATACCTTAAACTTGGATCAAACTTCACTCCTAGGTGTTGGAGAGAACGCAGAGTCTGGTGTGCATAATTCATTCGTGCGAGTAATTAATTACGAAATGAGGTAGTTGAAAATTGAAATTATTAATATTTATTTCACATCGACATGAATTCGGAAATGAATCGACGTTCGGCGTCGAGATGCTGGTGTTATGTGGTTGCGTGTAACATAAAAATCAGAAAACTCAGGAGTTAACCATAGATCATCGTCTGTCAAAAGGAAATGAATGGCCCGTACGGATGCCTCGAGATGTGTGGCCCAGACTTGTGTCATTCTGTCCGCCCAATGGACCGTAAGATACCTTTCCTCCCGCTAGCTCTTTTCCCGTTCTCTTTTCTTACAGAGTCGAATCTCTCGCTAGCGAGAAGAACCCCCTCCGAATACTTTACTACCACCGTGCTGCGCCAGGAAAAACAGGAAAGTCTCGTCACCGAGTGCGATTTGAAATTCTAAAAGTTTTACGATAGCTGCTACTGCTGCTGCTACTGCTTCTGCTTCTGCTTCTGGGCATCTATTCGAGGCATGCCAAAGTATGAGTGATCTTTGCTGACTAAAAGTACTTTAGCTTGAGGCGAGGGTGGTAGATTTCGGCTCCTTCCACTAGACTCGGGATAAAGGAACGAAAATTTTTTTTGGTGGTTCAGGAAAAATCTCATTGAACGTAAAGCTTTCATCTTCTTGTTTCAACGGAACTTATAGAGAGCGAGTACCTCAGTGACGAAAAACGCTTAGGGTACATCCGAAAGATCTTGTTCACTTTACTCTCCTCTTCTGGATCTTCTACTCCCTTTTGTATAAAGGATATACGTATAATAATATACGGTACATTGTGTATTGGGTACAGTCAAGCTGATGGCGGCGAGTTGTTTAAGGTGATGCACTTTCAGTTCGACGTCTTTAACGAGACGATGCTTTGTCTAAAACTTCTTTGACCTGAAGTGAATTGAAAGTATTTTCACGTAACTTTATTCACGATCTGACTATATACAGCTATGGGAGTTATTATCCAACCAGTCGCTTTTCCCCGCACGAGTTCAATTAGTGAATTAAACTCGTAAGTCTGATGCAGCCGCGCTTTGATATTCGCTTCTTCTATTATTTACAGATCTTTTGTTTGAGTTTCTTCAAATTATAGGGGCGTTCTTTACCAGAAGAGATTGTCTGTACTCGTTCTCTCACTCGATTTTTCTTTTCTTTTTTTTTTTTTCAACTTTCTTTGCAACTTGTGTATTATACAAATACAGACACGCCTCTGTTTTTATCATCTTTACTACGCTTTTACAGTTATCTAGAAATTTTTCCGCACAAAAATCATCGATATAAAAACAAAGCAGAAGAGAAATAAGAAACACCATATCCGAGGGGTTTGCCTCCGTATCTGAGTTTATGTATACGCGTAAGACGGTTGCATCGTTTTGCTGAACGAGAAATTCAAGCTTACGAAAGATTAAGTCGAGTGACGTAAGCGGTAGCTTACTCGCGGCCGCCTGTAGAGACTCGGAGACACGAGAAACACCAGAATAGTCGGTTCTCCATAGTTACGATCCTCGTGTGCAGGAGTCTCTCAAGTTTACCCACTCAAATTAGCCAAGTGGTAGAAGCGCCACGTAAAATGAGATTATCATAATCTCCTCAAGGCCTACCACAGCTCACCTCCCCTCGCCTAGCAAAGATCGTTGCAAGACATATCATCCCGTGCGAAACAGATCATCCGATTTTTGCGAATAATTTTTTTATTTCCAAAATTCTATGCTATTCAGACACGCTGCAGGTAGGTGCAGATTTGAGAGAATAATTAAAAAAGGGCGAGCATATGCCCAGCACTCGTTACTTATATGGTACCCCACCTTATACATACATTTCTGAGCAGTTCTGGTAACGGTAACGTCGGTACAGGATTCTCCATATAGCTGCTGTGCTGGACCCATCGCATAACTTAATCCCTCAGTATTTATTCACATAATAATACCTTGGAACATTTTCAAGAATTATAGCTGTCCTTGCCTCGACGATAAATGAGTTCAGAGGATTAGCTAAGCAGTGGCTCAAAAATGTTATAATATACCAGCATAAATATTCATGAAAACCATTTTAACATTTACCCCCATGCTTTCCACGGCCGAAGTGGACTGAAATTGTTGATGGTCTGGTTCAACGGTACACCCGCATATACCACGACACCGTCGCACCCCTTTCTCTCTCTAAAAAAAATTTCTACGAAGAATTTAGTTGAGAAACTTGCGAACATCTGAGCCTCTGATTAATACCGGCCTAATTTTTGTCATCGAATTTCACAAACGGAAAAGATGGGGAGAGAAATAAAAAATTAAAGATCGAGCATTTTCATTTGGCTCAGTGGAAGCTCTCGATAGTGCATCGATGGGTCAGCCACAATTTCATCGAGAGTTACACAGCTGCGGTAATTGCTGAGATAAATCTCGACCGAGAATGATGGGCAATAAGGAAAAGGCACAAAGGAGGCGTACCCGTTTGGAAACTAACTCCATACTCTGAAATCACAATCAGTTCGTTCTAAACGTGCACCGTATCGTTACGAACGACTTGATCACACGTATCGAATTTATCAGTTCCTCAAAAAGTGCACTCGGTAAATTTTGATTGCATTTAATCAGCTACGAATGAAGTGGGGGGAAAAAAAAAGGAAATCGGACGAGCTTTGCTGACGGAAAATTTAGTTATTCCGAATTCTTTTATAGTTCATTACATGCATAGATAACAGCTGAAGCGCGACGCGCGGCTGATAACGCGATAAACCGAGGTTAAACCTATGTTTGGCGAGTGGGTTATAGGTTAAACGGTGAGCTAGGGGGTGCAACAGGTCTCGTGAACTTGGCTGAATTTTCTGTTCCAGGGTACGCTCTCTCTCCCCTCCGCTACTCCACTTCCTCGCCCCGTTTCAACCTCGCCATCATTAGTCAATGTCGACGCTTGTGGCACGTGAAGCCAGCACGGTTACGGACGGCGTGTAGCTGAATGAGGTACCTACCATCTGCTTCGTCAGTATATCTGCCCGTTTGTTTGCGATTTTTTTTTTCGTTTTTTTTCCATGTTCTCTCGCATTTTTTTCCTCCTCACTTTCTGCTTTATATTAATACGTTACGTCAAATTACGCAAACATCGAGTTGACTCGATGCCACAATTTCCTCTAATCTTAGAAACCCATTTATTTGATACGGTGATCGAATGATTTATCTCAATTGATTTGAAACAGAGACGTTTCCTGTGCTTGAATATCGATATGTAATGATTAAACTTGACGCAAACTCTGCACCTGGGCCTTTGCGTTTAAACAAACTATTACTAACTGCCCGATGACGCGTTCAGCTATCTCAGATCCAGTGAAACAGCTCCACTTCCCGCATCAGATATTATACTGTTACTGTGGATAACTTAAGACGCTACTCAGCTGCCCATGGATCACCGCGACTGATTCGGACACGTGTTCGTCATTAGTCAGACTCTCAAGTTAGAAAGAGCGGACTCGAAATGCCGCGAGAGCGTGTTGGACACATTCACGGTTCAATTGCGGAGTGCTGCCACCCGCTGGCGAATATTCAACCCTTTCTCCCCCCGCAAATAAGTTTCGCTCTTCTTTTTTTCTTTCGTTCTTTCCGCTCCACTTTCTCCTTCTATCCGCGGGGCGATGAAAATTTGCTGATTTGCCTGCGGAATTCTGGAGCGATGAAAATTATAAAAAGTGATTTAATTGACGCGAATGGGAGATGGGAGTGGGAGAAAAACGGGTCTTCATCTCGCTAGAAAGGGTTTAATAAATAGGATCTACCGAAAAGCCCCCGGAGGTGTACCCCGCGAAATTCAGGCGGCTCGAATCGTCGAAGAACAAAGCTTGATTTATCGTAATGAGTTTGCAGGAGTTAAGAGGTCTGGACTCTGAACGCCCAGCCCTCTCTCTCCCAAGCTCTTGGTCGATACGCGGGGTACTCTACCCGCTGGTAGTGCGGTTTGACGCCAATCCTGGCTTGAACCCCCGTCATAAACCCTTCTTAGCGGCTGCCATCCCCCACTGAAAACCGACCCCGGCGCGTTTTACTCCCTTCCTCATTCCATTTACAGTCATCTTTAAAATATGCATGAGCTCTGCATACTGATTATATTATTTGTATCACCCGCTACACTACGCGTTGTTGCTGTAAAACCGTAAAACCACTTGCATAGCCCGCGAATTACGCGCGCCTCTCTTCTAACCCCCATGGTTATGGCCTCGCTTCCTCCTCGTTGCATTTATTTATTTATATTATTTTTTTATTTTTCCTACTTATTAAATTTTATAGCACTACACGATATTTTACTAGGGAAAATGAATGGAAGCGACTGTGCCGTGCTTATTATTTTTCAACAAGAATACGATTCGAATGTTGGAAAAGAGAAAACGATTAAGTGAAGGAAAAGAAAAAATAGGTATACGGTTATTATGGTACTCATATTTCGCATAAATCGATCGACATAACCCGTTATAGTTAAGACGCACGCGATATGTTGAGAGAAGAGTTGCGAGAACAGTCGCTTAATAAATGTCGATCAATAATCATCAATCACTCGGTGGTCTGTTTCCAAGAACGGAACTCGCGTGTCACTAACAGAAGACCGATTGACGTGACTCGACAGTGATGGAACAGAGTATAAGATCAAGTGACAAGTAGGTTGGGTGATTGGCCAGGGTCGGGTTTTGTCGAAACTCATACGACTGGCTGTCCAGATACATTCATATTGCGAAATACGATGACTTATCTCATGCTCAACACATGTGTTAATGGAATAATTCAGGCGATTCAATCTCGACAGAAAATAAAATGAGAGATAAATTTACAGTGAATTAATCACCGGGCGAGTTGCGTCACCTTTACGATATGGTCTTGTCACGTTCTTGTTTCCTAGTCGAAAAAAACAAGACGTTTCGAATTATTGACGATATGATTCGAGTAGATGAAGAGTTTCAGATATTTTCGACATATTTCAGAAAACTGTACGTGTATAATAGTTTCTAAAATGTTTCAATTCGGATCAATCGGCTGCACACGTATGTAAGGAAAAGTTAATCCGATCTTTCAAAGCTTCGATTCGTATATATATAAATATAGCAATCTGACGAGTGAAGCTGGAAGTAGGTAGGGCATGTTCGTAGTAGCTGCTGAGACGTAGAGGAGCGGGTGCCACGAAACGTATTGATTCCCATCCGAAAACGTCGAATTCATTGGGAATTGACGGGGGAGCCATAACTTCCATCTCGGTTTGACGTTAATGCTTCCTCTCGCTCATTCCCTCCCTTTGCCCCCAACATCCCCTACGCCGTCGACCCCCACTTGGCCACCCCATTTTCCCCCTTTGCCCCACAAAACTCCCCTACTTCGCCGTCGCCGCGCAGATAGGCAAGGGGGTTAAGCCCGCCGCGACATATTTATGGACATGGCGAGATGCTATCATCCGCCAGCACCCGAGCTCTGCTGCTGCACACCACCCTTTCCACCTCTTCGGCCTCACTCCCACAACCTTTGCTTTGCCCCGACGCTCCAACTTCGCGTTTTCAACCCCCGAACACCCAACCCCTCGCTGCTGTACAATTTACTTCGCAATTATCGAGGATAAGGTTAATATTTGACTGCAGAGCCGCTCGAGTAAATCTAAAGTCAAAAAAGTATCAGGGTTTGATTATACCAGAAAATGTTGGGGATTCGAGAATGTTTCTTAGTTTTAAACGCACCAAGATTAGGGGTGGAAATCGGAAAGACAGAGAAACGACAAAGCAAACGGTATTTGTAATTAACAACTTTTAGACGGACGACAATTACCAGAGTTTGGAACCGATTCTTTCAACACCCTCGTGATTATCAATTTAATGACTCTGCGAATTGGGATTTCCGTATCCGAATTCTCGCTGATTAGAAAACAAAATGGAAACAAAAATCGATGACGAAAAACTCCACTTGGAAAAGAAAATTTCGAATAGCGAGTCTTCAAAGTCACGTCGCTTAACCCGCGACTATATATCCTTGAGCAGAGTTCGGATTCTCTCTCGATTCACGTATAAAGCGTAAGCGCTGGGTTTGTAGGGTTTCCGAAGTCACCGCTAAGACAAACTTTTCGCGGCTTAAACGCACGCGAATTAAAGGCATCATAGATTTCCCGGAGAGCCCGCAGGATCAAGCCTAAGATTTGCGTCCACCAGATTACCGTGGGTGAAATGGGACAATGGGCGACCAGCTAGTCTCACCGACGGTGTAGCTGTAGGTATAAATAAGGATCGCCCTGTAGAGTAACCCACGACCACACCAACATCGCAAGAGGAACGGAGAAGAGAAGGTTCGTTCGTTCGTTCGTTCGTTCGTTCGTTGGTTTCTCCCATCGCAGTTTCTGGCACCGGGAAACCGGCCGAGCTACGACGGTGCTGAAGCCGGTCGGCCGTCCATCTTGGACGTCGCCGGGGCGGCCCTTATCTGTGCTCACAGCTCCGGTGCCGCTAGACGTCCGGTGATCTAGAGCGGCCTTCCCAATCCCCCGCGTCGTTCTGCTTAATTATACCCTGGTGATGGCCTGAGCTGCCCTTAGCGTCCTCCTCGTCCTCGTCCTCGTCTTCATCCTAACGTCCTACCCTATAGACGATTATCAGAGACCTGGTGAAATGCGTATAAACGCGTTACTCTAACAGATGTTCACCAATAGTTATACGTCTTTATATCTATCGCATATCGGCAACGTGCTTTCCTACATGCGAATTACCTGGAAAGTAGACCGCGCCCTTTCACCACCGGTGATTCGTCCAACAGCCAATCGGCTACTTAGATTCGGAGAGAATATGCAAAACGAAACAACGTTATAATTAAGTTTAGTAAAAAGCTCGTAAGCATGAAGATGCAATAACTTACCGCAAGTTCCATATACGTACGTATATAATACCATCCCATCTAATTTCTACATATGGAAAATGGAAGGCAACCAACATGGACTATACTCGACGCACGTTGCGACCATTGTCGTCTCTACAATATGGACACAAGTTGTAGCCCCCGTACAGTTTAATGCCCTTCATATAGATTGCCGGTGGACAGGTCGAGGGCGCATCTGCATTCAGATTAGCATCGCTCGGTGTTCAGATATTTACGAGCGGCAAACACTGCCCAGTTTACTTCGCGAAGTTCTGCACGGAGAAGGACTTGGGCCGGGAATGGTGCGGCGGATATTTTGCAGCGCGTCGCGTTTGGATGCTGAAGATTTTTGTTATACTACATACCGGTGATGGTGCAGAAGCGAGACGATCGTAGCTACCGGCTACTATACTTGCCTCGCCATGTTTCCACATAAAACTGCCCTTGACCTCCAGCCCGCATAATGAGCCTCTTCGATCCATTATTCATAGGATGCGTCTTGTCTTTCTGTTCCGAATCTTGCATCGTAACTTCCCCGTTACATCGCCCGATGCTGCAGCTACTACTCTTATATACTTCTTTGCCGCGATTTATTTCTAAGCCATATCGGCCGACGCTATGCAACCCTTCTTAACCCTCCCCCACCTCTTTCGTTTCTTCAGATGCGAAAGCCTCTCCCTCTCCCTCTCCCTTTGTCTTTGTCTTTCGGTATTTTATTTCATGGCTAAATTTGAAACTTTCTCATCCGAGCCACTGTTTCAAATTTTTTTTTTTTTTTTTTTACGTACCTTTTTTTTGAAAATGCGTTCTTAGCTCACGCACAGTGAAAATTTAAACGTGCCGACAGACGGCCGCCACGGTATTATGCAATGATTCTGAACTTTATTGTAATTGAATGAAAATGTCGGGAGTAAAAAAGTTTCGTGGCGTATATATCTCTTCCTCTCATCCCTTCGGAGCGAACCAGGGGGTAGTGGGGAGCCGGAGGTCATATTTATGATCTCAGTTTGAAAACTGCTCCCAGATTTCCATCACTCGTTCTCTCGTGGATCCCTCTCTGCCTTTCCCTACGTAGCAGCAACGGTAGCAACAGCAGCAGCGGCGGCGGCGGCGGCGGCTCGGGTAAAATTAAGACGCGGGGATATCCAAAGCCCAACCGACGACCATGACGTTAACTGTCGTTCTACCAGCCCGTCAAGGAAATCCTGCGAACTGAAAACGTCTAAATTGCGACATAATTTACTCCAAGTACCGCTGTTCTGAGCTTTTTATAAAACTTTTTTGGGGTCACGATATGAGAGAAGGCAAAATGCAAGTGCTAAGTCTATCTGTTTCTCAACAGGTCTGAAGTTCTGAATATTCTAAAACATTTGTGAACGATCAAATATGTGCGTGTATACAGTTGGGTGGTATCAAAAAAGTGGTAGAGATTTTATAAACGTAGAGAGGAAGTTTGATTACGGGACTGCGGAAACAACGGAAGCATAAGCCAGCTCAGAACGGAGTACTCACGGATTTCAGTGGTCCAAGAGGACCTATATTGATTCCTGAGATTGTCCAGTCGTGAGAAGGGAAGGAAAGGGTGGTGAGGGAAGGGAGACAGGGGATGGAAGGCACTGGGCACTTGGTTCACTGGACACGTTCATTGTCTCCTCAGGGTGACCCTCCTCCCTTCATGATCATCAACTACCTCACGTTCTATTGCCTCGTGGTAGCGGTCTGAAACCAGTGCCAAGCCACCAAGCGCCAAATAAAACATAGTGAGCGAAAATTACGGAATCGCTTGGTGATTCCGGCTCGTTCTCGTCCACGTCCTCCTCGTCCTCGTCCACGTTCGCAGGACGAGAGAGAACGCTAATGTGATTAGTTTAACCCGTAGCTTCGAAATACAGAGGCACTCGACTTCGCTCTACTGATTCAATTATGACGTTGGTCGAGTAAAGATTTCTTCAAATACTCTACCTTCATCGGTATATTGTCGAAAAAATTTCATCCGTATCCGAATACACAAGTTCCTCTCAATTTTGCTTTCGTATAATTCATTTGTGTTTAATAATTTATGTCCCCAAACGAATTTCTCTAACTTTTATTCTCGATCATCACGGTACGTCGCCAGCTATACGAGGAATCGGACGAAACAATTCGCGTAAATTTATTTTTTATAAACTCAATAGGATTTCATTTCACGTTCTCACCACCTAGGAGAATATTTCTTTCCCTATACTCGCGAGCTTTTTTCTTACGAGCCGAGTGCTCGAGACGTCGGAGATCTTGCATAGCTGGGGAAGAAGAGACCCGTGGCCTTTGGGGGACAGTAACGGAGTCTTGTCACACGGTTGTCTGTGCATAGAAAATTACACTTTGCCCAAGGACCTCCGCCCTCGCGCTGAACGTATACATGGATAACTCTGCACCGCTGTGGTGGAAAACTCGTGAAATGTTAACACCCTCTTACTCTATGGCTACCTATAGGTATACGCATACTTATCGAGAATACCTTGGTTACCGGTTGGCTGCCTGCCTACTCGGGGTACCTCGTTTCTTAAACCATCCGTATAGCCTACGTTGCTAACCCCATCCAAAGGGGTATTCCCTCGAAAGAACTAGCGGTTGGTTTAAATATTACAGTTACCAAGTTAGAATTATACAAGAGTGGGTTGGCCGTCGAAGAAGAAGGCTCTGCCTCTTCACTCTTCTCTCTTTACCTCTCCGCTTCTTCTTTCATCCTTACCCTTCAGTTAAAAGTATATGAGTTGCCTTCGAGATGGGTACCTACGAAATGGGTGATGGGGAAAGGGTGAAAACTCTGGCAACGAACGAAGGATATTCACTAGACGGTAAACGACTCTGGGGCGATGGTACGGATACACCAGGCAATTGAACTCCTTTCCGTTTATTGCTTCTAATTAAACGACCGAGATATTTCTACTACGTTTCATTAGCGTAGCTGAATGGAACGACGGGTTCCTCTTCTAACGTATCGTTTCTCTTTTAGAAGCTCATACCTGCAGTGTCTACAAAGTACTTGGGAAAACACGAAAACCAAATTTCCTCGTTACCCAAAACGATGTAAAACGCTATCCCCGTATCACCCCCCTGCACCCTGTTCTATCTTTTCCTCCTCTCCGTTTCTCGTTATACGTAGTTATGGAATGATAATTGTATCTTTAATAGAAAAGAGAAGACAACGAGTAAATAACTAGAAAATTTATTCCAAATCCTAGAGTATTAAAAATGGTGAATTCGAAAGTCCTCTTTTCCGTCTAACATCGGGAGGGAAAAACCGGCGTCTCTATCCTTAATCGTGGGTAATAATATTCAGAGACAGAACTTTCTTGGAAAACTCTCGGGTGCGCGTAAGGCGAAAGCTTTGCATTCCGATTATGCGACGCCGTCATATACTTGCAAGAGATGAACGGATTCAGAGTTTTCGTATATAGTAGTGAGGGCGGTTGCGGAGGCGTCTGTGGCGAATGAGAGACGGAAGGGAAGTAACGCTTTGGTTGTTGTGTATACCACAAGATGCGGTGGTAGGACGAGACGGCGTTATAGACATTGAGAAGAGAAACCTCGGACCGGCATCTCCTCACACCAGTGAAACGCCAATTCTAATTTTGTACTCGATGGTATATAACTTTAAACTAACCTATACCACGTTGCCTAATATCGTAACGCGGCGCGCGAAGAACCGCACAATAAATCTTTGGATTCATTATCATAAATTGGCGACGAGGATGAACAGTCGACGGACGCGACGAACGACAGATCAAAGCAAAAGTGAAATAAGTAGGCCCCGAGACCCCAACACCGATGACATTTCGTACGAATCAAAATTCTCCCCTCTCCCCCCTCCCTCACTCCTTCCTCCAATTTCACCAGAATTACGTAACTTTTTAATATACAGACATCGTCAAAGAGCGTCACTTATTAAAATGACAAGCTGAAATATTATAGTGACATTATACAAATTTACGAGGGTGAAAACTGAAGGATTGAGTACACGATATCATGCTCACGTTTCATTCATGTCAAAGGACCGTGCGGTAGGAGATCAGGCGGTGTTATTTTTGTGTCAGCAGAGAAACAAAAAAAAACTTCCTTTCGGTTATTATGCCTGCTGTACATACGTGTTATCAAAATTAGGCTCGAGACTAAATTTTCTGTTCTTTGACTTTTGATCTCCTACTCTCTCTGATTCCCCCTTTGCCCGCCATAAAAATGATGTTATGTTTCAAGATGACTCAGATTCTACTGATGTTGTACAGATGATTAATTTTGTTTCGAGTTGGTTAGGCTGCAGTCTAAATGCGGTGGTCACTTATCACTCCATAGTTCGTTTTTGTTTTCTTTATTCTTTTTCTTTTTTTCTTTCTTTCTTCTCTTTTTTATTTTATCACCGATTGACAAAGCGAGTCAGACTTCCAGAGTCACCGAGAGAAGAACCGGATGAACTAATGGACAGCTGCAAAGCTCCGTGATGACTCGCTACTTAGATTCAGTGATGGTTTTACCCGTGGACAATCTGTCTCCAGAGATTCGCTTAGACAGATGTCGCAAAATTAAACTCGTCTTATTCCACGCGATCATATTTTAGTACTGCACGCGTTTTGCACGTAATGATATGTGAAAGTAATTTTTTTTCTTACTTTGCCTTATCCAATCCTATCGGGTCTCATTTTTTAATGTACAGTCGCCAAAACTTCCTGCGAAATTTACGTACGTATGAATAGTTTACATGGACTGTACGGATGTGAGTAATGAAAATATAACCAAGTATTGTTGAGGTACGCCTGCCTTGTCTACGGAAATAATCCATCATCTCTAGGTATAATTAGTACACTCGAGTTGCGTGTAAATAATAATTACTCAGAACAATAATTATGCGTGAGATGCCCTTGTTACAAAGGCAACGACGATCCGTTGGCCCCATTTATTTAAACGGTAAAAGTCACCTGCATCGACGGCTACCGGATGTTATTTGGTAATCGATATTTCAGATATGTCATTATACACGTATATTTTCGATCGCGTGATATCAGCTTTAAAACTGATGATCGCAATTTAACGTACAAATGATTTTGTTTAATTGAAAAAATTAATTAGCTTACGATTATTTTTTTCAGGGGAATCTTATGCGCGCGAATGTTACGTATTATACATGTTAGTTTTAAAATTATATATCAGGTATGTGAGTCGTTATTAACGTCTGGCGCGATATTTCCCTCGTTAATTAGTATGGCTATACAGATATACGTTGTACGTCAAATTAAATTAAGCTTCCCGCAATTCGCACAGTGGGAATTAAATCGGTTTTTTATAATCGTACAAACTGATGAACGACCGAAGTACACGCGATCTTGAAATGAGACAATTATTCCACATATGAGAATATCATATGTGTTTTCGAATATAAGAAAAATAAAATATGTACAAAATATCTAAATAATTCATGATCGTAGACTCGGCGACTCGTCGTTTGATTTCTCCTTCAACTCTACACCCTTCACGTGACGTCACGGGGTATGGTGCAGCTTGTATCGATTAAGTGGACCGCGTCCCCATGAACGTCAGACGTGCGTCTATCGCTTCATCTTGTTCTGGACAGACGCCACTTGATAAAAGCGCAGGCGCTGGATTTTCAGATTGAACCTTTCGCTTGCTATTTATGCGATCTTATACCTTATTATCAGTATCCAAAAAAAAAAAACAGAAAAAAAACACCATAGGACAAGAGTTTGATTTCTTTTTGTTATCATACAGGTCATAAATGAAACAACTTGAGGTACATTTGATTATTTTACAACGTGTTCATTTTTTTTTTTTTCTGATCCCCATAAAATTCTGTGAAGCTTTACTCGCACTTCGGCGTCGGGTGTGGGGTGTGGGGTGAGTTCAGGTCGTTACGAATGCAAGAGAACCATTCGAGCTACCGTCTGGACTTTCAACTTTGAGGAAAGGATATCCTCCTCGCTCGACCTGCGGCTTTCAGATGGTACACTCCGAAACTATATATGTATAATACAACGAAGCGGGGTCGGTATCTAAAACGGGGAAAGGGGGTAGGGGCGGCGCAACGTTCCTGTGGTAAGATATCCCTAGTGGACAGTATGTAAAGACAATAAGCCAAAAAGTTAGCTAGCGCGGGTGGTGGCCGTTCCAGGTTATGAAGCTCCCGGGTGAAGTCAAGATTGTAATTAGCTCTCTCTCCAAGTTTTGGCGTACCCGTTGCTTCTGCTTTGCCATACTAGCTGCTACTGCTACTGCCACGGGTATATTTGCATTCACTCTCCTTCCCCCTCCCCCCTCCCCCTGCCCCCCTTCCATCTCCCTCGTTTCGTTCCCTTTTCCCTCTTCCTTTTCTTCATCCCTTAGGTACGAGGTAAACCGAATACACACAAGGGGCTCTAGAAATGCCTAGCACGTATCAAAATTTGCTATTGTATGCTGTTGTGGAAACGACCGTGCGGTATCACGCCTTCGAGTTTGGAGTTTCTCATTTTTGTAATCCCCAAGTATAAGCCACGTTGTGGGAGTGTATATGGCGTGAAGTAGATGTATAAGTAAAGATTCAGAAGCAAGAGATTCTGATTCCAGAGACGAGGTACAACTTCTCAACATCACCCCTCTGTACCTACCACTGCCCTTCACCAAATTCGCGTGTATTACAAGCGTATATACCTATACGTGCACTCGAGTCAGACGGTCTTTCACACCGTGGCGACGAACGTGAGAAATTAGAGGAGAGAGAGAGAGGAGAAAAAAAAAAAAATTATGAAAAAATGGACAACTAAAAACGTTTTAAAAATATTAAAATCTCTTGATTTCAGTTCAGAATCACCTCTCCCTGTCAGTGGCAGAAATATTGCACACGATGCTGTGAATTTTGCCTTTTATATACGAGAGACTTGCATTTTTCCGAGCCACCGCGCGGTGCCTCAGAAACCGGAAATTCTAATTTGGAGATTAGTATAAGAGAGACAGCTCCGGATCTTGAAGAAAATCCTCCTTTTTCTCTTCTTACCCCCGCCGCGCGTTCGTGATTGTGTGCGGGTGACGAGTGGCACTCGGAAGAAGGAGGCATACCGAGAGGGTGGCTACGAAATTCACCAGCTTAAAACGTACCCGGGTGCGAGCAAGGGACGAAAAAAAAAGGAAGGAAAAAAAAAAGAGGAAAATAAAAGAATGCGATACCGGAGAGAATTAGGTGTCGTGGACTACTGGGAAACGACGACAACCCAACGCTGTACCGAAGACACAACGTTCTGGGATTTAAGTAACTACGAAAAAATCTTTCACGATCATTGTAATACCGTCTCAGACCTTATTCTGCGAAATGAAATATGGAAATTATTCGTTTTTTTTTTTTTTTATTTACTCGGAAAGTCTGAAGTCTCTGCAGAGCACGCGTTGAAATTTTTGTTTTTTTTGTTCGCCATGTAACCGCGTCCATCGATTGACCACTTCATTTTATGAAAGAAGTTGAGAATCGTTGGCTACCTTAACAAAGATCGGCTCGCGCGCCGTAGGTGGGGTTTTAGGGATGGCTGACTCGCCCTCTGTCTCTGTTAATGCATCGCCTCCGGAATGGCCGATTAATTCCAACTACGGGAAGGAAGCGACTATAACTCGTCTCCGAGGAAGCATTCTTAATCCGTGCCCTCTTTATTCTCGGCCGTTTCTTCGCCTGGAAGAAATCTACCTCCTATCTTTTTACCCATGGCTATGGCTCGCAGATTCAGAGTCACAGATATCTATGTATTTTATACGTATGAACAAACGGACGCTCGGAGAACAGGGCAAAAAAATTCGACGAAAAAAGAGAATGGAAATAGAAACAACAATTATTCATCATTAATGAATGCCATTTTGCAATTGAATGCGCTCGGTTGATTGCTAAATTCAACGCACTCGATGAGGATTAATTTAATTTCGGTAGACACCGGCAATGAGTCGAAGTTCGGATATAAAGGGTACCATTGCACACACGTGTCCTTGTTTACGGGATCCTTTAACTTTCGTTGGTATAGGAGGTTTCGAAGCACGTTCCACGGTAACTGTGGCCAGCCGTGAATAGAGGCAACCTGCAGAGATCGCTATCGGATCGTTGTTTATTGATTTGTTATCTGGTTGCAATCAACTTGTATCTTGTACATGTTTACCCAGAGCACAAGGCGGAACCTGGGAGTGAAATGTGCTAATTGGTCCGCCCAAGAAACCGGAAATCGTAACCGGGCACACGTATCAAAGCGAAGATTTCGAATGACGATTTTTCAATTACACTTTTCTTTTCCTCGCAATTCGGCGATGTGGAAAGATGTGAGAAACGACGTCCGAGAATGTTGAAAATATGAGGAGATGAACTCCCCGACTTAGAGTCGTTAGAGCTCTGGCTCTTGGTGTATAACTTTCGGTGTATGTAGTACGAGTTAATTTATGTAGAAATAATTTTGCAAGCTCACCGCGAAACGGAGACTTCCTTCTTAACTGAAAACAAATGACGTCCCGTTAAGCACCCTTAATAACAGCTAAATGTAGTCCATTAAACTGACCAAGTGCAATTGTTTCCCACCGCAAATGGCGCAAATGATCCTCAAAAGCTGTTCGTACGAGTTTATACACAGCGAATATTCGCGTCTCAACGCATCCGCGAAACGACGGGTATCCAATTCAACATCCAATTTCCCTTCTGATCCCCCCGTTTATAACCGTACACCTCGTACGGCATACATACCTGTATCGAGTTTGTTAGCTTCGCGCGCGTCTATCGCGTCGATATAGCTACGTGTATTATCTGTATGGGTATGTAATCTATGCGAACGTTCGAGAGCCATTCGTGTGTTTTGTTCCTTAGAGAAATCTTCACCGCGTTACATCATCCATCGGCATGAAATTTATTTCAACATATTGACACAAACCTGATAGGCAGTCTCTCTCACCTGTAGAGACGAGGTAAATGGCGTGAAAAATGTAAATCATATATCCATGTCTAACAAGAATTGTACATATGTAGAGAGAACGAGATGGAACTCTATTTTCTATGCAAGATAACGCAGAACGTATCTTACAACTGTACGCGCTCCGCTGGTGGATTTCAAGCATTGAAATTAGTGGAAAATAAGAAGAAATAGATAGAATAAAAACATTTCGTGTTTGTATAATTGTTTGAATTAAGTATAACGAATGCATTCAAGGTTCTCTCTCCTCATCTTAGCGGTGCCTTGTTAATGGGATGACATTTTAGATAAGCAGGTTGCATCGTTGACACTCATGGCGTGTGACGTGTAGGCAACCTGCTCGTAAAGTGTTTAGTTGAGGGGTTGAGGAGGGCTGGGGGTTTCCGACTGGAGTCTGAGGGTCGGGGCTTGGGGGATGGGGAGTTTGAGGGGTGAGGAGTACCAAGTGTCGAGTGCGAACCCGTGCGCGGAGTATGGGAGGGATCGGTGTGGTCTGGTATGGGGTAAACTACACGAAGTCTGACGGTAATAATTGAGTGCTGCTCTGTCTAGTTAGCGACGGTTCGCGACGCTCATCGCTTTATCGGTTAACTGACAGCGATGTATGACAAATCCATCCCATACGATCGTACCACCCTGATGACTACCTCGATAAACACGTGCACCGTTGTCGGTATAATTGCGAAGAACGAGACCGCGATTATATTTCGCTCGTCGAAATTCATAGCGACGATCAATTTTCGGAGATGAATTTGAAAAGGTCCTGATTAACTTGGAGATATTCTTGGATAGTTTTCAATCGTATTAAGACGCGAGACACCGAATCGAAAATAGGTACCACAGGTCGATCCTACGCTTTGAGCCGGATCGTACGTAAAGAAGAAGCTAGTCGGGATCGGGTGAGCAGAGATCTTGGTGGCGTCTTGGCTTTCGAGTGAATAATTAAATTACGCGATCCAGAGCCCCCACGGGCCCTGCACGCGGGTTCAAAGTTGAAATTTCACGCGCCATTGTTCAATCCAGTCGAGGAATAGGAGTTAGGAGCATTTAGGAAGCACCCAGGCAACGGGGCAGGCAGGCAAGCAGTCAGCCAAGGCAGGCGGACGGCCGTGGGGCGGTGAATTACTGTTCGAGATACCAGGAGATCGAGCCCACGAAGGGCGGCCCGGACTGAGACTTTAATTCCAGCTACACCTTACCGCAGTCGTTCTGTATACGAGACTCACCACGAACCCCCTCACTTTTACCCGCCATAAAAACTTCGAACTGGATTGATCGACATTTTTATATTTTTTCTTCATTCTCACGTCGTGAAGATGTGTGTCGGGGTCGATCCGAGTCGTCGAAGGTCCCGATACGTGATGCAATATGCTAATGCAACATATCGGAGCGCCTTGCGTTTTGGGGCTTTCAGTTTAAGAGTTTGTTGTGTGGGGCTGTGAAAGACCGCGAAGGCTTTAACGAAAGGAGGACAGGAAAGAGAAGAACGGGGGGAGTTGAGGAGGAGGTGTAGCGGAAGGAGTTTGTGGGTGGTGCGGCGGGGGATGGAAAAAGGGGAAACGCATTCTCAGAGATTATCGTGCTCGCCATCAGCGTATCACGGCGTCAGCCGACAAGATTTATATGTAGAGTTTATTGTCGCTGAGTCCGCCCTACTGGATTTTATGGATGTTTTTCGAAGGAGCGCTGCCGCCCGGGTGATCTATCGCTCTCCCTCCTTCCCATCCTTCGTTTCCTTCGCCAGGAGGAGCGGAACGGAACGGGAACGAAAACGGGAACGGGAGATGAGGAGAGGAGTGGAAAGAAGAGGACGGGATAGGGAGAAGAGAGACGCGACCGGAGAGAGATTCCTAATGAACGCTACGAACCACGTCGCACCGCGTCCCCCGCCCACCTTACTCTGCAGCCTGACTGCCTGCCTTGCCTTCTCTTCTACACATTAACCGAAGATTTATACCACGGAATCGCGATCGCATTTACATTTTTGTCGCATCACTATAAAATAGGTAGTTGCCGGCTCTATATCCTATCTGCAGGACCCGAATACCCCGCGTACCGCGGCTATAACGATATAATTCATAATCGAAATGGGCTTTGTCTTTACCCCCCGCCACCCCTTTACCCTACATGAAAATTCTCCTTTACCAAAAACCGAGATACTCTCGTGATAAATCAAACCGCGATAATTACGATACTTCTCCACGTCCGTAAGCCGGTGAAAATCGGGCGAGAATCCCAGGGCAAATAAAAACTGTATATATAGCATTGATGTACGCGTACGTTAGCAGAAAAAATGTCGAAATAAAAAGACCGGTATGATTTCACACGGGGAAAATTTGTCGTTTGGATCCACCGGTGCAAATATGAAATAAAAACGACGTGTCCCGTTCACGCTTAGTTCCGATTTACGTATACTCACGCAGCTATAGGTAAATACGACATGAGGACGGAGGATTTCACGTGGCACGTATACACGTATACATCACGTAAAATCCCACCCTGCACGTGTATGTGTGTATGTATATGGAGCAGAATCTCGTCAAGCGTTGCACAGCTCTCTGGGTTTTGGTCCGTGCCGGGAACACCGCGTAGCGCAAACACGTCGACGAAGGGAGATACATGGCGCCAGTATGTTACACGTGTTGCCGGCCCGCACGTACGGCTCGCGTCCGGCAGTCAATCGGTCTAATACTCACGCGTTGCGGCGGGGCGTCGCGACGCTCCGACTACATCACCGAGTGATTACCTCTCGAGCGTCCGCGCGCCACCCTATCCTCGACCGCGGCTGGTGCCAACCGTGTCCCACCCTATGCCGCTGCCGCTGCTGCTGCAGTCGCTGCACCAACCGGATGATTGACTCGCAGTATAAGCTGTCTACTCGCAACCCATATTAACCCTGTTTCATCCCTGCCTCTATTCAACCCTCTCGACCACCTCAATTTCCACAGTATTGGAAGAAAAAATAAAAACTACTCGTACAACAAATGCACATGCAATTTGAGTCACTGCAACTCCCGAATGTAATTCGAAGTACGGCCGAAAAATTAATCCGGCCAAAAAGGATATCCGGACGTTTTGATCTACCAGCTAACGCCAATTTTTCGTTTCTGTTCGGGCGATACCGATGACATTGATTGTTGGTCCAAAATCGAGATTTTTCCAAGACTATGATAGCGTTTGATTTTTTTCGATTTTGAGATCAAAAATGAAAATGAGGGTATTCTCATGCGTTATTGGAGCTGGGGAATCTGAATCTGTTGATTGATTGATTTAACCGTGGAAAAGATCAAAGTATCGTAAATTTTTGATTAGTGTTCGATAAACTTTTGGATCTCAAGTTTATCGTATCGATAAATTGAACGGGTGTGACGTGCGGTAACCCCCGCCCGAGTTATACCAAACTCCTTTTCCTGTTCCCTTATATCTCCTTTCCCTTTTCATTTGCACGTCCGCCCCTTTTTTGATGCCTTCTCACAACCCCTCGTACAGCTCATAGTATAAACGCTATATATTGCCGTACTGATGTAGCCTAGACTAGCATAGCTTCGCAAAGGCGTACATCACATACGTCCAACTGCGGGGTGCTACTCCGCCCTGAGTTATGCTCGACAATTATACCCGTTCGCCCGCGGTGGGCGTTATTATCATATTATACTACGTTATCCTCCACACCCCACCCCTTTCCTATAATATACTATACATGCGAAACCTATTCCCAAACGTCACTCGATAAAGTCGGCAACTAATCTAACGGCACGTGTGTTCATTCTACCCTCATGAAATTTAAACATTTTAATTCATGTACGCGTACACGTTACAAAGAGTTTTTGAGCTTGAATGGAATCTACAGATCTATGATAATTTTTTTGCTATTTATACATCTCTTAAGGGACTGTGATATTCACCCGAGTATACACGCATGTAGAGGATATCGTAGCTACTCTGATTGTGAGCTAATCGTCGCATACGTATGACGATGCGGAGTATTCTATGGGGTATGCGGTAGGATGTGGACGAGCCGACGCGCGGCGCTGCGTATCGCTAAAAATCTCTGAATTATGATAATGGCGGTAACATAATGCGATCCAATGAGGCAATCAAGGGGGTACGAGCGGTGCTGGCGGGATGTGGATATCGATGGTGTGTGTGGCTCAGCATGGCGATGGGAAACGTGAGCGCAACGGACGCCGGGCGTCGCGTCGCTTCGGTTCTCGTATTAGTGTTACTGCCGTTGAGAACGGTCGATCTGTGCACCGGACAATGCGGTCCACGTTGTATAATTGCAGCGTGGTCGTCGTAGCTCCGGAAACCCATTTCATCAATCAGCTGGCTAAATGTTCGAACCCAGGATCACCTAGTGGCGAATGTTCCCTTACAGCGGGCTATAGCTTCACGTTATATTCCTGCAACCTACGCTGCTGTTCGGCCACTTGAATCGTCGCCAGCGACTTGAAATTTTTAACCCCCTCGAACCGAATCCTCTTGGAAATCGTATCTCGTATATCCGCGTTAACGTATGTAAGAATATTCTCAGATTTTGATGTTTTAAATCATCTTAATCCCATAAACTATCCGGTATAATGACGCAGTTGGACAATAGCCGGTGTCGTAGTTACGGGACCACTAGGTTGTTAATGACCATAAACAAGCAATCACCGTAATCCGCCATGAGTCACTCTGGCTGTCCAGCCTGCCTGGCGAGGCAGATAGGACCACCTATACCTTCGGTCACGTGTGTAATAGTCAGCTTTGTATGTGTGAACGACACACACATGCGATTGTGTGGGGACATATAGCGTTGGTTACGGGGATTTTGTTGCAGCAAAGCTGAACCTTTACTACTTTACTTTAGTGAGATTATGGAACGGATATTAGACGAAAACTCCGTGGGTATTGATAGACTTGTACGGTGAAATGGAACCCCCGTAGGCAACGATATTTTGCTATATTTTTTTCCTCGGGCAATAAAGACGGTTTCGAGGTCCCCAAGGTCCAGCCTGAATAATTTTTATTGGAAATACGTATAAACCTGGTAGACCGTAGTCTGATTTTAAATTCCGAAGACGAGTTAGTTATGGGTACTCCTAATATCGTCGGGACAAGGTAGTGCAGAGGAAGTTGCGCAAAGAATTTACGGGAAATGTGGATCGGTTTGGATTGGAAGCTTCAGTTGGAGCATCGTCGATATCCTGGAGAAATAGTATCTAGCCCAATCCAAGGATTACGATATCGTAAATACAGCTTCGTATATGATATGGAGGCCATGCCATCGCGGCTATACTCGGAGCTGGGGCGCGCCAGCCGTCAGGATACCTTCGTCCACGAGACAAGCGCGTTTCTCTGTGGAACGCTACTGGTTCTGCTCCAAGCTAGCTGCTACGGGCTATCGAACGGCGGAAATCTTCGAGCCAAAACATTTTATGAGTACCGATATCTGACGTAGCCCATATAAGCTATACACATACACGGAATTTATATCGCCCTACCAGTTACGAAAAGCAACACCCTCAACTTCTGATCCCATTTTGCTTAAGGATAGCGTGTTATTTCACCAGAAAAACCCCTTGCGCTCGAGATATGCCCAGAAATTTTTATCCATAGGTCATAAATTCGGACAAGGAATTGATCGAGATTTCCTCGCGGTTTCAGGGGTGGTACGCGATGACTGTGTTTTTTTCTTCACCCATTTTATATTTGACTTCTTTCTCTTCGCGTTGACGCTTTCGGTTTGTTGTACCAAATTCGAACGGTGTTTATGATTCCTGATTTATAAGTCCTGTGTTTATCCGCGAGCCCTCCGTTACCCGGTTCTCAACGTTATTCGTTTCATGAGGTAACTTTTTCGTTCATGGTATTGCCGCTCTCTCTCTCACTCTCTCTCGCGTACGACGAAATTTATGCTGGGCAGAGAATTAATGCTTGACAGATTTGTAGTTATTACGAACTCGTGGAAGACGAGTGGGCCACTAGCCTCAGTCAGACCAACTCAGATCCAAAGCGAAGGCAGCTACCCAGCGATGGCGGCGGAAGTGAAGCCATTACTTATTATAACTGCCTGGCGAGTGAACGAGCGAACGGCGAACGGCAAACGGCGAACGCTAGCGCCTGTCAGGCATCCATCATCGCGACGAATGGCCACGCTGCCAATAACATCCGCGTCATAGTCGACCCTCGCCTCACCCACCTCCCTCTCTTATCCATTTCCTTTCCTCCTTTTCCTCCTGCACTTACCTATCCTATTTTCTACGGCCACGAGTGATCTTCGTTTCTTTTTATCGCTTCTTCAACGACCCTCTTCTTCTTTTACAAGAGAATAATTTATTTCGATGTTTTTTTTGGGTGTTTTCTTCATACCGTATAGAACGGTTACATAAAACCATGTACAATGAAGAGCACCACCGTCGAAACTTACGTGTGCACCTGCGGTGCCTCGGGCAATACTGTTACGAAACACGCTTGTCTTACGTATTTTACCTATAGCTGATATGCAGCTCGTAGGTGTCCACGGTTTGACGCCCTACCCTGCAGAGATCGACGAGATTCGGACATGCGCTACTTTCGAACACGCGATACAAAAAAGACGAGGACATAAATTCGGGAGACGTCACACACGTAATAATGAACCACTTGTACCAATTTCTATAGCTGAAAAGTGATCGCGATAAAGATTAACGAGTGAAAAAAATAATTTCTACGTATATGCGTAGGGGTTTATAATAAATTTAGAGAAAAAGAAATTAGAATGATAATTCCTGTCGGTATAAGCCGTTCTTTGCCACCCCGCGTAACCAGTCCTCATCAATTTAACAACGCTCGCCAGTTATTCGCAAGTGTTGTGAATTTATACGTACAGATATGACACGTGGGGTTGGATCGGGGTGAGGTGGGGAGGCTACCCTCACTCGATTCCACGTTGTTTATCGGGGTGGTGGTATGCCGCCGCAGCAAGCGCCCCACTTTTGAATCCCTCTCTGCGCCCAATCCTCTCTACCTCTCTATATCCAACCGTCCCGGCGCACCTATATTATCCCAAAGCTCTAGCTGTATCCGATTTTCCACTATATCAGAGGTTTTTGTTCAATATCGGTGATCACGTTCGTCCAACGGTCAAACTCACTACATCAACTATATAATCTACAGTCGGCCGGTAGAGCAATTTAATTTTTAACGAAGAGTGGCGTGCGTTTGGAAATTATTCTTTAATTAATTTGTGAATTAACATGAATGAAAGGAGGAGGGAAGCGCGCTATTCCCCGATGCCTTTTCGCCTGCCTTTTGAATGACACCAGTCGTTGGTATTCAATGTAGATAATAGACTTGCTACAAATAGCGGGTTCAGTAGGGTTAAACATCGGGATCAGGAAGACGAGGGTGAAGGCAAAGGGTGTGAGACGGAGAGGGAGGAGGAAGAGGATAAGATGAGAGGAGTTAGGTGGTGTGCCTGCGGCTCACGGTGGTACCTTGACAAATAACTCTCCTTCGTCGGGGGCCTGCATCATTTAATTTTCCTCAGCATCACCGCCACCAGAATCGATGATCACTCGTGGAGTGGTAGTACTTACCTATCTCTCGCTCTCTCACTCCCTCCCTCCTTCGCTCCCTTTTCTTCTCCTTCACCGGCAAGACGAATGAGAGTCAGACACCTACCATGAGAAGTGAGAAGACGTTTGGTAGGAGATCGCTTCCCAGGCGTTGGGAAAACGAGACGTTGCAGCGTACGGCAAAGGGCGGCCGACTGACTGTCTTCTCTCTTACCACCTCGTTCGACTGATCGTGGACCAATTATTCTCACGAAATTAACATCGCTTGATTTACTCAATCGATCCGTTTTATGTTACCTTAACTATCTTACAACCGATTTATCTTTCTTAACTCGGTGGAACTAAGAAACTATCGCGTTTAACTGGACCAAGTATGTTACGTACACTCCTGCAACGTAATCTCTGTTTTTAAACGCATTGAAATTTTTCCGAACTCGATGTCCCAGCGCTTCTTTCAACCCACAGAGGTTTCAAATCTCACCAACTCTGACCGATTTTAAAATCTATTTTTTTCCCCTTAAGGTGTAAAAAAAATCCAGGGTAATAGTAACGTGTCAGGAACTCTGATCTCTCTTGTATCTCACCTCCGAAGAATACGAACCAGCGCAGAAGTTCCACGTTAGTTATGGTTCGGTGGACCCAGAGGCGACCAGTCTTCCGCGTCAAGAACAAAAATCGTCGCGTTTCCATTACTTTTATTTATTTCACTTTATTTTTTGCTTCCCGTTTTATTTTGACATGATCACAATGGGAGTACAAGGAGAACATTGCGAAGTGGCAACGGTCGTAGCTGCCGCTGTATAATATCGTGTGGCACTTAAAGCGTCTTGGAAAATTAGAAATCGTATAGGGGACCTCGTTTCCGTATCACCTCTGGTGGTAGGGGGTGGGTCGCGGGCTGAAAAAATTAGTCGACGAATTCGCTGAGCCATCCTCGCCATTGATAGCTGCTTCTTCTGCTTCTGCCGCCGCTGCTGCGCGGGGTCTAATTTTGGAAGCGACCATTTAGTGATTCCCCGACATTTACAGCCTTCAATTTGCCTCTTCCGAGAAGGTGGGTGGACTGTAGAGGGGAGGTAGGAGACGGGAGACTGAGGATGGAAGATGTCAGGATCCGCGAGAGCGCGGGGGAGACAAAGAGGAAGGGAAATAGGAAGGAGAGGCTCTGGGCGAACGCGGAATGTTAATTAAAGCAGTTCGCTGCTCGATCTCGCGCTTCGACTAATTAGTCGCACACAATGCTACTGCTGCTGAAACGGAGACGGGGTGAAGGGTGACTATAAGGGAGCAGCAGCAGAAGCACCAGCGGAGGGACGAAGGCCAGGGCGATCGTTTCGCTGGAGGAGATCGCTTCACCTATATCTATATACGACCTCCGTTTCTAGATTTTATTCAACCTCAGACGTCAAGGCACAAGCTCAACCCTCCGCTTCACACGAGGAAAAACTCAAAAGAATGCTAATTTACACAGAAATCCTGTATTTCCACCGCGCTGATGTCATTGCGCAATGTGCTAGCGAACTAAAAGACAGACAGGAAAATGAACGGACGGATGGATCGACGGATCCAGGAATTATCTCGGCACTTGTGCGGTTTATTCAAGATAAAGGCGAAGGAAAAAAGAAAAGGGAAGGAAGGAAATAAGAAACGCCAATCGGGTAGAGCCGCGTTCAATTCGCTGGAGCATTGTCAGGCGGTGGTGTTCGTAATTACCTTCGTCTTTATGAAATCTGCGGCGTCGGTTCTCGCGATAACGAGACCATAGGGCGTCAAAGTGCAGAGACTTAACTCAAACGACAAATGCAAGCCTGAAAGCTGCCCTCTGTATCGGTGAGGAAAAAAAGAATATTGAATCGTTTACCCACACATCACTATTTTTTTTGTGATAATCCCCAGAGAAATCACTTCATATATGAACAGAAAAGTTAACATCGTTCTTTTAGGAAATAAGAAGGTTTTTTTTTTGTAATTTCACCACCGAAATTTTCCGAACAAATTAAGGGGTGAGCTAATGATAGGGTAATGAGAAGTTTGTAATCATGACTTCTCCGCATTTTTCGAAATCTGCATTGTCACCGGACAATGTCTGTGCGGTGCACTGGAGAGACACGCGATCAATGTTTTAAAATAATCTGTACAGGGGACAATACGAGAATCTGCAGGGATTCTAATACCGTTAAAGTCGGATCTCATCTAAAGTTACAAATCGCTATTCTTCCATGGCCGTGGTTTCGATTCTCTAAAGTTATGTTATGGCGCAAAGTAAGCGAGATTTATCAAGAAAGTTCGTATAACTTCGCCGCGACTATTGATGCAATGAAACGATTGGCTCCGGCTCATTTACCACCCCATCCACCCCCACCTCCTTCCCTCTCTCTCTTACCAACCGATACTTTTTATTCTTTACTCCCTTTGCCCCAAATTGCAGCTCATTTCAACCCTTTTTCGTACTATACTTTGTTAAGACTAACGCTAACCCGAAACTATTACACCTGCATTCCTAACTCGCGAAAACCAACACGCGTGCGATTATTGGAAAATAATTGAAATTGGCCGATCGAGGCTCGAATAGGTTTTCCGCTGATTTTTTTTTGTAATATGGGAGGATCAATGCCGAGAATAATCTGGCTTTGCAAACAGTTGTGACCAGCGTTTTTCTAGAATTAAGTTTTTGAATAGGTAGGGATACGTGGGTAATTCCCGAAGGATACAAAGGCCAGCGAGTATCCGAGGCCTAAAAGTGTCATAATCCAATCAAACAACAAGAGAACGTTGTACCACAAATGTAGTATATTATATGTATGGGATAGAAACGGGGCGTAGTTACGCCGAAGAAGATTCCGTGCGGTAGTCCCATGTCCGGTTTAATACGTCCCCAGCGTGGCGTAGACTGGCCGTAGCCATATACCAGGAGATATATGAACGGGATTGCAATCATGTCCGTGTTACTCAGAGTGTCCTGTTGGGATAAATATTGTATAGTTGTCGCAGCGTAGGAGGGAGAGGAAGGAGCGAGTTGGACACGGGATGCCGCCCTACTCCAGGAGAAGAGGAGGGAATGAGGAGTCTGACCGGGCAGCAATGGCTCCCACAAGTCGAAGAGCTGCGTCTCTTCGAATATTAGCCGATATCCTCACGGGTGTATCGGTATTGGTTCAACTATTTACGAGCCCGGTCGCGATTCGCTTCACCTTATATACCTACTCCTTGCGACTGGACTCGCGTTTTGGTCCCTGCGCATCAGAGGACGAACGAGAAAAACGGGACGAAACGGAGAACGTGGGACGTAGAACGGAACTACGTCCTCAAGGCGACCGTTGACCAACGGGATGGGATTGCGGAGGATGTGGTCCCTGGTGTACTTTAGCTCCTTCGACCTGAGATAATCTTCGAACTACGAAACATTGAGGTACAATGTAGCCACGTGGTGTATCAGTGCAGAGCGAACGGTGCGGCTAGGGAAAGAGGCGAATAACGAAGAAGTAGGGGAGTATATCCCAGTGTAGTTTGCGTTGCTTTACCGTATTCTTCTTCAACGCTCGTGAATCCTGGTTCTCATCTCCAACCCTAGCGGTAATCGTCGTTGCGACCAAGCGTACTGCTGTGTATGGGCGTGTTGAACTATAGGGGCGCGAAAGAACGATATTGTTTTTCGAGCCGGAAAAGAGACTATGGCTACTGCTCGGTTACGCGCGCGGCCCAACGCGTGGCCCCAAATCCAAACTAAACCATCCTCAACGACCGTAACGTCGTGTGGGGGAGTAGCTGATGGTGGTGCAGGCTAGTAGTCAGGTATACCCCCACAAAACTTTTCTAATACTACCCACAGGCGACTCTGTCCTAGATTACATTTCAAATTGAAACGTACGAACGTCCGCTTTTCGGATATTGCTTCGGGGAATTCAACCTCCTCATTCAACACCTACCATTAAATTATTTGCACTGTAGTTTTTCTCATGTAAACTCTAATCCGAAACTATTACCCGACAAAACTGAGACTCGATTCCTGTACCAGCCAAAAATTTTTCAAACACAAATTTCGATCTACCAAGAATCAGGTTTTTCCGATTCGAACAGGAATCCAAACCGTATAGGCACTGTTAAAATCGATGCTGTACGGGAAGGATAAGGCGGCGTTTAGTATCCTGACAAGTAGAACCGCCGGTTGTCTCCTCGCAGTATGAAACCGCATCGCAAGCTCTCGCATAGTTGTTACCCAAGTCTGTCTGGGGACGTTGGTAGCGGGCCGCCCGCCAACCCCTGTCCCGTAAACCCCGGACTCTGCACCTCCCGGTAACTCCCGACTACCCCACGTCACCTCCCCTACGGCCACGCTACAAGGGCCAGTATTTATGCACATTGTTGACTGGCACGTGAATTTATGGACGTCCGTTACATTATGCGTCCTGTCGCCTCGCTTCGCCCCGTAGCTACCGCATGCCTGGTACCGTCCCACCCGCACGCAACCAATGCATTTTGGGTTATCATTCCCGCCAGCTAATCATCAATCTTTTACTTTTACACAAATCCACCGATGCCATACAACGATTAACCCTTTTGCAATTCCATTCCAAAACTGCAATTTTATAACTGCAATCCCATAATTCTTGCATAAAGCATATCACGGTTCTATCCCAGTCTGCGGTCTGGAATGGAGAAATAACGATAGTCTGACATGTGCGGAACTGCAGTAAAAATTTCTATCACTAAATGAGAAAACGTATATTCGTAGTTAGTAGATAGAGTAGAACCCAAACTTGGGGATAAAGTTCTAAGGATAATTAATAGCCAGGGATGGGCGGAACGTGCTGGACGTGTCAGGTGTCCAGTTGACGTCTGACGCCCAGTGGTTGGTGTTTGCGAACCGTCGCCTTCCTTTCTTAGGACTACTACAGGACAAAGCATTTTGCCGTGGCCCCTCGCTGCCCTCTATGAGACAGAGTCCCGGAGTCAGAATATCCTCCCCAAGACCCCGGGGGTGATACTAGGGGTCGGACATTGTCCCGAACAACCACTGCCGCCGACCAAGTATATGACCAGATGCTCGACGATGTCCTGATTCCCCGTTTCCTGAATTCAGAATTCTGCAAATCCTATGGAGCCCCTGAATCTACTACGCCTAACACGTGCCTGTGACAGCTACGGAATCATCTTCTTCTTGCTTTTGAAAGACCCTTCGTCTTCTCGGTGCCACTCGCAAATGTCTAAACGTCCGTCAGTCCTTTCGCTCGACCGTCTATCGTTCGTACGAGATGAAGGAAAATTTCAGTTTCATCTATAACAGTCCACTGTTTCATCCACATTCTTCGTCGACGTCCAGAATTAGTGTCACGGGAAAATCTGATAAAATTTTCAGGCAAGACTGCGCATATTATGGAAAATGAGATACTTCCATCTGACCGCGGAAGCTTTTAGCGACCAAGGAACGATGCAGTGGACGTCGCGACGCTTCGATTATGTATGTAGCTATACGTTAAGTGTTACCTAGGTGGTCTAGGTGGTCTAGGTGGTGCATGTATTATGTAAGTAAGTATGAGGAGGGAGATGGCCGTCCAGTAGTAAGGTTACCGGTAGCTACTGCCCAGCTGCCCAGTTGGGTCCCCCGATGATGCAAGGTCCCCTGGTGGCTGGCGGCATCCTCGTCCGGACATATATTAACATTCTAACCAACCATTATTATATGCCGTTGAGCCAAGCCGAGCAGAAACGGGCAGCAGCAGCAGCACCGGTAGAGAAACGTTGGTTGGGAGAGTCGGGGCCAGTGTTGCGCACTCGGTCCAAGTTTACCAACAATTCACCGCCGCTCGCTCTATAATGGCCCCCCGTTTAATTTATAGTAGTCATAATTAATAGCTTTGTAATTTTCATACAGCCGCAGTTATAGTATGAAATTTATGGATACGTTTGCACATTATCGATTCGGGTTTACATCGGATGGAAATAATGACCTTTACATGCTACCCTATAATACCTGCTGCACAAATACAACATTGCCAGAAATATACGTATCTACACGTATAATATATACGTGTGTGTATTGCCATCCTTATACTTGACGCTACACGAACACACCTATACCACCCTTCTGCATCGTCGCCCACGCCAATCCTCCCCCTACATTCACCCCTTTTACTCCCTCACGGAACGACATTCCGCGGCTGTTACACGATTTCACTAAATAATAATGCACCCCACACACTGTATGTATAAGTAAATATTCCTACCACAGTAGAAAACTTGGAGACTTTCGGGTTCAAGTAGTAATATCCCCGTTACCGTCAGACACGCTCTATGCAGCGGTAGCGGCGATTTAAATCGGAGGAATTTTGAAAGTAGCCCAAAAATAATTCATTTCCAAATCCTCGCCTTTTGTTCCGACTTGAGTCGTTGATTTGAGTAGGTCAAGTCCGAAGTTCAAAGTAGCAATTCGGTGGTACGGTGAAAAAATTAGGAATTAAGGTAGCGCCTCGAGTGCTCCGGTTCTCCGAGGCGAGAAATGAGATTTCAAGAATGGTTTTTCGGTTCAGCTTCTCATTTTCAGGTGGGCATAAGGCCTACGTGTAACAAAATTATTAAATATCCTTCCATCCCCGTAAGTAGCTCGTTCTTTACAACGGTTAAATATAAAATAAGAGACGGGTGCAGCCAGGAGCGAGGGGTAAGGTGGGGGCTTACCGCGATACGGCGCTGACTTGTGGCTCCATTAGCACCCCCAGCCCCAGGTTCGTAATGTGTAGTATAATAAGAGTTTATGTGTCAGGTTGATGCGGCAGAAGGCTGCCAGACAAACTCCGAAGCATAGGAGCTGTTATATTTTCATTAGGACTAGGTAACGAGGAAGGCTTCAATGAATCCCATGGCAATAGGAACCTATGAGTTGCACTTTTCGAGTTTGAATAATCCTAAGAATTTATGCGATTTGTATCGCGTGTATCAAAAATTATACATTCAACGAGCATCCAAATTTGCTTTCATGAAACGTTCCGGAGGACGAATAATTAATTAGAATATTCATATGTTTATAAATGATTCTATAAATGATCTAACCTATACCGATCCGTATCGATTCATGGGCAATTTCTAGTGAAGAATGTTCAATTTATGCGTTTCCATTTTATTTATTTTTATCCATTTGCCATTTTGTGAATCGTCAATCCATCAACATCAATCGATCACGTTATGTGACTCCGGTTTACGAATGTGTCGTGATCAACCTGTCCTAAGACGGATTAAAGTTTGTGTCCTCGCGCATTTGGAACGGTAATTTTGTTTTATTTATTTTTTATATCCACTGCGAATCCACGAAGCAAATAGTTAAATTATTACTTAGAATTGCTTTTTTAATCGCGTGGGTATAATATAAAAGAGCTAATCGCTCATCAAGTGGACATTTTTTAACTGCTCATCAAGCAATCAATCGCTCGTCTATTTCGGACACACGATGACTCATCATTATGTATCAGCTAAATTTCTAACGATAAATTCCTTACGAGGTGAAATCATAAAATGTCAATGGATTCTCACGGTACGCCAACTTGTCAAATGCAATTAGATCGGATCTGACTATAAAAAAATGAACGGTGGTCACACATTCCCTTTGTCTTTCAAGTCAAAATTACGGTGTTCCATATTCCGAAGTGCTGAGTGATGAGATGTTCGATTTTGGGGTCACGCTCCGGACCGATCTCCGTAGAAATTCTATCTAGAGAAGCAAGAGACATTGCAGTCTAATCTTAGGTAAACTTAGCACTTGACTTAGGGTGATGGCTGTACATGTAGCTATAGAATATACGTAGTTAATGCAGACTTGTCAGAGTGCGAAGCTCTGCCCGTCGACCCAGCGGTAGCCAACGCGGTGGACTAGCGTGACGCGAGCTTGGTGGTGTGGACAGGGTGCTAAGAGGAAGAGGAAGAGGAAGAGGAAGAGGAAGAGTCCGAGTCTATCCACAGCTCTCCATTCAAGCTCCCCCTCTCTGCACCGCAACCTCCGGGTCTTCACTACGTCTACATCTACATCAATGTTTCCTGTACACGCATATGTACATACGTACATGTACACGTAGACGGTGGCGTTGCACAGAGTAGCAAGCTATAGGTACACGAGGTATAGTTGCGGCTAGTTGGCCGTCACCTCTACGTCGGCGGTCCCTTGTCTCTTCGACTGATTCAATTTGCCCCGCTCGTGGTTGTTTAATTACTACCCCGGTCGGAGTGGACCCCGAAGTGGGGTTTGCGGGGGCGCGCGTCCAGCGATTCTGGGGGCAAAAGGGAAGTACGGGGGCCGGAGGGCGGTCGCGGTGCCGCTAAGACACTAACGGAATAACAGAATAACGCTGGGGGCGCGAGCGGTGGTGGAGATTGTTGTTGATGCCGAAGTAACGGGTAGCCCTCAGGGGCCCACGGTGAGGAGTACGAGGAGAGAGTGTGACAGAGAGAGAGAGAGAAAGAGGTCGTCGCCGAACGACGTGTCTTGCAAACCAAGTGACCGCAACCCCGCGCCCCTTCGAACTCCAAACACCCTGCAACCCCCATTCCATTGCTCTCTGGAAGACGACCCCCTTCAACCTATACAGCTACCGTTCTGCCGACGTTTCAAACTACACAGCGAGTAATCGATACGGAAAACGTAGCAGTCAAACATCCGATCGACTGAATAATTTCGACTGTTAAATTCACACTGCGCCAGATGACGAGAAATTTTTGGAAAATTTCTGCTATCTTCTTCGTGAGTCCGGAGGATGAATGAAAGGAACGAACGACGGAACGGTGGAAATGGTTTTCTAAATTTATCAACCGGGATCGGCGGATCTTGTGTACCTCTATTATAAGACGGTTGTAAATTGAGAGATTCATTATCATAAATTGGATCAGAACGCTGCTCTGGGACGTTTGCCGCGTCAGTACTCTGGACGCAAAATAGCGTGATGGTATCAAAGGCCAATCTCTTAACACGCTCGCTGTCACAACTCACGTTATACGGGACCCGAAGAGCCTGGCATCATTTTATTTTATAAACCCAGTCGCAGCTCTGACATCAACTATTAATTTATTACATCTTTAAAATAACGGTAATCCTCAACGGTCTGTGGTCTCGTTCCGGGTGACTACTGACTACCATGTTGCTGGATATGTGCTTTATAACTATGCAACTCGTATGTGATGGAAAAATGATTTGTTAGACTTTTGGTACGCTGTACGTGAGTTACACCCAGCGAGAAAAAAAGATGGACAAAAAAAAAAAGGAAGAAGAAAAAAATTACCATACTTTTTATCGTCTGTTCCTGGAGGTTTCTTATCTGATGACCGTTTCGAGAGATAAGCTCGCGTATAATAATGTAGACGAGTGTAGGAATATAGAAGCGGTTTTAACAAATTATTAATTTGTAATTAACTAACATGCTGCCTATTTGCTCGAAACAGTGTATAATATATTCAAAGGAAATTATGCGGGCAATCGATGACACGTGTTTCTTGTCAGCGAAAGAACTTGACTCGGCGTTAAGCTTATACGCGTGAAAGGAACATGCGGCTGGTTTTAAACCAATCCTCCTCCTCTTCACTCTCCTACATATAAAACCTTTGGGAAAACGTTTTACGTAATCTTGATACACTTCACTTCAGCTACTTGTCCACAAGCGATATGGAACTCACTCAACCGAATGCAAGCCCCTTGCACCTGTAGCCGCAAAGTTGGTTGCTGCTATCCTTTTTTTTCAGCCTTCATGAACCGAGGGATCCTCATATCCGCGCTGATCAACGGTAATTTCGTTAATCATTTGATATTTTATACGTAAAACTTTTCGAACAGCTCGCACGACATCCGATAGATTCGTTCGTGTATAAAAATATTGTAAAATTTTCAACCACCTCTCACGGTCTTTTTTTCTTCTTTCTTATTTCGATGGAGGATTACGCTTCACGTTTACCCTTGAGGCATGATGAGATATGGAGGAAAAATCACGGCGTTAATATTATTCAAACATGTCCACGCATCGGTGCTCATTCACCGGTCGAGCTAGATCTACTTGTTAATTAGACGAGAACCGGTCATTACATGTATCTTGAAGCTGACGGTTGATCTTTACAAGATATAATTGTAACGTAAACTAGGGAATTCTATGTCGTTGTTTTTTCGTTTTTTCTTTTTTTCCCTTATCGTTATTCATCGTTGCCCGTCGCGCAATGAAGAATATGAAACACACGTATGTTTTCTGGGTAGACATGAGTTCTTGTCGTTTTAAATAAATTCTCTGTCCGAATATGAAATAATTTAATCGAAGCCTGAGCAAAAGATACTTGTACAAGTAGAATTTTTTCTCCAACCACGTCTAGAAGGACAATCTCAAAATATATGTATTCCAATTACCGCCAAGTATATTCCATATTATGACATAAATCGAATGATATTAACTCGACTCGTTTTTAAAAAATGATAAAACGATCGGTGTACCAATTATGTTTTTCCAATGTAGTACCTACTCTCTGTTATAAGAAATTACTTGGCTATAGATATATGTTATAATATATTTATATCTATACCTCCGTATGGATAACTTGTATATAAAAACGATAACGATATTAAGTTAAAGTGCCGATGCGAAGATCTGTGGGAGGGGTGCCGAGGGAGGGAGGGAGGGGGGACTTGATCAGGTATGACCGAGGAAAATAAGGTTGCACGGAGAGTAAAGAAATTTATGGTTAAGATTAATAAATAAGTAAGTGCGCAAGTAGTTTTATATATTCCCGTTGGCATCCGTTGGTGTCGTACTTATAACCTGGATGTATCGTAAATTTGTTAAAATAACGAACACGCGGGTAAAGAAGGATATATACGTATGCGCCTACGTAAGTATAATATAGGTGTACATGTGATATCTTACGTATATACGTAGATGTATATATTTGAGAGCATGAGAGAAGGGACGACGTGGGCACCTATATCAGTGCGTTTGACGCGCACGACAGCGAACCGTAATAAAGTGTAGCTGAACGAGAAAGCTCACGTGTTCGTGTTTAGCATTTATCGAAACTGCCACGGTCGTAACTTGAAAGTGCAGACCTGCCCCTTGCCCGTTCCCCTTCTTCTCTTTCTCGTCCTCGTCCTCGTCCTCGTCCTCGCCGTCGTCCTCGTCCTCTCCGCGATCTGCGTGTCGTGTAGATAGGTTTAAAAGCCGAACGTGCTGGGCTTACAAATGTTCCACAAGAATTGGAGTTGTGCAGTTGAAAGAGAAAGAGAAATGGAGAGAGGGAGAGAGAGAGAAAGAAAGGGGAAATAAAACAGAGAAGTGATCGAGTCTGTACTCCACCAGCTTCGCGGAGACTGCAAAGAGATTTAAGACGGGAAAAGGATGCGAATTTTTATCCTTCAAACACCTAAAGATGACTTCTCTCTCTTGGTTCGCATATCGCGAGTTATCGGTCACTTTACATCGTTGTGCGTACGAGCGATAGTATACCGCGCTGCAATAGTGCAGGGGCTCGACATTAGCAGAATTGCGATTGCAGCTTCGGTGATAAATTTTAGTGTATCATATGGTATGAGTAGCGTCGAGGTTGTGGAATGAATAACGCACGTGCTCGAGCGAGAAAGAGAGAAGATGACAAGACAAAAAATATATATATATATATGGTAGTAGGAGCGAGAAGACGGCAACTTGGTTCGTGGTGAAAAACGTCTCGAGGGTTTCTGCCCGGGGCCTAAACGTTTCAATGAAGACGACAAAATTTAGTGGCTGTCCGAAGTGGCGGCAGCCTGGCGGAGAAGGGCTCTCCCTGGAAACCCCGTCGCTGCTGCAGCCTCTTCTTCATTAATCGTCTTCATTGGACCGCTTACGCCGATAGCGATTCGTTTCAATTCAAAGTAGCTCATTCAAAACTCGAGAGTTCAAGTTAATAGAAATTAAAAGCAATCGGATACCATTTCCCAACTAGACACTTCAAATTTATCCCGAATACCATCGTCAATTTTTTTTTATATATACCCACACATTTTTTCACCCTTTTCTTTTGGTTCAGAACGAATTTTTATACCTGGGTAATTGGGACCGTAGGATGAATAAAAAATACGAAAAAAAGGAGAGTGACGAAAACGAAAATAAAAAGAAAAAACTTAGAAGAAAAAAAAGAAAGAACACGCAGGATCCCCAGGTGTAGCAACGGGCGGGAATGTTTAAACGGCGCTTCGTGCTCAAAAAGAGAGAAAGGGTGGGGAACGACATCACGAGGAGTCTGACAACAAAAAGGGATCAATCCGGCGGCAGAGGAAACATAAATTCACAAGGCGAGACAGATTTGGGCCGGGAGGAGGATGAGGAGGAGGAGGTGGAGAACGGGGAGAAACGTGAAGAGAGAAGATAAGATACGGAAAAGAACGAGAATAAGAGAATAAGAGATCGTTGGAGGAGGAGCGTGAAGGCGGGCGACTAGCGGTGTGATACAAACAAGATCCACTCGGCGACAGAAGGCGGTAAATATACCTACCAGGCTAGCTGGCTTCTTCTTGTGTATACTGTACGTTTTCTGGTATATATCCTTGCCATTTTATTTTGCAACGCGATAGAGACAAGTGGCTACGTCGAACTGTCGTATTTCGGATTGTCGTCGGGTCGCACGTATATGTATAGCCACCCCTAACCTTATTTTTTTTATGTTTTCCTCCCAACCTTCCCTACTATGCGTCACTCGCACGTCTGTCATTTAAGAAGCGTCGCTTCTCGTTCCCCGGAACCTCCTGGATTCGGAAATCAAAAGCAAGGATAGTTTTCCTCATTTTGCAGAGAGTGCGGAAGGGTCAGGTAAAACAGATGAGAATAAGGTAACAAGTGAAACTCGTGGATTGGAACTTGAAAGGCAATGACAGGGACGCACTTAGTACGTCACTAAGCTCTTGATCATTTTAGCCGCACTCGCCCAGCTTCGCTGAAAACTTTACTTTCCTAATTACCACACTTTACTCGGAATAAGACGCGCAATGCGGATATACAGATCTTAGCTACCGCGTTGCACGTTCTTTGGGGTGTATAAAATTAGCGTGCAATTTTCATTAACTTATTCATCACGATTTCTTCAGCTCAGATGAGAAGAAAAGATAATTATAAAAAAGTTCGTATGACCCAATGACCGCGAGGGCCGAGGGGACGCATTTCATCAATTTTCAAATAACCCTTCCACCACAATTTTTTCTCCCTCGCGGCCCGTCCTATTCATGTTGGGGTTATTTTATTTACGTACTTTTTTTTCCTTCTATTTGAATCCCTTATTATATTTCACCCCCAAGCAAAGGACTTCCGGTCGAGGTGGGGGAAGACGAAAGTTCTGGAAACCGGTGCCACAGGTTTAGGTGTCTCTTCGTCACAAGTCAAAAGTCAGGTGATATTCAATCCGACAAACATCCTGGAAAAAAATTCATTCGAGATCGTGAAACAGGTTTTTCTATACATTTAATGAACAATTTCACTGCTCACAGAAATGAAAATAAAAATCACAAATCGATCAGCAGAGGAATTCTGATTATGCACTTTCTTCAAGCTTCGTTCCCAACTACAGCTCAACGAAGAAGCTGATAATATTCTGCACCGATCGTGTTTCTTGCTCATATTTATCGGTATTGCATGCGTGTGCAGGAAAGTCAAGGTTAAAACAGATAAAAAGGATGATGATAATGAATAAAAAAAGGAGAGAAAAGTGGTCTCGGGTCACTGGCTTTCCTGTCCGTCAACTAGTCACCTTGCACCGTACGTCCTCCGTTCACGTAAGTCAGGCTTGAATATTATCTGCTAAAAGTTTGCCGCATGCCCGAGGTTTACAAGGGGCGTTCACAACGTAGAAAAGAGCTTAGCTCTGCTGCGTAACATATGCCAAAAGGGTTTCTTTCATACTTCCTACTATACTTACACTACCGAGGGGAGATAAGCACTCGTGTGAGGAATGCTTAAAGATATATAGCTACTGTATACGTATACCAAATGCTGTGGCAGGCTGCGCCTCGTCGACTTTTAACAAACTGGTGATGGCGATTTATCGTTGGTCTTATTAGTCTTAGCCGTCATCCCAAATGTTTCTTTTTTTCTTCAGTTTTTTATTTATTTATTTTTCCCGTATAATCTACATCTGTTCATAATTTGAGAGCTGTTTTTTTAGAGTACGATGAGTCGGAATGGTCCAGAATGCGATCCGGGGCGATTATATGTTACGTAGGAAATTGTGCCTGCGATAAATAAGATCCTGAAAATTTTTACCATACAAACAAGATTCGGGAATAGCAATACGAAAATGGGGGAAAAAGACCTCGTTCTCCACATAAAGAGTCGGAGAATCTTTTCTAGCTACAACGCCAGCGGCAATGAAGCGCGTCAAAAAGATGACGGACATCTTCGCATAAAACTGACGAGTGACTTGTGGCGCCTTTAGAAACGACTCTGAGGAGCCCCCTACATCACTTTTATTGCTCTGGTTCTCATTTTCATATCTCATGCAGCTTTTTCCCCCCTTCTTTTCTCCGTCTTTTTTTATCCTCCTTCTGTTTTTATCACCCCCATGTACGCGGATCACGTATCATCTCACCTATGCTTCTTACCATGTAGTTTAGCGTCCTGTTTATCATTCTCGTATTGTTTCTAACATAATTTACGTAATTGGTTCGATAATAATTCAAAATAGTTTCGGATACTCGTGTATAATTCTATTTGCGGACCGAGGAAGATGTCGGGGTTACCCTTTTGCCCACAGAAGTATACAATAACCACGTGGGCGCCTATTGGTCAACCAAAGTGGTTACCCTTCGATTCCGCCGGCGGTTCTCCGTTCGCAACGTCTGCACAGGGAGAGAAGATGCGATATAATTTATCGCCACCGTTTCGAATACCACCGCGATACGACGTGTCCAATGAGCCAACGTGTCTCTCGGTATAGCGCGTCACCTCCTATGGTGTTTAATTAAATTCATCGAGGGTTGAACAAACGCTGCTGTTTCTCCGTTGGTATTACTTTTATCATTATTATTATTATTATTAATACCGCTGTTGTGTTTCATGTAAAAAAAATCTTTGAAATTATGGAGAAACGGACATTTCCGTATACACACCGATACCATGTATCGGTGGCGTGTTTCATACCCCATACGTATTCATCAGAAATTATACACACATCCTAGGCTACAGAAGCGTCAGCAGACATACGCTTGTATAAGGGTGGCAGTCACGCTGCCGGCGACAGTGACTGACTGCTCTGCTCGTGACAAGAGACTGACAGGCTTATGTGCTCCGGTTGGGCGCAAGCTCTTTCTCTCTAGTGTTCGTTGTTAACGTATAGAATATGTACGTACGCATACATCTACGTATCTGCATAGTATACGTATATACGTACACGTTTGATGGTAACGTAAAATGTCCTGGGTATCAGAAGTAAGTGTGTATATATATATGTACATGTGAAGTGGGTATGTACAGATGAGTTTATGTACGTGTATATATAAATATAGGTGTATGTGCAGGAGGCACGCGTCTGTTTATGTAAGTGACGCGGAATGAGCGAGCGAGCGAACGAGTGAGTGAGTGACTGACGTCCCTCTTGCATCCCTCTATTCCCTCTTATTCCCTCGCGCCATCGGGAGTCCGCACATATACAGTCTTTGTTGCCTGTCGCTGACGTCACATTGCTGCCTGCACTTGACACTCCGCGTACGACGCGACGTGATGCTTCATGAGCTTTGGATTTAGCTCGGCTTGTGCTTCGACGATATATGTAACATTGCGCTGCTACTGACTCGCTGTTACGCTTCTGATGATAATGACGACGAGATGCTGTTGGAAGCTAGACTCTTGACGTTTACGTTACATACGCCTCTTTATCTTCAACATCGTTACCATCTCCCCACTCGAGAGAGAAAGAGGAGAAAAAAACAACGTCGAAATAATAAACCTGCCAACGAATTTCAAATATACAAATGTTCATCATCGAAGGCTTCGCACGTCCGAAGGGGGACTTGACTCGGCACTTATCGCTGGTACTAATTTTCTTTAGAATTTTCATTCAAATTTTCGACATTTCATGGTGTTGGCGATTTGTACACGTTCCAAATCTGACGACGTACTGGGGGTTCCCCGTAGCGTGTGAGTTATATATATATTGTGAATAACGTTGGAGTTTTGGAAAGGAAAACCCGACAGACACATCGCTTCTAGCGACGACGTCTGCCGTAGATTTACACCTTTGTTTTCGAGCTGCTCTTTTCTTCGTTCTCTTGGAGTAAGACGAGCGTGTAGCGCCTTTGGTACAGTGTCGTATAGTCGGGTAGTCGTCGTTTGCGGAAGAACCTGGAGAACCTCGCTGGAAGAAGGTGTTGAACCGCTATCTTTTCCTTATTCTTCCTTTTCGCCACTATACCACCCAGGAGCACGGAATCAAGCCCACCTCTTTCGTTTCGGGGGTGAGAAAAGAACCTGGGCGAGGTTAGGTGAGAGTATGAGAAAATTTATAAAACCCAACGGGCGTGAGCAAGACCTTTCTTACTTCGTCTAATTCAAAACTATAAATCGGGGGCATCTGTTGTATGTATGATGGCGGCGGGGCTGGTTCGTGAACGAGATGGAGGAAGAAGACGAAGACGAAGAAGAAGAAGAAGAAGTGGAAGTAGTAGAAGAGAGAACTGAAAACGGAGGGGATGAGATGGGAGGGGAAGACAGGCAGCGGAGCGAAGTAACCCAACAGATGCTGCACAATAAACACAATAAACACCTCCCGTCACTTCGCTCCATAAATCGCGCGAAGCAGCGGCCTGCTAGAAGAAACATTCAACCTCTTCCATCCAGTCTTGAACCTTCTCCTTCCCTCAACCCACCCCCGACATTTGCTCTCCCATCTATACAACCCTCTCCCCACGCCCCCTTTTTGCCGAGGCTATCAAAGAACGGATAATATCGTCTATGGCAGAGGGTGGGTTTCGTGGATTTAGTTGTAGTAGAAAAAAAAACGTAGATATTTTCAACGTCGCAGATTGACGAGAGATTTTTAGAAACGGTTTTTGATCACCGCGATCTCAGTTTCAACGGAATAAGACGCCCACATACTATACGTAGAATCGCGCAAGGTGTGGTGAATATAGTCGACGAGCGGTGGATTTTGAAGACGCCTTCGCGTCTTCTTCTTCTTCTTCGTGGGGGAGGAGAGGGTAGGGTTGTCGGCCTGGAAGATTTACAAGACTTTAGGCCCTGAGGGTTACGACTTGTTATTATATGCTTTAATTACAGCTTGCGGTAATGAACTATGTTTAACCGTAACGTGGTAGGCTTGGCAATAAATTAACGACACGGAAAATACTAAATCATAACTTTACTGATGCGGCCTAGTAGATAATCGGGATGAAACAACTGTATGTAGCGAACCGAATATAACTAAAATCAAAATTCGATGAACACCTATGTACACACACGATCGCGATACTGTTTTGAAATAAAACCGGACCTCGCGCAGAATTAATCTTAACCACCGCGGACAGCGTCAAAACTTCATATTTCGGATACAGCAAGTTTCAATTTCACGAATCACGCACTCTGTTTAGAATAATATCCACGGTAGTTTCGTGCACTGTGGCCGGTTGAGTACGCGTTTTAAAATAGCTTGGAAAAGTATAGAGTATATAGGTATAAGTGAGGAAAAATATATGTAACTACGATAACATCCACACGTATATACGCAGCGTCTACGCGAATAGCGTCGAAAGAGAATTTCAATTGCCTTAATCCCGATCATGACGTCGTAGGCGCTCTGACTAACCCCTTGCATAGTTTATGAATCCCCATATGCACGTTTGTGAGATGGTTAAACCTATACGTACATGTATACGACAGGTACTAATAATCAAGCAAGTTCCATGTGTGAGTGTGTTTGTAATCGAGCAACGGCTCTCCGCACTCACTGACACATCATGAGTATCACATTATAACATTATATCTTATCCAAAACGAAACCCGCATATAAGTCGGTGCACCAATAATCCTACATACGTATATAGGTAATGTAATGGTATATATTTCTATGTACCTACACCACGCGAACCACCCACGCGTGAAGAGCGCCGATATACACCGCTGTCTATATTACAACGAGGATTTAAGCGTGAGTCGATACGCGCACATGTATACATATGTATATTTATATAGATTTTACACTCTGTGTCTTCATATAAAACATTTACATAAATACACGCATGTATACGTATACGTGTACGCGTACCACGTGTACGTTTTATACACCGTAAGCAAGTGTATATTATATAGCAGTGCCGTTAACTGTGCGCAGATCAGACGGGGGCCCCCGAGTAATGGAGACATTCACACCGTTGAACGGACGAGAGAAGAGTTGCTCCTCGCCGGTTGCCCGGAGCACGAGCACCTCTCGCTGCTCTGCAGCTTCTTGACTAATGACCGTACCAAGGATCGCCCGCACCCACGTGAGCAGGGAAAACGAACGAACGACCGAACGAACAGCTACCAACGTGACGACCCTCTTTATCGGGTAGCTAGTTAAGGTTTGTCGACGGTTTTCACCATCTCGTTGCTAATTGAAAATCCTCTCTTCTCCCCCGTGACTTGAACAGAAAAATTAAAAATACATGCTCAGAGTTGGTGAACCCTGAAAAAATTCAACCGTAGTCCTCCGCGGTTGATTAAAAACGGTTAGGTCAAGGCTGACGGTTCCAGATCTGCCTCGATTCCTCCTCAGGGCTTGTTGAAACTTAAGAGAGGTGTGTTAGGTATTATACAGCGTGCGCCTGTGCGAGTCGCGGTATATAAAGCGCGAATCTTTCAAAATATGGCCGCCCCTGGTTCGGGTGGTGCGGACCTGGTACGATTATTTGGTATTATTTACGTTATTATTTAGGTCCGCGAGGCTGGAGGGATGGCGGCCGTATTGATCTTATCCCAGACATGAGAAATGCTCACCAGTTTAATAAACTCCCGGGACTTATGAAGCCCGTCACGGTGATTCACGGCCGCCTCATTGAGTCGTATTTATACAACCACGGTTGATAGATTTATGGGGGACAGCGCAGCGTGGTCCCTCCGCCTCCTCCTCGACTCCTCTCGCCCTCAATGCGCGCTCACGGCTCACGCTTCTTCCTTCCCTCTACTACTCGCTACTCTCCAGTTCTCTACCATCTTGCTTCGTTCCTTCCTTTGGCCGCCCCCTAACCTCCTCCCTCCGCCCCCCCCCCCAACCCGTCTTCATCCTCTTCTTCTTGTACATATTGCTGCAGCATCGGTTCTTCTTCCCTCCCCCCCCCCCCGGTACCCTCTCGCGAGTGAGATACGTTCCTCCTTCCTGCACCAGGCTTCGTCAAGACCCCCCTTGTACATCTCTTTTCTTTTAGACATGTCCTCCGGTGAGCCTTAGAAGAAGGACGGAACGGTCTGCCTCGCAGGAAAGAAAATGTACGTCAGATCCAATCCTGGCTATGGCCATAGCCATGGCCATCGTCTTGATTCTTGGTTTCTTGGTCCTGGGGCGAGGAGGAGACGCGGGTCCATCGGTCGGTCACACAACCTATGCGATGTATATGTATAAAAGTGATGCTGCTGTTGCAGCGAGCCATCGTTCGTTCGTTCGTTCGTTCGGCCACGCAAGCAGCCTTATAAAGTAGCCAGGGTACGATTTAATCCGGAATTTATTTCCTCCATTAGTAAGGGCTTGTCTCGCTTCGTAGTGAGTGAGAGGATGACGGCGTGTTCGTCCCCGTGGGAGCGTCGGAATGCACACCGACCGCGAGCGTCACAGACGCCAGAAAAATCCAACTCTCTTCTCTTCGCCACTATAACGTCACTGAACTTGGTGAAGCTCAAGCCTGAAGCTGTTGCTCCTGCTTAGCTCTGCTGCCGCGGCAAGCGTCGCCAACGATACTTTATGCCTACTATATCGCCGTCTTTATTATATCCAAGCGCAATATACGTGTAGGTACGGAAAAAGACTCTAACTCTGACCACGTATCCTTTGACAAGTGTCCTTGCTCATCCACGCCTCCGACGAATCTCGGGAGACTCGCGGAGAACCGAACACCGAGGGAATCTTGTTACGCTCGTGTGGAGAAAATAAACCAAATGCACGATTATAACGCCACGCGATTATTCTCTTTTGCTTATTTTTTGTTCGCCCTCTCCAGCCGTTTGTCCTCGTCCTTGTCTTTGTCTTTGTCTTTGTCTTCATTTTCATCTTCATACGGTGCCAGGGTGACGAGGTCGAAGACTGTTCCGACGACAGCTTTTGATGCTGGTCGTCGATCAAGAAAAGCGGAGGCACGCTGCTCGGGTACCGTTGCAATGCTGGGACCTTCGGCGTCGGGACGCCTGCTAGAATGAGGGATGCGAGAGCATTACGCGCAGCCAGTATAGATGTAGAGGCGCTCCAAAGATACGCATCGCCGACAAATTGCATCTCCTCCTCTCTTTCTCTTCCCCTTTCTTTCACCTACCCCTTTATTATTTACCCATACGGACACCGTGTGGCACGCCCTTTGGTTTTTACCTTTCGGAATTCACTTCGCCTTCTACTGTATGTATTCATTTATTTTCGAAATTTTCAGTTCTCGCGAACCTTCGGGGAATGGACAGACGGTATGCAATTTTTTTTTCTCACAGGGATATTTTAACGTTTACGTACATTGCTCGCGGGGTCCAACTTTACTCGACGTAGGAAGTCCTGATTATATCAAACGATCCTATATAACGTATGATGTGCCCACATACGATGCGAGGTCATAAAAAGCACCGACAGAAGCTGCCAGAGACGCGTAGATAGTTCGAGTTAATAAAACTATAACCAGTAGGTAGACTATAGCGGTATTTACCTGACCTAGTCGTTATCCTACTGACCCATCGTAGGGCGACTGAGCCAACAAGTCGGCGCCATCGAGACTCTACTAGTTAGACCCTAGGCATCGTGAATCACGTAAAATACGGTGCACGACTCACTTGGTAGAAAAAAGAATTTCAAGAATCCAAAAACAGCTAGACCAATAAACAGAGAATGGAAAATGAAAATCTGAGTCATATTTATCCTTGTTATTTTTTCCGTCAAGACGTCCTTATTGCGTCAGATAAGAATCGCAAGTCACGCAAATCAGTTATTGGAATTAGCGGATAGTAAAAATTATCATACTTTTTAACGATTCAACCGTTCGGTTTTCCGGCGAATCTGATTAACTCATTCAGCACACTTTTTAAAAATGTGTTCATCGAACTAATCGATGGGCTAATAACCTGCCGAAAACTAGTTTGTCAAACATTATATTTTTACCAAATTTCGTTTTTAATCAGCGTTCGTGTTTGCTTCTGAATTTTCGTTTTGAAATCAGAACACAGGTCGCGGTTGATGTCGAACGAACGAACGAACTATAACGAATCGGGGGACGATTAAAATCATTGGAAACGTACCACGCGAACGCAAAATTAATACTGAATAATCGATGACGTTGGATTATTTGTAGAACGTTATACATATATTTTAACACGATATAATATTCGTTTTTTTGTTTTCATTCACTATTTCTTGTTTTAGTTGACTTTTTATTTTTACATCATTGAAATCGTTCAGATTCATTCCGAATGCATCACTCGGCGCTAATTAGTAATTTATTATTGAAATTGGTCTCGCCCGCTGCCTGCAGTCATGAATTATTATTTTCACGTGGATGCTTGTATACACATAGTCATATACATATACATAGATAGGTATCTAACTACCGCTGCACCGCACTGTACGAACATTAAATAAAATAACGTTGTTCGTTTTTAAATTAAAGTAGCAAAACGTTGAATATATATTATAGTACAGTAATATTTCAGGCCATTTATCAGATTGATTATATATACATGTATACGATTATAATTATATATCATCTTATCCTTACAGGTTCAGGTATATATATATGATACATTGATTGCAGGTGACGCGTTTGGTTTATCCGTGGGCGAAGAGATGGCGCCTGGCGCAGTGTATTATGGTGACGAGGTGAAAAGGTGAGCGATAGAAAATTAGCCAATGATTTATAAGTCGAATATCTTATTCGGAAAAAAATAATTTATAAATCCACGGCCATCGGCCTATTAATTATCAACAAGTAACGAACGTGGTGTCTCCTACAAGAGCGATAAACATTATTTTATTTCGCTTTGGTAATTTTTAAAAATTAATTATTTTTCGACGACGATGACTGTTCAAAATATTTCGATCTTCGATACGCGGATTTCCAACGAAATTTTAACATCCTCCTCCATAAGATGCAAACGCACATCTGGTATATATTTATTTGGGATTGTAAAACGAGATTAGAATGATTAGAATTCAATATTCAAACTAGCAAATTAGAAATCTCTAACATTGAAAACGAGGATAACTTTTCATCTTTTTACCGTTTAAAAATGTTTAAAACTTTTTGAAAGCTGTTACGGTTGCCTGAATAATATTACGGAGTGTGGGGTAGTTCGGAGAATACGTGTGTTCTGGTATTATAATTTGTATTTCATTTTTTGACGTTCTCCTGCACTCTTTCGAGTACTTCACATAGTTATATTTATATAGATGTATACTTACCAGACGTATCGCAATTAGAAAGTGCGTCGAGTTTAACGGATGAAAAAGGGTAGGGAGATTCAGCATCGTTGCTAGGTGGTAACGGGAGGAAAAATATCGTCGTTGAATTTACAATTACTGAGTGGTAAGATAAATGTCGTTAATTGGACGTAAACGATGACAAATTGTCACCTTCAAATAGCCCCGTGTTAATGTTATACACCACGGTCCTGGTGCTGTTGCTGCTGTTGCTAGTCTCAAGATTTTATCATATACCATTCCTTTTTTAACTTGCAACTCCATTTGGTATAATTATCACATTAAATCATAGTCGCCTAACATCGTCACCGTCGTACCGACTACGTAACGCAACGCCATACCCGCATCCCATCAAAATCTCCTGGTCAAAACGACAATGCATCTTATACGCTCAACCAAAATAATCTCGCTGTGATTATATTCATATACCGAGTTAGACGACGACGTGTAATTTGTTGGAATACAAATTTTGTAATATATTAGTAACAGAAATTCTTGGTAAATCACCTCGGTATACGCGATATTCCCTAAAGTAAAACTGACTAACATTCTTACGATACTAATAATTGCAACGGTTGATGCGATGGGAAATAAAAATCAAAAATTAAGACCTCGGGCTTGTTGCATTCCGACTTGCGACTGAATTTCATGTATATATACACGGTGGTGGTAAATCGCAATAAATCAGATTCAGTGTAGATAGTATAAAGTATATTGGAGCGTTGGAGTTAGTGGCGGTTCTCGGGGTACGCAGACAGCCTAGTTCTAGACGATCTCGTGCGGCTAGTTTTATCTACCGTGCCATACGGCGCCTCGTGCCGCTAATTAAACTGACGTGAAATAATCGGTTCTACGTTTAGACTGATCACCGATCGAGAATTTTATAGTTACTGTGGTATATCTACGAAGCTTAGATATCCTACGGACTTTAGCGCTAATTTTTCTCCAAGAAACTTTGAAAGACTCTTTTGATCATCGCGTTCCTCGAGCTCTTCCCGAGCTTTTCCTCGCGCAGCCGATCATTCGAGTCGATGTATCATGCCCGATAATACGCTGCGGGGCGGATTGAAGCTGCTTCTCTCTTATCGGCGGATCTCAGATCTCTTAATTTCGGACAATTAGATATCTCTCGCTCCCTTTCTCTCTGCAAGCGAGTTACGTATATACGTATATACAATTCCTGTACATCTTGACAGGCAGATTTTAAATGAGATTAAAGATGAAACGCGCGGTTCCTTCAAACACATCGGGCAAACTACGACAATGGTTCATCGTTCGAGCGGAAATTTTATTATATGTTGTACTTATTGTCTGCAAAGATCTATCGTATAGAGATGAGGTGATTCCGAACTGACGAATAAAACAGACAATTATATGATTATACCTGTGAAAAGCGGAAATGAAAGTATAATGTGAAAAGATATATTTTATTCGCATCTTTCAGGTAATTGAGATTCGTTAATTATAAAACCTTAAAATTGTTCGAGCAAAAGTCTGCTGTAACTTTGACATTCAACTCGTCCTTCTATAGCTCGTTTGTTTCTCATTCTTTTACATGGTTCGTTGGTAATTAGCTAAAGAGAGCGTTCGTCGATGCGATGTCCACCTCGTCGCTCTTGTTTCAAAACCCCTTTTCTTAAATGTCCTCATATATTGAAGGACACCGTTTTAGTGTAGTCCAGAAGACTTTTATGTAGATTTTACGATTCTCGCCAAGAAGTTTTTATACGTATTTCCTCCCTTAGCTGCAAAGCAAATCGCGTGGATTCATAATCCGCGATCTTCGACAACCCGCGTGCTTCGAATACAGGAAACGCGCTTGCTGAGGATCCAAAGGGATAATTACAGACTCTGGAGAGGATGGATGTCTGTCGGGCGGAGCCGAGTTAGTCAGAAACCGCCTACGGTTTGCGATTTCTAAAGAAAACTAACCGCTATACGAATGCGATATCACTCGAACGTATCACCGTGATAATCGATAAAATAATTCTCTGGGGATAAAAAACATTTGACGAAGCTCGAATCGATGCGAGAAAGTGCAGTTCTCGCAGGTACCTTACGACGAGAATTATAATGTGTAAATTTTCAGCGAAATACGTCGCGATGGTGTATAAAAGACAAATTATGCAGCCCCGTGGTCAACGCTTCGAAGGAACCAGGATGCAAATTACACGAATCTTGATTGATATACAACGTGGCTCGTAGCAGGCAGGCCTGTCGGAGAGTGCCAAGCAGAGAAATAAACATTTAGTATTTACAGTGTCGGCGTATGTGCTGGGCTGCCGTAGTTACTGTATCTATAATTTCTGGCGAAGATCGCGGGCGAGAGAGCCGTACCATACGTTGAGGATTAAAACGAGCAATGTTCGTTCCCCCGATTTACTTAAACTTTTCTATAATTTAGAGAATCGTCTAGTGACGACACGTGTGCAGCCACGCCTGGCTCTTCTTCGTCGATATCATACGAATTGGAGTAGGTATGCCGCATCTTTTTATTACTGGAGCTGGCGATGAACGGTCGGGTAAAAAAGGGCGTGAAGGGAACGGAATATAAGCCGAGTACTAAAACCCGGATAACGTATGACTGGAAGGGGGCGTAGCAGTCGTAATTATTACACCCTAATGATTAGCCTCAGCGCTAGCTGAAGATTCTTTCGATAAAACTTTAGTAACGAATTGCTTTTCCATTGACACCAATGGGATGCGCGCGATGCGCTGCTTACATTATGGGGGGTGTTCGAAACTCGCCCATATAATGCACCTCACTCTCCGTATACAGCTGCATCGCAACACGCACTATTATACGTATACGCGTTGTCCGTTGGATCGTAAAGTGAAGTTGGGATGTAGGACCAGCTCGCTCAACTCATCCTACCGTCCGACTCGTCCAAGACGCGCGGTCCATCATGCGCGGACGGATTTCCAATCTGCCTCCGGACTCCGATCTACCTCGCCTCCTTCTTCTTCGTCTTATAACCGCGAGCGGCTCACAAGGGCAGCAATTAATGGAGAGATTAAAAACCCTGAGATAGTGTTACGCTTGCGCCTACACACTAGCTGTACGTTATTATCTATGTTTCATTCTCATACGTGCACACGAACACCTATCTATAGGAGAGTGAAGGCGCGGCAGATCGCGCGCGCGTTATTCGAGGTGAAGAACTCGGATGCTGATGTTGGTGGATGTTGGTGAAGAGTGGCGGAGTTCCAAAGTAAAGGCGAAGAGAGGTGGCCGGGGGGACCGGTGAGGAAGGGCGAAGAAAGATGCTGCGGTAATTAATGGTAGAGCGAGCTCGTCACAAATCACGCTCTCCGTCCTATAACTCACTCGGTGGACATGTATTTAAATAGAGCCGATAGCGCGCTGGCCCGGGTCCCTCTCTGACGCATGCGCTCCGATCGCTGCAGAAGCGAAAGAGCTCGAACGGGGGGACCGAGCGATCCGAGCGTGGACCTTGGCCCCTCTTACTCTCGGATTCGTGAGAAACGCGCAAAGATTCGAAGAACGATTTCCGCGCCAGCTAAAGCTATCCAATAGCAGCTCCAGACACTACCGCTTCTGCTTTGCCCACCACTACTTCTTACTTCCGAAGAAACCTATTCCTATGTACGATCCGCTTGTTCAAAACCCTATCTAATCCGACACGAACGATCAGATCCTTACACCGCTCAGATACACATGAACGTGAGCATAAACGTTTTACACGGTCTCATCAATAGCAGGTGTAGAAAATTTCCTTTGCAAAAAAGAATAAAAATAATCTCACTCTTTTTTTATTTTAATATTGTAATCTGATTACGGTTAGATGCAGGGGGGGAGGTTTGAGGGGGAAGGTTAACGCCAGCGCAAGTAAAATCGATTTATCGACTCACGAATGTCACACAAAAGGAGAGAGGTGATTATACAAGCCGTTTATTTGATAAAGGTTCGGAACCACGGTGCCCCGAGGGTGGCGGGGCTGGAGATCTATGGCACCGTAATATTCTATGAGCAATATTTACGGGCGTAAAGATAAGTGTGAATGTTTGTGTTGGTGCAGCAACGCCGCGGGAGGGTGTCTCGTGATAGAGTCTGTGTCTGGAACGATGCACGTGGGCAGCCATTTTGGAGACCCCCTCTTTCCGTTTCGTTTCTTTCTTCCCTTTCTTTTCCCTTTCGAACATAACTTGGACGAACCTGCCGCAGACGCTATCCTATGCTACAACGTCAGGATAAATAACGCGACGTTGTTCCGATTCCTGCGGTGGTACTTATATATTCCTGTCGTCCGGTTTTTGATTTTATTTCTAATCTTCCCTCGCTTTTATAACGCACCCGTAACCATATACGAAAATACATGACGAAGAGAGATGAACAAAAACAAAAAAAAATTATATATAATCTTCGCAGCATCTCAAAGGTCAGGAGGTCGAATTAGAAAATATTCTGCACGTGCGGCATCCTCGGTTGTGTACATATGATATATAGTTGCAATTGCAATCGCATCTTGGTGCGTATTGGCTTTTAAAATACACTTCATAATCTATGGGTATGGGTGTATCTGTAATTTATTGATTTCGATCCGTCTGATGGCGCGTGGGTGTCGGCCATATTTATTATCGATATTTTCTCGGTCAATTGATCAGCCGGTATAATAATTCCGATTTGTGTACGTGTAGGTATATAACTATATATTTACGTATACTCTCACAAATCAATGAACTGCCCGTTATTTTATCGTTTTTCGAAATATTGAGACAGTCAATCCCGCGCTTTGCTACTGCTTCGCGGGGTGGGCAATTTGAATTTATCAACCCGATTTATATTCTCCATCGTCATATAAAACCCTGCGGAAATAATGTTCGAATAAAAAACCGTCACCCAAAAGTCCCCTTCTACCCCGAATAATCTACGTTGACCAGTTTTATTAGCGAAGACTTTGAAAAATTTCTAACTCGCCGAATCAACTCCCGTGCAGATTTCCTCAAACTCTTTTTCGCTATTCTCGTCTGAGAGAATATACCGCGGATCTCTTCCCTAGCTGAAAAGCGGAGACTGACGACTCTCGGCTCCTGGGTTCCCGTTTCTCCACCCCCAATTCGCGCACGCTTTCGTGTATCCCATCTACAGATATATTGAAAAGCCAGTATTTATAGCTCCATTAAAACTGCGGCTAAATCATCGTTGTAGCCACAACTTGGTTCTATTCTACTGCCGCATTGATTCTTTCCCTCCTCCCTTTCCCTTCCCCATCACACACACACCACCCCTTTTTGTTGCCGCGATTTCTGCCCCTTTCCCCAACAAACGTTCTCGCAAACTTCAGGTTAATATTTCGTTTCTGGACATTCGGTTTCCAATCTCCGCTGTCCAAAGTCTCTGCGCAACGGGGTGGTCGTTGCTCCAGAGATCGTCCGGAATTTGTGTGCATGCAACTATGTATATGTATACATATACTCTTATGTAATAGGACCTTCTATGTACCTATATTCGGGGTGTATTCTGGGAGATTTCAAGGTGGTTTGGTTGCGAGCGCCGAACCGTCAGGACGAAGGGTGACAGATTAAGCGACAGATAAGTAAGTCGTCGGCTATGCCTTAATTACCGTCAGACGTAGAGACTCGGTGACAACGTTTACGCCACCTTCTCAGAACCGGATATTAATTACGCGTCGTTGCTTAATTAAAGGCAACGGTTGATCGTCTTTTGCTCGCGGCGTACCACTGCTGACAAAATTGCCAATAATCCAAAACCGTCGCATGTATTCCTCAGACAATCACCCTCTGGTAAGACTACGTAACGTCGATGACTCGAATCACTCGAATACGTTGAAATGGGAAAGAAAAAAAGAAACTTTTAGTCTCAGATATCATTCTATAAAAATTACTTTTGTACATTCGATTAAGGTATTTTCTTACATTTTTATTCCCTGCGAATAAAAAATTTCTCATTGATCACGACTCGTTGATTGCAAAATAATATCGTACCTAATAATAAATTGACTAAAAAATTGCTGCAGGTGTCTTCTTTCCTGATATAAAAGAAAAAGAGAGAAAAAAAAAGTCTTCGGTCGAAACAACTGTAGAACATCAGACATCAGACGGGCATGAGGTTGCACCGCCGGCACACCGAGTACCCCATTAAAGAAATTCTCATTCTGACGTGTGGCGGTGGCAGGATATCGCGGTCCATCGGATTGTTTAGTGTTGGCGATGGCGTCGCGCAGGGCGGCCGTGTCAACGGAATACATTACGACCCACATTTACCAAACCGGGCACCATAGCGGTGCTGCAGTCGAGAGACCGGTGGGTGGCGTCTGTGAAGAAGGGATTCCCTTCAGGTATTGGTGCACCACCTTACCTCAACGAACCAAACGAAACAAAACCAAACCGCATCACATGCAGCATGAAAAGATGGACGGACAGGCAAATGGGGGAAAAAAAAGGACGAATACACATACGTACTAAATGTGTAATATATATACAACAAGTTGCGGTGCATGAGTGACTATAAGTTTGAAAGACGCGAGAGCTGGCGACGATTCTATAACGTGGTCGAGAAGTCAGACCGGATCGAAGTAGGTAGACGTCAGCATTCATTAGCCTTCGCCTTATCTCGCCCTCGAAGAACTCTCTGGGGTTAGGAGGGACCCTCCTGCGTGATTTATAATTGTGTTTTCGTATTCTCCATTGATTTCTAGTAAAATGTAAATACCTACCATCGAGTCTCGTATATACCGTTGAGTTGAGTTGAGTTGAGTTGAGTTGGATCGGTTTCGTTCGAACCGATCATTACCATTAGGTGTGTCCGGCTGTCCGATTGTCCGCTTGTCCTGCAACTTTCAAAGTTTTTTCAGTTTTTCTCAAAACTCTTTGAATTCAGAGAGAAGTTCGAAGTCTCGGAGAAACACAAACGATCGACTCTTTCCTTCAATCCGGATACATCGTAACATAAAATCCTTATTTTATTTAAATGCTCTCGCCCTCTTCTTCTTCTTCTCCTTCTTCTTCTTCATCTTCTTTTTCTCCGGTTTACCGAAGTATTTATCACCGAGCATTCCTGTACCCATAAGTAGGACCTCACGTCCGTTGCAGAGTTCGTCGTATAGAACGAGAGAGCAAACCTGTGTTTATATCGAAAGGCACCAACTTTTTCCTCTCACTTTTCATCGATTCGAATCCTGAACCGTGCATATATACATATCGCATACGCGTCCTTCGAACCAAGAAGAGCGGACCTACGTCGGAGCCAATAACACCACACGCATAAATATATGTCGTATAAAATTGTAGAAAGGCGAACCTGCATTACCGTGCACTTTTTAATCCTTAAACTAAATTCACGAAACTCTTTCGTCAAGATTACAGGTTTTATGACCACCTCTTACCGGAGTGAGAGAAATAAAACGAGGGAAAAATAAAGAGTTGAAAGATTAACTGGACCAAAATAGCTGCGATAGATGCAACGTTGGATAAAAAGTATAAATTGCTTGGCTACCGTATATATAGCATATATGGTAGTCTGAGACAATTTATACAAATTAATTAAGAGGCGATAAAATGGAACCGGACCGTCTAATTACTCTAGGCGCCCTCATCGGAATTATACCTACAAAGGAAATACCGCGCGCGAGTTGAAGAAAGCCGAGTGAGAGTTTGTGCCGGTGGCACGAGGGTAGGAGGTTTTTCAAAGAACGTATTATACCTATCCAGAGTACGACGACTCGCGCCTTGCGTTGCGTTGCGTCGCGTCGATGTCGGGGCGGCAAAGAGACGTCTGTGCATACCTATACCTATATACGTGGAGGTAGTGCAGAGCACCGGGTGAAACGCTCGTGGAGAGGTGGGAGAAGATAGGACGATGGTAAGGATAGCTATAGCTTTTCTACGGGGGTGGAGGAGGGGAGAAAAAGAGGAAGGGAGCCACACCGAGACAAGCGAGGCTAAACAGCCATCTAAATGCATCCGTGGTGGCGGTGCCTGCTATTACGGCTGATGGACGCTTATTGACGCGAGCCTTCTTCCTTTCCCTTTTCCCCTTCTTACGCCCCCGGAGTTCCTCGGGGTCGCACCCCTGGGTACCACCTTCGTCGTCACCGATGCTGACGCGAGACCGCTAACGCGATACCTCGGAAAACCTCCACCTTTCTTTTTTCTTTTTTTCTTTTTTTCTTTTTTTTTTATTTCTTTTCTTTTTCAAACGAGCGATGAGAGTAGAGAGAACCATATATAGAATAAATATATAGGATTCGAAATAAGAAAAAGCTGCTGCTGGAAACCAACGAAATTTAAAAAATAAAAAGCTCCAAATATACAGGAACATATTGCGTCACGATGAGATAACCAAATGCGGTTTATTTATTTATTTAGTTTCTCATTTCAGGATCGTTAACTATATACTCGCATTTGGTATCTCGGAACGGTATGACCACCGAACAACATATGTACAGCTACCAACACGAAATTCTTACTTTACTATCCGTACGTGTTCGCACTTTGAACCCTTCGGGCGAAGCGATTCCTTACGAAAATGTGAGACCGCTGCTAATAACGGGCAGTACGCGTTGGACCACCAGCTCTTCATGTATACGTGCAGATACGGTCAGATTTTGTCGTAGCCAATGATACGAGGAATAATAAGAACAATCGTATACATATTTATGCAAATATATGACTTTTGTGATATTTTAACGATTGAAAAAAATGTTAGGTGGGGTCAGGGATGAAGGGTGAATTTTGAGGAGAGCTGCACCAAACTATTACCGAAGCGTAAGTCGCGCGTATGGATTATAGAGGGTGGATATATCTACTCGCGCGCGGTTTCCGCGAGGGAGCTGCAGGAAAGAGAAGGTTGGGTGTAGCGAGTTTGAGGATAAGTTTTGGGGGTTGGTTCGTAGAGCGACTAGAACTCCGTTTCCCCCTCTTCCTCTCTTACTCCACTTCCCTCTGTCACCCGCGGGCCGCGGGATTATCGCGTTATTTATGCCGCAATAATAACGAGTTAGTGTATGCGCGGGCTGTGCTTTATATCCGCGCGAGCCATTAGGGTTAATATAGTAGAGAGAAGGGGACCCTCTATACTCACTCTGAGACAAAGTTGACGCTGCCGGTTAACTGCTACCGTGTCCCGGTTATCCAACGTTTTTCTTTCCGCCCTCAGATAATACTGACACCTCTGTTTAGACTTTGGCCAAAAAAATACATGGAAAACTCGTTCACGTCTGATTACGAAAGATTTTTTAAACCTGCGAGGACATCGGAGTCATGGAGAATGAGAGCCATATTCGATTTTTTGAAGAAGAGACGGTAGATCGGCTGACACGGTAACAAATCAGCGGAGATTCTAACGCCATGCTGTTTGAAGGAAGCGAACTGTTTGCCGCTCCGCGTAGGAAAACCGTTCTTGAAGAACGAGGAACGCGTTCGGAGCGAAACGAAGCTGAATGGGGTGGCTCTGACGACGGGGGTCGCGCGGGGAAAATTCAAGAGAAGAGGGAAGAGAGGAAAGAGGAAACTCGACTGAGAGAAGAAGAACTAGATACGGAGGGGGTGGTTGGTTATGTGGGGGGTGAGGAAATGTAGGGAGGGAAGTCCTCGCGCAGCTCTGCCGCGGGGCTCCGGCCTGTTGTTCGATTCGGCCCGACCGGCGGACGAGAATACGAACGGCCGAATTATGAAAATGACTCCGTGTGACGCGTGGAGAACGTAGAGGACGCGACCCACCCTTTGCCATCGCCATCGCCATCGCCCCAACTCGCAGGAGAAGAGATAGCTCTGAGCAATAAACATACCCCCGCCAGAAAACTACCCTCCTCCGTATACTCACCCATCTACACATACCTATACACAAAAACACACACGTACACATTATATTGCGCTCCCTGGAAAATTTCTGCAACGTCGCGACGCCCCTGCATCCCACCGAGCTCGGGATGAAAAAGAATCTTCGATGACTTATCGATCCTAATTCACTCTCCGATATTCTTAAAAATTGTTAACACCGAGACTTATGAGTTGGGCTTGTGCGTTGTATTCTCGATTGGGAAAAAAATGTGTTTATTATACTTTAGCGAAACCGGTAGCTTGAATAAAATTACGAACGAGTGGTTATTTTGCCGGTATTATCGATCGCTTGGATCAGTCGATTGAGCTATTCGTGGCAATCCCCCGTCACTCTTTTTGGATCAACGGAACGCCAAGGTTGGGATAATTGGTCCGGTTTGACGCTGCGATATATACGATGACGCGTGTCAAAAATAGCAAGCTGCAATGTCCCTGGTAGACAGGTGCGCGCAATTTGATGGACGTTGAATTATTTTAAATTACATAACCAATGGCTATGCATGGCATGAACATGGTCGCTCGTAAAATAGACGCACACATGTGTTACATAAATAAAACGAGGCAAAGTTACCATGCATGACCTTCGTGTATATGTCTACGTATTTTAGTTCTGGATTACAATGGACCAAACTTTATACCCCGGGCGATGGACAGGACTGTATTAGTCGATATACCTGTTACATGAATTCCATGTATGTGAAGCTAATAACCGATACGATCCACACGTACGTACGAACGATATCGAGAGCAATCAGTCACCGCTCTGGTCCGCCTATATTTTTCTGTCAATCACACGTCATACGTCCCTCCACTAACAGAACGGCCTGTCCAACCCGTTGAACTTCCTACGGGACTAGGGCTCACAGTCCGATCCAATTTTATCCGTGTTTCAACTCTGTTTAGACCGCCAATACTTTCTTGGCGGAATGCCCACACCTCCTAACACTCTACTATTTATCGTCGTTGCTGATCATCGCGTTAGTCTCGAATGCGATTTTAAATCCACGAAATTAGGGATCAACGAAAATTATTATCATTTCAGATAATCAGAATACTGTGTACACCAATTGGCGAGAATTCAAATCCTGTACAACATTCCGCTTCACGGTATGGGTCGTTGAAATATGTAGTGAATTTTTTTTTCAGCCCATGTTTTCACTCCATGTTCTCTTTTTTTCTATTTCACGGAGACTGAATGGACAGAGGTGAGAGATATCATAAGCTAATTGGTGATTTTTTTTCGGCTCGTGGGGTCGGAGGGGGTTTCAACGGGGACGGTGGCTATACCCGTTCAACAGGTGTCGTCGGGTCATGGCGAACTTTTATTTGCTCCGCGCTGAAGCGAGGGGTGGCTACACGGAGGACGATGAGGGAAGCGAAAGCTGGGGGTGAAAAGGGGGCGAACGAACACCGGGTCCGCGAGGGTGTACCACGCGAGAGTTGAACGGCGAACGAGCGGCTCGAGCGGAGTCTATTAGTTGGCCTGGAAAAAAACGGGCCCTCAGCCAGCACCGCGTAGTAGTACAACCACTCCGTACGAACACGGTGTCAAACCACACCGGTGGTGATGCTACTCCTGCTGCTACTGCTGCTGCTGCTGCTGCCATCCCCGAACCCCCTCGCGTGCGGAGTGGGTATCAGCACTTTTTATCTGATCCACTATGCGATCCGGAAGAGCAATAACACCTCGATTGCGCGGACACTTTTCCCATCCCTCTAGTGTTTCCTGTTTTTTTTTACGTTCTGCTCTTTTTCCTCTCGCTCTTTTTACCACCGAATATACCGCGCGCAGCACTGACCTTTACGTTTTCGGTGGAACAAATGATGGATTTGAAATTCTAGGCGTCAAGTAGAGTGTCAAGTGCTGATCCAGCATCGCGGATTTCTATTCCTTTTTCTTTGGATATTCTTTTCATTCTTCTTCCATTTTCTCACATCCTGCTAGCATGCTAGTATTTGACTTCTCCTTTTTGCCATCTTCTCTTTTTCTGAACCCTTTGAATTCCTGAATCGTGATCTGTTTTACGTGCCTCTAGATCCCGTGGCGACCTATTGGATTCGATTTTCATTCAACCATTCATCAGGAGTACTGTCGAAAATTTGGAGTTACGAGTTTCCTCATTCTGATTTTCAATTGAATTTTATTGCTTCGAAAGTCACGTGCCGTGAGATGAAACCGATTTACATGGTCGACGTGATGGTAGTGTTGTCGTTGTCGTCGTCGTGTGGACGAACATTGTGAGTCTGATCCACGTTGTCCATTGTACTCGGAGTTATTGAGGGTCGTTGATGCGTGAGTCGGTGACCGTCATCGGCGGGAGACGAAAGGGTTGCTATAACTATACCCATATATAGTATAATGCGTGTTAAGACCGAGATCATTTAACTAGCGGCGACATCAAGGCATGCGGATGAACCGAAACAGATCAGTGTGCAAGTCATCTCTAAGCGGCCAAATAAAATAAGATGTGTTCTTAGATACTGACCGACGCTCATTGACTGACGGTAATCAATATATTTCATTTCAGAGAACAATCAACAATACAAAGCCGCCGCTTATAGTTATAATCGCTCATACGCAATATAACCGGGTGGAATACAACTATTGGTATGCATTTCACGGTCCCACTTTTTCCCGCATTCCTTGCGCGAGATGAGAATCTGCTACGTTACTAGAAATCGCCTCGACCGATCCAGGTGAACATTTATACCATAGCCTATATTTTGTGCACTTTGCAGTTCTACCGTGCGGGGTGGGTGCCTTGGCAGACGCAGTAATTCACTGGTGCAATTTCTACGAGTTTTACGAGGTGGCGGTGTATCAGCAAACCTCTTCGCCCTTTTCTCACTCCTCTATTTTCTTCCTCTAGCTGATTACTCCGAGCAGTCTTGGCCCTGGATCTCGTCGTACCACTGAGAGCTGGGGACATCCAAAAAGACAGAAGACAGAAGATGGACAAACCGACGTTACTCTCCGAGCAAAGTCACGCACGAATGATCGTCCCGCGGGCTAAACCTAGAGAATGAGAGACGAGAGAGACGGAAAAAAGAAAAAGGGGAGACGGGAGAACGCGGCCCGCGACCCCGTGACGAGCGTATATTCCGAACGTATTGTTGTTGGCTACGTCTCCCGATGATATTTCATACAATATCACATAATACTCCTCACTCCTCAACTATACTCGCAACTCGCGCAGCGCTCTTTACGTTCACGTACCTTCAAACTCTAAACTATACTCGAGATCCACGGGACACTCGAGCCGCTACAAGCGGAGATAATAGCAAAGAGATAAGAACCTCGCGGCTCGTTACATTCATTACTTTCGGCGTGCCCGTGCCCGTACCAGTGTCCATTGCAGCGTCCCAACGACGACGACGACGACGACCTCCGCACCGCGTCCCGACGCAATTAGACAACTGACAGCTACGCCCGTTTCTATAGCGGTTGGGACAACGGAAAGCCATCTTGTTAACGACTATCTTTATCAATCGTAATCCCGTCTCCGATACTCACACCTCTTTTCATTTCTCGCAGGTGCGCAAAGTCCTGAGATTTCGATTCTGATCAATTCTCTGGTCACTTATATATCGCAAAATACTTATCAATTTTTGACCAATGGATTAATCAATTTCACTGCATTGCATCGGGTTATTATACCACATGGAGGAACGAGAAACAGTGGCGTGTAAAATGATTATAATTAGTTGTGTGTGCATTCATTAGTTGAATGCACGCTTGGTCAAACAGGCGTGCGTTGTGGGTTGGTTTATTGGTCTGTCTCTAGAACAGAACAGCTAGTCAGGTCTGCCCCGCGATGCTTTGACCGAATCGAAACGAATGGTAACGGTGAGAGAGGGATTTGTTTATTGATCGATGAACTTTTAATTCGGCGAAAAATTTGCGGATTTACGAGGGGGTAGCGAATTTTGGTTTACCATAAACGAACCTTTCTATATACCTACCGACCGACCAACCTCGGATCGCAACGAATGCAACACATACTCGTATCGATATTATAGTCCGCGCGTTGTCCACGTGCCGCATATTTCGCGTTTCAATTATTTATTGCATTGAAATTCCACTGATTAGTATCATACCAGGGTATACACCCCCCTCCACCCCCGCGACTCGCGCTTCACTGAACATTTCGCGTTTAATTTATATGAAAATTTTACAACCTTACCGTATCGTGTGATGAAAAAAATTCAGAAAATTTTATACACGCAAGTGTTTTTTTTTTTCACGTGCGGTGTACATGTTGGAAAGACATTGAGTTTCATAGAAGATGCTGTTTTCTAAGACGTCCGGGTTCCTAGTAGGTTTCAAGATGGAAATGGACAAAGTTTTACTCGTGAAGGTTGTCCGCCTTGGAAGCAGTTCACATAAACTCGAGCAATACATTCCCCGGCTGTTGGGTTCCTCGGCGTCTCTCTGACCCAGGTCGACGCCTGGATAAGGTTAACGCCGTTAGGTAAGGTTGGGTATAGTTCTCATGGTTTGACTCGTTTCGGGTTCAGCTTGTATCCTGGATAGGATAGACGTTGGTCCAGACAGTGCTATGGAACGGCAAAGTGGTCCTGGGTCCTTGCCTCCCAGGTTTCCGGGGTACTAGAGAGAAGTCCCAGGATTTCGGGGTGCCGAGGATGCGCCACCGAGCCGAGAGATTGGATCCCGGAAATGAGACAAACTGATGGAAGTTCGACCTGAGACCCGTCAGACACTCCCTCCCCGTACCCTTCCTCCACGACTGAAGTCCGTCTCCGAAACGAACGGTAATACCCACCCACGTGGAGCGGACCGTACGCCCCCATAACTGGAGAAAATACTTTTTTTTTCCTTTCACCTATCTCGCTTTCCAGATCGCGGTTTGAAAAATATTTTTGCGGAGATCACTTCACGCTGTTTCGATTTTTAAAAGCAATCATTTTTATTGCGAGAGGCGCAAGGTATTTTATCCGTCTATTAGTATAATGGTTTTATCGAGTCTGTAACAATAAAAAAAAAAATATACGCGTTCACAGCTGGATGAATATTGTTCAAAATTTACTACTACGAAGATAACAGCTGCATCCTTCAACTTACACTCACATACGAAATTCAGAAGCCACATCTCAGAGCTATCTAGAAAGAGATGTGAAGAGTCTGGCTGGTGGCGGGTGAAAATGCCAAGAAACATGATGGATCTGGACTCGTCGTCTTCCTGTCCCGTTGCGACCATCCGTCAGTCTTTTGAGTCCTGTCGAGCAATCCCCTTACGTCTCTCTTTCCTCTCCTTCTCATGCCACCTTTCCCGTCTATTTCCCCTCGAGGCGCGTGCGGGTGGCGGTAGAGTCGCCGGCTCATTGTGGGCGCCGCTTTATCCGAGGCGCGTGACATCGACACAACGCGGCAGTCGACTGATAAATGGTGCGATCGGGCGCTGATGGATGCAACCGAGCACCCGGCGCCCGGACCGCTGTCGTTCCTATTGTTCTCGTCGACTTTATTTTCAGGTGTCAGATATACGTGGCACCGCATGCACCAGGTAGGGAGTTTGGGACCTCGAGGGTTCACCGAAAGTAGTATAAGGAGACGTGGCGTGTAACGAGTTCCGAGGGAGCGAGCGAGAGAGAAATAACGCCACAGAGAGCTCGAGCATGTGTTCATTACACCCTAGGTCAGCACCGACTCTCGCTTCCGAGAAAATATATAGGCGACGAAGATTAAACGATGAGAGAAAGTTGGAGGGAATATTAGGGTATAAAGTGAAGAGGAAAATAGCGAGGTTGGCATCTACTTCGCGAGTTGAGTTGGGCCGGGAGGGGAGGAGAGTGGATATGATACGCGGGATTCTCGCGCTGCGGCATCTCTCTATCTATCCGTCATGGCCGCGGGCGGACCGCGTCATCCCCCCGGGATGGATAAATACTTATTTACCGCGCTTATGCATGCAGCAGCGGTAGCGATACGACCCGTAAATCTGTCCAGAGAAGCACAATGCTGCTAATTATATACATTCCCGTGACGCGCGGGCGAGCGACCTCTGGCAACCCTCACCCTTCCTGACATCCTAGCCCTCGAGGCCAGTGGGGGAGGAAAGGCAGCCGACCGATGGAACCTCGGAACCTCCGAACCCCCCGCCCGACTCAAAAGACTCGCAGATTTATTGCCAAAGAGGACGGAAAATGTCGACCTAAGCTCATATGTACTGGCTTGGCAGTTTGTATGCCCGCGCACTCTCCGTGCGGCGACCGTGGCGTCGGTAGCGTCGACGACGTCGGCGGCAGCGGCAGCAGCAGCAGCAGCAGCAGCAGCAACAGCAACGGCAGAAGTAAAAGCAGCGTCGGAGGGGTATCACGATGAGGAAAAGGGGGTCTTCGCGGTGTGGCGAACCAAAGGGGATGGGAACGAAGGGTTCAGGGGATAAGGGGGGTAAAAAGAGCAGGTCGAGGAAGAGAGCGAAGCTATAAATTGCATCCCTCTTCGTCTCCGTGGCACGCTGTGCTATATCGCTGATTTATAAATATGACTGTAGCGAAGTATAATAATACGTACCTACCTACCTTATACCTACCTATCCACCTACCGGCATACATACATTTACACGTGCATGGTTCATTTTATACACTTGTGGGTATCGCCTGTATACGCACATGTATACGTACATAAACGTCCTGCATGTACGTACGTTATACATACATACGTACGTCTAGTATACATAGAAACTGGCGAGTGGAGTCGAGTCGTTTCTCTCTCGACCCCCGAGTTGCCTCGCCTTGCCTCGCCCTGACCCTCCCCCTTTCTCCTTTCCTCCCTCAGGGTCCACCCCTACCCCCACCGACGACCTACTACATACTAAAGCTGTAATTGAAAATTGATTTACGCCGTCCAGGCTGTCAGTCGGTCGGGTAAAGATGAGAGAAGCGCGCTCGAGAGTCGGGGAGAACGAGAGACCCGTTGTCGGCGATGGTGGAGGTATAAGCGGAGGCATCGGGCGGCTGAGTTGAGGGCAAGTTCGTGGTATGAGGTGGAAGAGGAGGATGAGGGCAACAAAAACCAGACTTCAACCCGCCATCGCACCCCTACGGTATAACGTCACTTGCAGAGTATAATCAGGATTTGTAGCGTAGCGCGAGCGGGCGGGCGGGAGACTCGGAGAACGAGGGAGACGGAGCTACGATAGAGAAAAGGGGGGAGCTGAGGGTGGGAGAGGAAGCGACGAAGAGACCGCGAGCGTTATTAAGGCACGACAAGAACTTCGGCGTGATGAGCGGCCCACCACACCAGAAGATACTGCAGTGATTTATGCGATGCCAACCAGCAACGACCGACTCCGAGCGACCTGCAAGACCCGAATCAGGCCCATACCAAACTCATTCCAAAACCATGAAAGTCATTCGAACCATCACTGCGGAAACTAAGACGTTACCACGGTAGACACACGCCAGATGAAGACCGAGGGTAGTTTTCCTTCCCGATCTCCGATTCGTTATAAAAATCCGGTTAATTGGCAAGAGATTCATCATCGATGTACCGATAACTTGGCAGTCTCTCGTCACCGTCCTTCCCGGCGTCGTCTTCATCTTTCGGTAATTCTTTCGGTTTTTGGTAGTGCCAATTAGCGTTACGCGGGGTGAAAGCTTTCCCACGATACCTCACTTATTTTAACATGTTCGCTGGGTAGATAGCGAGCGGTGAGTTATTACTGCAGGTAGTAGCCGCGCTGGGACGTCTATCCGGAGTATACTTCCAACGATGCCTCACCCGACCCGGATCGGTTCGGCCACCGCGCATTAGACTCGACTAGCCGTCGTTACCACTCCGTGTAGTAGTTCATTAATTAACTCCGATCGTAATCACCCAGCTTTTCAATCATTTCCTACCAAGAAATACTGCTTCAGTTATCCATATACCCCTTTTACACTCCCTTATATACCCCGGCCGTATAGTCACGATCCCCGACAAGTGTATATTCAATTTTCCTCGATCACACGACGAATAAATGTACAAGCTGCAGACTACTCCTGTTCATTTTCTGAAGAAAATTTTTTCATCTATATATTCTGTCCTCTTACATATATATAGGGGTGAGTTATGATATTCCATGTGGGAGATAATTACAAGGGAGTTTCGTCACTATGTATAATTTATAGAGATGTGGAGGTTTCCTGACTCGGCCTTTTTTTTCCCTTCATCCCCTCGAACGGATGCTGGGGTGAAGTGGGTAACGCATATATACGGTATACATATATATAGGGGGTTGTGAAGGGGAAGCTGTCGGTCGCCTCGTCCGTTCGTCTATCCATCCGTCGGTCTGACCGTCCGTCCGTCCTTCTGTCTGTCCGGCGGATATTTACGACTGACCGACTCATTGCCGCGCGGCAAGTGAACGAGCCGAGCGGTCGCCACAAATCACGCTTCCGAGAAAGCTGCCCTTTCTCCGCGGTGGGAAACGCCTGGCATTTTTCTCCGCCGGGGATAACTTTGACTTATTGGTGACAGCGGGAGAGAAGAGAAACTGGCGGTGGGGTGAGGGGAGGGAAAAAAGGGGGAGGGAAAAGGGAGGGTAGAGAGGAGAGTCAGGAAGGGGAGGGCGTCTGAATGTCAGCTGCTGCCAATAAATAACGTCATCCGGAGACGTATGGGTGCTGCACACCGACAACGACCACGACGAAGAGGAGGAGGAGGACGAGGACTGTACGATGACGAAAACGACAAAACGACGAAGCAACGGAGACACGTTGACGAGTACTTACGTCGCTAACTGAACAAGTTTACATGCATTTGATGCGGAGATTGCGCATTCCTCTCCGATCTCATACTTTTGATGGAACGATTTCCCTCGCTCCGATCTTTTTCCCAACTTGATTCCGTGCGGAAGACTCGAGTGTCGCGGATAATTTAGTTAGGAATGGTTGCTCGAATCCATTGATAAATTCTGGCCTTTTTTTTTTCTTAGGTTCATCTCTCAGCTACTCATATAGTTGAGAGTTTTACGCTTCCAAAGTTTCTCTGCGAATGAGGTATACCTGTACGTATATCTATACCGCCATACTTTATCCAACCCATCGGTGTTCCTCTACTTGAGCCACTATAAACCGTCTTTGAGGATCTGTTAAGGAGAATTTAGTGAACAGCTGATCGTAAAGCTAACGAAATATGATGATAAAAAAGTCTCTATCTTGTCTCCTTGGATGTGAAGTATACAAACACACGCATGTATGGTAAAATCGACGTCCCTCAAAAATCGTCTGAATCAGCATTTTTGAATTTCCAAAAATTAGCGCTGATCGTATAGACGATAGCTTTATAAATTCGGTTTCAGAGTCAATAAATTCACGATATATCTAAGAACCAAAAAAATGTTATCGCCGCGTACGGTGGTTAAACGGGTAATCATACTCGAATTTGTAAAAATCAACCGGATATGTCTTCGACCGCGCTGGTCCAGCGGGAGGGAAATGCCGATCAAAATATTCACCACCCTCTACTGGGGCACCGACACCCGTTTTACTCCCCCTCGTCTCCCTTTTTATCCTTCTTTCTCCCCTCACCTTTCCCCCTGAGGGGCCATCGTGGACTTCCACCACCATCACCAAACGCCAGCGCGGCTCAACTCCACCCCTCCCTAAATCACTCATTCTTTAATAATAGACAGATCCCATTATAATACCCGAGATTTATATCCATGGGCCTCTTTTCTTTTTCCCAATAAATTTTATTTTTTATGGATTAGCAGACTGCCGGGGCTAACGGCTCTTATAATAATACGCCGCAGAAGTTCTGGACGTCCTGCGGGTTATTGAGAACTCAGAATTGACTGGAGCAGTAGGAACAAAACGGAGCAACCGGAACCGAGCGGGATCGCTTTGATATAACGTTCACACTTGACGCTGTATAACCATACAGCAATTACCTGGCAACCCTTTGCAAGGTTTGTCAAACGAATTTAACACCTATTGATCAAGGACAATAAACTCAATGTCGATGGGGAAATCGAACGGTCCAGATGTAAAAAATTGATCGGCAATGAATATTTTGTCGCAATTGAAAGGGCGGGCCTGCAGTGTTTCAGAGGTCCGCGATGGTAAAAATGCAAGATAAATTTCTGAGAATCGCAGGTGGCGCGATGGATGGAGAAATTATGGGTTAACGTCACACGGACCAGTCCATGCCAATCTCCGGTTGGTTTAACCAGACTTACCTGAATCAGAATTCGTTTTCATATATAGGTACGTGTATTGGTGCGGCTTCTAAAAATTATACGTTAGATGAACGCGGATTTTTGAACTTGGGAACAACCGCAATCCTGCAGTAACGGACGAAATGAACACTGCTAAGCTATGGTGGAGAACGAAGCGGACAACCGGACCTATAAATATGGTTGAAGCGCGTCAAATAAATCCGTGTGTTTCCCAGGTATAGCGTATAGTAACGTAGCAGCAGCAGCGGCAGCAGCGACAAAAAGAAACCGTGATTGATGGCAGGCTTGCGTCTGCTGCAATGCATAAGGGTGAGAAGACCCTATTTATTGCCGAATTAAACCGCGTCACCATTACTTTTGCATATACAGCTATAACGCGTGTATAGTAACGCTTGCTAACTGCTGCTGATTGTCCTTTACACTCGTTGGGTTTTATCCTTTGCACGTTGCGAATGTGAAAGGACAGGCAATTTAGGCGGGATTTAGGAACATCTAATTCGAAAAATTAGTTTTCGCACGAGGGTAATGCGGGTTTCGGTGTTTTATTATCGCGTGGTATACGGTACAGGTGATGAGCATCGTTAAAAGAATACCGGTAGCGATTCCGCCAAGTTTTTTTTAATTTTTTTTGATTATTTCGCCGCGTTGCGAAGAATCTCGATGGTATGAAAATGGTGTACAAGATGAGGAGGCATCGACGACGACTAATATCGTCTCTCGTAAATCAACCAACATGCGCCTTATCGCCCACGGTGTTGTTCCTCCAAATTCAGCGCTAGCATCGAGCACGATCTACAACGGACTGCGCCATAAATTAGCAATTATTTAATTTCGTAGGGCCCGGTCCTTAGACAGCTCTAAATCAGTCTCGAGCAAAAAGCATAGATAACTATGACGCATGGCTCTCCGGGAAGAGACAGGGGCGGCGCGATGGGTCGGTGGGGTGCCCGGGGGTCGTCAGGGGATGAGGGTCCGTGCGATAGGTCGTCGGGGCCGCCGTCGACGTCGCCGTTCCTCCGGTTGCTGCTGCTGCTGCTGCTACTTCGCTGTCGTTGCTTCTGCTTCTGCTTTTGCTTCTGCCGCTGCTGCTGTGTATGTAAATGTACGGGTCGAGTCTCGCTTCGCGTTTCAACTAAGAGAGAAGGGAAATACAACCGAGGTAAAGAGAGAGAGAGCTCGCAAGAAAGAGCAGAGTAGAGAACGAGAGAGAGAGAACGCTGCTGGGCACAATGGCAACTAGTTTTAATTACAAAGTAAGGTGAAGCGATCAATCATAATGATGTACGTGAGGCAGGCGCACAGCCTCTGGAGGGCCGCGACGGAGGGACGTCGGGGTAGTGAGGACGATGAAGAGGGGTAGGGGATTGGTAGGTTTTGAGGGAGGGAAATAACCGGGGGAAAGGGGTGCCTCCGCATACACTTTGCGTATAATTTACTGGCAGTGGATATACCTGAAGTTATACGTGTACCAAAACGGTCCGATTCTCTCAAATGGCAATAGAATTAGTAATTCGACAACCACCGGGTGATTTTCTTTTATGATTCCTAAACTTTCTCTTCTTCTACATCTAATCATGCGATGTATTGGGAGGCGAATGCGCGACGGGCGTGAAAAAGCTGAGAGGACCGACCAAAATAACATACCTGCAGCGATAGTGGCTCGTATTATACTTCGGGTGACTGCGTCTTGAGTCGGCGTGACGGGCCTTGATGGAGTCTCTTATATAGTTGGAGGTCTTCAGTCTCCTCGGCACAGCAAGAACTGGCGTCTCTTTTTCGCTGAGCAGCCCGCACCCCCCTTCTTTTTAAAACCCCCTTTATGGAGACCATGCAACGAACTACACTCGCGTGACGACCGAATGTCCATCAACCGGCGCCGTGGACGCCGCCAAAACAAAACGTAATTATTTTACGTGATTAGTCGACCGTCCGCAAACGCAAACCTCATACATACCTGTCCAGTATAATCCTTCCATAGGTTTAAATGCATAGGGTGCATGTCGCCTACCGTTTTGCCTTCAGACTACGGCTTATTTATGTCGGTAAGAAAAGAACGATATAATTACTCAAATTTTACCCTTTTAAAAATATCTTTTTTCTTCCGCCCATCCCCTGTGTAAAGTGCAGATGAATCTATTCGAAGGATATACGTTCGATAATAGATTCGAGGGAATAGAATAAAAAAAATTACTTCGACAAAAATCAAAGAGCGCACGCCTGAGCGTACGTGGGACATTAACAGAGGTCTGCAATCGTTAAACAGTGAGAGAAGAACTTGGTTACGTGTCCAATAGATTTTGCCGGGTGATTATTTTACCCCGGTTACTCATCTTCTTCATCACGTGACACGCAATATTACCTGTATCTTATTAATTTCCATGTTTTACCTGCGGGTAGAATTATCGACTAATCGAATGTCGGAAGACGACGATGCATTAAGAGGCAAGTCTGAGCGAAATTACCTGTCCGACTGCAGTCCAACGCAGCATCAGCAGCAGCGAGGTCCTTCGGATCTTTGAACTTTTTTAACCAATCCCATCATTCGCAGTGCTTTAAATGGCTAGTGTTTTTCATTTTTACTTCTACCTTTTTCTCATATTTCATTTTTATTTTTATTTTTATTCTTATTCATTCTCTTTTTACACAGGTTGCAAATATTCTACAGTACACATGTATAACGTATACTGTACGTACCTTCGACAATCGTAAACTCGTTTCTTTACTCAGTTCGCTTCGAAGGGCTGCAAAAAATTATAGAAAAATTAACTCCTACCCATTGACTCTAATTACTTCCCCGCTCGTTGCTGCAGCAGTTGGATATGTGTTCAATTTTCTTCATTTTTATTTATTTATTCATTTATTTTATTTTTCATTTTCATCTTCCTTTTCTTCGTTCCATGCAACACATATCGAGTACAGTGCAGGGGAGAAATACAGTAAAAAATTCGAAACATACCTGATCATTGCTTGTTGAGCTTGATCGTGAGACTCACTTTTAATAGTGCATTCATAATCGAGATAAAATCCGAATGAATAATTTCTCGAATTAATTAAACTCGTCGAGGAAGAGCTCACACTTTGTAGCTGCTCCATGGAAAGGGGGCCGGGAGGGGGGCGGGGAGAGGGGGAGGGGGCGTGCACCTATACAGTAATGAAAATGGTAAATGAAGAGAGTGGAAAGTGTAAGATGCTGCAAATTGGCAAGAGGCCGATGGTAAAAAAGAAGGAGGGGAGGGGGATGTGAGGAAAAGATAATTTTAAATACAAATCTGCGAGTTATTGAACCACTTTAATGTGATTAATTGAATTCTGAGCTCATCAAATATGTCACTCAACCGTCTAACTTTTAATTAAAGTTTGGATTTTATCTATTTGCTTAATCGGCGGGAGAGTTGACTAGCGCAAATGAATCAAAAGGAATGAAAGGGACGGGTTAAACCGAAAGATTACTAGAGCGAGAAGGAATGCGGTGATACCTCGTCGTACCGAGAGACGATGAGAACCAGCCAACGAGATTTTTATACATGATCACCGTCGACTTAGAGTCAATCAAAACCTTGTTTCATTATAGAATGAAATGTAAGTGTAAGAATAATAATTCATGTCATCCGTTTGAAAATCTTACGTAAAGATTGCAAGTTCGTAGTATATTTTATGAAATTTCTTCGATAACGTATGCAGGAAGGAAATACATTTGCTTGATATAAAAGATTTCTGAAGGACGCTGGGAAGCTGGGTGTGGAAGTCCGGGTTCCCGGATGATTTTTCGTAGGAAAAATAAGGGCGAGTCGTGGTATACAGGTTGGCGGTGTAGGACCAGGATGCCATTCCCCTGGGCGAGCACGTAGGTGTATTACATACGACGCGTCGCGGTGGATCTGGCTACCCGAGCGATCCCAGGACGATCCGGTACGATTTCGGGGCCCCTTTTTCCCCTCTTGAAGGAATATCCACCTTCCTCCTTAGTGCCAATACTAATAATCCATACCTCTCCAACATTTTCACCCTCGTATATATTTTTCCCCAGATTTGGAGCGTGATGCGGTAACGGTCACGTATCACCATCACCTTATGGAACTCGTAAATTGGTCCCCAACCCCCGGAAACCACCCCCCGATTCCCGGCTTCTACCAACCAGCTATATCGCGCTATCCGAAAGCCTTACCCTAGCGTTTCCAATACCTTACGACATTCCAAATCTTTCGAAACAAATCTCGAAAGGTACCTGAAATGTGTGTATACGCGAAATTTCTAACGCTCTGCTTCTGTTTTTGACCTGGATTCAAACCATTTTCAAATTTTTGTTTCGTACGATTTTTTTTTTCTCTCCATTCGCTATGTACGGTAGTATTGAGAAACATTTTGTGACGGTATGGTGTCTGGATATTCTGGATTATCTATCCGATATAGCTGGTAGGATACCAGTGAGGGAATCTTCAATAGGTTCTGACTGCGCCAGATTACGTCTTCCAGACTTTTCATTTTTTGATTAGAGTTGTTTCAGTTGGTATAAGGCGGTTTACGTCTTATAAGTTTGAAACTACCTCGGCACCTCTTCTATTCCTCGCAATGATTTCGTCGCAATCACTGCTGCCTCCCTACCGTCTTTACCGCCTTCCAGTTATCCCGTAGTACGGATCGCGAAGCGGTAATATCGGAGAATTGCGCAGCGAAACTGCTAGCTGGCGAAGGCATTCGACCGACACTTTTGTCAATACAGCCGCTCAGCCGGTGGCGTGCTATAAAGACCACTCGTGTCATTTCGCAATGACGAAACTTTGCCCTGAATTCTCTACCGTTCTCGAGATAGCAAGTTTGTTAGTTGCGGAGCAGCTTGGCGGCCAAGGGTGCAGGACGACGGTCCTCGACAACCTCTATATATACGTCCCTCTTCAACCCCGCCCGTTCTTTTCTCACAATAACAAACTATTGGCGAAAAGTATTGAGAAACAAAAGATATACGAGGGTCCCGAACGGCTAGAGCTTCTGTCCAAACGCTGACTGACTCGCCACGGTGCCGATGGGAACGATATTAAGTCGTGTTCGACGCCACCCACTATGCTCCGACGTCCACCTTTTTTTCTCCCTCATTCCATGCCTATATACGACAATCTCCTAGGATCACCGAAGCGAGTAAGCGCGAGTAAAGGCAGCTGCAGCGCAAACGTGACTCTCGCGGAAGATGAGCGACCGTCTCTCCTCTCTTCCCATTCGTCGTCGAAACGAAGCGATTGCGAAAACGTTATATCTAGTTGACCCTGTTGTGTCTAAGAATTCTTGGCGTGCTGCTGCTGCTGCTGCTGCTACTGTTGCAAGGCAACGGGCAGATGTCAAACGGAGCTGGTTGTAAGAAGAACCAGCAGTCGGTTGATGACGTCTGCCCAGAATGTGATAAGGCGCAACCCTAGATGCTACGGACATTCGATGCTGGATATATATATTCTGTATACGCGAAGAAATAACCAGTGACCGTTCCTCTCGAGGATGTTATTGGTAAACGCTATTCCTACACCACCAACGGCCTCCCGCTTTCCGTATCGTAATACACCTATCAACGTCAGACCTCGCGTTATCAAAGGGTCGCAGCAACGAGGACGACCCCGTGTAGCCTCCGACCTTATTCGGCTATTCCTTTTTGCTACCTACCATTACTAAAACGAAATTTCCACCGACACACAAATCCCGGAAACAGATTTATCGCGTGTGCTTAGAATTCTTTTTTTTCTTTTTTCTTTTTTTAGTATCATTCGTTCGTGGCCCACGAGGCTCTATTCTTCAATTTCGAATGGCTTCGACCACAGTGTAGGTACACTGTGGCGAGTCGCACGTGTCGCATTCGTAGAAGTAAAAGATTCTCGAAGTCAACGGGGGACGCGAGTTTACCACCAATGCAGACACCTGCGAACTGCATACTGATCGTTGCACCAGCACGAGCTGTATAAAAGAGTTTCGTGCGTGCACCGCGTGATATACGTTATAAACTGCAGCAATTCCAACGTTGGGCATGAAGTCAAGCCCACCCAAAGAGGACCACCGTAGTCCAAAGGTATGAACTGCTTTCAAAAACAGACGAATACCCCGATAAGATATTTGTTTGAAATAATGAAATTATTGTCGAGAAATTCACCGGCTTACTTGCAACGTAATGACTCGGACCGGGAAAAAATTCACCTTCTTCTTCTTGATGGAGATCAGGCGTACCTTTATCTCGGTAAAAAGGGGCAAAGGGGAGAGAGTTCTTCCTATACACATCAACGTATAACCATATCCAACGAATACACATGCGGATACCTTATACCTATGTTCATCCTTATAATACCCGCACCCATAGAACTGGCCAGCGCGAAGGAGGGCCGCGCATTTGATATGGACCACAGATAGCGAGTAACGTACGCGGACCCGCTGTCATGCAGGTACGCTTACGTGCCTCACCCTCTCCCTCTCCCTCTTCTTCTTCTGTTCTCTGTTAACCTCCTCTTCACAGTTTCCTCGTGACATATACGCGCGAATACTCCGTTGTGTATCGTGCGCATGTAGATTTTTTTACGGTTTATATGCGATGCAATGGTGGGATGGGTGTAACCTAATGACCGTACCGTAATTAACATAATCGGGTATTCTTAGTGAAATAATTTTTCCCCGCCAAACGGATGCGGAGGTTCGTTAAATCCCGATGATTTTTGATTCTTAAGTCGAGCTCGGATGCGTTGAACCGATGATTGAAATTCTATAGGAGTTTGACGCGTAATCCGAGGTATGAAATACCAGATATTTCAGTCATCCGATCATGGCAGATAGTGTACGTAACTATAGATACGAACATTTAAAGTCGAGACGTGATAGTTTGAATGTACGCGCACTGTACGCACACGTGTAAAAGTTACGGTGTCTAATCCTACGGCATCCGAAGCAATATTATTTATATGGGTGGAGCACGGCCGCGGTCGGTCGGGTGCTGTACGCTCCCGGTCACGATCCGCGCAGCTCCTGTATTTGAATACAATGCATTATATTGTCCGCGTCATATCATATATCTCCCCGTTAAATAAACGTCGTCTCAATATTTAGACTTCGGACTTCTGGGGACCTTCGCTGGTCCCGTACCGCCCCTTCTTTCTTATTTTTTTTTTTTTATTTTCTTCTTTTACTTCTGCTCGCTACGCTTTTTATTTTCCTCCGTCTTTTGCTCGCTACGCTTCGTAACTTGCAACTTTAAACTTGCAACTATTGCCGGGAGCTCGCAGGTTCGCGAGCCTCGCGACGGCGATAAACAACGATCTACTTATATACCATACAGTTCCTTTCTTAAAAAGATTCCCCGATTCTTTCGAGTCTCTCTCTACCTTTTCACCTGCGAGCCGCGATCGGCTCATGGCAGCTGAAAATCTTCTCTTATTATATATAAATAGGTATCGACGGTTGTCGAACGTTCAATGAGAGATGATTGCCCCAATTACGGGCATCCTAGCAGAAAATGAGGGACCTCGATATTTCCCAGAAGGAGAAATATTTTCCCTCGCAGTATATAATATAAGTCGCGGTAACCACATCGGTCGGTGGTAGAAAACGCCCTCCGTACACTCGGGACGTTCGGGTCGTCGGGTCGCCTGATGACCATCCCGATGATTGCTCACGTCACTTTCCCGCTTACCGATAAGATCGCTACTCGCGGGTTAAACCACCTGCTCGCTACCGCCCTCCCCTTTTTCCTTATACCGCAAAACCACGACGTCGATCCCAACCATCTCGAGAAGATCAGACATCTGGTGAACGCGTCCGAGCGTCCGGGGAATTCAATAACTGCTTACCATCTCGATCTCCCCAAACGTTCCGAGCAAAAGACGTCTTATACATCGTGTACCTTTCTCGATCTATCGCCGATTATACGACGCAATTATTTTCTCGAGTAATTAGCATTTCCCGGAACATGAAAAATCTAAAAAAAAAATAATCACTCACGATGAGCTTTAAAATCCAAGTTATCCCGCATACCTCATACACACGTGTATAAGCTCGGGTCTCGTTCACGTCCGTTATCCGTTGGGTGCTATGTATCGCTGCGGGTTTATGATCTCATCCGGCGATTGATTTATGTTTGCAATTATAGCCGTACTGCCGAGTGACGCACGATGCCGTGTCTCGAATGAGTTACGAGTGTTAATCTCACGAAGACCGTCGCGTAGTCGTGCCACCGGCAGAATATACTCAACCCTCCGAAGAGCGTGTTCATCAAGAGTGCAACAACGGTCCGACCATTTTCCTACGTTATTCAATTGCCAAATTGCTTCGATGTTGAAAAAAAATTAACAGGAATTTCATTTCGCGCGGAAGACAATTCCACCTCCTGCAAGGGCCTACGCTATGCGTTCTATACGTAATCGTAGAAACGATGAAGAAGGAACCGCTGCACCGACCGGATGAGGCGAGACAATAACGGTTATAACTCATGCAAGAGTTCAGTGCTGTCGGCAATAGATCATTTTAGTCCTTAGAGCAACGATGTGCACTGCTATCTCCGCCTGGCATGTATCCTTCTCATTAGAGCCAAAGAACTTGTACAACTATAAGGTGGACTGCGGCAATAAAGGCTAGTTTTATCGTTTGCTTATATACATCCGACGTCTAGCTTGTTGGCGAAAAAAAAGCAAAAGCAATAGAAAGAAAAAACAGAGAAGAAAAAAATTCAGCGTAAGAGGAATTCGTCGCGGATTATTATTCATCGCACAGTCGTAAAGTAATGTGGACCGATGGGTGAAAGTTACGAGGTTTAGTTGTACGGTGTCGGTGCGCCGTTCGGCCAGAAGGGCTGTTTAGCATAATTGGTGGATGCTTCGCCACGACGCGTCCCGTCACAACGAGCATCGTTCACACTTTGTGCGTCACAGTTTTTCAAATCGTCATAGCACATGCCTAACCGCGTTAGAAGTCGATAGAGATTTTAAGCCCGGCGTTAAACCTCTCAAGAAATGTTGTAATAGTTTAACCGCGATCAAGGCTGCAAGACGTTTCAATTTTAGGGGATGATAACGATGATGATGATTCGAGATGAAATTTTACATAATCGCATCAACTTATCGTTTTACGTATATATTTTCGATCTTAGAAAATCTCACGGACTCGCAGACGCTCTAATTATGTTGCATGTTTGAAGAGAGATTTTGCTCCGTGCATATACAGGGGTGTAGAAGAAGGGGGCACGAGAAGTTGACGCGTACACGGTTAGAATAACCTTTACCAAGCTTCGTCGGTAGAAACAAACTTTGAATTTATATCACTAAGACGATATAAACGTAATAAATCATTATTATAATAACGGACGCACACGGAGGTCGGTGCAGAGCCTACATACCCCGGCTCTCTTATGGTAGTGTATTGTATATATATACCTCGAGAATATACCTACAGTTATTTGAAAGAGAAGGAGGGGGGAGGGGGAAAGAAGGTACGTACATACCCACCTATCGTATAGGTGACTTTCTCTCTCTCTCTCTCTCTTTCTTCCTCTCTCTCTCTGTATAGGAACGAGGCGAAACTGGCGCGAGTCAAAACAGAAACGTTAAATCACGTAGCAAGTCGGTGGCAGCCTCGGCGGCTTGCCCGTGCAGCACCCCTGCCCTGGGTATTTACATTGCTAATGTATCGCCGGCCTAACTTCTAATTAAACAAATTCGCACAACTCAGCGCGCCGCGCGGGCTTGGTTACCGTAGGATTGTTGGCGCTGCCGTTGCCGTTGCTGCTACTCCTCCGTGCCAGGGTGCCGCCGCGACGCCTTGGGGAACGTGCGGGTGTCGCAATCGGAGGATGGGAGAATGAAAGAGAGAAAGAGAAAGAGAGAAAGAAGGACCCGCTCGCAACTGAGGGGTCGCTCGTTAGCGCTCTTAACGCGACTTACCGCCTGAAGCGCCCCCCCGACTCCTTAGGTATACCTATCGTTCGAAACCGTGACTCACCGCTGCAGGAAGAAGAAGAAGGAGAAAAAAAGAAGGAATGAATATTTATGAGAAAGTGCTAAATTCTATTCGCTCCAAAGTTATCTCTCTCTTTCTGTGTACGAGTTAATAATTTCTCCGAAAATTCGACGTTCCTTCGTTTGTCCGTCACAAAGTACAGGGGGTAGCTGCAAGAATAAAAGCACGTGTATAGTAGATGAGATGAAATATAGAACAAAGGGGAGTCAGGAAGACCCCGAGTATGTGAACAGCTGCGATTTGAATTTAGGGCCCGTTTATACTCCGGAAAGCGGGCGCCTGCGACGGTGTCGGGAGGAATGGTAATGTCCAATTATATTATCGACCGATATAGGTGCAGAGGCGCCAAAATACATCGACGTATTATACCCCCCTTCAGAACGTCGGGGTGGGCATGTGTGTAATCTCCTGCATACGAGAACGGAGTCAGCAAAAAATAACCGAGGATAGAATCTAAATTTTAAAACAGACCCCGTCGATCAATCGATGAATCGCGCGTTAGCTATATATTTCAGTTTTTAATGCCCGTCTAACTAATCGAAGGTGATCCTTACCGAACTATAGAGCGCAAGTTTTCAACCCCTGTGAGGAGCCACCCCAAGGAACGTAGAATACAAAGTGTCTGTTTAGTCGCTATCGCCGGTCTTAATTATAAGTCGTCGAAATATCTTGTAATTTAACAGCTAGCCTTCTACCCAGGGGACGAGCCACCGTGAGTATATAGGTGATGCGATTCCTGGCTTCATTGCAAAGAAATCGATAGAAATTCTTTGAGAAACTCTGAAATCCTCAATCGTATAAATTCAAACAAGCGATAAATTTTCAACGAAATTAGTTAGCCGCGATTATGAGATGAGGGTGTTTTTACGTGCACCTGCACAACACCATGCCTCGCGTGTATTACAAACAGATTCCGCGCCCGCACCCCCTGGGTTTTTAATCGCAATACTCCACTTCCGTTTCCGGTCTCATGAATATTCGCCGGGGTGTTGGAAAGTTCTGATGTGAACGCGAACTTCTTAAACATATACCTACGTGGAAAAAAAAAAGGAGGAAAGAAAAAAAACACCATGTGATAAAATTTGAAAACTTTTTTCAACGGGAAAATATTTATATTAAACATTTACTATACACAGGATACTCATGCGAGGTGAGAGCTTATCAGAATGGGTCCTTCCGCACAAGGTTTCTCAGTCACTTGCAGGTGCTAAGGTCATATTTTACACCCGTGCAATCGGGTCTCTCTGAGGCGCAGGAAGTGGTCGTAGATAGCGACGACAGGAAACGCTCGTCAGACCACACACGACGTCACATACGCCAAAACAGATACTCCTGTCACTTAGCTGCTGCTGCTGCAGGCAGCATAGCTATCGCTATAACTATAACTACCAGACTGCAATGTATACGTTCCGAGTAGGACATACGACTGAAACACCGTCTTATGCACACCGCGTCGAGGTAATGTTACAACGATATTCTCAGCACCCGTGTGTCACGTACGAGGTGCTTTAAAACACGCGTCGTTTTCGTGAATCCGAATGGGATCATCCGATGATTTTTCTAGCCGATCATCGGATCGAAATGATGATGGAAAAGGTGGATTGAAACCGTAAAAGTTTTCATATTTCTTCGGTTAGTTTCTCACGTTGAAATCGAACCTGGTTACGCAGTCGTTATTTGTAGCCCAAACATAAATGTGATTGCAGTCAGATCCGATATGTCACCGGATGCGCTTCATTGAAATCAACACTCGAAAGTCGTTATCGTTAAGAAGTTATTTTAATTCTATCAGGTTTCAAACGCGATATATATGAATGACATCTACGCGTTCGGTTGATAGCTTTATCTATACGATACGCGTATACACACAGGTATAAATAGACCCGGCCTTAGGTGTACGTAACAAGAAATTCGTCACACTCATACGGGCTGACACATGCCAATCAACCGATAACTGCAACGTGGTTTTTTGATTTTTCTTATTTTTTTTTTTCGCATATTCATCGGGTAAACATTATACCGCACTCTATCGGTATGTACAAATACTTATAAATATCTGCGATAACGTTGCCCTACGTCGTATTCAGATATCGATGTTTAACGAGACAAAAACCCACGCGAATAAACTTCGCACTTTACTTCTCTTATACGTACTTCGACTCCTCACTGCATCCGTTAATCATTTTTGCTTACGTTCCCGCGGATACGCTTGACGGGGTTCGACGCCCCATCTTTGGAAGTTGGTAACAAAGAAAAAAAAAGGTAAAACGAAAATATAAAGCTCGAGCAGGGGAGGCAATCGGATGATCGAAGAGTGTTGACGTCCCTTTGTCCTCTAATAAAATCTTCTTTGACGTATAGATGCACGAGTCTTGAGCATACCTGTATCGCGTGTGTAGTTCTATTCGCGCGACGTCGATCTAAACGGTAGTTTAAGGCCGGAAAAGACGGAATAAAACGAAAATTTTTGCTTTGCAGAAACGAATTTTGTTCAAGGATTCACAAACCCTCGAGGTAGTTTTTTTTTTCTTTGTTTTTCCCCCTTTACGGGGACTAACGGATCAAAGAGTCAAATTGCGTAGCGGGTTGTGCCGTTTCAGATGAAAGAGAAAGAACCAAAAAAAAAAAGTAAGGAAGAATCTTACTTGTGCCAATAATAATTGGATTTCGAAATCGGTGATAAAAAACTTGTCTCAATTAGATGTAACGATAAAATGCAGTTAGCCTTATTCTCTCTTCTCTTAATCATCGCTGAACGGACTGCAGTCTTTATATCGATGACTCGAGTCAAGTTTGCGAATCATTCAGTTTTTATTATTCCTTACTCTACCCGCGGGCGAGTACTCGGTGTTATCTCAACCTCCGATCCGTGTACGTGGAATTTTTTTTTTTCACCCCCTTCTGCCTCACCACTCGTTTTTTGTTTCTCTCTTTCTCTCGCTCTCGATACAGCGTTTATTGTAAACGATAAAGTCGTCGCCACATTTTACAGCCCGCCAAACGGGGCTCGCAACACGTTTCTTCCTTCTACAACGCGACGCGGCCTCACCTCCTCGCTGTACATAGGACGAGATCCTGCGGGCCTTTAAAAAATCTCAACGCTGAAGGGTTATTTCTACCTTGCAACCTCGCGGACGTTAGTCAGAGGCCTGGGGGGCTCGGAGTTAAGACTGCAAGTTGGTCCGCGTCGCGAAGTAGATACATTCGGATTGATTAACAATCCTGAATCGATGCGCGAAATGTCGAGGAGTGGGAAGACTTGAGAGAGAATTGAAGACCGAGCAAACGATGGCGCGGCGTAGTGACGTCTCTAATTTGTGGCCCGAGTCGTCTTAAAATATAAGAGCATTGTAAAGTTTTGATTAACGGGGTTCATTGGGGGGCGGAGAGAGGGATGAGAAAGAGGAACTACGGGAAAAGGGAGGAAAAGGAATGAGGATACAAAAGGGGGAGTGGGATATGACGTGTCTATAAGCGAGAAACCGCGGTTCCCCCCCATATCTTTGAGTCTTATATACAGATGAGAGAAAGCGAGAGAGGAATATGAAGAGAGCGAGATGGGGAAAGAGGAGCGAAGAAGGCGCGCGGCACTTTGTGGTGTCGTAAAGTAAGCGGCTGCCCTGTAAATCCGTGCCCGAGTGTGGCAGCCCTGACAGATTCTCGCCCCCTTGTCTCCTCTCCCTTCCAACTACGACATTCAACTTGGTCCCTACGAGCACACCTCTCTTTATTCTCCTTCACGGGGAGAGGAAAAGGGAGAAATAAAAAAAGGAGAAGAGGGAAAAAGGGATCACCGTTTACAGTCGCCACTGTAACGAGACCGCCAGCCCTCCGTATCTCGGGAGATGATTCTCCGAGATGACCCACGCTTACGATAATTAAAGATTTTTTTCATAATCATTGGAAACAGAGATCTTCTCATAAAAATTAAACAGATTCTAGTATTTGGGCGGGCCTCTAGGGATTTAGGGCACACGCGGGTGGGGTGCACCTCGTATAGAAAATTGACTATAAATTTTTTAGGTACAAAGTATACCGCGCCTCGTAAAGGTGAGGAGGTTCATCTTATGAAGGCGTGCAGACCATTCAACGGGTTTTTATTACAGTTGTATCTACAAATGCAGCTGCGACCCTATAATAGATCAGTTTTAACCCTTCGTCAGCTGCAGAACCGTACAATGCAAGTATTATCAAAGTGACTTTTGAATTTTTTAGGGACAGTTTTGATCCGCTAAAAACCCCACGATTGACGTTGTCACTAGTTTTGGATGAATGAAAAAACAAGGGAAAGAGAACGTAGAATATATTTCTGTTTCTTCTCATCTCTTCGTTTTTTTTTCCTATCTTCTTTTTCCTAAGAAATTCTAGAACCGTTGGCGCGCAAGGTGGTCCTCTAGCTGCTGAGGAAAGAGAAATTACGAGGTGGTGCCGGATAAACCGGGTCGCCCGTGTTTCCTACGGAGACGACTGCCCAAATAGAGTTTGAAAGAAGAAATTTTCACAAGCCCGCCGTTTGTGTGCGCATGCTCGTAACTCCGTCACGACCGCGACGCTCGGCGTCGCGTCTCGTCGGGACAACGTCGTACTCTTTTACGTATATTGTACATGTACATGTAGTGTAGTGTGCGTGTTGCACGCGTATATTATTTCTTCTTGTTGGTGTAAAAGTTGTAAGGAACGGATGTAGATCACGGGGTGAGTGAGCCGTCAGTGCTCCGCGTGGCGCCAGAGCTGCTATGCCTCACGGGAAGATCTAAGAGCCCTTCTCTTTCTCTTCACTATTTCGCAATTTAACAACGAAATACCAAAACTCTTGAAAAAAACTAAAGAATGATTCGATAATATTCTATTCCAATTTTTGAAAAATCTCACAGCGAGGGGGATCGTCAAGTTTTTTTCTTGATCGCTAATTGTCTATTCTAGAGCCAAATATTTAATTAGGGGATAATGAATGGCGGGCATCGCGTACCGTCTTCATTTATTTGAAATATTTCGAGTCTCGATTGATACTCCGGTAACGTCTAGGCCGGGCGTAATCGATCTATACACCGTTCATAGTATACATTGCTTATATACAGGCTCAACTTTACGATGTTATCATAACCCGAATCTGAACGCTGTAGTGAAGCGGCGCCGAAAGAAGAAGCACTTTGTTAGTCACTCATTCAAACTTACATAAGATATCCCTATTACACCCACCTATATACGTCTAGTCTCCACATACAAACGCGTCGATTAATCCGAAGCCTATGAAACCACGATATGCAACTTAATATAAGATTATAAGGGGCGGAAGTCTGCGCGGGTCTACAAGGAGCAGGGAGTGACAGGATCTATTTTACCCGCTTCGGTGTGTGAGGAGAAAAAAAATAAAAATTGGAGGCACCTGTAGAACGTCCCGTAATAAAAAGCTCGCAGTCAATTTCTGCTAGTCATTTGCAAAAAACAAGCTGATCATCGGAAGTATTGTAGTAACCCAAACTCAATTTTCTATCTTGATTAATCTTGAGAATTCTTTAATTTCCCTATGCTGGAAACCCGCATGTACTATAAGCGATCCTGCAGGACAGGTATTATAAATGAAACACGAAAAGGTGCAAACTGTGAACACCCTACTGCAGCATAACCATTCCGCGGCTCAACGGGACGCCGGTTGGCTCTCCCACGTGTCCTGTACATATGCATGTACCAACTTCTTCATCTTCGGAAGGCGCATTTTGAAAATTGAAATTGATTAATGTCTGAAATCTAGTGATAATATAACGCAGATTTCGGTTTCCGTATCAGAGAGGATCTGTTTTTAAGAAAAAAGAAAAAAGGAAGGGAGTTTGAAAATCCGTTGGATTTGTGCAAAATACTATTTATATGATCGCTTTTTTTCAAGATCCTGCAGAATCTGCTGCATCGGAGTGAGGAGTGTCGACCTGCAGCAGCCAACTCGGACCACAAATCTCTGCTATCTTCAGATCTCCGCGGGTTTTTGGTCTCTCTAATGCCTCTACGGAGATCTGGACCGCCAACTCTGTATCCCCAGTCCAATATCAGCCGCAGCAGCAGCAGCAGCAGCAGCACTCCTGATGGTAGCCGCACGGGCGTCCATGGTATACCGAAAACGAAGGGACCCAGAGGTCGGTGAGAAGAGAAAAGGCAAAGGGGAGGGGGGAAGAGTCAGGATGGGCGAAGGGACGAACTGCCGGTGTAGATAGTACCCGCGGAGACCCCATACCTCTTCCTGAGCACATAAAGAACAGGAACGCCCGGACGTGTCCGAGACGGACGGCGCTTACGCGGGGACCTGGGATCGCTCCTGCAGGCGTGGGTGGTGGGATGTGGGTTTTCAGGGATGGTATGGGATATACCTATACTATATACGTCGCAACTCGCGAGTCGTGCGCGACGCGGTTGAGATTTGTGTTCGCTGAGTTCGTCGGGGAGCCGTATTGCCAGAAAATTTACAACGTTCTCCAAAGACTCCCCGCCGACGACACATCCCGCCTCCTCTTCATCCCCCGTCCGTGTTTTTCGACTTTCTTTCTCTCGCCTGCCACCCCGAACCCCTGTGGTTTTGTTACGGTTTTATATGTCATTTAGAAAATTCCATACTACCTTGAGAGAGGTACTGTAACAACAATTAACTTGTATAGTTTGATAGATTGGTACGATTGTCAATTTGAAAAAATTAACTATAGAGAATTATTCCGTCGACAGACATCGAAGACTAATGTTAAACCAATTCGATTCTCGTTTCGCGAATATCGATAATTCAGCTACCCGATATTTTACAAAAGTGAGAGTGTTGTATTCCTATAGCGTTATAGCTCAGCACTCGAATAGAAGGAAACCGCCGGTAGTCCTTCTTTCGGTGTTTTATTTTATCCCATCCGCCCCATAAGATCGCATTCTTTACGACCCATTAGACGAATTCATTACTAGCCGCGGGCGTTTCGCCCCGAGTAAGAAGCACCCGAGACCAGTTCACTTCGTCGGTCGCTGTTTCTTGGGTTCGGTTTGACTTTCCTTATAACGCCGACTCGGGAGTTAAAGCCAGAGATCTTCTTCGGTGAACAGAAAACGACGCCGCGCGTCGATGACGGCCTTCGAATAATTATTCAAATGGTCAATTAAACGTGATCCTTTGAAATGTATCGTTTCTATTTACGATTATATTATACCGTTGAGTATATACGACGATTTAGATAAGAAAAAAGGAAATAAGTGTCAATGTATAAAAGCAGTCCGGTGTAGTTGCTCTTCTCATCTCAGATTCGGCAACCGTATGAATATCGTTATTATGTATAATATATGAGTTGCATGACCCGAACGCGCTTGAAATAGCATACCGAATGCGATGATCTATACCATCGATAAATTTTTTTTCAACTGATTCCGGTAACACCGTTTATAATACTTACTCGAATGGCAGCGTATAGTCGTTTCTTATACGTAGCGCCAATCGATGTGGTGTGAAATCGACTCCATTATCTTGTTATTTACATTATCGATAAACCGTTAACCTGATTTGTCGCTATTAAAATTCAAATACATAAGTTAAACACTCTGGAATTCAGGCAAAAATTGTTTTTCAGGTAAAGTAACACGATTTATTCTCCACACTATCGATAAATGGGATCTTTTAAAGACTAGAAAAAAAACAAGAAAAAAAAAGAAAATGTCGAAACATACAGTACCGCGGTGTAAATAAGGAAAAGGAAGATCGTATTCTGTCTCGTATAGAAAATGGAATTGACGTTCCTTTCTAAAATCGTTGTACATGTTTCCCTGGGAGAGATAGACGTATCCGCATAATAAACCTTGACATCAAATCACCACTAGACGCATTGTTCAAGTTGTCGCTTGTGTACAAGAAACAACTGAATACCTACGTTAACCAAACCCTCCTCCATTCGTACCTGATGTCTTCTGTACCATGTCGTACGAAGCAAGATCGCAACTGTCTTCAAGAAATAGTCATGTTAATCGTCGAAAGAGACGTTGTTTTCTCGTCTCTCGTCTCGTATTTCGTATCCCCGCAGTCTCTTATTCTCTTATCTTAACACAGTCACATCTCCGTCGGCACAATACGTACCCGAAACATCGAGTAGTTTTGGTCCATCACGGACATTATTCGTCCCGTAGGAATCCGCGAGTAAGGAATGTTCTGTTCCACGCGAATTGGCACGAAGAGAATTAAGAATACAATAACAGTGAGAGGTACCGGGTGTACGGGGTGCCAAATTCCAGGAATCTCAAGAATCCTGAAAGCCTATCCTTTTCTTAATTGAGAGAAATTTTCGCCCGGCGATCATCGGTGGAACACGAACACGGCGAGGCGTCGGATAGTCTGACACGAAATGCGCGATATCCACGAAACTCCGGTATGTGTTAAGTCATAAAGCTTTTTATTCGAAGCGACTAGCTCCTCCATCCCTCGTAAGGAAAAGAGCGACCACAGGCAGTGTAAAAAGATTTTCTACCGCGAAGATGCCTTGGAACTAGTTGCTGCTGCTGCCGGTTTGCCTGTATCAATTCATTAGCGCATTACGGATGAAATAAAAGTATCCGCGTATCTGCGGCATGCGGCATATCTTTTATAAAGAGGCTGAGCGCGGGCGCTGCGATAAAGAAAGGGGAAGGGGTAGAAGAGAGAAAGAGGTGGATGTGATCAGGGGGACCGGTTTTCTGCGAGACGACCCCGCCAGGCTGAAGTAACCACCGGGAATCCACTGCAAACAACACAGAACTCGTTGTGAAGGCGATTTCAGAGTGACCTTCACCGTGATTTGCTGGTACCGATCAACCGCGAGTAGATCCTTGCTGAAAAAAATTCTCTTCAATAAGGCAAGGATCTGGAGAACCCTTATACATACCCTTCTCTGCAAATTAATTTGACCTCACATAGCTGGATCTTCTTCTTATTTATATTTATATACTACCGTTCCTGAATACTGCGGAATAAATTATTTATCCTTGTTAATTTTGCGTTCAGATTCTATGGACGTGCGCGACTAATTTCCACCGCTACTATTTCAGAGGTTTACGGATGCTGTGTGTAGGATCGCGTGACAGAGGACAATTTTTTTGTTCAACTCCACCTTTTTTTTTCTTCCTTGTTTTATTCCTCTCCTTTTTTTCCCCCTCTTAATTTCATTTTATTTTTCTCATCGTTCAAAGACCGCCAACGGGATTATCTCTGGTATAAATGCGTGCGTGTCGTCGTTAGAAGCGCGTCGATAATTGTTTCGATTTGAAGTGCTATATGTACAGCGGTAGCTCCCACAGCATCGGCGATCATGTGGAGTGTCTAATTATTTAGAGTTAGGTAGCACTGAACTTCGGAGAGAAACGACTTTTGGAATGAAATAACTTTCAGGATTGGTTCACTGCTGCATGTATAAAGGCTTGCATTGCTGCAGTCTGTTTCGTTGCACCGCGAAGTACATATATTATTAACTATAAAAATACGATACCTACTTGCGCATCCGTGATAATTTACTTTGCATATAAATAGTTGCGTGCCTCACGCATTTTACAATAAAAAAAAAAAGAAAAAGTAAAACTTTGGAATGCAATTCTACTGTGCCAATGCAATACGTATCCAGGTAACGTATCACTGTGCAGGCTCTTCTTCTCACGTCGAGTTCTCTTCTTTTTTTTTTTTCAAAATATCCATCGCTTTTAGCGGTCTTCTTGACGATCTGTGATTCATGGGATTTACAGGAGAGTCATCAAGGTTCTTCAAGGACAAAAAGTAAACTTTCATTTTTTAGTTTATAACATATATATTTATTTGAGCTTTAATTGCATTTTAAAATACAACCGAAATAATTAAATAATGACAAATCTGGTAAAATGGTTTCAAGAGTCGCGTATACATGATGCATATTTGTTGTTGGTTTCATTCTTTCTTTTTTTTTCTTTCTTTCTTTCTCTTTCTTTAATTTTTATACATATATATTTTTCAATTCTTTTTTTTCATTTTTTATTTTTTTTCTTATTTCGTTTCTCATCTCCATCTTATTCTTTATTTTTGCTTGGATGTGTGTGTGTTTTTAAGTAATTATTAATATATACGTGTGTTGATTCGTGTTCGCTCATCACACTCTCAGCAGTCGTATATAATTACAATAATAATATTATTATTATGTTGATAAATACTTTTAAAGTCCGCGATGGAAGAATTAGAGTTTACAAGATATACGTATACAAGTGTGTCTCGGGGCCCTGCACCTTCCTCTCCGAACATCAATTTCTTTTACATTCTCTCACTGATTCATTCCACGGAAGTTTTATCCCTCGATCTTTATATTCTTTTTTTATTCTTCCTCTCCCTTTCGCAATCAGTCTCAATTTTACTAACATTCATTCATTTCATTTTCTCTTTCATATACACTTTTCTCTCTCTCTCTCTCTCTCTCTCTTTCTTTCTCTGCTTTCGTTCGTTTCTTTCTATTGTGTGTGTATATTTTTTCTTCATTTTCTTCATTTTCTTTTTTGACACCCCGCTCTCGATATCACTGCATTATTATTATTATTATTATAATTATAATTATTAATATTATTGTTGTTGTTATTACTATTATTATTATTTTCATTTTATTTGTTTATATTATATAATAATTATTAATGTACACAATATTATAATAACTCGAATGATAATAATGACAATATTTTACACATAATGACGCATGGGCTTAATTGGCGCAATAAATATTTAAACAAATAAAATTTACAATGGGTGTCTACACAATTCTGTTTTTTTTTTCTTTCTTTTTTTTTCATCAATCTTTCTGTCTTGAATTATTATTCTTCATCATTAATCAATTAATACTATGTATATATATATATGATTATATATATATATGTATAATTGCAATAATAAATTTTTTATTTTTTATTTCTTTTTTTTTCTCAATAATATTGCACTCGCTCGTGCACTTCCATTATAATTATTATTAATATTAATATTATTGTATTATTATTATTATTATTATTATTACTGTAATCATTATTATTATTATTATTAATATTTTCATCTTCATTATTTGTTTCTGCGCAGTATTCGTCATCGTCACCGAGTTTCTATGTATATTTATATTTTTTGTTTTCTTATTTATTTATTTAATTTTTTTTTTCAATACGCGTAGACTATACCATGTTATACATCATACGTACGTGTATTTTGTTTGAACGGACGTATGGTGTATACGCACATATATGATAGACGGTCGGTGCGTTATAGTTATTATTTATAAATAATTATTAACTCGATGCGAGATAGCGTATTAGTAAGTATCAACAAAGAGATTCCTTTACAGAGGCTCTACCCTATCCTATACTATGAGACTACGCCTTAATTATTAATCGTAACCTATATCAATATTGGGGTATACATGCTGACGACCCAACCGCCCGCCCAAAGGACCGGCGAATAGGCAAGCGATTACTAGTCGAATTAATTATTTAATTTCTTAAGAATTATTATAAAATCACAAACTTGGCGTGCCGAGTCCCCGCGGACTCAGCAGTGCCGCGAGATATGGTGGCATCACAATTATTAATTAACCTTACACATCATAGTCATCATTGTCTTGTTCAAATATATAAATATATACATACAAATTTATCATCTGTGTATGTATATAAATATGTATTCGTAGATCTTAATTCAGTTATAATTTTTATTCTCATCCCTTTTCAATTTTAATTACAATTCAAATGTAATCCCTCACGTATACAAGGTATTTTATTTAATACCGAAAAATTTTAACTCATGCATAATTTTTTATCGTTACACATGTGCGAAACATATTTTATTTATTTATTAATTTTTAATTTTTTTTTTTGCTTTTGGCACACCGCATCTCGGCGGCGGACATATTTATATAGGAATGACAGTACGAAGCGTCGCGACGCCCTTACCGCCCTCCATGAATTGAATTTTTCAAAAATTACTATCATTACTATTATTATATTTATTTAAATTTAATTTCACTTCTGTTTCAATAAATATCAATCAATATCCGTCGCGATACTAACGATAAGAGATGAGGTGCGGACCAATATTAGCAGCGCGGCAGGTAAACGTTATACCAGCAGCTGCAGCACCTGAATCACTTTTACATGACATTTTCGATGAAGTTCAGTACGAATAAAAGACGTTAAATCGGAGGGTGGTGGGGGCCACGCGGGTCATTATCATAAAAATATAAACTTTACAGTTGCACACAGCGTTAATTAGCGTATCGTTCGTTGCTGCTGGAACGCGAACCAACTAAAATAATAACAATCTTGCAACGCTATAAACGTACGGTTGTTACTACTCTCCTCTCCTCTCCGCTCCTCGTCCTATTCTCAACTGCTGCACACAAGCCCTGCACGCCCCGTTTTACCCCCGTTGAATTCATATGTGTTAAATTCACTATGGCGTACATAACACGTGGCTGCAGGTGTGTTACAGCAGCAGCAGTGACAAGAAGAGAAACGGAGATAATAATAATGAAAATAAAAATCATATCAATATCAATAACAATAATAATAATGATAATAATAGTAATAATGATAATAATGATAATTGTAATAATAATATAAATATATCTATTTACAGGGGAAATATGTTTGGTCCGGGAGTTCCTCAGGAGTAGTATGGGAAAGTAGGATTATGAGGAGAATTATAAGAAGTAGAAGAAGACCCGGACTATACGTACTTGCTGGACAATTGCTTGGCGAGTTCTGTGTATTTCAAGAACTTAGAATGTGGGCTTTCCTCTAATGGGGAGGGTGCCGGTTGCGAGGGACTTCCATTTGGCTGTGCAATGGGGGGTGATTTGTTCCTTTGGGAAGGTGGTGATGGCGCGGCGTGACCCGTTGATCCGGATGAGGATTGAGCTTGATTTTGTGCCCTACCGATGGTCATTGGGTCAGGAATGACACCGTCCTTTACAAAGTGCATTTTTGATAGGTGGTGCCTGTATGCTCCCTTGGAAATGAAGGGTGTATCGCAGAACGCGCATTTCATTATTGAATCTGCGGTTACTACAGCGTCGTTACACGCCCAACTAAAAGCGAGAATAGCACCGGGAGTTGGACCAGAACCTTGACTTCCGGAACCGCTTCCACTTCCTCCTCCACCACTAGATCCTCCTCCTCCCGAACCAACGTTTGCTCCTCCTCCCCCTCCTCCAGATACATTAACACTACCGCTACCACCACCTCCACTTCCGGTTTGACCATGAGACGATGAGGTGCCAGCACCGCTTCTCGAATTCCCGGAATTTGAACCGCGGGTTTCCGTTTTATCGCAAAGTTTTTGTAATGCTGCTAAAGGATGACTGCTAGTTTTACGACCCTGTGAGTCGGTACCACCGCCACCAGCTCCTCCACCTCCTCCTCCGGAGAGACTATCGAACATAGAGGACAACGCACCTAAACTACTCGAAGTTTTAGTATCTGGTGTTCCTCGAGGTGTTACCGAACGGTCACTACTCGTTGGACTGCTTGTACTATTTCGGCAGGGACTTCTGGCCACCTGTTCTACACCCGAGGGTCTTGGAGTAGGAGGATTTACCGGGGGTGACATTGCCGCCCTGTCATCTTCCGCACTTGTCGTTGTCGTCGTATTAGGTGTCGTCGTTTCGTGATGACTACCACGCCGTTGATGGTTGTAAATCCCCTGGTGATCGTCGTCATCGCGATCTTCCAAAATCTCTTTTTTAACTACCACATCTCGATCCCTTCTCTGATCCTGGTTATCCTCAGTAACACCAGAAACCGTATTTTCACCGTCATCTTCACGAGGCTCTTTTTTGATTACAGGTCCCTGATTATCTTCCTCACCTGATTCATCGGGATGTTGCTGTTGTTGTTGCTGCTGTTGTTGTTGGAGACGGACTGCAAGCGAGGGTTGTTTATCTGGTGTTACACGGTGGTGATGTTGACTTTGTTGCTGTTGCGAATGCGATAATCTCTCGTGACCAACGGACAAATCCATTGACCTACGTTCAGGTGTCATGGCGTCTGTTCGGCCACTTCCTCGTTCTGATATCGAACTGGATTCGCTACCACTTCTTTCCCGCCTTGCAGCTACCGCAGCGTTATAATGTTGCTGTTGATACGAGCGAAGGAGGTTCATTGACTGAGGGTCTACTAGAGGTTTCATGTAATCAACGCTTTCGTCGATTCCAAGCCGTTTTAAAATACTAGATCCCATTGGAGCACCAGCCTGCGAATGATGAAGACCAGAAGTGCCGTGTCGTGCCCGAGAATCGAAACTCTTTTCGATTAACTTTTCAATTGCGTTCAACACCGATGGTGAAGAGTTCGTGTTTTCCGTTGGGGTTGGCGTTGGTGTTTCTTTCCCTGGTGTAGTAGCATCACTGGCTGAAGAGGGGGATCTATGGTGCCTCGAAGAGACCGAAGACGCGTCTTCGTTTACTGATTTTCTTCCACTTTCCGGGGGTCCAGTTGGTATAGCGTGATTTGACATGAGAGCATTCTTAAGAAAGTTCCTCTGGTTTATACCCACCACTCCAGCCCCGATGCACTGTCTTATATGATCGACAAATATTGTTGTTTCGATTTTATCACCACATTTTTCGCAGGTGATCCTACCAGCGTGTTTACCAAGTGCATGCCCCAGACCAACAGAAGCATCTCCATTTTTGAACTCGTTCTGCGCCCTCTCCAATTCCAAAAGCTTTCTTACTGGAAGTGACTTTTTTCGTTTCTCTCGAGTCTGACGACGACGACCACCGCTTTCAGTTATGGAACGCATTATGTGCTCCTTGTAATGAGAATTTTTCACCATGTGATTGCTAAGTTCTTTCAGAGAACTGAACGCCTGGTCGCATACCTTACACGTCAAAACAGCGCTCACGTGGCTACTCGTTGCTCCCGATACAGGTCCACCACTTCCAGTGTGACCACTACCACCGCCAGTCGGTGGACCGCCACCAGTTCCACCGCCTCCTGTGCCACCGCCACCCCCTTTGTTCTCGTCAGATGATTTCCACGAGATTATTTGCTCTTGGGATATTATATTCGTGTAGTGCTGTGTCTGTTGCATGTGGGAGGTCATTTCAGCGAGAGATCGGAAACTCTGACCACACCACATGCACTTTAAAATTTGTCGTGTTTGTTCCGCACCTTTCCCAAGCCAGACATCTTGTCCTCGTACAAGTTTCCTTGGTAATGGCATAGTCTCTTTTATCAGAAGGTTTAATTCCGAAGGACTTTGTTTGTTACTCGGTGTTCCCGTACCCCCGCTAGTCGACGTCTGTGGTTGATGTTGAGGTGCTTGAATTTGTGGCATATTTTGAGGTTGCTGTTGCTGTTGATGGTGACCCGATGGAGGTGGTGGTACAGGCATATTAACACCGCAATGTTTCGCCTCCTTCATGTGCGTTGTCATCGCAGCTAGAGTTGGAAAACTCTGTTTACACCAAACGCACTTTAGCACGTCCTTGGCTTGATCAGCACCTTTATTTAACCAATGCGATTGCCACGCGCTATGTCGGCTACTAGAACCCGTCGCGCTGCTGCTAGAATTAACGTTACCTCCTCCTCCAGGTCTGTACAGATCGTCTCCACCGAGTTTACTTAATTCACTCATTTTCTCTAACGCTTTAGTGGCTTCGCTAGGTTGATAGGGTTTTTCTAGAGCCGCTGGCGGCTTCATTTTTCCATTCCATAATTGCTGGTGCTGTTCCATACCCCCAGAAGCTTTGGGGGATAGTTGTTGCTGACTAGTAGCCGCTGCAACGGCTGCGGCAAAGTACGGAAAATGAGATGCAACTACGGGTGACGTCCATGGTGAGACTACAGGTCTTCCGTAGGATTCTTGATGAGGTGTTGCGGATGCGAGTCTCGAAGATTTTCGCGGGGGTGGGGGAGGAGAATCATCGGTACCTGGTCGTTTTCGACTTGGAACCGACAGATCTAGGGGACCGTTATTAGTCTCCGAAGAGGAAGACGGGGTTGGTGGTTTACTCAAATTCAACGCAGTGTCATCTTCATCTTCTTCCGTTGACGAAGCCTTTCGAGTGCTGAAATCTAGCACGGCAGGATGCGTTGTGGCTCCGGGGGACATATCCCCTCCACTATTTGGGGATACCAAAAGTCCTGGAGTTGCCGCTGGCGGGGAACACGAGGACGATACTAAGGGTGATACAGACCCCCTTGATAACGGGGAATGTCCCAAAAGAAGTCGTTGGTGGGTTTGTTGAATATAAGCTGCCATTACAGCCGCTGAATGCGGTGGCAGCAAAGGGTGAGCTCCTAAAGGCAACGGTACCAAGCCACTCGGACTAACAGGACTCGCGGTACTCCTCGGCGGGAGAGGAGGACTTCCGGTTGTTGGACCGGATGATTCCCGCGACTCTCTTGATGGACAGCGGGGACTCATTGACTCCCTGGAACAAAAAATTTCAAAAATTCTATACAACTAACGCCTCGATACAATAAATAGAAATTGGCAGGTGCGTTGAAATTCCATTAGTCATTCCAGAGGTATGATAAAATTAAAAATTCACATCAGTGAATCGCGATAGATGATCTAATATCGTTGATGCTGATGTAAAATAAATTTACGCGTATAAAATTACGTCACAATATATATAATCAAATTCGCAAGGTTCAACGACACCACGTGCGCACGGTTAAAAAGCTGCTCTGTATGTACTACAGTGTACAGGATACGCAAACTTGTATTACATATAACATGTGAACACCATGTGGTATATGCTACATGTATCTATACATATTTTTTTGTTCAGATACCTTTATGGTCTATACAATAGATGCGCATATCAGCCTTAAGGCACCCCTTGTAGTATAGATCGAATTAGTTCCCTCGTGTTATGTATCGATGTCCACATGTGCGCGGTAATAGAAAAAAAAAAATTATTTTATCGTCCGAACAAGGAGGAGAGTAAAGATTTGTTAAGGTCAAAGGCCACGTTCGACCGTCAGGGACGAAGATTGCGAGGCACGCCTGTCGACAGCCGAGTCGGGACTGCGTCCTGACTGAAATGCCGAATGCGAGCGGCGTGATGAAAGGGGCTCCCGGCGTACGCAACCAGGGGAAGCTTTCGGGTGGGGAAAGCAGCAGCAGCAGCAGCAGCACGAGCGGGGGCGAGGAGGGATGTGAAGGGGAATGGTGAACTATGCTGCACGCCTCGTATCTCTATTGAAACAACTGACGCCGTGTGCGCCGTGTGCTAGAAGCGTCGCGACGCTTCCACCTAGCTCAACCGATGCGAGAAACGACGACGCGGTTCGAATGAACGAACGAACGTAGAAACCGCAGTCATCACACCGTCGCGTCGTACCGCCCGCGTGACTTTGCGTCGTATCAACAGCGGCAACGCTTTCTTATGACGTTTACGAACTACGACAACGATTATGTGTGCCCACATCTTAGGCCCTAATTTGTTGTTGAGAGTACTATAAACTATAAGCCACCTTACAACCCGGCAACTTCAAAGAACAAATGATTTAGATTCTATAACATCTTTTATAATCGCGGTTATATCGACCTGAGAGACCCGACTCTTTTTTTTTCTTCTACTCTTCTGCGATTCCTCGACAAGATTCTTAAACAATTCTTCTCTGATGGGATATTATTATTAATTCTCACCTATCGGGTGGGCCAGTGTCTCGTAGTCCGGTAGGGTTGAGGCGTGCGGTAGCCAAGGGTGACGCCGATGGCGGTGGCGTCGACGTCAGAGGTTCCTCTTCGTCTTCTTCCTCCGAGGGTGACCCCTCCTCTTCTTCCTTGGTAGTTGGTACGCCACAACCTCTTTCTCCAGGACTCACGGGGCCGTCTTCATCGGCGCAGTCTCCCTCCTCTCCCTGGAGGTCCGTTCCTGGACCAGATCCCTCCACACCTTCCTCCCCTAAAACAATCAAAGAACATGTGGTGGTCAGGTCTACGTCATTCGGGGCATTGTTAATAACCTCTTATTGTCATCGGTATGACATTTATACGCGGAGTTAACTAGTTACTTAAGTGAGACTGTCAGGTAAACGAAGGTATTACGCATTCAATGGTCAATGTCAAAGGACTTCATCGATCTCGGCCATCTGGACAATTGTGGCGGATGGACAGCATTATGTATTTGTGCCTCATCATACCCTACTATTCAATTCACTCGAACCATCCGTAGCTCCGGTTCACTTATAACAAAATACTCTCCGACCATTCGAAAATCCTTTCAATTTCGAATGGATTTTCTATTTTCCACGATTAATTATGATAGCCAGATACGTCAATCCCATCTAATTACCACCACCGATATAATAATTACCCTCTACCATCACCTAAACCTCAACCTCCCCTTTGAATCAATAACCACACAGCTGAATCTAACAGGTTGCGCAAGTAAATGCCACGCGAAAGGAACGCTTGACTGTGTATAAAAACGGATCAAGATTTTCATCGAATTAATCTTCATACACTACAATTTCACGAGGGACGGTATATTTCATCTTAGTTAATCATTAGATTAGAAACGGAAAAAAACTTGTTTAATTTATTAAATTGTTAAACAATCTCAGGGGTTATCTGATTTGTTGGCGCAATAATATGCACGGATTAAGATCTGCCATTTTATCATCTTTGTACCTTCGTTGTCGTCGTCTTATCTTCTGTGAAAGGTTACGACTACTGGAAAAAGTCGTACCGCCAGTCTAAAGACAAGATTAAAACGAGATTAGGCAGACAAATAATGCGGTGTACACCAAAGCTTTTGGGGTTGAGTATGCTGGGCCTGACGTAACGTGTAAGGCGAGAAAATTATTGCTCGTCATTTATACCGAGTAATATATGTACGCAACTTTTGCGTTCCACTAACTTATGTAAGTAAACCGGATTCCCGCGAAATTCTATCGACTTCAGCGACCCCAAAACGCGTTTCCTAGACTCCCCAAGCAAAGTGAGCGATGAGAAAATTGAATACTACCTCCTCCGAGAGTGGTGGTCGATTTTCTTTGATGGTGTCATCGTCGTTACTCCCTACGCGGCGTTTAACAGAGCGCGGGCGATATGCTATGGGAGAACGCGTGCTGGCGTGGGTTACTTTTGGCTTTATTAGCATAATTCGCAGTTTGATCTCGGGTACGTTTCTCGAATGAGGGCTGAAGAAGCGCCAATGTCAGGTAATTACGAAACCCGGAGATTCACTAATTACTCAGTAAGGGTGCCGCCAGCGGAAAATAGACTTTCGCAGCCGACTCATCAGCAGCCTGAGAAATAGAAATGAGAGTCTGGGGTAGTCTGAAGACTCTGGAGCAAAGTGCAGATGGTTGTTGAATGAGGTGCAAGGTTTCCATCTACCTTCAACCTTCTATCGTAACCACCCTTTCATGCTATCGGGAGGTACCGCCTAGCCCTGGAAAGCCGAGATGACGGGGGTGGCAAGGCGTCGAATCTTGTGAGTGGTATACAGAGAAGGAATGAGAATGATATAAAGGTCCAGATGGTACAATGTCTGCTATCGGTTCATTTATCAGCCTTCGCTGCGAGGCAACGAACGATGTCTCAGCGCGCGACTGTCGTCGAAGAGGAGGCGCGTCGCTGCTGGGTGTGGGTGAGGAGCTGAGTGTTGAGGTTTGAGGGTTCGAGGATTGAGGTAGCTAGAGAAATGAGAATGAGGGAGAACCCTGACGACAGAATAAGCATTGTGGTGGCAGCGGACTCCTTCGTCATTGACATTATGAGTTTTAATCAAATCATTTCAATTTCTGGTAGAGAGATGCCCTGATAATTGAATAGTTACATTCAAGATATCTGTCTCGGCTATTATCTGCATATCTACGAGAAGGGGCTCCACTTCTCTCGCAAAATCCGGGAAAATGAGCGTTCCCAGATGTGCACCAACCGAGGAAGAAGATTGCATCCGATACAGTAAAGTAACGATTCTGATCAAGCCAGGCACGCCTGCTGCAACTCCAGGTCACGTCGGAGTATAAAATAAAAAGTTTCCTCTTTTATTCCTGGAAAGATTCTCTGCAAAGGGTTGAAATTCTGCGAACTCCAAGTTCTTATTCCTTAGATCGGGATTAGGGTGATTAAGGTGAGGTGGCGCGCGAGTTTCGTGTGATGCCAGCGATCGGAAATTGTGAAACATAGTGTAGAGTATGTATAGTGTCTCGGAACGGGGATCCTGGACAGGTGCGCGATGTAAATAATCTTGAAGAGGGACCGTCGTAGACGCGTTCCCGGACTTGGGGGACATAGCGATCGTTTGGATCCGCCATCTTGGTCCATCGGTTCCCTTCGGGCACAGGGAGTGTCGTCTTCGGTGTTGGGTATACGGGTGGGGACGTGCACCGTCCTCTGGACTCGGCAACTGACCAACCAAGGATCGTTTGTTCCCCTCTAAGATGAAGGGGGAGAGAAGCAGATCGCACATTGATCCGTTCCAGCATCGGCAACTAATTACGCAGATTTATGTCCCCATTGTCCATTGTCTCCTCCCGGGCGTCCAGCCGGGCGCGGAGGAAACCGATAGTAAGAAGTCCACAAGCCAGGGCGGACCACCGGGAGGCAGCCCCGCCCGCTGCCATCCCCAGGTTGGGTTGGCTACCGCGCGTGTAACTACCAAGTAGGTATCCCTATAAATATAGGTGGCTGGATCCTCCTACAATGCACCTCGCTTCACATATTCGCAGGATGGCGATCGTTTCGTTGTACATTCGACGACAACACCTGCATTCCATTAAAAAGGAGAACACAAAAAAAAATAGGGAGAACCTCCATGTCTCGCACACCATATACTGGCTTTGACAAATATCATTTCTGCAAACCGTCAATTATTCTTAACTTCAGACTCGTATTATATTAGTATGATAATGGCTCGGATGGAGTATAATAATTGCAGAACCTCTTCGTCAAGATCGCGTTCCTGTGTCAGGTCACTTTGGTGTGTAATTACCCCCTTACCTATAGACGGAAAAGAAATACGACGTCATATCTGAGCTCGTTCAACGGTCCCATCTCCTTCTCTAGAGAGACGCGCTGATGTTTGTTCCGCCCGAGTGTTCCCTGACCGAAGACCTCTATTCCGGCGAAGCGCAGGTTTGCTGCTGCTGCTGCTGTTGCTGCTGCACTAACAAGGCCCTACTTCAGCGTCTTCGAAGAGATATTTAACCGGGAATAAGATCCCCGTAGCATACCGTATAGCGTACGCCGGGGCCTCCTGACACTCCGAAAGATGTGCTACCGCGATACGCGTTCCTTCTGTCCTCGGGCTCACTCTTAGTGTATGTATAAGTAGTAGTATATGGTGCATCGGTGAAGCAGTAGCAGGAGACTTGGTGCCTTTTTTATCTTTCTTTTTTCCTTTTTCTTTTTTAGATTCTTTTTCTTATACTTTTCTCCTACTTCTTCTACTCCCCTGTTGCTCCTCTCCGCCCTAAGTACACGATGTATTAGCACAGGCTTCTCTACGTATAGAAATCTTAAACCAACTCTGCTCGCACAACAATAATTAGTCTTATCGGTAGTCTTTTCAGTCTTTTCAACCTTCTTTAATTCCTTTTCTTCCTCTCTCTCTCACTCTCGTATGTTCCCTTACGTTAGATCGTAGGTTTAACGACGTAAGTACACTTCTTTCTGCTTTTTTTTTCTTTTTAATCTATTTTCTCTTCCTTTTTCATGTCAAGATACATGCACGAACGTAATACAAACGAGTACACAGGTATACCTACCGGAGTCAGATAACTTTTGAACATGTTATAAGACTGCGCGATTACGCCTCTTATTTTTCTTTTCCCTATCCCGCGTATCTAGAGCTACGTGTCTCTTACAATCGTTATGTGGTCACGCTTTTGTCTATCTGGCGCCTTTTTGTTCCCATGATTATTTCATCCCCCTATACTCGCTGAACCGACTCGGATATCTTTCAAGTTCACCTGTAGCTTTATTTACTCCAGTTCACGCATCGCATTAAATTAAAAAAGATGGTGCTCGATATTGTCCATGACGACGGATACCGCTGTGACACAAATATGAAAAGAAATAATGGAATAAAAATAAATTGGAACTTTACAATCCCACGGTATGTATACGCGGTGGTTGGTTTGAGAGAAACAAAAGAAAGTCGCCATGACGTTGGAGGAAACGAAGGACCACTAGCAAAGAGAAAAGAGAAGAGAGTATATAGAGCCGAGGTAAAAGGAGATGAGTATAGAGAGAGTAAAAAGAGCGAGACGGAAGGCGTGATGAATTTCTGATGCGAGATTGTTTGGGAGCGAGAAGAGTGACAGCTGAGGCAGACGAAGAGACTGACGGTATAACCTAACGGCAGACATAGGGACAGACAGACGAACGGACAAGAAGACAGACAGAGAGACGAACAAACGGATGGATGGACGGACGGATGGATGGACGCCGGCAAAACTGGGAGGAGGTCGGTGCGGAGAACTCTGCATTGTGATTCTCTCGCGGTCTGCGAGTGAGTGACTGACGGCTGAATCCGTTCTCCTTCGCTCATCTCTCAGGATGGCCAGCAACCTGGGTAAGGATTCAGAGGGCCCATCTTCAACCAAAACCTGCGACTGGTTCAACGCACTACTATAAGGGTAAATGTAACGTGTGCCTCCAAAGCCACGAAGGTTACAAGCTCCTTTGTTATTCGGACGGAGAAATTCTTCGGAACAGTGTGAACTTGAAACTTATTCGTTAGTCTATGAGTCTAACCCCTACTCGCAATATCTCCTAACCGTTTACTCAAATTTCTTCTTTCTTTTTCCATGAAGGACACGTCACTACTGTGCAAATAGAGGACTAATGGAAGAGTAAAAGTCGGAACATAATATGAGGCGTAAAAAGGAATGCGTTAAGTTGAGAAAGAGGTACGTACATAGTTGGTGCAAGTTTCTTGGAATTAATGCATTAGCTTTGTATCGACGTGGCTATAATGACTTACAATATATCCCAGGTAGTGTTGAAAGGATAGAAAATGTTGAAAAATCTAAACGTACGCGGTTGTGTATCTTATGAACCTAACGTCCACTTATCCGATGGTAGTCACCAGTCAAGAGTGGACGTTGACCTTTACCTCGGTGTTATGAGATCGTGGGTAAAAAAAATGTGATGAGAAATTGACTAGACTCAATCCTTATACGCTTCACAAACTCGATGCACTCACCTTAGGAGATTCTCTCCGCAAGTATCGATAATACGGGAACTCCACTACCAACGACTAACACAACTCTACCAATACTACTACGACTACTACGACTACTGCTACTACTACTACTGATACTAATACTAATACGATGACGAAAGTGCGCGAGCCGCTCGCTTCCTTCCCATGAATCCAAGAGCAACAGGTACAACTATATATATAACGCGTGTGCAAAGTAACCCACACCGTCACTGTTACGTTTACATGCCGCGTGTAGCTATAGGCTTCTAATTCACGTTGAACTGTAACACTATACTGTCACACTATGATAAACAATTTCATATTGTGCGGGTGAACTGAACGGACTTTATACGTAACGGGGTAAGACAAACGGAAGTATTTTTTCATTGTATTTTAGTTTTTTTTCGTTTCTAAACTGAAACGTTTTACTTCGGTGAAAAAAAATTTCTGTGAGTCCCATCGAGAAACTCTGGACTTAAACTGCCGCCGCACGCACCCGCCTCCTTAAGTCTACCTCACCGATTGACTGATGAGGCAGCGGCTATCCTAAGTCAACACTCGCTCCATCAACTGACTACGTGCCCCCGCCTTCCCCCTCGGAAAAAAAAACCTATCTCACCTGGTACCATCAACCAATCTTCTCTTGTCTGCCGAACAGATTTAGGTGTCCCTGATGCTCGGTCTTATCGATGTCAAGAATTATAAAATATAGACTATGTTCTCTATATGAGGGTGTAGACCGGTACAGTGCGGAGATCTTTAACGAAAGCGAGTCGACATTCGGAATATAAGAAGACTTGTAAAAGAAATCCGTTTCAATTTTGGATTCATAATCGGGTTATTCTGAAATACCGGATACTGAGGGACGTTCAAGGTACCACATGTAGAGATAAGCGTAATCCCGTTCAACGCTATCTCTCCCCCAGGTTCATATTCATATTCGTGAACCACAGGTTGGGAGAAAACATCATTCACGAAATGGATGTATCCGCTGGTTGAAAATTTTTAATTTGCAACGTTTGACGGATAAAATCCGTACGGTATACCCAAACAGCTGATACAGGGTTCCTTTATTCTGAATCAAAAATAATATTCCTCTTCATCTCCACATCGAGATTTTATTCGTCTTTGGATATAACCCTTACGTCGACGGTGTATGGGATGTTGGTGTTTGAAAAGTTGGAGTCTAGATACAGACGGATCTAAAAATCCCACTGCCAAGTGAGTCGCGTGATTGCTTCGCGCGAGTTGGTACTTTGCGCAAAGTCACGTCGACGTGAATTCCATCCCGAGAAATCGACGAGTTCTCTACTCTACATCACTTGTGTGTTTCTTACCGACTATACGTATATACCTATGTATATGTGCATAGAAAAAAAGGTTTCCGTGCAGAAGTTACTTCGCGAAGGAGTTGATAATTTTTCATTTTCACTATACGGCAGGTGGAATGAAAAAGGGAAGAAATAAGAAAAAGAAGAAAAAAAAGAGAATAAGTAAATGTATAAAAATTCACCACTCTTCCGACGTCGCGCGGTTTATAAGAGACCGCGGTGACTGATCGACGCGGATAGACCTCGCGTTGCCCGAGCTGCAAAAGGCGAAATAAAGCAAAAGAGATAACATCGGTTTTGAAGGTAGAAAATGAGAAAAAATAATAATAAAAGATTGAAGGTGAGACCGAAGCGAGCTGAAATATTGTAGGAGAGAATTCAAGTCGTCTCTCCGAGTTCGACTCTTGCGTTAATCACTCGATCGTCGACCAAGTGCGCGCCTTAATTCTTCTTCTTTGCCATGTTGAGCATCAAAAACTGACCAACGGACTATCAACTATTTTACAGGTATACGGTCATATACATGCACAACCAAAGCCGGCTGAGTGCCCGGCAGGTATGGCGACTGCATGATGGATGGATGTCGGCTCCCGTCAGTCCATCTGTCGTGCAACAGGCGACGGTGGTGATCGATGCGAGCTGGTTGAGTATCTAAAAAGTCCCGGTACTCCCGATCCTCGGTGTTGCCCATATAATAATAAATCTATACACACATCCGCACCTACGAGAAAATCGAACCTCCGGAGAAGAAGATGATGATCTCATTGAGTTTCGGTAGCTGGACAAGGTCCTCGATTTACATCGGAGGTTAGTAGTTGTTTGTAATTGTTGCAGTTCACAGCATGATTTGTTGTTAGTTTTGTTGTCAGAAAAAAGATAAAATATTATGACATGCACGGGTAATTGAGATGTAGATAGTTAATAAGCAGAGTTTGATTAAACCAAATCAATGAATTTTCCGCTTAACTGAATAAATCGATTAACCGATAACGCAGGTAGAAACGATTAATGTGGTGTACGGTGGTGATGCCCTTGCTTATACTATCTCACGAAGCGTGGGTTCCGTTAATTGGTATTCGCGAGCGATAATCTAAGCTTGAAACATTTTTTTATTTGTGTCACCACCTGTCCAAATAATTATATCCTGACAGCTGCGAGTTAATACATTTTGACTAACGTTGAATTATACCAGAAAAATTATGCACGAAACTATGTGTATGTGTAGTAAAATATAACACGAGTATACTCAACAGTCAGAATATACGCACGAATTTGTGTACAGCGGGGTTATAAAGGTGTAAGCTGAACCTTCAAGATCCGACGTGGCTTTATTCAACTTCGATAGAGATGGTTAATTGGCAACTGTTTGAGAAAGCGGATAGTAGGGTAGGTATAGCGAGAGGAAGCAAAGATATCAATGGCTGTCTTGGCAGACGTGACAAGCGCGTTGGTAGAAGGTAGCCAAACACGATCGAAACACTTAGGGCAATAGGGAAGATGAGGCGAGACGACGAGTTAAGGAGAAACGCGAGGTGAGAAGGTTTAAGGCGTCGCGACGCGCCCGTCCATCCGTCCGTTCGTCTGTCACTCGACGCCACCTCCTTGCCAGCAGCAGCTCGCTCTCTCCGTCTAACTCTTCCCCAGCTATCTGTCGGGTTGTCAGTTCGGCCCGAACGTCAGCACCTCACTGACAACAATAATTGTCACTGAAGTAGCGGTGTGACCCACCAGATTCGTCCGTTAGTTGCTATATTTATAGACAATATTAAATATAGATCAAACCGCACTTCCAGAGCCGATGTGGCTGGCTATCGAACAACCGGAAGTGCATGCTAATTTGCTGTAAATAAATATACATCGTCGATCCATCGTAATTTTTTTTAGCTTCTTCATTTTTATCTACATATTCCGCACAAGGAATCATTCAGCTGACGATATTCCGACTCCGGCTGTCGGACGTTGCTCATGCGATCCATTGGGCAACGATGCCAAGTAACATAACTTCTGTAACTACAACACTCCGCGCGCTTAAACTCGTAAATATTGATTCTCGATAACAAAACGGCTGACTAAGATACAACGTAGTCGTACACGCACTTATCCAATTCACGTTGAGACTAGTTCATCAGTCTTGTCGATGTAGACGCGTTCATATAGGTATACGAATTACAGGTTATTACAAAATCTTGCACACCCATAAAATAAAACCCACAACTTCACGCGGTAGTTAAATTAGCAGAGCAAGTCTAATCGGACACAAGACATATAAGCGAGTACGTATACCCGTATGATAAATTTATAATATAAACGATCAACGGCTTTGGAGGGTAATCAAAGTTTCCATAAAAAAAAAAGGAAAAAAAAAACATTCATATGAAAGATACGAATAAGAAGTAAATATATTATGCGGGTAGAATCTGATATAAACTTTTGACAAATGTCAATCAGCTCATCAATCGAAATTGATTTGAAAAGGTGACAAGTATGGAATATGACGATTAATATTAACATTCCAAAGTAATTTTGGAAAGAGCGAGGTCAAATTCTTACCCGGTAATTTAGAAACGAGAAATTCATTATATATGTCGTCGTGACGATCCCAAGATTAATGAAACCTGATATTTCGATAACATAAACAAATCAGAAAAGAAAAAAAAAGAAAAAGGTTCCTTGAACCACGAATATCCGATACTATCATTTCAGCAAGAATTGTGGGATGTAAGGGGAACGGGCGTTGAAGATCGTCGACGTACTTTGCGGTAGTAGCCGGTTGGTTCGCTTTCGTAGTCGTCGACTACTCGGCGATGAGCCCCAAAATAGGCGCGGGCTTCTTGAGACGAGTTTCTCGATCCGTTCTAATAAATATTCTGTGTCAACATAAATAAGCGTGATGCGACGTCGTAGGCCGCGGAGTTTCAGAGACGCGACAGTCGTCGAAGAGTCCGCCAGCTTCATGACGGACTAGTGATGGACTGGGGGACAGGTGCACCCCCTAACTCAAGAGGAAAGAAACGAACGGGGAAAGCCCCCCATCCCCCATCCCCCCATCCCTCTCCCCCTCGCCCCCTCGCCCCTTCACTCTTTCCTCTTTCCTCTTTCCTCTTTCTTCCCCCTAACCGATGCCCTGCGACATGACTCCACTTTATATACCACGTCTATCTATCTCGTGACGAATTCTCGTACACCCAGCCAGTGGACCCCGCCAGGAATAGAATTACTAATACGACACACGAATACGGTTTACGGTTTACGTCGTGCGGTTACTACACCTATCGATCACCCTGCTACTCCACCATGATCTACGGAAACTATAAAGAACTTGTTTAAGGTATAGGTAGAGATTAGTGTGACGTAGAATAGAAAGATATATAAATATTTTTTCAATTTTTTTTTTTAATAACAATTTTTGCGATTCATATATTACGCTGAAAGAATCGTAGAGAACGAGTGTAAATTTGCCAACGTGCCTATAATATTTTAACGCGTTTACGGGATATTTGAATATTATAAAACTGAAGTCAGCTATTCATAGTCGGTGTGGATATACACCTACTGTAATAGACAAAATTTATAATCCGAGGAGATCTGTGCGTAGTAATTGGACGGAGTAGTAGGAAAATCGGGTTTTCGTACGCCTCGCCGTCGCGTGCGCTCAACCAGACAGCTACTCAAACGCTCTACACCTCGAGTGGGTTAATCGGCCGAAGAAGTAAAGTAGAAGGAACGATACACGAGGTTTTAACCGTTGATTATACGCGACGCTCGGACTCGTTCACGACGCTAAAATTCAGAGCTGAAGTTGAATCTGAATCTGAAACTGATGCTGACGGAGAGGAGATCTCAGTCAAGAGAGGCAAAGGGAGGGAGAGAAAAGGAGGAGGGGGAGGAGGAGGAGGAGTAGGAGGAGGGGAGAAGAGGAAAACGGACGGCATCTGAGCTTGGTGGAACAGATTTATGTGGCACACATGCGGCTAAGCGTATAACTCACTCGCGCTTCCATAATGGTCCCCCGTGCCCCCGAATATCCAGGCATTACCCGCGCTATACAGCGTCGTTGTGACGATACCATGAGATGAGAGACAGACGCACACTCAACGGATATTTTCCATCGTCATAAGCATATGCGTACTACGATGTATATCGTATACATTCACGATGAAAATATGGACCATGGGTAGGTATGTATATTTTATGTGATAAGTAATTCCTCTTGGAGAAAATTCGAAAACGAAAAGGAGACAAAAAAAATTACCCCGGACCAATGACTCATGGGTATATATTTTTCTATATACGCTGTATATACACATAACCGTTGAATTCTTATCTGTCTAATAAATCTAACGATAAAACAAATCCCCTCTTCCTCTGTATCGCCCTTGTTAATATCTAAAAATTTTACAACATATTCATCCCGCAGTGACAAACGTCGACTCTCTAGAATTGCCCGTGGGACGTGATCGGAGTCTGCGTATATTCCGATGTCCATGTGCAACAAACCACAGCAGCAGCAACGGCAGGATCATTTCGTCCGGGTCATTCGTATACGCGCTATCTGGTTATGGAGAGTTACAGAATATGTACGTAATATTCGAAAATACTTGAAACGTCCAGAGATATGGATTCTCGTATAGGGTATACAAACTGCAAGAACAAACGAGTTATAGACTATAGATTTCGGTGTGATATATTTTATTTATTCATTTATTTATTTATTCATCTACAAAGAGCGTGTAGGTACACGTTATTTTTACATATTTATCTTGACTTTGTTTTTTCTCGCGTAGATCTTAGCGAAATACGATGTTAAGAATCTGGTGGGGATGATTTCACCCCAAGTGATAAGAAGTTCAGAAGAAAAAATTATCCGAATGAATGAATGGGTCTTCGTACATGGGTCAGTTGGCCCTATGAATTAACGTACGCCGCAGTTTGACGAACCGCCGATGATTTCCATTGAGTTATCGATCGATAATTTCTCTCAGAGTGCAAAATGTTCATCCTAAATCTCCCACTTTTACTCGACATTCTTTTAATTTCAGGGTCTGACATATTCCCACAGGCATCAGACCTCCGAGACGAACATAAAAACCGCAACAGAACGAACGGCCCGCAGGAACCCGATCGAGCTGGCAATATGACCCATGTGCAAAATTGTGCACGTGAGGGCTAGAAGAGGGAAGCACGCGTAAAATAAAGGTAAAGAGAAAGTGTGGTATATAGAAAACGTGTGTATTATAAATGCGAACACGCGTGTTTTTCGTATATGACGTATACATACATATGTGTATTATACAGGTCTCTCGCGTAAACGTACTTACCGAGAGGAGCAGCAGGAGCAGACCACCTTTTGTTAGCCCCCCTCCCCCTGCCACCCCCCACCCGATTCCCCCACCCGCTGCGGCAGCAATGGCGGTGGTAGTATTATATTGTGAGCACAGAAGTAATTTATAGTTGCAATAATTTATTGGCTACCATGGGGTTTATACTTGCCTGACGCAGGGCCATCCGTCACCGTCAGTGACGTCACCTCCCTCTACCCTCCTCCCCCCCATATAATGACTACCTACGTATCCCCCCCCCCCGATTCCCTCTCTCTCTCTCTCTCTTTCATCTTCTCTCTTTCTCTTCACCTTCCGTTGTTTCCTCCCTCTTCCCTCCGCCGTCCTCCAACCCTCGCTAAAGCAACCCTATAAAATGCTGTCGCGACGTACCATCGCGGCTCTATCATTGTATTAACGTTGTTATACACAGCGACGATTATTAGAAGTTATCAACTGTCATTGAGCACGCTAATAGGGAGAGAGGGAACATGTGTTCGTTCATTATACGTATCGTATAAACGGAGTTTTTTCAACACGAAAATGTAAAGTGAAAAGTAGGCGTGTGTATAAGTTTAAACTATACAGTAAAATATTTAGAAGTTTGGTACACACGTCGGACCTTTCCGATGCAGGTGTTCGTTGAGCTGAGAAACAGTGACTCAATTTCTGACGGATTTTTAGGTAGAGCGAGGGGAAAAAATAAGGATAGGAGAATGCCATAGAGTGTGTATCGGTGGAAGCTACAGAGGAAAAAGGGTAAACCGATCGAACGGTGCTGACTAACGTACCGCGCGTGAAAACAAAACACAGTGGCAAACGGAAGTAATAAATCTTCGAGGCTGTATAAAGTACGGAGAACCGAGTAACGACGTTGATGTTTGACGGACGATATACGTACCTTTCCCAAGTTTAATCGATGATCGGAATAGTAAAATATTTGGCATTTTTCGTTGCTCATTCGTTCATTCATTCATTTATTTTTCAACCATCGATGGTCAATAACTAGATCTGTTTTTTTTTTTTTCGAAATTGTATCTTTGCAAAATTTTATTATACCCTCGACTTTTTAACCGTTACAAAACTCACACGCAACGTTCGATATAATTAATTGAATTTTCTACCCCTTTTAGATGTCGCGAGATAAAAGAGAGAAAACAAAACAAGTGTGCTATAAAGGGTCTGCAGGTCATCCATGCAAGGTATCCATACTATACGTTAAAAATGGAAATTCAATAACGAGTCATCAAACTCGAGTTGATATATTTTTCGTTTTTGATTTTTTGGAATCGGGTGGACGAGCTACTATGAAATTGGAACCGGGTCTCGTGATGAATAGCCGCTCGTGACGGACGCCGTTGACTAAGACGGGATGATACGAGGCTGCGATCTGTCACTTCCCTCGTGCGAAGAGAGACCGCCGTGTCTCCTCCTCTACCATCATAGAGACAGGAGCACTCGCAGCGACGTTCTTGATGGAAGGCTGAGATGACGAGTTGCTCGGTCCAGAACCTGCAGAGATATGCTCGTCACGTCTACAGCTTGCCGCCTGCTGCAGTTGCCCGCTTTCGCGCGACGGTATTCGCTAACCCCCATCCCTGTTTCAAAACCCAACTCTCGCGCTTTATAACACAGGGGCCACGTCAACGTCGGTACCGACGGCCCCCGGGTACGGTACAGGGAAGCATGTGACTGGAACTGACATTGACGAACGTTTGTCACTGTCCTCAGCAAATAATATACCCACAAATTCCTACCCTATATGCTTGCAGTGACGTAGATGACGTGCAAGCTCCCTGCATTACAACAAGTATTTCTAAATGATTTTTCAACAAGAGCAGGTATGGTGCTTTTCTCGTCGTCGTCACCGATGTGTTCATTGACAGATAATTATCAGGGTGCGGAGATAAAAAATGAGAGCGAAAAATCGAAGAGGTATATATTTTTTTGGAATCCAGCAAAAAGCGGCTTTGACATTACTTGGAAAACTCTAGTTAGCAGTGGTTTAACGACCGACAGGGTAATGCGGTGAAGGGTCGTAAAGCAAATTTTCCCTCTCGTTTTTCCCTACCTAAAATAATCTCCTGCCGTTATCTCTTCGAGTGAAGCTAATCGATTGATTGTATACTATTTTACTTCATCCTTACAGGGTTGGGTTAGCAGCTGTTATACGTCGAATGAACGAGAGGAATAATGAAATTCCACATTATTCAATCCGGTGCTACATTAAACTCTTCTCTTACGCCTTTTTTCTCTATCGATTGGCAGAAAAATAAATAAATAAGTACTCGAATGGTTGAAGAAAGGATAAAAAGCAAAAAGAAAAGAAGAAAAATAACGTATAACTACGATCAAGGTACACGTCACCAGCAAGACGACGTACCCTGACGGACAGTCGACGGGGTATACGAAAGAGCGAGGGAGCTACGATGTTGGCGAGTAGGGGATGACGGGGGTGAAGAAGGAAAGGCGACGGGGAGGATGGAAGGAAGGACGAGGAACGGGGAGTGAGGCGGGGAGCGGACAGGAGGTCTGGGCGACAGCCGTCAATCGATTGTCAACCAGGTCAGCCATCCGACGACCGAACCACCCCCACCACCACCGAACGATCCCCGCATCTCCCCGCAAGCTCTGGCGCGGTGCGCACCCTCCCTATGCCTTCCCCTGAACACCGAAGTCCCGTTCCGGAGTCGCTTATTCCATGTAATAGAATGTCTCGTCAACTGACGATTACTGCGGCACCTCCATCCCCTCCCTGCCCCCCCCCGTTTCACCTCCAACCCCATCTTTTTTCTAACCAGTTTTATTATACTCTTCTCTTTCCATCCTCGAGACGGTGAGGAATAATATAATTTAAGAAAAGACGCAAAGAAATGGCTGAAAGTGAAACATCGATCGAAGTATATACAGGAGATTTCGTATGTACGCCATCATCACCTTAAATAAGATCCGTTGACTGGTTCAATTCAAAGCCCATAGGTCCGAAATTTGTTCCCGAGCTATACGAAACCGATACAGGCAAAACGAGGATGATGAGGTAAGCCTCCCAAAGGCACCTGTTATAAGGGGAAACTGCAACGGGAAGCAGGAAGCGAGAAAGGGGAGGTGAATTGTGCAGGATCTATAATGAGTTTCGGAGACGATGTGACGACCCGTATTATGGTGCGAGTGACAGAGGTTGATGCCCACTCTTATTTCCTCTCCCTAAATTTCTCCCGTTCACTCTCCTGGTCTACATAGATGGTACATTGCACGCTGTATACGAAACCCAACACCCAACCCCTTACCAACTACCCCTTCCGTCGCGATATCAAGACTCCCGAGTCCGACAGATCAATGCCGTCAGGGGCGACGCCTGAGCGGCTGCCGACTTCTACACGAACTGGAAACGAATTTGACGGGCATCGACAGACCCTCTCCCCCACCCCTCTTTGCATCTTGGACTAATCATATCCGATATCGATAATATATCTGAACAAGTATGTCAGTAATCTTCTTTTTTATCTATCATTATCAATGCTTTATATTTTAAGAATTTGTACGTGTATAATATTTGGGGTTGGTTTGTTCTTGTAATTTTTTCTTGGTATTTATTTTTGTATACCGAATTCATAGAAAAGTTTGGAGAACTGGACATGTACGTTTAGTACAAGGAATCGTTCTGAAGTTTGTACGCGTAGCGACACTACGGGCGAGATGGGACGGCGAGGACGGTACAGAAAAGACGGTCAGGAGGGAACAAATTAGATGAGACAAGCGGTGAGATTGACGCGTCGCAATATATGTTCCATTCAGGGAAGGACAAGAAACGAAGACAGGAAGAGTCGGGCGACGTAAGTAACACGAGCCCCGCGTAGACTAGCGTCCCTCTCCTCCGCTATCCACCTTCTTACCAAATCTTCTACCGCGACGACGACGACGACGAAGACTCGTCCGACCTGCCCGCTCGCCTGGACGCACGGCGCGGGCACACAGTGGTTCGAGTTCATTGAATATTCAGCGACTGGCGAGAGGATTTTGTCTTAAACTCCTGGAGGGAGTTTCATCCCGAGGGAAGAGAACGGCGGCCAGCCACGAGCCACCAGCTACCAAAACCTTGGTTCTATACCACACCAGCCAGCCAGTCACTCTGGACTCGGTCCCGTGACTTCTGACTCCTGGATATCACCCGGAGGTTTATTGGTTTCCGGGTACGCCACGACGCACGCAAATCTACCCCCGTATAAGTCCACGTACTACGTTTAGTTAGCGGAACGGAAAGAAGGGCGGTGAGGGAAAACGGCGGAAGGGGTGGGGTTGACACGGCGAGTTATTCAAGCCGAGACGTCGCGCTGACCCGACGACGGAGATGCCTACCCACCGACTGCATTCCAACTCTGTCCTCTTCACCTTCATCTCCTTCTCTCCCATAATATCCTAGTCCAACGATCGGACACTCCCATGTAGATCCATGTGAAAAATACTTCGAAAAATGGGAAATTGAGGTGGACCAGAAATTAGATTGATCATATGTACATACACTCGTGCATTGCACAGGTGATACAATCGTGAATTTTTTTTTTTTTTCATCACGAAATGATAAAATGGTATAAGGACGTCGAAGGAGGGAGGCGTGGAAGGTGAGAGTTTGGCATTGGTAGGTGAGAGTGGTTAGAGGCAATCCGGGTAAATGAGAAACGTCAGTTTGAAATTCGGACACGGAGAGTAAGCGAGTGGAGCGAACGGGTGACAATCGGTGAGCGACTTAAGGGAGGTGGTAGCAGACGCGGGGGTGGATGTCGAGAGCGAACTCCCGGAGAGAGAAAGATGGACTAGAACTGAGAGCACGAATTTGACCCGCGGAATAGGATGAGGGAGAGAGAAGGAGCGAGAACAAGAAAGGGATGAAGAAGAGGGAGAATGGACGCTGGTCAGTCGAACGACATCCCGTCGCGGATTTGACAGTTTCCTTACCGACACATAAAGCAAAAGCAGTACTAGACTTATGAAAGGTCTACACAAACTAGGGGTTGATATATACGTTTCGAATACGATGGCGCACGTATGCGGTCGCGTTGTACTGCAGGTTTATATCTGTACTGGTGTACAAACGTCGTATACAGTTAAATGGCGAGAGTCCAAAACCGGAGACGAGTGTGGGGCGCGAGCGAGAAATATGTGAGCTTTAGTTGTGGGTATGTGTCTACGTTCGTATGTGATGCATACACCTAAAACCCTGAAGATGTATTGGTGTCGAGGGGTTGGAGGGCAGTGCGAACCTGCAGTACTGACGACCAGAGATCTGGAGGGTAAGGGAGAACGCTGTTTCATCTGTCACCTGCAGACGCCGCCTTTCCTTTCCGTCAACGTCCTCTCTACCTCCACCATTTCCACCGACGACCCACCCTTTACTTCTCTCCCTCTATCTTTCTCTGTCCTTCCTCTCCTCCCTTTAATAATAACAACAATAGATGCCGGACTATACTAGCGGTCGGTCTACGTTCGGTGTTCCTGAGTATAGGGAGGTACGTCGCAAGACGAACGCGTCACGTTTGCTCTGGTCTCGCCACCCCATCACCCCACGTGTCAACCATCCCCCAACCCTCATCCCTCTCTTCTGTCTGTGTAGCTCCTTTATTCGTTCGTTCGTTCGCGTTGGTTCACCGTAGCAACGTGTTCCTTATTACCGCGGGGTCAACTTCATCATGAGGGGGTGGAAGAGGTACGCATATTACCCACCCTCATTCCGTTTCCTAACCAAACTAACAACCGACTGTTGGACTTGGGCTTCGCGTCACTGTACGGAACACAAAACACGACGTTCACGTTGAGCCCCGGCCTCCCCCGACCTCGGCCTTGGCAGTTCGTGGAGGAGGTCGAGAATATTAATTCAGTCCGGGGTGTCGAGTTCTCTCCGGTTATCCGGGATGCCATGCTACTCATGCTACTGCTGCTGAGATGGACTTTAGGGAGGTTGATGTTACGATGCGGCTACGCGTAGGTATTACCGTACATAAGGGACTAAGCGCGTCCGGGATTAACCAACCCCCCATATCCACGGTACTTTCAGTTGATATAAAAATCTGAATTTCTCTCTTCAAATTAACTCAAATAAAATTTCAGCAATTCTACTCACTGATTGAGATCCAAAATTTTGTTACGAATAACACAGTCCGATCAGATCACTTACCTGAAACAGAAAGATAACATCACATGTAATTTCGAGCTTTGAAAATTGTTTAAAATTCATTTTGTATTTTCAACTCTACGGGATTTCGGGTCTCGCGTTTATACCCAACTGACTTTCGTGGTCTTTATCACACTCTAGGATACGCTACACAAATCGGATGTAGGTATATTTTGAAAATTGACAAATAGGGGTCATAGGCAAGCCGTTAGTGGCGCGATGGGATTGGTTGTATAGATGAAGCATGCAAAATCCATTAGCAATAACGGGCAAGAGTAACATTGTGGCTAGGGCAGATCGCAGCAGCGATGGGACAGGTAATAATTATTAGCCTTACCGGTGTGCGTCAGCACGAGTAGGACTGCGACGGTTAGTATACGTTGGGAATACAAAATATCAGGTATGTCATTTCCAGATCAAAAGCGCGATATATAAAATGGAAATTATTCAATTACTGTTTGCTAATAATGTAGCGTTATATAGTATCTGCCGTTTTATATGTCTGCGTATATGTATATATATATTTTTAATTTTCAGAAATAATCCAATCACATTCAATGATTCAATTAATAATTGAATGACGCGCGTGGCTGACCTTCCCCCCTTCCCCCCTACCCCTTTCCACCCGTGCACACGCACTCCCACGTCGCAAAGCTCGAGCCGCATATTCACCCCACGACCTCCGTACTTCTCCTCTTCTCTTTCTCGTCCTTGTGATCCTTGTCGGTAGGACCCCTCGCCACGTCTCCGTCGAAACCTGGTGACATCAAACGCTTTTCAACTGGAACTGGGTGCGAGGGTAGCGCAAAGGTGCCGTTTGTAAACTAATCAGCGTCTTTTGTTCGGTGCTGCCTACCTGCCAGTCTATTTTACCCGCTTGCATCACGAACAGCAGTAGCTTCAAACTTCTCTACGATCCCTTACCTCAATGCAAAGTACTTATTTTTATTTTATTTTTTTCTTCGTTTTGATACAGACATTCGTACAATCGCTGGTTCAGACGCCCGCGAAAGAGAAAATTTCAGCGTCATTTCAAGTTGGAATTTTTACCTGCGCTGCTCGTACATAATCGATCTAGTTTACTCCGATGATGATCGGGGAATCACGTGGATCGCTGTGTTTCCTCATCTCGCGACTCTTTGCATCCTTCTTAAGTTTGTTACCAGGCAATTAGTATCAACATATTCCAGCAGGTAAACGATGATTGATACCATAGGGGTCAGTTTACTGCCCACGGTTCTCCCACCTTTCTCTCTTTCCTTCTCACTCTTTTCTCGGATCATCCAGCCGACGCTGATGCGGATGCTGATGCAGATGGTGATGGCGTTCCGCTGACCAGTGGACGGCGAAGGATCAAGCGGTAAAAAATAACCGAAGAATCCTTTCACCCGACACTATAAAACACAAGACGATCTCGCAGTAAAGTAGGTAGTTATGGTTGTAGTCGAACGCTGCAGAAACGTCGCCTTTGTCTCTTATTTGAGCTGTACGTTTTTTCGTCTACTATTTCTCCCGCGGAGTTTGATCGCTAACACGGGTGGCCTTGGTATAATCGCGTTCCTCTGAAATTTGATCGACACCGACACCAGAGTACGTTATATCCTATACACTGTAAACTAGTCAACCTGCTGCTCATGATACATACAGGCGAAATACATAAGACTAAGGAGAGCGATGCAGCAGGTTCTTCAACATCCGACGACCGTGTGCAGACTCGCGTCTCATATGGTTCCAATATCAATACCTCGCAAAGTGGACAAATGTGTAAGTAATATGTGTGTATCGCGGTACACCGAACTAATACAGATCGGGTATAGCCGTGTACCATAAACTAGAGTCGATACGAGTCGGTGTGACGGAACAGGGTCTGTACCCGGTTTTGAGAAGCGGAGACTACGACGTCCGGAATAACTCGAAAAGTGTCAGAACGATAATCTGACGGCGGCGATGTGACGGACAGGACAGACAGACAGTCCACTCTCTTTTCCCTTCTGGTCCTCCGCGGCGTTCTCTCTTACAACCATCTCTCCCCCTTACCCAAACCGCATTTACCACCCCCTCACGTTCCTTTTTCTCGCCTCTTTCTTCCTCACGCCACGGCAAATTCACGTCAAAGAATGCTTCGCTGTCCCGTTGCAATCAAGAAACGCGAAGGTGCATCGGTGCAACGAGTGCAGATGAATTTTTTTCTCGATGTAAAATACGTACATCTGCGTACGGTTCACGTGAGAGAGCTCGAAAAATTGCGTCAAGTTATATTTTATTCATTGTCTTTTTCATTTCTTTTCATTTCCACGGGTTAAAACGGGGTGAACAGCAGGATTGATTCACCGGAATGAATAATCGTATTTCGTATACATATATAACGAAAGAGAAGCGACGCGGTGATTAAATTTTTTTCGTTGACTTCCGTCAGCAACAATTACGCGTGTCTAGTGACAACGTTATTAACTCGTTTACTCTATAAATGAACGGTGAAATTTGACTGAAAAATATATCTATATAAAATTTTTCTTTAGTCATAAAATTGTCTTGATTTTTTTTTTCCATTTTTTGCTTAATTCTCGAGACGGACAATCGTGAGGGATTCTTAATAAAGGTTCATTTATTTGACATGAAAACCTTTTAAAACGTCAATGCGTCAGGTTCTCGGCAGCTTTCACGGGGCGACAGAAACGCGGGCTGCGAGTGAAGAAAAGCGTCGCGACGCTATTTGCAACGTGCGGCTGCCGCGTTCATCTGCCTTTGCTTCTTCTGCTGCTGCTGCTGCTATCCTCGGAATTGCGAATCCATTAGTCGACGGTTCGATCAGCCTTCTAACGTGCTTAGCCGTTAGCTCTGTCGAGCTAATCAAATTCCCTGGGACTTCGGTATCCTCCCGCCCTTCCCCCTTATTGAAACCAACAAAACAGACGGACTCTCCCATTTCCACCCGCTACGTCAACCACATCCATGGAAGCTCTTCGTACGAGCGTCGAATAATTCTTTTACGTGTAGATACGCCGTATATGAGAAAAAAGAAGACATACTGGTGAGCCTGAGGAGGGCAGTTCGGTACTACGATGTTATCTTATTGGGAGAATTAGTTTCTGTGCTCGGAATTAAAAAATGAGGATTCTCACCATTATATGGGGTGCGGTAGGTAGAGTAAAGGAGGACAAAAAGGAGCGAGGAACACCCGCTGGCAGTTGGAGGGCTGTATTATATTCCGTGTGTCCTTATCACCCGGTCGAGCATAAATCTACAGCGACACGCAAATGCTGGAGAAGCGAGCTACGTGATCAAACGGTCACTGTTCGAAATCCACCCCCCCCCCCCCTTCACCTGTACCCCTTTTCTTTTCTTTATAGTTCGTCCATTTTAAATATCTATAGAAACAGGTATATATAAGGCGATGTAGAGACCCGCGTGTAGGTCCCTCCTTGGCTTAGACAAGAGGAATGACGGATTCTTCTTTCGGTCGTTACTCAAGGGGGGGAGTGTCTCCCGGAATGGTCCCACATCAGTCACTCGCAAACGTCGGCCTTAGAGAGGAATAAAGATAGAAATAAAGAGCGATTCACTCGCACCGCTGCAACTCACACCCCCCTCTGTCACCCCTCCGTCAAGAGCCACGCGACCAACACCTCGCGCTCCTTCAAGGGTCACCGGGGTCAAGCTTCTGAATAAACGACAGCTGATGCAGGTGTAGCAAAGCGATCTTTGAATGAAAAAATATATTCGGGTGTAATTGATGGACGATAAATTGCTGTGAAATGCAACAGTGCGTATTTTAGAGAACTCTATTTCGAATCAACGCTCGATATATCGATCGGCTTAGGATCCAGAGATTAACGTATCGATCGGACCGATCGAAACCTTACTACGAACAATACGTAGCTCGCATCGACTTATAGCTTCGGTAGATCAGACGCGATTAAAGATTAACCCTGTGATGTGAATACTTCTTATCCTTGCACTCGATTTGTAGAAAATCATTTCGTATTATTTTAAACAGGGAATTTTATCATCCGTAAAATTTATTTATACATTAATTTATAGTTTCTAGTGAATTAGATTGAAAAATTGTTCGTTTGTTTTTTATTCTTATCATCTTCGCCATTTTTCTTTCCTCTTTTATTCTTCTGTTTATTTTTGTTTGTTTCTTTCGAGTGACGCAAATTGTGGGGAATTGGTTTTCATCATCCCGCGCGCGGTGGAAACGCAGCGGGTTTAAACTCCTTTAACTTCGTCCCTCGTCGCCCCGGGCGTCGGTCAATCGCCCAGTGGACTGACAGCTCAGCCTCGGCTGGGGACCCTACAGAATCCGCTGTAGAGATGTTGGATCACGTCTGTGTTGGCCTTGTGGTGCTGTGCAGCGACTTGAAAGGCGGACAAGGGAGACGTACGGACTTACGGACGGACAGACGACGCATGGACGGACGGACGAGAGAGGACCAGTCGTCCATCTGACAGGAGACACGTCGCAAAACGAGCTTCGCAGACAGCGCGCCAACCATCGCGCGCGTCCGCTAATTCCTCCGTTCTTTCTCTTTTTTCCTCTTTCTTCATTTTATTCAATTTTTATTACATGTCTTCTTTTTTTATTTCTTCCACATCTCTTTCTCTCTTCTCCGCGTTCATCTCCGCTCCTTCCCCCCTCCCTTTCTCTCTCTGTGTACGGTTGTAATTTTATTTCATTTCAATATTCATACTCTTCATGATTTTATTACTTCGTTAACCATTTTTAACCTGAAATGCTGCTGCTGCCGCTGCCGCTGCTGCTGCTCCCGGCTGCTGCTGCGGTTGTAACTGAAGAGAAACGTTGTTCACGGTTTTCTACCACCACGTAACTCCATCCTACGTACGGACGCGAGTACGTATGTATATGGTATAATAATTCGCGAGTCGAATGAGTGCGAGAGAATATGACCGTGGAGAGCTCGAGCAGCTCAAGATGATCTTCGTAATTAATTTGACCCAAGGCCAACCCATTGCGTTCGTTCGTGTCACTCGGTCGCTCTCCATACGACTCAAAAGATTCAGTGAAGCGAATAAATTATATTCAATCCGCGATAAAAAAATCAGATCGGAAAGAAAAAATTTTAAACATGACAATAACGCTCTACCTGAGTGTTAAAAATCGCCTAACGTTACCTGCGAGCTGAAATCTGATAACATGAAGTTTTGGAGAGTATAACGAAAATGAAAAAGAGGAAAAAAAAAAAAACTTTATACGGAAAAAAAAGCTTTTATCCTAACTCGCTATTCGTACAGCAATCGCTAGAATATGTTCGCGAAAACATTGCGAGCTCCGAGTAAAGTGTGTTGTGGGTTTGCCCCGGGGGTGCGACCCCCTAAGCTAGCCTCGTCCCTTATACTCCATCCGTTTTCCCGGCTTTCTCCGTATTCCCGTTTTACGGTATATACAGACAGTGTACACGAGCTCTGAACTCCTCGCAGCATTTTAATCCACCCGACGACGTCACTCTAACCATACCGTTGGTAGCTGCTTCCCGAATAATCAGCCCGAAATTCGTTGCGAATGGAGGCTGCAAATTGTCGCGAAACACACAACAAAAGAACGAAATATTAGTTGGTCCGGGTCGGGGACATGCGGAGACTCCAAGGAACGTCAGGACGCAGTTTTTGGGATGGGGACACGTTGGCAGGCGCGGGGGCGGGCATGGGGTGAAATCATCAACGCCGTCCCGCGCCTTCGCATCCTCCCTCCGGAGCTCCCGATTCTGGTTTACCATAAAGAAGAATGTTCAGCTACATGGTTCTTGATTACGCGTGGCATTGCGAACGATTAAAGTCTCCTTCGATTTATTCTTATATCTTTTTTTCCATCCTTTCTTTTTTCACATCGTTGCTGCACACATTTTTTAATATTCAAACCGGGTCGCGGAGAAAAAGCGTTATGCAATTAATTTTTTCTTTTCTGGTATTTAATTTTTCTGCAACTTTCTTCGTATACATCTTTGTCGCTTTTTCGTCAGGCGATTGTTATACCTAGTCGCACAAACGGTCAGGCGGTCACCACTGTACCTAACGAATACAAACAGAGTTATATGGCAGTGCCGGTCGGTCGGTGCTAATAAAAATAAATGGCCACATTTTATTACCTCTATAAAACGGTTAAAAGCGTTGAAGAGAAAGAGAGGGACGGATGCGGATAGAAGGAAGAGAAAATATCGCTTCTCCTCCCGTAAAGGGTCAAAGAGGATCAGATTTTGCATCGGCAATTGATCCGTAACCATGACGTTCCGCGTGACGGGGACTTATCATCACGTTCAATCTTCGAACCGCTCTGTACCTGTATTATTCCCTATGGATATATCCCGGAGGGCGAAATAGGAGAGGAGAAAAACAGACCTCCTGATTGTGTCTGTAATCCGGGACTATGCGCAACTATACCTATTTACACGTTTCATTTTGCGATCAGAGATTATAGGTATGTTCCTCTTTATCCTCGTAAAATACAAACTCTATACAATATTATAATAGACGTCGAAAAGAGCGGCTACATGTACGGGAAGGAAAATATAAGGGGAACGGAATTAAGGGTGAAGGGGACGGTTGTCTTCATCCGTTTCGAGGTTTTTGGCGGCTAGAATGTATAGCTATATGCTACCATCCGTAAAAAATCCTTGGGGCTTAATGTTTTCTCGAAGTTCTCGTACAGCATCGAAACTCCTCCCGAAGAGGAAAAAGAAAAGGAAGAAGAAAAAGAAGAAGTAGAAAAAGAAAAAGAAAAAGAAAAAGTAGAAGTTTCCCGCACTACGCGAAGGCTACGAGAAGATGATAGGAGAGATAGAAACGCAGCGGTAAGCCAGGTCGGATCTTATAAACAACCCTGTTCCTGTCTATATTCACGAACGAAGAAATTCGGGGGCTACTACATCAGGATGATTTCGACGGGGTTGTGGAACGGAGATTACAACCCGCGATTTAACCCGGGTAAAAGAAATAAAATAAAATAAAATAAAGAAAAGAAAATATATATATCTGTAACATTGCGAGCAGCTGATCAGGAATGAGGAAATCGGGCTTACACGGTGTGCAGCCGTGGCAACAAAGTTATACGCGTTTGGTCGAACTTGTGCAGAACGCTAATGGTGTTGTGGTGGTGGTGGTGGTGGTGGTTCAGGCAAAGTGGTACTCTTTGATCGAAGAACGCACTACCGGGTTGAAGCCGTCCGTTAGTCAGTCCGCGAGTCCATTATGGACGCTATCCATTACCATTCCTGTGCACTCTTGACCGCCGTTGAAGATCTCGCTTTATCTGAATTTCAATTTGCCAAGTGAAAGGAACCCGGCTCTGCTGAACCACGCGCACTGCAGTCAGCTCGAAAGGTTCAAGTGCGTTTACTTGCTTCCCTCTTCAAGGAAGAAAAGAGAAGAGGAGAGAAGAGAAGGGATGGAATGGAATGGGAGGAATCGGGCGCTCGGTTTTCTGACAGAGGTGGGCGCGTGTGTACGGCCAGTGCAATAGAAAAGAACTAACAGCTGAGAAACGAAGAGAGAAGAATCACTGTATAAGGAAAAGGCAAGAAAAGAGAGAAAGATATAAATGAAGAGGGTGGAGTCAAAGTAAAATATGTCGCCTGTTCTCCTCCCCCAACTCCGGGCACTCCCTGTCGATCATTTGTCCACGTATTTGCAGAGTCGTTGTTTTAACAGGAGAAATTATAGTCTTACCTAGTCGTTCGATAGCTATGAATCGAGAAAAAATTCTGCTATAAATATTTCCACCGAATGAAATATGAGCTGTATATTTATTTTTCTATTACAAAAATTGCAGTTCGTTGTTACCATAAATCAAGGCGAAAATGAGGAAGTACTAAATCGCAGCTGCTTACTATTTGCATATACATATATAATTATATACATATACACATATGTGGGAACATTTTCCGGGAATGATAGAATGCGCGAAAATTTTCACTAGGTTTATTATATCCACGTGTTCCTGGTATACAGGATATAATTGGTCGGTGATTAACCCGCACTTGAATCACAGGCAATTATGCGTTACGGGATTTATTGCCAGTTTTAAACATACGCGGCTAACTCCACGTCGCTCGTGCGGTTCGTCATTTCTATTATTTCTCCACGATATACCCTGCAGAATCGGAGCGTCGCACCTCGCGCTCAATTTTTCGGCGACTAATTACCCCGAACTTTGCGAACGCCTTACTAATTAACCGAGGACTCTGACCAACGCGGTAAAATAAAAAAGGAAGAGAATCACCCCCCTTGAGATTTTAATTAAAGATGAATATTATACAAATGCGAAAAAGTAACCTCTGAATAAGTTTACATCGTATCGAGATCTCTTAGAACTTTATTAGATTGACAGGCGAGCATGACAGCGTTTTTCATACACTTGCGCTTATAAAGTGAATCAGGGGAAAGATCAATTTGCTCGAGGCTGCGGCGGGCGTGGAGAGTTTCAGTTCGATCATCCCTGCAGACTTATTGGTTTTATTCTCGATCTCGTATATCGACAGATTTTTAAATGGACATTTCTCCGTCTGTTAGCTGAATGTATAAAGATCTCTTTGAAGTGAAAAAAAAACGAAACAAACAAACAAAAAACAAATATAAAGTACATGAGTCTCGTTTACATGAAGGTAAAGAACAAGGGTCGCGAGGAGGTGGATATTGAAACGAATTTATAAAGATCAAGATCAAGATTAAATCGGCGTGAGTATAAATTGGAGGTTTTTCTCTGATCTTGACGGGCGGAACGTCATCACGTCTGTTTCACAAGTAGTTACACATACCTACAGCATTGCCGAGTATGTACCCGTCGAGAATTCTCCGGCAACCGGCGTCGTTGGATGCCCGAGAAATTGTACAAATTTCCATATTTTTTCAATCCAATGTCGCGCGCAGTTCATCTGAATAAATAATCCATAAAGCTTATTATCATTGTTGTTATAACCGCGCAGTTGATTTGTTGCGTTGTTGTCGACGACGCTGATTTTCTCCTTTTTTTTTCTACTCTTTTTTACTCTTTTACTTTTTCTACCATATTTTTTACCTTTCTCAATACGATTTGTTTACGAATTTTTCGTAAACGAATGATGTGTGTATAATTAGCGAGAATCATCGAGGAATTCCATTCTTGATTGAATAAATTATAATTTTTTTTTTCAATAAAACCATAAATCATCGTTTTCCAATGAGAAGAAGTACCTATACATATACATATGTATAAGCAACGGGGCAGCTGTGACAAAATTTCAAAGTGTTCTCATATCGCGATAAATAATTATAATTATCACGCGCCCTACCTACATGTTATTACTATCGTTTTAATTTGCTTTCACGTCTCGTCCGGTGGCATCATCGGTTAGTGATCGTTGTAAAAGGTCGCGCGAGCGAATTGATGGACTATGAAGAATTTGAAGACCTCCGCCTCGAGAGTTTTCATTGTGTCCATCACTCCTCGTAACGCGAATGGCCGACGACCAACCAACCGAAAAGAAATCCTTTGTCTGTACAACGCTGTATATTATAAGAAATCTTGATCTGTTTATTGTATCTATTTTTACGATATTACTTTTATATATAAACTTCAGATCGATGAACGAGCGATGCGTCATTTGTAAAGACATGTAAGATAATATATGTGTAATAATCGTGCAAAATTTAATGAAAAACCGAAGGCGAGAGGAGAAAATATATACGTCGGTGAGTTATTTTTGAAAGTTTTCCTCGTATTCCCGATCCTGTCTTTGTACGAAGTCTATAAATCCGGGCAGTTGATATCCTGGTAATCGAAACGGATCGTAAACATGTCTCGAGTGAGTTGGAACCCGTTGAATAAGATATCGGTATATACGTCCCTTGCTAGTTATACCAAAAATCAAAGTAACTATAAAAATAAATCGCTTGTATCAAATAAGATTAACAAAAAAACTAGAGAAAATCAGTGATTCAGAATAATTTGCAATTCGTCATTCTCAGCTGATGCAAGGTGAGAAAGAAGAGGGGAAAAAAAAAAGTGAAAACTAAAGTGCATCATGATTTTTTACCGCGTTGAATCGTTTGAGTAATAAAATTACCTGCAGTTTAAATGAGTATATCGGAATATTAAACTTTTACGTAAAACAAGAAAAAGAAATAAAAAAACCGAAACTGTTCCGCGACGTGTACGTATATATGACGTTTCGCATGTATACATGTATACCGTATGTATAGTAAGTTACGGGATGAAAAGAACCGCGTGTAGATCTCGTTTCGCGGCACGTTACCAGCTGGCTTTGTCTTATATACACCTAAGTTACGGTGATCCAGCTGCTGCTGTTTCTGCTGTTGTTGCTCGTGGTGCGGTCGCTAGGTTCAAACGTATATATGTACGCGTATGTACGACTGATTAGGCGATTCTTACGCCCGCCAGGCTCGCGGAGGCTGAGCCCGTACAGTAAACCCGTTGCAGAGCACAGGTATGCAGTAACGGAGTGACTGTAAATCACTCCGAAGGAACGGTTGCACCTCTCTACTGTGAAATACCTGCTACAAGCTCTTGAAACACGCCACGCAAAGATCTCTTTGTCCTTTTTACACAGCTGCAGATTCAGCCGAGTCAAAGTGCTAAACGATTATTATGTAACGATTCAGAGTAAAAAAGAAAAAAGAATTATACCAATTCAGAAATTCCTCAGTGATATATCATAAAAATGGAAAAATAAATGAATGAAAGAAAAAGAAGAGGGATTAAAACAGATTCTTCTTTTTCTTTTTTTTTGGTTTTAATCGTACGACGCGTCATCGGGACTGATGATGAGGATGATGATGATGATTGTGTTTGTGTTGTGTATTTACCGGTGAGGTTATCGCCGCCACGCTGCTGGGGCCACCGGAAGGAGGGCCTTGGCTGTTGTTTGCTTCGCATGTTTCCGGTCTGTAGGGCCGGGACTCGACGCCTCGAGGACTTGGCTTTCAAACGATCGGACGCCACTACTTACCTGAAACACATTGAAAGAAAAAAGGACATAGAGTTAAAGAGGATCCAATAATAAATCCGCGATCTGTACGAGTCTCATTTTGCGTCCGGATATTTTACCCCAATTGGAAGAATGACGCGCAATTTTTACCCCCCGCAGATGTTTGACGGAATCGAGTCGGTGGGTTCGAGGGAAATTACGATATTCAGTTTCTCGAATTTTTCACATCCGCGTACCCGCGCTTTTCGCCCCGCTCTGTACGCCGGTCGTAGAATGAAATTCAGGAACACGATTTAGTGAATTTTTCGCGAAGGAACCTACGCTACCTCTTCACCTCTCTGCCGAATTTTCCCCCAGTGTATGTATATCTATATATCCTATATAATACCTATACAGAGGCAGTTGTAACAGTCGTATATCTCTCAAGCGTACGCCCTCGAAAAGCGGCTGCCTTTGTTTCAGATATTTATGAGCCGTTTTAATTCGCGTGGTGCGTCACCCGTTGGGGTGCCGACGAAGAGGTAAGGGGTGAGTCCCGGTCGCTGTAGAGCGAAGGGAAGGAGGGGAATAATAGGGATAAGGGTGCCCCGATAACCCCCGCCGTCCCCAGACGTAGGCCATAAGCGCAAACAAACTCGCGCTCGTATATCTCTTCTCAATGGTCGCGCGGCTCTACTATATAACGTCGTTGGCTCGCCGCGTTACGCCATATATATACAAACTACATGGGTGCATGTATATGTGTTATACACCTAAACCGATCCTTCTTTACTTTCTCTCTTTTAGTCTTCCTCTCTTTTTCGCCCACTCGCTCCTCCGAGGCGCGCAATGAGACAGGGTCCTCTTTTCCCTCTCCCCCTTAAAAGGTGCGCATATACGTTATACACGTTTCATTTTATCTTTCTCTCATGCACACATGTACACCACATCCTGCAGAGACCCGCGACCGTGAGAAGGAACGGTATACGTATATCTAGTAGCAGAATCCTGGCTAACCGGCAGTAACATCAGACGAAGAGGACATTTCGATCCTTCTTCCTCGTGGGCAGCGGTACTGTAATCGCTTCGAAAGGGGACCACCGTACCAGCTCTCTTACTCGAGAGCCAGGAACGGTAACAGTACGTCATCGGTCCATCTCTTTCTTCTCTTCTCTTCTCTCCTCTTCTCTTCGGCGGGGGCATTTCACCCCCTCGTTCCCTCCCTCCCTCCCGCCCTGGGCATTGCCATTGCTTTTGGCCTCAGACTTAAACCTCACAAACCCAACTCCGGGCACCACGGCGCTCTCCTTAACAGCCTTCAGTCGCCTGCCTGCCTGCCTTCCTTCCTTAGCTACTCGGCTCTCTAAAAGCTCTGGGTGTGATCTATGGCGGACCGTTGCGTCATTCGGGGAACAGATGCAAGGCTCGTATATTATCCAGGCATATCTACGGTGCACGTTACTCCCCCGTTACCACCCTACCCCTCAATGCTTTACTGGAATGATCCCAGTAGTAGCTCCCCTTATTTCTATACTATGCGCGCCTGCCATGCTTCTGACTTACGGTCAAAAGAATGACACACGTCACAAATCACTCGGGTACCATAAAACCATCAGCTTAGGTACGGGTGAAAGCTTTTGTCCACCCCAAAGTGATTTTTTCGCTTCAACCGACCAAGAGTTTCGCGCAAACTTGCTCACGCTCATCGTTCGAGGACAAAAATAAAAAAAACAGAAGAAATTAGGAAATGGAATCCAGAAGACAAAATCAAACAGTGAAAATGATCTCGTGGTTTTCTTCGCACGTAGATGTAACACTGTTATTTCTATCATAATCGAACAACAGCGGCAAAATAACGTGGCCCTCCTTGAAAGAGCACCCAGCTGTCTGCAGAACTACGTTCCGCGTACTGCGCGGCGGTTCGTTTGGAGCGACGACGACGATTCTAGAATCCCCATAAATCAGGTCAGGGTTGACGGTGGGCAAAGGAGAAGAGGGTTGCTCTGCTGCTGCTGGTGGTGGTGGTGGTGGTGGTGGGTAAAGGTCGGCGCGGCACAGAGGCGTCGACCCTCTCGCACTACCCCTTGCCGACCAACACTGGCGTCCCGATATCTATATGGCCTTCCATATTATATACCGGCAGTTATACTACACTGTAAATAAAAGCGCATGTGCAGAAGTGGCCGAGTATATTTGGCGCCAACTAGGTTTAACAAACTTTTTACGTTTCACCTACAACGCCGACTTGATGCACCGCGCGCTTTAGGGGGATGATATTCCCCGACGTGGTGGTATATAACTAAAATTACACCAACTCAAACCCAACCTTTACTTCTGGAAAACCACCCCTATATATAGTATGGAACGCTGCGGAGGTAATTTATCGGCGACAATTTACTACCGTGGAAAATTGAAACTGTTGTAAATACCAGAAAAACAATTAGGGACTATTGCTCGGATGCGAAATTAACGTTTTAGTGTTAATCGATTAAATTCATTGGGCATTTCGTAAAATATTTCATTTTTATTTTTCATCTTTCCAACATCATTTCAGTGTATCATTTTTCCGATAAAACAATCGGTGTAATAATATCGCTGTATGACCCAGAGATGAGAAGACTCGAATGGCGAACGACGAACGGCGAAGGGCGAAGAGGACGTTCCTCTATAGGACGAGATGAGAAGCGCGACGGGGACCCCAGATGGAATCAGTGCAGTTGGGAATATTGGAAAATGTCAGTGGCAGGGGTAGAGGCGACTATTTATGAGTCGTACGTGAATCGCGGGGACCAGAAGACGCCAAGATACTCCATAGCTTCAGAAAGTAAAGGCAAGGGAATAGAAGGAAAGGAGAGGCACGCGTCTGTCACTCGGCATTTAGGTACCGTGCAGAACTGAGACGGCAGGAAGGCAGGCAGGCAGGCAGGCAGGCAGCTAGCTAGCTGGCGGCGAAGACGTCGGTCTGTGAATTACGACCACCAGGCGATCCGTTTCCCTTCGCAACGTCATTCAGACACTCGTATGCGGTATATTAGTCGTCGTACAGCGAATTCGGTGCTAAAATTGAGGGTCGCCTTGCCGTCTGGATTTCATTTGATGCGTCGCGTGCAGAGTAAACTCCGCGAAAATAAATTCCTAAGATTTCAGCTTCCGTTTTTGTTTTTTTTTTCTCCCCCCTTTTTTTCTACACGATGTAACGAATTTCGAAAGGAGCGGTCCCCGCAGTCACAAGATATGGAATATTGTAGAGCGTATACCAAACGACTTTTTGTAAGTTAGTTAAATGAGAAAAAAAAAAACACACCTTAAATCAAATGAAATAAAATAAATGAAAGACTGGGAATAAGAAAAGTGGATCCGAGTTAAGAGATGAAAGAGCGCGGGTAGGGTAAAAAAGAGTCGTTACAGCTGGTCTGAAAAGGTGAAGAGCATGAGAGAGAGGGAGAAAGGACGAGAATAAGGAGAAGATAGAAAACAGAGAGGGAACGAATGAGAGTGTCGTAAAAGACAAAACCTGAGATCGTCAAAGAACAATACCGACGGAATTGAAACCCTCAGGTGAATGCTCGGCATCCACAACGTCGACATCTACGCGAAGAACACGCCACCGGTATCAGTAGCATAACAACAACCAACCTGAAAACGCGTATCCTAATTAAAGAGAGCTGCAGAGAAATTCACTTCACTTTTTCTAGACCAAGTCCTTTATTTGTTTGGTCGCTTATAGAAGCATAGGTATAGTGACTTTTTTGGCTAGCGTTCAGAGAGTAGAGAAATATCTCTGGACTAGTCAGTTGTGAAAAAGTACCTATACAGCTTGGATTAGGGAGAAGAGATCTTAGCTGTAAAGAGAGAAGAGGATGAGGAAGAGGAGGAGTGGTAACTTGTGGGATATAGAAAGGAAGGATGGACGGACGGACGGACGGACAGACGGGCCGGATGGCACGTGATTGATTCATAGGACGCGCGTGTCTCGCTTCAAATCACCAGAATAGATTCGGCGCCGAGGAATGCAGAGCCACCGGCTAATCCATCCTTCGTCTTTATTGCCCTGAGACATTTATAAAGGTGGCACTACACCACGACCACGGGAATTATAGCTTACGTAGCGCGAGGGAGGAGGTAGTATAAAGTCGCGTGGTGCGAGTTGCGTGTGCCATCTACGTTTCATCTCAACATTTTACGAGCTATGTACGTATATAGCTTTCATTTATTCTTTTCAAGAGCAAATCGGCCGCACGTCAGCCCAGCTATAACAGTTTTTTTTTTCGCTCCCACATAACGATGATGGTGAGAAAAAAAAAATTCAGAAGTACGGAATACACATCCGGTGACAGAGGTAATTTTTTCTTTTTTTTCTCACTTCTTCCATAGGATTGAAAAGCTCGAGAAAATTTTAGTAAATAATTATATAGGTACGCATACGTGTGTATGTATCGTATAAGTTTTTCGCCGTTGATCTCGGGGGTTGGTTTAACGTGTATACTATAGTGAGAGGGGTGGTATAGCGCCTCCACGCGTGGTTTATGTGACTGCGGGGGAATCCCGTGTGCCATGCCCCTAAGGAACGAAGAAACGGGAGATAGGCAGTGACTACGAAGGTGGTGGCGCGCGGGGAAGAAGGCAATGTTGCAGAGATAAGACGGTCGTTGCGTTGAAGCGTCCCTCGACGACCGTCTCGAAGCGGAGAGCATCATCCCTCCCCCCCTGCCCTCTCTTTTTACCCTCTTTCCTGGCATGGTAGATTCTCGTCTTCTCAACCCTCTCGAAACCTCCCCGAACCGTTAGACCACCCCGATCTAACAGTCGCGATACTCGGCGCGCCGCGCATCCCGAGTAATTGGGAGGTAAAACTGCCTGCTACTTCTCCCTGAGCACACGAGGCCTTCGCTTGCCTTTTTTTTTTTTTTTCTTCTTTTATTCTTTGGCTCTCTTCTCTATTCTATTTTATTCTCATCTCATTCTTCCCCCGCACCGCGATAAAGCAAAGCGCGTGCAAAAAAAGTAAAAAAACAAAAGTAGGGAAAAAGTAAAGTGAAGAAATAAAAAAGACACGCGGCGATCTTTTTTCCGCGAAGCGTGCAAGTAATAAAACCGACTTTTTCGAATCTAAAACTGTACGGACCATTGGAATCTAACAAAGTACTTGGAAATAGAGAGCTTTTCCATAGAATTGGGGAAACCGACGTGACACTTTTCGATCGCACTTGACGATCCCCGATAGACCTTTCTCATATGACGAGTATAGAACGACGTAGAAAGAAAAAAGAAAAAAAAAAGGAACGTTGGAGCAATTTTTTTCCGCCTCCAAAATTACATGAAACTCGATAGAGCTTTTGAAAGATCAAATTGAGAACAGCTGTAGCAAGTGTAAGAAAGATTCTTGAATAATCCGGAGACGAGGTTCGTCGGAATTTTAGTGTAGCTGGTTGTTTCAACTTATTGTCTGTATTCATGGACCACGGAGCACAGCACAGATCGTCCGGGACAACACCAGCGTCATCGGTTCACCTTTGTTTGCGTTTGGTATTAGAATCAGCGGAGTGCACAAAGGAGGATCTCCTCCTTCCTCCCTCTCTCTTCTCCTTTCGTCTCTTCCAGCTCGCAGTGTACCCGTCGTTTCACAATTCCCGCCGCCCCCAAACCCACCCGTCGGTTTAACGTCGTTATTTGACCGGTCCGCTGATCACGAGACGGGAACCAATCAGAGAGGGAGGAAGGGAACGTGCAGGAGGAGGTGAGTGAGCGAGTATAAAGGAGAACGGACTCGGCACAAGTTCAATACGCGAGATTCGTCCCTCTCTCTCTCTCTCTTCATCTATCCGTCTCTTTCTAGCTTGATTTCTCCCTCTATTTCTATCCTTCTCCGTGTAGTTCTCCACCTCTGAACTCCGTCTCACTCACCCCGGGCACACAGCTGTCACTGACATCGACGCAATCCGAAACTGACCACGACAGGCGACCTCGACTGAACCACAACGGGGAAACTTATACCTATCCTGGAAAGGGTGCCTGCAGATTGATCCGTCGCGTCCACTTGCTGCTGCGTTGCTGCTGTCGTACACCTAATGCTCAGCTATGTCGAAGCCTTGTACGACACGTAAATTCTCGGTAGAATTTTTTACATCCGTCGATATAGGGACAGGTGCAGCATCTTGGAAGCTAATAGGTGCGATATGTGTTTAGGATATCCTCAGGGTTTCTATCCTTCTTCCTAGTGGGAGTGGTTATCCTTGGCTTGAACGGAAGAAAAGCAAGAGACTTTTAAATTCTTACGATGAATCGGCTACTCCCTGTTTGTACCGTAGAAACCGGTCTCGGCTGCACGTCAGGTACCCCCGTTTGGCATCCTGGAGCTTTTTCGTTTTTGAGATGAAAAAAGTGATGATCGGAAAAGCTTTACAACTAGTTCAACACTATCGCCGTCTTTTGCAAAGGCTAATACGTACAGTATATTATACATAGGAAACCACCTAGCATATAATACGAAATGCCGCATTGTGAAAGGGATCGGAATGAAATGAAATGAAATGAAATTACCGATCCGCATGGTACGTCTGTATAAATACGCTAAGTCATCGCACCCCGGTGCATGGTGATGCAGAAAAATTATCTATCTTTCGTCATGCTCTACTGGAACGGTTGGATAGGTAGGTAGGTAGGTAGATAGATGGATATATATATATATACGGCCAGGTTATAATAACGACTACGATGATAATTATAATAACAACAACATGAACGGCAACAACGAGGACTCGAATAATAAGGATAATAACAACGGACGGATGGACGGAACAGAGGAGTCACGATATGCCTATATAGGCGTACAGACACATAGGTATATATATATATTTGAGAGAGAGGAGAGCGAGAGCGGTGATTGATGGACTGTCAGTCAAGCGGAGCTATCCATCTCGCGTCTCTCGTCTCCCGTCGCCCGTTCCTTTATTATTTATTATTCTTCCCGTGGATATACCGAGGCTCCGTTGTTGTGGGTACACCGGCAAGCCGACCGGCAGTGACGCAGCACACACCCCAGGTAGACGACTTCAATATTGCCCCGTATATGCTTCTGCTGCCGTTACTGGTTGTGCTGCACCGCCTTGCTGTGTCATGAAACAAATGCAGCACGCCGGCCAATCATCGTACCGCGATGATTATGACCATCATTATTATTATGATGATCATCATCATCATCATCATCATCGTCGTCGTCGTCATAATAATCGTGATGAAGATAATGAAGATGATGACCACGATGACGATGAGCATCTGTCAATCCTACACACACCATGCAGTTTGGTACTGCAACAACGCCTAGATTGAATTTCGATCCCGAAATATTCATCGACGAATTTCAAGCGCCTTGCTATATCTGCAACATTTTTCATTCGTCCGATCCCCCGATCCTCCGATGACGATATCGAGATCGTAGTAAGAGAGATTGATACAATGAGAAAAGCTTGAACTTTTATAGTCATTAAAAAGATCGCTCTGAGGGGTCAGCTTCAATTAACAGACGGATAACCTCGTCAAAGTCCTGTCTCTTGGTTTGGAGCGAAAGAAGTCTCGTCGCTCGTGGTTAGAGGTGAGCAATCAGGATATATATAAGATAAGAATCTTTGAAAGCAACAAAGACACTTTCAGTCCACCGAGTTCTCGTTTGGCGCGCGTATACTACTGCACAGATTCTTTTACCGATGATCCCATTAGAAACTGTTTGATTAACGACTCTCAATGTGCAGGTCCTTCTCCCGATGCCGCTGCTCCAGGAAATTCTCATCTCTTTCTCCGACTAACTAACTCGCTATTAGAACCTTGGCTGGTAACAATGCACGCTAGGATTTTTGCCCGCAAAATTTTTTGTACGTGATACCTAATCCTATAACGGGAAGTTGGTGAGTAATTACAAATTAGGATCGGTCGATTCGGATCATTTATTTCCTCTGTTCGTTCGATCGAGCATCTCGGCAAGGATTGTATATGTGAATATTATCATCCCACAAGTTTTACACTCAGAGAAATTGTAGATAATTTTGAATAGTTTCTCTCTACAGAAATTTTAATTTTCATGCAATGGTGGGCGAAGCGATGGAAGCGTGGTCGTTTGGATTCCTCGCGTCGTTGTGTGACGGCGATGAACCGGATTCTGTTTCGTGGTACGTAAGAAGAGAGTCGTGCAGGAGATGCAACGGATGGAAGGAAAGCGCGGCACCGGCACCGGCACCACCAGGACAGGAGCATCAGCATCAGCATCAGAACCGAGACGAACGCGCCCATGAGACAGACTCGTTCGTTTCTCGGTTGGACGGGGGCGCGCGAATGACTCCGGTCATAAATCTGCTAGTAATTATATCTCCGAGCGGACACCCGGTGATTAGGCGAATATACTCGGGCGGCTCGCCTTATATTCCTCCAGCTCGCAAATGAACTGGCCGGGCCTCGTCCACGTCGCGTTGCATGAACGTCGTTGCCTCGCGAACGAAGCAGCAACGAAAAAAAGAATATATATATATGTAACACGTATATACGACCCATGTGGTACGAGTCGACGACCAACGTACATTATATACTGTATCAATCACCTGTTATCGTGCTCCGATCCATCTGCAAGGCATCGGAATAATTCTCTTTTTCCGCTTGATTTGTCGCTTGTGATTAGCCGTTATAAGGTCTTTCGACGTTGGCGTTTAATATAGAAAAGAAAAATTTCCAACGATTTCTCGTATATACGCATTGTATATTAGTATAGGGATTTCACGGTGAGTTTGCTCCGTCGATCGTTATTTAGATTTTTTTTTTCCCTACATCTACATAGGATCGCATAGAGAAAGAGCAAGAGGTAGAAAAAGTTCGCTGTACTCTGCACATATAATGCAGGATTTCAGGAAGAGGGGGTGAGTGGGGGTGTATAGAGAAGTCGAAAAGTCGGGGGCTTAAGCGTTTAAAGTTTCTCGTGTATATTCGAGAAGCGCGTATATAGTTTGAAGTCGTCTACACAACGCGAGTCTCGAAGATCAGACGAACCGTAGGCAACTTGATCCTTGAGCCGGACGCGGATAGCCGTATTCCGAGCCGCTTAGAGATTTTTAGGAAAGCTAAACAGGTTCGAAGCTCGACGGGTGGCTCCGTTAAGCCTAACGCGAAAAAATCATGCCCCAGTTGATAATTTTGTCGCAATGTAGGTAAGAAATAAATTGCCAATATAAATACCACGTTATACAGAAATCAACGATATAATCTCCCAGCGCCACGGTCGGTATATCGATCTGATTTATATTTATCAATACTTTCTTCTTCTTTTTTTTTCTTTGTTGCGAAATTGATCGATTACAAAACAATTAATTTTCCACACCTGACACCCAATGTTACATAGACGCTAATTCGGTCTGCGGAAAATAACTGAATCGTAGATCTATTATATGTGACTGAGAACAGCAAACAAAAAAAAAAGCACATTTTAATTCAATGTGTTTCTCATTTCATAGAGGGCTCCGCAATATCGTCTCGCTTAGGCCGAAGCAGCGGTAGCGGGTCGTTATGATTCAAGATTCTTAAGTCATGGTTCTGGGCGGAAGTGTAGTCAACAGTATAATACTAGGAGTGGGCTAGGATTCGAGTGTATTTGAGGTAGGTCGGGTTGGACGGCGGGAGCTGGTAAGCCCGCCAAGCCATTCACGGGAACCACCTCGCGGCTACCCGGGGCTTCAACCTTACCCACCTTATACCAAAGGCTGGTGGTACCACAACGCGGAATTGTGTGAGTAAATTTTATATACCATCTAAATATACTCGTGTGCGAGCTGTTCATATGCCGGGTTGATTATCACACGTGTATTACCCATACAAATCCTTGCGTCATTATCATCGCACTACCGGTCATGTAAGAAGCCGTGCAAAAGAAGAAGAAGAAAGAAATTAAAAGAAAGAAAGAAAGAAAAAAATGCGCTATCATTTAACGGGTGAAAAATCGCACCACGTACTGCGATGAATGAAAAAAAAAAAAAGAAAATGTCGGAATCCGCGGTATTCTCGCTATTGGAATTTCTAGAAAAAGACGTCATCAAATACGGCACAGTCCAGCTAGCTTCTGGAGCTGTGTATTTATAAAAAGAACTTGCTTCGATTATATTTTTATATGAATACCCCCTCATTTTCTTACAGTCGTAATGGCCGTGACGCGATTGATCGTATTGAACAACTACGACTTGACGACTCCACCTGTTCTTTTTTAGGTTAATAATATTCGGACGTATGCGGGTCGATCGCGACGTCATCGAAGAAAATCAACCGCCTGTTATTGTTTCGAAGATATTATTGGATGGATTGATACGATCGTTCCCATTTCGCAATTCATTTGAAAACCGGACTAAGCTGCCTGTTTACGAACCACAATTTGCTTATCGATATCATACTAATTAGTTTGTCAAATATATTTATAAAGCTTGGGAGAAATAATTGATGAAGAAAATTTCAGTCTCGAGATCTTGAGGGACGGCGCGGGCGCGGCGTCCGATGTTTATATGAATTTAATACGTGATCGTTGCGACGGAATATATTTGATACAAATAATGATCGTATATCAAGACGAAATGAACTGGATTTTAGTACAACAATAAGTCCAAACTGTGTCGCAGTACCTTCTAGTCATCAATCGGTCGCTCAGGCCGCCATCAATCAAGAATGTCAGAAATAATCGATGGACGTGACAATTTCAGTTGAAGCGTTCGCGCTGGGATCCAGTGCAAACACTGAACTGACCAATCAATCAACTGGCCACTCGGTCACGTGTCTTCGGAGACACGTACTGTGTACCGCTAACTACAGGGTGTCTCTAAATAGCATATATGTTCGCCTTATATATTAATTCGGTTACACACATACCCGCGTTCTAATAACTCCCATATAATATCATTAATCAAGACGATTGCATTTCATTGGCCCTAGAGCGACGATTTCGGTACAAACATTTTTGTTGTCTACTGAAAAATTGACGCTAATGGCGTTTCAATTTTCACGCATATACGATATATATAGAAACACGTTTACATCACGCAAAAAAACCAAATACCTACTATAAAACTACCTACATCTGCTCTCACAGTTCTACTGGCTCTACGTCACACGTGTCTTTTTTTTGTTCCACTCTTGTTTTTTCATCGATCAATTGATCGACCGTTTGCTGCCACTGTAGCATATATACGATAATGTCGGTCAGCAATCTATAGCGGTAATAAATCTCCATGGGTCTATATCATCGTAAATTGGAAAATGAAAAACAAAAAATTTTACCTACACATTTACACATGCGCGTAAATAATTTCAAGTCACGAGTCGTGTGGGTGTATTTTTGTTTTTGATTTTGATTTTTTCTTTTCTTCGTGTAGATAGAATTTTCAACGAATTGTCCAATTTTAAAACTCCCAAACTGATTGTGAGCGGGGAAAAAAGTCGTGTATACGCAAAAACACGTGTCGTCACAATTGCTACGACATATTTTATTCGATTGATTTTGCATGAATATTTTGAAAGTTTTTTTTCGTTTTTTTCTGATAAGCTCTGAAGACTCATGTTCACCACGTATCGTTTCAGGACACCTTATGTGCATTGATGCGTCTACGCCTACCTATGTATTTACACCTACGCACTTTTATAACAGAGTAAGTTTGCCGCTCCGTGCAGCATGCTGCTGCCGATGACGTAACGAGTGTAATTATTATTAGTCGGCCAACCTTATCAGGTTTGGCATGCATGTATCACGCAAGCTTCGTAAAACCTGGTTCCTGCCGCTACTGCTGCGGTGCTAAAGATTGAACGCGCTTTTGCATCGTACAAGTTGCACGGGTAGATAAAGTGATGAACTGCATACCATTTAAAGTTGTCCTGAAAAATCATTCGCGATCATTATTTAATTTCCTTGGAAATTATTGTGCGAACTAATGCGATGATAACCTATAGGTATCTATGTATCAAAATTGTGAATCGGTCTCGTTCGAAAGATTGTACCTAAAATACCTATCTGTAAAACTATTTACGAAGTTTCACTATTCACGAAACTTATATACGCGACTTGAAAGCTTTGGAGATCACCTTGAAATTTGATTTAATGCTCGAGCACCTGCGGACACCTGTTTACAAAGTTTTAGGAACCGAGTTTGCATCGGTCACGGCCACATCACCGTCAGAATGATGCGAAATTATTAATTTTTTTTCTTTTCCTTCTTTCTTTCCTTCCCTTTTTTTTTTATTTTCGGAAAACTTTATAGCTCCTGTTATACTGCACCGGCCGAGAGTGATCCTGATTTTTTTCCTCTTTCCTCATCGATTCACGAGAACTCTCAAAACGTATATCGATCTCATCTGCGCGGTATCGCCGATATGGCGCCAAGAGAATCGTTTTAGTCATACTTGTGTGAATTGAGGAATTTGTTAAAGACGAGATTTTACTGATATATTTTATTTATTTAACGCGTTAGTTTTTTTTTTTTATTTTACGTCGAATCTGTTTCTTTTTTTTTTTCTTTTTTTTTTTGCGCAGATGCCAATAAATTCGTTTCTTTGATGTAATTGACGAGCTCTACAATATATCGAAGTGGGAGCAACGAGTTTCGGAAAGGTCATAAAGTGATTTAGACGAGGCCAAATATAGAATGGCAGGAGATATATATATTTTTTTTTTTTTAGTGTTGCTCGAATAATTTTTGGGAATTGGGATAGATATATATAGATATATCAAATTGAAATAGATGATCTTCTTCTTTGTTTTTCGAAGATAACCATTCCGAGGCCTTAATTCATCGACCGCGTACGTCCCTGAGAATGAAAAATTTTCGATGAGATACCGTTGAAAAAGATTTTTAACGATCACACCTCTCAACATATCACGAAGCGAGGAACGTATATTATACATATATATACATACTTTGTATCGAATATGGGATGACGTTTTCTCAAACGTGAATAAATATATATCAATATCAATATGGTACGTAACCTGACGGGATATTAATTTACAACCGGACAATTTATGACGAATTATATATTTATGTGCCTATACGTATACATATCGCGGTACATAGGTGGTGGTATATACAGACGATCAACGATTAAACGATTTTGTAGATGTGTCAATGGATGTTTAAGAACAAAAAATATAATTAATCGCAACTCGAATATATTTCCCATTTATTAATATCATCCACAGACAATGTCAACACACACGTATACAAATACACTCTTACGATTAAAAGGAAAAAAGCCAAAAAAAAAAACAAATAAATAAATAAATAATTTCAAGCCGGATAATCTGGTGACGTCCTATATAACTTCAGACAGGGATCAAAAAATCGCGGTAATAAAAAAAGAAAAAAATTGAAAGAAAAACAACCTTCTCAAATTACTTATAATTACAACTCAATCAGGTTATATCGATCAAAATACCATGAAAGTAATAAAAATTTTAAAAAAAAATGAATAATGTTATAGGAATAATTTGAAGTCTAGGTTTTTTATTTTATTAATTTTGGTTGCGTAGTAAGAGACATAAACATGTTTGAAATCGACCGAGACATACTTAAATAACAAATTGTTTAAAAAATGATAATCATGCGGTATGTACAGCGTATAATAAGTATAACGAAGAGTTGATATAATTTAATGTTTGCGGATTCAAGTGTATACATTTTACGAGTGTTAACCGAAGCCTAATTAATTATCCAACTAATTAAAGTTAATTGATTGCTACAATTCATTCTGTTCAGTGAAGCCAGCTGCGTATTATAAACGTGTGTATCATAAACCCGCACGATTCCACGCACTGTACTACTCGACTGAAATTCTGTCCCGATGCAGTAATGCAGCGGAATATACGTATGGAAGTTACAAGGAAAGACGGGACGAAGCGTAAGTGAGATTTTAATATATTCCACATTGCGTCGGTGGACCAGAAGCAGCAGCGGCAAGATCGAAATCACGAGGGTGGGTCTGAAACATTTCAAAAAACCGTTCCGATAATCATCGTTGATATGTTCGTGAAAAATAGAAATTTTCAATATTCTGCAAAAGCAGCGGAACAGAATGGAAATAATCGCAGACATGCTTTGGTCATGTATCGCAATGTGGATAGCTCGGGGTCATTATAAAGCTAGTTTATTATTGCTCAACGGATATTAATTGATATCGAAAATACAATTTTCTGTATCAATGCTCAAAACACCCTCGCTTTGTCGTCTCTGGAATTTCGGTGCAGAATAAGCTTGTATATGATACGCAAAATATCCCGTATATATAGGTATAATATATGGTATATTCGCGGTAAATTTAACTTACGCATTTAAAACGTTGCATGTATTGAAATTTTCACGAACCGACTCGCTACGTCGCTAGTGGATATGATAGTATAATAGGGTGTATAGTATAATGCACAGAGCATCGATCATGCGTGTGCTTTACGATTGGCGAATAATTCAATCGACTAGAAAATAATTACACGTTCTCAACGGTCGAATCGTACGACAAACGCAAAATTTGATCTATAGAAAATATCAAATAGTTGAGAAAGAGCTGGAGAAGAGAAGAATTATATATTATGTTATCGAACGAAGCGGAGTAAAAAATGAATACACATGCGTATCTACAAACAAATTTGGTATAGACTTGGTTATACAAATCAAACGAAAAGCCTCGGGGCATTTTAACCGCGGAGTGCTTCAGTTTTGTACACGACGATCAGTGCCACGTTGCTGCCAGTTAACATTTTAACGAACCCCCGCGTCCGCACATATCAGGTATAGGTAGGTGTACATTAAACGCGTATACGCGTACTTCAAGTTTGATCACGTCACGAACCGCGGCGAGGTAATTCGCGTTTCACTTTTCTGTAGACTGCTGTTGTTGTTGTGGCTTTATCATTGCGATACGCAGAAAAAAAAACGAAGTAATAATTCGAAGGGTTGGTGATTATGAACTTTATAAAACATTTATACAAACATATACCAAAAGACAGAAGAAGAACGTAGATAATTAGGATGGAAATTTCACTGCGAGATAAAAACTATAAGATCGATTACCTTTGGATTGAATTGAAGACAGTTTGATTTCTGCATTACGCGTTTCGCGTTGACTCGGGTTATAGTTCCGTCTTTTTTTATTATTTTTATTTTCTACGAAAACTGAAATAGCTGCAGGTGCGTCTCTAGAGATAAAACGAGCCACGAGGCTGCGGGTAATACGTGAATATTATATATAACGTATAAATACGAGTATAATACCTATAATGCGTACAAAAGGTTGGCTGTATATCAGCGTGCGGGTGGTATATGATTTTTTTTTCCTTCCTTCGACTTTTGGGCCGATCATTCACAGCGGATTCTTTTTATTTGTATTTTCATTTTGATTTTATTTTAATTTTTTTCCCCCGTTCGCGTTAGGTGTGCGGAAGGTGCGGGATGGATCGTCAGAGAAGGTCTGCTCTACAACACGCGAAACGCTGCAGCCTCGAGCGTATATATTTGCGATAGCGCATGAGGATAGGAAACGCGGACCCCGAGGCCCCAATATCGATCTCATACATAATTAAATACCAGCCGGGCAAGGCATTACAAAGAGAGCTTACTTCTGCTTTGATCTGCTGACAGACGGGCTCCGTCATCAGAGACTTCAATAGCTGCTGCTGCTGCTGCTTCTACTGCTGCTGGTGGTGCAGATCGGGAGATGTGGGGGTGGCTGCTGCAGAGGGATGTTGGCCTGCCTGACTGGCTCCGTCCCTTGCCACGACTTTTGTGGTATGGGACACCGGCATCACACCCTATACCTTTCTGTAGCAAGTAGGTATATACGGCAGCGGTGCAGCAGCAGCTCTTTTGCATTTCACATTACTCGCCTCGTCTGAGCTCATATTCCGATAGGCAGCCACTAACGAACGCTACTACCGCGTGTGCAGTGCTTCGTATTAGAGGTGGCGCCTACGTTGTGCTCTGCAGGAATGAAGAGAAGGGAAAATAGAAGGGAAGGTATGCACCCGAGGCGCTATCGTATTCCAAAGTCGACAATAAAGCTCCGTTTATATACGACTGACGAGCTACGGAATTCGAACGGCACCCTAACGGTAGTAGATACTCAATGATAACGCCGACGACGTTCTTCCACTCGTTATCTGCATTCGTATACATACGAGAAATTTTATCATTTCAAAAGAGCTACTATATCTAATTATATACCTATCGATGTATTCTGGTCCAGGTCAGTATCTGTACACATATCGATAATAATCAACTTCCTGCAGTATCGATAACAATAATTTTCCTCGAGAATTTCAACCGAGTTTCTTTTCCTTACCCCAGCACGGAGTTATAAAAAAATAAAAAATGACGAAATTAAAATGAAATAAAATAACTTGTCAGAGGCTGCAGTATTTTAATTACGTCGAAGCAACTCAGTGTCGAGTATATTAATTGGTGTATCGGCGAGTACCAATTAAGAAGGGTATTTAAAATAATCAGCGACGAGGAAGATGGAGAGAAAAGAAAAGGAGAAAGGAAAAACCGGGCGTGTTTTAACCACCCAAGACTTGATCAGTTATACAGGTGAGGTTATAAGACGATATTGTATATAACACCGCTGATGGAGAAAATAATTACAAACGATTTGATGCTGCAATATCATATCGAACGCGTGCTTCAGATATCCGATTAGATGAGAGAAAAATGGAACGCTGCGACTCAGGATTAGCTGTGCCGTAAAAGCCAGTGGCTGACTAGGGTCGCGGTAAACCAGGATCTTCGGTTGATCGAAATTCAACTTGATGTTGAAACGAATGCGAGAAAAGTACAAGTTGAAAAATTCAACACGAATATATTAATTGTTTCGGGTTTTGGAAGTGAAAATAGAAAATGAAACAAAATTTTTCGAGCTCCAATATGCACCGTGAAGATGAGGGTGCGCTGATGGTTGTGTGCACAAGTTATGCACGTGCTCCACTGCCCTGATTCTACCCCTCTGATATTCTGGTGGACCAGAAAAGGAGGGATCGACTTAGCTGCAAAAGTTACACCAGTATAATTTCCCTATAGGTATAACATGCTTTTTTCAATCTCTTTACAAATTGACTCGACTTGACTCGAGTTGAGTCGACTTGACTTTGACGGCCGTTTCGAATAGAGGGCTGTCGCGTTAATTTCGTATAATTAACACCGGTGTAAATATAAACTAAATTTACTCTTCACTCATTCATTCATTGAGAATGACTGACGACTGGCTGGCTATTCATTGGCTTCGCTCTTTTTCTCTCTCTTGTCCTCAACTTTACCTCTCTCGCTCTCTTGTCCTGCATTCTTTCAAGAGCCATAAGAAAGCGTGCGATGGCCACGGCCACGCTTCAGAGATTCCTGCTTACGTAACTAAACTTATTACAACTATCGAGTGCGTTAGATGTAGCTCATCATCCTTGGATCATGTAACCCGACCTCAAAAAGTCTAATTGTAAGTAGGTACGATTGGTACATTTATCCTGAAATTACAAGAACGTCGATCGCTGCTAATTTGTACTTTTTTTCGTCTCTTCCTCCCTCTCTCTCTCTTGATATACACGTGGCATTGTGTGAAAACGAAACCCTCGGTGCGAATCGCTTTAGGTATGTGTGTTATACGTCAAGTCACCCGGTGTCGATGACACCTGCGCGTTCGGCGGTGGAAAAGAATGGCTAATGCGGATTTGAAGAGGAAACAGCTTTTGCGCCCACACTGCAACATTATCGTTGTTCTCACGGTTGACTTTATCCCAAAAAAAAAAGTGAATAAAAAATAATGTAGACATAATTATGGACAGGAGATCAACGGACGATTGAAGCTACTGAGAAAAGAACAGAAAACAAAACTTTTTGATCGAGAATACCGGCCGATAGAAAAATCTACTCATTAGATGGTTTCGTTTCTGAGTCCACGAGGTTGATATTTTGGCCAATCTCATCTCATCTCATTTCATTTCGTCCGGTCTGGTACCCGTCATGGGAAACAGTCGCGGACAATGTGAATTAACGTCACTCTTTTTGACCGAAATGTCAGCCTCGCTCTTACGGAACGGGATGCGTTTAACGTGACTCGTCGAAGAGCTGACTGAGCCTAATGATTCCGATGGTTAATCACATGGTCGTACCGATTCATGGAATTTGATCGTTCCGATCGGATCTATTTCGCCGATCGCGGATCGCAAAATTTATATTTACCTACGTGAGTCATGCACACGTGCTTTCGTTTAAACTGGTGTAATTAGAAAACCACTTATAAGAAGATATTTTTAAACGCAGAGGTCGTCGGATTTCCTTTTGATTTTTGGGTAGAATTTTGTAAATATTCAACTCACCACAAGTAGCAGTGGTTCCCAAAGATTTTAATCCTTCAGTGACACTTGAAACTGCTGCAGTGCATAGCTACCACAGCTGCACCGGGATAATTGATGTTCCCCGTGTAAAAATTTACTATTGAAACAATACCACTAACTTTTTCGTTTGAACAGAGTTCAAACTTACAAACTTTATTCACGATCAGCATTTTGTAGAAACATTCATTTTTGTTGCAAGTAATTATATTTTTTTCGTCTATTCCTGCTGCAACTTTTATCACATTTGAATACTTTTCATTTCCTCGATCAGCAGTTCTCCTCATAGTTCTTATCTCCGTTCCCTCGCGGGGTCATTTTTCTAAGGACTCCGAAGAGGACCGACTCTTATCAATCACCTTGGTGGATCTCTTCAGCAACGGATTTCTGCGTTACCAAGGTAGAAATTGCGTCGCAACGCTGCGACTTTGATCAGGTGAGCACTTCGATTCGAAAGGTAAAAAAAAATTTTTTGTTTCTCTGCACCAGAAAGTCAAAGGATAACACTCGATGACAATTGATAATATGATAAAAATAATCCTAATGTCACATTAACCCGCGAATCTCAATATCCTGTTCTTTGTCGATCAACTGCACGAATCGATCCTATTATCACTTTGACGTATACAGGCGTTCAAAGTTGACACGTATGGCATTCGATGATCAGGTATGCAACAACAAACAACGCACTCTCACACACGAAGACGCGCACCCTCCCGCGTCGACAGCACGTGGCGCACTGACGGCTCCTCCGCTGGTATTCCCTCCCCTCACCGGGACGCCCCGCGTCTCCTTGGGTCCCTCCATCCCCACCTTGAATCGGCGTCGGCGTCGGCGTCATTGGGGAACGAGCGGGGGTTTGGAGGGATCGAAAAAGGGGGGGCAGGGGGTCCGCGAGTTCCCCCAACCCTCCGCTCCCATTCCACCCACGCCCCCGTTCCTCCCTCGCCGACACACCATAGTCACCAATACTACGATTACATCGTTGCCCCGTCGTCGTTTTATATGGTACGAAACGTGTTCGTGTGTTCGTGTGTATCGCATCGCGTTCAGCGTTTTTTACCCTCTCTTTTTAGATTCATCTTTCTCTTTTTCTCGCACACAGGTGCCTACCCACCTTATTTCCTACCAAAGTAAGTCTAGCAGTGGCAACGAAGTATTCTATCTATAGAGCATAGAAAAGTAGTAAAACATTACCCGACGTCGATCTAACTTCTGGATAACTTTCGGGGAATAACTCCCCGCAGGAGAACGTAAGGGAAGGCCTTGGCAAGTGAACCAGAGGATCGTAATGATTGACACTCGGGTATTCCACGCTCTTATAGATATACGTGTAAAAAATAAATTTCGTGTTAAACGTAAGTTTGAATTCTACCGGTAATCGCGACGCGTGTGTGCGTGGAGAGTGGTCTTGAGAATTCGGGTATAAAATTGTAAATGAAACGGGAAACTATCATCGGTGATCAAGGGGAAAGGAATGCGCTTCTCCTCCTCGTCTTTCTCGCCCCGCCAATGGTCTCTCTGCTTACACTCTTCACTCTTGAACCGTCACCGTCGTCGTCTCATCCACTTTCCTCCTCCGGCAGCATTAGGAGAGTTCGGTAATAAATCTCGTTGTAAAAACACACTGCGTCTCATCCGCACAAGCAATAAGTTGTGGAAGCGAGCAAAGTAAAGAGGCTGTTCAACCGTGGCTGCATCGTTCCTTCTCTACTTCCTTTTTTCTTCGCGTTCGTCCTCATATTATGACTTCAATGAGCATGCGGAGCAGCCTCCCCCATAAAAATTCTCCACACCCCCCCCCCCCCCGCCCTTCGGAACCTGCGCCACCTCATGGCCTTAGATTGGCCAGGATAGCAAAGCCCTCTTCGTCCCCGTTTCTCTTCCTATTCCTATATTTCTCTCTCATTTTTTTCTTTTACTTCCCTTCAGGAGTCTCGGAGTCCTGCCATCTCCCCGGCAGTCCGGACGTCAGCATGATCTATGCACGCCATGCAGACCGAAGCGGGTGTCACGAAGTGCGTGATGCATGGGGGGGGGGGGGGGGGGAGAGGGCAGACTCAGTCAGACCCAAGCTGCAGCTAGCGAGTTACAGTCGACTCGAATCCTGGTGAAAGCTTCGCGACGAAGCGATCCTCATGCTACCTATTTTATTTCTTTCTCGCTCTCGCTTTCCTACATTTCAATCTTTTCTTTTTTTCTCCTTTTCCTTTTCTTTTCGTTTCTTTTCTTTTCTTTTTCTCTAACACGTATTTCTATCTCTCTTCCATTGAGACCGCGATACCTGAACCAGCGCGCACACCACCACGCGCCCCAGGTATTACAAGAAAGTGTAACTAAGTCCCGATGAAACTGGACCACGTCAGTATACGACGTACGATATAAAAGAGCCCCACGCGCAGAAAATATCCAACCACCGTAATCCGATATGCAGAAGAGACGGACGTACATCACGCATGTATGTAAGTAACGTGTACGTAGTATAATAACGATAATGATAACAACAACAATAATAATAATAATAGTATAACAAATAATTTCATGGCGGTTTAAAGTCTTTGATTTTTTTTTTTTTCATTTTTTTCATTTTTTTTTTTTCAACCAAGTATAACGAAGCTTGCCTAACTTTCGTTTGCTTTACCTGTCCAACGATAAGTTTCAACTGTCATCGATATACCTTAAGCCATAACTCATTTCCCCTTCTTTTAAAACCTAACGCTGCAGATCGAGTATATTACATACAATATAAGTAGGATGTACGTATATACTACTTATATTGTAAGTATGTACACATGTGTGAAGGTATTTATACTGTAAATATACGAAGAAGAAGACTCGTTGAGACGAATGAGCCGGCGATCAACTTCGTAATTGAATGCGACGAGTTCTTATCCAAACTGTGACTATAACACAGGTGAATTATAAACCATTTTTAGAATTATCGTTATTCATATAGGCGGTATCTTATGTGCAGGTGGTTTAAACCACCTGAATCAACTATTTCTTTATAGTATAAAAACGTATACCTTACAGCGATGGCGTTGCTCAAACATCACGCGAATGTGTCTGAAAAAACGCTTGCTAAGGATCACCGTACGCATTTCTTTTTTTTTCTCTATAATGAAAATCCCCACGAATCATCGCATCCTATGTGGAACGAATGAGGAGGTCAATACCATCGAACTTTTTTAAATGACACCAAGAGGAATCAAGGAAGGAGGATCGGAGAGTGGGAGATATTTTTATGGCTGATGCCCGTCAATTGGTATTCAACGAGCTGAACTATTGTTCAGAGAAACACTAATTTCGTATACGAGCACGACCCGGTACAAGTGAAAACGTACGGCCTGTAAATTACCGTCGTATATATTCATTTCTTCGAAACAATATTGTCCGCAGTCGAGGTGGACAGACGAAAAACGATGCGATATACACGATGAAGAGAAAAATGTCACTTCCTGTTGGAGAGTGGAGAAAAAAAAAAGAAAGTATCTGTTTTCGAAAGAACTGCGTAAATATTTTTGAGGGTAAAAAACTGCAACGATGAATTTGAAACTCGGAGACGTCGCGACAACTGTGAAGACAAGGTGGCCGAAAAGGAATCCAGTTAGAGGCGAGGACGAAGGTTGAAGGTTGTCGGTTGAATTCTACGGATCGGAGACTCGATAGCGTGCCTTGGCCAAGGCAAATGGCAATAAATCCATTTTTCGTCGATGGAACGAGGAACGAAGAACGCGCGGGGAACCATCAGGGGAACGGGGACGTCCAGGGTCTCTGATTAGCAGCCGGACTCCACCGAATGGGATGACAGCCCGTGAGTTATAATATGGCCCATCTATCTATTTGCCCAGCTCTATCGCTTCGCCTCTTCTCCTTTCTCTTCTTCTCCAGGAGCTCATGGTGGTGCTAGTGGCGGTGGTGGTGGTGGTGGTGGCGATGCCGAATATCGGAAACGCTGAGAGACCTATACCCAAAGATCTATCCCTGCACTACCCCTATATATGTGTACGTATGTATCTATGGAGTGGAAGAGCTGAGGAGAAGAGAATAAATATAAATTAGGTTGTTCGGAGCGAACCATCAATGGACAAACTGTGCTGTTTTTCGTGCGCCAGCGGAATGGACTGGGATTGGCTATATATAGGGGGGGCCGAGGATTTATCGCCACGGACTTAAATGTCCCGAGGCTGCCAATTCGTTGTCTACGACACGACCTCCTTCTGCCTACTTCCCCTCTCTGCGCTCGTCCTGCAACGCCGACCGCCATCAAAAATTACGTCCCTTATATATTCTTTCTTTGTCCCCAATGCAGCGAATCGCTTATACAGCGTAGGACATACTCGCCAAAAATCGATTCGTCGATCGATTTATGAAAAAGAAGAAGAAGAAGAAAAAAAAATGTTCTCAGATTAATTTTCTGACATCAAATTTATGTCAATTTTTGTCTCTCTTCGGATACATGAAAGAAAGAAAAAGTGAAGAGGGAGTAAAATGGGAAGGGTCTACACCTCGAGCGAATCCATCGGTCGTTGTATGACAAAATACGAAAAAAGTGGTGGTCCGTAGACTTGAAGAGAAGAGAAAAGGTGTAGTAGTGTCAGATTGGCGAGTGCTCAGTTTATATCGTTCTCCATTGGGCAAAAAATGAAGCTCATTCAATATTACATTAAGGTGACCCCTCACAAATCTTTTGCTGAAAGCAACCGGCGGGACACCTCTCTATACATTTGAACTGGAAAGATGCATCCGAAACTTTCGACGGAACCAGTTCATATATCTGAGGTATGGTCGCCATAAATAAGCGCGCTGTCCGCTCCGTCTGTTCGCCGTCGCCAACCCCTTGCCTTGCCTTGCCTTTCCTTTCCTTACCTCCCCTTCTTCACTTCCATTCCCAGTTTTGCTCTTGCCTTTTTCGATTCAGAATCGAACTTTTCCACGTCTTCGTATACCGAGAAATCAAATCCATATACGACTTCCCTCCGCAACGTATACAATCTGAACAGTTTAACCTCCCTTGCCAAAAAATCTTATCTCTCCGGAGAAACTTTTATTTCCGAAAATGACGGAATTAAAACGTGATTTTTCTTCTTAATCCTTCATATCCTCCCCACCAAACGGATAGATTTCAACGTCGAGATACTGACATCGTCTTATAACATGTTGCGCGTAGGTTGGTAGGTAACGGTGTGTCAAGTTGCCGACGCTAGATGGTCAGACGCGTACAACTGGTGGTACTAATTCCGGTATCTGATGGACACACGGCGGCCAGTTAGAGCCTTACGAGGAAGAGGAATAGTTATGGGAAGGTGCTGGTAATAAGCTTACCAATCCCACGTTCTGGACACTCCACAGGGGCATCTATGATCTCTTCTAGAAGGGTCATATAATCTAATCTCAACAAATCTGAGCACATATCGACGCACCGTATGTAATTACACGTATGCAAAGGAGAAGCTGAAGATCCTACCCAGGCGGGTTACAAATAAGTTCCGAACCTATCTTACACCAGATTTTCCAACAACAACGCTAAAGATTAAATGCCTTACCCCGCACCCTATCACGCATCCTATACCATTCCCTGGGGTACAAAGGGAAACGTGCTTCCAAGCCAACGGCAGCTCAGAAGAATTTTTTTTTTAGATATAACAGAACAATCCCAATCGTTAGTAGGCCATTGTCTTCCTCGAGAGTCCTCGATTTTTATCACGCGTGGTGAGCTGAAATTTGAAGAAATTCAATCGGTGAATCATCGAATGATCGTCTTTTTTAAACCGGTTGTAAAAATTAGCTAGGTACGCGTAATTAGAATGGTCTAGAAGTCGTCTTATGCTCTTTGAGTTGTCCGAGTCCTCGAGAGATCTGAATAAAAAGTTTGACATGAATTTCAAGAGATGTGTCCAGAGAGCCAAGAAGTCGATGATTCCTGGTACCCTTACGAGGGAGGAGGGTTTGATTCGATTCTTCTAAGAGTTTGAGAAGCAGTCGTGTAGCTAACAAAGAAATACACCATCCACCATATGCACCAGGAATACGAAGAGTAGGTGCAGGACTCGGTCAAATAGGCGATACATAATATAATGTAGTGAAGCATTCGTAGTCTTCACGAGTCAAAGATGTTGACGAGAGCAAAGTCACGCCAGTTCCCTGAATTATTAAACACTTGCATTTGGTACGCGCATACTTCTTTTTCCAACCATGTTACGTCTTTCACAAAAGCTTCGTCATTCGGTCTTTCTAATTATCATCGAAATTCTGAGCGTCATGCGTGCGGAGCAATTTAATCAATAAATTTTTAACGTCTCCTCTAATTACCATCGGATAATCTACAATTTGTACGACAAATCGCAAGGATTAGAACAGCGGGGTTTTGGGGTCGAGAAAATCTGGAAAGAGGACTTTAGGATTTTTCTATTTTTCTTTACTAGCTCCCTCCGGGCGGTAAGAGGGGGTCGTTCGAATCGGTGGTACTATACTTCGGCTACATGGTATACAATATGCGAAAGTTTTCTTGAGTAGAATTTTCTTCAGAAACATGACTGCACAATACTGGATCAGTTGGTTATTAGAAATAGCAAATATGTATAGATACGCTCGGTGACAAATGGCTGACTAGGTGTATTGTTGCGTACGGTGAGAGACGACCCACCGTTTCGAGATATCCTCGTCGTAAATCTAGCCTCTAAGGTATACCGTGTAAGAGAGAGAGTCAAAAGTTGACCGGATGGTCTGATGTGCGGCATAAGGATAAATGGAAAGAAACGAAAGCCGAGGTCTTAAATATGAGTGACCACGGTCCATCAGTCGGTGGGACCTATAACAGTTCCCAAGATGGCTGACGATCCAGGAACAAAACTCGGTATACTAGCAACGTCAGCAACTTCGCATAAATCACTCCCGCCTCGACTGTATACGACGGGGTCTATTTGCCGGCTGCAACCGACTTCACCTTACCTACTCTCAACACGGTTTGCTACAAATTTTACTTATTTCGCGCCTAGTCCAGCCGTCGCTCTTCTTTGTCCTGAAATTCCGTAAAGTATATTTTGCAAATCCACCAGATCTGCTCTAGTTAATTTCACTTCACTGCAAGAGATTCGTGACATTTTCGCGAGTGAAGAACTTTGGGGACAGGATATGTCAACCTTGATATTTATGAGACTATACAGTGCCACTGCCGAGGGGTTCGACTCTTCTCGTCTGTGCAGTTCTCCTACGTACAATTTTAAGAAGAAAAATATAACCAACTCGACCACACGGTGGCGGTCTGTAATTCTGTCAGCATCATCTAAAACTGCTAGTTTCGTTAGCGTTCACTATTACCGTTACTTCTGGTGCAGAGGCGGGACTTTCAGGATACCGCAGGAAGAGGGAAGTAAAATATACCCTGGAACTATTCCAGCTAGTCTTATAATACGCACCGTAGTGGGACAAACTTCACCGTAAAGAGTTACACATCGTATACCAAAGTGCGAGTTGACCTCCGAACTCGAGTCAAGATTATTGTCCATTTGACTCCTGATCTTCTGCTACTGCAACGATACCAAGTAGCGAACTATAAGACGGCGACGCCGACGCCACGTGGCTAAAATTTACGAACCGAGGTTTGCGGTTCGCTTTACGATCAGTTGCAACTCTGCAGGATACTGTATACTCTCTCCAGTGCCAGGCGCGATACCTGAACGTTATGACGTGCGTAACAACCCGCGTCCTTAAAACGAACGATATTATCTGACTTATACTCCGAGCTACCGAAAAAATTTGACGTTGCTCGTTAATGTTTTTTCCTTTTGTTTTCTTGTTAAATACTGAAACGCGAGAGACGGAAGGAAGCGAAGTTGAAAAATAAAATAAGGGGTTGAAAATTATGGGGATTTTAAAAAGCGATACCGTGAAACCGCGGGTATAAAAGTGAACGACGAAACGCATTCGTATGTTATCGGGGCTTCTTCAGGGATCTCGCGTCGACTATCCGCACCCACCCACGATGTTCGCCGCCTTTCGTACCTATTATAAGAGAAAAGTAATAAATCTCGAGACGTATACGGACCTCCTCGAAGTGTCTCTCCTCGAACACTGTCGTGTCTCAGTCAGTCGCTGCATTTGCTCAGTTTCAACGACACGTGACCGACCAGAACATCGTGCTTCTTTTCATGCTGCCGTTCTGACTTTGTTAGAGCAATTTTACTTTTAGAAAAAAACATGGGGGCAACGGGAGTTGTGTTCAGGAGTTTGTACGTCGAGATGGATAACGCGGTCACTTTATTCACACTTTCATCCTGACCCGTGCACACGTGGTTCTTCCGGGAATTCATTCATAATCACGTTACGATATAATATACATCAAAGTTCCCACGCGTGTGAAAAGGAACTTGCATAAATAAAATGAAATGAAAAATTGAGGGAAAGAAAAATTACGAGGATAGATAATAGCGTTCTTGAATCACAGCGAGAAATCCGTAGAAAAAGGAGATGCAAAAGGATATAAATGTTTGTTAACGCGATCTGCATATCGCATAATGACGTCGTTGATCTGACATCACCGGGGTCAGTGCACCAACGGAGTACCAATAAGAGAATCGCACGTTGCAAGTACAACATATAAGTACATGTATGTCTGTACTCTGCAGTAATGCAGCCAGGTGTTCGTTGCGTTGGTGGATGCAACTGCAACTGCAACTGCAACAGCATCGAGTCGCAGCCGAAGGAAAGGAGGAAGAAGAAGAAAAAGACGAAGAAGGACGTGGGGACGTTGGTATCTCGTTGGGGTCGCAGCTGTATAACCGGTAGTGGTGGTTCAAGTCCTGCGTGGGCGTAGGCCGTGGTGTTCCGAGATTCAACACCTTCACAAAGTAAAACCGACCAGAGAATCAGGACAAGGAAGAATATCAGGACTCCGTGATCCCTTCTCTGTTTCCCCACGAACGGAGTTAAACTTTTTTTGGTAGCTACCAAAACCTCCGACCTTCGCGTTCGTTAAAACTTCCCTAAATTCCAAATCTGAGGATCGCAGTGCGTCGCATCATATTGTACTAAAAAATAACGCTCTCGATTTTTTCAACGGGATAATTCTCCCTTCTCTCTTTCTCCCTCCATTTCTCCACCAGCCAACGTGACGACCTCACTTTCACACCTGATTCAACCTTTATCTGCGACACGTGTAAATTATCATACACTTTGTACATTATACGCGTAAGAAATTAAGGAGCGACACACGGGGCTGGAATTAATTGATGTTAATTAGCAAGATTTCTATGCCATTTCAGATTTAAATAAAAAGATCCTCCTCGGGTACAACACCGGAAGTTGAAAGTATACAGCTTCTGCCAGCAACTGCACCAAGCGGAACCGAAAACGTTTGACCCGGTAACTGGGTCAGCTTTTTAACTTCGGGAACAAGTTACCGAACACCCCACAATACTGTGCAGTAGGAGGGTGCGGTTAGCGTATACTATTGTAATACAGGCGTTTAGAAAAAAAAGGAAAAAAAGCGTAGATCTTATGTAGGTTGAAAAATAATAGCGTGTGATAGAAGGCTGTCACTTTTGTGAGTGGATGTACATTGTCCAAAGTATATGCGGCATATGATAGGAAAGAGAGAGGAAGATATATTTTTGAACGTGGTGCACCACCTCAGACTTATACACCTCGGTTAAATCGGACGTAGATAGCTTAGCTCTGGTTCAGCTGCGTGGTTATACGATATCGTAAAAGGAATCACAAGAGTGCGGACGGACGGACGAACAGACGGTCGCGGGGAATGGACCGATCAGGTTTGGGCAGCTGTCTACCGTAGCGTCACTCAAACTCACAACTCAAACTGAAACGCGAACCGAGCTCGAGCTCAATTTCGTATTATACATATTCTCTGTTCATGAATGCGTTTCATTATGGACCACAGTTCTTATCTCGTACGAATGATCGCTCAACCCTTTCTATTCGTCAGCGAGTTGCGCCTTCCTTCAACATACTTCAGACACGAATCTTATCGTTTGGCGAAACGCAATCTTATTTATGCCCGACCTCCCGGCCTTATTCCTCGCTATATTACTCTATAATACCTACCTGCCCAGCCCTACTTTACTTTGCCCTACCCTGATCAACCCCTTCCCCAGGTATATACGTATATAATCATTTATTCTTCTACAAATGAATGATCCTTTCACGAACCAACAAACTCCAAATGTCTGATGGAAAGAACAAAAAACTATTAATCGCGCGTCTGCGAATTCCTCAAATTGTCATGGCTCCAGAACTGGTATTATCGCGATCATTGTCAGTACTATTTCGAATCTAAAGTGAAAAATTTTAGTAAAAATTTGTTCGTACAAAAGACACTATGTTCGTTCCGTGCGAATACACGGTTGAATCGGAATGTTTGGTTGCATATGAGGAATAATATTGGTATACGGTCGATTGGACTGAGGTTGAGTGACTACGGATAAAGGGAATGAATTGAGTGAGTGTAGAGTGCAGTAGAATGAGTCGAGTGAGTGAATTCGTGCGATGGGAAACTGATTGAAAACCACAGCTGAATCCACAACTTAATTAAACGTAGAAACAATGTAGGTATAGGTTATATCTAGTCGTTCAGCACATATCAAGAGCAGCCAACGGCAACGAGGTATAATGTGCGGTACGTACATCTGCATAGACCTGCAATAATATGTTCGAGTAAAACGTCACTCCGTAAACTATAACATTAGCCATTCGCGTAGTAGATCAGATGTCAGACACGACGTGTAGAAAATTTTTAAGCACCTAGAATAATAGGAAAAAAAAGAAATAAATAAATCGTGTGAATCCCGATACTTGATATACCATTTACGCGATCTACGCATACGTTAGCCTGTCCTCTGTACTCGACAATGTGAGCAGCGGCAATCGGCTTTCAGTCTCTATTGTGCGTCGTTTCGTCCTTCTATATTGTGGAAATGTGGTATGTGGGGTGGGGCTTTTTACCCCCGTATTTCAACCACCGTTTCACATATACGTCGGCGTGTTGCGAGCTGTGATATCTCTGCAGCGACTGCCGCTCATATTACAACCTGCACGTTTTCAACCGACGCAAAACCAATTGGTTTCGTTTCTCCTGTATACTATATTATACTTCTGTGCAGCATGATAGTAACAGTAGCAGCGCAAGTATAGCCAGTCAGTCAGTCAGCAAACTAGCATCAACGACGTGCGGCTGCATCGGAGAACGATCGCGCGGGTGAAGCTGTCACTCGCCGCAATTGACTTTGATCTATTAATCACACGTAACAGTCAGCACAATTACTCTCAATTTAGTACCGCGTCCATTCGAATTGAAATTGTAACGTCTATCGATTCTCAACCACCAGCACACTTCCAATGCCGACGGACCAATCGAACCGATATGTTTGCACCCCCCCCCCCCCTCCCTCCTCCCCGGCCTTCGAAACCTATACGTGTTAACTTAGCCGAGAAGTTTGCATTCGACCAACTACTAGATGCACACTGTTATAATTGTTGCCAATAGTTCAATTGTTATACGGTAGAAATACCGGTGGTAATTCATCAAACAGAAATTCAAATCTTTCTCCTTCCATCAGCTGCTGGTCACCGTTGATGTCGATCGAAATTAGAGGAGAAATAGATAATGATGGCCCTTCTAATCCGCCCTGAGGTGATTCTTCTTCGAGGGAAGCTGGTGGTTACCTCGACTCTTTATTCTTCCTTTGGGGCGCGGTGAAGTTACAACCGAAGTAGATAGCGGCAGGTACAGCCTAGAGCTATGATTGTACAAGGTTTTATGTACCAGCTAACCACCTACCAACCTACCTTTCAACCTTCTGCGAAAGAGCTTCTATAATAGAAGTGAAGAGGAGAGGGAGGAGACGGTCAGTAGGTATACCTCCTACCTACAGCTACGCGTAGAGAAAAACTGGCGGGCAATGTTTCGTGTCCAGTCACCGTTAAACCACGCGAATTCAAGTGGACGTGACTGTTCGTATAATATTACATCCTATTAGGGATGGTATAACTGCCGGATAAAACGCGACAGCCAACGATAAACGGAAGGGGCAGTTCTTCAGGATGCGTGCCACCAAACCGTCACTCCGTTCGACCCGATGGACGCCTGCCTGCCCACCAACCTACCTACCTTCCTTTTTACTCCCCACCTATTTTTACCCTCCCCAACATCCTCACGGGTGCAACTTTACTTATACATCTGCCATATATAAATTCAGGTTGATCTATAAGCGCGAAATAATATGTGGGTATAAGAAATCGGTTGTAACTTATTCAACCAAATGAAAGGAAAAAGAATTGCCTTATTATCAAACTATGTAGATGGCGCACTCCTCGTTTCCTCGTAAAATTTGATCGAGGCCTTTCGAATTTTCCCATGAAAAAATAAAATAAAATAAAAACAGGTATACGTATACTTGAAAGATAAAAACTCTGCATTTATATAGTGTTCGTAAATATTTTTTAAGATTAGCAGAAACAATTTGTTCGCGTAATAATTATCCAAGGTAGAGCAGCCAACGGCAGTTGGTTCGTCGATTCTGCAGTGCACACGGAGGGTTGAAGAAATAGAAAAAACAAAAAATAAGTAAATAAAAATAAATAAATAAATAAATAAATAAATAAAAGAAGAAGTAGAAGAAATTATGTTACGGGGAAGTGAAAAAAGAAGTAATATACGTAAAAAAAAAAAGAAGAAAGATGAAAAATAAAAAACCGTGAAATGAAACAGAGAGAAAGAAATCAGAAAAAAATTGCCTACAAATAGCAACGAGTATATTCTGAACGAGGTACAGAGGGCGCATTGGATCTGAATTATGAATTTCATCAGCAGCAGTCTGCCGTTTCATTCCCCGTTTTAGCCCCGTCCGCGCGCCGTTTCTCCTTACTCTGTACTTCCAGGGGTCTCACCTCTTCCCCTCCATCCACCTTCCTGCACCCTATGCCACCCCCGTTAGCGCGGAGATGAAAAGTTCTGGCGAAGACATAAAAATGCGGCGCTGCATTTCCCTTTTAAAATAACGTCTTTTGCTCCTTTTTTTTCAGTTTATTATTATCAAGTTGTGCAGCCAACGTTCGCGCCCCGACCATACCACACAACCTCATCTCCACCTTCAGCTTTCGTCGTATATACCTACGTATGTAGGTGAGCAATGTACGTGTACATGTGTATAAATATATAGATAGTTCGTTGATTTCTCCCTACGGACCACCAACACATTTTAGCCGTCTCATCTTTGCGGATGGGAAGGCTATTCGCGTAACTCGCGCTTACAAAGTTCGGGTTATGAGAATTAACGCTCCGCTATGCTCCTGTTCCTAGCTATGCTTTGCACCGGCTATACGTATAGCGCTGCAGGGCCACTGACGCCGGTACTAACGTGAATCGTGGTTATTACACCGCGTTATCAGCCGAAGCCAGACGCCAATGGACGCCACGTGGACGTACGAGGACAATCTACATCGAGTCGCTGCTGCTGCTGTTGCTGCAGCTCATTCGGAGGTATACGCGATATTAGTTATTCATCTGCACCTACTTATTGTGCGATTCAGAAATTTGAGAACAATCGTTGCGTATCGCGTATCGCTAATGTCCAGATCAGCCGAAACGCGTATGTACGTAACGAAGTATAACATAACTAGAAGCGATACATCGATTATGAATATATGGATCGATGCAATGATGTCATATAAACGCGTGATATAGAAAACGCATTGATCGTATATAAGATTTATTTAAACGCGTCCTGGTTCGCACAGAGAATCGCAATTATCATTTTATTGCCATAACATTGGCCTAGTTCGCGGTATATAAATACTATATATACTATACGGTTTTCAGTCGCGCCACTTTCACCATTCGCTTGTCAGTCGACTTATGATCACCTTATAGGTCGTGTATATCAAGCTCAATGCAATAATTATAACAGTTACCAACATCAGCGGCAGAGCAACAGCAGCAGCAGCAGCTCATATTCGCACAGACGAAAAATCATACGACATATATAAGAGAAATCGGTATACGCGGGTCAGAAGGAAAAAAAACTGAAACAAAAAATATTTTACGTGCATCTTACGTATATACCGTATATTTTTAATTTTATAAATTTTCTGTACCGCGCGCGGAATGATCGGTCCAAGAATTCGTCACGTCATATTATGCGAGATTCTCCGAATTTAATATACGTATACCCGATCGTTCGATGTTTCTTGCATAAAAAAAGCAAAGAATGAAAATCAAATAGGTAATAAAAGAAAAAGAAAAGGAAAAAATTTGAATGAAATATAAGAGAGGAACGTTTTGGTTCGGTTGAAGGAAGAAGGCAGTCGAAGGGCGCAGGCGAAGACGCCGGATTTGGCTCTCCAATAAATAACGCGATAATCTCACTGGAGGAATGGAAACAAGTTATTCCCTACCATAAACCCTGCAGACCAACACATGCCGGTGGGAATCAACCGGAGCTCAATGATGTGCCTCGATTACGATCATCGGTGCATTCCTGAAAGACCTTCTGCATCACGTGCGCGCCCTCGTCGTATGTATACCTATATTTTTTTCAAATAACTTTTCATATACATATTATATATTGTACATAAGTACGCACGTTTCACGTGTAAAAAGCTATATTATGACGATCAGAATATTATAACAACGTATACTACATAGTATATAGATGCCGCTGATGCTGCAGTCGTTGCTACAGCTAACCCCCTCCCCCCATATAATGTAATATGTACGACTATAGGGTTTACGATCGCTGTGTTGTTTTCTGTACATTATATTATGTTCGTATGTGTGTCTATGTATATTTATATGTACACCGCAACGTAACACCGACCCGTCACTTTTCGCTCGATCAATTCTAATCGAACAACACGCTCGTCAATCCCTACGGCAGGAGCAGGTATGGTGTAGAGTTACAAGAATGACCGAATCAACAGCCTCCATTCGTCCACCGCCTAATTCGGGTTAAACAAAAAAACAAACTTGATATAAAAAGTAGACGAAACAACGAGAATGATAATAGTAATAATAATTAAATCAAAAAGTCATCATTGCCGAGTGACATTCATATATACGTAACGCGTATACACGTTGTGCAACTTTTTTGTTTTGTTCCTTTTTTGTTAATTGATCAAGAAATGACGATAAGTCGATTTATCGATCACGTATAAATACATGGATATATAATGGGTGCAGGGGATTGCGAAGTGAGAAATAATTTTTTGTGTGAAATTTTTTTATGTAATAGGTGGTGGTGGTTCGTGTAAAGAGAACCTGCACAATGTAGATTATGGTTAGTTTTGGTATACATATAGGTATATGCACATAGTGTAGTTGACGGGGCGACGTCGGGCGTCGTTTCGCTTTGATATAGGAAAACGCCGCGACGCTGACATGACGCGACCTTGCGACCGAACGACGGCTGGTGCAGAAGGAACGGCAGCAGCAACAGCAGTAACAGCAGCAGCCCCCATCAGAATCGGTTCCAGAATGCTGTGGGTCCTATTTATAGGCGCGTCAGTAAAAACATGAAATGACGTCGGGCGGGAATAAGTGGCCGGGCTAGCTGGAGCAAGACGTTAAAGTCCGTGTCGAGAGAGGAGGAGGAGGAGGAGTATGAAGATAAAGAGAGAGAGAGATGGAAGGTGAAAGAGGAAAAAGATGAAAATAACATGGAAGGTAAGGGATAGAAAGAGAAGTAAAAAAGACGATGAGAACGACGACGACGACGAAACCGGGAGACAAACGTGAGCGGACGTTCTGAAGAGGGACGGAGATACGCTGTCCGTCAAACGTCGCGAGTCTCTGAGGCGTCTGTCTCAACCAGAAACGACTCCATCACCCATCAGATCAAGACTTACTACTTATTTACTTACTAACTTACTTATACTTACTTACGGATACCCGCGCACCGCGAGACGCGACGCCGGAATTTTCGACATCTTTTTTATCCCCTCCGCATTTGCATTACACCACCCCAACGTTCGATCTTCTTTTTTATTTCTTCTAACTTATCGTTCTCCAAATTTTCATTTGTCTCCTTCGTCATTATCCCAAACATAATTGAGCTTTTCTTTTCTTTTTCCATTTTTTTTTTTTTTTACTAATAGAAAACATTTTCCGATAATTTTTGTTCGAGCCCAGCGTTGGCTGCAGTATAAATATGATTGTGTAACTATTGACTCTGTCATGTACAGTTTAAAGCGACGCTCTCCCAATAATTGCTTATCCCCTTTATACCCGTTCGTTAACCTTCGTTGTTCAAGGCACCTAAATTTCAGTTATATTCTTGTCGAACCAATTGACACGCTCGATTACCGAATCCTCTCTGTACATTTTTCTTTTCCACCTATGGTAGTTTCGCCGTCCCCTTCATCTCCTCTCTGCCTTTGGCTCCGTCTCTCTTTCTATTTATTATACCTACCCACACATCGGCCGTTATACCTCGCGATCATAATTCACACACATGAAAATAATCCGTGGTATTTTACGTATCTTATACGCACACACACGTACTCGTTGTATGTAACGTATTATTGATAAGAGTGACAGCAATTACTACAGGTGCCAGTTTAATACGCCGAAGGGGCGTACAGGGTGGGGTATTTGAAGGGGTCTACAGTTCGGGGGTTACGTAGGGAAGAGTTGGTCCTGAACTGCAGCAGCACAACGATTGCCACGTTTTCCCAAGAGACCATGTCCGTGGCGTTATAGTCCAAAGGTAGGAAGACAGAAAGGTTATTAACCGTTGTTTTATCTTCGGGCTCAATTAGCGAACGTTATTCCGTAATCCAATATGACACAGTGTTCCGTAGCTACCGTAACATTTATGTGTATGTATAATACATAACGTGAAATATACGTGGCTCAGTCGACAAAAACGTATACGTATGATACGTCCTTCGGTTTTATTGGTTATTTTTTTGTTGTCTTGTCTTGTCTTTTTTTTTATATATTTTTTTTTTTTTTCAAATTTATAAACACCGATCTATACGTCGCGCGCGTCCATATAACTGTTCATTATACATCCACGAAAAAATATATGTATAGGTTAGTGAGATATCAAAAAATAATCCGATGCAATATATGCAAATAAACGAGGATATAAATTTTTTTGCTCGCGCGATGGAGAAAAGAGAAAAAAAAAATTAAATCCAAGAAGAAAGAAACCAACCGTATTAACATACGATTTAGCGATTACGGAATTATGCGACTTTTGATTTTACTTTATATAAAGATTGAAATCGAAAATATGTAGACATGAAAAAAAAAGAAACTGGAATAATATAACTTGGGCATGCGTATTCGACGTGGTACAGGTCAGGGTATCTAATCTCACCTTCCGTTAAGCTGCGAGCGGCGTATTACGAGTATCGCGTCTTATTTCGAGGTCATCGTGGTTGTTGCGTTCGTGGTGAAGTATCGGTATGTGCGCAATGCGTTGGTGTACGTATAATATACGTTACGCGTGGGTGTTATACACAGAAGAGAGAATTAGTGTACATACCTACCTTTCCGCCGGTATGTAGCGAGAAAAAGAAGGAAAAGAAAAAAGAAAAAGAAAGAAACGTGGGACTTTGCGGAGGAAAAGGGAAGAAGGAAACGACAAAAAGAAGCGACAGTGCACGCTGTAGAAAATGGAGAAAATAGAGTCGGTCGAATCTCCGTTCCGTCATCCCGCTAATTGGCGGTCATGTCCCAGGCACGCATGGATGTGTGTGAAATCCCGCGGAAACGTAACTATATGCAATTACTTTAGAGAAACGGAATCGCATGAAAAGGAGGCTTGCAAAGCCGGAGCAAAAAGATTCCGTGTAATTCGTGTACAAGCTGCGCGAGAATTAATTCTACGTCATTTTCTCTATCCCATAATTTTGTCCCCTTTCGATTCACCAGGCGCCTGCATATGCACGTATAGGTACCGCTTGAACATAGTCGATATAAAAACCCGAGCTGAAAGGCGTGGGTGCGGTGTGTAAGTCTGGCATTACGTCCGGTGCGTGTCACCGAAACCGCGTTCGTTCCGTATCGTCGAGAAACCTGCGTCCTGTGCGGTCCCCGGACGGGTGCTTCGTAGCGTCTTTTACGTCTCTAAACGTCCATCGGGCTTCTTCATAAAACGTCTACCTGCTGCAGCCCGGCAAAGTGACGACGTAAGTTTTAAGTCACGCTACATGCGTTCTTTTAAATGGTCTAAAATTAACTCGCGCCATGCAAATACGTATTGGCATGCATCTCGCGACCGTCACGGAGTAGAAACGACACGACGATACGATTATTTTATTCGGCTCACGATTTTTAATTTTAGACTCCCGTATAATGGCGTCGATTTCTCGCGGCCATATTGCGAAAAAAAATACATGAAAGAAGAAAAAAAAAAATCGGTAATAGTCGTGTGTATTTACGTAATTTATGGCTAATTCCGAATATATTTCTGTTAGATCGAAATGACCCCTGTTGGTCAGCTGTCGGACGATGGACGAGGTGGGTGGGTAGGATATACTGTGTATGTATGGTGTGAATGTGACGTTGTTGGGAGTACATTCGATATGTATATACGAACACATATATAGTGGAGACGTGAAGAGCTGTTATATCTGCAGAAGCGCTGACACCTGACGGATGGGCAAGCGCCGGTAACACGGGATATTAATTTGGTAATTTATGAGGGCCGATTAGGCGCCGCGCTATCTGTCGAGCTAATGCGTGAACCGTTGGCAGGTCATCACCGCTTGCACGTTGTTCAACGCCGTTCAACCTCCGATATGTGTACGCTTTCCTACCCTCCGCACACCCACCCGACACATAATCGTAGTTACCCCCTTCATCGCTCTGCTCCTGCGGAACGATCAAATAATGTACAGCGAGACGATGACCGGCGTCTGGGGTGGCTTTCGTGTATCGCGAGTGCGTTTTAACCGGGGGTTTACTTCTTTATTTTCTTTTGTCTCTTGTTTTTTTTTCTCTCTCTCAATTGAAAGGTGTCGATTGGTCGAAGATGACGAGAGGATCTGTTTATCTAATTTACTGTATACCGGCTAATATTTCTAACCACCGATACGCAGCGCGGCATTATTTTTGACGTATGATTGATAGAGGTGGAAAGGGATAACACGTGAAGATTGAACACGTGAACACATAGAATAAGAAAGAGATGAACTTGAGCGTAGGTGGGGTCCAGAGGATGAATGACTTGCTCGTCAAACGGAAGGACCTCCCGTCGTGTCTCGCCATATTATTCGTCTTCTTCGTAGTCGTCAGAAAAGGCTCTGGAGGTTTTTTTCCCCCCTTGGCTTATTGATGACCTGGCAGCTACTTACCTACAACACAACAAGGTATGCATCACGTTAAAGATATCCTTACGTCGTCGGCCAAGAACCTTTTCCTTAACCACACAGTATAGATACGTCTTAGAACTACAGATTGATCGTGAAATTATTCATCGATCTACTATTTTTTGTTTCTCTCTCTTCACTTTTTTTCTTTTTTTTTCACTCCTTTATTTCGTGTTATCGGTCAATCGATCGTCACATCATTCGTCAAAAAAAATTTAGAAATCAAACGGAGGTCCATTCTTGTTATAAAGTACACGACTGAAATAATATCCAGATACCTAATTAATTTGTACGTCACGTTTGACGTAGCGGGAAATGATACTTTGGTTGGATTCATATAATTTAAATTTTCAACTAACCGAAACATCAGATAAATGCTCCGGAAAGCATCAGCTCGCCTGTCAGTTTTAGGTACCTACCTACCTAAATCTACGAAAACCGTAGTACGTTACGTTCACATATGATAATCAAACATCAGTTATGACGTTAACCCTCGTTTAACATGACATGAAGGAAGAACTAATCATTTCGCGATGATTCTGGGGATCCACTTAAAAACCTTGGAAATTAGATTCTCTTTGATTCACGTCCCTAAGCGTGTGCAAGGTCAATCTGATTTTGTTGCCGGATAAAATAATTGCCCATTACCTCATGGTTAGAAAAAATCGTAGAACACGATGAAACCGTTGCGGTGCAGAGTTTGAAACAACGTCACCAAAAGAACGACTAGATATAGATAAAACCGTACGTATATTACGACGTGTTGCATGTTATATATATATTCGAACATTATCTATGACCTAGATGAATGAAGGGTAAAAAAAAAATATATATATGTATCAGGAGTTTAGATTAAATATTATATCACACCGTGTTAATTACCGTAATCATTTACCTCATAGTCGTCTTATCTTCAATCAATTATATGAGATAACGAAAAGAAATTATTTTATTTCTTTGGACTTTTGCAATTTGAATTTTTAACGTTCGTTTTTTTCTCACGCTGCAGCTGCGATTCGATAGGGTTAGACTAAACGCGGTCGTGTGTCATTTTAGCCCCACAGGAATATTGAATTATTATAGAACATAATAATTCATAAAGCTCGTTTGGCTACTTTCCATATCGAAAATAAAAAATAGAATTTCTACAACTATTAATATAATAAAATGAGATAAATAAAACTGGTATATAATAAAATTTATCAGGTGGTATATAGAAAAAAAGAGACAAAAAAAAACAGTGGTTAAAATATAAAACGATAAAATTAGGGAAGGGAGGTAGAGGGGGTGTGGAAACAGGGAAATTGAAAAAAACACGGACGAACTAAAAATAATGAATAAACGATAAGTGAACACCACGCGCTCTTGTATAGCTGATGGTGCAGGTTCGCCGCCCTGTTATACGATGAAATAAAAATGTTCTTCTTTCAACACCGTTGCACCAGCGCATGATGCAAGGGATATACATGGGTTTAACCAACACACCGCATCCCCTGTATACACCCAGACCGGGTGAATTTATTTTTCACCCTTCCTGGAAGTCTGCCCAAATTCGAGACGCCTGACTATATCCGATATATAAACCGGCGTTAAAAATTCTTTGGCAAAGTACCCTTTTTTCTGTTTCCATATCTCTCTCTCTCTCTCTCTTTATTTCAAGTTTAAAAAAAAAAAAAAAAAGAAAAGGAAAAAATTTTCCTGGTTTCTTTCTCTCTCGTTCTTATTTCTACGTCGGTTTTCTCTCTCTCTCTCGTTTATTGCATCCTATATACATGTGTATACACAGGGTATATATTTTACCTGCCGCTAACACGTATAATGTACACAACGTCAAACGGCCAATATTATATAACTAAAGTACCCATTATTCCATATACCTACGCAAACACCTGTATCGGTGTATCGGTATACCCATACAGATTCTACCTCCATACATAATGGGGTAACGTTCAGTTAAGTAGTGAAACACGGAATAGTCGTTACTCGCCATATTGTACGTACACGAGTGTGTATTACACCCGTACATTTTCAGACGTTTGTGGTATTGGTGGAGGTTCTACACACGGGCATGCGTACGGTGGTGGTTTGTTTACGAAGTCGGATGTGTTTATTGCTAGCCATGAGCGGGTGATTGGTTGCCATAGTGGACTCGCGATACTCGCTGAGCCATGCGAGAGATTGAGCTGTGTTTAAACGTATCTTAAACGGATGTATATTGAGGAATTCGAATATCTTCATCTTTTTTCTTTATCTTTCCATTCGACTCGTACTTGTACCGGTGCTAGGATTCTCGTCTATACCGTAAGATAGGTTAACGTTATGTAGGTTGGCCCCTGCACCCATAACCAAGGCTAATTATAACCTCCTATTTATTTTATTTACGCGGCATAAGGCTGCACCAGCTATAAATCAAAATTCCATTTCATCGTTCTAACGAAGGATCAAATAAAACACTTTAATTGACGTTTTTACGGCAGCCGGCAGCCCCGAACGAACCAACCAGAGGAGCTCCATACCATGACCCTGTGGTCTGTACCGCTGCTTGCTCGCCTCTACTTCTTCTTCTCCTTCTTCTTCTTCTTCTATTGCTTCTGCAACGGTTAGTATTAAAAGATTGTACTTCGCAAGCTCCTTTTCTTCATCTCATCCCGCCCTTTTCGTTCTCCTTTTTTTTTTACTCCTATCAAAGTTTATACCGCTACCCGGTGATCGGTTCTTCGAAAAAAATTTCAGAACCGATGTATCGGGACACCCTATTCAGACTTTAATGACCACTGCTCTAAAACTCGGATAATATACCAAATCGTGCGCACATTTTGACCTTCCGGTGCTCGCTGAGAGCAATTTTATTTAACGTTTTTTCTTCATTTTGCTTTTTCATTTCAGTTCATCGCTCATACGATAATTTTCTGGGAGGTTCCGAATGTTCCCAGAACCCGACAACGCATCGAGTATGTATTCCAAAATTTGGCTAAACACCAACCTACCCGTTCTCCCCACGCAGCACGCAGATCATCACGTATTCCGTCTATATTTCATTTAATCGGTCATACGCATCAATCTCGTCTTGTTCCGACTACTACACGATATACCCTATAGGTAAGTAGATAGCCTGCTAACATACAGCTGGCACATATAAGCACCTATATAAACATACGCGTATGTATATATGTATAATTTAATAGCACATATAGGAAGGCCAATAAAACCGTCTGATCCTCAAGCCGTTCTTCGGGTCGGTTTCGTGATTGGGGCAACTCATCCTCCGTGAATCCGAGTATAAAGATGTATATTGTACGCGTATGGGTATATAAACGCGAGATATGTTCGTAAGTGTTTTATTCGTACCGACTGGCGATCTGCAGGATCCGAAAGGATCAGCAGCTCTGTGTATATGAAGAAAACAAAAAACAGGAGAAAAATCTATACATATATACACGCATCGCAGACAGTCCGTCGAAACCTGCAAAGTCGGCGGTGGCACGGTGGCGCGGTGGCGTCAATGCTGCTGGGGAAAGGATTATTATCGTAATTTTATGCTTTTTGGTAAGATTCAGCGTAAATACAGAGTCAACTCCCTTAATGCCTTTCCTCTGCTCGAACCGATCAATAATAATGATAATAATAATAATAATAACGATGACGATGATAAAAGAAACAAAAAAAAAACAGAATATGCAGGTCGTCCGCAGGGTCTGGGCATCGGCAGCGCGGAGGAAGGACGAGCACCGCAGGATAAGGGGGGCGGCGGTATACGGTACGACGATGCCTCGGTGGTAATAGTAGTAATTTCGTTTTACCCCCCTGAATTCGTCCCCCTCATTTCCCCAAACTCTCCCCCATAATCCCTCACCCCCCCGTCTTTTTCTCTGGACTTCTTATAGGTCAGCGCGACCACTTTAATATGCCCAAACCACGGGCGTCGAGACGACGGGCGGCGTCGGGACGGATGGATGGACGGACAGACGGACCCCGATCCCGAAGGACGTATGAATTGTCCGCAAGCTCGGTTGATTGGTGTCCGAGTTTTACGATTGACGGCGCCAACCGGTCACGCTCCGCCATCATTATATCGAGAATCATCAAGATATAGACCTGCGAGGAGGTTATGCGGCTTTCGAAATATAATGATACCTGAAATCTCAACCCCCCCCCCTCTACTTCCCCCCGGCCTTTCCTTGATTCTCGTACTCAACTACCCTGTGGAATACAAACACACCCGATCCCTATTCTTATATTATATGATATTTTTTTGGATTTATTCATTTATTTCATATTATTTTAATTTTTTTTTTTTGCTTTTTTCTTATACCAGGGGGAAAGAGCTGTGTCTTGTGCACCTTTCATCTTCATCCAGCTTCAGGGTTACCTTTTATTTATTAGTTTTTTTTTTTATTTTTATTTTTTAGTATATCCACTTTCTTGATTCTCGTTGTTTTGCGGTTTACGACGGTTCGCGTTACAACTGATTATTATCCGCCACCATTATTATACTGAGCCATATACGGCCATTATGCCAGAACGATACAACACAATCCACCGTAATACCGGCCATAAAATTAAATTAGGGTTATAACACGATTTTTCAAAGGTTCACAAAGGTTCCGATGAGCTCCAAAACGCGGAGACCCGATCCTACAAATTCTATGATCCCTTATGGCGCTATACATATACTTATGTACATACATACTCACCTCATATTCCTCATATATGTATACAGGTAATATTTACGCATACCGTGCATTATGCTACGTGTGGACGAAAAGCTATACGATTTTCACTTTACTCCATTCTAATCTTTTTCACAGCCCATATGTGTTATGTTCACGTTATATGTATATATATTCTTTGCCAATAATCATTCGGTCATTTTTCTAATAGCTGAAAAGCAAAGGAAAACGTTTTGTAATTCGGGTATAAAAATCTCTGTGAAAAAGTTGGGAAAAAAGCTTGAGAAACTGCACATCGAAGTAGACCCTGGGTATATAAGATCCTTGACTCTGCTCAGGGAGATCTAATAGTATTCATGAGGGACTAGGGGCGTCGGGGGTAAAGTCGAGGGGTGGTGGTTGAGGGGCGGAGGTAGTCGGTTGGAATTGAAGGTTTATATACGTTGCTTTCTCTATTTCTTTTGTAGTCTATCTCTGTCCGTCTTTTCCTTGTGGAAAAGGATGGCTGCGCATGCAGCACCTATGGTATAGGAACGCGTAGGGCTATACGACATGGGCCGCGAGTATAGAAAAGAGAGAGAATTCGAGAGGCTACAAATCACGGGGGCCGGCGATAACAGGGGTGAGGTAGGCGGGGGCGAGCGTGCTTTATGACGTCTGTTCATCACGTCTCCCCATCGTCATAAATTAGAAATCTCCCCCTTCAGAAATGGCGTCACTGCACCTAGGAAACGACGTCAACTCAGCCAACTCGTACGTCGTATAAACGCGACGAGTATATATAAACCAACCCCCAACTACCCCCACGGATAACCAAACCCATATACATACCTGGAGAAATAACATTCGAAAAAAGGAAAAACGAAAAAAGTGGATAAAACATTCAAGAGAACATTGGATTCCCTATCCCGAATCATCCTATTACATGCGATTCATATTGGAAACGGATGACAAACGTGTAATTAATGGAGCCTAGATACTCGTCTATAACATAACGTAAGTTTCTAAACTGAGGATATATACGCCTTGGATCGTGGAGAGCGAATTGTTGAGAAATCGTAGAGAAAAGCTGTGGGAAGACCACGAGGCCGTGGCAGATAACTGACGCGGCGTAATGAGCTGATTGATTGGCGGTGAGCGAAAACGTCATCGTCAACAGCGAAGCGACACGACCATCTTCTCCTCCGGCGGGTGTCTAACCTAGGAGATATATATATAGATACATATGTCACTTTTCTCCCACCACCCACGCGCGTACACCCGCGTCACTGTCAATCCGATATCTCCCCCTATTTTCTCCCCTTGTTCCTCTTCATCTCCCTTCGCGCCCCTAACTCCCCGACGTAGGAGTCCCTATACTCTTCCCTGTAACGTTCGCGCGTGGTATACGACGGACGCCGACACGGTGAGCGTACGACGCCTGTCAGCGTGCCAAATATGCCCTCTTTCCCAACATTTCTCTCTCTCTTTTTTTATCATCTGTCCTCTTTCCCCCCCTGCACAGCATCTTCCACCCCTCGTGGTACTCGTCCTCCTTCTTTCTCCCGTTGCTTTCATGTGCGGTATATATACTTTTGGAGAACTTTCCTCTTTGCTGTGTCTTTGTCGTTTGCCCAAAGAACTAGAAGAAGAAGAAGAAGAAGAAGGAGAAAAAGAAGTCGCTCGCTCTCTCTACTTCTCTGTTAAGGGAGATCGCGAGGTGAAGAGAGGAAGGAAAAGCAGCAGCAGCAGCCAGTCCGAAATGTACACTTGTCAGTAGCGAGAGTATAGAGGGAGTATTGATTGGGTCCTCGTCAATGGGTCACTCGCTGCGCTCTCTGCACCAGGGGAACGTGTAAGTAATACAGGGGAAAACGCGGATAACGATCAATCGTCTCGAACCTGCAATCGCGCGACCGCCCGTCTACAAAATATCGAAATACATCTACAGATCATATTCCCACGTGTAAATAGACAAATAGACAAGTATTTACATCAGTACGATATAACCTTACAACAATGCACGTTCGTTAACAATTTTAATTCGACCCTCACGATAAGACGATAACCCAAAATGATAATTACCCCAAGGAAAAACAAGGAGAAGAAAAAAAAGAAAAAAAAATTCAAACTTTTTTCAAATACATAACCGCATTTTTCTACACTGTATTCGTATGTATACGATAACAGTGAGTAAAATTATTGTTAACGAGGCGGTGAGCGAGAGAATAATTATAACGATTAGTCACCCGTCCGCGTTCCCGCAGTGCTTCGACCTTGCGGCTATATTATACCAATATACCCACCCACTGGCATCAGTGCTGCAGTTACACAGATTTTTCTATCTGATTTTTTATTTTAAACTTGATTAATTCAACGCTTTGACTATAATTCGGTGGAGATGAGTTGTCGGAGATTTTTTCACTCGCACACTATGAGGTCTTACGAAATTTTCTTTTATCGCGGGGGGATGTTCTTCTCTCATGGGATTTGTATATGAACTGTGTTTTTCGGGGGTTTGGAGAGTGTAATTTTATTACATAGAGTTCGAGTATTAGATGGTCCCATAGCCGGGTGTCTGGGATGAATATGTATGTATATAGCTGGTTATAGTTCGGCGCCAGGATAAAGTTTATTATTGTTATCGTGCTAACAGGCCTGCCGCCACCACGCGCCCGTATGAAGGTGATTAACCTCGATGAGACGAGTAGCAACGGCAGCAAAAGTAGAAGCATCAGAAACACACGTACATAAATATAATAGCTTTTGATCGCTTCGAGAAGAAATTATGCAACATATACACAGAGATTATAACATGCATTATAATCTTGCAGCGTGCAAAGATGCACACGTTGGTTGGAAAAGCGTCGACGAATCTGCAGCGAATATCGATGACTTAATTGATAATTTAACCGATAAAATAATGCGATCGACACGTCTCCATTGTCCGAATACTTGTGTCGACGAACTTGACTGAAAACAAAAAATGTAAAAAAAAACCATAGAAGGTAAAAAGAAAAAATGATGTTATAACGTGCGAGCGACACCCTTTGCGGACGCACATGCGAAACTCGCAGTAGCAACAGCAGCAGCAGCAGCAGCAGCAGCGGAGCTTTGGCGAGTATAAGGTAGACCCGTATAGCTGTTGAAAATTTCACACAAAAGCGTTCTGACGTTCTCACGGACGTTAGAAACGTCTACGTCGTAGTAACGCCGCTATACCGAGAGCCTGGTGGGGACGACGGAGCTGTCCATCTCCCAGCACGTCGCGCCAGAATGGAGTTGAGGTGGGTGCCAGGGCGAGGGTTGCCCGTTAGGGGGTGGCGTAGGCGACGTTGTGGGTATGGGTAGGGTAGAGGTATAAGGGGTAGGAGAGCTGTCGCTCGCCCGGGCAGCGGTAGCAGACGTCTTCTGACCCGGCCGGTGGCTCAACTCAACTCAACTAGACCATGCCGGTGAGGGGTGGGAGCTGTAGGTGCATTGCTTTTCACGGGAGGAAGCGGGGTGAGGAAGGGAATGGAAGTAAAGAGAAGGGAGGAAGGCCAGCAGGGGGTTGAGGAGTGTAAGAAGGGTGCAGGCGGGCGTATCGATCCGGTCGCCGCTTGGCTGACGGCTGACGAGACCGTCACGCGAGACGAGTCAGGAGGAGACGGACGGAGAGGCGACCTGCTTACGGCCCGATACCCCCCCGCAAATACACCCGACCCCCTCCCTCTCCTTCCTCCCCCATCGCCGAGACTCCCTCAACGTCGAGACGGAGACGAAGTAGTCAGGATGAAGAAGGGTGAGAGCGAGCGAACCCGACCACCACCCGCCTGACGGACGGACGGATAGCCCGTCTAGAACCGGATATCGCGGTGTCTGTAAAATATATATATTTTCAAATGGACCATTTTTTTTCTTTTTTTGTTTTTTTGCTCGAGTTTTCTTCTTCGATTTTGTCAACCATCTACGCAATAGGCTCAGCATATTAAGAGAAAAAAAGAAACGTTCTCCAGAAACCTGGACGAAGTTGAACGATACAAAGAAAAAATTCAGAACACTACGCGCTTTTCCATGAACAGATCGATCAGGTGATAAAATGTCAAAAAAATGATCTGGCGTGCGCGCTACAATCATCCAAACATCTTTTGTCCGATCAGATCGTCTTCATTGTATTTCCATGTAAAACACACTTTTTTCTTTGATTCTCGTGTCTATTACATTGTATCACATAGGAAGGTATAATAGACTCGCAATCACTGGGTTATAAACGCGCTGCAAATTCGAACGAAAAATTGGAGAACTGTTTTATTTTTTTCGGGTTTTTTTTTTTCGTTACTTTTTCAGGTGGCAATGGGTATATACATCAGCCGGGTTTTCTTGAGATCTGCCAACTGATTGCAGTATAGGAGCAAAACTTCGATCCGTCGCGCGCGCGAAGTCTGCCAATCTCACGTTCGCGCTGGACCAGTGCCATTTATCCCCCGCGCTCGACCCCCTTTCGAACTTGAAGATCGTGAAAAATAGGTGTACGTATGTATACCTATATGTATAAGTAAAATGTATACATATATATAATTGCAAACGTTTTCCTGGTGAAAAAAACTGATATTGAAATCGCAATGGACAAATGAGAGAAAGAAAAAAATCACTATGATTGCGGAAGTATCGCATTTATATTTATATACAGTACGGATAATAGTCAAGGCGCATAAATTCAGCATATGTATATAGGTCAAGTAGGAAGTATATAAAAGCGACAAGTCTCACTGTCAAAAACTAATCGTCTGAGTATTTGAGTAGCAGGTTGAATTATAACGACAGGGTCGTGAACGTCCAGAACGTCCGGAGAACAGACACGGTGTTTGTAGCAAACACTAAAAGTCACTTAGAAACCCAACTCGCTATACGTAAAACTATATGCGCATTGCAAGATATATATATATGTACCTAAGGATGATTCTAAAATAACTAGTTCACCAACCCAAACGATTCCAAAAGCATCTAAACCTCATTGTGGCAAATTAAACGAGTCTAACCCGCAATGATTTTGATTGAGATAAAAAATTTTGATGAAAAAAAACCTTTAGGCTAAATATATCAACGAAATGAACTAGTTATAAGTCATGGGTATTTCCTTTGGAATTATGTCCGTCATCGTGGTATAAAGCGGATTGAAATTGACCTCGTGAAAAAGTGATTTACCGATACCCGAACGGCATCGCCGCGCGCGTTTAAACTGACGCGTTAGTTCGATGTGCGTACTAACGTATGTATAGATGTAATATATACGTATAAAGATTATACACATAAAATGGCAGTAAACAGGCGCATCAATTAAACGCTTAACGCGAGATGCGAGCCGACAAGCTCAGAGCACGTCGCTTTGATGTGCGATGCTGTTGGTGATGCCGTGATGCTCTCTACTCATATGTGCTGCCGGTGCCTTTTGAGAGAGTTGACGAGTTGCAGCGTCGCGACGCCTTGCATTTTGTATTATACAAATACATGCATACAGGGAACATCACGTGGCCCCCGCAAATCACGCATGTATAGTATTATATGCGTCGAGTAGTTGTTTTATACATATTTTTCAGCAATTTAACTTTTATCCTTCTTTTCTTTCGGTTCTTACATTTTGTTTTTTTGGCAGATTTATTAGCTGCCCGATGGCAAAGATCTGCGAACTAAGTGCGCAACACGCGTCACCGTCCATCATATATAGCTGGTCGGGATATAACGTCGCGCGGAAATTCTTTAATTTCATTCATCCAGTGACATTTTATTACATCGAATATAAATATAACCGATCCACGATCTATACGTACGTTGTAAATAACGTCAAGTCGCTTGTATAATTTGTGGGATTAATTATATCGATATCATATATATATGTATACCTATATACACTTATGTATAAGCAGTTACACACGGTACATAGCAATTTCTACTCAATCTCCGGACTCGCGTTTCGAAATCAACTTGTAATGCTGCAGCTTAATATTATTTTACAGATATTATTGACGATCAAAAGTTGTAGTGCGAACGAGAGCGGGACGAATTATAATGAACAGTGACGAGAGCCAACCGCATGATGCTGCAGCTGTCTGGTGAGCAAATTCTCGTTCTTCTACTTGAATCGCAAATGTCAATTTATTGTTATAATTAGCAAATTGGGTTCTGCAAGATCCAAACGTTTCTGCTCCGACATGCAGAATTTTTGAGGGCGTGAATTATTTTATTCACATCAACTGTGAGTACGACTTGTTTAAAATTGATTTCGCAGTATTTCTACCAAAAAAACGCTGTGCTGTTCATTTTTTTTCAGTCCATTCGTACAACAGGTCTGCATATTACAATGCCTATAGCTCGCTCGTTCAAAATATTATAGACTCAAATTTCAGTATAATTCTTAACCCGAAGGGTGCAAATGTGCAGACTTTAGGCAGTGGGCTGCCATCTGACGATTTTACTGCGAACCATCGTTCGTCACCCCTGTCAAATCACGACTACACTTTAGGGGTTGTTCAAGCTCTCCCCATATCTCGGACTCTATATACATACATATACATTTATATATATTAGTCACACACACACCCAGCAGCAGCAACCGAGAGCTCACTCATTATACCTATAGTATAACATAAGTAAAAAAGTAACTCGCCACAGGGGTGAAATGAAACCATCCGAGTGAAATAATAATGATAAAAAAAAAATAAAATAACAGAAAGAAACGCTTTACGCGTATTATAAGTGGGTTACGCGAATTAGTTTACGAAAAAATTAGAAGAAAAAAAAATTTACACCTACACAACAAGAAAAAAAAAATTAAGGGATGAATCTCAAGAAAATTCATTCACTGCCTTTTTATTTTTTCTTTCGCTCAAATTTTTGTCGCTTTCGTCCTTTTGACACAATTGTGCTGTGTCTTCTTAGAACGAACACCTCACTTTTGTGAAGATCAAGTCGAGCCTATGACATTATAGCCGGTGCCCGCGGAATCTGCGTCTATTATTAAGAATCAGGATTCTATTATTGGACAGCGAATGTATACAGCGGTATAAAAGCAACGCTGACAAGATTCAGAATTATTGTCACCGAGTCACCTTGAGTCATTTTAAATGATCTATATCAGATATTGCGTACCTCCTCTGCAAGTAAGTCGAAAAGAAAAAAAAAAATTGTCGCTATCGTGCAGTGATAAGAATTAGGCGATCGCTTTCTCCTCAGTTTTATTCTAATATCCAAAATGTGAATAACGGAGAGAAGTTCGCTCTTTTCCATCCATGTAAAATAATTTCGCGGCCTTTGACTTCGCGCCTGTTAGGATCGAAGTGACCGCGAGGCCTATACGGTGGTTTTTGATACCTACGTGTCGGTTGAATGTTCACTGCAGTGTTTGCACCTAGTCGGTTACTTAGGTACACGTAATATATCATAAGGTATATATACACGTATCTATACGAGTATTAACTATACTACTGGCCACAGCGGTAAATGGGTGCCGTTAACCTTTCACATCTGTTCAATTTAACTAGCCATCACACAGGTGCATTCATACATCATACGGACGCATAAAATATATACCTTGTATAGATAACTGCATCGGGATGCGACTCTTCTCGTCAGCGTATATAAATATCATAACATATATTATAGTGTATTTTTAATGCACACAGAAACGAAGATCCTTTCAACTTTATAAATTTAATGAACTACCGACTGCATCTAGATATAGATTCTCGTGCATCGGCGCACTCGTGAATCCTATAAGGATGAAGTTGACACAAGAAGTTTGCAGACTCAAAGGCAGATTATCATTGTATAATGATATCAAATACACGTGTATAAATCGAGTTACGTTTTTCGTTTTTTTTTTATAATAGGTTATACAGTGTGGGCAGAAGTATACATACAATCGTATATAGTTATATACACGAGATTGCGTGTAATGACTGCAGCAAATAATAATGAAAAGAAGCTATACTATACATATATATAGGTATGCGCAATACATATGTACATAGGTATACCGTCCACGTATAGTTTTCACATCGCTTCTGCCGCAGGTCGGGTCGTCCCCCGTGTGCAGTTGCAGGTTGTGCAGCGGTTTGTCGTAGACAATGCACGGTGCGGCAGCGATAATATGAACCATATGAGAGGGACGCGAGAAGTCGCAGCGTTGCAGCAACTATATACTTATAGGTAAGCAACAGCAGCGGCAGCAGCATATAGGCGCGTGTATACGAGGTGCTGAGGATAGAGATAGGATCTCGCGTGATACCTCAGTAAATAAGCTACAAGAGTTGTTTACTGGTGATCGCGTATAGTATAGAATTATACATACCCTAGGTATAGGTTCATGCTTGTGCATTATATGCACTTAAATATACAGGTGGAAATATGGGCATTACGTATATATACGTCGGAATAATGGATGCACGACCACAAGACAAAGTGGCAAGTATAACTGTCGTATACCATGAGTACCGTGGTTGAAATTTTGTCGTATACCTTGTCTGGGACACGAAGATATTTCCTCGAATAATTTATCACGTAATTATCATTCGTGTGGATATAACGTTCGCATTGGCATCTCCCCGTCATAAAAATCAATATAACATATACCATAAGAAACAATTGGGAAATCATTTTTCAACTCATCTCATCGCGCTGTTTAAATTTAACGCATTAATAGCAGCTATGGCGCGTATATAATTGACGGTGACGGATTTGAGCTGCGCTAGTAGATTAAAAAAAAATGAAATTAAACAAAACAAAACGATCAAGTATAAAAATAAGAAAAATAGATTCTTTGTGTTTCTCTGTGTGATCTCGAGGCTGCCAAATCCAACGGTCAGTGCCAACGATGTATGTATCGTGTCCGAAGATCTAAAAGTCAAACCTGACGCTGACGCTGACGCGACTCGCTACTGCGAATCGTTTGAGAATCCGAAGAACAAAAAAAAGCATCCAAATATCCCGCAGCAAATTCTTTGGGAACGTTCGAGTCTTGCGCTGGGGTACGAGAAAATTCATAAATCTGCAGATAGAATAAGGAATATCTATGAGAAAAATTAGGAGAAAGCGGGACACGTCAGTTTGACGTATCTTTGGGCCTTAGATAGGTATACAATGTAATGCGTTCTTTTTGGTGACGTATAAGCGGTAAAATTCGCACTAAAACTATATCCCCGGTCGGTGCAGGGGGTTGGGACGAAAAGTGCGGTAACAATTGCGCAAACTTTCCCTTTGCAGGACACAATGGTGTATATAGACGGATCTGAAAGTTGCAAGACTAACAAGTTTAACTTTTAGTTTTCCTCGCGATGTTTTACCGCGCGTTGCGTGAACGTTTTATATATCTATAGATATATCTGTATATAGCTGCGGGGCGAATACTAAAAAGGAAAGCGCGAGGGATGACCTTGTGCGGGGGTGGTCGTAAATCTTTGAACAAAAATGAGCTGGAAAAAGTCCATATACCCCCATACAGTCGAGCGACCTTGAATTTTGCAAATACGCTGTGTATTTAGTTTTCTTTCAACGCGTTAAAATATTCCGGACTCCACCCTCGCATCCGTGCATTTCGCGCCTCCGTAGGAATTATACTCGAAAAAGGTCCAAGCGAGATATACTCGACCCCGAAAAAAAGAATCGTTCTTCGTTCTTCCTTCGCCTAAAGGCTGTTAGACTTGACCCGAACCCGACCTGACCCTGCAAGTTATGTACATACCTGTTTTTTTTTTCCTTCATTTTTTGGAAAGAAAAAATATGCAACCGTGAAAAAATGTAGGTATACCCAAGCGGCTGTATAGGAAAAAACTATTTAAAACCTGGAATATCACGCGCACGTTTTCTCTTATTTATTTTTTACGTGTATATAATTATGTACAGGCAATAAAATTCGGCGTGTAGATTCTGATTACTTGAATTGCAATTACCATTTTGCGCGAATATAGAAATAATAGTCGATCTTTTCGAAACCGCGTATTTATGTACCTAATACCTAATAATAATTGATAGAAAGTCGCTGGAAATGTACAAAGAATATACGCAGACATATTCAATCCCATATTTATTATGTACGTTCCAACGTAATATATAGGTAGAAGACAGAATAGGCCGAGATGTACGTAAATCTTATAATATTTCTTACCGAAAGATCAACTCCATCGCGCGGACATTTTCCGAGAAATTAGCCCCGCGCCATTCGTATAATGGGTGCTTTATAATTCGTCATCTCTGCACGTCACATGCGGCCATATAAAATAACGTTACACAAAACCAATTATTAATATAATATTTAGCAATTCTCATAAAAATCTTTCGAAATCTTTGACTTCTACTGCGCTTTTTTTTATCGTTCTTATATTATTCTCTCGACAAAAAATCATTTTCGATAATTATTATTTGTCAAATAATAATTTCTAGACTTACATGGGTATTTGTATTTATGTATTGGAATAGGTATGTGTAGAAGAGCGGCAGTTCTTTTTTTTTTTTTTTTTCTACCAGCAACCGATCCCTCAGCTTCGATGCGCGGTGGGCGGGGCCGATTTTGGTCAGACTCCCTTTCCGATAAAGAAAGTTGGGCTTCGTTATTTATAGACATCAGGAATTCAATTTTGACGCAACGGCATATACATCGCCGAGGAACGCGGAGCTGTAGCTGGATTTGGTAATAAAGAAGAATAAAATAAAATGAAATAAAATAAAATTATACAAAAAATTAAGAAAGAGAATTTCGAGAACCTGCGGTACCTGGTCTAATAGTCCCGCGGATCGAGTCACCGAATTCCTCAAAACGCGCCTCCCATATTTACGCTTATTACGGCTTACAGAAAACCTGTTTTGAGTAATGTATAATTTGAAATAAGAACAAAATCTATCGATACAAAATAGAGAATCTAATATTCACGCATTACACATGACCGCGGATTCGCGGACTTTGTCGCAACAAAAATACTGCACATTTATATACACAATCGCGTGTTGCAATATTTTAGTTATCATCGATTACGCGTGCAATTCATGCGCCAGAACTAGACAGAAGATAAATATAGCGTAATTATATATTATCATCGAATAACCGTAGATACATTATACATTTAACTTGCATGTATATACATTCCTATGCGATAATATTATTTATGACGATATCACATACGCCTACGCAATTGTAGTTCTTTCCGTAGGTGTGACAACTACTATAATAACTTTATCTATGATATTCGTGTATGTTTAAAAGCATATAAGGATCATGGGTATTTTAATTGTGCCGACATATGAGTGTATATGGTTATAGGTATAACGTTTAGTTGTATAAATTTCTAACAATGAATACAGCTTATTTTAGGTATATCGTACATGCACATGTAACACAGTCTAGGATAATGTGCAGATATATAAATTCAATGGAAGTATAAATAGGATTACATTGATGATAATCTTGGAATCTTGCTGCAGCAATGCCGCGCAACGTGCCTAGAAAATTTATAATACCAGTGAAATTTCTGAATCTTCTTCCATACTAACCTACCATAAGCGTGGAGACCCAGACGAGTAGATATACTGTACACATTATACACGCGTGTTGTATAACAAGATCTTTACATAGTTGCGAGATATGAATAAATGAAAACATCCATCTGTCAGCAAGAATCATGAAACGATCATAGTAATTGTATTAATTCATTACATTTTCTTTAGCTACACAATCATTCTGTGTTTGTTATTCATGCAACTATGTGGAAAATAATCTAAACGTCTTCGATGCGATACAATAGAGGAATGAAATCTAGAGAATTATTACGGTCTTATACAGTTGAATATTTGTGCAATAGAATTTCGCATTTCTCTTATTATACTCTGTGTGAATATAAGTTACCCAAATATTGAGAAAATTAAGCCGATCATGCTCATACCGCAATTACGCAGTCGATGAGGGAGGAAAAATGGAAAACGAAATAAAAATAAATAAATAAATAAAAAAATTCATCTGCCCGTAACCCGCGTCGCAGGCTAAACACGTCCAATTAAAGATTTATACGTACACTTCGGACTAGAATTATACTATCTGGAATTTTTCTAAAAGGTTTTTTTTGTTTGTTTTTTTTTTCTGTTTCTCTTTCCTTTCAGTTTTTAACAGATACCGGTAAAGTGCAAGGATCCTAACTGCTGCTTCTGCTGAATATGTAAGAGCGACCGCATCAGGCTGCAGGCTACACCACAGGCGCCGCGTCACTCCGACGCCACCATTTTGTATCCGAGACTCGGCGTCGAGACGCCTTATAAACGCCATAAAAATCGGGTGAGCTGTTTTGTACTGATTTTTACCCTCATAAATTCGACCATGATTATCCTTTGTTTTTTCCAGTTTTAGAGTATTTAGGAAAATTAATAATTCTAAGCGTATTATTAAAGACCTCATCTGCACGTATGATTCGTAATTAACGGTACACATATTAATATGTTCTAATTCGCACAGACTTTACAAATAGATGATCAATTATCGTCGTACCGACGGGTTTTGGATAATTGACCGTAATTACAAACATACTAAACATCGGCTGTTATAATATTACACGATTATCATTTTTACCTCTACATTCATTATGTACGATGTACATACCCCATGTACGATATCGCTGCGGAAAGGAATCAATTTTAGTTTGTTCCCGTTATTGACGTTACCTGTATATAACGTATATGCGAAACTCCTTATCAACTAGAGGCCTGAGTAAATATCAATCAATTAGTGGCAGCTATCCACAAAACTTCTGCGTTTTAGCATCAGAGGCTTTTCTATAATACGTATAACGCGTGATCGTATTACAATAACAAAAAGTATAGAATAAAATAAGAAAAAAATATTCATATCCTATGCACGGGATATTCTACTTATGAAACTATTCCACAGAAAAAATTTTATGCGCTAGATTCTTACCAATCCATGCATATTTCGCTTTACATACGTAATTACACCGGATAAAAATATATACAATTCCAATAAAATTGTGTTCCATATTTGCGTACATGTGTTAAAACCTTTCACCCATATAGTTGACTAATAAATTACAAACAGCGCCGTTTATAAGATATGTAGAGAAATTAAGCACCGCGCGCGATGCATATTAAACGTAACCGCGTCTACGTCGACGCCGTATAGATCGTAATAAAATATATATTTTTTACAAACGCGTCCATTATATATTTGAAAGAAAATTATTCGTTAACGAAACTATAATGTTTAGTATATGAGATATATATTTTATCACACCGTGACATCCGATTTATTCGGTCCAGTTTATTCGAACACGTTTGAAAAAAATAGATAAAGGTATGTTATATTTTCTGTTCCAGGAAGGAGAATTTTTCGAGTGTGAAAAAAGTGGGTGTTATATTGCACTATATACGCACTGCAGAATCTTCATTTATATATCCATGGAATATGCATATATATAGGTATGCACGTATGTATGTATTTGTATATATTTATATACATATGGTTACATAGATAGATACGATGTGAGCAGGGATTTTGGGAAAACAGTTTGAAATTTATAGACACTGTGGACGTGGGCTACACGTTGTCGTGAGTTAGTGACTGAGAACGTTGAAAACTCGTCACAGATATAACAACTCTCGGATAGAAAATTGTATTTCAGTCTTCGGTGGCTTCAATTAAACGCTTCTCGACTACCTAACGAGCTATATTCCGAGCCGTATACCATGAATCTTCGAATTCACGGGATCGGCAGGCAACACCGCGCCGTGCGGTCCCACGACGCTCTATCGTTTCAACAAATTAACAAATCAGCTGCTTTTTCATCTTCAATAATTTTTAATTCTCTCTCTCTCTCTTTCTTTTCCCTCATCTCCTCCTATTTTTACGACCTATTTCGATCGGATACACACAGAAATATATATACCTATATATATATTTTCTGCGGACCACCTTTATGCGTCACATTAACACATGAGAAAAATTCTATTAAAACCGATCTCATATACGCGGATGATGAAATCACGACCTGTCGAAAAATATTTAACGTATATTACATCGTAGTTAGTCCTTCGATTATGTGTCACCGCATTTGAATCAGATACGTGGAACGTAAATTTTTTCTACTTCTTTCTTTCCTTCCTTCTTTTTTCACTCTCCTATATATAAATCGTGCATCAGAAACGAATGAAAAAAAATTATAAATAATTATATTGGGGGGTAATATACTGGATATTATTTTTTCTTTCACATGTATATTGAAGTACGATACACATAGGCATAATAAATATATCGTACCTAAGGATTTAGATCGTAGAGAAATAAATCCTACATTTTTTACATTAATTCGTCTTGATTAAAGAAGAATGTTCATCGCATATTATTGCACCGCACGTGAATGTTAGTGGACACGTAGAAATATATTTATAAATATATTGAAAATTTTTGTTGATTTTGAGATTATTTTACACGCAGTTGTGGATCGTGTGGTTGTGTAAATACATATGTGAGAAATATGTGCTATAGGTATATGTATAACATATGTATATGACACTATATTCGAAGGCTAGCCATTGCGACAAATTGACAAATAATAAAAAAGTTTGTTTACCCGATCGATAATTTCTACATCTATTTATCGGTGGTGAAAGAAAATTTGAAAAAGAAAAAAAAGGAGAAAACATATACATATATATCCGGCTATATGCATACCATAATTTATTTCATTCAACAGGTTATGTATACATGTAGATGTAATACATATGTAGACTTTTCTGTCGCACGTATATGTATATATCATTATCACGCATTGAATTGTGAATTTATTATACATATTCACGTATATACTTCGAAACAATATAATTATGTATACCTACATACATGTTCGAACATATATTGCCAAAAATAAATCTATGCAGGTAAGAAAATGTATAATCATCGCTCGTAAATTAGTTGGAGATTAAAAGAAAAAAAAAAAGGAAAGAAAGAAAGAAGAAAAAAAGAATCATTGCAGCGATTTAGTACGGCGATGATTTAGGAATATCTATCAAAGCGTATAAATGTGTCGAGGATTTTATCTGCAGCGGCAGCTGATGCTATGAAAGGGATTTTCGAATATAATCGCACGATATGTCGAGTAAGAAATCATCGAGAAATCGCGTTTCGATGGAAATACACATAGGTATGTAAGACGTGTTTGTATATGGTTATGTACATATTTTATATACCGTGTGTGGCGATGATCGTCGAGACGAAGCTAACTTCGTCGTATACGTACAGTATAGTATTTCTGTATCAGCTGTATGCGCCTAATACCTGCAAGGTGCTGTCGTATCGGTCGTATCCGTTGCTCCTGCTACGCCACATCAACTTGTGTATATGTATGGAAGTATACAGAATATGTACATGCACATATTATACATACACAGAAATATATACGCTTTGAATATCTCTTCTCCATAACTCATTCCTGGCAACAGCTATAAGCATAGCGGAACTGTAAACTCCATTACCTGTATACCATACCGATTAAGATTTATAGTTTTACCTACACTTAGATAGGTACATATATATTATCTTATATACATATATACCTCATGTATATTTCGTATATATATCGTATAGCAACGGCATATAAACGCGCAAACGACAAAACGCGATAATATCAAATAGCCAATCACATTTACACATATACCTAGTATATAAAGTAAGGAAGGTCCTTTCAGGACATCATTTTTTCGATTGCCTATAATCACTCGCTGGTTTCATTTTTTATTTTTTTAAATAGGGTGATTTTAGACATTGAAGGAAGAAAATTAATAATTTATCATAGAAATTCTCTTTCGCCTGTGAGTATGACTTTATCCTTCTTCTATTTATTTTTTGAGTTTAAGTTGCTGCTTTTTGACTCGAAGAAAGATTTTTTGCTAGTAATTTTTCACAAGTACATGGATAACCGTATTTCGGCAATGGGATATTCTGAAATTTTTAACGCACACACCGGTGATTTTTTCTTTTGCACGGGAAGTTTATAGAAACAGGATCTACAATTGGTATCGAAAATTGATTTTCTCAATCATCCAATCGGTCCAGTTATTCAAATTTTCTTGCTTTTTTTTTCTTTGCAGACGTTACGCGACGCAGGCAATAATTTCTGCAGATACTATGCGGATGGCGAATTACTTTTTTGTGGATAGAAAATTTTGTGATCGTACTACACGTGCGGTATGGATGTATATAGTAATAGAAGTCTACGCGGAGCATGGCGCATGTGAGATTTGGTGCGTGATGTTGATAGCACGTGGTCTCTGTATCGGTTTTCTCTGGGCAAAACACGACGGCGTGGTGGTCATTACAACGGCAGCAGCAGCAGGAGGAAGAAGATCGGAAGGGCAGTCCTGCATATCGAGCAAGGTACGATTTTCGTTTCACCTTGTTTAGACGACTTAACTAATATTAATTATCGCGGAGGTGATGACGAAGATTATTCTTCTTTTTTTTTTATTTTCTTTTTTTCACTTACATTTCATGCGCTGAGGAGCGTGTTGTTTTCTTCGGGTCATCTGCGTCCTGCGATGGTCCTCGCGAATCCTTTGGCCCTCCAGTTCTTCGTTTCTGGATGATCCTTTTTTACGTTTAATTATATTATATTGTAATAATTTAGCAAACGTTATTATCGCAGCACATTTGTTAACCACGATGACGGTGTATTCGGTCCTGCCATTCACAGTGCAGCTACCAAGTAATTATTCGTTTATTATATCCTCTTTTTTTTTTAATCAAATTTCAATGGATCATCGATTTATTTATTGGGTATTTGAACACTTGAACTGCGATGAATTTGAAAAAAAAAACTTTGGCACGCACTTGGACCGATGCAGATGCTGGCAGCAGTCCTTTGACGACGATGAAAATAATGCACTTGAGTTAAACCCCATAATTAACATTTTCATCTTCATTCACAATTTTCATTGTAGGCATTTGCAGGATTATACTTGTGATGTAAAATATCTCTTTTTAATTTCTACTGGCACACGCTGCACTCGTATGCATCAACTTCAGTGTGTAATAATCACTTTATCATATTATGTACTTCGCTCGCAGCAGCAGCAGCAACAAAGTGCAACAGCTGCAACGGGAGCAGCGTAACAGGTATGCATATTATCGACTTTAACATCGACGATAAGTGCGATAGACATAATAACGTATCTACGAATACATACACATGTACGTGTATAAGAATTGGTCCCGCGCACGTGAATAAAACAGAAAACAAAACGGAACAATACAAATTTCTACTATATCATTTTTTGTTAACTATTAATATTTCACAATTTTTAACATTTTAGCACCTTATTCATAATCATATATGTGAGTCACTCAACACTTGTATGCACTTGGAGCATCCAAAAACAAATTAAAATAACCCGTGTACAGAATGGTAGAAAAACTTTTTCTTTCACGAACAACAAGAAAAATGAAAACTTGATAAAACGGTAGAATTCATCACCGGCATATCAATTCCGATTATTATTGCAGTTTTAATATTTTTGATGGAATAATTTATAACGCACACAAATACAACACACTTTCTTTTTATTTAAATAACAAAATTACATATGTATATAGGAACCGATGACATCACAATACTGTTTTGTTTTGACAGACCGGCTTTCCTACAAAACTCTGCACAACCGATGTACTCGAGATGCGATGCGGAGGAAAAAGGGGTGTGATTAAAAACGAATGATGTAGAGACGTCTGAGAAGGTGGCGGGAGTCGAAGGTGGGGGTGGAAACGATGACGATGACGGTGACGACGAACTCCTTATCTAGAGTAACGTGTTTTTTTCACCTGTAGTGATAATGTATATTGTTTTGGTCATATATTATTTACTTTCTTCATTTTTTATAGATAATAAGTATATGTATCTCGATGTGTTTGTCGTTTTTTTTTTTTTCTCTCTTATCAGTTGAACGCGTTGTCCTGCGTCGCGTATGGGATATGACGTATTATCGAAGATAATATGTACACGTGCATATGTATGTACGAATGACGTCCACGATTGTAATACGTATGTATATATTTTGAAATCTCGCGGTAATTCTTTAAAACTTTATATCGATATTGAATAAAACGCGTATACGAAATTGAGCGAGCGGCGGTCCAGCGCTGACTGAGTGGCGACTGGCGTCGCGGCGTCGTCCCCGTGGTGGGGGGGGAGGTCCTCGCGAGTCGCGGCGTTCATACAACCAAAGCCCGAAGCCGAAGCGAAAACCCGGAGACGAACGGAGGGACGAGAGCCCACGGTGGTCGTCGTCGTCGTGTCGTTTGAGTCGGAGTTGGAGTTGGAGTTGTGAGAGAGGAAAAGGAGATGGAGGTTAAAAGAGAAAAGCGAGAACGAGAAACGAGAAACGAGAAACGAGAACGAGAGGCATCGGAGAGTGAGCAGATTGAGTGGTGGAGTGTAGGTGAGTAGGAGGAGGACGACGGCGGCGCGGGCGCAATCGCCAGCCACTCTCCTCATCGCATCCCAAACCCAAGCTCAAGCCCTCCACCCTGCAGTGTCTAGTCAATGCACTCCCTGTGTCTATATACATACCTCAATAACGCACAACTATATCCTGCACACCGTAAATAAACCCGCCTAACCCACCCTATTATCATACCTTCAACTTCCACCCTCCACCCTTCACCCTTCACCCTTCCTCAAAATACACCCCCTATTTCCCTACAGCTATCGATACTTCTTCATTTTTTTCCCACCCTCACAGAAAAAAAATAGAAAGAAAATCCTTTTCAATATTCTACGATATCTGCCCCGAAAATCTGTCCATCTTTCGAATCTGCAGAAAATTCCCTTGTCCTCGATGAACCAATGACGGGATATTAATTTTTCACACCCCTATTTATCCGCTGCAAGACGTTTGTTTTTCTCATTTTTGTTTATTCATTCAAAGTATATTCAAGTAAGTTTGACGTGGGGGGCGGGGCGAGGCGGTGGGTGGAGGTGAGGAAAATGTATGCGAGGATATTAAAAATAATTGTTGCCCTCAAGAGTATGGCATGGCTTTTGGCTGCTGCCCCTAAGTTTTCTATACAGAGTCAGAAGAAGGAAGAACTCCATGAAAAGCTAAGCGTGTTTGAAAGGAGGCGGGGCGGACGATCCCCTTGCCCCTTGGGGCCAAAGTGACATGGGTGTGCGAGGGGAGCGGAAGGTTGAAACGTGTCTCCCTCCAACGGGGCTACGACGCCGTGCGCCGCGGCGTCACGGGTGACGTTGGTACTACAGTAAAGTGAGAAGGTATCTGAGAGTTTCTCGACCGTTAAGAGTAATTTAGACGATCAAAAGTGTAACCGAAGCAGAAGAATCGATTTTGGTGAGTTGGACACCTTCGTGAAACTACCCTCTATTTTTTTAAGACCATAAACCTGCCTGAAATGTTGGAAAAAGGACTTCAGCCTGACATAACCTAAAAGAAGCTCGTTCAACATTTTTCTCTCAATCGAAGAGAAAAAGCAAAATTTCGAGATTTTTGATGATGAAAAATTATCGAGAAAAACGTGGGTCAAATCTGGATCCCGGCGTGGATGTTAAATCGAAAGATTCTCAGGGTATAATCTCTCTCTCTGATTGTTGTCGTTTGTTGTTACGTGATATTTTCGTAACGTCCGTAACGTGGCGCTAGGAGGCGACCCGGGGCAACTTGCTCCGCCTTCCAAAGGGTTGGTAGGCGGTGTCTCTTTGATCTATAGCGTCATAGAGTATCCCCACTACGTAGTAACGTGAAAGAACCCAGTCACGTGGCTTCAAGCCACGCCTCCTCCACGTTGAGCGAACGCGCGCACGCGGGGCAATTCACGAAAGACCGAAAAGGCACGGGCACGGATCGGGAAACCCCCTTCGATGTTTATGTGCTTTGGTCGTGTCTCTATCTGCTCCCGATTCTTGTGAGCATTTCATCCGCAGTGCTGCGCGCAGGGGTAGATTTCTCAAAATTATCAAATCTCCTCTATCTATTCTACGTCAATCGCTGCCCTTCGGAAATTTTCACAAAACCCGCAGGCGGATGAAGAAACAAAAATTGTCGTCGATTCAAATCACATCGAAAGTGCAATTCGAATCGAGCGATCATTTTTTCATCTGATAATCATCTGTACCGCAATATCTTTTGAATTTCGTTACCGCAGTGCTCGTGACGTCGTTTCAACAGCTGAGTCAAATTCAAAGAAAAATTCACTCGCGCTTTATCCTGTATTTTGGCTAGACCTAAAGTTTTTTTTTCATAATCATTTTATTCTCGTACATCGTATAAAATATGTGTTTTATAGACTTTATTATTCTCAAACCCGTATAATATATACAATCCACCGATTGTACCTATACGTGCATTTATTCCACTCTTATATTGTATAAAAATATCTCAACGACGTCTGAAGAAGATTTGTGAGGGTATATGCATTGTATATAAAAACTTGCGGCGTGTACTTGATATAGTTATATGTATAGTGTCGTGCAGACATATTCAGCAAAATATCAGGCATATATATTTTTCAAAAGATATACATCCTTGAAATCAGTCACTTTGCAATCCCATTCTGAACATATATTACCGCTCACTGATATATAATGTAGCGTATATAGAATTTTATATGCGAATATTAATTTATATACATATTACAACCTGCAGCAACAAAAACATCGATACAATAATTATAATAATTATACATACATGCGACTGTCTCATTAACATTTTAATGAGTAATGTGCAGGAGGTTATCGCGATATTATATTCGGAACAAGATTTGATGTAGGTAAAATACGCGCTATGAAATTTTTCATTCGTTAGCTAATCGGCAATATGCTAAAATATTATCAATCAATATATTTATTATAGATAGATACATGTGCGAGATAAAGGTAAGAGAGGGGGTCGACGTCATGATTTTGGAGTTCGAATAATGACGTCATGTTCCTCCGATGGACCGAGCGACGTTTATATAGATTTTTGCAGAATAATCGTGGGCACCTGAAATTCTTTCCCTGATATGTTGAGTCCGAGCTCATCATAGATTTAATGATATATAATGTATATGCAAAAATTATGTATATACGGATGGACAACGGTCAAGGTTTATATCGCGGTTTCAAGAATTATATCTGCTCGTAGTAAGGAATATATCAGGATTTGTTGAAAAAATTTTGCAAAATTTGATGCATATATTATGTATTATACCTGCGGTCTATAGTCGGATATGATTATGCCGAAGTGAAAGTGTAACAGGTATAATACGCCGACTATACATATATAGAGTCCATAATTCACGCGGGTGTTTTACAACCTCCGAAAAATGGTGAGAGTTATTTTTCAAGGTCGAACGTGAGCAAACTTGACCATGCGAAAAAATGCAGCCCATATAGTAGGATATTAGGAATCTTTTCAGCTCATCTATATGCCGCCTCAGGTCAACATTTACGTGTTGAAAATAGTGTAGAAAAAAAAGTAGATTTGCAAGTTGCAGCTTATATATAGTTAATTATATTATCTATAGATATATATATTTTCCGCATTGGTAGAGTGCAGAGTTTCTGGAGTGCATTTACAGCCATATCGTTTCTAGCATCTGTACAGCACTTCATATAACCAATACATATGATGTAAACAGCTATAGATTTTGTAATTGCCTAAATTTACGGGGTCCTAAAGTACATCCCTGTAATATATATTTCGGGAACATTAGTTTACCGTTACGCAACAATTGTTAACAATATATAATACACAATCGGAAGACGAGTTTCGGTTACAAATATACATATGTATAGTTAGCTCTTATTATAAGCCATAATATTCTCACGTTACCTCGGAATATATACATCGACCGTACTCAGGTATATAGGTATAAATAGGACTATATGCATGTATATAGCTGATCCACGCGACTGCCTTGATATCAAAACTTCACGTCTATGAACGTAATAAAATAAAATATCCGAGGAATAATTTCGTGATGTTCCACAATTGCAGAAAATTATTTCTGAAAAATATGAGGCGAAAAAAAAAAGAAAAAAACATATCATGTCTTCAGATTATATCAGATATAAGGCAGGATTTTTGACCTCTATAATCACTTTTTCCCATCATATGATGCACGTCATATAGCTTACCATCATTTGTTTGTATGTATGTGAAGACATTACAGCTGGTACATGAAATATAATTACGTACGTATAAATCTTTTGATGTGTTCATTTATCGTTTATTTTAATTTATCGAGGTACCTAGCGCGGGCGCGCTTATTTTTCAACTTTATATGTTATATGGATATGTATATAGTTTGGCATCTTTACATATATACCACGTCTGTTTACTGTCAGTTTAAAAATTTTGGTTTTTAATCAAGTTGTAAATATGACGTCATAGAATGACGCGACGTATTATGTTGTCAACCGTCGGCGATTAATTAAACTTTTTATATATATTCATCTCACCCCGCACTATACATATACTTTGCTTTTTTTTATATGTATAATACACATATATACGATTTGCACATACCGTGTGTATAACCGATTATTGTACATGTATTTATGTACCGCATGTTACCTATACTATACATGTGCGATTCACACGTTACGTTCATTATATTATACTGTTACTGCTGGATAACCCGTTTGAGTTATTTAGCAGCCTGTTTACCTATAACGGACGATTAAAATTAGTTAAGATCGTGATTAACTGTCGCTCAGTAGTTGCCTACCGCATACCGTCTCGCACATTATATACTATACGTCGATTTACAATCCTCTATATAGTAGAAGTCGAACACACACGCACGTATCAACAAACGTACATAGGTATGTATATATAATAATATACAACCACATTTGTCTCCTATATACCGATGCATTATTTTATGGATGTCTCAGCCCTAATGGCATCTCAGTACATAATTATACATAGATTCCTTCTTCTAACACGGCTAATTGTTTAGAAAGTCTCTCGCTGCTGGATAATTATTATAATACCGACGTGCGTGTTATAAATGTTTTTCTACACGCCATCATCGACTTCCACTGTAGCCTGTAATTGCTCATCCTATGTGTGTACAGCTGCTTGTATGGCATGCGAGGGAAATATAAAATAGTTAAAAGAAAAAGACAAAAAAGAAGACAGAAAGACAAAAAAATTCATTGCCAATTTTATTTAAAATCTCATGTAATAATATACGAAATCTATATAATTACCATACAGCTGATGCGAGGAGTCTGATTTTGACAATAAATAATCTACGGGGCAATAAAATTGATCGAATAAATTTGTGCGATGTGATTTGCGACCTACTTTTATTTTTCTTTGATTTATCGAGCGTCCGAACGATCGCGAGTGTACGTAATAATTAATATGTATGTATTTTTTTTGAAACACATATTTATCATCCCGGCGGGTTGATGTTTGAAATCTGAGATGATGAACCCGGAGCATGAATAGATTGGTATAAAATATATAACCTGTGTTTGATAGAAATCGTGAAAGATCATATGCCGTTTCAAAGTGGCGTTAAACTGTAGGTGAACGGAAGACTATGTGTATCCATATCTACATCGCCTGCAGATGTCGATCTTCGCTTCCATTTTAGTCGATTTTAGTTCGGTTCGCAGTTATCCCTGTATAACGACGGGGGTCTGCCGGGTCTTCTTCAGCCATCGCAGAACGTATACCCTCCCCGTATTGTAGAATCCAACGCCAGAAGTTTCTCTCTCTCTTTCTCTTTCTCTTTCTCTTTCTCTTTTTCTTTATCTTTATCTTTCTCTCCCTTTTTTTTTTCTCTCCCTCCGATCCCCGACCCTCTCGTGAAAGCAAAAGATGGCGGAGTCAGACGGAAGAGTTCCACTTCGACAGATACGCGCCCTATGCGCTCGCATTATATATTCGACCCAATTTCAACATCCCCAAAAAACACGCCGCATATTGTTCGGTGTTCAAATTTACAAAAATATCCTAGAAATCCAGCCCTATAACATTTCGTAACGGAAGGCAATCGAGAGACATTAATTTTTGTAAATGAAAAAAATTCATTTAAATATCCACTTACCGATTAAATTTATTCATGTACTTTCTATATACCGATTATCCAAGGAAATACATGTGGGTATTACTATACACGATGATTCAGATCTGATGTGTAGAACAGCATCAGCAGCGTTTGATATTCGCTTGTGTGTAGTCGTGTCCAAAAATAATTTTTGTGTAGTTGCTATATAGGTATCGGTCAATGATTAGTTATAATATATTACAGATAGGCGTCAAAGTTGTTTGAAAGTTGTGGCGCCAGATTTTTCTGATGTGGAAAATAGACAGACGGACCCCCGCAGACCTCGACGTCTTTTACCCCGCAGGATATACTTTACACCTGTATATGTTTTTTTAATTAATATTATTATATATACACGTCAAAAATCGGTACGCTGCACGATCACGAGCTATATCATCGGTGATATGTGTGCTAAGGATATTCTTTCAAATATTTCCTTCACTCATTCCTGCAGTAACCAGATTTTGTTATAATTAATTAATGACGTATAGTCAGATCGAAAATTTAATTTTGATATTGCGATTTTTGTTTCCGTGGGTAATATTTTTATTGAATCTTATCGTAGATATTGTACATGGAATCGATACGAGCCGAGAGATTTGAATGTGTTATGTGCATATAACGATAAACGTATAAATATCTAATACGGAAGTGGAGAGGCGGAAGGGTTTGGATGATTCGTAGTGGCGTTAAGAGTTACGGGGATACGAGAGAAGAGAGTATCGGGCACTTAAGAAGGTCATAAGTATCAACAAACTGGTTAATATTTTCCACCCGCAGTCATCTAATTCTTGGTTCGAAACTGCGATCGCGGGCAGTTAGATATCCTGCAGCTATATGTATATATGCTCGTACGGAGGGTACGTTACATACCTATATTGTATATTAGAAATTTACGAATATCGCACGGTATTTCATCGCTGATGCGGGCATAGCCGGTACGCGGGATATGTATAAGTATTCGACGCTGCGGATAGCTACGCGGCTTTTATATGTTCCGATATTAGGTTTATATCTATACCTCATTGCCAGGGGGTTATTGGGCACTTCCTCACCGATCGGTGAATTATAAACTAGCGAATCGTTTTTGCTCACGAAGATTTTGCCAATCCCGAAAGTTGTATATTTTTCACTCGCGATCTCCGGATCTACATGCTTCAGCAAAATTATACATCATGGCAGACACACGTTTTTCTTTCATTTCCATAATTTTATTCCAAAAATATGCACATATATACGCCAGAAAATTGTCGCGGTATTTTCTTTTTGAACTTTAAAAATTATTCGGTAACTAATTTAATTTTTATCGCAAGTTTCGAAGACTTATTACAATATCGAACGTTAAAACCATACCACCGTTTCCAAATTTCATTCGATCTGGTTATTAACTTGGGAGTAGTTTGAAGTTGAAACGAAATGATAATACTGTACGTATATCGTATACTGTAGGAAGTGATTTATCCGTTAGATATGCACGAGAATATCCAGCTTAATTGGTCAAAAGTCTAGTCACGGTTTAATCCGTCACAAACATGCACTACCTGTCCATCCGTCTATAGATAGCATGAATCTTTTTTTTTTACCTTCACACATATGTACTCGACTATCATCTACGTCCAGACTCACGAAGCCAGCTGGCTTCACAAGCTCTGAGTATAAAAGTATTAAAACGTACCGCGGCTTTTTTCATGCCTTAGATACTCTTTTATTCTACACACATATCAGTAGCGTATAATTTATTGCCCAAATTCGTATATGTGTATATAAGTACGTTAACCCTTCGAATTCTGAATAATTTGATATGGATATACAACCACGTGGGAGTTCCAATTAGCAGTGGCCCCGTAGCTGGGGTAATGTTCGTGTTGTGAGGGATTATCGGTAATCAAAGTTTTTTTTCTTTTTTTTTTTTTTATATTCTTCCTTCTTTTTCTCTTCGACAGTCAACGGGTTCTCCTCTAGCCCCCTTTCACTTCTCATCCCCCTTCTCCATCTCTTTTCTCTTCACACGCGGGTGCTGCGGTACACATTCGACGGGATGACTACCTTATATAAGTTTTTGAATTTCTAGGTATATTTATATACGTGTGACTCGGAGAAGGATAATTTAATTGTACTTTAATTGGGTGATCATTCTGGTTTGGAAATATATTTGTATCATTGTACGTATACGACGACGTCCATTTTTATGATGAGTTTTATTAGCGGGGAAAAAAAGAACACTCACAACTTATCAGTCACTCTTTTATGGACTAGACGAACATCGCCGAGCAAGACTATATTATAATGGGGATAGAATGACAAGTTGAGTTGAAGTTAAAAAAAACATGTACAATATATAGAGTAGAATAAAATAAAATAAAATTGAAAAAAAAGTCGAATTTTCCAATGGGATCGGAGTTTGAAAATAGTTGGATATCGGGTTGTTTCCACTTTCTTGGCACGTAGACCCTTTTTTACGCTTGGCAGTCCTTTGCCCTCGAGTCACACGGCGTGATAGGAGCGGCTCCTTGGGTAGCCATATATACACGCACAGAAAGGTATACGTCTATATAGGTATAAAGGTGTATGTACGGGGAGGGAGAAATACTCGAAGACAGCTATGGCAATGCTATCCGCAAACGGCGTCTCTCTCTTCCTCTGTAAACTGCCAATCCCTAATGGTTTATGGACAGCATATAAAGCTAAAAAGAAACGATTTCAAAGACGCCGTTAATATACAAACGCGCGCTATATCGAATAGGACCGACTTCTGGTGCCGGATAGAAAAACGAAAAACATTATAAGAGAAAAAATAAATACATAGAAAAAAAAACAAATGAAAGGTAAGGATATGGCGCAAAAACCTCCACATACCACCTGCACACCTACCAGTACCGGAGACACGCGGTTAAGATTTTATTTGTTAGAAAAACTACCGGGTGTTGAAACAGTAGGACTTTCTAACGGTGAACAAACGTCCATGTCGGTCAGATGAGTTTGAGTAAATTTTGGAGAGATTTTTTTGTAACGTAATTACATACCTAATAACGATAATTACTTTGTGACGGGAAAAGAAACAAAAAACTGCAGATTTTTGGACCCTATGATACTCCAAATCTTTGCTATGAAACAGTATAGTGTTATAAATATAATGTAAGGGTTGTATGGAGAACAACGACGCCCGGCGTCGCGTCCCGCCAAAGTCGACGACGACCACCAGTTAGCGCTACTGATCGCTAGCTAGCGACTCGGCTACTAGCGACGACGCGAATATAAAGAGCAAATTATCGCGCGCTATAAGGGTAGAAAAAACGCCCCGATACTCTACGTTTCCTTCAGCGTGACAAACTTCTACCGTTACACAGTTTATAGGAACAAAATCTAGTGGTTCGAAATTAGATCGGATGTATTTTCCACATCTGGGTCTATTCTCTGTTATGTATACCTATTTGATGAAAGTGGTTTCATTGGTATATCTTCTCCGATTGAACAAAAAAAAATCATTGCAATTAGGTTCAGAAAAATCACAAGTTTGTTCAAATCGTAAATTTTGTTTTATTTTATCACATTATTTTCGTACACCTCGTCGAATTAGAGGTCTGTGCTTTTTCACACGAAGAAAATTCCTTAAACCGCACGCAATCGCGCAATGGTTGGTAATTTTCGTCACGATTTTCTAACACCAAAATATACTTTTTCTACGACGGCTGAACAAGCTCAAGAGCCGTGATGTGACCATGTCAAATATCCAGGCTACCCGCGATCGCGGTTCTAATCCTCATGTATATCCAAATCCCGACGTATATTTCCGATTCATGAAAAAAAAAAAAAAAAAAATTAGAAAAAAAGGACGAAGCTTAAGCTAATAATACAAAGAGTGTACAACCTCTTATAAGCTTTGGCGCGTACATTGATGAACACTTAAATGTATTTCGGAATGTATGTGGAAATGGTAGAGTATAATACAAGTCCCCTATATAGTTGTATGTGTTCGAATGGTGCAAGGGGTGGTTTGGGGGTAGTTGGTTCGTTGGTTTCAGTGCGAGTAGGTGCCTTTGGTCCGTCGTGCACGGTATCGATCCCGCGTCTGCGGCAGATTGACACGTGTCATGGCCGCCCGTTTCAGAGGGAGTTGGTTGGGAGGACATTAAGGTGCGTAATAGCCGGCAGGCACAGCGCGCACAGCGGAGCGCGGCATCGATTAGACAGCGGCAGCTCTCACCCCATCGTCCTATACGGGGGCAGCTCGCGTATAGTAGTGACTATATATGCTCTATATACGTAGATGCAACTCTCTGGGCTTCCTCGGGAAAAACGGGGTGCGGGGGGCTGCTGAAGGGGGTCAAAGGGGTGAGGAGTTGGGGGGTTGGGATACGTCGGATGGACGGAAGGAGTACGTGCGCTACATACACACCTTTCCGTTTATATCCTATCCTGTAGGAGGTTGCAAGGTATAACATCGGTAAAGGGGATGAGGATATGAGGATGAGGATCAGGATGAGGGGAACGGAGGGATTGGAAGTGCCTGTCCTCCTCCTGGCACACGCCGTTGGTCTAACGTCGTTAGAAACATTAAGCGGAGCGGCTCAATATTCCGAGGATCTTCTTCTCAGCTATCCACCTCGCTCTTGTCTGCTCTGTAGTGCAGCTTCCTATGATACACACGGTTGCTGCAGCTGGACCCGGGGATGAGGTATCCTACCTATATACACCTATATACCTACTTGCCGGAACCCGCCGATGGAACGACTATTTCGTATCTTTTATACCCCGATGCAAAGGAATGATTATATAGTTCGTTCCGACCTATATGCATAGCGGGGGCAGCCCTTATTCGAATAATATTATTTATAACCCGCGCTTCGTGTGAACTAGTTCTTTTTTTTTTCTTCTACATTTTTGTCAAAGGTATATAATATAAAAAAGGAGGATGTTTTTTACCACGGTCTTTATACGCCGCAGGAAAATCAAGATCGATCGAATCTTTCTGAGGAATTCTGTGATTCCATTGTTACTCGGTCATTTGTTCCTTATAACGAGTTAAAAATCGGACTGTTTAATCCAGCTCTAGGTATCTCCTTATCAAAGCTGTAAATTCTTCAGCTATACGGTTTCTTGCACTCAGGAATACAGCGTAGCAGATAGCGTGACGGAGACGTTTATGGGAATAGGTCATTACCCTAAATCATTAAATGATCGATTCGTATTACCTGTAAGCGCAATCTACGGAAATTGAATATCAAAACTTGAACTGTTATAAAAGGTATAGTAAGTTAGAAACTGCAGATTATAGATATACATATATGAGATTAACTTTCCGCGCCACGTGACCCGATCTCTCCGCTCGTACAGAGAAGTGCCGACGTGGATCCCGTGGGCGTTCGTCGTATTAACCGTCTTGTGACGAACCAGCTTCGTGGGGTTCCCGGATTAACGTGACGGTAATTATTATTAAAGAGGGACGCTCCTCGATCATTCGATTTGTCCTAGGAGACGAGATGCCCGCCGGCCACGTCGCTCTCCTATCACTAGATAGCTGTGTATATCCCGTATATATCCACCTTCACACCCTACCGTATAAGATGTGGATTGAAACTCGACATCATCCTCTTCTACTTCACCCTCAAGCCGCGACTATACCAACGTGAACTTTAGCAAATAGTAATTAGTTCACGGAGAGGTTTGACAGAAGCAAAGTGATGGATATCCTGCTTCACATCTCTCAACCTCCTAGGGGACTAAAACCATCCCTTGACGGTCAGCAACAACGCTATCGGATAAAACTATATATCGTACCGTATGTATTCTATTTTTATACCTATTTTTATCTATCACAAAGAAGCAACGGGATGTTTTTACAAGACATCCAATAATGAAGGATTAGTCGTTGGTTGTCATCGGAGAAGGAGAGAAAACTACCCTTCTCGCTTTGTATACTTTTACTGCTGTAGCTACGCGTATCGCGTTTGTCGTACCTCGTTAGTGTAGATGACCATTGGTCAGTTTCCTCATTCTACGTTGTCCGCAGCATCACGCGCCATCGATATATCGCGATAGATAGCCTGCAGATATATAAGTACATGTATATTATACGTACTCTATCGACGTATCGTTCAATCGCACATCCCGTCATACAGCGCGTGTTCCCTCCACCTATTGCAACGGCAACAGCAGCAGTAGTAGAAGGCAATTAACGGTGTTATTTATTTTTTCGCTAAACACTCGTAAATCGTACAATGACCGGCTCTGTCGATGTCACAATTCCCGAACGGGTATATCCAGACTCTAACTTTCTTCCCTCTTCGTCAGCTGTCTCCCACTTAATTTGTCTATCATTGCTACTCTACGAATTGCACCGTAGCGGATTTTCAGAAAAATAGACATGCCCCAAAATTGATCTAAATCTATTCCTTACTTCGGTGTACTTTGAAAAAGAAGCTAGAAAATTTTTAACAATCGTGTGCTGTTTTTTTTCTCCTTTCTCGCGGCTGTCTACACGGACTGCGTATGTATTTCCGGTCGTGCGGGGCTCTCAAGAAAACCGGAAGAGGGTGGGGGGAGAGGAGCTTTCAAGACGAAAAGTCGAAATCAATCGGTCCTTTCAGGTTCCACACTTTGCCCGAGGCGGCTCTCGACTTTCGTCTCGATTCTCGACTCTCAACTCGCGTGCCAAGAAGCCTGTTAAACTTGGGGGGAGAGAATTGAGTCATTTTCTCATACCCCTGACCCTGCTAGGGCTGCCTCTTTCCGCCTTCTAACTTTCTTCTCGCTCTGCACGGTCCGCAGGATATTTACCTGCGTATTTATTATACGCAGACCTTGCGACCTTTTGCCCTTTCGACGTGCGAGGAGAAGGAGAAGGAGAAAAGTGGAAATGGAAGTCTAAGTCGATCTAGACGGTGAAAGAGAAGAGAAGAGAAGAGACAGACGTACGTATCGTACACGGACGGAGGGATGGACGGGGCGCAGAGTGTCGTTGTCCGAATAACGGCCGCGGCATCGACCGTTCTTGCTACCCTCATCCCCTTATTCTCTCATATTCCCCTCGAGCTCGCCCTCACTTCACCCTCAACATCACCATCACCCTCTGTGTTCCCTTCGTTCTGCGGAGCTACGCGAGTATTCGAGCATCAAGTTGTTCCTTATTCTTTTTATTCTTGGAACACCGATTTTTCCTTATGGGTACATCGGTCAGCATCTGCTCGCCGTTCGTTCCCCATATATGTTAAAAGATGTCTCACTTTCCGCATTTAAAATGAAATAGAGAACCACTTTGCAGCTATACGTGCAAATTTCGTAATATTTTTTCCGCTTTTCGGTAGAGTGAAAAATTTATACGGAGAATTTTGGATTTGAACAAATGAAGAATAGATTTATTTGCACATCGACGAAATTGGGGCGAAATTGGCCCAGACCCAAATTACGTTCTGTGTAAAGGGTCCTATCGTTCCATCGTCGTAATTAAATTCTTGACCACCGTGTTTCCGATCCACTTCACCTTTACCGTCGACCTGGCTAGGTAAACAACAAAGTAGCTTATATATTTATTTCTGGGACTTAAGGTTGCTGGTTATATAGCAGCTATATGGAAGGTATAGTGCACAGGGGGTTTCTTCACATCGCATTGCTTCGTCTCGTGGACTCGAGAAACCAGAACCATCGTTCTTCGGTAGACAGAACACGATCACGATTTTATTGCTCCACGCTGAACGTGTATACGGATATTATATATCTGGTGAGGTGCGCTATATGACAGATCTTGTTTACTCATTCCCTCGCCATTTATTGCCCTCGTGAAACTATGAATACTTTCTAAGGTATATAGACACGTTGCAACCTTCACTTCAAGTGTATTATAGATATTAGCAAATACAGATATGGACTTCGATTACTTGAAAATGGCAAAAATCTGTCGTTGAAAACTTTCACGAGTACTCAGTTATACGGGTGATACCGACGTCGAGGCCTCGTAAAGAGTTTCTTCTTCGTATCCAATTACTGCTTTCATAATCCTGTCGTTAAAATCTTCTTGCTTCAGTAATTAATGTATTTGATCTCTACATTCTCTCGGTAATATATTGATGGGTGAAATTTTTACTTTCAGGTTATTTTTGCTTTTTCTTTTTTTTTCTTTTATTACAAATGCTATTCCATCATCGTCGAATTATTATTTCGATTGAACGGATCGTCTACGTGTCGAAATGGACGGCTACGAGGACGAGGATGATACTCATTTCTGCATAAAATGTCACGCGACGATATCCGGTTTAGAAAATTACGTACGGCACCGACAGGCAGGATGCTGTCGTCCTGTGGTGAAGAACTTGAATTCCGTGGAAGATACCGCGAGCACTTCACAGCCAGTCTCATATCCCGAAATTCCAAATGCGGACGCGTTCTTTAATTCTCTCGAGCTACAAAGTAGCGCGAAAAAATCACCGAGGCGAACCGCAAGGACTCGTTTTGATCGGGGACGAAAAAACGAGCAGAATAATGGACAAGTTGATGCCAAGAAACGACTCAAACGATCTCATCAAGCTGACCCGGAAGACGTTCCTCAAAAAAGCATCGTTCAAGGAAAATTGAATATTATGACGGTAGATGCGGAGCTGGACAATCCTACTGACCATTTAAGTATTCCATCATTGGTGGGGTTTCCAGACATCGTTGCGTCTACTTCTACTACTACGAAACCTGTAGTGGTTACTTCCTATTCTAGTAAAAGCTGTGGTAATGTGGCGCCTTTGATGATGAAAATTGAGACACCAAACTACGAAGTGCAGAAAGCACACCAGTCAGCGCCGCTTGAAAATCCATTGGAAACTTTTATGGAAAGTGAAGAAAGTTCGGTGCAGAAATCAGTATCATCGAAACGACGAGAAGTCTGGTTAGGAGACACGATACTTTCGGAGTTAGGAACGACTACTGAAGCCAGTAAAGGAATGATCGCGCACACTTCCGGTCTTTTACGATATGCAGATTACGATTATGCCAATGACGTTGATTCGGACGACGTTGACTCACCGGATGACGACATACCTGACGAAGATTCTTGCTCTGGAACCGACGATGCCAATGACCCTGAATACCCACCTCAAGGACACACGGGAGGTAAATGGAAACCAGGACTTCAAGACACGGTTTCACAGGTCGAAAATGAGCTCGGAGAAGACGATGGCGAACCCGATGAGGATTGTAACCCCGAAAGACCGCCGTCCTCGCATACTGGTGGAAAATGGAAACCCGCCGATGCTGCACAAGGGCAGCGAGGAGATGATCTAGAGGAGAAATCCGTCAGAGGACCTCCACCACCTGGTCATACGAGAGGAAAATGGGTTCCTGGTGCCACAAGTGACCAAAATAATGGTTTTTACTGTAGCCCGTGTGGGCGCAGATTAGCATCTAGATTAGTGTACAACAGGCATCTTCTCTCTGACCTCCACGCTAAAAGAAGCATCAGGGAACTTGACGGAGTCCTACGACTTCCTCGAGGAGGGGAAACGCAGCTACAACAATCGGTCAAGGAAGGCATGAGAGGTACACGGCGTCGAAAGGTTTCGACCTGGGTGAGTTTATTCGTAATACTACTACCAATTTACGATTACATTGAATTATCATAGTTTCAATTGATGATCCTGCAGAAAATACAGGAGAACGAAGAGGTCGGTACATTAGAAAAAGGACGTAATAAAAAATCGCGAAACCGAAAACGGGAAGTTCTTTGGTGCGAAATGTGCAGGACTCGGGTACGCCGTCCCCTCATGGGCAAGCACCTTCTGTCCCATTACCACTGTCGAGTAGCAGGCGGGATCCCCCGAAGTCCCAAAGCTCGTGCTTTCCTCCTTAATAATATGGCAAACGTTGTCCGCCAGTGTCCTTTTCAATGCGCAGGCTGCCGATTTTACTGTAACACCGAAGATACTTTCCTGAGTCACTGGAGATCCGAATTACACATCAATGTTCACCAAAAAGTAAGGATTACGTTCCTTTCGATTGTGTAACTCACTTTTTTTTACCCTCGTTTATTTATTAGCTTTTCTTTTCTCAAGATCTTGGGGAGCTTCCGATGTACAGCCTGCGATTTTTGGTGCGAATCAAACTCTGAAATGGAAGTCCACATAATGAGTTTCGGTCATGGTCAGGCAGTGTCCATGATGAACGGTTCCGTGCCAGTTGTTATAACTCGGCAACGTCGTCTTCCTTGCGATACCTGCGGCCAACATTTTCGATACAATTTTCAATTGATACAGCACGTTTCCGAGACTGGTCACACGGCTGAAACCGCATCCGATGCTTACCAGTCGCGAATTAACTGCCCACACTGCAATCAAGTTTTTCGATCTCTGATAGCTCTTCAAAGACACCAACTGTCGATGCATGTCAAAAAATACCAAAAATCTGACCTGGAACCATCTGAAAAAGCAGAGCCCTATTTCTGCTCTGTCTGTTCCTTAAACTTTCCCTCTGCCGAAGCTGCTGTAACGCATAGAAAAACTCCAAGACACAAGGAGCTTGTGGCGATGAAAAAAAACGAACAGAAGGGAATACGAAAACAGAGAGAATGTCCAAACTGTGATATTTCAGTGCCAAATTTAGCGGATCTTAAGGAACATCTTCTTCAATTACACCCTGAACTCTGCCACAGGTGAGTTAACTTTTCCACTAATGAAATCTATTTTAAATCTCAAAAATGTTTTTTTTTTCTTTTTCATAATTCCAGATGCCCGCGATGCGGAAGAACTTTTGCTCTCCCACAGGATCTCGCGTTGCACACTAGAAAGGGTGAATGCAAGTCTGAAGTGAACTTAGATGCCGAATTCGAAGGGATTGAGGTTGGAAATGAAAGGGATGAGGTTGTTTCTGGTGATTGGAGATGCGAGAGGTGCGTTTATGCGACAAATTCTCAAGCAGAATTCATTCACCACGAGGCTCTGCACTTAGAAACCGATCAGCGAAAGGAAAATGCGGCCGAAATTGAACGAAGCAACTTCCGATGCCCTCTGTGCCACAAGTCGTTCAAAAAACAAAATTATGTGCTGAGACATCTACGTATTCATACCGGGGAAAAACCGTTCCCTTGTCCGAGCTGTAAAACGCCGTTTGCAAGCCGAGCGAAACTTAACGTGCATTTAATTCACTGCCAATCAGCATCACCTTTGTGGGTCGACGAAACTGGGAGACACAGAAACTACATTTGCCACGAGTGCAACAGCGCTTTTTACACAAAGTGAGTACATAGAAAATTTAGCAATTTCTTTGTACCCGCATGTTTAAGTAAGTACATTATTTGGGTAGGTTAAATTTTTACGGTAGAAGAAAAAACTAAAAAAATTTCTTTAGTCATTTTTTTTCATTTTCTCCATGTGGTGTATAAAGCGTAGATGCAGGCTGGTGCAGTTGAACCATAAAACACGTTGAGGCAGAACCTACACCACTGGTTGGTGACTAAAATTTAACCGCATGTAGATCGCCGTAAGCGTATAGCTGCTGTTTTTAGCTAGTGCAGTGTTTTCAGCAATGTTTCTTCTCTGGCTTATAAATAAACGAACTAGGTGCATTCAGGGAGAGTAGGATAGAAGGGAAAAAACAAAAGAAAAGAATAATAAATAAACAGAGGCGACGATAAACGTGGGTAAACTGTCCGGTGTGCGAAAAACGTGAGGAAACACTAGAACCGGTTATATACCGAGTAGTAGAAGAGTCCTCGCTGCATAACTATAAAATAAAGGACCCGCAGGTCTACGCCTATCTTATTTTTTACCGCAGAGAATTTTCCAACGAGGAAGACCATTCCTGTTCGCATTAACTATAGATCGATCCTCCGCGGTCACAATACCGAAATAGTCGAGAAAAAATATTTTATTTTCCTCTCATTTTAACACGATATACCGTAGCAACGTACCTTACGCGGTCGGTGTTTCGGAACCGGAAGACTCGACAGGGTAGCAGGCAGTGCAGTGCTAAGTGTCGAGGCGTGGGCGAACCGACCTCTATAAAGCAACTCTGTTAACACCTTGGTAAGGCCGCGTGCGAGGCAAACCTTTACCAACGTGTAGCTTCGTTCAAACACGTATAGGTCTATACCTTTTTTTATATCTTACCTACACCTATTTATTCCCAGCAGTATAGCCAGCGGTTATATAGCGAAGAGGGTGATAGTCTCGGTGAAAGTGGAGAGAAGAAGGGCGGGAGATGGGAGGAAAAAAAAAATCAGCTCTCGGAATATACGTAGGTATAGATATCGCGTGTGGTTGTGTCTGAATGGGTGATTGCCGTGAACTCGGTAGCGATTAGGGCGCGTGTCCGAAACACCTGTTTCCATTTTCGACACACGTGACAATTTCGGAAGAGAATATTTTTACCAGATTTTCTAGGATAACGAGGTATAGCGTTTGTGATTATCTGAGATTATGATATCTGTAGTTGCCATTTACATCGCTTCGACTTATATATCGTTTATAATTTATTAGGAATAAAATTTTTATCGCGATCTGTTTTTATCTTATAGGCTCCAATACGCGATGCATGGAATAGATATTTAGGTATCCTCTTCTTCTTTTTCTTCTCACGATGCGGTAATTAATTTTCTAGAGAATATCGTGGGTAATTGATCAGGATATAATATTCCCCGTTAGAAATAGTAAAACGTTTACGAGTAATTATTTAACATGAACCCATAGAAAACCACGTCGAATACTCCAAACTTCTTTTTAATAAATTCGAAAATTGTTGAGAAAATAACAGGATAAAAAATTAATCAATATAATGAAACGATGGGGCGAACGAATTACCGTGGGATTGAAAGATCTAAGCGAGCCGGAGCGTCCGCCGTTTTTCAGTAGTAGTGGAACGAGCATGTCAGCCGAGGTGGCGAACGGCGCGCAAATGTCTCGTCACGGGGCAAAGGCAGGGGAACGCCGGTAAGAGCGACGCTCCGCGAGGCGTCCGGTGTCCACCAAAGGGCCATTCGTTACCTGGGGACCCCAAGCCCCGAGCCACAAGTCCGAAGTCCGAAGCCTTAAGTCCCGTGTTCGCAGCACGGCCGGGGCGATCCTGGAACGGAAAGAAAGGAGGTAATTACGGGACAGGCAGCGGGCAGCAGGCAGGACGCAGGAGGTATGAGGCAGAAGAAGGTATATAGTATACGGTGGAGGTAGGAGGCAGTAGGCAGCTCCCGATCCTGATCCCATTTCCAAGAATACGCTCGCGGCCGCGATGTATGCGCATATTCAAGATGGTATGTTACATACGCGCTGCTGCACCAGTGACCGTACGTTTCGCAAGTGCCTACGCGCGTTCTCCACTGGTATATTTACATATATGGTCCTCACCGTGGCGCGCGCGTATCTTTTATCTCGGGCTGCGGTAATGGCGTCCGCCTCCCGCGCCTTCAGTTTCCTTGCCTTCTTCCTCTCGTCTCACCTCCCTTACACCCGCAGCAGAAAGAGCAGCAGCGGTAGCAGCAGCAGCTAAACATCCAGTAGCTACCTTCGAGTTCCATGCGGTTGCTGCAACTCCTTTCCTTTCCTTTACTTCCCTCTTTCCTTATGCCTTTTGCTTTTTTACACTGCGCTCCGTGGACCGCATCAGTTACGTCTGTCCGTGCACCCTTAAATACCTCCAAATCCTCAACAGATATTGATGGTGGTGTGCGTGTTCCGTACGATCTGCATGGATCGAGACAATGCATCCTACAGCTCGCCAGCAGCAGCTATCCAACTCTCCGGCATTTCCAACGCCCTGCGTAGCAGTATATCCTCCTCATTCTACTTCAACTTCTCCTTCCTCCTCTTTACCATGCCGATCCTTCGCCACCAAACCGTAGTCTGCGGGGGTGCGGGATACAAGGGGGTCAATTTTCTTTCTCTCTTCATCTCGTTCCATTCCAAACGAATGCGACGGAGGCACGCGGCTAGAACGTAGCCCTCTACGAGTTTAATACATGGATGTATATAGATATATATGCACACCTATATATAGGTACGTGTACGCGGGGGTCACGTATATGGATGGGCTATATGCGTATGTCTGTACGTATAGTTATACCATATATACGCGGGGCGGCAGACAGTTTAGTGGTGACCGCCCCGCTCGCGAAGTCCAGTTGTCCGGTGAAATATTGCGATTCATAAAATAAAACAGGCTTGCGGTCGAGGCCGCGGAGGCAGAGTTGGCGGCGGTCGCCAACCATTCTAACCATCCTGGCGATCCCGGTCACCCACCCCTTTACTTGCCAACGAGTTGCCCCCCGCTGAAGCGCCGCCAAACCACAGCCATCGCGTCGCGTCGAGTCGAAAGTCTCCTAGAATCGCATCGTATCGCATCGCATCGCATCGCATCGCGTTGAGTTTCGTTTATATTGCATCTCCCTTTCAAACTTCTCGCGTGCTTTTATGTTAGGGGTAGCTGCTTACCCCACTATACCCTCTTCGCGATACTTTCAAAACCTGCAGTAGTAAAATCTTCTTTTGCTGTATACATAGTTCATTGCCTCATCTCAAATATACCTTTGGAAAGAATTTCTTATCCCCTGTGAAAAATAACCCAGAAATCGAATTATTCAAAACATATACCTTATATAGCTATCTCTTCTTCTTCGTCATTCTCATCGTCCCACCCAGAGATAAGAGTCACTCTTTGTCTTTCCCGCAAACCTTAACCGCGTGCGGTTCGTTCTCATTTCATACGAAAGGAGGGGTAAAGATGTGAAGGTGAGGGGAGGGTGGTTCTCGAGGGGTAGTCGTTATGAGCGTTGCAGGAAGGCGAGATCTTTTCCCTTCCTCGTTGAAATTAGCTCGCGACATGTTTATTGTAAATGAATCCCACTTCGGGCTCAGCGAGAAAGCGCGGAACGAGGCTGACGGAGCGGGGTGGCGGCGTGGGGAGGCAGAATTGTGAGAAGGGGGTTGGAAAAGGTAGTGGTCGGGGGTACAGGGGGTTAGTTTCGCGCTTGCGAGGGTCCCGATTTATGCGACCGTTACCGAGCCCTCCGGCGCAATTAAGCTTGCGTTATAATATTGTTGTTTATTCGGAGAGCTCACCACCCGATCCTCTTCGCCCCCCTTCCTCGTCGACGTACTCCTAATCTCCCTGACGCGGCACCCTCCCCCCTCCCCCCCTTCCTTCACTCACCCCATATACCCACTAGCTTTTCACCCCCACTTTCCTCATCTATGCGATCTTCCAACGCCAAAGCCCCGCCCGTCTTGCAAAACTCCGAAGGACGAAATCGTCAGTTTTCTTCTTCTCTTCTCAACCCCCAAACTACCCCCTTCCCCGTCGACTATACTGCAGTTGTACTTACCAAGAAACGTAACACCCATCTCGGCTGTATATATTCGTATAGTTATACACGTAATGTATATCTGCTTGTCGCGGAGGGGTTCGTACGTTCGTTCCTTCGTATTTGCAGTTCGTAGCGCGGCAAACAGTGGAGCGAAGAGCGTCAGGACGCCTGCAGGACTAAGGCTTTGATTGGCTCGATTAATTTGAACGTGCAGCATTCTCGCCTAGTCACGTATCTCGGTAATGAAATGGCCTTAAGCTGAGTCTGCAGTACGTAGCTTTCTACCACCTCGGAACACGTATGTATACCATGTAACGTTATAAGGCAAACACACAAGGTTTTTGGCGGCTCATGATCCTAGTCACGAATCCGCCACTGATAAAGAGTCATAAAAACAAGAGAAACAAAAAGTAAAAAGAAAACAAATTTCAGAGGGTTGAGTTACAATACACGCGTTTGAAGAGAAAAAACAAAAAAAAAAGAAAAAAAGACGACAAATGTATGAAATAGCGAAAAAAGAAAACAGATATACAAAAGTATAGCCTGCGAAAATAATAATTCGAGGGACAGGTATTTATTCAAAAATGTGGCAAGAGGGGTGAAGGGGGGGGGGGGGTGGGTACGTGATATGTTTTTGGGCGTACAAATGGATATGGATATGGATGGGTGTATTTTCTGTATGCGTGTAACTGGCAAACGGTTAATACGCATCCCACGCGAGTCGACACGCCACGCTTCCAACCCCCTAGGGAAAGATGTAATCTACGCCTCCCTAACCTAATCGTTGTCAGCCCGTGTGTATGTACCCTGGGTTCCGCAGCAGCTCCAACAACCGCGTGCCCAATTAGGCAGAGGCGCGATTTCGTACCATGTACACATAGCTGTATGTACGTATGTGGCACAGTAGAGGACCATAATCATCTACCTGATACCAATCTCTGCGACATGCGGAACGTACGTTTCTTTTTTTTTTTTTTTTCTTTTGCTCTCTCTCTCTTTCTATTATTCGACGAAAGTTTGGGTATGATATTTTCATACTCTGTGTAAAGATTATTTTTTCTTCATTCTGAGATCGCTGAAGACATGATCAAATAATTACACACGACAAGACTCGTTAGATTAAAATATTTTCAACACTACCTCCTCCGCTGTCCTGTCATTTGTAATATGTAGAAGTGGAAAGATATATTTCAGTTTTATCTTTCTCACATCTGAGAAAAATACTATGTGTCGATATGGATTACGTAGAATGTGATAGGGTTATTTGTGCTCGTGAAGATGGGTGTATACCTATACATATAATATATATGTAGAAAAGTCGAGATGCAGGTGCAGCGTGGGACGGACAGACGTACGAGCGGATGGAGGTGGGATTGAGTTATGACAGCGGCTGCACCGGGGGGCCAGAAAGGCGGGTTTTATGCATCCTTCGTCCTTTTCTTCTTCTTCTTTCTCTTCTCGTATTCTTTATTCCTTCTGAGCATCTCTCCACTCTTTTTCTCGTTCTTAGAGACGTTGCCGCATCTCCGTGGCGGTGAAGAAGTCCAGGAGGAGCTGCCCATGTATCATCCCGCAGGTTCGGTCTGGTTCGACTCGGTTCGGCCAGCCCCCGGATCCAACCTATCCTGCAAGACCGACTGACCGTCGCTCATATTCTCGATACCACTCCTCGGGCTATTCCTTACCACCCACTCATCCGTATAAACCCGATTACACCCACACCGACTAGCCATTGCCTAGGCTATGACCTAGCCCAACCTGAATCCGCTTGAGTCTTTTGGAAGAAAGCTTTTCCTTCTTCTGATCCTCCTTGGCTTTTGTACATATGTGTAAACGAAAGAAGCGCGCGGGAAATATTTAATCGAGTAAGTTGAAGCGCTTGAATTTTTAATTGTTTAAAAAATCGTAGGGTTTTAAAATATAATCGACTGAAATAAACGTGACGAAAGGGCGAAGAAATGGGTTGGGGTGTGGATACAGTCTTTTACGACTTGGCGCCGAGAAGGGATCCGAAAAGTCGTAAAACTGAGGCTGCTGCTGCTGCTGCTGGTGCTGCAGCGTCAAAAAGTTAGCAACGTCATCTGGGTGGCGCGCGAGGTCAGTCATTGCGGTTTCCGTATATTTGACCTCCCGCGATAAAATAGCGTCAGGTGAAAGGAGTTCGAGAACGAATAAGCTGCTTCTTTTCACGACTGTTTTCATTTTGTTTTTAATTTCATTTTTTTTTTCGATCACTAGACTTACTTCCTCGCTAACGAAGTAGGTACTTTCTCATTCCACGGATCACAGATGATTTTAATTATCGATCGGTTTCTTGAATTATCATAAAAAAATTAACCACATATCCACTAATTGAATATGCTTAATTGTAAGGTAAATTTTAGGGATAAAATATGCTTCAGAAACGATCATCTCCCGAAAGATATTTACCAAATCTATCTTCGATCTCGTTTGGAATATACGTGAATCAATTTTCTGTATACGATTTCCGTCAAGGCGACCCTTGACCTCCACCATTGAGGTCATATCTCTCTTTCACTTTGTCGTGACCTGCAACTTATTCGCATTGAGTAACTGCGGCGGTACACATGTATATAGATATAGGTAATTGGTTGATCCATGCGACCGGGATAACGTAACGTAACCTAACGTAACTCAAGTTAACGTAACGTACTTTATAACGTAACGTAACGTAACGACCCTCGCTGACCCTTAGAGATCGGCTTTGTAATAATCGAAGATAATAGAAGCTCGTCCCTGAGGCTCAACTCGGAGTGAGGAGTTAGAATATACGTTACATACATCTAAAAACACATAAGAGAGACGAAGTGAGATTCTCTGGAAGCAAAACCCTATGGCATAAAGCGGACTGAAGCGGATCAGTGAAGTCGGGCATGAACCTGGCATGAACCGTCCCGCGAGCGACCGGTCATAAATACCTCAGCTCGCTCAACCAATTAAAACAAATCATTTTAATGCGCAACCTTTTTAATTAATGCCCACCGCTCCGTTCTCCCCCTACATAACCTAACCAAGGAACCAACCAACCAACCGACCGACCAACGGTGCCCGTGCCTCACAACCGCTCCGTCTCCGATCCACGCAGTCGTCTACGATGCCATTCTCGAAAAAAAATCGTACCAGACATCGGAGATTTTTCTTTACACTCGTTTGAATTATACGCAAATTTTTTTCTTTCTTACTTCTAATTTATTAAAACAGATTGTCAAAAATGCCGCTACCATGTTTTTGTATTAGATTTACCATAGCTCACACACGGTGAGTTTATACATAGGTATATTTACAGTGTTATCGACGAATACAATATAATTAACGACTGGATTATACGTTCGAATATTACGTTCGGTTATATTTTATGCGTTGACAGTTCAAAGGTAAATTATTTAGAGTGACCACATCCGGTTGCTCAATATGGCCGACGTTGAGTTAACGGCGTCTTGTCACGCCTGCGACATTCCAGTAAGAAACGAGAAAAAAAAAAGAAAAAAAATGAGTGGAAAAAATATAGGTATGAAGAAAAAATCTAGTATATGAAAAATAAAGAAAGAGGTATGTATAAACAGAGAGGGATAAGATACGATAATAAATAAAGAGGAACCGTCCATCGCGTCAATAATTTTACCGGTTGTCATAAAATAAATATTAACGTGACGGTTTACTGTCCGTTTTTGGCCTTTTCCATTATGCCTATATACGCGTTATTTATTTTTTCTTCTTCTTATTTCCTAATTATACACATTCGACTCTTAGGTAAAACGTATCTGACGATGTATAGTATGATATTTACGCGTTTTCTTAATACTCCATACACAAACCAGGTGTATCGCCACCGGGTCACTTTACACTTATAACTTATAATATGAGTAAAGAGTTGCCTCTGTCTCGACTGCGGTACAAGCAGATACTCCAGGCAATATATCAGTTTTCCCTCGTATGCAATTAGACGATGGTTAGTTTTTTATAAAACATAGTAAAATTTCTCTGCAATTATAATACAAACGATCAGGCATATATGTATACGCTATGAGTCGTCGAAAGAAAATTTAAAGTTTGAAAAAGCGAAGGAAAAAAAGACAATTCTGAAAGAAATAATTTTTCTTCTTTCTCATTTCAGGCACGCGTTACAGCAGCACATGCTACGTCATACCGGTAAAAAATACGTATGTGGTTTACCGGGATGTCCAACGGCCCTAAGGACACCGGGAGAACTGAGGACCCACAGGGAACGTGTTCACGGTGATCCTGAAAATGTTAAAACTACACATCGCTGCACGGAATGCGAGTATCAAACAACTTCCGCTACGCAGTTCAGAAAGTAAGGAAAAAAGAAATTTTTCATCGATAATTTCGTTGGATCGATCGATAATTAAATGAAACATTAGTCGATGTTGTAAGGCGAACGTGTATAGGTAGGAATAGTTAGAGATTCGGTCAGCTGCGAGGGACGTGTACTTTTCACTCGCATGTTATTTATTTAATTTCGTAGCGGTAACTCCGCATAAATACACCATTAGCCATGCACTGGTCGTTCTGTGATTGATCGCTTCACGGAAGTAGAGAATTAATTAGTCCCGAGGACGTATATAGACTCCCCATGCACATGCAGCACATAGGGATATGTATAACCACCGTACATAACTACTTCTCCTCTACCAACTAAATTTACCACTTACCGACCTGCATACCATGCAGGTGTGAAACGTAACTGCTAGCTATATAACATCGCTTATTACCGCAATTAGGAATCGTAAGGTGATACTCATCCGTTTAACAAAGAATTTCTTTTAAATTTCACTACGTTTTGTTTAATTAATTGATTTATTTTTCATCATTTTCGTACAGTGAAATTAAGGGAAATATTGCAGTCGAGATGTTGAAGTTTGAGAGTTATAATTCAGCGACGTATCTCGGAGATCGATGATATAAGAGAGAAAAGGGTTTTTCCCTAACATCATATCGTTGGCGATAATATCGCGTTGGCGATTATTGGTTTTATCGTTAGTCCATGAGATCCACCTGATCGTGCACCTGGTCCTGTCCAATTAAGTCGCCTTAATCCAATTGGCAATTGCTCTGTAACGATATAGGTATACATATATCGTGGGGATTGCTGCCCCAGTACCAATCAATCCCGTTTGACATTTGTAATTATAAACCTTGTACGCTTTCGCTTACCAATTTTTTTTTTTTTTTTCTCTACCTCGATCTTTTATACGTCAATCTGCAGATAATCGCGAACACTCATTTTTTAATCAATCAATCGATCGATCGATCAAAGAAGCGAGCAAAATTAATTCTCCCTATAAATTCTAATAGTGAGCGATCTACGTTGAACGTATCAGAAATTCATAAATATTCGCAGTTTTGGGTAACCGAATGATACGTGAAGTTCACAGTTTATCCACCTGTGTTACAAGGGGGTATAAGTGTCTACCTGGTAGGCGTAATATTTCATCATGAATCGAGCATTTATAACCACGCGTACTGCAGTGTACGTACCACCGTTCGGACCAACGCGGAGAGTCCGTCCAGTCGAGTAGTCGCTCCTGTGTTCTCTCTCTCTCTCTTTCTCTCTGTACAGCGAAGTAAATCACGAACCATTTTAATTAAACGTGTCACGCATTTCGAACCTGATATACACCTACTCTTATAGGTATATACATAACGCGTATACAAATCCGTAGGGATTCTATAACGCGGACAGGGGCGTTACGCAGAGCCCCTCGCAGAGAGAATGAAAAAATAAAAATGAAAAAAAATGAAGAGTGAAAATGAGAGGATGAAAAAAATGAAAGTAAACGTTTTACTCCTGTTTATTATACGCTATAGAACGTATAATTCATAATCACTTGCTACGCGACTTTAGCTATGATAATAAACTTCTCTCTGCTGCACGTGGGGCCCTTTTACACTCACCTATATACCATATACCTGCAGCTAGACTAATTTAAAGCGAGTGCAGCAGCAGCAAAAGCCTATATAGGAGAATCGGAACCTAGCCGATTACACGCCACGGTGGTGCTCTCATCTCTCCACATATGCGCTCGTTATACCTACTAATCGTAAATCTTATGTGTTAAAAGTTATAACTGCTGCAGGAGCAGCAGCTCCGGCGAGTTCCCGCTCGTTGATTAGCACTATAGCTAGTATGGATAGTGAAAACTATACATAGATATACTTCAGTTCTGCGAAAGCAGAGGCGGTAGCTATACGTGTATAATCATATAATTCGCACGATGGATCAATCCAAGTACCGGATATTTTTCGGATCCATTAAGAAGCAGTTTGAATCTATTAAAATTTGAAAAAAAAAATAACAGAAGACGAAGAAGAAGATGAAACAGAGATAAAAATAAATAAACAAATTAAGCTTGATTAATCAACTGTACATAATATGCATAATTTATGTTTGTACACATCTTCATCTTCTCAGATATAAATATGTATATTATACCAGACCTACAGACATATTTTTTAACTCGTGTTGATTAAAGAATTGGGTGACTGAGATCTATGATCTGAACCGTATTTTAGTGATTTTTCGATTTTGGAAGTCCATCTTCCGCTCGCATGTTTTTACCATAAGGTATATCGGTGGTCGTTAATTACTATGTAAGACACGACCTAAGAAAAAAATTAACTAAAAAACAAAACCAAATCATATATTATTTTCATATTTCTCGATTATATATAACGTCTACCGAACAAATCGTGTATCCGGGTAACTACTGTAATAAGTATAAATTGAAATTAAACTAAATGATTTGATGATCAATTAACATAAAACGACTCAACATGCGAATATTCAGACCGGTTTACGACCTGGTGCGATATAAATTTCAACTTATATGTAGAAAACTGTATTTAATTATATAAACGCATCTGTTTGCTTGATTGTTTTCGGAGGATCGTGTGGATAACTGTTGATAGTTACGAGCGAAAATATTCTATTTTTTTTTCATAGGCATCAAAATCAGCGCCACGGTGCTGGTTCGGCTATCGGAGAACCTGATGGGGTAGCAGAAAATGTCATCGGTGCAGCTGTCGAAGGAACTGGAGGTACAACTTGCGGTTCTAGCGTAGGTGGTTTCCGATGTCCTTATACGGATTGCCACTTCAAGTCGAAGCTAAAATCGCACCTGAGGAGGCATCTCAGACTCCATACAGGATCTAAACCCTACAAGTGCGCGTATTGCACCTACGCGAGTAACAATTTTGTGAGTATATAAGATTTATAAAATTATTTTCCGTCTCGTTTTGTTCTTTGGTTTCGAATAAAATTAATTGGGGTGATACAAAAATGTGAAAGAAGGAGAAAGAAAAAAGAAAACCAGTCGAAGATACAAGTTGTGGACGGGAATATAAGAGGATGAAGAATTAAGAGCCATTAAACTTTCAGTCAACGTTGAAAAGGTATAACGCGGTATACAGCGAAAAAGGAAAGAGATATAATATTTTATGTGTTTGACGTCCTTGGCGACTTCGGGGACGGGCGTAAATTAGATGGCTCGAGTCTTAACCACCTTAATGTTTGGACCCGCAGTGCCGCGAGAGATAAGATAACGAGTTAATTGTGCTTCGTGGCGAATGCCCACACACCGCACTGCAACGTAGGGCAAAAGAAGGCGAATGAACGAACGAACGAACGAACGAATGAACCAAGAAACGAACTAAACTAAAGAACGGCAATCATACCGCGCACGTCCAGTATGCTAATGCTCTTTGAGGGCTTCGTTGCGATGCCCGCGCTGCACTGCGGCGACCATGTCTTTTTGATAGCGACATAAACTCGATCCGGTGGCTCTCCCTCTTTTTTTTTCAATTTCTTTTATTTTCTTTTAATTCTTTCTTTTTTTTTTTTTACTCTACCTTCTCTCGCTCTCTTCTCCTGCATCTGTATACTCTTCATCCCACAGCGAATCTTCGTTTCTTCTACGATCTCTTCGTACTTTGTTAAACTAAACAGATATGGTTGTCCTTAATTTTCTGCTTCAAGCCTTATCTATTTGGCCTCATAATATTACTCTGGAATTTACTGTATACTGGAATATTTGATCGGTCGTTGAATTGTCGCGCAGAAATTACTCTTCAAAGTTGATTATCCAATCCAGGGTAACGTGACCTGATGTTAAACTCCTGTTATACAACCGCATAATAGTTACATGCTGAAATAAATAAGTGTTTAAAAATAATTTATCGTACCGGTCATCGAGCCCTGAGGAATTAATCGTATCCTCGAGACTCCGAGTCCGCGTGATATGTAAAGTATAAGGTATCAAATTTCAACCGAAAGATCCCCGTTCGGATATTGTTATTCTGTTAACGACTCGCTCCCGTCGCTTTTATTCTCATATTAATTACACCGGAAACAGCGAAACGCGAAACATTTATTCGCGTATACATATATGCAAGTAATCGTTATGCAGTTCTACTAATTAGGTATTCTTAATATAGGTAATTACGCTTCGTAAAAGCTGTCGACAGCGCGTGCTTTTTCCACCCTCCGTTAAAATACCGCGATGTTTATTAGGGCGGGTGGTGTAAAGAATCGTGTGCAGTTTGAAATTTAGGTGACAGTGTAGCACCCCGATCTAGCTGCAGATCAATAAATACATAAATTTAGTGTCTCGATCCGAAACCGATCCCGGGATATAAATTTAATAAATTTCATCGCGTAGCGGTGCGCCAGGTGTAACGAATATCGCGCCCGTTCTTCGAGGCTGTTTGTTCAGTATTTTAATAAGGAACGTGGCACGAGCCGTTTAACGGTTCCAACGTACGCTGCGTCAACGAGATTACGGGAAGCCACTTTCCTCGCCCTCGGGTCGCATCGCGTGATTCTTTCAACGCTACTCTTTTACGTGATTTACACGAGGAAAACATTTCTTCTGCAGTCATTTCGATTTCGTACGGCTGAATTTTTCCCGATCCTCTTCTTTTCCTCAAATTTTTGCTACGATTCTCGATGCACGGGCTTTTATTCCTCGCGCGGTTCGCTATGCGGTGCGCGGACGTATGTCGAGCGAGCAGGACTCTGCAGCGGCGAAGCGAAGTGAATCTTTACGACTGGTTGAATTTACTCCCTTGTTTTATATAAGAGTCGCGTTAAGCACTTAGCCATGTCGCTCTTCAAGTAGTATAAGGATGCCTATATTCTACTTTGAAAAGGTGTGTGGGACGTAAACGCGGCTATATAAGAACTATCTCTATATGGTTCAGAACATTGCGAACTGCAACGAAGAAGGGCGATGGTAGAAATACGACGATGTTGAGCCTACGGGCCTCACTTATACTCAAGTAACACATTCGTTATCTGCTAAATTGGAATATTTACCGCGTTAATTACAGTTTATATACCGGACGCTGACTGCATCTTGTATGAACCTTTTATACGATTTCTGCAACATTTCGACGAGCTGCAGTTCGTTACATACCCATACCTGCATACATTCAAGCATTTTCAGGACATACGTATTATCGCATTTGTTATCATCAACCATCTATCCTGCTTGATCATTGTTTCATAACAACCACATATACATATGTTTTTAATTTCTACGATATCACTCAGGTCTGAAAATTCTGCACATCGTAAGAATTATTATCTTCGGCTAATTTTACATAGAATATGTGATTCTTGGGGTTCAAGAGTACGTATACGTACGTGTGGGGCGGGAGCGATTCCCCCGGTGGATTTCTTTGATAAATTCAATTACGTTTGTAGATGGAGTCACGGAACAGCCGTATAACGGAATCTCGTTGACCTCCAGTACCAAACGCTTTGGGAACACCCGCGATAAGACTGTTTTGAATATCACGTACGTTCATATGTAATATAACTATACATACAAAGGCTTAAAACAGGCAAGATAGAAGCAGCTTTGCTGAACTGGCAGAACGCGTAGTCCTCGGGTGTAGGTATATAAATGAAGGGAGAGCTGTATGGGATCGGAACAATCGAGCTTCCGCGGGATAAAGCGTAAAACGCGTACAAGATTTTTAGTTTTTTACTTTTATTCATTTATTTTTTTTTTGTTCACTGATCCCCCCCTCGATGCAGTATTTATTTATCATTTTCACTTTGATTTCTTCTGTTTCTGTACAGGAAAATCTTCGGAAGCATATCCTGTCGACTAGGATTCATCCTGGAAAGACGATTTACGAATGCACTCACTGCGACACCTTCCATACAAATTTTTCACGAGAATTGAAAGCTCATCTTCTTCAGGACCACGAGGAGAGTTTTCCGACCGCTGAATTGGCCGCGCGGCAAGTCGCCGCCATGTACAATTCTGAGCCGGATACTTCGAGCCTTGTTCTACAGAATGACGACGACCAGTCGTCCTTGTCTTGTCGTATTTCGTTGTCGAAGAGAGAAGATATCTAGTGATCAGGAGTTTCTGAACGACGACGAGTTTAAAAATTGAAAGTTGTATTGATATTTCCTTGAATTTTGCTTGAATGAAATAACGATGAGTGATGTGTGTATTTTAAGGAATGGCGAACCGTCTTCTGTATATCGTCATAAAATCGGCAGACGTCTGCATCTTTTTCACTCCGCACCCGGGTAACTGTGGGACAACGAGTTTGAGAAAAAGTAGATATTCTCTTTCGGTTTCGGTTTGTGGCTTCTGCTCGTTCCTGCTGCTGGTGGAATAATTTATCGGCTAATTAAGGAGGATGTCCTTCATTACGAGCGCCAAGCTGAGCAGCAGTCACCGCGGCAGTTCGCGCGGTCCAGCATTATTTGGCGCCCGAATATTTACGACTACGTCCGTCGACCGGGTCGCCCATAGCTTGGTTACGAACGCCCGACGCCGAAGCCGTAGCCAGTTGACCGCTCCAAACTGTTGCAAGGCCCTGTAATGATGTGTCCGCTGTCCAACGGTCGCGGTGTTATACTGATTCAGGTCTCAGAGGTGGAATTTCCCCCCTTAACCCCGCCGCAGAATCCGGGGGAACCTTCTTACCTCTCCTTACCTCTCTCTCTCTTTCTTTCTATCTCTCATTCCCCCCATTCAACGAGTCGGGGGCGAAATACAGGCGAAGGTAAATCGGTAGATCGGTAAAGTCTCGACGCCGAAGAGACACACGGTAAACCCGTGGGAAAAGGTGAGACAAAGGTGTCCCCGCCATTACATGGATTGTACGTTGGATATGGTGAGTATAGTTAGGTATTCGCATACTCATTTACTTTTTCTCTATTTAAATTTTCTTCGCAACCGCGAGTTGAACGCTTCGACAATTCAAGAGGTTTGACGACGATGGTGACGGTACGACAATTTTTATCCTAACTTGACGAACGATTCGTATATGATATACAAACATGAAATGGGTACTCGTAATATATCTTAGTGGTCGGCAGAGGCGTCGAGGATAAATAATACTTTTTTACGATCGTGATCGATGAGTCAAAATTAAATTTAGGTTTTAACATTTCTTATTTCGGAAGGCTTGCGTGATGAAAACGGTGATGATATAAAACTGCGGAGGTAAAGAAAAAAGAAAAACTATAGCGCTTGATTTATATCGGCACTTCGAATCCTAAGGATTTCACGTATCATATACCCATACCCATCTGGACATCCATCCGGCGTGTACGCATATTATGCATGAGGAAAACCTCGTCGCTTAACGCACCATATTTACGATATAAAAGCTAACGGTTGACGCTAAAAACAGCAGCAGCTGATCACGACCTCAGTTTTTTTTTTTTTTTTTCTCTTCTGTAGATATATAATTCTTAAGCTAAACTTACGCGAAGTTATCTCATGATAGGGGGGCATATTTAAAGTACGGTTGAAAAATTAAGGAACAAGATCTGTCCTCGCAGGAGGGGGAGGGAGGGGGGAGGGGGGAGGGGGCGTTCAAAAGGCGTTATAGCGTGGAGGACCGCGAGCGGGAATGCAGAGTCTAATGAAGATATAAAGACGTCGAGTCCCGAGGGAGGGTGTAGCCCCTGAAGGAAACTCCGCAAGAGGAGAGCTGTGGAGTCTCCTTGAGGTTTGCAAGGATCACACTTCTCATCCCTCACGAGTTACACAACGTAAGATATACCCCCAAACCCCTAGCAGCTCTGACAACGACAACGACGACGACGTTACCAAATTCTACGGATTTCATTCCCCCAATTACACCTGGGAAATTTGTCTCTGCTGCAAGAACATCTCGGAACCCTAACTTGACGGTTGCAGATGTCGAGACTGCGGTAACTTAAATATATTTCAGTCTGTATAAAGGGTGAAAATTCAAGCCTCGCAATCGATCCTGCTACGATTTTAATCGTTTTCTCTGTCTTTTTTTTATTTTCTTTTTGGTTTTTGTTTTGTGTTTGTTTTTGCAGTCGGATTGTCGTCGTGTGAGGAGGAGGCTGGGATCGAGCTGCATCTGTGCGACTATAGGAGGAGCCGCGATGTTTCTTATGTTCTTTTTCTGGTTCTTGATTTGTTTTTTTGTTTTTTTGTCTTTCTTATTTCTCTTCTGCTCGGCTAGTTAAGGAGAGATTCATCTTCCGTTGGATGGACGCTTGCGTAAGGTAGGGGGATACAAGGAGTTACTTGTATGCGTAAATACCAACATCTATGGACTCGTATGCAGTAGATCGTGAACACCGCGCGTAGTGGGCAGGTACTCCCAGGTTGATATATGCGGTGCCTCGTTCAATAATTAAGATGGCCGCTTATATACGGCGAGAAAACTCGCGAGGGTGTACCTTGTACCCCGCTGCTCTCTCTGCGTGACATCCGATGTATTCCTCGCTGCAACAGTCTAGATTTAGATGAAGATGTTCTAGCGTGTATCTCATGCCTCTCCCCTACATCCAAGTGGCATAACTTTCGTTTTAATCGTCTTTCGATTGTTTCTCGCTTTTTTAGTTCCGTCAAAAATCCACGGCGATCATACACGTACCGTGTGTTAACATATAATAGACGCGATGGGATTATTCCCATGGAATTCTGACACGTGTATGCAAGGTTTTAAATTTCATCGCTTTTATATGTGTACGGAATTTATATATCCACATTCGTATATATGTATACAGATACTCCAAGTTTTTTGTCCCCCAAAAATATGATCGGATGGTCGCCCTTTAATTATAAATTAAAATGATTTACGACTCGTCTAAACTGTCCAGGCATTAATGCGACGATACAACTACTTCGAGATTACACTCGATTTACATATTTACGGTTAGTTGTATATATATATTGATGTATACGGATACATATACATACTTATTCACGGGGATAACTATCAGATGCCTTCTCGACTCCGCATTGCGGGCAGCAACATAGAATAAAACCCGATACATACCCCTCCGCAGGAAATAACAAATTTCAACGAACATTGCAGTATAGGATAAGCGCATTAATCCGCATGCAGTAGCTCTGCCACGAGCATTATTATATATATACAAATTTTATTCGATATATATTTATACGTACATGTGATGGTAGAGGTAGCCATCGCCGTCTATATAAGTGACAAATTCAATTTACCTCGTGTACTTTCAAGTATATAGAAATAATTTATTCACGCGAGTTACATATAAACTTCAACTCCCACGTGCAGTGTTTATTGTTTCACCCGACGTCCGTTTTACATACGCATATGAGATTGTGGTGAATGAAATCCATATAAATCCATAAATCTGTTGTACCAAAGGCAAAGAGAAATCGGCACCTCCTGTTCATTTCTTCAAACGGATCTCACACGCTGATGCAAAATTGACGGACGCATAGTTTTGAACACCTTTTTTTTTCTTTTCACGACAACATTATGGCGCCGCGTTTCTGCAGTGCAAGAAAAGGAAGATCCTGGCGTCGAGGTCTTCACCACGGTGTCCGGATAGGTGATGGTATGAATAGTGAGAAAGAAACAGAGAGAGAAACGGAATAGAAAGAGTCGAAAGCAGCCAGGTAGGGAGACTAAGGTGCGTGCGAGTGGTAATTCGCATGTATGTGGGTGCATTTTGGTATCGTGGTAGTGGTAGGTAAACACATGTGTGTGTGCCTATTCGTATATATAAAGCGTTGGTCGGAGTAGGGAGAGGGCTTTGAGGATTGATGGGCATCGCCGTAATGCCGTTTGTGTGTAGCAGCCGCGTAAGCGTCTCTCGCCTTACAGTAATTAGCTCGACAAACGCACCAGGCCAGGCCATCAATTGCTGGTAAGGTTTTTCGCTCGCGGTCTCCCGTATCTTGAATTAAAGATTCGATGCCTCCAGCTGTCCTGTCCGCGTGCACTTCACCGGGAATGCAAATATATTCCGGTGTCTTTTGAACACGGTACTCTTATCGAAATACCACCGTACATACGTCCCGTTTTCCAAGGACCGCGCGCGATGCGAACCGCAACGACTACGACAACGACTACGACGACGATGGGACCGAACGGCCCCGCCTCTTCACCTCGCCTCTAGGTATAAAAGGTAAAAGGTTCTTACATATCCTATACACCTCCTCGCTCTCTAAAACTTATCCTCATCCACGCTGCACATTCAAATTAAAACTCTCCTTCAAAAGAAGAAAAACATAGATGTGTATAAAATATATATCCTCTACATATCCACCCGCGCGTAATCACCTTTACCTTTTACTACCTATACCTAACTTGTGCAGGTAAACTTCGAGGCGGTATCTCTCGCAGCCCCCTGCTGCCGTTTCTGTTGCACGTTGCGGCGGCGGTGATGCTGCCCTTCGCGTTGCATTGGTGCCGCCCGTGAACCCCGTGCTCGTGTTCCTGGCGTTTAATTGGACCGATGTACCTGATATTCTCAACTCTCCCCCACAAAGCTGCTGCGGAGATTCCCCTCTTGTGTGCGTTTTTTTTTTTCTTTTTTTCTTTCTTTCTTTTTTTAAATTCATTTATTTATATTTTTTTCCCCCCTCATTTTATACTCTTATCGCAAGTATATGAGATTCCCTTTTAAGTTTAATCGCGCAGGTAAATATTTGACGTTTTTATAAAAGTGAATTTAGTACGGTACAGAGGGTGTGGTATAAAGGGGGTGGGTGTTAATTCAATTAGCATTCAGAGTTTAAATAGTATCTCTTATACCGCATATTATCAGAAGATTGAACCTGGGATATCCTTGTGCGGTCATATATTAGCTACGTCGTACCAGGATATTTCAGAAGAAGAAGAAGGCTTCCTGCCTTATATTCTCTCCGACTTTCTGGTTATCCGCCGCTTCGCCGCTAATTAGTCGGTAACCGAGCGAGTAATATTCAAAGAATTAATTACCCCGAACAGTCATGAACTAGTTAATGCTACTCGCAAGTCGATATTAATCGTCTTCATTATTATTCCCACTATATACGCTCCTTCTATCTCTACATTCTGTATTAACGTTGCTCAATTTTTCAAGGACCAACGATCCTGATGTTTTACAAAACGAGTTATTATACTACACCCGATCGAAAGGACCCGCTGCGAATGGTCAGGTGGTAAAAAATATTTAAAAAATCATACTCATTTTCCGGTTTTATAAAATGCTCGGGTATATGATTATATACTAATAACGCATAAATCCTTGGAGAACTTTGATTACATATATATATATGCTATTTACAAATATACATAATATGGTATACATAAGCAAACTACGACTGCTATTACCCAGGATTCGAATAATTTACCTTTAGGATCGTAAAATAGGTTGAGACGGCAAAGTTGCAACGGCTGTGCCGGTGGTGCTGCTGGTGTAGCTGCTGGTTCAGAGAAAACCAGCCAGCCTATACAGAGAACTCGTAGGGATACGGTATAGATATACATACGCAATCTACTTGATCTACACGATTTATGGATCAAAGAGAGTAGACCTTGGCCAAAGTTCACCTTGAACCTTAAGTCACTTGAACGAGGGAAAATCTCTGTCACGACTTGCACTGCATATAGTAGTAATCCTTGTAGACCTGGAGGAAGTGTACCTACGCTATGTGCACCGAGAGCAACAGCAGGAGCAGCAGCAACGCGACGCTCGCCGTAGCATCGTGGTCGTAATTATCGATACCCACGGATTGACCAAAATTAGTCTGCAAGTCCGAGAGATTTACAGTCACCGATGTTAGATGCGAGATATCACTGGCAGCCCGTTCCAACTGGAAGAAGAAAAGAAGAAAAAGAGAAGGGAGAAGGGAGAAGGGAAAAGGGAACAGGGAGGAGGAGGAGTACATAGCTGGTAAGGTACCGATTCGAAGGGCATATAAAAGGTGTAGTATGCACACAATTACATATATTCATACGATTTCTATCTACTACTTCGTTTCGTTTGTTATTTCGCTTTAGCTGGTATTTTACCTGTACAACAGCAAGGAGCGGTTCGCCAACTTCCCTCAACTCATTAAAAGTTACTCTATACTGTACTATACTATTCACTATACATACCTTACCTTATAACCTTATACCTTATTTTGCGGGGGAGTAAGAATACAGCAGATAATAACGGACAAAAAAATTGGACGATACAAAATTTATCCTCAGATCCTCTCAGGATATCCCTTATATTGGTATATCATACCAAGGGGACGGTATATTATTTTCGAAATTAAGAAAAAGAAAAGAAATTGAGAAAACCTTTCAAATTTCAAACTCGTAAGGCGTAAATGAAAATGAGAAAATTAGAAATCGAGAAGTGAGTAGGATTTGTCGAATTTGATAATTAATTTTCTGCCTACATATCGCGCGTTATATTATTGCGTGCAAACGCGCCAGACAGTCGCTTGGTATTTTCTTATATACGCCCCACGATTTGGTCTGGGGTTGGGGAAGGTGGGGGCGGTTGAGGTTCGGCTTGCGCCGAGGTACCTCACCATATTACGGAAGAGGATATTTATGATTGAAACAAATCAAACGTTATCAAGCATACCGACGCGGTGATAAAGAATACAGAAATACGCTGAGGCATTCGCTGTTTCCACTATACTTCTTTCCCTCATTTCATCATCATTCCTACCCTCAAGTTCGAGCTGTGTGTACGTATCGATAATGTTTCTCGAAATTAATTTTTCCCAATGTATATCAAAACCGGAGATTTAAAAAAGACTTTTTCTTTATACTCTTCGTTATTACAGTGATTTCTTTCTGCCATAAATCGGCGTTTGAAAATTTGCTATAGGCTTGGAAGTTTCGCTGGTTGACATTTAGATGGCTTACCATACTCGGGGATGGCTAACACTCTACACTCCTATACACAAATGCCTACCCTGCATCTTGGTATGTATACAAGGGCATATACATCGGGAGTATATTAAGCGCCTCGGCCGGGTCTAATAACGAAAAGAATTCGTGAAACGTCGACTTTTTATTCCCGCGGGTGTGGAATAGATATAGGTTGGTATGTACACCTTTTTTCCCCCTGCTTCTCATTCCCTCCTTTCATTCTTCTACAGACGCGAAGCTGATGTAGGGCCATCGCTGCGTGCATCATATGGATTGGTGTTTTTTTTGTTTTTGTTTTTATCCTCCATCTCGCGAATATACCTAAACCGAAAGAGCTGGGAATACAGACGACGAGGACGAGGTTGCGGTGCAAGCAGCGCATCATGTAACCACATACAAGCACCCCGTTAACTTGCATGGTTCGCATTTGAGAGCGATGAACGTTGAAAAACACCGGAGTGAGTTTAGCATCGGGAAAGGTTGCATGCTGCAGGTTTCGAGGATCGAGTCTCGATCGGAGGAGGTTGATTTGTGGTCGAATGGATTCGCGGCTCTGCTTCTCTCCACCAATGCATCCATGGATATGCTTTATGAACCGATCAGTTTCGGCCCGCCGACTCGCCGCGGTGCTCCCCAGGACCATAAACGTCAAGGGGTTCGGCATAAGCGACGTTTCTTCAGCTATACGTTCCGAAGCTTGCATCAGCTCCTCAACCCCCGGGCGAACCGCCTTCTTGACTTCTTGCTCATCTGAAGAAGAAAAAGTTCAAAAAAGATATGTAAAATAAAAATATATACTGTGAAACGCGAGGCGCGAATCACCCGGGGCGACTTAGGTCCCCGCGAAGAAGAGCAAAGTAAGGTTTGCAGAACGAGACTCAGGGCGGACCTTTCAGTATCGTATTTATGCGTTGGATCTGAACGAGATGCCTGAGAGATGCCTGGGCCCCTCGGTGCAGAGAAGGAGAGAGAAAGAGAGAATTCGCTGGAGGGGAAATAACGAATGGGTCCCGTCGAAGACGATGCGTTGTGCGATACCGGGAGCCGCCGGCTGCTGCGGGTCCTATCCTAAGGCGGCAACCGACTCTTTTTCAGCTTCGGGGAGTCCCTTGCTCATGGTTGGTATACGCGAAGAGCGCACCCCTTTCCGACTTTAAAGATAAGATCAAACCATGGGTTCCCCGGTAAAAAACAATAAAAGAAAAAAGAAAAATCAAAAAAAACAAAACAATACCAGCAACAGCAGCTATTGGCTATTGCCTATATTATGCGTATTTGAAAATGTGTCCTGAATTTGCGATATTGATAATCTTGAAGCTATCGAAGTCGGTATAAATACAGGGATTAGGTAACTCTCTCTATACCTATACACCACGGGAACAAACGATACGAATCGTGACTTTGGCGAGGTCGCAAGCAAATAGTGGTGACCTTGTAATCGGGGACCCCTATTAGCGACGGTGAACATTGTCGTGCCGCAAGAGAAAGAGGAGGAAGAAGTGTAGTACCTACCCCACGGTCAAAGGGACTCCGGTATATCCTACGTACGTTGTTCCGCAACCAGAACCGCATCCTATTATATTCTAGTCGGTTAACTGCCAGAACGACGATCCTTGCAGCCTTATAAGGCCGGTTTGGTACCTCGTACACGTGGTGTACCAAGGATTTGCACGTGAAGGATGTACTCGCCGGTGGATCCTCCCAGAATTTTTTTCTCGGAAGACGACGACGGGAATTATAAGTATAAGGTAAAAACTCAACGCCCCATTAACGCGCGACCCCCACATCCGCACATTACGATTTGTGTAATGGCCGTTGACTCGACGTCGTTTCTTCATGGGCATGAGGAGAGTATCCTTATATGATATATTTCGGGTTCGGAATGAGGATGAGTAGATTCTGATTCACGTCAATCGCGATTATTATACCTGAGGGCAGGTTGATTCAATTTTTTTACAGGCTAATCTTCGCCAAGGCCACCCGGAGTCCCCTCATTCCCTCTATACCTTTATAATATGGACGTGGTAAGGTGAAAAACTGTCCACTACTTCGGTCCCCCACGCTCATTTCTTTGGTGGCTATCGGATATTTATTACTTTCGGACTTGAGACGCCATCGAATCATATACTATATAAAATATACATACTATATCGGAAAGATCACGCTACGTGATGCCGGCGATGGGCCTTCCGATATGCCTGACGTATTTATGGGCTTTCGCGTCATTAACATTACCTTATGCTAATCGGATACGTGTATCGAACGATATGCTCAGACATTTAACCGGATAACAACCGCCGGAATAAAACTCGGCGTTTGTATCAGCTGCTGCTAAACTTATTAGACCGTTCCAATTATTCACATTAATCTTAGCTTCCATTGTTTATCGTTCTGCTTTTTATTTTCTCAATTTTTTTTCACGGAAAGGTCGAAGAATATATAAATGAGCTTGACAACCGCATGATCAACGTGTGACCGGACTGGAAATACCGCACACCATTATATGCAGAGTAGTGAGCTAGTGAAGAAGCAGTGGATATGCAGTGCAAAGAGGAGAAGGTCGGTTTACCACTACCAGTCTAACTTGGAGAACCAGCGACCAGGTTCAGGACCATCGTCAGTGTCCAGTTTGCTGAGTGAGGAGACTCCATACCCCGTTCTCCTATTCTGCATATATATTCCGTACTCCATAGTGTCCTGCAGCAGCAGGGCGTAGGCTGGTGGACAGCGAGGATACCAAGTAGTCGCCTCGCGCCGACCGAGCAAGGATTTATACCCCATTCCCCCTTGAGCACCCTCTCTTCCCCCCACCCTTAACACAGACACACGTGAAAGGAATAGTTGTATGTATATGTATAATTCTTCTTACACTACTAAAACTCACCGCTCGCTGACTTATGCAAAGCAAACCCGCGTCCCGCGCCCAAATAAATGTCACTAGGAAACAAAAACACTCAGCTCCTCTTGTCCGAGTGTGCCCTGCCCACCACCACCACCACCACCACCACCACCGCCGTAGTTTCCATTCTCTCTCTTTCTGCCTCCCCCCACCCCCGCCCCCCTGACCTTACACTCTCATGGCATTCTATATATCACACATGGTCTGTGCAGTACTTTGTACCAGTAGCCGGTGGTTTCGCTCCTTCTAGAGAGTTGGGTGCCTATACCGCGAGTTCCGTGGGGAAACGGCGTGGGGGTTGGAAGGTTATGAAAAGAGGGAGTACGGGGTGGAGAACGTCCCTCCCGAATGAAAAAGACAACCATATTTCAGTGACGTCATCGGTACTACAAAAGCAGTGCAGAGGCGAAAACTGGGCTGAGCGTTAAGGTGTAGAGTGAAAACTGGGTGTGTGCAACGGAGGGACGTGTGCTGAACCTAGAGGATCGGGATGGAAGGGAAGAGCTGCTGGAGATGGGGGTCCAGTGGGGGTGGGACCACGAAGCCCCGGTGGAGGAATGAGCGTCCGACCGGTCGCTCGGATTTATTCCCCCGGTGACAAAGCACCTGCTGTCTCACCGAGGCTCCCGAGTCGGAGCTCCAGCAGGATACTGCTGCTGCTGCTGCTGCTGCTGCTGCTGCTGCGGGTGGTTCAGGGAACGGGTGGGGTACGGGGTCCTTCAGGCGCCCTGGTACCGCGGGATGGTTGTCTCCTCCATTGTTTGCTCCACGTCGCCTCCGTCGCGTCGTGTGCATCCTCCTCGTTTCCCGCCTCTACTGCACCACCCTCCTTTAAAACTCCAGAACTTATCCCTGTACGATTCTCGCGTTGCTACCGCACTAAAACCAGTAGAACCTAAAGGAGCTGGAGACTCTTCTTCTACAGCTCAACGACGTGTGGCCGTGAGTTACCCTTTTACGTAGCTATAATATCATAGCCTGAAGCTTATACCGGCTACTTGATCTTGACACCTTAGCCTGTTTCTTCGGTAGGGACCAAAAACTTTGCGGATGTATATGCATAAGACAACGGGCGAGGGTTATATTCTTCGAATGTTGATCGGGCCCTACTAAAGCGGTAGCAATTGTTCTGTCCATGAGAATCAACAGCGTTTTTTATACCCCCTCGGTTGAATATCGTTTCGATGTCTGACTTTTTTTTCTGTTACTTTTTTTTTCTTTTCTTTTTTCGAAACCCCCGACGATCGTGTCCGAAGATACCGATTCAAATCAACACTTTATACAAACGGGTATCAGGCGTTCGATTCTGGAAGTCCAGGATTCGCACCTCGAGAAAAAATATTCATATTTACGGTCCGTAAGACGGAAAAGGAATATCTCTCAAAAATTAATTTGGCTATTATAAGATAAAAAACCATTTTTGGAGACGCTATCACGGGATAGAAATTTATTAGAAATGTAGAAGTAAAATTAGGTTTATAATTGACGCATCGTAGTGTCTCGTCCAGCGATTTTCCGACACGTTGATCATCGGGTTCCCTATTATAATCACACCGTTCGTAAGTTTCAGCCTTCGTATACCAGCTGCATCAACATCAGCAGCAAAAGCTACAGGATTTAAAGTTTGATTTCAGTGTCGAGATGCGCCCCGCTGAGTAAAAACCGTTTGCCTACTACTATCGTTAAATTACTCTCTCCCGCGAGTATCTCACTTACTAATAATATCCCGCGCGTTATAATCGTCATCTTAAGTTCTCTTCAAGACTCGGTGTTAAGACTCAGCAGGGTATCTTTAATTTTTTTTCTCCTTCTTTTTTTACCTCTAGAATATGACCAAAAAATACTACTACTTCTCTCTCATCATCATCATCATCATCGTCAGCTATCTACATACCTACTTAAACGCCCTCGCGCGCGTCGCACCTTTTAAACGTATACATATGCGTATACTTATTTATTCAGAAACATAAAACTATATAATAAGAATATTTGTTGTAGATATTATAATAAACACGTAGGTATCCGGTCGTTTATTTCATCGATCAGAGTTCCGGCTACATCAGGAATAAACTCATATATGACGCCTGCCCGATGCCAGCTGTAGTTCTTTATCGTTATACTCATCAACGCCTCGGGCAACAAACGGATACCTTTTATACAGGCAACACTTAGCATGCTATACCGAAAGTGCCAAGGCATACGTGGGCGGCTACGGGAGCGTTTTAACGAAACTGAAAAAAAAACATTAAAAAACGAAAAGAACAAATCTCTTCAAATTTCAACCTACTACACTAGGCGCCATGCAACCACAGTCGCCATCTCCCAGCATCGCTTTCAAACTGCTCTTTGCAGCATCCCGAAGGACCAAATCAAAACCAGCATGGTAAATAAATTTCGAAATATATAGTTTTTTCCAACGTAATACTACAATCATATTGTTTTTATATCCAAGTTTCATAAAAAAATCTCACGATCAAATGCGATTGTGGGAAATATAACAGTTACGCGGAGCCTTTTAAGGGATGGAGGGCTGGGAATATTGTGAAAGGTATAGGTGAAATATGTACACACATGTATGTAAAATAATTTTTTCTTTTCTGAGGTGTAGGTGTGCACTGCTACATAGTGTAATACATGGAAGTTTTTCGAAACGATGTGAGCCTTCGGCGGGGTCTCACAAGATCTCACGCGGCGTTTCGGGCACCGATCCGGTGCCCGAGCTGATGCTGGGCTGACGCGGTCTGATGAAGATAACGCCAGGTTGGTTTGAATTACGACCAGGTCTAACAATAATAAATTCCACCAAACATTCATTTTCGTACACGCAACTTTATGTCGTCCTTAGCCAGACTAAGCGCCCTCGACCAACGTCATTTAATATACATCTGATGTTCCCCTAATAACCTGCATCTGCATCATCATGGTGTGTATAGAATACATACGGTTAACGCAAGTTTCCAAGACCATATTTTTCACCCTCTTATTATTTTTATCGTTTTTTCATTGCTCCAGTTTTTTTTCTCGGAATATATCTATCGTTACCCGTTTTGCTATACATAAGAAAATCAGGGGGGATTCTCAAAATTTGCCTTTGGATTTTCACACTCAAAACTCTTTTCGAGGTGTATATTATCTCACGTATGCCTGAGGAATGATGATGAAAAAAAAATCTCAATTGAAGAACAAAGCGGGAAAAACGAAAAAAATTTGCATCACAATGAAAAAAGTTATGCTTTCCACGCGTTATACCTTCGTGCCCAAAATAATACACGTTATACGTACGGACAATTTACGAGTACGGTAATTATTCAACGGTGACAATAAAAAAATAAAAAAAAGAATACCTACAGAAAAAGAGAGAAGAAATATGAAGAACTGTTTTACTTGAACCAACCTTGATGCTCCGTTGGTATGTGTTGATTCTATTTCGCTAGTTTTACAGTTAGTAATAAAATGGCGTGAAAAAAATACGAAAGAATAAGTTTATACTATTTTTTATCGATCCGTTCGTTCGATCAAGGCATTCGACAATCTTATTGTATCATGTGCATAGTATAACTATAAGTACTTGCCCGCATTCGCGGGTTTAAGAAACGCGCGCGGATAAGTTACGCTGAAATATGATTCATAGATAAGACCGTAACGCACGCGGCTGTCCTGATTTAATTGGGCCCCCGAGAATTAAACGGGGAACCCCCGCGGCTCGGGCCAATCAGTTCCTTCGAAGGCTCCGCGGACCAACAGAAATATGGCTGGTTGGCACGAGAATTGTGCGGGAAATATCCTGCCAGTCTTATCCCGCGCTATGTGATGATCCTTGAATCACTGAGCTTTTATCCTGACCTCAGGAATGATTTTTTATATTTTATTCTCTCGCCGTTCCCTTTACGGAATATTCATTTGCGCGGATGAAGTGAGCTTAAGATTTACTCGTTTCAACTATAGTTTAAGAATCCGACGAGTAGTGCAGAGTATCGGAAAATGGAAAGAGGTGGACAATCGATTGAATTAAAACAAAAAGGAGCAACTGCAGAGATTTCGTTACAAAGCTGCAAAGTTACAAAGCTGCCGGTTATATACGTATAATGGTGGGCAGAGAAATCTCCTGCACCCTCGCAATTCTGAACCCTCCGCAGTTCTCGGCTCAGCTTCAACCCTCGAAAAAAAGCGACCACCCGGACGATGCTCGTGGGGCCGTAAAAGCTCGCGCAACGCGGTTTACTTGAGGTGAAGTAGGTATACATTGTGGGTAATGCGATCTTTTTAGTTCATAATACGCCGGATCCGAAATGAGTTGGTGTTTTTGAATTTGTCGAACGACTACGACGATTTCAGTCGCCTCAACACCCGAAATTATTGAAGACCACCCCGTAAGGATCTACGAACCTTTTTTTCATCTTGTCGTTTTAATTACCATTGATTGCCGTAGCGTTCGAAAATTTGGGTTATTTTAGATGTTTCGTGACCTCCAACCTGCAGAGCGCGTCAGTAGTCATTATATGTTTTATCGTTTATTATATTATGGCAATATAATTCGTCTGTAAAAATTAATTACCTTATTTAGAGGTCACTGAATTGTGTCGTTATTTATGATGAGAATGTAAATTTTCAATACGATTTCTCCAAACGATAAAGTAGTTATTATATCTGAAATTTTAATTCCATAACGGGGTATGGATTAATTTCATAAATGTTCAATCATTTATACAATTTATATACTTAATCCGTCAAACACGCACGATCGGATTCCCGCACGATTGATCGCGGTGAATCACTGCAACGATCGTAAAGAAATAATAAATGGTTTATTTTTGTTTATGTCGCAACCGCAACTTTCACAAAGTTTCACAAAACAACGGTTCTCGTGTATATGTATATACCTACGTTATGCCGCTGCTGTTGCCATCATCAAACGCGTCAACTTATATCCGAGGGATCCATCGATCAGCGGAGAAATCGGCAATGATGCTCAAAAGATCGTTCGATAATAATTGTAATCCTTTTTCTCGACCAACGCGTTCTAACTCTGTTCTTATTTTCTATTCGCGTAAAGATTGAAATTATTTTCGCCCGCAAAGAGATAGAAAAATGTGAGCTATGAAAACGACGATGATCGTGATTTCTAGGTGAATCTTTCCTGAAATTGGATAAATGGATATGGTCACGGGCGAATATAATATTTCCCAAGTTGGTGAAGAGGTCGATGTGAGAATGGAGGCAGTTGCCAGGTGAGTAGAAGAGGATAGTATTAGTTGGAGTCAGAGGCCCGCGTTCTTGGGTTGTCTGCGGTGATGGTGGAGATGGGCGGACGGCGGAGGGAGGCTGGAGAGAAGGATCATATCGTATCATATACTAACCGCTCCTCCTTCGAGAAGCTCATATAATTGCTGGCATCCATAACGCTGATGTATTTACGACATTAACTCGCTCTCCCCCGCCTCCTCCGCAGCCTCCCTCTCTTCTCTGATCGTCGGTAACCCCCAAGTTCCCCACCTCATCCCTTTTTCTTTTCCTTTTCCTTTTCCCTGATGTCCTCTCCTCCTCGTCTCTCTATACTCTCCTCCTGACCCTTCTTCCTGTCCCCCACAAAACTCCCCGTCATGCAACCAGCCACAAGTAGAAATAATTGGTTGAAAACAGCGCGCTCTCGACCGGCAATATATCCAGCTTACACCCCGCTGTCGCATCGCTTAGATCACCTACCCACCTCCCCACCGCCGAAAACTTATAACCTTATACCTGTGTGCTTCTTTCTTGCGCGCTTCTCTTATACCGTATACCATACCTCCGCTCTGAGATGAGACGAGAAGACGTTGCTGCCTCTTTTTCTCTCTCATTTGAATAGCTCTTATTTATGAAAATTGAATCGAATATACGCGCTGAGCCTGGTTCTTGAAGGCAATCGGTAGCTGTCTGTTCGGCTCCGTTGGGGTCGCAGCTTTTAATTACGGATAAAACCAGTGATAATAGAACCGCTGATGCTGCAGCCAACAGCAAACTGTAACTCTCTGTTATATTACGAAACCTTGAAAGATTCAAGAAACCTCCGCATCAACGAATAAAACAATCCACGATAATCGCTATAAATTGATACACAGATATGATTATTTATTCCCCTCGGCTAATTGGCTTTTGAAAAAAAAACGAATGAGATAAATATTTGAGAAAAGTTAAATTGCATCCTATTCGAAACTTGTTCGATGGAGATTGATAAATACACGAAGAGGATGCACGGCAGATAGTTTAAAATTTGTTTAATGTAAAAAATAATTAAGTACGGAATTACTCCTGCGATAAAGGTTTCGGAGTCGCAGTAAATTGCAGCAGTTGCAGACGACGTGAAGTGTGGTGACGGTTGGGTTAATACCCCGTTTTTCTTTCTCGCCAAAACGACCCGCGAGCAGATAACTCGGTTGTAGTTTCAACGACGCGTTACTGCTGCGTCTGGATGACAGAAACTGCAACGTGTCCAGCTCTCCGGAGATATGCAAACGTCTTCTCGGTCGACGGCCGCACATAACTCTCCCACATATACGGTACACATGCCCGTTCTGAGGACACTATAAACCTCGATACCGGGCGAATAAAATCCCGGATTTACAGTCCTGATACGACGCAAGTCCTGGTATACCATGGCGAATGTTTATATATACATGTATACGGTTAGGCTAACCATATCCTCGAAGACGCGTCGACGTCGTATGCCGAAGCTTATACTCCTCCTGAAAGATTCTCGTCGTTCACCTCGATCCTGAACGGTGTGGGTTGCCTCATCAGCTGGGATAGCTGAGGACGCACGCCGGTTGTCGGTTCTTTCGTTATTCGCGGTTGTCGTCTTTTGCCTTGCGGCTTGTCGCTTGTCGTCGGTATTCTCTCTCCGGGCTATCTTATTGCCAGGTTGCAACCACTATATATACCTGAAAGTCACCGGTGAACCTGTACGCGAAGTATAGTCGCCTCCAGCAATCCTGTAGATGCGTTAGACTTTTGCCAGAAACCTTCGGAATCTTCAGAGATTTACTTCAGATCAGCCGCTCCCAATCTTCTCATCCTTTTCCATCTTCCATCTTCTTATTTCTTATCATTACATTCTTGACGCAGACTCTTGTTCCGCACCATTTGAAGACCTACCCAATAAGCTATACGACATCCTCGAACGTTCCGATACCGAACACCCATCATCCTACGCCCACTCTTTCTGGATAAAATCCTATTTACGATTTTCTTCATTCGTCCAAACTTTATTTATTCAGGTATTCAAACAACCATCGATGAACATGCTCCACCTATACCTATATGTACTTTTCTTTCGCAGTCTTACTATACATTTTTTTTCGTCCCTCAACACGATAATAAATTTACCTCGTTAATAATTACATCATACTATCAATTTTTATCCACTAGAAAAATTCATCCATTTATTTCAACCGCATCTTTCTACCTAACGATGCCCAGTCTTTCTTTTCAACCCACATCAGCGAGTCTTATTGGGTCATCGGTTAGCCAGGTTTGCCATAAGGGTAGAGGGGTTCCCGGAGTTGTTGGTCCCTCGATCTTTTAGCGTCAGCTAGATGTACGAAAGAAGGACGTGGTTCCGTGTTTAAATCGATCCTCGATGCGTAAAAGCACTCGCCCTGTCTCTGCTCTCAGTTATACTATACGTATATCCGCTCCCCGTGTTATATAGTTTATATACGCGGCTGCAGGTGATTTTCGTCCATCTGCCAGAGCCGTTGATTTGTCCCCGTCTAGGGAGTACCGGGGTATCCGTTAGACAGAGTGATGAATGGAGGCTCGTTTGTTTTCGGCGTTCATGTCACGGACGCTTCACCCTCGCTCAGTTGCAGATACCAAACACTGTCCACTGTAGCCACCCCTGAGCTTAAAAGAACCAAGAATACAACCCGCGCTTCTTCCAACTAACTCGTCCGCTATACTTATATGCCACCGAGTGATCCCGTCGACTACGTGAAGTCTTCAAGTCCCGAGGGTTCCCCAAGGGATAAAAATGGTTAACCACAGCTATTTCACACCCATTTTATATACCTAAGAATGTAAAAGGTTTTCGGAGGGAGGTTTGATCGTTGCGCAGGTAAAAAGTGTTTCGCTCGTCGTACCGCGATTTTTAAGTGCAAAGTACAGCTTTTATGCGATCAGCTTGTGGGAAATCTAGTGGAAATTTCTACGATCCGTTATCAACTTATTGCTGGTAAATAATGACGAAGAGATTCCTGATTCCCGGCCTCGGATCATCACCCGGTTAAATTAATTCCCCCCTTTAAATATTTCCTGCGTAGTCAACCGTGTCGCAGAAATCTGTACGGTATAACTCTGGCGGATGAATTAATTAATTTATTATTATATTATAGGCGTGACAGTGACGGCTGTAAATCATTGGGATTGCGGTACAAACATGATCGGTATGTAGAGGAGCTATATAGATTGTGGAAAGAGAGGAATCGGAGCGCGCGCGGTTAGCTCAGCTGGGCAGCTGAAGAAAGATCCTTGCGGATTCTGAGAAGGCATATAATTAAACATGGGCGCAGTTTATCCGCGGCTCGGTGACGTTATCCCTATAGGCAACTATTCCTCAGGATCCCTCTCTTCTCTCCCTTCGGATCCTCTTATTCCCGCCGAATCCCCCTCGGTGTGATCTATGTATCAAGTTGTGAGTCGGTGGAGAGGAGACCTGGCAACTGAATGAAACGAAACGAAACGAAACGAAATGAACGAACGGACGGAACGAAGCGTCGTGTCTGTCCCCCCGCATGCTTACTTTATTATCGAGGTTCAAATGAAAATTTATGTAGACATAAACGCTCGTGTCAGCGCCCGGCGTGGGTGTGGGGTAAGGGGAGATAGAAAGAGAGCCTTATACAGCATCCCTGAACCTGCATCTATCACTGCAACAGCAGCAACTTTCGTACCCGCGTTTCTTCTCTTCTCATTCCTCAGTGACTAAAGCTAGACTCTGAAAATGTTTCTCACTACGCATTGATCACCTCCACCTCCTCTTTTATTTATTCTTGGAATATTAAACGGAGTGAATTGCTTCAGCAGCACGGTGTAACTATATTATCGATATACTTTACACATTGCGCTCTATGTTATGCCTATAAGTATATCTATAATATATACCTATTCAGCTTCCAGGGATCAGCCGATCATCTATTTCCCATCGGGGGCGGTTACCCAGCTAAGGCTACATGACCAACTAGAAAAAGAGCCACATGAGTGAAAAATACAACAAAAAAAACGCATGACTTAGACGTGCCACGATTAACCGACAAATATAATCTATACACCGCTTGTACAACTTGGTTAGCATCAATTATGTGATATAAAGGAGCTGTATGCACGCAGCTATATGGAAAAGTTACGTAAATCGTTAACGTTGTACGTATGCAGTAGCTATGTGAAAGCACCAACGAATGTGTATTCCATTTAGAATGTACTTCAAATTCTGAAAAATGGTTGGGATCAATAATTCGATATTTTCAAACGTTTTGATAATGTTGGATTTTCTTGCATTTGGGAACAATTCAACTCTCAAGCAAGCAGCAATCCGTTATCTTGGTGGATTAAAAAGTTATTATGTTGATTTTTTTTGGTTCATTACGAGTTCTGAGATAATGTTTTAATCGATGATTTGCTATTTCAAACAATTCCGCTCGGTTTGATTTGTTCTTCGGGTTTTAACACACTTCGGAGATAAAATTCTGTGAGAAAAAATTCACAAAATCCAGCCTACTACCTCCTTTGATCTCTAGTTTGAAGTTACAATCAGTTTATTCCACTACTACATCTTTGTTAAGAGGATTTTTGATCTGTTCAAATTTTACCGCGACTTGAAAATTAAAATAGACAGCCGCCGAGATGGAATAGCGCTTGCGCACCACCTCGCCCGTAGGTTCTCCATTGTGGTTTGCTGTCATGACCATGCTAGAGTAGTAAGTTGCGTCGTCAACGTCATTTTATTCAGTGCAAAAAGTGCGAGAATTTGTGGGCATACCGTTTACTTAAATCTTTATTTTATACACTCTTATATTCGTGAAAAATATACTGATAAATTTGTGGCATTTTTTTTGTTATTTTATCCGTCTTGGAACTGATGGAGAACGATTTACTCAGGTCATACGGAACTCGTGAGTACAGTGACCATTTACTTATTTGCAATCTAACCTTCCATTTCCTAGAAGTTTCAACACACTTTAGGAACCTTTGTTATCTGGAGATCCTTATCGTTAACCTTGAATACATTTCCTAGCCAAAATCCACGTGTCGTGATCCCACTTGAGATATCATTTGTAACACGTTTTCAACATGTACCCATCATTTTGATAGATTTATAATCGATCCGAATCTACGCTGAACTTATTTCAGGGTTAACGGAACAAAGGCAAAGATATGACTTGAAAAATTCGTTAGACGTATTTATTTCATTGGACATACATGGAGAACAGAAAAACTTGAGCTTGAACAACACTGCGCATCACCTGTCGATGTGCAATTCTTACCCATCACCTTACGTTATGCAACGGCAAAGTTCTACCATGCCCTGCAGGTCGTTACCTCAAGGTAGGGTTCATGTGAATCCCAACTTCAAACCAAGAGTACCTGGAATTCACATAAACCCTAGGATAGCCACTAAATCTGAAGGGAAAATTCATGTGAATCCAAAAATGCTAAGTAATTTCACTACTCAAAACCCTGGTCTGTCATCTACCAATGTGACAACGGTCAACAGTAATCCCTCCCATGGCCTTTTAAAGACAAAAATTGAGCCCTCGGTGCATGTTAATCCAATTCTGATGAAAAAGTTGTCATCAGCTAGAGAAAAGATGAAAGATATTAACAAACTAACGCAGAATACAACAACAGAATCAAAAGGATTGAAACCAGATAACTGTTCAATAATCCAGTCAAAGACAAAACTTGTAAAAAATAATACTTCTGTAAGTCCAGGGGTGAAGAGATTAAGCAACTCAAACCTTGTGTCATTATCACGAAGGAAACTAGTCAGAATAAGAAGACCCAATAAAACCGGGTCTGTTATTTCACCTGCAAGCCAAGGAAAAGTTAGAAGGCTCTCCAATTCAAATATGAAGAATGCTAAGGTAGCAAGCAAATACAAATTAGTAATGGTATCTGCAAATGTTCCTGGGTCGGCAAAAAAAATCTCACGCTCTATTAGGAATCAACAAGCCTGCATGAATAAATACAAAATTGATAGAACTCACATTGAAAAAGTGAAAAAAAGATTTTCCATTGGAAAAGACTCTTATCCATCTTTGTCCAAAAGCACCACAAATACCGTCAATAACAAAGCTACGTAAGTTCTGATGTGAATAAGATTGCTCATGTGGCATGATATTTTTCGGCTGAAATGCATATAAAAATCTTTGGATTACAGAGGTTCAACAACTGGATTAGTTCGAATAGGAGGAATATTATACAAATCATCAAGAAATCAATTAATCCGAAGCAGTAATGATCCACAGCCATCCAAGAGTATAATCCTTATAGTTAATTTCTTGGTTTTAAGTGTCAGTAATTAGTATATGTATGAGTACATTTGCTTCCATACGAAAGAGTTCTTGTTACCCTTGGTCACTGACTATGTAAGTTTGAATGGGTTATAGTTGGCAACTAGAGTCGTTTCTGTAATAATTTCAGAAAAACGCTGCATAATAAACGTTAAAGGTGATCGATTTGTGATGGCCAGCAACGGTAAGAAACTTCGCAGGTTGAACACGTTCACAGATTCTCAACCTGGAAAAATTAGATCTCCAAACATTGTATCCAGAGTTGATATCGGTGGGATGACTTTTGTTGAAAAAACACCAAACATCTTAGTTAGAGCACATACTAAGCACAACATTAGGTAACTGTTGAAGTATTTGGCCTAAATGTAATTTTTAAACTTTGTTTATTCATCTGAGTCGTAATACAGATGTGAAAATAAATTCTGTTGAATTTTTCAGTAACAAAGCAAAGCAGAGGAGTATACAAATCTTGAGAAATAAGATGCGTAAGAATAATCAGCCATGTTTGATCTTCCAAAAGTTCGGCTATTGTGCCGGTCAGGCAAAGGGTTCCTGTCCTAAACTGCACGACAAGAAACAAGTTGCACTTTGTAGAAAGTAAATTCCGTTTCTGTTCCTATACATTTATCTTTATTTTAAACTCCCAACTCATATTCGTGAATACGGAATGATGAACGTTTCATAGCATTCACTCACAACATTTTTTTAGTATGCAATGAATATATAATCTACAACAAATGCATTACAGCATTATTAGACATGAAGAAATCACCATCAATACTTAATATACAAAACTTGCTTTAGTTTCCTACAGGGTAAATGCTTACTAGATGATTGTCCGATGTCGCATGCGGTGTGCCCAGAGAAAATGCCCACCTGCAAATATTTTCTAGAGGGATGTTGCATTCGTGATAATTGTCCATATCTCCATGTGAAGGTCTCTTCCAACACTCCTGTATGTACACAGTTCTTACGAGGATACTGTCCCGAAGCCAACAAGGTGACTTTCTCAAACTATTGTTTTCTGTTTGCATTTACTTGAATGGTGATATACTGTTCGATTATCTGCTTGAAAAAAATGAGAGGGCAAGAGAAAATGGAATAAATAGTGTGAGAATATTTCTCATTTATTGGAATAATTTTTTGTTGCAGTGTAAACAGCGTCATGTGTACTTGTGCCCGGAATTTGAGAGGTCTGCAAGCTGTGCAAAAGGTAAGTATTGTCCTTACCCCCACAAGAAAAATTTCACTGTGAATAAGAAGTCGAACAAAGTTCTTCCGAAAAAAGTAGCAGTCAAAAACAAAATTAAAAAAATAAAGACAGTAAGTTTAGCACCACCGATCAATCCTGAAGACAGAAAAAGATACTACGATGAAGCAGGCAGCTCCAAAGAAAGCCTGGAAAAAAAGAGACAAACAATTCTCAGTAGCATTAAGATAATAAAACAAATAAAAACTGCTGAAATAAGTGGAGATGACAAAGAATTTCTCAAAATGCATGAAAATAGCGAAGTGTCTCCTAATGACACTAGTGACAATAATGACACATCTGATCAAGAACATACGTGCCCTAAAAGGATTCCACTGGGCCCGCTGCCTGCTTACATCCCTATTGATTAGTTGATTCAAACTTGCTGTCAATGGGTCTCTGATCTGAATGCAAAGGTATGACATAATAAATCATCTTACACGGTGTTGATAACGCGTAACTCAGCCATGCAAAATTTAGAAAATTGAGAAAATAAACCTTATAAATTTAATTAACATTAAGGTATTATTTTCTTCGTATATCCATTAAGAAATAGACGCAACCTCAGTTAAATTATTTAGTATTTAGTATATTTTATGTTACCTTTCGTCACGTTTTATGGTGAGTTTTATTTACGATTTCATTTCTATCATGATTCACCATGATTGAACGCGGCTGCGTAGCTTTACTATGGGAAAATAGTAGCCCAATCTGTGATATCTTGAATTCGAAATAGGGATACTAATAAAATGATATATATTTTCTAATTTGTAATTTGTACGTGAATAAAGAAGAATATTTGGCAATAAATATAATCTTGTATTCATTTATATAGCTCATAAATATATAATGTATTTACATATCAATTATTATCTGGTTGCTTAGAATAAGGTCGTAAACTATTTGATATTTTACATCTGAAGTATCGCAGCGCTCCACAAATTTAATAATTTATTTTTCAAGCAAGAGAATAAATTTCTCGTAATCACGACAAGCGACTAAAGTAATGAAGTCCTATAGAAGCTTAAAATAATTTTTAATTCGCGGTAATTGTAGAACTGAAGTTAATTAATCCCTGTCTTTGGCCAAAATCGATTGCCGCACTCGTTGGCAGTGATAACTCCCGTACTCCGTGCGTTACTTGTAATTGTATCTTGAGCAGAACCTAGTTATGCCACCCTTATTATTCTAATGACTTTCGGTATGAATTGAGATCAAATTCAATCAGTTTCTCACACCTGACCAGTTAAGTGACTTTTTTCATGGATGTAAAATATTACGTGTATACGTGAATATTGAGACTCGACAGTGCCAACGAATTCAGAATCAGATCGTTTGTGAACCTTTCATTTGTACTGTTAAAAATTGTACATTTTCGCCTATAGTTTGAGTAGTATAATCAGCATAGCTAATAATATAAGAGAGTCCAGTTCGTTTCATGATTATAGGCTAACAAAATTGGGCAGTGCAGAAGCAGGGATATGTTCTGCTTCTCAACTTTCGAAGAGACGGTGAGCCACTTATTGAGCCACTGCCTCATGTCTTCTGTTGACATGTTGACTGCATTCAATCCTCTGAAGAACAATGCCTGTAGTAATAAAATGACAAGTCAGAGAAAGTATTAATTCTAAAAATTCTAATGGACATGGTATCGAACAACTCAGAAGAAGAAATTTTTTGGATCATAGCTAGTTAGGAATAATTGTGTGTCTGATCTTATTTTGTTGTCAATAGATACTATTAATACATCTTTCTCACCCATCTTAATGCGTCAGTTGGCATTTTGTTTACTCCTCCACCCATTTCGATGGCGTTATCCATTCTCTTTATCAGTAATCCTCTGTCTAACAGCCTTTGCCTTTTGTATGGTAGCCACTTAGTCATTTTGTGGATTGCCAATAACTCTTTCTGAAATAATGCAAAATAGTCTTTAAATTGTTACGTCTTGAAAGTGCATTGTGAATAGCTCTAGAATATCTTACCACGTGTCTTCTCCCGAGAGCTTTCAAAGAGTAAGGTGATCCTTGAAAGAGTTGTCTACAATCGATAATATCCTCAGGGGCAGGATGTCTGCCACCTCCCAGAGTAGCTATCACCTCATTCCATTTATTCTTCAAATTTTCATCTTCGATCTTGCTAAGACCAGCTTGAACACACCTCAGAAGAGGTTTGTTATGTTTTAAACGATTTTTATGATCTATGAGAGCAAAATCCAGCCTTTGTTGAAGGTCCCAATACTGAGAAGTCAAGAATATTCTTGGGAAATAATATCCCACTGGAAAAACAACATAATTTGCAAAAGGCAAAGCAGCAGTTAGCAGAAATGGAGTGAGCTTCATAATGTCCTTTGGCATTTGGTACAACAACTGAAGTTCCTGTGTGGTCAGTTTATCTATACCAACAGTACTTTTTTTCTTCTTCACCACAAAGTACTGTTTAAGATCTTTATAAAAATCCTTAGTTCCAATACTAAATACTCTGTAAACATGCATCGTTTTTGGAAAACTTTTTTCTAGTCTTTTTTGCAAGTCTCTGACGTAATCCATATATTTTGAAAACCATGTTTTCCTTAAGGCATATATCTTTGAATGATGATTTTCTCCAGTAGTTTTGTGCCCAATGAACCGAGCTGATTTGTATGGTGAAAATACAACTATCTTTCTATTTTTACAGTGTTTGAAACTTGTCGAAGAGGCCATACAGGATACACTATTCTCGCTCAAACTTCTACAGATTATTTTGTACATCTTGAAAAACTTATATTGTCACACGCGATTCATCCCAAGGTTTCTTTAATTCCAGCTAATATAAATCACATGGAATTTTTCAGTCAGTGACTGAGAGTCTCTTAGGTCTACCAAACTGGGAACTTCTTTTGACGTTTGGTACTGAGGTTAGGATGCACTGGGTAGCCTTGAATAGTTTAAGCAAGCCGTATTACTGACAACGCGTATTTGTTACGTGAGAGGTTTTTTAAATATTGGTTATTGTTGCTGTATTATATTCGCACATGGTTTTTTATTGCCATTCATAACGTTATCGAATAACTATACTGCTCAATAGTAACGTAGAGAAAAATTGAAAATCGAAACACTACCACACCACTGCAACACGTTTACCGTCGTCTGCTAAAGTTTCTTGAATGGCTTTCGTGAACAGTCAGTTGTGCGCTCTACGCCGAGTGTGAGACATAAGTAATTCTGGGAATACGAATCGTTGTTTTAGTTGCACAATTTCACTAAAATCTGTAGTTATTATTTCAATGCAGTATCGCGATTGAGGCTGATTCTTATTCTATCGATGGAACGGTACTGGCACAGAGATTTCTAATCAACGTGGAAGCCATTTCGGAGCACACTTATATTCGTTTCTACCACAAGGTATTTACGTTCTTACACAAACTTCTACTAATATTAATTAGTAAGCAGTGTATATAAATAACTTTAAACTATTGCCGTCGCAAATAAGAGATTTGTTGTTATTGCGGGTACAAAATAATAAATTTTATAGATATCTCATTTGGCAAAATGCCTTTTTCTTACCGATGCTACGATTTAATATTTGGCGAAAACATACTGAAATTAGCTATATACCTATATGATTATCTACGATTATACTCAAGTAGTCTAGCAATAAGATGCTTTAATTTGTCTTGTGGTTGAAATATACTATGACTAGTCTATTATATAATCGCGTAAGGCGTCGTAAGGCCATGAGCTATGCGTTTACATCATATATCATAATTAGTCTTAGTCCTGTGTTTTGTAATTTTTTTTTTATCGCCAATAGACAAATTCATAGACAAATTATTTTAGAGAATCAGACTACGGTTTTGTATAAGCCATATGCGTATTATTTTGTAGTCATTATGCAATTTTGTTGTTTGCAAAAACGCTGCAGATTTTCTTTTATGCCCCTCTTGATATGCAACTCAACTTGCATGTATATAGGTCCATTTTGTTTTATTGCGCGCTAAAAAAACAAAGGAGGTTATCATTCGTCAAATACAAACTGCGCGCGTCGACTGCAGCACAGAAGATAATATCGTCGCATTGCAATTCCTAATTTCGCTTGTAATTCTTATGATAAAAGTTAACTTTTCTTCGCTTTGCAACGAATGGTTTGTCGGATAGAAAAATTTTGTCTGCATTATCGCATTACACTGCGAATATGATCTTACGTGATATCCGTAAAGTGAGAAACGTTATTTCTTTTATCTGAAAAAAAAGCAAATACTTACATAAAGGAATATCAAACAAGTTACATCACTCGATGGTATGAGTTTTATTGGATGAATGCCAGTCGATGAATTATTACAGTTTACCACCGACAGCTGGTCCGATGCTTTGTCATTCAGAAAAAGCGAGGTTCTTATCCGCCGTTGGGCTCCTCACCGGGTTGGGGTATGTAAAAAATTCATTTTCATCAAACTTCACCATTTCTTTCAATACGCTGTAAATTACCCGTCAAAAAATTGTACACTGATATCAGCTAATCGTAAGTAATTATAAGCCAGAATTTACTCGTGATCAGATGAGCAAAATATTTACGTCTGACGTAGCATCAAAATAATGATTTTAGTTACGGAATAGATACGTCTAGGCATTACGATATACGGTATGTATAAATGATCCGTTATTGTTAGATTTCATCCTATACACGCTCGCACGCGTTTGAGAACCAGATGTGGATTCGCTATAAAAATAACCGCCTGATTTCAGTAGCCATTCTTCCAAAAAATTGAAAAATTCGTATCAATGATCGTTGAGAATCTCATAATCTGCTTCACCGAGCGAAAACGACTTCTCCGTCTCGGCCATCAAAGAATTTTTTTTCCGCACGTTCAAAGTTCGATAAATAGCTTTCATATTTTATAGGTAACAGTACCACGCCTTCAAATGGCAAGCTGAATGACATTGATTTATTTGACATATAGATAATTAGCTGGTGCGAAAGTATTGGAGTCGCCGCTCACGTGAGCGTGCATTATGCTTTCAGCTTTTACGCAGTGAACTGTAACAACTTGCTGCTTCTATAAATAAATTGATTATTTTTTCTACTTGATAATAGAGAGCCTGCATTACGTGATAATCGCGCGGCGAACTTTGGATGTTGATAATGAAAAATGAAATAATATATAATACAAATCAAGTGTAGATCATTGCACGTATTTTAAATCTGAAAGAAAAAACACAAAATCTGAATAGACAAATTGGAAACGATAAGATGCGAGACGTTCTGTAACGAAACAAAAAATGTATGAGATCCAATTACCTACTAGAATAGCGGAATCGGTGAACTGCAGTATAAAAAATCGATCAAGGTTCACAATATAATTATTTGTGGAACTTTTAGTTAATATGAATTCCTACTATCGGAAGGTACAATTTGGACAAGTTCCACCCGCGGCTACAATAGTCGAAAGTCGTTAGTTTTTTACCCTCTACCGTAATAAACGACGCTGCATCGGGGTGCAGCGTACCGAAAGGGTATCGAAAACCTGGGTTTTTCTGATCGGCTCCTACGCGGCTGTGCGCCAGAAATTTAACGGGAGAACCCGAAGGAGTGTGTCAGTGTGCTAAGGGCGCCTGACCAGGTCGGGTCTTTGTTAACCCCGGGAGTTGAGGGAGATTCTCGTGGCGTAATATATTGATCCTTTCCGGAGGCTGCGACGTCACGACGGCATCGTACAGAATCTGTCAGTCGTCAGTTCCGCGGATACGATTGCGTGTTATACTAAATCTCGTGGGATCTTTATTGTACATGTGCCCCTTAATTATTATATTATAATGATATTGTAACATTTATTATTATACAACGAACAAAGTGTAGTTTGTTAAAAAAATCTCTGTGCGCGTTTTTGCTGATTTAAAATATATAATGCATTGTATGGATTAGTTAAGCGTACACGAAGGATTAAAAATAATGCGTGATACATACGATAACGTGGGAAACCATGACTAGTAATTTTTATCGACGATTATATAAGGTAAATTGTCATTTTACGATCATTGCTTCGAATTTCACTCTTTCGTTATCAATGGTCCATATAAGTGTACGTTATCGCGTTATACCTGGTTATCTCGACGACACGCCTGGATCCCACGTGAAGGAATCTCGAATGGTTTTTCCCACTTCCCTGCAGCGTGTTTGTTACATATAAATGCGTTCAGTTATGAGTAATTCACATATCTTCATTCATGTTATATCGGTATGTGTCTAACTAGCGTCTATGTATATCACACTCTGAAAATCAGCTTTGCTCGATTACGCCTCTGCGTTGTAAATGACAAAATAGTTTAATCTTCCATCGACAGTCGAGTGAACAGGTCGTCTCATTTTATAAAACTGGTAACAAACTGAATACTTTTCTAAATTGTTTTCTTTACTTCAAATTGAGCAAGTTTAAGACGCGAACATTTGTCGCCCGCAATATATAGTTACATTATTTGTGTTACATCTGTACTATACACCTAGATTTTTGCTGCACAGCACAGTATTTCTTGTCTAACGATAACGAAATTCGATGTCCATATTGTGTAAAGCCGAAACATCGTGACCCACTTTGTTCCATTGGTGAGTCCCTGCAACGGAGGGAACTGTCTTGGTATCAAAAAAATCAATATAGGTGTACTATCATGATAGATAATGCAGCAACCCCCTACACCTCGTCTTATACACACATACAGGATTTGTTTGCGTTGTATTTAATTATGTAATATTTAGAGCGATAAATTGCGTTCAGGCGTAGTTTTTTGATTTTTGTATTTCTTTACAGTGATACTTGTCCTAGCGAGCGTATCGATACGCTGCAAACAGCTAATACCATGGCTGTTCAAATACTGGACGCCGATCACCTCGCCGTCAGCGCTATCGTCACTGTGGGAATGCAGCTTATATTTTTCATAATAGCTGCGACTTTCCAGATGGACAAAGTTACGGACTTCGCTGGAGGAACGAATTTCATTATTTTAGCTCTCCTCACATTTTTCCTTGGTCAAGACGGCAAGGTATGTCATAAAGGATTTTGAATTGCGAACGATTACAGTCCTGAGAAACCTGATGCAGAATGTCTTGAAAAAAAACAATCGTTTTCTTTATCCTTGCAGAACTACGACAGCAGGCAGTTGATGGTGACTATTTTCGTTTGCCTCTGGGGTGCACGATTGTCGGGCTACCTGCTCTATAGGATATTAAAAATAGGGAGGGACAAAAGATTCGACGATCGGCGGAGCAACGTTATTCGTTTCGCGGTTTTTTGGACTTTCCAGGCATGTATACGCTTATACTAATAGGGATTTAATTATTGCGAACATTGAATTTCTTTATAACCATTTTTTTTTACCACTAACATATTCCTCTTTATTCCTTTCAGGCCATCTGGGTGTTCACGGTGAGCTTACCGGTAATATTGATAAACTCGCCACGTCACAAAATTCCGCCTGCACCGAAGACAATGACCACCCTGGATAGCGCCGGAACGGGACTTTTTGTAATAGGACTTCTCGCTGAAACATATGCAGATCTCCAAAAGTTCTCGTTCAGATCTGATCCCGTTAACGATGGAAAATGGTGTAACGATGGTGAGCGGAATTGTATTGTTTATAGAAGTGAATTAACTTATCAGTTTTTTTATCATTATGGTCGGATGCTACTCATATAAAAATGAACAGAACTCGATTGCCAAGGAAAGCGACTTGACCATCATGGCCAGTCATTATTATATAAGCATTTTCGGATATATCGATCGTAGCTGATTACGCTGTATATATATAGAGCTGGCCGAGCTTATCGACGATTAGAGCTTCGGTTTCTGACACTAGCGATGAAATTTTTTATTTCAGGATTATGGCGACTTTCAAGACACCCAAATTACTTCGGTGAAATCGTCGTATGGTGGGGAATCTTCATTATATCGTTGAACGTTATCGAAGGGATAGAATTCGTGGCTATCGCCTCACCGTTATTCACGACGTTCCTCATTTTGTTCCTATCTGGAATACCCCTCTTGGAAAAAGCGTCCGATGAGAGATACAGAGAGTAAGTATATTAAGCCCCAAAAATTAACATTGCAATATTTTGTTGCTCTAAATTAAAATTGTAAATAAAAGATTACTTAAGTACGCGTAAAAATTCTGTGCTGCCAATTTATGATTAATAATGAAAAAGTCTTGCTCTGAAATAAGTTGAGGAATAGATTTGGCAATGCAGGAACCAACTTGGCAACTGAATTTTTATTTGGCTCTGAAAGTGGCTTTAAATATATAGGTACAGGTATACATAATTGTACGTGTACATGGAAATCTAAATTCATATATGTATGTGGTATTTTACGGGAGAAATCACGTGAAAATTTTAAAATGCTTTTGGAGGTAGCAGGCGTCTTGCATTGATAAGAACAAGTAGATTACAGTAGAAGATAGATGGAATGCTTTTCAAAAATATCATTTGTTCCTATTACCATATTATCTAGGTCAGATTTTATTGGCATGATTATAAAAGCTGATTCTTTCATTATGAAAGTTTTCATCAAACTATTCAAAGTTCGATTAAATCCTGATCAAATTCCTTGATTGATCCTGATTTCCTAATACAATTGAATTTGTTTTTTTACAGCAATCCGGACTATCGGTACTACAAGCAGTCTACCTCACCCTTGATCCCGATTCCGCCATCAATATACGTGGAAGTTCCATGGTTCCTGAAGTTTATCCTGTGCTGTGAGTTCCCACTGTATGATTCCCTTAATCCTAAACCCCAGCCTGCTGCCACTGAATCCACTTCGATCAGTAACGCGGCTTCCACGTAGCTGTAGCCGTACGTCGGGGGTCCAGCCTCGGCACCCGGCGTACACGCTGCAACAGCCTCAAGTACAGCCAGCACAAGCACGGCCCTCTGAGTTACCGCTGGTACCCACGTCGCCGGTTTCTTCAGCTTCATCTCTTACTATTTCGTCCAGCGAAGAAACCTCCGACTGGACGTTCAAGGCTATAACTGCAGAAAGTCGTCCTTTAGGGCAAATCATGCCACCTGTTTGTCGGATCAGTATCGAGGATTCAAGTTCCGCCGCAAGTCTCAATGTAGGAAGAATAGCTGACGCTGCTTATGAGTCGTTAAATTTTAAAAAGAAACCAGGAAAAGTTCAGTTCTACGGTAACGAAGCTACAGGGTTCACTTTTCGAGGCCCCGTAACTGTAGAATCACCTTCAGGACCAGAATTAAGCAAATCGACACAGAAATCTGTGGATACTGTGATCGCCGGAACTTACAGCAAGGGTCCATTTAGAGAGAAAAAAATACGCAGACAATTAGCTGTCGATCTAACGTTGCCTGGGGAGAGATCAGCACAGTGTGGAGAAATCGTGTTTGACATCAGCAAAGAGCAGCGACCAGAGGGAAATATGATTCTCTCCAAGTCTAGGTCACAAATGGGGTCGAGAAAAAAAATTTCTTCCGCGGAAAAGAGCTACTCGTCGAGCAGACAATCTAGTCTAGAAAAGTCCGCTGTTTCGTTAGATAATCCGTGGTTGTGTCAGCGAAATAATGGGAACCAAGTATCTTTTGATAAGACAAGGGACTCACGTTTTACCGAATCATCTTTACAGATACCTACATGTAAAAAGTCGTTGCCAAAAATCCTACCTACATCGAATAGGCCACAATTTTCCAGATCGGCCACTCTGGAGTGGACGTTCGAAGGCCCAAGTTCTCACATTCCATCGTCAGATTGGATTGATTCGTTTACAAGGCAACATGGCCTAGCCAGTTCTTCTTCTCAACAGCGACGGACAAGCTTTATTAACAATGCTAGATCCAGTCTTGATAATCCGAGAACTGCGATTAAACATCGTGCTCTGTCAAAATCGCCATCTGCTCCGACACAAGATCTAAATTCAAGATCAATAAAGGATTATGGTTCGACGAATTCGTCGTTTGAACATCACCCGACGGACCCGATTCCCGCAACCGTAGAAACCAAGGTATTGGTCCATCACACGCCGACATCAGCTTCATCTAAATATCTTAGAAAACAGGAAAAAAGCGTCAGTAGCTGGTCTCGTAAACTCCAGGGAATAACCGGATCTCAGTTCTTAACAACGGGCTGGACGATATCCAGCAAACGTTCGCCAACGTATCCTTTGCTATCACCGACAAGGTCGCAGTCTCCAACGTCGTTTCAAACTATCAAAAATAATCCTTCAACATCGATTGAAATGACCTCAGAATCCGATGTACCTGATATTAATTTTTGTGGATCAGAACTGCGAGAACGATTAACAAGAACTTCTTCGTCGGAAACGAGCTGGATAACCGAAAACCAATCATCAAATACATCGGGTGACGCTAACCCGGTTCGAAGACGAATTCCAATCACGAAACTACATCGGTCTCCTAGTCGATCAACAAGATTAAATCCAGAGTGCGTAAAAGGTCACCTTGATACTGTTGTCCAGGTCAATACCAGTGGAACAGGGTGGTTATCTATCGCGAGAAATCAACATGCAAAGATGAAGAAGTGTCGAGCCCTTGGGAAACTATACACGACAGTCAAAGTGGAGGACGACGACATCAGCGTGTTGGTTAATGACGATTCAAATGGTTCAAATAGTGTTGGCTGAGTTGGGGTTCATATCCTTCAGCAGTACATAATTATATAAAATAATACAATGGTAAAATCATTTATTATAATACAAAAGTTTTTATATTTTCGCAGCATTTAATCAAAAGTGATTATTCTGTCCATCCCCCATATTATTCCTCGTATAAGTTATCGGGTTCGCAAATTGTTCAAAAACCATTTATTGATTCATCATCATTTTTCTAAAGGTGCTACTTCAGGATGATGGATCAATAATATTGAATCAACACAAGCCGAAATTTAGTTAATATCGCGAACCTTTTTAACGTCGATCGATCCAGTTGAAGGAAATTGTGTATACAGCGAGGTTTTATTAATGAATACACACAATGCATATTCACTAGGATTAGGAAAAATCTTTCAAGGCTTCTTTAGGTCAGTAAAAAAAATATCACGTTTTTTTTATAATTCATATTTCTAAAAATCAGTCCATTTATTTAAAAATATATAAATAAATAGATAAATGGAAAAATATAGAACACGGTTGGGTTCTGAGTATGACAACATGTAACGATTTAATTAGGATCACACTAATAATACTATTGGATATTGGGATGATACTATTTCTATTTTAATTTCAAACGAGTCATACTACGCACTATGATACGTATTGCACATACACATAGACTGCCAATTAGAAACTTGCCGAGACTAGACAATGGTGATGGCTGACTTCAGCCGATGCAATCTTATTCATTATATTCCTTCTTCGTTATAGTCGCGTATTATCCAATTAATATGGCAATATTAAACATATCCACAGTCGAGTTCGTAATCGAACAATTTTCAGTATACATAAAACTATTTAATAAGTGTACGGAATCACTAGGGTATAACGCATAGAGTATATTATAAAGAACTTTTTAGGTATTTGAGAAAAAATGAGTAAGTCATTTTTTATATTTTAAATGACGTGACCATATTCGGAGTAGAAAATATACCATCCCGTCTAACGGTGTTGCAAATGTACAATGTTTCTTTATTCCTTCTGGTCAGTACAGAGTTATCCCTATAAAGTTCTGCAACACTGTTCAGCTTGATTTCACCCCAAACCCTGCGTACATATATCAGTAGGAAGATTACAATCACTTTTTGAGTAATCATCTCGATAAACCTGATTAAAGTAACGAAGTCGTTCTAATCGATATTCAAAAATTTACGAGTTAGTATATACCTATATATGTAATGAATGAATTATACATGAGTATGTGCACAATTTATATAGATGATCAAATTAGTTTGCTAGTTAAGATATTACCTGATCATCGATAATTGCACAGCGCCTACAAGTGCGTGGAAGATAAAATCACGCAATGAATAATTTAAAAGATTACGTTAGTTTTCTTCAGAAAATCGGATATTAGATCAACAATCAATAACATATAAACAACGAAGAAGACGGTGGCCGCGAAAATTGAGAGAGAAACATTGGTTTTCAAACCCTGAAGTTACTATTTAGTACGGTTGCGCTATCGGCTTAATGATCATCTAGCACGATGCTTCGATTCCGAAAAATTTTAGTAGCTCTGGAAAATCTCGCGGAGTATTTCAATTCTATTGTATAAAATATATGGTTTACATCGTCGAGTGCAATGAATTTGATTTTTCTATGATCATAACGCATAAAGTCGGACGCAAATGAAGAATTAAAGTTCCAAGTTTACATAGTTAGAAATAATTCCAATGCAGGTGAGGTGGTACATAGCTGAGTTTATAGAAACAAATTTTAATATACCATTGTTGAAAAAATTTCATAGACTGGGGAATTAAGATGATCGATAAACTGTCAAGGTTCTTGATCATCTTGATAAATCGAACTACTTTGGAAATAAAATATTCGCAAATTCGATTATGTATATCTACAATGATGAAAATATCAAATAGAATAAAGTAGCCTGTTGGTGCGAGAAGTCTGGGAAGACAATTATATCACTGTTAAAGTTATGAATTATAACGTTCATCACATATATCACTACAATTCAAAGGTATGCATAAATATTTTAATAAATATGAATTAGATGAATGGATATTCCATATGTAGCGATAAGATATTTGGATTTTTCGATATCCTTATGGATTAAACAATGAGAGAGGCTTGAAGAAGAATTGTGATATCAAAACAGTCGTAATTATGTATTGTTGCTGATGGTTGATTGCCACTTTATTTCCATTGTGCAGCTTAGGTATAAAAAATTCAAACTACTCTTCTACTGAAGTGGTGTAATATTTATATATGATATAAATTCTATTCAGAAAAAAATACAGGCTGTTGTAAAATAAAATGTTTAAAATACGAGAAAAATTCATGTTATTATGTAATACTTTTCTTTCCGAAGTCACTTAATTTCGCTTTTAACCTTCGACCTTGTTCAATTCTCAATCCAAGCGTTGACTGAAGATTGTACTTCAGTCAACGATCCAAGTTAACACCTTTTGAATTTTCGTGATCTTCGGCGCTCGCGCCCTGTGTGACGTAAACAAGCAGTACTGAATTGAAGTGAGTTGCGCACATTGCACAATCACGTGTGATTCGGCTTCGAACTCCGGCTTATAATGTGGTAATCGCTGTACAAAAAAGTATTTATTAATTAATTGTCGTGAGGGTGGTTAATATACAACGGTGGCACATCTTACACGTCAAGATGCTTTCTCGAATGTCGTTGAGGCTGCATCGCTGCACGCTGTCAAAGGCGTGTAATGTATCTGAAGTATTTATCTTACTGTTTTTCAATTTAGGTTATGAAAATACTCTTCACTTGCTTGATGTATAATGAGAGTTTTTTTCATCTTCTTCGTCATACTGAACGGAGATATACTTTCTTGTTGGTATGGAATTATAAGTGTGACTGACTATTTCATGTAGATCGTTGCTGCTCAAAGATCGCTCCATTCAACGTGCAAATATCAAAGCAATGCATTGAAGAGTTCTCATACCTTTCGTCTCGCAGCACAGAAACCTCTCCTTGGAGCAGCCTTCATTCGACATGCTAGTACACATGATACGAAAGAACTTGAAGCAATTTTGCATAGCATCCCAGGTATTTGATGTAATATAAAAGGGATCTCATGTAAGACCTCTTGCTTGACACTGAACCCAGATTTTTCAATATCTTGTTGATTTTAATGCAATTATTCTGGTATTCTCTATGAACATTGATGAATTTTTCAGATCCACCAGCGATACCTGTTCCCACCCCCGCTCCTGAGGTACTGAATATGTTCCAGGGTGTGGGAGAGGTGCCGATAGAAACTCTTGGCTTAGGGGGATGGACTCCTCCTGGTTTGCTTGAGTCGGCACTTGAATGGATGCACATTGGTTGTGGTTTGCCATGGTGGGGAGCAATAGTAGTTGGTAATTTTAAAGTTGGCTATTAATTTCTTTGAGTGGATTCACCCCGATACCTAATAGAATTCAGGATATAAATGGCAGAATAATCTTTATAGGCACATGTATAGTCAGACTGGTGATGTTTCCATTGGTTATCAGGACGCAGAGGACTTCAAGTAGAATGGCCAATTGCTTACCGCAAATACAGGACTATCAAGATAAAATAAGTGAAGCAAGACGTTCTTCAAACGATTTTGAGGGTGAGTGTCTACATACATGAAACGCATGTTATTTTTGCCATTCAACATCTCTGATGAAAAGACATTAATTTTTTCAGTCATGAAATATAGCCAGGAACTAGTTTTATTTATGAAGGAGAAAAATATTTCACCGATGAAGACCATGTTGATGCCCGTGGTGCAGGTAATATTACATGCAAAATTCATTGTCTGTTGAACGAAAAATGCATTTTGGTCGTTAGATGGAATGGTTCATTCTCCATTATATTCTGTAGGCACCAATTTTTGTCTCGTTTTTCATGGCCCTGAGGGCCATGGCAAGTGCTCCAGTACCAAGTATGCGAGAAGGTGGTCTATTCTGGTTTACAGACCTCACTCTTTGCGATCAATACTATTTGTTGCCTCTCATAACATGTGGAACAATGTATCTAACGATAAAGCTCGGAGCAGATGGCATGAGAATGGCTACTTCGCAGGCTGGGATGGCTAAATATTTCGTGAAGGCAATTCCGTTCGTAACTTTTCCTTTCATCATACATTTTCCAGGGGTAAGTAAGTAGACTTGTTAAAAAATGATGAGATATGTTGCGATATTCTGGAGTCCCAATTGAATTCTAGACTGTTCTGTGTTATTGGGTGTCGACGAATTTTATATCACTGATTCAATCGGGTATCTTGAGGATACCTGCGGTCAAAGAATACTTCAAGATCGAGAACATAATTGAACGTGCCCCGAATACATTACCCAAAAATCGTAAGGGATTTGTGGGAGAAGCCAAAGAAGGTAATTTTTTTCTATATCACTTTTTACTACTAGCTGTTTGCAGTAATCCCGCCTAATATTCATCATTTTCATAGCATGGAGTAACATGAAAGTAGCAAGGGAGATATCGGATAGAGGAGAAATGGATCATTTGCAGTTTGAACGTGCCGGAAGAGAACCTGTACCGAAAACTTATAAATATGATCCAACCAAGCAGCGACCATCGATAACGCAAATTTCAGCTAAGAAAAAAGATTGAAGAATTGTACGTGTATTTAAGAAATAAAAGAACTTTAGTCATTTCGTGTTCACATTATTGAATAATGATCTTTCTTTATTGGAACAAAATGAAAAAACTTATAGCCCAATGCGTATGACTATTAAGTCTGTCAAGTATATTTCATAGATCCATGACATCAGTGTTCATCTGTAATGGGAGTCCAAATTCCTATTGCTATGATATTCAACTCCATTATTCATAATTCACATCCTCGCAGAAATGCATTGGTTAATGACTTCAATGAGGTGATTATTTTCGAGTGCAGCTGCTACCCTTTCCTTATCAGCAAGTTGTTTATTTACAGCTGTTTCCGAGGCATGTGTACCCGGTGTGATTTCAACATTCACTTTAAACCTTGAAGGAAGAGCACGAAGAAGTTGAACTCTTATCGAAAGACCAATCAGAGTTGCCATGCTGCAGTGTGGTATAGTTGGAGTGAATTTGACATTCACTTTGTTACGCTTATTGTCAATCTGATAAAAGCAGTTGAAATTTAGTATGTCTTTCAGAAAACATTATATAACATAATAGAACTTCAGAGTTCTTACTTCGATAAGACTCTGTTCAACGACATTCAATTCCTCAAGAGTTAAGGGATGTTCCGGATCGTTGATATTGCGAATTAAATCTGTATGATTGGTGAGTATCATTATTAACCAGCTAATATTTTAAACTGAGGTTCGAATAATGCGGTAGGTTATGGTTACCAAATATTTCTCGAGAATCAAATTCATCGACGATATCTTCATCTTCATCATTTGCAGTGATTTGTCTGTCATCCACTTTTTTATACAATTTTGGATTCACATTCTCGAGCTGTTCGCCCATTTTATGTCAATTACCAAACAATACAAAATAAATCGTAGGTTTGTTTTATTCATGAATTACTACAGATATTTAGTATTCGAAATCGACGTCCGAGGACGTGGGAATCACTCCTGTGCGCGCGCGTTAGTGCCGCGGCAAAATATAATAATTTGCGTTCAACATGCATATATGCACTTTTCACTCATTGTCAAAATTCGAATGATATAATACCCGACAAATGCGATCATTAATAAAGTCATTATAGCTAATTCTAAAATGATTCCGCCTAGATATTGCGGCAAATTCTAATTAGCCTTTGAATTGCCGTTAATTAATAACACTGGATATTTCGGAGCTAGTTTTATGAATAAATGAACAATTGATTCTGAGGTATGTACGGATGAAATACTCTAAATTATCATTTAGTTTTTTCAAGTAAAGAAATCTCAAGTAATGAAATGTACTCAGAATGTACCATTTTTATACGCGCTTTCATTTCTTTAAATGCATACGTACGTGCATACACAATGTTCCTGAACCGTTCATCCTGTTTGTTTTCCGTGCTCCCATACGATACGATCCCGCAAAGTTAATAGTATCGTTGGTTAATTGACAACAATTGACGCTATACATAGACTTTGAGCTATATGGGAATGAGGGAAACTATCATAGACTCGCCAGCATTTGGAGTTTTTAACGTTTCTTTTTTATATGAACAAGTATCACAGTATATCACCATTCTCGTTTTATGAATCGAAAAATCGTAAGGAATCAAGTTCTATCGTACCCTTTTGTGTGTAGGGCCTGACTTCCAAGCGATTATTTCCAAGGTACTATTGAAGAATTTTACCTTTCAAATCCTTCATTATCAAGTTTAGTGTTAACACTAATCAAACTTTCTGATAGATCCTAGATGTTAGTGCTCTGCAGATTGATCACTGATCAGATTTTTTTACAGGTGTCAGGTCTATATTTTTTTTCGGTAATTTTATTGCTAATCAGATGTTGCTCACAGGCTATCTGTAGCTGTACTAAAATATAGTTTTACTTTCTGATTTCAGAAACCTAACTCATCTGATTGCTCTTTATAGCAACTGTCACAGAGAAAACTGTTCATTGAAATAGTTGGTGAATGTAGTATTGGTTAGACAGCGTATCTAATATTGTTTCGTGGGGGTTGTACATCTTGATCTGACGTGTTGAATTCCCAAGAATTCAGTTGTATCATCTAGATGCTTTTCTTGTTAGAGAAGTCCCTATTCTTAGTTACCTATTCTACTCACGTTGTTCTCTACTGTCATGCCCAAACTTAATAAAAGGCAATTTATTGTTCGTGCGACGCAACGTAAAATAGGTATACATATTTATTTCTCTTGCGTCTCTCGTACGAACACTTCAATAAATTTCAGTTCCGATTTTCCGATATTTTGAAGATCGATTCAATAATGAATCGAAGTGCTGTCAAGCTACAGAATGAAAATATCTACATCTCACGTGCAACTAATATGATAAAATACTACCACATCGTACTAACGTTACGAATTTAGTTTATGCCGACATTATATAGCTCGCGACGATATGGTTTGAACTCGAATATTGTAGAATCCGGAGATTGGAATGTCACCTATAGTCATTATAAGTCGAGTTATTACAGTTTTATGTCTTCTCGCGCTTTACGTGATAAGCGAGTGACTTCGGCCAGCCCTTTCAAGAGGCTAGACATTTGGCATTCAGATCTGCTGACTCTCTGTACCGACCCACGTCGTTTATTCACATCTATATTGGATCGGTTTCTTGGAGTCGGACCAAAACCAAACTCTGTCTTTGCATGCAGTTCTGCCAGTCTATATCTATAATGTACGCGGGCAATGGTAAGAATTGAGAATTGTAGGAGAAAGAGTTCTAAAATTCCAAAGCAAACAGAAATTTCATTCAATTCTTTTGTCGGTTGAACGACTGGAAATTGCTTAGTTTATACAAAGGAAAAATAATATATTTTCCAACCTCCCCAAATTCAAATACAACGCTAAGAGAATTAGCATATAGATCTTTTGCAATAGGAATGGTACTGAAAATCAGGTTGTCAGGATTCTCAATTTCTGAATGTAAATTCTGATTGCATGCATTTCATTGGTACAATTTTCATTGTCCTTTTACTTCGGTCAAGGTCGTGCAGCACACACGAAATGAGGAAATCTAGGATTATATGTCACGAAATATGAAATGGCGGAGTTCAGCTATTCTTCCATCCAATGGTCTACCATGTTTGACTTTATTCGAAATCGAAAGTTATGGAGTTATCGAGGGTCTGTGCAGGATAGTTTCTTGCCGAAAAATCTTTATATAGGAACGACAGCAGAATAAAAATAGGTATTATAAGGGTTCATCCGAAGCAGATGGAACGATTTAATATACCGAAAAGAAATGACCAAAGTTTGTGATCCTTTCGATCATCCCAATTCTTCTTTCCCGCAGAAACTACGATCGGGCCTTTTGACGCTCTAGAACACATTGATTGAGGACCAGGTGTCTTATCTGACATCATATTCATATTTCACATCGTTCAGTACTTGGATTAGAAACGTCTAGACGCGTTTCGCTGCTGCAGTATCGTCGAATCTGGAACGCTCAATTCTCATGGATCGTTATGGTTTTTCTTCCCTCCCTCTCCACACTCGCATTCAAATTCAATCATCCGTATCCAATCGGATAGACAACTAATTATTTCTGATCAATTTCAAAACTTGAATATTCTAAATAATTTAATTTGGATTTAATTGGATCTCTTTACGTCCTCAATGACGCTAATAATGAAAATGTCAAAGACGGTTAGCGATTGCACCAAAGTCAGCTCATTTGCGGTAATTGAAAATATTATATAATGCTAAAATATGGCGCCTTGTATGCTCGGCAATCGTTCGTGAGGATCAGATTTATCCAAGAATAGCTTCGCCCATATCTTAACGTAACGAGTGTTCAAAGAAAGGGAGGAAAATTATTGAGAGAGAATATGAATAAAACGGAAAAGATGATGAGGTAGTGGTTTCGGGTTCATAATTTAAATCAGGGTAATCGTGTTCGCGGAGCAACAGAGAGAGAAAATTTAAAATATATACCTGCAGATTCGAAACTCGAAACTCAAAACTTTGAAGAGACACCGCGTGATGAGGTAATTAATCATCTCTGTACAGGGAGAACGGTACAGTGAAGGGGTTTAGTGTAGACGTAGGTACCATCATTTTTCATCTTGTTCATGGTTCGTTGTTTTTTTGTCTTTTTTTTACCTCTTCACCAGCCAATCGGTATTGTGGAATAAGAAGGCTTCAAATTTCCAGAGTTTTATCTCGGAACCACATCCCCTTATCCTCGTAATATTGGATATGGGATCTATACGTATTATATAGATATAAATTTCACGTGCTAGATATACGCTGTGAAAAAAAGTTCAAAGGATCGAATGACGTCCTTATACTATAATATCTCAGCTCCTTATTACTCTCATCTTTCTTTTATTCCTCCCGCTTCGATTCTGCAGTAAGTACAGAGGAAAAATGATGAATTTATGAACCGAGATAAAAAGTCGCTAACGCTGACTGATATAAGATGTACGATTAATTTAATTCTCAGATTTTAACTGATCCCCTTTCGTTCACCATAGTTTTTTTCATTCCTGTCTATGACGAGGTAGCTTTTTCTCCGATTCAATTCCTCGAAATATTGTAATCTATACGATTATTATTTGCTTTTTATTTTTTCGTTCTTGCATGAAAATCTGTGTTCCCTCTTTTACCTTATCGCACGTAATAATATACGCAAGCTCGAATTCAAACCCCTCACAATTTTCCATCCAGTTTGAATGGGGTGTAATATGAAAACGTTTTTGCGATTTAGGGCGAAAATGCTCTGAGCCAGCTGTGTACGAAAATCAGATCGGGTTCTATTTGAACAAACAAAATTTATTATTCTTGACTTTTCTCCCACCCCCCTTTATTTAGGTTTTAATATTTTACTCAAATACAAATTTGAATATCTTGGAAATTTTAGTCGAATATAAAATGGCATAAACGCCATTTAAATCATAGCTACATACCGCATTATTGTTTCATGAAGTTTTTTATCTCCAATAACAAGTAAAGGTGATACAAGCGAACTACGGAGGTCAGTAATTACTCGGATCAAAGTAGCACCTAAAATTGATTGCGAAAAAAATTGAACCAAGTTCCGCGTTCGTGGTCGAATTATCGATAACTATTTTGCCAATATCATCACTTTTTTTATCACAGTCCATCAGTCGATGTGTAAAGTGCACATTAAATCACACATCAGATAAATACTAACCAACACTGTTGAGAAGTATACAGTACGGTAAAATTGGCGAAAAATAATTAGCTATTATCAGCATTATATTGCAAGAATCGTTATCAATCGGATATAAAATTATTCAACGCCCTCTTTTGTTTTTAATAAATTCTGATTCATCGTCATCGAAATGATCAGAATTGATTTCATCATTATCATTTTTGCCACGTTAGGCTTTCATTATTCGATGGGTTTGATTTCATGAATTTTTTTTTTCAAGCTCTTTTGGCTTACTACTACCAAATATGGGAATCTGACGACCAGCTATCATCGCGTCACATTTGTTGTTATCTCGTATAATACATATAGGAAGTAGGGAATCATGAGTACATACGCCACAGCTACGTACATATAGTATGTAGTGCCCTGGATCTCCCGGCGTCACCGCCGCTGTAGGTTGCCGCTGCCATCGCGACGCCGAGCGTCGGGCCACCGGGGCGTCAGTCGTTGCCCGCGTAGGGCCGAATGCGCACTGTTTGAATAACTCTCTTCTCCTTATCCTGGTTGTTAACGGTCAATGCGCCGCGACCATTCACCGCGTGTCCTCAGCGTGTGTTTGTGACGGTTAAAAATATATTACGATCCCAGAGGGACGCCGTGCGTACTCGACATTTATAAAAGCGACGTCAGAATTGAAGAGAAGTTCAAAGAAGAAAGAAACAAAAAACTAAGTATTCAAAGAGAAAAAGTTTTTAAATATAGTTTCGTAAAATTTCATATTATCGTTGATACGGTAATTGAATTTCTGTAAAAAAAATCTGTGAGATAAATTTTTGATCATCTCAGTGGGATAGGTCACGTCTATTTTTCAATCTTGATTTTGATTCAACCATCGGTAGGAATAATATTAATATTATTAATAATAACAATACCGGCGTACACCTGCGATACGAGTGCGGAAAGCCTCGTGGGCACGAGAAGTGCAATCAATAAGTGAGAGGAGACCGACTGGCGGGTAGAGAAGAGCGAAGTGCGAAGAGAAGAGAAGAGAAGCGAAGAGAAGAGAAGAGGGTCGGCACAGCATCCAGCCGTTGGATACGCCCGTCGTCGAGTATACCGGGCAGGGAGCACAGCCAGGTAACCGCCGCCCTACCTTTTCTCTTGCAGCAGCAGTCTACGCTATATTTTTACCTGTACCCGCAGTCCGCAGACTTTTTTCTATCTCTTCCTCTCTTGATCTTGATCTCCCTCAATTTCCTCCTTACGTTCCATTCCTCTTCACTCGATCCTTGATTTGAAAATGATTTTCTTCTTTTTTTTTTTATCTGTTCATCTCGGAGCGAAGTAATTCTGTAGGATAATTAAGTCTCATGAACTTGAAAAACGCTCACGGAACAATTTTTTTTTCCTCAAACTTATCCGTTTAAAAATAGCACGAAATTATACTGTAAATTCCATTGCAGATTTTATCGCAAATTGAGAGTACTCAGAGAGATGAGTTGAAAGAGCAAATTGTGACCGCGTGATTGATAACAACACGTGATCACGTACGTACATCATATTACAGATTTGAATCGAGTCACTCATCATTTATGGCACACACGTAGTGCAGTCCGGGAATTAATTCACGATAAGATTTTATTCGATTGAATTACTGAATGAAATCGAATTCAATTATACTCGGAGAAACTTTTCCTTTTTTTTTTATTTTATTATTGCCAACAGAATTGTGGATCTCGAAGCAAAAGCCTTCGTCACTCATAGTGCATCTCATGTTAGAGTTTCCTTATATCGAATAGTTTTTTTCTTGGAGTCGATTAATCGAGTCGTTCGAATCTGTTTTCTTTTTCGTCTCTAGTATTATTATATACTATATATCTGTGTATTTCTGATTACGCAGATGAGTGGAGAACCGATTTTCTACTTCGATTAAACTAAACTGGAAAGGTACAATATGATTCGATTACATCGGTTCACTGATCCATAAATGTATTTAGTTTGGTAATTAATTTTGTTCCTATAATAATCGTCTGCTTTTACCTGATCCGATCGCGTCCCGTTTAACGGGATATAGTTGATTACCCGATAATTGCGCCATCATATTTTTTCCTTTTTTTTTTCTTTCGGTAAATCGTACGAGTAATCAAGAATATTAACACCTGAAGTTATGTACTATACGGTGCTGTAATGAAAGATTTCATTTTTCCATCAGTTTATACGCGGCTATCAGAGGAAAAAAATATCCTTCTATTTAAAAATTTGGACAAAAACCATTCAGACCAAGGTTCATTTATAATTTTTCATATCCGGTGCTTTGAAGTAAGATAATCATCTTGTACGTGTATAGATTTTTCTGTGCAAGTTTCTTTTGCGATAAAAGCAATAATAGTATAGACACTGTATACGACACATCACACTCGTGTACTGAATAATAATTAATTTATTATAATTACGACAACCAGACGTAATTTGTTATTTGTACAATTGTGAGTTAGACCATCTACTTCATTGGATATAACATGTACATACATACGGCTGTGAAATAAGCAATTTGCTGATGATAATTGAATTATGTTGTGTTACTCGTTTACACATAGGTACAGTAATACATGTGTAGAAGAAAAAAGAAGAGAAAAAAAAACACTGTTAGCGCAATTATATCGTGTCGGTGTAAAAGCAGGTACTGCAACGTTCGTTACTATGATCGTTGACAACTGATAATTCTAGTTTGTTAATAGTAAAATTTTATTCAGTTTATTTCTCTATGTTATATCTCGCGACGAAATTAGCCTTTTGCAGTTCAGGGAGCTTTTGCCCAAATTTACTTTTCGACAATTTTTGAGAATTCTGTCGCCCATAGCGGCCTCGGTACGGTAAGCTGTAAGATTTATTCTACGACACCGATGTTATTACACGTACATGTTGTATAAAAAAGAAACGTTTTGTCGTTCTCACCACGTCTTAGGTATGAAATTACTCTCGGCAAAAATGAAATTAGACGCTTTGTGTAACCCTATATACCTGTACTTATGTACCATACAATTTTTGTTGGAATAGAATTCTTTTCTCCTTTAGAAATTTCGTTTCTAAAGATATTAAATCGTCTGATTACAACTCTTGAGCTGCAACGTACAGTTTTTAACTGTATAATTTCAACCGCAGTAGCCAAATAACGAGATATCCACCCTTATCGTTTCTTTCTTCTAAATGAGAGACCAACTTTCAGCCCCATGTGAAAATTAACGCACAAATCAATACGGAATATTCACACTCTTCCAATTTGATTCGGTATGTTCGGTAAAATATGTTTCGTAAATTAACTTTCGAAGTATATTGTTAAATTTCTGCTGGGTACCTATACAAATTATTGTACGGACCTGGTACAGGGATTGCGGGGTAACTTTACACATGCAAGCTGTAGTACGTACTTGCGTACAGCATTGAATAGCTTTCGTCGTTTGCTGATGTTGAGAGCGTTGCAGTTGTGCTATAGAATTCATCCCTAGAGTTCGCAGGGTGCAGCCGGGCAGACTATATTTATAAGAACCGGAGGGGTAGTTTTTGCAGCGCGGGAGTAGGGGAGGGGGAAGGGAAAATGGGGATGAATATGATGGGTGAGGCTCAAATATCAGTATACAGGGTGTCGATTTAGTCGGTATCGTGCAGTTCGAAGATGTATAAAAATTATTTCGTCTTTTTCCTCGTCACAGAACAAATCCAACCTAAAAGAATGTTGGGTAAATTTTCGATACAATTTCTTCTGCTTTTCATTCAGCATTGCAGGTCCCTATAACTCAACGCTTACCAAATGATTACGAAGCTTCTAGAAAATGAGTCGAGTCCAATTTTTTGGGATCCTGATTAGATGAAAAAAAAACCTTGACTTATATCTGGAACGATACGTATTTCAGAAAACTATACACGGTACGGAGTATCATGACGAACGAGAACACAACTTTTTTGAACATCGATTTTGCCAAGTGTTCGACCAACTTGTTAATTGTTTGAATAAAAAAAATAAATTTCTCTAAACTTGGGATACACCCCGGGGGTGTAAGGTCGTTTTTGCTGCTATATTGCACCTCAAAAGCTTTTGGACACGATAATCCGTTTGTAATTCAGACCGTGAAGAAGTTTAATATTCTATGCAAAGTTTGCGGGCTTGATGGCCGTTGATAAAAAGTTTTCAAATTACACCCGAAATATATATACGTCGTCTGATTGCCGCGCTTTTAATTCTTTCGCCCCCCCCCCCCCCCCCCCCCCCCCCCCAAACCTGGTTTGATTTTTCCAATATACCTTTGGGCAGCTTTATCTTATCAGCGAGTAATTCTCGTAGTATTTGTACGAATATTTATTTATATTTTGACCTGTTGTATTGATTTCTAGCTATGAAAAATGAGAATTGTTCTTCCCCATACCCACATGATTAATAAAATATCAAATGAAAAACAGGATGGAGTCAGATTAACGCAAGATATAAATCAGAAGCAGCATCCTTAGTAGAAATCACGTCCCTTAGAGCGAGAAAATCTCTTTTGGTCAACTAGTCACGAGACGTGCAGACTTTTGAGCGATAGTTGGTGTTTGAAAATCTTGGCAGAAATGACAACTCCAAAGGATTCTTCATTTACTTGTTGAATAAAGTTGAACATATACCTTAGTTTAAACATTTTTTCAAAAACTTCACTCCGGTGCAAGGACTGCACAGCCACGAGGCAACCATATTCAGACCTCATTCGTTTAACATACAATTAGATCGTGCACAAGTGCAACCATATAAAGTTACTCTATTTCATTGGCCAGAGTTCGGAGAGCAACCAGAGTCATCACGTCGTAACAACCAGGCCTCTATTGAGTGAGTCGCTCCAATTTTCTGTGTCATAAAGACACGTTTTATTACTTTCATTACACGGCGACTCCACCCTGTTTTCCAATATTCTATCAGGTAATATTATTTTTATCATTTTTGGGATTTCCTAAATACACCATATCATTGTTACCCTCGGTGTTTTACATTTTTACCTTTCTTAAACCGTGTGTTCTGAAATTGGGTGTTATAAACGGGCTCGACCCCCATACTATTAGCACTAAAGTTTATTGGTTCACATTCATTCGAATTCAGCATAACCTCCAAAATTCCACCTTCTGAGAATTAATCCCCCCCAGCACTTGGCTGAGAATTATCAACGATCCTGTATAGGATTGAGCAAGTGCGTTCCCATTTGCTAATAGTCTGTAACCTAGATTATTTAAATTTTTATTCAGCTCCACGTGGGCATAAGTTATACCATTCCTTTTCACCGTTCCATAGCTCACGCCTTCACGTGACACGACATTAGATTCTTCGATTATTTAACTCTTTATCAATTTTGTTCAATGACTTAGAAAAAATACGTGTAATTGGTATACGTGATTTATGCGATAATCTTGAGAGAAAAGTTGGAGAAAATCGACGTCAGGCGTGTACAAAAGCTGCTAAAAAAATGTTTGGGTATTATTTTATGATTTTTGTGTTTCCGGAAACCGGAAGCTTATTATTACGACATTCGTGCCGGTATTTATAAGGTATAAGCAGTCGGAAATTCGACGTTTGGACAGCTTGCTTACCCTTAACATGCGGACGACGGTTGCAAAAAAGAAAATAGAACGTGGGTTCACGTTAAATATTATAAGGGGAATTTGTGCCGCACGGCTCCAAATCTCTCGCGAGAGCTGAGGAATATTTTATTTATTATACACACGTGTGTGTTGCGTCACGAGTAATCAAGGAATTGATGAGATAAACTTACCTCTTATCTTATTTTATCGTATACAGTCGGTATACGTTAATGATTGACTCAACTTACTTATATATAAATTAATATTCATCGCGTCAGTCATTTGTGCCAGGGTATGAATATATTCAAAGTCTCTTATATATTAGAAATATGATTTTAATTCGCATGCTAAAATACAGTCCGCATGCGGAGTTTTTTATTATTCATACATACGTAAATGTATCCATACGTATAGTATGAGCTAATGGCGGTAACCTAACGCAAAGTTTTTATTTTTTAAAATTTGAAAATCGAAAGGGTTGATTCGTTGGCTCACCTCAACTTGGCGCACTGAATATAAATTGGGGTAACAGGAAGTAGGTAGTATACGACTGCTTGCTAAACCAGCTGAACGTGACCACCTTGGGGGTGTAACGTATACTATACGTATGTTGTATATATTCATGCGTAATTCACATATACTATATATATATCACGTTGTCTCACTTGTGTTACTACTTTGTTCCCCTTGATAATCCCGGTGGATAAAAATGTTTTTGCAAGCTGTGAAACTGCCACATGTCACTTCCACAACTTGCTAATATTCTACTTTTTTTTTCTTCTAATTACGTATCTACTGGGTGGCTCAGAATTAACTTGAAATATCGTTGGAAGTAACTCAAATTCTTATCCAAATGAAAGCTGAAAAGTGCATGCTGGAGATTCGATTGAAAACTTTTTTGTCTCGTTTCTTTAGAAATTATAGAGAAACGAAGTTCATAACGATCGTCGCAGAAATGATTAGATTTTTTTTTGTAATTATTTGAACGACAGTTTTCAACGCGAAATTTTCCGCCAGGATGCATCGGATTGTTTTGTTAACATTCTTACGGTTTTTAATAAAAGGGCTGGTTTTTCTTGGACTACTCTGTACAACGGGTATGCGTATATATGAATATATAGATGCAGTGTAATAAAAACGGACCACTCAACACGCCTGCATTAATCGTGTCATTAAAAACTTGTCAATCAACAGCAGCAGGAGCTTGAACTTATAATAGGTACGCCATCAGTTATGCATAGTATATACATTCATGTATATATGTATATGGTCTTGATATTTACCAGGGAATGGACGATTTATTGTAAATTTTCTTTGCACATCCAGAAGTGCGGAGCGTTAATTACATATTGTAGGTATATCGGCGAACCAATATATTCTATATCGATATAGAAAATCAAAAATTTTCAATCTGACCAAGCGTAGGATTTTTTTTACGCGTAATATTCTTTAGTATAGCTTGAAAGATTAAAATCGATGAAAATTGTCGAGGTCATCAACAGTTGTACAAGTAGGGACATGGTTTTTTTTTTATTTCATTTTGACTTCGTAGCTGGTATTATTACGAATCCAACGACCTGTAATTTATATCATGACCTTTCAATAATTTTGGACCTTGATACAAGTGGAATCCCATTTCATTCGATCCGCTCACAATCAGGTATACATATATACATCTATGTACTCTATACCATATATCTTATTACGTTTTTAGATCCGCGAGACTCTCGCTGCTGCTGCTGCGGTCTGCAGCTTCTCTATTCCGTAACATCCTCTTCTTCTCCTTCGCTTTTTTTGCAGTATATTATAGTTCTCGGTTTACTCTGTCCATTTTACTTGGAATCAGCATCACGGTTCGATTGAGCACGAACAGGATGGTCATATATTTTGGTGAACGAATCCCCCCTGATGGATGCGACTAGGTAACCTAATAAATTTGAAGTTGTAAAACAGAATTTTGGAATGGAGCAATTCTGGGGAAAATGGCCAACTAAGAAATGAACCTTACAATCAAATTTCTGTAACAATTTTTTTTTCTAAATCAGTCTCACTCAAATTAACCAAAAAAGTTTTTTAATCGCGCGTACCAGGTGTACAAATTTCACAGCTCTCCCTGTATTGTTAGAACAGGTGTAATGAATTTTTCTTTGTTTATATCAACTCGTTAAATATGGTCTCGAGAGTTATAAACGGTTTGGATATATTTTTAATCATAAACTTGAACAAGAGGCAAAAAAACTTTTTTTGCAAGCAATTGTGATGTATATAATTTCTGTATAATTGGACAAGTTTTATACGTTAGAATGTGTGTGAAATAGCGTTGGAATTCGAGTGAATTGTCTTTAATGAATTTGTCGAGAAATTATAATGGCTTTCCTTTTAGTTTTTTTCTTTGGTCAGAATTGAGTGATTCAAAAGCGGTTACGAAATTTCGGTGTATTAGCTAATGTTGAGCTTTATCGATGGAAAATTTATGTCTTGACATCGAAAATCATGCGAGCGTGAAATTGCAAATCGTAGAACTCTGAACCTCCTGCGGCAGGTCAACCTCGCCCTCATATAATATGCAGCTAAAGCTAGTTTCGGACGTAATCATATTATCGCACTTGACCCGACGAACGTTTCCCTGCAGAGTATGGAATTCAATAGTAATTTCCCTCAAAGCAATCGAATTACGCTCAGCACGTCCACATGGGTTATATATTTGACTTCTGGAGAAATTCATTTTCAAAATCCAATCAAACCTTTTTAATTTCATGATATAATTATACGCCGAACATAATAATCCCATCACCGATTTTGTAAATTTAAGAAGAAATTTTTTTTCAGGGAATATTTTAATAAACGAATAGTGAATGCGGTCTGTAATTTCTGATAATTTTTATCTGATAATTCGAGGCATGATTGAAGAATCCAGATAAGGCTGGTGTACGTACACTCAATATCGGTTTAGCTATAATAGATAGAATTTGTTCCGCGTGTTTCATTGTCATATAATATTCATTGCATAGTCATCAAACGATTGAATGGCTGTTACCTCGCACATAAATGTCAAGAAACATAAAACAATATAAAAATGAACAAAAACTGCCAAACTTTTTCCCGGGACTATATGTATGTAGGTATAGCATAAACGAATGATTTCTCCCTCGTATAAAATTCACACATTTTTATATATAAAACACGGGAAAAATTCGTGAACACGAAGTGTCGTCCACAGGTACAGCTAGTTCTTCTATGCAAATAAAAAAATACTTTTTTTTTCTATTTGCGATCGACTAATTTATCGTTACAACGATAAATATTTGGTATAAAGTATGTTTAGTTTATCGTATGATCAGAAAGAAAAATGGAACTCGATGTTATGGGCGCTAATTACTCGTTCACGAATACATCTAGGTATGTATCTTATCGTTTCTTCATGTAATTTCCAATGCCTTGAGAGAGGGCGGAGTCCAACGACAGTCGAAGAACTTGCAAGTTTCGTGTTTTCACTTTACATTTCTCTCTTGATATATTTAGACAGCATTATTATTCAGAAAACTTTTTTCCCCCCTTTTCCTTCTCTCTTTTCTTTATGCTTCATTTTCCGTGTGTTAAAATTACCGAAAATTTATTCCCCACGCCGCTCGGGCTCGTGCTCCTGCGAGATTGTACAAGCTCTAAAAAGAAACTGCGAATCGCTTTTTTTTTGTTTTATTTTATTGTTTTTTCAAAAGACAGACATATAGATCGCAAGAGGATTATGAAGTGGTACGCGAACGCGACTCTTTGCACATCTTTTATCTTATCGTCATCTACGTCATCGTCCTTATCAACTCTGTAATTATCAAATCTTGTACTCGTTATTGAATTTAATCGTATATTATATAATTCAACGGGTGACGATCAAAGGATGGCCGAAGCTGAAATCATATAAGCCTTTTTCAATTCTCCCCCTAAATCTGTTCAAGTATGATATTCGGCTTCATATTTCATATCCCATCGGAGCACGTTCGTTTTTGTTCGAGATTTTTTATTGTGCACCGATTATTTGATCCTCTTTTTTTCACACTTGAATTTCGCGTTGCAACACCCAATGAAATCGCTAGTAATATTCGATACTGCAGTGTAGAAATATTATCATTGTCTTCAACTGTCGAATTTCATACCGTTTTTTGTAAGTGAAATAAATTCTAGTTTCTTTTTGAAACATTAAATGCCTTGTTCGCTTGTGTTATAGAACCGGAATAAAAGAAATGCGAATGAGATAATATTTAAAGCAGCTTTTCCTTTTCCTATAATGATTGAGTAACGTTGTGTTTTTTGTCTTTTCTATTCAAACGAACCTATGTGAAACTGATCTATTCCCCTTGAGATGGATCTTCTTATATTTTTCTTCCGTTTTTCTTCATTGTCTTGACTCTGTTTGTTTTATTCTTTTGGCACTCGCCTTTCAAGAACAACTAACGACGAATTTAAAAGAAAGACTTGCGTGTTACAACGAGGAAGAGCGAACACAGAAGTTTCTTTAGTTGAAACAAAAGCGCTTCACGCTTATTTTTTTTTTTTATTTTTTTTTTTTTTTTATTACTCCATGTAAGACTTCGTGCGGAAAAATTAGAAGAACACGGACGAAAAGAAAAATGAGAATAAGAATAAGAGAAGACGAAAGAAATAAACTTTTCCTTATGTATACCTATACATCACATAGGTATACTTTTTTGTTCAACTATATTGTATAAATGAAAAATTTATTCTTCTCTGATTCCAACGCGTTCGAGCTCTTTCTCTTTCATAGAACGGGCTGAAATACGTGTTCACATATCGGAAAATGTCAGCTTTGTATTTATTTACACATATATGACGTAATAAATAATTGATATACTCTGCATACATGCGATGCAGCGTATTTTGTTCCTAATTAAACCCATCGAATATTATTTATAGTTCATTTTATTCATCATAAATGTAATATCGCTAGATTTTGATACACGTTTCGTAATGTGAAATGAAGCAATTATATTGCTCATTATTGCGATTGAAATGTTAAATCGCTCGTATACTTGTTTTGTGCTCAGTATTATCGTATGAAATTCAACAAATTCAAGATGATTTCGCCGTATCTGATCCGAGGGTTAGCTGCAGTGAAGGAAAATCTTTTTGTTACCTTATTTTCTACCTCGGAATATGAATAATAAAATAAAATGAAACGAAATGAAATAAAAAACATTATGAGAAAGAGGGAATGGGGGTTCAACCAACCCTTATATAAACCGTTCTACCGGAACTTCATATTAATACTTAAAAAATACCAACACCCTTGCGGCTGAAGATTTTTAACAGGAATATTTCCTCCGTTATATGTAGGCATTTACAATTCACGAACAATAAATTTCCGTACAAGATTTTTGATAACTCGCTTTTATTTATTCATTCATTTATATCACATGTTTTTTCATTCTAATATTGTATTCAAATTCGACCGTGCTATAGTTTTGCTGGCTGCAGAAACTTGCGCTCTGGAGAATATCTGGAGAATCTGCAGATGTTTCGATCTTTGATATTTTCCACATTACGTGTACATTCACGCATCATGTTTGGAATAAATAAATTCGGTTCCAAGCTACTCTTTTTTTTGATCTCCATTCGCTTCGATGACTTACATTTTGTATGCCAAGATTTCACATATCTTACCGTATAAATAAAAATTTTCCGCCAGGTTTTTTTCAAGCCCTGCAGAAGCGACGACCCGCGTCTTTGCAGGCGTGGGATATGTTCTGGAGTTTTAGAATTTCAACATTTATTCTCGTTCCAATAGACACGGTCGACAAAACTTTTTTCTAAATCTGCTGCGATACAGGTGAATAAATTTATTCGGAATACGTTGAATTCTTAAATCTAAAACTGAGATATAAGCGCGACCGGAAACCGTCGCGAGTACAAGGTATCGTAATGTTTGTTGAATGAGATATATACGGATAAACGATAATTCGCATTGACTTTACTTAATTTTAATTGACATTAGTAATACATTTTTCTGTGGGTGTGGCCAGCATCCTTCGGCGACAGTGTGTGGTACAGCCATATCGATTTTATACATATAGTTACGCAGCTTCGTGTGCCCTCGCTTACGCTAGAGGTTCCTCTGCATTTGTAGGAACAACGTAGGCTGATACTTGATTTTATGTTTTCATCTACCTACGTACATATATTGATTAATATGTAACGTATAGATCTGCGCATCGTACAGATCGAAATTTCAATCCGTTTCAATTTTCTTTTTTTTCTATAATTTATTGTCTCGTCTTTTTTTGATCACAAAAAGAGTTCACATAATTTAATGCGTCGTATGAGATGATTGTAATTAAATTTCATTCTTGTCTAAATTATACAGGATATATAGCAGAAAAACAGTATATTTCGAATATCATATGTATATATGCGAAATAGAATTCCTAAAAAGCAGATTTCAACTTGGCGCTTGGAGAAAAAAGAGTTCTAGAAATGTCACTCTGACGGTAGGATGCGACGACGACTTGCAGTGAAATACTTTACACCTGTTTTTCACCATTCCGTTGAAAAAGAATTATTCAAATTTGTTTAAAGAAATTTTTCATGATTTTGACATAAATTATGTAGGAAATGGATGGACTTCGGTATGCAGATGTATAATATTATTTTCATATAACGTTATGGAAAAGAGGATTGTAAAGCAAACGAAGCAGACTCTTCGGTTCTTCAACGTCAAAAGTTATTTAATAAAATCATACCTCAGATTTAATTCATACCGCAGTGATAATATTAAACGCTGTATACCAAGTTTCTGTATAGGTGTAGAATTTGCCGGAATAATTTTAATTTTCAAACCATGAATACGGGTATAAGGATAAACTTGCGTCGGAATTTCCTTGTACTTTTTCTAATTGCAGACTCGCAGATTGTAAAAGAAATAAATAAATGAACTAAAACTGAAAATCAAACGTCTGCAAAAATTTTAGCACGAACTATGGAGATTTTTAAGTAGGTTATCTTAGCGGACGATTGCGTGCGGGTGATAAAAAAGTGAAAGATTATAAGGTCGCGACTGTCCTCATATTTTTTGCAAAAAAGCTGACGCAGCACATGATATCCCCATAGTTCCGCTATTCGGGTTTAACCTTAACCCTTTCTAAAAGCTCGCTAAGAATGTTTTTCTTCGCATTGTAGACCCTTCCCGCATCAGCACGTGGTTTCATGTTTTCGGTCTGATCAATAACCCCCTCTTCCGTCGTATAATATCATAACGGCCGTGACGCAAATCCCTGGCCGAAAAAAAAAATATTTCAGCTTTAAAGATCTTCTAAAGCTTTACACAGCTCAATATTACCGCGTATTGTATGTATAGCTACAAATATGAATGCAAATTTTATATTATTCTCGTTAATAAAAGTCACGATTAAACTTCCGAACACATAAATTATACGTACAGCTGCATGGTCATTATATATTTTATTCGAACTTCTATTTTGTTTCGATCTAATTCTCGCTGCACTCCTGGCAATCTTTTCCATATTAATTGTACGATTTGTATTACAAGTCGATAACAGAGCTTTTTATTTTTTCATACACGAACGATCAGATAAAATTTCGTACTTCGAATCCGCAGACCCGAACTTCCTTGTAGAGTCATGCGTATTTATAGATATTTTTACACGGTGAATTCGGATCTGTGGCTATTTTTACGACCGTGAAATTCGTTGGGTGATTGATTTAATCCTTTGAATAAATATGATTGTTTTTATGATCGCGTGACCGTATCAGAATCTTCGTTATTGCACGGTAAATATATATGTATACAACATATACAATATTCCGATAAAATCCGTGTTGAAAATTCTCGCTTATCGTCATGTTTTCGCGTTTTTCACTCGTACATCGGGTAATTATGTACTTGATCGACCTGTGGCAAAAATTATTGTAATAATTATGCTCGTATTATAAATTGCAACCTTGTCCGCATACGTATAGGCATATCCTTTTATCATCTTGTTTTCAAATACCTGCGTCTTTTTCTTCTACGCTTTATCACTATATCTATCGATTATACACTGTTTTCAAAGCTCCTGCGAATATCAACGAAGGCCGTCAAAGAAATCGATCATCACTTAGAATAGCTCAAAAGCTGATCAATTTATAAAACGAGGAGCTTTCTCACTTTTTCAGGCAATATTACTCTGAAGTTTTCCCAAGTTTTGAGGGACAATTATAATATAGATATTTACGAGAACGAGATTTAATTTTTGCCACAAAAAAATTCTCACGCCGTGATTTTGGTGTCGTGGTATAAGAACTGCTTCCAACGATAAGATAGGAATAGTTTTTTTGGATTTTCTTACTCCATATATTTTGTGAAGATTGAATAATAGAATTTCTTTCTGTTTTTTTTGTTCGTTTTGAAAACGAATTTCAGGATCTGTGAGATGACAGGGCGACACTAGCATGCTGGATAAGCGGCGGCTCCACGCTCCAGGGTCGCCGCCATGCACCCTCCTATTTGTGGCAGCCCTCACGATAACCGGATGTCTTTCGTTCTGGTTACTGAACGGTTGTCCAGGTCCCCCATTGCTGGTGTCATCTTCGATGGTCGCTCAATCACCTGCTTACGTTTTGATACTACCAGGAAATGGATCTGTGTACCCTCGACCTTATATTCTGAGCGAACTTTCACCCGATGACGAAACTACTCTTATAGACGTCAGAAATTTTCGTTTTATCATCAATCATGAACCTTGCAATAAAACTCAACCGTTATTGCTTATGCTGATTCATTCGGCACCCTCAAATATACCAAAGAGAATGGTCATCAGGGAAACCTGGGGACACAGAAGAAACGGAGCCATCGTACTATTTCTCATCGGTATGGATGATAAATTACAAAATCAAATCGAAGAAGAGGATAAAATTTACGGTGATATTGTTCAAGGAAATTTTAAGGATGCCTATAGAAACATGACCTACAAACACGTCATGGCACTCAAATGGGCAACGTATCACTGTCCGGGTAAGTAATCATTGATGAAATTTTCAGAAAAATAACAATAAAAAACGAAAAGTTCGCTGATCATATCTTTAACCGTGTCCAGGACCTTTCGCCCTTTTTAAATATTTCGGCCTTCATAATAGCGATGTTTAAGTCCTTCATACTTCTTCTTCGAGCACCGAATGTCCTGCAATTAAGTTAATCGGTTTTGTTATACCCCTCATTATTTTCAACTCTGAATTGTTTAGCCTCGGCAAAGAAGGTCCTTGCTTTATTTCTCTTTATATTACTCGAGTTAAGAACCCGCCTTATAATTAAAAAGTAATTACGTAATTTTTTAGTTTCATTTCTATTTATTTACTCATTTATTTCTTGCACGATATATCCCCAGGTGCAAAGTACGTGTTGAAGCTCGACGATGACGTGTTCGTTCACACACCTGCTATGCTGGAGTTCCTATCGCACGACTTATCCCCCTGGGGTGCGCGACGTTTGATTCTCTGCGATTCAATGGCAATGGCGATGGTTAAACGATCATGGAGATCGAAGTGGAGGGTATCACCGTTAGAGTATCCTGGTAAAACTTATCCCGTTTATTGCGCTGGTTGGGCGATTATTTATTCACCCGATAGTGTTTTTTTACTGTACAGAGAAGCTCAAAAAGAATCTTACTTCTGGATAGACGATGTTCATATAACTGGTACTTTAGCTAAAAAAGTTAATCTTACGCAGACCCCGTTAAATTCTCTTATATTAAATCAGGAGAGGATGAAGGCTGTATTAGAGAAACAAATTTCACCCGGTGACTTTTTATTCGGTCCAGCAAATATGGCGGAGTCTGATATAAGGGCGCTATGGTACGTCGTTACATCGAAACCATGGCCTAGTATTAATTGAGGGGCTTGAAAAAATTTAGTCACATATTTAAATATACATGTATAGAATAAAAAGTATGGAGAAGTAAAAAAAGAAAAAAGAAAGAAAACTGTATGATATCTAAAGCAATGCGGGACTTGATGGGAACTTTCACCAATTTTCGTGCAGATGGAATTCTATAAGAACGTTCTCGTTATCACGATAACGTGAGAGGGGATAAAAAATGTTAAAAAATTAGAGAGAAACTAGGGAGGGCGGGGGAAAAAAAACAAACTATTTTCTAAACCCCGCAACAGGGTCCATTACTCTTAGATAAAATAAACTTTACTATGGAAAATTGCTGTTTAAAATTCTTCAATTCAAAGTTTCTTTCACATCCGGTGTTTGCAACGTACATTGAGCCTAATTAATGAATTTTTTTTTCTCTCTTTTGCCAGAGACAAATTATAAAGTTCTTGGAAACAGAATGTGATGTGCGGTTATAAATATAAAAAAAAATTAAAAAAAAAACGAAAATACAGGTCATGTGGTTTGCCATTGATAAACCAAAAAAGGAAAAAGAAACACTTGAGAAAATGGAACGTTGCCGCTAATTAGATAATAGAATAACGATATTAAAATTGCGGATGTTGCGGCATGGGAAAAAAAATTGCATAATTGTCTACGACGACGAATTTAAAAAGTCTCGCTTTCCTTTTCGCTGTTTGAACGCGTTTTCTATTAATGTGGGACCGTTTAAAAATTTAACATCGTACAAAACGAACAACAGCTGATGATATTTGTTTAAGGCCTGACCCTACACACTGAACTTTATGGACACCGAAATATGTTTGTTATAATTTCTTATGCGCAGACTGCAAACTAGCCGGAAAAATTCGTTGGATTGGTTCTAATATTCGATTAGGTATATATTTATATTTTCTTATTTGTATAGAAAATAAAAAGAAAATTAAAAAAGTAAACCAAAAATTTATATTTAAGCGTAAAATCTCGAGCGCGGAGCAGTTCGTACACGCGTTAAAGGTATTTACACGAATGGACTCACTTATGTAGTAAATGATCATGTATGTAATGTGATTTTGAGCACGATGACATAAGAAAGTGATTGATAATGAGATTTGTGATTGCCATTTTAGTTTTCTTCTTTTCAATTTCCAATGCGATGAACTCATGGTATGTATTTAAGTACATATATGTACCGCCTTTGTATGTGTATATTATGTCGTGTATATATGTATAATGTATATCTATATATCTATATATATTTTTTTTTAGATTAGATAAAACAGAGAATGAATTACGATAAGAAACGAAAGGAAAGAAAACAAAATAATAAAATATTAAAGAAAAAGAAATTTAATTAGCAAATAAATTAATTATTAATATCGATTGAAGAAGAAAACAAAAATTGCAAATCTAAACGCGCACCTACGTATATATATATATATTCATTCATATACAAATTAATCATCTCATTGCATTTACATCATAAACATAATAGGAATAATTATATATATTATATAGATAGGAATTTTGGGTACGTATGTCGCCTGACCAATTATTTCTGTTCGGGTTTATTAAAATCGAACATAAATAATACATGAATACCTATATGAATATACACAATTAGTTACGTAATAATTATCTATGTATCACGCACGGTTCGGATTGGAGTATCTTAATCTATGGTGTGCATCGGTTATGAGAAAACCAGATGCGAAGCTAGAGAGAAAAAAGAAGCCAAAAAATCAAAAACCAAAAAAAAAACATTTTCAAATCGAAAGACCAACGTTTTAATTCGATGATAAATCAATAATTACGTTATACGTATAATATATAAATAGAGATGCATTGATATACAAAAGTATTTGATCGGAAATTTCATGTTTCGATAATCTATGAGTGTAGCGGGTACTGCATATTTAGAACTCTAATAAATAGAGCCAAATGAATTTCGATCTCATATTATTGTAGTTCGATTTTATGGAAAGAGGTTGATATAATTACATATATAATTATAAATAGTCGAAATAATTTTTGACGATGAAAGTTTTTCAGTCATGGAGCTTATTAATCAGGCGACCAATAATAAATGAAGTACCTTATCTGTGTCATGTGTTGTCGTACCAGCGTAAGTTGAAAAATAAGTTATACATATATGATCAATTATATAGATATACATAATGTAAAAAAGAAAAACTAAAAGCAAAAAAAAAAAAAAAAAAAAAAAAAACAATCGAAGAAGAAAAAAGAAAACTTTTATGGAAGGAGAAAATTTAAAATATGCGAACGAAAAATATTAAAAGAATTGTAAAATAACTCCAATCTTAAAAATTAATATGATCATCGTACTTACATTTTTTATAGACGAGCGGGCAAATCGGCTGCAAATTTGAATTAATAGTAATAACCATTATTAACGATCATTATCCGTTTTATTATCATTATTATAATTCTTGTTGAAGTGCGCCTAAGAAATATTGTTATTTCGAATAATGGATTCAAAGGTTGCTAGTCTGAGAGAAAAAGTTGACGGATCGAAACGAAGAAAGAAGGGTCGCGAGATTGAATAAAAATTGTAGTTGAAATAAACAGCTTTACAAAAAAGAAAGAAAAAGAAAATGAAAAAAAAAACAAAAAAAATTCTCGAAAATATTGTAATTATGTTATAATTTAAATCATGTGGTTATTTCACAAATGACTGGATAATTAACTCTATACTGAAATGAGATTATAAGAATAGAAATTAATAGATATGATAATAAATTATTAATTGAGAAGAAAGACGAAGAGATAAGAAAAAGAAGAAGAAGAAAAAGATATTATGAAGTGTGCTGTATTGATTTTGTAACTTAGAATATACTTCTTTATAAGTTGCAAAATCGATGTGCAACTATTTCCATAAACCAGATAACTAGATAAAATTATTCACTCGGTTACAATTGTAAATAATTTATCATCTCATATATTTCTCATCGTGAATTTATACCTTCAAGCCCTACAAACTTCCTTTCTTTCTCTTCAGTACTTAAAAAATGAACGCTATCTACATAAATAAAATATGAGAATTTCACATACATGCGAAACTGTCTTATGTAGGTATACGAAACAGATCAATCATCCCAGTACGATGTTATCTTCGCTATTTTATTTTTATTTTTATTTTTATACGTCGTCTTTCTCTTTGCACAAGTTCGCGTTTTTCCTTGTTTTGCTTTAAATACCTAACAAACAAAACTAATGTATTCCTGTTCTTTTTTGCGTTTACAACATCAATCGATTCGTATAATTTTTTTTTTCTCTTTTATGTTTTTTTTTCACAGCACGGTACGACCAGTTTTTCTTATCCTGATCAGCTGAAATATCAGAAATTTTGAAAGCGAAGAGATAATATTTTCTACCCCTTCATAATCGACGTCCACGCATGTCTTCACAATATCCACCCCTCGAATCCGAACCCCCTTATGGTCCTCCACGCGCGACGCCAAGAGGTCTGGAGTTTTGCCAAGGGAGAATATTTGTTGGGTCCAGTAAGTCTGGTCTACACATTTAATGGCTCTCTACAATTCATGGAACAGATATCCTCAAGTCGTGTGACGTTAAGGTCAGGGAGATAAACTACCACCACCACCCCCACCCACTCTTAATACGAAACCATAAAACCATACTAAATAAGCTATAGATGCTGGAATTTGATGCGAGTGGGATTATACCCAAAGGTATTAAATATTTGTATTCAAATATTTTACGTATATTACGGATGTACCAAAGCCAAAACGTATATTTACCCACGATATTAGGCGTCTACGTTAAATACACACATATTTTTGTGTGTGTGTATTTTTTATTTTATTTTTCGTTCGTTTTTTTCACCGCTCACAGTTTTTGATGTGAATATTCTGCCCGTGGGTTAATTTCCCGGTACAATATGTGTGCATATATAGTGCGTATATGATAAATTCTGATATCCTATGTTACGATGTATACGAGTCTCTATGGAAATTTGCTTTAGATTATTTAAAAGCTTGTTAAAGTTTTTTTTTTTTTTCCGTTTTACTCTCCTGTTTTTCGATATTCTCGTTCGATGTATAAACGAGTTTGACTGGAATATACGTTTGCCGAAAAGGTGGTTCAACGCAGCTCGGCTTTGGGGATCGGTCGATCGAAAGCTCTCGAATCTTGTTCGAATCCATCCTTCAAAAGCTTCATCCCACAAATCCGAATATAGAGGTACGTATATGCGTGCTTTATTTATCCCATGTACAAAACAATTCCGGATACCATATATACCTTGACTATACTATACGTAGGTATGTATATCGGCGCTGTACTGCAGGTTATCATCAGCATATCAATTATGTATAGCAATTATGCACGTATACGTACACGTGTATACTTCATTATTCAATCGAGAAATAAAATAAAATAATATAGTGGAAATTTAGCATATCAATCTGGTACAGGAAATTGATTCCTGTAACAAATTAATTGGTAAGCAAAACGCGACGTTCTACCTTCCGTTTTGTTGTTTCATCAGGAATAATAATATTTTATGTATGTAGGTAGGTATAAACGGCGAGTGATGCGTCATATGGATTTGACAATACGCTTCTGGTTTCTCTGGGAATATTCTGCAGTCTATGGCGATATGCGCTTAACTATATACATGCGTATAAATTTATATACGCGGTTTCTGGTGTATAATGTCATCATTCAGATAGTCATGGTAATAAATTCTGACCGCCGTCGAGAGAGAGAAATAGAGACGCAGAATCTTCGCATACAGAATTTACTGCATTGAAAAGTTACCGCTAAAACACAGAACGCATACATATACATTGCATATGCAATCGAATTAAAAACTCACTTGAGTTCCGGATTAAATTGAGTCGACGATAAAAACTGTTGCATCGCGGAACGTTTTGCATTTTAGTTCATATAAACCCAATCGTTTATCGCAATAACTTACTTAATGTAAAAAAAATGATAATTTGATAGCGATTGAGATTCCTATTCTGATTCATCAGACTTTTGATAATCAAATTTCATGCTAATTTTCCTCCTAATGGTTCTCTAACAAATTTTGAAATTGAAATCATACCCTTGTCTTCATTAGAAAGTTAGTCACAACTAACCCGCGTTACTGGGTAATAGAAAATTAGTCTGTTTTAACCATTTGAATGTACATAAGCCGGGCTTGCATATTATATTTAGATTCTCAACCCCGTTTGACCCTCATGTGCAATGCTGTCCAGGACCACGTAGGCGTACATTATGTACCGTTAAATTTTCACATACTACCTTATGACGTTGGCACACGTAGTCCCACCATATTTGAATATTCATGGAATGTTGGCTGTGGGGTCTGCCGGTTCTGGATTAGGGATGAAATTGGCATCAAAGTTGCTTACTACCAACATTCGTATCTACTCTATACTCGCACCTGAATTTCTAAGGGTAGAATTGGACGCTGGGGAATCTCTTTTTTCTTCTTCCTCCATTTTTTACTCTCGACGTGCAATTCGGAGAGCTACGAATCATGGCAGAGGTTAAGGACAGAGGTCATGGGTTGACGAGAATTTACTCCTGAGCTATATACCATCGCTTCGAATAATTCGTGAACGGTAATTATTACGAAATTTATTTGATCGGAAACAAATAAATCTCCTCAGCTAATTAATGTCACCTCTTCTCTTCGTCCTACGCGCGCTTCTTGATCTTTAAGGATTAATCGAGATGTATGTAGAGTTAAAAGTCCGGATGGTCTATTTGCTGTAAACTATACTTCGAAGGTTGGGTTTTGACGTAGGTCAGACCATGAATTTAACAGTTTCCGCTAATTACAGTAATTAACTCGAATAAATACGTAGGTGTATTAGTACCTTTGTATACCTTTGGGGGATGGTAGACTTCTAATTAGATCTTTGATTGCGATTTTCGTAGAAAGATTTCTCTTTACCTGCGTTGTTTATTTCTCTGATTGCAACGTTCCTCGTGCGTCGAAAAAAAATTATGAACAAAAAGCAGGAATGTTATTTTAAAAAGTTGTAGAAAAAGAAAAGGGAGGAATAAGTTTAACGGACTAGAGCACCTGCCAGGTCGATCGACCGCATCTAGGAGGAGGTGGTAGAGGGTTGCAGGTTGAGAGGTGTGTTGCGGTGCACAAGCAAGCAAATAAACGCCTCTAAATAATGCAGACTATATTAAAGGCGAAGAGGGTTTACCTTGATCCCGCAACGCCCCAAGACGATGTGTGTGCTGTAGCGTACTGTTTCAGACTTACAAGCTATTTAAGGAACTTCGCCCGACCCGGCTGACCCGAGTTAAAGTGCGAGGGTCAGGAATTTAATAAGGAATTTCGCTCAGCGGTCCTTCCAATGATAAAATACAACAGAATAAAGTTACATAAAGATGCATATTTGGTACAATTTTAATTCGTGTCCACTGCAGGGTTCAGTTTATTTCGGAAATTGGAATTTTGGAGACTCTACACCACTTCGCAAATTTTAGTTCTAAAACTTCAAATTCTCAGAAAGTCTTAAAGCGAATGATGTAGTTTTCGTGAAATCTAATCCTGTCATTCATTTTATATATCCTTGTGATGAAAAACCAAAAGAACTTTCATCATCGGAGTCTCAGTTCTATTCGTAGAAATTATTATGAGAGCGTTGTCAGCGTACTCGTCACGCACACTGCGAGTTGATCGGTATATCGATTACTAATTGGGATAGTGAAACGTTCAAGTTTAGATCGGTCGTTTATAACGTTCTCTGATCAGGAACGAATCCTCGTTTCGTCGCAGGTAACGTAAGAAGCCCACGATTTTCCCCTCCGAATAAATTCCCGCACCTTTACGTCTATAAAACAGCGAATCTGAAGGTTGCGAGCTTTTCAGAAAGCAGGTCACCCGGACAACTTTATACCTCCGTATATAGATTTATATATATATAAAATATACGTACTTCTAACTTCACCTATATAGTATATATTATGAGTAATGGTAGAGACTGAAACAGCTGCTGCGTTCGTTTCCTCACACATCTATGTATATATATATACTTTCTATATATATACTTTCCTTTAGATGCGTCTAATAATAGCGAGTCAAAAGTTTACAGAAGAAAAAGTGCACAGTCTATAGAATTGTTTCTGTCCCGGTTTTAGATTCTGACGTCAGTCGATGACCTATGAGGGCTACGATGATAGCTATACCTATAATGTTAAGAAAACCGAAGGGATGAGTAAAAAGGTGGGTCGAAGACTTCGGTCTTAGAAATTTTATGGCCGATGCTTGCTGTTGCTAAAAATATTATTTCACATAAATTTTCTCAAATCCCCATCACGACAAAAGATTCTCATAGAAATTTTACGAGCTCTCTCAGTGGCTGCAGTTGCGCAATGAATTTTCAGTTCCCTTTTTTCTTGTGATACTTTCCACTATTATGGGGAATTCTTGCTGGCGATGAAAATTTTATTGATGTATTTCCACATATTTTCGTACCGGTTAAACGAGATAAGAGAAAATCTTGTTTGGCCACCGACCAAATCTTTTAATGTTTTCTCGATTCTGCGTTTTTTTTCATGACAATTTTAACTCGTATATACCTGGGGGTCGTTGCGAAATATCACGTATGTATAAGATTTTTTTTACTCTGTTTTACAATAAGTAAAGTCGCGGTTACACCTCGTTCAAAATTAGAATCAAACGACCCACAAGTGTAACGTTGATTGTAACTCTTGCATGCGGTGAGATATTTATGAATGCAGTTTGCGAACTACTGAAACACCGTGTCTGCAATATTTATGCGCGTTATGAGCTGCAAGAGACATTTTATACTCATATATATTTCCTACAAAATGACAAGATAGAAATAGTTGAATATCGTAATAGAATAGTATGGATGAACCGCTGTGTCAGACGAAAAAAATCGATCAATTTGATTTCAGGGAAAACAATTATGGACCAAAATTTGGGAAACCGTTCGAGTATCGATTGATCAACATGAAAGTAGAGCGCGAAGTTGCCGATAGAAAGCTTCACTTTTCAAGGGTTGAAATAGCGTCTTCTTGACCGCCACCAGGTCGCGGTAGCGTTCAACCACCCCTAAAGAGATCTGCAATGTTCACGCACGATCATTGTGTTAATTAAAATCGAGTAATCAAGATAGAAAAAGAAAAACGAACAGAAAATGAGATTAAAATATTCTCTGCAGAAGTTCTTAGCAGATGAGTTTGAGATTAAAAAAAACAAGACTACAAATCGATCTAAGTTTTGTGGATAGACGTAGTTTGGGGTGAGCGAGGATGAAGGATGCGATAAACGCGGTTTGAACTTGGCATAATAAAACGAATGTGTATATCTGACGTGGTCATTCGGATCATATCGATAGTTGAAGGAAAAGTATAAGCCACGTAGTACAGACATACATACGTGTCTTTCGGCTGATGATTCCAGGGTCAGGGAAAAATGTGTAAAGGTCAAATTTGTCTCGAGCTGTTCTTCATAGTTGTTGAGTGGAAATATGTATATCGCAAGTTAAAGCAACTGTTTTATTCTCATATGTAATATTTACCCACTCCGGTAGCATTGTACAACACTATAACTTTTCCAACTCAAACTGTATAACCAGAACTAAAACTAGAACTGAAACTAGAACTACAACTGGAGCGGGGGGAATTATAGAAGCGGAATTTTTTCAACCCCTCATACTTTGACAATGTACGCGAGCTACCACTTCTATAATATATAAATTATGTGCCATCGACATTTTAGGCTGAGAAACCTTTTAACGATACCCTATATCCACATTACTTATACAAGCATTGAAACTTATCCAAATAATTAGGTTGGTTTTTGAAGATCAATTTCGATTAGTTTCCAAACAAAATTCTTTTTATACTCACGTGTATCGTATAACAGAGCTATGGGTTTTTTTTTTTTTTTTGGTTTTCAAAAATCTTGGGAAACCAGTGTAAGGTGTTCTTAGAAAGTATAAGAAAAAAATGTTTTGTAATAATTGCTTTTACTAGAAATTTTTTTAATTCTATTGACGTAGGATCTTTTTTTGCATCATTTCTTTCTGAAATTATAAAAGTTTTCTAATATTTGTTGTAGTGAAATGGAATCTCTTCATCTTCCATTTGATTCTTCCACCCTGTTTGGCCTAGAAGAACTTCTCTATTTGTGACGAGGCTATCCAGGTCATCCAGTCTGTCATTACTTGTGATACTAAAAATAGAAAACGGTGGAAATATGACATCCTCACCATGGAAACATATAATACTTCGCAGGGGGTATTCACCCTTTCGTGTACTACGCAAGGATTATTTTTCACGATCTTCGTAGCGATTCAGGTTCGCAAAAGTTGAATCAATACTTTCGAATAAACAACTTCGTACTATTATACGTGCATCGAAACATTTAGGGTGATATGTGGAGGGAAATTACACATAATTATTTTGTATTTCATTTTGACTCTGCGATTTTTTGATTCATCGATGATTTTTATTTATCGCGGGGTTACGAAATCTGAAACATGTTATTATATTATTCATATTTACTGACACAAGAATATGAAACCAATTCACATTGAAAAAAAAAAAAACTTTTATTGGACCACGTATCATCCTACGGGCAAAATGCGGAATGAACAACCTGATAAAATATTCAATATGTTATTGACAACTTGTTTACACCATAATGTTGGATTTCGTGCAATGATTTCCGCACAATAGTGACATCCGCTGAGTATATACTTATCTGATAATGGATATAATGGAACAAACGAAAATAGGCGATTTTTTTTTCCTTTTACGAGCAGTTGCGCAAAGAAAAAACCAAAGTAAATATGCGGACATGCGCCTGTAACAAATAACTGACACCAATTTGGGGGATGTACAATTCTTGGATCTTTATGTATCTATTTTTATGTTACCCACATTATTTCAGCAAAAATGCTTATCTTTTCTTTTTACTTCCGAGTTTTTCCACCGTTTAAAACATACTTTCGATTTTGTCTTCAATCAAAGTTGAATCAGAATTATTGTTTTATGTCAAACGGAAACTGAAATTTATACTTTGCACCGACACAGTATAAATGTCGGGGGGTTGTTTTTTTTTCTTCACAGGAAAATAACGCCGTATGATGACAAGGGGGTAAGAAAAAACAATAAGGCATCGCGATCGAACGAGGAATGGCTAATCATGCGAGGGGAATAATAAAGATTATCGCTTCGAGCCATCCGCGCGATAAATAATTTTGAGGAGGAATTGCGCGCCTTCGTTGTTTACCCTTAATATACCTATATATTATCTTAGTTCGGACGACGCTCGTATTTCTGAGCGCCGCGACGCTCGACGTGGTTGCTCGTATTCATCGCGTCCGCTCCGTCGACGGAACATCGTTCAAGGTGACTACGATATCTGTTATTTTTTTTATTTTTATTTTTTTCTGTTTCTATTTCACCCTACAAATACCATTAGCACCCCTCTGGATTTTACACGCATTTCTAGAACCGTGTATATCAGATATCCCAACTATAATCTTCCTCGTAGATTTTGTTGTTTTTTTCAGAATACCCACCGTAATACTATAATAATTTTTGCTTTTTTGTGTAAAACTTTTTCGGTTTGTACTCTGAATTAAACTAATAGCTTTCGCACGAAAGTTCGGAACATAATTTGACGTCGGTAGAGATTATCCACCTTATCTGAATCCCTTTTTTTCGTGTTCCGTTCAGATAAGCGGCGTATAATTTAGGGGTTGAAACGTCAGTGCTTCGTTTTTGCTCGGATAATTGATGATTTGTAAAAGTTGATACGTGGGACACGTGACGCACAGAAAAGTTACATATTATTTTGATTTTGCATCAAACTAGAAGTAGAAAAAATTCAACTGAAACATAATTATTGTGACTACTTGCTGAATATTAAAAGAATAACTCTAATATGAACTTATTTTTATTACTATCATCAGAAAAGATATTCTTGTTTGAAAGTATTTTTGAAAAAAAAAAAGTAATAATATTGGGACAATAATTTGAAGAGATATCATATTGATTGCAATTTTACCCGATAAAATTATCTATGTCAGTTTATATACGTATAATGTACAATATATGTACATGGGTATATTACATCTGTGAGGCGTTGGCTGATCGTAGGGAGGATTTTATTCCCTTAGGTTATCGTGATAAAAGCAGTCTGAATCATTTGTCCAACGCGTATATAAAAAAAATATATATAGTATGTATATTTTCGTATAGGCGGTTTATATTATGTATATAAATGTGCATATGTGTGCGTCATATCCATTTCGAGAGAAAAGTTCTCTTGAGTTTCGCTTTCCCATTGAAACCTGAATTATCACGTTTCTGCTGCACTAGCTGTTGCGCTATATTACGAGATATCGAGATGATGTATTCAGAATATATTGCAATTCTGGCATGTGGGTTATTATATTACGTTCATTATTATTATTGCATTGCATAAATTTTCACACAAAATTCAAATGGAGGTGCATTAAATTTCACTCATTCATGTCGTGATAAATTCGTTCTTTTTTCGATGCTGTACGCTATCATTTCATCCAATCCGTATATGTAGGTTAATCGATCAATTTGATCACATAATTCGCTTGTTGGATTTGCAAAATTCTAGTTTTACATTTTTCATATTTTTTACCTGCAAGCGCGTTTTCATCCAAAAAAAATTTCGTCGCACATATACAGTTAGGAATAACCTAGACACCGGGCAATATAATAAAGCGTGAAATCGATTACGTCTATAACTTATGTACGACATGTATATGCTTATGACGCGTACATAGAGTCCGATGAAAAATTAAGTAGGTATTATTTAACTGGACTTGGTTCATCGGAAAGCAATATAATATAACCATACGTCTGAAAATGAAAACTCGACTCGTGACGGAACTACAATCATATTTATTTTTCATACCCTATAGCCCATGACCTTATGAAAGAAAGCATGGATATTTCACCCACATCATTTATGAAACACTCGCTTTTATGTACATACCTATGTGATGTTATATACCGAGCGTGGGAGTTGTAGTTGTACTAACTAATGCAACAAACTTGTTAACTAAAATTTACATCGATATCGATGAATGTCACGTAACGTATACCAATAATGTATAAGTTTTTAAGTTATGTGTAATGTGGTGTCATTCGTATCGAAGTAGAAAATATTATTTTTACTTCATTGTCAGGTGAATTGTCAACGAATGTACATCGCTACCCTCGGCGACGAAAGTTGAGCAACTCAAAATTGAATAGCTTTCTTTGGCCTGTCGAAATTTCTAAGTTATTTCCAAAATCATATCGTAGATTGCCATTAAAATTTTACCGACACGCTACAGACGGCTCGATTCAATGATATAGTGTACGACCTGTGATGAATTTGATTTTCTGATATCGTTCTTTTTTTTTTCCCTTTGTTTTTGGTTTCTTTTTTCTTCTATATTCATCTTCAGGTGGCGGGATTCGAGGCTCGTATCAACCCGGCGGAAATTTCACTTCCGTTGACAACGATGAATAACGGAAACAATGCTGTCATCAGCGTCAACGGGCGTCCCGACGACATTCGGAAGCGAGTTATCGGAGGTGAGAATTTCAGTAACCGACGTCAAAGTGTCTCTAAATATATATTTATTATGCACGGTATCCATTGACCTCACCCCTAAAGACCCCGTTACATTCACTTGCGATACATTTTCTCTCGCCAGCCGCAACGTCGATTAGAACGAAATGTAGTTAATTTTTTTTTTAATTTTTTTTTTTCATAATTAGCGTCATAAACTATAGAAAATCGAATTTAACGAGCTAGCCTACGAGTTTCAGATCTAATTTTATAATAATAAAAAACTACGCAGCTACTCGAATAAGAGACAATTACATATCCACACACACGCGTAGGTGCAACGTTAGAATTTACACGTATGAAATATACTAATGACCAGTTCTTGGTCAGGTCAACCCAGCACGCAACTTGCGAACACACAACACAGGATAATGTACGATCAAATTGTACAGGGTGTTACAAAAATGATACAGACGCCACCCCTCGTAGAAAGATTCATGTTTTTTATGCTTTTGGCTAAAAAAAAGTACATAGAAAAAATATCCATAGCAAGTATATAAATCGTTAATCTATAGTCAATAAATTCAGTGGTCGATATTAGGGTGACTCGAATATTTTCATCTTTCCATTGGTTTTTTCATTATCGCCATAATTGGATACAGTTACCAAATATTTTTTAGACGAGACAAAAGCCTCGATCTACCTCATTTATATTTAATCAGATTTTTTGAACGTGAAAATTTGCGGCCATTTTGAGGTCCAAATGACTGAAAAACGTGGCGTCTGGTTGAGACCATTTTTGGGACAACCTGTAGACGCAGGTGACCCGCGTCCAAGTGTTTTGTGTAGGTAGAAAGCTAGTGTTATATCAGCAAAGTAAATTCAACACGCCTGCGCTTCGGGGCATTAGAAAAGTGGGAAATGTTATTGTATATAATACGTTAAATTAGTATTGGTCATGTCTCGTACCAGTTCGGAGAGATTTTTTACACAGCGATCGAGAGTTTCGCCACCAGTAATAAGCATCGCAAGTACATCGAGGCAAATTTCTATGTATGGTGGAGGTAGGGTATTTTGTTTTACACTCTCGTTAATTTTTTCCTATGCACAATTATATAGTCGATAATTTTACCCTCTTCATATGCTGAATCGATTGCTTTTCAACTCGAATGATATTTTCAGTCTCTCATCACGTATGAAATCAGATTCACACCAAAATGACGTATGGTATAAACTCGTGCAAGTAGAACAGCTCGCTGCTTAGTCAGACCAAATATTATTTTAGGTCCGAAAACGCGTAACTGCGCATTGGAGTTGACTCGCTGCGTGTATTACCAGCATGTATAAGGCATCTCCTGTATAACATCATCGCGTACAACTTGTTGAATTTTAGTTTTTATCATTTCAAATTATTTCGAAACTTTAATCGTATTAGTTATAGACGTTATGCACACCTTATATCGTTCGGTATTCGAATACCTACCCTATCTTGCTTCTGAATATTTTTTGCAACCTACTATAAAATTCTATCACTTTGCAACGCGATTATGATGGCGCGAATATGTTGGACTTTGGCATAGTAACGAACTATAGAATTTCTTTACAATAAAATTTATTATTAACGACAAGTACTTATAGTCCTGCGAATATATCGACGTAGAAATCGATGCAAACATTATGTTGCGATGTACCCAATGTACGTAGTTTCTTCTACAATTTCACTATCGGTCTAACAGACGCCATTTGTTGAGGTAATTGTACATTGTAAAGTACATAGTAGATTATATTATTCTCTTTCGTTCCATCGTTTTTTCAAGATCGAACTCCAATCTTAATTTTGATTCGATGATCTGACACAGAAATTGTAAGGAATTTACTGTAAAATCACGTCGATTTATCGTCATTGCCGTTGCAACGGATTTGCTTTAAGCCCGACTAATTTATTATAAAACGACTACTACGTCGATGTCTCCTACGTAGGGTAGGTAAGGCCATGAGCGGTATAATGAGCGTGAAAAAAAACAGATGTTTCCATTCAATCATTTTTATATACAAAAGATTTTCATTTGATATAGCTACAAGATATATCGAATCCTATTATCTTTTCACTGCGGTACACCGTTTCAATTATGTTCTTTTTTCTTTGCCCCCAGAAGTGACTTCCCCGCAAGTATAAAAAACACATACTACCTACGTATACGAATAAAAACGAATGATTGAGCTTATTCCGATCGAGAATTTTTCCCACAAGTAGAATGATGAAAAAAAATTACGTGCGCAGGAAAATCGAGTTGAGCAAAATACGAAACTTCATTTTTGGTTCGATGCATAAAAAACTGTTTGAAAATTTGAGAGTCCTGTATTGGCTATGGGCTGCGGGTTCAATAACCTCGAATCAAAATTACGCGGGATGGGTGGATTTTTCCTCGGTAAGTGGAGAAGAACGGGATATAGTTTGGTGTGACGTAGTTACGGTAGCATCACAACCCCCCTTGGCGCATGTCTGTTCCTGAGGGTTGGCTAGGTGGCCAGGACCAAGAATGGCTAGTGAGCACTCGGCGGCGAGTCGGGATGAATGTATACTTATTATTATCCCTTTTCTTTTCCTAAAATCGCGAGTTTAACGAAAAAAAATTTATTCTGAGACCGTATATTTTTACATTGCACTAAATATTCGAAAGGGTTAATTGTTAGACGGTTAAATAGCACGGAATAAAAGCGTTGGAGTCTCGGGATAATTTACACTCTGAAAATGGCTGATGTTGATGAAAAACCGTACATAGCATCTGGTATGTCTGGCATAAGACCAACATTTTATTGCGTAGATATTCATCATGCTTTGTATGTAAGATGTGATCAACCCCTAGTTATTTTCCTCTCTCTTTCAGGATCCGTAAAAAAAAAAAGAACAAGAGAAAAACTTTCCGTAAATTTGTATTCATTCCTGTGAAGACCCATTATCACATTATAATTACTACCTTCGTCACTTACGAAATTGTCATTTGAATTTTTTATTTTCATTCCCCTTATTCGCATGTTCTGGTTAATTCTATTTCATAATTTACGATCATTATCGACGTGTTACGCAGGATAATAATTAGCATGAAGTTTTCGATTCGATTCAGAATTTCTTTTACTGAAGATTTGCAGGTTTGGTGAGAGAAAAGCGATCAATGACCATTCAACAGTTTAACTAACAATCAGTCTTCTGTCAAGTTGATTTGCAGCAAGCGTATGGGATGGTCATCTTATACTCGCGCAAAAATGTATTATGGAAACGGTTAAAAGCGTTTTACTCTGTATTACGTCGTACTAATTTCATAGAAGTTGCACGCGATAAATGTACATCGATCGCAAAGTGCAACTGCATGCGATTCTAGTTTAGTGACTCACTCTAAATAGTTCACACTCATATTAAGTAGAACGATCGTCTATGAATAGAGCCAAATCTGATTCACTTAGAATGTATACGCGAATTACTTCAAAAGCTTTCGCTTCACGTGGGTCTGAATAACGTAGTTTACATGTTAGTTGAATCGCATTAACCATGGAAAGGAAAACGTCTTCGAGTTACATTTGGAATCAGGTATAGAATCATTGTACATATACACCATGTTGAGAGGACGTCTCGCAATTTCATTTCTACTATCGTTTTTCGTATTTTCATTTATGAAAATTCAACAAAACAGAATTGAGAATAATGTCCGGGCGTCGCTGTCCTGAAAGCGTTCGCGAGTTTTACGATAAAATGAATTCATTGTTTCAGCGGAAGAGAGAAGACCAGATGATGCCACGACGTGCGGTAACATTCTCGTCGTATTGTCATGGATTGTCGTCGTCCTTACAATGCCGTTTTCTCTCTTCGTTTGCTTTAAGGTAAGAGTACGACGATAACGAAATTTCAAAGTTATATATTTCGCAGCGGATCGCACAGAAAATTATTCAATCTTCTTTTCTACGTCGAATTGTGTCATCGGAATATAATTGGAAACTGGACATAAATATTTAAAAAATATTTGCGGAGAGAAAGCTGTTGAGATTTTTTTACCAGCCCATCTATTTTCTGTCTATCGATTGCACGGGTTTTTTCGCCGTTTATAATTAAATACTATACTTTATTTTACACAGATTTTTTGTTTTTCAATTATAGGCAATCTGAACTCCATGAAATTCAGTTTGGTATTCGGTATAAGAACCGTTGGGATTAATCTGTATTTAATATTTTAGGTCGTACAGGAGTACGAGAGAGCTGTGATATTCCGGCTCGGTCGGCTTCTATCCGGAGGTGCAAAGGGCCCAGGCGAGTCGTTAATTAACGTTAATTAGACTAATAATTCATGAAAATCCCTGCGAACATTAACCTGCTTCTTATAGTGCGGCTCTCGTGTTTTCTCGAAAGCTTACTAAACCCGAAGTTTTTGATCCGTTGAACAAAAAATCATGAACAGACTCAGGGTGGATTATAAATGAAATTTCAAATACGAGCGATGAGGCATTTTCCTTTGAATAATTGAACTGGGCAAAAAATTGTACATAACGCTCATATATTATTCGGGTAGAGTTGAAGAAAAATTGTTTCCGCAGGCTTCCGAATTACCAGAGATCGAACTCCATTTGATATTCCAACGTGAATTGGAATGAAGAATTCAAGATTTCATGCATGCCTGGTGGACTCGATTCAATTAAAAATTCGATCTGTGTAGTTCCGATGCAGAAATAGTTCAAACATCTACCACATATTTTCTTGACCTCCACCATAGCCGCAAGAGAATAAATAAATGGATTCTCCCGTTTCGGTACCGCTTTATGTCATGTGATGTTGTCGCTGCTTCATCCCAGGTTGATAATCATTGGAAGGGAGAAAGTGGTATTTCAATTATTTTCACTCTGATGCTTCAGATAACCGAACGTCAAGAATCTTTTCGGTATTTATTTTCACCCGCAATTGAGCCGCGCGACGCCCAACACAAACAGCTGAAAATCGATTATCGGATTTTAATACACAGTCCCACCCTCTCTCTATTCATCCGCATCAACGAAATTAACCCTCCCTAATGAATTTGGGTTATCCACTTTGCAGGTGTACCTTTTCATTTATTCATTCATCTTCCTATTTCTGGAAACCTGTTTACACAATCTTTATTATACACTTTCAGATTTCTACCTAAATACAACGGAATATTGATGATATAAACACAATTAACCAAATTTACTTTGGTTTTACTAATTACCTATTTTTCTTTTTGCTTTTGCTTATTCAGGAATCTTCTTCATTTTGCCCTGCATCGATTGCTACGCACGCGTCGATCTCCGCACCCGTACCTACGACGTTCCACCCCAAGAGGTGAGATTGTCATGATTATTTTTCACCGATTCAGCTATCAATTTTTTTAATTTCTTCGTTAATTGCTTCGTTTTATTTTCAATTGTCATTGAGAATTCGCTATCCGTTATATCAAAGAAGCTACTCAAGAAGTCTGTCGGAAGTCTGCACCTTATCAATCTAATATAATTTTTTTTTTTCTGCGAAGATTGTAAATAAGGTTAATAAAATTCACGCTTCAGGTTCTCACGAAAGACAGCGTAACGGTGTCCGTTGATGCTGTGGTTTATTACCGTGTTAACAACGCGACTATTTCTATTGCAAATGTTGAAAACGCCCACCACAGCACGAGACTCTTGGCGCAAACGACCCTGAGGAACACGATGGGCACCAGACCGTTACATGAAATTCTTAGCGAACGCGAAACCATTTCCGGAAACATGCAGGTTGTGTATTCAGATAATCTGATTCTTTGTTCTGCTATTGGATTTATATTTGAATAATTCATGATAGATCATTTCTAACGTTTTTGTGAAATATTGACGTTTAATATTTCTGGATTTTTGTGTATATGGTTTATAAATTTCGCACAGATATCGTTGGACGAGGCTACAGACACCTGGGGGATTAAAGTAGAACGGGTTGAGATGTGAGTAATCATCAACATTAATTAGAATCTTGTACACCCCAACTTTTCACTAAATCTGATTGACGCTCTTCATTTTTCTACTAATTGCGCTACCCCATTTCGGGAATGATGATAAAATTACCTTCATATTTTAATATCATTCTTGTTTTTTTTTTCATTATCGAAGTCGAAATCGAATCTGATTGATCTATACTTGAATTAATTCATACACAGAAAAGACGTACGACTTCCGGTTCAACTACAAAGAGCAATGGCTGCGGAGGCTGAAGCTGCTCGTGAAGCACGAGCAAAGGTATGCTGCTTCATTAATGTTCTTTACCTAATCTGTAATAATATTAACATTAATTTTATCCGATTTCACTCGAAAATCGAAGGTAATCGCTGCCGAGGGAGAACAGAAGGCCAGCAGAGCGTTGCGAGAGGCATCAGAAGTTATCGGAGATTCACCTGCGGCTCTGCAGCTCAGATATCTCCAAGTAAGTTTTCTCCTTTTTTTTCAACGTCAATTTTGTTATCATTTCTTCACTGACATCAGCTTATCCGTCGTCCTTGAAATAAATCATTTCTAATTACGTTTCTCTGATTTATTATATTTTTTCAGACTCTGAATACCATTTCTGCTGAGAAAAATTCCACGATCGTATTCCCTCTGCCGATCGATATGTTGACTTACTTCATGAAGGCTAAGGAAGCGTCATAATCCCGCGCGTCTCGAAATTTGTCGAGACGTACCGATGAGTAAGAAATAATAATAAATTTCTTGTACTCGAATCAATTGGGTATACATTATACGTGGTATATGTGTATGGTAATACATTCTGAATGTAGTTTGAGTTGACGGAAAATTAAGTGTGCAGATAAAAAAAAGAAGTAAAGAAAACTGACAGCGATGTCATCGGTTACTATATAATATAGCATGTGTGTATTTGATAATTCATTATTAGTAAGATTACGTATAACGACGTTTTTAAATTTTCACTGTTTGCATATTTTGATGTAAGTTTTTTGATTCTCAAAACAATTACGGAATAATTGTTAACTTGGACTTTATTCTTCACAATGCAAATTCGATTAATTTGCTTGCTCATCCTCGTCGAAGACTGAAGCGAGGGTTAATTTCCGAAAAGAATAACCTAAACGGATTAGGTACGCGTAATGAAGGTCATTTAATAAATTTATAACAAGTAACAAATCATTTCTTGTCATTATGATTTTTATTACATCAGTACATAGGTACAATATACATAAATACAGAAATACAATAGTGATGCTCTCAAAAAATTCATTGTGAATTTTCATAATTATTTACTCCTTTTAGATATTAATATCATTGATCAGCATCAATTTTGCATCAGAAAAAAAAGTGTTTTTCTTTCTTATATACATAATATATATTACTCAAGTGTGATCCGCATAAAATTCTAATTGTCGTAATTTTACAACTCAAATCAGTGATTAAGACCAACGTTTAACGAATATAAAGCTATTGCGTAATTTGTGGAAACGAAATATAAGTATTCACATACACATACGAATATATTGTGTAAAATTAACCGTATCAATAATCACGTGACTGTTTTAATGTTAATCAATTAAGGTATATGTTTCCGATCACTCACTAATCTTTTTGATCTCACATAATGTTGTATGATAAATTGAGTCAGATTGTACATTGTTATTGAACCAGTTATCCGAATAACTATAATGATATAATGTATGTAAAGATTACAATAATTTCATGAAAGTATATGTATAATAATTGTGACGTGCTGGAAACGTCGAACCGTATACATGATTATACAAGTACATAAAAAGATATACATAATAAATTTGCAGGTAGTTATTTTTTCAACCGATTTACCATATTTGTTATTTACATCAGCCATGTGAATAAAATACTTTTACATTTGCTTCATAATCTTTTTTCGAACATCTTCAAAATCGGCAATGAGAAGTGCTGCCGAGAAGTTTGCATATGGAAATGTCAAGAAGATTTTAGCGAATATAATTAGGGTTTGATTTATTCTGTAGATGATTATTATGTATAGTGGTAAGTATGTGATTTGCAGTGTTTAGTAAGAAACAATTCGCCAATTGCGTGCAAAAAAAGATAGACCCTTGATATTTTTTCGGGCTAAAAATCGACATATTTGCAAAATCAATTGCAGGACACTTCTCCTACGTATTTTTGTGTGACGAACACAAATACGCCGATTAAATCACTATAGAATAAAATCCCATCAAGATATCCTTGATTTTTCACTTTTTCCCACGGTAAATTGGCGATAATTCAATCGATTTTGTAGATAGGTTAATTTGGCTTGCAGATTCGGATTCCTGAGATCAAAATACATGGGAATGGCATGTAAAACTCTTTGAAAAAAAATGTAGATTCCTCTTCCAGATTTTGAGAAAAACCTGAGGCTATATAGGCTATATAGGCTTGATATTTTTTGGGGGTAAAAATCGAAGTATTTGCAGTATTTGCGTAATTGCAGGACGCTTCTCCTACGTAATGTATTTTTTTACGTAACGAACACGAATACGTTGAGTAAATCAAGCTAGAAACGAATCCCATCGTGATATTTCAATTTTTTCGGCCGCAAGTCGATGAGTTCGCGATAACCTAATCGATCAATAATGCTGCAATTCAGTTTTCTTCCTGATTGATAATTTTCTTTTCTTCTGTCACAAAAGGAAAGTTGGCAGCCTCGAAGCAACTCCGCCCCGCATCAGAACACGAGACTTCGTCGGTTCGTCTGCATAATTGTTCACATTTATTGTAAGAGGAGATTTTTCTGATAAAATAAATCCATAATATCCCTTTCGATGTGTTGAAATTCAGTATCTCCCTTCTATTCATCCGTCACTAAACAGCGCCCTCAAATTGAAAGTTTAATTAACGTTGAATGCATCATCAACATCCTTTGTAAGCAACACATCACGACATCAGGCTCTGACTCGGACCACCTCGTCGCATGCATATCATAAGTATAAAACTGCGGCCGATCAGTTTTCATAAAATGGTCTCTTTGCTCACAATATGGCACGGAGATCTGAAAACTGATCGGAAATTTTTCTTTTTTCCTTTTTTTTTTTACTCTTTTTAGTAAAATTCATTATTAATCTTTCATACCGCAAATTCAGGCCTCAACTGATTGATTCGTATTAGTCAATTGGAAAAGTTTATCCGAGTTCGGAGCATGAGGTTAAAATCTAATCGATTGCAATCTGGAAACGGTCAATTATGTACGCGTAATTCGGTATTCGGTCCTCGGAGTATCTTGTATTATATGTAGATCCTTCTTTATGGCAACGGCAGTACGGCCGCAGCAACCGGAGCGGCGACATCAGCAGCGACATCGGTAGCAGCGCCCAGATCCTTGGAGAACAGAGAAAGAGAGAGAGAGAGAGAAGCGAGACAGAGACAGACGAAGGTATTATGACTACACGCAAAGATCAGTACGCACTTGCTATCGCGCCACACTTCTCTATTTTATTCAAGTTTCTCCGATCGCGTTGTGAACAAAAACGAAAGGAAAATCTTCCGAATCTTTTACTTGTTGAGTTCGCTTTCCATTTTTATAAAAATAATAGCTCGGGAATAAGTATTCGGTTTAATCTACATATTTGGAATAAGTGCTAGATAAACAGCAGCCATTGAAGGACCTCCTCTATCATTGAAAATTTCGTGAATTTCGTAGCTCGGACATATTTTTTTCTAAGCAGTGACATGGCCGTGTTCTTACCACCCTTTCTTAGTGGTCCCGATCGGTCCTCTTTTCGACCGGTAGAATTTTGGGCGAAGGTAATACGACATAAACGCAGAATTTTTATAGACTTTGAATAATGATTCGAATCGTTGGCGAGGAAAATCAAGATCCTTCTGCCAGAACTGAAACCTAGTTGCTTCCTTGTATTTTGAATTGAGAAAGTTAGTGTCATGGAATCGGGAGTAGGATATGATTTGTCGACGGGACTCCGAACGACTATACCTAATTAATTAGACATTTATAGATTCCCATATCCGTATACTTATTTGATAATATTCTAATTGATTTCGGTATAGTTCCGTACGTGTTTGAACACTACGAATTCTTTTGTCCATCGAATTAAGGGAGTTATCATCGGAGTTATGGTTTAAGAATATTCTTTGTTGTTACATTATACTAAACAAATTTATTCATATAGTTCAGGTGCAATTTACAATTTTACTCCATTTCTCAGATAATATTTTCTTATTTCAGGTTTATAATCGATGGTCATAGAATTGGCCTGGTTCTTCGCAGTATTTATTCAACTTCAAATTACGTTGTGGAGGAGTTACAGGGCATCGGACAATATTTCACAGGTATTTAAATTATTTACATTCTCCCTTTTCCAACCGACTTCCCGCTGGTATCGAAACGGGTCGTTGCGCAGACATCGCGAGATGCATGAGAACGGGGCGAAAACTGAAGTTAAGCGTTTAGTGGCGATAGAAATAAATCTCGGCATAGATTTTTATATGGTAGGTTTATTAGGTCTGGACATTTTAGAAAGGTTTTCTCGGCTCGCGCTTCAGTTTTTTGATCTTATTCCATCGTAGATGACGGGGAGCGATGCTCGCGGGGCTCTATTTCTTTTGAGAAATTTTTCAGTATTTTTGGGACATGGTCAGCTTTCCACAAAGCCCAAGTTCTCTGTCGTACGGCTTTCATTGTACTTTGACCACAATAATTCGTCCGATATTCACAGGGTAGGAAAGTAGGTATCTGTCGGTTGTACACGTTTATAGGGTGTATAGTGTCCCACCCGGTCCCACCTTTTACCTTAATACGTATAAATGTATACGACGTTGGTTTAACGTAGCCTTTATGAAATTATCAAAAAACGATTGCCCAGGCGCGATCTTTCGGACAAAAATTGCTTGGAATTTGTCTCTTCTGTGTTAGAGCTGCTCGCAACGCGCATCAAGCTGGTTTTTTTTCAATCCCTAAATCTGAATGTTCCCAAAAATTAATCGCGCTTTTTATTTTTCTCAAACTACTAATAAATTACTGGAAAATCTATGTGCGATTCAATCTTTGGCGGATCATGCCTATTCGTTATATTGAAGAAAAAAATGAACTTGCTGAATCAAAGAGTTTGAAAAGGGTACACCAAAAAGTTGAAGAATATTCTCCGTGAAGATAGAAATTCCCGCAAATAAAAAATCCTTAATACACCCAGCTGTATATTATGTATAATACATACCTCATTATTACGAGTTGCGAATTATAGTCTCCTGTTCAATTACTGCTTGCCCGAGAGCGCGTTGACCGGTCTTGGAAATATCTCGAAGTGTTACTCGTTCACTTTAGTTTACAGTTCAGGTCAGATTAACTTACAATTAGATCATTGTCCGTCTAGTTGGGCATGCACTCTCGCTCATTCAACGGTGCAACTCAGCTGTATCTTGATCCGATCGTCAAACCGATCAATCAATTCATTTCCTATACATATTGATGCGACCTCTTCATCGGCTGTACCTACTATGTCATAATTGATAAAACATACGAATCATCAAGATTAGGCTTTAGCCAACCTTTGATTGGTTTTAATATTTCGCCGAGCAAAATTTGGCCTCTGCGTATACGCTCATGCGAATAAAGATTTTTTTAAACTATTTCGATCTCAGGAACTCCAACCCGGTATCCAAATTAACTCGTATTTTGGATTTGGAAAGCTAGCGTCATAACTTCGGGCTAAAAGTATCCTTTGTTGGATTTTCGAACAATTACAATTAATTATATATTTACGTATCCCTATATATTCATATTTATCCCATGACAATATTTTTTAATTCCGGATCCGTGTTCTTACGATATAAATTTATCTATCTAGTAGATTGAGGAAGTTAGCGTCAGGATTTTGGCTTAGGAATTAAATGACATTGTTCGTTGTTATACTCTGACCAAATTTATTGATGTATTTTTTGATTCAATTTTACAATTTACTTTATTTCTTACTTAGTTAATTTCTTATTTTAGCTTTATGATCGATGGACATGGAATTTGCCTAGTTCTTCACAGTATTTATTCGACTTCAAACCACGATGTGCAGGAGTTACATGGCATTCAAGAATACTTTACAGGTATTTATGCGTTATGAATTAATTATCAGTCAGTATAAAATGATATAACATAATATGATATAATATAATATGACGTGATACAATATAATATAATATATTATAATACAATATAATATACATATATTTGTTATAATACGTATGATACAATACTAGCAATAATATATTATTACATGTACATCATTATTAATATGTTTCCGGTATATTCTAGGTACTTAATATTTCCCCTGCTGCCGCCGTTGGACGTCGTGAGGGCCCGGACTCCTCCTGTCCCCCGGGAGGAGTCCATCCGGGTCTTTAGACTGTCCCCTGGGACAAGCGTGGCCTCCCACCACCCCCGGGGGTCCCAGGGGATATAGTCCCTGGGGACGTGAGTCTCCTCTGTGGAGACTTACTTCCCTGGGGACTAGTCTTCGGAGGCTAGTCTCCTGGGGAGATGTCTTCGGGGATCTGACATGCCGAATCCCCGGATGTCAGATCCCCGAAGACATCTCCCCGGGGGACTAGCCTCCGAAGACAACCCGGGAAAAGGAGGCCTGACCCGGACGCTCTGTTTTTTGGTTCTCTAGAGAAATCACGAAGACGACTGTCCGCTTGGGACCTCCTTTTCCCGGGTTGTCTTCGGAGGCTAGTCCCCTGGGGAGATGTCTTCAGGGTCTTCCGGAGACATGTCCCCGGGGACTTGCGCCTCGGAAGACTAGTCCCCAGGGAAGTAAGTCTCCACAGAGGAGACTTACGTCCCGAGGGACTATATCCCCTGGGACCCCGGGGGTGGTGGGAGGCCACGCTGTATCCCAGGGGACACCCCCTCAAAACCCGGATGGACTCCCCCCGGGGGACAGGAGGAGTCCGGGCTCCCACGACGTCCAACGGCGGCAGCAACCGAAGCGACGTTGGAGTTGCACCCTGTAATATAAAGCGACAATAAGTTAGCTTGATATGTGATTTATTATATGACCTAGCATGTAACCTCATGTATAAGTTATTGTATGATGTATATGATTATTGAGTTTTAATAAATCGCAACAAATTATATAATAATATATTATTGTTTTGCCTTATTGGCGTATTCGATAAATTATATTATGGGCATGCATGAAGTTACTAAGTTCATTGGGTAATACTGGGTATTCTGATTTCATGAGGAGAAGTTTGAAAATCTTTTCTAAGGGGTTGCGATTCATATTCTTGGGACTCTCAATGATGAATTTCACTAATTGTAAGCACTCATAAAGGAAACAAGTTAATAAATCTAATTTCATGAGGAGAAGTTTGGAAAAATTTTCTGAGGGGGTGCAATTCATATTCTTGGTACTCTCAATGATGGATTTTACTAAGCACTCATGAAGGAAATAAGTTAATAAATTCATACCTCTGCAAAAGAAGAACTTGTATGTCTCATGTGTTGCAGACCCATGTAGACTGGACGAGGATGAAGGGAAGTTGACGTCGAAGACACTTGGTGATGTCCCGTTCAGAGTTCCAATCGATTGCCAGAACGACAAAGTTGATGCGAAGTCTGCAGACAGCATTGGAGACGACGCTTGAGGGGGACGTCGAGCGATGCTCGTTTACTGGAACAGAAAAAAATAATATGTTCAATTTCATTTGCGATGTGATGATCAATAATAATTGTATCAACTTTGTATCAATGAGTTAGATCAATAAATTTGTTCCGTATTAAACAACAAAAAAAACAAACAAATCGAGTAAATTATTCAAAAATCATCCAGCAAAATTCCGAGGAGGTTTTCAGAACCTGGTTGAGCTCATTTTGATAGTTTTCTAGTAGGGCTAATTGAATACGAGTTCGAAATAAATTGAGAAATATTCGCTCAAACGACTTCAGAAATATTTCACTTGTTTTGTTAAGGGGTTTTATGGGGTATTCTTAAATATTCTGAGCCCAGGAATCTATTAAATCTGTAAAACAAATTGATCTATCTATAAAATCGATAGAGATATTGCCAATTCATCGCTTTGAGAAAAGAAAAGATGAGGATATCACAATGAGTTGATTTTGATGTAATCAAAACCTCTGCGGAACGTAAGGTCTTATATAAACGTAAGTTCTTCGCATGAGAGCGATCTAGAACAGAATATTGCAGAAGATTCCGGACCCACTTATTATAAGATGTGAGTCTATGTCGCTAACTGACGATTTTGTCTGTCAACTAACAGCCAAATCTGAAATAACTCGACTATTCTCCTTACCATTTCTCACTCGTGACCTACAGAAGTCGATTCTTCAAACTCGATGAGCGACTGAAGATTTTTGCATAACGTTGAAGCCATCCGATGTGGAGGAAGCAAGCTTGGATCGAGCCTGTGTATTCTAGTGTATTGTGTATCTAGTGTATTCTCTCTCTCCTTTTGTTATCTGTCGATGATTTCTGAAAAAAAAAAAAAGTTCGTCATAAGCAAGAATGGTTTCATACAAGTTTTCACAGTTTCAGTATACGGGAGGAATGTATGAAAAATCGCATTCATATACAGATAATTGGTTTATTGACAGAAGATAATGACGTTAATAGTTTGATGTAAGGTACCGTAGAAAAAAGTGAAAAATCAAGGATATCTCGATGGAATTTGATTCTGGATCAATTTAATCAGCGTATTCCCGTTCGTTACGGAAAAATACGTAGAATAAGCGTCCTGCAATTGATTTCGCAAAAACTTTCGATTTTTACCCCAGAAAAACACCGAGTCTATGTTTGAAAGAGCACCAAAGACTATAGTCTTTGTATATTTTTTAGCGATTTTCTGAGCGATTTCGAATAGAATCTGAGTGAAAAAACACCAAAGACTATAGTCTCTGTATATTTTTGCAGCAATTTTCAATGGAATTTGACCGAAAAATCACCAAACACTATTTACAATTTTCAACGTCGAGTTTCCCATAGTATTCCTACCTACTTTGATCCCGAACGCTCAATAATATGCGAGTGAAAATACGCTAGCTTGACTTCATACAAAATTTTGTTTCTATCTTCTCCACATGTTTTCGATTTTTTTTGCAATATTTTTGATTAGGTACTGCCCGCAGGATCGCTGCGAGCGCCTTACTGTATGTAACCTCGCAATACACCCCTGTCATCGAATTCAGGTCGCCCGGAATAGGCGGCCGATAAAATGGGCGGTTTATTAGTTCGTAAAAAATCTGAAGGGAAGCGGAATAATCACGACTGCCTACCTTATCGGCCATCTAATCCGGGCAACCTGAATTTAATGACAGGGGTGTATTGCGAAGTTGCATTCAGTTAGGCGCTCTCAAAGGCTTGCCGGGTGGGGCTCAATCGAAAATAATGGGAAAAATTCTGAACTGAACTCTAGTAAGCGTAACTTCTCTGGCATATCATTGAGCACTCACAGGGTCTGAACAGTATCGAGTTGTTAATGAAAAACGTAAGATCATTACCTTATCTATAGAATTAATCAAGTTATCGACGATTTATCGATCTAAAAAGAGAAAAGTCAAGAATATCTCGATGGGATTTGATTCTAGATTAATTTGACCGGCGTATTCGTATTCGTAACGCAAAAATACGTATAGGAAGCGTCCTGCAATTGATTTTGCAAATAGTTCGATTTTTACGCTGAAAAACACCAGTCTGTATGTGTAAAAAAACACCAAAGACTTTGTACATTTTTGCAGCAATTCTCGAAAAAATCCGAGCGAAAGAACACTAAAGACTTCAGTTTTTGTATATTTTTGAACGATTTTCCGAGTGATTTTGAACAAAATCTGTGTGAAAAAAACACCAAAGACTATATTCTTTGTATGTGTTCCAGCATTTGAGAACACCGAGCTTATAGTCTCGGTTTTTTCTCAAACCCAAAACGAAAATCTACATTTATTTTTAGAGAGTTCTATACGCTACCTTCATGTATTTTGTTCTCAGAAATCCGAATCTGCAAGCCAAATTAATTTGTCTATAAAATTGATCGAGTTATCGCCAATTGACCGTGGGAAGAAGTGAAAAATCAAGGATAACTCGATTCGATTTGATTCTAGATTAATTCACCCGGCGTATTCGTGTTCGTTACGCAGAACTACGAGGAGAATTGAATTTGCAAATACTTCGATTTTCATCCAGAAAAAACACCAAGCCTATAGCCTCAGTGTTTTTTCGAAATCTGAGACTAAAATCTACATTTTCTTTCAGAGTTTCCTTCGCTATTTTGATCCAATTTCATCTTTGTAAATGGAGCCCCGTGATTATCACCCCCCGTCGTCTACGATGGCTCCGGCACGGTCAATAAGATCAAAAAACTGAAGCGCGAGCCGAGAAAACCTTTCTAAAATGTCCAGACCTAATAACCCTATCATATAAAAATCTACGCCGAGATTTATTTCTATCGCCACTATTCGCTTAACTTCAGTTTTCGCCCCGTTCTCATGCAACTCGCGATGTCTGCGCAACGACGCGTTTCGATACCAGCGGGAAGTCGGTTGGAAAAGGGAGAATGTAAATAATTTAAATACCTGTGAAATATTGTCCGATGCCCTGTAACTCCTCCACAACGTAATTTGAAGTTGAATAAATACTGCGAAGAACCAGGCCAATTCTATGACCATCGATTATAAACCTGAAATAAGAAAATATTATCTGAGAAATGGAGTAAAATTGTAAATTGCACCTGAACTATATGAATAAATTTGTTTAGTATAATGTAACAACAAAGAATATTCTTAAACCATAACTCCGATGATAACTCCCTTAATTCGATGGACAAAAGAATTCGTAGTGTTCAAACACGCACGGAACTATTCCGAAATCAATTAGAATATTATCAAATAAGTATACGGATATGGGAATCTATAAATGTCTAATCAATTAGGTATAGTCGTTCGGAGTCCCGACGACAAATCATATCCTACTCCCGATTCCATGACACTAACTTTCTCAATTCAAAATACAAGGAAGCAACTAGGTTTCAGTTCTGGCAGAAGGATCTTGATTTTCCTCGCCAACGATTCGAATCATTATTCAAAGTCTATAAAAATTCTGCGTTTATGTCGTATTACCTTCGCCCAAAATTCTACCGGTCGAAAAGAGGACCGATCGGGACCACTAAGAAAGGGTGGTAAGAACACGGCCATGTCACTGCTTAGAAAAAAATATGTCCGAGCTACGAAATTCACGAAATTTTCAATGATAGAGGAGGTCCTTCAATGGCTGCTGTTTATCTAGCACTTATTCCAAATATGTAGATTAAACCGAATACTTATTCCCGAGCTATTATTTTTATAAAAATGGAAAGCGAACTCAACAAGTAAAAGATTCGGAAGATTTTCCGTTCGTTTTTGTTCACAACGCGATCGGAGAAATTTGAATAAAATAGAGAACTGTGGCGCAATAGCAAGTGCGTCTGATCTTTGCGTGTAGTCATAATACCTTCGTCTGTCTCTGTCTCGCTTCTCTCTCTCTCTCTCTCTCTCTGTTCTCCAAGGATCTGGGCGCCGCGCTGCTACCGATGTCGCTGCTGATGTCGCCACTCCGGTTGCTGCGGCCGCACTGCCGTTGCCGTAAAGAAGGATCTACATATAATACAAGATACTCCGAGGACCGAATACCGAATTACGCGTACATAATTGACCGTTTCAAGATTGCAATCGATCAGATTTTAACCTCATGCTCCGAACTCGGATAAACTTTTCCAATTGACTAATACGAATCAATCAGTTGAGGCCTGAATTTGCGGTATGAAAGATTAATAATGAATTTTACTAAAAAGAGTAAAAAAAAAAAGGAAAAAAAAAAAATTTCCGATCAGTTTTCAGATCTCCGTGCCATATTGTGAGCAAAGAGACCATTTTATGAAAACTGATCGGCCGCAGTTTTATACTTATGATATGCATGCGACGAGGTGGTCCGAGTCAGAGCCTGATGTCGTGATGTGTTGCTTACAAAGGATGTTGATGATGCATTCAACGTTAATTAAACTTTCAATTTGAGGGGGCTGTGTAGTGACGGATGAATAGAAGGGAGATACTGAATTTCAACACATCGTAAGGGATATTATATTATGGATTTATTTTATCAGAAAAATCTCTTAGAATAAATGTGAACAATTATGCAGATGACGAGAGTTTTCTACGCTCTTTCGACGTCTTCCAAACGACGGAATCTGAATCTGCAAGGTCAAAATAATTTATCCATAAAATTGATCATGTTATCGCCATTTTTCAAATTTTTGCTCATCATTAGGCGCTCCTTTGTGGCCGCTTTAAACAAAAAATTAAAAAAATGCAGCTTATGATATTACAGTATTATTCAGATTCTGAGGAAATATAAAGCTGCTCTCGATCAATTTTTATAGAATCTTCTCTTTGCTCTAAGTTTCGGCTTACAATTAGAGATCTGATAAGTGATTGGCACTTTTTTTCTTTCTCTCTTCACTTTTTCTTTCAAGTCATTGAATCATAAACGAATCATCATTAATTCAATTTCATACAATAAATCGTGGCTTTAATTGTTCGATTGATAATGATCAGTTACAAAATGGTTTTCGGCCTAAGGCGTTGCGGTGGAAATCTAATGGATCGTAGCTAATCTTGGAACGATCAATCATGGGCGTGTAATTCGGTATACCGTCAACAGAGCATGTCGTCAATTTTTCGTCTCTGTAGCAACGGCGGTATAACTACAGCAATTGGAGTACCGACTTCAACAGCACCAACATCAGTAGCCACAACATCCTCAAAGGAGAGGTAGAGAGATTAAAGTATGACGGCTTTAGGCGAACATTGTCATTTGCCAAGTCAAGCGAACCTGACCCTTCCTGCTCCCTGCAAGCCACAAAAACCAGTACAGCCTCAAATCGATCGAATCAATACCCCCTCGTTCTGTTAGCTCACGGAGACAATCGATGAAGCTTCTGATGGATAAAGCCAACGAAAATATATTTATACTATTATATGTACTGTAACGCGGGATTCTAATATACCACGTTACAGTACATACTAGCCCGGGGAGAAGGGTACACGAAAATTATATGGAAAATTTCTAATAAATAAAGTTTTTATTTGAACTATTATTATAATAATTTTTTTTTCGGAACCCCGATGAGCGCAAAATACATCAGAAACCAGTCGCATTAACGACTTGGAGAAGTTTCACGTTTCGTACCAAAAAATTGAATTGTAACGCAGATTATCTATTTTCGTTTTATAATTCTATTCCATAGTCAATCCAATTGTGCTCTGAATTGAGGTGTACACAAAATTGTCCGTTGACGTAAAGATCGCTCAAATTAATTACTAAATTAAATTCATACGAAATTTCTACCTTAGATAATATTGTTCGTGCACGGTTGCTGGATGTAATCGAGGCAAAATCCTCTGTTCCCTACGTCATTCGGGGCCTCGATACTATCCGTGTGAAAAACCAGCCTGAATGGTTTCACGGTACCTAAAAATTCAATATGTCGATAACCAATTGAATGTACAGCTATGTGACTTTAAGTAGTATACCTTCGAAAAATAAAAAATAAAAAACTTACTCATCACATTTGATGCGTTGAGAAGCTGATTTTCAGCGTTAAAAGTTCCTCCGCAAATTCTATCTGTGCATTGAGATCCACTATTCGGTTGTCTCCCGACATTCGAAGCACACGGAATCATCAGCCAATCCGACTGACAAGCGGCACCCGTCATCGAGGATATTTGAGTCCCCTGAGTATTTCCGGTAAGAGTGAATGCGTTATTTCGCGGATTTTGCCGACCACCAGCCGCTCCAGTCGTTATTGGCATTGTCACTGGAAAGCCATTAAAATTTTTTTATTCTTTCTGCTCCCTTCCAATAATTTTTATATTCTTCGGGCGAGAAATTTCTTTGAGAATTTCAGATTTTACTTACGCTCTGCGTCGCTGCAAGGCATATATTGTATACCGCAAAAATTTCTTTCCATTCTAATACAGATGCTATAATCTTGATTGGAGAGTTGAAGTCCGGTATTAGGTTCGTAATTGAATGATTTAACTTTTCCGGAAACGCCAGTAAAATATTGAAGACAGCCTTCTTCTGCTCTATAAATAGTGCTGCAAGGTATTTGGGTGATCCTTACTCTCCAAGATCTAGCAAACGACGCCCCGCTTGTTACAAAAGTTAACATAACCGGGTTTGTTTGTCCGACTCCGGCGTCCACGTACACTGAGAACAACATTTAGTAAATTTCGGGTGATTTATTAAATAAATTTATCGTTTCCGAATCTACTTACTGTGATTTCCGTTATTAATTCCGCAAATCGGAGGGATTGGATTACCACCTGATACTATAAACTGATCGTTCGCACAGGCATTGTTCATCGGCTCCGGACCTCGAATATTAAACTGGTCAAAATCCAGACTGGAAAGTGAAGCAAAATGTTGGATGAAAAAAAAATATTCCTTCACTCTGCGTAAATTGTGTATAATATAAGTATTCAATAAATGTGAGTTAATTATAATTGCACTTCATACCGAAATTGGCAGACGTCCGGATGCGATTTAATAATTGTCAGCTGACAGGAATCCGTTCCGTCGAAACTAGAAGGATAATTTGCATTGACGAAGTACGTGTTATTGTTTGATGTCGTCTGCCCGCACGTAGCCGTGACTGAATAATGCGAAAAATGAAAATGATATTCAATAAGAGGTGACGAATATTTACCAGCAGTTGTAATTCTCTCACTGCACATCGCACACATTTTCCTGTCCACAGATATAATATTGTAACTCTCGGGCGGTCGAGCGGTAAATAAGGGAACAAATAAATAGATAAAAGATCAGTGAATGGATTCTCGTAGTGAATGGGCAAACACGATCAACGAACAAAACCAACTGGTTAAGCAATAAATAAAGGCAAATTCCGAAATGCAAGATTAAAATGCAAATAGATAAATAAGCAAAATCCAATGAAATGAGTGTAATAAATGCTTGAAATATAAGCTTGAAATAGATGTTGAGAAAATGCTATATTCTTTAAAATGCGGGCTGCTCGTCAGAAGTCAGGCCTCAGACTGACGATCGGGGTTGTTTACAAAACGAATATCGTAATCAAGAACAAAAAACTGTAACAAATAATTGAATATAATTTGGGGGTAGGTTTAGGAGGCGGATATAAATCAAAAGGGCATAGCCCGCAAATATAACAATATTATAATTTTTAATCATGCTTACGAACGCAACAAACGCCATAACCGTTCGCACAAGGTCCTACGGAAATTCCACCCCTAGATCCGCACTCCGCTGCTGCAACGCAAGTTCCATTTTCACCGGTCACTCCGCTACAGATATTGTTGTCAAATTGAACGAGAGTAAACAGCGAAAGGACTGAAAAAGGGTTCGAAATTATCAGGGTAAACGATCACGAGGGAAATTCACATTAGTTCGTTCTTCGTCTTACATCTGGAATCGCGCGAACTGGATGCCTGATTGTTTTTAATCGATTCTGGTACGTTATGAGGACGTCTTTCTTCGTACTGCCATCCCCGTTTTCTCACCGGGGATCTACTCCGATTTCTGACTCTTCCGTTGAATTTATCTCCATCAGAATATCCAGCAACGAACAACGAATTACAGATGTATATCGATACCACGAATAATATCAGTCGTGGCATTTTCTCTGAAATAATAAATTATATTCTGATCGATTTTTGGAGCCGGTAATTATCGAACGATCCGATGATCTTAATGCGGTAAATATTATACCATAGCCGTAAGACTGCGTGATATTTTTATTAGATCGCTTCTAACGGTGCGTTTTGCGGTTGAAGTTGACAGTGAAACTAGTGCGAGTACTTGTTAGTCGAGGTCTTAAATATGCCCAAGGTGACCACTTAAGACTTGTCGCTCTGCATCCCAAGCAGCAAACTAGATGACAGTTGCAACACCTAACGTTTTTAAAAGATCAGTGAAAGCTTGGAAATTTAATTGAGGAATATGCAACCACCTATAACTACAGCTAAAATTACGAGCTACAGAAGATGAAAGTAACACGATTACAATTACCTGATTAAACTCCCCGTGTCACTGCAGCAAAAATTCCCGGCTACATCGAGCTGCAGAAGCAGATTATAGAGTTTCCCAACTTGGATGCAGCGTCAGATAACACGATGTTATCAGAAATCTGAAGAAAGGAAAAAAAGGGGGATGGAAAAGGTGTTGGAAAATATGTACTTGAAATTATACACCTGCATCCAGGAGTTGGTCATGTCATTATAATGAAACAGCGTAACAACTATTAATCAGTCAAATTCTGTTGTAGCGCAGTTACTTCACGCTTACGAAAGAGAAAATGAAAGTCCCACTATGCAAACTAAGAAAATGTTTCATCTTTTGATGGCTTGGAAAAATGCCTTGATAAACGAGCGGAACGAGATTGTGACGAAATTGGATAAGCAGAGCGTTGTAAATTGCGCCCAAATGGAATCAGGAAGTGTTTTGACGAATTTAAAGACTCTGAATATGAGAATACAGTCGGTCTCTCCAGGCATAAGAATTCAAGAATCCAAAAAATTATTTAAAATCTTAAAACAAAAAAACATCTGCGATTTACAAAACATCATTCGATATTCGCTACTGGGTGTCGATTGTTTCGAAAAACTTGAATCTCCAGCCGATTGAAAAATTCCCTGCAGTTTCTTTGGTATAACCATCATAGGAGCACACGTGGATGACAAACGAGTCAACGTTTTCGACCGTTAAAAAGGCACTCTGCACTACCGTAAAAAACGATCCATAAAGTGGCGCCTTCATCGTTTAAACCTACCGCAGTTCTTTCCACACAAACTCGTCTCTTTTATAAGTTTATATCCTATCTACGATGGGGGTGGTAATGCATTACATGTTATTTCCACTAATTTTTTTTTCTACTTGTTCGGGCTGACGAATAATAATAATAATTAGTTTGTCATACGTACAGACAAAATGAATGGTAATCTAAAACTGCAGGCCTCATGCCGTGTGATTTCGTAATGAATGTAATTATTATCTGAGAATGAATAAGTGGAGGGGATATAATAACTACTTGGTATATAAGACGGCAACGTCGATACACAAGATGAGTTTCGATATTCGGGAGCAAATTGTAGAGCACGAACCTCAACTCTTTCTATCTCTCTCTGTGGGTTCTTAAGTTTCAAAAGTTACTCAGCAACCCTTCGTATACATATATACATGTTCGTTACAGCCCTGAGATAATTTTTTCTTTTCATAATAAAATTTTTTCTAAATTACATTTTTCATTGATTAAATCGAATCATTTATATTTTTATTTCTAATTTACATATACGAATTTACTGTTTTCAAATTTACATATTTTATTGTACCAAGTGAATGATCCGGAATTCGGCACAGCAGTTCTTCATTTCGATGAAGATAAGACGCTGATTATACGCCCTTTCCTTCCGCGATGCAGATCATTCTTATTGTATATAACTATGTAGGTACGCCGTACGAAATTAGGCGCTCATCTTCACCGCGCATCAGCTAATTGGTCGATCTACATAATAAGCAAACCGTATGGTATACCAATCGCTTTGGCTGGGGTATTTCAACCATCAAATTCTTCCAGCTGCGCGATGTCATAATTTTTAGCGCTGCGCTTTCGCATCATGTAGACATCAGTACAGTGTGGCGAAACCCGTGCGTGAATGTTGTTTCTTATTTTGTTTCGTTTTTCCTTTTTTCAATGTTTTTTGTTTTTTCTTTCATACACGTATACCTTATACTATGTGAATGCAGTGTTATATGTAATCGTTAAGGTTTACAGGACGATCTCGCATCTTATTGTTCTTTTGAATTGAATTGAGGACGCGATGCGCTTTCACTGGCCAATTTATCTTCATCAGATAATTATAGTCTGATACTCGCGTGCAACGAATAAGTTATAATACTTTTGCACAATTCCGCGATTACTCGTGACGTACATTTTATATATTTATATTACTTTCAAAAGCAATCCTGGGCGTAGCTAAATTCTTCATCACGTTCAAACGAACTATTTCGTTCAAGATTTCAAATAAATTTAGACCTACGGTTATGAAAAATTTGTAAAAAAAAAAGCGAAGACTACGTAGAAACTGAAACTGACAAAAAACAAGGTTGTCAAAATTCAACCATAGATAATTTTCCCAATATACACGGGATGAGATAGAAAAGCTACGATATATTGTAACTGAAATTCGAACATCAGAGCAGATAAAGAGCCCGAGGATCATAAAAACGTTTTATTTTCTCCAAGCGTCCCAGAACTTCAAATTTATTGGTTCGGCAAGTTTCGATAAGGCTAATTATTATTGCTTAATTTTTTTTTTCTTTTCACCTTTTTTTCCTTTTTTTTTTCTTCGTCCCGTGGTGACATTTCTTTTCGAATATTATTATGCCGAAGTTAGAGTAACGACGTATATCCTGGCAATGAAATGGTAAAGTCGATAAGATTACTTCACACACACCGGCCACCTTCATTTTTTCTTTCTTTCTTTCTTTCTTTTTTTCTTTCTTCTTATTTCACAAAACTTGTACTCTGCACTCGTATGGTATAAGGTAGTTAAATTTTCTTTACAGGTAGATTTAAGCACCAGGTTATACAGCGCACGTATGTATACCTGTATACATGGTTAATGAGTGAAGAGCGAAAAGCGAAGGGGAACGGATGATTATACCGGTTAAAGCAGCCGGCTTGAGTGCTGACAGCGACGATACAAGATGAATCGAATCTACACCAATGACATTCGGTTTAACGTTTCATTTTTTGGTCATGGCCGAGGGGTTATTAAACGAAACCTACTATTAGCCGGACCCAAATTTAAGGCATGGGGACTACGGAGATACGACTGCCGCTGTAGCCCCGCATACACGTTGTTGATTTAAGACGATAATAACATCTATGCCCGTTCGCATTTTTGTTACGGGGGTTATAGAATAAAGAGATGAATGTGAAAAAAAAAATTACAATAAAAAGAAAAAAAAGAAAAAGATTCGGCTAAGAAATTCGGTAGGCGTACGAGCGATAATTATAGGTAGATTCGCATGGTCCGGAACAGCTCGATCTGGATCTCATAATCGAGAATGAGAACTGAAAGTAACCATAAAAAAAGAATGGATTCCAATGCTTATTTTTTTAGTTTCGGTCTTAATTTTTATTTATTGCTGCCAAAGCAGACGCTGCTCGCGCGACGAAAGAAACGACGCTATCGAACACCTAAAATTTAATTGCTACGACGGGTATATCTATACAGTCGATTCCAAAGGGAACTTTAGGGCATAGATATTGACGGGGCGAAGCCGTAAACGCAGGGGTGCAAAGGCAGACACTGTGCCGCGCAGGGTCCACTTGGTGACCCTCTCGACCAACCGGTGCATTCCACTGTAACCACGATCCTTATCTAACGGGTACTAACCTAGAGGCCTTCTGTATATGATTAGCCAGCGGTCGTACGCCCATACAGCTGCTGTCGCAGCGTTTTTACCGCGTGCTCTATAACGTGACTATATTCCGCCGCTGCCGAGGCAGAGAGCTTTTTTATTTCCCTTGTTTTATATTCTTGGATAATCATAAAGAGATAACGGTAACTAGCGAAATTTACTTGGAGGAAAATTAAACCTCGAAAGTTGAAAAAAGTAAATTCGAAAATTCGAAATTCATCGGATACCCGGACAGTCTGGAACTTCTTGCGGGCACGGGGTGTGAAAAAATATAATCATATTCCACGGGACTCCTATGCATGCATATATGTATATTCCTCGGATTACGGGCGTGTTATGCTCCCCTCGTTTGCAGATGTAGAGAGCGAAAGGCGAGTGAGATGAGGTAGAGGGATGAATATTCCCGAATTACGCCCTTCAACCCCTTTAGGGAGCTGTACAGGTAATCCTTAGTGGCCAACGTCCGCGGTCTGCCCTCATTGTTGTCCGCGTGTTTTACCATTTTGCATTTTACCGTTAATGATCTGTGAACGGTATACAGCGGCGCGGCGTATAGGGACGCTGACAAAGCTCACGTGCGTCTTTTTTTTCCATCCTTTCCCGAAGTATCTTTCATTTCATTTTTGTTTCGTTTTTTTTCCCCCCTATCTCTTTTTACGCAGAGTACACGTAACGAGCTATAAATATGTGAATAATAAAGAGAGAAGAGTAAATGAAAATAGAAAAGTGGAATAAGCCGACCAACAGATATAATCCCGAACGATTTTCCATGCGAACAAAAAATGATAGGAGGGTTGCGGTGGTAAATCTCGAAAAAGCAGTTTTTAATCAATCGTTTTCGAGACAAACCAACGTTTTTGGGATAAAAAATAAGCTAATCGTTTACTACAATACCTCCAGACAGCTCCTGTTTTTCGTTTTTCATTGGTATAGTTGATCTTTTTTCTTTTTGTTTTTTTTTTCACTTATAGGCAGTACCAGCTGCACCTGCAGGTATTCCAACTGTCTGTTGCCTGATGAGATGCATTGAAATTTCGTTAAACGCTCGACGATTTTAATGAGGATCAAGTGCTTAGAGCGGTGCAGGCGATATAATATTGTAAAATGTCGTCCGCCAATTAATTTTCCTCGCCCTGTACGTCGAACACGATCAATCGATGTTATTTAAAGATAAGTTACTCAAAATATTCACCTACTTCACCTTGTTCATTTCTTCTCCATTTTTTCTCTCCTCTTTTTCTTCCCTCACAGTAGAGCTTACGCGGTTGCCTTTTACAATTTTCACGATGGGGTGCGAGGATCGGTGAAACTACGTCCGAAAGTTCACACAGGACACAATAAGTTTTCTATGTGGGACACGAACCATATGCGTTTACATAGGTAGGTAGTTTAAAATTGCAGTGTGACACACCGCATATGTATAGTCATACCCCGTGCTGAGATAACCACATAGCTAAAAAGAGTCTCTGTTTCTACCAATTGATGTGAGAACCATCGATTTACCAGACGCCCGCCGTGAATTCGCCAAATATAAATGGGGATTACCCCAGGGGATGATGGCGGCCATGGGAAGACGCACTCTTTACACGCACATGTAACCCTTAGGGGGAAAGAAAAAACAACCCTTTTATTTTGTGAGTCGTATAAGGTTCTGAAAAATCGCTAACTGCCTCAAGGAATCGCAATTTTCACGAATTAATGTGAAAGAAAAATAATTATCCTGATACTTCGAAACACCAAATTTTGCTGCCGCGTTAGTTATTCATACGATGTCTAATTGCGTGGAGTAGTTTTCATTATATATACACTTATTTTATAATATAAGAATGAAAAAATAGGTAAATTAAATGCCGCCGACTGCGAATAAATATCTCAGTTAAACTAATTGAAAAACACCATATTCTTGAGAGTGGTAAATTTTGATTCTAGCTTTTATCAGTTACGTGTTGAGAATCCCCGATGAAAGGTAGTCTAAGGAGGTGATCGCATTAGCATACGGTAGCGGTCGGGTCCGTCTATACACAGTAAGTTCTCAACACCAAACGACCTCTTCTATATTATACTCCGATTTACTAACACGAATGTCGTTCTACCTGGTTGGTGACTTTACAACGTATAAGTAGATTCGGTCCTAAGGGATAACAGTATGAGTATATTTTCTATAAGTGTACGCGTGGGTAGCGGCTCGTGTGATTCTTAGAACGCTATTTATTAGTAGAAGGATATTGAATTACTCCGAGTGACTCGTGGACAAATGTCTTGGAACTGATTTAAATGCAATTACTTGTATTATCGCACCTGAACTGACTGAACCGAACCGAAGCGCCGCATTGCCGGCGTACCGCACGCGGACGTGAGTAGGCGGCACGATTTCTCACGAAATCATCATCACCACCACCTATCGCAGCTCTTATACAAACTTCAACAGCCCCATTCCTCGTGTATTATAAGATACCGCGCTCGATAAAAACAAACTGAAAATTATTTTTATACTAACGAACTAATTTTTACACACCACAGCATTCGGATTGAGCTGTTTTTTTTTTTCTCCAATTTTTCTTATTTTTTTCACTGCACCGCAGGTTCGTGTTATTTCATTCCTCTCACTTTAATTGCACTATAAAATAAGCTAGTCATTTCCGGTTTATCCCTATAAACGAATAAAAGAATAAGGGTTGAGAGGGTTAGGAAAAATGATCAATAAATAATATTAAAAAAAAATTTCAGCACACTGAACTAAATATAGTTTTGCAAAAGCGCAGAAAATTTCTTATTACGATGCACGAGAATTACTTTCGCATGTGTGGAAGCGTAAAATAAAGCTATTTCTATTCACGTTGAATCATTAAGACGTTTAATTTTAGGGCTGGTTTGATATACGATCACGCGAGGTGTCAATAGAATGGTAGTAATTGCTAATTAGTGAAAATTAGCCCAACCTAGACACACTCTTGCTCGTTTCCTGTTCTTTATCCTGGAACTTATAGTTGCTCAGATTACTATACGCGAAGTGAGCAGCAGCAGCGCTCTTCTATATCCTTGAATAATTTCTTTTCTTTTTTTCTCGATTTAAAAATTTGTTTTTTAAATTTCTTATTCATTTTTTTTTTTGTTCCAAGTGAATCCCTGATTTTCATATAATACTCTCTTGCCAACAATAATATGTGCATAACTTTGGTGCTCTCCACTTATGAGCCGCCCTCTTCTTCCCACCTCATCCACATCTGCTCTGACTAATACCTTAACGATATCGTGATCCTGATGCCGTGGCCTTGCCTTTCCTCTTTTTCCTTCCCTCTCTACTCTTCTTCTCTCTGTTTATCATGCAACAACCTCAAAAGTCATTCGGTCGGAATTGAAACGGAATTAAAAGAGAAGGAAGCACGGCGTATCGCCTCACGAATTCTCGTGTAAGATTGAAATAATTCCACGAATGGTTCCCTTGCATGAGGACTCTATCTGGGATCTATACCGAACCCCGATACTTTTATTTTAGTTTGTTTTATTTTTTAGTTTCACTTTTCCTTTTTCTTTTCTTATTTTTTTCTCAGACATTTCAGAATTGATTGAGACAAGATCGAGAAAAAGCTTTTGGTCGCTTCCTGGACAGGACTCCCCACTTTATGTCGACAGGACAGCTCAGAGATAGCGGGCGGCTAACTCTTATAACATATAGGGGTGAGATAGCCTCGTTCAAATGTCTTACGGGTGAAAAAAGAGGGGTGCTTATATTCCTTCAAAACCCGAACCGGTAAACCTAGAATTCATGAGATCCCTTTGATCTCGCCGGTTATACTCGGATTTATGGATACCCGTTCATCGGCTATCACCTGGAAGGACTCCGACGAGAAAAAAGAAGAAAAAAAGGAAATTGAAAAAACTATAGAAACCTCGAATTGGAAGACAATCGATACCCGGATGCAAATTTTGAAAAATCCTCTACACGAGTTAATATTTTTATACCGACAAGTTGCCTTTTTTCGTTTTCATACTCTTGATTCCCAAGGACAAGTTGTAGAAATATTTTTTTGTTCTTCGCCAGTTATCTTATCGGAAAGTGGAGATCGATAGCTGCTGTGGCTGCTGCTGGCTTTGAGATAGAAAAATCGGGGTTGAGGTTAACCGGCAAGTTTCAAATAGAAACCGTAGCGCGCAGGGTGAAATACAACCGACATTACTTGGGACGCGTTAGACGTCTGTAACATAGGGTGGAAGGCGAATGACTTCATTCTGGTTTAAAAGATGGTTGAAAATTTATCGCATCCTTTCCCGCAGGTTCATTCAGTTATCCTCGTGTGCGGGAGAGGAGTGTATAGTAAGAATTGTGCAGCCTGGTCCCTAAACGGGAAATATATATATGTGTATAGATCCCATGGTTTGGTATAGTTTGGTTTTTCCTACTTCCCATAGAAAGGATAGATCGAGAAGAAGACCCTCGTTTTTCGTCCTTGAAGTATAAGTCGGCATTTCAGTTCCCAATTTATCCCAGATCTCGAATCTCTCCTCTTAAGCCACTAAAAACGTCTTTATGAGTTTCGGTTGTTAACACGAGCTCGACCACGCGGTGATGCTGAACATATCTGCGCGAGATCTTGACCATCCTTGGGGGCTGAAGCAGCCAGAGAAGGAGAAGAAAAAGGAGAGAATGAGGTCCTCGAGGATAAAGCCGTCATTCGGTTCTCCCAAGAGGTCTCTCTGCGCGCTCCAACCCACCAGAGGATATCGCCATCAATGCCCCGCCGTAGGACCATTGCGACCGATGAAAATGTCGCCCAGAGACCCGCAGGAGATTTGTGACAAGTCCCAAACGGTGGGAAACACGTTATGCTTGTGCAACAACCATTCTATGGGGCAGGGAGGGAGGGGGGAAGTCATCGTTCCCAAACTCGCCTCGCGTTTACCAAACCTGGTGAGGAAGATAAAAAAAAAAAAGAAAAAAAAAATGCAGGATCTCTAAAATAATTTCTGCTTGTAAAAAATGTAAAAGAACAAAAACCGCCTTCCATTAAGGATTCTTTCATATCCTGATGATATCCAACACATCACACACTTCGAGAGAAAGTAGTTATTTTCAGGTATTACAGGCGTTTGAAAATGTGAATCAGAGAATTGCAAAGTGCGAAAGGAAATTTGGCTCATTTGTCAATGGGAACGGTTATGGTTCTGGTTTGTGAGGGGTGGCTCGATGTACCTATACGTATTCTGTACTTTGACGGTGATCGAGATCTTACGAAAATTTCCGTCCTGTAAGCTCGCTGCTCTATAAGGTTTGTTGGATAGCTGATCTCTTGTTGTACGGAGAAGAATCGCGACAAGTTTGGTTGGATTTTAGCGAGTTCAAAATTTATATGCCCTGGATTAGGAGGGATCCCTCCTCGCTCCGAAAAACCTCCCGTTCGTTTGCGTGTAGCCGATTTTTATCTTTATTTATGGACGGTACGCCGAATGTCTCACCTCCAGTTGTTCGGTCCACGCGAACGAACGATTTTTCGATCGCTCGGTGCTAAGAACCTTGCCAACATCTGATACATTTATACACCCGAACTAAAACTCGGAGAAAATTTACTGTATATTAACAAATCTCGCGTGAATTACCATACGCTACACACACGCACAGAACTTCTCATTGTGCAAAACGAATTTCGAAGGGGACTGAAAAAACGATAGTCGCGATTTTCATATTTTTTCATTCATTCGAATCGCCGATCCTTCGGGACCTCTCCAGACTTTATTCAGGATTTGGAGCGGACGTAAGGAACATACCTACTAACCGGCGGGAGCAGCCCGCGGCGTGAATCTTCCCGGTCGGTCGAAAACGGTCAGGAGCGTTTATGGGCGCGGCGATCTCCGAAAAGAAGGACCAAAGACCGACCTCGGAATATTCTCGCTCTTTTCAACACCCCATCGACCGGCTAGATCTAGACGTACGGGATACATCCAGGCTCTGTATATATACATACATACATTATACAGTTGAGCACAAAAATTCAGGACTTAATTTTATCCCGTGCGGGTTAGCTATAAAGATAGCTTTGATTTTTATAGTCGAGAGAACCTCATATCACGTAGCAGAAATTGTTCCTTTTTTGTTTGTTTGTCTTTTTTATTTATTCTCCTGAAAATGAATCAGGTGAGAGATCAGATTCGCTATGGTTATGCTGTATGGACTTCGCAGTGTAATTCGGTCGATTGTTATTAAGATCGATTGATTATGGGTCACATGGTCGAATGGACAAAAACTTTCAAGGTTCACTGTACCCGATCTCCGATCCATGGTTCATCGTGTATCTCTTGTAACTCGGTATCGAAAGAAGAGAGAGACAATTTAATTTAACGCTAGGTAATCGCAGGTGCGTTGGCCTGTCCATGCCGCGGAGCAGCATCAGCATCAGCAGCAGCAACGGCTACAGCCTGCGAAGACAGATCTTGGGAGGTAGATATTACTCTGGAACCGAAGGTGATGACAGATCCCTGGATCGATGAGTGGTTCGTTGGACGTGATCTGGTTATACGATTACAAGCGGACTACAAACATCGGAATCATTTTATTTCAACCTACCCTCAAGCGATGTATATTATTATATAAAATATATACTCATACATCATATATGTGGGTATTTCTTCACCTATGTACATAACGTATATCATCGACATCTATTTTACCATGTATCTGATACAATAAAGTCATTCGAAAGTATAAAATTAACCCACTCTGCGTTTGAATATCTTTTTTTTTTCTCCAAAATTTTAAGCGATTTGAAAAACGTGGGTTATGATAACCGAGATTTTCACGTTCAAGAAAGGCAGACAGACGGACATAAATGAACTGACAAACCTGGTTTAACCTGGTCACTGTGGTACGGTAGTGGCGAGAAGTTTGTTCAAAAGATAACGATGCACTGCCTACATGAAGGTGAAAAAAGGAGAAAGAGACAAGATGGACAAAAAAGCAAAAAAAAAAATCGTGGAATGGAATACGGCGAAGGAATAGTTTTCACGTGGGCGCCGGAGTGACCGAGTGCGTTTCCATGTCGCCCACGGTGTAATACAACCATAACCAAAACTGCGGGACGAAATAAAAGGACATTTTCTGTATTTCATCTAAATCATACATCGCGAATTAGATCGCCACAGAATGCATAAGAAGAAAGTCATACAACAACGATCTTATCCCTGTAGTTTTTGTTTCCTCCTTTTCGTTTTTTTTTTTACACTCCCATACGGAAATATTTTGAATAACGAGCTGTGGATTTGTTCACCGACACCTTTTGTCGACATGTCCTCCGTGTTATTTTCTCTCATTCATTTATTTATCCATTTTATTTTTTGTTCCTTTTTGTTTTTCAACACGTTCGTGAAAGACGCAGTGAACTTTGCACGTGGAATATGCATGCGGCGGGCGGTTGATTTACGTTGAATCTCACCGCGTATCCGCGCAGTTGATGCACCCACGCACTCTTGTTAAATAGTTTTGATTTAATAGTACACACTCGGGACGTGGAAGCTGAATATTTTCATATCACACACCATTCGCTAGTTACTACTTATACATACGAGTTTTAAAAAATACTTCACACACACCGTGCAAGCGAAAAATATTTTGATAATGTTGCAGTATTTTTGGTGGTTCTTTTTTCGAAGAATTTCATTTCAACAAACGATCACACGTTATTAGTATTCCTTTTCTTTCGTTCTTTTTTTTCTTCTTTGTTACTATTTACAACTGAATTATTTACGACTAGTATATAATAATAATTACACGTTTCAGGCTAGTAAACTTTGCTAGTAAGCCATTTTATTAAGGCCGAACGCTGCAACCATAAATACTTCTTCGGTAGTAGAAAAAAAAAAAAAAACGAGAAAAAACTGAAGAACTGAACGTCGAAAAAGTTAATAGTGTACATTATACGACTGTGGTACCGAAAAGTTAGACTATTGCTTTTGGGAGTCTTTTTTTCTTTTAATTTTTTTTTTTTTCACAAGAAGAAGGTATATCCGCGGACTATCGACGAATTTTGTATAGAGGTAATCGTAAATATATCAGTGGGTGACGTTTGTGTTAGGTGATGGGGTATTATACCTGTATCAGGAACCATGGGGACTTCTCAATCTACGGTATCTTTCGTATTATACATATAGTCGTATAATAATATCTCTCCTTCACCTCTTGCAACTTGCTGCTGCTGCTGCTGCTGCTGCTCAGGTGGCAGATGCCTTTTTTATTTATTGCACGTGACGACTATAAACTACATCGTGACAGGTAACGATTTTTACCTCTCCGCTTGCATCGCTGCTCACTATATGCCTCAGAGGCTTACGACGGGGCTTCTTGATCTACTCAACAGAGTTAGGGAAAATTTTTGTAACCAAAAGCGATAAAACAATGATTGATAATTTAATGGGAAAAAAACACTGGAGAATCTATAGGTCTGAAAGATAAATGAAAATGGAAAGTAAAATCGTCCTTTTTTTTCGCAGAGACGGTATACGTTGTAACTATAACGCTTTTATGAGGAAATTTTTAATACGAAAAACTAGTTTTAGTCGGTCTATATGAGATCGGAGATCAAGTTAAGCGGTATAAATGCAACACTGCAGTTGAGTTTTTTTTTTTTTTATTTTGTTTCTTTTTTTCACCCATAAGACATGCGACGCGCTTGTTTATGCCTTCACATAAATCCCTGTGTGGATAGTTTACTAGTTTACCACATCTACGGGTTAATGGCTGCCGGCGTATCCAACTCGGGTGACATGTCAGGATAAGAAAAGTTTGGACAGGATGAAATAAAAATTTTATACAGGACATGATGAAAGAGTTATACGGTGTTATAACCTCGTTTCTACATCAGAGTCAAGTAATATTTGCAAATTTCCGAATAATCTCGAAGCAGAACTCAAGGATAATCTGGTCATACTCACAATCAGGTATACACGGTCATCAGAATCTGGGGTACAAAATCCTGCAGGACGTTTATTTCCGTAGCGTCTTGAAACTTTCCATACTTCGATAGAGTTCCTTGTCAGGTTGAGAAAGCCTGCGTACGATGTAAGTAAGGAAATGAATCAAACAAGTATTAAATATATTTCTTTGATCCTTGACTTTAGCAAATTTGTGTCCTGGTTGTTACAATGAAAAAGTAGTCATCGACCTGCAGAAGGCAACGTCCTTCCATGAGATTGAGGAAAATAATGCAAGACGTCTGTACTGCAGGGCAGCATCATCTTTGGGATTTAAGCATACGAGTACCTGGGCGCCGATAAACGCCGATGAACCGAAAGAAAGAAGTCGAAAGCCGACCAGGGATTACGACGTTATTACGTAAGGAATTCGACGATTGCTTGGTGTATCGAATTTCTTTGCTCGTGCGTCAGGATCAGCTGCTGAATGGTTTCGTCTCGCTTTCCGTTATACCTCTGGATACACAAATTTTGACTATAATTTAGAGATAGAGTTAAAAAACAAAGTTTCAGAAAAATCACACAACTTCAGAGATGACGAATTTCACTCCGCGATCTCGAAAATCCTTCGAAATATCTCGCAAGTTCTTCAAATAATTTCCTGGAATAAGAAACGTCGAGGTCCCCCAGGTGCCGCGGCGGGTCTGAAATATTTTGAAACGTTCAAAGAGACAAAAGCCGTTTAGAGGTGTTATCGCGACATCGCTAATCGAGATTAAGCGGTTTCCCTCTATGAGAATGCCTTCTTCCAAGATCAAGGTATTCATACCCATACCGGTGGGTAAGGAATTTCAATCCTCCGAGACTCCCGACTCCTTAGAATTGAATATCTTGCAGTAGCTGCCGGTGTACCAGCAAAGACTGAAGAGCTGTAGTCGTCCATTTACAGGTGAACCGGTGCGAGTCACCGTCAACAGGCGTTGCAGCAGCAGCAGCAGCGGCAGCATCTCGCATCTTTTATACAGAAACAGAACTGCAGGTTATAACCAACCACGTCCATGTATCTCTGTTCTTTCTTACAGGGTGCCTGATTTACTCCAAGACCTTCATAATTAATTGACGCAATTTAGGTAAGACGACACCGCGCTCCGCTGCAAAGCAAAGCCACTTTTATACACATATAAGAATTATTTACGCGATGAAATTAACCGGAAGTATGAAAAAAAAAGAATTTAATAAATGAAAAAGAAGATCGCAGAATTAACGGACTCTTATAATTTCCGCTGAAAGTAGAATAAACTAAAATAAAATTTATATAACTTTAAATTGTCTTCGAAATACGTATACATAAATTCCAGTTGAACTTGCCTCAGTCAACGGTGGCCCGTTTACCGGAATGAAAAAACAAAAAGCAGCACAAAAAAGATGGAAAAAAAAAGGAACGAAAGCAAAGACTAAAATGTGTGGACAAAAAAATTGGTGAGGGGGGGGGGCTAAAAGCTGAAGCTGATATATAGTCAAGATGTGCTTTGGTTATCTGTTGCAACAGTGCCGAAGATAACTGAGAGTGGATTCAGTAGCTGACGCCCACGCATAGCTGTTACGGGTAGTAAGGAGTAGGTGGATGTTATAAAGGAGGTGAAGATTTTCTACGTTATACGATCTTTGGCGTTTTATTCGTCCTGGCGTACGAGCCGTACGTATAATGCAGGAGCGAGACGAGGCGGAACGTGTTTCGAAAGGTGCAGGGAACGAACGTGGGACGCAACGGGTTATTTGTCACTTTATAGACCGCCTTGAGATGAGGATATACGCAACGAATCTGCGACATAGGGTAAAACCATTCGTTTTTTTTTTTTTGCGTTTTTATATTCTAGTCTTTTTCATTATCACAGTTTTTTTTTTCCGTTCATTCTGAGGAAACAAATCACTCTTGATTGCCTATTTCGGCTTCTCTTATCTGACAAATTTGAAAGGAGAAAAAAAAAAAAATTATTCCAAGATCGCTGGGAAAACGATCTCGTTTGCATTTCGAGCATGTATAATATTATATACATAAATACATACACGTATGTTACATATATAAGTGAATACAAGACATAATCGTTAGAATGAGGCAATTACCCGCGTGCGTCTCGCGTCGTCCGCGGCCAATTTGGATAATTGCTGTTATACATCATCTTCTAATGAATTTGCAGTAGCTAAAAGCGTTCGTGAAAATTAACTTTTATTCACGCTTAGACCGCCTCGTTAGCCCGACGACCTCTGGGCCTTAGAGAGAAGAAGCTGAGAAAAAAAAAGAGAAAAATAATAAAGTGAATAAAATTAAAAAAACGTAGAAAAAAATAAGCAGGTATTCCAGAAAAAACGTCACGCGTGTAACACCTAGGAGTCCGGTCCTCTTGGTCCAGTAGCCAACTACCGTGTACATGCACGTGTTATACGTGTAGGTTTATGAGGCAAAAAAAAAACTCCGAAAACTCCGTATAAACCGCGTATTTATGAAACTGAGTTGTCATTGTCACTTAAAATTTAACAGTGGCGATAAATTATCCTAGAAAAAAAATCTCTTGAAAAATCGCCTTATAAGGACACGTACTACGTGCGGGTATATAATATAATAAGTGTCGCCGCTGTAATATCCGACGTTGTAAATTTTTTCTTTTTTTTCTTCTTATCATTTTTTAATTTTTTCTAAACGCTCAAGCCGCGCACGCCGAAGCGCGGCGGCGTCTTCTTTCTGGTCAAGATTTCACCATGGAAATTAAACATGTAGAAAAAAAAAAAACAATCGTCAATCATTCGAAAAGGGCATGGAGAATGCGTGTAGCTCATTTAAAACTAAATTATTAAAAACATTGTTTTCACAAATTTTGATCGCTTTTTTTTTTAGTCATGAATTAGAAATCAGAATGAATCTATTAACTGAGGCAAGTTATGGGGAGAAAATTAATAAAATGTAATCAAATTAAGGGGAAGTTTTTTTCTTTACCGCGTCACTATTCTGACGAAGTAGGTCGATTAAAACTTGGTTGATAAGTGAGTAATTCTCTCGTAACAGTATTTCTAAATTTTACATAATATCTCTTAGTATTCTCTCGTAATTCCTATTAGGTCGTGAGTAATCGTTAATCCACCAAATACGGAGCAAGTCTGCAATCCTTTTTAATCATTTAATAATTAATTGACTTGTTTTACTTAGTCGAAGACATAATTCACCTCGTAATTCTCTCTATAAATGAGTTCAGGTTCAAATGGCATACAAGGCCAAGTGCATCAAGATAACGGCGAGATGCATAAGTATATTATACTATATGTATACCTCCGTACAAACACGAGCATATGAGTGTGAAATAAAATGAAGTTGAATATTTATCAGTTTTAAATAAAATTAGAAAGAAAAATTTATATCGTTGATCGATATTTGAATTTAAATCCCCCTCGCACGTGTCTTTGCACATGCGTATCCGATTTGCATAATTAATATTTATTTGAAATATATATGAAATCGATTCGTTTATATATTATGTGAGGAAGCACGATTCTTGCGTTCCACGCGATCAGGTATTATATAAATAAATAGGTACGGTTAATTACGATCGATAATTTATCGCACCCTTCAACCGCGCATCTGCATCTGATCTTCAAAGCGCATAATGATGAATATTTGAATAAAATAACATGTAATTATTTCGTGTATATAGATTCCTCCGTAATTATGTTTGACACTTGTAGTGTATATATTTTTGAAAACAAATCATTCGAGCTTTTATCATTATATGAAAACGAAATGAATAAGTGGTATCACATGTTAAGGAAATTAGTGGTTTCACATATCTACCCACATGATAGATGGCGTATATAACGTGTTTTAAAAGTGAAGGGATATAATTTTAGGAAGATAATATTTACAGTTTACAATAATCTGATGTGTTATTATATGTGTATATATATAAACCCATATATTATGTATATTTCTTATCTATACGTATATACATGTATATTATTTTAAACACACACACATGTGTGCCACATAATCTGTACTGATTTTAATTTTTTTCAAAATTAATTATGCGAGATCACCATGTGATTATTTTATTTCCTTTTAATTGCAGAACCAGAATACCATCTTACATATACCATTTCCGCGGCCGATACTTATCTACGCATGCTTAAAGTTATAAATGTTAGGCCACCGTATAATACCTAAGATATGAGGTTATAGGTGTCTTCTTATACATATACTTGGGCGTTATGAGAAAATTCTTAATTCGAATGCGGGTAAGTTATACGTACATACGTATACATTTACTGATTTTTTTTCATTCTATTTATTTATTTTTTTCACATAACCTTCCTACTCTTGTTTCTTTAATTTATACTTTTATCTCGTACATGAAATAATATTAATATCCGCCCATCATAAAAAAAGAGGGGGTTAAAAAAAAAATGAAAATTTCGGATCAGTATAAATACGAGCACGCTATATGTTATACATAAAGGCGGACAGGTGAGCATCGGATCTACTGTATAAAAATCTAATTAGTAATTATTAGCATCATAATACAAAATAAGACAGGAACATGATCGCTCTTAGCATTGTTACCGAAGGCATTCCCCATTTTTAATTCGTTACGCAATAATTTCACGCTCGCACGAATATAGGTATACATATGGGTAACTCAGCTGGTGGTCCGTCTAAGGATAAAAAAAATTCGTTACCAATACGGATGGGGTCATTGACGAGTAATGAAAGAATCAGAAAAAAATAACTCCTTCTCCCACCCTTTTTTCAGAGTTCAATTTTTTTGAAATCCAGAAACGGATGTTATAGTCTCGGAGTTCATATCAAACGTGTAACACGTTCTCTTTCAAAAACCGTTGAAAAAGATCAGCAGCTTGATCGTAATTTGATCACGCTGTGCGGTGTACGGAAGATCCAAGAGTATAACTACATATTTAATGAAATATTATGCAGCTTACCTAAAACATAATATTAAGGCATCAGAAAATCATTGAGAAGGTAATTCTCTCTTCTTATACTCTTTAAAGTCACGCGCGATAAATTAGATGTTCACGTAGTTGAAACATAGCCCGAAACGCACCGTTAAAAACTAAGTCAACGGACAGCTACTACGCAGATAAATACCGTATTACGCAATTTCTGCATAAAAATTGTTTAGATTTTATCTCCTTTATCGTTTCTCAAATTTCCTTGAACATGAAAACCAGTAGAACATTGAATGAATAAAATGAAGAAGCCAACGTGTCGTCATGTCTACATACCTATGTAGCAAAAAATGATTGTGGTACGTGTTTTTTTTTTGTTCTGTTTTTTCAGGGTGGAAATTTATGAGGTGAAGTGAATATGAGCGCAGAAAATAGAGTAGGTATATGGATTTGAATAATATCTCTGCACATTTGATAAATTCGCAGGATAATATGAGAAAAGAAAACGATAAAAAAAAGGAGATAAGAAAAAAATCCATACAGACCTGAGTCAGTTGATTATTCGTATGTTAACACATGTTTCCTTTGGCATAATGTGATGAGTACACGTAAGGTATAAGTTGTACGTTATCCTCCCTCGCGTTTATACAAATCTACCTGTGCACATGATGCAGCTTTATATAAGATAAATTTATTACAATTGTACAGATATTATACCGGTGTGTATAGTACATAGCAAAAGTAGCTGTCTTATGAGTATTGCAACAACTATAACCTGCATGCAGCAAAAGCAAATCCGGCATTATTATACCATCCATACCGCATTATATTATACATATCGTTATTTATCCTCGCTAGGATAATTTATCGACCGCTACTTTATTATACACATATAATATAATGGGGTATGTGTATTTTCACAGGGTATAATATTATTACCTACCAGTTGAAATTTGCATCACCATCTCACAGAAGCCATCAACGCTATGTACGGATGAATATTTGCATCCGTTAAGAGGCGCGCACAATTTATATTGCGAAAAACCTACCGGCGCATAAAGTTAATCATACATAGGGAATTGATTTAGTCAAATTATATTACTAGGATTTACGTTGAAGTTTTTTTTTCTTTTTCCTTTCTGCGAGGATATAATCTATAGGTTTTGCAAGGTGCCTATTTTTTCTATATTTTATTTTATTTCACTTTGTTCATTGATATCTTTTGTCTTTTGCCTATAGGTATATAATACTTTTGTAAATCACACGGTACCATATTTGTAATAATTTACAAACTGTTGGCGTATGAATTTGTTTTTTCACCCAAACGGGCAATTTCGCTGCAGTATACATATTGTGCAGAATTGTATTATAAAACAAGCCGCACAGGATGTACACTTACTTACATATGATATACATAACTGCTATTTTATACGCGTTGAAAGAACAAAAAATTACAAACGGAATGTTCAACGGGATAGTTATGACGAACGTTTATTATGAAGTTGTCGTGGGCAAAGTAGATGGATAAACTATAGACACGCGATAAATCCTCGAGGAACGCTTTATGCACATCATGAATTTATACAACACGCATATATTTATATCATTTAAAGCAGGGATACATTTTTCCTCTTTTTCTTCTCCATAAAAACGTCGAACTTTACACGACAAGCGAATGATGAAAAGAAAATCTTTCGTTGTGATATGAAAAATGAATTCCAGAACAGGATTTTAATCGAAATTTTGTAGGTCATGTGATCAGGTCCCGCAAGAGACGTCAGACTTGTTAGGAATATCAGAATATGAGGTTAAATTAAAATGTGATGTGAGTACGGGAAAAACGATGGAAATGTGTAACTCATGGATACAGCATATCCTAATGGCGTAAGAATAGAAATCCTACCAATTATGACTACCTTGCACGTAAAACTGCACATGACGAATTATGAGGCATGCAGAACGTTGCGGTTGTAGCTTTTTTTTAAGGGCCTGGTCCCGCCCTTATAATAACGATCGTATGGCAGAAATGTTAAATTTATCGCGTGAAGTGTTGCGATGTTGCATAGGTGGGTAGCCAGTCGTCACATATGACGGGTGCCCGGCTATTACGGGACAAATTGCATTATTACAGCATATAATTGAATGGGGTTTCTCTTATCCGAGGGCGATCCATTACACGGTTACATATAACCATGCGAAATAGGGACTTACCTCGCACTTTTGCAATTACAATTATTTTTCATTTATTTATTTTTCCTTACGAGCTGTATCGATGAACCTTCTCCTAATTCGCATCGCATCTATTCTCGTTCGTTTATTATTTCCTAAAAATTTGATTCAATCGTTGAAATTTTTTTTTTTTCTTATGGAGGTTAATCGAGGTATTTATTATAATTGGACCATGAGAGAATAATTATTATCCGCGCGCCATCACAAACGACGGCCCATATTCATATACATATGTGTTCCATATTATACATGCTTACCTCCGTTATGTGATACTGCTAAATGGAAAATATACGCATGGTACAGCGTGTTATGGTGAACATATTAAAGTTTATTGTTTTACTTACATGGCGGTTCATTCCCGACTACACGTATATCCTGTTTAAATTTCATAATCGCAGGATATGCGTATTTATGTAAAAAAGTAGATGCGAATTTTCCGGCTTTTCAAAGAGAGGCATATGAGATACAAACTTGAAAATTTATTTTTCCCCTTCTGGGCGTAAAAAAGTATCAATTTCCAGAAAAACCGCGTTCGAAAGTTATACACGTTTCGAGATCCACTAACCCCTAGTTCACGTACATTATACTAAAAAGTGCATCGCTCTTCTACAGATTTTAATGTATAATATTCCTCTGTTTGTATGTGTAATTTATATACATAAAAAAATCCAGGTGGTAGCCACATGCATATACGAAGGAAGTTAGCACGCGTGGGACCAAGAAGACCTCCTACACTACTCCGCTCAATTATAATAGAATTTTAAAGTGCACATGCTCATTCCATGTATACATATATTCACCTAGCTATACATACTCCGATTGTCTTCGCGGTATAAAGAGAATATATCTCCTGCGAGTTTTCTGCCCATACTATATTTTCGCCACCGCAAGGAGGAGAATGAAAGCTGGTTTTCGCATCGCGAGAAAATCTTCTGCAAAAGACGTTCGAAATAAAGAAAAAAAGAGAGAAAAAAAAAGTCGAAGAAAAATAGGCGGAAAGGAGGGAGGAGGGAGGGAGCCGAGCGAATTAATGGGAAACGGTGGGAGATATTTGGTGTGAACGATCCTCTCGAGACATCAGCGGGATCTTGCGGCGAGTAGTTGGTATATAGGTATACAAGCTAGGTACCTACTATAATAAATTGGTTGATATATACATGTATATATAAGTAATCGTGAGTCATGAAGAAGGATTCATTCGCGTGTATTCGGTAACCGTGTGAGTTTCACACAAATTTTGTTACCTCCATTATTTATTACATAGTCATGCTGATATACAAGTATGTATACGTACAATACACCCGCGTATTACGGGATAGATGCGAAAAGTATTTTATACCAGATGATTCGAGGATTCCAGCATTACAAAAATCTTCGTACGTCTCCGAGCTAAAATTGCATACTCGTATCAAGCGCGAGGCCCCCAATCGTGTAATTGACAAAAATTATATGCGGTAGCAAAAGCAGAAGGAAAATGAATAAATGGATAAATAAATGTAAAAAAAACCAAACGAAATGAACCAGAAGAAAAAGTATAAAAGAAAGAGCGAGTAATCGCTGATTTGATCGTGGAGATCGCGACTTCCTGTACATATATAAAATCTATATCCCAGGTGCATTTTTTCATTTTATGCGAGCGCGTAACTCACGTATGGATCTTATATACGTACAGTGGGTACAAGGTGTGTAGTAACCATGCGCTGTTATTATCAGCACGAAGCAGGTGAGCCCGGGGGGCGTGGTGCCGGATGCATATATCATAGGGATGTGCGCGCTTCCGACGAGAAGATCTAAATTCATCTGCATATTCGGCACTGCCACTTCAACTTTGTTTTTTTCTTTGTTTTTTAGGTACTACGCGAGCACGAGGAACAACCGCAAAGCGTTTCTATTGTTGCGGTTTTTTTTTTTCTTCAATAGTTTACAGTTCTACCGCTTACCCTTTTCTCAAAATATGTGTGAGAAGCTGCTGCTGTTTCTTCTCCTTTTTTTCTAAATTATTTTAATCCTTTTTTGCCTCTCGCGCGGCATCGAATTGTAATTTACACGTTATATTATGTGCTAGTATTTGCACTGCAGATCCAATTTGGACGATGGTTGTTAAGTGAAAACAAATTATTTCCTTTATAACGTTTTACACGCTGCACTCGCGAAAACGCGTCGGTGATCGTGACCGCATTATTTACACAAGTTCGCACGTTATATTGTAAAGCCGCAATTTCGCACGCGAGGTGCAACGTGCCCGCCGGTCTTTCGGATTTCTGCGTTTACGTATTTCACATGTATATAAGCTCGAGCGCGAACACGTACGAATAATCCATACATACATATTCACATTTATTCATTTATTTATCAACTACTTCCACAACTTTCCGACCGATGTCTCATCGTCTGACAAACGCGTGCGCATTTTTTACTTTCTCACATGTATATAAATGTACGAATGATGGCGTGTGGTGATGTAGAGTAACGTTCATAAGTTCGGGAGCACCTCTTCGAAGGTTTTTTGCAATTTTCGTACTTTCCCAAATCGCGTGTACAGTTCCTTGGGGAATGACAAATTATCATTATTTCAAAATTCAGCTTTCGTATGCTTTTTAAGAAAAAATTCTACAATTTTTTCTCGCAAATTTAACGATCGTACAACTTTACACTTTACATAATACAACGAGACAGTTATTCGACAATTTGAAATTTCCTCAAAATTTTTACGCCATTTATATTACATCAAAATTTTTCTCCGTTCAAAAAGTTCGAGAGGTGCAGATCCGAAACTTATGAGTGGTACTGTAGGTGCAATTTTCTCGTCAAAATCTACTTATATTCGCGTGTATATGAGCGGTCAAGTGCAATTTATGTACATCTGAACAAACACATTTTATCCGGTTAATATATGTACATACATATACGAATCGTTATGTATCGTATGATCTGATTCCTATGTACGCAAAAAAATTTTCAAAAATTATATACTTATAAAATGATACTATAAATTGTATCGAAATACCCATAGACGGTGAATTTACGTACATACCTATACGGTCGTTGAGGTATATAATAATGACGGGCGATATTTCACCCGGTTAATTAAACAATTAAACTAATCAATTAGCGCCGGTTTTACAGCTCAGCGACACGCAACTCGACTTTAAACTGATGCAAGTAATACTGACGCTGCTGCAACAGCAACACATAACACACGTTGATAACGCACGCGAGAGAACAGAGAAAGGTACACGTACATGGGTGTACATAATATGTATAAGGCATATACGTACATGTATGTATGTAAACTTAAGCGAATCGGCCAGCTGTGCCACTGCACTTGCACCTACGCCCGTTTGTGCCGCAATATGCAACGTACGATCGAATCACTCGTCTGCTGGACATGCAACCGGAGAACTTCCATTTATACCAATCATGAAGTTTGCATGGTATTTAATCCCTGTATCTATAAAACCATAAGCTTGTATACCGTATGCGATGTAAGCTTTTGTAAAAAGCTCAAGGAACTTGGAACGCGTAGGAAACGATGTGCTTTTTTCATGTTCACACAGGGATGAAACGACATAAGAAAGGATATATGAGTTTTGGATCGGGGTTTCCCGGAACAGAAGACAAAAATTTCAACCTCTCAATCACTCGAAGATCAAGTTCGATTGTCGATAATAATTAATATTTGCAATCGTATGTTTCCAGATCTCTTACTCATATTAATAAAAGGAGAAAAATTTGAAAGTTAGTTTTCTTTTTGATTTTGTATTCATTTTTTGTTTTACTCTCAAGTACTATACTCACATGAAGCTCTTTTCTACCTTCGAGCTACCGATACTAACGAGGCCTCAATTCCCGAGCCTTTTGTCTTCCCGTGGATTTTTTCTCACTTATAACAACACATAGAGATACTTGAAGTTTGCCATCAAGTTCATAGTTTCTGCAGTGAAATACTGATACGCTGTAATGAATGTAATTTTGACCGCAAGGTACAAAAAGGGTGATTTTCACACGTATAAATGTATAATATTGTAGAAATTGCAAATGGAATCGTAATTATATTTTCAACATGATTTTGTACGTATTTTACCGCGAGATATAATAATGTGCTGTGCGTTACGGGAAATTAGTTTGAAAGAAGAGAAAAAAAAGGATAAAAACGAAAATGAAGAATAACGCCTTATTGCAGGCGACAGCGAAAGGCGGGACGGAGGGATCGTCATGGTTTAAAATAGACGAGTAGGCCCTGGTGTACAAACTCTTCGGTATAACTGAGGTAAGAAGACGGGACTTGACAGTTTGGACAAATTGGTATAGCATGCATACAGGAATTGACCATTATTAAGTAAAACGTGGGACGCGACATGCGGGCTTTTTGTCATAATAGTATGTCAACCTGCGAGAACAGAGATCTCATTTGATACCGATGAAATCAAGTTTTACTCGAGTCGTAAAACATCGAAATTATTATGTTTTACAAATTTTTAACGAATCCTCGGGATTTTACTTCGAACTAAAATTTCATGGTTCAACAAATATCTGGCCTTGCAGAGAGAGATGCAAAGTGGGCGAAGATTTTTGGGACTCTGATATTATACATGTTCACATATTTTGGCCGATAGACGGAATCAGACATTTTTTCTTTTCACAACCCAATTTCAATGAGGAACAGAAATTTTCATTTCTTGTTTCTAGAAATTTAATCGAAGCAAATTCAACCGAGGGTCTTTCTACCCGACACACCTGCGTTTGCAAAAAACTGCAGATATAAAATAAGAAATAAACAAAATTCCCATGGCAGCTTATAACCTTCGTGTACGTAGTTATAATTTTAGCTTCGTTTGTCTTTGTCGCGGATATATGGCGCAGTTGTTACCTTAATCTACACCGTATTAACGTTGTGGCCAGCGTCATGCTTATACTTTCCTGTAGTTTCTTTAATTCCCTTCTGATATTCTGAATCCAGATACCGGAATACATGCGACAATAATTACCAACGTCCCCTCACCCTACTCGAACCTAACTCTTTACATTTCGTTTTAACGCGAGAACTATAATATCGTGCTCGTACAGCTCACCCTCCTGCTCTATAGCATTTGATGTTTCCTCTTCGCTCGCTGATTCTCTTCAGAGGTAAGGCTACGTATAGTGCAGGGAATAATTGTTCCATCCGGTCGAATCCAACGCTCTTTTGTAGATAAAATATAGGCGCATTACCTTAAAATGTGCGTAATTATCCGTCGTATTTACTTGATTCATGAGCTCCATGTATCCTTTCTTTTGTTTAATTACTTATTTTTTGTTCCACTTGTTCAGCTGCTGTTGGTCACCACATTATGGTTCTTATTTTATCAGAAACATTGAAACATTGAGATAATATTAAACGATGAGTTTTCAGTTACTGAATAAATACACTGCGCACAACAATTAAGGGATCACTCGAATTTTGTCGTAAAAAAGACCCATTTTCAAAAGGGTGTAACTTCGTCGAAAATGAACGGATTCCAATAGAAAAAATTGGGATCTGAAGCTTGAAGCTTCGACTTCAAAACTGCCATTCTGCATTTTTTTTGTGCACAGTTTTTTCTGAAGTTTGGCAGCCCTGAAGCCATGGATGCAGAAATTTTGCGTTTTGCTTTTTTTTTGTACCATGTGCATCGTGTGTCGGAAGAATTTCACGAAGATAGCGTCACATGGGTTTTGTAGCTTAGAACTTCCCCTTCAAAATGCTTTTTTTTTCATCATCGTGCGATTTTTCATTACCGAGTAATTCGTGTTTGAACCGTCGACTGCACTTTCGCCAGTTGGTGAATGTGTGTAGATTTGTGACTTAATAATTGACGTGGTTTACGCGATCTTAGACGGCCGTCACAAGTGTTATCCGGCAGGGGACAATTGGGCAATAGTAAAGTGAGCGAGATTTATTTTGGCGAGTCATTATCATTCGAGAAGGCAACACGAGATTTTTGATGAATATAAGATCACCGCACGAGCACTGAGGTACCCGTAAAAGTGTCACCAACTCACGAAAGTGCAGTCGACGGTTCAAACACGAATTACTCGGTAATGAAAAATCGCACGATGATGAAATAAAAAGCATTTTGAAGGGGAAGTTTTAAGCTACAAAACCCATGTGACGCTATCTTCGTGCAATTTTTCCGACACACGATGCACATGGTACAAAAAAAAAGCAAAACGCAAAATTTCTGCATCTATGGCTTCAGGGCTGCAAAACTTCAGAAAAAACTGTGCACAAAAAAAATGCAGAATGACAGTTTTGAAGTCGAAGCTTCAAGCTTCAGATCCCAATTTTTTCTATTGAAATCCGTTCATTTTCGACGAAGTTACACCCTTTTGAAAATGGGTCTTTTTTACGACAAAATTCGAGTGATCCCTTAATTGTTGTGCGCAGTGTATATCTCAAAACTGATTTCGAGTCAGCTGATGGATGGGATTATAATAGGTATACCTCTTAATCGGATGAACGGAAGTTCAATTTCGTAGGAAAAGTTTCATTAATCGATTCGGATGGGGGTAAACGAAGAAGTGACGAAGAATAACCTTTAGCTCGGTATGCAGGCGGCAAACGGTTCTTCCGAGGGCGTCGGAGGGCTGGGTACAAGAGGGCTCGTCGAGTGACTGAGTATCATGTTTATAAATATGCCGTAGCGCGTATAATGCGGTAATATATAGGCTCTGCCCTCGTCGCGTTATACCCCAGCGACTGATGCGGTGCGGGTTTAGGTATACGGGGATATATAGGTGGGTTATAATACATGGTAGATTTTCGAGGTGCAGCGGCAGCGGCAACGGCAACGGCAACGTTAACGTAGCGCCGCGACGCTTGCTACATCTCAGCTGTTTTTACGACGCTTTGAGTCGCGGGTGTCGCGAGGTACGCGGGCGTCGCGGGCGTCGCGCCGGAATGCGCTAATGAGGACTTGGCTACCGTCACTCTCCCTCAAACTCCCTCTGAACTCTTACGGCGGATCCGCCTTCGCCCCTCTTCGCGCGGTGCTTCGCCGCCGATTTCTCCGTTCCACGAGACTCCCGTTTCACAGTCGACTCTTGTACGCCAGAATTCACCTCTTACAACTCTTCGTACGTCGCGTGTGTTGCGCCCCAACAGCGGTACCGGGTTTCGCCAAAAAATATATATAATGAAAATGCAATGAATCCCAAGCCTCTCAACCCTCTTCTCTTCTTTGACTTCTTTCAAATATTATACATACGTATAACGTCACTACCGCGCTCCGCAAGCTTTATATATTCAACAACTCGGAACTTTCTGAAATCTCTCTTCCCGTCTCTTATACCTATAATACTTATAATACGGCATCGCAATTTTCTGTACACATTTTTGTAAACTCTACTTTCTAAAGAAAAAAAAAATAACCTAAATAAAATAAAATAAATTAATAAAAATAATATACACATGAGAACGTATAAGCATTGAGCTCGCCATCTTACAACCAGCTTTTCATATCTAATTGTAAGGTAGAATAAAGAAATTTAGAAAAACCGACAAAAAAAAAATAAATTGGATACCAAAAAATGTGTAATCGCGGTCAAACATTTTTCTATGCACACATATAATAGTCTGACTAGATTGTTTTACGATTCCCATAAAGAAATAAATTCAACCATACGGTTTGGGGGTGTATAGGTATAATACAAACGTTGTTCAAGGATGAGAATTCTTCAAATTTACAATACATCATTTATTTATTTATTTGTTTACTACGTCTGAAAGAAATTTTTTGCTCCAATTAGATCCTTTGATTTGATCTGCGGCAAGGTAATTAAAAACCATATAGGATACGGAATCTAGTTATTATTTTTACACCCCCATGAACTTGCCCTTGTATTACATGGTAAAAATATAAAATTAAAACAAATACCCATAAAGTCTATAATATCTGTGTATATGAGCAGTACAAAAAGCAAAGAAAAAAAGGCAAAAAATCGTTAAGGAAATAAGGAAAAAGTTGATTTTTCGGAAACATCGCGTGTCTAACCCTAATATATGTATATAGCCTGTTGAGCATCATTAGCCGCGTTGCAAATATATACCTATAAACGGAGATGAGAATCTTTTTGTTCTTTTAATATTCTCGCCCACGCGGTTGAACTTATGTTGGCTTTTGTATGTACCGGGATATACGTGGTAGTTTTTCTCTCCTGTAGGTTTTTAACCATATAACACTGCAGAGCGAACGACGAACACACGTGGTGTGCTGCAGCGCGTCACTAGGTTTCGGTAAATTGCCACGCGACCGCTCCAGCGACAAATCTCTCGGCTTACCGTATTTATAAACACTGTCAACCGGCACGAATCCCATTCCCGAAGGACTCTCGACGACGAATTAGGGCTTCCCCCTTTTTATATACGTACAACTGCGACAGAAACAACTGCAACTAAATAAACTACTGAGAAGACGCGCCGAAACTGAACCCTTTTTTTAATCTCATAGAAAAAAAGGAAGTATGAGTAAGAAAGAACAATTGATGCTCTGGGTGGCCCATTTCTAATTTCTAACTGCAGCATAAGCGAACTGATATAGGCACAATTTTTAGAGGAGTATCTCAATGGAATGTTTCGAATTATCTCAGATTTAATATAAGAAAATTCAGAACGGTCTATTTTTGAAAGATCCAATAAAGTTGTCTATACGTGAATGATCCCGAGTGAAGTCCACGTGATTCGAGCCTTCCAATAATTCGAATACCGGCATTCGTACCAACCCATTCTGATCTTTTGAGTAAACCAATTTTGAGAGGCTGAAGCTCTAGGTTTAGGTGTTTCGGGTTAATTATATCTAACAGTTTTATTCGTTGAGAAATTATTCACGAATACGTTAGGTGTATAAATTGGACAAGGGATGAGGGAGTTGATCACGTGTCCATCGTAACTGTATCTGCTGCTAGCTCAAGTTTTCTTTTATCTACCGAAACTGTCTTTTTCTTAGTAGCCCATCAGGCCTGACTGATTATACATACATGTATATAAATATATATGCCTTACGAATGCAGCAGCGGTACATTTTTTGATGTTCATTCTATTCATTCTATGCATTGACAGTTATATTACGCATACCGTGTAGGTGCGTATGTTCACCTGTCAGACAGTTTCTCATTAATGAAATAAAAGAAACTATAGTGCTCAACATGCCGGCTCTTTGGCACGCACTTTCTTTCTTCAGCTTACCTATTCTGTTTTTGTCTTTGATTTTTTTCAAATTTCAAATTATTATTGAAACGAGTCGAGAGTCGAAACGAAACGTTATACGTTCCCCCTGATAGTTTTTAGTTATTTGTCTCGACTGAGAAAAACTAAAGAAAAAAAAAAAAAAAAGAGAAAGAAGGAAACCAATGAAGAGTGAAAAAAAAAACTCGCGACGATTCGCAGCCGTGTGACTGCGGCGCAGCGGCTTTCGCTCTCCTCCATAAATCGAAAGAACTTTACGCGCGTTATAGTCGTAAGCGCGTATAATCCGAGCGTGATAAACAACTAGGCGCGACCCACTCTCATCGTGCGACGTTATTTGTATGTATGCACGGGGTTAACACTTATGGGAAATAGACGCCCACACGTGGCACGCGCGCGCGACGCTACGCGACGCGACGCTTTGGCGGAAGAAACCAAACGTTCGGCTCATCCTCCCTATACATATACACACATTATGATATATATTCCAATTTACATATGTACGTAGATACATGACACACCTCACACATCCGCAAAACCTACGCGGTCGCAAAATTATAAAGGCGTCGCGACGCCCCTTCAGCACGTATTCGACTCGTGACGCCTGGTATTCTCCTTTGAATCTGTACGTAGACTTTTCTTTTTTTCTCATCGCAAAATTTATATCATTCGTACCTCAAAATATAAGTCGACCAGATCAAATGATCATTTTCCGCTCTGTACGTCGGAATGAAAGGTTGAAGAAAAAAATTTGCTGAATCGATTCAATCGCGTATATAGGAAGATATAATTTTCTACCGCTGCAGAAAATATCCCACGTCACAGTTGAACTCCCTCAAGAATTAAAACGAACGAGGCTATAGGTATAGCGCGGTAATTTACATTCTGCATGTACCCACCGTGTGCATGTGTATAACTAATACTGAAATTCGCACCGCATGCACCAAGTTTTTGCATCACACGAACACGTTTGCTTGTGCTTAAACGCTATGGGCACCTACCTATAAATACATACGCGTATTTCTGTATATAAGTAAAACGCGTCTGCGTCTGTACTAGCTCGCCTCATGTATACGCAACCTTCACGTTCACGCCTTGGTACAAACCGTGCTTTTAATCATCGCTGTTGCGGTACCGAGCACCTCAAACCTGGTGCAGCAGCAGCAGCAGGAGCAGAAGCAGAAGCAAAAGCAGAAGCTATATAGATGCATGAGCGAACATTATAAGCGTATAGTTGCACGCCCCGTATGTTATATGTATTTGCAACGTCTGTTGTACATGCAGCACGATGCATTCACTTTTTTTGTACTCAAACATTTGCCTTTTTCGATTCTCTTCTCTGTTCTTTCACGTCTGATTCTTCTTTTTTGTTTCGAAGATGTTTTTTGGTGGGTTTTGTTTATCGAAACTCATTACCAGCAGTTTTATTCGCATCGTGTATGTGTATTCATGTGGATTTTAATAAAGAAAAAAGAAAATTTTGTTCGATTTGAACCGATGAGAATTGAAAACAAAAAAAAAATGGAGGATGTGTTTCCGAAGCGCATATATATGATGATGTAAAGTTGAAATTATATAGCTGCAGCAGACAGAGGTAGGTAGGTATATACTCAGTGATGCAGTAACACGGTAGTAGAATAGGGGTCCGATTTGCGACCCACGCAAATCTGCATGTCTAATTAATTCTGGGCTTCCAACTGTAACCCATAGACTACTGCATGGGATAACCACGAGCGCAGCGTTTAATTGCATATCCTATACTATGTTCGCGAAACGATAATTTTCTATAGACCGATGGCGGAGTGTGTAAAAGTGCAAATTATGTAGATTCATGTACGTCGATAATCTCATACATCATACACGTGTAGGAATCGCGGTTTTCAAAAACACTCGATTTACAACGATTTTCCTGAAAAAAACCATCATCATTGCCATCACCATCATGTGGACAAACGACGTTATGAATTTTTTTTTTTTAATTGTTGATTAGATAAAATCTTCACCTTCAGGACATAACAGTTGGACGCTCGAAGATTGACCGTTCTCTTTTTTTTTTCCACCGCCCTGTACATGTGTACGGGGGATGTACGTCTAATTCATTCTAGGTGGAGATGAGAGATGCGAGAAGATTGAAGAAGGAGCTTTACTGGATGAGCGACGCGGTAGGGCTCTGTCGTCGGGTGATCAGCTAGCGTCGAAATACGAAGATGGATTCCCGCTGGGCGGACAGAAGCGTTGACACAACGACGCGTCAACCGCATATTTCAAGCCTTGCCGGTGTTATAGCTACATGCACATCGCACGCATACGTGTACCGCACGTGTATTCATATACTATACATTGTAAGTACGTTAAGTTCTGTAGAGGGAACCCTTCTTTCCGTCCGCTCACACGCGTACTGCAAGAAAAAAGACACACCCACCGGTATTTCGATGTTCTCATCTCTCACGTTATTAGCCAAAACGCTCCTCCTTCTCTCTAGGTCATAATTGGACAGGGTCTAGAGGAGGATGGGGTCAACCCGAAGAGCCACTAATTGCGCTACACTACACGGCATGTACACATTATACGGATATCTGAAGGTTGCATGGAGCCGCAACGGAACCGCACCGAACATATTCGAAATGGGATTGCTCACCTGCACCTGATTTTACATCGCGAAATTTTGAAAAGTGTACGTGTATGAATTTTGAGGATAATTTCTTTTTAATTTTACACTTTACGAGTGTTGAATTTTATACCTATACTGCGATCCTCGTGCTGTATTCAAACACCGTTCTTCCTCTCATTCTTATATTATTACCATTATCATTGTTAGTATTGTTGTTGCCGTTGTTGTTGTTATTTTTCTCTTCTTCCTACCAACCGTGAGTTGTAACTCCCCCGAACAAATTCTCATTAATTTGTCACACTTACGTGAAGACTGATTGCCTTCTGATTACAGACTCGAGCTTTTGCTGCTACCACACATCGCAATACGTCTAACTACATAATATTATACCTATCATGTGGCCGGATGTTGAAGGTGGACGAGCAAAGATTCACGAAAGGTCCCAGCCACGCACGTACGAATATATATTGCAGGGAAGCTTTTTTGAAGATCATGAAGAAATGATATTTGGAAGTGATTTGTATTTTTTTTTTACAAGATAGTTGCGATTTATGAAAATGATCCACATATGTGTTCTGGAATCTATTATCAATAAAAGAATCGTCCAACCATTTAATGGAATCAAAAATCATCAACGAATGTTATTTTCTCTTCTCTCGGTGATTTTACAAATCGATACGTTCACAGAAAGCGAATAATAATACGACGTATTCAGGATGTAAACTTGGACCGATTTCGTTTTTACCGCATCTGCGTAATATATGATCTGCGTTATCGTAGCAGGAAATGTGTTAAAAATATTTTCAAAAAACACAGCAGGTATATCTGTAGAAAAACGTAATTCACGGTTCCAAATAACGAAGCTATTAGTACAAGAGTTTCAAAGAACAAAGTCTATACAATTAATCCGAATTAAAGGAGACGCTTCCACCTGCTGCCGCTTTCCGTTCGAGCAACGCGCGTTGAAAATTAAAAGAAATAAAAAAAACGAAGAGGAAAAGAATAAAATAAAACGACACTGAGGAAAAAAAACAAACGAAGAAGAAGCAGAAGCTTCGAACGCGAAACGCGCGCAGACTATAAGCTCAAATTCATTCCGGCAACTCGCTCTTGCGGTGTGAATGTCACATTACCAAGTTTATCTTCCGTGAAATTGCTGGCTATACGTTCCTACGACCCACGACGAGGGGATCCGTTCCTCCGTTTGTCACAGCCACGTCCGGCTCGTGCAGTTCTCTAGCTACTTATTAAGCCTCCATAGTTCGTCCGAAGTCTTTCGGTAGTATATGTTTTCATGTTCATAGCACAATTTAACCAATTTGTCAAAAGTTACGGTCACTAAAAAACAAACGAACGGGTAATAACGCGCACCACGTTCGTCCTATCAAGATCGAAACTGGACTAGATATAGTTCTAGAAATGACGGAAAAATATGGAATTTTTTGTGTGCTCGATACGAAATCCTTATTTGTACAAATAAAGGGTTATAGTATACCAACATATTTTATCTTTGAAAATTTACATACACTGTGTATTTAATTTAAGCCGCTCCGTTGCCGCCTTCGGAGCGCGCCCTCCTACCCCTCGCAGAAATTCAGGACCCCCGAATTATTTATACGAGTTGTTTAGCCCCGTTGCGTTTTAACTTTGTAGTCCTAAAACCAAACATGATTTTGGTGCTCTGCTCGTGTATCTCCCCCTCATTACCAGCCGGTACACGGGGGTTAGTAGGTTCACGGCCCCTTCTTACGTTACGATACGATACGTTACGTTGAATTCAACACTGGAAACGTGCAGCAGCAGCGGCGCAGAAACCCCCGTACCAAAATTCATTCATTGTCATTACTTAGCTCACAGAGTTATACAAATGTTTGCGGTTCGATCTGTTCTCGCTATACCAGGCATACCGTATAAGCCAATTTGATGGCTCGCTGCCTTGATCTCCACCAAGAATGCATCGATGGGGCATTTCCCCCGTACCGAATAAACAACAATATGCTATATGCGCACCGTGCCCAACCCCTTGGACAGGGTTTTAAAAAGGGGGAACCAAAAGGAGACCCTTACAGCTCCATGCGCGCTCATGGGGGTATCTAAAGTGTTTGTTAGCTCTTCCACGTCTTTCTTTTTTTGTTTCATTTTTTCAATTTCTCTTTTTTTTTTCTGCATGTCTATGCCATAATTCTCCGTTCACCATCGCACGTACATTCTTATAACCCCAATAAAAATTCGACGGAAAAAAAGAAAATGAAATAAATTAGTTTCTAGATTTTAGTGTGCACGCCCTTGTTCGATCCGAAATTCTAGGAAACTCGTATGAAAATTTGATCTTTTTTCTAGTATAATTATATCGGGGATAAATTGAGGGCGATGTTGGAAGTAAAAATCTCGGTTCATGAGCTCATAAAGTAGGGTATTGTTTTCCGTTTCTATATACATGCGGTATACCTATATACGTACCTTTTTTTTTCTTCGTTTTCTTTGTACATATGTATATGAACGCTGAAGAGGATCGTTCGCGCGGTACGTAAAGGAGGCGGTTTTTGTAACCAGGTGAACATCGTAGACTACAATAACATAGAACATGATACGAAAGTATAAGTAACACAAAGGGCGGCAAGCCGAAACGATTTGGAATAACAAAGAAACACAAGCCGTTGAATTTTATTCTTTTATTATTTTACTACTTTCGCACCCTGTTTTCGTGTTTCCCCCACATAACGCGGTACACCGCGCGCGATATGTATCGTATATAAGGTAAGATGATGCGAGGTTAGGTTAAGTAAAGGCCATAGGAACCTAGGTGAAGAGCTGTTTGCTTCGCATTCTTTGAAACTATAATATAATTTATGTCCCTTAACTCATTTCCAACTTATACAATTAGCTCTTAACAACCTGCGCACAGCAATAAAGTTCTTTTTCAGTTTTATGAATATAAATCTTGACTCTTTGGCAAAAATCGTGTACAAGTATACAGGTATACAAGGGTATAAAGCGGACGTATAATATAATGGGAGGGGATGGTAATACGGAGAAATGAAAATAAAAATGAAAAAAAAAAATTACCTCGCCTGAAGAGCGCTGCTGCTCCTTTCAGACTCTGGTGAATCGCCGTCGCATATTCGACCCTTCGATTGGTTCGTACCTATAGTATACCGCAGCACCTAGTGGAAAAACCCTTGCGAAACCCTCTAGATTAGATCAGGCTAGTTCACCGTATTATGTATACGTATATACAAAGTCGAATTGCTCTCGGTGTGGCATCACAAGGGCTCTTCAATATTCACAATAGGGTATACACCAGAGGTACACATGAAGTGTCTACAACTTGCTGATCCTTGTAGGAGCGCCACGAGAGCTCGGCCCTTTTTCCACCTCGATCCCACGGCTATACAAACAACGTCAGCGATTTCGTGTTCTAGTCTTTATGAAATCTCGTCAATCTTCATAAAAAATTAGGAACAAAAAATGTACGATAGATTTAAAGATAGGTAGGCAAATATTATAGAATTCGTGGTACACGTATACCTAGATGTTGAAGAATTTGTAGGTAATTAATTAAATTAAATTTGTACGACGTGATCCGAAAATCCTCTCGAAATGATCCACTTCTATGGTGCGGTGGTCGTTCTCCCTGTATACCAACACGCGTAATTACGCAAAAATTGATAAAAATCAATCCGGTCTTATCGTCCCGATCACCCTATTTGGCTGATCCGTGGTGTGCCGTATCGATGGATCTCAGAACGTCCCCGCACGTCGCACCCTGCGGTGCTATAGAAGCTATCGATTTGATTGGCTCCCATTGAAAGCAAGGGGGTGAGAATATTACCATCAAAGGATTGAAAAAAACAACCAAATTATATGGGAGTATTATAGGGACGTATACAGCGGTAAAGAGAACAGTCATAAGTGAAAAATAAATGAAAAATAAAAATTTACACACACACACAGACCTCATTTAGTCAAGGATATTTCTATTGCCGTACGAATTGGCATTGGGTAGGTATATAATTTTATGTGGTAAAGACTCTGTGGGAAAATACGCGATAATATCGCGATGTTAATCAATCGTTACAACAGATCTTTTCGCAGCGCGTCATGACGCGGAGAAACGAATTTTTGATTTTCGATAATCAGAAAATAATTAAAAAAAAAGAGATTGATTGAGGATATTATTCAATGCATACATCCTCAATTTTTATGCAGTTTCTTTTCATATCCCTTTTTTTAACTGAACATAGGATCTGAAAATTGATGGTTCTTTCGAAGATTCCGTCTTTTCGAAAAAAAAAAAGACAGAAGGAGGAAAAGTCACTCTCAAGATGTTATTCCGATGAATGAAACCAGACCGTAATGAATATGATCGTCATCAATGAACATATAAATATAAATTGCCTTTTAAGAGCCTTCGGAACCGAACGCGTGGGCTATGCACAGTTCGTCAATGAATTGGTAGAAAATCTTACGTTTTATCATCCGCATCGAAAACCTGTCCTCGTAGGATCAGCTGGAAGATCAGTGATTTGGCGTCGCGACGGCCGTGGACGCGCGAGTTAGGCGCCTCCGTGACTATCCGTCGGTGCGATCCCCGCTGAGATGTCTCCTCCGTATACACAGCAGCGACGCGACGCCACCGCAGGTCCGAAGTGCCAGGATCTTTATTGCCTTGAAAAAGACTGACAAAAAAAAGAAGAAAAAAAAAGATATTTGAAAATATGGCTGTACATTTTTCTTTTCCTAGGAAGAAAGAATGTTTTTTTTTTTTTTTTTACCTGTAGCCTGCGGAGTGGAAAGAGGGAACAACGTCTTACTTCGGAGTCAAAAAATGTATACATACCTATATCTATATTTTTGCGGAAGGTAGGTATAAGCGTGTCCAGACGGCAAGTGTCACTTTCAGCTGACCGGTAGACCCATCTGAAACTAGCAACAAGTTTGGAAAGGAGAAAGAATATGTGAAATAAATAAAAATTCATAATCTAGATGGAAAGGATGATGTCAGACTAATATCTCGGACATATCTCGGACGTCGTTGACGCCTTCAGGTTACAGCGACGGCAATTGATAGCTCGATCTTCCCAGTTTCTCTTTATTTTTGTTTTTTTTTCAAACTCTTCGCACCCTCGCATACATGTGAATGAATAAAAAAATACTCGATTAGTTCTATCAGGTGAACAATAAAGCAATAAATTAAAGGGCGGAAGTTTTTCTCACGACGTGTTTTGAAAAAAACAAAAAAAGAAAGCGCCTCGGTGACGCAATAAAACTATTAACCATTATATGTGCAATTCATGTTCGGCACCTCATAACAGTTGACCATAGCTGGTAAAAACCCTATGAATATAATTCACTTTGTCATTTTATCTTCTGGACATCTGCGTCAGTGCTTTGCTACGCAGACTGCAGCAGGGCTGGAATCCTAAGGACTTGAGAACGTTGCGGTCGCGTGGCGCTCGGTATAAACGCCCCTAAGGATTAAAAGGATAAATACTATCTGATGAACCGTCGCTGCCAATAAGCCTAGAATAGTTTTGAAGCGGAGATGAACGGGGATCCTCAGATATTCAGGGTATACTAATACATACCGTAGTGGAAAGGTGTTTCCGACCGTGAAAACCAGCTTCTCTCCCCATATAAAGATAGACGACAGGGTAGTCCAACCTCCACCATAATCACCACTTATATTCGGCACGTGATCATCGACCGTCGTCTGCTATAGGATCGCCATCGTGATGATCTTTCATTGAATAGATAAAGAACACGTCATGTTAACAGAAAAACTATAGTTCGGTTCACCATTTCTCATTATTACACAGAAATATAACTCGCATGAATTGTAAATTTTTTGGTTACACTACTTCGAATTTCATTTATATATTCAGACCAAAGGAAGTTCTTATGGGGATTTTGGGGGCTATGGTGATTCTAACACGAACTGGTATTCGGGCGGCTGCTTTGAAGATTTATCATAGGTATTAATGTGTACCATGTACATCTCGTGAAGTATAAGTTTTTGAGGAGGTATTCATTATTCTCGCGCTTTATATAATCTGACAAATTTTGCTCTTTGGTGTGGTTTATAATATTGTGGTAGCAAATTTGTCGGACTTAAATATTATTAACAGACTTATATAGTTATATAGGTAGTTTCTGTTTGTCAATTTCTATACGAAGTACAGAATCTGTAGAGACCCTTTTTCTATGAGTAAAAGAAACTCGCGTTTCTAGTAGACTTTTGTCGTTCGTATATTATACGAATATCCTTTTGCCAATAACGGATAATCTCGCTATTCTCACCCCTAAAATGGGAAACACGCGTTGCCTATTTCGAAGCCTTTCCAAAACGTTTGTAGAGGTTATAAATAGGTGCTTATAATATCGAAAGGGCTAAAAGAGGCCAAAGTAGGTTGAATTAGGAGATTAGCTTCGACACTTTGGCCAGGTGTTAGCAAAATACCAAATTGCTATGCGCAAAGAAGCGGCACCCAGTTTCTTTTCCGATCCAACCACGGTGTAGATGAAAAAAAAAAAAACATGCGAATTGAAACGTTTTTTCATTCGTTTTTCTGAATTTTTTTCAATGTTTTATTACGTTTCCTACTTGGGATGACAGGCGTGGCGGTATATTTCATATTTTGACTTCTTCAACACATAAGGAGCGAATTATAAAATAGTTCATTCGAATTAGTAATTGTAATTAATTTGTTAATCTAGTTACGCTCGTGTATATTGTTTTTACGGCTTTGTAATTACCCTTGTAGCTAGTTGTCAATTAGCACCTGCAAATAATCGCACTAAAATAACGCTCACTGATGCACTGCACTAATTAACAAAAAGCAATTAATACCGATATATACACACAGATGTATATTATACGGTTATAATTGTTATAAATCAGTTTTACACACATCGAACAATATTATCTATCATTTCAAAATGAATTCCGTCTGCAATCCGGTTATCCCCACGATACAAAATTCGCGCAAACGTCAGTAAAAACTTCAAAAAATAACGCAGCGTACGAGGATGATTTTTTGCCCATTAGAGGATATGTCGATCAGTTTTTTTGTGCGTAGAAAAAATTAAAAATGTGTAAGTCTCACTTTCAAATCTGTAATAAATCTGTACGCAAGTTCAATTACCTTCGCGAGTCATGCAATTTCATGAACTAATATTACGAGTCTCAAACGAATCGTAGAATGAATATTCATTTATTTTTTTTCCGCGAGGATGATGATCATGATCAGTGACTCGCGGACGTCGTGACGGCTGGTTATGATTTTTTAAGTCATAATAATACATGCCTATAATATCGCGTGCATCTTATCTCAATTTTTATGAAGTAATTATCCGACGAAAATGATCAGCGAGTTCTTCCGCAATTTCTGGATGAGGTTATATGCGACCATAAGAGTAGGGACTACTAGATCAAGACTACATAGCGTGCAGCGTGAATAAGAAGGATGTGAGCATCAAACCGACTCACCTTCTAGTCGTAATTCACGCGTGGATGAAGTCATAAAAAATAATGGCTTGTATTTTATGCCCATTGATTCGCACCCGAGATATACATAGATATGGTCCAACATTTCCACAGGATTGAAGCTGATCAAAGCGGGTAATCACTTTTTCCACAATTCCTTTTCCATTTCCACTACCATCGACGGAATGGCACGCATGTTCCTTCTATTCTCCGAATATTTCATCGAAAATTTCTTTAAAATAGTTTTGCATTTTCTAAATGTCAGATCCTGATGAATTTCAATGAAATTAACCAAACCTCGATGTGTAATGCGGAGAATTTTTTGTTCGAGATATACTCGACGTCCTCCCCCTAAAAATAAATTTTATAGCTGTAATATAAAACACGTATGTGGAATATTCATATGAAGGTATAAAGGTGAACACGTTGCGTGTAAAATTAAGGCACACGTATATCTATGGTAGCATATAAGAGTATAAAATGCGGTTTATGATACTGACATAAATATATACATATATGAATGTATATACACAAGTGAATAAAAGACTCAAGCGCGTAATTCTAGCGGGTGAATAGAGGAATCAAAACGTTATGAAATATAATGTGTATAACGTTGCAGGTTTCTTGTTGTGAGAAATGAATAATTCAGAGCGGAAGTGAAGTGACGGTGTATACAAGACGTATGCCTACGTACGTTCTTGGGTATTATAGTAGATAGTTTGTACGTATATATCCATCTTAAGACGAACATATAACGTTCTCAAAGCTTATATATGCTTAACCTTTGAATCCCGAGCTAGAGAATAAATATAAGCTTCCTTGCCTACCAACAGCTAGTCTTTTTCGCTTCATGCGTTTACTCGCATTTTGTTTTTTATTTTTATTATTTTTTATTACTTCTACATCATATTACACAGCCTGCTTCGGCACACATTTCGGAAAAATGCAATTCACGTTATTCGTTGTGCATACTGCGGTAACATATTCTTACGCACTTTTAAAGATTGCGTGTTTCGTGAACATTTAGCATTAATTGCATATCAGTTTTGGCAGGTGCCAGGCCGCGCGATGTGCACCACATTTCACCGTTCCGCTGCAGAGTTTATATTCGTAATTCCTATCGAGAAGTTAATATCGCAAAGTTGACCGGTGCAACACAAAGAAAACGGATGAGACGCACATCACCACCAAACTATAATACCATCTCTCACGGTAATATACTTTACGTTGCACGCGGCAAATGTTCCAGATATTACTGATAATTACCGGTATTATATCGAAAACCACCTCGCCGCGTATATACGAAGCGGCAAATACACAACTTTCCGAATATCCCCAAGCGATTCGTTTATCATCGACGTAACGGAAATACCGTATACGACATACCCGTGCCGGATAATCCAAAAAACATTCCCATTTTTTACAATTTCTTTTTCCTTTTCAAAGGCCGAAAAAACCACTTGGAAAAATTCGTCGAAAGTCGGTAAAATATGCAATAATCAAGTAGAGTTCAAAAGGAAAAAAAATCACTGAGACAATCCGGGTGTCGGAAAGATTCTGAAAATTTTTTTTGGCAACTCTCCTGGATTGGGCCAATCGCGAAAAAAAATCGTGAGGGTCGGAGGCTTGTCGAGTTATCGTGAAATGCCTGATGTATAAAACGCGATTTGAATTATCACGTAATATGCATACGCAGGCGTATTATAATGTAATTTTTCCTCGGACTAGCGCCATCAACAACGATCTAAAAAGATCTCTTTTTAGAAAAAAAAAAAGAAAAAAAATGGTAAAAAAATGTATAAATATATAGGTGTATAATGTACGTACGTACAGTGAATGCTATGAGGCATAAGGAACGGAAAGACTTAACGTCTGGCGCCAGTATACTAGAATAATCGTTCGTGTACAGCTCATTATCTCATCTGGTGTTCATAGTTATTAATTATTTCGCATGATAGCTATGAATTATTAATACATCCAGGTATGAATACGTACACTTAGGTATTACCAGGATGCTCGATGGGCACGATACTATTACGTGCTACTCACAATCAGGAGCAACAGCAGCAGCGATACCTGAATCAAAAATGAAACTCTCTACACTTTGGCGATGAACATCGCGCAGCCCGAGGTTCGGTCGGTCGGTTAACGTTGCTGTTGTGTTTGTTGTTTGCGGGTGAGAAACAATGGTTCATATTTTACGAGAAGTACCTAAGTTCTGTTCAATATGCTAATTTTCTTTACTCTGCTTCGCACCCGTGCTCGGAGTGCTCCCCGTTTTTCCCGTCTCTTCTCTTTTCGCCTTAAACCTGCAGTCGTGATCCTTTTCCATTCTTTCTCACACCGTATAAAACCACCTCCCATCTTCAAAGGTTCTGTTACTTTCTGTCCTAACCTGCAGCAGATCCAGTTATAAACTTACTAACCTCGGATAGCGTAATTATTTTCCACAAGGAAATAACGCGCTCTGCAGTATAATGGGAAGTTGTTCTTTCACTATAATTTCTAACGTCCTATCTCCGACAAAATTAATTGCAACAAAATGTATACACGACATACTTAATTCGTTGGATAATGATAATATAAATCGCCTGATTAATTCTTATGGGTTACACCGTATAGTGTATAAATTATAACAAGGCGATGACTTGCCTTCATTCGAGAGATGATTCGCGCTCTCTTCTTCACCACGCGGTATATAGGGTGAGCAAATTGCTTGTGGGGCAGGTGTCACGTGATGAACTACCTAACAGTATATAGATCTCGTTTTGATATCAAAATATACTTCCCCATAAGTAGACTAATTCCCGTCTCCGATCGACCTCGAATTACAACTTGCAATGTAACGTATTACAACAGACGCGTAAAATGAATCAGCTTTTATCACCTGCATCATTTTTTTTTCAGGTCACTTTTCTCTCGTAATATTTTCATAAAAACCGTGAATGGAAGAGGCGGAATATGTTTGCCTATTCATAAAAACGGTACGTGTGAATGTAAATTCGGAGTCCATAAAGATTGAAAAAACAAAAAAGAAAAAAAGGTAACAAAACTAAAAATAAGTAAAAAAAAAGTGAGAGATGGGGGTGTTTCAGAAAAGTAGCTAAAATATGGAAGTCAGAGAGCGTGACGGTATCATAGCCAAGTGCCCGTCCCATTCGTTGTACTAGCACTTCATAATAGGTGTGCTGATGTTAGATTATAAAAGTCCGAACTATACGTGTACTATTTTGGTAAATTGCTCAGATAAGGTAGGGTACACTTGTCGAGGAAGTGAGCATTCATACGATTACGATAACTAGGTAGGCTGTTTAATCTGCTAATGAGTGTAGGAACCTTTTCTTCCCCCGTTTCATTTTCTTCTTTTTTTTTCTCTTTTTACTTTTCTTTTTATTTATTTCATTTTTTTTTGTTCTTACTCCTTTTCATTTCACGGTAAACTTGTCGTGCCGTACGTAGCACGTACCGACTTAATTTCTAATTTTCAACACTAATAAACATACTATCCGTAAAAAATCGACCGTTAAATTTATTCATTTCCCCATCTTATATCCAAGCTTAATTACATATTATGTACGTTATATATATTTTATACACCCCTTCCAGCTGATTATTATATCGCGGGGCGTCAATTATAACTATACCTATATAACTGCTACTTACTGCGCAGATGCGCGAGCTTCTATATCAAATGCGTAATTAAATTTAAACGAAGGCTGCTGCACGATGTTGTTCAGAACTATACATATATACGTAAGTATGGGGTGTTTTGTCCTTGTTTTTTTACTGCATTAAACTAATATCGTCCGCGAACAGATCTACCGCAGTTATGTATTTTGTTTGAAAAAGAGAATTAATAGTATTATTATGTTTTTCAATTTCACACCTGAATCAGGTGCGCCATGTATGCGTTAAATATAAGTAATAAATCCTTTTCCCTCCGCAGGACGTCGTCACCTAGTTGACGGATTGCGTCCCGACACATGTAAAAACCTGACATATATTTATACCCATGGGAATACACGATGCTTTTATGTGCAATGAATGTAATAAAGAGAAGAGAGGATCAAGATTGGAGAAATATAAGTATAAAGTACCTACGTAAGTCTATACCACTTGACAACGGGTAGCGAGTGCTCCTCTCTTTCTGTAGTAAGCAAGTTTTATGGACCGAAGCTAAAACAAACTGCACTCTGACACGCAAAATACATCAGTGTTAATTCCATTTCAGTTTTGTTTTTTCTTCATATACGTTTATTATCATACCTACCCCATTTTATTTTTTATATATAAAACAAGTAAATTAAACGGAGGTCGCGATCCGCACCTGCAGTTAAAATAACGATCGAATGTTTTTTTTTCTTTTTTTTTTTTAGGTTGTAACAATTTTCCAACACGACGACTAGTATTTTACCATATGAAAATAGATCGAGGAATGGAGCATGGCTGGATTTGTACAGATTTTTTTTTTTTACTATTTTCGTTAATAAAAGCGAAATTTCTGATGCACGAGAGCCGAGGTAAAAAAAAGTGTATGCAGAATCTTGTGTACGATTAATATAAGAACAGGATATGGTGTACGTGCAACATACTGTATACGTATGAGGTAGGACGATATCCTCCATGTATCCCCATGTATATTGCGGTAACGACAACCGTGTAGTTTAATTTTTATTTTAATAATACATATCTAGGCACACGAATATATATAGGTACGAATTGAATAAACAAGTCTTGTAAATCACACGGAGCTCATCGTTCATTACCATTGATGACGGCGATAAAGATAATTATTTTCAAATACCGCTTCCTATGCCACCTTTATACGTATATCCTTCTCCTCTACGTTTTATCTATCTTCTTATAGCCATAATTAATTATAGAAAAAAAATTTAACGCAAGAACAACTACCGATTCATACGATGTATGAAAACGAAATCTTCAACCTTTATAGATCATACACATATTTGTGTAAAAAAATCAAATCAGATCAAGTAGATGAAATTTTTTCTGATATTCGAAATGAAGCGGATAAGAAGGGGCAAAAATCTTGGCTTACGGATCGCTGGAGTCCTCGTGCTTCCTATAAGTTCTCCATGTTCTTATTTTTGCCTCCTTCGTTTAGAGGTACAGCTATTCCTCTGATGTTGTATAGCCTATAACTGCGTTGCTGCTGCTGCTGCTGCACTCGTAAGTACGACATCGAGGCATATCTTAAGATCTTGCATAGATCTCACGGCTGTGACCTCTGTAAATGTCTAGCGCACACCAGAGCTAAGTCGCTCTGCATCGGGCGGCGTTACTTGGCGAGTAGATAATATAGCCGCGTGAAAAAGATCCGAGAAAATGGGTATAGGGCGAAAGAAAGAAGAATAAGAAACGGGGAGAAAGAAGAGAAAAAAAAAAGAAAAGAGCTGATATGTGAGTTTGAACCGGGAAAATTATACAGCACCATGATCGTCGTACACGTATGTAAAACTAACTCGTGTTTTACCAAAGTCCACTTTTATCTGATTAATTAAACACGAAAGAGAATAATCCTGGCTGTCAGCGATGTTTCTCACAAAATTTGCTACCTGGAGTACGTATACTTACGTACAACTACGTACAAGTACAGAAACAACAACCGCACCTCTTCCTTTTCCTCTTTCTCTTTTTACTTTTTACTTCTTCGTTATATTCTACTCGCTAGAAACTATACTATATCCTGTATCAAAGCGCGTGGATCAGATTCTCTAGGGTGAACGAGGGGCACGGGAGTAAAGTTTCCGAGTAGCTTGACCCTGGAAGACCACCTTGAATCGCATTTCAAAAGATTTAAAAGTATCAACAGAAAAAGAAAAATCCTCGACATTAATCGTCTCTTCGAAACTGCTTTGAAAATTGGTAAAAACTAAACTTTCTGTTATTTGATTCATTGTCAATAAATTTTTCACGATACATGGGGTTTTTCATACAACTCATATGGAATTCATTAGTTCAAAACACACTATACGCGACGACTGAGAAGTTCAGAATAAAAACGACGAGAATTTAGGACACGATTATCTTTGTCTCATCAATTTTGGCATGGACTGAAGACAATTACTATAGTTCGAATATTTATCCGTTCGCTCACTCCTGAATATTAATATGAATAAATATATATAACACAACATAACGTAACGGTTTTACATGCGAGACCGTTCGAATAAATATGTAAGATTATGAGCTCGACACGAATCTCGTATAACGTATGACTCCGAGAGTCCATGCATGCGATTCTCTCGTGCGTCTCTGCACTGCCCTTTTTCCACCATCTCATTCTCTCCCTTCGCTTGCAGCGGACATAAATATCTGCAACACGTACTGACAAAAAAAAAACAATTTATATGAAAAGTTGATAACGCAGGGGAGTCGTAAAACTCTCTGCGATAGTTTTCCTTTCCTCATCTCGCGGTATGAATGACATGAAAATATGATGAATAAAATGTGTAGAAAATGGTTAATTTTTAAATATATGTAGACACATAATAAATTTGTGCGACATGTTTTTTCTTTCGTCATTTCGAAGAGGGGTGCATCATGGTAACGCTATGTGGCGTTGGGGTATATTTGTGGTATAGCGTTACTGTCGTTGGAAAATTCTCTTTCTCATGAGGTGGTGGCGATATATGTCCGGTGTTAGCGGTATGTGCGTGCCAGGAGGCAATTCCCTGGAAATAGCAAGGATTTAATGTGGAAGGAAGCAGGCATGGTCGTTCCGCGCCACAGTCAACCCGCGATCTCCTGAATACAGCGACGGTTGAAGAAGAGAAAGAGAGCGAGAGAGAGAAGACGGAGAGAGAGGGGGAATATAAAATTATATATAAAACAAAGACGGAAATATGGTTAAAGAAATGGTGGGGGATGTGGTTCGTTCGTATATAGAGATACGGTTCACACTGCCGTTTAATGGGAGCCGCCAACTAGATCGGTAACTCCGTCTTCCCTCTTTACTCTGCACCTCTCCATACACCTCGGGGAACTGGGTAGTCTGCTCCCGTATTTATGGTGGCGGACATGAGAGATGGCGCGTACATAAAATTAACGATAGCTGTAATTGTTATTGCTTATGCTACATGAATACGATAATGGCACTCCCTTGTGTAAGTTTTCCATCCGTGCGCTTTCATTTGTACATTACACACATGTACGCAAAGGTATATACACATATACCAAACGCATCGCGTAGCTGAAGTTAACACAACCGTAACGCGTGCAGGATTTTCCAACACCCTTATTTATACGGTGACATAATTTATGATCGTTTATAATTTCATGATTTTTTGGATCTACTGAAATAAGAAGATATGTATAGATTCTTGATCAATTCCATGTATGACTTTTTTTATACCACCTTTACATATCGATGCAGGTTTTGTATACATGTATACGTATACCGCGAGACGAAGAAGGATGTTAACTCGCGTGCCTCGAACACGTTTACCTGTTTTTAACTTCCGTTTCCTTTATTCCCGAAGGTGGGAAATGGTTCCTCGAAATAGAATAACATTATCACATCGGAATGCCGCATATATGAAATTAGCACGTTTTCCATCCGTATGATCTAGCCGGCGTATAAGAGCCGCGTTAGAGCTGTCATGCGTTTAATTACCAATCAGAAACGGTAGGATTCCTTATGGCCAGAAATATTTCCGCGGATTCTGTATAATATAGGCCGGTATTATGAACAAAAAAAGAAACCCGCTCGCTTTGAAGTTTTTCTCAAGAAATGAATTCATCTACCGATCCTTCTAGAGCGGCGTACCGGAAAATTAAAATCAGAGAAAAATTCCTGATTGAACGTATCCGGAAGCGAAAGGTTCAAACTTCAATTTCATTTAAATTTCATCCACCAGAGCGCTTTTTTCGAAAAGTTATAAACGTTTAAAAATTGACCATTTTCGCGCAGAAGTTTATTAGGGTGTTGTTCTAATTTTTTCAAGGATCGAATGAAGCATACGTATATTACGGGCAACAATTCAACGCACACTTACGGATACTTTTATGAATGAACTGCAGTAGCAGCAGCAGCAATAAAGCGTTTGCTACTTATACTCTGACGTATTCTTAAATTACTACACGTACTGTGCGCTAACAATAAATGTACAATGGGATTAATACGCCATCTATTTGTATCAATTTGGACACGCGGCGCGACGGTGGGATGTACGAATGCTGCAGGTGATCAATATGATCAAATTACCGAGTCTACAGCGCAGTAGAGTGTTGGATTTACATGTACTTGTACATCCGAGTTAGGCGGACATAGATCTTTAATTAAAGAAGCGTAAAATGAAAAAGAAGAATGGTAACCTCGGGATCGCTGGAGGGTAAAGAAACTGGCGGAAATCGAGACGTTGAAACTGTGGATCACGTACGACGCCAGGTCAACGCGCGCCCTCAAGCACAACATCTGTATAAAGCGTCGGGGCGCCCGCGCCTGATTATAAGACCGTCGGGCATCGGAATCTACGCCATGTATAAGACTGGTGCGAACCGTTGAAACAAATCTTTTGAATCTGGTTCGCAAATTCATGGTTTAAAATTCGCAAACTTCAGATTTTACTCGCTACAACGTCGTGGCCAGGAGCGTCATAAAATCCGCGAATAGTTCCACGTTCGAGTAAACTTATGAGATAATACGTGCGTTATATTGTAACAAAAATCGTCAAAGGGGGATTTTAACCGGTTCGGTCGTTTCGGAGGCCGCGCAGTGAAATTCGTCGGAGTGTTCATTTTTGAATTATACGACTTCCCGTTGGCATTGCGGGTCGACCGATTTGTTGAAAACGTTCCCCCATCGCGATATGTTAAGCATTATTTATCGGCAGTGGTTTTCTGTTGGATGGTGTTGTCACGGTTTGTATTACCTCCGCAACAGCAGCAGCCCGGCGAAAACATATACGTATAATATACGCGGATATAGGATATTCTCAAGAGGAAGAGAACCCTGCGGTATCGGAATCAGAATAAGAATAAAAATCCGAATCAGAATCGGAATCGGAATGAGAAACGTAAAAATGAGAGGTAGATTCGAACAAGCTAAAAGAGGTGGGCATCTCGCACCCTGCATGCTGAGCTACCAGCACGTGATCACCGCCTCGACACGAGGTATATACGTATATACATACAGGCGTATAAATGCATATATATGTATGTACAATACAGCGTTGGTAGTCCCAAGTCCTGCAGGGCCTCTCAACGCCCCATGACCCAACGAAACAGTGTATGTCCCTATCATTTCTTACCGGACGATGTACACACCGTATAGAATAATTGAGCTTTTTCAAATTTTATTTTTAATTAAAAACACGGGTATAGACAAGGCCATTCATTAAAGCAACAGCGGCAGCGGCAGCACCGGTAATAAAACGGTACGCAAAGGACCTTCGGAACATCCATAATAATTATAATTGTACGAACAATTGTTGATATTTCTACTTCTATTTGATCATATTCAGAGACACCGACGATTTAATTAGACAAAAAAGTAAAATAAAATGAAAGTAAAACAATAATATTCCAAGAAAACTATCATTTGAAAACTACAAAAGAATAATTAGGAAAAATAGATAATTAAATTGTTACCGTTACATCCCTGACGAGCGAATATTTAATTCGTTTGCAAAAATGATTGTACGTAAAAAAGAATGAGAATCGCTGGTCTATTGGGACCGCATTCTCGGGCTCGCCAACGTAGCGTTTGAAGACTGCATTTGGAGCGGCGATGTAATATGGTAGATACTCTATATGAGGAGCTGTCCTGTCGTTTCTGGCTGCAGGCCGTATGCAGAATGAAATACTTTAGTCTGGTTGAACGTCGTCGGCAATGCAGCAGAAACGACGCCGGCATTTCTGGTATTATATTAGTGTGCTGCACATACGTACGCACCATACAGTCCCCGCAATAATATGTCGCACGCGGCGGTTATAGTTTCCGATCTTCGTCCTCTGCTCTAACCGCCCTGCAAGGATTTTTACGCCGCTTGCATTCTTAACGTGTTCCGGAATTTAAACGCGCTGATTTTTTTTCCCCCCTCATCAACAATTTTCTCTTTTTCTTTTTTTTTTTTAGTACTTCTTCCCTTCTATATTTTCTTTCATCAAGGTAAAAGACCACAAAATACTGCACGACGTGTTTTAGTACCACGTCAACGACGATCTTATAAAATTTTTCAAAGAAAAAACATTCACGCGACAAAATTAAAGATCTTTTTTACCTCTCAACTCTTTGAAAAATAAATGAACGGATCGACGATTCGTCGGTTAATTATCTGAAGGAAAATTACTTTTTTGAAATAGATGATCTAATTTCTTTCTCGATTCGTAACAGTTTTGGAAGGGTATCGAGATTTCCTGGTTACGAATTACACACGGTCGCGTTGAAAGAAGAATTGAAGAAACTAAAATTGTACGTAGAAAAAAGAAAAGAAAAAACGTATCAAAAAAGAGAATCTGTCTATAATTAACTCCATTAGAGGTCACGGTGCACTGAGTATATAATACCGTTGGGCCCCGTTGTGTTTATAAAGCAAATTACGAGTGACTTGTGGTGCACCTGACTACCTCGGAAACCGAGTCATTAAGTCCCCGATGATTAATAGCTCCGATCTAATAGTCCTTCATAACCCACCCTCGGCTTTTCTTCGCGTGCAAAATTGGGCCCTGAATTAAGTGAGCTCAATTTCACGGTTCTCACTATATACAATGTAAAAGTAAGACCGTACGACACCTGCTTTGGAGCGTTCTCCCTTTCGTTATAATATGTAATAATCATCTCTTGACGTCTCTCTCAACATTGCTTTACGGGCTAAGGCGAGCAGATGTATATCCTGGCCAAGCACATCCTGATTGGGTAAAAGCTTGGGAGGAATGAAATTTTTTTTTTTTTTTCTCGGATTGAAGATTCCAGAGAAATCAAAAAAAATGAAAAGAGGAATTCGGAAGCACATTTCACCCGTTCCAAGGCGTACGTGATATCCTTGTTGAAAATGAACCAGAGATGATGAAGCAAGGTCTCTTCAGGATGGCGATCCTGCCTATAAATATATAGATTTAGTCACTGGTTATTTTTTTTATTTCTATTTTCCACATGTACGGGGCGTACGAGACGCAGTGCGGGATTTTGTTCAGCGAGCAAGTTTTGGAAGTTGAATCATACATACGTGGGGGCTGGGCCAAAATGAACGGTGACAAAGTTTATAAATCTGGAGAGCTGCTGCAGCCCCGCAGGATCAGGCGGATAGGCACAGCGACCGAGTCCCGCAGGCTCAGGTAGGGGGCATCAAACTCCCAGGGTCTGACCAGCGTGGCCCCTACAGGGGGTCCAGTCATACTGACATGTTTATCACACCCGGACTGCGTTATGTTTCTTCTGACTTGCGTCGCGTATACTTTCCGCGCTGTGTTATAATACGTCCTCTCTGGACCCGCGTCCACCTTTACGACGGTTTACGTTACTGGTGACAATATCTCCCCTCCGTCCCGCCCTTCTTTTCACTTCGTTTATTTGCTCTTACCCTCGTATAGTGAAAAACTAATGTACGTACACAAAATATATCTCGAATCAGGGGAGACAAGAGTTGGTTTTGTACAATCACGAAAGTGGAAACTGATCGAAGAAATCTAACGTATTGTTGACGTTTGGAAATAAACGATCTATATAAACATTCAAAATGTGGAACCCCTGCGATCTATACATCCATTTCACACGTACACTATACCGTCATAAAATTTGACGGCTGAATTGTCCTCGACAATTTTTATTCATCGTCATCATATTTATCCGCACATAGATATTTACGACGCGATGTTTTACATTAACGTCGTCTGAGCGCAAAAACCGATGGAGCGTTAGATAGTACGTCACATCCTTGAAGTTGAATATGAAATGAAATCGTAAATTTTCATTGGGGCAGGGTGTTAATTATCGTACATGACTTTGTAATAATAATTTCTCCGTATGATAAACTGGGGCGGTATGTAGAATTACTAAACAGGCAAGCGTGGCGCATAAGCAGCGGCTGCAGCAGTTCTCGACAGTTTTACATCGCGCGGCTATTGGTCAGCGAATTCAACGTACACCGTGCGATATTTATGATACAAATGAAATATGAATAAACGAATACAACGGAAAACGGACGACTGCGACACGATATAATAATATCGCAGTATGAGACTCTGAGAAACGCGTTGAAACGGTAGAAAATGTGCAAGTGGATAGCATGCACGATGAGAAGACTACCGCAACAGCTAGCAGACAGACAGTCAGACGGACGGACAGACGTTGCTGCTGCTGCTGTGTTGAAGAAAATATAATACCGGCTTGCTGAAACGTATATGTGAGCATTACGTAACGCATTAAGATCTACAGATTACGAAGTGCAACAAATATTAGGTTTTATTATTCATCTTCTACTTCCTATCGCATCCAGTCATCTACTACTACAAGACACTGCACGGGGATAGTTCTCCTCTACCTCATGCATCCCTACGGCCATATATATCCGAGTCTGTCTGTCTTTCTGTACGTCCGTTTGTCTCTCCTCTCCTGTCCCGTCTGTCACTTACACCGTCGTTTTTTTTTTATTTTTGTTCATTTTTTGTACATTCAAGAATATTATTCAACGCTCGAATCGCGTATTACAATATTATCCAACAGCCATTTTGGCGTGAGTTGCAAATAAATCGTACCACATATCGATGATTTTCACGTCTGCTCATTCACGTTGTAAATCACTTTTCATTATATACCATCGCTGAAATGAGGAGAGGAATGAGAGGAGAATTTTTCAAATTCTGAAACGGTATTACCTCTTCAATCTTTTCAAACCGCACATCATGTTTGGATAGAATTCCCGTGCAAGCGGAGAGGGTAAGTTTTTCAGCGGTTGAGTTAACTCGTGTGTTAGCGATGGGTGAGATTAATTTTGTCGTTCCATAAAACTACTATACGGTCTAGCCGCGCGGTGTATGTGCGAAATAGCGCAATGTATCTTTTGAGTATGTATACGTACAGAGCTATCTACCTCATATGTATATAGGTATGCAGATACTGTGTCAAGAAAACCGCTACAGCGCATGAATTTATTATTCAAAGTTAACTCACTCGATCTCCGTATATTATACTGACTCACTAGGCATCCCCTTCGCCACTTTATAAACACCACATGAATTTGCCGTTCTTGTTATTTATATAGAAGTTTACTATGTGTACATCGCATACGAAGATTTAACGATCGGCGACTTTATCATTCATCGAAATATACGAATAGTATCTCAATTCTTCAGATTATTTTATGAAAATTGTATATTCGAAAATTAGTCATTTTTGAATTTGATTTCATATCAATTTGAACTCTGTATGAAAAGTTTCGAGTCCTGTAATTTGAATCCATTAAAAAACAAAAAAATTTACTTTTTTTCCGCGTATGTCACGGGCCATTCGCTCACCGCGGTGTTCCCATCAATACGTATAATATAGTCTGACATCTGGACCAAAAGATAACCTGCGCAAGCGGTCGAGTTTTGGAGAACATTTGGCTCGGCTTCACTTCCACTGTCACTTCTAAGAAGCATTAATCGTTCTGTGCGACACGTGTTCCTCTCCTATACTATTATGCGCTTTGCATAGCGACCGACGACGACTGCTTCGCAGTGTAGAGACGACACTCTTAATTCTTTGCTATCTATCCGAAGAGAAAATGACCGCGACGACATCCATCCCAGATAAACCAAAGAGTTTATGCTATGTTTTTGAAAACGGTACATGAGGATCCTCTATGGTGATATTATTTTGACTTTGGTCCGTCATAATTTTGGTCCAAATATAAAAAAAAAAATGAAAAACCGTAACATGTATCTGTCGAGCGGTTCGTTATTCTGAGACTTATTTATGACACTCCTTTTTGTGATAAAGAATTTAAGTATCGGACATTTGGAATGATTCTGTGAAATAATTAGTCAAGGTTGAAGGTCACTTCGCGATAACGTGGTCATGTGCAGGGACAAATCGTTGATCGATTTAGAATGTTAATTCTCTTGATATCCTCTTTTTTTTCTCTCAAGCAGATGTCCTCGATAATTTAATGTTCGATCAATTAGCGCCATTCGGAGGGGAAAAAAAACTAATAATAATATAAAACTTCTGGAGGCTGATATGCCACCGATTACCAATCCCTCGTGAAAGATGACTGGCACAAAATCTCGAGAACCTATAGGTCAACTTTAGAAAATAAGTTAAAAGGTAATTCACAGCTATTTTCTCCCTCATTGTCTCGATTACTTTTAAGCACCGCTTCACGAGTCTGAAGATTGCGATCTGTACCTAAAAAAATATTTACTTACAAGTCCGACTGGTGCCGGCCTTCTCATGCCTGTCATCGTAATCCTGAAACTGGCCGATTTTCGGACTCCTCCTTCAGAATTCTTCTGAATTTGCCCGATTCTTTGTTCACCGATGAAGTTGGTGTTTTTTCAAGATCTGCAACAGCGATCTACGATGTAAGTCAAAACCTGCACCGTTTAGACGAATTTTCATCGACAGAAATTTTTTCAAACCATATTCAGTAAGCAGGTATGAAATAGATGAAAAAAAAATTGTTCAAAGAATCTTTAACTACTCTCATACATCTCCGAACAAATATATGAAAATTTTCTCATGACTCTGCACCGTTGTACCTATAAAACGTATCTACACCCTATAATTATTTCCGCATGGCGTCTGATGTGTTCGCCCTATATTTGAGTACTCTCGATATTCGATATGCTCATAAAGATGTAAATCTCCAGGTTGAAAGTATCAAAAGCTCGGAGGCAGAATTTCCCTAAAATATCCGAGGGGACTGTATCGCGCTGTAGGTATATGAAATACAGTTAGAACGCGGTGTCAATTTTCTTCTTCCGCCCCTAAAGAACGGCGCTCATATCGCTGTGGTAATATATATTTCGTAATATCGAATACACCTAGTCTCAGCGTTTAGGGAAGCCCGTTAATTATGAAAATTTATCGTTTATTTTAGTCCAAGTTTTGACAAATTTAAATCGTTGCCATAAATCGTCAAACGCATCCACCAGTCTCCGCATCCGTATCTTTGCTACAGTTATGACTATATCGGTGTCACCCGTCCCTCGCGCACACTAGTAAACATAGGTCAAAGATAGCAGACCATATAAGCATTTTATCCTATAAGAAGCTGTCAACGGATGAAGAATAAAAAAAAAGGAGAAGAAAAATATGTAGATAGAAAAAAAGAGAAAAGATAAATCGCGGATCGAGAGAGATGCGGACTACAGGAAAATCAATCTTGCATAAATTTAATATAGGATTGTGCGACCGCTACTTATAATAAAGGAAAACTAGGAGGCTATCGCATACGCTCAGCAGCGGCAGCATCATCATCATCATCGAGTCTTGCCGGTTGCAGCTGCAACATGAGTGCGTGAACAACTCGTGTAGCATGTAATTTATAACATCGAAGTAGACATTAAGATACCAGGTCCGATCGTCTCTCCGTATAAACTTATATATTATATGTACCGTATGAAAGCGAAGAGCTGTACCGTTGTGACGCGAAAGAAATGAGTGAACGTACGTATGGTGGGAAAGGGTGAGAGAAAAGTATTCTTCCAACTGTCTTATCTGCGTTATCGAACTGCACTGGGGGACGTCGTTGCTGCTGCTGCTTCGATGCAACATAACGTGATCCTCACTGCGCCGATGCTTCGGCTAGTCGCTACCCGTCGCGTTATTATTTACTGCCACCTCTGGCCTAGACATCGTCTGTCGAACTCTCCATGTTCGCTACCCCCGCCGTACCAGAGCGAGACCATCGAAGAAGGCTTTTAAAACCGTGGGACAATTTTTTGCCCGTCGAAAAAGACGAGGAAAAAAAAATGAGAAAATAATAAAGCGAACGCTCGGGGCGCATCACGAATACGTATTTGTCTTGAAGTATTATTTTTCACTGACCCAAAAAGAGGAAAGATTTCTGAAAAACTTCGGATCGTTTTTTCGTCCGTTGTAATATCGAACGATTCGGATATTTTATAGCGAGGATATTACTGTAGTAACTGTATAAGTTACAAAGCGTCGTGAATATCGAGAATATAATAATTGGTTGTCTCGAACGATCTGCCCATGGACTCGACTCGCAGCAGGGCGTCGCGAGTTGGACGCATCGAGAGCGGCCGGGAGAAGAATCTGAGAGAGTGCAGATTCAAGTATTGAACTTTGAATGGATGTGTACACGGCGCAAAGTTGTATACGCGCAACGAGGATCGAGGGAGGGCTAGTGCTAAAGCTTGGCGTCTGATTGATATACGCACTGTTAAGTGTCTGCAATATCCGACGTTTATAACGTGCTTCCCCCCCATCCACACCCCCGTGACCCGCTATATATAATACTTTCAACCATAAATAACCGGGCACTTCGAACTCTTACAAACTACAAGTTAAAATATATACACATCATACCTACGTTTATTATACACAACTGCAATGAGAGACACTTGTCGGCGCTTCGACATTGTCCAGAAACGCCGTCTACCAACTAAAACATAGTATGGATATATCCCATGGTAAATACCTACTATACTTCGATGTATTAATAAACGATGAATCACCGATGATCATCTGGTGTATAGATCATTCGCATAACCGAACTCGTGTATGGAACGATCGCGAAGATTTGTCATTTTTCATTTGGTCTCAAATGTTAAAGCGACCGCGGCGACGGCGGCTCCTCGATCCTGGAAACTCATCAAATTTAGGGGCGTCGCGACGTTGAAGAATCTTTTTTATCTCCATAGCTGGATCGTTGGAAAGATATCCTTCGGCGACAATCTAACATCCCGATCGCTGAATCTTCTGCAGCGCGGGATATGACAGCTACCCGAATCTTATACGTGGGAACTTTTCCTACGGTAGCTAAAACTAGAATCTTCTATACAGGTACGTGTGAGTAATGATCACTGCAGATGAGGTGCAGAAAAGAAAAAAGAAATATATTCGCCTCGACCGGAAATTCGATGTTGCATTTTTTTTTAATAGCGGATAATCGTGCACCGAAAAATAGTAATAAACGAGATTCGAACGCGACGAATAAATCGTAATGGTGAAGGTCGAAAAAAAATTTGTTTAAAAAATGTGGCTATGTGAACAAAAACTTAAACGGAGTTTCTTGCCGGTATCTCTCATTCGGTTGACAGATTTGAAAATATTTCATAATTATTATACTCGCTTGGAATCGAAAGGTAGATGTATATTATACTGTACATAAGCAATATAAGTATATGTGTTGTTTCGTGTTTGCTTGCTCGGGGATATAATCTCTGAGGATGATGAACTCCGGGTGGGAATCACGCGCATTTGTCACCGTTTCGTTGGGCTCTCTTTCTTACACGTGTATATACGATGAAAAACGTCGTGTACCTATGTATCCGTGTGTACCTGAATTTCTCGTGTTTTCACGTCACCTTATATACTTTCCTACGTCGACGTTACATAATATATAGGTATATGTTCTTCCAACAAAAAAGTACTCGCCAGCATCATCCCGTCGACAAGGTCGTCGGGGTCACGGGGAACGTCGCCGACTATGAGCCCGTGGAAATGTTCAAGTTTAGGTCCAGAAAAACGTAGGCTGCAGGTATATGAATACATGAGAGGTAAAACACATGTGTACGTACGTACAGTGTAATACCAAAGAAAGAAGAGGAAGGCATCGCTGCACCAGGAATGCGCGGCAGTTAAAACGCGAGGCGCGATCCCGTAGGAAAAACATTCCTACTAAGGTCCACATAAAGGGAGGAACCGAGAAACGCCAGTCGTTACAACTTAGCTTTACTACTTTGATATCAAATCAAAGCTGTACTTTGTTCAAATGCCAGGATCGTTATCCGGCTGCCACCACGTTACGTCCACCGATTAATCGACCAGTTTACGTTACACAAGTCGCCGCGGCGCACGATGCGGGACCAACTTTCGTCTCGGTTACCATGTTACAATAAAGCGCGCTTCTTATTTCTCATTCTCCCTTTTGAGTAAGAGGAGAAAAATATCGAAACAATGTAGGTAGGTATATGCACGCTTGGAATGCTCCGATCTGAAAATTTCAAAATCACTTCGAAAATTCGAACGAAATCCACGCTCGTAAAGTCGATTGAGAAATTTGAAAATTCAGCGCTTTTCGAATCTCATTTAGTCCTGCTCGGACGCCGGCTGCGGTTCTCATGCATCGACGGTGTCAAAAATCAGGCGACGAGCAGCTGGGTAAATGGGCGCAGAGCCAAAGGACCTGCTGCAGCAGGTTTTTCGAAACCCAATTTTTGGCCACCTGACACTCGTCAACATTAAATGTACGAGACAAGACCGACTTCAGCCAACCCAACGCTCAATTTGGCGTCTTAGAAAATAGATGAATGAAAAAAAGAAAAGAAAAAGTTCGCAGATCTGTACTCGTAACTGAATAAATATCGAACGTAGTGAATCTCCTCTTCGGTTGTTTATTTATAAAAGAATTGCAGCCACTTGATCGATATGCGTTCGTTCGGTTCAAACGGTTCAAAGAATCACCACAATGTCTTTATACTACTAACAAATAAAACGAAACACTCGTGAGATCGTGGCTCTTGAATCTAAGTTTACTTTACGTAAATTTATTCGACGACGACGTACGATTAACGCCACAGTTACGTCAGCATGCTCCCGAACTATCAATGAGCGAATCGGTTCACCAATTATTCAATTATAAAAAAAAAAAGCACATAATTTTCCAGTCGGGGTGTCTGTCTAATTCTCGCGTGATTCAATTTACGTATCGTGGGTATGTATAATGTATAAAAAAAAAATACATACCTATAAAAAAGACATCAGAAAGCGATGAAACGACCACGCGAGCGCGTTGATTTCAGGCGAGTGATTTCAAACGAGATTGAGTCATCGTTGAAGTAACGTGCGTCGGTGACCCGCAGGAGCCTCAGAATTTTTCATTCATCGATTTTACTCCCATTCTGCATCACTCCGGGCGGCCTGCTTTGGCTGCTAGCTTTGGGCTTTAGGATTCAGGAACCGAAAGGATATTTTTTTCTTTTTTCTTTTTTCTAAGGGGGTGGCGGTCGTTCCCTGCGGGTGCACCGCACGTGGCACTTCCCGATGACCCACGTTCCAACCATCTATGTTATATAGGTATAAGTATAAAAGCTATACTCGTCACCGTCGCGGCAACGGCGTCACTCTTGCGGTAGACCAGAAGAGTCTAACGAGCAACGCGCCCAAAACTTATCCGAATACATGTGGGTATACCTATGTACTGAATAAATTGGCCGAACTTTTGCTCCGTGTTCAGGAGAAAGAAATCGACCATTCGTGATTTTTTCGCTTCTTCTTTTTTGACTGTAAAGAATTTTTGAATAAGAAGTAAAAGTTTAATGTATACGATGATACGACCCACAACCCATTTTTGAGTCATGGATGTAATCGGAGTATTCACACTACGAGGCGTCAAATTTTTTTTTCTCTTTGATTTAATTAATTATATGATAATTAATAATTTGCCACTTTGTGGTCACATTATGCTATCGTGATCAAAGTTCGAGAGTATATCGAAGGGTTCGTACGGCTCAGTCAATCGAAAGGACAACAGACCTCCCCCTTGGAAAAACGTTGCATATTATAGTCTGCGATACTTTCTGTTCAAGGGTAGGTACATAGCATACATATATTATGTATATAGGTGGATAAATAGAAACGTGAGGGGGTCATGGGGTGCGCGGAATATAACCGTGTAACCGAAGTAAAAGCGAAAAACCAGCTCAGCTCATTCGTTGGTAGTTTTGTAACGAGTCCCGTTGAGCACACGGGGTCCAGGTAAGGGTATATAGAATATAGGGGGAGTAAAAATAGTAAAGAAGGGGACAGGAGGGGGTAAGCTTTGGTTAATTTGTGTAAAATCGCTTCGGTTACCCTTGGCGCTCAGCGAGGAGCCGCTCCCTTTTGTAAATCGGGCTTTTAAGGCACAGGGTATATATACATCGCTAGGTGGTCCACGGATCGACACCTGCGGTGTACGGGTCCAGGTGTGACCGAACTATAGCCTACTTCTACCGGCGCCATTCATCTTTCGTAGCTTTTGGTTTCCATCTTCAGAACTGTTTAAATCCGTCGAGTCAAAGATTTTTTACTTTAAGCTAGCTCCCGTTAATTTCTGTTAAATTTCTAATTTCATTTCATCAACGTTATCGATTGATCATAAACTCGTTACATTCGCAAAGTATCTAAATTATAAATTAGTTTTCTACAAGAAAGTACTCAAAAAATGAAAAAAAGAAAAAGAATTTCAGAGTTGTACCATGTAATATAGGAACTTGATTAAATTGAAATTTAGTTTTTCGCCCGCACGAACCTGCTCAATATTATATTTGCCGCAGTTCGTTACTGTCAAAACGGATTTAAAATATGGATTAGAGCCAAGCAATGAGCATACAATTCCCGCGCGTACTCTACATACATATATGGGCAGGTTTAGCGTTACCGTAGAAAATCCTGTCGGCAATGTCGGCTAATTCGACGTTTTATCAATCACTTGGATTGCCCCGCGGGCGTCCCGCATCCGATTTCCTGTCGCTGACTCAACCGCGTTGTTGATGGATGAACCACGAAATGCTAACGTAGGTACCCACCCTCTCTACCCACCCTGCGGTACACATAACGTACACTATGCGCCGCGAGCTAATCATATTGTTTATTGGATTTTTATGGAGATGAAACGACCCGGAAAATGAACTACACCGAACGAACGCCCTTCGTTTTAATAATACCCACCTAAACCCAATGCTACACGGTATAATAGTCGCTATACGCGGTCCATTTTTTCGGAGTCTGTACGCCGTTTGCGTTTATTTCTATTCCGTTTTTTCTTCCGTTATTATCATCGTAATCATTTTTTTATTCAGTTTTTTCTTCGTGATTTGTGTCCATTTTTTCATCGACGCATACCCATATACGTTGATTTCCAAATTCGTGTGAATTCAGAGCACGCTTTTTCTCACCAAAACCGTCTTTTTTTTTTATCACGTTACAATACATAACAAAATTTCCGATCAGATATGAACTCTGCAGACGACGTACTATAATATGTTATCGTACAGAATGAACGAAATATTTGATCGAATAATCTGATCAATGATTGGCTGTTATTAATTCATGAAACAACGCAAGTTGCTTGAGATGATGTAGAAGTCTATCGTTTTTTTAGGCGCACCTTAATATATTGTACATTGTACAATTGACCACGTGGTACCAAAGTATTATATATAATGCATTAGCCTGGCTTTCCCACAATAAAAATCATGGAACAGCTCAGTGATCGCACGGGCCGCAGCGAGCAGGGGGGTAATATAGTAGAGTTTTTATGGGGTATCCCTTACGGAGCGTCAGATCGGCTCTCGTCAAAGTTCAGTATCGCGTTTCACGGAGGATTAAGTCGTCAACCCGTGAAGAGGAGGACTACACGACGCGCTCCAATCCGCTCCACTCGACTCGACTCGACTCAACTCTGTTATACCTATTCCGTTACGACGTCGCGACGGCGTCTTCTCTCTCCCCTACCCCTGCCCTTTTTCCTTCTCGAAATGGAACTCGGGAACTCGAGCCTTTAACGACGGAGATGAACAGTTGATTTTCCGTCTTATCTTTTTCTTTTTATTTTCTATGTCATTTTCATTAAATCTTCACCTACATATCCGACCGACCCGCGGACAAGGCCATGACCCGCATATACGACCGACCGCGATCATATCTGTTTCGGTGCTAGATCCGAGATTTTAATTCATTGATATTCCTGCTCGTGAAATGTTTCAATTGACGTGTCGGTATACAGAGAGGATTCCTGTATGCTGGCCAGTCCAGTTGCGCCAGCGTGCAGGCAACTTAGGATACAATTATTAACGCGCGAAAATTCTACGTTATCGAACGAATATAATAACCAGAGCACGTGATTCGAAAATGAATGAGCAATTAATTCTGGAAAATTCACAAAACTCTAGTGAAAAATTTTGTACTTTCTAAATTCATAAAACTAGATTTCGGAAGATTAAAAGAGAGAACAAGAAGAAAAAAGATCGTAGTTTTTGTGCCGCAGAGTTTAATCGGCTTTCAGAAGTTCGTTGCGCAGTGCAGGATTCCATTCTATAGTAATTCGAGAAGAAAAAAACCCGAGAAAATTTCGGCAAAAAAAAAAAAAAGGGAAAAAATAGATAAAAAAAAAAAAACCTGGAATAGCAATCGCCCTCCCTGGATATATATACGCGCGAAACTTTTCTTTGTGCGTTAGTTCAAAGCGCGGGGTGTATATAGCTGGTAACGCGGGGCTTTTAGGGAACTCGAGCCCATTATCTGTAAAAATGTGGCGCAGCTAGCAGCAGCAGCCGAAATCCGGCGTGTCTCAAATCTCGCTTAATTAATAGCCTTATAGTCGCGGACCCTCGGCAAGTTCTCTCTTGTTCCCGTCGGAAGGTTGCTGGGGCGGGCACGTGCGAGGCACGTGTCGGTAAGAGGATATCCATCCGTCCCACCCTTGTAGCCCCAACGCGGACGGTCGCACAACGCTAGCTCAGGTGCCTAAGGCCAACGCAGAAAACTACCGAAGTTCTTCTTCTGGAGCACCGTACTCTAGTCTCCGGGACGACGAAGCGACTAATTCTTTCGGTATCCCGTACACCCTGCAGCACCGGGAGAAATTCGCGCGTGACTTCCTCTCCATCATACGTCCCCGAAATCGGAGGCCCGATCGGACGTCACGCGCCCATTGTATATTATATGCCATCGGATCTCAAGGATAATCCTGAGGGATAAAAGGGAGTCGTCTAGAAATATTTTTTCTATAACTTTCCAAAGTCAGGAATCTTAAGAAGAAAATATTTGGGTCTGCTTCGCAATTTAAATCATATAACTGTTCGATAAAAATCAATGTTCAGATTTCCGTAATTTCTGGAAAGAGATAAAAAAAAGCGGATCACACGTTGAACGAGTATGTATATTATGTATTTCGATAAATGGTGAGAAAGAATAAAACAAAATCAAAGAAAAAAAAAAAAAATTAAAGCACGAGTGAATCCTTGAATATATTTACGATCGCGGAACGGTGCGGCGTATACACTGTAGTACAACAGCAGCAGGATATCCAAAGCCGCGTGTTTCACAGGACTTTCAACATGCCGGCGGAGTCGAGGTGGAGTGCAGTAAATGTGCGACACCTTTACGGGGATTAAGCGATATAAAACCAATTAATGAATGCTGCAGTGGGTCTTGATTTTAATTCGCACCGCGTTCTCGCGGGGACAACGATCAAGGTGGTGATGGTGACGGTGGTGGTGGTAGAGTAGCAGAAGTAGCAGAGTCCCGACGCAACGGTCTCGCGATGGCGTGCCAACGTACGTCGAATAGCGGGTCCAAGAGAGATGCGGGGTGTATCGGAGAGGAGTGCGTTAATTGCTCTGCTCTCGGTTGCCGCAATTAGCAGGTACAAATTCAATCTCGCACTGCATATAAGCCTAAAGAGAACCGCGTACCGTTTCACGTTTACAGGACTGCCTTCATTGGGCATTATATTCCCCCGCCGCACGTTCTCAACGGGTATAGTGGAACAGCGGAATATCACGCGGATGTAGATAGTTTTTTTTTTTTTCTTAATTTGATGTGGTTTTTTTGTTATCAAAGAAATAGTTTAACGTAGTTACGCAATAAATCGTAGGCAGCTATTCGAAATTGGGTATGAAAGTAATGCTGCTAGGTGCCCGATCACCATATAAAATATAATATTAGGTGCATACAAACGTTCGCGTCGATGTTACACGTCCGAAGCAGCACGCAACGGCTGGTATATAAATTGGACTCGTAAAATTGTCAGGTACAACCATTTTTAGCTAATAAGGTAGATGCCGTGTATATCGCAGTCAGTGAATGATCGAAGGAAGGCGTTTCGAATGATCTATCGCCTCGGCCCATTAGCCGAATACGGTGTCGTTACTTTTTTACACAATTTGCCTGATCCGCGGTCGGTGTCAACGCGCGGCGACGAGATCGACGCCGCGTCTTGCACCGGCCGCTTTTGCACCGCTATAGGGGATAGAGGCTTTCAGAGCAAGAAAACGACCTGGTGCCAGGGGCCTGCGAACGCGGGGACTTCTGCCTCCGGCTCCAGAGCCCCTCACGACACTACGTGCAGTTTATGCGCTTCGAGCCGCGCATAGGAATTGTGTGCATTAAAACCCGTCAAAGGAATCTTGGCTGCAAGAACGTCGCCAAGCGTCAAGAATCTTGCTCCCGATGGTTAAGCGCCGGGAGTCAGACACCCCGTCCACCACCGCCTGCACCGCCTGCACCTCCGTAGGACTCTGAATTCTATCGTATGTCACGATCCTAACTAGTCAGGGTTAGGTAATTTTCTAGAAAACGCAATCCCAAAGACACCCGGTGACTAACAGGGGGGAAATTCCTCACCGTGTTGGCATGCGGTGTACGCGCGCTTGTTTAAGAATGTACCTTACATTTATTTATTCATCTTTTTTGTATATTCTATCCATACCTACTTTGGATCACGAGTGAATTAATTCACTCTGCACAAAAAATCAATCGTCACACTATTCTCTTTTTCGATACCTTTCACATTTTTCAAATGTCTCAACTTACTTCCGATTGAAAAAAATTAACGTATCGTGACTCTCAGCTTTTTTGACGTTGTCGTCAATTTCACTCCCAATATTCTGAATTGAGTAATTGGAGAAAATATTAACCATCCGTAGACCAAATATTGTAAAGCTTGTTCCTGATATAGATCACAGTCATTTATTCACCTCTGTCTATTAATAGTTGTCAGCGTACTCGCGATTAGTCAACTCAGATGAATGAGGACAAGAACCGAGAAAACGTGTACCGATAATCAATATCCCGCAGCTGATTCTACCGTTAGAAATCTGAGCAACACGCATCGATTATTATCGACAACCTGAAAATCACCCGGAGCCACAAAAATTTTCGATTTTGCTTCTATTCGAAGCAATAAAACGTGTGCCAAGTTTATAAAATAGTAAGACTCTGGTCTGCATCTGTCATAATCTCGACGAATAGGGATGATTATTGGCAATCACGTTCTAGATTTAACAACGAAATAGAATCAAACTATCGGGTCGTTCCTCTTCCATGGAGGCGATCGATTAGTTGTATAAATGCCTAGCGAAAGTATAGCGAGGAGCGTTAATCCTGGTCAGCTCCATTGAACGGCACGCGTTCGTTGGTTTATAAATCGTGGGCCGCTGTGGGTTCGACGTGAAAAGTTCTGGCATTCTCGTAGAGCGCATAAAGATCGCATGGAAACATTTTTGGGTGAATGGGTAAGGTGAGGAGTAGGAGAATCTGAAGGGTAGCGCTGGACACCCGTGTCCGGATCATTGTAATATCGTTGTAGCATTCGTAACTGGCCGGTAGGTATTATGGGCATTATGGGCATTATGACCCCGATGGGACCCACTATTTGAAACGTGCTTGTGGGGATACGCCTGAAGTATACAATGCTTACAATAAACAAGGGGAGGTACGTTTTCGACAAGCTATACATCGCGTGCCCTAAAACGGCCCACCTCCCAATAATCTAAGGAACGACTGGAAAACGACTCGACACCGGAAACCAATGGGCTAAACGGTTTTATTCTTTTCTGTTCCTCAAATTTTTTTTTCTTTTCTTTCTCCAAACTGGATATACGGCCGTGAGCAGAAATGAGCAAAAAAAATAAAAACGAAAAACGGACACCAGGTCTCGATGAAGAGTGATAGACAAAAAGAATTCGGTGACGTTTTCTTCGCAGCTGCGAAATCGGACCGTTGTTTTAGACGTTGCGTTTTGGCTTCCGTATAGCGCCGTACAATTTTGTATGAACTGTTGGTGGTAACAGGGCCTTCGGCAAATTCAGAGAACCGTCTCTTTGAGAGTCACCATGAGGCAGAAATACATCTTACACAGTACAGCAAGTGAAATACTAGATTTCGTGACTGCCATAAGTTATCCGATGACGCAACAGTGGTGCTCACCCTACAGACTATCGGAGAACCAAATTATAAATGAATATATTGTGGTGCCTTGAGGTAGAATATCGAAGAAGCTAAGCGTGGACGAGACCATAATGCCGTTTTCTGATGAAAAAAAAAAAAAAAAAAGAATTTTTGGTTTAGTTGCAGACTAATTATCCTAGTTAGATATTAAGGATCACAGACGACTTCTCGTTGGCACGGTCGTACAGAGGTTTTCAAATATAGATTACATACCGGAAAACTTTCTGGAATCAACGATTAAAATTTAATTGACGAAACGACCTTGTACCCTCGGTGACAGCTAGTGCAAACCTTAGAACGAGTGAAAGATCTAGTGGGTACGACTGCAACGAAGAGAAGCAATAATGGATCCTCAGAATGAATTACGTCGGGTTGGATAGAAGTGGTCATTTCACAACGATCAAAGAGCGATAATTGGGCGGTTCTTCAACGCGTAATCGGATAATAGAAAATCAGAGAACGATATTTTTAATGCGAATGACGTCTTCTTTTCGGTTCCCGTGTTTCGAGAGCGTGAATTCTGAACGTGATACCGAATCCAGATGATTCGAAATTGGGAGCCTCTGTTTCGATCTTAGATAGTCAGCGGCAATGGCACCGGGTTTTCTGGTTCGGTGGTGGTACACCTCGAGGGGGTTTCGTAGTGCGCCAGTGCATCACAGTGAGGACTGTAAATCACGACTATCTTCTTCTTCTCGAGTTCTCTTTGCTCTATATATCGCGTATCCCGCTCGCGTACATAATTCTCTCATTTACAAACACCAAAAGCTTGCAGTGCCCTCGGAGTATGAAGTCAGCTCTGTTACAGTATGGAGTCTGTATATAGTAAGTTGAAGAGTCAGTGCGGGTGCAGCGAGGCAGGCTAAGTTTAGTTATCGCCCTATTTATCTGGGCTACCTCTTATTATAACTCGCGCAACTGTCTAGAAGCTAAGAGTCCAACGATACGACCATCCTCGTCATCGTTCGCCAATTCGATCGTCATCCAATCCTCGTATACCTAATATACCTACACCCTCAACCGTGAAACTCGAACTCAATTTATCACCACCCCTCCAGTCGAAGAGGTTAGGCAACGACGTTATACATTCAAGGTCATTGAGTCAAACCTGCCCTGCAGCTGCCCAGATGGTGGTCAGCAATTTGACCAGGGATGCGATTACATATCAGTAACGCGTAACTGACCCTGCGGAAGCAGTTGATAGCAGTGATGATGTTTTTGTTTTGAAAACATCGGCCCTCCACATCGAGATGGATCGGCGATTGATCAAAACGATAACATCAGTGCGAATTTCCCACGCTTATGTGGTACCAAAGCTTTAATCGTGTTATCGAAAAAATGGAAAAATTCATCGCATCCGAATCATAGCTGCTCCGCAGCTGATCTGGTTGCGTAAATTTCTCTTTAAATAGTTTCTGTATATAATACAGTTTACAAGTCGAACGCGTAGCTGGTATAGTAGACGCGTTGCAATAGGTTAAAGGTACACTACCGGTGCATTGTGGGTCCCATTCGTGGGGGGTTCTCAGCAGGCGGGTTTCCAATGGTCGACGGGGAGTCCTGGAGGTGGTATTGTCCGATCTTCTTGGTCGTCGGCTGCATTCACACGCTGCTTTAACAGCATCCTCCGGTACAATCGCGCCTTCCTCGGGCCCTTTACACGGTTTCTCCATTTGGAACGGATCCCCGACTACCGACATCTTTATCTTTCAAAGTTTCGCACTGTTATTGTCCCCACCGTTGCCGTTGCCGCTGCTTACCAACTCCCGGGTGCTGACAGATCGCCGACTATTTTTAACAAATCGTTACAATATCGCTTCAAAATTGAACAGAACACAGATACATCGGTTGTCCTTAGAAATTTATTTCTCATTATATTTCTATTCCAAATGATAACTTTTCTTTTTCTCTCTTTTCGTTTTGTAATACCTGCACGGTACCAACGGTATTCTCAATTCATCCCCATAAGTCACGGAACAAAAAATGTAACGTACGCGAATTTCCGCATGCAAGATTTTGTAAAAAAGCAAACTGGCAACCGTTGACGTTTATGTCGATTATATTCCGATGGGGTGATTACATAGGTTGGGGGTGGGGAGACATCGAAAGGTTGGTTTTGCAACGATATCCGGACCCCGGAGCTATACTGTTATAGGTGCAGGCGTTGTACTTGCATCAGCCATTGGTATCAGCAAACGAGTTGCATTGTGGGATAGGATATAGGATAGGATAGAATATAGGATAGGATAGGTGGGTAGGTGCGGATATACCTAATACGTATATAGCCGTACAGTAGTGAAGCCTAGTATACAATGCTTGGTTGCGGGCAACAGGAAGAAACTTTTATACCGGCTGAATCCGATCGTTTGGGATTTATACAAGGAATTATTTCCGTGCGATTAGAGCCCGGAGCTCCCGTAGGATATGTATACGCGTACAATGGGCAGTAACGGCCGCACTAAATACTGCAGCATACGCGGCTACCAACATTCGCGGTGTGAATAACGCCGCGGTATAAAGCCGATTAACAAGCTACACCCACCTACATGGTATATTCTTTTGAAATGTACTTGGCGCGAGACTCTACCGAGTCTCTTGATACCGACTATATACCTGCCCTGGTTGGGCACCTGCAACACATACACACCTATATGTCAATATATAGTTCGTATTATATAAGCACAATCTATGTTCAACAATTGTTCGAAACCATTTTCTGCACAACTGGTCTCTGAGTGATAGAACAAAATTAAGAAAGAAAAAAAAAAAAACATTCTTTAGGAGCAGAAATGATAATTGGTGAACAACGATCGAATAATTTACGCCTTATAATTTACTTGAAGTGTTTGATAAGAACGCGACGTAATCAATCCCTTGTGATTTGTAATCTATATGTATATAATACATAACAGAAAAAGGTCAATCTCAGTTATTTACATCTGCATTACATAGCGTGAAGATCCGATACAATTATTTACACGGATTCTTTTTTTCTGAAGATTGAAAAAATTTGTAAAAATTTATATGTTTATATACACATAGATGAATCACAGTATGTTTATTATTAGTAGCTAAATATCGGACCTGATCATCGCGGTTATAAGATATCGCGATCAGAATACACTCGTCATGATAATTTGATTCTTTGGGATATCGATAAAAAACGATAAACTTTTATCTCATTGAATGACAAGAGAATTTTTGTGGATTGCGATCTTTTTCGGATAAATATATAAGTATTGCGCCACTACAATGTTCGTGATAGATATAATGTGAATGTATAAATTTAAATAAAGACAATAATAAAATACACACTGCTCGGTGAATCTTTAACAGAAAAAAATACCGTACATAGCTGGTATGTATATCATCACCTGCAGCTGAATTCCACGCTGCGGCATTAGGAAAAAAAAAAAGAAATATATTAAAGAAAAAAAGAATACGAAAAAGAAGAATAGTAATAGAAGAGGATATAACCTCGTATAATTCTGGTACACATACCAGAATATCCTGCACACATATATAGATAACATTTTCTACCATAAATTCGTATATACGTATTAACCTGCGGACTAGTGAAACAGTACGGCGGTAGTTTTAGACGCTTTATATACGTTTATGGTAATGCCTCGATTGTGCGGCACAGATCTCGCGGCTTGGGGCGCAGCTCAACCGTCACTCTTGATATTATACTGTCAATAGTTCCGTTTTAATGGGCTGATAGAAGAGGCTGATATACCCGCGCGGCTGCACCTGGGAAAGCGAGCTGTATAGTAGGTACTATGGACATGGTTTTTACTTGTGGTGCCAGGCAGGAGTTAGTCCGGGACAGGGCATAGCGCATAGGGTATATATAAAGAGGATAGGTATACCGTATGTGTAAGTATAAGAAAATGCGTGTATGTCCGCCGTCGGCGTCGCGGCGCGTTCAAATTTATGGACCTTTGATCCGTTCTCGCTGCTGCTGGAGGCGCGGAACGTACATAGCGAGGTGGATACATAGGTAACCAAACGACGCGACTGATTCAGACTCAAACTATACTTCGCTTTTCTATGTAACTTCAAGACTGCTTTTACAAGTAAACAATGTAAGCGCTTTGGATGTGCAGAGGCGATTATTGCCGTGGAATACACAAGTAGATTCGAACGCCGCGACGCAGTGGATGAGATTATGAAAAACTATAACCACAGAAAGTGCAGTGACCGGATGTATAGGGACTCGGCTACTCGGTCCGATGATCTGCATCATTCGGACGCAGCGAATGCAACGAGATGAAAAAATTCAATCTCACCGGCGAGCGCTGCTTAAGCGAATCATTGCCTCGGGGTGGATGTACAATGTATACATCTATCCGAGGAAATTAATAAAAAAAAAAGAACACTCGGTTCTTTTCAAAGAAAGAAATTGGAGTCGCTGCATCACTATATTTCTGGTATAGTAAAAACACTATAATGCGCATATCACTTGCACTATAATAATTTTTCTGAATACTCTAATACATGTATAGTGAAAGCTTTATTATTTTATCGCAGTTGCGCAATATTCAGTGATATCAGTGCCCAACGGGCGACTATGTGTAGTGTATGTTTTTCGCGGTGTGCAAAGCAGCTATATTATAGTGTATAGATAGGGCTTTGTAATCTGCAGTACAACCGATATTACACATCCGCACGTCAAAGGAAATGTGTTATATTATTTAGATTATACGGTAAGTAAGACATAGGTATATTCAGGCATACATATATAAGGGTACATCTTGTTGGCTGATTGATCGGTAGTTAAGCACGAACTTATATGTTCGGTTGCCTACGAAAACAACGGCGCTTTGCTGTCGGTTTATCTTGCACGGCTACTCAAACGATTATGATACTATTGTCATATCTTCTTACCGGTAATAACTGATACTATATATTTTTAGATATCTGCTCGATATGAAAATCCGATCAGAGTTAATGTGCGATTGTGCCTCGCTTATGAATCGAAGGTTCATATAAGCAACGACGATGACGACTGTTATTTGACGCAGATGCGCGCAACTATATATGAGCCATTATCCGGCGCTCACTTAGATACAGGTGAATCAAAATCAGTGATGGTATCTTCATCGCAGACAATTGCGTGAAGCAATTGTGATCTTTTGTACCATGTTGGAGTATCAGCTGTCGAATGTATCAATGCGATCCACAAGATAACCAATCGTCAATATAAAAGTACCTTATACTTCGTCAAATTAACCTAATTCCTATACCTGTGGATTGGTCTATCAGACCGACAGATTACATGTATATGCCATTCCGGTTGACGCGGGTATAGGAAGGTTGATCAAGCACTTCAGCATTCGACTCTAAAAATTGGAAGCTAGTGGTCGATTCAAAGCACTCTAGCCTAATGGGTGTAGGTACAAGTCTTGAGTAACAAACTTTCATTTTTCAAAACGCGAAGATGCTGGTTGGAAAAAACGATCGAATCGGCTTTGGTCATCATTGAGACAAACCCAACACACGCCGAAGCAGCAAAGCGTCTGTGATCTTCCGATATACACCCCATATTGATTCACTTGTACTACGTACCTGCTCTGGAATAATAAAAGCATGCAACACAAGTGCTGTCTTTAACAGTCTTTGTCATGTATCAATTCCAAATCACTTTTTCTGTTCCTTCAATTTTGGCCTTAGGTCCCCTATACATAATCTCATAGTCAATGGTTTTTGTTTCGCACATGGAACACGTCTCACATATGATCCTTGGATGGAATCGTGATCCAAACGATCTACAATTTGGTAATGTAGGCGGGTATTCCATCCGCACAATTCAGGGTTCTGGTCTCATGATTCTCTCTTGACAAACTTATGCTGAGTCTGAAGCAATTGTAAGGTATCTATACGTCTACTCACAGGTTGGTTCACCCTGTTTGCCTGGGGAGTTGTAGCGGCTGCCTCCGGATTAAGTCAACTGGTAGGTGGAGCCTGTCCTGGGTCTAGACCTGGTGGGGTACCTGGAGGCCGTCCAACCGACGTTCGCCGCCCCACTTTTCCTGGTTAATATCAGCACCACCAGAGGCGCTGATAACCGTCGAAGCTCCTTCATCTGGTCATTCCCTCACTCCACAACGCGGCCCGGGCCGAGTGTGTTCGTTACAGCGCAGCGCGACCCCCGAATACCAACCGTCATAGCACATGCGCGAGCAGCTTTTTAACCAGTGCCGCGAGATGCAGCATCAGCAGTCAAAAATTACCACGATCATAAGCTGATGGAATTTTGTTAATTCGTAAAAAAAATCTGATTCCTTTTTTTTCACAAATTACATGCACGTAATTGATTATTTGTCACTCGGCCGCAAGCTCCCATTGACCAGTTGAAAAATTGTAAAATCGAGATCATCCTCATCCTCCGCCTGATCTGAGCTTACCAAAAAAACCATACCGAGAAATTGACTAAAAAGTGTTCGTCATTATCTGAAGTAGTGCTTGCAAGTGGTGTGCCCTCAAGAATAATATATTATAGTGCCGACGGATCTGATTCGGTTCCAATCAGTTTGAAAATTTTTAAGTTTGAGATATAAAAGAGACAGAACGACTTGTCAAGGGTTATCAAAGAGCGACAGTGGACTACATATTAATCGTTGGCAAGACGTGCGAGATCTGATAAGTTTGAGGATTTTAACCTGATCCTGCAGTCGGAAATGTTCATATTATCAGGTCTGTGAGTGTGAATAAAAAAAGAGCGGTAAACGAGTTCAAAATACATGAGACTTCTACCGCAGCACCTGCTTTTTCAATAGTGCAACGATTTGTCAGAAGTGTTATTAACCACAAGTAGGAGGTTCTCTATTAAGTAGGAGCCAGGAAGAAATTAACTCATCCATAAGGAGGATAATACCTTTAAGTTAAAAAGGACAGTTAGTTTCTGCCGATTCTTCGACTTTTCGCGGGGTTTTATAATACCGCAAATATTCATCAAGAAATAATACTGCAGACTTTGCTTAATGCCGTCGCGGTTTTCCGGCACCCTAAAAAGCTGCAACTTAAGCGACGGGGTGAATCTAAAGTCACTGGATTAACGTTAACTTGAAAAATTAATCGCGACGGTGTGATCGGATCGAAGAGAAAAAAGAAAAGAAAAAATCTGAAGAAAACTTAAAAAGTTCTATGAAATCAGTGTCGAAACATGACGAGGACATTAAGAAACAACGTCCAGGACTTTATCTTACAGAGTTCCTTGAACCCTCGATATAAAAAATTATAGAAATATATATCCGTAGTAGTTCAAAGTTTAATCTAAACCGGAAAACTTGATAATCATATTCCCACCATATCTCGCAGCAATAAAACCCGCACAACTATCGAATATTCGAATAATTTATCGGTAAGAAACGTCGAACCGATATTCGAGTCCTTGTGAAGGGCAATCAAGGACGTGTGAACAGAGACTGTAAATTGATATATGTAATAAAGTGTGAAGTGTAAAATATATCCGAACAGATCGATCTATTCGTTAAACTCACCACATTCAACTCCTATAAAAAACCTTATTTCATGCAGGGGTCAAAATTTTCAAAAAATTCTGACCGTAGGAGTTACTAAGTTGGCTACGTCTTAGGGCGGGTTGGACGACGCGCGGCAGACGCCATCTCCGCGTCACCGGCGTCCCTGTCCCCCGGCCCCCTCCCAGCTGCTGTTTCTCGCCCTCAACCCCACGGCGGGAACCACCCCGCGACAGCAGCCACCCTGATGGGGGTGTATGAGGAGCGCGCCCCTCCGACCACCGGCATGCATTGGGTAAGTCCGAGTCGACATTTTTCCGACTTCATTTTCATCTCCGATATTTTTCACACGCTTATTCTCTCGCTCCCACCGTCCGTCGCGTAGCCCTAACGAAATTGTGAATATCTTCGGCACACCGAGTGTCCAAGGGTGCGAAAATAAGATACACTTTCCAACCACATCGATATCAGATTACAGGAAAATTGAATCTTCCGGTACAATATTCATTGGGTCAAGACACAATTTCGTTTTTGAGTTTAATGAATATTCAGCTAGGGGGAATAGTCTTTTTGTATTAATAGTCAGTGATTATGATAATAAGATGGTATACGTTGCGGTTGTTCACCTGTTCACTTCTCGTGATCGGACGCTGCATGATATTCAAAAGTGTAGAAAAAACGAAAAAAAAAAGTACAAAAAACTAAAAAAAAGAGGCGCGATGCGTTCGCACTCTCGGATGCTCCGCACATTAGTATTAAAATAATCCAAGAATACAAGAATTAGTTAAATTCATTCGGCACCTGAGGTATATTAATCCGCTTAGAGTTTTCCGTGCGCCTGATGGATGCAGCGATGGTTAATGTTGGATTACGTCGTGTTGATTCGTATTAAAAATGTATGGGAGTTGAACCTTGTGCGATATAGTAAACTTATAACCAACACAATGCCGGATACACACGTTTTCCAACATAATCCAAATCGGTTTGAGTGACTGTATCCTGGATTCTTGAAAAACGAATATTCGTATAGAAGGTTATGAATAGTTATGAGCGACGGGTGAGAACCCTGAAGTAGCTATATAGACCGCTCCTGTTCCTCCTGGACATCGCGTTCAAATATTCAACGATTATTATCATTATTACATTTATATCTACCCCGCGTGTATGACTACAGTTCCGACATCATGCAGCATGGCATGGCGCATATCGTATGCCCAACTTCCTATAGTCATATCAGGTGCACAAGGTAATTTTTTTCTTTATTTTTTCTTTTTTCTAACCATTTAGATATATTCTATGTAACAGCTAAGATTTGAATCATTCTATATCCACGTCGTGCACAGAAATGATTAATCGTAGACAAAGCAGTTCACTTCACCGCTCTAGCTGATACTGCAGGTGGTACAACTATGTTCATTAATTATTACAAAGAAAGACAGTCGCGATCGCGGTGGTAACTCGAAAAACAAATTTCAGAATTTAGAGTGTAACTATTACAAATGACACGACGATCATATATTTTACTCATATACCTACCTACTCTGAACTGACGGAATTTTATTTTCTCTGTCATAAATTCCATCGATGTATACCGACGCTTTTCATACATCGAGATTCTTAAACTGAAACACGTCACTGCAGGTGAATATCGCAAGAACTGCAGCGCTCTCGCTTGGCGCATTCGGACTTTTAGCTTCATCTAAATTCTGAACGTTGAGGACGTTATAACCAATTGATCAAACGTGTTTCCCAGTTTCTACAGACGTCTCTGACCAGGTATATATAGGTACATACCATATAGATATATACGTAACGTCAAGTATAGTTGGGTCGCACGGTCATTTTCTTGGCCAACCTCTTGTTCTCGAATTAATCTAAATTGCCAGGCGTTTATGTCGCGCTCTGCGATGTGACTGAAATTAATTGGCAATAAATTATCTCTCGTCCCACCTATACGTATATGTATACATATATCTACGTGCGGTACACATCCTTATTCCGAACCCCCGCGCAACGTTCATTTACCCAAAATCATACGTACATCTTTAAATCCAAGGAAATATAAAGTTGAGAAGCGGAGAAGTTCCCGGTAAAAATAGTGCAGAATAATTTTTGTTCCTCGTTCACATCGTGAGCCTACGTATAGTCCGAGGTTTTAATTTTCCATTGTCAATCCGGATGGCGTGACACGTTGGCAAGATTTCTCATTTTAGCACTTTGGAGTAAATGTTATTTACTCGTATTTCGAAAATGCTTAATCTTTGCAGTTACTCACCTAATGGTTATGGAGTACTTCTATACGGAGAATATATCGATGTGTGGATAAAGCTATAGCTGGTATAAATCGAGTAGGTTTCAGAAAGGCCATATAAACACGCGACAAGTATAGGAAGTCGTCACCGTGAGGCCTTCGTACGTCAACTGTTTCCAATATCTGGTATATCTACCTGCTAACTCTGTCGTCCCACGTCTCGAACCTATGGCCAAATAGAAAGTCATATTTTCACTGATGTTTATTATTCGCAAATGGATTAGGCTAAATACGTGTATACCAAGCTATCAACTATGTTCATCTGGACACCACATAACATAAACCTAAAAGTTGTTTATTCAAGGTATATAAACGAGATATTACGAAACTTTTGGTACACCGTTTAACAATCCGTAGTACCTTACATGCCCTAATATATAGAAAGTTGGAATATATAACACATACCTACCTATGTAATAAATACAGATTTACGACCTGTGCAGTGTTCGAACTGCGCGTAGCATATCAGGACTTTTTTTTCTAGATTCACGATACCACAAACTGTATGAAAATCTGTTGGCTATTCCGCGTGTGATTCGTTCAAACATATCGAGTTTTCTGCACCTACGCATACAACTATTCCTCCCGACATTTCTACACGTTGTTATATCGCAATATTGCTGCCATATTATCGTCTCTCGCATCCTGCAGCTGACGTAACTCGGGGGTTACATATTATTTGATATCGAGCGAGTCCTTCAGACCCGCATATAATATGATAAACCACATACGAGTGCGTATTAATATCGCCCATAGGTATTTCCAGAGTTTTATTATAGAACGTATAGAGTTAGTTATTTTTTCTTGCAAATTTTTTGTTACGCATAATCTCGTATAAATATAGTACTGTTGGTGACAAGAAAATTAAAGAAAAAAAAAAAAGAAAAAGATAACCACTTCGCGAGTATAATTGATTTTGATTAAACTGATATGCAGAGATTACTGCGCGGAAAACCTGTCGTACATAGTTCGTCTGCAGGTTTCACGAATGAATATACTTATATATATATACATGTGCTATTATATAGCTTTAATTTACAATACATGATTAGAAAATAATAAAAATCAGATGCGACACACGATACATCCTACACGCTTTCTTATCTCAACTGCTATACAGCTAGGCTACCGCCACATATATATTCATGAGAGAGGTTCGTTTGTTTCATATATAGCGCGAGTATCTCCCGTCCCTCGATCTATTCTATATGTATAATACATGTACGTAAGCGTCGGTGTATAAAGATCAGTATGTATAATTTTAAACGCGAGTAATTTTAATTACATTGCGGTTGAGATCGGTTAGGTAAAATTGAATGAACGTCGGTTGGATTGAGAGCTTCGGTTTAAAATTGTCCGAAGCGGATGAGATGAATTACATAATTATCGAGATGTAAATCGACGCGAGATATTTAACCGCGTGTGAAATAATGCTTGAAATAGAATATCAAATACCCCTCAAGGATTCGAAAATTTTATTTAATAATTCTTCCTAATCTTCATTGTCGCCGATCCGCATCGCGGCGGCACTGCGAATCGAGGTACTGAATTATACAATTTTCGTTTCCACGTTATCAATTCCGTCAGGTTGGCGCCGTTAAGTCTCTGGGAGTAGAGCATTCGTAAACAATTATCATCAGCAGTCGTCTCGGGAGCTGCATGTCATGACATAAAAAGAGAGAGAGAGAGAGAGGGAGGGAGAGAGATCACGGAGTGAAAATTACCGCGGTAGGGAAGAGAGATGAGAATTAAAGAGCTTTAAATATACTAAGTAGGAGTAGAGCGCCGAGCGTTTCATTATCGCGTTATATAGTATTATATTATATTATAACCAAATGGAGAAAGAAGGAATGAGAATTATTATTGTTTTGATGAGATAAGAGCGGGAGACCACAGCGCTCCAGCGTGTCTGGTCGCGATAGCTGGGCTGCGGGTCTCAAAACTAATGTAAACGTATTAATATATCCGTGTAAATATGCACTTGTATTTACCACACATAACGTATATGCAATTGGAAACACGATTCGCATGGATATAATTTATTGTCACATATACAAGTATATATAGGTACACCAACCACCTATGTGTGATCGAATCGGATCATCGTCGATTCGACCCATTAGGTATACCTTCTTCTTGCAATTGTATTGCAGAGTCCAATGTATTACGCAGAGTCTCACCCATTTTTATTCTTTGTTTTTTTTCCTCATCTCAGAAAATTGGATCACGAGATATATATATATATATATGTTAGATAGGGAGTTTTTTTTACGAATCGATGTATGTATGCGCTAATTATTATTTTTGTAATTATTCACATCTATATTATACAGCGATATAATGTTCACATGCAATACTGTTTGCTATAGATTTACTCCGTTCGTTTTGTTAGGTTAACATAGTTTTTTTTTAATCGTACGAAAACGTTGAAAATCAAAACATTTTTCATCAATTAAAAATAGGAAGGAAATTATTGAATTATTTTATTATTTCATTTTTTTTTGTTTTCTCTTATCTTACGTGCTGCGAAAAATTATTTATTAATTATTATAATATTATATATTTTGTGCCCAGTGTCTCTGCGCCACTTCTATAATCAATGTCTGAAGTTTATAAAAGCGGTCAAAGGTCGATAGCTGCTATATTTTGACGAAAGCGAGCTGCGTGCTACAGAGAACGTCGCGGGACGACGAATAAACGGTTGAATGGATCATCGGTTATATTGTATTATTGCGAACTGATTAATCGCAAATATAAAACGAAGTCCGAAAATTTGCAGATTTTTATCATCAAATGCTCAATCTTTGCGATCGTCGAACAACTAGGAGGACAAACATATTATAGGGTTGAAAAATCTCCTTCTTTCACGGAGTTCTCAACCTTCAGCTAAACCTGCGCGAAATGTGGAGAAGGAATGAAATTTCGAATCGATTCATTCCCATTGGGAGATTTCGCAGGGTAATGCCTGAGGAGGTTGATCGAGGGGCGACGACTGAAATGTGAGAATCTGAATTTGACTCTTCATTCGAGTTCATCGCATCGGACTGAAAATCGAGCGGTGGGTGCCTCGGCGGCAATTGCCACGTGATCGAAGTAATCCGGAGGTCAGGTCGTGCAGCATTGTGACCTCGAAGCTGCTTCAGCTCCACGCGCCGATAGCCACTATATATATTTTTCGTCCCCCGTTGTCCATGTGCCGCAGCAGCAGCAGCAGCAAACTTCGGTTAATCGTATTATTAATTTTCATAATATGCATTAATAATAATATAACGTATGCACCGAAATACATAAAGCGTAAAATTATTAGTTATTCATATCTACCGCATTTATCATCGCGAATCCTTTAAATTGTTATTAATATTGTTTATTTGTTTCTTTTATTCTCAATTATTCGTTTCTCGAACACCTAACTTATGTGTAACACACGTGTGAATTTCCATAGTTTTTCCCTTTATAATCACATCGTATTATAAATATATTGTAATGGATATAAAATACACGTACGAATATTATAGTATGTATAATACGAACGTATATTCGTATGTAATGGTAATTCTTATCATTCAACATGGACCCTTGATAAAAAAGTCGATGTAAGATTCCGGGGCAAATGTCAAAGTATGGAATTGGAGTAATTCATGTAGGTATTGAAATTTGTCGAAATAAAAATTGGGGTAAAAAAAAATAAATGGAAGAAAAAAATAAAAATCAACCTTCGCCGCGGAATAATCTTCATCGACAAATTTAGAATGTGAAAACAATTTTTATGTCGGGCACGTCGTGCGCTATTACCGGCGAAGCTGTATTGATTTATAATTACGTGAACCACATCAGCTACCGTTGTTACCGTTTTTATTACACTTTTTATTTTTATTCGGCTCGCGGCTATAACAGACGCAATACTTCCAAACGATATCGAAGAAAAAAAAAAACAAGAAGATAGCAAATACAGATTAAACAATCCTCGATCCAAAAAACAAAGAAACGTGAAAAACCTAATATACATAGGTAGTACATGAGTGAGATGCTATGCAGATTTTTGAAAAAAAATCAAGATCATCGTTGAGTAAAAAAAAAAAGTAGAAGTGAAAAAGAAGCAATGTGGAAAAGGGAGACGGTAAAGATTGAAGTATGCAGGTGCAGGACGAGGTAGAGGGTATTTCCATATCTGGTCGATGGGTCGTAGCGAGGATATGGTATGAAAAGTGTCGATGAGTTTATTGGTGGGTACGTGGTCGTTTGAGATGGTCGCGGCATGGGACGTTTGTTTGTGAGTTTGAACCGCGGGATATTCGCTGGGTTGGAACGAACACGATTAGTACAGAGGCTCGCGGAGGACTCTTGAGTCTTAATACTGTGTAATAATATCGTAGATTTCACTTCCACCAATGCCAGTCTCGCAGCTGTTATATAGCCTTCGACAACCTTGTGGTCATGCTGCCCGACGACCGGACAACCGCGAACGTTTGCTACGCTGGGCCGTATTTTACGTAGAGTATTATCGAGCCTGCAATAAGAGTCGAGAGCCAAAGCCAGAGCTATACACGCTGCTGCTCCTCCGGGCTCGACTCCTCCTGCAGCACCTTTGGCTCAAAGTTCCTTGCTACCTACTTCGAAGCAGCAGCAGCAGCAGCACCGCCACCACCGAGAGAGGCAGAACCACCGAACCTGTCTAACAGTAAATCGTGTCTACCTCTTCGTTTTAATTGCCCCGTCGCCATCAGCGGCGCCGCGGCGCTCCGGGCCAGATCAGACGACGCCCGTCGCCAGCCGCCGAAGAGGATTCATAGCCCTATTCCATATCCAATCCTATCCTGTCCCATCCTAGCTGACGCTATGATCGCTGCTGCTGTTCTCGCTGCTGTTCCCAAAGCTTGTATTTATCATATCCATTCACAATCAGATGTAAATTCCCCATGCGAGGCGTTTATTAATATTCTCGCAATGACGTCGCCCGGTCTCTTTAATTACAATATTATGCCTATCGAATTCCAAAAATATATCCGGTTCTGTTCCCCTTTATTTTTTGTACCGCGTAACGAATTTCATTAAAAGTTGATATCGGTAATTGTTCGAATACTATAACAGGGGTAGTCGTTTTCTGTTTTATATTTGTGTAATTCTTTGAAAGTCGTTTTTTAAGAGATGGAATCTGGTGTGAGTATAATATAATGTAGTACGGAAATATCATGAAGTATAGTGTCCTGTATTCTCTGGTTTTATCACCGATCTCTTGGAATTCAAGAAAGTTTATGAATGTTATTTTCTTTGTACAAATACCATGTGCAAGTTTCTGGATTTTGACACCCTCATACGCTGATGTTTAAAAATAAAATCCAAGCCGAGATCCCGAAGAAAGAATTTGCATTTTCAAATGAAAAAAATAAAAAAAAAACTTAGTTTTCACCGCCCAGTAAATCTATATATACGTGCTTTCAAGTTCAAACTCCTTTCTGAAATCACCTTCGTTCGATTCAACTTACTTTGGTTACCAATGAAACCTCAATCACTGCTCGAAATCGTACACAGGTGTTAGTGACTTTACGGTGCACGTAACAGCTAGTCTATTTTATACTATAGCAGTGACCGCAGACACAACGTCGGCGGGTACCACCTCATAGATCTAGACGATGACTAATTAGTCCTCATCTAATTGCGTCGCGCTTGTTAATACCGTTCATATAGTCATCATTATTCAATAACCGAAAGTGGAATATTTCTGTGGTGGGATGTGAAAGTTAATAGGATGTCAAAGGCCACAGAAAATAAAAAATTGAATAAATTAAAAAAACACCCATAGAAAAAGAGGAGATGAGAAATGAACGAGAGTCGAGGATCTCGTGGTGTGGAAGGGCTCATGAATTTTTCTCGATAAGAAGTGAAAAGATGCGCGCGGGATATGAAAATTGGTGGCTACGTGAATCTCGATTCCTTTAGGCCGCCCGATCTACTATATTCATGGTCCGGTGAAACAATACGGGCCAGCTAGAAAGCAGATAAGAGCTATCGTTGACCGCGTGCCAACCGCCGCCTACACAGCATCAGCATCAGTAAAGTAGTAACAGAATTTTACCTATAGCGCGTACTAGCTGGTTGAACATAGAAAGCGCGATAGACGTCCTTCATTTTCTATGCAGTCGTATATAAACAGACGGAATCGCGTGGTTAATTTTTCTCGCTTTTTGCCCCTCGAAAGCAGCGGACTTTTCACGAGCGGCAGAAGCAGTTTGAGTTCAGTAGGCAGCTATGCAGCACCAAAACTCTGCAGTATACCGTCGCCTATATAAAGTTTATCGCTGACCGCAGTCACCGACCAAGGAAGCCGATAGCGCGAGCCCCACCAATACTCGTTCTCAAATCGCCGCAAATAGGCTCGAGGTCATTTCGAGATGAAACTCGGCTCTGGACCGTTGCAGAGGACCTTAATTCAGTGTACAATATTCGCAAGTTTTTCATTGCAGCCTCCCAGATGCAGTCAGCTGTGGTTAGCCGGCTCGAGAAATCGCTAAATTTTTCAATTTCGACCCAAGTGGAAAAATAGAATTCGGCGCATATGGTATCTGCGGAGACAAATCTCCGGAACACTTTAAAAAATAAGCTCAAATTCATACATCGCATGGAAAGGTAATTTCACCCTATGGCACTGTCAATCTAGTTTCTCTGCCGTTGATCATTCGAAGCTGAAATAAGCTGGTGAAATTACATGTCCATGAACAGGCGTTTTCAACTACCCTGGGTGGAAATTTTTTACAGTGAATGCATCTCCGAAAAAATGATTCATGAAAAGATTTTACACAGATTCCTGAACTCTGTAATCGTAAATCAAATTTTACTAAACGTATCCGATCAATCTGCAATTATTTAATGAACGAAGCCGATAAAATGATGAAGTCGCGGTTCCATATTGCTCGTGAGATGTGAGATTTGAGTGACGTGTAATGTTGTCACCGAAGTCAATGGGGCTTTACGACGCTACGTCAGCGATGGGTTTTACAAAGAGAGTTCAAACGAACGTGTCTCCAGGTCCTTAAGGGCAGGCCTTTATTATACTTGAACACCGTCCACGTCTGCCAGAACGAATAAAAACCTAGCAGATATATAGGTATAGCGTCCTCCTCAACGGAAAAGAAGATGAAGACAGAAGGAAAAATAAGAAAGGGGAGTCCGGGCCCCTCGGTGGGTCATCGTGCGGTGAAATAGCTGCTATTGTCCCGCAGCGTGGTAGCGAAGTACGACAGGAGACAGGTGACCATGCAGGGCTTTGCTCAGGCGAACAATACAGCCCTGTCAAGCCGGGTCTAAACTGTTTGTAGAGTTTAATACCTTAATCATCGAAAAGCCACTTGAAGAGCTCTCCGCTTCGGCTCTTATATAGTTAGATAGGAGCGAGAGTGTAGTAGGGCTTTGAAAGTCGAGAGTGTCTTTAAGGCGTCATCCTCACGCTGTATGTTGTACACAAGAACCCTTCTACGATTTTAATTTTTTACCTGTACAACAGAAGATCTACATTTTCTACCCCTGTAAGCGAACGTCGCCGTCTAATAGCCACGCGAGAGATGAAGGTGGTGATTTACACTATACCGTAGTTCACTATGTAAATTCAAACCGGCTTTACCGCAACAAATCGCGCAAGAACAAATTGTGGTTAACTTGTCAGATTCGCTCCGGAAGACGTCCGTGGTTTGTCGCTTTTATGCGTTACGTTCGTATTATACAACACATTTTAGCGTACAACTTTGCATGTGTAATATGTTGTTGCTTATCGTTGAATAACATTTTCTCTGACAAAAATTTCTCATGTTTTTTTTTTCTTCAAAATAAATGCGAGTGAATTTTTGTTCGCGGTAGACAATTTTTACGTCTTACAAGTGATACGAGTAAAAGCTGAAACTTCGTGGTCAACATTTCCCCGAATTTTAAAAAACTGTTAAAACTCGACGCCATTTTCCGAAATTTGATTCTTTCGTCGACGCGAATTCCGGGTTACATCGTTGGTATAAAACGTGGTACATCATCGGTTCTCTTTTCTGGTCATGTAGGTATATCTATCTGTAGGTATTATATGCTGTTGGCGGCAAGGAGTTCGGAAACAATAATTTATGTCTCTTAGAGAGCACCGCACGTTGACATTGAAACACGACGGGCGTTCCGATTGGCTAAGACGAGCGCCTTATAGGGTTGCGCACATGCGCTGTACTCCGCGACATCCATCAGCGTCGTCTTGGCTGATCGGCAGCCTGCAGGCGGTCGCTGTCACCTCCGATGCACCGACAACTACCAGTACGATTCAACGGTCACACAATTCGCCAAGAAACTTTTTAGCCAATCTTCTCAAGATCGGCTCAAAGAACCATTCTGCAATACGTATCATTCGATAACCACAAGTTTGGTTCCCGCGCTTCATTTTCAAACGCACTTGAAATCATATACGTTTTCTACAAGTACTCCCGATCAAAAGAAAACAAAAAATGATAGAGCGAATAAAAAAAAGGAAGAGAGGCAGGCGAGGAGTTCGGAATGACATTTGTCATGGCATATTTATGACGCGGAGAGACGTGCAGCCGGCTTGTAAATTTTCCCCGCGTCAGCCGCAAGAAAACCTGTATGTAACGTTCGATCGCCACGTAATTAATGGGAACAAACTTTCCATAACTTCAACGATCGCGCACCGAGCGTAAAAACGAGCCTTTATAGTTTACTGAATTTACAGTTTACTTCCACCGCGGCAACTCCTGCTTACTCCGCCTCCAGCAGCTTATAACTATATTCTAGAATTCAATCTATAGCCTCCTCCTGTATAACCGGTAGCAAAGTAAAACAAAATGAAGTATCGAGTTAAACGAAATGAAATGTGATAGCTGAGATTCTCCATGCGACCGATCCGGAGTGGGGATACTAAATCAAATAATTCGATACGCTTGTAATAATTATGCAGTAAACACTACGGATCGAACGATGTATATCATCGAATGTAATAAAAGAGAAACCATATATTTTTATCGATAGTACTGGAAATAAAACTGGTAATACCTTGCCATTAAATTTATATCCAAGAGTATTTCTCTAAGACTGTTTGTAATCTGGTCGACAAACCAGACTTCGCCGTTATGTAGAAGGGCTTGTGAAAATTCTGTATTTCAAGAATCTGAATACGATTTTACAAAATTTTTCTTCAGCATTCGTCTGCCAAACGGAAACAGCAAAACAGCACCCTCTTTACCAGTATCAAGTAATTTTCATCAGCCCACGCAAAACACTCGGAGAAATGTCACTAACACCATTTCTAGGCTTTCAATATTACAGGCCCGTTGAAAAGATGAGTTGAATATTCTAAATCGTTCATTGTGTTGGTTTTAGCAGCCTCCAACCTCCCAGGAGCGAGGAAGCGGCTTGGGTCTGGGGTGCCAAAGTGGTCCAGGAGGTACAGCGGGGGGTCCAAATTCAGTGGACCAGGCACGCGACCTTTCCCCTTGCCTTCCTGCGTCGATGGGTGACGCTGCTCGACCAACGACGTTACCTTGCAGTCCTCCGAGTGTCCACCACCACGGTTCCTCCCACCAAACAACAACGACGTCCCTGCATCAAACGCACTGTGGACCAAACAACAATTGCTACGACGGTACCTCCTACAACAACGAATCGTCGAGGGAATACGTCTCTTCCCCAAGGGGCGAAAGGACTCAGCAATCGTCTCCCGAAGGTTTCAGAATCAACGCCTATCCCTCCTCAGCCGGATGTGGTGGAGGAGGTGGAGGTCAGGATTATCATAGAAGTGGATACGAACACCAAACGAATATTTCGATGGCTCCCCACGCCGTTCATCATCATCAACATCAACTTCAACATAACCAATCCCACGATCATCATCATCACCATCATCATCACAGTCACCAAACATCCGAGCATCTTAGAACAGTGCCAAAACTTGAACCACCGAGTCCAACGCCACCTTCCCATTCGGAAGACCCTACTGCACCTGGAATCGTACTTTGTGCTGGTTGCGGACTTAGGATATCGGACAGGTTTTACTTACAAGCAGTGGACAGAAGATGGCACGCTGCGTGTCTACAGTGTTCACATTGTCGGCAAGGACTTGACGGAGAAGTTACATGTTTCAGCAAAGATGGGAATATTTACTGTAAAAAGGACTATCATAGGTGAGTTGAGTCTTTTTTCTTCTTTTCTCTTTTTTAGTCTGTATAGATAACGTGTCACATGTTATCCGGATGGAAGAAAACATCCTGGCCTTGTGAGGACGAGATAGACGCTTTGCAAAGATTGTTGCACGATACATAAGACGCTGCGAAACGAGTCGAATATTTCAGCTAGTGGCTTACCTAGAAATAGAACGCCAACGATGAAATAAAAATTCTTTCGTTTGATCAGCTCGAAAAACAGCATCTCTAGGAGGAGACCAAAGACTGAACAATTTGGCATTTAAATTCAGATAACTGAGGATGTGGGATGCTGTTTTTCAGTTATTTTTTGTTCTCCGTCGCATGACTGATCACTTTGAATTGTATAATCGTTTTGTCAGTACGCAAATTCCTCTCACAGACTATTCAAACGTTTCATTGGAACTTTGGTATACCCATAAGCTCTAAATCCCAAAAAAAAGTGTAGCTGTATAATAGCGTCGATCTAAAGTGAACGTGTTTGGGTACCCCGAGCATCTTCTGTTTTACGACGTCGTGCTACCTCTCGAATCGTAAAGAAGAAGAACTACGTAGCAAATTCCTCAGAAAATTTTCGTTGCGTGTGCGTAACTGGTGTTCGTATAGACGATTATAACTGAGAAGGTAGACCGGGATCTTTGTATCTGAGTTATAGAATTATTTGTCGAGATATTCCGTCTACACCTAGCAAATTGCAGTTGGAAACATATTCTTAAAATAAAAATAACACTTTTTTCTATCAGATAGTTTTGCGAATGTTGATTGTGCGGTAAATATTTAAAAAAATGGTTTTCTTTTTTTCAACCACTTTCCTGTAGACTTTTTTCCCGGAAATCCCCATGTCGGAAAAATATGGTTGAGGAAATAATGACAAACGAAGCAAAATCTGATTATAGGTCTGCGTCTATCTCTGCCCCATTCGCTTATCAACGACCAAAGATAGAGGAAAAAATTTCTTTATTTTTTTTCCTCGTACGATCCAATAAAAAATGATGCGTCCCGTGGCGACCACCGTTCGTTCGAGTGAAATTACGTAATCATAGTCATGGGTAATGTGATATAACATTGAAAATGCAGGCTCAGAAATCTGCATTGTCATAATGCAACATTATAACATGTATGAAAAAATCTAGAGGAAGAACGACGCCGATTCTTCTCCACATGCGTGTAGAAAGGTATGCAGCTGTGCGATAAAAACGAAAAGAAAAAAAGAAGAAGAATAATAAGAATCTAAGGTCCAAGGATGAAGTTGAACACGAAAACGACGTGATGCGACCGCGTGTCTACTCGTAGTTATTTTTCCGATCCTCGTGACCCCAATTTCTGTTCATCTTGCAGATTAGGTTGCGCAACGGTATTTCTTTTATTTTTGTTTTAGTGGTTGATGATAAAGTTATTACACATATCATATGGTATACAGTTAGATTTCTGGTCTTTTCGATAGCCGATATAAAAGCTCACGTTACAAGTCAATCAAATTCTAAGAGGTAATTATCAATTTAAGCTAAAACAAGTTTTCACCCTCCGCCCTCTCGCCCCTCTCGCATTCGCGGTTTATAGAAGTTTCCAAGTTTGAGCTTCTCCATTGCTTCTGAGAAAAATGTTACTGTCTGCGAAACAACGACGGTATAACAGCTACTTCGTTGCAGCAATTACTAGTTACGGACAAACGATTACGCCTATGCCTAAAGTAGAAATATCGTAGGTACCTGTTGCCGACAACTGCAGCTCCTGCTCCTGCAGAGCAATAATTCCCTCACTTCTTATCCTATGTATAAACGAATTTAAACGGTTTGAAGAGTAGAAGAAAAAAAAACTAAAAAAAAAAAACTAAACCAATACCTGAAAACTATTTAGCGTATAATGTATACACGTATATATACATATACTCGTTATTTCTTATTTAATTAATTACTCAATCGTTGCGCCGTATAGTCGTCGCTTTTTTGTGCCCGCGGAATAATAGGATAGTCACAGCTATAATAATAAAGCAGAAAGCACCCGGTGCACCGGCTGCAGATCTCGGCAATGTTGTTTCAGAGGCTCGTCACGGTTTAATTAATCTCTCGATATTTCCCGGTTCTTAATGCATACCTATCCGTAAAGCACGTAATTTATCTCACCTGAGTTAGTTAATGATCACCCTATCGATCGATCATGCTATAAGTATCTATACTTGCATTTTCTCCCGATTTGTTTCGTGACTTTTTTATTTTTTTATTTTTTCTTACACTATCCAATTTTTTCTTTTTTTGGTTCTACCACTTCCACCACTATCGTCATTATCACAGGCTCAGTTACGTTAATAAGAATTCTCTCACGTTCGGTGCGGCGCGTACAGTTTCCTTTCTAAGAAACAATTGCAAGCGACAGGTAGGTAAGACTTACACGGAAATCACCTGCTCTCACTACTATGGTCTCTTCACTCATTTACCCCCATATCTCAACGTACCGCTTGGACTTTTTTTTCTTCATATCTCCAACTCCGTAAACGCTTTTAACCTGGCTCGAATAAATCAAACAATTTAACACGTTACGTATCCAGTCGTGAAAATTATCAATTTTTCAAAAATTAAAGCTTTAAAAAAACTGGTTTTCACTTCATTTTTCGTATTTACGAGGTGTCGGCCGTGGTTTCGATTCGCCCTGATGGAAGAAAAGAGAGAAATAAAACAAAAGATTTTTAGCTCTGTGAAGCGTCGCAAGCAATTAGGTAGTGTAATAATTACAGTGTGGAAGATAGGTTAAAGCTCTGGGTGCATCTATGAAGGTAAGACGCGACGTTTCCCGTCACGAAAGAAACGACGTTGCGATGCATCGCGACACCGTGTTTCGGCGTACAGATAAAATGTAAAACTTCGTATAGAAACTTATGTATATAGGAGAATAACGAGGAAATTGTAGCTCACTTAGAGCATTCGCATGCGCGATCATCAACGGGTGCGTTGTCATTAGCAAAGACATCGCGTGTCTGTTATTATATTTCACTCGTTTCTACGGTGCATTTATATTTATTGCGCGCGAATATATGTGAGCATATACACACACGTATGTATTGTACATAAAGAACAAGGGGACATCATCTGCTGCACTTCACCCGCGCCACGGCTACCGACTCGCATAGTTCTGCAGAGATTAGATTTTTGCTTTTTTCCCTCGCTCGCATATTCCTCCCCCATGACTCCCACTTATACGAATATATATGCGCGAATCGTTATACACCGACAAGATTATATAGTTTCTTCCGTATCTCTAGACGTTGTTCTCGAGATAATCGCACACGCGGGCTATAGGTTGCAACGAAATCCAGCTCGACATGCTAACGAAATTCGCGTGGGATGTTCCTGCATATTACGTGGTTTTCCGTTTCATACGTATAGATATAATATGACTACAGAGTGTACGATAAAGAATAGATGTACAAATATGAACGAAAGGAGGAAAGACAACGGTGCACAACGCGGATTTTGATAAAAAAACAAAAAAAAAAGCACGCGATACTCATACGAAATTGCAACTATACAGATTTGCTCCCCATTATTTGTCTGAATTAATTTATGGGGAGTTTGCAGCGATTAATCATATGTAAAATTATTACAAGCTTCGTAATTCGTGTATAGTAATCCAGTTGCAGAGAGTTATATGCTCGTCGCGTGACGTCTCGGATCGCCCGGGTGGTTTCGTCGTAAAAATTGCCTGCGCGTAAAGAGGTGGTTGTATTTTCACAGCCCGGTACTTCCGGGATCATTCCTTCTTTTTTCAATTTTTTTTTTTTATTCCTCTTTCCTTTCTGCTTTGATCTTAATTTTACACACTTGTAATCGCAACAGCGAGTATATAATATAGTTCGCACTTGTCCGAGGTTCTCAAAATTCAGTTTCAGATAAAAAAAAATGAACAAACAAAATAATCAAGTATTCATATAATACTCGTGATCATCTTGTAAAACATGTACGTACGTATACGTATAAATACATGATATAAGGCATCGGAGTTGAAACTGCAGAGAGAAACACGCAGTTCAAGGTGCAGGATAGTGTGTATCGCGTGCCATGGGTAAATTACCGAGTAACAAAGTATCGAAAAGTACCCACTATTGCGTATCTTTCCTCTTAATACTCCTCGCAATATTCAGATGGACCTACAATTTTTTTTATTCATTAATTGTTTTTTATCTAGAGTGCACCACGCGCATCCTGTAGCATTACATAAATGATTCATTTAGCAATGTTTTTTGTATTTCGATATAGGAAACGATTCCAAATTCCAACTGATCGTTGTAAATTGAAAAAGATCCTCTCGTTGAGTAAAGTTTTTTTTCTGAAAAAAGAGGACCAATTAAAGAACAGTAAATTACATCCTCGTGAACTTGGGCGACCTGAGGTCATTCCTGCAGGATGATCCTCGACGTGTTCTTGACTTTCGCGTTATTTCGCGCCGATGTTATGTACGTACACGTTATATTACACCGTGTATATCGCGTGACACGCGGAGTTGCTGAAGTATGTTCCTTAGAAGAAAGCGAAATAATATATTCTTTGCTTTGGCTTCTGCTGCTACTGCTGCTGCCGCAATAATTCGCATATACATATTATAATCTATATGTAGTACAGAAATATAACTCACGTATGTATATACGTATACCCGCATGTGCGATGTACACATAGTGTATATAAAAGTAAGATAAATTATGTACGTGAAGTGCATCAGGTTCGAGACTTGGAAGGAATCTTGAAGCCGTGCATTTTGTACCTCTGCTACCCACGTGGACTTTGTAATTCCATCGATAAATAACTCGGGCATTATAATATACAGACGCGCTGTATAATATTCGTGAATTTCATTTCGAGAGAATTGTCATTTTCGAATACTGTCAAAGAGCAAAAATAGAATCGGATAACTTGTGCCATCGTAGATAGGAACTGACGTTCCCTTTCCTTCTCTATACGTTTCCCTTGAAGCTCGATACGAAGAATTTTGAGATAATTTTAACGTGGCGAACTTATTTTATTTCGCTCTGCAGCAGAAACAACGTTTCAGAGCGCATTATAATTGGCGTATTTTTTATTTACTCGTTCATTTTTTTTCCCCCCGATGATCGCGATCGGTTTTTCTTCACCCATTTTTCGTTTGAACTTGCGCTATTAAAATTCTATCTCGCATTTTCCAAATTTATCATCCACTCAGCGACCTTCCTATATACGTATACGTTACACACGTACACGGTGTTCGTATGTGTAATTTTGTCATGTTCTTACTTCTACAATATTCGTTCCTTGGTTTGTTGTATAGCCGACATCAGCTACGAGACGATACCGCTGCAGCTGGTTAACGACAAACATACGCTCCTATCTCGGTCCATGACACGGATCCATAACTCATCCGAATATTCCGCTTCGTAAAGTTTAAACGTTTCCGCCGAACGCGAACTACTGCACCACCACACGGTGGGGGTTAAGAAAGACTGTGAGAAACGGAAAGTGAAATAAAATAAAACTGTATATCACGAAATATCGGAGAAATTGAAAACTATAACCTGACATAAACGCGCCTTCCAACATATGTCAAAGCAGGTGTATACGATTTCAAGAATTTTTCAAACATAGTTCGAAATAATCATCAGATTTTCTTTGATCATTTGAGTTATTCGCACGTAATCGTGCGCCGCTTGAAGGTAGCGGTGGTTAGAAATCAAATAAAAATGCGGTTGAAACCTGCGCAGAAGGTAATAATAAAAATGATCGAGATTCAAATCTTTGAATTTCATACGCCATAAGCTGAGCGAGTAATTGAGCCGCGCAACGCGTTCTGAAAGCTGCTGCTGCGTACAACCATCTGTAGCAGGGGAAGAAATATACGTGTTCACTGGTGATGTTCCAGGGCTCGTATATTAGCGCAATTAAGACGCTAGAGCTGCAAGATCAGCGGCACTGTATGTATATCTCTTTGCCACACGTTGCGACTGAACACGCGTATATTTTTCCGTGTTGGAACCTGACACTTTGCAACGACGCACCGCGGGCGTCGCGACGCCCCTGGTGCAAACGGGGACCACTTTATAAACCCCTACGTTTTCTCAACTCCCACGCTACTACGCAGGTTTTCAGGTATTATAATACATAGAAATAATATATTTCGTACCTTTAACGATACATTTATATACGGCACGTACGCGATTGGATTATTCTTCATTTTACATTTATGATTATCATCGTCATTATCATCATCATCATCATCATTTTTTTTTTTTTTTCATACAGGGTGAGTGAGTTGCACCGGAGCCATATAGCTACTCGTTGCATTTTAGATCAATATCGCATTTTAATTTGCAATCGCGTAAATATACCGCAGCTACTGCATAATATACAGAGAGAGAGAAAACGGCACAAGCAATTATAACATTACAAAAGAGATAAGAGATAAGAATTACCGCGATCGTAAAAAAATCCATTATATACGTACTTGTTATAACCTCATCCCATAAGACAGGTACTTCCTGTGTGTTTCAATTAACGGAATACCTCACCAAGAATAATCCAAAAATTTTATTCTTTATCCAGAGAATATTTTTCGAGCACGGATAAAATGAAATGAAAAAATAATGAAGAAAATATATGTTTCTAATAAAATCGATTCGCAAAAAGGTCATGCACCTGTATAAATATATATAAATATGATGAAGTCGTAGTCTTTGTACGTTACATTATCCTCGCACGTTTTCCGCCTCTCTCAGATTTTTAGTTTTTTCGTTCTCAGTTCGCCGTCTCCACGCCCAGGGACAAAACTCGAGGATAGTAACATAATACGGCGTGGTAGCGCCCGGAACATGCATCATCGGTAGCCGCCGCAATGTCGCCGTATATCTCGACCCTTATCCCAGATTATGAATTTTTTCTTCTTCTTTTTTTTTTTTTCTTCTTCATTTTTCAATTTTATTTTTACTCTTATGCTTGTAAGTTATTTTTCCTCTCTCGCGAACCGCGCTCTTTGCGGTCCATTGAAATCGTTGGAACGCGTGCGCGCGTTTTATAAGGTGTTTAAATTTTACGCGGTGCTCAGGAGGGAGCGCGAAAATTGTCTCGTGTGACATTTTCTTGTTCCTATATGAAAATGATAAGAACGCAGAAGCAGCAAGTACGCCTTACTATCGGGGGTGGTGTGATTGAAGTTGCAGTAGCGTATGTGTGTCGGGGCACGCTTAACCCGTCCTGGGTTAAAGTGATTAGATTCTTCGCAACAGGGGGGCGTAGAGAAGGTCGCGGTCATACGAACTGAAGAGGTTCTCTTAGCGGGGTGCCATTGTCCCCCAATCTGATAGCGCATTAGAGGTTGGATCGGTGTAGGCATGCACACGAGGTGCAGGGTTAAAGTTAGGTAATGTATCGTTGATATCGCAGCAGCAGCAGCAGGTACGGTGGAAGCCATCATTTCTATTCCAGGGGGCATGATACATCGTACGTTCGTTGCAGGTGTCGCGCTACAAATGCGTCGCTCTCCTATCTTACAAGATCTACTACATCGAGATATGGGTAGCATCTTTCTGCCCCCCCATAACGCATCCATATTCTCAAGATATGGCGCCGTTTAATCATCCCCTTCCCTCCCTCCATTTCTGCTCCAAAGTACGCGCCGCTTCCCATGATAAAAAAAAAGATTAAAAAAAACTAAGCTCATATTTCCTCGCATAGAAAGTTCGATCTTGACTTTAACACCATCCATCGATTATCACGTTATACCTATCACAATTTCCTCTTTCGATTATCGAACAAAAATATGTGCCCATAATATTTCGGAGAGATAGAAATTCGGCGTGCAGCTTCATACTATGCTGATGGTGAGGCACTTCTCCGCGGGGGATCCGCACGGCTACTTCGGGTCATACTTGGCCTTAACCTTCCTTCCTTACTGCTGCCGTTGCTGTTGGCTGCTGGGATATCGTACGAGTGTCACCACATAAACTATTCTTTCGTAACAAAAAATATCAAGTTACCATACAGCGATGCAACTCCAGGCGGAACGTACGCATGGACGAGGAGCCGCACTAAACTGTAGTCAGTTTTACATACCGCTGCTGTCCTGTCTCATCTTTTTTATACGAGTTTTTTATTTTTTTTTTTTTATTTTTTTTTTTATTTCGCGAGACGTTTTTGAGAAGTTGGTACGAACGATCGTCTGCGAGAAGATTTTCATTTTCATTTCACACGAATGAAAATAATGATGATACGTAATTATGCAGTTTTTTAAGTGAATCAACGTACATCGGATGTATACGAAGAATTTTCAGGAATCAGTTCGACATCTTGCGCGTGGGACGCTCATCTAGACATCTTTATAAATTCTAACTATAAACATGACTCTGCGTTTAGGAACCTACATTAATCTAGATCGGATAGGAGATGGGTATCATATTACCCTAATCTTTTTATTGGAATTCCCAATGTAGATGCAGCGATCTGGATCTCTCTGGAGATTATTATAACATCCTTGATTTTTTCTTTTTTTTCAACTTGCACAACCGCCGTCGGTATGAGATAATTACGATTGCAGATAAACTCGGCTTTGATAATATGTGTGAAAAAATTCGATAACCGAACAGTTTCGACATCTGATTGAGCGGATGATTAAACACTTGTTTCTTAACTTGCAACTATTTCACATTTTTACTTGCGAACCGATAATTCTTACCGAAATATACGTGTCTTGAGGACATTACATTTCTCGTCTCCATTTTTCATGTACAGTAAAGCTGAAACTTCTAGTGGCAAACAATAATTAGACGAGAGTGATGGACCTGCGGAGATAGTAAGTTCAAAAATAGAATCTATATATTCTCACCCGTAACACTGGGTCGTTCGTCATCTCCTAACAGGACGTGATGTATGTGTATCTTATACGTCATTAACTCGACTTGAGTCGCGAGCAAAGAAGTTGAAATCTTCAATCCTCACCTCAGAGTTTTTCATTTCGAAAACTCGCGGATCGTTCGTAGGATCTCCAAACGTCATTGTGCGTTGAAAATATGAAAAAAAAATCATCTCGGATGTTAATTCGGATTCTCTATCAATGTGAGATACGTGTGCATAAAATAATGTGAGTTTTTAATGTGAAAAATTTCACCTTAAAAACTTCCTCACTGATCCTATATAACCACATTTAAAAGCTCCTATTATAATACCACGTAACCCGTGTGCAAAAAAATAGTATCAGCGGGTGGTCCTCGTAAACTACATCGAATTCCATTGTGTACACATATATACATATTTTTGTTACGGGCTATATTTCAGGGTTCAATTCTGTGACGATGGTGATGCAGTTGTAGTAATATTGTGGCTACTTTCTTGCTTATATTCCCATCTCTGACCCCCTTTTTTTTTCTATTCCCTTCGGTTCTTTACACATCTCCCCCCAGATCCAGATTGAAAAATCTCCCGGTGTAACAACACAAACAGAACCGGGTAACCAGGACGTTCGATGTACCCCGGTATAGCTATACCTACGTATACGACCATAACCTACAATATAAAACGTACCTTTTTTTACACCCGATCGCAACTTGTATAACTCTGCGGGATTCCTCTGTATAGTCGACGGGCGTCAACGCGCCGAGCCCCTGTAAAAAAAATGAAAATAAGAAAAAAAGAATAAGATAAAAAGGAGAGAAAAAATCGTGAAAGGGGAGGGTATAGTCCCATTGTGAGCTCCCGGTCGTTAGCGCGCCTGCAGGAGCAACGGCATAGGGTAAAGGAAATAGGGGACGTTTTACGCGACCGCCCCTTGTTTGCGAAATTCCAAATTCATCCGGCATCGCTTGCAATGTACCGTCAACCGCACGACTAGGATATACAGAGGATATTTTAGATCCGGGTTAGCTGGCTCAGTAGAGCTGGTTCGTTACCACGCGGTCTAGCCTAATAGATCCGATTAGGTGAAAACTTGGCACAGGGTAGCCATGGGTAAGGTAAAGAGGGGCGACCGTTCGTTCATTGGACAATATGTCCAAAGTCAAGAGGACAGACGTCGAGAGAGTTTACCCTAATCCCGCATCTCCTGCGGGCGCAACCCCCTATGCAGTATAAATTTGTTCGGTAAAATGACGATGAGCCGTCCCGTCCTTCCTTCGCTAGGATATGTATACATGTATTTGGCTAGTTAATACCGACAGCTTGAAGAGCTTTTTTCGCGCGCTCAAAATCGAATATTGGGGAAAATAGAGAGGACTCTCGGATTAACCGCGTAAATCGCATATACCCATATATACATAGTTATACACGTGTACAGCGCGATTTTTTCCTTATAGACATACTTTTTCGGTATTGTCATATTCCATTCAAATTCTGACGTCGAAAAAAAAAGATGGATTTGAAACTTTCCCTCGTTGTTTCCGGTGAGCCAGGCGACGATCCTTCGGGTTACCGCGGAGGGCTGGGGTACGTTATAGTTTATAAATAACGCGCCTAATGATCCAATGAGACCAGACGTACTATATATACGTCACCGGAAGTCGTACGCGTGCTGCAAGAGACCTTATAACAGCGCACAAAGAAAGGTGTATAATGTAAGTCGCCATTTTCTATCGTCTCGCATACCGAGAGTCTAACGTAATATATGCTACCCCTTTACATGGGATATAGCGGTGCATAAAAACCACCATTTTTGAGCACGAGATAAAATATAACGATATCAAAGTACACGTACCTGTACGTTTCCCCGTATAAAACGTGCGTCGATCCATCAACTCACTTTTTCAATGTAACAGCGTGAAATCGATTCGCACGCGGATTAACCGACTGAAGTATATAATTATAGAAACCGTATAATCAGATTTGCATTTAAACAATTTTTCTATCGCCTATATTAGAACGTGAACATTTGAATATGACATGATTATTACGAATATTCAATCCACTTTCAAATCTCTCGGCCATTTTTCTTTTTTTTTCACTTTTCTCTGCACAGTTTTAACGTCTGCAACTAATATGGCGTGGGTGTGAACGAAATAGAACGAATGAAAGAATGTTATTTTTCACCAATGTTCAGCAACTTTCCGCGCTTATGTTTGACGCACACTATTTTCCCATCACGTAGTATAAAATTCCTCAATGGGACGTGTATAGCTCGCGGGGCAATAACTCTAGTGTATATATATATAGCGATAAGGTGGGTCCGTGCGGAGCAACTATATAGTATAAGACACCGTATCCGATCCAACCAATAATCTAATTCCCTTGGGGGTATAAGTTTTATACGGCGTGGAGGTATAGAGAAAACGTTACCTGGCGACGTACGAGAGTGTGCGGGTATCCGTGTGTAATGTACATTCAAAGGTGCCACGACCGAGTCGAGGTGGAGGATATCGGTTAGATAGGTGGATGATGTCGGGTAATGGAGACTGTATAGGCCGCCGCTAATGCAGTAGCGATGTCGTGATCGGCGGTGCGGAGATCGGTTGTATCTATATAGAAAAGCAACCTGCACCACCACCATCACCATCACCATCAACAGCAGCAGCAGCAGCGGCAAGGACCGGTCCAGAACTCACAAGTCCAACTGGATCCTTTGGCACTTATGCAGGACGTTTCTTCCTCACTTATACTCGTTCTCATGTCGATTACTGCACCGCGTATCTATAGCTTTTTAATGAAATTCAATCAGATATAATACATTCGCTCCGTCGCAAATGATTCTTTGCAAAGTCGTCGCTGCAGCGCAAGGCCATATCGTGTATAATTTATACGTATAAATCTCAACCTCAGAAAATCTTACCTCGTGTTCGTTTATTAATTCTTTTGTTTTTTCCAAATATTTTACAGAATGTTCGGCGGTATGAAGCGTTGCGCGAGGTGTCAAGCTGCGATCCTATCGTCGGAATTAGTGATGAGAGCACGTGAATTGGTATTTCATGTGAGGTGTTTCTGTTGCGCTGCCTGCGCGATTCCTTTGACGAAAGGTGACCATTTCGGTATGCGAGATGGGGTCGTGCTCTGCAGACACCACTACGAAATGGGTGCCGATCTTCATCCCGCCCAAAGTCCACCGGTCCCGGCGTATCCTCCGGGACCACATTATCCGAGTCAGCCATTCCCCTCGCCAGAGTTCCTCAATCATCATCCCCACCCCCATCCGGGACACCCTGGACACCCTCATCATTCGATGCATCCGCAACACCCCCATCAACATCCCCACGCCAGTCCCGTTCCCCTTCAACCCCAAACGCCCTCAGGACCTGACGGAGGATCGCCACCAAAAGTACCCTATTTTAACGGAGCTGCCGCGGTAGTTCCACCACCCAGACAGAAAGGAAGACCGAGAAAACGGAAACCGAAAGATCTGGAAGCTATGACGGCGAGTTTAGGTGAGTTTTCATATTACCTTAAATACTATTAATCGATCTATGGAGTTTTGACGTATTCCAATAACAGAATGATGATGAATAATATATACCTTATACTCTCTACAGCTCAGCAAGTCTGAGAAAGGGAAAGCATGTTTCTTTATTTTATATATACCATCTTTGATGATGTTTACACAAAAGAGTGAAGCGTTTCAGTTTTTTATCGTCTTACCGCGCGCAATCGGTAAACCCCGTTGATCGTGATCCCGCGGTAAAACTTTTTGCGATCTTATAAAGTATCGAATCTGTAGAGCGGGACGTAATTTTTTGGTCTACTGAACCCGGGTGATCGGGCGCTCGGTGGTCGGTGGTCGCCACTAAATAATGCGCGCACACAGCGTTTTAGTGGTTAGAAAATCGAAGCTTCGTGACACCGGTCGGCGCGATGATCAGCGTATAGATGATGATCGAAGACTGGGACGGGGGGGGGGATTTATCGTCATCGATGATCGTCGCCCAGTCGCGTGGCTCGGCAAAAAACTGGATAGAACTTTTCGAGCCAAAAAATATGGGTTTACAAATAAAAAATACACTGTCGGACGTGATCCGATCACGCTTCGATCGCTTCGCGTCCGGCCGGACGCACTTTGATAAAATACCGATGCTGCACGGTGAAAAAAAAAATTAAAAATAAATAAATAAGCAAGAAAGGAAGAAGAGAAAACCGTGGAACGGAATATCGGGACGTCGCGACGCTTCGTCTTCAGTAAAATTATAACGTTAAACTGATCTCTTGTACTACCGCGTCGTGTGTTTCAATTTTCTCTTTCTCTTTCTCGAAATCTCTTTTAAACTGCTAAGAAATTAAATTTACAATCGATGCTTATGTACGCATAGATAAGTACGTACAAGTTTGATTATATATTTAAGATTAAAATCTGAGATAAACCCACACTGCGTATAATATACGTCGTTGATAAAACGTTGTTAACGCGAGGTAGAAACTAAACTATCGTATGTGGTTAGAAAGTATAGCTATATACGGTTGTAAACTAATATGTACGTACACACGTAGTGATCCAAAGAAATCGTTCGGAGATTAGGCTTTTTTTCAGCGATCACAATTTTGTAGAAGATATTTTAAGATGTTGCATTACAGACGTACAATAAACTCCCGCTGTTGCTGCTGTATATGCGCTCCTGCGAACCTTGTATAAGGTCTTGTTTACAACAAAGTTGTCTATATATACCACATCGTAGTTGAGATTTTCAGGTAGGATTTTTACTGCGGGTACAGACATAAAAGACCGCCTCTTCCATCCTCCACCTCTTCATCCTCCTCCTCCTTCTCTTTCTTGAGAGCAATAAAGATCTAAACTTCTCGTGAGAAACTAAATTCACTCCTGCTGCTACACAAGCCTTTTATAATACTTGTCCACTCTAGAACGACGAAAACCTCAGCCGGAATGAATTTAGTGTTCCGAAGAAGACTGGAGGAAAAGGTTAAAAAATTCCCAAAACGTCGACTCGCACTGCTATTTCCCATCCCCTTTTCAAAACGTATACTATGTGAAAATCCATGGGCTTATGTGGATGAATTTGCGTCCAGTTGAATTCGTATTTGCATCATCGGAATGATGAGGGGTCCAATGGGGTGGGTAGAATCAAGGCGTTGGGATGTGGAAGTCGAAGAGGCGCAGTTTGGTTCTCTTCCCATACATCGATCACAATCGTTGAGAGCGTACAAGAACCTCTTGGCCAGGAACACCGGTACTACATTTTACGCCGTTGGTTTCCATGTAGTCCTTACGTTACTACGGGTATCGAGCGCAATGGTGAGGATCGGCTCCGAAGAAGTCGAGTGTACGAGGAGGACCGGTAAAACCACACGCCCGGTTGCTGCTGCCGCACAGATCAAGTGATTTATTGATGCGTGGGCGTAAGGCGTTTGCCACCGAACCCTGATAAAATTTGTCCCATCGACATAAATTCAAGTATTCAGGCCGGGCACTCAAACGTACATTTCGAGGTAGATAGATACACTCGTACATATACGTCAGTTAGTTAAACAAAACGAGAATTGTAGGAATATACATATATGTAACTCGGAGAACCGGAAGATTATCAACAAACGCGATCTTTACGTACGTTTTTAATTATTATTATCGATCGCTCCGTGTCAATGAGACACGGTAGTCGTTTTATACACCTGATCCTACCTACGAGTAAATCTAAAAACAGACCGTCACAAAAACGCGATATAAAAATAAACCTTCAAACTCACCTCCCTGTACGCAACTTGTGTGAACCACCCGTGCTGTGTAAATGAATATTTTTGGTCGCATTGAACATTGTTTTTTCTTTTCTGGTTTTTTCATCAACTTTTTCGTCTAAACACGCGCGTGATGAGGACAACCTTTTTTTTTTCTCTTCTCATATTGTCGAGGTGAGGTGGTCTCTTTTATCGTCGCACAAGTATTACGATATACCTATATTAATATAGTTTGATCACCTCTTTTTTCCGATTCTTTTTCATAACCTACGCGTTGTACGGTTTAAATGGCGTGACGTGACTTTCTCATAGAATATAAAGCGCGACGTGTATCATTTAAACAGAATAGGATCACCGCGCACTTTTGACAAATCCATTACGATGGAACTAAACCGATATTTCCTTTCCTTTTTTTTCTTTTTTTTTAACTTAAATTTTACCCAGAGCAAGCCCAAGATTATTTCATCTTATATAAATTATAATCGATCGATCTATGGACCCGGTTTTGACAGGAAAATATCTTCAATGGTTAAAAGATTTGATTATCTGCATACATGTGAAAGATAATTAAATTTTAATTACAAACAAATTTTGAAAAAATGAAATTATCGACAAAAAATATTGATACCGCTCGTATATCTATATGAAAATGAGATAAAATGCCAAGTGAGCGTGTATAAAATTACGTATATAACGGTGATTCCTAATTACTATAACGAGCAGTTTCAAGTTCGAATTTAAAGAGCACAAGGTCGATGTCAAGTTTTATCAATGAACGTGGAGTACAGAGGTCGATTCATTTCGATTGACCGAAATATCAAGTTTGCCGATAATTATCATTTACATGTGCACATTACCTGCAGTCAAAACTGATTCGGAGGACGATTCGGTCTATAAATAGTTCGCAACGTTGAGTATTGCGTAAGAAAAAATAATTCGGAAAAACTTTCGTGTGGCTAAATAACTCGAACTTATTTATCGATTTAATCGACGTTATTTTATTCCCATTTCAAGGCCGCTTCCATACCAGGTGTGCGTCTCGAAATTAAATTCGTTCATACATAGGTATTTGTATACATCTGATTTGATATGCAAATTAATCATGATCTGGGGACACCGTCCATATATAGATAAAGGAAAGCCTATAAGATCGGTCGTTTGAAAATAATTCCGTACACATGAACTTGATTTTAGTACCAACCAAGAACTGTGTATAATCCATTAGCGTATGTAGTCGACGTATAAAATTATGTGTAGGTATATAGCTATCGCCCAGGATTGACTTCTCAACTTTTATATTTTCTGAATATATAGTATAAACACATGTACATGTTTATAGGGTTTTATTAAGAGCTCAATGGATGTACCCCTAGATGCATATATCGTACGTGTATACCCACCATATATCAGCATCCGTGCTCGATGGAGTTATCGCACGTTTAGTAATTACGCGGTCTTCTTCTCTGCATCGATATATCGAATATATATATATACATGTACATTATTCCGTCTTATAAGAGAGCTAGGCGTGCGGCTGCTGAGCTGCAGCTGTTTTTTTGTTTCTTTTTCTTTTTTTTTTTGTTTCTTTTTTCAATGAGTTAAATCTATATAGGGATAGTATTGCGAGTCGGTGCACATGAAGACTACTGCAACTACATAGCGAGCAATGCGATACGATGCAATGCAACGCTATGCTCGATGCGTATCATAGCTCATTAGCCCCCGCGCTATAGTGCAAACGAGAGACGCTTGCTTGCATCGATATCAGCCGCTGTTCAGCAACTCGCAACTTCTATGTTACGTATATACGCATATATCCGTATATTACTATGTTCAAAACCAGGTATATTAGGTACTCCTATATACGCAGAGTTTCAGATGTACAAACTCGCAATTACAACTTTATATATATGCGGGGCAAATGGTTGCTAAACACGATTTTCAAATCTCATAGATCGTCCAACCGCAGGGTGGGGTTTAAAATGTTTTATCACCGTGAAATTAAATGGAAAATTATACACTGAAACGTTTCAATAAATTCCTTCACTCTGTTTGATTTCCTATTAATATTTTTTATTTTTTCGTTATTTTTTTGCAGACCTGAACGCCGATTACCTAGACATGCCTTTTGGACGAGGGGGTCCAGGTACGCCGGGTATGCCGGGATCGAACAGCAGGACAAAACGTATGAGGACGAGTTTCAAACATCATCAATTGAGAACGATGAAAAGTTATTTCGCAATAAATCACAATCCGGATGCCAAAGATCTCAAACAACTCTCCCAGAAAACTGGATTGCCAAAAAGAGTACTTCAGGTAAGTCGAATATAAATACAACAGACTAAACCCTTCGCACCCTCAGTATAATATTACAAAATTAGTCCAACGGTGCATTAGATTTTTAGGGCCAATTAAAGCCAAGAATCGTTGCGACTCTGACCCTTGTAGTAACCTTAATTAATCGTGGCAATATTTTGAGATACATATATAATAAGAGATGGAAGAAAACGATGCGACGTATAGCAGTAGTCGAAACGAAGCGAGGAGTGTATAGCTGCTGCGGCATAGCAGCATCTCGAGCGGGGTTTAGAAGATAGATGGGACTCTGAGCTTTTCTTTTCAAAGCGGCACTATAAAAATATTCACATCCCCGTCTCCTAAGTATACTCCTTCCAATTAGTGCGTTCTAGTCGTGGAGGCAAACGTTCGGGATAGAAGAGTCCGCGATATTTCCGTCGACGCCGTATTCAGACGACGACTTATACGCGTTGCTGCTGCAGCGGCAGCGAGTTCGTTTCTCCGTAACCGCGCGTACAACGGTCCCCAAAAACGTTTTCGGTTCATTTTCGAGCGAGAAGCTTCTGAAAACTTATAGGTATAGAAGCTGCTACCTACACAGAACTTGTACAATTTCTCAGTGCGAGTTTCTCGCCCCGCGTTACGCGTTGGCATACGTCTGCCTTCAGACAAGACGAACGCGGTAATTCCAGAGTGTGAAAACCCTATGCACTGCACGTAGATGTCGCGTACCTTATTTTTCTTTTTGGTTATTGCAACAGCAAAAGCAGCAGCGGCGGCAAAATGTCTATGTAGTATAAAGTATATGGGAGTTTAAACCACGTTCTCGACTCTCGCGCGACAATTACACGGTACAATACAGACTCTTTTGCTTCTTTGGTGGGGTGAAGAACGCGCGGATACATTACACAGCATCCCAGCAACGGTTTATATAGTTCGAGATTTGCGGCGTGCGCGCGCGCGAGATACGAGAGAGAAAGAGAGAAAAAGAAAGAAAGAGAGTTGATCGCCCAAGAGAAAGCTCCGGTTGGCTGCAGATGCGACTATCCGTTAACATTGGTACCTACGGTTGAGTTGTTACTATAGTTATCTGAGAGATAAGCGGTGGGAGGAGACCGCCATCTTCTCCACTTCCTTCCGCCGCGCATAAATGTTGTAATACATAACAATGTCGTACAAACTTGGCTCCATATATGTCTCGCGAGATTGATTCTGATTCATTTTTCTTTGAAAAAAATCAGTAGGACTAAAACAGTATACGATTCGCTTGCACGAGAATCGGGGGGTACAAGAACGTTCAAAACCGTTCAAGGACGCGGTCGGTCGTGCATAGCGATTCGACTACTGAAATCTTCGCTGCACCAAATCGATGAAAAAAAGGTAATAGCTGTAACGTGAAAAAAAAAGCAGAAATCGTATCATCGGTACCACAATGATTCTCCTCCCTAGAGCGTCGGTATTCTTCTCGTCTATGCATGTGTTGCAACTTGCGGGCGAATTAAGAGTTGTGTGAGTTTGTTCCCAAGAGGAACATACATATACGCATGCATATGTATAACGTGTATGATACTTATACACATATACCTATATGTGGAAGTATCTTCTGCTGGTTGTCGAGGACATAGCACATAGCCAGCGGCAGTAGCAGCAGCAACAGCAGCTGAGGAAGCGGTCGGTCGCGAAGAAGGTGAGCGCGAGGGGAGAAGAAGAAGAAGCTATTGTACTCTGAAGCACAACCGTAGCTCGGTGCCTGGCGCCGCGCCATCTTGCCCGATATTGATCGCGGCCCTCGCCAATACTCTCTTTCCTCTTCCCTCTTCCCTCTTTGCCATTTCCTCTTTCCCCTTCCCGTGTAGTATAGGACGCTGCTTGGCCGCCCTTTTTTAATTCCTTGCATCGCGCGCACGGGACTCTGTTTCTTCGGGTTCTCTCAAGCTGCATAAACTATAGGCATACGAGCACCTTTTATATACACGTAGGATATACACATGCGGGTATATACATATATGTACATATATGCCAGAACTCCTCCACCGCCACGTCTCCCTATAGGGTTTGCGGGGGAGTAAAGAGAGTCGAGTGGAGAAAGATGGAGATGGTGGAGAAGGAGGAGACTATTCTCAAGATGGCGACCTTATGTACGCAAGCGTTACCCTATACCATTTTTTCTATGCGAATTATCTAATAATATATATATATGTCTCTATGTATGGACTTATATGTACATAAAAAATCCCTGTCCAGATATACCGCGAGTTGCCCGCATTTTGCATATCGCGTTATTCGATATTCCTCAGCAACGACGTTGCAGAAAAATAGGAACTGCGAAAAAAAAACGCGAAAATCTGGGATAAGCATATAAGGTACAAGGGTTGATTTGTACCGAACCGAATGGGCACCGAACTCCTCCGAAAGAACAATATAACAAACTTGTTGAAAAAAAAAAAAAAGTTTCACCTCAGGTCCGGTGTGATGAAAGTCTTCTTCTTTTTGTTCCAGGTGTGGTTTCAAAACGCGCGTGCAAAATGGCGACGCATGGTTCTGAAGCAGGAGGGTAAATCTGACAAATGTGGTGGTGGCGTGGACGGTGGTTCTCTAGGTGACCTTGAGCTTTACGGAAGCAGCGGTGGCAGCGGAGGGCCTCCAATGAGTCCGCCATTCATGCTCGGAGGACCCCACAGTCCAGCATCCTTGGCGTCTCTTGATTGCGCGTGATGAGTGAATATAAAATTTCATTGCGATCCTAAACTGTCGCGTTTCACGTATCCGGATATCCTGCTTATTTTCAGTGAGAGACTCGTGGAGTTCTTGAATATAGAAAAATAAAGAAAAGATCAAATGAAAGAGTAAAAAAAATAAATAAAATATAGATAAAGACTTTTCGACTACAAAGAGCGGTCAGAGATACCATTAATTGTACATATATATATTATATAGATAACGTATTATGTATACGCGACTGTAAAATATACATAAATGATTCAATTTTTAGATATATATAATTAATATTGTGCATCATCGTTATATATTTTACAGTATCAGCTGCGTTTATATACAAACGTTTTGTGAATATTTATTATTTAAATATTAAATCTTTCGTATAGGAGCTGGCGGGAAGAGATAATTATTATGTGAGAACAATTATCATGTATAGAAGCGAAACGAAATAAAAAAAAATCATTAATTTGTAATATTATTACCGTTCTAAATATCCTAACCGAAAGTAACATACATATATACATATACATGGTCATTGCCTACACGTATCGCTGTAGGTACGATGAGGCCTGCGAGTTACGACGAATAAATTTTTTTTGTGTTTCACGACGAACTTATAAATAAATATACCCATGCACATAGTGACATATTATATATTTATTTGAAAACCGTATGAAATACAGTAATTATTGGTTCGCAGATCGCGTCGCTCGACGAATAATTTTTTCAAGACGTAAAAAGAGAACGAAAAAGAAATAAGAGTAAAAAAAATAAATTAAGAAAATGATTATATATAAATATGTACGAAAGTCGCGTTTTGGATTCAAGTTATTATTAATATTATTATCATTTATCACGATTATTCTTATTTTATTATTACTTTTATTATTCACTATTATTGTTATTATTATTAATATTATTATTATTATTATTACCATTATTTAACGAAACCCTAATTACGATCGAAGCAATATTAATAAATTGCTCAAAATATATATATAAAAATGAAAACAAAATGGTTGAAACGAGATGAAAAAGCATAGTTAATGAAAAAATTTTCGTTGTTAAATACATAGCGAGCATATAGAAGAAAAAGTGGTTGTGTGGCCCCTGCTGATATAATATGATTCCTTTGATTTTTCTTTTTACGTATCATTTTTCTTGCTTTTTTTATCATCTAATAATTTTATTTGAAAATAAAATTGAGTAACGCGTTAACAGGCTGAGATCGAACTTGCGGTATAACTAAAACTATCCCATATAAAATTATCGAATGATGATGAAAAATGGATGAAGAAAAGAAAAAAAATTTCTAAGGGGCCAACGCGTGTACCAGCGATGGGGGCCACGTTACACTTTTTCCCCCTTCAATAATAAAAGAAAGAAGAAACTTTTTCGACGTAATTTGTGTAAATAAATATATATTATAAATATATATATATGGAAATGATATAGTAGGTATAATGAAACGTTCCTGAATTTTTCTTAAGCACCGCTAGGCTTTATGTAGGTCTGATTTTATTGTATTACGGATACTAGCATTACTAAAATTAATAATGATCATTAACTATTATCCTTGTAAAATATAGAAACATATTATACCTACGTATATATATTACACACCCTTATACATACACACAACCAGCTATATACGACACAAATACACCGGCGGAACGATTGTCTGAATTTACAAGATGATTCTTTTCATTAAATATATTTTACAGTATATATATTATAAATGTGGAGATATATTTTTTTCATCGAAACCTTCATAAAGCCAAAAACCAAATCCTCAGATCTTTGAAAAAAAAAAAAAAAAACCATAGACAAATGAATAAAAATTTCACGCCCGAAAGGGATTCTAAAAATTCTCCGAAAATATCGCGGACATTTCGATACACGCGCGTATAATTCTCGTGCACAAAGCGTGCCTTTAACTCGATAAGTCTGCAACAAAACAGCTCGCGCTCAACATGCATTCACGGTGGAATTAATTCGGAATTGCAATTGAAACGGAATAATATCGGTTGGCAATTTGAATCGCTGGGATTCATTGAATAATATCGTCTAGTATCCACCGTATTCTGCAGCATATCGGGAGTTCCTGATACGGTGGAGAGGCTCGCATGGAACGTACGTATGGATATCGTATGTAATGCAAAACGTAGAATGCTGCTTTATTGGCATGCCGAGGTAATTTCAGAGTAGAACGTATGGTATATGTACACGTGCAACGGGTGTGTGGGCAAAAATTCTATACATTCAGCATCGTGTATTTTATACGTACAAATGTTTTATGAAGAGCCAACCTGCAGCCTCCTCTTTCAGTATATATATTCATTGCGCATATCTACAATTTGCTTTGCGAGTGCCAAGTTAAGAGTTAACGTGCACCAGACTGCGACTACATAAACTATAGCTAGAAATGCAAATGGTGATGTGTAGCCAAAAAAAGTCCATCGCCATCTATGCTGTACCGAATTCCGACCATCTTAATTACCCGTCAACCCAGAGGTGGTGGAAGTAGCTAGCTAGGAGTACGTAAGGAAATACATTTACAATGAGAAACGACGAGTCGTTTCTCGACTAATTTTTATCCGCATCCCTCGATCGCCGATTTTCAACTGACCAGTACCTAAAGCTCGTTCTTGACTTCTTGGAGCGTATGTGGTAGTATGTAAGAAAAAAGAAATGCGGGAAGAAATGTTCGCAAGAATTTCAGTTGGATAGTTTTCCCACAATCCGAGTATAAATCGACTCTTTATCGTCGACATGGAGACAGTCGATATAAAATACTTGAACGCATGTTACGAGCAAAAATTGCTATCGATCAGCACGGCTATCTAGAATGCCGTGTTACAAGTAATAAAACGTTGTCTCACGTATCTGCCATCCTAGCTGTCATCGTTAATAAACTATCCATGAATTCTACGTGATCGTGTCAATAAATTTGCGAATCTCTTGTATTATTTTTCATTTCTTCTTCCCCGATTTTAATGGACCGAGAAAATATAATAAAATAAATAATCAACCAAGCACGATAGATTCTCATTGTCAGCGCATGCACAAGGATCCCAAAAATTTAATTACGTCATCGCAGGTATATCGAAAAAGAGTGAGAAAAAAAAATATGTATATCTATATTATGCATACTCGATAACTTTCTCGAAAGATGCGTCGTCGATGTATAAAAATAATATTCCTTTGCAACCCCCGGCGCCTGTCGTCGTCGACCGTCGGCGTCGTTGGTTGTCACGAATGTTGAGGACCGGTCGAGAGGATCGATCATTTTCGTTATCGACGCGTCCTGCGCAGTTCAATGTCGTCTCGATGATCACCGCGTGTTGTGCCCCACAGCTAAGTTTGTTATATGTATATAAGGTATACGCATTATATCGTGAAGTGAAGATCTATATAGATCTCCTGACCGCGCCAGTTCGGACACGCCTCATTGGCTACGAGAGTAAACGATCGTTGTATTTGACCGGAGTGGTTTGTTCCGCGTCTCTGCAGCAGCAGCCGCGTGCAACCCAACGATTCTGTATAAAAGATTTCCGAACAGTTCTCGCGTGATCATGATCCATAGATCTATCGACTGGAGATCCTTCCCTCTCTACGATTCGATCATCCTCCCTTCTTCACTTCTCCGACACTTTCAGCTATACATATATTCGTTAATACATGTTTTCTCATCTCTCCAATTGATTTTTCAGATCTCTTTTTTTTCTTCTCACTTTTCTCCCTGTCCGATCTCTTCTGATAATCCGGGTGGTTTCCTCTCGTCGATGTGGTTATTATTATCATTATTATTATCATTATCATTATATTATTATTATATTCCTGAAGCTCACGAACTCATCTCACCTTTCCCATATACATAACGATATTCCACGAATCGATTCAATGGTCTGGAAACTACGGAGACAAATTTTTCTCACGATTTATAATTTATCACTCAATTATATTATAAGAATATAGCGTTCCAAAAATATTAATAACGATTTGATCCAGATCACAATAGCGTATCGGAATCGGCATTCTATATAATACACATGAGATAAAAAAAAAAAAAAGAAGAAGAAGAAATCAAAAATGCTCGTAAAAATAATTGAAGTGACAAATTAAGTGTGTTGAACCAAAATAAGAAACATACATGCATAAATTATCGTGGATGTGTTCGGAAGAAGAAAAAAAAGGAGGGAAAGATTGAGTCTTTCAAGGGTCACGTGAAAGGGAAGGGACGGGGTGGTAGGGGGAGATTGACAAACAGGCGCGAATTCTTGGTCGCAGAAGAGCGCGCATCGAGCGAACCGGATGGGATGCATGGGCTAATTGGTGTTGCAATCTTTACGTTCGGTTCTGCGGAGAATTGGAGAATGGAAAAAATAGAATCTATAATAAGAGAGGAAAAAACAAAAGAAGAAGGAAATGAAATAGGGTTGAAAAAAAAAACTAGAAATACATATGGACTAGAGCAGAAGGAAAAAGAGGAGAGGAAAAAAAACTCTGAACCATATAGTATGAAAGTTCGAATATATAAAGTCTACCAGTCGACAGTGAGCGATGCTCCACCTGTTTAGACGAGTCGCTTTAATAGTTCTGTAGTGTCACACTAGCTCGTCGTTTTCCATGCGAACAACATTTTTACATACTAGAAATGAACATGCGTAATTTCTGTGTGCGCAGGCTCGAGATTTTTCAATGTATCGGCTAAACGATCATTCGATACTCGTTTTTTATCGGGTACCGGCATATGTATATCTATGGAAATCGCTGGTACAAAAATTTTATTCTTAGCGGCTAGATGAGTGGTGCGTTTTTTGTACAAAAGACTGTGACTCAATTTTCAGCTCTGAAAACTGCGGCAGTTCCATTTCTAGTTATTCCTTTTTTTTTCACTTCGTGCAGCCTCCGTTTATATGATGTCATCGAAATAAGATCGTGCTGCAACGTTGAAACAGGATTCGGAATCCTTTTTTTTTTTTATTTTTTACTATCACTGTATCTCAACTCTCGAGTAACACGACGACTGAATTTTGTTTTAACCCCCAAGAGCTCCACAAACGTCCAGCGGGACGCGGGTCGACAGATACCCGACGGATAAGAAACTTCCCGTTATCTGCGGCTATGACTCGCATTTTAACCCTGCGTTTATCCAGCCAGTGCTTTATACTTCTAACATTCCGCAACTGCATATCCTGGGCGTCGTCTGCAGAGGTTTTTCTTTCGGAATATCGTCGTTGAAATTTTCGTTACGAAATTCCATCGCCCGCGAAATTTGCCGGTGACCAAAAATCGCCGTTCAAAAATTATTTGCATGTTAAAATGATTTTGATAATCATTCGGTAATTTGTTGATGCTCGATAACGTCTCTGAATTTATGTCGGTAATTAATTGGTATGCGAATATCCCCAACATGTATAATATATATAATATGTTATCTCGCTGAATTCGGTGACATGCGACGAAATAATTTGACGAGTTTTCTTTTTCGGTATTCGCTTTGAAATTTGAGGATGAGAAGAAGTCACGTGGTGGCGTCGCACCGGCACAAAAATATCAAATTATAAGGTTGAGCGCGGCGCGCGCGCGACGGGCAATCGGTTACGGTATAATAAAGTTGAAAATTTATAGAAAAATTATGTTTTATTCATTCCGTTTTTATTCGATTTAAATCTGCCGTGACGCAAGATTTGAATATCGCAGAGGTTTATTTTATTATGTAATCTTTTTTCTTCCCCCTTTCATTCATTCATTCAATCATTATTATCATATTTATATTTTTCACTTTATTATACTTGTTCGTTTGAGGACGATCGAGGTGGACAGGCGTTGAGCTTTCATCTTGAGTACGCCTCGTGCCGCGTGCGTGGCAGCCAAAAGTTCTCCACTGCAGCAGCGGCAGCAGCGGCAGCGTGACGGTCAATCTTTATTATTTTCTTAGGTTGCAATAAAAAGGCAATGATTTGATCGTAAATTGTTTCGCCCGCGTAATAATTTTATTTATACGAAGGATACCTTCGGATTTGAATATCAAAGAATCCCGCCTGCGGAGTATGAGAGAAGCAATCAAACGTGAATCATATAATGTGACGAGCGATAATACGAATACCAAAAAAACGCCCCCCTATATTTAAATAAAACCGCCAACTCGTCCATTTGCTACATCGTAAACGAACCCCCCTCCTGATACGCTAATATCCCTTTTCCGCAATAAACGTACGCAAATTCCATATAATTACATAACTTAAAAACTCGCGTCGATCTTCAAATTTTTATCAAGAATTTTTATCTTCGATTTTTTCTGTCTTCTTTTCTGAAATTTTTTTCTGCAGCGCATCTATTTGCATCGAATAACGATGCGCCAATATTGAACGATAATGGTGTCAGAGGCATAATGTGACGTAACAATTACACGTTATCTAGCGCCGGTCATTTATCGTTAACGAGCTGCTTATTACCTTTACATCTAATTAATTAACGATAATCACATAACATTATAAAGCTGGTAATGGTTGGTGAATTGTTTAAGATTCTACGCCTATAGAAAAGCTGCACTTTACATCCCACATAAGGTTGCAGTATAAACTAATTCTACGTATGAGGTCTGGATATTTGATCGATCTCTAAAAAAATTTCAGCTACAGGCGAGGCTGAGGAGAGAAAATGAAAACGATTAAGCGAGAATACTCTTTCTTCGATTTTAAAATTGAAGACGTAGATATATCGGTTACCTTGCTTCATTGCAGTGTATAGGATATGCTCGAAATGTACGGTATAAATAATTAAATCTTCAACGAATTTTACCATTTAGAATATTCGACTGCAAAACTTGCACCGCACACGGATGCGATGTGAACCTTAACGAACTGGCGAGTGCACACATTTATACCCACGTATATATCAACAGTTGCAATTAAAATTCAATCATTGCTGTTAATTATACCGGGGTGCCACAACACGCTCTGCAGAGTATGAAACAAGGAGAAAAGAACCCCGAGCTCGAGCGATGAATTTAACTTCGTCGTTCGCCTCGATATATGGCAGTGCGGAAAATATGCCAAACAACGTGCTGAGGGGATGTGTTAAAAAAGGACAAAGTAAAAAATTTGAAAAAAAAAAAAACAAAAAAAAAACTGGCTCGTTATAAATATACATAAAATGAAAGGAAAAAAAAAAACAACAGATTTATAAAACAAAGAGGAAAGAAATAAAATGTACGTGTATATAGGTATGTACTATAATTGAAATCGTCAGTGGTCCGAGATAACAGACCTGATTTCACCGGATCGCGGAGGGAACCTTATGAAACGTCGTTGCAGCAGCAGCAGCATCTGCATCAGGGGCGGGTGGAATCTAAATTAATTGATGGCTGGACCTGGATAAGACTCATCGGCCGTTAATTGGCAGCTTATATAGGCCCGTCCTCGTTAGCAAACAGTGTATCTATATACCATACCTCTCTACACGTGTTTTCATGTATTATCATACGGCGCTCGCGTATGAACGCCCATTAGCACAGGTGCGCGTCGCGTCGTAAGGCAACGGTGCGACAAGTAGATATAGAAATACTATATACATCTACGTCCGCGTATGTGTCTACCTACATATGCGGTAATATACGTATACTCACTTATACCATGTAATGTGCTGTGCGTGTTCGGTGATACGAAACGAATGGTTCACTGAACTGTGAGCCGTTTGATGACATAATCTAGGAGGGTTGAAGTACGGACATATATATATGTGCACATGTATATATACAGGCCTCAAATATACCTGCTTCAAAGTTTTACCCCACTCGTCAGGATGTAGGTACCTCAAATATATACCTTCATTGCAGACGAGTTTACTCTGGATCAATTCGCAGCTTCATTTTTATTTTTGTGAAAAATATTTCTCACGATATATTAATACATAAATCGTTGTATGATAATGAATGAAAATTTCGAATAAGTACCTCATGAGTCTTCACATTAGCGAAGCTTACATATCATATGGGGTGAATCACCGGTGATCGCGGCGTTCGGTTTGTGACGTGTCAATCTTTCGGGGTCATCTTTGATGCAAAAACGAAAAGGTATAAATGCGATGTTTTGTTACTCCCACATCACCTGCGTGGGCAACGAGACAATTGCCACCCACCAGCCATTATTATTCTATAGCCGGAATGGGATACCTCCGCGAGATCAAAAGATCGAACATTTTTTAATTTCGATCTATAGCCAATTAATTGCGACATTACGTCGCGTACCGATCGCAAGCACACATTAGCCAGAATATAATGACCCAAGAATAACTTATATGCTTAAAAAATGTACATTTCAATCGATTCTATTGAGAGGAAAAAAGAAAAAAAACTCCTATGCAGCTGACCAACGAGTTCGGAACTTCGACGCTGAACTATGCCGTGTAGGTATTCAGGAATTTTTGAAAACTCGACGCATCTGGTGACCAGCTCAACACGTGACCAACAGACTTCTGGTCACCGTCTGACTCATTTTTTGTTTTTTAATTTCGAATTTTTTTCTATTTTTTTAAATAAAATAAGGGTCCCTTACATAACTATTTCCAGAACTAATGATGCTTAGGTCCCGTTGTTCTGGTCCGCCCGCTAAAATTTTTCTTTCAATGGTAAAATCTTGACCGCAAAATACATGCAACTCGAACCACGAAGATGAGATGATATTTGAACGCGCGCAGTTATTCGTTTATTCATTCATTTTTTACCAGATGCAGCACGATTGAGATTTCAACAGCTGCAAAGTAGCAAACTATATACCTATAATATATACGAGATTCGATTATAATTTACGCGAAGAAAGGGAACCGCTTAACGAACTGCCAGGTAATAACGATCGGAGGCGTTAATTCTATCTTATGGTTAAAAGCTCACGGGGCTAACTTCGACCGCTACGGGGGGGACCATGAAACGAGCGGTAAACTTTAAGCTAATACGACGTAATCAAACACGTGCGCTCAACACAAACCGTTAACGAATAAACTTCTTTATACACGTGTGATCGTCGATTTTTTTTTTGATTTTTTTTTTTACTTATAAAGGATCAATTTGCGGCAGCTACAAAAAACCGAGAATTCTATGAGTAATGAATATTGCTCAAGTTTCAGGCCCGGGGAACCCAGTTTTGGGAATTTAAAAATGTACGTTCCGAGAAACCCTTCGGTGTGTTTATTGTACTTAATGATCGTAGGGTTTCAGCGAAACCTGAAGAGGATATGACTTTCGTTTCTCTTGTTTTTCGTACAATAACGTTGCGATAAAGGTATATTATTATAATTACTCGAATATCGTTTTAAACGCGGTGTAATGTCCCCGGTGAATATTATCGCGATAGATTATCGGTTGACAAACCTCTGGACGTGGCTATAAGTTCGTTGTATACTTATAAACGGAGGAAGGGTGTCACGCTATCTCCTTGTAACTTCGTCCTGGTAATGTTTCGGTAATGGTAGACTGCCAGACTACTACGTAGTCGCCTCGATCCGGTCGAGGACTCGCTTGCCGCTGGCGCTGCTGCACAATTGCGTGTGGTCTCTTCTTGGTTCCTTGGTTTTCCTCCTTCCTCCTCCCTCCTTCCTCCTTCCTCCGTCCCTATTCCCTCTGCGCTTTTTATTCCTTTTTCATTCGTTTTTTTTTCCTCTTACTTTTCCGTTTTTTCTTTCCTTCTGTCTCGCGGTTTCTTTTCCTTTCGCACCGCAGCGCGAGGCCAAACGAAGCGATGCGACGCGATGCGATGCGATGCGATGCCGCCCCCGCAATAGAGGTGAACGTCGGGTTCCCAACTCCCCTTCTCGCGATGATTGATGACTCTTGGGGGTCTCAGGAAGCTGACACGCCGCCACATATCGTTTCCTTCCTCGGGGACGCCGGTGGCAACGCAACAACATGCAGCATGCGATGACTTACCGAAGTTTTATACTCACAGGCTGTGCTTATAGTCGCGTTGGAAACGATGAGGAAGGAGATGGAGAAGATGCTGAGGACATCGACGGTGCGACGCAGCGAACGCTCGAACGGACGTATCTCGTCTAGTCGACAGGCCGGTTTTCATGAATTATGAATGATCAATCGTACGGCTGTATGTAGCACTACGCCGTACACGCCATTGTCCGAGTTTTTGCCCTACGTTCATTCCATAATTTCGTCGTTCTCTTCCTTTCCACCTCCGCCTTCACTTCCACCTCCGATGCAGCAGCAGCATGAGCCTTACCTCCGCCTCCCGAGTCCTGCACATATCCGCGACTCTTCGCCAACGAGTTTTCTTTTCCTTATATTATCATTTTATTTCATTTATTTGTTATGTTAGTTTGTTTATTTATTTATTTACTTATTTGCTTTTGTTTCAACAGTATATCTACGCCGAGCGAGAGTTACGTCAAGTCGCCTTAAACGGAGGAATAATAAACCGAGATGCGATGGCGGAGAACTACGACCACGATCTCACATAGTATCGTATACATATGAAAACCATGACGAAGAATGCAGTTACTGAAGAAACGTTGCTGGTCATACCAAATTCGTTGTGATCAGGAATGAAGAGAAAAGATAAAAAAAAGAACAAACAACAAATGATGCAAGCGATCGGCATAATAATAATAATAATCCCAATTGCCTCCATAAAAATGTAACCCTTTCTATCCAGGATTTAAATATGTATCATCATTTGTCGTTCACGCTCCGTTTTCTATTTCTTTTTCTCGAGACTGTGCGGAGTAGCGAAACCGCGAATATGACGTATGTCGGGTTCCATATATAGAACAGGAATATGAGTTTATCACGTCCCATAGGGCAGACGATATAGCGGCGCCCGCGGGATCCGTGATCCGCGGGTGTGGGATTATACCTGTACGGATAGACTTCACCACAGGGCGCTTGTTCCCCGCCAACTTACAAACCTCCTTACAGATCGTTACTTCTTCGACGTGGCCCACACATAAATCGGTCAATGATTCTGAATAAGTTCAGCAGCTATACGCCGGGGAAACTTACGCCTCTCGGCCACCCAGGGGTCAGGGGCCACCGTAAATAAATATACTTGTTTACCAGCAGACACCTGCTGCGCGCGACCGAAATCCCCTTTCCGATATATAATATTACCGATCTGCAGCCGAGGGTGTAACCACTTGTGAAATACTTGGGACTCGATTTTTAAATGATATGAAATAACTAGGGTAATGCTCATAAAATGGTATGAAGTGGTATGAAATGGTTTGAAATAGGGTGAAATTGTGTGAAATACTTGTGAAATGATCGTGAAATGACATGGAAAACTAGAGAAATGGCGTGATATATTTGTGGAATATATCATGCCTCACTTTTCTCACGTATTTTGACCTCAAGAACACGAACCCGTCGAGTCAATCAAGCTAGGAATAAATTCCATCGAGATATTTTGATTTTTTCACTTTTCAGAGCGATAAATCGATTATAACTCGATCAGTTTTACAGATAGATCAATTTGGTTAGCTGATTTGGATTCCTGGGCTCGAAATACATAAAAATAGCCTATAAACGCCTATTGAACCATATCAGAATTAAAAGTTGATTTTTGACCCCAAAATCGAAAAGAATCTAAGGTTTGAACCATATAAAAATGAAATGGTTGTGAAATGTGAAATGGTTGGGACACCTCTATATCGATACGCCCGTGAATGATCGGCGATTCTGATTCGATCGCATACGATATCCTGTCCAGGTTATTGAATCCTCCGCATGGCATCGGAATTAAAAAAGTTTTCATGCATAAAATGACGATTATTAAAAAAAAGATTTTAAATTAATGAAAAAAGTGTGAAAAAAAATCAAATTTTAATATCGATACGAAACGTGATATTCCGCGAGGTGCGGTAAGGATTTAGCGGTGGACCAGGTTTTTGTTTAAGATATTTTTTCTTTTCTTCCTTTCATCTTCCTGACTTTTTTCATCTTGTATATATTCCTCATATACATTTTATATATACCTTTTTTTGCTTTATCGGTCTTCTTAATTCACTAATAAAGAATATTATTTACGGTGCGTGCCAAAGGCACGACGGCGCGTCCTCGGGTCAAGGATCAAATCAATTATAGCTCGAGCATAAACAAGTCACAGTATAGTCCACATTGCATCGCCACATATTTATTTTTAGTGTGCCTCGCGTTTCATATGTATACATATGTACACACCTTATGTATACGTGAATGATACACAGACGCGTGCACGTTCGTAAGTGGTGCAAATGACCTACACATTCATATGCATAAAAGACCTGAGGCAAAACTTACAGATGTGAACCATGACGCGATGAGAAGATCTTCTGACTAAAGTCCAATTCGAGAGATATTAGTGGCTGACGTTGCGCGACTTCCCCGTGCGATCTTTCATTCGCGAATAACGTGTGCGAGTGTGAATTTGAATTACGTATGATAAAAAGAGAATTAGCTGACGGCTGCAGGTTTTCTCTGCAAATGAAAAAAACTTTTTCCATAATTTCCGCTCAAAGACAAGTTTTTCCGATCCTTTTATAAATGTGTAACTTTTTTTTTTAATGTCTCGTTATTTTCTAACGTATGAAAATTTCATTTCTGTATTCAATGCGTTATATTTCAGATAATCAATGACGATTATGTTTGCCTGGGGAATCGCGTGCCTGGATATACTTGAGAGAAGCTTAGCTCCGAAATCTCTAAAGTTCTCAGCGCTTTTAGGTTCTGGCCCCATCACCTCCAGGGAGTCGTAACTTAGATAGTAATTAACAAGTTGAATCAATAGCGGACGCTAAAAACTTGTTGGCGTTTGGGTCTCGGTCTGGGAATATCTATGGGCTTAGGCACATATCAGCCTATTTGGATACTCATAACGTTATACAAGACATCTTCTAGAAATTTTTGTTTTTTGTTTTTTACTAAATTTGTTCTTTAATTATTTATTTATTATTTTTTTTTTTTCTCATTCAAGCTATAAGTATGCAGGTGGCGTAAAACAGGCGCCTATTTGTTACTTTTATTTATAGTGCGTACGCCGACTCCGATTTAATGTAGAATTCGACCGGTAAATCATTAGCCTCAGATCCCGCCGACCAAACTGGGAAAACACGTGTTCTCCGCTGGAGGTGATCTTCCCCCTTCTTCTTCTTCTTCAAAGTTCCTTTCGCCCCCTTCCCCCCTCCCCTCCCTGGAGGTTCTCTTACTGACGAGGGTCATGATTCATTGCTTAATTTTTAATTTCCAATTCTTTTTTAATTTTCTTCTTTCGAACTTAACGACCGCGACGCTTCACCAGAAATCGAGAGAAAATTTAGACGCGGCGCGCGCGGTTTGAATCCAAAATGGACGCTGGCGAAGGACCATCTATAAAACGATAAAAATTTCATCCTCCGTCCATGTGAATGAGCATTTTTTTGTTGTAAAACTCTCAAAACTGTTACGGTATAAAATCAACCTCTGGAACAAGTTTCCGAATTGAAAGAGAGAAGTAATACGAGATCGATGTGTTCTTTAGTAAAACGGAGTCTTTTGATGCTTACAAAGAAGATGATGAGAGAGAATCTACTGCCTCGTTTTTATACGAATTACAAACTCACGTCACGATCGGCATCAGAAACTCCTAACAGGAAAGTTTTAAACAAGCACGCAGTATACGGATGTGCCCTCCAGCGAGAGATATGTTCCGATTATCGAATGATCTGCGGTAAAAATCCATAGAAAATATTATGAATATTCCCAGTAAAAATTTCACTCCAGTTCCTAAACCCCGGTCTGTAATATCGATGAGAAAATATGGAATTTCCATTCTAAATGTTCTGACTGAACGAGTTTGAAGTTAAGAGCGACCTGCGGCAGCAGCAGCGATACCAACATGACTCGGTGGCGTTCGCGCGTGATATGTTTCCCGTTTGAAATATTAGAGCAGCATGTTTCTGTCACACGGATGAACTGAAAGGGGTGCTTTTCCAGCAGGAAAATTCCGAAATCGACAGATGAAATAGCGTGTGTCAAACCGGATGTTGCGGGAGTGTCAGGCTATGCGTCGGAAGAAAAAAAATATTTTGCTGATTTGAACTTCAGTTGGGATTCGATCCGATCAATTCCAAATGCGCAAAATTGATAAACGAATTTCTAGAAGGCCAGATATTGAAAAAATGATTCGTCGCGGCTTACGGGCTCGGCATAATGAAACATAATAACGGGGGTGCAGCTCTTAACCTAAATAAGGATCGTTGGGTGTAGTTGAAAATAGGCATGACGCCCCTGTAGGAAGTATAAATCTTTTTCTTGTAAGTTCGGAAGCCCTTAAACGAGCAAAGTTGGTCCCTAGCAACACCTTCTTTTCTACAAGGGGAGCGCAGAAACGGTAATACACGGGATACCTAAAGCCACCTAATTATTTGTTTGCGTTAGCCCGACGTGCGGTGGGCGTTTCTCGCCTCATACACGTGTATTATATGTGTACTATACACGTGTACGTACTCCCTCTTAACCACCTTTTGTTTAATGATGATTTACCAACGCTGTATAAAAGTGCACTGGTGTTCCTGAGAGCATAACGTCCGGTCTGGACCAAGTGAACCGTTGCGAACTATCGGAATATCGCCCGGTTAGGTCGTACCACATAGAAATAAACACCATATTATTCCTTATTGCACCGAGAATTTTTTCCCTCTTCCAAGGAGGCGTTATACCTCTATATCCGGTCGTTACGATAAGCGGACTGAAAATCGGACCTAGAATTATACTTCGGTTTCCAGCGAATTCACTTGTCAATATTCAACATTTTTTTATGTACAATCAAAGAGTATCCGCAACGGAAATTGTAATTTCGATTCGATGACAGGAACAAATGATCCAGCGATATAATAACGGAGGTTTTTACGTCTCCCTTTGAGCTGTATAATAATTCTATGATATCGACGATTTTTTAGTAATCAAAACCGGTAGATTCTTTCTTTTTTCTTTTTCGATTGGACCAGTCTCTTTGTTTTTTCTTGCCATGTCAAACGGTCCGAGATTCCGGTTATATACATACACTACATATACTTGTATATTTTATAAATATATATGTTTATTTTTCTTTTCGCTTCTATTTGTTCCGTGGTTGATTTACGCGGTCAAATATTATAAGAGGCCAACCGCAAGCGGTTTGGGTAACTCAAACTCACTCGATATCTATGGGGTGTGAAACACGTGGTATGTGGTTTTGTATATACGTGTAGGTGTACGAACATCTTCGCATATAATAGAACGGTGTTGACCACGTGGTCATTTTGAGCAGAATTTCTGAGGGTAATTTTTTTTTGAAGGACTTTTGCGGAACATTTGGCGGTACTACGTTACACAAGCTGCAGTTAGAATAACTGGAAACTTACGATGAACCCGACGCCCTGGCGCCAGGATATGTTACGTGACCCGTCTGAGAGGGCGTCCTTAGGGGACCCCTTGCGTCCCACTTCTTCTTCTTCTTCTTCTTCATCTTCTTCTTCCTCTTCTTCTTCTCGCCCCCTATGTATATTCTAGAACCTTTCCTCTATACTTTAACGCGCCGCTTCTCCGATTCCCCAGAGTCTCCTACTTCGAGACGTAACTGAGGTAATGGCGCGTGCAGAACACAGATTCCGGGTGACACGGGTGGTCCAAATTCCTGGCATTAAAGCTGCGCGTCTAATTGCGTTTAATTATCATGATTATACACATATATTTATAACCATCTCGTTTTTTCTCAAAAATCGCTACGTATCACACTCTTCTTTCCCTTTCTTCCTGAATTTTTTTCAAATGGATTTTTCAATATTCGAATCGTAATAGAAATCTTCGGTCCATTATCGGTCGATAATTTTTCGAATACAATGATTCAGCGTCAAAGCGCAGCACGCCCACCTGATCGAATTTCAAGCTGATACTTCCGGCGCACGTTGCCGAGAACATCGTTCATCTCCTAAAGATTATATTCTCCGTTTGAAAAATGAGGTAATTCGAAACTTTGTGGCAATTTTTGTGGTCAGAAGAAGGAGAACCGAAGAACGACCGGTGACACAGCGCGGTATTCAGCTGAAGAAAACTTTATCGTTTTTCCCTGCCTAATATCGTGTGCAAAAAAATATAATCAAAATGTGAAAAAATTTGCATTCAGGATTTAGGCAACGGATAATTGAGTCGGGAAAATCGGAAGGGAATTTTGAACATGATAATACAGCGATGAATCTCCAAATCGACCGATGATATCGAGGATGATATTCCGAGTGTCTATATACCATCTTGTCATATTCCCCTGATGCAAATTAAGAGACGTGAAATAATACGTTCGCCTCATTAGCGAAATGCCTGAGGCTTTTCCTCTACGACTGATACGTATCTGTAGCTATATTCAGAGAGTGAAGAGTGGAGAACTGATGAAGGCTCCTGTAGCAGCGCAGCAGCATTATAAGCAGTAGGGAAGAGAAGAGAAGAGAAGAGAAGAGAAGCTGTTCACTTTTGTGTTCGCGCACCCTTTCAGGATAACCACGTGGCGGCCGCACAGAGTTTCTTTCCCAAGTGCAGAAAAAGGGGGAGTAAGAGAAGAAAGAGGTGCTAGATACGTAAACCCGGTTTTCGTAACACATACAGCCGGAGGGATAGGTCGTCGTATTACATACGTTACGTGCTAACAAACGAGCAACAAGAAAATTGTTTATGATCTAAGTGATAAGAAAAAAAAAAATGTATTCTTTACTCCGCGGACTTGTTACTTTTTTGATGAACTGACTCGAACCGAATCGGAGGATGAAATAAAATTGAATCGAAGATTGATTGAAGCATATCCGGTACTAAATTGAAATATCACAATATTCAATTACCCTCGAGTTTCGTGAGCATTAGACCGCGCATCATTATCGGGCTAAGCTAATCTGTTTGATTAATATCAAACATTCAAACTCGAGTTTTGGTACACCTTTATACCTACAGATATATGTATACAATTGGAATAGCTGATTTAGACGTTCCGAAGCCGAACAATGGAGAATACTTCGTTTCGAAGGGTCCTCGTATGTATCTATTGATTATTCAACCGGTGATTAATACCTTTTTATTAGCATCATTCAGCACCTCTGACTTGTCAGTTTCTTTGCTCCATTGAAATTCGGTTCTACAAACACGTTTCATTAGTACCTATGAGTTATATACATCATACGAGGTATATACGCGTTAGATTTGATAATCAAGCATTCGTATCCCGAGAAGATCGAGCATTTCTGATATGTTTTAATTTTTTCCATAAGTCGAGAGGGAAGAAAAAATGCGAAATATATACGTGAAGATGTGACGGAGTGAAGGGGTGACGTGTGTACGCGGAGGGTTCGAAAAAGGGAGATAAAGGGAAGATAAGATACTCGTTATACGGTGAATATAATCGTGTCCCGGTGAATCGCAGGGATCCCCAACCCTTCGAAATCACGTAGCGATGTGTGCGATGGAAAGTGGGTATATAATATCGCGTAGCAAATCAGAAATATCAGTTTTGACAAGACCCTTTAAGAGGACAATACGCTGAAACACGGATCCTGCAGGCAGGAACCCTAAGAATAATCAACCAACCAACCGACCAGCTAGCCGATCACGTATCAATGAACTCCATTCAAACCCTCCCTAGGTTTCTTCCTGCTGCAGCAACACCAGTTAATGATTCTACGTTTACTATAAACCCCCTTTTGCGTCGCCAGGTGTATCCTCGATCCTAAACTGCATTAGAACCCCGGAACAGGATTCTGTCCCTCACCGTCATTGTTATACTTCGCAATTATCTCGCATTGTTGAAGCGCCCAAGTACGGAAACAATTTGCAGAATATAGACACAGAGCTATAGATGCATATCTAAAAAAAAAGAATTTCACGTATTACATTTTTTTTTATATACATTTTATTATTATACCCGTGTAGATGTGGAATTTCTTCGTTCATGTGATAGATTATTAAATTTGCGGAAGAATAATCGAAAACAATTTTAATTAATTCCCTACTCAGGCTGATGAGTTTTTTTTTCTTAACATGCGTCTATAATCCATAATTTTTTCATCCGACTCATGTAAAAGAAGAAACTTAGCGTATAATTACGTCCTAAATACCACATGAAACCACAGCATTAAGGCTTACGGCGCAGCAGAAGCTTTTCATCCCTTAGGGAGAGTCACGTGTCAGTTTCGAATTTCTATCAAATTGCAAGAGTTCGGTATCCCTGAGGGTTACGGCTGCAGCAAATCAGAATAAAGTATAACTCAACCGCTCGCGTAAGTCCTTGTAGAGTTTACTTCTCGACCCTCGATCCTCCGCAACCCTATGTATACTATAGGTGGGTGTGACTGCATTATCGCGGATACATAAATACGTATGTTACGTGTATCATACACTGGGTGAACACGCCCTCGAAGCAGGCATTCAAAAGGTGTGCGATAATGTACTAGACGAATTGTTCAAAATAATCCTATTCCAATCCGGAAATCAATGAATAATTCGTATCTACTTATTCACCTACAGAGTATTCCAATCTTTCGTCGCCCGGATGGCGGTTCGAATTATGGCTGTGAGAAAAAAAAAGAAAAAAAACTACGACAACCGTGAACCACCCTGTACAGGAAGAGTATATGATAGCAGCTATACATTTTAGGTACCTATCTACATAGGTAGTGAAGGAGACGCGAAACGGACGAGTAGGGGATCCCTCGAGCAGCTTGAGGGGGTGGACTATACGAGAAGAGGAGGAGTTCTGGAGCAGCGTTTCCGCGTAACGAAGGCAATTTCATTCTTTGGAGACTGAAGTTACGTATATAGATACGTATGTATGTGTATACGTGTGTATATACAGCAGGGGGGTGGGAAGAGGGAGACAAGATGATAAAGAGAGGTGGGTGATGGCGGTGGGAAGCGGGCGATGGAAGCTCTAACAACGGCGGAGCTTGCTGCTGCCGCGTCAAGTTTCAGTGGTGGAAAAGTGGATCTGCCGGGCGAAGAGAAAATAACAAAGTATATAGAAAATGGAGAAATACGCGCCCGAAGAGACGGAGAAATACGGAAATCAAAAGACTGTATCTCGAGATGAAGAAAAAAGAAGAAGAAGAAGAAGAATAGCAAGATGATAAATAAAACTTTGTACCTCCTGATAAACCTATGTAGATATAAAGAATATGGAAAGACAAGCATTCTCTCAAAGATTGCAAGCTCTGAGTTACGGAAGATCGCTAAAAACAAATATTAAGAGCGAATAAGAAAAAAAAAACAAACAACAATTTCTTTCGCTATCTGGCTCAAAATAATTATTTATACAGTCTGCTCGTCCTTACTCACAATTTTTTTTTTCCTTTCATTTATTACATCATACGTTTTTTTGTTATCCCTGAACCTCGCCGCGAGCCGCCAATTAATAACGACGTAAGTTAAGCAAAGGCGCGATTTCGCATGGTGATGATATTTGTTTGATTTCAAACATACATTTCTGTGGTACATTTTTGCATTTTTATTTCTCACGCAACTGACCGTAGTGTTGAACTTCGGCAGACTGAGGGGGGCGGAAAACGCAAATTGTGGTGGTGCAGACGGGTATGTACCATCTACTACACACATTATATTAAACATAAACGTAACGGCGGTGGCGATGGCGGCGGGATGGCAAAAGGGTAGCCAACAAGCGTGACAAACAAATACGCGCATTATGCGATGCTCGTTGCGTTCACTAATTGATTGATTACGCAGTCAAACATTGCCCTTTAATTTTATCCACGATCCGTACGCCACCCACCCATTTTCCCCCCCATATTGCTTCACCGATGCTCATTCCTACATACCCTTGCGTATCTGTACAAACTAACGACCGATATCGATACTCTTGTCTTTACACATCGTAACGCAGGTACTAAAACGTTAACGATATCACGATGAGGTAGCCGAACTGACACCTGAATAAAAGTTGATTGCATCATCTGAGTCGAGTCCTTCTTATCCATTGCTATTGCTTTTCTCTCGAATTCATTAAAATAATCTAAACTCCAAGGTGTTGGAGAAAAAAGATGTATAAGAATCATCTATGAAATTTCTGTCACGCGAAACGAAGTCGAAACTTGGAAAATATATCTGGTCCGAATCGTGGGGGGGGAGGGGAAGGAAAATCAGGCGCGAAGTAACTCGCGTGTATAACTATATCCATAGTATCAAATACCAAAAGGCAGTGACGTCCCTTAGCATTTTGCAAAAATTTATATACGAGAAGGAATCTGCCCATGTAAAATGTCGGCGTGTAGATGTACGTGAATATATAATGTGTATTTGTGTAGGTACCACGAGAAAGCAGACACTGGTGTAAACTCGGGACCGTCGACAAGAGAACCTCGTCGACTTGCCTCCAACCCCCAATTAGTGGAAACTTGGTCTGCTCCGCGCCACCCCCAACCCCTAACGTGGCATCCACCATCCCCAGTATTTCTCCTCGTCCTTCCTCTTCTCCTCGTTCTCTTTCTCGTTCTCGACAACGCTCCCCGGGTTGAACAGTTCGCCCAGTGAGCGCAGCTTCTCTCTCCTCCCTCCTCCCTCCTCTCTCTCCTCGCTCTCGATTCCACTCTCAAAGCCGACGCTAACGAGCACGTGGAAGTCACGTGGAAGACGCGCGGCGTCAACTACGACGCCGCCGCAGGTTTTATTCGCCGGGCGTAGGGTTCGAGAACTCACGTGGATGTGACAGGTGAAAGCGTAACTTTCCTGTCGCACTGCAATGAGCATGTTACGTACATACATTTGTACAGGTACTATATTTATATACCTTTACTCACACCGATACATTTACACATATATATTTATAAATATACACCTCTGTACCAAACGAGAGAGGTGCGGTGGCTCGAACAAAACTCGACGAGGTGTTGCTTTATAACTGCACACGATATTCGTTTCTTTATTTCTTTTTTCTGTTTTTTTTTCTTTTTTTTTTCACTCTCTTTATTTCTCCACCACCGACAAATACCAGGGTAGTTTTTCTACGTCACTAGAAAAAAAAAATAGCAAAACTATTGCAAAATCATTCGTCATCGACGAATCGCTCTCGATGATTCGCGTTAGCTGCAAGTTCTTATGTAAAGAATAAGGTGAGATTTTCTCTCTACAGGAGGACCATCAGGAAATAAACGCGTTTGGTTTTTATTTTTGTCCTGTTCTTTCGGTTGGCCGCGTCTCCTTTGGTGGCGAACGAATATATATTAGAAGGAACGAATGCGAGGGGTGACGCCTGGCGTCTAACGAATGATAAGTGTGTAACGTAGGAGCATCGCGTACGGAAAGAATCGTAGTCCTACCGGTGATGCTGTTAAAAGTTCTTTCGAGTATCCCCCTCGGTATTCCATAGAAAAACACATGTTTTTAATGTCACAGAACAAAAAATAAACCCGAGAGGTCTAATTTCATAGATTGCACTCCACGCGCGGTTTCATGCCTGTGCGATCACGAAAAATCTAGCGTGACTAATTTCGAAAACGCAGAAAAACCTTAATAGATGTATACATAGGTATATATCACGTTTGCTTTGGGATCGCTTGTTTCCTCTTGGTTTTTTTTAAATTTATTTATTTGTTGTTTTTTTTATTGGACTTGTAAATGTATCAAGACCGCAAAGGCTGCGGGATGGGAAGAACAGGTTTTAAACTCTGTATATTCATAAACATCCCCATAGGCATATTTTTTGCGAAGCACCGCGACCTGCACGACAGCGTAAAATCGTTTCTTCCCCTAATTTCGTTTATTACAATTAGAGAAAAGACCGTCAGGGCAGAGAAACGTTCGTTCGAGGGATAAAAAAGAAATGAAACAAAAAAGGAATAAACACCCAACAATAAAAGGTGGCAAGAATATTATAATATGTATATATGCGGTACCCATAAATTCGATTTTTTGCCTATAACAAAAAAAGCGCATCATACGCCTGCCTAATTGCGGTGGCGATAAATTCATTTAATGTCTCTATTCCCTTGCAATATGGTTAGACGGTGCGATTGTCGCCTCATGACGACCGGTGGCAGGGGAAAAAAATCTAAAGGGGTCGATAAAAGGAACCGCTTATAGTTCATGCCACCAAACAAGGCCCCACATTATACGGGCGTATCAGATCATTCAACACGTCACCAAAATGTTTACCCTCTCTTTACTTCGCAACGACATACAAATACACGATTTCAAACTCAGGGAAGGGTTGATTTGTTAGTTTAATTTCTACTGTTTTTTTCAAAATTGAGAACTCGACCGTTTCTTCTTCTGCATTTCTTTCCTCCATTACTACAAAAAAAAATTGAATGAATTGCATTTTGTTTTTTTGTAACAAAAACACACGGGATTTTGTAGTTGAAAATTATCATATTTTCTTCCGGGTAGATACGGTGAAATAATTTTCGTTTGTTGCGATTTCAGGGAAGATTAGCTTTATTTATCCATCAGGTTAGGCGTGTCGGTTGTTCCATAGCGGATTGAATGATTGAGACTACAGGGAACATATGCCCGCACCACGGTCCCCAGAGGGTTGCGGGAAAAGTGGCCACCCTCCAATTACCAGCCGGAATATCCTCTACCCATGTATAGGGTATAACCGTCCTACAGCACCCTCGATACAAAGTTCACGAGTATAGGTTCAGTCATCCCTCCCCTTAGCTCCATTTTCCCGTTTCTACCCGCGGTGATGCGAAGAGGAGCAGCAGGATTTGGCCGGGGTCACCCCTCAAAAACTACTTCATTACGCTGACAACCGTGTTGACTTGTATTGTGCTCTCTGAAGAGCCCCCAACTCCCCCCTTCCTTACCCCATGAAATAATATCTGCGACGAATCGCTTGCACTTCCTCTTCATGCGCCCTTGAATCTTCTCCCTCTACGATCACCCTTAACCTCGCCAATGCCTTAAAATTCCCTTTCAAAAAATTTATTCTCCCTTTGAAAAACCTACGGGGTTTTGACGACCGAACGATGATCGTCAGCCAGATAAGACCGGACACGTGAAGAACACCTGCAACTCCTGCGTTATGTACACCCCTTCACAAAAGGGATGTATTTATCACGACCCCTTGCAAATCATACATGATTTCTGATCTTCTGGATCAAGGCGTAATATTCTTAATCCATGTAAACCCATATTTATAAACTACCTGCCGTTTTTAGCTGCAGGTATATCATCACATGTTCCGTGAATCAAATATTTAATAGGGTAGGTACACCTGAACCCCGACTGACGATTTGAAAATATGATTTTTATCAGTACTTGATATCCTTTGACATGAATTTTTTCCGAGGTCTTAACCATTTGTGCCGGTATCAGGTGTGGACCGAAGCTATGTATACGTCGCGTCGAGGTCAGTGACTGTGACTTTTTCCTAGAGTAAATCGTTCGAAAAATTCGGTTTTCAATGAGGTTTTCGATCGGTGGACGGCAGTGATCGATGGTGCGGTAACCGCAGAATTTGATCTCGGTCAATTCATTTATCTCACTGATTCCAGTCACGTTATCTCATTGTCAGAAACGAGAGAGATGGGGCGGGTTAGCAAAAAGCAAATAAGAAGTCAGGCTCTTAGCTGCAGGCTGATAAATGTTATTTCTCTTCTAGCAAAGTAGCATCCAGCTAATATGTTACCCGACAACTAGCCAGTTTCACGACTAAGTTCCAAATCAAACAAATATTTAATCTCTCGAGCAAACAGTAGAGGAGGGATAGTCCGTTTAGAGAATACCTACTCCGTTTGTGTGTTCAAAGAAACAGGAAGGCCCAACGACTTGCAGGCGTTGAGTCAAAACAGGCGTTAATTTTTTCGAATTTTACAAGGTCCGATCTCCAAACCTTGACCACGTTTCATTTTTTCTCTTAGTTTTCGTTACCTGCCTATGTTATCGGAGCTCGATGCGGGTAGCGACTTTTGATTTCTTACAGCATAGTTCCAATGTGCACGTTTTTATTTTACACAATATCACGGCAGCTCTTCAATATCTCGTCGCAAAAGCTACAACAGGTCAAAGTCCAGGTCAAAAGTCTGCAGACTCGAATCAACGATTGGGTCAACAGGTCAAAACTGCTCTGCATTTTATGTAAGAAAACATCTCCTCTCGGGAGCCAATTACTCTTTCACGACATGTCACGTACGCGACTGTGAAAGAAAAAAAATTATACAAACATAGGTATATCTACTGAATCGACACGAAAAAAGAGAAGAAAATAAGAAGCCTAACCTTTAACTGTACTCATTCTACACTGCGTTTTTTTTCTCGCTGAGTTCGGTTCAAGTAAACGATGACCAGCAAATGCAGGTTGGACTTCTCCGAAAATTGTCGTTATAGGAATATCGAAGGACCTGAAATCTCTTGATGTTTTTCTCGTGTTTTGACGCTTCGAGAGGCTCTTCTTCATTCTCGAACAGATGACGTTAGGTATGGTTACAAGGTGGATACGTATATACTTTTTATTCAATGTCCTGCAGTTCTATCCCACAGGAGTACTCGAGAATATAGATACCCATACCACTGCGATGGATGAGGTATAACGGTGCTGATTAATGATGGACGCCAACAATCAGAGCTCGCCTGGAGATGCGAGAACAGATCATCAAAGCGGTGTTTAGCGTCGCGTATTGCTTAATCATCGCCTTGCTATAAATCAGGCTGAGCTCAGAGCAACAGAATCAACAGCAGCAGCAGCAGCAGAAGCGGAGGCCTAAGCTGCTGAGGTACTTTTAGAACCCCAACCAAATTCAGAGCGAGCATAGCGCATATAGGGTATTATTCTACTCGACCTTAGGGTTCCTTTTCCGGTGAACGACTACTAAAACTCGTCTTTGAATTCGATCAAAGACCGCCCGGTGTTAAGGAGAACGTACGGTGAATACATTGCACCTCATAAAAATATCCGTTATTCGCAGACAAAATATAGTATAACATGATTTTCTCATCAAATCTGATTTTCCCTTGGAAAAAAAATCACGACGAAGCCTAGAGAAGAGCAGAAAATTTCTTACGACGGTATACGAGCGTGAAAAAAAGTCCGGAGGTAATGCTAGTCATGGTCACCCACCCCACGAGTAGGTGCCGTTCGTCGCGCACACATCCCTCAAAGTCCAACAAGAGGAGCTAACGAAGATCGCAGATTCATCGGGCTCCTGTATAAAATGTTACAAACGTCGTCTTCGGTATGGGATGAGCCACGAACGAAAATTAAGACGCTAGTTAATCGGCCGTCTTTTCGGTCCACCTCATTCTCGACTCGTGGGCTGCGTCTCTCAATTTATTCTCACGCGTATATATATTTTATTATATCTCTTACTCCTGCGTGCGTATCAATCATCGTCGCTAGGAGACGATAAATTTCTCGAGGCATTTGCGCTTCAAATTATCATTCTCTAACGCGCAATTATGTTCACTGTAGTAGCACTTTTGTGACTAGCTATGTACTTCACGTAGCAGAGTTTCTACCGGTACAATTCTACTCAATACTCCATAATTACCAGAAAAGGTTAGGAGAACGAGGATGAAACGGTTCCCTAGAAAACAAGAGCGAAACCTCCTTCTTATATTCGAGATCTTCCCGCGACAATCACTCGACAAGATGGTTCGCTCGAAGATGATGAGGATGAGTGTGTATTGGGAAAGTACCGCGCTACTTGGTTCGCGGACAAAACGCGCGGTTTCTACGGCAGCGGTTCCTTTCAAAGAGATGCTTCCGAATAAACCAACAATTGACTAGGTACACGCCATTAAATGTATCATTACGCGCAGCGCGGCGATCCATAGATAAGATGAGGACAACTACGAGTGTACGAGTATTGGTCAGTCAATGAGTATTATACCACCAAGACTACTTGGACATAATATTACAAGAACAGAGAGCTCATACTTCTCTGCCCAGCAAGCTCCCGTTCAAATCATGCGACTGTATTCCTCAGCAGCCACCGACAAAGACCTCCATGCAGTTCACTCGTCATCCCCTGATCGAGAACACTCGGATCCAAATTTCGTAATGATCGATCGATGGCTATCGTCTCATAAATGCCTCATTACCCGCCTGTCATTGTGTGCAGAGCAAAAAGTTTTCAGATTATTGAAACATCGCGATACTCAGTTTTGTCAAGTTGAAAATGAACTCTGGTGAAAATCCAAATGGAAACGATTCGATGAAGCATCAAACAAAGCACAATGGCACAGTGGCCTGCTATGCCGAAGTACGCGGAGACTTCCCGGGGCGTAGATATACATACACTGACCACAAGATAAGGGGATAAGTCGTCGGTGTCTTTGATTCGGTACCCGCGGGAGAGCGATGCCGAGTACCACCGCCGACGTTTCGGTCCCGTTCGATCCGATCGAGTCATGCTTGGTAGCCGAACGAACACAGATGGTCGGGTTCCGAATCGCTGCAGATTTCTGGGGCTTCAATCTGAATTGATAATTTTACCTTTCCATGAATATCCGTCTGAGGCTAGTCGCTGGAGACATTGGAATGAAAGAATAATTCCCGTTGAATGGGAGACGCAAAGATCTTGCGGGATTTGATGCGAGTCACTTGAACGTTTTTTAATATTCTCCGCACACTACCTCGAAAAGAGAGGAAAGATGTGCGTAAGAAATGAACACTGGGCACGTTGGTGACGTGAAAAGAGAAGCGGAGGACGGAGGATCCGGGAACGGACTACCTGCCTGGGAGCTGAAGACGTAGTCGAATGTAACAGCATCAATAGCCACCGTTACTCGGCAAATTCCGCAGGATTCTACGACCGTACATTCGATGCTGAAGAGCTGCAACAGGACAGCTAAAGTTGACGTGAATTTAAACCTCGATCACTATGTATCTTTTCGAGCTGCCGCAGCGGAATATGCGCAACCCTTCCGCTCCTTCGGGAGCTCCTTTCTCGCTGAAGTCATCGAATTTTATTTTTCTTCGATTCGTATGTGGGATAATCTGATCGATATTGATGATATTTTTTCAACGCGAAATACGAGGACCTTCGACGTAATGGCATCATTGAAGGAGTGAAAAGTTCTGATCGCCCCGAGTTGTTGCTGAATGAAAGACGGGGATATCGTTTACGAGGAAACGCTTAAATTTGTCTTATGGGATATCCGAGAAGGCGGTGCTGGGACACGTAGAAAGTTTGAATGTGGTGGATCGGTGCGTAATACGTAAAAAAAAAACTGATAATGTATTCAGTGGAAGTGATTATGGGCGGGTCCGCCGGTAATGACCGGACTACACGATCCACCGCTTACACGGATACCGCATATGCCATTTATATATAAGTATGTGCCATGCGCACGAATATATTTTTTTGGGAACTTCATTCTCTGTCTTTGTTGGTCAGAAATTATAACCAAAGCTGCAAGATTATGGGAAATATATTTCTCGTGACCCATAGCGCAACGGCAATTTTTACGCAACTTCAACTGGAATGTCGATTTTATGTATGAGTGTTGCAGAAAGAAAAAAAATAACTTGAAATAATAAAAAATCATCCGAGCCATCCTCATTTACAGGAAATCTTTCGCGTGGAACCACTTCGGTATCATTAAAGGGATGGTGGTTTTTCATTATTTCTTTATTTTTTTCATCATTATTATTGTGTTTATTATTATTCTTACTTCATTTCACCAACGCCACAATTACCTTCTTTGTCGTGAATCGCGCCACGCTCGGTCCACTTCTCAGGAAACTCTCCCGAGGTTGTAAAAAATAAAGGAACAAAAAACTTGGAACCACTCGTTCCTGCTCCGGGCGTTTTGGAAAAGGTCGAAGCAAAACTCTAACGACGAACACGCAGAGCTGGTTTTTTTTTTTTTTTTTTTTTTTTTTAGTAGGTATACGCGTATACCTGTAGTTACTTATTCCGAAGACGTGTAAACACATAATCCTCCCGAGTAAAGCAGGGAAAACAGTTCCAGGTGCCAAATTGACGTCCATATCGATGCTTTCATAGATATAGAATCGCATCCCCCACTTCGATATCATCTTCTAAACGAAATTGTGAGCGGCCTGTTTGAACAGCGCGCGATATAAATTAAGTAAGAAGAGCATTTTTAATCCGAGGCTCGTTCGATTGGCCGGTATGGACAGCCTACGTGTACATCCTGCCATCAATATTGTTTGCAGACAAGTCGACTAGACCCACTCCCGAAGGTATAAAGGTATTCATGCAATCGACTCCTCTACTTTTCGTCCTGTCAGCAGCCTGCCGAGGTGGAGAATATTTAGTGGTGGTAGCCCGGGGCACCCACGATGCGTGCGCCGACGCCGTACACTGCAGCAGGAAAGCGTTCTTCACGGATGCTAACCGACGCCGACTGCGACGCCCCCCCTTTTTCTCCTCTTCTTATATTCCTTTTCTTCGTCATCTTCATTTTTTACTTCTTCTTCTCATTCTTTTCTCTTAGGACTGACCACCCGACCGACTACTCGGTGACGTATGGGCTTTGGTAAATAAACTATTAATATTATGGTAATGTCATGCATTCCTATCCATATTGGCTGCTCACGCGCGAGTTCAACTGGCGCCTCAGCCCTCGAGCTTCGGCACTGTACCACCGTATGTATATCCGACCATCGCCACCATCACCTTAGCTGCTGCCCGCCCTTAAAACTCCGCTAAAGATTTACGGGCAAGAAGAACAAATACCTAAATTACACCCACCGACTAATGGAGCTGGTCGGACCCGCGGAGACTATATCCACTCGTTTAAGCTCGTACTCCAGGGCACATCGCGAATGTCACGTTATCGAGTTGTTTTTTCATTTTTAAAAACTCTGACCAATTCTGACCTTTTCTCGACGCATGACTTCGGTCTGAACTTTGCCGAAATTCAGATATACTAGGAAATGTTATATTATTTTCATAGTGTACGTATAAGATGTGCAGAGTTGGCATCAGGGCGCAACGGCATCTTCAGGTCGATATTGCCCGGCGGGTCGAAGACGCGAGGCAATCAATGCGCCATCAGCTCGTTTCGATTTACGGCCAGGACGTCTTTGCAGCGAGACCCTCGCCTACCTAGTGAGAAGCACGAGTTTGTGTAGACCCCCGTCTCTGCGTCTTCTACGGGGATTATTTCAATTTACTAACCCCTCCTAGCTATCAGCCGCTTCGTTTCTCCGCTACGTTTCCATCCCTCCTCTCGCCGCTGTCTCGCTCCGACCTCTTATTCCGCGTCCATAACTCATCTATCGCTGATTTATTCGTAATTTAACAATCTTTGTAAAAGTCCCAATGATTTAGTGACGATCCCCGTGAGGAGTGGATATAACGTACGGTCAGGCACCAGGCGAACCACGCGGTATTCATCGTAACCTGCGATGTGGTATGCCTATCCACATTGGACATACATAGCGATGTGCTGTACATCTAGCTACGCACATTTATCTGCCCGCGGCTTTCTCCCAAGTTACCCCCAGAGTCATTTAGAATCATCGATTGATTTTCACTCTTTTCAAAAAGACACGAGCGATGTAGATACAAGTCCGACACGCGAATAGAGAAAAATTTCGAAGGTTAGTACATCGTATGTGTAGTGCAGACACCGAAGATCTTCGGGTTCAGCGAGTCAACAGTTAGTCGCTTCCATAAAGAACTGCGTCGTCTATATAAACATCAATTTTCAAGTAGCTCGTTTCACTCTTCTTCTTCTCGAGTTGTAGGGAACAAAAACCATCTTATACAGGGGTCATAAAACGTCTGCTAGGATTGGTCAGACTTAGTTATGGTCTGTAGACGACCCGACGGAGGTCAGCTCCGGTATAACGGATCGTTTAAGCTCAGGATTCTATTTGCAAAATATGCTACCGCGGTCTGAAAACTGCAGCAACAACTTCCAACAACCGAGTTTCTTCTATAAATATTTTTTTCAAATCCTAACCATTAACCGGTAATTTGCAAATGCATAATGAAAAAATGATCGACTGCAGATGTTGTTACAGTTTCAGAACAAACGCAGAGTCGATTGGCTCAGATTTTTCGCGGTCCAGATCGGTAGATTCTGACTAAATTTATACACACGCTTCCAGAAGTATGTAACCCAAGTAGCGAAGGGATTAACTTTGGTGAAACGATGCGTACATTTAAGTCAGCGGCTTTGTTATGCACGGTCTTTGATCATCCGTCAGCGATTCGTAACGCCGAAATATTATTCGCAGCTTTCCCTTATAGGCACATATAGAAGCGAGTGAAGTTTTGTGTTGGGTATACATGATGGTTGCCGACTGCCGTATTCGTCCATAAATCGCGGTATGTGTGCATAAACCGACCTACTACATTTTCAGCTAACTATAACTACAAGTTGGCAAAGCTAAACCAAAAAGTTCTACCCAGCTAAGCTATCGTGTGACAACCGGGAACCCCGAACGACCCCTCGATGACTACGCTCAGGCTCCGCTAGCTGCACGTTTCGGAGCCAAGTGTTTTGTTAGCTGTCCCCTTGATGAATGACGTCACGGTCTCGTGCCACCGCCAGGCGCCAAGCCCAAAACTTAACCCAAAGCACAGATTTTACGCATGGATATATAGGTTATATATACGTGACATCGATCATGGAAGTGCACGTTCGTCAAGTTCATTTCAGACGAAGAATTCGGTCTCATGATTTTACGAGGTCAACTTGATTCCGATATTATACCTGTACCATATACCGCATGGAATTGAAGAATTATATAGCGTGAGAGAAGTCAGAGAAAAAAAAAAACAATACGATAAACGGTGGGGTATTAGAGTGCAGGGTGAAATTGAATAAGCAGTAAATTGTAACTGCGAACGTGGTGTTGTGTGGCGTATGCGAAAAAATCTTTATAATAATATAAATACGGCGTGCAAAAAAGTTAGTCGTTGAGATAACCGCATCAGCGTTGCAACCTACCGTTCGAACCAGAAGACGATGACGAAGCTATAAGTTGCCGGAGGCTGGTTATACGAAACGAAGAAGGGGGAGTTGGCCGTTAAACTTTTATATCCGAGTTGAATGCGTTTTAATTATCGGACCCAGGCGACCTCCAGCCGCAAGAAATTCACCGCACTGTCTTCTGCTTCTTGACGCTGCAGCAGAAATTTTCTTTTTTTTTGTTTGTATTATTTCTTCTTCGTTATTATTATTTTCTTCTCCCTGTCGACGGATCAGCTGATACACGAGATATAAATTTTCTTCATTCGTTCTTCACGATCCTTCAGCAACTATTTCGAAGCCGAAGAATGGCAAATTCGCGGAGAAAAGATTAAACGCTTACTAATGGATATCAAGACGATGAGTAGGAGAATTAAAATACATCGATAAACGACAAACTTACCGTTGAATTATTTCGTTGAAACAGCCAGTCGAGAGGAGAAGGAGAATGAGGTACGCAAGTGCACGTGATGGAGGATCATATGTGAAATGAAGTACATAACGTGGCCCTGGAAGTCGTATTTAGCTCCTCTAAAGAGTATGATTTACTCTTTGCCGCGGACAGAGACGGCGGTGCGACCGCTAGGCCAACCTGTAATTACAGGAGGTAGTTATTATATTCCGAAGACAGGTAGCCGCTCCGGGCACCACCTATATACGCGTTCATCGCGTCAGCCTTATCCCCATGTATATTATATCTATATACCCGTCTGCCCAACTCGATTATTATCCGATACCCCAAGTGTATTTATGACGCTCGGAATCAATTACGACACAATAGCCATGCTGCCGAGCACCAGGTATATTTTCGACGATGCGCAAAAACTACTGAATGAGACAAAATGAAAAAAATAAACAAACACATTTATACTCACATCACCCGGTGCGTTTATTGTAGTTTTATTCTATTTGGAAGCGCAATTTTGTTTTTGATTTTTTTTCTAAATTTTTTCAACCGGTCTTTTCTAATTCCAAATAATGATCTTCGGTAATTATTTCCTGATCATCTGGCAACAAGAAACTAGCACGTGATCTAAAATTCGATGACCCATTCAACACGTTGGAATATAGAAAAAAGTTTAATTTTTGTACCTTGAAGGTGTTTTTTTTTCTACCATTTTTTTTTCTTCTTTTTCGACGTAGCGCGCTGCCTGAGAGACGAATGGATGCACAGCTCTTCGTGTTGATCAGCTCGAATGATTGTTCGGAATTAGCAGCTACCGGAGGTACAAAGGCGTCATTTTTCTAGTAGTATCTAAACTCGCTAAGATAAGTAAACCGTGCTTAAGAAGAGTTCAAACAAACCCGGGACGTTAGACACTAATTTTTTAAACCAAGAATGGCGTCACAATTCGATCACCAACTCCATAGAATTCACCGGTAACCGTACGTCAAGTTTTCCTCCGTCCTTCCTGTCGGCGAATCGAATTCGAGTACAAGAAGAATAGCAGAAAAAACCCGTGCAAAATATCGGCGTTTCAATAATTATTCGATTAAAAGTACCTCATTGCAGCCATGACGTTATGGGCGGACGTCTGCGCCGCGTAGCTCCTTCCTGCTTTTTATTTCGTCGTCTCCTCGGTCAATCCTCGTCACGTATTACTCAACAACTCGCGGACATACGAGGGCCGAAACCTGCAGGGCCCTGTGCAGGAGAGGAGAAAACGGAACGGAGAGACAGCAACAGCAGCAGGTGAGGATCGCGGCCATCCGTGATCAAACGGTTCCGAGCCGAGCAAAAACAGGAACAACTGCAAATGCGGCAGCAAGTCGGGATCGACGTCTCCTGTAAAGAGACAAACCGCGCGTCCACCAATCCCGGGTCACCTCGTAATACACGTGACCGGATTCCACCTGCGATATTTTTCCGCAAATGTCCCTCAATTTTTCTTAAGTAAAAAATTTTTCACTTGTTTTTCTGATTTCAATGGCGCAGTTTTCCAATCAAAGAAACTAATCACATTTCATTGGGTGAAAATCATACATAAGAATGAATAACGGCTACGATTGTCACGTTTTAAATCTAATCGATCGACGTTTATAGGTTTGATTCATAAAGCAATGAATGTATAATTTTTTTCCCACGGCGCTGACAGGTGAGCGACGTTCTATAGCTCTGACTTAACATACCTGCGTAGAAGGGCCCAGCAGCATTCTATTGCAATAGAATTACATAAGACTTTAATACCTCGAGAACCAAGATTAGATTAGCCGGTCTCAAGTTTATCGAGCGGCGTAAGATTTAACGACTGTATTACTTCTCGGTGTAGTTTTAAACCTGATGCACAGTTGTTAAATTGATCCCGTTGCTGCACTGCAACGCCATCACGCGTTAGAAGATTTTGAATATCAGAGGATGAGCGAAAGGAGGGAGAAATAACTCCGGAGAATTTAACTTCGCGCGTACAGTTCAAGGAGGTAGAACATAAATAAAAATAAAATATTATATACATATACCTACGTATATGAAATACATTATATAGCTCCATAAGGCAATAATACCGCGCAAGATTTCTCTTATAGGATATAATAAATTCGAGCAAAATTGTTTCGAGTTCAACTACCAACAACCACCATCAACATTTCAGCTAGAGAAATCGAGGTGGAGTAGATATTACGAGAAGTCAGATCAAAATCGTAAACGAATATAGTCAAGTTTTACGCACGGTAAAACTTAATGGCTTACTTTTATAATAATATATATCTGTGCGTGTATTAATAAAAGCGCCAGCTTGTCTACCTTTCATATATAGTTAGAAGAAAAAAAAAGTAGATAGCTCAGCAGATGGCGATTTACCCTACGCGGATGATCGAAATGATTGCGCGCGGTTACGGGAGAACCCAAGTTTTAATTTTAATTTTTCTGAACTCACTTTAATTCTACTTTTAACTTTTAATGCAATTTTCTCTTTCCTTGTAAATTTCATTGCTTGGCATACAGGAGGTAAAAAAAATAAAAAAAAAAAATAAAGCGAAGCGAATAAGGACTCTATTCATATACGGAATTACACCTTGAGCGGTTACGAACCGACGTTTATAATTGCTTGAAGTCGCATATTATCATCTCCGACCCACAAAGGGGTTGAAAAAAAGGAGATTGACGAAAGTCGTAAAACCCACACTTCTCTTTTTCTCTCTGAAAAAGTACGGCGAGCGAAAAAAATATATCAGAAGCCTTAATTACGCAGGGTAAGGTAGGATAAGCAGCATGCGCGGCAATTTCAATGATCGCACGAGTTGAGTAAAGAGTGCGAGTTTTCCTAAAAATTTTCGTCACGGAACAAACATAACTGACCCTTGTAACACGAAAAAAAAAAATTAAAAGAAAAGAAAAAGAGAAATAATAATAGAAAGAGAGAAAGAAAAAAACTTGACCCAAAAACTGAAAACTCGCCAACTTGTTTTCTTTTATGAATTTAGAAAAAGAAAGGAATGAAGATCAAGAAGGCAGAAAACCTCAAAACTCTTTGCAGGACGCTGCCGTATATACCTGTTTGAAAAATAAAAAATAATCATAATGAAAACATTCAACCGCGGAAAAAAATAAACTCGACGTAAGCAAAAGAGAAAAATGTATAAAGAAGAAGACGACGCAAAAGCTGCACGAAACTTACGTACCCACACAAGTTTGCTTGGAAATATATGTACTGTATAATTAGAATATCCTGGGAAGCTGTGTGGAATTTCAGTGTACAAACATGTGCATCGAGTATAAGTTTGGTGGCCGACTTTTGGGATTTCTGTTTTCGAAAATTTATAGTTCTTTTGGTTTTCAGTAAACGTCAAGGCATGTGCGTCAGTTTCAGAGGATATATGGTTGCCTCAGCAGCAGCAGGCACGAATCTCCGCTGTGACGCGCCTTTTTCACGACCTGCTGCAAGTCCAAACGACATAACGTCAGATGATCAGCTCTGACGATGCTCAAAATGTGAACTCGACTGCTGAACTGATGGTTTCGTACATAGGAGTAATATATAGGTATATACGATTTATGTATATACCGAACATACGGAGCGAAAAGGCACGCCACCCGATCGCGGGACGAACAGGCATGAATGAAGTGGCGCTTGTGGTTTTTGTTAGAGGAAAGAAATGAGGCTATTTATCAATGACCTCCTCCGCAATTCTCCCCAACCAGCAAGCAGAAGCAGCAGCAGCAGCAGCAGCAGCGTATGTACTTCTTCTCTGATCTCTCTCTCCTTCTTCTATCTCTGCATTTTCTCTCTACCTCCATTGAGTTTCACCATGCACATGCAGTCCGCTGCGTGTGCACTATACATATAGCTCTGAAGGTTTTACCCACAAACCAATCTCCTCCCCAACGATCTCTCGCTCATTTAACGTATAATATCAACTTTATAAGTTTTCGTTGCATAGAAATGCCAAGGAAACTGAAAAAAGTATACTAAGAGAAAAAACAAAAAAAAAATTAAGTATAATACACGTGTATCATACAAATGTATGATTCCGTCCGTGTACAGCGAGATTCACGGGTTAGAAAAAGAAAGAGAATATTAGAGAGATGCGTTACACAGACCATGGATTGTTGATCTGTTTCGTTAACTCGGTTAGTCAAGCGTTGATCCGTGCGCTGCTTGTTTCGACGCTTTTCTGACAGAGGCAATTAATAACGATTCAGTCTTTTTATTTCCTCCGATTTTTTTTTCATTTCATTTCCTTGATTTTTATTTACATTTTCGTTTTTCATTCAACACCGTAGCAATCTGAGTCATTTATTAGCAATGAATTTTCATTAGTGGAATCGTTCGGTCGAAGCGACGCCGCGTCTCCATCTCTGCAGCTATATCTCCATCTCCCTTTACACATAGCACCGGATCACTGGTTCCCTTTAATCTCCATACTCTAATCTCGATCTGATTTATAACGGTTTCAAGTGAAACAAAAAAATAATTCTACCCCGCTTTATATCGATCTGATAAACCAAATACTACCCGATCCCCTTCCATCGAGAATTTACCCAGAGTATAAAGGGTGCTACAAATCGAGTAAAAAAGAACAAAAAAAGAATACAACCCGGTTTCTCATTCAATTCCCGAGACGATTTTCAGTAACTGATTATATTTGTCTCTTGAATTAAAATGCATTCGGAACGATGACACATCGCGTTGGTTGAACACCTCTCACTGCGTAAAAGCTGTACTACCTATCAGAAAACGCAGGTGATGCAGGTGCTTTTCAATTCGATCCTTTAGAAGATGTATAAAACTAGACTCAAAGTTCTCAAAGCAACGGAATAAGTTTGTACAGGTATATAATGTATACGTACGTGTGTACATGATGGATAAAATATAAACGCGTTAACTGCAGTAGTTTACCTGGGAATTACAATCTTACCTATATGTATACGTTGGTTAGGTAGAGCTACGCATTTATATCCCAGGCCACCTATTATGCGGCAAAAGTTGCCTGCAGAAACTTCTCCAACTCTCACATACAAATCAGGGCAGAATCAACAAGATTTACGATCTCTCCTCTCCCTACAGGCCCTGGACAGACAAGTTTCAAGTTTCTCCAAGTTTATATGTACGGAGGTATGTTTCTATACCCGTAGCTATTGCACGTAGGTTGGTACCGCGCAGCTACTCTTCATTTTTCCAGAATCTACTTTATTACAAATCTGTCTCGCTGGCATGAATATCGATTCCTCTGCATTCCGTTTGCTCAGATTTTCTTTTTCTTTTTTCTTTGCGTAATTCCGACCGGATCCTCGCATCTGTAATTCGCACAAATGAAATATTAGGTGAAAATGTACGTAAGATTAAATATCTTATTCAACGGCTGTACGGGGTGAAAATAAAAATGAGACGTAAAATTTCAATCGTGAGAACAGAAATTCGAATAATAATCATCAACTCTGTAAAGAAGCGATAAAAACGACATCATCACCGTGGCCAAAACCGGCGTTCGTTATAACAAGATAGTATACATATACCTACTCCGACATAGAGGCAATAAAAATAAGTTGTAGTTTTTTTGTTCCAATAATATACTTCTTTTGATTCGTGTTCATTTTTTTTCTTTTCATTCGTCGTTTTTGGCTTGTTCGCACATCCATTACCGCTTTCAACGTTCGATGTCGTTTCGATCATTAATACTTTTAAGAGGGATTTAATTCGGTAAAAGAAAAGTTAAAAGGAAATCCCAGTATTCATCCCCCCTCCTACTGCGAACTAAGAATATTTCACAATTTCACATTTTTCGACATCATCTTTGGTTCCCGAATACGCAATTTACAAATTAACCATTCCATACACAGAGATAAGTGCTTTTGAAAAAAGTGAGAATTACTATTTTTTTTATAAAAAGATGAAAAAATATGAGGAAACCATAATCGGAAACAACCATCGAGATAATGAAGCTATGGATAAGTCCTATCTATAAATTTTGAAATCTATTATACGGGGGTATATCTAAAAACAAAAAGAAAAGTAAATGAGAAATTTAACACAGGTGCAAATGGTTCCCGTATAAATTAATAACCACAGTTGTAACGTCGATGTTTTCTCGTGTTTGATTTTTTTTTTTTTTGTTTTTTTTTTTTTACCCATAACTATTCCTGCAGGTAACCCGGTGAGTATGAAACACGGTCTATGCAGCAGTTGCAGGTAAGAAAATGATATTTGAGGGAAAAAACAATGTCCCACTGTGTCACGACAGATAATAAAGATAAGCGGCTAGCGATATTCACAGTTAAACACGAGAATCAGCCGAGAGTAGGATTATACGGTCGAAGGCAGAAAAGAGAAAAGAGAAAGAGAAGAAGGGCGAGGGTTTAACACGACGAAGTTAGTTTCTTGTTTTAAAGCCCAGTTTTTCCAAGCCCAAAAGATTTTATCTAATGGACAACGAAAATAATGGTTGCACCGTGCATATAAGCTGCTGCTGCTGCTGCTGCTGCTGCTGACGATGACGATAATGATGATGATGATGATGATGATGCAGAGAGGCTACTCGAACCAAGCATAATTTATAGTAGTCATGATAAATTAGACGAGGCGCTACGAAAGAATGTTTCCAAGATTGTGGGAAACCGAAATCTCAGCATTCGATTCACTTAACGTTTAGCAGTACGACACTATTCGGTCTCTTGACAAGCGATTACTTCACTTCGTACTGACTAATTACGTCTCCGTAAAATTATCAAACCACAGATAAGGTGGGAAACTTCGGAACACTCCGCAGTCCTGCGATATCTGTGATACGGAGTGAGTCGAATGAGTTGAAGCAAAACCGAGGGAATGAATTCGAGAAATTATAAAACGCCTTGACATTCTCCGGTTCAGTTAGCCTTCAACCGTGCAATCTGCGGCAAAATTCACGTTGTATTCCAGAAGATGAGGTAAAAGCATCAGAAGCCAGGCGGGAGCGAGCGAAGCGACCGCTTCGGCAGCAGAAGCAACGGCAGCATAGGCAGCATCGCCATTACCATAAAGCCAAGATTTTTATGAGAAGTGTGCCTCCCGTCTGAAACACGGGTAGTCCTCAACTACGAGTTGCTTCTTAGGGTATATTCCAGGATCCCCGGGGGATCCCCGCCGAGTTTCCAGTCGTTATCAAAATTCCGTCAGAGTGGACCAACGTCATACACGGGAACGCGGGCCATGTGTCTTCCTCGTTTATAGGCAAGGACAAGAAGGAAGGACACGCGCAGTGAACAAACAAAAAATAAATAAAAAAGATTAAAGAGGAAGGCGACCTCTGCAGTGACGATCCACCCGGCGCGGCGGTGGCAGCGGCGGTGGCAACCGCGTCTCGCTCTTCCTTTCTTTTCTTTTTCTCATTCACAGGATTCACCCGGGTAATCGTTGCGCCGTTTTCCCCGGACTCGACAGGTAGCGAGTAACCCTGTCGGCTCTAATACCCGCCGTCAACGAATCACGCGACAAATAATCGTAAAGTCCCCGTTTTACGTCGCGTCGGATCGCGTCGCTCCGTTAGGCCCCCGAGGTACAACCTAAGAGGTCCCCGAGGTTCCCAAGTTCTTTTCCTTTCTCCCCCTTCAGCAGCAACCGACTCCGGGGTTCAGGAGCAACAGCAATCCCGTATTATACTCAACTCCGAAGAAACAACTCTCGTCGGTGATAATGAAAGTCGGCATATATATACACAAGACCATGATATGTACGCATCGTTTTACTGCAGCAAGAACGAGAAGATCTTAAGGTTATGTGAAAAGCTGGATGAAACGATGGGAGTCGACTCGATTTTTATTTTTTTTTACTTCGTTTTATTTTTATTTCATTTTTTTTTTTTTACCCTACCGCGATGCACTCGTCTCTTATCTTTCGCGGTGATCAAAAACTCCGCGTTTCGTTTCTAGGTAAAATAAAATTAGAAGAATAAAAAACAGAAAAAACAATCGAACGAGTAACATGATTCAAAGATATCTTAATGATCCAGCAGAGTACGTGATGTCCGGGATGATAAATTTATTTTTATCAATTTTTGGAGCAAACAAGTCAAGTGAATGAAGAACCACATGATTTTCAGGGTTAATGGAGAAACTTTCCCACGGATAATTATTATCACCGTGTATAGATTTTAGTAGTAGATTTATGCGTACCTATACCTATATAGATTTTTCAATTTTACTCTCGAGATTAAGAACGCTATTTAGAATTATGTTTGAAAAACGGCGAAAACCTGTTATACACTTTTTTCTTTTCAGATTAATTATTTATATAGGCGTCGATCAGATATAACTCAGAATCGAAGTACCGTAAAGAGGAGCTACTGCTTTTGCTGTTGCAGCAAGTATAATAATTCGATAAAACTTTAATGAGTGCAGAGGAAGATTCAAACGTGGTTTAAGTCGATGATAATAATCAACACCGAAAACTTGCTGTTCACCTGTTTAACCAGATAATCAAACTTATCTTTTGATCGATCCGACCAAACTTGTTTATTAAATCAGCTGATCAACTCGCGAATTATACAGTCGAACTACTCATCACACGCTGTAATTCCGCTGCTGATGTGCACGAATGCAAATTTGCTGTCGTGAATTTTTCAATCCGAATTCAATCACTCGTCAAAACCAAGATATGAAGAATAACAAGCGTGAATCGATGCAAAAAATAAGGGCGCTCGTTTGAAATAACGCTGATCTACTTTCATCGTAAAAGCGTATATTTTACGAAGTTCAGAACGGTCGTTCGAAACCTTTGCCCTGTCCGAGGAAATCTTCTCCCCTTCCCCGCCTCCCTTCATAAAACGAGAGTGAGCTGAATGAAAGCGAAGTTGGAGGCGTGGGTAAAGGAGTAGTTAATTACCAGAGATAGAGTCATTAAGCAGCAACCAGTCTGAGTCTGCGTGCCCGACGCCCGCCCGCAGCTAGTCGACCGGGTGCCCCACGCCAGGGAGTCTTCTCTCCGCCAACTTTTATTGCTCTTTCCTTCCCTACTTCCTTACTTACTTACTTACTTACTTACTTACTCGCTTACTAACTTAGGTACTTACTTAAACAACGCGACGCTCTAGTTGAAACAATTATCCACGAAATTCTTCATTCGACATTGGCGATATTTCCTGGACTCCTATAGAATTTCGAGTAGGTGTGCCAATTGCTCCCACATTTCTGTGAGTTATGTAGTTAAGAGGAGTTCCGAAGTACATGTTCAGCGACTCGGGGAAGGCGTTGAAAAAAAAAGAAGAAAAAGTTGGTTTTATCTCTGTACATAGCATTAGTTGTATTCAATCTAAAAAGAAATGGTTGTCCTTGTCCCGGAGCGCATTTTCATAGATATCAGATATTAACGAGAGAGGGATGTTGAGGATTCCGTTTACATCTAGCTGCTTATATACCTCAGTTTGCGAGTATAAACGTTGGCGGTTGTATCCCTCGGGACAATATTGTTTGAGCAAACACGTTAACAAGAGTGTGGTGCTCCTGGTGTTAACAATGTATACCGAGACATGATGGTTCTTGGCCACGAACCAACGAGCTTTCCGCTACTATATACCCAGTGTTGGTGTTCCTGAAGAACCCTCGGGTGCCGCGCGGCGCGACAGAGAATCAGAGCACACAAAGCGAAGACATCAACCACACCCTGGGTTGTGTCTAGGTAAATAAAGACCGGGTATAGTGTAGCAAAAGACCAGAAGGACCGAAACAAACCGGCGCGATGGGAGAGACCGAAAAACCAACCGATATACGCGCGGCTCTTATGATGTCCCATGCAATAGCTCGGGTTTCAAAGAGGAGCCACTTTACACCTACCCAAATAGAAGAAACTCTTCAAGACGTGTTACACGTACAAAAACTTCTCTCTTGTCACACATAAGTTTTTCGTGTAATTTCGATTAATATCGAATAATTTGATCAGAGTCCGATACAACAAAATCGCATCGTCGTTGCAATTATTCCGTGAGGAAAAAAAAGATTCGCTGTGAAACCAAGTCCGGATCGAAACTCCGTCTTTGATCCCAGCGATCGTCTCTGAATTTCACTTCGCACGTTACGTTGATAAAAATAAGACCAGATCACGTGTAGGTAGCTACGTACACATAAAGGTGGTACGCTCGTCGTGGAGCGCAGAATATCTGAAGTTGGTTACGGGGATGGAGACGATTTAATACAGAAGCAAACGCGTAAACAGAGAGGCGCGTCTTTACCGCGGCTCGTATTTTAAACCTCGTCCTCGGACGTAACGTGAACGCGTAGTCGAGTATATTATCGAACCCCGTATACGTATTCGACGTCCTGGCTGCATAGCCGTGTGCCCATGTCCCTTGCACACGTCTGCCTTACACCGCGGGATAACTTTTCCCAGATATCGATCGTCCCCGTGCACTCTGTACGAATATTATACCCTACATAAAGCCTATACAACGCGAATACTTTTGCATCTCAAACGAGTGAATTTGCAGAATGGATTTACGTTTGAAAAAAAAATAATAATTAAAATAAGTGTCGATTCTGCAAAGTTTTTGAAAATTTACATTATAACTTACATTCATATTTGCCCTTAAAAAAAATATTTCTGCGATAATAATAATGATAATGCCGATGATAATAATTTCTGGCACATATAATTCTATGATTTAGCAATTGCGCGTGAGCTGACCGCGATCGAGAGAGTTGCTGCAGATTCCTAATCTTAAGTGGTTCTGGTCTATATCCACTCTCTTCCGATCTCCTCAGCGATAAGAACGGAAGCTAAAGAAATGACTCGGCAACCGGATGTAGGCCGCGAGTCCCCCCGATCTCTTCTTTTTATTTTAGTTTATTTCATTTTTGTTTTGTTTTTTATTTTTTCTCAAGAGTAAATGAGTCGCCCGTCTCCGGCAGATCTGAGAAATTCTATAACTTCTTAGGCTCACTCGTCTCCAAATCCAAACCGATTCGAAAACCATGACAGTCACGAGACCGGTATAAACTTATACTTTTTTTAATCATCCGAAAAAGGTCAAGAATAAAAAAAAAAAAATTATATTTTCGTAAGAAACCACGACGGAGAATGACCAAGTATGTACACATACGTCACATGACCCGTTATAATCGACGAATCAAAACGCACAACGTATAAATCGTCTCAATTGTTTCTCTGTAGTTATGTTGTATTTTTTATTCTTTCGATTCGTTTATTTTTACCGCCTTCTTTCCAGAGGCGGGATGGTAAATTGTCGCAGATCCTGCGGGACAGCATGGCGTTGCTGCGCAGGAGAAGTTTCCGATCGCGCGGTAGCGAGAATAGGGGGAAAAAGAAACCGAAAAAAAAAATAAAAAAAAAAAAGAGGAATCGACGCGGAGAATACGAACCGAACGGTGCGAACGCGTATACCGGTCATCCGGAAAAAGACAAATGGCAGGCAAACCAGAATCCATGGACAGGATAGTATAACCATTACTTATTACCGGGTGTCACCTCACCTCGAGTAGCATGCCTTACTTAGAATTGGGTGTATATAGACCGATGTGCTGTACATACGCACATATTCCGCGAAAACAAGCACCGTTTAATAAATAAGTGTACCACCTAATTCGCTTGATGTATAGAGTGACTTGCGAAAGTCGACCATTAAAACAGCGTGAAACTTGTAGACGTATGTAATAATACGTACACTCCATCTGTGGATTCATTTCGAATGGTTGATAAATGTCCGCGAAGAATTTAATAAGGATAACAAGTAGATGGATGAATGAAAAAACCTCTGGAATGTATCGGAGGCCCCCTGAAGTTACTGAATTTCTAATATCTCGTACATACAAGGAGTTGTTCAAGGATAGGAAAAGTTTTAAACTTCCGGCTCCCGAAAGGAGCTTTTTCTTCTGATTTAGAGTCCTGGCTGTTCTGTGAGTCCTTTTCATTTCTACATACGAATAGCCACATGGGTATTCGTGTTACAATAAATAGTAAAGTTCAGATAGCATATAGCTAGAATACTACCGGGTGGTTGCAGCGGCACTAATGACACGCGGTTTAGTTTCCCGTAGTGAGTTAAGATCAAATGCGGTAGATAAATACCTGTAGGTATACAAGGTATATACGTCTATTACCCACAATAGTACCTCGCGAAGTGCAGCAAACATCAGAAGTGCACGTCCGTATCTTAGCAGCAGCAGCAGCAGCAGCTCTTCTGCAGTGTTTCCAGTCTTTGAAGGATAATCTTACTCCCCTTTAAAAATCGTACTCGCGTCAACGGCGCAACGCAGCGAGATCGTTTCTTCTGAATCTTCAGTTATATAGGAGAGTAAGAAAGACCATCGCTGCTGGGCATCCCGCAAGATATTCTTTAGGGTGCAGGTGCCTACGTCGCGACGCTTATAGCAACTCGCGACGGCTGTCTGACGACGTCCGTCGATGCCGAGCGATAACGTTTTATTTATCTATTTTTTGCGTTTCTTCTTTCTATTCTTCTTTCGTTCCGTCGTGTTTTATTTTTTTCTTTGTTCAGTTCCTTCATTTTTCCTTTTTTTCCAGCTCATCTTTTTTTTTCCCCCTGCATCCACTAGGCACGGCAAGAACCGCTCTGCGGAAACTTGGCGAGCTGGGAACTCCGATAGTATCTCTTATAACGTTATATAGCTACAGGTAACTCTGATCCAGGTTAGCTTTTAAACCGAAGTCAGCACAGCTCAGCTTCGTATATAAGTTCGAGATTCGCGGGGCCACCGGCCGTGTCTTTCCACCAGAAACCGGAAAGAAAGAAGGAATCGAGAATTGTACGGCATCAAACCCGTCGTCGCGCTTCTTCTTCTTCTTCATCTTCTTCTTCTTGTCAAGTCCCAACGGCGTCGCGACGACCCTCCGCCTGATGCAACGGTGCAGCGTATCAGAAATGTCGATTATTCTGCACCGCAGCTGCACCAACTTTTGCAATGAGTCTTGAAAGCTCCTGCAGTTTACTACCACTGCGTTGTACTCATCAAGCTATACCTACTTCTCAACTCTTCTTTATTGCCGATGGCCACATCGTTCGCTGTGTGCTCCGAGTTCTCGCGGACGCGTGCCCCAGGAATGCAGTTCTCTCGAGCAAAACTCAGCCGCTGCAGCTCGAAGAGACTTGAACGGTCGAGAATAATTTTGTTTTTGGTTTTGCTTTTTTCAGTTTCATTTTTTTATCATCGTTTTTCAAGTTATGCAGTTCTTGCAGCGCACACATCGCCGTTGTGTTTGATATGAATTTGCAAAAAATGAAAACCTTTTTCCAATCTATGAAACGGTTAAGGGTGCAATTAACCTTGAACGCTTAAACTGAGGGACATATTTGAACCATTTGAATTGAAAATAAGTTTACAGGTTTGGGGTTAATACAAAGTACCAAAAATTGTGAAACCTCCTTTCGAAAGTAGGTGTATATTATTAAACACATTTGCCGGGCGTGTTCAAGTAGCGAAACGGACCCCGCGGGCGTTGCATTTATATAGTTGTAAAATGTATTGTACATAGATGTACGTGTAGGAGAGTGTGCGAAAGTATATATATGCCGAGCTCGTTTAATATTAAAGAGAGATAAGAACGGGTACTCACCCATTTAAGCGACGGGGCATATACATGCCCTTGTTAAACAAGAGATGCATTTTTCACCTCTCCCCATATTATAACTTAAGACAATTCGCTGCCGTGGTAATCACACACCCTGAGAGAGCAGGATGTTCCGTGAACGTGGATATTCGCGACTCGCGATCAGATATGGGCTAAAAAGAATTGCGATACAAGAGTAAAAAATAATACGTGTACACGCAGAGAAGGAATTAGGATATAGTGAAAAGAGTGAGAAAACTATCGCTGCAGCGGAGCCTCAGCCGGCCGCTAAGGTGAGAAGAAAAATAGAGGAAGAAAAACGTCCACTGCTGAGGGTTTTTAGCGTAAATTTAAATACACGTACAGCATCGTATATAAGAAGGAGAGCACGCGGAGCGGTATACGTAAGTATATGGTATACCTATGTGTGTATAAGAAGCGCAGATTAGTATCGCGCGTACTTCCGCTTCTGCACTAACTGCATGCCTGATGCATTCCTGATTAATAGGTTACGAATTGGTTGGACAGCGGTCAACCCATGAAGTCTTGTTACACACTAATACGCGCTATAGCTGTACGTATATACCTTGTCCATCTTATCTTCGTTCGCTATATACCTAACCTACCTTATTACCTTATACCGCTCCGATGCTCTTTTACCAAGACGATTCGTCTCTGTCTTTAAAAACTAAAACTTAACGCTCACCCCGTATTGTTGGAAAACCAGAAGAAAGTCGAAATAACTTAACAAATGAGTTGGGAAAAAATAAAACATTAAATAAACGGCCAACGATTTATATAAGAAGTAATCGATATCATGTAGTTTTAATGCCGCATTATTCGAATTCTCGAATGCGTGAAATAAGAATTTATATACATTTACCTACTCTGACTTAACTTGGGATAGGAAATAATATGGTTATGAGATTAATCCGACTATGCAATCCACTTATTAGTTACAATGTACGTTCATAGGTACCTAATTAAAACCGTATATAGAACGATTGTCCATATATACCGCGCTAGGCGATTGTTGATTAGATTATGTATTTATAATAAATAAAATATATTAACACACCTGCATCACATATATACGCGTATTGTGGTAAGTGGATGTAAAACTTCCTTCCCCTATTTATTTATTATCATTACATTTAATTATATATATTTTTTGCTTTTTCCGGATGTGCGCGGACAGTAATACATTATATACCTACCTGTATGTACACATCTAGTTGAGTTATTGAAATCCTCGTGGTATTTAACTGTATATAAATTCGCGAAAGTATTGTTTTCTTTTTTATTATTTATTTCACTGTATAGATATTTATTCCAAATTCAGAACTCAGGATTCAACAGCTGGTTGGTAACTTTAATAATGGGTGAGAAATAAGTGTGCAGATAATAAGAAGCGAAAATTGTTGGATCGCGTAACTTCCAGACCATAAAATTAATGCTAACTGCCTTTAAATTTGCCAAAAATAACAGGCGATATGTACTCGGATATAAGTACGTACGTAAACGCCGCGTATATTATTTTGCACGGTGTTTTTGCAGTGTTCAAATAAAAAAGGGTTCAAAAGAAAAGGATGAGCGAAGAGATGTGCATGCGGAATAAAAAATAGCGATCCTCCAGCTCTTTCGCCTTTTTATTTTAAAACTAAGAGGGATGAATTAGAACGAAATTTAATGCACATACGGAATATATCAGGCGTTAATATATACGCGAAGGAAGTAGTAATACGAAAATAAAACAAATGCTGTTGAACTTTGTGTTTAACAACGGTAACGTAAGTGCCGAAGAAGAGGTCTCGATTTTTTGGAGAAGAGAAGAGAAGAGAAGCTGCATGCCACTTGTATAGACATAGGTACACATTATAGCTATATATAGGCATGTACATCATGTATGTTTGTTACTTAATTTGTGCTCGTTAAACACATTACGTAAATATTCATGCATATAATACATACCTGTACGAGTTTCTTCAACCTGCATCGAACAGTTTTTCGATGAAAAATGACAAGAATAAAAAAATGATAAACTATGAAGTGTGTATGGTAATTCGTAAAAAAAGGTTCTATATTTGAGACAGAGCAATTATCGCAGACTTGAATGAATAAAAAAATTTAATTCATTAAATATTTTCTCTATATACCTACGCGTATATATATAAGAAGAAAAATTCTTTCGCGCGCGAACTTTGAACCGCATTGTACACGTTTATAAATATCCTCCAAGTGTTACTAACTCGTGCAGCGTAGTAGCAGCAGCAGCAGCAGCAGCAAAGCACCAGGATCGACAAATTAGCGCGTTAATTAAGGAACAACCTACATCAGAATAGGTATATATCCTTTGACCGGTACACGCCGCGAGAAGCGTGATACACACATATATATATGTTTGGTATATACTACACATATTGTGGGGGCGTGAGTTGCGTAAATATTTGTATAATTTATCGTCAAGTATGTATACGACCGCGATATACATGCGTATGTATGTTATTATATATACGTATATAAAAAAAATGACGTAAAAAAGCTATAGCTTGTTTAGTTCGCCCTTTTAATTAAGGCGACTCGTGTTGGTATATAGGTATATGCATATATCTTGCTCTCGAGTGTGGGATGTATATATATATATATGATTCCTGCAGGATCAGTTTTTTGACCTGAAAAAATTAATAATAATAAACACCTTTCAACAATTAACCATCCGGTTTCCCAGAGGTTGGTCGTTGGCCCGGAATTAGGATCATCGAGGCGCGCTAAAGCCGCGTTTCCAGGACTTCCGGGGTGAAGTAGAGTGCTATTTATCTTTGTCAAGCCACAGCTCCGTATAAATTTCCCCTCCTCCTACGCCCCCGTACACACCTCAGCTACATCAAAGTGCAAAAGGTTATAAGAACGAAGCGCAAAGAACAGATTAAATATCGCCGTAATAAATGCTTCTCTGCTGGGGGTCCGCTCCTAATTCCCGCGCAGGTTGAAAACCGCTATTTCTAATTCATTTCGCAACAACATGAATGTATTCAGATATACACGTATATCCGTACATAAAGCGGGTGAATAGATTTTATAGTATATCCGAGCAAGTGCGGAAGGATGTGCCCGCGCAGATATACATACCTATATATTCTGAAAAGTCTCCTATACGTATACGCGTGTGCACGCGGAATTAAAACCGTTATAACGGGTTGCAACCAACGAGATGATTATCTCAAGGTTATCTATCACTCCGCATTACGTCACGCAATTATTTACACCAGACTACACACTCCTATTATCCATCCTGCACCTCGCACCTCCGTTGGATAACCAACACCGGAGCAATGTTTTACATATTTACTATATCTATGTACATATTTAAGCACATAGGTATGTATATATACTTGACAAGATTTCCACGATAACAAATTCCCAACGATATTGTTACTATATAGACTCCTGGAATCGCGTCCTCGGAAGATATTTGGGGAAAATAAATTTGTCTTAAAAAAAAAAAATGATACGGTCCCCGTATGACATGATAATCAAATCTTTCTCCCGAAGCACATCGTACAAATTTTATAATCACGATCATTTCTGTGGTAAGCCACCAGATGCCTCTTACTCCCGGCGTGTGAATAGCGCGTTTCATCGTTCGCTCTCTGGGATGCTGTGTGCGGTCCAGCATAAGGAGTCCATTCTGATTCTGTTTTAAAGTAGTGTTGGTAGCGGCAGAGGAGAGAAAGAGAGTGAGAGAGAAAGAGAGAGTATCGTCGCCCTGTCACCGAGACGACAGCGTCGACCAATGGGACGTTCAGCTGGTCCCCTTCTTGGTTTTTGATTGGTGGACCGCGGGCACCGCGATCGACCGGGACGCTAGGAGGCCGCGCCTGGAGGAGGCTGCGTGTCGAGTCGGGTTAGGTTGTAACTCTCTACAGGGACTCCCCTCCAACGGTTTTGGTTCCGTCACCCCATGCGCTGGCTGGCTGGCCGACTGAGAACGCGCGCGGCACGGTGGCGGTCAAACACGACTGTCAAAATTCAAATAGTGTAACAAGAACTGAAACACAGAGTTTACCTACTTCTTTTTTAGTTTCTCTGTTGTTTTTTTTCTGTAAACACGCGCGCTCGGCGTATCCAGCTATATGATCATGGTAGCAATAACGAAACACGGTAATTAATTCGGCCGGATAGCCTCTGTCCCAAAACGTCGACCTGAGTTATCATTATCTCTGTATATACCTTACTTTTTTTCTCCTAAGGTCTAGCTACTCCCGGATGACCCTCGTTCTCAGGGGTTAATTGTTCTCATCTGAGAAACTCGCTACCTCGACGACCTCGGTGTCGAGGTGACGACGAAGGTGTTAAAATGTCTCTTTATATTACATCTCGTCTCTCTAGGCTAATTTCAAATGAATTGAGAAACTTGTAATCTACACCATGGAGGGGCCGGGGTTGGAATAGACGAAGTAAAACTTGACTGTCGAAATAACGAAGCTCGGGAAATGAATATAATTTTTTTACCTTGAAATTCGGTCGCGAAATTTCGTGTATAACATGCGTATAGTAAAACCGCGGATTACAGTCGATATAGTGAAAAAAAAAAGCGCGGAGTACAAATAATCCAAACGTTACGAGGCGACGCTTGCCGTCGGAAATATTAAGCTGACTTTTCTCTGCAATGTTTGCCTCGCTATATGCGAGTTGGAATCGCGCAGTCGCAGCAACGTCGTGGTCCCGGCGCACCCGGGCGTACCTACCCCCGTTAAACCCCTCCCATAATCCCCAACCCCTGTTGGAAAAATAAGGGGGTTGCGATCCTCGTCTCGTCATCGTCCGCGTCTGCGGGTGCCGTTAGCGGCCACCCCTCTACTGCGCTGATGCCGAATAACATCCAGCTGCTACTCCCTGAAACGTCGCGCGCGGTACGTCCGTCGGCCGTCGTCGTCGCATCCGGGACACCCACCCGTTTTCACTATCAGAAAATCCCTCTGGTGCGACTGCGACAGAATTTTCAGTTGTTCGCTTATTTTTTTATTTTATCATTTCACATTTTCGTTCGGTATATATTAGTAAATTTTCACCGTAAAAACAATTAACTCGTCGGAAGAAAACCATCTAATAACCAACGTAAGCGTGGTAACGTTTGTACGCGGGCGGATTTATTGGTATACCTATATTACCGCGCGGGTTAAAGTTTAAGGGCGCGGCGGAACGACGCGGCTAACGTCGTGGCGTCGCTTCGTCGGCCAGCTTAAGCTCCTAGCTGCCGCTGATGGTGCTCCTCCTTGTGATACTCCTGGTGCTGTACCAGCAGCTAGCAGCTATCGCGTATCGTATACGTTTCGCGTCGTCGCGCAACGCGCACCCGATGTAAGAGAGACCGCCGCGCAATCTTTTTGTCCGCGTTTTATGTACCTGTACCACCACCTTATACAACGCCCGCTAATTGCTCCCGCGCCCAAGTGACAATTACTTCGGTATTATATATGTATACGTACAGTAGAAAATCGTGCGAGTTTTACTTCTGTGTCTGCTGTTCGCGTACATAACCAGCTCTACGTATGTGTTGTGCAGTGCGCATATATATGTGTGTATATACATGTTTCATTAACATGCTATAATATATACCCCCTGCGCAAGAAAGGATCATACGAAGTTGTTTTTTTTCTCTTTTCCTTTTTCCTTCGCCGGGCTGCTGCAGCGTAAAACGTCTTTTGTTCCCAACTTCCACCTGCAGCTGCTGCTGCTACCGCTGAAAGAAAATCAGCCGAAACAATCGTGTACGTGGATGAAGGATTACAAATTTTCTTGGGACAAAAGTCTGCCCGAAGATCACGTGCTAAAAATTATATTCGCCAAACGAATCAATTTTATTTCAATATCCAACGAAGTGCGGCCTCGGTTCGTTTTACTCCAGCCGACGGGTCGACATTCCCTGGAAGTTTGTGGATTACATTCGAATTATAAAAGTGTTGTTTCTACGATCAAATGACGAATCAAATTCGATCATTGAACCTAAATAGTGATACGAAGAATGGTCAGTTTTGAAAGTGGACAAGAATTTAGAGGGCGGCGAATACTCTAGTCTCCAGTTTTAGGGGTGAAAAATGAAGACTCATATTAGTAATGTGTTCAACTATTGAATTTTTTCGAGTGCAGGATATTTGAAATCACGCTGCTGAAATTTTAACCGATTTCGGAACGTCTGCACTTTAATGAGAAAATCGAAGTGACGTATCCAGGTGCCCGTTCCAGAAGCAGGTAGATGAAAACCTGATCCCGGAAGAGGATTTTTCACGGCAGATAGTCAAAATGCTTACCGGGCTACCCCATAAAACATAATTTTCCGGGCTGCACGCGTAAGAATGGATGTTAAATCTCTGACTCTGTATCCGCACGCGCGTCAGGGTGAAATAAACGTCAAAAGTCGTGCAGGGTAAAAAAAAATTTGGTGATGGTAACTATAAAAAGGACTTGCCAAAAGCACGTGCATCGGACTCCGATCAGCAGGCAGCGTCGCGACGTCCTCTACAAGTCTGGGTTATAATACCTACTACTGTATACCTCTCACAATCAGCTTCCGTGCGGTGGTGCAGTATATAGACATTGATTTATTGTCCTATAAGCAGACCTGACTAATTAGCTCCTATGGCTGATTGGCTGATTCAGAACTGAGTTAACGTAGTAGCGGGAATTCATTCATCAACGTTTATAAGGTATGTAGATATACATATATACATCGCGTTGTGTGTGTATTAAGTTCGTGTATAGTAAAAGTTTCTAATCATTTTCATTCATAAAATATATCGTCCCGACGCTAATACGTTGCGGACATACGAGCCGTCGCAAATCGCGTTGTTAATACGTCATATGGTAAAATTTTCAAATTCATTTTTTTTCACCTGCATGTATAATTGCAGACTTGATGTATAAGACGCTTCGTACAGGGCTCGAATTATCTCGAGTACAAAGTAATTGTACCGCGAATAGAATTTATTTTTCATACATTGTTATCGAACTGATCGTTATATTAATTTGATCCTGTATTTTTTATGTTGAGATATATATCAGCGCGATGAACAGCATATAGTTAATTACCAATATAAAAGGCGTTCGGTTGTGCGAGTATTAAAATTACCGCGCAAAGAAATTATACATGTAATATACGTTGCATCCTATCTCACGGTCTCGCGATTAATATCTAACTCAATTTTAATTTGTTGCGATCATTATACCGTCTTCATTAGCATCATATACTTACGTCGATATAGTGTTAATGTAATACATATATCTCGTGCCGCGCATCCCACGCGGAAAATAAATAACCATCGCATATATGTGGTATTATATACTATGAGATATCGTGTATAGGAAAAATGAAATCCGCGATCAAATTGAAAAATTTCACAACGACGATCTTGAATTTTTAGGCATATAGATGTGTCAAAGTTATGACGTGATGTTGCAGTAAAGTTTTACCGGTTTCTAATGGTTGGTCTTAAAATTATGAGATGATATTGCAATTTTCATTTGTATCTAATCTTTACGATTCAATTCTCGTTCGAGAAAAGAATTTTGCTGCAAATTTCACGCTATACTGTTACATACCTATCACCATTTCAGTTCCATATACCATATATATGATTCAAGTTGAAATAAATTCAAACGTGTGTAATACTACCTATCGAGTTTCACTATATAGAAGCAGCTTAGCGGTATAACGGCATGACGATCGTCTGCTTCTCTTTATATAGTAACAGGTAATTGTAGCCACTTTTGTAACCCCATCGCATTGAGCACGCTGGAATCGAAGCTAAAAAGTATGTGTTATATGTATAAGATACAGAAGTCGTTTTAAGAGCTACTTTTTAAATAGAGAAAACCATTTTCCCACATTCATTTATAAATATCAACCGCATCGCTACTGCGTTCAGGTATTGCAGAATCGGTATCTCTGCAGACAAGAAAAAAAAAAATCATCTCGATTGAAAATTGTCAACTCGAAGCCTCCTCCACGGCTGTTCATTTTTCTTCTAAATTTATTATCGCCTCGTAGACGTTTCCCAATTATTTTTGGGATGTGTAGAAAATTTTTACGTTTTCTTGATATTCCATAAGTTTCGTTGGACTCATTGGACTTAACCTTGACGATTTTCAGAACTGACGATTCGCCTTAAAATTTATAGACTAGAAAATTCTCCGTATTCTGTGCAGGACGAGAATCGGTCGATGATGACGTATTCAGGGAGTAGTCGCGGCGGTCGGAGATGCTGAAGGAAGTAGGTTGCGGCGTTGGAGCCCCCCTTCCAGGGGATGGTGCCATCGGTGGATGTCAGGTGGGAACGAGCGACGCATCGAATAACCCGGAAGGAGGAAGTTTGGGCTGCGGAGGTTGCGGACGAGAAATCGCCGAACGTTGGTACCTCAGAGCAGCGGACAGAGCCTGGCATTGCGGGTGCCTCAGGTGCTGCCATTGCAGACTACCCCTGGCAGCGGAACTCACTTGTTTCGCAAGAGACGGAAACATTTATTGCAAAGAAGATTATTACAGGTGAGTGATATTTTTCGGGAGAACCGATCGGGGATGGTCCAAGTCTTTGGGGGGAAAAGAATAATTTCACTTTTTCTCCTATATTCAAATGATATGCATAAAATTCTGATGTACGGTGCGCAGATCGTGTTTCAAAGGTATATTTATACCGGCATATCTACTTTAGTCTGAAACTGGTCTGAGGGTAGTTTTTCCGCTTGTACATGAGGGCGAAAAAAGGAGACCGAGAGTTGAGGTAGAAGCTGAGGACTGTCGCGCATTGATTCAACTCTCTAGAACGCTCTCTCTAGCTTTCCCTCCTCCCTCCATCCCTCTCCCTTTTACCACCCCTCTCCGTTTCTCTCCCTTCTCAATTCTCTCTTTTCTCTTCTCTTCTCTTTCCTCATGGTCTTTGCTCTCACCACGTCCGTCGAGAGTCTTGCTGCTCTTCGTGAATATATTCAACGTCCTTCCATTCCACTTTGGTAGACGCAAGAAGTAGAGGACGCGGAGGCGAGTGATATATTCACAAACTTGTTTCTCTGCTCTAAAGTATGACTCTCGGTAGTCAACGTTTCCTCAATTTAAAACGGACTGACTGAGGCCAAAAACCTGAACGAATGATTATCGGTATTTATGCATTATGTATACGTAAAATGCACCCCAGCTATGCACCACCGAGTGTTTAAGTTTTCGATCTATTCGAGAAAAATTTACTTGCTTTTCATCATTTTTCATATGCGCTCATATAAATTGCGAAAATATCTTTACACCTCCACACCGAATCGCAAGATCGGCTTTCACCCATCCCCAGCTCATCTGCCCTTCTTTTTTTTCCGATAGATATTTACGTACTAAATACTCACATACTTTCTTCCAATTAGTAGGATATTTCCTAAGCGTATAGATGCCGCTACTCTTCGCGTAATCTTGCAATGATATTTCACGGATGAACTTCCTTATATCCCTAGGGACTCCCTCGTCGTTTCACTTATTGAGTCCCTCAGCAGTATGGGGGAAAAAAGAGAAAGAAAGAGAATTTTTTTGGAAACTAGAGTCTCGTTAAAAACCCCGGAAAATACCTATTCGAAAAAAAAATGGACCACTTGAGTGAGCCCTATAGAGACTTGTGGATAACATCTTGAACATATAGGTTTACCTATACTAATATATGCAAATGATTTTACAGATCGATGTGTGATTTAGATACTCCACAGACGAATATATCCTGAACTTGTGTACCAATTTGACACATTAATCGCGAATATATCGAGCCGCAGTGGCCCAGGGCGTCCATTTCGATGCAGATAATCTCTGTACAAACAATATACCCGCCTACACGAAGCAATGAATACTCGCAGAGTGATAACGGTCACTAATCACGATCGAATGAATGGTCGTAAATAAAATGGCAAAAATATCGTAATTATCATGCACTAAAATTTTCCCCTGCACTCAAAAAAAGGATTCGATTGTATATAAGTAGAATGACAAGTCGCAGTGCAGCAGATAATTATAATCTTATAAAACAAATGCAAAAACCATGTTGAATTTTTCTCCCGTTCTATTCTTTTTTTTTTTTTTTCCTTCAGTTTTATACATCTAGTATGGGTGTATAGGTATAATGCCTACACTCAGCGGTGTATTTTGGTCGTCGATACAGCAATACTGCGGCCAGCGAAGCCTTTCAGTATTTATTGAGGTAGTATGAATTTGCATAGAAGCGTCAGTTATATTCCGGTGGACCACACAAAATGTCTACTAATGGCCGTCTGCTCTTCCCCCCTACGTATCTGGGGATCTTAAATTCCACCCGCATTGGGTAACACGCTGGATAAGTCACTGCGGGGTGATTTACAACGGTCTTAGGTGTCGAGGCGTCGAAAGGCGTCGCTTCGATGCTGCTGCTGCTGCTTCTTCTTCCCCACCGGAATCTCCCTCATATTTCCAGCTAATACCTGCGACAAAACCACAAAAGGGTGGAAAATATTCCGTCAAAATCAACCGTCACGCACATCATACACCATGCACGTATAGTATCAGGGAAGGCAAAGACAAAACGAGGTATAATAAACTAGGTAGATCAACTTTCGGAAAAAATCAACGGCTGTGGTCTCAGAAACTTTTTAATTTCCTCGGTAAAAATATTAAACATTTTCAAAAACGTTTGCGTAGCTATTTGCCACTATATTTTGCGCGGAGAAACGTCACGAATTCTTCAACTAAATTAGACTACAACCTATAGGAGTTACGCGGGTAAATAATCTTGAATGAACGAACGGATGAATGAGGAGGAAAAAAAAAAAATGAATCGCGAAATAAGTCAAGTAAATTGGGGTCGTCTCTTTTGGAATTCTCTTCTGTACCTTCGTACGCGCATACCCTATACTCATCAAATCTAATCGGAATAGACATACGCGATAATGAACGACGTCGCGTGCATTGCGACTAGGTGTATCTGGTAGACTTAATCGTGTTAGTTGCATATTTGAACAACAAAATTAGTTTGTTGCATTACAGATTACGTAATAGTATTTGTACTTTAGATATGCACGTGTACATATAGGTATTGAAACATCGAAGTTATACTCGTATTTACTAATGCCGATGGTATATAGGACTCTCGATGCATAGTACGGGAAGTTTATACATATGTAAACGCGATGTCAGCGAGCGTACATACCTGATATTGTATATATAGGTATAAATGTATAATTATAATATAAATGTTATACAGTATAGTTTATATACCTTCGGTATCATAGGTATACGTACGGAGCCGCATAGATTGGATGCGTAATTAATGTGCCGATTGGCGACACCGCGCGACTCGTGTACTTCGAATCGACGAGTCTTATACACAATGTACTTACAACCGGCGATATGTGACGGTCTTACAACCTGCACTAACGTAGCTGCATCGGTACCTACACTATTTCTATCTCCCTCTCTCTCTTTTAACTCCTTAATTACATCCCATCAACTGATGCATTATGCGTCTATTATATGCCACCGTATTATTAGAGTTTGCATTTTTGCAAACAACAAATTCAAAATTACGCGCTTTTTGGATCAGTAAAAATTTAATTACACTTTGTCAAAAATTCTGGAGTCTAGAGAAGGTTTATAAAATGTAATGTAGATTAATTTTTCGAGCTGTGTATAATAAATGAATATTTAGGTCTATACGTACGGCGTTGTTGCACCTCGGATGGATAATAATGTAATCCTGCGTATAAATTTTAATCGTTGTTGCATACAGAAAATTACAGTAATTTCATATTGTCCTAATGGGTTATTCTCACGCACGGAAAATACATGTAACTTACAGTAATACGGGGCAGTTCTCGACGTAATAGGTAGGCATAATAGTATTGTTAATGCATAAACTTATGAATTTCAATCCAGTAATACGTATAGAAAGATTGCAATCTCCCCTCTCGTTACCTACGCTTCATACATATATATATATATATATATACATATATATATGTATCGTACATCCACCATAATTCAACTTCTCAAGAGAAGTTCGCGACTTCAGAAGACGCGATAGATTTTAATCACGTGATCTCGACACTCTTAAAAATTATTATCATCAATTTTATCATCGTTACGCGTACTCCGTGATTTTTATTCTTTAACAATTTATTGATATTATTTAAGAATTGGCACAACTATAGGTGTATAATATATTAGCATTGCATGATTTCTTCCGATAAGGTTTTGTTGCTCATATGTAATGAAAATATAATTATTATATGTATAAACGTACTGCAGTTAATATTCGAAGCGTGAAACTTGAATTAAAAGTCACGCTTTTCGTTCTTAGCATTTTATTGTCTCATATACATACAATCTACGCAATGCTACCACATACCCATATACTATACGTGTACATAGCAATTATTTGAGTAAAAGTAATTACAGAATTAATTTCGCCACGATTTATCTTTTACCCCTCCGGGCTCCGGGAGCACGCGTGTATATAATATGGATGTACCTCAGAGTAGGTATCGTATAGGTGTATAACCACGATATTACACGCATCTACATACGTCAACGCTTAGGTAGAATGTGAAAAATCATCAGAGAATCGTGCGTCGAGTTACGTTGAAAAGTGGATAATTGCACGTTTGGTTGAAAGTGGCAATTAAATGTATAATAAAATGCATCACGTGCGAAATTGTTTCCAACACGCGTTTTGTCTGTATGACTATAAAAATTCTAAAATACACCCGGTAACGTTATGGTGAAAATAAAAATCTACCGGTTGATCATTTCAATCGCGCGGTGAAATCGATTTAAGAAAAAGAAAAAAAAAAGTTCGAATGAAGATACTCGATTTTACAAGTTTTCGAAAATTATTCAACACCTAAGTTATAACCTTACCCCGTAAACGTGTATGCGAACATGATATAAGATAGATTGTAAGCGATGCAATATTACGAGGAGGTTGAAAAGTATTAGTTTTGCGAAGGAGAACGAGAGAGGAAGCGCCTGGCTCGTATCTTTCTGGTTCGTTACTGAGGAAAACAACAAGACACTCCATGCAATATGCAACAATACAATACACCGCGTTGAATCTATAGGTATGTAACGTATACCTTCGTCCCTCTAGACTCCGCACCCTCTTCTTCTTTTTATTTTTCTTATTCTTGTTCTCCTCCCTCTCTTACTCTTCTCGTATTCTTCTTCACGGCGATACCTATACCTACGTATACCCATAGAATCCGTATAATACGATCCGCGAGTTTTGCGCCGTTGGTCCCGTCCCGGCATTGTTAAGTATTTTAAAAACGGCAATATAAGACTCTTATAAACCCGCGGTATACGTATAGGAAAGATGCATAGAGTGTGTACGCGATGCCGGAATTGTGGAATTGTAAGAAACCTCCGTATAATGCAAACGCGAGCATATTATAAACGAGGATGGCAAAAATATAATTTATATATATCTGTTTCTCTACCACAATTACGTATATCTGTAGCACGGGTTGAAAATTTTTCGAAAAAAGGGCTTCCGACTACTACACGGAGCGATGAGGGCGAAACATAAAAATCTACCCTTAGAAAAAAAAAAAATGAAAAATGCATGAATACAGAAAGAGATACGAGACACAGAGGATATGGGCAGCATTGTCCGCCATTTCTGGATATCTCGCGTATGCGCCGTGGACTCGCGGAACAAATATTATATGTCTTTCAATTGAAATATAAAATGGAAGATATATTTCCACGGTGCGCTGTCCTATTCAATACGCATTACAGTTTTTTTTCAAATTTCCACCCGTACACACCCTACGCACGAACGTTTCATGAAAGTAATAATGAAAAAGTGTATAAATAAATGGAAAAAAAAATAATAATAATTTTTTACAGATTATTTGCAGTTTCAAGATGCGCGCGTTGCAGGGCCGGTATTTCCGCATCCGAGTTAGTGATGCGCGCTCGAGATCTCGTCTACCACGTAGCTTGTTTCACATGTGCTTCCTGCGGAGTACCTTTGAATAAAGGTGACCACTTCGGTCAACGAGAAGGGCTCGTATATTGCAGGTAATAAATATTCCCAAGAGATAGATAAATTGCTCGTTCCACGATTTTTTCATCAAATAAATACATAATACCTAATAAGGAATACGTATATCGATCCATCAATCGATCCACCACATACTATATACACGGCTCGAATGTATAGATAATAATAAATTAGACGTACTTCCTGTTTCTAATTCCTCTGCGCCCTCCATATCAGGCCTCACTACGAGCTTATCTGCTGTGCCGCGGATTACAGCAGCGCAGGAGGTAGCGTCGACGATATCGGATCCCCTGGAGTATCACCAGGTCCCGCTTACTTCAGCGCCGCTGAACAGAGTCCGATTCCCGGTGGTGGCGGTCAGAAAGGAAGACCCAGGAAACGGAAACTATCGGACGCTACTGGATCTGAGCTACCAGTCACCATGCGTCTTGCCGCCGGTGCACTAGGTGAGTCCGAGACAAACCTGCAAAAAACGGAACGAAAAAAAAAAATTGCTGTGACTGTCCTGTTATTTTTACACCTAATAAAACTAGCTACTTTGTTTCTCCTATATATATTTTACACCGATTGAGCGTACAACGAGAACAATTATTTCCTGTAATATTAAGTGATGCGAAGTTATGAGCAGGGGGTGAAAGCTCAATACTACAGAGGGTTGTAAAGTGTAATTGGCCGGGTGGCAAGCGTTCCGTTTTTAAAAGTTGAATCTAAACAGAGAAAGAAAGGAACGACAGACCGATCCCTGCAGACTCTCGTACTGCCGGTACGAAGTAGAAGAATATATACCAAGTTCCATACACATATATACCGCCCTGCAGCGCCACTGATTCGACAGATTGAGGGCGCGTATTATTTGCCTGGCAATGGATCTCCACTCCAATCTTCGAGGCAGAGTAAACATTTGGTTGATATTATAGTACATGTACTACAGATATCATGCACACGTATAGCTAAATTATATAAGGTATATACGTAGATATATAGGTGGAGAAACGCTGCCCTCTAGAGGAAACGATAAAACATGCAGACTGCCGAGCGACGGAAGAGCGAGAGGGAAACTCGAGAGGGGGTGGAACTTGCGAATTATTAACGCTGGGTAAAGTTTGCCCAGACGCGAAGTAAAACCGGGAAAACGAATTCTGAAACCGGATTTATTTATGTAGTTATTACCCTTTGTGTCTCGATATCGCGCCGTATATGTACAACAACCTTCAAATTTTTACTCGTGAAATATAAAACTGAATTCCCAACCGATTAGATTGGACCTCGAGAAGAAAAATTCATTTCTCGATATGAAAATCTGATCCCTCGTCGCAGACAAAATTCCACAAACGTCGTCGTGAGGGCGAAAAAAATTGTGCTTCAATGGATGCATTTATCGAAACGCGTGTCGAAAAATTTAGGAAGTGAAAATTACGGATGTTAAAGTACCTACGTATATTACACGCGAGGAAGGAATTAAAAATCAACGTCGTTTTAAGTTCTGCGTTCCGAAGAATCGTATGATATACAATACAAGTTATAGGAACTCCCAGAGGAATTTCTGCGGCGATTATGATGATGATGACGATGATCGGATCGCGGTTGACCTCGTCGATTTCTTCGTATGGCTGGAGTTACACAAAAGATGATCGTCACCGACCCGAGCATCTGTGATATATCGAGTTAAAAGACTATAACACGAAAAATACGAGGACCTGATTCGTCTCGACATCAGACAGAACAGAGCATCGGTGATCTCTTCCGAAGCAGCACGCGTTTTATTCGCGGCACATACACGATATGCTATATCTATACACATAATTGCACCAGTTTTTTGTACCTCGAGAGATGAACGAACCGCGCGCGGCGCGTTGCGACGAAACTGTCCCCATCTTATGGTGCTTCGGAAACAGAAACAACCTCAATAAATATAACATATTATACAGCTTATATGTGTCCGTGTCCACCTCAGTCAGTCGAATCCTTCACCCCTTTTATTTTATTATTTATCTTTTTTCCTTCTTTTCTTTTGTTTCCAGTTGGAGATCGTCCGGATCGCTTCTCTTCCTCGAATCGTTTTATTCGGATCGTTTCGATCAGCTGCGGTATATAACGGCAAAAATTACCGCTCTCGTTTCACCCTTTTATATTCCGCACATAATCAATCTCCCTCAATCTCCGTACATAAATATAGCTATACCTATACGTATTATGTATATATATATAGGTATACTCGAAGGTTAACAAGGCGTAACAGATTCGCCAATAAGTTTCAATTAGTCGATGATGATACCTTATAGCGCGCCTAAACTAAATACTCTCATGGCCATTATAAATAACGGGAACCGTTCCCCGATCGGTGTAACGTGATGTAGGAGGAAGAGAAAGAGAAGAAGGGGAGAACCTTTTCGAACAATTAAGCGCTGGTTAAACGCGCTCACGTATTGCCTGTCACCGATTATCACGCATTCGGTTCTCCGCGCCCGTTAGCCGCTTCCTGATCCTCGACGGTGCCGCAAGAAAATCGGGCGCTCAACTCATTTCATTAGTCCTTTTTTCCCCCTCATGGTTTTCAGGGTCCCGATATCCCAAAAACTCAATCATCCAGATTCGTACGTAATTTGCAATAAATTTATTACCTCAAACAATTTCAGATACTCAACCTGCATGATCCCCGCGCGGCGCGGTCGTATCTATTCTAAAAAAGTAATAAAAAAATTGAAAAAAAAAAAAAAACTGAAATAAAAAGTAAAACGTTTGTGCTGCGGATAATTTAGTCGTGTCTGAAATTTGTCGGGATTAATTTAAGGAGTTATAAGCAGCTACCGGTGGCTGGAATCGCCCTGAAGAAAGTCTATATACTGATCAGTTACGGGATGCCTTTGGATGGAAGGTTTAGCAGCGCAGCATCCCCCGGGAGAAACTCCCGATCTCAGTAGGGACCGGGCTGCGCGTTCATGACAGTGACAGATGGGTATCGGCCCGTAGATGCATTGATTGGCCGCTCCTCCGGTAAAAGAATGCTGCACCGACCAATGCGTGCCTTCAGCCCTCGACGGGCACGGAATGGCCGCGCGCCGACGACTGAATTCACCTTTTACCTGTATATATGTATACTTACCTATATCCTATATAGATATACATCTCCTTATTTCTTTCTCGCTCGCTCAGCTACGTACCCACAGTTTTTCTCCTTCTCTTTTTCTCTCCGTTTATCGAAAATTTATAATATACGATCCCTCCCGCACCGCGCGCTGCTATCGCGTATACCACCATATATTTCTCAACGTGGTAGTGTCGAACACAAACATCCCTATATAAATTTCTACAAGCGTTAAATTGGTGCAGCTTATATTGTACACCTGACCAAGGATAGGTATATCATCAGAATCGAAACTGTAAACGGTTTTTCTACATACACTTCGATCCTCGACAGGATTTTTTATGTCCTTTTTTTCATATACCTTAGGAAATCGTTCCAGTGACGTCAAAAGCTGGATTTCACATCTCAATAATTCCGTCAAAAAAAAAAAGATACATTACAACAGTGCGATACAAGATTATTTCCGGGTAATGATCGTTATACCTTACCACCTTGATAATTTTTCACGTAGGTATTCATCGATATTTATTTTTCATCACACTTATATTGGACACATGCCGATCTTTCGAGACGTGAAACAGGTGTGGTTAAGATATATTATCTATCCTCATAAAGTGGCATCGTCGAATGCAGGTGTAGAGGATCATATGCACGGATTCTGTGTCAAGATAAAAAGACAGGGAGAGATGCATGCGTAGTAGACGTACGACAAAACGTTTTGTGTTTTGATATATCTTTGGGTGGGGCAGTATATTTTTTTAATCTTATTTTCCATTCGCGAGTCTCAGGTAATTCAGAAATCAAAACGCCGATACAGTCGCCATAGAAAAGAAAAAAAAATCCGAAAAGTTCTGATCAAAAAAAGCAAAATATTTTGAGATAAAAGTGTCGACTTTGGAACAGGTGCCTATATAGTTGTTTCTGCACTCATATACGGTCAATGTCCGATGATCGTTGGATTGAAGCGCACATAAGCTTTAGGATGAGAAGGGAATAAGAATCAAGAGTAGGAGGAGCAGAACAACGACTAGCTACCGTGAAACGTAGTGTAAAGAGCTCTCGATCGAGGCGTACACCACCGACTCTCCCTCTAGAGCAGCAGATCGTCGCGTTCTCCGATACGTTTGTATGTATAAGTCGCGACGTGGTGGTAACAGCAGCGGCAGCAGCAGCGGCAGCGGCAGCAGCGGCAGCAGGAGCAGCAGGATCAGCGGCGAGGTCTGCTGGGTTTTAGTCTTATTCGAAACTTGTTTTCTCAATTGAATTCAATGGTTATCCACTGTCGTGTTATTTATTAGATTGACTCTTCGAGTGCCTCGCGGTACCTGCACTCCGTTGCTACTCCTCCTGCTCCTGCTCCTGCTGCCGCTGCTGCTGCTGCAATGCATTTCATGCCAAGAGACCGCGCTGCATCGTCGTTCCCGTGCACTGTACTCCTATAGGTATTTATATATATACAAACTTTTCTCTTCTCGTCCCTCCGCAGGACTCTGGGTGGTCATCCAACGCTGGCTACTGCACAGACCATGTAAAACCTCAACACGCAACCTCTTGCCAACAACTCTGCTTCGTTTTCCATCCCGGCAGAACTGCTGATACCGATATATATAGTGCACGTACATAATCTGCATGTATACAATATCATGCTCTACCTATATAGTACAAAATTAACGTCCTTGTTCAGCGTCATCATGTACTTTAATTTAACACAAACATATTCCTTGTATCACTTGCTTCTGCATCCCTGAATTTGGTCCCCCTGCAAACAACTTTTACCTCCTTTTTCTCATAGATTTTTTAAAAAATCACCACTACTTTTTGCAGAAATATTTATCAGTCGATCGTCTATTATACGGGCGGACTGTGTAGAAAATAGATAAACAAAACAAAATACAAAGCGACGAAAGAAAAGAAAGTAACGTACAGGATTCTAAGGTATATACCTTGGACATAGACAAAGTGACAGGATACCAGACACAAGTCTACTGTACGCATATCGCGTGCGTAAGGTATCCTTGTTTCAATTGTAAAATATTTATGTATACTATATCTATATATAGGTATAAACGCCTGTGTACATGGGGGGGAGGGGTTACGCAATCTAGCAGTAATTGGCCGCGTAAGCGTTACGTTTATTGCGTTACGTTACGTTGAGCGTTACGTTGTTCATGTAGACCGTGCAACCTGATCAAGCGGGTTATATGCCGCACGCTGTTCCGCAATGCCACCTGAATTTAAAAAATGAGGAAGTACGGAAAAGAGTCGCGGATTATTACGAGTGGACTAAAAAAGCAAAAGAAATTAAAAAAAAAGAAACACACAAAAAAATGTTACGTGCTCGCACATAATTGTCAGTCCAGATCGATCTATCCGAAGATCATTGTCGTCGTATATGAGCCGGTGGTAGTGCGGCGTAGCAGCTGCCCAAAAAGCTGCATTTTGTGAAGTTATCGGATCATTACGATTCGAAACGTAGCAAGTACAAAAGATAAAATCACTTCGAATTCTAAACTACCGCCGCATGATCGATCAAGGGATCTTGCGAATTTTATATGATAACCCTGTACAAGAATTCAGGAATAATGGGTGCACCCGGTGCATTCCATCGTCCTTTATTCTCTTTCATATTTATTTATTCGTTTGTTAATTCTCTTGTTTTCTCCTCTTGCTCATATCGATGTATTTTCAAGCTCATTTCACGTTCTCGTTACGATTTGATCTACACAAAGCAGATAACTGTTCGATACTTATTCCCATAAAATGATCGATCATCGCAGTTCCCCAAAATCGACAGTCTATAATTCGGTCGACCAAACTGACTCGGATATCGATCGCGTTCTTGACCAACCGATCTTCGACTTGTGTGTATGCCTGATGTACATAATATTTATCTATAATGCCGATTTCAAAAGTCGTGTATCGTTGATCGATCACATCGGTTACAGCATATCGTTCGAATGGCCGAACCGTTTCTATATTTATCCTTTTTTTCACCGCCTGCACCTGTACTCATTTCTTCCTCGATCCGTAAATCGTTGTTTTCATCTCTAAACAAGAATGATCGATGGACATCGGATCGAGTAGGATCAGGCAATCTATCGTCGATCGTCGAATCGAACAATTGGCAGTTTAATATGAATCGATCAATGCATGATTTTTCTAGATCGGTACCCAGTTTACAACCGTTTCGTAAATAGTTCATGTAGCCCGTCAAAGGACGCACTTCGCCATTCCTGAGGAGCAGCTGTTACTTCCATATTTTATGGAGAGAAATTTTTTTATTTTTTTTTCTTCTAGATTGTTTTTTCATTTTCTCCTTTTCTTATTCACCACCATTCCTTCTTTTACTCGGCGCTTTTTTTTTATACTCGTTGGATTTATTTAAGCAGCACGTGTCTCTTTGTAATTCCACTTTGCAAGCTGCAGCAGCAGCATTCGCGGGTTTGTCCTGCGCTGTATATACCGTTGAAGCATTTCAAGTTTCTCCTCGCAATGTTGATCTCCTGGTTCGTGACAGTGTCCCAGAATTCTAAGTATGCTCGATCCATTCTTACAGTATATCCACCTCTTTCCTTATTCTCGTTCTTTCTTTTTCTCCTTCCTTTTATATATTCATGATTTTTTCCATCGGATTCCTTGTTGTACATGTTCACTGAGACTCGCGATGTAATTCGACGCCAAAAAAGCGCGCATTAGGTTCAAGAGTATTATATGCGAATAAAATCCGATCACGTTAGATGTTATTCCAAATTTGTCCGTGCAAATTGCTTTTACTTTGTGTAAAATACCTGCGAGCTGATTCAGACGCGCAACTATTGCAGGTCATATATATTAAGTCACCTGACAGCTCCATATTTATAAGGAGAGATCGTGCGATGAAATTAAATGCAATTCACGCCGTGCGTATACGAGTCATCGAAAATAGTAAAAAACACCAAACTGAAAATACATCATTGAGATGCAAATGTTCACACGATTTCAGAATTGCTTCACCCAAGCGAGCTTTCCTCGTCGATGGAATCGTTGACGGCGTACGACGCGTCCGTCGGATCTCCTGGTTCCGTCCACCAAAGTCAAAGAACAAAACGAATGCGCACGAGTTTCAAACATCATCAACTGAGAACGATGAAAAGTTATTTCGCCATCAACCAGAACCCGGACGCAAAGGATCTCAAACAGTTGGCCCAAAAAACAGGATTGTCGAAGCGCGTCCTTCAGGTAGAAAAAAACATGATACTTAAATTAAAAGGGGGGTGAACGAGATCCAGATTAAAAAAAATGTCGTATGCAACAGGCGATTTTTGACGGGGTCGTTATAAAATGAGGAAAAACTCTTTGGAGAAATGAAAATGCAATTAACCAACTTCCTTTTCTTTTCCGCACGATATTACAGGTCTGGTTCCAAAACGCGCGGGCAAAATGGCGTCGTAATATGATGCGTCAGGAAGGTGTAGGAGGTGGAGGTGGCGGTGGTGGCGGCGGCGGTGGCGGCGTAGGATGTCCAGGAACACCAGTTTCCTCGAATCAAGGAGGTCCCCCCAGCGTCGGTCCGAGTTCTAGTCTTTTGGGGGACAGCAACAGCCTCCCCCCAGCCTCGATGGAGGAACTCCACGCTCTTCACCATCTTCATTCCGGCGTTTCCTCTCAAGTATCATTCTCTGATCTTTACTGACGTCGGTTTGAAACGGAGGAGGACAACTTTGGCTCCCTCCCCAACCACCTTGGCTAGATATTTGACGCGATAATTCTATCCAAGATGGTGGCCGAAACCACAAACAACAAAAAATTGAGACGAAAAAATAAGAAGAAACACACGCGCACCTCGATACCTTTTTTTCTTCTCTCAAACGTCCGAGTATCAAAATCGAAAGAAGGACTCGATCGCGTCGACACCTGCAGTAAGGTTTCGATTTCTATTTATCGATAAATTTATATAGTATTCTACTGCGCGCCTTCGATGCTCGAAGATAAAAAGAAAAGAGACTATAAGATGAAAGATTATCTGCGAAGATTATTTGTCGAGATAAGACCGTACGCGGCACTTACTGTGGTAACTTATATATTAGGATATATACCTATACCCATATACCAATTTCGATAGAAACGTGTATATCTCTACCCTGATGCATCATGTATAATACGTGAATCGAAAAAAGTTGCTCGTAATCTTACTCTTAGATTATGAAATCGAATCATGATTATTATTCGCTATTTCATTGTATAAACTGCAAAATTATATTACCTACCATTGTTGTTATTATTTCAATTGATATTGCCTAGGTATTTAGTATTATTTATCTCATAAAATTACCGTTAGTTTCACGTCGTATTATATGTAACATGTAAAACAGAAGTGATATCGAAATAGTTCCACGCAGTTTCCGAATTATTAATTAATTATTATCCAGAATATATATAAATAACAATAATATATACATATATATATATCTAAATTTATACATATATAGGTGATATACATATTACAATAATAATATCGTGGCAAATACATGAATTCTAACCGATCTGTATGATAAAAATAAAAATTAACTACGTCCTATTCGTTAGTCGTTATGCGGTATATAAATACATACATATGTGCCGGATATGTAAAAGTCGGAATTTGGTGTTAAATTTGTACTAAAGAAACAAAAAATTAGGATACTGATAACGATATGGTATATTGATTACACGAATCATCATTGTTTAGAATAATAAAATAATATATACGTATTGAAAAAAAATTATGAAGAAAATTATTATAACACGAAAATCTACGATCCCTAGTGCGTCCATATTGGAAACTGCAATTAGGCTAATATAACGACTTGCGATGCCACAAAAAAGTAAAAAAAATAAACCATTGCATCCACACATGGCTATCAATTTTAAATATGATAGTTAATATATCTGTATAATTAATATATCTGTGCCAAAGTTTACGGGTTTATAAAACATATTGAATATAGTCAAGATGGATGTATAGAACTTGCAGGCAAAGTTATCATAGGGGTGCTGATATAGTGAATGTATTTGATGGTGGCGTATATACCGGGTATAAAAAAAGAGAACGTAATGTATAATTATTATAGGATTACATGTGTAATAAATCGTCGGTCTAATACGAAATAAAAATATACGATATCTTCAAAACTACAAGAAAATTAGAAAAAAAAAAACGGAAATAGAAAAACCGCAAGACATAAAGTTGGTGAAATTTTTTCGTCGCCCTTGAGAGCCCCATTTAATCAATTGTGCAATAAACGAAATACTCAATTAACTATAATACCCTGGGAAATTTTGGCAGAAAATATTGTCCACCAATTTGAATGATAAATAAATTTTTCAATCTGTAATTGCAAATTAAGCTCGAATGTAGAGAATAGCAGGTGATCAGTAAGCGCAATTTTGTTTCCTTTTCCTGCAGAAATTATCACAAGTCCGTTCGAGGTTCAAGTTTAACCAGCGGGCAAAGTAAGTAAATATACAAGCATGTCATACCTATCTGTGCATGTAATATTGTGTACTTATATAAAATATACGTGTACATAAAACGTAGTAAATATCAGGGGCAATTTTTATCGAGTGAGTGTAAAGCAAATGTAAAGCAAAGCGAGAAGTGATATACGTACGGGTTGTACGACGACGTTCCATAGAACCAAATGCTGCTGTTACTGTTTGAGGTGCATACCGTATATTTTGTTCTCGCTCGTATAAGTTAATTTTCAATCTATATGCGGACTGAACGTGCGTTAGTCGCGTTTGTTGAACGAAGAGTTAGGTATTATATGCGCTCTTTCGTTCCTCGAGATCCTTTAGCTGCTCCTTGCTCTCTGCTGTTTCAGAGCTGCTTTAAAGAGAAGTTCCTTCCTTCATACTAGGTATACACTCCTTCTTCTCGGCATACGACTTAGCGTCGTTTGCCGCGACGACGCGCCATCGAAATGAAGAAATTGAGATCCTCGTTAATATTTAATGAGCTCGAGACACAAGGCCCGTTGGGCCCAACGGCCTACCCTACCCTTACTATATCCTTCTACGCTTATTATACTTTGCATAAACGCGTACTGAAACCACCAGCATATCGCGTGGAGGACTTCTAATAAGGATCCTCGGAGAGCAAACGTTAAATGAAACTTTACTACTGCGTAATCTTCAATGTAGAATATTATCCAGGATAACAAATGAAAGAAAAAGGAGCCAGCTGTATAAATTTCCGAATATCCCCTCTTTCTATCAGGGTACCAAATTCAAAAACCGATGACGCTGAATACGTCTGAATCCGCGAACTAGGGTATAAACTTTATTAAAAAAATCAGTTTATTAAAAAACAAAAATGAATTAGTCAGAAAGTGAATAGTCCTTCGGCTAAAAACGCATACAATAAATAAATGTCTCATAAACGTATGGTGGGAGAGAAAAGGGCCTAAAGGAGAAGAGAAATAAAAGTAGGGGAAAAAAATGGTCTGCAATTTCTGGAGCGTGATAGACGATTAAAATGGTTTCGTAAATCGACCGAATACCATAAGTGAGTCCCGAGGGTCACATATCCAGAGGTATCGCAGGATTTCGCGATGTTTTGCGGGGAGCAGGAGAAGACATGGATGAGTTTGAAAAATGAAGGAGTATACATAGAAGGAGGAGTGAGGGATAGGCGAGGGTGAGAGTATAGTAAACTGCATCGCGGAATATCATTCTGAAATATATATGGCATAAAGGAGGAGGGATTTAAGATTCCTATCTGATCGTATGGGACGCATGCGGATCGAGGATCCTGTGGAGCGCGCGCGGCGTGTTGAAGAGTGCAGCGAAGTCGCGGACATATCGGTATTCCCACCATTTCTTCAGAGTCATTAACAACGTTAAAAAGTGGGCCAATTTTCGGTAATTTGTACGCAATGCCGCAGGACGAATCGGTAGTTTGTGCAGCAGCGGTCCGACCTGCTTTGCACTAAAACGGCAAACGGCGACGTCAGAGACAGCAGCAGCCGCAGATTCGATGTATAGTTGACTGACTGACAGAGATGCACGTACAGATCGAAAGACGTGGAATATAAGATAAAGATGAAAAAAGAAGAGATCGGTGAGAGTGAGAGAGAACGAGGGATATAGTAGGCGGAAAGAACAAGAAGGAGGAAACGTCGCGGCGTCGCGGTTCGGTCCCGATGGCGTCTTTTGTTCTGTCAAACGTCGGAACGCCAACCGTAGAGAGCTGCCGTTCCAGCCGACGCGACGTTCACCATCGCGTTCATCCCGTTCACCCATTTCAAACATTCACTCGTTCACCACCGGGTCCCGGTCCTCCCCCCTGCCTTCCTCGTGTGCAACCCGTTCACTCGCGATCTCAAAGTTTTTATTCGTGGGACCCTGTCGCCGACTCTGAAGGGACCACGGTGCTTCCTCTCTTTCCCTTTCCCGCTTCTTCTTCTCCTTCTTAGTCTCCTTCTTCTTCCTCCCATCCCCCAGAACAAACCAGCGACTTCTTCTCCAGCAGTGATATAACGTATATTCCTATATACATAGGATATATGCTGAGGCCACACCACAAGAAGAAGAACAAGAAGAAAAAGGGCAGTGCCCAGCTGCTGCAGTGGTCAGCCATCGCATTCGACTTTACTACGTTTTATACACGTTTATAAACTTGCCGCCGAAAATGACCTCGCGCAGGAAGTATAAAATACGATAACGTCCCTTTTTTTTATAACACCATTTGACGATCGCTAGATTGCCTTTCAAGTTCAACCCCGATATATTGAGGGGATACTTTTGCTCTTCGCCTGAAGATTGAAATATGGAATTAGCAGTACCTGGTATCTAATTTCTTCCCTTTTTCGTGTTTTTTTTTTTTGTACAGCCGCTTTTAAAGGGGATTTCATGCAACATTAGGGCTCCGAATCGGTGAATATGTGTAAAAAGCAAAGCGAATAAAAATACAGACTTGAGAAGAAGAACAGAAAGGAGAGGAGCGAAAAGACGAATAGTGTACATGGATCTCGGTTATTAGAGACAGTTTACGATAACGTCGATCGGATCGCGGGTGTGTGTGTGAGTGAGAGAAATGCGCGTGCATCTGAAGTCTACGCATAACATACAGGAGCCAAGGGATATATTATATCCCTATCAATAAATCGGAGAAGAAGCTTTAAGAGTGTATATCAAGGAATGGAAGAACGTCGAAGAAATAGGGTGGCAGGATTCTTAAAGAGAACCGGGGGTTAAAAGACAGATAGCCAAGTTCTGGATGCAGAAACTTATAGCGCATTACAATCCAGGATGCACGATTCTTGTAGAAGAGTTTCTCGCCGTATAGTTTGAAAAATCGCGTTTCTCCGCCATGGAGGGTAGGTATAAGGTAGGGTGTATACGCCGGAGATGCGATATACCTCGCATCGAACAGCGTGCAGCTATATAGCGGCAGATGCTGTTGCATATGGAGAACAGAAAAAGAAGGTAAAATGGCTCCTCGGTGGACTGGTCCCCGGCATTGTCCTCCCGAGGCTCCGTTGTAAATAATGTCTCCTGAACGAGTGGTAGGTATAGTATACTATAGGTAGGCAGAGGTGAACGGGAGGAGAGCGAAAGAGGACCTCGTGCTTTGGTCGGGACCTGGAGCCTCGGGGCCCGGCAGAACCTGTCGCACTACGTTGGCCGCCGTGGCTGCTGCTGCTTTTGCTGCTGATGTTGCTGATGCTGATTCGGCCTCGATGCCCTTTAGTTCTTCGATTCCATTGGCTACGTCGAGGTACGATTATCTTTTGTTCATTTTTCAACACTCGATCTTCCGCGCCCAGCACAAACTCTCTCGATAACTTTTTACGCCGATCACCTCTGGAGCAAGTATATATCTGTAGGTATACATACGTACGAAAGGTATTCACCATGTATTCTTATACGGTATTTTACAGGAGAAAATTGCACGCGAACCAACTTCCGGCCTATACTCGCTTTTTCATCTCATCTCGACTTTAAAAATTTCTTTCATTCAGATACACGGGTGACGACCTTACGGAATACTGATTAACTGACACAAAATTTTTTTAGATCTTGAACTCCGAGATGATCACACTGTCAGAAAAAAGCAAGAAAATCAATTCTCAAAATGGTGGAACGACTTTTACGAAACCTCTTTGGGCGTTGACATAACTTTGCCCGGGAGAATTGTGAGCCATTGATGACGGTGAATGGAATCATAGAAGTATATGTGGATCGTTCTATTTCTTCAAAACTTCATAATTCCTTTTTTGCTTGGTATTTTTTTTTTCAACCCCATTTTCAATTTCAATTCTCGATCCTCTATTTTCATACATTCCCTCGCTCTGCTGAGATAGATTACATCCAGCGGGCGAATCGGTTATTCGTGTATCGACCATTTTTACTTTTCTTTTATTCATTTATTTTTTCATGCTGTATTCGCCTCTACCAATACCACGTCCTTTTTCACCTTTTTCGACGCTTCTTATCTTTGTTTTATACGCTTTTTCGCTCCTACAGCAGCAGCAGTTCCTTCTGGCCGTTGGTGGTGCGGCAGCAGGATCGCGCTATAAGCTATAAGCGCGCGGAGAGAGATTCTTTGTTTGCGATGGTTCCACAAGAGCATGAGGATACGCGGGGAAAGAATGGTGGTGGAGGGTGAAGTATAAAAGCGAGAAACACGAGAGAACTAACCAGCTGAGGGAATCCGCTGCAAAAGAGTAGGTAGTCTGCTAAAATAATCTTATACACAAACAAACTCCTCCTGCATATGGACGGAAATGCAACCAAGAACCAACGAACGATCGAGAGTAGCCATTGTGGAAGGTTATATCGTATCCCTTCTGGACAAAGGTCGTCGTGCAGAGCGAATTCAAGCGGACTCTGGAAGCCAAAGGGGAAAGGCAATATATGCAAATTGCGCTCGCTTTATATCAATGCCTCTCCACCACCACCGACTTATCTTATGTATACCCCAACCGCATAATATGCTGCTCTCCCACATATACTTTCAATATGAAATTTTTTTCACCCTCAATTCTTGTTACTTACCTAGTATAACACATTTTTCGTTCATCTTCTCAATCCAGAAATTGATTAATCACTTTTCTAATCACTTCATCTGTGTGGTCATTTTTATTTTTCCATTTTATGAATCCTTCAGCTTTTCACTCGCAGTGGAACAGATTTCACGGTGCGCTACCAGATTTCTTTCGGACCTTTACATAAACCGATCGTGATATACAACAGCAACAACAGCAGCAGCAGCAGCAGTGCAGGTTCTTTCAATTAAATGAAAATACTATCGGACAGATTTATTCGTGGAGAAGTGAAATTTATTAGTTCCTAGGAGGTTCCAAGTTATTTCGAAGTTAATTTGGTCCTGAGGCTGTCGAATGGGTGGGTCTCTTTGGATTTTTGGGCCTTACCGTTTGTGCTCTTGGAACCGATCGAACGATAGCTGCTGTTGCTGCTGCTCCTGCTGCTGATGTTGCTGCTGAACAGTGCAGTCCAGTGGCCATGTTTCTGACTTCTATACCTAAAGCTATATCCATATACTCGGAGTTTCGACCCTACCGCTGACTGCACAACTTCTCCGATCAGGATTCCTACATGCCAGATATTTCACGCGCTGTTTAAGGATCTTATAATTTTTTATTTCTTCTCGTATCATTTTTATCTTATCCAAACGCGACGCTCTTAAAAATCTATACCGTGAGCTGACCATCGTTGGTTTTCACCCTTTTTTTTATCTTCTCACCGCGGATACTTTTTTATACGTTTAATGATTTCGGTTAATAATTCAGGAAGATTGCGAGATACCGAAAAAATAGGAGAGAGAATTTCGGAACGATGCAGATTTCGTTTGACTTCCAAATCCGAGACATATAATATTTTTACTTCGATTACGATGCTGCTAACTACAAGGATAATTTTTTTTTTTTTGCAGACTCACTTCCTGGGGCGGACTTATATTCGAGCATTATACCTGATTAAAATAATACCTAGAATTTTCTTCATAATTTCAGGACACAGAAGATAAAAGATCTTTAGACGCGCTCCCGTCCAATTTGCGGGTTTCGAATCCGCCTCCGCCTTCGTTTTGGTTTCTCCTTTTCTTCCTGATGCAGCAGTATCCCTTTCTCTCAGTTCTTCTCCTTCTCTGGCAACCTTTTCTTCTATTCGTTCGCTCTCAACTTTGGACCAGTATACAGAGAACAGATGCATCTCAGTTTGAATATGCTGCGGAAGCAGAAGAAACAGCAGCAGCAGCAGGAGCACCATTTCGAGCCATTAGAATAATTGTGTTGTTTTAGGGGTCTCGCAAATTGTTGTCTGCCGACTCGTTATACGCGTTGCTATACAAGAGCGTTGCTGCAGATCGTTGCAGCACCACCAGCATCTCTCAAGGCGTGAACGTGCCGGAGAGTTACCGCTCATTTCAGGGATTATCCAATCCGCTAATAAAGATAAGAATCTTTCCCGCCTCCCACCGCCTCATTCTCTTCTTTCTACCTTCTTCTTTCTTTCTTTATCTCCTCCTTCGTTTATACGTTATAATTACCTCAGCTGCTGAGGATCCAAGACGACAATTAGGCGATCGACTAATTGGAACAGGGTGTATAAAAAAAAAGATTGAACAAAAAAAAAAATAGGGCGGTATACGTCCGACAACGGCAGATCCGCACATATTTCTGTTCGCACTGTCCATACAAATACGTACATACGTGGGCGAAGGTAACAAAAAAAAAAGGTCGTCCCGTGGCCAAATCGTAAAGTCCTTATCGTTTATTACCATGCGCGCTTTTATTCAAACGGCATTATTTTTTGACAATGATATTACTTTGAATTTCAGAGGCTATTCGTTACACCCTGCAGCTGCATAGGTATGTAGAAGAAACATGCAGATTCCAATTTGTGTACGTATACATGACGTATACACAGACATAATTATACTTGCATACGTTTATACTATGGAGCAGGAAAGAAAATTGCAGAAAGATCGAGAGCACCTTGGAACAAGTATGGAGGGCCGTATAGTGTCATCGATAGGCATACTTCGCTACATCTACCTGCTGCAAGAGCAAAAGCGGGACCTCGTAATCTTTCCATTAGGATGAAAGCGAAAGAGCTTCTTTTACAAATGCTACGCGAACCGCCCGATATTATTATGCGACCAATTACAATCCTCTCCTCTCTTTCCGTAGTACGCGTATAGATATACTTATATCGCATTGTATACCTACGCATTCAACAGCTGAGTTTTCTGTTTTTCACTTACGTATATTTCATTTTTTTCCCCTTCATTTTTTTTCTACTCCATACTCAAGGAACTGCTACACCGCTTATACTTTCTATGCATTCAACTGATGCGCGAATAAGTATAGGTACGAATTACTTCACTTCAAAAATACATTTTCGAAATAGGAAATATTTACTCTGGTGAACTAAATTTTACGAATGCCATGAATGATGAGAAAAAATGCAATCGAGTCAAACATTACGTATAAAAATGAACTGCGTACCGAAGGCTGAAGTGCAAAATTAAGTTGAAGCAATTATTTTTATTTGGTAATCCAGATATTTTTGTTTTTGGTTTTTTCCATCCGTTTTCCGGTTGATTTCTTATTTTTTTTGTGTGTTTTATTTTTTGTCTTGGAGGGCGTTAGCGCGGCTGTCCGTTTGGTTTTTAAATTAATATAAATCGTAATTTCGTTTCGGAGGATCATAACTGACGGTGGCGTCGAGTCCGAAGTGTTGTCAGCACGTGAGGAACAGATATTGTACAAGATGACTAATGACTGGAGGGTACGGAAGCGAGAGCGGCGCCATCGCGAGATCACGCTAATTAAAGCTTAAACGAATGTTATACGTACGAAGTGGAGGGGAAAAAAGATGATAAAAGAGTTGGAGAGGATATGAAGAAAAAACGTAGGTATTTTTGTACCGTTCGGAATGATCGTCAACTTTTGCGGTGTGAATAGATCGTCGGATGGGATAAAAAAAAAGAAAAAAAGAAAAAACTCCTAAAAAAAAAGTTAAAGTAAATATAATATATAAAAAGTTTAAAATATTGTTTTTTGACGACAATAAATCAAAAAGGCTTGACCCCTCTTTAGCGCGCGGGTATCGACTTTCTGACCGTTTAAAAATCCCGCGGGTAATTGATTCGGGGCTATCCATTACCTATATCTCATCGCCGAGAGCCACGCACGGTTCCCTTTCGCTCTCTCTCTCTCTCTCTCTCTCTCTTATTCTATCTTTTTTTTATATCCCTCTCGAGTTCTTCTCTAATTTTTTTCTTTCATTCTTTGTTTTTCAAATCCTTCTCGCTCACTCTTTTTCTCAAGACCCGCGAGGCGTTTGAGTTAGCCTCCCTTTAGTTTGGGGCGCTATAACTCAATCTTCTGATGAGCTACGGAACCCGCCTACTCCACGCCTTTACCTATAACTTATAGAAGATGCTGCAGGACCGGAGAACGAACGAACGAACGAACCTCACGGTATACGTATACCAAGTGCTGCACTAGCTGTATAGCGATCCATTTACTGAACTGTAACTTTAGAATGTGAATATTTCTCGTATACGTTATGAATAGTAATCGATGTATTATAAAACCGATCGATATGGATTTTCTGAGGTGATGAGAACTCGAAGATGAAACGCCGTTATCGAATACCCTTTGAAATTTCAACGTTGCTTTTCTTTTTTTTTTATCCTGCTATTCCTGATGTTTATTATTCTTCACCCTGAAGATATCCATATATGCGCTTAACACGCATGTTTGCTCGAAAGTATCTGAATAATTAGTGAGAGTTTAACGATCACTAGCCATAATTATGGAATTTGATCAATGAAATAGTACCGGAGAGTGTGATCATCGATTTCATGATTTTTGATTTTGAATTCCAGACAGTCGCACGATCTTGAATACGAGTATTTAGGTTACGTAACTTTCTCGTGATAGAAAAAGAGAAGGCAAATAGACTACGCGACGTCTCGACGCAGGTGAGATTATGGAGTGTACAATTAATTAGAAGACGTACAGAAGACTAAAAATTGTCAAGAAAAAAGGCAAGAGAAGGTGAAGTATAGAATATAACTTGAGTACTTATCGGAGGGAAGAAATGAAAAAATAGTAAGGGATGAGGAAGGAAGAAGTTGCAGAAGAGAAAGAAGTAAGGCGAGATGAAGGTTGGCTTGCGTGTGCAGGCGTAGGTTTGTTTTAACAAGCATTTAAAGCGCCCTCAGTAAACATTCGAAGAGAGATATTGGTTGTTTATGGGTCTCTGATTTATCGCCTCGCGTTCGAGAGAGCGCGATGAGAAGAAACTAAAAACGAGCAACTACTCTTAAGAGATAAAAGAAGAAAGAAGGATGAAAAACAAGAATGAGATAAAGCAAGAAGAGCGAAAGAAGTAAAAAGAAGATACGAAAGAGAAAAAGAAGATGAAGGGCAGAAGGAGCGGATGATCTCTGCGTGGGGGTGTTTGCCGGTCGTCTTTGAGCCCGCTGGCCATATCCGTTCCCGTTTACGGACCTCAACTGCACGTAAACCTTATGCCAAGATTGAACGGCGGTTCATAATTCGCACATCCTCCAAGTAAAAAGCATCTCACCCCACCGTATAAAAAAAATAATCAAAGAAAAAAAATGAGATTTTTGTCCATTGCTCGATAAACTGTCCTCTCGATTATACGCACGAAGAACAAAAAATGGCGTCGTTAGAATCAGATATACGCTGGTTGCGTTAACGATAATTCATCTCACGATGCGTGTATAAATAACGACGAGGTGATGTCCATATGATGTCGTCGAGTAACCGAATAATTGAAAAGATGTACGATCAATGGACAGCGAGAAGCGCGGGTAAGAGTAAATAAGTTTTCAGGTTTAGCACCGTGGAAGGCTGCAAGGCATTATAAAAGGGCGAGGAAAGGAGTTGTAGCGGCAGTCGGAGGTAGGTACGTATACATAAGGTATGTATATACGTACAAACGAAAGGAAAGAACGACCTCCGGGGATTACCAAATCAGTTTTTCTTTTTTTGTTATTTATTTTTATATATATATGTTGTTTTTTTTTACCTTCCGCCAATAAATAAGAGTAATTGATCGGGACGGTGTATATAGTCGAGCCGAGCGTAATTTATATCCCCGTCTCTAAACGGTTGTTTAATAGCAAATTACGCACGCGCTTGTTGCGGTTGTTGTTTCGGCGGCCTCGATAATATCATGCAGCGAAACAATCGACGATGAACATAAAACACTTTCAATGAAAGGTGTCACGTTGAATTATACACGTTATGTCACACGCAAAATGTAGGGCACGGCGACGCGAGGATAGATGAAAAAAATTTGGAAAAAGTATAAGTGTAGTTCTTCGGTTTTGCCGTAATTTCCACCTTTTATGATTTTGATTTCAAGTTTTTTAGCAAGAAAAATCACCCTATCTTTTCTCCAATCCAAAAATTGTTGAATTTAATAAATTTGTATGTAATTCGTATATTCGTATATACGTGTGTATCGATGTAGGGAGGACGCGGATTGTGCGTCCTCCGTCTTCCGCCGCTGCGGTGAAGTATAATAAGGGTGTATAAAGGAAGATCGGTAGGACAATTTTGCATGAAGACGCAGAGCAATAAATAACTCGGATAATGATGCTGCGAGCACGGTTACGGCGTATTCCGTATATTTATATATATATCTTATCGGATTCAGCAGGGCGCTGCTGACTACTCCGCGAGATCTATTGCCACTCTTTCGCATCGGGAGGATTGTGTCTTTACCATTGAATTGCGACCAAAAGCTCCGATCACGACAGTAGGACGTCCTTATCTCTCCTACTTCGAGATTATTCAAACAAACCAACGCTATCGTTAATAAAAAACCAAAGAAATCGTCAAAATCAATCGCTTACATTTTTCCAAAAACTGACACGTTCCACGTGTACGTATAATAAAAATCTTCTTTCCCTGCCTAATCACTTAATGAACGAAACGGTCATTTAATAACTTGATTAACAAGCTTCTTTAATTAATATGAATTCCCGGGAACATTTTATATCGATTAAATGGCGCACGTTATATGAGTTTCTATACAAGGTGCCCGTTCCCTGCGGTTTGTTGCAGCGGTCGCCTTGGTGGAAGAAGTCACCCTTTGTCGGCTACGGCAGGTGTTCAACTTTCACGCCAAACTTAGCGATACAAAAAATGACAATAATAAGCTACGCAGCAGTTAGAAGTTGGCTGATTAGCCTCGCACACATAAGGTAGGTTCGTAATAGTTTTGTCTTAAAAATGTAAAAATGAGCACGAAGGTCCGGAATATATTCGCTATCTAAAAATCGCAGCATCAGCAACGGGGACTTTTTGGGTTTCGGAATTTCGGCGGGTATAGAATAGAAGTTTAAAGAAGCCGTTCGGCGACGACAGAAATTTCATAATTAAGCCTAGCTGGGTCTGGTATTTGTTGGTCGAAATGACCGTCCGGTGAAGGTATCCCTAGGGAAGATTTTCGTCGCGTTGTTTCAGACCGAGAGTTGACTCAAGGTGGGCGATAGTATCGCTCATGGGATAGCTACCGTAGAGAATTCTTTCCCGCGCGCAATGACTCGAGGGTTGATTTATTCAGGAGTTAGTTATAAGGTTCGAAATTCTCTGTAGGAGGTCCCGCAGGACTCAGGAGGTCCGTATACAGTATGTAAAATGTATATAGTCGCTGACACTCAATCCGTGATCTGCACAACTCGCGCTGTTAACAATGGTGGGAGAATTATATACCGTAGTACTATACATATAGTGGCTCTTAAACTTTTAGCAAGAATTCTAGGCATCGATAGTCGTTAAGAAGATGTCCCAAGAAACAAACCGAGCATCGGAACCGACCAGAAGGACGATCGCGAAACCCTTTTTTTTGACTAAGACATTCTTAATCTTCATTAGTTCGCTTAGGATTTGCATACCTCCAGAGTTTATCTGATCGAAGAGCGACAACAGGTGAAGGTATACGTACATGTATAGGTCGCTACGATACACGTATGCCTATACCTCTACCTACGCTTGCTTGTCGGGATATTCGAACCACTTTTCGAATAACATTATAAATTCGAAGCCTTTTTCATTAGTCAATTTTTATTACCAACATGCGTCGATAGTTCCACGTTACTATACTTTTCATCTCCTTCTTATCCTTCGACAGCGTGTAATTTGCGAGAATTCAGGAGTCCGGAGCACTAAAATATGATAGGGTAACGGCGCAACACGTTTAAACGAGTGAAGAAAAAAATGTTCAATGAGAACGTATCGGAAGCAAGATTCGATAATCGGTGATACTGAGACTGACTACCAAATAAAAACCTAGATTATGTTCCCGCAACGAATATCAAAATAGAAAAATGGTAAGCAGAGCGTTCTGCTCAGCAGACAATGAGTCTATAATGATGAGAGAGGATTGGCATAATCTGCGGTCAAGTTAAGGCAAGAATAAACGGCCAGGTTGACCGTATAGCGAAAGGGCTCAGTGGCTTTATAAGAGCAACGTGGAGTTCTGTTCGGCTTACAAATAAGAAGACTTTGAAAAAACAAGCACACTGTATATACCGGCGATGGTTATAGAGAGGGCCGTCCACGGGCTGTAGATGAATCAGTATTTAATCGTGACCTAACGTGAGGGGGCAGTGAGAGGAGCAATACCGGCAAGCAGCAAAGTAGGTACGACGAAGATAGTTCGGGGTCAAGTCAAACTCCGCGAGGATGAGGATGAGGATGAGGATGAGGATGAGGATGAGGATATGGTTGAGTATAGAAGAAAAAGGAGAACCCGAAGGATGAAGATGAGGATGAGGAGGTCCGGCAGACTCACCTTATCGCATGAGCTCGTCCGGGTGGCCTACCCGGGCTTAATTGCGCGAGTCCATATCACGATTCAACATGGCCGCCCACAGTGTTTTAGACTCGGACGACGACGACGCCCGGATTCGCGTTCCCCTTCGTTCGACTCTCTGTATATACGTATACGAGATATAAGCTCTTTTACTTCTTGCTAAGAAATTATGTTATCGGTTTATTCGAAACCACATATATGCGTGTATATTTATATCTACATACGTATTCCTCGAGTCTTCTTGACTACCCGACGATCCCCGTTAAAGAATATTAATTACATCACGAACGAGCGCCACGAACCGTATGTACGATGCGTTAATATAGATGGTATATCCTCGTAAAGCTGATTGTATACGCGTGTGAATTATATACATGAGTTTTCTGTATACATACAGAGATTTGTACGTATGTATACATGAGAATCGAGGGTGACGCGGACTCTGTTCGCGTTGAAAAATGATTCTTGTCTTACGGCTGCTGACCATCGGTGTTCATTTTGTCATCTCCTATCAGCGATCTGTCCCACACCGAGTGCGTCTCAATCTCGACAGGTATAAAGGCATCTTCTACAAGTCCCCCGTCCCCCCGAATGACTCTGTGAGTTTCCGATCAACCGTATTCATCGGTATATATGTCTGAATTATGTATATCTATATAGGTATAATATCTACCGGATTTCAATTCGTGGTGGTAAAAAAAGTCAGGTATATACGATCGCGAAGAGGTGATGCATGCCATCAACATTTTACGAAACGATCATCGCCCGCTTTTATTCCCAGCCATCTCCGTCTTGTACCTGTGGGATGCTGAGTCACGTGTATAATAGTTTATCCTTGAGGACTGCGGTCGACTTCCGTTGAGGTCGGTGTCATTTAGCGCGTAATTTTTCACTGCACGATCTTCTTCTTTCTTCTTTTATTCCTTTTATTCCATTTTTTCGTCGTCTTCTTCTTCTCCTTCTTCTTCTTCGTGATGTGCAGTCGAGCGAGGTGATCAGTAAGCACAACGGGATGGGGTCAAGGTCGCGTTTAATGGAGGCGCGAGATCATCGGACGGTAACTTATTTGAGGATATATTCGAATTGCGATCGCGCGTCCAGGATGTTGAAATTTTCGAGAAGGTTCAAAAGACGCGATCGAGAAACGCACCCTGGAGGAGTGGACGACGGGGACAAACTAGCTCGAAGCGTTCGTTCGCGTTCCGTTCTGACTCCTTGGCCGTCGTTTGGTCTCCTCGCCGGTTGCCCAGTTATGGCCACGCCGGTCCGCTACGCCGCGGCGGTTAACGAGTCTAATTAGCGACGAAATCGAAAACGAGTTTGACCTTTTTTTAGTCGAGCTGCCGCCGCCTGCCGCCTCCTCTTCAGGATCGGCAGAAGAGAACCGCCGCGCGCTGTGGTGCCGGAGAGTAAGGGCGTCGAGTGCGAGGAAGAAACACCGCGACGCATTTTGCCGCTAGAAGGACGCTAAGGACACCGGAGGACGATCTACAGGGTGAGGACGAAGAGCACGAACCTCGCTAGGATCGGATTCCACTCGCGCGCCTGCCCAAGAAATCAGGTTACCAGGCCGTTTGTTCCCCTGCGACCAAGTGTTCTCCCGAGCTTTTTTAATTGGCGAATACTCCTCCACCCGCCGCTCTATCCTCCTCACAAGACCCGTTTTCCGCTTCTCGTTTCCGCCACTAATATATATAGATATATACATATACATCCATCTTGCAGGGATCAGCTCATAAAACGGCTGCAACATCGCATTCGTTCGTGAATTAATTTGACCCACTAATTTCTTCGGATATCTTAGGTATGAGACGAAAATCTGGGAATTCAGGAATGACGAAATATCGAGCGAAGTATAGTTGATGATTAACGTCGATGGCGAAAAACTATTTCTATTCAGACAGAGACATATAACTTTCATCAATAAATACACGGAGATCCTTCCTCCATGGGTGGTTTATCCCTATGGTTAGATTTCCGAGTAAATACCTTGTAAATATCGGTAACATTACCGGGTTGTCTCCCGCAGCGAAGTTTGGGGTGATTCTCGAGGTTGTCCCGGTTAAGTCGCTCATTCTCTTCGGTACAACATCGTGTCCAGTCTGAAGTCTGAAAGTCTAAGACTTCAGAAATAGACGACAATAACGTTCCCGTAGATGATGGGTATGACGGACAACGTGCTACAGGCGTGTCCGCGTGTCCATGTCCATGTCCGTACGGCAAAGGCCGATCGGCACACGGCAAGAGCCGATCGGCGCGTGACCGGGACCCCCAGGTCCCCCAGGACCGCCCGCGGTCGACCACACTCGAGGGGCCACAGGTCGCCCTGTTAGCCGGACATCGGCCGATGCCGGATCGACCGACCAACGGACGGACGAATGGACGGACGGACTAACGGACGGACAACGTCGGGGCGGCTGCAAATGCAGCACAACGTTGAACCGGAACGTTCACCCGGCGCCGCGCGTTGCAGCGATCACCGTACCTTGATACCTCGTGTCCCACTAGCGTCGAGTCAAGGTGGGCGAACGCAGACGTTATACCTATATACTCGCCAGGACTCGATTTACTTTCGGTGCATTGACTTGCAGATATAATGAACTAATTGAGGATTCCCGGGGCAAAATCTTTATCATATTTGAAAACGGTATTTCCATGTCTTACTTCGTTCGCAATTTTTTTCTGTCTGATTTGTTGAAGGAATTTAAAAAATGCGTCCGCCATCATTTTACCAATTGTAGAAAACTCATTCGCTGAGGAAGACTATTGTCGATTCAATTATTTGAATAAAATGACTGAAGAAAAATAAAAACCGCTTACTTGAAATGAAATTTTGGGAAAGTAAAGATGCAAAAAATAATCAGCTTTTTCACCCCATCACCATCGGAGGAAGATTCTTTCTCACAATTTCTTCGTCGTTCAGAGTCTGAAATAAATCTACAGCAACGCATATTACCAATGAGGGTTGAGCATCTGCACTTTGTTGGAGCAGATAGGATAGTTTTGTTCTAATGACTGAAATCGAGTATTAGACAAAGTTTCTCGCGGCCTGTTCGAGTCTCTGTGACTCAGCAAGCGCTTATAATACCGTAGAGTAGTTTAGACCCCATATAAGAAGACGAAGCGCCGGTAGTTAGTAGCTGGTTGTATATATATATATATATATATATATGGTATATTATATTATGCCTACGCGCATTTTGTTCCATAAATTTTCCCACGGGATATCCTCCCACGATTTGAAGATGACGAGAATTAGCTGGGCGTGCACTTATACTCGCGATAAAAGGCTAGTTCGCGCTCTGAAAAAAACCATTGTTTCTGCTCCCGCGCAGTCGATTCCCAACGACCCCGCATACAAAAAGTTCTCGCAATTCAAAATCAACCCCAGAATTCGACCTGGGATTCTTGACTCGCCCACCCCATACACGGTCATTCAAATCCTCCCTTTCAAACTGTCTCTATGATTCCGACGAGAGAGTTCTTTGAATTTCGCGGAATTCGGGAACTGCAATCTAACGATATCTTCGACCATTTGGTCTGAATCTAAATTCAGAATATTGCAGAATAAAATCACGACTTTCGTTGTAAGTTCGGAATTATAGAGTTATAAGGTTATATAAATGTACCGCAGAATGGTTGTATTATACGCGAGCCGTTGCAAATCTATATTTGAACTGGAAAGAACGTCCCCTATAATTTAGTTGTCGGTTTTGATTCGCGGTTGGAGTCTTGTCCCAATGGTCCCGACGTCTTGACGCCTTAGTGAGCCCAGGAAAGGACCTCTTCAAATCCTACTCAGTCATCGTCTATTCATCTTGTGTCCGTCTACGACTTTATACAGTTTCTTCTCGAAGAAAAGCATACGCGGGCAAAGTTCATTTTTCTTTTTTTATCTAAAGAAAAGAAAAAAAAAAGAAGAAATTTATCCCTTCCTCTCTCTCATCGTTCTTTCTTTTCTCCTTTACAATACAACACAATTCTCCGCAAAGTCAAAGCCCCTACTTCAGAATACAAGCCAATTTCTTATATGCCCACATGTATTGTACTCTTTGTTCCAAAACTCACAATTTTCCAAACAATGCCAATTGTGATTCTTTCCTAACGTATATTCTTCTCCATCGTTCTTCGAGATACATTCGCCTGCATCCCACCCTCAACCCACCTGCGCATGGCGCCATACCCCGTACCTTTCTTCGTTGAATAAAAAAAAAAGGAAATAACCGAAACCCAGACGAAGTGAGAGAAACCGAGTAAATAATTATCCACCGCGTCCTGTAAAGTCGCTATGTTATCATCGGCAGCAATTAACCGATCCGATTCCGCCAATCACTAAAAATAATACTCAAAGAATTGTAGTGTAGGTAATAAAATGGGTTTAAATATGCAATTAGATGTTGAAGAAAAAACGTGATTCGAACACCGGCAAAAAGAAAAAAGGGGAAATCTATTACACGTGACGTTATAGCGGGTAAGCTGTTAAGTTAACCCCTGATCGTTGAGCAGTCACGTAGTGCAAATCGTCGACGGGAGGGGCTTCGTTACGCCCCCATGTACTAATACGTAAGTGTACATCCACCGCTGTATACGTATACGACCATAGAAAGACCGAATGAGAAAGAGAGAGAAAAAAGAGAGAGAGAAGGAACTAGAATTTCAACGGGGGATTTTCTGAAAGGGATTGATACGGACACGTGCCTCATACCAAAGAACCCCGCGTCGCCGCTGTTACTGCTGGTTAGACAGGCAGCACGAAAAGCGGATGAGGTGAGGGTCAGAAAAAAATACATAAAATAAAAAAAAAAAAAAAACGTCCAGGGTATAACAGCGATATATACACGCGTATTTGTACAATACCCCGCGCTTCCCGCACCTCTATTATTACAATACGCTATGGGTTGTTTGTATATTTTCCGCCCTCCGCATCCCCCCCCCCCCCCCCGTCCTGTCCTCCTACCGAGACTCTTACATCGAAGGCCTTCAACCCTATGCCCTCTATGAAATCGACGAGTGCCACCTCCCACCCTATCCAACGACCCTCACATCCCTTGTTTCACACACTTGTCGCCTCGCGAACCTTGTTATTATTATTATTATTATCATCATCGTTATTATTATTGTAAGCGCACACGGGCAACCCGCGATTCAGTACATGTGCCGCAGCAGCAATCGGCATTATGTACCCTGAGACAATGAAATCGTGAGTCCAAATGATTCAAGAGTTGGTAACTGCTGCTGAATATACTTCTGCGCGTATAGGAAACGTGGGAAAAAAATGAAGCATTTTTACATTCGCTTGTTCTTCGTCTTCCTACTCTTCATATTTGCATTAGTCGCAGACTCGCTTGCTAGAGCCGCGGCGATATAGTCAAGTATTTCATCTATCTGCGAGAACATCAGATGCAAAAAAGAATAAATGGTTTTGTTGTTTATTTATTTAATTTTTTTCCAATCCCGGAATCTTGGACGTTATTTTCCGTCGCCTCTGGACTATACAGATCATTATTTTCTACACTAGGGTGAAAGTGGTTATTACATATCTGAATGATTTTGCTGTATCACTTCGCGGGGGGTAGGCTGGCGTTGAGATTTTCAATGGAGCGGGGGGTGGTCAGGCTCGCGTGTATGGGGTAGGAATTGAGATACACGGGTTTATACCCACGTAATATGTATATAGCATAGACGAGGCGCTATGACAAACATTTCTGTGGCGACAAATGATGGCAATTTAACACTTGTACGGGCACGTGACCGAACCAAGCGAGGACCGTTGCTTGCTGCAGCAGCGAACGATGTATGGATTTGACTCCATGAAAACCACCCCATCAATGAGGGTAGGTACATACCATTCTAGTCTGTCCCTCGACCTCTAAAAACCCGCTATACAATGCGAAACGTGACATTTAGTAGGAGGCTGTGTTAACAACGTCTGCAGTATTGATATCCTGATCGTATTCGCCAACTTTCTGGTTTCCTTTTCTTTTTTTTTTTTGCTTTTTTTCTGCTGCTTTTTATTTTCCCTATCCCTAGTGGGAAAAAAACGAGCTTCGGATATCACCCTGTGCATATAAAAAAGAAGTGAAGTCCTAAGAAAATCACCACGCGATTTATCGATCGTATTATGTATATTAACACACACCATAGATCGTCCGATATTTACGTGGACAATAAAAGTCTAAATCAATTGCTTTACGTCTTCTAACAGTGCAATGCATCGTGCAGTGTATAATATGATAATGTACTTGGGCGTAGTAAAAAGGAAAAAACCATAACGATAATTTGACTTTTTTTTTCTATTTTTTTTTTTTCTATACTTTGACAAGGTTAAATAGGTTTGATGTGATTTGAAGCTCACCGAACACCAAAATGAGTTTCCAATTCTCTTTAGCGTTCAGCTAGACAGTTTTTTACGTCTTCTTATTATATGATACCGTATATAGACACACACAAATACAGGGTGGCCCAAAATACACAACCCAGCTAAAAGCATATAAGTAAAAATTGAAAGCGTGTTATTTGCTGGAAATTTCATACAGATTTTCAATGGCCAAAATAAAGCCCAATTTGCTGGCCAAAGGTAAATGAAACAATCGCCAGAATCGTCCAACGTTTGATGGTATTTGAAAATGGGTCAATGAGCCGGTTGTTTTTGGGCCACCTTGTATAGTTATATATCTCCTACATATATCCATATAAAGTTTTCCCAGCTTTAACGGGCCCGGTCGTCATATTTGGCCATAAACCACAAAATAACGCGCCTGTAAAGCTATTACCGGGTCACGCGAGTCGGTCCGAAGAAGAAACTTTTTCGGGCCCTTCGGTCTGTCGTTATTTAGAAGTTTGGGGTGCCCCCCGGTGTGCACAAATTGTCTTTCCGATCTCTTTGGAAAACGCCGAGGCCCATCCAAAGTTTGGACCCCACTACCTGCCCCCCTTAACCGCCGCTTCGTCGATCATCCATTGATGGTACCGCGCGCTGCACGTTTTGTTCATAATTCCCCAAAAGATATCCCGCACATGAGCACAGAAGAGGGAAAAAAAGAAGGAAATATTTGGGAATATCGTGCATCGTGAAGAACGAAAAAAAATCAGATGGATTTTAATCCAAACGCAGGATTCTTATGTAAACGGTGAACATCCAAAAACATCCCTCGCATATTCAGGGGTCACTGCACCGCAAGACTAGTTTATTTTACTTCATAGATTCCTTTCAGCTAATCGTCTATTGGGAACCGTTGGGCGTCGAATAGAATTCAGTGATCTTTGAGAAAATTCAAAAAGTATATTTCGATTGATTCTCCACCTGAAGAACGAATTCTAGTGTATCTAATAAATAGTTTTAAAATACAAGGAAAAACGGTCATACTCAAAATAATATTATACAAAAATTAAAACCCTCATTTTTCACTCTTGCCAGTTTCAACTATTTTTTGGAAGGGTTTTTGCCAACCTTTCCATCTACCTACACTCTCTAAGTATACTTGGAAATCGTATTTATAAGCTTCTTCCCCCTTGCTCCACGCGAAATATTATTCTAATAATTTTAGTCCTGATTTCTCATAACTAATAATTTCTGCATAAATTATAACCTTGTTTGTATTTCATGGCTACGTTGCACAACAACGGTGAATGAATAAATAAAAAGCAAATTGTATAAAAGGAAAAGAAGCAGCCTGAATATTTTGCATTAAACTAAATCTCGTCGTTCTCCGTTGTCCCTGGAGGCTGGCAATTATGATGCCTACATCATTGACACAGATCGGAAAGCCTCAAGGTATAATAACGTCCGTCTTTATAGTTAGTATCCAAGACACTCGGTATATATTCGCACCTAGAGTTTAATTCTGTGTCCGTTTACGAGGGCGTGTATTTATTTTCCAGTATGCTCTAAACATGAGGATTTATGAGCCCCACTTGGTTAACGGGGTCCATATATACATCGTGGAAGTCGGGCGTCTTTTTCTTCTTCTTCTTCTTCTTTTTCTCTTTGAAAAACCGGGCGTTTGATGTCCGCAGCAGCGATGGCATCCATTTCTATGGAAATCTTGCTATGAACGTTTAGCTTTCAGTCCCATCACAGATTCCCCTCATTGGGTCGGTTGTACATCGGACTGCTGCTGCTGCTGCTGCTGCTGCTGCTGCTGCTGCTGCTGCTGCTTCAAGCTGGATACGGACGCAATCTTCTGGGCCTTATAGATACGTTCCACCTTTTATGGTCCAGCCACGCTTATATCCTTCTTCTCTTATACTCCGGCCTCTTCTAACTTCAACACGTACATTTCCTTTAACGTCGTTTATAACGTTCACATCATGCAGCTTATACCACTTCGCGGTATATTCCAACCCCGGGCTACGATGTTACTCTCAAAGGTTCTCGTAAAATACCAAAATTAATGAGCGCTTTACAACCCCCAACCCCAACCCCACTTCGGTTTATTTATTTAATTATTTCACTTTTTTCAACTTGAACAAAACAAAAATAGGCGTGAAATGTGGAAAAAAAAAAAATAATCACGGTTAACTTATTAGATCAGGACATTTCTTTCTTTTTCTTACAATTTTGTTGGCTCAAGTTGCAATTAAAAAAAAATACAAAGAAAAAGAAACAGAGGGTGGAGTTCTCTCAAAAGTGAATAAATCAGATTCCGCGCCTGTTCATCTTTATACACTGCGATGTGTATACGATAAACTTTATTACAATTTTCAATTAGTTTCTCAAGTTCAATATAATTTTAACAAAGATTCGTTATAACTTTTCGAAGTAGAGTATCATTGAAAAGAAGATGGTATATACCTTCAATATTCTCGTCATTTGCATTAGCATCGTCATTATTCACGCTTCAAGCAATTATTACTATATCATGAGAAAACGTATGTATGTAATTTCGGAAGGTTGTAATTAAAAAACGAATTACTCTCTAATCGGATACGCTAGTTCTACCGCGGCAAAGAAAAAAAAAAGCATTAAACGTGATAAGTTACACATACCTACGTATCGTTATAACCAATGTGCCGACGTTGGTTGGCACTCGGTAACTAATTATGTACATTCAATTAATGAAGTTGACAAAGTTGCAACCCTGATGGATCTGAAGGTGGCATATGATGTTATAATATGGATATAAAAGTTTTTTTTTCAATCGTTTTTCCTCTCTCTCCCTTTTATCCCCGTATTTCATTCTCTCGAGGCTACTCGATTTGACCTTTACGTACCATTAGCCGTGGACATAAGACTCCGACTTGCATCGCGGCGTCTAGTTCCATATTAATACGTGGACATTACAAAGTGTAATTTATTTCTGACATAAGTAACGTTCCCCATAAAATTCTATCGCTTCATTAATAGCCCGGTGCGTAAGTATTCAGCTCCAGCGTTCTCATTCGGTTGCTACATAAGGTATGTATGTACGTGTATGTACTACGTATCAATGTATACAGTTCGAATACGACGGGACAATTTTATACCCAACGAGTTCCATGCGATTCAGGAGGACCTAAACGAGTACCGCAGGACTACGTTTCTGTATAACCTCCGCCTTAAACTCTACCGCCAACTACAAGGTATATACATCATCCATATCATTATGTTTAAAAAAAAGGAGGCGTGCACGATCGCGTTGTAAGAAAAAAAAAACAAAAAAAAACGGTGCATAGGTCAATGCAAAATAGGGACGCGGGGAATGCGGTCGTCACTAAGGTCGGTAGCCACATTCCCCCTTCGTAAGAGTAATTAATCGACGCGTTACCACCGTCCGCTTGGTTCATATAGGAGCCACTTTATTTTACCTGAAGTCCTACAGAATTAGATTTTTCAAAGTCAATTCGATTAATGGTCAAGAATTGTCAGAGGGCAAGGTTTTTGCCGATATACATATTGAACAACTTCGCAATCCCACTTTACAACCTTGCTCACAATTTTTATTGCCCTAAATTCCGTTCGTATGGTAGAATTTATTTTCTCCTTCTTTTTTCACTCTATAGATTGATTCGTTGTTTAGAGCCGATAGAGCCGAGAGCAGCGATGCCACGTGACGTTTTCAGAGTATATGTTTTTGTTTGCACTTTACCTGGTTGGTTGGTTGGCCGATTGACATGTGAAGCTGACATTTGTGGCTGTCAGTTTTACCCCTGACTAGAGGCGAACCAAGCAAGCGCACGAATAAGTCAGTCAGTCAGTCAGTCAGTTTGAGTCCCTAAAACCCCCTCGTTTCGTAGCTATACACATACATAGTTACAAATATGTACAGCATAACTGCAAACTGACGGAAACTTCGTGTGTCGGCTGTTGCTGGTGTATAAAACAGCATTGTGTGAACAGTTACGGGTTTCCGACGAGCGTCAAGTGCTCCGATAATTTGACACGTAATGTATCATTATTATTATTATCGTAGAAAATATGACGACTTTCGAAACGCTCCAACCTACCATTTCAAGTAGATGTAAAGATATTCATTTGCACAAGTCATAAGCATCCTGATGTACGAAGAGACTATTAAACTTAACGCAAATATTTCCATCAGATTGATCATAAAAATCTATCTTCGTAATGCTTGCTAAATTTAAAGTATACCTAGATGCACAGTTACCCCATTGATCGAGTATTTTGAGGATCGAGATTAAAAAAAAAAAGTATAACTCTAATCGATAAAAATGATGTTGCGTTTTCATTTTGGTTTTCCAATTACTGGAGTATGATCTTTCACCTTGACGAAAAGAACCTTTACAGCAGGTTACGTGGATGAGAAATTTAACGCGAAGCAACTTCGTTCATTGAGCTCCGGATCGGTCGGCTACCTGATCCAATCAGTATATCTGGATCTTTTTTTCTCTTTCCATCTTATGAAGTTAAACCGAGAAAGGTACGATGTTGAAATTCGGGTTTCGTAAGGGTTGGGTTATACCTATACGTTTTATAGATTCTTCGGAGTGGCGAGTCGAACTTCTGGGTTTGGATCGTTATCGTCAATTGAAAAGTGATCTCGAGTATCCCGCGTTGTACCCTGAGTTTAAAGGAGTCAGTTTATCCCCCGGGAATCCCTATCCAGAAGACAAAACTAGCTGATACGGTAGTATACATACATATACATATAACAGATCAGCAGCAGCAGCAGGAAATCTTGCACGCGGTGCTTCAGTAGAAGAATGAAATGGACGGAAAGAAAAAACCGAAAAAAAAGAAAAGGACGAAGAAGGATATCTAAACTGACCCATAGCGGTCAAATACTCTTCACATCTCAGAGATACCGAGGCACTTCTAATCTACAAAGACAATCGCCTGGACGAAACCAATTTGTGACGTAAGAAACATAAGAACTGCTGCCGTATCAGAATAAAAAAGATGTCGTTGTATAAGTATATGTATATCTCCAACAAAGAATGCGTCGGTAGCCTCGCGCTTCTTTAAAACTAACCCTATGCAAGACCTTCCCCAAACCTCTTTCACTACTTTGACAAAACTAGCTCTGATTAAGCTGTTCTCACACTCGAAGCACCTTCGTTTTCTTTTCTCGCAAGTGTTCATAAGTTATCCTGCGGAATCAAAGTTTGCAATGCTCACTTCATTCCGAACGTGTACCAAGAATCGATTCAAGTTATTTCGACGAAATAACTTATTATTTATGCTTAGAAACTTCTATTCCAGTTTGAATATAGTCGGTCAACTATTTCCGTGTGACACCAGCCTTAGGTTTTCTGATCTACCGCATATGCCGAGCGTAGAAGTCTCTAATTAGGAGACGACGTCCCCGATGCTGAGACCCGGAGGTCCTTTGATCCTTACCCACGCGTCCGGCCGCGCGATCAATCGTCAAACCCCGATACTCTGACCCACTCCAAAAATGTAGAAAATAATCTACCAGCGTCTCATAGTCTCCGAAAACCGATCCGAGACCATTAGATTTTATCCAGATAAACGCTCAAGCCCCATTTCTTACACAAAACAAACTATATCTGATTTGCAAGTTATCAGAAAAATTATATTCATATATCGTTCAATGAAACTGTCAGACATATTTTTTCTTCTAAACTCACGTATGAGCTGTATTTAATGGAAAGAACATGTCACATGATATCTGATGAATCTTGACTCACATGGATTAATGGGCGGACGTAACCCACGCAAGCGTTTGTTCTAGATCTGAAGCAACCTATTAAAATAGCGAAGCCAAAAGTTTGTCGAAGAGCGGTGAAGTTCCCACCGTTTTGGAAAAAAAAAGAACTTCTGTAGTTACCCAGAATCTAGATCCGGTGGCACAGCGGTGCGGATTTCGGTTGTTTTTGGGTCCCCTTTGGATCCCCGGACCCGGGCATAAGCGCGTTCCCGAAGTGGCAGGGACCAATTTAGAAATACCTTCGAAATCGATCGGTGGCAAAGCGGAGTCAATGCGGTGCAGCTGCGGATGTCTCAACAAATTGGAGAAATAAATTCAATTTGCAGAAGTCGTCAATCCAACACAACGTTGTTACCCTCACGCGTTGCAACCAACAGCAAGCTCGTGCCAAACCAAAACCAAAGAATGACCATAATCGACCATCGCCAAAAGTTTGTTGCGAAGGAAAATAAGAAAAGAATCTCCTGGGCGTGGATCGTCGGTATATACCGCTAAAAGACCGATCACTTCTCCATCTATCGCGCCTGAAACTGCCGACGTGGAAACGATTTCATCGAAGCGAAGTTGGAACAGCAATTTACCGAATGGCAAATTAGTTCGCTATAGTATTGTAAATAAAAAGTCGGAAAGAAAATCAGCTCGGTTCGCATTGTATGCTTTCAGCTTCGTTATCTCCTGGATATACCACCCCATCAAAGTTCAACAAACTCTGCAGGCCGATCGATTATTTTATGCATAAATTTTGCGGTTGCTGGTCCAAGTAATTGAACTGATCTATTTGAATCATGCTCTGCCGATAGAATGGTGGTAATTGACGATAGAAAAATTAACAGTATTCCGTTTGTGCTAACTGGGCAGTGAAGCCACATCCCAATTGAAAATCATGCAAATAAATTTCTCCACTTTTAATAATTGGTTTTTCATTATCATTGCAAAAATCGTTAGCACGATACCGCTATGCAGAACCAATTTTTGTTCCCAGTTCTTTTTACTATTAGTATTTCTCAACTACATAGTCGCTCCCTTTTTTGAGCATAGCAACGCCACCCGCAGGAAATAGCTGGGAGCTGGTATCCCAGTGGAAGCGGGAGAACCGAAATATTACCAACTGCTGAAGAGAAGTTCATCTGCAAGCTGCGGGTATTGATTGTGAATAAGCTTGATTTTCATATGGGTCTTTGTAAATGGATAACCCTTATCAACTGTCGATATCTCGTGAAAATTTCACAACGAAAAGGAGGCCTTGACTAAAAAGAACAAAACCCTTCTTTGAAATAAATCACAATTGATTTAATCGATTACTTAATGGTTGAAAATGTCCAAACTTGAATTTCCACCTCAGAAGGTTCTCGGTTCAAAAAGTATCGACCCTATATAAATAACATGGCTTGCATATGCTGCCGTCCAAGGTACGGCGATTATGAAGTTTGCGTAACGATTATAGAGGGTAAATATTTGCCTCAAAATGGTAATCCAGTAGTTGTTGTAAGGGTTGGTAACCACAAGAAAAAAACTCGCGTGTGCTATAGGACTGATACTCCTTACTACAATGAGGTAATGTCAATATACTTTTAAACTGAGCGCGTTTCGATCTTCTGTATAACTATTTGAACAAACGTTGTCTTCAATTAGTACTTCGTCTTCGATTTTACCTGCGACCTCGACACTCTACTTCAAAAAAGGATCGCGATATTAGTTTACATGCGTAACTGTTTAAGACAGTCGAAGTTTCACGCAAGTATAATATTCGAAATCGCAACAGTATGGGACCAGCCAGGTGAAAAATTGCAGAAGTAATTTACGATCTAAGATCGAAACGAAGTATCAAAATTGTCAATCCATTCTTATCTCCCTAGACCGCCAATATTATCACAAATGGGCGATGCTACTGGATCCAAAAGACACGGCCGCAGGACCAAAGGGGTACATAAAATGCAACATTACAGTAAACGTAAAAGGTCAGATGCAGAAATCGCACCCCGAAACCGACGGGGAGGAAGATATCGAAGGGTAAATTGACCGACTTCTTCATATTTTCGGAAGAAGAAAGTCATTCAGTTCTCTAGTTCTCCAATGATCGATCGGTCACAATTAATTGCAGCTTCTTCCATAGTTATTCTTAGAACAGATGATTATTATACATTTTCAGAAACTTGCTCCTCCCTATCGAAGGAGTGGGAAATCGGCGCAAAGCTAGATTCATATTTACGATATACCGCGCTGACGGTCTTCCCGGAATGAATCGTTTCCTCAGCTGCAATAATCACTTGGAGAACATAAATCCATTCATTCAGATATCATTTTCTACGAGCAAGGTATATTCACTTCAATATTCAAAATGTGAATCATGATTTTTTAGCGACCTTAATTACGTCATTTAATCACGATCCTTCCTAAAGGACAGTGATAATCAGACTGATTGAAAATAGATCGATACTTTCGTCTGGGATTACCGAACTGTGTCTGGTCACTCTATGTCAAATAAAGAAAGCAAAAAATGAACACGGAATAAAAATAACTATACATATATTAGACTTAAGTTAAACTGAAGTGCATATTATGCGCGGTCGCGCGAAAGGTATTTCATCAGTTAATAGCAGTCACGTAACACCACTTTTCCCGCGGGATCGAAAGGCCATCTGTTCGTCAATATAACGTAGATCTCTTCCTAATACCTTTTAGTACGCAGTAATAAATTAGCGGAAAGCCATACACTCCATTCTTGAACCTGATATGTACTGCTAAAAATGTGGAGTATATCTACAGGTCCAACGAAACGCTATAACTAGGCGAGTTCGTTGACCTTCCCCATTCCAACGTCACCTCTTATCGAGTCTCAAGGTCTGCTGTAATTTTCCGAAACCACAATAAAAACCAATACGTCACATCGTTGGCCAATTTATCGATTAGTAATCAAGGAATTATTTTCCCAAATATTACAATAATGTCTTTTTCTTTCAGGGTCGCACGAGCACCCAGCGTAACAATTTCGCGCCACAATTCAACGAGCGAATAATATTTAAGGAAATGTTCCCGCCATTATGTCATAGAGTTCGAATAACGATAAAAGATAACGGTAGTAGTGGCTGTCGCAGGAGCGTCGTCGCATTGAATATTTTAAATTTGAGGAACATATCGAGCTTTGGAGATTACGGTGAGAAGTGTTGAAGATAATTATGGAACTCTTCTTCATCTTCATTTAATATTGTATACAGTATTTCTCCCAACATTTGGACCATCGTTTGTTCACTTTTACGGAAGTGGCAATGCGAGGGAATGCAGTTGTATTGGAAAGTGTGCTGCAACTCTACCGGCGCACAGAGGGAGAGTTTTGCTTTCCCTGAGGACAGAAATCGCCGATCTCGAAGCCCCCTCAACGCCACTGGTCGAGGTCGAACCTTGCGCTCCGATAATTGAGGTTCGATTGTGAAAGATTGTATTCTGACGACGATCATTAAAATTAATCCGAGGTCAGAGTCAACGAGTCGTTTTCTGTTCACAACAGAGAACCCTGTGGAAAACTGACGAGTACCTACTGGTCGGTATTATTTTCGACGTATCGATGATAAACCGTAAGAAATTTTCTGGAAAGAAGATAAGCTTCGAAATAAGTCTTGGAAACGCTGGTAACAATATGTTATCGTATAGTCAGTGCGTAGAAAGCAGCGGTGATGGACTTTTAGGTAACAACAAAACAATAATTCATCGGGATACAGGATCCCCGAAATCCGATACGTGAAGATTTGCAATTTTCTAGAAAGGGTAACGGCAGAAAAAAGCCCAGATTTTGTGAGTACGACGTGTCAACAGGCGACTAGGTCCATGGATAAAAAATACGATTATTTACCCTACGGAGATGAAAAGCCGTGCATGTACGTAAAATCATGGTGGCCGAACGTTGAATGGAGAAGTTTGAATAGAAACTGTCTGGCACGGATCGTGCGATTTCTGGTAAGACTCAAGAGAGTCCAAATATATTTCCGGAACAGCATTCACGACTCATATTTTTTTGGTAATTAGAGGGTAGAATTGGAGAAAATGGAGCAACTAGCGATTGTAGAAAACGCAAAAACCTATCAGTGGTATAACCGTATGATAGATGAACTGAACGATCGATGTGCGTTGTACTTAAAAATCCTGGACGATTTAGACCTCGAGGAAATAGGCTGCACTACAAAATTAGACAGGCACAGATACAACCTTTGCCAAGAAAGAGTCGAGTCTATAATGAAAACTGCCAAAATCAATGGTCGTTTACCGGACAACAACTACATTAGGATAGCAATGGTCCATGCGCACAAATATCTGCACCTCCTCGAAGAGATTATGGAAGACGTGAGCTGCACCGTTCCATCCCACATTCCAAGGTCTCCCATGACATCAAGTTTCTTCTCTCCTTACACAGCCGCAGGACGCACTTCCCGACGTTTACATCTGGATGATAGCCGGTTCTAAAAGGGTTGCTTACGCGAGGTTTCCATCGTTCCTTTTAATGTACGAAGAGGATAAACCAACGCGTGGTAAATGGTGCGGTGAACGTGTAAGTCTCTTCTTCAAGGATCCATCGGACGAGAGTCGTACAATGGATGAAAGCGCGTGTAATGCAGAAATATTTCTCTGGCTCGGCAATATGAAGCACGTAAATTCATGCTGGAGCATGATTCCACCAGGCTACGAGGTGGACCACGAAGCAAATCTAGACGAGTTTCCACCAGCTTTAAAGTTTACCAAATGCTCGGTAGAAAACAAAAGAAATACAAAACGTTTGTGGATAAAAGTATTTGGAAAATTCTGTTTTAGAAATTTCAACTTCGAGCTCATATATTTCAAGGACGTTTTGACCCTGGAATGGATTCTTCGGGTCTATCGGATCCTCTGATTAGAGTGGTCTTTCACGGACACACTCTGGCGACTAAAGTCAGTAATTCGCAAGCGATTCTCAAATATTAGTGTGCAAGATTTTATTCATTGAATAAAATATTATCGTAGGCAATTCGGCAAACTCTTGCTCCTCTTTGGGACCAGACTCTGATATTTAAGCCGATTACTGTCTATGGTCTTAGAGAGCACATAAAAACGTATCCTCCAAATGTCGTAATTGAAGCGTTCGACGAAGATTTCTGCGTAAGTTGAAAAAGAGAAGAATCGCTGTTCTATTTTAAGCTGCTGATACGAGCTCGTGATTCTTGCTTAGGGAGGTTTGGAGTTCAACGGAAGATGCATCGCTATCCCAGTTGTTAAGCTGAATACAGAGACTTATTCACCCCCTGAATTTCCACCCCTTCTCAAATGGTATAAATTCCAAAATCAGAAAGGAGAGAGTGGAGCTGCCCTGGCAGCGTTTGAATTAATTGAGGTATAAAGGAATAGAAATCGTATGGAGTGCCATAAAAGTATAGAAAGAATAATGGCTGAAGTTCAAAAATTAATGTATAATATAGACAGGCGAAGATGATATTACAGATGTCCCGATAAACGAGTCGACAAAAGGCAGAATCTACAATTTACCTGACGACATAAGACCGACGATGACGAGTCACCGATTCGAGGTAATTTTCTGGGGAGTTCGAGGACTTCGTAAAGTCCATTATATGTCGGTAGCAAAACCCGTTATAATCCTGGAGTGCAACGGTAATTTAATAAAATCAGAGATAATGGAAAACTGCAAAAAGTTCAGTAACTTCGAAGAGCTACACGCCATTATAGATTTGGTAAGAAAAATGGGGAAAGAAAAAGGTTGATTGTGCCAAAGGTTCATTTATTCCTTTGCGCGTAAGGATCTCCCGGATTTGGACGTCTACTATCCATCCCTCACCATAAAAGCGTACGATTCACGGGGTGTTGGCTGCCTGACCTATTTGGGGGTCGCTGTAGTACCGACAATCTACGGTTTCGTCCGTCAACTTTTACCTGAAGATGATTACTTCGATCAGATCCTTGGAAATGATTCGTCCAAGAGGAAATACAGCGCTGATAGAGCTTCCAAAAAAACCATATGCAAGTTTACGGCTGATATTCGATATTAAAAAAACGAGTTTGCAGATATGTCAACCCTCAATACTTTATTACAGTACCTCTTCCAAACAATTACGACCTCAATATACCGGAGACCGAGAAATTAATGAGCTTTAAGCAAATGGGTGGTAAAACTACAACTTCAAGGTTATCAACGTTCGTGGGGAAAATCAGAAATGTTTTCCGATTCAGAAAGAAGGGTGAACCGATGGATAAATCTTTTTACACTACAGATGACGACGACTCTTATGATTGGTGGAGCAAGTATTATGCTTCTGTTCAGGTGCAATTTCTCACCAATGAGCATTGAACTGCGACAAGTTGATCTAGATTCACATGATGTTCGGAATTACAGGAGGAAAGAAACACGGAAATTGGACAACCGACTAAGTTCATGTTCGAGAAGCAACCGATCGCCACGTTCAAAGTGGGTCCCCAATTACGATCTGCGTGCAGAATCGTAAAACTTTTACTCATCGAAATCTTATGAAACAGATATACACGACGGAACTTGAAATGATCCCAGAATTTGAGGGATTTGAGGACAGGTTCACAACATTTCAATTATCTAAGGGAAAGGCAACCGGAAATCCCATAGAGGACGAAAAAAACAAAGTCGGAGTTTTCAAGGTTCTATTATAGCATATCCTGACTCAATATCAAGTAAAAAGTGCTGTTAATGAGAATCCTATCTGTTTTTTTGGGGTAGGGACATGTGGCTATTTATCACTGGCCTGATCCCGCAGGAAGAACTTTCAGAACTCGAATAGGCAACAATGTAGCCAGAGGACTTTGCGACGACTACCCATCCTCAGAACCGTTGAAAATAACTGTTCGAGTTTACTTAGTCAGAGGTGAATTCGACTTATGATTGCAAGTGGAGTGAAGATTGACTGAAATTTTTTTTTATGTTCAAGCGATAAATCTTCATCCCAAAGATCCGTTGACGGGAAAATCAGATCCTTATTTACGTGTAAAACTGGGTAGCAAAACAATATTCAATGACAGAAAGCAGTACATTCCAAACGAGTTAAATCCCATATTTGGAAAGTGAGTTTTCAAAACCTTATTCAATATTCGAACTCTTAAGAAAGCTGGGGAAAAACATACCCACAGACTGGTTGAATTCGACGCGATGTTTCCGAAGGATTACCTGCTAACAATCCAGGTATGGGATTACGACGCGACTTCGGCGGACGATCTGATCGGAGAAACTCGGATTGATATCGAGAACCGATACTACAGCAGGCACAGAGCGCACTGCGGAATATCTCAAGTTTACACCGTCGACGGATACAATTCTTGGCGAGATCGAGAGACTCCTATTGACATTTTGAACTACCTATGTTCGAAAAATAATCTCCCGTATCCAGAGTACCTGGATACCGAGGTGAGAATCGGTGGAAAATCTTTTGCCTTCAATGCGGGTATTGATCCGCAGAAAAATCCAGGTAAGGATATAGATTAGCTTTAAAGAAATTTGAACGATTGACTTTTTTCATTTATCACGGGTCAAATGACTCCACCAAGACTTCGAGGAGTGTGTGGCTCTTAATGTCCTCCACAAATGGCACGAATTCCCGATATGCGGTTGTTCTTTGGTACCCGAGCACGTCGAGCAACGTCCTTTGTTCAACAGTGAACGACCTGGTCTCGAACAGGTTCGTATTGGTTATTTTGATGAAGTCCTGCCAATTCAGCATAAATTCAATTGTTTAATTATCCAACCATATTTTAGGGTAAACTTGAACTCTGGATAGATATATTCGGCATGAGCGATCTTCCTCCAAAACCAGCGATCGATATTAGACCAAAACCACCTGAGGATTACGAACTCCGAGTTATCATATGGAATACAGAAGACGTCCCGCTCGTTGACAACCAATTTCTAACCGGCGAAAAGTGCTCGGACCTTTACGTAAAAGGGTATCAAATTGCTATATTTATATATACACACGTATGTGTAGCGAATATTAATGTAAGCTATTCATTTTTTTTTTTTTTATTCTAGATGGCTGAACTACGATGACCATCAGAAGACTGACGTCCACTATAACTCTCTTACGGGTGAAGGAAACTTTAACTGGAGATTCATCTTTCGTTTGACGTATTTGAGGGCAGAACAGATGATGCTGGTAAAGAAAAAACTGTCGGTATTTTCCAAAGATGCTACAGCCCAGAAATTTCCGTGCAGATTAAACTTGCAGGTCTGGGACAACGATCACTTTTCACCAGATGATTTTCTCGGTATAAATAATGTTCCTGAAAACGATAAGAGACACTAATGAAAGTAAATAAGTTCTTAATTTTCATTACCTTATTGCAGGATCTTTGACCATAGATTTGCCAAAAATTCCAAAAGGAAGTGCTAATTCTAAAAATTGTACATTAAAATTGATGGATCCAGAAGCACCGACGATAAACCTCTTCAAGGCGATGCGAATAAAAGGATGGTGGCCGTTCGTGGCAATAGAAAATCAGAAACACGAACAAGCGGTAATAAGTAAAATTAAGTAGACGACAACCGCAGCAACGCGATATTCAATTCCAGAAATATCTCCATTTCCATTTCCGATCATGAGAATAACTGAACGTGATATATTTACACAAGGTATAGTTTCGTATTACGAACGCGATTGAAAAAAACAAATTATAATAGATTATGTATGGAGTTGGAAATCCAATAACTGATATTGCTGAATCTGAATTCCGAATTTATAGAAGAGCATGTAGCACGATTTTTTTTTATTTTCTCACCAAATGATACAACTATCTTCCACTCTAGGGTAAAGTAGAAATAGAATTAATTCTCGTGCCGATTGAAGAAGCGGACGAAAAACCTGTAGGGATCGGCAGACATCCCCCGGAAGCAATGCCACCTCCAAAGTAAGCCTGCCTAATTTGATTTCTCTACTTTCTTTTTGTTTGTCATACCACAATCACCCTGTAAAATTGATCAGTAAGAATTCTAAGGCGAGAGATTAAAACGAGGAAAAAAAGATACATTTTAAAAGAAAAAATTCGTCCCGCAATTTGACCTCTCTTGAAAATTTTCTTACATTTAATCTTCCTACTTTTAGTTTTACGAGACCACAACTTCCCGAAACTTCCTGCATGTATAATGTGAATAAAAACTCTCCCCCTCTCCCTCTCGCTCTCGAAAAAATTAGATTTCCCAGCTTCTTTTTGGCTCGTTACCCTTACGACCTCGGTTAATTTTTTTCTGAGTTCGCACTGGAGTAACCACGAATATCAATAAATCAGAAACGATTACGTAATGAGAAATTAATTAATCAAATGGGAATTAAATGTTGCAAAATATATAAAGCCAAGCTCGGGGTAGCAGGATCAATATTTGATTATTTAAATATTCACTCATAACAAACCACGCGAAAAGGTGGATAAAGAATGTGAAGGGACAAAAAATTAGAAGGAAAAAATCGCTGGATTGGGAATTGTTTTATGTACTTAATTGATAGTGGTCTACAAGTATCTATTATATGATCAGAACGTGTCCGTCGTTTTCACCGCCATCTGAAAAAGGATATCGATTCTCGAATCACCCTTGTACCTATATGCGTGTAAAGATGAAGAAGCCCGTGTTTCCCAATTGTTCGCATCTCACTTCTCTTCAAGTTGTTATCCATCATGCCTTCCGTCGTTCTACTTCCTCACCCTCTTCACACAGACCCTTATAATATACGACGCGCACGTCAATCGTTTGGTTTCCCTTCCCCAAAGCAGACATAGATACATACGGTATGCCTATGTCAGCATCAGTTAGAATTTTGTTTAGTTCAACGTCTAAAAGCCGCAATAACGTAGCAATACGTTATGTGCTGCGTAGTTTGAACCGAGGAGTATATTCCTCGTATAAGAAATGACTGTAAAATATCTTGCCATATTATACGCTAGTAAGATAATTATTAACCCCTGTATATTTCCCTCTGCAGCCGACCCGACACTTCGTTTTCTTGGTTCCGTAACCCTTGGAAAGCCTGTCGTTTCGTGGTATGTCGTTACTACAAATGGAAGATCATTTTCGCAATGTGTATGATGCTGCTTATGGCTTTAATTGGTTGTGCAATATACGCATTCCCTGGATACCTAGTCAAACGGATCGTTGGGGCTTGACGTGAAATTTATAAGCCACTACGTGGTCGATCAAAATTACCCCAACAGAAAAAAGGAATAACAAAAAATAAACTAGATGTTAAACTTCGATGGCGGCTCATAAGCTTTTTTCCATGCGGTTTTTTCACCTATGTATGCAGTCATCGTGATTAGGACTCTATGATGCCTTTTTTCCTCTGTAATTTTATGTCACTGTAATTTAGTTAACACGCAGACGCAATCATTGTAATGTATGTGTTTCGACGAATAAATGTTGTAAAACGAAATAATAATACGTGAGAATTTTTAGTACAACATCGTGGCACTATGGCTACAAAAAAAAAGAAAAAAATAATCGCTAAAAAACAAGTTCCTATACTTATAGTATATGACTGCTTATTTGTGCGCATCTATATATCACACTCACACGTGTCGTTAACCAATTAACGCAATACACGTTGTACAGCAATCGAAAAAATTTTAAGGTTTCGCGTTTGTCATACTTTCCACGCAGGAATAGCTGGGGGAAAAAAGAGAGAAGAAAATTTAAAACAGCAATACGAACGATATGAAAAATAAAAGTCCAGAACTTTCTTCATGGTACAACAATTTTTCCGCGATTTATTTATGTCTTCATATCTCTTAACACGTAGCAACGAACAGTCACGTCCGAAGTATTCGTCGTTATTAGGAGCGAAGAAGCTGCAAAGTTTATCGCGGTAGAAAGCTCCAGGGAGAAAAATGAAAACATAAAAAATGAGAGAGAAGAAAACGTCGAAAGAGAATGGAGGAATGATGAAAAGAGAAAAGAACGAGAAATCAAAAAAGCAGATAAAACAATATGTGTAAAATGCAAACCGAAATTGCTTTACATTTGCGATCGTTTTGTTCGAAGCTTTACTTCGTTACAATTTCATCATCGTACTTTGTAATCGCGACTTCGTGATACAGATTTTCCCGCAGGGGTTGAATCAGCTGACACGAGGAGCTCGGCAAGGTTCATCGCAGGGGAAAAGACGTAGACTCAGGCGCCCTACGGGTCAGTTTCACGCGCGCAACGTTCGCCGTCACAAGTCTACTGGGGGTTAATTTGCCGAGTTTATCAAGAAAGAAAACCAACCGAAGCTGCAGCTGCAGCAAGATTCTCATAAGTCAACCTGACTGTCAGAAGAACGACGCTTTGTGAATTCAATACGTGAGTTTAAGCTCAAAAGCATGAAAAAAAAACAATTTCAAACGAGAAACGATGTGAAAAAATAAAATTTTCATTCTCATACCATCAGAATCATACGTTTTCATTTTCCTCGTTTCTGTGAAATCAAATGGTTCCAAAAATAATTTGCTCGATTCGATCACGCAATAATCATTGAACAATTATTTTTTCGCGGTTTTCTTGGTCGAAAACAAAGCGAACGTGCTTTTTATCGATCCCTCCGATTTTTGAAACTATTTTTTCCCCGCTCATACATGTTATGGAAAATGATAAGATGTGAATGTGAATAACGATGTTGAAAAAATTGTGCAAAATGTGAGGGAAATTTACGCGTGCGACTAGAATAGGGTGTACGATAGGAAGTTTCTACACGGTATGAACTCCTGGTACAGTATGCGACGAGCACACGTGGATCCTGACACATTCCAGGCTTACATTCTACGTTCACACTCCACACTCCACATCCGCGACTTAATAGTACGTATGTGGAACAAAAAGCGCATGCGTCCTTCCTCAGAGAAGTGGGAGAAAAATTTTAGTGAGATGTAAAGAAGAGAGAAAGAGAAACCGAGCAAGGGTGGAGGAGATTCACCCCTTCGATTTCATCAAACACGACCGCTCAGTAATCTTATAATTCGTAACTATGTGATGATAATTAACTCGTCACTGATGAGTAACGCGTAGCTATAAAAGTGTAAAAATTTGCGCAAAGTACACATTAGTCATTTCGATCGGAAAAATAATTTCATCACATCGTGCTTGACTTTTCGAAACATTTTATACTATCTTTAAAAAGTAAAAAGAATTTCTCTTCCGTTAGAAAAATATCCTGTACGTACGGAAAATGTTTAACGTTGTTTTTCATATTTACTGATGTACTTGTTCCTTATACGCTACCCCCCTCCCCCCTTCCTCCACTACTCGCGTACGTGAGAATTGTGGAGTTCATCGGCTCGGAATAATTTAGACTTCAAACAAAACCATCCCTCACGATCTCCTCAGCGGTAGCTAGCTCCACGGTTTGTACACGTATTTATACGTGGCCATCTATAATTATGTACAAAGTATTGCATATGTGGGGACAATTTATGGAAACTGGACACTTTGTACTCCTGACTAGCGGCAACTTAACGTGCACTAAGTTATATACACGTGTGGTGTACGTGTATACTATATTGCGCAACCGGTAACAGGGTAGCAAGGCCATAAGGTCTGCAAATTATACAACGAGCATATACCTGCGTGTAGGTATACATGTACCTCTAGAGATTTGAATAGGTACACATCTGAAGACGTGAGATCTACGAATTTCCTACCTCACTAGACACGAATCGGTATTCACAGAGAGTTTCTCAAAGTGCGACGAATTATTGAAACTATTTGGAACAATTACATATAATTCATCATTTGCTCAATGCCTATAGATCAGATTAGTTCATCAGGTAAAATATTTTTTAATTGAAGATCTCTGGCAGGCTGAATCATTTTATTCGAAGACCTGAAACATGTAATGACGTGAGAATAAATTCCGCGAATATCTGCTTTGGTAAGAAAACCACCTTCGCAAAACGCTCAATTAATTTCCATGCCTAATTCCTTTAAGATGTAATAAAATTTTTATTTATATCAGATACAACGGTGTAAAACTAATTAGGGGTTTTGTCCCAATTAATAACAGAATAAAGTTGAACTTATTTCCCAGTCATTGGCAACGGAAATACAGTAAAAGACGAATAAACGGAACCAATAAAAAGAGATCAACCTAGAGATAGAAATAAAAAATAAAAACGGAACTGTATAGTTAATTCCGAGCGTCCACAATATATCTTTTGGGGTCATTTATAGTGATACCCTAGGAGAATAAACAAGGTTCATTAATCGGGTAAACTATAAAGGAGTCGGTTGACATTGCGGTTGTAGGCAATACGTAAGAAGATTCCATAAGACAGCGTTAAAGCTCGGAGCATGCAATTTGAGCTTCTCGGATTTAGCTAGAGGATTAGATTAATAAGTCGACCTCAAAATTAACCTACAGCGACTATTGTATATGTTGCAGGCTACAGCCTGCACGGAGCAATTTTGTGAAACCACCCTTACATCCCCGCAAACCTTTCGTGAGAATTTTTTTCGCCACGAAACGAAAGAAACATAGAAGCAAAATTTTGTACAGGAAGGCGACAATTATCTGTCTTTGATGTTTATAAAAGCCACACCTAAGTTAGTCAAATAAATATGAGGTACGTGTATATACCTATGTATAAAGGTATAAAGTATACACCGGAGGTGCGGCATAAAAGTTTTCTTTCTCTCTGCCTCATTTTTAACAGAATAACGCGTCATAAGAATCGTAACACTTTTTTCGCATTATGTGTGAGGAACATTTCGTCTTCCTCAAAGAAAAGATACATAAGAGAAGAAAGAAAAGATGAGAGAAAAAAATGGGAGGCAGCTGAATTTGACAACTAGATATTCTAAGAAAGATTTCTTCCCACGTGTGAAACAATTACATTTTGCGAGCTGACGATCTTTCGACAATTACCTGCAGCGCATCAATATTTTAACTGCGATAATTAATTGAGAATTGGTTTGATCGTTAGAATAATTGAACCAATCGATCAACAGAGAGGGAGATAATATCGAAGTATATAGAGAACCCTTTAGAGGTTTTCACCGCGCCATCAACCAGATAAGTGACTAACGCGTTCGATGGTTTTATCTTTATTTTTATCAGTGATTCCAAATATTTGTTTGCACGAATTCGTATGTTGATCAAATAATGAGATAAATATAACTCCAAATCTGTGCAAGTTTAAAAAAAATTGGACACAAGGCTGTGTAATGCTGCCTGACCGCTAAATAATCCCAAGCACACATCTGTAGTTTTTACGCAGACAAAATTCCATCATTTTTATTGGGGATTAAAATTCGATTCACAATGTGTGTTATCGTAATTAAATTTCTCGCTCAATATCGTGACGATAACAATAAAAGCAAAAACTTTGCTTGAATCTCTTTCTCTTCTCTTTTGAAAATCCATTCCAGTCCATGAATGACTTTTCCAAACTGTTCTAATTTCCGAAAATCGATTATACTCATGGGACACACGTAATATTTGAACTCTCAGTTCCTCTGCTCCTCATACAGAATAATCTGAATTCTGCTTCGGTCTTCTAGACATCACCTACGACATCATCTGCTAACTTTGTTTTTCTACACGAAGCCATATAATGGTTACGTCGACCCCCCATCGATCAGGCAATCTCGTACGACTGTGTTAGCGTAAGAAATTCAAGTGTACGTGTATGTAATTATTCTGCACTGTGTGTAACGGAGCCTAACGTATCTCAGAACGTGATTCATAAACAATTTTTAATTTACCATATCGAAATCAACGCCGGAGATAATTACCAAAAAGAAATGAAGGAAAGGACAAAAATTGCATTTTGGAGTCAATCGAACACTGACCGTACTTTTATATATCTTCTTCGAGTTCACACTTTTAAAAATAAAAAGAGGTCATCACTTTTAAGAAAATTGAGTGTATATGAGACTATTTATTTTCCAAATTATCGTTGCATGTTCACCTTAATTGCTCGGGTTCTTCATCAACGACTCTATACAGTGTCCGCGGTGGTTGCTCTGTATGACGTAATATCTAGGATCGTCCATCCCCGTGGCCGTTTTTACGTCCCTTCACCGACACTCGCTCCTATCCGGCGTGCGTATTAATACCCATATATTGACTACGCGGAGCTTCTCTCAGCCATAGCTGAGTGGGAGTTCTTGACGCGCGTTTATTCGACGGGCAAATATATATGTGATTACGGATATACGTATATAATATCATATCATATCAATTTTCCGCGAACTTACGAAAAAAAGAAGAAAATTAATCGTAACACGTCATCTAAAGGAAGTAGGAGAAAAGGAGAGAAAAAAAGTCACGTTTCCAATCTTTGCAGAATTTTTCCAATGAAAGAAAATGAGATTTTTTTCTCCCCCTTTTAACTTTGTGCACGCATCGAATTTGAAATAAGTTTTCATGCGTATGTTATGTAATATCGAAGTTTACATAAAAAAGTAACTAATTCTCAAAAGGATTATGTGATCTGGACGACAGACTTTTTTGAACCACGTGTACCTATTGAAAGGTTGAATCGAGCGTTTGCATCTCGAAGAACGAGAGCACCTGCTCGTATTGAATTGAGTTATACAAGTGCGTCAAGAGGATCGCTTTTCAAAAGTGGGCAAGGATCACATTTGGGAAAAAAAAACCTATTACAATCGTGAGTAAATATATACGAGCTTGTTATATGTTACATATTATATGTGAAAAATTCAATTCATCGATATACTTTTTTATATTTTACTTTTTTTTTGGCGAATGATGTAATAATACGTAGATCGTAATCTCGATAATCAACATAATCCCGTTAAATTTCATCAGAATCAAAGTGTATTCACCTTCAGGGTTACGTCCACGCGACGTCCAATTTTGAGACCAATTTTACTCAACCTCATCCCCGAGGGATGTAAAAAAAAAGAACATGATTTATTCCCTGTAAAGGACGTGCTAATTCTTGGTAAACATAGGTACGTTGCATATCCCCCTCTCTGCCGACCCTTATTCATCAGTATAATTAATCAAAATAGATTATAATTATTCTCACTGTCATGATACGGCGAATTACTTAATCATTTTCCGAAAGCTCATTCGCTACTGTAAATCTAGGGTGAATGACACTGTGTAACCCTGCAGTTTCTCAGAAATATTAAAAGTCAAAAGCGTAAAGATCAAAGAAGGGGTCACAAAAAATAATCAGTGTTCTTCTTGGTAATTGAGGTCGATAAAGATTATCACGATTTCCATCAGGGTCTTTGGAAATCTCGCGTTACTTACTTTTACTTTGCATGTACCAATCGGCTTCTCGAATCTATTGAAGATTTTTCTTTCTGCATTGCCATATTACGGGTAATTATATCCAAATATAAATCCTACAAACATTTTCTTGAAGTACAGAAATTCATTTGATGTTTTAGAGCCAAAAGATTATCAGGTATGAATTTTTTTTCAACTTTATTCCAAGTGAGTGTACAAGAAAGTGATAAACCTGAGCTTGAGCTTTGCTGCATTGTGCAATGTGTGGTATGAATTCCAGCAAAGCTTTCTTTTTCATCTATAGAATTAATGCAGCATTCTTGTTCTCTTTTTTCATACCTCTCATCCGAGATATATAGGAGTGGCTTTGATGAGCACAAAAAAAACCTCCACAATTCTCAGCTATTCATATAAAATTGTCAAAAGGTCCTTCGCGGATTTCTATAAATTCACCGTCAGATTTATCATCACTTTTCTTTTTTTTTGTATTTGTAATTTTTCTGGCAAAGATAAAAAGTTCAACCAATCCCTTAAACTTCTGCTGAGCTAATATAAGAGGGTTTTGAATTCGTTGACTCAGATAACCGCGGTAACGCGGAGCATGTGGACCAAGCTCTTCAATATTCTGATATCCTGTTACAGCTAAAGTTTCAATACATCGTCATGCCGAATCCCCTACACTTTCTACAAAACGTTCGAGCATCTTCAAGGGGTGGAGAAAGTTCACCAAATATTCATAATAACAACAACAACCGATCGGTAGGAACGACGGGAAACAATCTCGTAAATCTAGGAACCCCAGATCCAGCGGGACCGGTCGTCATCGATGTAGGTCGTCAAGAGAGTACATTTTCTATTTGGGAGGTAAGACAACAATTTGAACCGTTAATTTTTTAATTTTTTCTTCGTTGAAATTTGATGGATGGGCTTTATAGGTATACTATATGATTGCAAACAGATTAAAAACGTGACCGAAAATTCATTCGCAAACAGTATAATAATCGCGATGCTTCACGATAAACTCTACAATATGCGTAAAATAATTGAGGTATACATTTTAATTTTCAAATATTTTATCCCTGAGGAGAAATTACCAAGGGATTGTAATGTACTATATACACTGCAGGAGATATAAAATAAAGATGTAATGTATAAGTGAACAAAGACTGCGTGACAATAAGGAAAGAGAGAAATGATTATCGATCGAACGCATTTCAAGGTCATAATTAAGTAATTGTTGTTCAGGAATTGTGCGAGTTGAGCATCGATCTTTAGCGGATCACCCGCACATGAAACTCGCGCATCCGCCTTTATGGCTCATCATCAAAGGTTATTAGAATAAAACTCAACTGCCCTAATCGCTTTTATTATACCTGCCTAGCTATTATACATTTTTAACTAAATTAACATCTTAATTAAAATAGATTAGTTTGGTATCCAATAATATTAATGTACGAGTCTTGAGAAGGATCATCCTAATTATTTCTGACAAATATGAAACAAAAATCTTCAAAACTGCAAGGTTTAGTAACCTTAGTTTTCTTCACAGAATTAAGCTCGCGTTGAATGAATTTCTTGAGATTTTAAGTTATCTTTGAAAACAGCCACCGGATGTCGTCAATGTTTTCTAGCATCCACCCATCTTTCAAACTTCGCAGAAGTACATGGCGCAAACATAGATGCATTTCAGTCTCATTAGCGAGACAATGAATGATACTTGGAATCTTCTCAGTTATAAACTCTGAATAAATGTCATCCGTTCATTAGATCATTGACTAATACCGACGAATTCGGAAGAATAATCCTTCTTTTTTTTAAACGTCTAATCATTCATTTAAGTATGTATGCATCTTTCTGAACTTGCTGTTAAGTCTAGACATATTAGACACCTAAAACCAACTCTGCATATTTATTTCGCTTATAACTTTTTTCAAGTTGAATTCACCTTTGAAATATGATCGCCGAAACTTCCAATCTATTCGTGAAATAATTTCGTTAACAGTCGTTGAAATAATAGTAATTTTTTATGAACAGATGAAGAAGGGGATTAGGAGTATCGTTCACCTCAACTATTAACTCGTATATTTTTCAATTCACGCATCCGATGTAGATAATTTTTTATAATACAATTGTTTCATGGCAAGATCATGAGAGTGTGATAATTTTCACATAATCGATATAAAGGATCGTACGATCAGTAAATTCACATGGTTTACATGACGAAATGTGCAAATATGTGTGCTGGTTTTGTAGTTTCTAGTACGTTATTTTAGCGCCACGCGTGAGAGTACATCGCACTAACAGGATCAGTAGGGTGAGCACCCCCAAGTGAAACGGACGCGCACTTAGATATGCCTGTCTCATTCTATCCTCGTTTTAAACCCTTGTTCGAGTTTAAATAAGCTCAAAAGGAAGTTAAGAAATAACCGGGGAATACCGTAGCAAAGTAAAATCTTGAAGATCCTGAGTTTCTGTAACTATAATAGAGTGTAGATCGGATTTGTAACTTTTATTCACCGCGTGTCAGAGGGAAACGAGGGGGTGAGTATTAGTTTTGAATTATCTTTGTGAGTACAGAAGAGAAAGTAAATGAAAACCCAGTTCTCACAGTCAGAATTACGTCGACGATCATTTTTTTTCTTTCGTTTTTCTTTCATTTAGAGAAGCTCACGGTTGGAGAAAACCTCGGCAAATACTATCATCTTGAAAATTTCCAACTCTAATTTGCTATGTTTTTTATTGTAGAACAAAAACTGATCGAAATTCAACTATGATCAGTTTGAAGATTTATGTTATAATAGAACATTTTTTTCGCCTGTTTGTCTGTTTAGAATTGGGTGAGACGTCGAGGTGTCGGAGATAATTCGAAAGAGGCTCACAATTATATACGAGAGAACGGAGAATTGCAGACAATGTTACCAAAATCAGCGTACCGTTTGTCCAGAGGAAAACCGAAGGAACAACCAGCCGAAAAATTAGCTGAAGTTTGCCTCCTAAGCCACAGCCCTTACCGCATACTAAGGGTAAGTGCATGTCCATACTTTAATCCACATCTACCTGCAAATTCATCATTCACATTTATGTATTGTACGCAAAGACGTATACAACTGTTCATAAGTACATTATACCTATGTACTAGGGTCCATTGAAATGAATCCCGAGTAAGCCGAACCCGGGGAAATTAAAGGTGAAAGCTTCGGTGCTGAATAAAAGCAACAAAAGCGTGTATAAGATCGTTCTAAGATTTCTTCAAAGACTCATTTTCAAGAGCATCAAGGATTAATTGACTCACACCGAGAAATAAGAGTCCCCAGAATGATTTTGCAATTACAATACTCAGAGGACTAAAATAATGGATGCTTGGACAAAAAATTGATAAACTAACTAGTGACTAATAATCGCGATTATTCTTCATAACTTCATTATCTGCGTCTCATGGTAACGGTTAATATTACAACAGATGGCACTTGCATTAAGAGATTTATGAGATTAAAAGTCGATTTGCACCGCTCGCACGAGTGAAAAACATAAAATAGAAAAAAAAGTTAAACTCATGGGGGTCTGAAAAAATGAGAGTCGAGTTAATTTTTACAGCTCATTAATTGCCTTTTCTATCGTCACGGAAAAAGTCATGTCATCATTTTTCCAAAGTCACAAACGCGAGCGTGAAATTAGAATAAATTTATTTATGGATTGCTCAGAACAGAAGCAACTAACTGATCGCTACATCTACTATCTCGTCGTACACCATCTTATCAATACTTGCGCAATTTTAATTGATGGAAAAAAGCTCGATACAAAGTGAAGGGAAGAACAAGCTCATCAGGATATCGCCTCGTTGGGAATTCCCCGTGCAATAACCGCATGTCCGTTTGTCTTCATTAGATAAAGTTACCTGAGTGCTGCTGCACTATCGAGATTACTTTAGTCTAGCTAGATATAGGAAGTAAAAACGAAGAGTATTCACGGTCTTGTTTTCCTGAGGATTTTTTGCAATTTTCTGTCTACACGTAGGATATCCTAAATTTACTTAGAGTGTATGTATAAGAGGGTGGCAAAGTGCAAGAATCCTTCAGAAAGGTGAATGAACGCATAAAAATTCCGCTGACTATAAAACTTTCATATTCTCCGCAATGAAAACTATTTCTCAAAGTTATAGCTGTTACATTGAAAAACTTTCCGCAACGAAAAATTACGAGAATTTCGAGTGCAGAGTCCATTTTGTGCCGGATTTCCATCTCATGTCGTGATATTATATGTACGTTTAATGTAGGTGCGTTTTCTACTGCGGCTAAAGAGCAGTTGAATTATACATTAGATGTTTCTGGAATCTTCAACGAAGCCTGTCGTCTTTATAATTTTAGATAATGAGAGCGACTGAATTTTACCTGACATAACTTGGAAAATTCGGTATGCAATGATGGTCGTATGGAAAAAGCGCATTCCGAAGCTGTCGGCTGAACTTTGAGATTCCAGATTCTTCATCGATGATTAGCCTCACAAAGTACCAATGCCTAAGAAAACCTTGAATTTATATAACAATTTGCAGATAAATATTAATAATTTCTCTACGCTGTGAGTTGATTTCTAATTTCCTAAGATACCTTTGCCGATATACATAAATGTTTATGGAGAAGTGAGAAAACAGTGATATAACATGAATCGTTTAACGGTCTGAATTGCCTAGAAAATAAAGGCGAAATTCACTCGAGAAAATCAGTTTCCGTATTATATCTCAAGGTTGCGTCGAACTTGATCTCGAATTTTCTCGAATCATGTTGTTATGTATATTCAAAATAGAGCTCAATTAATCAGTTAATAGTAAGCTGCACGAATTTCCTTTCGGTATACTTTTTTGTCTTTTGTATACCTAATGTATTCACTTATTTTGAAAAACTAATTTCTATCTTGTCTGTTATGTAATCTATTTACATAATGCTAGTCTTATTTAACTTAAATACCTACTTGTATTATAACAAGTTAAATAAGGCACGCGATTTTTGGTTTTCCCATCTTTGTCCTTTTCCCTTATTCCTTTTTTATTTTTCCCCGGCAGCGTGATCCTCCAATGCGCAGATCTGAAGGTCGCAACGACGCTGGGGCGTCGCGGCATCGTCAGAACTACGTAAACACTCCTTAGCGGTATGTCATGCGTCTTCAACCCTTAAAATCTGAACATTTCAACGTGTTCCACCGGCTAAATCAGATTATCATTTATTACACAGAAATAACTGACATCACTTTTCGTATTAAAAGAAAAGATAAAAGATCTGCAGGAGTTGACCATCAATTAATTATACCGTGTAATCATCACAGTGCGTGGAGTATTAATTTGATTTTTTTCTTTTAAACAATTCGTGGTTATTAAAAATTGAACAATTGAAAGTTTTATAGAAATTTTAAAAACCTTTATCGAAGCTCTCATTCTTCGAAACTCTGGGATCTCGATTCGTCAATGATTTTTCCAAAATTCTTCAATTCGAATTTCAATAATTTGTGCCTTGTTATTCAGGTATAAATAAAGTGACTTACAGGTTTTCATGGAAATCCCTATATCCGAATAAAAAGAAGGAATATCGTGCCTGAAAAAATGATTTTATCATCCTCAATAAAAAATCTATTTATCTTGCAATATAAATAAAATATTTAACTTAATATTGATAAAAAGTTTCCTAATTATTCGATAACGTTATTATAAAATGAAAGCCGGTAACAAAGGTGTAGGTAACTGGCAGAAGATGGCACGTCGATTGAGAACGGTTTTTATCGGTTTTAAATCCCTAAGAAGATTATCTGCTGACGAATTAATAAAGGTAAAGAATCGACACAACTGTCCTTCCCTAGTTTAGTTATCTCCGATTAAACTTCACACCATAATACAATTATACCTTCCCTCTAAAACTAATCCTGAAACAATTACCACGTTATCTTAGTTAATGCAATTTGAACTGAAAAATTACATTAGATACGCCCTGTATACCTATGATCTAAGTGTACGTTAAAAAAACGATAAGGATAGAAGAATGTTTTCAAACGTGGTGGCGACATGTGCAGCGGTATAATATACCTATAGCGGATCCGAAGTCGGAATTTTCTTCCTTATTTCGTATTCAAGAGGGAAAATTCCAAAGATTAATGTCTGAGCTGGCGTGAGACGCGACAAGAAAATAGGCAACACTTATATTTAAATTCCTTTTTCAACAACGATAACCACGCGACAGAATGTCTATCTCATGTTTAGACTAATGCGGTGACTACAAATTTTTAAAATCGGTAGAAGTCGATAGTAAATAATTTCTGTCCCAGTGACGATCATCTCATTTTCATGATCATCACATCGACGTATGAATCGCATATGATAACAAATGAATAACTACTTTTATTTCTGTGTAAAATTTACAAAAATGGAAACAAAAAAATGAAGGCTGCCGAAAGTGGAAATCTCGAAGAATTTACTCGCCTTTATCAAGCTGATCCTGCACGATTAAACATCCGCGATGGACGAGGGAGGGCCGCGGTACATCAAGCCGCGGCCAGAAATAAAGTCAACATTTTACAATTCATTCACGTTAATGGAGGAGGTAAGTGTAAAAATTAAACATCCTGATAACTGCCAATTAATCAATTCACTCTCGTGTGCCTGATTTGGAGAAAGTATTCGAGAAACTTGGCGCCACGGCGCGGCGTGACGTGAAGAACTTTCTACGTTCTGCACCATTGCGCAGTGATAAAATATGCCGAGGGGTAAAGAAAAACGAAGTGATTCCGTAAATTGCTATTCCAAATTCTACAGTTTTATTTGGTTGTTTCTGGTATTTGGTCGATGTATACGATTTGCTGCAAGTTTTCGCGTTTTCGTGAATATAATACACGGGAAGTTTCGAAGTGTGTAAGTCACGAAAACTGTCCTACTTTTGGGCATACAGAACTTTACTGATATTCCGTAATCTGGCTGGATGGTCGCCAAATATAAGGAAACAAAAAAACCTACAAGATAGAGTGACCCACGAGATAACAAAATTGAACCGCGATTATTCAGCATATCTACAGAATGTTGCTAGAAAAAAATAAACTGCTCTTTTTGCCCTCTCTCGTTAATTCGACTTCGGAAAATCGGAGACATTTCCGTTGCGGATCCATAAAAGAAAATAATCGACGAAAGATAAGGTTTGAAAATATTTGGTTACAAAAAAAAAGGAAACAAAAATTTAAATATACTTCATCAAAATTCTATTGAATTTGATTTTTTAAATCCTGAGTTAATTGAAAATAGAGAATCCATGAGTAGTTTCAAGTTCAATTTCCGATCAACGCTTATATAAAGTTGCGAGAGCTTTCGGTTATGCAAGGTACACGTGTGTGCGTACCTGTATGTGAGTTGGAAGGTAGAGAGCAGTTGCAATGTTTAATGTGAGCAAATTGGTTTTCAAGTTCAGCTATAGTAATATTATATATTAACCACCTGAAGTGTTTTACTATCCGTGGTGTTTGCTATTACCTCCACAGCTGCAATACAAACATCATCTTCACCATAAACTTTATGACAATATTAATTCTTGATGCGCTCCTCATAGCCGGTCACAGGAAGTCAACGAGTCCAGCAATAAGGAGGCGGAGAGAGTATAGTGATCAGATATTGTATGAGAATTCGCTGGACGCGATCATAAATGTGATGTTTTTATATTTCGGAAATGAGATGTTTGCAGCAAATCGTTTTCCCAGAGCCAACAATGCAATGAACTTGGTATATTGTGCTCCGAAAGTGACACGATGACGAATGAAACCCAATTTGTCGATTGTTTTTTCAGAAATGAACGTTCGAGACATCGCCGGAAACACGCCACTCCATGTGGCCGTCGAGGGTGAATGTGTCGAAGCGGTTGACTTCCTACTCCAAAGGTATATAATATCGTCTAAGATATATCCCATAACTCAATTCAAACTAATATCTTCCCCCCAGGGAATATATTCCCCATCATTACACTTATAATGGAAACGTAGGCTTGTATTCCAAGTGATAAAATTATCCCAATATATTCGCGAATTAACCATGTTATATAACTTGTAAAATCGGTACTGTAACGAATTAATTTATATAGTCGGATAGGATAGGTAGAAAATAATATAAGATTCGCCACAACTTAATTGAATGCGACAGACTGCATTTATTGGTAATTAATAATTTAGATTATCACAAATTAGCGAGGATAAATCGGGCGCAGGTCGGGCTAGTTCACATTCATTCGGTCCTCACGCATTCAACACACACATAAAACGCAGAACAAATATGAGACGAAATACATACACGAACGGGACTCTTCCGCCTATGAAGAAATGAGAACGTTATAAAGGATGAGAAAATGCCAAAAAACGATAATAATGAAGCCACTTATATTATGCGATGCGCTGCCGATGAACTCCCTCGTTGTTGATGACCCCGCGATGAGCCTTCGTCCAGGAATGCAAACGATGACGATGATCTGGATACTCGGATGTTCGTATGGGCCACGACGTCATGGGATCATCAGATCAGGAGGTTGCTCGATTCGTAGTTGAAACGATTTGGTAGGTTTACTCCCGAAACTTTGATTTGGTAGGTTTTCTCCCTAAATTGATGATTTAGTAGGTTTTGTCCTTGAATTTACGATTTGGTAGGTTTACTCCCGAAACTTTGATTTGGTAGGTTTTCTCCCTAAATTGATGATTTGTTAATGGCAGATGCAGGTGATATTAATGTATGCGAAGTAATGTCAGCGGATTTATGAACATTTGTTTAACCGCGGGCTCTGGTGATCGGATCACTTCGGATTTCTTCTTGATGCAACACGAGGCAAATTCTTGATTTGGTAGGTTTACTCCCCACGTTTTAATGTTCTGATATTATTTCATAGGTTTACGATTTGGTAGGTTTACTCCCGAAACTTTGATTTGGTAGGTTTTCTCCCTAAATTGATGAGTTCATTTATGGCGAAGTTTAACTGATATTTGGCAACATATTAGCCGTTAAAAGATGAAATGATGAACACGACACAGGAACACAAGGACATCACTCGAGACAGGACGACGGAAGAGTGAAGAGTTCCTAGAAACGGAAGAGGTTGCGCTCTTCTTTTGACTTACAATTACTGTATATTGTATACAGATCACCTGACCTGCGTGGTTTGCCGATAATTTGGGCTTATATTACGGTATTTGCTCTTACCACTAGATGACCCCTTAAGTATACTTTACATCCCCCCCCCATTTTCGAAGATGTGGTGAAACCTTAATCAATGAAAATCAAATTTTTATACGTTTTCTCCCCGTTCGCCTAGCAGTTACAATTTAACAATGGTGCATTCATCCAACTCATTTATTCCTTGCCCGCTCTGCTTACGCTGTACGTATCTATGAACATATTTCTTACAGCTATACAATAAATAACTCTTCTTTTGTTTAATTATTCAATATTAATATCTTTGTTTTCATTTATCTACTATATATTCTACCAAAACCATATGATTCTATACAAGTATCCTTTTTATGCACCGTACTTCCTTTGATTACTATTCCCTATAATTTTTCTTTTCCTAACCATAACATTTAATTGTTCTCTTACACTACAACGTTTATTGGATGCTGACGAGTTTCGCTCTGCTTATTTCTCTTGTTAATATTGACTCCGTTTCCTTTTATTCGCTTATGGGTTGATAGTATTTGCGCAAACTCATACGATTGAAGGCTCCTATTTTTTTTTCTTTTCTTTCAGGATCCACTAAACTGAACGCATTCTCATTTATTTTTTTACTAATCTTGTATGGGCCTTTATATAAGTGAAAAAACTTATGTGTTGATTTATCTATAGCAGAAGACGGATATGGTACACGCAATAATACTAGATCTCCTTCATTTAATTTTACCTTTGATATTGATTTTTGGTTTCGACTCCGACGTTCAAAGCTTTTTTGCAACGATTCTTTAGCTAACATTATCTTCATGTCATGATCGCTCTCCATTCTTTCAGGGAACCTCACGATATTTGTTATTTGACTATATGCTACTTTATTGAAATGGAGTTCGTACGGTATAAAGCCTGTACTGTGATGTGTTGTCAGATTAAATAGTTCCTGTATTTCTTTGACATATTTCGCCCACTTTGAATGTTTTTCAGAACAAAATGTGCGAAAGAGCCTGCCCAGCTCCCTCATCACCCTTTCTGTCGGATTCGACTGGGGGTGCCTGATTGACGAATAGCACACGTTTACGCCTTGTTTTTCTAATTCTATTTTCCACTTTGCCGCCGTAAATTGTGTCCCATTATCTGATAACACTCGCTTCGGTTTCCCTATTTTTTTGAAGTAGTCGTTACTCATTCTATTTAATGCTGCGGTGGTAGTGGCGCGTTTCATCGGATAGAGCGCGACAAATTTCGAAAATGCATCGATTGCTACTAACAGGTATTGGACTCCTCCGACGGATCTCGGTAGGGGGCCGTAGAAATCCACAGTGACTAGGTCGTTTGGACGATCAGCAGGTACCCGCTTGAACTCCCCTTGCATGCTGTATGATAAATGCTTCGTCCTTTGACAAGTGTCGCATGTTTTGATCATCTGCTTTATAGATTCCCTCATTTTGCGCCAAAAATAATGCCTGCTTATATGTTGGTATGTTTTGTACACCCCCATATGTCCCAGCTTCTCATGCACCGAGTTTACCAAAGATTTGACTATACTTTTTGGAACTACTACTAGCCAATTGTGACCAATTTTGCTTTTATAAAACAGTAAGCCCTCGTAAATCCTGTATGAGTAATCAGGTAAATTCGTCTCGCATTTATGCATGATATCTTTTAGCTCGGCGTCTTTTGCTTGCAAATTTCTCAAGTTTTTAATGTCTTTGATGAGTTTCGGGTTCAGTTCAACGGCTGCTACATCGGTTTTATTTATTTGCAGTTCTATTTTATTGAGCACTGTTTTCTTGGCTCTCGCTAAGCGGGGAACTGTCACAAGCAAGTGTATCGAGAAGATCATCGATGGGGTTAGAGATGAAATAGGCCTCACGATCGATCTGGATACGATTGCCATTCAGCAGATCTACTCGAGTTACTGTGTAGGTATTGATAAAAGTTAGCGCTTTGTGGTCGGTTATTATTTCGAACGGGCCTCCAATTAACCAGATCCTAAATTTATCTAGCGCGTACATTATTGCGAGTAATTCTTTTTCGGTTGTTGTATACTTGAATTCGGCTTTGGACAGGCACCTACTTATCAACGAGATTATCTTGTGATCACCACCTGGATCGATCTGATATAAAACTGCGCTTATCCCTAAGTCACTCGCGTCTGTTTGCACTTTGAACGTCGCATTAGGTAGGTAATGGTTCAGCGTTACGCATTTTAGAAACATTTGCTTTAGGTCTTCGAACGCTTTTGAATGCTTCGCGGTCCATTCCCATGGTACGTTATCTTTCAATAAATCTCTTAAGGGCGTAATGTAATTTGAATACTTTATCGCGAACTGCCTGTAAAAGTTGCATACGCCTAGGAATTGCTGTAGCTGTTTTTTACTAGTTGGTGCCGAAAAATTTCTTATTACTTGTAATTTCTCCGGATTTGGGCTAACTCCCGAAGGCGTGATTATGAAACCCAAAAATGCGACCGTGTTCCTACAAAAAAGCGTTTTACTCAAACGAATAGTGAAGTTATGTTTGACTAGTCGATCAAATACCAAACTAAGATGTTGTAAATGAGAGTCGAAATCAGATGAGGTTATTAGAAGATCATCTATGTAACAAGTTAGAAAGGAGGCAAATTCATTACCTAGAGCCATATCTAACGCCCGGATGAATCCGCTTCCCGCCGTCTTGAGACCGAATGGGACCCTACAGAACTGGTACAACGTTCCCCCATGCAAAAAGGCTGTAAACTGTCGTGATCTCCTCTCCAGAGGTATTTGCCAATACCCGTGTGTTAAATCGGTGGACGTCATATATTTTACCCCCTGATATTTTCTCAATAATTCATTAATCGGCGGTGGGCATTCGTTGTCCGACTCGATTACACTGTTTAGGTGTCTCGCGTCGAGGCACAACCTCACTCCTCCATCCTTTTTTGTGACTATTCTTAATGGGTTACAGTATTGACTTTTTGATCTTTCTATTATTCCTATACGCAGCATCTCTTTTATTTCCGCATCTACTGCTTCTCTAATTTTCAACGGTATCGGGTATGATTTTCTTACAATAGGCTTATCTTTAATCAGCTTTATCGAGTGTTCGTAAATATTCGTACATCCCGCCTTATCCGAGAATAAATTTTTATAGTGAATAATCAGTTTCTCTAGTTTTGCCTTCTGTTCGCCACTCAAATTCATAAGGTTTGCCGCGATCGATCGGACAGCTTCGAAAAAGTTTTGCTCATTCGCTTTAGGTTTTTTAGTTTGACCCCCCTTATCGGACATTATCTCGTGAGAACTTTTCCCCGCCTGATCTTTATAAAAATTATGATCCTCAGCTTTCGCCATTGGCCCCGCTTTTTGAATTTCTACATTTAAATTATCAATTACTCTACATTTCATATGAACATCATTTATATCATTATCCCTATCACTTTTATCAATTTCCTTTATCGGATTATCCCTTTGATCTGCCGACTTCTTTTCCAATATAATTTTTTCAATTGATTCACTACACATATTTTCTGATTCACTGGCCCTCGTTTCGCCCCTTTTACTTTTAACCAAAACTTCAGATTTGCTGCCGTTTTCTGTTGCATTTTCATTTGCAACCGACACGCTTTCATCATCATTACTTTGACAACTAGCATCAAGGATCACATTGTTTTTATCAGACTTCTCTACTTCCCTAATTTCTACATCTTCCCCATTATTTATCTCTTCATACTCTCCTTCTGCTACCTCAGCCCTTACGATTCTAATATATGTTTTTTCTTTTAATTCGAATGAGCTCACCCTTTCCGAAGGTTCCCGATCGTACGAAAAAAGTGGTGAACTTAATGCCTGGTCGTTGACCCTTATTAATCTGTTTCCGTAATCTAAAACTACCTTATTTATGCTGAGCCAATCGCTCCCCAAGATAACTTCATTTGCTAGGTGCGGTATAATTAGAAAAACCGTCGCGATTTTTTGTGTGCCTACCTGGATTTCTATTAATACTTGCCGCTTGACTGTGGTCGACTTATGACCTATCGCTGGCAGCACTACGACATTACTGACTGGGAGCTCATTAAGACTATATGTATTCCTAAGAAGCCTATATTTTTTCTCTGACATGCACGTTATCTGACTCCCAGAATCGATCAACGCCGTTATCTCATGATTTAATATATTTATTACTATGTTTGGGGCTTGGGATAATTTGCGTTCTCCTCCTTCATCCTGTTCCTGCGATTCCCCTATATCGTATGTTAAGTCCTCTACTAAGTCTGCATAGTCACAACCCGATGTCGGACTTTGATACACCGCGTCGCTTATTAGTTTAAATTGTTGCTTTGGTTCGCTTGCCTCCCATAACCGCTACCTTGCATCTGATTCGATGCCAGTTGCATCGCACTATTCGCTCCGGGAAAATAAGGCGGTGGATAATTCATATTTGGCAGTCCCATCTGGTTACCGGGAGGTGCCTGATGTCTAGGTTGATACTGCCAATTCGGATAACCTGACTCTTGATACTGCGCGTTCCTATTATTGCTATTACCGGAACTTTGGTAGTTTGCCCCCGTTGACCGCCTATCCTGGTTTCTATCATTGCTACCGCTTGGCCCATTCATATATCTTCCCCAATGTCTCTGACTATTCTGGATTTGCATGCCTCTCACGCCACCTGCCTGGACACTACCGCTGGACTGATTCTGATGTTGTTGTCTACTATTATTTCTCTCGTCATAATCGACATCTAATTGCGACAAGGCCTGTTCTATTATCTTTGTATCGGACATATTTACGGTCGCTAGGGTTTCCCGAATTCTACGCGGTAATTGCTGGATGATTGTATAGTTTATCTCGAACTGATCTAATTTTGGCAACAGATACCTCGCTTCCTTAAGCTGCTTGAAAAAATACGTTTGCAGTGATCCCTCACTAACATTATACCTCTTCGAACTCCATCTCGTTTTGACTTTCACTTGAATGGGAATAGAATAAAACTTATCTTTGAACGCCGTTTTAAATTCCTCGTATGAATCTACTGTTTCTTTACACGCTTCCCACCATATCCGTGCTCTACCCGATAATTTGCTCTCGATAATTGGTAATTTACAATCTTCTCTCACCATTTTTAGTTTGAAATAGCTGTCTACATTTTCTAAATACTCAATTGGATTAATTCTTTCCTCATCCGAAAATTCTGGAGCCTTCGAATCAATATGTGTTCTTTGCATACTTACTACCAACTCATTCATTGTTACTTGACTGTCACGCGCCATTTGCCGCTGTTCTACCGGGCGCTGCATTTGCTGTATTGCCTCCTGCTGCTGCTGATTTTGCAATCTTAATAGCGCGACTTCGTTTGACAGTTGTGCGTTTGCTTCCTGCTGATCTTTTAGTTGTTGTATACTTTCGCGAAGCCCTGCGAAACTCGCCAGCTCCACTTTTAAACGCTCCAGCTGTTCCTCCATCTCACTTGATTCTGCCCGCGTAACAGATACTTCAGTCTCTGGTGTGCTCACGACCCTCGACCTAGTTTTAACAGGAGTTCGTTTAACGGTTGGTGCCATATGATTCAAATGATTTGAGTAGCTTAGATATGTTGCCTTATTCTTATTTCATTACTAATCCTAATCTTACTCTCTATTTTCAGGCACACAACAACACACACTAACCTCGACCTTTGCCTCTGTTTATCTCTTTCTTTCTTTGTTTTTTTTTTTTTTTTTTCAAATTTTATGTTCGGGCGCCATTTTGTAACGAATTAATTTATATAGTCGGATAGGATAGGTAGAAAATAATATAAGATTCGCCACAACTTAATTGAATGCGACAGACTGCATTTATTGGTAATTAATAATTTAGATTATCACAAATTAGCGAGGATAAATCGGGCGCAGGTCGGGCTAGTTCACATTCATTCGGTCCTCACGCATTCAACACACACATAAAACGCAGAACAAATATGAGACGAAATACATACACGAACGGGACTCTTCCGCCTATGAAGAAATGAGAACGTTATAAAGGATGAGAAAATGCCAAAAAACGATAATAATGAAGCCACTTATATTATGCGATGCGCTGCCGATGAACTCCCTCGTTGTTGATGACCCCGCGATGAGCCTTCGTCCAGGAATGCAAACGATGACGATGATCTGGATACTCGGATGTTCGTATGGGCCACGACGTCATGGGATCATCAGATCAGGAGGTTGCTCGATTCGTAGTTGAAACGATTTGGTAGGTTTACTCCCGAAACTTTGATTTGGTAGGTTTTCTCCCTAAATTGATGATTTAGTAGGTTTTGTCCTTGAATTTACGATTTGGTAGGTTTACTCCCGAAACTTTGATTTGGTAGGTTTTCTCCCTAAATTGATGATTTGTTAATGGCAGATGCAGGTGATATTAATGTATGCGAAGTAATGTCAGCGGATTTATGAACATTTGTTTAACCGCGGGCTCTGGTGATCGGATCACTTCGGATTTCTTCTTGATGCAACACGAGGCAAATTCTTGATTTGGTAGGTTTACTCCCCACGTTTTAATGTTCTGATATTATTTCATAGGTTTACGATTTGGTAGGTTTACTCCCGAAACTTTGATTTGGTAGGTTTTCTCCCTAAATTGATGAGTTCATTTATGGCGAAGTTTAACTGATATTTGGCAACATATTAGCCGTTAAAAGATGAAATGATGAACACGACACAGGAACACAAGGACATCACTCGAGACAGGACGACGGAAGAGTGAAGAGTTCCTAGAAACGGAAGAGGTTGCGCTCTTCTTTTGACTTACAATTACTGTATATTGTATACAGATCACCTGACCTGCGTGGTTTGCCGATAATTTGGGCTTATATTACGGTATTTGCTCTTACCACTAGATGACCCCTTAAGTATACTTTACAGTACAGAAGCTTCGTAGATAATTCTCGTTAGTTCGGTAATTTTCTTATGGTAAATTTTCACCCTCTCACTCCGACAGGCGATTATACTATAATATGAATAAATTATACTGTACAAAAGAACAAAGGTGAATGGAAAAAAAGAAAGAAATTTTTTAGCATATTAATAACGGATCATTATCGTCGCTTGAATTTTCAGTAACGTAGACACGGGAATTTTGAATGAAAAGAAACAAGCACCGATCCACATGGCGACTGAATTGAACAAGGTTGAAATTTTAACGACGATGATGAAGTACTGCGATAAAATTGACGTTCAGCAAGGTGGTGAACACGGAAGAACGGCCCTACATCTAGCAGCCATGTACGACCACGACGAATGTGCCAGAATTCTAGTGAGTAAAATTTTATACGTAGAATTCACCGGCGATGTAATTTCGTGGCACGAGTTGCATTTGTGGCGAAGCAGCGCGAGAAAAGATAGAAAAAAAAAAAAACATTAAAGAAAATAATACAAATGTGAGTGCAAACTACCACCACCGTTCCGACCAGCGACGAATAATGCCTCCCCTTTATCGGAGCGCGTTTTCAGAGAGAAAAAGCTCTTTGTTCAAAGTCGCAGCTTTTATTCCCGGTGTTAACACCACACAGAGTAGAAAACGTGGAGTGAAAGCCGGAAGGAATTAATTTTGAAAACGCAATAAGCCTTGGAAAACGGGAAAATTTCTTTTCTTTTAGTCATAGAATTTTTACATTTTTCTACCGGGTTTGTTACAATTTGGTTGGTTGTTCATTGAAACCCCCAAATGTTAGCTGAGAAAACACTAACAAAATAACATTATTCTGGCTCAATTAGACGCATAATAGTTGAACAGCGATATTAGTTAAGTTCCTCTGAAGTTAATTATGTCGATTTTGGGGAACTGTTAATTCTCAGTAACAATATCAAATGAAATTATTATCGCACAGGTCTTATCATTATCAGGTAAGTAGAAGAAAATCATATGTATTTCTTTGCATCTAATTAGACTGTCCGTGACATAAAAAAAAAAACTGAAAACCCTTTTTCATTTTTATCTCATAAATCTCCTTTTTACGAACTGTTAGTGGAATAACGGAACGTAAACTTTTACAAGTGAGCCAGATGAGTCTCCAGTTCCACTGTCGCAAGGCGTTTCGATGACTTACGCAGCACGTGGCACGGCACGTGCCAAAGGACTGGAAAATTTTTAGGACGCTGGTCGATGCATTAGAGCGTTACAAATTATAAAACTGTTACGTGTATTCAGAAAAATTTTGTAGTTCCCCTATTTTTATTCGATTCATTCGCGCATGATAAGGAGAAATTCGCGTGGAACTAAAATTACGTCTGTATCGATTCCTTTGCCCTCGAATCCTGCCTGCGTTAAATTATGAAAGCTACAACTAATTTTCAGTCAATTACATCCAGTCTTGCATGGATATGTACCTGAACGATTTCTGTTTATCTTTACGATATTGCAATTAACTAAGCAATTATGTGAAATGAAAAACTTTCCTTCACAGATGAAAGATATGAAAGTGTGTCCACGTAAAACTTGCAACAACGGTTACTACCCGATTCACGAAGCGGCTAAAAATGCCTCTTCAAGAACGATGGAAGTATTTCTTCAATGGGGCGAATCACAGGGTTGTCCACGAGAATCGATGATTTGTCTTCACGACGCGGAAGGAAATCTACCCCTGCACTCGGCAGTTCACGGTGGTGATATCAAAGTGAGTCAAAGGAAACAAGAAACAAAAGAAGCCTAAAAGAAGCTCTATAATTATTCAATTAAAATTCGTTCTCGATTTCTATACAGGCAGTTGAGCTGTGTCTGAAATCAGGGGCAAAAATATCCACCCAGCAACAAGATTATTCGACACCTGTTCACCTGGCTTGCGCCCAAGGTGCGATCGACATAGTAAAGATGATGTTTGCCCTCCAACCATCGGAAAAATACGCGTGTTTGACATCGTGCGATGTTCAGAAAATGACACCACTTCATTGTGCGGCGATGTTTGATCACCCTGAAATAGCTGAGTACCTTATACTCGAGGGTAAGTATCACCAGGATCTTGATTGCCGTGAATTAACGATGAATCTCCAAGTTTGGGTGCTTATTTTTTTGTTACCGGACATATAGGAGCTGATGTAAACGCTCTGGATAAAGAGAAAAGATCACCTTTACTCCTGGCGTCTGCAAGAGGAGGATGGAGAACGGTTCATAGTCTTATTCGACTCGGAGCTGACATACATGTTAAGGATGTGAACCACAGAAATGTCTTACATTTAATCGTAATGAACGGCGGAAGACTGGAGGAATTCGCCCAGGAAGTTAGCAAGGTATGAGAAATAAATCACATGGGAAATGTCGAGATTTTAGAATTTCATTTCACTCACGAATCGTAAACCCCATAGTCCAAGGTCAGTCTGCTCCAATTATTGAACGAAAAAGACGAAACTGGTTGTTCGCCTCTCCACTACGCTAGTCGAGAAGGTCACATACGAAGCTTGGAAAATTTGATAAGACTGGGAGCTTGTATCAATTTAAAAAACAACAACAACGAAAGTCCACTGCACTTCGCCGCAAGGTGAGAACGAGAATACATACATCTGGTTTTTCAGCCAAATGGATTTTTGAATAAATTACTCATTGGAATTTATAAAACTTTAGGTACGGTAGATACAACACAGCGCGACAGCTTTTAGATTCCGAAAAGGGAACGTTCATAATAAACGAAAGTGACGGTGAAGGTTTAACACCATTACACATTGCATCGCAGCAAGGTAGAAAAGAGAACAACAATATACAGAAATAAAGAAATAAAAAACTATAACTACTCTAAATTTATTTCTGCCACTGACCGGAATGTTTTAACTTTTATCAGGGCACACGCGACTTGTTCAACTTCTTTTAAACAGAGGTGCTCTTTTGCACCGGGATCACAATGGTAGAAATCCTCTTCACCTTGCAGCTATGAGTGGATACACGCAAACGATAGAATTACTTCACAGTGTCCACTCTCAACTTTTAGACCAAATTGACAAGGACGGTAACACGGCTTTGCACATGGCGACAATGGAAAATAAACCAAATGCGATATCACTGCTACTTTCAATGGGGTGTAAACTGCTTTATAATTTCATTGATATGAGTGCCATCGACTACGCTATATACTACAAATTTCCAGAGGCTGCTTTGGCCATGGTAACGCACGAGGAGAGGTGAGGTTTTGTCATTCTTATTTAGTTCTCTACTGTGTGGAATATCGCAGGAATTTTTAATAAGAGTTGAATTTTTGACTAAGGGCACAAGAAATAATGTCGATGAAGTCGGACAAACATCCCTGCGTTACACTTGCTTTGATAGCTTCGATGCCACGCGTTTTTGAAGCAGTCCAGGACAAATGTATCACAAAAGCAGATTGCAAGAAGGATTCAAAATGCTTCTACGTTCGTGAGATTTCATTATTACTTGATACTCTTTTTTTATTACCTCTTCTAAATATTCCATTGGCATATATGCTCTTTCAATTTTAAATACAAGATAATCTCGCTTAATCATTGTACTGGTTAATTTTATAAATACAAATCGGACGATGGAGTTTGGTTGAAAATTTCAAAAGTTCCTCGCTCCAACCACCCAAATTAGGTCTCGAAATTATACGACTGATTTTGTCTTTTTATCTCCGCACAGATCAAATACTCTTTCATCTGTCTGCAATGCCCGCCGCAGGATGAAAAGATCGGAGACGGTTTAACGGCTACCCGGCCTACTCCCCTTCCTGCACTCAATGTAAGTTGCATTATAGTACTAATCAATCATCCCAGATTATAAATCGATAAAATATAAATTAAGTTGCTTTTTGAAAATAACAAATGTTCGTTAAGTTTGCACTGCAGCCCGGTACTATCCCACGCAACAATTATTTTTCGGAATTTTCAAAATGGCAGTGCCAACTTCAAGAAAGTCGATAGTTAGAGTCAATCCATTTCTGATCCTTACCATGGATCAATCAATCTGGTAGTTTTTTTTTTATTTTCAATTTCGATTCCCTGAAATTTCAGGCAATGGTGGTTCACGGACGAGTAGAATTACTCGCTCATCCGTTGAGTCAAAAATATCTTCAAATGAAGTGGAATTCTTACGGGAAATATTTTCACTTGGCAAACTTATTGTTGTACGCTATATTCCTCATGTTAGTCACATTGTTCTCATCTTTATTGATGAACATGAATAGCGGTAAGGGGAAGCTAATCGACATGAACAACTTGAATGGATCAACTAACATATCAATGGCGGAAGAAGTAAGGATAAAATATACGTACATATATTTGTTTTCTCAAATTTGTGACAAATTTCATGACGTTATTTAACTCTCTTTCTTTAATTTTTCTACGACCAGATCCGTCAGCGTCTGTGTGCAACTGCCGACGACTTCGAAATCACGACAACGATGTCGGTTAGCGCAATCGCCATAATGATATACGTGGGCGTCTATGTTCTACGAGAAGTACTTCAGCTATATCAACAACGTTGGACTTATCTAATGGACCCGATAAACTTGGTTTCATGGCTTCTTTACATATCCGCTAGCATAATGGTGGTGCCAATTTTCATCAAAAGACTAGACGAAATGCAATTCTCATGTGCATCGATCACGGTCTTTCTCAGCTGGTTCAATTTACTTCTATTATTACAAAGGTGAACTTTTTTTCAAAGTCCGAAAGAATATTCCTAAAAATTTATCTCCGTATAAGAGAGGCCTCCAAACTTTCACCACATTTTCGAAAATATCTTTTTCTCAATCTGTCTTCTTCTTCCGAAAATAAGTCTTCGAACTTTTCCTCATCGTTTCGCAGGTTCGATCAGGTTGGAATATACGTGGTGATGTTTCTAGAGATCCTACAGACGTTGATAAAAGTACTTCTGGTATTTTCCATCCTCATAATCGCGTTCGGCCTGGCGTTTTATATTCTTTTGTCCAAGGTAAGGGCATATTTTAAAATGTATAGTGTGCTGTTCGATTGGCGAACAACAAATAAGATAACAGATAATTTTTTTCCTGATCTAGGGAAACCACATCTCGTTTAGCAGCATACCAATGTCATTGATGAGAACCTTCGCAATGATGCTCGGTGAAATTGATTTTCTTGGAACGTACGTCGAGCCTTATTATCACCGGGGTTCTGCCCGTGACGAAGACGCGAAAGGACTCCCCTTTCCACTACCGGCATTTTTAATCCTGAGTATTTTCATGGTTCTAATGCCGATCCTCCTCATGAACCTCCTTATCGGTTTGGCTGTTGGAGACATTGAATCCGTCAGACGAAATGCTCAGCTCAAGAGACTCGCCATGCAGGTCTAATATTTGAATATTCCTTTGTCTGTCGCACCGCAGGTTTACTTCATAAATTGAAGTTTTTTAAAAAGATAATTATTATTCACAGGTTGTACTCCATACAGAATTAGAAAGGAAACTGCCTCAAATGTTACTAGAAAAGGTCGACAAATTGGAACTTAAAGTCTATCCAAACGAGATGAAATGCAAACTCGGAATTTTAGATTTCGTGTTGAAGAAATGGTTCTGCAATCCATTTATGGACGATGGTATGTAGAAATTACTTCGAACGTGTTACGTAGAGTCAAATGTAACACAAAGAATTCCAATTTTCAACGATGGGGTGGTGACAATACCACGAGATTGCGAGCTGTCTGAATGAAATGTGAACGCTACTTTTAATTACGCAATCCCCAATCAATCGAATTTGGAACATTGAAGAGTTCCAAAGAAATATTGAAATTTACCAATTGTTGCATATATTGTTAAAAAAAAAAAAAAAAATCAGTCACTACCCCTCGATGAAGTGGACCCTCATCGACATGATATCACCTTATATAATATATATCTGGAATGCCTTACACGATTGCATGACTGATAACTTTTTAGCGATTCTAATAGGTATAGATATAGAATGTGATTCACCCAGCCGAACGACCAGATTGATCCCGAAGTTGACGAGCCGTTAAAAATTTACCGACAAACTTTGTAGAAAAATAATTCTGAACACGATACGTAGACTATAATTTTGTTCATTACTATTTTTTTGAATAGTTCTACCGTAGTTTATATCCTTGAGAATGAGAACCCATATTTTCATGTATGCACGTAGCCTATGGACTAGATTTGAATGATAATATCGAGAATGCAAATTGATTAGCCACAATTATATCGCAGTACGTGGTAAGTTGTATTTAGTTCACTTGATTAGTGTCCTTAGTTAGAAGGAGAATGTTTTTACAGACGGTGCTCGAAGAGCGGTGCCAGAAAATCAACCAGGATCTCCACCAAACAACCGAAATAATGGTAACGCATGTTTATTTTTACACCGTATTCATTCGTAAAAAAAAAAACGACAATTTTTTATATTCTCACAAATTGGATGTTAGTTTTTAAAAATTCCAAAGGCGCTTTTCAACAAAACCAAGAAAAAAAAAAATAAGTATCAAATAAACATGTCCTGACGATAACATCCATCTGTGTACAACATAGGAGATTAAGAACTGATAATTATTAGGAAAAAAAAAAACGTGTACAACGGATACAAGAAAAATAAATCGCGTACCTAATTCACATTGCCGTGCACTAACGATGAATTGCTTTTTACCAGGTTTGGACATGGTATTAGAAAATAGCGAAGACTACGTAACTCAGGAGCTTGATAAGCAAAAAAGACGTTTGAAAGATATGACTCAAACCTTGGACGTTCAACATCAACTTCTACGTCTGATAGTACAGGTATGAAATCTCTATCGGAATAAATTGCGAAGTAGAAACGGAAAGTAAAAATCTATTGAATTAGCACGGATTCTTAACAAAAAAATTTGTCTGTCCATAGAAAATGGAAATAAAAACTGAAGCGGACGATGTAGACGAAGGGGTATCACCAGGTGATTTAAGAGCGCTTCCTGGCATAAGTTCTAAATGGAATTCACCTCGAATAAATAAAAAACTTCGTGCCGCTCTAAGTTTCAACAAAGGATCGCAACAGCGGTAGTAATAACGTAATGTATAATATACAAAAATTTTAAGCGGTGTCAAATATTTTTTTATAATCATATTTATAAGATACATATATTATGCGAAACAGATATACACATGTTTCGCATACTCTGAGACCGAATTAACTTTTCGTGATGATTTTACAGGTAGGTAGGTGAGAACTGTAACTGTCTACTATGAATTTAATTGTCTCTATATGAGACGGAATATCAAGAGAAAAAAGAAAAAGAAAAAAAAAAAACAGAAATATATGTTCGATGTGGTGCATTATAATCGTTTCACCCAGTCAATAAATTAAATAGGTTTGCCAAGAAGCAGCTGCAGCTAATTTCAATATCGTTTGAAAAAAATATCAGACTACGTCGGTATTCGTTCAATTATTAAATAACGTGTGCAGTACGCGTTTCGAATGAATAATGTGTCCGAGCCACTTGGGAAATGATCTTGGTTGGAATAGAAAAATAATTACGAATTTAATAATTGCAGCATTTCGATGAATTTATATACGCAATGCACAATGTATAATGTACGTTCATCTATACATATAATAAGTATATCTGTGTGAATGTGCGGAATGGATATATAGTGGACGATTTTTACTGTGCAGAGTTATGCCTATATACAAATTTGCGTTTTATATAGTAATCGCGTATACAGTATATAAATACTACACAGTAGATCAGTCATTGGGTGTTTTTACGACAGAGAAGTGCATGAGAGCTATTTAATTATTATTAGATAAAAAAAAAAAGAAATGGAATTGCGTCCCGAAAATACGAAAAATGAAAAGAAATATACACTTATACCTTTAGGTATATTATACTGTGGTGATAAAACTACATGAAAATTATTTATTTATATATGAATGATAGATTACTATGATAATGATATATATGTTGAGAGAAAACTTTAGTTTATATATCGATGTATTGTTCTACAAATAAACAGCTGTTTTCAGTGTACACGAAATTGGTAAAATATGAACGGAAAAATAAAAGTCTCACGAGATAATTCGACGAATTGATTGGTGTACACGTAATCCTGCTGTACAGGTATATTTGGTTGTACCGTCTCGTTTCTTCTGCACCTGAGAACTCGCCACAGAAATCATCAGTTATGATTCGCTTAGATTTACCACAATTTGATAGAAAATTTTCCACCCTTATCTTTGCCTGTCGGGTAGCTCCGTATAAAATATTGCAGAATTAGGGTGAACCAAAATTTTATACCATCCCTTAAATGTTCCATCGGCAGCAGTTCTCTCTGTAAGTGACGAGGGTAAAAAAATCAATGAAACCTTATCCACAGACGGGCTCATATTTCCTACCCTAAAATTCTACCTATACGGTTTATCGACTGCAGTATGTAAACCTACCCCTGAATGCTATCTTACCAGCAATGGGGGATGATGAGGCGGCTTAGGTCTCTACCTGCTGATAACTAAACAGTGAATTTTAGTCGTGTGTTTAATGTAAATTTGTGCAGAATTTTCTTAAATTGCAGTACCGGTGGAAAGATTGTCACGGAAAGTGATACACTTTTTTTCAAAATTACTTTCACATTTTCTTGATCGACTGAATCATTTTTTTTTTTTTTTGCATGTAAGCGCAATGCAAGTCTAGGTAGATTTGGTAGGGGAAAGGATTAAGAACTCGTGACGAAAAACAATAAAATATATTTCTACGTATATAATATAATAATATAATTTACACGTTTATTATACAAAGCGTTTGTTTCATATTTCACACGTTTATTTCTCTTTCAAAGAGTTTCGTTGTCCTCACTGTGTTGGCATCCTGTACCTCTAAAAATCATTTATTCCGCAATGGCGTTTTCCTCCTCACAAAAGTAGCTCGTGTGCATCGAATAGAGTCTGTCGATGGGATTAAGCCCGACACCCTGGCCCCCCTGGAGTGGCGAGGAATAAGACAAACCCCTTTCAGGTGCATTGGTGGAATGGTATGTCGGCATTGTTGCGTACGGCATAAGCCTAAGGTGGTTCACCTTTTCATCCACACCTGAAAAAATGAACTGATGTACGAAGGGAACATTTATTTTGCAGGGTAGTTTCGAGAAAGTATAAAATAAATGAGATCGAAATCGAAATAATGTTTAAAACTTAATTCAAAATTTTCAGTTTTGGCGTTGAATTGAATTCAATAATCTTCTGATGACCACTTCCAGAATAGGCCAGTTTCGAAAAACTAGCTAACACAAATTAAACTGCATTCGGAATCTAAGAGATTGTTATTATTACCTGGATATTCAGGGTGGTGTTGTTGATTGAAAAAGACGTCATCGGGGTCGACTTCTTCTTTCACGGGTACGAAATGGTCTTCCGAAGCCCTAAGGTATTCAGCCGTACTCGTCTCAACGTCACTGCAACTATCTAAAAGAGCATAATAAATGAATGTATGATTTATGTGTGGAACAGAATGTAATCGAGCAGATTAGCCATGAAATTTCAGGTATCATGAACGTACTGTGTTCTTCTTCTTTCGTAATTTTCTTATTCGCCGCATCCATTTCCTTGTCCGTTTTTCCTTCCTGTCTCTGTTTTTTCTGTATCTTTTTTATCTTCGCTCTTTGATTTTGGAACCAGACCTAAAATCGACAACGAAACAAAAAATTCCCCATCACCATAACTTAAAAATCAGAATGCTTCCTCTTTCAGAAAATCCATTCCAAAAAAAGATAGGCAACGCGTCATTCCTCACCTGTACTATTCTTACACTAAGGCCAGTTTCCTTTGCTAAATTTTCGCGCACTTTACGACAAGGTTTCGGACTGACTTCAAACGACGCTTTAAAAGCTCTCCTCTGTTGTGTGGTCAGAATAGTTCTCGGACGTTTAGGTCCGCGTCTTCCATCGTGCGATCTCGCAATAGTGGCTAGTTCATCGGACCCAAATTCTCCCACTGAAAGAATAGTAATTGATAAGAAGAAAAACGGAACAATTGAAATAGTTCCTTACGATCTACACCCGTTAATTTGGAAACCTCGAACTTACATTGCGTGTATCCTTGCATCATTTCAACTTCCTTTTCGTAATCGGCTCTGCAAAAGAGCTGGCCCTGCTTCAGAACGAACTGATCGCCTTTTTGTAGACGAGATCCGCAAACCACGCAGACAAAACATCTCAGGTGAAAAGCTCCCTCCTCTCCAGCCCTCATCACCAATTCTTCTGGAGCCACTGTGAGACCACAACCCAGACATTTGTGTCCATAAATTCTGTCGGAACAAGTTAAACAATATCCCGTTATGCGCGATTTTTTTAACTGTGTTCCGCGCTGTACATATAGTTCAAACCGGGGGAGTGCTTTTGCATGCAATTTTTTTTCTGCTTTCAATTCCGCCTGTTGAGTTTTTCTCTTTTCTTTTTTTTTTGCTTCGAATACCATTGTGGCTGGTTTTGTTTTATCATGATCTAATATACGATGATAGGGCTATAGCCTAACCAGACGACGAGCTGCGCCCCGCATAACCAGGGAACAAGATAGGGTATGGTGTATTGAAGCGAGCTAAATAGCTAACAAAAAACTAAACAGACTCGCGATAAGTGAAAATCGACTTTTATCCTCCTACATGTTCGACTATAGCAACACGGCGTTATCTGGATCTGTACGCTATGATAACCCCGGACACCTGTAGCCCTCTCATCCGCCATGACCGGTGTTATTATATTTATACGCAAGAAATACACGTTTGTTCCCATGCCCCCGTCAGTTGCATACACCGTAACACGACACATCGAAAAAACTGACTAGTTATGTCAAATAAAAGCGAACTAGCAATGTTTGTGTCGCAGTCAAAAGTACAGCTCAGCAGATCAGCTAAAACCACCCCGTAAAACTGTAGACATAAGTATACTGTAGTCTGTATGTATGTATTGTATTTTACTATAAAGCACCACGCCGATTGTCGTATTCAATAAAGGACTTTGTATCGATGACACGTCGACCGACTAAACTGGGGTGTCCGTCAAACAAAGGGAGTTCTCCCCCGTCTAATAAGCAAGATGCACGTGTCGTAACGGAGGGGGGTCGTCGCGTGGGGCGCATACCACAGAAAATATTTCTCGATAATATATTAGGGGGTCAAAGAATACTCCCGGTACCCCCGGTGGTGGAGTATAGGTGTTTAAAAAATGGAAATTCTAATAGCCAAAAGTAAAAGATTTCATCATGATTTTCATGTATTCATTTTTTTCTGTTTTTCAGGACCTTTGTTTTCCGAATTCTGATCTTTGAGAGCGCTGTATATACAAATACAGAATCCGAAATCGATGGTCCCGTGCGGGGCGCCACCCCGCATCCCTTCTGAAGTCCCCTTTTGCTGCTTGAAAATACCGAGAGGCGGAGGAGAGAGAAGAGAAGAAAAAAGAGGGAGGAGCGAGTGTCGCACGTGCTCCGAGCCCCAGAGTAATGTATTAATATATTCCTCATCCCTCCGTCCTACGCTTGCGGGGAAACCCCGTATAAGGGGTGTCGTATTTATATCAATTTATTGGACATTAGGCTTCCGTACGCCTTCAACTCCCGCGGGGAGCATTGCGGCGGCTATGCGGTGACGAGGAACCCGCGACGTATAACTGGTATATATATAAGTTATATACCGGAAAAACGATCATTCCTTGGGAATTTGTCGGTGGTATTGGAAAACAATTTTCAGGATTTCCTGACAATGCGATTTCTATACACGCACTAAACCCCAACGCACACTTTATGATACGATTTCAATATCGAACCGCCCCGCTCTTATCGTTAGTATCATTTTTTTCTCATCTCTTGTACCTCATCTTAGAGCGTTAATAATAATATTAAGAATACAGGTCATTTCAACAAAGGTTGAATATAGAAAACCACCACCTATTTTATAAGTATTAGTCTAGTGTCTTTTTTACTCAATTCGTCGATGGATAAATTTCTGGTGTAATTTAGTTTTGATACAGGAATCGTTTTATACCTGTCGTAATCCGCCCTGCAGTAAAGTTTGTGATCTCTAGTGAAACATGAAATGGCCAAAGGTGATGCGCAGGCAGCACAGGAAAGACAGTCTTCATGGTAGTTCCTATCGACTACTCTCATTACGTAACGGTCAGCGATACCACGACCACAAGCCGCACAAATCGCCATCGCTCCCATAGCTAGACCTGAAGTTTCTAGTAAGGCCATCCACTTCGTGCTGAAATTCAAAATATCGTTACGACATTAAAAATACACCTGATCACCTGATGGGCACGACGGAATGTAAATCATTAAAAAGATGGTCCGCGTATCTTACAACCCCTTTTTCGCAGGGATCATTGACCTAGTCGGAGTCTGAAAAATGATTTGAAGACGAGGATAAGAAATCATTCTAGATACTTCTGTCTTGGCGAATGTTCATATTGTTTCTGACAATTTTCACTCCTTGAACGATCCAGAAAGTAATCCAGAGGAGTTCAGTACAATTTCGTCACTCTACCCCCATCGTATTCCCTTCCTTTTTCTCCCTCTTTCTCTATATGATCGCGACAAGCTGACGCCTCACCGCGAGTAGAGGAGTTTCCTAGCTGGCTGCCGTCGTCATCTTGAAGGGGTGCTAGCGTAGGTGGTATTGGTCTGCACGCCACCCCAGATTATAGAGATCGGTCGTCCCAGAGAAGGTCGTGGAACGTTATTGTGCCAGCAGCCGGTGTCCGCCGGCAGCTGCCCGTCCTCCCCGATCACCCTGACGACCCCAACCGATCCGAATGCGGCGAAACGAACCCCAAGGATCCTCCGGAGTCCTGCTCCTGCATAGTGTGCAGGGCATTCAGGGGCCCGCAAAAACGAGGCGAAGTCGTTGTCTAGATTAATTGTTCCACACCCTGATCCCCGTCCCTTGAACCCTGAACTTCCCCTTCCACAGTCGGAGATCTTGTTTGCGTGGCATTGAAAGCCGATTACATGGACCGATTATGAAATCGAGATCGCACCGGCGCGGACGAGGCTTTTCCATGGGGTGTCACCCCCCGCAGTAGATAGTCTGATGCACCTATAGCTTATTATGCGGATCAGGAGATCCTTGAACTTTACATTAATATGTTCTGTACACCTTGAATATCTATTCGCCTCTGTGAACATATACCTATCGATTCAAACTGCGCGGAGTGTAACAGGTTGATTTCAATAGCCAACCATTATCGTCACATATCGAGGTCGGGTCCAGGAGAATGGAAATTCCATTAGAACTTGTATGCATGCGTTGTAACAATGGGGTCAGATTGTATCAATTTAAAGCCCAGTCTTGTTACATCCTGTGGGATATTGAATTGTCAGGTAGAATCCTACGTATCGATACAAAAGCGTACAAAGTAGAACCTTAGAAAAAAAAATTGATGTACAAAAATGAAGAACGCTATAGCTAGAATAAATTTCCGACTCGGACTCTAAGGCTTTTGGCCGTGCAATAAAGAGTGTGAGAACTTAACTGACATCTAAGAACACAAGGCTATTTTTGAAAAGGAAAAATCTGGAAAACAGCATCGACCTCGTCGCAGTTGTTACAACAGCGTCCGTCGGCAGGTCATGAAAGGCGAGAGAAAATAAGAAAAAATAGGGTAGAGGGTGAAAGTATAGGAAGTAGATTATAAGATGTACAACCCGCTCTCTCGTGACACCGATATGGTACCTACATATTTACATCCCCAGGGATCCGAAATTTATGGGGTGGCGACGTATCGGCAATTGAAAAACGAATTACGCTTTACTAGTTCCGTTTTTCGAGCCTGCCTGTGCCTAGCAGCCGCCAAAAGCTACGAACTATTATCCCCCTACCTTGGATACCCGTTTTCAAGAACATCTGAAGGAAAATACTCCACTGATTTTCCATACGTTCGAAAAATAAACACCGGTAGACTTCAGTGGGACGAATTATCGTTCAAGTCCCGCGCAGTTTGGAGAATAAAGATCCAACCCTTCGAACAACAGGCAATAGAAAAATATGTACAAACTTTTGGAAATGAAGTTTCAACGCAAAATTATAGATAACTAGATACATGCATTCTTTTTTGAAAAGATCCATGTGTGAATTTATTCGAAACAGAGGACTCGTTTTCAATATACTGTCAAATTGTCGCTTGAAATTTTGTTACGTAAAGTTGAAAATATCTAAAGGTCCTGAGCTTACAAATTCTGCAAGATAATACTAACGCGTGGCTTGATAAAATTAACTGATTAATAAAACGTGCCTTCTTACAGATAGTGATTGATTTCTAATATATTTTCTTGCCGGAATCGGACAAGAAATATATTATTAGTTAAGAATATCTGGACTGCAATTTTAGTTAGAACTTTTGCCCATGCAGAGATATGTTGATTCGATTGAATACAAATTGTTTCACAGATTTTGAATACGATTCAACATATTCAACCGACAATCTTTGATTGTATCTTATTACCTTAACAGCTTATCCAAATCGGGGTGATCAGATTCGTTGAATATCGATGACACGTGCGAACGCCATATTTCCACAAATCGTTATCAACATATCCCGTCGAGTGTAGAAAACTGTTCCACGGTATCGAAGAATTTTGTGTGAGACGATTAAGAAAAGAGACACCGTTTTGAAAATCGCGAAGAATTCTTGATAAGGAGATACAAAAGGAGAAAGTGAATTAAACAAAACTACCGCGGATGTTATAGGTAATATTTTTAGGGGTTGAAGGTACGCGACTATAACTGGTAAACTGGTTTGAAATTTGTCTGCGCCTTTCAGAAACCGCGGAGATCAACCGTTCAGGGCAGAGGCGAGTAAGGCGAGCAAGGCTTGGTCGTGGCGGTTATTGTTCCAGGAGGAGAGGTCGCCGATGGAGCCATGCGAGACGACCTGAGAGCTCCGCCTACGCAGACACCCTCGATTCGCGGACAGGCGCGGTGCAGACTTTCCAAGAGGGGTTCTCAAACCGACGCGATATCATGACGAACCATAAAAATCCGTTCGCCGTGCAATCAGTCGCGAATCCTTCATTACAAGCGATAGTCTGAAACTCTGCGAAAATACGCTAACCTGTGCGTTTTTTCTTTCTATTTAGATAATTCTGTTTTTTTTTTTTTTTTTATATTGAATCGAAAATGAACTGTATTTCGAAATTTTCATTCAAGTAAGGATTCTAATTTTTTTTGTCACTCACGATTCGGCAAACTAAAAAGTTCTCTTTTATAGAAAAAATACCACACAACTGGTACGTTGGTGGGTATTTTTTTGTTTTTTTTTTAATCGAAATACGACAAAAAAAATGCATTTGACGCTAGTATACAGCATATGTTTCGAAAATTGACTAATTGTTTCATTGAAAACTAGATAAACAAATTGCTGAACCATATGATGAACTTTTAAACGTCATTCAGCTATCGATCTGCCTAGAATTAACTTTCTACAATTATGTATTAATTCGGAGACTTGAAAATTGTGCATTCTGGCGTTTGAAAGAGTGAATATTTAAAAAGCATGAAAATATATAAATGGAATATTCATGTAAGAATGCTCCAGGTGGGGTCCATAATCCTCGATATTTCAGGTTGATCAATCTTTGAGATGAGAAGAACGTTCCGTTATGAAGTTCCATCGTTGCCAAACGGCTATGTATACGCTATAAAAATGGCTGCGTTTACCATTTCCCCCCTTTCAGCAAAAGTTCACAATCATGAAAATTGTATAACATCAATTTCATTAAATACGCGATATATAGTAAAAAGCAAAAATTAACCCAACGTAAATTAATTCACACGTGTGCGCGATAATAATCGTTTCCAGTTTTCTTTCTCCCCTATAACAAAACGCTCTATATTGGAATGTGAATAACCGCGACAATATGATTAAATTACACCTCTAATTGAAATTTATACATCACGTATCACGCGATAATTTTAGTATTTTTTTTGTTTTTTAATACTCTTTCTCAAATTTATAGTAACGCCGAAGAGGGTAGTCGCATTTATGATTCCGGTTACTCGTTGTCCAAGAATAAGTGAAAGGGTGAAATCGAGGACGAGAGAATTCAGGACTCTTTTCTATGTTTGGGGACATTTGGAGAGTTGGATACAGCGGTGATCTGTATAACTCGGTATGATGGTATTTCGACAGCAGCACCCTTCTTTTATGCAAATATGTAACAACGAGCTGAGCAAGAGTTGTACTCGCCTTTGAATCTGTAAACATTACTTTCAAATCCAAATATACTTATTATGCCATTATCAGATATTTACACTGAATACAAATTTTTTCAAATTAAATATTAAAACTTCACTCGCAGCCGCAAAGCATCGCGAACCAAATATCCATAATAAGCTGCGCGAGAACTCTCGCAGAAAATAGATTCCAATCAACGAAATTGCAATTTGGCGGAAGGCTGGGGGAAAGGGAGTAAAGAAAAATTATCTCACTTCCTGATATGACTCAAACTGCAAAAAACCTACCGCGATCCAAGGATTCTGGAATTTTGACCCCTTCACCCTGTCATCCCGCCAGACCTTTCGAAACCCTGATTGTAATTATATCATACGCGAAAACCGTAAACTCTAAACTTTAACACGATCCGCTCAACGTGTTATACTGCATAGTTACACGTGTAAATATACGTATGTATGTACATACTTACCGAGCATATGTGTGTAACCATGAACTAGATTCATGTCACCCCATAATTCGATCGGGGTTAGCGAGTGCGAAGCGTTAGGCGACATACATCATATGCCTTTAAAAATAGGGGAAGAAGAGAGGGGTAAAAAAATATATCTCTGTCGATTATTTAATCAAAAATGAATTACTGCAATCGCCGATGAGGGTTTTAAAAATGATGACCCCGAATCATTTTCAATCATCATTTTGCTGTCGTTCCTTTCCCTGCATTGGAAAGCTCGAATCTACATCGATATCACCAACTGAAAGTAGTGAGAAACGAACTTCTACTATGAATTTTCCAAATTTTACTTTAGATAAGCAGATGATTTAAACATCAACTTGTGTATCTAACTCGTAAACTAAACCTGCAACGTTCAGGTCGCCATGGCTGAGCCTATATTGCTGTACAAAGGTAGTGGAGTATGTATATATGGGGTGTACGTATTCCATGAGACGAGATATGCCAATAAAGGTGCGGGGGTGTATTTGTGCGTATACCTATGTAGGTATGTATAAGGTATGTACTTGAGTATGTGGATGGGAAGGACGATCCAGACTCGCGATCCTACCGGATGGCGATGCCCATTGTACCGTAACTGGTACGGCCTACCCCTCGTTCGACGTTCAGCGCAGATATTGCGAGGCTATATTCCGACCCAACCAGCTCTCGCAATATTCCGAACCGTGCTGAAGAAAAACGTACCGACTATCTATACCTATAGGACAGGTATATATATGCGTGCATAAAGATCTGGTGTATAACACAACCTATTCCGGAAAACGTTAGGATCCGGTAGAACATCCTTCGATCCTCTCCTGCAAGTCTGGCGCCAACCAAGCGACCGAGGTTTCATGATTCCGAGATCGTGTCGGTTTATTGATGAAAAAACGTACCCGATTGGGTCTGCAGGTTTCGTTTGAACGAGGACACCGGCCACGGCCGTTTCTTAGTGGAAAAAAATATTCGCCCCTTTGCTGCGGAGGATTCAATGAAAAATCCCATACCTTGAAATTTGTATATTAAATTCATGCAGCTGAGTTTTACTTTAAAAGTTACGTACTTAACGAATTCCTCATTCCAGTTTTTGGAAATCGCGAACTTTGGAATCTGAGTTGTAACGACTTATGAATCGATAAGCAAAAATTTGAGAAATGTGATTCGAGCATTGAAAGGACATCGTGTCTTTCACCAAGAATTCGGAACTATCTCGAGCGATCCAGAATCAAACTAGCTCTGGATTCCATATTCCAAAAGCTCTACGGTTGATAAAAAAAGAAACCGAAAAAAAGCAATCTATGCACGCAAACACTCCTTTTTAAAAAAATCAAAAAATGAACTAATCTCCGTTTTCCTCATCTTTTTCCATTCTTCTATCACGATTTTTGAAAATAAGTTACTCGTGTTTCCCATCTGTGGTCCATGGCAGCAGAGAGCAAATCCGTTCTTCAAAGTTCACCGATGCGGAATCTGGTGATCTCTGGGTCCAGCTAAAGTCCATCGCATTATTCACGTGACTGAGCGCTCCGCACAGAGAAACAGACGCTGGTATCTCATATATACGTGTATTAATATAAGGAGATGCAAGATCCGCGGGATACGTACATTAGGATGAATCGAAGAACGAATAATGAAAATGGGAATCGCTACCATAGGGGTGTAAGGTAGGAAAGTATAGGTATACGTACCATTGCCTAACTATACCTATACCTACTGCACGTAAAACGTCAGCAGCGCGGATGGGTTCTGAAGTGTGCCTATACACAAAGTGTTTGCATACACGAGTGATCCACCATTTCTAGCATTCGATTGTCGATTGTGGCCGCCTCTATATTTGACCACAAACCGTTTTAATCCGTCTATTGCTGTTATTTGTGTTCTCGGAACGTTGAACATCGCTTACAGGAATAAAGAGATATGTGTTCCCGTGATCACGGGGGTTGAAGGGAGACAAAAATATATCGAAACGGGTTTATCCCGCCGCAGATGGGCACCAGTGAGTCTTAACTTTGCTCTTATCCTTTCTCTTTTTTTCATTTCGTTTTTTTATCTTTGACAGCTGGAGTTCCATCCAACCGGGCACGATCAAACACTCGATGACTAAATAACGATCTACAAATCGGGCCAATTAACGCCCCGAGCGGTCCCTCGATGTTAGCCTACTTCAGATCCTTTAAAGTCACACATCCTAGAGATCTGTGGTGTGCGGGTGAGAGAGGCGAATTGCAAAATAATAGAGCATGTGCGGAAATTCCACCGCAATTTCCGATGACCGTCTTATCGATATAGACGGTCAACATTTTTCAGAGATTAAATTTTTGACATCGAGATTTCGAAATATTTTTAATGCTAGAGTTTGCGTAAGAATCTGAAGATGAAATTAAGAAAATAAGTGAAGAACGAGAGAAATTTCAAAAGTTTAAATAAAATCTTACCAAATTATAATACACATATTTTGAGGTAGCCAATTCATCCCCGCACTTGTTCCGTGTATTATTTACAGGATGATCGAAATTCCCAGACCTCCCACTTGGAAGATTTTGTGTATTTTGATGAGGGAAGAAGTTTGCCGGAGGCTGTATATGTATAGTACGGTATAGGTATATAGTTGCGTGGGATTTGCCTGGTCTGCTCGGTGTTTGGTAAAGCCTGTACCGCCAATCTGATAGAGTCCTTCGATCCTGCGAGGTGCTTTTCACCCTCAGGATCTTTACTCGGCCAATATCTTCGGAGACCCATCCCTTCCGCACTCCCTTCGTCCCCGTTTTTGCTTCCTCCTCCTTTCTCTCCTCCTCTTCACCCGCGTCCTGGTCCTCGCCCTCTGGGCGACGAGCGGTCGTCGTCATGGTGGGGGAAGTTTTATTAAAACTCCCGTCAATAGCCGGGGGGGTAAAAGAGGGGTTGCCTGCACTACAGTGTGAGCTTCGTGCTATGTAGCTCGCTATACATATATATATATATATATGTATATACGTACATAGAATAGAGATATAGGTATACCAATATACATGTACCTATACCGTGCGGTAAGGAGGCTCTGCATGAACAGCTAGATCGCACGAGTCGAAAACTTCCCTCCAAGATGGCTGCAGTAGACGACGGGAGTTCATCAACTATCGGTAATATCTCACCCCTCCTCCCACCCCAAAAACTTCATACCCGCCATTCCCCGACTCCGATAACTCCTTTCATTCATCGCATACAACCGCACGCATAGTTTATATACTATAATATACAGCAGAATTCGAAACACCACCTCGAAAACGATGCGAAAGAAATGTCTTAATAACGAAGAAATCTCAAAAAACTGTTCGACTCCAAGAAGGATTCGGAAAAATTCGATATCCACGTACCTGTTACATACTTATTTACGTGCTGTAAATATTTCGGAACCAAAATATGTTAGGGCGGCGCACTTGTTACCCAAAAACAAAAAAACGCGACACACTTTTCGCTCGAAAACGAAAACTCTTGCCGAAAAGTGCGTAATTTTTATTCCAACAAAATCAAAGACCAAATAGGGTTAGAGTCCTGCTGCATATCTTAAGAAATTTTATCTCTACGTAACGAACTCCGAAAAAAGATGCTAGGCCAACGATCATTGTTGTGCGTATACAATATACATACCTGTATACATAGATAGGTGTGTATATATATATGATATAGACAGAGGTATGTATTATATATATGTGTATATATAGGTAGGTATATATAGACCCCATCGCGGCGTAGGGATCAACATGGGCTTAGCGTAGGGTGCCAATATACCTACCCCTGCGGAGCCAAGCAGTCAAGCTCTGGTATTAAACATGGCGTGCGTGTGCTATATGCGAATATAGTATAAAGGTATATAGGTGTGTATATGTGTGATAGAAACACACACAGAGTCACAGTATAATATTATAGAAGATCACAAGTCCTACCCGTCGAGGACTGATTTTCTTGACATGCAAAAAAAGGAGGTACGCACGTATAGAATAATTTCATCGGTATACGGTATAATGGCGGTTCGTCTGATATTGTATTTATTCTATAAACTTCATGAGAAAAAAAAGAAAGTTGTTAAAATGAGAAAGGCAAACTAAGGCGTTCGCGTATGGCCGTCCAGCACATAGTTACATATAATATTTTCTTTGAATATTCCAATTTTTAGCAGAAATTTCTTATTATATTATCTCCCTTTCACCATCATATATAACGGAGTTGGAAATAATCCGACACGGTGACAATTTATTATTAAAATTTCGGTGCTGCGAGCTTAATTAATTTTAAATCGGAATTGAAAACTGTAATATTTGTGGCGCGAGTGATTCGCTGGAAAAATTATGTACATAGAAGAGCAGAGATATATTTTTGGCTAAATGAAAAACAATGAAAGTTTATTGCGTGAACGAACGATCGCATAATTATGCGGTTTTTCACTCATTGTTGGTTGATATTATTACAATCAATTGTAATCATAAAATTTACAGGAATTGTTTTATTTTTTCTGGACGCCTCGCGCCAGGTAATCCGTGAGTTTCCAATCCACGTTTCAATTCTCACGCGTTATCAATTTGATAGTACAAATCTATTTGTATTTGCTTTGCTACGGTCTAGTGTATAGCAGCCTCTTGAAATTTTTCATTAATGTTTTATTAATCTTGAACGATATTGCACCAAACACGACTGCGATGACGACGAACAACATATGCTGCTGCTGCTGCGGTAGTTTAAGAATAACAATTTATATACGATACATATATATTATTTATCACATAGGTACAGGTACAGTGATATTGTTTCATTTCATTTCCTGAGAACCTAACGGCCTGTATGTATTTACCCGCGAGTTCTTATCTACGATACTCAAAGTGTCTGCAGTATTCGATATCGGAAATCCGGATTATGTCAATTAATCAGTTCCACCGCTTCAGTCATTTGTAATATCGAAGCTAAAATCGCTAAGAAAATGAAGGCAGAAATTTATTTAATTTCTTTCTTTTTTCTGCAATTTACGATGAAAGGCGATGAATTACCCATGTCATCCTGCGAGAATAAATTCATATATAAGGTAAAACGATAAAAAATTAGATCAATTAATTTCCAAGTTATTTGTCCGCCGAAAAAGGAATATAAGGTACATGCATGAAAAGCTGTTGAGAATAATTTTCGGATTACTTTTGCACTAATCTCAACTTCCGTTCTATATCGCGGGGGTTACACGAGTCTTGTGGAAAATTCGAGCTCCGCTAACCGGAAGACAAAAATGTGGATCCTTCTCGTTGGTTAATTTAAATGAAAATAAAATCGGATTAAGGGCATTTTGTTTCATACATATCTGTATAGAATACATACAATCCGTGCGCGAAAACAGGTTTAATTGTATTATACACGCATATTACAACCCTAGTGACCACCCCATCGGGTCATACATACATATACATATCATATCCAAAAGTACAAATTTTAAGGGTGAATCGCAAAGCGATATTTTATTGTTATTATTTTATTTTATTTTTTTATTATCTACAGCTCCGATGGGCTGCGATATTGCGGACCATTTCGCGGATCGAAATACGATTAAGGGTCGGTGTTTATGGGGAAACCGATATATATGATACGACTCACCGTGCAAAGAGGGTGCGGAAGCTATCGCTGCTGCTGGTATAACGTCGGAAAAGTTTTAGCGGGAAATATACAAAAAATATGTTTCCAATTAGCGGTAGAGTCCATGCAGCAAAACAATAAAAAAAAAGTCGACGTGCCCCTTTGAACGGGAACAAATATAAATATATTATTTATACTGTGTAAGTTCTGTGCACAGTGAAAAAGTGTGGTCAAATAAGGAAAATGAAAATTGACAAAATCGCCTGATTCCTACAAACTTTCTACCTCGGAAAAAGAAGATACCAAAATCAAACCTTAAATGAATTTCTTTTTCATCGGATATCTCTACGTTATGAAGTCCTCAACTCTAACAATTTTCGAACAAATTGCAATCCGTATAGTATACGTATTATTAAGATCCTTTCCGAATTATTAAAAGAAAATAGATAAATAAATAAATAAATAAAAGGGCTGCTCCGGTACATTCACATATTATGGTGGGAGTATAATTCCATGATGGACGAATGATGCGAGTTAATATTCAGGAGAGTTCTTTCAGTGGATGTGTGAAAATCGAATAGTAATGTTTCGCCCTCGTATACTCGTGGGTATAACAGTTATAGCGTCGGGGCGAGATGCAGGGTAGTTGGCTAGCTAACTGCAGAAGTGCAGTATGGGTATACCTATGTTATAGCCTGATGTATGTATACCTATACTATGTACTTATAGTAACTTATTCATGGGCGGTGAGCTGCGAATCTGGCGATGTTTACCGAGCAAGATATTAACTGTATCTATATACGGTGGCTAGCGGGTTCTGGATATTATGATCGGTCCCGGGGCTGGGTCACAATTAGTAATCTCCGACACGCGACCGACACGCGACCAGTGCGCCTCCTTCGGGCTTCGGAACGCCGCCACATTCGGTTCCTGTACTCTCGCTGCACCAGGATCGTAAAAGGACCCTATACGCATACCAGCTAGGCACACAACGGAGCAGGCACCCCCGCTCCGCCCTCGGGACACCCCCTCTTCATCCCCATTTACATTCATATTTCTAAACTCCCGTAAATTGATAATCGAAGGAACTGCATCATTCTCATGGGCGTTAGGATATGATAACAAAAATCACCTAATTTTATCATAGAACACAAGCCAATCACCGAATTAGGGTCGATGGTATTCGATGGTTCGTATCAGCTTTATGCCGATTTTACCGCACGAGAAATGCTGCTGTTTTTTATCGTATGAATTCTGTACAGACGCGGGCCAAAAAGTATGAAATGAAATATCGCAGTGCTGAATATTTCACGCCCTATATTTTGAGTCGAAGGTTCTTTGACGAGCCATTAGAACTTGGACTCACGGTTATAACATTAATTTGCATTCAAGATATTCCATGATTAGCATAATTGTGAATAGCCAAACGCATATAGGTATGTATAACGTGCGGTGTGGAGAACCGATAAAATTCTATGCGTGGCGTGGCGTACCGCAAAGCGACCAGGCGACACGCGGCTAAATCTAGCTTCAAACAAATATAAAGATATAACTTATGACATTCGAATAAATCTATGCATCTAGCGGGTGTTCCATTATACATTATTTCAAATGATCGTTATTACAAAAGCATGCTACGTATTCCGCAGGACGACGCCCACCTTCATTAGTCATTCGAAATCACTTAGTTCAGAATGGATGCATATCAAATTCAGAAGTTCCCATACGTATAAAAATCTGAAAAACGCATTCAAAAACCGAACGAACTGGATATATTTGTGAAAATTTATTTTTGTTGGAGCTAAACCGATCGAAACGTATAGACCTCTGTACGTTATATGGCAAAAAAAATATTGAAAATCCTTGCCTTTCGCAAACATGATCGACGTGAGTGAAAAATTTCCCCTGATGACAACGAGAAACGAAAACTGCAGCTTCATCCATCGTTTGTTTAAAGAAAATAATATGAGATGCTCATTCGGCGGTAGTTCGAAATCGTTGTTTCTCTTTGATCCGCGCGATCGGAATTCTCGACTCAATATTATTCGTTTACAGTCGAACAACCGAACCCCCTCGCTATTGTTGGTAACGTATGTTATCCTGCAGATAGATAGGTGAATATATACTACTGCAATAAGCCTATACTGTAATATACTAGTCGCAGTTTTTCCCAGGCAAAATTCGCGGCGACGGGGCTCATGGCGCCACGTGCCCTCTGTCAATATGCTACCCGACGGTGCAGCAGCGTAAGGTTTACTACCCCTAAAGCCATTCGCTGCACCGCGCCTTGCGATCCAGGATGGTATTGGTGTCTCCAAAATGACATATAGGACCAGCGCTCCCAATATACTCCGGTACCAAAACTCAAGCAAATTCTGTAGCAGCAGCGACTGTGCACATAGGTATACTTATGTTATATGTATATAGTACACATATGTATTGACTCCATGTGCACCAATAGCAGACGCTATAAGAGCAGCAAACTCCAGGGAAATAATATAAATAGAGTATATATTTGCGAAACAAGGGAATTTCTGGATACCGTAAAATGAATCTGAGTCAATCGGTGTGAAGAAAACAAAGTGGCATCAGGAACAGCCTGGGAACCATTTCCCAGTGTAAATATAGGAGAAACTCGGAAGAGATGTAGCTTTTATTGTGACCTGCAGGAAAAGTACATAGAAGGGATTTATGATGGAAGCGTTATAGAATTAGGAACATTTGTAGAAATAGACACTAGGCATTTGGAAAAATTTAATTTCTATTCGAGAAAATTCGGAACAGTCAAGTTGACGCATGTTGATAGGTAAAAAAAAACCTATAGATACGATGAGGTATGGATGAAAAATATTCGTGATATCCAAGCCAATCCCAGTCTCCGATCTTCTGTCTTGAATCGCGACGGGTACGATGTGGTAGCAAGATGCCCAAAACTATGGTGTGAAATTGAATGAAAAAAAAAAAGTTGAGAGTCTATTCGGGAAATGTCACACGATAGATCGTCGCTCGATCGGCCTCGTGGGGCGCATCCGAAGACCACCAGGCAAGAGCGATCCGCGATCGGATAACGATGATTGAAGGGGGTCAGTAGCACTTGGTGTTTCAATTTCCATTATTTCCCACCTCCGCGGGCATATCCAGCATCCAGCAGTCCCACGTGGCAGTGCAGTCTATGATGCGGAGGTAGTTGCCGCGAACAATCAAGTGACGCCACGCGTCGTCACGTGCCTCAGAGTTTAAGCGGGTGGAAAATCGTTCTTTGAAGTTTTCTGATCGTGAGTTGAACGTTTAGCCGAATCTACCAGCGACACCAGGATGTACCCTCCATATTACCTATACACGGATCTACACCGGCCACTGCATGGCGTAAAGCTGTATAGGGTGTATTCCTAAACCCCCTCTCCCCAGGCCCATGTAACTCTCTTTTCTTATCGCGATGGTGTTCAACTATTGTTGAGAAGATAACCCCCGCCGGTGAGAATCGAAGAGGGAAACAAAACTCGGCCAACTAACAAGTGACGAAATAATCGATCAAGTGTTCGCGATAAAATGTATATGTATAGAAATTAAAGCAGGGGAAGTTAAATGGGATGGTTCGTGCCGTGATATCAATTTGTTGCACTCATTAATTTATTTTTTCAAAAAATATCTTTCTGCTCAAAAGTGAACCAACATTTTAATGGAGGTAAACTGATTTTCCATTTTGAGCTAGATTTTTTTCCAAGATCCAATCAGACATTTTGAAACTCTTTTTCCTTTCGCGGACAAACAGAATTAAATAAAAATCCTTTTTACAATAGAGCTGGAGTAGAAACAGAGACTTCTCGACCGTTATGCGTGTATACCTCAGAAAAAGAAGCTACAACAAAGAGAATCGACGACGTTCCATTTTAAAGATCTCCTCTAGCGTCAGCAGGAGCAGAAGCGGAGACTCTGAAGAGCCTCATCCTGCAGGTAATATTTTCCGAGAGTTTTCGCCTTGCGCGTGTTGGTAGCAGTTGGAAAGAGGGGAAGAGCTATAGAGGGAACAATGAACTGCCAATAAGTTTCGCATTTCTTGAATAATATCTCTTTCCTTCGGGTTATCGTCGGTTCCCCCGTTCGCCACGACGCCGGTTTCCTTTGTCAGAGTTATATACAGAGGAGAGCTAGGAGATTATCCCGCACAATAGGGACGGGTGTAAAAGGCAATAACATGTTCTCTGCGTCGCGTCGCGTATCCGAACTTGCAACCTACCGGGGTGGTTCCAAAACTCCCGCCCGGTCTTTCCTCTTCTCTATACTCTTTTCCCTCCTCTCATCTCTTTTTGCCATACCTACGACGACGCGTATATAAAGACCCTGCAGGATAACAAGAACGCGAGGGCTGCAGGAAACGAGAAAGAGGACGTCGATTGCGCCCCAGGAATGCGTGATGACTACTTTGTTGGGAATGCAGCGCAGTGCGGAGCAACGGGGTGGAAGGGCAGCTACCCCCATCCCCTAACCCTAGAAATTCCACCCGGCGCACGATCCCTGCACCAAACTCTAACAGAAATGCTGGAGCTTTCGCGGGATTCTTCCGCTATTTTTCTCCCTAAAAACCTGCCGCTGATACGTCGACGTTATATACTTGAACAGGATCATGATAGGTAAGCATTAAAAGCTGCACTGAGCGTATCTCACTGCAAAAATCGCAAAGAACGATTCCGGAATTTTCAGTCTTGTTAACTCTGTGAGGTTCTAATTATATACCGTCTAACGGTATAGGTCTGACTCGGTAGATTTCTACCCCTTGAATTCGTTAAGGTTAAAAAAGTAGAATAGAATGTTGAAAATTTGTACCAAACCTACAGAATTAAAAAACCTTTGGGTTGGAGTTTGTGTTTATCCCCGGAGTTTCGATGCCTCAAATATCAGCGTTTGATCGTTCAAACGGAGCTTACTATTACGTAATAAAGCGAAAGTATACCCTCGCCCTGTATGGGCGTGATCGACGTATCAAATTCGCATCCGCATATAAAAGCGAAACGAAACTTGTAAAAGGCACGCCTGGCTATCTGGCCCCTGTTGTTAACTTGGTCGTGACTCAAATAAAACTTTTCTGGTCAAGTTCTACTCGCCCCCGTAATGTGTATCGACAGTCAGGTGCAGACTTTGCAACACGTTGACGGTATATAAGTACGACGGTGTCACGCCGATCATACCCGGGTGTCGCTTGTATTTTTTTCATCCCCTATATCCCGAACTGTGACCAAAGGGTATAACCAGGGGTGGCCTTTCGGTCGCCACCGACCATTTAATGCCCTATATATGTACCCACTATTATATATGTGGCATATAATTACACGGACAAAATCAACGTCACGTACATTCGTGATATCGGGGAAGAGCTCTGCGTTGCACCCTCAGCTCCCGCGTGCACCTGCATCAAACCATATTTTATACGTTCACCGAATATAGAATATGCCTGTATACATGCACATACGTGACAGATCCGTCCGTCATGATCTCGCCCTCGTACAAAAGCCGGTGTTTTCACCGAGATCGTCGTACGTATATTTTCAGGGGTCGGATGAGGGAGGGATATAGATCGGGGGTGCTTTTTACGCGTTCCGTAATCCGATAATTATATAATTGCTCTAAACGTCCGGGATTTATAGTGGAAGTTTTAGGCGAAACCGACTATTTGTAGAGGAAAGAAGGGTGCTATTGACCCACCATCGAACTTCAAAATATCTATTTACTTCATTTAGAAGACGACACTTGAAATTGAGAGTGAAATTTCTCGTTTTTGTTGTCGATTTTCCAGTGATTTTATTTCTTTTCTGTCACTGCACCGCCATTGCGATTGCCATAAATGTAAAACAAACATATAAACGACATATGATTCGAATTTGCCCCATCACACATTTATTGAATCTCGATAAATTCCGAATCGTTTAAAATGCTGATCAAGAAGATCACTCGTGAAATGTGAAAGTTACATAAAAAAAAATACGGTAACGCATGACATTCCCGTATTCTATCGAGTCCAAACTATTTCCTATTTTTCTCGATCCCCTTCTATTTTCTATGAACCCTTTTCTGCTTTGAAAAATTACCGAACTGAAATATACGACGTGTAGTATAGAGACGAGACCGCACTTGAAAAATCGTTGAGCGTGCGAGTGATCATCGGAGAGAAACTGCTTCTGCTATGCTGCTGCTATTATATGGAAAACTAGGAGTGGTAGCGATAGGTGAATTCAAAATGAATCGAATAATGCAATGCATGCATGAATGTACATAGTATAAATATATCTCTCATTGCGTTGCAGCGAGGGCAGCGAGTGGCGCAAATCGGTAACGCGCTCTCCTCCCTTATTGTATAAATCCTCCTTACTGCAGTCTCCGTTGTGTTTACCAAACAAAACCCCGTTCCCATTTACTTGCTCCCTCAATGACACGGCTAGTTGGGCATGAAACTTTGGCAATGACCTACAGCTCTGCTGACGCTATACATACGGTTACACTTCATACACCATATTCGCCTTCTATATGTGGGGGTTGTGCGGCCCCCGCTCTGAAACTATGTATAGGCAGCAAACTACGCAAGTAGGTATACCTTATACATGGTATACTCATTGTATATCTACACATAAAATACTATTCAGGGGGACCACGAATGCACGTGCTTTCCTGCACGGTTCCTCTTCGTACATATAAGTATAGGGATATGCGCTGCAAAAAGGACCAAGAAAGATTCTGCGTTCAGGATACGCCTGGTTAGCTTCATACTTTCAGTGTGTACATCGTTAATTTAGAACCATCATCCCTTAGCCATTCGTACCCGATATTTAGGGCCATTTATCCCCACGATGGTTGCTCCGTACGCACATACCAAACTGATGGAGAACATTAATTAACAATCAAGAAACAACGCGAAAGATACTAGGGGAGCTTATCGTGTGTCTTGAAATTTCGTCAGACTTGTTTAAACCATTTTTTCCAACCGAAAGATTAAGACTTTAGTAAAAATCGAGTCCAATTTTTTCAGTGAATTAAACAAGTAGAGTCGAAACGTGTGCACAATTGAGATCGACGAGCTTTCCCCTATCGTCTGCATTTTACCTTCATTTTTACCGAAGTCTGTGCTTCCGTTCCTCAAAGTATAAAACCTTGCATCGTCCCATTGGGCCTTTTTTCCGATGTGACGACGCGACGGACGAAGGGAGGTGCTTAGTATAAATTCTGATCGCTGGAGCTGTTGGATGTAAATTATTTGACGTACGTGACAGTAATCTATATACTAGAATTTGCCGATGCCCAATTCTAACTGTACACTTTGACAGCAAAACGAATTCGTGAACCGTATCTGTGTTCGCTGAGTTTCTGACGGTGTTTGTGTCGGCGGTGCAGGAGGAGATTCGCGGAATATATTGATCCGTATTTCAACACTGGGGTTGAGAACCCCGGGATTCCACCCCCGTCAGAATAAACTAGGAGGCAGTCCCACCAGAGGACCAATGAACGTGGAACCTTTGAGCTTTAGATCGGGCTACGCCTACCTACAAAGTTACTCGGGGGGTTGGGGATGATTTTCGTGTCCGGCAGACGCAGGACGCACATGCTCCCGTCTGTCAAAAAATTGTCACCGCGCAGCGAAGTCACCACGCGACGGACGCGCCGAACTCTAACCCGACGGATAAGGTCGTGCAGATTATACAGAATAATCGCGATCACACGCATGTTTCAATCGCCACGTTCAACGGAAATCAGTGTCCCGCAATATTGGAAAGTTAATTGAGATTTTAAAATAAAATAACACAGATGTACTAAGTTTTGCACCACGTGCGACGAACCCGACATATATACTAAATCAATATATTCAAAATTGAAGATCAACTAAAGAAGTGAATTACACTTGCAGAGGATAATTACTATATGTATAGTGTGCGTTTTCTATTGGTATTGTCAAAGTGATGTACGATAGGAAAAATAAAAACGAATTTTCGAGGTAGGAATTGAAATGAGGTACTTGAGTCGAACAGCCCTCTTTTCATACTCATGACTGTTTATTATACACGATGTGCGAAATATAGTTGGCATTTTTTTTCAATGAAGATCCTGTTAAGATAGTGTCAAAGTCAGTACCTGCTCGATTTCACGTCGGCATTAAAAAGGAGGACACAGTCAGAGGATATCCATCGATTGATTGACGCAATCTGTTTTGAGAGATATCACGCCTTATAATAGCTGTTGTCATAATACCTATCCAAAAAATGAACTCTATCGTTTAATAAGTGGGTTTGAAGAGACCAAAGAGAGTGCTTTCCAAAATTACGATATCTCGCTGAATTTTGAAAATGTTGGAATTCTATCCGTCGGCACCTGGTCCTAACAACCATCCAGGGGAACCAGGACAACCTTTACTACAGACTCCACCGATGCCTTTCCCTCAGCAAATGAACAACAACAATTCAGGTATGGATAAGCAATCAAATTTTCAAGTCATTATGACTAACTCTTAAATGTCGGGCATTTAAGTTTCCTCATAGCAATTTTTATGATGCATGTGGCTGCTCTCATGAATTTTCGATGAAGGAACTCACCTGTTATTTGAACTGAAATAAAATTTTCACGAGAATATGAAGCCAATTGTATCGAAATTCTATGAGTACCTGTAGTATTCTACTTCCTACGCATAAAAAAAGTACCGACGAAGTAATATCGAATGGCACGAATAACTAGCCTAATGTCAATTACGTTTTAATTGCCAGTCGCTTATTACAAGTTAAGGTGCAATTATGTAGGCAGCAAACCGCGCCGGCCTGCTGCAGGTATACATCCAGGAGAATATAATGCTCGGTATATCTATATATGTAGTGTATGTACATCATATGTATGTATTTACACAGCGATCCATATAGAGGGTTATGTGCAGAGTGCCTTTATTAGCACTCGAAGTGGCGTTTGAATGACGTATCTCTCCTCAAATACTCGAATTCTTTCCCGTGGCTCAACTCTGCAGAGCGCTGCAACAGATGTCGATCTTTTGATCGCTATAAGCGACGTAGACTCCTGCGGAGCGATTCGAGCACCGCTCTCTGCTTTATGTTTTTTTTTTCATAATATCCAAAGATAAAAAATAAAATAAATAGTCCACAAAGTGTACTGCCAACGAAAATTCGCTAATGGTTATCATAACTCCATCGATTTGCAGAAGCTCCCACGAAATCTTTGAAAGAATTTCACCATTTAAGAGAAAATACTTTTCAATATTATACGAACTGCTATACTCCTTCTATTTTCACATCTCGATAACGTCCTTTTCCATTTCGTTTTTCAGAGCCTCCAGTGTCTGTGAAAACGGAAGCTGGTCTTCTGGAGGCGATTTGCGCGGCCTGCGGTCGCGGAATCGCTGACCGATACGTTATGCGAGTTGGTGAGAAGAGCTACCACGAAGATTGTCTTTCGTGCGCAGTATGCGCATCTCCATTAGTTCACACCTGCTTCACTCGTGATCACAAGCTTTACTGCAGGGTCGACTACGAGAGGATATTTGCGGTGAAATGCGGTAGATGCATGGAAAAAATTCGGTGCTCGGATCTCGTAATGAGAGTTCCTGGATTCTTTTTTCACGTTGAATGCTTTGCTTGCTGTATGTGCGGACAAAATTTACCACGAGGAGCACAGTTTATTTTGAGACAGGGACAGCCCATCTGTAAGAGGGATTTCGACCATGAACATTACCTTAACAGTCCTCACGGTAAGCTTGGGAAGAAAAATCCATGGCATAAACGCCTCACTTTTTTCGCACGATCAGTTGGAACCGGAATTTGATTTTTCAGATGATGACCTCTTGGATGAAAACCGTCCGAGAGACGGTCGTCGAGGTCCTAAAAGACCGCGGACTATCCTGACCTCAGCACAGAGACGACAGTTCAAAGCTTCTTTTGAGGTTTCACCAAAACCTTGCCGAAAAGTGCGCGAAGCCCTCGCAAAAGACACTGGACTCAGCGTACGGGTGGTACAAGTATGGTTCCAAAATCAGAGAGCGAAAATGAAGAAACTTCAGAGAAAGGCAAAAACGGAACCAGGCGCAGAAAAAGAATCGAAAGAAGAAAGAACCGGAGAAAGTCCTCACAGTGATCACAGTGAGTTAAAATTACTATGGAGCAAACTTTTTAAAACATTAGAACTACTTCTTTTGTTTTTTGACGACACGAGATGACGTTCCCCATATTCAAAAAGTAGCTTATCTGCGGTATTGCAAAAACCCTTGTAGTCGGTCGTTCAACTTTTATTACTATCTCTGCGACTCAGAGTCTGTGTAGCAAGTCGCAGATCGATTCCCGAACCGCCAGCAACAAACATAGACTCCCTAACAAACAAACGAAAGGTAAAATCTAATGGCGTGGCGTGCCCGTTAGGATCGAAAGAAGAAATTTTTTTTTCTATTGTTCGCTCCAATCTCATATATTCTTTTATCTTTCTCTCATTCTCTGTTTGTTCCGTATTTTCCCTACCTATTTTCATTCTTTATACTCCCTTACGTGACAGTCGAAAACGTAAATCTCGAGCAAGCAAACGGATATTGCAAGGCATGTGTCTCGGGGGTGACGGGTACTAAATTCCCGAGAAGACGAGCCCGCGAGATCTTCTAAATACGACCCCCCTTCAGGCAAGATTTCCCACCCCTGACCCCTGATCCTGACGTCAGTTTTATATGAGTACCCAGCAAAGGTTCTCCTCCGGAAGGGAAAGAGACAGAAACAGTATAATCACGTCTGTCTTTTCCCGCTTAATGTTAGTATGGGTTCGTTGGATTGTCACCTTTTTCTCCCGTCTCGTTCACAGGTCATTACTTGAACGCGCTGAGCATGCGTGACGGAGATTCCTCTAGCTTCCCTTCAGCCACGCAGCCGCTCAACCCCAACAACCCTTACTCACCCGACGGTAAGTTGTCAACTTCACCGATTCGGGGATGCAACCAATCGCCCCAAAACGCCTCCATTTCAAATTTTACATAAGGCGTAACTCGCTTTCATCCCTTGGACAAGATTAATTATACAAGTTATTATATTCTTCACTTCCGATTACAGTAGTTTCATATCATGGTACCATCTTTCCTTCCTGCGTCGATTTCTTCACCTTCAATAGCTCTGCAATCAGCCATGTGCCTATTTGCTATTATGTAACCACAATTTTGTCTTGTTTGTCTTTAGAAAATATGTTTAATATTTCTAGTGCGGAAAAAATCTCCACAATTCTCTTATCGGAATTTTTTTTCTTGCAGACGCCTACCCGGGACATTCTGGAGAGAGTTTCTGTAGTAGTGATCTTTCCCTGGACGGTACCGAGGCCGGTTTCGATATCGGCGATGGAGATAATGGAGGCCCAGATGGAAGTCACCCTGGTGGGCCGCACCCCCACCATGGACCACCACCCCACGAAGCACCCACACTTTCTCAAAGCTTACATGCCGCAATGCACAACCCAATTGACAAACTTTTTATGATGCAGACCAACTATTTTAGTGGCGAACATGCGTAAAGATTCATGCCTCAAAGAGGATAATGAAATGAAGCTGTAAAACTGTTTCATCTTTTTAGGACTCCGTTTGCATGAGTACACCGATAAGAATACCGATAAATAACGTGCGTTTACAGAATAGAATGCGGAATCTCTTTTCGCGATCGTTCAAGTTCTATTTTGATTTGATTCGTAAATGTTATGGAAGGTCATGTGTACTAAATGTCACACTGTTCAAAAGACCCAAAAAAACATAAGCCTTACGCCGCGATTTTTTTTTCACTCACTGAAAATAAATCATTGTGCCGCGAATCGCCTGATGTGCGACAAAAGAAAATTGGTTGTCCCAAGAGCGCTACCAAAGAGAAATATAAGGATATTTAGATTTACGTGTAAAAATATGAGTGTCCTTTATTATATTATAATAATAAAACGTTATTAAACCGAGATCTGTCTGACTATAGATATATTGACTATATAAGTACATATTGGCTCCTGACTGCTTACGCCAGCAAAGATCACGCACTTAGAATTTTTATGTGTTAGTCATTGTATCCTAAGTTGCCTACACGCTGGCGCAACCGGACTGGCCACCATACAGGAATAGTACCTCTGTATATGCTAATCTAATTTCGCTCCTGCCTGGTATGACACTAACTGAATAATTTTCAGGTGAATAACGTAACGTAAATAGTCAGTTGGATTAATGAACTTATTGTTAGTTCACGAATTCACATTACTATGAGCTGAAGAAATTCCTGCTCTATCATACGGCACGATTTGGAGTAGTGAAATGTCCTTCTGGGATAATCATTTATTTGTACAAAATAATCTTTATTGTAGACTCTTACAATTATGTCTTATCCTATTGTTGTTTTCATTTCCAAAAAATACAGGGAGTAATTGTTCAATAATTAAGACGTATTCAACTCCTATTTGGAGCTTACAATACAAAAAATCAAATCTCTGCAATCAATTAATTGTAGGAAAAGTGAAATCAACAATATGTACTTCAAACATCACTGTATTGTTGCGCGTCATACACATTATCCTCACTTCAGTCACGGCATTGTCATCGAGTCTGAACAGCTGCTTCTTTTCGTGCAGCATCTTGCAGCAACTGTGTGTCAACTTCATCTCCAGGAAGCTGAACATACCTCACAACTGAACCACGGATGAAACAGTTCTTTACTGACAACTGAAAGAGGTAATATAATATTTAAGTATTAATTGAATCTGGTCATAGTAACATCATGGGATAGCTTCATGAATTATCATTTATCAAAAATCCTAGTAAGAATGAAACACAGATCGATGGATATTTTCATACACTACTTCTCAAATTTTCAGTTATCCTATCAAGCTTCAAAGTTTCATTCAACTGAGAGACAATTGTTCAATGGATCACATGTTGCTTGTATATTAAATCAAATACCAACCATATGAGGATATTTATCTGGATCCGTTACACTGATGTCTGTGAGCTTGATGTTCAGATACTGGTCCACGGAGTGGAGGGTACCGCATATACTGTAAAGAGAACAGCGATATCAAATGACAATTGCCAAGAAGTAATACAGTGGTCTACATTTGACATAATTATTTTCAAAATTTGGATCAATAATCATATATCGGGCCCATACTGATTCGTTGCATCTTGCCATTTCTTTAATATTCCTGTATTCTTTTATTGAAGCATGAAAATTACCTCAAATCATTCTTCAACTCCACCACAACGTCTTTGCCGACAAGCGATTTGAAAAACGAGTAGAATAACTGTGAAATAAATATAGAACATTAAATCACATGTGCCATAAAAATTGTACCAATAAGTAAGCATAATTCTACCATTTCTTTCCAATGTTAAGAATATTAGCCCCAAAGTGATACACACTGACGTTTTCAACTGCTATTTTTTTATAATATTTTTGAGGTTACACCGACAATTAACTACAAAACGCTATGTTGTTGTCTTTCAGGAGTTCGATCGTAGACTAGCCTAAGTTCGATAGACAGCCAGCGACATTCGACAAGTGTTTCGACTTGTCGAAATAAAACACTCGCGACAATCGACACGCCAAGGGAGCGCGGGACGCATGAGCAGTAAGTACATGATGGCATTTGTAGACACCCTGTGCGGATAAAGTAACACCTACGACTAGATAAAATTCAATGAAACGTTGAATGAAAACGCTGAATAAGAAAAAAGTATAGCTGGCATATTCAGGGGCTGCGTCAAGCTATTTGCGTATCATACGATGCGTAATTTTCTGCATACGGGTCACCGTATCGCAATGCCTCGTTCTAAAGCATAGACGCCTGACGTGAGTCGGGATAAAAGTAGACATTCAACAAAGAAAAATAGGCTAAATAAGGTTTACATAATTCGAGAGAAGGTATAGATATATAGTTAATGCCTCATTCCAGTCGAACAGCCTAGAACGAGGAAGAAAGAACAGGAATGCATCCGAGAAACCGAGAGAGTTGAAAGCATAGGGAATGGAATAGCATGGCTTAGAGATGGAGAGAGATAGGATGGTGAAGGTAGTGGGGGTGAACCACATGGTTCCCAACATTAGTCGCTGTTCGGTTGTAGGCAAACATCGCAATTTTCAGAGAACCAGTGCAAAAACATACTCCAATCGAACGTATAGTTGTCAAGATCCCAAGGACTCTACTACGCGTTTAGTTGTAGGGATAAGAGATTCACGCAGTTTCAATAATCGTTTTACGTTTTTTTCATCTCTCTCATTTCTGAACAAAGACACACCGTCAAATAACAAAATAGAAAAGGGAGATAATCTCAAGCTCGTAGTAAATCGAAGGTAGAAAAGAGACACAGAGAACAGAATACAGAACGAGACCACAACAAAGTGGGGGTGTGTGCTGCTGACTGCTGGTGACTGTCGCAAAAATTTCGTTGTCACGCGCTAAAAATAATACTACGGTACAATTCTTTAAACTGCCATGCTCTTTAAAAACAATAACTAATACTGATCGATAGTATAGGGAGCAGTGGTCTAATAAAAGACATGGATAAATTAACCAACATCGCTTATTACTTTCGTTGGAGATTGTTAAAGGGGAAGGAGCAAAATGTCCCCAAAAATCTCGACGGAAATTCATCGTCCGAAAATAATACGAGAGACGTAGAATGTGACGACGATATGCAATTCAAGACATCGAACAAATTTTTAACAATTTTGGAGAGCATTTTACTATGGGAGAATTCGGTCAACAGTATCTCTGTCGTAATCGTCTTCAATTTGTTGTTTTGGTAAGTTTTAAAACAACTACGCACGTCCCATCAACCTATATTAGTTTTAAATCTATCTCATGTATTATTCACACGATTATCGTAGGCGTATCAATAGAAAGTGCCAATTCATTTGTTCAAGGATTAACGCTAGTATACTCTGGTAAAATCTAATCAAAACTCAAGGTGACTGGGGATCCTCTTTCTAATCTGCCTAATGAACACGTTCTATATTCTTTAAGGTCTCGTTTGAATATGAAGCAAAATTACCAAGCAATGAGTTGGAAAAAATGGGTTGAAATTCATATAATCTGCTGAAACTTTCTTGCGAGTCAATTAATTGAATGCAGCGAGACATAAATTGAATTATAAACAGCTGTTGATAAAAACTTGATTTGGTTACTGTCCTGTTATGATGGAATAACATATTAAAAAAATTTAGCATGAGTTCATTGCTCATGAGCAAAACAATTTTATTTTTTTGTCTACTTAAGTGTGTCAATCATCAGCTGTTCAGAGCTTCACTGATATCAAAAAGTTTAACTCTACTATGTGGTGTGATTATGAGTACATAAATACTGACAGAGATGTCTTGTATATATCTGTTGGCCGTGAATAACTGTACAATCAGTTATTTTCCTCTGATATGGAACTGGGATCGTATGCGATTCTGCTTGAGCAAATGTTATAACACCATAAATGATATTAAGGTGATGAACATCCTACAGGATATAATGTTCGAAGATAGCTGAGATCTTATCTGTAGTTTTTCAGTGAAATCTGTCTATCTAAATTAAATCCAGAGATAGTTAACATTTTGATTCATGCCATTTTACTAAAAGTTCAGTCCATTAAAGTCATTGACTTGTTTGTTTTACATTAATTTTTTTTCTACTGGGTAAACATGCTGGTGTGGCAGGTTTAACGACTGTCTGACATTTCAAAAATAATTTAAATGCTTTATACTCACTCATTTACAGGGGAATTATTGTATTGGAGGTTCGCGGTTTTGCAGCAGCCAGCAGTGCTGCGCTTGTCGTGGTCCTCTGCTACAGCACCCTGGAGGCGCAAGCCCAAAAGGATAACAAACCACCTAGTACAGTAATGTGAGTTATAGATTCTTCGATGAAAGATTTAGATAGCATATGTAGAAATGTCAGGAAATTCGTCAATTCTTGATTAGAATAAAATTACGTAACGATGAAGAGTTATAGAATCATTGTTTTGATCGATGACCTAGAATCATCGCCATTAGACATTAATAGTGAATAGTCTAATTGTAAGTGTAATGAGTCAGTTGATTTAATTATGTCCAACATTTGCTTACAGATCACAAGTAAAGTCAGAACAGCTCAACAAAATTGTACATCAACTAAAATCTGGTGTACAGAGCCTTAAACAATTGCGTAAACAACAACCAGGAGTGGTAAGCTACAATTGAATAACATACTGTGCTGTATATTGTATTTCTACCTCAATTTTATAGCTTAAATTTTAATAAGGTTGTACACACAACCAATTGATTGAATCAGAAGTTTTTTTGGTACAAACACTAATGAATCGTAACTAGAATAATAACGTTTTTCAATGCCCCCAGTTCTGCGCTTCTATTTGCGCAGTTTCGTTGGGTCTATGGCTTACGGGTCGAACCATCTCTGGAACACTTCTGGCCTACACAATTTTCATGAGCATATTGGTTGGACCTGGATTACTATTACATTTACCATGCAGAGTTCTGAACTCTAAAGGCAAGTAGCTTCTTTGCATAAGTGCACATAATCTTAAGAGATTTTGAGGAGTGTTCGTTGTCATTTTTGCAAAGTGAAAACCCAATATTAAATTCAAATATCATACCTCTTAATAGAATGGGACAGTGAGATAGAAGAATTTTTGCCTGCTGTTACTGAAGATAACTTACAAGTGCTAAAGCGGGCAGGAGAGAGCGGAGATCATAGTCTTACGCCGACCAGTTTGTCAGCGGAAAACAATATTGGTATTAATTTTTCTCTGTCATAATAATAAAAAGACTAGACCAATACAAAGAGGAATCTTTCCACTTTTAGCAGAGGGATAGTGAAGTATGTGGTAGCGAGAAAATCGGCCCACTTTTTACATACAAATAATTTGTCAAGGCAGTGGCGTATATTGCACAAAAGATCCCAATATCTATTTACAAATAGGAGGTACAAATTTTCTGTCCATATTACACTTTTAGTATAGCTCATACTTTAATTCAAACTCACAGATCCTCTAAATGACGAAGAACTGGTTGGTCTAAGAATGCCTTCCCATGAAGATGGTAGCACAGATGGCCTAGAATTGTCCGAACTGGAATTGAGTACGGAGGATGTGGAGGTAGATGGGATTAAGTTCCAGAGCGGTCATTTCGAGAGAGGTTCATCATCTGAGGAAGAAGCTGAACTTGAACCACAGAAAATATCTCAGCGCAGCGATGACAGTGACAGCGACTTTGAAATAATTGACACTCACGAAGTAGCAAATGTCAAGAATGCCTAAAGGTTTGACATTTACAAGTTTTATGTAATATATATAACATGATAAACGTCACGCATCTAAATGAATTACACCATTTTCGTTATTTGGCTGTGAAAAAAATGAACGCTGCGTTTTATTTCAATAATGATAATAATTATAGTAAATAGTCAGGAAAAATGAACAGACATTTATTTTGCACAAAATAATTGATCTTCATAAACACGTGTTATTACGTGATATAATTATGAAATTAGTTCGTTTGACACAAAAAAAATGCGATTGCATACCTCTGTTGGAATAGGGTAACCGTATCTTGGCAATATGAAAATGGTGTGATTATTATAGGACAGGTGGAGCTAGATATTGAACAAATAGATATAATAATTTTTATATAATTATTATTATATAAACAGCAATCAGGTTTTAGGTCCAGATCGTGCTTCTTTGTGTCAGAAATTGCAATGAAATTGAATAACAGATTGAGTTAATGAATTTTTATCATCGTGATTATGATATCAAATCTTACAATTAGCTGTGAAGAATAATTACCCTCCAAGCAAATTGTGACAAATATTTCCCAGTACATTAGATCAAAATCAGTTGATTGAAAAGTTGAGATTTGCTAGACTTCCTAATGAATATTACTTTGAAAATCAGATACGAATGTAAAAAACATGCGGATATAAAATTTACAACTCGCGATTGGTCAAGCTGGCAGGATGTATCTTAGTGGAACTATTGAATATATTTTGCGATAACTACAACAAAATAAACATCTTTTAAAACTAATTCGGTTTATATTGGTATTATTTCACATAGAGAAAAGATTTTATGAGCAGGTCTGCAGTAACTTTTAATAAAAAGAATGCAAGATATGCCCTATGTATGCTCGACTATCCTAAAGATGCATAAAGCTTTTACGTTTCAAGATAGGTTTTGTTTCGACCTACATGGCTCAACCTTAATTCTCATGAAAGAATAGTTTTAGTTGGATTTCCACACCCTAATGATCATAGGCTTTATCAATATCGTGTGACTCTTTGATACAGAATCATGAGATAAGACATTATCAATGTGTTGACGATCGTACAGACCGTCCAAAACAAGTTTTATTATATCTATTTTAAATTCAACTTGTTGCGTTTGGCCTGTGCAGTTACAAAACAGAAATAGGTAAAATTTATTTATTTACGTAGGTATGTACTTATCATGATAAGTAGCTGAATCATAATTTTAAAGCCTAAAATAAACTTATGTATGTTTCTCACTCCTTTGAAGTAATAAACACATATCCTAATACAATACGCTTACAACATTAATTGAGAAAAGTTAAACAATCAAAAAGACATTCATTAACAATTTTCCACCCGTTACATGAACCAACAAATCAATGCGTACCTGGATTAATGTTATCTTCATCGACTTTGTATCATACCACTCTTGTGAAATCCACATCTATCTCAACATTATTTTCTCGTTTTTCCCGAACTGTGGATGGGCCAGTTTTCATAAATAATGCGTCTTTGTTCAATTCCATGGTCCTGTATTAAATAAGATTCTGATTGCCATTTCCTAGACAAATTCTTTGTTTCCTTAATTCTTATCAAGTTCACTAGTCTCATTAATATCACTTTTGTTGATATCTGTCAAACTATCAAGAGCACTATCTGTAGTTTTGGATACAGGTTGAGCATTTTTTCTTTCTGGTAGAACTTGCAAGAATGCTTCTTGCCAAGTTTTACCCTCAGTAACTCTAAGAAGGATCTCAAAAACTGAAAATATCAATCAGAGATTATCATCCACTACTCAAGTTGCAAAACGAAAGAATGGCAGTTGAAATTTTCCGTTCTACCCACCGTGATCAACCGTTAAAACTTTTCTTGCTTTCATGTGTAAGAATTTTGTGATCGGTAATTGACCGTGCCTTATGCCCTCTTTTACAGCAAGGTTATGACAATGCCCCTGTATAACAGGTTTAATAATATCTTTTGTTCCATATTCTGAATCTAAATTTAGAGATCCTAAATGGAGTCTCATGTTAAGATTGCCATTACCTTTTGAGAATTATGATCAACAAGGCCACCTATAACATAGATGCACTCAGGCTCCAAGTTTTCTATGACATTTTCAGACTCACTTGTAAGGTAAACTATCTTGTCCCTTGGATATCTTGCCAAATATGACTCTGAATAAAATTGAACCTGTAATTGAATGTATATAAATCAATTAACAACTCCGCAGCATCAGAGGAACCATCTCACAATCGTTTCCTACATACATCCCAATGTTCATATCCATTATGCTTGGCCATTTCTTGCTTGGACTTTCCATTGAAACTGGTTAGTGAAAATTGCATTGGAGATGAAGCTCGCCTATTTAAAGTGTAGCATCTTAGTATTTGTTTAATAAGTTTAGCTATATCCTTGTCTATCATAAGATCATCAAAAGACAAATCAATGGTAACTGTAAGTTTGCAGCTACTATCGGCCATAGTAGACTTTTTTAGAGCTTTTCTCGAAGGCCCCAAGTCTATATTATTAGCTTTTGCAATGGCTCGCCGCTTCTTTGCCTTGGCTCGTTCATTTAATCTAAACAATAAACCGACGAATCAATTAATCAATATAGCTATCACAACTATTTTTTCCTCAAAGTATTGCACCTCTTTTCTGGTCTCCGCTCTAGCCATTTGTTCTTTTTGTAAATCTTTTTCAACTGGTTTTTACTCAATCCTAAATCGTACACCACTTTTTCATCAATAGTTTCATCACTTTTCTCAGTACTTAATGTCTTATTGTGCGATTCGATACCACGTTCTCCGTGTTTCAATCCAATTTCACTCGCGTTTTCGGCACCTTCCATCCTCGCATATGTTTTTTATAGTTTTCAAAATTAACCCAACTTGGGCCATACCAAATGTTTAAAGAGGTTAAAGGTACTACATACACAATTTTGATTCGGTTTCGGACCCTCCATGCGCCGGCAGCATTTCGCCATTAAAAGCGACGCAAAACTCCCTACGAATAAGTTTAGTTGTCAAGTTGATGCACTGAAATATAATAACTGGAACCATAGAGCTTTTACCATGTTATTATATTACCGGCTGAAAGACGTCAGATGATGTAAGCTGAATTCGTTGATGATGGTCTGATTATACATGGAATATCTGGGTCAAATGTCAACTTCAACTTTCAAAATATACCGTTTTTGAAATGAGGGAACGGAGGGGCGAAAGACTATATGTATATTAGTGGCATAAGTCATAAAGAGAAAATACGTGCCGCGCTTCTGTTGGACAAGAAGGTTGCTGGGCAGATTAAAAATAAAGACCCTGGAGGGATTGTTCTTGCTCTCTCACTCAGTACGGTCTGTTGAAAAATACGAGAAGAGGATAGAAGTATCGAGGAGCATGCGCTACAGAACCACCGCGATTTGTTGCTGTCTCTTTCTCTTTGTTTTTCATATTCGTTCGTGCATGTATTTATGCGTAAAGAAAAACTGACTGGTCATATTATTCAACACAGTCATCTATTTCGCGCGCATTTCTGAATCTACTAGATAAATTGGATAAATGACAACGGTTGCAGCTAAGCACATTCTTCATAGCGGGATATTTCATCCGCTGTTGAGAGAATGGCAGTCACCAAATGTAGAAATTACTGCAAGAAACTTGATGTATCCTATTTTTGTATTGTAAGTACAAACTATATCTGATTTCAATATTTAAAATTGATAATTACATAGCTATTCACGGTTCCCTAATTGTTAAAACGGGTAACTCTGTGAAACTGAATGAATACTGATCTAGAGTTACATGTTTAACCCGAACCAAATTTCCTTCATTTGTTTTAGAGACGACGCAGATGCCAAGGATCCGATACCAAGCATGCCTGGGATCTATCGCTATGGAATAAATAGCTTGAAGCCAATGCTCGAGCCACTGATAGCAAAGGGCTTACAATCTGTTTTATTATTTGGTGTTCCGAACCACTTGGCAAAGGTAATCTTGTACTGGTGTAATTTAGACTTCACTGAGTGTTTTTACCTATGACTTTACTATAACAGGACAGAGTTGGCACAAATGCCGACTCTAGTGGAAATCCAGTTATTCAAGCTCTGAAGCTACTTCGGGTATGGTTTCCTAACTTATTGATTGCCTGCGACGTCTGTCTTTGTCCCTACACTGATCACGGACATTGTGGAATATTGCGTGCCAATGGGTACATTGACAATGAGGCTTCCATTAAACGTATCAGCGAAATTGCTGTGAAGTACGCTCAAGCTGGTAAGAACACAATGCCCCTGAATGCTGCACTAGCTGTTGTACTTTTGCAACAAGTAATTCGAGAATACAACGGATTCAAGCCTAGCATGAGAAAAGCATGCAGTGTATCATATTTTATTGTTGATGGCAAGCATTGAACAATCCTGAAGTATAGAATAGGCAACTCGATACATAGATTATGCAAGGGGGTAACAAAACATTGCATTGTTTAAACCCTTAGTGCCAGAGTATACTACTTTTTACCTTTGTTACAGGTGCTCAGATAATAGCACCTTCAGATATGATGGACGGTAGGATAGGAGCAATAAAGAAAGCATTGGAAGCTGCAAATATGTCCAACCAAGTTGCAGTTTTATCATATGCAGTAAAATTTGCATCTGGCCTTTATGGACCTTTCAGAGATGCTTCAAAATCTGCTCCTCGATTCGGAGATAGAAAGTGTTACCAGCTTCCACCGGGCAGTAACGGCCTAGCGACAAGAGCAGCGGTAATATGAATTTTATGTTTTTTCTACAGCAGAACAGCGAGCGCGGTTATCATCCTTGAAACATAATTGAATTGTTTAACGTTTTTTAAAGGCCAGAGACATAGCTGAGGGGGTTGACATGCTAATGGTGAAGCCCGGTTTAGCGTACTTGGATGTAGTTCGGCACACTAAAGATACACACCCAGAGTATCCACTATTCGTTTATCAAGTGTCTGGTGAATATGCAATGCTTTATCACGGGGCACAAAATGGAGCGATCAATTTAGAAATTGTACTGAATGAAGTATTGTTGTCAATGAGACGAGCAGGTGCTGACTGTATTATAACTTATTTCACGCCTCTCATATTAGATATGCTCCACCCAAAGAGTAAATACTAACCAATTTCCATCGCAGTTTAGTTTATGGTCAATGTGTGTCGATAATATAAACTATATTGCATAATGTGTACACGTTTATGTGTGTGTCGAGTATGATAGATTACGAACGTAACTACGTCAGCTCGCATCGGCTGAGTTTATCATCGATTACACAAGGTGTCGGTATTTCGAATATTCAAGTTTGGAAATTTCTGAAACCGTTGAATATATGTAAAACTTGGAGCAAATAGTCTGCAAATTATAGTCAGATGATGGCTATAATTTTAGTTTTCATAAGAAAGTAATATTGAATTTTTTCTTCTAAATATGATGTGGGAAGTAGAATTGTCATAACAAGAAAGAAGAAAAATGAAAATTGTATAGACTAGGTTGTTGTTGAAATAAACATATAATATGAAAATCACTATACATACCAAAGACCTTGTGCAATATATTTTAACTATATCATTTCACCTTGTTACTCGTTCCCAAAAGCTAGAAGCCCAAATCCTTCTGAAGATAATTTGAATAGTAATTTTTACATTACTTACAATTAGTCTCCAAGAATGATGTTCAAATGGTTAAACTATTTCATTGACAATTTGAACATGGGAACCGGGAATATCCCGCTAGATTCTGGATAAAACTGTTCCCAAACTCAGCTTGGTCAGCTTGTAATGAAATTTAAAAAAATTCCGAATACTTCATTGTCAAATTTTGAATCTACGTGGGATAGAAGCAACCCTACATACGTTGACCACATAGAATTTACCTTATCTCTGCAGTGATCGTCAGAAGACAAAACTGATACTGACGCCAGATGGAGCTAGATAAATCTCAACGATAGAAGGTAAAAGGTATGGCTAGACGGGACACAATACACGCATCAATTCAATAGGCATTGTAATGTGTTAAAACGTCCTTCCGTGTCAAAGTTGTGTTTATAAAATGAATCACTTCCGTGCGACAATGATAAATAATAATGGTAATATTATTGAAAAGGAATGCGTATAATTATGAGGCAGATCTCGACAGAGGGCATAGATTGAATGAGGTACTCCAAGTCGAAGGTGCTATAAAAATCTGCCGGCAACTGCAAGTGTTGAAAGCAGCGTTTAGGCGTTGTCAGTAAAATTGCACGAGCATTGTTGCAAGTTTCATAAATATTATCTCGGCCAGACGCCGAGACGCTACCTCTGAGATTAATGATCTATTAATCGCATTATGCTACCGTGTTCCTGATCTACAGTAATACGGGAGATCTTATTTTGATAAGTAAAAACCGGGCTCAGTGCCACGGCTCAGTCGTCATGATGAAAAATAACCAAATAATGCGTACCCTTCTCTCCATCACCGCTCCCATCAGCTGATCATCAAACTGACATGTGAGTTAAGTTTGTTGGAATTGTCGTCTCTACTTACTGGTTTCAAATGCTTACTCCAAAATATCCATGAATTGAATACGGAGAGGGAGAACGACAGAACGAGAAAGTTTGAAAAGGTAGTAAAGTAGTGTTAGGGTGGAGAGAAGAAGAGAAAATTGTTTATACCAGAAGTTGGAAATTGTCAAACGATGGGCAATAAGAATAGTTGCTGTGTTTACGCCAGCCCTCAAACAGGGCGAAAGGAATTGGGAGGAGAATGCGGTGGACGTGGCTTGGAGGAACATCTACCAGAGGGTGAAATCAGCGCAAACAATTTACAACACATTAGCGAGCGTGAACCCGAAGACTGGGACTCAGATCCTTCATTGCACCCTTGCGCGGGCACAATATTCATGGAGCGATCCAAACAAGCTATTGAAAGTAAGTTTGGATTATATTAATCATCTCTCTGCATTTATTCCATTTATCTTCATTACGCATCTAATGAACAAACCTGTTTTGTATGTCTGGTTGGTTATTATTGTTATCTTCTACGGTACTGTAACTGTAAAACCAGTACCCCACTGCTAAACTGCAATCTATTCAAGTATCATCATAATTAAATCCGAACGATCATAAAATGTAATTTTGGATCTAACTGTAGCAGCCTCAAAGACCTCATCTTAAGTTAATGCATAAACCTAAGATTTTTTGGAACTATCTATAAATGTTCTCTAAGACTGCCTTTTTTATCAAAAATTCATCCAGCGATGACTTAATTATGATAAATATTGTGCAGTAGATCTTGTAACTATGCTCTGCTAAGGCTATGTGAAAGGCTACTTGAATTGACTCGACCTGCTTATGAGTAGGGTTGTGTAATTTACAGAAGTGTAGATTTAACAGTAACTTGTTCACAAATATTAATCGATTTGCAGATGGAATGGTCAGAAAGAAAAGTCAGCACCAAATCGCAGACAACACAAGGACACTCAAGAAAAGTAGTAGCTGCAGTACAATATATCTCGATGACAGTACCGTGTCACAACCCAATTTAAAAAATACGGTCAAATGTGTTGCCTTAGCTATCTACTATCACATAAAAAATCGAACATCGCAACGTCAGATAGATATATTTGACGAAAAGCTCCACCCACTTACGGTGATGCATAATTCATTTTTCCCTTGTTTAACTAGATTAGAATAAAATCGCATAAAGAAATAGGCACACCCATTTCTATCCTAAAAGTGTGAGAATGATTGAATGAAAAAGATTTTTTTTTTGTGAACTTGTAAGATATGTCTTGGATAATATTATCATACCTATAATTCTATAATGTCATGAAACTATGGATTACCAGAGATGAACTTTTGACAGGCGTTGCAATTTACCCATAATGTTTTAAGGGAGGCATCTGATTACATCATGTTGACTTGATTACTGAGTGTGATAGAATTAGGCTGTTTTTATTTTCAGAGGGATGGAGTTTCGGATGACTATGACCGACACAATCCTGAGCATAAACAGATATATAAGTTCATTAGGACATTGTTTAATGCTGCTCAGCTGACCGCAGAGTGTGCCATTATAACTCTAGTGTACTTGGAACGGCTTTTAACTTACGCGGAAGTTGACATCACTCCTGCTAATTGGAAGCGAATAGCACTTGGTGCAATACTACTGTCGTCGAAGGTCTGGGATGATCAAGCCGTCTGGAATGTCGACTATTGTCAAATTCTAAAAGATATTACCGTAGAGGACATGTACGTATCATTAACACATAATTCAATTGACCACAAATAATATTGTTGCATGAAAATTAAAAGTTTTGTAACTTGATTGAAAACTTTTATTGTCTATCTTGGTTTTGAAAGCGGTTCATCTTAGTTCATGGTCATTAAAACCCAGTATAGATACCGTTTACCAAATGAATAAGTTTTATCTGCTACTTGTTCAGACAAGCAATCATCTCTATGATCCTGTACCAATTTTTTACAGGAATGAGCTGGAACGGCAATTCTTAGAGATGCTGCAGTTTAATATAAATGTTCCATCGAGCGTTTATGCAAAATACTACTTTGACCTCCGCTCACTTGCAGAGGCCAACGAATTAACATTCCCTAGCGAACCGCTTAGCAAGGAGAAAGCGCAGAAGCTTGAGGCAATGTCGAGAGTATACGAAGACAAAGTGACAGCGGAGGTTCTGCGTAATGGTATTAAAAAGTGGTCTAGCTTAGACAATGTGTGCATAGGTGGACCTAGGCGTAGTATCGCTATACTTTCCTAAACTCATTATGGCAATTAATGATGATTCTACGCTCACACTTCGGGCATTGTTATATCAAAAATGGTGTTGTATTAAGCCAAGGTGCATAAATAGGGTCGGTCAATCAATATTCAGATGTAATAACTGCAGAAAGATGATCATCGATTAGAGTTGATAGTAAATAAAATTCCGTTAATTTGTTAACTTGTTAAATTCTCACTAGTCAAAGCATCAAATAATTTTTCATCCCGATCAACGAGTAAAGATCATTATTGAAATTGCCCTTGATTGAATTCTTCATAAATTATTGATATATAATTTTCATAAATTAGTTTCTAATCATTTCCTCATTTATTACTATTTCACTTTCAACTGTACATTTTATAATCAAAATATTGGTGTAATGTTGCATATGATAACTCATAAGTTCAAAATTCCTGTCACGTATAAAGCAAGGCTTACGATACATTCAGGTTAGATCAATGGGCATCCATCATGCTTGTGAGATTCAATTTGTGAATTTCTTCCAGCAATTCATCATGCCAAAATAATCGAAAGTATGAACAAATACTATAACGTATCGCCTCAATTAGAATTTAGGAAGCCAAAATTTATTCCAACTTGATTGTAAGGCGTCCAGTATTTTATCTAACTCTGCTAGATAAATATGCTGATTCTGTTTGCCGCAAGTTTTAGCTACAAAATCATCCTCTGAGTGAACTAAACTATAAAAACGGTTCCAAGTTTGATAATGCCAAACCCACAACCTTGGTCAAAGAAACATTTCCCTGCATTTCTAGTCACATGACTGCACGATTAAATACTTGAACGATGGATGGATGGATGTTGTTTATACAAGGGGTGATTTTGTAGGGAAAGTTCAAATAGGAAATTTTAATCCTTGCGCTTCGCCTCTCTGATATTGCATGATTTTATTACACACGCCAATCGATTTTGGATTCATCCATATTTTTACTGTCTAACATATTGCACTGCTTCGTAATTGATACAATTGACAGAGACTTTGTTAGAATGCTTCAAAAATGGACTACAGATGTAACAAGTGGATGTCAAACAGAAATCACTCATCGAATCTGTTGATGAGCTTTGATAGGTGATGGAAAGTGGCATGAAAATCAATCTCCATCGTGAATATGACAGCAGTGAAATACGAAGTTTGACAATCATTTTGATAGAATTTATTACATGTCCATTTGGAAAAGATTTTAAATGTCAATAACTTAAATTGATCCTTTGAGGTTACAACCTTTGGCAGTTTTATTAGAAAATTATATATTTATTCATTTACATAGTATTAGTAGGTACATCATCGATACTGAATGGAATGTAAATCGATAATTTCTGATCGCGGTAATGGCCCAAATTTTTCACTCTTGTTTATTACTACCAGAGTCTGGGATGCATTCCAGAAATGAAATGAAAATTGAAAGTACTATACATATTTTGCAGAGTACGTCGACTCTAATAGAATGGAAAAATTCTCTGGGCGGTGTTCAGTGCGACTGGCTAGGTATACTACCATGCATTGATTAACGTGTGAATGTGTAGAATCACCATTACAGCTTTTCAATCTTCCATCCGTTGCAAACTGTCCTGCAATTTTTTTACTCCATGCTTCAATCCTGCCACCAAATGATATATTGAGGGCAATAATATGCTCTTTGAATGAAAATTTGTGATATACAACTGTCATAATAAGTTTTTTAACAGTAAAAGAAAAAAAAATATTAAACTACCAACATTTTACTATAAAAGATGAGAAAAAAAATTACACATTACGTTGGCGAGTATTGACTTTTAATAATGAGCTTTAAGCAAGCAGAGTATGTGAGAAATGGAACGGTGTTATAAATCAGCAAGAGCCGGCGTAATCTGTTTGGGTGCTTTAAAGTATATATTAGTTGTGATATTAATATTGTATACTTTTATTAATCAATTGTAATAGCCAAAATATTTAAAATGAAAAAAACATACTTTAAAGCCTCTCAATAAAAGTCCTAGACAAGGGATCGTTCCCTTACGCAAGATTCTTCCTAAACATCACACTATTCTTTTCGTTGTTATTTTCCACGTACTTAATCGCTGGAATAGTACCTAACATATTTGTTACTATGATCATTTAGACTGGCATTTTTTAAGTACTTTGTACGCTCTATTTTCCATTAAAATCTAACGATCAATTAGAATAACACTATGCCCGTCGCTGGGTATCCGGTTCCAGTTGTCGAATCTAACATTTCTATTGGAGATAAAATGTTTTTTTTTTTTAAATCAAACGAACAATTTTTATCTCTAGTACCAATATTAACGATAAGTCATTCGGTCGAAACCATGGGATTACGATTATTAATAATTCCATACGAACTATTAGATGAAAGTTATATATGTATATACATTTCTACTTTATTGTATTGGAAATGAATGATTTTATAGCTCGACACCTAGAAATAAACGATAAATAGAATACTTGGTTCCTTTTTTCTTATCGTCTACCTACCTGTTTGTGCTTACACTGCATGTTAAATTCTATTCGTCATTCTGCTGCTGCGCCTGTGTCCTAGCATGACATAACTTTGAACAGAAGGGAATGAGAACCGCGATCACATTGATAGGATCTGGGAGTTCGGGACATTGAAGTAGTTTGAATAAAATAGTTGATATTTTTGATTTGTGCAAAGGACCAACGATGCAGGTTTCGCAACGGCAGATAAAACAATAAGGATAATTAGCTGAGATACGTGTAGTTAGTGTAAAGTTTTAATAAATTACTCTCGAAGCTACATAATATGCTATATGATAAGAAGCACGCATTGCACAATTATTATAATATTCACAAGTTTATTTTCTTCCTGGTATAATAATTCATAATTTATCATGATTCACCAATCAAATTAATATACAATATATTTCAGAGTAGATGAGTGTTATACACGGTACAATCTAATAAAGAAAATATATAATAATTAATAGCAGCAGGAATGGCCCCCCCACTATTTTATATGATTTTTTGCGTGCCCAAATGTCATCGGTGTTATTACCATTGATGTAATTAATTGTATCATTATCATTATTACTTATTACACATATGATATCACCTATATGATTTTTATAATATAATGTATTTATTTATATATATTTATATATTTATAACGAACACCACCCATTACTACTAGGATTATGAATGGGATTTAACACGGTTCGACTTTTAAACTTGATGCAGCTGACGGTGTTGAAGGATTTTTTTGTCAGCCCCGGTGCTAAGCTGATCACTCGAGCGAATGTCTGTATGCTCACATGCGCATAGCCCACATCCCATTCTTTATAATAGTAGCATTCTCCTTGCGTATTTTCCACTCATTGTAGACACATTCACGCCGTGTGTTTATCTTTGCTGAATATGGTACATATCTGTAATGTAGATACCACATATCAGGATTTCTGGTGAAACTTACTGATTCAAAAAATTGCCAAGCATTTTTTTGCATTATGCAGCATTCTTCATACGGTAGAGAATATCAATTATTACCTTTTTCCTAGCATTTTGGTAATACTCATTGAAAGAACAATGAAAAAAATTCAGGAAATAATTAAATACATTCTCATTCACACTAACGATATAAGCTACATGTTTGACTGCGACGACGTCACTGATCATTCATGCAATTACAATTCCTACCACAAATATGAAAATAATTAATTTATTGTGGGACTCCTCTGCTATAAATATGCAAAGACGCGCAACTTCTTGACGGTAGATAATGGATACTGCTCATTGACGTACCAAATGTATCTTTAATCTGAATTTTTCCAAATCACTTTTAATTTTCGCCGATCATCATTTCGGATATTTTTGAATTGATTGAATGGAATATTGGACTCAAGATTATAATCATTCAATCCAAAAGAAAAAGAAATCTAATGATGTTTTGAAAAATTAAAAATCATTTCCAATTTATATCAGTTAGCAATTGACAAAGCTGGGAATGCCCGTTAAAATAAATTCGCTAAGTAGAATCTTAACTCCATTTATAGTTACGAAATAGCTGACTGTGCAACTTGGGGTCACAATACAGATGGTAGATGAACATACCATTCCCTACCGTAATTGGAAGCAGCTTTAGAGGTGCTTCAATCTTTAATTATGAAAAATCGGTACCTAATATTTATTACTATTAACATTTCGGACCTCGTTGACAACATATTTGCTATTTTTTCAGGCATTTTTACGTCGGTATTCTCTGCGAGGGAAAACATTTTTTTTTCTATCGCCATAAAAAAGTTTCAACCATCTTATTAGAGATATTATATTACAAAAATGTATCTAAATAACATAAATGCAATGTACAAATGATTTTCGGTGGCTTCGTAGATTCCAAGAGGCATTTTTGAATTGGCTACAACAAAAATATGTAACAATTTAATATAAATTACACGTACGGTTTGTGAAAAATCACTTGCAGCAGTTGCTAGCGGTCGTCTTCTGTCCTTCTGTTTCTACTAATCGGCGACCTTGTCCACTGGTGCCCGCACTACCGGTTTGTTCATTCTTTGGAAGCTTCTTAGCTGAAAAAATCATTTCACGATTATATACTTTGAATGAGGTAAGCCTTCATTTGCTTTTTAACTTATTAAATTGAGTGCCACAAAATAGTTTTGATAACTCGTAACTCTGTTCTATACATGGAGCACGGAAAACGTATGAAATATATAGGCATGAACATGATAGATTTGATAGCGGTATTGTTTTTATCAGTATATTAAATTACCAATAGCTAAAAATATATCGTTGACGTTCATCGCTGTTTTAGCAGAGGTCTCCATGAAGAGAAGGCCATTTTCATCGGCATAAGTTTGAGCCTCTTCGAATTCCACGACTCTCTTGTTACCCAGATCCGATTTATTACCAGCCAATGCTATTACTATGTTTGGACTAGCTTGCCGTTGTAGCTCCTTCACCCACGTTGTAGCACGTACGAATGTATCCTATTTATATTCATCCATTAGATCACTTTCAGAATAATATTTAAGCTTTTCCTTGAATTTTTATAAAACAGAAGGTTGTTATACCTGATTTGTTATGTCATACACAACAATAGCTGCCTGTGCTCCACGATAATACATTGGAGCAAGACTATGATAACGTTCCTGCCCAGCAGTGTCCCATATTTCGAATTTCACAGTCGTGTCATCCAAACATACTGTTTGTGTAAGGAAAGCAGCTGAAAAATGCATATTGTTTCGTTATTGATCAAATACTAGTAGAATATGCCTGTATTGTGCCAATTTTGTGCGTTTATGATAACAAGTTAAAATAAAATCAGGAATAGACATGTGATCTTGATATTCGAAAAGTTACATTCGAAAAACAATTGGAAGTATATAACAGTGCCCTGATTAATAAATATGTCGAGTACATAGTTATTAGTATCCAGGGTGTCTATAGACTTATGATTGTTTTTATACTTTCTGGCTAGTTTTCATCATACTTCGGGACCAATTGGGCACGTTTAAGCCAAGTATAAGAAAATTCAACTTCAAGAGTTTTCTATCACTAATTAGTACTCACCTCCTATCGTACTTTCTTGATATTCATGAAATTGACCCTTAACAAACCTCAGTACCAGACTAGATTTGCCAACAGCAGATTCACCCAGCAGTACCAATTTGAACTGGCAGATTTTGCCTTGAGTTGAACCGTTTGGCCTTTGGGCCGTACTCCGGCTAGCCATGGTGACCTTTAACAGAATACATATTATCATTTTCAGATTCAAGTGATACGAAATTTGTACAGCGTATGCAAAAAAGTGCCTTCTATATATTTTGAAGGTCTAACATCTTCATGAACAGTAATTGTAGACTCCGAGATTATCAGGCCAATTATATTCTAAATCATCAACATAAATCAATTTTCTCAAAAACGTCATAATCGAGGTAAATTCAGTACATTGAATAGCATGAATCATTGCAACCAGTATCATGGTTTTCTCAATGAAAGAAAATAGAGTTTTGCTGGACATGTTAATGTAAGGCTTCAGAAAGCTGTTATCCGAACAAAGCTTCAAGAAGAAAGTTATGCCGCGGTATAAAACAGTAACAATAGGGCTTCAAGAATGTTTAAATTTATACCGGAACATGGAGACAACAGTTAGCAATATGTATAAGCTCTACATCTTGGGTTGGTGTCGACATACAAACTCAACATTCTACCTCTTTCAGATGATTGATCACGGAGCATTTATTACTAAAAAATATGCATTTACATGATAAAAGCTTATCTGTCTTGTCAGTCATAACAAGCTGTCGCATGTATTTTTTTTAGCACACAGAGAAGAGCGGCAATGCTTTTACAAGGGATCAAACTTGATATCTGCGTAGGCTGTAGCTACACAAACCAAATGAAAGTTGAGAAAAAAACTAGAATAAAAGAATCCTCAAAATTATTCGCTCAAATGGTTTTAGCATCAAGATCAAATCAATGAGAAGTCAGACATGCCAAGATTGAGGAAAGTCAAGTAACCACTCGTCGTGATGAAAGCCTTGCATCATAGACATTGATTTTTTCAAAAGAGGAACTTGCCAATCAGTTTTCCTGTTATTACTAATGTTGCAACATAATTGGGACTTAGATTGATATGGAAAGTCTAATGAATTTTTGCTGTGTTTCACATTCTGTAATAGTTCCAATCATTTTTTCAATCATGAGGTGAGTAAGTACAAGTATATCCTAGCTGAGCCAATGAAATATTCAAAAACTTGTCAAAATTAACGACAAATTATGTCACTGTTAATCAATCTAAGGTATTTCATCAAATGAGCACAGGAAGATGTGGGTATAAAATGAGCTATGAAATAACACACAATCAGCCGTGTGTTTCAACTGAAAGCAAAAGTGAACATAATTTGCAGATAAGTCAGTTTACAGAGTCATTACTACGTGGATGTACTATAAATAAATTAAGTAAGGGGAATATAAATTTTTTTATCTGTTTATCTCAAATTATAAGGAATCCAAGTAAATGTAAAACAATACAAAGCTGATTTCCGATTTGACTGGTGTCACCTGAATTCATTCCAGCGTATAAATTTATCAACTACAAATAAGAATCTATATATTTGACTAGGGGTGAAGTTTCACTCATGGTTGAAAAATGTACTCTTTGAATTAGTGAGACCAGGCACAATGAGTGTAGTGAGAATATGAAGTAGACATATCGATGGAATAATTACCAGATAAATAAATCAAATAAAGAGCGTTAGGAATCAAAGTAATTAAAAATAATAAAACACTAGATTTTCAACAAAGAGAATTGTAATCCGCAAAGCACTTTGAATTCTGTCGTATGTTGAGGAGTATGATAAGTATTGTTATTAATTTCCGTTATCTGTACTCGGTTACTAAAAATTTTGTCTCTTTGGAAGAACAGAGAGGGCAAAAGAGAGAGAGAACAGGTGTAACCCAAACTATTTAAACGTCGAACTAAACGAATCTCTTTTGAAATTCATATTAATTTTATCAATCCCATCGAAATAACTTGTCCGAAGATATTATTATCACAACAATCTCGTTATTAAACACGTTATTGAACAAACCGCACTCCGAATAATTTCATTAGTAAACAGAAATAATACAACACAAGGTTCTGCACGAACGCGCTGCTACCATGATGACGGTCGTTCGAGGGGACTGGAGTAGGAGACAACAAGGATAAGGGGAGGAAAAGGGAGGGGGCGGGAAGAGGCCACGGTGAGGAAAAAGGGGGGAAAAGGGAGGGAGAATTACCCATACGACGTGGGCTAATTCACACACACATACACACACGCACGCACCGAACTGAATCCACACATAACGTCAGTCACGAGCTCGATTTCTGTAACTCAAGTGAAAACACCCACCCAATTGATACAGCACTGAAGACTAACATGAACGCCAACTGAAGTACCGAACCTGTCAACCACTGCCTTGCTGATTTTTCCAACTCTAATAGAAATGTATTCAATCAATCATTAATTTATCGTTATCGTAGGTGAATAACCGCCGATCCTAATTCGTTAACGTTATTTTATTATCGACGTCTGGAGGTCAGAGGCCGGAAGCAAAACATTAGAAAGATCGTCATTTTGTAGATTGACAATCCCCGAATGCAGTTTGCCCATGGCATTACAGATATAGTTATACCGTGTACTATATAGGTGTATATATATACATGCACGGTGTATTACAGAGTATGTTTCACGTACGTACGTGTGTCTTCAACAAGTAGAAGTATGCAGATAATACGTGTTTTTTCTACACTGGAATGGCACCAGCAAAGAATGTGTGTTGGATGATGAATAATGTATACGCTTATTTGTGTATATCTATATATACGTATTGATACGTGGGTATGTATATTACATGCAAACTTGTGACAGTTCTCGAGTTTGTAAGTACGACGCGGAGAGTTGTCGTTGGTCGGTAATTATTGTATATTTTGTAAGAAAGTAATTTGTTTAGTCGCCTGCATTATTTGGGTAGGTGAACTGTGGTGCTTGATGAGAGCGGACAATCAATTTCACTGATTATATCGGTGGCTGATGGATGAAAAAAAAAAAAACTACGAAGAAACTTTATGCTGTCGAGATTATCTTGAGCCTAACCTACGTTAACGGGATTGAAATGACACTGTCTGTAGGCACAACGCGCAATTGGGGTTTTAACGGACACTTTTGGGGGCGGATGACATTTGATTAAAGTATTTTAAATGGATGATATTATTACCAGTTGTTAGGTTGTTTTTTTGGTTTGACACGCGTAAACGGAATGCAAGCGAGTTTTAATAAACAGAGGGGTTTTTTGGAGATCTACCAACTTCACTTCCCTTTTACTCTTCCACTCGCTCGAGCAGCGCACCCTCCTCCGCTATTCACGAACATACCCGTCAAAATGGCCGACGATGATTGCCAATCACAATCTGACATGAATCAACTCAATATTTATCATATAATTTTATCATCTCACGAGAAAAAAAACCTCACCTTGAGGGTACTCAATTTAAATAATTATTTATTAGCTGGGATTTCAGTTTGCAGAAGTTATCTTAGCTGATTGTTGACCGCTTATCGGGATTGGATTTGATTGTCATTTCCGTAAAAATTCCAAAACTCCTTTGTTCCTGATAAGTTTCAGCTTCAAACGCAATAACGCCGATGCAGTAGAAAAATATTAAATTCAAGAGGAATCAATCACCTCTACTTATTTGATTTAACAGAGTTCAGGAACTAAAATGTCGAAGGAAATATCTCAACTCCACTATGATGATGTCCGAAAGCAGATTGGACATTATAAAAGGACGGACTATCATCCAGAGATAAGACCCGTATCGTAGACGTTGCGTTTTTCAACTTCTTGCAAAAGAGTTTTTTTCTTACTTCTGCTAAATCAGTTGGCCCTAGATTTGAAAAGCTGGCTCTTATTTTCTATCCATTTTTCAAGCGTTATTGCAGAATACGACTTTATCCTCCAGGAGAGTCTTGCTATTGAAATCAATTCTTCCTGGAATTAGTGTGTCATTATCAGTCCCTTTTCAATTCTGAGTCACTTCTCACTAATAACAATATCATATTCTCCGAATTCATATTATGTACACCAATGGATTTACTAGTAGATTTGTTATCGCTCAGTGATAATTCGATGTATTATTGATACCACAGTATATCCTTATACTGTGTGATACACTATTTGAACAAGTTTGAAAATTGGATTATTACAATGGTCAATCAAGTGACGTAGTCATTTATTAGTATGATCATATTGTTGGAAGGATAGTATTCCATACAACTAATGCAGTTGGTAATTCATCTTCCAATCTAGGCAGGGCGTGTCGTGTTGGGCGAAGAGCTGGAAGAATGTTTCAAAGATTACAAACTCGAGGATGCTCTGGATGCATTAAAATCGGAGCTCCGTATTCGAGACAAGCCTGAAGAAATTGATTTGAATTTTTCATCAAGACTTGGGTCTGCTAATTCTGGCATTTACACAGGAGTACATAATATCTAAGGGATTTCAGTAGATTTGCTTTGATTGTGTACCATTTTGCCTATGAATTTCAACACATTGATTAACTAATTACATTAAGGTCAAGTCGTGTTTGGAGATGACTAAGCAAACGCCATTTCAATCGTTAATCGGAGAATTGAGAGATACAGCCATGAGTAGCTATTGGAAAAAGGAAGTTGGAAAGATTCCTGATCAAACGCCAAACTTACCGGATGGCATGGATCCAATACAAACAATTTTTGGCAAATACAACAAGTCCAGTAGGCAATAATTATTTTCATAAGCATTTATAATGATTCTTCAGTGATTCAAAGTTGATGAATGGGACTTTACCTATATTGAACTGAATCGGCATAAAAAATCTTATAGATGAAACAGCAGCTGAGCTAGTGAACCCACAGAAAACTGGAGCCGAAATTATGAAGGAGTCTCGTGTTGGTCACAGGCTGTACAGAAAAAGCCACAATGATTATTACCCTTCTGAACAAATCAATCGAGAGTGAGATATCAGATTACGATAGTATATTGCTAATATGTTATACCAAAATACCTCTGCTGATTGCTTCATATTAATTACGGATAGATATGTTGAGCCATTCAGAAAAAATTCCACTTATGGAAAAGGAACTAAAGCTGACAAACGAGGCAGTCGAATGAAGCAATCAATGAGATGGTTGAACCAAGATGTAGCTTCAACCGTTAGCATGCTCCAAGCCAACTTCTTAGAAAATACTTCATCCTGTCTTGGGCGAGCAGTGTAATTGACACATTCTTGTAGTGCCTAAGGATTGTCACGATAGTTGCTTGTCTCTGAAGTTTTCAATTATAAATTATATAGGAAAAATAGCTAGCTCTAATCGATTGAATGATCCCGAGAAAACAGGAGTGAATTTATGGAAGTAGACCATCCAGGCTAAATGATGCAATTGATGACTATTGGTAGCAAAATATTTCATTTATTGTAAGTAGCTTCAGGTGGTCTGCAATGTTTTCGTGCAGGGTTCGAACTGATGTAGCCCCGCTGTTGGAGGGGCGTACGTTTGGCAAAGTTAGTGAGCTTGAATCAAATGGTGTCGGTGAATTGTTAAGAAACTTTTTACCTAATACCCAAAAGTTGGAACAAAAATATTGTTTAGAGCACATCAATACACTAAGACTTCGTTTAAAAAAACGTGTATTTCCATTTATGGAATTGTATCAAACTTTTTTACTATACAATAAGGTGAGTGGTATGAAGATTTATATCCATTAATGAAACGAAAATCTAAGCATCTAAACTTGAGTAAGCAAATATTATTCGATTGTAAGGAAAGGTCTATTTTGTATAGAATGGAACCCAAATCATGACAATGGAAGAAATATATTCGGTTTTAAGAACCTTCCAAATTCACCCGGATAGAAGAATGTTTGAAACTTTGTTGAATAGTTTGAATTTAATTAGAGATGGCAAAGTCCGCTATAAGGATATCGTCGATATCTTGAGCTGGAAATGTGACTTTCCACTGTTGCCTAGAATCAATGGTAGTTTTAACGAAAAAAAACCATTTACATACATTATAGTAGTATACTACAAATCAGTTCATCTGGCCATTCCAGATGTTTCCCAAGAGCACCAAAATTATTCTTCTACCTACAAGGATACCTTCAGCGATGCGTACGTACAGAAGGAGAAATGTACGTTGGTTTAGTTTATAAATACTCTTCAATAGTATTAAAAATTAACACTTGAACAAAGGCATTTGGAATGATTTAGACAGTTGAAAATTCTACGTGGTTTGTAAACTTTTTGATCCAGTTTGTCGCGCCGCAGGACTTAGTACAGAGAGGGTAGATGTGCCGTACGCTGTTGTCCCGATTGGAGGAGCTCATTTTGAAAGAGAAAATCTCGGTGATCAAACATCTGTGGCGACCCTCATTTCGCCAAATATCTTTACTCAAAAAGGTTTAAGTCACCTTGACTTCTTCAGGGTAAGCATCCAAATCTCACTTCATGAGGTAAACCGTGTTTTCCAAAAACATTAACCACGTTTTACAGGTCTGCAACGCACAAGAAATGCGATCACTCTTTGAAAATATTGGAGTTAACTTTCCTGGTGATAGTTTTAATGTGATATGGAACGAGGGTTTCAAGAAAGATGGAACAGGGGGTGTCTGCATAGAGACGTTCAGAGGCCTTCTAGACCAACTTGCTGCTGCTACATACGATGAGATTTCCATTGCGTGATGATAGATTGAAATATGAGCAATAGAAATTTTTCGTCACAGACTATTTATTTTGTAACATGACTTTATTTTGAAAAAAATTATCGTAGTGTTTACACGTTAAGACACAAAGTGCAACCAGGATATATATATAAATTCATTGCCACTTTTAAATCAGTTCAAAAATTTGAAACTAATTTACAGAGGTCGGGGATTAATTACATATCTATTTGTAAAAAAAAAAGTTCACCGATCTTCGTGCCTTCTGTGTTTGTTATTCTTCTCTTTTTGCACACCTTCTTGATCACGGTCGTCGCTGTCGCCTTGTCTTCTTCTGTGCGATTCGTGCCGTCTTGTGCTACCAGATTTCTTTGACTGATGTTTTCCGTCTCCTGGCCTCCTATCGTTATCTTTGTGTCTTTCATTTCTTTCACGAGCATTACTTACACGCCCTTTTTCTGTGTCTATGTCCCAAATATCTTTCACTACTTGTTCTTTTTCTTTTACTTTTTTTTGCGGCTTGGATGATTTGGTTTTTTTCTTCTTTTTACCCTTTCCTTTGACATTTTTCTTTTTTCGGTTATCATCGGAGTCTGAGGAATCTAAACACCAAAGTAATAGTTGAAATTAGGTCATCGATCGTGCATAATCATAACTTTCAATTGCTAGAAGCCACAATACTTGCATCGGAATTAAAAATCTATGATTATTGTGGGGTAATTACAAACCAGAGCTCTCAGATGATGACGCGGAACTGGATGATGATTCAGAACTTGACGTGGATGAACTGCTAGAACTAGAAGACTCTTCTTTCACTTCAACAAATTGTGGCACAACAGCAGGTTTTGGTCGAGATTTCAAATGTTCTCGCAACTCGTCTCTAGAATTGGATAAGCGAATTAATTTAGCAGCGTGAGTAGTTCTTACGAATGATTGACTAAAAGTATTACGCTTTTGCAATCTTTGTCTGTCAAATTTTCGGATACGTCGATGACAATTTATGCAAATTTACTCACGTTAGACCTCCGAGTCCAATGGAAGTAAAGAAATTGATGGCGAATCTTGTATTTTTTGGATCGTCTCTTGGGAAGAGTCCTTCAAACGCTCCTTGTAGTGTTCTGTAGGATAAACGGAAAATTCATCAAAATAAGGTTACTGCATGGTAAAAGAACTCAAGAACTTCGCAATGTACTTACACATCTTTAACACGTTGATTAAGTTTTGAAAGCCCCATATATTCTGATAATTCTTGGAACAAAATTTTTATGAAGATGCGGCTGGAGCTAGTTGTGTCTTCTTCATTCAATTTTATACAAGATAAAACTTCCCAAGATATGGAATCCGTGAATAATAGATGCGCAAAGAATTTGGATACATTCCGCAGTTTGTTTGTATCCAAACGGTGTATAGTATCGTATGAGTCTTTAAAAATTTGCTCAAATGGTGTCACGTAAATTTTATTGATCGAACAAAAACGCTGAAAATAACAAATCAGAATTATACATGACAAAGGTGTTCAAGACCTGCTATACCACAAATCCATTTGAGTAGTGAAATATCGCAGGTTCCCTAGATACATACCCCAGCTAATAGACCAAAAAACTTTTCGTATGTTCTCATTTCGGCACAACAGTCCAGAAACATGTGACACAGTTCAATCTCTTGTCCAGGCTTGAGCTGCATTTTCATCAATTTGTGAGCACACTCTTCGAAGTCAAGAGAAGAATGGATAGTCAGATAAATAGTTCTACGTAGAGCGGTGAGATTGGTCTCCGTGTTATCAACTATAACATCCTCCTTTGATTCTCCTACAAAGATTATGTTTGAATTATTCCCATATTTACCTAATTTATGTATCTTGACCAAAAATTTACCTGCGGCATTACTGTCTTCTTCATCCGAAGAATCATCTCCTTCCTCGTCCCCGGAACCGTCCGAGCCACTGCTGTCGGTATCAAGAATTTCTTTACTCAATGCCTTGTATTTTTCCTCGGTTGCAATATAATCCGGGTCAAATTTGAAAACATCTGAAAAAGTGTGTTTGATTAACTGAAGAGAATCCTAGATTTTTTTACCAACACAGCAAGATCTATTCAACTGAAAGGCATTTTCACATGCATTATCACTACGATGATTTTAATTTAATGTACACTCACTCAGTATGTCTTGAGAATCAGTTGCTTCATCTAATGTTACCAGATGGGTGAACTGGTCATCTTCTTCTACAAGGTCAAGCTCTTCCATAACAGCTTCATGATCTTTGAACCCATCTTTTCTTATTTGAAACATAACTTCTATCATATATTGAACCTGTAATGATGATGGCAATGATAATTTAATTCGAGTGAAAAGTACAATGAATTGAGCTACATCTTAGTGTTTTCAATTTACCCTTTTGTCCAGTTGACCTTCGTGCAATATGTTACGCAACATTTCAAAAATGGCTTCTATTCCCTTCTTGGAGACCTCAGTAAGTTTCATACCACACTCTTTCAAAAACGCAATAGCCACTTCGACTGAATCATCAGTGGGGGTTTCGACCAGTAAAGTTAATATTTCCAAGGCCAAGATTTCATGAGCTACACGCTGATTAATCAGATGGGCAATAAATGTGGCAGACGAAATGCATTGGGCTTTGTCGTTCCTGCGAAACCCACGCTTGAATTGAATTACAAGTCTCTTAAGCAGCAATTCGCCTATATTCGGAAACTAACAAAGAAATAGAAGATTCATTGACATTATTTGAACGGATATTTTTGACACTCACTACAAAGCTAGCCATTATTCACAATAGTACCTTTGAGTTGATAACAGCAGTTAGGGCTCCATAGATCGGAGTAAAAGTGGGAGAAGCAGCTTGTGCCTGGATGATAGAACGTGCTAAGAGCCCTCGTCCTCTGACGATATTTTCGTGGAGTAATTCTCTAGTGATCAGTCCAATGTTGCTGGTGTTGACTTTGTTGATGTAACCATGAATAGATTTTTTTAATGCTTCCCAAGAAATTCTTTGATATGCAGCCCCTGATTTGTCTGTTATCTCCGCCTGCATCATACGAAGCTTAGCCGGAGGTATATAAGCACCGCCAGTGCGGGATGTCAATAAGTCTACAGTCCGTTTTTCAGCGGGTGTGATTCGCTCTGGTTTGCCATTGCCAGTATCATCGTTTCTATCTCTGCGAGGGATGTCCTCATTATTCTCTTTATTCTCAAATGCACGGTCTGACGATTTGTTTTTTTCTTCGTGTCGACCTCCATAAAACCTCTGTCCAATACGTTCATTTTTATTAGTTGGGTACTTATTCCAATATTGATCACTATTTTTTTTCTCAGTACTCCAATATCTTCGCAGTGGTGCATCCTGGTTGGAATGTCTTTCCCGCTCTCTTCTGGAGGAATTATCACTTTCTTCATGAGCAATATATCTTTCACTACTTCTACGAACTCTGTCCTTGTCTTTACTTCTATGTCGCCTTCTATCTCTGTCTCTGTCTCTGTTTCGGTCACTGTTTCGGTCACGGTCACGGTCTCGGTCTTGGTCTCGGTCTCGGTCTCGGTCTCTGTCTTGGTCTCGGTCTTGGTCTCGGTCTCGGTCTCGGTCTCGGTCTCTGTCTTGGTCTCGGTCTCGGTCTCGGTCTCGGTCTCTGTCTTGGTCTCGGTCTCGGTCTCGGTCTCTGTCTCTGCTGCTTCTGCCCCCGTTATTTTTTCTGGAATACTTCGAGTCGCTTCTATCGGCACGCCTATCACGATCTGCTTGATGGTTTTCGTCATCTACCTTACGTTTACTCCGTCTTCCCTGCTTCTTGTCCTCTGTCTCATCGTCGCTGGTTTTTGCACGTGAGTTTTTTTCAGGTAGACTTCCATCAGAATCCTTGTCAGACATAATCAATGTTGGAAAGTACTCTTCTCAATTATCTATGGAGAAAATTCAGAAAATTAAGATAGTAAAATTGTTTAATGTAGCGTTATACGAGGAACCAAAGTTAACCTCGAATTATCACATTTGTAAATACAGATGCACTTTTCAGGTTGCCTGAAGTTAAAAGAATGAGTGAAGGTATCACTCTGATTGTCAGTATGACAAATTTACGGTTTCATTCCCAAGCTAATGAACAAATTGTGACAAACCTTGGTGAATCTTAACCAAACACCACAGACCGATTCACGCAACGTCCACGCTACGTCATTAGGTTGTGTCACTTTACACTCAATACGCCAGATGCCGCTAAAATCTCTGATTCATTGGCCAGGGCAGGGAGTAGGGGTACATCTTACACTTAGGGTACATGCATAAATGCAGCGTTGTATGCAGGGTGACCGGTAGTCCACAAAAGAGTAAGGTCAAACCCCGAAAATCTTCAGTCAACAGCAGATATCACGGAAACAAAAAGAATTGTTAGAAAATGTTTCAGTCAAAACACTTATGTGTAATTGTAATTACATCAGAATAGCGTAGAAAACTCTTGAAAAAAAAATTTAGATTTTCGTCTCAGATTTTGAGAAAAAACTAAGGCTATAGGCTTGGTGTTTTTTTCGGCTTATAATCGAAGTATTTGCAAAATCAATTGCAGGACGTTTTCTCTACGTATTTTTGCGTAACGAACACGAATACGTCGATCAAATCAATCTAGAATCAAATCCCATCCAGATATCCTTGATTTTTCACTTTTCCCCACGGTAAATTGGCTATAACTCGATCAATTTTGAAGATAAATCAATTTGTCTTGCGGATTCGGATTCCTGAGATCAAAATACGTAACAACGTAAAAAAATTATTAAAAAAAAATATAGATTCTTCTTCCAGATTTTGAGAAAAAACCAAGGCTATAGGCTAGGTATTTTTTTTTGCGCTAAAAATCGAGGTATTTGCAAAATCAATTGCAGGACGTTTTCTCTACGTATGTCGCGTAACGAACACGAATACGTTGAATGAATCAAGCTAGAAACGAATCCTATCTTAATACATATTTCAATTTTTTCGGTCGCAAGTCAATGAGTTCGCGATAACTTAATCGATCAATAATTATGCAATTCAGTTGATTCCTGATTGATAACTTTCTTTTCTTCTGTTACAGGAGGAAAGTTGGCAGCCTCGAAATATAATTGTTTATTATATTTGTGAACCGCAAAAGTAAACATAATTTACTTATATCGTGCAGCCATTAATTCTGTACTTTCCGGCATAATTGCAATATTAATTTATTGAAGAACTTCTAATAATTTGATTGTAACACATTTATTGTAGGAGAAGATTTTTCTGATAGAATAAGCCCATAATACATCCTATGATGTGTTGAAATTCAGTTTCTCCCTTCTATTCATCCGTCACAAAACAGCCCCCTCAAATTGAAAGTTTATTTAACATTGAATGCATCATCAACATCCTTTATAAGCAACACATCACGACATCAGGCTCTGACTCGGACCACCTCGTCGCATGCATATCATAAGTATAAAACTGCGGCCGATCAGTTTTCATAAAATTGTCTCTTTGCTCACAATATGGCACAAAGATCTGAAAACTGATCGGAAATTTTTCTCTTTTCTTTTTTTTTTACTCTTTTTAGTCAAATTCGTAATTAATCAAATTTCATACTGAAAATTCAGGCCTCAACTGATTGATTCATATTGGTTAATTGCAAAAGTTTATCCGAGTTCGGAGCATGAGGTTAAAACCTGATCGATCGCAATCTTGAAACGGTCAATTATGCACGTGTAATTCATTATTCGGTCCTCGGAGCATCTTGTATTATATGTAGATCCTTCTTTATGGCAACGGCAGTACGGCTGCAGCAACCGGAGCGGCGACATCAGCAGCGACATCGGTAGCAGCGCGCAGATCCTTGGAGAACACAGAGAGAGAGAGAGAGAGATAGAGAGCGAGACAGAGACAGACGAAGGTATTATAGCTACACGCAAAGATCAGTACGCAGTTGCTATTGCGCCACAGTTCTCTATTTTATTCAAATTTCTCTGATCGCGTGTGAACAAAAATGAAAGAAAAATCTTCGGAATCTTTTACTTCTTGAGTTCGCTTTCCTGCAGTTTTATAAAAATGATAGCTCGCGAAGAAGTGTTCGGTTTAATCTACATATTTGAAATAAGTGCTAGATAAACAGCAGCTATTAGAAGACCTCCTCTATCATTGGAAATTTCGTGAATTTCATAGCTAGTACAGCAGCATGAATTACACGTGCATAATTGACCGTTTCAAGATTGCGATCGATCAGGTTTTAACCTCATGCTCCGAACTCGGATAAACTTTTCCAATTGACTAGTATGAATCAATCAGTTAAGGCCTGAATTTTCAGTATGAAATTTAATTGATAATGAATTTGACTAAAAAGAGTAAAAAAGAAAAGAAAAATTTCCGATCAGTTTTCAGATCTTCGTGCCATATTGTGAGCAAAGAGACCATTTTATGAAAACTGATCGGCCGCAGTTTTATACTTATGAAATGCATGCGACGAGGTGGTCCGAGTCAGAGCCTGATGTCATGATGTGCTGCTTACAAAGGATGTTGATGATGCATTCAATGTTAATCAAACTTTCAATTTGAGAAGAAACTAAGGCTATAGGCTCAGTGTTTTTTTCGGGTAAAAATCGGAGTATTTGCAAAATCAAATGCCGGACGCGTTCTCTACGTAATTTTACTTAACGAACATGAATACGCCGATTTAATAAATCTAGAATCAAATCTCATCGAGATATTTTCGATCTTTCACCTGTTTCCACGGTAAATTGGCGATAACTCGTACATCGGAGTAAACGTTTATACCTTCGATGTACCATGTAAATACCGTATGATACCGTGTATAACTAGGATACCCAACAAAGCACTATCGGTGCAAAAACATCGCCAAGTTCATTAATTTTTCCGAATCAATCGCCACCAAAAAGTCGTTTCTCAAGAATAACCGTAAAATTATATTCTTCGGGGGAAAAAAGATCCAAATCAATCATTGTGCCACGTACAACTTCGTATCATGCATAGGAGTACTAGAAAAGACTGGAATAAGTATGTAACAAACCAAATTACCAATTGGAAGAATATAAAATTCGCAAAAAAATGAAAAAAAAAAAAAAAAATTATGTTAAATGAAAGAAATAAAATAAAATACGAAAATGGAGTGCGTGGTCCTTGGCGGGCTAATGTTATATTTCCACACGAGAATTCTGGATTATTTTTTTCGTAAAAAGCTCGCCAAGTCCCACTACTTCCGTTTTCTTATTTTCTTTTATTTCTTTCATTTAATTTGATTAATTTTTTTTTTTTTTCATCTTTTTGCCAATTTTATATTCTTGCAATTAGTAATTTGGTTTGTTACATATTTATTCCAGTCTTTTCTAGTACTCCTATGCATGATACGAAGTTGTACGTGGCACAATGATTGATTTGGATCTTTTTTCCCCCGAAGAATATAATTTTACGGTTATTCTTGAGAAACGACTTTTTGGTGGCGATTGATTCGGAAAAATTAATGAACTTGGCGATGTTTTTCGCACCGATACCAATACTCACAAATAGAGGAAATTACATGATAAAACAATGAATAATATTACAGTTGATAACCGCCAAGGTACGTCGTCAATCTATCACAAAGTAACGTGTCACCAATATCCACAAATTCCATCAGTTAGGCCTATAATTTTCTGAATATTCCGTAAACTGGTAACCAGCAAGTACGATTACACCATTTCTGAATTTCAAAGAATATTTGATTCTGAATTTTTTGGTTACTTTCTGATCAGATTATTCTTGATTTCTCACTGATTACAAATAAAATGTATTCATATGCAATCTTTTTTTGAACTCCCGGGAAAATCAGAAATGGTCCAATAAACAGATTGTCGTGAACGTCGACGTGCCGATGTTCACCCGATACTCGATTACTTAATCACTATCTTGGGATCAAAAAATAGATAGACAATGCAGGAGTTATGCGTCGATTATTTTATTACTAGTAATTTATTAACATTCTCTTTTCTAGGACTAATTTTCTTAACAATTGGATGATAAATACATATACGGAACTGACAAAAAAAATTCAGCGGCCAGTAGTCGAAATCCATAGTGCGTCCGATAATACAATTTCTGCCCTCTCACTGGTCAAGCATATAGACCTTAGTCATCCGATTCGTATGTGTACCATCAAGGTGACCACAAAGACCCATCGTTCTTCCTTGCAGACGAATATTCATCGCCAATCCGACCGATCGTTCGGTCCACTCGAGGATAAATTCGGTCAGAGATGACTGGATGACCATTCGACCGTGGCTCCAAGTGGCTCTGGAATTTTTGTTATACAATCATTTTACGGGAATTGTCAAGACCTCATCCTATCGAGCTGTATCTAATTTTCGGAGCCTTGCTATTGGTGGGAGTTCAAGGGGAAATTGAATCATGAATTTAGAATATGTTTCTAGGCACGACCAAGATAATTACTCTTTAACATGTGCAAATATTTTCAAACAGTCGACTCCATATTTTCTTTCGTCGCATTTCTGAAAATGATCCTCTTACGGCTCATACATGATGCGCAGATGCACAGGCTATGATTTACAGAAAGTTCAACAGAAGATTTGTTTTGTCCGACTTTTACTTACCGCAGAGCGTAGGCCTTCGTCTCTGGGGGCACGATGATCCCGTCGACGTGATCGACGACGATACCGTCAACGGTAACCTTTGGATTAGTTACAGAGGGTATGATTTCTATCGTGTGGTCAGCAACGACCATCAGAAGGCCAAGTTTCTGGGGTTCGACACGTTTAACGAAAACGGAGAACATGTGTGCCGAATGATCAGCTGTGAGCAGAGTCCACTGGGCAGGAACATTGAAGGGCATGAAAGCGCCGTCGGCGTTCATTAGAATTTCGGGATAAATCACACAGAGCTCTGCGATAGAAGAATATCGTTAAAAATTTTAGACACGCTATTTTCCAAATGTCTGGGAACGCTTGACAGCAAATGAAATTTACTCACTGATACTCTTGTCTTCCAAGTTTTTCAAAAAGTTCCAAGAAAACCGAGTGTTATCCATGACAAAATTCAGCGGTTTATCACCCTCCAATGGAAAGCCTGTCAATACTTGTTCGTCAATCGGAGTACGGATATTCACGTTCACCACGTTCTCTGTGATGGGGAATTCGATTGAACCTTTCACGATACCTGGCTCGGAGTGAGTAGGTAAATATGTGAGCCATGGGAGCACACTGGCGTGAATAGTGTCAGCGGCGAAATGTAATTTGTTCATGATATTTTCAGGGATCTACGAATAGAAAAATTACCGCTTTTAGGGAGAGCCAACTAATTTTACAAAATACGAATAACCGTGAACTCACGTTCTTGTAAAGAATTGTGTAGGTATATTTTCTCAGGGTGGTACGAAGGATGGCCTCCTTGAGACAAGCCGGTGTCCTGGGCACGATAGAGCTTTCAGAGAACAAATAAATCGGGTTTTCAACGTCCTTTTGACATTTTCCGTGAATCAGTTCGGACTGAACTGCCTCTTTTTGCTCGTCGGACATTTGTCCCTTCATGGTTATCACCACCGACGTACCATCACGAACGCAAGCTGCTTCTTCCGTTTCTCCCATCGTCATTGTTAGTTTTGCAAGCGTTTCCTGCTTCGTTGCGATCACACGGTTAAGAGGATCGGCCTCGGTCGGCGGGTATATTTTGTTACCTTCGATGCAAATCTGAAATTCATTGTATATTTCAAGTTCATGCAAATTCTTGTTCGGGTCATCATGCTGAATTAATTGTTAATTGTATTCCATTGGGAGCCGGATACAGTCCAGGGGAGAATGAAATCCTGAACCTGGTAATAAGCAGGCGTTTAATATACTTTCAAGATACATCCTTTAGTCATTTGTTGAGTGAACAAAACAAAACATGTAAACGGAAAAAATTAGCGATCAAAAATCAAACTCTCGCGATGTTCGCTAACTCTTCTGATTATTAATCAAGATACGAACATAAAAACAACTTCAATTGAAAGTCAGCTTTTCTATCCTACTGTAAACTATCATGAAGAATCTAATTATAAATGCAATTGCATAATATTTCGGAAATACGAGGTGACGTCATCTGTGGTTACTTTGAACCAGAATCGCGTGTTACGACTGACGTGTATAGGCTTATAAGGTGTAGGCAGAAGGCCTTGTTCGAACTTGAACATTATCGCGTGTACCTTCAGATCCTTTTGCCCTGGCGTAGCTCTCGTGATCTGGATCTGGAACTGGTTATTTATGTGACCTGGATTTAGACCAATGTTGGCGTTTGCGGTCCAAGATTGTACAGAAATATCAGTAGCTGCAGCTTTCGCCTCAACTGATGCACGGATGTTGATCTTTGTCCCTGGGAAGAGGTTCAACATTTTGGTTGTTCCTTCCAGGTTTGTCCGTATGTTGATGACCACCTAAAATCATTACCAATACGATGTATCGCCATCACCGAAGATGATGAACAGCGAAAAGAGATACTTTCTATTTGTAAGAACTCATAGGGGTTCTCAAATTAGGGGCTACTTTTTTGAATCCGTCGTGTCAAAATCAAAGATGTTACGATATTCTCTGTGTTTCGAGATTGTGACAAAGCTTTCAAAAACCGATCCAGCACAGAGAAATAATTCTAGTTCTACTTACTTGCGAGGTCGGGTACATGATACTCGGCTCCATCTTAGCAATATAACCGCATGTTCCAAATTCAGGATTTAGGCGTGCATAAAGGAATGCCTCTCGGATGCTCATTAGTCCTTGCACGGTGGGATCGTCCCTGATCGAGAAATATTTTAATTATACAAACATCAGCAGCGCATAATTATTAAATCTAATATACGACACGCCAGCAAACTTACCACGTCCACTTATTCATTATATTTGCGATCTCGCCGAGAATTTCCAAACGAGTATAAGGCGAAATCACCCGTTCGCAGTCGTACATGTGCGCGCTGTAGCGCAACCCAGTGTCCTTTGAGTCAAGATTCATCATGGTAGTGTTCTTTCTATATTTTGGACCCAATGTGACAAGTTCTGTAGGATTACAATTAGCGCAATGTTTTTCTAGAACGCCTTCTTCCGCGCCCGTAACCATCACGTAGTTTTTAGCGTAGAATCGAACTCCAGCGACCGAATGTTCGGTAAACGGAAGTCTTGGCAAGGTCACTTTGAGGCTTTTAGCTTCTGCGTTGTATCCGATGGTCATGTCTATGGGAAAACTAGCATCAAAGGCCGTCATTCTTCGTATGGAGTGCCACGTGTCCACCACCGGATTGTAAGTTTCCATTGACTGATATCCGTCACGCCAGTATTTCAGCATCATTTGGACCTTTATGCCGTACAGTCCTGACTGCGGAGGCTGAGGCGTCACGCTATTTCCATTGAAGAACTTTACGCTAGGAATCTTGCTGTACAAAATAGATGTAAGCCCGAGATCGGTCGGTACTTGCATACTATAGAGTTCATCGTACTCTACGTCTTGCCAAGCGAGTGAAGCTATGTCCTTAAGGGTGATGGATGCTTTTGTGGACTCTACCAATTCAGGCAGCGTTTTTTCGTCATAATATGTGGTCATTACAGTGCGCCCTTGAATCATGAGTGTCAACTCGACGTGGACCGGCTGTTTACGAGGCATATCTTCGCTGGCCTTTTTCAGCAACTTCATTACACTTTCCATAGAAATTTCATGGCTCTCAGGAATGGCTTTCGGGTCTAGTTTGACGAACTGATCAAGAAGTCTGTCTATTCCTTCCACTCGAAGCCATAACTTTATGAAATAAAAATATTAGGATCATTTCAAGTTACGTTTCAACCGAGATTCATCATGAAAAAGCGGGATATCTACTTACCGTCGCGTGATTTACAGGCTTGCGTTTGTTGAGTGAGGTATGATCGATTAAAATAAGGCTTGGCATTCCGGTCAATTGGTTAGCAGCCGTCATGTATGAAATGGAATCCCCGAAGCCAAATTTATTGTTTTCATAATCGACTGTCCAACTACCGGTTGAGAGCTCAGCACCTTGCGGCCTTACTCTGATGAAACGCAGGATTTTGCGAGCCATATCTCTCATCGGTCCCATGCATGAATTTTTCGAGTTGGCCAGGCTTTTCATCATCGTGTAATGGAAATTATAGAGGTGCTCATTTTGCTCGTATACCATGAACCAGTATAAATTCATCAAACGATCAAGTCTGGGCGGTTGCTGCACGAGAATGTAATACGCTGTAACCCTCAGTTCCAAATCCAATTTAGTATCCGAAAGGATCGGCCAGAATAGATTGTGAATGTATTCAGGATCATGGTTAGCTTTGAAAGCCACCATCATCGCGTGAACACGTAGGTGTTCGGGTTTGTCCGAAACCTTGATTTCACCACGGATTATGGGTTCCAAGAGCTTATGCACGCCACCAATTTGTATGTTCTTCAGGGCTTCTAGGTAGACCAATTTCATTTCGAAGGAAGGTTCACCTATGAGGGTAATTTTTCAGAGCTTGAAAACTTTCTCATAGTTGCAGTTTTGTTTTACAATAAGGTGCATTGGAGAATTTCCTTCTCAGAATACTGAGGGAGACATTGATTCATTGCCGAATTCTGGATACTTACTCATCATGCGATCAAAGTAGAGCTTGATATATTTCTTCAGTAGTTCTGGTTGAATGTTTTCTCGGGTTTCATCGGTACCCTGAGTTTTGTAAATCAGTGTCGCAAAGCAGAGTGTAGCGGCCTTACGCACGTGCGGAGAAACATCATTCCCGAGATTCATCAAGGGTTCCATCTCGATAAGTAGCTCTTGCGATAATATTCGAACATTATAAGGTAATTTGAACAGCATTAAGGTGGCCAGATTTGTCTGTATTTTGTTTTTGCGGATGGTATTACGAATGAACAAGCTGGTTGCGTTGGTCCCGACGAACGGTACCGTGTTCAAGAAGAACTTCCTGTTAAGTATTAGTTTTTCATTAAATCTATTGCGCTATGCTTGTATAATTTTTGGCCAACTCAAATTGCTGAATCGATTCGTTGGCTGATAATGAAATTCATACCTTTCGATATAAACAGAATTTTAGTGAAATTGATTTGGACTTTTACGTACACAATTCTAACTTCTCTAGGAGAAGTTCCTTCCGAGATAGTGTTAAAAATGTGTTCCAGAGATGGAAGATCCATGAAAGTCATTGCATGTAATATCCGGTTCATCGTTTGGCCGTGTTTCATTTCAGGGGACGTCATATCCAACTGATTTTCTTTCACATAGTCAGCAGCTTCGCCTAGCATTTTTATCAGTTTAGTGGTCAGGACTTCAAGATTCACGACGTGGCGTCCATGGGTGAGGTCTGCACCCGCATGTGGAGCGTAATAGGTTTCCGATTTTTGATAGGTAACGTCGTCCATTCTCACTGATTCTTTCATATCCAATCTAGGAACGGTAATACTCTCCAATGGTTCCATGGACGAGAACAAGATGCTTTGGCTGCAGAAATTAATCGAGAGTTAGTATCACCTAATCGACATCACATGCAATTCTGCACCTACTTGGCCAAAATGTAGTGTGCTTCGGATTGAGCCTTCCATGGGAAATAGTTTATGACAGCGTGAGCGACTAATTTGCGAATCAGAAGGTCCTCTCCCAAATGTTCGATCTCGACAACTCTTCGGCTAGCGGTGGTCATATCGTCCTGAAAGGGGAAAGTAGTAGCTTCGTCTTTCTCTTCAACATGTCCTACAGATTTTTGACGATAATCTTTTGATCAAATATTCATATCACCTCTTCCTCAACTAAGCAGGTATCGGCTTCTTGAGAATCGAAGGTCTGCTGATTGAATTTATTACACTTCATCGGCTCCATATTTTTCGTGACTTTGAAGATTTTGTTTCCAAGGGACTCTTCGCGTTGGACATTATAGGCAACGAGACACTCGCCATATATGGTATTCTGGTAGTAACAACCAAAGAGAACAATTACAATTAAGTTCATCGAAAACACATGTGTTCCCAAAAATTGTTACCTACCTCTTTGGTCAAAAAGGCATGCGGTTTCAAGGGCCACTCCAAATTCATCGATAATAGGTCCAATTGCAACATCGATGCTATCGACTGCTTCATATTTCGGGACCAGCCAGGGTCATCCTTATGGACTATTATCCCTCTCACCTACAGATGAAAATCACACATGCCCATTAATTTCGAGCAGCTGTGAATTTGGTGATTTTCGTAAACTCTTGATTTGAATTTTCTCAAATACGAACCTTCCCGTTGTCATCGTAAAAAGCAACGAAGGGATCAGTCAATGCCTTTGCAGCTTCAGGGATTGGGAGCGTATTCCCTTCGATCTTTTCAAAGTGTTGAATTTCGCCATTTCGTATACCATGAGTCACATTGAGATTAATATGGAAGGCATTTTTCAGGTTCGGATCCCGCAGTTCGGGTGTTACATGCATCGAACCAGTAATCACGAATTGGGAAGCGAAGGGAGCGGGCTCGATGTTTCCGGTTTTTGTGTCCGCATAATACTTGTACACCACGGTTTTATCCCGGGGGAAAAGTCCTGGCAATGCACTCGCGAAAGCGAGGCAGGCAAGAAGCCCTGGAAACAAAAAATCATGGTGACCTCGAAGTCATAAACCTTGTGCAGAATTTTGCGTCAAACAACGTGGTAAAAATTTATTTCAAAGCGTATGACGATTATTTCTCCGATTGCAAAATGTTATGAGAGATTACAGCCTTCGTGATTTCCCTCAATCTCAGTGTCTGGCAATAGGTGATAAGACCTGTAGCAGTCGGGATACAAATAAACACGGTCAAACAGATCGTTCTGTTAGACGATCGGCGGAAATGTTTGACGCGATTTTTTTACTTACCGAAGACCTGCGGTTGAAGCGGTTGCCTCATGTCGAAAGACTAGTGCCTCCACTCGACATTTCCCTTTTATATACTCATCAGCTCATTGCCGGCTACGAGAATGAATCCCACCTTGATAACCCTTAGAGCATCTCCGAGTCATCAGCTTGTACATACATATGCCTCAATCTCTTTTCCACATATCGATGAACAACAATAACTACACATCTGTTGGCAAAACGAATGTTTTCAACAATTAAGAGTTTAATGCAAAGTTATTTGATTTCGTAACAAAATCCATAATCGATGACAACCGTTGGATGTGAAACTGTCACCGGTCTCCAATCTCAATCAGGGAATTCCTGAGTTCAGTCAATGTTACGGATAGTGTGCGAGATATTTTTACCTTGTTTTCATCATCGTTGGGAGATTAAATTGAATATACCGTAGTCAGTTGGAAAAACGTGATTTTATGGAAAATTATTCAACATTTGTCTTTATATTTATCGAAACGAATGTTGTGCAGTAAAAATACAATTCATCAATTTTTTAATCAATAATACTGTACATATATGTATCTTTCATTTTTATTACTCTGTTGTTGCAACTTCAAGCAGATTGTTTTCGTCGGAAACTATAATTATTCTCTATCAAATGTGTTGTCAAAGGACAAAGTTATCTTATGGAAAAACATAGGAGTAAACATATGAGGAGGGTTTTCTGAATTTCTCTTCTTACTTTTAATCACGGATGATTTCTCAGGTTTTTGCGAGTGCCCCGACTCATCGTGTTTCCTTGCAGATTTTTATGTCGCAGGAGAGATTGAGATTTTTTTATTTGTTTTTTTTCCATCATTTGTCCAGGCTAAAAATGTAACAAGCAAGTCATTTTTATCACAGTCTCTGTATTCCACATCTGACAGTTGTTTGCAAGAAACCAATTCACACCTGTCCCCTCTGCCTGATAATAATTCCAATTGATAATATTGACGCCGATTTCATAAACGACGGTGAAAAATAAAGGAATAAAACGTTTTCCGGATCATGTATTCCGAATGAACTTCGTTCAATAATTAGACGTAAGAAAGTTGTAGCCCTGGAAAATTTTAGAAAAAAAATTAACGAACGAGTTTCAACCTACCCCACTTTGCCTCTTGGTTTCTTCCTACGTAAAAGATTGTTGCCCAGGTGACTGTAAAATTCAGTCACGCAGCATCCATCTTTGACTTCATCTATAGACGAATCTAGCTCGGCAGAGTAGAAAAAAGTGGTCTGATACTTTTGGTTCTATATTTCTTACCATCTTCAGTTTTTGCATAAGAGTCCTATATGATTAATAAAACAAGTGTAATCATTTAAATAAAATCAATCAGATTGGCGGAATGTAAAATCGATATGTTTTATTGGTCGGATACGATTGTAAATTTCAATGAATTTTTACAGGTGATAACGTGTATATTTGACTAGGACAGAACTTCCAGCAATGGATTGTAAGATCCTAAATAACCACCGCAATCAGGACAATAATGTTTCGCGGTTACGAAACACATCGAAAAATAAGGAAGAAGACAGCAACCGAAAAGACAACTGCGTGCAAATGAAAATGAAAATTACAGTTACTGTTGCGTTATACAAATATCCATATTATGTAGAAACACACCCAGAAAATAGGCATACGATGCATGTGATGTGGGCGATTTTTGAATATGATATTCGGACCTCAGTTACCACGTTGTTAGAACACGTTGGGCAGTAGGCGTAAGCAGGAGAGTGATGATTGACTGAAATATAATTTGAAGTCATCAGCTGTAAAGTAATTGTGAAAAAACTCCGGTGGTCACAGTCTTCGCGTTTCCAGATTACGTAATTTAACTCACGAGTCATGCCGTCTCCTCGAACTTCTGCTCCGTTTGATGAAGACATGACAAATAGAAATTTTATCGTGAATTTATGTGAACAGAAGTTTTGAACTGTCTATTATACGGAGCATATTTTTTGACGGTTACATTTTGGAACAGATTCAGCCACCTTCAAGTCATGCATCATACCTCATCATCCCTCGAAAAACGAGAATGATGAATTATTATCGTTGCCGATTTCAAGGAGGGAGACGTGATGAGGTGAGGCATTCTGGAATTCTGCGAGCTTTTCTCATTTCAGAAAAACATGGCATTATTACACCGGATTCATTGAATTTTGAAAAGATGCCGATGAAGAGCGACAAATTATTCGCTATCGATCGCTATTCAATAACCAGTAAATGATCTTCATCGGAGTGCATATCATTCGAGATAAGAGAAAGCCGAAACAATCGGAAACTGATCAGCTGGCAATTCAATGGAAACCTGCTTATCTCTAACGTGAGCTGATGTGAACTTTTCGAGTAACCAAAAACAGATGGCAGTAGACAGCCGATCCATTTTCCTGGGCTCCGCATTTTCGCTCACAATCAGAGCAATTTTCTGCAGCAGCAGCAGGAAATGTTTTCCAAACTACGTACCTAAAACGATACAAGCAAAGATTTGTGGAAGGAGAATCGAAGAATTTTTCAACACAAAAATTTGTTGGTCAAATTTTTGCATTAAATATTAGGCTGGTGAAAATGAATCGGACGATAGACAGCCGAACCGCCAGTAGTATTCAATCTTCTCGTCTTATTTTTTCTCTCATAAATCGTAAGAAAATATCACAAGTCCTTAACGTCGAGTAGCGTAGTTCTATTAATAGCTAAAGCACCTGACTAACTTGAATTGGCAATAAACAAATTAAATTTTATGCGAGCTTCGGTATAATTATTTCAGCAGCTGATTGAAATAACAAACATAAGTTATATCGTCATATATCCAGGTCATGTCCATCAGGGATTTTGATGTTATACGGAAACTATTTCTGGACGGCGACTATACACGCTGAGATTTTATGGCGTTTAGTATGTTCTAAAATCAAATTTAGAGAATATCCGAACTCGAATTCAAAGGGATCAATTCCGACGCAAGCAAATTCTGGCTGTAAAAATTTCGTACCGATGTTAATCCGCTTTTATTATTTCAATAGAGGTGAAGTACTGTACCAAGAAATTGAAACAGAGGCATCAATTTTTGATTACGGATAATTGAAAAAAAGAGAAAGCTATATTTCGGAGCGTGAATAATGATGGGTCTGGAAATTTTTATCAGCGAGATCGATATAAGATAATCTTAACTACGTGTGATGACGCATGAGTCTTACCCCTTCGCCACAGAAACATGATGAACGAAGCGTTGCGTTCCGTTAAAAAAATCAAGCATAAAGTTGGTACCTATCTGACCGAACGGTGAAAAAAAAAGTGATTTGGTTTATAGAAATGAAATATCGAAATTTGAAGCTTCCTGCACATAATGCCGATTGGCTGTTTTCAAGTCACTTTTTGTGAATGATAAGTGCGATATCTGAAACTGAATCACCTGCAATAATCCATTTACCTTTTGCATATACTCCCATTGTCATATTTAATAAGATAACAAAACAGTCGGAGTGATAGGCTATCAGGACCACCTGTACCTAGCGTCACCGTAAAGAGCGATTACTCAAAGAACTAAATTGAAAGAACGTAGTTGAAATTCGATTCAGTTGACGATAAGAACTCAATCATTACGTTCAGTGTTTCTTTTCTTGAACTTACACATCATTTTTCCATCCTTATAATAACAAAAGTAACACAATTGACGTGATCTTCGGCCGTTGAACGGATAGTTTTTTGCCATAAATTATGGAAAAAGATGGAGCTCTACCTCAGTACTCTGAACTACCACCCCCCTATACCGATCCTGCATCATCTGCACCACCGGAAGATCTAATGGCACCCCGCACGATTGTACCACCACCTAGCTACTTCGCGGAACAAAATTCATACAACAATCCGAAACCTGCACCATTTTCAACACCAAGACATGAACAAGCACAAATTATTATGCAGCAACCAACAGGTGTGTATTGGTCACGTCTATTTATTCTATTAATTAGTTATCGCAAAACGTTAAAAAATGTTACTGGCGAAAAAGCTATTTCATAATTCCAGGTATTATTCCAATTATCATTGCGAATTTTATTCATTTCGTTTCGTGACTCGTATTACTTACTTTTTTTTTCAGGTACGACTGTTCACGTTGTCAGCAACTATCCGCCGGTCGGACGAAACCCAAAATCATTGGTTTGCGGACATTGCGGTCGTCCGGTGACCAGCAGAATAGTTAAGCAGTCGGATATGAGAGCACATATTTTGGCTATTTCTTTTTGTTTAGTAGGGTAGTAATTCATAATTACACAGTAATAATTATACGAACAATGATTACCATTCACCAATATTGTTTCAGATTCTGGCCATGCGTACCTTTTGTTTACTTGATGGATTGTTACACGAACACCAGCCATTACTGTCCTTCCTGCAACGCATGTCTAGGAGTTCACGTACGGACACTGCATTAACGATCATCAAAAATTACGGGAATCATTTAGATTATTTTTTTCTTTCAAATCGTTATACCTGAAAGCTATAAAGTTAAGTTGCTATAGAAAAACCTCACTTGACATTGACGTTTTAATGTTCAGCAATAATGGTGATTGAAAATTCTTCTCGATAATTAGGAATTTGGTTAACACAGGTGAACCGAACGAGTATCAGCCTGGACACGATATTCAAGTTCGATATCGTATACGATGAGGTATTCTTAAGTCCGTACACATATAATAAGTGAATAGCTGAAAAGCAAAAGAACGTTTACTGCAGACATCTGCTTATCTATCTCGTGTATTTGGCTCTAACGTCTGTCTCAAATAGGCCAAATTCAAATAATACCTATGATGAAATATTACACGACTTATACTTATAGCTTCTTCACCTTTACTTATATTGACGCTCGTATATGGGCAATTCCACGTGAAACCGGACAAATTTTGACTTCGTATTTTTTAAATCGATCGAAACTTTTTCTGGGTGATATATGCACCAAAAAAATCTACACGTGTTTCGGCGTTTGTCCAAAATATTTTTTTTTCAAAAGTTACAAAATATTAAATTTTCTTGCAAAATGAGCGCCCGGTAAGCTTCAAGATTTAATATCTCCGGTTCTATTTGTCGTAGAAGAATGTTCTACAGCGCATTTTAAAGGTGAAAGAATAAGCTTTCAGACAAAATTTTGTTAACCCGGAAATCATCGCAAATTCCAATTGTTATTAACAAATTAAATGTTTAATGATTTTTCACCATGGAAAGAGCCATTTTTAAAATTCTGAAAAAAATATTTTCGGGTACCTTATTTAATTCTGAATAGAGAAAAATTTTCTTTTTCATGGAGGTTTGATGGAGTCTATTTTTTATTGAATTAATTATCAGTCGCTGCGTCGCGCCGCGTCAAATTGCACCGCTCTCGACTCATAGCGTAGCGCCCGAAAGCGCCTCGATCACTTCGGAACCACTCGGATCCCATTCGGGCGCTATGCTATGCGTCGAGAGCGGTGCAATTTGGCGCGGCGCGACGCAGCGACTGATAATTAATTCAATAAAAAATAGACTCCATCAAACCTCCATGAAAAAGAAAATTTTTCTCTATTCAGAATTAAATAAGGTACCCGAAAATATTTTTTTCAGAATTTTAAAAATGGCTCTTTCCATGGTGAAAAATCATTAAACATTTAATTTGTTAATAACAATTGGAATTTGCGATGATTTCCGGGTTAACAAAATTTTGTCTGAAAGCTTATTCTTTCACCTTTAAAATGCGCTGTAGAACATTCTTCTACGACAAATAGAACCGGAGATATTAAATCTTGAAGCTTACCGGGCGCTCATTTTGCAAGAAAATTTAATATTTTGTAACTTTTGAAAAAAAAATATTTTGGACAAACGCCGAAACACGTGTAGATTTTTTTGGTGCATATATCACCCAGAAAAAGTTTCGATCGATTTAAAAAATACGAAGTCAAAATTTGTCCGGTTTCACGTGGAATTGCCCATATAATTATAATAATTACTTAAGTTTCCAGAGAAGCAGTTTGAACAAAGATTGTTCACATGTACTTTTTCAGTTCTTTGGGTATTACATGTAATTACCAAATCTTACGGATATGCTAGAAAATACCTGGCAAACATTTGCAGCATATAAAGATAACAAACTTATACAGAAAACCTAAATTTCTTCGAAAGATTAGACTAAAACCATGTCAATTGGTTTCAGCGTACATTGTCAAATTAGTGACGATTTGAGCAAGGAAGAATAAAAAATCCCAATGTCGTCGAATCTGAGAAATCGATCGGTCATCAGCTGACTGGAAAATTTTCTGAAGACGTCGTCATCGTTCTTAATATATGTAAATATAGTTGGTCAGGTAGAGTTGCTGAATTTTCCGATTGTCAGTATATGTAAACTTGAAATATCGACAATGTTTATAAACAAGGTAAACGTTGATGTCGAAGACCCGAAACTGTATCGAATGGTTGCCTAAAATTAAACGTAAATGTAAAGCTCAAGTTCAATCACGTAAGACATGATTGTATAAGTGTATATTAAGGAACATATATCGATAAAATTTCGAGATAACGTGCGTATAGTCCAATTTACGGTGTTATTGCGGATGAGTCACGTGGAATATTTATCCAGTCGCGCTATCTCTCGCTCACCTCGGTTGTCTCGGTAAAGCCACACAGTCATCGTTTAAACTCGGAGTTGGTGACACACATCTACTTACCATACGTAGACCTATAATAATTCAACAAAACGCAGTTCAGCAGGGAATAGTCCAGTGTAAAAATCTACCTCGAACCAAGAAGAGATAACGAAATATTTTAGAAACATGTACGGAGGACCTCACAACCAACACAATCAATATTATCCTCCTCAAGGACCGCCACAACCTGGTTTCGCACCACAATACGGCCCTCCGCCTCCTTACGGGCAACCACCGGTGATGCAACAACCGCCTCCAAGTATGATATCTAATTTTCATTGATAATTATAAAAAACATATCGCATTACTTTTCATACCGAGCACATGCAATTTACGATTTCAATTATCACTTACAATTAGACACAACCGTCTACGTCGTACCAGCCCCGGAACAGCAACAGAGCAGGGGTATGAGTACAGGAGAAGCTGTATGCTGCGGTTGTTGTCTTGCGTAAGTTTCAAGCAATTATTCAACTTTCCTACGTAGACGTCCACGCCCAACAAATGAAATTCCTGCACGTCGAATTATACAGTGATAACTTAGATCGATTATCGCCATTATTCCACTAATTGATTTAATCTAAAAATATCTTTCAGGTGTTGTCTATCGATGTGTTCACCGTGTGATATTTTCTAACATCTGTGAACATCGCAGCGGGTTTTAAAATTACGAAGAAATGGATGATGATGTTGCTATATCGATTATTGACTCGCGATCAATATTGATTGCGGGTGAAATAGACTGATTTACTTTAAATAATGAACAGGAGAATTCCGAAGAAAAATTCAGAGATAAAATAAAAATTCCGCGACTCGATGGAAATCAAAAAAAAACGGGAATGCACAATCTTTTGTGCGTATAAATGGAGTATAAATACCCCCAATCAAATATCATCGTACAGAATGCAACAGAGGCAAATGGAAGATGATGGAAATTCGCACGATGACGAGGACTCCAGAAATTTATACGAACAAAATGATAATTCAATATTATGTCATCCGAAAATCAAGCTAATGAACTCCACCGAAATTTTAACAAACATAATATTTCAGACCTCTAGATTAAATTAGCTTTTACAAGTGTGATTGTATATAAGTGAAAATATAATGTACCGTAATCTATAAAATAATTGTATCTATGAAGATGCGAACAGATAACATATGTATATGAATTCGTCATGAGATGTAAAAACCCATTGTAAAGATAAAAAACAAATAATAGCAACAGCGATTGTGATGATAATGATAAAAATGTAAACTACATCATATTGAAAAGTGATAAACTGTTCAGACTAGTCGTGAATATATATTTTTATTAAAATTGATGATGCAATAAGAAGTAGGAGTGTTCAATCTTTCCAATACAATCAATAGCGTTCAATCACGTAAGACATAAGTGTTTACGCGTAAATTATGGAACGTATCGATAAAATTTCGAGATAAGGTACGCATAGTCCAATTTTCGGTATTATTGCGGATGAGTCACGTGAAATATTAATCCGGTCACGGTATCTCTCGCTCACCTCAGTTTTCTCGGCAAAGCCATACAGTCGTCGTTTAAGCTCGGAGTTGGTGACACACGTCTACTTACCATAGAACCATATTAATTCAACAAAACGCAGTCCAGCAGAAAATAGTCCAGTGTAAAAATCTACCACAAAACGAGAAGAGATAACGAAATATTTCAGAAACATGTACGAAGGACCTCACGACCAACAGAAACAACATCATCTTCCTCAAGAAGCACTACAACCTGGTTCTGCACCACATTACGACCCTCTACCTCCTTATGAGCAATCACCAGTGATGCAACAACCGCCCCCGAGTATGATATATAATTTTAATTGATAATTATAAAAAACTTCTCACCGCATTACTTTTTATACCGATCATATACAATTTATGATTTCAATTGTCTCTTACAATTAGAGAAAACCCGCGGCCACGACTTAACAGCCGAAGAAAAAGCAAAGAAACGAGAGAAATATGTGAGAGAAGCTACACACGCCGGTTGTTTGTTCGGGTAAGTTTGAAGAAATTTTCACACTTTAATTGAATTAATTAATTTTCACAATATAATCTAAAAATATTTTTCAGGTGTTGTCTAGCGACGTGTTTACAGTGATAGATATATTGACCTTTGTAACATCTATGAACATCGCAGAGGGTTTTAAAATGACGAGAAAATGGACGATGATGTTGCTATATCGATTATTGACAATCAATAATAAGGTAAAATAGACTGATTTACTTTGAATAATGAACAGGAGAATTCCCGAGAAAAATTCAAAGAAATAAAATAAAAATACCGTCCATCACGACTCGATGGAAATCAAAAATGTATACGAACAAAATGATAATTCAATATTATATCATTTGAAAAACGAACTAATGAGCACCACCGAAATTCTAATGAATACAATATCTCAGACCTCTAGATTAAATTAGCTTTTACAAGTGTGATCGTGTGAGTAAAAATATAATGTACAGTAACAATTGTGTCTATGAACATACGAAAAGATAACATATATGTATATGAATTTGTCACAAGATGTAAAAACCCATTGTGAAGATAAAAAACAAATAATGACAATAGCCGTTGTTATGATAATGATAAAAATGTAAACTATATCATATTGAAAAGTGTTAAACTGTTTAGACTAGTCGTGAATATATATTTTTATAAAAATTGATGATGCAATAAGAATTAGGAGTGTACGATTTTTCTAAAACAGTCAATAGTTCCTCGTTCCCAATTTAGTTTTCTGGGTTTTTTTTCCATCCGAAATTTCCCGGAAATTTCCTATCTAACCCGGTTTATGATTGATTATCTTTTTTTTGGCAGAATAGAGATTGTTTCAGCAGCAGTAAAGATAAAAATTTCAGCAGGTATATGTAGATATACGTATGTATAAAATCAACAAAGCGATAAGCTATTAAAAATCGAACGAGATAAGATTGGCCCCCTCAGAGTTTTTGAACAAATCGCATCAAACAGCGACCCGAAAACATATTCATTGTCAGACAATAATTTAGGGCCAGCCGATCGGATAAAAAAATTCTGATCTCATCAGTTTATGAAAACCTAACCAAAACAAATGGTAAAAAAATGTTATTCATCCCGTAAGCGTGCAGAATTGGTATCTGGAATTAGGGAAGAAATTGTGACTTGAATTTGGCAGACAAAAATTTGTCATTATTCGCCATACGTCACGGGATATCCCACTGATACTGAACAGTTACATGGTATATATTGTTATACGTTCTCTCATATCGACGTGGTCTTCGTTATCTCATTTGTAGCAAACAGGTGGACTCTGGGTTTCGGCAGGGCCAGTTACGGATTAAACTTTAGTCAATCGAGACACACGTACATGTAGATGTCAATTATAAATCAACTCGACGATGGTTTACGATGCGAAATTGAATCGTGCAACTCCCGTTGATGTCGAATTAACAAACGGAGCTGTAAAAACGGAAGCGATTAGAGATCCACCGCCACCTTACACTTTATATAAAACATCTCAACCGTCAAAAGTAGCTCCTGTACCTCGTCCCTTACTCGACGAACCTACAGTCATAGTGCGCGAGCCGAATCCAAGTTGGTATAAAAATAATATTATCCGCATTCTTTATTGTATATTACATGGTGAATGAGCACATGTTCATTGTTGTTGTTTTTTTTTCCAATTTTTCGGACGAAGGACCTGTCAATAACTGTCGAAATCCTCGGCCACAATCGTCGAATTTGCGAGAGATTACGACTGGCGAAGCAATAAGAGAATTCTTCTGCATCAGGTAAGTCTGTTTGACATGAATAATTTTGTTAATTTGGCTTACACATACTGGGTAAATTTGACCCAGAGGATTTCTTTTTTTTTCATTTTTCAGTTTGTACTGGATTTGTTTTCCGTGCATGTGGAGCGCAAGTTTGTGTTGCGCAGCTTGTCCAGAACCATCGAACGCTTCGAAGAATAAATGCCTTCAGCAATGTACTTGATGATCAAAAACTACGAAAATCATCAAACTACAACGTTCACCTACTCTCATACAATCGAAAAATCACCATCGCAAGTAATTAGGTTGAATACTGATGTAATGAGTAATTGTAGGGAAAGGTGGGGAATTCCTTAGTGTTGAATGAAATTTGAAAAGTCGAGGAAATTTCGACAGAGCGAGGACGCCTTGATCATGCGCTTTACATCGAACACGCGCTCTAGAGACGCACACGCGTCGCGTCGGCTGCGTCGTTCGATTGTAAAACCACGTGATCAAATCTGACAATGAACCTCCGACGCGCAAATTTGAAAGTTTAAATTAATGTTGCAAGATTTAACAAAATTTCTTCCTACGACTATCGCTATTTTGGTCGATCAATGCCAAATTTATTGATACTTATGTAAAAATGATTATTTATTTCTAAACATTAATCCTAAACGATATTATATTCGTATCTCAGAGATAACTGTTACAGAAAATAATTCGACGAGATACGAGAAGTTTTTTTTTTTAACAGTCAAAATAATACTGATTGTCGGCCTAGAAACAATACCGTACCAATTTTGGCTCTGAAGAAAAAAACCTTCCTTTTGACGTCGCGGATCAACTTTCAAGTGTTGAGTCCGCGATTAGATTAAAAATAGAATTCTTTCTCCTTCTGGTTTCGAGGTTCTCCTCTGAAACATCATCTGATCCATGATAAAGCAACTGCAGGTTAATTACCTAATGCAGGGGCAAAAAAATGTAGAAAAAATTGTGATATAAGAAATTTCGGACAGTTAGACAATCCCATAGCCTATTCTAGCCGCGCCACGGGGCATGCAGGCAATTCACGCCTAGGTGACTCATATCCGGTTTTCACTTCCGCATCCCATGCGGAACGGTCCCGATCTCATATTTATATGTATATACATACTCGTATATGTTTAATGATATGTACACCGATCGTTACGTCCTCGTTTACATTATATTATGTGACGTAAATAAACGATTGTTGCATCGACAAAATCCTGGCTTGAAAAAGTTTCAATACAATAAAATCGATGGACGAGGGTCGTTTCGGTATTTGGATAAAATAGACTCTACATTCGTCACGTACGTCATAAAAATGAGTCCACGATAACCTTATGGTTATCATTATCAAAAATTTTTTATTGCCCGTCAATCCTCGCCTGTTTCTCCTTCCCATTTTCATTTCTCTCTCTCTCTCTTAGATATCCCTACTCCGTTACCCACCTGTTAGCCGGCCATGTCGACTATCGTCCAATCCACCGCATGCCACGAGTGTCTGCGGCAGTCGCGGTTGGCCGTGTAGTTGTAAATATTGTATGGGTGATTTTCTGTATAATATTATCGGTTAATGGATAGTAATTACGTATTGTTTTCAACGAAGAAGTGAATATTAGTGAAGAAAATTTTGTATTATAAATTTAAAATATTTCAATTATAGCTGTTATTATAAAATTATAACATGCATCATCAGGATAATTCTTCGCCATACAATCCGACGACAGAACCAATCACCTATACAGGCGGTGGTGGTGTAGCCTACACTCCGGCTCAACCTGTTACCATACAACCAGGTAGACCATTTTTAAAAGAATAAATATATTCGATCTTTACCTAAAAAAGAAAAAAAAAAAAAGAAGAAGTCAGGCTTAGATCACCGTGCGTGAATGACGACATTTATATATTGCGCCGTGCAGACCCGAAAAAAGAAATAAAATTTTTCCACTCAAATAATTATTCAACACGGTTTGCAGCTGCTAGCCGTTCTATAAATATATTTAAAATATAACTGCAATATTCGGTACGTCGATTATTGCAGTTACGATTATTGAGTTTTATCTCAATTATGAAATATGAAAATCTTCCTACGAGCTATGATCACATCACAATCTATCGATTTCATTTCGTTCTAATATAATCTTGATTAAATTTTAAAATGAACGGCGCGCGTGTAAGCTGAATTGGAAATACTTTTCTGATTAATTGTATAGAAACTTGCTGCAATTCGTTATTTTTCTCCATCATTATCGAATATTGTTTATCCTCTTGCATTTATGTTCGACGTGCTGCAGATATTCTCAATAATTATCAAGTATAATGTTATTACGAAGCATTGAATATAAAAATTCAAAAATCACGCGGAATCGAGGAACAAATAATAACGATTAGTACGTGTGCACGCAGTATATGTTCACTGATAAGAAGTGATGGTATCTCATCAAATTTTTGACGAATGAGAACAAATCCTACTAATTCGTGTTTGTTCGTAAACTTTATAAAACTGTTATTGCAGTAAACTGGCAACTGTTATCTCAATATTTATGTAAAAAATATTTGATTTCTAAGTACACTGCAGACACTCAGAAAGTACAATTATATAACGCATTTACTATTCAGTCTTAGATAAAAAAAACTAATTATTGCTAGTATATAAATAGGCATGAAACTACTTACAAAGTGAGTTTTTCTTCATTTTTCTTTCTACTAATCGTATAATATTTTTTTTTTGCAGGTACATCCGTCCACGTGTTTTCTGCCGGTGCAAGCGTTGGTCCTGACCCTTGCAATATAACCTGTCAGTTATGTGGGGAAACTGGAATCACAAGAACCGATAAGGGAGCGAGTACAAGGACGCACCTGTTTGCTCTGATTTTATGCCTTGTGGGGTACGTCGAGGATAATTGTTTTTTTTTTTTCTTCAGAATGAATCCCAATTTATGTTAATATTTTTCGAATTACCATTTACCAAAATTTCCAGGTGCTGGCCTTGTGCGCCTTGCGTATATTGTGTGGATTCTCTTCAGGCTACAAAACACTATTGTGGAAAATGCAACGCTTTCGTCGGAGTTTACAACTCGAAATTATTCTAGTCCTGCAGCGATTGAAAGAAAAAGATAAAAAAAAAACACAACGTAGAAACCTGTATCAGAAGAAACGAAAGATTATGCATTTAAATTGAATTGCTTTTTTCTTTGCTGGTTTTTTACAGCATTCATTAAAGCAAGATCCAGAGATCGAATACAATCGACGACATATGATCGAAGATGATTTCTTGTCTTCTATCTAATTAATTACTCAATTATACATGTAAGTCACTTTCAATCGACTTTGTCGTTTTAATGTTCAACAATTACGTATCCAGGTGTGGATACTATTACGACGTTTATTTATTAAAATAATAAATTTTATCGTTGAAAAAATATGTACTATAATATCTAGTATGGAGCCCTGTATATAATAATATAGGTATGTAAGACTTATCCTTATTCCACGTAATTGTAATACATTTCTGAATTCTGAAAACCTGTTCGTCAACGAAACTATATGGAAAAAACTTACTATGACCACAGCGATATGGTGCCATATTATAATTAAAAGATAAATTAACTAGCTTGGGAATTGAATTTTCTTTGGAATGTTTGAGTGACTGTTTCCTTATTTATTATTGTGCAGGAATAATAATCCACCGAATATATTGAGCTACGAATAAAACTGATTAGGATATCACAATTTTTCTGCTGTTCGAGGCGAAAGAATGACGATAACGATTAATTGATTAGCTAGAATAATTAAGCTTGTTGATTTAGATTCCTGGGCTGAAAATATTTAGGAATAGCCTATAAACAGCAATTAAACTCTATTAAAAAAAAAAATCGATTTTTACCCCAAAATCGAAAAAAATCTAAGGCATACCCCTTTGGATTTTTTCGATTCATCGGCTGAATTAAGCTATGATTAAAGCCAATCGAGGTATCTCATTTTTTCCACCCTGAAATGCGATGAAATGGCGATAACTCGATTAATTGATTAGCTAGATTAATTGAGTTTGCAAATTCGGATTCCTGAGTTCGAAATACACGAAGATATATCCAGAATATAAAAGTTTGAATCTTTGTCTGAAAATCGAAAAAGATCAACGGCTATAATCTTTAGATTTTTGCGATTCCTGCGACCGAAAATTGAATATTCTGTGTTTTTATTGGTCTGATTTTCGTTTATCCTGCAAATTTCATGTGTTGTTAGCGTCTTGGTATATAAAATTCAAATCATTCTTCCCAGATTTTTAGTGTCCGGAAGCTAGCGCCCTCCGCGGATTTTCAATAAACTGAGGGGGTTGCAAGCGGCTCAGAGCGCCTGATAGTAGGCAATCCACAGCAGTCATGCATAAGGGTAGTTTGGATTTTATATATGAAGGCGCTAGTAATGGATTAAATCCGGATTAAAAAAATCAGTTTAATGAAATCAATCCAGACATCTTTATTTCTTTGCCTTGTAGAGCGATAAATAGGCGATAACTTAATCATCTGAGAAAATATGTCAATCTAGTTAGCAGATTACACAATCTCTGGACCAGAAATGAATCAAAATAAATTCTGCATTTCATTCAGGGTTCAAATTCACGTTCAAATTCAGGGGGTGCAGAACTAATCTGTCGATACCTAATATATACAAGAAGCACTGAGAAATATACTCGGTTCAATAAAAGTAATGAGAAATTATTTGCTCAAAGCGGGGGTGGGTAGTGAGGAAGGAGAGAAAGGTTTTATTGTTAGTCAAATTTCGTTACTTGGAAGGATTTATCTGTGACATTTTTCAACCCTATTTTAATAATACAGATATTGATTTTGATTAAGCTATAAGTAGCATATGTCATACACTATCATATACGTACGTTTTATTTCCTAGGATTAGGTATTATGGGAACTCTTATCATCAAATCAATTTTGTGATAAGAAAATCCATTGCCGCATACTGAAGTCGATCGTAGAACGATCCGGTCGATAAATTGTCCTCGTTTTGGAAAATTACTGCTTCTTACTTATCTTTTCTTTTTCCTCTTTTTCCAAAACACACAATCAGACAAAATCAATCGCTAATCATGGTGTATCCTGTATATTTTCACATTTACTCGTTTTCGATCTTTCAGACCCAACATGTAGGTATACAATTATCGGATAGAAAAAAATTGAACAGACAATTTGTCTGAACGGAAGAGAGGAATAAAAAAAACTTTCACCATGCACAGTTCAATTTACATATGTATGTATACGTACATATCCGGTGCCCTTGATGAGTTTGAATTCAATTCCGCGTTGTACGTGACGATTTTCATCACTTAGGACCGATTCGTTGAACTGACAGATTTTGATCGTTTTCCTGGAGTTGGCGATATCAAAATAGTTGAGCTTTACGGCCTTGGGTACGTACCAGATTACGTGAAAAACATGGTAATCGATAAAGCGAGTTAAAAAAATGTTCTCTTTGACTATCGTAATTATTAATTACATGTACAACACAGTGATCCATTATTAGCAAAATATTTGCTAATACCTTCGGATGATTTTATTCTTTCGATTATCATATTGATTGATATAAAGGAAGTGAAAGATAAAATTTTACTCATAGGTGTATAAATAGAAGACAAAAAAAATGAAAGCATAAAAACGAAAAGAATTCGTATCGCCGCGTAATGCATAGATAGCTGATTACCGCTGGCGCGTTATCTTTTCTCTGCGACTCCCTCTACGAGCGCAAGTCCGAGATGGATCTAGTTTTCAGCCGATGTTCGTTTCCAACGAGGCAACAGTCCGCCAAGAGCAGCAAAGAAGTGTACAACACCTTTCACAAACTCCTCTAATCCAAACGTCGGTCGTAAGGTTAGTGCAAACAACAGTAAAAAATTACAATTAAAGGAAAAAAAAAACTTTATCGTATCAACCTTCATTACAAATAAAAAAAAAAAATAAGAATACAAACTTCACTACGTTTCTGCTGTACATACATATGGTGTTATCGAATAGACTGCAGTCAGACTGTGAAACTTTACTCAAATATCGGAATGCAACAATTTTGAGAAATCATCTATATATCATATAAACAATGATTAACAAATTCTACAAAGTAACAAATATTTATCCAAGAATAATAAAATCGTGTCGTTATACCGAATTTATAAATAAATATCCACATCTGCATATTCTACAAAGATATTTAATATTTCCTGCGTAAAACAGAATGAGGTACTTGGCGACGATGCGTTAGTTTATGTAAAAGAATCAAGGGGAATTAAGAATTAACGAGCGGCTTATGTTCTTCGTTATAATGGTTTACATATGTATAAATGGCTTTCGAGAGTAAAAATTTTTTCTCATCTTCTTCACATACCACGCCGAATCAACGTGAACGACGCACTATACGATGAGCCAGTAACACGAAAATACAACAATGTTTTTTATGCCTTGTTCGTTTTTAGAAGTGAAAAATAGTTAGCTATGGTTTTCTTTTCATTCTTTGGTTTAGGTCCACCATTTGTTCCATCCAAAATGTGGTACATTATAAATTGTTTTACCACAGCGGGAGTTTTAAACAAGAAAAACTAGATAAACTTACATCTACTCCGATGCTGTTTCGTCGTTCGTCTATACCAAGTCGGTTACATAACTCGATTAGATTATTTTTAGCCAGTTGCCTCACGTTTTCGTGCACACGAATTACATCCACTCCAAAATCCTTATCATCCACTGTTCGATTAAATATGAATTTACAATTAATCATGTATGATATTTTATCGTGCACTCATATGTTGTGCATTTTTTTGTTGCATACATATTTTGTTTTTTTACGTAAAAGCGAAAAAAAAAATGGATGGATTTAAAACTTCGATCGGAATTATGAGAATATAACCTACTTTTCATGCAATTCATATACATGTATATGGATATGCACATGTTTATATACATGATAAGAAAAATTATTGCATATGTACACATATAGGTACACAAATGTAGGTTTCATATACGGTGTGCTCAATCGATATCCAAACACAAGTGCTTTTAACGCCGCGTTGCAAGTTGGAATGATAAAAGAGAAAATGCGTCGCGACGCATACGAAAACTTTTTCAACGAGAGAATATATTATATTTGACGTAATTTTTTTCAAACAATTTTGACTGTTTTATAAATGCGGCATGTACTTGCCGATAACAATTTTCTTAAACATACGAATACTACCTGCGTTACATTGCAAGTTGAACAATTAATACAATCAGCGTAATTCCAATGAACTAATTAATAAATACAACGCATCAATCGGTCATTCCGTTTTCTTTCGATCGATCGACTGATCGATCGATCGATCCTCAATAATTATGATGTCCAGCACGTTTTTCTTTCGTATATATTACATATCATTTTATATACACGTACGTATACGTATATATACGTAGATATTGCTGATTAAGCGCGCAAGCGCACGATGTCCACCGCGGTTCCATTTTGCGTCGTATGTGCAGAAATCGTAATGACTTTTTGGCATAAATAATCTGCAATGCAGATAGATTAGGTATAATATAAATAATTTTTTTTTCTTTCAAAATGAATGAAGATAACAGTTCTACAATCAAAAGACACCTATACCGACACATCGGATTCCAACAAATCAAGGCTTTTCACATCGATATCACATACCGATTGATATGTATCATCATTATGATTATAATACCTAATTACTTTCATTATTGTCTTACTGACGGCGTAGTCGTGATAAAAATACTAGATGCCACGAAATAAGCCGATAATTAATTCAATCGGCTGAAATACATCCGGGGGTTGAAACGTTACGATTAAATTGGATTAATCATTACATTAGATTCGAATTCATTTGAAAAGTATAATTGGCGAGTAAAATGAATAAAAAAAAGTAATGATAATAAGTGAGAAATACTAAAATAACGTATCGATTTATCGTATATTTCACCCGAGCGTACATATTTTCCTTCGCTATCGGTTGAAGTAGAATCATTTAAAATCAGACACGTAAACCATTTCGAAACTTTATACACATTATATGAGTTTGGGCGTCCTGATCACGAGGTTATATATACATATACATATATATGTATAGATATTTGTACATACGTATGAGTATCCAACTGAAGCTAACCAAAGAGAACTTTTCGTTTTTTTTTTCCTGTTGCCTTTTGCCTTTATCCTCCTTGCGTTCGTATAATATAAATGTACGCCTCGCGGGATTGATTCCGATTCATTTCTCCATACCAGATAGTCAGAGTTAGAGTCAGAATCAAACTCGCCAAGCGTACATATACCGCGGTTTGGGATCAGACGCGCGGCGTCGAAGCGGTGAATAAAAATGAACGAGGAATTGAAAATAAAATAAAGAGAAACACATATAACTATATACGTATATATACGTTATACACGTATCTTCGTGCATGTGTGAGCACACGATTTACGTGTGGACTGTGCGTGTTGTGCGGTTAAAAGCAGCCGGAGACCAACACGAAGTAAAATTTGTAGGAAGACTATCGAAGTCTGGCCTTGGACGGCCAAAGATTCTCTCTTTATCCCTCTCTTTTTCTCTCTATCTCTCTCTCTCTCTCTCTCTCTACTACTTGATTCTCCGTTCGTTCAGATTCTATACATAAAAACGTATACGTATAACTAGGTAGGAGTACACGAATGTACGTAGATACGTTCTACCTACATACGTACGTCAAGAATATGCTCAAGCTCCCAGCTCGCGCGATTTTAAGGTCACCGCACATCGTCGTTTCGCATCATGTAGACGTTGCGCAATGTACGTACATGGATAGGTTTATAATAATAACACATCCACAAGTATTGGTATGTATGGCATATAAAATATCATCGAGATAATAATTGTCTTCTGTGCGTATAAAAAAAATATAAATCTCCACGTCGAAAACTCCCTCCACAGTGTACTTCAAACGAACTTTATGAACTTACCAGGGTCAGAATCCATTCCGCCGAATATAAATACCATTTGTACATCTTAAACGTATATAGATATAGTTATTTGCTCGTCGACATCGAATATCCCATTCGAACGCTGCAGCACTTGATTATTGGATATGATAATACGTACGTGCATGTGTGGCATATTTTCACCTGATATCGCCAGTTTTGAAAACATCAAGTACAGATTTATGATTAAGGAGAATTGAAAAAAGATTGAAAAAAATTCGCTTCATCTGCCCCTCTTCAAAAACTGGTTTATCCAGGATACTTGTTGTAACTACCTACTTTTATTTGTCTTCATATGTGCGTGAGATACGGTTTTGTTTCTACAATGGCGATATACCTAGTCAAGTAATATTTCCGCATGATGATGATTTTTTAACTCCAAATGGATTGGCCTTGGTCGGCTGCAGACTCGAAAACTCTCGCGCGAACCAACAGAGTTACCGAAGGAATGGTCTCTTATTTCTTTTCTCTACTTTTTATAATTTTTAACTCCTTTTTTTTATTCTTATTCTCACTTTTTTGTGCGGAATAACGGTTTTTATTGGTGCGATATATGTTTATACCTGTACGGTGAATAAGTTATACCTATACCGATTTTTGGCACATATGGGTGTGTCGGCGAATAAATTCAAAAGATTTCTACAAATTTTTTTTTTTTTTTTTTTTTTAGATCGCGAAACTGACTGGTTCTCCTACGTTCATTTGAATATAACCTGTGTGGTATTTCTTTTTGTAGTAAGCACTATAAATACATGCTGATTTTTTTTTTATATTTTTTTTTTCTGATTAATTGATTTCTCGCTGTACGTTTTACTCTTGGAATAAAAATTATTATAGGTATGAATTTCAGAGGGAATTTTTCAACATTTTTGTCTTTGTTCATTTTCTTTTCATTTATACGCTGTGGCTGATACGCGATTCCGCCTCCCATTCCTGCATTCGTTATCTGAATGCACAATTTTATTTTAACGTGGTTGCGAAACTCCTGCGCGGTTTGCCATCCTCTTTTTTTTTCACATTTATTATTTATAAATGATCATTATCATCATTTGTGCGAACGATAACGCGCGAGCAAAGGCTCGAATAAAATGCTTCACACAACCGACAACTCTTTATTTGGCAAACTTTATACACTCGCAATTAATCCGGATAATAATTGTATCTCCCGATAGAAATTTACGTTTTTTCTGATTAACCATTATGATCACTTCGTCTGTTCAAACACCGATGATATGCACGGTACGTTTTGCGACTAATCGCCTATAGTCCGTGACATCGTTTTTTAGCATGAAATTTGTGTGATTTATAGGATACCTTCTTAGAACTCGAAAATAATTGAGTTTCCGAATATAGCTTGAATAATTTATCGAAAAAACAGAATGTAGAAAAGGTATTAGTTTTATTCTCACACTGAGGCTGGATGATTTATAACGAAATGTCCCATATGCATGAATACGTTGAATTTTGTCATGCATACATATATGTACATTATTTTATATCCACGTACATATTTACATAGCTATTGCTCGTTTGCCAACTGCCTGCAGGCTTCATATCTCCGTGACGTTTCTTCGCGGTTTGCGAATTATGCTAGACACGTTATTCATATGTATTATATCCCATGAAATTGCATATTGTAAACTGCAATGTTTTAAACTTATTATACAGCTTAAGCTGCAAGCTGCGCTGCATCTGGCGGTATAATTAATTAATATCTTTCAGTCTCTTCCGTTTTACAATTTCATTTATATTTGAAGGTATTTTAAACTGCTCTATGAAATAGCGGTTCTTCAACAAGTACGTGTTTTTTAAGTATTCAAATTCTTTCGCGACGTCGTCGACTCACGTCGAGTAGATACCAGGTATATACGGATAATATCCACAGGTATATGGCATACCTTTTCTACCTACATACCAGTATAGACGTATATTCGTAACGACCTGTTGCTGTTTCCTCCTGCCATTATCGTACGTGTGTTAAGAAATGCACATTTTTTTCCTCATGAAGTATATAAAATATCTACACGCTTCCTAGTTAATACGTCAAATATTCGCCAAATTATTATATATTACATATACATAGCGACTATGAAAAAAAAAAATACATACTACACCTCAACACACGCAAGAATTTTAATTTCATAAATATAAGTACATGCAGGAGAATAACAATGCGGGTACAGAGCTGACGTAGTAGATATTATATGGCCGTTGATAAAGCAAGTTTCGTATATCCTCATACTAATACGCTGACAAACCGGTCTAATGGAGGTAACAAAAAAAAAATGAAATAAAGAAAAAAAAATCCTTTTTCTTCGAACAAAATAAAACTCGTCTTCGTTATTACCTGCACCATTTATCTATACACGGTATATAGATTTGTTTAAAATCGTATATCGATCAGAAATTTTTAGCACGTCCTCCGCACTCATTTATTAATTTTAATTTTTGGAAATTTAATTTTTTCATCTAGAATTCATTCAACGAATAAATATCGTATCCAATGATTCGGTACATATTATACACGGAAGAAATTAAAAAATTTCTCATCGTCCATCTCACGTATATATTACATAGGATGCACGAGGCGTCGCTTATTGTTTAGCCTTGGGATTGAATTTACGTCACGATAATCGCTTCGTTGTGTGTAATGTATATGAGCTAGAAGAGGCACAAAAAAGAAAAAAAGGAAAAAGAACAAATTAATTACACTCACGTACGTACCAACTATCGGTTGCATACGTATTAGATTTTCTATAGATTGCTGCAGTTGTTGACGAGAATTTTTAGTTCTAATTTTTTTCCTTTTTCTACATCAGAAATTTATCTCTGATTATTTTTTATTCTTTTTTTTTTTTTTTCTTTTTTTGTGCGGGCATAGGACATTGATTACGATGTACGTAATCGCAGTGATTACCCGCCGCAAATAACAGTATGAAAGAGAGAGAAAAAATGAGGATAAAAGATATGTACTCGAACCTGATAGATTACATGCATGATGTGATAGTATAAAGTTAATTCATGTATTTCCATTGCCTACGTTAAAAACGGCTGTACAATAACCATTGTATCAATAATCCCGGAAATAAGGTTCAGATCTTAGAAATTTTTATTTTTATCTCGCTAAAATTCTTCAGGTTTGACGCGAGGCAGCGAAATATAGTTTAATAATGGCATAAAAATTTTGAAATAAATCGATACAACGGTGTGAATGATGAAGTAGATAAAAAAAGATCGAAATTTTTTTTTTGGTTTGATCATCAAGTTTCAATCGTAGAATGAAAAAAATTTCTATCGCCCAAATATGATATCTTATGCGTGTTAACTATACGGGGATTACTTGGCGCGAAGCACTGGGCACTGGGCGTCGGCTGTTTGGCGCCGCGGCTGTATAGATTGCTAGAATCTCAACAATATTGATCGAAATTTGTTAAAGTGTAGGAATTGAATCATGTACACGTATATGCGGGCACATTTGCGTCGTATATACACATGATCTATATAGGTATACATTCCGAAGTAGTTCGCATGTATATACTCTGATCTGCACGCAGAAAAATAAGGCCAAAAGGGTGTGTAGTATAAGCATTAGTATATTCAGTTAGTTGGATGCTGTCCATGTAATGTCCTTGTGTGTTAGTACGAGTTGCGGTATATCAGAATCAAACTAGTTATATCTACATCATGCACCCCGTGAGTAACTAGGTATAACTATATGTATAAAACGGGTATCTCAACACGCAATTTCAATATTCACTCACTTCCTATATACGTATTTATACATGATATACACGTGTATGGGTATATAGGGATATAGATACACATGCGCACCCACACGAACGGAATACAGCAAAATGGAGCCAAGGCTACGGTCGTTATTTCGACACGTGCAGACGACAGGAGTGCCCCAATTTTATTCTGGCGCTGCAAAAAAGAAAAAGTAATATAAGAAAAAAGGAAAAAAACGATAAAACCAACGTACTGACACATACGTATAACAACACCGTGACGATGAGCCTGACTTTTCTCTACTTTTGCATAAAACAAAAAAAAAAAAAAAGAACGAACCAAAATGAAAGACGAAATAGGAAAATAGTAAGACTTTTCCAAATTTCAGAATGTTAATATACACAACAATTACCACTTTTTAATTTACGAACATTTTACGTCGAACGTACTTTTTCTCTTCGGTTTGTAAAACTTATGTACTATGAGTATTTTACGTATGTCTCATACGCGCAAGTAATTAGCCACTGATGAATTTGTTATTCGTTTATTTGTATAGATAACAGAAGCAGTTCGGGCGTGATTTTAGATAGTAAGATTTAATATCTGACCATGATTTTTTTGAATGACCATCAAAAGCACTCGTCGAGTACATGATGTGTACATCGAACGAGTGTAAAATAATACATGAATGAAAAAAAGTTCTTATATAAAATAATGTAATGCATACTCGATGAAGATACATACATATCGATTGAATATACCTATCATCGATATGATACCGACTTCGGCGATGTAAAAAAAAAACAAAAAAAAACAGATATTTGAAAAATGCACTTACTGCAGTGCATGCATACGTACGATAAATCATAGCGTCATATATATACTCGTATGTTTCATTTACTTTATCAGATTGCAGGACATGTTTACCCTGTACTCATGTCGTGTAATAAAAGTGTAAAATCGATACCCTCCCTGCGTACTATGAATGCAAAATTTCTATATGTATACTGTTTCAAAGAAAAATTATTCACTGCGGTATGACGGTCTCGAATTGCAAAGGTTTCTCGACGTTTAATTTATTTTGTTAATTTTTTTTTTCCTTCTCTTTTCCTCCACAAACGCGATTTGCTTCGGTTTGCAAATGAATCGGACTCTGCATTCCTGCCTGGTGGTCTTGTCGGTTTATCAGTAATATTTATATGTATATGTATAGTAATTATGTATGGCCATATGCATTTACGAGAATTCTGATTCACTCCTTATGGTGAACGTATCATGTTAACAATATTAATCATATATATATTATATTTGCGTCACTACGTACAATAAGCTGCAAAAATATTAAAAAGCTTTCTCAAACTAGTTGTAACTTTATAACTATATGATATAATTATGAGGATATACGTGTATGCAGTATAGATTTTATACAAAATGCGTTTGATATAATTTAATATCCCGCGGCTCTGACGCGCGTAACAATTTCTCTTTTTATTTTATTCTCATTTTCCTCCTTGGTATTCATTTATACATATCTATATATTACACCTCGGTATCATTTTCCTTCGTTTCGAATGCTTGATAAGAACTAATTTATATTTATGTAATATATAACATATAAATCATGTACCTATAAATAGTGTATTTGTCGATAGGAAAAATTCAGCAAACCTATTAACTAATTAATTGTGTTCCCACATATATATATATATATATACCTACATATATGTACGTACGTATGTACCTATGACATCAATCTAATTAAAAACCTATTTTCGATTACATCCCTCAGACACTCGACGCGACGCGACGTCGATATCGTACGTATTGGTCGATTAATTTTAATTGCCCTCAGGCAGATGTCTTAATTTGAACATGCCAGAGATGTATACACATACATATACATGTATACAATACAATTAGAAAACCTTTCAGACCAAATTCGTTGCATTTAATCAACGGAGGGTGGGATACTCAAAATTCTAGTATCGTTTGACTGAGATCAGTCGAAAAAAAATCTTTCAGATTTTATCCCCTATTGGAAAAAAGTAAAACTGTATAGCTGAAAAAAAAAATATCTGGCAAACTTGCCAAAAAAACTTCCGGTCATATAATATTCTGATATCTATGTACGCGCTGTTTGACAATATATAGCGCTATACATAAGTGTAATATACGTTACGGTATATAATATAAATTTTTTAACGAATGTCACTTGGCACTGGAGTCAGGCTATATACGAAGATGACCTTTTTCCACATAGAGCATCTCTCGGAACATCTTCTGCCGTTTTTACAGTCTCCTATAAAATTAAGTCGCGATGGGTACATCATTATACTATATACTTTTTACCGTATATTCCGGAAGACGAAAAGACGGCGTTCCGTGATAAAATTTTTTAAAAATAAAATAAGAATGACGTGTAGGATTAAATCCTACACCGCAAACTCCCTTACATGATCCCTTTTTTCAGTATTATTCACAAACTTTGCGGTGGGAAATATTTTATTTTTGTAAGTTCGAAGCCGATTTCCGTTGGTCATGAATTTAATTTTTATTTCTCATTACATATTATATATATATATTAATCATCTACATACGAATATAATCTACAAATTATCGCATAACTCGCGCAGCTGTTCATCATTACAGGCGTATCATCAATCCGACGCCTATTTTTTTAATTTTTTTTCATGTACTCAAGATAATTATGATCTTTTTCCGTCGTACAGCGTAAATTAAGTACGAACGTTTGTGATGTGAACTTCAACATGATTTTTGATAGTTTAGCAAGCTGTATGTAACAATGCCCAGCGTTTTTAGGCGGTTGGTAAACCTGGAGACCGGAAGCACGCATTATCATGAAAGGCCAAGGTTTTTATGAAATGTCAAAGGATCCGATATGTGTGCGAACACTTTGTTAGGTATATTGTTACATAATATTTACTAGGAAATTTAAATTCCGAACAAAGCACACATATATGAGGAGGCATGATTTCTTAATTTTTTATATACGAGAATCGCAGATCTAATTTTTTCTTTTTTTTGTTTTAAATTACGTAGAACGAACTTGTCGTGCAGAAATATCAGGGTGTTGAAGAGGAAAAAATATTCATTAGTTTCAGAGCGATTGAAAATTTTACAGACAATTACATGCAATGTCCATACGTGTTAGTATCAGAATATTTAAATTTTTTTGTCTTTACGTTTAATACGTGAACCGAATAGAACTCGTAAATTTTTTAATTTTTTTTAATATGAGTATGACGTGATAACTACGAGGTCAACAGGCTAGTAAAAACTCGTAATTAACCCAGAGTAGTAATAGTAGTTAGTTAGCGCGGGCGTCGCGACGCCTGGGTAGGACATATATATATAGCCGGTGGCTGTCGCGTCGATGTCGGCAGGACGTAATGTAACGTTTCAGGGACCAGGGAATGAAATGCCATGTACAAAGTATTCGTACGTGCATATTACGAAGGGTCCAGAGTTTGCTTTTGATAAATAAAGAAGAAGTAACAATGATTGTAGATCATAATTAGAAACGGCTGTTTTATTGTTTCAATTCAAATTATATGTGCATCCATTCCGCGAGACGACAGCTGACTGTAGAGGACAAGGTTATCACACCAATAATATTTTATCAACACATGTATTACATAGACATTTAGTATATGTATGTTCATCATGCGCACATGTACAGTTCTTGTAGATAATGATTGGTATGAAATTATCACGCGAATTCATCGAGCCATAGGCGAAGAGTCCGCAGCAAAATGAAAACAGCTGCTGCTCCTGCTGCGGCGCCTGTTTGGAATTTGAATATAATGGATGAAAAATATTGTTTATAAATACAACATAACACAAGGTGCGAGTCGTTTTTTTGTACTAGATTCTTCGCGTATGCGAATGAAATAGAAATTTGACACCGGCCGTTCTTAATTCCTATAATATCATATCATACGTATACGCGAGAATAATTTAATGCGAGAGTGGATACGTTATATATATATTTTATATATATATTTATATATGTATTGTAGCGTCCATATGCAGTGTTATAGTCGTGGGATATAAACTATGGATCCTCTTTGTGCCACGCCCTGAAGACGATCTAGGTATACGTATACGTATAAAACTCCGTAACTCGTGAATCGTGACACAATTTTAGCGCTATGGGGGAGAGAAAATGTTTAACAGCACGAAGAACCGCTCCCATTTAATCTCGCAAACGTTATACGTATATCTTCGTTACACACGTTATATACGTTCTAAGTTTACTTCGACCTTTCAACCCATTCGATCAAGGTCCAAGGTTACATTAACTCGTCAATGGGCGAAATAAAAAAAATTTATATTCAAGAGAAAAAACGAAGACAGACGAGAATTGGAACGGAAATAAATGAAAAAAACCACATGGCGTAGCAGATAGATTAAAAAACTACGTCAATTATTTTTAAACCATATTTCACTAAGTAAGACTGATTTATGAAAGATCATCTAAAATCCGAATCTTATATACGTACGCATGTTCAATTTTATTGCACAAGAAATCTTTGATAACACCATATGAATGAATTCGCACATTTTTACCCACGATAGTATGGTAATGAATAGATAATCCAGAAGATGGAGATTTTAATTCAGTTTATTTCTTTTTTCTTACAGACAAATCCTCTTAAATAATGGACAATAAGGGCAACCCACCTCCCGGTTTCATGCCACCACCGGCGTACGGCCCCCCACAACCAGGTCAACCCTGTAAGTATACACGTGAAACGTACATTTACCATAATGATAACGATACGCCTGGCAATGAATTAATACAAATTAAATAATATGTAAAAATTTTCATTACCAACGATTAACTCGTGTGATATAATAATTACTCGAGCCTCACCTACTTCCGGAACTGAATTTCACTTTTATTTGAATTATATTTTAATTCTTCATATTTTATCAGCGCTATACAATATGTACATACAATTCCTACCAGTATCCAGGCACCATAATATTTTTCGCTTGCAATCAGCATTGAATTCTATTTCGGTATACCAGCTGACACGCATTATTTTAGTGGTCTAGTTCATTTCCTGAATTCTATTATAATTTAATATATAATACGCGTATAATATAACAACAGTTTAGTTTTCACGCGACAATAATTAACGGTATTCTTTCTATTTTTAGCTGTGGTGATCGTCCAGGCCCCAGCTTTGGGACCAGAAACGGCAGCAATGACCTGTCCCCACTGCCGTGCAAATATTTCAACCCGTGTCGAACAATCATCGTCAACTAAGACTCACCTCTTCGCTCTGCTTCTCTGCGTACTTGGGTAATTCATTTTTTCTTCTTGTATTTTTACAATGATAAAATAATCAACTTAGATTCATTACTGGATAGTTCTTTAAACTATAAGTTTTCAAAACTTCTAAAGAAGCAAAAAAGAAAATCGAGACATTATGTGAATCATGATATTTGTTTTTACATCTCTACACTATACCGTTCAGAAAAAGATCACATAAGTTAATGAAAATTTCTTGAACTGAAAAATGATTACATTTGTTCAATTTCTTTTTGAAATTTTAGGTGCTGGCCTTGCGCTCCCTGCCCATACTGTATGGACAGCTGCTTGACCAAGAAGCATTTTTGTCCAGCTTGCAACGCATTCATTGGAGAATACAGCAATTAGGCGCGATGAATATTTAATTAACTGTGCCTATATATATATATATATATATATACACATATATATATGTATTTACTATTTTATTCAAAGCTGAGGATATTCACAAAAAAAAATATATATATATAACAACGATATACCAATAATAAATAATATTAAAACTGGAAGATTTAAAAAAAAAAACAATTACAAATATATAATGAATGAATAAAAAATCCATTTCGAATCAAAAAATAATTATACTATACTCGCCTATGGCATACATGCCTATGTAATGACATTATATAAAGATATATATATATAAATATACTACATATATATATTTCTTATACGAAAAACAAATAAGATGAAAGAATAATACTATAATATAATAAAAGAGAAACAAAAGAAAAGTAACTAACAAAATAGAGTATACGTGAAACAAAAAAAAAAAAAAAATGATTAAAACTATATCGGTCAAGTAATATGAGTTATCATATTAATGTAACTGTTTCAATTGAGGAAAAGAAGCATATTTGCTAGTTCGGTTTTGATTATATGTATTTAATTACCAAATTAATACATACCATATGCCGGGATTCCAAAAAAACATACACAAGAATGTTTGACATACTGTTTTCCAGTACAAGCATAGTTATAGCAGGAAAACTGTACTATTATTATAACTCATATTATATTATACTAAAGAAATAACTCTGTCAATTTTTGCTTTACATTATTATTTTTTTTTTATCAACCTTACTATAATTTCCAATCGTTTTTTTATTATATTCAATTTTTTTTCGATTCATATTTTCGCATTCATACTTTTATGTATTATGTATACCTCTCCACGATTATACCCTGTATGAAAATTACAAGATAAAAAACCAACAAACAAAACTGCGCACGCTTACTGTGATCGTTGAGTTTTAGTTGATAGATTTAACTTTTCTACAATACGCAATGTGTAATAGATTAATTTTTATAAAATCTAATCAGAATGGAAAATAAAATATTTTTATCTGTCGCCAAGAAGGAATCATTTTTACAACAGATTGTTTGAATATTATGTAGTCTATGAGTTTTATATATGAATATACATACATCAATATGTAAAGTGCATATGAGAACTACACGTGTAATAACGATATCCATACATAATATGATTTATGTAATTTTGCGTCCGCGTAATCGTCGCTTTATGTACGAAATAATTTTACGATATGTAGATGTACGTTATTACAGATATTTTTTAAATTCATTATCGCGTAATGAAAGTCATTAGGAGATGAACAATTGAATAGTTCTTCGAATAAATAATACACTAAAATACAATTACCTCTGCCTATAGTCTATACTCGGTCAACGTCTTCTGGATGAAAAAAATTTGAATTTTAATCATATAATCGTTCAATTCACTACAATTTACAGCTTCTGAAAGTTTACGTGAAACGATTGTTGTAAATTGTTCAAAACTAAACAACATTAAAACTAAGGAATTTATTATGTACTTAGGAGGATTTATTATCAATGGGGGCAGAAAAAAAACTGAAGATGATTTACGCTCACATTTATTAGATGTGACGTACACTATTATACGTTATATTGATCGTGATTCACTGTACGAGATTAATGAATTACTAACCGCTATACATTTGATTCTGGACTTGAGTCATCTACTGATAATAACCACGAGCAAACGTACGAAACCGTGAATCACCTTAGTATTATCACTGAATCGAATTGATGCACTTATTCTTCGTTAATAAATGCGATCAATGTTCCGACGTTTTCTAAAGATCTATAATATGTATAAAAATACCTTCACGTGTCTTAATGAAATTCAGATATTTTCTTACCTATATTTAGGTATATCTGTAGCGTGCAAAAATTCTTAAAACGCTGTTACGACATAATGAACTTTTGGAAGAATCTAAAAAACGGTAATATGCATTCATGTTACAACTGTTTGATAACGTTTATACTAATTGTAAAGTATATAAGAAGCGGTTTTGATTCGTCTACTCCCTACTTCTTCATTCTACAATTTGTAATACCTAATAATCCCAAATTTATTAAGTGTTATGTAAGTACGTGGTGCCTGTTCTCTCTGTATTGTATGTACACTCTATTTACTCATTTTTCGCTTATGAAGATGATTTCGCTTTTGAAATCACTCGAACTAAATCAAATTATGCATTTATGTGTGGAAGACGGACCGTAATAAATCATTGTTGATCATAAATAATGTGCCCATAGTCAGTCTAAGAGGAATTTTCATTCGTTGTTAATCATTAGAGTGGAAAAATACTATAATTCCTTTCCATTCGTGTATCGTTTCCATTACAGTTGGAATTGAAACACTGACCTCGTACCACGCATTGAAATCATTCAAATTGTGACAACAATGAGTACGTTGGATTGCCGCATGTAAGGCGCCTTGGGATCTGGAGTACGACAGTCAATGGAAGCATGGAAGTAAAGTGGATTCAAACGAGAAGAAAAGGAAAAAAATTGCATCGTATGCAATAATTGTGAGCATATTATATTGTTCTTGGATCAGAATTGTCAGAGTATTTTAATTATTTGCGTCGTCTGATTGTTGGGTAACAATGTGGTTTCTGAAAAACAATACAGGTAATCTCGTTTACGAGGTATTGTTTATTTCTTTGGTTAACCTAAACTCGCCCCTAATGTAAAATTTCTTCGAAGGTGATATAATTTACCTGAAACCAAATAAATCAATGGTAGTCGGCCGTAAAATGGGGTGCGATATTATTTTGACAGATGATGCATCGATCAGTAAATTACATGCCACCATCATAGTCAGGCCAAAAACGGCTTTCAAGGTACGGTGTAAGCTATATCTCTTTTATATTCAAGATCTTGTTGTTTTTTCATCTAATTCCTTCCAATCTTTCAGCAAAATGAACCGAGTTCCACAGTAATCATCCAAGATAAGTCAAAGTATGGAACTTTTATAGTTGACCAAAATAACCAACCGAATAAACTTACGACAGGTGAACATACCCTTAGCCCAATGGACAAAATTAAATTCGGATTACAGCATAATATATTCACGTTAGTGGAAACGATTAATCAGCAAATTGTTCTATGATTAAGTATTGCTTTTCAATACATTCTGCAAATATTTTAGGCTTTATTACATTCCTCTTATTACATCAACATCTAATCTAAATGCTAAAGAAAAGTCTGAGCTGCAGAATATAATAAATACTTTGGATGGGGTAATCATCGATAAATGGGAAACATACTCCACTCATCTTACTGTTTCAAATGTCACACTGACTGTTCAGGTACATATAAAGGACATGATTAATTTTACACTATGATTCCATGATTAAACTGTTCATGTTAATCATCTGTAATTTATTTATTCCAGGTTGCTCAAGCACTAGCTTTTGGTACCAATATAGTAGGGTTGGACTATTGGCATGCCGTGTCTCAGGCTATGGAAGCCAATGCCAAGCTACCCAGCATAGCTGATTTCGTACCTTCAATTAATGAAGGGGTCATTAACAAGGATTCAGTTTCTTTAAAACGGGATTTGAACCGCAGAACTCTTTTCAAAGATCTGGTTTTTGTGTACTTTTCTGATTCCCAGCACGAAGTAATTAGCATTGTCAAATGTGCAGGTACATTCCAATCACTCATTTCGATCTCTGATATTGTTAAATTTCAATAATAACTCATCAGTTAAATATGGCATTTTATTTCAGGAGGGAAACATTTATTGTTCAAGGAGAATCGAATGACTATCAAACAACTCTGTGCTCCTATCGTTGTTGTGTTACAACTTCCAAACGATTATTCACAACCCTCGCAAACTACGATGGAGTCGTATATTTCAATTCGTAAGTTTTGTCTTGCTTGTATTTCTTCTACATATGCTCGTCATTGCTTCTTTCACGTTGTAAAAATTTCTTAGCTCAAAAATGATCCCAAATTATTATTTCATGATTGTTGTTCTCATAGAAGATGCTTTGGTAAAGCAACAGCGGAGACTTATTCCTGAATCAGAGATATCGCTTGCAATTTTGTACACTTCTATTGAGAAATATTGCAATCCAAGGTTCAACTTTGGGCGACTAATCAGCGCCCGACAAAAATCTAAAGTGACTGCAGACGCGACTATTTTAGCTCCAGATACAGAAGATGTGTCAGCAAAACCAAACCGCACATGTGCGGTAATTAATGAAACTCCCACATCTTCTGAACAAACGCCAGAATTTGATGATTCAAGTACACCAGGCATGTTCGTTGGAAAGAAGTCTTCCAATCGAGGCAATTTTGGTTCATTGTCAAGGAATGTAAAAACAACTCAACGACAAGCTCTAGAAGTCGGAAATCAGAGAAATTTTGAAGATTCATCCCACAAGGGATTTCCGACGATTGATGAAACAATATCCAGTATTAAATCTGACAGTACCAAAGTAAGAACCGAAGAACATAAATCTGTCAGGAAATTCGAGGCCGGCAATAAGCAAGAAACGCCTATGGTATTCTCAGCCGAAAAAAACCTTAATCTTCCAACAACGTCACAAGCTCCAATAATTTCCATGGAAGAAAATTCGGTCAACCGAAAGTCACGCGATTCGACTAGGATGGATGATAATCCGTTCTCACAGTTATCAACCTCACAACGTGGTAGTATCAAGCGAGAAAGAGAGCAAGAGAAAAACCTATTTTCTTTCATAAATGATGCACCAAGAAAGAAAATGCCCAGATTAAATGTAGCCGATGATTTATTCGAGCTCTTCGAAGACCCGAATACCCCAAAAGCAGAAGAAGAAAATATGTTTGAAAAAAAACTTGTCAACATAAAAGTAAAGGATCAGAAAAAAAGAAAGCACCTATCTGTTTCTAGTAATGATTCGTCAATTGAGGATGTTAAACCGCAAATTAAATCGGACGTTTCTGATCATGATAGTGACAATGATGATGCGCCCTTAGTTCGATGCAAAAAGCAGGATACCTCGGTATATTTTGAAATTCCAAATGAATTAGCTGATTTTATTGTCTACCAGAAGAACTTCAATGCCAACTTATGTCAACGATTCTGTTTCAGGGGGATGACACGTTCGGAACAACAGTACAACCCCTTTTCCGTACCGATATCGATCTTACTACGACTGATACTGAAATAAACTACAAATCTTTTGTTAAAGTACGTGGCTCAATGTTTCTACCGATGTTGTCTGCATCTATAATTTGTGTCAGTTTGAGAAAATTAATCACAATTATGCGCTTTTATAGATGTACGCTCTGTTTCCGGAAGAAAGATTCAACATCAAAAGAATGACTCCGTGGGAACCGGAAGACGTCATCAAAGCTGACATTTCCATAGAAAAGTCATCCTCAAGTGATGATTCAAATGATGGTTTTCGATTCGATGAAAATGTGCGTCGGAAAGTGAAAGCGAAAAAGTAGTCGTATGCCGAGGAGTTTTTACGTTATTGTTGGTTGGAAAATTTATGTTAAATTATTCATACTCTGTAAAACATTACTTATTTCAAGCAGTTTGAAAATCATTCGAACGATTTCCTCAATAAGTATATGGTATCATATTTATTGGTATTGTTTCTCTAAATAATAAATATTTTATAGTTATAAAAGTTGTAGCACAAACGTTTACTCGAGTCCTAGTTAACCAACAAAAACATTAGATGGACATATGAGAAGGCCTGTAATAATAAAATTCAGTTCGTCATGTATCCGCTGACATCATCGTCGGAATGTTTACTGTTTGTAATGTAGCCACAACTATGTACCGAATGTAGAGTTCGATCCTTTGGACTTGCCACAGATCTTGGACTGTTCCTTGCACTCAGAGATACTTCTTCAAACACTTTCGAACAGTGAGTAGTTTTATACGTCTCTGTTACCTGATCTTTATTCTCATTCTTAGCAAACATCATTTCTAAACTGCATATCACGTTGACTAATTCCTCTTCCAGTTGTGGATCGCATGAGAATGATACCATTCCTGGCTCACAACCAGGAGCACCTTGTAAATATAATTGAAGTAGTTTTAATACAGTGAACCGAAAGTAACAAATTATAATCTCTTCCATATGACTTTGAACCTTGCGTATCCTGCACATTCTCCCACCGTGTCAAAGCTTCTTGTAATGGTTTATAGAGCTGGCGGCGACCCGGATTAAACCATGTGCAGACTTTGGTATCTATTTGAGATTTTTCGTCGGGACTAAGTAGACTCCAGCTCAAAAATAACTGCTTCAATCGTGGCACTATCAAATACGCAAGGTAGAAGACTGACCTCAATTCAGGACGAATTTTTAGAACATAAATTTCACAGTGATGTGTACCTTCTGGGATTAGCATAAATATCGCATCACATATTTGTTCAAAAACAGACTCATCCATCTTTTTTTCGATATTAGGCTTAACGTTGTTGGTAAAAGTCGATTTTGACTGCATCTTTTAATTTCGTCTGGCAGAATTCCTATCAATTTGACGCACGCAAATGACTATCGATGAAAAAGCACTGATTGTACATCAGTGGAGTGAAGATGGAACTGCAGGCTATATTCACAACATAGATTTGAAAACTATCAAAACCTATGACTTCCTTCTGGCTTACGATGGACAATGATTGAATGGTGATTGTTTTTGAAAATAACCAAACAATATAAAATACTTTGTATAGTATTTATTTCGAAAAGTTGTACAATTACTTCTTCGCCGGCTTCTTTGCTGCGGGTTTCTTCGCAGCAGGCTTTGGCGCCGTTGCGGCGGCCTTAGCTCCTTTTTTGGACTTCTTCTTAATCCTGAAGAATGCGTTTGTCCTTAGTTTGTTCCTGACCTGTCTAGCCTTGCGAAGCTTGAACCGGTCGAAGTCGCTCAAAGCCGCTCTCTATTGAAAATAAAATATGCAAACACCTATTAGTTTCAAACTTTACAGTCAATAAAAAAGTTTTGGGATCATCAAGGCGAATTCAGAAAAAATTTGGCTTCATTTATGTGTCAGCCGGCAATTCCTATCAAGAATTTAGGTTCATCATGCGAACAAAAAGGGCATAAGTGGATTCTAAGAGAAATTGAAGAAATATGTGTACCAAATTACCTTCTTCTTAGCCTCAACTTTTTTGGCCCACATAGATTGGCTCCATAATTCATCGATCTTGCCAGCCTCCCATGCTTTGCGAACAACACGAGTTGAACCAGTGTAAGGGAAACGGAGACGGAATTTTGTCAAGTGCAACTGACTCAAGCGCATCTGACCTCGAGGTATGTTTGAAGCTGGTCCATCAATCAAGACCTAAAGAAAAAAATGATTGTCAGAGCCAAATATTCTCATGAAGCATTTGAAGCATGGTGATAGGTATACAATCAGAACTGATGTGATATCTTCAATTATGTATCAGTCGGCAATTCCTATCAAGAATTAAGGTTCATCATTGAATCAAAGGATGTTGTTACAGCAGGCTAGTTCACAAGCTTTAACAAAGAAAGACAAGGATACTCACCCTGTTTTGATCAATGATATCAACAATTGTGACAAGCTTGCCTTCCTGTGGGCCTTCACTAACGTAGGCCACGCGACCCGTCTCAACGAACCTCTGGAACGGCTGTAATTGTAAATAACAATGATTAGTATCGCCGAGTAAGAGTAACATATAGAAATGCATCCACGAAATCGATAGTCCGGAAAACTGGAAACTTTTGAAACGTTTCTGAAGAGTGATCCAGAATAAATTGTAGTCAATGATCTCAATAATATTGCTGATGAACAGAACCGTGTAACACACTGGCGTATGCCATGTGGCGTGCGTAAAGAGCCGATTGTAGGAAGGTTAAATTTCCCTGTGAACGGATCTGTATATTTTGACGACCAGGGCGAGCGTACATTAACACTGTTTTATAGTCGACATTTGTAACGTGATAACCACGTAATCAAAAATTTGCGACGGTTTTATTGAGAAAACTGACGTTAAAAGAAGAGCAACAGTGTGCTTACCATGGTTAACCGGAAGCGAAAGACCTAAAGAACTAAAATGGGAACTGGCCGGATGTCGTCTCAATTCTTGAGGTCAAGCTCAAGTCTGTGGTGAAGAAATATTCGGCTTGTTAAAGGACTCCTTTGCATAGTTTTATAGTAGAAAAATCGGTCAAGTTCTATTATGACAACAAGATAGCGAGTCCAATTTTGAATGAATTGAGACGAAATATTGGAGCCGCAAATGTTACCGTATAATTGAGCTTTCGTTAAAGTAAATCTCGTGGTCGTCGTCAGATGGCATGTTCTGTTAGAATTCACATCATTTCGAATTGCTGTGCTACAGTCAGAGGGCTACAGTTGTACGCATATTGTGTGGGACGACGGTGTTTAAAGGGTAGTGTTAAAGGGTGTGTACGATTTGTTTAGACATGGCGGTGGTGATTTACACCAATTGAATAATCCAAATTAGGGCCGAAGATATTCGCTTACTGTCAAAAATGGTAAGAAGAAATACTTACTACCCTAGTTTTTGATGAGTTGGATCTTGCTCTGTCACTGTATGAATTTGATATGAAATTTGTTGCATGAAGGAGATTTAGTGACAGAGTTACACATTTTTGAAAATTCTTTCAGATCCTGTCCAGGGCAAAGCCTGCGTCTACAGATAGTGGCAAGAAAACTAATTCTCGAAAAGAGATCCCAAAGTTAGAGGATTTCCTTAATAAAAGGGATTATACAGGTGCTTTGACTCTGTTGGAATTCAATGGAAGCAAGAATAACGTTATTAATTCAGATCTGTGGATTGGCTACTGTGCTTTTCACCTAGGGGATTATAAAAGGGCAGCAAAAGTCTATGAGAACTTGAAAAACAGAGAGAATACTTCTGTAGACTTAGAAGTAAACTTGGCGTGTTGTTATTTTTACCTTGGCATGTACCCTGAGGCATTAAAAATCCTAGAACAGGCACCAGAGTCCCGCTTGAAAATCCGAATACTATTTCATTTATCTCATAAAATGGGGGATGAAAAGAAACTCATGGAATACCACCAAATGCTTGAAGATGTAATTGAGGATCAATTGTGTCTTGCTTCCATCCATTACCTGAGATCCCACTATCAAGACGCTATTGACATCTACAAGAGAGTGCTGTTAGAAAACAGGTTTGTAGCACAAAACTTCTCTAAAGACTCTCCTGAAAAAGACTCTTGCAGTCCAATTCCTGATTACACAAGTCACTGTCTTGTCATTTAAAGCAAATCGTTAGATACAAATGAAGAGTGCCTGGCTTACGACAAAGGGTCTGAAGTATACTTTATAACAGATTTGCTGAATAATGTCAGGTATCCCACCCACCATTCTTAAACTATCCTTGAGTCCTCTATTACCCTTTTGCAGAAACAAACTTTCAATGTTAACTTTGATAATTTTCAGACCTGAATAAACTCATTGAATAAGTTTTTTTTTGTCTCCGTATTACTTCTGCAGGGATTACTTGGCGCTTAATGTATATGTAGCTCTGTGCTATTATAAGCTAGGATATTATGATGTTGCTCAAGAAGTCCTTCAAGTTTACTTACAAAGACACCCTGATAGTGCCATGGCAATTCATTTGAAAGCATGTAATCATTTTCGGTTGTATAACGGTAGTGCTGCTCAAGCAGAAATGAACCAACTTGTTGAGCAAACTTCGAATCCCAACAGTTTTGGGCATGATTTGATACGCCATAATATAGTGGTAGGTCCATGCAATATGCATTCGTCTAAAAAAATTAGATCAAAAGTTTGATACCAGTATCTTTAGGTGTTTAGGGGAGGGGAAGGTGCCCTACAAGTTCTACCTAATTTGGTGGATGTAATTCCAGAGGCCAGATTAAATCTTGTCATATACTACTTGAAACAGAATGAAATAAAAGAAGCCTTTGAGCTTATCAAAGACTTGGAGCCATCTGTACCACAAGAATATATACTAAAAGGTGTGGTGAATGCTGCAATGGGGCAGGAGATGGGCTCTGTAAGTTTACTGAGATCAGAATAGAAAATTGTTGAGTTTGTTTAGTGATGAATTTTCTAGCCATAAAAATGTATTTTGGCCACATGCGTTTATAGTCTTTGTCCAGTCGATTTTTCTGTTGTATTTTTTGTGGATCTGCTTCTTTTGGTTGATTGTTCATTTAGTATCCATTAGTTTCTAAGTAAATAGAATTGACTTTTTTTTTTTAGCGCGAACATATAAAGACAGCACAACAATATTTTCAACTTGTTGGATCATCCGCATCTGAATGCGATACGATTCCAGGACGCCAGTGTATGGCATCTTGCTTTTTCTTGTATAGGCAATTTGAAGAAGTTTTAGTATATTTAAACTCAATAAAAAGTTACTATTTCAATGAAGACATATTCAACTTCAATTATGGCCAAGCAAAAACTGCTGCTGGGTATTTCAAAGAAGCTGAAGAAGCTTTCCTTATGATCCGAAGTGAGAAGTACAAAAATGATTACATCTTCATCAGCTTGTTGGCTTATTGTTGTAAGTGTTGAACTACCATGAATATTTCACACCAGAATATTAAACACTGATAGCTGATCCTGCAGTTACGAGATAGCGTGTTAAACGGTAGTGCTATATTATCTCTCAGGAATTGCTCCAATTGTATATCCTGTTTAGGTATATAGATAATTTATCTCCGAGCGAATTCTTCTGTGAGTCATATTAACTAAAATACTCGAACGTATAACATCGAAATATCATTTTGATCAGTCTTCCGATTTCAGGAAATCAAAACACATTTGAATAGTAACTTACTAAGAAAATCATGATGCTCACGTTTGGTTAACCAACAGGCAGTTAATTGAAATGCTGAGTTGAGTTTACCTTCTTTAATAAATTTACCTACTCTAATCGCCATTTTTATAGATATTATGAACAAAAAGGCACAACAGGCATGGGAATTGTATCTAAAGATGGATACGTCCAGTGAATCCTTTAATTTATTACAATTAATTGCTAATACGAGCTACAAAGTTGGGGAGTTTTGGCATTCTGCTAAAGCATTCGACATGTTGGAGCGAATGGACCCGAGTCCAGAACATTGGGAAGGAAAACGAGGAGCGTGTTGCGGAACCTTCCAATACATTGTGGCAGGGAGGCAACCAAAGTGAGTGTAATTCCAACAACAAATAGAAATGCAGGGAAAAAAAAAAATTGCATTTGATTCCGCGAATTTATCGCTGACTTGTTGGCTTCCCTCCGAAGCCCGGTATTATCGATGTATAGATGATTGTGACACGTAAGTTATACGTAGCCACTTACCTTGGCGTTTTCTCATGTACAGAGAATTGTTACCGGACGTAATTCAGCTACTGCGAAACACGAATAACTCGCAGGTAGAACAAATATCTCGTGTTATGCGAAAATGGGCTAAGGACAGCAGGATAAACTGCTGAAAACGCCGTTGAAAACTAGCGCAATCATTGATAACAATCACGAGATATGAATCACCTTAATACTGTCTGCAAAATTTAATTTACCCTGCACTTTGGTGAAGTGACGAGTATAAAATTTAACTCCAATAAAAATGAAGGAATATGAAAACAATTAAATTAATACGTAAGTATAATTATGTGTGCGGGGGTTGATTTCGGAAGACTTGAGAAAAGCGAAAAAAAAGTTATCAAATGTTTCTTTCAGTTAGCGTAATAAACGAAGTTTAGCGATCTCTGCGCTCTGACTTACTATTACCATTTGCAGTCGCTATTATACTTTCTATCTCTTGTTGTTATATCGCGTAGTAATGATGGTCTGCAAATTACAGTTAATTATCACGTCGGTAGCCTTATAAATATCTTTCGTAACATCATCTGTATTATCTTATCGCAATATCTTGCATAATAATTATTACTCCTTTTAACCCCAGGACTTGAGGATTTCCGCACGTTGAACACATGCGATTGTGAAAATATTCCGTACTAGTGTAAATCTTATGATAAATTAATGCAGTGAGATTTAAATGCACCTCACATTCCGTCCAAGATATACTTATATTGGTGAATATAGCTGCACATTCGACCGTTTGTAACTAAAACTGTAACTATGATATATAATATATTTATTACATTATACCTAATAGGACTTCGTTATACACGTTATTTTTGTACTGTTATCAACTAATTTTCAGCCTCCTAAATTCTTCCGCTATGACGCACGCCTTTTTCCCGGTACAAAACTGAACGCTTTCCGCTCATTCTTTTCAAGGAATCCTTTTTCAAACGACCAAATAAAGTGCTTCAACAATCAAACTCGCGTACCGAGCGTATAATAATGAATGACTAATCGCTCAGATACTCGAAGAAAGTCGGTTGTCATGAAAAATGTATTACAAAATGATAGAAAAAAAAAATTATTCGTACAAATTTAGGAAATTTATATTCCTAAGATAATGAATCTAGTTACGAAAAACTCCTCGTACGCGATTCTGCTAAAAAATTTGTCAAAATGTCTTTCATCCTTGAAAAACGGATCGAAGGTTTGTTAGCGACGAATATTAATATCGCTGTTAAAAGTAGCGGTGGTAAGCGGTGTATATGACCAGTGATCATTGATCATCAATCATAAGAAATTTATCATTCGTCATTTGTACAATAATATAAGGTTCTAGCAACCGAATCGTTCCGGGAAACGCTGCGGGGGTGCAACAGCGAGCTCTGCATTATACTTATTGTACATACATACATACTGGCAAAGAACTATAGGTAAGTTTCTATAACATGTATGTACATAACTCTTTCTTTGCCAAGAGAAGTTTTACAGGAAAGGAGAGATGAGATCTACTGTGTGTGCTGCATGGGGTATTGAGCGAAGAAAGAGGTGGTGATCTCGTGTCTGCCTGTCGAGCGCCAGAGTGGCTCGCATAGCAATCTGATGTTATTCTTGTTCCTGTATTCCATACCTACCACCCGAAGATTTGACGTCTGAAGTAGGATAAACGGGGATTCCAAAGTCTCAACGAACTGGAAACGCCAAGCGCAAGGCAGTCTCGTACGTTCGCCGTTTACAGTTCTCGGAATACATTGATCAATTTCAGCGTTCCTTCGGATTCAACCATCTAGTTGGTTTGGTATTGGTATACCATATAACAGCCCCATCGAACCGGACGATATTCACATTCTGAGAATGACTCACGCTCCGTGAAATAAATATGAGAAAAAAGAAGAAGAATAAGAAAAAAATACATGGGAAAGTCGACGGAGCGGGGAACCTTGCGGAAAAAAATTCCACAACCATATCGCATCTTTGTAAAGAAAAAAAATCTTCATCGCAGAAGAAAACCTACCATCATATTTCGAGAATTGTTACATGAAAAATAATGTTGGAAAATCATTATAAATTTTTACTTTCCGATCAGTTTGCTACCATTTGCGTTAAATGAACCGTAAGATTTATTGATATTTATCACTCGGATTCAAATGGTAATTCAACGACAACGCATCTGCATAGATCATCAATTTCCTTAAAATAAAATAAGAATAAAAGAAAAAAAAATGAACCAGCGTTGCAGCTGGAAGGGTAGGCCATACGAGTATAATGCATGTGTAGTCTGACGTGTCTCGGGGTTGGGTTTTGTGTAATTGTTCAACATATACGGATGCATGTGTGTATGTATGTATATAGGTATATTTATCTATACAGCCGGGATATAGGTTCCCCGAAGAAGAGTTGAGTCGTTGAGCATGATGGGCGATGGGGCCCGAGGCGGGCCTACAGGGAATCGTGATACTCCTCGTTACGTTTACAAGAACTGGCCAGTGGTCGCCATCTTGGTCCTTTTTGTCGTCCATACTCGGAATAACGTGATAATCTATCTCTTTGTCGGCGGCGCACAACACCCGGACGAACAAACGCATTTAACGTGTGTGTAGATATAACTATGGTCGGCTACTGTTTTGAATAAAAGAATATAAATTATTGTATCTGACAAACGTTCTCCTTTTTATATCAAATCCGCTTCCCTCTATTGCTGCTCATTGACTGTTGTTTTTAATCAGTTCAGATTAAATCGGTAGTCTAAATTTCACCCTTGCTATACATCCTTCACCTATAGAAGTTGAATTCATTTAATCGTTTTTCAAAGTCCGATAACTTTTCGAATTAAATTCCGATTGGCTCCTAGATAATACCTACGAACGTCATATGAATACAACCGCAACCAATACGTTATCTCGAAGACGCATTACTATACGGACTGTATTACAGTGTCTGAGTACGCGCGAAGACCTCGAGGCAGATTGCGTCACGGTACACGAGAATGACTAATTGTTGAACGACTTTTTACAAAACCGATGATCATCTTCACGTGTATGAAAATACGGATATAAAATGACTTATTGTCAAACGTGTGTAACAAGCCCCGCGTCGCGTCGTGTCGTTTCTGAAACTGATAATCGGTAATCGCTCGCGACTCTTGCGGGTGACTAATTGGAAAATAATTAGTAAATTCGACTCCAATGTTGCGATTTGTTATGCTGGAAAATTAACGCACATAACGCGTGGGTTTATTCGGAATCGTTACACATCATAATCATATTGGATTGCCATGATAAAAGTTTCGAGGAATAACGTCAGCGCCGGTGTTTCGATTAATCGCTGATAACGATAAGATTTTTTATATAAAATTCTAGTCATACTTTTCAGAAAAATTCTTTCTTATTCTTCCCCCGGATATAGAGCATATAATCAAAGTTTAGCACAATTGACAAACTGGAGTATTTCGAAGAAAACGTTTGTGCAAGTTGGGCTTGCAGCTCAATGATGAAATTATTGAATTTCGTAGAACCCAGCTCCACTCTGCAAGATAGATGAACGCGTAGTTGCCTGCATTACATAATTCCTGTTAATCATATTAGTGCATGCAGCGTATGCAACGTAAGGTATACATATAGGCATATTTCCCATTGCAATCACGCATCCAATTAGAGTAACTAGAAACTGTGGTTGATCAAATAATGCTATTGCAACCGATCCGCAGACATCACTATAATGTACGGTCATACATCGATTTTACCTCCAGTATGTATAATTAATTTCGATTACTAACTACTGCTACCTCAATCGCAGCTCCAAGATCACCTGAAAATCATTAGAAGAAGAAGAAACACCATCAGTGACTTAAAAATCGTCATAAGATTTCCTCGAAAGAAAAAATTATCGCTACGTCAGCCTTTCCCTACCAGATCAATATACATATGCAGCATCGCCACCTTTTTTCGGTTACGCCGTATTTGTTCTCTGTATTATACATATACGTCTAGAGAATTATTCGGTGGTGTACATACATGCAGCCGATTCCGCGGAAACGGGTTATCCGGAACTTAATTTCCATATCCGTGGTGTACGTTGAATCACGTGACGAGACAGTATAAATATGTACATAGTTGTCTAAAGTGGACGGGGTCGAAAAAAATTCAAAAAAGAACAAAAATGCCCATAGTATATGTGTATTCATGAGTAACCATATAACCGATGATCCACGGTTTTCACGAGGTTATCGAGAAGGCTATTTTAGGAGGTGCAAAGTTTATTTTAAGAAGTGATTCATGACTCTCGTGGCCTATGGATTGCGCCGCGTGAGTTTAGCCATAATCCGTAAGTTAAATTATGCGAGTTCGAAGAAGTAGCTAGCTAGTCTGTTAATATAAGTTTGTCTCGACACCCAGAGTGAAAACCGTTGAAAACAGTTCTTCAAATATGATTTTTTAAATCTCGAACAAAGAACGGCTGGCATACCCTATAGAGTAGACGGTCGCGTTCTTCAACGATGACTAATATATACCAACCCATACGCCCTCGCATCTCATATGCATACCTCTAGGTTATAAACCAAGAATGAAAAAAACAGAAAAAAAAATCAAATTCGTATAACAACTCAGTTGCATCAATGACGTCTGCAGTGAACTGTAAGGAGAAAAAAAATTTAGAAGGGGGAAAAACAACGGACAAAAAATGAATAATAATCCTGGCCATACTTTTCCGTAGTCTAACAATAAGTTTGCAAGAAATTTTCCGGGAAATTTCTTTGATTGTAAGTGATGTGCAGCTCATTGTATGTATATTGAGGTTCGTGATGTAGATGACGTAGATACCATTTGACGTCATTCTATGACGTATGGATGAGCTCGTTGGTGGCAAGCGTAAAAATGCTAATTTTAATTTTTGGCATCGTTTATAACAATCTGCATAGCGTAGCAACAATTTGCGCTTTCGTAGTGATCACGTGATGATTGCTATAGACGTTTGCACGATCTCGATGTTTACGAACAGGCTTGACGACATATTTAGCTGTTGGCAAAAAACTTGAGACACAGGTGTTGCTAAAAATATGTGGCGCCTGAACGCTTTCGGAACTAGAAAAATGCTTTTTTTTCCCCTGATTTTTTATTTTTATTTTTTTTTTGTCGGCACTTGATTTTTCTTGACATCCCTTAGAGACTTAAAAGGGCTGCAGGCTGTTTCATAAATATCGATGTGACATAATATTTCTACGTATTTTATTTATTTATCGCACTTGTTACACCATTGTAGAATTCAGATGGTTGTAAACCGCACGATGCAAAAGAACGAACACTGCTTTTATTATTTGCATAAGTTTATTTATGATTGTGTGCCAAAATTAATCAAATCGCACAAATTCTTTGGCTTTAGTACGCGAAAGATGCGTCTTGGCATCCAGCATAAAGTTTGCCAAAAGAACTCGTTGTACGTCGATATTTTTTATCTTGGCAATCGCCTTGAAGTTTGCATTGTTCTTACGCTTTCAGGTTTTGAAAGGAGGAAGAAATTCCAACAAAATGTTAGCTTGCAATGAAAAGGGGATGAAATTCTTGATCTATCTTAGTGAAGTTTCACTCCAGCAGGTTTACTCCTCTCTAAAAGTATGAATTACTTCTGCAATTGAATGAATACTCAAGAAAGGTCAATGATATTGGTACAGATAGTTAGGGGAAAATCAAATTTATTAAATGAGAATAAAAATTAGAGACATCGTATGGAATGAAATATCGCATAATTATATTTTAATTAGGGTAAAAAAAGTGAGGAAATTTACACACAATTTTTCCAAGAATTTTTTTTTACAATTCAACACAATATGTATATTATATATGATAATATTAATGCGGTGTGCCGTTTCTCTAATCAGTTTTCTGGGAATCGTATGTATACGATAATAATTTGCTATCACGAGACCGTTTAGTGAGTTTCGCGGAGAAGTAGGTATATAGGTATATAAATAGTATCTACATAAATTTTCAAGAACCACTTTGACGCCACTTATTTACATACCTATAAACACATATAACTATATCATATCGATAAACGTGAACTAAATAATTCAATTCTGAAAATTATGCTAAATCCATCTCAAGTAGCAAACATCACGCGATGTAAATACATATTTTCACTTTATTTGTCTGCGATTAAAAGAAAAAAATATCATCGTAATTAAACATAAAAATTTAATAGTAATAATTTCGTAAATCCGATTCCAGCTCATTTATCGCTGATGTTAATTGGTGTACAGCTGGTTGTTATAGCTGGCGTACATGATACATAAAAGATAATATATAGAATTGCGGTTTACAATTGAACGGTAATTTTCAAGTCGTTCACCGTTAATATTAATACCGTTGTTCGTGTGAATCTGTATACCTTCAGCATATAATTGCGACCGGTCGATAAATAACACAATGGTCGTTTACGATGATCCTCTTATTGGTAGAAGCACAATTAAACGAACATTATTATAGGTAATTATAATCAATCCTTTGTACGACTCATGGACTTTCAATTATTCCCAAAATATTATTGTTAATTACAAACCATTATTAACTGAATTCAATCACGTTACAAAGCATTTCGTGTCAATTTGATCAGAACATCCTACTGGGTATTTCTTTGTTTTTTTTTGTTTCGAATTTTTCAGGGCATAGCAGTGTACGTTGAATTGCTAGATAATCGCGTAATTTCACTTTATACCGAATACTGTTTCAGAGCGTCTACGTGCGCAAATCTAACATCGTCCTCTTCTTGTAAAATGGACGAAGAAGTCGCCAGGATTTTCGTCGGTTCTTACAATGCATGTGTTTAACGCGACTTGATACGCAAATCCACCCACGTAATCCGCCTACGTAAACCCCCACGCAGTTACAATTGATTGTATGTGAAACAGCTGCTTGTGTAACGCGAATGCGTAATATAAGAAGAAAATTTGCACGTGACACGTTAATTTCCAGGATAATGGAATCGCAAGTACCGTAAAGTTATGTTGTGTTTTTCTTTTCAATTTACATTTTTTAAAACTTTATATACTTTCATTAAAATCAGGCAAAATTTCAAACTCTGATGTCGTATACAGGTGAACAGCTATATCGTGATAGATATAGTACAGCAGATAGGATATTTCTGATTACTCTTTGAACGATATAGATTTGAAAATTCTCAGAGCAAAAGCTGCCGCTTGCGATGATGTGAATCTTCGGTAATCTCTTGTTTTTCAGCTTTTCTTTTTTAAAACTCTAAGCCTCAGGTTGAAAGAGTGGGAAGCGTGTTGACGTGAGCTTAAAATTCTAACAACTTTTTTTTCTTTCAAATCCAAGAATATGAAAACAAGATAAATTCCAAAGCGAGTGAGGTGCAGAAATTTCAACTGAAGAACGGAAGTATAAGCTCTCCCTCCCTCGATGACAGCTGGAATTTTTTATAACAATCAAAAAGGTCTAACTCGAATTTGGAGAGGTTCGTTGTAACCGTAACCTCGATGAATAAAATATTACCGAGGATCATAAATAAAGAATCTGCGATGAAGTCGAGGCGATATTTCTGTAGTAGGATATGAATCTCCGCATCAAAAAGTCGTCCAAATCTTGTTCTCGATCTTCTGAAGCAAACTACCAGTTGATTTCCGGAAGACGTACGTTTTACGTATGTACATCAGGTTTGCGTTTCAACCGTTTGCAAAAAACAAGAGCAATAATTATTTAAAAACTCGAATAAAATACAAACATACTTCATCTCGTTCTCGATTTCAAATAAATATAAATAAATTATAAGAAAAAAATGGCACAAAATCAACGAGGTATATCTACGAAAAAATTATTCACAGAATCACGATTTAGTACGAGAAGAAAAATGTGCATAAACAAATTTCATATGTAGTACGTTATATAACGCTTATATTATGCACGTCGCACTTGACTTTGAAATTCGTAGACGAGCAGTCTGGTGGTGGATGGACCAAAAAATATATATATAAGTTATTCCCGAAGGCCGTTCTGTTTGTGCGTTTGACACTGTAGATCAACAGGTGAACGATTGATTTTTATTTCATCAATTTTTTCTTCTTTTTCTATCGTCAGACGAGATTACAAACGAATCGTATAGTCTATAATAATCACGGGCGTCTGGTGCTTATTTTTATGATAATTATCGCCATCGGTATATTTATTATATATTCTTTTGATCCTTTGAGCGAACTTTTAGAATGTCGAAACTGACTCGTTCTGTGAAGTCAGCATGCATTAAGTCGTTATATCTAATCATCCGCTATCAACGGTTAACATACAAAAGAGATACAAAATGCGTAGGTATTTTATATGGTTGTACATAACATGTACGTACATATCCATCGTAGTAAGTGCCTCTTGGCATACGTTATGTAGTGTATACTATAGCTTTCTTTTTTTAGAACATTATATCTGCAGACACGTAGTCGGGAGTCGCCATAATTTATATACCCGGCATTTCTAATTCTCTTTTTTTTGTTGTTGGTTTTTCTTTATTTTTCTCTTCAACCAATTCAACCGATATAATTCCAAGAAATCTCCGAGATCATTTTAGTATCATGTAGTTGTCTAGCAAACACTTCCAAGGAAATCTATTTAGCTAAGGTATTATAGGATAAGATATACGCTAAGATTTAACTTCTTGTCGCAGAATTTACAGTCACTGTGCCAATACTGTCAAATATAATTGTGTTTATTCCACGCGGTTTAATCTGCTGCCAGTTATTATTGATAATGACAGAACCGTGGTGCGAATAAATGATGAATGTATATGCAAAGATGTGGAGATGATTGATCAAAGTGTAGCAGCGGCGTTTGGTACGGTTTGGTATTGAATCTGCAGCAGTGCTCGCGTCTAACGTTTAAGCTTGCCAAAGATCAAGCAGCGCGGCATCATCAGCGGCTAAATAATCGCTGGCGTTATATACTATGTATTTAAAAACGTCTGTGCAGCTGAGGTATTCGTCTATACAGCAGCATGAGTGCGTCACTTAAGCGGAAATTTGAAAATAGAGTGCCTAATTCTTGAAATCTGGGTCAATTTGGTAGTCTAGTTAATAGCATGAAGTGTCAGATTCGCGATACACTAAGCTCGCGAAAATAGATTTTTCCTTATTTTTAATTATATTCATTCAAGCTACCTCATGGTCTACTGGATTTGAATTATTATAGTCAACAACTTTCCCAAATTAAACGTAAAAACTTTGCTATTATAAAGCAAACGAGACTCGAACAATTCCATTCTATATGAATAAAGTTTAATAATTTCTAGGAGACAGATAAAATTTATAAATTTTTCAAAGATGTTTTGTCATTTGTTAGACAGTTTCGTAACGATGAACAAAACGTGCGATATGATAATTATATGCAGGTGTCTCTGGTCTTGTTTCTCTTCAATACACATCCGTTCTAAAAAACCCGTCGGGCATCGCGGTCACCTTGTTCAATTTCCACGAGCTATCAATTTCACGGTTATATGGCTATTCCTTGAATATATTTGAGAACGTATAGGTAAATACTCGCTTTTTTAGTTTCAATTTTTTTTAGCCCTGAGGTATAATACCACATGGGGTTATGCGGTGTTCCCTCCACAACCACGCATGGATAAATACCTTAATTGAGGTTTTCATTGGAAACGAAATTTTTTAGCTGGAAAAAAAACCAATATTTTCCTTAATGATAAACTCTAATTATTCGTTATCGTACCGCGTGAAGCTAAAATTTTAATTACGCGTAACATATACGCGTATTTTATCTGCGGTAAAGTGAGCTTTTATTCTCTCTACTCCATCATTATCGGCCGTATATCAACTGGTCGTAAAAAAAAATATAAAATCAAAATCACAGTAACTCGTTTTTGACCTTATCCAGATGATATATTTGAGTAAGGTCATTGCTTTGACGATTGATTGCGGCTATTATCTGAGGTAATGAATATCAACGAATATATTGTTTCTTAGAATTTGAGATATCTATTAGTTTTTTTTTCATTGCTTAACGGTCACGTTTTTTAAATTGCAGACTCGCAAATATATCACTTCATTAGACAGCAGCTGTGATAAACCGGTAATTTAGAGAGTTAATTCCGAGAATAGTTTTAAAAATAACACATGTTTGGGTAAATATTAAACATGAAATTCCGATCGTTGATTTTTAGAACGTATCTATACACTGCGCACAACAATTAAGGGATCACTCGAATTTTGTCGTAAAAAAGACCCATTTTCAAAAGGGTGTAACTTCGTCGAAAATGAACGGATTCCAATAGAAAAAATTGGGATCTGAAGCTTGAAGCTTCGACTTCAAAACTGTCATCCTGCATTTTTTTTGTGCACAGTTTTTTCTGAAGTTTGGCAGCCCTGAAGCCATGGATGCAGAAATTTTGCGTTTTGCTTTTTTTTTGTACCATGTGCACCGTGTGTGAAGAAAATTGCACGGGGATCGTGTCATATGGGTTTTGTAGCTTAAAACTTCCCCTTCAAAATGCTTTTTTTTTCATCATCGTGCGATTTTTCATTACCGAGTAATTCGTGTTTGAACCGTTGACTGCACTTTCGCAAGTTGGTGAATGTGTGTAGATTTGTGACTTAATAATTGACGTGGTTTACGCGATCTTAGACGGCCGTCACAAGTGTTATCCGGAAGGGGACAATTGGGCAATAGTAAAGTGAGCGAGATTTATTTTGGCGAGTCATTATCATTCGAGAAGGCAACACGAGATTTTTGATGAATATAAGATCACCGCACGAGCACTGAGGTACCCGTAAAAGTGTCACGAACTCACGAAAGTGCAGTCGACGGTTCAAACACGAATTACTCGGTAATGAAAAATCGCACGATGATGAAAAAAAAAGCATTTTGAAGGGGAAGTTTTAAGCTACAAAACCCATGTGACGCTATCTTCGTGCAATTTTTCCGACACACAATGCACATGGTACAAAAAAAAAGCAAAACGCAAAATTTCTGCATCTATGGCTTCAGGGCTGCAAAACTTCAGAAAAAACTGTGCACAAAAAAAATGCAGAATGACAGTTTTGAAGTCGAAGCTTCAAGCTTCAGATCCCAATTTTTTCTATTGAAATCCGTTCATTTTCGACGAAGTTACACCCTTTTGAAAATGGGTCTTTTTCACGACAAAATTCGAGTGATCCCTTAATTGTTGTGCGCAGTGTAGTTCCGAATAATCATTTTCAAATACTTTATCATATAGGTATACTCAAAACTGGTTATAGGCGAATTAAAAGAATAATAATTCTCATCGTATCATCTCATTCAATTAAGTATACGGTTGATAACCCATACATGTGGAAATTGATATATCACACTTGTAAATAATTCTATATAGGTAATTCGCGACGTATTTACCTTTTTTAATTAAGTAATATTGTGAAATAAAAATTCGATGATTACTAACGTTACGTTTTAATTATATAGAATTTACTTGACTTTATCGTTCAGCTAAGCGTTCAAGTTCTAAACGTATCGTTTGAACCCTTTTACTTTTTTCCATTTCTTCAATCGTGTCTGATAGATGCGCCATGGTTTTAAAACCATGATAGTGCAACTGCAGTATACCTGATATTTTTCTTCTTCTAATCAACGAGATGTTTCGGTATATCGGCCGTTACAGAGAATGATGAATCGACGTACTGTGGATGATTTAGTACGTGAGGAGTTTAAAATTGTGTCGAATAAGCTCGAAGAAGGATTAAGTATGGAGCTGAGCGGAAAGAAACCAAAAGAATCAAATCGAGTAATAGGAAAATAAAACAAGGTAAGAATCGAAACGTAAAAAAAAGAAAATTGTATGAAATGAATTTGAATAGAAACAGAAAAAAAATAGAAAGAAAGAGACGAAAAATGAGCGGTAGCTAATGACGTTACGACTTAAGTCTCGAAATGAGATTTTAACTTCCAAATTCTCGGTACGTTACGTTCCAGAAATTCCAACTTGTTTGGCCGCTTCAACGCCCGACTGTAACAGCAGCAGCAACAGCAGCAGCAACTTGCTTCCAGTTTCTCTCTGGTAATTGAAATCTCACGAGGGGCAAAGAAATAATGGCCATGATTCGCGGAACCCAAAGGAGAATAACTCGAGAACGGAAGACGCTTTTGCAGAGCTCGTATATATGCATATACCGATGCTGAGATGCTGATTTTATTGCTGATGCTGCTGATACTGACGCCTCATGTATATACCTTGCCTCCAATTATTCTCTCTTTCCGCCAATCTCACTGCCGCAAAATCCCCCGCTCGCCCTTCATTCCATCAATTTTTGAACTTTCAAGGCCCCAGGTGATTCTCTGAATGAAGAGCCCCATATTTTCTGCCACGCCAATTTTTTAACCATCGATCTCCACGATAACCACCACCACCGTGTTATTATAAGTAATACCTTATTACTGCTATGGTGATCCACGTGCGTGAGATGTTCGTGAATAATATCATACGCGATGCGCGAATCGTTTTACGATTTGTGTAGAAGATTTCTTAGATCTCGTTTTCTTTTTTTCGGATAACTCATTTAATCTTATGATTGAGGAAGTTTTTTTGGAGCAGAGAAGACGTTTTTCTTCATGAATAAGCTAATTGGGAGAGTAATCAACTTTTTAACCCCATTAATCTCTGAAATTTTAACAATCAAATTAATCGAATGATATTTTTTGTTTCTGTGCCTCTGCAAGTATGGAGAAGTATACGATAATCGATATTATTCGAATGAATGTATTCGTTGTTTGAAATTTATTCAATATTACCATAATTAGTTCCGCATAGAATTTAATCATGACCTACAATCGTAAGACACGTGCGTGCCGAATGAAAATTCTAAAGAAGACTGAATAAATTATCGCAATTTAACGAGTTCAGAGGTGTTTGTAGCATAATAATCCGTAGAAATAATTTTCAGAAATAATGATTTTCCTTATTCAATTAATTCGCAAATAAGGAATTACCTACTCAACACGATATCATAATACCCAAATACTCTCAGGTATATGGATTAATAATGTTTGACCAATTGAAAAAATCTCATTTTTTACAAGATCACTTCACACAACCTTCAGATTTTTGTTTTGATTATATTATAATTTAACTAGTTTTTATAAAATTATAGCCAGCTAATTAAAAAAGACAGGCACATCACGATTAAGGATACATGTACTCATTAGCACAGTTGACCTTACTTTGTATATTTCAAACCTTGCATTTGCGATTACGTAATAGTGTCCTTCTGTAAAAGTAATTATCGGGGCAATTATAACTAAGTTTATTTAGATGATACGAGGGCGTCTGCTATTCTCGTTGATAATTGCTCGTTGTGCTATATCTCCATAGTTAAATATAGAGCACATGTATGGTGCATGTGTCAATTAATTTCTGGGAATAGGTTTCATATAATTACATCTAAAGACATATAATTACATCGAAATAACTAGAGACCAAATTATTTTCATTTAAAAAGAAAGAATGTACAACGCGTACGGAACTTAACGCTTAATTGTCCTAATTTCCTTTCTGAAAAGAAAAGTAAGTGATCGCTGTTACACAGGTCTGTCATTTTTAACAAGGAACATTATTTTTTTTTTGCAATATCCTGGGAGGTATGTTAATTTTATTTGAGGGTGCTGAAATGCGAGCCTCTTTAGCTCAGTGGTAGAGCACTGGTCTCGTAAACCAGGGGTCGTGAGTTCAAACCTCACAGGAGGCAGAAGGGGGATGCTATTTTGCGGGCTATTTCCTCGTCTTCGCGATAGCCAGAAGTGGTGGTTTCCGTCCTTTCGTCATCAGGAATTCTCCTGAATAGGAGGGACGCGCCATCAAAGACTAATGAGATCAAGAGGGAAAGAGCAGAACAGCGACTTTCTCAGAGTAGATCGATTTCATCGTTACTATTTATACCCATGCAAATCGGGACCTTTGACCTTTTTTCTTCTTCTTCGTCGGAACCTTCACATTTCATTTGAACAACCGTGGATCTGAAACATATATATATTTTTTCTTCCATTCGAATCACCTTTGCGCGATACGCCCTTATGCCAGGAAATTGATTGAAAGTCCAAAAAGTGCGGGCTACGCCCTTCTCGTTTTACATATACGATATATGGTGTGGTGGAGATGACGGGTAATTGTTAATTTCACCGAAGATCCTTTGAGATACGATTTTAAACGGAATTATCCACTTATAATATCGCCGTGAGCTGCGCTAAGCTGGGGCCGACGAAGGTTCGATTCCTGCAAGTCGTTACCCCGGTGAGCACACGTCTTATATACATGCAGGTATAATACAGCGATAGCAACTTTAACGAGTTTTAAAGAAACATCGATTGTTACGAGAAGGAGCTGAGCCGCTAAAGGGCGAGACCGTATAATCAGAAAATCGATGTTATTACAGTCCAGCAAACGGTCGAACGGAAAATATCAGCTATCTCGATTTAGACATCGCTAACAAAGATAAACTAATCGAACAAAGTAAGAAAAGAAGAATCAGGAAGGATAACGTTTAATTTACTCAAAGAGATACATTTCTTTTGGACAAACTAGATGTCATCGACTTTCAAACTGACAAAATTGAGATATCTCGATAGGATTTGGCCGAAGGATTCGTGTTTCTGAGGTCGAAATACATGGGGACACGTCAAAATACTACCAGAGAAAAAGAATAGGTTTTCGGCTCAAAAATCGAAAAAATCCAAAGGGTACCTTAATCAAAGGTATACCTTAGATTTTTGTCGATTTTGGGGTCAAAAATCAACATTTTTTTCAATCGGGGTTCTAGGATATTCTTACGTGTTTTGAGTTCAGGAATCCGAATCTGAAAGCCAAAGTGATCGATCTATAAAATGGATCAAGTTATCGCCAATTTATTATTCCAAAAAGCAAAAAAATTGAGTTATTTCGATAGGTTTTAGTCGTAGCTTAATTTAGTCGGCAAATTGGTGTTTCTGCAAATAATTAAAAAAATATTCAATGTTTTGCCTTCGACATCGCCAAAAGTTTATTGCCTGTAGCCGTCAATCTTTTCGATTTTGGCTATGAAAATCATGCTCGACAATCCTACAGGAATCAATCAAGACATTCCTTTCCCATTTATCGGAGAAAGTCGGATTACTAAATTAAATTCTTGGGGTCTCAAGAGCCGGCGCTACGCGCATATTTTTTGTGAAATAAGGGGGTAGCAAAGAATTGGTGTATTAATTGGACCAAGGCACCTGATGCAGGGATAATACAGAGGGATGGTTTGGATTTAATACGACAGAGCGCTAGTAAAGGATGGAATAAGGATGGTGAAAAATCAGTCTAATAATAGTACCGAATATCTCATTTTCTGCCTAAAAAATAGCAAAAGTACAAAGACTTTCAAATCGCTAATCTCGCGATTATCGTGTCGGGTTTCACGAGAATTGTCTCAAGACTTTTTTTCCCATTGTACGTATAAATATATATAAAGTGAATTATTTCCCGTAGCCGGGTGGTCGACCGCATCCGTTTTCTCAGGAATTATATACCTAGTATTGAGGGATTCAGCTGTCCGCAGTAAACTACTGACCGCAAAACCAATCTCAACTTGAACTTGTCCTGAACAAGGAATAACCGAGGATAATAATGGTGAGTACATCTCATACTCATACATACACCCGTCTGCAAAAGTATGGATAAAAAAGTATGGAAAAGAGATATTTTCAATTTCCGAAAGATCAAAAAAAATTGACAAAGACTTCGGAGCTTAGAAGATATAATAAAAAAAAAAAAAAAAAAAAACCACATGGCTTCTAACTCTCTTCTCATATATTCACCTTGTCTGAATCTATACAATAATGATAGTTATCTCCAAATCATAGGTAAGGGAATCGGAGAGCACGCGCATGGATGCGATGTGACTTGCTTCCAAGAAGGTGCATATCCATATTCTATAAATAGGTGTAACAGGATCAGAGTAACGCTTTAATTACCTGGAAACTGATCGCGACTATAAAATTCGAGAGACACGAATACACGTACATTATACCTATGTATATCATTGCGTCATACATCCTCTTGTCGCATGCCCGATCAATGACGTCACTGTTGAAATAAATACGTTCACGTGGGTGGTTTGCAGGAAAAATTACACACCCGTCCCATTTTGATTCACATTCACATACCCGTGTAAATTGTATGAGGATATAATCGAGGAACTCCTCAATCCAATCGAGATGAACTTATACTTTTATAAATACCGGTGGCCATATACATGTATTAACGCACCGCTGCACATCAATCGGGAACAACATAATTGTGTTCTCAATCTGTTGTACAAGGTATAATAATCTCTATAATAATAGTGAAAAATAATAATGATAATGATAATGAGTCACAATCTACGACGATTATATATCTCGCGATTGGTAAACTTCCTTTTATATACGTAGGTATATGTTACCTGTACTGTGTTTTACCTATATAAGTATATACACACGATAGAATTGCATGTGATGTTGACATCGTGATTAATATTATATACCGATGACGATGATCCCGTGAGACGAAATTGGTTCTCACAATTGTATATATGATATTATATTCAACCTTGGTGTGGTGTATGAGGAAGATGACAAGGATGAAAAAAGAGGAGGGAAAAAAAAGGAAGAAAGAGTTCGCGCATTGATCGGATGAAACGCGTGCATTCAACGTTCATGTACTTATACAATACTGTATCGTGAGAGATAATCCAGCTGCAGGGAGGGGAAATCTACGTAGTGGTTATAGAGTGTCGCGTGTGTTACGGGTTACATACTTTATACGTATCTTGTGTCGGGATGACACTCGTATACGAGGAATTAGGCATTAAAACTATTTCTGAGAATATTTTTTTCAATGCTTTATATGTATGGATATTCAATACGTTGTAAGCATGAGCGTCAAAGTGTGACGCGTGAATTTCCTGCTCTATTTATCGATATTATCAGTTATGAGGACGTCATAATCGCGCATAGATCAATACCACGAACGTCAAGTGGGTGCAGGAGATTTATCGATGTAATGATGATTGGAATAAATGAAATGAATGAAGAAAAAGAGTTTGAAATATACCTCAATTTATATACTGCGCAGCATCATATCTTCGAATGAACCTTCACCGCGTGACTTTGAATTTATGATAGTCCTCGGTGCAAGATCGGTATATGGTGAGTGACTCGATCACGTAAGGCAATCAGCGTCCCTGATGTTTAATCAATACATTATCTTCAATTTCTACATGATCTCTAAGACCTCTAAGCTTTCCTGGTAATGCGTCACGTGGACCGATTTATATAAGAAATGTTCAATCCTTCCGTGAAATGTTATTGACTTCAATCAGCATTAGTCTAATTTTTTTTTCAGTACTTGTGTCCGGTGACAACGCAACTCGATTACCAAAAAATTGATATATCGATTCTCATAAAGGAGAATAGAGAAATAAGTGATCTACAAAACTAACGATCGGGGGACCATAAATGAGCGGGGAAACGGTTCTGTTATACCACTAGTCTTCAGAGATCAGTTCCATGAAATTTCTTATGCGTACTGCATGCGCGTTGCTGGGCGATTAACAATCAGGGGAATCAAATTTATAAGAGGAACGGTTGGGTTAATCGAGGGCAGCTGCGATACGGAGAACATCGGGACCTCCGCTGATGCGCATACGGTCCCAGAAGAAGAAGAAGAAGAAGCGGATCCGACCCCGAGAAATCCCACCTGCATACGTCGTCTCTCTTCAAACCGATCCGATATACCATCCCATATACACCATGACATCCGATGCAGTTTCGCTACACAAGCAACTCCGTACAGCTGGGGGACTCCAAAATCATTATGATCACACAGACCACGGCCAGCTTCATTCACAAGGTAACAAATGCATCTACGTCTGTTATAAGGTGCGTCAAAGATCAAAAGTACTTTTTGTTCATCACACCCGCACGAGAATCACAGATCTTTTTTCGTTGCATCTGCGGAAAGTAGAATTAAATTGAAAGTGAATTATTACGAGACGACACAAAAAAATGAATTGAAAAGCTTTGTTCTTGCTAATTTCTTTACTTTTTTGATAACGTTATCTGGGCTTTTGATCGACCTTCAGATTGATATGAGATATCGAAGATTTTTTAGTAAGACAGGTATTTCACTGAGGAAGCGAGAAAACAAAAAAATAGATTATCCAATTGTATGGGGATGATTTTTTATACGTATGCGTAGAAATGTTATCTCTGGAAATTTTTGCTAATCTAATTGTAAGCATTTATTATAAACGCATTTGGACGTCACGGCGCAATTATTGTCGTCGAATATAGCTTGATCATGATATACAGTTGATTAAATCCCGGGAAAGTTAATCCCAAGTATTAGCCTGAAAGATGTATAGGAGTATGATAATAATTGATAAGCTCTATGCCGCAGATTTCCCGGTATCCTAATGCGCTCTCCGCTCATTACATAAAATCACGATAACGTTCCGCTGATCTTAATCGTTTCGCGGCGCAATACTTTATGTTTTATGAACACGCTAGAAATTCGATGAACCTTTCAATTTGCCGTTTTCTATTTCTTCCTCGTTGGCGATTTTTTTTCTCCGAATTGTTTATAGACGAATGGAGCTGAAATCTCATGGAATTTGGGAACCAAATTTGGGTTTCAAATTAGAGGAAACAAAAATTTATGTAAGTACAAAAATCTGTACTATAGGGAGTTAATGTTTTTTTTTCGGTTGTCAAATTTCTTTTTTATTACTGCATCGGAATATCACGTTACATTAACACAATTACAATTATAGTAATACATGAATTCATTTTTCGGTACGGGTACATGACACTATGACAAATTACGATAATTAGAATTGCGGTCACGCATAAATCAGGAAAAGTACCGTGTCTAAAATTATCAACGCCAGTTACGTTGAGCAAGCGGGTACGAATTTTTCCATACCATCTACTCCACGAATTGCTATGAACAAAAAAATTCCACAAATAAAATAACGTGATGCGAGTATAATGGAGTGTACGAAATGAATTACAGTCATTCAAATTATTTTACGTACGTATACAGTAAAATTGTAATGGACATAGTTTACGTCATTCTTTTCTTTTGTTTTTTTCTTTTTGGGCAAACGCTATTCACGTATTTGTGTCGGCAAATGAAATTCTAGGTATGAAAGAATTATTATACCAGCTGCACGACGATCATCTGAGACTGACATGAGCGGTCATTGCAATAATTTCCGTATATGCAGGGACAATAAGTGGAAACTGGCCACTCCAAACGCCGTGCATGTTGAGTTAACGCTAGTCAGGCGTACAGAGTGGCCAGTTTCCACGAACCGTCCCAGTATATCGCATGCGACGATGTCCAAATTCTAATTACAGGGTAATTAACTTTATTGAATTTAAGCAGACCCGAATTCACGAAAGAAAAAGTTTTATACAGAATTTCTGAAACTTTCGATGGAGAAAAAAAGTTACAGTGCCAATAAATTTGACCCAGATCTTATAGTCAAGGAAAGGTTGAAGGTAATTTTAATTTTTCAAATGAACTGTTTATCATTGACTAAGCAGCGCACTATGGGCAGTAAAAGAATAATAATCTTACTAATAAAATGTATTTTTCAATGGTCATACGATTTTCAAGTAAATTATACGTTGATAAACCTTTGTCGGTTCCTTTTTTTTTTTTTTTTCAGGGTCACAAGGTAAATATGATCATTGATTTATGAAAGATCGATACAACAATGATACCGGTAGCTCGAGATCGTAATCAAGACAAGAAATATTACTTAAAGTTTTCAACACAATTATTATCACAGTGATCGTAATGCTCGATAGATAAAATTATGCCCATATTATGCGACTTGAAATTTAAAAAGATAGGGATCGGAACGATTGCAGAAAATTTGAAATCTCCGAGTAATTCGCGTGTCTGCGGATTTCAGAATCCTTCTCTCGATTTTATCCCTCTTTTTCTTCACCATTTCTCAGAGGGAAAGTGCAATGTAAATTTCATCCCGAAAAATGTGCAAAAAAAAAGCCAAATAGAAATTTCTGTTGCATTTTTGAAACGGAATCGCGAAAAAGTAGGGTCTGTAAGTTCGTTTCATTGATAAAAATTCTGAAATGTGATATCGAAAGGTTGATCGTGGGGTAGTTTTTCACCATGCGAAGCACCCCTGGATAGTGGTGGTCTCTGCTAGTGGAATTTCGAACTAAGCGCATACCTCAATGTGATCCACTTGAGCAGCAAGTGCGTCGGACGCTCTCCGCGGGTGTCGACCATTGGGAGGGGTTACTCTAAAGAAATAATTCCTGAAAGGCTAGAAAAGAATTAATAATAATGTGAAATAATAATAAAATGAAGAGTTCAAGTTATTGTATTTTTTTTCATTCAATAATCTATAATTTTTTACGCGAGTGAAATAAAGTTAATTAAGATTTCGATCACTTGAGAAACGTATATTGGAGTGTTTCTACAGCGTCGCTCGTCACATACAGTGAAACAACTCTATAAAAAATTGAAAAAAAAATATATACAAAACGAATATTGTTAACTTTCGCAGTTGCAGTTGTTTGTTTAATACAAATAAAAAGAGAGGACATCGTCAATCTTCATGAAAAAAATGAATTCATTCGAAAAAAGTGGAATAAGAAGAGACTGAAAAGGTACGTGTGCATCTAACAAACCAAAGAATAATTAGAACCAAAAATTCGTCCCTATTATTGTACATCTGGTTCAAAACTATAGCATGAAACCCACCACACATTTAAGAATGAAGAAGTTAAAACCCGTCTGATGCGACGCATGTAGATTCTATTTCCTGGATCAATTGCTGTTCCAAAAAAAAAAAAATTGCAATGATCCGTTAGTTTGTTGGATTCAGAAAAAAAATGCAGATTCAACTAAAAATTCGCTCGCAATATATTCGCTGACAATGAGTGGTGAAGTAAAAATATGTTCTGTACACTGATGGCACACGCGGTGCAAATTGCGAATTGAAATACAAACACGACTGTTTAATGATCAGTCGATTTTCTACAGCAATGATGTTTTTCATTTTGCTTTTTACACAATTTTCAGTCCAGTATAAATGATGTTATTTTGCGTTTCTGCGTCCGCATGAGATGATTTTGCGAGATCTGTGCGAGTCGCATGGTAGCGCGCGCGTAAACAATTTTTATCATGGATTTTGTTAATCTTTCTGAGAATAATTCAAGTGTTGGTTTTTGTATGATACGTATACCTACGTATATAATATATAGTACGTATGTCATTTCCAAGTATTGATCTAAAGATACATTTAAAAGAATAATATCGCGGGCGTGCCAGAAACGCTGTAACAACCAGCAGCTCACTTTATATTATTACCTATATAGAAAATGCAAACACGTGGGTTGAACGGTATGCTCATCCAAACAAAGATAGATATAAATGTATATAATAAAATTTCGCACACATGGCCATGTACAGCAAATATTGTAACACGGGGCATCGCTACATAATAAATGCGCCATCACGAGCAATTTATTCAGTAGACAAAAAATTACGCTCGATTTGTTTATTTTATTTTATAATAGGGTAAAAAAATGTTTTTCGGGCGGGCGTATAATCGATTCGTAAATTTTACAGGAGTCAAATTTTAGGAGAGAAGTTTTTTCTTCATGAAGCATTCTTTCGCATCAACGTCACGAACCTCAAAAAGATGGTTTAATCTTTTTTTTACAACAATTTCTGTCAAGTTACTTTATTACTCGCTTATTTATTAATCCGTACATGTAATCCAAGAAAAGAATTTTTTATAGCAATAAACAGTTACGAGTTATTAAACTCTCGCCATCAAGACGCAAGGCTATACTTTCAAAACTGGCCTATTTACACAATTGATTTACAAAGCATGCGGCTTTATGATCGACCATATACAGGGTGTCCCAGAATTCGCGCCAACTAAGTACGTAGCGTTGTTCCTCGTGAAAAACTAAAATAGGGAAGTCGAGGTGAAAATGTTCTAGGTCTGACAGGTAAAAAGTTACAGGGTGCCAAAGTTCCGCCAATTGGCGTCTGGAATAACGTCGGTGTGCCACCAACACACTGCTACGCCCGGCGTGTTGGTGGCACACCGACGTGACGGTGCACGCCGATTGGCGGAACTTTGGCACCCTGTAACTTTTTACCTGTCAGACTTAGAACATTTTCACCTCGACTTCCCTATTTTAGTTTTTCACGAGGAACAACGCTACGTACTTAGTTGGCGCGAATTCTGGGACACCCTGTATACCATATAACGACGTACTTGAATTAGTGCAATTGAATCTTTTGACCATATTTCTTTTGTCCTTTAATTTTTTGCACTTCCTGATCCTTCGCTGTATGCAAAATACGTCGTTTTACAGACCATACTTCATAAGTGAATATAATGTCGGAAAATCGAACATTACTGTACCTATATTTTTATAATGGTCTGATGAACTCCAAAAGAGTATGATATACCATACGGCTCGTCTTTTTATTCCACTTTTTATTCCCAATAAAAGTAGACGATACATTTTTTTGCTCTATTCATCATCGATACGTCAATGCATACGTACGTTTGTCGATCGTTCCATATATCTATGTATACATAGGTATGTACGTGAATAAATATAGATATAGATACATACTTATACATACTGCATACATACAACTATTTGCTTCTAGAGAATAAAACCGTTAACATCTGCAGGCTTCGCATGGAGAAAGCTGCTTTCGAAGTATACACGTATACATATAGTATATAAAAGAGTATATATGTATAGCGTAGTGTATATTATACATAACGTACGTATTGTATGTACACAACATAGCTGTACCCGTAATAATAGCAGACAGAATGGAACCTCGATTGAAAGTCCGCGGGTGAAAGGAAAAAGTAGAAAAAAAAATATATCGAATTGCAAAAAGGTATCCGTATTGTATCCTTCCATATAAAAGCGAAGCTGCAAATGCAGGACAAAATTTTCGTCAAACTTCGAAATACTGTCTCGTATAGGATATGATCGAATAGAGCTGAACGTCAAACCACATGAGGTTAATGAAATTGTAATGTCCGTGTGTATTGACGATTTTTTTTTACTTTTAACACAGAAGTACAACGATTTTATGTGCGCGAACGGGTAATCGAATTATGATAAAAGTCCTTTTTGAAATGAATCTGTATTGGATTTCAACGAAATTCAAACTTGGTTTATTTTTTTCAAACAATCGTCCAAAAACCCCGCTGACCACATGTTTGATGCATTTTTTGCATTCTTTGTTATCCGTTTTTCGGGATGATTTAATTCAGAATAAATGCTATTTGCATTTCACGGTCCATCCCGTAATCGAGAGCGTGAAAATTTTAATCCACATTTTCACGATACTATATGAAGTATCTGGGTGTTATAAATAACACCTCTACATCGAGGTACTATCACTAGTATATTCTACGAATGAAATTCTGCAGGAAAGGAAAATTGATTTTTGATTCTGTACGTATAGGTAATACGATCGCATGTTTGGTGATCGTTTCTGGTTATTACGTGACCCAGTATACACGAATTACCGCGAATATCGTTCGAATATATAAATGAAATGATATTAATTAATGTCAATCTTTAATCGTTACAACAGTTCCCCGAATTTTTAATTTTTTCGTATAATATGGTACATAATTATACTTTCATGCACATGTACCGTGTTGATAATGATATTAGAACGTGTTTATCTCTGATAAAAAAAAGCCCTATAGCCTTAATCTCGGTATATGTATAACGAGGGTAGAGAAAAAGAAAAACTGTAACATGAATGAAAAAAATATATTACATATTATATTATACTCCATATATCTAGGCGCCCTGTGCGTCGCATCGTTCTCATCAACTGCACAGTCACATGTCATGTTTTATGGTATTTAATAATGTTGGTGTAGATAATAAATATAATTTTTCAATGTGACGTTTCTCGTGTTGATTGCTGGATTGATGATGATGTTGTAGCACAGATCCGATACTGCAGCTATGCGCATACACATATTCATAGACCTTGATGACATCTGCCATCTTTAATCTTCCATTTCCCCACGTTATTATCATGTATCGTAATTATCGTTACCACGACTTGTATATGTGTAACTCCACGTATGTGTATCATGGCGCATAAATCAATTTATGATAACGTATAATTATTGTAAAAGTCGAGCTAAAATTATTTTCCGTATACTCTTATACATTGAGAGCCTAGCGATTCAAAAATACTAGATAAAAAACTGATGGAATATACCGATTATCTTTGAAACTATTTGAAAAAACAATTATGACTATATTGCAAAATCTGAGATAAAATAGGAAACGCGTATCATATAAAATATCACACACATACGGAAGACGATCGGTATACGTATACAGTCAACGCTATTTCGTTACGTTCTCAACGTATAATTTCTTCCCAAAGCTGCACCGCACACACAAACTGAAGAAACAATTCTTCTGTAAATTTACGAACACATATATACGGATAAACTATGTGTAGAATACGTGGAGAAGGAGATAGAGGATAAAGGAAAAGGAGGAAATATCAGGCGGAGTCGCGACTCGCGAACGGCTATACCTATATGTATGATAAAACAAGAGAGAAAATCGCCACAGCCAGGAAGATTGCTACAGGCAAAGATCCTTCCCAGAATTCCCATCGGCGGAGAGAGGATCTAGACGAAAATAAAAAAGCATTCGGGGAGGGATTGGGGAATTAATTTTGGTTTTTACTTCACAAGGATGCTTCTGCCTGGTGCTTGCTGATGCGGTTTATATGTATGTATAACAAAACCCCAAAGTCTTTTGAGTCTCGGACTTCACAAGTTCTGCAGTTCGGCCTGCCATGACCAGTTTCTCCTTTAATCTCACGTTTGATTCGAGTTTCAAGATGGCGGTTATATGGCCAAAAGGCAGCAGCTGTGTAGGCTAGGTATACGACGTATAATTAGTACTTTGATCAGAAATCGAATCGATTTAAATTTTCATTCCGTCCCAATGTTTAAACCTCCGCGATTTAATCAAAGTTTAAGTATAGATCGGAAGGATAAGAACCAGGAGGGTGTAGCTTACAAAAAAACTGTATGGATATTCTGCTGCTTACGACGTGATTTTTTTCTTTCTTTTATATCAAATCGCCGAGGACATAAAACAGTGTTAACAGCAACTGTCTATTGCAGCTGTTGAAATATCCGACAATTCGATTGTTCTGTAATTCCGCGATAAATTGTTTACTTCCAATAATGGTTGTAATAATTGCAATTACATAGAATTCTGCGAAGCTCTGGAAACATAAGATATCAGTTTCATAGCTCCGACATCGACGCCTTCATTTGTTGTCTTAACAATATTCAGATTTCATCTGTAATTATTTGCTATTCGATTATCACGTTAAGATTGATGGCTATAATCAGCCCCTTCGGCCCACAAAATAAATTCTAATTTCAGTCTTGTTATAAAATCTTCTATCGTTAAAATGTATACAGCCATGAAGCTCTCCATGAGGTTCATAGAGATCGAAAAAAAATTTTTTTTAAGTTGATTCAGATCGGTCAATGCTTCCACATATATTTTCATGATGCTTGAAAACTGAGGGGTCGTTTTTTTCTGCATCTGCGTGTGCATCATTTTATCGCATCGTTCAAGCGTTGTATAGTTTTTCATTGTTCCTATAGATTTTGCCTCGCTCTTCCGATATCCTGAAATAAATCTGTAGTTTATTGTGTGCCTTATATTCATATTCGTATGCTGCACCCTAGGCGCAAGCTTATGTACATATAGGTGTATATGCGCTGACTGTATGGATAGATACGTTATATCTGCAACGCTTTTATACCACGCCTATGCGGTAGAGGCACACGATCCTGGAGCCGTCGTCGTCGTCGTCTTCGTCGTCTACCGTATAGCGATCTTCCTGGAAGTACGTTCCACCCTCCGGACTGACTCGCCCGGAGCGCCCGATCGCAGGCTCTTCCGAGAAAGGTCTGGCCCTCATCCCGTCTTTCTCTCTATCCTACCTCTTTCTCTTTTCCTCGCTCTCTCTCTTCTCTTCCTCTCTCCCTCCATCCATATACCAAAGCGGCAGAAGTACCAGCACCACCTACCCTACCTTCCAATTCTTGCCTTTGTTGACCAGTAAATTGTTACTCCTGCAGGAGGATTCCCTGTAGTTGGATCCCTGCAGAAATTGGATCTAAACATACCGTCCCTCCTGCATTGCCTGCCCTTTCTCTGGAGCAATATAATACGAACAGATGCTTCCCGGAAAACAACCGCAACTCCCTATCTCGGAATTAAAGCGACATACGATATACGTGTACGTGTTTAATAACTCCTACTCATTCATCTCCACGCAAATCATCTAGTAGCATTCAGGTACACTACTTCGTTTTACTGCTCGGTGCTGATGATAATCAAAAAGGGAAAATTCAATACGTCCCCAGGATCACTTTGATGTACACGTGAATATAGATATGGACAACCTACCCTCGTTGTTTCCCATGTATGGAGTGTTGTAAAAATATCGGTAAAACGTTTTTACCTGTGTATAATACGTAACTCTGATCAGTACCATAAAATTTATTATCGCATCGCCACGCATTCGGGATTTTCAAATCACATTCGATAGCGCCGCAGGGGCGACGAAACAGCGAGGATATCTTTATCAAAGAGGGAAAATCGAGACCATTTGAAACACGAGCGCAGTTATGTATATCAAAATAACATTTTTCGAAATTACGAATTCTTCGAAAAGGTGCCAACGCCGTACGCTTATCGAGTTACACTCCTGACTCCGGAACCCTTGAAGATCCTTCAATTTGATGCGCTCAAAAACCTCGGAACCTCAACCCACCCTTTTCACGTACATGTATCTTATGATTTTATATATTTTTCTTTCCCCTTAGAGATTTTTTTTTCTGCTCGTATCGTACCTTATATACTTTGTACGCCATCAATAGAACTTTGACACGCTTTATATACTTTGGTATTAAAAGCTCTCTCGGCACCACTCGCGAATTCAAATTGATCGGATCGTGAATAATTTGATGCCTTTTCCCCCAACTTTTCAGAATCATTTTAATGAACTTTTATATCGAATCAAAGCTCTGATATTAAAGCACACGCTATTCGGCAAGAAAGATGGAACAAAAAAAAAGGGAAGACGAAGACAAATATTAAATCGCTTTTGAAGTTAACTTGTAAAACTTTTACCAAGTATATTATAACTCGGCGAGGTTTTTCCAGAACATAAATAAAAGAAAGAAAAAAACAAAAACAAATAGTAATAATAATTAGGAAAAAAGTGAGAAAGTTTTTCCGAAGTGTGTTGATATAATCGCATTACAATTCGAGCTGACAATATTGCGTGCCGTATCTAATCATCTTCTTTATTTTTCTCACCGTTGAATGGATGTAAATCGATATAGGTAACCGGGAAATGTGGTTTCGAAGATATGTAAAAAAAGAAGATTACAACATTCTGTGCCGAGAGCAATAAGGTCGGACCGAGGTAGGGTATCTCGCAATTAAGAGCCAAAGTTCGAAGTTGGAAGTTGGAAGGGCTACCACATTGCCTGTAGGAAGCGATTTTCCGGGAAATTTTGCCCTCTGGAAATATATAGAGTGGTTTCACTCGACCTCGCAGGAAAAGGGATTTTCAATACTCCTATACACACTCAACTTAAACCTATGGAGAAGCGAGTGGAGGAGACTTCGTCTTTTCTCGGGACTCAAAAGGATTTTGGCTTTCATATACTTACATGTTCTATAGTCCTATACCTATATAAGCCCGCGATTATTCCCCCGTTCCCACAGGGAACTTTACCTTTCGATTATTTCCTGGGAATTCTTTCAGCTCTCTTGAACAATTCTTCCTTAAATAACGAGATACCTTTATCGATAGGTATGGTTTATGAAAACCGTTTCCGACGAGCTTTGATAAAATGTTTATTAAAATGGACGGCAATTTTGAGAAAATATTTCAGCATGAAATGGCCGATCCAAAAACGTCTTACCTGTAATGCATTACCTGTATAATACCAATTTGAACACCTGTAAACCAGCAGATGGAAAGGACTACGATCATCGGGGTCGTAATTTATTCAGTCAGTCCAGCGTTTATCCCGTACCTTTTTCCTTAGAAACGATTATTAGGTCCGTCAACGCAAAATATGTGGTACAAGGGGGATTGGTAGGTGAATGTATAATGAGCGCATACATATATACATTACGATCCTTGTACCGAACTTTTGCAGACTACGATGATATACATTTTTCTTTTCTCATATTTCTACATAGAAAGTCGATATTACGTGACATAAAATATTTGAGTAACGGTATTAATGGTTTCGAAGGAAAATTTTTATACGAAAATGGTTAACAGGGACCTGTCGCCATAGGGACTTAAATTCAATATTCCATATTGTCGTGTATATCAGGTATAACATAAGCTGCTGCTTAATATGTTATATCAATATTCGTAGAAAATGGAATCGATGGGAAAATGATAAAATTGGAATACAAGAGCTCTGCGTGGGCATTGTATCATTAATCTACCTATATAGAAGGGCAGTTCATTGTTCGTATATGATTTTGCATATTAAAGTTCTCGGAAGTGAAGTTTGAGTATTTTATTACATTCTATATCGTTATTTTTGCACATGCATGCTTCCACTGTGTGTAACTGAACGGCAATTTGTATTCAGAATTTTTTTGTCCAGTTTGATTTCTTTATTCGATTTATTTTTCAATACTTTTATTTCATCTTATCGTTAACTCGAAATAGATTTCCGAGAAATTTCGGCAGTTTTTAAATTCTATATGTGGTCTAATGCGGGTTGGGGAATAAAAAGCGACGAGATCAGTTCTCAATTTATAATCGGTAAAGGTGGACGAATAACTAAAACCCCTGTAATTAACGTAAGTGGTGTAGTTGGATGAAAAAGAAGAGGGATAAAGAGAAGAAAAAAGCCAATAAAAAGAGATAGCAAAAAAAAGAAAGAGGAAAAAACACGAAGGGCGCACGTAAAAGTTATAGCCGAACCGGAAGCGGAAGTCACTCGTTTTGTATGAAGGGGACAACGTGTAACCACAATAACCAGCCGTCATGTTTACAATAAAACCGCGAAATACGGAGAAATAAATAACCATGTAATACATGCCTTCTTTTATTTTTGCACCAATTATATCCGAGTCCAATAATTACGTTACCTTATATATATAATCAAACCGGAGGATGTTGCGCAACTTTTAGTTTATGCATTTTAAAATATCCTTCGTACTATAGTCAACCAATTTTTACTTGCAACATTGATCAACCGAGCAAAAACAAATCTTTTTTTCTAATTTTATGTTGTTTTATTCATTACACCATTAACGATAATATGGTAAATATAAATCTCTTCATGCATATGCAGGCGATTTCCATTCATTCACCTTTGAGCCGCGTATAACTGGAGATCCATTATGCAAAAAAAAAAATTCTGTTAATTTCTATCTTCAACTTACGTACGTACGTGTGATTATTCAGCGTATTACCCGATAATGATTGTTGCACTGTACAATTATGCATTTTACACTCGAGGAGTAAAAAACACTGAGGATCAAAGGTGATCGAGCTGAATATCCCATCGCTTTATCAACTATTATCTATGAAGAACTTCTCGTTTTTCTCTTTAGTTTTTCTTGAACAACCCATAAATTTGCCGTTTCCGTTTCGCATCACGTCGATATAACAATTTTATCAGAAGTTATGAGCCCGATCAAAAATGTTGAGGGAAAAATCATTGGTAATCTTTTTATTCGCTGATCTTGCAAAATTCGTATATAATTCCCGGACAAGTTATAACCTAATTCACGAGCTTCTGAAAAATTAAGCAACTGCACAAATGAATATTGCAAGAACGCAGCTGACGGATCATTTAGGCACGACAACGACGTCGTCGTCTTCCGCTGCCGCCTGCTGCTGCTGCAGCTGACTTTGAACATTCTTCCGGTGAGATAAGAACTTGATTACGTATAGCAAATATAACCAAGGACGTGGTTGTGCAAAGGTCATTTCCGTCGATCCCCTTTTTCATTCTAATTGACTGCATAATTATCGAATAAATGCACATAAATTCCTATTATACCGTGCACCGAGATCTAAAAAAAAAAAAAAATAAAAATAAAAAAACAAATTGGAGGAATAAAAAAATGAAAATGACTTTGCGTTATCGCAATTTTGCAGGTATATAGGTATGAGTATATGTGCTATAGGAATACAATGTCCGCGAGTCTCATTGACCCTCGGCCTCTTCTTTATAATTCACATAACCCTCGTACCAATGGAATTACTGTGAAATAAAACGCCTACATATCATGTATACGTACCTATACCATGAGTATGCATGTTGGCGCGTGAAGTGCGTGACTCACAGACCAGGTGTGCGTTAGCCATCATCTAAAACTATCATTATATCCCGCATATATCATCGTAAAGGAATTGCACCGTTCAATCGCGACGAATATGCAATCTGAGAAATATAATCGCGCTCGGCAGACTCGGAGTCAAAAGTTTCTCTGCGTTCTTACAAAATGGAGGTACAATAAATTTTTTTGTAGGAAATTGAAATTGAAATTTGAATCACACGAATGGTTCAGCTGGGTCATACGATTTATATCCTCAAAGAAAATAAATTAGTCAAATGAGCAGGAATTGAAAAATTCTGATCAGTCGGAGGGATGACCGATAAATTTGTTTTTCCGCGTGTGATGATTAGAAGGATTAAAAGCGTGATCCTATTCTTTGTTTTATCGGCTAAACTTTTTTACCAATAACGTTCCAATCTTCTGTGATACACGGGGCGAAGGAGCTCACGTTTCACGAATAATCTATCCGTGTGTACCTGAGGTAGTACAATAATTATATCTTAGAATATCCGATATCGCGAATATTGATTTCTCATGTATAGAATTGTGCGCGTGGGCGAGGTTGAACATGTGATTGACATCAGCTGCTGGAAAAACTTCGAATTTTGTATGAATAATAAAAATAGGTATTATACATCCCACGCATACAGAAACGCGAAGAGTTTTATCATGTATACCTAACCTGACGGAATTTGATGTTTGAAAAGAACAATATCAATATTATTCGATCCAATAAAAAAGAAGTTATAGAGAATGGAATATTATTCAACTTTTTTTATCAAACGTTGTAATTGTTTAATACCTCACCACCGGGTATATTCATGAGGGATATGAACTCGCCGTCGCTTTTTTTCCCTTTCCTCTTCTTCTTTCTTTCTTTCCCCGTCGACGTTCGTCTCTGCTTCTTTCCTTTTTACCCTTGTCGCAGCCCTAAACTTCGCTCCTGCTTCTCCGCTCCTATGCAGGTCTCGCTGTCTGTCAGACCGTCTGCATCGCGTCCCCTGCTGCATCTGTCCATCCGGCAGGTATATACCTTATAATACTTATAAAACAACTATCAGGAACGGACGTTTCTGTGTACCCCGATGTGCATAGTTATAAAGTCTGGCGTAGGTCTGCATCACCGTTTTTACCAGGTGACAATTTTTTTTTTTTCACTGATGTTCCTTGAAATCATATCAGCGTATCGTTTAGAAAAATTGTAAAATATAAATAAAATTAGAGAGATGATAAGTAAGGGTATGGAAATTGTTGAGAATTTTGAATAAAATCGAAGTGTTTTTGTATAGCCTATCGAGTGGGTTTATTATTGGCAATAAATCTATAAAATATTTGCCATTGTGTTTCACGCAAGACCATATTTCTTTTATTCTTATATTCCGTGAATTTTTTTTCAAATTTCGACACCGTGTAGACACGGTTTGGTATACACGGGGCTTCTTTGACCCGAAGGCATCACCTGGTCGTCGGTATACCGAAGTGTAGAATTTGAAAGCAGACAGAGTTGGAATCCGGACACCTTTTAATGTAGGTACATATATTACATATTGTACGTATGTACCTACATCTCTCTGTAAAGGTAATTTATATTGTAAAATTCCTTGCAGGCTGCGATGCCTTTTGCGAAATTTAATTTTCTCGATTTGAAATTTGAACACTACAGCACATATACATTATGACATATATCGTTGATGCTGGTATAGCATAAGCTGAGCTATACGGTTGGTCGTAAAAATGTGAGTTTTCGGAAGGTCGTTTCAGCCCCTAGCTCCAAGAAATTTTATGACCCTCGGAATGGCGGCTGCAGTAAACGTGAAAGTAAAACGTCTGCAGTCATAACTACGAGAGTTGCAAAGATATGAACTGAATTGCATAAATATTTTTTCATTTACTTTACGTTGTCTCAATCCAATTTAACTGATGGTAATTAGATATTTAATTGGAATCGTAGGAATTAGCTCCCTCGGTGTTAGTCGCATTTGAATACAGATGCAGTAATAGAGATTCTGGAATATCGTATTAAAGGGTATAGAATAATTATGTAAATTTGATAGAAATGTTCACCTGCAGGACTTTGACTCTCTGTATAATCACCGGATGAAAACTTGTTGTGAAATTGCATCAGATGTCATATGGGGTGTGAATTATTCATCGACCTACATTTCTCCTCATTATACATTAAAACTTTTAGTTAGTTTTACTGGCGTATAGGAATCCGATAATAATGATTGCAAGTAAAGCTCGAATATCTTCAATTTGCATTAATTGCAATAACAATTTTTACGTCCTCGATAATTGGCTTTGAATAATTATATTTCTTACATAAAAAATTACTGCGTCATCGATCGCGAGACTTTGACACGTTTTCACAAATTTATCAAAAAATAAAATGAGAGATAGAGAGAAAAGCCGTGTTTAAATTGCTTGTATGTATATAGCTGCAAATTCTGTAGAAGCTCGAGTAAACGATACCGAGTATTTATCACGTACACGTACATACTCTTACATTTGTGTGATCTTTCGCTTTGAAATTTCATTAAATAATTATTGTTAATTCAATATTCCCCCACCCCTATAATTCTCAGATTCTCCCCACTCCCTTCGTTAATTTTAATCCCCACCATTTTGTCTTCTCACCCCCCACTCCGCGGGGGTTACATGTGGCTTTTCTACCCGTCTGCATTGTGCTGCCCTCATGTTCGCGTTCTCGCGGTAATTATAGATTCATTCACTCGCGGCAGCGGACGGCAGTCGCTCGACGTGGTTCGAAGAGGAACGACGTCGTCTGAGGGTAACGTGGTTGAAAAAAATTATTATAAAACCTGGAGCTGTGATTGTGTCAAAAAAATTAGATGAAACGTACACGAGGTTTTCAAACTGCTGGTATGAATATCAGCAGAGAATGAAAAGTGACTTTGTGAAGTAGAGTATAAAAAAGCGGATGCAATCTACTAGATTGTTCGAAGGAAATAGAAATTATACGTAGGTGTATAACGTGTACGAGACAACGTATGATAACAATATTAATAGACAAATAAAGTGATAGTTGTTTTTATTGGGTTAACTAAGGTTTTCTTTTGTGAAATTGTGCTACATTCGATTGGGATTACGTTCCATGATCACATATGATACCTGGATTAACTTTCTTCTATAAATAACCCTGTGGTAAGGAATTTATCTTGTTATTTTTAATTGCTGTTTGTCCCTGTTTTTTTTTTGTCTGTTTTAATTTTATCGACGAATTACGATGTGGTTAACGTGGATAGCACCGAATGACGGCTTATCACCTTCATGAAATATAATCAAGGCCAAGAAATTATTATTGGGCAATCCTTGCATCGTCTCTTGAAAATTTTAAACCTTGGCAAACATCTGTTCAGAGGTATTGGAAAGTTAAATTCCCGCAATTTAAATGAACGTGAAATTCGAAGCACATCTACATCCGGACGTAGTTTATCTGGCTGTTGAAATTCTCTCCCTTTAAACCTCGGCATGCGGTATTGTAATGGATCGTCTCTTTAATGTTTTTTTTTATTTTTATATACGAGATGATAAATTCGGAATTCGTTTCATAACTGAATTCGTCTGACGTTTAAATACACGTCGCATTTTTCTTCTCTCCCTTATTCGTCTAATCATTTTGCTAGATCACTTTAATGTGTTCTAGTAAAAATATATTGGTGAGGATAATGAGGTATGGTTACTTTCATTCTTTGAAATCGCAAAGGTCTTAGAAGGAACTTTCTCTCCTTGGAAAATGAAACGCCGCGGTGCCGCAATTCCTTGAAGTCTCCCACTCGTAGTAGTTGAGGCAGCAATACCAGCGGCAAGCTAAGCTTGCAGGCTGGCAGCAAAGCAGTTCTTGAAAAAAGAGGTTCTCTCGCTGCATTCCAAGCCTCCGCGTTTGTCTAACAAATAGGTAATTATTGCCTGGAATTGTCTGTGCAACGCGTTGGAAAACAGAGTCTATCCGAACCTTGCCGTTTTAGGTAATCCTCATCTTCCTTTTTATCCTCCTCCATCTCCTTCTCCGATCCATCATTATTGCAATCGTTGCTGAACAAAAAAAAAAAACGAATCTCTATTTTAATTATGCAACTTTTCTTTTTACTATGGGTGTATTTTTGAGTTCATACAAATGAAATCAAGGAAATCATAAATGTGGTTATCAGTTATTATTTAGGTGTATTTGTTATCAGCTGCGATGTTGAATATACCATATTGCGTGTTTGATGAGGATTGAAATCAGTGATAAAAGTTTTCTCGAAACGTCGAATAAATTTTGCTAAAATAGATTTTACATTATACAAATATAGGGTACATTGTAGCAATAAGAAAATAATACAATTTCCAACGTAAAGACATCACACATACCATGTTAATTTCATTTCTTTGCTTATGATATTTTTTTCTTTTTATCGAGCGCCTTTGGTATTTGCCGGTGAACGTGGAATTGTAATAGCAATAAAGTTTTACTCGGAAAAATAAAATTCCGCGAAATCAATTGCTACGCGTCGTAGGTGTATAATTTTGACCGAACTCGTTGATATCAAATAATCTTTTATTCACGTAAGGCTGCCGCGATGATGATCGCTTCAAGGCCCTTCTTTCCATTAATTTTCCACGAAGTATTTACTGCAGCTCTCTTATTTTTCCATTCCCTTTAACAGTTTCGCTCTCTTACTCGAGATTAATAATCACATTTATTGCGTAGTTATGCAAATATTTTCATTAAAAATGTTTTGTCTTCCCGAATGAACTTTCTAGCCTCGTACTTGGACTAAAATTTTACAGACGTGTCGATGCACGTCGGATCAGCAAGTTAGAGATTAGCGTGACGAACCACCTTCCTGTTAGACGAATACTCTGTACGAAAATATGACAAAAAAGCGGTGAAAAAAAAATCAAAATCATTTGCACGAATCACCTTTTCAGTTTCCGGATCCAGCTGTCCTCAACAAGGAGGATTGTTCGGAATATTTCTACCGAATCGCATGAAATCGCTTTTTGGAATTTTATCGAACCCTCGGAATAAATTTTGCGAAACGATTTGGTCACTTCCGATTAGTCAGGAAAGTTAGACATTGAGTGTCATCGATTTCCATGTATCGCAAAGTTGCTCACGCAGGAATTGACAGTATAGGACGTAATAGTTTTCAAATATTTCGCTGCAACGTTCGAATGCAACCATAATGCGCTTGTGCTGAATTGGCAAAGTGGAGTAGAAGATTTGTCGGCGTTAACATCAGTGAGTGAAACTTGGAGGTGGTGTTGTGGTAGTTGGCCTTCTGGCTTTGCCACATTTTATTTTATTCGCGTACGTTCGTTCGTACTCGAGGAGAGAAGTCTATAACGCGGTTCGCGGAAGTTGTATTTCGCACTACTCTCTTGAATTACGACGAAATCGCACACTGTTACACGTATACCGTTTGTTCGTACATACAAATACATGTTTCCATATAATAAAACATACCTACGTATATGTTTTATCAACACAACTTCCAATCGCACACACATTATATACACGACAAAGTAAAGTACCTACGCTTTGCAAAAATCCAATACGTCAGACACGCGCCTTTCTGGTATATATATCGCTGTAAAACCAAAGAAATCTCCAACGCGTCATCGCACGACGTATGTGGGTACTGTCTTCCTTTTTCCATCACAATCAAGTGCATATTCATGTGTATCTGTGCGTAATTACATACGTACGGTATGCGTGTGAATTGCATTTCTGTGACTCGTCGTCGCGAGCTCATAATACGAGAATTTACGCTCTGATTGAACGCGCATGTGTAGGTATTATATAAAAAAAATTGCAACTAGAAATAATGAAATACAATGTTTTTAATTGGTGATAATTTCTCGACAAACTGATGGAAATACAATGGAATATTCGCGTGCAATGACAACGATATTATATTTTCATTTTATACTGTGTGTCGTGATCCGGATTTGTTAAATCTGTCATTCTCCGAATGTTTGAATTTTTTAATAATCGTCAAGAGTAGACCTCGACAGGAGTCGTTTCAATTTTATTTTATATCAAGTTTAATTGAAATGTATAGCTTGTATTAAAAACACGTACGAATGCCTGAACATTGTTAAAATATCGCAGAGCTCTGTTTGCTAGCGTTTCGCTATACTCGGCTAAAAACCAGAAATAAAAAGAAATACATATGTTGCGTGAGGTGCGTGGGCACGATACGTTGTATAATTGGTACGAATCGATCGCCACTTTAAACCCCTTTTTTTAATACCCATTCTATCGCTTCGCAAAAGTACGTATTAGGTAGGTGCTCGTCAACGTTCTTGACCTCACATTGTCTGGCCTGGTAGCGTTTGACGGTCAAGGCTGTTTAAAGAGAGACCTTTAAATATTTCTAATGTATCGGAATTGTTAACCTTCAACTGACATTATTTATTAACATCGACACGTACAGGGTACGCAAATAACAGCGAGCTACGGAAAAATAATGATCGCGTCATAATCGTTTGGACGCTAATAATCGTTAGTTTTTATTAGAATTTATGAAAATGTTTAATCAGCTTTTGGAGGAAAAATCTTTTAATTGTCAGTGCAGCGTGACAACTATACGGAACTCTACATGTACGTATACCTATAACACGGAAAGTGTGATTGATAGATCGAACCTTGAAAGCTTTATCGCAGAAAGACCAGAATAAATATGAAGAATTTATCGGAGTACCGTACACGAGATCGACCTTTGGATCGATAATTCCTGAATTCTTAGGAGGTCAATTACTGTGGGTTTTATTGTCAAATAACCAGAAACAGGGCTTTAATAATTCACAGGATTACTCCGCGTATAGAACTGTGAGAACACAGCCATTTGATCCGGCTATGTTATTGACAGTTATATTTATTAACTGCGCAGATTTATACTCCGCGTTAGCTCGTTGTTGAGTTGTTGTTTCATAAAACAGGTATAATAATAATTTTATTTTTTTTGTTTCCTTTCTTCATTTTTTTAATACCCAAAGCAGCGATTCTTGGTACCCTTCGTATATAAAAATTAATTAAAAAACGGTGTCACCAGAAAGAATCTCACCGAAAAAATACCGCAAAATTGTAGTACTATATCTGATTTTTCTGAACTTTATTCCTGCACTATTGCTTGGGAAATACAGAAATATGTAATCCAGCACGGCTTCACAAATTCCGTATAAATATAGCCGACACAATCATGAGGGGGAAAAAAATTAAAAAAGAAATAATAAATAAATGACAAAAAAATCCATACCAGTTCTAAAAAGGACGATTATTCGAATTGTTTTCGCAGAAATTCTTTTAAAATATATATACATATAAACGTGTGGTATTACATGTAATGACGTAGAATGTACGTGCATATAGATATAAATGCCGATATACAATACATTTGAACCTGCAGCGGATTCCGTTCCAACCTCGGTTCCAACCCATGATTTTTATTTTACTTTTATTTTCATCATCTTTTTTTTTTTTTACCTCTTCTCTGTTTCTTCCCAATTAGGTTTACTTTGTGTGGTTGTGACGTGGCGGTTCAAGTATAGCCATGAAAATTTGATGAATCTGCATAGGATATTTATATTCACATCCTATACCCCTATTTATTCTAGGAACGACGCGAAAATAAAATATTCATATGCATGACTGATGATAGAAATCTGATGAAATTCTATTTATCTTAGTCGGTATATTCAACGACAAAAGGAAAAATCTTATGTGCCGCTGATTTTTATTCGGATAATCCACGCGAGGAACATCCCTTTGTTTAAGTGCACTTAGATGCGGACAGCTAACCGGCTATTGATGAGTTTTCCAAGAAATATTTTTGCAAAACTGGAAGATTGTGGGTCGGGCCCATCTTTTTAGATTATGAAAAAAGAGGAATTGACGGTGTATATAGTCTGCATATTCTGCTTCTTTTTTTCATATCCTTAATTTGATATACCGTTAAAACTCTTTATTCCGTGTCATTTATTTCAGCATTACATTATTTCTCCGAACAATTCAATGTTATGCAAATATTTTTTAATTTTCTTCTTTTTCTTTGATTCACTGGTTATTACAATCTTTGGGAAACGACAATTGTTATCTACCCGATCAATGGCCGTCCGCATGACAAAGAATTCCATAGAATGCATCGTCGTTTGGACGGAGAAAATTAGATTCAGTTTCGAAGAATACAGTATTTTTTCTCTTATATGTGCCGTACAGAATTTTTCCGAGATTCTTTACGTGCATACATAGAATCTATTTACTCGTGAATTGTCGAGAGAATTGTTAATAATATGAAATTTTACCTATAATATACGTATACAATTTTTGTAACTAATTTTTCTTGAACATTTTCTATGTTACAGACGATTATCGTGAGCTTCATCATATAGTAGGAGATGATGTCTGGATTCTGAGAATCGTTTGTATATTCGAAAAAAAGGAAAAATGTTGACTGTGATGTGCCCGAATTGTCGGCACCGATTCTCGGCGCCTGGTTGTTGCAATTCGACGGGTTCTGTCGTCATGCCAACCTCAAATATGGAGCAGTTCACGACCTCTTGTCATTTGCACCCTTCGGCTACGTGTTCTGGAAATTACTGCACGGGCGCAAGTGGAGATTATCTCGTTCCAAGAGGTTACTTGAGCGGTGGAGGATGCGTGATAAATGCCCCAACGATTATCCATAGCCCAACGATAGTTCAAGGAATCGGAAACCACCAACCGGATAACACGAGTCAGAATAGACTCGCTAATTTGATACTCCGTAGTGATCAGCAGCCGCTAAATAGTCAAAATAATAATATTAACACAAAAATTTATCAGGATCAACAGAGATCACAATTTGCGTCAGATAATGACGCAAGGATTCCGTCCCACTGCCAAATCGCAACAACCTGCCACGATATTACAGGCGGAAGCGTATCGATAACCACACCTAGTATACAATCTGGAGGTTGTGTTGTAGAGAATGTTGACTCGGGAATTTCTGTGAAAGCACCTCGGGTTCATAGTATAGAAAGGCCAAAGGAAGATGAGCTAAATTTGCAACATATTGGAATCTTCCAGAACCCACATCCAATGTTATATCCCCCTCCAAGTGGTTGCCAGGAGCTTCCTGGAACGCGGAGAAGTACTTCCATCGATGAGACGATACCAGGAAATACTTCAACTATAAATGGAACGCCCCTTGCTGGTCAGGGTACCGCTAGTAGTTTGCGTCCCGAAACTTCAAACGTCTTCGATTTCAAGGTGGCCGACAAAAATGAATCTACCTTAGATTGGACTAGGACGAAAAATCCCACTTGCGAAAAGGGCGAGGAACTTCAAAGGTGCAGCGTCACATTTTCCGCCGATTCTAATCGAGCAAATATTAGCGCTGGACTTCAAGGTGCGGCCAATTTCAACCTTCAAGCTTCTACTACCTCCGTTAATAGTAATGATTCGGGTATCGCGAATTGCCACGGAATATCATCAGGGAATGGTACCGTGATTCAAGTAAACGCTACGCTTCAGCTTCCTCTGAACATTGAAAATTGTACCGTAAGCATAACAGCGACTGCGAATACTTTGCCAAGTTCGAGTAGAAATGTGAGGAACAACTTTAACGGAGGTGGTATAGTCGGAGCTGACGTATCGTCAGGATTTGGAAGGGTAGGAATTGTAAACGTTTGTGACAGGGACGATGACAGTCCAACGACACCTGTCTCATGGGTTTTACCCTTTCCATGGGGTATGAATGGAAATACAGGTAACAACAGTAGCGATTTGGAAAAACTTAGTTCGGCTCAGAGGGTGTTACAAATGTCAGGATGGTACCACGAAGGACTCAGTTGGCAACAGAGCGCTTCACTTTTGAAAAATGCACCCGTTGGTTCTTGGTTGATGAGAGATAGTTCTGACAAACGTTTTATGTACGCTGTATCCGTTCAAACTGCACGAGGTCCAACCGCCGTAAGAGTTCATTACGTATGCGGAAGATTTCGTCTCGACGCTGAACCAAGAATGGCACCATTGATGCCGATGTTTGAATGCCCCATAAAAATGATTGAACATTATATCGAGTATCCGAAAAAAATTGAACAGCAAAAAGAGGTTTGGGTCGATCACAGCGGGCAACTTTATAGCCAAATATATCTAACCAAACCTTTTTTGAGGGAGGTGAGATCTTTGTCGCATTTGGCAAGACTTGCCGTTAACAGAAGCAAAATTTCCACAAAAGAGCTTCCCACACCGCTTAAAGATTATATCGCGGAATATCCCTACTCTGTCTGATACAAAAATATGTATGTTAACTACATTAATTTAGTATTATTAAGTTATTATAACGCGTTAAAATATCATTATAGCATTACATCAACTACGGCCGCTGCTGGGGTAGTAAAAAAAAATCAAATTTGGAGTTGGGAAATATTCTTTCTCGTCCTTATTATGTAGATCTCCGTGTACATATTAAAAAGAACTCCAATTTGATATCATATTTTTTTGCATACTTCCCAATTCCGTATTAATTAACGAGAAGTAATATGTATAGCGCATCCTCCAATACTTTATAAGCAAACTCAACGCATATGATTGCGTATGTGACATACATATGTACACTAATTATATCGAATGGTTGGGATTTATTTTTATGAATATGAGGATTAAGGACGTCAAATCTCAACTAGCCAGGTTCCTAGACGCTTGATTGAAAAAAAATTAAAAAAACAAAAAAAATAAGCAAACAAAAATTCAAGGAAGAAGACAAAGAAGACTTTATTCTAAAAGTTCACAAAAAAATTAATAAATAAACAAATAAATAGATAATAAAAAAAGAACAAGAACAATGAATGACACAAATGCAATGGCTAATAAGACTAAGTAACATAAATCTCAGATCCGTAGTTTTGTTTTTCATGTAATTAACGAGCCATTAAATTATTTTTTCAAATTAGGTTTAGATAACTGAACAACAGAAAAAACAACCTAACAAAAATTAAAGATGATGGCATTAACAATAATATGGTAATTTATTATAATTCAATAAATTTTATAACCAAAGAATTGGAGGTGTTAGATAAAAAGAGAGTGGCTCTAGTATTATCACTACATAATGTTTTAAAAACGAACATTTTATTATTAACGAAGCATAGACAGTAAAAAAAATATTTTTCACCGGCTCTTAATCATTTCATTTCATTTTATTTTTTATTTTCCGTCTTTGACCAGTGCTGCAATAACGCATTATTACATAACTCAGTAACACGTTCGCATATATTCAAATATCACGAATGTATAATGTACGGTATAAATGTTTATCGTATGTATACATGAAAGTGAACGAAATGAAAAAGATAAGAGACATAAAAAACACATATTGGAAAAATCTGAATAATACAACAATAATAATACCGATAGCGCCATTAACAATAATTACGAAGTGCGAAGAGAAAATACCTGTGAAAGACTCAAGGTACCATATACATACCCTGTTTAGATTCATCAATGTATTGCATAAGAATTAGATTTATATTTGTACATGTAAAATACTTATGTGTACCTATGTAGACATATACATAGATTGATGAAGGTATATCTTTTCGTGGCAAAAAAAAAAAAAATGTCGATATCTCGTTGATTACTTTCAAAATGAAAGAAGTAGGAAGGAAAAAGGACATAATTGAACCATACAAAAGTTTAGGTATAACACGAATAGTTCAGTGGGTAAATTTTTATCCTCCACAATTATTATCACATCATACATCGAGTCCATTTTCGCGGTAACCTAAACAAAAGAAAAATTATAAAATAACTACCGAATTACTTTTACTTTTGTAATTTTCATTTCAATTTTATGTATTTGTTTCATGATGTTTATTCGGCTCGTTATTATTAATATTATTATTATTAATATTATTAGCACTGATAAAGTAAAGGTGATAATGATAGTAATAGTTACGATGATATTATGGTATAATTTATTTAATTTTTTTGACTCTTTCGTTCATCTCGTATGTAAAATTAGGGAAGTAAACATTTAAGGAAATAAGAAACCATCATCTCTATATTAGAGATGCGTATAAAACTATAATATTATAGTATAGATAATTATTAATATTAATAATAATAATAAAAATAATAATTGAAACAATAATGATTATTATTATGAATATGTATTTAGATAGGCATCAGGTATAACATTGGACGGTCTGCGATTGAAATATGCTTCCGAAACATTGAACTTTTATTTTAAAAACAGCATAATGTGTATTAGTAATTATTATGATAATATGTAGAGTAATAGTTCTGTTAGTAAGTATATAATATACTATAGCCAAAACGAGCCCAGTTTATGTATTATTATTATCTCATATTTTAAATAATATAATATTAGCTAACGCACTTTTAGATTTTATCGAAATCTGATCGCCACATGGGAATTTACAATAATTCACCATGTTTGAAGAAATTCATCCAAAAATGATACATTAAACGTATGATATACTATGGCAGATTATTACGCAAAATAAATGAAAGAAGAAAAAAGGGAGTCTATTTGGAAGATTTGTTCGAAGCAGAAATAAAATGTTTAGTTTCCTTGAATTATCTGTCATCACTGCCATTTTTTTTTTCTCGAGACCCAATTAAACGAATCCCTGGTCGTGATAATTTGACAATTTTTTTTCTTTTTTTTATTCTCATACCTACAGGTTTGCAAAAGGTAACTTTGTTCAGTGAGGGGAAATAAAGTTAGAAAATGTAGATTTTCAAAACTAATTTTGAACTCTGTGGGAGGATAATTTATATGAATTATATCTGCTTGAATAAATATTCTCTGACTTCTCAGATTACGTAGGAAGAAACAATTCACACGATAAAAGTTTAAATATATAAATGATTAAACTATATAAGTCTCGAAAACCATGTAATTTATATTATATTCATATATATATTATATGTACTGTAACAAGTATACAGTAAGACGGAGATTGTGTAGACAACAATTTAAATTATTTAAAAAAAAGAGAGAAAAAAACGATAAGAATTGATTGAAATAAAATAAAAATACATTATTTATTATTCACATAAATCTGTCTTATTTTATTCAAAGTTCATCCACTAGAATTCCCTATAAAACATTCATGTAGAACATTATAGATTTATATGAATAATTATGTTGAGGGTAATTATACAAAATGTACTTACAAATTCACGTAACTAATTGGTATATCGGAATATTTCGATCATGATCAAATATACTTGCATCAGTTACTTATACATTTAATTAATAGAACAAAATCGAACAAAATTATCAATCAATTATATTCCGTAATTAATTGGAAACTTTGTCATTACGTACATTACGCGTATAAGTTCGCGGAAGTCGCACATATTATATGTGTTCAGAGGTTATTGGAACGTGGAAATTAAATTTCCGATCAAATTTTGTTAGGACAGAACTAAAAATTTTTCTCTAGTATGAAATAATATCTACAAATGACTTATTTTTTAAATAGAAAACTATACTTCTCTATCATCTCATAATCGCGATTCCAGGTATCGTTATTGATACACTTGTTATGTTATACAGTATAATAGCCGTGTTTGGATAGTATCGGTATACCCATATCTAATATCAGATCGTATTAAGATCATAGATCTCTCAATTATATTGTCATTTATATCTTTGCATCAATCTACTCATATTATACGAGACCGCGTGACGCCCGCTACTGGAGTTCAACGTCAGAATTCGTTCCAGGTACATCGCAGCAGCAGCAACATCAGCATGGGTTTAAGGAAATATAATTTATCAACAAATAACATTGAAGAAACTGTTAAGGTAAATAAGGGGCTAATTTTCTATTTAATATGAATAATATCAGAGGAACTTGAATATTGTATAACATTTATGAAGTAAATGAATAGAACGATAAGTCACGCGTGTTCAAAGAGAATCACTCGATGACTCAATTATATTATAATTGTCGCCAATTACGATTCGGGAAATGTTGATAAGTATGTAACGTATTTAATATGTAATTACTAGGAATGAATTATATAAACAGTTGTATAATTTATTTATAATCTGCAATCAGTGCACTTCGCACAGTCACCGCGGCGAGGGAGTCAACGTTTGATGGTTTTTCTAGGTCTTTTTTTCCATTTCTGCGGTTTGTATGAACGCGATTACATTATTACACATATAATATGCGGGAATGTATTATTAGTAACTATTGGAAATCTCTTTGGTTTTTTTTGCACTAATATCTTACAAAAATGTTCGTACGTGCTTAAAATGATACGGATTGTGAAATAATGTTTTAATTTTTCTGCTGATCTGTATACGACTAATACATACATTTAGCAATTTCGCTAGAAGATTTCATTGATGTTATGAAATGAGTGACGCATAAGAAACTGGTGAATAATAATGTCCATAAATTGACCTGCACCTTATTTTGTTTTTTATAAATTCTGAATTACGGTATCTAAATAACCCGAATTATATTTTGTTATGCGAAATCGCAGCATTAATTGTTGATGAATAGACGATATAGCAATGACGTGTATCGGGCTTGAAATTCTCTTTTAGAATCGAAAAAATAATATTTTCTCATTTATATTTATATTTTTTTCTTTTCCTGCTATTGCATCAGGGTATTTTGCGTCATTGGTGTACGGTACACATACCTACGTGTATGAAATTATTATATTATATATGTGAAAAAAACAATTGATTGTTTCAAAGAACTAAATATGCATACGTAATATATTATTAATTGTTCTACCGCTATTTATTATTATTATTATTATTATTATTACCAGACTACAGGCAGCAATTATGAAATTTGTGTATGCAGGTATGATAACGACTACCTGGAAAACGAAATGAAAGAAAAAAAGAACTCAAAATTTTATGATCCACAATGGATATTGTGCTGTAATAATTACGATTATGGTCCTATAATACGTACAACGTGGTATATCGACCACAAAATTTTTGTGTACGTTATAATTGCAGGGAATTGGTGATTGTAAGGATGAGAAGAAAATAAAATAAAGTAGCGTGATTCATAAATGTGAAACGCCATAAGAATGGTTATAGGTATGACATTAATGACGCACAAAATTTCATTTGGAAACCTCGATATGTGGCCGAGTTTGCTGTAACCATTTGCAAGCAATATTATATTGTACGTGTAGCACGTATGCTACCTTTACAAGGAATTCGAATGGCCACCCGTGCGGGCTTTTATTCTACGAAATGCATAATACATGGAATAACAATTATTGAATTTTCTGAAGAGTCATTAATCATATGTATGCCATTATATGCTAAATTCTTAGTACATACCTGTATAGTATAACACATTTTATAGCAATCCGAGAATAGCGATTTTGAGCAGTTAATTTCGAATATCTTTATCGTGGTTTAAAGACAATGATATCATTCGGGGAATTTATTTGGTTGCCCTATATCTATTTAAAACCCCTTTGAGTCGATGACGATCTGCGCCAATATTTAATTAATTATTGTCAATTTCATTTAAGTATACATGTGATGTAGGATTTATTTGTATTTCCTGTTACAATTAAGGCCAGCAGTTTTATCTATATGTGTTATGTATATTTAATTCAAGGTGGTGTTATCCCAGGTTTAATAAGACATTTTCGTCGAAATTTGACGCTGAGATCTTTTGTACATAGGTGCTATTATAATTACAACCTTTAATTACGTTTACTGATGCGAATTAATTGTTAATTACATTGGTAAAAAATATATCTGTATACATACATATGCTGTGTATATAGTACACGGCGCGCCATTTCAGTATTCTGTGAAGCAGAAGTACACGGAAAGCTTAGAAATTATCCTTCTATAATATAAAATAACAAGACTTCCGAGGAGCGCATTCATGTGCACGCTATACGAATGAACGGCTGTTTCTGATTTCTTGTTATTTGTTATTTTCAATAAATTACGTAGAAGGATAAACAATAAATACATTTGTTGAATAAGTTAAGTGTATAATAAATGTATAAAAAATAGAAATCTGGAATGTACAGATAATTGCGAGCTGAGTTCCTTGATGAAGTGGTTATTGTTCAATATCGAGCAATTGTTTGTCATAAAACCGTGCTCGGTCCTCTTGACCCGAGATATTTGTTGAATGCTGCGTAAAGTTGTCCAGCTCTTTGCACTTCCTCTGCTCTGAAATCAAACGAATGAATCGTGAATTAAAAAGACAGATGGATTTTAAACTTAAATCTTTACCAATGTCATTTCGCCATTACCTCGCTCAGGTATAAAAAAAAAAATGAATTACTTACTTTAGATCGTTGATGTCACGTTCTTTGGTGGCAATGATCTCCTTGAGTTGCTTTCTCTCCTTATCCCTTTCCCTGAGAGTTTCAGCGTGACTGGATTGTATATCGTTTATTTGTGTATTGAGCGCGGTGATCTGTAGAGCCATTTTTTGAATCTGCACATTTTGTTCTTTTGCCCGTTCTCTCTCTTCTAATAATTCCTCCTTGAGTCTACTCGTTTTTTCTTTCTCTTGTAGGAGTTCATCGTTCAGGAGTTCATATCGCCTTTGAGGCTCTACGAGTTCGCTTTGTAAGGCAACGATTTGACGTTGTAAATTGTTAGCAACGCGTTGAACCTCCGAAAGCTTTTCTTCCAAATTTTCTTTTTCCTCTTTTACTTTGTGCAGCGATTCTTCCGACCTTGTGTATCTGACGTTGGCGTGTTCTAACTCTGTTATTTTTGCCTTTAAAACTATCTGGTCCTCAGTTAGCCCTCGAATTTCGGTTCTACTCTTCTGTAGCTGCATTTGACAGTCTTCCAAAGCTTGGGTAGTGTCTCTGAGGGTATTTTTAAGGATGCTCATTTCATTCTTATGCCTGTTTTCTCGTTCTTTGAGTTCTCTTTTCAACCTGTGTAGCTCAATTTTGTCCTTCGAAATTAGATCTTCATAAGTCTGGGTTACAGAGACGATTTTTTCGCGCAAAGTTGCGATTTCTATTGTACTTTTGTGAATATCTCTTTCGTAACGGCGCACTTTCATTTCCGATTCTTTCTTTTGTATCAAAGTTTTCTCCTGCCTTTCATTCAATTCTTCATAAACTCTTTTCCAGTTTTCCTCAGCCGCTTGATGGTCTTCTTTTAGTTGACCAACTTCCTTTGCATTATCGCTTGCTAACTTAACATGGGTTTCTTTGAGCTGATCGATTTCCGTACGTAATTGATCGGCTTGTGATTTAACCGCTTCTATTTCGGCTGTTTTGACGGCAATCTCATTCGTCAATAAATTTATCGCGATTACACGATCTTGCAAGATCTGATTAAGCTCCTTTATTTTATCTGCCCCAGGGACATCTTTTTTACTTAGGTTTTCTTCGATCTTATTCGTATCTTCTTCGGAACAAATGCGACCCGGTTTATCCCTGACTGAATTTTCTTCTGTTACGACCACAAGATCCTTCAATGAAACGTTTGATTCCGTGTCACTTTTTTCGCCAGAATTTTCCGACGTGCTCACCGCAGCAGTTTTTTTTTTTTGGAACGTTCTTTGGGCCCGTTTTTTCTTCTTCTTTCGAAATTTTAGACGAGTTTGAACGGTTGTATCGCTATCGGTGAAGGAAATATCATTGATTTTTGGTTCCTCTTTTGACAAAAATGATTTCGCTTTTTCAATTCCTTTGGATATACTCGTAGCGGAAATTACTTGACGACTTTGATTGCATCGTGCTCGTTCTTCTATGGCTTGCAGAATATCATTGGGAATGCAATTGCCGTGAAGGTTTAATTTTATTATAATCTTATTATCCTGCATTCCCGATAAAAGAAGCTGACCTCCTTGAAGTCCAATCGTGTTCCACGCGAGGTCGATAATTCTCAAAGATTTGTTCCATTTCAGGATTTTTGACAAGGCCTCCGCGCAGTATGGAGATATTTGATTATATCGTAAATCTAATTCCTCTATGTTGTGATTCTTGGTCAAACCCTCGCAAAATTTAGTGAAAGAATCAACGTGGGAACCGACGCTGTTCCATTCTAAGTTCAATTGCTTCAGGGTATTGTTGTGAATTAAAACTTGTCCGAGGAGAGCAACTGCTGCGCCGTTTATGTTGTTACCTTTTAAATTCAACGACGTTATATTTGAACCCTCGCACAAGGCGTTCAAAATGCAGCTAAGTCCCTTAGAAAGAAGCATGCAGTCACTCAAATCGATGCGTTTTATAGCCGAACTGGATATTAATACTTGACCAATGATTTCGCAAAGTGGAACAAGTATGGAAATACAGGAAAGCTGCAATTCGCCAGTTGTACTGAAAAAAATTAGTTCGGAATTATTAATAAATACATTCGCATTTTTGAATCTAAAATCATTCCCGCGAGAATTGAAGCAGCTAGAGCGTTCCAGAGTGACAGAAATTGCTTCTTTATCGACGTATCTTACGACTACATACCCTGAGTTCTTGATCGCCTCCAATAATTCTGGGGGTGATTTAATTCCCCGTTTTTCGCATAGCTGAAGATACAGCTCGTAATCTTGAAGCATTTTATTTTACTCACGTGATGATTTTAACTAAGGAAATACAGAATTAATGTAACTCGTTGTAACGCGCTAGATCATGCTGTTTGACTTTGACGTATACTGTATGACCCATTATTGATTCGCGGCAGCAAAGAGGGCAGCAGAAGCCAAAGACGCTTGTGATGGAGCCATAGAATATAAGCTAAGGTCTACTGAAAAAGGAACGAGAAGAAGGACGTCGTGCTATTCTTGTCGATTTTTTGTACTCAGAATCGACGGAGATAAAACTGAACTAGTACAATTATCTTTGAGTGTTAGGTATTTCAGGGAGAAACAGTCTTCCGGCCGCGCTGCTGTTTCCGGACTACCGTCTGGCGTGTGTAATTCGTTTATATGTCTCGTTAAATTGTCACATTATAATGAGCGAGGAAATCGCACAGCAGGAAGATGAAGTGAAAAAGGAGAAGATTGCTCATTTCACTTCACCGGCGGTCCAAAACAACTCGACGGGATGGGGTCCGTGCGAAATGCCGGATCAGTTCAAGGATATACCCTATCAGCCATTCTCGAAAGGCGATAGGCTTGGCAAGGTTTGTCGGCATATTTAACGCGTCTCGGATATCTCAATGAAACACAACTCAGTTGTCAGAGTTCCAAGAATCGTTTCATTTCATATTAACGATTTCAGATATCCGACTGGACTGGCGCTGCTTTTCAGGATAAAAAGTTTACGAGTGAGTTGACAGAAATCAATTTAACCCCATACACCCCCGTCAAATTTTATCAACATGTCGATTCATCGATTAGCCACATTTACTCGTTAATAGTTGACTAACTTGACTCTCAGCTATCTTTCACCTGATTTATTAATATTCTAATTTTATTAAATCCATTCTAGACAAATATGCTTCGCAATTTGGCTCCGGTAGTCAATATGCCTATTATCATGAAGAAGACGAGTCAACTTTCCATCTGGTTGATACTACACGAGTTCAGAAACCTCCCTATCAGCGTGGTAGGTTCCGTCAGAACCAGCGTAACATGAGAGGTCGTGGAGGGCAGCGAGGTGGTGTCAGCCAAATGCAGCAACTAGGTAGAATCAAGCTGCGGGAACGCGATCGCAAAGGACAACCCAAGCGATGGGGACGTCAACAAGGATTCAGAAACCACAAAAATCAACCGCCAATTAAAATTCGTGATGCTTCCGTCACCGTCAGACCTGACTGGGTCACCATTGAAGAGATGGACTTTCCACGTTTGGCAAAGCTTTCATTGCCAGGTGTTAAAGATGTCGAGGATATTCTCTGTTGCGGTTCTCTGGAGTATTATGATAAGGCTTACGACAGAGTTAACGTGAAGAATGAGAAACCTCTGCAACGTATTGACCGTATTTTCCATACGGTTACAACCACTGATGATCCGATAATCCGTAAGTTGTCCAAGACCGAAGGTACGGTCTATGCTACCGATGCTATTCTAGCAACAATTATGTGCTGCACCCGTAGCAATTACTCGTGGGATATTGTAATCGAGAAGATCGGAGATAAATTGTTTTTGGACAAACGTGATAACACAGAGTTCGATCTTTTGACTGTGAACGAGACGAGTGTCGAGCCTCCACAAGATGACGGAAACTCTCTAAATTCCCCAAGGAATTTGGCTCTTGAGGCTACTTTCATCAACCACAATTTCTCTCAGCAAGTTCTGAAATCCAATGATCCCAGATACAAATTTGAAGAAGGAAATCCCTTCATTTCTGAGGAAGAAGAAGGTGACGTCGCCAGTGTTGCTTATCGCTACAGAAAATGGGACTTGAATAATGGCGTGGTACTCGTCTGTCGTTGTGAACATGACGCCGTAATGCAAGGGCCGAATAACGAGCTGCAATTCCTCACCATTAAAGCTTTGAACGAGTGGGACTCAAAACTGGCGAATGGAGTCGAATGGCGCCAAAAATTAGACACTCAGCGGGGTGCGGTGTTGGCTAATGAATTGAGAAACAACGCTTGCAAGCTTGCCAAATGGACAGTGCAGGCTTTGCTCGCAGGTTCTGACCAGCTGAAATTCGGATACGTCTCACGAGCCATGGTCCGTGATTCGAGCAAACACGTTATCCTGGGAACACAGCAGTACAAGCCAAACGAGTTCGCTACGCAGATCAATCTGAACATGGACAATGCCTGGGGTATTTTACGCTGCATCATCGACATCTGCATGAAGCAGAAAGACGGAAAATTCCTAATCATGAAGGATCCAAACAAGCCCATGATCCGGCTTTACGATATTCCAGATAATACTTTCGAGAGTGAGGGTGAAGAAGATGAAGATGACGATGAACCAGGAAATGATGCTTTCCAGAGTTAACTGCAAACTCCAGAGTCTCATTTGCCGCTTACCAATTCATTTTCTTTCGCAAAACCGAGCCGCAATCTTGACTACCTTTTGTATCAGATAACTTCGGACTTTTGTCTTAAGCGCTTCAGTAATACAAGTACGAATTTCATTATCTGTATCTTTCCGTAAGGCCCAAGGTTTCGTAAGGAAATAATAAAAGATCATAAACTGATTAAACGATAATGTTTTTTATATCCTATGTTTAGCTGAAGACAATTCACACAGTTTGACAATTTGTAGGTACAGTCAAGAAAATTATATTTTATAAAGTTTGAGGATTTCTCTTCGTACATGTAGAGTAACTTACATATTGCTAAGTGTTCATGATAAAATACATCGTAGAAACGACACTAATGCACATTGAATATTTAATCTAAAATCAGTTATATGAACACAAGTTGAACGCTTGATAGATGTTAGTTATTCCAAATGTACCTCGAATTAAATGACAAGTGTAATCTATCACATTATATTTAGGACTTAATCTTATTGCTTTGTGGGCTCTGTAGTTCGGTTCGAGACAATCCAGGGATGATTCAATATTCCATCCAAAGTTAATCGACGATTAGGTGCCACCACTAACAGCTGTAAAGAAAAAAACAGCCTTGAAACTTTACCCCCCTGATCACTTCACTAACAAAAACATAACTCAGAAATACATGCAAACGATACTCAGATGATAATTATTAAATTGCATTCCCTTACCTTTGATATAAGATCCTTTGCTCCCTCAGTCATGTATGAGGGACAAGTATATTCTGCTCTTGTAATTTTTGCATACGTGTCCTTAAACGTTTGGGCCAGGAAAGGTGGTTGGCCAACTAGGCATTCGTAGCAAAGCACACCAACACCCCATAAATCAACAGTGTGATCATGTGTCTTCCCAAGTACCATCTCTGGGGGTAGATAGTCCAAAGTACCACACAAGGTTTCTCTCCTAGAAGCAGGTGCATGAACTGACCATCCAAAATCAGCCATCTTCAGCTCTCCTTTAGTTCCAAGTAACAAGTTTTCCGGCTTAATATCTCTATGAATAACGTTTTTACTGTGACAATACTTGAGTGCGTCAGCCAGTTGAGAAATATAGGTTGCAGCTCTGCGAAAATATTTAGCTTTAATCATGCCTGTTGGATTAAATTACAATCTCATTTCCAAACTAAGTGAATCATTACCTCTTTTCATCAAATCTCTGGTTTGGCTGCGCTTTTAATTCTTTGAACAATTCTCCTTTTGGAGCATATTCTAGGATCAGATATACTCTTCTATCGTCATGGAAGTAACCATACATTCTGAGAATGTTAGGATGTCTGAGAACAATCATTACATTAAAAATCACTGTTTTTAATTCGATAAGTTGATAACAAATGTGAACAAAGTATTCAGTCACCTTAGATGAGTTTGAATTTCTATTTCTCGTCTGACTTGGTGTTCAACATCAGCTTTTTTAATCTGAGCTTTGAATAGTACCTTCATGGCAATGATGAATTTGGATTTTTTTTCTCTAGCTAAATAAACGTTACCAAATTTACCTTTACCCAAAGGTCTTCCAATATCAAAATCACCGAGAACCCACTTTTCATCATTTCTGGTACTGTTATCAGAGCTGCTTTGTGCAACAGGTGTTACTGTTGCCTCTGGTTGAGATTCGGCCTTAGCTGCACGTGATTCTTGATTATCATTGCATGTCTTACGTTCAACAGCTTTTGGTGGTGGAGGTAACTTTGGTGGTGGCATCAATTCCATTGATTTTACTCTTTCTGGATTGTTTTCATTAATATTATGCCCTGTGTAAGTTTTAATCCTCATTTCAGTTCCGACATCTTCAGTATTTTTGTGTTTCTCTGCATTATTTTCTGGCGGGCTAATTACTGAGAGAGCCGTTGAAGGTTTTGATATTCGCAACTGTTTTATATTGCCCGTTTTCAACCCTGTCGTACCCATCTGTGGGACTCCAGGGCATTGCTGGTCATTTTCTTTTCCTTTTAACATGTTGTTTCATTCACTTTTCTGAAATTTAATTCGCAATAACAAACTAAGATGTAAGTAAAATGTAATGTTTCTTCAAAGACTTGCAAATTTTGAGCCTACTAAAATTATGGTGAACTTGTTGGTCGTCGATCTTCTGACAAAATCTGTGATTAAGTTTTGCATTTATGATACTCACAATTACTTAAGAGAGCCGAGCTTTAGAGAGTTGAAACTGTTGCATCTACTCAAGTATAGAAATACAATAAAATATATTTCACAGCGCACGGTTGTTTAATTCATTCAATATTCCAGACTCAACTGATGCGACTAGAATAATCGCAGGTACGACTCATAAATCACGATCACTTTATATCAAAAAACAGTCTAATAATTCACAACCCGTGTAACCAGATGCCGTAGCCTTTTTAAATGCTCGGAAAACTCTCAGCCTCGCAGGCAGTCTTCAGTCAACGTCTCAGATCTCTCAGGTAAGCCACGGAAGGTTTGAAATAACGAACTTTAACCAGTTTCATTCATTGGTCGACGGTTCTGACATTCCGGATGATACTGCGCTCAACATTGGTTTAGCATTTTGCTCAGCTTTAGTTTATCGTCGCTAGTTGTCGTTAAAGTTCAAGTGTCTAGCTGTTTATAAAGGTTTGTTTATAAAATATTCATGAGCCGCAAAAAGTTGATGATTTCTTTTTTTTTTTTGCAACAACTACGATCAGTTTGAATGTTAATGACCGTTTTGCACATCAAACACGAAACTTTTTTCACATTCTATCGATAGATGTTGCTAAAACTTGTTTTCTTTTCCTCAAATTCTCGTCGAACCAGTAGAAGATTCACCGGTTGCTTGTGGCAGTTTGACAAATGTCAGTTGTAAAGGTGTAGCTATAACAATTTACCAACCGGAACGTTGAACCTAAGGTTCAAATAAATAAAATTAAGCCAGTCGTTGCGTGGGGAGTTTTATTTGTATGTAAAAACTTCTGAATAGTTATTCTACACGAGTACTTGATGTTCTTAGACGATTTAAGAAAATATTAACGAAATAAAAACAGTGACAATGAATTCACCACGAACACCTCAGAAGACATTGAGTGCCGAGCTCAGAAGCATAATAAATGACAGGAACATTTTGACGACGAGGACAAGAATGAAAGGTCAGGAAAGGAACTTTATGAATAACATTTGTATACTAGGCACATTAAAATTTTACATTGCATGTCTACAACAATACAATACCAACAATTGGGCACACTCCTAATGTCTGCATTTATTTTAAAGTCTTGAGCGCATTAGATGACATAAACAAAGAGAGCACGCTTGAGAGGGAAAAGAATCTGAGGGCGCAAGCTGTTCAGGAAATTCTCATGTCTGAAGTAACTTATTTGCATCAGCTTGAGCTAATAATGCAGGTATAGTCAGTAATTGATCAAAAATAATTTGATTGCATTGTTAGCATTGCTATTTATGAATGCTTGTATGGTTTTTCTAATGTTTGCAGTTTTTTATGGAACCAATGATTGAAAAAAGGATAATGAATCATGCATCGTACTCAACATTATTTGGAAACATTGAAACAATATATAACGTAAACGGAGAATTGCTTAAAGAATTGAAACAAGACCCAGAAAATGTAGCCAAGGCGTTTTACAAGCTTGCACCCTTTTTTAAATTGTATTCTGTCTATGCTTATGACTATAAACAGGCATTAATGTTGCTGCAGGTTTGTTTCTGATTGTAAGGCTGGATAAACATCTATGTCGGAGTATTAAGTTCACAATAATACCAATGATACATTTAATGTAAATGCACAATCTTTCAGGGTACTCATAAAAATGATCAAGAGATGAGAGAGTTCATAATGAGACAAGAGACCCGACCAGAGGTTGGCAGGAAGTTGTCATCTCTGTTGATCGCTCCAATACAAAGAATACCCAGGTACAGACTTCTGCTGAAGGAAGTTCTGCAGCATACATCGCCCAAAGACTTGGATTACAAGATATTACAAGGTAGTTGCAAACTTATCAGTCACAATGTGTTTCGAAAATTCATTTTTTATAACTTTATTGATCTTAGCATCTCTGGCTGAGGTTGAGAAGGCTGCTGTACACATTAACGCTTTGGTCGCAGAGCATGAAGATATGCAAAAGTTGTTGGAGTTACAGAGACATATACATGGATCGATCAATCTGGTGAAACCAGGTAGAAAATTAATCAGGCAGGGAACACTGATGCGTGTTTCCCGAGGTGGTAGTGCTTCTTATCGACGACATTTCGTGCTATTGAGCGATACTTTATTATATTGCAAAGGAGATCCTGAAAGTTCATTGACAATATGTTGCTTATTACCATTAAACAAATGCTCCATACAGAGAGTTCTAAGTGGTGGGCTATTTAGAGTCACGTGTCTACAAGAAAGCTTACTACTATATTCAGAAAGTGGAGACAGTGAGGAGTGGATTCAATCGCTACAAGAAGCTGTCAAAAAGGTATCTTAGATCGTTATTCATCTTAATTATTCAACTTTTCATATACGTCCTATATCTTGGTAATTAATTTTTCTAATTTTCTTTTCAGTACATCGAATGTCGGCAGACCCTTAGAAAAGACAGTAGCTCAAGGAGACCTCTTAGAAAAAATAAGGTTAATGAATTTGCATCTGAAAACATAGCAGCTGGTAAACGATTCAAGAGAAAACGATCTTCGGATGAAACAACTGAATTGGTACAAATCAGTGCTTCTTGGATATTGTACTATGTTATGCGAAAATCAGTAGCTCAACAATGTTATTTTAAATCAGGAGGATCCCAACGTCTCGGCAATAATATATGTGAATCGTGACCGAGAGGGGGAGGAAAATGGAGACGATGAAGTGGACTGCTTTTCTATGAAAAGGTTCAAGAGACGGAGAACTGATAATACTGGAAACAAAGAAAACAAGCGAATTTCTTGGATGGAAAGACTTATTTTCAAACAGCCTCGTGTGGACGACGTGGACAAAAAATCTCATCCTTATCTAGACTCTCTCTATCCATTGCGGCATGGCACTCCCGATGATGTAGCTGATCTGCAAAGAGTAAGTTTTTCCATTTTTTTACCGATATATTTTCTCACAGTCCGCAAATATGGTATCAAAAACTACAATATACGAATTTCATTCTATTACAGCCAATTCAGAACCCACCTGCCCCAGCGGTTGCTTGCCGGAGCACATCAAAAGCGGATAAAAGTAGAAATAAATTGAGGGAATCAATGAAACCTGATTTGGATTTGATTGAGGAAGCTTCCGAGCCACCGCAGCCGGTGTCAGGAAGACTGGAGTTCTGCAACAACAATGCAGACTGTCATCAGTCCGACTCGCAACAACGAGAATGGCCTTCTGTGAGAAGTGTTTCTCAATTTATTTATGGACTAGGTTCATCTTTCAGAGATTTGTTTAAATCAAAGTAGAAAAATTGTACATATGGTTACACAAAGCCACAGGAGTGCTGATGTTTCGGAAACATCCAATACGGATGACGTCCGTAAAAGTAATTTGTATTATGATTATTGAATTAATAATTGACGGTGTAATTGTGGAAGTAAGAAAGAGTCAATCATTGTGTAATATACGTGCCGAAATATTATTTTGTATTGATAAGGAGAATGAATGACGACCTTGATCAAGAGGCTAGACTGTATTCGATAATTCTCGGAAAAAACATTGAGAGCACCCTCACTTCTTTGTTGCTCTGATAAATATATTTAGATGAGTAACGAGGAGAAATCAGACTCTGGATGATCATGAAGACTGAAAGAAAAAATTTCCGAATGTATTCGAGACTCTTTTTTTACCAACTTGATAATAATAAAAATGTATTTCTGCTAATTCCATTGCCTTGCGTTCTATCAATTTATTACCCAATTGTGCCTATCCGTGAATTCATACCCACATATAGTTCTATATATTCTAATAACCGCGACAATAATGCACCTAATTTCGTACAACCAACACGTTTCGAAGATGCTTCGTTTCGAAATTCGTAAAACCGCAACCTGCAATTCGTCAACTCGTCGGTAAGGGTTGCTGCTGCAGATATACGCGAATCAATGAATCCTCGACGAGCTGTTATCAACAAAACATTGAGTTCTAGATATTTTGTCAACCCGACATCACTGGTATCGGAATTCCCCCGTTCATCACAAATTTCCGAATACAGAGTTAATTAATTATTAGAAGTATTTTGAAATAGCTAAGACAAATTTCTACTTCGAATCTTATCAGTGTTCATAATACTAAAATATACTGTGGAAAATTGGATGAGCGAGATCCCGAAGATGTTACGAAATCTTCTCATCCGCATCATTATATTATCGCGCTGTCGTTCCAGCCAAGCAAACTAATTAAGTAATTACCGCGTATTTTTAATGTGAACATTCTTTAGCTGGGGGACAGTCGGCTCGTTACAGAAGCTATTGTCATTCTGAAAAGCCGGAAATGTCGCGGTGACGACGGACGAGGTTTTAAAACGTGTTATGTAATATGTAGAGATGAATCAACAGAGCTGCTCAGATATTCGTCTGGACTTTTGGGAACTGTAGAAAAAAAATTCTGGAGGTCCCGAGCTTCACTTTGCACGCGATAATTTTCAGGTATCGCTGCTTCGAAGAAATTTGAAGAAATAATTTATGTATAGTTACGCAAATAGATGGTTCCGTATTTACTCAGTAATGAGCTGTGTCTATACCGCGCTTTTTGCTCGAAGATTCGACTTGAAATGCATTTGAAATTCTCCGAATCATAAAAGTTTATTTAACTTTACCTTTTCATCCGTTACATGTTTGCAGTATACCTATATACGTATAACATAAGTACCATACGTATATTTGCAGTCTACATTCATGCGGGGCTGCGAGACTTACCGATCCTCTTTGAACTTCATTACTTACCATTAAGTTTGTTTTTTATTCATCAACGTTTCGTTGCGCTCCGCGCTCGTCGTAAATTCTGAAAATTTTTCCTCAATCAGATAGTACTCGGAATTTACCTGTACAACTATATAATGTACACGGCAGAGTTGTATTTTTGATTTTTCCATCCCTCGTTTCTTTTACCTCCTTGAGATACGAGGAGTTGGCGTATCAATCCTAATTCCGAAACCTCAGGTTAATTTTGCTATACCTAAAGAGCCCTAAGGGCACCCAAGATCATGATTGATAGTACGCTTGGACGAGGGAACGTATATAAGCTGCTCTCCATCTCACACCGCACCGCATAGCATCGCTTCATTGTCGAGTGTTATTACACCCGCGACTCCAACCCCCTCAGTTCTTCTATATTCCTCTCTCGTCCTGCATGAAATGCCAGGCTTGGGGAGGTTCGAGGTATCAAAATTCCTGCAAATGGACCAAATAATTGACGGTTAAAATTTATAGGAAAGGCCCGAAGGATAAAAGGAACGGGAAAAAGTAGCCTCCACATTTCCCTAAATTAGCCCTGATGAAACTACATAATATACCTTTTTGCAAATAGATTACACATGCGTTTTCATTATATCGAGGATACTAAACACTAGAAGGGCGTATCAAAGGAAATGTGAAAATATCCTCCTGTAATCTATTTCGGTCGCTATTATAAAACTTTAGATTAATAATCATCGTTAAATCATATGTTTGATAAATCGAACAAAAATTAATTTACTCAGATATGTATGCAAGAAAAAAAGGCATCTAATGTTGCACGAGTTAAGGGGGTATGCAGTGACGAGTATAGCGGGAAAACAGAAGCGCGATGTGGATCCAAAAGTCCGACCAAGCCCTACCTGCACCCAAGGGACGCGCATGCCTACTTTTCCAGAAACGAGGGAGAGAAAGAGAGAGAGAGAGAGGGAAAGCTGCGCGCGAATTTCTCTCGGTGTGGTAGTTTTATGAGAATGTATTTGACCGTAGTTTTGTAAGTGTAAGGGTCTATTGCCAATGTATGTGTACATATATATGCATAATATGTGTATAGGTACGCTACCGACGTCGCGGTGCTCGGCGTCGTGGTTCCTCCCTCCCCTCAACCCCTCAGCAGCAGCATCCCGAGAGGACCGCGCGCCCTGTGACGTCACATGCGCGTTAAGCGTATACGCGAAATTCAGGGGTAGTTTTAGCGTTGGAGGGAAAGAGACAGAATAATTTGGATCGAGAAGGATAGAAATAGGGAGGAAAATGACCGAGAGAGAAAGAGAGAAATTGAGATCCAGTATTGGTACTTGGTGGAAACCAGTCTGTGTCAGACACCGGAGCTAGGAAGATGCCGCCGGCTCCCGGTAATTTTGACCGCGAGTCCGGATCGCCCCGCGAAGAGTTTCGGGCAGGTTTAACCCGTTCGGTACAATATCATTATTCTAAATTTCATCGTGATTATGGAAATAATAAAAAACGCCACGTTATCGTGAATAATATGTTATGTAACGTTAAAATGGCTGCATTTGTGACAACATGTTTATCTCTGATAATGATCGTACCCACTGTTACATCCCAGAAAATTCCAATTGGTGAGTAAATTGGATTTTATATACATCGGGTCGCAAAAATAGAAAAAAAAAAAAGAAAAGAGCTGCAGCTAAGCAGCAAATTAATGTCCTTCGTCCCGAACATACACATATGATATATATATATCATTGATGAATTACATCGATTTCGGTTGTACGTAAATTATGTGTCAAAGTTCATGTGTTATTATCGCACTTAGAAATCGCCCTCTGACCGATGTTTATTAATGTTTACCGTTTCTCTCGAGATTTCACCTTCGATAATTCATTGAATACTATCTTAATTCTTTCTTCTTTTATTATAATTCAGTTTCGCGTTCGTTCACCCCCAGTGTTCGGAAAAATAAATAATCTCGACTCCTCAGCGTGTACTCAATTCTAACTCAATAGCGAATTAAGGTGCAGAACTAGGGGATGAAAGAATAAATAGATGAGATTGGGGAACGATGTAATCAAGATGTGCACCAAAGTCGTTCGTCTGACCCTTCTGGGGAATGATTCTTCCGATCTCATATACCGTATAAGCTGTCGCTAACACGTCGAGCAATTATTAAGCGATACAGACGTGATGTCCAAAATGAATTCGAAAAATTCTACTGTTCTACTATGCGCGGGTTCTCAAAAATTCGAATACATAAAAGCTTTCATTTCTTTAATTATTTTCTTTGGAACTTACGGTGATTCACATTGCTGTTATAAGGTATTCTGATTTGGCACAAAGGTCAAGGTTCGGAAGTTGAGGGCTGTTCATACCTATATGTATACCTGTGCCGAGTCGGGAAATTTTGAAAAGGTCAACTCTCTCGTAGCAACGAGCCATTCAAATGCGACTGGCTATGCAGTCGCTGATGAATCATTAAAGAATATCTATTTTGTATAAGGTGGAAAAAAAAGAGGACTATATAATTATCGATATTTAAAAGCAACAAAAGTGTTATCGAACAAAATGGCCGACCATCATTCCATTCCAACGAACATTTGTTATAACGTCAAAAATATTCATGTACAAATGAGCCGCACGTTTACACATATGTAGCGTCGATTTTAATTGCAGTAAATTGTTTACTGCCACCTCAAAGAAATTGAAATTTCGGAATGAAAAAATTTCTGCGAAATTTCAAGATTGATTGGAAACACTAAAGCTTTTGTAAAACTGAATGATAAAAACCTGAAAAAAAAAGATAGGCATACCAATTTCTGTTGGGTTTGGACGCAAGCTCAACAATGTGGATAGCTTTTCGGCATCCATTCAGATTTTTGAGTAACATTTTTGTGCACTTTTCAGAAAAAGAAGACCAAATTTAAATTGATCATTTTTTTGAGCTAATGCTTAAAAAACGATGGGTGCATCCGAGTTGACTAATGTGTACCTAATATATATACATATATACATATACGTATAGTACAAATGCGGGCAAATGAAATGGCGTGAGTCGCTGGAAGCGAAATGGAGCGTGAAATATTAAACGTGCCCGCCCGCGTCTTGAAGTTAACTTGTTACATTATACCTATAGGTATATACGTACATAAATATATCTATATAATACTTGTGATGATAACGCGTATAGCACATAAGAGATGGAGGGTGTATATAAGAATTGGATACGAAATTTATACATGTTTGCGAATTTATATTTTCCACGCATTTTTTTCCTTTCCTTCCAGTTTTTTCATGGTGATTGTTATTTTGTCATTTCGCGGTTGATAAATAAATACATAATACACGTCATATATACATGTATTGCATACATATATATGCAAAGGTGTATATCATGTACGCATCGTTTTATACATACAGAAAAGGGAGGACTGAACGCGTGCATTAAACGACGTGGAAAATACATTCATTTTGTCGACAATGAAACCGGAAATATCTATACAGACACTCACATATTGAATCGATAAATTTTACACATAATATGTGTGTACTCGTAGAGAAAGAAAATGCGAATTTCGTGGTGAATATAAACTTTCGTCTTCTTGTTTTCAAAGCAATTTCTTTTTGCATTACACTTTCTTTTTTTTTTTATTCTAATGTATGCCACAATGACGAGGATAATGATATTTGGTTAAAAGCCTCGCAGATTACCGTCATGAAACAGATTTTTACGGTGATAGGAGTGGAGAACGCGGAAAATGAGTTCGGAGCACGTTGCGAGTATAGCATGTAGTAGAGTGAATGATGAATGTCTATAGAAATTTTGCCTCTTTTTCATTTCTCGTATTTTCATGTTGTATATAATATACTATAGATATATTATCGCATTTTCCTTTATATAATTCTAAATCTCTTTGTCTCCTTCGTTCAGATTCTTTAACGCGATCGTTGAAAAATATAAGAGAAAAAACGTGCGCGAAAAAGGGAAAAAGAGAAAATGCAGAATCTGGGGCAGAAAAAAAAAAAAAAAAATAAAAGACAGGAGGAGAGGAGATTTGCCAGGGTCGTTTCAATCTCTATATACATGTCGTCTAGGCAGGAAGAAAGAAAATGAAAAGCATTCGTGATGCACACTCGTAAACTTAGATTTACATTGGTCGTCGGTAACACGAAGGCGAACGCCAAACGACAAATCTAGGCGAGTATTCGTTCAACATTCCAAAAACGACTGCAGTGCAATCCTTTCATTTTAATTTTTAAATTCTGGTTTCGAATATCCGAGTGTACGCGCGTAAAAAAAGGTTGATGGTGTTGAAAGGGCGACGACAAACTGCTGAAAATTCTCGATTACAGTTGCATGAAAAAATTACGTAATAACGTGTCCAATAATTACTCAATTTTCAAAGCGTTGAAACGGCAAAAACTTATACCCTACAGCATCTGCACCTCGGGCACAAGAGAACAGCGCATATTTTCACATCTATATTACTACATCACACTCATCCAACTCACCCTTTACTGCAGACTCCAGAAACAACCCCCCAATGGATCGTTTCGGTGTAACGCAACGTTTGCAAGCAAGAATTGTTCCTACTTTCAAAACCGCGAGAACAATTCAACATTTTCGCATTGGAATGCCGCGCCCGCGAGACCCGCAACTCTACTTTCTTTATTTCTACACTCCACGTCCTCATTCTTTTTCTTTATTTCTTTCTCTCTTTCGTTTTTCTCTTACTTTTCAGTACCTAATTATTATTTCGCGCTCAGATAACATCTCACCTTTAAACTACTAAAGGTAATAAATTGTTCCGGTGCCCTCTCTCTGAAACAAACGATTTTAAACCTTGGTCCAAACATCAAATGCTATGGTATTTAGATTCTTTCGATTTTTGGGTGAAAAATCGACAGTTTTTTCCAACAGTACAGTGATGTTTTTTTCATATATTTTGAACCGAGGAATACGAATCTGTCGACAAGATTATGCAAATAGTATAGAAATTGACACGTGAACATGAATAGATATTGGAATTCATCTTTTATTCGGGTATTTTCGTTGACGAGATTGATTCTCTCGAAGAGATCTTGTGCTGCTGCAACAGAGCGAAGTCTTGTACACTGTATCCTGATAGAGTTTGATTGATTTCATCTAAGAGCAAAGGTTGGTCCTTTGAATGTATAGTTTGTGGTACCAAGACCACTCGCAAGTGCCTACCGTTCAACGTAGTTAATACGATTATGATGGTTTCGAGGTACTCGAATGGTGCAGGTAATGGCTGTATCAGACAGAGAGGAGAATTCGTCTTGTTACGTTCACCAGAAGTACGCTCTAGATCCAGACAACTGACAATAAGCGTCATTTCCGCTCTCTTGAGTTTAAATTATTTCGAGAAGACACATTACATTCGATTGTCTCGTTTTATCTCAATGGCGTGAGTCAATGATTCGAGACGTAACTCATCGGAATTCCACGTCAAAAAATACCACCACGAAACTAATATCCATACCTTAATTTTTTTCTTCTACACATTACGCAAAATCTCTGAATATTCGACGTTTTATTTTATACAGAGAGATAATTGATACGACATTCACATTATCATGTAATATACCTATTATATGGAACGTCCGTATGAAAATAATGTATGCCATCCACTGTGGTATATGTTTCTCTAATTGATGGCATCGCCGATTTTGGATAAACATGGACAATTCTGCAGCCTATGGTGTTTGCATAGATATATCATTTATTGCGTACATCCCATGAAACAGCGTTAGAAATTCGGACAAACATGCCAGCAACCTTCCTAATAGACATCGGTGTTCCGTGTACACCAAGTTTGTTAATATTGTATTGCGGGGCGTCGCTTTCCATCGGTTTATTCATGAAAACGGAAAAGCGGGACTCGTTTGAAAACGTAGATGAAAGATGAACGCGTAGAATTTTTCTAATCTCTCATATACTCTCATTAAATAATCATATTCACGTTTCTGAATTGTTCCATCGGGTCTCCAAGAATAATTATATCAGAATTGCTTAACGGGGCTCGAAATTGTTCGTAACATGGGTATATCGTGTAACATAATTTGATACGAATTGATCGATTCTAACAAAGTGCCATTCGCTACTCAAGCAATGAATAAAAATGACAGCATGTGGCATTTTATTATACATATATATACGTATAAATATGTCCATACACGATGTATATGTGCGTCAGGTTATCAGATTTGAATTGAGTTACTTCGCATTTATCAGAAATTCATGCACATATATATCTATATAGAAATTTGATGTATGGTGTGGCACGATATCGCGATTTGTACGTTCATATTATCATTATTTCATTTTATTTTTTCCAATTCTATTTTTTTGTGGGTTACGCACTTTTGTTTCTCAGCCCTTGACAATCTTTTCTTCCTTAAATTATGGGATGGATTTGGATAGAATAGTTTTATTATAATTGTAACGCTACCAAAACTAGAGGACGCATATCGCGTTTCATTAGATGTCCTTCTCATATCCTAAAACTATAACAGCTCCCTCTTACTATTTAGGTACATAATGTACATGAGAGGAGGTACCTTCATATACATAGTTATGTACCTACAACGACCTTTGAGCAATTAAACAATTAACCCTCCTCGTGCAAGGTATATGGCAAAGTATGCGAAATATACTCATAGCTGCAGGGTTTCTGTTAAATTTTCAAAATTTCACAGTTATATATTTTGCTTTCTATGTAACATAAAATTATCCATCGTGCCACACTGCAGATATCGATTCTTTTTCAACCGATAAGAGTTGGAAACGACTTACACGCCGTTTATGTAAATTCAGAAGGATGAACTTCCTCTATCTGTTTGGATTTTCTCATTTTTCCATATCAAAATCAGATTGGTTGAAAAACCTGAAAACTCACGTGTCAATTACTTCAGAAATAATCCCGCTCTGTTTCAAGGCAATTCAAAATCTGCAGATCGGTAGCGTCGCGTCGTTTTGCAGAGTATAACTTTGAACTATTCGATCCTTGTGCTGCTCGCTACACAGTAGTAAAGGTCAGCGTTGTGTCAGACAGCCGCTCGAATCCGCGCGCGAGCTGTTTCCACTGCGGCATTCAAATATGTATATAATGCACACGCAAACACCTATGTACAAACTGTATACATACGGATCTATGTATATACAAACAAACCATGTATAGATCTAGATATATACACGTAGACGTAGACATGTTTTGCGAACTATTCCTGTTGGTTGCGGCAGTATTAGAGTGAGTAAAGAAGGGAGAGCGAGACGTGATATCATAGACGATAGACTCTCTTCACGGAGGTTGCCGGCGGGGAGTTGAGGGTCGGGGGGTTAGATGGAACAGAAAGAGCGAAGGATAAAGAGACAGAGGCAGGAAGAGAGAGAGAGAGAGAGAGAGAGATGGGAGAAATACAGGAGCGAGGTTGGACGAGCGCAGAGAGCGGGATCAATGCTCGCGTCTTTTGGAGTGAGAAGAGGAACCAACCCTCTGCTCCTGTATTCTCATATCAACCTCCACTATACAGTAGCTATACATCTACACACTTATGTGGGGCATTCCATTTAAACTCAACCAGATTCAGACCCCCTCATTGTTTCATCTATCATTTATTTAATCGTTCAGCTACAAATGATCGTAAAATTATTAAAAAATACTCATTCGAGTGAGCGTGTAAAACGTAGATGGAAATGTTCAAGAAGGCTGGAAATTGCCACTGGGTACACGATACGAGCGATCGTAATTCAACTATCCGTAAATGATTGATAGAGGAAATATTTGAAATTAATTATTTCATTTCAATTTGTCACCTGTGTTGACTTCTCTTCCCCATCATTTCTCCTACATTCTCTCTATGTTGCACATACGATACGTTTTTTTTTTTTTCATTTGTGCGATCGGCTGTAATTGGGGTAAAATTTGTCACATACTATTCTACTCTACTACTAGTCTAATTACATTTGTAGGGTTGAAATTAACATTACTATAGGTATAAAGTACATAATATGAAATAGATGTATGTAAATTCGGAGTAGGTTGGGTATGTACACGTATATATGTAAATATAAGTGTGTAATAGTGGTGGGGATGTTTCCTGGTCTTGTTCTTCCCTTCGCGACACGATCGCACAACCCTTTCTTCAATAGTGTTTAAGGCTACTGCTCGAGGCATCGAAACTTTCAAACGATTAGCCAAGACGTAACGGAGAGACCTAGGGGTATAAGGTTATAGGGGGATGGAAAGTTCTATTATGTATAATATGTATGTACTCGAATGAAGTAACTATCACGTAGAGTAGATTTGTATCATATTCCAGGATATAATGAGCTGTTAAACGTGACGTTCGTGTAATTAAAAGTTATACGAACGCATAATGATTATTTCCGCGATTTTGAAGATTTTTTCCCCGTCTTTTACAATCATGATTTTTCTTTTTCGCTCTTGCTTTTTTTAATTATATTTTTCCACTTTTCAATATATGTTATTACAAAAATCTGTATGGAATCCTATTAATTTACTTTTTTTTTTTCACTTCTCGATATTTCAATCACCGCGCACATAATTTCACGGACGTAACTTCGTACTAACGAGAACGTCAAAATGAAAATCCATTGAAATCAGGTATTACGTGTTTTTAATGGTACAAATGTACAGATGTGTAGGTACGCGTATATCTTTATTTGAAAACGGGCAACCATCCACGTATCATGGAGAATTATACAAATTACGTAAGTAGAAAATTTTGCACGCCCGATCGAAACTAATTTCGAAACACATTCGAGATTCGTTTGAAGTTTACATATGAAACGATACGATGCTTCGGAACCGAAATTGTCATAGGTATCTAGAGGTAATAGCTATCACCGATTGTGACTCAAAAAGCTGTGGGAAAAAATTAAAGGAAGGAAAAAAAATAAATAAATAAAAGAGCAAATGAACCCTTACTCGGAGGACAAAATAGGTGTGGGGAAAGATGTAAACGGGCTAGTGAAGGTCTAGCCAAGGGCCGTATAACGTGAAATGTTGTGGTTCCATCAAGTTCCCACCGCACACACCATAGACGGCAACCGAAGCTTTCGCCAAGTGGGAAGGATTCCTTCAGAATTCTCTTCTCTTTGTCTTTCTCTCTCTCTTTGTCTGTCTCTCTCTTTCACTTGGTTGCTAACTCACCAACGAAAGCTCCTGACGTGGGAATTATCCGCGGGATAACGCTGTTCGAGCCTCCTGTGCTGCACAGCGAAACGCGGTTTTCAAACTCGCTCACGAGGCTTAACGGGACTGAACTTTAGTCTGAAACTGCTGAGGAACTTTCAGTAAACGTTCGAGGATATCGCAAACTTAAGTTATCCCCATATATAGATATGCATTTAAATAATATACTTGCCCCGTAGTTCGACATTTGAAATAGAAATTTTCTTTTCCCTATATGTACTTTTTTTACCGTTCATCACCTTTGGTTGTATAAAAAAAAATATTGGTTTTGATCGAAGATGACTTTTCTGTATTTCGGTCTCTCCGACAGCTATATAATATTACAACAGAAATCGCTTACTCAAGCCCTAATTTTTCCTTCCTTCCAATCATCTCTTTCCTAGGGGTCACGTTTTCCGGGGGATGCGCTACGTGTAATAAAATCTCGACCACTTATTTACTATCGTGTCCTATCTCTCGTTTAAACGATCTGTAGAAGTAATAAAAAAGCAAAGAATAAGAGAAAAGAAAGGAAAAAAATGTAATAAAATAAAATGAAATAAATATTTGTTCAGATAATGTGGACGTATTTGTCACGGTGAAAATAAGGACATGAAAATAGAGGTGAGATGATTTTTGGTTCACGGGAACTCATATTTGATATTTTCTGATTTTTAAAACTACACGATGCTTCCTTATATTTGAGCGCCCTTTGCGGCTTTATATCGCAGCTAGTGGTGATCCTTTTAAAAGCGTTTCATCCGCGTTAGCTGGCAGCCCCTCACGTCTACCTATAAGTTTCATTGAGAGAGTTCAACATTTATACTTCGTCAATGTTTTATAAGTTTTGGGTCGAGCTTTAGCGCTTTACGCTCCGTCCGCTTCGCTGGATTGCGAAATAGCTCTCCTAATGGCTTTGGGATTGAAATAAATATTGCAAGATTTTTTGTCATGGACTTTAGTAGGTTCCGTCTGTTGGTATTTATTTCATCTATATATATATATATATATATATATATATATATTTAATACCTCTTTTACCGCTTCCATCAATTCCTTAAATCCTTTTATTTATTTATTTTTTTTTACTTTTTTTCATTCTGCCTCTAAGTACTGATTTTTTTCTTCGGTCATCCCCGACGGTCGGTGATACCGATATATTGTTTTCTCTGATCGTTTGTATCACACTTTTTATTTTTACAATAATTTTTTTGCAAATTTTCTTCACGACAAGAGTGAAAAACCGCAAACAAAATACTTGCAATATTTTTGTTATCTCGAACGTGTAAAAAATACGTTCGTATAGAAAAAGGTCAAACAAAATTTGATACTGTTATTGTTTATTGTGGGTTCATGTTTGCTTGTTTTTTTTTTTTTAATTTTTCGCTGAGCCAAAAATGAATCGACGTTTGCAAATTCCCAAATTCTGGTGAACGTTCGAACAAGAGATAGAAAAGTTCATGTTTGCTGTTGAATATTCAGAAAAGTGTATTTATTATTTGTACAAACCAATTTTTCAATATCCGCATGTACGATGTGTGCAAGTATGAAAGTATAGGTATAACATCACCGAAATCTCCACACGTATTTATATGCAGAGAAAAGGGTATATCTGAACAGTAAATAACAAAATTTATTCAGCAATGTCAATTACTTTCGCTGTACCGCATACATATAGGATAGCATGTATGTTTTGTATGATACGTTCGTACACCTGAAGAATACGTGATATATTTTTTGTTCTTTTCTGTGTATTCATGTGCATTGAGGAATGAGAACTGAAAGGGCGTAACCCACGAAGTTCCGCACACACGTTATACCTTGGATAACATTCTGTCTATAAATCTCGGTCCCAAAGTTGACTGCAGTAATTCAATATCTGTCGAAGAGCGATCGCTCATATTACATACGTGTCTAATTTGTGATGCACAAAATCAAATTCAGCGGATCATATCGGTACAGGTAGACAGAGAAAATGCAGAGATATGCAATTACTAGTAGAGATATAAGACTACTTACATAAATAGTTTTCCATATGATTTGGATTTTCCAAATAGATGATAATAACTAATAATCTTATACTCAAATGATACATTATCATATACAACGTTAACAATTCGAATTTATTTCTCGTCAAATAACGGGGGGAAAAATGGAATAAAATTGCAGGAAGTGGTTCGAAGAGGAATTCTTTTTTTTTTTTTTTTTATTTTTTCCAGTACGCCATTATGCTAAAAAATAAAATGGAACAAGAAAAAAAAGTAAAAACATCAAGAATCGGAAGAAAAGGGAAAAATGAATGAATACATAAATAAATAAAGTAAAGAAAGTAAAAGAAATAAAAATGACGTGGCTTTCGCCGAATACGTTGTGCATCGTATATAGTATATTTAGCTGGAATTAGATTTGCATCGTTCAAAAGACTGTCATGAAGAATGAAAAAAATTAATAAATGAAATACAGTCGTTCGCGAGCTGCGTCGAAATCTTATTGTTCAAACATTAATACGCTGACGTTCGTTGCGATTCAACTGCCTCGGGATATCAGCTATTGTATGAAAATCGTTGGAAATTCAATCCAATTAGTATATGTATGTATACGATTTTTTTGAATATTATAGAGATGCTTAAATTCTCTGAATTTATCTAGTTTCCATAGAATTTTGCGTAAGGTTTCGAGGGTATTTGCGGAAACTGTACATGAGGGCAAGAGTGAAAAGCGACGAGCTAGAAGTAGCTGGCGAAACAGTCTCCAAATTAGCCATCGGAATTACGGGCCATTGCTCAGAGTTGTTAGGTACCCGTACGCCAACTCCCTGACGTTTTCGCGTCGCCCCTTGAACCCGTTATTGAATGATAATTCCCGATCACTCTCCAGGGAAAATTTCACCCCCCTTTTCGCCCATCGCATCGCCCATCTCGCATTTCCCATCTCCCATCTCCCATCTATACCATCGCCCATTTACCAACCCCCTACTCTGTTCACCCTCCCAAAATGCCCCTTGGCGCCAACGCCGCACGTAATATAAGCTGAAACGCGTCGGGATACCTGCGCCTGAGTACATATAGTAATAATAGTAACACCGATAATAATAATAATCATGATAATAACAACAATAATAAGAATAATAATAATCTGTATGTATACACATATTTGCGGTGTACGCGTACATACGTAGATGTAAGTACTTGTAGGTATCACTAGTGTATGTATGTGTACATATAATACGATACATTTGCGGAGATGGGTGAGTGGTTACGGGTTAGTTTATATTCCACGTAGGCGGACGTGGGGGTTGCAATGATTTACTGTCGGCCTGCAAGCGTAAGGGACCAAGTTGCTTTCAAACTATACCCACCTTATATACATGTATATGTATACCTTATTTACCTAACTGTATATTAAGATACCAACCTATATAATAATACGTCATATATCAATTTTCAATTGGTAATAGATATACATCTAGTGAACACACAGGTATACCTGTATTTGCTGGAGAAGAAAAAAAGGAGAACAAAAGATTGAAGGAATGAGAAAAAAGAAATATATTAAAAGGAACCGAGAGAGAGAGAAAAAAAGGGAATGAAGGAAAAAAAATTGGGGGAAAAAAAAAAACCGAGGCTAAGAACACACCCCCAAGATTTCATTTCGAGGGAAATGCTGTGTAAATATAGTGGTGGCATGGGAGAAGTTTTTTCAAGAATATTTCGGAGAATGGAGAGGGTGCAGCAATGTATATATACAGTATGGCCACGAAAACCAAATGTAATTTTTTTATTCTCGACAAATTTGTAGATAAATAGATGAAATGTTTAGAGAGACAGAAATATTGACGAAAACTCTGCTCGTGTATTTTTTTCTTCCATTTTACATACGGTTTATATATTATTCGGGGCAGAGTTGCTTCTTCATATTTTATACTTGCATAATATGCTTCACCGAACACCTGCTATGCCAAGAAAATATTTTTTACACTAAAGAATGGCGTAATAAAATTCTACAAGTCAAAGAGAAATGTATAAGGGAGAAGAAGAAGGGAGTCGAAAATTCATTTCAAATAAGATACGAGATTCTTCCGCTCGAAAGTGTTCAGCTTTTTAAACAATAAGTCGAATTCGATATTATCACATTACGAGCTCTTTTTTTTTACATAATCAATGTAAGCGAATAGATTGATATCAGATTTTTATTTGATCTTCCATGGTACATGGTGTAAAACTATACAAAATAATCAACGAGATTCACGTATGGAGGAAAAGGGAAGGGCAACTTCTTTTTCAAACAATTAAACTCGACACATGTCCGTGCAGTGTACCGTCAAGAGCTCCAAACGAATCGTGAAAAAGAATAAAATTGAGCATGGAATATTAATATTCATGCAGAGTTGAAAGCGAAAAGAGTAAAAATAAAAAGAAAAGAAAATGTGACATGAAATTGAAAATAAATAATCGTTGCAAAATTATGAAAATCGATTTGAAATAAAGGCTATTCAAATAAAGCCAAAACTACCCCTTAGGAATGAAAACGATACGCGGCAAACGGGTTACGTCCTTCTGGTTGTTAGTTTTCGATGTCATGCATACTACATGACTCGGTTCTTTTTTTCTATGCACAATGTCTCAGAATGTTTGATGTTTGCTCGCAGTCTTTTAGAGTAAGCGTTTGCCGAGGAGGTAAGTTTAAAGTCAAAAAAATGGGACACTTGGTAGCTGTCGGTAGCAAAGAAATATAATTGCGTCTCCGCAGTCCTTTGAAGACCGGTCAAAAGAAGAGTGCAGGTTTATTCTTGAGAAAATTTTTTGATCCTCAGAAGTTACCGTGAAAAAAATTGCTGTCATGCGTGAACAAGTGTGAACGTACTGTATGTATACCTACTACAAGGGAAAGAAAACTAATAAGGATCTTAAATTTGTTTTAAAAATTTTTGAAGCTAATTTTTTACTCGCATGTATAGGTGCTCGTCTTACATTGTAGACTTGAAAATAATTTCAGCACGGAATCATTTTTTTCTTTCTGTTTTTTCCATGGGGATATATTTTGGTTGGTTGTCCCACCGTGAAAATTTGGGATTTCCGTCACGTTGCAGATTTAGTACTTTACCAGCTAGACCGCACCGACTACCCCAGCTTGCTAAGGTTTTTAAGTCCTTTCCTTAGCAACCGAAATCCCTCCGTTGGGTGTAATTTCGCTTTAGCTGAGTACCACTAAAATTCGAATGCGATGCAATTTCGTACATTCGAAGAGCTGGAAAAGGAGCAGCTAATCGGCGATACTCAAAACGTACAAAAGTTAAAGGATATAATCAATCGGTATATATCGAGATTTGTAGGAGATATTTTTTTTCTGAGGGCTTATTTCAGTTTTTTCATTTAGTTTTTTGTCCAAGATTTCATTAACCGAATTGATTTTATCGACGTTGGAATATAATCGATGATTTTCAGGCTATGAGCGAACATGAAAACTTTGGACGGTGAAGAAATGATTTTAGAAATTTGAGAACAATTAATTAACCAATTAATATCTTTCTGAAATAAATCGACTCAGAATTTTACACTGTAGATAAATATTATTCTCGCTATGTTTTCCGTTCCCTTTGGCACGAAATTATTTGTCACGTTTTCGTAATTACATATATTTGATAATCTTCATGCTCTGATATTTAGTCTGCTGTGTATATTCCTAGTAGCAGCTTCCGCGATTAGGTATCGCCTTAAATATAGCTGGGGGCTTTTTGCAGCTTGATGTAACTGAAAACAAGTATTATACATGTTACGAGGCTTCGGGATATGCTGTCGGAATAATTCCCCGGCAAGCAGGAAAACTTGAAAAAAGGAGAGGGGAGAAAAAAATGAATAAAGAAAATAATCTGAACCGAGAGATTATCAAATGGAGAGGGGATAAAAATGGAGAAAAAGATATATTTAGAAACTGGGAGATAGGAGGAATATAGAGCTATACATTACATGCATGTATACACACATTTGCAGGTATGTGCCATAAATAAAGCGGGAGAATTAAATTGTTGGAAAGTCCTGCGAGACGAGTATTATAATTAAATCTAATTACGTAGTTTATGGTGCAGCACACAGAAATGTACGCGTTGATTTCACTCTACCTTATCCAAGTTGAAAATTGCTATGACTGTTATATGGTTCCGGTATCGGGATGCCAAACCACCGTGTCACCCACTCTGACCTACCTCACTCCGCGTTATATCACGGGGAGTAGTTTTTAACCAGGTTGGGGATATTTCGCATTTTATTTTTCAATCACAAGTCGCACCCCATGAATCAAACTCTCATGGTTACGAAACACAAATGAAAAACAGATGAAAAAGACTCGTGAGAGTTCGAGGGAAATGAAAATTATTTATAGATCGATGGAATCGAAATTTGGCAAAAAGAAAAGGAACCAAACGAAAATTTCTCGATCGTAATAGTCTAGACTATGGATATATTTGGATTCGAAGTAGGTAAGAGTACAAATAAGCTAGGTACATAATTAGTAAAAGTAATTTTAACAGCTGGTTAATTTTCAAATTTTACCCTTCCAATGACGACATAATTTTCAAGAATATGCCTCCTATAATACGTGTTATTGCATAGTAGTGGCGGTAATGAAGCTCACCTTGCCAAGAAGTTAGAAGGAAGAAGCGAGAATCGTGGGGTTGGAGGGGCATAGCCTCTGCCTTTGGATTGTGTAGGAGTTCTCCTCACAGAAGCAAACGGTTAGAATTCTCTACCCAGTTGGGGGTTGCGTCCCCGAGCGGATGGCTTTGTTCGAGTACGCTCCTGGTCTTCCACGTGACTTCCGATATAACTGCCATCACCCCCTTTTCTCTCTTTTTCCCTTGTCTTTCCTTTCTCTTTCCAATTCCCGCGCTTCGTTTTTCATCTCTCGCGTCTCCCATATCACTCTCCCCCCCCCCCCCCCCCCCTTTCCCCGTTTCCCATCTCCCTCCCTTCTTTTCCTTATATTCGGAATAGAATCTCGTTGAAAGTGTTGAAGGCGTCAGGGCGACGACGTCTTGGCTTCGAACGTACGATATAGGTATACGTATACGTGCATCTTTGTTCGTTCCTCACAGTATTTCTCTGCTCTTTTGTCTCAATTTTTTTTTTTCTCCCGTTTTTCATCAATTTTTTTTTATCTCGCGTTTTCTCTTTCATCGTTACCACCAACGACGTCTTCTTCTTCTTCTTCTTAATTTTTTTCCATACCGATACGGAATGTCCGAAAATGACTCGCGAAAAATTTGCATAAAAATTTTCACGAAAATTCAACAGATTCAACAACCCGTAATCTTAAGGTCACCGTTCCTCGAGTCAAACCAACGACGCAAAGTAACCTCCTCTACCTCCACCCTCCCTCGAAATACCTAACGACACTTTTTCGTTTTCTTATTTTCTGCAAATTTTTTCTTCTTTCTTTTGCTTCCCGTTTTTTTGAGCTTCGATTTTTATAAACCACCCTTTTCTTTGCTTTTCTTCCGATTCTTTTTCTCCGCCCTCGGTTGTTGCTATAATTACTGGAGAGGTGGTGGCGGTTCTATAAAGAGAAGCGGCAGTTTTCGTTCGAAATTATAAACTTTGTTGAATGTTTAGAATTATAATTGATGCTCGACGACTCAATTAAAATATATTATACGGATTGGTATATACACATATAGCTTTATACATAAAAGAAGCTTCGTGAATCGTATCTCGGTGTTGAATTAAATTATTTACCGTTTCGTATGTTGTTAAAGAAATGATTTTTTTTTTCTTCATTCTTATTTCTATCAACGACGATTCGAAATCTCTCTATATAAATTTTACCTCCAGCTTTATTTTGAAATTTATTTAAATTACGTATGCAATTTTACCGGCGCTCATTACCCAATAGATTACCATGTGTACAGTTTTCCGAATCATAGGTGGATTTAATTTTCATAGAAACAAAAAGAGGGCTGGTGCGATCTCATTAGAATCAATTTAGTTATCACAATCAGTCCGATTGAAGTTCTCGGCGAGTGCGGACGTAAGCCTATTTACTTCTCTCGTGAATAAAATCGTACCATCGAAGAATAACGCGTCTCATTGATACCCCGTAGCCAGTATATGCGAATATATTTTCGCTTTTCAAAACCAAACGACGCGAGTGATTTTCTCTCTCTTTTTTTTTTTTTGCTACTGTTCATTTCCATTATCTCTTTTTCCGGACTCGTGGATATCCGGATATCCTGACCGCTAAACTGCTGCCACCTTCGCCAGCACGTGCAATTCAGCTTTTACCCCTTCACACGGTGTTGGTATGTGAGTATAATATACATATATCTATATGTAAAAAGGGATGGAAATTTCTCGTTTTTTTCGCGATAAGGGCTTTATTAACGATCCCTTGGGTGAAAGTGTAGCATGGTATAAATGCAGACATTAATAACGATGTTCACAGTGATCTTTGTAGAATTTTTTTATTTTTTTTTCAACTAAGTTGGAGGTGCCCCGTTGTGCCCGTATACCTCGCGTTCCACCAGGTCTCCCCTAGATGTAAGTAATAGCTGCGGAGATTGACGCGTTCTAGCGATCGTCTCTGGTTTTGTTGATTAAAGCGTCACGCCCGGCCCGGGTTTCCTCGACGACTTTTCCGCTAAGCACTTAGTATAATATGCCCAGGGATTACTTCGTGCCTAGACACACGTAGATATATGCATATATATACCCTATACCCACTTCTACAGTTCTCCTCCATTTTACCCATCTCGCGTTTATAATTTAGCTACCCCCCATCCCCCGTGTAAAGCTTCGCTGCAACTTCAGAACGTGAGATGTAGCCTCTCGATAGCATTATACAACTTGGCACTTTCCTCGATGTGTAGAAGTGTATATTGTATAAGCATATACTATACTGCATATATTTACTATACATAATGGTATGTGAGTAAACTTTACGTAACCCGAGACACCATATTTCAATGCTTTAAAGGTTAAAATAGAACCTAAATCGAAATATAAACCGTCCCTAAGCTTTAGATCATAGTGAACTGGGATACCAGAATCAGGATTCGCCTTCAAGCCCTGTAACAATAGAAGATCCTGTTTCAAAAAAATATTTCCGAATCAAAAGTCCACCTTTATCTGATATCGGTTGTTTTTTTTTATCTCCTATAATAACGTTGGTTTAAAACGAGAGATTCGTTATAATTTTTTGTGAAAAGCGATCTCAAAAACTGTATGATACCAAAATTTTCTAACAAGGTTTTAATTTAGGTATACGTATATGGATCGTCGTTCGAGTCGAGCTGGACTTTCCGACGGAATATCGGCTGCGGTAAAACCGATACCATGTAAACCGCAAATTCTATTGGATTCTGATAATTATTCAAATTCCTATCTTCATGATACTCCGACGCTATAGATATACATGAAATTCTCGGACATGTTACACCGCAGAGCTTGCATTATCCTGTGTTGTACACATATGAAACGCGTACGTAGGTTAATATAAATATCGCTGTAGGATGAAATATTTTTCGGAATGAACACAGAATAGAATGCGGGAGAAAAAAAGTTTTTGAATCTAAAAAATGGCCAAACTATTATCATGCAAGCAGCGTGTATTCCACATGGTACAACGTAACCAATTTTTGGTCGGAAACGCAAATTACGCGAATATGGCCGGCTATTTTAATGTAGTACAAAAAGTGTAACGTATATTATACGTATATGTATATTGGCAACGAATGGCAACTGCTGCAGCTGCGCGACAATTTGGAACCATCTGCAGCGGTTCGCTTCAAATGATGCAATCATAGTATCTGCAGAACTGCACTTGTTGTGATGGAGAATACGTTGGTATTATTTTCAAAAATATGTTACACCGCACCACGTATGTGAAAAAAAAAAAAGAAAATTTGATTTTCACTTTGCATAAATTTGAAGACCTTGACATTCGTACATTCGAAAGTGAGGTAAGTATCTCTAAATAGATAAGGATATACAAAGATCAAAAAGTGAAAGAGAAAACTGTTGAAGAATAAGAAGTTGGAAATACATAGAAAGAATATTCAGCGGCGTACTTGCCCTTCGCGTGCGTGATACGAGGCGTTCGTAAGCCAGGTTTTTACCGGCTGAAGGGATTCCCCTGGGTAAAGGCGCGGCTAAGATGAATATTCCATGCTAAATCCAGCCTGAAATCGCAGAGGAACTTATTCGCTGTAGAATCTAGGGGGAAAAAGGGAAATCGCCGAGAGAAAACTGCGGTAAGGGGAGCTGGTTCACTTTTTCCAAGAGATTTCATACGTATATACGAGATTTTCCTTACGTTTGAAACTGTTGCTTTTTTCTTTCATTTTTATTTTCTTCCTACTTTTTTTTTTATTCGTTATAGTTTCTTCCCTCAGGTTCAAGGTCGTTTCACTTTTATCCGAACGATATCAATGCGCGGGTTAAAGAAAAAATTAACTCAAATCACGAAGTTTGTTAAACAAAATCATAAAAAATTCAAGCGGCGGTATGTACCGTACGTCTTTTGTGAGGTCAAACGTGACTCGTTTCTTTGTCGCTTTTTTGAAAAAAAAAAAAATATGTAACGTAACGAATTCGCTGTATGAGTATATGCGCGTTTTATATATATATGTAGAATAGGGTAAATAAGGAATATATTTCGGTTAGCACGCGTCAGCCTACTTCCAGTTCGTCAGATATATCCTTAATTAACGTCACGTCAGCTAGTTTTGTGACAAAACAAAACCAACGTGATTTTCCCTCGGTTATTCGCGAACGCGCCAACGAACTGTCAACGAACACGAAAACCAGCAGCATCAGAAACCTCCCCTAATGCTCGGTGATGCCACCGCTGGTGGCTCTACCCATCAGAAGGACGCCGAGCGTCGCGGCGCTTCGTTTTGCTGCTGCTGTGCTGTTGGTGCAGTATAGAAACGTATTTTATTTCTATTCCAGAGTTTCGTTTCAACCCCCGACATTCCTCGCATTATTTATTCTATTTTGTTTCAATTTCAGATATTTTATTTCTCCGACAAAGTCCGCAGGTATATATATATTTCCTGGCTCTTCCTCGCTTTTAACTCATATACGTATTCAACAACAGATTGTATAACCTGTTTGAGGAATCTTTTTAATTAAATACGAATTACGATCCTCACTTGATGCGAAATTCTACACAGCCCTCGCTTGATTCTTTCGTGATACCTTACCCACCGTAATTATACCTCCCTTCATTTCATATAAAAACGTCTGACTCGATGTTAGCTAAAGAAAATTAGACGAAAGTACAACTATCGAATGAGGAAAAGAATCGTTGAGCCTGATTTAAAATTATAATTCTACGAGAAGGATCAAAACTATGTAATCTAATTGCATTTCATTTTTATGTGTTCCAGGTGAGTTCAAATCCTGTATGCGAGGTTGTCCGAAACAACCCCACCGGAGCTGTATGTGAGATAATTCAAAGAATACTATTAGATTTGTTAAACAAGGAGAAAAAAAGAACCCAAAGAGCACAACAAAAATGTCACTGCAGAAAAGAGCTTGCCTTCTGAATATTCAACAGCTAGACGTTGTCGGCTCCGATTTTCCGTGGACATTTTTTTACTCGAATATAGAGCGAGCAGCCTTGGCCTCGTTTTCGTTGTGTGAAAAATTTTCTTCTATTATACATGTATATAGGGTAGGATCTGTATTTTTATTTTGGTCAGATTGAGGACTTTTTTTCCTTCCCCTGCACTTCCTTATATATTATATTTATATCTATAGCGCAGTTACGTTCTCGAGTTGAAATTTATTTTTCGACAACACATACCGTATAGGGGTGGTTATGTACATATATGTACGCGTTCGCGTCTCTTCTGTAAATAAATTTTGGTTCTGGCACTTGGCGTATACTTCCGAGCAAACCACTTATTCATGAGTGTTTGACTTATTCAAGAAGTGGGGCAACTCTCGCTACGAATGCAAGAGGTTGATCATGCCGCTGCTGCTGTTACTGCTGTTACTTTTGCTACTGCTGCTACTACGAGTATAATATGAATACGGTTTAACCATCCATGCCATGCATTTTAAATTCCTTCGACCAACAAACGCCGTATAAGTTTCTTTTACCCTTAATCGAATACGACGCGATGATAATAATGAAAGAAAAAAAGAGCTCGGAAAAATTCTTTGATCCTTACGAAGGCGGATTAATTCACTTTTACATTTTTATTGTATTTTTCTCTGTTTGTTTGTTTGTTTGTTTGTTTAAGAATTTGTTTGTTCGTTTTGGTGTTTTGATTCTTTGAAAAGCTCGCTTGACACTAAAGTACAGAAGTACTATGAGTATACAGTATGTATTAGTACATAACTGTACCTAAGGTATAACCTGTACCTCCAGCTGCTTAATGAAATTTTCACTGATATATTAGCTATTCATTTTGAACGACCTACTCCCACCTAACTACGGGTTACAAGTGTTTACCTATACTTACTTACCATGTGCTTTACGCACACATGATGTCCTACACATATGTATAAATAGGTACATACCTTCTGTACTTGAACTTGTCTAGGGGGTAGAAGCGGGTTGAGTCAAGGCAGCAGCCTTTATCAATTTTGAGAACTTTCTGGAGCCTTTTTTCTTATAAATTTTTCACCTTGACTCTACTGAGAAACCACGAAAGTTCGGTTTTGATTTTGTTAATTTCACCTGCGGGTTTCTTTCGGTCTGTTTTTTTTTATTGAATAATCGTATAATTTGGGGTTCATAATTTCGTTTCATACTCACCTTGTCTTTATTTAATGAGTTGAATTTTTGAGAGAATCAAGCCGAAAGTTTGTGTAGAAATATTGATATTATATCAGAGAAAAATTTCAAGATTTCTGAGGTAATTTGAAACTTTCAAACCCTTTGAACCTTTTCGTTTAAATATTAATATACCCACTCGAAATTTTGCTTACCTTAACGAGTTACCTGTACAAAAGTAGAGACCGGGCAAAAAAATCTGTATGAAAAATCAAGTTTTACACATTTTTACGAAAGAAAGAAAGAAATGTGTCCAGGAACCCAATTCAAATTTACAGTGTTTCTAAAAAGGAATCAATTAATTGAGCAGTGAATTTTATCGGAAGACAAATTTTTAATTTATCAGGTCACCATAGATTTCGTTTTTTCAATAAATCAACTGTAAGTTAACCACGAAAGCGACAAATTTCGAATAATTTCGGGGTTGTCATTTCTACAGTATTGTTCGCAGAATCGAGTATGTCACGGTGTGAAATGGGACGAGTTTAAAAACCACTTCTCATTTATAAACTGTACCGCACACCCGTTATAATTGTATAGAGGTATATGGAGAATACTGGTCGGTGTAGATTCACCATTGCTACCAAACCTCCCCCTTCTACTGAATAGCTGCTGCTAGTCAGAACAGACATAGAAGTCGTAGCAATTTGCAGTTAAATTCGCGTGCTCGAAATTTATTGCCGGAATAAAAATCACGCCTATTATACTTGTCAGCGACCATGGGTATATGCTCTCGGTGCTCTTCTCTCATGCGCGAGCCTGGAATAGCGTTTAAATTAAAAAATAAAAAGGTATCCCGACGTGGGGGTATGGCGGAAAAGGGAGAGAGAAAGAGTGAGAATTCGTGATTTTTTTTTATATATTTTTTTCGTTCTCTTTTTTCTTTCCCTCCTCTGCTATTTCGTTTGTTCTGTTTCTTGTTTTTTTTTTGTTTTTTTTTTTCCCTGCAAATTATCATTATTACTTTTTTTTTCACCGTGGCAGAATTGTACGCAGTTTTGGGTTGTCGATTTGTGTAGTCGATACATGGAGTTCGCATCACTGACGAAATTCAAACAGAGTAAAAATAGTGTGAACTATGCAAAATGAGAGAATGTAAATTCCGAATGGAAAATAGATAGCTTCATTGAAATTCTGATAAACAGAATTAACAATTGTAACGTTACAAATCAGATTTTCGGTATGTGTAAATTAGATTATGAGAACTTTTGAAGACTGACACGACATGACGTTATTATGTCATAAAACTTTTTGAATTACGTAATCATCAAAATCTCATTTCACTTATTGTTAGTCCTTATTTTACATTTCAGTAATATCACACGCGCCGCATTGCATTGTCTTAGATTTTTGTCGAGTTTGCGGTCAAAAAACGACATTTTTTTTCTTGGACTTTATGGGGCATTTTTACATATCATGAGCCCAGGAATCCGAATCCGTAAGTTAAATTAATCAATCTATAAAATTGATCGAGCTATTGCCAATTTATCGCTCTGAAAAGTGAAAAAATAAGGATATCTCGATGGGATTGATTCCTAGCTTGATTTACTCGACGGATTCGTATTTCTGAGGTCAAAATACGTGAGAAAAGTGTCGTGCAATCGATTTTAAAAATACGTCATTTGTTACCCAAAAATCGCAAAAATCCAAAGGGGTGTACCTTAGATTTTTTTCGATTTCGAAGTCAAAAATCAACATTTTTTTTCAACCGAATTTCAATGGTTTCTTATGTATTTTGAGCTCAGGAATCCGAATCTGGAAGCCAAATTGATCTATCTATAAAATTGGTCGAGCTATCGCCAATTTATCACTTTTTGGAGCAGAAAAATTGAGATGTGTATCTAGGTTGGTTTTCGTCGCATTCTCTCGTTAGATTAGGGCTACTATACTTTAGATACTAATACTTTTGACTCGATGGGGTTTCTCTTTAAGTTTACCGTGCGTAAGTTTTTTGACTTTGACGTGATGTTCATATAGCATCAGTACCTCAGTTTGAAGCTCAATTAGTGATTATCTTCTCATCTAACAGAAGCCTACCTTTCCTCCGACGTGATGTTCGAAGTGAATCGGTATCCCATCATAGAGTAGAAACAGCAGGAGCTGAACTACCTAGCGGCAGGAAAACCACCCCAACTTTACACCCCTGTGTTCATTCCTTGCTCTCGCGTTCATTCCAGCTGAAACTCAAATTTTAAGCTCCATATAAGCGGTTCGGTCTCACATCTCCTAACTAGGGGATGAAACTTTGCTTTGTGATTCCACATTTCAACTCTACACCATGTGCACATGACATTTTCCTTATTATAGGCATGAACCACAAGCTGTGCTCTTTTTGTACATAATTTTCAATGATATTTTTGCCTTAAATTAGTTGTAGCATCGGAAAAAAAAAAGATTCCAGACTTTTGGCTGCTTGTACTATAGATAATCTACACAACCAAAAGATTGGCTCGTGCTATCAGAGTCAGACGTTCGCTCGTTCGAGAGTTTTATAACTTTACCCCTAGACCCCAATACCCGTACAGATTGACGAGCGTAGTATAGGGTGTTCAAGTGCCATGGAAAAAGAGGTATTATCTTGACTTTTGCTGGCTTAGCACTGACCATGACCCGGACGTCGACACGCGCGGAAAAATTAGTGTTATATATTCCGTATCATATTATACTTGGATCGTACAAATTGAAGAAAAAAGAAAACATAAAAAAAAAACTAGATGAATGTACCCCATATTTCAAATGGATTATTAAACTATTGTGAAAATATGTTTCATTCAATTTATATCTGACACAGTTCCATAACGTCTCCATTATTCATTATACAACATGAGTGTATTATAGCACAAGTTTATATCATCTTCGCACAGGGATGTTGATTTTCTTTCACTCTTTCCTTTTCTTATACGTTCTTTTCCCGTTTCTTCATTTTTTTCTATTTTTCTTTTCTTCCTTCGTTTTTTTCCTCCTTACTTTTATTGCGACAAAGTGAGTAAAGAAACTCTCGCATTTTATATCGCATTCAAGGGAGAAATTTACGGCTCAGTGAAACGTCAAACGCGAAGGAAAACACAGAACTTTAACCGTGCAAGATTGAAACGTGACCGCAGAGAGAAGCCTGAGCTTTTGAATCTATATATAGTACCCACCTGCATCAAATACGCATACTCAGATTGTTTAAATTCTTTTTTTTCTTCACGCTAGCTTCTTCGTTTCTATTCTACCTCGATCACTCGTGAACCTAAGTTAAAAAGGTGAAACTTTGAGAATAAAAAGAATAACCAACAAAAACTAGAAAATGGTTGACAATTAATGACAGTAATAATGATAGAAAAAAAAGATATTGAACAAATAGAAGAAACATATATAATTTAACGGAGCTTTTCTCAACAACAAAAAAAAAGCTCTACCAATCTTCTGTCAGCTCAATTTCCGTGCAATGTTTCACCGCGTCCTAGCTCGGGCATAACGCATCCATTCACTTGGTATGGTAGGTATATCCTACTGTGGGAATAAAAAAAAGAAAAAAAAAAGAAACGAAGATATAATAATAAAGAAACGAAGAAAAGAGTAGCAAAAAAAAGGTATATGGTTGTATATAAAACAAGGTATAGAAAAAGTAACGCGAAAGAGATTTGCAAGTAGACAAAATAAATAAAGGGAAACCAACAAAACGAGATAAAAATTAGAAAAAACAATCACGAAATGTCGGCTACCACCGTGACTGTTTCAAACAGTTCGTTTTCGTTTATTTATTTGATTTTCTTTTTTTGCCTACATCTGTCTAGTACTCCTAAATGATAGACCAGCGATTTTTTGTACAACGGGGAAAACTCCCTCTGCTGTCGTCACCACGTGTGCGACCGCTGTTGTGCGATGCTTCTAGAATTCACGGTATATCTTTTTGGTAGTTTTTTACTTTTTTTCCACTACACTTTTCAACTATGAGCCAGTGACAACTTAAATAATCATCACCCGTTCACCATATTTTTGAATAAATCTTAATCTAATCGCATGGAATGTAGTGAGGAGTACCGAAGAAAAGCACGGTTTTTTGTTTTGCATTTTTTCCCATATCTCATCCAACGGAAAACGACGAACGCATCTCATCACGGTTGTATAGATAACGTCCGTTCCACGTCGGTTAGACAGGTCATTATGGTAGGTGGGCTTTATAGAGAGGAGAGTGAAGGCGTTGACGTTTACGTTGGTACGCGTACATGGGTTAGTACATAGATTGCGAGTGCATGCCAAGAACAGTTCGGTACCACCTACTGGGGCAGCAATACTACGAAACATTGAGATATCCGTATAACCAACGATCGACGTGGAATACATACGAACCACTATGCACATTGATGTCCGGAACGCAGGTATACCAAACGACCAGCGATATTCTCACCTCTAGTGCACTCCATTGCCTCCGTCACTTCCACCTTATCACGATACTATACCCTTCCAATTTCCACCTTCTATACCTGTACCTAGTTCGAACGTTAGCGTGAACCTCTCTTGATATCGTTCGTTTTTTTTTCGTCTTTTCCTGCACTCGGTGTGGTAGAATTCACCCCCTTTGAAAACCTTTGCGATTTTACTCTACATTCAATTAGATACCGTGGAAATTGTCTCCAAAAATTTTAAGCCTTAAATTTTTTTGACGAATTAATACCGTAGGTACTTGCTCTTTAACCGGTACATGACAACCCCTGGTTAAAATTTTCCTGAAATTATGAGCAATCTGCCAAAAGGCGCAGGGTGTTAAAGAGGGTCGTATTGTTATTTAAGGGTGGTAGTCGTCATGGTGTGTAATACCGGAGGTATGGGGACGCTGACAAGTACGACGTCGTTAGTACCCCCCTGAGAAATAACAAACGCCTTCGATAATCTGTGAGACGTTACCCCCGTGCAGTCCCTGGGGAATCGTGGAAAAATTGAGCCCCCAAAGAGAGCAGAGATCGAATAGCTGCTATTCTTTGGGCATGGATATAGTTGCGCTTGAATTTTCGAAAATTTCTGAACAAAAAAAGGGGTCTTAAAAATAGCTCGGGCGGCTTCGTACGGATAAAAGCAAACGAATGTGAAGTATGTCCGCACGTTTAGGTATATTAGTATTGGTATCAGTACTTTGGACTGTGCCGACGAGAAACTATGTACAGAGTTTGTAAAAGTTGTTTCAAGTTCTTTGCCATGAACGAAACTACGTAGTTTCTGCAGGTAAAAGGCGAGCGTTAGGATTTTCTAACGTCTCTCGGGAGACACCTACTCGGACATTTGGCATCGTCAAAGTATGTTTTTAGCAGTTGGTGTTGGACTAGAGTATGATAGAGAGAGAGAGAAATGGAAAAAAAAGAGTAAAGAAATAGTAGCTATACCGTAGAGTTAGAGCGAGACTGGGATATACCAGGGTGAGAGCCACTCGGGTAAGCTTATTTAAAACAGAGACAATGAAGAATGGCGCATTGTCCACGTGGGGTAGTTAAAACTTGTCTCATAATTACGCTCATTTACTGCTCCCCCCATCCGCCTTGTCCTCTTCTCACTCCCCACCCAAAACATTCCCCTTTACACCAACGTTCCACGAGGAGAGGAGTTTCCCAGAGGAACTATGGCCGGTGGTTATGTACCGTATACCGAGGACTAAGTCCCAACTCTTTTGCTTACTCTCAGTTCGTTTATTATACGAAGAGTTATATAAATCAAGCGTAGATATGTATCTGGAAAGGGGAGGAATATAACGAGGTAAAATTTTTGCCCAAAAATCAGATAACACTAAACGCTGGAACCCGTTCATATTTCTTTGTAGATTTTTTTTTTGTCATCCAATTTTAATTGTTTCACGTACTTTTTTCCCCGCAATTCCTGAATTCCGAACAACGAAGTGTGCCGGAGGCTATGTTTGTTCATAATTTGATTTTTTCTTTTTTTTTTTTTGATTTTTTCATTTTTACTACAGGGGTGATGATCGTGTATATAAATATATATATGCGCGTATATTTATGTACGCGTACCCCATATAACCGGTGTTTTCGTAAATCCAAGAAGAAAGAAAAACAAATGGTAGCGTGACGTTGGCAGGCAAAAAACACCCCTATAATTTCCTCGCTCCATTAACTTTGTCAAAGCTCGGCGACGCGGTCGTCGCGGCGCGGTTCTCTACGTCGCTTTTCTCTTGCAACTATATACGTATAACTTATGTATGGTATATTCTACGTATACTACATGCTATCGGTTAGCTCAATCCCTCCCTCAAACTATTCTACCCTTAGCTACCTACCCCTCTATCCTTCATCTTATTCCTCCTCCCCTTTTCTTCACTCCCTCGAAAAGTCTTTAGATATCCTGACTCCACGTAAGACCAAAGTCTGCACTTTATTAGCACCGCTATTATACGTGGCAATTAATAAACGACCTCGCAAGTGCAACACCACCCTTATTCTCAAGCTGATTACTTCCCACTATACCTACCTATAGCTACCGAGGAATTATTATAGAACGAGAAAACGTCATGCACGGATTTTCTACATTCCTAATCGCGATTAGATTACAATTGGAAAAAGAAAAAGCAGATTTATAACGCAGGTTGACGATTCGAGGCTTCGAACTTTGCTTACAGTCTCGGTCAGCGTCTGCCTAGGTTAAGTCACATACCTATAGACACACGTGGGTATACATATAGGTTATAGTAACCACTTCCGTTATCAACGGTTTTACGTGTCGTAAGTTAAACGAGCGATTTCAGAAGGTAAAACCCATGAGCTGCAGCAGCAACGCCCCATTTTACGTTGCGGGCAGCGTTATACTACTGCAGGCAGTGCTCGTAGCTATTATAGGGGAGGGTTAGAAAAATAGATAGAAAAAGAATTTAGGAAAAAAGGGATGAAAAGTGGAGATGTAGGGAGGGTTTGGCTTGACGATAAGAGAAATAAAAATGTAACCTGGTATAAAGTTGGCGAAAGACTCGACTATACGGTAACCGTGAGTGAGGGTGGAAAATTTTCTTTTTTTTTTCTCTTCTCTTTATTCTTCTTCTTCTTATTATTATTTTTTATCTTCGGTTTTCTCCTCCTCCTTTTTTGTCAACTCTAATCGCACAGTGGATAGATACGTGTATACTTATACGGTATTCCGGGAGGTTTTAATCTCTCGCGAAAGCAGAGTTCATTGCGGAACTTGCAGTGGTGAACCCGATTTAATGTTCACGGTGTATAAAATTAACGACCGCTTAACGCGCTCAGCTGGTTATTTATCAAATAGTCACGTGTGTCGGTCATCACGAAAAATGAAAAATCGTCTCTTTTTTTTCACTATACATGACGTGGTACTCGAATCCATTTTTTCCCCCAGTCTCTTCTCCACATGTAAATCTATCTTGAGTGATATTGATGGGAGATATGTTTGATCAATTAATTAGTTGGAAGCTAATGGATTTTAGAAGTATAAATCGATAATCCATGTACAGTTTCGATATTGCGAATGAATATACTGTAGCGAAAAAAAAATTTTGCACTGGTTTAATTGAAAGCATGGGGAAAGCTTGCTGAGTTCGGAATATTAAATCAATTATTCATATTTCAAATATAACGACGAGTTTCCTGGAAATCTATCGATAAAGGTTTGGTTCGATTTTTACACAATTTTTGACTCGCTTGATATTCGATAGAAAATACGTCGACTGAATCGAAAAAAAAAAAGGAAAAAAAAAGTCGCTCCGACAGCACAACGGCAGCATCTAGATGAGTATTGTTTGAGATTTTGATGCGTAAAATCCTGGTGCACGGTAACCGTTGTTAAAATTTCATACGACCGTAATTCTGGTATTACCAGTCTGTAGTATCGGAATATACATGTATACCGGTTGAAAAGTCAGTTGTGCACAAAGACTGTTGTGAACTAAGCTTCAAATCGCCTTAGCTCTCGAACCTAGAAGAGAGAAGGAATTATTTTGCTGTATGTATACATGTACGAAAATATCCAGAAGTGCATTATGAGCGCACCGCGTAGACGAGACAACTGAAAGGAAGATCCTCGTGGAGGAGAATTACGAGTATAACGGGGGAAGAAAACCATCCTTACAAACTCAATCATGTATTTAATACTTTTCTAAAACAAGAAAGCTAGACCTCACATCACTTGCAAGAACATCCGTAATACCAAATAACGATAGCCCCCGCTACTTTTGAAGAAGAACTTGATCTTTGCTAAGGTTGAGGTATAAAATAAATGTAAGAGGTTTTCGAGCCGGGGTCTGAAACGTCCTCGAACTCATCTGAATCGGGGCAAGCCCATCCATTTCGTATCTGATATACTCGCGTGTACGAGGATATAGATGTCTAGTTTATATATATACGCGAAAATCGCACACCTTACGCTAAAAACTGAGCGTATCTCCCGTTGCGTGCGAAGTCTGGGAAGGGAGAAACGTTGGAGAGTATCGTGAACGTTAGGGAAAATTGGCCCATCCATTTATTGCAGAGAGACTAAGGTTGTGGGTGTGAAGGGGTGGTTTTTCGGATCGTTGAATAAATTCATGTATTTTAAAAGCGCTGTTGCAGGGTTTACTGCTTCACCGATATACCTGAAAAATCTCAAAGGGCGTTCCAATATGTCTGAGAAGGGTTACTTCGGATCGGCCCAGACTGAATTTTTGAAGATAAAAAATGAAGTCAACGCATTATTGATTCGACACGTCATGGGGAGATTTGGAGAATTCTACAGCGTGCACATTCGAGTTTGTCCGAGTCTCGGCTGATTAATGACACACGTTAATTTTACATCAGGGCGTCGTGACGTAGCTAATTGTCGACCGAAAGAACATTGACCGTTGCTTTCCTTTTTTTTTTCTTTCAATGATCGTCCATGCTCCTTGCCCCTTTGACCTTAGACCCTACGACAAGCAGATTCAGACCTTTCCAACGGCAACTAATTCCCCTCTACGAACCTTCAATTTATCTCACCGGATCTTTTGTACCTCTCTTACGCTGCCGCGGCTTCTTCTCAACCCCTAGTTCTACCTTAACGCTCAGGCGAATTTCTAGCATTTAGCTTTATCGGTCGAAGGCCGAGAGCTCGACCACGAAACGCTGGACCATTACAGACTGATATATTATCAGTGCGAAAGTATAATCGACCGGTGGGGTTGGCTGGCTGGTTGTCGATGGCGATGGTCATGGTGGTAGTAATGATGGTGGTGGTAGTGGTGGTGGTAGTGGTGGTTCCTCTTAATCCTTCTTCGTTCCAACGTTGACTGGACTTTTATTCCTTACCCGTACCGCGTCGGTCGAGTTGAGCCAAGTAGGAATTTAACTTTAGCGCTGCCGAAGAGCTTGAAGGGTGGGCAGGCCGGGAAGAAGGGGGGTGAATTAAAGAGAGTGAAGGGGTTTGAAACCCGCAGGAAAAAGAGGTAGGTGAAAGGAGAGGGGCTCCTCACTACCAGCTGTTGGAAGCTGGCTTCTAATCGAACGACTGCTACCTACCTCTCTTTCTGGTTCTGGTTCTGGTTCTGGTATCAGGGTGTCTTTCTGTGATGTAAAAGTGTTGCGAATGGAGAAAACGTCTGGCGGACCATCAGGGCTGGAAGCACTTTGAGATTGAAACATCAGCCCCAGAGGAGGAAATGGACCAATAGGGTCGGCTACTGGTACCAATGTACCTACTATATCCCGTCTTGAGCAGGAGAGTAAATTTTTAAGGGTTGTTCGCCTTCGAAGTGGGCAGCCGTTTTCCGACTCGCTTCACAACCGCGTATAAAACGGGAAAAAGTATCGAAATATCCTCATGGTGGAAATTCATACAAATTGCTAGTCGATATCCGCTGCTACTGCAATTCCGAAATATTACAACTCCTATATCACCCACATATCCTTTCCTTAATTGAGAACATTCACGTCAAATATAAAAATAAGCTCTTCGTGAAATTATATTTACAAATTTTACTCGGCATGTGGAAATGATTTTTCGTCTCCTGCATAATCCCGTACAAACGGATAATTGTTATCAACTGTAGAGAATTTTCGTTACATCGAATAAATTTTTCAAAATTGATGTATTCCGTATATATACTTTGTATTCCACGGTACTCCGGCGCGTGTGGCGCCGATAGCGTTCGCCTGTCCTACCCTACTCAATGGCACTCAACACCAGCCAATATAAGGTTATACGGTACGTACATATATAGGCATCTATAGCCCTCTTACCTCCCCCTCGCGACAGTCTTCTCAGAGTTAAATGTAATGGTGGACGTACGTATATAGGTACATACTTGTACACATACCTATATACATTGCAGTACGAAGCTTAACTTACCTACCTATATAAAAGCTCTCAAAAGTCCACTTATGGAAGACGATTTGATCGACCCCTAATAGGGGGACCGGAGTACTCGGTCGCGTCCTTCATATATAACGAATACTTGAAATTTTCCACCAACAATTCGATGATAATATAGTTTGATATAAAGATGAAAAAGTCTCCAACAACAAGCTTGAATAGATCGGCTAATCATCGAACGGTACGGCGGAGTGAGTGTATTTGCTACGCGAAGGTTTCGAACGCCGCCATATGACATCCATATTCAGAGATACCTGCACCGATAAATTGCGTAGATGTTCGGAACGGTTCTATATGCCTGTAATTGAATGATGGTGCGGCGAATGATATTAATGCATGGAAATCACCGCGTTACACATAGCGGGCGGTGCCGTCACCGTCACCATTAATGTTGGCGTCGCTCGCTTCTCTGCCTCCGAATCCATATTCCCGTCTCATTTTAACTTCTCCATTTCGCTGTACGGCGTAAGCTGTTGCAAGCTCGGTCGATCGCAGACACCGCGAGAGAATCATCAAACGAGCCTACCGCTAGCTCCACGTTCAGCGTCATTGGCTCGTCATCGATTCCTGAATGATTAAGCGAGGATTGAGGCACACGGATAGAAATAGAAATAGATATAGCGGATACACCTTCCTGGGGAAATGCGGATATGTTCAGTCGGTCGAAGACACTCGATGGATCGGCAGCTGGTTCGATCACGTTGATGATGATGCAGGTAGACGCCTCGACAGCGCGTGTATTCCACTAACAATACCCTTCCAATCGGTAACCATGAAAATGAAAGCTCATTGTACGTAAGCAAATGCATACATATGTAAACGTTACACGATAGACTCTATACTTCCAACCTTTGGTCTACATGGTTTTTTTTATTATTAAAACTCAGAATATCCATTGCTTAAAGAGCGGAAAAATATTCTAAAAAAAAAAAACCAACCGCAGTTACACGCACTATTTAACCCATGCAGAGAGTCTTCGATTTTTTGTCGATATATTCAAGTAATATTTTTGAAGCTGTTCAAAAATCACGTTTCTCGTCGGATCGTGCATGATTCTGACCCTGATAAAATTCGGGCTATTCGAATAAGATTTTACAAGGATATATGTCCCGCGATTTCGAGTTTCCTGATCTCGTACACCCTCCTCTTTGTTTTTGCCCCTTTTTTTCGTTGTCCGGACGTTACGACGACGTTTCGTCAGGGACTACTATCTGCAGACGCGGTTTCTGCTGCAGGATATGCTTCGACAATATCCTGAATCCTATAGCTATTGGTTCTATTGGAAAATCGTGCACAGCGGTGTCTCCCTTCCTATTTGCAGACATCAGCAAACATCATACGACGCTGCGTAGCTCTCAAAACGTGAAACGTGTTTACGGATATAACCTTTACATCCCCTACAGGTTATTCCACTCGGTTTCACACGCGTGTATTGCACGAGAGCCGCGAAATATGCATTTCGGATTCATACAATATAATTATAGTTTTACCTAAATTCTATATGTACGATAAGATTTCGTGATCCGTATTAATTCATCGATCGACTCAACGTTTTCTCGGATTATTTGTGCATTGAATCATCGGAGAAAGATAAGTTTCTGTCTACCAGAAAAATAAAAAACTAACAAAGTCAGCACCCGAAGCCAATAAATTCTTCGAGTGTGTTCAAGTTTTCTGCTAGATTTGGTATATTTCCAGCGTCCATGGGGCAAATAGAATTCGGAAAAAAACAATGGAATTTTGACTCCGATCGAGATCAGAGCAAATCGTTGGGCATATGAAAGTACGCGTTATGTGTATGGTTACAAAACAACCCTTTGAATATAACCAACCTATACAGGGGTCGGCCGAGTGATTTTGTGTGTATTTTTTTTTCATTTTCATACGGGTGCGCTCCCTACTTAAATACACACGTGTTAGAAGGGTTCGCGTACACGTTTTCGTAATGGACGTACACCGACATAAACCGTGTAGGAGGGATGGCAATATTGTGTATAATATTAAAGCAGTAAACTTTTACATTCTCGATCGATCCTATAAAACAAAGGCATAAATCTATACCGTACTACCAATAACACGATAGGGGAGGGAGTCGATGGGGTGGCTCATCCAACGCTATTATACGCTTACGTATTAATAACGTTCGCAAGAAGAGTTTATTCAAATACTATTTCAATTAATGTTAGTTAGTTTTTTTCTTTCCCCCTTTCTTACCTCCCTCTTTTTTACCTTTGCTTTGCTTTTGTTAAGACACGGTACCCGCAACAGTGTGATGGTGATCAAATAAGAACGAAGTAAAAAGAAAAGAGAGCGAGAAAATAAAAAAAGAAAGAAAAGAAATCAGCTCGGAGGGAAAGAAAATTGTCTATTTGCAAGGAATTTGACCCCGTTTCGTCGGTGTGTAAAGGATAGTCATTACTGTAATCCGAACCATTGACTTTTTTCGAAATCAGATCGGATCAGATCAGATCAGATCTTTATATAAGAATTCCTCGGGCGCGTTGAAAATTGGGAAAAACAATATACGCGTAAAATTGGGATTCTTGACGCAATTATTCATAGCAGGTATATACAGGTATTACATACGCAACTCGGATGCGATCGACAAGAAAATAATATACATCTACAGCCCATATATTTGATGTGTAATCTAACAAAAGCTCGTTTCTTTTAATTTTTTTTTTTTTTTTTTTCTGCCCCTGATTCTCTTTGCCGGAATCGAATTACCCCGAAGCTAATAGTGTAATGGACAGTTTAGAACCGTCGCTGATGCTGAAAAGGGTGGTAGTACAGGGCGCGGAGGGATTCCCATTGGGAAACGAAAGTAATTGGATGAAACTCTCTACTCTTCATGGAACCTGCAGCGGTGAGGGGGTGGGCAAAAGAGGTATAGGCGGCGATTAGCGAATCGTCTTGATTTCTCCAAAGAATTTACCATTCCGATTTAATACGCTAAGAAACTATATTCACCAAAATAATGTTCTCCATTCATTTGATGAAAAAAAGTAAAAGAAAAAAAAAAACGTAAAAGCGAAACAGAACAAGAATGGTAGCAAATTTTGGCTCACAATCAGATTTCTTTTTTTTATTGCTTTTCTTGAAAATCTTATACTTGGACAGGATTTTATTCGGGTGACGTAAGGATTTCCGGTTGACTTTACTCACGGAAAATAGCTCTATTATCAATAAATTCGTGTTTTGTTGGTCGCGGGTTGATCGGTCTTTTGTACAAATGGATCGCGGTGGACAAGAGATATCAAACGAGGTGGAAAATGTTACTTGGTACATAAAATGCGATAAAATTTTTACTTCGCAGCGTTCGATATACTCGCAGTTTTCTATGTACGTACACGTTCGGTGTCATTCACCACAGAAATAGAAACTAAACGCGTCGCGTCGCGTCGTTGCGATTACTGTGCGGACGGATGGGCGAAATTAAGAGCGAACGCATTACCGCGTCGTTGACTCGACTCGTTCAAATTTTTTTTTTTTTCATATTTCTTTCTTTTTTTTTTCATACATTACCAGCTGCAGCGGCAGCCCCAGTAGCTCCGGTTTACTCGAGCTTTAGCTCGAATCCGGTAGAAAACGGGGCTTTTCTTTTGCCAGCAAGTTTTCCGCATTCTCGGCAGGGATTCAGGTCGGCTGGCTTAGATGATGGTTTGCTTGCGCTTGTATACTTCCTCCTGCAGTACCAGCAGCTTTTTTTTCTGCATCTTTTTATTTCTCGATTAAATTTCTCCAGATTTTATTTTTCGATTCGTTATAATTGGACAAATGATTAACCAATAGGTGGGCTAAACCGTCGAGGACTGCAATAATTTGCGGTTCATCGAGTGTCGATTTGCCGCATAACCTTTCTGAGCTTTTGCTTCTTACTGCTATTTTTGGCTCATGTAGTTGCTTCTGCTTTTGTACTGTACGAATTTTTCAAAAATGTTGCTTAATTGCTTCTTGCCGTCGAAATAGGAACATGCAATTTTTCTGATACAGAATTATTGAAAAATTGAATCGAATATATCGCGAATAAGGTATATAATGGATTAATCGGTGTACCGGGCATGCCTCCCTAATATATCGATATACATCTATATGTATAGATAGGTGTGGGTTTACATATAATACATATCGCTAGGGTGAAGGAAATAATGTAGAATATTGGTGTGCGGGATGGTGGTGGTGGTGGTGGTGGTGGTGGTACATACGATTGAATAAACGTCCGCAATGGCAGATATTTTGCATGCGAATTTACATAACGGATAAAATAGCCAGCGATTCTATTGTTGAAATGTTTCTACGCCGGCACTATATATTTTCACATCGGTCCGTGCACTACGTTATTCACATTCAAATATTTCCAGTAATATTGTTTTAGCCGGACATATTGGATTTCCAACTCTAATACTACACATATACCTATACGACATACACGTACACCTATAGGGATACGCGAATGCGATCGAACGCCACTGCTATATCCCCCTATGATGTGTACATAATGAAATTTTATCCCCCCTTCGCGAGCGCTCAATAATTATCCCTATAATTTTATTATGCTTGCAATTTTTGGTGTTCGTTTGAAAAAAAATAAATATTCACTATGTTTATGAACATGTGCACACGTATGTAAGCGTATTATACCTGTGAATATAATTTCCTTTCTGTTCTTTACTTACTTTTCTTCCCTTTGTGTTGTTTAACTCTAAAAAAAAAAGAAAAACACAGAAAAAAAATCAATCTTTGTTTTCGCTTCCATTCATTTATTCATTTGCATATTTTTTTTTTTGCTCATGTTCTTCGGACCGTATATAATCTCCGTGTAAATATATTTAAAATTCACATGAGCGAACAAACTACATGTGTTTTAGATGGAAAAGCGAATCAGTGCATCCGGAGGGATGAAGGGGGGAGGCGAAAGGCTGATAAGCCACAGGATGTAACGAATTCAAATTGCTATTCGCTCAGTTAGATTCGATATGTGACGAATTAATAAATCGGATCTACAGTTACGTTTGAATAAATGAACCGACATGCACTGCAGCTAAATGTATACGTGTCTGTATGCGCAAAATGTATGTAGCATAGAATATGTATAGATACATAGGTATGTGCATATCTGTTCATGTAAACGATACAAAGTCAGTAGGTTTTGTGATTCACAATTGGCTGCATTTAAAGCTTATAGAATTCAAATCGTGGATCAAGCATAATGATGCAGCAGTTGAGGGATTTTTTTTTCTTCTTTTGGATGGTACGGATGTAGCTCATTGTATTCTTTCACATTTCGTTATATCAAAAATAAATTCAATCATCCACGGGATTTTCTCATGTAGTTAGAAGTTAATAATAATGAATCGATTGAAATCCCTCTAGAATGTTGTATTAAACATGTTTAATATGCGAGATGATGTTCGATAAGTGATTTATGGGGAGATGAACGTCGAATTCTCTATAACTAGACCGAATGGCGTCGAGACGCTAGTTTCCGTTGAGGATCGACCGGCCGGACTACCGACCGACCGACTGCAGGTTGCCGGGATTCGCGTCTTCGGAGAAAGAAGCCCCAGGCAACGATGCGAAGCCATGGCAATCAGTAGGGTTTTTCCTCTTACTCGGGAATTCCTCTTCCCCTTGATACTTCCCTTTCCTTTTTCTTCCCGCCTTCAATCCCTCCCTCCCACTCCTTCTTTACTTCCTGACTCTTTCCTTAGTTCTTCCCCTACTCCTCCATCGCGCTACCAAAGACGCCGACGTCCGCCCGTTCGCCCCGATTCTCACTACCTAAACTCTCCACTCGTCTAAGCTCAACCCCTTGTCCCATCCGTATCTGATGGCCCGTGTTAAATCGGCCATTACCCAATTGCTGCGGTATATCTCCTATGCCCAGCACCCGTTTTCTGATTCCGACTGTGTAGTATTACAGGCGATGTGGAAGTATCGCGTGCTGCAGGGGATGACGCTCGGGGGTTGAAAATGACGACGACCCGCGCGATCCGCGTCGATCTCCACAACTAATGAGTTTTACTTATATCGTCCGACTTTTCCTAATTCCACGTATCGAATTTAAACGAGAACGTTCTAACGGAGGAATTTTTTAATTGCATTTTATCAGAACTATATCGTCCGGCTCCCGTACACGGTCGAGTGGATACTCCGTTCCCTATACTCTCTGCAAAGAGAGGAGGCTGCGGTGAAAGAACTGGGCCAACTTTACGTAGGTGGGGGAAGAGGGGCGAAGGATCGAATACTATATTATTTACACGCGATATACATATAAATGTACTCGTATATACTAACACCGTACATGGCGTGTACGTGTAATATATTGTATATGTAAATACATATAAATGAGGGCCGTGCACGTGCACCGCGTTAACTCATCCTGGTCTCCTTTCTCCTCCCTTCGTCTCCGTGCCCCGGGGAACTTCTCTTCTGCATATCCGATATCCTATAGACACTCACCGTAGTATTATATACTCTGCAGCCGTGGCGCAGCCGAGGTAGAGGTCATCTCGCCAAATAATCGAGCCAACGTTAAGCCACCGCTAAGCGAAGCAGATCCCTTCTACCCCTATCACCTCATTTCGAGCCCCCTTTTCCCCCTTTGCAAGCTTTACACCACTTCCGCTTCAACGGGTGTTCTCAAATTCGGCTGTCCTCCCTCTACTTCGACTATACACACTTATTATACCGTACATGCATACGTATAGATACGGTAGATGTACATAAGATATCTACTTTGTGTAACTATACTTATGCTTTGAGCTGTACGGTAGCAGCATACGCGGCTCTCTGCGCACGTGAGATACGAAACTCCGCGTAAGGATAACGGGATAACGCGAGCGTTAGAAACTGAAGGAGGTAAAAACGAGAAAATACTCAAGATAGCGACCGCCGAGAACAGAATTATTAGGAGTAGTCGCGCGACTAGAAAAATGCTCGATTCCAAGATGTGACGTTCTTCAAATATTGCACCAATTTTTCATTCATAATTTTTGTTTTTTTTCGAACTGCGCTCACGCGTTTCACTTTGTAGTACACCTTATACTCTCACATTTTTATATATTTTTTGGGCTCCTCTTATTTTCTTTTCGTTTCGTCGGTAGCGGTGGTGCAGGATCTTCTAGATAAAAGCCTCGGGCATGCGAGACAAAGGGATACCTAGTGCTCCTGCAGGCTACACGTACACCTACCTACGTTTTATACCTAAACGCGGGTGAGGTTTCCAAGAAGAGAAGAATTCTACGTCACATACATATACATGTGGGGTGATTGTTGCGGAGGTGGAGACGTGAGGGAGACCATATTATATTAGATCCAAAAAATCCCTACTGTACGGTACGCTCTAGCTCTTTCTCTTTTTCGCAACGCTGAACTATGGTATAGTGTACGCGAGTATATAAGCAAAAAACCACCTCATATTTTCCATAATTTTATTTTTTTCTCATTTTTATTTTCCTGTTCACTTCAATTTTTCTCTCGGTATACCCGCAGCCGTGTGCTCTTGTGCATCGCAAAAATTTACCACCCCTGCAGTACTCGACAACGTCTCTTTCGCCCCAGTGACAAAATTCCTTCTTCGCATCCCTCGAATTCTTCTGAGCCGTTGCACACGAATCTCTGGTACTGTACTTCGCGATTTCTTCTATTTTTCTATTTATTTATCTATTTTTTTTCTCTACGTCACGGATAGAAAAATAATTGATTAGACTTATTAGATATTAATATATCCATCGATGTAACGAGACACACGGGTTCTTCTCACCTCCCTCTTCCCTTCTCTTTGGGGCCCTTTTACCAGACTTCAAAGTGGTTCTATAAAATTTGATCAGCTTCTCTTCTTTCGACCTCTCCTCGCTCTCGTCTTCTACGTCGTCGTCGTCCTCGTCGTCGTCGTACACCGTCTAAAAATATAATCAAACTCGAAGAGAGATGGTCTTCTCCTTCACTTTTCTATGTATTATAGATACACGCATATACCCATATACCTGGTACATAGGTATATGTATGTGTTATGTGGTATATGACGATGCGAGGCGGGAAAGTGCGCTGTGTTGCACACGGTAGGTTGACTTCTATTTTTGCCTTCGGGGTCTATGAAACCCTTTCATCTTTTTACTCATCCCTGAACCCTGAACCCCCGTCACACTATCCTGCCCCCTTTCCCCTTCTCGTCTTTACCTCGTACACGGTTGCTATCTTCTTTTTCTTCTTCTTCTTTACTGTATAATATACGTCCAATACTCCTACCTACTTTATACAAACGCCCTTAAAGTTCACTTCTGCAACACCTTCTCCCTCCCTCTTTTACTTGTGACCGGCGTTAAATTGGGACATAAAAAATGACGCAGAGGGTTGATAACGCGCATCCCCCCCTGTACGCGATAAGAACTTCCATCGCTTTTCTTTATTTTTTTTCTTTATTTTTTCTTGTCTTTGGAAAACGGAAATTTTTTCTTATATATGGAATATTTCAAGGTATTCATCCCTCTGGGAGTACGACGAAGGACTCGTATGCATACATAGTAAATTATACAACCGGAAGTTGGGTTTGGAAATACGGAAATGAAAGCGATTGAGAATCCTAAAATTAAAATAAATTTTGAGCTTCCCAATAATTCAAACCTTCGCGTATCATACATACCCCATATGTACTACGGGACGAAGTCAGAAGTTTATCATGAAAATATATTTCAGAATTTCGAGGGTCGTGGGTGTGCGATGGCGAAGGAGTTTTTCCATCTTTATTTTTTTTCTTTCGTTACATTTCAGAATTACCTCGAATTCCGTTAATTCCTTTTTTCATTTTTTTATCCTGACTGGAAAATGTAAAGAAAATCTCGGTACCACATCTTGACCATTTAGGTCGAAGATTTTCAAAGCGAGACCATCTGATCCGTCTGAGAAGGCTTTGCACGCGATCCTGTTCTACGAATACATATCTCTACATATATGTATATGTATATCATATTTTCTGCAATACTTTTCAATGATATTGAGGAGAAAAATCCTAAGACCGGTTACGATTCCCTCGTTGTCGTCAACGTTAGAAACCCGTGGAGCGTGAAAGACTAAAAAAGGCTGAGAAGGATAAAACGTATAGGAAAAGGTTGCAAAAGTGAGTTTCAAATGCGGGGTGGTAGTACGTCGTCCAGTTACCAAAACTTTACGTAGGAAAGTTGGAAAAGAATTTCGGGTTTTTTTTTTTTTCGCTCGTATAAAATTAGATATACGTATAATATTGCGATGTCGTCTTGTATGCAGGTTTTATAGAAATATTCTCAACGTTTCCGGTTACGTTTTTATAACCCACAAAAGTCGAAGAGTTCTTGCGATGAAATTTGAAGTTGGAAAAAAAGTGTTCAAAATGGAGCCAGCCCATCAATAATTCATGTTCTGCATTTGTTTTCTAATTTTTTTTTTTGTTTTTATGTCGCATAATCCCGATAGTTAATTTTGCTAAATAATCTTCCCTTTACAATTAGAAGTATAAACCTAATCAGAGAAATGACCTACTGCATCGTGAAATTGGAGTTCTCGGCATCAACCTTCCTGGAAAGGGGTGAGGGTGGCGAGAGTTTAAGCTTATAGTTGCCGACGGACGAGACAGACTTGCAAATTAAGGGTCGAATTGAGATTCAAATAGTCTCTTACGGGCAATTCTAGAAGTGCGCTCTATAACCATATATAGAGCAATACAGACCCTAGCAGCAGTTCTACGTATTGTCTAACGCTGAGTGACCATCTTACCGCGGAACGTAGCCGCCACAAAACCGCGGGTCTTAGGGGTTACAATGGTCGAATGATATCCGGTAATCCTACTATATACGCCATATAATCATGGCTGCCCGCATTGCTGCTACTTCTGCTTCAAACCCGCTAGAATCCCATACACAGAATCGCCTCCTCCACCTCTCCACCTCTCCACCTCTTCACCGCTTACACCCTTCTCTAGACACCAATTACAAAGCCAATCTGCCACAAAAGAACCGATACCTTTCTCTACGTCAGGACAACCGCAAATTTAATTTTAGGGTTTCACTCGAAACCGTTTCTTTTTCTTTATATCGTTGTACATAATTTTTCCAAAATATAAGTCAATAAGTTGTTTTTCCGAAAAGTCCTCTGCAGAATTAGTTATATGTATGGTAGATTTTTTATTCGTTCTTGACAGCTGGAAAGGGTGAATCGAAGGAGGGTTGTTGCGCTTAGTTTGTGTGGGGAATGGAAATTTAGTGAGTATGGTGAAGGGTAGGTAGGTATATGCATACATATATTTATCGGTATATACCCATAGGTATATATATGTGAGGGTAGGACGGTGTGAAGTCTGAAACAACGTGCTGCGTGGTTCGAAACCTCCTGAGTCCCATTAGGAAGTCGTTGCCGTCGGTTGCCCCCGTACTCTATATCTTTTCAACATGTAAATCGGAAACCGTCGTCGCTAACGACAGCTTATAGACGAAAGAATTCCACCGTCGATTATATAAAAAAGGGGAAAAAAGAAAAGAAAAGGACATGTGATATAAACTCATAATTTTATCGGCATTATTTCGTTGGGTATATCGGAAAATGATTAATTGAAATTTGTCCGAAGTACATATACGTCTAATTTTTTTTTACTTCGATTAGCGATTTCAAGTTTTATTACAATGTGTCGAGGACAAACTCGATAGCTGATGTCAAAACTGTATACCAAATCTCATGTGCTGGTGATTTTTCTCTTCGTGTTGCCGTTTGCAAACTCAGAGTTTTTTTTTTCTTCCCTCCCTTTGAAATTTATGGGATTGGGTAAGGTAACCGCGACTATCTCCCTGAAAGTAATACCGCGACCCTCTTCTTCTTTTAGAGGAAACCAGATATACCCTGCCGATTATCCTCATACTGCAGGAGTCGCTGCGGGTGCCGGACGTATACATATATCCCATTATATTATATCCTACTACGTGAATCTAATAGTCCGAAGGTATCGACTGCGGTACAATCATTAAATAAATGCAAATCAAATGATACGTGAAATGGAAAAGAGAATGCTGAGGAAAATTTCAATGTCCACCCTGTCAGCCTCCCTGGACTTTATTTTTGCTCGGTGTACTTACGATAGTCATTTGATTTTCGTTGAATTTTAAACTTTGGGGTGAATTTTGCTGTGTGCTAAAATAAGAAGCGATTGTTCAGCTTCTGCGGGAGAACCACAGAGGCGCGTAAACTTAGAAACTGTTGGAATATAGTTGTGAAGGGTTGCAGGGTATGGTGCAGTGAAATGGAGTATAGAGTATCGCAATAGCAAAAGTGGATAGCTGCCTACCCAGCCTCGCCCCGAGGGAAGAAATAAGTACGTACGGTAGCAACGTGGGGGGTGCAAGCATTGAAAGTGTTGTAGTATAGAGCGTATATAGCGTAATTTGAGCGTGTTGGTGTCGCAGCACTGCTGCTGCTTCGGTAAGAGAGATTTGAGAGAAAGCAGCACCAGCAGCAGAAGCAGCAGAAGCAGCATAGTGGTGCTTGCGGGGCGACTGGGAGAAAGGGAAGGAGGCAAGACGACTAAACTCAATTACAAAAGTTACAGCCGCCAGTCTCTCTTGCTCTCTTTCTCTCTCTCTCTTTGTAGCGTCGAAGGTGGAACACCTTCTCTTCTCTTCTCTTCTCCTCTGCTCCGCACACCATTCGAGTCTTTTTTCGCTTTACTTTTATTGCGATGAGCTTCGCACCGTCGTCGTGGGTCGGAGTAGAGGTATTTTAATATGCAAGAGGCGAACGGTGGACAATATGAAGAGAGAAATGGATACGGTGGTGGTAGTGGCAGGGGAGAGGAGGGAAAGAAGCAAAGAGGAAAAGTCCGTAGTAGCTAAGGGATGAGTAGGAGGTAAAAGTGGCAGAGATGAGGAGAAACGTAGGAGAAATGGCGAGAGTTTGTCATGTCCGGTGTGGAGATGACAGTTCCGTTTGTCTTAAACTTTGTTGTCTTTGCGCTACTACGACATTCGGTAAATGTATAAGGTGCACACATATACACCGTATATATATTTGTATCCTATATCCTTACGTATATACTGAACGTACATATGTACAGTTATTATACCGGGACCAATGAACGCTGGGAAGATCGAGACGTGACGAAACTGCAGTATATCCATTCTCTAGAAACTGTAATGAGATTCAACAGTCAGAACGTTTTCCACCCTCTCAAACGTTCTACCTATCTTCTGCAACTCGCATCCCTTTCCAGTTTCTTGTAACAGTCAATTCTATTCCATCATATCCAAGAACTGTAGCCGCGCCATCCCACCGGAGTAACTCGACAGTGGCGTATATTATATCTCGTGGGCATATCGTTCGTTGGTAATTGTTAGTAAGGGTTGTGGTATTTGAAGCAGTCATTCCGTTATTGACTATCTGGAAATAATCGATCATAATTTTATCATCGAATAATGAAATATTATTGTAAGTTATAGTTACGACTCATCGTCGGTATACACATACGTTGCGTAACGTCAAGGGCGAGAAATACTCGACATTCCAAGTTAGCTGGTGCTCGATCCTGTTGGTACTTCGTACCGTTGGAATTCTCGGAATATAACGCCACACGGTATGCAGTACGGCGCCGCGCCGGCGTGATTGCAACCGCCAAATTGGCCGAATATGATTAACCGTTCAGTCCCGAGGGAGGTCCTTGTATCCGGTATGGCTAGTGGAGGTATCGCCTCATCAAGTGGATTGGCTTACACCTACGCAACGCTACACAATTTGGTACACCCTTGTAATGGCAACGGTACTGCAATTGTCCCGGCTAAAGATTCTTTTCCAAACATTGTTCTTGGTATGTTCGATCGATGGAACATTCAATACCGGTCATATTGATAAATGACAAATATTCCGATAACAATATGAAATCTAATCTAATGTTGCTTTACACTGCATCGGTAGTTGGTCTTTAAAAGATAATTAATTTGGAGGGGTTGAAATCAAATACCGCAACTAATTGCTTATGAAACAATGAATGAAGAGAAAAAAAATTCAAACAGATCGTAGGACCGAACCGACTCAATAGATCTTACGTATTTTTATTTTGTCTTCGATCCGATTGGAAGGTGCTTGAAAAATTGCTTTGTTAAAAAAAGCAAGTATCTTATCAAATCTTGAATCATTTGTACTATCTTTCGTTTTACCCTTATGACAAGGAGAATAAACGTGGGTACTCTGACGTTAAATCGTCCGTTAACTTCCAATTTCGATTTCTACGATCAAATCATCATTTAATGTCGTCTATTAAATGACGCGTATTCGAATCATAAAGTGACTCAATTCCAGCTCGCTTGATATTTTTCTTTTTTACATTTTCATTCTTTTTCTATTTCCTTTTTACTTCAAAGATTGAGAACTTCACCTACCAACCTACTCGTTGATAAATAGCCAGTAGGGAGTTTTCCTGGAGCTGTTATACTTTACACCTACCTTGAACCTACTACTGTACGAAATATTCGTGTAGATTCTCAAAATTTATGGTTGGTTACTTGGCAGACATTGCTTCTCGTTATGAGAACCAAAGAACAACCTTCCGAATACAGAGTCGAGTCGGATTATATATAGACGCAAAAAATTTCTCGTTGAAAACTTTTGGCCAGACGCGTTGATGGCTTGGGAATGAAGAGCAAAAAGTGGAAAAAATGTAAGAAAAAAAGAAAAAAGAAAAAGTGGGGCAAGAAAAAAGGAAAAACCAACGCGCGTTTTTTACTGTGAGGATTTTTTTCCCTTATTTTTTATTATTATTCATTTAAAAAGAAGAACTCGACCTCATATATATTTCTACTGCTGAATACCGATATTGGAGAGACTACGTTATTATTAACGCTAAAGCATCAGCAGCTTGGGTATTATTAGCGTATAACGAGGTTTGGTTTCGCGCAGACCTTACCGTACGTTTACAATTATAGAGATAAATTTTCAACCGCCGAACAAAAATGTATAGATGAAAAAAAAAAAGAGACCGGATATTTCCATGTAAAAAGAAGTTGTTTTTTTTCATTCTTTAAATACCAAGCCCACCCATTCAACTTTTCGAATATGTAAGCATATTATTTTTAATTCGAATCTCGCGTTTCCTCACGCCTATATTTCTAGTTCTTAGTCCTTGATAAACCTCGTTCCTCGGGGAACGTCAATCCCTATTTCCCCGCGTTATTCTGAAATCGACAACCGAATTACTACTTCTTGCTTTCACTCTAATTTTACTGCTCTTTACTTTTAATCTAGACTTTTTATAGCAATATATCTGCAATGTGTATAAAGTTTGTTGGGAGTAGGGGGGCAGGACCCACCCCCAAAGAATTTTGCTACGCTCTATGGATTCGATGTGCAGTCGAGCCGAACAGCTAATTCGGAACGTGCGACGACTTCGAATACCCTACAAGACGGCCCCGTTCTCTCCACTGGGACCTTCCCCTAGTCTCCTCTCGGGGGCCGTTACTCAGCGTTGATCTTCGTTCAACCCCCTTTGCCCAGTCATCCCCCCTGCACCTCGATTCTCTCGTTGTCGGCCCACGATTTCGATGACGTTTCGCCACGACCTCCGTCTAGTTACTATTCAATAAACGTATTTCGATGAACAGAAGCAGCGAACGAATCAGAAAAGACGTAACGTTGGGTTGGGATGCTATTAAGAGAACAGAAAACAGGGGGAAAAAAAATTTCCAACATTATAGCCGTTGATAAATAGGTCGGAGAATCGGTCGAAGCGGATAATCGTTGATTGGGAAAGGGAATTTTTTTTTTCGTTTTTTTCAAAGTTTGTATTTCGAGTTCGTAAACTGGTGCTAATTTTTCATTATTTGCACTGGTATTGATGCCGGGGATTTAGAGTTTGGGATAAGTTGGGTTAGGTATATATATGTATAAAGTAATTCGACTGAAGGGCTCACTTCGTCAACTCGCAAAGGTCAGGGTAACCTACTAGCCGAGAGCAAACGCTGCGGATTGAGTGATAAGGTAAATCCTCCCTTCAATCCTTCGCTCAAACAACATAGCCCAAGCGCATTGCAACAGGCAATTTTCGAAACAAGCAAAATTTATCTTACGTGCAAACTTTGTGCGTTGTCATAACAACGTTATACCAACAACAGCAATAACGCTTAGAGCAGATCATCGTGATTTGATGAATTTTTGTTCAACAAATTAGCTGGAACTTTGAAATCTGAACATTCGTAAGCGAGGAACTTTTTTTTGGGTCAAACGTTTTGATTTGAGAGATTTGTGAAAAAAATTTTTGACATATCGATGATAAGTCTTTCCGCGTGCGTGTAAAACGTAGAGGTGCTGGATGCTGTGTGCAGCGAATCCGTGAATCGCGCACGACTACACGCCAAGACGATACGTGATAGAGAAGAAGAAAAAAAGAGAATTTCTTCTATCTTTTTCTTTTGATTTTTTTTCTCGTTTCCTTTTTTTTTTTTCTTTGCTCTCTGCACGATCACAGAGAACGTCAACCTTTTCCAATATTTGCCGGATCAAAGACCGCTTAACGTTTAAGTCGCAAATCGCTCTATCCAGTCGCTATTGGCGACGTAGGATCAAGAGGCTTTTTAGACAAAGGGAAAAAAATCGCACGGGTTGAGCTATTTTTTTTATTTCTAATGTAGACGAAACATTCGAAATACTGAAAAATAATCTATACGAAGAAAACGAGTGCGGGCTGACAGAATAACAATTGGAAAGGTTACCAATTTTTTTCTATAAGAAATAATAAATTAATTCAACATCTAATTAGTCGACTTTTTTGCATCTCGTGTCCACCTAAAACTTGTGTAAAGATTGTGAAATCACTCGAAATGAAAAGAAGGAGTGAAAAATATCTTTGCTCGATGCTATAGGTATATTAATTATCGATAATACCATCAAATAGCCATGGGATTGGCAAGTCGCGAGAGTAAGTTAATCCTTTAATTGTGCCGATTAACTTCCTTCCAGGATTTTCGAAGGATCGTGTGTAGGTATACATATATCTATGTGTGCCGTACGCCGTGGTGAAGAACGGAGGAAAAGCTTCTGCACACTCCGTTTATCTCCTATTCTCTTCTTCTTCTTTTTCTTTTTCTTTTTTTCTTCTTTTTCGTCTTTTTAGCGAACTCGCTACACCTCGCAGTTATTCACCTCGTCCCATAAAAGCGAAACTCACACAAACACATTAGCTCCTTTTGCTGGTAACACGCTGGTATATACTATAAGGTGAAGGCATAGTAGCGTAGGGAGTTGAAACAAGGATTAAGAGGGAGAAGAAGAGGAAGAAGAGGAAAAAGTGAGAGAAGGAAATGGGGTACCTACGTAACGTTGGTAGGACGGGGAATGAGAATGCCGGGGAAAATGTACCCTCCGGCGGTTTGTTTCTGATCGGCCTCGATCAACCGGGAAATTCGATCGATGATAGACCAAGAAAATTCGAGAGTGTATAGAGGAGTCCTGAGGGCCAATAGTTTTCGATGCTGATGCCGCTTCTGCTGCTGTTACATACCAAGATCGCTCTTCCTTCTTCTTTTTTGTCTTTCTTGTCTTTCCTACAAAAAGTATAGGAGATGACGGCCAAATCGAATTAAAGAAATGAGCCGAGAGAGACAAATGTAAATGCTATTAGGATTGCCCTGTAGCTTGCCCGAGCATAAAACTAAATTACTATGTTCAAATATATTTCCAGACCTCTTCGCTCCCCGTATTGCAATGTACTATTCTCAAATTCACCTTTTATTTTTATACCTACTACTACTTTTATTCTTCCTATAATTTCGATAATGAAATTTCATCCAATAACGTTGTCCCAAATTTTTAACGATAGTCATCGACACGATCGTCTTACATCCGCAAAATAATTAGAAATCCAGAACAAAAAGAAAGACGAAATGAAAGAAAGAAGAAAAAAATGATGAGAACAATTAAGAATCAGATTTCAAGCTGTTACCACTTCTGCAGGTTTCTCTTCTATACGTCAATTTATTAATGATTGATGAAAGAGTAAGGCAATTTATCAGATAAGAAAAAAAGAGTATAAAGAAAAAATAAAAAAAACTATATGCAGTTGATTAATATATGGTAGGTGGCCATCAATAAGTAAAATTCGGTATTCTGGACGTACGTCCACACGGTAGTTTGAAAAATTTCTGATCGTCGGGTGATCAAAAATAGAAGCAACTAAATTGCTATTATAAAAATGCGCAACGTTTTCGGCATAATTTTTTTCAACTCGCGATTCTCTGCGGAGTGCGTCGAGGAGAATTTCCATTATCTAACAGAAAAATAGCGAAAACAAAAAATAAAAATAAGAATGGCTCGGAGTAATGCTTGTAATATTTTTTTATATTTATTCGCCTTAAATATTTTTTGTTGTTATCAAGATGGAAATTGGGTCGTGTGTGTTATCGTATATATGTATATGTGCATATGAAATTTTCAGCTCAATTTCTGAGGAAACATTCACATATAACAAAGCTACCCCTAAGAGTTCTTAGCCATATAATATACACCATATACATGTATATTCGAATCGGAGTTGGAGGGGGGGTGATGTTGCGAGAGAGAAGCTGCAGCGTTTTCTTTGGATTTTTTCCATCGTTTTCATTTTATTTTATTTTATTGTTCCATCTCTATCTCAAGCTTGGCGTGTGAATTCCAGAAGACGTGCAACGGGTGATAGAAGATGCGGAGGTGGTGGGCGGGTATAGTATAGGTGGTATAAAATAGAGGGAGGAAAAGTGGGATATGAGATGGTGAAAACAATGTTTCAACTCTGAAGTAAATAAGTAACCACCTTCTGTAGGTTCTACTACAATCTGCCAACGTAAGGAGAAGCAAGGCGAGCCATAAAGCCACCCAACTTCTACCTCCTACCAGTTTCAAGCTTCCAGCTTTCAGTTTACAGCTTCCAGGTTCTGTAACACTAGCAACGGTAGCCTGCCTACCTTCCTATCCCATAGTCTCGGTAATCCCTGGGATTATCTGACAGCTTGGATTTAATTCCATCCTTTTTACTTGTACATACCAACGAGACAAGGGTGTAGCCCAGTCTAATGGTCGCAGGCCCCGCGGCGAAACACATCGAGGAAAGTTGTTACGGTGAGTAAATGTGGGAAAAGAAAAAGGTTAGGGAAAAAGGGAAACGAAAAAGAAACGCTACAAAAAAGGTAAAAAGAACCAAAAAGAAACCCGGTGAGATGAGCTGGTAATAAAGCAAGATAATATATGTAGGTATCTGGTATATCGGTAGGTGACGATTCTCTGATACTTTCCTTCCAACCAGACAATATCCCACGTTTACACCGCAACCTGCTGTACCCCCATCGAATATATAATATAAGTACTTGATAACGAGAGAAAGTCCCTTAACGACCAGAGTTTGGAAACGATCGATAAAGCGATGAGATTAAAACGGCAGTTTGTAAACTTTAACATATAAATTCGCCATAGAATAAACTTATACTTTCGTTTTATAGTGGTTGTAATATACCTATATAATGTATATAATACGTACATAGATGTACATGACCTTTGAAGATCGTGCAAGTTTCGTTTTCGTTTTATATTGAATTGTTGTTAAACTGTTACAGTAAGTTACTGTAGAGTAAGTAAATATCAAATGAGTGAGGAGTTCTGAGCTGCAACTGAATGTCCAGCGACAAACGCTGTTCTTGAATAATTAATGTTCGTACCGATCCTTTGAGGCAACAACATCCGAAGCGAAGGTTCTATGGCAAAGGGAATAATCGGCATATACTATACTTACGCGCGAGTATTCTGTTCGCTATAATTATGCAGGTAACGAAGAATGAAGTGAGAGTGTGAAAGAAAATGAAAAAAAAAAGGGAACGATGACCGAACACGAGGAATGGAACGGGAGGGAGATCGTCGAGTTGAATTTTGCGAAAAAGCAATTGAAAAATAGTACTTAACACTCAGGGCTTAGGAAGGTTTCAACGGCTGAAACAGAGGATCGTTTCCCAACAAGGGCAGCTCGGAGGGCGGTTGTACTTCTGTAACAACTAACAAACTAGCCCGAAACTTGCAACCTAGTGAAAAGCACCTCGCGTCGCATTGCGGCTAGTTACTGGACAATGACATTACTTTGTTAACCCATATACTGGCCACTGCTTATACGGCTACCGCTACTACGTCGTCGTTGTTAACCACCCTATAGAAAACTACTCTATGGTCCTTTTTACAATGTCCTTTACACCCGCGAGCTCCACATTTAATGATACTTTCCCCACTAGCTGCTACATTGACCGAGATCCTACTATGGTTAACTCCTAGTTACCTACACCGTACGCACACCCGGACCTAGTTGGCTAAAAATTATAGCGAACCAAGAGTGAAAAACGAGATAGAAAGCTTAAACAAAAAAGCTGCTTTTTTCTTTATTTTTAACCAATTAACGTTCGTTGGAATAATTCCATGCAGACAACTCGTGGTCAAACTTCTTTTCCAACCGCACGTGTGAAATATATCCTGGTGCAGAACCATGAAGATTGGTTACGGTGTCATTTTTCTTGGCATTATCAGAAATTTTCATCACTCCGTTAAATTGTGGCAGACCGTGTTTTCACGTCTGTGTATTGTTGTCTCCGATTGGAATCGCCCCTCGTTCCCTCAGGGTGTCTTTTTTAAATTTTTCGGCTCGCAGCAGCGCGTGATGTAGAATGATTTCGGGAAATTGTGCGTTTTGCCCGAAGCAAAATTCTGTCTGCACTGTGTATATAACGTAGGCATACCTCGATTTTCAACGATACATCACATTTACTGTCCTGATTTCAGCTCGTTTTCGCTCGTTGGAGTTTAGACTTTCTGAATTTTCAGCTTTTTACACTTGTATTGTAAAATGTGGACACGAGTTTTCTTTTTCTCTTCAGTCCTCTTCCGTTTTCAGGCTGATTCGACGTGCGGTGTACCGCCCGAGGGGACGATCGACGACGAGTGTTGAGCAAAAAAAGAAAAAAAGGGAAAGAAAAAGAAAGAAAAAAAAAAGAAATGAGCGAAATGATTTAAACATCGTAACGTTAAAACGTCGATGAGGGTTTTAAATAATTCAGATATACTCCAAACTGCGGAGCGAATTCGTGAAAAGAAATTATTATAATTAACGCAAATGGACACTCAGTTTGAAAACCGATTAAAGACTGGTTTGGTGAAGAATCTCAGAATTCTTCTTTTTTTTTTTTTTTAAGGTTATTCGAGCAAGTACCGTCGTAAATTTATTCGTATCTCCTAATTGCGCGCGGTAACATCAAATTAAGCAATCGGCGCGTGGGGTCTTCGAAACGTTATAGTCTTTTCCGCTTTGAAAAGACGAAAAGCAAAAAGTGGTGACTGATTACTTACCCTCCTCTTCCGACAGCCGGATTTTCACCGACTTACCTACCGACGCGTTTCTTATAATTCTTCCCCCTTCTTATTACCTTATAGAAGGTATAAAACATACCTGTATTACTATATAGGTATATACACGGTACACTTGCTAAACACTCCCTCGGGATTTAACGGGCAGAAATTAAACGCCTTAAACAACACTTGGCTCCCCCCCGAAGATCCGCTTCGATGATGAAAAAAAATATATACATAAAACAAAAAAACAATTCTTTCCGTATCCCTGGTAGAAATTTCATTCTCACATCGCGCAACGTGTGGGAGAAGAACTATGTTTTCTCGAATTTTTCATGTTTTGTTTTTCACCTCATCCATCCATCTCTTCTTCTCACTTTATTTTTCCATGTTAGGTGTATAATATACCTATATACCAACATCCACCCGTTTCATTTCCTTTTACTCTCTCTTATTCGCATCCTTAGTCAGCTTTTTCTCATTTTATGTACTTTTCTACTACAAAACCTCATAAACTTGAAGAAAACGCCGCAGGGAGTCTTAGTTCAAGGTTTAAATATTCCCACAATACCTTTCATCTCTTCTTATATGTGTGAATAATAAATTTCATGGATGAAAATATGTTCTTTTTTATTCTATTCTTGATAGATTTCAAGGTCTTAATCGAGCTTTGTTTCACCACGTCATCGCTTGTACTCGGCTTGATGAAATTTTTCAACGTTTGAAAGATCCGAAATTTATAAAACATTTATCATACCGTTAGACACACGTGTCTACCTGTCTTGGTAGCATTGAAATGTTCGTTGAATTTACGAATAATCAACAAATGTACGTCCGTCGATCTTCATTGCGTACTTTCTTCAGAAACAGCTGTCGTTTCAATTGACGTATTGTTCTACATATATACAATAATACGTGAAATACGTTTTACCCTGTTGATTTCGATCAATTTTATTTTTGTTTTATTTCACTTCATAACAGCAAAACTATTCGTAGCGGGTGTCGGGGTAAAAGCCCTGGAGGCTTGAAACAAAAAGTAGAAAAAAAAGTGTTTTTTTTCGTTTTAATTTTTTTTCACCATTTTTTTTATTTTCCTCTAGTTTTACCTCTTCTTTTTCTGTCTACGTTCTTTGACTAAATCCACGGTAAAAATAAGTGAGAAAAGCTCACGGAGTTCGCTTTTGTCTGATTGTCAGAATATAGCTGTAGAAGTCGGACTTGTGCATTATATATTCAGAGAAAATCAAGCCACATCAGAAATCAGAAACCGAAAGTGAAATTAACCGGAGCTTGCAATCTTCTTATAACCACCTTCAACCCCTTCCATAAACTTTGAGACTAGACGAAATAAACTAAGTATTTTAATTGGAATCGTCTGATCCCTGAACGAGTTTATTCGACGTTTATATTTTCATTAAAATTTCTCCTACCCGCTTGTGTTTTCCAGAAATCATCGCGAAGCGAAGGAAAGAAAGAGAAAAAAACATATTTCACGGCAGAGACGAACGAATGAACATGAAACCTCAATGAAATACGAGCATACAGATCGTTGTTTTCGCCTAGGTTGTAATAAAACCGCAAGTTCTTCTTTCATTATTACAACGAAGAGGCGTACAATTTCCATTCAGAGCTTTCATTTCTCTTGAAGTTATTTTTTTCAAATATGACTAGACGCGAAAAAATCTTTACCCAGATATCTCCGACGACAGAAGCTTTTTGCAGTAAATAGACCCTTGCGCACTTTTAGCTACTTCGTTGATTTTTTTTTCGCGCTGTATTTGACATTTTCAATTTTTCGATGAAGCGTGCCTCAATTCTTCTGCGTCGTACGAGACGAACGAGCGATGTAAATGTCGTAGACGTTAAACGACCGTTTCAATTAGGAATCGCTTAATTACGTCTGAACTGATTTCAGATTGAATGTAAAATGGAATTTGTGCCTGTGTAACCAAAATGTTTCTGATTTCGCGGACCACCTGTGCGCGTGGTTTTGGTTCAGGCACGTTGATAAGGGGGTGGTGCTTTCAATCTACGCTCGGTTCAGTTATATATCCTCTCTTCTCTCCGCGGTCTCTGCATAGCTCACAATCAAGGGGGAATGTGTACGAGCAACGGTGATAATTTTGGGGCAAGGTTCGGTCTCATTAGGCATAAATCAGCCTGCGTTGAGTGCATGGTGTTATGGGGGCAGGCGAGGGGCTGGAGGGACGGGGTCTGTCAGCTATAGACTTTCGAGCAATAACAATAACTGTTTGCGAAACTCAGCAACGCGTCACATATGTCGCATACCCTCGACGACGGACGATATATACGAGAACTAACAATTTGGCCCACGATAAAGCTCCGATACAGCTATTGTATTATAATTATCTGTAAGGTATATCGTAGCTCTGTATTATGCGAGTGAAATTTTGTTTTCACGTCGCATCGCCCGTGATAAGGTCTCCATTTTTTTGCGTCGCGCTTTTTTGATTCGCAGTCCTTGGAGACGTGTAAACTCGTTGATCTGAAAGCGTATCTATAGGGACATGATCCCGCAGGTTATATTTCCACCTAAGTAGGAGCGGGGGACATAGAAGCTATGGATGTTTACCTACTGTACGATATATGAAGTTGAGAAAAAGGTATTTCGGTAAATACATATATCGGAGGGTGCAAAACAGAAATATAGCTACGTATAGTATTAGGATGTATACATGTAAGCTAAAGGGTGGCAAGTATCGTACGGGGCGTTATGCAGGAAGAGAGAAAGCTTTATCCCATGAATCTAAAAGTCCGTATGGCCCCAAGTCTCTCCAGCTCAAGTTACCTCACCTCACCTTACCTCGCAAACCCACCTTCACATCTATAAGCTTTTGCACGGTATATAATACACATATATACAGACGCGTAGAGTATAGGTATAGCATCCGGTATTGCGTGCGTTGCCGTCGTAACTTCCCTCAGCATTTACGGGGTACGCCGATGGCTCAGCTCCCAAGGGAGAAAACCCTGGGTAATAACCCCGCGTCTTTACTTATTGTGACCCACGCGTTATACCGTATACCATACCCAACGCATATACACCCATATGCCCAAACCTCTAGACGAAAGTGCCTCGGAATAGTCGTTTCTGCAGCGAGATTAGGTTACACGCTGATACTACAAAAATGCCTGATGATCATAAACTGGACAACTTTTTTCTTTTTTTTTTCATTTGATTATACAGTTTTTCATGGTATTTTTTTTTTTAATTTTAGTACTCACTGTATCGATACATCCTTTAAAATTATTCTTTCTTCGGTTCAGAAAATGTATCGATAAGGGAGGGGTGGAGGTTGGTCATAAAAATATAAGAAGAAAGAAGATCTTATTGTTCGGACTGAGCGTTGTGAAGAAATAGGTATAGATATATCTGAAGGGCACAAAGGATCGACAAGAAAAAGCTTTTTGCGCGTTGATTTTTATATCACTTTCTGAAAAATCTTACGAGTGCTATGCGGATTTTGGGAACATTTCAATACGCACATTTTCTCATCGTTGGTATCACGTACTGATATATTTAGGTGTCCTTATTCGGGTTGTTTTTTAGTTTATACTTGTTTTCACCGCAAGCTCGGCGGATGTGAAAAGGACAAGAGTATAGAGAAAATAAAATAGAAGGAAAGGAAAAAAATAGAGAAATAAAGTAAAAGAAAAGCGGAAAGAAAATAAAAATACAAAATAATAAGAAAGGAGGTAAAAAGCAACGCCGAACACCCGGGTGACATAAATTTCAAGTATAGCTGTATACCCCACGCCACGTAATTCCCTCGTCTTGGGCGCCCTGGAGAGTCGAAGTATCGTATAGACGAGCTGCTCGCTACTGGCTTCTACTTATGGTCCTGGTAGTGCTGGCAAAAGCAGGAACATATACTCCTCCTAAGATTCTATTCGGGCAACTTGCCCAAATATTACACGCGATTCTTAAAGATTTTCCATAGTATATTTCTGTCGGACTTTACCAGTGCGTGCAGCTCACCGTTACCTCTTCCCATAAAAACCTGGACCTCTCGTGATAGGATGATTCCGATCCAATGTAATTTCTTCAAAATTATTGATTATTTTTTGCTAATTAAATTATACCATACAATTCTTTTTTTTCTCATTAAAAACAAATTTGTTCTCGACAAGAATTTTGCACGAATACCCGATCCATACTGAAAAAAGGAATGGACGAAGCTCTAAAATAAAACGGTAACGACTATCCTCATAACTCGGTTAATCAAAATGAAAAACTATTTCAGATCCTGCATTTCTTTCTATAATCTGAGTTCAGATAGGGTAAAAAGAATAAGGTATAAAGATTGCAGATATAAATAATACTTCAATTCTCCATAAAAATCTAATGCACGGTGAAGAGACGAAGAAAAGAAATATACGGAAAAAGGAAGCCAATTTTCAGAGGGTCGTTGCAGTCTTTTTCTTCAAAATAATAATCTTTCTTACTCACTTTCGCTGCCGCGAAGCCCATGACGATATTTGTAGAAAAGCTCATTGCAGCGGATAGAAAGAGAATCATATCTACGGATGTTGGAAAATGGCACATACATACAATGGCCGTAGAATTTTGTCAAGCTAAAGCTACAGGGGTCAATGGAGGTCATTTGACCGATCCTATTTCCAACCCTTTTCCCCCCTTCCACTCTCCTCTTTTCCTCCAGTTTCTATCACCTTTCGTTCTCCCGCGTGCATGTTCCGCCATTTGCAAACAACCACCACGGGGCATGACCATGGGCATGGCCGGCACCCCGCGGGTATAACAGGCAGTAATCTCGGTTTTATGATTAATAACGAAAAATCCCACAGACGCTTACACACGTATATATATGCGCGGATTCGACGGTAGTAGTTGGCAGTGGTGGTCGTCGAGGTTCCTCGTACCGACGTAACTGCACAGGGGGAGCATATAGGTGTAGGTATTATAGCTATATCCAGACCGACCAACCGTTTCTGACAGCCGTGCGCCCATTCCTCGGATTAATTTATTAGGGCCCGCCACGGTCCGTCGCAACTCTCCCCCCCGTTCCCCCTGCCCTTTACTTTTTCCTACCCCGATCCCCCGCCGCACACCCCCGCCGACCCTGTGCACCCGTGTGACCCACCACCGCCCTGCGGAATCACCGTCGCGGCGCTAACTCTTCTAATGAGCGCCAATGTTTGTCGGGGAAAAAGTTTTTTAATTGAAAGCGACCTGGTTAATGTATGCGGGATTTATGCCGACGCCAGATTTTCACTCGCTCGCGCGGAGATCCATTGTAACAACCGTTCATTTAGTACCGAAGAAAAATAAAAAAATAAAAAAAAAAAAGAGAAAGAGAAAGGAAGAACGAGTAAGAGGAGAGAAGAGAAGAAGAGAGAGTTGTGGAAAAATTCAAAGTATGAAAGTATATAGCAGAATAAATGTAAAAAATAAGAAAAAAAAAAGATATCACAAACAATACGGAAAGCTTTTGGTAATACGCTAACTTTTCACGGATCTCGAATTTTTAAAAGCAACGTTCTAAAAGATTTTCACGTTTTTGTCACAATCGTAGCGAGGTTCGAGTTTACTATTTTTTAATTGTGAAATATAAGGAGGGAGGGGAAAACTTACGAGTTCAATTTACAATCGTGCGGTGGTTGCAGTTTGTCCCTTTTTCGGAAAAGTGACACATAAAATATGACGTAATTGTTGTACGAGGCTATAAAATACTTCCGCGAGTCGTTTTGGAAAGACCGCGCGTCGTGGCTATATTGGGTCACGACATCGACGTCGGTTCGCGCACGAAAAAGAGAGAAGGAAAAGGAAAAAGGGGAAAAAAAGAGAAAAAAAAACTTCGACAACCAATCACGCGGGGCTGCACATTTTTTTGTACATAGGTAGAGTCATTTTACGTCATTCCCGCCATTCGGTGGCTTCTGTTACCAGCTACACCCCCCTTTGGGCATTTGCCGCCAGTTTCAGTCTGCTCAGGGGTCGTAACTCAGCACACGGGGAATGTCGTCGACTTCCCCAATCGTAACTCACGAATGAGGTACGTTTGGACAGAAATCGTTTGGACAGAATTCGTTTCTACAGAGAAAATTTGCCCAGGGTTCGTTTGGACAGAAGAAATTTGCGGGTTCGTCCGGACAGAATTCGTATTCTGTCCAAACGAACCTAAATCGGTACGTTTCTACAGAATATGATTTTTCTGATGGCGGTCGGTCCGTTTGGACAGAATCCGTTTTTTCGATATTTCTGTAGAAACGTACCTAAGGTGGTTCGTTTGGACAGAATCCGTTTTAGCTGCATATGTCCAAACGAACCAACTTAGGTACGTTTCTACAGAAATCTCGAAAAAACGGATTCTGTCCAAACGAACCAACTTAGGTACGTTTCTACAGAAATCTCGAAAAAACGGATTCTGTCCAAACGAACCAACTTAGGTACGTTTCTACAGAATTCGTATTTATGTGCAAAGGAACCCCCGTAGGTTCGTTTGGACAGAATTTGTATAAACACGCAGTACGAATGTGCACGGTGTTTATGTGTGTGCGTGCGTGCGCGCGCGCGCGTGTGTGTGTGTGTGTGTGTGTGTGTTGAAAAAACGTCGACTAGGTTCTTTATTAATCCAAAAAATTTGTATTAAAATTACTTCATAGTGGGTACGCAAAGTAGGCTCTTAACCAAATCGGTTTCTCGGTTTTCTATAGTAATTGTTCAACTTTGAGCTATAGAACTAAATAATTATCATATTTGAAAATAATACATTCTCTTGATAATGAAATATTAAAATAAAGCGCTAAACAATTTGGCAACGTTGCAAACGAAGTACGAGCGAGAGTGTTAGAGTGCGAGTGAGAGCGTCAGTCGGTCGGCTCTACTGGCCCAGTTGCAATGTTGCCACTTATTTATTACTTTCACAGGATGGCTGAGCCATTTTATAAATTCTGCGTAATTTTAATACAAATTTTTTGGATTAATAAAGAACCTAGTCGACGTTTTTTCAACACACACACACACACACGCGCGCGCGCGCGCACGCACGCACACACATAAACACCGTGCACATTCGTACTGCGTGTTTATACAAATTCTGTCCAAACGAACCTACGGGGGTTCCTTTGCACATAAATACGAATTCTGTAGAAACGTACCTAAGTTGGTTCGTTTGGACAGAATCCGTTTTTTCGAGATTTCTGTAGAAACGTACCTAAGTTGGTTCGTTTGGACAGAATCCGTTTTTTCGAGATTTCTGTAGAAACGTACCTAAGTTGGTTCGTTTGGACATATGCAGCTAAAACGGATTCTGTCCAAACGAACCACCTTAGGTACGTTTCTACAGAAATATCGAAAAAACGGATTCTGTCCAAACGGACCGACCGCCATCAGAAAAATCATATTCTGTAGAAACGTACCGATTTAGGTTCGTTTGGACAGAATACGAATTCTGTTCGGACGAACCCACAAATTTCTTCTGTCCAAACGAACCCTGGGCAAATTTTCTCTGTAGAAACGAATTCTGTCCAAACGATTTCTGTCCAAACGAACCGCTCCCTAACTCACGCGCTATACGTTCGCGTCCGGTTCCTTGCCGATAAATTCGATATTGTTTCAACTTTCGTATTATATCTATCGCGTCTATATCTGAAACCAAACTCTCTTCCCACCCACATATTTCCAACGTCTAAACTCGTATCTACGTATGAATATCCTCAAGTCGTTACCCGATTAGAAAATAGAAATGAAATTTCTTTCCCTATGTATAAGGGTGGAAACTGTTCGTTCATAATTTTGTAACACACGTTATATCCAACTTGTAGGAAGAAGTGAAACGGGGATTTTATAGAATGGAGATGAGAGGTGGATCAGTGGATTCCAGGAATGTATTTTCCAAGCCATCACTCATTAGGTATACATCTGTGCATATTCCACTTGTTAAAGTACTTTGGGCTGGTTGTAAATCTGTATAACGTTGAAGCATAATATTACTCATAAATATCACGTATGTGTAGAGAGAATTTAAAAAATCTTTTTCAGAAAGTATTAGATTAAAAAGAAAAAAAACCTCGCTTACGAACATTATACTACGGTAATGGGAGGAGCACCGGGGTTGAGTAAAGCATACATTTTTTTTTTTAGACGACGTATCAGAAATTTTTATATTACTGTGACATCGAAACCGACGCATCGTCATCTCCCTAATTGGATGAGGATGGTTTAGGAATTTAAAACTCTCGAATCTGAGAAAAAAATTGTCAAATCTAAAATTCGTCTCGTTGATCTTGAAACGGATTTCGCTTAGTCCCTTAGTACATACATAGATAGCAGTGTGAAGTTGATATATCTCCGCGCGCGTGGTAAAAGTCGTAAATATTTTATGTCCGTAGTTCAGGTCTTTCAAAGTTTGCGACATGTTGGCGGGGAAAACGTTTTACCTTAAAGGAGGACTGACCAATGATCGTGAGCAAAAGTTTGACGTTGCACGGTGTAGAAAAAAAAAGAAGAGAAATAAACGGATGTGGAAAAGGAAAAAAATAAGGGTAGTGACGAGATGATAGAGTGTTAAAGATTTGAAGATTCACGCGCGCACGTCGAGCAAACGTTTTAACTTTGAACAAGATGAGGAACGGATCGAGGTTTCGTTATTGAAAAAAAAAGAACGCTTCATTTTCTCAGGAATTTTTGTGTAAACAGCCTTAGAACGATTTATTTTTACACTCGATGTTAACCTCCTTTTTTATAATAACGCTCCCGCCGCGAAAGAAATACCCGCAGGGTTAGATTAATAAGACGTCAAAAATGGGGTGGCTCGATGACGATCTTTTTCTTTTTTTTTTTTTTCATTCCGCTTACTTTTTTCTGATTCCTTTTTTCTATTTTTGTATCCCGGGGTGTCGTGACGGGTGGGGTGGTCGTCGACGAAGCCGCCCTCGCAATAATAAAAAGCCTCACTTCTTTTCTTCCTTCTTTATAGATGTGTTGCGCGAATCACGTCAATCCCCCCCCTGCACCTCTACCGATCCCTTTTCGCGAATAGAATTCAAATTTACCTTCCAAACGAATCTATTCTTCCTTGACGAGAAAATCGGGAGAACGTTCTTTTTCGGCTACAAAAACTCCCTTCTTCTATACAGACATATGTATACCATAGAACGATTTCTCACCCCTTTTCTCATACTGCTAAATTTCTTCTTTCTCTTTTTTTATCTTCTTTTTTTTCTTCGTCGCTTTTCCACGAATATTTCAGATTTTATACCCTAATCGGATGAGAAAATATTTATCATTAGAGAAAATTTCTGTACCACGGTAGTTGGAAATTCGAGTAAATACACCTGATAAGTTCTCTCGTTGCGCAGCTCTAATACCACAACCCTCTTATAACGTATAATATATACGCCCAACAATTAGATGCACTTCAACTTCTCGTGTCTAATTAATATCAAGTTAATTATATATCTTCTTTGCATGTATAGCTGCTTCCGGGAAGGTTCATTAAGCTTCTTGAAACAGAGGTGTATATAATATATTATGTACAGACAAATTTGTCGAGCTGCGTGCGAATTTTCGAGCAGCCCTCGCCAAAGGAAACTTGGAAAGCGTAAGTCGGCAGCATTTCGAGCTTTACTTTCTGAAACCGATTCTCACTCCGATAATTGTAAAGTAAACATAGTAAAAATAACTTCGATCTCAAATTTCCGTAATGGCGTCCCGACTGTAGCGCTAATTAGTTATCTTACGCGCATCGGATTGATCGGAATAAATTAGATCCGGATTATTCGGATCGCGACAAGGAGCATAATATGTATAAGAAAATGGTTATAGACGACGAGGGTGCAGGATCGAGCGGCTTATATTATAGGTATATCTTTTGGACCGAATCGCCTCGTGTCTCCTCTGCAGTAGTAGTAGTAGTGGTAGTGGTAGATATACACCTACATATACATACGAGGTATTAATCACGAGAAGAAAGGTCATGTGTCATAGCTAGCTAGTGAAGCGTCTGTAACCAACGTCCCGGCCACGGAGTTGTCTGTCCTCCGCTATCTGGAGGCAACATTCATCACATCCCAAACCATCCCGTATCCTTTCCTCAATCCCTGTACGACCACCATGACCGCGCTGACTGCCGTTTGTTACCTTACTACATTGGTACATATATATCCGCGCAGCTATCTGGGTATTTAGTTATGTGCCACATAGATACCCTACGTACATATAATATGGTGACAGGAAGTCTCTAATAGAGTCAAATGTTCTACGGCATTCGAACATATCCCTACCTACGTATATGGACATTCGTATTATACATACGTAGAAAATTACTATTGATACGTTTGACGTATGAATCTAAAAAACGATTGGTATTCTATGGGGACAGTTGACGGGTTGTGTAAGATAAAAGTGGTGAAAAAAAAGTTAAATACGAAGTGAAAATTATTTCGGCTATGGGGTGCAAGAAAAGCACGAAGTCTCTCTATTTGAGTGGTTTATACATACCTGTACATAAATTTCGCCATATTACTGTATACAAGGTGAAAATCATAAGTAAACCAACTTCCCTCTGCGTCCTGCAGTAAACGGTGAAGTTATTTAAACAGCAACAGGTAAAACCCCTGAGAGTGAAAAATGAAAGTGTAGCTGTATATAAATAAATTTAAAAACAAGTTTAAAAGTCAAATAATTATACTGACACCAGATCTCAAGTTTCTTTGAGTTTTACCTGTTTTCTTTTCTCTTAAATACTATCATTATTATTTTTTATTGTTATTTGTTGGAGATATTTCCAGTTTCCCTTTTTGCTCGCAACGACGTCCTCTTTCAACGTACATAAGTCTTTTAACGAAATGGTTATAAATACATGAGCAGTTCTAACAATAAGTATCATAGTAAAACCTGTCTCAACTTCCGGTGTAATGCACCGCGAGACTAGACCACATAAAACTACGATCTCATATCTTTTCCGCAATATTTCACAGGCTCATAACTCATCCTTAGCCGACTTTTGTATCCACCGTGATGATGCGGCCATGGTGCAAAGGCTTAGGGGTGCCTGCAGTCTAGATTTCATATAGTGGCAAAATAAACCAGGATGATAAAGCAACGAAAAACGAAACCAAACCAAGAACCAATAAAAAAACGGTAGACGTCACATGCAATTTTCCACCTATTCGTCTAAGAATATGCGATTCATATTTCATGCGGACAATAATAAAGCTGAAACACATAAAAGGAAAGCGACTGTGGCAATCTGTATCGATTTGTGTCAGCTATATATGCCATAAACGAAAGCCTGAAATTCGCAACGATGTAACAAAAGTGAATGATTTATCAATAAGCAGCAACGTATCAACTACGAATAAAATTAACCAAGAGATCTCAATTTTTTCACTTTTCGGAGTGATGAATAGGCGATAACTCGATCAATTTTATAGATAGATCAATTTAGCTTGCGGATTCGTGTTCCTGAGGTCAAAATACGTGGGAGAAGTGTCCTGCAATCGATTTTAAAAATACTTCATTTTTGGCCCAAAAATGAGGTACCTATTTTTAAAATCTATCGTGTGACACTTTTCCAACATATTTCGACCTCAGAATCACGAATCCGTCGACCAAATTAAGCTAAGACCATCACCGATCAAAATATCTTAATTTTTTCACTCCAGAGTGTGAAAAATTAGCCATAACTCGATTATTTCGATAGGTAGATCAATTCAGTTAGCATATTTGGATTCCTCAGGTTGATTTACATCAGAATTCTTTCAAAAAATTACAGAAGTGTCTCTTCCAAAGTTCATCAAAATCGGCTCAGCGGGTTAACTTGCAAAGTTTTTTTCTAGTGTCTGGAAAACGTGCTCCGTCGGTGGTTCTAATAGTTTTTCGACATGACAGATCTATAGGGAAGTCCGTTGAGTCACGAAGGTGTTTAAAAAGTAAATGGATAAAAGTCAATGGAAATTCAACTCAAAGGTGAATATAAGCCGAGAGTGTAAACTTACATAATGTAAAGCTCGGTTCGGTAATCAGGCTAAGGGGTGTAAGCTTTACGGCCGATGAAGCGCACGCGAGTCACGGTTTATACATATAAGTTTACACACGTGTAGAGTGTACGGTGGGTATAGGTATGTATTTACATACCCAGGGGCATGCCTTATACCTAACCTGTCGCATAATATAGGTAAAGTAGTCAGTGGTGCGAAATGAGGAGAGAAGGGAGCACGACAGTCGAGGTCGAGGCGCACGGTGTTTACCGTGCATTACGTGAGTTACCACGTCACACCCCCTGATGCATACCTACCCCATCTTCGCCCGATGGCAACCTCTCTGCTACGGTATACGCGTATATGATAATATGCATACATCGGTGGTGAAAATTCAGTTATATGTAAAGGGTATTTCGCGTAGGACCATCCAGCCTGTGACTTTGACCATTTTGAACTCCTTTATGACGTTATGACAGTTTTCACCCTCAAAATGACAAAGGGGCAAAATAAATCTACACCTTCATTATTACAAATACGTGTGAAAGTTCCTTGTGGTCAGGATTGCGGAAGCCAATCACCGCCAGGTACCCTTTTGCTATTCAGATTTTTCCAAGATGTTGTATAAAAAGGAAAAAAAAAATGAGAAAGATGGTAAAACGGACGGCAGGCTCTCCCACGTTCGGTGATTTGGCTCGGAATGCCCCGTATACAGTTTTACTTCTCCATTCCATCCCTTCGAGCTTTCCACATCCTGCGGGGGAGCGCGAAACAGTTGATGGCGGAAAAACAATTACGGAGCTGTAAAAGAGGGAGAGAGGGAAAAAAAAGTAAGGCGATGAGGGGCGTACGTGGAAAATGAACGGCCGAGGGATGGTTTCGAGATATAGGGATGGGGATTGTTTGTTCAGTTGGGGTGGTAAAAGCACCGTAGATAATGTCCTGATGGATATACCATACATTAGGTATAACAACATAACCAATACCGCAAGCACATTTACTATCCTGCAGGATTCTCAGGCGTCAAGTATAATTAGTGGGGCATTTTATAAGAGTGTGATTTAGCTGCAGTTTTTTTTCTCTCTCGGTTCATGATTTTGACAAGATTTCATAAATTCATGGGGAGTCTGTTAGGGGTAGTCATTTACATGACGATATCGTGAGGACAACGCGCGGCGAAAGATGATATTCTTAATTCGACAAAGTATAGAAAGATGTTTTTATATATTTATCCCGAAAATTGGGTCGATTGGTATTCCCTCGAGTATATTCTGTATACGTTGGAGGTTTGATATAATACAGCGATTCCGAGTTTGGTACGCTGGGCGCACCGTTTAATACAATATATCGTAACTCCCAAGATTTATATAAGGGAAAATTGCGTTAGCAACAGCTGCGCTAGCCTAAGGATAGTTAGGTATAGGCATAGGTATAGCTGGTGTTACACAACGATCAAGTTGTTCGAGTCTGCGTTCGAATCTACGCCACTCACACCCACCCATGCTCGAATACGTATACATTTCGTTACATTATTATGGTATATCCTTTCCACGCGTTACTTTAACGCACACGCTATCGCATGTTGCAACGAACCTAGAAACTCCGAGGGTTTCAAAAGGGTTTCGGAGTTGGCAGGGGGTTGAAACCGATCCTTATACGCACCGTTGTTATACTGTTAATAAAGCCATGCGGCTGACGGGCCGGTCCCGCGCATTTCTTAGTGCGCCCCATGCAAGCCATAGCCCTCATTTGGGTCGCCGCTAATCCTAAGAATCGGTGCTATGAAGGGGTGCAATTAACACCGCAAACGCGTTCTACTCATATCTTATAATTGTCAGAGGCAGCCAAACCTTTCCAACCCCCACCCCCACCCCCACCCTCATGCCTCTGACACGTTGTAAAATTTATTATTGGAATATAATCATCATTTTTTAGTCGCAGCCCCTCGACATCTTATATTGCAGCGATGTCGTTTTCCACACTCGTGAGAAGAGACCAAAGAATTGCGAATAAAGGACCCTATCGGATATCTTTCATCGGTTCATTTAACACCCTCCTCCTGAACCAGTGTACTGGGAAAACATAAATATATCGGATATGAGAAATGCACGACAAGAAAAATAGAAAAAAGTCCATCACGTCGTGTAGCACGGAATTCTGACCCACCTACCCCTTTTGGTTATTGTAATATTTTGATTTCATTCGAGCTTCTATTTATTCGAGTGACAGCTGCATTGCCAGTCAAAACGCGGTTTATATCACAGTTCAGATTCAGTCGAGATACGTATACGTATGATTTCTCCGATTGCAGCACATGAGCCGCATAAGAGTCAACGTTTTACGAACTCTCGATTTTATATCTTTTGAACGGTATAACTATACGCAATTTGCTACGACTTTCCAAAGTCCGTGGCAAAGCTCCAGCCCCTGCAACACATATATACCATATCCATATACATACAAAGTATATATGTACACTATAGATGTGCTATACTTTTACCCAGACGTCATAAACTTAGCAATAAATTTAAGGGCGGGTCATCTAGCAGCTGCTCTCTTTCGCAAAGAACCGACTTTTCCGCGAATCTAAAAGGTCTGTAGGTACCAAACGTTGGGCTCTTAAAACCTCCGTGCCAGCCACACTGACTTTCGGTGAATAAATACCATCAATTTTTTACTGTATTTTATTTGATTCTTATTCTTTTTATTTTAATTCTTTTTTTTTCTTCTTGCCACGTCGCGTCGGTCGCGCAACGATTTGCAACATTTTTATAGAATCGTATTTCACGTTGACTCATGAAAAGTACGAATTATTGTTCAGTTATTATTCTCTCACGTATCGAGGGCTGAAAATTATTTGAACTGACCTCATATTCGTGCCTTCGTGGTGGCGATTCACCGACTATTTATTTTTGGGTCATATCTTTCGAATTTTCATCCCGTGATTTAGATACCGAAGACATATTATATAGTTAGCATAGTTTCCGGATGTAACAAAAAAAGGAATGAGCAAATAAATGAAAGCAGATGAAATAAGAGAGATGAGAAGAAAGGAAGGGAGCTTTGACCGCAGAGTAAAAAGAGCAGAAGACTTCACGGGGTGCGGATAATCCCAATAGTAATATTTCTATTCCTTTGGTGTCCACAGGGTGCTCGGTCCTCCGAGTCCCAGTAACCATATCCCTTTTACTTCAGTTATCTTTGTTTTTTTTTTTTGTTTTTTTTTTGTTTGACTTTTTTCTTTGCTGCTGTTGTCGCTGCTATCTCTCATCTTTTTATCTTTTATCTAATATCTCTTCATCCCATCCTCATTTCTGCTTTCAGCTTGAGATAGGACTAACATAATTTTCATGAGATAGCCACCCCCCTCCCTTCTCATCCCCTTCGAGCTTCCCACCACTATTTCCTCTCCTCAGCCCTTTCTCTTTGTCGTTTTTTTTCTTTTCTTTTCTTTTTTTTTAACTGTTCTCTTAGCTTTCTTTCATCTCGCTTTTACTATCTTCTTCTGTGTTCTTCATCGTTTTTCTCGTTTTTCTTATCGCGTATTTTAGACGAGTATATATACCGACTTGTGTAAAGTCAGATGTACCGGATTTCAAGTTATTGTATCGCGAACTTTCGCAATGTTCAGTCTATAGCGTGTTATGTGTAAGGAATTGCTGGAAGTTCCGAAAGCTTTTATCTATATTTTTGCCTATAAATGTCTTCTAAAAGCTTCACCGTCACTTGTCGCAAAAAATATATGCACAAGGTACGCGTTCGTCATTCTGGTGGGATTTGTTTTTTAAACATAAAAAACGAAACAATAAAAAATCGTGAAATGAGAATTGTGAAAAATTGAAATTGAATGAACCCAGTTCTATATGATCTTTTAAAATTTCAATCTAAAGCTCAGTACTATACTCCCATCTTTTTTTACCCCCTGCTAGTATAGAATCCAATTTTATTTCCTGCAGGCGATTTCCATTGCGAAACTGAATGACACCTACGGGGTGGTTGGCTTGCACTCACATTTCGCTTATATTTTTATTCCCATATTCGAAGAACTTGAATATTTCAGATCGACTGCACTAGTTTTGTATATATATGTAGGTTAATACGCTACACCTCGATCTCATAAAGATCACGATCGCCATCAAAAATGTCAAGGCGCGCTACTTGTTCTTGACGTAAAAAAATTTCATCACCAATTTTCATTGCCAGGTATTATGAATACAAATAGAGTTCGACAAAAATTGATTATTCGTAGACAGAAATTCAATCGTCGCATCTGCTGCTTGTATGTCTAGTTTCTATATTTGGACCAACAAACATCAAAATAGTACTCGACCCTTTTGGGTATAAAAGGTGAAAAGTTTGCAGGTGCCATTGCCTATTGGTTTTGGTAATCAACACTCTTCCGTTAACAAATCAACCGAACGGCTTTAAAGTCGTTTCGATCGATACTGTACGTGTTCAGGAAACATCTACGGCTATGTAGATATATGGAGTAAACATATACGTCTGCGTTCACGTATGTAAATGTTAATATACGTGGTAATAGTTCGATTTGTTCGTCTGTTAATTAGTGCGGTTTCCCGTCTGTCGTTACGTCCGTTTACCCACAGACATTCGCGCGCTTGCAGTTTCCCGTTTGCCAGTTCATCCGTTATTCCCCATATTTCCGTTTATCGTTCGCTCGTTTTTGTTTTATTCATTTTTATTTTTGCTCCCTATTTTTTTTCTTGTTCATCTCGCTTTCTCCCTCTCTCACTTTCATTTCATCCCCCGTACCGTTCTGCGGGAATATCAACCCAACCTCGTACACCTAATACGAGAAGTGAGGGAACGTGCAGGCGGTAGTCGCGGGAAGAGAGAAATAGGGAATGGCTGGAAGAAAAGAGGAAATAGGGGGAATATGGGGCCGCTAGGGGTGAAAGCGAAGCGAAGCTCTCGCGCTCCGGGGTAAAACCGCGCAAGGGAAGTTGTGGGCAAGTCGCGGGGTTCCACCGACATGGAAAAGCCATTTTTATATAAAGACTTGGAGGCTACGGGATCGTCCCCACCTCGAAATCCACGCTGAGCCCGCATGGCCTCCATCTACGACAACTAAGGTCCAAACCTGACGCACGAATTTATACATACCGGGAGGGCGAGAGATTGAATTTTTTAGTAGGTTCAGCCTATTTTCGTAGATTTCAAAAATGTGTTCATTTTTTGTCATCGACCTGCGTTGTTTGATGGTAAATTATTACCATCCAACCCTACTGAAAAAAAAAAATCTGCTGACGATCCGATTGACTCTTTTGTTCCAAAAAAATTATCCGAAAAACCAAGAGCTGCAGGTGATACTGCATACATTTGGAAATTACGAATCTACGAGTTCATACATCGTTGAAAATGCGATTCGAATTTGATACGAAAGGGTAGGATATGTATATGCAGAGGTAGATGTATGGGTCGTACCGTAGGGTTGAAGTGCTCGGGCGCGAACATGTTGGATGAAAAGGGGGAGACGATGTTGGTAGCGTAACGCCGATAACCATACCAATCGGTAATCACCGGCCAAATTGGTTTTCGGTAATTAACGATAGACGGGTTTTCTCTATGTGTGATACTGCTCTAGGTATACACGTACTACGTGAATCGGCTGCTGGAGCAAACCCCAGCAGGATTTAAATGGCACAACCGCGAGCTGTTTGGTCGTTCGATCGCGTGCGCGATATCCTATTGTTAAGTCATCGTCAACAATAATTGACTCTGGGGCATCGTATTGCATGCATGGGAACATGTAGAACAAAAATATTCGCCCCCGTTCGAACGTTTTGGATAATATATTTCGTTACACGCGAGAATATTTTGTTTTTCCAACGATAAAGAAGTAAAAGGAACGTGATCATGGCGAAATTATGGATGCTCTTTCCCATCGAGCTTTTTATAAATAAACATGGCATGTCTATGTACTACATAGACCATATATCCCACCGACGTGGACTTCAATGAAGAATTTTCATATAAAACTAGTGCGCCTTCGTCTTGCTCCAGGGATTTCAAATTAAGTTATGGCTGCAGTACAGCGTTTGCTCTCCCTCTATCTCACTGCACGTAGATATACCATAATGTATAACGTCTGGAGTGATTTCCCAGGTCCCGAAGGAAGTGATCGAACTACGACGTATATTTTTACATAGGAGCTGGATAGTGAATTATGTTAATGACAAAACCAATTTATAATTTCCAGAATTTTTTTTTTATTCCGCAACGCTGCGAGCTTATCGATTTTTGGAAGTGAAAGTCGAAAGGAAAATATAAAACACAAAATTATCGTTACCCTATAATGTTCCTGTAATATCGTAACATCGTATTTTACTACCAGTTTGGCTTTACATTAAGTTAATTAACATACACGGTATGCATACACATGTCAAAAGGTTATTACCCTCTGGTTTGACGCTGTAGCCGCTAAAATCAAGTGGGTAAACATACAGACGTTGCTCTAACACAACAAACAAGAATCGGCAAATATATTCGTCCGCTTTACGTTACGTTTGACGTAACAGGTCATCATGGGTTGCATAAATATATGTGTTTGAATCAATTTACCAATATTTCTATATAGTAATGCCAACCGTATCATCGGCGAGTGCATTCGAAAGAGCTATAAAATCCCTGATTTACCGGAAATTTAATTCATATGATATTAATTTTCAACGAATGATGATTCTGATCAGAGGAACCAAAAACATTTACCGAAAGTTTGATTAAAGCCGAGATCAAAACATTCTATTTTCAGCTAATCCATCGATTCAAATTCCAAATTTGGATAACCCTGCATGATATCTTCACGGAGGTTTTTCGATCTCATCTAAATCGGTGAAGATCTCTAAAAATCACGACCTGGATCTTGGGATCATTGTTTTTATCGGCTCAAAAAAATCAGCTAGTGATCAATTAGGGTGATAAAAAATCTCCAAGGTTTGTTGAATAGCTTGGTGATTTTTTTTCGGGTTAAGGCGTTAATTTTTTATAAAACTGCCGATTTCGAGGTGGAAAATTACCTGGTTCGAATTGAGATGTCATAGAAAACGTAATGGGGTAAATAATGCATTTCCTTCTCAACGGGTGATCCAGTCGACCCTATACAAGGATAATTGTAATGACACCGCGGAATTCATTTGCTGGTCTTTCACTGTCCTGTAAATTAAAATCACATTCCTTGATTGTACGCGTCAGCGGGTCATCAGTCATCATACATTTAACCACGGTTGCTTTTACCGCCGTAACTATATGTATACATTCCTAGTATTCTCTCGTGTATTTCTGGCTTCAATTCTCACCCCGTTCTACAGCAGGTTTGTTATCGCGGTTAGAGAGGCGGAAAATTGTCCGTGTTATTCGCTGCCGAAGGTATAAAGTCGAAAGCCCAGCCATTTCATCTTCCCATTTATATTTTTTCTTTTTCCATTTTGGCGCTGAAGCAAAATTAATCAAAAAAGGAAATCCAAGGTGGTTTTTGTTTCGCACTGTATACACAGGTATAAAAATTGTTGAAAATTGCATCGCGCGCATTGAATCAGCGAAATTATACCGGGTATTATATTCCAAATCCTATATGTGCATGGAATTTGCGTCGTGAAGGTTTAATACGACGTTCTGCTTAATTTCAGTACAGTAATGGCAACGTGAAACGACGGTGACGATGGCGGCAAACGTTTTCTGCAGAGTAAAAGGGATAAAGGAGAGTGGAAGAGATGGAGGTTAAGGGTGAAGGGTTGAGGGCGCGAAGTAATTAGAGAAATAACATCGCGTCATAATATAAGTAAACAGCTGAGACGAGCGCGTGGCCCGAGTCACTTGAAATATCGTGTATTATACTATAATAAAAGTAAATTACGTTTTGTGTAATAGGAACGCGGTCATATTATTCATCGTTTGTTTTATACGTCTACTGCATCAGCACCGTTCATCGAGATAATTATAATAAGCCAATTAAACCAGACAAATAAGTGCAGCGGCAAATAATTAGCGAAAATATATTGAATCGCAAAGTGAAAGAAGCGGCTAAGAAGAAAAAGTAGAAGTAGCAGAAGCGGTACGAGCACATTGCACAGGCCGGCCCTTATCCTCCTAGTAGTCTATAAATATTTGGCCGTAGATGTTTTTTTTCTTCGGGATAAAAGTTTCTGCCAGTTTCGCCCCCTATATTCGGGATTAAAACGGCGAAAAGACGTCCTGAGAATAATCGACGGCAACGGTTTCCTTCTCGACGCGAGTCGCTACGAAGAAACGAAACGCGCGAGGCAAAAAGGGGGAAGAAACGAAGGTGGGAATGGGGATTTTGGGTTGGGGTGCTTCGAGGTGTTTCATTCAATACCCTCCCTTATAAACCAGTCCTCACAAATTATTGAACCACCCTTTCTGCGCCTTTCATTTCCCGCCGTGTGCCTGCAGCCTTTCCATCTGACATCGCGGTATATTCGCTTCGCCTTCTTCTCGAAGTTTCCTTCTATCCTTCCTTCCTTCCTTCCTTCCTTCCTTTATTTCTTTCTTTCTCCTCCTCCTCCTCCTCCTCCTCCTCCTCTCTCTCTGTCTCTCCCTCGCTCTCTTCTTTCATCCCGGGTAAGGAATCGAGGAACTCAGAGGTCGTCGGCTCTGCGCACCACGCCGTCTTCAGATATAGGCTTTATGCGGTCTGAGGTCTTGGTTCTGGGGTCTGGGGATGGTATTAACATAAAGTAGATTCAATATCTGCGGTAAGAACTTAATTTAAGCCCTCGGAATATTTTAAGGGATGAAATATTAAATTATACCTTCACCGCCAGAGCAACCCCCTCCTTCTATTTCCTGTCAACTATACATATAGATATGTTTACTATACGAAAACTGCGCGAAGGGCTTCTGACGAATTTCAACAAACTTATAATATCTCGATCATCTATACGTACACACGGATTATTATCGGAATTATTTCTCGTATTCTCAAATAACAATTCATCAATTCCCCGCTTGATAGAATCTTTCCTTTCCATCTCTCTTTTTTTCATTCATTTTTATCGATTTCCTCAATGAATCGTGAATGAAATGAAAGTGGACGTATTTTTAGATAATTGAATGCGAAGACTGACAGCCGTCAGACGACACATTTTTCAAAGTGACGAAGATTATTTTTGTCGCTTTTGATCATTCTATCCCTCTTTCCACCTCATATGCGAACACTTACGCCGGAAATCCCCTTTTCCCCGTTCCTCATCTGGTCTCATTATTTTATTTTACTTTTATTTTTTTATTTTACCATTCTTTTATCACTTGCCTTTGGAGATTCGATCCTTTTGATGTATTTATTGCCGAAGCAACCCGACGACTGCACCCCCTTATACAGGTACCCCCATTTTTTTCCTTTCTTATCTTCTTTTTTGATCAAGATCATTCCGATTCGTTTTTTTCTTTCTTTCTTTAATTCGCGATTCCGTACCACCACGACATCCCATTATCAAATAAGCTCTCTTAACCTGCACACTCAGCCTTACGTGTACGAAAAGAGTGTGTGAAAAGCATCAAATACGTAGGTGTGTATAGAGAAACTGAAAAAGAACTCGAGGGAATCAAGATTCTTGGAGAACGAGGTCAAAAGAATAAAGAAAAAAGTGTGGGAAAAAAAATGAAATTACGTCATATGACGATGAAAATTAGAGCGTGCCAGAGATTTGAGTAGTTTAATTCAATTTTAATGCATGACAAAATTATCGCTCCGGCATTCATTGCAACGGGCTGTAGACATTCAAATTACATGCCATATGTATAAGGTCATAACGTCTGCGCATGGGAAACCGGAAGCGAATTTCGTAGCCCTAAAAGCTTCCGAAATAGGAATTGGCTTTCTTCCCTTATAAACGAGGGAGGGTGCTGCAGGAGGTTTGTTTACGCTCTCATCCACGTGCCCGAGGGCGCCGTATATGTGGAGTGGTAAAGGGAAAGGAGGTGGATATATAGAAGCTGTCAATTAACGTGCCTGATTACCTCATATACTGACTTCGTTCTCCTCCGTCTCGTTTCTCTTTCATGGCTGGCATCGACGACGGTAAGACTTGAAGAAAGAAAAAAAAAAGAAGAAGAAGATTGATGCAAAGTGACGTACACAGAAGGGCTTTGTACAATATTCTGAAATATGTACGCAGATATTCGTACATGTTGCGGCAACAGACTCGATCTGTTGCAGCCACGAATACCAAGAAGAGAGTCCTCTCTTGCCTCGAGTAATTACGAAAGTCTGACGTATAATTAAGTTAATTATCGAAGAACCTCTAGAAACTAATGCCACTCTCCCAACCTCCATCCATTTTGCTTGTACTCAAACGATGACGTTGGTATATGTGCAGCGTATGGCGTACTCATATGTCTGATAATATGATTTTTCTACCCTTCTTTTTTTCTCTTCCTTTTCTATGAATCCAACGACATTAGTTTTGGAAAATGGAGAAGCTTTTTTTCGTATCGTGAGTTCCATACCCTGTTGATTTGAACGTTGTGAACTCATCGGACCAACGACCAAACTATTATTCGCGACACGCCTCGCCTGATCCCATCGTCTTTTCGTTCGTCGGAAGAGGCAGCAGGTTCGAGAAGAATGAGAAGAAAGAAAAAAAGAAGAGGAGGGCGTACCGTTACAGGTTGAAGGTTTGGTTCGAGAGGGTTTGCCCTCCTATATAAGCTCGTCTCGAGGCAAGACTTAACGGTTGTTTTCTACGCTCACCCTGTACACAAAGACTGAGTTTTCCAAGATTCTCGACTATCCCGCCAACCAGTTTCATACACATACACACCACCGGGAAGTTAAGCTCGGTTCAACCCTATGCCGATAACGGCCCTTTTATCCATCTCAACTTCACAGTAATAACGATGTACAGCACAATAGTGACGATGATCTTGGCTCCCGTCATTAAAAAGGGAAAAGAAAATGTAGGAAAAAACGATACAAATAAAAAACAAAAGAGCAGGGATTGTTTCGGGGTAGCTTTTGGAGTGGGTCGTTCAGTAAGTGCTTTTAGTCACGTGCTCTGGTTTGCACCTTCAACCACCTGTCTATGTGCGGGAATTTGTGCTGCAAAATCGCGCCATCGTTGACAGGTGGGGCGCCGTCGCACGTGTATTGATTAGCGCACGGTATACCCCCCTGTGACGTTGCCGCCCCTATCTGAGCGTCGCGACGCCCGTCACGACGCCACCCACGACGCCAGTTCGTCACATCCATACATACGAATAAGGGAAAGGGTGTCGCGCCTCTCTTTCTTTTTCTATTCTTCTCATTATCGTCAAATTTCTTCTTTTTTTTCCCCCCATACTCACGCACGTACGCATATTGGCGTTGATTGCTTTCACTTTCATCACATCTTTATCCCGATATATTCGCTCTGTTTGATTTTTCTCAGTCATCCTTTTCCTCCCTTTTTGTTCTCTCTAATTCTTCTTTTGTTGGGTTTTTTTTTTCTCCTAAACGCCCCCCTCGAACCTGCCAAGCTTGCTCGATCTTTCGCAACTCATGTCCCCATCCCAACAGATGCTTCTGAGGGAAGAAACAGGCGAGCTCACTTTACACGTGTAATTAACCCTTTTGATCTATCAAGGGGTAGGTACATTGTTTGCGCTTCAATTGATTCGGGCTAAATAAATAGAAAAGAATTTAGAAAATAATTCTCAATATGCAGGCAGACCGTTGATCTTTGAAATTTTTTTCTCAACACCTGTATTCTATTTCGTATATTTATTGAAATTCCATCGATCTGGTATGAAAGGAATGATTTGTATGAAATGTATAGTCAATAATATAACGCGCATCGGTGAAGTAAAGAATGGAGAAATATATTAGAATATAACTGTAATATATATAAAATACCTCGTTGACGCTAACTCCATATTTCCGATTTTCAACAAAGGCAGGTTGTATGGGTGTGTATGAAAACCAATTTCCGGGCAATGGTGGTTACCCACGTTCGATACTTTATTTGCATATATATAGCTGAAACTTGTTGGGTTTGTGACAGATTTTTCTTCTCCTTTTATTTTGTGCATGAAAAAAAAAAATCAGATATTATTGGAATTTTGGAAAAAGTCGACGTGGCAATCACTTGTTGATAATCCAGAAACGCGTACCATAAGAGCCCGGTCCTAGAAAATCAACAAAATTTACCAGCGATAATAAAATACATGACGTTTGTGGTTCGAGGTTCGTTTAAGCACACCTATATAATGACGTTAAACCCTTAATGGCTGATAAGATTGGCTATCGACGCAGATCGGGCGACCCTTTGATTTAATTTTCTCATCTGAAGTGGTCGGGCTATCCGCGTCTCTTTGTGCAATTTAATTAATCTGGTTTACTTCAAAGAAAAGGTCAAGTACTGATTGCGATCTTTATTATTATACGATACAGCCGGGCATAGGTAGGTACCGGCCTATACATTTCCATTCAGTTCAGAAACCGGAGTCTCGGAAAGCACTTAATTTTTTTCTTCCCTTACTTCTACTTTTTACTATTCGTTTTTTCCTTAGAAAAAGAGAGAATTATGAGAATATTTTGCCGCGTCACACCTCGATACGAGCACCTTAAAAGCTCCGCGCGGTTCATAGCTAATATTAACAAATAACGCCGAAAAAAGAGAGAGAGAGAGAAAAAAAAATGAATGGACAAGAAATTAATGAGAGTCGGTACACTTTTGAATATACCTATAGATCATACGAAAAATTTTTTAATATGAGTTTAAGTCAACCGTTTAATAACAATGATAATTCTCCCTCGTTTCTCGATCGTCCTTGCAGGGTTGGTGCAAGTTATTATACCGTACATGTATCTACTGCTTGCTACACTGAGAAAGAAGGGGGTTGGGGGTAGTTGGACGTTCGGCAAAACCCCTCGATAAATCATGATTACATTTTTTGTTATTTGCACTGGGGGGGGTTCTTGTTTTTTTTTTTCTGTTACTTTTTTTTTTCGCGTCACACGGTCCGCTGAAGCCGTCGCTTTTTATACCATCCTGTGGAATCCTGCAGGGTTTGCAGACTCTCCCTGGGTTCGCATGGAAAAAAATGGATAAAAAGAGAGAAAGACAGAAAAAAAAATCTTGACGCCAGCTTGTAATTGATGTTGTTAATAAACCAGAACCCGTGGTATACATGACAACTCATTATGTTCGACGTCAATGAGCTTAATTATATAAACATACATATGCGGTCGAATGAAATAACTCAACTCAGGCTGGATACAAGATAGTCAAGAAAAAAAATCAAATTTTCACGAGACCGTAATATAATTTTTCAACGTCCCTTCTAGCTACATTTTTCTACCGTGGATCGAGATGTGTTGAATTTCAACTGGACAAAAAAAAAAAAACGAAGTAGAAATAAAAAAGAAAGAAAAAATTGCAAGGATTTTTGGACGTGTTCGGCTTTCATTTCCATTTTGAAAGGGGGTTGAGGGGTTTATTTCGGCAGCTCTGTACGTAGATCGTATGTGGTGTGCTTGATGTTTGCACTCATCGTGTAGTTTTGTTTTTTTCCAAGTTTCGAATTCCACATCCAATCAGTGACTAACATTCCAGCTATTCGGCCGGATCAGCTGCAGCATCAGCGGCAATGTTCAACCGGCTTATTAGCCAGGTATGCAGTCCGCGATCCGATCCTGCCAATGCTGATTTATACCCCATAATGAATTATCTGCAATTACTCGCGCAGTCTCTTCTACCGACGACGACTACCCGTATGCCGTTGCAGTATAGTAAACTAAATTTGAAATTCATCACAGTACTCTAGAGCGGCTGTTAAACTAGATCATATTGTGGCTGACCTGATTACTGATCAATCCTACGTAATCAGCGCACCGTTGCCTACATGATTCCCCGAACCGATATTTATCATCGTTGAAATTGATTCATAAGGTATGATACAATATTCCGCATGATCTAGAAATGGAGGAAAAAAAAAAAAAAACTGTGAAAAATTTCATATCATGCGATAGAAAATTCTATAAGATTGAAGCTTATCTCAAAACGTTTTGATCCGTACATTGAACCCTGCGGCAGTTTGTGTATTAAACTTTTGACTTTCGGCCATTCCCCTAACCCGACAGACGAAAGTTTAATCCGAAACTCTCATATATACAGCACACCCGTATAAATATATATATCTATATATTTGGTGTGGTATATACAGATGCATATTTGCGCGATCGTCCTTGAGCCGGAAAGTTGGCTACGGAGAAGCTTTGTATCCTGAAAGTTGTTCGTCGCTTTTGCACGTTTGACGTTCAATTCTAACGGTTTTACTTCAAAGTTGAGGGACTAGACAATAATCATTGCAAGAATATTGTCGCGGGGTTATAAAATCTTTGTTTTATTACCGAGGTAATTAAATACGCGTGTATATAACTGTGGCATTTATATCAAGTTGGGAGAAAGTGTAACAGCACCTATTTCAACGAGAATTATGTTAAATTATGCATATTTCTAATTTTTATCCTCATTTATATCGTTTCAGGTGCTATTTTTGAACAAGGTACCGACGAAGTACAATCAGCCTTCAAATTCGCAATGCTAAACCACAACGAGAACGAAACTGGAAGAAAATTTGAGCTCCAGGCGTTCGTCAACGTAATTAACACCGCAGACGCCTTCAAATTGTCTCATCTAAGTAAGTGGAGCAATTATTTATTACTCAGAAACCAATCGATCGATCAATCATTCGGCTTATAAATCCGGTTCAATTATTCGAACTTTATTAACTGTATTGACTCAGTTCGAAGAAAAAAAATGGAATATTCCCACGTTATAGAAAAGCTCTCCAGAATCCTTTACATACACGAGTTGGGAGAAGGAGGTAAAAATATCTCGTGTAGCGAGAAATGGAAATTTTCAATTTGTTTTTTTTTTCCCCCTTTACATACATTGAAAGCTTAATTAATCCCCAGTCAAGTTTCTCGTTTTTCAGCATCTTGGTTTATGTATATACCTATACGGTACGTATAATCCGATTGCCCTCTTGACCGTTAACATTCGAACTGTGCTCTGCAACGGGCTGCAGAATCGAGCAAATGATATATAAGAGGACTTCTTTTCATCATTTTTTTTTTCCATATAAACAAAAGCTCCCCCCTCGCCCCCTTCGCCCTTCTTTCCGCTTGTAAAATCCGTTTCACCGTTTGCGCGTGGTTTCATCAGGTGGCTAATTAATTAATCCAGCAATCATAATTTGAAAAGTGTATACATCGTATAAGATTAATTTCCCAGCGATTTTTTTGATGATATGGAAAAATCGACCGCATCTAATCGGCGAAGGGGTTCAAATCGAAGATAGCAATGCGTCGGTCAATTTTTATTTCATTTCCGTTTCTTTATTAATTGATTTTGTTTTTGTTCGAGTAATCTCAGTATGAAAATTGGAGAACTAATGATAGTTTTAGTTTCATCGGTAACGGCGTAACCCGCGCGACCCTTCCAAAGTCTTTGGACCGGAATTGTTCTTTTAGGTTTAGCGTGATATACGTGTGTAGTTATATTGTAAGTATATAGATGTATATGTACAGCCGTATATAGCTGTTTGGGCAGATTCCAAGAGCTGTGCTGTAGATACCCGTATATAGCATTTAGTAAAGCTGCACTAATTGTATTAATGCTGGTTGGTTTGCTGAGATCAAGGCTCCCGTTATAATCCTATGCGGAGCCAAGCTCCGCGACAAATCTATTATAGTATACGAAACTACAAAGCGTTTTACCCTCCTGGCCTTTACCTGCTGCTAGTTCCACTTCTGCTGCTGCCTTCAAGTTTCACATATCTATTGCCGAACAGGGTCAAACCGCCAAATGATCAACGATAGCTTTTCATCAATAATCCTACACAACTAAATAATTATTTATCTCTTTGTTCCAATTTTATACCGCAAAGTGATGAATAATTGATCAATTAGTAGTAATAAGGAGGGTAGAGTGTCGTGCGATTTGAAAAAGAATTCTCTCCACCTAAACATGCTGGAATCGGAACGAAACCCTATCGTCATTAAAAGTTCAGTAATTGAACAAATTAGTAAATTGTAAAAAAAAATTCAAATAAATCAAAAAACATGGCAAAGTTGTCAGTTTTGGTGTAATTAAGGGTTTGAAAATATCTGCCAGCTAAATTGATGTTGGAAAAAAAAACAAAAAAAAAACAGTAAATGTCGACGGAAAAGGGGTAGGTTGAGAGCGGGGGAGGGAAAAGAAGGAGTAAAGAAAGTCATGGCGAGCGTTACTCCTCGTTGCAGCGCGTGACCGCAATATATCATTTTTGTTACACACCTGTGTGCATTTATAGCGAGTATAATATCCATCCTCAGAGAAACCGAACACTGATGCGGCTCCTGTGGCTTCTGTAGGATGAGGAGAGGAAGACCCTAAATGTGTGTACGAAGGCGGGAGAGAGCCCGAAAGGTTGGCGCTGGCCAGGGGCGGCATAAATCTGCCGAGGGCTCCCTGGGGTGGCTTTCCTTCCTCGCCATATTCCTCACCCTCCTTTCACCCGACTCTCGTTCCCCCTCACTTCCACGTCCTTTGCTCCATCCTATGTACGGCTACATACCTATATATAGAATATATAGTCCCTCGTGCGGGAGGCTGAGACGCGAGATGAATCCGGAGTTTCGATTCACACCGGTTTATCCCGTTGCTTCGAATCGCGTGGGACTTCTGAAGGGAATAAGGAGAACCTCCACCTATCTCAGACTTTGCTCTCCCATATATTGCAAAGGGCAATTACATATCGACTATATTTACTTTATTGACTATTCCCAACCTATTCATATACCGACTCCTGAAGGGAGAGATGACGACGTGAAAAGTGGAAAGTCGTTTTATACGCCTCGGGAAAAAGTCAATGATTTTTCACAGTAATTGTCTACCGAACTTCCTTCCCGACGTGTACATTTTTTCTCTCTGAATTTTCTGGGAAAAATCTAAACCGTACCGAAAGCTAAAACAAATGTCAACTTCACTCGATGATAATTCACGGGAGTCGTGATCGGTCTTTGGATCGTTCGCAGCTCAGATCAGTGATTATGATTAGACGAGATCGCAAGTACTAATCAAGGCGTAAGATTAGGAAGGGTCTAAAATCTGGAGTCCCAGGGAGGGGGCTATTTGTTTAATGCAATGACGTTTGGAATGGTATAAATGGGTGTGGTTTCGTAGTCGGAGCAGGGATAAAGGGAAGTACTAGCAGCGAGCAACGCGTCATTTCCGATTGTCATTTCTCAGTAGCACATCTCTCGTATACAGCCATTGTCTATTCTCACTATGTCGCTATACGAAGCTTTACCATCCCAACACACATAATTCCACCGCCACCGTCGACCCCCTGAGAGTTGGTTAAAGTTGAACGCAGTAGCAGTGGCTCAAGTTATGCGTTCGCATCGCGGATGTGACTCTTCCCGGCCATATCTAGTTATTGTGTGTAAATGTCTACATCCACTTGCCGCTGAGATACATTGATGACGAGAAGTAAGGGTATTATGTTTTCCATTTAAACTTTTGAATTGGGTTGACGGAATAGATGGCCCCTCTCCCTCTCCCTCTCCTTCTCCCTCACCCAGCCACCCTTCCCTCTCCCTCTCCCTCCCCCCTCATCACTGTGTTATTTCAAAGTTTTTAATCATCTCACTTTTACAGAGTTCCGTTTCAATTTATTACTAAAAGAATTACAAAATAAGAAATGAGAAATAGTCGCAACGAGTCTGAAAATCCGATTTCTTACTTACATCAAACACGACGGGTTCGACACTTCGACGGAGAAGAGAAAAAGAAATTTACAAAATCTTGTAATCAGCGGAGAGAAAAAAAGAAACAGAACTTACTTACTTACTTACTGCGATAACGATAATTCTCTGAAAGTTTGTATCGTTTTTTCTCTCGGCATAATTATACGCTAACATTATCGGCACTCGAACAAGGGTTAAGTCATCATAAGGGCCTGTTAAGTAGCAAAGGGTTGTTGGCTACGTAGGCAGATAGTTGGGTACTGTCTGCTACGTAGCTATATGTGACAAGCTCTCGTCCTCGAGCGGTGGATATGTAGGTAAAATATATGTGGTGTGCATGTGTATATAAATATGTGTACATTACATATACGTATAGTGCACCCTCGGGTTCATGGAAGCGAACCGCATAGCTAACAGCACCCACGAGAGCCGCCCTTAAAAATCTTCACCCCTTCGAAAAGGTCGTGTGTGAAGAAGAGAAGCGGTGGGAAAATATAAGGAAAAGGTACGAGAGGGTCGGTCGGTGATGAGGAAAAGAAGCTGGCCAACCGAGGAAGAGAAATAAGACGAAGAAGAAGAAGGAGAAGAAGAAGGAGAAGAATGGACGGGGGAAAGTAAAGGAGGGTGGAAAAGGGGGTACAGGTCGAGGAGACTGTAGCACGTAATAACGATCCGATAAGAAGAGACGAAAGTTGACGAACAGCGCGCCCGGCAGACGCGAAATGGGGTGGGAAGGTATTATAGAAGGGACAGTTTGAAGAATATCGTTAGCGTAGGTACGCACCCCCAAATAAAGGTCTATTTTTATCCCCCTCGCCCCCTCTGATCCTCCGAGGTATTAAGAATTTCAAAAATACAATATCTTGAAATATATATACCTGAATGGAGAGGTATGAAGATGTTTAATATTTATTCGTAGATTGGACGCTACGCAGGTAGAATTTTTAAGTCGATTGTCTCCTTTTTCGTTAAATTTTTTTTTTTTCTATGTTCATTTTCTTCTGACACAGTGAGATCGTTTTTCTCTCGCGTGAATAAGAAATCAAAGATTTCCGGGAGCGTGAGGGATATGAAAAAATTCATTCGATATAATTTTGAGAAAATCACGTATTCGAAATTACCTATACGTGCGCACGATATGATGAAGATGGAGGACAGGATAATTAGCGAGGATATTTATTTGAGGGGCGAAAATCGCTGAGTAATAATTGGAACAAAGGATTCACTGTGGGTTGAATCAATAGAAACAGGAAAGTAGAATCACATTCGAACATCGGGCTCTGGGGGTCGGTGAATTTCCGACATAATTGAAGTTCGCGCTGGTATATACATGAACTAATTAACGGTTGAACTAACCGATCAAAGTCTCTCTGGTTCTTGAGAAGTTTGTAAATTTGTACGTAGGTATAGTATGTATGTATAACTCCGCTGCAAGGGATCGCTTTAATTAATATTGATGATTGAAAAGTTATCGGGAGTGATCAATTTCAATCGGTTTTAATTAGATGGGCTTTAGAACGTACGTACAGCTTCAAAACTCAATATGGTCTTCTGATTTTCTTCACATCTTTTTCATACATAATCCATTTCTCATTTGTATTAAATATATCGATTCATGCAATGTAATGTTTGTTAGTTTATTTCGTTCATTTTTCTTTCTCTTTTTTTTTAAAACATGTTCCTAAGCCTTTCGGTAAAATGAGAACGATCCGAACAGCTTCGCTACGTATTCGTTGAAGAAACTTGTGTGAGAAAGAAAACAGTTTTGAAACTGGCTTCCGAAACTCTCTTTAGGTATATAGCGTCAAACTGCTGAAGCGAGGGTTTGGATGGCGCATTGTTTCAGGATTTCGTATAGAGTTTGCGATCTATTACTCAATTTATTATTCACTGCATCGTAAACTGTCAGGTACGCTGTAGGCTCGTCGGGATCCTTGCAAAGGGCTTGTCACTGAAAACTCGTTTGTTAAAACTTGAAATTGATCGTCGCCTGAATTACGCCTCTAGTCACCACCACCGGTAATAGTATAGTAGTCGTAGTACGGCGGCAGCTATTACCCCGCGAAATATTTTACAAGCCGTTAAAATTACACCTCCGTTAATTTCGTGATGAGGGTATTATATACGTACCAGAAAACCACCCCAAACCGACTCCGTTCTCAGCACCAAAATGGCCACCCGAATTATCCTCTGCACTGACCGAAAATACTTTACTCCATAGTTCGAACACCGTGCGGTTATCACAACGTGCATATAATTATGAAATTGTTCGGAATTTGCCTTACATTGGAAGATGAATTTCGCTCGATTTTTCTTTTGGCAAAAAATAAAAATTTTCGAATATCCTGGGCGACTCGAATTAATTTCTGTTCAGTGAGATTGTTAGCAAGGATTTTCCACCCCCATAAAGAGACTCGTATTTAATATATTCCTCTGGCGATTCAAACTTCCGTTTCCCACCCTTAAATAACAGTAGGATAGGTGGTGTCCTCCCTGTTACGTATTCATGGTTCTCGACCCTGAGGGTACCAGGTCGTTTGGTTGGTTGGTCGGTCTCTTCTTCTTCTCTGGGTTTTTGCAGCCGGTCATTAGGAGCTGCCCGTAAATGTCTCCACATGAATTCCAATGCTTAAACTCTCTAGCAGCCACGCCCGGACCTCAACGACGCTGACGACGACGACGACGTCGACTACGATGTACGGCGGCGGCAGCAGCGGCAGCAGCGGCGATGCCCAGTCGCGAAAGGGTGAAGAGAATCCTGAAGATAACCGTGCGGCATAGGGTTAGGGTGGGAAGGGGGCAGTATAAAGGTCGAGGGTTGCCAAGGGTATTTTACAGAGGTCCACGTCTCGCGACAACCAAATGTTTTGTACTTCATTTTCATAAGTTTCTCGTTAAAGTTAATTGGTCAACGAATTTACACAAGCGTTCGTGTACGTATATATCCCATACACGATAATACATTATACCGTACACAAACGATTATACATACGGCATGTGTTGTATAAAACCGAATGAAATAACCGCCTACGCTAATACGTGAGATGATTCTCAATTTTACTAGATATACTCGTATCCGTATACCAAGTAACAATTACTGGAGTACAAAATTGATATTTTAAAAACCTTATCTTCGACCCTCGCTGAACAGCTACAGATAACAGGTACTACGATAAAAAAATCCGAGCCGATACTCGAAGAAAAAACGATATTCGACCCAATCGCGACATCGAATATATTTTGGTGTATACATTATACCGCAGCATGGAATTGGTGACAGTGGGGAAACTCCCACTGCCACCGGTTGGCTATTAGAAAGTAAAATTACTTTTATTCCTTCGCGGAAACCATGAAAAAAGGTTAACAAAACCCTGTGAAATATTGCGGGAGGACTGTGAGAACGAAAAAAAAAAAGGAAAGAAAGAAGTAAAAAAAAAAAACGCTGAAAAAGAAAGATAAAAAATAAAATGAGACGAAAAAAGAGAGAAGAAAAAGAGATAGAAAAGGACGATGTTATACGGATTTTCCCCGCTTTCCCATGACTGTTCTCTAAAAGGAAAATTACATCCTCCAACCCCTGGGCTCCCTCGGCTGCTGCAGATGAACCAAAAGCAGCGCGATTCTCAAGCTATATTATACGATGTGAGGTGCGTAGCTGCTGCTCCATACCTACAACTACTACAGTCGAAATTTCCAACTTGCTGGCTGCACTGCTGCAGTTTACCAGATGCAAAGTTTTACTCGTAACTTCTAAAACGTGCCGTAGTAGAGGACGACTAGGGTGTGAAGCTTAATTTCACCGGAATCGGAGAGCCAAGTGCATAGTAATGTTCATTCTTTCGTGTTTGTTTTTCATTCTTTACCTTTTTTTTTTTGTCATTTTTCTTTTCTCTTCATCTTCATTTTTCTCCCTCTTATCTTTTTCTTTCTTTCTTTCACGATTCTTCTCACTCTTTTTCTTCTTTTCCCCATATCTTATGGCAAAACCCTTCTCTACGATTGTACTTTGAATTTTCGAACTTTTTTTGCTCCTTTTTTTTTTACAATTATTCGAATATCCGCACATCAATTCCCGAAGCCCTTGGAATTTGTCGAGAGAACAAAAAGCGAGGCGAAAAATGCTAGAAATTGATTCGAATAGTGCAAATTTTTACTTTTACTTAACAAAAAAATGTCAAGTGAATCTTACGATATAGTTCGCTGTTTGCAAACTTATACCAAACAGTACGAGTTGAGAAGCGAAAGATCAAAGATGCAAATGATATGGATGTCGCGGGAGCTGCAGAGAAAAAAAAAAAAGAAAGTAGTATAGCCTTGTGACAATACGAGACTGACAAGTAGAGAAGTTTTCCATGATTTTTCCACCTCTTCACGTATAAAAAGAGAGCAACCTTATGAAATCGGTTGAATATATAAATTGTGAATCTTATATTGCACGGCAATAAAAGTATTGAAAACCCGATACCGAGCCAGAGGGTATATAGGTTGGCATCAGTGACGCTCATAATACTCACGGTTTTTCCATCTCATGATGCTGATGTTATTCGAAACTTCATATACATGCGCTATACACGTATACAATTATATGTAATATACCTATATCTTACCCTTATTTTCTTCCTTTTCCCGAAAAAAGCTTATGCGTCAATCTTGCGGCAGGGGTGTAACACGCGTGATAAATTTACACTCGCTCGTTCTTGTTATATAGACTGAATTTAACATCACGCAACGCGGTGGAAAAATCGTTTCGAAACAGAACCGGGACATGTATATGTTATATAGCATACAATATACATCTACCTATGTATATGTATAAGTATATGGTATGTGTACCCTGACTCTTTTATAGCCTTTCCATATACACCCCCGGTTTACTCGCACATACCGAAATAACATCTGCACCCAAGTAGATTTGCTTGTGCTATTATTATATTATATTACATAAGGTGATATTCGCTTGATTTAGAACGATGATTTAGTTGATTCTCTAAGATTAGACTATTTTCGAAGGAATATGTATGTATAAGGGTCGTATTCTAATAAACCGCACGGATAAGTCGATACGCAGGATGGACTATCCATTATAGAAGGCTGTATGGATATAAGACGGATTCCAAAGACGTTGAACGCTGAGCTGCTATAGCTGAGCTTTTAATAATGCTAATGGTATCGATTTCCACAGCGCTCGTTCTGCATGGGAACGCGAATATTACCAATACCTATTACCATACGTACGGAGGTTAAATCCTTCCTATAAAGATTTTACCGCAATAGATTGCTTATGGTATTATATATCGAAGGTATTAAATATAACCGCCAATAATTTTCGCTGATCCTCCGCAATCAGCTTCAAGAATTATGCCAATTAGACGAGATCAAATTCGCACTCGCCCGTGCTCTCCGTACATATGCACATTATCCATGTCTGTGCGATCCACGGAACTGAATGGCGGATATTAGTTTAATTAAATAATCTACATGCGTGAGAGAAAAAGTCGATTACCATCCGCGCTCTAAGCGTTGTTCGTTATGATTTGCTTGCGAAAGAAGAGAAAAGTTGGATTTATAAAGAGTTGAAGGCGTTTGTCGTTGGCGAAAATATACGCGGGCATGCATCGGTTGCCGTTTAGGAGATTGCAATCTCTTTTGAAATCGTTGGGTGGTTCTAGGTATGTATAGTATAGTTGGTACATAGAAACCCGTTCGCCGTTGGGTTTCTCGAGGTCCTTTCGTGTCCCGTGACAGGATTTCCGCCCCAATAAAAGGATTAACCGGACGAGGGTTAATCCTATTGGAAGGACCTTCCTCTCGTTCCCTTCGCGACCCCCTCGTCGTCTGATTAGTCTCACACTCTCACTCCCTTAGCTTTTCCTCCTCTGCCATCCGCTCGATCCGCATTCATCCTTTACAGGAGCGTGTCGGCCGAACGCGAAAAGCGGAACGATAACGAAAAACTATTTTGTTTCGGACCCACTCGCAAACTAATTTCCAGACATCTATTCTCCTAACCCAGAGGATTTAAGACGAACCAAATCGCTATTAAACAAATTTATCGCACCGACGCGTTCGTGGCTAACGACATACCTTGATATACATGGCATATATGTATCTACGTACATTATACGTATACATAGATATGTACATACAATACCTAGAAAAGTAAACGGGATGCGTCGAACGATTTAATCCCTAGCGACTGAACTGCGAGCTTCCGAATACCTTTGGTGAATAATGATCACCGTTTTACCAAAATCGGGAAGAAAAAGGGGATTAAAAAAAAATGAAGAATTTAAATTGAATTAGCATTATATCGAGCTGGCGATCCGACATAATCGACGAGACCCCGAACAAGCATCGGTCAATCGTGGTTCAAGTATTTCTTTTTTTTTTTTACAATCAATATTATTCCAGTCAGTGAAGAAGAACGATCGCATCGTGTTTTAAAATAGGTTGGAGATCGTACGTTAAACACTTTTCTTCTTTTTATAATTCGACTTTTGGAAATTGCTCGGACCTACTACATATCCCGAATACGTCGAAAGTAAATGTATTATTTCTACCAGTGGTCTGCAGTGGTTTTGGATCGGAGATTCCGCAGAAAATCGCCAACTTCCAATTTCCTTGAACTCCTTTCCATTGATCGGGGTACCGTCCAGGCTTAGGTTCGAGACAGAGAGAGAGAGAGAGGGAGTCGTGGCGCTTTGAGTTTGTGCATTTCTCGCTACCCTCCCCTCAAGACCTAGAGGACACTATAGAGTTGACGTGTGATCTTGTGGGGGGTCGCCAAGATGTAAAGTATTTCGCACACGGACGATCCAACAAATCCAATCTTGTCCCTTTGGGATGAAAACCTCGGCATATACTGCGAGGTAAAAATAAAAAAGAGAGACCGAGGAAGGATCTAATGGAAAAATAGGGGTGAAATGAAGAGAGAAAAAAAAACTCGCGAATTTTCGTACGAAGAAGTATAAAAAAAAATTTCCTCCCTCTCTTTTCAGTCATGTCTCACGGTTACAGCGATATACATTTCCGATTTACAATATAGCTGCTAAAATAACCGACAGTAAAGTAAAAAGCAGGTAACAAAAAAAGATAAAAAAAAAGAAAAAAGAGTGCCAATAATACGTACGAAGCAGAAGTGCTGAGATCTTTTATCTTTTATCTCGTACGATTCTGTCGTTTGTTCCGGTGCCGCGCTGGGTGATCGATAAATTCGTAGCTAAATCTAACGGGTGAACATCAAAAGAATGATTTTTACCTTGTAATGTCCCGATTGCGTTCGTACGGTTGAAATTGGAAGAGGCGGGAGAGAGGAGAAAATCAAAGAGGGGGAGGGGAGCCTCATTGAGAATATTGGCGACAAACTTGACGGTCGTTTACAAATCTTTTTGCGCAACGGTACGCCTCCATTACGTACTTTCATTATCATAGTCCTGACCCCGACGACAAACGATGAAATAGGTAGGGTTGCCAAGTGGCTCCCTATTTCTGCCAAGGGTTTGGTAGGACATGGATTGAGGTCTCTAGGATTAGAAGTGGTCTTGTCCCTTATATCCCTTTTCATTACAAGATCAACTGCCTTCGCTCTGGAACTTCGCAGGGACATCAGGGCGACCGCAATAAGGTGACAAACTACGTATACAATGCCAATGTGATGGAGAAAAGAATAAAAAACTAAGTAAAATGGATAAATAAATATGGTGAACTGGAATAATCTTTGAAAAGGAACATTGCGGAGCCTCTTCTGAGAATAACTATACGGCGATAAGAGAAAAATTGAACAAAAATAGCGGTACAACTGGGAAGTTGATTAGATTGAATTTCAATAATCTTAAAGAAAGATTATTCCAAGTTCGAACTCGATCGGAATAAATCCCTTCGTATGTACAAGCACCTGTGCACAAAGTCGTGGAAAAATGTCAAATAACCCAAGTAGTTGTACAGCTTATTGGAAGGAAATAAGATGCAAAATCTTGCTGTACATTGTCACCTGAGACCTCACAGTATTTTCTTTATCGAACGCATCTGCTTACAAAAATAAGAGCGTTGCACATTTTTTTTCCCCCCTAAACCACTCGGCTCTCTCCATTTGGACATGTGTTCCAGTCGGATCATTATATAGAAATTTCTTACTTTTTAGGATGTAAGAACATCTTTTTTCTTCATACACTAAGAAACAAATGATACGCGCGAGCTTTTGTATTTTTACTACCGCGGTTATGAATATTGTCGCGCGCGAAATACCTTGGTTTTCTATATCTACTGTAGAAATATTTTTGTATTCTTTGGCGCGAGAGGGTCCTCTATCAGGATCACGACGTCCTTTTTAAGGACCTGTCTTCTTTACCGCGACCCGTCTCCCTTACCTTTTTGAACGTCTTATACGACGCCAAGTACTGTCAGGTTCATGCCATTTTTTGTGGGATTTCAAGGAGCCAGAAAGAGACGAAACCCTGACAGGTTTTTTCCCCTCCTTTTTTTCTTCTACTTATATACGAGGTGTGTGTATGTGCGTGTGTAATATACATGTATATAACCTGTACCGCTATGGGTAACCATAATACTTTTGTATTATGCTAAAAAAAAATTTCTAGGATACAAAATTCTGAAAAAAGAGATTCGCAGACGCGACATTTTGTATATCAAATGGAGTAAACTTTCGAAATCGTATACTCCAGTAGATGGAATTATAACGAGCAAAAAATTCTTCCAAAACTCTCTCAACCGAATTACATCAACCTGAAATAAAATAATGAATGGAATAAAAATCATTCCAACAAACAGAAATGAGAGAAAAATGTCCAGAGTAAGCGAAGCTTTTCTTCTTTTTATGGAATCCAAAAAGAAAAATTATAAAAGAACATAAAATCGACGACGGACGAAAACGCTGCATCATGAGTAAAGCTGTTCACAGCGCATACATTATTTTAGTTGCATTCACAAAATGTTTTCAAGAAAACTTTGTCATTATTCGTGTTCTATTCTGATTCCCGACTCTGGCTGCGGACGTAAAACTTATACCTCATTCGCACCTATCAAAGGCACTTATTGCAGCGGTGGTTGTGATTTTCTGTAACCAGAACAAAAAAAAAAAGAAAAAAAAAACCGGAGCCGCCACCGCGATCGATCGACTATGTAGATATATCTATAGTAAAAATGCGCCATCCGGGAAGTGAAATCTTCACAGAGTCATCCAGATAAATGGAATTATAATCCACCGTAGGTTCGCAGTGCCTTTTTCTCACCCCAACTTGCAGACTTAAGTCTTCCTTTTTTTTTTGTCTCCTTCTCGCTCTTTTTTCTTTTTCTTTCTTCTCACTATTCCATTGCATCTCCATCACCCACCGTAGGGTATATTAATACACTTTTCTTCACTCTCCCCATTTTCGCGGATGAAAATCCGGAAAGGAAATCACAGCTTTACAAGATGGAAGATGAAATCGTTGAATCAGCTGAAGCTCATATCTCACGATAAATCTGAGTGAAAAAAAGAGAGAGAAAAAAAAACAGTCATTGAAATAGAGATTTCAAGGGATCATCGGAATCGAACTTTTCAAAAAAGTACGTCTTTCATCATCCCCATCTTCGTTCAACATTTTTCTTTCTTGTTCCTTTCCCCGATTCAAAATCCAACCCTCGCTGACACGTAGATGCCGCACGCGCGGGTCTGCCAAAAAAGTCACATGATGTATATATACATATTTGGTGAATAAAATTCCTTGGCAATTATGCATGGCGACTACTTTATTTTAATTATTCTTTTATGCCCGCTTGCTCGTCGGAAAGTTGTTTTATTCGAGTTTCGTTATACCGAACAGGAGGCGTACAGAGAAGGCGCGCGGTAGGCAGACAGACGTTACGAGAGAGCTCATTGTGGAGCCCAAGGGGGCACTTATATTCATAAGCATAATGGGGTACGTCGGGGTTGCCAGGAACGCCAGTCAGGTTGATATATGGCCCACTTGGTCCACCTTGGTCAGCCCTGTTCCCTTCATTTCATTTGTTTTTATTATTTTTATTTTAATTTCGCCATTTACCTTTTCTACATTTCTTTCTTTTTATTCATTCAATTTCATCGCAAACGCTCACGATCCTCCGTTGTACCTTCGTCCCGGTAGAATTTTGCTCTTTCCAAAACAGTCACCAAAAAAATTAACATCACCGAGAAGAAAGTTCGAGCTGTTTCCTGCGGGGCGAATGCACAAGGCAATACGCATCAGGGGTAGTCTGTTTAAAACCTGACGTCGCGCACAATCCAGAAGTTCTGGTTATCTAGTGCATAGATATACCTACGGTATATCGATATAATATAACTAACCGAGTTATCGTCCAATATTCCGGTGCAGTTAATACGGGTACATTGATACCCCATGCCGCTGGTAACAATGCAGCCAAAGTTTATACCAGCTCTATACTATGCGATACACAAAATAATATGTCGTGACTAGAACCGGAAGGGAGTTGTGCGCGGCAAAAAGTTGAGTTCCATAGCCCAAAGGGCGTATATACGGTGTAACAATTAATATCATCATTCATAATCACATTGACGGTATCACCTAACAGCAAAAAAAAAATAGATCTTTTTTTCGTTTTCCCTCCTTTTACACGTTTAGTCAAGCAAACATACGTGTGTCCTTTTATACCAGGTAAGGTGGGTGCACCAACCCCAGAAGCGACCTCCGTAGCGAAACTATCATACCCGCGCCATTTAACTTGGCAAGTTTTGCTATCTGAGCACGCGTCCTTGTACTTCGGCCCCCAGAAATGTAGCACCGGTATAGCCATACGTGTACAAATGTGGGTATGGGTGTGTGAATGATATGGGGTTCGACGGGGTTGAATGTACGTATACATATAGATAAAATGTACAACATACATGGTTCCGTACCTACCATGAAGTTGGTACCTACCCGTCAGGGTTAGTTTGTTCCCTGACCACGTACCACCTGCAGCTATCGGGTATAGTGGATAAGGTTATTATACTCACGCCTTGTATATATTATGTACAACGACCCACCCCCTTCCCGACGTACTCCCTAAGTAGCGAGCAACAATTATAATCCATAGGGGATAAACTATACATACGGAATTAGATAAAACGGAAATCGCGATACGATGGATTTCACTCAATATTTTCATACCGCGGGCACGGAAAATTTGGAGAAAAATATACCGAGCGTCTGTATTTTACGATTATTAATTTCTTCGGTTATGAATATCCCGTAGATAGGTACGAATTTTATACTCCAGACGGAATCAATGAATTTCGTAAGCGAATAATAAGTGAAATTTTATACACCCAAACCGCGCTCGCCGTCGAAGTTATCTTGTTATACAAAATAACGAATCGATCATCTCAATCGAGTTATTTTATTTCATTTACATTTTTATTAGTTTGGATATAATCAATTTTACTTTTCCCCCTTTTTTTTTTCGTTCTCCTGTTTGTCTGTTCGAAAGGAGTCGCTTCGGATTAAATCACACTCTTGTTTGTCATTTATAAAACGAAAACCAAATTGAAAAAAAAGCGAGGAATTTGAAAAAAAATTTATTGCGCTATACTGTTCTGTACATGGAATACGAGAGTGTTGTAACGAACTGAGTACTTGAGATTTAATTAACATAATTAGTATCCTCTCTCTACGAAATTTCTAAACGATACGCGAGACCCTTTCCTCGATGTTTCCTTTATCTAAACCAGCTTTTCCACCCTTGCTCAAAAAAACTCTGAAGGACGAAGCGCGAGCTGATGCTGGGGGGCCCAGAACGGAGAAATGGAAATCAGGATAGAGGGACTTCTCTCTCTCCCTATCCGCGTCCATACGGGATCCTTTTTCTCCTTGGGTTTTATTCTTCCATTTATTCATCTCTTTTTTCTTCTTCTCTTTTCTCGTCTCCTCATTCTTTTTCTCTTCCCAATTCTACTATTATACGTGGATATATAAGTATACGTGTATGTATGGTATTTCTATAGCTATCTACCTAGGTGAGCTGTGGAATCGGCGAAAAGTTCACCCTTTTTCTATCCCTGCAGGCAACTTTTATTTTAGTTTTATTGCCAACACAAGTTTCCCCAGTGCCAGCAGTCATCTTGGGGCCGTCGGCCGACATCGACGGAGTTAGAGTTCCTAACGAAATCCCGGGGATTGCTTCCTCCGGCGAGACAAGTTGGACATGGCCGCAGTGGTGGTGCTGTTGCAGGTTATAGTGTAGAGAGAAACGGAGAGGGGGAAGAAGGAAAGGAAGAAAAAAGGGAAAAGGGCGAGGGAGAAAGAAAGAAGGAGCTGAGGTCGCTTCACAGAATTGCCCGGTAGTCGCTATGTATAACGTAATAAAACCACTCTTTCAACCGCAACTTTCTGCCTCAGGACGAACAGTTGTCCGGATAACCATATAACAATAATAATTACACCCTGTATTAATTAATTTATTGAGAGTATCACGTGGTGTAGTTTGTTACATCAACCGGTAAGGCATTATTGCCAGTTTTTGGCTGTAATAAGCAGAAAGGTCAAGTTATCTTGATCAATTTTATTCACAACCGGATTTAGTCAACGGACTCGTATTTCTGAGGTCAGAATACGTAAGAAACTACCAAAATACTGCTGAAAAAAAAATATTGATTTTTGACCCCAAAATCGACCAAAATCTAAGGTAGATATACCCCTTTGGATTTTTTCGATTTTCGGGTCAAATATGAAATATTTTTGAAATCGATTGCAGGACACTTTTCCAACGTATTTTGACCTCAGGAATCTGAATCGGATACTCAAATTGATCTGCCTTTCGAAGTGATTGAGTTATCGCCATTCTGTCGCTTTTCGGAACGGAAAAATGGAGATACTGTGATCAATTCTATTTCTAGCTCAATTTGGTCGACAGATTTATAATTTTTGAAGTTATTGTCAGTGCAAGAATAACTGGACACTTCAGTGATTCTAAAAATATTCAAATTTCAGCCTTAAGAAGTGCAAAACTTGTAAAAAGCTGTAAATTTTGATTTCTGTCAATTTCGTGTGTAGGTGATAGAGAATTTTATTTTACAATTAGTGTGAATTTATTTCGTCTGAAATCCCATTGGAAAGCACGAGTTTTTCCTACTTTACTCCATAAAAAATTCAGACAGATTTTCCACAAATTTCATGCTCCGAGTATTCTTTGGAAAACTTTGAAAAAGTTGTTATCAAAAAAGAAAAGATTCCAGCCACGTTTCTGTTTATACCTTCTCCTCCTATATAATTTGTTGAGAAAAAAAAAACAAAGTTTCATTCTCACCTGTACCCTCGACACCCTGTACAATTTTTCGTCCTGCATGTGTTTTTGATTGAAATAAAACACAAGAAAAAAATGGTACACCAGGAATGAAAAATAAATTTCCACAATATCATTATTTTGTAGCCTCGGATCGCTCGTTTCGCCAGCCAAAGAGCCCGGTTCTTCTGGTTCTAACTTATACCCATAATATACGAAGAAATATGCTTCCGTTCGTCTTGGATTGAAGATTTTATTTTTTCAACATTTTATACGAATCTTTGATTCAATTATGCCAGATCGTTCACTCTATGTATCGTAGTTATATGTATACGAGCTGCTGTATTAAATCCCGAATAAATACATTCAGAATCAGCATGTTAAAAAATTTACATACCTATATTCTGCAGCGTAGCATGCGTCGTCGTTCTTAGAGGCGAAACTCGAAAAAAATCTCCGTACGATGAAATATTCCAGCAAAAGTATCGAATATCATAAGATGAAAAAAAAGTCCACATCTTTCCTCATAGACTGTAAATAGATCAGGTAGATTCGATGCCTCTTCGATCGTACTAATCGAGAATTCTTATTAATTATCTAATTTCAGTATGCAACCAGTTCAGTAGGGGTGTTTATTCCATGCTGGGTGCGGTCAGTCCAGATTCCTTCGACACGCTTCATTCCTACAGCAATACCTTTCAAATGCCATTCGTTACGCCGTGGTTTCCGGAAAAGGTAACGTATTATCCTTCAGCTACGTATCGGGTTGTTAAAATTGTTGTGAAATAATTTCGTAATTAATTTTCAGGTGCTGACACCGTCTTCCGGTTTTTTGGATTTCGCGATAAGCATGCGTCCAGATTATCATCGTGCGATAATCGACACCGTACGATATTACGGTTGGAAGAAAATCATTTACCTGTACGACTCGCACGACGGTGAGTGAAATTTTTTTCTACCGATTTTTTTAGTTCATTTTAATTTCATACACACGCGCGATTTCTATGTGATATCGACTGCTGCGATGTGCAGTAAAATTTTCGATTTCTGCAGCCTCCTTATATGCGAAACTTAAAGCCATCATAGCGAGCTGACTCGTGAGTATTTTTTGTATCACTTTACTCCCCGGGGCGTCGCTCACTGCAGGATCGCAGGGATGCATTCATAATGTCGAATACGTAGAATACTCGTACAGGTAAAGTTTTGTCTACAACTCTAAAAACAAGGAAGGCAAACTTTTTCTTTAAGACTTTGCTCAGTTTATGTACGTATACCTTGCAACGTTGCGTACATCTACGAGATCCACTGCAGCTAGAGAAACTCGTCGGTATATTATCTCCCTGTATATTTAACATACAAAAGTGTACATCAAAACGGATGTAAACGTCTTCAAATACGTCCGCACAACTACCCCTTTTACGAAAAATTATTTCTAGAGATTGAAGGATCTAGAAAGACGAGTTTCGAACTATACTTCCGTAATGATTCGAATTTTATGCAGATTGAATGGCTATCGGAACACCACAGCATTAATTTCTTCGTGATTTTTCTTATCATCGAAAAAAAATTTCGGGGCTTTCCGAATCGCCATGATTCCGGATTCGATAACGATCAGTCGGCTTGTCAAAACGTCGATATAGTATGAGATATTTTCGCTCCTGTCGCATTTCAGTTTCCGGTAGACTGATCAAATCACTCATATAAAACTTCGAGATTCGATATTATAGTCGGCTCGAATGACTCCGTCTAATTTCGTACTCGCACATGTGTGTATTACACATGTTCGCGGATATATATAATAGCTATACATAAATCCTATGTATCATATTCTGATTCCCGTGGGAAATACATTCTCGTTCACAAGGGTGCTTTATATCCGACGTTTTAATCAGGCCTGGTAATTGCGTTATAACTATCGAAATCTCGGCTTAATGTCACACAGCGTAAAGCACTGCTCACACTGCGCGAATCGTTCTGCCCTAATAGCGCGTAAAAGTCAGATTTTGGCATCGGTAAAAAATAGACGGAAGAAGATTTTTGTCAGTCGATATTTCTTCTGCACACTTTTTAATTCTAGTGATGCCCAAACGTAACTCTTGTGCTATTTGAGTATTTTTACTTAGTGCCAGGATACACCTATGCATGTATACGAACGTCTCGATCGCGGATTTGATATTTTATACGAGATAAGCCAGCGATCTTTTTAAATCGACCGGTGTGTAGTTAGAGGTTTTTTTATGGGCGGAAAAAAGGAGAAGAAAAAAAAGAGGAAGTAGGAATGCCCCTGCGGTAAGACAGCTATAGCCTTTGAGATCCTATTCCTCTGTGATGTCGGGTTCTATAGAACTCTTTTCGATTTCTCGATATACATCCAATTTACATTCCGTTCGCACGAGTTCCCCCTCTGACAGGCATGCCGAAGCAGCTTCTTTTTCTGCTTCTTCTTCTCATACTTATTCTTGTCTTATTTTCACTTTTTTTTTTTCGCATCGATCTCTTCAGAAAAACGCAAAACTATAATGTGAATTAAAAGGTTATTTTTCCAAAACTTATCTGCGGAAAGTCGAAGATATCGATAAACGAATTTCTAATTTTAACTTACTTGTTACAGAGTTAGAGAATATTTGATAATTTTTTCGAAGGTTTCGAAACACTGAAACATTGATGAGCCGCGATAGATGTCCAGATACATAAAATCTGGCCCGGGAAAAGGATTCACACTGGTGGTCGCCGGTCGAAAAATAAATCTGGAATTAATCGTGTATTATACAGATCCATACGGTGACGTGTGTATCATCATAACTTGACAATATAGGTATAAGATTAGAAGATATTGTAAGAACGATAAGATTGACGACTATATCTTTAATAAGCTTATCTCTTTGATCTTCGTGAAACAGATAAACACAAATCTTCATAGTTATTTCTGTCAATTATAATGTCGTATTTTGTATTTATTTGCCGACCAACGTATATTTATATTTGCTTCGCCGTACTGTGATAAAAACGCATCTCATTCAGCAATCGTCTTAGCTGCACGCGATACAAAACCTACTTCAATTCGTCGCACCTGTCAATCTATGGTTATGGATTCTTAAGCACGAAAGTTTTTTACCTCGATATGAAATATATTGGAATACTAACAGCCAATTCCATTATCACTAACACACAAGGGATCAAAAGAACATGCGAATATTGTAAAAACTTTTTCAAAGTAGGTACCAACATATACACCGGACGTACACTTAATGTAATAATTTTATCATTTTCATCGAGCTGCAGGTAAAACGCGTTCGTTCTTCAGTTTCTTATTACGTGTACCTACATACATACTTATACGAAGATATGAAAATTTAATCTTCTCTACAGGGTAAAACTTCAGTCTCGAGAAACTCTCTTTGAAACTTAAATACATATGTATAGCATACATTTGAAAACTCCTCGGTACGTGACCTCTCATATAAGCAAGGGAAGAAAATTGATACTAATCAATTTTATGGAAACTTCACGATTATACGGTATAATTTTGTGCAGAATTCTGTGTTTCGTTAGTTTTCTGTAGAGAAATGATGAAAATCATGATCGTCCTCGTAGCTATTAGAACCAAAGCACGCACTAAAACACCATCATCATCTACCGAAGCGTACCGCTCATTCGGTTGTTTCGAAGTATTGAGACTCAATAAAAAATCACATAGACATTTTACACCCGATACTCACATATACATACCTTGGACCATTTATACCGTCTCTAAAAACTCCCATAATATACCGAGTACTTTAATGCAGAGGAGAGTGCCTGGCGGAAAGTGGACACGCGCGATTGAACGGTAACTCGATTAACGTGACATACTCTGCTCTTGAAACGTCGTTCGATGAAATATACGAGGGTTTTCTCGTAAAGGCGTAAGTATAGGTAAAGAAATTTAACCTGACCCGACCCGACCTGATCTGACCTAACTTAAAACGATCTATAATCCGACGGTATCGGTGAGGCAAAACAAAAATCACGATCTTCGTTCGTATTTGAAAAAAAAACATAAACGAAAATGAATTCCCACCAGTGATGAACGAGATGTAAACCACCTACTATCTACAGTGAAATTTGATAGATGAGCCATAATCAGATATCCGATGACAGGGACACGTGATACGGTAGGACCGCCACACGCTTCGATGGCTTCGTAGAAAAACCGACCTCGCCGAATTTCGTTCAAACAATTGTCTGTCTTGAGTTCGGTTGGGAAGTCAACTATTCACTGAATTGGATTTAGATAGTGATCGTCAGTTTTTCCAAGCGAAATTTGGACTTCCGAAATTAACGTTATCGCGCGATGTAGATCGTGTCCAGAAATTGCTCGAAACTTCTGCACGGTATACATGACAATTGTATATTGGAGTTGCAACCTTGCAATCTGGAGTGAATGTGATACCGAGAGATATGACGACAGAGATCTAGTTAGTATCTAGTTGGCTAGAGGGACGTTAGTTATCTGCGCCAGAGGTCAGAGGTTATGCAATTTAGGGCATGCTGTCTACCGCAAACTACTCGACCACCTTAGTATTCAACAATTTAGCTGTACGAGTGTAAATAAAATCTACCTGCAATACCCGGAAGTTATAGCAGAAGAATTAGAAAGATTAGGTCATTTTTAAAGTCGGTGGAAAATTTCTATCACATTCTAACGGTACTAAAAAAAAAATAGATAATAAACATGCGTTCGCTAAAATAATAACATGTGACGGAATAGAGCAGAGAATTTGTGATTTTTATCAAAACTTTTCAAGCACCATGACGATAAATATTGATAGTGATGAACGTGCCCGTCTGGTCTATGCCGATCAATTTTAGATACGTTAGAAAAAATGTTGTGACATAATTAGAGATTTTCTTATTTCGTTTCAATGAAAATCGGACGTGCGTTCAATGTCCACTGTTATACGAAGTGAACCTTTGACAGGAAAAAAAAAAACAGATTTCGGAATCATTTAGAAATTCCTAATATGGGCGTGTATGTGTATACGCGCTGCGGAACGATTTCGGAAACGGTTTTTAATTAATTGCTATTGGAGCAAGCGATCGAATGACGTCAATTCTATCGATGCGTGCCAAAATATTATGACGGTAAGTAAATCGGGAGATCAGAATGCGATTTATTCGCCACTTGACGATACTTGTAAGAAAAAAAAATGTACACCGATTGATTCATGATTATGAATTATCGTTATTAGAAGTACACTAGTTTAGTTAGAATAAAATTTGAAAAGATAAATTAAGAATCTGTTTTTTTTTTTCTTTTTTTTTTCTCAGTTATCAAACCGATTATACTGACCTCACATGCTCACGTATGGCAACAAGATCGTTAACAGTCGTTGTTTATCGATGATATTGTGACGGACAACACATCCACATCACTTGTCACTTTTATTATCTAGTACGAATGAGTTTCTCACCTTATTCACTTTTCATTTGAATGATAATTCATCAATGAGATCGCGCGAACTTTGACCGATCTTATTGAATACGTGTGAGGGATAGATTTCCGATTCGCTAATCAAATCACGTTCTATGTGAGACTGAGTTTTATATAACATTGACATGTTGGTAGCTTTTAAAAATCAATTAACCCGAGGTACTAAATAACTTAATGCTGATCTTATCAAATCTTCGAAGTAAAATCATTAGATCGCGGTTGATGATCATTATAATCATCGATCACGCTCAGTTTACTGATACTAAAAACGATGTAATTGAGTCATTTTGCATCCATGCTTTAGCTCTGCTTCGTCAGTATCGTAATAGAGTCGTTTGGGTGAGGGCTGAAGTAGCCTGTTCTTTAGTGCGAGTGAATATCTAGATACGTGAATTATTTCAATATAATTCGAATGAAATCGAAACAATCTCGAATCGTCTTTGACCGTGACCAAGTCTTTCCAACACACCCGTGAGCATGATGGCTTCAGCAGGGTTACGTCAAATGTTGATTGCGGTATTGTGTGAGTAAAAAAAAAACAAAGAAATAAGATAAACTGAACGATAAAAAATGAAATTATTTGAAAAAAAAAAGAGAAAAAACCAAATACTTCTCAATAACACCTTGGTGAACTCGACGACAGGTACACTCGTGATGCTTGACAATGGGTTTCACGACGGATGGGCGACACCGTCGATTCCAGTCTTACTGGATGAAAATTCCGACATCGAATTAACAGATTCTCAAGGTGGATGGCTGATATCCTATTTACACGTCGGTATAGCGATCGGTCCATTATTGGCACTTTATGCCGTGGAAAAAATCGGTAGAAAATGGACACTGGTATTATCTGGATTTCCCAAAATGATAGCATGGCTCATGATAGCGTTTGCTACGAACCGTTATTGGTTGTACTCGGCAAGATTGATCGGTGGTGCAGGATCTGGAATAACTTTGACAGTGACGCCGATTTACATTGGAGAAGTAGCGTCCAAACGTTGGAGAGGAGCTATGAGTACTACGATAGCTGTGATGATAAACGTTGGCACTTTACTTGTCTATACGATCGGCCATTACGTCAGTCGGCAACTGTTGGCCTTCATATGCCTGTCAATTCCGGTTACATTTTTAGTCACCTTCATATGGATGCCGGAGTCACCGGTTTATCTTGTTAGAAAAAATAAAATAACGGATGCTGAAATGGTCCTGAAATGGTCACTGGCGGAAGAAAACGTTACGGAAACTATGGAAGAAATAAAACGTTACGTTTACAGCGACAAAGCTACGAAACAGAATGGTTTCTTTGCAAATTCTTTGGAGTTGTTTTCCAGACGTGGTAACAGAAAAGCATCAAGAATCACTCTGATTCTATTCAGCGGGTTAATGTTAACTGGAAATGTACCCATCCTCTCATATCAGTCGGAAATATTCGAGCATGCTCATATCGGTGTATCAACTGACTTGAGTATAATCGGCGCTGGTGTTGCGTTGGTTTTAGCCGGTTGGGTTTGCGTCTCGTTGGTTAAATTCACAGGCAAGAGAGTTCTTCTACTCATATCCGCACCGTTCACATCGTTTTTTTTGGCAGCCATGGCGCTGTATTTCACCCTTGAAAACTTCGGTGTTGATGTCGATTCCTGGAATTGGGTTCCTCTCATCTCAATGTATGGCTACGTCATGTTTTACGCGGTGGGTTTGGACTCCATGGCCTACGCTTATCAGGGAGAAGTATTCCCGGATAATGTCAAGGCACTTTCTGCCGTTATTTGTTCTCTTTACTACGCGGTACTTGGAATAGTCACGATTCAAGGATATCAGGTAAAATTTTCTTACTTTCATTCTTAATTGTTGCCTACCTAATCGAACGTGGCGTTTATAAGCCAGTCGAAAGCATAGATTCTGACCGTTCTTCGATCGTCATTCTCGATCGAATTTCATCTCTGATTTATTTTCACAGAGATCGAAGACTATCGGGTGATATTAATAGATGTGTAATTTTTTTTTTTTTTTTCTCCACTTCGCTTTTGTAGATAATGCAGGACTACTGGGGAACGGAGGGTCCCATGTGGTGTTTCTCAATTGCGACGTTCGTAGCATGGATTATTATATGGATAATCGTACCGGAAACCGAGGGAAAAAGTCTTGAAGAAATTCAAAGAATGTTACACGAAGAAAAAACTACAAAACAAATCCTTTCACGAGCAACAAGTTTGATTTTTGAGTGATATTTAAATGAGGAACTTATCTAGTTGTAGTAGATGCGCGCGAACGAGGATAATTTTCCGACGAATGAAATCGATCGGGAAACACTCCCTTGTACATGGAGAAAAAGGATAGCTTTACTCACCTTACTCCAACTACCAGATAACCATCTAAATTATTTTTATATTCACGCTTTTCTAGATGAGCTACCAGTACCTATAATACATCTTCATTATTTTCTCTTTGTTGGTTTGATTTAATTAATTTAAGAATGATATGCCTTATCTTCGCAAGTTTAATTTATGAATATCGTGTTTTATGTGTCATCGTTAAAAAATAATGTAAAATCAAGTAAACTTTGTTCACAGACAGATTATCATAAATTGTCCACCCTTTGCAGCTTCCTTTGCACTAGCTACAAATTTATTTCAAACGCACGATATTTTTAAATAGAAATTGATCTTCACGTCGATCCATCCATCGGGTTTTTCATTCAATTTTACAGAGCAGCCTTTTCAGGAGTACGACAGCTGAACAATAAACCGTTGGATAACAATGTTGTTTTCAAGGATACGTGCATAGTGCACTTTCAATAAAGAATAAAATTCTCGCACAAAAACTTTCGAACGGAACAACTGTAGCTATTATCTATTCAACGTTTTAAAAGAACTGAGAGATTATTATAATTTCAATTGTTTGAAAAAACAAAAATAAAAAATGTAGATATGCGATTCCAACGTACGCCAGTCCAAGGCAGAAGTAGATCTCGCGAGTAGAGTTGAATAAACTATTTTTCAAGCGTTCAAACGTAGATATGTATCCCGCCATGCACATACGCATACCTAGCGCAGGTTTTCTGTTATCCCAAGCTTACGCCTGAATTAATTTACGTATGGTGGGTATGTGGAGTATAAATGTATAGTGTGTACGTTATATATATCACGCGAGTAAATTATACGACTCTCAGCATGAGCGGTGAGCTGTCGTGAGTTGTCAAATACAATTTTCACAATTTTTCATCCCTCCAGCCCTGCAACTCGCCCGACATTTTTCTTTTTTTTTTTAAACGTTTTTTTAACACATAGAAAATATTCCATGTACAACGCGTATAATGTACATGAGTTTTATACCTAAACTTTAACCCACAGCTCTGCAGCGGGCGCTGCAATTTTAGGTGTTTTTATATTCTTTATTCGTATGCTACGTTCACATACATGAAATTCGCAGGCATCGCTTTATTTATTCATATAAACTTTCGCATTCGTATATTTCATCATTACTCTGATACGGCCGAGATTTCATGATAGGATGCAAACGTGTATTTTTTATGTCCATATGTGTGAAACTTTCGAGTTTATCGAATATCAAGCATTTCGCATTAAAGTATTAAATTTGAACGATACTGCGGCGATATATGAGGCGTTGGTTCTATTTTCAATCTGGTACTCCCAATTAAATATCCCGGCCGTAGACAGTTATTCACTTCTTTTTTTTATCTATAAATCCTTTTCCGCGTTCGTGCCATAGAAAAAGAAGCGGAAAAAAAACAAACTTTTTGGAAACAAGCAATGTAGCAGGGAAGCTAATAGTGTAAACTAACCGCACGAATGGAAGTAAAATAACTGTCGTCTGGGGAGAGAATCGTGATAATCCAGAAACGTCGACTGGTCTTAACTTCCAACAGTGGTTTGATCATCATCATCGTTACAGAGAGTAGCAGCAGCGGCAGCATCGGCATCGCCACAACCACAACAGTAACAGCCTCTTCAACTTCTCCTTATACGGTCTTATTAGATAAGTTCTGAACGCGTTAGTTGAACGTTGGAGAAGCTCAGAGACTGTAAGCTGTTTGGACGAGAAGCTACCTAGCCAGCCTTCTATCTGTGGCTCAAACGGAAGGGAAGCTTTCATCCAGAGTCAACGAACGATGTAACTGTCCGAAAATTACCCGAGACACAAGAAGATCGAAGTTTGATAAATTACTCAGGTCTCTTAAGAGGCAGTGATCGCTGATTACGTGTAAACTGCAACAAAATCAAAACTGCACATTGCACGTTTACACGATTGACTTTGAAATGTGTTTTTTTTTTAATGTGGGACAACAGCAGTATATGGTACAGAGTACATATGTATCTAGAAAATTAATGTTTACCCCTCATCCCAGGGTACCCCTGTAGCGAACCAAGACCCAGCTGAAGCTAAGCCAAACAACCCTGAAGATCAGCCATAGTAGAACCGCATGATAAATGCCGTGCGAAACAAGAATTTCAATTTGTGGTCGCACGTGACCCGTTTACAGAGTAACTCGGGACGTTCAAGGACGGTTTTCCAGTCTCGTTTTACAATCGGAAAAGGTAGAGAAAAACTTAATAAATAAATTGAACACCTTCGCTAAAAACGTTTCTACTCAAACAACATGAAATGAAGAAGATAAGGAAGTTTCGAATAATTTTAACTGTGGCAAAGGCAGTTAAACTTTGGGATAAAGTCGAGTGACGTTTTGGTTTTTCAAACGACCACAACGTGTACCTTTTGTACGTTAGCCGATATTTGTCCTCTTCGATCTTTGCACGAGGAATGGGGGGGAAGGGAAATAGAGGGTATTTATTTTTTTATCCTTGTATATGTGGAGGATCAACCCGCCATTAACGAAAGAGCCATTTACTCGATTGATTAAAACAAGCCCTTTGAACGCATGCTGTACCACTTAAGCCCACCTGCGAAATAACAACGATCCAAGCATATTTCACGAGAGCTACTCTAATCTCTCAAAGCCTGTGTAATATAATTAAGCTTACATGCACTCGCGAGGGCGCATTTGATCGCAAAAACGCAAAAAAACAACAAAAAAAAGAAAAAACTAATGAAATGAAACAAAATAAACGATTTGGAAATACATAGGTATAAAAACAAAACAAACAAAAAAAAAAACAGGGTGCCGTACGCAAATGGTTCGGAAAAATTTCATCGATAGAAAAATAATTTCGACGCTTGAAAATTATATAGCAAAAAAATTGTGCCTATATTCTGCTTATGCTGAGTTTTACGTTGTTTGAATTTCTTTTGCTTTTCTTTCTCAAGCGTTATAATATGAGGAGAAACTTTTGAGAGGATCATCACCATTACCACTACTCACAATTTGTTTCATTGGGTTTTTTTTTCTTGTTCTTTTTTTTATTAATCAACGTCCTCTGCTGACGAGGTATTTTGTTTGATGGCTCGCACCTTCTATCTACACGCATACATATACCGGCCGAAATTCTTTAAACTTTATTTCCGTAGGGAATGAAGAGAGTAAATAGGAAATAGGGTTGTTTCCTTTTTAATTCAATCTCGCAAAACGATTTTCACCGCCCTAGCACGTGCGTAGATATGTATAGGACGTAACATCGTGTTAATTCAAATTTTTTTTTTTTTTTGTAAATCACCGCGAGAATCCGGCGCGTAAGTAAACCCACAGAAGAAAAGAAAATCAAAATTAATAGAGCAAAAAAATTCACATTTTCGGGTATTTTTTTTCTTCAATAGATCGTAGGAATCATCCAAGAGACAAAGAAAGCTAAGGGGCATATAACCAGGGTGTGAAAAAAAAGATAACCTAATAAAAGATACAGGCGTTCAGCTGCAGTGACAAATTTTCCAATTTTCGTTTCACCAATTTCTCCAATTTCTTCCCTTCTCTTTTTCCCACCCCTACATCTCCGAGTCGACCACGTGTACGGCATGTAATTTTACACCGTCGTAATTTTTCTTGGAGCACGTGCCAAACGATACAAAACTGCGATATTGTCAGTTCGAAGATACCACCGCTCAGCAGCACGCCAACCCGCTTTGTCAATTTCCGGAAGGGTACCAGGTGCGACATTCAACACTCTACGAGGTCGAGGGGTGGCGATTTGAAACTTTGTGCAAAATTTCGGCATACGCAAAACAAAATTGCTGGTAAAATGTATACCTGGCCCGAAACAACCCACGTTAAACCCAACAACCGGTTAGGTTACGTAAAAGTATACATCCGTTCACGAAGAGAAAAAAAAAATGATAACATCGTGACAAAAAATTATGCTCTGACGGATCACGTCATTTCTCAGAGTGTTTGTAACCTCCGGAGGCGGTAACTAACTCGCAACAACCTCTAGTGCTTTCTCTTTACCCTTCAATCCTAATGCCATCATCATCGGCATCGTCATCATCATCATCATCGTGAACGCTCAACGAGTTAAGCGACCGGAAGTAGACACACAAAGGATTGTCGAAGGCGTTATTCTGTTCCACTAGAGGTACTTTAAGCACAAGACATTATCGCTTCTGGCACAGATTTTAGCGGTTCTTAATTGCTTTGACCGTATAGATAGGTAGATATAGAAATAGAGAATTCTACCGATACCGTATAAAGGCCATTCTGTCCTCGTATAGATACGTCACCAGCACCATCTAATATAATAGGGAATCGTCCAATCAACCGTTGATAGCGTATAGTGTGATAAAGGGTAATCAATTCGAGAGCTAACACGTCGCGAGGATCATCGTCTAGGTCAGAGAGGTCACGAATCGGGCTTCGTACCCCATAGACCGATACTTGATCTCACGAACAATATATTTATCCCCTTCGTTCGGTTACCGCTAAATTATATTACGCCTCCAATTTTTCTTCGACTCCTCCTTCGCTCGATTCATTTTGGATTTTCATCAGCGAAATAATTAATAAATTCAGCGATCTATATGGAAGGTTGGCCATCCCCTTTAACATCGTTTCTCGTAGTACGTCCAAGTGTAGTGTGCATTAGAGGGGAGTATAGTATAAACGCGGTGGTGTTTCGCGCTGAAACTTTGTGGAGAATCGTAAGCATCGATCTGTAGGTAGCGAGCGTGCGGATGAGGATGAGCATAGGAGTGTAAGGTAGCGTATAACGTTCCTTACCGGGACTATCGGGTCTTGTTAAACGCTAAACAATACCCGGTTATGTATATTCTCAACGCACTACTTAGCCAGGTCGCGATGTTGTCCCTACGTCTAATGAAATAGCCGTCCGCACTAGAGCCCACGTATACTACGACTGCTAGTTCCACCCGCATTATGTCATTACGCCCTACAGATATCATCCGGTGCCGCTTTACTCCGTTGAGGAGTAATACGTGTGGTGGTGGTGGTGGTAGTAGCAACGGCAAGGGTAGTTTACCACCAAAACTTGGTAACGTGGGATCGGAGTTGCTGACGCTACGCTATACTATAGGTATTGTCATCTGAAACCAATTAGCTGATGAACGATGTTGCGTACCTTCGCATAGTTGATAGTTACTACATACCAGATGGTATTGGTATCTATTCACACGTACGGGGTGTTCCATTCGCATTTCAACGGATATTGCGAACTGAAAACTAGAAGGATAATAATCAAACGTGGAAATATCTTTGAAAATTTTATCTATAAATTGTTTTTGATTTTCAAAAGATCTTTCGGCAAATAGATGCGTCGCGATTCGCTAAATCCCTACCTATAAATTTGGTATTTCTAAAATTGAGACATTTTTAAACTCACGCGAAGTCACTTTTTCCCTCAATGTAATACAAATTGGAACGTCTTTACAGACCCGAATCGACTGCGCGACAGTTTTACCGGGTTTCAAATGAAACGTCGAAAATATATTTCATACATAAATGAAAGCGTATAAAAAGTATAAAAATAAACCATACAAATGTAGCGTATAACGACTACGACTGAGGTGTGAAGTGCAAAATGCAGAATGCGAATAAAGTGTGCGAAAAAGTCACGCACAGACGATAAAAAAAAATAAAAAAAAAAAAAAAAAGAAGGGAAGAGAAGAGGTACTCGACTCGAATCTCCGACACTCTCTCGAGACTCGACTCTCCCCGAAAGTGGAGAAGGGAGGCGAATATTTTTTCGTCCGAATATCTGTCTTTGACTTTAACTTCGTAGCGTCCGAGACAATTATAATATATTTAGGTATGATTGTGATTCGATTATCCTTAGAGAGAGAGAAACGACACGGCTCTGTAACGTCGCACTTCCTGCTCTCATTGAGCCACGTCGATGCAATTACTGGACCAGTGTTACGCTCAAATTGAAACATCCTATATACGTTCCCGGAATTTCGCGGCATCTCGTACGATAACCATATACATGTGTTTACATGTATGGCCTACTTCCGATCATTATAATCTAAATATATACATACCCGATATGCACGACCGTTGTACACGCCATACGTGAAACACGCATCGAGTTAGCGCGCGTACGTGTATACTATTATCTACGCATATACGGGGTGCCCCGCAAATAATAGCAACGCATTTCGAACAGGGGTCGAAATTCGCATGTTGGGAAAAGTAAAGATGAAAAGGAGTGCGTGGGCGAAAGGGAAATGCGATTCTACCACCAATTGTGTTAAATTATTGAGTAGCAAGCGAGCGCAAAGTGGCATGAGCTCGAGTGCAAAGATTCAAAGTAAAGTAAAATTTTCGTTGCGAGTTGTAAAAATTGTAACGAAATCAAAAATTTTGTTCCCATATATTTTGATGTTATATTTACGGTTATAGGTTCTCCATCGAATTACTTCTGAATTTCCATAGATATTCATACTCTTTCCATACGTATAGAGTATATATTATTGGGTAGAAAATATATGACAACGATGCGTGGTACGTGCGGTACGACGAATGATCGATCTCTGTCTACTGCGAGCGAAGTGAAAAGGGGTGGTGTTGGGTGCGTGGAACGAGGGGTGCAAGGGGCAGGGGGGGGGGTCTAGTGATAAGGGTTTTCATAACCAGAGAGTAGGGAAGCAGGTGCGTCTTTGCCGGTACGATCCTATGCGGGGTAGAGGAGAGTAGAAGCTGTGGCTCCCCTCCCCCCCCCCCCCTCCTTCTCTTCCACCACCCATTTCCATCATACCTCATCTGCAGGTTGTTCCCCATCATAATGGTCCATACGCGTTGAGCTTTCCGCGTTTCAGGTTACAACTTCTATGGAGAACCAGTTTATCACCGAGGTTGTCGTCGCCCGTTAGAATCCATCGTCGTTTATTTCATTCCATATTCAAGCACTATATCATATGACGTAACTCAGCTGCTCTGGATACCGCTGCTGCGTTTCGCTATAAATTATTTTTGCATTTTTTCTGTTTTTTTTTTTTTATTTTTAGTTTTTTGCTTTTTCATAATATCAAATAATTTCTGCTGCATGAATTACATCGGCTACCTCGTCGTCGCCCCTAGAAGTGAATTTTTCTCTTTCCAACGGTGAAGATTTGGAAAATCACATTTTTCTAGTTTTCATGCGAGAACGACAAAAAAAATAAATAAAAGTTTGGCGGGATTTGCTGACGAGTTTATAAGCTTCGATTCATGTTTCGAAAGTTAAGCGGCCTTTTTTTGGTCCACCGAGTCGTGAATTCATCGCAATTTATAAAAACGAGACAGTATTTCGCTCGGTAATCGTTTATCAAAGGTCATATACCTTGAGATAAAAAGCTCGCTGATCCATTTTCTACAAGGCTAGTAAACAACATCGTTTGTCATTAGAACAGACATACGACGTCTTAGTGCATTTTGAAATTATTTTATTCTACCCAACTTACGAGCAACTCTTAATACACGCCCGTAGATTTTATTTGAAAGTTCAAAACTGGAAAACAATATTTATTAGCGGAATGGTGGAGAACAATCGAAAGGGGTGTAAATGGCGTATATTTAGGGATAGACGTTCATAACGAAGATCAATGTGCAGACCGCGTGAAGAAGAAGGGTAGGTATAATAGTATGGTTGATAAAAAATTTAGACAAAAAAAAAATAAAAAAGGAAAAAAGAAAAAGAAGAAAACAACTCGAAGTTTTGGTCTGGCTTTGTCGCGGTCTACGGATTAGACCGTAGCGAAGCAAAACTGACCTTATTTGCTCGGTGACCTCAGCCCCGGGGCTCTCCCGGTGCAGAGAACAAGAGACGAGGGTTGGACTGATTAGCGCGACTGTCCCGCTGTATTCCCTCAGGGCAATGAGGAATTTCTCTGACTCCTAGTTGGGAGAAACGCTTCAACCAACCTGTACGTGAGTTCGTCCGTTCGTCTTTTTTTCGTTCATGATGGAAAGTCTTATCATCCGTAGATTGTCTAAGACGTGATATTAGCTAGCTGGAGTAAAAAAGACAAAAGCTCAGAAATCTTTGTTTTCATTATATTTTATCCCCCCCCCCCCAACTTTCTCACCTGCAACACCTTTTTCCTTCACCTTTTCCGCTTTTTAGTCACCTTGAGACTCATTTTTCACTGATGAAAGATTCAGATCTCTCTTTTCTTTGGCACATTTAATCATGTAAAAGTCACCGCGACAGCGAGCAGTGATATTTGACATAAAATCACACTATCGTCGCAACGATCTTTACAAAATAAAAGTCAGGTCAGGTAAAAACGCTTTTTCTTCATTCAGATAACGATTAAAATGTGATTACGATTCGGAGTTCCGTATGATCCTTGTGTGAAAAAAAAAGACAACTCAAGAGCTCGCTTTCAATCGATTATTACCTGTGATAACGAATTTCATGAATAAAAAATTAATGCTCGTCAAAAATCACCCTCTTCGCGTAGCTTTTTGGTAAAATTTTGTCAAACTAAGAATAAAATCTTCATAACCGCGCCGAATTTCGGTGTCGGTATACATTGAATGATGCGGTTGGGCTACTTTTCAAAACTGCAGCGAAGCAAAATATTTCTAACGATGAAATAAGCATCGTCTTCGTGTATCAGGTATGGCTGTGAGGCGAGGAGCGTGTAAGAACGGCTAAAATGGGGTGCAAAGGGGGTGAAAATGGGGGTGACTGTAGGGTGGAGTAATGCGGGATCTGAACCCAACGCCAGGGGATGATATACGACCTGAAAATTAATATCAATTTACAACAAAGTTGCGACCATACCAAAGGTGGGTAGGGATTGCTGCTGGAGTCCTGAAGGATGCTGAGAGGGCTTCGCCAGTATTACGATTGGCAAAGTATAACAAGTTATATGTAGCTATGTACCTTTCTCGTACACCCTTGCAAAAAAAAAAACTAAAAAAAAAAAAAAAAAAAAAAATTCCACAAGAAACGCCCTGCACTCGAGATTCTCAAAACTGATGGAAAAAAAATATTTTTTTCTTCCCGTTTGTAAGATCCGATGGTTATAACGGATAAAAGTTTTATCCGGAGCGATCCGTGGATGTTTTCCGAAAGTATTCGAAATGAAGAAACACTTCTCTACTCTCAAACGAATAGGTGAGACTCCTTATTTAATTTCTTCTTTATTTATATGTTTAATCATTTTTATATACATTTTTTTTATTTTTATTCTTCTTATATAATACCTATAATAAGCGCGGTCAAACTTTATCCCGCAGAAGGGAGGAGGTCTGCAAAGTAATAATAAGCGATCTCTGGATATCTAAGAAATTCTCTGCTGCACAGGGAAAATCTAATAAAGTTTAATCGTGGAGGAAGAAAATTCACGGGAAAGTTATTCGATGCCCAGAGTAGGAGAAAACAAAAAAAAAAAGAAAAAAGAAAAAGGTACAGAATGAAATAAATAAACGTATATATAGATATATAACATTCAGAATTGATTATATAAGGAGTCTCGGAGTAAATTCAATGCGGCAAATGGTGACTAATTAGTACCGTGTTTCGTTGACGCGTTACTCGGACATCCAGGAATGTTCGTAACAGGGGCAGGGGGGCACGAATTAAATGTCAGTGAAGTGTAACCACAGTAGGCGCAAGTATCAAGCTCCAACGTCACGAGGGGTGACTCGCCAACCTGTTTAACCGCTCGAGTCTTCTGCAGGAAAATAATTGCTCTTTCGCATTCTTTCTCCTCTTCTTCGCAATCGATAATGAAAATGATCATCGTTTCTTGTTCTTCACTTTCCCGCTCCTCTTTTCATTCACATTTTTTTTTCTACCAGCTTTACAATAATTTACAAATGAACATCGATATTCGATTCGACATGGAGATGATTTATGTTTGAAAACAAAAAAAGAAACTTGTGTAAATTTTATATATTTTTTATTTTTGTGCACGCATCCGTTTATCAGGGTATCATTGAAAACCGTCGAAATATGTGAAAGCAAAAAATCTATCAAAGCGTGTAATAATTTTTTTTCCCCCTCCAACATTTTACAAATATACGTACCGAAATGTATACGATGATACCGGCGATGTGAGTTCGTTAACTCGGCTTAAATTTCGCGGTTGACATGATCGTTTTGAGTCAAGCATTCTGAGGGGATCGCCATTGCACGTAGGGTATAACGTCCTCTGTATCATGTATACGCGGCATCGCATTACACGCTTAATATTTCACAGTACCAACCCCTTTATGTGTGGTGTAAAGAGGGAAAGGTATGGGTCGGTAGGTATAGCAGGTACAGGGTGCAAAGGGTAGCCCATCCTCCGGTAGCCTTCGCACCTTTGTCGTAACTCTCGTTCACGGGCTTACACTATGATAAATATATATAGCCTTACCGCATGCACCTTAATGGCCCGGCTATATTATATTTGCATAACCATCTCCACATATAACTCCCTCAACCCCCTTATATCTGCACTGTAATTATCAGAGGATCGATAGTTTCAGCTTCGAAAATATATTTAGGAATCTCAAGACCGGCACGCACTAAAAGTGCATTGAAAAATGTTCTATGTGGAGAAACTTGTCGGTGAATCGAACGTATTGATGTCGTCTACTGCAGGATTATAGAGAATGGAAGGGTGGAATTTTAGCGGAATTTTTTTATAAACGCGTCTATATTACTATTATACATACCTGTGTCGAAGAAATGTTGAATAATAATTCAGGGGCGCATCGATGACGCGTGAGAAAAATGCGAATCATATTTCTTCGTTCACTCATATTCCGTGAGCCGGGAATTCAGCCATACGTTCCAATCAGACGAAGAAGAAAAAAAGAGCGAAACGCATCCTGTGAAAAATTAATTGTAAGGTATTCGAGTCCCGCACGATCATTATACTATAGATATAGAAAAGTTTGTTGGAACGCTATGAAGGGATTGGATGGCGTTTCTAGGTTTGATACTGCCAAACCGCACTTCCAATAAATCAGGCTGGTTCAACGGCGTTTAATTAAGGCAGCGGGCCTACGCCTTGCGGTGTAATGGGTCGAAGCTTCCAGCGGCCAAATTCCTGCCCATCCAGCAACTCCCTTCTCCACATCCCCTGGCGCTAACTCAAGCATGCGAGGGTTACACTACGTGGATCTTCGTACAATCCGTTCGCTCGATTCGCGAAGGAAAGAAAATTGGAACGCGTTGCAATCTTCTGCGTTCAGGACCGATGACTATCAGCAATTGATAATCTTTAGTTTCACACGATAGTTCGATGCAAGGGATCGGTCTTTGAAATGGACAAAAAGTGATTTTTTCATATGGAGCTCGTTAGTATAACTGATAAATGTTGTTATCCTTACCATTTTTTTCGTTAAGATAAAAAAAAGATCAAGAATGGGTTTCAACTCCCGAGGTATACCTCGCCTCGGTGAATCCTTATTGGAAAACGGTTAAACCTTGGCATTGTTATACCTATAGGTAAGGTAGTTGTTAGGTAGTCGCTCCGAACTGCAGGGGATGGACTTTGTTTGACCAGGTCTTGGTCGCACGAATCCACGTACCGTGTGTGTTTAACCAAGTCGATGTCAAACACGCCTGATTTCCCAACTGAAGTAGCCAAGAGCTGCGGAACGCCCGAAAAGTACGTAAAAGGGCTCCCAGGATTTAAATAAAGATGGCTGCTGGATGCTTAACAATGTCGGGATAAAGAATAATGATAATAGTAATAAAATGTGAAAAATATAGCCGAGCAAAAGAGACCAAAAAATAGCTTTGGACTATAAAAAGTTATTTTTCCTTTTTTTTTTTTATTTTGCTAAAAATTCGGTAACTTAATTAATCTGCGGCTTACAGGATTTTTATGACTGATAAGAATAGCTCGCCATAATCCTTACATATTGTAAGGCGAGAGAAATTCTTTCGAAATATAGTACTATCAAAATTGAAGACTTTTTAAAATTTACTTAGGTACACAGTTTTCGCAGGTTCCAGAATTATATCGTCGTTAAGTAAAAAACGTATCGCCATTATCAGGCTTCGCCGAGCAATTGGAAGCAGCTTATCAAATTCCTGAGGATTTCTCTTATCATTCGACAGTTTTTTTAATCGAGTCCGAATTCGAATTTGAAAATGCCAAAAGACTATCGAAATCAAAAGTGGAAATAACTCAAACCACAATACATGTTTACGAAATATTTCTGTTTGTGTTTCAGGACTATTGAGACTGCAGCAAATATACCAAGGATTGAGACCTGGCAACGATTCCTTTCAAGTGGAAACCGTTAAGAGGATACAAAACATGTCGGAGGCTATCGACTTTCTACGAAGCCTTGAGGAATTAAGCAGGTACGCGCGAAATTACTATTTCCTTTTTTCGACAAGAATTATGAGTAATTATCGGTAAAATTCTAATCATATAATGAGCTTTCACAACCGTTATTACGGAGTACACGTACTTTACGCTACGCCGAAATAGGAAAATGAAAAATGGATGAATTTTTTTTGTCTTCGTTTTGGATTGTAAAGATACGTGGTCCCTTTTGGGAAGTAAAATTAATATATATTATACACCCTGTATAGATCATCCAGTACTTTAGTACGGTGAGAATTTCAACGGCATCTGTCACGGTGGCGCGTTGTGGGTAGCGCCGCTGCCATTTTCATTGGAGAGTGAACAGCCCTGAGGCTGGCTGGTCAGCTAATAACGTATATCTCTTGGACAGTGTACCGGCTAGTTTATTACAGTTTAGAATACCCAGTAGGTATATACTAGGTATACGAGAACTAATAGATGACCATCGTCCCTTTCCCTTCTCTCTTTACTTCCCCTCGTCCAGTTCCTGTGTCACCTTGTCCTACGGTTACTTCAACTCCAGAATATAGACCGTGCCAGAGACCGCAGGATCCTCAAGAGACAAGTTTCTTGCGGTTTTAGAGCTTTGCGGTACCTCCAGGCGCTGTGTACCACTGTACGCACACGGTGGACACAAAACGTTATATTCCCATAACAACCGAGCTGCCTTTACACCCCAAAAAGACATTTAACATCGTGTATTAAATTTGTCTACAACGATAGTTTTTACTCAACACCACATCGATCACGACTCGGGTAACAAAAAGTCTCGAGTTCGTGGTACGGTCAGAGAAAGCACGCAAAATCATTGGGTACCAAATAATATTCGTTGTTTTTTGTTTGTCTGGACTATTTCAGATGGAGCAACAAATACGTCGTTCTCGATTGTCCGACGGACATGGCGAAGGACATCGTAGTTAGTCACGTGAGGGATGTTGCCCTGGGAAAAAGAACTTATCACTATCTTCTGAGTGGATTGGTGAGAAATTTTCTGCTCATATCTGTGGAGTAGGTATATATTAAATGAGAGCAACGTAAGAAGATTCTGCAGCAATGGTAACGGCAAGGGGATTAGATGGAGGATAAGTAGGAGCGGTAATAGGAGAGCAAAGCACTTACTATCCGCGACTTAATAATACACTCGGAAAATGAACCAGCCGTGAAATTTCCAGGAGCTGCGCCCATTACCTATACATAGAATTTCTTGCTCCAACGCATCACTCCGTGAACCGAAATACTTTTATTTGATATTCGTTACCGAGGTTTTCAGCCGACAATAAATGGTTACGGGTGGCATGTGTAGGTATCTATTCGTTCGGATGAGATATGATTAATAAATTGATATTAATGTTTTTTTATAAGATTAGTCGAGCGCAGGCGCGTATTAGGAATTGCGGAATAGCAAATTGCAACGTGTATCCCTGGGGACTCGTAATTTCAGGTAGGTAACGGTTCGCGCGGAAATGCCCCAGAGTGTTTCAGTTACTCGGTGTTAATATTGACATACCGTTAAAACATTAAACATTTTAAGGAAATGGAATCCGTCAACATTACCAGACGAATGTAAACATAATTATGAGAGATTTCCCCAAACTCTACCACGTACTTCTCATTCTCGTTCTCGTCATTCTCACCCTCGTTCCCTCAAACCTCCCCCGCTTCTCCCACTCGCACCAACATCCGCAACTTTGCAGTTTTCGTCGTTCCTTTTTTTTCCCTACCCTCTGCCTTTCAACCACCGTTCGGTGCTTTCGTTCGGCGTACTGATAAATGTTTTTTTGTTTTTTCTCTTTCGCGATTAATCGGAATTCTGAACTACGCCATGAATAATCGGTATTTGTCGTTGGTCGTTGGTCAACCGGTGGTCAACGAGGACCTTTGGCGTTGATTGCAATTGTAGTATTTCGCTCGAATTGGAAAACTGAGTTTAGTTTTCCCCCGTTGTTGTATTATCAGATAATGGACGACCGTTGGGAGAGTGAGGTGATCGAGTACGGAGCGATCAACATCACCGGATTTCGCATCGTGGACGCCACTAGACGACATGTCAAGGAGTTCCTCTCGAAGGAAGGCTGGCGCCGCCTCGACCCGACTACTTCTCAAGGCGCCGGTCGAGAGTCCATTTCCGTTAGTATACATATACCTTATACATATATATATATGTTTTATATATATCATCCCCTTTCGCTATATCCATATGTCTATCTCAACATTTTCATTCGATACATCTATAAACGCCAAGATAATATCAATATATCCGTATCGAGTGAAAAAAATACACACGAAATAAAGTTAAAATGAATGATGAAAAACGACAAGATATATATAATAAATAAATTGAAACTGAGATTCGGTAAAATATCATTGTAAAAATAACAGTAATTGAGAAGGAAGAAAAAAATTCTCGTATACTCTCGTTGTAACACTCGTGAAGTTTTCTCGCTTGTATATCATGTGTAATTGAAATGGGGATATATAATAATTTAATACCACAACTGCAGGAATCGTAAAAAGAAAGGGAATAAAAAATATGAAATTATATACATATATTTATAGCTAGTCCGCACAACTGCAGCAGTCGCAAAATCTGTCTCTGCATATCCAGTACTAACAGCAGTAGCGAAGTTATACTTGAAATGCAAGTTTTATTTGAATATTTTCACGGTTCGTTGCCATGAAATGACGACCTGCACTTAATTTTTAATTTACGCCCATTTTTAATAATGAGTAGGTGCACAGGGTACGTACGTACGTATATATACATGCAACCGCCACACATTATACCGTAAGTTTATAACTATATACATCTTTGTTTATATATAATATATACGCGACAGTCAACTGTTGAGATAATAAAATTACACAATATTATACCAGAGGGTAGCTTTTAACTATACGAATAAAATAAATGAGAAACTTTTGCCGTTGCAAAATGAAGATATCAGGGGAAGCTTTTTTGTTTTATTTTTACATCCTGTTGTTACTATCGTTATTATTATGTCGTTGTCCTTTCCTGGTGAAACAGAGTATAGTCAACAAATTGTTTAAATCATGAATAATTGCCGGGTGGTTAGAAGAGAACCCCAGAAAAGAAACTAACGAGCCGCGAATTTTTCGTTTCATTTTATATAAATACGTATTCACGATGTTACTTTTACTCATTTTGGGCGATGAAACTTCCACCGTATCCCTCGCCCTGAAATTGTTGTCCAATTTTGAGCAATCGATAACTCAGGTGTCGAATGAAAAAAAAAAATACATTTCAGGCCCAAGCTGCTCTCATGTACGACGCGGTCTTCGTTCTCGTTGAGGCGTTCAATAAGATATTACGAAAAAAACCCGACCTCTTCAAAAACAACGTTCGACGTCCCGGTGTAGCGGGAAGTAGCAGCGGCGGAAGCAGCAGCAGCAGCAACAGCGGCAACAATCATCCAACGAATGGAACTCGAGCTCTCGACTGTAACACTAGCCAAGGATGGGTCACCCCTTGGGAACATGGAGACAAGATATCGCGAAACCTTAGAAAGGTATGATCAAATTTATACTTATTTAATATCAGGGTAGCAACATTTGGAAAGATATTCAGACGCTGCGCTGCCAATAATTTTTTTCTCTCATCCAGCGACAGGCTTGAACGATTACTCGATTTTTTGTCCGAGACTTAGAAATTAGGAGAAGGAACAAGAAGAAGTTTTCGAATCGTTGCTACCCTCATAAATGTTTCCGGGAGAATGAAAAAAAAAAAGAAAGATTTACAGGAATGTGTGAGGTCTGTGGAACAAAATATCTTTGAAGATGTACGTTTTATATAAGAAATCCATCGTTTTCTGGCCGATACGATCGATGGCGGCGAAGCTAGCGTATGTTAAGATCGGTAGGCGTCGAAGTATGTAGGTCTCTAGATGGCTGCAGGTATTGGTGCTTCGTACAAACCCCGGGATGTCTGTGGCTGACAGTAATTGCGACTTCTTTCGACTTTAGCGGAATTCCTAGCGTTGAGAGATGTAACCACCCCTTCCCTCCCTCCCCCTTGCGATGTATAACTATATATATATATGAGGGTAACTGCCCGACACTCCAAAGCTCCGTGCGCTACCCTCCTTCTCAATTTTCCACCGAAAACCACCACCTTCAGACTCTCAGCCAAGTCTCGACTTTACTCCCTTCCCCCTTCTCAATCCTGACAACTCGGTATACTATATACGTGTATAGGGTGGTACCGGTAACCATTTACCTTAGGATAGAAGCTGACGTCTGGATGGGGTGTGCAAACAAACTTTAGGATGTTCCTTCGATGTCTAAATGAATCCTTCAGATTCGACTCCTCGAATTCACCGACGTTATACTGACGGTGTATTATACCGACGTCGCTTTTGGTGCCCGATGCAAATAGGTACTGGGGTACTCACAAAAGTTTCAAGGACGAGAAAACTCTTCGGTAGACCGCGTGTGCGTATACCTAGGGATTTCCGCACGTGCCGTTTAGCCACGTGAAATGCATGTGCAACATTAATGCAAATATTATTCCGCACTATCGCGGCCCAAAGTACAACGCGTGTATCTTTTTCCGAAAGAATAACGGAGGAAATATTGATTTCGAATTCGGGGTGTATGTGAAAAATTATACACATGGTATATGTGCGGTGTATCCGCTCTTTGTAAAGGACTTTATTTCTTGTGGTGGATAGCAGCGATTCTTTGGAATTTCTGAACAGAGCCGATCCCTTTGACTTTAGTTTGGTAGCGGAAAAATGTTCCGCTTTTCGATTGAGAAGTTTGAAAATCGAGTTACGTTAGTCTCGAAGTCGATGTTATGTATCCATACTCGTATATAGTATAGGTATAGGTATACGAGTTATATAACCTTACTTATAGGTATTATAGTCGTCGTCGTATCTCGTCGTCTATCAAGTTAACGGGGTTCGAGAACCCAAGAGAATATTATAAAGTCTCTTTCGATCTTTTCTATATAAAAGTTTTTTCTACTAGAGCTATAGTATAGATATCCGAATTGCCTTATCAACGAGTTTCTTACATCCAGAGCAGGTACATGTATAATATATTTATACACATCTATACGTGCGAATCGCTATACTCAAGATCGAGCAGATACGGCGAGAATTCTTTTTGTTTCTAAGATCAATTTCAAATTCTCTTTAACAAAACTTTTGGACTACGTAAGCCACCTCCGCGTTACTCCCGTACGCGCATTCACTGAGACTTTGTAAAAGAGGTAGCTCGGTTTCAAAGCCTATGTGGAATTGCGCTGTGAACTCACACTGCATATAAGGGTAGTTCGTTTCGTATGAAAAATCTAAAGGGGTATACCTTTGATTTTTTCTACGATTTTTCGGTCAAAAATTAAACTCGTCTTTCGAGCTCAGGAATCCGAATGTACTTCGAGTTTACACGACTAATCTATAGAACTCCATCTTCTAACGTGTATCCGGTATGTTCCTTTACGTTTAGTTTGGTCCTCTCGTCTGGATGCTTTTCCAGCTGGCTTCCCCATTACCATCATCATCATTATCCCTTTCATTTCATTTCTCAGTTTCTGAATTCTGGTAACTGGTAACTGGTAACTCTCCGCTCTTTTCCTCAGTCTCCGTTCTCTGCTTGCTTGCTTGCTTCCTTCCTTCCTTCCTGAATGACTAAGACTCCTGAAACGCCATTTCTGAGAGAACAGCTATAGCTAAAGCTACCTTTTAGTCAAAATCAGTGCCAGCCAACTTGATCCAGTAGGCATACGTGTGTGACGTCGCATTACCCAAAGTATAACTTGTGTTCAACGCACCCGCTTTGATATGCTGCAGAACTAACAAAAGAGCAACCAACGGGCCCCTACAGCCCTCGGCAATTCTACTTATGGAAATTGAAATTCCAGCTCCGAAATCTTATAAATATACAACCGCACTACCACCTCCATCAGCTATATAATTTCATTCGGAATTTAAAATACTGAAAAATTCAGATTCCGCTCGAATTCATTTGAAAGGTCCGATAATTGCTGGGGTATACTCGTTAATAGTTGTAAACTTTTCTGGAACCCGAAGTACCCGAAGATTAATGTTTTTGGTCGCGGTACGACGTATACCTGACCTGTATAGATATAATATAATAATATAATAATATAATATAATATAACGTTGAGAAACGTCTTCTTCGTCAAGATCCCTAACGAGGCGACGTCAAACTTATATGACGTTGAGAAACTTGGTTCGCTACTTGTGTCACACCAAGAGCACATGAATTAATCTACGCTCTGCAAGACAGGGGGGGGGGGGGGGAGGGTTCTCTAACAAAATTTCTAGTTTTATTTTCGAATTTCAAACCCATCGCCTCGATTAATCAACCCTTGATGTTTCTGAAAAATAGAAAATTTTCAAAAGAAAAACTAGAGAAAAAACGTTCACTATTTAATAAAACTGTTTCAGGTGGAGATAGAAGGATTGACGGGTGAAATTCGATTCAACGACGACGGTCGTCGTCAAAACTACACACTTCATGTTGTGGAAATGACTGTCAACAGTGCGATGGTCAAGGTGAGTTTTAAAAACGTAATGGTACTGAGAAATGAAAAAAAAAAGATGAATATTAACGTTTACGTACGTTAGTGATTGATAAATTACATTTTTTTTTTTTTTAAGAATGATAATAAAGTAAACAAATTTGTAAGCATCCGTAACAACTATAACGGACTAGAATCTGCGATGGCTAATTGTTAGGTATTCCTGAAATTTGACGAAATTGATACAGGAATAGCATTTTCCCGGTATCCTGTAGTTTAAAGCTCTATTATCAGCTACTCTCCACGGAAACCAAACGAATTAACCAAGGGCTTCCAGAGTAGTCGAGAGGGTGGTGGTTTGGTTTGAGTTCAACGCCCATACCGATCACGGAATAATTGACGACCCTGGCAATTCAGGATTTAAACAAAAGTGGGCTTCGTATTATTCTCTCAAAAACCGTGTGCAATAAATTTGGCGAAACTCTATCTGAATTTATATGGATGTATAGGTTGCACGTACCTTCGGAGTGAAACGAGTATTAGTTCGTTCATGGGGTGGGTTCATATGGGTATACTTCGGAGGAGATTGAAGCGGGATGGGATTTAGAAAATATAGATATAGTATCATGTGCATGTGAAGGGTAAACTATTTAACGAAAACTCGCCCTCGTCTATTTTGAGGTCGCCGAATGGACCGATGAAGCTGGATTTCAACCCATTGCCGCAAAATATGTGAGACTCAGACCGCAGTCTGACATTGAAAGAAATAGGACTTACATCGTTACCACCATTGTGGTACGTAGATAAACGGTTTTCATCAATTTATTCAATTTATTTTCGTCCGATGGATGAAACAAAATTTCCCGCCTCTTTTTCTGCTTCATTTTGCATACGTAATTACAGGAGGAACCTTATATCATGCTGAGAAAACCCGAACAAGGTGAAACCCTCACAGGGAATGATCGATTCGAAGGCTACTGCAAAGACCTTGCCGACTTGATAGCGAAAAAACTTGGAATAACTTGTGAGTAAAAAAGAGTTGACGTTGAACGAAATTGAATACTTAGATATCCCACTCCTTCATTTTGGTCTCAGAATATGATCGTTTTGCAAAAAAAAAAATCTGATTATTTTCTTACAATTAGTCACGATGTATCCCATGTACTGATTAATTATAGATAGTTGTTTTTTCAATTTCCTTGAACAGATGAGTTGCGGATCGTAAAAGACGGTAAATACGGAACTGAAAATCCCGACGTAAATGGTGGTTGGGATGGAATGGTGGGTGAGCTGATTCGAAAGGTAGGTTGTTCTTGAATTTTATAGACATGAATATTGCAGGGTGTAGATATATTCTACAGCCAATATGCGGATATATTTCCATAATTAAAACTGACTCATCGTATCAAAAAATTAATCACATCTCGATGTACGTGGTAAATTCCATTGCAAATTTAATTTCAAGGCAAATGAAAACTGTACGATGCATCCATATAATCTAATATACGTGAAAAATAGCGTCCCTCGGTGGAGATAATGATAAAGCAGTTTCGTGCTTGTTGCCAAGCTATCATCCATCCTCACATATCTGTGTGATGTAACAGGGTAGTTTGAAGAATCGATTAAAAATGTGGATAACTAAAGCTACCCTGTTTTGCCACCCAAGTTGAGAATTCCATCTGTTCGTCGCTAGAGAGCTTTCAGCTTTCGTATCTGCGCACCTCTACCGGAGAAACCAAAAATCCGCAAGCTCCTCCTCAGCCAACAAAGAAAATCTTGACCCGTTTTATAAATCGATTTTCAAGGTTGAAAAAAGTTTTATTTCCAATGGTCATCGTTACTATGAATTTCTTTTTTTTCTGTTTTACAGGAAGCCGACATCGCAATTGCATCGATGACGATAACGTCTGAAAGAGAACGAGTCATAGACTTCAGTAAACCCTTCATGTCATTGGGCATAAGTATAATGATAAAAAAACCAATAAAACAGAAGCCTGGAGTATTTAGTTTTTTGAATCCACTCAGTAAAGAAATTTGGGTCTGCGTTATATTTTCGTACATCGGAGTGTCCATCGTTCTCTTCATCGTCTCAAGGTGATTATTGTAATAAAAATCTATAGGGGTGATGGAAAAAGAGTAAAGAATAAAAATAGAAGTAAAAGGCAGTGAAATAAGAAACGAAACAGCGAATGGAGCGCCAATAATCTCCGTTTCCAACTGATTAAACACCTGAACCCGTGATAATTCTGATTCGATAAAGAATTTCTATATTCTCGTACACGGAGTCATTCGCTTGTCAATAATTACTTTCTACAGATTGGTTTTTTTTTTCTTGCTCTATTTTTATCCCTCGTCAAGTCTCTTTTTCACGAGTTTTCCCTTCGGTGAATGATAAAAGAAAGAAAAAAAATAAAATTGGAGCAAAAAAAATAAAAAATAAATTCCTTTGATCGCTCCGCTGAATAATAATCTAAAACCAAATCAACGTTTTCCACAAGGTTCTCGCCGTACGAATGGCGACTTCTCCAAATCAGCGGTGGAAACGATCCAATGACAGGAGGTAGAGGTGACCCAGGACTTCCGCATCCACATGCACCACACGGTTCACCTCACACGCCGCATTCCAGCATGGCAAATGATTTCAGCATTTTGAACAGCCTGTGGTTTTCGTTAGGTGCTTTTATGCAGCAGGGCTGCGACATTTCTCCAAGGTAAGACTCTTTTGGAAAGAAATACACCATAGAATTTCATTTTTAAAATCAACCCCTCTGCGAGTACCGCCAAAGTTTTCTCCTTGGCAACCCTTGCGAAAGATTTTGAAACTTCAATGAGTTTAGCAGAATAAAAGACATCGACTGACAACGAGCTTTTCTGCCCGACGTTTCGACGATAATACCAATGCGCAATTTTCGCGAACAATGAATAAGAACCAATAGCGATACGCATAGTTTGATCATTTTCATTTATATTCGGAACGTAAGCTCACCGTATACCTACCCATTCCGAGCTTACTTCTTTTTTTGTTCCACGTTCTTTATTCTTCCTGATCGCATTTTAATCTCCTATATCGACTTTAGCAGGTCGCATTAAGTTGATGCTAATAAGGAAGAAAAATGAGTATCGCAGTTGTTTGGTCGTTTCCGCGAAAAAGCGCGTAAGCTCCCGCTTGTCTTTTTGGTTTCTTTTCGCCGTCCCCCTTCGACGCAGGAACCCGAGCAAATACATGCAATATCTATGTATTCTATAGGTATACTATTAGACGGAATATTTTACCTACTAATTATGAAGTTCAAAAACACTGGGCTCTTTTATAGCTCCAGGGACTTGAATCATGAATGCCTTTGTGCGAGACGAGAGAACCGTATATTACAGAGGGGTATATAAGGGGGGTGGTGGTGGAGGGTTCCACGGTCTAATACCATGAATTGGCCGGTAGCGCCTCGCTTAATGAGAAATACTAAAGCGAAAAAGGTTTCACAGTATTTTACGAATTCCCGCTTTGATGCGCCCCTGCAGGCATTTCTCTATTCGGCAACGAAAACGCGCGCCCCAACTCACTATACCATAAAAGCTTCGAGTAAAACCATCCCGTTTTCCTATTATATATACGACGTCACTGTTTATAAATTATATTGATTCGCATTTGCATGTTAATACATATATTTTTCTCTTTCAATCTCTCAATCTTTTTCTTTGTGCAATATATTTTATATTACTTCTATTATTCCCTTCTTTTTTATTCACATTCTTTTTTAAAGTCGATAAAATAATAACTAGACTCAAAAGAAATTCTTAAGAGTATTTCTCCCGAAATATATTGCGCAAAATTTACTGCCGTAATATTCATATACAATATTATAACATGATCATCGTAAATCAATTTTCACGTGTGTGCTTCCTCTTCATTATCATCGTGGCTTAAACTTGTTATATTTTTGTTTTTTCATCATCATTATCGCAGTTTTATTATTATTTTTCTGTTTTAACTGGAACTTTGCGTGCGTAAATCAAAAGTGTATCCGTAATGCGTAGGGAAAGTATGTATAAGGTATACGGTGTAATAAAATTCTACTTATATACCGGGGGGAGAAAAAAAACGAGAGTCTCAGGGGTTTTTGCTTTCCCTCTTTTTCAGGAGAGAAATCAACAATTTATTTCACGGTCGGTCACTTGACCTCGCGTGAAATGTCAATTTATACGACTGCACTGAATCTTCATTCCGTCGTTCATTACTACAACCATAATATATGGGGGCGTAATAAAATCATTGTACAGTACGCGAGTTTTAATTATTGTATACTCTGATGATTGAGAAACGAGAGTTATACGACGTCCGTAAAATTTGATTAACAACCCGTTCAATGATTTTCGTGCCAGGGTTCGACTGTAAAACCTGTAAACCATTTCTCATAGATATCTATTGGAAAAAAATTCAACTTTGTCTTATCTTCCTCGAATTCCAGATCGATCTCCGGTCGTATAGTTGGGAGCGTATGGTGGTTTTTCACTCTCATTCTAATATCATCGTACACTGCAAACTTGGCAGCGTTTTTAACCGTCGAAAGAATGGTCGCACCTATAAATTCACCGGAAGATCTTGCCGGCCAAACCGAAGTCCAGTACGGAACACTTTACCACGGATCTACATGGGACTTTTTCAGGGTGAGTCGGGGAAAAATACTTTGAATGTTTTACACGATGTGCGTTCGATCGGTCGACAGTAATTCGCGTATAAATGATGTGAAAAACATTGAGAAAATTAATAAAGAAGTAAAATAAAATCTTCCATGCCCGCAGAGATCGCAGATAACATTGTACAGCAAAATGTGGGAGTTTATGAACTCAAGAAAGCACGTATTCGTAAGTACGTACGACGAGGGAATAAGAAGGGTGAGAACGAGCAAGGGAAAATATGCGCTGTTAATTGAGAGTCCTAAAAACGAGTACATCAACGAACGTGAGCCATGCGATACGATGAAAGTGGGAAGAAATCTCGACGCAAAAGGTTTTGGAGTAGCCACACCGCTCGGTTCGCCCCTCAAGTAAGTTCAAAATTCAAATTACTAAACAGCGCATTTTCGTTCACATAAAATTATGAAAAATAAGAGGATTCTTACGTGCAGTTTGCAATTCATAACCACCGTCGTCATTATCGCCCGAGTTTCTCAAGTAATTCTTGTACGAATTCTAAATTTCACCTTAAAAAATTATGTAAAACCGTCCTCCTCTACAGTCATTATAAAAGCCACGGCTTTTTACTTTTTACAAATTTTTTTTTCCCGTTCCCTTTTTTTCATTCTCCTGACAACGCATCACAAGCAATTAGCATATAAAATATCGTCCCGCTATTTCCAGACCATTACCTCGACCGGGGAATCCGGGAGCTTCTTTTATATTGTAATATACTTTATTCATGTACACCCCGCACCCTGGTATATACAAGCTCTTGAAAATATAAAAATATACGTACACGAATCAAGATTAGCGATGTGAAAATTTTTCTCCTCTTTTTGCAATCGATGATATCGTCGTATTTTCGGGTAAAAAATTCTTCCGATTTAATTTTCATTGGAACGAAAATTAGATAATCGATCAGTAGTGGTTGAATAAACGTTTGAGAATTAAGGAAAGCAATGTGACATTCGCATCCCTGCAGTAAGAATTTCCTGGAGCCGGAGGGAACGCGTGATAGTTTGAACTTGACGTTTACAGCGTCGTTCTTCCGAGCCATCGCACGGGGTATGCGCTCGCTCGTTTTCCCGTCTAAGCTGTCCGCCTCGGTGCTTATCCTCACCACTGTCTTGCGGCCTCTGGTTTCCTGCTTTTTTTTTCCTACCTTTTATTTGTCCTCGTCTTTTTCTCACCTCCGACACTGATGAGCTCTCCCATTCCAACGATCCCGCCCACGACATTCGAGAACTGGAAATTTCTTTCTGCACTTGTACATTATACGTGTACGGTGTCTGCTGCGCGATCACGTCGTAGAATAATAGATGAAACGAGTTCTTCTTTACTAAATTATATCGAGAGATAAGAACCAGAAGTTTCTGGACTTCTTTTTATCCATTTCCCAATGCCTGCTTATTCTTTTTCAGAGACAGTATAAATTTGGCGGTTTTATCGCTGAAGGAGAACGGAGAGCTCACAAAATTGACAAATCGTTGGTGGTACGACCGTACGGAGTGCAGACACGGCGACAAACAAGACGCATCGAGAAATGAATTGTCATTGAGTAACGTCGCCGGAATATTTTACATTCTGATTGGCGGCCTACTCGTGGCTCTCGCTGTTGCACTTTTAGAATTTTGCTACAAGTCACACACAGAGGCGACCAGAGCGAAGGTAAATAATTCATAATTCCACCATCTATGATCGGAAGAAGCATAAATTTTTTGAATAAATTTAGCCAAAGCTCATTTTAGATAGCATACGTGTAATTTTTACAAGTTCCAGATCCAGATAAAAATCGCAGTGCTTATAAAACAATTTCTTTTGTTTAGTCCCAGCGATTGAAATGATTATTTTTCAGATTCCATTATCAGATGCGATGAAAGCTAAAGCTCGTCTCACAATTGGCGGAGGTCGAGACTTCGACAACGGAAGGGTATGTATAATGAAATCGAGTGAATATTAATTACGCCTATATTATCGCGCGATATATATATGGTTTTCTACTTATGTATAACTAGTAGAATGTATAAGGTGAACGAACACACACAAACCGATATACCTATACATAAAACATAGGTACATATCTATTTAACATTCGACAGGAAGTTGAGTCGGTGAGGATTCGCTTTTATAAAAATTCGTGCATAGTTTTCCCCCTAGTCTGGGGAAGATTATTTTTGATTCGGTTGTGGAATCCGCTGTACGTTTGCCGCAGGTCATCCGACTCAACTTCGCGCACAGAAAAAATCATACAAAAAAAATTAAAAAAAAAAAAGAACACGCTTGGCATGCACTTAGCAGCGTTTTAACGTTTCCAATATATATTATATCATTTACATATAATTGTCAAGGTTGATTAACATTTTTTTCTTCATAATTTTTGATTTTTCTTTCCTATTTTCGATACGACGGAATTATTTTCGTTATTATTGTTTTTTTCTATTCCATAGTCTAAGCAGCTGGCTGGGTGTTGCGTTTTATATTGATGATGATATTCAGTTTCAATTAAACGATGATCATTTTTTATCCGTTTATCGTTGATTTATTTATCAAATATTATATTGATTTGTTTGATTTCATTAAATGGAAGACGTGTAGCATTTCGCATTTCGTTCTATTTTGTTTTTGTCTCTAGTGGTACGGACTGCAGAGTTAGACGGAGGATGCATGCGCCTATCCCGGGACCATATGTGAGTACTCTCACCCTTTTTATTATCTCCCACATTATTATTATTATTATTATTATTTTTATTTTTATTATTATCCGGCTTTCAAATCAATCGTTACACAAATTAAAAAGACTCATTTAATTTCTTGATTTTCAGTCGACTTTAAAAAAAAATTAAAATACATAAAATAAAAAATGTGACAGCGTTCCTCAAGTTATTGACTGTCTCGGTTATGCGGTATCATTAATCAAATTATTTTCTTTGCCCCTCTGATTTTCTTATCGTTGATTCTTCTCTTTTTTTCGATTCATTTTCTCATCTTTGTCTTATTTATGTGCGTAAGAATTTTTCTACAATTTTCACATCTTTTTTTTACGTCCTTCTTCCTTCCGAAATTCCTTAACCTATGATTTCATTAGCATTTTCATGGTCACGTTTCTCTTACTAAGCATCCGAATGATTGCCTGCTTGCCTGCTTGGTATAGAAATACATGCAATTAATGAGTGTACAGATTAGTATTAAATCCGAACATTGTTAAAAGATAGGTAGATCGCTGGATAACGTCGAGCATGGCTTGAAAATGAAAAAAAAACAATTAAACGCTTGATAAAATAATGATCGAGACACGAAATGAAACTAAGCGTTAGTCAGTTAGTAATTTAGTTATTTATACGATTATTACTATTCATTTTCATTACTTATGATGATCACAATTGATGAAATCATTTCCATTGAATTATGTAAAATATTTTGCATGCGCTTAACTGTTACACGAAAACGATACATAGAATAAATGTTACAATTATTACCACGCTCGATTATTGCAAATTTGTTTTATCGTTGGGGTTTTTTTTTATATCTCATCCGTGAATCTCAGGATAAATAACAGATGACACACGTTTTATGCGTAATTCATCAAATAGTTGATCAATAATCGGGGCGAATGAAAAATAATAGAAAAATTATTCAACTCTCAATACTTTGGTGATTAAATTTAACACAGATCCTTCCGAAACCGATGACAGCAAAAATTTCCATCCATAAAAAAATTGCAAAACGAGAGAAAGAAAAAAAAAAATGGACGAATTCCCGTAGCCGTTTGGTACAGCGACGAAACGGACTTCGTTCACCGGGAGATTTCCCACCCATAAGAAGAGGGGAAAAAACTGAAGAATTTATCATTCGAAAATGATGTATTGAATGAAAGAGAAAGAAACTTGAATTTATTTTTTCAGTACTACGCGCCAGCGAACGCAATTGGCAATGCCGAGAGCGATCAGGTACACAGCAATACCCACACGCAAGTTTAGGTACCACGTCCGACACGATGTCATTCACACCTCCGCCCCCACCCCCGCCCCCGCCGCCACCGCCGCCGCCACCACCACCGATGTCAAGGTCATACAGAAGCGTGACCTTTGCCGATTCACCCCCAAGAAGTCCAAAGGTTGGATTTCAATCGACGATGAGAAGATCCGGTATGGCAAGTTTGGACATAGCTGTACCCTGGGTGCCAGCGCCTCTTCAAATTGGATCACGTACAAAAAATCGAAATTCCAAGGGAATTGATGAAATCAAACCTGAATATGTGACTTGATCTAAAATCAAACCTATCGTATTATACATACATATATTACTGTACCCACTGCACTATCCAAATAACATCAATAGCAACTCCATTACAATCGATAAATCAAAAAAGACTTTATATGTAATAATCATCATTTCACCGCGATCGTATACGCATTAATTTATATATATAAATCGATATTTTGATCATCCTATATTATTATATATGTATTTAATATATTACAATATATATACCTATATGTTATAATATATTACATATATATATTCGTGCAGATTCGTGTGAGACTGATGTATAATAAAATATGTTGGCGAGGGTGGTTTAATGATAATATTAATAATAGGAATCATGGTTATATTGATGATGAAAATATTAATTAGAATAATTATAATAATACTAACCATGATAATAATTAATAACAATAATTAATGATAATATCTTATAATATTATACATATATATATAAAATACCATACGTTATGATCGCTTTGAAAATGCGGATTATTATATGTAACACATACACTTATATGTATCTATGGTCGGATAATAAATATTTGTATACATTGTAAATAATTTTAAGTGAAAACAGATATAAAAAGAAATTATAAATTGATAATACAAAACCATATAATAACAAAAAAAAACAAGATAAAAAAAAGAAGAACGACGTTTCCAAATGATATCCATAACTTAAAGACAAATAAGATTAATCGAATCCATTTGTACCAACCGAATCGCCGTACCATACAACAAAAATAATACCAATAATTATAATAATAATAGTCCTGGGGTGGGTGCATGTGTGCATTGTGCTGCAGCCAGCAACTCAAAGAGTTTCAACTGCCATACAAAAAAAAAAACGTACTATATGAATAAAAACCGAAAAAAGAAAAAGAAAATGAACTTGAACGTCGTACTTGGCGTACGAATACGTAAGGGAAAAATATTCAATGAATATGATAATAATTATAACAACAACAGTAACAGCAACAACAATAATAATAGGTAAAATATTAATAACGATACATTGATATTATATTATTAATAATAGTCACGATACTTGAAAAAAAAAAAAAGAATAATTAAAAACAAGTTAAAATAAAACGAGAAAAAAAAAATTAAATGAATAAATTAAAGAAAAAAAAAAGAAATAGAATGTATTGGGGTGAAGATACAAACAAGTGGGTGCCACTCATATAATAATAATAATAGTAATTTTAATAATAATAATCCATAATTTATGAATAGTACGATATACATTCGATTGGATGTATAACGCGGTAAATAATTATAGCGAAAAAGAGATAATTGTGCATAATGTATATGAATGAATCGTTAAATAATGAATGAATAATCAAATGAATGAAGAAAGATAAATAAATAAATTTGTTTGTGCCGGTGTGAAAGTAATAATTGACGCGAGTGGTATGTAGTAACGATAATAACGACGTTAATACTAATGATAATAATAATAATAACGATAATAATGATAATAATAATGATTCACTTACGGAATAGTAAAGAAAAACAGCAAGAGGATAACTATGATGAGTTATACGACTTCGCAATTATTTATCCATATGAATTATTAATAATTCGGAAAAAAAAGGAAAAGAAAATTGTTACTTCAAATTAGTTTATATTCTATAAAATTATGGATACAATGAGTAAAAGAAAGAAAAATGAATGCGGATAATAGACGAATGATTTACTTATGTGTGCGTTAAATCTTATGCGACAAGTAGGTATGAACATAATTAGAGGTGTAAGAGGAAATTGTAATTTATAAGTTTATCGTAAATAATGAATAACATGTAATTTGTATATCTTAATTGTAAGTATTTAACGGTGTGAGTCGATCACACTAGTCTGATCCGGCATTTTTATCGTCGTTTTTTTATTGATATAATCTAGATAGCAGAAAACTATGATTCGGCTTATTCCAGTTTTGCTGTTAGAAACTAGAGAGAATGAATTCAAATTACACAGGGTTAAACGGCCCGTCATTCTAAAATAAAAAATTTGATTGCAAAGCAATTTTTTTGTTTACACAACCGTCAGACTATAGCTATATCGAAAACGATCGGTCTAGTGTGAAATTTCTGTAATTAATATTATAATATACATGTAGTGGCCCAAGAATTAAAAATTGAGAATTATGAGAGAAATAATTTGGAAGAATATAGCAAAAGAGAGAGAAAAAAAAATACGTGCCAAAGACGATGACTTCGAAGGCCTTGTCTAAGATCACGATGAAAACTGTAACGCGTAAAATCAAAATCGCGATCTTTGAAATCTGTCGGATAATCAATTAATTGAGTAACATCAATCAATCTTTCATTTAAATCTATATTCGTTATTTCAACGTAATATCAGATAAGGCCGTGAAATAATCCAATGTAAGCATTCGCAGAATGATTCACGCAGCTAAGTTTTGAATACGTCTGAAAGTTTTCAGCAAAAATTAATTAGAAATAAACAGTGGAATGTTTTGAATAATTTCCTGATCCTCCATATTGAATTTTTTAACTATATATACCGTTGTACGATATTTTGAAACACAAACTTTCAGCTGCGTGAAACATTTTGTAAAATTCCCCTTATATCATATCGTCAGTTTTTAATTATCCATTATTAATAAAAGTGAAATATAAGACAAAAGAAGAAAAAACAACAACAAATTAATATATCAAAATTAAATACGAAAATAAAAGAGTACATAAAATCAAACGAGTAACAAACAAACAGATAAATAAATTAATAAATAAAACAATTAATACGCGGTGCGAATAACGTTGCAGTGGTTTATATAAAACAGATGATATTATGTGATTATTATATGTATACAATATTGTACCTATTATAATTATTGAATGAAAAAAAAAAAAATTCAAAAACCAAAATGAGGAGAATTATTACGAAACATCATTACCATCGAATATTATGTTCAAATCAGTCATCGTACAGTTAAACTTATGATAATAGAATTGTTGAATTATTTCATTTTTGACGAAACACAAACAAAAATGAATGAATGATGAATGATTTGTTAAACACCACCCTCGTATATTCTATGATTTTTCCATATAGAATATGATCGCTGCACTCAAAGATTGTCAGAAACAGCAGAAAAACAAAATTCAAAAGAAGATTTTGAAGAATTGATCGAGCATCAACTTTGTCCCATATGTGTGTATATAAAATAAGTATAATCAAAACCGATGAAGTAAATGAATATCAAAATGATCAAACTTGGAAAATGAAGAGAAAAAAAAGAAAATAAGATTCTGAACAAAATCTCAAAACGTACTAAAAAAAAAGAAAAAGAAAGAAATTCCAGTTATAGAGCAGAATTTTTACAACCAGCGTCTTCCAGTCGCCGCCGCCGCCACCCGGTAATAACGAGCAAGCAAAAAACCAAAAATTAAAAATAAAACAAAAACCAAAAGAGAAAAACACGTCATGACATACGAAGTGTACATAATATGTATCACGGGTATTATCGTTTTATCTTGAAAACGTTTTCTTACCCAAAATGAAGTGAGCGAAAGAAACAAAAAAAAAAAAATTCACCATCACTTTCTAAGATTACCAAAGAACCACGTTTCCATAAAACGAAATGTCATTACCCCATACACTATATATGTATAATTGTAAAACTATGTAAACCAAATAAAATTTGCATAAATATGAAAGATCATTTTATTCATTTATTAATTAATGTTTCATTTTATAAATATGTCATCCACTTTTTTCCTCCATTGAAGATAAAAAATTTATTCAACAGTCAATGGAATTCCATACGGAGAATGATGATCGAAAATTTCAATTCTTTGTACGATAGAAACGGAAATAAAAATTAAAAAAAAAAATACGGGGGATGAAATAGTTGTTATATTATTTGAGGTCGTTATCCCCCTCGGAAATTATCTTTGATATCATGCGAACGTAGCGTATTATGTATAGTAGTCTAGTGGGCAGTTAATAAAAAAGAATAGAACAAGAGACTCCTTATTATATCTAAGGCGGTATGGCCCACAAATCGCTGGGGGTGGCGTGTAACGAGCAACAATTTTGTGAGCGTGTTAGGAACTTCCGAATATAGTCGCAGTTGCGTGCAGCGTAGTATAGGTCTGGCGTAGTATAATCTGATGTTAAAATGCACTGTGTGTATAACTATGTCCGTTTCGTTCGCGATTGTGTTCAATACGTATACGACACACCTTTGGCAGATGTTAGTTAACAGCACCTCGTGGCTACATAAAGAATAAAAATAGTAAATTGTATGTATGTATACGATAGAAAACGTGGAGTAGAATTATGCGCCACTTTACAGCCCCTGTAACTAATAGTCACTTTTTTAGTATTCATCAGCGAGGTGATAGACTTCCGGTAGGAAAAAAAGACACCATCCCGCGAACCGAAGAATCGTAATAACAGGCGGGCGAGTAAAAAATGAAAAGAACAAAATATATCACCCGCGCTCAGGGTGTTTACACGAACACACCGAATCCGCGCTTTTTTTTCACCCTCGAAAATCTTCGCGTCGCGCGTCTCGCGGTCAACCGGTAATCAAGATATAATTAATTTACAACCCCCCGGCGATCACTGCTGCAGATAATGTATACTTGGGACGGAGAGAAAGAGAATAAAAAACCATCATTTCGTCGTCAGGCGATGTTGGATAATTATTAGCAAATATAATGGCGATGAGGAATCCGTTTACTTTTGCTTCAAATTATTTCTTTCGTTTCTAGTTTCGATTTCCAATTTATCAAACTTGATACTTTCTCGATGAGTCTTTGAATGAGAAAAAAAATGATTTAACGTATTCCTACGTATCTATATAGTTAAAAGAAAAAATCAGCGTGGAAGAAAAGAGAAATGAAGAAAGAAAAAAGGAAGAGAAAAATAGTTTTGAGAGAGGGGTAGTTTCCAGGTCAACAATCACGCAGGGGTTGTTATACGTATGCGTATGAAAAATATCAGAGCTATGCGCACAATTTAAAACCATTGGACATGTATAGAAAGCGTCACCGTAGTTGCAACGAAAAATATGTATTATAAATTCCGGTTTAAAATAATACTCGTGAAATTCTTTTTTTTGTTTTTCAAAACGATAGAGTATACGCGCGATTAAGCGTTAGTATATTGCGATCGTCAGAAATAAAAATGGAAGAGTTAATTAACCAAGGGTACGTTTTTTGGCAGCCCAAATAATGAAAAAAAAAAACCAGAAACAAAAAAAAAAAAATCGAGGGAACAAGATGAAATGAAGGTACGTTTTACTCGTGTTTTAACCCACCCTCCCCTCCCCTTCCGCCCTTTTATCAACTTTCAATGAATCAGCCGGCGAACTCCCCGATGATCACAGAGTGAACAACTACGCGACGTGTGTCCGGTGATTGGAAACACGCTATCCCCGAAAAAGTTCTCGATTGAAAAAATTCCAAGATTATAGCCTTTGATTTTTTCGAACCGAAAAAAGTCTCGCGACCGATTCGGTTGTTGCGATAATTTTGCCAGAATTACACTAGTTTAATCACCCCGCATGATTGCAGTCTAAAAATAGACATTAATTATAGTTCTAAAAAAAAAACAGGCAAACAATGCCTGGGATATGAGAGAATCACTGCAAGTACGCGCTACAGCTACGCGATACCATTGGCTGTTATAAAATTTCTCCACAAATTCTCTCTTTTTCACTCTTCCTTTTTTTAGTCTTTTCGCGTCCGTTCTCTCTCAACCACTCGGGAATTATACCGCGCGCGGGCGAAGTCCACGAAATGCACACCCCCTACATTCCATGTATAAAGTCCGGCTCTCGTAAAACTTATTCAGATAACTTTCCATGTCCCGGCTATAAATATACTCAATTCTTTTTTTTTCTGTTTTGCATGAGTTTTCTGTACTACGTTTCCTAATTTTTTAGTTTTATTTTTATTCATTTATATTTTCGATGATTTTTGTTCTTCCGATCGTTTCGACGGGATGGTTGCTCGTACTAGGTTTCCATGGGGTATTTTTAGCAATAAATAAAATCAGCGTAAATTATACATTACGAATAGTTCGCACATCTGGGCCTTGCTGGTTAACTCGGGGGAAAAAAGATGGAAAGATCGATTGTGGCTTTGACGAGGTCCGAAGATTTTGAGATTTCAGTTCTAGAATTTTTCTATCTTAAAAATAAAAGAGGTACGCAGTATGCATTTTATACATACCTACCTACCGCACTGCGGACTGCATGCAATGGTTTATGCAGCAGGTAGAAATCCAGGCACAGTTTTCGTATTCATATTCCAACGGACCTCGTGTCGGTCGAGTATGTGCAGCAGATCTCGGAAAAGCCATGCGTTATATATCACAGACCGCGGGGCGAGTCTTATGTAACGAAATGTGCGGTAGAAATTAAAAGATAAAACTTATGTCTATATTCTATATGCTCAGATTCCCCGAAGTTACATCGAAAATTATTTAAAAAAAAAAGAACAAACACGTCGTGATAACAATTTAATTATCATTTTGCATTATCTTATACATTATGGAAGGTAAATGCGGTAGGTATACCGTGTGGTACTGCAGGGCACCCTGATATTTCGCCGGTAATCGAGTTAGCCTATAACGTATTTGTAGCAGCGCATTGAAAGCCCCTGTACCCTTTGTCTGCTTCGAGAAGGTATAATAGAGTTTATTCAACGACAATGTCAACCACCAAGATGGGATAAAATCAATTCCCCACCGCGCCTATTTAGTTTTCCCTACCGCGCATTATCTAGCGGGAAACTGTATGAATTGTATCGCTATGGGTACACAATGTCAATTAGCGGCCTCTAATTTTTTTCTAAAAAAAAAACAGGAAGAAGGACGTGCAAAAGTCGGTAAAAAATAAATGATAAAATACACCGTACACGTTAATACGGTTGAAAATCACACAATCTAATTGAAAGAAAAAAAGTTCGATTGCTCGTAAATTATCTACAGACATTTTTATTTTTTATTTTTTCTATCAAATTTTCATATTCATATAAAATGTACAGCGATTTTATATGCGTGATACAGGTATATATATACGTGTACTAAACTACCACGGAAAGGGCAACACTGGGAAATCTAGCTTAATTTTCAATCTCAATAAATATTACATTTCATTATTCCTCTGTTTCCTAACTTTACTTGCATCCCTCGAGATATTTCAACCAGCGTGCTGCACATCACTTTATACACATGTATATATCACCGCTACCCCGCCGGCTGATGCATCTGCATTACAATCTGGTACATCAATTAATTAAACAGTTTTTTTTTATTCACATCTGCGGTACAACAAAATTAGAAAAATCCAACCAGAGGAGAATAGATGAAACAATTTCTAGTGATTTGCAACCATGACCATCGTTTCTGCAAATGAAAGCGGGTTATAGCTGTGTTTTATGGATGTATGTCATATAATACGTATTTCTCCATTCATAAATTAATTACGGTATCGATCGAAGTAGGCTGAATTGCGAGGTGGCGCGAAGGGGGGGGGGGGGGGGGGGTCGATATGTGCAGCGGAAAAGCCGAAAGGCGTGAATTATGAAGCTGCAAATAATTATCCGAGATTTATACAACGTGATCAAATATTGCTACGGTTCAAAAAAACAAGTGCTCGAATTCTGGATTTCGTTAAAGAGAGACGAGTATCTTTTCATAATAGTCAGCGTACTTGGAGGAGGAAGGACCTGTGGACGGACCGATCTAAGGAATAAATCGCCGACCGCATATATAGCGAGGGAGACAAATTCTACAAAAGGCACGTGGTTTGAACTGTTCCCGGGTTACCCCACTCCGGTGATCCACCGCACCAGATGAGAAGTAGCCATCGAAACGTAACGGACAAAATAGGTGAGTTGTCCAAAATAATTTTTCTCTCATTTTCTCTCGTATATAAAATTTCATTGTGCAATACCTGTCAATTTATTTGTGCAACCTTTACACCTGTCGATGTTCATATTTATCGATATGTATCAGCGTTGCTTCTTCTCGAAAGGAAGAAGAATAAAAATGTATTATCCATTGATTCGGTGCAATATCACATATCGGTATGACCTTTGAAGGGGTCGCTGTAATGTCGGATTATTATTTAATTGGTAGAGACAATTCATTCGTCGTACAAATGGATTTTCGGCTTTGGGCTATAACTATACGCTCGTACAGAGAACTGTAGTTGCATTGTATTATAAGTACCGAGTTGGTGCAACGTAGCTGAGTATATAATATCACGTGTATGTATACGTAATAGACGCATACATATGCATGTATGGTACGAGGACTGCAGTAACAGGAAATTATAATGACCACGATATTATACTCGGTACCGTTGCAGCATGCAAAGTACACACGTATCATATGTGTAGGTATAGGTATATAGATTGCAGTATATCCTCGGAAATATTCGTTCCAATTTTCCAACCCCCGCCGTTCTCCAGTGATTAATGAACTCCTCGCGTCCGTTTCCTGTCATTTTCAAATTGAACGCGCCGCGCGGCTTATCCTTTCCATTTTGATGTTAATTATCGAACGAATATAATATAGATCGATAATATGCAGCTTGCAGTATATTTATACCTAGAAAAACCATCGCATCAATTATTCTGTAATCGTCAACCGTAATATCAGCGATGATGTTCAATATTATCACACCTAAATTTCCACCTATACTTTCCTTATAATTTTATTTCATTTTTTTTCAAATCTCTGTACAAGTTAAGGGATGATCTTTTTGCCAAAATTTTTCAGGATATATAACGTGAAACGATTATAGAAAAAATAAAAAACAGAGAAAAAAAAGGCAACGAGTTTCAAATCTTTTACATTTATTTTCCTATTTTCCAAATATTGTTTGTGCGTCGTTTTTAATTCCCTTCCCTCTTGGCCACCGAATAAAAACAGAAAACACAAACCAAAAAAAACAAAAACGGAAAAGTACCAAATGTCTGCCACCCCGAAAGCAGGCGTATTATACATGTATACGTGACTCCCAACTGCGTACTCGATTCTGCCTTACCAACGACGAATGTTAACTTGTACAGAGGGCAGCAGAAGGGTAGTTATCGAACAAAAAACTAAATAATCATTATAACGAAGAAATGTAAAAATTTGCATGTACATTAGACGGTTTTTTTTTTTCCGTTCTTTTTAAGTAAAAATCTAATAACTATCGATCTATCATATGATTTGAAATTCGTTGATGTTAAGAGTGACGTTGAAGTACCATAACATAGCCGATGGGTCATGAGGGGTTAATAAAATTGCGACGTTGGGTAGTTTTCACAAGGTCTGCAAATACATAAGTTTGCTAAAATGCATCGCATCGCCTCGGCTACGTCGTACCTTACACACGTTGTATATACTCAAGGGGGATGACGGCATATCTTACGGTCAGAGAAAGCTATCATGAGGTTATTTACCCATTTTACCAGAGCTTGCAACTATATGTATGAGCTTTTACTCCCCCCCCCCCCCTTCCCCTGCCCCAACCTACTAAAACTGCGCAACGCAACGTAGGTACAGCTCTTAACGTTATCCATCATCCCGATTCTCCTATGAGTTGTAAGTATGAAATTGAACTTTTTCGAGATTTCGGGATATTACTATTATAATATTTTTGACCTTTTATTCTCGATACAATTGTAGATTTAAATTGCAGCGATGGTGGTTTGAATTTTTATTCATTACCCTGCAGATGATTGATTCAAGAGTTATAGATAGAGTGTTATGTATAGCTACGCCAAATATCGTTTTAGAAAATTAAAAGATAACAAAATTAGCATCGCACGTCATCGGTTTAATTTTCCTTTTTTTCCTATTATTAATACATACATACACGTACACCTGTACCATCGGCTTCTCGGTTACCTTTTACAAGCTTAATCTAACCAAACCTTACCCGAGATATAACCTGACCTAACTTTTAGTTGCTCCAGGTATACAGCTATACTGCGAAAAGCTCCGCGTGCTCCCTCAACAACCCTTTCACCCTCTACCCTCTAGCAATCTAGCGTTTCTACCTTCCACTCTCCATATCTATACCAGGATCCCCACCGTTGCCCGATGCTGCCCAGGATAACCAACGTAGGAACGCGGCGCCGCTTTTGGTAGCCGCGCAAGCGTACCCGCGATGTTTATATGGTCCCGCGAGAGTACAGGAATGAGTGTGGCGGGAGGTAAAAAGAAGGGGGAGGGGAAATTTCTAAATATAGACAGGGTTGCCGGGCTGCAGAAACAGCCGCCGCCCTTCTGAGCTAGGGGCGACGGCGGCGTCGGCGTCGGCGGTGGCGGTGGCGTCGGTGAGAACAGCAAGGTCGCGTCATTGATCTGGCGGGGTATCGGTGTGACGCGCCCAGTGACGTCATAGCTTGACCCGCTCGCGAGGTAATGCCCTAACCCCCTCCCTCCTTTTTTTCCCACCCCCCTCCCTTTTTCCCCTATTTCGACGACCGGCGTGCAGGTTGAATAGGAGAGAACGCGCGCGCGGGGAAAATTTTAGGGGATGGTCAGAGCGAGAACCTCGTTGCCTACGACGACCGTGGTGCAGTCCCAGTTCTCGTTTTCCCGGCATCTTAACGTGCCAAGGGTTCCACTGGAATCACGTGGGATATTATCTGACTTTTTATAGTTGCATTTCTTTCCCGACACTCTATATTTTAGCCTCCTTTATTTTTTATTCACTATCATTATCTTTTTTTTACAACAGATGTACGTCGATGAATTTTTATTCAATGAACAGATGTTCACGACATCCCGCAACGAAAGGGAGAGAAATTTTTAGGATGAAACAATAAATACCCAACATATTATGGCTCCCGTTTTTTGTTTTTTTTTCTCTGCTTGTCTGGATGACGTGAGTCGAAAATCGGCAACCCGAATAGTCGCATATGTGGATCATATCCTGTACTTGTGAACTTTTGAACTTTCTGGTAATTTATTTTGGAGCGAATATCTATATTATATTATACAGAGAACACGTATACCTGTACATACGTATAATATCCTTGTAGGAAAGTCTTTCTTCGTTTTGAAATAGTAGACAGATCTGTCAAAGTTTGAAAGCCAACTCTAATCCAGCTCGTAACTCACATAACCGCCGTCACCACAATACCGCATAATTGAGTTTTACTTTATGATGCGACAAAACTAAACCGTCTCTGATCCTCGTCACAAAATCTCAAGTACATATAACGTGTGAATACACGCGAGTGAAGTACTTGCAGTGACATGGAAACTACGGGAATGACGTCATGTTATTCACCTACGGTATAATCGTACTCTGATATAATGAAGCACGATTTCGTGCCAATTGAATCGAAAAGTATACGACTCTTGATCGTCGTTCGAAAGACGCTAAATTTCCTTCTTTTTTTTTTCGCTCATCTTATTTCCCGATGCGACGTAAAATTGCAGCAAACAATTATCACCTCACCCCTGCAAGTAACGGTAAGGAAAAAGAAAAGGAAGAAAAAACCGTCCTTGGGTAGAAGGCTCGTCGAGTCGACGAGGAAAGTTCCATACATTAAATTACGACAACGTAGGAGAAGTAAAAGAAAAAAGAAAGAAATGCGCTAGGTACCCATGCTGACGGCGACACGCGCGGGTCTGACCGTACTCCGATAGTTACTACTTGTGAATCTTTCGGCGTGACGAATAACGAATATAAGCAAAACGCTGCGGGGGATGGGCGATAGTTGCGGTTACAAGAATGTCACGCGTATAAAGGGGATGAGAATGAGAAAGGGAGGAAGTTGAAGGGAAGAAGAAAAAAAAATGGTAGGGTGAGGAGGAAGGGAAGGAGAAGATAGGGTAGGATTTGTCGGAGGAGGAGAAGTAGATCTGTAGTCTCGTGGTGGCAATTTAAAACGACAACTTTGTCCAACAACGTTACAAAGTTTTCAACCCTTTTCTCTTGCAGATTCAAGTTAGCCTTGAGGTAGTCGACGGTCCGTCTTTATCTAACTTGTTCCTTCTCTCACTCTTTCTCTCATAACTTTAACCTCCTCCTACCCATAGAAAACCACATTATAAATGTACACGTGTGCAGTTAAACAAAATATTTGTATTTTTTTTGTTTTTGTTTTTGTTGTTGTTCAACGGGGTAAAATTAACGGCCATTGGTACGATGGAACGCGTCGGAACAATTGTCAATTGTGTATTCGAAATGAAAAATTATATGTCAGTTGTATTGTTTCGCGCACACGTGAAAAAGTGCATAATTATAATATGCAACGAATGGGTGTGCGATACTCATGACGTTTGTATGATTAAGTAGATTTGAAACAATTACTAAAGTCAGAGACGTTTATAATAACCGCTCGAGAATACGGCTGACTGCAATATAAAGCTGCTGGTTGCAAGTCGCGTTGGTCCATTGGGAGGTGGCGACTGGTTTGTTTGAGCAGTTCTGCAAACTTGCTTTATTTTATTAATTATTGTTAATTGCCAATTATCTCGGGCCTGTTGGGGGTCGTGTGATCCCGTGGCACCGTGAAACCAACGTTGATCCTCGATCCGTTCAAATTACGAAAAGTGCAATTGAATTTCGATGCGGATCACGAATGACGGTGATTAAGACGATATTCACATATAATATCTTTGCGCGTCGCTAAAATTTCACGTCGACTCGGTTAGGTTCTGAACCTGCGGATTTACTTTTTACCTCACCAATTGCTGAATCGCTGCTTACATACCTGACACAAATTTTATAACGTTATAATAATTTGAAATTCATATCTCGGATCATGGGAATATTCAATATCGCATCAAGCGGACAGATATCTTGGATTCTAATTAGAAGCATAGAAATCCCCCGTATCTACATAACGTATAATCTCGATTTAATAGTTGTTTACGAAATGAGAATAGTACGTATGGTTGTTTTGGATCACCGAAAGCACCTTAGCTTTACGTAGGTATACGAGTGGCGCCGTTTCAACGTCGATAGATGAATTTCGCAGTTGGCGTAGCGTTATCGGGGCTTACGCCGTAGACGGATGATGTACTCTTGAGTATGCAGCATCCCAATTAGGATTACGATCAAGATCCCGTAAAGTGGTGAAAATCATTAATTAAGGCGAAAAATTACACAAATTCGCTACGAATCGTTTTATTCGGTATATCAAGAGATACGTGAAAATAATTATCATTTCATTTGGAGCGAATCTAAAAAATTATCATCACCGAGTAGATGACCCGCGGCACCGTATGGATAACAAATGTAACTTGTTTATTTGACATGTTGTAAAAAAAAAAAAATAAAAAGATAAAAAAAATTTCCTGTATCAGCAGCATTAGGTATACGTATATATAGCGAAACTCCGATATATGTGGGAGTGGTCCTCAAACTCCCGAGAGTTCGGGACTTTGATTGAGCCATTCCACTACCACCACCGTCACCTGCACCACTACTTCCACTTTTTCCGGACAACTGTACATACGTACGAGGTATTTGCCGAGAGGTATACCTACGCGTTGAAGTATCGAGAATTCGCGCGGTTGCATTTCGTACCACACATGTGCTATGTACATATATATATATATATCTACATAGGTATGTACCTACATATGCGGATACATACCTATAGAAATGGGAGAACGCGTTCAGTCAGTGAAAAATATATCCTCTGTGATAGAGATCTGCTGACTACCTATTCTGATAAAAGTTTTACAATTTTTCACCGAATATATCTATCTCGAAATCGTATACGGTACGTGCATAGGTGAATTTTTTGTAGGTACAGGAAGAGATTTCCTCTCCATCAGGAAGATCGTGGGAAAAAGAAAAAAAATATTAGCGATAATTAAGTTAGATTCGAACTGGTTATTAGACCGTAAAAAAAAAAAAAAATGAATAGTACTCGATGTGCATTTTATAAGATTAATCATTCCAATGGTTCTCTCTACTGGATATACGATATATTTAATGCGGAGCGAAATGCATTCCGAAACTTTCCGTAACAAAGTTTATGATACCCATCGTGCACTTGGCGAATATAGTTTGCATTTATTAGAAAGGATCGCTAAATTTTCTAGCGAAATTGATAGCTGCATTAAATTAAAGGTTATTCTAATGCACGTATAGATTATAGTTGGTCGATAAAGTGATCGGATTCTATAATTCCTTGTTCATTGTAGTTTTAGTAGTTTCTTACAAGAAAAAAAAAGCTTCCTCGAAGGGTCGAATTGATCTAATACTGATGTGATGAGAAGTAAAAAAAAAAAAAACGAAATTCCGAATAAACCACCCTAAAGTTTGCCTTCCGAAATAAGATCAGGTTTATTCGGTTTAGAATTGATGAGTAACACCCGTCACCGTTGAAGCATATCAACAGCGATACGATGCTAATTGGTTATTTGTGTTATTACCCTGAAGATGACGTTTGATAATCGGTTTGAACGTTGTTAGAAGACCCGCGAGCTGAGTATAAGTGGAGATATATAGGTACGAATGTCGGCGGGATAATTTTCCCGAAGGAAGTAAGGAAGAGTAGGACGCTAACTCGCAATCACTAGGATACACGTAGGTCTAATGTAACAACCGCGAATGGGGTATACAATACGTACACAGAACCGTAAACTCAATCCATAAACAACAAAAGTAGGTACCGGAGTAACTCGTCGGTTCACCTAAAACTTTCAAATTGCATCTAACTTTCCAATTTCTGACGAAAATTAGCTTGATACTGGCTCTCCGGGGGCCCTCGGAATAGGCGTCTAGCGGGCGTGCATGAAAGTCTTGCATTCAAGGGAGAGCCCCCGAAGCACTTTGAACCGTAGTGACACCGTTTATAATTTATTCATACTGTTTCAGTACATCAACTTAGCCGAGCGTAAATCGAATTCGAAGAAGAACCGCCGCGCTATTCTAATTCAACAACTCCACTTAATTATGGTGCGATATATCATGGCGAGGAAATTCAAAATTATTCATGTCGTGGAAATTACAGGAATTTGATTCGAAGGCTCAAGTCGAAAATCTCATCGAGTTCGAATTAGAAATCGATCGCCGTTCGAAAGAAGTTGGAAAACAAACTAAACTTTCTTTCTGGACACACAGCGTCGAGCGTTGAACGAAGTTAAAAAATTGAAATTTGTACGTCCCTATGATTTACGAATGGTAAATAATTAACTCGATGGTTTTTGTCGTGTAATTTTTCCGCTTTTCATAGCGAGCGAGGTTGTAGAAAATTTTCCAGTATTACAGACATTACGTGTACAGGGTGGCTGGGTACCAAGTTACCAACATAAAGAAACATGGTGATAGAGCTCTCGTATATACGTATATACACATTACATGCTATACAACATGCTGCTGCAGGAGTTTCGTAGCTGAATAATAAATGACAAGAGCTGTGAGCACCCCCTGGACTGCGAAAGGGTCGCGGGTGGCTGGTCACAGATGCTCATCGTAGTTGGTGCTTCTGCCGCTGCAGGTTTACCCTAGTAGGCTTATAGAGGTGATACTACTGCACTTTACTGCTGCACTGCAGTCTAATGTCAGTTGGTATAAGGGTGCTGTAAAACAGCCATTAAACTGGACTTACTCCGGAGGATGGAACGAACTGTCCCAATTTAACAAGCTAAAAAGAACACGGAAAGAACGTATCGAACAATATGATGCGCTGTACGCGACGACGTCAACTTTTCCCATACGTAGAAACACATTTATGGGTATCCTTTTCTTTTTTTCTTCTTTCCACGCCTAGAACTTTTAATTCTAATTTAACTTGAATCCAGTTTGAAAACTGAAAACTGAAAAAAATAAAATAAATATATATATTTTAAGGATGCGAAGGGGGTGAAATATTGAAGGTGAACACCGCAGAGCTACCGACGTTCCGAGCATCCGAATACCTATACGTATAAGTAAAACTCGGTCTTGGTAAATAAAATATAAATAAGTCCTGGAAGGTCTCCTTGCATGCTATTAACCCACGTGGAGAAGTATACGTGAAGGTATTATACGAGACATTTCGTGCCAAATCACCCAGCCTACGACCCTGAACATTTTATATTTTTTCAATCCTTTTTTTTTATGCACCAAGACCCACCCCAAGAACCATTAAAAGGATCTGTAATTTATTCATTCATTTATCTACTTAACTTTTATTTATCAAGTTTTTATACTTATCCGTAAGATACGACATTGTTCTGAAATTCACGTAGGTAAGTTTTACTATGGAAGTCGACGATTTTGAGATAGGAATGAAACTCCAATATTTGCATTTTTTCTTTTCTCAGTTTTTGGATCGAATCCTGATAAAAGAAAAAAAGAATCATAAAAAATGTTAGTACAAATGTCAGAGTTACAGTCAAAGCGTTTCAGCACGAGATGCCCCGTACACGTATGAGAGGAGAGTAAAAGCGTTTTTTTTTTATTTTCATTTTTGTATTTCTGTTTTTTGTGGAGGTATGAAGTGGAGGGAGAAAAAAGCAGGTGTATTACATTTATCAGATGAGTGTGTGACATATATACATGTAAAAGTCGAAAAGTCACGCGATTCTCGCGGTGTTTCCTGCAGAATACGGCACGCAAAATGCGCCTTGGGGTTACGCGATAATCGGTTATAAAATAACAGCGAAAAGGTCTTATTAGATGTTAGCCTTAGATATTAGAATCTCGTTAATGCTCGTTAAAATGTTTTTAGTATTTTTCTTCTTCTTTTTTTTTTTTTATTTCTCACCGGGTTTTAAATTATCCCACACATAATCAAGCTATACAGGACGCCTAATTTACAAACGACCTTTTGTGCTTTTGCGTACGCTGCGTCACACCTTCGGTGCAGATAAGGTTCGAATCAATGACGTATACAAGGATCTTTATCATAATTTTTTTTTCAACGCGACCAAAAAACGTCCGAATCAACGTCGTGTGATTCTGAGAATATACATCGTCCGTCTCTACCTGTACCTGTGCGTCGTTTACCCGCCATAGCGTCGAGACATTAGCACGGGAGTAAGAAAATTTTTCCTTATATCTTATACATCAAATCTGTAACTCAACGATTTCGTATATAGGTATGTAGTACGTACATGTGGTATAAAACCTGCGTCATGAGAGAGTCCCCGACATGTAAAAATGCGGCATTATATGTGGCGTGGAATATACAACGGAAGGGGGTGGGGTGAAATAATTTATATTTTCAGGTTATACAGTCCTGCAGGATTAGCTTTATGTTAGCCGCCTGCTCGTAGGCGGTAGGTAGAGTGGGCCAGGGACCACTTGAAGCCAAGCGTAATCGGTTTTATCAAACGAGTGGCAAAGTAGGTGGTAGACGTTGAGCACGCCACCTTGTTATTTATTGATCCTGATACAAACGATAAGCCAATAAGCGTTGTAATTATTTTTATATCGATGCCCCCTGGCATATTTGTAGGAGGTTTTTTCATTTTTATCTTCATTTTATCTTTTATTTTCTCTCTCCATGCTTCCGAATGACCTGCGCAACGTTCACCTTCGTTTCGCCTACCTTATATACAGTTTTTCCTGGTTTCTTTGAAGATATCGACAAACGCGAGAAATCCCCTGATCTTAAATCTGAAAATAACATTCTTTCAACTTCGGATGTATATAAAATGCTCACTGCGGTAAGGTGGATTCTCTTTAGGTAAGATTATGTGAAGAAGGATTTGTGCAGTGTCTTACATATACCGTACATGTAACCGAGTTCCTAATAAGCTCCTGCAGGTTACCGCGATGCGCGGCAGAAAAATTCCTGGCTCAAAGCCAGGCCTGTTGAGTGCCACGCCCTGAGGGAAAAGGAATTGTTGGAGACGACGAAGCCAAGATTCAGGGCAGGTGCCAATCGGGGAACCAGCTCCTGTATCATACCCCTTAAACCATATCTATTCCTTCTACCTATCCTACTATATCCGTCAGAGCCTGTTGCTTCCCTTTAACTAGCGGTGCAGGAGCAAGGAAATCGAGTCATGCAGATTAAACAAATAAAAAATGGAAGAAAACTCGCAGAGAAGAGGGAAGATATAATTTTTCTGCTTCTTTGAAGAGATGTGCACATTGGGGTGGACCGGAATTCGGTTTCTCTTTTCTTTTTCTTTTTTTTGTTTCTTTGAAGTTTCACTTGCGTGCAGTCGGTTGCAAAAAGTGTTAAGTCTGGTGGAATGTACAAACTTGCGGTAAAAAGCTTATGGTACGGGTAGATGTGAGTTGAGTCGAGATTTTCTCAAAGTCCGTACCTCCTTTCAATCGTCAAAAGATCTCGATCCGGGCATTTCGATTTTCAGTTACAGGTGGTCTTTGATATGAAATAATCCAGAGTTCCGAAATCATCGGGGAACCGCGTGGCACCGAACTATTTTTTTTTCTTCTTTCTTCTTTATTACGAGTATGGCCATTATTGCGTTGTGGGTTTCCGGTGCTAAGTTTTCCGGCGAGGGGTGGGAACTCAAAAAGCCGCGTCACAATGTGGTATGGAGAAATAAGTATAAAAGCTCCTGCAACGGGAAGAGACGCACCCCTCACTGGCAGCGTCACCCTCGTCTTCTTTGGCTGGAAGCCACCCTCGTCAACCCTTCCAGTCCCGGGGGACCCTCGAGCATCCCTCAAGTCCCGCGCAAGTCGCCCGGATTCCTTCATTTGGTTCTTATTCCGCGTTCGTCCTTATTTGTCCGTAGTTTTAACTCGCTTAAAGCCACCGAACTTTGTAACTCAGCTGGTTCCCCTGATCTTCCCACCCCCCTTATACACCTATCTATACCCTACTATGCTTACTTATTTTCTGAAACATCGTTCTCTTTTTCTACCGCGTGTCGCCAACTTCGACTTCAACTTATTGTTAGACTTGGACGCCCGGAGCGCCGCGGTTTGTTGAGTTGTTAACGCCACAGGGTTGAAACAAAGTTTAGAACCCGATATCTTAGACAAAATAGTTGTTCTGGACAACCAATTTATGTTGTACAGGCCGCGAGTAAAACCTTTAATTTTTAGTACTCGCTTGAAACTTGCTTCTAAGCTTTTCAGACACCGAACCACTTCCGTTTTTAAGACACCGGAAGTTCGAACGTAAATTTTTAACTTGCGCATTTTGCATTAGAATTCGGCGAAACTTGATTTACGACCACACCGCTGGAACAAGAAAACTAACAAAATTAATAAGAAATTTTGGGAAGTTTTTCTCAGAGGCTTCTTCATCCAGTTTCTAGATGAAGAAAAAAAGAAGGAATTGAAGTCTTACGGATTGGAATTTTCGGATACTCGAATAACGAGCGACATAAGGTATATAATTTTATATAGTGCTCGCGTGATTTGACGTCGCGTAGACGTTATAAACCGGTGCATGGTATGAGTCGATCGAATAGTAGGTACGTAGTATAATGTACGTGCGGTAAAGGTTACATAGAGTTCCGAAGATCGATTTTACCTCTCGTACCTGGTGCCGATTTTAATCCTGTAAAATATGATCGCGTTGCAAATTCCCTTCGTCTGCAATATTCTCAATCAAACGATCATTCACATACCGTAGCGGGAGACCGTTTAAATAATTTTATATCTGAAAATTCATCCCGATTTCAACTTTCTCTCCGATATCCCTGCAGGACACATGCGGAGCGAGCCGCGACTATCGCGACTTTCCGAATTATTCGACACCTACAAACTGAAGGACATAATTCTTCCGCAGATATATCATCGTGCCTCGCACACGAGAATGCGGTCGCCGCGCTTCCGTGACCTTCTTGCCTCTATAGGGTTGAGATGGTGTAATTAGGGGTCCTACAACCACCCACTCAACCCTCAACCAAAAAAACTTCCTAAACTGTAGCCAACCATTCCAGCTGCCATGGTCAACGCTGGGCCTCCATATTTTTTTTAGATTTCTCTCGAACGATCATGAGCGACGAGATTCCGGTACAAATGTTCTCCGGTCCAAAGTATGACGATATAATTTTCTCGATAATCATATCCCCTAGTGTACGCAAAACGAAATTTGGGGTGAGTGCCAAAATGTTTTGCGATGTGCGTCGATTTTGTTTTTTTTCTCTCTTTTCTGGAAATATTCTCGAGTCAAAACACCGTTCCGTGACGATGACAAATGGTAGATCGTGCAGACTACAAAGAGTGAATAAAAAAAAATAAAAAAAAGGAAAGGGGGAGGAAAAAGAAGGGATGTGCAGTCGAATGTTTTCCCTAAATCCTTATTCATATTATATACGTAAACGTTCGTTTGTAAAAGCTTAATAAATTCTTTTGTATAATTTGCGAACAAAGGATTGAATTTATGAAATCTTCGCCTCCTGATATTTCTCGTGATGCGAACGTTGTGTATATCGATAATGAAAATATTTGAATCGGTAAAGAGAGGCTACGCCGCGGTGAGGGTTGAGTTTCCGCGCTTCGAGTAGCTGACTGCCACAAAGCACTTGAAGCATCTCCGCAGCATCCACAACAGCTGGACCAAAACTCACTGCTGCCGCGCTGCTGCCTCTCTTTACCGGTTTCAGTTTAGAGCGCGTTGTGCGCGCGACCAGCTCCCAAGATCAATAGACGAATCTCAGGCCATCCCAGGCGAGAGGCTCACCTAAATGATCTGAAGCGCTTGCGCGAAATTTAACGCGTGTACGGATCATGCGTGCGTACGCGTCGTGTTAAAGGAAAATGCGTTTCCCATATCTAGCTACCTATTAAATATCTAGATGTATATTACATCGAAATACACGAACGAACGAAACCGAAGGAGAAATCATCCTAGAATTCCTCTTTTGGACACGAAGATCTAATAATAAATCCTTTTTTTCATATGTACCTCGAAAAATCGCTGATGCATCTTTCATCGGGTCTGTAGCAACGTTGCAATTTCTCTACAGATTTAAGGGGTAATTTTATCGTCAAAGGGATGAAAATTATTGGTGATAAAAAAGCGTCTCGATCGTTTAAAGTATTTGCGGTTCGGTGGCAGGCGGAATCATCCGTTTCTCGTTCTGGATTACAATATCCTTGAAATTCAACCTATCGACGAACTCCCTGCAATGATTTTAATGAAATCATACCGAAATTAGAGCTCTTTCCATATTCGTATTATTAAATTAATTCAGATGATTTTCTGTAATAATTCCAATATAGGAAATAATTAATAAAATCCGCTTCCAGAATCTCGTTCGTTTTTAATGTATACTTGGCGCGAGAGTGTACCGAGTCTCTTGAACTTGTCATTCTGTAAACGACGTGACACTTCTGAGCTAAGAGGCACAGAAAAAAAAATGCATAAATCCATGAATCTATGATGCCTATATTCACGATCGATGTCATTGATTAAAAAAATTTTAATTTACATTATTTTTTGTTAATAATTATATACAGCGCAGGGTATTTTTCTAGTCAAACCACCCTTGACAAGATAAAGTTACGACAACATCCCTCCGATGCATAATTTTTTATTCCATTAAAAAAAAGTGGGATAATTTTTTCGCTCGTCGAAAATTCAATTCAACGCGAATGATCTAATGTAAAATTTTCTAAACACATACTCAACTGCACCTCATTTTCACTTGAATGTACAATAAAGTAGACGTACGCTGGAGATAAAAGGGATGGGATAGAAGAGTCAACAACGCGAACGAAAAAAAAAACATGTTAAATACTGCAAGATAAAAAAAGCTCATAAAAAAAAAAGGAGAAAAAAAAAAAGAAAAGAAAAAGAAGTTCGACTAGTTTTGATCGTTTCAGGATTCGCACGGTTAAATATACACCTCTCGGTTAGCAGAGAGGAAGAGCGGAAAGAAGCTGCAACGGAGGTGAAAGAAAAGAGAAGGGAAAGGAAAGTAGTAGTGGGGGATGAGGGTGCGAAAGGAGTTCCTCGATGGTTTACGGGGCTTAAAGAGTAGGAGGCATATAAGAGAAGGAGTCGCGGGGGTGTAAAAATAAGAGGAAGAGGCCGGTACGGGTAGCTAGGTATACTGCACATAGCTTCGGATATTTATGTATATATATACATATACCTATACCTATGTGTAAATATTATATATATGTGTATATACCGAATAAGAAGAAGGGCAACGCCGAGGAATAAGGAGGAGGAGCTATTAATGTATGGTCGCTGGTTCGATTGTGCGAGTTCACAGAGAGTGGGTGAGAGGGAGAGGAGGAAGAGGGTTGAAAGAGGGTTGAAAGAGGGTACACATAGCCACTCTGTGAAAGTGTGCGTGGGGCGGTGTGCCACCGTTGTAGGGACTCTGCCGGTGCAGGGCGTAGAGCAACAGCAGCAGCAGCAGCGGCAGCAGCAGCGGCAGAAGAAGAAGAAGAAGAAGAAGAAGAAGAAGAAGAAGCAGAAGAAGAAGAAGAGGCAGCAGCAGCAGCAGCAGCAGGGTGCTTCTATGCCTGCCATGCCCGTTGGGTTGTTCGTTCGCTAGGCTGCCTTCCACCAGCTATCAGGGTTGCACGCGCGAGAGTGGGAGATTCTCGGGGGTTGGGGTTTTGGGGTTTGGGGGTTGAGGGTTGTGCCGTGAAAGAGAGGGTAGCGCCTGCGCCCGGGCTCAACCGGGACCCCTGCCCGAGGAGCGCCACTCCCGAGCGCGACGTAGCTCGGGTGCGAGCGTCCGGACGATGTCCAGTGAAAGGATCAAAGAACAGAGGAGCAACCGGAGTACCGGCGGCCCCCTGCAGGCGCTCGCCTTATAGGAGAGGAGGACGAGGGCCTAGGAGGCCCGGAATATATAAAATTTAAAATAAAGAGAAAGGCCAAAAATACCGGTGAGTGGCCCGAGAAGAGGTCCCCGAGGAAGATATCGAGGACGAGGAGGAGGAGGAGGAGGAGGAGGAGGTGGAGGAGGTGGAGGTGGAGGTGGTGTGCAGGAAGAGCTGGGTGATAAGGATAGCAAGGGCCAGGCCAGGATAGGACAGGCCCGACCCGACCCGGCCCGCTCCAAGGATCTTCCAAGGATCAACGAGGGCCGCAAATCGTCGTAGCACCGAAAAAGAAAAAACGAAAGAGAAGTCATCGGGAGAACCCCGCCTCTGGTTAAAAAAAAGGAAAACAATAATAATAATAATAATAATAACAATAATAATAATAATAACCAGGGACCACACAGGAATACAAGGAATACGTCGACCTCTACGCGCGGAGCAACGTAACTACGGCGATTATAACATTATTAAACGGAATACTGAGGAGGAATCAAAATCAAAAGGAAAAAAGAAGAAGAAGAAAAAAGATAGAAAGAATGAGAAAAACCAAAAACAATCATTTATTTATTACCATGAATAAAAGAACAAAAAAACTAACCGAATAAGGATTAACGGTATGTAAGCGGTGTAGGAAGAAAAATAAAAAAATAAATAAAAAACAAGTTCAAATTTTCAAGCTTCGTTGATTAATGAAAAATGAAACGGATCAGATATATCAGCGTTGTTATGTATAAATTTATAACTGAATCGTCAGTTTATAAATAAACAAATAATTAAAATCAGTGATAAATCAACGAGACTTCGAAGTGTGTGATAGTGTCTGTCTGTCTGTCTGTCGCGCAGTGGCTGCAGTATATATATATACATATATATATATATAATAAATAATAATAGTAGTAATAATAATATTAATGATAATTAATAATAATTATTATAGCTGTCGAGTGTATAATAGATAAAAAGTTCGTTTATTCGAAGACGTACTGCGCGAAGCAAAAGAAAAAAATAATAATAATAATAATAATAATTAATAATTAATTTATGGATAGATGAAAGGTATATTCATCGGTATATTGATATCCAACGTTACGAATTAAAAGAAAAAAACAAAAAAAAAAAAAAAAGCGTAAGGAAACTTACAACACAGGAGAGGATGCGGTCGCACGCAGCATCCTGGAGCATAGCGCTCCTCGCGGCAACCGTTACCTTATTGCCAGCTACGTATCGCCTTCCTTTCGCCCGTGCAGCGTGAGTAAAATTTTTGAAAAAAACATTTATCCATATACCTATGATATGTGTGTCATCGTAATTTTTCTTTGAAGAAAATGGGGTGAGTTGCGCTTTCGAAGCACCAGAATATGAGAACCTCGTGAAACGAGTGAATCTAGCGAAATTCTCGCGGGCACGCAATAACCCGAATCGAGGGTGTGACTACTGCGCGGATCATCCCGGGGAAAAAATATTTTGCGTCTGCGATTTCGTACGAAGATGAGAAGTACGATTTGTGATCCGATCGGAACTTGGGTAAATCGAATGGAAATTGTGGAACATGTAATATTCATGAGTAGCTGGATCGAGTCGTTCAGTTTTGGATCACAAATTAACAGATCTAAATACATCCCACTCGCCCCTCTTTGTTCGATAATATTTTTTCTATCGCCCACAAAAGTCCGCCGTGCGGATTTCAGCTACCGTAATTACAGTTCGACTGAGATTCGAACCTTTTGACAGAAATTCTTTTTTCTCTCAGCGCAATAATTTTCGTGAATATCGCAGCAGTTCGTTGAAATCTGTCACTCGTGTGAGGTATTCGGCAGCTTCTTATAATCCAAGATTATACCGTTATCGCGACGACTCGTTTTCTCTGGTTTTTCTAACACCTTTAAAAATCCTTAGAAATTAAATTTTTTATTAATCGTACCGTGAAAGAATCTCGTGAGATCGATCGCTAAAACCTATACCAGCTTATACGTCGTACCCATATGCCCGTGGCGTACGTACGCAGCATCCGTTTATAGATATATACCAACTACGTAGCGCGGGGTGTATTCTTTTCTTTTTTTTCCTTTTTATTTTTTTTATTTATTTAAATTTCATACATATATACACATCGATCGATGGAATATTTTTCTGTTCGTAGCTAATAATTTTTATCGCGTTTATTTTCATTCACCGATATGATAAAAAAAAACAACAACAATAATAATAAAATAACAATTGGAATATTCGAGTGGTACGCGAAATATATTCTCGAGTAGGGTTTATTTTTCAACGACGAAAATTTATACCATTCCGCTAATCAACCCTCCCTCCCTCCCTCCGTCCCTCCCTGCGCTTTATACAACCGGAATTCAAAATCTTTATCACTCACTCATTTTCTCGAAAGAAAGAAAGAAAGAAAGAAAGAAAGAAACGAAGAAAGTTTCAAAGCGATGTTTTAAAAGTACTCTCTCTAGGTATACATATTAAATTCTCATTGAAAATTCATCGAATCAGTTACTTGAAACAACTCCCCCCGTCTCTTCCACTTGGTGTGTATAAATATAGATATATATTATGAGAAAATATTTCGAAAGAGAAGAAGAAAAAAAAAAGCAATCAATTTATAAATATGAATACGAGTGGCCCAAACGCCGTTATACGCTCTCAAAATCCTGGCAAATATTTGACCGGCAATTTTTTATCGCTATGTTTGAAGGAATGTATGAATCTTTTTTGTTTTTCATGTTTCCTGGAGACCCGCGAATAATTTTCATTTTATCGGATAAATTTGAATTTGATAAGTGCAGAGGCTCGATAATTTAGTGATCGATCAATTCCGCTGATTAATTAGATTATTAATAATGGAGTGTGCGATATCGGTTTATGTACAATAAAATCCTTGAAACGAGTAGATTGGATCGTATGTAAAACAAGTACGGGGGGAAAATAATGCTAAGCCGTATTATTATAATTATCGCGATCGATTCTGAAATACATAGAACTTCGGTGTACATCTAAGATCATATATACGAATGATATCATCGAAGCGGCACGGTGTACATAATTTATAATGGTGCAGATGGATGTATGCATATTACATACGGTATCTATACGGAACCCTATAAAGTGTAGCTGCAGACGAGGAGGATTACAATTCGAATACAACAACGAGATAGGATCAAACAAACCCTATTAGCTTCAGACTTTTAATCACTGTTTACCTTCTCGAACCGCGGCACCACGTCCTATACGTTCACGTATACTTAAATGTATAGAACGCGTTCAGCTCATGTATTAGCCCTTAATTATTTTTACTTCCATTTTTATTTCCCTATTATTTATTCAGTTTATTTGTTTTCCAACCTGAAAACCAAATTAGAGGGGGCCAATGAGCACGGAACACACAATTTTCGAATGATGTATTTTTTTCCAACCGAGGTAATGGGTACAATTTTTTCTCTCCTATTTGCTCGATTCAAAAAACTATGGCAAAATAAATCCCAAAAATTATAGATCGAGATTTTTACTGACTTTACGATATCGGTTTTACCCTCGTCGATATTAGTCCGTTCCGCGAAAGTGTGTAGAATATAAATATTTGTCTATTTATGAAATATAAATAATTCGGTGGCGCACTTGTGATGCTCAACGTGAACGGGTTCTACTTGGCCTCTGTCATCATCATCCCCGAGGCCCGGCGTGTTTCCATCTCTTGCACCACCTCGGTACCCTCTTGGCCGCCGTGAACCTCCAAGTGCCAACCACGAACCCTGTAGTGTGGTATCAGTGATCGTGGTAGGACCCTCGAGGCAGAGGGTACTCCCGACGTGGCAGAGCTCCAACTGCTCCTCCTCTTTCTCTCTTTCTATCTTTCTCTCTCTCGCTCTTTCTCTTCCTCTTCTTCCTCCTCATCCAAAGTTGCGATCATCTCCGTCACCGAACGGTATATAGACACCCCCTAGGCCGACCCAACCTAACGTAACGTAACCCTCACCTAACCGCGCCCCAACTCTCCGCGCCAGCGGCGCTCAGGTCCTCGTGGCACCCCTCGGATACAACTTTCCACCTCGGCCACCCCGGGCCATTTCTCGTCAACGTGCCACTCCCAGCATCCCAATTCCTAGACCTACAGGAACAATACTACGCATTGAACAACCGAACAACCATAACCCCGCAGGATCAAAATCACAATCGCGGCCGCGCGCTCGACATTTACTACCCTGCTTCGTTGTGATCGAGCAATTTTATCCTCCTTTTTCTTCGCTATTCCCTCCTCTTCGGGTCGCAGTATAGCGACTCGGAAACACGAGAGAAAACAAATTTCAAATCGGTAGAAACCCCCATTATTCATATCCGAGGTGATTAAATTCATGCGAATGAACGAAACTTTTATTATGCAATTAGTTAGAAGATCAAAGATTCCGATTAATATCTACGAAATTACGCTCAAGTTCAATAAAGTATATATAACTGCTTTTTGACGTGTGACAGTGATTTCACTACGCGCGGTGTACAGATTCGTACAGCGATAGACGAAATCTTTTAATTAAATTATTGCAGCCAGCGAGGGAATTTAATTGAGTTGTATCGATCCGTGACATCGAAAAATATGATGACGGGTTTTCTATGAAGGCTGTTTTAAATATACATAGGTACTATGCATATAGATGATGCGTTATACATCGTACATGTGTGTACGTACCTATATATCATCAACCGGAGTACAGAATCGACAGTAACTATACGAAAAAGTTAAAATTTTTCTTTTTCTTTTTCTCTTATTTCCTTTCGTTTTGTCACGCGATCAGATAAGCGATAGAACAGAAAAAAAAAAAGAGAAGAGATTTTTCGGGGGAAATCGCAACAGAAAAAAAAAGAACAAAAAAAAAACGGAAGAGATAAATCGTTTCAGATTGTGATCTCGACATCTACAATTTGAGTAGAAAATCAGAGGCGGTGAAAATGCACTGTACATGTATATGATACGTGCTCGTTTATAACCAGAAGCGATCGAACCAACTGAGGTAATTATAGTCGGACTATTAAAGCTGTGATCATTTGAACCGCGGAGCAAATTCCAGATACAGATAATAGAGAGAATACGTACGTATATAATCGAACTCGAACTAGTCATGTGTTTGCAGAATTTAGCTGGACATAATATAACGATAATAATGGTAATTGTAATGCGAGCTTTATGCGTATATAATAAAGGAGATGATTGATGAATAACTTCATAGCAAAGCCCGGCGGCACAATCGTCGTCAAAATTCAATATTATACCTCACCACTTCGAAACGCGTGAACCGATCATCGAGAAAAGCTCAACGTATTTCATTGGAAGAAAAAATAAAAATTGTCAGAATTACACGCAATTTGATACAATAAGTGTATCTACTACAACTTGATTTGTGAGTAAGGATTGAATTAGATTCGATCGACCTTTGCCGTATTCTCGATAAATCATAGCTACCTTTTATCTATGTCAAGAACGGACAAGTAGATACATCGATTTGTAATTTGGCTGGAGAGTAGGTATAACTTACACAGCGTTTTGACATCCATATAATAAAGTGATCGAGGAATTAGATGTTTGCAAATTGGACGATATCAAAATTCGGTGAATCCGGAACTACCGCAGGCACATGGGGGGTTCCCCAGCTAAAAATTGTGGTATATTTTGGACGTCGATAAAATTCGGTCGCAACTAACGATAAGTCGACCGGCGTATCTGTGTAACTTCTGGACAAAATTCTGAAAACGCGAGCTGCAGGTTGTAGCAAAAGTAGAATCGATTTAAAATAACCATCCTCATGTCGCGTATGTTAGCCGGGTTTCTCACCACCACCACGTATCCGCCTCTCTTTGCCGTTATACCACCGCCGCTACCGCCGCCACCAGCGCGTATGGATTTTCGCCCTGATGGCTTCACATGTTTCACGCTAATTGAAAAACTGGGAATTCCAACTGCTGAATTGGAAGCTGTTTTGAGAGGATTAAAAAAGGCTGTTAAAATGTGACGATAAAAAAGAAACAAAAGAACCAAAAAAAAAAAACAAACTACAAATAGAGATGGATTGACGCGGAAAACAAGGTGATATTTTTAGCGAATGATTGACAAAAATATCAAGAAATCTTTCCTCTACGATGTAATAAAGTTTTGAAAAAATTGTTACACTACCTTAATCGGCGGGCTTATATCGATCGTTTTTTTTTTCATTCCATTTCATTCTTAGGTTTTTCCGAATTCATTACAATACCTTGATATTTGCCGGGTATTCGTACATCGGGTAAAATACTTTTTATATTATAAGGCTAAAAAATAATATCGATCGTGCAGTTTAAGCGACGTACGTATGGCGAAATAACGTAACGACGCGAACTCTGGACAACATGCAATGGAATACTTTTCTTCTTATATACCAAATATAGGTATATGTTTATACCTAAAGTTACGTACATGTATATGTACCATCGAATAATACTCGGTTTAAAAAACGTGTGCCAGCGTCTCTTATCAACAACGTGGCATCGATAATAGTCTCGCGCGTGAATTCCCGTTCCAAAGAAATACATAGCCATACCTACCTATATATTTCATACATGTAAAAGAAGGCAGAAACTGGCGACTTTTATTCCATGTACGTATGATTAAATATAAATTGCATATGCTGCATAATGATTCCATAACGATCACGAACTATCGTATAAAACTTTCATTACACAGAGGGTGGAGGGGTAGGGGGGGGGGGGGGGATAATCCATTTAACTTGACCACCCTCAAATATTTTCACAAGTTTTAATTAACTTGGAAGTAATTATTCATGCGCTTACAACGTACAGCTTGGCAAAAATTTCATCGGTTATAAAAAAGTCCTGACATAGTTTGGTGAGAATATTTTTTTGGTGTTTTTGCGAAAAATATTCACAAGATTATATAGTTCGTGTCTCGAATCGAGTGAAACTACGTACGTGTGCAGGTTGTATCTCATGGTTGACGTAAAAAAAAAGAATATATGGGAAAATGTGATACAGGTGCGAGAGGGACGTAGTCGGGGAAGGGTTATGGGGATGAAGACGAGAGGGTGGAGAGAGAGATCGCTGGCAGGTGCCGGATATTACTGTTATACCGAAGACTATTCGATTTACAAGTAAATGAAGATCCATCTGCTAACCAACTCTCATTTCCCCGTCGACATCATCCTGCACTTCACGAACGAACGGATATATAGGGAGGACTTACATACCCGTACACAGCGTTATACGTATACGACGAGTTATCAGACTTCTGTAACGCAAGCAGAGCTAGATATGGAGGTGTTATTTTTTTTGTCTCCGATAAAAGCAATCGCACTATCGCAGCCCTGAATTTTTTGAGAAATCCGTCGATCGATCATTATAAACTAAAATTACCTCTGAATTAAGCCGATAATTTCAACGCCCACCCCCCTTCATAAGGTTCGTTTAATTGCGCGTCCCATCCAGTCGTCGTCGCCACAATCCCGGAACTCTTAGTTGCGCTCTTTTAACGACGCGGATAGAAAGGATTTAGGTTTTTGCTGACAATGAAACCGACATCAGGTACCCCAGCATTTTATTTTCAGGGCGAATAATCATTCGAAATAGTGGGGTAGATTCTTTCTTTGCAAATTATTTTTTTTTTTTTTCAACTTTTTTCTCCTCGTTTTCTCTAATTTTTATTTTATTAATCCCCGCAGATTGCTCGTGGTAATATTCTGAGCTCTACAGATTTTTTATTCATCTCAACGTCTAACTCGAGAAATCAATTCCACGTAAAGATAAAAAGATTCTCGATGTAAAGTTCTAGCTGGACAAAAAGTTGAGCAAAAACTACTCGGTGATCGCTCGAAGAAATCCTCATTACTTGGTGAAAAAATTGTTAACTATAAATCGTTATTGTTTTTTTCTTACTAGAATTCGTAAATAAGCGAATTAGTTATAAAACAGGAGAGGAAAATAGAAATAGAATAAGACTAAGAATAAACCCACATTATTCTCGATTGCGCCATTGACAACTTTCAAATTCTAATGACAGAACGAGATCTGTACAAGGAGTTAAGTGAACTGCAGCAATAGCAGCGAGGTCTAGAGTAAAGTTTTGAGTCGTTACTAATTACGTAATTGTTTCCGAGTACCTCGGTAGGTACTTCTCAGAATGATAAGCGAACCCCCAACATGAAGAAGGTTTTAGAAAGCATATAATCCTCGATGTGAGTATTGTTTCTAATTTTATCTCAGCACCCTACGAAACGAAACGAGACGAAACAAATACATACATTTATATTCATTACAAAAATTTTCACACCTTGTACATCAGAAGGGGTGTAAAAGTAGTTAGGCGAGTTCTTTTTTTTGTTGGGATAAAAATAAATCAGAAAAAAAAAAAGAAAAAAGAAAATACGAAAGTACAGAAGAATGAGAAGCGTAAGAATAAAAAAAAATAAAAAGAGTGTTTAAAAAATGGATCGCCGTTTTAGAAAATTTTAAGGTTTTAAAAGCAGCGCTTTAACTAACGCAGTAAGGCGCCGTTTGAAGAGGTTCCCTTACACACTGTGCGCTAAAAGAACCCTCGACGACTTGAAAGAAAAAGTTTAATTGAAAGGGTCGAATATAAGCAACAGCTGCTGTTGCGTAGCAATTGACTTCGTGTGATGTTAAAAAATTACCAAAATACGACCCCCTCCCTCCCACCTGCCCTCGCCTTTTTTTCATCCGTCATACCAACCCTCATACTTTTTTTTGAAAAAACAGAAAAGAGAATCAAAAGACACCCTTCGTCGCGTCGGTAGTGTCGAAATTTCGTAGACAAACGGAAGATAGAAATTCATTCCGTACATTGATAAAGTTTTTGAGATATTCAGTTTTGTTTCACCGTTATACTGAATATATTTGTCAAACTCATTTCGTGTCGTTTTTTTTGGAACGTATCGTTCGAAAATTCAAAATTCCATCGTTAACGGTGTTTCAATTTTCGAGGAATACGCTCTTCCGGCGTTCCTTCCTCCCTGAGGTTTTCGATATCATCTCGATGTCGATTCTATGCATAGTGTCGAACTTCAGGTTGTAGATATTCTTATTATACATCGATGTATGTAACCGAGTACACGAGTATATAAGATATGGAAATGCAGTGGAAACGTGCTTCGCGTATAACGACGTACGGTACGTCATCTATAAAACTTGACTCTGCAGCAAAGGGAAAGAGAAAGTATAGTCGAGCTGGTATAAAGAACTAGCGACGATCGTAAGCGCGCTTAAGAGGGCTTTTCCATCCCGGCCCCCCCTTTCTTCCCCTTCGAATTCCTCCCTCTCTCCGTTCACTCCCAGTGGTCGCCGACGTTCGCCTTAGGAGGTGGTGAGCATGTAACTTGCTAATGAAAACCCCGCTTCGAGGCTTCTAAAGGCGCGTGTCCCGAATAGGAGATGAGTTTGCTATTCGCTTATAACCCCCCGACCCCTCCCCGCCCTCCCGCTGCTCTTGATGTCGCCATTCACCATCAACATTCCTATCGAGAAAACCACCTTCCTCTCCCTTGTGCCCTACGGATATATACGTATACTGCATCTTTCGAGAGCAATGGTGAATCTAAAGAAAAAGAAAAAAAAAAAAGAAAAAACACGAACGCATCGATAAAAAATAATCAAATAAAAGCTGATCAACGATGAATAAGAATAGTGTCACAGTTGGAAGACTACAGGGGCATTGACTCTCAATTGCCGAGAATATATTGACTCGTATTCTCGGTAAATACCGACCGGAGTAATTAATACCTGCTTAACTTTTGTGTATTTTAGACGATTCATTGCGGTATTGAGAAAGAATCCGTGGAACTTTAGTTGATAAGAGAAAAGTTTATCTCAATCACGAAATATCATAGTAGTATTCATGACTGTGTAGATATAATTTATAAATAGCGAGCGTGTATCCTGTATACCTCCCTTTTAAATTGACATTTGCTACCCGGCAGTTTGGAGATGGCTTATATTTCGATCGACCGAATATGAGTCAGTTACTAATTCTTTCGATTCGCTCCGTGCCGTTTCCCCCTGCCCTAGAAATTCGATTCCATGACTCGTAATTGCAGATTGGCCAAAATCCGATCATCCTTATTGCTCAGGTTTCCCTCGATCCGCACTGGCGTATCAGATCAACCACACACCGATAATACAAATGTATAAAGGAATAAAAATCGTTGAACATACGTCGATGATGTATATAAAAAATGTAATTGCGGGGGATGAAAAGTGCGCGTTACGTATAATTATATGTAAAAAAATGTGAAAATATCTCCGCGCTGAGCCTTCGGCCATCGAAGGCAGATGGTGTTCCTGCGCTCCACGAACGGAGGGCGGGTCGCAGGGGTTAACTGGGCAATTGGGTGTCGCGTGCCAAGCATTGATTTTATGCGTGCACGCAGGCCTGGTGTAACCTAACATCACCTCACCTCACCTCGCACCGGCAACCCCTGCTATCCCTATTCCATCCTGCCTTACCCTGCGGGACACCTTCGCTCCCTTGCGTAGCTCCGCAGGTATTCCAGGAAAATATAGTTTCCACGCAATAAGGTGAACACTTCCGATGAATTCATAAGTGGTATAAATCGTGTCGATCATTTCTCATCGCTCGTATGGTATTAATTAATTACGTATATAATTGAATCGGGTAAAAAAAGAACTCTGTTATCTGAAAAAATGATCAGAGTTGTTTTTTTCGCGAATACCGCAAGATACCGTCGTGCACGCAATCGCGTCCTTTGACCTTGACCAATTGCATTACAGGTATATCCGAGAACCGCAGCGGTAGGCCATAAATACATAAAATCGTGCACATGTATAATTATTTATACTATATACCGTTCGATGTAGCCTTGAATAGCGTAATGCAAGCTATCCGCGGTCTGAAACGAGGATAATATGACTAATTTTTAATGAAAGGAAGAAAATAAGTTTGTTTGAGAGTACGAAAATAAAGGGAGTCTTAGACGCGGCGGCGGGGGTTGAAGACTGCGGGAGACTTTGAGTTTGATGTGTTGCAAGTTTGAGGCGATGTGCAAGTGCAGTAGTAGCAGCGTGTAACGGGGGATGGGTGGGTGTAGAGAAGGGTGTAGCTATAATAAGCGAGGGTTGCAGCGCCGCGGCCGGGGGCCAAGCGGCGGGAAGGATTCGCGTGCAGCCTTGACATGGCCCAGGAAATCAATGGGACCTCCAACAAACGCGAACTCGGGAGGGCGTCCGCCGATGCTGCGGCCTGGGGGTCTTGTCGGTGTTGCGGAGGTGCGCTCCGTAACTGTAACTCTCCGTTTGGTATGTATAAACGTAACGTTGGTGTTCCATCTTTCCGAGTGTTCGGAAGTTTATACATATAAATTGGTATAGATATACGTTACACCCGACTAACACACGTCAATCTTTCTCCATCTAACCGTACTCGTCTTCCTTCTCCACCACCGCCACCGCCGCCACCGCCGCCGCGACGTCGACGAGCACTTTGGCATGTCGCGGTTGGACGTTTCACGATTTCATGGATTGAGCCGAGATTTCCGTGCTTGGCGTGTTCCTCGATTTCAAACGAATAGCAGAAGTAGCAGCAGCAGCAGCAGCACCGCCGCCGCCGCCGCCACTAACACTAATAGCGGTGAATACCAACTCTTGCGAGCTTTGATAATACCTACATAGACTCGGATCACGGCATAAAACTCTTTTACGTGGATTAACCTCCAGCCTGGATAAACAATCGATCCAAAACCGTCGTGGCTTTATACATCACTACGTATATATTCTGTACTACCCCTCGATTTATTCGCGATTTCGTTCCACTTTATTCACATGTACCCGATACGAAAAACTATATTTTAGTTCTGAACGTTTCCAACGAGTTGGAAATTTCAAGCAATGCACGATTATACAAGGTTCGCTGATCACCAAAGCTAAGCCCGGCAAGAGATTCGCTGATTTTTTTAATTCGCTGGAACACATTTCTATAGAACACTCCTTCGGAATCAATCCTTATTTTCAACTTCATTATTTCATTTGAAAGAATGTTTGACGAGTGACATCGTGACGAATGGAACATAGGATAGTAAATGAAGGTAGGATTGATGAAAAAGTTTCGCGCCACTAGGTAATCTGATTGTATATAAAAATGAGGCAACTAGATTCCACCTTCTATCAATTCTATATCCATAGCAGAATGGCGTGTCTTTGAAATAGTTTGAATGAGAATCGTTTAAGTTGGAATTGAATATCAGGCATTGATTTCCTGAGCTTCATGTTTTAAAAATCAATACCCGACGTTAGTTTCATCGAAACGTAACAACTATGAGCTAGAAATTACCGCTTTTCAGTTTACGGTGAAATGTCTAGTTGGAGAAAATGTTGTTAGACTCTACTTCTGAACTCGTCCATAGTTCTATAAGAGTTTAGCTGTTCAATCAATCCTTCAAGTTCTGTTGATTCACTGTAGAAAAAAAAAAGAAATCAGTGAAACGAAGAAGCTAAAGGTCTTGAAATTCCGCTGCTCTGCAGGTGCACGCAATGAGATTAGGCTCATTCCAAGAACGACTAAGCACTTCGGTTCATCATAATAGCTCTGATTACCACTTTTTTTAAAAATATACACGAGCCTGCAATTACAATCCTTTGCGAAAGGATTTATTTGCTGAACGTAAATGCAGCAGCAGCAGCAGCAGCAGCTCCTCTTGAAATCGCGACCGACGGACAGGGTCGTATAGACAGGGTCGACAAATACATTCAACTACCTAGTACGTGTATATAAACCTTCTAAAGCCTTGACACGCGACCAGGGTTACCAATCAATTCAAACACAAGCAACTGACTCTCACGCCTCCAGCTACAGCAACACATTATTATGTATTATATATCGCATTTTCTAAACTCGACCCAAGAAGCTAGCTAGGCTATGTAAGCTACTCCGTGATCTCCACTTTCATCGGCGTATCGGAACGTCGAGAACCAGAAGAGTGTAATCCACATTGCAGAACTCTAAGGGGTGGTTACTTTTCTGGAATATGCTCGGCAACGTGCACATACCCAGAAATATATGTACCACCGCCATATGCGATCGTGATCGGGTGCAGAAGTGGGAAACCGGCTGTTCAATCCCGATCAAATTTTATCCCCGAACCACTTCCGAGATCCCTGCAATATTTTTTCAGGCATATTCTCACGATTACGTATACTATAAGAGAACCTTTTCGAAAATCCTGCGCATCGAAAGGGCGCGGTTTACTACCGTCCTACTTTTATGATATTACGGCCTCTTTGCTCCCTTCACCTTTTCCCTTTTCCTTCCTCATTCTTGCCCTGGCTGAGATATATCGGGAAATTCTTTTTCTACGCGATGTGTTCGATCCGCCCGTACAAGTTTGAAATTCTCTGCAACCAAATCTGCTCTTTTTTTCTCTTATTCCTACGTACGCGCGCAGTTGCAGGTACGAGTTCCGTATTACTGCACACGTTATCTCAAAGGGCAAAGTAGCAGATTGGAAGACCTTATTACTCTTACGGATCGATCGAGAGCTAGGAGAACGTTTGATACTTTTTTTTCGGCTCATTAGTCGCGCGACACGGTAGTGCTGCTTTGACGGGTAATTCGCTGTAAGAGGCTTTTGTGCAATCGTCCGATCTTCCACACCAACGTGTGTCTTTTACATCCCGTATAGGTGTATCTATAATACGGCATAACCGTCGAATCGGCGCATAAGTATCGAGTTTTTGATGGAAAAAATAAATTAACCAATTCTAAAATCATCCCAGCAACCTTGACGAATTTCCGAACGGCTGTGTGTCAAACTAACACTCGAACAATTTTTTTTTTCTGTGCATACAACCAATTTTTATTTATTTCCGGTATATGAGTTGAAAAAAAAGGCTCTCCAAATATTGCCATCCCCTTGTATATTCTCGCGCAGTATGTTATGTAAATATATAGACATAATATACATATGTAATATCTGCGCTCGAATAAGTTTTGTAAGCAGGTTATATACGTACCTGTATAATACGTGTGATAATGTAGACTATGCTTACCACTGTATAGCATTTTACTCTACGTATATCTGCATATGTATAGCGTGAGTGGTTGGATATATGGTAACATAGAAAGGACGGCAGGTGACATACCTCTAGCTATAGTAATAGTTATTCATGGCGAGTGTAATAAAAGAGCTTTCTGGGTCGCATTAAGGTAATGTGTTTGTGTCGTGGGCTGGTTGCGACTCAACCGACATCGTCGTCGGTTGCTTGATTCGCGAGCGACTTGAGCGCGTTTATATGCCTCTCAAAAATACATTTATACATAACGTAGATACCCGGGTACGTACATTCGTTATACCCGTACATAAATAAGCCAAAGAAACGTTGTATGATTATACAAATTCATCGGCAGCTGTATGAGAAAACAAAAAAAAAAAAAATACTCTCAACAATTATATGCGTCGAAAGCGCACATGGATGCACCGAAAGCTCGGCGGACGCACCCTAATTATTACACACGTTGAATATGCGAATAGATTGCGCTTTTTATATTTCACACGTGATAATATTTGTAATACCGCAAAGTAGTCGTTCAAGGAAACGCCTTGACGCAGGCGCGGTTTTCGATAACATGTCATGGCAGGTGGAATGCCGTAGTTAATTATATCACTGCCGTTAGCGCATTAGCACGCAGGTTCGTACTCCCAGATTATATGAGCTCTTTTTTTCACCCTTTTGTTTTCAACCATTTCATTCTCTTCCCCCCCCTACACCCCCCATTTTTTCTTCTCTATCTTACTCTACTTCCTCTCTTTGGTTCTATTTCTCTTTTCATTTCCCCATGTATTTTTTTTTCCTCCCTCTAGCACCCCACCGAGCGCGAAATATATAATAACGGGCAGCGATGCGCGCACCTAGCTCAGTAATTATGTTACGGAAAGAAATTACTGGTTACTCGTTTGCCATTAGCGTGTTGATCCGATTAAGATATTATTTTAGCGAGAAAAGCTTGTACGCGCAATTCTTGCGCCATAATTCGAAACCTTGCATGTATCGCGTTGATAAATCATACGAAATATTTCTGCTTTCCATACCGATTTACTGATCTTTTAAATTTATTAAATTTTCCTTTTTTCAACCTCTGAAATTATTGCTCGTTATCGAAGTTCTCTTGATTAAATCCAACATTTCACCGCAACCGTGTCTAATTGTCGAAAAGTTTTTCAACGTGCGGAAACTACACCGGAATATTGAAACTGGATGAATATTCAACAACGCACAACATATTGATCAAAACTTAACTTCTCCGAATCTGCAGGACTCGTAGAGCAAAGTGCATCGAATCACCATATTATATACCGCATAACAATAAAGGTGTATAGTATATAGTCGCTTTGTGAATTTAACTAACAGAAAATTATAGTTAACGGTTCAACGTGTACGTATAGGTATATATGTAAAATACGTATGCTACTTTGCAGGGCGGTACAAGGCATGCAGAATTCAAAACGATATTTCTCTTAAACTATAAACGTTTACAATCGGTACTCTATAGAACATAGTGCAGCAGCAGCAGCAGCGGCAGAGTAGAGTAGAATAGTGCTCGATTTCCTGACCAGTTTAGCCAGATATTGGTTTGCGGAAGTATTCTAGAAGTACGTTTACAATATACGTATACGTATACCTATACGTTCGATACCCACCTATATTACCATACAAGAGGGAACAAAATTCGATACCGCATAGATAGCGGTACATTATATTACCTGATACAAGTTTCAACTGAAACGATTAGGATGTAGAATAAAGATAGTTTGCTATTGGCTGCTATGCATAGAGCTGCTTCAATTTTACACATGTACGCGTATACGTAACGATATTGGCTGTTACGATATCGGAGCTTAAAAATTAAGAGGGCGTAGAATTTATAGTTTCTCGATTTTTGCAGATATAAATTTTATTTTAATTCGTGTAGATTTGAATTTATAAGTTCCGATCCCTGCAGGATATGATTTTCAAAATTTCACAACGTGTGGTGCGACGTGTGGATCGATTTTACTGTTGAAACAAATCTATAAAAGTTCAGCCAAGATATCGGTGTCAAGTGAAGAGTAAACTTTTCATTATTATAATTTTTTCCAGAAAGTATTAAAATTAAAGAAAAAGAAAATAATAGAAGGATAATTAGAAACACGTCTATATACCCTGACCGTTGACGTGTAAAATAATATAATGTACAGTCCCACTGACGTGGGTATGTATTCTATTCTCCTTAACCCAATTACCCAAGATTAACCAGTTGGAACTAGGCAACTTTTTACTCTCCTTCTTTCTCTTTTTCTTTTTTGAAATCGTCTCACTTTTCTTTTTCTTCCATTTTTTTCTTTTTTTTTTTAACAATAATTAAACTTCGTTCATTCTTCTTTGCGCGCGTTCTTGCGCATTGTTCTATATTATACATTGAAAAATGTTACCAATAAAATGCAGAAAGTATAGTTTGAAAGAACAATATATATATATAATCATTCGTAACAGACTCCACTTGCATAAGCGTGAGATGAAAAAATAAAATAAAATAAAATTTTCTTCGCATATCTTTTCACACAGCTGTATATTGAAAGAAAATAAATATCACGGAATAAATCGTCTTCCGCGCGGCGCGGCGCGGCGCAATCGTTTGGAAATATTGAACACACATATTACATACCTGTATAGAAAAATCACTGAAAGATTTTTGAACTTAGCAGCTACTTATATATCTACGTATATATTTGAGAATAATATTATACTACTCAACGCTGTGAAACACTTATATTTTACTTTTATTGTAGACGTACTTGAAGTAGAAATTTCACTCGCGAGACTCTTAATATTACTTCGATGCACACGTACATGGGTATTTTATATGAATACGTACTCGTAGCTACAGACAGATATTATTCTTATTCGAGGGAACGAATATTTTTTTCCATAAATTCAGCTAAGCCCCTCCATTGTGTATGATTAAATCCATGTAAAGTATACGACATGCATGTGCACACGTAGAGATATTGAAATGCAGAGGTATATCGAGCTTTGTATCAAGATTGGCAATGAATTACTACGATTATACAGAAATGAAGGTAAAAAAAAAAAAAAAAAATGGCAAAGAAAATTAAATAAAATAAATGAAATTATACCGAAAGGATATTAAATATTCCAAAGTAATTGGCGTACTTTATAATCTTAGTTGTGGATCGGGTATTAACTTGGGTGAAATACTGTTCCGCGAGAGAAGTAATTTCCTGTCAATTTTCTCAGTCGTAAAACTTGTAGTTTCTTTTATCTTAATATATCTTATTTCGTTTGTTTTTTCTTCCTTTTTTTCGTGTCTGTATACGTATTTCGTGGCAGAGAAATACGAGCGATAAGAAGTAGACCAGATATGAAACAATTGCACGTCTTTTAACCCTTCAGTTGTAGGAATCATGGTTCGTCGGTCTCGTCTTCGTCGGACGTTCTTCCGATCGTGAAATAAAGTCGATTTCTCCCTGCCACGTTGCACCCCGTACAATGGGAATTACACATCGGTATACACGTTGGTGTGCAGAGAGGTGATCGAAATAATCCTCAACGTCACTTTACCGGAGGTTCGATAGGGTGTTGGTCGGGTGTGATTACGTTACTGGCATTATCGGAAACTGCATTACAAACACCTCCGTACCCACCTCTCGTTCGTCTATTGCACTGTAGGTATATGTATTTTATACATGTACCTGTATACATTATATATACATACGTGTACCACACGGCGTGTACATACCGTCGCACTCCGCACCCTCGACATTCGCCAGTGTGCAGAATCCCGAAGCCAGTCGCGCCATGCCGCACAAAACGGATCTGTAGAACCGCAGACCGTTGACTAGTTCACTGATTACTAGGTACCATATATGATCACGCCCCCGGTAAACCAACGAGCTTTTAGGCGTTAACGCCGAAAAGGTTATCGGCGATCGAATTTACGACGGAGCGAGCTTTTAGACGATATATTTCTGAGGAGCTCGTGATTTTCGCAGAGAAAAATTCTACTGCACCTTGCTTGCGTGGAAAAGTTTTTGTTTTTTAACTCGAGGTGCTCTCGTGTGATTACAATTTCGAAATTCATAGCGATGAGGGAAATTATGAAAATATTAAAATTACGGGGCCAATGATCCTCGGTGGATCGCGTGACTCGCGTCAACAAATTCGTTGTCATTGTGTAATTGGTGCACGTGTCACAATATTCAGCATATACATATATATGTGTAACCCACGTTAAAATTACTGAGTTTTCTTCATACGTCAACCCAAAATATGAATGTTATATCAGCTGGCCACGCCCGAACTGAAGTATAATTGTTGAAAAAGAGGAACAAAAAAAATAATTGATTACGAAGAAAATACTGTATGATAATTATGATAATAATAATCATAATGATATAATAACGATGATATAATAATTTTGGCATTCTCTGCAGCAGCCAGTCTTTTTATCGATCTCTGACTTGCATAAATTTAGCATAGCAAAACACGTATACACACACCCGAGTAGTTTACCAGAAAGCAATTAAAAAGCAATTAACACAAGTTCTCTACGGTAAATGTATATTAATAACTATATATAGGTATATATGACCAAGTTACATGGTATACGTGATTATAGATATAAATATGTAAGTGAAAATACGTAATACACCCCGGAATAAAGGGTGTGAATTTTCCAAAAAATTTTATCCGTGATGATTTGCAAAAACTAGATGAAAGAAAGCTCGGTTATACCAGTTTTGAAGGAAGAGAAAATATTTTGTCGGGATCAACTTTTATTAAATTAATTACATACGACTTCGAAATTATTTTTTTGACTTTATTTTCTTTCAACTATATTCTACACATTACGGCTGTACTCATTGCCAAACTTGTACTATAATATCCGTTCCTCGTTTTCGGAATCTGATAGGATTCTTCAATAATTAAAACGTGATTGCCAAACTCATTTGTTTTCCTCCTACCCTCAAAGATCGTGGATATGTATACCGCACCGTGCACCATTACGAGAACGCGAGAGAGGGAAAATTATCTTCTCGCACCCGCCGCTGATTAATATCTCGTTAAAACTTGATTAAAGACCACCGACTAACGTGCCCCCACCCCACCCCCTTTCCTCGTAAAATATATTTATATATCTATAGACTTATGCAAGACCTAAATCTTCCTCATATATTGCGAAATATATTACATCGCAGTTGCCCGCGTGTTTGAGGAAAATATGGTTCAAAATATATTTCACGATGCGATTCGACAGAAAAACGGTTCATTCCTTTCTCTTCGTCTGCTTTATTCTCCAAATTACAGAATTTTTTTTCCGATAAGTGCATCGACGATCGGCTCATGAAATTTTCTCCATTGAAGAGTTTCTCCATGTCTTCTTCTTCCCCTAATCGGTGAACAATTATTAATTTATCCTAATTTTCGTCCCGCTGCAGGTACGAGTTAATTTGAATCTCACTTCTCATTTCAAGTGATGGTTTTTTGGTATAAGTAAAATATAATAACGATAAATCACCGGAGTTTTCAAGCCGGTAACTGTTTTAAATTTTAATTAACGTAGAACAGTAGCACGCGAACCTACGTGTCAAAAATGCAATTGCGGTGAAAAATTAATCGCGATAGATACCTGGAGTGTATGACGTGTGCTGTAAATTAGGTAATAGCGAGTATAACATTCGTAATTTTTTATTTTCTTCCTCCCGTCTTCTTTCGGATTCGCTGTGTTCATATTTTTTCGAACCCCCAGATTTCGTGATCTGATCCGACGAAAATAAAAAAGTAATTATTTCTTTCGAATAATGAGGGAAAGAACAAAATTGAAGATAACTGGCGAATTTGTTTTTCAACGATTTTGTAATAATAATATAATAAGCGAAAGCCTGCTTTTCGATTCTAATTCCTTGTGTTCCTCGCATAAATAAGTATCAATTATATAGCCGTTAATTATCGGTTTTATATAAAAATAACGTAACATTATTTCGTTACGTCATGGTGTTAAATTTGTTTGAGATTTGTTGTTGTTTTTTTTTTACACGAAAGTCCTGAGCTTTAGAAAGGGAGGAAATGGAAGGGGGAAGTTGATCGATCGAATGACACTAACTCAGGTGAGGGACACCGCAGGAGAGCCCTTTGCCAGTACAGGATAGTATTCTTGTAATTGGACTCCATTATCACTGTTACCTTGTCACTGCCGTCTATCTCTAATCGGCTATTGTTCACGGACGAATATGCACGCGATCACTTTCTATATAAATTGCTCGCCCTTACTCTATACACTGAGTTCTATACCTGTGTGAGCTTTATTATGTACCGGACATTCGCTCATGGCCATCTCGCTTTGATTACGATTGAATTAAACTCAACGATCATCGATCAAAGACGGATAAATGGATTGGGAAAAAAATAACGGAAAACCATCCAAGGCTCCGACGATATTTTATAACTGATTAGCTTTCTTTGACAAATCGAACGTCATCCTGAATTTGTTGAATCGTAAATCACGAATTCTCGGTCCAATTTTTGTGAATAATCTCATGTAAATTTCCAAATTTATACCTTTGCTCTTTTCAATCTTGCTGCGAATTTCAGCTTTCGAATGTGCATAAATATTCAGATCCTTTCTTATATGTAGAATGGAAAGGTTATGAGAAACAATGATACGAAATGATAATCATGGAAGAGGAATAGAAAAATGGCAGCTGTTGAATGACGTCGGAATTTCCCTTTTCCAGATTCCATAATCCTACCTCGAGGTAAACTCCCAGGTGGGCAATTTGGTTAGACGCCAGTATCGTAACGTAGTCTATAGTACGACGCGGTGAGGTTCGGTCGCAAAAGCATCGCCGTGTTGCCTCTATCTGCATTCTTGAGTATCGCGTGTCGAGCGACTAGTATCAGTATTGTATATGTATACGTATAAACAGTTCGCGGGGTGGTTATAACAGGAACTTAGTTAAGCTAAAGTGGCCAGGAGGGACAACGTTCGAACATCACGATCACCGATCTATCATCTACTTAATTACAACGTTTAATTGGACGAGACATTCTCTAATGGTAAATACTTGAATCGCTTTTTAACAGTTTAATTTACAGGTTGCTGAAAAAAAAAAATAAATTGCTGAGTACGACGATATTTTCTACAACATATCGTTCACCTTCTGATCTCACTTCTTAGATTATTCATGGTAAAGTTAACACGAGTCGTAAAACAAAATTCTAATTGGACGAAAATGTTTGAAAATTTCATTTTATTTTTTTCTTTTTTTTCACGTAAGCAAACATGAGTTTTTGGGGGGAAATATGAAATTAAATCGATCGCAGGCCAGTTGATCGGAATTACGCCTAAATCCTCAATGCCCATAATCTGTTTTGAATGATAGACACGAGGTCATTCTTCCCAGAGCTAATCTATGATTGGCGCTGTTGAGATCGTAAGGGTTTAGGTAAGAGGATCGACAAGACCCGAACCAGGGCAGTCACAAGTGCGCAGTGGGAGTGTAAACCACGATTGAATTGTCGAGTGCTTCCGATTGTAAGAGGGCGGAATGAGCGAGTGTTCGCGACGAGGCTTCAGGACCATCAACTCCGACACATATAAGGTGTATGAAATAAATTTGTCGTCTAGTTTTTGGTAGATTTTTACGTTAGCATACAAGGTCCTTTACAGAATGTCCCTCGGAGGACGAAGGGCACGTACATCGTTCGTCTCCCTATTGTGTCTTCTCCGTTCTTTGTTCCGCGTTAAGATTTAGAATTTATATATACGAAAATCATGCTTAGTTACGTAGCGCGGGGGCGGCCATTGTTTCTCGGTATCATTGTGTTTAGGGTGATGATAGGTGTGGAATATACCTTAGAAAGCACCCAACCCACAATTCTATACAGAAACTGGAGGAGGATCCATCTCTCGCGAAATGCAGAGTGACACTGCCAGCGACAAATATGTAGCTATTTACATTCACAAACCAACCTCCAGCTCAAATGAACAAGTAGCAAATTCAACCGACCTCGAATGGAATATTTATCGCTTTTCCTACTTACGGCTTCAAATTTTGCAATTACTCAAAAATTAACAAACGGCGTTTACTTCTAAATTAGGTGAAATCCTATCGATTGCTCAAAACATTTTCGAATTCCTTCGAATCATTCTCAAAATTCTAAAAATCTGAAGATCTGATGATAACTGACTTGAACTTTCTATTCTCCCTGACTCTCATAACTTTCCACTTCAAATCCTGTGGTTTAAAAATGTGCAAACCTATTCGGGTTTTCCGCTTCCTATTTGCTATAAACTTGATCTTTCCCTTCGCACGTAGCGTAAAAATCGATCCGCAACATATTACAATTATCCTCATCTCCCCCGTATTCTGTGGGTTTTGGAATAAAATATATAGATATACAAAGCATACCAACCCTCTACGTAGATATACACACAATATAAATTTAACGAGGTGTTTCACAAGTGACAATATCCTTTGATGTTTTTCTACGTTATACCCAAGGTAATTCTTATGAGAGTTCGACATTTCCATCAGCGTCGCCTCTCCTTATAAATCGATGACGTCAGAGCATCGCGTCGTTGCATGAGGTCGTATTATAGTTGGCTATAAAGGAGCGTGGGTGTTACACGTTAGGGTATATAATATACCTTATATAATAACAATATCAAGGGTGAGAAAATCTTCGTCAAAATTTAACCTTTCCCACGGTCATATGTATAGCAATAGAAAAAATGTATGTATTTGTACTTCATCCCTCGTCTTCGTCAAAAAGAAGGACGCAACGGCCGGGGTATTCGAATCAAAAAATCATGATCTTCGGTAGGATATATGTTTCGCTTTATTCTGAAGTGGCTCGATCTCTAAAACACAAATCCATCGACTAAATTAGGCTACGAATAAAATCGATCGAGGTATATCGATTTTTTAGCGTTTTAGAGCGATAAATTGGCGATAAGTCGATCATTTCGATAAATAGATCAATTTAGCTTACGGATTCGAATTCCTGAGGTCAAAGTACGTTGAAAAAGTGTCCTACGATCAATTTCAAAAACACTTCATTTTTGACCCCAAAATCGACAAAGATCTAAGGTACGCCCGTTTGTATTTTTGCGATGTCTGGGCCAAGAATGTTTTCTGAATGTTTGAACCGCGGTGAAGTTTCAAACCATCCGCTGGACCGTCTTTGAATTACTGTTCGTTCGAATTGCGTTGGAACCAACTAGAAATTCTTGACTTCAGGTTTCACCGATGCAGTCTGCCATTTGATTTTGCTTGTTCACGAATAGCCAATGTATATAAGTACACATAACGATGTCAGGGAAGCTGTTATCTCCTCGTGTATTGGCTAGGCGATGCTGATATTGGCGAATTCCAACTAGTTAACCGAGTTTACAAAGAAAAGGGAGTAGAGGATGGGGAAAGGTTCTATCTACAGGGGGTGTCCGTCTCTCGCATTGTAGTTTCGAGGGTAGGTACAGCTGGTATAGAAGACAAAAAACTAAACAGAGGAAAAAAAAGAATTAAGAGAACAGAACAAACAAGAGAAAAAAAAAGGTATATATCAGCATAATATTGTAGTCACGAGGTTGCATATTCATGAGCTGTACTTCGGACCGCGCTGCAAGAGGTAGATGGTGAAGTTCGGTGGAGTGAGCGGAAGAATGAGTTGAAAAAATAAATTACAAAAAATAACAACAAAACAAAAAAAGAAGTAATTATATGCAGAAATTCGCCTTTTCATTCGCAGGCGGTTTTTGGATGCGACTATAACAACCATAAGTTATTACACATCTTCGTACTAACCGTACTAAAACGGGTCGAAAAAAAGTTTACTCGTATTTTAGATTTTCATCGGTGAAGAAAATGTTCAAAAAAGAATATGGGGAAAAGATGAAATGAAAAACATTGGCATCGTATCGAATCAATCGGTTGTTATTTGATGAAACCCTAACCCTTTCTCTATTAATGATATTATATGGGAAGACCATTCGACGACATGTGAAGAGAGATCTCTACAGCGATCCATTATCGCCCCTCGTCAATCCCTATAAAAGTCAACTTCCTAGGCGACGTAACGTCGGGCATCCCGTCGGTCGTCAATTTTCTTCGATTTCTTCACGTTGCACGGTAGTATAACTGCAGAAAATTCGTTATTCTAGAGATCGAGGTCTCGATCTTATCGATTGGAAGCGGTTTGAATTTTCTTATGGGAAGATGTATCTTCTGCTACTGTAAGATATGTTCGGTTGGTACGATATATATTTCAACCGTAAAGCGTGAAAGAGAGCGAGAGAATAATATATGGGAATATATACCTGGAAAACTGCACGTGAAAATATATTTCGGTATATATACTGTGATTTCGGTGAACCGTGAGCAACCGACGTCTGAATTATCGAATCAATCCGCTCTAAGACCCTCTGCACCAGACTTTTTCGACGCTCGTCGATGGAAAATAAATAATAGAAACTATACGTATACCAAGACACAGGTTTACCTCTTTCCAAGTTTTCACTGGATATTCGTTCCGCGTGCTCTTATACAACCGCGATGTAGGAAGTGTCCCCTCTGCCTCCCGCGGGGAACTCTGGGCGAAAGCCAAACGCTTAGTTTTCTCCATTTTCTTTTACTGGCCTTCGTTGCACATGTATACTATGCACTGGGTATATCATTGGTCGGGCCAAACTCAAAACGCTTAAGAGCTACTGGAGACGAAATTTTTCTTTAAATAAGTTTCGCCAACAGTCTTTTAAAAGATTTATGTACGTATACGTATCGGAGGAAAAAAAAACTAAGAGAAACGGAGAGATAATATAATAATATTTCACCCGGCGAGTAGTCAGATTCGTTCCAACATTACAATGGTCTGATTAAAATAGAAAACTACCCGCTTCGATTAATTATACGCATATATATTTCGATAATTTAAACGAACCATTTCTCGAGACGCGACCCTTACGGCCGCGGATCGACGTCTAATTTCTCTTCCTCTTTCTTATTCCTCGATGATGTCGATACGGAGCCCCCTATTAGTAAATCAGACGATTGAAATATCCGCGAGGTGGAGGGTGGGGGAGGGTGGAAACTGGGAACCGAACACGGTAATCAATGTCAATTTCCCAGCAATAATAACTCCGATAATAACGAGCCGGTAACAAGGACTTGGACGAACCACCTCTTCGCAAGAGCCTTCAACAATCGCGACTCGTGAATATAAGGCGGGGGAAAATCAACCTGATTTCTTCCGATTGCCAAAATCTTTGAGTCGACCGCCGGTAGAACCAAGAAAAGTGTTCCAATTATTGCGAGACACCTACTTCGTATATACCGCTTCCAAATTTTAAGCTTGAATAAAATCACCCCCTCCCCCCCCCCCCCCCCCTGTAGAGTAATTAACGTTTGCTCGGTCAAATTGAACGTGATACGGAAGGAAAATAAGAAAGGAAAGTTGAAATAAAATAATACGGAGGACATACGTATATGTGAACGTATTTATTTTCTCCCTAAAAATATATATATTTATATATATTTGCCAGCGTTAACTCAGGCGTACATCACTTTGGAGTTTTAGACCCCCGGAGTCTTAAAGCTTTAGCTTTCGACTGGGGGGTCGACGTCAGCGAAAACCACTCGACCATGTCAACTTTACTCTAGCCAGGACTCTTTGTCTTTTGGACCCAGGGGTTGGATTCGAGATTTACAAAGGGGATGCCAAAGACGATATAGAAAGAGCCAGACAGCCCCCAGGGGTGTATTCTATGTTATAAGATACGTAAACGCCGCGTGCGATGAGTGAAAAATGGGCTTCAAGTAAAAGGAAGGATTGAGCTGAAAAATATAAATACAAACACGGCGTACCTGAAATCAACCCGAAGCGACTTTCAAAGTCCGCAAGAAGTGAGTCCAAAATCATCTCGAATTCTTACTTTTGTTTCTCTTCTCCCTAATAGGTGACGAAAAACACACATAAACTTTAAACAAAAGACAACCAATTACATCCGGATTACATCGATTGGCTTTTCGCCAACCACCATGTAACCACCCTATGTACAGATAGCGCGTAGGGCAGCAAAAGGGTAGTTAGTCAGGTTGGTATGTGTACGGTAATGTGTATATATATGAAGTATATCGTGAGGGGTAGAGCTTCGTAAAATATCCAGAGCATCGTACATCCGTGCGCAGGATGGCGCTGGCTTCTGCTCCGGTGACCGGAAGGGCCGTTTACAAATTTATGACCCCCGCCACCCAATGTGGAATTAGCGTAAATCACGAGAGCAGCCAACCTGCAGCACCCCCTACCAAAAAAGGTAGAAAGGGAGGTTCCTTCGCAGGCAATGTTCTTTTTTTTTGTATATGTTTTTCTATTTAAATTATTTTCATTATTTTTCGGTCCTTGTTCATTTTACTTTTTTTTTCTTCTCTCATATTTATCATGAATTATTCATATTCGATACTCGCCGTCGAGGGGTGGATAATTTTTTTCGAAGTGGCGAAAAGAGAAAAAGAGAAAATGAATAAATAAAAAAAATAGCTGCACATCGAAACGGAAATTCTCCTACCTACTCCGATTTTATTTCGAAGAAACAATGTTTTATCAGTTTCAAATGACGCGCTATATTCGGATCTACTTGCTTCACTTGGATTCTTTTTTTTTTCTTTCTACCCTCGTCGTTGTCCTCTGTCATACCTCACCCTTAGCACTCAACATTTCCCTCCTCAATTCCTCTCTTCACAATCGTTTTCTATTTTTTTCTTTAGCTTCATTTTTGTCTCTTTTTCTCTTCTTTCATTGGGTGCAGGCGAACATTTTCAACGATCATGATGCCGTTCATTCGAACCTGCAGGTGAAGCAACTACCCCTGTATATATATATATTATACCCTCGTTTCGATAATATCGTATAATATAATTGCGACAAGGAACTTGGAGGGATTCCAACACCCTCTTAACAGTTGGATATCGTCACAAGAAATTTCAACGTCGCAGATGGACCGGAAATGGGAAGATATATAATTATTTTTATTTTTTGCCTTCCAACATCTTCCGCCCACATTTATATATAAATACGTAGACAATTTCACGTAGATTGGAGTGGTCATATTTTCGAGTCCATTCTTTTACTTTGATAACCCCAACCCCGGAAACCAAGAAAAATCCTCGCCAATGTTCTAGTCAGGATGAAAAAAAAATATTCAGAGGTTGGTGGGAATTTTTTTTCCCTCACACATCGTACAATTTGCCAGTTTCATCTCGCTCACTCCGTTCACTACATTGACGAATTATAGTATTGGGTTGAAAATTTTGCGACTCGAACGTAAAATGTGAAAGGAATTTTTTCTTCTATTTATTTATTTTTAGGTTTTATTTTCGGAAGTAGTTTTCTTAGATCCGGTGGATCCACGCGGAGGACCCAATCAAATCACAATTCGAATCAAAAGTTCTCAAGGAGTAAACTTACTCCGAGGGGAGTTGGCCTCGAGTGGTTAGAGGAGCACCTCGAAGCAAAAATAAACGCACGTCCAATCCAGAGAAGAAACCAAACGGAGAAAAGAGGAGAGAAAAGAGTAGGCAAAATAAAAAATAAAAAAGAAAGATAGAAACTCGGTCTAGAGATTTCACGATTCGCTCCCCTTCTCTCTTTCTCTCTTTCTCTCTCTTCTTTTCGTTCTCATGCCTATCAACTCGGCAAGGGGTAAAAGGTCAAGAGCACTTCGAAATTCGGCAAGTTGAAATTCATGGCGTTTCATCGGTCGCTTTCTCAGATACATTTTGCTATACATTTTCTTATCTCTTATACTCTGCGGTACATGGCAGTATAATATGCATAGCAAATATACTCGTCGATCTTTTTCATCTTTCGTTTGTCTCTTTTTTGTCCTCTCCTCTTGTTTATCATCGGCAATTTAATTCCATTGGCTAAAATCCAGAAAACAACATCCAAGTTTTATCGACACCCTTAAGACTCGTCGATATCGTTCGAAACGATCAATCTGCACGTTAAAATAGTCGATTTTTTCATCGATTCATCGGAACTGCTTTTATTTGGAATCGCCGATTTGGGATAAAAAAATTTATTCATCTCAGCCTTTTTTGTGTCCCTGGTACATGCCCAATATATTCCGATTTTCGGTTCACATCCACCCCATTTTATATATATATATACATATATTATATAAATACATAGACATGTGCGTATGGCTGTATGTTTATGGATGTGCAGCGTCAGTCTCGTGACGTTGGAGGAGCGGAAAGTGTAGGAAAGCTTTTCGCTTGACATTTCTCGGTCAACAAAGCGTATGAGGTGAGATTGAGGCGTGAAGTAGACAAGGCAAGGAAAATTACACGGTGATATTCGGCAGCATTCGGGTGGAAATGTCAACGAGGGCAAACCGTGCCCTTTCGCAACGATCGCGTTATAACGCTGGGCGTATTTGCGAATCGTTGAACCACCTAACCGCAGTCAGTCTTTCAATGAAAAATAAAACAGAAAATATCGAAAAGCGATTGAACCGCGGAGGAAAAGTTCTCGAAAGCTTCGAAATTTTGTCATTAAATTAAGTTTATGAGCCATTTGCAAATAATTATCACACATCTACGTAACGAAAAATATTGTCTAATTTTTCGCTGCGTTTTTTTTATATATTTGTTTAACGTTTTTTTTTTTATCTTGCCGTGACTCTCCCCTCTCCCTTTAGGAAAGCTCAACTCAAAACCATCCCCCATCCTCCAATTTAATGCTTACCGAAGACGGCTTACGGGTATTTACCAAGTTTTACCGGAAAAGCCGCTACCTTACGTATTACAAACCACTTTAATACTGTGGAAGACGCGATTACGACGCTACCGATGTGCCCTTAATTTATAGGGTAACTAAACCTTGACCAAATTTTTTCACGTTTTATTATTAATTGATTCTTTGCATTTTTTTTAGTATCATTTCTTTTCATGGTTCGGCGAGTCGATTAATTTCTACAAAAATCTTCTGGTTCATTCTTCGATTTTTGCGGATGTAAGTTGATGAAAACCGAAGAACAGAAAATCCGCCATTCACAAATTATCTGATTTCACATAATTTTCTCGAAAAGTGTCTAACACATGACTCTATGTAGGATACATATACATGTGTTATATACACAGGTTTATATAACGCGTTAGCCTCTGTTCGGAAGTTTGAAAAATCGCATACCTACTTATACGTTTATTTATATTATATATCTATATGTATAAGGTGGAAAGTTTCCTTTATTCAAAAGTTGGAATCAACAAAGTTTTATTTTCTTATCCTTTCTTTAGTTTTTTTTTCTTTTTTTCTTTTCTTTGATGCTTAAAAATCCATCTATCTTTCATATAATGCTGAATGTTGTTTCTTTCGATCAAAAATTCACTCCTCCTATGCATTTGGTTTCTTTTTACAAATAAAAATACACAAAAGCTACGAAAGTGCGGAAGGAAGAGATAATAAAGTTGAGAAAAAATCCAACGGAACCGAATGATGATAATAATAAAAATAATAATAGCAATATTAATAATATTAATAATAATAATAATAATGATGATGATTTTCCACTCTGCAGGCAAAGTATTAGCAAGATAATTGGTTCTCTAATAACCGATGAAGATAGCGGAAGAATGGTTTCCATCTCGGCACCCTTGATGCCAGAGCATCCCCGGGTCCCTAATCGATTGGTACACTAATAAGATTCATCTCCTTCCCTACTTCCCCCCCCCCCCCCCCCCCGCCCACCCATGCCACTACTTCTTTTACCTCATACCTGGCAACCCTTACTCTAGATATATGTTTACACACCCCTTGCGCCTCTCAGTTTCGATCGGTAATTGCCTTTAAGTCTTCTGGAATCAACAGTTTGTATAGGTTAACATTCCGGCAGGTTAATTTTATACGAAAAATCAAGAATCCAAAAACAGTCCGATAACGTCGATGACGATGCCGACGTAAAGCTGAAATTTGGTGTGTTTCAAAGTCAGACATTCAATAGTAGGAAATCACACAGGTTACTCGCCGAATTCGATTCAGAGCATAAGGGCACGTTTGCACTACTTTAATTTTTGATCTGGAAATAACATTTCTAAATATTTACCACTTCTGTTGATAAACTTCTGTGTATCGCGAAAACACTCGCGCTCTTATCTAACGAACAGAACAGCCGATAGTCTGCATCTACTGCAACCACTCGAAATTTGCATAACGTGAAGAGGACCCTTATACCACACAAAAAAAAAACAAACGCTCTTTGAAAATCTGTAATCCCCGATGAGTAAATCTCCGCAGTTCTCATCCCGTTGTAACAAAGATTAGCATAGATTAATTTTCTTAAAAAATGACCTCGTTCTTTTTGGTCTGAAAATGGAATGTTTTCAAGATGAAAAAAGTACTTCTCTCCACATTCCATCCTCTCGATATAAATGCATACTTTGATTGTAAATTCACCCTTGTACGCAGACTGTATGCACTCAGCTGTTGTCGTTTAATCTTTCTACGAGTAGAGAATTTTGAAGGCGAAATAGGGAGGGGGCGGGTTGGGGATTGAGAGCGAAGGGAGCGAGAGGGTGGAGGCCTTAGGTTCTGAATCTGCCGCCGTCGCAGATTTATGACTCAATAAATCTTTGAAAGGTCTCGATTGTGAGTATAGTATAATAACAGCTATGGCGGATTAAGGCGATACATATTGACGCAATATTCGTTTATTTTAGCAAGAAAAACCTGTGAGTATGTATAAATTTTTTACGTTATTTATTTGTTTGTTTGTTTGTATTTTCAGGAGAAACGGTGGTTCGCAGGGCGTTAGCGCGGTGAATATTTCAAAGATCCTTGACTCCTTCTCGGTCAATTATGACAAAAGAGTAAGGCCGAACTACGGAGGTAAGTCATCAACGAACGTTTATCGATATTACAGTTTATACCATAATATTACCCAATTGATTATCACCGCATCTGATCTTCACCGAACAAAAAAGAAATCTACATAATATAAAATAATGATGATAATAAATATTTTTCGCGGGCTGCACCGAAATGCACATCGACTCCCCGTATCTCACACCTCGTGGAAATCACCCTCTCCTCCCCCCTGCATACCTAAGCACCCCTAAATTTTCACATCTCTCCTTCTCCAATCCCCTAAACCGTACACGCCCTATCATTTTGCTAATTTCATTCGCGGCCGCCTCGGGCCCGGACGCAGTGCCTCCGAGTAGAACGAGATACGCGAAACCGCCTCCCCGCCCTTCTCGCGGTAATTAACTCTACCCTAATAGACCGTAAGGTGGATCCGTTTCATTAGGAAGCGCCCAGCTGTCTACTAAAATCCTACAAAACCCCTTCCACACAAAATTATCCTTATACCGGCCCTTGTTCACTTTGGCATATTGATCTTCTCGTGTAAAACAATGTGCGCTGCTTTTTGTAAAAATAAAAAAACAAACATAATACAGAAACTCGCGAAACTTTGCAGGGAAGTGAAACGCCCACCTTATTGGCTGAAAGTGCAAATGCTATGTAAGGCTGAAAATTTTGCCCCCATTTTTTTCACGTATACGTATTTTTCTCACGATACCCCATACTTCGGGTCAGGCACTGGGTTCGAACTTTGGAGGCGGTCATGTGAGATCTGCACAAGCAATTGAGCACAATCTGCGTACATTTTGAAAAAAAAAAGGAAGAAAAAAACACCAGTATACTTTTTCAATAAATTTTATTCGAAGATTTGAAAGATTTTTAAAAGATGTTATTTTTACAGTGTACGTGATTGGTAGTTTTTAGGATCTATGATTCAATAGCTGATCAAATTATAAATCACAGAAATGATATAAATCATTAATCATTGAATGGTGTATCAGATCGAGGTTTCAGGTACATTAGATATAGATTTTAAATGTATAAATTAATCGTAAGGATAACAGAAAAATTATGATCCTCTGAATCAATTATATAGGCGTACAATTATAGGCAATCGAAATATGCAGATATAACGTAGAACCTTCGATCTGTAATTCCCTTTTTCCTTCGAATCTCGAAAGAAATGAAAAAGAACGTCATCGTCTCGGATGATTTTTGCTCTCGCGAGTTTGAATTCGCGGGTCTTTCGCATGTGCGTCTACGAGTATTACATTATTTCGCAATGTTTGTAATTCGGTTGAAATGAAAGAGGCGACGCGAACGACGAGGAGATATTCTCTGGAAACGTATGTAATATAGGGAAACTACGCTGGATCGATTGTTACAACAAAAAACATATGAAAGAACGCTGTGGCGTTGGTATTATGATGCAGACAAGAGGAACGATACGCGGAGTGGCGCGGTTACCCCGTAGCGTCGTCGTGTTCAGGAGTTCAGGGATTTTCGCTATAAAGAGAGACGCGCATGAAACCGACGCATCGGGGCCGCGACCGCGTCGTCGTCGTCGTCGTCGTCGTCGTCGTCGTCTGGGGGATTTAATGCGAATCCAGGGGATGACCTCGACGAGTCTTTGGTGCCTTCGACCCGTTTTCACTCACTTATTGCTGCACCATAACGCCTCAGGCCCATTAGAAAAATTGATATTAGAAAAATTTCGAAGACAAAGTAGGTGAATTCGAGAAGAGCTTGAAATCGATCGATCGATCCCCCGAAATCTGAAAATGAAACACGTCGGTGTGCTCATTTTTTGGGAACTTTGACACGTGCTTTCGACTCGGTTAGTCACGACGCTGCAGTTTTCTCGAATCTATGTTCCAGGTCTGGGATTTTTTGAAATTCCTTCGTCGCATTTTGGGGTGTTTCGATAGGGAGATGGGTGTGTGTATAATATAATAGAGGGGATGAGAGGTGAATTTTCGGGACATGTCGTGCAGGGCGGGGCTGAAGTTCGGGTGAGCTCGGATCAATGTTGGGTCGCGGGTTGCTACGGGTTACCCACCGTTAACAGCATCCATGGTCCCGACGCTGCGAACGTTTCGTCGTGGGTTCGACTCCCGCGAGGCGCGAACCCGGAACCCCCAAACCCTCAACCCGGTGAGCCTCTTTGGAGCACCCCCTTATCCCAGTCTGGCCATATCGCGTCCCCCGCCGCTTCACGTTCACCTACCCCCGTAGATACAGTCGAACCTGGTCCTGGAAACCTCGATGTTAAACACACACGCTACTACCTACCTTGTCGCAATTTCGCTGGAAATACATACGCACGATTCGCGAGAGAAAAAACCAACCACCTACCTACCTACCTACCCATACCTACTCGTATATATACGATATACCTACCAACCTTCTCCCGCATTTCTCGTTCATGCGCAAAAAGATACAACGATATAATGTACATATACATAGAACAACCGTTATATACCGACGAAGCTCGCTTTGTTCCGGAGGCAATGGGGGAGTTGGGTTAAAAACTTACGCGGTTGGGTTGTTGGGTACCAGGGTTGTCTGCCTAAATTGCTGTGATTAAGATTCAACGGAGATTCTTGCACGCCTCGAGTTACTCCCCTCTCAACAACCATTTATAAGTTAGGTTACTCCCTTGTACCGCGCTCTTATAGGTGAGGCTATACATATATGCAATGCTCATTATTTCCTCGACTCAAACAACTTATTCTCATTTTTCACACAATCATCGAACTAATCACTCAAATAATGAGCTAATCATTTTTACCGTACATTATATCGCAATACAATCGTGTTGTGAGAGTAAGGATTAAAAAACAAAATTCAGTCGACGAAAACTCCGAGTTATTAGGTGGTAGGTGGTTTTTTCCAGACGCAATCGCATTTTTATGACGTGAGCTGACATTTCATGTGTTATTACACCCACCGGATACCAGTCCGCAGTATCGATCCAGCTGATTATTGGCTCTAATAAATTTCGGATCGATCGATCGATTTTGTTCCATCGATGACAACGTTAGAATTACAAAATCACAAGCTTTGTAATAATTTAAAACGCCCCCGATAAAAAATCATGTGTATTGGAACGAAAGGGAATTCGAACTCGGTTTCAGTCGGACGAAAATCGGATTTTTGAATGATTAAATAAATCCATAGGTAAACGATTCGTAAAGTATAGGCAATCCATAGTAATTGTGAGCGAGTAACACGTAGGTATGATACTGACCGGTGACGCGATGGTATTAGAAATTACGAGTCCCTCGCGTGGTGTTCGTCAACGGTAGTTCGAAGGCATGTCGTTATAGATATGTTAGTTTCTATGTGCCCATATACATGTATATAAGTTAGTTAAGTACATATGTACACGCATATACATACCGGAAATAGAGAAATATTACTCCTGTGGTGTGCGACACCGAATTGTGGTTTATGGGTGAAGTTTATTTTATATAGGTAAGTTATATGTACGTAAATATATATATTTACCGCGTACTTCCTCGCGGAATAGAAATATATAGGGAAAACTAGATTTTTCTTTATTCATTTCTGAATAAAACGAACTCACAATCCGTCAGCTTTCGCATACGTATAATGCCACTTAGAATTTGCACTCCTTTCCGCTACCAAAGAAATGACAAATTTACGGCCTCGTCAAAATTTTCGAAAATATGAATATCTCGTATCGATGATTGAGCGGAAGACTTGAAAAAATAAAATTATTGAATCAAAGAAATACTCGATTTGGATGGCACGGATGAAATTTCGCTGATCAAAACTTCAGGCTGGTATAATTTCGTGTAGCAGACCTGTATAAATATATCTACGCAGATTCTGCATTCGTTTCATGGAGCTCGAATACATACGTCGTACGTATACGAGATATATGTATTTATACCATATACTGCAGGGCTGGCATTTGGCCACATTCGCGTCGCGCGCAAATGACCGCTGAAATATATAGCCTCCGTTATTGGCTCTGTCGTGATTGATACGAATGTAGGTATACACGTATACACGTATCTATATATTTCGAATTTCGCGAACCGCGTTGCTTATCAATCGATACTCGTATACCTATACTTTGTAAATAAGACACATAAAATCGATGTGTCGTTGCAGGTATATAATCCGTCGAAAAATCGCGTACTTGCAGCAGCTACCTCAACTTATGGCTGCGAAAATTCATTTTTCTTCGCTAGTCAATTATTGGCATACGTTGACTTCCATATCGGTACATGTAGGAAAAACAAATGGACAATTTCTGTTACTTTCGTTAATTTATTTATCTTTTTCTCTCTCAATAGTCTACGATCCCGATTTTAAAGAACTCGTTTCTCTTTGAGTGAAGATGGACATAATACGTTCCGAATAAAAATCGTTTGTAAATTTTCTTATAATTATCTCACAAAGTTTTTGGATCATTCTCGATTTTAAAATCAAACCGTATTTATCAAGGAGAATGATAATGGGGAATTACAGACGAAAAAAAAAACCAATAGGAAAAAACTTTTAAGGAATCTAGTTTATAAGTATAATTGATCCACGTAGACATAAAGCAAATAAATAACCAAAATAAAAAATAATTTTACAGGATGTGAGTATAATAGGAAATTAATTATATATACATATATTATTTTAATCGATTAATGAAATAATATCTATAAGGTGCCTAATTAAATCCACGACCCTCGAAACTTAATCCTTAATTTATTGGTAGAGAAATTCGATCGATTAACATTGAATCGAACGAAATCGAATCACATCGATTAAATATAACTAATGAATCATCACTAGCATATGTTATGAAACCCAATGATTTTTTGAATTTCACTATCTTAGATAGATTGTTATCCGTCAATCGGCTTTTTCGGCCGACTCAGTTTACAAAACCTTAATTTCAGGTCCACCCGTCGAAGTTGGCGTGACCATGTACGTCTTGAGCATCAGCTCGCTATCCGAAGTGAAAATGGTACTACTTAGGTCTTATCAGTCAAATTTTCACCCAATCAGTAATCACACCATATATTAATATATATTATATATATTCTATACAAATCAGTCATTATATCAATCCATATATTACCCAAAGTGCTTTCGTTTAGTGTTCGTTACGTAATTATTATTTACACATTATTTTCATTTCTATTAATATTATTAACGTATTCATGCTAATAATATTCACACTGCACCAACCCTCAATTAGTATACCTCCCTAATGCCCCCTACCCTCCTCTCAATATCTTCTCTATACCACACGAAATGTGAGCAGGAATCGAGGCTATTTTTTGCGTTTTTCAGAAAACCATTGCATTTTAATATGTGCATGCGTTATTCGGATTGCATGCAACAAATTTTTCAGTCCAGCTCAATCCTTATATGACTGAAATACGTGTTTAAATCCAAAATCTCCGCATTAAAATGCGGGATTAATTAAAAAAGAGAAATTACCGTCTGAATAAATACGTGCTCATTATATAAAAACGATTTTTATTCACGTTCACAATTTCTCATTCAACTCGAATTGAGGCAGAGAAAGGAAAATTCGATCTAAACTATAGATTACAATTATTTTACACTCATCATTTTACTTCGATCGTTAAAAAATAGTCTATACACTTAGGTAAATATGTGTATAATATGTATAATACATGCAATCCACGTAACTCTAGCACATATAATGATAATTATAAATTTATATAAAATGATAAAAATCATCACCAGCCACGTATGAAAAAAAGGCTCACTAAACGTGTTGATTAATCGCCTTACCCCATTCCCTTACAAACCCCTGAATAATCCATCACCCACCCCCTTCATCTTGGGAGTTGGATACAGAAATATTTTATCTGATACAAAATGATAAAAATTATTCACAAATTTTGTTACGTATTTCATTGAAATATTTTCTGACGTACAAAACAGTAAAAAAAAAAAAAAAGAAAAAAAAATGAAAATTGGTATCTCATATACCAGCGAACTCTGTAATTATTTTTTTCTTTCGTTATCATATTAATTTTCAACCTCACATCATAAAGCTTGTGCTTTCAATATATCTACAGTATATTAATCCAGGAAATCTGCAGAGTTCGCGTTTTATGTTTTGTTCATTTTATTTGATATCATTTTTTTTTTTTTTTGTTTTTTTTTTGTTTATGAACTATTTTTTCTATTATTGGTAAATAAAAGCTCGCATGTGAAGAGAAAAAAAGAATCGGAAGAGTAATGAAAAGCTTGAGAAAAAAAAGAAAAGAAAGAAAGCGAACAAAACTAGTGAAGATATATAACAATTTATAATATATATAATACATAGTAAGAAATCGTGATACGGTTTATATATATATATTATACAATAAACACGTTCACCGTTCGCGTCGCGGGGGTCGAGATCCCATCTGAGATCCAGACTCCCACGAAACACGGATCATCCCCGATTAAGGTTGTCTTGTTTGTATGGTGCGTCCTTAGAGCGCTAGAAGGCCCTTGTGTGGCTTAGCCACCGCATGCATTTATACCTTTAATATATATACATATATTTATATATACATATGTATATATATTACATTATTCTTATATTCATTACGCATATATTTATATACATATATATACAATCCAATTATTCATCTTTTATATACGTATATATAATATATATCCACCACCATTTAATAATATACTCTTTATCTCTATACATTCATTATTATGTATCAAATGCACATAATTATATCAGCCCATAGGATCATTTTCTTGTACATAATATATATACATATACATATATACATACGGGGTAGATACATATGTATTTATGTATATTCAAAACACATGATCGATATGAATTTAATTATTCATTTATTTATCGATCTATTTCTTTTCTCGTAAGTTTTTTTTTTTTTTTACTACTCGACTCTGCTTCGAAAATAATATTTGAATTTTTTAATTTTTTCTTACCAAAAAAAAGGAACATTTTATTTTATGGTCAGCAATTTTATTTCAGTTATTAATTTTATAATTATTTATTAATGTGTCGTATTTTCATGTAATTTCTTCTCTTTTTTATTATTTTTGTTTTTATCCAATCAATCGATTATCGACGATTATTTTTTCGATGTTAATTCTTTTTTCTTTAGCTCTGTGTGCGTGTGCGTGTGGGGCTGATTAGCGGCAAAGAAAATCCCGATCATTTCACCTCACATGCAGTGTGTGTGATAATTATGAATATATTATACATAACACATGTAATACACACAGAAAAATGGAAGTATATACATATATGTATTTTATATTGAATACATATATGTATACATGCATTACCCAGAAATTCATCCCATTAGACGCTAGCTGCTATGCCGCGGCTGCAGAGATGGGCTGCCCGCTGCCATCACTGATAATTTGATTTTTTTTTTATTAATTTTTCTTTTCTTCCATCAATCACAAGTAGAGAAAGAAACTAGAAACGAATAATATGAACCGATTACAAAAAGCATATCACGCGTATGTTCCATAATACCTGACGAATGAAAGGATATATCGATGAATATCTACGTACAATATTTTCAAATCATACAATGGATCAATCAGGCAAAATAAACAATGAAAATCAATCACAGTGGATTTATAATATCCGATGAATTAGGCAGAGTTTTTTGTTTTTTTTAATACCTTTTTTTTTATTCTACGCTGCTCCTACCGCTGCTGCTGAATTTGATATTAATATCGAGTAGGTATCGAGTTACGATTAGGTTCTATGGGTCACTTGATACGTGACTGTGATAACATGATGACAGGAAAAAAACAAATGATACCTAATTTTTCTAGCCTGCGGAAATAGCACAACGAAGACAACGAAGTCCTGTTGATTTGGTTCCGTGCAGGGTGTGAGCTTTATTCTTCGAAGGTTAGAGAATACGCGATAACTTTTGCCTCTGCATAAACTCTGTTCGTAAATTTGTTAAGAATCAAAAATTTGAATTCGAAATGTAGTCAAAATTTTCTTTTTTTGCTTCGGTTCTTTCGTTTTTTTTTTAAATCCTTACACGCCCCATATGATTCGAGAGAAAAAAATTAGAAACAGAAATTTACCTGATGAACGATAATAATTGTTCAAAAAAACGAAAAAAAAAACACAGTAGAATGAAAAAGAGAACAAAAAAGCAAAACCTATGCATAGCAGAGCGGCAGAGGCAAGGGGGTCCCCAAAATATGATATTTTTGAAAAATGAAAATGAAAAGAACTAACAACCGTAAATGATATGGGGAATAATAAAAAGTAGTTGAGGATCAAAACGACAAAGTCGGTTGGTTTTGTTGATTACAGGTCCGCCCGTGGAGGTCGGCGTCACCATGTATGTCCTCAGCATCAGCTCCGTGTCCGAAGTGTTGATGGTACAGTGCCTATCTCACGAATCTCACTTCATAAAGCTCACTCTATCTGTCTACCTCTCTATTTCTCTATATCTCTCGCTCTTCTAATTTATCTCTCTTCTCTCCAATTCTGTCTATCTTTCCGTTTTTTACATCATTTTCCTCCCTCCAAAAATATTCCCAATTTTTTCATTTCCGCATCGCGTTTACGCGTCTTTTATAATTTACAAAATCAAAAAGTCAATGACGATCGCGTTGCGCACTCAAAATCATTCAGAACTATATCGAAAAACTGAAAAACGGTCCAAGCAATTATACTCCGGAGAATCAAAAATTTTCGAATATTTTTCGAACACTCGTACAATAGTTTGACGAATGAATTACAAAACGGATGGGTGAATAAAAATTTGGTTGAATCGAGCGTATAATTTGTTGCTCGGAACGAAGATTTTCGGAACGAATATTTTATTGTTCGAAAAGACTATATTTTTGGTCGTATGATATTATATCAATTCCATCTCGGATACCCGTTACGTGAACGTATATAAGCCGTATCAAACGTCTCTTGTCCGGCAGTCAGCGATCCCCTCAGAATTTAGTGTGATCCCTCTTCTTCGAGCCAACATTATTCCCCTTTCGCCCAACTTCTCCCCCGCCACTCTTTACGCCTCCGCTCTCTCGACATCACTTCTCTTTCTCTTTCTCTCACGCATCTACGTCACTCCACGGTACGTCACCGGATGGCCCATCAAACTCATTCAACCGCGCCCCAGCGATCGACCGCCCTTCTTCCTCCTACCCCCGACACCCCTCAAAAACACCCCCGACCAACAAGTTCTTTTGTCGCCACCGACCCCGATGCTGCCGGCGGAGGGCTTCTTCATCCCTTATATGCGATATACCTCTCTTCCCTGCTCAGCTCTTCACATTTCACCTTCGATCCAAAATCTTGAAATAACTCTGATCTTCCCCCCCCCCCCCCCCCGCTCGCCTTCATATTTTACACACTGCCGAGATTTATCTGAAATTCACGGTTGTTGATCAATGTATAATCGTTATTTGCGGAATTCATTTTTGTCTAATCGGGATTTGAGATAATGGAACCATATTTCCAGGAATGAAGGAACGTGATTTTATTAGCCGGAATCGCGATAGTTTGATTATATTTTTTCTCTTCTTTCAATTAATTGAAATCGTCCGTTTTTCATCCCCTTTCTTTCCGCTCTTGTCCGACTTTCTTTCTATCTCTGTCTATAATCTGTATCTTGACACTTATTCATGCTGCAGTCTCCCTCGACATTTGTCGTCCGTCATCACGCACTCACGCAATTTATTAAACCTGAAACAAAAGAGAAAGAAAATTCCTCTGCAACCTTATATTGTATTAAAAAAAATCCTTTTTTTATTGTATCCCGGTATCCTACCTCATCTCAACACTTGTCACTATCAAAAAAAACCCATCACATATCATTCCTCATGTCTTCATATCAGCGATCAGGCCGCACCGACATCGAGGAAGTTTCTGTTCATATTACATTTCAGAACTTAATAATCGTTTATAATATGAACTTTTGCTTCATTGCCTATTTTTTATCTCGCTCTCTCTGATAATTTTGTGCCAAAAATTCACGAGTGATCGATCGATCTATCGATAAAGGAGATGAGATGCGGAGGGGATGATGATAACGATGATGATGATCTGTAAGCCCGTTGCAGGATGATCTTGATATCTTCTACTGCGAGATTGGTGAGGCCTGGTCGCTCCTGAGGATAAAAAAAAAAAAAAAAGAAATATTTTCGTGTATGTTGGCAGAAAAGACACTGGTGGCCTACTGACTGTGTTTTTTAGCTCGTCACAGCTGTTTGATTGGCTGAACTGTTACAAGGGAACCTTGATACGTTCCACAGTCCGCAAGACCTTGACACCTCGTTATGATTGATTCGTTTTGAAAATTGCGATGTTCCGTTGCATGGCCCCACCCGCGAAGTCCCGCCCTGAATAATGAAAAGAACAAAAACAATATTAAAAATCCAAAAACCGGTTTAGATTGTTATAAAAGCATAATCAAAAATTATATTCGAATAATAATTTTGCCTATCGTTCAATTCTCACAAAAAAAAATGAAATTATGATTTTTACATGGGCTGGGCTTCGCAGGCCAAGATAATAAATAAATAAATATATAAGTATATGTATTTTACAACAAATATACATATAAATATATATTTATAAGATATGGTATAAAATTGTGTATATTATTATTATAATTATATTTCTGTAGTATTTGACTATCGTTCCGTTTTGTACATTCAGCTTCAAAATAATGAAGCCAAAAAATGAATGGAGAGAAAAAAAAAACATCGTTGGTTGAAAATACGTAAGAAAGATCCGCGGAAATGGAAAATGGTATACATATATATATATGTATAGACATCTAAAGGGTGGTTTTGTGGGTGGCGATGACGGGAGAGAAACTTTTCTCGACGAGGCTGTCAAGTCAGACAATACCAGGACAAGATTCTCCAGTGAAAAGAATTCACGTGAAAAAAGATCCGGTGAAAAATCTCGTTTTTCAAATTGTTGCAATATATCTATTTGGTATTGATATAAACACGTGTATAAAATTGATATATATATGTATACATACCTACCTATGTATACCTGAAAACCGAATTAATCGAAACCAAAATTTTGATACATCTACTGCATTATTCGTGTTCGTAAAAAAATTTGTTTTTTTGTTTCTGTCCGCTGCAGACTGATCTGGCATGTATTGTGATATAAATTATATTTTACCAAAAGGCAGAGGGTAAGGATGGATCAAATTTTCAAAAACTGATACGCGTTCCAAAATTATTATTACTATCCATGATTTTTTTGTCCGTTTGGCAAGTTTGGAACTGAATGTATAAGACTGGACCCCAGGTGTTGAGCCCTGTGCGGAAACCAAATCAAGTCGACACTGTCACCTGGGACGTGACTCGCGAATTTCACCCCTAAAATCCTTAAACCCCCAAGACTCAGTCTTCAGCCAAACCCCGCCCCCCGAGCCATTCCTCATCCCCCTCCACTTCCACTTTCCTTTTCCTCCACGGATCACCGCATATTCCTCGCATACACGCAATTAATTTCCAAAGCGCAATTCCGCGGCCAACGAGACAAACTTTATTCACCACCAAACTTACCTCTAAACAACTGCTGCACAAAAAAAGACGGAAGAAAACCAAAAAGAAGTAAAGTTGATTTTTTAGAGGTTTATGACATCGATTTTTTTTAAACCTCACGTTTTTTATCACAAGTGCAGTGGTCTCGATATTTTTGGGATTTCGAGAATCCATAGATAACTCAGCAAAAATCGTTGCTATTTGAAAAAATCACTAATCAAAATATCTATCGATTTTAATGTTTAAATCGAACAGACTTACAAAATCTTGTCAATATCCGAAATAGAGTAAGAAATTTTTGCGAAATTTAATCATCGTTGGTTGTGGAAAATCGCAGTGCGTTTGCGACGGTCATTTCCATGTATATCTCTATTTCCTAATGATCCTAATTCCAAGAATAAAAAAATGAGTATATTTTTTCACACATTACGAAAAATCTCACATAGGTATACCAATATACCTATAGATAATTTCAATATAATTACATGTGCCTTTCGAGTACGGGTCAAATGACTCAAAGTATCTCGTACAACGATGCGATGTCAAACAAAAAACGCCAAAAAAGTGAACTACAAGAAAAAAAACTATATAGTATATACACAGCAAATGGAAACTAAAATTCTCTATCATTGTCAGTGTGTGCAGTGCGCTTCAGGTCGCTGCCGCGTCATCTGTGTGCTTATGGAATGACACCTATATAAGTGTTTGTACAACGAATCGAATAATTCTATGGATTGAAACGAAAATTGTACGGTTAGGTTTTTTTTTGTTTATAAATATTGAGGAAGGGATGAAAAAAAAAGACACTAAAAGAGCGCGGAGGTAAATCGATTCGATCCAAAGACGACGCGATTCGTATAAAGTGTGTGCTTTCATTATTATTATATATAACAATCACATAATTATATTATGTTATTATAAATCTTCAAGTGAACGCTGTAGAAATTCAACTGCTTGCTTGCTTTCACAAAAACGCTTTAGAAAAAAAAAGAAAAAACCATACAACGTATGACAGAAGAATATCAGAAACGCTTGACGTGCCTGAATTTGCCTGCAGTGTGTGCCTCCCGTATCCTTTCATCATTCACACATTATGAATATATATGTATTGGAACGTAAGATATTAGCTACACATATATAATTATATTTTCTCATTTTTTCTTTCATTTCAATCAATCGATTCTACCATATAATTATATATATATTCACGTTTGAAACACCTGAAAAGGAGCAAACAAAACACACAAATACCAAACCAACCAATGAGGTACAAACACTGTGATACAACGAAACGGTATTATTTATTATCCATTTTTTATTCGTTTTTTTTTTCGAAATAATACACAAACACACTAAATCAACTCCATATCTATTCCGTAAGTACTTCTTTATAAGTATATGGTAGGTAATATAATTACATAAGTTTATAATGTTCCTATAATTTATATTCTTATGAAAGTTTGATATACGTTACAGTCGTACTCTATACGTAAAAATGCACGATGATAACCTATGTATAACAGGTAAAAGCTCTGCAGATCTACAAAAACTCAGGTACATAAATTGATTTCAGTTGAATTTTTAAAAAAGAGAAAATAGAATGAAAGAAAGGAAAAAATCCACGTCCAATTTCCCAATCTCACGTACGTACATACGAGTATACGTATGCGGAAATATGATGCTCATTATATGCCAAGTATAGAAATACTCCGAGCTTAGTTTTATCGTGAAAGCAAAATTCATTCACAATATGCGATAACGTAGCGAAAATTTCGGCGAATTTTCAACTCACAGATTAAAAAATACACCGAGATCCGATAATTTTATCTGCCCGACTAATGCCACAGAATCAATGGGCGCAGGTGTGATTTGGAAAGAGGTAGAGAAAGGGAGAAAAGATGAAACGATGATGAAGTGAAAAATGAAAGAGAGAATTGATAAAAAAAAAAAAAATTATATCACAGAATGTTGAAAAAATGAATGAAAGAATGTCGAGTATACATAAAATCTGAGAACATGCTCAGCATTACCGGTTCAAGTCTGAACGATCTCGAGTAACGCGAGCGAGTGTTCTTTACGCCTTTATATAGGACATGCGGCGATACAACTGGGAGAGAGAAGGGAATAAATAAAAAAAAAGGAAGAAATAAACAAAAGTGGAGGAGAAACGTAAGGATCATATGCCGGTGAGTTACGTTATACTCGCCATAGTTAAAAGTGTCTAGGCTATACAGAGCTTGCGGAGGAGAGGAGAATAAGCGAGGAACCAGAAATTTCGAAGAGCTCTGCTCCGCAGGAGGACGTCCTGGGCATCGATCTCAACCCCCATTTCTCTACCCCGACCACCCGCACCCTCCCTACGCCCTACTACTCCCCTCGTAATCTCTCCTCTCATTCTTATCCTCGTCCTTTTACTCTTCCTTTTCCTTTTCCTCTTCCTCTTCCTACGAACCAAGTATAGCTCTTCTCTTCTTTCTCCATCTCATTTTACTACCTACAACTTTGCAGTTCTATGTAGATGTCATATATATTCGTGCATATATATACATAGATTTGTACATACGTATAGGTCTTGGGGTAACATTTTGCGTAGGTGGAGGTATTTACAGACGCACTGGTTACGTTTATACGCCAACCCTTATACACTTCCTTCCTGAAACCCTCTACGTTTCGTCTACCGCGTACTCTATTATACCCTCAAATTTTCTACGTTTTGACGTCGTGTATTATGTACTTTAGATTTTTTGTACCCCAGAATCTGGTAGGATGATTGAAAAGTGTTGAATGAAAATACCACGACTCCATTTTCCTTGATATTGAACAGTGCAGGAATCATCAAGTTTTAGATTTTCCCCCTTTTTATTTTCTTTCGTTTTTTTTTTTCTACCGGAAGGAGAGCCGTATGGACGTCGCATATATAACACTTATAACAGGAGAAGTATATGAACTCGAGACTCTAGCCCATCTACAATCGTAAGGGGTTTCTCTATAGAAAGTGGAGATCGATGAGAAATGCGTACGTTCCGATAATTCCAGCGGTTCCGGTCATTCCGGGCTCCACTCTGTTCTTTCCCTTCTCTCCTCTCCGGCCAACCCTGTAGCACCGGAAGCGACGCTGAAAAAAAAAGAGATTTACAAAATCTGAAACCAAAAAAAAAAACAGACACGCCTCATACTTTCGAGCATCGTCCCAAAAATCAATTCTCAATAACGAAATGGAAAATGGGGACAGGTGAAAAAAGCGATGAGAAAAAATGAAAATCTGGAAGCCCTCGAGGAAGCTCGAGACTTTTTCTGTCGCCAATATATTTTTGAAAACGCACTAGACTAGATATAGGTTGCACGCATAGCACCATCTCGGGAACCGCGAAAACTTTCGCGTCGTTCGTTGAAGGGATTGGCAAGCGCGTATAAAGACAATAAGACGTAGAAATAGGTAAGTAAAGTACGTCGTACGTAGCCCATACCACTACGTACCTACGTACATACGTTACACACATCGGGGAGGCCGCAGTGCGCCTGGATTGGCGCCAAAGAGGACAGCTTGGGGGGATTTCTAAGTCGTATTCTGCCTGGTCTACGACAACCGTACGACCATCTTTTCCTATGAGATAGAAAGAGACGGATTGAGATTTAGTCAGTGGCGTCCAAAACCAACCGCCCGACAACATCCGGAAGAGTTATCGCCCGGACGTGTCCTCGGCAAATACTTCTACCGCTGCACAACCGTACTTCGTCCACCACCTGCATATAAGCAGGACCACTCAAATCGTTTGGCGTCTACGATAACGAAAAGCTCGTAGAATCATCGCAAGTTCTTTTTTCTTTCGTCTTTCTCATTCTCTTCTATCTCTCGAGGCCATTGCCTCGCGAAGTTAATAGATTCGTTAGATGGAGGTAAATTTTCTTTAAAAATTCACAATAAAGAAAATTAAGTGATTGTTATATTCGACATCTGGCATTTCCTCCCTCAGTTTTTTCTACGTTTCGGAAGATAATAGCGGTAAAAATAGATAAATCGAACCAATATTAATTAATGGCATCCCACGCGCGACTTTTTTACGACCACTCACCCCGACTTTCGTCGTTGACTGGAAGGCGTTATTATATGTAACTGCGTATATTACGTATACATAGTTTAATTCAACTCGACTCATTAATTCATTTAATTCACCCTTCTTTTTCATACCTCGAATAACGTGTCATTAAATCCCTGTATTTATTGCTAGAAAATTTATCAGCGTTGAAAAAAAAGAAAATTTACCATCCGAAGATCAGGGTGAGAATAACGAATGCAGGAAATAAAAAATGGATTCGACTAGTGTCTAAAAAATTACATTATTTCCCCAAGAATCGGTAAGGGTGGATCTTTTCATAAATAAAATTACAAAGCTCGAAGTATTTCATAAAACCAAAGTGGATTATGTATGTCCCATCCAATCTATAAGGGGAAAAAAATTAAGATTTAAATGGAGGCCAAAATCAAAAGAACGTAGATTAAATTTGCGCTTCTAGATTACTTGAAATGTAATCATCGTGCTATACGCCCATTTGGCGTGGCACTCGTCTTTTCGCGCATTATACGACGTCTTTTTGGTTCCAGCTGTACGATAAAGTATGTATACGTATAATTATGCATACATCTATCGTATGTATGTACGTACTTACGTAACCCGGATTTTAATCTTTCCCCTTATCTCGGAGGTTATAAGCGAGAGCTAACAACCCTCAATTTCCTCTCTTTTCGCCCAATTCCCGTAAAACAAGAGGAAAAAAAGCTCAATGTAAAGAAACTTTCGTTGAATGAATACGAAAGAAAAAAGAGTGTAGAGAAAAAAAAAGAAATAAATAAATAAGAAGAAAATTACTGAAGTGTACGCTGCAGGGTGTCAAGAAATATATAAGTAAGTTGAAATTTATAAAAACGCATCATGTGCAGCAACGGTACGGCTTTTCACATCATAGTATACCAGTAAACTACAGGCGAGTCGCGGAGCTGAAGATATTATATTTATATATGTGTATATGTATATAGTTAATATATATATTTATACATATGTGTAATAATATCGCGCTCCACAGACCTAGATTTTAGAAAGAGAAATAGCTGGATGACTTTGACTGACTGCAGAGCGCTCGTTTTAACGTATAGGAGGGCTGTGTTAAAATAAAAAGTAAAAATACATACATATATATTTTTTATATATATGTATATATGTATACATGTACATTGCGCTGTTTGCCTCTGGCTACGTTTTGAGCGATGAGCTTTAACTTGCGCCTAAAAGCTTCGCTTAGGGGTTTCTAGAAAGCTCGAGAACGATTCCCCTGCAGATGATCTACCTAGAATCCAAAACTTGTTACATAATATCCACATCTATTCATCATAGATTACACAATTTACACGGATACATATTCTCCAAATTTTCACCAACACTTTGCATTTTTATGATATGGTAAAAATCCTACTAATTACACGACATCTTTATCAGGATTTCTGTACAAAATTCACTTATTACCAAAATTACGGAAGTAACTTGTCGTAAAACAGAAAGAAAAAAAGAAACATGGTAATAATCTGAATCACACATCAATTCAATACATAATGACTCATCTCTCATTGATTGTTGTTTGAAAATATTTAACAAGAAAAAGACAATCAAAGGGAACAACCAATTATGGAGTCCAAATAAAAATTGAAGAAGAAAGCATGCGGGAAAGCATATGTATAATTTTTTTTACAATTTTATTTTTGCATCTTCAAGATTATGTGAATTATACGTAAGAGTTTATTTGTTCATGTATCAGAAAAATCGAATTGTTACGAGTAACCGTAACAACTGCATGATCTGAGCGGCTTGCATGCGTATATAAAATAAATACCTATTTGTAATTAAGTATTATAACATACACGAATACCTTGTGTATTACATATTATACAATATGAATATCGTAGAATGCTGCAACCCCCGGTATAAAAAATTGACCCTGAAAATTCACACAACACAACCCATCTTTTTATATACATTATACATAAATCTCTCATTGTCTGTTGGTTATATTACCAAAATCCTGGCTGCTTTTTGAGCCATTTATTCTTATTTTTCGATTTATTGATTTTTGATTTTCTTTTACTTTTCATTCTCTTTCCCCTGATCCTGTAACATCCTTTATCGTTTAATATCGTTGTCATTTTGTTCGTGTATACGTTATTAAAGACACCTAGAGGTGAAACGTCATCATTTGACAGAATGCACAGACTCTGCAATTTTTCTATTGCCGTATAATTACACGATAATTATTGTATACCCAGCTTTGCTAGTAAAAAATTATTTTACAAAGAACAGATCGAAATTGAGTCTTTGGTTTTTCGATGCGAGACGAACTTCCGATTACAGATGTAATTCATGAAAATTTGAATTTACCTGTTTCATCCCCCTCTACAAATAGCGAGGCATTGAATATTTTTTTGAATACCCTGTAGAATAGGGAGCGTAATAAAAAAATCCAACAAAATTTTATCGATCTCGTATCAAGTTGATGGCAGTCGAGCAACGCTGAATCGTCTCGATAAAATTGTATTGTCCAGATACCACGTACTAAACTCCTAACCGCTTTTTATCTTATCTTATACGTAAGAAAAACAACCAGCTACTATATTATCTAAAATTCACCTAAGACGCCAATAATTTCTTATCCAAAAACTGCTACGAGTCTTCTCCTAGTGTGAACTACACCAAATTTCATACCACAATAGATTGTCTTTCGGATAAATTTGAGCATTTTTTTTCTACCTCGCTGAAATAAAACTATCCTAAGTGCTACAGTAGCGAACTTACAGCGAAGGATGTTTAATCTTGGCGTCACTTTACAGTTCACAGCATCGTACAGTGTGCAGTTAAGTAAAGGGTGGTAAAGGGTGTTGCTTATATACTCGACCTGAGTCACGTGATATTCAAATACTACCCTATATACCCCGCTACCTTTCGCGATCCTCTTCTTTTAAATGCAGCTTAACCTCTTAACTGCTAAAAGCTGTTTTGTAAGCGACTGCCATCTTCGGTTCCTATTTATATTTTTTTTTTCTACAAAGCCTCATTTTTAGTCGGAATACGTGACTCACGATAAACCAAAGACGATCAGAATTCGAGAATATCTCCTACTTGAATATATAATTATTCTCTCCCTTGTTTGTGAATTAAATTTTATTTTTGAGAGCATTTTTGTTTTCATACATACACTTATTGTTTCTCTTCCAATCTTCATCATTTTGTATAAATTGTTTTTTTTCTTTTTCTCATTTATAATTAAACTAATAAAAATAGAAATACGTATTTGCGCGATGACTCCTCACGAAGATGATTATAACAATCGTGTGAATCGATTGATATTTTTCAATTCAATTCTAATTTTACCGAGTCTGATGAAAATCAAAAATAAACTCTGTCGATCAACTCGGTTTTCGCATCATTGATATAACCAGCTTCGCTTTACATCCCACGTTCGATAGGCAAAAAAAAAAAAAAAAATTAAAAAAAAAAATAAGAAATGATGTTAAAAATTTGTCTAATATAAAATTATTTCTGTTTGTCCTCTGTGACATGTATAGGACTTTACGCTGGATTTTTACTTTCGTCAATTCTGGAAAGATCCTCGGCTCGCCTTCAACAAGTGGGAAGAGGTTGAAACTCTGAGCGTTGGTTCGGAGTTTATAAAAAATATCTGGGTACCAGATACGTTTTTTGTAAACGAAAAACAGTCCTACTTTCACATCGCAACCACCAGCAACGAGTTCATTCGCATACATTACTCGGGCAGCATCACGAGGAGCATACGGTGAGTGTAAAAAAAAAAAAATTCAAATCGTCAAATATTGTATTCTAAAAATTGTTGGAGGGATTGAAAATGCGCAAAAATAAAAATTGGGCACATCTATTATTCAAAACACGAAGTAGTAACGTTTGCGAGTTCCGTTGCGCAGGGTGTTAAATGTTAATATCTGCAGCTACACAACAAACAACGTCGCTCATCCCCGTTTGTTACAACCCCGTAACAACATCGCGCGAAATGTGTGTGTGTGACACGGTGAGAGGGAGGGAAAAAGCTCTGCTTCGTGACGTCCGGAGCCAACTGTACAATTTAAGTTAGATATGCATGGCCCCTGAATATAGCCGTGTGGCGTTAATACGAGAACACTTCAGCGACCGTTGGGAACTGAAAGCTTCTGCTTCTGCTGCTCACAAACAGGAACACCTTACGTATGTACGATATACCTCGGCACGATGAAAAAAGGGATGAAATTACAGCTGGCACGTCACAGATACAGCAGAAGAATGACGTCACGATATTCCGAGCTCATTGTCTCAGAACCCACTCAGCCCTCTCGGCTTTTTTTTCTCCCTTTTATTCTTATTTTTCTTATCACAAAACATCAAAGGATGAAGGATGAAATTTGGGAGGTCGACCCCGCGTCGCGTCGGTTTGCAAAACGTCAGCCATGCGTGACGCGCGTCACGTACCCCAGAGCTTGCGCATTTTATATACTTTTATACATACATACCTCAATATATGGTATATATCGACATACCCAAAAAAAGATGCTAGTAGAACGATAGATTTTCTTTGTCTTTTATTTCCTTTATTCGTCCGTTGTTCTCCTCCTTCTTCATTCATTCGATAATATGTTTTTTTTCTGTTTTTTTTTCATGTGATATATTAGTCGCCCTGGGGGTTTATTATTTTCTATATACCCGAGGGCACGTTATAGTCGCATGTTCGCGTCAACAAGTTCGAAGAGCGACGACCGCGCGGTCTTGTATACTTACACAAGTATATATCTATATATATATTACATGAATATTTGTGTACATAGACTGTGATGTGCAGTATAACGGACGGGAACAGTCGGGTGCGAAAGACAGACGAATGACATCGGATAAGATCAAAGAACCACTTTTGAGTTCAAGAATTTTACATCTTGTCAGTTTCTACAAACCCTCTTTCGAACACTACCCTTAGATTTTATACTTTTAATATGTTGACGCTGCAGGGCCATTTCGTGCACCGTCAGCCACTATTTTCCACTATAATCCACATATTTGCGGGATAAAAAATGTATCCTTGACTCAATCTAATATCATAATCTCCTTCTGAGATTTCAGCATTTTCTCATTGCCATTCGGTACAATATTTTACTCAGTTTATTTTTATGTTTTTTCATTTATTTATTCGTCTCTACGATGTTAACAATACGCAGCGATTCATGAGCTCTATTCATCCTTGTGCCTGACATCATACTCGCCAAACTCATGTATCCCATTTCCCATTCCACTTTTTCCTCAATTTATTCTTTTCCCACCTCAGTTTCTTTTTTGTTTCCACTTTCTATTTTCGCATCCCCTATGGGCTGTAATGAATGTTTCGCGTTTTCGCATCATATTCCAAACGGTACGTACATGTATACGTGCATATAGGAAACACCAGAGTTCAAAAGTAAACTATTCATGTTTGTCGGTGTATATTGTACCTGTATTTCTCTTCTACCGGGAAAATATTATCCCACATGCGTGTTACGTCACTAATCTGACTAACGAATTCTCAGGATTCGCTCGTTAGGATCTTCAGGGTTTTCAAAATTCTAATAATCGTGAGGAAAAAGGAAAAAAATACTCAATGCATATGTTAGCTACAGTATAACAGGACTAGGAACACGGTAGATTTTTATCACCAGATCACCAGCAGACCAATTAAATTCATCCGCGTTGTGTACATTTTACTTCTGTTATTGCTAGTTTCTTTTTTCTCTTCTCATAAAAAAGCTAATTAGGAGGAAAAATTTTTCAACATAATATTTTTACCACTGCAAATTAAGCGCACGTATAATCCCTTTGGTTAATCTGGACACAGTAGTAAAAAAAAAGAAGATGACAATTTTTATTTCACTGCAAGCGCGCAGGGTGCTGCAGTTGGGTTAGTATAATTGTAGTGCGGTATAATATATAGAGATTAGAAGTAGGTAGCAGAAAAAAATTAACAGTAAAAAAAAGGAAATCCGAATATAATGCAGGACAAAATGAAAGCAAAGAAAAAAAGAAAATGAATGCAGTTGAGTAGAGGGAAAAATGGGTAGAAGGAAAAATAATTATTCTAGTAGGTGGAACAACCGCTGCAACGATTATTGTATGTACCCATCATATGCTGCAAGTACGCGCACGCTTTAATAAGCGCTGATGGGCTTGAAACTGTGCACAGCATATTTTAAATGGACCTATACAAATCCTACGTACGCTTACTTTTTTCCAATACGTATACCATGGGCTCTAGCTTTAGGAGTGGGCCGAAATTGTATCATTTCTTTGTTTTTTCAAAACTTGCAGTTTACCTCATTCTTCAAGGGTTCACCAAGCCGGAATTTATTCCCAATTTTTACAGATTTGATCAGCCTTCCTGTTTTTTTTTTTGTTTTTTCTTTTTTGCAAACTTCGTTTCCAAGTGACTGCATTCTATTTTCAGCTTTTACTTTCATTTTTTGTCTGTGAATGGATTTTTTTCTGTTCGAACTTGATATTTCAGTAAAATCCAAAAGTTTCAATAGGGCTTCCGACGGATCAGGCTCGCCATATTTTACAGAATTGAAATTGCTCCAATTCAAATGCATTAGACGAGTCAGATTTGAAAAAAAAACACACGGAAAAAAAACTTGATTTCAGTCCACCAAGCTACAAAGGACTTGTTTGCTCTACATATACACAGGTGTATATAAATATAAAACAAACGGGTTGTGTAACAGGAACAAATACGTTAAACGTGGATGTATACGTCAAACATTAGATTACGTTATAAACTACTGCGCAAACAATAAAGCTCTCAACATCGACTGATTTAGTGTATCAGGTATATCGCTTCGTTGGGGTGTCGTTATTCGTTATAATTTATCCATTATAATTTATGCAATCAATCAATGAATTAATATTCACGCAGGTAGAGATATGCGGGATTGCCTAACTGATACGCGATGTACATATGTACGTGCATTTCTATGTATGAATAAATAATCAGCGAAGAATAATGATGACCAATGACCACGTAGAGTCGTACGTTTATGTGATCGTCATTGGTCACTGAATATTCAATTAATTGTACATTATATCGCATGAATCTATCCATACGGTGTGCTTATCGTAACAAATACACCAAACAGCAATGCGAAAATAAACTTTCGCAGAAAATTGTACTAATCAATTCTCACTCATATCTCTGTTTCAGTTTAACAATCACAGCCTCGTGTCCAATGAACCTACAATATTTTCCAATGGACCGACAGCTCTGCCATATCGAGATTGAAAGTTGTAAGTAATTATTTTTCATACTACTTACAATATTGATAATAACGAACCAAGAACTATACTTTACCACGAACAAAAAAAAATTAGATATCAACAATATTGCGGCAGTCATCCCGCTATAATAATTTTTATGTGGCACAAATATAATATTCGAATACATCGGTTCGATAACCATAATGACAATAATGATAATAATAATAATAATAATAATGGCGCGTTCCGATATTTTTCAAACAATATGCGAAATCAAAAAAACGTAATAAAAAGCTTCCTTTCGAAACCAGTAGAAAATAAAAGCAAATCGAATGGAACTTTTGCTCTAAAACGAAAAAAATCGTCGCGTTGATTATTATTGGTTATAAAATCAATATAAATAAATACATCGACGAATATACGTATAATAACTAAAGATAGAATTTATTTAACGCGATCGTGGTATTTAATATTGTACGTTATGTATATTCCTGTTGATAAAACATGACTAAAATATAACGCTCGTGTAAATTTGATTTCGTTTGTACATACGTTATTATTATAGAGTAATTGTAAAATATTTCACGTTGTTATATCGATTATTCGGACATTAAATTTCATAACTGTGTATCTCTACAAGTAAGCTGTATCTGATTTATACGAAATTTCAAGTATAGAATTACAAATCACGTTCGTACTGCAGATGAGTTAGTATTATTTGTTCAAAGATTTATAGGTTTGTACAATAGATACCGCGGGACGCGACGGGATGATTTTTCAATAGTTACACGAGTCTAATTGCAATTATAAATTAATGAAGTCGATAAGAAAATTATTTAAACATATAGACAAAATTCATATGCGTAGGTAAATATTTAATACGTTTAATACACAAGAGAAATAGAACCCGGGCCTTTTCACTGACGCGCAACGTAACCCTTTAGCGGTAATTGAAAAGCCTACTTGAAAAATCCCCCATTCAAGCTTGAACGCGAACGCAGTTCGTTCGCGTTTCTTGGAGTCGGATATATACGTATAGTAGAAAATGAACCAACCAGACGAACTCACCCTAAGCGCAGGCATTACCAAATGAGACGACCTACATAACATATACTGAACATATATAGAAGTATATGTAATACTCTACACATATATCATTTTAGTCACACACTTTGCCTTTGATTTTCAACGCACACATTCTGTACCGAACTTGTTTTTTCAGACGGACAATTTATTCGCTACTTAAATACAAATCACTCGTCGGCGTGTCTTTCGATCGTAATTATAATTTATGGGTTTTTAATAGATTATGAGGTGTGGACATCCTTTTTTTTTTGGTCCCATTGATATAAGGTGTGCAACGATTTGTCGACATCTGATAAAACTCGTTCACACCTCATAATCCAATTAGGGGTCGGCATCCCTTTGCAGTGATCTCGGGCATTTAAGTACTTCCAGGTCGAGATTTTTTCTCGGAATTTCTATGTAACCGCAAAATAGTACATATATACGAAGTCGGTGGTTATATGGTACGGTGGTACACTCAGGGAATCCGATTGTGTCCCATTTTGCCATACTAAAGTCACTAAAGCATAGGCTTCTAGTCCATAATCATAGTCACTCGAGTAACTTGAAAAAATCGACACCAAAAAATTAATTACTTCTTTTCTCGTGACAATTTCTTTATTCAATTTTCAGCTTCACGATAATTCACACCATTTTTTCGTCTCATTCCGTTTGAAATCCAACGGAAATTTCATCGGACACTACAATTTCGCGTAATTTTTAACAAAAATAAAATTTTTCATTGTTTGGTTCACATAAATATACTGCAATTTAAATCAAAAACCAAAAGCACTGAAAGTAAAAATTACAAAAATAAATTTAATATCTAAATGAATAAAACTGGCGAAATTTTCAACCTGAAATGCTGAATGATACTGCAATCACATATAGGATTATATACAATTAATCTACGATATTTCTATTCTCTCAAATTCAAGCTTTATCTACCCAATTTCTAAATTCCCCTATATCTAAAAAAATTTCTGGCTCTCTGATATCCTCCCCGATGTTCATAATCTCTACGATTCTCTCTCTCTGTCTGTCTTTCTCTTTCTAAAGTCTCTCTACTCTGTCTATCCTGCTGTATTTCAAAAAAAAAATTTGTTTTGATTTGGTTGAATTATTTTTCTTCCTGGTGTGACCTGTACTATTCAAGCACAGTGTGCAGCCAAGAGCACCAAAAACAAGCTTATATATTACAATTATACATACTGAATTTTATATATATATTTAATTTTTTAATCAGGCATCACTTTACAATACGATGACGTCACTTAAAATCACGCCTTATACGGCGACGTGTGGCACGTGTGACGTCATTAAATTATGCAACGCTAATGTATATACTATAGTTTAATTAAACTTTTTCGCAAAGTTCAATAAAAAGAATATATATAGATATATAAATAGTATATCAACTATTGATTAAAAAAAAAAAATTAAAAAATATAATTTTCCGCCAGATACACGGAATCTATCGATTGTACTGCATAAATAATATCATACGGTTGCAGACCAAATACCGATTTTTTTCCGTATAAATTATATATTATGTATATATGTCATTTATTCGTTTTTTTTTGTTTTTTTTACTTTTGTTTTCTGTCTTCTTGGCATGGCCTTGGAAAAGAAAAACTTTACAACAATAATGATGATAATATTAATAATAATGATAACGATAATGTACAATAAGTGAAAAATTTATTGGTTACGAAGGGTCCTCCTCAACTCACGAGTGCCACACACCTCCTTATATACTTACCACACCGCAAAAAGTTGTTTGATTATTTTTCATTTTTATCGTTTTTCATTTATTTGTCTTTTTATTGTTATAGTTTTTTTTACTCGGCCAATACGTAACCCTAATCATCACCTATTCGTTATACGACGTATAGAAATTGTGGTGATTAAATAAATACAAATCGCAACGTTCTATCAAACTTTTTACCTCCTTAATTGGCAATCTGTTGGAAAAAAAAACATGTGTTGGCTGAGAAAAAAAAATCATTAAAAATGGAAAGCAGAAAAAGAATGAAAAAAAAAAACCAATTTGTGCAGCAACGAGTGTCCCACCACACCACTAGTATTGTATTATACTTTTTATTAATAATGTTTATATACCCATATATCGATAAAAATCAATCAATTTTAATTTCAATTAATTTTTTTTCTATTAATTTGTTAATATTGTACACGCATGTATATACAATGTACGTATATACTAGGTGTATGTATGATGTACAGGTAAATCTGAATACCTGCACCACAGCGATGATTATAAATAACATAAATTATTGAGAAGATTTTTTGTCTCATTTCCATATATTATACGTACGTGTATATATCATGTGATATGATTTTGATAATTTATTTGAAAATAATAGCAATTAATCACGATACGCAATTATACATATATATTATTATTATTATACATATGTGTATATAGGACCTCCTTACCATAGCACTGAGCCGCGTGTTCAGGGATGACGGCCGACGACGGCCCGTTCATCCTTTATTTCTTCCGGAGGGACGAAAGTCGAAAATAAAAATCGACAAAGGTCGAACCGAATCCTGACGCATTGTGCATCTAGCCGGTGCATGCGTATATACATATATACCGTTATTTATTAGACGAAGAAAACAGAATCTGTTCCTCTAAAATTTGTCATTTTTTTTCTCTTTTTTTTTATCTAATAAAATATTCGTTAATTTTTTTGTGGTATGGAAGACAATAGAATATAGAATAGAATTACAAATGCATAAATCGGTAGATCATATTGTAGATATTGCTGTATAGATATTATATTCCATTTACTATGTGTACATAGATTTTTGTTAAATATAGTTTAGCATGAAGCGCATGAAATTAAATATATTTAGATAAAGGAAAGCGGGTTTATTCCCAAAAACAAAAATCACTTTTGCATAGGCTTGTCATTTTTCATAAGTTAGGGTAAAATTTTCGCGATGAATCAATCTTGAAGAATTTATTTATTTTCTTCCTCCTCGTGAAAATCGAATAAAATCTGAACTCGATGTAGAGACGCGAGCATCGAGAAGTGATAAATGCTTATTCAATTCAATTCTATCCGAAATATTTCTAGCTATAGTTTATACGTACATTTGACCACCTGCGGGGGTTTGCATGGCTTCATGCAACCGTATAAAAGTTGAGGTTTCTTAATTCGTGTTCCGTAGGTAAATTCCACTCTCTTATAAATATAGATACGTAATTATACGCGTGTAAAAAACCCGCGTTATTTTCGAATCTGAACGCGTTAGTAATATATGAACTTTGGAAAAATTATCGTTATATTCATATACGGCAGGAGATAAAATCCACTCATCCGTGAAAGGCTATTTTATTTTTATCCTACTTCGATTTATCGAACATCCTTACCATATATTATGAAAAAGAAATCTTTGCAAAGAAAATGATAGCGAAAAAAAAATATCGAATATTAAGAGTATCCCACTCATCTCCTATTGTTTCAAGTATTTTTCATTCTCGAACTTTGAACTTTGAACTTTTCCGATAATACCGACACGAATATCCAATCAAGCTTATTTTTTATCTAAGTTTAGACAAAGTCATTAGGTGTTGTAGAATTTTTTTTTCGCACTTTTATCGCAAATAACACCCAATAAAACAGGGGCGCAGCCATAATCGGTGTATGTATCACATACACTGGTGATGCGTATGTGTATAAAATAGGTAAAAAGATGACGTACATATATCGTCTCGATACACATATAGAAGCATGACGTCACATGTATTTTACGCTCGCTTTATCGATACTATAGAATTATTACTATATCAGTAGCTAAAAGACACGGTGTAACGAATTGGATTTATTTTGACTAAAAAAATGTCCAAAATCTTTTTTCAATCGTCCTCGATAATGTTAAATGTATTTGGCTCGTCAAAATATACCTAGCTCGTTACAAGGTGAGTCAATCGCATTACGCTGATAATTTTTTAAGTCGGATACGTAATAGTAATTTAGTGTTTGCATCACCATGCCTTTTAGTCACCATTCACTGCTTTAGGAATGCAATATTCAAAAAAAAAAAAGAACAGAATAATAATTTCTATCTCTCTTCCTATTATCTTTATATTATGTCTACTGTTCTTTCTCTCATATTTATCTTCATCTCAATATCCATATATCTATCAGATCTATCTTTCTATCCATCTATCTATTTTTAATGAATATATTATCTTCTTTGTTACTTTAATAGCATATCTACTCGCATTCCCATGATTGAGTAATCCTGTTATACATATTACTATTTACTAGTTTATTACTGTACTATGACTAAAATTTCCATTATACGTACGGTATATTATTAAATCCATAGAGTATAATACAGTATTTTTCCTAGTTTACTATTCATTTTTAGTAAATCTAATTTTCTATTTTTTCTTTTAGATGAATCAAAAATATAATCGATTAATTTCAAGATATATTTGATACCTGTTTTACAAAGGTATTACATAAAAAAAACATCAAAAATAAAGTTAATCAAATCCGAAGTATAACAATCATATTTGCATCGTATGAGGAAACGTGCACACGTAATCAATTATATTTAATTCATGGTTTGATATAAAACTTTACGAATTGTTATATTCTAATAATTGGACGATTGACCCAAATTTTTCACGTACAGAGATCTACACTGTAATTCAATTGTCACGTGTGCACGAAACCTTATCGTTCAAATCAAATCACCATTAATAGCACCGCGACATAGCGAACATGGTTAAAATGCATTCGGATTACCTACTATCTCGTTCGGTGTGCACAACGGCAAAATCCAGATTGAGTTCCAATTTCATGATTTCTTTGAAGGCGAAAAACCGGGATGATTCCGGATAAACTTGAATTATAAACATTTCAAGTTGCAAACTTGGAAATGTATTCGGAATAAATTTTTTCCTGCATTTTGAAAAGTTCTTAGTTTTTGCAAAATGAAAATGTTGGGTTAAAGGTATTGAAATATTTTGAACTGACTTGGTTTTGAACTCGAGACTCTAACGATAACTTCATCGTGCTATTATCGACAAATCCTTATATGGTACAATTAGATCCGAATAAACATGTAAGACATATTCGCTATGAAGGTGCACGCGATCGAATGCCATAATTACATTTCTTGATCCTGGAATGTAGTGTAATGATTGTAACCTCCAGTTAAGTTTTCCCAGGAATGTTATCTTACATCCCTTATTATTGCATAGGGTGTTCACTTTTGAAAATCTTGAATCCCTAAATGCTCCGGAAAGAACGCCATAAACCGAAAATTCTTTCGAATAAAAATTGTAGAATTTCGCGAGTCTCTTCGGATCAGCATATTGATTTTTGTTGGGTCCGGTGAGAGCTGATTTTTTTTGTACAAAAGCTCCATTTTAGTCATTTTTTTCCTGCAATAAAAAACTAGCGTTCGTCTGTTGAGCCTCCGAAAATTTTACAACTCTCATTCGGAAGATTCTTCGATTGATCGCGTCGTTTTCAGAATATTTTTTTCAAACGGTACACCCTATCCATAAAATTATTCGTATATACATTAGAAAACCAAAGACCCTTAAGTATACAACCAAATGCTCGAAGGAATTATTTAAATCTCAAATAAAAAACAATAAATTCGAGGAAGGATTTGCATCGTTCACGATCTGTGATTTTGGATTACCTGCAGAAATAATTAAAAGTATCCAGAAATAAATTCGAAAAATTCGCGACACAGAAAAATGAGATCCTCTCAAGCATTTGCAGTAAAATTGACTCGAAAATTCCCACCCTTTCCAAATAAAAAAGCCCACCTGGCCCCTTAAGTGTTTTTAACTGTAAGTTAGAGTGGAGATTTTTGTGTTTTGTTCTCTTGGCAGTTGGATACACAATGCGCGATATTCGGTACAAATGGAACGCAGGCCTACAATCGGTCGGCATCTCGAACGAAGTGGAACTCCCCCAGTTTCGTGTGCTCGGGCACAGACAACGACAGACTACTATACACCTCTCAACAGGTAGATATCCTCGTTTGTCGTCCTCCTTTGAAAAAAAAGGGTCTAAAAAAAGAAAAACTAATTCTAACAGAAAGACAACCACACGTTCCCTTGATGATGATGATAATAATAATAATAATAATAATATGCAGACCCGCGACACACTTCACGTCACGCAACAAACACGCTCTCTATAATATTCACCGTTTGTGTTGTTTTATTTGTTTTTTTTTTCAATTTGATTTGGTTTTTCAGTCATTCCGAATCAGAGTGCTTTTTTCATATCCTTCACCGAAAGCACCGTAATCGATAACACGCAAATAATAGGGGTAAGAAATCGAATTTATTTCGAACAGAAAGTAAAAAAAAAAAGACCCATAGAAAGGCAAATATTTTAAAACGATACAACGACGTCTGACAGCCCTTTGATTGAATATCCTTTGTCCCGAAAGCCTTGAATCGATTATTTATCTACTTATTAATTAAATGCATCGTATTTTGTTTTATTTGTATTATTATTTCGCGGAGAGTTTTCGTAGATGTTTAAAAGGGTGTTGTGGGACGAAAGTATGAGGCAAGGTAAGGTAAGGTAAGGGTAAGGTTACAGGGGCATATGAGGTAAGGAAAGGTAAGGTAAGGTAAAGTAAGGTAAGGTAAGGTAAGGTAAGGTGAGTCGTGGAGGCCCCCTCGAAGCCGCGAGGTGCCGGAAGGTACTTGCCAACACCATCGGGGGTCTCTCTATCTATTTTCAGTCGGTTACACGATGAGGGACATCAGGTACAAGTGGAACGAAGGTCCAAACAGCGTAGGAGTCAGCAACGAGGTTTCCCTACCGCAGTTCAAGGTCCTTGGTCATCGGCAACGAGCCATGGAGATTAGTTTGACTACTGGTAACGTATTTTATACTACAAAATTTAACAAGAAAAACAAAACGACGATTCTACCCCGATAACCTTTCCAAATTTCAGCAAGTTTCCCGCTTGTTTTTTCTTCCATTTTTTATCCCCTCGTGCGAACACTTCATTTCTAGATCTTGAACACTGGTGTTACGAGCTTTGGGAAAATTTGTCGAACGTCGGTGTCAATTGGCAGAGTGACATCCGATCGCTAACGTCTAGAGGTTTTCAAAAGATCCAGAATTCCGACCTTCTTTTATTAGAAAAAATTGAGAATCCTCGAATTATCAGTGCTCATGTCCTAATTGTGTTTTTTTCCCCCACGAGCTCAATCCGCCTACGGTCGATCAGCAGCTGTCGTTATGAGAAAAAAAAGAAAATAATTATTCCTTCTGTAACGTCAAATTTCGCCAACTTTGTATACATTTTTTGTTCTTTGGTTTTCATTTTTTTTTTTGGTTTTCAATTCGATCCACTGACCGCGCGCGTCGCTATCTAAGGTAAAACATCCATTAATACTTCATACCTATAACGGGGCAGCTTAAGCTTTTCTACACTTTTTGTTCAAGCTTTTTCTTGCATAATAATTACGTCGGTCAGGTACTCAAGGTATACGATAGAATCAAGATATGAAGACTACAAAACTCCCAAAGTTTGGTAGCATTGACTGAATGGAATTTTGAAGATCCTGGAAGAAAGAGGAGCAGATAAAGGCTGAGACGAATTGCTAAAAAATAGACCAAATCCTTCGTCCCTCTCTCAAGTGACGCAGAAGAATAAATGGACGACGAGACACATCCGGATACCGATTTTCAATGATTGAAAAATTTCCATGTTGGAGAGGAATGTGAAGAAAAAAATAAATCAAACACGAAGAGATCTTCAATGCTATAGCCTTGCACCGTGGAATTGTAATTCTGGTATAATCAGAGAACGTAAATCACATATCCATATACATAGGATAGAGGCAATCTATAATGGATGGAGCTCCTCTGATGGATGCCGAAGGTTAATTAGTTGATTACAGTCATTAGTATAATCCGATCCCCTCGTATCGCTCTGGATTTCCGTGCAATAATTCTACTAATAACTTCTGCAATTGCTATCGATAGTCGTACTGAAATTCTTCCCGGAACTTGGAATGTGTGCCAGAATGTGCTACGTTCGTGCTGCGATTTGTCGCAAGAAATATTCAAACGTCTTTGAGAAGAGAACAAAAAAAAGGGAAAAAAAGTGGTGGCGGTAGTGCCCAAAAATGGTTAGCGAATTAAAAAGTAATCCCGAGTAATTTTGAGAAATCTTCCAACGATCGACAAATTCTTATAACTTTCAACGATTAAATGAATAAAATTAAAATTTCATTTCCATCTGATTGTCAGCTTCCTTGGGTTCGCTGAGCTAATGTTTTAATTCCCTCGAGTTACATTTGCGCAACGATATCCGGAAATCGTTTAAAACTAATAGAAACCTATAGAGCGAGCTTCTGGAGTAAGAGAAAATAACTATGATCCTTTGATCCTCGTCCAACGCGTTTACAAATTACGAAAATCCCTGTAGACTCTACAGATACAGATATGTATATTATACCGCTTTGATTTATTCCATTTTGAATCCTTCGAGTTCAGGTTAAATTTTGAAATGATCAGAATCATAGGGAAAGCAGGTAGCTGATTTGGTGTGTCTATGAAATGACTCCGCATTCATTCTCACTGCAACTTTCGGTGTATAGAATCTCACGATTATACCGTATCATAAGGCCTCCTAAAAATTTCCATTTACTATACTACGGCAGTAGTTAGGTAGGTGGGTAGGTAGGTAGGTACCGCTTAAACTGCTTCAGGGGTGAATCCTTTATCAGGGTATTTTCAGTTTAACTGGGTACGGTCGACGAATCTCTCCAGCGTCATATACGTCGTCGTCGAGGATGAAGAAAACGACGATGGCCAGCTGCTAGTGCTGGCTGAGTGAGCGAGTGAGAGGAGGAAAAAACTCTATCTGCTAGTCATTAGTATAGCTGGGCCCCAGAGTCTTTAGACTACTGTAGCGTTGGTAAAATGAGAAAGAAGAGGAAGAAGAATTCGTCCGAAAAGCAGGAAGAACCCGTCATCCCCGAGTTTACTCTTGGAATATATACCATTTCGAGCCCAATTTAAGCCAAGAGTCTAAATTATTATTTTCTTCTTTGCTTTCATTTTGTTTTTTTTTGTTTTTTTTTTCCTTTCTTTTTGTTTTCTCGGGTGTGTTTTTGTACTTTCTTCTGCTCTCATTTCCCATTGTTTAAATTAAACAGCATTTTCAACCGCTCGAAACTGGAAAAAAAAAAATATATGAAACATCTTTATGTCTGCAGTAAACAAAAGGGGGATAAAGAATCTGTCATTTTTAAGCTGCACATGTGTATTAGAAAGTCGAAAACTTAACTTGTTCGGGTTTTCTTTGATCTGCATTTCACCCCACTTCAAGGCACTAAAGTTCCTACAAAAAGACCAGCTGCTTGCCATGCATAACGCAGTCAGTATAATGCACGAATGGTGAATTATTCCGATTCGTTCGAACTGATCGATCCAAAAATATTACCCCTCATTTCGATTTCGTTATATTTTCATTTGCACAAATCCACTATAATTAATCTTTTTTTTCTGCTGCTATGTATAACTTTTTTCACCGACACTCCGCTGCTGCAGTTCTGGAGATACAATATCTGCACGTTAATGGGCTAAGTGCATTTGGTAAATCGTACGATGTTGACTCTGGAGAATCGACGATGACGCTAAGAAATTTGGAGCAGAAAACTCGAAGAAATAAAAACCAAAAAAACGGACAGGAATAGCTTCTCCAAGTATTTCTTTGGTTTTTGATGCATTTATTAAAAAAACGGAGAAGCTATTTATTTTTCGCAGTATAATTACGTTTATTCGCTTTGCTGCGATGATCAGTTTTTTGCATTTTGCATAACTAATCTACGAGAAAGGAGCGATTTCAAAAGTGGTGCCGATTATAACGATCACGATGTCCTTAGATCTGTTCTTATCGAGTAATAAATGCCGGACACAAGGCTACGAGGTTTTCTATCAGCCTGTTTGACTCGATGATTTTTCTTTGCAGGTAACTATTCCAGACTTGCATGCGAGATCCAGTTCGTACGATCGATGGGCTACTACCTGATTCAAATCTACATTCCTTCGGGGCTGATCGTGATAATCTCATGGGTGAGCTTTTGGCTAAACCGAAATGCGACCCCCGCTCGGGTCGCCCTCGGAGTAACCACTGTTCTGACCATGACAACTCTCATGTCCTCGACAAATGCCGCTCTGCCAAAAATATCTTACGTCAAGTCCATCGACGTCTACCTGGGAACCTGCTTCGTCATGGTATTCGCATCTCTACTCGGTAAGTTTACTACCAAAATATAAAACTAAATAATAAACTAAAAAAAATAACAATCAACGACTCAAAATGTATCCCAAAAAAGCTTCGTCTTATCTATTTCATCCTGACATTTCCACCAGACTGCAACGACACGTTTTTACTCATCTCTTTTTTTTTCTCTCACTATACATTCTCCCAGTAATTCGAGTAAATAGGAAAATAGGAGTGTCCGCAGAGTTGTCAAGAGGGGAAAGTGGGGTGGCAAAATAGTCGGCAACCTTAGAGATCACGTGACCGGTGTCATTGCCCGGGAAAGTCTCAGGGCAAAAAATTTTCTTTTTAACCACGTATATTGCGTGGGAGTATAGTATGTCGCCTTTATTTCAAAGACTCGAGGTGAACTTATATTTCTGCACATATCCAGACAAAATGAAACGATAACTCTTCACTTTTTCGAAACATAAAATGGAAGCACACACAGAAGTCAACTAATTCGTGAAAGGTGATCGATATTCTTTTTTATAAAAAGAAGAAACTCATTCAAATAGTTGAAGCAAAAATAATGTCGAGATTTTTATCGAAATTTTATGAAAATTGTTCCTCATCGTTTCATCAGTCGAGATAATATTCTAAATTTTTTACGAATGCCAAAATAATTTCATGTTCCGTGGGCTTATTACCTGCGTATGGAGGGCTGAGGATCCAAAGGGCGTATCCCTCAAAGATGAAAGCAATCTAGAAGATTGAATTTTCGGATTACGTTCCAGAATTACTCACGTAATTTCCATGTTTCTTGAGTCTCCTCACTTTTGAGGGATAGGTCTTCACGGTAGTACAACCAAAAAGAAAAGTTCGAAGGGAGAGCGGAGAGCGGAGAGTCACACCCTTCTCTTTCTTAGCTTTCGCTCTATGAAAAAGTCAACGCAATGATCATATTTTTTCCGAGCTCCATAGATATCTTACGTATAATTATTTTCTCTTTTTGGCTAAGATATCCGGTCGTCGTTCGGTGAAAAAAATATGACTCAATTTTTTCTCCATCATTCCTTACCCTTAAGGGATGTAATCCATAGATACGGGTAATTTTTTTTATATGTACTATATCGTAGACTATAGTATAACGATAAATTAGGCTTATGTAGGGACTAGAGCGTGACTCTATCGCCATTAGGGTATAATATGGGTTACATGGTCGTAGATCTATAGCAGAACTAACGGTAGCGGTACAGAATCAGCGGGGATGCGGTTGATGTAGTAAAAATAATGGATATCAGAAAAAAGTGAAGGAGAAAGAGAGGAGGTTAACTGTAACTAAAATAACTAACTACATGGTTAAATAAACGTAGGTATCTATAGAAATCGTTATAGTCCGGTGTGCATAGGGGGTTGAAATAAGGGGGACGGGGAGGGGGAGGTATTAGGATGGCGGTAGCCGCGGGCGACATGGACAATGGGGGCTTATATGGAGCATAAAAAAGCCATTCCGATGACCCGGTCAGCCAGTAATAAAGACGTTCCACTGGTCAGCCATATACCCGTCCTTACAAACGGCTGGGCGATTTCACGCTTCCTTGCCTTCCATAAATAACCACCCCTTTATACTCCCACTACGTCGATCCCCCTACTCCCACCTCCCTCCGTTTGTTCTCTTGCATGTGGTTTCCAACACCATCACCATCGTCGTTATCGTCATCATCGTATCATCCTCGTCTTTACTGGCGTACAATTATATCCGCTACGCTCGTCACCTGGAATACCTTGATCATTATAGATATGGTTTGTTCGTGTCGCTGAGAGCGTCAGCTGCATAAACTTATACGAAATTGTCACACAATTTACCCAAGTTAGAGTAGACCAGCTGACCTATAAAGTACGACAATTCTTGATGCCGGTTAATTGTACAAAGTGGTTCTCCCACAAGTGATGCAAACCAGCTACCAACCACCAGCGTTTCCAAAGCGGTGGTTGGTCTAGCTATACGTACCTATATGTAGGTAAACTGCATCAGATTTGGTTGGTTTGAAACTTGAACCAGTGCGGTGCAGGTCACATGGGATTTGTTTGCTACACAGCACAAAGCGCCGGCTCACCGTTCAAGATGTGTTTCGTATTATTCTAGAGTTTCGTCGTATCTTATTCAATTAATTTGGGATTATACTGGTACCGTGACGTTTCATGAATCAGCGATGAAAATTAGCCTTCATTTATATAATTTTGCCTTTTTCCCTTCTTTTCAGAGTACGCGACCGTGGGCTACATGGCGAAGCGGATTCAGATGCGCAAAAATCGTTTCCAAAAGATTGCCGAGAGCATGAAAGCGGCGCGGGAAAATCCGGGTCCTCCAGGTGTACCGGGTGACCACGGTGACCACGCGCCCAAACAAACTGTGAGTATCGCAAGCGGGATCGCAGTTAGTCCCTTTTATTCCGAATATTTGACCCCTGCATTGCAACCTTCTCAAATGACACCAATTTAGATATACCCAGATATATTCGTAGGGTAAAACCAAGTAAAATAAAAAACAGAAAGAGGATAATTAGGCCCCCTGCCCCGAGTACCAATTTTTTCAACATACGAACATCTCCTTCGCCAATGCAATATATTCCGTTTTGAAAAAAATCAGAGAGGATAAATGATGACGATGATGGCTATGATAGCTGGGTGCGATCGATGATATTGGACCGTACCCCGTATGATCGTAAAATCGTTTGAATCGAAAAATAAAGTTAAAAAACCAAAAGACATTATCTATATGAAAACGTTGCGTCTTATCGCGCGATACGTAAGGTAAAAAAATAATGATACCACGTAGGTATATGTGATACACTTATACGTGTGTATATGCATAGAATTCGAAGGGGGTCCGCTCAGCGGTACGTACATATGAAGGAAGCTGCACGGGGTAGATTGAAATGGAATATTCATGCCGCATTACAATCATTTTGCAGTAGCGTCTTGGGGAAAGCCTTATACACGTACAAAAGGTTGAGTGAAATGAATTTGTAGATATATACGTATAATAGTATTCGTGAAACTGGAGGAAAATAGACGCGTATAGAAGGTACTCCCCATCCAACGCCCTACCCCTTTTCTACCCGCCCCACGATTGCGAATGTCATAAGATTTCCGCTTTCGGTCGTAGCGCAATCTTGAGAAAAACTTAGTGCGTTACTAGACGTAAACGGATCGATTAATTGCATCAAACGAAACTGCGGGATGTAATTTTACTCTGGCTGAGCAGAAAGCATCGTTGTTTCTCGTTTGGCAAATGCCCGCAATAATTGGCAACAAGTTATCAACGTCCCTGGGCCAGGGCCCTCTCACGAATGGAGATCAATACCGAGTCACACCCTCAAAAATCAGTTTATTAACCTCCGTTTTTATCAAGCGACCCAATCCGCATTGCATTTTCGAAAAATTTCTGATACAAAATCACGGTCTCTTTTTTGTTGGTCCTGAAAACAGAAAATCTAACAGATTTTTCGTATAACCAAATCATTTAGATACACTTGAGAAACTTGTCGATACATTGGTTGCATGGAAATTGACGGTGAAATAGCTGTCTGCGATACTATTCGGTGAACGACTTGATTCTAGTTCTATCATGAGATTGGCTTTATCTTGACGTCTCGGTAGATCTTTTTCCACGCGGATTTTGATATCTATATAAGACGAACAACGACGCTCCCAGTCTGCGGATAAAAAAATCTCGCGATTGAATCGACTCGATAATTTTTATCGAAGGAGTAACTTCTTCACTTGTCAAGTGATAGGTGATGTAGAACATGAATCATGGAAGTCTAACCCCACATGAAACCCACCCTCGATTCGTTGAATTTTACGAAGATCGTAAATTGAAGACATTGCTACAGTGATTAAAAAAATTCGTACGACTGTATAGCATGAATTTTGATTATGGTTATAGCAAACCGCGACGCGCGGCGGCTAGAATTCTTATCTTATATTGAAACCCTTGAATGAAGAACACGTCCCGATAAATTGCTCCTCGATTTATCTCAATGCCGTCGAAGAACGAATCCTTCCCCATCTCCTCCCTGGTACTCCTCTCCTCTCCTCTCCTCTCCCTTTTCCGTTACACCCCCTTCTTCTGTCCTCGGATAATTTCGTTATCTGATCACGACGCGATGCGATTCGATGCCCAGTTAGCGAACGGCAGCTGGGAAAAGACGAGGGAAATAATAAAATAAAATCCAATAGTACGAGGTATATACTCATATACACAGTGTTGGGGGAAAATGGAATAAAATAAAATAGATACGAGTAAGAAGATTCAAAAAAAATAAATAAAAATCCTTCATTCGACGCCTTATTTCGTCACATCGCGTCTAACTATCGTCTCATTTTTTATCAACGGCTAGAAAATAAGATTTTATGATACCGATCGATCGAAAAAGAAAATAGACAAGATGAAAAATGCATCTTGCTCAAATTGTGATTTATGTCATATTCGTCGTTTTTTTTCTCCAAATTTATTTGGCGAAGGAGGATGTCCTCCCCCTAGCCCCGTCGCTCTCGTAGACATTCTTTCCAATCGTAAGTTGATTCGAAAAGGATTTCGTTTGAAAATTAATTTCTACTCTTTTTACACTAACCCCCTAATTCGTGAAGTAATTATTTAAAAATGTTTCCATGTAACCAATTTTGGTGATGAGCCGAAAACGAAAAACGAGTCAAAGAAAAAGAAATCGAAATTTGTTCTTCGAGTGCGATTGGATGAAATACGTACAATTGTAGCGTAGACATAGTATTCCCTGAATGTTGCATGCTCCGCCGACAAATTAAGGGGTAACCTTGTAAAAGGACACCCCCCGGCGAACTGCCGTGTCCCTTGTAAGTGGTCCCGTGTTGTCCAGGAGGTGCGGTTCAAAGTTCACGATCCGAAGGCTCACAGCAAGGGCGGTACCTTAGAGAACACCATAAACGGAAGAGCCGACGAAGAGGCACCGCCCGCGCCGCAACATTTAATTCACCCGGGAAAAGACATCAGCAAGTTGTACGGTGAGCATACACGGCAGACCATGTGTGGTACGATTCTCATTCATTATTGTGGTAATAAGTTATTAGATTATAAACGATACGTATATATTCAATTACATGTTATTGAATAATGTATTATTGATTCTTTCAAACAAGGGGGGTATACATATGTTCCGTCCCTTGGAGGCTAAAAAAAAATCGAGCTCCTTCGGTAACGTTTTATCTTTCGATAAAAGTTACGTGCATTTATACTTCTTCCTCATTTATTTTTTCTACCCCTCTCCCTACACACCTTGATTTTTTTCGACGAGGAACAAGGAGAAAAAAAACTCTTTTAGCGTTCAAGATATGCATATGCATGGTGTGCATATACGTAACATGCATGTATATATATACGTCCCTGTGTTTGTGTATATATATTTAAGTAAAATAAGGTATTTGTGATTATAAAAATTGGTCAATGTCTTTTTTCTGTTAATTTCAGGTATAACACCGTCTGACATCGACAAGTATTCGAGAATTGTGTTTCCTGTTTGCTTCGTATGTTTCAACTTGATGTACTGGATAATATATCTGCACATCAGTGACGTTGTTGCCGATGATCTTGTGCTACTCGAAGAAGCTAAGTAAAATTGAAGAAAAAACAAAAAAAACGAGAAGAATAATATTTAGGAACAAAAAGAAGTAGAAGAAAGAAGAAGAATAATAACGAGCAAAAGACGAGTAAATCCAAGAACCCAAAAAAAAAAAAAAGATTATATGAAGAATGATGATAAACTTAATTACATAATAATTAACATAACGTGCTGTGACAAATGGTTTTGCTCACACTGCCCACTGCAGTTATACTTTATATACGTTATACTTAAGAGTAGGAAGAGAAAGAGATAAATTAAAATTAAAATATCTCAATCAATCGACAAATTTTAGCACTCGATTTTGCGTATAAAATTATCGAACGAAAATCTTCTTAACAACGTACGTCAAAAAAATATTAATGAGAAAAACAAAATATCCAAAATGAAAGATTGATATAATGTAACTCTTATATAATTATGTAAATACCGAGCCACAGAAGAATTTGATATATACCATTATATTATGAAAACCACAATAAATGATCAAAGTATAAAACAAAACGAAAAAAAATGCAATAATATAAATTGAAAAGTTACAACAAGAAAAAAATAAAATAAATATATATATATACATTATATTTAATAACCCATTCATTTTTGACATTGCTCATTGAATATTGTAGAATTAAAGAGAAGGAAATATAAATGAAATAAATAAAAAAAATAACCTATATAAATCGCGAGAAATAATTAAGGATTTTTCTTACTTGAAAAAAAGAAAATAATAAAAATCCTAGGTCATATACATGATTATTTATACCGTGGCTCGACTGGGATTATGATACATACATTCTAAATAATAAATTAATAGTGAAATTGAAAAAGCGTGTTGCGTGCGTAGAAATGAATAAATAAATGAAACGGGTGTGAGGAAATGAGAGAAAAATGCAAAAAAAAAAAAAACAAAAACTATCGATCGATAAACGAATGAATTATTACGGATATTGTTATTATTATCAATATTACTAACGAGATAACGGTCGCGGTGCAGTGTTGGCAAATCCTTTAAAAAAAAAAGAAAAATGAAAAACCAAAAAAAAAAAAAAAAAAAAACACGAACATATACCTTAAACATTGCCAGTATAATATCTAGTCTTTAAACCTCGGTATAAACACGTCAATTTAGCCACACTAATAGTTTAATAAGAGATCGCACTTTATCGGCTTAAGAGCGCACTTAAAAAACATATAAATAACGCTAATTATCAAAACTGAATATTAGAAGGAAAATAAAATAGTTGAAAACAAAACAAAATAAAAAAAAACAAAAACAAACGAACAGAGAAAATGAAAGAAGAATTCTTATACATATAAAAACAGAACAAAGTGCAGCGTGGTGCGTAAAAATATAATATATAAATTATATATAGTATATACCGTATATATATGTATATATAATAAATGCAGATAAAAAAAAACACGAAAAAACAAAATCCATGGGATCGTGCAGAGAAAAAACAGCATTTTTGGTTGTCTTTTCATCACCTTTGTTTCTTCTAATTTACTTCGAAATCTTTTATTTCCTTCAATCATATGATCAAGTGATTTTTCACCACTAACGTTATATCAAAGGCAAGACAAAAATTGACGGGATGAGACTAAGAAAAAAGTACATTGATTATGCAATTATATACATATAAATATGCTGATTGGTTCGAGACTGATTCGAAGTATTGAAGTAATAACTAACGGGAAAAAGCGATTCGAAGAGAAAAAATAAAATTGTTTGCAAAGAGAAAAACTTTCATATAAGAATCGTAAAGATTACTCGCAGTTGCAGGGTGATATTTGTGTCACGCTGCATCCTACAACCCTTTTCTACTCATTTTTTTTCTCCATCTCTTTGCTCGGGAATTGCTCGTAGTAAAAGTTTGAATTTTTCGGTGCTTGCGGGGGTTGAAGAAGAAAGAGAATCTGGAAGAGATGGAAGATTACCATTCACGGCGCGGTAATATCGACCAGACACGCCCAGCCACCCTTGGCTGCAGCGGTAACACGGGGATGACCTTTGACTCTTTAATCTTCAAAACCCGCCAAATATATATTCAAGTAACAATTACGCGTGGAAAGGAAATGAGACGGAAAACAACAAGAATAAATACAAAAAAATAACCGATATGTGAATCCGTAATTTTCATCTCGCTCAATAGTGTTAATTGAAAAGAATTTTGTTGGTTTTTGTCAATTTTTTCCCACTCATCAATACAGACATAGGTTATTATACACCGGTTAGAATTAGGGGAAGAGAAGTCATTCGTTACTTTTATCCTTTTCTTTATTAACTGCACCTGCAAAATCAAAACCTTTAAACAAGTGTAGGTCATGATCATAGCGCTACCTCAACGACAAATGAGTATAATCAACGTTCCAAAATAAACAGTATAATATATCGTACAATCGTTTATCATATATTTTGTTAAGAAGAAAAAAAAAAAAAACAATTATAATTCACATTTATTCTTATCATTTAATGAATAATCTATAAAGTATAATATATTTTCAAACATAATTCTAAACGACGGACTATCCGATTACTTCTTCTTCTATTAGAGAACAAAATAAAAATAGTCATAACGAACAAAAATAATCTAAAGAAAAATCCAAAAAAAAAAAAGCATAGATAAACCGGGAAGGAAAAAAAAATTAAAACGAAACGTTTCGAAAAGTAAATTAGAAAAAATAAACATGTAAAAGGTATATCGCGAATATTACTATATATACATATATAGTTTACAACAAAAATATATAATATATATGAATTAGAAGAGATAAAAAAATTCATCTGTCCTCTGGTAGGATTTCCGTTACGCGCGGCAGGCTGCCAATATAATTATATATACCTATATACATTACCTGTATTATCGCGGAAATGGAAAAGTAAAAAAATTGAAAAAGAAATAAAACGAAATGACATCACGACGCGATGAAATGTAATTAAAATATAAAAAGAGAAGACGAAAATGAGATAGAAATAAAAAGACGAAAAGCAAAAGAAAAAAAAAGTTATTTAAAGAAAAAAAAAAAAAAACTAAAACGATAAGCGAAGGCATCTCTCAAAGAGTCAGCCCGATTCGCTCGACGCAATTAAACTACTAAATTAGTCATCCTGTACATACAAGTTTTATACAGAATATTGTATTCATTAATATATAACATAGATATAAAATATATCTCTATACATACGTATGTATACATATATAATGATACTATACGTGACATAGAAATAGAAAGAAAATAAAAGAAAAGAAATGAATAAATGCAAAACAATAGATTAATATTATACTAGTCGAGGTACATCGTTATGTTGTGACATTATTATTTTACATACGTATGTATAAATATATATGTAATTAACTATTAATACTTATATAAGTTATAAGATTATAATATGTAAAATACAAAATATAATATACACGATATACATATACATATTATACATAAATATAATATAGTGATGAAAGTAGAAAGTGTTTCGAGTGGAAATCGTAGATCCTCGTCGAGAAAAAAATAATTATTAATACAACTATTGTTAATTTTTTACAATCATTATTTATTCATTTATTCGATCATTCGTCTTATTGATTTCATTGAATTTTCGTTGATCGATTGGATTTATAATCATGTATACGCATGCCTATGTATAACTAAGAGAAATTTTGGGTCTCAATTATATACAGCGATCGTGAGATGATGATAATAATAATAAAAATAACGATAATGATAACGATCACCGATCCGAATTAGATCAGGGCCGAGATCATCCGTGGAAATTTATCAGGTACAGAAAAAAAAGTAAAAGAAAAAAAAAAGAAGAGATTCCGTTAAATCCGCGTACGCGATCTACAGCCGCTAATTATGTGATTGAAAAAAAAACATGATCGGTTCGAATACATATATACACCTTTAACAATATATATAATAACGCAAACTGCCAACTTCATATATTATTACAAATAATAGTTAATAATAGAAAAAGAAAAACCAACAAAAAAAAAAAAAGGAGACAAGAATAAGAACGAAAGGAAAAATACTATCGTAACGCTGCAGAATTATATAATATATGTATAGCTATACCAAAATTTTTCTTAGGTTTTTTAACTACGATATAATTTTCCTGTATGAAAAAAAAAAGCAAAAAAAAACAATACAAAATGATTCAGTTCTTATACAGGTAATTGAATAGATATTCATATGGTTTTTTCTTTCAATTTAAATTAGGGCGTGTGCATGTGATGAGGTTTTTTTCATTTATTTATATTTTTTTATTGATTTTAAGCTCTTCATTATCGATTTCGATGAAATTTTGTGATAAACATAAATTTTGTTACACTTTATCTATTATATTAATTTGTTATTATTTCCACTTACTAGGTACACACATATACGCTTCGCCTGTATTATTTCAATATATATATTATGTAAATTATTATGGTAAATATTTCCTAAATTGTCATGTGATTATTTCAATCTTACGCTTGTACAGAGAAAAATAGCAGCAGCGATGTCTACGATTATAAATTGATACGCAAGGTAGATGGAAATTTTATACTCATGTACAGAGTGGTTCATTTTAATAGACTCAGTTGAAAATTTTGCAAAAGTGTTACCGAAAAAACGAGTTTCGAACAAAACTTTTTTTTTTCAATAGCACTTTCAGTCTCTCACATTCTCAACTAGATCGTTAAAAATGGCTACCCTGGTTGAAATATCGATTCCATTACCGATATTACCAAACGCAAGATCAACGATGTAAGTATTGATCTTTATCGTGGAATCAATAGAAGTAAAAAATTTCAAAAATTCGAAATTTGTTTAAACGAAGAAAAAACAAAAAAACGTACAACTTACACGCATCCCCTATGATTCTCAGGACTTCGCTGCTGCCGTATATCGTAGGGGGAAGAAAACAAAACAGAAAAGAAATAATATACCTACAACGCACGACTCATTATTTATTGTTATTAAAATTATGATTAGTGATACAAATATCTTTGTCACTTATAATTTTATAATTTCAAAAGTAAAGAAAAGAAAAAAAAAAAGTGAAAAAATTTTTAAACAATATAAACTAACATACAGAGTAGTGGTATATTGAACGAATACATCATAAAAGTAAATTAACGATTAAATGAATATAGTATATATATATATACTATATCTATATACATATATATATATAGAGAGAGAGCGAGAGAGAGAGAAAGAGAGAAAAAATATTATATGATAGGTATATATAAATTATATACATAATATAATAATATACTTGAAAATAAAGAATTAATAATAATTATTATTGGAAAGAAAAAATAACACGCAAGAGATATATAAGTTTAATTAATGTTAATACCCTTATCTATATACATACATATAATACATATATAATTTATATATATTCATAAATAAATTAATTGACTACTTAATATTATTATTATAATAATAATAATAATAACAGATATACACGATGCACTATACCTATATTCACTATGGACAAACAAAATATGAAAACAAAAACCAAAAAAAATAAAATAAAATAAAAATAAAAAAAATCGCAATATACTGTAAGTATTAATAGTATATCCTGTAAGTATGATATATCTTATTATTATCGTTATAATTATCATTATTATTGTTCTTTTTACCGTCGATATTATTGTTAATATCATTATTATTCTTGTTACAATCAATCTGTATTCATACACACGATACAAAGCTACAACATTAATTATATGTGTACATGAAAAATATATATCTATATATATACACACATATACATAACGATTACATAACATCTCTATATACGCATATACCAAAAAAAGATTACTCATTTATATTATTATTATCATTATTATTATTATCATCATCATCATCACCATCATCGTCATTATTGTTATCGTTCAAATTTTTATAATTATCATCGTATATTACGTACCAATATTTGTCGTCGGGGGGGTTCATTTTAAAAAATTTTGATATCAAAGATTAATGACAATTATTATTATTGTAACAAAAAAAAAAATAGAATAACATGACTGACATACATGCAACAAATAAGAAGGAAGAAAAAAAAAACAAATTTTAAACGAAAGCACGCTATAGAAGATGAAAAAAGTAACGTGTACCAAATCAATTTTATATTCAGCAGTACTTTTGATTTCAATCTATTTCAAGAACTGCCCTCGTTTGAAAGATGAATCAAAAAATTAATTCTCAGCCATGGGAATCTTTTTTTATTGGATTTGTTTTTTATTTTAATTTCGGAATAATTAGTATATAAATTCAAATGTCCGCGTTATATTTGCGTATATATGGTGTTATCACATACCTATGTGTTATATATAAATTTATAGTTATTGTATATTTAACATACAGTACGATATTATATTATATTACATCAAATTATATTATATTATATTATATTATATTACATTATATTATATTATATTATATTATATTGATTGTTACTGTTTTATACATAATACATATGATCATATTTACAATACATATATATATGTACATACATGCATATATATGTATATTTATTTCTGTTAATATATATCTATACCTTGAATTATATTATTCAATTTGTTGATGCACATTTACGTGAACAAAAAATAAAATACGATCGTTTCATGTGATTTAGAACAATGTGTAGTTGCGATGGAAGCGAAGTCCTGAATTTTTCTCTTCGTGGTCGAATAAATTCCAACTTGGTTATTAATACCAACTCAAAAATCGTTGGAGAATTTTGTTTGTTCGTTTTTCATTCTACTGTTGCAATGCCACATTTCGATACTCACGCACAACGGCTATATATTTTAATTAATTTACATAAAAAAGGATCCCCTCTCAATTAACATTTGGAAATGAAAAGTGAATTGAATTGCATACCGTACGAATATCATATTTTTCAATTCATACGAAACGATTGTTATCAATATACGTGCTTATACATATATCAAGGGCTAAGAACCAGGAGGGCATAACCCTCGATTCTTGGACTTTCCAGGAATTCTCAAGAATTGAGGCATATGCCACAAAAGTTGTTAAAATGTATAATGTCCTAGAGAAAGAAGAAAATTTATTTTCTTTTTTTTTTGATACACCCTTCTAACCCTCAGCCTTCGATAGATGTATATGCATGTATATACTATATTATGTTATTATTTTATTAAGTATATCGACACATTAATTAATTATACATATATATTTGATATAATAATATTAATAATAATAATAATAATAATAGTAATAATATATCATATATATGTATGTATATATTCATCAATTCATAATTACGTTAAATTGATTTCATCAACAAAAAAATATATATATGAGCGTTTTTTTTTTAAGAATATTATTCTCGTTATTATATGATTATATTGGCGCTATATTATAATTATCATCATCATCATTATCGATATATCATTATCATAATTATAATAATTATTATTACTATTATTCATATTATCAATAACATCGTTACTATAGCAAATGAAAGAAAACTGAACAAAATCCAAAAATAATAAGATGTGTAATTGAATAAAAATATAAAATCCAAAAATTCGGAGATTACGAAAAATGTGAAAAAAAGAAGTAACAAATAAATTAATGAAAACCAAGGGAAAAAAAAAACAATTAAGTAAATAAATAACATAGAAGATGTGATGAGTCGTTTCAAGAGTACCAAATTCTAAAATGAATTTAATATTAACTGCAAATAGTAGATATACATATATAAATACATATTATTATGGTAAATAATAATTTTAAAAAGCACCCTTAGATCGGGCACTCGCATATTATTACATACTATATATCTACCTATATATATATATATGTGTGTGCGTGTGTATATCTATATATACATATACATATATATATATACATAGAAACATAGATAATATGAGACGAAATAAAAATACAAAAAAAAATTATTATTACTGATGAAAAAATATAATAAATAAAGAAATAAAAGATGGACGGTGTGCCTAATGGCATGATATATTAATATTGTGTGAATGGGAATTATATTAAATACAAGCGTATAATTAATATTATATACCATAAAGAAAAATAAGCATATGCATATATATTTATATTTGTATGCATGTATAGAATTTAGATATTATTACACGTACATTGGGTATACACGTATAAATATATATGTATATAAATACACCTATAGATTTAGATAGATAATAAATATATGATATATATATATATATATAAATATATGATATATATAATAAGATATATATCATATATGATATATACGATATAAATACATAACAGGCGAGCGATTCTAACAATATATTATAATATATATTGTAAATATGAATGAAAATGATGATGAGATAAGAATTGAGATAAAACTACGTACATACAATTATATACCTAATTATTACACACGTCTAATAGGTACTGCATATATACATATACATATATATGGATATCTATATATATGTATACAGCATACATTATATACTAAATATATATATAATATATGTGAACACTATTATTATAATATATACCCGTGTCAATCCTAAATGCATTCGTCGTAATTTTATGAAATTTGATTGAAACGAGAAAAAAAAAAAAAAACATCATTTCAACAAAAAATATTACGTATCCTCGAAAACAATATTAAAAGACTTTTTTCACTTATCACTTTTCCATAAAAAAAAACAATTGAACAAAGAGAAAGAGAAAAAATCAAACTAGAAAATTACCTTCAATATTCTGCAGGGGCAGTTAAAATCCGATCGTCTTCTTGTATCATGTTATACTCGCATACGTACATGATAATTATGATAATAATACAAATAACGAAAATGAGATGAAATTTACAATAAAAAAAAAAAAAGAATTATTATTATAGCAAGGAATCATTATCCCTCGCGTTATTCCGTTTTGAAAAAGAAAAGGGAATAGAATATAGAATGACAGAAATAACGAAAACTCCATGCACCGAATGGTACGTATTATATAGAAAGAAAAAGAAATGGAAAAATATCAACAACACCATAACCATTTAAGATTAGCATTCCAATCCAACTTTGAAAATGCAACGGTGTAGAAACGTGTTCAACAATTCATCGCTCTAACTGCCATTACGTACTTACATCGCACAACGATTGATAGAAAAAAGAAAAGAAAAAAAACAGAAATACAAAACTAGAGAACAAACAACAGTATGCGATCAAGGGAATAAAATGTTTACGTTAAACTAGCAACAGATTCAAAAAAATAATAATTGTAAGAAGAACAATATAATGAAAATTACAATAAAAAAAAAAGAACTGCCCTGGCGCGATGTGTCCGATAGAAAAGCAGGGACGAGAGTTGGAAGGAATAATCAATAAATAACAATCATTCAAGATTATGAATTCGGTATCTGCACATTCGTTATCGTAGATTATCGTTAAATTTATGCAAAATGGAAAAAAAAGTTATGCAACTGGACTACCTAATATACCTAACTACCAATATACATATACATATATATGCATATATATTATATAAAATTGCATATGTCATGTGAAATAAAAATCGAGAGTTGTGTTCGGCGGAGGTAATTAGCTCGTATCGTCAATGTTCCTCCATCAATCACGGTTCTCGTACCTATTTAATATTATCGTGAGATTTTGAAGAAGGGAAATACGTAAGCACCTGCTGTTGGGCAATCTGTGAGACAACTTAAGTTTCCTGACAACAGATATTTGGGTGTTTTCTAAAAATCGCACGGTGCTCAATAATTTACACGATACATGCAATATTATTTACAATCTGATAAAACGGTTGTATAAAACGTAAGTCTTATATGATAACTCAAATAATATTAAATAACATACATGTAGTCAGAAAAGATGCGAAAAAAATAACGGAACACAAAAAAAAAAAGAAAAGAAAAAACCAACAGAAATATTCAAGTATACACGTATTTATATATATAACCCACATTTCGTGAAGGTGATGCCCAGTTAAAACGCATCAAATCATCGTAATAAGTATAATGATAATAAATTATATAGAATTGTCGATGAATTTTGTATAATTAGCAGCTCAATAGAAAAATAAAACGTTCGAAAAATTCTCATAATATATACATATATAATACATTCGTACATAGTTATATACAGAATATATACCTATGTATGTATACAATCATTATCATTATTTTCAGTCATTATTATACAAATGTAAGTCCATTTTCACGAGCACGGTATTCATTGACACTAGTGAATTATTCTATAATTTTATATCGAAATACTGCATATGTATGATAAAAATTCAGTTATTGCGCCATCAATCGTTTTACAGTGTTGCACCGAAGGAACAAAATAGGAAATTTTTTTTAAACCAGACGTGTCTGAAAACAGAAGGTTCAAGCTACAATTTGGGTTGAATTTCAGTCATGTAAGTGCTTTTTTCAAAAAGTTATGAGCGTTTGAAAATTGACCATTTTCGAGCAGAAGTCGGGGTGTAGCTCTAATTCTTTTAAACATACAACACCCGCTTTGAATGCATCGATGAATAAGAGTCAGCTGCCAATCAGCGTTCACTACGAATACCCCTTCCATTACACGGAAGTACTACGAATACCGTAGTAGAAGGGTTACGAAAGAGGGGGGTAAAATGTAGGTCAGTGGGTTAGTTATGCTACAGTAGCTTATAATTCGATATACAGGGTGTTTTTTTTTTGCAAAAAAAAGTTTAAAAATTCTGTCGGTACATACATAAGTAAATCTATAGATATATAATGGGTATGGGTATATGTTAGGGGTTTGTATAGTGCATTTTTTGGAAAGTTATGAGCATTTGAAAATTGACCACATTACGGCAGAAGTCGGGGTGTTGTTCTAATTCTTCTAAGGAGGGATTTGACTCAATATACTACGAGTTGTACCAGGTTATAGGAAAAATAAGCCAGATCTCTTCTCAAGAATTAAAAAAGTATATTTTTATTAATTATCGATACAACCATCCTTAGAAAATTATCAACATCGTAGTAGTTTAATATTATCACGATCACTTATTTCGATATAATTATAAAATTAGTCTTACGATATATTCACCACAAATACACAACATACGTTCGAAAATCACGGTATATTCGAAGTGATTCAATGGTGATAAAGAATCGTATAGGCACAGGACATGTTTTTGGTTCTGTTAAAAAAAAAAGACAGAGAAAATAAATAATAACGAAAAGTCAAAATTATAAACGAATCAACGTAGCTTAAATAAGGTTGCATCAATATCAACATTTCTTACACTGAGCACTGCCAAGAATCAGTTCAGTTCATCAATGGATGCTACCACTCAGATCAACCACACAAATTGCTATTGTGTTCGCGCACTGCTTCCTATTACTTTGGTCATGAATCAAGTAGCAAGAAGCTTAACAGATGATAGAAAAAAAGGGGGGGATATGTTATCTGTTCTTCAGGAACAATCCAGTCTGTATAAAGCATCGACAAGACGGAGCGGAAACAGTAAGTCTTTGTGGATAGAATGCAAGCTGACGTTACGAGCAGGTTCACCAGAGCCAAGCCAGTTGACTTCAAACTGGAAAGTTGGACGGTGCAGTACCTCCTTCAACCTTGAATGTAAAAAAAAAGAAAAATAGTGTCACAATTTAGGAGTTACTGACAAGCGAATCCAGAAGTAAATAAGAATTATATGGTAAACATAGTGAGCCGAATAACCTTTAATATCACATCAGCATTAAATTATCACTACGTAAGTATATAGTTACAAATGTTCATACATACCTCTGTAAGTTAGATTTCATTCTGGTGCAGGCTGCCTGAGTCATCCCTTCAATTTCGCATACAAAGAGAATTAATTTGGCTGAACTCATTAAACTTCCCACGGCCAACACTAAGTCACCGATAATATTTCCTTTGCCGAAACTGCTAACACAGACTCTTCTAAGTTTCGGAATCTCGGAAAGTTTTGCAAAGAGTGGAGACACCTGGCCCAAGTTGTCTTGGCGCATAGCAAAATCCTTCAAGTTCTGACAGTTGGTCAACATCTGCTGAAGCTCAGTCTTATAGCAACAGACACCTCGGAAACCTAGATTTTCCAGCCTCAATAGCTCCAGATTTGTGCATTGCTTTCCGATTTCAACCAGAAATTGACCACTTCTGATTGGCAAATTTGCGAGACACAAAGTTGTCAGACTTTCCCACTTCTTAATCAGATGCAGCGCACTCAAGTCCCAGGATTGATCTGCCGGAAGTGTACTGAGAATGAAGGATTAAATTAAGTACTTGGCCAATTTAAATAAATTAGGTTTTCTCTTTTTTACCACACTTCATCTCAATATAAATAAATCTATAGTACCTCGCGCAAAGAGTGAGATCTTTCAGATTAGGAGTGGCCTCAACAAGCTTGCTGAAAGACGAATGGTCTGCCACCTGATTTTGTCCCTCAAGAGCCGAACGTTTTCTTTTGAATCCTATTACTGGTTCAGCTTTTTTTACAAAAGTCCCTGCATTCACATAGATAATAAAAATCATGCAATCATTTGGTTGAAATTATGGTAAAATAAGTGTGAAAGCCTCAAATTTTCAACTGGATAAACTGTGAACTTGGCATTACTTTTTTGTCAAACCATGATGCGAAATTACTTGATCAGAAATATATCAAACAATTAAAATATGACAAAAAACTTACCCTTGCTTTTTATTATGTTGGATAAAACAAGCTTGGAAAAACTTGGAAAGGCTGCTACAACTAGATGCACGTCACACTCCGGTTCTATGTTGTGGTTCAAATATAGATAAGTTATTTGGTGACTAGGATTTTTAAGCAGCAACTGAAACGTTATAAAAATTATGATCCTTTGCGATGTTACACAGAATAAATATAAATGTGGTGAATCATTTTTCTATTTACTTGCATAGCTAAAATAGCCTAATTTGAAGCCACAAAAATTTCTCGTATTCTGTTCTCCATTGCTCGAATACTACATGAAAAAATGAAATAGTCGCATAAACCTATCCATTCACACATATAGTTCTACCTTTGCCTCCTTGATCCTCAGCAAGCACAGATATTGATCCTCACAGTGGGATAAACAGCAGAACTTACTCGGAGCTGAGTGATCGATGATTTTAATGACCTCTCTCAACAGACATTCAAAAAGCAGGAACCATGCCACTTTCTGGAGGGACTGCGTAAACGGGTTAAAATCCATGCGTACCTTATCGTATAGTTCCTTAAACACCTGAACCTCACGTTCTGAAATACCAAAGAGTATTCAACACTGAAAAGGTAAATCTGAAAATCAATCAAGGATTCTCACTTTCCTCAACTCACCAAAATAAAAATAATGCGTATTTGCAGCATCGTATGGTTGAAATTTGGCCCATTGTTCAGGGTTGGGCAGCATATCAACGACAATTCGCCTTAGGAATTCCGTATCGCAGCCGCAGCACGCAGCTACCCTGAGTTTTGTGAGTTTCTTGGGCTCTGGGAACCAAGGATCTCCAATGCAAAGCCACTCAGATGTCTGTAGCAAACGTAGTTCCTCGAGATTTTGGCATAGCTCTAAGGCATAGATCAGCGTTTTCTTGTATTTGACGTTGCAAAGTGTCAGTGTCAGATGTGTGAGCCTACCAAATGGTTCCCCCAAAATCTTACAGCACATTACATCATTAATTAAAGCAGTTGGCCAACTTATGGATAATTTTTTAATATGTTGTAATGGCTTCAAAAAAGAAGCCAATTGGGGCACATCTTTGAATATGTTTCCAGTGATGTTGATGTCGACAAGGTTTACTGCCTTGCCTATACATTGCAACATTTGCGCTGGTCTTGTGCAGTAGACATTGTTGATGTTTATGGAATGTATGTGCTCATATTTGTTCTTATTGTTGAAATACTTATGTATGTCTGACATAGAGGTCAAGTAGCCTTCTTCCGAAAAATCCAGAGCTCTGGAAATGGAAAGATATGCTGAAAACTACAGTAGTTGACAGTACAGAAGCATGGTGGCTTTGAAGACACTAAATGAGATCAATCAGTTTACCTATCATGCCAACATGTGCCATGTGTCCTAGCTCCACGTGAACAACTCTTCAACCTACCTCAAAGATTTTTTCTCCTCAAATATAAGTTCATTAAACCTCCTGGACAAACAACTTAGTGTGAGGCGATCCCTTGCGTTGAGATATGAGATGATTTCGATCAACATTTCATCTGGGATGTCCAATATGTTGCAGGTGCCAGACCTAAAGCAATCAATTGTTATCATTACAAGGGTGTAGACTTGTCAGCTTCTAGGGACTAATTATGATTTCGAGGTCCATGATAATTCAGCACCATCTTCCAATGATGGAAGATTCAAATATTCTGCACAAACTCGCCTTTTCATGCTAATTTATTATTTATTCCTTGTTATAATCGCGCTTGCAATACCTGTGATCGTTGACGTTGTGATAACTCATAATTGTGTTGAAGTTAGTCCTCACCGGCCAGGCCACGTGTATGTTCAGATATACATATTTATGTATGTATAGAGGTTACACTCCGTGCTATGTGCAATAAACCTACATTGCCCACGGTGAAAAGCAGCTGATCGGGACGTTCAGTGTATGCACGGAGTTAAATCCCGCCATTCAGGGGTGAGATATGAGCCATGCGTGAGCTCCCCATAGTTGCTTCCAGAAAGATACGCTGATCGCTGATCGTAGAAAAATAAGTAGTACTAATAAGATCATAATAGCAAGTCAGCAGCGTGCAGTGGCATATCAATTTTGGACAGCTTAACCTCCGGATTAACGTTCTCTTCTACCCAGTTAGATTTTTGAAACCAAAAATGGAGAACCCAAAAGAGGATACTGAAAAAAAAGGTAATGTACCCGTTGCAACGAGCTTCCTGTCTTTCACCAGTAAATAGCTTCTCAGAAGCTCTTTATTAATTTTTTGTTTATTGTATTCTACATGCAGATGACAGTGATTCCAATGAAGAGTGCACAGGTGCTTCATCATCTTCGCAGACAGCAGAACCTGAGGACTCGAGTGTGGAAAAAATTCGGAAATATCTGAGTCAGAAGTTGGGCATACATGACTTGGCAGATGAGACCGATAAACAGAGCGGTCAAATTCTGACAGAACTATCAATTGATGGCATAGTAGAATTCATCAAAAGTGGTCATTGTCGCAAAGTCATCACAATGGCTGGTGCTGGAATATCTACTTGTAGGTACACACATAGTATTGAGAATTGAGTGCTATGTCTTAAGACAGATTTGGCTAGACTAGAATTAATGCTGAAGAAAAAAAATCAGTCACACTTTAAAATTTGATTCGATTTGCAATTATAGCAGCTGGAATACCAGACTTTCGTTCTCCTAAAAGTGGATTATATCACAATTTAGAGAAATATAATCTGCCACATCCTCAAGCGATCTTTGAGTTGGATTTTTTTATGGAAAATCCAGAACCCTTCTTTGTTCTGGCCAAGCAACTGATGCCTGTAGGATTTAATCCAACTCCAAGTCACTACTTTATCCGGCTTCTATGGGAGAAAGGACTTTTATTACGCCACTATACACAGAATGTTGACACTCTAGAAAGGGTTGCTGGAATACCAGGTGACTTGTTGGTTGAAGCTCATGGAACTTTTCACACCGGCCATTGCTTGACCTGCAAAGCTAGCTATACACTTGAATGGATGAAAGGTATGTTTAATAACTATATGGTGGTTCTATGCTATGCAACAATGCACTAGTTTGGAACACTTAGACACAATTGTAGATTATAAATTTGTCCTCTGATGTCAACGTGATTGTTGGGATGCTGATAATTGATCTTTTTCAACTACAAGTTCCACCTAGATCTTTCAATTGTTGATAGATGAAATACTTTACAGACAAAATACTTGGGGATGAAGTGCCAAAGTGTGAAGAATGTAAAAGTGGTATTGTTAAACCAGATATTGTGTTCTTTGGAGAAGTGTTGCCAGAAAGGTTTTATAGTTGTATCGATAAAGATTTCAAACAAGCTGATTTACTGATTATCATGGGATCAAGCTTAGTGGTACAGCCGTTTGCATCACTGGTGGACAAGTAAGTTCCATAAAATCCTACAATCTGCAGAATAAAATTTAGAAACCCTCGAACTATTCAAATTAAAGGGTCCCACCGAGCTGCCCTAGACTTCTGATAAATAAAGAAAAAGTGGGCATGCAAGATCGTGTGATGAAATTCCTAGGTCTGAAGCAAGGACTCATGTTTGATAATGCTGATGGCAATACCGGACGAGATGTTGCTTGGTTAGGTGAATGCGACATTGGATGCCAATTGCTGGCTGACAAGCTTGGATGGGGGGTGAGTAGCGTTTGCAATTATTGCTACAATAGCAAGAATCTTTTCAACATCGGTATGAGTAGCCAGTTACACGGTTTTATTATTATGTTATCCAGGAAGAAATGAAGGTTCTTATCAAGGAAGAACACGAAAAATTGGACAGTGCAAAGTCTGGCAATGATCAGCCTCACAATCCACAATCAAAAAAATCATAAGGCCTCACATGTCATTTGTGTCTTGTACCAGGAAGATGTCAGCAAAGCAGTTGCTGGAGTCGTTCAAATAGTTGAATCGCAACGCACTGTTGTGAAAGAAAAAAGAAGCTAAAGGAAGATGACAGGTATACTGTACACTTCTCTAAGGCTATTCGTACCAATGTTTCTTATCAATTTAAAGTAATAATATTCCAAGGTAAATTTTAAGTATGTTATTTATTTTAGACAAACTATCAAGTTCAGTAGCATTTCTCTTGAAGCATTATCGAACGATATTATTAATCTCTTATCAGATGTGTATATCTTTAAAGAATGGCTATTACTGATCAAGGTATATCTAAGAACCATTAGATTCATTAGAAGAATCATTAAATTCAGTCTTAAACACTGAATTAGTAGTACCCTATTTAAAACATGTGCCTACAACTAGAGGCTCTGGTTCACAGGCTTGACAGTTCTTTACGCATGTATTCGAATCTTCTTCTTTTGATTTCGCGAGAGTTGGAAGAATATATTTCTATACGTACATATGCTATCATGTTTGACAATCACCTGTGACCCTTCTTTTCTGGTTTTAAGGTTCTTAGTATGTGTAATTATATCTTTTAGTAAAGGGGTACGCTAACGGGGAACGGGAAAATTTTTAGTCGAGTATCGATTTTAAGCAACTAAGAATGGCTGAACAATTACTTCTTGAGCCTCCCGCTGATGTACTTGTCCTATACCAGTCGCAGGTGCAGCCATAGGTTGCCTACCAGAGTATTTGAGCTAAAATGAATTCAATAATTGAATCAAATATTGAGTGAAAATTAGGAATGACATCGTTTTGTATTTGAGTTTATGGAGGCTGCCACTCACCTGTCGTCCACATAAATTCTCAAAACGTGGCTTTACAAAACTCCATGCTCCCATATTTTGTGGTTCCTCTTGACTCCATATGAAAGCTGTTTGAAATTATAATCCAGATTCAATTATATAAGAACTGGTTATCAATCGATTGAAAGTGATTAAAGTCTTCTTTCAAACTTACTTCGTGCATGTTTGAACCTTTGGACCTCTTCAAGTACTTCTAGAATCGGAAATGGACAGAGACTCTCTAATCTGATGATTGCAACATCTTTCAATCCACGGAGTTCTTTCTCTTTATTCAAGGCATAATAGTGTTTGCCACTGACAAAGATTACTTTCTTTACAATGTCTGGGTCAACTGTGCTATCCCCTGAAATCATTCATTTGCTGTTAAACGAATACCAGCTGCCAAATTAAGTTTAAACCAAAAGATTAGAATAACTATAAGCACCAATGACATTGACAAAACTCGTTCCCAATCCCATATCAGACAAAGGAGAAGTGGCAGAAGCGTGTCTAAGCAGAATTTTTGGTGCTACAACAACAAGTGGTTTCCGGAAGTTTCTCACCATCTAGAAATGAATATATATTTATACCAATGTCACTGGTGATGAAAAGTGATGCAGTGCAATTTTATAACAGCAATAACATTGATCATCGATACATATCTGCTCACTTGAGTACTCTGCCGATTTTAGAATTCCTAAAAAATTACCCACCTGTCTTCTAAGCAAATGGAAGTACTGCGCCGGTGTTGTAGGATTAGCTATCTGTATGTTCACGTCATCTCCATCAGGTCTGTCTTCGTGACTATCTGTTAGTTGCAGAAATCTCTCGATTCTACAGGAGCTATGTTCTGGTCCAGCACCGTCATAGCCATGTGGTAGGAGCATGGTCAACCCGCTGTTCACCATCCATTTAGCTTCACCACTGTTAATGAATGTGTCAATGATGATCTGGGCACCATTAAAAAAATCCCCGAATTGTGCCTCCCATATTGGAAGCACTGTTGGTGAAGCTATGCTCAAACCATACTCAAAGCCAAGGACTGCTTCCTCAGATAAAATACTGTTAGCTATTTCCAGCTTGCCAGTTTGATCTTCGCTCATTGAGTTCAGCGGTATGTAAATGCCTGAGATATAACATTTGCTGGATTAGTGAATAAATAACTTCAATTGGCAGATGTTTGACCGTTTGTTAGTAATCTCTATACTATGTTGCAGGACGAGATTATAAATATAAGCAAACAACTTACTTCACGTTTTCATGGTTCATTTATGGTTCTCATGCTAGTAACTCTTACTGCTGCTTACCACCTGTTGACTGATCAACCAGCATGGCGTGTCTGTGTGAAAACGTGCCTCGACCGACATCCTGTCCACTCAATCTGATATTGTAACCTTCGTGAAGTAGAGAACCAAAGGACAGTGCTTCAGCAGTTGCCCAATCGAGATTCAGTCCATCAGCAATTTTTCTCCGTCTTGCTTCGATGTGTGACTTGAAAAGATGTGGATGAATCTCCTGAGAAATTGAACATAGTTTAGGTGTAAATTGAAAAAGGAGTTCAAGAATTTGCAAATTGAAAACAATCAATAGCTCATTTGCCCGCTTATCTGTATGAACATGCGTATGATTACATTTAGAGGTATGGCAAGTTGATTTTTACCAATCCATCGCATTGCACACTTTTGTCTGCAACAAATCTCATTAGATCGAGATCGACACCCGTATTCCATTTAGAAACACTAGCTGTGGCCTGGGACATCTCTGACCATCTTCCACTCAAATACATTGCTGCTGGTGTGTAATTGTCAACTTGCCTCAAAGACTCTGCTAGCCAAGCTGTGTGTTCAGAGGTAATGGATTTTGTTTCATCCGGCGTTATAATCTTAGAATTCATTAGTTTCTCCACATATAAATCTGGTGTTGACCTGAAATGACAAAGGGATGCCAATGTCTGCACTCCGAATGAAATCTGAATAATATCTACTCACTTGCGACTTTGTATAATCTTGTAAATGGCCGGATTGGTAAATGTAGGATCATCTAGTTCATTGTGTCCCCATCTCCTAAAGCAGTTCATATCTACAAAAGCGTCTTTTCTGAATGTTCGTTGATACCGAAAGGCCAACTTCGTAGCGCGTAACACCATCTGTTTATAGTTGAATCATTCATAATTTAGATTTAAATCAATTCCGTTCATCATGCTTTCGAAAATTCAACTAAACCAAGTCAATCCTCCAATCTATTTTCCATAAAAGAAAATTCTATATGAACACCATTGACAAATAATTTGTACAACTTTTTCAAGACCTTATCAGACATAATCGCTAATGACCAATGCTAGAGTACTAACTTCAGGATCATCTCCATTAACATGCAACACCGGAGCGGATATACTTTTTGCCACATCAGTACAATATCTAGATGACCGTCCTCTGGCTGCTGGAGTTGTGAACCCCAACTGATTATTGACAACCAAGTGTACTGAGCCACCCACTTCAAAGTGGGGAGCTGCAAATAGTGCCAAGGATTCTTGATTTACACCTTGACCTGAGTAGGCTGCATCACCATGAACCTGAATGTGCCATATTTGTCAAGATGCTTGCTTATCATTTAGCCTCTCACAATCAAAGGGAATCAAAAACGGTTACATCTTGAATAATAAAGAAAATATACTGTTGACCCTCAAACTTCAACAAGACATTACTACGTACCTGAAGATTCAGTACTTTCTCACTCCAGGGCAACTCGTCTCCACGTGAATAGGCCCCATCCCCCACCGCCTGCATAATACCTCTAGTTTTCCCCATAGACACCGGATTTACAGCTTCCAAGTGGGACGGATTGTACAGCATAGTTACGTGAATGTTTTTTCCCTGCAGGAAGAGGTCTACAGACGAGGTAAAATGACTTGTCACATCTCCAGTGGCTTTGGCATTTTCTGGAAATTCTGAAAACCCTCGTAACTTGTGGAATAGCTTTTCTGGAGGAAACTTTAGCATTCCAGTTAACAAATTCAATCTCCCTCGGTGTGGCATACACATTACGATGTGGTCCAATTTATCTGCAATATACGAATATAAAATGAATGGAATCAGTGGATTCACCTTCATTCAAACTTAAAAAATTATACAGTATCGGATATCTGCACTTCAAGAAATAGGCGAATCCCCCTATGTTACCTTTCAGTATTTTGCATTTGTAGAACGTACAATTTGATTCACAGCAAACGTGACGAATGATAAGACGGACTAGCGGCATTAACATCTGATAGTGGATTTCGTAATTTTGTATTTTTCTCTGATAAATTTACAAAAAAGTTTGGTGGGTTAATGCCGTTATTCCGATCCTTGAATCGGCGATAACCAGGATGACTTGAGATACTGGAGACTATTATTATTTCAGCTAATTAATTTACATGGGTCTTTACCAGCGGCTGCCTGTTCGAAAAACTCGTGGAAAAATGCCATCATACTTTCGGCGCCTTCTCCCCCGTATCTTTTGAAAGTCACAAATTTCTTGGATATAAAATTATCAAACGCTTGACTCTTCAGCATTTCTGTAGCAATTTTTCTCCTTTTTTCTGCGGCCAACGGCTCCATATAAATCTCCTCGAAGTTTTGCGCAAACCATTCTCTTTCTTCTTCAGACTACATCCGAGACAAAAATTCAATTAAAATAGTCTCTCTGTGGCCACAATAGAAGCACGAAAATGTGACTGATTTTTTGACCTCGTTCGCATCTACAGTATTATATTAGTAATTTTTTCAAATCAATTTTTTAGCTTGAATCAGTGACGAGAAAAATTCTTGACTTTGCCGAAGCGATAGGGTGCGAAGTTCTATTCTGAAATTTTGAAAATCTCACCTCCAGGTAACTGAATTCTGCACCTATGCTACCAGTGTAAACGTTTTTCAGAAAATCCAACGCCTCGCCTATAGATCCTTTCGTTTTGTCCGTATTTAAGATTCCCTCAAATGATACCCTGTCGTCAATGTTGAGCCCGAATTTGTTAAGGTTCAATTCTGGGACTGGGCTGGGGGCTTTTAACGCTATGGGATTTACATTTGCTTGCTTATGGCCATGTTCTCTGTAGGCTGTGACCAGTCTGTAAAAATTGCTGTATTTAGCTCGCGACGTCAGATTTTCTCTGGGTACTGAAATACCAAAAAAAAAGAATACTTATAAGCGATTCATTTTATCGAATAGTGGCCAATAATCATTTCTAATGTAAAAAGCCATCACGGTAATTATAAAGTGCGAAAGGCTCGTCCGGTACGTGATTCATTATGCAGTAAAGTATCTTGACGAATATATACTCAAGTAGTAGATAATATCGGCAGATTTACGTTTAGATTTTGGGAATTGTATATTTCATGCACTGCAGAAACGTACCTTCATAGTACTTCTTGTATTGTGACTTGTATCCATATACGCCATTTTCACTGTGATAAAGTTTAATACACATCCGTTGCCGTATTCTACAAATGAAATTATGTTGGTTTTTAAGTGATACCCCTTCTGGAATAACACGTGTTCCAATACGACCACATTTCGTGCTGATCGGAAATAAATTTCTGTACATCTTGCCGCCGAGGCACTTGCTAAAGAATTAACTTATCGTTCAAGAACATCCAAAGTGTTAGTTTTCAGCAAAGCGAAGATTACGGACTCCCGAGTACCGATAAGCTCTACTTGTTTTTAATATTTTTCCACAACACAACCATTGCACACTCTATGTCACCGACGCCAAAAAGCCTTATCACAATACACTCGTGAACCCAACTGGCTCTTATCTGTTTATACACGAATAAGAGATCAAAGAATTTCTCTAAAGCTTTGTAATTTATTACGATACCATCGTATGTACATATACATAAAACTGGACGCAGGAGCTTACATTTCTCTTACTTTTCAGCTGTAATAATTACGTTCGAAAATATTAAGTTTCACACTGCGCCAGGGACTTTTCGAATGCTAACAATAGCGCTGGACTATGAAATTGAATTTTCTATTTCACTGTATGCTGTTGTGTCTGTCGCCCGAGAATTAACCGATGCCACTTGAATGGAAGAATTAATTAACGCGTGAATAATTTTGTATGCCGTGTACTTTACACGCTGGATATAGCGAACAAAGCTTAAATACAATCGCAACGTACTATTATATACATATAATAAAATTGTTGGAAGTTTTACTATAACTCTGCGAATGTTTTCCGTTTTCTGAAATAAGCTGAGAAACATGAATCCGTCTACTAAATTAAGCTACCAATAAAATACATCAGGAGACATCTCAATTTTTTCACTTTTCAGAACGATAGATTGGCGATAACTTGGTCACTATGATAGGATTAATATATAGCTTGCAGATTCGGATTTCTAGTCTCAAAATACATAAAAGTACCTACGTCAAAATACTGCCAACATTTTTTTTTTGTTTTTGAGTGCCAAAATCGGTAAAAATCAAAGGCTATTGACTTGGGATTTTTTTGATTTCCCGAGCCAAATATTAAATATTTTTCAAATCGTTTGAGCGACTGTTTCCTCATGTATTTTGACCTCAAGAACATATAAAAATCCGTCGCATGAATATGCCGTAAATTCAGAAAGTTTGAATTCGTTGACATATAATAGTTATTCAAATTCTGAACAGGTATGAAGCTGAACGCTTGATCAGGTTACAAAATTGTCTCTTAGCTCACAATATGGCTTAGAGATCTGATAACTGATCGGCAGATTTTTTTTCTATTCTCCGTTTCAAGTTATTAAATTATAGAGATTCATCTCAACGATAAAATGATGAAAAGTGGTGTATTATTTGGACCAGTGAACCTAATAGCAGGCAATCTGCGAAGGTATCACATAAAGCTAGTTTGAATTGCATACAACAAGGCGCTAGTAAGGGATGAAATGGGCATGAATACAAATCAGTCTTATGAACATAAAAATTATTCAAATTTTTGGCCCTAGAAATCACGAAAATCTAAAGACTATACCCTTCGATATTCGGACTGAAAGTAAAAACCATTTTTTCGAAAGCATTCGCTTCATGTGTGTTTCAAAATCGAAAGAAATTTCAAAGACCCTGAAACTCCTTGATTGGCCGAACAATTTGCAAATAGAATAAGTTTATTTTTCACATAGGCATATTAGTCTATGAGCTCTACCCTCCATAGAGTCTATACAGCGGGTTGTTCGAAAAGTTGTAATCGGTTATAAACACATACACTTGATGAAGCGCGACTGCGATCAAAGTGGATTGAGTAGAAGAATTAATTGCGTTGTCTTTAACATTTTTTATTCAAAATATCATTACAATTGAAATAAGCATTTCCAAATGTGATATTCGGAAAGATCTTTATATTTTAACCTCTTGTATAATAATTTTTTCCCTTAAATCACTGAAAACATAGAAACTACATCTACCATACTCAATGTATATGTATAGGTATAATAAACTGAACGGTAATAAACGAAAAACATTTTCACAGGGAAGAATATGATGTTGCGGTATATTTATGTTCTTGATCATTTTCTTTAATATACTTTAAAGGCCCATCAGTTTTTTGTTTTTTTTTAAATTAGGTTTTTTCCCATCACTTATTCTGAATACCTTGACGAATGATGCTCACATGATCCCGGGAACTACCCCCCTATAGCTCGGAAATAGACTCATTAGTACAATTGAAGTTGTACAGCTTTCCTTCAACGATCATGGTATAGTAAAACATAAGTATAAAGTACAGCTAACAGTGCCTTTAAAGTGTAGGGTACAACGAGAGTGAAGAGTTAATTCACGAAAGTTGCATATTTCAGATGATGCCAAAAAAACTATGCAATCTGCTATCCTGCGATGCTTGACAAATTTTTTTTGGTGTAAAATTTTGGAAGTTTCCTGCACGGGGATTGGTTCTATCTAAGTGAAGATAGAATTTTTCATTGCAGTGTGACTCATCATCCAGAAAATCACAAGTCTCATTTATTTTAACTCCTCATAATTATCTAACAGATGTAGGTAATTAAAATATGTTTATAACAATATTATGGTTAAACACTGCTACACTTTAATGTGGTTTGCATTCTGTTAGAAAAACTTATATTCTTTGGCAGCATCTGAAGGTGTCTTAAACAAACTGAGAATTCTCGATATTCTGCAAAGAAAACTTTAAAAAAAAGAGAAATTTTTTCTTCCAATCATATAATAAATGTTACGATGTAGTGACAAAAGGCGTTATTCTGGTTAATCCATGTTTAGTAAAACCAGTCTACTTGCTTCTCTCGAAAGAACATTGCGCTCAAAACATTCCAACGTTCTTGTTCCTCCATATTGACAACATAGAATGATTTCATCATAGTAATGAATGCTGTTGTGAGTGGCAACTGTCTGCCGTACCTGATGTTACTTATCATCGGATTCCACTGCAGTGGGACTTGTTACAGGTTCAGAGTCTGCTTCTTCATCCAGTCCTGTATCAGTAGTCCCCCCGGTTGGATCATAGGTAATGTCTGAGGTTGATTCTGAAGGAAAAGCTTTCTCTGTAACAAGACCATTACCAGATCATATGAATGAAACTGTGAAAAACTTAATGACTATTCATAAATAACCGAACACAATCCACCAGAACCTCAACTGCATAGAATATTTAACGAACAGTAAAACTGCTAATTACCAGGGCGAGAAGGATCGGCCATAAGAGAAAACATTTTTTCCTCTGGCATATCTTTCGTCAATTCTTTGAAGTGGTCTACCTGATCAGAGAATGATTGCCAGAAAGTCTGCCCTCCAGATATGGTAAACATCGCCTAAATGAACATATTTCAAAGGAAGTCAAGTCTTATTTGATCTGCGGTAACCCGATAAAAACTCAATAGGGTTTATCAGAAGTGAGTTGTGGCTACTGACGAGCGTGCATTAGCTTACCTCAAATTTATTGTATATGTGTTCAGCCTTTTGTTTAATCTGTTCAGCTTTCTGTTTGAAGATAGACTGAAAGAAAGAAGAAAAGTCTGAAGTCGTATCTTAATGCTGATAACCAATGTTATTTGATAACAGTATCGAAACACTTACCGCTTCGTCTTCATTAAGCTTCCACTCAGCCAAGTTACCAATGTACCTTCGCAACTGAAATGCAAAAATAAAATTAATAGTGTTTACAGTCAGGTCTGTAAGTAATGTTCTATTCCCAAAAATAGATAATATGAAACGCTGAAACAAAAAGTACCGTTTCACTCATAGTACAGCAGAATATATGAAAACTTATAAAATCTCACCCTTCGGACAGTTTCAACAATTTGTGGATGTTTTTTGAGCATAAGAGGATCGATCGGAAGCGCAAGCATGTCGTCCATTGCATGTAAACATTTGTCAGTATCTGCTCTATCTAATCCAAGGTTTGACTTGATTTGGGCATCCAATTGTAACAGCTGGGATTCAATGCGTAGCCACCTAAATCATTTCAAATAATAAATCGTTTTTAAACTGAATATGCGTTACAAAAACTTGAATACTATAAATATGCGAGTGTATATGATCTATCAATTCACTCCCTACCTTAATCTATATTTCTTGTCCTGCAGTACGGCATTCTTAGAGGATACTTCTTTCTCCTCGCCAGAAGCGTGTACGTTGAAATCCAAGGCATCTTTAACTTGTTCCGGTAGAATAGAGCCACTTTCTAGTTGTGCTTTTAACTTCATAGCGGTCTTAGCTCTTGCCCGGTCCCATTGCACTCGAGCGTTTTCATTTTCGAATGATTTGGGTCTATCCACGTCCAATTTGATACCTACATATCCACCAGCAAAAGTCCGAGCCAACAAGAAGCGTTTTGGGGTTTCTGCACATTTTGTCGTAGAAAAAGATTCCCCATCCGTTTCCATGGTGGTGGTGTCATCTAGTTTTTCTGCAATTTTGAAGCTCATTGTCAAACAACAAATAAAACTTAAGAAGGATTTCTGTCTGACCAGTAATGTTAGAACTAGATAACACGAATAATGGTTATACTAAACTTACTTTCCATGTCTTTATTCAAGTCTCTCGATGGAGACAGTTCTTTTGCAATTGCATCTTCGGGTTTGCTTTTAGCTGAAGCTCTGGGGCTTACTGAATTATCTGAAACAAATTTCATAATTTATAAAAACCGAAATGGAATAACCTTAACTCATAACATAAACATACTTTGATTATTTATCGACGCATTGTAAAAAATGTATAACTACCGAACAATTGAACATGTATCCAATGATCTTGTAGCATAATTACCATATTTTTCATTATCTTTATCCCCACTTGAGAAGTCAGCGAACCGTTTGGGTTTGATTTTTCTACCGCTTCGACTAACCACTTCCTTACCAGGAGCATCGTCATCTTGAATACCAAGTAGGCTTTCATGCTTGGCTGTATCCCCAGTAAAAATAGGTGTTCCTTTACCACGACCTCCACGTTTTTTTTTCATCTCTGGTGGATCCTATTACAGAGATACAATCAATTATGCTTTTTTAGATTGAACCATTACTAAGTATTTATATCTATTAGAATCTGTTTACTGTGTGGAATAATCGCATGCATCTTCTATACTTGAAAAAGATACATCGGCACTTCCGGAATTATTATTGGGGCTCCATCAAGCAGCATTATATTTTTAGCTGTTATTTTCAAAATTGAATGGATACCCGTCGATTACACACATTTCCAGTCACAAAATCACAAAACTCACCACAAATATAAGTCCATTTAGCTATGTTTAAATTGGTTCTGATATTATACCTATCAAATATAATTAATAACACTCTAAGAACCAGCATTAATATTTCACAAAAATCCAACCTGATTACTGGAGGGTGTTGATGGATTCATGTTAGATGTTACTGGTGTCGAGGGTGCCTTTCTTTTAACAGCCTTCTTCTTTTCACCTTCATCAATTATTAGTGGGCCACCTTCTGTGTCGCTGTCTGTTGCGTTCACTAATGCTAACGGATCCCCAAGATCACTCTCCTCAAGTGTGACAGACATTTCTTCGGTGGTCACAGATAGATCGTCTAGTTATGTTCAAATAGAAACATTTATACAAAATTTTGCTTTTTTAAACGAAATAAAAATAGAAATTCAAACCTTGAGGTTCAGAAACATTGTGGATAATAATATCACCGGAACTTGCAAGCTCATTCTCAAGCTGTTGCAAGCCCTCGTGAAAATATTTTCTTTTCAGTGGTTTCCCAAATTTTGCCTTGTTTTCCACGTAACCAAATAATTCATCCACTTTACAGACAGCACTAAAATATGATTGCAAGATACATGAATAATCCAATTCATATTGTAAAATATATAAAAGTTTTTATTTTTAATATCAGATGGTGTCACTCACGTTTCTCCAGTTCCATAAAAAAAGACACTATATTTTGCATTCTTGGTATTTCCATCTGTTATACTCTCGATCTGAAACAATAACAGTTGTTTGATCAAACGATCATCTCATAACTTAATACCAAGGCTAACGATTAAAATGGCGCTGGGATGTGTAATTGAAAATAGTCAAAAATGTAGACGCGTTGGATACAGTTGCGATATCATTATGGAATTATACTTTTAAGTGAATAATGGTGAATGGAAAGTAGTCTTTGGGTTCAAAATAGAATCATGTAAGATGAAAAATTTGAAAACAAACTCACTCTAGCTGGCCATGGTGGGTAACCTCGAACTTTGGCAAACACCTTGTCCCCAGCGATAAATTTTCTCTGTAGCTTTACCATGGTCAAGATTTACCTCTCAGACTAATAATTCAGCCTTCTAATTCATTCAAATTAAACACAGTACGTAAACAGCTCGATTAATTTACGAAGAACATTTCGTTTCGCGGTACCCAGAGGCACTCTTCACCAAAAACCAGATGCTGAACTAGCACCAAGAAACACACACAACACGACGCCGCTCTATGTTCTCTCGCATTAAATGAGAACCCCTGGAAAATGTGTATAAACACAGAAGGAAGCATCACTAATATCTTTATCAGTTGAAAAGCATATAAAGCTTGATCTGCTGGATCATTTCAACCTTTGAAAAATGATGCTATGATCGATGTTCGGATATTTTTACGATTAAAAGGTATTGCTGCATACTGCATTCAAGACCGATAATTAGGATTTTAGTTCTCATATAAAAATTACTGTAAAAGGCGCAGTCGTGCGCAGGCTCGTCGTCGCTGAATTGAAAATTTCTACTGAAAATTGGAAATCGGTAAATGAGGAGTAGATATTTGAGGTCTATTTATATATGAGTTTTTTTCCAGGGTACACATGGGGAATGCAGGATCTATCTCTCTTTTACCGTACGTACATTCTTCAGTAAACGGATCATGAATAAAAATTGAAAATGATCTTTCAACTGATGACCAATCACAGTAGTACCAACGAATTGGTCCGCGCGCCACAAATATTTTGCTTAAATGCTGGTGTGATCTTCGGTCAACGTGGTGTGTTTGGAATCGTGATCCCAGAGAAAAAGAATTGTATTTTTTACTCTTGTTTCATGTGGATTCGAGTAATCATGTTTTAACCTTGCATTCTGCAATTATGGATCTCAGCAATGTTGAAACAGGCACGATCGTTTCGATACACGTCGAAAATTTTGTGTAAGTTTACCAAAAGTGTCCAGGAGCTCATATCGTCTCTGCATTTTTACTGTATATTCCTGGATCTTCCTCTCTTCGAAGTTCATATAATTTTGGGATGCTCTGTAGGATCCAAATAATCGCAAGACATTAAAATTATGTATCTTTTCCAGGACGTATGATAATGCCGTGATCAAACCAGGGCGTAACCTAAACGTCATAATCGGGCCCAATGGCACAGGAAAATCTACGATCGTGTGCGCTATAGTACTAGGTTTAGGCGGCAAGCCAAATGTAATAGGCAGAGCTCGAAATGTAGGAGACTATGTGAAATCTGGTTGTTTGAAGGCAAAAATAGAAATAGAATTGAATAATCCTGGGAAAAAGAACTATGTCATCAGCAGGGTATTCACAACTGATGGACACACAACATGGATGTTGAATGACAAAACCGTTAGTTCAAAAGAAATAGAAGCTCTGACAAAGAGTCTCAATATTCAAGTCAGTAATTTGTGTCAGTTTTTGCCACAAGACAAGGTACAGGATTTTTCCAAAATGAATGCTCAAGAACTACTGGAAAACACTGAAAAATCTGTAGGCGATCCTGTGCTCTTGGAGCATCATCAGACATTGAAACAACATAGAAAGCGACACATTGAGTTGCAGGAACTGCTCTGCAATAAAGAGAATCTGCTGGAACAAAAAATTCAAACTGAGCTAAGATTACAAGAGATTGTAGGTGGTATAAAAGAAAGAACTGCAATAAAAAAAAAAATCACTTGCCTCAAACAAAAAAAGGCATGGCTCTTATACGATGCAAGTCGTGAAAAGTTGGTTCAAGTAAGTTTTTACATCCACACTTCAATAGCCAAATTCAGCAATTTCTTGAATTCATCTAACTATGAAGGTTTCTAGGCGTTGCAGTCATTGACAACTGGATGACACAGTAAAATTGCTGGATTTGGCTAAACATAATGCACTGCTATAGAGTAATTACATGCCACAAACAGAGATGATTTAAGTCAGATTAAAGTACTTATTTTTTTACTTACAACTAATCCAGTATAGTTTGAATAATTTGTAATTAGACCTTTGAATATCACATTGTGTTGCGCTAACCCAGTTCATTTAAAATTTAGAATTTTCAAAAATATCGAGTACCAAGAATCTCATGCTATTCGAATCTTTATAGAAAATTGTGGGTTGCACCAACTCAACCAGGAAGTCAGATGACTGGTATGTCATCTTCAAGGGTTCAATTACTATTCTTCTGGCATGTCACTCAACTTTCCTGGCTGCACAATTCTCTTCTCTTGTTATCATTTCTGAAAAATTGGGGTAATCGCACATTGTGTAACACTAAATTCATATTTTTGAAACTCATCATCATTCATTCTAGGCAAAAAAAGTGCGTGACGAAGCAATGAAAGATATGAACAAATTACTAAAAGACATGAAACCTATCGAAAAAAACATTGCTACAGCAAAGTCCCAAGCTGATGCTGCTGATCGTGCAGTCAGCTCACAAGTAAGTATTTACCCTGGAAGTAAGTTTCTATGCTTTGCATCCAAACAAAGTCTGTTGCAATTCGTTGCAACTAATTAAATGTCAGTTTAGAACAGTATTAGCATCCCCTGTTGAGTTAGCTGGGGGAGGAATGAAGTACAGAATTGAAAGTGTTTTAAATAAAAAATTTTGACATACAATGTGTATATTTTCCTTGTTCTCAGACAAGTCAGAATAAGGCTAACGCTCGTAACCTGAGTAAAATAGTGGAGACTATTGATGGGTATGAAGAAAAAATTCGAGAAATCCAGAAGACCCATGCACAAAAGCTACAAGCAGAAGCAACTTATGAACAGGAGATAGCTGCAGCCCAGCAGCGAAAAAGCAAACTTGAAAATGATTTAGAACTTATTATCAGCGAGTTTGGAGATGGTAAGGCCCTATGAGTGTATACTTTTGGGAGTGAATTTTGAGACGTCATGTTTTACTCACAATACTTTTGTCATTTTAGAGGAAAGTTTAACTAAAAAACAAAGACTCATATTACCACTCATTGAGCAACAGAGAAATCTAATAAATCAGATTTCCAACCAAATATATCAACACACACAAGAAGAGGAACAAATTATGAAACAAATACGGAGTAAGTATTTTAAATGCTTCGTAGCCCTGTCCTTGTAGAAATAGCAATGTGCAAAACAATATATTCTACGAAGTTATTGAGTGTTTCTCAATCGGCCAATTATCATTTTCTTGAACCAATCAGAGTTTTAACGAAGTGTCGGGAGCTTATCAAGCATGTTGATGTTTATTTTTAGATCAAGAGGCAGAGCTACAATCTGTCGAAAATGTGGAAAAGCAACGCTTGGCGTTATTGAGACAGATGAGTTCAGATGCATACAAGGGTGTTGTGTGGTTGAGAGAAAATACTGATAAATTTTCCCAAATTATCCATGAACCAATGCTGCTAAAAATAAACGTCAAAAGTGCAAAATATTCCAAGTATTTTGAGTCTGTTGTTCCAAGTCGTGATCTGTGTGCTTTCGTTTGCGAGAACAAACAGGACATGAATATGCTAATGACGTATTTGAGAGATCAGCAGAGGCTTCAGATCAATTGCGTCCACTCAGATCCTGACAAGCACGTTAATATGAATCCTAGAATACCAATTGAAAGTATTGCACAATACGGCTTTGAGCATTACTTAAGCTCTCTAATCGATGCTCCGCAGACAATACTCAAATATCTTGTATCGATGTATCGGATTAACAACATACCAATAGGAAATCAAAATGTGGAACAGAATGTGGACCACCTTCCCAGTTCATTATCATGTTTCTACAGCGGTGAGTATTTTTAGCAAGATTATGTGTTTGGTGTGCTGTTTACTAATTTTCAATGTGACTATTCTGGTATCTGTGTTGGAAATTTGCAGTAGGCTTAATCAACTGTCCCCAAGCATACAACGTCCCACAACTAACAAAATATTCCAATGTATTGTAGATCAAAATGCATATTACGTTTCTATGTCAAAATATACCGGGGAAAAATCGACGAGAATATCACGAGTTGGGGGCAATGGGTCTCTCTCGATCATTCTCGATACTAGCAAACTAGGTGGGATCCAAGCTAGGTGAGCAAGATATTCGTTATTCGAATGATTATTTTTCGTCATTATTTTATTAGACTCCATATGATTTATATTTCGGAATTGACAGATTGGCGTCATTGAATGACGATAGAATACGAGCAGCACAGATGGTTATTCAGAAAAAGGAAAAACTTAAGGAGGCTGAGGGAAAAATGGAAGAGCTTAGAGTACAAAGAGGAGAATGTCAGAACCACATTGAACGGATTAAAAATGTTAGAACCAGGATTATAATAATCAAACAAAAAATAAATGATCTACAGACTGAGAGAACGAGTATTGAACAAATCGAAAGAGAAACTAAGAAAGAAATCAATGTGAGTGGTTTCAAGTTATTTAATAAAATCACTTTTCTGCCTTTGCGATCCAAGGCAAACACCTATTCTTATTTGTCTAGGTTCAAGTTTAACGTAGTTGATTATTACAGGACACTATACAGCTGCAGGTAAAAGCGTATCAAATTTACAACACAGCATTAGAACAGTACATAACAAGTAACGAGAGCTGTGCCTACTCAAAGTTGGAAAGAAGACTGCTTGAACAATCTCTGAAGCTTCGTCAGAAAGAATATCGTGAGATGAAAGCAAAATGCGATAGAGCCCAAAGTATCGTTCAAAACTTTGAAACTGAGTTACAACCACTGAAGGCCGAGGCAAAAAGAATGTACGAAGATGCGTTGAATAGTACGAACAACGTGGGACCTGAGCACAAAGCTTTTGAAAAATTGAATATAGCATTCTCGAAATTACCACCATCTATAGATGAGATAAACGAACAATTGAAATTATTAACAGCAAAAGTATTTTGTTTGGCTGATATGCAAGACGGAGATAACGTAAGCAAAAAGAAAGTGAATTATCCAAAGAAAAGTTGAACTGTAGTTTCAAGATAAGTTTTCAATCCGTGAAATTTTTTTCAAATTGTGATAGGTAATACATGACTTTGAGAAAGTAAAAGCTGATGTGGCGCGATTGAAGGAAGATCTTGTTGCAAAAGCAGCCGAACTGCGCCTTCTCATTCAAGAGATGGAAAGAATTCGTGATATGTGGATGCCATTGCTCAATCAACTTGTTAATCAAATAAACGAGAACTTTAGTTCATATCTCGCCAGCATGAACTGTGCGGGAGAAGTTTCGATGCATTACGGTGCTAACATTGTACGTTACAATTATTATGTTCAATGTCGATATTATTTTGCTGAATAATGGACAGAATATACAGGTTTTCCAGAGAAGGGGACTTACTTTTTTGTATCATTTGTTTATAGTTGGATTTTGAGCAATATGGACTTAAAATCAAAGTGAAGTTTCGCGATACCGACGAACTACAAGAATTGACCCGCCATCATCAGAGTGGAGGAGAAAGAGCAGTTACTACCGCAGTATATATGATTGCCCTACAAGAGTTGTCTGTGGTTCCGTTTCGTTGCGTTGATGAAATTAATCAGGTGAAAATCTTAGCCAACACTTACGATTAGTACCATAGTGCATTCACACTTGGTGTCTCATGAGCTACAGATTTAGAGAATTGGAGACTATTTTTATTCGCAGGGTATGGACGCAACCAACGAACGGCGAGTTTTCGAGCTGATCGTAAGCATCACCGGAAAACCTAATGGATCGCAGTACTTTTTACTCACACCAAAGGTAATTGCAAAAAGTTGCAAATTCGTTCATAGTTGAGAATTACAGAAACTTAATCCTATCGTAACTTGCAAGCTTTAGTGTACGCTGGTGATATTGCACGAAATATACCCGTAGTACTTATTCAGCTGTATCTTCGATAGAAATATTTCACATCGCCTAATAATTCTCAATTCCGCTTTGCAGCTTCTGCCCAACCTTTTGTACACAGAAACTGCCATCGTCCACTGCGTGTTCAATGGCCCATTCTCAATCTCGCACAAGGACTTTGACATGAATGAATACTGCAAAAAAATAGCATACAAAAATCACAAAAATAACAATGAGCAGAGGATGACATGATCAGCTATTCGATAAAGGAAGTTGGTTCGAGATGAAGTTTGATGGAAAGTTTGAATGATGTTGGTGAAATTGATGAAAGATATAGAAACTGAGTTTATTATGATATCGGTTGTTTTATTGATTTGTGTAGCTCGACTTTACCATTATTAATATTTTCAAACTATATAAACCTGAATATCCATTTGTAGTTTGTTGCCGTACATTTATTCTGCTTACATTCTCAGATTTTAGATTACGTTTTCAGTAATTGATAAAATTGCCAAAAAGCATTGACTGATAAACTTAGATTTCTAGTTGTGTGGATGTCGACGAATGGTTTTTTTTTAGCAGAATAACTATTAATTTTATGATTATTTCATGTATCTAGTTTTCCTTTATACTTAGCCTTACTGCTATCGTACCTTACAGCATATCCGCTCGGTTTCAATTCATTTGTGAGTTGAAAAATACGACATATGTTAATTTCAATAATATTTGGTGATTTATTTACGTACTCAATACATTATAGCAATGCAGATGCTTCTGTTCTATAGCCTGTTCTGTTTTGAAGCGGTAGATTACATGGCCGTGTCTTCTGGAATTATAACATGAAAATTCGTGGACAATTGATTCAATTCACAGAGGAGAAGAATGATTCATGTTCTCAGATTCCCAATGATTTAAGAAAATGGAAATAAAAAATTTGCAACATTAACGTCGTATTGAAAGCAAGACGTCACCTGTATTAGTAGTACCTATTGACTGTGTCATTGACTGAAAAATATGATAATTTCATAATTCGTCGATTTAAAACCACTAGACGAATGAACTTGTTTCTGCTTAGATTATACAATTATGTACCTAGGTATGATTTAGTTAATCACCTGAACTCACCCCCATTTCTACATGCTACTCACCACATTGACAAAGCTTTAATTTTTTTATATTTATTTTGTGGCGTGGCGGGTGTTTTGACTCCCAGTGGAGTCTTCGTCTTCTTTCATTTGTGGTAACTCTGGCGAATCTGCGATCGGTCTGCAACAGGTCTCGATACCCTGTAAACAATTATTTCAAGTGGAATTCTCCGTATGAATAGTAGGGTGGTCGCTATGAAGGTCACATTTGAAGTTTAATCGGTGCACCCTCTCAAACCCTCCACAATTTATAAAAAATGGTTTTAGGGGCGCACGGTTGAACTTCAATCTACCCGCAATTAAAATTGCATATTCTTGCCTTCACTAAGTCCATGCGAGAGTCTAAGGAAAATTGTTTGCCCGACATTAGTATGCCTTTAATGCGTCGTCGCATTGCTGAAACGTAGAGAAAGTATTCTTGTGAAAGGCCAGAAAATTGGATTCTGCATAATTGTTAGAAATATACTCAGGTTGTTCGATGAATAAAAGAAATAATATCTAAATATCAATAAGTTTATTTTTGTTGAATTACCCGGACTATCCGTGGCTTCGGAAGGGTTTCGTCCAAAGGTTTTCATACACTCGTTGAATATATCAGCCGTATCGTATATGGCTGCGAAACTGCCATTTACTATTTTGGGGGACATCGGAGAATTTGCTAGTAAAAGACTAGATCCAAAAGCTTCATTCTTCTGGCGAGTTTCTGTAAATCACAAATTATTCGGATGTAATACCAATAGTCGGATTTTTCAAATTTGCGTGTAATGATAAATCTTTTCTCGGCCATATTATCATTTACAAATTTGGACGATTCGTTGGTTTGGCGGTGGTGCGAAACAAAGGTGATCGAGCGAGTTTCGAGGGCATAAAATCGCAAATCTTGTCCCCCCCCCCCCCGTTCGAAAATTTTTTCACCGTTAGCATAGATGTAGAAAACAGAAACCAAAACGCTGAGGCTGTTAAAACATGCATTTTTATTTCAAAGCCAAAAATATATGCAGATACACATGCAGTTAATAATAAATGTACACCTAGGAATGCTTAAAAATTACCTGCTAGGGATACTTTTACTCTCGCCGGTGATCCGTTCATCGCTCCAAGTATTTCAGAAGCCGTACCTCGAATTTCTGTCCAATCCCTCAATATGTCATCCCCAGTAGTTCTGAAAGTCCAAATTTTAAAATAAATAATCTTTCCATTTCTTTATTTTTTCATACGTGAAAAAACGTACCTCGTTGACGTGACGGTAAATCTAATCACGTATTTTCCGTGGAGAGCAGCAGGTACGCAGTGAACTCGTCCTCTGGAGTTCATTCTTTTTAGCAAGCATTCCGTCAGCGAATTGTCACCTCTGAGGCGAAAAACCACCATTCCAAGGTGTCTGGGGGCTGGGATCTCGAAGCGATTATCAGCTAAGACAAGCGCCTCAAACTTTTGCGCTAATCTGACACCCTAGAAAAAAGGGTTGTTTCAATGACAATAGGGTTATATATATACAATTATGAGCATTTGATAAGGACGAAATTTAGAGGGATCTAAAGAATTCGCTTCTTCGATGCAGGAAATACTGAAGAACGTATCATATATGTAGAGAAGGGGCCGTTCATCCAATATCAAAGTTTTCGGACTTAGAATATATTTCTCATAACGTATACAGTATGGCTCTGTGAAATGAACTGACCATTTGTTAGAATGAGTTTATTTGCGATCGAGAAAATTGAAGAATAGTATTGTTAACTCTTGCTGTGGACAGTTGATAAGACGAGTCATTTTTAATTGAAAAAAACATGAATAATAATGGGAAAAAGATACCTCACGTATATGCTTCTGAAGTCCGGTAATACCGAAGTTCCTCAATACGAACCAAAGTTTGAGCGCTCTGAATCTTTTGGACAACGGTATTTGCCAGTGCTGAAAATATTATACTTTTTTAATTTCTGTAATCCACAATTTCAGCGATCGAGTAACATTCTCTGTTGTTGAAAAGAAAAAAAAAAAAAAACACATTGTCTACGTTTGAGGAATATTAGGCATTGTGCGTGAGATTTATTATTCTTGATTCGAAAATGTTAAAGTTCCATTCCTCATTCTCGGCTAGAACTCACCATGTAATCAATAGCAAGGCCTGGAAATTCAATTTCTTCTGTTAGATTTTGACAAAGTTCTACTGTCATAATATAAAAATAAGGTTATTTGAACCACCGGGTGAATTGGGGAAATATGTTCGAAATTATTTTCGAAATTTGATGATTACATTGAAGCAAAAATTGACCATCCAAAATATCCCTGTCCTAATAATGGAAGAGAAGGATTAGGAATCACAGAGATTCAAGTCATTACGTGCAGTAGAAGACAAAGTTAGGTATCTTTTTCTTATTAAATGGAAAAAATTACCTGAATTCTCGTGCTTCAAGTACAATGGATCCACGTTGAAAGTTCGGTGTAATGCTTGGCTGCTCTTTACCCTGAAATTTATTTCTAGCATTGTACTGGATATTCTAGAATTCTGTTGCGGGTACGAAAATTGAAAATCTAAAATCTATATCGCAACTATAAAGCGTTGTATCTATTTCTTTATTCTCTAGATCCTTTTTCTTTAATATTTTTTTGTCTTCTGCGCATCGACAGTTCTTGAAAATTATCTAACATCAATTGCTCTCTGAAATAAACGTCATCATACCACATCGCGGTGCAATCGAAGTGTACCATCAACCATTTACTCGGGTTAAAAGCAAATGAATCGGTATATTCGATTCCTTGAAGCCAAGACCTGAATTCCGGGCAAACGAAAGCGCTGCCGGCGTAAGCAGCGTCGATGTGCAGCCAAAGTCCGTTCTTCACACCTTGGGGAGAAAGAACGAGGAAAGATCAAGACAATAAAAAAAAAATCAATGTTTCTCAGAGTTCGATTCTATAATACATAATTGTAGTCTACGTTTTCTACTGTACTTACAGATGGGACCAATCTCTTTGAGATTATCAAATGAACATGCCCCGGTGGTACCCAATGTCGCGCAAACCTATGAAAAAATTCTGCAAGTTTTAATTATTGGTTGATTAATCATTTTATGTGATCTATAAGAGAATTCTATTTGACGCGGGTAGGATATAATAAAATGCAGGATCTCCTTGGCATATTACTATAATAGATGGAAGGGATATCTGCTTTTAACAAGTAAGTAATGAGTTTGTGGTTGAAACGTAACAATAGCTGGAAGCTTAGATACTTATACGTACGTCCCTAAGGGACCAACTATCTGTGAAGGATGCAACAGCCGAGAATATAATACGAGCGAGTTCTCGCAGTAGAACAAAAATAACAATAAGACGATATTAATTGGACCGAAGGATCGGAACGCGACGCGAGAGTAAGAAGATTGCTTCTCCTTCATCGGCTACACATCGATCCCTTCCACTTATAACAGGAACGAATGAAAATCAACTAACTCTGCAGTATTCAGTAAAAATTTAATGAAAAATAATCTCCCACAGAGTGGGACTTGAGTACTTTAGATAAAACTTCAGAAATCTTAAAAATATCATTACGAAAAGTTTAGAAAAATATTCCTCTTGGGGAATATTAAGTAACTAAAATTGGACCAGCCGAAGCTGGCGTATTTGGTTTTTTTATTTTCTCCGCGTTATAGATGAATTCCTAAAACTGTCTATGCCTCCCCTAAGAATTTTCCAAAACTATCGACGACGCGGGAAAATGGCTAGAAATTGAAAAGTCCCACTTGAGTAAAGATGATGAAATAATTAGTTCTATGTGGGATGAAATTTTTCATTAGCACGGTTCGACCAATTTTTTATTCTCTCGTCATGTCCCAATTGAATACTTACAAAAAATGGGATGAGTCCAGCCTTCCGATCGGAGTCCAGAGCGTTAGCTAATTTATCCCCCCTCATGCTGAGATTGTCATCAGACTCCACATAATGCATCCGCACGAGGCCAATAAGAGCAGCTTTTTCGACGCTCGAATGCGCCTAAAATTAAAACAAAAAATACGAACCGTTGAGAAATTTCCAAAAATTATGTAGATCACTTCCTCAGTAATAGCCTCTTGTTATAATGAGATATTTGTCACCTGATCGGAACAGTAGCCAACAAGTCTCGCGTTTATGTCGCTCGCGGTGGCTTCCGGCTCGGTTTGCTGATGGTCCTTGATCGCCCTGGTCCTGGCCGCTAAAAGACACACCAATGTCGCCTCGCTCGCTGTTGTCTGAATTACACCTCCCCCGGAACGCTCAGGCGAGTGCAAAAACTCTTCTGGCAAAGCGATCATTTTCCCTAACCAGTTCATCACGATCATTTCCAATTCCGTACAGGCTGGACTCGACGCCTGTATAAAATCTCAAATCATTTTCTGTTTTTTCTCATTCCATCATGTGGCTTGAGGCTCAAACATAGTGAATACGTTAGATTTTTGTCGACGAGAAAATACGTTAAAATCTCTCGATCGTATTCTTACCCAGGTAAAACCCAAGCAGTTAATAGCATCGGCGAGCATATCAGCGAGTAAACTGGCGGGCGAATTAAGCGCGGGAAAATAAGCGTGCATGTGAGGACTTTGCCAGTGAGTTATTCCCGGCATAATGCAGGTTTCAACGTCTCCGATTATAGCCTCGAATGATTCGCCTTCCACAGGAGCCGACGAGGGCAGCATGGTACGAAGGTAGCCAGGTGAGACGGACGGATAAACGCGACGGGATCTTACCGTCTCGAGATAATCCGCGATGTAGTCCACCATCTCTTTACCTGCGCAGAGAGTCGTCGATGTCACTCAGAGATATATTTTATTTAAAAGACTAAAATGTTGTCGTCCAGCGAGAGAATGTTAATGCTAGTTCAAAGACTGAATCGTTCGCTGAATCAATGGGAAGAATCATTTAAACTTTTTGTTAACTCGACAACAAAACTGTAAAAAAAATTTATTCATCCAACAAGGTAACTCCAACAAAAGTATCAAAACTTTTTATATCATCTTCGATCAAAAATCTTACACCGTATACATCGTGCAGGATAAATTATTCATGAGATGTTTGATTTTTGAATGAAGAGTCAATTTTTGACCCGAAAGAATGTTCCATGTGTTCAATTATTTGCGCAATCAAAGGAAAGACATTGTTTGGACAAACGGTAATCACTTTTTACAGACATTCAACAGTGAGAGTTATTTATTCTTTGAAACACTTGCGATCGACGATCTAACAGAGTTAAACTCTACTCTGTTCTTAAACGATTTCTATTGTGGCTTTACAAACTAAATCAAAAGGTCCCGGTTACTTCACTCACGGAATGAGGTTGAATTTAGATACTCGAAGAATTCTGAGTTTTTTCATATTTCCGGATAATCAGTAAGCCCGATTCGGAAAAATTTAAAGCTTGCGCCTTTTTTCATGGAAAATTATCAATTGATCGATGATGCTCAAGAATGGCTTGTTCGAAAAATTGTCTTGTGAAATGTCTTGTAAAATTGCAGCTGGAATTTATCCCGGTAAGGACGAAAGCGAGAAACAACTGCAGCGTGTCGCAAACCGATGTAGAATAAATAGAAGTTTCCCCATAAAACAGGACTGGCCTATCTCGGGCGAGAGTTCGTACGTCGTATCTTATCGATATAGTCTTTTCAGTTTGATCGGCTCCTGCAGGAGCTTTCAGCTTTCCCTTCACAGTTTCATCCTGTATATACGTATACGTATACGAATGTATATCCGATGAGTCTTACGTACGTGTCTCTGATTTGACTTTATTGGAAGCTATTTTTACAGTATAGCCTCTGTTCGTACCGTTTAAACTATATTTTATTTTATTCCAATCGGCATGTGTTTTATACATGCCGCTGGATAAACGGCGCCCCCGATATCCCTTATTGGCTTACGACGTCGTCACTAAATCCAAAGGATTTCCGGATTTCTTAGGGTAAAATTGTCTGCCGGTAACGAATTCTTATTACACGTGAAATATTTTGTATGGAAGAAAAAAACTGCAAACGTTTCAATATAATAGTCGAATTTAGTTTGAGAAAAATTCAGTACTCACCATGTTTGCGGTAATCGTCGAGATCCATTTTCGCTGTAACACAAAGTCCTTCGTGTTATTCAGAGACGATTTTTAACCGCGGTGCAATTGCTTTTCGAATATCTCAGGTATGCGTATAAAAAATCATAAGACCCAGATTTCGAAGTTTCGGTCGCAACGTTTGACGCGCATTAGTCGGAATGTCGAGATCGTTTGAGTTTATATTTGAAAAATTGTTTCTAACGACAATCTTCAACGTCGTAGACACGATTCGAGCGAATAAAATGAACTGACGCCCGCGGATGCAAGCGAATCAGCAAATAACGCCTAAGTTAAGAAGTTTCCGAGTTTCCTGGGGGAAGAAAGCGAAGCGAAATACTTGTATGGATTCTTATCGACCGTTAGTCATTCTCTCGAGCTTATTAGGCTAGTGTCACAAGGCTCGTCATGCCCTAGAACTGAATACTTTTTATAGAAATATACATATATACACGCGTACTCATCCCCACTTTCTATTCGCAGTACTTATACTCATTCATCGCCCTTAACATTCGCAATTAAATACCCGCGACCAGTCGTACATGAGTAACGAATTTTGAATCCGCTCGAATATCAAATTCCTCAAAAAGTTTGTTCGGTCAGCAAAAATCTTAGATCTTAGTCGAGATGAAAGCAAACTTTTTATTCATTTATTTCAGTTTTTATTCACATTTGCGAGAGCTTCGTACGGAGGTCTATCAGCGGTTGACCTTCTGGAAATCTGCGCATAGTTCACGGGGTAATTTCGCATAAAATGTTGAGAAGGAAGAGAGGGCGGGCGGTTCCGATAGGCACGAGGTGCATGCTGCAGCGGATCGATCGAATAACCGTTATTATAACCGGTGATTGTTCATAATGTAAAAATACGTATTCCGTAATACAGCCCAGCTACTTTCAGATGGTTTCCCTAATGCAAAAACAAGTGGGCATACCCATATGCCTAGTCAACATCTTGCCAAGAAGACTCACAAGTGTTGATATGTACAGACTTATAGTATAAAGTTGAGCATCCGACATAAGCAGACGCCAGGTGTTGTCTTTTGGAAAATAATTCTGATAACCGATTTTGGATTTTTCAGCTTGTAACTCACGCTACGGGGTATGAACTATAAGATTTATCTGAGGTACATAAAAATTACTGAGAAAAATCGGACTTGAATCAAACATCACGCGCGTATTCGTATATCATTTATCTATTTGAAACGCAACCTCCGCTTGTTTAGAGGCCAACTGCAACAGTCAACGTCGGTTGCGATTTCAACAAGGCTCGACGGTGTGGCGGAAATAGTTTCTAATTTCATTTCCGAAACAGCGAATGCCACTAAACATCACGGGCCAATGTACCCCGGTCAGCAGCTTATACCTTTCTACGCTTCGTCAACTTTTATACACTTCTTTTTTTAAAGGACTGGATTTTTCCACCGACCATGACCCTGATTCTTTAATCATATGCTGTTTTTCAGAAATCATATCGAAGGGTTGCTGTGAACAAACGATTCAAAAATCCAAGACGATTTAACGATTCATTCTATGAGAAAATATGTAGACAAAAGTAAATGAATTTTTGACATTCGGTACATTTGAAAAAAGTTACTATTTCAGAAGTAAGTAAGTCAGGTAGAAAATTTTATATATATTTAAAAAAAAATAAAACCTGACGATAAAAATACCGATAACTCGTTCCCGTCTTCATTTTCCTCCGCGCTTTATTCGTTCCAAGCCCAATAGAACAATGAAAGCAGAAACGGGAAATTAGAAAAGTCGGAGTAGGAAGGGGTAGACCTAGGCAGTCACGGCTGACTGACTGATTCGCAATGTTCTTAACTCGAATTCTCATTGTTAGTTATAGCATGATGAACCGTCGCGGAATTAGAATTAACAAATTTAATGATTTTTGTCACGCATGTCCTGAGCTAATTGTAACCAAAAAAAAAGAAATATCAATCAGAAAAAAATGTTTCGATTCTTTGACAATTTGAGTGATATCGACTACAATGTGTCAGACAAAGAAAGTTCAAGAAATTATCTTGTTCTAATGAACAACCGCTCGGCAGGTTGCAAAAAAATTTTAAGCATGATAAAGAGAAGATTCAAAACTTTAATTCAAGATAAACGAGCAGTCCTGCATCCCCAGCTTTCAAGGTTATCTTCGAGCAATAAAATGAATACAAACATACCTGTGTAAAGATTTGCTTGAAACTCTTGAACTTCAAATTTCTCAAACCGATTGGTCGAATTCCTGATGAAATGGAATATAAAACCTGAAGATCTTTTCAACTAACTGGAATGTGAAAATATTTCAAACATGGATCATTATAAGCTCGGATTTCTTTTAATCTGGTTTTTTTATTTTTTGCTTTTTTCTTGCGATGTGAAGAACGATCCCAGATATGTTGCCGTACTTCTAATATTTAAGTTCAAATATTTTACTAACCTTTTCGATGGTCTTCCTTAATCGAAGCGAGGTAATAATTCGATAGCGCCGTTCAGATTTTTAATAGAATACTCAGTTGTACTTTACAACAAAAACAACCGGTTTTCCGTTGAATTTGGATGGTGAATCGTAAATTATACGGTGGTGGATGTGAGGCGGCGGTATGAGCATTGCTCAACAAGTGTCTCCTCTTATATACCGACCCAGTATCTGAATGAGGCGCACGCGTCAATGCGCTTTTGCAAAGCTCAACCTTAAGAAAGAGAAAACCGAGCGTTTCTGTCCCTTGGATCCTAATGCCACCTGAGATACGTATTCTACCCATAACTACTCGCCATCGTTGGATATTGTATTTGTATTTTATAAAAAAATAAACCAATCATTTTATGATGCAAAATGGTTTTGTTGAGACGATTCGCACCTTTTTTCTCTCCAAATTCAACACAGAGTTTATTTCACCCCATCTATTCCCAGGAAACAAATTTTAATAGTACAGAATCAGGATACGTATACGGAAAATTGAAAAATCTTCGTGAAACTCTATAACAAATTTTTTTTTATTACTTCGCCGTGTTACGAGATAATAATTGTCATTTCAATCGTAAAGTCTCTTTTAGGCGATTTGGTTACAGGAATGATCTGGATGTAGTCATTCGTTTCGTTTTAAAATCTACGTGATTCATCAGATAATTTTACTCATAATTACAGTGAGTACTCCCCGTGGTGGCGAGGAGTCTCAGCTGTTCTTTTAATTATACGCGTTGTCCGATAAGTTGCACTTTGAAGATGAAACTGATGATTTCTACCATTTCTTCGAATTTCGCAATATACTAAAATTGTACTTGTGGAAACAAAAGCGTACAATGATTAACACGGACCGTTAGATGCCTACGCAAAGAGAAAAAGATAAAGAAAAAAACTAACAAACTCTTATTCTACATCCGACTATTCAGAAGGAGCATTAAAATTAGACATTCACAAGTCGCATTGATGTGAACACATGTACTTATAAGTATGTATAAGCATATTCACGCGATAAATTTGAACCGCGTGATAGCGGTATAATACAGTCTCTGGGAAAATCGCCTCGCCACCTGTTCGTCGTACACATACGAAGCGGGTCCGTTATAAACGAAAAAAAGACAAGACCTAAACAAGCTTTCTCCCAATCACAAATTATATTCAACAGAACAAAATAGAGAAAAAGAATCGATACGAAAGAGAGAAATAAAAAAACCATTTCAATATTTCAGCCTCTGCTGCATAACAGATAAACTAGCCGAAATCTGAGTGAAAAAACACCTAAGACTATGGTCTTTATATATTATTGAGCGATTTAGGAAAGGATCTTAGTGAAAAAACACCAAAAACTATAGTCTTTGTATATTTTCGCAGCGATTTTCAATGAAATCTGAGCGAAAAAACACCAAAGACTATGGTCTTTCAATATTTTCGCAGTGATTTTCGATGAAATCTGACCGAAAAAACACCGAAGGCTATTTTCAGAATCTTTCCTAATTTTTTCCAATTTTCTTGGTATTTTTTCCGATTTTTTTCCCATATTTTCGATTAAGCCCCGCCCACCAAGCCCCTCGAGCGCCTAACTTCACGCAACTTTGCATTACATCCCTGTGATCACAGTCAGGTTGCCTGGATTAGGCGGTTGTTAAAGTAGGAAATTGCGCTCATTGCGCTATTCCACAGATTCTTTGCAAACTATACAACCGCCTACTTTATCGTCCGCCCGATCCAGGCAACCTGACGGCGATGACAGCGGTGTATTGCGGTGTTGCATACAGTTGAGTGCTCGCAAGGGCTTGGCAGGCAGGGCTTAATCAAAAATATTGGAAACAATGAGAAAAAATTCCGAAATGAATCTGAGTTAGCGTTATTTCACTCACATATCATGAAGCGCTCGCAGAGGCAGAATAATAGCAAGTGAATAGATTAAGGGTATCTCGAAGGGATTTGATTCGGGATTAATTTGGTCGGCGTATTTATATTCACTACGCAAAAATAGGTGAAGAAAGCATCCTGCAATCGATTCTGCGGATACTTCGGTTTTGACCCTAAGAAAAAACCAAGTCCATGTATGAAAGAACACCAAAGACTGTCTTTGTACATTTTTGCCGCGATTTTCAATTAAATCTGAACAAAAAAACACGAAAGACTATACTCTTCGTATATTTTTGCAGCAATTTTGCACGGAATGTCACCGAAAAAACACCAAAGACCATAGTCTTTGTACACTTGGCGAGATCATAACTGACGTAGTTAGACACTACGCGATGAGCTGTAGGTTGGCGTAAAATATCCCTAGTCTCGGCAGCAAACGGGGGTTTGATTTTTCGCAAATAAATCGAGAACTGATTGAGATTTTCGAGATTTTAAAAATGATTCGAAAAGAGGAGCAAATGTCCTCAAAAAAGTCTCGCAATCATGCAATGAAACAGCCCACGTCATGCAATGAAACGGCCCACGAGCCAGACTAGCCGTTTTCGGCCGTATTTTCACGCTTCTAGAAAGATTATAAATAATGTTCCTCTAGTTCCGGGAGTCGAGACTTTTTTGAGGACATTTCCTCCTCTTTTCGAATCTTTTTTAAAATTTCGAAAATCTGAATCAGTTCTTGAGATATTTATGAAAAATCAAACCCCCGTTTGCTGCCTAGACTAGGGATATTTTACGCCAACCTACAGCTCATCGCGTAGTGTCTAACTACGCCACTTATGATCTCGCCAAGTGTACATTTTTGCAGCGATTTACAAATGAATCTGAGCGAAAAAACACCAAAGATTATAGTCTTCGTATATTTTTGCAGCAATTTTGCACAAAATCTGAGTCTTCGTATATTTTCGCAGCGATTTTCAATTAAATCCCACCGAAAAAACACCAAAGACAATGGTCTTTGTATACTTGGCGAGATTATAAGTGGCGTAGTTAGACGGAACGCAATGAGCTGTAGGTTGGCATAAAATATCCCTAGTCTGGACAGCAAGTGCTTCTTGAGTCAACATTTTTCAGCAGTCTCGGAAAAATATGAACAAGGGGTCATTCGATTCGGGACAGCATGTAGAAGTTTTTTGAGAAAAAATCAAGTTCCGCTCGCAAAAATGACAGAAGTTATAAGCAATTTAGAACGAGAAGCCTCGTGGGCCGTTTCGTTGCGTGACGCGCGCAAGCCAGACTAGCCGTTTTCGGCCGTATTTTCACGCCTCTAGAAAAATTATAAATAATGGTCCTCTAGTTCCGGGAATCGAGACTTTTTTCAGCAATTTTCTCTCCTCTTTTCGAATTTTTTTTCTAATTCTGAAAATCTCAATCAGTTCTTGAGATGTTCGCGAAAAATCAAACCCCTGTTTGTTTTTTTCACTAAATTGTTTATAACTTTTGTAATTTTTGCAAGCGAAACTTGATTTTCTTCAAAAAACTTCTACATGCTGTCCCGAATCGTATGACACCTCGTTCATATTTTTCCGAGACTGCTGAAAAATGTTGACTTAAAAAGCACTTGCTGCCTAGACTAGGGATATTTTATGCCAAACTACAGCTCATCGCGTTCTGTCTAACTACGCCACTTATGATCTCGCCAAGTGTACATTTTTGCAGCAATTTTCGATGAAATCTCACCGAAAAAACACCAAAGACTATAGTCTTCGTACATTTTTGCAGCGATTTTGCCCAAATTTGAGTGAAAGAACACCAAAGATTACAGGCAGTGTATACGGTGGATACTATGATTTTCACCCCAAAAAACCACCAGCCTGTTTTCTCAAAATCTGAGACGAAGATCCCGATTTGGTTTCGTAGAGTTTTCCATGCTATACTCATGTATTCTGATCGAAGGAATCTGAATCTGCAAGCTAAATTAGGCTATGTAGGTATACAATTGATCGAGTTATCGCCAATTTACTATGGGAAAAAGTGAAACATCAGGGATGTCTCGATGGGATTCGATCCAAAATTAACTCAATCGGTGTATTGGTGTCCGTTACGCAGAAATACGTAGAGAAAGCGTCCTGCAATTGATTCCTAAAAAAACACCAAGCCTATAGCCTTAGTTTTTTTTTTAATCTGGGAGAAGAATCTACAATCTTTTTCATCGAGTTTTCTATGGTAGTTTTATGTATTTTGATCTCAGGAATCCGAATATTCTGCTCAAATGATCGAGTTATTGCCAGTTTCTCGCGCTAAAAACCAGAAAAATTGCGATATCTTGATCAGTTTTATTGGCGGCTCAATTTGGTTCATAGATTCGTGTTTTTGTGGTCAATAAATAATGGATAACAGTGGCCGAAACGATTTCAATAATATTTCATTTTTGGTCTCAGAATTCGCAAAACATTCATAGACTTAAGCTCTGATTTCTTTGCTTCAACCCTCCACTGCAGACGCAGAATCGCGCCTAATCAATTTCAAAATCTGCGGCTCATCACAACTCGCATGTATCATATAATTATAGTAACCATAGGTATTTACGTTCGATTCCCTATGGACATTTGTTTATAGGTATTATTCATATAATGTAACGACGTACGTGGATTTGCGCGCGTAGCTATGTATATTTAAATAATATATACATGTACGTTATAGGAATATAACATAGCCTGTAAGATACGTGGTGGACGATGGCGATGGTGGTGGTGGTAAAAAGAGAAGAGGGGAGGATATACCGCTAGCTGGCAGTGTTACATCGACCCTCAACCACCGGTTCGTTTTACCGTTGGTTCGTTGTAGCCTGCCGTACGATAAGCTATAGTTCATTCAACTATATACCCGGCGTCGGAGCGTGGCCGAAGAGGTTCTTGACTTCTGAAGGCCAGCCTTATGCCAAGCCGATCCGAACCGATGCCGGTTTTACTACGTGAAGTTGCACGCGTCTCACTCGACCAACGAGCAACGAGTATAGATGGTCCAGCTGATCATTATTTAATATGCACAGAATGCCAATGCCGATCATACGCAGTTCATTATTATTTCACACGACTCATGTCCATATGGATGATAAGCGAATGATTTTCACAGAAATTACGTATGCGGACGACACATATTGTCCAGTGGTCCTCGAGAAAAAAATTCATTCGGGTTCTCTTGCTCTGAGATTTCCGCAAAATGATGACGATATATTTTACCTATTTTGCGTAACAGATATCTGTGAAAAAAATCAGTCGCTGGGTGTTAACTCTATAAATATAAATCACTTTGACGCGGGGGTACAGCTGTAAATTAGAAATATCGTGGATCAAGTGAGAAAATGAACTCGATATTATACCGGTTTGCGTGTATGCGAGCAACACGAGAGCCTCTGGAATTTGGCGGTTAGCAACGAACTCAACACGTGGTATAAGGAGCTGGATACGACCCGTACTTTCGGCTACTGCACCACACCGTGCATATTCTTCCGCATCCATATACCACGTTATAATATATTTATTCATGTGCCACGCGATACGTGTACGATTACTTCACCGTAAAAGGCTCGAATTTTGCGCAGATTTAGAATTCCATTACCGGGTTTCCATCGTCTGGAATCCTGAAGGATCGAAGAAGGAAGAGAATCACCCTATAGCCCTTGTGTACCTAACACGGCCAAAGATTTTCGGATGGGTTAAGATTTTTTTCTCAGTCACGGGACTCGTGAAAAACCCATCACGCAAAAATCGGCATCGAGTCGCCATCTGGTTAACCGGTAGAGATTTGTAAAATGTATCGAAACATCATGCTTTATCATTTGCGTTCCAGAGGATTTCTTGAGCAATTTGAAGTGTACAGGCTCAAGTTCGTATCTATCATGCAGAAATAATCGAGGATTGCATTTTAACGTATATCCAAAGATGAAGCGAAGATTTTTGGTAATTTATAAAAATCAAATGCAATCGAACGATGAGGAATGGCGGAGGTTATGGGAACCGACCAGGAAGCGAACGGCTTATCAAGTTATCGTCGGGTGCAGACAGAGTCGAGTCGAGTCCGAGTCCAGCTGAGAGGCAAGTTCTCCGCTGCGTCCGCCTACGGGCGATTGGTGTACAGCCGTAAAGGGCGCACGACCATCTTGAATTTTCGAAGCTTTAACCGTTATGAATTTCACGTAAAATATAACCGCGAACATGAGGAGGTGAACTCGAGGATCGCGTGCCGAGATATGCGCGAGCTCTAAAATTTGCCCCCTCAAATTTATATCTCCAATGTTTGACGGTTGCTAGAAGCGCCCGGTTTTTATACTCGATAATAATTAATTTAAAAAAAGAAAAACTCATTTCTCAGAGCGGAAGACAAAAAACTAACTAACCGTTGTTCGGTTGGGGGAGGATGTTTAGCGACAGGTATATAGAATTCGCGATTTATACAGAAAGCCCTGTTGAAATTGAACACCCAACCGCAATATTACCGTCTCAATTGATGATTCTCCATCGTCAGTGCTTTGCAGAAGGAGTAGTAGGTATCATAATTATAATGATTTGGCAAAGTTCACCATATAATTCCGGGTTTACCGTCTGGTATAGGTTTAGTAACGGGTTTTGTTCGCGTAACATGAATCTCGGCTATAATACAGCGATGTTAATTAGCAATCTAATTAACTAATTACGGACAATTACCTCGAGACTCTACCCCGTATTTTTTATACATTTCTATATTTTCTTTTACTTTGAAAAGACTTTAACAATCCTAATTATGCTGCCACGCGACACTCATCTGCGTACATATATGATATGTAGCGCAGGTTGCAGTTTTTTTGAAATTACTATTTCTAACGCGTTTCTTATTTTTTTTAATCGCAGGACAGGCTGTCGATTTACAACCAACTTTTAGAAATTTAAAAATACTTTGTAAAATCACATCATGGGTCGGTGTAGTATTTAATTTTGCCGAGGTAATCGATCGGAGAGTGAATAATAATTATTGAGGTGCAGCAGTGGATGATGATTAAGATGGATAAGTGGTGAATTATATTCGATAATCAGACGTATGAAATAAATAAAGTATGGTCGAGGATTTACGTGACTCGAATAGTCGATTCGATATTCCGACGTATTACATCGGTATATAGTTATGTGAATCGCGTATAGAGATTATATTCACCACGACCGTTATCTTCGGAAGACCTGGAAATAGTGGATAACATGAATTTAGTTAGAGAAGATCGATTACACGTGTATTTAATAGTCTGGATGCGCCAAAGGATTCGCCAATCTATAGTCAAAGAGTTATGCGCGTTACGTTATTGCATGTTATACGTGTAGGTTCGACTTACATACAAGGAGAGTACCGAAACAGGTGTTAAATTTGTGCGACAGCTTTTCGTTGGTATAAACAGTTATGATTTATTGAGAAAATAAAAACAAAGTAGCAACATTATATGTTGTGTGGGATGATACCAGTTTTTTTAATTCAACAATTTCGAGGGCGTTGGTGGCGAAAAAGAACTGATTTTCTCGGCATTGCGTTCAAATAGGCAATAATCTTCGAATCTGTTCCCCGACCGTTTCGTTTTTTCTGTTACAAGATTTTTGAAAAATTTCTGATAGCGAGAAATAAAGCTACAACCACCCGAAGGTCAATTCCGGTTCCGTCATAAAAGATGAACCGAGAGACGAACGTATATCCAAATATCTTCTAAACTACGCACTGCAGATTCGTTGGATAACGGATCATCTTCGATGAATAGTATTATATATATGAAATACTGTACAGAGTGTTTCAAATTCCCGAGTGACCGATGAGGAAGAGGGGGTGGAAGTGGGGGGAAAGGAGGAAAGGAGGTAAGGAAGAAGGTAAAGAGGAGGTGAGGAGGGGAGACGCCGGACACCTGTGGCTCTTGGATAGCCTCGCTCTCAGAGTCACTCGGCGACCACCACCACCGCACCTCCGAAGCACTTACTCAATTATTTCGGTTGTCGAATAAGGTATATACCGTACACCTTTTGCCTAGTGGAATTATCATTACAAATATTAACAATAATAAACGTGGAAATCGCGACGCCCGCGTTCTGTAAAAATTGTAATTATAAAGAATTTATCATCGATTAAAAGTTTCGAGTGTCATTTGTCGAGTACAAGTGTGAGAAAAATTAAAAAATAGTTAACGAAAAATTATGAGAAACTAAAGAACAATCGCCACAGGAGAAAACTCGCGAAATATCTGAGTGATTTTTTTGTTCGGAAGATCGAAAGAGTTTACCGTATTATCGAGGAACCGCGGTGAACCGGTAACCACCCGAAGACCACGCGGACGTTAACGAGGACTCTAGAAAAACGCCATCATCTTGCCGTTTCGTCATTCATTTCTCGAATCTGCGCGGATAGATCTCGTTGGATTTATACCTGTGTCAATTTTAAATAAGCTCTGGTAATTTTGGATTCCGTCATTTTTTGATTATCTTTGTCATTGTTTGTTTGTTTATTGTTGTTGTTGTTGTTATCATTTTTGAAACGGTGTATAAGTTGGCTGAACTTCCGATCAGTTTTCAAACAATTATACGCGATTATTTTCCCATTTTTAATTCGGTGCATTTAAAAAAAAAAGAAATTTCCAAATCGAACTATTAAATTTATGACAGTAGATTCAGGTGTAAGAAATATCATTCCTAAGAGACATAAACAGTGCAGAGCAGTTTAAAGTTATAAAATAAAAGAAATAAAAAAAACGGATAGAAAAATTCCCTTTTCAAAATGCGACGGAAACACATTTTGGCGCCTGCTAATTTTGTGTTATAACTTGTTAAGCTGCTGATTAAAGACATTTGAAAACGTGAAGTAATTCATTAATGTTAATAACAGTACTATACTAATAGTACTAATTAGTGACAACGTTAAGTGAAGTGTATAAAAGGTTCCGAAGTGCAGCCAGGATACCTTTAACATTTTTCGGATAACAGGATATGCGATTCAGACAACATGCCTAGCACAATCAGAGGTCAGTAAACACTAACTACCCATACTCATATTATAACCGGAACATTATACACGAGTAATTTCTTCTCCAAAAAATGGATTAGTTGTAATGATCCTACGAGGCGGGAAAAAAAAATTTTCAATCGCCTATCCGTGACGAAAATTCTTTCTGCTTTGCTACCAGGTGTAAACCCAAAGCAATACTTTCGTACAATCTGCGCATATTTCGCGCTGAAGGTTCAATAAATTAGCTTATACCTCTTATTGAGCGAGGATACCAGAGAGCGAAATTCTTGGGTCCTAGGGTAATAAAATGGAATTCGGTTAGGTGTTTGGCCATGGCCTTGTTCGTTCAATTACGAGTCATATAGACCGACTGCACCTGTCGGATTAGGTCGCTTGTATTTGGTGTAGTAAAAATTTTCATTTTTAGAATTTAATTCTCGCGTAGGTAATTAAATATGATCAAAGCAATCGACGACGATCAACGAATACGAGGTCATACAATTGCGTGCGACGCTCGACATCGTATCTGCGTGACATGAAAATTTATCGAAGATTTTTAAAGCCAGGAATATTTACACTGCGGTAACAGTACTCTGACTTGCGGTCGTGAAGGCAAGTTAAGGTCACAAGCGGTCAGTAACACACTACCATTTATACCTCTGGCTTACGATTACCCTCGTCCGTAGACTTTTTGAGACGCGTCTGCACAGACCACCGTTTAACCAAGTTTCTGGGGTGACTGATCGATCATTTTCATTTCTATCTTAATTTTTGATAATCATCTATAATCGATCGATTGAAATAATTTCTTGGAGTAACGAAAATTTGCATTCAGTAGCGTAGAAAAAGAATATTCGATAAGACGAAACCTTATGGCTTGGTTATTAACAATAAATTATTTTAAAACTTGATACACAAATACTAAAAAATTATCTCACTTTTCCCAGATGATTGTCTGTTTTTTCATTTCGTTGTTTTTTGTTCACGTGACTCTATGTCTTTTTTAGGACGTTGATGACTGCGAGTAACTATTCATTTGATTTATTTTTTCCTTCATATAAATCTGCATACATGTGAGGCGGAAAAATAACGGCACACTGTATTATGGGAACTTTCTGAATAAGCTGTAGACGAACTGCTTACGGTATATTTTTATAATAGTCTTGATTAATAATAATCGGTCCATAAATACGTTTATAAAATTTAAATTACTTTATAACCGTTGTTGATTTTGGTCAAAATTTTAGTAATCCGATGTCATTCTATACCCGTACTTTGCTACGCCCGCCGAATATCGAAACAATTTTTCCCTGCTCACCGAAACTATACATAAACATTTTATCTCTGCATTTAACTAAATGTGTTAATTATTAACGAGTACATTTTTCGGTGTAAAATTAGGTACCCTAAGTAGCTAAATAATATTAATGTAATTCTGTTGTACTATAAGCACCTGATATTAAATCGTCATTTGGGTACGAACTGCTCCTAATGATAAATGTATAATCTGTAGAGCCCAGTTAATTATAAATGTGATTTAAATTATTACGCGATCGATGTACGTATAATATGATGTACTCTAAAGATATGCAATTCCTAGCTCTATATGCCATGTATATGTAATCGAGAAATCGAAGCCAAATAGCAATAATATCCTGAGGCGTGTGATGAATAAATAATAAAATGAATACGATTTCTATATCGGACGCTTATAGCGGTGGTGGTGAATTGAGTCTATTTGGGATGCAGATTCCATGCATGGATGGGTATACTTATACATACGTATATATCCTTCTATGCTGAAATCGATGTACGAAATGTTCCTTTATCGTGCACGGCGCGCGCGAATTCAATTAACATAACTATCTACCACTTTTTGACCTAACTCAATCCAACCACGGAACTGCATACGTCATGGAACAACAAAAATATCAACCATGTCATCTCTACCTCCATGCATATTCATACCTTGTATACTCTATGAAAAATATATTCAAGTGCCGATGATCATCTGTAAGGGGCATTCCAAATTTATTAGCCAGCCGTTGCCCCGCACCAGATTTCCCTTTTTTCTGGAATCTCTCTTGTTGTCTCTGCCCAGAATAACCCTCACCTCTAAAACCTCCGATACAAAATCTATACCTCATACGTGTATATTTTGGCATCTCGTTCCACCTGTTTAAAATCGATTCCGTCTACCCACGAAAAGTGGTAAAATAATAATGAATAATGGCGGGGTGTGTATTCTATGTCGAAAGGTCGGTTTAGCCCCTAAGCCCATGCATGTGTCTCGACGTCGTCCTCGGTCCCTTCTGACGTAAAGTTTCCACCTGAAAATCTTCGGCAAGCCTACGGAATATGGATATAGGTACCTATGTACAGATATACACGTAGAATACGCCCGCTCCGAACGTATAGCAGGTGGCAAAGACCTTGTTTGTACGAAATCGATTGCGAACGTAGCTAGATGATATTAGGTAGACGTATACGCGTACAAGAAACTACAGCCTATCGAGTTAATACGGCTCGGTTGGCCAGGCATGGCAATGGATTGAGCCCGGGCCGTACGAAACGAAGAGAACGAAACTAATTGTGAGGAAGGAAAAAAGGAAAAAAGGAAAGAAAGAAGGAAGGAAGGAATAAGGAATAAGGAACGAAGGAACGAAGTAAGGAATGGTATAGCAGGGCCTTCGAGGCCTCTGTGGTTTCGGGAGTCCAACTTCACAAGACCATACCGGCAAGGTGGTGGACGTGAACGTGAACGGTGGACCCTGGTTCAACCACGAACGAACAAAGGCCACGGGGTCAATGACCCCGTACAACATCATGCGTTAGAGCCAAACCCGCCGTCGGCTAGAGAAGTCGTAGGCATAACCAGTGTCGTTTTCTTATATCTTTTACTTTGCCTATACATACAGAGAGATTTCGTGGAAGCGGGCCAGTCGGTTGCGCCCGAGATATGCAACTGAGGATACAATTACTAACACACGAAAATTTTACGTGCGTGATCTTCGCTGGCATAAGCAGTAAGGAGCTAGCGAAGATCACGCACGTAGAATTTTCGTGTGTTAGTATTTTATCCTAACTTACCGACACGCTCGCGCGACCGGACTGGCCCGCTTCCACGAAATCTCTCTGTATATTCCTCCACCTTAATATCGCAGCTATACAGGAGCTAGGAGGCTATGCTGCACAGCTGTTGAAATTTTTTTCCAAAATAGAAAAAACAAAATTTACTCGCTTACATGTGGGTAGCATCGAACTCTGATTTCCATCGGACATCTCTGTGGGGAAATTTCGTCATTTTCCATGTTCAAAAAGTACGAGCACTCGTTGTCGATTATGTCTCTAAGGGGGTTTCGGGTAATCGATTAATTTTTACATTTTTATTTCAAATCTTTGGCTTTCGGAAATGAATGGGCCGGTGGCAAAGGTATGTATAAATTCCGACTTTGGTTTGTCTTATTGGGATCTTATAATCGATACCCATATTAGACGAACGACGAGTGACATGAATGAATAATTTGTTTTATTTTCATCAAGGTATGCGCGTTAGTTTAACTTTGTCTAAATATAGATAATACTATGGGTGTAAAATTTTATCGCGTTATATCCGCGTATAGCTTATACCATACATAATTGTAACTCATTATGCTGCAGCGTTCGGTACACTTATAACTTACCTTTAATGATCTTCATGTAATACGTAGGTATAGCTATATGATATACGTGTATAATTAATATACATATACAACTATGTGAAGCGCGAATTTCTGGCTGACCAGATACCTGTACCTATACTCCCAATTATACCGCGAATGCGATAATTATTATCGTCATGCAGGTGCAAATTTTACCTCATTAATGAAAAAAAAAAAGTATAACGTTCCAAATTCCTCGTAATGTTAGCTGTAGAAAATGGTTTTTTATCAGATTTCAACCGCCAACTAGCCTGAATTTGTTCAGATATTCTATATTTAATCGAGTTATGCTATAGAGACGGAGATATAAAAAAATTGAATTAAAAAAAAAGACGAAAAAAGTGCGAGGATATATATAATTCACGACTGACTGACTCTCTCGTTGAATTGCGAATAGTTTACGAATCGTACAAGTTCGTTAACCCTTTTAGACCGCGTGGTCGCGATGTTATCGCCGAATTAGCGGCCCGCACGGTAGTATCGCGGCTATATGGTTATATGGTACTCACGTTATTGTATGTAATGAATGTACAAATATATGCATATGCATGCACCTATGTACATTTGTATTGCAAATCCAGACGCAATCGTACACATACCTATACGTCAAATTTTTTTGATTGATCGGAAATCGATCATAATTTTTTTTCGTCTGCATTAAGGACTAAGGAAATTAAATCTCAAAGATGTGATCTGGCCGCCGGAAAATCACAGTTTTGCAAATTTATTGTAATATCTGCGGTTAATGCTCGGATTTATTAAACCGAAAATATTTGGGGGAATTTTTAAACAGCACGCGGACAGCTAGCAGAACTAGAAACGTCAAATTAATCATGACGAATGAACGAACGAATGAATGAATTTATTTTCTGTTTACGTATCTGTCGCTGAAAAATCCCTACAGTTATATTAGGTATCGATTTCCTAGTTTCGCGGTTCGCACGCGATGTATGTACAGGTATATTACAATTTATACAGGTATGGAAAAGGTGGTAGGTATCGTAATTACAGAGTATGTATAGGTATATAAGGTAGGTTGGAATTTGGAACGGATTGAAAAGAATATGAGGGCCGATAAAGAAACGAAAGAAGAATAAGTAAAGAGACTTGTATAACATGGTGATCCAGCACTTTATAAAAGTCATATGTGTACACGATAAAAATGATATTTGGAAAACGCCACCCATACGGTCTTCAAATATTTGAATAAGCGATCAGTAAAGCCTCGTTAATTTATGACAGACGATGGATATTTTTCTTCAAAGAAATGTATGGTACCGAATAATGATTGAAGAAAGTAGGCGTTAATAATTCTTAGATATCTAACGATAATTAAAAGAATCCTGAAATCTCCGTCAATCAAAATTCATATCCAATCCGGGATACAACGAGACACGTATAGAAATTATATCCGTTGTCTTTAGCGTCGACATCGCGTCAAGCTTTGAAAATTCATTAATTACGATTCACCCGGTATACCAACGGGGTGGGGCCAATGACCCGAATGAAAAAGAAGGATTCAACTTGGCGTGACCGATGTTGCTGGCTCAAGTTACGTAATCGTCAACGACCTAAGGATGCGATAGGTCCTACAGGTCCTGTATACCCAAATTTATATATATGTAGATATGTATTATTCACAAACATGCCCTGTACATATCACACATAGGTACACGTACACATCTATTTCTATTAAATTAATTCTTTTATGTGCCTAACACTTTTTCATCTACATATGTATTTTAGGGTAGAGGTATAAGCCAGTTTTATACCGACACTAATTTATAAGTAAAGGGATGATAAGGGTTATAATATAAATCGTGACAGAATCCAACTCTTTGGGTGTACCTATAGCTACATACCTGTCTCATGTAATGACGCAAGTTTGGCGTATTATAACAATAAAAGGACGAAGTTGAGATTAAGGAGGTAAAAATTTTCGTGCTATGGCGCCAATGGAGATCTGCCGTGAGATATAACACGCGGGTGGTTAGCGGCTACTGACCTCTGGCCACGCGGATCGCAACACCAAATATTAAGGATTCGATCTTTCTTTCTTTTTCTTTTTTTAATTTTTCCTCCTCACTTTTCCCTGGCTTATACCGTAAAGATCGATTCGAGCGTAGACTCTTTAGATTTTCAAGTCGCCGGTCGTCGTCGCAATAGTTTTTTCGGATTTAAAAAAATGAAATACAATTGGTCGTTATCCTATAACCAAACGTTCACAGTAGACAGACCAAGTTACATTCCATTTCAATTTGTGTCCCGTACCCATAAAATATTAAACCCAAATTAGCCCCACCTACGGCTACAGATTTTCCTGTAAATTATACAGAAGATGCACAGAGCGGTTCATCTTCATCCTTCCACGTGCTGCATCGATGCATCTCTTAATTCGGTTGTTCTTTTCTACAAGGTGTACCGGGATTCGAATTTTAGGAATTTAGGTCAAGGTCTACGAGGTACAGAGTCTCCTCCCTTCGAGTCATGGTGAAGGTCTAGCAGCCTCCGCCTTCTTCAGACCAGATTGAACCCAACCTTCATTTTCTATATAAGTACGTGCGGGTTGGTCGTAACTTTCGGACAAGTTAACTCTCTGTATTCTACTTAAATAATTGCCACAATTTTTTTTTATAGATTCCAAAACTATATATGAAAAATTATCGGTCGATTTGGCGTGGAATGCCTCATACTTATTAATCGTACGTAGTACGTGCGAATGACATTATGCGGATAGTTGGGAGCGCACGTCGATCACCATTTCATACTTACAGCGATAGAAAACACATCGCGTACGTTTTACAGTTACAAGTCAATTTGTGGTACACGTAGATCGTCGGTTGCTCATAGAAACTCACACACGAAGCGTTAAAAAAGCTGCGTGGGCATGTGGTAATTCATTCTATTCATCGCGATGTTCTATAATACGTGAGGCGGCAAGTTAAAACTCTATAGACTCATGTGCATGACTGTATTTGCGATTAGGATAAACATGTACACGACTCGGATTAAAAAATACCAACGTATTCGTAAGCGAATTACAATCGATATTATACGATTTTAATTAGAATTAAATTATTATAATTGGCAGAAGGTTACGGAGTAAAGAGCGATTTATTTTACGACTAGGTACTTACATAACATCGATTTCATGAACCTGAAATTTGATCGTGCAGGATCGAAAGAAAAAAATCTGAAAAAGGGGAAAACCTGTTTCTAATAAGGCGCAAAAATTAGGTGTAGTATTTATATCTGTTAATTCGTAAAACGGGACGAAAAAAAAAAGGGAACCGTGGGAAAAACTGGAATTAAGGTACCGAGTGATAATGGTTGTGATCTATGACCTGGCTAATTAAGATGCTGTTGTACGTATACATATGGTATGTATTCAAGTGTATAACTGTACCGTAATTAATGATGGTCATAGATTAAAACTGTATATTTTTAGAGATAGATCTTAATTTTTCCTAATCTTTTTTTTCATTTCTCTACCGATGCAAGCGCGGGTAAAACAGGCGCACGTTAAAAGAAAAACGAGAAGTGACAATTATTCTCATACTTTCGTCTTACTAGAATATCATTGGGTTTTCGCGCAGCTTTTCTGTTCGATGAACAAAAATGGTCAGATTTTTTGAATTCGTAACTCTGAGGCGCTCGAATTAATTATACTATACAAAGTGCGGCGAATACGGAAATCAGATGTTGAAACTATTCGCTGACACGTAACTCAATGACGTGCAGCAGTATCAGACACATTAACGTATAACGGAGAAAATAAAAGACAAAAAGTCGGCGTGAAAAAATTAACGTTTGTAAATCGTTAATTGAACAAAATTGATGCGACAATAGAATGCCATATGTCTTTTAAGATGATCGATAAATCATGGATCAGCTGTAACTGTTTTTTTCTCTTAAAAAAACAAAAAAAAACACCCGCCAATTGACTCAACAAAATCAATTTTTGTTGGTATAAAAAAAAAGTTTTCTTCGATAACGAGCACGGTTCCATCGACTCAGCAGTTCCCCATCGATACGTGAGGTTCAAATCGTTCAAATCATCCTCGTCGTCGTCGTCGTCGTCGTCGTCGACTCTCGGATCGCGTAATGAGTCACGGATACCAGCTAAGTTATATTATACCGTACGCGCGCGCGCCCAGTCATTGAACTTGCCAACTTTATTATACATATACAGCTGCTGCTGTTCAACTCCGGACTACAACCTCTGCACAGCTGATTCCGACTCCCTGCAGTCTGCGATCGCGAGCATTCTCCTCCTCTTTCTCTTCGCTCTCCATTCCCTCTCTTCTATCTTTACTTCTCCTCGATTCTTTCGAACATCCGCGGTTACATCGTCGCGTCATACTTGGTTTCTTGCACTCCTATAATACCGCTTATCGGAGTCACGCGAACTACTTTGAAGTTAAAGGTCAGTTTATGTGCGAGATTGTACGGAGACAACGTCTCCGCTCTAACGTTATGTGTACTTCAGATGGTACGAACATTTAAACGTTGCGCAATGTTGGCTACTTTTTTTTCGAAATAATTACGTAATTGAACTTCATGTCATTAAGAGTTGAAAGGCGTTAGCTCTCTTGCTTTCCTCGACTTCCTCATTTGATCCCTTACTCAAATTCTAACTTGAACAGAGGTAGATGTATCTAAATTTTTCGGAAATCATTCGGAAGAGATCGAATCGCTAATCGGTACAGGAACACGCTTCGCAGCGTCACCGTGGCGACGAAGTCGAGGATTTCGGGGAATCGCGTTACCCTTTTTCGGGGGCCTTGAAATCGAGATGCCCTTCCTATATTATGAGTAAATTCTAATTTGGGCAAGTTACATTCACAGGTATACAGATAGATAGAGTTCCCGTGCGCGCATTTGGGTGGAGAAGAATAAAAGGAAGGATTCGAAGTTCGTTTGGTCCGCGGTCGAATGTTTTAGGAATATTTCGCTGTTCGGTTGGATACTCTGAGATATTCGACGGGCAGCAAGGTCGATGACCGCAGGTGTTGCCTTGGTTGCCCTTCTCACTTACCTCCACCTCCGACAACGACCAACTTTAACTTCGACTTTGCTGGCGCTGGCGCTGAGTTTCGTTATTCTTTGTATGCTTTGGATACGCCGAAACTACCCACTAATACATCTTATAGTTATACCATAACGCATAGCGATCCTTCTATAACTCCATTCCTTTATTTTATTTCTTATTTTTTCCTCGGCTTCTTTTTTTTTCTCTCTTTTCATTCTTCTTTATCTTTGTCCGCCGAAAGAGTAGCCATGCGGTATATTTTTACCCGCGTCGCGTCATAAAGCCGACCCATACTAAAAATCTCATCGCCAAGTTTATAGTACCAAATTAGACCATGACGACGATTATTATATATACCTTACCTACCCACACGTAGGTGTCATACGTATGTACGAGAGGTTTCTGAGTACGTGTATTTTTGAACGATTTATGGTATTTTACGAGCCACTTTTATAATCGTTTTTACCTCAACGTTCGAACCGATAACCATTAACGCGGTAGGGCTATTCAATTTCTCACGACCTACGTATTACGTGCGTGTGTATGGTTATGTGTCTACTACGTGGGTGATTCATGTCGGAATAAGACGAGGAGTTGATTTGACCGCGAAAATTGAAAGCGAAATTATTGGAAACACCTGACGCAAAAGTGGACTATGTATACATGTGCACAGAAATAAGCGATTATGAAACAAGTTTAGCACTTTGGCAATCGCTTTTATTCTTTTTTTCTTCTCTTATTCGTCCGTGACAATTAGACCATCAGCAATACGGTGCCTCATTGACGTCAGGGGCGTGTTATTTTTCATTGTTTCGAATCTAGTTATGTTGCATTGAGTGAAAAAATAGTTTTGTGTATCACGGGTGCGCGGGGACGTCGTCTTGTTGGTACAACGACCCCGGTGGTGGGTGACCAGAGTGGTGCGGTGTATGAGGGACCACCTGGTCAAACCACCTTCATAGTCCTACGATCCCATACCATATCCTCGTCCACACGTATCCTTCCTTATTCTTTAGCTTCCTTTATACCCGCTCTCGTCCGACAGCAGCAGCAGCATCACATCCACAGTCCCTACGATCCCATGCTTTATAGTTTACACGCTTACCCGGAATTCTCAATATCCAACGGACCCAAACAAAAAAAAAATCAGCTCTTCAAGATCCCCGCGCAGGTACATACCTAATTCTAACCATCTGCTACGAAAGCGCCACCCACAAAGGTCTATAAACACGGAAGTTGGGTTTAAGGAAAGTTGTCCCTGGCGTAGGACAACCAATTTTCTCATTCACAATCAGTGTTTTTTTTTTTTTTCATGTTTTTTCGGACTCATTTATTGTTCGTAATCCTCTCCACCATTTTTTGTCCGAAGAAATTTATTTTCAAATTCTTATACGGTGGCCAACGAATTTTTTTGTCAATTTTGAAAAGTTTATTTGCCGATGTCGTGTAAAAATGAGCTATCGTACGAGAGAATGAAATTAATAAAAAAAATTCAAGTAGCCAAAACAAAACTAAAATGTTAACTTTTTCACCCCATCAACCACCGGCCACTCTCCCTCTTTCTCTCTCGTCTTTAAAATTACTGGATCTTTGTTTACAATTAAATTCGCATCCTTCTTCGGGAGTACGAATTATGTAACGGTTTATCTTTCACGCTCAAGAATTTCGTTTTGTCTTTTTCTGAAGATCCTTGACGCGAGGTGGTTGGGTTATTTGTTGGATCTGCACTTTTCCCGCCCAACTTTTATAACTTCCTTGAGATGGATCATATATTATATTCGTCAGTTTATTTGGCCGCGTCGTTGCCTGACCGCTTCTTCACTGTTGCTTCTTCTGCTTCTGCCTCTCCTTTAGTTCGCTGGTTGAACGGGAGTTCCCGGTAAGGGTCGTGATGGTCCACGTGCTTACTCGCAGGGTCATTGACCCATCTCATGGCGCTGCCCGAATCAGAGAGCCTACGGGTCTTCTTCTTTTGCCATCCGCCAATTATTTGTGCTTAACAATTTTTTTTCTTTTCTTTTTTTTCTTCATTCGTTTTTTCCGCGAGATGTTCTTCAGTTCTTTTTTCTTTCTTTTTCATTCGCTGAAAATGAACAGAATTGTTTTTCAATTCGAGATCCATTTTTTTTTTTTTTCTTCGATGCAACGTTTTGAATCAATTAGCAAAATCATTCTAGAATTTATAAGTTATAGCCGTTATCGTTTGTATTATTATACGCTCAGATTATTTGAGCAATGTAGATACGTACCTATGCGAGGCGTATGTGGATGGACACATTCACAAATACATGAAGTTCGAAGTTAGTTCCTGTAACATAAAATCCGTCAAACTATTTGCCGTTAAAAATCTCACAATCAGTGTACGATGTTCAAACAACGTATACCTAAATATGTGTCGTACGTATATAAAGATAAGGTGGTAAATGGATGCATTATATACCCACAGATGAATACATGTATAAATATTTACATGCCATATGTGTAAAACTACATATATTTGAGAAAAGATTGTCGCACGTCCCTACAGCGCGGCCCACGTTTTTCAAACCGCGTGAGTTCGCTTTTTTTCTTTCTTTAATTTAATGCCGTGCCGCTGAGTCTCGATATGATTGATGTACACGTTTGAAAAAAAAGAAGCCATGAGAACCATGAGAAATAAGTTGCGGGAATATACTCCTGAAGAAGAAATGCATTTTATTAAATTTATTTTTGAAACCGATCACAATGAACAGAGAACTCAAAAAAATCTATTCAACAGTCCTCGAAATATTTGAATAAAAAATTTTCAAAACGATTCATAGATGAATTATGAAGCTCGAGGTCTATTTGTCTTTCGGTTCTTTATATACCGTACGTTGCTACGTACAACAGCTGGAATTATTATACAGATGTGCAGCGTTTATAGAAAAATTCTTCCACTTTGAACCGACGGTGAGAGCGGAAGCTGCAGATCAGATCTGATTTTCTGAAGAGAGAAATAAAAATTAAAAAATTGTGCTGCTGGGAGTGAGAAAATTTATTTACGGCATTTAACATAATTCGAGGAGATGAGAGTAAATTGCAAGTTATCTAAAGTAAAATCCGGTGCAGCGTTTGAAAATGGGCAGTAACGGTTTCGGTGGACGAGGTCGCTTCTCGCCGGGATATAACGGACTTTATACAGCCGCATCCGATTAGAATGCTTGAGCCCACCCGCTGCTGATGCTGGACCACTAGCGCTTCGAATCTTTGATCTGGCGATCCGATGGCCCGCGGCGCCGATGTATTATAGACTCGAAGTTTATCGTGCTAATCGTGACTCAACATCGAATTCTTATTTGCTATTTACTATTTACTTTATACCTCGTTATTAACTTCTACAATAACTATACACACAATTGATCATCACAATTCCTTTGCACTCCTGAAAAAATCAATGAAAAAGTACGATCATAAGAAATGATAGACAAAAGTTTCATGGCATAGGGCTTTTTGGTTGCATCAGTTTCGAACCGAAGCCACGTATGAATCGTGATCGCGGATGTGTCTAGAAATTTCTTCCGAAATTTTTATACCGTGACTAATTGCAGGTTTCAAATCACACAAAAACAATCTCTAACCGTTAGTCATGATGATACTTGCGATATGAATATTGGTGTATTACATGCGTACGCACATACTTATGTATATGGGTAATACATAATCCATTCCGACATTCTATACTCGTACACGTACATCTACGAAATTATACTTTGCGTTCGTCATTCTTCACGGAGTCAAAAAACTCCAACAGCTGATGATGCAAAATTGACACGAGCGAGACTTCCCACTCAATTTCTATACGTAGGCTGCATGTAATGTTAATATGTCTAGATTTACTCTGACTATACGGACTTGTCGCCATTTTTGCCGCTTGTGCAAGTATTGAGCATTCCATGCTAAATCCATCGAGCCTGTGACCCTGACCATTCAAAAATAAAGTACGAATTCAACACTTTTTTCATATTTAATAAGCTTCGACCTGAACATCTCGAGGAATTTTTCAGTATTCAGGGGAACAGGAGTAGGATTCTCAAGTTTTCTTTTATATTCGGAGGGATTTGAATATTCATAAAGTGGATTTTGAAAAGAAATTTATATTTATATGTGTATAAAAGGGTGGCCAGCGGTGTTATGATAGCCACCCTTTTATGCAAACACCGAGTTTCTATCGGCAGGCAGCCATAAGCTGTAACGAGTTTTCGCAATGATTTATAGAAATGTACGCTGAACAAAATCTATACACATTCGTCTAGGCATAATATCCATCGCGTTGTAGCAACGGTAATTTATAGGCACCTTGCGAATGAAAAGCATTATCAAAGTCGTTACGCCATCGCGTGTGTTGCAGGAAGCTTGCGCGCTTTTTTCAGCTGATAATACAGTTGACAATAGTATCATGCCTCCGAGCTTATTTTTCATTGATTATTATTTCATTTATTTATTAATTCAAAACAAAAAGACCCTTTCTCTTTATTCGTATGGATCTTTCCTTACTTCTCTTCTCCCTTACAAAAAGTACACTGCTTATTTTTCTGAATTTGTCTTCGAGTGAGCTTTCACGATTTTATTTAACATCTTTTCTTTTCACACAATGGATCATCAAAGTTATGTTGTAGAAACGATACTAAATAATTCCGATTGAATTTCGTAGTTTTTGATTTCTGCAATGAGCAAAAATCAAAGAAAAAAATTCTATCAATTTATTAGTACGATTTGTTAAAATTTAATGCAATAGAAAACTGACGTGCTTCCTGCATGACTTTATCTATACGTTACGACCTGCAATTTTATTTTGGGGTATGATGAGGGCCTATAACGTGTGTACGCGGTAAAAAGGTGAAACGTGGAAAAATATTATAAAGGTAAAATACACATAGCTATAAGAATTGTATTTTTGTTCATGCGCAGTAGGATTAAATTGACGGTGGCAAGAGGCAACGAGCTTTCGGCGGAAGGGAAAGGAAGCAACGTACCGTATTTACAATACATACACGGGGTGGAAGCGCGGAGACCCTGGATCGAAGTAGTGCGGGCTTTCGGGCGCAAAGCGCATGCACGGGATCTTCGGGACTCCAAAGGCCGGCTTACACTTTATTGCTCCGATGCACTACAGGGGTGACTCAAACGCCCACGCCCCGCAACAAAAATACCTCCCGCATCCCTCCGGAGAAATGATATATACGTAATGACACAACGCGCTGACATCGTCCCCAAAATATAGTCGTTCGAAAAAGATTCCCTTTTTTCCTCTTTTATTTCGGAAACTGATTGTGGAAACACGAAAAATTTCGATCGAGTCTTCTTAATGTTGAAACAATTTTTGAATTCTCTCTTCTACTGATGGTAAAACGAAAAACTTCCCAATCGATTCGTGGATATTTATCTTGATTTTTTTTTTCTCGTCATCAGATGACACGTAATACGGCGCAACGCGACGCAATGTTTGCGTGAAACGGAATAATTCACCGTTAGATTGTTTAAAATATTCAATCTGTATGCGCAGCGTGTAATTCTCGGTTACAACGTACCAGAGAAATTTAGTGGTGTGAAAGATTATAAAAGATTTTGATTCTGTGAAATCAATGTTTGTTCTACGTTATACAAAAATTACACGTTCCATTTTTCACGGCTGATTAGGAACGGCTAGCTTGTATAAATATTTTCCACCACCAGCTGATTGTGAGACAAATGATTCCGTATATAATGCACTAGTGACGTGCAGGGGAAAAGTGCATCGTTGAATCGATACACGTGCACCAACGGGAATAACGTGACCCGCAAAGCCTGCACGAAAGTAAAAGTAGATGGTTAACCAACCACGAGTCGCATGGATATCTAGTAATCGCGATTTCCGAATTTGACGATGACTAACCACACCAAAAAGAACAGCTAATCATTTTTGAAAATTTTAATCACTTTGAAAAATAAAAATGGCACAAGGAAATTGAAGAAACTCTTTTTGACAATTCGTTAAAAAAGGAAAAGAAATTGTCTGAACGATCTTTGGCGAGGCAGATAAGGGATGAGATTTGAAAATTATCTGTTATCTGAAGGGCGCCCAACCCCTCAGGTGGTATATATAAAATCGAGTGTAAGGTGGCCTCTCTCTCGGAACAGGGCGCACCGGTGGCATCCAGTGGCTGAAATTCGCAGCTATCCTACGTTTCTCCACAAGTGCACCACCGAAACGAAACACCAGTTTCGCCAACCCTCTGGGGTGTCCCATGAAATAAGCCATCGATAATCAAACGTTAAAAAAAAACAACAAATCGAACGGTAAACAACAAAAATTAAAATTAAAAATTCAATGTTGAAAAAGAAGGTACGTCATCGGCAATTAAATGAACAGAATTAAAAAAACGAAACCAAAATAAAAAAGGAAACGAGAGAAAAAAAACAAATTTTCAAGCTTGACGATAATCATACCGATAAAAGAAGAAATAGAAACGGAATAAAATTCTATTTGAAATAAGTTGTAGAGGCAGGTTGAAAAATTTCTCACAAACAAAAAACGTGCGAGCTTTTTAATTATAAAGTATAATTCATAAAAAGTGGTCGTGTAGACGACGCGTAATAGTTGACACTCGATATAATATTAAGCTTCTCTGCTGCTGATATAGTGCTTTTTTTTCTTCTACACTATCATAACATAGTAATAATAAGAATATTAATAATAAAATAATAACAATGGGGAAAGATTTTTATAAATCAATTGAAGATCACGTCATGCTTAAAAACTCGCTGGTGCAGTTAATATCACCAACGGAGGGTGAATTTCTCGAAATTAATCTGCAGTCGTTAAAAATCATGAAATTACAGAGTTTTGTTCGACGTTTCGTGACACGTATTTGGTAGTGTGTGTGCGATTGTGTGCATGTGTATTTTTTTTGTCCATCGGTTTTTGCTTTCATTTATTCCGAACTTTATTCCGATGGAAAACTAACTCAAACAATCGTGATTATGTCGCTCGAACTTGAACGATTTTTGAGGTGATTTTAAAAGAAAGCTGATCATAAATTTCTCGTATCTGCAATCGGGTGAATTGAATGGAATGAACGAAGTGTTCGACGTTGAAGAGGAATAATTTTTTTGGTGTTTCGAGGAAAGAACTAATACCCTGAGAAATTAAATAATTTCATACGGACAATGAAGCTGATAACGATTTAAAATAAAAAAGGGAAAGACAGGGGAAAAAGCGCAAAGCGAGGCGGTCATAACTCTGGTTCTAGTAACCTATTGACTTCTTTTCCCCTGCAGCCTGTCCCGGCCTAGCCTTACCTCACCTTATAACCCACCCTGACTACCCTCGTTCTATGACATAAAAGTTAGACTCAAAGTTAAAGAGGCCGAGTGATTATGTTGCCATCGTATAAATAGAATTGAAAATTTGGTTTCAGAAATATATAGAAGAAAAACTAAAGAACTTGAGGAAAACGAGTGCATTTTTTATCTTCGATTCGAAAGTAGTCAATTATTCTTTTGATCGTGTATAGATATTTGAAAGAAGAGAAAAAGGAAAAAGCAGAGCATATGTTTAGTACGTCATTATGTAGCGTAGATCTTCAAACATAGGGTCTAATTTTATAATTTCGATATTATCGTAGTATAATTGAAAAATCTAATTTACTCTACACACCGGCATGACTGCTTGAACTTTGTTAAGAGAAGACTGAAACTCTAGGACTGAAATTCTACCATGAACGACATGGCCTTAAAGTTCAATCCCTATTTAAGTAGCTGTTGAAGGTTATCCACTCCACTCTATACTCCACTCTATACTACTCTACTCTACTTCCACGGGATGAAAAAAAATATTATTCCAAATGCCACGGGGAATAATGTTATATATATTACATTATAATAACCTATAGAATAATAGGCGATCGAAATTATACTCAACGCGCTGATACCTGTATTAAAAAGGAAAGAAAAAAACCACCCCATTGTAATACATAATAACTGAATTAAATTCACCCCTAAATAATCAGAAAATAATACAAACGATTTAATAATCAATGAATATAAGTAATTCTGATAATAATATTAATAATGATACGTATCGTAGTTGAATTTCCACTTTTGATCTGCATTAGAACGCAGTAATACAAGTAATGATAGATAACGTATATAGACTCTATACATAGTTACCATATACGTATACAAATATGAACAAAATAATATACTGCGCGCACCCTTCGTATTAAATGACATTTTAATTATATACCACATCGAAAGCTCGATTGAATTATTAAAACTTATTGGAGCTTCTAGTCGAATTTAAACTATACAACTATATAATAGAGTAAATAATATAACGTTACTATTCACCGATGACTCTTGAATTGTCGTTATTTTGATTGAAAAAAAAGAAACAAACAATAATAGAACGAATAAATAAAATTAATAAAAGTAATAGTAAATAAATAAAACATGGCGGAAGTAGCAGGAAGCCCAGCTTCCGCATCTGCCGCGGGAAGCCCCCAACAACCGCGACTTCAGCAACAACAAACTAGACAACAAACCCAACAGCCCCAACATCCGACACCAGATATCAGTAGCTCGCAGCTAACTTCACCACCGATTACGGGAACAGGTATTATTCTATTTCATTCCTCACGATATTGTGATCATTGATTAATTGTAAGTACGATATGTAACAAGAAAAAAATGTCAAAAGATCACCTTTCCCATCTCAATAATCTCCTAAGTAAGCTAATTAGTTCGAATACGGATTGGAGGGGATTTCAAGATACACGTGGATTCAAACAAAAGGGTTTTCGTAAGAGCGTAACATATATCATATGTATAAGGTAATCATTGCGAGCCTGAAGAAAAATGAGAATAATAAAAACACACTAAAGAGTATTTGATGTTTTGCCGCGGGACGATGTTGGTTAGTAAACAATATGAAGCAAACGTAAGTAATAAAAACGTGATCAACGGTGGGAGCCGTTCAAAAGTGTGTGTTGGCGGCTAGCGGATCTGCTCGCGGATCTGTCGGTCAAGTAACGGAGTAAAATCGGTCCCGCTATAAGAGCTGCTCGCGCGAAGGCTTGGCGTGACGTGTTCTGCCGATCACCGTTAGCTTTTAGTCTTGTATTTACAACGGCGAAGTCTGTTGCCGCTACTGTTGCCGCTGCTTTTGCTGCACGTGACGACGACGACGACGACGACAACGACGACGACGACAACGACGACGACGACAACGACGACGACGACGTACGTCGACTCATCAAGAATCAGAAATCGCGTTACATCCAACTAATACCGATACTCCGCAGAGCTTTTATACCATATCTTATACGTATATGTACTATGAAAGTTTATCGCGAAACGCGAACGTTTCAACTCTCACGACTATCGCACGGAAACTCTCCTCGTCGCTTTGATATCCTAGGGCACCAAACAACTCCATCCTTGCTAATAAAGGCAATTTATAAAACTCAACGATGTCCCGTTGCTTCGCGATCATGCCGAATCGTTTCGCGAATCGCCATTACGTTTTGCTCACGGGTATCCTGAGTAGATTAAAAGAGAGTGGAAGGGGAGCGAGTCGTCGTAGGGGTAAAACACATCGTGTGATGAAAATCAATCAATTAATAACAATATGGGTGTGACATTGGCAGCTTTGGGTGGCAATTTCTGTACCATACGCAATATTATCATCCATAGAAATTTAAGGAGAAGAGATTTTAATTAATCCATGTTACGACATGGCACCTCACAAAAGAATCAGGAGCGTGGGAAATTCAATCCCTTTGATAGAGTTCAATCGCGTCGCCAACTCTCGCGACAAATATAATAATAATAATGACGGTTACGACGATGATCAGATATTTTCTTCGTGCTTTAGATATTTTGCGGTAGTTCAACTTTCAAATTTAGCCAATTGTTTAAGAATGAAAATAAAAAAGCTGCTGCTGTTATTCACTTGATAATAATTATTTCATGTGAAACTGAACGTCAACGAATCGATAAATTTGCCCACTAACATTATTACTTAAATGTCCAATGCGTAACTTCACCTATGGTAGAAAATAAGGTTTAATCGTGTGATGTGTGGATTCATACATACAGTATGTGTTACTCACGTATCCGGAAAGATGCGTTTCAGGATTGCGGTAAAACCTAGCACTCGAGTATATATGTAGGTATATTCCGAGTTAGGTGTACCGCTATTTATTTATATATATATCTATATATATGCCTTTTTTAGCGGCGTGAATTTCATACGGTGAAAATTTACCGTCATTCATGGAATGGACGTGTGATGTTGTACATGTGTATGTATAAAAATACACGTATGACGAAACTGCATCGCGCAACAACCTCATACATGAATTTATAGTATAATCCGACTGCAGCCCAATGCAGGTCAATCTATACCTTGTTAATTTGTTTTTATTCTCCTACCGAAGCTCATCCGGCAAACTTACGAAGGTGTCCAAATAAAATGACGAGCAATTTGGGTAAATGACTTACGGTATTTTCAATTGAAGCCTGCGCGTTTTTAGATTTTACGTGCGTGCGCGCAGATTATATCATGTGCGCGCGGCTATTACAAATTTTAAGGTTTCCCCCGATACACATAATGCTCTAAAAGGCTCGAATGACACGTGAATACGCGCACGCACCGAGAAACCATTTTTATATTTTACTTTCATTTTTTTTTTCTTTCTTTTTCTTCACTATTCGTTTAATTCTATACCATTTGTAAAATGAACCTGTACGTTGACTTTTTTTATACTTGTTGGTTTTTTTCCCTCCGTTTTTACAGTTATTATCATGTATTCAAAAATAATCGCATCACTGACACCAATCTATTACACGTGGCAGGTGATTCGCCGGTCATTCGATTGGAATTCATCGTCTTTAACGGGTATTCGACGATTTATTGTACTCGACGACGAGCCCGAAAATTGAATAAAAATAACGACAGGAAATATTATGAGAAACCCTGAATTATATTATTTCATACCCGATGAAAATAAAATGACAAAAAAAAAGGAAGTATCGCCATTAATTCACCTCGAATATTTCGTTTTTCGAATGGATCTATGTGATCATCGATCGTTCTGGATAAATCGCTAGGCGGTGTCCGCGATGATAACCAGCTACCGCAGTGACAGATGGTTGAGCATAAATCGAGCAAAGTTTTCTCATATTAGAACTATGAGAACGAGCGTGACTTACAAGCTTAGAGCTTTTAAAAAAAATATATAAGTTAAGTGGACGAGATGGAAATTCATGCGCGATCCCAACCCTTGGCCGATAGTCAAAGATACTGCGATGATCGTGCTAATGGACTTACGATTATAAATTACGTTGTGGGAAGTAGTCGACTATGCGGCGTATAAAATATAGGAGGAAGCCCCGCTTTTTTCCTATACTACATTAGTATTCGGTAGCACCGAGAATCGCGTGTTGCTAAACCTATGACTGGTGAGATAAGGATGTTTGGAAAAAATCTTAAAAATAACTTGAATTTTCCGCCACCGAAGGTATTTGCCAAACGCGAAAGAAGCTCGCGCCCTATACAGCACGTGGCTCCCTATAAGCAGGCGAGCTTAGAGAGCAGAGCTTAGGGAAGACTTGGGGAGGAATCAAAGTAAAATCAAAGTATTATTGATTTAGTCTTGCCACGCGCCCTTGTGCGGCGTATTGTTAGCCCTGTGATCCAATCTATACACGATATACTCGTATAGCTATAATACGGATATGGTGCATTCCATGACTAATCACCTCCGCTTCACGGACCGCACCAATAGCTCTTATTTTTTATTTATCTGACAATAAGCTGGGCTCTGAAATAATAATTAAATAAATAAATAAAAAATGCTCATTCAGCGTGAATACGCGAAGCCGAAGCGTCTTCATCAGAAAATTTTAATAATACATTTAAATGATAAATATAAAAAAATGGTCGTCGAATGAGACGTCGGCGACCGCAAACTACCGTTCGAATGTTGAATGTTGAAATAAAAGCTACAAGTATACATATTCTTTGCTATAATATGTTACCCGTTATTCTCGTGGGTTGCGAGATTATCTGGAGAATAAAAAAAATATTAAACGAAAGAAAGAAAAATATTCTAATCCGTTTTCTTGCGGATCTCTTGCACAGCATAGTCAGAATCATATATAATCTATAAAATCCCGTTGATATCAGCTGTGTGGTGTGGATAATAGTTCGTTGCTGGTTGCAGAAGTTGCAATTGGGCAGAGCTAGTTGGATACTCGGTTGGATATAAATGCGACTATACAAAACTGAAATTACCTCGTTAGAATTATTATTGTTAGGGGATATTGTCGCGGACCATCGCAGCGGATATAACATGAAATATACGTATACACCTATACATATACCTATATATTCAAGCACTAATTATATTTACGGCTGACTAATTAATCAGAACGTTATATAGAAACACTAATGGCGACAGATCGATCCTGCATAAGCATTCCCCACACCCTTGATACTAAACAAAAAAAACAGAGAGATAATAAAAAAGAGAGAAAAATGAAAATAAAAGATAAAAAAAACTAGGACTATATAATACATTCCCTCCCTTTTTTTTCTCAATTTCTTTTCTCTTCCATCCCGCAAAGCTCGGGTTGGATCGGTTATTAAAATCAGTATTTAATACATCTGAAAATGATGACGGTTTTCAATAATTTTTTTATTTTTTCAGGGTATTAGGTTTATGATACATTTCTATCCGTGCATCTATAAATTATTTAGGGCAAGAGGTCGATGTCCGACAACCTTGCAAGGCCGGTCATCCTCTGGTATATAAATCTACAACGTATTCGTATCGTCCGTTAGATAACGCTGGTATTCCCGTTTAAAATGGGCGGCAAAACTGTACTACCGAACGAATATTTAACCATTCTTACTCCGTTGGTAAGTTGAACAACTGTCGAACAACTGTTGAACGAAATGATAATAACAATAATTATTATAACAACAATATCCATAATAATGATGAAAGTCTAACCACGCTACCCTACCGACCGAAAAAGAACCGCGATTTTCAACGCGCGAAGAGTCCAAGAAAGACTCACGCGATTCCTCGACGTATACGTATATACTCTATCTCTATATATAACTGAAACTTCGGTATATATGTATAGCCAATATCGTGTCGTCCTGGTGTGGGGTAATCGCTTGCGACACGTCGATGAAGCAACGCCAGCGCTGCTGCTGCTGTTGCTGCTGCTGCTGCTGCTGTGTCGTAACAAGACATTGACTCGACGTTTACGACTACTGAATGAAAATGTTGTTAGCCTCGGAGAAATACGGGATGCGAAATTCGCGAAGACTCGCAGATATGATACAATCAAATGGCGTTATTACGATCCAATATTTTTTTTTTTCATTTCAGCTTGTTACTATGATTACATTTTCTTTCGTATATACACAATACGTCTGATTCGGGCTGATCTAAAAATATCGATTATCCTTCTTCCGAGCTCGCACCCTTTGGTATTTTTTTTTTTTTTTTAATTTTCATCAATCTTCGATTTGACGTTCATTCTCTGTTTGGCCGGTGCCGATTTTTCGCTACATAGATAATATTCATTAGGTACATTATTTTAGGAAAGTTGACAAAACTTTTTCTCAAAAATCTACGAAGCAAAGGAGGATGCATGTTTCTGTTTTTGACCATTTTTTTTTATTCCCATATTCTGGAAACTTCCCATACAATCGATCAAACCACCCTTATTATTTTTTATTCTTCGAAGGATAAAAATTGATAATTTAGAGGGTGATTGCCGTGTATGACATTTTTCTGCTTTGTTAATTCTGTTCAAAAAATTGAAGGAAATAACTGGAACAAACGACAGGAGCTTGAGCCGTTGTACGGGAATTTTGGACGTACGTCGCGCGTCGTCCTGACGAAGTAGTACACGGTACCGTTGCCAGCAACCACTTTTCCCACCGTTCGTTTGTCTAACTGTAACGGCGTCGTAGCTGATGCTGCTTCTATGAAACTTTTGGAAGGGATTGTGACGTCGGCCAAACCGGGAATCAGTGATTATATAAGGCGATAACTGTTCTCGCCGGTCACGAAGCGAGCTGCGAGAATCTTTGCTTATTTTTATTTTTATTTGTTATTTTCACTTTATTTTATCTTATTTCGTTATTTCTGTTCTACGCTTCATGTAATACATCAGACAATTATTTTTTTTTTCTCATCTTAATTTCTCCGTTTTCGGTTGCTTTTATGAACTCGCGTGGTCATGTGTAAAATATGGGCGTATTATTATATACATAGAATTATTGGTATAATAGAGTATATAGATTTGGCACAGTTTTTTATTCTAATATTTATTTTCAAAAATTAGGGGAAAAAAACTAAAATTCGAAATTTGAAAAAACCTTTTCGAAGTATGTGTGTGCGCATACGTATAAGAATATATCTATGGTAATATCTAGGATTAATATTGAAACAAGTGAGTTTTACCTTTTATTTTTCTGGAGCGAAAGGAAAACCTTCTTTTTTCGTGTAGTTTTTGATGGCTAAATTAATTCATCGCATCGGCAAACATTTGTTAAATATCTTTGAACTTTCTGTCCCAAATTCTGTAGCGATGTATATTCATGAATGTCTTGAATTTTAATATTTGCACATATGCGTTACAATATTACTTTCGTTCGCATCAGAAATAGAGGCGTTTAATATCACATTTATAAAACACGGTACGCATAAGACATAACATGTGCCAGACTAATTTCTTCTTACACCAATGCGCTCCAAATGTTTCTAAAGTTTTTCGCTTTTGTCAAAATAGACAGGTACACATTCTAGGTTAGATTCAAAGCTGGTAGCCTGGTAGGATCAGGGGCGATTGTCTTACAGATCTTATCGTTAGGATAACGCTTCGAGATTGAACCCCGCGAAGTGATTGTACGATTTAGAAACAACATCGCTTCAGGCGACGCTATAATACGTGCTCAATATATTTGTGCTGCCGCTACGTGAAATAAGTGAGCGCAACAATTTCAAATTTTAAACCGGTAGCGACGGCTACCGCGATCCAAATTCTTGTCATAGACTTTTCTTTTGATTTTCACCGCGGACATTCTGCACCAAACTTTTTTTTTAGACAGACAAATTATTTGCTATTTCCACACGGATCGAACGCGCCCAAGTTCATTAATTTCGGATCATTAGGTCCTGAGATATAATAGAAAACGTAAGTGCAGGCTGAATTAACGGAGGATTTTGTGCTCCGAGCGAGCCGCGCTCGAGCTCTCGCAAGTTAGTTCCATTTTCGCCATAGCGCTGCGCAAGCCCCATAGACTTTCTCGCAACCAAACTAAATTCTTTGAAGGTATAGGGTTGTGCTCAGTAGGGTTGGATTGGCAGTGTGCTCCTGCTCGCCAATATAGGGATGCTTATATTTCAATTTTTGGGACATGCGTCAGACGTCTGATCGTCGGCATGTCTTTTGATCGTAATAATAAATTATGGGCTTTTAATAGATGATGAGATGTGGACATGTTTTTTGCCCCTTTATTTTGTCCCATTGTAACAAGGTGTGAACCGATTTGCCGACACCTGCAAAACTTGTTCACACCTTGTAATCCTATTAGGGGCCGGCATCCCTTTGCGGTGTTTTGGGGCAGTTAAATACTTCCAGGTGGAAATTTTTTCTAGGAATTTCTATATAACCGCAAAATAGTAGATATGTACGGAGTCGGTGGTTATATGGCACGGTGGTACACTCAGGGAATCCGATTGTGTCCCATTTCGCCATACTAAAGTCACTAAAGCATAGGCTTTTAGTCCATAATGATAGTCACCCGAGTGTACATGAAAATATGGTTTGAGAAAAATATTTTTTTTATTTCAACTTTAAATATGCTCCTTCGACACAGATAAATTAAATACTTTTTTTTTTCAGTTTATGCGGCTACCTGAATAAGTACATTGTGATGACACTTTATTATCTAATTTCCGACTCTACGATAGTTCGCACCATTTGTTTTGTCTCACTTGAATAAAAAAATCCGAACTTTTTTTCCTCCAATTTTTCAAATGTCTTCAACAAGTGTCGACAATTTGACGTTATTTTAACAAGTTGAAAAATTAATTTTTACAACTCGAAATTGATATTGTTGCGTGGCATTCGAATCTCTGCCCCTTTTTGCCCCAGTCTCCCCTGTATTTTTATATTGTAATGAATTTGCGATAATTATGATGATAATAATAATAATAATAATAATCACCATTGCTCGGATGTTTATCGATTCGAGAAATTCTCTAACAAACTCTTTCTTTTATTTCCCAGGTGAGTCTCAATTTCACACATTCCAATTGATTGCTCTTTGAACATATTAACGAACCAACTCAATGACACTCTGGCTGGATAGATGGTGAGTAATTTGATGGACATACACATATGTACGTACGTATATGCTCATATTGGTCGGTACATAGATATTAGTGGGTGGCAACGACTGCAACCCCCCTATGAATACACAGTAATATATCGCATGTGTATTTACATACATATAACATTATAGCATACCTACACCCTGCACTTTGGAAATTAAATGTTTTGCCGCATGTATGTATTTCGAAGCTCCGACTGAAATAAATCATCCCTGATATAAGACCAATCAGGTGCTGAAAATCATAGTAATAAAAGCTTTAATTTGCCCCGAATAAATGAGGGCATAAATTTGCAAAATCTTTTTTTTTTTTCAAGACGATTCAAAAAAAATTCACCTATGATACTTGCGCGAATCGATATCGATTGACTTTCGATTACGCGCGCTGCAGGGGTATTCTAGAGGTACAATCTCACGTCATATATAAGGTATAGATATACGAAATAAAATATATAGACATATGTATATATATTCGGATATTTTCCCTCAGATTTATTCGCCCCCTGGCGGATTATGCCTCGCATTGCACCTATAAATACAGAATAATATCTGCGTGTATGCATAACGTACGTATTGTGGCAGGCAAGAAGGATTTAAGCCATCTGTTGAGTCGGTCCGAGCTTTCTTCGCCCCGGGCACCGAACTGTTTCCGGGCCCCGCTGAAGAGAACGTCAATTTTTTTTATTTTTTTTTGTTGATTTATTCTTAGTTTGCCTTCTTTTTGTTCATACGTTGGACAGACTACATCATGAATTGGACACCTCAGAAATTAAATCAGGATTATTTTCTTTTTCACTTTTGCCAAATTCAATAAATCTCTACGATTTCAGAACTATTTTCAGAAAATGTCGATCTGTCTCGACAAACTATCCCGGGATGATATGTCGAAAATGGTTCGATGAAAAAATCTAAAACTTGCAAGATTATTTATTCAAAAAAATTGGAATCAAATTTAGTATAGATTCAAAATGGTGGTCCAGTGTTCGGCCCTGGAATTGGCAACTTCATACCATCGCACGAATTATTTCGAGTCCGAAACAATATTTTGTTTAAATAGATCGTTGCAATGATCGTTATTATTAATATGATTGTTATCATGATTATCAATATCACAATGACATGCGCAGTAAAAATGACCTTCAGTTTTGTAAAAAAATAACACACGCATATATGTGTAACAAAACCTGTGTAACAATCTGTAAATGTGTATATAAATCCTATATACATATTTTTCGCGTTAGGAAAGAGTTGCGCAAGTTGCGAAAACCGCGACTATAAATGCTCTGCGCCTCGTCGTTTATATACACAGGTATATAGGTGTATATACGTGTACTATGTGTGTATACGCATACACATACGTGACAGGTATATACCACTGCTTATGTATTATGTTGCGACATGGATATATAGATGAATACCGGGCGGCTTATTATTCGAGCAAGGATTAAATAAATTTAAAGTACCTACAATTCCAACGATAAGTAAAAATGTAGGAGTAGATATCATTTAGAACGCAGTAAAAAATTCGCGAGTCTTTAAAGATATCGAATTATAAAATCGGAACTTCGAAGGGCTGCGGATAATATAATGAGCCGGTGTCCTCCAGCGATGATCAATATCTTATGTATGTGTAGGAAAGTAGTTTTAATAAATGTATTTATTTATTTTCTTTCCTTCTAATTTTTATCTTTATAGCTGCAGCAACAACGCCGCGTTTACGAAAGGAGTTTTTCTACTCGTATTCAATTCAATGGTCTCTATAAAGCATTGTTCAGTGATGTAATAACGCCCCCTAAGAAGATAAGTAGTGTGGAGTGCGGAACAAACTTCCGCTTATGAAATACCTCGGAGTACATATCTGTATGGGTATACATAGATGGACGTAATTATATCATGAAGTTATCCGCACAATATTCGAAACGATTTTCTAATTACTTTTCGTACGTAGGTATATTTAACGCAGGGATAGATAATAATCGGTCAAATAGTATATGGCCGTATTAAAACAATCTATCTCTCTGGGGCCTTATTTATCATGACTGATTGTGAGATCGAGCAGTTCTTACCAAATTTGGTAGAAGAAACCTTCTCTCCTCTCGTTCAGATTGTCAGAGATCAAGTATCGACTATTATGTATTGTACATTACACATATGTGGCTGCACTTCTTTTATAAATATACATGTATAATATCTACTTACCTTGATACCTTCACTGCATACACATAGTTGGGGATCCAATAATTTAGAGAGAAGCTTGCCACTTCGGTTTATTATAATATACATATGAGCCATTGTTCCGTACCAATGATTAGAACCAATCACATTTGATTCACATGAAAATACCGTGAAAAACATAGGTTGATTATTGGCCCAAAAATCAACATTTTTTTTTGTAGGGTTTCCTATGATATTCTTACGTATTTTGCGCCCAGGAATCCAAATCCTCAAGCTAAATTGATCCATCTATCGGAATGATCGAGTCTTGAAAATTGAAAAATTGAAGATATCTCGATGAGATATTTTTCTAGCTTAATTTAGCCGACGGATTCGTGTTCCTGAGGTCAAAATAGAAAAGAAAAGTGTCCTGTAATCGATTTTAAAAACACTTCATTTTTGAGCCAAAAATCGAAAAAATCCAAAGATCTTTGAAATACCTTATATTTTAAGATAACTTAGATTTTTATCGATTTTGGAGGCAAAAATCAACATTTTTTTTTCACAGTATTTTGATAGTTTCTGATGTATTCTGACCTGAGGCATCCAAATCTGCTAACCAAATTGATCCATCTGTCGAATTGATCGAGTTATCACCATTTTATCGCTTTTCGAAGTGAAAAAATCAAACGATAATTCCGTGAGAATTTTGTGACACGAGGTTTTTTCAGAAAGGGATAATAATAATCAAAGATAATACACATTATCTTCCTACTTCACGTGGAAGTCTTGTTCTTGTTCTGCACCTGCGAGGCGTAGGAGTGTCTACGTTTTAATCTAAAAATAAAAATAGGCATACAATATTAGAATGAAACCATATACATATGTATATTGTTCGTTTCGTAGAAAGGAAACTCCACGGAAGATGCGGAAAAGATGGAAAATGGGAGATGAAAGATGAAAGATGACGTAGATGGAAAGTAAGAATTAGCGAAAAACGCTGCGGAAGGGGTCGAGGGAAAGAAGGAGGAAAAGAAGAAGAAGGGGCGTCCTAGATTTCACTCGGTTTGATTAGTTTGGCACAACTCCAGCGCAAATTAATATATTCCCTTTTTCATTTTACAACTTGTGCACCTTTTTCTTTTTCATACCTGCAGGATAAAGGCTCATGTAATTATCAGATCGATCGAGAAGGATAATCGACAAGTACAAATGTTTCCATACACAATTTCTTTGATGCAAGAATCACTCGTGTGGGTGATTCAGAAATGAATCGTAAAAAAATTTCGCAACCTACTGCATCTAAATAAAACGTTCTGAGTATTTTATCCGAACGCAAGGGAATTCCGTCAAAACTGACCGTCAAATTTCGACAGTTCTTATGCCGCATTATCTCTCCACATCTAGGTACCAAATTTATATATTTTTCAATTTGCAGTCTGTCATTTGATATTCGAATTAAAGAAATGGAAGGAAGGTCAGACGTTAACGCAACAACAAAAAAAACAACTCGACAGCACAAAATTCTGGAAACCGAATGGCGCGCGAATGCAGGTTTTTGTTGGGAGAATAATTGTCATTGTAAATCACTCATAGATACTATGTATATAACTGGTTTGAATCACGGCGTGCAGTGTTAAAATAAGTATGTGCCGGTCATTGTCAGAGACTCGCGGTTATATGGCAAAGACAGATTGGCGGCGGCGGCGGCGGCGGCGGCGTTAATTGCAGCTTTGTCCATATAATGATAACATGGCGCAACCTTCGATACGAGATTCGCAAGATTATTGTCCGAGAGACTCTCGACTTTCTATTTTGTTTTACGGTTCGGACACGCGTCTTTTATCGCCGACCATAAGTATAACCACGCGGTGACTAAAAGATGAAAAAACTTGTACGTATAATATTTTTTATACGTGCATTAACGTTAATATATTCAGCGAAAAGAAAAAAAAAAAAAAAAAAAAAAGAAAAATCAATGAACATAATTAAAAACTAAAAATAAGACAGGAGCTCCTTTCATATAAATGATTATTTTTTTTCTCTCTTTCCTCCTTTTCTTTCAATATCCCATGCGACGGGTATAATTATTTTTAATTACAAAATCCCGTTACGGCTTAAACTTAAGATGATCATATATTTTCAATAATTGTTATTCAAACGGCAGCTTTCCCATCGCCCTTATTTTCATTTTGCCAAAAAAAAAGAATGAACCAATTCTGACAAAGCTGATCAAAAATTCTTTACTTTACGATGTTAGAAAAAATGGCGTTTGGAAAAATTTACCGTTCATTATGTCGCGCGTGAACCCTGCCCAAAAACGAAGCAGGGAAGTGTACGTATAATATGCGTACCGTTAAACCGTGCAGCGAGTGCGTTTTAAATTCAAGTCACCAAAAATCGTGAGCGGTTTCGGTGCTGCTGCTAGTGCCGCTGCTGCATCACTTGTGTAATTCGTGAAAGCGACGGTTAACCACGACGACATGGCAGGCTTCGGATCTGCGGCAGTGTCGTCGGCGAGGAAGACGACGAGACGGAAAAGACCGCGAAAAGACAGGCTCTTTTAGAAGACAAAAAAGTACGAGCATAATCGACGCGAGAATCAGAAATTGAAAAAAAGGAAACCGTGCCTGGACGTTTCCGAAATTGTATACCTATAATAAATTATAGCTGCCTGGCTTATCCGATAACGATTTTGGTCTTCGCAAGACGCGGAGGCGATCATGATCCATTTCATGTGGAGTGGTGGTGGTTTACACGGGGAAAGGATTTTATACCCGCTAACTTTCGGGTCATTGACAGCTGCGTGTCTGCATCGCATATAAACCTAACGGTAAAAACTGCCGAAAACCATCGAAACGACCAGGAATAACGTTTATTTCGACTCAAGTCCGTCAAGAAGGTTGAAAGGTTGGTAGGTATACCACTCGAGACTTGATATTTCCTATTCCGCTTATACCTTTGAACCCTTTCCTTCTTCCGCTCCTTTTTTTTTCTTCGACCTTTCTTCCTGTTTTCGCCGCTGTTTTTTCAGATTGAAATTGAAAAAATTGATGGATCAAAGAAGAAAAAATCGACGCGAACAAAATCTGAATTCACCTTCATTAAATTCCGGCACTCTTTCGGTTTTGATGCCATCGGTGGATGATCTTGCGATCGATAGAGATTCTGTAATAGGAGTTTTTTTAACGAACAAATTTCGTAATCGGGCTTCCGTACAGCTAGCTGATCGCACGTACGTACGTACCTACCTAAGTTCGCGCTGCACATGTGCATAAAAAATGCACGCGTCGGCATCGGATGCTAACGCTATATTACTTCGGTGGAAGTTCGACCTTATGCAGTTTCCGCGAGTCAAGATATTACCGTATCGGTCTTACGTATATACGTATGTAACAGAGATACACATGGAGGTAGGTATATACTTATATCATGGTTGGGTCGATTACTGGTTAGAGCAGCAACAGTTTTCTGCAGTTGGAATTAAAGAGCTGAATCTAATTCATTCGGTGAGATCAGAAATGCAATCACCGTCACTTATTCAAGTCAATAGCGAGTCGAGTAACTGGAACAACACGCCTATAGCCTTATACAATAAAAATCTATGGTGTATCTAAATGAATGAATAAATAATCAGTCGACGACGATCTGATTTGTTATATTAATTTTTGTTTCCCTGATGAGATTTGATAAAATATTGTTTCTACAATAATCGCATATCGTATTATATATCTACCTTGATTGAAAATTAGTTACTTCAAGCTGAAGAAAATGAGATGCGTGCGTGAGTATTATGGAAAAAATTATAAAAAATATATATATGATTATTCTACATCAACGTAAATTATCTCTTGGTGCATATTATACTGTGGGGGTATTCTACATAGGTATATATATAATAACGCAATTCATCCCCGCAACACTCACGGGCGTAATAACACATTTTATAATCATCAGCAATAATCCAATTAGTAAAATATACACTTCTTCGAATACACAGAGCGTGAAATTGGACGAGGTTATATTTTATAACGTTATAATTTTATGTCTTCTATACATATATATATATATATTATATACATATATTTAATAAAGAGGAAAACTCTTTTTCTCATTGTCAGGAGTAAAACATCGCTGTATATACTGCACCCTATAGCTAACCATTGCGCGGGCGCTAAATATTCTGTAATATGAATATACGATACCAACCATCACGCGTATAATTGTATAATGATACTGAATATAACGACATTACATGCATCTTGTAGGTACAATTAGTTCCGCGCGTGTAACAAAAAAAATATATGTAGGTATATTATTTTTTATACATTTTTTAAACACTAGCTGTGAAATGCTCCCGCACAATATGTAGGGTAACGAAAAAAACAAAAAAAGAAAAAACAATTGTAACGTCCAAACTCGTAATTAGAACAAAGCGTCCCGGTCGTACCGTAATATATGTATGGCGATATATTTCATTGCGTGAACTTTTAATTAGAATTTTTTCTAGCAATTTTGAATATGGTTTTTAGCGCAGGAATTATTCGTTCTTGCGTTGATTCATTCCAAAACTGTGCTTGTAAAAGTATTGAGGGGAGAAATCTCTCAAAACCATCTATCAAATTGCTCCAAATCCTCGCGGATAAATGGAAAAAAACCTAAATCTCACTCTGCTTTGCCATAGAATTCGTATCACGTGAATTACATTTTGAGAAAAATCATTCGGGCCATCTGTAACAAACGATGTTTTATTTTTTTATTTCATACTCGAATGAAGAAAAGAGAAAGCGTTTTATAGAGCAAGGACTACGGCGATGTAAGAAAAATTGAGAAAATTGAAAATAGTCAGGGTCATAGGCTAGGTCAACTTGGCATTACGTTAGTAATCCAACGCTACGACTCGGAGTAGAAATAAAAAACTCAGTGAATTTTGACACGTATATCCCTAAGGATAGGGAAGATTCTTGCGTGGCACCCGGTACGTATGAGTAATACCTACAGCTGTCGGCTGCTCTCCGCGGATCAAGGCGATACGTACGTACGCTGTATAACAAGAAAGTATAAGGCAAGTAGGCGTAGAGTACGTATCCTTTACATATATATACCCAGTAGGTATATTATGCGCGTATACGGTATTATAACGCTCGTATACGAGTTCTTGCTCAACCTCAACGCTTTTGAAAGTTGCTCTTTTTGGCAGCTATACTAACGTGTTTTGTATATTATCTACCGCACGTGTTTCATACGTATAGTTATACACCTATGTGTGTGGATACTTTATGTATCTATCTAGAAGCCCGCGTCTGTTCAACTCCAACCAAACGACGTTGGTCAGGAACCCGCGCTCGCGGATGACGATCGACGAATAAAAAAATCAAGTTCCAAAAACTGAATCTCGTCATTTTCAACCCAAAGATCTTCCTTCATCTTTACATCGGCTGGTAACGTTTAGAGGAAGAAAAAAAATTACCTCGCGTACCACCTCGAAACTTTAGGAAAGTGTTCTTCAATTTCGATTTCAACGAACGGGTTTTGTTCCGGGTGCCAAATCGTCTGCGATTCGAATGTGTGGGGAAGGTTATCTGAACACTTCGACCAAATTAATCCGAATAGGTCTCTGTAGACTAAACGAAATTGCGACGATAATGGGCAATTATTGTATACATGCCGCCTATTATACTCGTACTATAACCGATATTTGTACGTGCGTAACAGGTAGTTGTAATACGATACACATGCCGATTACCTATGCGCAGATTATCACTCGTGGATATAATTACCGTATGTATAGTGCATGTACGTACAACGTGCGCGTAAAATGCATGGCTTAGAAATATCCTATGACAACGATTTTGATGTACGGGGTAGTTGGGAGAAAACATTTCTACTTCAATCGAGACTTCAATTCTTTCTTTCGTTGTTTCAAAGAACAAAAAAAAAATCTCTTCTGTACATCAATCGAATTGATCGTCGTCAGTAACGATTTTATTCTTCTTTTCCGCGATACAGACGGATGTTTGATTCACCTCGAGCGTATCGAGAATATTATTCAGTTTCCAAGTTTCGCAAGGGTGCGAAACCCGACATAAAATTATTTCCAAATCACGATAGTGCATCGATTGAATTGCACATCGTATAATATATAAATATGTACGCAATTTTCCATCGAGCGCATTATTCTGTACCTGCAGTCATATTCGAAAGAAAATAAATCTCATATTTCTCTTAAGATTTGGCATCGGTCGAGCGGAAATATTTATTCTAATAGTTTTTAGATTTTTGAGGAATCGCCAGTAGAGCATCTATACACCAAGTGTTCGGTAAAATTGCACCTCGGGTCCCGTAATTTAACGGTACTTTTTGCCTATCGAATGGCGTTTTATAACAATAAATGTAAACTGAACGTATTATACCCTGCACATATTATGCGATTCTCTCACAAAGCACAGGAAACTTATACGAGACGTAATTCGAAGTAGAGTTTCAGAGTTTTTCTCTTTCCTTTCCTCTCCCTTATAAAATAGAATGAAGGAAGAAGAAGAAAAAAACTCCACTAGATTTTAGGGTGTAAAAAATAGAATTTCGAAGAAGAATAACAAAAAGAAGAAAAAAACGGAAAATCTACTGTAAGGAGATGGTGTTTTTTTACATCTTTTTTTTCTTTATCCATATCTAAAAACCTCCCACATCCCCATATGCTCGCTATATTATGTACTCACGTATAGCTCCGTGTAGGTATATGAGAATTAAAAGATTCTAACGGTAGGAGGATATCAAGTGTCTTCCTTATATTGTATATATACCGGTTCTCTCGGTAGTCCATATTTCTATCCATTCTTTATACATTTCAATTTTATTTTTTTTCTATACTTGGAAGATCGCTACGGAGATCGAGATTTCATTGTTCAGGTTCTTTTGATCGGTATAGGAGCTTCACAAAAGCGCCATATTTCGAGGGTTACCAACAACCCAAGACCTTTGAACTCGAGCTATAACAAAAATTTAATACACATATACACCCATAAAAAACTGAACATCGTCTTCGATCCTCTCCCGAGGGAGAAGGGAATAGGAGTACGTATATCCCTAATATGCTGTATATATAATAATATTACGATGCAATAATTGCACTCAAGCTTTTATGCTCACATATGTAGAAAAATGAACTTTGATGAAACTTGTAGCATTTTTGCACTGACCCCCTAAAATGCTAGATGAATCGCACTTGAGCGCGGTGCCCCGTGACGTCGATGATCATCTTCCTTGCGACGGGACCAGCCTCGCGACCTACCCTAACTTTGTTCGCGTTACACCCCCTTGTCCCCAACCCCCGTGACGGCATGAGCTTTTCCTCCCTCCCGTCCCTCCCATTCCTCTCCACAAGCCATCGGTACCGCGACCTAAACTCCCTACCTATTATTTAACCGCCGCGATTCTCCCTCTCTTTTTCTCTTTCTTTTGCCCTCTTTCTCTTTCTCTTTCGCTTTCCTCTCTCCCTCTCTTTCCTTTCCTCTCTCTCTCTTTCTCTCCCTCGCTCTCTCGCTCTCTCGCTCTCTTACCCGCGGAAAATACTGGTGGGGATGCGAAGTCTGCGCGCATCAGTCAACCAAGAGCCACCGCGGCGCGAACCACACCGTCGACAATCGTGTTCTTCGAAGTAACGAAATCTTAATACTATTTGGTGGCGGTGGTCCGTTCGTTGATTTACAAAATTACGATTTATCATTAGGGATCAAATGAGAGAAAAAATTGAAAAAATATATTATATCGTCGACGATTTCTTTTTCTTTTTCGTTTCGTTCAACGATATGATTTGTATTTTGATAATCCATACCTGATTAATATCTAACGTATCATGAGAGAAATTTTTTTATTCCCTCATTTTTTTTTTATTTCCCTTTCGAAGGGGAAATTTACTCGATAGTTGCCGATTGACGAGGGAACTCCAATTTCGATACGGTTATATGTGCGTGTTGTATGCAAATGATTTTTTTTGTTCACAATTTTTTTTTTTCTAAATATTTCATCGATCGATGAGTCGGTTAATAAAGGTGTAAAGAATCAAGATATATTTTGAAAAAAGTGATCGATCGAGATTTTGAAAAGATGGATATGCCTACATAGATGTAGATGTAGATATGAAAAGTGCATTATTATTCACATACATAAATGAACGCTTGAATGGGTGGTAAATAGAAATTGTATAGGCTCGCAATCCACCCACGCAGTGTCAGTGCTCCGGTTGAATTGTAAATAAATATCGTTCACCTAGTGCCGCGGACTTTCAACATTAAATTAATTTTTCATTCATTTCTCGCGAATCTAAATCTTTTTTCATTCTCGCTATCTGATTTTTTTCAGCGTTGTTATCGATTCAATTTTATCGATTCCCTTCGGATTTTCGTCGCACTTTTTCTCCTTCTTCTGTATGCAGTTAAAATTGTCGGAAAGAAAATCAAAAAAAAAAAAAAACACGAAATTGAAAGAAGAAAAAAGAAAAAGGAAAAAAAAGTACACAATACGTGCGCATATAACGTGCACCATAGAATCGAAATTGAGTTTGAATAAATATGACTAGTTTTTTTTTGTTGCATCGATTTTTATTCGTTTGTTTCGTAATTTTGAAAGTCTTGCGACTATGGATGATTAAAATATAACTTATCGATTAAATGTTAATTTAGAAGTGGAAGTGTCAACGATCGACATTCGTAGAAGGAGCTGCATGGTGTTGTGAAACAGAATATCAAAAAAAAAAAATTTGTTAAAAAAGGAATGAAAAGAAAAGAAAAAAGCTGTGATTCAAAAGTGTTGTGATTTTTACATAGTTGTGTACATACAGTCAATGTGAATATTAGCTAAAAAAAATAATTGTATATAACATAATATACATATTACATATATACATAAAAATTAATGACAAAAATATGATGATAATAAAAAGATAGATGAACAGTTACATATATACATGGTTAATAATTTTATTTAGATACGTTTATACCTAAATCGCCTATTAAATATTATTCTAATAATCATTGAACATGAGATATGATTTATTAAAACAAGAAGAGACAAAAGAAGGAACAAAAAATTAACGACTGCAAACACGACGTAATCAAACGATAATAATATGCAAATATATAATGTTTATATAGAATATATATAAATACATGTATAAATCTGATCGTGTGATGTGGGAAAATCATCAGTGAAAGTCTTTTGGATTAACAGTGATTAGGTTAGCTGCAACTGTGCGGTTTTTCTTTATATATTATTTAATACCTATTTAATCGATCGGTCGCCTAACCCTAAGCAATTTCACTATACATCAATCTTTTTCTCTCTCATTTTTTTTTTCTTTTTTTTCTTCTCGCCTCGTTTTTTCTTATCCAATCATGCGGGGAGTTATCATTGAGTAATACTTAAACACTTTGCACTCACATACGATTTACGTTACGATACGTTACGTTACGTTCTACGATGACTGCTCATTTTACAGCTCGGAGACGTAATGAATGACATTTTTGATTTTATCCAAATTTTCAAAGCTGACGGTTTTTATCTCATGTAGGCCACTCCGTATTTGTCACCGGGTATTTCGTTGTTCGCAAAAATAAAAAAAATGAAAAAAAAAAGAATTGATTCCGCTCGCTACGGTGTCTGTCGGACCTCCTCTGGAATTGCGTAGCTTTTGAAGAGAATCAATTATGAAACGATAATTCTGAGGAACTGAAAAACCTTAGTTAGGTCATGTTACGCATTTGTAGCTAACGGGTGGGCAAGAGCGACGTAAATACAGACATCCCGATTATAATTGTCGCGCGTACAGTAGGTATTATTAACACAGGTGGGAATATCGAAGTAGAGGGAGAATCGTGTATACCTATGGGTATGAAATTCCACTAGCAAAGTGGTTGTAACACGGTCACGCCGCAGACACACGTGGCTTGTCGCCACACGAACCATAGCTTATAGTTAGTCTATACTACACCATGTGGAACTTGATGAACTTGGAACAACGCCGCGTATACCTCCTCCTACGATACTTTATGTAACAACGCCCCCCCGCAAATCAATGTACTAATTCCATTTCGCTTCGTTATTTGATTATTATTATTTTTTATTTTTCTTCTTAAAACCTTAGAGAAATTCGGAAATTCCTCACAGTCGACGTTTCGAGAGTGATTCATTTTTTTTCACCGTTAAGTTTAGCGATTTTTTGGTAGCTTTATTCGGAATGGTTTATACGCATAACGGGATTGCGGAATGAATCAGAATTTGAATTTTTCTAACAGCCCTAAAATGATTTTTAATAGCAAGATAATAAAGCGACCATAGTTTTATGTATTAGCTAGTTAAATAATTACTAGAGCATGCCGCGCAGGTCGTTAATGCCCATTTTATTGGTTATACATCTAGACTTTCATATACATCGTCTGCTGCACTTCCTCGCTGAGTTGCTATATAAACGGAAACATCGGTATATAAATAGCTATATGTGAATATCCATATACATAAAGTATACAAAACTATACATAGGGTATATTATTAATATTATTATATCGTAACGGAGAATTCGTGAAGACTACGATGACGACTACACAACGTAGTCTTCTGTTGAATACGAGTATTATGTATATGTGTACATATATTGATATGGAATACATATATGTATAGTATGTATGTATACCTGCCATTATATATAGGTATATATACGTTATGGAACTTACAAGTCCAAGACGTATGATGGCAACGGCTGTATGAATTATTTTCGCCGCGGGGGCATTGCTTCGTATTTGGGTCGTGCACGTTGGTTCTCGTCTCGCCTTGCCTTCTCTCTCTCCAAGTATATGCGTACAAATAATATATCTCTTTGCCTCTACCGGAGCTCGCTAAGTTTCTCATCATCTTCTTCTCACAAGCTGACTAAGACGACGACGAGACGCTAAACGTTATCTGTATTCGCGATCACCGATCGTGATATTAACCAGCGAAGGATCGAATCTAGGCGGCGATTCACCCCGTGGAAATAAATCAAGGGAATTTCCTTTCTACAATTTCTAGATTATCCCCCGATCATTCGGTCATAGCTTTTAAAATCAAGTTTGACGGATAAAAAAAGGTTCTAACGATGTTCGCATCCGAGAGAATTGATTCGCGTTAAATATACAGTGTCTACTTATAAATGAGATTATCTTTGAATGAAAGAAAAGAACGAAAAAATAACTACGCTAACAATAAGGTTTCCTCCCGTTCACTTCGGTAATACGTATGCACTGAGTGAGCAAAAGTTGCAAACTTGGAGTTAAATATAACCACCGCAAAGTGCAGGATATAATTGTCCATAATTATGAAGAATACATATAGATAGATACGTGTAATTATATCCACACTTTACTCGAAGTAATCACCACGCATCGGAGTGTAAAATAGGCATGAATGAAAATGTGTTGTAAATTTCTAATCGTACAGAACTTGCAATAATGTGTGCTCTTGCGATATTAACTGTGTAACGTGGTTCACATTCATGAATAAAATCTCTCCCATGTCCGTAACGTGATCGATTCAAAATTCTCTTCTACATTATTAAAACGTATAAATTTTTGTTTCGAATTTATCGAGCCCCTATCGCAGATAATTCTTTTTCATCGACTACGATATTGAATTCAAATTACTCGCGTTTTTTTTATCCCGCAACATTCCGCAATATTTTCACATCCGTTCAGACATATTCTTCTTGTTTCCGCATAACCGAGATAAAGAGAAAAAGAAAAAGTAGTAAAAAATAATTATCGTAATAATTTATGATCGAAGAAGAAAAAAAAAAAAAGTTCACACAAAAAAGGGGAAGAATTTTTTAATCAGGCTAACGGTAGCGTATATCGCGCGTTTTCGCACATCAAGCTCCGCGGAAAATGTTCGATACTGGTGATGATAATGATGATGAAAATGATGATAATAATAAATTTAACGGTAGAATGGTAGAATTATAGACCGCACGTGCAGTCTATGTGGACGTGCAACGCGTAGTGCAAGTATTAAACGTTATACATATAGGCTGGTAAAATGACGTGCGGATGCACCGATGGCGATGCCGAGTGCGGAACATTAAAGAGGACTGACTGTAATGTGTGTGTGTGTAGTATAAGGTAGTGAAGTAAACGGCAAATGGGAGTCGGCTCCAGAGTCAGTCAGTGGGGCACTGGGACCAACGGTACCCACGACACGACCACATGCACGAGTCCCTCTTCCGTGTAATTCACCTCTTCCCTATGTACTATAAAAATATTGTATAAATGTGCGGCGCATGCACGATGCACATCCACATGCACATACCCAACCTTACCCAAGATAACCTGACCTAACACAACCCGACGCCTCTTACACCCTCGACGCACGCGCGCGCCGTCAACTGCATATTATGATCCTCCGAGAAATGTGGAGCTATTATTATATGGATATTATGCATACAGGGTGTCAAGTTTCTCGCGTGTTTGTTTTACGAAAAAATAAGAGGAACAACTGGTGAGAGCCGAATGAGCTTTTGAATTTAGATCTTTCTATTTTCTAGGGATTATGCCTCTACGGCAAACTTAAGGGATCGATTTTTTTATTTACTTAAACTACTAACACCCCACTTTGTATTCAAAATTCTATCGGAACGTCGTGGAAGATCGGCCGAAAAAAGATCTTAAGAAACCTTAGCTCAGATTTGTTAGGAAAAAAAAGGTCGCATACATGAATCTGCATACGTACGCGAAGCACCACGTAAGGTATACCTCATGTGCTGAAAAGCTCTCGTGCAGGGGATGAAGGAAGGGAGCTTAAGGGGTGGTTGCGGGGGAGCCTCGTGGTCGTGGTGCAGCCAGAGCAGCAACTGGGTCTGGTCGCGGATTCGCTCGATAGCAAGTGCGCCGGCTCCCTCTTGGCGGGAGAGGAAATTCGTGCTTGCACCACCGTTGGCGCTTAAAGTGGAAACGCCCGAAGAATTCGCCGACCGTGGCGTCCGCGTTGGGACGCGTCGCGTCGCGTCGCGACGAACACCTTTCATGGAAATAAAAGAAAATTCTCTCGCTCGGCCTTCCGATTATCAACACTCGTCGCCTCGCCATGGTAGATTATATATGTAGATCCAGATGCGCGGGGGTGCAAGGGAGCTATGAGAAATCAGAAACTTGAAACTATTAGGGCGGAGATATTTAGGGGAAGAAAATAACGTTACAAGGGATTTGGAATTTTTTAAAGCTTCCAACGACGTTCAGGAAGTCGAACTCGCTGCCTGAGAACGCACGAATCTATATCACTTGTTTTAGAAAACAAATTTTATTCAAACGTACAGGGGGTGTTGTACGCGCAGACGATATAATATTACATTATTCACATATTATAAAAAATATATGTTGAAATGGAGAGAAAGTGTTGTGCTTTTTAGACGCAACGTAACGTATGCAACATCACGGCCACTTTCTCTTCAAAGTACGTCGTCCCTGCCTCGTCGTCGTCGTCTCTCAGCCTTGTAACAGCGTCCCGTACGCCAAACCAAACCAACCGCCTTCACGCGACTCCAAAATCAATCAGCGCCATATTTTAATCATGAAAGACTAAAACAAAAACAACGATGTACCTATACCTATCGATTACATCGATGATCGTTGCGATCACGATAGTTGATTGAGCCGATTTATTGAAACGATGTCTACATAATTGTAAAAGGAAGAATAAGAAGCGAACATCGAAATACCCCTTATATGACGTAACGAAAGAAAAAAAAAATAAAGAAAAAACAAATTGAGAGAGGAAAAAATAATCCCACGAAATCGTCGATGAAATTTCTATACCATACCCATACCTCCTGTATACATATAATTATAATCACGTGATGTTTTATAATTAAATTAATTTGTAGATTTCCAAGAAAAAAGAACAAACATGCAGCGAGTAAAATAGTCTTCGTATTATCTGCGAGAATAACTGAACATATTCATGAGAACTTTGTACAAAAAGGACAATGAAGATTGACATAGACCGTTTTCAACCTATCGTTGTGGTTTATGATAAAATGTTGAAAATCAGATCACGCAGCTGCACGAGCACCACGACTAGGGGTAAAAGTAGCGTTAGCGGCAGCGTAATCAGACATATAAATAAATGATAAACCGAACAAGTACAAAAAAAAAATTTAATTAATTAATAAATAAATAAAACAAAACTCGCGCGATATTTTGGTATAGTTTTTTAAATCGCAGAGTTATATATTGTTTGTAGCAGCTACTTCCCAAGTTTTTCTAAAAAGAGAAGAAAAAAAAACAAATATTGATCAAAATACAACATATTTATTGCGTAAAAGTTTGTATCGATAAAAAAAAAAAGAAAAAAAATACTTAAGGATCTTATAAAAATATAAGGAATAGAAAATAAAATAAAATACAAGTAAAAAAACAGGAGCAAGCACCAAGTGATACATAAATGAATATAAATGAAGAAGTTGGAAAGTGAAACCGCGGGTCTATATAAAGCAATAAACGATAATATAACCGAATTTAAATATTATACCTACGCCTAGAAAAGAAAAAAAAGATAAGACACGCCACGCCAGGGGGATAAAGTGATCGAATGTATAGTTACCAATTGTGAAGGAAGCAGAAGTTAATAAAACAAAAGTGCAAAGGAACGAAAGAGTATAGATAAAGGTTGATTCGGGGTGAGAATTAGCGGGTGTAGAAATGACAATTAAATAAGAAATCGAGGATATCCATCAACAATTGGATTTACGGTGAGAAGAGCGGTCGAGAAGGCCGTCAAAACGGCGTTCAACATGTTCGAGATGTGGAGTGCGGTGAGCACGAAACTGGAGCATGCGGGGGCGTCTGGGGGATCTCCGATTCCCATGGCGCACGCTACTCACGGAGCTCACGCGCCCCACGCAACACACGCGCCACAGACGCCGCACACTTCTTCGGGGAGCATAAAAGGTATTTTGTTTTTCTAAGGGAAGATAATCAGACAACACCGATCTGCACGCGAAACGCGCCAAGACTCGAACTACATTACCTACACTCTGTATGTCCGAAAATTCGAACTTTTTTCAATCATATTCATGACCCAAAGTGACGATCATATTTATGGTCGTGAAAGATTTATTTTTTCTTCACAAATAATTCGGTTCATTCTTAATTCGGATGACTTCTTCACCCTCCTATACTATGATTTTGGATTGCTGCAGATCCGCTGTATATTTTCTCGCCGTTTTTCGATATCTATGGGTATTCGTAAAATATGAATATGATACTCGCATCGCAATGACGTAAACTTTCCAAGTCCTGTTACGGAACCAGTTATAATAATAACAATGATGATGATTGGGTCTCTGGAGTGCGGGCCCCTCGAGAGCCCCTCGACCCGCCAGTTTACCGTAGTCGCGGTACCAAGTCTACCGTACGATTGACCCGTTCGTCGAACGCAGTCGTCCAGTAAATCTCGTCTAATTGTTCCGTTCTTTATTTATTCATAATTTTCACCAATCCTAACTCAAAAACGGTTCGAAAAAACAATCTGGGACTATTTCGGAATCGCTACTAAGATCGGAAAATTTTTCGAACCAATTATGTTTCTTTCGAATACGACTCCACCCGCTATATTGCCGTAGAGTGGAGTATCGTGAGCGAATATACGAACCTAGTCCGCTTTCTTAAACGATGAATCAGAGTCAAGTCTGCGAAATTGCCAGGTGGCAAATTTCCCTCGAGCCGCTACCGCTGCCGGCTCTCTCGTCGATGTGTATACGATATAAAAATATATCTTTATCGTGCGTATAGGTATCTACACACGGATCAAATCGAATCGATTTTTACGCTTCGAGGCGCGAATCGCCGGCCAACAAATTTCCGGCTCAAAATATTTATCCTATGCATTTTTACGTGTTTATTTAATCATGTGGGTTTACTATCTCAATGCGCAAAGAACTTTCATCAGCTTTTATTACATTTATCAGCCGAAGACGTTGAAGAAAAATCAAAATGGGAGAATACGCGATAAGTAGATGGAGTGTTTTTTGATAAATCTTTGTCACGGGTTTTAATATTTGAGTCATTTTTACTTGTCTCATCACGAGTTGATATTTTACTTTGCGAAGCCCGAAAGCAGCAGGCGTCGATCGGTTAGCCAAAAATCTCCGTTTGATCAGGATTTATATCCACAAATTTTGTAATAGCAATTAATTTCGAACTGGTCCTGTGGATCTGAATATTATGTACGCGTGTATAGATATTTCTCGTGTACATATGCATTCGCATATATATATCATTTACATGTAACAACAAACTTCTCGCAGCGTGTATAATATTAATTGGGTATTTGTAAAGGTGGATAACGATTCCAAAGGTGTATCGGTCGTCGCTGTAAAATACATAAATACATGTATCTGCATGTATAGGTTTATGTGGTAAATACGTACGTGTATATATATCTCTATATTATGTATATAAATACGTCATTCGCGTAGAGTAGTCGACACATGCCCACATGCTGGAGGCACTTTCACTTACAAAAAAATTAACCCGCGCGATGACGAAACTCCAACAGCTCACGCGGTTATAGGTATAGGTATATTTTAACCGCCAACTGGATATAAAATAAATAGTTGAGCGAATATAATTCACAGAAATCACGATCACATGTGATTTGGATTTTCCGATCAGGATCTATGGGAGAAAAGACCGAAGCGTGCTATAGGTCGGATTCACAAAATTCTTCCCTGTTAAAATGGACATTTTGGTACTTTGGATGAGAACCTGGAAAATTCTGCGCTTTCGATTCTCGTCATTTCGATGGAAGAATTTCATATTGACAACGATTTTAATCCCATTAACTTTTCTTTCTTTCTTTGCGAGGGATGAGAATTTTTTGGGAGTATCGTCATTTTTGAGACGCACAGGATCAATCTTGCGAGCTGAAGTTTCGGATCAAATTTTAGACTAGTGGTCTTCGTCTCTTTCTAATTACATAACCGTTCAGGTTCAGGTTTTAGGAGCGACGTGCATAATAAATTCAGTACAATTTCTATGTGCGTACAGCGTACGGCCCACTGATCTTCCATAGACGGATCGAGCACTCATTCTCGGACGATAAGCTCCTATTATTGCAAAACTTACTTTAATAATGAAGAAAGTAAATTAAATCGCGAAAATTATCGGTGATCCGATATTACGTCATCTCGTGGGCTACGACGCTTCGGGGTATAATAACTTTTGTTGTAAACCGTGAGTCAAAGTTTTTGAGGACTAACTTTTGAATAATAAAAAATTAGGAGCCATTTTTTTCTCGTCAGATTATCAGGAGACACGAACTTGATAGATCAGCGTTTGAGGCGGTTTTTTTTAATATACTATTTTTTTATATCTGGCTTTTGCGAAATTTGTAACTGACTATCTTTCATCTCGTATGAGTCATTTTTTTAGAAAACCGCATGCGTATAATTCCAGCAAAGGACAACGCTACGCACCGATCCTTGATTTTTAGGCTGTTCTAATTCCAGTCCAGTTTAATCTATACCATTATAAGCAATGGTAAGTTGGTCTTCTAGCGATAACTATGCAGCGTTACGCACCATAAGTTATGCTCATGATTGAAAACTTGTATAATTTTTCGAGGTTAACGAGAAAACGTCTATGACACGTATGATTCGTTGAGTCGAAAGAATATTATCTATACCAGGTTTGGATATGGGAGACACGTCGATCGTTGTCATATTTCGTAGATTGTACGATACTCCTCTAGTTTTCCTCGGAGAAAACTCTGCGCCGGTGTTTGATGTGCAGGAAGTGAAGCTTTTGGCATTGCAGAGGAAGAAGAGAAGTGGAGTACAAGAGAGTGGCGAGGTGCAGAGAGGAGAGCAAAAGAGTAGAGTAGAGAGGAGAGGAGAGGAGAGGAGAGGAGAGACAAGGAAGGCGATGAGGGTGAAGCAGCAGCAGCAGCAGCATTGGCGGCCGGAGGATCGATACCAAACTGTGCAACTCAAGCCTGCACACACCGCTGCCACATCAATACATCGTCCGCGTGCATAAGGCCCGTGAAACTCGAATGAAATGCAGCTTTGCGGCAACGTCGGAGCACCTTCCTTCTCGGCTCCTTTCAACGCGTCCAACGATTGTGTACCATTTCATTTCAAACTTAAACATTATCAACCGGTAACTTCTCAAGCTCCTTTCCGTAACCCCACAAGCCCCACGTTACTGCTCATCGATTATGTTCGTCATTCGATAGAATATTTTTTTCAAATCCATTTTTGTGCCGACCAAAAATGAAAGGCAAACCCCGCAAAAAATGTTTTTAGGATAACGCGAATGTTCGTTTTCCGGTACACGCTGAAAATTTATGATCTTATTCCGAAGTAGAATGGCATGTGAGGTGTGAATTAAAGTAGTTTACCATCGTACGGGTTACATACATACCACACACGCCGCGTCTGCAGGATTCCGTGGAATGAATTCAGCTTTGCAGCGGTGATATAATAAATATACGTATATGGAAGTTTGGTCGCTGATCGGGTTGTTCCATTTCAAGACGTTCGTATAGACTTTATGTACTAGTGGTACAAGGTATGGATGCATGGAATCATTTGCTAATTGAAAAGTTGCACTGAGAATGGAAAAGGAGAAAAAACAAATCCCCTCGTGCTGGTAATCTTTGTCGGCGCTGGTCTTCTTTCCTTATTTATAACGATGTGTGGTAATGCGATACCTATTAAATCACCAAGCCTGTGATCCTAACCGTTCCAAATTAGATTCATTCTTTCTCGAATCATAGTCGCCACCTCAAAAAAAATTTTTGAGTATTTGACACAAACAAATTCGCTTCTCAGTTTCATGGTTATTCCGGAAGAAAAAAAATTGTCAAGAATCAGGGTTAGGTATAGGCTAATTGTGAGTGATTGCCATGAAATTCCCCATACACAATATCGTGTGAAATTAATTAACGATGAAAACAAAACGTTATGATACTTCGCGAATGACGTCGCTTTGATTTAATCGAATGGGTATGTATATAATATTTTGCGAATTATACGGTCCACATAAATTTAGGTACGGTCGTGGATGTGTACTTGTATGTGTTCCATATACTTATATAGGAAGTGAGAGTTGGCGGGAGCGAAAGTTTTGGCAAAGTGAAATTTACCGACTCCACATCGAGGTTTACTGCTGGTAGCATTAAATTTATGGTCTTTGTATATTATATCAACCGATTCTATGATTATATTCCAACATATCGATCCGTGCTCAGATTGACCAGATTGATTTTTCAAATCCTAATTTCCGATTAGAGTTGTTGGGGGTTACCGAGTGCCGATTCCATGGTGAGATTCCATGTTGGCTAAAGTGCGTGGGGGTTGCGTTAAAAAATTCTTTTGCAAAAGGATATACAGACGTGACTCTATAAACGTCGATGTCACGAAACGTCCTGAAACGGTAGAGCGCTCGTAGCCCTTTTTTTATATTATGAAAAGACACAACAAGGACGACAAACAAGAAAGTCTTGCCGCTCGTAATGCCCAACGACTCGGACGCGACACGGCAGCTCGTGATTCCCGCGTTTCAATGTGAGAGATGGAGAGAAAAAGAGAAAATGAAATAATAAAAGAGAGAAGACAGACAAGAGGAGTAAACAGGCCCCTCTTCGATGTTACACAATCACGCATCGCGCGCGCGCGACTAGCATTCGCGAATAGTATGGCGCCTATATATCGGCGTGGTATCGCGGCCGTGTCCTCCTCGTTGTCCTCGACGACGATGACCACGTGTGACGTCTTCGTCATTTTGTTTTTGCACGCCTCGGGATTCCCTACAGGTAGTGTTAAACGAGCCCGAAACTTTTCATTGGATTTTAACCGTTGAACCTTATGATTTTTTACCCCTAGAATTATACCTCTACCAAATAGGATCGACGAAAAATCTTACGAGGAAGCCTTTCGAAAATCTTCACTCAAGTTTTTGTTCAAACATTTACACGGCGTACGAGTGTCAAATGAAAAATCCCTGAAAATTGGGCGAGAGATTTGCCCTTCGACGATTACTTTACGCTGACTATCTAATAAAAAGCGGTATGGGTAAAGTGTGTATCTGTCTCATTATTAGTTACTGTGTCATATATATTTGCGTTCCATATAGCGAACGTAAAAGGAGGCAAGGGCTCGTGTTTGATTTATTTGTTAGCCTCAGAATTAGATCTCGATTTAAAAAGTCGCACCGTTGAAAATATCCTATAAGAGAAACTCACAACGCCGTGCATGTCGATTGTTTCATTGAAATTAACATTCTTACGTATAGTTATAAATAAATAGGAAGGCGCAATCGGCAGCAATAGAAGCGATCGACCGTTTGACAATGTCACGCATTGTGCATATTACGTTATTGCGCCGAATCGAACACACTACTCCACGTTTTCATTTAACAATTCGTCCTTCGACGATTTCCAGGTAAAAATTATTTCTTGTCTTCGTTCGTACATTTATTCAACTTTACTTTTAAGGTTATATCGGCGGATTGATTCGTTACGTTCGCTAAGGATTTCTGTAGCTCCAACCTCGATCGATCGATAAACAAATGCTGATTGACCCTACGCAATAACGTCAGAATTATCAATTGTTCAATTTTGCGAGTTCAGTTTAATTCAAACAGGAAAGTAAAACTCATCATTTTCCAATCGCACAAAATGATCGAATGGAAACTAATGACGGTTTAAAAAAATCGACCGTCAATCGTCCGATCGATTCGCCATATTGTTTTCGGCGCTCTAAGCATATGCTGCTTACGCGAGAACGTTAAACCTTTATCCTTGTACCTGTTAAAGGATCATAAAAATCAAATGAATTGTGTTCGTTTTCGTCTTTTTACTATCTAACTTAGTTTTTTCATTTCGTTTACTTCTGTTCATTAAGTCTCATTTTACTAGAGTAACATTACCGTGACAGATTGAGATAAGAAGCAGGTGAAAAAAGGTAAATTAAAAAAGGGAACAGATTTTTATTCATACGATTCTTATGATACATAATATCTTACCGCACAGTATTCACTATCAAAATTATTGCAACATCAAAAACTTTGATATTATAATACAAGACCAAAAAACGCTCGTATCCTTTTTTTCTTTTTCTTAACGTTCACCTCTCTTTTTCTACCTGAAATCGTCATACACACGATATTAAAAAACAAAAATCACGTGTCCTAAAATTCTGTAACGTGATCTTTTTTTTCTGTTAATAAATTGTTGATCTCTTTATTTATTTGTCAATTGTTTGATTTTTTTTTTTCTTTTTTTTTTAATGCAACGGTGCAATCTTTCACAATATAATCAATCATGTTTTTCTCAAATAGTTCAGCATCTTAATGGTATATATTTTATAAGGCATTTACATACTTTGGATGCACACGTAGTACAGTAGAGTATTGCAGGTAGGTAGAGACTGGAGGTATGTATAAATAAATGCATACATGCGTATAAAAGTACATACATGATTCGTATCACATATATAAAGTGACGGAAAATGTGGCAGGTAAAGAAGTACGGTAGAAACTCCTAGAAATAACGGATAGAAGTTGGTTGACAGCCGCTATACGTATACCTACTATACACAGGTATTGTGTATGTAGGTGTACGTATATTCGTTGCGACAGCTGCTTAATAGCATCTCACAGAGATTCTCAATTTGCAAAATAAAAAAAATAAACGAATAGTTAAATGGAAAAGATAGAACAACAATTAACGCAAATGAAGAACACACTTATCTAGGGAAGCCGATAGAATTTGGTACGCGCGAACACTGTCAGGAATAACCTCGGAATTTACTTGTTTTTTCTTTTTTTTTTACTTCAAGACGGGACAATACAGTTTGAGCGTTGAGCGATCGATTGTTTGTTGTCTTTATCGATTATTGAACGCAATAAACGAGTAATAATGAGTTTATAGAAAAATCATCATGTTATCTCATCCGCGCTATCATCAGGAAATCAACAAAAGGTGAATAAATAAATCTATTGCTTTAGATGACTGTTACATGTACGTTCAGTGATTCATTTATATAAATTACCGATTGATTCAATTTCTAATCTGCGATGACTGCGCGCAATGAAAACTCAAATTCTGGTGCATTGTATTTTATAGAGAGTGAAAAAAAAAAGAATTAAACAAATACGGCTCATTAGTGTATCGTAGATTTTGAAAATTGTTAGAGGTTTTGTCATCGCCCGTTTGTCTATAGAATTTTATTGGATACAGGTATGTTATTCGGATGAAGATTTAGGGTAACGATCAAACATAATTCGTTTTATAAAGAAAGACACTTCACGGACCGCAATCTATAGATACGTTAGAACGCAGTTTCTATGCAATAATAAGCCTTAACGATCACAACAAAGTAAATAACTTCGAATCGTCATAATTTTCGATTCGTTTGATTCTGAAATTCGCATCGAACCTTTTTTTGGTTTATTCATTCTTCTTCAAAAACGATGATTCAACCGGCAAACTTTAAGTAAATTAAAAATTAAGTGAATAAAAGATACCCAACCTCACAGTAGGTATATCGTTATGACCAGGAAATGCATCGAATTTTAATTGAAATAATAAATCTTTATTGGTGGAATAGATTCGCAAGTATTTAACTAGGATTTGCATACCACAGGAAATAAACTGAAGCTATAAAATATGTATATTAACAAGAAGTATCCATTACTTGACCCTCGTCTTCACTATGTCCAACAACGTTTCCATTTAACTCTAATCAAAGATGCAGCGCGAACGTCTGCTGCTTTTTTTTTGTCCTTTTTTTTTCTGCTTTTTATCGTGTGTCGTGTTTAGTTTCGGATAATATTCTTCCAACTTCTCAAACGAACGCGAAGCGAAATTACAAGCTTACAACTTATAAAAAAAAAAATCACCCAAACAGCAAAAATTAAAGATCAACAATAAGGCGCCGGAAGCAGGTTGAATTTCTTCAACCTGGTGAAGAAAAAATGTGAGAATAATGGTTAATATTAGGATGTTACGTTGAAAAAATATTATCGATAATTTGATCGGTTATATGGGCGTGTAAAAAATTTATGGGAAAAAATTTCTGTAAAATGTAAAATATAAAATTGGATGTATTATTATTGCGAGTAAATGCATCGGTGGTTGAGTACCGCTGCGTTAGGCAGCCTTGGCTGAAGTTGTCGAACCCGCGACCCAGTTTCACTTACGCACCTACACCGAGACACTCGGTGCATGCGGTGTGCATTAACACGTACACACATATATATGTATATACACATATGTGTACATGTATATATACGTGTGTATTATTGTATGTATACGACGCGCGCGGTTCTCGCGCTATAGACCCGCTGCTGAACGACACGCCAGATAAAATGTGTGCTGGCGAGTGCTGTGCAGAGAAGAACGCAAAGGTATAGAGAAAGATAAAGAAAACATGAAATACAAATAAAAAAAAAAATAAGAAAGAGAAAAAACTGCCTACGGAAAAAATCGGCGAGGTTTCCAACGAACGAGGTCGAAAAAAAAAAAGAATCATCGATTTAATTGATTTGATGAAAAATATTATTGATCGGTTGACGAAAATCTAATCGCTAATCCTGAAAAATCGATTCAAAAAGAATTCCTCATAAATCATTAGAATCGGCGGCACTGCAATTCGATGAATGGAACAGAGTCCGGTGGTTCATAGGTAGCTGCATCGGAACAATATGAACATGAAATGGATGCTGAAACGGAAAAAGACAAGGTGAAAGAAAATGCACCGTTCATTGTAACGATCATCATTTGAACAATGAAACAGTGGACACGGAGCAGTGATTCTCACGTTTTGTTCGGGGTATATAGTTTTATATAAATTTACGTATATACATATCTATGTATAATTTAAACATAGGTAATCACCTTTCCTTACGCAATATTACGAAGAACATTAACTTTTTCCGTTATATTTCTATCTTTTTCTAACCCTATCTCTCTTTCTTTCTCACTCATCACGCATCCGCATGTGGTAAGTGAAATTAGTACTGCGAAATAATTTTTCCTTCGTTTTTTTTTTCTACTCTTTTCCTATAATATTTCGTTAACTACCGTTAGACCGCGAGAAAAAAAAAGTAGGCCCAACGTGAGAACGTTAAAAAAATTAGTGAAAAAGAAGAAGAAACTAGAAAATGAATTAAATAAAATAACGTTCCATAAAATTTTTTTTTTAAATCCTTAGCTTCTCCGTTTTTTCATAATACATCTGCTGCAGTACGCTGCAGGTTACGATATATCGAGGTATACCTAACTAACTTCACCTGAATCAACTCACTTATATGTGGGCGTGTAAACAAAGAAGATTGGTGTTGCGGTGCAACAAATTACGATAATTGCAAGTGTCTCTTATATGCTACGAGTTTACCGTCAAAGCTGCAGCGCAAGCTCCGCGTGCAGTAATATGTATGTATGCATAAATCTATACACTTGCATCACGATGCCAGTCGCATATTTATATTAAACATATATTTGTATGAAATTTGTGCGTGTATTAGCGAATACGTCTACGTGAACATATGTAGAAAATATCTTAGTTCGTGCGCACGTTGCAGGGTGGGTGTAAACCGACGAGATAAACGATGCGGGGCATTTCATGCCCAATCAAATCGCAATTTTGCATTTACAAGAACAAAAAAGAATGCTCATTTTTATGAAATAGTTTTCAACCAAAACGAAGACACGTCATTTTTATAGCGAAAGCAAATTGTCATAATTAATTCGAATGGTTTTCAGAAGAAATTTTTATCTTTAGATCCGCGTTCGAGTTCCTCGAACGATGACTTTCTTTAGCACACGAAAGACAAAAAAGGTGAAAGATGAAAAAACGAATTCGGGGGCTGAATCATGATTGAAATTTTTAAATCCCTCTTTTTCAAACATTCTCGGGATAAGAGTCATCTCTGCATATGATACATAACTGCAAGAGCGCGCGGGTAATATTTTTAATTAACGCGAATAATGAATACGATCATTATATTTAAAATTTGCGGTACATGCGATAGACAGTAATAATAATATTGACAATAATTGTAAAAATAATGATAATCCGTGCGCACCTGCACAGGTACGGTACTATAGTTGAATTGGCCCCCGCAGGCATTTGCCTCCGGGCAAAACTGCAGCGCCGGTGATTGTGAATTATTTGTTTACGTACAGGGTGTCCAATTTTGATTGATATATCACATGAGCAATATATTTATTAGCTAATAAAATGGAACGATCAACGGACGTATTAAAATTCCAAGATTTCCCTCATTTTTCGAAAATTATTGCCAGCTCAGGTTTGAAAATAGCGAACACTCTGTATAAACTTGAATATAAGGTGAACGTGCCTATCCGTATGAAATATAATGTAATGTAATGAATGGCCTATGTATCTCTATCATGGTCACGTATGTAAAACGTAGTGCCTACCTACCTTATACCCACCTACGATCATTACCATCGAGACGTTTGCGAAATCTTGTTGATTATTATACATTTTGTACAGACATACCTATAAAAAAATCGTGTGTCAGACAACTTCGTCAAGTATGCGCCGAAAATCGTCAAAGTATCGGCATTGTATTTTCCATTTTTATATACCTATCTCTTTATCTAAAAAATGACGACGAAGTGGATCGCAATGACGAATCGTTGATGTTTCGAAAGGCAATCGCGATTTATCGACTGACACGTTTCAGAAAATGTCAGTGAAAATGCGTGCGGCTTGCCGATTCGACGTCGGTCTCGAGCGACGTAATCGAACACTGCTACCTTAGGAGAACGTTGCATCGGCTGCACGTAAGGGGCCCTGCACAAGCGAGCCGTAAAATCTGTCGGGTTATTTCTGGAAAGGGTGAGAAGAAGAGAGAAGTGAGAGAGGCGTAAGACGCGTTTATAAACAGTATAGGTATGTATATTCAGCAAAACGCGGCGCGGCTGCGAGAAGATCCAGTGGACCAGAGAAATGAATTAAAAATAACGCATGTATACCCAATACGTCTGTCAAGATTGGATGCTCTCGAAGAGCGCATCACGATGCGAGATTCTTTCGCCGTAATTGCTACACTTTGTAATCGCAACGTTATTCACACCCCCGATCGATCGATGTGGATTCGGCTGTAAAACCGATCATCGTTTGATTATGAGAACCGAGATTTTCAAAATTTTCATCCGATAACGTTCCTACATTTTTAGTTCCGTTTTGGAATTTCGAATGTCACCCCAAAAATCAATGGTTCTTCTCCTGAGTCCTCGATATCGGTTCTGAATATTGGAGTTCTAGTTTCTACTGTGGATGAATCTTCCAGTTTTCCGCCCTCAAACTTCCTAGAGAATTTTTGAATTATGATAATCTCCGCGGTGTTTGCCACGCGTAAATTCTTCGCCCGCACCGAATGAATTGCGATTGTTCGCTGTTAGTAGGAGCATAATACATTTTATACGAACAGAATCGAACGCAAATCAAATGAGGCTTCTGCAGCATGCGCGCGGTGAAATTTAGAAAGCATCATGCATGCCCGCATCGACGCGCTTTTGAATCTTTCTTCTTTCCGTTTCTTTCTTTCTTTCTCTCATCTCTCTCTTTCCTTCTCTCCCTCTCTCACTCGCGAATAAAAAAATATCAAAAACAAATCAACTAGGTGAAAAAACAGAGAGTAATAAAAAAGCCAAAAAACCGTCGAAAAGAGAGGACGTTTTTCGTTGCCCGCTCCAATCATTATACATGCGGACATATGTACACTTGGCGAGATCATAACTGAAGTAGTTAGACACTACGCGATGAGCTGTAGGTTGGCGTAAAATATCCCTAGTCTAGGCAGCAAACGGGGGTTTGATTTTTCATAAATATCTCAAGAACTGATTCAGATTTTCGAAATTTTAAAAAAGATTCGAAAAGAGGAGGAAATGTCCTCAAAAAAGTCTCGACTCCCGGAACTAGAGGAACATTATTTATAATCTTTCTAGAAGCGTGAAAATACGGCCGAAAACCGCTAGTCTGGCTCGTGGGCCGTTTCATTGCATGACGTGGGCTGTTTCATTGCATGATTGCGAGACTTTTTTGAGGACATTTGCTCCTCTTTTCGAATCATTTTTAAAATCTCGAAAATCTCAATCAGTTCTCGATTTATTTGCGAAAAATCAAACCCCCGTTTGCTGCCGAGACTAGGGATATTTTACGCCAACCTACAGCTCATCGCGTAGTGTCTAACTACGTCAGTTATGATCTCGCCAAGTGTACAAAGACTATGGTCTTTGGTGTTTTTTCGCTCAGATTCATTTGTAAATCGCTGCAAAAATGTACACTTGGCGAGATCATAACTGAAGTAGTTAGACACTACGCGATGAGCTGTAGGTTGGCGTAAAATATCCCTAGTCTAGGCAGCAAACGGGGGTTTGATTTTTCATAAATATCTCAAGAACTGATTCAGATTTTCGAAATTTTAAAAAAGATTCGAAAAGAGGAGGAAATGTCCTCAAAAAAGTCTCGACTCCCGGAACTAGAGGAACATTATTTATAATCTTTCTAGAAGCGTGAAAATACGGCCGAAAACGGCTAGTCTGGCTCGTGGGCCGTTTCATTGCATGACGTGGGCTGTTTCATTGCATGATTGCGAGACTTTTTTGAGGACATTTGCTCCTCTTTTCGAATCATTTTTAAAATCTCGAAAATCTCAATCAGTTCTCGATTTATTTGCGAAAAATCAAACCCCCGTTTGCTGCCGAGACTAGGGATATTTTACGCCAACCTACAGCTCATCGCGTAGCGTCTAACTACTTCAGTTATGATCTCGCCAAGTGTACATACCTGGATCGTATATCTTCTATAGGGGCTACAGTCGAGATTGCTTTCGATCGGGAAAAATTTTGATATTTTCGTACTTTCACACAGGTCTATTTTATCATCTGAATTAATTCACACGCGTCATCTGAATATTTCCTTATAAATCTGCAACTCTATATTATTATGTTTCCATCGCATCGGTGGCACCACAAGAGATAACCTTTTTGCCATGAACGAGACAATTATTTATTACACATTGATAGAGCTATATTTATAGCCTCAGTCATCTTTGATTGACTTTCTATCTAACGATTAACTAACGAAACTTTTCTCTGTCGGTAGATATTTTTTCTTTTTCGTTTTTCTTTTTTTTTCTTTTTTATCATCTAAACGGTACCACCTAATATCACATACGTATTTACGCAAGTGTATCAGCTAACTTGAACGATAAAATATGAATTTAGTGTACAAATGCATAACGAGTACGATGTTCTTTTGATAGGAATTACCGTATCATCGTATTTTTTCTGGGTCACACGTGCTCCGATGTTTTTTACCGGTGCGTGAGTTTACTCGTCGGTACTGCACGTATTTTTTCCACAAGCTGTAGTTAAAAAATTGAAACATCCTATGAGAGAACGTATGTGACGAAGGTTTTTATTTGAAATTTGAATTTGATAAATTAAAACGAAAAGCGCTACGATTCTCTTCAAAACTTGATGTCACACCTGAATTTATTTTTCTATATCGTTGCATATCGAGCGCAGCAAGTTTTCCAATATGATTCTGGGACGCGAAGATTTTTTAAAATAAAAATCATTCGACTGAACTCAACTGCACGCAATGCAATGGCGCCGTGTATACACACACGGTGTTTGGCAAACATTTATTGAACAAATATTTATCAAGTATCTGAATAGTAAAGCTCTGTTGCTGCCTCTGCTGCTGCAGCACAGCAATAAAATAAACGTACACTAAATTATAACCCAAAAGAAACGGTTTGAAAAAAATCAAATCGTCTTGAGGTTGCGTGAAACTTAAGGTTCGTGACGAGGTTTTATGAACTCCAAACAAACAACCTTTTTTGTTCCGAAATTGCGAAGATTCATTGTAATTATAAAAAGTAATTCGCATTAAAAATCTAAATTTTTTCTACATCGCCAAAGGTGATGATTAAAAGTAAAAAGCATGAAAGCAAGAACGTAAACGCAGACGGGGGACTTCATGTGGGATCCGGGGGGAATCGCGTAACCGGATGCTGATCTATGAAATTTTTCCCCGCGCTACACGCAAGTGTTACATGTGTATGATCTATAGTATAATATCCGGGGGCTAAACGGACTGAGCGGGAGCGACAAATCGTCGTATATAACCGTGGCTATGACCCAAGAAGAAATTGCTAATCACTGACCACTCGCAACTGCAGAATACACGCTACTTGCAGAGTGTAGGTACTCGGTACGGATCAGCACTGACCACTGACCACAGACGATTCAAACTTAGGTCATGACTCGTCTGCGATCAACGTTCTTCGTGTAATCTCCTTCCAACGGGATGGACATTTTTTCAATCAGAGTAAAAAAAAGACCCAGGATGGAACGTTGAAGAGAAACTGAAATGGTCCGTTTGGATTTTTGCAGGATTCAAAAATCCTGAAATTATCGTCATTAGTTTTGGGAAAATTGTTGAGGGTGAGGTGGGAATTTCCTGCACGTCGAGTGTGTTTCCGTCGCAGATTTCATGTCAGTGCACTCCTAAAATTTTCAGTTTCGATCATTCCGGCGTGGTCGATCTTCTGTTTTTCCATGCACCTTTCGCGGTGCCCGCCGACCGCGGTCTGTTGCCGATGTGCGATTCGTTCCGCGATGTGGGTCAGCTAAAAGACACCCGTAGTGGCCGATGGTAGCCGAAGAACACCGCGGAAAGAGCCGATTTACTATCACGTTCCGTATCTGGGTCAGCTGTGTCGTTGCACATGCGCCTTAGGCCCCCCGGTCGTTCACCGACGAAGTTACTAACCTGCCGACGGCGACGCCCGCCGTCGCCGCACGCCGCACGACAGCCTAGTGCCAACCCGCCTACTGCCATGCTGCGTATTGACCGCCGGAAAAATTTTGCCTTTTCACAATCGAACTTCATGATATGCACGTACGTACGTAGATACTTACAATGCCGGTAGGATCGGTAAAGCTAACGGGTTCGATTCTCAAACCAGTTGGGACTGTCTCTATTGTGGCTGAAAGTACCAGAATCAAACTCTACGAATGCACCAGCAGTTCATATGAGGTGAAACCCGCCGCGGAGCTTCCGAGGCGAGAAACCCTAAGCACTATGATTTACTGCGTTGCCAGTAAAAATAAATAAAACTGTGCTAATGCTCTTGGTTGCAGCGATTAGTCGTTGTTATGTAATGTATACTTTGCCAACGTTGAGAGCGCAGAAAAGGGTTTTCCGTCGCGTTCGATCCTTATAGTTTTTACCCTCGACTCTCGGGTGGTGAGTTTCGTTCATTATTGATTTATACGCATATTTATTTCTCCGCGTTTGGTAGTGATTGAAAAATAATAATCAAAGAACGAACGGTTGGCTTGTAGGTCAGTCGGTTGTCGTTCCACATTCGTTGACGCTGACAAGCGTTTTGCACCCGATTCGTAATTTGCTACATGTATCTATACGGGACCGACATTAAGCGGAAGCCAAAAAGAAGGCCCGGGCTAACTTGCGCTTGCTAACCGTGCAAGGGATCGCGTATCGGCTATTCGCGGCTGTCCACGGCCCTAATTCAAAAATCTTTTCAAATGCCGCACGATCTTGGCATCGAGCGAACATTCGTACGATCATTTATATACCCCTTGCATCTTATTCTTCGCCAACGTCGTAATACTTGCCACATAACAGCATGGCCGCGACTTTCTTAACGAAACGATTCTGATCACATTCAACCTACGGTATCCGCTTCTTTATCTCCCTTATCGCGCTATTCGCCCTACCAAGTTGACGATCCAATCCTCATTTGTCCGGAAATTTAAAAATGATGTCCCACCCAGTTTCCTCGCTCAAGAACCGCTCTGCAATTTTTATTTCTTTTTTTGGAATTCTTTGGTAAAGAAAAATCCTCCCACAATCCAGCTGATGATGCAGCTGTGATTCTTTGATCTCTCGCTACCGGGTGTGCGACGCAGGGAGCGGAAATCTTCCGCAAAACAAAACTCCTCGTGCACACCGCGGTCGCGCCGTGTTCGCCCCGATCAATGAGCTTCGCTATTTACAGCTCTGCGATGCTCCATCATCCGTATACAGAACATTGCATGAATCGACCACGATGATACGTGTATTACGTGGATTCGAAGATAACTCTCAGTACGTTGGCGTCGTGCAGTTTGATAGAAAGATCGTTTTTACATATACATATAGTTGAAATATGTAAAATGTGCGACTCTATTTTTCAGATCAATAACCAAGAATTTTTCTGTTTGTTTCAGGTAAGCAATCCGCTATGCTAATAAATGAAACTCATTGTCAGCCGTGCTACCGTAGTGCGGGTAAGTATGCAATTTAAAAAAATATATCAATCTGCATTTTAACCTCCGAAGGATCGATGCATGCTCGAATATATGGGGGTTGCGATCGGAGTTGTCGCATTTTTTAAGAAAAAAGAATCCGTCTATTCTCGTATCAAGAAAGATTTCTAGATAAATAAATAGTAAACATATATATATGCGAGTATCCTGCAACGCAACGGCACGTGATTCGAGCCTATTTAGCATAGGAATGAAATTGCATCACGATAATGTATAATCGCGCATCATCATCGTCATCGAATTTGAATACTCGTATGTTATACCTCATATATAATACAGCGTGTATAACTTACCTCGATCGAATTGATGTAGGTAATATTGTGCGTTAATCCGGGAATATTAATAACCGGCAATCAAAAGTTACAAACTATACGCACGTATACGTTACTGTAAATTTTTGCCATACATACATATGTCGTTGTGTTATACGTATACGGAACGTTACGTTTTTAATTACTTTGACGTGAGCTGATGGCATCGCTAGAGCGAGTGTCTTGGGTTCTTCACTTTGTCGACGATGCGTGTTTAACATGACCCATTGTGCCTCCGGTGGCTTTTGTTGTACCTTTGACACGGGTGTTTCAGTCGTTTCATTCCATTCCATTCCGTACCATTCCATTCCATTACATGTTGTTTCATTTCATTTCATTTCATTTCGTTTTGTTTCCTTTTTTTTCCCATCTTTGTCTTTCCTCTTTCTCTTTTGAATGTATGAGTGTATTTGTACATAGATGTACATGCCATGTACTCGCACATCGTTTCATATATGTGTTTTGGATATATAATACGCTCACGCATATGAATCGCATTTAATTATGTGATATGTATAATATATTCCTCATTTCCTCCTCCTCAATATCCTGGGATTTTTTTTTCCTTCATTTTCGCCATTTTTACCATGTTACTCAAAACGAGCCACCCACTATAGCAGAGTATGAGCTCCTTCTCGATTTCATCATTGCGCAAAACCTTTTCGTTGAAATTGGTACTCAAGGATCGTATTTCGAATTCTCTTCTCCGGCCAAAGCCTTACGATCGTCAGCGTCGTTCTATGCAGACTCGTATCTTTTTCAAGTTATATATGCTTAAACCGATGTGGAAGAGAAAATCGCATTGATAGAAGTATAATATAAAATACATACAGGATTCTGCAGCAACGAGTTGGAATTCAGGAAGAAATAGAAGATTCAAAAAAAGCCTTCGAAATAAACCTATATGAATGTGCTTATCAGGGAGTCGCGATATATGACATCTCATATATTTTCTGCTCTGAGAAGCGAAAAATTGGCAATAGCGCGATCATTTCGATAGATGGATCAATTCAACTAGCAGGTTCGGATTCTGGAGGTCAATTCTTATCAGAATACATCAATAACCTGGTGAAAAAAAATTTGGATTTTTTACCTCAGAATCGGGAAAAAACCAAGGGTCTATTTTTGCGATTTCAGAGTGAATAAAGGTGTTGATCGATGGGCAGAAAATCATCAAATTATACCAACTGCAGATTTTGCGCCCTACATAGAAGGATTTTGGGGTGCACAGTGGTGCGCATCATGTGCGCTTCGTGCACCACATCGTTGCTGTCACTGTCTTTGCTGCTGTTGCTGCTGCACAATTATTTATTTCTATAGTCGTTATTTATAGCGCGTTACGTGTCTCAGGTTGGCAACCCCGTGCGCAGTTATGCAATGAATGAGAAGGAAAGAGTTATACTTATAGGAGGTACCTTGTCGCGCAGCGCAACGCGACGCAACGCAACGTTTTGCTTCCAAGAGAGAAAAGACAAGGACGGCACAAACCTGAGACCGCTCACCGAACGGAGATGGAAATTAAACTGAAAGACAATGGAAGAGAAAAAAAGAAACAGATACTGCAGAGAGAACAGAAGAAGAAGAAGAAGAACAACAAAAGAAGAAAACCGCACGAGGATGACGCGATAGCCAGCGAATTCTGTAGCCTTATACAGAGAAAGTATTGCACCGAGTTTGTAGACGAAGAAAATAAAAGTTTAGTATTGTACCGTGAAAAGAAAATGTAAAAATCTTTTCAAATATTTAAAATCATTTTTCCTACAGAACCGAATGCTCAAGAAAAAAAGAAGTAAAAAAATGTAACGATTGTCCGTTTCCATTACTCGAACGTCGAGTCCTGTAAGTTTTTACATGGCGATGTTGTACATTCGTCCGATCTTCTGGTGCAGGGCTCTCGAAGAGGAAAGGTGTATGAAAAACAAAAAAACTATTTCGCTCCTACGAAATGAATAATTATTGTAAATGAGACGAATGATCGTTGCTTAAACATCAGCCGGTTGAAAATGACGATGAGAGAAAAGGTTTTCGAACTCTAGGAGCTGTTCGTGGGTAACGCAGTAGAAGCAAATGTAGGTAACGTGGTCTCTGAATAGGCTGGTCTAGCCTAGACGTAGGTAACGTAGGTATGCGTCGTTGCATTAAATCTATCTAGGTGTATTATACGCCTCCTAGATACGATATACGCGTGAATCGCTAACGTAACGGTATAAGACTATAGAAAATCGGATTCTTTAACGATCCGTATGGCGAGAGAATCTGATCGTGAGTGATCTCAGAATCCAATTGTTTGGGTGTTCACCACAGGAAAATGATCTACTGAAAACGACTCGAACTTTTCACATTTTCCGCTCATTTCTAAAGAATTGAAGGAGTGACGATTGATCGGTGCTGCTGCTGAATACCTGCGCCGTTCATTTTCATCCCTCAACTGTCGGATTTTTGTCTCCATCCCCCTGGGGCAGCTGAGCTAGGAAATTTGCATACTGCACCTATACCTCGCAGCGATGCAAAAAGATATTATATATCCATTCTTTTTCACCTCGCAAAAGTACTATCTAACTTGCGGATGCAGTGCGGATGAAACACAGGAAGTCATGTAACTTGTGAACGAAAAGAATAAAAAAAAAAAAAAGACGGCATATGTATATTGTATCATACACAGCAGAAAGCTAGATAAAAGCGCGATGCTGCTGCGATGCATTTCCGTATTCAAATCGAAAGAAGGAAAAATCTTGGACGCACTTTATTCATCAATGTAATTAACAGATCCAAAGTTCGCGTGTGCCTCAAAGTTCGACCGTGTTTAGATAATCCGTAGATTAATTTCATAACACGTGGAAGGAAAAAAAGACAGATTTGTCTTTGGTCGTAGTGATGCGATGCACCGTTTGGTGCGTCGGTTGTTTGCGTCCGCATGCGTCTCTTTAGACTCCTCTTATCAATAGCATTGTTTGCACGCCATCCTCCTCTTCTTCCTCTTTCTCCTCCTTCTCGTTTTAGTCTTCGTCTTGGCGTTTGTACTTGCATGTCTTTTTTCCCTTCTTTTGGACCTCCGCGGCACGTGCGGAGGCACCAACTGAGCTTCGTGGTACGGCCTAGCGGCGTCACCACTGCCTGTTACATGCTTCGTTATACGACAGTAATTAAAATTATACTTTTATTGCAACTATTACGACACGAGTAAGAATCTTTTCCAACTTTTATAACATTAACGTTCTTGTTTCGTGTGCTTTAAAAATTCCCAATATAACTATATCCGCGTTTCGGTGAAAAATTATACGAATTGAAAATTTTCCCACGGTCCATAAAATCATATTTCCTTCGAGATTCATCATCATTTCAATTTTCACTAATTATTTCATAAACGTTGTCTAATATTCGATATGACGAAAATTATTTTTCTATGAAGCAGGAACGTGAAGCAAGAATTCCAGCGTTTCTTGGTACCGATATTAAATGCAACTCATTATCATTTTATACATTTTTACTCGAGAACTCTTTTGAACTTTTTTTCTCACCAGAGTACAGAAATGTGTACTAGAAAACTATGTGATTGATTTCTAATTCTTTTTTTTTATTTCTTACAATCTATTGACGACGCGCGACGACTCATTCTAGTAGACACTGCCCCAATAAAACTAATTAAAAAAATGAAAAAAACCCAAGTCAATTAACAAGTAAAACATCTCTATCGTATTGTATGATAAGTGCCCACCCAAAAAAAGGACGGTAAAAAAAAAAAAAAGATATAAAAATCATTTTTATGTCGGTTTTTTATTCACCAAAACTACTCACGGTCGATGACAGCTTTTCTAAAATAACATTTGGTAAGGTTCGAAAAGATGCGTCGCGACGCCCGCAAGCACGCTGTCCTCCGGCGCCGGGCGGCAATCACGGGGTGGGCGGGGGGGAGGTAAAATAAGTTTCCAACTATATCGACGGCGCGAAACAAGAGACGCACGGAAAGCGCGCGCTCACGACTCGGGCAACTTCGCGGTGTTGGTAGTCGTTCGAGGTGGGGGAAACCGAGGGGTTTTCGGCTATCATCGCTAGAATACAGTTCAGTGACCTGGCGCAGCTTGGCTAGTAGCGGGGGGGGTTTCTCTCTGACATATTGTCGGATGCCAGGCTGGTCCGCTGGCTACTAAAACGCTCGGTTGACGAAAGCCCCCGAAAAAATTCATGCCTTTCGAGCTTTTCTAATGCGTTTACCGGTTCTAGTTTTTAATAACCGCGCTCGCGTTGTCTATGAATTTACCGTTGTTCGTTGGTTATCGTCAGAAATTTGGGAACGAATTACCGCTTTAAATAGAAGAAACTATAACTAAATCGAGAAACTGAAACGATAAAATTAATAAAAAACTATAAAATAAAAAAATGTACGCTTACAAAACTATATGTATAAATATATACGAATATTCGATATCTGTATAATGTGCATATACATATAATTATCGATACTCCAAATCGTCGTTACCGCGGTTCGCGTCAACAACAAAAACGCCCGCAGCTGCACCCGGTTCACTGCTTGCTACTTGGTACTTGGTACTTGCGACTTACTGACTGCGCCTTGGTCAAAGCAGAAGAGTCGAGGCATTGCTACGCGACGTAAGGATATGGAAGCGTTAGTTTTACCACAGTTTCATCGTCAGCAGCCGTGGTGTGGTTCTGTGCTCGTGCAAACAAGGAAGTGTATTTCTGAAGTGAAGAAGGAGCGGTGAAAGAATCTTATATATACCTACGTAATATACTTTAAAAGATACGGACGTACACACGCACAAGTAACACAGAGGCACACGACGCACGCACGCACGCGGTACATCGACTGACACACGCCCAACAGACCTTTTATATTATATAGATTATACAGACATATATATGAAACACAGAGAATTTTTATCAACTCACATCGTCTAAGGAAAACTTTATATTCCAATCGATATTCGATCGATTAATGCGCTTGTCGATTTTCATTTTTTTTTTTATTTTCTACATTTTCGCTCTGCACTGTACTGTTTGAATCGGGGGGTCTTTCTCTCTTCTGTTTCTTCTCTTCGGACAGCTTTTTTTTCTTTATTTTTTTTTTGAGTTTTTTTTTCCAATTCTCTTACCCTCTGATTCTTTGCCAACCAGTTTTTGTGGTGAATATTTGCGTTCGAATAACGTGGATTACAACTACGACCGAATACGACGTGAACGTGCTGCATCGGTATATCTTCTTTAGAGGATGATTATACATGCGTACGCGAATCGTGGAACATTTTGATATACGTGAGTGCTAAGTGAATAATAAAAAGGCTCGGAAAATCTATAAATTTTATTGATATAACATAGAATATAATAAAACTACACGTTGAGGATTAACAAAAATTTTTTAATCATATGTATAATCTAAGAATAAGTGGGGTTACGAAATAATTCGAGTGATTTTATGACTATATTTTTTTAGCTTATTTTAACGTGAATAAGTGCCTTACGTGTTAAACAATTATTCGTGGTGTGAAAATCTATAATCGCGTGTTTTATTTGTTGTTTGTGAAAATTTAAATATCGTTTTTCATACATAGTGAATAGTGTAAAATTGAGGTGCAGTAATCGTCGTTGTTACAAACAAAAAAAAAATCAAGGAATATATTCACCGAAGGAAATTACGACGATAAAAGGGGTCCATAGCTAACGGTCGCTTCTTTTTCCTTTTCTTCGTCAAGAAACTAAAAGAAATATTCACATTATAATTATTCGAAGGAGCAATTAACTTTTTTTTTAACGATGTTTCGTCATATATTAGAATTTTCATCCAAGTTGTGAAGTCACGTTGATATATATACATATTTTATTAATCCTTTCTTGAATTTTCCTTTTTTTTTTTTTTTTTTGTCAATTCTCCATCGTTCATTTTCTCACTCTTCTATCATCTCTACATCGATCTTTCTCTCTTTTTAATTTTAGTTTTTTTACACCGTACGTCGGTATTTCTTGATCAACGGTTTCACCACGAATCATAACGATAATTCGCTTCAATTCACTCGTATATAATAAAACTGTTGCGATAGAGAAGAAACAAATGATATTCCTCCGATTCGATTATACGTTCGAAAAAGTAAAAAAGCCAACAAAATTTTGTGAAACATAATTCGGGTATAACTGTTCGGTACATCGAATCTTCGGATAACTATAATTCTCCATCACGTGATCATCGACCGAATGATTCAACACGAAATTTCTTTTATTCTTACTTTCCATCTATCCATCCGTCTATCTACAATTTTAATTTCTTCATTTTCTTATCGCAGTTGATATTAAAATTCTAAAAAATATCACTCCTATGTCGGATATTCAGGCTTTATATATAGTAATTATTATTTTTGAACATCATATAAAACGTCTCGTCGTAAGAAGATTGATTGATCGATTAATTAATTATTAGTAACATTAATAACATGTAGGTATAAAAAATCGTCGTTGGAGCACGTTACCCCCCAGCCACAATCTTATTTTTCATACGTTAAACTGCACATACGTAATATATATTACAGTGTATACTATACATGTTATAACCACCGGCGTTTATAACTTCTAGGCTACACGTAATCACTGTACTAATCATTCGGCGGCCAGTTACGCGCGTGCAACAGCAATCGCTATAGGGACGCAATCCAAACTTTGATCTCTGCTTAATAATAACGAGAGCGCGGGAAGGAGAGACGTCGTTATAGGGAGATTTCTTTCTTCGATGCTTTTTCCCCTCGTCATTACTATTGGTATCATCGATATTATCATCATTATTTATAATATAACAGTTCTCGATATTCTACCGATCATTCCTTCGAGTCAGTTTTCGAATCCGAACGATAAATTCCAGCTTCTTCAAAGGCGTCGATCGTTGGTTGCACCACCGGCAATATATGTATAGAGACAAAAGCGTTAAATTTTATTCATTGGAAATTCACATTTCTACTGCTGCTGCTGTATTCTACACAGTATACATGTATACCGCTAATTGTGCTGGTAAATATAGATTTTCTCTACGATTATTTACGACGAGTTAATGCACCGGGAGAACGGAAATATGTATACGTATATAAATATGTGAATAGATGTGTGTGTAAAACTCGGATTATGTAGGTATATATACATACGTATGTATATTCTCTGCATTGCGGTGGTTGATCGCAACCGTATATTTTTTATTTTTTATTTTTTATTAATATTTTTTCTTTTTCAAAACGCACAAATAGTTGTATAGACGTGCTGCGGATATAGATGAATAGACGTTTCACACAGATATACGTATAGACGAATTCGCAATCTTTTATTCTACGATATTTTAGATTACGGAACCAGTCGTCACGTGATCAATGATCGTCATAGATATAAAATATAAATGTATACAGTATTAATTTAGTATCTATGCGCTGCACCGCCGCGATAGTTGGGGAATCTTTGGGTATCGGAATTGTTGAAAGATAATAATGAGCCATTGTGGTAGCGCAGTGGTACTTTCACGTACGTTCGACTCCAAAAAATACAAAAAATGAAAATGAAAAAAAGTAGATAAAATCTGGAAGAGAGAAAGACTAAAATCAAAGAGAGAGAAAAGAAAAAATGAAATAAAAAAAAAGGGGGAAAAAAAAACAAATCGATATCGCCTAAATTCTGGCGACTATTGCATTTCAGTTACGTGTCGTCGTTGTCGTCGTCGTCGTCGTCGTATATACAATGAAAGACGTTATAGGAGAAGCGCTGGGTGACTGTACTCAGAGTTCAACGTTCTGAGTTATGTAATGTTTGCCTATAGAACAGAACCGCTGCCGTTGCCGTTGCCTTGCTGCTGCTGCTGCTGCTGCAAGAGCCTCCTCTTGCTCGACTGTGGCGCTGCTTTCCTCCTCCTAACCAACCCAACTATGTATAATCACATGCAATACTTACGCATACTTAGTTAGAAACTCCTCATATCGCAAACGACACAAACAAATCCTCGCACAACCCGCGAGCTCCGCGGCTCGTTCCGCGGCCAGGCAACGTGCACTCGCGAAGAATCGACCTATACCACCGGTCTTATAATACATCGAACGAACAGGAATTATTATCGACTACACATGACTATGTGAACCACTTATACATATATACCTATACGAATACATGCATAACTTACATATCCATAGACCTACACCGCAGAGAGCGATGTACGCGTATGATAACATTGCGAGCGTTGACATCGAGTGATACGCGATGCGGCAACGTGTTCATTCTCAAGTTTCTTTTTTCAGATTCTTCCATTATTAGGGTTCTTGCTTTTTTCATTTTCCTCCTTTTTCCTCACACTTTTTTATAAACGGTTCAGCAAACCCGATAATTAAAAATTAAATATCATTCTGAAAGGTTGATGGAATTTACTACACACTCCTCGCTCTTGGCGAAAATTAGAATTAAAATTCTACCATTTTTCGGATGGATGGAAACCTATATTTTCCGGCATGATCCGGTAGAAATCTATGCTATGTTATTGCACTTCGTTATATGCAGGTACCTATGTAGAAATATGTTTGTATAGAGCTTTGTGTATACGTACGTGCGCTTTTCCAAACTGGGTCGATCGTGGACAGTCTTTATATAAGGTATACAACATGTATAAATATATATAAATGTATATAATACATATATATTATATATTATATTATGTAGCAGGGTATATAGATACGTATATACGTGATATTGCTGTTTCCATCGCGGTATTATTTTCTCCTTGCTTAATACGATCAGAGGTTCGAGATAACATAAGCAACAAAATTAAGAGAAAAATTGATACCGTCGTTGGGGAATGAACGATCCACTCCACGATCCAGTCATCCCCTGACACCGGTTTTGTTTCGTGGAAAAAATCCGAATTTTTCCACAATATTTCGTCCGAAAATTCCGAAGGAAAAGTATACGCGTGGTAAAGTTGGGAAAAAATCATATTTCATATGTGACTTTATTTTTGGGACTTGTTACGGGTTTCTGCAAAAGATTTCAAGAATCGAGTAGACTTGATGCAGAAGCTAAGAGAAATTGGGGTACCGTGCTTCAACGAGTCATCTACTTTTTTAAAAACTCTACGTGAGAGATACGCATAAGCCATCCGAGAGAAAAAAAGGAAATTATCATAAGCTTTTATATTCACCATTATCAGTATCTTTATCGAATATTAGGTACATGCAAAATTCACATTTTATTTTACATTCATGCATTTTGATGCGTAATCGATAAAATATTTCGATTCCTACGGTATATTTATACCAGCGGTTTCTCGTTCGTCAAAATTTTTACCCAGCAGATTTTCCACCCTCCGTTGCCTGCGTCAGCTTCCCCTTTCTTCTTCTTCTTCTTCTTCTTCTGCTTCTTACGCGACGGTCGGTGTAGCAGAACGTATAACTTTGAAAAATAAAAGGTATAATATGTATACAAAAGTTGTAAGAATTATTTCCATCTTTTTAACGGTGTTGAAAAGAAAATCAAAAATTTTGTTCGAACCGAGTCGTGCGGATGTGTGTTCAAAAATCTATTTAACTATGCCCGTCGCTCTTGTAAACGAGAGCGGTGTGCTGTGATTCGCAGGTAAAATTTCAACCGATTTTCAACAGTTACGAAGTAATTTAAAAAAAAAAAAAAAGGTAAAACTGACACAAGTGGGAAGTGTGCAATAAACGAGAGTGAAAGAAAAATTAATCAACGGTGTTTAGGATATAATTTTGAAAACACAAGGACTGGATTATACCGAATTTTTGGGGGGTTTTGATCGAATTGGAGGAGAAGCGAAATCGTGAAGGTGGGCGTCGCCGGTGAATGGCTTAATATGCTGAATGACGGAAGTCGATTTGGTACACGATCAAAGTTTGGGGATGGTACCTTAATAAGACGTAAATGGAGAACAATCTGTCAGTCTACGGCGGTCCCGGTACCTGGGGCGCGGATAGCACCAGTCCACAACAACCATCGGAGGGACAAACGACGATTGCTGGAACCGGAAATGGAAATGGAAATGCCGCTGCAGGTGCACCTGGACCGCCACCACCGCAGGCCGGAAGTCCGGGCAACACTATTCTCGATGATCGAAGAGCACAAGCTAATTCTATCAGAGGTAGAATTATTAACATTTGGAAAAACGCGAGATTGTATTTTTATCAATCACCCAAAAATAATATAGGACCAGAGTAACGTATAACTGAATGAAAATTGCGTTATCTCACATGTTTGGACGTAATTAAAGCGGAGTATTAGATGTATTATACATGTGCGTCGCGTCTGACATTTTTTTCATTAATCGTACTTAAACCTATGCCTCTATACCTCCTATACAGATACCAACGACCGCAGGGATCTATAAATAGACTTTTTTTTAAAAATATTTCGTTCATTTTATGATAGCTGAGTGCAGCGAGCGTCATTCGAAGTAGATATTGATGCGATAAAAAAATAAAAAATTCGGAGGTTAAATTTGGCTTATCTTTGATAATTTTTAGCGCATATCGTGTATTGTTCAACTATAACAGCTTGATTTGGGTGATGATTTTGAATGTTGTTCTATTTTATTTGCAGCCCAGATCGAGATTATCCCGTGTAAGGTGTGCGGCGACAAAAGTAGCGGCGTTCACTACGGTGTGATAACATGCGAGGGATGCAAGGGGTTCTTTCGAAGATCGCAATCCTCCGTAGTTAACTACCAGTGCCCGAGAAACAAAAATTGCGTCGTCGATCGCGTCAACCGAAATCGATGCCAGTATTGCAGATTGCAGAAATGCCTGCGGCTAGGCATGTCGAGAGACGGTGAGTACCAATTTTTATCATTCGTTTATTCAAAGAAAAATTATTATTAAATATTGTAGATTCTTTCCGAATACCGCTCTTTTGGCAGATTTAAGATTCACGCTATTTCGAAAATCCAACCCCTCCGTGCTGCCAAAAAGATGTATCCTTGGAAGAATTCAATCGAATCAAACCAGTACGAGAGATTACATTTTTTTAGAACCGTACAGTGTGGTCGCACTCGAAAATGAAATCGAACCAATAGATTGAAATTTCAAACTGTAATTTCAACTTTGAGTCGAATAATTTTCGAAGGATACGTCTTGACGGCATCATTCCCATTTTTCTGTGGTTCGAACCCTTTTGGTTCTCAGCTCTCGATTCGATAATTTTTCCAGTTTTTTTTTTAAATAATAGCCAGGCAGAGTTAAGTTGGAATTATTTGCAGTAGAGTATTTTATCCTTTTCGTGATTCGGTAAATTCGTAAGCGCATTTATTACTCTCGATTTGATTCGCGCGTCGGCTTATCTAGGAGTATTCGGTGTTTTCTACCGGATCGGTGCGGGTGTATTAAAATTATTACATATTTGCACGCAAGCTGTGCAGCAGCTCTGAGGGGGCGATTGAATTGAATTCAGAGACACAATCACACGCCTGAGGAACGGTCGGGTAACCTACTAGGTAGAGGGGATTCATTGAATAAAGAGGGTAATGTAACGTCTGCTAAATGAAACATTATTTATTTTCGTCAATCCCGAGCCTCTCGCCCCTCGTCAAATACCGCGAAATACGTCCCGGAGCTAATGGTTATTAATAGTGCAACGATTGGAAGATTTCGAGATATTATTGCTAAAAACAAAAATTTCGCAATGACGGAATTCCATAACCAAAGATGAATTTAAATCCGTGCATGTTCTATTCCCAAATTATCATTTCGCTCTTTCTTTGCCATTTAAGATGATCTGATCTTTGCCTCTCAAAGATAGACTCGAAGTCTCGACCAATTAGGTGCTATGCCAACGTACAACGGTAATCCCTACGATCCACCCCATTTATGTCCTCTCGGAACGGAATTTAGCGGTATTTGACCCGGAATACCAGAAAAATAGGCGCGCGTTACGTATATAGTTACAGGACGTGGGGCGTTGTCGAAATTTTGCATAAAAGAGAAATAAAGAATTCGTATGAAATAAACGTTCAACAGAAAATAGACTTTCCACAGACACACCTTATGACAACGTATGATTTTATCGACCCACGCAAAAACCTCGCCCCTAGTCGATTACATATTGGGTGATCAAAGTGAATTTACTCGGACGACCCCATATATAGGTGTATAGGTATACGTACGTTGATATTTCCTCTCGGTATAAAGTATTTATTAAGCCCGTACGTATAATAGTCTCAGATTCGGCATTCGCGAGGCATTGACCGCTGACAATCAGCCTGCTTAAACTCGTACCCAATGTGCGCGATTTCTTATACACGCATACAAAGATGATACCGAAGAATCGCCGTAGATATGTTAAGTATGCCTACTTGTATTTCAAACGTTTGATGACGACGCGCCAAATGAATGGAACGAACCTCGTCAAAAACCTAATTTGGAGAAGACTATTTTGTTTTTTTTTTTCGCATTTTTTGCCCACGTAGCGTAGAACAATTATAGGTATTATATAACGTATGAATATACCTTGTAGATATCGGAAAGGTGTATATACGATCAATGGAAATTGTCGAGATGCTCACCGTTTAAGCGGTAGCTGGGTACCTACGCAATCAATTTATTGACTGCATCGAGAGTAATTAATAAATTCCTTGAATCTCACATATTTTCCCAAATACCGATATATGTACAGATATCGGGTTTCGGTATGCCATAATTATGTCTAAGTTTGCAGCTCCCCAGCACACGGGAAATATAAAATCGATGGCGGTATCGACGGGGTGCAATTTTCCGCGTGATGATCACTCGCTTAGTTTTTCCTACCTGTGGGAATACCGTAAAAAAATAAATGACGAAATTTTCGGGCGGCTATAGAAACTAAATACTAACATAGTCGGTTTGAGAGCTGGCACAGGAGATAAAAGAACGTCTTTCGTTGAGTTATCCCCATCTCTTTCTCACTCCGGATCGTTTGCTCGTCTGTTCTCTGTCTTTTTCTCTCCTTTTTTTTTCTCTCTTACTCTCACACTCTTCACTTCATTCGTTGGTTCGTTCGTTCGTTCGTGGCTCGATGCGATGACTGTTTAGTCATCCGAACACAGGTGACTGAACTTGACTTAACCTAGAGTAACCCCCTAATTCCAAGAGCCAACGACTTCTGCTACTCCGAAAACTTTACCGGGTCGCGAATGTCGTTCGTTTCGTATCGTTTCGTCATTCGACTGCACCAACAGCTGTTCTCTACACGAAAGATAAACGCGAATAATTTGCGAGATTCTTTTTTATTTATTTTTTTTTCCTTATTTCGCCGAACAAACTTTCCAGATTCTTCCCAACCCGATGACTAATTTGAAGGTCATGCACTGAATGACATCTTTTTTCAACGTTTCGTTCTTTTAACTTTTGTGATATCTTTTTTGTTTCTGTTAAAGTTCCCAACTTTTGCGGGTCAGTGACGTTTGAACGTCGTGGACGTGAAACGTCAATAATTGTCGCAGTCTACGTGTACAATAAGTCGATTATTCGACACAATGTTTGCTTCTCGCGGCATAATTTAGACTTTATCGAATTAAACGTTTCGTTATATCATCCATTGATCTCCACAAAGCGCAGAGATTCTCCCAGAATATTCGAATCTTTCTACACGTGATTGAAATTAAACGGATCAGTTGCGTCGTATTGAAATTTATTGGAATTCGAAGTATGATCATATCGAATTCATTGTATAATGGGGCGATTAAATCTATGTTTCAACAAAATTATATCGTACGATTGTTCAATTGTCATCCATATACATATCTAAATAGAAATAATATGATAAAACAATTTATTTTCGATTGGATTTAACGAACAAAAAAAAAGTAAATTCATTTTTATCTCTTGCATGACGCGAAATTCGACTTTCGTTATTAGTATTTCAATGAGTGATTAGAAGGTCGATGTACTTTTAATATTTATACGATATAGTCTATTCAGATTAGCGCTGTCGTGTCTTTCCGTGGCTTATCTGTTTCGGTGATTATATTATTTCTTTTTCTTTTCTTTATTTATTTTTTTCATTTATTTAGTTACTATACGATAGTAATTGTAGATAACGAGTAAGTGGCTCAAACAGAAATTTGCTGCACCGATCAAAATCATTGTTAAAAAATGATACGAATCAAAGGTGAAAGATTTTCAAATAATATAACATCAATAATTGGCTCTATACGGAAATTAAATTCAGGCGTTTTAGTAGAATATTTCGTATCGTTTTGAATTATATTTGGATAGGAATTTTCGATACTTGGTCAACGTTACGATATCATTCATGATCAAATGGAAAACAAAAAGAATTGAGAGGAAAATGAACTTTTTTCGCGCCACGTATCTTTACGTTGCATCAGAATGACTTCATTATATTTCAGACGTATTTCTAGACATCTAGCTACATACCTATAACGAGAGGAACGAGAGTCTTACGCGGGACCAACGTGTTATTTTTTCACACGTATATTCGGACATCGAGTATTTAAATATAAATGGCATCAATGATAATAACAATAACCAATATATGCCACCTGCACCATAATGAATGTTTGAGCTATTACGCGTATATTAGGATTTACGTACTTGGCTCTATACCTCATTCTTAGAACATGACGTAGCGGAAATCGCCTCCATTCTAAATTATCCTCAATCATTCTGCGAATGATGATTCGATGAATTTTTACTCATAGTCACATTGTCGTGTTGTTTGTAGATGATCTAGATATATTTTCCAGTTTTTCTCACTCGATAAATGTTCATTCAATTTATTTTGAGCTCGATAAACTCAACGTACTAGGTGCTAAAAAAACAGTCTTCTTGACATGATCTTTATTTTCAAGTTTTTGGAAAATTACTCTAGCCTATCGTATCGTACACGTTGAAGCTCGCGAGTCGTCATTTGGGTTGCCGGTATGCAGGCGCCACTAAACACGGACCCGCGGTTTTATCGTGTAAGCACGGTATTCGAGCAACAAAAGTTGCGTGCAACGGTAGTAGCGGTAACAGCGATGTAGAAAAAGAAGAGAATAAAGCGAAAAAACGGGGAGAAGGAGAAGGAGAAGACGCGGGCGTCGCGGAAGGCGCAACCTTAAAGATCCCCGAGGCTATACGAAGCCATTAACCACGGCACGCGCACCAGTCGGGGTGTACGACCCTTTATCACCACTTCCCCTCGACCGCTGTTCCTCCTTCCTCTCATCCCTCTCACCACCCACCTCCAACTCTTCGGATCCCACTTCACCCCACACGTCTTCTCGCCACTTATCAGTCCGACCGACTATACGACGCTGCCGACGTCGCGACGCGACGCTTCCACCAGACGACGAATATGGGCCTAGAGTTAAAACATTCACGATGGGGATAAGCCGAAACGTTTTTCCCTGGGGGTCTTTCTAAAGTCTGCGATTGCGATTTCTGCAAAGGGTATATGGGCGAAATTAGATGATTCACCCTTTTTTCGTTCGGTAAAAGTTTAATTCTATTTGTTGCAACCCTCAGTTTTGAACCAAGGGCTGGGAACCAGAATAACGTAGAATCTCCCAAAAAGTGAACGGAATTAGATCTGAAGTTAGTTCGAGTGAAATAATGTTCGAAGATTGAATTTTTTTCTTTCTCATTTTCGTAGGATATCTGCTAACACTTTTTATCCTCGGTTAAGCCCTGGTGGTCCGTATCGTCGGTTTCCGGTAGCGGTTTGCTGCTCTTTCAACTCATTTCCCGACCACGGTGAAAGACTAACGAGTCTCTTATATGCACACGGGCAAATTAATGATACCGATAAGTCGTCTATATGATATGCCGATGAGTCTATACGGCTCATAATGATTTGCCCCTAGATGCCTGACAGACGTGATTCGTAGATAAGTAGTAAGTTATACATGTATACGTATACACGTCAAGACGTATTGTGGATTATGTCTGAGACTCTCCATCATCACTAAGCTCAAATTATTCGCGATGTATGTATTAGATGTGTGTACGCCTAGTATGTACCACCGTATACACATGTGTCATGTAACAGAGGGACGCGCTTTCATCCGTGTAATTAATAGGCGAGGCACGAGCTACTCCCGCTAATTCGAGCGACTCTAGAATTTACATCTGAGCACTCGATCTGTGCTGCGCGTTAATACACGAGTGTATAAGTACACTGGTTGATTTATACCATTGGCGCTTAAACTTCTCTTTACGGATTCCGATCGAAGAAAAGTTCATTATTCAAAGTTTATTCCAAACGAAAATGTTCCGGCGTCTAAAAAGTTTAAAATCCAGGGGCATTTGTACACTATCGGACGATCATTCGCGTGTATCGAAATATGTATATCTTTCTTTTTGTTACGTTCTTTGAGTATCGCGAGTTCTTTTTAGAGCATGAAAATTCTTATCGTTATCTTCCGTATGGTGTGTCTAGCTTGGCGAAGGACGGTTTCTGTATATACCTACGTACCTGTTAGGTATAAAAAAAAATTTACAAAGTCGTATTCCAACACTATCGCTTCCAGGGTTCTCGCCACAACCGAGTGCTCGAGCCTCACCTCTTTCCACTTCCGCAAACTGAACGATAAAACACGCGTCTTGCTCGTGTCTATCACATCTATATTTATAAATTGTGCATAAGTATATGGTTCGTTACATAAAATATAAGCCAATTCAACGGTCTTGCGATACATATGGATTTTGAATTTAAAAAATCGGAGATTCGCAAAAATCTAACCCGCTATTTTGACATCATAATCGTAATCTCCTAGGACGACTCGTGATTCGTTCCTCCTCCTACGATCACGGCTTCATTGTTAGAAGCCAGGGCGTCGCGACGACTACCAACGAACAAACCCACACGATTGCATCGCTCGAGCCAACAGTTATAATAAATGCGCTATAGCTGTCGCTGATAACGTTGAACGTGGTATTAGTTGTTACGATGATATAAACTGCATTACATACTCTATGCTGCGTATACGTTAATACGTCATACGTACGTACGTGTATTTAACAGCAAACACAACATACGCGTTTTGCCTTGCCGAAGACTGAGCACATTGAAACACCGACACACCGCTATATCCCTCGGGTTCCTTCCTAGTTCGTTCTCTCTCATACACGACGCCCGCGCCTCGCGGTCGATCACCCTTCGGCTCTCCACTTCTTCTTCTTCTTCTTCTTCTCCCGTTTCTTCCGTCTCTCCTTCTTCTCTTTCTATGTCTCGGGTCGTCGAGTGACGTCACATGTCCCCACTTCCTCTCTCCAGATCGGCGCAACTACGACGACGACGACGACAAAGCTGCCTCCTCCTCTCGCATCGCATCGCATCGCACGGCTCGCGGAGTTCGTCGTTCTCGTCGCGCGCGACTCGCGGCTTCCCCGACCCGATTTTCAATCTTGCATCTCCCCCCCCCCCCCCCCCCCACCCCCTCCTCCCCCGCGCATTGCCCTTTGCGTGACGTATGCGATGAGATAGCGTGACGTCATCACGTGCCGAGGACTTCCGCCAGGTCTGGCGACTGTTCCGTGTTCCCCCGGGCCCGACACGGCCACTCCTCCAGACTCCCCCTGCATACACCTCTTCAACGGTGGAGAGTAGGACGAAGAAGAAAATGGAGAAGACGTCGCGATACCCAGATGAACAGAACTTATAGCTTCGCCTCTTTTGTTTATCGTAACCAACATCCATCGTGCCAGCAGCGGGATCTGCGCACCTTCTATTTTCTCTTTCTTTCCCTATTTTCCCCAGACTCATTTCACCCTGGTCGAAATTCATCCGCGGAATTTCCTCCCTCATCCCCATTCCCCGTATCCATCTCCTTTCCTCATTCGAGGAAACACTGAGATCGTCAGAAACCTCGGAAATGGAGCACTGCGAGCTCTCTGCATAAGCCCCGGTTAAAAAATGGAAAGAGAAAATTTAATTAAAAAAACTAAATACCCATCTTCCCAGTCGTCACCCCAACTTCACGACTCATTGACACTGCGTAAGCTATTTTTAATATTACCTTGCGTCTTGCACAAGTCTGGCCCATGTCGTCTAACAATACGGCCTGCATAGATGGTAACCGAGTATATATTATAGGGATGAAAAGATGATAAAAGTTTTCAGCATCTCCCAAATTTGCGTTACTCTTTTCCCCCTTCCACTTTTTTTGTACTTGTGTCGTCCCGATAGTTGGTGATTTCATTCGGCGTTCATACGTTGTAGAAACTTGTCGGATGCAGATAAAAATATAATTGGGTCCGTTCAAACCATCGATTATTGCTGTTCGTAATTGCCGCCTCTTCCCTCCCCCATGCCCCTCTGTCCAGCGACAGCTTGAATCTATCTGTTGTTAAGGATTAGATGTTTTCTCGAATAAAAGTGGACTGATAAAGTCCATGCGATCTATCTAGAAACCAATGGATATTGTCTACCGTTACATGAATTGACGTTCGATAACCAATCGATGAATCCACGTCGATGGTATATGGACGAATCCGATCCAGGGGATCCGGGAATAATTTTGAACGAAAACTTCCATATATGCATAATAATTTTTAAACATTAATGACGATGGATGAATTGACGGATGATAATCAACTTTACTTAAATTTTTCTTGATCAAAGCCGTAAAGTTCGGACGCATGTCGAAGAAGCAGAGGGAGAAGGTCGAAGACGAGGTGCGGTTCCACAGAGCGCAGATGAGGGCGGCTTCGGAAACGGCTCCTGACAGCAGCGTTTTCGAACATCAGACTCCGAGTAGCTCCGACCAACACCATTCGTATAACGGCGGGTTTGTACATTTTAATCTGATGGATGATGCTTCCATTTTTTTAAAAGGTTTCCCATGTGTTCCATTTGTTCGCTTACTCATACAGAAATTAACGATCATATCGAAGAGCCTTCAAACATTTTCTGATCATATAACTTGATTAAAATTTTTCAAAATCAAGCGTTTGGAGAATAGGAAATTTAGAAGTCAAACATTCAGCATTCCTTCTCAGTTTCAAAGTAAATCCCACGTGATTATCATTATTCATATTATTGTCATCATTTTCGAACGAGAGAGTAGACGTAACGGCGCGAAGGAATCACCCATCATATGTACTGCGGAGAAAACTGATTGACCCTACTCTGAATGATTGATAAAAATTTTAGTTATCCTTACGGTGGTAGCGAGTACGCATCACCGGGATCGGGGTACTACAACCATCCGGCGATGAACAACTATGGTGAACTCAGCGCCGATTACGTCGACAGTACGACAGCCTACGACCCCCGGCCGACGCAAACGCAAGTTGACGCCGTTACCCCGGATACACCGTCTGTCACAGCGACCGGCGGTGTTCTGTCGAGCGTCGTAACCACCGGTGAGTTTAAAAAAATTGACATTTAAATCAAGCCCATCGCCATCGTCAGTTTTTCGGCGTGTATATCGAGAGCTAAGAACCGAAAAGGCGTAGTCCACAAAAAGTGGAGATTCCGCATCTATAATTGTAAGTGGAAAAGGATTTCCCCAAAGCTTTTAGTTCGTATCCTGAATCAGCAGCCTCAAGTATATATCAGAGTCACTTTTGCATTTTGGTCTGCTATCGACTGATAGATTTTTTGAAAATCTGACATTGGTTTTGGATTCAACGGTATCAATGACTCGTATACGAAAATCTTTTTGCATTTTCCAAAGAAAAGAAAAATTTCAATCTATTTTTGGCACCAGTTCTTTTACGTCTGACAACGGAGGGGTTAATTTTCTCACATCGGAAGAATAATCGAAAAAACCATTAATTCAAAATTTCTTATCATATAATAAAATACCTACCGATACATACGAACAATAATAAAAAGCGATCGGTCTGGAGATTTTCTAAAAAACTAATTTCACCTACGTCAGGTAAGTCGCTGTCGGCGACGTCTACCGGAAGTAGCAGTGGTGGTGGAGGCGGTGGTAGCGGAGGCGGAGGTAATAGTAGTGGTAGTGGTGGTGGTGGTGGTGGTGGTGGTGGTGGTGGTGGTGGTGGAAATGGAGGTTCGTTAAGTGGAGGCGGAATTGTTGCGGTGAAACAAGAGACCTCGGTAGAACTGGCCAGCCTTGGTCACGGATCCTACACGACGGTGGACTCCACGACCTTTCTGAGTACCCAACAGCAGCAGAGGCCGAGCAATCCACCGGAGGAGGACGAAGTCCCAAGCCTGCCCAGTATGTCCCATACAAGATGTGAGGCTATGTTTGTCTTTCTCTGCACGTGCATGTACTTTTAGATCTCAGATTTTAATAGGGACTCGGATTTTCTGCTCACGGAATTCGGATACAGCTTATAACTGACTGAAAAAATTAATACTCAGGATCGTTTCCTCTAAAAGCCTTCGTTATCCTTTCGTACAAAACAAAAAAGGATCGACAGGTCGAAAATTGCATGTCAGTATGTAATGCATATAATCGCTTTTTAACTTACCACTTTCACGCTTTTCGAAATTCTCTAACTGTTTAACCAAATTTCTATTTGCTTTCTACATTTTCATTTTCGTACCTACATGCCCGAAATCTCGCTTTAATTGTTGTCGTATATAAAAATGTCGACAGTGCTCAAAACTGGCTGTTGTAGTCAACCTTTGAAGGCGTACAGATGTGTGAAAATGGTGTCCTTATAGATTAAGTAGACTCCTGGTGCATATTATGCAATAGAGATTTTGGAGTATGAAATTCTTCGGAAAGAAGAACGGCACGATTTTTACTTTATTAAATTTTTCCAAGGACCTCCTGATCAAGGATAAATCCTTTATTTCTCATTTTCCGCAGACCCCGCGCAAATAAGCGAACTCCTGTCGAAGACAATAGCGGACGCACACGCGCGGACGTGCCTCGTATCCACGGAGCAAATTCAGGAGTCCTTTCGCAAGCCTCATGATCTCTCAAGGTTGATATACTACAAAAACATGGCGCACGAACAGCTCTGGCTAGAGTGCGCACAAAAACTCACCACCGTCATTCAGCAAATTATCGAATTTGCGAAAATGGTACCAGGATTCATGAAGCTCTCACAGGACGATCAAATCGTTCTGCTCAAAGCTGGTGAGTCCGACTTCGAAAAAGCTCTTGAACCAAAAGAACTTTGTGTAGCCCTCTAAGAAAGTTCACACTTAGTTTGAAGAGGCGACTACGTTGAAATCGGTGGAAAAATCTGTAGAAGATATCTTTATTTTTCAACAGGTTCGTTCGAATTGGCGGTACTGCGTATGAGCAGGTATCTCGATCTGCAACAAAACTGTGTCCTTTACGGTGACACGATGCTGCCTCAGGATGCCTTTTACACAACGGACACCGCCGAGATGAAACTCGTCTCCTGCGTTTTCGAACTGGCAAGGAGTGTTGCCGAACTGAAACTCACAGAAACGGAACTCGCGCTTTACAGCGCAGCAGTTCTTCTTAGTCCTGGTATGTGTTCTCTTCAAGTCATACTTATTTACTTATTGCCCGTAATTCTTTCAAATTTTCAAATTTTTTTCTCCGACCTCCATGTGGTTTATTATATCTAGAAAAAACCATGAATATCGCTTTGATTCAAGAATGGTGAGACGGTTAGCCATGTGCGAATTCTTTTTCCTACAATTTTATTGCTCGGATGTTACAAAAATTGAAAAAAATAAAATAAAATCAACTCAACTCTGAAATACTAAACTATCCTTGATTCAAGAATACTTATTTTCTTTGTTTATCGATGGAATATCTCAAGATATATGAGTACATGAGTACATTAACGTGTGATAATTGTTGGCGAATCGATTAGATCTGATAGATTCGAGGGATGTTGCAGATCGGCCAGGATTAAAGGGTCTCGCCGAGATAACGCGACTGTCTCAGGCGGTAATAAGGGCTTTAAGGGCGGAGTTGGACCGTAACCACGTGTCGCCGATAAAAGGTGACGTTACGGTGTGCGACGCGATGTTGGCGAAGATTCCACAGCTCCGAGAAATTTCGTTGCTTCATATGGACGCACTCGCCAAGTTCAAACGGTCCCAACCGCACCTTGAATTTCCGGCTCTTCACAAGGAGCTTTTCAGCGTCGACAGCTGAACGACCGGCGCAACGCGAGGCTATCCGACGACGGTCCGCGTCGCGAATAGTGCCTGACCTGGAGGCCTTGCCGTGTCGAGGTTTGTCACATATTTTCGACAAATTGTTTGTTAATTTGAAAAATTCAATAAATTGATAATAATATATCCCGAGGAATAATTGGTTATTTGATACTTCGATTATATGAACTTTGACCAAAACTTTTTATTTTCATTGCTCTCTTCTTGTTTTATATGACAGATATTTCTCGCGATCGTTTGACATCTGTCGAATACAGGTGTTACGTCCAAAATAGTACAATTTCTAAATTTATACACAAATAATTTAGAAAATTGAAATATTTCTAAGGAATATTCAGCTAGTTAACAACTGACGTTACAAAGACTACCAACAATCGTGCAACAGTAACAGCAGCTTCTACATTGACCTAGAAACAGAAAATTGCCTTCTTTGTCTTTTGTTGAAACAATGTTTCGCACGGGACCATTCAAACATTGCATCACGTTATTTTCTGCCACTTGACAACCCCCTCACGTATCACACCTTACACTATTGTACTTCGTCCCTAGATACTGCAAAAAATTCACAAGATCTCGTCAATAATTTATAACAATATAAACGAAACAAACCTCAAAGAAGAAGCTAGACTGCAAATGTTGAAAAAAATGTCAGAATAAAATCGATATAATTGAAGATTTCATATAAGCATCGAGAGTCAAATTTTCTTTTGCCTAATTTCGTTAGAATATTAAATCCTGATTACTCCGAATTAAACAAACTTTTCTATCTGTTGCAGATTATTTCCTTCGTATTGAACGTATTGGGCCTTAAATTAAAAAAAAAAATAATTAAATAAATAAAAGAATAACCTTGTTATATATAAAATACACGTTAAAAAGGAAAGAAAAATAATTAAAAAAAAAAAAACACAAAAAACAATATAAAGTATATATGAAAGACATGTATATACGCGTACGAGTATATAGATACCCGCGTGTGATACCAAAATTCACATATACATGTACACATGTATGTATAATATATACGTATGTACACGCGCTGTATTTATATCTAACTGTATACACATGTACATAGATAAATATAGTATGTATACATACATAGATTAAAAAGGAAGAAAGAAGTGAGATGGAAAAAAATAAGAAAAAAGGGAAAAAAACGCAAAAAAAAAATAATTAAAATTAAATAAATCATTAATGAATACATAAAGAAATGAAAAACAATATATATATATATGCATACATAAATATATATTATTAAATATTACAAATAGATGAGCTATCGGTTGTTATGATACATAAAGTATATTATATATATATATATATTGACTAATATCATTACAAATTGCCATCAGCAAACTGGATACGACTAGCGCGTTGTAAATTACATAATAAATAATATATATAATTGAACATAAACTGAATATCGTATTTTCATACGTACGATCTTACTCTGATAATGCATAATAATATTAGTGATAGTAGAAACTTTCAAAATCAATGACATAATATAGATAAGAAGATTAGAAAAAAAATCACCAATAAAACCTGAAACGAGGGAGACAAATCGATGTTTTACATCCGAGAACGATCGATATAACGGTAGTCTAGATAGAACTTTGGCAGATTTTGTTCAGGGTCTGATTTTGGGAACGAGAGAAACAAAGAAAAAATTACAGAAAAACGAAGCAAAGTATATAACAAACAAGTAACTAATTACAAGCGCGCTAGTCAAACTCATTTTGCGCGGGACAGTCTGGGGATGATTAGAGAATATATTATTATCGTCCCTGATGTATATAAAGAAAGAATTGAGAAGAATAGGAAAAAGCATAACGAAACGCGGTAGAATTTTTATTGGGCTAATAGTTTGAACGAACTAAAACCTTAGACTTCGTAAGAAAAAAAAAAAAGAAAAGAAAAACGTACTACGTATTATATACATAAATGAATAATTAAATAAAAATTAAATAAAGTAAAATATAATAAATACATACATACATACATAAATACATAAAATAGCGCGTAGCTTTTACTCGGCACCCCATTATTTATTGGTAAAAGATTAGAAAGAAAAGAAAAAAAAATCGATTCAAATTTTTCAAGGGCTGTTATAAATATTCGCGGTGATCTTCGTCCCCGGACTGTCTTTGGGGCCCTCGTAACCGTAGTTAGAATTAAAATTAACTAATTAATTAACAGATTAACGTTTTGGTTAACGCACCACGAATGTAAGACAAGCATCGAACGTTCCGACACACACGTGAAAAATTGAGTCGTTGCTTTCGGTGAATAATTATTCAAAACCTCGTTGATATTATTGTATTTAGATTTTTTCTCCCTGCAAACGTGAATGATACACACATATAAATGTCAGGATCGGAATAACGATTCGAAAATTAGAAATGAATGTAATTGAAATTGATAGTTTGTATATAAGAGTCGTATATAAAGTGTTGTTAATGATATGCTTGAATTGGAATATTCACACCGATGTAATAATTACATAGAAATCAATTTTCTCTGACGTAAAATTTATTCGGGAGTAACGATTCAGCTTTCACGTTTAAGAAATGGAACGACAATTGATCGAAGTGTAAATTGGCTGTATGCGTAAATCCAATGGACACTATCGAAGACCTTGACAAAAAATAAAAACACAGAAGAAGAAAGCAGATGGTGCGTAAACTGACACGTTAATGGTAGCGGAAATATAGTATAAATATTATTCTATTAATTAATTGATTACGTAAATGCAGTTCATTTATATGTAGAAATTACACCCGTAAACATATATAAGAGAAATGAAATAAATTTTATATATATATAGATCTATATATACATATATATATGTATGTAAATATATATATACCTATATGCACACATATATGTATATATCTAAACACACACACCTACACGTACACGACACACAAACAAGCTACACATAGATACACATAGACAAGGAAATTAAAACTATAGAAAATTATTACGATTTGGTGTTCAATTTTATAATATAAATATATTTAAAAAAAAAAGAACGAAAAATAAGGGAAATTAAAATAAAAAAATACGTTGACGGATGTATAATGGAAAGGTATATATGTATACATGATATTATAGTAATAAGAAGAGAAAGAGAGAGAGAGGGGCAGCGATATTCGATCGATCGAGATATGTGAAACCACGTCGCCAAAAGCTCGATATTTTTTATACCGTGCATGGGAAGAAAAAATAATACTGAGACGATAAAAAAAAAAGAAAAGAGACAAGAAAACTATTAATTTGTTAATATTATTATACACGTTACCTTCAAGTATATTTATATATGTATGTATATGTATCTATAATAGTGTAGGTAGGTATCTATATAATTTGGTTGTTTCCCGAGTTTTTTAAACAAAAGCAGAATATAAAGAAGGAAGACATGAATAAATAAATAAATGTATGAATATAGAAGAATCGATAAAATGAAGAAGAACCGTGGCGAGGCACGCGTGACCGCCATAGATCGAAGGTCGACGCCTCGACGGAGGTGCATATAATATAGTATAGCTTTAACACCTTAGATTCAATACATACATACATACCTATACCTATTTATCATGATAACAATTGATGATGAATAAATTAATTGTTAGCAGCGCATTGCAGTGCATATGTATAATATTATATAACGGTTGCCGCGAGATGGTTTTTTGTTTATTTGAAATACAGGGAAATCAGAAGACAAAAACATTAAATAATTGTAATAATCATAATTTAAAAGAAGTGACCGGAAATAGTACATAATTATTGTAATGAATAGCTCAAGAAATAAATAGACAGTTTAAGAAGTATGATAATTTAACGGATTTTCGAATCGGACCAACGGATTTTCTTTTTCAATATCTAGTATAAAACGAAAGAAAATATATTATATTTAATAGAGTCTCTTGTGTAAAACGAACACGTAGATATTGTGTCGGCCTTTATAAAGAACTACCAACAATTATTGATAATTTACGACAATTTTATTTATTGATTGCATATTTTTTTTACTTTCTCCGTTGTTCAGTTAGTGGTACCGGTTGTACAAATATCGGGTTGCCACGATTAAGTGTCAGAAATAATGAAAATAAAAATGGAAATAAAATCGTTCCCTTAAAATCGCACATATCGCATTTTTCAAGATCTGATTATTTTCTCTCGAATATTCCCTAAGAAAATCTGAATAATTATAATCAAAGAAAAAGTTTAATTTTCATTTTCCTAATGACTACATATTCAAACCTATTTTAATTCGTTCATTGTTGCATCGTGTGTAAGATCGAAATTTGTTACAGAAATGTAATTTGAACGGAAGAAAAGTACAATTTTTTCGGACAAGGTTAATCGCGGTGACCCTATGAAAAAAAGTCCCCTTAAACAAATAGCTATGTAGTTACATTTTACACGTATCCATAAGAACGAGATCTGTTAAAGAAATGAAAAGAAAGATTTCAATAAAATTAAATTAAAAAAAATAAAATACTGCGCGAGTTTGATTAATTTGAATATTTCGCGAGTCATGGTTAAGTCAACGATGTGTGCTTTTCGTTCAAAAGGTCAAATTATAACTTTCACCGTTACTAAGTTTTTGTGATTTGGATCTCAATATGGTTCCATTCGAATTTCATGCCACCAAATTGATATCGCGGCTGACGATGGAAAGGCGAAGAAAAATCAAGGTAAAAAGAGGGTTACGGCGAGTAAACAATGGGATAGCTGAAATTTCAAAGTAAATATACACGGTCAAAGATCGTACAACAACAACGGACACGCGGCGTGAAAATATGTTAAGAGGACTGCCGGCGCCAAAGTATTCGAGTACCTGCTGTGGTTGTAGAATATAAGCGTTATAGAAAATTGAATAAAGAATATATTAGCTAATTATAATACAAATAACAATAATAATAATGTCTTACAACAATAATAATAGTGTTAACATTCATATTCATTATAACAATAATAATATTAATTATACTAATCATAACTATAAGCATATAACGTGAGGAAAGCTCGGAAAATCTGTTACAATAAAATAAATAATATCTCTGAAATATTAACAAGAATGACTGTAAATTTGAAGATAGACAAACTGACCATGATCGGATCAACAACTGTAGTAAAAATGGAAGGTGGTTTCTTGGGATCGAATAAACAAAAAATCATCGGCATAAGGCAACCGGAGAATCCCTGGAGTTGATCGCGTTAACAATGAAATAATTCAAAGTATCTCCGGCTACAATAATCATAATGAATCTTATGTCGACTGTCACAGATATTCATACACCTATACGTGTAATACCCTATGCATAATATAAATTATATCACAATAATATATAGTGCAAGAACTGTGCAATTCACAATTAAACAAAAATTTCACACACGGACACATTACACCCCGGCACTTGTGTAACTATATAATTATTACTAGTTGGTAGTAACAACGGTAAATACGAAGAAAAAATAAAAATACGAAAATAGGGCAAAAGAAACGAGTTGTAAATGCATCCATAGGTATATAGAATAATTGTCACACCTAAGCAATTTTTGAGCCTGAACGGAAATTAAAAGAAAAAATTACTGGTATCAACGAATGATATAACTTAATTACATACTCCTGTATAATGAGTAAAAGAGAAGAAAGAAAAATTTGTGGTTGAAAATATAAAAGGGTAGAAAGAGAAGATTCTTCGAAAACGCGATAGTAAGAATGTCGTAATGATTGTGAAAAAGACAAGGCCTTCATTATGATGCCGAGGACTAAGAACTAGATGGGCGCAACCCTCAATTTTTGAGCTTTCAATCAATTTACTGGCATAACTACGTATCCTAACAAAGTGAACAAAACAAAAAAATCAAATTCACAGTTATTCGAACGAAATGTGATGGAAAAGAATTTTACTAGATCAACACAAATTTATTTTTTGTCGGTACGACCTCCTGGCAGCATTCTCGAATTTCATAGTCACGCGGTGAAAATTTTCCAGAAAAGAGTAATAATTCGAAAAAAATACAAAGTTGACGTATTCTGAAGAAGTTTTTTTCTCACCACCTTTCAATTGAACAACCGTGATTCCAATGATTTTTTACGTTGGTCACTTTTGAGGGTTACGCGCTTCTTTTCATTGGCCTCGATGTCTGTAGAATTTGATGTGTACTTTACGTTCTGGTATTGTCATTTTTTAATATACGAAACGCGATTGCATAATATTATATATATACATATATGCATGTATACATATATATATTATATGTATATATGGACTGAATTATACTCCCTGGATTTTTGTCCAGCTATATGCAGTGGCGCTGCTGCTATATATTATTAAATGCCTGCTATTGTATACATTATACATGAGCGTCGGCTATTTCCTCCCACGCCACAATTATTATTTAACCATTTAGTTAATACTGTCATTATCATTAATTCGTTTTCATTTTTTTTTTTCTCACGAAATAAAACATAACGTACGTATAAATATAAATCCTGTTGTCAGCTTTTCTGGACTAACAATAAGAAAAATATATATTGCGTCTCATTTTTTTTTTTTTATCATTCTTTTTCACAAGTAAAACCATTTTTTTAACTTTCGCTATCGAAGCTAATATTAATCAATTATTTGGACTGATATGTTAACCCTAATACGCAAATTAGTAGATTTAATAATATTCGTAGATCTGAATTAGAAGATTTAATTGATTAGACGTAATGCTTCCTTGAATATTCTTGATCGTTACTCCCGTGTTCTATTTTTCTCATTTGACATTCTTTGAATTCTCGTATCGCTGTCAATAACCATACCACGTATAGATCTCTGACTTACAACAAACAAAAAAAAAAGGATTGTATAGTAAAAGTTGTAGTATTTCCCATACGTTCTAATACCCCTAGGTATATTAAATTCGTCAGCTATTTTTCTTCTTTTTTCTTTATTCGAGACCGTTCATCGAATCTTTCTATAATATCTAATTTTCTTGAGACAAAATTCAATGTTATATTCATATAAATTGCGGTCTTAAACTTACACGACTTAAATCTATAACATATTCACTTCATTCGGTTCAATGTTGGTCGTATTTTTAGAAATGCGTAGGCGAAATATTGGAATTTCATAGAATAAATAATATGTAATCTGTGTCGTACTATATATTCAGCCTTTAATGTTTATAAAAAAAAAAAAAAAAAATTAATTGTTGATACAAGAACTGATGATACTTGTGAGACTGTTGCGGGCGCCTTATACCTATATTGAAAAAAATTAATTAAAATCGACAAAAAACAAAAAAAAAAAAAAAAGAAACAAACGACATGATAATAATAGATGAAAAAAATGAAACGAAAAAAAAGGAATCGACGTCGTAGTACGTTTTGATACTTAGTGTATGAAGATAATAAATAAAAAAAATTAATTGTGGAAAGTGAGTATACATAAGCGTTAGTTGCTTTGTTTTATTTTTTTTTTCTGTCTACTTTCTACTCTCGATGGGAGGAATCGCCGACGTTAGGTGAAAACTTAATTGTGATATAATAACAAACAAGGTTAAAAAAAAAAATAATTAAATCGCAGCTTTCGCGATCCTCTCTCTACATGTAATTTGTTCAAATCTATATCTGTTAATTGATTAATTGATTATTTACTTATTCGATTAATTGATCTTGATGTAACAATAAACGTAATGATTATATTTCTTTCCACCGCTGCAGTCGAATGGCAATTATATATAACCTACCTATACGATGAATGCATAATAAATCACGGTGGTATATTGGCAATTTTGCAAACCTCGCTGATCGATTTTGGATTATTGAAGAAAATATTTCATCCATAATTGTTATTGGAAAACAATTTGAAAAATAACATCTGTTATTACACCAATAATTTGAGCGATCTTATCGAGATTAGCACGCAAATTGTTACATATGCACACGCGTACATTACTTACGTTATAATATAATAGGCACTCTAGCACTACAGATTTGCATCAACGTTGAGTAGAGGATTTTTTTTTTTAATCTTCATAAATAAGAGTAATATATTTTCGACATGTTTGCTTGCATGTTTGCGAGGTGAAAAAATTTCGCTTCACTTTTAATTAATCATCTAAATACTATACATCTTACGGGCTTTCGATTGATAAGGAAAATTTGCGTAGAGGAACCTGATAAAAATTAAGAGATTCAATAGTTGAAAAGAAACAATAGCTCTGCTTCTGCACCGAGTATCAAGCTATGTAGTTTTAATTTATAGATACCTAAGACACGACATATAAAAACACACAAATATATTACAAGAGTCTACACGCGTTAACGTGACAGTGATTCTCGAAGAATTTTGAGATGGAAAATTTGTTAGACAATATTATACAGTGCAGTGGTATGAATAATTTCGTATAAATAAAAAAACATAACGGGGGTATGCGAGGCACGATGGAGTTCCCTAAAGGTAACATGAAAAAAAAAAAAATCAATCATGGCTTAAACGATATACCTATTTAGAATGTTGAAATAATGTTTAGCGCCGGTGGTTTGAGTTTCTTGGGTTTTGATTATCCTTTACAAGTTTTCTTTTCCTTTTATAAACCGAACACCATATCGAATCGACATGACACACCAACTGATTTATGATAAGACTTGAATTGAAAAAATGGACGCTCATTACCCTACATTATACTTGCGTAACAATAGGGAATTTATTATCGGAGCATAATTTGAATTATCGATTGATCATTTATTATTTGCAACCTGGCTAAAGAAAGTTTAAATCGGAGCCGCTTAGGAATTTGTTCGTTCCAAATTTCATACACGGTGAGTTTTTGGTGTTTTTTTTAATATTTTTTTTCTTGGTTTCTATAGTGGACCTGATTATGGATGTGAGTTGCGGGTGAGCTTCATGATTATTTGAATTTTACTAATTGAACGGGTATAAAAATGGCGAAGATTCGGTAAAAACGCATCTTAACTGCAGACGGCAGGCCACATCGCGAAATGCAATTTCCGACTTTCTCTCTGCAATGTCCTACTACTTACCACGTGATAACAATAATTATGAGAGCATAATAGATTATGGCATTATTAAGGAACTCGGCTGTTCGTTGTGATAAGGCGTCGATATACATACATATATATAATCACGTGAAATAGTTTGATTGTCGCCATTTTCATTGAAACAATTGTAATAAAAAAGAAAATGAAAAACAACAACAATAACAACAATAAACAAACAAACATAAACAAAAACAACAATTTAAGCGTTAATATATTACGGTTATAAATAAATAGTATACTATATAATATAAATTAAAAATTAGATATTAGAAAAGGAAAAACAACAAACAAAGTAACAAACAATTATGTACTTGATACGATGTAATATAGTAGTTATTTATTTTATTTTTTTTTTTCTAAAAATATACATAAGTACCCTCGCGACCCACACACGCGCGCACACATCACACACACACACCCATAAAGTTAGAAAAAAACACGGATAAGATGAATATAAATATAACTACGTATAATATATCTATACACAGAGTATACATATATTATATATTATATTGAAATCGTTTTATTAAATAATTCATATATATATATATATATATACATAAAATTATTATTGTAATTTTTAGATGTACGTTCTATTTGAAAGTAGATTCTTGATTAAAAAGACTATAAGATTTTTACGATTATCGCGCATTGTGAATTTTTCGAAAAAAAATCTGCCCATATTCGATATCTGAAAGAAATAATATAAGTATATTATATCATATGATAATTTGTTGTTGATGACTAAATTATATTAATAACTATACTATCTGTGGAATGTTATTTTTGTATGTTGGTACAAAATTAACGCGATATATATATGAAAATATATGTGTATGAAAAAAAAAAAAACAATTTTCGAAAATGAGCAGATTTATACGCAATGACTTGTTGAGATGATTACGATTAAAAACTAACAATTAGTTATTATCAATAATTATTAATTAATTGTATACACGTTAATTACTATCGCATAATATTATTGATTATTACAATATGCTTATGTCTACATTTTGTCGCCCCCTTTAAATTGAAAATATCATCTACCCCTTAATGATAAAATGAGCCAGAGGAGTAAAAAAATTTTGTTAAAAAATTCAGAAACAGAAATACACATACATATATTGAGAGCATTAAAATTTGTTTTATATCTCTGATGTACGAATTTTTTATTAATTTGATTATTATCTTTCTCTCTCTCTTTATCTCAACATTCGGCAATAAATCGTCGTTTCAATGAAATTTTACAATAATTTATGACCTCGTCCAATTCATAATCGTTAATAAAACTTGAGTAGCGTGAACAAAAAAACCAGGCCCTGTTTGAGAAATACAAGGAGAGAAGAAGAATTTATATTTTACGTAAATTTTTAGCAAAAAAGGATTAGAAATTGCAGGCTTAATCTGACGAAATTTTATCAGATTCTGAGGAGGTATGAAACTGCGCCCGATCAGTTTTCATAAAATGGTCTCTCTGCTCACAATGTGGCACAGAGATCTGAAAACTGATGGGAAATTTTTTTTTTTCTCGTTCTAGTCATCGAGTTAAGAATAATTCATTATTATTCGTGATTAATCAAATTTCATGCTAAAAATTCAGGCCTTAACTGATTGATTAATATTGGTTAATTGAAAAAGTTTATCCGAGTTCGGAGCATGAGGTTAAAATCTGATCGATCGCAATCTTGAAACGGTTAATTACGGATGTGTTGTTCGGTATTTGGTCCTCGGAGCATCTTGTATTATATGTAGATCCTTCTTTATGGCAACGGCAGTAGAGCAGCAACCGGAGCGGCGACTTCAGCAGCGACATGGGTAGCAGCGCGCAGATCCTTCGAGAAGAGAGAGAAAGAGAAAGAAGCGAGACAAAGACAGCGAAGGTATTATGCTCGGTATTATGGCTACACGCAAAGATCAGTAACGCGGTTGCTATTCTCTATTTTATTCAAATTTCTCCAATCGCGCGTGAACAAAAACGAAAGAAAAATTTTCGGAATCTGTTACTTGTTGAGTTCGCTTTCCAGTTTTATAAAGAACAAAATAATAGCTTGCGAAGAAGTGTTCGGTTTAATCCGAGAGGCTATGCATTCTTCAATTCACTGTGTCACTGTGGAATGAAATCATGCTGGAAATCACGTGAAATCCCATAAAATCGGTCGAAGTCGAGTGAAATGAATAAAATGCTGCTATTTCATTGATTTCAGATGATTTCGACAGAAATCACATGCAATAAGTGAAATCGCATGCAATCAGTGAAATCGTTTTTTTCTTGGAATTTTTTATATTTTCTGAGAATCTCCCAACTCGGCGCGTTTAATCTGGTAAGTTTTCGCTAGACGCGAAGCACCGCACAGTCATCAAGGAAATGTTCTCGGTTGCACGTGATACAGTGAAGCCACAATTATAAGTATACGTAAAAACGAGAAAAATGTGCGACGCGGATATTGTTGAAGGGGAAAAATTTTGGGAAATGGTGAGATGTGAGACAGGAATCAATTTACCGCTACACGTGAAAAAGATGATGCAGTTTAATGGCTTGGACCATCCAGTTGGTTTTGGGGGAATAACTGCAGAAACTATTAATGAAGTGGAGACATATGCAAGAGATGTTCTCAAAGATATATTGGATCCGAACGAGGATTTACAGCTTTGCTATGGTCCTTATCATAGAAATACTGACAAATTTCAGTTCAACACCGGAGAACGAACTATCATATTGAAACTTGTTCAGTTGCTGAAAGACAAACCCTTCGATTTTTGGAGACCTAGAAAAGAAAAGACTTCTACAATCGGACAAGAAAGAGTGGGGATAATGAAGCCATTAACCATGTCTGGTCACGAGAATATCGAACTCGAACGCAAATCACTTAGAAACAAAATAAAACATGTGGTGAATAGTTTTTGCGAAAAAGAGAATATCTTAGAACAAGGAGTTGTGCGACAAGTATCAGTGAACGACTTATCTGTTGTTGTTAAAGTGGACGAGCAGTACGAGAGGGAGAATTTACCTCAATCGTTATCGTACCGAGCAAAAATTCAGTGCATATTTTGTTTATCTCACACAGAGCTATCGAAAGTTCGAGCTACCTCGAAAAGTAGTAGTCGTTGGGTAGTGACAAATTATGAGAGACACTTGAAGTCTTGTAATAAGAAACGAAAAAGATCGCTAGCCACAGACACATCCACACAACTGACTAAAAGATTGAAAGAGGGCAATCAGCTCGAAAACACAGGTATTTTTATTCACTAGTTCAATCAAATTTAATTTAATTAATTTTTGCCGTTGATTACAAATAATAATATTTATTATAAGTTTATTATTAATATTTGTTATAAATTTAAACAATAATTTTTACATACTCTGCAAATTAAATAACATTAAATCGCTATGAAATTGAGGATAATTTTTTTAAATATAAATTTCAGAACCAAAACAAGTTATTGCGGAATTAGAACTGGGGAAACGTACAGAAATAGCGGAGACACTGCAATTTCCTTCCACAGGTAGTTCTATGTACCATTCGACTTAATCAATGAAAAAAGAAAAATTTTGAAGCGAAAAATTATGTAATGAATCGGCAATAAATGGATAATATCTTTTCTCTACCATTTTTTATATTTTTTTTGAATCCTAGAATCGAGTGCGAGGTTTAATCTACATATTTGAAATAAGTGCTAGATAAACAGCAGCTATTGGAGGATCTCCTCTATCATTGGAAATTACGTGAATTTCGTAGCTCAGACATATTTTTCTATGCAGTGACAAGCCGTGTTCTTACCATCCTCTTTTAGTGGTCCCGGTCGGTCCTCTTTTCAGGCGGTAGAATTTCAGGCGAAGGTAATACGACATGAGAGCAGAATTTGAATAATGATTTGAACCGTTGGTGAGGAGAATCAAGATCCTTTTGCCTAAACTAAAACCTAGTTGATTCCTTGTTTTTTGAATTGAGAAAATTAGTGTCATGGGTTCGGGCGAGTGAGATATAATTTGTCGTCGGAATTCCGAACGACTATACCTAATTGATTAGACGTTTATAAATTCCTATATCCGTATACTTATTTGATAATATTCTAATTGATTTCGGAATAGTTCTGTGCGTGTTTGAACACTACGAATTCTTTTGTCCATCGAATTGAGGAAGTTATCGTCGGGGTTATGGTTTAACAATAATCTTCGTTGTCACATTATACTGAACAAATTTATTCATATATTTGAGGTGCAATTTAACAATTTTACTCTATTTCTCGAGGGGCCATGCACTGCCAAATCTCGTGACACAGTGATTGCTGATTTCACGTGATTTCAGCTCGATTTCCAATGATTTCTTAAAGTCATCGATTGCATGTGATTGCATGAGAATTTTGCGGTGATTTCACGATTTCATATGATTTCTGTGATTTCAAGTGATTGCAACTGATTTTACCTATCCATGCGATAGGGTAGAGGAGAGTTAGGCTTAATTAATTCCCGGTGTCGAATAAAAAGCGGCAAAAGAGGTTGAATATAAGAATAATATAATTTTTCATGACAAATCTTATCAGTCAAAATTTCATGATTTCACTGATTGCATGCGATTTCCGTCGAAATCATCTGAAATCAGTGATTTCAATCTTTCACTCGACTTCGACCGATTTCATGGGATTTCACGTGATTTCCAGCATGATTTCATTCCACAGTGAAACAGTGATTTCAAGAATGAATAGCCCCTCGCTATTTCTTCGATAATATTTTCTTATTTCAGGTTTATAATCGATGGATATGGAATTGGCTTGGTTCTTCGCAGTATTTATTCAACTTCAATTGACGTTGCTGAGGAGTTACAGGGCATCGGACAATGTTTCACAGGTATTTAAATTATTTACATTCTCCTTTTTCGAACCGAATTCCCGCTGGTATCGAAACGGGTCGTTGCGCAGACATCACGAGATGCATGTGAACGGGGCGAAAACTGAAGTTAAGCGATTAGTGGCGATAAAAATAAATTTCGGCATAGATTTTTATATGGTAGGTTTATTAGGTCTAGTCATGTTAGAAAGGTTTGCTCAACCCGTGCTTCAGTTTTGTGATCTCATTGCTCGTGCCGGAGCTTGGAGCCATCGTAGATAACGGGGGGCGATCCTCGCGGGGCTCTATTTCGTTTGAGAAAGTTTTACAGTAGTTTTGGGACATGGTCAGTTCTCCACAAAGCCCAAGTTCCCTGTCGTACGGTTTTTATTGTACTTTTAACTCAATAATTCGTCCGATATTCACGGGGTAGGAAAGTATCTAGAAGTTGTACACACGTTTGTAGGGTGTATAGCGTCACACCTTCTAACTATAAATACGTACAGATGTATACGACGTTGGTGTAACGTAGCTTTTATGAAATATTATCAACAACCGATTGCCCACGCGCGATCGTCCGGACAAAAATTGCTTGGAATTTATCTCTCCTGTCTTAGAGCTGCTCGCAACGCTCATGATCGAGCTGGGTTTTTGTTCAACCCCTCAATCTGAATGTACCCAAAAAATTAATCATACTTTTTATTTCTCTTAAACTATCGACACACTTACTGGAAAATCTATGTGCGATTCAATCCTCGTCGGATCGTTATATTCGTTATATTCGTTATATTTAAGAAAAAAAAACAACCTGCTGAATCCAAGGGTCTGTAAAAGGTACGCTGAAAAGTTGAAGAATATTATCCGTGAAGATGGAAATTCCCGCAAACACGAAATCCTTTATACATCCAACTGTATATTATGTATAATACATACCGAATTATTACGAGTTGCGCATTGTAGTCTCCTGTTCAATTACTGCTTTCCCGAGAGCGAGTTGACCGGTCTTAGAAATTCCTCGAAGTGTTATTCGTTCACTTTAGATTACAGTTCGGGTCAGATTAACTTAGATTGTTGTCCGTCTGGTTGGGCAAGCACTCTCGCTCATTCAACGGTGCAACTCACATCAGCTGTATCTTGATCCGATCGTCAAACCGATCAATCGATTCATTTTTTATACATATTGATGCGACCCCTTCGTCAGCTGTACTATGTCATAGTTGATGAAACGTACGAATCGTCAAGATTAGGCTTTAGCCAACCTTTCATTATTTTCAATATTTTGCCGAGCAAAATTTGGCCTCTTCGTAGACGATCGTGCGAATGAAGATTTTTTAACTATTTAAATTCATTTATCTATCAGATTGAGGAAGTTAGTGTCGGGATTTTGGTCCAGGAATTAAATTACATTATTCTTTGTTATACTCTGAACAAATTTATTGATATATTTTAAGATTCAATTTTACAATTTACTTTATTTCTTACTTAGTTAATTTCTTATTTCAGCTTTATAATCGATGGACATGGAATTTGCCTAGTTCTGCACAGTATTTATTCGACTTCAAACCACGATGTGCAGGAGTTGCATGGCATTCAACAATACTTTACAGGTATTTACACGTTATGAATTAATTATCAGTCAACATAATATGATATAATATAATATAATATAATGTAATATAATATAATATAATACATTTGATATAATATTAGCAATAATATATTTTTACGAGTATATCATTATTGAGTATATATTATCATTATATGTCTTCTGTATGTCTCAGGTACTTGCTAATGTTCCCTGCTGCCGTATCTCCAACGCCGCTTCGGTTGCTGCCGCCGTTGGACGTCGTGGGAGCCCGGACTCCTTCTGTCCCCCGGGGGGAGTCCATCCGGGTTTTGAGGGGGTGTCCCCTGGGGCACAGCGTGGCCTCCCACCACCCCCGGGTCCCAGGGGATATAGTCCCCGGGGACGTAAGTCTCCGCTGAGGAGACTTACTTCCCTCGGGACTAGTCTTCGGGGGCGCAAGTCCTCGGGGAGATGTCCCCGGGAATCCGGCATCCCCGGATGTCGGATCCGCAGAGACATCTCCCCAGGGGACTAGCCTCCGAAGACAAGCCGGGAGAAGGAGGCCCCACCCGGACGCTCATTTTCTTGATATCTCTAGAGAACAAAAAACAGAGCGTCCGGGTGGGGCCTCCTTCTCCCGGCTTGTCTTCGGGGGCGCAAGTCCTCGGGGAGATGTCCCCGGGAATCCGGCATCCTCGGATGTCGGATCCCCAGAGACATCTCCCCAGGGAACTAGCCTCCGAAGACTAGTCCCGAGGGAAGTAAGTCTCCTCAGCGGAGACTTACGTCCCCGGGGACTATATCCCCTGGGACCCGGGGGTGCTGGGAGGCCACGCTGTGTCCCAGGGGACACCTCCTCAAGACCAGGATGGACTCCCCCCCGGGGGACAGAAGGAGTCCGGGCTCCCACGACGTCCAACGGCGGCAGCAACCGAAGCGACGTTGGAGATGCGCCCTGTAATACAAAGAGACAATAAGTTAACTTAATTTGTTACTAATGATATGACCTATCGTATAACTTAATGTATAAGTTATTGTATGATGTATATGATCATATAATATTAAATTAGAATTATATTATATAAATTAGTATTATAATAAATAGTAACAAAGTATATAATAATATATTATTGTTGTGCCTTATTGGCGTGTTCGATAAATTATATTATGGGCATGCATGAAGTTACTAAGTTCATTGGGTTATACTGGGTAATCTGATTTCATGAGAAGAAGTTTGAAAAAATTTTCTAAGGGGATGCAATTCATATTCTTGGGACACTCATTGATGGGTTTTACTAAGCACTCATAAAGAAAATAAGTTCATGAATTCATTCCTCTGCAAAAGAAGAACTTGTATGTCTCATGTGTTGCAGATCCATCTCAACTGGAAGAGGATGAAGGGAAGTTGATCGTCGAAAAGACTTGGTGATGTCCTGTTCCGAGTTCCAATCGATTGCCAGAACGAAAAAGTCGATGCGAAATCTGCAGACAACATTGAAGACTATGTCTGAGAGAAAGATCAAGCAATGCTCATTCACTGGAATAAAAAAAAAATACTATGTACAATTTGATTGACGATGTGACAATCGATAATGACTGTATCAACTTTGTATCCATGAGTTAGATCAATAAATTTGTTTCGTATTTTACAAAAAAGAAAAAATCGAGTAGAACATTATTTAAAAATCATCTAACAAAATTCCGAGAAAGTTTTCAGAACCTGGTTGAGCTCATTTTAATAATTACGGCTGATAGTACGGCTAATTGGATACGAGTTTGAAATACATTGAGAAATAGTCGCACAAACGACTTCAAAAATATTTCACTTATTTTGTTGGGGGGTTTCAAGGGGGAGGGCTTTCTTAGATGTTCTGAGCCCAGGAATCTATTAAATCTGCAAACCAAATTGATATATCTATAAAATTGATGACGTTATTGCCAAATTATCGCTGTGAGGAGAGAACAGATAAGAATATCTCGATGAGTTGAGTTTCATGTAATCAAAACCTCTGCGGAAAGTAAGGTCTTCGCATAAGAGCGATCTAGAACAGAATATTGTAGGAGATTCCTGACTCACTTATTATAAGTTGTAAGTGTGTGTCGCTGGATGACAATTTTGTCTGTCGACTAAGGCCAAATCTGGAATAACTTGACTATTTTCCTCACCATTTTTCGCTCGTGAACTAGTCGATCCTTCAGACTCGATGACCGACGGAAGATTTTCGCATAACGTTGAAGCCAGCAGATCTGGAGTGGGGAAAGCAAGCCTGGATCGAACCTGGAGTTTTCTTCTACTTCTATTTTCACCTTTGATCAAGTGTATTCTCTCTCTCCTTTCGTTATTTGTCAATGATTTCTGAAAAAAAGACGTTCTTCATACGCATCCACGCAAAAAAGTTTCCACAGTTTCAGTATACCTGACGAATGTATAAAAAATCGAATTCATATACGGATATGTTTCCAAACAGAAAATAATAACGTTATTAGATTGATGTAAGCTACCGTGAAAAAAGTGAAAAATCAAGGATATCTCGATGGAATTTGATTCGACAATAATTTAAAGGACGTATTCTTGTTCCCTGTGCGACAATACGTAGGATAAGCGTCGTGCGATTGATTTTGCTAATATGTACTTCAATTTTCACCCTGAAGAAACACCAAGTCTATGTATGTAAGAGCACCGAAGACTGTCTTTGTACATTTTTGCAGCGATTTTCAACAAAATCTGAGCAAAAAAACAACAAAGACGTCTTTATACATTTTCGCAGCGATTTTCGATGGAATCTGACCGAAAAACCACCAAGCCTATAGCCTTATTTTTTTCTCAAAATCTGGAAGAGAAGTTTGCATTTTTTTTTTAAGAGTTTTATATGCTATTCCTATGTATCTTGACCTCAGGAATCCGAATCTGCGAGCGAAATTGATTTATCTAATCAGTTGATCAAGTTATCGCTGATTTATCGATCTGAAAAGTGAAAAATCGGGGCTATCTCGATGGAATTTAATTCTTCAATAATTTTAACGACGTATTCATGTTCTCTGCGCGAAAATACGTAGAGAGAGAGTCCTGCAATCGATTTTGCAATTACTCTAATTTTCACCCTGAAGAAACACCAAGTCTATCTGTGTAAGAGCACCAAAGGCTGTAGTCTTTGTATATTTTTGCAGCGATTTTCGATGAAATCTGACCGAAAAAGCACCAAAGACAGTCTTTGTATCTACATTTTTTTTTACCGAGTTTTCTATAGTATTCTTATATATTTTACTCTACAGCGCTTAGTAATATGCGAGTCAAGGTTCGCTAACTTGGATTTATTTCAGAATTCTTTCTCATTTTTTCCAATTTCTTTTCGATTTTTCGATTAGGCGGTTGATAAAGGAGGCAGTTTATTAGTTCGTATAAAATCTGAAGGATGGTGCAATGACGACGATTGCCTTCTTTATTGGCCGCCTACTCCAGGCAACCTAACGGCGATGACAGGGGTGTATTGCGGGGATGTAAACAGTCAGGCACTCGCAGGGGCTTGGTGGGCGGAGCTTAATCAAAAATAATGCGCAAAATTCTGAAATAAATCCTAGTAAGCGTAACTTCTCTTGCATATCATTGAGCACTCACAGGATCTGAATAATATCGAGTAGTTATTTAGAAACATAAGTCAAATACGTTATCTATAAAATTGATCGAGTTAACGCGAATTTACCGTGGGAAAAAGTGAAAAATCAAGGATATCTCGATGAGATTTGATTCAAGAATAATTTGATCGGCGTATTCGTGTTCTTTACCCGAAAATATGGAGATAGAGTGACCTGCAAATGATTTTGCAAATACTTCGATTTTTACCCTGAAGAAACACCAAGCTGTCTGTGTATGTAAGAGCACCGAAGATTGTCTTTGCATACTTTTGAGCGATTTTCGATGAAATCCGAACGAAAAAACAGCAAAGACTATAGCCTTAGTTTTTTCTCAAAATCTGGAGGAGTAGTCTCCATTTTTTCTTGAGAAGTTTTACATGCTGTTTCTATGTATTTTGATCTCAGAAATCCGAATCTGTAAGCGAAATTAATTCATCCATCAAATTGATCAAGTTATCACCAATTTATCGATCTGAAAAGCGAAAAATCGAGGATATCTCGGTAGGATTGGATTCAAGATTAATTTGATCAGCGTATTCGTGTTCGCTACGCAAAAATGAGTAAAGAAAGCGTCCTGCAATTGATTTTGCAAATACTTCGATTTTTACCCCAAAAAAACACCAAGTCTATAGCGCTCGCTATAGCCTTACTATCTTTCTCAAAATCTGGAAGAAGAATCTACATTCTTTTTAAAGTTTTCTACGCTATTCTGATGTATTTCGATCTCAGGAATCCGAATCTGCAGGCCAAGTTGATTTATCTATAGAATTGATCGAGTTATCGCCCATTCATCGCTTCAAGAAGGGAAAAAATAAGGATTTCTCAGTAGGATTAGTAGCTCATGTTACTCGACGGATTTGTGTTCCTGAGGTCGAAATACATCAGAGGGGCGTCCTGGTATTGGTTTCAAAAATATTTCACTTTTTGCCTTAAAAAAACTCCAGCTCAATATACTCGACGGGATCGTGTTCCCTAAGTCAAACTATACACGCAAAAATCTCCAAATCTAGAGGGGTTTACCTCCGATATACACCGTACAATTTTCGTACACCCTTGTTCTCTTATCGACTAGTCTACTAATAATGTATCCGTTTGCTTCCGCGGTCAAAAAGTTTGTCGATTGTGTTCGTGCGCTATAAGAAAACGGGGGGGCTATTAATTGGATCGATTTGAGACTGAACTAATTCTTCTGTTGCGTGTAGGCGCAGGGATGGAAGGGGGGGGGGGGGGGGGTCAGATTCGCTCAATGTAGCAAATAATAATCTTCGCTTGGATAGCTATAAATACCTTGAACTCTCTCGCTCTCCCTCCTTTTCCTCCGAGGATGCAAATATCGAGGATTTTCGTAGCCGTTCGATGTCGCCGCTTCTGTTGCTTTGGTTATACTGTCGTTGCCTCAAAGACGACATATATCTCTGTTGAACGGATACCGACATAAATATCCGTGACTGACCGTTTTAAGATTGGCTGCCATCCGTCAGATCCGAACAATTAAAGCCCAAATTCATTATATCATAGACATTCAATATATGTATATCTATGATTATATGCAATTTAACGGATGATGAATTATTTATAATTCAATATCTCGAAACGAAAACTGATCGCGCTCAGCTTTATACCTCTTCAGAATTTGAATACTATTGTGATACGAGAAACTGCCAGTATTAGAATACCAGGAAAATAGCCAGTTGTGGTGATTTTGGTCCTCGGCTTGAGTTAGCCTGCGACCTTCATATCCAAATTAATTATGAGGACAGGACAATAGAGGATTAAAAAATAATAAATATCCAATTAACAGATATATTTAACTATAACCAATTTAAATATATTTAGCTGTTCGTTCTGTTTAAAGTTGATACGTACCTTGTATGTGTGTGTCTTGCCACTGATGTGGGAATCGGTCTGGTCGTGTGTGGTGATGTTTAAATGCGATGCGGATGTGTTAAAGGTTTTTAAATGGATTCCGTATGCAGAAAATATTGTGTTGTTCAAACTTGTCTTTATTGTAGATTATAGATTGTTTTTTTTTGGGGTGATAATTCGTGAGAACTACTTTGGTTTATTTTTTCGATAATTATTAAATGTATTGTTAGAACGGCTCGAGCGGTTATTCAGTCGCTAACGCGGAATCAAAGCGGGTTTGGTAGTGAAGGGCGAAATCAAAGAAGATGATAATTCAAATTCAAATTAAAGGCAAACAAATCTGCACAAAATAAACTTTAAACCGATAATTATGGGCAAATGCAAAATAACCATATGGACTAAATGCCAGGGAATAAATACAAGGCCAATAAATCCCAATAAATAAATGCAGGGCCAATAAATGCAAAGAAATAAAATGTTGGGAAAAATGCTATACTTGAAATGCAGTGGTTTGTCAGAAGTCAGGCTTAAGACTGACGAGCATCGCTGTTTACAAAATGAAAATCATAGTCAAGGAACAAACACTGTGACAAATAATTGAATATAATTTGGGGGTAGGTTATAGGAGGCGAATATAAATCAAAAGGGCATAGCCCGGCAATGTTACAGTATTTTTTTTTTTTTTTATACCGAAGGTAAAAGGTATTTTTACACGTCGTTATGTTAAGATGTTTAGTTCTTACAATTAGAGCGAGCTCGACCTTCTGGATCAACACCTTCACAACACGTACCTTATTCCGTAGTGCTTTGGCCGGCCGAATCCACCTGTTCTTCCCCACTCTTCTTTCATTCTCTCTTGTCTCTCTCTCTCTCTCTCTCTCTCTTACTCTCTCTCTCTCTTTCTCACTACGCCAGTTGTTACACAGTGAAATTAACCAATTAATTATTTTGAATTTCTTTGTTTTATTATTAGTAAATATGTAATACACGAATATGATGTTGCATATGCATATTCACTTGAAAAATGAATATTTCTGCTAATTATTTTGTGAACTTATCGGCGGAAAATATTTTACTTCCAATAATTGAACTGGAATTCTAGATATACGTCAGATATCGAGATGTCTTACTTTTTTGCTTATCGAAGTGATTATTTGACGATAACTCGATCATGTTGATAGATAAGTTCATTTAGTTAACAGATTCAGATTCCTGATCTCAAATACATATTAATGCCAAAGATAAAAAAATTAAATTTCATTTTTGGCCCCCAAATCGAGATAATAAAGAGATTGAAAAGAATCTCGGTACAGCAAAATGTTTGTTCTGAAACTGGTATCAACAATGTACCTCCCTAACATATAGTCTTTTAGTTAAATCCAACGATCACTGTGTCAAACTGTTGGAGTTGTGATAGGCAAATCACGATGAAAGGGTACTTTTATAGTGACCTCACAGGAGGAAAATAATGTTTTGTTATCTATAACTCCTCAATTGTGATATTGTTCATGATAACGACGCATGTTTGAGAGAACTAATGTAATTAAGAGATCCAAGTCTGGCAGCCAGGCAGCCAATGCACAACTTGATTGTGTATTATAAGCTTTAGATTACTCATCACTAGAAACTTACATATTACAGATTGCGTCAGGGTAGATAGTACTTCACTGTGTGAGTCTAAGTTACCGCTGATGTAGCTCACACACAAATAGTATCACAACCTTTGTCTCATTCCCCTGGAGTCATAGTATGCGCAGCTGATAATAACATATCGTGAATATCCTTAACATAGGAGACTTGGGAGCGAACAGTCATTAGAAATTGTGGATAGGTTAGAGCTGGGCCATCCTGCCCAGAGACAGCCTCTGTCCTATTGGGAGCAACAGAGATCGGAAGATACCTGAGAGAGCTTGAGTTTTGCGAGAGACATTCGATGGATGTCTTCAGATGTAACTCTATCTGGTCACATATCGAGTAGAACTCTTCTGCATTCTTGTCAAACCTGTATTGTACCGGTAGGTCAATCCCTTTGTAGGTACCAACATCAACAAGACTATTTTGATGAAGTGTTTGAGCAGCTGATTTGAGAGCAATAGCAAGCGAGTCTCTGAGCGGGCCCACGAGAGACTTTACTTTTGATATATTGTCTAGTTTCTCTTGAGTGTGTTGCTGTTGTTGCGGCTGTTGTTGTTGCTGAGGCTGTTGTTGCTGCTGTTGTTGTTGTTGTTGCTGTTGTTGCGGCTGTTGTTGTTGCTGCTGTTGCTGCTGAGTCTGCGATATCTGAGGGTTAGGTTGAGGCATCTGACCCATTCCCATCTGTCCAGGCTGCTGAATTTGTGAGATATTCATGTCGACGTAACCCTAGAACGGAGAGTACACGTCTCGATCGAAATAATGTATTTCCTCGGTTGATTTATCCCACTGAATTTATCCACAATATATAGTAAGCAATGTATGACAACAAATCAGACGTGAATCAGAATAACGAATCGGTCACAGTAGGTTACAGCATTGCACGCTGTTGCACGGCGATTTCAATAACAGAATCACCACAGTATAGGGAATATGAATATATATATGTATCATATTCCCTATACTGTGGAATCACCGTCTACACATTTTTGACTCCCCACTCCGAATTGCACGTAGTACGCAAAAGCGGAAAGAGATGCTCCCCTTCAATCAACAGAACAGGCATTGAAGGCGATGGATTGGAATTCAGAAAAAAAAATTCATCAGGCATCTTCTTATCTCTTCGTTTATTATTTATTATTAATCATTTTGCAATACAATAATTAAGTCTGTTTATTCGTTTATATAGCATTGTGAGCCTAATTCTAGGCACGCACATATTAGCTACTTAACATTACTTCTGTTTATAACTATAGACAATCATTTTTTTTTCAACTTACTCCTTTCGCATATCATTTTATTATAACTGTTAATGTGACATTTATAACTAAAGTTCGTATAAAAAGCGTCGTTAATCGTACCAACAATAACTGTACTAGAGGTATAATTTAAATAATAAGTAAACCTTAAAAAATTATTTATTATTTATATTTTTTTTCTGTGATATCTAACGCGTCAACTAGAACCTAATATAGATATCGCTTATCATAGGCAATATGCAGTATTAGTTTTTGTGCAAATACTGTATTTTTTCAACTAATGTACTGACAATAATTTACATCGATTACTTACAAAACAAGATTAATACATTTTAATTCATCGTACCGCAATTGTGGTCGTTATTGTGATTGTAAAAGATTATAACTTGCTCCATACATTTCATAAATCATTCACTCAATACAATGTGACTATTTCAATATCAACATCTCACGCACTGAAAAGTAATTATTCATGTCAGTTATAGGTCCATAAATTTAGAGAACGATCGAGGATTACATTTGGAATTTGAAACATGAACTGAAGGAAATTTTTCTTGCAGATGATTTAGAGTAAGGAGTAGGCACTTGTTATCTTGATATAGATGAACAAACATGGAAAATGCACTGCAAGATGAATCTGGAATAGAATCAGAGGCATCTAGTATCACAAGCACTACCATTTTACACTTTTCAGATCTTCTGATAAAAAGAGTGCTCTTATTAATAGGATCGTTGGAGTCAAGACTGCGATGCTATCACATATACCGTGGTTTTCTCGTCAGTAAATATCTGCGGATTGTAATGACGTTACTGCGATTTGGATAAGACATTCGATACACGACAGAAATGGAGTATTTTCCTAACATTTTTTACAATACTTAAACATAAAAATTCAGGAGGTATGGAGAAATCACATTGGTTGCAGTTTGTGATTGTACGCGCAAGTCGATAAAAATCAGGATTCATTCATTGAATTCGGATAATAGTTTCTGGAGCACTCTTTTTACAATGCTAGTTATAACGGTAGTGAATATCGGTAGCATAGGCTTGTCGCATGCCCTATTTGTCCAAACGAATCATCAAAGGTCAACACATTCTAAGAGTCCGTTTTTACCGTAACAACGTATCTCACAAAAATTATACATTACGGTTATTTTGTTTTTTTTTTTATTGAAAAAAAAAATGCACACACATGCTAGATACTTAAACTATATGATCTTGAATTATGTTTTACATAGTGATTCTTTATACAAATACGTAAAACATTTTTTTTTTTTTCAAGAACACATAATATTCATGAATTGGTTCTCACTCGTTATGTAAATTACATTTTCTCGTCACGCTCGCTTCTAATGCCATTTTAAGTTTCAACAGGTCTGTATAATCACATCTTAACTAATTATTATGCTTGTTCAGCTACTTTTAGAATTCTACGTGACACCAGATTCAAAATGTTTCTCTTGTACATGTCATAGTATATTCTAAAATTAAGGATTATTTTTATTAAGTCTCATAATGAATGCATCTTATGTATAATTTCACTTTACAACTTTAAAATACTGACAAGCGAATACGATTCAGAGAATTCTCTATGCAGTATATGAGAAGACAAAAAAAATTAATTAAAAAAAATACTCAATAGTGGAATGGCATCTCACTCTATACCAGTGTATTTGGATTATTCTAACATTTCTTTTATAGTAATCTTACAGTTTTCCTATGAGTTAATACAATTTCGTAATTACCTATTATTTCGCAAAATATTTTTTTCATTCCTGCAGTATTTTTGTGCCTATAATACAATTAGAGACCCGTTTAGACAAAAAGTTTTTGTAATCTAAGTACAAGGACCATTGTGGTGTTTTCAATTTTGCTCCATCTGCCATGAAAAATGTTTGAGCGGTCATTACGATGAACGGTTATTCTGTCTTTTTGAACTTGCAGCGTAAAAGAAACTCTTTCAACAGATCTGACGCTAACGTCGTATTCGATGAATTTTGTTTATCCAAGAAACCTTCAACAAAAATAATTTAGTGCAACTGTACTTCTTATCCGCCAAGTCAAGTCCCTTTGGTAACAAGATCAATAATGGAACAAGTAAATTACATCTCTTTAGTATGTAATCTTGTATTTTTATATTCATGTGAATTATCAGATAAAGTTGACGAATTAAAAGAAACGCCACAGACTTCCAGGCAAGCAAACCATTTTCTGATAGAGTGTTTATTGGGACAAAGAATTTTTCCGACATTTCCATTCAAATTAGATAATGAAGAGAAAATACTTTAAGGAAGTGACGATCGAGCTTTGATAAAATTACATCAACTCTTTAAGAGATAAATAATGTATTGACGCTCCACACAACCTGCAACATATACATTCGAATTCATAAATACTGTATATGAATGAGCACGCAAAGGATTTTCCATCTGAAATCCCACAACACGGAGAAAAGATAATGTTCAACAAAATACGAATATATCGCGATAAAATTAATCTCAACAATTTTTAACTGTTTTACGCAAAAAGAATCAAGAAACTCTGCTTCGTACAGAAAAACTAATACCCTACTAGATCGTAAACCGTGTGGAAATATCGTCGCAGTCTGTTAAAAAAAGAAATATCAAATAGAATGCATCTTCTAGCGGAAATATTCCTCAATTACAATATGAAGTCCAACAAGAAGCTTGATATTGGCCACAATCTACAGTTCATAATCTGTGAAGATATTAATCTTTGTTAATATTGTTCATCACAGCTAACCAATGTGCATACAAATGAAAGTGAAATATCATCGAACGTGAATTTTAAAGTCTCAGGTGCGGTATTCATGGATCCTGAAGACTTAACAATTATATGAACTTCCGATTGATAATAATTGATGATGGCCAATTAATAATGACTCTGTGGTATAAATATGTAGTTAAAACAAGCGCATAGAACACATTTCATTATGCATTCAGCTGATGAAAACGGGATTTGTGAGATCTGACTTTCGCACTGGGATCGAGTCTGCGTACGATGAGGGGATCGTGAGTAGATCCAATAAGTTTGTTGAACCTCGACTATCCGTGTAAAATTACGATTAAATAAGATTCTTAAATATTCGTAAAGTTGTCATCTACATGCATACCTAATATTATTATTATTATTATTTTTTTTGTTTTGTTAATATTACAAGAATTTTACAAGAGCGCACAATTTGTAATAACAATATTACTAAACAATCATAGATATCTGGACGATAGATAATGTAATTATACATTTGGTGAAACCTTACATTGGACTAGTAATAGAAGTGTGCAAAACTGTTACAGTTATTGCGCGAGCGAGCTGAGCCTCAGCTGTGCGTGGGTGGTGGAGGAGGTGGCACCCCGGTTATCTCTGTCCAACGCATTTCAAAAAAGCTACGCATACCATGTCCAGCTTTGCCCACAGGACTATCATCTTCGTTGAATACTTCGCAATTTATGAACATTTGCCTGACATCAATGCAAAATTCTTCTCTTGATTTGTATCTGAAATAAAAACAAATAATTTCATTAGGATTTTATTTTTACATCCAACGAAACCTGATTCAATTTTCACCCTATCAACTAATTGAAAGATCGGTTTCGTTTTATCTTGTTGATTTTTTACAACTAGGCGACTCAACCTTGGAACGATTGTCTCATAAATATTCGATGGAAGTGTACTTATGAGGCTATAAATCGAGTAGACTTGGTGAAAAAAGAGCGTTTGACACGTATCATTTTTAAGTAGTTGCCAGTAAGTTGTTTTATGGACATAGTCTACCGAGAGTTAAACTGGCAAGGTACATACATATATACATGTAGTATGGAAATTCAAAATACTCATAAGCTGGTTGAAAATAGGTAGATATTGTTGTAATCATGGTGCTATGCACTTGGGTTGCCTATTTGTCTGATATACGATTGCTGATATTATTTGGCACCATTTTGAAGCAAGCGTCAAACAGAGTCCTTTAGTTATGACGTGAATGAAAAATATCTTAACTTACGCACAGTCCTGTAATTTTTTCTTAATGGTACTGAGATCCATTGGAGTCTTAATAATTTTCTTATATGTTGGAAACTGTTTTGTGTTTACTGGCAATAAAAAAGGCCACGCTTCATCCTGTTGTTCTAATTGTTCTAGTAAAATTTTACATGGTGCCAATTCTCGTTGCTGCTTTTTCGTCAGTGCTCTGCTATTGCCTTCCTTGCGAGGTGATGCTGTTGGCGTTGGTGGTTCAGACGAACTGACATCTTCGACATGGGTGTTTGATGCTGTTGACGGAGTTGGACTGAAAAAGCAATGGAATATTTTTCTACCTATTATCCAAGTGCTTTCTATACTTTGGATTTGTTAATCAAGTATTATACCTAGTTGGAGGATGGTCGGAACTTTCACTATCCCTCGTTGCCCCCTTGGCATGGCTTCTTCGACTGCTGTTGCGTTTTTTTGGTTGTTTGCTGTGACAGTTGGAACAATACCACTTTCCTCGAGGCACCTATTAATGGGAAAACTAATGTAAGTCCTATTGCAAAATTATTTCAATATATCAACATGCTTTTGAGTGGTTAGTAGTTCAAATACAGACGGATGAATTTTTTCATTTCCTCACCTTAGGCATAACAGGATTGTGGCAGTCGGTGTGGTAAGCTCTGGGGCACAATTCGCACAGGACTAAATTTTTCCCCATTCGTTTACCACAGACCAAGCAGTTTCTTTCACCCGTTGCTTTGTTCATACACTCATGGCAGTACCTGAAACATCGATGTACTCAGATCACTGCAGACAAGCTAATCATAGAATAAATCATGTGGCAAAATCCTTTCACATGTTCGGGCATAGACTTTCTAACATTGTTATTAGTAGAATTTTTATATTGAGGGTGCCTACCAGTCACCATCAGGAATGTTTTCCATTTTTGGACGGAAGCAGTAAGTATGGTATCCACGATCACAGCCATCACACAGCAGTAGTTTGTCTTCATTGTCACCGCTATGACAGAACTGGCAGTTCTGAAAACGAAAAATTACTCGAAGATCAGAAACATGCGTATGGATAGTTTTTTCCCTATTCAAGATTGTGCTGGTTAAATATATATACGTAGCGAGTTCTATTATTTTCGAGTCTTATGCAACATAAATGTATTTAATGGCTATGCATACACAGCATAAGAGCTGGATGTTCCGTGAAATATAGCCCTTCTGTGAAATGTGGGACCTAAATCAAACCGACTATTTTGAAGACTTAAATTGAGTGATCTATGGTTTGAAGAAAAATATTTATTTAACATGTTGCGAGATGAGTACTTCGAATGATATTAACGAGAAAGCGGATGAACTTGATATTCTGAAAATATTGAAAATAATATGAGATGATCAATGATTTGGAAAAATAAATGATAATCAGCACAATCTGAAATTATCGAAACGCTCTTCAATACCGCATTAAAAGCAAGCTGACATGCTGAGCATTATAGGCAATACTGAAAACTAGCTTGAATAAACTGGAATGCAGTCTCGAAATTACATTAACATTCACATTAATCACAGACTGTTTTGTAAGTATAATTAAGAGAATTTTTGATTGAAAAATTAATGAGATGTGAAATTCTGAGATTTATATTCGATTCAAAGCAAAAAAAATTCAGCAGAAATTAATCAATAGAAATCCACATTATAAAAATTAGTACAATCAAAGGTCGATATGGTAGTGACAACATTTAGGTGCTCAAAGTAATTAGAGGATGTTAGGTCTGAAGTTTAGAATCAGTTGCTTTGAGACGACACAAATTAGCGCATGAATTTTATCCCCTAGCATTAAATTATGTTTGAGGCAATAAAAGTGCGAGCAAATATCAAAGTAATTGCAGGTTGCAGTTTCAGCATTAATTATGTACAAAAAAGCAAAAGCAAATTCCAAGTAAAACAGTAAGTTAAAAAATTGCGACTTTATACTGTGTGCATAACGTTCGATTAACCCATTATAAGTTGACAGTATAATCGATTGGAATTATATTTTCAAAATAATTTTAAAAAAAAGTAGGTTTCGAATTGGAGTACAAGTGAGTCATAAATTATGGATTCTGCACCAGACGAGCTGGAGTGAAGTGAAAAAAGACTCTTATGCATAAATTTAAATTAAGTAAAAAACCAAAAAGGAATCCAAACTAGTAATAGTTAGCGACAATACGTAGGTGCATGAATTTGCGTAGTTCCAGAAAACAAATTGAAATAATTTTGGAGGACTTAGTAACAGATCATATGCAATCAAACTACACTATGAAATCGTAAAAAAAAAAATGAAATAAGGCACATAAATTCAGCACTGCGTTGGTAGCCAAAAATTCATGCTATTATTTTTAAAAGTTTGATGTGTTGTCTGTGGTTTGACCAGTAGAAACTCTTAGCCTCCATTGTTATTTTCTCTATAGGTTTCGAAGTAGGATGTTTAGATAATTGCGTGAATGAATGTGAACCTCGGTTATGTATGATACCTAGGCAGGATTACCATAATTATCAGCGTGATGTAACTTTTATGATACAGTATACACATTTGAATACACCGAATATGAAAATAATGCTTGCTTGTAATATAATGTGTAATATATGTTTTTTGAATTCCACTTTCCTAATGACTTTTTGTAACATCGGAAAATCGTATTGTTCGTTCTTATACCTGAATAGACCCAAGTACAGAGCTAAAAGATGGCAAGCCACAGCAAGTAAAGGTATATCAACAGAATAATATCCGTCTGATATAAATTGATGAAAACATCACTTAATAAGTCAAATTCATTGGATTCTATAAAAAAAAAAGCCATGCTGATCGTTTCTGTGAGAGGTTTATAATCCAAACACCAGCAAGCATATAGAACACAAATGAATAAAGTGGCTCGAAAGAAACACAACATGGTTGATCACGAATCAAAGAGCTATAGTCTTTCAAAATATTTGCACTGAAAATATCCTGGTATGAGAAAAGCTTTTATTGAAATGCAACTTTATGGATAGAAAGGCTAGTTAACAATAACACGTAACATATCCATAAGAACACATGCTCACAGTCTTGATTAATCTCTCATTTGTCGTATTTAAGTTGCTGGTATGAATATGGTACACGCTATTGTGAACCAGGCTAAAAATATAAGATGACGTGAAATCATAGCTTTTATATCACGCCACTAGTATTTCTGACATTGAATGAGATGAATATGACTTTTAAGTATTCGTAACATGTATACTGTAATTCGCAAAAAAATTTCCGCAGATTTTTAGTATGAGTAGGCAAATATTTCAGGTATCCGAATATGTTTTAAATACATGAAGACTTTTAGGAATTTGAATATTTCGGATACCCAATGTAATACGCAAACAGTTTTCCAATCAAGTCAAAATGAAAATAAACATCTATTACCTCCACCCTCGTGAAATTAAAAACATGAATTTATCATGCCAAAGAACCACTTGTACAAAGGTTTTTATTGCACACCGGATGAGAAGTCAGAAACATTAAGCCTTAGTGGGTATGCGAATACTCTTCCTACTCAAAGTCTCCATATTTTTTTAAAATTTTCTCACATATCGGATCATTGATATACAATACAAGTTCAAGTGTCATTACACTGACTTCGGATGCCCTTCAAGGTAGAAGAAAGAAAGAATGAAAAGAGAATTCGGTTAGTAAGTTAGTGCGAATACCCACAGAGGCCTGAGTAGTAGTCAATAGCTGATTGTATTGAGTGGTAGCTTTGAGTGAGACGCAGCGGTTTCGCAGCATGATGCAGACCGAGTTTCTAGCTGGTGTTAGACTCACTGCCTTCATGATGCTTTTGTCCCAGGCGATGCTCGCCTCCAACATGTACAGCGCCATTGCCAGCTGTGCCGACGTATGTGCCCTAGCAGTAGCCTCTCGCCAGTTATTGAGACCCCGCGGGGTGGTTTCCTCAATAGGTGGTGGCCCGAGAGCATTTGAATCTGAGTTGTTGACATTTGCATTTGTTGCAGCTGCCTGCTCTGCTTTCAAAGCTGTTAGATTTGGGTCTCCGGTGCTGCAATGTAGAACATTATGATATGCAAATGTGATTGTCAACAAAACTGTTCATGTTGATATCTAACACAACGCGGAGCTTGCGTTTTTCCCCAATCAAGATTAAGTTCACTATCAGATTTGATCGATTGGATACGATAATAATACGGTCAAGCGTAATGTTAATCTGCTGATTCTCAAATTTTCTGAAAATCAATCAAATACATGATTTTGTGCGCTATGTGACTTACCAGATACCAAGGGGCGGTTTTAGATACCTCCTCTCAATTGCTGCCTCTAACGATAGTAACCTTTGCCTAGCTTGTTCAACAGCACTGACTTGGTCCATTTCATTAATTTTTTCCAATTCATCGGCTTCATCCGTGCCAGATCTTGGTGGAAGTTTCCACCCTTTAACTTGCATGCTAGCATTTGCAACTTTATCCTCGAGTGCTTCAACTTGTTCTAATAGCTGAGCATCAACGCGTAAAGCTACTTGTTCGCTCCAATCGTCGGGCTTATCTGGTCTTGGAGTAGGAAACTGTGATTCGTCTCCATCGACTTGTAAATTCGTAGCTCCAGTATTACCAGGGTCGACATGAATTTTGCCAGTTATAGCTAGGAAAGATTCCATCACTGCCCAAGTTGTGCGCTTCAGTTCTTTTTCACGTACACCCCGAGAGTGAAGATTCTCCAATAATGCTTGGAACGTATCAACATCTGATACCCTCCACCAACCGTATCGGAGTTCTGGTTAAGAAATACAATCGGTATTAAAAACAATTGTTACAACATGGCGCGAAAAATGAAGGCTACACAAGAGAGAGATGAGTAAAGCGACAGATATCACTGAGCCATTGTGTTCTGTCGGAATATTTCACCTTCGGGAACAGGTTTTGGATCACCAGCTGGGGGCAATCCGTGGACTTTTAAATGTTCTAGTTGAGCAGCTTCATCCTGTGTAAGCACCAGAGGTGCTGGGCTGTCACACCTGTCATAAGGTGGACTAGAAGGCGGAGGAAATACTGGTATCCTGAGTTCCGTTGTCTCAGCTATCCCAAAAATTGTCTTTGTGCACGAGCCGGGCGTATCACAAGTTTCCCGAGGAAAAATGGAAAACCAAACAGGCTCAGTATTTCCACCTAAAATTGCATTGATGATACCAATTAGTTGTCAGTGATGTGAAACTTTAATGAAATATTTTACGTTAATTCCTGTCAATGATACAAATTCGAAGTATACACATGGAAAGAGGAGATAAAATTATACCTCGACTATATTCTATGCAGAATTTCAAGTACTATGAGATGCAATTATAAGTGTTTATAACATTTGTTTTTCAAAGGCATATTCAACTTCAAACTCACCACAAATGAAAGTTCCATTCAATTCTTTGCCGTTTGAGTAATGCGAGTTATTTACGTGATTACATTTTTCTCCATTTGGTATAGTCTCAATGTTCTTGTCTTCCATAGTTTTTTTTGTAACAGAGCTAGTAATTTCTTCGTCTGTACAATTTTCTTCATTTTTCAATTCTTTGCTACAAACATCAACGGTTTTTCCTTCAGTCTCTTGTTTAATCTCTTCAGATGTAACATTTGTTTTTGCATCAGATTTAATACTGTCCGTATTTGTTTTAACTTCAATCTTCACACTCGCTACTTCGTCCTTCACAGAATTCTGAAATTCTGTTTTACAGCTAACTTCGTCCACTTCCATTTTAACTTTATCCTCTTCCGATTTGATGTTGATATTCTCAATTTTCTCAGAGCTAGGTTTATCATCTGTCATCGTTGGCTTGGATAACTCATCATCAAGATCTTTCGTTTCCTCTGTTGTACTCGCTATCTGCATCGTGGTATCCACATCTGGAGGTTTATAATTTGCATCTAAAACCGCTTGCACGTCTAGTATTTCTGGTTCTGCACTTTCCATTGCCTCGATGTAAATACCACCCGCGCACGGTAATTCCCAGTATCTTCGCCAGTATCTGTCCTGTCCAAGTACATGAGCACGTAACTGTTTCGATGAACCGTTCAATTTTTGGAGTTGTTCTTCTGAATGCTTCAGAAGTCGATCTAGTTTTTTCCCGAGCTCCTCTCCTGATAGATTCTTATCCTCTTCCTGCTCAATTGAACGTTTCGAATTAATGAAGGCAAAATTGATCATGACCTAACTTTTCTACGAAATGTTTACTATCCTTTGAATCGATTCAAAATTGACAGAAAAAACAGAATTTGTATAATATTTTATACTAAAAATTGATTTCTCTACTATAGTTCAATAGGGAAAGATTGTTTTGAAAAATATAATATATGGAAAGAGATTAGCGTTTTTAAATTACCTCTTCTGGTTGGGTGCCTTCGCTTTCATTTTCTGACATATCTTCGACCTCATCCTCTTGGTGTATTTCGTCTAAAGTAGGCGTAGTTCCAACGGCCGTTGATGTTGTGTTACATTCTTCATCACCTTCTTTTTTCTCTATAGTGATGGTATCACCAGACTTATTCACTATGACACCAACAGCTTCCATTCTCACCTTTCTGTTGTGTAATTGTCTGAGTCTGGAATGAAAGAAAACTTGGCACTGAGATCTGAACATACTTATATTGTGAACAATTCTCGATAAAATGTTTGGCCTGATATGATATGAAGTAACTTATGAGAAAAGTTCTTACTTTCTGATCTTGGTATCTAGAACAAATCTATCCTTCTTCATCTGTGCTAAAGTTTCTAAGCTCCCCTCAATTTGTTTTATCACAGCCTTGTTTTGAAGCAACTCGTTGCACAAAAATGCAAGCATTTGCGCTTTCTCGGTTGGATTTAAAGCTAGAAAAGGTTTGTCCCTAAGTTTTTCAGACATCTTCCAGGTCTCATTGCTATGCAAATGTTCGTAGAACTGAGCATTCTTTCCAGAGCATGATGAGTTGTAGTCCCCCCCATTTTGATGATGATCAGCAAATTTTTTGTCTCTCTCTCGTTCCAAACAAACACCAGTTAGAGCTTTAACTTCGCCAGTGGCATTTGCATATAAATAAATCCTTAGAACTTCACTGATATTCGCGTGAGTTATGTCAGCTTGTCGTAGACTTTGTCCTAAGCCTGTAGTGTGCCGTGCTGGTTGTGGAATACCGGGATCTTCTATTGCACAAACTAAAAGATGCGTCATCACAGACAATAATTCTTCCTCAGCTTCTTCATCGTTCAAGAGGGCTAATTGGAGACTTTTCAGGCTTGGCAGTGACTCCATATCTATTGAAAAATGTTACCAAATAATTTCAGTCGATACTTGCGAATCAATCAAATGTGATAACAATGAATTATAAAATATATGAATTCCAATATGTATCGAAGATTCTAACTAGTTTCAACAAGGTCCGGCTCATTGTTTAGACGAATTCAATCAAATTTCAAATAGCACCGTATCATTCGAAAAAAGAAATGTTGAAACTCACCAAAACCGAGTGTTTCGCCAAAATTATGCAGGAATTCAAATACCATGACAATATCAGCAAATGCCTGGCCCGCTAATTTCAGTCCTGGTATCCTATTTAGTTCTGGCAGTAATTTTTGATCTGAAATTGAAACGAAAAAAATTAAATATGGAATCAGTCTGTTACGTGTAGAGATAGATATAAGTGAGAATTCAAACCTGTCAATTCCATATCTTCGACAGGTTTCCTGATTTGTTCTATAAGTTCCATTTCGAGCTTTCTCTGTTCAGCACGTTTTTCTTTGTTCGCAATTCGTTCGGCTCGGGCCTCTAATCTCTTCTTCTCTCGTTCTTCCATTCTCCTACGATTCTCCAACGCCCTCACCAATGCCATATGTTGTCGTCTCCTCTCTCTCTCCTGAGACATTACGAATTTTATTCAGTTTTACACCCTATATTTGGTTTGAATACCACTTGAACCATTGAATGTAGCAGGGGAAAATAATTTTAGTTGTTAACTGAATCTTAAGAATCAATAACCATATATCAAGAACCATTTATCAAAAACCATAAGCAGTATACCATTGCCTATAGAATGCCGTAGCCGTGACAAGTATAATCTTACTCTCACATCGCAAACAAAAGTTAATGTTAAAGTTACTGCTATAATACTTTTGCCTTGATAGTCAAATGATCAAAGTATCAAGTAATTGGAAGTTAACAGAGGTAAATTTTCTCCCTATTGAGCACAGTAAAGAACATTTTTTGGAACTTCTATTTGAACAGTGATAACTATAACAGGGCAATCAAACTTGTAACTCGAACGAAAATACACCGATTACATCGCTCGCAGTTGGGGTGTATAAAGTTGAGTGTTATTGTACCCACGATCAATCAATAAATCCAAAGGTATCATAAAACTATGCGTGATTCTCAAAATCTATGCCGAGATGAGTCTGTTCAAGTATCGACCCAGTTCTATGTCTTTTCACACTCACGTTCCCAGTAATAGCCGGATAAAATATTGTAAATCATACCCATAATTTAATTTGAAGTGTATCAAAGCTATTTCACATTGACATAGTATCGCATACCATAAAATAATCCATACTTTGGAATAAAAGCAAATCATGTTATAACTCAACAATCAACCATAGTTGATCTGGAGGTTGATATGTGTTCCTGTTCATGCTGCAAACTCATGACTCTATGCATCGTGTAAAGCGAATGCACATAGTTTGACCTTTATATAAATTAGTTTACCGACAATGAAGACAGCGAGAAATAAGGCATCAATGAGATATGTAGTTGACATTGCTTGATTTACAGTTGCAAATATGTTAGTCACGAGTTCTCTGATATGAGAAGTATGCATAAAAAGAATTTCGTCGTGATGAGAAAAAGAACTAGAAATTATTATAAAATATATAGAAATTAAAATAAATAATTATGATATAATCGACGTAACAAGTTATTGAAACAACCAAAAACAGAACAAGAAAATTAATGAAATAAAATCGCCAGTAGAAACTACTTGAGAACACAAATGTCTACCGAGAAAAGTAAGTTTAGTAACTACAATATATCTGTCGGTTTGCCCCCTTTCTTTTTTCAACTATTTAATGGAAAATGTATAGAGTACATGACTAGAAAATGATTTTGCAAAAGCAGAACACATAACACCAAGCAACACAGATGTGCAACTAAACAAATTCGGTAATCTGAAAAACAATTAATTGTTCGAAGATATTTATGTTTTGATGATCCATCAAAAATGGAATGCGATACGATGAAAGATGATGGGGCTGATATTTGATATAACTGATTTTCTTTTCATGTTATAAAATACATATCTTCTTCCAATGGGAAATATACATTTCGGAAACTGCATAAAATATCTCAGTCAAATAAATGGGCAATTACTGATAAATGGATCTTGAAATACTTGTATTTAAACTTGTGTTATTATTTAAGTGTGGAAAAAGCATGAAGGTTGCAATATTATTTTGGGCGATTCGGTCAATCGAATGCTGAATTACTGGATTTTGCAAAACTGACTTCCACAGCAGTGCTTATTTGTTACACGATCTGCACGATCGGCAGTGATGATAGTCATGTACCTTCAATTTGAAATATACAATACTGACTGGTGCATTGAAGTGAGATATCTTATGACGAGAAAAGAGTGACAAAATCTATTTTCCGCTCCAATACAGTAATGCTCATCCACTGCTTATCCAATCGATTCAGATCACGAGCTGATTTTTTTTTTCTAAATGTTGAGTATGTAATCACCGGTAAGCGTGGGACGTATTTATGAACGTATGAAAATATATTAAAAGTGTAACATATTGAAATGAATGTATGCAACAGACAGAAGCTTGGAAGCTAGTATAGGAAAGTTGGTGTTGAACATTTACTTATGTTGCTTCAAGATATGAGTTGAATTTAAAGTTCATAAGAAATCAACTGGATCTCTTTCAATTCTGTGATAATTGTTGAATAATGCTATTTAACAGATGATTATAGTTTTTTTTTGTACAATGAAATTAAGATGAATTACAACAAAGCACATTTTCCATAAAGCTCAACCTTTCATGTAATTATCTCGATGTGTTAGTTGACACAATGAAGCGATGATCGTGATTAAAGTAGAAAATGAATTTCGAGCTAGCATGTATCGAAGCAAATAAATATATTTGAGTAACAGCAAATCCTCGTATCAAATTGTATCGTCATACGCGCGGCATATACCAATTAATGATACCAACTTTTGCCAGATTATATTTTTTAGTCATTACCAATTATTATTGAAATCGTTCGTACAGCTCACGAATTGATTATCCTATTACAATGTATTTTTATTTTACTCGTAGCCTATTATCAATGATGTAACAAAAAAGCACTAGCAAAAGCAATGTGGTTAATGAACAGATAACGTTTTGGCAGTATACATAATATAAGGACATATTGTTCAGCAACCCCTTAGTGAAATCGCAGTACGTTAATACTAAGGTAAGTGGAATGATAATTGTTTCAAAGCTACGGTTAGGTATGAGACATACCAGCTCGACGGTGTAGAGCATCTCGCGCTGCTTGCTCAGCTCCTGCATGTACATCTGCGGCACAAAACACACATCCAGTCCACCAGTGCTCAATCCACCGCTAACATTCGAACTAATATTTTTGCTAAACGATTGTATCTGTACTAGTTATTGAACATTCAAGAGAATAATAAAACAAAAAATGGGTTTAGGTGGAAGAAAAAATCAGAATTAAATAAGTAAAATAAAACAGGAACAAAATGGAAGTGCCAATACAATACTGCCCTTAGAACCATGGTAGTGTATGAGATTGGGAACGTATGACTTTTATAATGAATACATAACGAAAAGTGGATAATCGATGTAAAAATAAATTGATACATTTTCTACCGCGGTAATACGAAATCCTGATAATGATATGTGGTCTACATATTGAATGAAATGCATGCAGTTGCGCAATGATTGATGTTGAGTCTGATAAGCGACCTAGCTGAATTTATTCTGTTTTGGAATTTCACAAAGCTCAGACCGCAACGACATGAAAATTTTTCAAGTAGGTACGGAAAGTATATATATGTATATAAGCATCGAACAAACAATCTCATACGATACAAGAACAAAATGTTCTCCACAGCTGCGGTGTGGTGGAATGCAATTTATCGGAAAAACTGAAAACGTGATTTACATACAAAATGTAGTTATTCTACACCACAAATTAAAGGGTATAGTTTTTGTGAAAAGGCAGAATTCGCCTATCAAACTCTATATAGCTATCTACTTGAGCGACTACAAAGTAGATGTCTTGGACAAATTATGGTTGAACAGCGAGTTTCTAAATTTTGAAATATTTGAATTTAAATCAATATAGTATAGTTGATTTGAGTCTCTGAGAGTTCTATTGGACAGTTTCATCGATGCGTGATTCTGCTGAAAAAATGCGGACTGCTCCGTATAGATGCAAAGCTGTTGATCACGTTCTTAAATAAGACCGATGCATTCAGAATTTGAACAAGTGGGTCGACTAAGTTCACAGAGTATCTGATGATTTTTGCTGTGATTATTTAATAATTTGTGATCATCAGCTTTGCTTGAATACAGGAAATTTCATAAGTTCCAATGAACACGTGATACCTGAACCATGTTTATAGTAGATACCTGTTTCTACAATTGAGAATTCAACATATATAACATAAGGGGTATTAGGCATTGCAAGGCAGCATCACATGAAATAAGTGGACAGGAGATTAGAATGAATGAATCAAATGGAATTAATGTAGCAAGTGAAGTGATCGCGGTTTTTTGGTCCTGACAAACTGCAGTATCAGATAAAATTCGTCATCACTGCTATGTGATATCAACAAATATTTTAATGTTTATATGGTTGGTATGGTAAAATTATATATTTCCTTAATAAAACCGTTCAATCATCGGTAAAACGAACAGACACAATAACTGACTAATATTTTTCAAAATCAATGTACAGAAGAAATTACCTACGTCAAACTCAATTCAAACAGAGACATTTCTGTCAGATTTACAGTAAATAACAGAAGCGGTAGGAAACATAACATGGACTAGTTCTACTACACACATACTGAACTACTCTGTAATAGTCAACGATATAATTGGTATCATATCCCCATCAGACTCACCTGCTCTTTGAGCATCACAGCTTGCTGTCGTTTTAGTTCTCTCTCCTGCAATAAAAATTAAGGAGTTCTATTATTCGCTGTATTTACGGTTTGGAAAAGTCAACTGTGCATATTTTATCAAAGACACTGTAATTTGCTAAAATATACCAGAATATGGGTCGAAGATGTCAACACACTAAACAACCGACTCAACAATGTGTTATTACAGCAAAATATGAATGATTGCACGCAGTTCTCGTACGAATGTCGGTACAAAGATACAATTGGTTACTTCTTTACTATAACATATGATAATTTGTATCTAGCCGGACTCTATTAAAAAAAACTAAAGGTTCAGCGACATATTCAATTGAAGAATAATGTTAGTGTGGTTCGCGCGATGGTCAATCAGAGGAAAGAATCGAATGCCCAACAGTAATGGGTCTCACAAACTTCATCAGAGCCTTCTACACATTGTTGCACTATAACTCATTTTTGACGGTAGACAACTACTAGATTTTACAGTACCTAAACAAAAACGATTTCTATAAAGATTTAAAAAAATCAAGTTTAAAAGCATGCGACACGAAGCAGCCAACGCTATAAGAAAAATAAACATGACCTTTTGTTTAACATATTTTTAAAAGCTTGGAAGTTCACCGAAAATTAGGCAATTTGTTATTAATTTCGTGAGACATTACCTGCTGTTTTCGTTGTTGTTCTTCCATGCGAATCTTCTCCATCTCCTCCTGTCTCTTTCTCCGCGCCTGCGTACATGCCACACACACATCACTCACATCCATAATATTGATGATCAATCAATGTTATGTAATCATAATTAGTAATTAAGAATTGTTACTGTAGAAAATCCGGATAAACTCTTTCGGTTCTTTGTGAACCAGAACAGTAGTTTGAACTACTTTAAAAATGATGTTATTATTACGGCGTTTTGCATTGCTAAGAAGAAAATTTTTTAAATTATTTTATAATTTTATATTGCTACATTTTTTGTGCTCTATCCTCGTATGAATAGGTACACCGACAATAATTTTACAAAAAGTAGAAATATTTAGAAGAATACGGGCAAATAGATCTACGTATATGAATATAGAAGACAGATGCATGATGTGTGTCGCGCAACATCAATACGATATCATAAACATGTTCATGTGCATGAGTATCTAGCGCTATGGGGCCGTACTTAAATTGCGTGCATATGCACAGACAGTACCTAACAAAAATCAACTCCCCGCCTAATAAGAATCAACTTTCCATAAATGAATAAAATGAACGAACGTTCTTAGCTCGTATAAAAATTTATTCTAACTTACATGGATTTTGATAAATTACGTAGGTGCAAAAATCTAAAATACTCTCTCCCGTACTATGACAAACAGTATAAATATAATCAACAATACGCGTTTCGACATAGCAAAAGGTAGCGAAACCGGTAGTTCAAAAAATAAATTAATTACATTAGATGGTATAGGAAAACATTTTCAAGATCAAAAATCATCGAGTCTAAGTACCTATACGTAAGTGACAAATACTTTTGATCTAGGATTTAAATTACTCTCATTCAGGGGCTGGGGAAGCTTATATTTTGCGTTATTGGATAGATTTACGTGTATCATTTCCAAGAATCGTCAGAAGCTTTCTTATCTTCCCATGTCGTGCATAAGTGAGGTGAAGTACAAAATAGCACCACCATGTTTCTATATAGCAAATACATACATAATACATAATAGTCACAATTTGAAACCCATCAATGTTGATTATCTAGTACAAATATGGGTTGAATAAAACCGAGCATAGTTCCCATGCACAAATTTTTTGTTACACATGTGTCATCTATTTAAGGGAAAATCCGTTTCTATTCATGGACCGCAAAATTATGTGATAAAGTATAACTATAAAAAACTCGTTCATGCAAGCAAAACGAACTGTGGATTGACTTGTATTGAGACATCAATTCTCTCTATAATTTTTGCCTGTCTTACAGAGAGTAACACATAACATATATTGGACCTTGCAAATCAATTATTTAGCTGCTCATATTGATTCTAAAATGAAGTCTATAGCGAGTGAAGTTTGCAGGTGATATATCTAATATATCCGGAAAATGATAGCTGTTCAGCAGAATTTATGTTGTACATATAAGAGAAACAATCTTTTCAACGTTTTAGATCTCGACAAAAATGATTTTCAATTATTGGGGGCTGCTAAATGAGGCAGATGAACGAAAAGTAAGATTAAAAGATGTTAATTTTCTACGAACGTAAAGAAATTTTTTGTGAATCCAAAGGAAAGTTATCGCTCGAATGATAGATAACAAATCCGGAGTAAGTTGCACCGTGTTTCACATATTAATTATAAATTTAATACTTGCAACATTAAATTGTAATTCAATATGTAATTTTACGTATACCATGTGTCCCAGCGTTTACACCGCAGTATGTCTGGTTGCCTGTCGAGGCTTCACACTCCGAGAATGAACGTGGCGGCAGGCAACCAGACATACTGCGGTGTAAACGCTGAGACACGCGGTATACACGTGTATAAAACTCTACATCTCAAAGGGTCATATTAAAAAGATTTATGAAAAAAAATTGAATTAGCATATGACACAATGTATAATTGTAATCAGTTTCTGAATCATTAAAAGGATACTCAATTACTGATTATTATTAAACCGGCTGCATTAATGATAGTGCGACTACCTTGTTATCAAATAGATACTTCAAGCATATGTAGATTGAAATATAAATTTAAGTATAGATATAAGAAAATTAGAGGACACTATAATTGTAAGTCACTACTTCACATGGGGGGTAGCCACCTATAGCAACGTCGAAAATACCATGACTCTACTCAAGAGCCGTTGGATACATTATAAGGGAACTACTTATAGTGTAGTACTACTGTTGCTAGTGACGTAAAATTTGCGAGGACAGTTCTAAATTCAGGATATAGAGAAGTCTCTGTTAAATAATCAACGAAACAAGGTACAAAAAAAAGCACAGCGTCCATGCAGGGGCCAAGCAATGTTTGTCTAATAATACGTCAGAGAATTATCACTTAATCCACCTGGTATGTTAATCGTATAACACACTACTTATTAGGTAAAGTACATGATAAAAGTAATTTAAAAATATATAAATTGCATGCTGGTTGATAGCTAGCTGTTATATGTAGTGACAGGAGAAGCTAGGCACAGGGTAGTGTTGCTGCTGTTTGTATTGTACCTACTATTTTAAGTCTATTTCATTTCTGAAATAAGTTTTGTTGATCTAGCCACAATTTGATACACTTATGTGTACACATTACACATGAGGGCCAAATACACGCAACATACGATGTTCTTGTTTCACTTCAATCAAAGAACACTTCCTCATTTAGAACCGCTTTCTGAAACTGTGTTGCATACGTTCTAGAATTGTATCAATAATCCGATACAATAAGTGTTATAATCATTGAGGACGTTCGTACATCGATTGTATGGATCATAAAGCATGTTATCGATAACACAGATGTGTCCCACCATTTTTTTTCAAACCTCGTATGTCACGGAATAATTACATCAAATTATACAACAATCCAATATTGTGTCGGACAATGTATTCTCCAGTCTTTTTATCAGTGTGGTATTGTTTTGTTGATTCGTTGCTGTGTATGATTATTTGTAGAGAATTTTTCTAAATGTAGGACCTTCTTAGGTAGTTTTGTTTCTACTATTTCAGAGGATGAACAATTTCCATCTTTTCTTGTTACATTGCGTGGCCTAGTTCAATATAGGACACGATATGTCGTCTTACAAAATTTTGATATTATTCGAGATCGGGCTTGACTCTTTGTCACTGTGACCGATGCCAAGTATTCAGTCATTAAAAAAGGACGGAAATTTTTTCAAATTAATAATAAAAAGTTTATGTGAAATCACGTAGCAATGAATATATGTGTCTCAGATCTACGTTAAGAAATGATTCACAAGTTTCAACATATTATTCCAAGCCACCGTCTACATTACTCGTATTAGTAAAGTAACTCATTAGTCAGGTACCAGTTAATTATGTCTCTGTGTAGTTTCAGATTTTTCACCATTCTACAGATAACTGATTCACAAATTTACTACATCGCTTCAAGAAGTCAGCGTGAATACTCTTTGTACAGCGATAAAGATAAGTTCTATATATGCGTATACGAATGAAATTTCTATTTATCTGAAGCAATATCAATAACTACTGATATTTTATTATTTTTCTCATAATTTTATGGATAATTGGATAAAACAAAATTAATTTATGCAAGTGGAAATTAGCCAAACCATAATTTAGCAGTAACTGATTACAAAAGTGACATGCCTGATGACTGTTGTGCTTGTGTATATCGTGTTGGTGAAATTTTGTGAACAAGTCAGGGCAGGAGGGACAGTCAGGGTAACGACATCTTACCTCCAGCAACTCATGATTTTGCGTTTGCTTCTGGACCTGTTGCACCTCTTGGATAGTCGTCACTTTTTTCAAATCAGTATCTTCCATCTGCATTACGTCTCTATTTCGCCAACTTTCTGTGATACTTTCGCGATTCTTCCAAATTGTTGCAACAGTGCTGCTAGCCAATCCGAGCTCTCGTGCCACATCACTCTTGCTTTTTCCACACTCGATCTCCTGGATGATCTTCATTTTCTGTTTGATCGTGAACGCTAGGCGCTTGCGACCCTGCATTCGTGCCGTAGCCAGTGGCTACTGTCAGTCCACAGGCTAATTTTGTTCTGGCAGCTTTTATTTTTTTTTTTTTGTTTATGTGTATGTGGGATAGGGCAGGGCAAAAGAAGCCATTGCAGCTAGGGGCGAATCTGAGTTGGTCACCGCATTCATAAAATGAGTGAGGCTGTACTTTGATTGGAATACTCGTCAAGTGAATACACGATACCGTAGTTTTCTCAATGTATAGATTGAATGTCACGTCTATAGATTCTTCTGATATTCGTTGCAAATACAATTTTAAATTTACCGCCTCAATATTATGAAATATTTAAACCATCGGCAGGTATGCCTTGCTTCTACATCGGAATTGTTCACTGCTATATTCACGGCAATTATCAAGAGCATCGTAGCCGAGTCATAATTATATTGGCTTTATCCAGAGAATTCTTTAACACCACACACCCATGCTCTGCATACTCGCAGTAGTCACGAGACAGCCACACAATTCTCATGCTCTTTAAGACAACAGAGCTAGTACTTTTTCAGATGAATGGAACATTCATTTTTCTACATGATAACGAATGTTTACGCATATGTCTTTTTTTTTATCTAGACTGATATTTCGCTTGGCATGGTTGTATCCCACGAAGAGACGTGAGAAAATCAATACAATCAGTAAAAATTAACAGAATTACTGTGATGTAATTTGCAGTTGAACATTGAGTTTAGGATTACTTGTATAGTTTTGATATCATAACCATGACCATTTATTGGATATTACTAGATTCCCAGAGGCAGATTTCTATAAAAAAAACATGCCATTTAAGCCACAGACTATAAGACGAATAGAATTCTTGAGGTAGAGATTATTACAGAGATAATTAAATGACATTCTATATCGCAACTTTGACAGTCGGTCGGTAGAATTGTACTATCCGCAAATGATCCAATGTCTATCTATATGATTAAATAATTTTTTAGTATCAGTAATAATTTGGGTGGCTTGAAATTGTTTGTAATAACGTAGACAAATCTGTACGTTGTTACTTGAAAATAATCCAGACATGTACGTATACACAGATAAATATTTCGAGGGAAACAATGAATGTTTCAAGCATATCTGTTACTCAGCAATAGCTTTACACAGACCTTTTGTGCTTGCAAAAGCCTTGAATGCAGCCTATCGGTAAACACACAAGCACTACGTGTACGTGTGGTAGTAGGCTTGTGACTTTTGCGAATCACAGAGCAATCGTGAATTTCAATGAAAACAGGTTCTTACAATTAATTTGGTAATGTCTCATCGAACACACAATTACAAGCACAGCTTTTATGATGCCTGGGAATGTAATAAGTTATTGTGAGCGTTAAGATCCCCTGCAGTGGTGTTCAAAACGTCATCTTCATTTATCGAATCAACAATAGCAAAATAAGCGGACGAAGCACATCTACTCTTGGCAATCTTGTAGCTGTGCACGAGTATTCCGAGTATCTATTCTGGATATTGGCTCTTACCTAGGCAATGTGTACTCTCAAGGCGCGATAAATGTTTATCACTGATCAAGTAAATTAGCTAAGGAATGAAGGATTACAATTTATAACTTGTAAGCCAAAGATTTTAGACATCAGAAGGGATACCCTTGATAATGTTGAGTTACTGAGAATACAGTTCTGAAAACTACGGTCAGGTACAGCGTTTAATCAAATGTATGAATAGAATAGTAATTTTAAAACACTGAACATGAACATGTTTCTTAAGAGTATCAGCCTTACCTAACTAGAATGTGGCTTCGCGACCGAGTTTTTACCAATTGTAATAATTGGTGAACGTATATGATGAGAATTCATTAATTCTGATGAGGAATGAATTAACAAATGGAAAGATAATTTGAATCTTTTATAATCCTTCAGTCACCGTATTACAATCGTTCAAGTGGAACATGTACATTTCGAGATGGCACTTTGGTATAAAGGTTGCAACATTGAGGTAAAATCTTAAAATTTTTCAATTTTCTTGTGAAAATTCCAATTTATGTCATGTTTGAAATAAGCTGAAAACATTATGGTTTCATGCTAGAACTAGGTGAAATTTTGCCTAAAGCTATTCTACAGCATTATAAGTTCGGCATTTATATACTGAGTACTGAGCTCCAAAATCTGTAATTTAAACACGTCACACTCAAATGTTTTTTAACAAGGAGATCAATAACGTACAATAAATAGATTAGATTCTGTTGAAAGAGAAAATGAGATTCACCACTTACGGTGAATCGTGATTCGAATGGAAATTTCTAATCAATTTTAATCGGTTCTCTTTAGGACAAATTGTCATCGAAGCTTATCCTCACAGAGCATCTCCTTCATAATTGAATGGTAAAACGTATTCTGGAGAGCAATTTGATGCAAAACGCTCATGCTTTGCTAAGTACACAACACTAAGGAACAGCCTTAACATTAACATCAGTGCCATCTCTTTGTATTTTATTAATCTGTCCAGCCCTACGCGTCATGTGATGTTTTAAATTAATTAGATGTTAAAATAATAACATAAAATGGCACACAATTTTCTTAAATGATAATATTAACAAAATAAAAAGTAAATCATGCTAGGTTCTCCTGTCACTATAGCTAGCGGGTAATATGGTGGACTTGTTATAAGTGAAATTTGTCACATCTATTTTCTATCGGTTAAAGGAATATGGCACACAGAGAACATGCGACACGCATGGCAGAGAGACAAGTACGAAATTTATCCCAAAGAAGAGAATAGTCGTTATAATAAGACAAATAATGAATATTTCTGAAGGCACTTACTTCGAGTAGCTGCTGGTTCCTAAGTTCCCGCTCCCGCCTCACTGCTTCTTGCCTCTCAGACTTTTCTTGTTCCTTTATTAACCTGCGCAATAAAAACATTATGAAATAGAGGGGTATATCGATGTAAGAATGAGTCATGCTGACAATGAGTTGCCATGTACAGCATCAACATCTAATTATCCATCATTTGAAACAAAGCCCTTCCATGCAAGAGAAGTGATGTAACAACAACTTTCACATACCTAACTTGCTCCTTGTAGCGTTGAGCCTCTTCTTTCGCTAATTTCTTAGCATAAGCCAATTTATCTCTCTCGTATTGATTGTTTACTCTGGCATCACGAAGACCGCCAGCTACCCTCAGCTCTTCTAATCTTCTTGCAACTTCTTGTGCGCCAAGCCTCACGAATTCAGCTTCAGCAAGGCCCATGGTGGGTTGCAAAAATTCACCCACAAGCGGTCGAGACGAGAATGAAAAATTAGCCGTTGTAAGTTCCATGGAGTTCTGCTGTTCAAGAAACTGTAAAATGTTGATGCATTGTTATTTTCGTTCGACCACGTATCAACTGTAATAAACTACCGTGTATCAAGATAAGTGGGGATTATTTTTTAATGCAACTACGACTAAAATTTTAAAGACATTAAATGCTAATTCACCTTTAGAAGTTCAGGAGTGTTTCTAAATATTTTGCCGCACGGACTGTAGTAAGTTACGTCCCCTTTAATGACTCCTGTTTTTCCGAGCCCTTTGATAACTGTTTCACGTTTCCATCCGTGATCTAATGCAGCCTGTAGATCTTTTTCACTGGGATTAAGTTTTCTTTTCTTAGCACTAGGTATTCCTTCAACGTTATCGTCGTCAGTATCCGTAACAGCATCCGTATTACTGCCACTTTCACTTGTCACGTCCATGTTGCTCTCTTCTCCTGATACTTCCAGAAGTTTATTCTTCATTTTTTCCTGCAAAGATTACAATGGAAATATTCCCATCTCAAATATGATAAACAACAATAATCCATGAGGCTTGGAAGTGTCGTAAAATGTTGTTAATCTATGGCGAACAATCAAGTTTTAGCTCGAGACTGACTTTGCAAGGGTATTAATCATTTACAAATTTCATTCTAATTATTCACGATCTAATATTTAAGTGGTTATTGATCGACTCAAGTAATCAATATCGTATTTGGATATTGGTTAGTGAAGTTAAAAATATGGACGTTGAACTCTAAAGCAAACTATCTGACGTCATCTTCCAAAGTTAAACTAAATTGCTTCAATCATAAACATCTATTCGTACCTGCGTCTTTTCATCCAACAATCCTGTACTTGCATGCAACTGCGCAGCGAATATGTTAGACCTAAGCAGAGACACCTGATGCGCTAATGGCGCGCTGGGATCTAAAGCAGGTGTGGGTTTAATACCGAGCGCTCTACTTTGAGCTAACAGGGATGCGACTGTGTTCTTCTTAGGTTTCGATACGCCACGACCAAGATTTCTAGGTCGGCCATCTTTATGGTGAGCTGTCATACTATCATTCTCTTCGCTGCCACTGCTCGGCCTTTGGGGTGAATCTGCAGCAGCAAAGAGCTGAGCAAGCGATGGACTAGGTGAGGCAGGTACGGGCACCGAGTTCTGCGGTACTCGTCTCGGTTTTGGGCCAGGCTTCCGTCGTGCTACACGCAAGATCAAGTTCAAAAAGCATTAATCAAGCATTCCTTCGAATAATCATTGATTACCCATAAATGTCAAGTACAAAAATAATCTACCAATTTCGGTATTTAATGAAAATTTATTGATTAGACTTACACGTTCGGTCAGAGGCTAGGAGAGACTGACTTAAATTGCTGAGCTGACTAAGCGCTTGACTCCCAGTAATAGGGGTGCTGCTACAAGTTGACGATGGTTTCAACGAAAGATTAAGAGGAGCATCGGTATCACTGGTATTACTCGTATTGCTCGTGGTATAGGTCGGCGGTGCTGATAGTACGGAACCATTTGTTGAGTGCGCCGGTAGTTTTATTACTTCTACCCTATCAACGGAATCTCTGTACTCATTCGCATCATTCTGAAAATAAGTGAACGTGAATTATTGTAGATTCAAATTGTGCCAAACGTGACGAAAATAAAGAGAGAGAGAAATCGATGAGTACGAGATCGTGGTAGGATTAATGCATGTTACACGTACCCCACTTCGATTATATTTTCTTGGCTCTAGCATGAGAGAGGTGGAACTATTGGTTTGATGTGCGCTTATAGCAGGTAGAGGTGGTGGATGAACACTAACACTTGGCGAGTCCAGGGAGATAGTTTTCTTCCTTCCTCGATTTGTTGTTCCCGGAATTTTGGGTCCCACTATACTAGATGTGTATTTGATGATTTCTGTGTCAGGAGGAAGTCGCACACCACCCAATATGCTACTAGGATCACTGTGGAAAAGACATAAGTTTAATGTCAAATTGATGTAGATTTTACGTCTTGAACAGTACGTCCACTGACACTCGAATTTGTTTTGAATTTAAATGATGAAAAAGAAGAACAACTTGTTATAAAGTCTATACAGTGCATCAAGTGCTAGACTTTAATATTATTTTTTGTAAAAGAGAACTAATCACCTTCCTTCCTTCGTAGTACTTTGTGGCGGCCGGAAAAATAATGGTAAGATATTATAAATCAAATGTACTGTTCTAAGTTACCTAAAAATTTGTTGTCTATGCTAGTAGACTTCTCTCACAGTTTATCAACTGGATCGAGTCAATTAAACGGTGCATAATTAGTTTCCATAATTCATAACAAACTAACATATTCACTAATTCAATAATTGGCTTTTACCTGATAACATTTGTCTGCGAATTTGACGTACTGCTAGTGGATGTACTGTGATGGGAGATTGGTGCTTGACTCATTGCCAAACTGCTAGTCATACTACCCGTTGCAGAACTACTACTGGCGGGAGGTTTGTGGCTCTTACTTGATTTAGCTGTAGAATTACGAAGATGAAAATCAGCAATTGTCATTTTAATTCGCTTATATAGAAAAATCGGTAAAAGGATGAAAAAAATGGAATAAAAATATTTTCCCGTTTCGTCTGAAGGACTTAATGGTTTTTATGATAGACCCATGATCCTAAGAATCAAATACATACTCACATTTGGTAGATTTGTGAGAGGATAAGGGCGGTGGATTAAGTAGCGATCCGGGATATGGTGGCAGTAAACTATCTGCACTGGGGGGAAAACCAGGCAGCCCGGCAGCTCCTTGTAACCTCGCAAGGTAGTCTTGTGCAGCAAGATGCGAGGCCATGGTCCACCATGCTGCACTAGCTGGATTGATACCTGTGTAACAGATACAGATCTCATTAGCGTTGGACGATATCTTTTTCTCGAAATAGATAACTTTTTTCAGCACGCTTTTCCAGGGAGATTTATGTGAAAGTTTTTACGATTTCAACGCTTCAAAATTTTCATAATTACCCAGACTAGCAGCCTGACTTGCAGCCACACTCAAAGTGCCTAGACTGCTGTGAGAATATGGTGGAGGCGGTGGTGCAGAAGTAGGCGTGTGACTTCCATACCCCTGTCCCGAACCACCTCGACCAAGGATCGCATAGGCAGATGGCAAATGATGAGGACTCAGACTGTATCCACCTGGCATTCCACTGAACAACGACGATGTTGTACTATCTCCTCTTGGCCAGTATGCTGAAACGACAAAAATTGAGACAAAAATTACTCCCACATGTGTAACAAAGACCTACATTCAATATATAAGTTCTAGTTTCTATATGTTCGTATAGACGTATAGTACGTGCAGCAAATTCTTCCGAAGAATAGTACGCGTGCCTTCCGGATTCCATAAAAATGTAAATTTTTATGCAATATGTAGTACCGCTTATACGAACTATTTCCGAGTAAAGTTCAATCCAACGAACATGATGTTCCTTGCTCTTGTGATAAAGTATTTCCTTCAGGTGGTGGGAATATGAAAATTATATATGTGCGACCATTTTACGCAGCGTAAGACGTAATTCAATTAGATTATCATCAATTTTTGTCATAGAACGATCCTTTGATATGGCCAGTATGGCATATAAACGCGACAGTGTGTCGCGTAGTTAAGTATCTTGGCTGCAATTAAAGAATAACTCTCAGTTGTCGAATTTTCTTTCCTGTAATGTGCCATCGGTCGAATTTTTTTCGTCAAAATAGCCGCTCTAGTCGCGGCTTGGCTGGAGCAAATCGTTGCGCGCGTTTCGTAGTATACGACTCCTTTACCCCCTCGAATTGCCCCCCGCTCAGCAATCGATTTCATAACACGGCCATTTTGCGTTCCCACGATATGAGGAAGCGATGGAAAGGGATTCCCGGGGTGTAGAATGGGACGGGAAAACGAACAGGACAGCAGGGTCGACGAGGCAGGCGGGACGCCACCCCCGACGGGGACAAACCGATATACAATCCGAGCAGAAATGCTCCCTCAATCATCCATTGTGTTCGGGGTAGTCCGTTCCAAGAGGGCGAACGGTACAAAAGTTCGTTATAATATATGATGTATACGTGTGTGTGCACCAAGGTTTTAATATTTCAAAAGGGGGGCCAAATATATCGAAAGCGCTGCAGTCACATACAGTTTTCGAAATTTCGCGCGAACGGTGCAAGATTAGTCGTAAGGTAATTCGAGTAATTATAATTCAGAAGAAACTCAGCGCTAGTTTTATTCACTGTTCCTGTTTCAAGCTCCTCATCGTTTCCGTAAAGATGATATACATAGATGCGTTTTGATCACATCAGGAATTCCATGTTAATTAGAACAGGTTTTGGATCGGAAGCGCCTTAAACATAGACATTTTTTTTCCGACAATGAGACTCCAAGGAGCTTTGAGCTGCACATATTAAGCTACTTCGAAACACCCATTCAACAAAACCTGAAGAAAATGAATATTGAAAATTCTCTACTTGATCGAAATTATTTTAAGACAGTTTCGATGGTTGCTGTGGTGCGAGCTTTGGTGGCACGATCACTGTCTGCGGTGGTGGTGGATTCAAGGTTGGTATACTTTCAATGTGGCAGTTCGACGCAGCCAAATTCCTGACATACATATACGTACACCTATACCCACACATATATACTTCCCACAATCGATTCCAGATATACCAATATGTAGGTGTCTGAGTTGCACGAATTTATGTAATAATATTATGCATACCGTGCACATATGACACACCTTTCAATGCGCCGCGCCAATGAGATCCCTTTAAATCTACATCACAGCTGGATTTCGAAAAGTTATACCCTCCAAAGGTCAAGGTAGCCCATAAACTGCAGGATACACCCAATTCTCGCACATCTATAAGCTTGGTCAACTGCGACGCCTGTCGATTACTGCACTAAGTATAAATTCCTTTGTTTCTCGTCAGTGTGACTTTGCACATAATAAAAGACAAAGTAAGATGTAAAGAAAAAAAATTGACGGTAAAAAATATCACAGACAAAAGATGTCTGATGGTATTGATGACACGAATAGTAACGACTATGTATCGTTCGAAATGACGAAGTAAATAAAAAAATTGCCGTAAATCATTTCTGGCACACTTCGAGGTCGCGGGAATTACCTATAAGAGATCGTATTCTATTATTATTATTATTATTATTATCATTATTATTGATATTACTTTCTGGTTTTCGGTAATACTCTAGGTGGTATTACCTAAATTTAAATCATCCACACGTTTATCCATTCTGCGAAAAAGGATAGGCACTCGAGTCGAATCGAAGACGCGGGTATCAAATAATGCTGCAGCGTAGCTGCAATCGCTGAGTTCCTGGAGCTGCATATATAAACTTTTAACCCGGACTGTATACGATCAGGGTGCATACCTACGTGTTCGTCGTGTTGTAAGAAAGTGAATAAGAGGATATAATATGTAGAAGGGTCGAGAGAAAGATGGAGGGAAAAGGGAAGAAGGAGATGTATCCTTTGGGCCCTCCTTACTTGGGATTTTAAGTGGATGAGACGCTTGGGGTCTGAAGTTGCAACGGCTGCAGGAGGCTGTCCGCCTGTCGGCGAGTCAGCAATTTCGAATCTCCTGCACTGTACAGCGCATAAAGCTGCATCGTTTTCCGAAGAAAGCTATAGCGTTATATGCAGCTCACATTTACTGTATGCTGACTTATAATATGTGCTACGCGCAGAGCAGCAGCATACCGCCAGCCTATGGGGCGATGAATTCATCTCTGCTCGGGTCATCCGTTCTTTCCTTTGCCTTCGCGTTTGCGTCCATTACTAATTTTAGACCCTGCGCTGTGCACAAGCTCATTTGGAACGCGCTTGGTCATGAATTCAACACTCGAACGACTAAAAACTGTTACAGTCGATAGATTATAGATTATATTTTGCAAATTATGAACGCGACAAAGAATTAGGAGTCAATAGATAGAAGAAGAAGAAGAGCAGGGAGACTTCCTTCCCTTCTTGTGAGACATTTTTTATATTAAACCTTCATACTTGTAATTACACTGGTTAAATCTTTGAACTTTTATATGAGCGTTCAAGAGCGAGGTTGCAGGTTATTATAGCGATTTTTAACAAGCAAAGGGTTATATATCTGTTATCATTGACAATAACGTAACTGACAGTCTTTATTATAATACGTGGTATATCCGCATTTTACCTCCATATATATTGTGTATGAATAATTTACACTTTTCAAGTTTAGAGCTGGCAATAATAATTTTCTTCATTTCTCTTTTCTCCTTATTCGCTCGTCGGTGATTCGACCTTTAATTATTCAATTGCACAGAATAATATAAATATAGATGTATAAATTTGAAGCGGTGCTTAAACTCACATGAAAAGTCGGTCAATTATATCAGCTCTGCAGTCTCGATTTAAGTGTATACATAATTTGGTGTGACAAATCTTTTTCTATATCCGAAATGTACGATTTTTGGTCTAGAAAAGTTTTTCTAGTTATACATGTTTTCTTTCTAAGTTCGCCTCCCCTCGTGGAATGATCGAATAACATAATGTTTGAAAGTCGCTCGGAAAGTCAAATATAGTAATAAAAACGTGCATAATTCTGTCCAAACCCCATCTCGACAACATCAGTAATTATAAGTTGGTTTGAAGAAGGTTGAAAATTTTTCGCGAAGTGCAGTCCATACTGCCTGTTTTGATTTCGCGTCTAGCCATAAACTCTCATAGCATAAATTGTCCAACAGTTTGAAGACCGTGCCTACCAGGTACATATGGTATAATTAGAGGAACCACTCCGCCGCGTGCATTTCGCATCCGTTCACCCCCCTCGTTCCCTCCTGCACTGGCAAAGCCAAACTCTGTTCCTGCGGCCATTTTGGCGTGAGACCAAACGACTGGTGCATTTCTGTCGAGAGACGCACCACCGGGAGCGACAACGATCATGACCAAACCTGATCCGATATTACCTGCTACCTGAGAACCTGTTAGTTCTGGGCCCAGTGAAAAACCCTGTTGCAGTTATAATAATGCGCAGAGTCCCGCGATGAAAGCGAATCGGGATAGTTTTTTGCATCGGGTGTATAACGAGATATGAAGAATCAAGGGATGGTATATATATGCATCAAGTTAATTGATATGCTCAACATTAAAAGTATTCACCTATAATTTCGTTTTCCTCAATTGGGGTATTGAGGTATTTTACACTGATATGAATGGGTAAATGATGGAATGAACGGACGTCTTTTCGATACGAAAAAATCACTCAAATTATGACTTTTTCCGACAAAATGCCCGGATTTAGGCTTTCTCGAAATTTTTTCTCCAATATTCTTCGTTGAAAATGAATTGATCAAAAAATTGCGAAATCACATGAGTCTCCTTAAAGGGATGATTCGATTTTTCCGGAATTTAAAGCTGATGATTTCGAACCGCAATGACCATACAATTCCTACATGTAAATAAAAAAATGGATCGGTTAAATTTACCGTATTATCTATGTATCATATGAATGAAATATTGGCGGTTGATACGCGGATGCGGCATCGATTACCGCGCGGAAATGTGTTTTTCCAATACCAGTTTACAATAGCTGGTACTGATTGAATTTATATGATCGGTTCGGTGCAAAGATTTGTCTCGAAAAAGTATGACATTATTATCGTATACGAGTAATCATGCACAGGCTCGAGTTTACTTTATGGTATGAAGCGAGGCTGCATGTATAGTACATGTATTTCTCTATTTCTTACAGTAGCGGCAGATCACGCAGCAGCGCTCATTCCCACGACGTTAATATTAATTGACAGTTATCAATGAGCTTCAATATTACTTCTCTCGGCCATGTTAATTAATAGCGCAACGACCGACAAACGAATACGCTTAGGCGACGAGCTATCGCGAGTTCTCATTTATTTCATTGAGCGATACAATTATAACTCATATAGAATCATTGCATCCCTTATCGGCTTGTTCTCAAGATATATAGAAAACCAACTGCAGATATAGGCCTTTTGATACCTAAAGGAAAAAAATCATCATACACATCGATCGAATGGAATGACGGATGTACAGAAATATAAAGCAGAGTCCAGTTGCAGAGCAGACATATACAGAAATCCTGAGGGATACGTGTATCTGCGAGAGGATTGTAAATACGTGTGCCGGAGTAGGATGGACCCCGGGAAGGATGGGCGTCGAGGTGAGGTGGGGTGGAAGAGGCAAGACGAGGAGGCTAGGTGAGGTGGCAATCAATAAATATACAGAGAGAACCGGCATGTAGCTGCTTCCCATCCCCATTCCCGTTTCCATCCGGATCCCATCCCATCCCCTTTCCTTCCCTCCTCCTGGTGCGGGTCGCAGCACCAGGGAGGACGAGAACATTCGCGTGCATGGAACGGGGATGAAATCCAGCGACAGCGTCGCCTGTACCACCGATGCTCCCCCATCCCCATCCCCATCCCCATCCCCATCCCTCGCCACCACATCCCTCGCCTCCGCATCGTAGGGTCTGTTTCATTTCGCTCTTCTCGCTGAAGCGACGCAAATGTTGAGAAATAAAAAGTAAAAGGAACTTTGACCGGCAGGTACAGCGCTGCAGCTTTTATATATGTATACGAATAATTTATACGGTATCCCTATGTATGTATGATATTATATACTTATTTTACATATAATATACATATAGATAAACTGATTGTGAGTCGGTGCAGCAAACTTTGCAGTAGGATTAACGATATTTCTCTGCAGTTATACATTCAACTCTGTATAATATGTATATGCGACGTATACATATAACTACGTGTACAGTCTTTGGTACAATAATCGGTTGAATCGATCTGTAGAAATTTTAGCATAATAATAAAGGATTCCCCGATCTTGAAAAACTTAGGTTGTAACTGAAATTTGGTAATAGGTACAATGTGTTCGTTATTTTACACATGGAATTTATAACGCGGGTAAACATCTAATTTAATTTTCAAGTATAATTTATCGAAATTAACAAGTTAACTAACCTGATACACATGAGCAGCTCAACGCAGATTTTTAGTCAAGTAGGTAATCGGTTTATTTAACTGTGTGCTCTAAACTTTTTGGAAATTAAATTTGACTGTTAAATTCTGCGTTAAAGTGGCGGACTTTGTACTCAAAAGTTACAGTTGAATTAGGGAAAATAAATAACCGAAAAAATAGCTGTATAATAGTGTACATCATTTGTCCATACAATTTTTTGTGAATAATGAGTAAACCAAGTGGACCATTGCTGAAAGAGGGTAATCCTTCTGTGCAGTAGGGTTAAAGTAAACGGGGCGAAGTGAGCGAGTTTATTATTCGTTGCTATTATCGATTATAAGGCAACGACACCTATATGCATATAAGCCGCAGCCCCTCCGACACATTTATTTTGAAAATTATAACTAGCACTGCATGCGCCGCGCGCTGTACTGCATGTAGCCTTTGATTTTCGTTGGATTTTTGGGGCTGAAAATCAGAATTTTGGTTCTTCCGCTCAGCATTTTAACGTGTTTCCATATGTATTTTAAACTCAGGAATTCGAATCGGCCGATTGAATTGATCTACCTATCGAAATGATCGAGTTAGAGTCAATTATCATCATTCTAAATAGAGCGAAAAAAAAAAGAGATATCTCGATAGGTTTTAGTCGTAACTCAATTTACTCGATGGATTCGTGTTTCTGAGGTCAAAATACATTGGAAAAGTGTCACACGATAGATTTTAAAAATAATTCATTTTTTACCCAAAAATCGAAAAAATCCAAAGGGGTACCTTAGATTTTTGTCGATTTGGGGTCAAAGATAAAGTATTTTTGAAATCGATTGCAGGGAACTTTTCTGACGTATTTTGACCTAAGGAACACGAATCCGAGAGCTAAATTGATCTATCTATAAAATTAATCGAGTTGTCGCCAATTCATGGCCCCAAAAAGCGAAAAAATCGATACACCTCGATTGATTTTATTCGTGGCCTAATGACAGATCTTTTTTGACGACACATCTCACTTCAACTTTTGCAATTCTGATGTTCCTTTTTATGGGTTACGACCTTCTGGTTATTCCCCTCGATATATGCCTATGGGTAATATTAAAACATTCCGACTCCAAATATATCGGCGTCGTTATAGTCGCATGCAGCATGAATGCATTTGTGAAGTTGGTATAGGTATAATTGTTAACAAACTCGTATATTGATCGATAAGCCCGCGACCCTATCCCTATACAGAGGGGTGTCGCTGTGGCGCATCTATACACTGTGCATAATATTAACTACAATACGCCAACGATGATAGCAATAATTAAAATATCTGCAATGACTCTTTTATATTATTTGTCGTCGGTGCGACGATTTCAAATTATTAAGATTTTTCAGAGGTCAACTCACCACCAAAGAGAGCCGTCGGATCCAGTAGAGGGTTAGCCTGATCAGCCTGAATTTTTTCGGCGGCTGATGCGGATGTAACCGAAGCTGCGGACGCGGAGGTCGAAGTCCCTCCCGGCGCGTTGTCCGCGCTCCCTCCGGAGTTCTCTTTCTCCATGCCAGTCTTCTGGAACACAAGGAACACAATATAATCGTACAAATTATTTATAATATCTTCGCATCTGAAAGTATCATTAGATCATATTATACTGCCTGCTGCAATTCGCGGTTCAATTCATATTTTTATACTTTGTTGCAGGATGAAATTAATTATTCGCGAAAAATATATGAAAAAATAGCATCCGCATCCTGCACTGTGATTTTCAGATGAGCCGTACAAATTATAAGAAGAAAAAGGGAAGGAAATTAAGAACAAGCGTATCCAGTAAAGCGGTACAAAAGGCAGGTTATGTTGTATTAGGGTAGCGTGGTATAGTATTTGGTAGCAATTTACTTGTAGAAATAGGATCTTTCCCTGACCGTTATCGCAACACTTATTCTCCCGTCTGAGACAAAAAGACCAAACACAATCGTCGGTATACATTACACACATGCGTGGCTTGTATAGTATACACACTATACAGCGAACCTCGATTATTCTCGACTGAATCACATTAAACGCTCCACTGACCCTCGGAATCACCCGATATATATGTAATATAATTCTATACATCCCTCTCCCCTCTATTATACAGACGCGTTTGATATAACCCTTTAAATGTATCAGCTCATCTCTTACCGCGAGTCTTATACTCCTATATATATATAGGTATATACATAGGTACCTGTAAGCTTACATATTGCATATATATAGGCGCTTTTATAGGTATCTGCAGTTTCTTTGGTATTGATGCAGCAATTCGTGATTCAGATAATTAGTATAACTCGATTGTAACGACTATGAAAGTCTCTGCAAGCAGTAAGCTGTGCAATGGGGCGTTTTCTTATCGACGTTCTATCCTGCACGCGTCTCTCTCGCATTTCACCTACTTTCTTAACGAGTTGGTCGAAGTGGACTAACCTATCCCAATCAGTTTCGTTTAGGGTAGACAGTGCAAGTTTTCGAGATAATCAATTTCACTCGTATTCTATCGTACGCCCAACAGCCATGTGCAGTATATCTAAAGGATGAATGTCAAGTGGAATTTCCTGATCAAATATGAGCAAAAAGACAATCATAAAATAACCGTCAAGAGGCGCGTATATAAAGAGCCAGATGCAGAGAATGCATCGGTAAGTCATGAATGTTCGCGACGATGGCGATGGCGTATCCCTATGTGCGCATACATACGTATGCATTTTTTGTGGGTGAATCGGTGGGTATATTTCGGTGGGTATCATCCACGTATAACAACGGCACGGCGTTGGTCGGAGTTCGGTCAGGTTGGCTCTGGTTCGGGCTCGGCTGGGTTATAGTAGTGGAGTGGAGTGGTTTTGCTCTGTCGGCTGCGTATTGATTGCTGCTACCTTCCTCTGGTCTCGTCTCTCCTCCCTCTTCGCTTCTCCTCGCCGCTTCTCGCGGTGCCGTCCACGTTGAGTTCTATCCTTCGCGCGAACTGCGAGCGTACGCCAATTCCTTGGCATCGCACGTTATATGCTCACGAGGAACCGGGACAGCAAGTCGGCGAACCAACCGCCCAGCCGCCATCTTTCCACAGTCGTAATTCCACCTGCACAAATCCAGATCCAGAGTCCAGACCGTCCGGACCATCTGCCCCATGATGTTCGTCGATTACATGTACTTCACTTGACGCAAGCTCTTAGTTTTTTCTTTTATCAATCGCATCGAACGTGACGACGGTATTGTCCAATCGTGTGTAATATACCAATTAATAAAACTACAAAATTTTTCCTCAAAATTTGTAAAAGAAATTCTGCTTTCTCGTTATTCGGATACACCGTTATAATTATGCTCCAGTATTACTACCGGTACGGCGCACACCCCGTTTGCAAACGATACGTCTCCCTATATCCGAAAATCGATGGAAATGGACACCCTGCGGCCGATACATAACGTTGCGAAAATAATGCCGATATGTATACTCCTGGCCCCCGACCTGGATATGGATCTGAACCTGGACCTGGACCTGGACCTCGACGTACGCCCGCTCTGAAGCTCCGCATGCAGAAGTCGAGAGCCCATGAATCGGTAACGAGTTCAGCTTATATATATGGCTTGTTAATTATAATCAACGAATCATTCGCTGTATCACCTCCGTTTTCACGGTATAAGGATTATTGCCTAATTCGTACAGTCTGGCACGTTCGTTGCCCCGAATCCCGCTGAACGGTATAAAAATTTCTGTATAAAATGTGAGAAAAAATTAATGACCATATGTGTATAATTAGGTGAACAGAGACTAATGTCAACTTCCACAAAAGCCACTCACTGAAGTGGCTCCTTCATAGTTATCAGCTGCGCTAAGTTCGAGGAAAAGCGTCTGGTGTTTTGATCTTCGATCTCATCTGTGGCTTGTATTAATTCATGCGAGTCTTGAGATCGAATCTTCGAATAACTATAGATCGAACGAATGAACGCCTAAATTATCTTGAATCTCGATAGCATGATTTTAATCAATTCGACGCGCGTGTTTACGGCATTTTAATTCATCGATAAGATAACAGGAAAAATAGATTCTCAAGGAATAATTGTGTGCAGACCCTTATTCGATTCGATACTTGCAATCCAGCTACGGAGAATTGTGGCGTCTACAATTTTCGTACGCATTCTTGCTCGATCCTTGATTTTTCATGTATAGCGGATGAAAGAACAACAGAAATTCTTATTACATACCTACAATACGTTACAGATCGACGAAACTATGAGAAAATTTATTCAACTGCAGTTTCTTACGAATGAAACAAAACATTTTATCCGGGACGAAAATCTATAGGTATCTCTCTCTCAAAGATAGAGGATGCCATTTCACAGGAAGCTTTTTTTTCAACGGAAAAGCACAGATTTTTAGATTAGTTTTACCAAAGGTAGATGGAAAAACATTGTACTTACAATTAATTCTGCTGCCTCAGCTCATACTTGCTGGCGTCAATGAGCCCCATCACACCTGAAACATAAAAGAAAGCAAACCCGTGAATAAATTGCAACAAAGTATAGAGAGTCGACGATTTTTGTTACACCCTCTCGCGACTCTTCTCCTTCGATTCTGTTATCATTTCCTGAGATGAATTTCTCGAAGCACATAAATCGGAAAATAGCCCCAAAATGGAAATATGCATAAAAATGTCTAAAAGTACGTTTCCCATTATCCCAACATTTGCTCCGAAGATGGCATTCATTTTCATCTGGCAGCCCGAGCAGAAAGCGCAGCTTCTCTTGCCACAGAGAGACACCCGCGTAGAATTGTACGTGGGGTGGAACCTTACGACGCTAGAATATCTATTTTTGCGCCCATTCCTCTTACTTCTCTTCATCGCCGGTATAACCGCAGCTATAAGTACATGCGTGTACGCGATTGTCGTTTACACGCTTGCAACAGCAGCAGCATGCAGTAACCCGATCAGCAAAGAGTTACACGCATATTATCAGGGATCTAAAAACAGCCTCGGAGGGTCTACTTAAGAGTTAGATGGCACAACATCTGAGCATCAAAACTACCGAGTCATCTCTGAAGATGGAAAGACCCTGTCCCGATCTTGATACTTTATTAACAAGAGCATGAGAAAATCTCGGGCGAAATGATGAATAACTGCACGAAAATTTAGAGTTCGTTATTCGGATGCATTATTATGCAACGCGTACCTAAAGACGTATCGAGTGCATGAGCTATAGCTGGATCTGTTGTACATTGAGAAAATGATAACGGTATATTTAGAGTTGAAAAATAACGACGATCATGTAATATTAATTACTATAGCGAGCAACCACGGAGACATATAATTCGAGATAAGCGAGAGAGGAAGAGTAGAAAAGCTTTAGTTTAAAAGACATTGACCCGAATCCCCAGATAAATAATACATAAATATAAGATGAAGGTCATGTATTACATACGCAGAGCATCGTGTGTGTTATACAGCCATATAATACGTATACGTACATGTATAGGTTCTTTCGTAAAATAACAAGCTATATATTTTCTTGGTCGGTTGGATGGATGGATCGTATGCGCCGGCGCATGCAGACTCAACTTCATATTATGCTCGTGTGATTTGTGCTCGTGCAGCTTATATGCAGCTCGAGCTCGAGCTTGAGCTTGTGGCGTATACGTTCGTTGTACTACACTATGCTATGCTATACACTACACTTTACTATACGTCGAAGCGTGAGTAAAAAAAAAAAAAGAGTAGCGAAGGGGCGGAGGGAAAGAGAAAGAGAGTATGAATGAAAATATGAGGCGCGTATCGGTGACTCACCCGTTTCATTATTTATGTACGTCTTAATTTATTTACGATTTATTTTATCATTAACTTAACTAAGACGTACGATATTAATATATACACACGGTACACATGGGTATATAACAATAATAAGCATATCTACTATATGAATGATATTATAAAAAGTTAGTTCGAAAATTCGCGAGTATAAGTTCATTAAAAGGAATGACTCGTTCAGAGTTGATGAATGAAAAATAAATCATGCAAAGAATTTAATCATCGGTACAGAAATTTTACATCGTCGTAAACCGTCGTGTATTTAAAAGAAATTGAAAGAATTTGAAATTTAAAGGCGATTTTTCAAAAGTCATGTGCCTCGACCATCGTAGAGTGGATATATACTTCCTTGGAAGAGTAATTAAAATTATTATTTTTTTTTATTTCTTATTCACAGGGAGGAGCACCAAGAATAACGATGCCCTACTATAATAGATTCTTATGTACCTAGTATATGAAATGTGTCATTCTATTAACTGTATATGACGATAATCGAATACATCGTTTGATTATTTCGTAATCGACTGCACACGTCTACGATATTATATTCAATTTGTGAATTACACGTACGTATGATGTGTGCTACTAAAGACTCGGATTATTTATCCTACTTGTATACTGAACGTCTCCCTATTTTCCGATACTTTTTTTTTTTTAATATACCTACTATTCCACCTTATCGTAATCGCCATTTGTAGTTGTTCTAATCGACGCAGTTTTTCACAACTTATTAAAAGTGATTAAATTCTGAACCGATTCGCTCGAGCGGTTTGTAAGCAATTCGGAAAGTAAAATGTAGAAAAAGAAAAATAAAAAGAAAAAGAAAAGTAAAAGAACGATACGATGAATTATGATGAAAGTTTCTGTCGCCGGTAAGCCAGCCGTAAATTCGAACGGCCCTGAGACCCAGCGGTATGCAACAAACGGTACAAGAACCCGACCATCGGCATCGGTCCATCTTCCCATTTTTATACCCATAGGCCGCACGTCTACGTCATATATATATGGGAATATTCCCGCAGGTCAACGTTATTTTAGCTCCGGATCAAGGCTGGGAGGATTTTAATTGGTCTTCTCACTGTCCAGCGCGGCGTTCTTACGCCGAAATGAACGTCCAGAGCGAATCTGTGTATAATATAAGGATCGACGAGTCGAACGAGAGACTCGGAACGAGCTTGTGGGATGGATATTGACGAACCTTGAAGTCATCACTTTGTAGTGTCGGTCAGAGAACGAAACCATGCGGCAAAAGTTCCGCGAAGGAATTACGGCTGTATTATAATGCTCTCCCTCTACAGCGGAGATTCGATCGAGGGCTGAGAAACGAGAGAGCTCGGACCAAGGAATCGTGAGGATTATAGCTGCAACAGGGACGTATACATTATTTTTAAACGAGATACGTAATTTTCTGTCTTAATTCATTACTACAAATAATTTGTATAATACCTATATATCGATTCGCAACTTACGCTAACTATAGCGGTATAGTTATTTGATTTTCTAATTAGATGCAAATCACACGCAACAGCTGGGTAAATTATTACACACATATATACTCGTGGTCTACATACGAGTATATAGATATATATATTCATACATAGTTATGTGCATATAAGATATATACCGACTTGAAAGGGGCATTATACATCAGGCATTCCATGGTGCACATATACTAACTTGCATTACGTACACATATTTGCAAGATGCGTATAATATCTTCTCACCCACATATGTATATCTATAATACATGGGATTTATGCACATAATATCACAAGGGGTGTGGTGGTATATCATACGCCTTACCGACGATATATGTTATACATAACGACCCGTCGATTGTGAACGAGGGGGTAACGTTAGCGTACGTCGCGTCGTCGTCGATCGGCATGAATGGAAAATTGCGACAACGTTCAACGTCTTCAATAATTTTACGTTGATGGGGATTTATTTCTGTAGAATGCACATAGGAGTACGACAATGTATGAGGAATATCAGATGAATATAGACGTATACGATCGAAGTAATTTTCTATTGATTTCATAATTATCAACTATAGGAGGGGAAAAAAGAAGAGAATGGGAAGCAAGAGCTATACTCTATAGGTTAACGCACTGGTATGGTTCTCATTTGTCTGATAATATCAAGTTACGCGTACACGTATATGTGTTCCGTATACATTGATATATATTGTACGCGTAGTATAGAGACATAGTAGTCTATATACGATGCATGATTTGCTCGTATTGTTGAGAGGGTCAACGAAACTCAACAGCTGGAACAATGAATAATTATATTCTCCCCTTGATATATACGTATGTATAAGTCATAGAGAGGTGAAGGGTAATTAAACGTTGTGTCAATAGGCACGATGACCTATGCTATTTCGGCAAATTTTGCTATTTCGCAACATGGATCAGCGGTAACAGAAGTAAAGATGACTTGAAATCTGTTTACTGCTCGATAAGTCCAAGTGCTAACAGGTAGCAGCGGTATCGAGTATAAGCAACTAGCGTGTCCCGTGGCAACGAAAGGTGATCACGTGACCCGTTTGAGGCCGTCGCGGCGGCCGGGACGATCGGAGAGGAGAAAACGTAGCGAGAGCACCACGGAGAGAGAGAGAGAGAGAGAGAGGGAGAGAGAGTCCTCGCTTTCCGTATACCTATAACAAACCTTGCCTAAGAAGAATCAATACGGAAGACGCGAAACTAAAGTATTGGAACAGGGAACGTAGAGCAGGAGCGAACGACGAAGCTTCGCGTCGAGCTAACTGTAGATTGTATATTTCCTCTCTAGAATAATTGCGGGCAGAATTGTTCGCTGTTGAGCCGAGAAGAGGCGCGCTACCTGCGAGAGAGCTGAAAGAGGGTAAAATTGCGAAGGCGTCAACCGGAGCAGAGAAATTATGTCAACGTTTTAGCTAATCGTAAAATAGATCTCACTCGCATCTCCTGCGTAGCCCTTGCTATTGCCGGCGAGTGAGAATTAAGCTAACGATAACTTACCGTATAGCTTAAGTTATGTTATAGCGATTTTGCAACCATGATGGTACTTATGGTAGCTGCAGTTACGGAGCTAATTCGCAATTAGACGAATGATAAAAGGTGCAGTGGGTTACTGTAGAAAATCATTGCTTGTGAGCGATATTCTCACGTCAATGACGTCTTTATGCTCGACTAACGGATTGGAAGTTAACGGAATAAATAGACGAAATTTCATGGATTGATCTACCTGATGGTATTTCGTCGATGAAAAACGAAACGCCTCCGTGAAGGAAGACCGTAATGTTCATTCACCGCTGCTATACGCGGTGATGTCTCGAGGGAAGAAATGGCCGAAAAGATGCCGGTGGGAGTGTAGAGTTGGAAAAGCTGTAGAATCCAGATGAGGACGGCCATGAATGGATGCGAACGGACCGCCCTGCGCGGGTCGTTTGGTCGTTAGAATCGCAAGCGCCGAGTCGAGTCCTGGGGGTCTATAGATAAATACAATTTTGATTTCAGATTCCAGCTCAGATGACGGGTCTCGTCTACAGCTGCAGCTTACGCATTATGCTGTTACTATCTATAAATACGTCCACGTTAATTGTTTTTTTGGAAGTGTTTGACGTCGTCCCCTCACCGTGTTCATTGATCTGTCGTCTAGCGACGATGTTAATTAAAATGTCCAGATTCATTGCAAAAATGGGGTTTAACCCTTCTAAACTATCTAATCAACGGCGCGCGGTCTTTGTCCAAGCCAACCGAACATATCGTCAAGTCAATCAAAATTTTCAACATCCACCAAAATACAATAAGGATGTCGTAAGATAACCGCTGAAAAGTTGGACCAATTTCAAGAAAAACTTGGCTGGTAATATCAAAAATATAATAAGTGCCGGAAATATATGTTTTTTTTTGTTTTTCATTGCGAACTACATTCAGAAGTTGACTGACTATATACGACGTACTATATTATACATATAAGTATATTACATGTGCTGCATTTTGAACCTTGAAAAAATGTAAAACCAGAACGAACCCGAAACTTCTGAACAAGTATCCGATGCCCATATATCCTGCAGCATTAATATCTGCCCTCTTTTTCTTTCAATTTCAAGATAGAACAGCTGCGCGCAAGTTTCATCCGAGGATAACCATTGCAGGTGTGCAGCGGTTATAAGCTGACGTAAAATGTTATTGCAATTTTCGGCTCCTGCACATGCGATATACTTCTGACAGGGATCATAGCTGACAATGAATTGAATTTGGTCGCTGACAATGTTGTCGACATCAGAAGAAAAAAAATCTTACCCATGAATTATTATCGGATAGTCGGACAATGTATGGTCAGTGATGATTTTCCAAAAACTATGGCTCGAGTTCAGTGCAGGTCTTGCAAAGAACGATATTTTTCTTCTTCTCCTCCTATTTTTCGACAAGGTTAATAACCTGAAGATGCGAAAGCCGGGTAAGAAAAAGACGCCCGACGTATAGGAGAATTCCTGTTGCGCATATACACAGTCGTCGTCGTCGTCGTCGTCTGCTCTGGAGATCTGCGGCGAGCCATGCCATGGCAGGCTATATACGTATGTTGGGTGTTCTTGTGAACCGAGCCTAAACTCGAATGCCAAGGGAATTTGCCGGAGGATTAATCGAGGCGAGTTGTATCCGCCTGTCCCGTCGGGGCAGCGGTTCTCAGTCATTTCGGTGAAATTATAAGGTGATCATTATAGACGAAATCTTATCACTTCGTACGACCATCGTCGTAAATCTCCACCAGTATATCGTCTTATCTAACAATGAGTTCCCTCTATAATTTTAACCCATGTTAAAACCTATCAAAAAATACTTGCACGATTATTAATCGATATTTCATCGACACCGAAATGTTTGAACTATAACGATATGTAATAGACTACGACGCTTCAACAATTATGAAATTCTAATAAAATTAATCTCAGACATACCAGAAATTTTCCTACCTCCGATTCCAATTCCTTCGTCGCATCACAAATGGCAATAGTCTCGAATAGTTCCTCAATTCATTGGCTGCAGTGTTGAAAAATAATAAGGTAATTGAATCCAATGGAGTGATCTGCGTTCGCATGGGAGGAACAGGTAAGTAGAGTTCTATTCAACGTACGGTTGGGTAAGGTAGTCGTGGTCTGGAGTGCGTAGTAGATGTGGTGGGTATGAAATAACCAGCCTGCACGTTGGCTAACTTTAATGGCTGCCTAATTCGGTGAATTTATCGATTCGTACAACTTCGATACGATGGACGGACCTTGGTGACTCAGCGCTTAGCTTAAACCGTCTGCCTCCGTCTCTCTAGCTCTCCGTCTGTCTGTGTGCAATTATAGAATAATACGCAGGTAAGAATATGTATAAGTCCATGTACACATAACTTACAAATTATTCTATTCATTAGGTCCGTATTTCCGTTCCAACTTTTTCTTCTTCGTTTTTTTTTTGCTGTAAGCAGTAGAAAACCGTAGAGAAAAAGCAGGGGTGATAGGGGAAAAAATGTGAGAACACTGAAGCTGAAATTCGATCCAGGACATGAATTAATTAGGTGTACCGCGGCACAGAAAGCCCTGGGATCGCGGAGGCATCGATGCATGATGTGAGTCCTATTATAAAAAAGGACACCTGGCGAATTTCAAGAGACTGTGTGCGATGCACGGTCTGGTCTTGCGTTAGTGTATTTGTGCGTATGTACCTTCTTTCTTTTTTGTGCATTGCGTGTCGCAGGGAGTGACAGAGAGAAATAACGAGAGAGGGAGAGGTAAAGATAGAAAATCGGCGTGTGTGGGCACACGTGAAAATCGATAAGTGCCGAAACGACGCTGCAACAGCAGTGGCATTGGCCTGACCTGGCCAGAGTACGAACATACGGAACGGAATGGAACGGAACGAAACAGAACAGAAGGGATGAGAAAAGGGAAGGGAAGAGCAGAGAAGGGAAGGGGAGGGAAGCGAAGGGAAGGGAAGGGAAGGGAACGGAATGGAATGAAAAGGAATGGAAGGGAAGAAGGGGAGGAGAGACAAAGGCGGCACACGGCACGCACCACTACCGCAAGTCGTTGAAATCAACGAGCAAACATCAAACATGGCTGCGAGCATGAGAGCGAACGAACGAACAAACGACGAGCCCAACTCTGGCGGCTGCAGTGAAGAACGCGCAACGGGTTTATAAGCAGCTATTGCATGTGGTATAAAGATACAATATCATATACATACTATGTGTATATACCTGTACATACATATATAGTTTTTACACGCTGTGGCAGTGCAGCATGACCATTTTATCGTCAGACCCGAGTTTCGCTGAACTGCTGCTACCGTTGCTGCAGTTGCATTTCTTGACGATTATATGTATGGATTACGTAAGGAGTAGGATGTGCCACTCGTAACAAGGTGTGCAAAAATTGGCCCAACGTCACACTCATCGCAATTATTCCACACCTATTTCCCTATACAGACAATCATCGTCGACGTTGCAGTTTTCATTCAGCTTTTCTCCTTTTTCTATTTTGAAATTCACAGGCTTTCGAAGCGATGCTATCTGATTTTCTCCGCCGACTGATTATTCGTTGTTGCGATTTCTCGCAACACTGTAAATACTAGGCGCAAGAAGATGATTATTTTATTTTAGTTAATTAATCATATTTACTAGATATGACACCGTGTGAACAAAAATCACGTGCGTGCAAACGTTCGTTTCTCGTTATACATTGTAACATATCCTAGCACGAAAAAAAAAACATAAAGAAAGTAATTCGATTCATTTTAAAACTTCAACGATAATGCATTTTTCCAAATTGGCGTATTTTGGATAAATATGGTGAGGCGTTGCGGAGTGTTTTGCCCCCGCACAACAACCATTTCCGGCACCCTTATTCGGACGGATTCGCTGAACCAAACCCAATTAATCCCGGGAATGGCATCCGATCGATCGCTCAGCGAGGCAACTAGCTCTATACTATTCCTGCATATCGTTCGCACTCGCGAAAACACGCGTAAGCGCGTTTCAAACAAAACGATCAACTACAGAAATAGGATTGCAAAGTAATTGCAAGATCTCAATGCACTGCAGGTATTAATGTTGCACGCGCATATCGGAATCGAACGACCAAGGCGAACGCACATATAAATCTATATCTATATAGTTAGGAGATTGATTAATTGTCTGCAAAAAATTCGAACGTTCATTCGAAAAGTAATCTACTGCAACAAGGTGAGAGTTCGGAAAGTAATTGAAGATTATAGATTGACTTGATTTTTCGTATTCCGATGAAACCTTAACTATAAGGTCGTCACATCTGACAATAAGTATAGAAGACAGAGAACCTTTCGCGAACGGCAACTTGTAACATAATTATGTCAAATAAAAAGGGTACCAAATCTGATAATTACACAGATAAGCTTCCAATATAAATTAACGACGGTTCAAGAAAGAATAGGTATAGACAATTTCGTGGTTCTTTTACTTCATATGTTGGAAAGACGAAAAAAAATCATTTATCTCTAAAGAATAATGCGATAATGACGATAGAATTACAGCCATGCACGCGTTAAATACAACGGTGATTGTTATCGAGTTATACAACCGTAATTACAAATGTATTTATACACGCATGTATTATAATTTGTACAATATCGCAATTATTGTAGTTGTATTCAAAAGCGGTGAAAATTTGTTGACAAAAAAAAAAAAAAAAAAAAAAAAAAAAAAAACCGAAGCCACTGCTCTTGAATATTCCGAATGAATGGTACTATATAGCGTGTATGTACGATACCTATACGTATATACTTTTATTCTATATACGTATATAAATAATATATACCTGCTACGCATATATTTATAAAGCTTTATTCTACAACTACACAAAACATGCCTATATTTTAGTCTCAACCGCGTCCGTTCAAACAAGCAGCTGCGCCCGCGTGTTCTATACGTTACATGCGTAAAAATACTATTATATTAGTATATGTAGTTGCAGTAGCAGTACGCATATACATATGTATAGTTAAATTACACACTGTTTGCTAATTAACGCAGCGATTTATTTTCAGAAAAATTGAAATTCATTCTGATACTCGTAATTATATATATTTATAGACAATCGCGCGTATAATGTCGCCGCACATTTATAAACGGATCCAAAAAATACTGGCGGATAGAATACATATGACTAGTCCGATAAAATATTAATCATGTGATCAAATTTGGACGAACCGATTATGAACGTTCCTTCTTAAATTTACGTGCAGCTGCAGGAGCGAGAGATTCTTGGTCCACGCCGAAAACATTGTATGATTGTGATCAAAGAAACGAATGAACAATCAAAGGTAAATGGAAGAAATGTTCAATTATCGTGCATATTATATACTCTGTATATATATATCTATTGGTATAGTAAATGCAGCCTCGAAGAAACCGGTTGAGAAACTATACAAAAGATAGAGGAAAGGATCCAACTAACAGACGTTTTACTTTCATACGAAGAATTCTTTCCTCCCATGTGTGGTTGTATACTTTTCAATTTCAAAGTTTGGTGTAATGAAAAAGAAATAAAAATTGACTAATTTGCTGGACAACTTCTTCACGAAGGTGTATTTATGGGATTTTTGATCGGACGACGATTAGGTACTCTAGCAGATTTTTGACTTTTGCGTTACTGAAACGATGATGAATATCTGCTTCCAAAGGCTGAACTAAATTGAGTGGCTTGGGATGGCGGTGCTCCGAACGTAGGTGAACATCGTACAGGTAGATATATTCTACCTATACAAATGAAAGGAATGAAGAATCCCAAGAAAGGAATACACGAAGATGTCCGTGTCGTGGTTATATGTATGCGTATACACCTACGTATAGTATATCGCAGCTTCCTATCGCGGAGGTGTCTTTCTGAGGCTTGGAACGGGTTTCAGGAAGAATGTCCGTCCGGCCGGTGGCTTTTTAACGCGTGCAGAATCAGACTGAGACGGCGAACAGAGACGAGGATGAGGGGCAGAGGAGAGGAGGGAAAGAGGCAGCATCGATGTGAATTCGACGTAGTGTGGTATACTCATACTTTTGCTGCGGTGATTCTCAGCGTTAACTTGAGCACAAACTATACCATAGCTAACCGAACCAAACCACGCAACTGCAGCAAGCAGCTCCGATGCGGTGGTGCAACATAGCGGCAGCTGTTACGAGGTTTATAATATCGCAGAAACACTGTACAAAAAAGAAATGATGCAGGAATGAATTGAATTCGTCAAAAGCAAAAAAAGAAAATCACAAATAAATCGCTCATGCATCTGTAAAATATACGTACGTTGGACCGTTTCTGAATTCATCGAATTTCGAAATTCTCGTACCTTCGACTGCCAGAAAATAACTCTAATTGCGGAAAGGGTGATTACGCTCCGTTTAACCTTTCCGAGTGGTGTAACAAAGTATCAAAACTTTGGAGAGCAATAAAATTTGGAATCTCGCACCGAGAATTCTTTTCAACAGTTTTGAATTGTAACATACACGTACCGTATCGATTCGGGTGTGCGTAATATAACGGGGAATAGAAGAAACAGAAGAGAGAAAAAAAAGAAGAAACTATTTGATTTCTTCTAGTCCGCGAACGAATGGTCGAACGAGACGACCCGACCACTGACCGTTGGATGTCGAATGATATCGAAGGCATCGTTGTACTTTTATGTAAGTAAGTCTGTGCCGATGGCGGTCTCGTGGGTTATACGTGTATATATGTATAACGCACACAATGTATTATACAGAATGTATAGTATACCTCTCTAGAGTTCGAGCTTCAGCAAACGTTCTTGTCCACTGCATCACGTCTCTCTCTCGCGGCATGTCCACGTCCGTCTGTCCGTCTGTTTTATCTGTGTGTGCGTGTCTGTCTCTGATCCCGGTTGTATGTATCAGTGTCGGGGCTTAGGTTTCGTAGGTATAATCTACCATCTGATGATAGTATGCGAGAGTTTCTCGGTTTAAACTATACGATACGTGCGATACACGTAGGTACACTTTGTGCTCCGTAAGCCAAGCCCCAAGCATCAAAGGTGCGTCACGTACAAAAATATGCGTGGTGTGGACGACGAATCGGCGGCAACCATCGCAAGTACGTTCATGAGAGTAGCTAGAGCGATGTACCGTGGAAACGTCGCGGTGATGCGACATCGAAATGGTCTCACATCAACTATAAAACGACTTCAAGGATCTCCACTAGCTCAACCTCATCGCAAACATAACCGTGATCAAATCGTTGCCGACAAAATAGTTCTACACCCATTAGATTTTTTCGACAAAATCGCACGCGACGCGTACGCAGAGATAGGCACGCGATTCGAGTCAAACAATCGCTTATCAATATCCCTTCTCTGTACGATTGACTGCGATTCAAAGTACTCGTTATGATTATTGTGTTACACCTCTATACTCGTTCGAGTTTTTTTTAATCTAATTATGCCGACAATTACCTTGGTTTTTTTCTTCCCCTCTTTATGTGTGCTTTTCCTATATCACAGCGTGAAACGAACCAAAGTCTCTCGTGTTTTATTTATAATTATCAATTTTTCTTTCTTTTCACATCACACATATAGAACACACAATCACGGAACACTGACAACTTTTCGTTTTATATAACATATAGATGTACCTTATAACGAACACTTGAATTAGAATGAGTAGAACCAAACCCGTGCTACTCCGATAATATGATGAAAAAAAAAAGGTTCAATCTACGTTATTTCTGACGAATCCACCTTTCATAATAACTGTATAAATAGGAATATTTTATCGCGGCATTCACGTCACGCATCTACACCACCCACAAACTTAAACTGAACTGAACTGAACTGAACGAACTGCAGAAACCTAGTCTCTCTCCTTCTCTCTCCCTCCGGTAGGTAATGCCGCTCAAACTCTACGAACTGCACGAGAGCAAGTCTCGCAACGCGACAGAGGGACGGAGAGACAGACGGACAGGCAGGCAGACAGACAGTCGGACAGACAACTACTACGGCACACCACAGCAGAACCAACACGAACAGAGTCCGCGGCACCACTCAACGGCATGACGACCGACCCTGCTCACGAACTCGGACACGAACACGACGACCCAACGCACACTTTCAGCTTTCCCACCGACGAACGAACCGAATATCTATCTCCTCTGTCTTCTTTCTCACTTGTTTGCTCTGCTTGCGAGCCTCGACGTCCTTCTCCACACCCACTTCGAAACGTGAGTATAACGTGTGCTACCTCGTGTATGGTATTCTAGATGTATGAACGTATGAAGGGCTTGGCTTGGCTTGGCTTGGCTCGGCCTGGCCGTCTCTCGTTTTAGTTCTATTCGTATTCGTTAGTGGAGATTATATCCCTGCCCTGCTGCAAGACCAGCTATAGTTTAACACCGTTTCTTATATGGTTTGTTGCAGGTTGATCGTTGGTATTCAGCCTTCCAGATTTCCGATCATTTCGCGCTCGTTGCCCGAGTAAATGACCTATAACACGGTGCAATACCGACTGAATTTCATTGGGAAATACGAAATATGTTTAAATAGCCACACCAGCGATCATTCGCTATTTCGCCCAACGTACATTTAACTTTTTTTCTTTTTCCACTTGTCTGCGGTATGTCAAAAGTCAGTTAGCTAGCCACGTCACTTTGCCTTAATTCGTGCCCACGGCGATCCAATCCTTTCTCTCTCTCTCTTTCTTTCTCTTTCTTTTATCCCGCTCTCGAAGTTAATTTATGCATGATCGAACTACGCGCGAATTTGAACTACATAGTAATGTAACGATGAGAGAAGTAGCAAAAATCGGAGAAGCGGCTTTGGCTCAACTTATTGTTAGCAATGCTGGCCTTTAGTCGAACGCTGCAGCAGGTATGTAGGTAAGGAACGCTTCGAAAAGTCCCTTGCCCGATCTTCCTTCTCTTCCTATTTGCTGTTTCTTCCGTCTTTCTCGGTGTGGTGTACTTCGTGCAGTTTTTTAACCGATACACGACGACTCGCACTCACTGGTAGGAGGTAGCTCTGTAGGAACTCAACCGGTCGTCGTCGTTTCTGAGGCCGCAATAATTTTCTTTCGGTCGCGCTGCGCCGGTGCCGCGTCGAACAAAGAAGACCTTTTTACTGAGCGGCGGGCCGACGGCTCCCGGCTCTCTCGTTTTCTGTTCTTGGTTCTCTCGTTTCTCGATTCCCCGGCGTCAGGCACAGCAGCGTCACACGCAATGCTCACAATACCCGCCCTGTAAAGACACGAAACCAAACGAAACGAAACGAGAAAAGGAGAAGAGGGAGCAGCGTTCGTTCGAACCTTGTAACGTAACACGAAGATACCAACGTCGTTATAGTCCTACCTTTCCTGAGTGACGATAGCTGAACGATTACTGAAAACTACGTTACGAACAAGGACTGAACCAGCGAACACGAATCGATTCAGATAATAATTCTTCAACCCGAGATTGTAATGCCTCGATTATCTGATAGCGTGAGCCGATCAGCTGTTAGAGAACATCGTTTATGACGAAGAAGTTCACAATTCCGACAACCGATATCATCGTTCCAGCGTAATTAAATAATAACAACAACAACAATAACAATGATGTAACCGCTAATAGTCGATGCTACATACCCGTTAGAGCTGGAATCCAAAAGCACCGTCATAAGTTTTTGAATAATACACGTTTATATTTATGCATACATACAATCACTGTACTCGAAAACCACGTGGGTTTCACAGCGTCGTTTTACACACACACGCACGCACACTCGATGAACGTATACACGTATTAATCTATATGTACGTATGATATACACACACAGCACACCACCACAAACTACACTTATAGTTGTAACCACGTGCTCGATGACGTAAACCCATAGAATCTGAACACGAGACAGGACGCTTTCCTTTTTGAATCAGACTGACTCGGGTTAAATTGACCTGGGCCACTGCGGCCGTTCGGATATTTATTCTCCGGTAAGGAGGGGGATGAATAAAATGGCGCGACCAATGGGAAGTAACAAGATTACAAAGATGGGGTTGGGAACAAAATGCACGCACTTGAACTCCGTTATGATGATAAATCCGTTCGTTTTGACTTTGTATGCGCGCAAAAATGGAAGAACTGTTCATCAACACTTGTATTTCCGATACTAGATGATATTTGTGAAATTTCCATGGATCGCACGAGTGAATGATCAGAAAATCACTTGAATTTTTCAACTCGAGTACAGGATATGTCGCTAACACCCCTCCACACTCCGAAATTTATCGAAGAATCTGCACTAGGTGCTTTATAACAGTTTGGTCGTTATATTATGAACCTCGCACAAGATGGACGTCGTTTGCCTCTGGTTGCTTTTCCTACAGTTCGGTTGGTACGTCGTTGGCTGGTGTGCCCGGCCTTCTCTTCGTCAGCTACGTGCTGCTAGCGGCAGTTGGGCTTTTTTCCCTTCCCCCCTATCTCGACGCCCCCTCGTCCCCTCGGGCTCCTCGGCGCACACCGAGGCAGCCGTCATTTCCCCCTGAAATCTCCCTGCAGCCGGTTGGATCTCATTCGGTCTCTTCGGTCGCCTTGCTGCGACTTGCGTCCGCATTTCACAGTGTTGGCATGTACCTTAGATGTATCTCCTTGTCGGTGAGACACGAGACTCCGTCGGTCTTTTCATGGTTCGAATCGTCATGATTTACAAACATTTTTTCGACACGGATGAAAACTGAGATCCTGCACGTTTATCCTCACATGATCCTGACGGTGATCGTGCCTTGTTCCACTTACTATGTTAAATTGTCATGCCGCTCGATTAAAATACAATTTTTCATATAATATATATGGGGTAACTATACCCTCCTATATGGGGATGTATTCGGATGACCTCTTTCTCGTGTCACTCGTTATCAGCTCTATACTGTAGCATACGTGAAGTTTCATTGTCAAGATAAAACCGAGACTCCCATGAAACGGTTTTACTCTATTTTAATCGCGAAACTGAACGAATGTGACGAAAAAAAAGTAGAATCATCGACAACCGATTAATATCCCTCGTGGAATTTGAACATGGCGTAGAACCCAACGTTCGAAAAGGGTTACCTGGTTCGAGCAGCGGCTCTCGTTTATCGTCAGTGTTCTTCCCGCATCGGTGTGTAGTCGTGGGAAGTGAAAGTGATAACGATCGAATATGTGCTGCTACGACCGCACTTGTCCGTAATATAGTTAGTGAAGCTATAAAATAAATTTCCGGATATTTCACACGATACTTAAAAAAAACCACCGCTTCTGCTGTATCGAAACTCCTGCTCGGTTAATTCTATCTGACGCAAGTCATATAATCCTCGAGTAATATGATGTACAATTTCATATTGAGAAATTATTTTTTAAACGAAATCTTGGGATATCCACGGTTTTGCATGGAGAGGCAGCTCAGTTTATACCGATACCAGCATCACCTATGGATCATCGTTATCATCGATGGATAATCGTCGTTATCGTCATCTTTCCCGCGTTAGTATTACTCGTGATTCTTTGCAGGATGTTCCTCACAGCGCGGTAACTCTGCTCGAGCTCGGTTTGTGCTGGCTTGGCTTTTGCCTGTCTTCTCCGTCCGCGTTGACCGTTGCTTTCCACCCCCCTTGGCCCCCTAATATCAATTCCCTCTTCGTTTGGATGTAACGCGCGACTCCGCGCTTCGAATCGTCGGGTACCTACAACATGCACTCGTACCATGACTTATAGGTATACTCTCACGTATATTCCCAGCAGCAGCACAAGTTCGTTCATATATACAAAGGGAGAACACACTTGCCTACCTATACACATTGACAGGGCGCGCGATCGTTTTCTCTTTCTCATTCTCCTTATACCTTCCTTTCTCTCTTATTTCATTGGAGGAGGGGCGCGTGCTCGCAGCTCGCAGCTCGCAACTCGCAAGGTTCGAACGATGCGAGACCCTCTCTTCCCCATTTTTCTCCTCCTCTTTCCCTTTACCTGCTCCTGTGGGTTCTGAGCTCTGGGCTCTGGGCTCTGGTTCTGGGCCACGGTGGCTCCTTATTACCCGTCGTCCCCCGCTTGCCCCGTTAGCGAGCGTCACGACAGCCGCGATTATCTTTGGTCCGATCGTGCGGTGTACTCTCCTCTATGCTACGCTGCTAGGCTACGTTGCTCGTGTCCCCGCTCCTGGATATCGAGTCCGCTCTTGTTTCTTTTTTCCCGCCTATAAGTGTGCGTACTATGTTACTTCCATTGCCTTCGCTTCTTCACAACCTCCATTCGTTCACATCCATTCCACATCCACACCCGCATAAAACGCACGGAGGAACATCACGCGCGCGCCATCGGGGCCCACCCCTCGCCAGCGCGGTAACCAAATTCTTTCTCATTTTTACATGGACGTTTTGTTATACCTTTACATACCGTCAATATTCGTGGAAAATGACCGGCACTCCGTAGCGTCCGAGTACCCGCAACCGGAATGATCGCACGTTAAAATTTCACGTGCGGTGGTGGTGACTGTCACTTGGGTTGCGGGTAGTCAGGCGCTACGGAATAATTGCACTTTTCATGGTAGAGCTATTATAAAAACCTCTAAGGTTCTTCGAGTCGCGTGGACATTTCCACATGCATTATAATTCTACGCCATCCACGTGTTTCTCTTTCTTTTTTTGTAATTTTATTATTCATCGGATTAGTAGTGGTTTTGAATAAATTTTCCCAATTCTTTCTCTCTGTCTCCACCATCAAACCATAGCGACACATTTGATCACGTAAAACTTAAAAGGTTATGCGAGTTTGCCCGCGGTTTCCGCACTATACGGTATGGAGTTGGACGTTGATCATACATAGGCGTGATCATGTAAGAATGTAGTTTAGATTACATATTACCGTAAGGTATGCCTGTACGTATACGCATGTGTATATTAATATAACCATCGCGACGTGTGGGACAGAACACGTCACATGACGATGACGCACACCATTCGTGCAGCTAGGAGAAATCTAATGTATAACTTACGAAGGGCGTGTACTGCATGTGGACACAACGAAATCCGGATTGTTTTAGCATATCTTTGTGTTCGAATAAGATTGCAGAACATGAAGTAGGAAATTTTATTGCAGTGTATAGTCCATACGGAAAATATCGAGAAAAATCTGTGCAAAATGACGTCCTTAAAGACGTAGAGATCGAATGATTTTATTGCACGTATATAATTTGGAGTCGCGAATGACCGAAAACTACCTGTAATTTCAACGGTTCAACAATAAAGTGTCACATGTATGTACTATACAAACTTGAATTGATTGAAAAAAAAGAAATGAAAAAAGTAACAAAAACGAAATCCATACTGCAGCGGTGCACAAAGATAATAAAATTCCAATACTATGTTTCTTGGTTAAACATAGTTATATTATACCTAAATATACCAACTCACTAGACGCCACTGACCTTTTCTATTCTTGAACTACGCGATGAATAAAAATTAGAAAAAAAAAAAACAATCTATAAATAACGCACAGCTGGCTCGGAGAAGGGGCGACTAACCCGAGAGTATAATAATGTGTATGACTAAAGATCGTGGCTATGGTAACCGGATGGTCGGTAAGATTTTCGCGGTTTCCAAATTTATTTATGTCCGTTTGATGAAAAAAAGAGAGAGTCACCTCCTTATTATAATTATATATACGACAAAAGTGGGTACGCGAAGGCGCGATCAATTCTACGTTTCACGATCGGCGTTAGCGCATCATCCCCCGTGGCATTGCCCCTCCTGTATCATCTATCTCTTTTTCATCTCCCTTTTTCTTTGGGTAAGCGAAGAACGCGAGCTCCGTTGGAATCAGGACCGCGTTTCCACGGATCTGTTGAACGCAAAATGTCCGAAATGGTGACACTGCACCGATATAGTAGGTATACGTATAAAATATCGACGTGCGGTGCGGTGCTGTTTCTCGCATTTCAGATCTCTCAAACCCGCGCGGCACAAGAAGAAATAGAGGCGAGGGGCAGGTGCCGGTGTCCGGCCCTAGTATAGGCCTCGCGACGAGGGGTAACACCACGACAACGACGACGACAACGACGATGGCGCTTCGCGTTCGATCCGGTCCGGGAAAGACAGCGCCGTTTCCTCTCCGTCGCCCTCCAACGCCCCTTATCGTTCCCTGGTTTCGTTCGAAGGAAAGGAACGCAAGCGAGCGAACGGCCGGGCTTTGCCCCTTTTCCCCCCTTTCCCTTGACCTCATCCTCCTCGTCGTAGTCGTATAGTCGTCGTTAAGCCCGCGGCGTCCGTGAATCCTGCCGCGGTATATACGACGATGATGATAATAATAATATAATAATAGTAATGATAATAATTCGCGCCATACGTCAGGGATATAAAAAGATACGGAAATATTATGTTATAATGTATGGTTTGCGAAAAGTTACACCGTCTATATTATTAGATAAATTAATTCAACGCCTATTAGCCTATATTCAATTATGTCGTAAGGCTTTATTTTCCGAATGAAGAAAACCGAAGAAAACTTTAAGAATGCGAATAATTTATTTTTTATTTTAGTAATCTTCGAGTTAGTCATCCGAGCGTAATTCATGTATGATGTTATCTTCCCCTCCCCCCTCCTCCTCACCTGTGCAGCTTTTATTCACGTCGCGTTTTAAAATCGGCCTGTTTTTTTCACCCTCTCTGTATACGCGTATATACGTAAAAAAATTCCGTACCTTGTAATAAGGTGTAGTACACCTGACTTCAGGGATGATTGACCTCTCGTACATGAGAAAACCTCTCTTCGAAAAGCGATGAAACTAATTACTCCTGGTTTTTCTGTTCTGAAACAATAAGTAAAAAATTATAATGAAAAATCGTATAGAATATATTACAGGTATATATTTTCGCACCTGCGAATATATTTCGCTTACTGTTATAACTACACAGACCAAGAGTAATCGAAATTTTTACCATACACATATTATACTCATAAAAGGAGAAGAAGCCAAATACAAACGGAAAATTTTAAAATTTGATCCTCCCAACTCGATGTTGCTGTCATTGTCGCGCAGGTTGGGTGGTTATATTTGTGACCTGGACTCCGACGGTTTGCGAGCTTTTACGGGGTGGAAAAGGAAGGGGGTGGTCCCTCTTCCCCCCATTCTCGGTCTTTCTCCTAGCTGTGCGTTGGAAACTCTATAGGTATAAGCGAGCACTTTATTGATCTTCGTTTGAACCGCGAGTATATATGAACACTCGAAGGCTCGGATGGCATCGGATGACGCAGCCTGCAGAAGCAGCAGCATGACGGAGCTTTGCCGGTTTATACTGCAGCGGCTTTAGATTATCTTGCTGCAGGTTATGATGCCAGGTTATTTGTGGAAAAGAGTGCTGCGGGGATCTTATGCATCAAGGTCCAGTTAGCGCGGTGAATCGAAATCATAATCCCGTAACGATCATGATCGATCTCTGAATACAAACAATTGTCACAGAACTGCAGACTTCTGATGGCGAAAAAATGTAATTTCGTTTCATGGAGTGATTAACCAATTTTCAAACATGTTCCTACTCGAACCCCAAAGCACAAAATCGCAAAGGTTTTATAAAATTTTAAAATCATAAATAAAAAAGTGGCCCTCATTATTATCTTACATACATATTTTGCATGGTAGATACCTTTTATCTATACATATATTATGTATATGTACCAATCGGTAGATACATAGTATCTATGCTATAGAAAATGAATTTATATGCCTGACGCACTTTCAGATCGTTCGTGTTCTTTGCACGCTGCAGCAGCACGTGATCGTGAAGCCGACCATCGACCATCGCGCAGCGTGCTACCTTTCCGTTACCATTTGAATCATCATCTCGCGTTCGTTTCTCTGTTGCCGTTGCTGCGGGGTGAAGCGAAAACTGGTTAGACCTTTAGGCTTTGTCCTTGCGTTTCCGTTCCACCATCTTTACGAGTGTAAAAGTGTATCGGAGATACAATGAGCTGTAGGTATACAAAATCCATATATAGAGCGAGTCGTTCGAAACTCCGAAAACGGAAGCTAGGAACCTCTCATTCGGTTTTCTTGCCCAGTCAACGCGTCGCACGTGAGAAAACTGAGAAAAATCGACTCAAAAATATAGCATGCTCAATGAATGAGGACGTCGAGTCCAGGACGAGCGCATAATATCTGCCAAATCAAGCTCCTCCCAATCTCAGAGTTTGGAAGAACTTACCCTGTATAACTTTAAAAGGAACTTCCATACCACTTAAGGGAGGACTCCATTAAAACAGCTGTGGGAAAATTTCTGCATGTAGCGGTATTTGGATTCAAGCTTTAGTGCAGCATGCCCATACATGAATCTTAGGCCCGACATCGCATCGTATCAGTCTGCATCGTCATAATCGTCGGGCACGTCACCTCATCGTTTCATATAGATATATATAAAATTCGCACACATATGTACGTATACTTATACGTGACTCATAGAAATGTTATAAGATAATTTTTTTCCCCCCGTCTCTTCCGCGTACTTCGCATCATACGTAGATCTTGGCTGCTGCTGCTGCTGCTCGCTGCTTCCATTTACTGCTGCTGCTGATGCTGCAATGAGACCGTCATGATTCGTCCAGAAGAGAAGAAAAGAGTTCGTATTATAGTCGGGTCGCGCGACTTGTGCTAAGGTTCTCTCAGAGTATTGAACGAACCAGAGAGCCAGAGGTAGAGGCAAAAGTAGTGGTAGAGGCAGAGGTAGAGGTAGAGGTAGAGGCAGAGGCAGAGGTAGAGGTAGAGGTGCGAGAGAAGCGAGACGGCAACGATGAGGACGAAGAAAAAGAGGATGGAAAAAGGATGAAACAAGAGGGAGAGAAAAAGAGAAAGGGAGAAAGAGATATAGAGAGCGGAATGGGGAGCGAGCGTATAAAGGGAGAAGGACGAAGGCCTCCTCCGTGTGGTATACGTGGAGAGAAGCGCTCCTCGGTATTTATATATATATATGTATATACTATAATATTATATATTATAGTATATACATATATATCCGTCCTTCTCATCCTGCAGCATCCAACATCCAGCGTTAAAGTCCTCTATACGTATATATTTGCTCTGAAACGCGCGCCGCGATGGTATACGCGAGCATCCCTCTTCTGACAACCCCCTCGCCCTTCTCGCTGATTCTTCTTCTACGCCATCACCCGGGCAGGGCAGCCTCTCGTTCGCGGAGGCTTCGTGCCGTAGAGATTACTGGCCGAACACAACGGGAAAAAGAGACTTGCGATATAGTATACATATACTTATAGAGGTATATACGTACGTATTAGGTACAATACATATTATACGTACGAGGAACCGCTTGGAACGAACGTATAGCATAGTTAACGTTATCTTATAATATGCAGCGTGCGCCTTAAAAAAAAATTAATAAAAAATTGACAAGTGATCATCGGAGGAGTGAGGGCTCCAATAGTATAGTAAACAAACTGTTCGAATTAATTGCAAAGTTCGCGCTCGAATTATTGAATGATCATCATCGAATAATAATATGAATACCGTAACGTATCATCATCTTGATTAAATTCATAGTCGCAATGACGTGCATATCGCACGCCCGATATAATAATGATGTTATTGATGATAAACGGCAGTTTATTAAAAGGAGCGTGGTTTCTAAACGTATGCAAATGTATTTCAAGTACATCCAACTTATTTACTCAAAGTAGGTACGATAAGGCGGTCGGTGACCTTACAACTCGCCTTGCCTCGCTACCCCCGCCACACATCCCGCGAAGCGCGAAACAATTCCGCGTGTAGAACGTAAGTTCCTTTCGAATTGTCATTTATCCTACCTTAATATCTGTGCAGAGCATGTATTTGTTCGCGAGTATTTGTTATAATATACGCGCAACAATCTCGGGAGCTAAGAACTAGAAGAATGTAACCCACAAAAATTGAGGATTTATACCATAAGAAGCTATCCCTTGAAAGCGAATGTGATAGAAGAAAATAGAGATTACTTTGGAATTCAATCTTCGAGAGTAGCATTTTCATTTTTGAGGAATACACCCTCGAGACAGATTTTTTTCATTCGTATTATTCGCGGAAGATTAAATCGATGATGTTATTTTGAATCGGTTAATATTTATTATGGATCCCCGAACTCTGCAAGATGGACGAACACCTATAGGGGGGAAAGCGGATGATGATTACAGTGCGAAATCCGAATAGGATCCGCCTGCTGCTGAAGCGGATTCTATATTCTCGCTATGTTTACGCGTGTCATGTTATGCAAATGGCGTCACCACGGTTGCACCAGCAATACTAACAGCAGCAGCAGCAGTTGCAGAGTTTAAGCTAAAGGTAATCGATACTATTTATGCGACATCAAATCATGTTTACTCCTTGCCCGCGTTCTTGAGAATTATAACCAACGGTTATACGATATTTACAACTAACAATAAACAAGATGAGTTAAATAATGAACATTTTTCTTTTGCACAAAACTTCTATTTCAGTCAAAACAGATAGTTTACGTGACACGAAGATCATTCAATGAAGTTTTAATATCATTGGTCTTAGTCAATGCGGAAGTAAGTTCACATTCCAAAGACCTTCGTATGATGAAGAATCACGCGTAAAACAATGCAGTATTCACTGGTCATTTTCCTAACAATGCAGAACATAGATTACGAGTATTATCAATCCCTCAATTTTAATCTACGTTACATAAGGCGCGTTAATAAAATACGGATACTTGTAGTGTGCATTGTCCACTTACGTTCTTCAGCCTTCTGGGACTTGGAAGGGCCGCCCGATTGTCTTTACAGCGCTGGTATTTCTTTAGCAGGAGGATGTACGTAACTGAGAAGAATTTTTCTCTCTCGTCCTTCGTTGGATGATGTTAAGAGTTGTTCCTTCGAGTAATGTCGGACGCCAAGGCGGCACAAACTCGTTGAGGTATATTTTACGGCGTAATACGATTATCTTTCCGAAGCGTCTTCGACCATCACATCTTTACAGGTAACGAATAAATGAACGTTAAATATGAAAGCAACGCTTTTACTCATTCGATTTTTTTCCTTTTTAAGTCGTCGCGATTCGATTTACGTACGCGTGGTACTATTCTTATTGTTTAAAATTATTTCTTCGATCACTCTACACAATTATTAATCTGCTGGAAATAATTGTTCGTAAAACTGATTTGATTATTTTTATCCGAATATAATTTAAACGACGCCAGATATATTTCCCTGTGTTTGGATCACGTGACGCGGTCAAGATCCTCCCTTTAAGAACCCCCCCCCGTTCTCCGTCAGTTTCGATCAATACTAATTTGATGTAAATAACGACGACGATGGCTATCGCCTCTTGTACCACCAATTCGCGATTTGTGGTCTTCTCGTCACCTTTACCGAATAATAAGTTTATCGTTCATTGTTTGTTTTGAATTCTATTAATGGCTTTTAAGTCAACGGCGCCGGCTAACCGCACATTTATACGGTTACAAAATATTGACAACTCAGCTGTAAAGTTATCGCGATTAGAGATTTAATAAATTAGTTAATAAAAAGAACCTGCGAAACCAACGATTAGAGAATATCGATGGATCGATGGATTACCGGCTCTCTGTCGTCTCGACTAAATAATTAGCTCACGGCTACAAGAGAGCAAGAGCGAGAGACAAATTTAAAAGGAAAAGAGAAACGTCCGCTATATTTCCGAGCATACGTTACTTTGTTTATAAATACATTTACGAGCGTAACTTTAATAATGACATACACGCGACCGCATACATGGACGTAAACGAAAATAAATAAATACAAACTGAACACCGAAAATGCGGTTTGCGATAAGATTAGCAATGATAATAACTGCGTAAAGAATTACTTCTTATGTTTTAAAAATCCGTTTACACGTTAATTGGTCACAACTAGATGTAGGTCGGAGCCACTGAGATTTCCCAGTTAGTAGAAAGATATCAGCCCCAAGCGCACAAAAGGTGATTCATTCACAAACTATTAATTTATTAATATATATTCTCCACTTTTAAAATCCGCACATTCACTTGGTATTTCACTAAAAAAGTCCCGGCGAGTCATGGCGACATCCAATGCGGCACTTTTAAATATGTACTGATATTTTAACGGTATATTTGGGAAACTTGATGTTTAATGACTACCATCCGTTAAAACCCTCAACTTAGCTCCGTCCGTTTCGGGTGCCACTAAGGGAATGAGAATCTAGCGCTCGATGCGATTTTACAATAAACTAAACGTCGACTCATCCGACCAATCAACCCGCTTTCAACTAAAAAGAAGACTCTCGATCTAAAGTCGATGGGACCGCTTCTAATTATTTCGAACCTACCAACTCCATCTGTAGGAATGATGACTTCGTAGTTCGAACCTTGTTCGAATATTCAGCCGCTGAGTCGATGAAACGGTTACCAAACGCAGAGATCCAAACGGTTGGTTAGCGCATACTGCGTAGTTTGTTGAGAATTTGCTATAGATCGACAACGTGCCGTTGACCGTTGCTCGCAATCCCACATTTCCGTGGACCTCTTTTGCCGTCTCCCGTCAGAAGCCCGGAAAGGTGGAGCTAATGGGATTTCTCACAATTGTGGTGTGTTTATAAAGTTTACATAATAGAGAAACAAAGTTTTACATTGACTGTGTGAGATTTATAAGGTTATTATTTTTATTTCTATTTCTATTAATTAAAATACTCCCGAATTTATGACACTTGCTTCGTACCGCTTTGTAACAGGCAACAACCCTTCCATAACCTAATCCATTTCAGTTATCCTAAATGCAATCCCTAATGGCCCTAATCCATATTGTCTTCTGTACTGCCTGCGGAAACACGGTTTGATCATGTAGCACACGGGTACGCAGGTCTGTGAAATATTTTGACCTGTACATTTTGTAAACAATGCTTGTGTGTTTATGTCGGTAACATTGATACATATATATAGATATATGAGGTGATTCACCCCAGAGGTATTTCTTAATATTGATATTTTGCTTTCATGTTCAAATGATTCATGGGTGACGAATTGCGAATTATTGATGCTGCACAAATTGTCATTATATCCATTCAATATTTTGGGCTTTTTCCCCCTTTCTATGCATCTCTACAAACCCGATCAATATGATCACGGAAGGATTTTATCATATATCCTGCAGCAAGACATTCTTGCATCATTGTCAATGTTATTCTATAAAGCAGATGAATCAATGTGCCATAACTTTGCTGATGCAACACTGATTCATAATAAGGTTGAGAACTGAATACAGAGATTTGATATGTTATTATTATTCATATTGCAATAATATGACTTTCTAGGATTCTGCCAGTGGTACTTCTTGTGCCGAGTACCTACATCAGTAATGTTCGGACAAACTGGAAATACCTCCTTTGGTGAGTCTCAAGAATCTAATGGTTTGAACGATTTAAATTCTATTTTTTATTTTTGGTTCGATGTTTGTAATTTCGTTTATTTTTAAATTGTTTATGCATAACCTTCAAGTATTATTCTATGCCAGTGAGTGGTGAAGTAGTACTTTTGTATTTAAAAATTAACAAATATAGGAGGATTTGGTGCAGGAACCCAGAGTAGCCCATTTGGTCAATCTCCGTTTAGCAAGCCAATCACAACAACGAGTTTTGGTGGAACAGCTGCACCAGTTTTTGGTAGTAGCAACAACTCTCTGTTTGGCACCAAGCCTACTGGATCAACTAGCGGAGGTCTTTTTGGTAGTACTGCAACCACACCTGCCTTTGGACAGCCAGCTACTAGTCAGTCGTCGTTTGGAGGTGATCAAAACACTGACAGTGAAGGCGCTTTGTCTCAATGTCGTTAATTCAGAGTCTGTTATTCATACTTACAAATTCAATTTTAAAGTTATTGTGAAAAATTGTAGGATTCAACAGTCCAAATGCAAATACTGGGCTATTCGGTGGTCAGCAAAATGCAAATACTAGCTTGTTTGGTGCCACCAACCCTGCTCCAGCTTTTGGACAACCCACAAAGCCGGCAGGGTTTGGCTTTGGAAATACGACAGGAACTGGACTTTTTGGACAGACTCAGCAGCCTGCCCAACAAACTACACCTTCTCTTTTTGGAGCATCTAATACAACTACCAATACTGGCCTGTTTGGAACTGCAAGCGGTATGTTCAATGGATAAGCTTGTCAAATAGTGCATCACATAGTAACTGTTATATTGATTGTGATTTCTCTGCAAAGGTTTTGCAGGTAATAATACAGCAGGTGGAATGACTGGTACAATGGTGAAGTTCAGTCCTCTTACTGGCAGTGATACAATGATAAAAAATGGTGTGACTCAAACAATATCAACTCGGCATTACTGCATCACTTGTATGAAAGAGTACGAAGGCAAGTCATTAGAAGAATTGCGTTTGGAAGATTACACAGCTGGTCGTAAGGGCCAGGCGCAAGGTAAGAGTTCACACTGGTGCAGACGGAAATTAAATAACTGTTTTTTGTCGTATTATGCTTTGCATTGTTTTACAAAAGTTATCATCGATTTTTCGAGTGGATAATATCATTGTATTGTTGATGATTCAGGAGCGCAGACCACAGGATTATTTGGATCACCAGCGCAACCCTCGCTATTCGGTAATCCTGGAGTTAACACCAGTACTGCTAATACAGGTTAGATAACCATACTGTGTAGGTTTACTGCATATTATTTGCATGGTATAAAGAATTTGCAGTATTTGAGATTGCTCGGCAAAATTAAGTGAATACGTACGAATAAATATTTTCAAGGATTTGGATCAGCAACAGCTGGTTTTGGAGCTACTAGTCAGCCAGCAGCAACTTCTGGGTTATTTGGAGCAGGAAAACCAATGACTGCTTTTGGAGCTGCGGCGACTACAAATAGTACATTCCCCTTTCAGTCAACTACGACAACGTCAAATCCATTTGGCGCAAACACTCAAGCTAAACCTTTTGGGGGTAAGCCGATTCGGGTTTTACTGTATTCGAGATCGATTACACTGCTCGAAATTTTAGACTCAGATTCCCATTTTTGCTATTTGTTGAGTAACTTTGATGCATGAAAATTTCAAGCTTGGATTTGAAAGTGGGAATTGTTCCGCTAAAAAATTCTCTCAATTACCTATTCTTTCCAGCTGCTGCACCCACGCCACTGTTTGGCGCTACTAATACCACTCAGACGCCTGCTACAGGCTTTGGCCCAAATAATACTACTACATTTGGCGCTTTTGGCAATCCACAACCTAATCAGGTATATTTTTTATTTCTCAGCAGGTGCAACCATTTTGATTCGAGAAAGTAAGACATACATAGAAAGATACTTGAAGCAGTCAAATATTTTATGTCCTCCAATGCCTTTATGTTTCAGACTATCGGACTTTTCAATCAGCCTAAATCAGCCTTCAACATGCCTGCATCTTCAGCTAGTACTGGCTTTGGTGGATTTGGACAGAACACCGCAACAAATACTACCGGAGGTTTATTTGGCGCCAAACCTGCTGGTACAACAAGCTTTGGTGGCGCACCACCTTTCGGAGCTACACCTGCACCAACTTTTGGAGCTAACACAGCTTTTGGTGCAACACAAAATACGGGAACATCATTGTTTAACTCATCCTTCAAACCTGTCGGACAAACTGGATTTTCATTCGGTGCCACACCCTCTACTTCTACAGGGCTGGGTAAGTTCGAACTACAATTATGTTTTTTCATTTTTCTCTAATGAATAAAATGTTTTTTATGTGGCGAATTTTCAACAGGGGTAAATACCGGACTAAATCTTGGAACTGGTTCTATGTTGTTCGGGCAATCGAAGCCCGGTGGCCTCTTTAGCAACCCAGCACCTAATCCGAGTTTCAACAGTGGAGGTAGTTTTGGAATGGGAACTAATTTTGGATCGAATAACAATGCCATGGGAACTGGATTGGGGACGATAGCTGGAGGGTTCGTAGATTTTTTTGCATACCAATAGAATTTAAATTCAGCACTTAGTTGCATCCACAAATAGAATGAAATCTACCATACAAATAATTCTAAAATGACTTGAAATTTTAGAGTGGGAACAAATCCAACACCACAGAATTCCGGATCTATGCAAGTCCACCAACAAATTCTAGCCTTGGTTTCAGCCCCATTTGGCGATTCACCGTTACTCAAGAACTTGTTACCTGTAAGTAATGTATTAATTCTCTTCGTCATTCTGTGCGTCACTTCGAATTGCACATCAATAATAAGTTTAACATCATTTATGTATGCAGGCTTCAGGTAAAACGGAAGATCTTTTGAAGCCGACAAATGCAACAGCAAGATCCTTGAATAGTCCCCAATACAAAATCGCTACCAATAACAGTTCTCCAAAGGTTAAAGCAAGAGCGGTAACAAACGCGCAACTTTCTAAGGTAAGAATATGAATTTTTTTCACATAATATGTTTTTGTAATTTTTGACATTTGGTCATTTCATAAAGTTCTTCAAGGTAATTGGTAAAACAATTTACATAAATGATTCACGCTCACGTATGTTTCTCCTAGAAATCATTGTTTGAAGGATTGGAAGAGGAAGATCCGATCTTGCAGGAAGCTTTCCAGCCACGAGCCAACGCAAAGAGGCTTGTACTGCGTCCGAAACCAATATCTGTGACGGACGTACAGTCGTTAGATCGAGTTTCAAACTCAGTTGGCATCAAAGATTCTCAAACCTCACAAGAACCTATTACAGAGAGTGCAAATAAAGAAAACCTACAGCAGGATGATGTCCCACGTCCTGCCGATGACAGACGTTCTTCTACTTCTTGGTGAGTGACATTTACTGAGGTATTAAACCGACGGCTATTCGGTACTTTATGTAGTACTTGATTTGGCAGGCTCAAATCAACTCTATCAAGGAAAACTAGATCACCAGTTGATGAATTTGAGGGCCATCAAATGCTATTTGGAGCGTCTGATACCTTGGAGGAAGGAGCTGATAATACTGTTGCAGAGTTGAGAACACATAAAAAGTCGCAGAATTTATCTCAAACTGTAGCACTGCTTTCAGCTGGAGACAATGCCCTGAACTCGTCGTCTAACATTGATAAGAGTATATTGAACTCTTCGCATAGCTCTGGTATAGTAGCTGATTGTCATTTCCACAGAGTAATGTAAGCATGACTATAGTATGATTCACTAAAATGCTTCGGTTCTACTTTTCATAGATACGAGTCATGAACATGATGAAACTCCCACCATGGTATCTCAAATAGAGCAAGAGCCAAATGCAGCTTGCGTTACGCTGCATCGTACCGGTTACTACACAATTCCCCCTGTGGATAAACTTGAGGAATATGTTCGCGGACAAACTTGCATTGTACCCAACTTCACAGTGGGTCGCAAAGGATATGGAAATGTGTACTTCCCAGACCCATTTGATATTTATGGCCTGAATCTTGATAAAATTGGTTGGTTGGAAAAGTTTTTTAATCGTCATCTTTTTTTACCTTTGCGTGTATCAATAACGCATGAATTATTATTTTCTGCAGTTCATTTCCGAAACAAGGAGGTCATTATTTATCCTGATGATGAACAGAAGCCACCCAAGGGTGAAGGATTAAATCGCAGGGCACAAGTTACCCTTGATCGTGTATGGCCACATGACAAAACTCTACACCAACCAATCACAGATCCCCATCGCCTAGCTGCAATGGATTACGAAGGAAAACTTCGCCGAGTTTCTGCTAAACATGATACTAAATTTCTAGAATACCGTCCTGAAACTGGATCATGGGTCTTTAAGGTATGTGGCAGACTAGGCATATAAAAGGTGTAGATTCAGATTTATCTCTACATTAATAACAAAGTAACAAGGATGCAGACCTGTACGGCTTCAGGAGACTATATTTTTCATTGATTCTCTTTAGGTTGATCACTTTTCAAAATACGGGCTCAGTGATTCTGACGACGATGACGATATTCCTCCAAATTCCGATCTGAAGAAATTAAAAGCCACAGGCAAGCCAGAATCAAGACTTGTAGTAGCGATAAAAAAGCCACAGCCCGAAAAACAGTCTTCAGACCCAAAGCAACAGGTTAGTGAGTGGAATTCGCCATACCTGACATAGATATCACACTACACAGAAAATCATTACAGATCGGTCTTGTTGGAGTTACTAACGGAGTCGGAGACAACCAAGATACGTCGCTAAATTTTCAAAGCGAGATTTTGGACGAAACTCGCATGACCTTGGATGATCTTTATTCAAGTGAGTAGCTGAAAATATTTTTTTTTATCTTCAGCACATTTACTGAACATAAAATTATAAACCGATTTTTTTTCATCCGCAGATCACCACGAAAAAGATCAATCCATGGGTCTCAGTCCTTCTGCAATTTTCGCACGCGTCACAGGAACAGACAGTCATAAATTACAACTGATGAAAGCTAGCTTTTTTGATACAGATGACGAGGATGTCGATGATGGTACATATTCACCTAATACTTTCATGCAAACTTACGTAGCATATTGATTATCTGCATGTGAATCTATTTTATTTTTGTTTCATTATTCACTAGGAAAACTGGTGCGCCTGTGGCGCGCGTCTATTATCTCTGGCGCTTTATTGCGCCGTATTATGAAAATTTCCATTTTTTATTTCTTGTGTTAATTTCTTCTAAGCGACATTCGTAGTTGTAGCCTTTTATAAATATTGTTCAATGTGTAGATTGGTATGAGAATGGAAATTATTCATTTACCTGTAAAATTGTTACAGGTTCTTATAAAGAGCCAACAATTTCGCTTGTCAAAAGCTCGACAAGAATGATTCCAAATACAGAATCCATAGAAGCTATGGAAGATGATCAAACCGTTCCCTCAGGTCAGATACCTACGTTAAGATCCAATCTGAGCATGCATCAAGACATCTCATTTTTGGCTAAGGAGTCCGGAATTATGAAAGGTGTGTACTCAATTGTTCTAGATGTGCCTCGTTAGTGAATCAGTGAAAAGAACTCACTTGAGGTATATCACTGCTTTCAGCTTTTCTGTATTTCACTTTACATATCTTAACAGCAATATGTACCTTTTTCCAACACAGAAAAGAAGCCGACCGAAGTCTCGCAAGCTAATACCATCAGATCTTCTGGTCTAACTCGAGCCTTCCCCCCTCTCATCGTTAGGCCTGACACAGTTGTTTTACAATTCTCGTCAGAAGTTTTGCCATTAAAAGAATCTATTGTCGGGAAGCTGAATGCTCGTTGCATAGCAGACACGGGTGAGCAATCTTAATTAGTTACAATATTTCGTCGATTGATACCATTATTTTCAGATATATTTTGCTCGGCATATGAATACATTGATTAATGTCAACTTTTCATGCTACACATTTAGAAACTGTATTTTTCTCTATTCGTTATATTAGGTATTCAAATGGGACGTTCTTTTCGAGTTGGGTGGGGACCGGGCTTGTCACTTATTTCACTGAGCACGCAAAAGCAAGCAGCTGTGGTACCTTTGCATGGTAAATTCAGCCAACTCGGATCTTATGTAGCGGGCCGTTTACTGGATGATAACACATCAAGTATCGTACAGCGATTACAAATAGTCGGTGGTAGAGGTGGCGATTCGGACAATATTCAAATGTTCAAGGTAATACTTCGTAATCAAGACTTTAATTATAATTTTCGCATGATATTTTCTGCATTGAAATGGGTGACATTTATTGCAAAAAAATAATCAATATACTGGCCCCAGTAACGTGAATGGTTTAGATAATATTTTGACAATTTAATACAGGAGAGTATAATCGGTCATCTCCGTATACAATTAGACCATTGCATTCTTGGCCAAGAAGGTGATTGCCCAGCAGTAGGTGCAGGGGTAGGGCCAGCGACGTTGCATGCTCACTGCAGTCTTGCACAAGAGTTAGCTGATTTACGAAATCCGGATCCTTTGGCTTTTTATGCAAGCCATGTATGGAATCTTTGTGTAGCACTTTGGGGAAATCTACCTGATATACAATCTGAAACGGGTGAGTTCTGTTCTTTCTTTTTTTTTAAGTCTAGGAAAAATCTTCTTCAAACTATAAAATAGCGAAAGAGCCAAGAAATTCGAAGATTGAATACTGTCAGACGCCCGAGCTGATTAGGTTCATAAGTCAGTGCATAAATATTTTACACATTCATCCACAGAAGTAAAGCACCATAATGTGATGGTTCGAAGAGAAGCTCTCAGTGAGTGGTTAGAAAATGTTTTAACAGAAACGTCGACGAAGGAAGTATCAGAAGAGGAGCCATTGGATAACAGAATTCTTTCATTACTTGCGGGTATGTTTTTTAAAAATATTTAAAATTCGTTTAGACTCCATGCTAATATCGAACAATTATTTCCTATCAATGATAGCGCATAAACTAGAAGAAGCTTGCAAAATCGCACGAGAAGTAGGTGACCATTGTTTGGCATTATTAATGGCTCAACTTGGAGGAGCACCGAGTGTCAGAGAATTGATCAAGCAACAACTAGCGGTGTGGCAGTATACCGAAGTTGATGCTGACCTTTCGCCAGATAAGCTGAAGCTATTCATGCTCATTGCTGGAGAGCCCATTATATCTTTAAAACACGGATTCATCAATGCTTGCGAGGCGCTGGAATGGAAACAAGCATTGGGTCTTCATCTGTGGTAATAATCGCATGACTATATAACACACTTTCCTATTCCAACTCTTTTTCTCACCATCAGATATACTTCATAACTTTACTTCATGTCTAGGTACGTGTGTCCTCCTACTGCATCAGTTACAGATGCAGTTAACCTCTACGAATCTGCTTTTAATGGACCTGAGGCAGAAGCTTATGCATCACCACCGACCCCCGTATACCAAGAGGAGGATTACGAGGCAGAAATAAGTAGTGGACGGAAAATTCAAGACTTATGTTTCCACTTGTTGAAGCTATACTGCACCGGTAACCATCCTCTTGAGCAACTTTTGAATCCACTGACTCACACTGTGGATCCATTAGATTACAGACTTAGGTGGGTGTGCTAAATGACAATTACTCCAATGTTATAAAAACTATGAAAATAAAGAGAAATATTCTTTTCAGCTGGTTAATACAACAAGTTCTCATGGCACTTGGCTATTCACATTTGTCCGCGCATGTTGCTGCACTGACACATGTAAACTTTGCTGCACAATTAGAAACGTATGAACTCTGGCATTGGGCTATTTTTGTGATGTTGCATCTGGAAGATACAGGTAGACGGCGATCAGCAATCATTGATCTTTTGTCGCGCAATGTCCAATTAGACGAGACCACTGAATATATTAAACAAGAAGAATTTCTGAGAGAAGAACTTGGCATACCATCAATGTGGATCAACAAAGCAAAAGCCACCAAAGCTCGGGCCATGAAAAGGTATCAAATCGTATTTGTACATGCTACAGAAGCAAAGAAAGTTTAAATTTTCAGAACATCACTAAGCACTTATTTTTTTTCCAGGTATGGTGAAGCTGCTTGGTATCACATTCAAGGTGAACAATGGAATATGGCCCATGAAATTATAATTGATCACTTAGCAGCTGATGCAATTATAAATGGTGAGTACCGTACCAACAAAATTTACCGAATTTTTGAACCCCATAGACAGTCGAGTCTGAATTAAGACAAATAAAGCCATACTTGTTACAAGTGACATATTTCTCCGTCTTTTGGAAATCTTTCAGCTTGGTCACATACTTAACTAATTGTAAGTAACTTTGATTACGTTACAGAAAATTTGGAATATCTGAAGTCATTGTTAAGTCCACTAGTCCCAACTGAAGCTCACAGCACCATTAATGGATGGGCACACCGAGGTCAATTACTGTGGGATTATATGTTGATAACTGCAGAAGTCGAAGCGTTACTAGCCGGAAATTCAGACAGCACAAATATTGGTTATAAACTTGAGTTATTGCAGCCACAACTGAGCCTCTTGTGTGCAAAGATCAATCAATTTCCTTGTCCAACGGCTAAGCACAGGTATAATGACCATGGAATTTATGTCTATATGAAACCGTTATTTTGTATAACATATAATCGATGAATAATTTGTTACTTTTGATCACAGGTTGTGTCAAGCAGAAATAGCCAAGAGAACTGCACATTTAGCTCGGAGTTTGGTACTTTTACAATCTAATGGAAAAGGATCTACTTCAAAAATTTTGACACATTTAGTTACGCAGTTACCTCTGCCAGAAGACTATGCCCAGCAGGAACTTCATCACATTGTGAACATGTGTGTCAACGAATTAGGATCACAACGGATCATATAAAATATAATTAAATGTCGTACATAATTAAAAACTATCAACCTTACGCCTAAGAATATGTTGACAATGGAAGATGATTTTCAGTCAAGATAATTTTTAGGGGAAGTCACGTTTTAACAACAACATTCAATTCGGTTTTGGGACATCTGTAATTCTGATGACGATAAAAATTATTCATTACAGTTTTTTTTATAACAGTACCGAATTTCATTCTCATACAATTCGTTGTTAATTGATACACACATGATAATAATTTTTCCAAACCTTTAATTATAAACCATGAAAAGCTACGACTCAATTTTCTCTATTTGAAAATAATCTTCACTGTTTTGTCAAGTTGCTTTAATAATTGAACATATTTTTAACAAATGGAATAGATTCATTATTTAATGTACGTATCTAATTAATCTATATTATTATAGTTAATTGTACAATGCAAATGCGTAATAAATGCTCAATCTTGAATTGAAGTTGTCAGGGCCAATCAATTCATCATCAATCAAAGTATTCATCATGAAGCAACGTCGCTAATTGTAAGTATAACTATAAATCACATAATTCGTTTTTTCGATGCCACGTGCAATGAGACAATTCCATTTCAAACATCCATTTCCATTTGAATAGTTTCAATATCATATCGGATCAATTATGGAAACATTGGATTTCAAATACCTTTCGATCATCGGCTTCTCCCTGGAAATCCAGTTATTCTACATGACTAATTGGATGGAGTTCTGTTTTTCTTGGCTAGCTTGCATGTAATTTATGTACGACGAAATAAGATCGTCCATTTTATATCCCAGGGCAGTTTCGCAGAGAAGTTTTGAACCCTTCATGAAATTTCCAATCGTCATGTGAAAGTACGTGTTTCCGGATGACCAGTTCGACAGCTCCGTAAATGGGTAGACAGTTAATATATCCTTCGTTTCAGGATGTATGATGTTAACACCAGATTTGTTTATCGCAATTATCACGAAACTAGGAAAGTTCGGTTCCGTCGTCTGTTTCACCTCGAAGAACGCTGACCCGAAAGTCGGCCATTCATAGATTATTTGCAAGAATTGTTCTTTTGCATCGTTCGCACTCATGCCTGTTAACAAAGAGTAAAGCAAATTTGATTAACTGATTTAATAGGGATCAGTATTTCGGTTATGAATTGCCTGATAATAACAGCTGTGTTTTTAATCGAGCGTAAGCCTACCGCTCACAAGTTTATGTGTTATATACCAGATCTCACCAACCCAAAATATTCGAAGATTTTCGGGTATGGGGATTTCGGATGATCGCGAAAAACTTTAACAGACCTTAAAGGATCCAAATGAATTTTTTACACAAAGTTCATATCATTGCCGATAATCTCTAAATATTCCAAAATTGAACTGCATTCAAATTTGGAATTTTGTACGATTTCACTCGATATTATCGAGAGTTTTATGAGATTTCGGCCTTTTAAAAGATGGACAATCACGTAACCCAGATTTGCAAGTTGGTTGTTTGGATAATTCCTTTGCCTACCTGACTGTTGACTATAGCTCGCAACAATGTGTTTTTTCCAATTGTTCGGGCTATACAGCTTGAGAAGATCGCTGGGAACGTATTCTCGTAGTTTGTGTCTAGAACATTCATAACAAACAGCAGAATTGAAATAATAAAAACCTGCGGTGTATACATATATGACGAGAATACGATTTTCCTTACGGTATTTCATGGAGCTCCATTCTGCTGTCGCCATATTTGCTTCTATAAATGAGTGCGGCCAATTTGATCGCATCAAGTTTATCGCATTTGTGGTATCCTCTCAATAGTTTTGGCATTTCCTGGTGATAATAAAATATTGTATCCGCATTCCGATCCCGGCCTGGAACGACGTTTGTCCACAGTTTCCTCATGAAGAATATTTGATAATGCGCCTGCATCGGTGCCGTTGACCTCGTGGGCCGCGAGTCCTTCATCCACTCGGTCAATTCATGAACGAAATCAAAGAAAAAGTAGTTTAAGGGGACTGAAAACACTTTGTCTGTAATTTTAATCATCAAACTGAAACCGTCGCTACTCTTCAGCTGCAATCTGTCCGCAATGTCATTGCAAATGTCTACCGTTCTTGTAGATGAATGAACCTGAAGAAAAAACACTTGGATTAGGCGGCTAACATATTCAAAACCCATCAGGTACCAATAATATTCAAACCTCGAACGCTTCGTCACTGTCATCGGGAAAATAGACTCTATGGAAGATCTGCATGCTCTTGAATCGGATGGCCTCCACCTCCAGGAGGTATGGAGGGTACTTCCTGTTCCCATTCTTCGTAGTCCTGTTCAACCTGTTGATGCAGTCAATGGCTATTGGATTACCTTGAGCGGCAAGGAATTGCGTTAGTTCCCTGTGCACTGGCCCACTACAAGTCATGATTCCAGTCGCCAACCACATCAGTTCCCATCCTCGTTCCTCGCTAAGTTTGATTTGGTTCTCAGTTAGCTGTCTCATTAGCTGGCAGTAAACCTCATCGCGAAGCGGCTCCTGAAAGTCAATCAACAACGTCATTTAATTCACCGAGTCTCACCGTTTCCAGGTACCAGTCTGCTTACATGCTCCAAGGGTGCGCGGAATATTTGGTCAGTGAATTCGGTTCCAAAGCGTTGTCTGTGGCTTGGAAGATCTCCCATGTACCCGAGGATGCTGGTAAATATTAGTATGGCTTCCTCCGCTGTCTTGCGCTTTTCTCTTAGTTTCGCCAGAAGCGGTGCCTTCATCGGCTCTCTTGTGTGCTTCCAAAGGATTTCAGGCGTACTTCGGCGAGCTGAACTTATCGCTCCGCTGTTGTTGCGCGATTCGGGGATGTTGTAGCTTTCCCGGAAGTGATTACTAGCAAATTTCATCAAAGTATACTTTTCGGAGCGGGGAGCTGACTTATATACTTGATGCCTTTGGCTGTACTTCTCTCCAGTGAAGTCTGCCTTGATTATTTCCTGGCATGAAAAATGTCTTAATCAGCAGATATTTTGATTATTGAAAGAAACTGATTTCCAAAATAAAATCTGTGAATTCCAGTACTTACAATTATAGACTCCGAAGGCTTGTTCAACGTCGGTAAAACGTAGACGTACTCGGATGGGAAATCACCAAGTGATTCACGGCATTCACCATAGCCCCAAGGTGAAGTCATGATTGTGTAGCCCGTACAGCCACCTGCTAGTTTGACGAGGTCACCTTTTTTCAGGGGTAGGAATGACTGACTTTCACCTATCGAGAATGAAAAGATTGATTAGGGCGAAATGCATCAGGTGGGGTAAAACTCTCAATCATCTGTAAAAATTAACTCACTCCCGCCTGTGTAATCTTGAATGGCGACAACGTATTGAGACTTTTCTTTGAGACCATCGATCAAAAAGTTGACAAGGTTGGCGAGGTCCTCAACTTCAGTACTTTGGAAGACGAATGCTTCACGCTGAACGGTAGCTAGTGTCAAAGTTTGTGAGCCAGATTCAGTAAGTCTGTAATGAGTATTCGGAATTAATTTTTAATCAAGTGCCAGAGGGAAAAAGTAGCCGTTGATGAAAACGTGGATTCTTACTTCTCGAATGTAATTTCGGTAATCTCCGGGAATGAAAGTTCCAGGAGCATTTGCTCTTGATTGTCAACAAAATATATGCCGGTCCAATTTACTGCAATGATGATATCGTCCTGTGGTAGTTTTGGTCCGGAAACACGTCTAGCTTCGTAAAACCGTGAGAAAAGAATCGGCCAAGTCAATTTTGCAAACATAACTACGTCCTCCTTCGCGCTGATCGGTGGCACTGCTTCAATGACATTAAGATTCTGAAACAATTGTCCAACCAAATTGCGATTACGAATGATTTCAATTTCAGCCAGTCGAAATACACATTTTTTATGTTGACTATGAGCCTAATAACAACAGGTTGCGACCATTACGAAGCACTTTGTTTCAGAGCCCAATTAGATATTTGATTACCTTATTAAACGCATCAATGATTAGGTTCTGCCATTTTGGTAAGACTTGTTCTCCCTGGAGAAGGTGATTTGGTAGGTATAGCGGGAGAGCTGTGTTCAGAGTCTCTATAGTGAAATTTGTCTGGTGGTCAATGTAGAGCTGTTGAGCGGCAAGCATCGCGATGTCACCTTCCTGATAGGGCGTAAGATTATCAATTCATACTAACGATTTAGAACTGCTCTAATATTCTACATCGATTTCTATTTCTTCAATATACATATTTCCGTGGATTTACTTACGCTGGTACATCTGTATTCCCCGAACTTAACGCCCCGGACGATCTGATGGTAAATGAGTGTAGTAGCGACTCTATCCAAAGTAGGATCGTGCCATGGTGCAAATATTTCCTTTCTGAAGAACAATCTCCAAGGTGCATTTCGTTCAGGATGACCCTGTTCTTTAGCGTACTGCTCGCACTGAGAAATTGCGTCCATCACGTGGTCCCTGACGTGTAAGAATAAAAACGAGATAAGCATCTGTAAAGTCTTCATCAAATTTGTGACTTACTTTCCAGCTCCAAGTGAAAGCACTTTGTCGTAGAGTGTTACGAAAAGGGAGAAACCAAAAGTATCTTTTAGAGTGATACTTTTCGCAACAGTGTTCACCACTTCTTGTGCAGTACTTGCTGAGTCTGCCTCAATGACCTTGGTGTTTCCGTCCATGAAGGTGACCGTCAATAAAATCGGCTTTTTCAGTTTTGTGGCTTGCAGCTCAATCCAACTCGGGGGCTGAGTTCTCGTCCCATTTCTGTAGGTTCTAACCAGTCTTTTGTGACAATATGGTGCGTATCCGGGCGGTCCCATGTGAATGAAAGCTCTCAGGTAATTCATGAACCTATCGGAAGGCGCGAAACATCCAATGCAAAGCGACAAAAGAATCCAACCCCTCGCATGGGAAGCTTTAGTTGGATTATTAATCAGCTGCTTAACTATTTGACAGTAGATTTCGTCTCGTAGTTCAGGCCGTAAGATTCCGTGGCCTATGACAAAGTGGAGCTTCTCAAGATTCGAGCTTCTACGTTGTAGCCAAGACGTATAGGCTTGGTTGACATATTCGTCTTCGACTATGCCTGCAAAATATATTAACATAAGGTGCTTTGAAATGCGATGAGCTCGAAGTCAAAATTGGCGTCGCATCTTTGACATCAGAGTTGGATGCTACCTTTTCTGATATCTTTGTGCAGTTTGTTCTGCCTCTTCAAAGTCATGTGAATCAGTTTTCTTTCCCCTTTTCCATAGATGTCCTGGTACTCTCCCCTGTTCCATCCTTTTTTGAGCGTTTCCGATATAGTATTCATGACTGGTCTGTTGTCTAGAACTTCAACCGGGTTCCTCGGCTCCGGAAGATCGCCCATGAAACGCAATATGGTAATCCATAATGCTTGAGCAGCCTGTAAGCAGTAGAGTAACGACCTTTATTTAGAGCTTTCCAATTCGAAGTTCACTGAGAAACTAATAAATCGAACGTACTAATTGATCAGAAGGAAGTGGAAGGTCCAAAAGCGCATGTTTTAGAGGCCTCGTCGAGTACTGTGGAATTACGTTTGCAGCGAAGTATGCTGCCGCAAATTTACGGAAGTGATATGGGGTAAGGTCCTCATCTTCCTCTTCATCATCAGGGATCTCAATTACCTCCTCGGTGGCTTCCGTTTTCTCCTTTACAAGATCCTGCGCGAGTGCACTGATAATTACGACATTGAAAATGATACCTGAGGTGATCTACGGTCTTTTTAACTTTGACTTACGATAAAAGTAAAAAGTAGATCGTATTAAAACAAGCATTGAAGTAAATTTTTTTGGAAAATCTTCAAATTTTCCGTGACGAAGTGGCATCTTTATTTGTACTTACAGCGAACAATTCACCTGGTATTTCTTTCTCTACAGCATGCACAGGTTCTTTGTCAAGGAATCCAAAGATGTTGTCGATACTATTTTCTGTCACCCCATCAGCTCCTTTCAATGAATCGGAGTCTTTTTTCTCGTATGTTTCTAGTTCTTTTCGAAGATCGATCAAACTTTGCTGGTAATTCGCCTCGGCTACTTCCTTGTACGATTTGTTACCGGATGACTTCAAGTGCGCTTCCTCTTGACTACGAATGGCAAGTAACGCCAGAACACGTTTGGCTTTCCACTATTTTTAGATAATTTTTAGTTAAGCGAATTACAATAAGCAATAATTTTGTGTTGTTATTTTTTTCAGTTGATGAGAGAGTAACTTGGAAAGAATTTGTATGGAAGAGCGAGATTTCCAAAGTAAGAAGTTTGAACAGCACGCTGCAAATTGTTTTGTCGGTGTAGAAAATATAATACACTAATACACACCTGAGACTTCTCTTGATGAGTTTTTCGTACCAAATATCCACGACACGCCGCCTACAACGTAAAATTTGTACAGGCTGAGATCAGATTTACAATATTTGTCGATCGCGGATGGCAATTATTGGCGGCGATTACGTAATTACGATATCATTCTAGCTACAGACGGGTACAGAATATTGTCTAGAAGTGATTGAATAGAATTATCCAGTTGAAATTACTTGAAACCGATAATTCTGGAGATTAATCGAAATGGTTGAGAAATGAAGCTAATTAAATTCGTGTCGGGAAATTGATACAGCTCCACGGTTTCGGTTGTGTGAAACCACTACTACAATTTGAATATTTCATGTGACATGTGATAATGGCTCCGGGGTTGCCATGAATTACTCCGTGTACCTGAAGGGGTATGATGCATTTTTTCTTTTTTTTATAAACGTGAGTTAGTCGTCGAGATTGTATGACAGCTTGCAAACGCAGGTAGCCATTGCGTATAATATTGAACCTTTTCCTAACGACTGCGCCTCGGTAAGCCGTCTGGATCATGATGGCTCCGTATCGTAACCTCAGGTATCTGTAGAAATAGCGAAAGATTTTGTACCTCTGCTTTCAAAGAAGATAATGGAAGTATTTTTTCCAACAATAAAAAGAAGAGAGATGAAAATTAGAAATTTATTGATTGTGCAATCAACTCACCTTCTCCTGCAAATCCATTTTCGCACGTTTCTTTGTATGATTAGAATGTATTTGGCCAAAACCCTACTTCTTTCCTGTTCAAGAAAGAGATCCTGCTGGTCTTTCAGGAAAACTTTCGTGTGCCCCACCTGGTACTCCATGTTATATTTCGCAAGAGTGTTTAAACATATTTGTTCCGCAGCTTTTCGAACGTCCACTTTATGCGATGGCTGTATCCCATAAGCAAGGTGACGGAAACGGTCCACAAATTCAACAAAATTATATCTGATTGGATAACCAGCACGACGAATTTTCGCGGTCTCCATCATTCCAGAATATCGCAATTGTCGACAGCACAGAATGCGATCAAACATCTAGAATCAAATTTCATCTCGGAGGAGTCAGTCTACAGTGTAATCCATTAATTTGAATGGCTCTTCGGTCACTCACCAAGGGCTTTTTCTCCTCATTTGGCTTAATACACCTCACAAAATAGGGATGACAGCTACCAAGAGTTCTCATAAGAAGCTCGAGGGAACTACGGAACTCCGATGACAATGTTGGCCACCTTTTTTTACCGTCTCTTTCACCCTCTGATAATTCATCGGTGAATAAAGACTTGAGGAATGCATTTTTAGATATGGAAACCAGCTGGATCATGTCCATAGAAAATGTGTCGCGATTTTTTTCGAGAAAACCTCTTACCTTCAACAAAGGATTTCACAATGGAATTATAAAGATTCGTTAAGAAAATTATCGTCGAAGGATGAATTTTCACTGAACTTTTACTCACCTCGTACAAAACAGTGCCCGCGTAGTGTTTTATTCCAAAGGACTCGACAAAGTCAGATTTGGGTTTTACGTAGTATGTGTTTCCTTTATGTACCTGGTGTACCTTAGCTAACATAGTTTTGTCTGTTCCCTAAAAAAGGGATTTTAAAAGAAACCATCAATATATTTCGGAGCTTTAATGGTTTTTCCTTCGTATCATACTTTCAAATACGTAGCGTTACCTACTTTTGGGAATTTGCTTTCCTCGTCGATAAGTGCCATGATGTTTACTGCTCTGGTACCGATCAGATCGAGGACGACCTGATTATCAACGAATTCTATATGCTTCCAGGAGATGCCTTCTTTATTGTAGTCCTCTTGTTCCTTTTTGAAAATATGTTGTACGAAGAACTGCTGGAGATGCTCGTTCGTGTAATTAATACAAAGTTGTTCGAAACTGTTGTTGTCAAAGTTTTCAAAACCAAAAATATCGAGGACGCCGATCGAGTTCTTCGTGTATACTTTTGGTTTGAAAATTGTGTCATTTATCTTATCGACTATCATGATAAACAATCGACCGTAGATCGCCTTAACAAACGAATCCCGCATTTCAATTGCTTGTTCCTTCGACAAATTACTCACCTAGGGTAGAGAAAAAATAAAATCAAAGAGATGTTAAACTTTAGAGATAAAAAGTCATGTAGATTGTTGCGATTTTCTCACCACTCGTTCTCCTTGAGCAAAAATTGTTTTTTTTGTAAAAGCTTCGATCACGCCCTGCTCAGGGACCCCAAGAATTCTAGAAACTCGCTTCAATTTCGTCGAGTCACTTATTTCCGATGCGTCCATATTTGCTGATGAGGATGAAAGGCTCGTTTAAAACCTTATTTTGGATACGTATTGACTGGTGAAAATAAATATACCAACCGACTGTTACGGGTTTGTAACTGATGTTTCCTATGTGCAATATACCAGCCAGGAGGACCATAATATTCCAAAATTCCTCATCGCTGAATGTCAAAACCTTCATAGCTGCCCTCACTTCCGAAAATTCTGCAGCATCGACTCTACCATCGCACGTAATTTTTGTTCCCTGATTTAAAATTGAAAATACATTAATTCTCATCGATATCTATGTGGCACACGAGGACAAATTTTTCGTACTTCAACTAAATAATGGTAACTCGCTCCATCGAAAAGCTCCAGCTTCTGTTTTTCCTCTTTCGAAAGACCCGCCAATATCGAGTAAAAAATGTGGTAATTACGCTCGCCTCTGGCCTGGGCTACAATTCGACACTTCTCCAAAAGATATTGTTCGATACGCGCCCCTTCGATCACTCCTTTTTTGTTAAAATTCACATCTATGTACTTGCCGAAGCGGGACGAGTTGTCGTTACGGACGGTCTTGGCATTTCCAAAAGCTAGAGTTTTTGAGAACATATGTCATCATATACTTTCTATCTTTTAATTTTCCGTACGGAAAAAAGCTATTGAAGTATACAGACTAAACTATCGATCGAGACTATTAAGAAATTATCATCATTGGAAATGGCACTTCATACGGAGGAGGTTGAACATTTGATTTTGCATACCCTCGAGTATTGGATTAGCTTGAAGTATTTGCTGTTCTATCCAAGAGTGCTTCCCACTGATGGCCGCTAGATACTGCAGGATCAGTTTCGTGCTTTCAGTTTTTCCAGCTCCACTTTCTCCGCTGTCAGAACAAATTATTGGCATCATTTGAACTTTTTTCATCGATCTCATGTATAGCTGAGAATTGAGCATAATTTTTTGGATACCTTATGACTATACATTGATCATCTCCTGACTCCTTCATCTGCATAAAAGAGTTGTCGCCGATTGCAAAAATGTGAGGAGGCTCAGCTCCCAATTTTTTATTCCTATATAAATCGATTTGTTCCTTCGTATAGATGTTCAAAACATTATAAGGGTTTACAGCCACCAACATGGTGCCGGTGTAAGTCTGAATGCGACAAACAAAAACACATATCTGTACTATTCTTATACCTATAGTGGGTTAAATATCACTTTTGGTAGGTATGTGCCAATTCAGAGGAAACGTGTTGATTGAGGATAGTGTTCAAATATGCAATACTCACGTAAATCAAGTTTTTATTGTAACGAGAATGTAGATTTTTAAGAATTGCATATTCTTGAAGATCCCCCAACTCAATCATGTCCTCCACTCCAACTACGGAGGATGCATGCATCGGCTTGAGGATCTGATTGATCGATACTTTCAATGGAATCTAGACAAGATCACATTTTTTACGTATAATTCTGACCAACGGCATTATTCACGGCATGTATCGCTAGTCACCAAATTATTTGCACTTTTCGCAGCTTATCTTTCGAACATCACTGTCAAAAGTGTTCGACGAATAGTGGCAATGTATATTTCAGAAATTAGCATCATAATTTTTTGTGATGTTTGAAAGATGCCCAAATCTCACCTTTCCGGCATCGTGTTCGACAACCACCTCGTTCTTATTTAACGAAATAATTTTTCCACCCCAGGGGATCTCGTACTCTCCTGTTTTGTCAGTCCAAAACCACACGTGGTCGCCCTAATATTGGGGCATGAAAAAAATATTAGACAATATTCGTTAGTTGGAAATAAGTCATCTTTAAGTAGAATTTGATGAAGGATAAAAGTTCCAGGCTTGCTTAAATCTATGTCACTAGCGACACCGGCTGTTTTTTGTTCCAGAAATCGGATTATGCCTCGAAAAAACAGCAAATTACCTCGAGCTTCAGTCTTAATATTTTAGAGAGTAGCAAGAAGTGGACTCTGGTAGGTGAGGCACAAAAACTTATGCATCAACTTGCTACTTAATATTGAGATAAATCAATTCTTTTTTCATCACTAAACCTAAACCGTCTAATAACTCGAATAACAGCAAAAGTTTCTATTATTACGGCCAGAAGTAACGTGAATTATCGTCCTATGATCATTATAAGAAACCCACCAAAGTGTAGGGCAGGCTGCTACTGTCGGTCCTTCGTAATGTATCCATCTCCGAGGTGTGTTATACCACTTTCGAGAGGAAATGAATTAAGTATAAAACGACGCAATAAATATTTTACGATATGTATATCAGTCACGACCACCAACCCATGAATAACTGAAGTAATGCTTGGAACTCGTCCACCCTTTATCGTTGCACGCAATGAACCGTTATCAATAGCTCTGTTTTTACTCTAATCTAACATACGATCTATACGTATCTATAGAATGAAGTTAGTCAGCCTTTCGATGTAATCATTGATAGACAAGAAGCCTGATTAATGCGGTAAACTCCGTGAATGCCATTCAGATGCAAGTTTCCCATTAATTGAGCGGTTGGTGTCATTCGAGAAGGTCAAATATACAATGGTTCCTCATATTCAGTCGAAGTAGCATTGAGTTGAAGGGATCATTTTCAGATATGAAATTTTACATAATATTTGCAATAAATGATTAGTCGCTGTTATGGTTAACAATTTTTCCTAATCGTTCTGCGGTCAAGATTATCTAATCTAAGAGAAGTATATCTGGCTATTTTAATACAATCGAGAGATCAATTTCAGACACGACCGTTCGTGATCGTTCGTAATCAATATGGTGGGAAAAGCTACCCCGTATCCATATGCACAAGTCGATGTAAGAATTGTTGTGTAACTTGCAAAAAGCTTGTCAAGCAGCTGCTGGAATTTTTGTATCCACGACTCGAACTTGTTCTCCACTCCAACCACACCTTTCATTTCTATTACTTCCGATCCTAATTTTATTATAATACTTATTTTGGACTAGTTTCCGTAGAAAATATTGAATCGAATTTTCGCGGGTGCCATGTTACATCGTCTTACATGCAAGAGTGTAATAAGCACAAAATAAAGCTGAAAAGACTTCGACCGAATATCATTACATTCATCTTTATTCTCCAATCAACTTTAGTCTCTATAGATGTAAGTATTTTACAGCTATCAGATATGAGCGTTAATGATTATAAGGAGGTTTTCAAGCCTGTGATAAATGGTTTTGTTCTGCACCACTCTTCGGTGAGTGCAAGTGCGCACATTCACGGTTGGCATCCGGCCGGAATCCATAGAAAGAAAGTGAGATTATTCAAATCATTGGCTCTTAATCAGCGCTTATTGTTAGATCCAGAGGTGATGTCAGGTGCCATTCATCAGCGTAGAATACAGATGCAGAACAATTATGTTATGCCTATGATGGATAACGTTTTGCTACAGCCTACAGGTATAATGCAACTGATTAGATAGTAACAATAATTAGTTACATCCCGTTTGCGAATAGATGATATAGATTTATTCGCATTCAGTTATCATTCCGGAAAAACCTTGAAACGAACCAATAATGATCTTGAAAAGCACACCTATGAAATGTTGCAAATCTTTTGAGGTACGTTAGTATAGGCAACTCGGCATGCAGCGTTGTAGTTTTGGTTGCGATCCTGGTAAGTGAACTCATACTCATAATTGATTATAGGGGCATGGAGGTATACTCTTTTGAGTAATACAAAGCAAAAGCATGGAGCCATTGATGTTTTTACGGTATCTTCAGCACACGTGTAAAGTGTAGCTGCTTGTAATCAACGTCATACGTTGAATTTTGGTGTGTTACCGCAAAATCGAGACATATATACCTATAATGAGCGATACATTTTCCTCGCAGGCATCAGGATCAAGTAGTTTTGACAATGGGGAAATAGCCAATCTTTATCAAAACATAAGAAAGGTTAGCTCCGCTAAATGGACAATTGATTGTTGGTTCTTCAATCTACTGAGGATTACCTCATTTTTCATTTTTGTGTCTTTCTGTTACAGACGCTACAAGAAGTTCAAATGACTGCCAGCGAAGTAAATTCGAACTACAATGCGCTTGAAGTGAAAATGAAATTTACGGCGCAGCTAATAACAGCGATTCAGATGTCAAATCGATTTATACAAAAAAAATAAGGTTCATGCACACCTCAGCACATGATCAATATTTCGTTTCTATTCTTCGAAATACCGTCTGTATGACAAAGAAAATGTGTATCTTCTGCCGGATAATTTTTCATAATAAACTATCCACGGAGGAATACGTAATCCTCCATGAATAATCCAACTTATCGATCATTGATTGTTTAATAGAGGTTTAATTTTCCCGGTGGTTATTACGGAAAAAAAGAAAATCCCTAGACTTCAGTCTGCTGCATCCTACTGTCAAACCTATTCATTCCAATCAACGTATGCACTTACAAGTGTGTGATTAATCACAATTTATTCAGAAAATAAGTAAATACAGATGAAAACCAAATGATTGACGTGCAGTTTGTGAACATCTGTTAACGAGTTGTTGAAATGATTGACTTCATTCGTGGGAGGCAAGTAAAACTCGGTAAAACTAGAAGAGTTGTTACTAACGTCAGTAAATTTAAGGTATCGAATTTCCTACATCACTATTGAAGGACGTAAACATCATATGGCTGCATTTATGTACTTTTACCATACCACGGTTATGCGCACAGTTCTCTGATTTCATCCAATTTCGTTGAAAAACATAACAAAACATTTCTTTTTCAACCTAAACATACATTTAGAGGCTGATATGTACATGCCGTCATATCAGCTTACTTACAAACCTTGAAAGAATTGACTTGCAACTATTTGCACTTAATTCATGATCTCCATATTATATAAAAGTATCATTTATAGGAGTGGAGTATAGTCTTACAATTACATGCAAGTATAGCATATTAAAGTGGCTCACGTACTCCTTTTTTGCGTATGTTTCTTTAGTGACACGCGGCAATGGCTATTTGACATCAAAGAATTGCTCTGGATCCTCTGAGTAAGATGCCTGCGGAAACTGACATGACAGCGCTTTCTTCTGATCAGGATGAAGGGAAAAGTCCTACACCCGAGGAGATACCCGACAGCATGAATGATAAGACTTTGTCTAATAGAGAGCTGACTGATGATGAGAAACCAGAAAATTTGGAACAAGGGTTATTATCAGCTGACACCCACAGAGTGGCCTCTAGTATTACTCTGGACAAAATTTCTGAGACCGACGGAGTATTGACGAGCTTTTTAAAACTAGCCAATGATAAAATTGCTCTTGAAGGGTCAAAGCTGACATCAGAGATAAACACCAAATCACTGGGATGTGAGGATGAAGCATATGGCCAACTGAATGCTAAAAAGGATATTATTAAAAGCAGGAGCCATGTCTCCGGGAGTTCAGCAAACGATTGTGACTCTGAGAAGGTGCCATCGAGCTCCGTAAGTGGAATAAAACTTCCGTCAATGATAGGCAGGCTGAAATCTGGTAGCGATACAGAGATAGAAGATAACAATTTGGGAAATAGCTTAAGTGAAGATGAAAAACCTTCGCTAGTACATAAGGATTTGATCAGAAATCAATTCTTGTTTCAAAATACATGCCACAATTTGTCTCGCACTAGTTCATTGAATAATTTAAAAGGAGATGATAAGAGCAGTTTAAATTCACCAAATCATGCTAATGACGTAGTTAGAGAGATCAGGAGATCTGCAACTAAGAAGAAAATTTCCAAGGAACCAAAACCGACTGGAACATTTACAAAATGCACATTTGAAGACATGGGCCAGTATATTTCTCAATCTAGTGAGTCAAACAATGCTGGTGTCAGTATGATTGTAGAAAGTAATTACAGTTCGCTCACTAATGGAGATGATTCATGTCAAAAAGGCAGTAACTCCTCACAACCTTTGCCTAGCACAGATCCTTTCAACTCAAAAGCTTGTGTGCCTAATGGAATACATGGTGAATGGTTAAATAAACCAGAAAATTTTTGTTGCCTACCTAATAGAGTACCTGAAGGATCCTCAAACAATACAGATAATTTTTGCACAATACCTGAGAGAATACCTGGAAAATTGAAAAATATAGATGATTCTTGTTCATCGCCAAGCATACCTGTGGACTTTACGAATGCTTGGAATATGGACGAATTTTCTTCACTACCTGACCAAGTAACTGAAAAGTCACTGTCTGTGAATGAAAATATGCATTTTCAGCCTGTCCAGATACCTGAGGCGTTTACAGAAGCTCCGTGTTCTTCTCCTGTTGGAATACCTCGGGAGTCGACAATTGTTACAGAAAATTCGCGTTCTTCACCTGTAAAAATACCTAGTAAAGAAAATTTGCTAGAATCTGACAACAGTTTTGATTCCATAGACGGAGCTGCTTCCCTGCCTTTACAAATACCTGTGATTTCCTCGATGGATGAACAGAATAAATTTGATCTACCCTCAAGTAACGATCAATCGACTATTCCATTGGCAAAGCCTTTTCGATTGCCCAGCCTACCTAATTTGTTTGAAATCCAAGAAGATTCTGCTGCGTTTCCAGCTTCAATGAACTTGGGTCAGCAGCGTCTAGATGAGGCTCGTAGTTTTGAGTTGCGCCCTCGGTCTTCAAATAGTAGTGATGGAAGTAACTCAGATACCGAATCTCAACAAGCTGCTGTATCACACAGTAGAACCAAAAGGGTAAAATAATATAGCACGTTGAAAATTTCACAACATTATTGCGATTTCGTATTTATTTAAAATCCTTTTGCTGTTCACTGCAACCATCATTCTTCTTTTCAGAGATTGCATAATCAAAATGGAGTTGGGTCAAACGACGGTGTTGAGTATTATCAGCTTTGGTGCAGTACTGGCAGAACCCAAGCACCTGAGTTTCTTTATGAAACCCTTTATCCAAATCCTCCTCCATTACCTCCAAGAACTATGCACAAACCTTTGCACAGGACTCACGCATTACCAAGTGTGCCGCCAGAACTGCCCAAGAGGCATCCCCAAAGACATCCTACTCCATTTCATCCTGAAGATTGCTTCGGCTTTGAAATTGTGGATGTTGATGAGGCCTCAGGGCTGAAGGTAGAAATTTCAATGGACAAAGCAAAGAATTGTATGTCATAAGTCGCACTCATTCATACACATAATTTTGTTCCAAGTCTCGGACAGCAGTGACAAAGAGTATAGCTTTACTTAGCACACCAAAAGCACACCGGCCGTTGACTAGACCTTTACCTGAATCGGGGTTGTTCAATCAATCCGAATGCCCACCAACGCCGACACATCGTCCGAGATCACTCCGTCCTTTACCAATCTGTGCAACTACAAAAGCATCTGTCTCATCAGAGGAACCCTTACCAGCCTGTAAGTAATAAAATATAGTTTTAGCTGGAGTTACACATGTTTGCTGAGATTACTGAGTAGATAGAGACCAGAAGCCGTGTAGTTATTTGGACAATATAAAAAGTCTGTTGGAATAATTTTCCAGCATGGGAGGCAAGAATTGATAGCCATGGTCGTGTATTTTACATTGATCACGTTAATCGGACAACAACTTGGCAGCGCCCAGGAATCGTAACTCGGAATGCTGGCTGCGATATGCAGCGTCAACAACTTGATAGGCGATACCAGAGCGTCCGTCGAACAATATCTCGTCCGGAAAACATTGATCGAGAACCAACGAATTCGAACTCCAGTAACAATCATTCTGAAACCACTGAGAGGTTGCCTGAACAACCTGAACGTCAACCAGAAAGACAATCCGAGCGACAAGCAGAGCGACCAAATTCTAATGGAAATGAACCATTTGATATCACAACCACACCTCCAATATTATTTTTAACAAGGCCTGACTTTTTTACCGTTCTGCACACAAACTCTGATGCAATGGAACTGTACAATCGTAACTCCAGTTTGAAGCATATGATCAGTAAAGTTAGAAGAGAACCATCAGCGTTTCCACGATACGAACACAATCGAGATTTGGTTTCTTTGATTAATTTTTTTGCTGACCCTTCGAAAGAACTACCAAGAGGTTACGAATCTAAGCTCGATAGAACTGGAAAAGTAAGTAGATAGACATAACTAATTCCAGACTTGAGTGATTCAATTAGTTCAATTTCCCAAGTCTTGTATCAGAAATAATCAGGATTTTTAAAATTGAATACTAATTTTCAGAGATTCTTCATTAGCCATGCTAGGAAAGCGACATCTTTCATTGATCCTCGGCTACCGACAGAACCTGCTCACCCAAGATCAGCTATCGAAGAGCCTCCAATTCCACCACCAAGACCACAACAATCGTCAATAACTACTTCGCCCGAGATACCGATTGCCTACAACGACAAGGTAGTAGCTTTCCTACGACAGCCAAACATCATCGATATTTTAAAAGAAAGACATGCCGGTTTGGGGCAAAACATTGCCCTCAGAGAAAAAGTGAATACAGTCAGAGTAGAGGGAAGCATTGCTCTGCAAAGATTGGGACACGACGTATCTTTAGCATTGCTTTTAAGGTATGTTTCAATGATATTTGAGTGAGTCGGTAGGCGAATAAATTACATATTTCGTCTGCAAGTGTACAAGACTCATCATGATTTTTTTTAGTCTGTTCGAACACGAAATAATGTCTTATGTACCTGGTAACATGGGACGCTCTCCACTTGGGAGTCCACATGCCTCGCCTGGGCTTGCCAGAGCCTCAGCCCGAGCACCAGCGCCTTATAGAAGAGATTTTGAAGCAAAGCTTAGAACCTTCTACAGAAAACTGGAAAGCAAGGGCTATGGCCAAGGGCCTGGTAAACTTAAGTAAGATTTGCAAATCCAATTGAGTAAATTAGAAAGAATCTATGAATGTCATTGAGTTTGAAATAAGTTGAGTACGTAATTGCATCATGAGTTGAGGAGATACAAAAATTAGCATTTACTTTACAGGCTGCACATCAGACGAGAGCATCTGCTGGAAGATGCCTTCACTCGAATCATGGCAGCCTCGAAAAAAGATTTGCAGAAAGGGAAGCTGGCGGTAACATTTGATCATGAAGAGGGTTTAGATTACGGAGGACCCTCACGAGAATTCTTCTTTCATTTGTCCCGAGAGTTGTTCAACCCATATTACGGCCTCTTTGAATATTCAGCCAACGACACCTACACCGTCCAAGTATCTCCAATGTCTGCTTTTGTTGACAATTATCATGACTGGTTTAGATTTTCTGGACGAGTCTTGGGGCTTGCTCTGGTCCACCAGTATTTACTCGATGCATTCTTCACAAGGCCTTTTTATAAGGCATTACTAAGGTTACCTGCAAGTTTGAGCGACCTGGAAAGTCTCGATCAGGAATTTCATCAAAGCCTAATGTGGATTAGAGAGCGTGATATAAGTATAGAGCCATTAGAACTAACATTCTCAGTAACGGAGGAGCTGCTGGGTCGAGTGGCGGAGCGCGAGTTGAAACCAGGTGGCCGGAACATAATGGTTACTGAGAAGAATAAGAAAGAATATTTGGAAAGGGTTGTCAGGTGGCGTTTGGAACGTGGCGTTGCTGAACAAACGGAATCTCTTGTTCGTGGGTTTTACGAAGTTGTCGATCCTCGACTAGTGTCAGTATTTGACGCTCGTGAACTTGAACTAGTCATAGCTGGAGCTGCGGAAATAGATTTGAATGATTGGCGTGCCCATACTGAATACAGAAGCGGATATCACGACGCACATCCGGTCGTCGAGTGGTTTTGGAGTTGTATAAGTCGGTTTTCAAATGAACAGAGATTAAGGTTGTTACAGTTTGTAACCGGCACCTCAAGCATACCGTTTGAAGGTTTTGCCGCCCTTCGTGGATCTACGGGGCCAAGAAGATTTTGCATTGAAAAATGGGGGAAGCCCAATAGCTTGCCGAGGTAAATTAACAACTCTGTTATTTCATTGAACATTTTCTTTGTAAAAAGTGTTCGAGTTATTCCTACTGAACTGCAGTATTCGAGATGATTCCAAGGGTACTTTTAAGCATTGAAGCCGAGATAACTCCATTTAATTAATTCTTTATTTATTTTCAGAGCACACACATGTTTCAACCGCTTAGACCTACCTCCTTACCCTACACCAGAGATTTTATACGAAAAATTGCTTCTTGCGGTGGAAGAAACCAACACTTTTGGAATTGAGTAAGCACACCTGTAGAAAATTTAAAATTCTCACGTACTGATATATTCTACGGATTCAGAGTTGCGGAAGCATAACTTCGGTGCAGTAGAAAGAATAAGAATTGTTGGTGTAGATCTGTGACAGTGAGAACTATAAAATTTTCGCTTTTTATATAACATCTTGTAACTGATAATCACATATAAAATCACAGTGCTACATTAATTTGTGTTTCAAAATAGCCAGATTAGACTGCTAGGGAATAAATGTTATGTTACGAAGTTGTTTTAACTTATTGTTAATAATTGATGTGTCTTGTCCACTAATTTGATTATTCACTGTGATGATAGTCACATCTTCATTGAAAGATGAACATTCACAAGAATCTATAGCAGCACAAACATGATGAGATATAAAGCAGTAGTTACTAGTGATATATGAGAGCTTCTAAAGCGATTCCAATATCCGCAGGTTCTAAACCTGCCTTGATTTTTACCATAGAATGATTCAGTTACAACAAATAACTATATTTATTTGTTAAAATTTCTAAATTGGTCTGTACATCTAAAGTTGCTGTACACTTTAATCCAAATTCCATTAACTGCTGCAGAGCTCTTTCATTCGTAAAGATTCCATCGATTACAATGGATGCTCATCTAAGCTGAATTCTTAAAAACTCTGTGTATTGGCAACCTGACGGCATCTCTCACCTTTCAAAACGAGTATAACAATCCAAAGCAGTAACAAGTGAAAAGTCAACTCTATGTAATATGGATTGTCTTTCAGTTGCTCTAGCTGTTGAGCAAATTTGTACAACTCTACTATGGGTAATCAGCATTCGTGACTGTTATGTTTTCATATATGATTCATTCCATAGATATAACGCATGCAGTTATATGCTGAATATCTAAAGCAAGAGATATTGCCCAATTGCATTAAAAGCACTTATTTGCATCTAGATAAACTGTTATGGTATAGGTGTAAGATTTTTTAAGTTGAACCTCTGCTATGGTGTTATCATAACAAGCATATGTATGGACTTCTCTATCTCCCGTGAAAGAAATTGTTTTAACAATATTGTAGTATGGTAATACTTGGCGTAATTATGCTCATGTCTAAATAATGTTTAACTATCGCAAAGTTCGAGTGCAGTCAAAATTTTGCAAGTTACATAATAGCACACTATTGTGATGCATTCAGTCTCGAGACTAGTCATCTACTATGTAGAACTTCTTCACAATTTAAGCTATATAATAATCGATATATTATTTATTAGAGTAAATTATATTATTAATAATATTATTATCCATATTATTAGTAATCTATAAACATGTTGAAACATTTTTTTCTGTCGTTACAAAAAAAAAAAAATAAAAAAAAAAAAAAAATAAACTACAGAATTCCTTTTTTTGTTATGGTAAAATTATGAAATCTACATTTATAGCCTCGTACTTACTGAACTAATTCGTCCGGAAATTTAACTGTGAATAATTTTTAAGGTGCGATCATCAAAAATATCTTGTCATGGTTTGAGCAAAAGTGCGAGAACTTTAAATTAAGTGCTCTCATCTGCTGATAAAGATTGCTCAAGGAAGATGTTTGGGATTGCAAGTTGTAGGTTTGTATGAGTAAAAAATATCAGTCTGATGATGGGAGGCCATAGGATGTGATTGAGGAGGATTTAATGTCCAACCAAGTTCATGATGTGAATGCTGTTAATAATCAATGAATCAGCATCTTGAGAAGGAACTCTCATTTTCTGAACCATCAGCTAAAATTATTTCCTCTGACTAAGTTAAAAATTTTTCTTATCCCAACTCTATTTTTATATTACTCATGTAACAGCTGATCTGCACAATACTTGTACGTCCCAATTTGAGATCTCCCTAAAATTCATGCTTATCAGTGCATTGCTCTCTCTAAACTTTTTAGCATATTATCATTGTCTGTACAATGTGGTTCTCCCTGTGCAAAGACCCGTTGAAATTCAATGACCTGAGCATCTTTCATTCATGTATTAGTTCCTCATGATTTATTAACTAGGTCATATCCATTCTCTACAGAATATTGAATCTGAAATCATTGTTGCAGAGTAGGTGATCATTAACAACCACAAATATACTTCAACATATCTATGTTAACAACTATTCAGTGTATTCCTAAGATTGAAATTAAAAAAAAAAAATACCATCATGAGGAATACTCCTAATGACTTTTTCCTCATCTACATCTTCGATCACTTAACCGAAATCAGAGATTACTGAAATCAAGCAAAGGGCAAGTCAGAGCTCAACTGCTATTTCTTGAGGATAAGTGGGTGCAGACCAAGTATTCATCAGTTGACTAACTAATTGTAAGTTTCGTTTTGTCGATTGCTTTTATGTATAATAATAAAAATTTGTTAACTCAGGAATTGAAGCTATGAATCATACCTATAGAGTATAGTTGCAGGTGTTATAGCAAAAGACATAAAACTTGGGCAAATCAATAATTTAGCGGCGGCTGTGGTACGCGGACGAGGACGAGGGCGGTTGGGGATTAGGGATTAGTGACTGTGTTGGGGTCGGAGGCGGGCGCGACGTCGTCGGCTACCGAGCAAGGCAGACAGGTCGCGCATGGCTGCCCGCGGCTCCATCACGTCAGAATCGCTTACTTAATTTCTCCTTTCCGTGTTGTTCGCCCGTAATTATATGTTGGTAGATTTATTCGAGTTTGTTGAAGTCGTGCCTTGTGCATAAAGGGCAGGTTGATAGCGGTCGTGTGATATAATCCTGTTATAAACTCGGTGAAATCCAGTGTTCCTGTTTCCAAATTTCATCTTCATTATCTTTGCCAGTTACATATCGGCCATTTTGCTGAACACTGGCCATAGTATGACAGCAGTGTCTTATGCAGTTTCCACAGTCATTTTACGTATGCGAGGTTTTGGAGCACCAAATTAATTTTGATAAGTGCAATTTATAAGCTGTAGATAATCAAGACAGGGGAACTATGGCGACAGAGCAACCTAGGGAGCGAGAAATCGCCGCGGAAGACAGCATTAAAGTTGTTTGCCGTTTCCGTCCACTGAACGACTCTGAAGAAAAGGCTGGGTCAAAATTTGTAGTTAAATTTCCATCCGGTGGAGAGGAGAACTGTATTTCGATCGGGGTATGTTAATGATATTATATTATCTTGGTAATTACATTTTGAGGATAGTGTCAACTTCAAACAATTTGTATTTGAATTATACCTCTTGTATGCGATGACAGAACTCAGCTGACAGCTGTCTTATCATACGATTATTGTACATCGTTAAAATAATGACATCGATACCGCTTTTTTTCTTCATCAACAATCGACCGCATCATAAAGGCCCTTTCATGTTACTTTAAGAGTCAAGATTGACTCATCTGCTGAGTTTCTTCTTACAGTTTTCAAGAGCCTTTTCAAGCTTTTTCTTTCAGTCATGGTGCCCTGCTACTGTTCACATTGGCATAGCCTTACCCATTTCCTATTGTCCTAAACCCTATAAACAAATTGTAGAAAATTCTTTCTTCATCTAATATATATATACCTATGTATATATATATGTATAATAAATAATATACTTTGACATAAATAATATATAAGCATAGTGTATGAGTATTCATATGTGTGTAAATTGGCCAGACACGATCACAACTCTTTGACTAATAGTTAATTGAACCTACACACATATTTTGAGATGAGATCACACAATTTAGATAATGACGGGAGCAGACTTCCCTGTTGTCTAATTTGATTTAGTTCACTGAAGAGTCAAACTTCTTTGTTATAATTGTTTGAATGAAAGTTTTGTATATATATGGTTACCATATCTACTCTCGACAACAAATGACTTACTTTATTTAACAGTGACCTAGTCACTCTTATTCCAATAGTGTGAGTGTGATTCATGTGAATGCTTAGATATTCTACATTGGCATGCCAAATTCCTTTGAAGTATATTCATAAATGAATTATAAAATACAACTCTCTGTACAATAATTCGTATATCTCATTAAAAAATATTTGCCTAGCCATCATAGAGCTGTTTATTTTTTGTTGTGAACTTTTGCGTTATGTTTTTAAGCAATTTCATAAATTTTTCAGGGCAAAGTTTATCTTTTTGACAAAGTATTCAAGCCCAATGCAACACAAGAGAAGGTTTACAATGAGGCTGCAAAGTCCATCGTGTCCGATGTCCTGGCAGGCTACAATGGCACTATCTTTGCTTATGGGCAAACATCGTCAGGTGAGTCTCTTAAAATGTTTTGACAATTCTAATGCCACTTGGTCTTGATAAAGCGTGATAAATATAGCCGTAATTTCTAATATTGCGTACTTAATTTGATTTTTCACAACTTCAGGAAAAACCCACACAATGGAAGGAGTCATTGGTGATCCAAACAAGCAGGGCATTATTCCTCGTATTGTTAATGATATATTTAATCATATTTATGCTATGGAAGAGAACCTGGAATTTCATATTAAGGTCTCATACTTTGAAATTTACATGGACAAGATTCGGGATCTCTTAGATGGTAATTTATTCTCGTGTTATTTCAACACATTTGAAAATTGAAATGTATTGATTTGGTTGGACATGTTCTATAACATTTAATATATTTTCAGTATCCAAGGTAAATCTTAGCGTTCATGAGGACAAAAATCGTGTACCTTTTGTAAAAGGTGCTACTGAAAGGTTTGTCTCGAGTCCAGAAGAAGTGTTTGAAGTGATAGAAGAAGGTAAATCGAATCGTCATATTGCTGTGACAAACATGAACGAGCACAGTTCCAGATCACATTCTGTTTTCCTTATAAATGTAAAGCAGGAGAATTTGGAAAATCAAAAAAAACTTTCTGGAAAATTGTACCTCGTAGATCTTGCAGGTTCTGAAAAAGTAAGTTGCTAAATCTATAGAAGCAAATGCTGTGATATTTGGTTGTTGTACAAATTGTAATGCAGTACTATTATTCTTTTCACAGGTATCTAAGACTGGCGCTGAAGGCACTGTGCTGGACGAAGCTAAGAATATTAACAAATCATTGTCAGCATTGGGTAACGTCATCTCTGCTTTGGCGGATGGCAATAAGACGCATATCCCGTATCGAGATTCAAAATTAACGAGAATTTTGCAAGAATCTTTAGGAGGCAATGCTCGAACTACCATTATTATTTGTTGCTCACCAGCCAGTTTCAACGAGTCTGAAACAAAATCTACATTAGACTTTGGTAGGTGATGGAATTTAGCCTCTCTATCCAAACCGTTTAATCTTAAACTTTGCAGAATAAAGTTATTTTAAAATATCCAAAATGTATGACTTGCATGTGAATTGCTTGTGTAATTCTTCTGCTTAATTTCTTAAAGTGGTTTATTGGTGACGTTATTTCCAGGTAAGCGTGCCAAGACTATCAAGAACGTCGTTTGTGTCAATGAGGAATTAACAGCCGAAGAATGGAAGCGGCGATATGAACGCGAAAAAGAAAAGACAGCTAGGCTTAAAGGGAAGGTAGAGAAATTAGAGGCTGAACTTTCAAGGTGGCGGCAAGGTGAGACTGTGAAGATCGAAGAACAAGTTAGTCTTGTTGAAGGTCCTGACGTTACAACGCCAGTTGCTCCACAAGTTGAAGGTAACGCTACCATGAGCTTAATTTGCCCTTTGAAACCATATTCACACAATACTGCATGCTTTTGATTGTTTACGTTACGAGACTCTTACGCACTAATATTGCATTTGTGCGGCATTTGCAGGTATTCCTTATAATTCTAACCCTGTATATTCTTTTTATTCTACAAAACAGTCAAGATCGATGATGGTCCTGTACCAGCTACCCCTAGTGGGGGGTTGATGGCTGGATCCCTTTCTAATGAGGAAAGACAAAAGCTGGAGGAAGAACGTGAACGGCTGTACCAACAGCTTGATGACAAAGATGAAGAGATTAATCAGCATTCACAGTATGTGGAGAAATTGAAAGAACAGATGGAAGAACAAGAGGAGCTCATCGCATGCGCCAGACGTGATTATGAACAACTTCAGCAAGAAATGAACAGAATTCAACAAGAGAACGAGAGTGCCAAAGAAGAAGTCAAAGAAGTTCTTCAAGCTCTTGAGGAACTGGCTGTTAATTACGACCAAAAATCACAAGAGGTATGTGGTAAAAAAAATACTTCTTATCCATCGAGTTGCTAAAAGATAGTTGCATGGAAAAATCATACGGAGACCAGCATCGATTAATTTTCTTCTCAATGCCACTTCATTTTTAGTTTCAAACATACTATAGTGGTAACCATTCATTTTCATTGATAGGTTGAAACCAAAAATAAAGAGCATGAAGCTTTGTCAGAAGAGCTGTTGGCCAAACAAGCAGTACTGAATACAACCTCATCAGAGTTACAACAACTGCGAGACATGTCTGCTCACCAGCGGAAGCGTATTACAGAAATGCTGGCTAATCTTCTCAAAGACTTGGGTGAAATCGGCGTAGCTATTGGTGGCGATGAAAACCTCAAGGTAGTAGAGAAATTTGAAGAGAAAAACAAAATGTTACCTTGTTTAATTCGTCGCGGTCAGCCAAATATAGTATATGAGTTCATTGATAGCTTAAAAAGTAATTCGTGGATCACATGGATAAATTTAGATCTCCCTAGTAAAAATAACATTCGAGCTCTGCTTCGACTGAATACTTGAGTGATGTCACCCTTACATTCGTTTACTAGTCCACACATTCTTCTTGCTTAATGATAGCCATAATTATAATCAGATGGTATCCACTGATCAACACCAGTTTGAGAATACGTAATTCAGAAGACAATAATTATAACTTGGTGAAATTATAATCTTTGTACTACTACAGGTTACTCCTGATAGCAATGGCAAGTTGGAAGAGGAATTCACTGTTGCCAGGGTATACATCAGTAAAATGAAATCAGAAGTGAAAAATCTGGTGCAACGTTGTCAAGGGCTTGAAAGTTTCCAAACCGATTGTAACAAAAAAGTAAGTCTTTTTTCATTCATAAAGATTGAAAGGAGGTAGTGTTTTACCGTTGTATAGATTCGTCTGAAGGTATCATTATTTTGAGTGATCATAAGGCGGTCAAAATATAATAAGCTTTTTATAAAACTCGTAGGTTTCGGAATACGAAAAAGATTTGGGTGAATGCCGGTTATTGATATCACAACACGAGGCTCGCATGCAAACACTTTCTGAGTCGATGAAGGAAGCGGATGCCCGTAAGCGTGCCTTGGAAGAAGACGTGGATGCCTTACGTGAGGAATGTGCGAAACTTAAAGCTGCTGAACAAGTACAAGCTGTTAGTAACAAGGAGAAGGCTGAAGAACAAGAAGCTGCCACTAAAATGAGAGTTGCCCTTGAGGAGCAAATGGACCAACTAAGAGGAGCCCATCAGAAACAAGTACGTACAATAAAAATAGTTTGCAATGAATATGTTATGGTAGTTTCAAATCTTCTATTTGTATTTGATTATTCTGATTAGTATTCTTTTACTTGTGTACTTATTCCTCACCTTCAACTATACTTCAGGTGGCTTCGTTGCGAGATGAAATATCAGACAAGCAAAGGCTAATCGGAGAGTTGAAGGATATGAACCAGAAATTCACGTTGGCTCATCAACAAATGCAATATGACTATGAACGATTGAAGCAGGAAGAAGCCGACAAATCAGTTAAATTGCAAGAGCATGTCCTGATGAATGAACGACGTGAACAGGTGATTTTGATTTATTCACACCTACTTTATCCACTCATTGAACAAATTATTGTAATGTTTGTATTAATTCTCCGATATTCAGGCTAGAAAGGACTTGAAAGGTCTTGAAGAGACAGTGTCAAAGGAACTACAAACATTGCACAACTTACGGAAAATGTTCGTACAAGATTTGCAGGCACGAATCAAAAAGTCTCTGAATGCAGAAGACAACGAAGATGACGGCGGATCTCTTGCACAAAAACAAAAGATTTCTTTCCTCGAGAACAACCTCGATCAGCTCACTAAGGTAAAAATAAGACCATGCTTTAAATACCTGAATATTTGCTATGAATTTTCATGGTGTTAGGGAACATTAAACATAAATTAAAAATATGTGATAGGTGCACAAACAATTGGTTCGAGACAATGCGGACCTTCGCTGCGAGCTACCGAAATTGGAAAAGAGATTGAAAGCTACAATGGATCGAGTCAAGGCGTTGGAAACCGCGCTACGAGATGCCAAAGAAGGCGCTATGCGAGATCGCAAACGTTACCAGTATGAAGTTGACAGGATCAAGGAAGCTGTGCGACAGAAGAACTTTGCCCGCCGTGGACCCAGTGCACAGATTGCCAAACCAATTCGAGCTGGTCAGCACCATATGGGAACTGGCAACAACCCAGCTATCATCAGGACAGGGAATAGAGGTAAGATAAAGTTGTTTACGTTCTTACTATAGCACCTGAATTCGTGCCAAAAAAGTATCTCCAGAAAACTGTTTTCATTTCTGTAACTCTTATCCATGTTCTTACACACCATTTTTACAGAAAACGAGCGTAAGACCGCGTCTATCCATGATGAGAAGAGAAGAAATGCAGATATGGGTGTAATTTATAATACATAAGGTGCTAATGAAAAGAGTCGATAGAACTGCTGTATCCGAAAAAAGCGCCGTTGATTTTGTTCATATAAATGATTTTGAAGCACATGCTTTGCAGTGCTAAAATAATTATTGGATGTATAATATTATAGCGTGTCCTATCATCTAGATATTGAGGAGCTATTTTGTCAGGTTGTATTCGGATCTATCGAATTGATAAAAATATAAATAGTATCAACGGTTTAATTGCCGTAAGACACAAGATAAAAGTAGCTGATCACAAAACAACGTCGCGTTTCAGTTTTGAATTTACAGATTAGGTGTTGAAATATGTGTAAGACATAGTTTTTACTGCTTCGCTTCACCTTTGGAATAGTATTTATTTCTACAAATTCTCTGATGCTATGATCTCGGATGATTCGCGAGTTGAATAATTTCTGTAAAAAAAAAAAAAACATATTTTTCCTAAAATTCAATTGTATGTCCCATATTGATTTCATAAATTTTTTTTAGTGAATAGGACATGCGATATGGATGTGAGATTGTTGGAATGATTGCGGTTTGATGATATTTATAATCCTGATAGTTATTCCTACAGTGGCTATATTTTTTGAGTGGCGTAAAATTTTCTGAAGACAGTATAACCAATATTGAATCTATTTTGGATGGCTCACTTAAAAGGGACTAAGTGCTATAGCCTTTCCTCTGTGATTGAAGTATTCAGTATGTCATGTTGTTTTTAGAAAATTCTACCACTCGCGTTGAACTATTGTTTCCTTTAGACTTCTACATTTAGTAATATGGAATTCAATATTCTTCATTTATTTTTATCTATTTAAATTAATTTATTATCAACTACTTTTTGCCTGTATCAGAGGCTCACAAGATTTGTTTTACACATTTAGGGAAATTTCAATATTACATCCAAGTAGAATAATAATCATCCGTATAGTCCAACCAAACTATGTACGTGTAAATGATTACGATAACCATTTGAGAATTATTTAATTTATAATTATTTTGCACAGCTTTTTTGGGATCGTCAGCTTCCTCCGTAACGTCAGTCTAATAATTTGAATATAAATCAAAATATTCCACGATGAAACGCTTCGCTGTATTCAATATTTATGGTGATTTGATTCATTTTATTTCGGAAATTCGCAATGTCCCAGAGTAGTAACCCAGTTCCTAAATTTTGTAACAGGAGTGAATAATATAGTCGACGTAACGTAATAACACTTCTTATTAGAGTGGAATTCAATATGTTTTCATTTATATAGGTGGGGGAGGAGATGGCGATGTGGTCTCTGACTTCATTATGGACCACGTATACCACTGGTTATTATACTTTGATTTCGTACTTACAAATTCTGAAGTTTGATAGATTCGCAAGATTTGAAAAGTCATGCGTTACAGTCATGCTACAGTAACATAGATATTATGGCTGATGAATCAGAGAGTCGACCATAAAATAGACAGGGGACATATTGCCATCTTCTCTGTCTTCCATACATATTGTTGAAATAAATATATTCCACAGTAACCAGTTATCGTTAACATAATGCAGTACCTTCTGTTTATAAAAAACATCAGAGCTTTGACTTGTAATATTTTCAACTAATAATTTATACAATTATGACGAGTAATACGTACTCGATGTATTCTTCCAAATGTGAGAAAAAAACTACTTAATTTCATTTTAAGACTAAATCGTCTGTCTGAGCGTAAGGATAGGATATGTTGGAGGGTGCGTTCCATTATTCTGCCTTCATCCAAAACACGAAAATAATATTATAACTGGTGGACAATGATTCAATCGCTGCAGACTCTCGAGTGTGATGCACCCTTCAATGCACTCCTTTATCCCTATGGCGTAGGAAATAATATTTAGATTAATGAAAAGAAAAAGGTTACGAAAGAAATTCAAACATCACATCTGGAATCACTGCTCCACATGGTTACGGGATTTCTTTTACATCAGAATCAGATTAGAATATTTTTGCTTTTTGAAGTCAAATATAATTTGATTTGAATAGCATTATCGATTTTTTTGTTTTGTTTCTTTTTTTTCATTCTTACGAAAAAAAAGAGTTAGGACTTGTTATGGCATGAAAGGAAGCATAAGGTGATTGAAAATAATTAACATTGAATAAAAAAATTAAAAATAAAAGAAAAAAAAAACAGTCAATGTTGGTGTGTATATAATCAATATTGTATCGAACACTCCTATATTTGGGAATGACGTCTTCGACGATAACTTTTGATCGCTAATATTCACACTATGCACACATCTAAGTAAGTGCGCATTAATATTGCTGATTGTGCTTAATGTTAACGTTTCAAAGTCTGCTGTGTTCGTACATGTATTCATAGATACGTTTTTTGGTTTTACAATCAATGAAGATAACGACGTTATAAAATGTCTTTAATATTTATAATTATCTATGCCAAGGGAAAAAGGAGAAGAGGTGTGAAAGAATGACTGCTTTTTGATTTTGAACTTCGCTTGGACAGCATTTTTCTCGTGCTTTGTGATATATATTTTGGTAGCTACTTATCAAAAGAAGTATCGTCATGTATTCCGGACTTTGAAATGTTGCATTTGATAAACACTAGCCACAGCATTATATAAATTAAGTAAAATCTACCTATGTATAATCTAGCCCCCCTCCCCTCTCCTAACTTCCCAATGTAACTACATTGTCATAATGAGAAGTTTTTTTGGAAGTTTGAAGATTTAATTTTTGTCAATACTTGGTAGACACCAAAGCTTGATAACATCGAAACGACAGTTTTGATATATCGTTCTTTAAGAAATTAGTGTTTATCAAAAGTTGATGAAAATAAATAGCGCAAACTTTTATTGCAAACTTCAACAGATATTTTCGATTATTTTTCATAAATCAGCAATACTAAAATAATACATCCATATAAATGATATACTAATATACCTACATTGCAGTTATATTATTACGAAAGTGAGATTTGCACATTTATTGTTAGTATAAATCGGAACACCTTATATAACTAGAAAAAGACATTGATGTATGTCTGCAATCTAATTAATATCAAATCCTATTCCTGAAAATCAATACAGGATTAAGTTTCGCTACATGCAATACTCGTTTGTCTGCAACACAGCGTAAAATTGAGATTGCATTGTACGGTAAACATATTTCTCTTCATTCGATTATGTTTCAATTTTCTTCTGGGTAATAGATTCAAAATACTTGCCGTTTGTTAAGAATTGATTTAATATTGATTATATTGAAGAATGCAATAGTTAAAAATCTATACCTATGATCAGATTGAAACCCCACGAATCGCATGTACTTAGCTCTTCGATACATCATTTCAAGACAAAAGTAAAGACGTAATGAATCAACAGCGATTCAGATTTATTGGTAAACTTTATCGGATCGTTTCAACATTTTTTAGTCGTGCTGAAAATTTTTAGAAATCATCTTTACATTGTATATGCAGGGTGTAGAAAGGCTATTGCTACGGCGAATGTTCGATTGTAATAATTATTACCATCAAATTAATTAATTTACGATTATTGTATTTGAAACAAAAATATTATCGAGTAAATTAATTACAAAAATAATGCTTACAATAAAACACGTGAAAATTGACTATGATTGTCTCATTTTCGTCACCCAGTGGGTCTATCACGTAGTAATAGATTGGATCAAACTTCCTGCGAAACTAACAAACATATGCAATTCGCCTCGCGTTTCTGTGACGTAAAGTTGCAGGTCTTCTGTCATGGTCAAATTGAAAGAACTTTGACATGACCATTCATTACGTCGTCAGTGACAGAAATTAAAAGTCAGATGCTTGCAGAGGAACCAAACGGCTGAGAATACGACTCGAGCCACAACGCGCTGCTCCTAATGAAATGGAGGCAATGAATTACATTTCAGAGGGCGAACCTGTATCCTTGCAGCCGTTCGTTCGACAGCAAAGCGATAACCATGGAAGTATAAAAATTTCGGAGCGAATCCACCGAGCAGGAGTTCTACAAAGTAACAGGCGGGAAGAATCTGCAGATCGATCACCCGACAAAAGGAATAGCTGGACTTCGCTGTACCAAACTAGTTATAGGCCATACAGTACAGAATATTTGATGAGGCCCAAATTTGAGGCATGGGAACAGAGAATACGATGTCAAGTATAACGGAACTTCAATATTTTTTCCCGGTTATACTTTCGCTATTTAGAAATTATTATAATTTGGAACAGGGAATTGGTGCTAGACTAATGATTGACCATCACGGATCCGAATATCATAACAATTGGACAACGACCCATGATTTGAGTTATAAGATACTTCCAAAAGGGCTGCCTGGTCCTCAACTAAGAGAGTTCAATGCAAGGTATGAATTATGCAGGGTATTTCGTCTGTCGGGAATTCATTCAGATTACAAAGTTGTCTTATTCTAAGCAACGTCCAACTGCATTCAAGATGTCTCTAATTGTTTTAAAGTCTTGTTCAAGATTCATTTTGAACCATTAATGGCAGCCATAGCTCTTTGAATAATTATAATCACCATCCCACAGCAACAAACAATGGCGTCCCGCTCAAGACTATGCCCAGGTTTACGGCAATCAGACTGGATATGGTTTGACCGATTTCATGAAATATAAATGGTTCCTTGAAAATGAGCCCACACGTTTGTGGCGAACACATTATCAAGATGTTTTTCGACCGTTTCCAAGAGCGTAATCAATTCTGTAACCGAAATTTTATTGAGCTAGACAGCTCATAGGACTACGGTAATATGTATTGTATATATATAAATGTGGTAATCAGGTTGAACTAATTATCAATCATAGAGCGTTATCAATATGCATGATTGAGAGGGCTGCTTCATAAATTATGAAATACGTCTTTTTAAACAGTTGAAAAAAAATGTCTCGTGTTCCTGAGGTCAAAATTCATTGGGAAACAGTTGCCAAAAACGATTCAAAATTTATTCAATTCTTTATCCCGAAAATTGCAAGAATCTAGACTATAGCCTTTGATTTTTATTAACTCCTGAAGTCGAAAATCATGCTTGACGGCTGGCGTCCTTTCGAAACAAGGCATGACCCCGCGGATTTTCGATGGACTGGGGGTTGCAAAAAGTGGTGTGTTAATTGGACCAGCGCGCCTGATGGTAAGCAACCTGCGCGGGAGTGTTGCGTAGGGGTAGTTTGAATTTTATAACAAGGCGCTAGTAAGGGATGAAATCGTGATGAAGATGAATTGATTTCATGAAAATAAAAACTTTATAATTTTTAGCTCCAGAAACAGCAAAAATCTAAAGACTATAGCCTTTGATTTCTTTCCGATGACAGACCAAGAATGAAAATCATTTCTTGGATTCATTCTTATATGGTGTATTTTGAGTTCAGGAATCGGCGAAAGTACGAAATAAAATATTGAGGAAGCGCGGAGCTATCGTTCGGTTGGTCCATTCGTGTAACATTATTTATTTTATTACAAATAATACAATCATAATGAAGGTAATCATAGTAAATGGATAATATCATTCATGATTGGTTTCATTGAACTCAATAAAAACGTAATCATCAATAATTAAAAATAAAGGTATGTATTTTAATTTGTGTACATATCGGTTATAACGGTAGACGAAATACTGCGCATAAATACATTGAACTAAGGTTTGTTTCGCCTAGATTCTATATGCCTTAAGATTATGTCAGTTGAACATGGTTGCTGTCAATACAAAATCATATGAGAATTTCGCATCTACGCTGCAGGTATGATGGAACCTTTAAATCTTTTCAACTGATTAAACGCGTTGCTTGGTAATCCGTATGTTAATCCCACGCCCTCCACCGAAAAGTTTTTCCGAAAAACGATACAATTTTTTTCTGTTCCCTCGCGTCAAATATATAATTTTGAACGACGTGAACTTGAGAGTTCCAAAAGTAAACTTTATAACATATATCATGAGCCTGTTATGACAACAATATAAATACTTAAGAACTGATCAGTCACCGATTGTAATCTTTTCCGTTAAATATTATTACTATTATTATTTTCATTTATTACTAGTGTTCTTTCATCATTGATTCTCCTCTTTCCTGTCGAGATAATCATAGTTTGTCCGAAAGATATATTCATACACATATACATCATACATTTATATATATATATATATGTATAAATATATATACACATACATGTACATTTACCTACATATATTGTATAGTATACATATCACATGTTTCGTTTTTCAATTTTTCTCGAAAGAACTTTTCATCTCGCGATCAAAGAAATAATGTTTTTTCGGCAAAAAATAAATTTTGTACACAAATATTAAGTAACGAACATAACAACTTTGATTCCTTTTCTTTTTTCCTTCTCAATTATTATAATAGTCCATATTATAGGTCGTTGTATAAACTGAAGGTAGCTACCGCAATTGTTATATGCTGTTTTTCTTCTTCCCTTTCAACCGTTCATCTTTTTATCTACTTTAAGTACGTTGAGGGTGTTATGCGTTCCCTTATTCCGTGAGAATATTACAACTACCCATTGCTGGTTTGTAGTTTGCATAGTTACAACAGCTATCTATATCATAACTATAGGTAGGGTTACTTTCGGAAAAATGGAGCACATAATAGATAGGGCTGATTTACAAGATAAGTCGAGAAATCGGTAGGGATTCATCCGGTTCATAGAATACTTTCCCAAAATGTGGACTACGCACTCGTTTCTGATTCCTTTCAGGTGCGCCCGGTGCTAGCCCCTGCCCTCCTGTATAGGTATGTATAATGTACAGGTCATGTATGCAGATATAATTGAAGATGTTTCTTAAGAAACAATATGCTTACATTTAGTGCTATAACTTAAATAATTATCAATTACCATAATTAGGCGTATCGTATATTGTGCGTATTACATGATAGCCAGACGCATTTACTTATGCGTGGGTACGCACGCATTCTCAATAGTACGTACAGCATACCGTATGGTGTGTGCATGCCCACTTACAATTAGATTATGTCATTATACGGACTTGTACGCAATATAGCGGATCTATCAGCCGCTGTCTTTAAATCGATTAGATCATGGGTTACGTTTGTGCGCTACCGGTAGAAAATATGTTAGACCTACACGAAACACCTGCAGAGATACCAATTATCGAATCAATTTCAGTTCTAGAAACGCTTTACACGCCCGATGCATCAGCATTAGTACTGTGAACCCTCTAATTGCATCTTTTTTCTTTTTTTATTCCTTTTTCTCTCTCACTCGTCCACCGCGGGAAAGCCGATTATCTGTACTATTATACATGTACCTTAGTTCGCTGAAGGACACCGAAAGACTCGTGCATCTTTCGTCGGATCCTTAGGCGTCGGGAAGATAATCTTACAAAACGGAAACGGAACGAAAATATCTTTATGATCCAATGGTTGGAAGAGAAGGACATGATGGCGATGGTCTTTGCAACAATAATGACAGAAAAGACATACCAATGAATCGATAATCGTTCATATCTTTGGACAAAAACTGCGCGGAATAGCGAGACAACACGTTGCAGGGAACGTGAATCGCTATACCTGTAGGGTATGAAAATTGATTTTTTCCTGTGAAATGAAATCGCATGTAACAGATACACCTATTTTTCGGATCAGTCTTTCCCTGTTTCGTTATACGAAGTCATTTTCGATGTAAGCCATTAAAATCTGTGAGCAAATTGCATGTGATAAAAACTACCTTGGGCAGTAGGCCTCGTGTTCAGATTTTCTAGCCAAGCTGGAGCACAAAACCATTTTTTAAACCTTGTTTTAATTGCTCGATTCGTCGTTCGGTGACTCGATGTCTGATGCGCTTATGTTGTTTCTACACCTGTAGACGTACGCGCTGACCGACAAGTCATCGTCCGTTCTTATGCACTTGAACGCCACTGGACACGTGCATCTGAAATGACACAGAAGAATAAGAGGCATTGCAGATAACGAGGTGTGAAGCGCACGCGGATTTACGTAACTTTGCGCAAGGCAGAGAACATGTGAATTGGAAATTAATCGATAAATCGGGGAACGATGAGCTTACGTGTTCCTCATGAAGTAGTCGACTCTTCTTGTGAACGGCACGTATACCGCCCAACCGCAGGGTGTCGTGCTGTGGCAAACTCTGTGGATGTCCGAGTCGATCGATCGGCGGGATCGAAGGCGCTCAGACGCCTCCGCGCGATCCAAGTGCCCAATCCCGATTTCTCGCAGATCTCCTGTCAAGTCTTCCGGATGTTCGCCAAATATCTGCAAAATGATCGCGTCGTTTTATACATGTCGATCGGAAGTTGCTTCTGAGTTGCTCGCTCGCTCCATCCTATTCGCTGATTTCGTTCTCGTTTACTCGGCAAGAAACGTGTCGGGGTACCGGAGGGCCGACGCAACGTCTTCAATCGAAGACGAAATGTCGGCACGCCGAAGGATAAACGTAATTATATTCGTAAGAATCGGGTCGAAACACGAACAACGTCGGACCACTGTTGCAAAAAGACCGAATTATTGATACAACATTATCGATGATGACGCGCGTACGCCCTGATAATATGCTTTGTGCGTATATGGATTAACGGTAGGCACGAATGCGTGTATATCGGGTGAGAAAAATTAATAATATTGTTATTCGGGCGAAGATAAGTTTGTTTAATCGTAGTAAAATAGGTATAACGTATTTGGTATAGGCGATGTGCAAAGAGATATCTCGAACCATCCACTATACGTATACACGTAGGGATATGAACGGAAAATTAGACACGACGTTCAAAGATCCGTGAACCGAATACACGATGTTTTGCCCTTGTTTTTCCCTTCATTTGCTATCACCGTCATTATCACCCCCTCGCCTCGCCGCGCTTCGCCGCGCCTCTCCCACCATCCGTTATCACCAATATATGGACCGATGGTCAATATTTTGATCAACTTCGAAACGCGTTCTACGCGATCATCAAGTTCGGCGTCCCATTCTAGGTATACATAGGTGTTACGGGTATGTCGTAAAGGTATTATAGGTAAACCGGCGGTAACTCGCGAAACGCACCTCAACGAGAGAGCGATTAGAATTAGCGATTGGCAAAGAAACGAAGTAATTTCAGGCAATAGGTGAAATTGGTGGCAAGGTGCGTGGCGCGCATACGTGTGCAGGACAGAGAGCATAATGGATGGCCGGTGGCACAGCGTGCATATAGGAACCAGCAACTCGGATGGAGCGTGGGATGACTCAATCTAGAGTTACCGAGTATGTTGCACATACACGCACCTATAACGATCTACATCGATGTACCTCAATTCATGAATGAAACGTTCCAGCGAGTCGCGTGACTGAAAATTATTACATCTAGACTGAACTGGTTCGATGTAATTAGTGCAATCGTAGGTATAGAATCGTGCATACTCGACTCGCTCCCAGCTGCTGCGAGGTATGCGCATGCATGTGTATAAATACTCGGAGTGGACACATCGAACGATGATATATTTACTTGGTGAGGGTTTCAATGATCAGCGCGCGTGTCTAAGCTCTGCGAGCACAAAAAAATTTTTCAAAAACCTCGCCAAGTGTGCGTAATATAGGTGATATACGACGGTACGGGTACACATCGGATTCGGTACGTATACGACGCGTGATTTCGCATCCGAGTGAGAAAACTCTCCTCGATCAGCGTATGCACATAATGCGTACTACCCTGGACATCGAACATTATCTAATACAAATCGGCAAGGCGACAAAAGCGACCTACCTTGAAATAGGTACGTACACTTTTGTATCGGAAGGCTCAACACGTGATCTTGAACGCACACCGTGATCCGTTTGCCCTGCGCGGTCGCGATAAGTAATTTGAGAATTTTGAGGCGCGGTTAAAAGCTGATGAGGTATATTTCGTTTGTATCGGAGGATCGGCAACGTGTACCGTCAACGGCAAACGATGTCACGTTGATCGATCCGATGACGTGAGATATTTGACATTGCCCCTGCGATGTTGTTGTAAATCCGCGTTATTAGAGCGGTATGGGAGCGTGTTTGATATGAGAGGATATATCCCCGAAAGGGGAATTGGCACAGGTGCGGATCGTACGTTTAACTGTGAAAATGTATAAATGTTCCTGTTAGCACCGACGAAATGTTATACTTACTAAACTGTGAACCGCTGCGGCGTTGATAAGTGAGCAGAACCAGAAAGTGGTAATGACGAAACACACGAGTAGTCGAAACGCAGCCATGTCTGCCTGTCCGTTGCCTCGTCAAATTTTATAACGTGATGTCGAAGCCAAAGTTTAGCTTCTTGCCCTTAGCCTTTCGCGCCTGACTTTTCAACTTTCGGCTTTGATTGGAAACTGAAACTTTTTGGTAACACAAAACTAAACCGCGTTTATCTTTGAAACTTCGATGCGGCCGGAACACAGCTCTTCGTCGTTAAACGTATATTATTATACCCGCGTGTGTCGCGTACTTGCAGCACCAGCAGCAGCAGCTGCTCAAAGGGTTTCAATTTGTCAAACTTTTATATACTTCTCCAAACTGAACGAATCCGATTAAACTTCCGTTATTGAAATCCTCGCGAAATCGCGTGGCACATAAAGAATTATTACAGATACGTTTTTGCTATCTTCATGCAGATATATGTCGGCGCAGTTCTTCGATTCATATATGTTCATGTACACGTTTATGCGACTATATATTATCGTATAAATCGAATGAAATATCTCCAATGAACTCAACGCCGGTAAACCGTATCACGCGATATGAATTGAGAAAAAAGTCGAGGACCTGTCACTCTCTCAAGTGAGGAGGCTCGCGCTGCGGAGGGTTTATATAGGCTGCAGAGCTAGCTCTGCCCGGTGGTGGTAGTGGTGGTGGTGGTGGTGGTGGCGGCGGCTGCGGTGGGGGAGGGGGGGACCACGCTAGGAGTTATAATAAGTTGTAAGTTGAACTTAAGTAGCTACTTGTGAGAAGTGTCGATAAAAATGAAGAAACCAAGGGATGAGATTCGAAAAACACCCGTTCCGCGCTTATTCGCCCCGTCGTAATGGGTGCAACCTTGACTCGCAAGGGATGCTGCTGCAGTTTCAGTTTCAAATCACGTGAGCTTAGAAAATGCGGCTCCGTCCCCGTAATTATAGTGCGAGGATCTGACGAAACCAAAGTTTCCGCTCGCGTCATTATACGCAACTTGTTGGCCCGTCTTTTTAAAAAATGGATCACGCGTGAGTCTGATTAGTTTTCTTTTTTTTTTCCTTCAACATTTCAGTTGGAAAGTATCGTCGATGTTGTTGCACTTGTTATTACACCCGAGCTCGAGCATCTCGCCGGCTATACATAGTGATGAATTATACTTCTCGTTCGTGTAATAACTGCCATTCCTTTTTACTCGGTAAATAACGTACACTTTTGATTGGAAGCCATTCGTAACGCTTTGCACGATTGACCGCGGGACCGCGTATACAGCGTTGTTGCACTCGTGCAATTTTCGACTAAAAGAGAACCGTTGAAATGTTCTGCGTATCTTAGTTATGGCAAATTTTTTATGCCGCAGGTTTGACGGGGTTAGGCCCTTTCCATATATTCTCCTATACTCGTATAGAATCACTATAGCGTGAGCACAGCGTATTCATTTGAGATTATACTATGAAACTGCAGATCCTATTAATTGTCAATCGTAATATTTATGATAGTCTCGTTTTCTTGAAGAAGAATAATGTGGTAATGTGCAGCTGCAGGATCGAGTACGTCGTCTTGAAAGTACAGTGGAAAGTTTCCATTCAAAAATACGCGATAGGAGATTCGAAGACTCGCGGATATGCATCAGAACCGTCACCTCTGCAAAGATGCACCGTTTCCCGGCTGAGATGATGCGAGTCGCGAAATGCTGCAAACTCTGAGAACGCCGCATCAGATTCCAAGTTACACGTCTGTGATTCTGTGACTTGAAAAGAAGCAAGCTGCAGGGGTAGCATCTGAAAATCTACCGCCAGATAAAAACTGGGGGTGCGTATCGGGTCGAATGGATCGATTGGCGGTAATAATCGGTAATTTGAAATCGGGTCTCGGCGAGGGCTTGACGGAGGCTCGCCTCACGCCATCCAATACAAGCTGTTCTTTCTAATGACGTCACGTCGCCTCATATACTCGACCCCGCTTCCATGCGGCGGCTATCTCACCGAAGACCCCTCTCACCACACGTCTCAAACATCGGTAAAACTTATGGAACGTATAGTCGGTCATCGTCTCGTCGGTGTAGAGGAAGACTCGCGATTTCCTCGATTGTTTCCATTTCAATATCCGCGAATTAGTTCCGGAGACTTGGAATCCCAAGAAATCCCAACAAAAATGTTGTAAAATAATTTATAAGTCCGAAAACGTGAGGATGACTGTCGAGAGGGATTCGATGAGATTGATCAGATATAGTACTAGGTAGAATAATTTTGCCGAATACGTGAAGATTGGCTTAAAATCTAGGCGCTTACGGCAGACGTAGGGAATGGGCGATAAAAAAAATAGATGAGCTACTAAATATTCTCGAGCAACGAGCTTAAACTGGTTTTTATCGACGTCTGTCCGCCATCAGCGGTAGAGGTACCTAGTACCCTGCGCATCTATGTGATTACCTATGACGACAACGCGACGTGGTGAGGAGGAGACGAGAAGAGCGGGCGAGGAAACGCGAAATGGCCAAGGTTTAAACCTTAGTTCAGCAATGTTAGGTACTGATCCTCGCACAATTAGTTCTTCCATGTCGCGCCGAGACGAAGGAATGCCACTTCGATCCTATCCCGCAATTATTATACCCCGCGTGTACAGCCAGGCTCCGGACACCGATCAGCGGAATCCGAACGTGGAGGAGATTTCGGGATCTTCTAAAACCATTGCGATCGATTTGATACGCACCGTACATACGTATTATATTTTTTCCACCTCTTCAGCTACGCTCGTTCGCATACGTGGGTTGTTTCTTTTTTTCTTCGCTTTACACATGGGTAGTAAGTACGCGCATCGAGAGCTATGGATGGATGAATCACTTGTTGTTCTCATCTCGAACGTGGGCAATTGATATTATTTATGTTTCGCCGATATTGTACGCGAAGTCTGTTTTTAATAACATTCTCGTTTCTCCAATTCTCTTCAATCAAGATTTACGTCAGAAAGAATATAGAAACTATGATGAAATACACGCGCCATTAATGAATTCATTCGGAGACCCTCGAAGCGTGGTGATGTTCGAAGAAATCGTTAGATGCCCCGTGGTTAGCGTAGGATTCAATTCCACGATCAGCGATAGGTTATCGATTGGGACCACGGATATTCTCGCATGCCTTGCAACCAAATATTTCTATCACACATTCCGTGCTCATGGCCACTCGTATCCCGACAACGCCTGCAGTTGACAATTATCAATCCATTTGTATCGCGGCCCTCTAGGGCACCCGTACTGCATTATCATTATCGTCGATTGTCGTTTGCAAATCTGGCGAATGATCGTCGCGCGTAAGATGTCTCTGAAAACTCTCATTTCTCTCGATCCGTTGCACCGATGTTATCCTGTACTGGGATTGAATAATTCCGAATTTTCGAGTGGAGTTTATGTCTTGACGCATCGACTCCGATAAATGATTCAATTAGCCGAACAACTTCGGTATCGGTCGGTCGTCGTATCCACGGGTGAATGACGTCACTGGAGGACCGCTTCCAGGAAGGATCCCTATGGAATGCGAGTGCGCTTGTTGGTTCATCGTTGGAGCGGCGAGGCAATGGGCCTCCGAGGGTCGAGTCGTCGACGGGTCAGTCTGTCACTGGTTACTTCGTTGAAGAGTTCCCGGCATCGTGAGGTGCTGGCCGATACCACCCACGACCCTCCACCAATAATTTTTGTACCTAAACTCCACCGGCGCGAAGTTGGACCTACGAGCGATTCCCCGGTTTATTTCTCCTGCTTTGTTTTCTCATAATTTCAATGCTTTCGCGGTTTGGTCCATTCCGCGACTCTGTATAGTATAGCAGTTAAGCTGCATCCGCGTACTCGGGTAACAATTATCCCTTGAAAAACATTGACAACTATTCCCGCGTTCTCCCCAGAGTTCCCTTACCAAGCATCTTTTACCTCCTCCAATAGATTTCCGTAAGTTCTTTCCTCTTTTCGCCCCGCCTCTCCTCGCGCCCCATCGCTGCTCCATTAATTTTTTACTCGAGTCCAGGAGAAGAAGGCACCCGTGACGTCAACGGGTTCCCGGAAGGGTGCTCGGGAATGTTCGTCTACCACAGCCTCGGGTGATCCCTGTTGCACGGGTACGCCCTCCGGGTCCCACGATGCGGTCCATTTATGATTACGGAGATTTACTGCCCTCCGTGGAAAATAGCGTGCATTTTCATAAGCGACTCAGAGAGATTCACCGCCGGTGCACCTTAATAAATCGTCCTTACTTAATACTCATCGATCCAGTCATTACATTCCTGCACCCGTATCGCGATCGTGATCTGATTACTCCACTGCATCCGAGTGATTATGAAACTCATGGCATTACCCTCCCATAGCCTTCGCAGTTCCATTCGATAACGGCTGTCTAATTATCATCCGAAAACAGAGACGATAAAAACAAAAAAATTAGTTTTCTGAAATTATTTATCAATTCCGCAAAACATGACGAGGAAAAAAGTTTCCATCACGTTTCTCAGAACGTGATAATTCAAGGGTTCGGATTAGCAGGGGACTTAATCTCTACGGGCATTAGTTTGTTAGCGGCGTAAAAAGCGGAAATTCGCCGCAATCATTGACGCCGGGTATCTTTGATGACGTCAATACAAGGTCCCCATTTTTAATCGAGCGTAACCTCGTGCGTATCTTGTTGAATGAGACGATAAATTAGAACTAGCAATAAATTTTTACGCTCCGATTCATAGTTACTCGGCGTCGTCGCACGCGAGACGATCATACCATTACACGTATTCGAATTAGAAAATCAACGACTGGATGTAGAATTTCATCAGATGCATCATCGAATGAATAAATGAATGAATGAATGGATGAACGAATGAGCGAATCGATCGATAAATGACTAACAATAAATAAGTAAAAGAATAAAAAGTTACAAGCGAATCGAGCGCGTATCGTTCGCGTTTGACTCGATCCGAAGATAAGATGGATGATGCGGCGGTGTAGGTTCAGCTGAAAGGTAGCGAGTATGACGAGCAGAAGAGCACGGCGGTGAATGTAGAGCCCAGGGCGCCCCGCGTCCCGTTCCGGGATAGAAACGGAGTCGTAGCTGATACACCGCTGCTGCGCCGTGACGGACGATTAGAGTCTGCAGGTGCCCGGAGAGACCATTTTCTAAGAAGAGAGGAAGCAATTTGCCTTACAGAATTTTCTTGGCAGTCCAGTCCAGTCTGGCCAGGGTGATTACGTAACACGATTCCCTAAACTTTTAGCGTCCCACTGCTTGCTTTGGCCGACGACGCCGTCGAGTACGTCGCACGAGGACGACGCTGTTGATTCACAGAATCTCATAAACTTGACACGGGTTCGTCACGTGTTGAGCACGTGGTCCCCCCTCCCCGTGTCTTATTTTCATCCCTATGTCTCTCTCCCTACTCACCCCTGTGGCATACGCGATATGACTTTACGTCAGAGTTGAGGAAACTCATTAGGGAAAAAATAAAAGGAACCACTCGATTCGTTGGTAAATGGCAAATTACTAGAGATTAGAGCTATGATTTGCACCGCGTGTCTGAGCTGGGCGAGGAGCCACAGAGTCATTAGGATATCAAAATAGAACGATTCTCGCGAAGTTATTAGGTATACCTACAGCGAGCAACACCGAAGACGGTAGACCATACGGCAGTTGGCAGTGCCAATATAGAGCAATGCAACAACTGAACAAATCAGAGGAAGCTTATAACGAAACGAACACTATGACCAATGCCCTTTGCCACCGTCTAATACTAAGACGAACGAAACCTATTCCCACAATAAGGGAACGTATTCCACCACATCGAGGTTTATTATTCAAAATTAAAACGATGAGATCAGTGAGAAGTATGAAACAATCGATATTAAATCGCCATCTCCATCTCCATCTCCGTCTCATTCTCCCTTTTCATCTCCACTTTCGCCTCTCCTACTCGTCTGCTTCCATTTCCTGCCTCGTTTGAGCCGTTGCAGCCCGCAGCCTTCAATCAGGCGTGTAATTACTCTGGTTAATGAGGACCACGGGGGCGCATCAACCGAAATGCAGGTAGTAAAAAGAGGGACGTACGTACTAGTGTGGGGTTCTCAGGATCGTTGTTTCGGTATAGAGGAAGAGGTATTATAGCGCAACACTCGATTCGAGGACGAAACGAACCATACCGTGAACATCGAAGCGTGTATGGGTCGATGTCTGCAGGCTCCTTTTTATCTTGCCCAGCTACCAACACAGCTGCACTTCTTACAATTAGAGGTATACTCGGTATTATCATCGTTTGGCCAACGATCGAGGACGCTGGCTATCCCTTCGTTAACGGGGCTGCAGAATGCGGATCGTCGGTGGCGTGATGTCCGCGCGCAAATCGACTGACGTAATACTCTCGTAGGATTGGGGTATACCGTACAATTACCTCATGCTGTGCTATTATGCCCTAAGCGTTGCATCTGGTTGCTCTATACGAGGCTCGGGTCACGTATTCACGAACATAGGATATTATACCTACATCCCTACTACCCGGAATCAGTACCCAACGGAACTGCTCCTCAGGGTCACGGTACTACTCGCTTCATCTCACCTCAGAGCTATAGCTGCATACCTATGTAACTTTGACAATCGTACGATTCTTCCGTTCGCTTTCATCGCCCAACCGAGAATCTGTCCGCGATCTTCCGCAATAGAATGACGCGAGACAAAGATCACTCAAATTGCATCACATCTCGCTATTTTAGTCGTGCGGACTGTATTCAAGATCTCCGATCACGAGATCTTGGCCACTCGAGCGCGAGCTGGGTCGTCACTATTTCTCACGTAAGTTTCCGACAATTCTTTCGCTACCTTGACTCTTAAACAAGTAATGACAAGTGACGCGTACACCAGGCTATGGCTGTTACGTGCGTCTGCCTACAATTCTATCAACTTTTTACGTATTTCTCGGATTCGATATTTTTTTACGCTCTCTTCCCTCCTTCTCGTCTGGCTGCTAGGGGCTCGCATAGAGTCGTAACGATCACTTATGCTTCAACGTACTATATCGCGAGGCTTGGGCGGTAGCCACCGGTTGGTTGGTTGGTCAGTTCTCAGACAGCGCGACGCCGATTATTTCTGCCGCGACGTGCACAGGTCACAGGTGCTACAGCCGACGTGATTTTGGGTGGACCGAGATCCGAGAGTGAATTTTCGCACGACCGATCTCTCGCTTGCTGTAGACGGACAGCTAGACCGATTCATCGGTTGCGTACTTCATCGAGCTACCGCACGGCCAATTTGCCGAGTTGTGCAACGGTCATTAGCTGCTCATGCACCAGGTGTCTTCGCCTCTTCCCAACTTTGGCGGCATCCCAAATTTTTAGTCATATTATAATTAATCAGCGTCACCGGCGATCGGAATCATTTTCCGCGATCAGAAGGCAAAATGCGAGTGATATTCTCACCCTTCTGTACAGCGCCTTTGGGAGGAAGAAGAAAGCTCATTTGAGGGATAATCGTGCGTTGATCTACGGCTACAGATGTTATTCCGTCTTGTACGAATTATACAAGTACATGACGGCTAAGACCTGATCCCGATGTTTCGCTGTGACAGGTGTCCACTTCGATAAAGTCTTGCTACTTTACCCTCGCTCCGATCACTTGGATCCCGTATGTTTGCGAAAGCAAATATCAATCGTATCCAGTGAACGGACGTACGTTGAGTGCCCTACCTATAGCCAATGGTGTATCGGTGTAAGTGTCACCGACAACAGACCACCAACCATGGTATATCGAGTGTAAGTGCCTGGCGGCGCTATGAAGTGGCGCCAGGTTGGTATTATATTTGGGATAAAAAAATGATTGAAAATAATAAGAAAAAAACATCAAATGGCGGGGGGCATAAGGGAGCCGAGTTGTATGAAATATAAACGGGATCGTTTGATGCTGCCGGATCCACTAAGTATCGCGGGCGAATTTACGCGTATTTACGCAGACTTGGGAGACGGAGATGGAGACAGAAACGGAGACGGAGATGGAGACGGCGGCGTTATTATACCTTTCACCCGTCGTCTTGTATACCTACCACCTAAAACTGTCCTCAAATTAGGCATCTACGTCCACCGCGCGTTGGATCTTCGTTCCTTTGTAGCGAGGGAAAAGCCAAATCCCATACCCTAATTTTTGCAGCGATAGCGTTTGGGTTGAAATCAGTTAGCTGCATTTTCAAAGAAGACTCGACTTTCCACCGGGATCTCGATTCGTGAGGCGAGGTGGTAAGATTCAAGGACGATTTGGAAAATTTACGTTGTATCGCTGAGCAAAAGAATAGGGAAAACCAACGTGGATAAACGCGAAGGTTCGGCTGCTATAAATGATCGCAATGAGATCGTAACAACTGCGGCGCATCGGTTGATTAACTTTTTAAGGTGCCGCTGCATCCCGAGTACGAGAGAGCATCGCACCTAACGTTGAATTTACCACGTTTTTACTCTCTTTTTTTTCCTTCTTCTTTTTTATCTTTGATTCTCGCTACTCGCGGAAGGATGTTTCGTCTGTCTCTCGGGGTTTACAGGGAATTACAGCAGCGTAGTCGGATCAAATTTGTCTATCGCGTGGGTTAGGCTAAATCGGTTCCGGTGAATCAACGTGTTGGAGAGAACTGCGGCGCGTCTAGACGCACAAATCGTTCACGAGACAGACCTTGCCTTGCCTCCGCCCGTCTGTCCGTCGTATGTCATATCGTTTATTCGTTAGTTTCGCGAACTGCTAAGCTTAAGCTGCTTCCCCTCCGAGCTTTGAGGAAACGCGAACCTGCACGCGGCTATACATAGGACAGCTCTGATCCAAGGTGATGTTGTTCACGATCGCATCTGAATTGAGCTGGGCAATCGCAAAGGCGAATACAGCGTGGGCAATGATCGTTAAAAAATGGTTAACTCGAGTGTTTCGGATAACCAAAGGCACGATCGATATTATAACGACTCACGATACATCCAGGCTCCGATCTTATGTACCACGGTAGATCTATGTTTACGATCGACACCGATCTCACGAATCTTGTCAGACGTAACGACGATACCATGCAACTGGTTGATCCAACCACGATCATTTACAGCATTACAATTGTGGATTGTTTTGAGGATACACGCTTTTGGATCTCCAGATGCGATCCTGGCTCAATTGAATTCAACGACAATGAGCAAATTCTGGTGCGCTAGCTGCGTCCTCAAAGTATGTGTACATCAACTTCGAGGAGCGTGTTTAAAATAATTTCACGAGTCTCGTATCGATGCTGTTATCAATATCAGCTACGTATCCGCGATCGCTGCGCACTAATACGTGCCATTGAACTGATTTGGATGAATGATCATTCGTTAAGGACATCACTCACTCGGCATTGATAAACAGCTGCCGCGGCCAACCGTCGTGGCATACATTACAAATATAGATATGAATCGAAGGGCTTCGCGAGTCGCCGGTAATCTAAATCGACGACCGGCTGGCCCTCGCTACGTTGTATTCCCGCATCCGTGTGAGCTTTCCCGATCATTGAAAAGAACTCGTCGTCATTTTCACGCATCGAGTTCACCGAATTTCAATACCTATAGGTATATTTACCTTTGATCGAGTAAACAATATTCTCGATTGCCCAATTTCTGGCTAGCGAGGCTCCGACTTTTGGCCGGGTTTAATTTTAGCAGAGTCCTTAATCGGTCTGCGCCGCACCGATCCGCAATCGAATTAGCATTGCGTCATTCAAATTTAAGCTTTTGGCTCGTAAAACGATCTACTTTTCCCGTGGGTCGCGATCGCTGCAAACGTGTATACCGCATAACACGTGGTAGTCATAAATCATGGGTTTTTTATCCAAGCATCTTCCAACAATTCTAGGAACAAAAACTTTGAAAAAAATATTTGTTATCCGCAGTGAATCGCTGCCGAAGGATATGAAATGTCCGAAAAAATGGCATCCAAAACTGAACACTTTTACCGTTGGAAATGTAAGATAAGTGCGATCCCTCGTGCTGGTAATCTGAAATTTTCGGATCTTTCTCTGCCAGCTATACTTTATAAGCGTTTTCGAATTGCAAGGAAAATTTTGGTTTGTGTAATCGTAAGCTCGCCAACGGGGTTATAGATTTGACGTCATTGTGCCGAATTTGTTTGACCCGTCGTTTCATTGTAGACGGTATAAAATTTGTAATAAAAATGCTGGACAATCTACTAACTTTTGGCTTCGCGACAACCGACGGTCAGTCTGTCGTAGTAATTGCCAGCTGACGTAACAGTTTCGGAAATGTCATTTTTCTAGACCAAGAGTCCAGATATAGTACGTATATATATAGGGTTCCAACTTGGACGTGAACCCAAAATTTTATAGGAAGTAGAAATGCAATATGTACGATGCGCGCGAACACCTCGATGTTCCATACCGTATGAAATCAGGCTGAAAAAGTCGGCTTTTGTGCGTACTCGGGACTATTTCAAGTTATTATTCGGTGGGCTATTGTATGAAAAATAAGGTGGTAGCTGCCGGCACGCCGATAATTTATTATCCCTCGGCTAATCGTCGGTATTACAATTAATTACAATTTCTATGGAACGTCTGCCGGGTGCAGTTTTAAGAGGTTACTGCGTCGCAGGCCTCGGCATATAACTGGTAGCGTCGTAACTCCGCGCGAGCCTCTGCGTTGCTCCAATCAAACGTCAATAATCTAAACCAGCGTGGAATCTGTTTACAACTTTTTTAAGCGGTGATATACGTACATATACCGTCGTCGTAGTTTCTGCTGCGCATGTAACGTTATTAATGAACAATAACAAGAAATTATTATCAGCCGCGACATACATACACGTACAATTATATACCGTCGCGTCGGTTATACACGTATTAGACGTGTTCGTATAGATACGTAGAATCCACTACCTCCCCCTATTTCTCATTGCTCCGCGGAAGGAAGAGTTTGATTTTTTATCACGCCGATTTTATCGTTTCTCCAAATATTTATAATAGCCCACGATGCAGTAGCTACGATTATACGATATCGACGATTCGCTATCAACGTTTCGTACATTTCGCAAATACGCATTTATGTGTACCTATACATTATTTGTTCGGTGATATCATACAGGTAGAAGAGGCAATAACAATGATACCGATGCAGATTAACCACGATCGTGAATTGGTCGGTACCTATTCCGCAACCTCGCTGATTAATACGCGCCCTCAATCGAAGACTCGTGTACGGTGAATAGAATCGCTTCGGATAGAATAGCAGCCTGGATTTCATGCTCGTATATATTTGATTATGTAGATGAATGGAGCGGGTAAGAATACGGAGAATCGTTGGTAAAAGTTTGATTGATCGCAAGCTCCGCAGAATCACAACTGCGTACTCCATAGCGCCGATCGTATGCCTCGTGCTCGCCTCTCGTTGTCCTTTTTGCAAAATAGCCGTTCGCATGTTGTGCATACCTACGTGTTATCGTGGCAACATGCATCGTACCGCGTCACGATTCGTTCGGGTGAAAATCGACACCTGATGCGGTTGGCTTCTCAACACCTGCCACCTGCGGTTCGACCGCCCTCTGCTAGGCCGAGGTCGTGGTGGTCTTCGATTGACAATTAATACCTGCAACGCCACGATTGCTCTGGCAAAAATTATGAACGCAGCTACGCAACGTTCCGCGTACTCCGGGTCAACTATGTCCGTTCTATACGTCGACCGCAAAGCTTTCCGCAATTACATTTGCATGTATACGTACCTTACACCTATACCCATATACCTATATGCCAAGCCTGCTCTGCAAGCGCTTCGATCGTATCACCGCGTTATGATTTTGTAATAATGGGAGTAATTGCTCGTGAAATTACGTGCCAAAGTTGTCAAAGTTCACCGATCCGAAAGCCAAGTTCAAATGCTTCGATAATCGGGAGTACCTACGGAATTATGCGCAATAAAACGATGATCAAATATACCATGCGTTATACATCCAAGGTGATCATAACTCAATTTTTCTTTGACAAAATCAATGGCACGCGATTGACCCTCGAAATCACTACCGGGATGGCACACGTAATGGGGTATGTTGTATTAGCGTTTAAAGTGAACGACGTTTACCAGTAAGATCGTGTCAAGCTAATTATTAATGGGAATACCAAACGACGGTTCGATCGATGTCGATTAACGATTCATTCCAGTCGACTGCACAGAACCCAAAATCACTCGTTCCAGTGAATCCTTGAAGACAGGGCCTAGGGCGGGAAGGTATGGTACGTGCAAAATGTAAATTGTACTAACAAATCGCAATGGTCGGGTCGATGATAAATATGTATATACCCATGGGTATGCTTTTCCTGTTATACCCGTTGAGCTTTTCGATGAAATATGCGTATCTGAGTTCTGCACAATACCTAAAACTATATCCGTCGTATATATCGTATGAGTTTTATGTGCTGGTAAGTTTCGAGATAACCTTTCAACGGTGACCCCGAAATGCGTACTCTTCCATTTCCAAGAATCTTTCCCCTTGCCGGTGCAGGACAGGCCTTGGTCCTTGGTTGGAAGGTCCGACGTGCGCAATCTACCAAACTGTACACGAGCGTTATAATATTCGTACTTCGTATACAAGGACACATAAATTTTGTATAATATTTACCAAACACCTTCACGTATCTTCCTTTTCCTTCAAATATTATGAAAATTTATTTTTTTCTTCTCCCCGTTGTACGACATGGCTGCAGAATGGAGACGGATCGAGCTCGGGGCTGAATGTTGACTAGAAATATATTTTGCGCAGTTCACAGAAGAGTCGTATACCCGCCGATTATTATCGGTCGCAGGAACCCCGCGATAATTTTATTACTTCGTATAACGCCTTGGCCCCTTCTTCCTCCGACGTCGTATAACCAATCTATTATAGCTAGCTGCCCATCGTTGGGATTAAATTTAAGTTCTACGCACTTGGCACTACACGCGACGAATACGTAGGTATTTTTGCGTCTCCCTATATTTTTACAGCTCTTGGTTACCCGGCAGTCGTCGAATTAGGTGTTATTTCAGAGAATTTTACTAATTCACGACGTCGAGACAAAATGAAATGGAACGAGAACGGAATGACGAACAGGTGATGGCAGGGGTCCGGAAATTTTTTCATATACTATAGAGTACGCGACCGCGGGTCAATCGTCGAAATCAGTTTCCTCGACGATTAATTCTCCAGTCATTTCCGTTGGTTTTAGCCGCGAAGACATCATAACCGACGATATCTTTATAGTTATGATTTTTTTCTCTAACCAGTTTTATTTTTTCTCTCCCACTTTTTCTTTTACCGCAGGGTCAGCACAATCGTTACAGGCGGATTGCAGTTTTCAACTACTGACCGTCACGGTTATGCATTCACGTGCCAGCGGATGAACGGCATGCCGTCATGCCCTCATCCTGCACATGTGTTCTGACCATGGGATCGTGGTATAAAACGATATCACAGACTCCTACTAATATGCGATGCAATGGGGAGACGGCGACGCGAGTGTAGGAAGGAAATACGGGTCACGTGAGGACAACCTCTCCTATCATTATCACCGAACCAATAATTCAATCAGCATTACGCACGTTGATACCGCGAGGCGGGGGTGTCCCGTAAACCATCGACCGCCGACAGCGTGTGCGGTCTTTCCTCCTCCTGCGATTCCCTTTCACAACTTCAGTCATCGCATAAGCCATCCAAGATTCAAATGCTCAGCGCCAAGCGCCCTGCATGCCTCCTCGAATGTCCCCGTCGTCGTAACCCGTGACTCGTAAATCTCAAAGCTTGCCTCTCGGTTTCTCCGTCTCCGTATGTTTTTTTACTCACCGACACAAGCAGCTGGGTTGTCTTCTCCTTCTCGTTCCGGTCATTTTTTTCCTCCCTCGTACGACGCGAGCTTCTCTTATCTATAATCACAGGAAATTGTGACTACCCTACCACTGATGGTGCCGGAGGATCTCAAAGATAGAATTCATCGGTATGCGCACACTGCAATAATAATTGCCCTCTGAGGTACATCGAATGGACAAATAACGAGTGATTGAAATACCGCGGATATCGGTTTATACCTCACGCTTGACCTCTGCGGGTCGATCGAAGATCGATTTAATCGGGAGCGTTGGCAATTGGTCGTGCGCATAGATATTACAGAAGATTTTCGCTCATTCGCATCCGGCTCATAGATGCAGTTCCCAGCTTTTACCACGTTGACTCCTGGCGAGCGTATAACTGTGATACGTTACTATCGTAACGCGCTCGTATTCCTACTATGAATATATATCAATGACAAAGCTCTGTTAAGTATCAAGTATTTATCATTGAACCGGAGCTGGAGCTGCGCCCCGTGGGGTGTAGGAATGAATGCCTAGGCGTAGACTGCTTGTCGCCTCATCCTCGGTCGGACAGCTGCAAAGCGGCGATCCCACTTGTGCTGATCACAGACAAAAGGGTTCGATATTTTTTCGTTAATAAAGGGAAATCTCTTGACGTCTCTCTCTTCTTATACATACTTGGTAGATCTTCAAAATCCTTAATTCCTAATTGATCGCTCGAATTAACGACTGTAATTATATATGCATACATTATACACATTGCATACGTGATATGAGTATACCAAAATTGTCCTCAAATTACGATCGATGTTCAAAATTCGAAATCTCGATGAGATAACGCCTCGTGTTAATGCTGCGCGGCTTTCCGCTATTTTTTTTCTTCTTTCGGACGAGGCTCGTAAATTTTTCGTATCGCGACCTTTGTACCGACCAAGTTCCACAAAGCATGTGCTTGATGCGCACGTAGCTGTTTCAAGTAACATCGTTATACACTTACATTTTGCCATATGCGAGTTTCTCGTCACGCATGCAGCATAAATAGAAGTATTATTACATACGTATGCATCGACAACCGTCGAAAGTTTCTACACGATCGCACGTATCATATTTGCATGTCGTATAGAGGTTTTGCCCGGTGGCAGTATGATGATAATTAATTCCGATCATTCAATCTGTGATCTCGTACGAGCTCAATAATCAATCAATCGGCAATCAATGGCCAATCGACATTGTGACGTCAATCTTTTACAATGCTAGATATGCCTGGGAATCGATATGTAGCTCTGCCAGCTGACTCCTTAATTGCGATCATTCGCGACAAATATGAAACCGAATTTTCCGAAAAACCAATCGCGGAATAATCGAATGAAAACCGCGATCCTTCAAACATACAGCGATATCGATGGCAAGGTGAAACCCTCGGATCACAACGATTGAGGATATAACGCATAAATTAGGGAGCTCTTGAATTCCGATAAATGATCCGAGTGCCTGAAATGGTCTTCCACTTATTATCGGTTGTCAGCACTCGGTAATAAAAACGTGGTGTGATCTGTGGGAAAAATGTGCTCCTTCCATGCATGAATGACGCCGCTGCAGATAGGATATTGACCCATTCATGTTCAGTTGCAAGCTGCTGCAGCAGCTATATACGGCGAGAACTTGCGCGACCCGGCAAGCGGCGAGATATGAATTGAGAAATAATTATTACGAATTGTGCGTAGATTTTGCGGCATCCGCACTCCGACAGTCTATAAGCGCTGATTAAGTTATAATTAATGCGAAATGCGTATTGTACTTTAGACCTCATTCAATAAATTAACAATCAAATGAAAGTGCAATGATATTCTAGCGACGCTTCATTTATAGATATTCATACAATTTACTTTGTACGCGGGTCATATCGCGTCTATCAACTACGTTACACGCACATAATGTGTAGAAGTAAATACACAGTTTCGTCAACGTCCGATATCTTGTATCGGGATGAAAGAGCGGAAGCGGGATGAAGGATCGGTACATCGATCAGGAGCACCGATGGCCGTAATATTGGTACACCGATCCACGAGAGTAAATGATATATCAACACCTATAGGAATTGTATTAAAAATCGTGTGTATTTTGGTTTCTCTAACTTTCATGCCATAAACATTGTATAGAATATCGTGTACATATTTAAACAAACGTAAATTCTTACTCTACCTCAATTACCATTCACACCCGTGCATAATCCGCTGATGTACAAATGCTCAATATCCATATATACACAGTTGTATACCTATCCATTTTCTCTGCATGAACGTATAAATCTTATGTAGGAATGTTATGTATCGGTTTTGCAATAACGCATCATCGATACGTGTTGGATTGACGCCGAACTCTCGACCGATCAGGCAACTGGGTTTTACTTCGATGTAAGGGATTCATTCTTCTTTCGATACATTTCACATAATCTGCCGTTGAAAAAATAACAAGGATTTGGACACCTGATGATGTACAAGATACAAAAATATCGAAAATTATTCGTACAAATTGTGATGTCGCAGTTTACAAAGACTAATCGAAAGTTGAGTTTTGGTAAGCTTAATAGCTGAAAATAAAAAATAAAAAAATAACAGAACAAACCAAAGAACAGAGGTATACGTAGCTGGAAGACTCTGTTGGATAACAATCCAGACGCTGATCAAACTGTACAATTAAAATTGGACAATTATTTGGCTATTTAACGATCATTCTATACCCAACTCTCAGAAAATAAATTTAAAAGAATCGGTACACTCTACGATAGGAAATTATATGACAATTTCGGGAAGATTTATCCTATAACTATACATATTGTCTATTCCGATACTCATTCATTTTATATTTGTCAGCAGTAATATGTCGCCTTATAGAATACTGTACACGATCACTTTACTACGACTGTAGTAACTTTCTTAGATTCTAATTGAATCGCAAACAATCGTCAACAAAAATAATAATTATGAGAGAGTGTTGGTTACGAGCAAGCCGTATTCATAAAGAATCAAAAGCCATGACATGATCAAAGATATTGTTACGATGCACCATGCACATGAGAAAGTCTACGTAATATTTACACGCTGCAACAACGCGAAGTAAATTCTTCGTCAACAGGGTTGAGCATGTATCGAATCGACAATTAAACATTTCAGATCTGTATTTCGCTTATAAATATTTTTATGGTAAAAATTTGGCAACAAGATATTTGTTCACGGGGATTTGATTGCGAACATATGTATGTATAATGTATATTCGATGAGTGAACCGCACGCTGATTATTAATTATATGTAAAAATGATTAGCGGTGTAATGACGTACGTCGAGTAGTATATTGTGAGATAATTCGAAAGACGTCGATGCTTACAGACGCGGATCAATTTCGCGTCTCTATATTAGATTTGCACTATTTTCTAATGAAATATTTTTCGGTGCTTAATATCGATCGAAATTGTAATCGCACTATAGGTGATCGAACTTGAATTCTTGTACAAATTACCGACCTATATGCACAAGTCTCTGATCCATATAAGGTTGAACATGTATTCGTGTATATTCATAACGCTAACCGTAGTTTCCTGAAGTTACAATGTCTAAGGTTATTGCGTGCCTAACTTACATAAGTCACACATAACATCATGCGAGATGCGCCGATGGCTAAAACATATGTATTAGAATCAGTTCGCTCTGCAGATTAGATTATAGGTATAATAACCTTGGCTTCTAGATGCGTTTATAATATACCTATAATGCAATGCAATGTGCTGTGCGTACTCATTTATATGGCAGCAAGATGTGCCAAACAGGTAATTCACCGATTTTGTAAATGCAGTAAGTCACTTAGGTCCGAATTTTTCCTAGCTTTCGGCTTACCTAATTCTCGAGGACTCGATTTTCCGGCATCACCGGAATTTCCTTGATCGGATCTGCGTGATGAAGGTATATGTCCTAAAAGAAATCTCTGTACATGATAATAACAATAATAAAAATAATTACGATCGTAATCACGATCATAATGATCAAGTAATCATTGTAATGGTAATAACGGTAAGAGTATAACAATTATAACAATAATGATGATGGCAGCGGCAGCGGCGGCGGCGGCGGCGGTGGCGACGATGATGATGATATAGGACTGATGATGTTTATATTAAACATGACAATAATAATACAAAGATCAATAACGATGACGATGAGGATTCAGAGGTGGACCCAACGATCGGTTAGTATCGATTAAGACCGTGAAATATTTTAGTTCGACGTATTGCAGCGACGTGATGAAGCTGACACGTTCTATCGTGAAAGTTAAGTATAATCAACGCTAGTTTGTTTTTTTTTTTACCTAATTCTGATAATCAGTCCAGGGCATTTGGCCAGGCGTTATTTTCGGTACGACGCTGAAGTCTCTCGGGGTGCGAACACGCCAGCTGGCTGAAGTCACGAACAACGTCATTGAAAGTCTCGTCTCCGGTAACCCCAGCTATGTCCGAATCTTTCATCTCCTCGTTCAGACGGCCCAGCCGCAATCTGAAATCAAATTTACGAAATCACGATATTGCGAAATAATAGGGATTATATTAATATTCAAATAAAAAATGTCAGAGGCAACTCACAGAGTAACGATATCGGCGTTAGCCTCCTGTACCGCGATCGCGAGTGGTTCAACACCGCTCCCATCTTGAATGTGTTGATTGGCACGATGTTTAAGAAGCAGACAGACTTGAGCCGTGTGTCCTACGAATAATATTGAATGAGAAAATAACCGATGACAAAAGCATTGATATTATCGAAACGTGTGTAATCGGCTTCCACCTACCCAATTCCGTCGCTAAATGCAGGGGGGTTTTCCCTTCGGAATCCTGACAATTTATCCTGACACCGTTGAGCAGCAGATACTCGCAGGACATAACCGACCCCTGAAAGGAATAGATATCCTCGGTAAAACTCGTTCCATAAAAGATATCGCCGACGCGACAAAATGAGACTCACGCTAACAATCGCCTGGTGGATGGCACTGCGTCCCTTGTCGTTTACGTTGCTCCACAATTTATCAGCTCCCGATGCGAGGGCGGTGCACATGACGGGAAGATTATGAGCCGCCGCTGCTTTGTAAAGCAGCATCTCGGGGTGCAAATTCCCTATGTCTTCCTCGTCCGCAAACTCCTCGTCTTCTCCAGCTGTCGAGTCTTGATCGGAGCTGAGTTCCAGACACCCGTCTATCGTTGGTTTCGGCAAATCGCAACCGAACATCAAGACGTTGTTTGACTCATCTCTGAGTCTCGGAGGTTCACCGGTCTCGTTGCTCACGTCCGAATTCGACGAGTTACGGTTTCTCTCTGACAAATTGCTTTTGGAAATATCCTCGGCCCTCATGATTTTCGAATCTTTCGACTCGGCGTCGATTTTCGCACCACCTTGCTTCGTCGATTCTTGCACGATCTCGTCGTCGGCAGTTATGCTTGTTTCTTCAGTTTTTTGATCCTCGGATTCGTTTTTGGTATGGATCGATAATTTCGAATAGAACGTTGATCGGTTCATCGAGTCCAAATTCGGGCTGCCCTCCGAACTCAGTGAACTCCGATCCGCGGGCTTGCATTTTCCTATAGAATCGATGCCGTCGTTCCAAGTCCCCTCGCCCTCCTCAGAGCTCGTAGAATTTGGAGTCTCAGTCACCGAGAGAAGCGCCAGATGCTTGCTCCGACTTTGGCTGTCGCTTTTGTCATGGCTTCGTGGCCTGCGCCGCAATTTTCTTACGCTCCATCTCTGGAACGGCATCATCTCCCGACTAATCCTGTGTTCCGTTGAGGTCAGGTACGCCAAGGGCTTGACGAAACGGCGCTCGATATATTTCGCCTTAATCCATGCCTCGCGAACGCTCCTGGGAAATTTAGCTAGATTAAAATGCGTCAAATAATTATGACTGAACAACGATCGTAGATCGAAACAAAATTCCTACCCATTGCATTTCGGCTCAGCTTTGATAATATCCGATGGTATCGGCAGAGCCTCGTAAACGTTGTTGACAACCGTATTGCCCAATTCTGCCATAACTTTGAGGATTTCCGGCTCCCAATCGTCCAGTGTCAACGATCTAACTTTGCTGTGATGCACCCCGAGACTTCTATGTACGCCGGAGCATTCTGCGTGAACAATAAGTTGATATATATTTAGTATGACATATAGTACGCATCTGTATTTAGCGTATCATCGGACCGCGTAAAGTTAGGCCTGCTCATGTAAGCAAAAAATAGGTAAAATATCTTCCAACCCACCAATGCAGAGAGTGATCCCCAGATTGATACTCGCCCATCTCGGATTCGTACCGCCGCAATCGCAACAGCTATCGTTCCCGGGGATTTTCAGAAGCTGTTCCCACACTCTGAAATACGAATAGTGACGGCGGCCTCAGTAAGTCCATGTACGTCCCTGCAAGTTTCTGAACTACTTTGAAAGCTGAGGAATTGAATAAATACCTAGACTTGGGTTTGGGTCGGGGTCTCGTGGGCCCTTTGGAAGTCCGGGTGTGGGGCGGGAGAGTATCTTGATTCGAACCGGTGCCCGTGCCTCGTTGAATCGCGGCGCCGATCGCTTGCTGCATCGCAGCCACCCATGCGAGGTACATTTCTTCGCTGTCCGCTTGAAGAATGTGGCTCCTGTAATTAATTATTGTAATAATTACGCGTTCGTATCGCCATTCGAACGATATTCCTATTCATTCGTTGGACATACTTTGTTGGACTAAGAACTTCGAAACAATTTCTCCTGTCGCTGTCGACGACCGGCTTGACCGAGCATAATCTGAGGTCTTCTTCCATTATGGTGTAATCCTCTTCCCCGGTCCGCTTTCTGTAGACCAGTTGATGATCTTTCAGGCAAAACCATCTGCGATTCCAAGTCTTAAAAGCGTTACTTGTTCGCTTGAACAAATATCCCTCCATCTTCGGGCATCCCGGTGAGGGCGAGGGAACAAGATCTCGATTCGTCACGTAGATATGACGGTTTTCCATTTCTTTTTCGAGTTTGTCCGTGTCACCTCTCATTTTGAGGAGACCGTCGCCCAATCCTTTTAAAAAAGGGTCCAGATCCTGGGCCAAGTCACTGCCTTGATGGTAGTAAGTGAAACAAGCGTGCATGTAATTCAGTAGAGTGCCAAGTATCTCGTGCCTCTTGCGGGCCTGCAGCATAGTCAAAACGCGAACATAGTCCAGAGCCGTATGTCTGAAACATGACCGGGTGGCAGAAAGAAAATTTGACGTCTCCTCGTACTCGGTTGGCCGGGTCCTTGGAACTTGAGAATTCTTGTTCAGCGCCACGTCCAGGTCTGATGAAATTTTTTCAAAGTGATGGCGCGTGTCTTTCACCTCTTTTATGTCACTGTCGAATTATATATTATTGGAAAGTTAAAATTATTTTCGAATCAACACATCGTACATATCTAAGGGGACCACATCGGACAATATGTTGACACCAAGAACATTGACTACGAATAAACCGAATCCCGCCGTATCGCAATGGTACGAAGATTTGGTCGCCTTTATCCTTATCAAGTTCGATGAGCAACCGCAGTCACGATTTCGTTATCACGATATCAGTTCTGGATGTCTCGGTCAGTTTTTTAGTTTATTATAAACGGAGGCACGATATTACCGGGTGTTGTGTTCGTTACAAATAACAGAGACACTAGATATTTGCAAGCAAAAATTTTGTAATAAACTCGCAGAACAGTTATAATAGCGCGGCAATATTTTCTGATTGATCGTGAGTGCGGGAAAATTAGAAGAAAAATACATATTCGAGAATTCAGATTTCAGATCATGTGATAGCGATGCGTACCTTTTTATGAAGGAGGTCAAATCTTTGACGACAGTTCTGGACGCCTGGTCGAGTAAGATCGTATGAAATTTGTTCATTTCTTGTACAGCGTGAATTAACTTATTCAAAAATGCCATCACTTCCGGATCGTCGTTGAAATACGTCGATAAGTCCCAGAGGCTATTGGCGAACGAGCTGGAAAAAGTTATCCAGTATTATTATCCAGATAATTTGGGGGAAAAGAACGAAGAGAACTCATGGCAATCGACAGTGGCACAACGAACCTTTGTTGACCGACATATGCCTTTCCGGCGTCGATCATCATGCTGCAGTTTTTTAGCACCTGAAAACCAATAAAAATAATATAAACTATACTTTCTCCATTTCTGTTCTTTCTCGCGGTGGACTCGATTTTTCAGTTTTATTATCCACAATCCTGTACGGGTTCCTTTATCAACTGGAACGCCTGAGATATTATCAGTATAATAATTAAGTTCAGAATTAGCCGGAACGCATAGCATATGTATGTGCGATAGTCAGAGGATATCCTGTATAAATATTCAGGGGTCACATGGTCGTGCTTCTACCAGGAAATAACAGTGCGAATTGGTAGTACGAATAAAAGTAAATGAAAATGAAAAATGTATGTTGAAAGATTTTCTATTTACCTTTTCCAACTTTTGCTCCAGCTGTTCTATGTTGCCCTCCTCTTCCTCGATCCGTGATCTGTAATTAACAAAAATCTTACAGACTATCAAAATCTGCATGAGCTTTTGACCGCATCTTTTTACCCAAAAAAAAAGCTCAGATATCCGTAGATGTGGTCAATGCAATGATCAATCATATAGATAATTAAGCAATCAACGATCGCCTTGATTTTTTTTTTTCGATGAATATGATGAGGAATCTGATATGTAGTGAAACAAAATGTATTTCAAATGATAAAATTATACTCACAGATATCTGTATACACGTGTATTCAAAAAATGGAATACATGAGCACAGTATGATTCACACATGCCTTCCTAACGGAATGGAGTGGCTATACTCTTTGTACATACTAACATACATGAGTATGTTCTATTGTTGTGTACATATGTCCAGATTCGTACGAATACGGAATTAATTCCATACCACTACATGTATTTCCGTACAATTTCTACGTACTTATCTTGCATATACGTATAATTATAACTGATTGTCTTTGTTGGATACAACTCCTACGTTTTCTTTTTGAAATCTAATTTATGATTCATCTTCTTTGCCATGTAAACAAATAATCCGGACACCGTATTTGAGGCATATGGAATATTAAAGGCACAACTGTAGTATGCAAATATAATTTAATCTTACCGAAATTTTGGCGTATCCCTCAAGCATTCCTCAAATTCGATTAACTTCGTCATTTTCTCACCACCTGTGTCACATTCGGATGATCTAGACTTCGCCGATGATCCGTTTGATGTATAAACCGTCGCAAAAATTCTAACCCTACACCATTTCCTTTTTTTTATCTTTGTTATAATCAAATTATTTATAATCCTCTATTATTTCCCCTCTTCATATACAAATCACGGTCACGATTCACACTGAGATAACTGTTTGTGTATAAAGTTTTGTAGAAAAAAGCGTTGGAAACTAGGTGAAAATGGTGAGGGAAGTGGAACGAGCGATGGCAGCTCGGAGCCCCCCCGCACCTTGTGTTTCGCTGTCGAAAGTACACATATACATATGAAAATTATTACATATGTGTGTGATGTTGAACCGTTGAATACGTCCAACCGAATTTCATTTTTAATTTTTGCTAAAATTTAGTCGGCAATCGCGAGTCACGCCGTAGGAGAACGAAAGGTTTTAACAGAAACCACGCTTTAAATACGGCAAACGGCCATTCAGTAGTACTAGTACATCCTTTAAGACCCTCGCTTAAAGATCCGCGCTCCGGGCTATCCCCTTTAAAAACTTTAAAGCACTCGTCCCAATGAACGTAGCGTAGCGTGCCGGTAGTAAAATATTCGGCGTTCATTGGTTCTGAGGACTTGAATGACGCTCACCTACCAATCAGATCGACGCATTCACCGCCTCTGTTCTGAGAATCTTGATTCGGAAAACTATTAAAGGGGCTAGGTCAGGATCGACGGGCTTGCTTCGGTATTGCAAATATGACTGTCTGCAATGCGCCGAGTGGAAAGTGAGGTTAAAGACAAGGTTGATAGACACAGAGTCGTGAAATAGATACTTGCTGTAATTGAACTAACGATAAACGGTGAGATAGAGTTTTGGTGACGTGATAATTTGGAGATTTTAAACGAGATAATGTTATTTTGTGTGACATTGAATTTTATAGACAGTATGCATTGAGGTTAGCATCGAATAACTGGTGATTCTAACCTAAGAATATAGCTACTCTGTAGATGATTAACGTTTGTCAGCTCTGACAAGTAGACCCCAAGAACACAAAATTAATCTCTATGTTGTGAGTAGTGAAAATTCTCGTTGTCTCAGCATCCCTTCGTTGTTTGTTTTTTTTCCAGATTCATAATGACAGGAGCAGCTACCACGGAGAAAACTACTGCGAACAATCCGCTGGAGCAGTTTGTGCTCTTGGCAAAGACTGCTAAAGGAGCAGCTGCAGTGGAGTTGATAAAACAGGCGGTTGAAGCACCAGGAGTTAATGTTTTTGGAGAGCTTTTAGACATGCCCAACATTAAAGAACTAGAAACAGGTCCCTATGCCGAATACTGGAATACACTGAACCTCTTCGCATATGGCACATACAAGGAATATTTGGAAAATAAAGAAAAGCTATTCGAGCTCACTCCAACACAGAAAAAGAAACTACAGCATTTGACCATCGTCACACTGGCCACAAAGTCCAAGTGTATTCCTTATTCCGTTCTGCTAAAAGAACTTGATGTAAAGAATGTAAGAGATTTGGAGGATCTGATAATTGAGGCAGTTTATGCTGATATTATCCATGGAAAGTTAGACCAAAAAAATTCACAGCTAGAAGTAGATTATGCAGGATTAGGAAGGGATGTCAGACCTGGTGACACTGGAGCCGTTGCAGAAACATTGGCTGCATGGGGCCAAGCATGTGACGCAGTTCTCATTTGTATAGAACAACAGGTTCTGAGGGCCAACAGTGAAAAGCAGAAAGCCACGCATCACAAGGAAAAGATACAGCAGGATGTAAGAATAGCCATGAAATATTCCTAAATTGGCAGTTTCGATTTGGGACATGATTGTGAAATTGGTTATTTGACTGATTACAGATTGCGAATATTAAGAAATCGCTTGCTGCTCAAACGGGAGGTAGGGGAGTCCAGGAGGCAGATGTGGCTGGGGGTGTGGTGGGTGCTGGAGCTGGTGGAAGTGAATCTGGTCGTGAAGCCTTGCCAGTTCCTCCCGATCCAAAGAAGAAGCAGCAAAAGGCAAAGGGTATTCGAGGCAGTGGTAAGTTCTGGAAGACTTGAATCAGGTTTGAGAGGGGTCAGACGCGGATCTCTCGCGCCGCGATTCTATGGGCAGAACTTTTAGGGCCACAGATTCGTTAAAGAGTTGTAAGAAACATTCGTTTTAAAGTTTTATTCAAGATTCTTATCGCACTCGGAATCTGCAACAGAGTTTTGTTGAATCGGTGATAGAAGTACGATAAAAAAAAAGGTCCGGGATATTTAGAGCACACGAGCACAGCTGCAATTAAATCGATAAGCCAATTTATTCGATTTCTGCGATTGCATGCGATAACCGAGATACGTAACTACGTTCTCAACATACTGCTGCTGGCTTAGGACCCTCAATAGCTCATACAATATATAAAATCAGTTTAAACGATCAAATGATAGAACAATGGATATTTAAAGTACTAATCCATATCGATATATTGGAATTAAAATGTGGCTTTTATTATCAGAAATACTAAGATTAATAAAAAATTACGAAGCTTTGAAAAGCTATAACGAATTCGAATGAAAATAACTATCCTGATAATAATTACAGTAATATCGATGATAATGATAGTAATGCTGATAATAAACGCAAAAAACGATGAACATGAAAAATAACAACGATAATAATAGTAATAATAATAATTCTAATGATGATAATAAATTGCAGTCAATAGTGTTCAGAAAAATATTTTTGGAAACCATTTTACCGTTGACTATTGTCATCATCTATTTCACATGACTCGTTGTTCATCATTTATTTGACCCTATCACCATGGTTCCGCGAAGGCAGGTAGTTTACTGGGTTCTCTTTATTCTCTGCATTTAATTAGTTTCTCATGAAGTTACTCGAATGTTACTTATTATACGGGGGATAGAGAGGTGACAAACGCGACGAATGAGTAATCTTACTTATAAAAACGAAAAGGTGCGAGTCGGCATTTAATAAAATCCATTGATTTCTTTCGATTTTAGTTCTATAGACAAGAGCCAGTTGCAAGAGGATGCAAATTCGGAAGGATTAAAAAAAGTTCGATAACGATTAACGAATAGTTTCGATCTCGAAGCGATTGTACGCCACGAGTATTCGTGAATAACCATAAGAATGAAAAGACCAACGACAAATTATACATCTAACTTATTATTTTCTTGCAATGACTTGTGTTATTCCTTCCATGATAATAGTGTTAATGATCGTATTAAATGTTCTAAAATATTGTTGTACGATACCCTCTATGTTTATTTGTGAAATTATTAAGCGAAAATTCGAGACATTACCGAATACATGCACCCTCAAATACTGCCAATAATGTGAATGCACACTCGTTGTTATAACATGCAAATTGTCTAACTTTGAATCCATTCATAAAATTCTATTTCTTTTCTCTTTCTCGTTAACTTCGCTATTTATTTTTTTAGTTTTTCAATGTCATCAAATCTCTGTGTTAGTCAATCTTGTAGCCCAGCAAATTACCGATTTATCAAGCGATTCTGATTCATCTATTATTTCCTACTATTTCTTTCCCAGGCAGATGATGTATTCGTCAAACTTTGACTACCAGTTAGCTCTATTTTACTTTTTCAATCGCCAAATTTATGTCTGACTGATTGTGAGAATCGTCGCTCGAAGTTCGACAATCGTATAAGTTCGGTGAGGGTAAATTGAGTTCGGATTAAACTACGAAAAAGAAATCATCCAACTAAAATTAGAAGCTAGTTCCCGCGAAAAACTGTGGATATTGATTTTCGGTCGATACGCGATCGATCTTCGGTTGACGATTCTCCATCGCTTGATAAAACTATACTTGACTAACTACGTACATGTATGTATACCAATATGCTATGTAACTATACGCAGAGTTTAATAAATCATCATCACTTCCTCATATTGTCTTACATTCAAAAATAATTCTCCACTTCATACACACGATCTGTACGCAACACCTAACACAATAATTATACACAGCCTTTCCTGATACCTGGTACATGCACACATTTTCAAATAGGTATGCATATTGCACAGCTATCGGCGCATTTACATACACAATTTATGTGTCCAGTTTATTTGATATGTATACCCAAATATATTTATAAGGTATGCCGCCGCACATATTCTCGGGAAATTCATCCGGTGATCGTTCCGGAAACAAATGTGTAGAATAGGTGTAATATACAGTGCAGACGGGTATAATTCTATTCCCGATATTTCGGTTCATCAAAGCTCTTGGCTCTGATACACTCGGCGTAGTAGAAGTCGTTCCAACTGACCTTGCGCGGGACACGCGCTCGCCAAAATAACAATACTCATAAACCAGAGACGGGTAGTGTGGCTTGAGATTTCAAATATTTGCGTGAGCACCAACGAAATTGATTTCTTCCTGAAACTTTTATCCTTATTATTATTTTCAATTTCCAGGTCATTAATTAAGATTGCGGGGCGACGAGAAGAATCGCATAGATCCGAGAGGTGTCTACGTTCATTTCCATTTTTCACAATTATAATATTTCGTTTCACTTGTAGTCCGGGGGCTGGATCGGGCCCATTTGTGCTCAAAGCCTTTCGAAGTGACTTCGGATCTCTAAATCCAATTTGTTTCTAATGATGTTTATTAATAAAATCGTCACATTGAACCAGTGCGGCATTTTTTATTTTACATTCCAAACACTGTTATCATATAATCCCGGAATAACGTCGGACTTGGCGCGGGCTCGCGCGGGAGCAGATGAGACATCGAGATGGGTAAAACATTCGATCATGCGAATTGCATGTCAAGAGCTGCACATTGAAAAATACATGCAAACGTGTTACAGATTTGATTCGCACGGAATTTTCGTCTTGCAAATCTCTGATTTTTATAATCTATAATGTCTACAACAGGTGCTACGCATGGTGTAATTAACTTGTTACTTTTTTTTCGTCGACTACATGATATTTGTATTTGCATTTACAAATTACATGGAACGTTGATATAACATATATTATACATACCTATACATGTAATATTTGAGCCTTATTAACTAAAATATATAAGTATATTCATTCTTATTATATTATACGTGTGCTTTATCAGGTCATACCTGTGTTTGTATTACGTATATTTACAATACAAGACAGGGCTTTAAAATTTTTCATTCCGCAACGATTGTTAATATAATAACAAGTATAACTAATATTTTACAACTATATATAGTATGACTCGAAGATCGGATAATTCAACAGCTGACAAGTGGTGTACCTCTTGTGGTAGATATTTCCTCCTGACCATGCGTATTACACGTATCTATGTATTTGAGAGAAGGTACTTTCCGCCCTGTTACAGGCTACCAAATTCGTTGGATCGATGAAACAATGTAGGGGTAGAAGAGTACTATTCTGCACGTGTGTGCAAAATAAGTAGATAATAATACAAGTACAAAGCTGATTGGGTCGATGACGATATGAAGAGTGTTATATTGTTTTACCGTCAACAGGGGTGAATCAGAGACAAATTGAAGTGATCGGGTGATTCTTACGATCAAACGCAAATTGACTCGATGCATTTATCCTAGATTGCAAAGTCGAGTGATTCCTTTGTTGAATAATGAAAGATAACAGATTTACGATTCATCCCGTTTGACGGTATGTACAGAGGTACGGAAGTACAGCCGGCTCCGCCGGGTGGATTATATTTACCACGTATACATGGGTATTGTGCTACAATTATTCGTGGCGTAAATATTATGTACACATTTATACACGTGTATTAATTTTTTCCTCGTTAAACAACCACGGGTGTTTTTGAGATGGGTTTCATGTCTACCTGCAAAACCGGTGACTCTATCGACACGTCGTCCTGCTATAACGCGCCTTCTTTTTGGATCATCGGTCCATTTCCTATTCTGAGATTGTTGAGCTGTTTCTCTTTCTCCGGTGTAGGTGGAATCGGGTCTTTGGTACTTTCTTTCCCGCCGGTGATCTTGATGGCCGCATCGCAATCCTGATAGGCGATAGGTTGAGTCGTCTGTGTAGATCGAGAAACTCTGGTGGGAGGAGTTTTCTCACATATGCGGTTGTCTTTTTCTTCCATCTCGTAATCTGAAGGGTATATCGGGTATATCGTTTATGTATAAATACTGCACGTCTGTTGTACGCGCAGGGATGTCACATGCAACGAGAAATTAATAGATGAGAATTTTGAATAAAATTACGTTCGCTTTGCGTCGAGCAATCCATAGTAGTTGTCACATGTCTCTTCACGGCCTTGTTCTGGTCGCAAGTTGCGGCGGTCAGGGTCACGGCTGCCATCATGCTCGAGGCGTTGGTCCCGCTAACGGCTGAGCTCTTCGTCGTGCTGTATCTTATGGGCATCATACTTTGCCGCACGTTTCTTTCCGGTCTTATGAGGATGATGTAGAGCTGCGAAAGAAGATCGAAAATGGTTTAGAAGCCACCTCGATCAGATTCGAAGATTTGACTTGAAAAACTCACCTTCGGACTGAAGAGACAAGCTATGGTGACCGACGCGGATAAACTGATGGTGACGGACATCGAAGTGATACGAAGCGCCACATGATTGCCCGTCCCAAAATAAAGTGGTACAAATGCTAGCCATATCACGCAAGTTGTATACATGGTGAATCCTGTGAAAATTTTAAAAAATTGCCAGTTGCGAAATACTATTTTGTTTTATCGTACGGTAAGGACGGCGCGAGCGGTAAGAGAATAAATAATTGAGAAATTGAAGCGAGTTTCAAGTAGCGTGGGGCAAAATCAAATCCGTTAAGTCGGACCCCGAAGTCATAACGTTAAACGATTAAAAGCAATTCATCTTGCTGAAAGATTAAATGCCAACCCAAACAGATAAAAGCAAAGGCCAATAAATGCAATAAATAAATGCAAGGCCAATAAATTCAAGGGAATAAAATGCTGAGAAAAAATGCTGTATTTTGAAATGCTGGTGTTCGTCAAAAGTCAGGCTTAAGACTGATGAACATCGTTGTTGACGAAATGAATCTCGTAATCAAGACAAAACATGTATCAAATATTTGACTATAATTTGGGGGTAGGTTTAGGAGGTGGATATAAATCAAAAGGGCATAGCCCGGCAACGTTACAGTACGCTGAAATTGGTATCTCACCGATATGTTTGCTCTCGTTGAATGCTTCCGGAATCTTCCTCGTGAGAACTGCGTAGACGGTACAGACCACGATCAGGATTATTGGATATGAGAAGGCGATCATGTAGCTGGCGTCGATGTAGCTGCTGCAGACCAGTAGATTGTCCTCCCGCGTGGGGTAGTGATGCATTGCTCTGGCCGGATCGATGATCATCCAAACCCCATTTACGAGGATCTGCACGCCCATTAGACCGGAGCAAATGATCAGCTGCGATCTCGGCGAGATGAACGAAGGCCTCTTGGCGCTCTGTTTTCCGGCGTTGAAGATTCTCGCTATCCGATTCGTCTTCGTCAAGAGGGCGGCATAGACAACCGTGAAGCAGAAACCCGCGCCGAATCTATACATTTCAGTGTAGTTGATGATTCAACTTTGTCGAAGGAAGAATGAGGAGACGAAATTTTATACATCGGGAATGAGGGAGAAGACCGGACAAAGAGTATAACGGAAAGTTTTTCATGAATATTGTTTCGTTCGCAGGAATTTTCAGGTGATTATACATGTATAGGATCGAATACTTTCCCGCTCGTTCACCGTTGCACGGGCTGCGGTAATTTCGTTTTTCGTCGACTTACGTAAGTAAGCTGCGATCGATTAAGCGGATAAATTTTATCCTGAATTATATACCTATGTCGAGTCGACTGACCTTTGGATACCGCAAACTACGTCGGTGGGCCGCAGCACGAGGGCGAAGGTGACCAAATAGCAAAGTAGAATTCCCGTGAGAAGTACGTAGGACAGTTCTCGCCCAGATGCCCGAACTACGGGGGTGTCGTTATGTCTGAGAAAAACGCCACCCACGAACAGCGTGACCTGAGAAGTGAGTTTTTTATAGTTGAAGAGGGATCAATCTTCTTATCGGTGATCGCACCGATCCTTCCGAAGCACGACAACTCGTACCCACCAAAATTCCAGTTGCTGAAAAGGACATCGCGCCAATTGCCCAACCACTTTCCGGGCGTAAGAATTCCTCGGGAATGTCACGACAGTTCGAGTGCGATTCATCGGGCACCCTTCCTTGAGGACACGGAATGCACTGGGTTTCGTCGAGGGGGTGTCTGACCTGATCGAAGAAGATAAAGCAAGGGATCTCATTTCGAAAGTAAGAGGATCGAAGAGCAACCGATCGGTCGTATGACAGATAGTGAACCGTACCTGATACTGGGTGCAGTTGAAGCAGTGCCAGCAGCAGCTTTCGCCCTCGACGTATTTTTTCGCCTGCCCAACCTCACAGGGTAGAGAACAAACGCTCTCCGGTGGTAGAGGATGACCGAGGCGAAATTGTATCTCTGTAACGTATATGCGAACTTATCGTTAGTCGATTGTTCGATATGATCAAAAGCGAATCACAGTTAATTAATTTGTTAATTGAGAAATTAACAGGTGCAGGGCAGTGCCGCAGGTGCGGGTAGTTCTGTTTGAATCTACTTCTAGGTATATACAATATACATATGTATTAAATATGTACACGGTATTCATTTATATACCACGTATCGATTTTTCTTAAGGCTTGCTAATTAACTACTCGCTAGATACTTACCGGACATGTCGAGACGCAGTTCGCCCTCTATATATTCGCCGACACGGACCCACTTGTATTTTCCACGAGATGCCTGCTTGAAGTGAATAATGTTGTACCTCGCTGGTCCATCGCCATTTTTATCGAATCTGAATTTATCCCCACTCAAACCTGCACCCCGGGGATCAGCGATAAAAAGTAGCTCTATTATACAGAGGTTTACTATACAGGTGTACACATACGCTTTTATTTTTCAAACTTGGAAAGTTTAGTACGCACGCTGGACACGTGTAGTGGGTGATATAAAAACTGACATGGCTATAGGATTTTTCATGCACAATTGCACATTCGCGCTGTAATATAGGTAGAATCGAACATAGGTATACCCAGTTCTACGATGCGTACCTTCGAAATCAACCTTCCGCAGATACTTCAGTAACTCTGTTCCTTTGGTGGGTCTCATGGCATCGCACAGTCCTGGCTTTCCATGGCAAAGCGTCTTGTGCATGTCACTGTGGTAATGTAAGTAAGGTCAAAAAAAACGTGGTCATAATTAACCTTCGTTTCAATGAACATGATCCATAAACAGATTTGATCATCACCGAAAAGGATGGAAAATTAAGCAATGCCAGAAATTTGTATATGTATATGTAGATCGTTCCTATGCTATTCGATGATTTTTTGGTGACGAATTTCAGGAATTCTAATAAAAATTGAATAGATCGTTGGAAAAATGTTTCCTGTGCACTTATGTTTGTTGAGTGGGCTTACCGGAAGGCGTATGCAAACGCGGTGACAGCGTCGGAAACATACTGCAGTTGTCCCTCGAATGCGGTGGTCTGTTTCGTGAGTCTCTCTCTAGTGGTACACGGTTTGGTGTACTTCTGATTATACGGTGTCCAGGATGCGTTTGGGTATCGACACTGGAAGTGATCCTCCCAGAACTCTGGGGGAAGCAGGGATTCGTCGATCAAACAATTTTTTTGATCAAACACATTTTGGTTAACGATCTGTTTTGCTTCGATCATCAAAGGAATCACTCAGGAAGCATGCGATGTATATCGTATATCCCCGAGTCTTTTCGATTCGAATAAACACATTTGTCTCTCCCTCGCGCACCCGATCCTCAACCTATATCCCCGCCCCCATTTCTTGTTTACTTCGCCCTTATGAAAAAAAACGTCCATCTATAAACTGTTTTGAATCGATAATACTTTGAGCGTGGGAAGTTTTGAAAGTATGGTACATATACGTATATCCTTTTCAACGGCAAAAGTTGGGTTCGAAAGTTAGACGCACTCGGTTATATTCAGGTACAACGCGTTGGGAGCTTTCCAAGTGTTTATCTGTTAGCAGGTGCCGAGAGGGGGACACTCGCAGACTCGTCGGGAAAGCCTTTACTGAAATTTACGTTGGCTCCCCCGCCTCCCGGATCAGCGACGACCCTAATGTCCCTGGATCCATAGCTATATCAGCTACTGCTACCCTCCGACGATTGCCTCTCACCCAATGTCACCCCGCGAATCCCCCGCAACACCCCGCGACGTCGCTGATGCTAACAATAAGTGATTTCGCTTTGTTCTCGAAACGCGTGCAGATGAGGCGCGAGGATGGGATGAGCAGAAGCTAGGAGCGGAACGCAGGGAGGAGGGGCGTCTCGTATTTCACGATAAACAGCGAGCATCGAGCTACCGTGTTACACGTCGGCAGGTACGGGAGTTTTTCGTAGGGTGAATCCCAGAAACATTACGCTATTACGATAGTGTACAAGTTCTCGTTGTTGAACTCACCGACGAACCAGGGATTTCGTCTGTTGTTTTCTACCGTTAAATCGAGGAAGTAATCCTCGAATCCCTTCACCGGATTCGCCTGGGGCTGGACAGACAGGGTTCCCTCGACCTCCGGCTCATTTCCGTCGCTCACCAGGCCGCGGGCGCTCCATCCGTCACTTCCGATCCAGGAAAATGCTCCTGTCGCGTTGCAACGTCTGACGGCACGCATCACTCCCGCGACTTCCTGGTCGGAGCCGAAAATGATGCACCCTGAAAGGCGCAACAAGTTAGGAGGCAAAATTCGTGACGCTGCCAGCATTTGGGGTGAGTAGTTGTGAGTAGTGGAATATGGAGTGAATAAATCGGTGTGGAATCGTGGCAATTATCTCTCTGTTCGTTGACCGGCGCTCGGATCATCGTATTTGCCGTACCGAAGGTCAAATGCTATCGTTAACCGGGATGTGCTTTGTTTTCCGGCTAGAAAGATTCACGCTAAACCGGACGGTGTCGCGTTGATACGTCTGCTGACAAAATTTCGCAAAATTTCATACTTTACGGGGTTAACAATCCACTCGTGGAATCTTAAGTCTCTCGGGATTCCGAAAAAATTGTAAAAACAGACTCGAATGAAAATCTAGTCTTGATATCACCCTCGGGACATCAAGCTATATGCCCCGTCGATTCGCATCAGAAAACGTGAAAACTTTTTGCTCTATACACCTAGTTGGTTTGCTGGCACGCTGCTCTATACGTCCAACTTGATATGCACGAACCGTATTGCCGAGTTGAAACGTGCCTGCGTATACATAATGGTGTAGGGTTCCAACTTTTTCGGTTTTCAGTTTTCAGTTCTCAGTTCTCAGTTCTCAACTTTCGTTTCTGGAGGGGGTGATTCTCGGGGGTAGATTCTTATCCCGCGTACACGTAAGTTTATAGGTATACGTATACCGTGATACAATATTGTTACGTCTATCATACTCCGACCCTCTCTTCACATTTATTCATGGATTCAGTTTGGAAAAATATATTCACAGATATGTATTCGAGGATGCTGTGGGCTGGTTGATCACTGAGGGACATTCACCGGATCGCTTCACCTCGCTGCACCCCCCGGCCGCAGCTATACCGCAACTTCTGCCAAACTTTGGTCATTCGAATTCCAAAGGTCCAGAGCCAGGGAGATCTCTTGGAATTCAATCGCGTGTATCAAAATAACATGTCCACCGTGATCCGGGGATTTAGGGGGCGACTGGCGAACGGCGAATGGCGAAGGACCCGCCGGTCCCGCGGGTAGGGGGTCGGGGGTCGGGGGTCGGGGGTTGCTGGTAGCGGTGGGGTATGGACAAGGCAAAGTTAATCCTCAGGAGTGGTATAGGACGCACTACGTCCGGACGCGGGAGTATATTTGGGCCTGCACAGGAGGTCGAACAACTGGGTAAGCAACTTATCCCCCATCCAAAACCTATCAGCCTTTCGTATATAGTTTCCAACGTAATCTGTGGATCGGTTAGATACAGTCAGGCTGGACTAAACCGGAAACCTTGCAGACTCCGATTCGGACCGGACGAATTAATTTAGCTGACATCTCTAAACGTTCGTATAGGTCGCCCGAGTCTAAGGGCTGGTCCGATTCACCAAAACCAACGAAATTTAACCCCGCGGGTTCCGGACGTAGGGAAATCGGGGAAGGGGATCCAATATCGGAGCGATATGTTCCACACGTTCACTATCCAAACAGATATGAAACCCCGTCATGTTCGTCGCTGAAGAGACTTGAATTTCGCGTTGCGTACAGGTGTACCGGTGACAGGAATAAATGTGGTGTACAAGGGATTCTCCAAAGAGGAATTAGGGATCAGAAACTTCCTTCAACGGAAACTTGAAGTACACACATAAGCTGGCCGGGACCATCTCCGACGGTGCGACCAAGAGTATAGGGAGTTTCTGGTGTCAGAGTGACAGGTTGGATAAATGTTGGCGTCGACCTTGCTGGCGTTGCCAACGTCGCAGTCGTTGCAGACGGGTAAATCCGGCTGATAGAGTTTTAACTGGAATCCTAGTCACGCGCTTCCAACGAGGACTGACAAAGTTTAGAAAACTTTTCGTTTTTTCCGAAAATTTACATATCGCCCACTTTTTTCGCACCCCAAGAATTATGCACATCGAATTTATTACGGTCACGTGTGTATAAAAATTATTCGTAAACCATCAGGATTACAGATACCTATTCCGAGAAAGAAATACGGGCTGATGGGCCGTCTCGTGTTGCGATTAAGATGTATAATCCGTCGTAAACGGAATTGGCCCGAGGCATCCTCTTCGTATATATATGAGAGCTTTCTGATAATTATCCCTACTTTTTTCTTTGTCTTCGCAATCGCCTTAGACTCGAACGCGTTACGTTAGATCTTTCTTTTAGTTCCAGTGAGTCGATTTTTCACCAGGCTTTCGGTGATTCTTTGTCATTTGAAAAATTCATCAGCTCACCCCTGGCACGTGGTTTGGTCAGCAGTTTTTGAACGATGTTGTCATAAGCTGTTTCATCGGCGACTCCCGAATCCTTGACAAGCTTCTCTTTGATTGCAATGCAAATGTCGTATTTGGCAAGTAGTTCCTCAAGCTCTTCAAAAGCCTGAAACAAAGAGATCAGCGGTAACACATCATTCTATTCCATTCCGGTATCAAAAGATTGGCGTTCCAATTAAAGAGAAAACCGTGTTGACCTTGATTGCTTTAATTAGGTCTATTGAAGACAAAATTGCAAACTCCAAGTTTTTGCCTCCTTAAAACCCTACTGCCTTTGTTCGAAACGTTTATTCGTGCCACCTTGGTTTCCCAGACATAGCCCTCGATCGATTGAAACCAATCACCCGGCTGTTTACTATACCTATACCTACACGTTGCCTATTCCGACTCTATCGCGTTGCGTTATAGTCGCTAATTGTAAGACTCGTGACTCGTTGAAACTCCGTTTCTGTAACTACATTAGTATGACTAATGCTTAAAATTTTATGCGACATAATCGAAAAAAGAACGAAGGAAAACAAGAATCCGATACTAAATGAAGGGGATACGAAAAATTCCCCAGTTATCAGTGGCATGTGTGGGAAAAGGAAAAGAAAAGGCAGCAGAGCTGGAAAAAGATGTATCAACGGTTTCATTCATTTCTGTGAAAAACTGAGATCTAAAAAAACTATAACCAATAGTATGAAGAGAAGACACCGATTGTGAGTTCTTCAGCTATAAATGTATATCTGTATAACAAGCTGAATTATGGGTAGCCCTGAAAAAGGGTAGTTGACATTGTGAGCCGGTGTTCATTTATCATGGTGTGGATGATCCCGGTGGTTGCGATGCTTTTTCTAGCTATACGTCACTGGATATAACGACGGACAGCTATACAGTGCCCCAGGCATGAAATTTATACCTATACGATCATTTCGTTGACTGTAGTGCAAAAAAATAGTCGACAATATTCTATGACGTGTGACTTTACAAAGTGCGGGTATATATGGTCATATCGAGGCTTATGGGCCATTTCAATGTGTTTTGACCTCACGAACACGATTCCGTCAAGTAAATCAAGCTAGGAATAAATCCCATCGAGATATCCTTATTTTTTCACTTTTCAGAGCGATAAATCAGCGATAACTCGATCAATTTTATAGATAGATCAATTTAACTTGCAGATTCGTGTTCCTGAGGTCAATATACGTCAGAAAAGTGTCCTGCGATCGATTTGAAAAAATGTTGATTTTTGGCCCCAAAATCAACCAAAATCTAAGGTTCATCATTTCGATTCTTTCGATTTTTGGGCCAAAAATGAAGTATTTTTTAAATCGATCGTAGGACACTTTTCTGACTTATTTTGACCTCAGGAACACGGATTCGTCGACGAAATTAAGCTAGAAAAATATCCCATCGAGATATCTAGATTTTCTCACTTTTCGGAACGATAAATCAGCGATAACTCGATCAATTTTATAGATAGATCAATTTAGCTTGAGGATTCGGATTCCTGGGCTCAAAATACGTATGAATACCATAGAAAACCCAAAAAAAAAAAAAAATGTCGATTTTTTACCCCAAAATCGAAAAAAATTCAAAGGGGTATACTTTCAATTGTTTTCGATTATAGGGTTAAAATTCAACTTTCCATTTTGATAGGGTTATTAGAGGCTCATACGAAGAGGTAACCGCTTGTGAAATACTTGGGACAGTCAATTTTGAAATGAAATAGTATGAAAGGGTGTGAAATAGTGTGAAATAGTTGTGAAACGTGAAATGGTTGGGACATTTATATATCGAGTTGTTACCCCCTCGGGTCACATGATTAGTCGGATTAATGACGCAACTTGACGTCAGGACGAAGTTTCCCTAGAGGTTTCTTGGAAACGCATGGTGCACCGGCTATCAACGACGCGTTGTTATTGGCTCGTTTCCAAACATCTGCGTGAATAAATCATTTTCGCTGTTGGGTTTCTTCGCGAGTCTTATTTGCGAGCACCGTTGAACGAGACAAAGAACAGCAGTAAAATGGGAAAGGCAGGCAATAAATTGTCTATAGCCACCGTAACAAGCCAGTAGTCTCTATATAAATATTTCAAATTGTGCAATTATTGTGTGGCCCACTTTATTATCGAACCTAGGTCCTCGAGGTAGACCGAGCGGAGCATAAAGAATGAAATGCAAATGAGGCCCGAGAAATGGCCAGGTTTCAGTTTCCAAAACTTGCACCGTATTCTCGAATTATCACGTTGGCGATCCTATTATACGTCTAAACTTGAGTGAATATCGGTCTGCTCATTATCTATGAGACTAACGACGTACCGTTGCCGACACGTTGGGGCCACACGCCGTAGTTACCAGCATATTCATGTTACATGCTACGAAATTATCAGTGAAAAATAAAATCGTCTCAGCGTACATTAGGTACAACGTTGGGTTGGGTAATTTTTTTTCTCTTTTTTTTTTAATCCAAGTACAATATAATGTATAGTGCATACCGGCGCGAAGAAAATGAGCCTCGCGGGGTGTAAATATTCATAAGGTCAGAATTCAGAGCAGTTAGTAGATACGTACCAGCGTGCATAAAATTAAAGTAATTTGCATCTCCGGTACCTACTGGGCTTGTGTTATATTTCAATTCGAAACAGTTCTTTAATTTTCATAGGAGGTCGTCTTCTATCACTTTAAATTATGTACACGAGCAACGTGGAATTTCAGGCAAACCTCGACGAAATCGTTAAACGCCTCTTGAATTTCGGTGAGGCGTTCAGAATCTGACAGCTCTCAATATCAAAATATCATCGAATCCACGGAACCTGTATGACCCGCTTTAATTTATCCGACGGCCTGGGGGCTCTGAAACTCTTTTCAGAGTCACGGTACCGCAGGTTATAAGAACCCACTCGATTTTGAGGTCTTCCAGTCCAGGTTTCGAAGGCAATTTTCCACTCTATTACCAATTCGCGCCTAAAATGAAGTGTCGGAGGAAAGCAGAGTACATATATCTATGAAACTCCCCTTCAATCTTCCGCGGCGCGAAACGTATAAATAAACATTCATGCTCGAACCATCGGAACTGGTGGGATTCAATTTGCCTTTTTTAGATTTGGGATCCCCGATTGCTTCGCAGGGATAGATTTCTATTGGCTGCCATTTAATCGGAATCGATTCCACATCTGGAAATCTGTCATGATTCTGACACAAAATTTTTTCGAATATCGAAGAATTACGATTCACTTTGCGATTTGAAGAATTTCTCCGTTTCACAACTCCTCAAATTACTGCCACATGTGATTTGATCGTTCACTCCTGATTCTGGGAATTTCTAAACAAGTAACGGGGTCACCTCTCTCTATATATCCTTGACGGTGTTGTCGTAGTTTAATGTATTCCCTCTGTACTCTTTTCCTCAGCGACTGCTGATAAATGAACTGACAAGTGGGATATGAAAATCAATGTTTATAGATCGGTGCGTGAAATTACCTTGATCCCGTAGTTACTCTCCTCATATATGATGGAGACGTAGCTCCAATTCATTTTTCTCACGATGTCAACCATCGCCTTGACCTGATAGTGATCGCTGGGTATGGTACGTGTGAAATATTCGAAGCGTTGCTTGTTCGAGAGCTCTGGGCTCGTGGAGAAGAACGATACCTGCAAACAGAAAAATGACAAGTTGTAAGACTCAGGATTCGAACAGAAACGGAGTGCAGACCCAAAGCAATCTTTCGTCGCTAAAAAGTCTCATTGTCGTCCAAGCAAAAACGGTAGATTTTTCGAGTTTTTTCGCTATCCTTTACATTGCGCGCTCTGTCGTTCTAGCGACATTATATCGATGTTGGATCTACCTCCGCACAACCGAGGGAGGCAAAGAACTCGACCATTCCGTAACGAGATATGTTACAATTACCAAGCAATCTGCCGACTGGTAACTCGATTTTGTCTATTCCGCCACGTAACGAGTAACTTAGTTATCCGCTCATTCTACAGCTGCCACGCTCCTGACCTTTACAGGAGTACGTTATTTCGTCTTTATTTCGACGAGTTCTGTTGCCGCTTCCACGAATCATTAAAAGTAAAAAATGTCAGAGTCCCAAGTCCTTGAATTTTGCAGCACTTGACAGTCGTTTCCGATCTGTTAATGATAATCACAGCGGGGTCCTGCCGGATTGACTTTTATTCGATCGTGAAGTCAGTTCGCTTTTGAATCGTTGAGATTATTCACATGCTAATTCCCTGAGCCGTCTGAATTTACGTAAAACTTGGCCCATTCCCATACGAGTTGCCTCCATTTATCATACTTTGGTTTCTTTTTCCTCCTGCCATACACACGTGTTTTTGTGACGGCATCATCACCGGGCCGCTCTATTATTTTGATCCCTTGGCAGCAGGAATCAGTTTGGGGTCGAGGACATCAACCACACCGAGCCGTACGGATGAGAATTGGTGTGAATTAATTCTAAATGTCGCTCGTCATGTACACTGATCCTCGTATTTCATCCCGACCAACAATTTTCCACTTCGTAGCTACACAAAAAGGTGTCGTTTTCCCAGCTCTACCAAGATGCGAAAGGATTATCTTTCGCTCGTATTTTTCGGTTGCCACGTCTAATAAAATTGTATAGTCTGGACTGCATCAACGAGACAGCCGGATGGCCAGATAACTTCGTCGGTTGATCGATAAAACTATAATCCGTGCAAGTATATGGAATCGATGAAGATAGAGGGAAAAAGTCCGACAATTAAATTTATCACACATCAGCTATATGGCATAAAAGTTATCCGCGAGCTACGAAAGCTTCGTGAAATTGATGCGTTATTCGCACGTTATATAGGTATAGGTGAGCGATAAACGAAGACTTTTCATAAAGAGGATTTTTCATTCTCTTGAAAATTCAAAGAACATTTTCATTTTACTTATTTTTTCCGCGACTTTCACGTCTAAAAAGATGGATGGGGTGGGCTGTTGACAAGGGGTATGAAATTACAAGGATTGTATAGAAAGTCTAAAAATAGTATGGCACGAAACAGCAGCCTGATTTTTAGATTCATGTTTGATTATCCCTCGACGATCTTTAATGAAGAATTGCTCTACGAGCTACGTGTGTGCACGCTATCACGTGTGCTTTCGATATTATCCCAGTCACTTGACGAGGTCAGTGCGATATATCCGCTCCGAAGATTCCCATTCATCTTTGTTAGCTTTGTATCTACTTCGAACAGTGAAAGGTTTTGATGCGTTTTTCGCTCTCACATTTCTCACTTACTAATAGAAATGATCAATTCAGATATAAATTTTCTCAGAATTTTTTCGACGATACAAAAATTTCATCGAAGCGCAAAAAGCATATCCTTGGAACTTGTGCGAGATGAACCAGAGGCTGCCAGTTGAAATTGATCTTGAATTTTTTGGAAGTCCTTTCGCGAGATTCGACTCATCTGATTTCCTGCGTCAGCGTGCAGAATTGTGGTTGTTCGGGCTGCTTCTGGTTTCAGTAGCTCTCTGGCTGCTCTCGGTTACGAAGTTTATGTAGCGAGAAATGAGTTGGTCTTATCGAGCGCTGGTAGCACTGTATTGGCACCGGCTGCCTTCGACCGCCACGTACATAACGCTTTATCTCCTGTGCTCTGACTTTTACCACGTTTACCAGCTTCAACGTCGCGGTATGGCAAACATATTTATCAGAGTTTCTCATTGTCAGTACCGCCCTTCACCTGTACCATTAGCCGTCATGATTAGCTCACACTGTTTTGTACTTCACCGTAATATTCTTCCATGCACACGAGAAAAACGTGTGACGTGGTCGCGTTAGCCTTTTCGTGAAGCGTAGAAACCGCTGCGATTTTGAAATTTTCGGAACGCCTTCCGGTTACCTCCGATTTTCAATCACTTGTGATTGCCGTCGGGTGCCAATCAAAACCAGAAATTGCTTTCACCGGTCGTTTTGCTATGCATAGATCTAGCGGCGTCAGAGTTATCCGATGCAACATCATGGCGCGCAATATTGTAGACTGGTCCATCTGCAACGAGGTGGTTCAGCTGAATAATAATATTACCGTTATAATTGAACCGATCCAGGTGCGATCGCGAGCGTTGAAAATTGTGGCTGTAGACCGAAACGTAGGAAAAATGTGACTATTCCCCAATCCTTCGCTCCACGTACGTGTGGTTTTTCCTCGCATAGCCGGGCAAATTTCGAGTACCACTTGTACCGTTGATATTAATTTACCGCAGCGAACTTGAAATGAGGGTATCGATATATCCCCGGATCACTGATCAGAGTGTAACAAAATTCACGGGAGGGCATTGAACCGAAGTCGGGGCAGTTTGGGGTGGTTCGAGGATGTGGATGTTGTTTGCGCAAGTCTGTGGTCACGCGGCGGCGGCGATAGTTTCAGGAATTGTCTATGTAGGTGAACTAGCAGCGTGGAAGCCCCCGAGGGGTCGGGTCGTCGAGTTAAACCTACAGAGCGTAAAAGTCACCCCGGAGTATCGTTACACTACCGAATGCTCTCACTTCCCTGGATTTTCCCGGAGGAATTACAATCCGCTTTGATCACATTCCGGGCAAATTTTCATCTCGGTAGCAATAGGCGAGAAAGTTTCCTCAATTACTCGATTCTCAAATCCATAGCCAGAGATAGAGTTTTGACCGACGTCGACGATTGCCCGATCATTCAAAACCTGACGGATTTTCTTCTCCCACGAATCGTTTATTCTTTGACGAATAACGTCTAGACGTATGAGCATTAATTTGTAATCGCAATATTGCCGTAGTCGGGTGGGCGGCAGCAGGGTGGCATATTTGAAACGCGGTTGGGAACAATTGAAAAAAACCTTCAAAAACGGGACACGTCTCGTTCGCATAACTCCGGCACGAGGTGTCAAATTAATCTCGCATCAAAGTATGCGGTGGTAAATTGCCTGCCAACCGAAGCGTGTAATCATAGTTTGGCCAAGCGAAGGCGCTCTGACGGGGCATCACGCTAGGGGCGTCAAATGCACGGGAAACACCAAAGTCCCGAGCCTAAGACAAATAGCGAATACCCGGACCGGTGATTGACGCGAGAACGTGCCTCTATGTGGTCTGACTTAGGCCATCGTTAGATGAACCGTGACGCCTCGCGGAAGTCCATAGTTTTCATTGATTGTCGAGCGAATTAACATGCGTGCTCCCGGAAGCTCGCGTGCTTAACTCATTCGTTCCAGAAAAGGAACGGGGGACCGCGATTGGTTACAGAGATGTTTGACAGGAGTAAGATAATTTTGATAAGCGGCATAAGATGAAGAAGATGAGGTGACTGTTAGTTTTCATTTACAAAAGAAGGAATGTATTGTATAGGGAGTTTATTCGCTGGTTCGCGAATACGCATCACGCATCGGACCGTAATAACATATAATGGTAATACGACGGTATAAGAAGAGAATGTCCCCTCAACGTAATCCAATTGACCTTTTATCGAAGCTCAAAGAGAGACTGCTGTTCTTATTATTAGTCTGAAATATATCGCGGCACGTTAAAACCATTTCGGAACGACATCGGTACAATTTTATTTCAACGATATTAATGAAACAAGTTTTCAACGATTGCCGTCGTTTGGATTTAACGCTCGTAATAAAGTTTGTTATACCTACGGGTAGCATTGAGGAACGGAGTTAACTCGTCTGGAGAGCGTCGAACATTCGCACATTATTCACAGACGTAAGGCATGGACTTGTTTAATTAAAATTGATAACGAGGACTACCGTGTTGTACGTAATGGAAACTAGCTTATTATCGTCATCGGCGTCGATGCATTGCAGATCTGAAGGAAGTGAATTTCTCAGAAATAGCAGTCGCTGTCGAGCGGGAAGGGTTTGGGGGTACGCGAGCGGTTTGAATTTCTAGAGCTATACGAATGATTTTCATCCCCGACGCTGCCTTGGGGGTGCATTATAATTCCCGTGGGATAGGACAAGCTGCGGTGTAGGATAGAGGAAGCTGATTCTATCGGAATAAGGCGATTTTACGCCAAGATGGCTTTCTGGCGCTACCGCGACCGCACCCATGTCGCTCGTCTTCAATATCTCTTGTAATTTACTCGTCCTCCGATAGACTCTCGAAATACCATCAGGAATTCCAATGCCACACCACCCGCCAATTGTATCGTTATCCGGTGTGTATAGAAATAATTTTTAGATTCGAGTGCTGTGCAAATGTACAAGAACTAACGGTCTGCGACTTCTGTGAAACTTTGATGAAACTTCACATTTTATTTTCTTTCACTTCGGTAACTTCGATCACTTGACTGAACGTGCAAAATATTTATATGTCTTTATACTGACCTGCGGTATCCTGAAGAGACGAAGTAGATTGGCGACTTGTATCGAGGTGACGGAACTCGCCGCGCCGACGACTCCACTGATCACTTTACGTACCGCAGTTTTGTTGCAATGGTACTCTGCACCGTCGATGTTGCTTATAGAACCTGAAAATTGAAATCAAACGAGTCTTGTCAACACACGTAAGCGGGGCATGAGTTTTACAAATAATTTTTATAGATTTACGATGTCTGATTTGGGGGTGGACTGAAAACTTGATTCGTCGCTGCAGTACTTGTGAATCACATCGATGTGTCAACTAACCACGTTGTTTCTGCTGAAGTGGGTTTGCCGTTAATTTCGTTTATCGATTTATGGGTATATATTTTAACGGAACCCCTGGCATTCTTTCAGCTCTCGGTTCCGTAAAATCAGCAGAGCCCTTCGAATTCGGCTGACCATGCTTCTTTACTCGGGTCACACCTATACCGCGCCCCGGGACCACCGCTTTGCACCGTGATGTTAAATCCGAGATATTCACAGACTATACATATAGGATCCGTTAGAAGCGAGGAAAACGATCAATTAGGTACTACAGTTGGTCTGTCGATGAATTAAGGTAATGAGCGAGATCGAAAGTTTTGATCTGTGCAGATAAGCCGACTACAGCAGTCAAATTCTTCTGATATCAGTTGAATTCATTTTAGGAAATTCTTGAGAGGGCTATGCGGTTAATTTGCTATAAATGGAATTCAATTAAATCTGAACTGCCAAAAATTCCAGCCAATCCATCTTGAAAAGCGATCCGAGAAATGTCTGCCTTCGATACTTGAAATAAAATTTGGGGGGTGGGAAGCTACTAATTTCTGCTGGTTAGTGTAAGCGCGAATCGCGATCCTTAGATAAGCAGGCCGGGAAAAGTATCCGAGTGATCAGCGTGCTTTCGGATGATTTAACTTTTATCGGGTAATTCTACAAGTACGTACACCTTGCAGTTCGTGAATTGTTATTGCGGAGAAGGGTAACACCAGATGTTGGGGGTCCAGCTAATCACTCATTGAAGTTGGTGCTTTTACACCCACAAGACGTTGAGTCGTCTGCCCGCGTCCGTCTCATAAAATTATTCACTTATTATAGGTGTAATTCGTTCGTTCTTTAATCATACCTAATGTATACGAGTTCAAGTATATTTTTCTGAGAGACCAAACTTCAGCTTCTCAAGATGTACTCTATGAAAATGTGCAGGTGGTAATTATGCTTTTCAAAGAATTTACGCTGGTATAGCCCATGGATTTACGTTAAATATTCACCGCCGGCTTCTTTAATTCCTTCTGAAGTGGGGCGGAAGGGGGGGGGGGGAGGGGTTAAATAAAGTAAAAAAGAAGGAAATCTCGGACTTTATTACCCATCATCTTGAAAGCTGGTTTTAGCGAATCACCTCGAGATAAATTTGCCAAGTACTCATAATTATTCCAAATTTCTCACTAACTAAGTCGGTGATGAGCAGAAACCTCTTGACCAACATAAAAATCTTTATTAGAATCTGTTGGGAAAACGTCAAGTTCGCTGATAAATTTGACGCAACTGCCGTATGATTCACTCCGTGGCTGGAATAAAATCAACAGCATCAGCAATCACCTCACGTGAGTGCGAAGGATAAAAAACTGGGAATAGCAATTTGGTAATCGGATCGTTAACTCAATGACAACGATCGACGATGATCGATAATTAATACAGAGTTTGTAGGGTCTGCTTGTCAAATATATTGTATCCATACATTAGCATAAGTTGTTCGGTATTCATGGCGTTGATCGTAATATTCTACAGCATAGTTTATGAACGCCTATTGTACGTTATCTGTACACACCCAGCCTCCTCGTGGGTATTAACACAGTGTGCGGAGGATGGAGAATATCGATTTTTGGGACACTGTAAGAAATCCTTGATGCTGAATTATTAGAACGAGTTTCTGCCTGGGGGATTTCCACAATGGTTCGTTCGGCCTCTGCTCCTGCTGTTGCCGGTGCCGCAGCCAAGGCCTCGAGCCTTAAATTTTTTTTCTAGCCCTTCGCGGCTTTTGCCCTCAGGATCATCGAAACAAGTCTGATGATTATATTAAAAAGTTCTAATGACCGAGTTAATATTTTGACCCTACCGTAAAGATGAGATACTCGGCGAATCACTCTGTCTTACGAGTTCAAACCGACGGTAGCGTCGATTAAACTGGATCTAACAAGGCGCAAGCTCCGCTCGAGGACGGATTCAAGTTTCATACTCGTCTCCTTGCGAAACTCTTTTATGTATCAAAGTTGGTTTGCAATAAACCAGAAGACTGTGGCATAGTCTACGAAGCATACGATTAGTCAGGCTTCGTATAATTTGCTATTCAAAAGACTTTCCTCGCTGTTCCACTCTAATTTCCTTATACGATTAGAGGCATGCTACTCCTTTTGCGGTAGATTCACGCACCGATGCACAATTTCCAAATTATCAACTGTGTGATCGGATAAACTTTCAATAACGCGCTTCAAAATCGTCATTGCTCAATGCGATTGGTTTTTTTTCCTCGTGCTCATTCGACGGACAAAGTAAGCGACTAATTGGCCAACACAAATCGCAATTCATACCTACCACGTCTACGGGTAACAGCAGCGGTGAGCCAATTTCCTGTGATGTATGTATCGATCGAACTTAAGGCACGGTCGCGGGGCACTAAAGTGGTTGGTCAGTTCATGGTTAGTACCACAATACCCAGAAACTTTCTGGCTATATTTCTCAATCAACGAATGGACCAGTCATTCGGAAGAAGTCGTGGTATTCACGTTCCGGAACAAGTTTGATAAATCGGAAGTATTATGGGAGGAATTATTGCATCGACAAACCTAAATTTCGTTTTCCCGATCATTCAACATCTTCTGAAACGTGCGCTCTAGAGATGACTTGCAACTCCGTTGCCCGAGAAGTTTTTCGGATGAATTTTATACCGTAGTTACTGTCGTTAACTATACGCTATACTAAACGCGTATAAAGGATTGGTTAGCTGAAAATGCGGTCGAAAGGTGTAAAGTTCTGATAAGGTTGCGGCCTTCACACGTCGGTGATCAGCCACTGTAGCGTACCCACGGCCCTTCTCTACTCCCTTCAAGAATGTTGCAGAGTCGCCAAAAATTACACTGTCTCGTTTTTCATTCACTTTCCAGCTCCTTTATGCGAATTTTTCTACGGAGACTTGATTCTTCTTATTCGCGTTCGCTATTCCTCGTACAGTTTGATAATCAAACTGGGAACGACAAAAAACCCATAACAAATAGCTCAAACGTTCTTAGCGCACTGTCAATTCTTTACAGAGGTAACCTTGACCCATATCGAGAGTACGCATAAATGTACGCAGCGAACAATGGTACGTTTGAATCCAAAGTCCATTATTCGCAAAGCGCGCATGATACGCTACAATAATATTATACTCGTAGTCTATAAAACTGGCTTCAGTCTTTTCAGACAGCTCGGTTACGATTCGGCTGAATAGCAAGATGTTTCCCAACTTGGAGATCGTTGAATGGAAACACATAAAAAAAAACTTGAGCTGGGGAAAAAAATTAACCAAAAGTCGGCAATTAGGTGCCGTCGAATGTTTGCGTAAAAGATTTATTGATCGCGGTATTCAAGATTTTTCTGATTACTTTCGCATGAAAAGCTCCAATTTTTGCTGTGATCAAAAGGAACTTCAGCTTTGAACGGATTCCTCATTCGACAGCATACCGTACTAATTATGCTTTCGAAGAAGTTTGATCCCATATAAGTCCAGAAAGATAGTGGCTTTTTGAGATATTAGAAACTGGGGGGATATTTTGATTGTGCGTGGCGTCGTTACGACGTACATATTGAGAGTTTGGGTCGGTCGGAACCTTCTCGAGGACTCTTTGTTCTTACGATGTCACGTGTCCTTCGGAATGAAATTATCGTCCCTAGGGCGCTGTGTTTCCTGCTTGAAATTCCCGGAACATCGTCCGCATGGTATAGACCTTGGTTCGAGCCTTGAAGTTGCTCGTCAACGCGTATCGATCCATCCCTGAAGAATTTCGAAGGTTTTCGGAATCACCAATGCCAATGTCACCCAGTTCTTCCTACGAGAAAAAGACGTGACGTCGAACGGCTGGTTATCGGGTATTCGAGACGATCGCATGACATTATGAAAGAGACTTCAAGACTTGTCCGTTTTCTTTCTCCCTCCGGCATCCTCCGGAGCTCCTCTGGTTGAAAGGTTACTCTGCCGAGCACCTGAGCTCACAGCCAGGGAGTGGGTATTTTCCACGATCCGGTGACTAATTGTCGGGGGTTTAACATTCATTTGACACAACATCGGGCTCTGCAACTTATGAAATATTCTCGAATTTCGTCACATTTTTTTGTTCAACTTCCAGACTTATCGATACTGTTTCCGATTGTCGACTTCATTTCACAGAAGTCTGCGCTTACTTTCGAGCGTCTATCGGCAACTCTCGGAATAGAAATATGGAAATGCGTTGTCTCGGGAATCCTGGAAAATATACGATCTTACGATATCAAGTGCGGATCATCCTATATACGCGATAAAATCTCTGAGGGGAAAAACAGAAAAATGGAAGAGAACCGCGATATCGATATCACATTTTGACAAAGCAAGTCTCTCCATGACTTGCCTCACATGGCGTATATCGCCTAATATCTCAATATCTTAATTCGTAGCGACTATAACTGCCCAAACGAAATTGCATCGTTGCGAATCGCCCCAAGCCAAAAAATCTACAGCCTGACCCGTGTCTGTGAATGAGTCGAGGTAGCAATTCATACCCTTTGTAACGGTTATTCGCGATCACATCTAGAAACGTTGACGCCACGTACGCTCTACCCATATGTATAGTTTGGCAATGATACTTCGAGAAGCGTTTAATTTGCGGCAAACTACCGCGTGCGTCTGTACAGGCAGATGAAAGGGTAGCTATACCACTAAATTGTATCTATAATATGTGCCCGCGGTTAGCCATTAGTTGGCCGATAGTGTACTCGATTCACGTAGAAATTTTTTTATTTCTTATTACCCTCTGAAACCATATCCCGGGAAATGACCGGCGTCAGAAACGAGACAAACACACCTCACCTTGGAGGTATCACGAGCTGAAAAATTCTCGATTGAGAACCCCTTGGACGAAGGGTGTGGTCCTCACGGACTCCGGTTTAGCTGATAAGAATGATAAGTATGGGGTGTCCCTATCGTACCGTACCGGCTAGGTTTGCAATTACAACGGCGAGAACGCTGTGACCCTTCGACTTTCGTTTTGGTCCCTGTAGCGTTTTTTACACCCCCAGCCGTGAGGCTCGAAAACGGCGAAGTGAGTGTCACCTCGGAGACGAGGACTGAGAGCCATGAGGATCTGAGAAATACTTGATTCATTTTTTGTTAGCGCGGTGAACCATTTTTCTCAAGAGTTTCACAGAGGTGAAACAGGCCTTGATTATAGAGTTGAGAACTACAACGAAAAAACCTGCGCTCCGGGTTTCTCCGAGTGAAGCTCCGTTGTCTGGGAGAAGGCGGGGCGCTTTTTGGATACGACAATGAGATGCAGTGCCTTTGCACGGAAAGACGCTCTTTTTTTAACGAGTGAAAAAAATTGGACCCGGGGTCGGTACCGTTCATAGATTTAAAAAAAATTTTACTCCGTATAGGTGTTGCCAGGCTTCTCGCAGTGTGTTAAGAAAGAAATAGAACAGAGGAGTTTTTTGAGAAGAAATAAATTCGAGTTTGATCCTTGAGAAGTCTTCCTTCGACGCGTGGAACGGGAGAATCTTGACGATTACAGGACGCCCGCTACCGGCACCACCTCTGCCTTACTCATGGTAATGATGAATAATTCAATCCCATTATAACAGATATGAACCTCCTTTATCCGTTCCCCGCTGACTCTTCCCCGTGAGTCCCCTGCCCCGTGTTTTACTGCAAGTGGGCGGACTGGGAGCCTTGATTTATTCGGTTTTATACGCGACAACTCGACCTGCGAGGAAAGTGGTAATGATAAAAGCCAAAAAATGTACCTTCGTAGTCTCTCGGCACTCCTATTCCATGAGCTAACGATAAGGAATGACGGATGAAATTCAACGTTGGCTACATGTTTCATCATCAGCTATTCTTGTTTGCACGCTCAAAGGATCCGCAATCAATAATTTCTACATTTGGGAGGAAATCGCTTCCAGTCGATTTGACCAATGCGTAGCTTTTCGTAAAGGGCGTGGTCCCTGCGATATTAATCTCTATTTAAGATCTCATTAACACTCACCCTTTCGATAATATATTTGGGAATGAGATCGGTCGGGTACACCTGAAACTTGAATAGGTCGTTGCAAATTCACACGCGGATTGAAATGGGGGGTTAAATTCTTGTTGCTCACTTTCAGTCGGAAAGTCGGAATCAATTAACACGGATTCACCTGCTATCCAATAGAGTAATCTTCGCACCGAGGGACTATAAATTTCATTCGGTCCCATAGGATCCAATTGTGTGCAATAAAAGGAACAGCCTGGTGAATTAGACCGTCTCCAACTCTTCTGAAAGAAAGAGAACCGAGAAAAACGATTAAATAATTCAAATTGCACAACAGCAATACTTGAAAGGAACAATAATCTTTTCCTACTTTTTTGCATGAAGAAATTTTTTTCAATCGATGGATAACTTACGTTGTATACGTTGTATGTCGAACACAGCTGCGCGTATGAAGGAATGCTCTACACGATCTACGTTGGAATAACGCTACCGTCGAAAATGTCCGATCGGTTGTTGACGGTACATACCTGTACTACATATATTGTCGCAACGAACGAACATACCCGTCTGTCTCGAATCAATTAACTTGAATTCAAATATTTGATCAATGTAAAGTGATACCGCAGCTCTCGTCGATTTCCCTGTTCAGTAAATTGCTTTTCAAATATTGTTTGTTCGCGATTGCAATCGTAATCGCAGAATTAGAGAATCGCTTTTTACGCTTTTTAGACCCCTTGATCCGGTTCCATTCGTACGAAAGGTTCGATGCACAGATCTCATTACCGCGAGGTGATTTGAGTCGAAGGGCAGCCCAGCTGCGACCCGCAATTGACACTCGCTCGTCTGGCCCTGCGGTAACTCGATTTGCTGAAGATTCACACCTTTGCGAGCACCCGCGCCACGAACTCAAATTCGAAGCAGCTTTTTTCTCCCTCCACGCTTATAACATATCTCTTTATTTCTACCGGTGGATTCAAGTATTACGCGATTCCTGAGCATATGTAAGATCGACGCGAACGCCCATCGTAATTCAATTATTACGAGGCGGTCGAGAGGGAGAAGAGGTAGCTTGACGTAGAGCGTGATAAATGAATAAGGCGGACCGTGGAAAGGGGCACGTGTGGAACGCGGGAGCTTAATGTGGATGAAAAAAGTACCCACATTACACATCTGGCATCGGTATAGTTACCGAGAACGCTACTCTTGTAGCTCCTCTACACGGTCGATGCGCGTTCCTCGAAATTAGCATCTCAACGAGATGAAGATTCGCGGGCAAGATAAGGTGTGGGACTCCTCATACCAAGGATACGACACTACGCGGGAGCTTCTTCTCGTGTAACCTCGCGTTGAATAAATATCCCCCCAAAGGCACCTACGGTGCAAAAAACTTCGCCAAGTACATTCAATGTTTGAAAAATTCATTAATAATAAGAAAAAAAGAATCCAAATCAATTATTGTGCCAACTGCCAAGTACATGTAACTTTGCATCGTGTAAAAATATAGAATCGGAAAGTAAATCAATGAGAATCAATTTAAAGAATCATAAAAAAAATAAAATAAAATAAAATAAAATAAATGAAATTTAGAAAAAAAATCCAAAAAACAAATTGGAGGTAGTTGTTCTTGGCGGGCTAATGTTATATTGGCATAAAAAAATTCTAGATTTTGTTTCCGAAAAAGCCCGCCAAGTCCCACTACCTCCAATTTGTTTTTTGGATTTTTTTTCTAAATTTCATTTATTTTATTTTATTTTATTTTATTTTTTTTATGATTCTTTAAATTGATTCTCATTGATTTACTTTCCGATTCTATATTTTTACACGATGCAAAGTTACATGTACTTGGCAGTTGGCACAATAATTGATTTGGATTCTTTTTTTCTTATTATTAATGAATTTTTCAAACATTGAATGTACTTGGCGAAGTTTTTTGCACCGTAGGTGCCTTTGGGGGGATCTCATAACTTTTTGTATTTTGTTGGAGAATATTGCAGTGTTAATTATGGTTTGACGGGGTAAGAAAAATTTTCGAACGGTGGCCATGAGAGCGCCATTTTTCTGGGGCCCAATGAAAAGGAGTCGCTGTGCGGTAGCGGACTCTGTAAGAAATCAGACGTATACCGCAGTGTACCGGCTACGGTGACGCCACCTGCTAGGCGGACGAGAATTATAACCTTTTTCCTATTTGACAGGAGCTAGCTCTGACAGGAATATTACGCGAGCCGCGGCTTCCCTTCTATACCATTTATGTGAAAAGGTTCTGTTTTCAGATGACATATAGCTAGCGTACGACGATGACGGTGGTGCTTAATCGTGAAACGAGCCTAACGGTGATCAGAGAATCAGAGAATTATCATACCTCAGCTCTCCGACCACTGACGTTATTGAAATTACGCTTAAATGAGAGCTCGTCCGCGATTCATATCGCGAAAGTGCATCCAAATTTCCCGAAATGCTTATGATTTCGGAGATACTTGATAGAACGGTTGGCCGTACAGCGCTTTCTCGATCCCCTAGCAGTAAAGATACTCGGTAGTCCGCACGTTCGTTTGAATGTACTTGGCGCGAGACTCTACCGAGTCTCTTGATCGACCCATTCACGTAGTCAGCAGGTTCGAAATATGGTGGAGAAATTTGAAAGGTTGCGTTACTTACGCATACTACCAGTCTGGGAGGAAGATAATATTTTCAATGGACGGAACCAAGGAAGGGTGGAAAAGAGGTTCCGATTGGTGTTTGTATAAAACTTGACCGCTGCAAGGGTATAATGAGAAAATGGTCGAGATCTTTTTTGATGCAATGCCTAGTGTATCTGAGTCTTCGTCGCGTATTCCCAGGAGACTTTATTCCTTTGCTTTATACGGAATCTTGAGGCGCATACAAGGTGAACGAATACTATCCGCAAACACCCCGTCCCTAAAACAAAACCGTCCTCCTAACGTCACCTCTACCGACGACGATTCTAGTTCGCTCGCTGCGCACCGTTATCGGCGGCAGTGAAATTTTTAGAATACTCGGTTTCATTATTCTCTACCATTTCTGAATTAGGATACAAGTAGATGTACGTTGTCGAACAGCGGTAGTTGTATGAATATAAATAGACGGAGACGGCGTGGAGCTGCAGGTCGTTGTTGTAAAACTGGAGAATTGAGTTTGTACGACGTTAGAGCGACCAAATGTGTAGCGTCATGCCGTGATACTGCAGGGTAGAAACTGAAGTAAACGTAGAAAACGAGATTTGACCCACAGCCGTCAAAATTTACGAGATTCGCTGCAGGTGCATTCATTGTGTCGGTACTTGGCTTTGTCTCCGGCGACGCTCGGCGAAACGCAAGGTCGTAAAAACGTTGGGGATGATAAAAATCGTGCATAAAAAGTGTGTTCATTGACAATACGATTCCTCGTTACTTCCAATACCTACCGAAGAGTTGGTGTGGTTGAAGTTTAACCTGGTTCGGCGTTGCGAAATTCATTCGGGGACAGTCGCTGTTTTCCCTTTTTCATCTGCCGCCTGAGCGTCGAATCGACTACTTTTTCGTACGACCGATATGAGCATAACAACATGTAGCGTGACCGAAAAAGTGTGTGGGCGCAGAAGGTCCAATAATAGAACGAAAAAAATTAGCGAAGTGAAACCTCGACGATAATTCGGCGGATCGAGTAAAAGGAGACCGCGACTACCGTCCATGCGTTTCAGACCCTGCTATCAAATTATCCGCCCTGAGAAACCAGGAGTCTATTACACGACCCGGACGACGTCTCTCGGGTCAACCGGGGATCGTAAAACTGAATTAATTATCAGCGCAATTCTCTTTAATCGAAGTAAACGAAGAAGCTACTTCGGCGCGGTGGTAGCGGAGACGCTCGTCCGATGCAGAAAGTTCCGCAACCTCCTTCGGGACGGCTTTATTGTTCGTCCGAGGCTCGCGTAGGTTTACTTGACCGAAATGCGAAGCGAAAAAATACGTTGTGGCCCATGAAACATGGATGAGAATTAACCATGCACGACTCTCGTTAATCGCATCGCTTCTAATACTCGTACGTACAAAGATATTTCATCGGTTAAGAATACGAGCTGTCGTGACGGTGCTAAAGGGTAGCCGATAGAACTAAGAGGAATTTCTGGTGTAGATCCTCACACGATCAAGCTTCCTCGATGCTCATGAAGCGGGCGTTCGAGTATAGGTAGACTAAAGATAACACAACCACCTAGACATCCGGGTCGAACTATCGTGATGCAAAAGGTAGAACGTTAAAGGGTTGAATTTATTTCTTCATGGACAAAGCAATCATGCCAGGAGAATTTCAAATGTCAGCGCAATCGCGATTGGGATGGTTAATGGTCGTATGTATATTTTTCAGTTCTCTTCACACTAGGAGATACATTCGGCCTTTGGGTAGGACAATTAGTTGCATTAATTCTAAGACCTTGGTACTCCGATGGGGAAACATTCTGTGGCTGATTGTGTGATGTAAGATTGATTTGAGTAACGTGATTCAGATAGGGTTGGTGAGTTGCTCTTCCCATTGGCAAGGGGAACATCGGGCCCGCAAAGTACGGAAACCAGCGGGCGATGCCTATCGTCTCATGCCGTTTGTTCTCTTCGTCCATCAGATTGTCTGCGTTACGTGTCGACGGGCAGAGTAAATATTCTTGATAAGATGTGGATGATGTATTTACTGCCCGTGTACAGCTGTCTAGATTAGAATGTTTGATGAAAATACAGACAGCGGTGATGTCGAAAGGGGTGATCCAGTTTTGTGCGGCATGTTTCAGCAACGCGAGGGGCGCTGTCTATCTACCCCTTCGCTCCCTCGGTGTCTATGGGGTCGATAAAATCCAACAACAGTTAGAATTTGCTATCGGGTCTCGTGCGATGTTCCGTTTTTTCCACTTGATTTACGTACGTGTCCATAAAGATATTGTTTTCAAAATTTAGCGCGTATTTCGATTACTCCTGCCCTGCTCAGCTGCGCCTCTATAACGGCTGCTCGGACTCGAAACGGCTCAGCAGTTGATTCGACTCTTTTGCCATAAGCTGGTGGGCTCCCGGGGCGAGAAACGTGCCCCGAGGGTTCGACACGCTGGTCTTGTTTTTACTCCGCCACTTATTGCCATTCACGAGAAGGACAAAATTGAAAAAATAAAAGTTGGAAGGTCGAATAGAAAGGAAGAAAGATAAGATTGGTATAGTAGGGAATGGAGAACAACCAACTTGAAACATGTCAATCCACGTTACTCGACTTCGAATGTGGATATGGCTGCAAGTCGGGGAAAAATTGATGGTCTTACAGAGTTTTACCGCCTCACTGTTTCACCTCGAATACATACACTTTGTCACGTATTCGCTCTATATTCGCTTCTCCGTAACGCGCGCTTTACATAAGCCACGATTGCATGCTCGCCCGGTAGTTCTCAATTTTCGTTTTGCATTTTCTTTTTCTATTCATAACCATGATATTCATTTCCGTTCAATCCCATCTGCAGCTGCGATGCGATGATGCTCTTTTACTTGCCGTCATATACAGTGGACGACCGAATTGATAGGATTCTTGTTTGTAGATTGAATTTTTTGCGAAAGGACAGCTATAAGTACAGTGCATCGATTGCACAGTTTTATATGTTATATCTGCGATGTAAGTAAAGGTTTGTTGCCAGAATAGACTTATCGTCCTTCCTTTTCCTTTGAGCCTGAGTTTTTCCACTTGCCCCGAAGAATCAATTTGATGGTCGCATAGGCTTACAAATTGTTGTTATAGTTTATAGTTTTCCGCGCCCGAGGCCAAAAAGGTTGTTCTTATGTAAATGGGTATGCGGGTAGATGGCTCAAAAAGCCTACAACGGTGAGTCGCGGTTTTGCTGCGGGGGTCAGAACCATACTGCTGCAAGGCTAGAAATGCTGTGCGACAAGACCACTTTAGTTCCGAAATCATCTGTGAGTCATTTATCTCTTAATAAATTGGAGGTGAAATAGAGATTATCGGTTTACAGCTGACATAATTGTTCGACAGACATTTTTCTGTGGCAAGGAACGAGTACGACTGCGTGTTCGAATTACAATCGAGTGAGTAATGCACCGCTGTTGTTTGTGTGGTAGTTGAGAGTTTGCTAATTCAGTCCCATGCTGTAACGAAAATGGCTGCCGCAATATAGGTGTAAGAGTTGAACGTACGCAAACATCGCCATTTAGATTTCGCTGCGATTACAGTGATGGCATAGGAGAGCTGCATAGGCCGAATCGTGAATTCAACTCGTTGATATTCGCTAACGGAGGTACCCCGAAGTCAGAATTTAAGATAATCATCGGCGGAGGCAAGTAAAAGCGCGTAAAAATATTATAATACACCCAGGAGAAGTATGAAGGCGCCGGTTAAAGCTTTAGCAATTAAAACGCATGCATTACGTAACTGTCGATAAACTACATATATCTCAACTAAACAAAACAGAGACCCACATTTCTGGGAAGACAATATAATACGAGCCGCATCGCGTCGATATCTACGGCGCTCACATTCCTTGGGACGAACGTAGTCTAGGGTGATTCAGGAATTCCGGTCAACCGAGTCCGATTCATCTCCATTTATAGTACATTCTCAATCCCCACCATCGACGCCCGTGTCACACCCTCGAATAGATAAAGAAAAGCACAAACTACTCATTTGGCATTATTTAAAATAGCTTGTCCTTCCATCACACGTTATAAATGTGTCTGCTTTTCATTTCTATTCCATTTCATATCGGCAAAATGAGTTTGGGTACCCCACCTGGTTATCGGTAGTTACTGTGAGCTCAAAACTCTTGCGTTGTGCTTCGACAAAAAGAAGAAGTTGCGCACTTCCTTTCGGTTGGCGCCTGCAAGAAACTTATGCAAAAACACCGTCAACTCACGCGGCAAATCAAGTCTACTCTGTTGACGCGTAAACTGCTCAACTAATGTCTCGATGTCGTGACTCTGCCAATTCAACAACATTAAGGGAGCATCGATGTAGGACGAATAAAAAAGTTTTCAAACTGCAAAGTTCCACTGCAAGCTCCAGAGAGTTCATAGCTGCTTTGGTAGCTTTCGTCCGCGCTTATTTCATTTGCCTTTGGATTCTCCGCTATTGTTTTCAGCCGGCAAGTTTTGCCTACCAAATGAACCGCCTCCTCAGAATACGTATCAATGTTTTTTATTCCGCTGCCCTTGTTCTCCGAATCACTCAAACAAATTATTTCCACTATCGATTCGTCGCGTCATACATTATGTACGTATATTTTGTTAATAGGAATTTATTCGAGGTGCGAAAATTCGCCAGTTGCGCAACACCATGGTGTTTCGACGATCGACTCGTTTGCCGATATTTTTATCGACGATGATTCTCCATATGCAGTCGGCGGACTCATAGTCTACATATGTATGCGAATTACTGATGTAGCGATGGGAGTGCAGTGGAGCCCACCGCCTCCATTGGGCCGATGACCAATCGATAATGACGTTACATTGCATCGGTGTACCGCTTCGTTCACCCCTCGCGGCTTGCACAAATGATAATGATAATTCATACTCACCGCAACGTACGAGCGCCCGACCGAACGGTGATCACGCCCTCATGATCCACCCCAGCGACAATCGATGTAACGCTGGTGCTGTACCTACCTATCTATATACAGGTAGCATGTAATAAATTACCGTCACAATCGGTGAACATACTTTATTCACTTTAGTCAGTTTGAGTTGATCGTATCGCAGCAACGTCTGAGGTATCAACGACGTAGACTCGACGAGGTTTCGATGGACTTGATTGAATTCATTATTCTTGCGGGGATTTTCATTTTATTTTTATCTAAATTCACCGCCATCTTATAACTCATGGGCGATTTTTCGTTCGTATACCTGCGCAGGTGAGTCATCGCCTCTTGAGAGTAGCAATTGATTACCAGAGATCGTGGTACGGTTCGCTGCAGTTGCTCGATTCACTCGCTCGATGAATTGAAATTCATCGCCGTCTGTATAACCTATATACGCACTCTGCACGTCTGATGGATGGGAATAGGAGCTTTTTCGGTTGCTACCGACACGATCGGGGCGGGCGTGGATTGATAGATATTTTGAAGGTAAGGCGCTCCCCACGTGACGCTCGATACCCGGAAACGGATTATCCTCAGCGATTGTAAAAATGAATTTCGTTGTTTGGCCATGCGAAACGAACTCTGTCTTCCTTCGCTGTCGGTCGACCTACTTTTTATGTCCGGGAGGCTAACATTGGGTCATTACTTTAGTTTGAAGTCCGGCTGGTCAGAAGACTGCAGAGAGGGTGGGTTCGCATCTTTGTCAATGCTGCCGGGAACACGGCCGCCTGCATAACACCCGGTAGTTTCGTATAATTACGGTCAATGTCGACAAGGACGTACATGAAACAACCCCTGAGGACGAACGTGGCGTTGTTTCTCGCTATACCCGAGAGGACTGTGTCACGAAGCAGCTGTACGTTTCTACCGTATACGCTACGCGTACACTTCCACAGGTATACCTAAAAGTTGACCCGCCCGTGTCGTTGGATAGATGGTTTCGGAGAAGCTCGGGGAGAACGTCGAGCCTTTTGAAATATCTGGTTCTACGGTAGATCTAGATGTATAGTAGTGATTTGTACCCAGCGAAAATTGTGAGCCGAAGAAGTAACCGACGTTTCGTTCACCGCGACTTGATAACGCGGTTAAATAATATTGCCTTCGTGCGACGGTAGTTAATCACAGGATCAAATACGATGGACTTTTCACACACTTGTGAAGTTCACATATTATACTTGTAACACCGACGAGCAACGCCTTACCTCTTGAACGTGTATCAAGTTTTCTCGTAATTAAAGTTTCTCGCTTGAAGAAACGAGAAAACAAGTTCCCAGTTTTTCTCATTTTGTTCTCATTTTATTTGTTTTCCGCTTTCTTTTGTCAAGATCTTGAGATAACTTTATCTTTCGGTAAGCTACCCCGAAAATTCCTACAGCAACAACCCTCCTTGTTTCACCGCAATGACCGCGTTTGCTCCCACCCTGCGAAATCCTCGCGGCAAATATACGTGTAAGCAGCTGTATCGCGAGTATTCGCACCGATTCGCCCGTACCTATTTTGCGTAACTTTTTATAATACGTAATCAGGTCACATCAACTGACAACAACGGCGCGGCCATGTAGATACAAATTAAATTCACGTGCAAATTTTCGTATTGATTTCTTTCAAATACAATGTGAGAAGTAAAGTTGAAGTTGTGAAAAAAATGAATAAAACAAATAAATAAATAACCCCCGTTCGTACAGGATCTCCATTAACTGATTATCTGGGAATATTTATAGGCTGGGGGCACGGAGTGTATGATATCGATATTCATAACGAGTGTATAGTAGTCATATCGGACGCCTGCGCGGGGACAAAGATATAACGGACGGTGGATTTGCATGCGATAGCTGTCCGTCACCCTAACATCGGCTCGGAAGTTGATGCCCTCGAAGCACTTGTACGTACATGTACAACGTCCGGAAGTGAACCTACACTGTCCCGTCGAATGCTTCCAACCAGCATTTGACATCAAGCGTGCGGAGCGGTGCATACGGACTTTGGGCCTTCATCCACGCGACGCGGCGACGTGGGAACTTGAGAAATGAAAAGGGTAAAATAAATGACAGGCGATCCGGTATTTCGGGATTGGCGAATTTCAGTCATCCGTCTTCTAATCTCTTCCCCCTCCGACCCCGATACTCTCTCAGGCTGTATACTATTGCTATTGCCGTACCATGAATCTGCTGAGTGGGGGCCGACGCTAACGCCCGACGCCCCCGAATTCAGATTCGCGAAAACTTGGAAACGAATTTCATTTCATTCGTAGAGCTCTTGTAGCCCGTACTCTTCATATAAAATGCAATTAATTTTCAACTCGGCGTCGTTTTTCATACCTTCCTTATCTTCCCGTTCCTCCCTTTCCTTCTCCGTCCTCCGACTCTCCGACCCACCCCACCCCACCCCACCCCACCCCACCTACCATCCAACACCCTTTTTCGCGAAAGCCTTTTTCGTGACGTACCGCAGTGCCTGCTAAACTTTTTGCGGCATAACTTAGCCAGTAGTTTTATTCTCAAGGAGTACCTTCGTTCGTTAAATTCAAGGATGTGTGATGTTTTTGCAGTGCAGATCAATCTCAATCAGCGATAAGATAAACTTCTTGCGAAACGAGAGTAGAGATGAGGAGAAAGTTTCGAAACCTCACGAGGGAATTTCAGAGCACCGACTCACGGGATATGTAATGTAATTACTGTTTCTGACGATACCGAATTGTAGCTGGAAGTGAAGGTCTACGGGGCTTTCGTTTGTAAATGGACGATTCTAATTATTTGCGTAGGCTTGGAAAAGCGAAAGCGGTCTGTTTTTGCTTCAGGGTTTCGACGCCGTACGAAGAACGTAACGTGCTTGTAATTTATGTAGCGAACGGCTCAGCAAATGGAATGGGCAAGTATAGTCACGGAGTAGGAAAGTAGCCTAGTGGACGTACGCCGACAGCGAACAGGAAAAAAAACTCGAATCGCAAGAGTCACATTTCCAAAAATGACACGTCGATCTCATACTACATTACAAGGATCGGCCGCCCCGCGGTTACCTCAACTGATTAGGAGCTTTGCCCGCGAGAAATGTGAAACGCGACCATTGTATTTTTCCGAGAAACAGAAATACGAAGCGAGGAAATTTTTTTTTCTCATCCAACGTAGCCAATGAGGAGCGTCGCTCACAGAAATACCCGAAATGAGTCGCAGGTATAATGGCTTAAGACGAGTAATTTCTGTTCCTCGATTCTGACAAGTTCTTGAGCGATGCTTGGCATCATGGAGGGATTCCGCGGTGGAAATCCCTCTTAAGATGATTTAACGCTATTTGAACGAAAGGAACATGCAGGAGCGGGAAGGAAACGTCGGCTTGGAATTTTCAGCGATCGATTTCAGGCGAGGGCGAATGGTAGAGCGGAGTTTTGGAAAGTCAGTCAGCTAACGCGTCCTGCAAAATTTCATCAGTGTTCCACAGATTCACCTTATGTACCTGACTTTTTTTCACCAAATGCTGTGAAGATATATTTTGTTAGCGAGAAAAATACCGTCAGATCTATCTAACTCTGCCCGTATACTCTGGTCATTACCGCCTGGTGCAACATGGGGGCGTGAGCATACGTGAGGATTGTGAAAGTCGGCCGAATTATCACTCGCGTACGTGTTCGCTTATCCCGCACGGCTAGCAATGATTCTGGTAATTTTCACGACTGAGGGAAACCAGGGCGAATATCAGAAGTGGCACTGAAGGGAACGGAGGTGGGAATATTCTGCAGAGATCGAAATCTCCTCGCTACCTTCGATAACCGGGGGGATTTTCGATGAGATGAAATCATGTGTGATTTGATGTTATTTGATTTTCTCTTTTTCTTCTTATACACGAATTTCAGTCGCACACCACCGGAATCTGGAGTCCTCAAGATGACTAACGCGGGCAACTTAAAGTATATCCGATCTCCGTATTTTCTCTTGCACGTGGCGTACTCGCACAAACTCAGATCAGACGTATGGTTTCAAATCTTGTGCCCTTTGTGCCGGTAAGAGACTAAAATAAACTTGAGACGATCGATTTTTCTCATTTTCATTTTCTTATCGGCGTTCGCCGCGATGTATTATTCGTATCGATGCGCGATTCTCGCGGCATTAAATAGGTTCCGCGAGTTATCACTAATGGCTACTGAATATGCAAGGAAATCACGCCGCTAATACGAAAACTTGGATTTGACTCTAAAACGCGATCGTGAATCACCTTGATGCCAGATGATACCTATACTCCGTTAGAATTGCTCCGCGCTACCCGCTGGCGTTCTTCTATAGTGACCTGACCTGAAATCCTGATTCATCGGGTCTCGACCATCGGAAGTAGGATGGAGCGTTCCACCGGTTCAGACAAATTTTGTATTAGCGATTCAGCTGACGGATTTCCAGCCATTTTCAGAGCATGGGAAATGAGATATTAATTTAAATATCACGCTGCCATCAGCTACTGTGGTGTTCCGGGCTTCGCTGCTGAGTGAACGTTACACCGCGCCACGGGGGATGATGTTATTAAAATAATTTCTAGCGACGACGGCGTCAGTTTATCTCCCCTGGTTCATTAGCTCGTTGATGTGCTAATTTTAATAAGACTTTCTCTGAACCGCTGAACCTCTTGCACTTGGCAATAACCCGATCGAAGAAAATAAGTAACGAAATAGTCTCTCGGTAGAGATGTTTTCCGACCTACCTGCACGCCACCGTGCTACAAAAATCTTCTCTTTTAGTTTTCTCGCGTATTTCTTCCCGTTTAATTTAATCCTATGTTAGGGTGGGAGTTGCGGCTCAGGTTCATCCGCTTCTTGGTCGATCAAACCGGAACTAGATCCCCGGAAAATCCTTTTTCTTTTCTCCATCTCCTCCTACCTCGTCTTTTTCTCTCCGCCCGAGTTCGACCTTATTTTTCACTCCTCACTCTACTTCACTCTCTAGAGACTCGAGACGACTATATTCAAATTGACCAATCTCCTATTTCTCTTCCGCTAAGCCCTTGGCGCGTAAAGCTATACATGAACTCTGTTCAGCTCTCGCAGTTCCGAGAGATCAAGGGTATAGGTATACCTCATACGTTTTACTGGTCGAATGTCAACTTTTACATTTCCAAATAAATCTTGTCGCTACTTTCCCTACTGCATTTTCACGCTAGGAGCGGGGCTTATATACCGAACGACTGTCCATTAATTAATATTCCTTTCACGATTTTTTATCGAGTCTTCATGCTCCTGCAAAACTGATTCCATTCAATTATGCTCACTGAGTTGGGTGTGGCCTCTTTTCATTAACCGCTCAGTTTTTCCTTTTTTATTTTCTCCCTTCTTACCGATCGCGAGCGTGTGAAGTGTGGAATTTCTGAGCTGCAACCAAAGACGCATCAGCAGTTTCCATGCACGGTTCGATTAAACGATCGTTCGTTGGATCGCGAACCGGCGAAACGTTCGAGGTGGTATGCGAGACTTGCCTGTAAAGTTGGTAAACTTGAGAGAGGGCGTAACATGGGCGGAAAACTATCACGAGCAAAGTGCTTTTCAATACTTCACTGCTATTAACCCTTCCATGGTGAGGCATATATCGAACATTTCCACGGAGACCGGGGGAATCGGGGAATGAGGGTTCTCAGGCTCCGAAATCTAATCAGGCAAAACAAAATGACTGCGCTAGAAAATGCCAACGGATAGGTAGGTTGAAGATAGATAAAAAGACACCTTAGTAAAATAATATTTCGTACAATCAGACGCCTAGAAAAAAAAAAATTCATACTCGTTGTTTATGTTATTCTATGTATATTGAGCGAAATAAAGAGAGTGATCTTATGTGAGGGCGGAAAAAGGAAGGGTACATTGACTTGTAAATTTCAAACGAAAACTCGAGTCGTCGGTTACGACAGTTTGCGTTCTGTTTTACGAGATTCTTCGAGTGTTTGAGCTGGCTGAAGTGAGCTTCGAGTGCTCGAAGTGCTTCGGGTGCTCGAGATGCATTACAGTCCAACTGTACCATTATATACCTCCACACACGCGTATAGACGCGCACGAGTCTATTACCAGCTGTGCGGCTCAAGAAAGGGAAAGAAACTGCTCGCATTATTAACGTATTATACGACCGTGAGATAAGCCGAATCCGACATTGGAAATCTACCTGCTTCCGTTCGTTTTCAGAAACGTCCAACTTCTGCGATCACCTAATATTTCTCCGCTTATCTGAAAAGTTGGCGAGGAAATATTAGAAGAGGAAATCAGTAGGCGAAAAATACGAGTCCGCATCGCTTTGAATACCTCGAGGCCAGTCGCTCCGAAGCGGGGAGAACGATCTTTTAAAAACATCTTGAAGAACCCCATTCTTGCGAACAGTTCAAACACTCTATCCCTCTAGTCTTTCGTTATTACAAAAAGCAGGCGTACTTTCGGTAACAGTCCTACGACTTTAAAGTAAATTTGGATTTTTTTTCACGAGGCCGTATTTGTAGTGCGGTCGGACAATCCGATAAGACATAACATCGCTAAGTATTTTCGAGTTGGCGGTGGGGCGTGCTCGTTCGAGTTACCCGACGTCGTTGCGGGGTAGTAGATCGTGGGTGTGTGTTAGAGTGTAACAAAGGCGGTAATTTATCATTGCCACTACCGGAAATGACGTACCAACCGCGGCAGCTCGTCGGGTAGGTACCCAAGCGCTCGCGGGAAAAAGGAAGCGGAGAGAGAATCGAACCGTTGACCGAAGAAGTCAACGGTCGAACGGAGCCGAGTGTAGAACGTACAGGTAAATTATATTTACAGTAACTCGTCAGTCATAGAGAAACGTACGATAAATACATTTGACTACATCAAAGGTCCGAACACCTATTAGGTCATGGAGCCGGCCCTGTCTAATCCACTTACAATTTTACCTGCGCTGATCCTTCGTTGCCCTCTAATTGCTTCCAGGCTACGCTGTCAGACCCCCGGACCTACCAGAGGGGAATAATATGACCGTTTGCAAGTCCACCGAAAAGGGTCTATCCACGAACAAAAGGCTTTACCGATTGACGCTTGGAGTCAATGTTGCTCTAAGGAGCCGAGGATGCCGACCACGATGCGGGGCCTAGGTGGCGACTGTCAAGGATTTTTCACTTCTTATAATCGAGTTGATCATTTCGCAAGATGCGAAACAGGTATATGAGGGAAACAATCGACTTTTCAGACGAATGTACCGGAATCGTTTGGTCGAAATCGGGGCAATTTGTTAGTACGTAATAGTATTCGTCTCGAAGAGGGTAGCTGTGACATTGTGCTGTTCGTTCACAACTGTCGCTCCCGTTCAGCATTCACTGTTAAACCACGATGATCGAGTGACAATGAGCGACGTAGGTAATCCGAGCAATCGATGCTTGAATAACGTAACCACCGACTCGCGCGGAAAAGGGAGAGTTTAATTTGGTGGTTCAGAGAATGTGCTCGTCGTCAGTGCTCAGACATACGAGTGTGGAGCTACAGGCTGTTATACAGGGAGAGGTTCAGCTAAATAGCATATTCAGAATAGGTCTGTAGACCCGACAACGTACGTGGTCTACATGCCTGGTTTGCCGTCGGAATTGAAGAGACAATGCTTTGTCATCCTCTCGTGCTATACAGCATCTGTATGTACGTACCTACTCCTAACCGTACGTACCAACTATGTTTATGTCATACCCATTTATGAGTGACACATGTACGATGTATCTATTTACATATACGTACATCCCCACGCGCAGCGGAAGCATCGCTCTGTATATTTCGTATTCGCCAATCAAAGTTGCGCCACAATCTTCACATGCACAAAGCAGCTGCTGGCTTACGGGATGCAAAGTTATAATTTGGCCCAGAAGCAATTAGGTATAGAAAACCGTATCAACTGAGCAGCGGCGCTTGATACGCTGTTTAGATATTCCGCAGTTATGTATATAGGATTCGACCTCCGGGTGCGGGTGATGCTTTCATTCTCTGATACTTGAGAAAGTGAAATAAAATTTTGCATAGATGGCGGTGTCAAGTATTTTACATAAAATAGGTAGCCGAGGTACGAGAATGCGGTAAAATTTACATCGTCTATGTAAATTTGAGGTATGTGATTTTTTTCAATCGTCGACGTGTCTTTAAATTGTATTTTTTAACGCGAAGAATAAGAGTAACGTTCAATGGAAGAATGGAAAGCGAGAAAATAATGAAAATCAATCCGCTGGTACTTTGATGTTTACACAGGCGACCGTGGTTTCGTTTATTCAATTTACTTGAATAAACGTACCACCGCGCTGGTGTCCTACCAAAGCTCTCAGCGGAGGATGAACTCTAAACGCCAAAGTCAAGAGGTTGTTTAAATGACTGGGCAAATCTCGAAGACAATTATTTTTTCTTCGATTCACGCTGACCCGTCTTATTCAAACGATTGTTCTCGAACCACAGTTGATTTTTGACTTTTTTTTCTCTATTTCGTCTCTTGAACTTTCGACTGCATTTCCAAGAGCAACAATTGGAGTAGAAGTTCCTTTAGAAGCACATGGATCTCTCTGGCAACAAAGTTCAAGGTTCGAAGAACAGACTGCAGAATAGTGTAGCGACCGCGAGCCAAACAACCAGCAGACCTCGTAATATATTCGGCTAGATTTTCGTCAATTTGTTCTGGCTAACAAAAACGTTTTCAAGACGAAAGCTACCCGAATCTAACCCGAGACAAACATTCCGCGATGACCTTAAACCCAGACCTTGAAATTTCGTTGAATCTATTGGATTACCTATGCCGAGTTTCGTGCTCCACCAGAGCTTCGACTTTTGTTTCGTTAAAGTAGTTCTTTTTCCAATGCCGATCAAGCCTCTCCTACCCTGAAAACGGAGCACTGACGCGTATAACAATGCGGGTTGATCATATGTTCGACATATCAAGATCGAGGATCTGAAATTTCATTCCCTTGATTTTACGATCCCAGAGATAATCCAAATGCACCTTCGTTATTCCAGCAATAAAGTAGCTGGTAGTCGATGGAGGCAAACATCAGGACTGTTCTGCTGTTTCTATCGTTACACGATACTTGTTAAATATTTATAGCGCTCAGGGCGGGTATCATCGATGGCCTTTTGCACGGTAGATATACCTACTTTGTGACGTTGCTACTTTTCTATCTCCTTTTCACTTTGCCGGCGAGTCTCTCCAATGACGGTCCTTAAAGCTATTCTTACCCGCTTTGACAAATAAAAACGGGCTTATATATTGTTCGACGAACGGAAACTCCGAGGAGTCCGATTGTCTGATACCGGATGATAGAAAATAACTACGTCTATTTCACCCAACAATTTTAGCGATTCAGAATCGTTTACGGGACTAACGCAGACTGATCAAAGATGCCATGAAAATTTTTGCCTTGTCCAAGTGGTTCACATTCGAGTGCGCGTATCTTCGCGATCCATCTCCCGCAGACAAGTTACATGTCTTGCGGTGAAAGAACCTTTGCTTGCGATATCCGATGGCTTTGATTGATCGAATCATACTTTATAGGCACTTCACACCCGACAGTTTTCAATTATTTATAACACCAGCAATAAATACGTGCGCCACGCTACACGTACCCTTTTATTTTTTTGGATTCTGCGGCTGTAAATTGAAATACTTTTTCTAACGTATCTTGAGCCCAGGAATCCGAATCTGCTAATCAAATTCATCTATCTCTTGAAATGATCGCTGAAAATACTGCAGATAAAAAAATTTATATTTGGCCCAAAAATCGCAAAAACGTGAAGGGGTATACCTCATGGAAATTCAATAATTCCACATATGTATAAGCATGAGCTTAACGGACTGGTATAAAGAATATTCTCCTCCCGCGTCAAACTGTTATCCCGCGCTGATGGATTTTGGAAATGTTGAACTACCGTGGAAAAACGATAGGCGTGTACGTAATACTGATTTCAAGTCTGACGTCAAAATGTGAATCGCGATGATATCGCGACTAGCGAGAAGAGAAAGATATTATTCATTTGAGAGGGGAAAAAGGAGAAAAAGTAAGGGGAAAGTAAAGGAGAAAGTGGGGTGAGGTAGAACGGGTGAGTGGAGAGAAGATGTAAAAAGGAAAATCGTTCAACCGTTGACTCGAAAAACCTTGCCCGCCGTCTGAATGGCGGATAATTCCAAGTCACGCGAATCGGTTCGACTATACGTATAGATACGTCGTACATTTCTGAAAATTCCCAGAAGCTATAAGCCGTCTTTTCTCGTCGCTTCTTTACGCGTTCGCTATGGCCGTTATCCTCACATGACCCAAGTCCGACGTAGGAGCTAGTCGATTCCCACACGGATGAAACGGGGGAAACTTTCGTCCAAAGATAAATGAATTATAGCATATGAAAGATGCTCCATATATGACGGGGGTATGCGCGGGGTAACGATTCACCGAATCTTAAGCGTTTATATTTATTTCGTATTCGTGGTTTTGGAAAACTTTTCAAGTAATTGTTACCGTAGAATTAAAAAACCTCACTTACATCTTTCAATAAACTGAAAGTTTTACGTGAGTACAACCGGAGCTCGATCTCACCGTATAGCTCGTTCGTTCCGAAGTAAACCATCTCGTGACTCCGACGCGTTGGATGCGGAACTCGGAAGTTGATCGCGTATATTATATCGTCGGTACTTGCGTACCTGGAAGCTTAACGTTCGGTTCGTCTCATACCCTCGGATGTTTATTGAACTATCCCGTGTAATATTTGCACATGTTCTTGGCGCGATATCGCGTGATGGTTTTCACCGAATCAATCGAGCTCATCCATAAATTGTTCGCTCGGACTGGGGTATACCACGTCGTGGCTAATAACTGCTGACGATGCAGGGCAATTGAGGTGATAGTTTTTTTTATTATCTCGAACTGGTCAGAGAAAAAGTGCTTGATCTTTGTCATCTTTCGGTTACTTCCGTAACATTTCCAAGCTCTATGAAACGAGCTGTGAAAATTATAAATTTTACCAGGTAACCGCGATTAGATGGGTACAAACGTAGGTGAATGGCAAATCTATGCCCAGGAGTCCGACTACTGAAAATAATCATGCCCACCGTGTCTTTGACGTTCCGTAAAACATGCAAATTCATACGTTTGTTACAATCTAACGGAAACAAAGCCCTCTGAAATGAATAGCGAAGAGTGTAGAGAGAAGCGGCAGGAGGTGCCCTGAGGGTAGGCCGGGACGTAGACGAATTCCGACGTGATTTAATTTAGGACAATGGTTGAGCTTATTTACGGTTTTATTGTTGTTTTTTTTTGGACCTCAATATTTTCCCGACGATTGAATTCTCCCGTCCGTAGGATCTGCGGACGCGTACGTCCGGATTTATTCGTCGTGGCGCGTGGAGCATATGTTTTTTATTTCTTTTTTTTAGAGCCAGGTTATGCGGGCGTTGAACGAAAACTGTTGGTGAATATGTATGTTGGGTACATTGCCGAATACAGAAATATCTATCACAAAAATTAATCAATTTAACTTCTCTCGAATCCAACCTGGAATTTTGTCGATTTGACCCCTGTTTCCTGTTAAAAACTTACCCTTGATGAAGTCAACCGCCATCTCCAGCCCATAGGTATCCTTGTCGCAGTCGTCCAAGATGTGCGCCCCGATTTTAACCCCCGGTACTATTCCCTCGGAATTAAGCCTATCCAAGGTGTACAGCATAGTTTCGACGGCTTGTACGCCGCCCTGGGGCATGACGGGACCGCAAGTGACGGAGTCCTCCCTCTCGTGAACCATCATCAATCCACCGAGCACCAGGTCTCCCTCGACAACCGCCTCGTTCTTCACCGGCCAATTGACGGTCACCGGTGTCCTCGGTATTTCCATCGATCTGAACTGCCGATCACCATGTCGAATGGGGTGGTGAGTTTCAGGATTTTCCAGGCGGCGACGTCCCGTGTGATCCTTGCTCACCACATCTCCCATTTCTTCTGCGATATCCTGACGATTCGAAATCGCGAAATGGGACTCGGATGGGGGTGTTCTTTTGCTCGGCACTATTCTTTGGCTTTTCCCGATCATCGGGTAATCCATAAGTACCGAGTCAAGTTCCCATTTGTTATTCGAGTCCGGCTTCGAGTACCAGTCATATGAAAATTTTGATCGCCGTCCACCCGCGAGGTAGAAACAGCCGAGCAATAAAAGAAGCGACTTCATTTCTTCATTTTTGTAGGCCGATAGATCAGAGCCGGTATCCACCACCGCTGCGATACTTTCTTATTTATTTTTTCTCGACGGCGACCCGCTCATGTCAAAATTCCCTTCCTCCAGCGTAAACTGGATCGGTCGGGGACGGTGATGACGGTAACAAATATAGCATTTTGATAAATTTTTCCACAACTGTCGAGCGTTTGATTTCTATCGGAGCGGCGAAAATAGACCTGCATTAATATTTAATGTGCAGATATTCTCATACATTCGATGCAACGAGGCTTGCAGGTCTGAGGTTGTAGCTTACATTAGACGTGTATTAAATATTGTGTGGGTAAGTTCACTGATTGTAAAATAGATCCGCCCTTCATACGAGCTCGATACGAACTTCCTTCGTATTATCTATAGGCCCGAGTCCCGGCCGTGATGTAATTCGCGCGAACGGCTGCCACTCTGATATTTTGGCGGCCACAAATTACGCGGAAACGATACCGCTGCCGGATGAACTTGGCGGGGCATACCGACGTACTTTACTGAAATACCACGTGGATTTGTGGTTATGGCAAACTAGCGTCGTGTTTGCCCCGGCAAGTTTGGTTCGAACGGTTTTGAGGGGCTCGCAAAGTCTCCACGCTGTTATCGACCCCTGACCGGAGGACTCATTTCCGTTAGTGCGTCCCCGGAAACCTCGGAGCGCGATGTCTTCACCCAGGTAAACTACGCGCCAAGTGCCATTTAATTTAGACTTTGGCTCAAGTTGGCAATTTACCAAATAGTTCGCAGCTGCTTTATACTCGCACCCCGAATTTCGCCCAAGATACAACAACCGATTAAAACTTGCGCGCCTTCGCGTTTAATTCATGTGGAAGTGAAATGACGGGGACGATCGTTATTGGAGTTTACCACTTAAATAAATATGATCTCACACTTCGATAAAAATTGGAGAGCATGTGGCTCCAATTTTTCTTTCCAATTCGTTGGGGTATCCGATATAACCGATCTGTTCCAATGTCTCTCGCCCTTGAGGAAGACTAGCGAGGAGTTTGAAATGTGAAAAGTGCAGCGGAAACCTACGCACGTACATAATATCAAAAAACTGAGATATCGTGGTCCTGGATCAGAAGCGAGCGTGGTTGATAAGTTGGCGCCGTGCAGGGGTCATGAGAAGACTGCGGAATCGATTCACTATATCACGCCGTTAGCCCTGCGGTGTTTGAATTTTTTACCATAAACGAAGCGAAGCTGTAAGAATATTTTCGCCGTACTAGGTATATCCTCGGCTGGGTGTAGGTGGCCATAAGTTTTACACCAAGTATCTACCTATAATCGCGTTGTCCGTTCCGCGCGGGGATGCCAGATCGAGAAATTCGACAAGTAGTGTAATACGTCAGCCGATATTATTGTAGAAATTGAAGGCTCATGGGCAGGGAGCATGAACAGATCTACCAGGGCATTCGATATATCATGTATACGTAAAGTGTTCTGGAAAGCGTCGGGAAGGTGGTGGGAGGAGGAAACTGAAATAATTCAACAAAATTCGAGAAAGTCTCGGCCAACTGAAATGCTCGAATTCGTCGGAAGAATAATGGGTACCTGGCGTAAAAATCAAATTTACTCGGTAACGACCGGAATATCAATGCCATCGACTTCACCTTTGTCCGGGGAAACAAAACCCGCGAGCTGGCATAAAAAGGCAACTGTTATTATGTATCGAAAAGGAGACGGGATCACTGAAATTTTGTACGGCGATCACGAATCACACCGTGCCGGGTTTTGCATTAAAAACGGCACGACGGAAGTCATATCGTAAAACCCCAGGTATTCGCTCGTCGGATGTTTTGGAACAATTATACCCAGCAAATAGCGCGCAGTCGTTTGCTTAACGTTGTAATAGCAGGTGGTCGGAATAACCCTGCTCCCCAGGAACCTTCGGGAAAGCTCCAGCGATTCGCTTGGCTGTATTTTCATCAAAATTTACCACTTACTGGTGTACGCGAAGCCGCCCGCGAAATCTTTTTATCCCTACTGACGCGTCTAAGCCAGATTAATTTGTCGAATGTAAGTTATACATTAATCCCGCTTTGATTCCAACTGCATTTGAATGGAGAAAAATATGTAAATATTTTTTTAAAACAACATTAGAAAATATTAGATCCACGTTTATCTTAACAAAGATTCTATTTCGAGTCGTTTCGAGTGGAGTTGAGTTTTTTCAACTATACCGATTCCCGAACCATTCCCACTTCTCGCCCGCGCCGTTACCGGTCCCGCGTAACAATACCTATGTGACGTAATATGTATACCCATACGGATGCTAGTTTCGACTGTATTTTAAGGATAGGCGGAAGGAAAAATAATTCAGCGGCAACGGGATAAAAGACCCCGCGTCGTTCATCATTATGCCCGTTGCAAAAAATTTCGGGGATAACATATGGTGAATAGGGGGCGTTATAAAATGGTGGTGTGTATCTGAACTCTGAGTCGCACCCCCGGGATTTTATTTTACGGTCATCCGTTGGTAATATTTCTCTGACGTTACAATAGGTGAAGGAGAAGCCGGTGCCAAAAGAGAGAAAGAGACGAAGAGGGACGACGTCGAGTATAGTTATAATTAAACCGTGTTACACGCCCATTGCCACAATCATATGTCTACCGCGAATTAACGTGGTACCGTTTTATATTATAAACAACGAACAACGTCAGGTCCGTGGATTCGCGGTGCCGACATTCGGAAAACTCCGTGTGCACAAGACTGATCGCTTCGCGGGAGAAATGACGGATAGCGCAAGTCGAGCGATGGAATCGAGGGATGATTAACCGATTCAACTTGCATCGCGAGAGCGAGCACAATATGAAATTTCAATCCTTTGTAAATTGGAATGATGAATTGTAAATCAGTCGGCCTTGAAGTGCTTTGGTAAAGCGATTGTAAAATAGTTACGCATCAAGGCCGCAGGCGAAGCAAGTAATTTCAGAAATCTTTTCATCTGATACAATAATTAGATGTTATTATTATGGATTAGCATTTTCTCGAGATATTGCGACACGACACGCAACTGAAGACATCCCTGCACAGGTTACCTGACGGGGGTCAAGTTCGCCAACTTAATCAGCGATCAATCTATAAGCATTATAGTCGTGTACACAATGGTAGCGTATGCGGTAGACACTGAATAGTTGTGTGCGATACTGACATTAGATGGATGATCAAAGTCGCGGTCGAAAATAGGCAGAAGTATACATTTACAGGAATCGTTTTTCATGGGTGAAACTTGTTACGGTCACGAGCTGTGACATAGCGCCGCGGCGTCTAGATTGTGTCCCGCTCAGCCAGGCTCTCAACTCTTCGTCTTTCTCATCTGGTCTTTTTAGATCGTATTTCAGCTGCAAAATGGGAAGTATAAGTCAGGTGTTGCGAATTTTCTCTGTGGACTGCTCCAAGCCCGAGTCCAAGCAACGCGTGAAAACGAAGATAGTTCCAGAGTTTTCCTATTCACTGGAAATAGGATGAAGATATCTCGCGTTTCGATCCGGTGCATCGACGAGAAAGTCAGGTATCGCAAGATAGTATCTTGACTTTTTAGTTTACGTCAGAGATTTTTCTCTCTATGCATTGATAATATTTTTCGTTCTACTTCTTCCGAAATTTTTCCTCTGATAGAAAATCGTGAAGTAAAAAAATAAAAGTCATCGAGTTGAACGAATGTATAATGGTTATCCTATATTCTTGAGCGAACATTCGATCAATGCGAGCAAATTTCATTGGGTGTAATTATAATTCCTTCAATTTTGGTCCATGGATTTACCGAATAAGCGTTTTTCCCTCGCTGACACAACAAAACGACTAGCATGCGAAACAAAATAAATTCAAGGGTAACGCGAAAGCTCGTCGAGTGATCGGAGAACAATGAAAAATGATTCTTTGTAGACAACCTCAGATCTGCATAAGCTCTTGCAAGCTTTTCCGCTTACTTACGGCTGAATGATTTTCCAAAGTACTGACAAATTTATAGTTGCATAACTTGGCTTTTCCTCGATATGTTCGATAGATATGTTTTTTGATTAATGCACGTACAGTTACAGCTGATATGTTTGTTGTTTTTTCAAGTATCAATGCACTTCGCAGCCTCCGACGTGTCGTGGTGATACAAATACAATGTTTGTGTGGAACGCGATGTGCGATCTATCGTTATCGGTGCTTCCGGTGGTCGACGAATCAATTAAATTTTTACTCAGAACTTTTTATGCGCATATTCTACAGATCTCGATCCGTTCGCAGGCACAATTTCAATCGAACGGATGTGACGAATAAGGAATGATAAAGTAGAAAAGAAACCGAACTTTTCTAACAAAAGAACGACACTAATTAACCGGCACGTATGGGTTACTCCGTTTCAGCCACAAAAACGTTAATTATCGTCGGTAGTGAGATTGTTGATATAGTCGATCATACGAAGAAGTATAGGGTCATATTTCGAGCAGCAACGCCGTGAAGCACGGTGCGCGATAACCATATACGCTCAATCAAGTTCTGATTATGTTTCTGCTCCAAAATTCATAATCGATCAGGTTGTTCGTTTTAATAAATGAGGTGATCAATTTCGACGGTGCTTGCCACATTTGAGGGCCGTTCTGATTTTCCGTTTAATTTTTCGCTTCACCAATTACCATCGGAACCGGTGGTTAGTAGACCGCGATTTTCGGATACCTGTATCTTTTGCGAAGCGATCCTTAGATATGATTTAAGGTCGAAACCGCGCGGCTCAGCGTCAGAACACCCACTGAGGCAACGCCGACGGCATAACACTACTACCTCTGCCACCGCGGAGGGTAGAAAACGGAGGAAAGGGAGCTGCGAGAGGGCGCGGGGGGTAGCTAAAGAGCTATGGGGAGAGGGAGGACTGGAGAACGAGGGTGAGAAGAGAGGGAAGTCAACCCCCGGATACAATTCCACCGCGCAACTCGCCATGGCGTTGTTGTTCGCTTGGCCGAATTCACTATACTCTACGGGGGGCTCCCCTTAGAAGATACATAATTTTCGCAACCCGTGGATCTTCTTCCCGCATCCACCCAACTCTCGCATCTTTTGTCCGGGGCGGGCACGTTGTCTTCCGCACCCTTTGTCACTGTTGGTCTTTTGTCGACTGCCCCCCAAATTCCGTCACCGCACCTCGGTATCGTAACCGCTCGTAATTTCTTCAGCTCACCCCCGCCGGAGGAACGGTCTTTTCCGGGTCTATGGCCCCGATGATGTGTCGGAAAAAAAGCATTCATTACTGAAACTGAAATTGATACGAAAGCTCAGTTCTCAGTAGTCCTACCACCACCCTACCACACGTACATGAAGGCTCGTGCAGATCTTTTGATGACCAAGGAAATTTATTTTTTTCGCTCAATGTACCTGATGCAGCTTAATTCGGTTTTACTTTTTTTTTCGCCTTTTTCTGCTCCTCCCTTCATCTGCTTCGGGTCGAAGTGATTATTTTTCTTTTTTTTACCACTGATATGCTATGTATATTGTATAATACACCTTACTATAGAGACGGTACCCAATAAGCTTCTTTTGAATTTTTGTTTCTAAGGAAAAATTTCTACCGAATACTGCACCTTTGAAATACTCGAGCACGTGATTTCGTTGAACAGACTTTGAAAGTGAAACACCCACGGCGCCGAAAACGATTTATCCCTCCGCGAGCATGGAAAACGAAAAAAGAATTGTAGAGACAAGAGAAAATGGCTCAACAATTGTTGGATTATTTACGGCTAATTTCTCAGCATGCTAAGGTCGAATATGAAAAAATGTTGGAGTAAAAAATGGACAAGGGAAATCATTCTACGCAGATTACGCAACGCCGTGGTTTTCAAGTTTCTGAACTCTAATTTTCTTGTTACACGTCTACCGTGGAGGTATCAAAAAGTTTAGATTTTGGTTATATACATAGCTGGCATGTTGGTCATGCATCAAGCAAAGTTGGCGGATTAAGTGAAAGATATACGCCGCAGTTCGCAGGTCGCAGGTTCATAACTTTCGTAAGTTGACAGCAGCCAGCGTTACCTTGCTCCCCACCACCTGCCCGTACATACGGCTTGTTACGAAGCGCGCCTCCTTCGGTTTTTACGACTTGGTTAACCAGGGACGATACAGGTATACCACGCCCCGTTGAGCGTGAACAATATTCTAACGATCGCCATAGTTGAACGGCTACGGTTATTAATTCAACCAATTCAGCTCCTCGCCGATTATTGGCAAATTTAATGAACTTTGAAAAATGATGGGATACCGTAATAACTCCCAACTTACGGCGCAGGTGATGCAGCTTTACAATCGTTACACGTTGTGCTTGGGCAAGGAGTGTAAAACTGCAGGAAGAGGGTGCAATGAAATCTTCTTGTGGGCGTGTAAAATTAACAAACGTGACACGAGATGCGAATTTATTCAATTTACCGGTCGACGCTCGTTGTCAGTTCCACGATAATTCCCATCCCACTCTTCCGCCATTCTGCAAACACCATCAATTGGTTCATCGATTTCATAGGGACTTGCGGTTCAATTGAACTAATTATTGAACAAAAGTACCCTCCTCATCGCCGAGTTTGGCGATCCAACACGAAATTAGGCTTGGAAGAGCGCGATTGCCGAAAGCCAATTGATTATATGCAATCGTAACTGCGCAAGTCAAACGGTGATTCGCAATCCAGCGGGAGAAGGAGCCTTGTGTCTATATAGGATGAAAATTTATCGAAGTAGTAGAGATGACCGGCACAGGCCGGGAAATACCGATAAGTTTACGTGTAGGTATAATATGCGATATATCCGTACAGTTATATGCATATAATACACGTACGCCTTACACACCCGTGCCGTGGTCGTCGACGGTGATAATGATAACCTCGGTCCCCGTGAAATATTTAGTGTCAAATCATTCGACTAAAGCTGACCTCCGGAAGGCGATAGGGTCGTCGACGAATCTTGACCGACATTTCGTAGGAGATGCGGACACTGAACGTGGTGATCGCCCTTAGAAGTGATCTTGGGAGCACAATAATTACCGGCTTATATACGATATCGATACGCGGCGCAGATGTAGTTTACATGGTTAATTGTCCCTCCTCATCGCAGTGATTGCGAGTGCAACACTCGGTGGACGCTGCCTCGTGCGCCAAGCAAGCGACGAATACCGAATGCCACTTACCGGATGGTGGTCGCCGTGACATTCTCTAGTGTGATAGTCGTAGCGTGAGGGTCTTTTACGAGACCATGGGAACTCGTACGATACGCACTCGCGCATTTCGCCAACTAAAAGCTTCACTCAAGGGTCCAGATGTCTCGATATATGCTTGGGCTGTACTGGCTTTAATCGAAAAGGTGCGGGAGAAATGGACGCGCGGAAATTCGTTGCACGTATTACGCTTTTACCGGTCTTCTAGCTCGCCATGTCTCACCCCGTCCGGTGTGCTCAGCTTGGTCTAGATCCACGTCTGCCTGTGTCTTTTATTCACTATAAGTAATCTGCTGCGGCGCGGAAGAGGCGGAAGGGATGACTGGAGAAGCGAGAAGAGTCCAAACAAGAGAGTGGAAAAAAGAATCTCTCACCGAAGACGATGGAGAGACTCGGTAGCATTTCCGCCCAAGACCGCCTCCTCGCACCGTAACCCACTAGTCGAGCACCTTTTGTTTTCTCGTAAACCACCCAGCCCCGATTTCTCGACCCTCGACCCGGCGTGTTGGTTATTTAGTGATTTTTCTCAAGTTCCTCCCCATGGTCGATATACCTAAAAAATATGATACTCGGAACAATGGCAACAGTTCATCGCGAAATTTTTTTGCCGAGCGAGATACGTGTGAAAAACATTATACCCATCGCTCAAGTTTCATCGAATAGATTTCATGTCTGGTCACACCAACGTAACCGCCAATCGCGGTATGAACATCTACGATTCTTCCTTTACGTTATTACCGATTTACTCAAGGCCGGGCTATACGCAGGTATGGTTTGCGGTTTGAGCCTTTATCGCCAATTCCGCTTCAGCGGCATCAGCCACTCGCAAAGGGTGCGCCGGAGGTTCGAAGAAGCTGGCTTAGTCGGGGATCTGTATAAAATGAACACAAACGCGGCTTCATGTTGAGGCTACGTGCCGTGGCCTCATCGCTTCTCGGTGCTTAAACCTGTGGCAGTCAGGCTTGTAAGTTCGGGGCAACGCTGCAGAGCCCCAACTCTCGGTGAAAGCGGAGTTGTAAATTTTCGATTACGCCTTGGCAAGAATCACTCACATAGCTGCGATAAACAGATTCCTGACTGTAATTTGTAATTAGGAATCGGAGGTGTAGCTGTAAGGCGCAAGGTGGTCGGCAGATAGGATCAGCGGGCAACTAGCCCGTAACCTTTTCTAACAAATACTCTCCGCCGTAACTTGAACAAATCTTGCACCCCTTTCCCCAGCTCTTTCATTCCTGCGTGTGAACTCCGCAGAACAATTACTCGGATTCACGAGGCCAGAGAATAGACTGAGCGCTTGAGGATACCAACGGGACCTCGGGAAAGGTGAGACCGCTTCGCGCTAAAAAGAAACTATCGTGGCGAACCGTGGTTCCAATTTGTTCATTATCGTTAAACTTGAGCCGTAGGATTGAGTTTAACGATACGGTTTTTCGGAGTTCTTTTTCTTTGTCAGTACAGAGAAAGAATCATAAAGCCGAAAATAGCAATCGGAATTGGATTAGAAAAAAGCTATTCGGCAAACTTGCGAGCATAATGCGGTTCGTTCGAAAATTCCTAAGCTAGTGGGGCGAGGATGAGATCAGGCGATACTGTCTCACCCACGGAAATTGGGGTCAGAATTTAGGACCTATTTCTGGCACCCCTGTGTACACGTAAAATCGTTTCAGTTTACCAGTTATTTATTTCTCTTATTTCACACTTTACCTTTTCCTTTGACCTTGGGAACCGCCTCCGATGACACCACTGGTAGCTACAGAAGCACAGAGAAATTTGAGAGAGGCTGCTGTATTATACATTCAGAAGGTTTGCGACAACCCGGGCGCACGATATACTGAATGATAATTAATTCGTTCCTACCAGATTTCGCTTGTTCCCGTCGCTCGCAAGTTTGAGTACATTATTAACAGTTTATTACATCGACGTACCACACATGTCTGCGAGCTTTTGCGAATACAGGGAGGTTCGCGTCCAGATGGATCATAAAACCTTGTCACCGAGGATTAGTGCATAGTGCACCACCTACAGACCTGCTCGCAGCAACCGATTGGGTTCGCAATAATACGCCTCAAGATTAGTACGCCCCACAAGTTTATTTCTAGCATTTCTCACAATCCGAGCGTCACTGATTTCTACCCCACACCCGGAGTTATAACGGATACCCCTTACTTCCCCCAAACATACTCCACGCTAATACCATTTCATGTATATCTTACCGTCCTATGCGAAAAAGATATCGTGCTGATTTGCATTTTCTCACACGATCTTTGCGGCAAACTTTCTCTACCAGCTCGCCTTACTTACCGACTTATCTCACCCGTTTTTCTCCTGGCATGGATTTAAGGTGCGCGATAAATTCAAATTCACCTTATTATTACTTGTAAGCTTATCAAGGATTCTTCGGAGTATTTCATAGTACCGCGAGCGGTCTAGACATTGTCATTCTTCAGCTTGTTTGAGGAACTTGAATTATTATTATTCGTTGCTTTCAAGTTGCTTACAGGTATACTATACCACAGCTGTTTGCTGCTCACTCGCGCGAAAATTCAGTTAAAACTGTCGTGTCCTTCACCAGGACGTAAATCTGTTCCATAGTCAACGTGGTCTTTCCACAAGCCATTGAGCCCCCGTAGGAGTACAAATGGTAATTCATTTATCGCGCTATAATTACCCGAGCTTCCGCACGTTGAAACACCAGTATAAGTAATTGAAAATGTTGTATTATTTTTCGCATTAACTCAAGCATGTTGCAATGGCGACGGTATTTGCGGATGGTTGTTGAAGTATCTCATACTATGACGTACTCTCGTGACTCGAGAACCATTCTTGGAAGGTGGAGGTAGCGTCTAAACTTTCACGAGTATAGACAGCTAGGTAGTTGGGTAAGCACACCTGGGATTTTCAGAGGTATACATACCTCGATCGCTTTCCGCGAAGTTTGATATTTTGTTTCAGTTCTAAGAGGCATCGCTTTCGCCTAAGTGAATTAATTCAATGAACCTGTGGCCTGTTCTACATTTCACCTCATAGTTTTTCTTTTCGCATATCGCCGATTTACGAATGCGCGACTGTAAATGCTGAGGACCGGTAGGCGATATTGAATTTGCGAAATTGATTTTCGGGAAAATTTGATCGTGTTAAAATGACATCACCGAAGACACTCAACTATCGTTCCTTCGCGTCCGTTCATCGAAAGGCGAAGAATATCATCCTTCTGTTCGAGATTGTTTGAGTATTCTCAGATTTCGGCAAAATTCGTCAAGATCAGTTGCAGGGTCTGTTTTCATGTTTAGGCAAACGATTCTCGGCGTTAAACTCGATCTCGTTATGCCCTCCGAGGGTTAAAGACAATTAGCTGAACAAACACCGTATATAATATACACACATACTTATATATATGTGGGTTTGGTAAAATAGCTTAGGCAATCCAACTTCACATAACTCGTGCCGGTCTATAAACTGTGATACGATCAATCCCAAAGCGCTTTATATCCGATTTTGATAATACGAAACACGCATGTGCCTCGGAACGGATTAGCTGTGCCTGTGGCGAGTTTGCGGGAAATGATAATTGAAACGAGTTCGTCGCGGTGATCTCTACCAACGAATTCACATCTCTATAACGGATGCATATAGGTATGTAAACGTGCGTAGATAAGTCACGCTGGAGAGTTCTGGCGATTTGATTGGAACATTTGTCGGAAGGATGCGTGCGAGAGTCGGCTCACACCTCAACGCGCTATCTAAATTGGCAGGGGTGAACAGACAACCCCAACTCCCCGCCGCAAATCTGTGCGGAATCGTTTGAAAATATATATTTGCCACAGCAGCTGATCGCATCACCGCCTCTCAATCGGCTTCAATAATCACCCTTCTCCGAACACACAGCGATCGAACCATAATTCTGCCGCGCTTACGGTTCCCTACCTGTATAGCTGCTTCTATACCTGGATAACTGAATTCGGACGGTAAAAGCGACATTGCAGTGCTTACGGGAATTCTATCAGAAACCAGACAGCCAGATGCACGAGGGTGGAAATATTGAAAGTTACCGGAGAGAAGATTAAAAGATAAATAAATAAACAGCAACAGAAATAGTTTCTTTTTCTGATCTTCTGGGTTTAATACCCACTGCTGATTACGAAATTCATGCTTCCTTGGGTCCTGCCGGATGAATATGGCTTTTTCTCCCGATCGTCGACGTGGCACCATCATCGGAGCTTTGGTAAGCCGAAGGGTTTTCTCGTGTAACTTTCGTTATCAACAGGGCTCGGTTTGCGGTAACAATCAATCCCGCGGTGTATATCCCACGAGATAGGAGATATCGCCGAGAGCAGCCGAGCAGCAGCAGCTGACTTACCGGCGGTAGAATATTTGCTCGACTCCTGGGGGAGTTTTCACCCCTTTTGCGTCGATACGAAAAAGCACCCGTGGAAAGTGTTTCTTCTTTCTTTTGGTGTAGTGGTCTCGGAGGATCTCTATCGCGATTTCCCTCTATCTTTTATCGAGCATCATTTTTACTCGAGACATGTCGAATTTTCAGCCATCGTATTTGCGATTGCTCGAGGCCAGATGGCGAGTGCCTTAATTTAGCATTATTGACGTTGCACTTAACTGCTACAGCGAAATTAACTTTCCTTGTTCATTGTTCTTGGACACGCGGTGCCTCAACTTCATCAAGCAACGCGATGAATATAATATGAATAGAAATTTGGCGTCATATACGTCTTGTGTTGGAATGATGCTGTGACGAGTAGTGGAAAGCTCGCAAACGAGAATTGCAAAAGTGCCGCAGCGATCGGTTATGCATCGTTGGCCTCACGGTCGCCTCCTTACAGTTGGCTGTACGTTCTCACGAGGGTGCTCACCTCATCTTATTCTGGGCCTTGAGCAATTCTTTCTTCCCCAGCGCACGTATTCACGTCACGCCGATATCGTTCTAGGTATCTCTCTTTGTCCTCCGCCACTTTTCTCTTTTTTTTCTGCGCACACTTTTACTCTCTCGGTTTCGTTTCTTCTATCTGTGGATATTGATACATATCACGTAATCGAAACCTAAACTCACATACCCTGCGGGAACATGACATAACCATTATCGATACAAAATCTATGTTCGATACGAAATAAATCCGACAGACTTCGGCTATAATTCATTATTCCTAAGAACGATAGATGCGCGTACATAAGTGCAGAGGTGTTTGATCACCTCGGTTTGATCCCTAAACGTACGAGATCATCGTACTCGTTTCGTCATATTCGTCCGTATTTATTCTTCAGGTCCGAGCGAGATTCTTTTTAAACGTAGAGATACGATATCCGAACGTCGCTGATCTCTATAAATGCTTGGGATTACTTGCGTGCTGGCCTAGAAAATAATCGCGCAGATATCCGGGTTCATATATATCTGCTCGGTTTCTCGTCGTATTTTCTTGTCGATTCTGACGCTCGCGATATCCATATAGATACAGAGAGATTTCGTGGAAGCGGGCCAGTCCGGTCGCGCGAGCGTGTCGGTAAGTTAGGATAAAATACTAACACACGGAAATTCTACGTGCGTGATCTTCGCTAGCTCCTTACTGCTTATGCCAGCGAAGATCACGCACGTAAAATTTTCGTGTGTTAGTAATTGTATCCTCAGTTGCATATCTCGGGCGCAACCGACTGGCCCGCTTCCACGAAATCTCTCTGTATATGTAGGTATAGCCCGAAGAGTACCACCCTTCGGTAGGGTGTGGATAGGTATAATACGTAAGTACGTACCTATAGTAATACGATAAAAGTGGAATCGGAATTCCCGACTCTACTGGTCCGTTATCCGGTAATAATCAGGTACCCAAATTAAAAAGCGTTTAACCTTTGAAAACTCTGTCCACCCTTCTGCAAGTGAGCCAGGAGATTACGGCTGCGGTAAGACAGAACGGACAGAAGTAAAATGAGCTAAAGAGCAAACGAGTTGTTGTTGAGAAATTAGGTAGACGATGCTATCAAACAAGGCACGCGGGTACGCCTGTTTAGTTTATACGAACACGGTAAGTCTTCCGAGCTTATAATCTCCATTCATAATCTTAAAATTCGTCCGTTGTCTTTTTGCCCGTAATTAATTTACTTGACTTTAATTAGTCAGGCAAAAAATACACGGTTTGTCTAGGTAGTTTTGCGGTCGCGTATGGCTGCTGCTACGGCCACCGCCGCTGTATAATATAACAAACATTTGCAGTGAAAAATTACCGTTGGGTTCGCTGCTGTGAATTTACCGCATTTTCCTCGCAGATTCTTACCCTCCGGGTCCCGGCTCGTTTTGATCGGCACAGGTGTATTTGGTAACCATTATAAAGGTCCGGGGCCGTTGCAGCGACTCGAACATCGACAAGTAACGAGCCGTTAAGAATTGACGAGCTCGATATTTTTTACCCCTGCTGTAATTCAACCCCGCCATTCGTTTTAACGTTTGGTTACATTTGGTATTCAATGCTCGGCGAACGACGACGAGATAATTCAGTGGGGGTTCCCTACATTTTTATTGTCGAAATAAAAGCGTGACTGATTTTATTTCCGACCCTACCTTTGATAAAGTCAACCGCCATCTCGAGGCCGTAGGTGTCCTTGTCGCAGTCGTCTAAAATGTGGGCGCCGATCTTCACTCCTGGGATGATCTCCTCCTGGTTCAGGCGGTCGAGAGTGTAAAGCATGGCTTCCAGGGCCTGGACACCCCCCTGAGGCATAACGGGTCCGCAGGTGACGGAGTCCTCCCTTTCGTGGACCATCATCAATCCACCGAGCACCAGGTCACCCTCGACAACGGCGCTGTGCTTCACTGGCCATTGGTTTAACGGGGAGGCAACGCGGCTGCTATTGTCCGAATCCGTTTGATTAAAGCTTAGCGAGGGTGCAGCGTTTAAATTCAGCGTAATGACCCCGGAAGTATCGGGAATGGTTTGGAGGGGAATTTCCGTAGGTAACCGGGTTTCAACGAACGACGATAGCGTATCTTGATCAACCGAATCGGTAACTGATCCTGAGCCTTCCAACCAGTTTCGTGACGTAGAATCTAGCTGAGTGGACCTCTTCGGCATGGAGCTATTCTTCGTATCGCTATTTGAATAAGTCTGATTGCTTCGGTTCCTAATTGTCTGCGAGTCTGAGGCCCCGGGAAGCTCTTTGATGAAAGCAGCATTGACACCGTGCAACAGCGAGCGTACATCTTTCTTCAAAACACTGATTTCCGTCGAGTCGCCAAATCGGGGAAGAAACTTTCGTTCATCTTCTTCAGAGTGTCTTTTGTTAGCTCCGTCCTTATATTCACCACCTGAGAACAATCGCTTCGATTCGCTCAAGATTTTTACCGTCGTCATCATTTTCTCGTTAAACGATGGCGTAAAAATACCGAAGGTATTATCTTTCGTGACTTCTGGGCCGGAAACTTTTTTGGTACCGGGGGTTTCTAAGCGGTGAAAAATTGTACCCGTATCGTACGTCGTCCTGAATTTATTTTCGGTAGATATTTCTTGCCTCCGTACATGCGGAGCCCCTACGTGAGCCACCGTTGGATGATTTCCCAGATTCGGCGGAGCGGGAGACGTCGTTTCCTCCCTATAGGTCGGTCTTTCAATAATTCTTTCTCTCGCCGTTTCGAGAGCATCTTTCGCGCTTGGTGACTCCCTCCTCTGGTTCTTTTTAGATTCTAAATATTTATTGCTCAGTCTCGCTATCAAAGATCGGCCAGACAAACCAGAGGATGCTTCGATGTGATCATTCCAAGGGGTTCCTCTTATCTGGTCCTCAATTTTTCTCGGCGTATTCGAACTATGTCCTTTACTTTGTACGGGTTGTGAGACGAGTAGCGGGTCAACGCTGCCCCGCTCTTTGCTCTCAATTTCATTCGCTGCCCCTAGCTGCCGGACGGTCTGCGTTTGCTTGTTTTCTATATCCATGTTTTCGAGAATTTTTCCCATTGATATGGAAAATCTTTCGGCGCCTACTTCGTCTTCGGAAGCTTCTTCTTTGTCTCCGACCTTACGCGAGTTTGGAACAATAATAAATTTTGACTCGTTGATAACTTCCGTCGTCAATACCGACAGACTGCCATTCGACTTGTCGCGTCTATCAATCTCATTCGGTATTTCTATACCGGTATTTCTCGTTTCATCCTTAACTGCTCTCTCGCGAATAAAGGCAGAGCTTTCATCGAAGGGGCCAGAGTCACCCTCACCGCTAGTTAGTTCGTCCGGGTTTTCCGTCTCCGACAATTGTCCCATCATTGGCCTCGTTATCTCGGAATACGCAGCGGATTGATTTGCCAGCAAGTCTGCGCTCCTTAGTGCCTCGCCGTCGGCTGCACTCCGCTCCCTTTCTGCCGGTATCTGCCTATTTCGAGAAGAATTCGTTGTCTGGTTGATATCCACTGAAATTATTTCCAGCTTTTCAACGCATCGTTCGTCCGAATGCCCGTTATTCTCCCCGAAAGAATTCTTCCCGGCTTTTCCTTGTCGAATTTTCGCCGCCGTTTCTCCGTTAAGAACGCTTTCTACGGTTTGCGCATACCTGGCATCCGCGCTTCCAATTATCATCTTCCCGTTTCCCTCGTTCTTTCGTTTTTCTCGAGTATCTCCGTCTTCTTTTAGTCCTTTGCTCATTGCATCGTGCATACTGCCGATCATTTCTTTCTTTGAACTTTCGAAGGCTTCAAATTTCCCGACTTCATCGTTCGCGGAACAGGGCTGGTTCGGTAACAAGTTATCGTTAGTGGCTGATTTCACTGGCTTCCAAAGCGATGCGACTTTTTCGAGATCTTGTTGTTCGTTGTCAAGTTTCGTTCCTTCGTAGACGTTCGTGAGTGCTAAATTATCCTCTGCGTTAACCGAGGGCAAACCACGCGGACCGTTGTCCCCAGACGTTTTTATCGATTTACCTTTGATTGGCCGGGACTTTTCCGCATTTAGCGAGATTCCAGGAAATTTCACGTGCGATGCCCCGGATAGACCAAATTGGCGAATCGTGCTTCCTGGAATTTCAGTGGAGGCGAAAGTAATGTCTGAGTAAGCAGGTTCGTTCACTACCACATCAGTGGTAGCAGCAGCATGTCCCTCGCGTCTCATATCTACCTCAACATCTGCGCGCCAAGTTGATACTTCTTCTCGGTATTCGGTTACGGGTGGTCTTCGGTCGATGTTTGAATCTGCGAGTTCGGTCTCGATATACCCGGGGTAGTTTACCGCATCCGACCCAATTGGTTTATTTTCATTGAATAATATTTTTTTTGCCCCGGAAGCCTCGACTATTCCCCGTGGGCGACCCGTTGACTCTTTGACTGTAGGTCTTTCCAATCTTACGCCTGTACTGTTTTTACCCTCATTATAATTCGGAGGGTATTCATCATTAGAATTTTCCCTCTTTACTTTCGTTAAACTGTCTCCTGCCATTGCGGCCTTTAATCTTTTACCCGTCATTTTCACATGATTTTCACGGAAAACCTCCTGGTAAAGCCAAGCCGGGGGAACAGCTCTTACCGCCGATTTTAACGGAGCACGGCCTTCCGCTCTCCGGGGACCTTGTGTCACAACGTACGAAGCAGAGTTAACTTTCGACGTCGAACGGACCTGTGGATCATTCGAGTTGTAAAAATTTTCCGTCGTCGTTGTGACCTCGTTTTCGGGTGTGGTTTGAACTAGCAGAGGCGCAGGCATGGTTATGGTGATCTTAAAATCGTCGTTATCTACCATTTCTACAGCGTTGTCGTGCTCTCTCATTTCCGGTATAGTTCGAGCACCCCTCTGCACCTGATTCTCATCCGTATACACGAGCTGAGTCTTACTTTTTCCTTTGCTTGGTGCGCTCGTCGTGACCCCTGAGTTTTCCTTCGATCGCTTCTTTGTATTTTTCGGGGAGAATGAAGCCTTTTCATTTCCGGCTATAAGTCTTTTCAGATCTTGACTGGATTTAATGAATTCAATTGCTGCCCCGGACTCTGATCCAAAATTATTGGTTTCTCCAGACGAGACTGCTTCACTTTGCGATTGGCTTGAAAATTGTCTGAGCGATCGATTTTTTAATCCTGACATATTTTCTCTCGCACCTTGAAGAAAATTTTCTCTGATTGCGGTTGCTCCGGAATCGGCCACGATTTCTTTCGCAGTTAACCTGGCATCTATATTATCTGCTTCGGGGGCGATCCTGACCTCGTTCCTATCAATTCCCAGCTCATCATTGCCAGGGTTAACTGTGCCACTAGTTTTTGTCGTAGTAGTTGGGCCGGCAAAATGGTTGGTTTCACGGCTGCCTCGGTTATCCTCGATCCCGATGATTGCACTCGCGTTTCTGTCCGACCTCAGAAGTCTGTCGTCCCCTAAACCGTTTCCCAAGATGGTCCAAATGGCCAATACGGCCGCCCAGCCTCTTTTTCGCCACATCACCTCGGTAGTAAAGAAACCATCCCGTGGATCTGGAACAGCGAAAAAAAAATTATGGGTGAGGCGTATCACCTTAAACATTTACCTGTATTCGGAACGTACTCCAGGGCTAGGTCTTGTACTCTTGGATCGTCATCTTATACGACTTGACCTGATTAAACGACAGATTTATCTATATACACATTCGGGCTTGTAAATTATAAGCCCTGAACAAAAGTAGCTATGTTGTAACCTTCGATATCGAATATCACATGCGATTATTTTCAAGAATATTTAATTAAGTCAGTTTCAGACAGTTTCTACAGTTTGATAATTAAATATTCCAATTTGTACCGTCCTTGGAATATAGATATGATGACTAACACTCACGAGATGTCGTTATGACTTCTCTGTGAAGTCTGTATAGTGCTGAGAGTATATGATTACCAACTTGCAGTTATTGACTCTTCCAACTTTGTGGTTTATTTAACTTTGTAACGAATTTTACTTTTTGTTTCGACTGTCGAATCAAATCAGACTCTTAAGAACCTCGTCGTTGCAATGGATACTGAAATTCAAGGGAACGAATCTATAGATTTATTAATTATAATTTTTAGATACACGCTTTGCAAGTTAATTACGGAGTACAGTGCACGGCATCCCGGTAATCCATAATTCTGGTTCCTACTATAAGGATAATTTCAAAAGACTTTGTCAAAAATCGATTATCAAAGACCTTTAAACAATTCGTCGACGAAGGATAGACAAATACGTCAAAATTAAATCCAGAGTCCCGGACTGATCGCATTTTTACCTCCCTCTTATCTGGACACGCGATTTTTCCGGCCGGAAGTAGAGTAACGGTGAAATCCACTTTGGACGAACCATCTATACAGAACAAATTGCATGAGCAACGTATCATTTTATATTATCACAAACTTTCCGGAAGCTGCGTCTTTGACCGGTTTGGACTTTATTTTTTTCAACAGCGCAGCGAAACCTCACGTTTTCGTTGGAGAAATTAGTACGTGAACTTCGAAAGAAACGGGCGTTCTCGCTCTCGGTACGAAATGTACTTTCTTTCCATTAATTTGTTGACGAATGATTACTCGTCGTCTCTCATCAAGTGGTCCACAACTTTTTCGAGTCATCTAATAATACACCCGAGATGAACATGGCCTCAGGTAATTTCACTTTCTAACTTTTCACTCGGGACACTCGATCAAAGTTGAAGGTAAGGACTCTCCAGCCCTCTGCGTTCAATTAAATTCCACTTCCGGTTAATTTTATCCGCACTTGACCCGAGCGTCCTAGCTCTACTGCGCCTTAAAAAGAATAATACTCTCTGCTACCGTCAGGCACCGAAGCATCAATTTTTTTCGGTCTTAATGAGCTTCTTTTATTATAGGATCCCTCTTCATCACGCAGCTGCCTTCAGACATCTCAGCCGTTCGTTGAACGTCAAAAATATTTCCTTCTCGAAATCTTTGACCGTTAAAAGCGCAAGTCAGTAATCTCATGTTGCGGATATTCTCGATACCTTATCTGCAATTTATCATGCTGGATCAAAAAAACGAGCAATCGGAAGCTATGCAGATGCTGGTGTATCTGGACCCTCGCAATTATAATTCGCGCAAATTGACTTCGGAATGTTTCCATCTACCCATAATAATGCATCTTCGTTTAGCGCAAGCTGGTACTGATATGGTGCCGCTGGTGCGCGCGTACGAGTTTGCCAACGACCTGTTTCCATAACGAACGCCTTGAGATTGATCGCCGGCGCCTGCAGGACGTGAGAGTTTGTATCAACGCCTGTACGCCACGATCTGTTCTAATCTGACGTATCTCGGAAAGATTCTTCCGCAAGCCGCGTGCCAACGGCTCCAAATTTATTTTGATCAACTCACGACTTGTGACAAGTCGGCTCCAAGACTAGCGTACGTACCTGATGCCAGTCTGGGGACACGAAATGCCGAAGCAACGACGGTAGTTCTCGAAGATCATATTTCGCTCGTCAAACTTATTTTCTTGTGTAAAAACAACCTTCAACTCCGCTCCATTACCATCCCGCTAAAATTGGCGAAGGACTAATTTTTCTTGCTTCTCATTATCATATTCTCCTCTTATCGTTATTCGAAGCTTTCATTGAATGTGGAATTTCCATCGCTCTAACTGGCGAGACGCACCAGTCATCCTCCTGGCCGCGCTTTCCGCAATATCGGACTCAAGGAAGTTTCGCTACATTGACCAATAGACTAGTTCTAGCATCCTGCGGCGCCGGGCGAGACACGCCTTCTCCCCGTGATCGAAGAGGTAATTATTCTCCATTAAAGGGGCTTGGGCCATTCGAACGAACGAGCGCAGATGGAAGGTCAGTGGAACGAGTGGTCCAGGTCGTTCTTCGCGAGGATATTTCGTTTCCAAAGAGAACCGCGACTCGAAGGAACGTACATTAGTTTATTGTGTCATTTTTTTTTTTTCACCCATTTTTAGTCGATCGATTATTGTAATTAAATCACGTCTCTTTCCTCTAGTGCCTGTAAAGCTCGTATATCGGTAACGAGAGATTATTACGATCACGTACTTTTTTGGAAGTCCCATTCACACAGCAAAAAGAAAAAGGGAAAACATACGACCGAAACGGAGATAATGAGAGAAGATTTATTCTGTAAAGATGGCGCCATAAAATATTCGATGATCACCAACTTCCGTATAGTTCGACATTCTGCACGAATAGATGCTATGGATTATAAAATCCATCTCTCGCGAGAAATTTCGCATGGTGATTATTTATACTTTTATGGAAGGATGAATAATTTCTTGATATTTTATACGTCGAATAATGATCATAGGTGAAACAATGGGATGAGATCTTACACGGTACATCGCTAAGAAAATACAGCTGAATTACCTTCACCCTCCACTATACTTTTAAGAGTGAGCTCGAGTTGCAGGTATGAGCTGTGCTAGAGTTTTTGCATAATGTATTCGCTCATTAAACTTTTATACATGGCCTGAGTCTGCAGAGCCCCATATAAACTGGGTCTTTCCTAAGATGGCGGATAATATGATCGTTAATAAATACAACTGCTACGTTACAATAAGAGGGTAGAGAGTTACAGGAAAATAATTAGAGCAATCAATTAATAACGACCAACTGGATATACATATCTGTCCGTTGAAGGAATCTTTTAAATCGGAGGGTCGTCAATCAAAGGTTAAATCTGTTTTATCTGTTTACCCCAAGCTAAACCGATCGCCTCGGGGGAAAATAAAATGTTTCGATAATGTCCTCGGAAAATTACGCTCTTACTGTAGTTGCGGTAAATGACCATGAACACAAGAGCTGACCTTTGCTAATTTATGTATTCTCCGAGTACTCGTTGATATATTTTTTCATCCTCTTTTTCTGAAGTCGAGATCCTCAGTTTTTCAGCAATCACTCACTGTTTTCGAACAGCCGTATATAAGATCTCGCATTCGTTACCTAAGACTTTGACAGTGCTGGAACCATTTTCAACTTTTTCTGCTTTCGAGTATACATTTTTCAGTTGCGGTATATTGTTCGGTTTGATTCAACCATGTACGTACGTACGTTCTCCCCGAAATGCCCATCAAGGGATGATGGAGCGATCGATTTGACTTTTCCGTTGACGTAAGCTCCTCATCCGTCAGCGCTCCTCAGTTCGGGACCGCGGAGTAACGTTTCAAAATACATCCTAAATGGATTTTTGAATTCTTTTTATTCCCACTCGCACAAATATGTCGTCAATGAGATCTACTGGGGATTTCTTGCCATTTTATGGCACGCGCACAGACGGCAATTTAATTTTTTGTCTCGTAAAGATTGAGACGCGTAACTATGCGTACGTCATGTTCGTGATCTACAGCCGTCCTAGTTTCTCGTACGGCATGCGATTCTCTGGCGACAGACATTATGGGAATATCAATAGCTAACAATGCGTAGATTTGCTCCTGACCTTGAGGCGACAGCGTCGAAAGTCGAAACGCCCGCCGTCGGGAGAGGAGGTGAGAGCTATCGGAGAAGTTGAGCTTAAAAACATCTCGTGCCACTTACAAGTCTCATGTACCTAAGGTTTACGGCCGATTCTTGCCGTACCGAAGCTATCTTGAAAAGCTCGTAAAATGTCAAACAAAGTTACAATACCTGCAGGACGGAGTAGCGCAGAGCAGACGATGTCTCTTCGAAATAGAGACCAGGTTCGGGATGCTTGATAATCTGATATCTGCAGTATCAGTATTGCAGATGAGTGTGCAGAAGCTATGGTTACGATTGTAGGAATCGGAGCGATAATTTTAATCTTCTCATTTCCTAGGAATGATTTCGTCATTCTTAATTACCCGTGATGTAATAAGCGTACGTGCGTGTCTGTTAGTTGCAGGTAATTTGGGTAACTCGGAATTGATTTCATTAATTTTCAAAGTCGCCTGGAGATTCACCTCAGAGGATGAAGGAAAACGGATAACGAATACCTAATTATCTGCGCATGAGAAGGCGGTGTTCAATTATAGAGGTGGGACAAGCAGGTACTCGGAAACACGTTATTCCCTTTTCGGTATCTACCGAAATTATCTGGAAAAATGGGTTCTCTGAGGTCGTATTGAGCGCCAACGAAGAATGGTTAGTGCGAATGTGCATGCCGCCAGCCTTCACATTGCCGCATCTTTTGACATTAATTTCGCGTATCGCGTTCGCAATAATCGGAAATTAGATCCTGTACTTGAAGTATTTTGTCGACTTGTATCACGCATATCAAAATGCAAGCTTAACCGTATTTGGCTCGTTTCGCCCTTCCCACCCCTATGCACGTACACCATCTCCATAGGTGAGAGGCCCAGCGTCTCTGGACCTTACCTCGACTCACGATAAGATTTGATGGATCATTGCCTCGAAGCATGGCATCCGATCGTGGATTCGAGCACTTCTGGATCCGATGTTGCAATATTGATCAAACAAACAGTCGTAAAGAAGGGGCATCCCAGTGGTCCAGAGACAACAGGTGGCGGCTCGTTCAATTTACCAAAATACCCCTCTCTCCCGCCATATAGTGCCTCCCTAACCCATACCGAGTAACTAAATTACCCAGGTCCGTCCACCGTTTATGTCCTGAATCTGCACTTCGACCAGCCTTCCCCCCTGCTTTCCTACCCCCTTCCCTGCTTTCACCCTTATCGGCCTTATCGTCCTTTTCCTCGCCTCGGACCACCTGCTCTTCCCTCTGATCGCTTTTTTACGTGTCAAGGTACGAGTATAAAGCTCAGAAAGAACGGCAATCGTATTGGTTCGTGCACCGCCGTCTTCCTGGGGTATTTTAGTTTTAAGTTATTTGTTTTACCGTGTGATAAAATTGAGCGGCGCAAGCGGGATCCGTTGCTCCAGATCCCCTCGATGTAACACTTGAGCAAATTTACCTTGTATGTACGCGATATATGCGGGACAGTCGTCCAAAGGAGGTACACCCGCCTCGCACTCTAATTATGCTATGTGAGAGAGAGGAAGCGTTTCGGGATTCCATTTTTATCTTACATCTACCTCCCACGCGCATAACGACGCACCACTTTTTGCGCGACGTACGACAAACTTTTTGCGCACACCTCTTCGTATACCCATTCCACTGGCTACGGCAATAACTGTTGTTCTTTTTTTGTCGGCCAAAAAAATCCGCTTTTCCTTTCTTTTGGCCTTCTGCCTCACCGCTAACTTTTACCATCTTTTCACTTTTGTTGGAATTAAGGGAAATAAAATCAAAGACAAATAAACAAGATTTTACACACCGCCACAAATAATCCACGAATCCTCGAACGCTCTGGAAATTTTACGCTCTTTTGATCTGTGTAGCTTGGATATTATTTTGAGAGACTACGTAGGATTTTCAAAAGTGTACTATAGGGCCTGCGGCCCGCGGCCATTTTCTACGGCGCTACGGCGTGCGTATTAATATGTTTAATTTGTTTTTACTTGTGATAATTTCGCACGAATACGATTATTGCGTCGAACTAACGGTACGTTATCCAAAGAGGAGAATTCAGATGGTGGCCATCCCGCCGCGGTTCCGATTTCGTCGAGAGAGGCGAACGAGTTTTCATTTGAGCATCAGAAGCACGGGACCCCGAGATCATCGATCATGCTGAAACGAGACAAAAATATCTATAGAATCCATAAACTGATATCTACGGCTAACGATATACTCGCGATCCGCGTTCAGCGATGAGCGTCCTACGCGAACATCCGAGGTATTCAACCATATAAGGTATTCAAGTTCAATTGAATTCCTTGGGCCCCCGTTCGTCACGATCGTAATGACAACCGACCCTTTGACCTTCACCCGCGTATACCTACATACTATATATTATCATCGCTTTTAACGCGAGTTCGCAAGCCTGGTCTGTAAATTTAAAATCGGCAAGATAACAACAGAGATACTCTTCACTTAACTATTTACATGCGACAAACATCCCTCTTCCAGTCACCGTATTACTCGGGTAGCGGGGAGAAACTCACTGAACAGCGATCGCAATTTAGGCCATGCAGGGTGGTAAAAGTACCGAGACAATATGCGCAACCATCTAGGTATGACAGCCATAGTGCATTCTAGGTCACGTGACCACAAGTATCCACGCGTCTTCGTATTGAGCGACAATTCAACTCTCCGATCCGACTATACTTTATTTGAGTACGTGGCATAGTTTTGCACTACGCTGCAGTCCGTGACGACGCGAGCTCGAGTCCTTTCCTCCCCGATACGTACGCGTCACGTATTTTTAATCGGCGTAATGTCGTTCACTCCGTCGCAGATCCAGGCATCCCGTCGTTGGTTCAACTTGGATTTAATCTACGACCACGAAGTGCAAGTATTAGCGAGTAATTTTTTACGGTCTATTGTAAGTAAATTGAAATATTTGTATCTGAAAGAAGGAGGCTGATGAGAATGAGAATGATCAGAACCCCACCGTGTAGACGCTTTGTCAATGATTTCTTTCTAATTAGTGAACATCATCGCAACCGATTCCAGGAACGTGGGCGGAATTAGGGCCATGCTTGAAAAGCATGATATTAATTATCACGCTATGTCGTATGAATAGCAATGATATTAATCTCCATAATAGCCCCGTTCTAGAGTGCAGAACGACCCGAGGAGTGGATGACACAGCAACGGGAATTTAATTACATAGTCGTGTCACAGTTATGTCGTTGATAGAATCGAGGTAGAGTCTTGATCAGATCCGATGTTATCACAAGTCACCTGAGTCCGCTGAAAAGTTGTTCCCTAAAATTTTATCTGTCCCGACTCATTGTCAGTCTGCCGAGTAGGGATAAGATTATTCCCCGTACTCGCCGGATCCGCGAATTCGTTGATCATGAATTTTATCAATTTCATAGCTAGCTAAAACGTCACTTGCGAATATGCGCCGCAACGGTGGAACATTTATCTTCAATCAATGTATTTCGCCGGACTATTTGTCCATCGTGCACATCTCCCTGCAGCGACAGAAGCGGAACCGAGGGGCCGAGAGCTACTCTGAGGTTGCGACTAACGAAGTGATCGAATACGTGTGCCGATGAAACTGCTGCTAGTAATTTCCGATACGCGGTCCTATGCGACTCGCTCGCCGCATAGGCTGGCGCGGGCGGCATGCTGACGTGAACCACTCACCTGATATTCGCCAGTGCCTAGCTAGTTTGCCGCATAAAACGTACGTACGTAAGCCATTATACGAACCAGAGGCTTGTGTTGTCCCTGTTAACGTGTTCACCGTAGTGTATCTGCTCTTTGTGTTAATTTTGACGCTGTATCTCGGTAATATATGAGACAGTCGCACCTGCGGGAAGCGAGTCTCATTCGCGAACAGGATGCCGGGTCCTCTCTTTTCTCGTTGTTGAGCCAAAATTATGAACACGTGACGGGGGATTTAACAGCTTGCAGTTGAAACACCGGCGTTGAGCGTCCTCGATAAGCCCCAGTTCCGCGAGCGTGTCTCACCGAGGACCGCGGCAATTGGCCGATATAGGTCGGTAGACGCCCTCGCGGAGTATGCCACTCAAGTGCCGACCAAACTTATCACATACCGCGTGCTAAATTAAAATGAATGGATGTGCAACCGCGGCTGACTCGCGATTCATTCGAATCGTTGTCACTGCGATTCCAGCAGCGAGAGGTGGTTCGCGCTGGCATACGTTACTTCGAATGAAGCTGACACGATAAACTTCTCGTGACTAAAAGTTATATATAGCTTCGTAGAATAAATATCATTCTCTAAAAGATCTTACGACCCCCATAAATTCTTGTATTTCTTTGAATGCACACTATTATAGCCCCGTTGTCCCGGCTGCCACCATCGTTTACCAGAGGCGACTATATCTACGGATGATTCTCATGCCCTGAGGTAAACGTCGGACACGCTCTGCAGACACGGTAACACGCTAAAATAAGTCACGTATTGGTTCGCTCGTGCGACGTTTGGTTTTATTTATTTATTTATTTATTTGTTTATCGTTCACTCGATGTCGTCGACTGACATTAGCTTCGTCGGAAGGCTGCGATAACGAATGACAACACCTGATAACAGCCCCAAAAGTATTGCTCGAGTACTTTTCGAGAGAATTCTGATTCCGATGCCGTCAGATTGAAAAAAAAGGAATCATGATTTGCTGAGCATGTTAATTGTTTATTCATTCTAGCACATCGTTCAATGGTATTCGTTGGATAAGAAAAAAATTGCGCCTAGCTGCTAGCGTGGCATTGAATCATCAACGCCCGTAGATCTCCAGAATAAAGAAAATTCCATGTCCACGCTGGCTCTTGAAGCGGAGGGTGACGTTACGGTTTCCTGGACCTCCACGGGTGATGGAGGCGTAGGCACCGTTGCCGTTGGTCTTCTGGTCCATGGCTCGTACCAGGCTGATCGTCTGGTAAGTACTATCGAAAGCGACCTCCGTCGTAGTTACCTGTAGCCAGGAGCTTGACTTTTGGACAACCTGCGGAGGTAAACGGGCTCTCGTTAGAAAAAGTTTCCAGCGTTGGATATGAATGGAAAATTAAATGGGCGTGGTATGTATTCACCTGTTGACGAAGGAGGTAATCGCCGTTTACACGAGATCCAACGATCAAATTATGGGAGACGTTGGCAGCTTTGCGATCCAAGAAAACCGCGTTGGGTGCGGATTCGATGTACGCACTGGCGGCGAGGGCCACCACAAAGAGTGAACCGATCAGCGTTTTAGTCAGCATTGCGGTATAATTATTGTAATTTCAATATTTTTTAATATTGTATAATGTGCAGAGAAAACACGTATGCGAATTACTTTCAGACAAACTGAATCAACCGTGCAACGTCTGCTCGTATATTTATACCAATCAGTTACGTACCCCGAGTGTCTTATCTTGATCGTGCACTCAGGTGGAGATAACGTCTTGTTATTTCCACCGATCGCCAGAATTCTGCGAAATGGTTCGGTCGACACGTTTACATGACGGTACGCAATCGTAATTCGTTCAAACTTCCCGATTGATATCGGAAGTTTCAAGAATCTGATCATAGATCGATACGATTTGCAATCGCGGTGAAGTCACGGAAAGTAACCAGCATTCACGATACACATTCGGTAAAACTTGAGACGAAGCCTCCAGCGGCGTTGTCGATAAATCGGCGTTTCTCAAAAGACACCAGCTGATCGGATCGGTATCTCGTTCGATAATTATTCCAATGATCGGTCAATCGATGCGAAACCAGTGATTCACGAATTCCGGAATTAAAACAGCATCTGCGTATACGATCAGTCTATTCAGTGCTATAATATATTGTATTTGCGCAGCTTTGTACTACGTCATTTGAATAGCGCCTATCCGCCGTTTTCGGAGATTTTCTTTCTCTTCTTGCCTTGAACCCCTCGCAGAGTATGTTGATCATAGATTAAATAAGGGATAAAATTAATAACGTTCGGGCAGGCAGGGTACCGAAGGTCGCTCTAAAAGCTGGAGTGTAAGCCTCGAGGGGAAAGTGACAATGAAAATCGTTTTAAGAGCGCTGAGCAGAAAGGGCGCGTACGTGCCTATGTAATCTAAAGTCGTGAAATTTTGTTTTCAAACTTGATGCATTTTTTAAGTGATAAGCTCATTTTCGGGTGGGTGTCACTTTGTGAGTACCGTAGCGCCTGCGGATCCGATGTGGACAACCTGGTCCGTATTTTCTTGAAATTTATTCAGCTCCGTCAACCCTTGGAGGGGCTGTCGCGTGTCGAGGGAAAATGATAACGCTCGAAATTTCATCCTCTAACGTCGAGAGGTCATGATAACCACGCTACTCGCTCTGCAGCGCCACCAAGTTTCCGGGCTGACATCCATTAATGGAGGATTCGTCGAGCTATGCGATAGAACGCTATAAATTTCATGCATGTGGGCGAGGGTAAAAGTAGAATGGACCGAACGAAAGAAAACTGATGAAACGCGATGTAAAAAATGGCGCCTCAAGACTCCTTTTGATAAAAGATCTTATTCAACTGCCAAATTCTGTGGGTAGAATAGCGTAAGCTCCCCGAAGCTTGTAATCCAAGCAGAGAGAGTTTCACTTTACGTTTGATTTTTTGAAGGACCGCCGAAATCTTGTGTTCGACGTTGGAATGGTGCGGTATAATTTTCTCAAATCAGAGATGGCTGTACTTTCACCTTGAGACCTTACCAAAATTTGTATGCTGCAGAGCGCGATATTTTTATTTATCAATCGAACGCTTTCCTTCCGACTATAATACCATTCTGGACGCTGGAATGATCTTTTTCGGAGTGATCTATCCAGAAAAATGAACTAGAAATTCAAAAATCTTATGGTAAGCAAAAGAGGTGTAGTCTTGCGGATAAGCTAAGTCGACTTTGAGCCCTTACGTGAGATTTCGAACGACATCCGTCTGGGCTTGGAAGAAATCTAACACCTTTTTCAATTCTTTGCTTGCCAGTCCCGCGCTTCCTGTTCAAGGCCTACAGGGCACCACGACCGCCGCCTCAAAAATCCCCACTCCTTCGGTAGATGACACCGTTACGAAAACGTATAGGGGTAGATATTACGTGGCACGAGGGTCGTTACTGTTGATCGACGCATTCTGCATCCTTAATCGGGCTAGATATGAATTCCGCACTAAATCCAGTTTAAGTACTTCGATTTATTGTCGAGCACCCCCAACCATGTGTCTCAGTTTTCAAATCACGTGCTTTATTTTTGAAAGAGAAGGCTGACCAGAATATTTGTAAAGCGTGCATAGCGTGACAGTTTTCCACCTGTGCGTCAAAAAGAATAGGAAAATCTTCGTCATCCAGAAAGCTTTCGAACGTGTTGAAAAAACATCAGAGAAATCTAGGCTAGAAAAATATCCTCGATGTTCGTACATGGGACGAGATTTTGTAGGGGGGTGCCTCGATTTTAAAACTTCTTAGCCATTTTACCGTCATTCCTCTGAATAAACCCTGAAAAATTTTCACAGTCCGTGGTCTTTTTTTTTATTTCCTTGCTCGATTGAAATACTAAAAATCACAGATGCAAAGTCTAGAGTCGTGTTGAAAATAAAATTTTGACCGCTTTTTCGAAGCGAGATGTTTTGCCTCGGAAAAAAAGCACATCTCACCATGTCAGCAGGAATACGCACTCGATAAAAAGCTTTTACCGACATGCCCGCTCCATTTGTACACGAACATCACGTATGTTTCACACCCTCGCGACAAGCTATAGTATCGAATTCGCACTGCGAGGCGGCGCAATGCATTCCAGGTTTCCCATCCAGGCATCAATCACATTATCGCCTTACGCCGATGTCACCCATCGACGAAAGAATATCTGATTAAGTAACCGAACACCCCAGGCGTACCCTATGCTTGTCGTGGAGTAACGGGGCATCTAACGGGGAGTGCTCAATTTTATATCAAGCGACAGAAGATGCACAGTGAATCTGTCGCAGAACCAAATCGATCGGTCCGGTCGAACGAGGAGATGAGTTGAACATACAATAAACATACGGTGAAAACACGTTTGTGAAACATTTCCAGTTAGACCGAATCAATTGTGCAACGTTTGCACTTGTATATCCATACAATCAGTCATACCTTGAGTGCCTTATCTTGTTCGTGCACACAGGTGGAGATAACGCATTGTTGTTTTCGACCAATTTTCTAATTTTTCCGCAACGTGAGCTATTACACAGCTTACGAGAAGACAATTGTGACACACCAGGTCTCTGAATGCAGAGCAAAAGCCGCTATCGTTACGAATGGTTATTCATGTTGAAAATTCACATGAATTTGATTAAATCCCCACCTATACGCCTGTCAAACGGACTCCCACTTCTTGCAATCGCGTTTACCATCGATGAATAGCAGCTGTACGTGGCCAGATTTTAAAAATTATCGCTTATGCAAGACCATATTTATCTCAACTTGTGCTCGTGCATTATGCTATTGCAGGTACAGGTTCTGAAATGAGGTTCGCGATAAAAATAGTGAAACGAATCGCGAGCGGTGTAATACTCGAAGCTAATTGTGATGCAGCGCTCACTTGGCAGTATCGTGCTTGTGCAATACAGACGATTGCAACTTATTCAAGTTCGAGAATCTCCTCGGGGACGGAACTCCGAACGAACTTTTACGGAATACATATATGCAGGCACGACGGCGCATCTTCTGGGTCAATATAAAGTACGGGATCAAAATGAATTTGGCCAAAGTTAATTACGAGATAGCTGTATACTATACGAGTAAACCAATTTCTAAAGACTGATATTAAATTTCGTGAATACGAGCCAGAGCCTCCAAATTACTGGTAACGCAGTGGCCGTTGCAGCTCGACGGATATAAAACTGCGCAAGTAGATTGAACATATATCCGGGATACTATTTCACGGGAATTATACAGGATTCGGCTCTGTTTTATTAAAAACTGGTAATACTATTTACTAACTTTATGTGTTCTATTTTTGCCCTCATACCTATACATATATTAACAGTTTATTGAAATTATTTGCCGCACGCGTTGAGAAATTTTTCGAAACTATCAACTTAATTGATCTGTCTATCGAAATAATAGATCAGTTATCATCAATTTTTCACTTTTCGGAGTGGAAAAATTAAGATATCTCGATAGGTTTCAGCCGTAGCCCAATTTGGTCAACGGATTCGTGTCCCTGAGGTCAAAATACGACAGACAAGTGTCCTACGATCGATTTAAAAAATACTTCATTTTTAGCACAAAAATTGAAAAAATCCAAATCCAAGTACCTTAGATTTTTGTCGATTTTGGGCTAAAAAATCAACATTTTTTCAAATCGATCTCAGGAATCTGAATCCGCTAATCAAATTGATCCATCATTGAAACGATCGAGTTATCGCCAATTTATCGCTCTATAAAGCGAGAAAATGAAGATATTATCTCGATTCGTTTTAGTCGGAGCTTAATTTAGTTGACGGATTCGCGTTTTTCACATCAAAATGCATGTAAGGAAACAACAAAGACCCCGGGAAGACGGAAGCTCAGGAACAATACTCTGTATTATTCGGCTCCTGCTAGCAGCCTTCCCTCTGCCTCCGTATAAGCTGTAGATATCATAAAGGGACTCGCAGTATCATCGGATTCAAACATGTCAACGCCAATGAAACGCCGTACACTAACGACACGAGTAAATATTTCGTCCACAAATACCACAAGTCACGTCGAAACGGGTAAAAGCATTTCTAGTTTCACTCAGCTGTATCTGTAGTTGAACCGAGACTTATACTGTGCTGCCATTGTAATATGCATGATGTATCATACATCTGTGTAAAGACAGCCCTGTAATTTTATTACACGCTCACTGCCTCGTTCCGATGACTGAAAATTTTAGCTACCATTGAAGCAATCATGCGATCAAGCCATCTATCTATCGCCATCTTATGTTTGGAGAAATCCATCTGATTCACGTCTTGTTTATTCTCAGAATGGGTTTTCCAAGCAGATTTCGACGGGTAAAACAAAGCAACATATATACCGGTATCCTTGTACGTACGTATACCGTGTCGCATTCGCAACATTACCGTGTCATTCCCCGGAGTGCAGTGAAACAGGGCAGGTCAGATAATCTGCAGCTGTATCCTTCCGGGGACGAAGCGGTGTGTAGTGTACGTTTCGATCCCTTGTGTACATTGTATGGTCAGACACTAGTTAATCCGGTTCGTTACGGCGTAGCCCGAAGCTGCTCTTGTCGCATTCCATTAGAGCGCGAGGATGAACCCCCGACCTCTACGCGAGGTAAGCGGTAAGCATAAATTGACAACATACTTCATTCCTATATGATAATTATTTCTGAATGGAAGAGAATACGTAAATTTTGACCTGAAGAACCGAAAGGGTGGTGATGTTTGGCGGGACCCTGTTCGGGATTTACGATCGTAAAAAAGCCAAATAGCCGGCAGAAGTGGAGTTCAAAAGCCATGCACACTTGATCGCGGTGGCAAATGGTGTCGGCGACAAAAACCTTGCGGCTGACGTTGTGCAGGCAAGTTATCAAGATTGATGTGGAATATGTATCGTGGGAATGACCGACCTTGAAACATAATCGAATCTGTACTAGGTGCAAGAGCGACAAGATCAAATAACGTCGGAGGTGGTGCTCCGCTCATTCGATCGGGAATTTATTTTTCGTGTTGGAAACTTTATTATTTTTTTCTATAGTCGGTTGAGATACGAAGCGAAATCGCCACGTATCTTCGAAAATACACCGCAGCTGTTCTCTTCTTCATCCACTATCTACAGTCCTGCGATTGTCCCGTTGAGGATGAAAAATAACTCAATTATCATGGTGAGTAGATTAAATATTTGCTTTCTGCAAGTCCAACTATACCCTAACTAATGGGCAACGATGACCTCGGATTAAACTAAATATTCCTCGTCCGATTATCATCTTCGGGTGTAAACGTACTGTAAATTGATACAATATATAGCTGCTGATCGATGTCGTGGTGTGGCGTCGTTTACGCACTTACAACGGACCACGACGATATTTCACGATGAGGTATGGCTCGGTTACGCACACATTGGGCCACTATATTTTCAGGTAGCAAATACCGATGATATTATCGTAAAACCAACTTCGATAAATTATCGTACTCTAGGAAAGAGCGGTCAGGCTAGGTTGTGCGTGTGCTGAATTTGATATTAGCTCGCTGTGCGTCCGCGCAGCGTTCCCCTTTCCATCGACCCCATCTTCGCGATATCCCTCTTTTTCTCGTCAGCGCGCATCTCTTTCTACTTTCCGTTGCAGATGACAAACAAGGAAGTCTTATACCTTCCAATTTCCTTGCATTAGACCACATCGCACGCGACACCCCCGTAAGTAACGTACAAGCAAATACGTTTTCACTGTTTTTTCTCGTTAAGACAAATCGGGCTCATTTGTCCGGAATACGAAAAACCTCTCTCCCCCTATCACCCTTGTCACATTTTTTTTTCATTTACCAGGGAATGAATTTGATGAATTATTGAAGATGCAACGGAGAACATTGAAGGCTGTATTGAGATGCTATCTCTAACGGAAGATCGATATCGGGGGTAATTGGTATCGGTTTGCAAATGTTATTTTCTACCGACAGGTCTAACTCTCTACAACCTTTTTGGTGTTCAGTGGCAGAATTTCAGGTAACTGGGCGCTACAGCGGGACCAAAGGATGACCATAATGATAAATTACGCCGGTACGAAGATTACAGGTTGTGTTTTCAAATCCTACAAAAAAAATTATCCATTCTGATTGATTCGTGTCGAGATACCAGATGCGAATCACCCCTCGTAGTTACCGCTCTGTCACACGGGTCATGACGGTAGTGTGCGAACTGAAGATGTGGCTGAACTGAAAATTCTATAACTATAGTCATCTCTTCACGATGTCACCTTTCGATGGCCTTCGTCAGAATAGTCGGTACTTGAATCCTGGAGATGGGGTTCGGTGCCGCGTGCGCGAGGTCTTGTTAGTCAACTCCTGCTGTGTACATTGAAAACCGATAAAATAAAGACCTAGGGACATATCAGCGCGACTCTTAGAGGCAAAAGCATTAGCGAAGAAACCACTCGATATATCTAGATACCCTGAGGTTCAAGCCGGGCCACGAATTAGAGTAAGCTGGACACGAAAATGCTTTCTGCTATTCTGCACGTTACACAAGAAATAGCATAATAATAATAACAATAATAATAATCATAGTAATAATAATAATAAAAAAACTTACGGCGTAAAGTCGAGGCACGACCTATGGGGATGGCAAAAATGTGGACGCGCGGACAGAGATGGCGGTGGATGGAACTGGAGGCCAATTTTTCAATCGACTATAGCTGATCGCGCGGCGGCTTTGAGCCCGCAATTCCTTTTGGTATTTTTTTCGGGGGTGTCTAATCATCTCTTAAGGCTCTACAAACTCAATTGTTCATTCCATCGCAAGTCCCCTTTTTAGGTCGCCGCGTGGATCAAGAACATTGAATGCCGCTTGAGAAATTATATCTTTCGTCTCCGCAAATTTCGGTATGCGGTAATACCGTGGGCGTCTGTTCGATAACGAGTGTATATAAGAAATTCGCATACATTTGTTCTGGTATTTTCAATCTTATTCTGATCTTTCAAACGATGCGTAGCATTAATCCCTTGAGCATGCAAGAGCGGACAGAAAACGTGTGTAATCTCGGTTTGAAAGACAAAAAAGTAATTTGTCAGTGTCTCGATCCGCAACGGCTGGAATTTTACTCCTAAGTCTACGCGACGGATGCTCGACTGTACTTTGCTTTTATATCAGCTATATACAGCAGCCGGTTGTAACAACCGATTCCGAGACTGCGACATTTTCATTACGTTTCCATATACGTGAAAATCCGTAACTCAGCCCCAAAGCGGAAAGAAAATGATAGAGGGGAAAAAAGCACAAGAAAAACAGATGAAAGCGGCTCTTATCTCCCGTATCTAGGGCTCCATGACTTGAACTCGCTTCTGTCACTTGACGCACGTTTTGAATTTGTAAAACCTCGACCGCCTTTCGACGATTTTCCTGTTTCAGCTTCCGTAACTTGCCTATTCTTTAGATTATTTTTATTTCCTCTTATTCTTTTTCCCCGCGAATTCCACCTAAACCCTAAATCTCTTTATGCATTTGGAGTAAAACACTTCGGTAGATTTCATATTTCTCTCTACTTTTCAAAAGAGAAGTTCGGAGTTGATTATTTTTTCTTCCCGTCTCGGGAAAAATTGAGAGCTGAAATAAAGGCAAGGTATATATGTATAGGATTCTCGATAGGGGCAGTCTCTCGTCAGTCCCTACAAGACGACGGAACTGAAACACGAGAACAATCATTTCTCGGCGTTTTCCATTGTGAGTTATTTCTTTAATTATTCCCCAGTTTCAGGTTTGCAGACGACAACGTATTCTTTTCGTAATTGATACGTTCAAGAAACACAAAACGATCTGTTCTGCGCGTTACAATGATTTATTCCCTTCCATTTCTTGTTAGATCGTTTGCGAATCTAGGTACAAAGTAATAGTCTGTCGCACTCGCAGCAAACAATGAGTCAGCCGCGAACCCCGGTGGGAGTCAGCCTTTTAAAAATATGAGTCTTGCAAGATCAAAGTCCCAAGTACAAGTCTCCCTGGGCAACGCTTGCTTTTGATTGGAATCAGAGATATGTATATAGTAATCTCTGAAATCCCCGGCGTATAAATAGCAATTTAATATTATCAATCGAGTTGTTTCATGAGAACCAAATCATCTCGCGATGAACTGAAAGATTGTTTCCCGAGTGGGCGTCAAAGCTAAAATTGATCTTGGGTGCAGATCGAAAAACAAGTCAAGACAACCACGATAAGATTTCGAGAAAACAATTAGTTTCGAGCGAACCTTGCTTCCGTAGTATCCGCACTTTTACGGAGTTTCATGTATACTCTCGTTACGTCATCGATCGAGCTTGTGAATTTGGCGTGTTTCTACCGGAGATTACAGCAGCCTGTACATGTACACAATTAAGGGCATTCAATCGCGAAATATCGCGTCGTAGACGAGCACATTTCACCGGCGATTGAGGTGGTGATTGAGGTATAAAACGCCTCCTGTAGGGATTCACTGGAAACGGCACTGTTACCTCCGAGAAAAGGAGTTGGTGAGAAATTTTGCCCCAACTTTTTTTTGAGCAGTAAAATTTTCGCTGTACTCTTTCCATTGTAATTTAAACGGTAGTCGAGCTCGCATCGTGCATGTGAGTTTTACGTGCGCACCAACAGCTACTTATGCCCTACCCGTAATATTATACCGTACCCCCCGTCTCCGCCGCATTTATCTCTTCAATCAATCGGGGAAGGAAGCTGACGGCAAAAGAGCCGTAGAGGTTGCTGATTATCTTGCGCGCCATTCCTCGGAGAGCTTTCTCACCCACGGCGTTGATCCGCGTTCCGTGCGAAAGCCCCCTGCGAAGCTCTCGTACCTTTCATGGGATACCGTGCGGCATTATATTCGTGGCGTACAAGTTACGCTCCTCGTGCGATGATTTGTTCGCACAGATTTTGGATTTCGGTCAGCTGACGGCGTAGCGCATGCAAGTATCATAAGTTCGAGGGAGGGTAAACCCTAGTAGGCCCGATGCCTCACAGCTATAGATCCACCGATGACTTCGGCCTGATTTAATGTCTGTCAGTCGAGTGCGGCGGTGCGTTTTATGGCATCTCGCTCCGAAGACGTATCGCAGTGGATACGATATACCTATACGTATAAGTATATGATGAGCGATAGGCGAAAAATAGCTGTCTGAAGGTCTAATGCGGCGCGGTTTACTTTACGTGAAAACTTGGTCAATAAATAATTTCATAAATATCGGTGAGGATCTTTGCAAAACTTCTTGAGTCAGTAATCTGCTGCTCCGAAAGGCAATGTTTGCGCTTTTATTTTGTTTCCGTCGGCGTTTTACCTATATTAGGTAGAAAAAAAATCACGTCCAAATATTGCGTGAGTGAAAATGAAGTTGGGTTGATCGATTCATTTCTTTTTGTATATTCAATGGATTATTAACAGTCCTTCGGGATCCCCCTCGTTGGTTCACGCACGGAGATACGTACGTTTTACCGCATTCACTCAGGTTTCTAATTTTGTTCACGATTGAATTTCAATTTTACACGTCACTATTTCGCCCCTTGGTCCAGCGTCGTTAGAATCATTGAATATTATAGGGCGGTATCGTGGGGCCATGGTTCGAGCTGTGTTTTGTACCGTTCGGTAATAATTTTCCGCTACGCGGCGCGTTGTATTTATTACATTTTGGACAATGCCATTTTCCGATGACAAACGACCACCACCAATCACCATCGAAAGCACCCTAATTTAAAATTACCCGATCACTCTTGAAATTCTGTCGAGCGTCAATCATGGGAATCGGATCGGTCGTTCGACGATGCTGTAGGGTAAACGCGTTCGAAGCCGATCGGACTGTAAAGAATGAAATTATGTACCCGCGTCGGCCACCGATTCTGTCGGTTTTTCGACCGTTTTCCTGTTATCACGCCCAGATCTTTGGACGTAACAATTTTGAAAGATCCTGCGCAATGTCGAACGGTGGAGGAGGACGAGAACAATAACTCCATCAGACGGGGTAAACGTACAAAGTGGTAACACCTGGCCCACCCTTCAGCAGCGGATGAAATCAATGCCGTTGGGTTCGCCAGGTCTCGGTCTCGGTCTCCGTCTCGGTTTGGCCTCTCAGCTCAACTATCTATTGTCGAATGAATCGCTGGAGTTTCCATTCCAATTAATGACCGTAAGCTGATATTCTGCGTTCATGTATGACGCCACCGCGTACAATGGAGAGTTGACCGATAACTTCCGAACTGAGGCAATATATGGCTGCGAACTCTCGCTCACTGCTTCCCAGCTGCAGCTGCAGTGGCATATATGTAGTCGCATATGTATTTCATTTGTTACTCGTTAGACATCACTGCACAGATCGTCGAAGACGAAAAAGAAGAGACGTCGAGACTTTCGGCGCGTTATATACGTCATCTTTTCACGCTTCGCACCGCGTTCGTTGTTACTTTGGGCACACGAAGCTGGAAGTTTCAGACAAGTAAAAAAGGGTATAAAGTTAACGAAGCGTGTCGCCGAGACATGATTCGACGTGTCTTTTGGAGAGTAATAAGCAAAGCCGAAGTGAGTGCGTAGCTTCGAGCGAAAACTTTGTCCGCTTCCTTCAGCGTTTCCTCGGTAAGAAATGGTGGCACGTGCAGAACACAATATAAGAAGATCTGAGAAAGAGGAGAAACGATGGCGGGAACACAACGATAACGGTCTAATATGCGAGAGTGCCTCGCTTAAGCAGGTAGTTGGCTCTCGCGATGTTTTCTAAAAACATTTTGCCCTTTGGCGGAAGATTCTACCCCGGTAGCAGAGACTGTAAACTCCTGCGCAATGAAATGGTATTATAGGCTCATGATTACGATAATTTTGTCTTTCACGGAGATAATTGCTGCACGCATGTAGAGAGTGTCCAAAGAGCAATAATTATCGACAATCGACGAACATTCCATTAAAGGTTTCATCCCTCAGATCTTTACTATTCATATTTCTAATTTTATTTCACTAGTTCTCGAACCCCAGTGATGCATAATTAATCGCGTGATTTTTTTCCGACCTTCCATGGTTCGGTCCCTTCAGTTATCTGAATCAGTGAGCGCGGGGCTTTTATATGGTGGTAAAAACAAGTGGATCCATTTCTCAGTTTCTAAATACCGAGACTCGCGTATTAATTATCGTTTCAATGAATTATACAAGGATTTCAGGAGCTACTCGATGCTTCGTAAGGAATCAATGCAGCTTCATTAATCCCAAAAGAGATTGGCTCTCTCCCCCGCCCCACGCCGATTCCAGGATATCTCCAAGTCTCGAGATACAGCATTTCAGTTAACCCACTTCCCGTTTTATTAAAGTTATGATTTCCGGGTATAAATTTTTCCTATCCTTCCTCGATGCTCCTGGCAGGGCCTCGTGAAAATGTCATTTGCAGGAACGAGACTACGTGGCGGTGGAGAAACGGATTAGAGACCTCGGTTCGTTGACGGAGGGATGAATTCTCGAAAAGCGCCGGCTTCACCTTCCTTAGCTCTGTTTCTGTTTCGCCGTGTTGACGCACGGACGACATACCTTTAATTCCTCACAAATCGAGTGCGAATTCACCTTTAATTTTCTCCCTTTGTTCTCAATAATGGACGGACGTTAAATAAATTAGGGTGAAGAAAAATTTTAGCTAACTTTTGAGAAAACGTTTCATAGCCCACAGTTACCACTACTTAGGTATGGCATCGTCCGACGATGCGGAAAAGTGTTGGTCAACCGGGTGCTGCCTCATTGTTATTCTGCCGAGAGCTAAAATTTACGTCTTGTAGGAAGAAATTACAAACATATACGTTATTCGTTTACGAGCCCCTGCCGCTTACGTACCTATACCTTGGGAGAGGTGAGGAAAAAAAGAAAAACTGAAAGAGTGCGTTCTCGTGTTTGCCGCTGCTGTAAATAATATCTCGTCACTATGCTGGGAGGCCACCATGATTTTATGGACGCTTTTCTGAGGTTGTACAATTACACGTGCCACACGAATTAATTACTCGGTGGTGATCTTCGAGTTGAACATCGAAATGTTCGGTGCACGAATAGGGAGAGTACTGTACACGGGTCCAGTTCACAAGGCCAATAAATAGCTCAACATCCAGGAGTTGTAGATTGACCGTCCGTACTTCTCCAAGTCTTTTATTGCTGTTACAGAATCTTTTTAGTTTCGAAGAAGTATACTCGGAGCAAGAGCCATTGTGAGTTTCGTTTGTTTTTTACTTATTATCCTTTCTCCCCCGAGTTACGTCTTGTTTGGTTTTTTATTTCTCTCGGTATCTCGAATTTCGAATTTTCAGGTATTTGAAATACCGGAAATACAGAATACAGCGTTTACACTGGACTGGATGCAGCTCATGATGTATCGTATATTCTTCATTATTCTTCTCTCGATCTCATCTGCAAGGTACTTACGCTTCGCGTTGCATTCGCTTCCGGTCATAGAATTCGGATAAGGGAGAAAATTCATCGTTATACTGATATTTCTATCTATATATATCAGTATCTGAAAGTTACCCCGAACCGTATCTATACAACTAATCATCAGACCATAATGCGCTTGTACGAGCATCATCGCCACTCTATAGGTGCCTTCGATACATTATCCCGCCGAGGTAGTTGTGGATTTATAGATGATCCGTCATTGCATGAATCGCGACCTCCGATATTGGCCGAGCGGGTGGAGGGCGAAGTGGGAGCTAAGATTAAAGAATGAATCTGGAAATCCGGGATTTGGAGGTAGGATAGGGCCGAAATTTTCCGAGCGTCTGGTTAAGCTAGAATTAGTTCTGATCCGACACTCTCGGGGTTTGGAGTTAGCTGCGAGGGTAAATATGTCGGCGGAGGGTGTGTATTTTGTCGGCTTTAACTTCCCGTGGTTATTAATGATGGTTGCAAATTTTCCGAAGCCGCAGCATCCTTCTACGAATTTGAAAACAACAATTTTCTGACGGAACTACAGTTTTCATAATATGTAGATTATTACCTATTTTAACTGACGTTATTAAGCGTTGGTCCTTATTAAATACTCGATTTAATCGATACGAGATTCAAGTCTGGATCGTGGATTAAAAACGTGAAGTACACCCAAGTGGAGGGGCTGTGTTTCTTCGGCATCTTGTGCTCTGGGTGAATCCTAGGATCCGAGTATCTCTACGGACTTAATTGAACAGGAGTATAATAAGCAGCTACTTTGCTAAAGCCTGCTGCAGCAACAACTAACTAATTGCATGGAGCGTTCACTCGAGCGATTTCTCCTTATGCCCTGCAGAAATACGGCCATCAAGTAGGAAGGCAGGTGTACAAGATATATGCAGATAGGGATTATGGTTGCATGCGAAAGCGGAACATATTTAAAAAAAGGATAAAACTCCGAATGGAAGTGCCGCTGACAGGCAATTTCGAGATCGTTTACCTGGGGCTAGGCAATTACTGATTGTGAGTGAATAGACTACCCGAGTGAGAAAAAAGCGCTACGAATCCGCAGCGTTTACCTCTATAATTTTTGTCGCGGAATCGGTAGTTACGCCTATTTGTATATTTTTCAATTTTTTCCTGGTCATCGACTTGAGCAGAAATATCCGTATGTCTATCATATGGTATGTCGAATGTGATATCGAGAACAGTGGTCACGTTCCGTACGATGGAAAAACTGAAAATGCAACCAAGTAATTCTGATGGAAAATTCACCTATAACGGCGGATGCGTCATTGGTATAATACGTGCGACGTGGCTCCTGCGGATTCGGTATCCTACCGCAAACACAAATTTTGATTCTACACACGCTCAGGTGGTTCGCTGAGTGTTGAGTGAGGCTTTTAGTCCGTCTTTTCATTCTTCAGCCTCTGCAGAGAGTGCAGCAGCACCAAAGCGAGTAGCTGCATTGTACGGACAACGATAACTCCTCGTCACGAGGCTATAAAGCCACTGAATCCGCGAACTTTGCAGAAATTCCAATGATTCACAATGTGCTCCATTTGTATGGCGTAAAAAAAAAAAAAAAACAAACGACAAACTAGAGGGTACCGATGCTGAAAGACCGTGGAGACAATTAGTTTATGGATACCGTTTCATTGTATTCACATTACCTTTATACCTCGGTTGCGGGCTAGCAAAGAGGATTATTTCTATTCCGACCATGCGTCTTTATTTCGTGGCAATTCTATACCGTCAAATTTAACTGCATGCGGGTGGTAAACTACCGCTGATAATATCCTCGTTTCGACTCTACTGCAACCTTGCGCGTCGACCTTAATCAGAATCGTAAACGCTATACACACATCTACAGTTACTATGCTATCACGAGGTGAGATCGTATTTCTTCCCCCGTCCTTAGCTGTAGCCGGCACAATATGTGTAATCTCGATGCAGATTTGTAAGGTAATCGCTAAACGAAATTTCGATGTACGCCTCATCCGAGTGTCGAAATTCTACGGCGAGCAGTTGCCCGAATGACTCTGTGCAACCGTCGCGTGTCGTTGACGTAGCAGCTCGCTCTCTTCTCTTTTCTCTTTCGAACTGATAAACGATCATGTGCATTATGTGAGTCGAACAAGGAGGTCTCTCTCTCTTTCAGGGTACACCTGAAACTAAAACGATCACTCATTGACGCAAGCCCTCCTCAGTTATATAGAGGTTTTTTGAAGTTGACCATTCCAACTGACTACCTCGCGCCATTTACTACATTTCTTCGGCTTTGCCCAGATGCGAGGGAATCAGACATATTTAAAGGAGATGACGAATGCTATCCCTAGCCTCGGTCCGTCGTGTCACCTGCTGGTACTCGCGCGGTGGAAATCTGAATTTGATAGGTGGTCGGGAAACTGCGGCAGGATCTCACTTTAAAATCGTCAGACCCGATACCCATTCGATTTCTACCTCGGCGTTGGAACCCGGCCATGGTGAATTTCCGTCATAAATCTGAACCCGCCGCTGTCTCTACGTGGTCGAGGATGTGCACCTCAAACTGGGGCAGAAAATAAAAACGCCGACTAATGACCAAAACAAGCAGATAATTTACGAGGACGCCTCCGTCTTCTTCGGTGTACCGTTCCTCCCTCCTTAGTCTCTCGATCTTGCGGTGCGAAATGCCCGCCGTCATCCCTTTGGCACAAAAAATTGTAAAAATATATCATTAAATTCGCGGCGTTCGCTCAGACTTCAGAAAGCTATATGCAGGATGATAAATCTCTTCCTGAATTTTTGCCAGGGGACTTTCACCGCTAGGATTTTTTTTTTCTTAATCTTGCAGCTCGTGAATGAAAACCCGAAAGTTGTAGAAAAACATTTCCGCAGCAACCGCGAAGATGGCACGGTTTATATTTTTCGGTCTCTCGCGAGATCACCCCAGGGTAGATAATGATTTCAGACGACGGAAATTGAAAAATTAACTGCCTGTAACCGACGTAAAAGGTTCTCAGCTCCAACCAATTTGATACTAATTGTTTGTTTAATACACCCCTCAGGCGATGAACTTTCTGTTCCATTAATTTGGGCTCGCGCTTCTATTTTCAAATAATTTTAAACTTGCTTCGTTGAAATCATATCATAATATCGTCAGTATAAAGGGTAACTTCAGAGATTGAGTAAATATTATCTGTCGCTGCTTGGATTCAATTCTGACGATCCGAAATTACAAATTATACACCTAACTCCAAAATCTCACAAACTTGCATGCCACAGATGTGTCACAAAAAACGAAATCGTGAACAATGATACGGAACGAAAAGCGAACGGAAAAGAGGCAAAAGAAGAACGAACAACGAATTCGTGGTCCGGTGCTACTAAGTATTTCATGGCGAGACTCCGACAAGAGAAATTGATGAATTGCTCATCATTCATGGAAATTCCATTAGCGTTGGGTATGTAATTGAGTAGCGAATATTCAGTCGTGGGATAAGATGCCTATTGTCCATAAATTAAACTCATAGAATGATCGAATGGTATTTCGAATAAGGGCCCCTCCAATATTCACTTGTATCTTTCCACTCGCCATACAACTGCTCGAAAATACGCATCATACGAGCTCCCAGATAGTATTTGAAAAATATTTGTAACTTATCATTTCCTGGAACTGACTATGGAGTAATATTTGCGTCAAAAGATCAGAAATTTCTATTTGGCTGCTTTCTCATAAATTTGACTCATTTCTTCTACATTCACGATATGAGCCGTGAATCGCGAATCATGGACACGTCATATCTTCGCACATCAAAACTACCCGCGTCTCGTCATTTTTCGCCAACTGCCAGTCAGAAAGTTTAGGGGTTTTCTCCATTCGTTGTGAGATCCCCGGGGGATTTTCACATATATCCGTGGATAAGTTATGGAAGCATAGGGGCGAAAAGAAAGCCTAGAACAGTTAGGCGCGGTGGTTCCTCGCCAGCTCTACCGTCACCCCACCGAGTCAAGAAATATCGGGTCGACAATTTGTTCCATGATCCTAAAAGTTTTGATGTCGTACGATGTTGATCCGACATTTTTTTGTTATATAAACCCAGCTACGATGTTGCAGCTGTACACACATGCGGAACACTTTATTTTCTCTCTCATTTTTCACTCATTTCCCATTATTGCAAAAATCCATTACCTTCATTGCATCCATCTAGCTAGCCACATTCCCGTATCCATGGTTTCAAGAATTATGGAAACTCATCTCGCTTCATTGATGAAAATTCTGACACAACATTCGTAATTATACGGGCACGTCCTGTATTTTTATCGAACTCGTAGATGTCACGCATTACATGATTTTACAAATTGGTTTCCTCGAAATTTTTTCGATTATTTGCTCTGTTTTTCGCGTGCCGCGTATGTGTACACAACCGATTAAATACTGCATACCCAAACACGTTGATTAAGAACCACCAAACCTTTTAAAAGCCGAACATTCACGAAAAATATTCCAGACGAACTAAAGAGAAGAAAAACCATATAAAAATGTAAAAAAATGTTTGTAGAAAAAAAGATTTTGGCAGACACCGTGTGGTCGAAACGTAGTTTAAATATGTTTGTAATCGGTCTCGATTGAGGACAGAAAACACAGCGAGTCCGAGAATTCCGGGATTTGAACTGCGTACCGTCCGATATTGGCTGCGCGGGAATACTGAACGGACTTGTAGCGTCGAGACGACGGGCGCCAGGGCGCCAGCTTATTGCCAGTCACCCCCAACAGCAGCATCCCTTAGACACGCGCATTCTCGTCTTTAGAAAACTCTCGCGGTCGTTCTTTAGGACGTACAGCGCTCGAAATTTGATGGTAAGATATCGATATTTGTCGAATGAAAAATTTGTCTCTTTCAGTCATATATAGTAATTAATTCAAGTTGTGAGAGCCTCCAAGTTCCGAGAGTTCAAATCGAGACAGATCATAAACGGTTGGTTTTGGAATGTGAGCTGTTGGCTGGGGGATCGAGCGTCTAGTCCAAAATAGAATATTTAAGGCTTATACTTTATGCAGGCAACATAATCCGACAAGGATGCCATGAGTATAATTCAGCCTTCAAATATTCCCTGAGTGTCTTTTCGCTCTCATTGTCAGTAGTTCACCGCGATAATTAAGACTGATAAGACTTCACATTGCGGAATGAAAATTTTATTCACCAGGCAATCTTGTTATCTAAAGGAGTTGGACCACAATCATGTTCCTCGCAGTTACACTTTAAGCGCCAGCAGCGTTTGCGTGCAATTTGTGGCTCATTGTCAACAAACGGTACATTGGTCGACAACCATCAGATCTCGCGATGTCAAAGTGGCGTAAGAATATCACGGTTTTGAATTTCTACGACTGCTGAGTTCCACAATGGTCTTGTGCCGATAGCGAAATTGGTGGTAAGAAATCGAGGCATTTGGTCAGGTGTGGATACCACCACTATACATACATTAGGTATACCTCAATTTCATTTATCGCGAACAATCGAGGGCCGTCCCGTTGCGGCAGCGCGGTACGTGATGCTTTTTTAAGCTGTCAGGATAAATTGATCGAATAAATTGTTTGGTATAATATACATAGGAGCATGGGTCGAGATCGGTTTCATGCATCTGTCAACCATTATTGGTTGCTGACTGGAAACACAGCAGCAGTTCGTCACGTTCTCCTGCATTCCTATAAAAAAAACGCCAATACTAAGTCTTTGAATAAGCCCCACAGTCGACTACTTTCGCTTCTCTAATTAGACATGTTTCGGAATCTATGAGGCGTCACCTCACTCAAATATTCCACTTCATCTCCGATTTGTTCGAAAAACGAACAAGTGTACCGCGCATCATTTCAGATCGTTGGAACGGCGGGCATTTGGCAATGGCGAACCTGCGTGACTAATTGATTTATAGCGCTGAGTAAGGGTTCCAAATGATAGAGGAAATCGAAAGCGTATGGTTATGGTACGTCTGGCGTCAATAAAATTCCCCCATTTTTCAGGTGCGAAAGGTTATCGATTCCTGAGTAACGGTTGAAAGACCGAGGATTATTCGCAATCTCGCTGTTCTCACAATCAGTATTGCCGTCTTGGCTCAGTCCACCGCGATATTTGGAAATTCTACGATGCAGAGCTCTGTAAACGCTGGACTCGGACGGATGGGGGTTGGATTCCTCGGTGGAAGTATCATATTCAGCACCATCTTTCTTCCGATCATCCCGATGAGGCGAGGATTTCACGGAATTTCAAGGCTATATCTTTTATTGCGGGAAAGACTCGACCCAGCATGAACCACCGCATCAAGAACCGTTTTACGACAAAAACAAGAGACAGAAGCAAAATGGGAAGAAAATGAAAGATGGCCGTAGGATGGGAGGGTGTAAGTGAGAGTAAAAAGCAACCGAGAAACTATAACCGGCTTGATTCGGTGAGATATTGCGCAGCTACTTTGTCGACTCTTCCAGTGGTAGTTACGTAGACCTACTTTGGGAAATAAAAATTTCACCATCTATTGCTTTTTCCTATGTAGATTTATAGGTACCGCATCGATCAAGTTCGCCCGAAGCACTGCCCTCTTAAATCCTTCGCCACATCGTGACTAGCCCTTAGTCATGAATCAGATTATAGAAGGACGAAGGGTCGTTAATACTCTTGCCGCCCGTCACTCGTTAGATATAAAGTTCAAGTGCGTCAGCTTGACTTCGAACCTTGTCATTAAGTCCCGGTTGTTCGATACCTCGTTAGTCTGTAATTTTGCACCCGTTTGCCCTTCACGCCTCACTTTATGGGTCGAAGAGTTGCGCCAAAACTAAGGAGGTGCTCATATTTCGCGATCACATAAAATACATTCAATTGCAAAATGGGTGAGAAATAAGTCGACGTAATCAGATAATTATCCACCGCAGCGTTCGCGATTCCACAGATACTTTGGCTGCAGGGGGTCAATGCGGTCAATGATCGCATCTTTCTTTCTGTACCTGCCATACATGGGTGCTTGGTATTATCCGAAAGTTTAGTGTGTAATCGCAGAGGTCTACCCAAAGTTACCCAGTTGTCTACACGCGGAAGTCTTGTTCATTCGTGTTTTACTCATTTAACCTTCAGGCACATATCACTTGTCTTCTGGGGGTGACGAACCTTGGCTGAATAATGATCTGCTACGGTGTGACGAGCACGGTATTCTCATTCGCGATCGGTTGGCTCGCAAAGCTGACGAGAAGGGGCTTTATCGTCTGAGCGAACTGCATCCTGCACTCTGAAATCCTACTATTCTTGCTTCACTGGGGTACCAACTATGGTACGGAGAGCGAGAGCTGGTAAGCCCCTAGTATCGAATTATTCATAGTTGATAGGTATTATCCGACAGACTCAATATCGATTGAACAAAAAAGCATGCGAAAAAAACGAAGCACAAGTAAGCGATACAACAGGTGCCAACTGCTCACTGAACCATCGTTCGGTGTCTATTGAGGTGTGAGTAGCCCAATGAAATCGGAAATTTCAGTTACACGTACCGAAGTCGCATTTCGGACGCTCGAGTTGAATGTTACAAATGATCTCGAGTAAATTTAACTCTATTCAATGACGCTCGGCGTAATTCTTAATTGTAAAGAGAGTCAGTGGATCCAAACGGACTAGGGGATCAGAAACGGAGAGTGTTGGCTATACATATCCGCACCCTTTATGGCCACTCTACTTTTTCCCACTTGCAGGTACGAATACCTTGGGGTCGCCGGATTTCTGGGTATGGTGGACGGAACGTGGGTTGGTGCAGGTGAATGGTGAGGCTAATTTGTTTTGCGGCCCGTAATTTATCTTGGCGATCAATGTTGATATGTCTCTAGAGAAATCCACACGAATTACGAAACAATGACCTTCCAACATGCGATCGTTTGAGTGAAGAGGCTAAAAGAATCTCCACTTCAAGTATCGAACAAGTTTGAAGCGTCGAGTTTACCTTTGCTTCGATTCCCGACAGTGAGAACGAGACGTTATAAGGAGGGATTGATGGGGTGGGACGCACAAGATCCAGACACACTTCTGAATGAACAAACGTAACTCCTGACACTAAAAAACTTTAACGAGGTCATTCTTTTAGTTAGGTAGTCACGATTTCTGCCGTGCAGGGTTAGCTGGAAATTCGCCAGGCCTCCCGATGTACTTTCGGTCTACCGTTCACTCACCGTGTCTGGGAGAGATTTATTTTAGCGCTACTCCCCCACCCCCCTCCAAGTCCCGAGTGGTCGTTTAAAATTCCAATTCTACATTGTGCCGTTTCTTACCTCCAACATCGTCGTATTTCTGATTTTTCGGACATTTTTAGTGTACGCAGAAATTGCAACTGTTTTTTGTTTTTTTTTTGTTTTCGTTTGCGTTGCGAGTCATATCGGAAAGCCATTTGTCATTACGCTTTGGCAATTATGAACGACAATTGAACGGTAATAATTTAAATCTCGACTTCTCTCGTGTAATTGCGGCTAACAATTTATTTCCTGTTACCATAGCAATCGATGGCATATCATTCCCAGGGAACGAGGAAGCTGCCTACTCGGTGACAACTTTTGGAATCAATCGAGGCAATGACCACCTCCTCACGGAGCATAGCCCTTTGTATGAACGTTAAGTTGTACTTAATCTTCGGTATTTGTACGTACGTACCTCGAAGTCGAAGGGTTCTTGGCGGTGACTTTTATAGAGAAGCGGGAGCACCGGAACATCGCGAGGACTGCGTATGCCCAAGATTAACGAGGCTGCAGCCAGCTCACGAATATCCGGATTGAGGAACGACCCTTCAATTTCAAGGAATCTTTGATATGTACGCAGAACACTCGAGAGCGAACATAAATTTCAATTTATTGGGCGAATCTCGTTTTTCGCCATATTACGTTTCGATTGAAATAATTTTTTTATTCAACGCCCAGGGAAATTTCAGGGGTCGTAGGTTTGACGATCACCTTCAGCCTTATTTTTGACGCGATAAACAGTTGAAAGTTCACCCTTATATTTCCGGGTATTTCACAAATCACGCGGCTTATGTGGATCATATAGCCAAAGTGTATCCACTCGGATAGTTTAATTTTCCATTTGTTACGTAAACGAAGCAATATTTTAATGCATACTGTTAACCCATAAATGCCGTAGCGGGGCTGGGGAAAAAGTTATTATCATAGGTTCATAATTTTTTTCACACCTATGAATGAAATTCGACGTGGAAGTATGAAGTATACTCTATACACTCGTGTCGCGTTTCCGTAGCAGTTTACGCTACATTGAGCTGCACAAATCGCTGCTCGTTTTACCCATGAAGCAAACAGCCGCGTGACCGGGATGTTAGATGAGCTTCGTTGTTTCGACCAACTACGTTAGGTTGTGAGTTACTTCGCCACACAAAAATGCGCATATTCCGACCAAAATCAATTTCAACGACCCCTGAAATCCTGCTGCTAAACCCCACGATCTCATAACAACGTCCGCGAGCGCTCTTTGCTCTACATTCTTATTAGTTTTTTTTTTTCCGGCAAGACTGTCGCTCTATTCAGGGTTTTCGGTCAGGTTACATATTTGGTTGCACGTAGCAACGATATCGCGAGGTTGATGCGAAATTTGAATCATTTCAATAGACCTGCCCTAAGATATACCGCGCGTCCAATCGATCCCCTCTCTTCATACGTTCTCGTGCTCTGCTGTAGAAAGCAAGGTGGAAAGAAGAGCCTTGGAATCCATGAATAATTTCAGCAATATACCATCGAACAAACATGAAAGCTTATTCAATCGAATCTTTCCATTTCGCTATACACACCCCTCCCTGCCTCAATACAAATATTCACAATTCCAATAGCCCATCGGTCAATACATAGATACATATATACCTGTCGTTCTGAGAGAACTGATCCACGCCTTTGGTCCTAAAATCAATCCTATCTCATATCGTTCGCAATACTGGTTTTTAACGAATATCGAGCACACGAATACAAATCTGAAAACTAAACGAATCTCCTCCAATCCTTCGTCAGTGGTTTGGTCTCCCGATTATTTAAATACAAGTATTTAGCAGTGATGCGCTATCAGGAATCTTTCATTAGATTTCCGAGCTCGGATTGGGCTGACAATGATTTTCGATCAATATCAATCCCAAATATGAAATTCACGAGTTCAAAAGAAACAATTCTTAGAATACAGATTTAGACCGAAGATTTAAGCAAGAAATGAGGATTCAAATTCTGACCCGGCGATCAGCCTTGGCATTCTGGGCTGGTGGTCATGAGTGACAAAATGCATTTCTGATTTCAGTGTATCTTTTGATATTGTAAAGTCAAGTCAAGGAGCTAAACGTGCAAGAAGAAATTCTGTGGGGCGATTGCAGATAAACTTCGTGCTGATGCACGTATCTGTAAATTTGGCTAAATCGCGAAAATGGGCGTTGACTGAGGATTTGTATCAGTCAACGAATCGGGAGATGATTCATTTCATATTGATTGCCGCTAATTTTCTTACAGTAAGACCGCTCCTTAGAATGCTCTAACTAACCGCCAACGCACTGAACTATACGTATAATTTATACAGTTCAGTGCGCCAACATGAGAGTCGCACCACCTACTGAGCAGAGTAGGTACCTCCAACTCCATGAGCAGCCGTTGATAGATAAAATTCTTACGTCCATGGAAGATATCTACACTCAACGGTGGCAGCAGGTCGCAAGCACAATAATCAGTAGCAGTGATAGCGATTACACTACCCAGCAGATGGGGCTCTAGTTTGTAAGAACTTTATAATTCATTGTTACCCCTGTGAGGGAGCCCTAGTGTGTAAGACTTTGTAGTACTTTGTATTTACGGCAGAGTGAGCTCATAGCTCATGTCTTTTCAATATCTTGTATACAACAGTAGCCGTCAATACTGACAGTAGCAATTAACTTTGTCAGAGTTTTCATGCGACCCAAAAAACGTAACTTTAAGTAAATAAAGCGCAATGGATCCAGCGCTGTTACGAGAGCGAGAGCTCTTCAAAAAACGAGCATTAACCACACCGGCGTATGTATTTGATTTCTTTGCGCTTCCTAACCTTTTCTTTTTTTCTATTTTCCTATCAGTCAAAATAATTCCAAGTTATTCCACAAACCAATGAGCAGTCACTCTTTGGTTCTGATCAATAATCTTCAGTGTAGAAAAAAAGAAAAGAGAACCAGAAAAAGAGTCACTCCGCGATGAGCCCTCAAAAAAGAAAAGTAAGCCTCCGTCCTCATCATCCTCTGCGCCAAAACTCGACATGGTCAATTATAAGACCATGTCGGGTAGCTCTCAGTATCGCTTTGGTGTTTTGGCTAAAATAGTGAAGCATATGAAATCCAGACATCAGGACGGAGATGATCACCCTCTTACACTCGAAGAGATCTTAGACGAGACCAATCAGCTAGATGTTGGTTCTAAGGTAATATTAAATGGAAAGCACTCTGAAATTCTCGAATAAATTCAAGTTAAGAAATTATCCGATACTTTGAAGAGGGATTTTAATATGGAGCTTGTTTATACGATATTCTATTGTTTAGGTAAAACAATGGCTGCTATCGGAGTCCCTGGTTAACAATCCAAAGATAGAAGTTTCTCCAGATGGTCGTTTTTCATTCAAAGCCATGTATAAAATTAAAGACAAAAAGTCTCTATTAAGGCTATTGAAACAGCAAGATTTAAAAGGCCTTGGAGGCATTCTTCTTGAAGATATTCAGGAGAGCTTACCGCACTGTGACAAAGCCTTAAAGGTCAGTTGCTATTTGTTTAATGATTGCATTAACATCATATAGAGAATTGTTGAAACATTTTCATTCTCGAATTCGACAGAGTCTGCAGAATGAAATCCTTTTTATAACGCGTCCGATGGATAAAAAAAAGATCGTATTTTATAACGATAAAACGGCCCAGTTCATAGTAGATGACGAGTTTCAAAAATTGTGGAGGGCTGTTGCCGTGGACGCGATGGACGACCAAAAAATAGACGAGTATTTGGAAAAACAGGGTATTAGGTCGATGCAAGATCACGGGCCTAAAAAACCAGCGCCTATAAAAAGGAAGAAACCAAATGCGAGGAAGAAGCAATTCAAAAAACCAAGAGACAACGAGCATTTGGCTGACGTTTTGGAAACGTACGACGATAATAAATAACGCCAGAGTTTGTGAATGTATATTTCTGTAATTGCCTTTTTATTATATGTAATCGGTCATTGATTTGTATTACGGTAAGTAAAAAATATTATTAACACAGATCTATGGTATATCCTAATTAACAACTCCTTTTCCTTCCGATCGTCTGCAATCTTTTACTCTACGTAAGAGATCGATACATTCCATACGCATGTGACGCCATTTATGAAATTCATTCTTATGAGTGCAGTGCGAATTACGACAATTTAAAGACACTCGTTCCAAAGTTCCGGCACTCGAAGTTCGGACTCACGTTATGTGTGACATGTAAAAGTTAAACACTGCTTGGATTATTTTACATTATTGCATATCAATAACATTAAACATCTGATAATTATATTTATTGCGATCGAAGCCGCGTCCTCCCTTATACGCTGACGAGCACCAAGTTTAGTATTTATAAGTCTATCTAGTCCTTGGGTAGCGCGGAGTCGCTCTTCCCTCTAGAATAAGCTCGCGTAGCTTTGCTGCCCAGCATCCGGTCCAGCAGAGACTGTTTATTTCTTCTTCTGGCCGCCAAAACTTCGCGGCAAAGTTCGTGAAACGACTCGGCGACTTGTGCCACCTGTGGGATTACGAAGTTTAAAACAAAAATATTTAGACATTCATATTTGTTTTGCTTCAAGTTATTTCTCCGGCGAACAATGAAGTCGTTGGCATATTAAAACTCGATTTTCCATCGATGAATAGAACGAAATAAAGGGGTTGACTTATTTCACCTGTTCAGCGGCTGTAACTTCGCTGAACCAGCACTCAAAGTCTTTCGCGAGAATTTCACCCTCCTCCGCGCTGACCTGCCGGAGGTGTACCATGTCCGCCTTATTACCAACCATCGCGAGGGGCATCGCTGCCTCGGGGTCTGCGACCGCAAGAGCTTCCTTAGCCTTCCTTACGAAGTTGAACGACCCCCTGTCTGTTATCGAATAGACCAAAAGAAGCCCGTCGGCCCACTGCAGAGTCTCCATGGTCGGCAGCTCATCATCACTCTACGAATACAAAGCGCTCTTAAAATATAACTTTCGAACAATCCGGAGCCCCCAATTCTGCTGTCATGAATTTTATTAGTTACCTTCGGACAAGAATCCAGAATTTCGAAGAGTATCGGCTCCCCGTCGACCAGGACCTCGTGTTTGTATCGGTTTTCTGAAACGAGGGAATTTCAGTTTTTACAAGCATTAAATGTGCGACGAAGAATAAAAATATGGTATAGTTCAGAATGGTTGAGGAATCTAGTAAAGAGAACAAGTCGCGTTAGAGTGGAGTGTCGAATTCGCCTATGATAAATTTAGCCGAGACGTAGACCAAGGAATGCGGCCGTGTGTGAGGGTTGCAGACGCAGAAGCAACACAGTTGGCTACGAGGTTGGCTATCATTTTCAGTATCATCAATTAATTCGCGACTCTCGTCAGATGCAGAGCTCTCGATGTGAGCTATCTAGACGCTTATCCCGCGATCTCTCACCTGACTGATGGTCGTATTCGCCGATGTATCTTCTAGTCAAGAACCTCACGGTCAGCGCTGTAACGGAAAATCAAAACCATTAAACAGTCGTATCGGGCATTTACCCCGCGTATAGGAATGGCAGCGATATGCCAAGAATTGTTGTACATATATGAGAATCAGACAGCTATATAGAGAATATGAACAGAAAAGACTGAAAAAGGTTTTTGAGCGCTGAATATATAATTATCAATTAAGCACACATTGAAGTAAGTGGATACACGAGAAATTTTAGTAACATCACATAGGTACATACATAATGTATAGTTGCAATGTACATATAATTATCGACGAAGTGATATCCACCCAACTTTTCTCTGTGGAAACGGTTTTCGATCGGTATAACTGCAATGGCGTCAACAATAAACGACTACTATCTTCCCTATTTTTACCCTTGAAACTTCAGAGTCAACATTTTTACGATTGCGGTTTACACGCAATAAATTGCGAGCAGATTTTTTATTCGCGTCAAATTACCCGTCAATCCGTAAATTTTAAAATCACGCTGAAACATGACTGTGAACAGCAATAGTAACGCAAAGCCTTATATCAATCGCGACGTATGTGTAAAAGTCACAAGTTATCTGATATTGGAGGACCGAGAAACCGAGAAATTGAGCATTTGGTACAAGCCGCTTCAACGGAACGATCATCATCGGCACGAGTGGCGATCCACGCCTGACCTTGTCTGAGTTTAAGGTCTCAACTTTAAGAAACTGCCGAGCATTGGTAATATATCTATACAAGCTGTAGGTAGCGTAGAGGCACGTGTCTCTGCTGCGTTGAACTGAAAAACGTTGCATAGCCGCGAGTAAGTGCAGTTCGATGTGCGTACACGGCGTCGGCCCATAGCTGAAAGCACTCTGCTCCGCGGACGATAGTCGAAAGCCTGCAAGCGGCAGCCTGGTGACCCGCTTCGTTGCACCAGACCGCACTATTTTTACCTCAAACCTGTCCGCACCGCGGCAAAACCTTGTATGAGAAATCCGTTTACAACTTGTACAGAGTTGCCGCTGCAGCCGTTTATATTAATCCGTGTTTGTTGGGTCGGCAATATTTCCGAATTCCTCCACTATATTTACCTTCTATCTCAATTCCGCCATAACCGTAGCAAAGAATATAAATTCCATTGATTATCAAATATGTGTGCACCCATAAACCTATCTGTAAACATATTTCTATATTTTCCCAGTGCCTCGAGAAAAAACATAGCACAGCTCGATTTCAGTATAGTAAATATTATTTGTTTAATGAATTAAAGTTAACCATCGCTTATTAAACCAACCAATTTCACAACTCATCCTAAAAACCGAAATACTTTCAATACGTCCATGTCGTGCGTTGAAATTGTTAAATTTATTACCTTTGGCCAAGAGAACAGATGCTTGGAGAGATCGTGAGACTCGAATGTTTTCGTGCGCTGGTCAGCACATGATTTGCGGTGCAAAAGAAGTGAACAAACGGAAACGAGTAGGTATACTTTTTGAACCACTTCGGTCAGTCTGGGATACACTGCTCTATCATGTGGGTATCAAAAACTGACCCCGAGCTTACTCACCCGACTATTTTGGACCCGCGCGGCTATCTGTGTCACAGCCTACCGAAAAATTACCGTCGATTAGTAACGAACGGTTGACGCTATATCAGCTATCGTGCGTTCACTAAATATGCAAAACATCCATCGTTGATTTCCTATATTTGATATTAGCCGGGGCACGAAACATAGACTCTGCCGTACAAAGCTGGCATGAAGTCGGTATGAATGTAATATGTAAGATATACGTGTAGTCAAGTGTGGGCCGCATCTATTTGCGGATGATGTTTTAACGATCAGGCGATCATAGCGAAAACAGAAACTAGATGATGGGAGATTTATATTCGTGTTCATCGGTGGGGATCGTCGGCATCGGCACTTCGTTGTTTATCTTACGAACGACTAACAGTTTTTACAGCTAAGCGAAAAATGGAACAGCTGCTTAAATACCTACGCTCCGCAAGAGTCGCTTCCTTATTTCGAGTGAATGAAAACAGATATAGTATTGTGAATCGATTCATTTCTTGACAGATGAGAGAGTGGAAGAAATAATTAATCGATCGATCGACTATGGCGGAATACGGCGAATAATGTAAACAACAAGAGAATTTCGTCAAAAGTAAAATCCTACTCCGGTAAAAAAAAGAGTAGGTCGACGTGAAGTCGATGCGTTGATTTGCTGGTACGAGATCGAAACATCTTGACCCAGTGAATCATCACTGGAGATATCAGAGGATTCAATGCGAATGTTATCCAACTGGTTGCTCGTGATACTAGAGATCCGAGTGATCGCGTAACACTCAAAGTAGACTAATAATATTCCGTGTTAACCTTGTGGATTGCAATTTAACGACTGACTCTTGAAATGTCTGATTGTGAGTCACGCTGCCTTGTAGCGTCCAACGTCCAATGGACTTGGCAAATCTCACCTTGATCCCCGAGCTGCCTCTACACGGAATCACGGTTTGCCTAGATCTGTTATTGGCTATTGCGCTGAATTTCACATGCCTGATTCTACACCCTATCAAAATTACTTCAGTTTCACAGCGCTGTGGGCAAGACGAAACGGGTCACTGTCCTCAAAACCATTCGCCCGCATTTGTCAACCCTGGATCGCATCGGCTGTACAAAAGATGTGAAACACTTATTGCTGTCGCGCGATCTACTTATGGAGGACCAATACTGATTTAACTTCCTACTCCAAGCAGTACGATTTGGCGGATTATAGGTGCAATCTTTTTACACCCAAATGAGACATATAATTGTTGTGGTACGGGTTAGTTCAAGTTCAAGTCATCGTGACATTCCAGCTCGTTCGCTCGGTTTCGGTGCTGTAATTGCACGGTCAACGTCTGCTTGCCCATTCGGAGCAGGATAAAGCGGGTGCGACGTGTGACCTGCAGACGTAACGTGCCTGTAACTGCCAAATTCGTTAATGGACTGGGTGCTAAGAACGATTTTCACTTCGCCCGCCTCTTGAACTAAAGCTAGCGTGTGTACCAAAAGAACACGAACGCACGACGCCAATTCTATTTTCACTCTTAACTTTTTATTCTCAACACTCACCGCTCTTGCCAACTCCTGGAGCACCGATCACGGCAACCTTCACTTCGCACAGGGAGCTTTTCTTTCTACGAATCCCACGGATTGCATTCGACGTCATATTTCGAGCGTCTGATTCTGAAACATAGTTTGGTAGCGTCGATCCTTGTACTGTTACAGGGACGATAGGTGCAGGATCATAGCTGTGTTCTAGCTTTAATAGTTCCTGAAGTGCGTGAATAATTGGGGTCAGTGGATGACGAAAAATTAGTTCAATCTGTTGTTCCCGTGTCCTCCGTTTACTGAGCTAAGCAACTTACGGATGATATTCACGCGTTGTTTAACAATAAGTCGAGGTTCAATTCGGCAATGATTTAATCTTGTTTTCATCTTGAACTTGTCGCCATTGCAAATTTCTTCGCAAAATACTCGTAGTCACGTATAATTACATAGTACATGTATCTCATTATATTATATATTCCGACAAGGTAAACGCTGTGAAACGTGGATGTTGGTGACACGTATCTATAACGAAATGACATGAACGATAAAAACAAACCGCAATTAGGCTCGAATGACGAGTAGCAAAAATATTTCGAACTTATTTAGTACAAACGGCAAAGGGGAATACCCGATTAAACTTTACAGATATCGTTGCCGGTTCCAGTGAATGAGAGATCTATTTCGTTGGTAAACTCGAGTGTTCAGCTCTCTCATAAAACATCCTATTTTCAGCAGCACTCTGAGATAAAACAACTGGATCGCAAAGTGCGGTACTATAGGACAAAATCCAGCTGTCACTACAATTTGAAGATCGAGAAAAACTTTGGCTTATTGCAAAACGGTGTTAGCTGTCAATCTGAAAAGTTAACACACCGAGATGCTAATTTTTTATCAGAACGTCTGGTGAGTGGCAAATAATTATTAACGAATAGCGGTTTTCACTAAAGTCTTTAAATAATCGATTACAAAGATTGCAACAATCCACGGATAGAGTACGTCTACAATTTCTTATCGTACATTCATTCGAAGGAAAATTCGTGAATAGCTGGAAAAAAAACTGACGAAACTCATGGAACATGTGATTCCTACCTTGTGCGTGGTATTCAGAAGATTCTACCCTGGATTCTCAAATTTCACCAGCGATGCACTGTGACATTTAAATAATCACCTGAGGCGATTCGCTTGCGATTCGGAAGGTGTTGGCATTATATATGAAAGACAGAGGAAAAGTACATCATTCATCCTTGATCATCGCGGCACTGTTTTGAAATTTTATTGGTCAGTTTTAGCATGCGCAGCAAACTAATGCAGATACAAACAACGAATTACACAAATATTTCTGAGGAATTTCGTTCCACCGCTTGATCGCCACTATTTCCTCAGACTGTGGAATATCGCAGGGATGATAATTAAATACGACTTGTTGTTGGTCACGTGTCTTCTGTCACGAAGAAATGGGCACCTCAGTGACGGTCCGACCCAGCTCTTGGTCAATGCTCGACTAACTCTGTTCGATCCTCATTCTTCTTCGGACTGGGAGTGAAATCTTTTTTTACCCTTAAGCCTACTACACACGGTACCGTTTCTGGTACACGCGCGTTATCGTTACAAAATAGTCCGATAAATCACGGATCAAGTACCACCGCTGCACCTGCTAACATTCATATATACGTTTACGCGATACGTAAACGACCGCTATCGTCATCGTCGTCACTATATAATTATCACCCGTGTCATTACGACAAATAATTCAGAGAAACCTGTTCGAACTTTGAAATAACGAAAAAATAAGTAATCGAACGGTTTTAAAATTTCGAAATTCGACGACGAACGTTCGCGTACCGTGTTAAAAATCGAGACCGAGATCATATTCTGCAAAGATGAGAACTATATCAGGCCTTTGTCTGACCCGAATTCAGATGCTTAGGTGCACACGTGCGTAAGTGCATATTTTTTTTTTCGTTGAAACCTTGACACAATTCAATAAATTCAGACGAGGCCCTACCACCCTACCATCGACGAAGGGCGATTCAATTTATTGTTGAATTGATCATGAAAGTCTGGATTAATTATTCGAACAGTTTTACGCGTTGCCAGAAATTCTGTAGCCCGCCGATACAAGATTATTTCAAAGTAACGAACTGTGTTACCGCGTGCAGACCGGGGAGCTCTGAAGCGGCTATTTTCAACTCGTGGTTAAAGTGACGGTTCCGCAGTAAAGCTCCCGCCTCCATCTTTGCCGACGTTGTATTTTCTCTCTCCTGGACAGCCGGTAAAGAACCAGTCGAATATTTTGATCAAATACGGTTTTATTCGATCTGCAAATACGAATAAATTGATTAACGCGATTGCAACTGTGTATCTACCTGCGGAGGTGAAACGGGTTTAAAAAGTTGCAAAGAAACGGCTTGAAGCTACTCCTCGACTCACTCGTTATAATTGGTGGAAGCTCCTCGTCATCCTCTAGAAATATGTTCGACAATTTGATGTCTTTATCGGAAGTGACTTCTTTTGTGTTTCGGTGGACAGGCAACGAACAGGTATCGCTCTCGATGTACGCTTTATTCCGAGGTGGAGATCCGGTGCCGCTCGTCGGATCCTTTGCTTGTTCCGTTTCCGAGCTTTCCATTCGGCGATGGAGCATCTGTTTGTAAATCTGCGAAAATCGATCAGCTGGAGAAACTCACCAATTGGGTTTCAGATACAGAGTAATTGAGAGACCTAATACCTTTCTGTAACTGCATTTCATTTCTCCAAGGATATCCTCAATAATTAGAACCTTTTTTTCACCGACTCCAGGCTGCATCGCTTGTACAGTTTTTTCAAGCATCATAATCTGGTTTTCTAGCTGTGCCAATACCTCCTCGTTTTCGGCCACAAGAGCAGAGTCGTTGGCTGCAAAATTTGTACATGAAATTACATCTAATTTGCGCTCAAATTACAACGAGGAACCGAGAGCGACTGATCTCACAGTCTACTTCCTTCCGGCTGTTCAAGTCTCCCGCTTTTCTCTGAAACTTCAATTTTCGTATCGGAAACAAAGCATCTTCAGCACGAATCGCACAGTCTCTCTCTCCGGATGGAAACATTACCAAGCCCTCAACGACCCTACCCTCTTGTTCATCATCATCAAGATTTTTATTCCGAATCAGAACTTCAGCATTTCTCTTATTGCTTTCAGAATTTTTGATGGTCTGATCGCCGTCCGGAAGTATTCTTGAAATAGAGTCCTCGTAAGCGTCACATTTCCGTTCCAGACGATCCGAGGTTGGTTCCCATGTAGATTCGAATCGTTGATCCTGTGTTGCCCTTTTTCCAGGTTGAGCGCATTTTTCCTCACGGTTGTGCCTTGAACGCTCTCCATGACGATGCTGCTTTCTCTCGTGTCCCCTGCAGACAATATAGTACCACGGTCAATAATTGCAAAAATCAATGGTTTAGGACTATGTAAACCTCGAATTGTCATCCTCGGTTTTCAGACTCTGTTTAATTCGGTGACGCCTTCGCACGTGGTTGGAGCTGTAGTCATTTCCCGCGTCTTTAGGAACGGAAAGAGGGGCCTGCAGTTCATGTACACTGCCCGAATCCTTGAAGGAATAGGGGGATGCTTTAATTCCACCGCACAAGTGGCTGAACGAAGTTTTCAAAATGCCAAAAACGAGCGCGATCATGAGGTGACAACCCTTCTTAGTGTCTGAAAATTGCTGCAGCTCAGTTGGAAGGAATCTAATGTCAATAATATTTTTCAATCGACCAACTTACAGTAACGAGATTGAGGAACGTAATATAGAATTCCAGCACAAATTACGGACAGAATTGTGATCGAGTGTTTCGTGCATCCCGCCCAGCCAAAAATGGTTCCCTGTTTTTGAAAGTAACCTGTGTGGTAGGATTGAATTTCAGTAATTAGCTGTCGATACGAGACCGTTTTCAAGATTCATCAATTAAACTTACCCGTTACTTCTGGAGATTTCGCCGCGATGCAGTGGAATATCAGGTTTGTACATAGTAAGACTACAGATTTCATATTGACGGGGTGACGGTGGAAAATTATGGTTTATTCGCATCGACGGACGTTTTGCCGAAAAACAAATTTCGCAAGTCGAAAATAACTCGTTCGAGTTTAATCTGCAGCAGTCTTCGCTTCTCGGACTTGATACGATTATCACTGCAATCGTTTGAAATTTTAAAAGACATAACCGATTATAAGATTTATATCTCAATTTTTATTATGCTCGCCTTTACAATATGATACAAACCGAATGATTCATAATACACTTGTAGGTAGATAACTTTAAGTTGATATAATAGATACGTATAGGGGAATTGATGAAATCGTGTTCGTGTGCCTGTGTCGTAATAATATTTCATGCAGTATGTAACAATGAGTAAAGGGGGTTGTGCATTACATTCAAGCGTGGATCTACTACGCTGCAGTACATATGGTATATGTATACATATTTATACAAGGTGTATATCTCTATTATAATTGAACATAAATCTCGCGTTCATGGTCGAATCCGCAGAAGATGATTACCTTTATCTTGTATTCGAGCGACTACGATATTCATTATATCATCATCATTATCACCAACAGCAAACAATTTTTACATAAAACACCGATAATACACGCGTATCATAAATTTTTATTCTACACTACTTCGGGTATAGTTTACATATTCAATCGAAGATCAGCATCGAATAGCGGATTTATCTGCACGAACTTGTCGTGGACAAAATAAAATGTAGAATTATTCGGTATAACTACGCGGTAGTAACAACAAAAATTAGATTCGCTGATTTTCACGGCAAATCGTATAACCACATTGCACCGAAAAATAAAAATAATTGAAAAATAAACAAACACATCTGATCACTTGGTTTGGGTGCAAGTGTTGCGGGTGGACGAATAAAATAAAATGCGATAAAATAATAATAATATTAATAATAATAATATTAATAATAATAATAATAATGATAATAATATTAATAATAATAATAATAAATGGCGACTTTATACACGAGGTGGAGACGATAGACGATGATGACGTTGGTATACGGTCGGTTTCGTATGTACTGTTAGCCTCGAAGGCAAGTCTTGACGACGGCATCAGTCAGTTTGACGTTGTCAAGACCCGTCGCCTGCAGTCACACTAGCGACGGAGCCCCCGAAAATATCCTACATAATTGAACGCCGATAGTGGCCAGAGGAAGAATGGAAAACAAATGAAGAAAAAATATGAAACGAAAAAAAAATGAAAAAAAAAGGTCAATACCAGGGCTCGATAGCGATAGTAATGGAGGTGCGGGGGCGTGGGTGAGTTGACTTTGGGTCGCGTTGGCGGATATCGTCGTTTGCTTACGCGGTCGACGCCTTGAGTTTGTTGAGAGCATTTGTGAGGTGGACCATCTCGGTGTTCATTTGAGCTACGAGACCCTCGAGTCTGTCGACACTATCGAGAACCTCGACACGTTGAGTGTGCGGGTTGAACCTGACCTCGAATGGCCTGCTCATGGTCGAAACCCATCGGCGGAACTTTTCCTTAGCATCCTCGAAGCTCTCGGCCACGTAATATATCGGTTGGTATTCCTGGTCTTGGTAAGGCTGAATCGCGGTGGTCGATGGCTCGAAGGGTCGGTGTTCACATTTGTCACTCAGAGAGTGGAGAAGTTCACCGTAAGCGGACAACAGACCCGCTCCGTAAGCTTTGACCTCTGCTCCTTCCTTGCACAGACCGAACTCCACGGTAAACCAGTAAATGGTGGAAAGCTTCTCGATCTCTTCGTCTGATGCGCCCAGGGAAGCGAGGCCGATTTCCTGGGAGAACTGGGCGAAGCTCGGGTCGGCAAGTAGCGGCATGTGCCCGAGGAGTTCGTGGATGCAGTCGCTGTAACGAGAGAAAGGGGAATGTTGATGAAAGAGAACGTGCCCGAGACAGGAAGCGTACGGGTTACCAATTTTCGCTATTATTGCAACATGGGTGACAAGTTAGTCCGTAACGTGAAGCGAGTTACCGACGCTATCGCGACGTTAAAAGCCAATTAGAGCTCCATTACAGGCCCCAGAGTAGCGCCGTAATTGTATTACCTGTAGCCTAGCCTTCGCGTATAAAGCGTCCCGCGTTATGTTCTGACAATATTATATCGATTCACCGCCCAGAATGCAAAACTCAAATCCGCGTTCGTACTGCTATAGATGGGCGGCGTCGAAGTTGAAATACTTGGTAAAAATTAAGTGAATCTGAACGTGATAAAATCAATTGCAAAGGTAACTTACGGCTCTGGCGTGTGGTAAGGGCTGTTTATATGACGCACGTATTGAGTGCTCTGGAATATCCTGAATGCGAGACTGGCGAGAAAGTCTCTGGCGGTCAAAAGGCCGGCAGCAGGGCGCAGGGTGAATCCGGTACTCTTCTGAAGGAACTGGCTGACCTCCTGCAGCTGCGGGATACGGTGAGCTTCGAAAATACGTTCTTCCTGCAGCTGCTTGAAGGTCCTTACGTATTCCAGGCAGGCGTGTTTCGGTACGAGGTCCAAAACGGTGTTGAAAACTCGAGTCCAGGTGGTATTCTCTGTCTCGGTGTAGGGGATGTTAGGGATCTCATCTCCGTACTTGAAGGCGAAAGCGATTTCGGCGATAATCTTTCGGCGGGCACGGTACTCCTTGTCAGCGAAACCGGGGTGGTTCAGGTCTAGGTCAGGTTCGTACTTGGTCATCAGATGGTTGCAATTGTCGAGCTCGGAAGCGTGTCGTGGGAACCAGGGGTCCTTGATGCTGACGGAATTGTCGGTGAGTAGCGAGACTCCGCCGAGAGACGAGCTCTGCCTTAGGTTTCTTATCAGTTGCAGTAGACTCTGCCTGTTCATATCAACCTTCACTAGCACGTCGAATTGCATGCCCTCTTTCTTCGAAGGTCGGGATTCTAGATGCTCGACAACCCCCTTGAAGTTTTCGATCGACTTTAATATCCTGGCCAATGAGCTGATACCCTCACGCATGCGGAGCACTAAAACGGCTTTCTGCACCGCATTTTCGCCTTCCGGTGTTTCGGCGATTGTTTTTGCCAGGACCACCTCTTCCTCGGTCAACCCAGAGTCTGCGGGGTTAAAGATCAGTTATTACGTGTAAAAGTGGAAAGATTACGATGGCATCACATCGTTTGATTCAAAAAGCGCTTGTCGACCTATGGGAATTATACGCGAGAAACGAATAAGCCGGCAATTTTGAAACCATTTCCTGAAGTCACCGCATAAATCGGCCGGGCGTTCAGCCGCGGCGAAAGAATGAATGATTTTGTCGTAACTCGTCGGTCTCGGGGCTGAGTGAAGCAACGACGCAGACTTTTATACGTATGCCCGCGATATAGTTATATCGTTCTAAAAGTTGTGGGAGTTACGAGATTGCGGGGGCGAATATGAATGCATGACGGGATGCCGTAGCGGCGTAATTCAGCGGAGTACCGGGCACTCGCTCGAATGGCGACAATGGGGGTTGTTTCACCCTCCATTTCCTTTCTCCTCACCTACCTGCTGCCACCCCCTCAACCTTTGCAGCTTTATGGAATTTTCTCTAAGTGAAATAAAAAGACGGGAAGAAAAAGAAATCCCGACTGGTGTGGCGGCATTTCAGAAGTGAGTGCAAGCGGCAGAGGCGCGTAGCCATACTACGGGAATTAGGGGCACTTACCGTCGTCATCAGGTTTGCCCTCGCTATCCGACGAGGAAGCTTCAGCCTTGGCTTCTGTAAGGCAAATAAACGAGGGTTGGTTTTGAACGGACATGCATATCGTGCCAAAATAATGAAAACATCAATCTAAATGTCAAATTTACCTCCTTCCTGGGCGGCGCGGGTCAGCGTTTCCACCTGTTCATCGTCGCTTGATGACGCATCGTTGTATTGCTCGTCGTCTTGCGGCTGTTGCTCCTGAGAGCAAACGATTGCCTGATCTGCGCTCGAGTCTATCAATTGGCAAAAAGAAATCATGCAAAAACGAACGTGCAAAATCATGAAATATAATTAGCTATCTACGTTGCAAAATAAATCGGCAGAAGGATCTCTACTAAAAATATTGGATGTTGACGGAGTAGCGAGCGTCGAAAAGACAACGAATCATTTTATAACATTGAGAGAATGTGCAGCACGTTGCTCACGATGCAGGATGCAAAACAAGTAATTAATAAAGTCGCAAATAGCGATCGGTGGAAACTTACCATTGGCCCGCTGGCGAGCCTCTTCGAGTACGCACTGCTTCGTTTGCTTGACAACCAAAGTCTCGAATCTCGCGTCGTCTACGAGAGAACGACGGCGTGCTGGATAACCATTCTGAAACAGCGTTCAATGGAATAATGAATATCACATCGACGAATTGGCGAATTAATAATACGCATCAATAACGCGCGTCGAATGACTGTACAATAACTAAGGACGAGGAGAACACAGGGATCGCATTCTATCCGATTGTAAGGTAAAAACAAAATCTGGGAGTTCGTTTTCCTTCCGAGGATCATTAGGATAACGACGACGACGGATTCGCCGATTTAGCGCTCGAGGGAGTGTGTAAAGTTAGAAGAAAGACGAGTGCAAAACTTCGTTCTTTGACCAAGTATCCTGAGGTTGAAGGATCGGAAATGAACTAATATACTTTGCCAGGTACAAAGTCGACCTGACTCCGAAAGGGGAGTGAAAAGGCTGAACGTACACAAAGAGTACCCACGGGGAAGTGTAAGCTCGGTTATCGCTGCAGGGCTAATGCAACCGCGATACCAGGAGCCTGGAAAATAAACTGAGCGCACTATAACGCGGTTTTGTTGTCCTTGCGTTTGTACCTCGAGAAGACAAGAATTTTCGATTCCACTTCTAGTGTTTCCTTTGGCCTTAAAAATTTGCGAGAGAATACCGCGGGCGCAGCTGACGTCTGAAAACAAGTCCGTTTTTTATAATTTCACGAGCCGTATGGTTGGCACGGATCAGCCGAGGTAATGACGTTTAGCAATTCTTTAACGCATACGTAAACTGGGCCAAGTACTTCGCGGTCGAATGCCCGTCCGATGAGTGGTGACGCAATTGCGTAATGCAGGTCATCTCCTAGCTCGAACTGAATCCGTTTTTATTATCTCTGTTAGCGCATCAGCGTCTCCGCGATCCGTTCTTCCTGCAGGTGCGCGATACATCACCGATTGCGGCAGAATTCGTTCTCTACGATTTTCGTGAAGTTTAGCTTAGCGAAAAAGTTTCGCGAGGAAACATCGATCAAAACAAATCGTTAACCATAGGAATGCTGTCCCAGACCTTGAGCAACCCTGCGATATATATCGCCGGCGTCGTTAGGCTAGGTCGAGAAGAGAAGACCTTGATATCAACGGTGAACCCGGTTCGGTTTCATTTCTAACACAGATATTTCTTAATTTTTCATGCGTACGTCTACTTTGCCGCGTTAGATGAACAACTTGAGAATAAACGCGAAAAATCACCTATCGCTTAGCTATCCGAATAATTGTTAACTCAGCCATCGCTGAACTTGAGTCCTTATTAAAGGATCAGAGCAAAGTTCTAAATATTTTTTCGGGTCTCCTTTTTTCCGAGGATTGCTTCGCGTCGCTCGAGGACTTGATCAGATGGCTTCATTGTTCGTTTTAATCTGTTTTCAATTTGATCTCGTTCCATTTCTTTCCTCGTTCTATCGCCTACTAACTATCGCCATGAGTCGGCTACCTTCACCCTATTATCCTTAAAGAGCCCGCGTAAGAGCGAGGGAATGCCGCGCAAATCAGAGATTGTAAAACTGCTGTCGCGTGTCCGTCGTGACACAATCAACTCTATAATAAACGTCGATCGAGGCGCGAGCGAGTAAATCAGGTATACGATAATAGCTGGGATATAAAATTTTCCGCATGAACGAAATCGCGAAGTCCGAGCAGCGCAAAGATCTCGTCTGCATGCAATTTATTTTTACCGATCAGACGATCCGAGTGAGGCAGACTACAATTAGCATCGGTTCGTAATCACACCCGGTGCGTTATACGTTGATCGTAAGAAATAATCGTTTATCGAGGATCAGGTTGTAGGCGGTCGCACTGCATTCTGCGGACAATTGATGATAATTTTCTATCCGCATTTTGATGTGCGCGGATAATATTCATGGGCAATAAATAATCATCGAGATCGAATAGAGGCATATGAGCGACGAGCCTCCGACAGGATAACGGTGTTCAAATGTTCAGGGTCTCCGCAGTGATTCTCAGTTACAATCACTTTGGTTTAATAATTATAACGCGTTCATAATTATCATCTCCACAAGGCCGACCGATTTCTCAATCGATAATTAGATCCTATAAGCCAACTATTTGCGATATTACTATAATCTAAAATCACCTTCACCTTTACATCCAGCTTGGGAACCTTTTGCAAGGACACCGGATCACCGATATGTTTGGGAATGTTCGAAAGATCGGAAGGGGAAAGAGGGGAACCGAAGAAACGCTATCTAGTGTCCTTGGATTTCCGAGTGAACTTGACTCGAATTGACTCGTCGAACTTCGAAAGCTTCGCGAGATGCGAATTATTTGTAGTTTTTGCACCACGGTGACGCAAGCTCGCCGTATTAACCGTGAATGTTCGAAAAATATTGTTGCACTTATTGACCGGTACAGACAATCAAAAAACCAAGAGACCGATGTTATTTTTAACAGCAGGTGGATAAAATACCTGAACAAAGTACGATCGGTCGGCCGTGAATAGTCGGCAATAACCGATGAAAAAATTTTGAGTGACCTAGCTTTGATCTTACAAGTTAATATCCACCAGCCGTGATTAAATTAGCGTATTATTCAAATGATTCAACCTTGTCCTATCCCGTGTCCAGTGTATCGGATATAAATATAACCGGCTGTATGCATGTTTTGATTATTCATTGCCGCGGTGGACGCGACCATCTTTAGAGGTATTGAATAAATAAACATATTTTTTTGCCTCAAGTTCAAACGTGATTTGGAAGGGCTGGTCTATCGAAATTCCCACTTCATTTCCGTTGCTCCGGCAATGTGATTTTCTAATGCCTTTGCTCGTTTTCCGGCAACTCTTGTTATCTAGATGCCTGACCTAGCCCAGTCGGCACTCGGATTACAGGGATCAGCAAATTCTATTTCTTTTAGATATTTTGACCGTATAAAAATTCGGTATGATTTACTTCGATAAGTTTTGAAATTTTGAAAAGATTAGTTTCTTCAGATAAAACCGAATCCAGTCAATAAATTTAGCGCGTTTTTCTGACGGAATCATATGAGCGCACCGTTGTCGAATCGAACTCTCCGTGAAACTGGGAATAATGACACCGATAGGGATACAAGCTCATTTGATTGCTAACGCGTGGGAATTTACGGACGGACTAGCCGAAGGTGATTAAACGGCAAGGAAAGAATCCAATTGATTCATTAATCAATTTCATTTTTCCAAAGCCAAAAATGCTAAGCTCGCACAGCCGCGCGTATCACATCTCGATGGGTGTTTGTGAGGGGTGGCGCACTACATACCTCGATGCTGTATGATTTCTTGATGGCGAACATTTCACGGTTCTTTTGAGCAGCAGCGACAGCCATCATCACGTTTTTGGTAACTTCTCACGGGTCGAAATACGAAGTTATGAAAGAATGAAGTTTTCACAGCAAATTCGCTGCCACGGGTGTAAAGAATGAGACTTTTGTTGTCGAAACTTGAACGCAAACTCCCTCAATATGCTCGGCCTGAATTCCTCGTGAAGATTCACTGCCGATCTTAAAGTTGGCTCGATTAAGGATGTTGGAATGACCGTAGTTAACAATCAATCAAAACGCGGTAGTCTAAGAACTTATGTTACGACCACAAACAGTGACTGTTGCTTGTCTGTCGCAGGGTGATACCAAATTCCAAATACTCCGCACGGTTTCCAAAATCTCGAGCGTTACGAGCTTGCCTTCGAACGAAGCGAACGAGCGAATGTGCGGTTGGGGCGGTTCGCCGCAGCATATAAACGTTGCCTCCCTTCACCGCGACTCCTGGGGTCAGGGGTGCCCCCCACCAGGGTTTCGGGTGTCCGTGTCCGACGGCCCTGCGGCGCCGCGACGCCGACACGCGGTGCTCCCGCGTTTCGTAACCTGACTTGCGACGGCGCGTTCGTGAAGAAGCAATCCGATTGGTCGAGACCTGGGAGATCCTGTGAGCTGGGGGCAACCTGAGTGACTCATGGGCGCGTTTCTTAAGCTTCGGAGGACCCGCGGGTGCCTGCGGTTGCCCCGAGCCAGCTCCAGCTTCAGTTCTCTGCATCCCGTTTCCCCCAATCGCGAATCTCCGTCTATCCGTAACTACCAGGTAGAGCTTGGACGGACTTTACCTTTTTTCCTTCTTGCCTATTCTTCATTATTCATCTTTGATGGAACAGTTACTTTGGTTTTCCTCGTGCCGGCGTCATGCATCCCATAGCGGAGGAAAAAGCGCTGATCCCTGTATGGATCAAGGTATCGCGGAGGCACGTATCATCTCCATAATCGAGCTATCCTACTAAAATACCGCGGATAGTTGGTCCGCGAGAAAACTTTGCGGAATATCAGCGGTCCGACTTGTACGTATTATAGTTAGAAGGTTTTTCTCTAGACGGACCACATTTATTATAACTGAGGTGAATCAGGACGAACTAACGTCCTGTTGGCTCATATATTTTTGACGCTGATAATCAAAGAGAAAGAAGAGAACCAAAAAATCTGGAAGATCAGGAACCGCGTGCGTTTCATTGCCTTACGCTATCAAAATTGTCGACGAGCAAACAATCTCGGTGATCAGTTTCCTTGAATATATTTCAACGGTAGTAGAGGCTGTTATTGATGTTGTGTTACATCAAACATTTTAGTCACTCTTACACGGGCTCCAAATCCTTTAGAATGTGAAGGTATATTAATTGCCGTGCGTACAATTGAAAATAAATAGAAGAGGAATCGACATCCGCGATCATCTATTCCTTCCTCAAACACCATCGATACAGTGCTAAAAGGCTACTACACCTCTAGCCTTGGGATTTCTCCACATATCACTTACCTATGGGTTTGTTTATTCAAATCGATCGGAGAAGCCGGCAGTTACAGTTGACGAAAAATTTTTTTGTTTCATCGATGGCCGTTGTAATACTAACATCGATTCGACATTCACACGATAAAAGCTGTGCCTCGTGCTTCAGACGATTTTCGTAAAGATACCTAGACAGATTACAAGAGACTCAAAGTCACTCGAATTATTCAACCGAATAATTATAAATCTAATTGCAGTTTGAAAGGCATATCTCTTTTGACATTTCTGTGATGGTTAACCACTAACTTGGGTTGTGGTCGGTTCGCTAATTTCTTCGTACTATGAAAATGTTAAGAATCCATGGAATAATCGCAAACGAGTGTACTATATGCGTAAAATGGGAGCGTTTTCACATTACGTAGCTATGCCATCTTCGGGGTGTGCAATGAAAGGTGTCTTATTGATAGTCAATAAAATACATCGCCAATTATCCCGGTAATTTTTAGGCATAAGATGTGGAGGTACGGCGTGGTATGATATGACATGATATGGTACCATGTGATATCGTATGGTCAAATGAGGTGAGAGTAAAGACGGTGGCTGAACGCCTGCAGAGTCCGGACAACAGATCTGTATCCTTTCAAGTATCAAGGTCTTTCGCTCTTGCCACTTCCAGTCTGAGGCCCGGTTTGCTAGGAGCCGAGACTGACTGGCACTTGCTTCACGTCACGCCGACAATGTGGAGGAAATTCCGTTGCCACGATTCATTACCTTATCTCGATCGGCGCAGACTTTTACACCACAGCGTATCGGGGCATGTCAAGGTATCAAAAATCTGACTTCCGGCTTCTGCCGATCGCTAAGTCAAGTTTTGTCGCTGCAGCAGAGATTTATTATTTAGGAAATCGAAACTTCAGATCGTCCGTTTATCCTAGATATTACAATTTTTTCAGTGAGTATTGTAAGTATGGCGATAGATTGGAATACGGCGATTTTGTGAGCAGTTCGATAATTTCTTCCAATGTCTATTAGTGGAGCAGGTCTACTGCTCTCGCGAAGTCACGTGCCGTTATGGATACTCGCTTATAAACGGGCTTATGAATTCTGATTATAAATAAACTCGTTGTACTAGAATTGCTCGTCGATCTCTACAATCGGAGGAGTGTCGGACTAATTTTAATTCTTGTTGGGAGGTTTGACCACTTGAATAATAATAATCTTGCGTGAGATACGAGGAACTACTCTGAAGCTGAACTGGAGACCGGTTGCTCGGATTTGTCATTCCACCGACGGTTTCTGCTCCACACCTCGAATGACCTTACTTTCTGAGTTTTCAGATATCGCAGAACTTTGTTAGTCGTCAAAGCGAGGTGATGACGCGCTCTTGTGATTTCATGACACTAATTGCTATGAGAATGATCACGGAAGTATGGTGGATAAAGGTCGTCAACGAGCACCGAATTGCCGATCTTGTGGCAACGAAATAAGCCACGGAAATGGTTCATTTCTCATTGTATAGCTCGTCAGTTCCAGTAAGCGGCCGATTCGTAATTTTTCTGGATGCATGAGAAGTTCGATAGTCAGAAAAAAATTCGCACAAAAAGCGAAATTGAATTTGGAATCACCGATATCGTACGAATAACGTAACACAATAGCATATAATTATTTCCTCAACATAAATCAATCGTGCACTGAAACCTTGAATATGAGGATCTTAACTATGAGCAGAACGCCTAGAATATGTTAATTATTCCGTAATAAACCAAAGGTATATAAAAATGGTTTTTTAATTGTATGTTGAGCGTATGAATCACGCAATGGCAGGTAACGTGATAGTAAATATTCGAATTACTTTATTCATTGTTCAATTGCGGTATCGGTAACGAAAGCAGCGGCTTCCCGGCGCAAACTCGATTCTCAATTGCATGCACCGTGTACGCCTAGGTATGATTAAGTGATTCGAATTACTTTGTCATTGAGTCTCAGGCGCAATGAAAATGATCATTTCGTCATTTTACAATCACATCCAACTATCTTCGATTGTAAATACGTACTGTGGATCAATCAACGAGCTCTGCGACGGCGAACGATTTTACCTGCCGTTGTCCTCCGTTCTACATTATACTGCACCAATAATTTGGTGGCGAGTTTGTGAATAATTTTCGTTTTGTTCTACATCCATCCGTTCTGATGATCACGCCTTTCAAATGCGGGTACGCGAATACGTATCGACTACGAGTACGACTATTGAAAACGCTCGTATGATTCATAAAGTTAATGAGCAAACTAAAGACACGAAGTGTATCATGTGGATGTAGGATACCAGATGTACAGGCGATAAATTATTTCTTCACACCTGTGACGGTAAACCGAGCTGCAGCGGCCACTTAATGATCATTTATACATATTTACGCGCTGACCTTTTCTAACTTTACTTTAATCCGTAATTTCTCCATAATATGCAACTGCACCTACGTCGCTTCCACCCGGAACTTGATGAAATTCATTTTCAAAGCACCTTTAATCCGTTCAACACCCTGGGGTTGGAAATTCTGACCTATTGCACGAACTTCAAAGTACAATGCAGTAAATTGAGAAAATGCGGTTGGAAGTTTCTTGGAATCTAGGTGAGTCTGTACGTATCCGCTTCGTAGTAAATCTGGTCGAGGGACTCGTTTGCTTGTGTAATAAGCGGTTTAGTTTTCAATCAGGGGTCATGAGCCCCGAAGATGTCAGGAGTCCGGGCAAGTACGACTGAAATTCTAAAGCGCTCTCACCCGACGGATAAGCGTTGTAAATCGCTCGCTCAACATATTCATAAGTCATGAGCTTGAAGCAGTCCGTCAAAATTTCTACCGTATGTTTCGAGCTCAACCACGGATTGCACGGGTGCGCTGCGATGGATCAATACCCAGCTGGATATGGCACGGGCCATAGGCCTTCGATAAGCGGCGATCAAATCTGAAGGTTTGAGAATAAATCGCAAAGAGAATCGACGGAATCGTGAATCGTGGAAGAAAAGCCACCTGCTCTCCGTCCCAAGGACAAATAGAATCTTATGATCCTTGAGACTGCGTGAAGATCGGACGGTTCGGTGTCATGCCTCGGTGTAAACTGCACTGAACGCGATTTGGATCCAGAATTAGAAGCTGGTTCCATGGACCGCAGTTCGTTGCTTGGGAACAATTAGTCGAGTGTTCGAGGTACCGAGTAACGTACGATTCTTCTCGCTTTCGAAATGCCACACGAAAAGGTAAATCTTGTAACAATTTTACAAACATCGCAGGTGGCGACCCTGCACGTCATCTCGACGACGTGCCTTCAAGCTATCCCTGGTACACCCCATTGTTTGCGCAGAATTTTGCGAGGCGCTTGTGTGGATTGTTCACGACGAGATTTCGGCACGCGCATGGCTGCATGGTACTGACGCGAAGAACACTCGGTCAATCAGCCAGAAGTATTTTGAATTATCATCGTATGCCCGCGCGTAACGTACTTCAAATTAACCTCCGATAAACGGAATCAAAGCCCATAGTGACAATCCCTGAAACGAAAAATGAAAATTTTTCGAAACATTCGCTATCTTCGGTTGTAGACTTCGATATTCATCACGATTATTACGACGACGTTCCCCTACCGCGTCGGTGCATTACATACCTATATACTATAGAATCTGCGCTCTTTACAATAAAAGAGAACGGAATCGATCATTGGATAAATTTCCGATGTGGAATTCCCCCTGAAATTATAAACTGCATTTCGTAGAAATCAGACGCAATACAAGTTCATCGAAAGCCTGCCGCGAATTGTCGATTGACTTGTACCGTCACTTTATGATCACGTAGGAAGACTTGCCTGGACAAGCTGGCCAGGACTGCGTCATCGATCGCAATGCCGCTTAATGAAATGGATGCGTCCTGGCGTTGAGATCGGTTGAGGAAAGTCCACGGGGTTTGCCCATCGCTTTTGTTGCAACTTATTTCCCTGCACTCGTTTTCCTGCTGCAAGCGTTTACATTAAAAAATCTTGACATAGTCGACGTGTCCTCGCAAGCACTGACGTCACGTCCTCTCTTTTTTTTCACTGGTTTTCTCGACGACGTACCGTTTCTAAGCAATTGGCCAGCGAATAAAGCGAATTATTTCTGTTCAATTTACTCAGCGGGGGAGTATAGGGGGAACAGTACGAGGAGTTAATGGATCCGAGGTACCGAGTTCTAGAAAATGCATTCAAAGTAGCGAGGAACTGAAAATAGGAGGGGGAAAAAAAAACAGTAGCAGAGAGAAGAAAAAAGGCAAGTGAGTGGTGGGATTACGGATCTCAAATCGTAGGACTACCTATAATTGCAAAATTGAGATTACAAAGTGCAACTTTCGCGTCGTCTGGACGGTTATTACGTAATTCCTTGTTCGGAACTTGAAAGTACAACGAATTATCGAGATAAAAATAAAAAGCCAGACTCGTGAATGGTAAATCAGAAAACTCGTATTTTTAGATCGAATGAAGCAGTTTTGTGAATGAATGAAATGCGAGCGCGTTGTGACGCACGTGAAGCAATATACTTATAAGGAAGACGTTATGAATTCCGGAAGCGTGGAAGTTCATTCACTTTCTGTTAACTTACCGTATCGCAAGAATTTTTTGTGAATTTTTCGTTTTTTTCTCATTTCTTTATCGTTGCACAATATCGCTAAGCGAATTTAAGCAGAGCTGGTGCTTCACTCACCTGTGTAAGTGCAAATACTTAGGCCGTCGCGTCACGACTAATTGTAGGTGTAATTAGATATCAAGGGTAAATTATGGTTCCATTTCATTGCGGAAGAGTTTCGATTTGATTTGATTTTTGAAGCGCGCGAGCGTGAAAGCTAATTGATCATAAGTGCATGCCGAAGATCGTACCAGACTTTAACATCGCGGCGATTAACAAGATGACGGGACATTATAACTCGTCTCGCTGCAATCTAAAATTGTACATAAATGCCAGCCGTGATTTATAACACCACCATAACCAGTTACATAACTGTAATCATCGAAAAAAAGTATCGTCACGTTACGACTCTGTATTAATTTATGAGTCATGCTGTATAACATAATCCCATCGAGGCAAAATCTTTATGTAGTTTATTTTGGCGATGCAATTTTGTTCACATAATCATGAGCATTTTAGGCAGATGAGGACTAGTCGCAAATGAAAATATTCCAGAGTAAAATTTGAAAAAATCAGAAATCGATTGGCTGCGATTAATGTTTTATCGGTAATTAATGGCAACGCGGTTGTTTCCAAACTCTTGCGTAAATGAAGAAGTCATGCTCTGTTTGATCGGACCCTGGCCTAGTGAAACTTACTGGTAGTAAACAATTAGATATGTATTGTCTGTCTTTGCTTTGGTGCACCAAGCTCACGGTACTAACGATGTATATAGGTAAGGTCCGCTCGGATGTGTCGAAAACTGGATGCGAATCTTTTGTGCTGATAATTATTATACCGGTAGCTGACTCGTCGCTGATGCAATCGCTCTTTTATTAGCTGCGGTGATGAGCTCGCTCATACGAGGCAACGATCGAGTGATCCTACTTGTTTCAATATATTTTAGATTTATTCGTCCCGATCGATATTACTTGGTTAACCAGAACCAGTTGAATAAATAAACTGAAAAAAATCACACGTCTGGTCATCAGAGTCACCGATCCAGATACCCGTGCATATAATATGAGCTGAACATTTTGACACGCTCTCATGAATTCTAAGAACTTTTCTAAGGTCGACGTGATTTTTAAACCTTGAGGGTAAAACTCTTTTGCTTGACAACTGACTGTCAAAGCCACGCATCGGACAGGTGATCACCCATCCGTCCGTGCCTGGGTCCTTTCTTGTTTACAGGTGGCCATCGTAGCCTCGCACGATGAAACGTAGACCAAATAGACTCAGCGAGCTCCGGACGGATGCATGACTTGCAGAAAACGGTGGGGATTGCCGATGAAACTGAAAAAAAGGTATTCAATTGGTCCCTTTACGAAGCGAATGCCACGATCTTTGTCATTGCCCGATGATAAAAACCTATATGAAAGCGCGATAGACGATTCGGTCACACTCCTCGGAATTATTCAAGTGCGGCGACAATATAGACAGCCTGAGTTGTTCAACCGTAAAGTCCTTCTCCGCAAATCACCTTTAAACCTGGCCTTCGATCGGACCGTGGTTCATCTGGGCTGTCAGTTCTTAGCAATGACAAAATTACTCAAACAATCGCTTCCCCAATATTCCCTCAGCTGCACTCGATACCGCGTTAAACCGACTCGCTGAAGATTTTTGCTTCTCTTATTGATCGCCGATGAAGCAGAGCTGGAAATTCGTAGGATAATGATCCGGCGATTAAGCCGTGAACAACGAAATAAACAAACAGACTGACGACACATGCTGCGCAGTTACTGCGGATTATGTTTCTCCAGATGAAAAGAGGCAGCATCGAGCATCGTGCAAGTATTACGACGTCATTACTTTCTTTTTCGCGGCGAGGGATATACGTACAAATAGGCAGCACAACTGTTCGAAGATCTAGTCTCGCAGTCCTTGCGGCAGAACGCAGTTTTGCAGAGAAACTCGCATCATATTATCATGGCGGAGTGCGGGGGAGGGGAGATGGAGAGGAGGTCACGGCAGTAGCAAGAAGTTAGATGCAGTAGCCAAACAAAGGTGTTAAGATGGAGATAACGAACAATCTGAGCTAGGGCAACGAATTTAGCTTGACGAGAAATATTGCAGCCGATACAGGGAGATTGGTTTTAACCCCTTGGCGAAAGGATTGCTTTCCGTGTACGAAGGCGTTGCATAAGGTGAGTCTACAATATGCAATCGAAACCGATTATAATAATTTTGATATTTAATATATTATAGAAACGTGGAGGCCTTTCACCTGTACAAATATCAACATGAGCCTGCTTCGTAACTTCCTCGTACGTCGTTGATGCGGTAAAAAAATTAAATTATCAGGTAGTTCGGAATGGTTCATAGAAATACAGAAACGAACAACATGTGGTTCGTTGCACGCGACGTCATACGACGAACGCATCGCCCTGAAACTCTGCATGTATGTTGAGCAGAGTCCTGCAGCAAAAACGAATTGCTCCGGAATTGAGATAAAATCATTGCCGAGGAGTGTTGATTGATGACAAAATAATTGTAAAAAAGTCAACATTCGCTACGTCGAATTATCAAAGCATGTTGGTCACCTTCACGACGATTCGAGAGATACTTTTGACCTTTGAAACAACGCTTGTCTCACGATACCATTGCCACGCAGGTATTCTACGACTCTTCTCAACAATTTCGCGAAAATAACCACTTGCACGGTGACCGCTTGAGTATACGGATTATCGATTGCAACTGAGCGTTGCCCCCATTATCATCGTTCATTTTAAGAATTCATCAGCGGTAACACCTGCTCGAGCAACAGAGTACGGGTCTCTCGAGGCAGTTACGGAGATTATTTTCAGTGTGTCGTCGAATCATCTGTGAGTCAATGTGGAATTGCTGAACTCTGGGCTGTCCCCCATTTTTGGAGAGTATATATAAAACATGAGAAATAAATCGGAATTCTTTCAATCCGCGACTGTGTTGCAGGGATGGAAAGACCGTTCCAATCTCTGCTACGTGCCCGTGATTCCTTTTTGCGGATATAACTCTTCGTTGCCAATATGATCTACAGTTTCTCGAGATTTCCATCTCCTTCATCGCGATGCTTTTGAAGCCGCGTCGCAGGTTTTGCTCTAAAAATAACATCGTGACACTGGTTACGTACTCGATATGTCCAAGTTAAATCCTATCGCTAGTTGCATCGACGACAATTACACCGTTTAATGGTCGGTCGACTGCTGCTGTTTATCCCTGCCGCACGGACGGAGGCGGAAGCGAGGACTTATTCAAGGGCGAAAACCAGCCGGGGGGTGTGCGTGTCTCGTAGCGGTGTTAATCAGATAATTGAATAATTGGCGTTCGATCTATGAATAATGGATTAGAAGTAGCCAGCATCACGAAGTTGTAGGAGTAGCGGGGGTACTTCTGGATCGAACCACCGATCGCCTAATGATGGGCTTACGATTAGACTTGTAATATATTCAAACGTCAGATTATCGCTGTCGTATACGCGGAGCACGCGGAGCAGAGATCTGCGATCAGATTTATATCGGTGATATTATCGATTGCAGGATCTCGCGAGGATATAAAGAAAGGTCACCGCAACATTGCCGCCGCGCTACATGATCCATCCGAAAGATTTACACGGTTCCCTTCATGCGTTTGACTTCCCTCCAATGATGCGGAACAATTCATCCTTTATTTCTTTTCATGTCCCTCAGGCGACGCGATTCGGGGGAAAAAACTTTACGCGGATAAAGTATATATTAGATACCGAATTAAATTATTAGAATGAGGTGAGATCTTGCGGCTCACGAACGGGAATCGGAATTCTCAACTTACAAATCACATCGGATCTGTGATATAATAACACGTGACGGACATATGCCGGGTGACCTTGCCTAGACCAGGCAGAGACAAAGGGACAAAGAAATGCAAATCACTAGCCAATTATATATTGTAATTAATCGAAAAACATATACGTGTTGGGTCGATTCGAAAATCCCCACAGCTCACAGATCAACTCTGCGACTGATCGATAACAAATTTGGATAAGTTCGTATTCCCGTGCAAATATACCCAGTTCATTCCTTCTGTAGGATACCTCCTAACATAAAAACATGGTTTTTCGGGTCCCGAGTATTCTTCTATATTGCGAAGGATTGCGCAGAATGAAGAAATCCCAATAGCTAAACGTAAGATAATATCCGGCGATTCGTCAATCGCTCGCGACTGAGCAGCGTCTCTCCTTCCGCCAGCGTATCTCCGATCTCATGTCTCCTATCTCGATCACCGATCTTCAAGGTTCGTGTGATGAACTCGGCGTCGAGCGGTGCTCCCGCCCGGGGAAGGACCAGACCGGTCGACGTCCACGGCTAGCAGCGTAGTACGTCAGAGCGAGCCGAGATTGATGTGGGGGAAGGATTTATATTAACTGAAATTCGTCACCTTGTTACACAATGTGAGAGACTATCCGCGTGTTGCCGCAAGATGCTAAAATAGTCCATAACCAGCGGGGAGTAATTATATCTGCACGTATCCCCGATTCAAAAATAAATCCAATGGTACTACGTGTACAACTCAAGACGGTAGCGTGATTGCTTCTCGTGCTATTTCGCTCGGCGATCGAAAAAGGCTCAGTCATCGGTTAATAATTGGCCGACAACTGGGCCGACGATCAGGTAGTTTATAATACGATAGTTGAAAGGTTTCAATCGCTCGTTATTTGAAACGGTTAATTCATAAGCCGCCGTGATCGAGATCCATACGATGAGCGAGGTAAATCGTGTATGTCTGTTCAATAATCGAGGTGAATCCCATAAATCCTCTTGCAAGTTGGGCCGGTTATTCCGATTCAACAGCGACCGAGATAACGTCATAATATCGCCAGCTGTCACCCATATTAATCATTGCGCGGAACGGAGACTGGTAAAACACAACGCCCGGAGTCACAATTATCATTGAATGTCCGCTCTCGTCTTTAACTATGTCTTATGACCACGTATCACCGATACATTAATCAGAGCAGCATGAATCACTGTTTGTTGTAATACAGTCTTACATTATCGTGCCATTCCGCGAAGCGTATGTAATTCCAAAATTGTTTTTCCTTGGCGGAAGCTATCGGCAGAAATGCAAAACAGCAACGAATCGCAATTCTAATACCGGATTTAATCCCGAAAAAATCAATACCCACGTACCGCGATTTATTCTCCGAAATAGTTACGATCGAATAATTTATACGCTTTTCCTTGTCGATGAACCTTAGCGATATGCGAAGGTAGCCAGAAGACTGTTCCCGATAGAGTCCTAGAAGCTAAAATCCTTGATGGTGTGATCGGTGCTCCATTCTTCGGTTGCCTTGACCGAGGTGAAAGGATTAGCAATTCGCAAGGTGAAAAGGCCCTATCTCTAATCGTGATCTGAGCTCCAAATCTATCGGTTGAAGGATCGGCCGATCACTGCGGGGAACCTTTCGCGAATCCCGGGTATTCCCATAATAATTAGGTATACTATCTCAACCGCATCGAGTCCATTGTAATTTACCCGTTAAACTAATTTCGCCGAAAAAATCAAGTACGCCTACAGCGTTCGGTGAAAACAAAAAAATGAAAGGGCGTTTAGACGGCCGGTTCGTTTCGATCGCTATGCTGTTTCCGGACCGGCGAACGACCAAAATAACGTCTTAATTAATCCGTAAGTTCAAGGACGAGTGGCCGGCCAACCTTTCATTAGCTCGGTGGAATTCTTGGCTTCAGAGGCTTGCCGAGATCGCTGACTGACCCACACGAGTCGTTCGAGTCTGGCTAATACGTGTACGTTCTTACGCACGTTATTCTGTAACGCCAAGCCGATCGCAATGCGGATAAAATGAAGAAATAATTTAGTACCGTAGCGACGAAAAAAATCAATAGAAAAAAATTATCCGCTCTAGAGAGTGGATGGATCTGACGTTGTATCTACGTCAACGTAACAATTCTAACGATGGTCAAACCGGCTCCTGAGGCGGTGTTACGTCTTACGCGAGCTTTTTGTAATCGGTACATAGACCCTAGTTTCCGTTGTACCTTCGAGGCTCCATATATTCTTGTAATGCAGCTATGACAGACACGCGGATAAAGGTTCGGTATTGCAAAGACATGCAAAAGATAAGATTTTCGAAAATTAAACTCAATTTTGAGGTGCGACTCGCTCAAGGTTACCCTGCCAAATTCCCATGCACGGCCTGCTGACCAAAACCACGTGCCGTTCCCTGCGGCTTCGCTAATCTACATGACCTATGAAAAAAGTGAGTTACTACGACAGCTACGGACGGCTGTTTGATAGCCGTGTAGTTTATGGTTTCATTTCTATAATATTCACGTAGGATGGTAAGTATTGTAAAACTCGGTCGGCTCACTGCAATTGCAATGACTCGAGCATCTGGACTATCGCGTATGTGCCGATATCTCCGGACAGTTTGTCTGGCCATGTTCTCTGTATCACGAGTGTGCAGGTGTGCAGGTGAGAAACGCGTTGACGTCGTTCAGCGATGCTGCCGCAGCGGACTTTGAAACTGAATGATATTTGGATGAATAGACCGAAGTTACGATTGTGTGAATTATTCAACATATACCAGGAAAGTATTTGAAAATCACGAAGCGAATGTATACTATGTGCGCTTATAGTTGAGCAGCGAAGCTTCTACATACCCCATTACTTTATTACACACAGGACATTACATACCTAGATTCCGCAACAATTGTACCGGGTAACATTTGTAGATTCTGTTTACCAGCTCTCTGCAAAGGAATTTTCATCGATTTTTTTTCCATGATAATCAAGTTTCTTTTCAACGCTCGGAGAATCTACGTGTATGGAATAGACGGAGAAACTATGCACGAGAAATATTTTAATTGCGCAGGTACTTTAGTTGTCCGACCGTCAAGATCGGAATGCTATCGCAGTATTATAATCACGGTTAGCTCGCTTATAATTTGCTTCGATCATAGGTGCATGCTACTTCTACATGAAGCGCTTATTCGATTTACGATGAAAATTACTAAACCACCCACAGTTTATTTCAATTTTGCGATAATGCACTTTTAATTGCACCGTGTACTTTATTGATCGAGTTATCGATAGCCGACTGCAGCAATTTTATGAAATTGGTGAACCGATCCTGTTGGTCAAAACAAGTAGCACGTGTATTGAGATGGATAAAAAAAAAGAAGAAAAAAAATATATACTGGCGTGGGTACACCGATTGTGATATATCTTCGTTGATCAATGCCGACACACCTTGCAGACAAGTGAATGAGTTTATCATTTTTTGTTACGATTCTTATTTCTTTTATCAGTTCCGTTCGCTTCGACTCGTAGTAATCGATTTTTTTATTTTTGCAGTGACGTTACGAACACGTTTCCAGTCCCGCCTTGCTTCGATTTCTTATTCTTCGATCTTTTTCATCGTCGTTTCTGGTTGTCATCGCGGATCTTCGAAGACGCATGATCGGTGAGTCTAATTCCTGTAATCAATTGCATTATGATCGATTATTACCGAATCTACAATTACACGAATTCTTGGCGAGTAAAGTCATAACTATGAGGCAAAGTGCGCGCATTGCTACAAACCATTAAAACGAATCGTGATTAGTTATTATTTTCTATCCGCGATCACGGTTAAAATACCAATAGTAGCGGATGATTCTAGACACGGCTATGTATAGGTAAACTCACTACAGGTATAGCGATACGCTAAACTGAATTAAACTTTGTACACCAGCCGTCGAGGCTTGTGGCTAATTGCCGTTCGATATAAATCATCGTACACAGGAATTCTGTATTCATAGGTACAAAAATTGCTCTAGAACGCGGGAAAAAACTACTTGGCCGACGCGCGACGCCAGCGGATCTACGACCATCTCTGCGGGCCACTTTTTTCTTATTTTTTTTTCCTCACTCAGGTAAACGAAAATCCAGGCAGTAGGTCTACCTAAATCTAACTTTTCACGTTTGACCACAATCGTGTGAGAAAAAAAACGGTGCTTAAACGAAACAGGTAAGAGTTGTATGCAAATAGCGGACGATGTCGAAATTACATAAATATGTGCGGCTGGAATCCCCGAGCGAATTGATTTCTCGGTGCCCGAAAAAAGGAACTTGCGTATGACGCCCGCGTATGTGTACTTCTCCACACGTGCGTCGCACACGACTATAACCCGACCTTGGCTACCGACGTGTCCCGCAATCTCACCTTGATCTTAAGCCCTGCTCGGACTCGTGACTCTGGATCTGGTCGATTAGCGACTGCAACTGGATACTGACCAAGGGAATACCCACCACTTCGAGTCTCTTTATTCTCTACTCGTTGTAGAACGTGCTACGTTCAATTCGAACATCTCGCTCTTTTTCGTCGCTACAAACAGCAAGTCGTGAATTCCCAAGAAATGGACTATACGTTCTCGAGTCGCCAACCCCCGTTCGCCGGTACCGAAGATAGCGGCATAAAGACGACCTACGGGTTAACTTGGCGAAAATAATTCGGGGAAATCTTTATCGTACTCTGTGGCATGGTATCGCCCCAAAATCTCGACTAAAAATGAAAACCGGAGACCTTGATAAAAATCGTCATTCGAAGGCCAGGTGAGCAAACGACAAGACAAACGACTTCATAATATATCATTGTTGCTCGCTCATGGCGCGCTCGAGCCTCTGAGGAATTTCATTGCAGATGGTACTAATGACCGGCTCCCGGTCATTGACGAATCTACATTGTGTGAAACGAGGATTCCCCTTTCGATACTTTCATATTCTCAGAAACAGTTATTAAAATGCGCGCCATGTCCTCTTTCTCTTCGTCGTTGCTTCGCTCTCTCGTACCGAATGATAGTAGGTAATGAAACGTAGTAAGTTAATGTTGATGCATAAACGGCAGATCGTAGAAATTTTAAATTCTTACGACAAACTACAGGCCCGGGAATTCCAAAGAAAAAAAAAATGTACCACACTTCGGGCTAACAGGATTCAAGCATCGTATCGGTCTCAGAGATCTTAATTGTAATTCAGGTATGGTGATATGATAGTTTTCCGATCGATTGTAAAGCGATGGCGGTCCGAAACTTGTTCGCTTACCGGGATATCCGGTTATGGACACGGTTCATTTTTTATATCGATTCAACGAGCCCGCGGGTACGTGATTTTCTTATTCTTCGGGACAGCGACTAATTCCAACAATTTTAACAAGGTGAGTTGGGTAAGCAGGCTCTGGAATAGCTCAGAGATAAAACTCGTTTATTCACTCTATACGGATAAGTCAATCGAACGGTAGAATAACTCGATGTACGTACGTAGACGGTCACGGAAAAATTTCTTTCATTTGTAATTCAAGTGCGACATTCACCGCATTGTAATGAGATTCATGTCCGAGGGGTGGCTAATTAATGCGGATCGTTCGGCGTTCGCTGATCGGATAACACCCTATTTCAATTGACCAAGTCCGAAGGCTTCTCGGCGAATTATGGGAAAGTTTTCAAAAAACTGCAAGAGCTTCGTTTCGTACTTCGAGCAGCGTCGATTGACCGGAAAGTTGATGACATCGCTAACAGATTATTAAGTTCCGAAGGGTCATAGGCGATAAACTCTCCAGTAGGGGTCAGTGCATGTCTCAACAATTACCGAGATACTGGTAAACAAACTCACATGTATGCAAACTTTCAGATGAGCTGTCATTGAAGAAAAACACGATATTATTGCCGCGGAGATATAGAGTATTTCGGAATTTTTGCACGAAATAAAACGTCTGCAAGACCAGGTGAAAATAATACTTGAAATAAATCCGTTCCGTTACTATAGTCTGAATGCATCGATGATAATGCGGTGGTATTTCGTCGCAGAAATAGAAATCATCGAGTCATGGTGGCAGGAATAGGGAAAAAATTTCACGTTTCGAGGAATGTCGAATAAAGTATAATGCTCTGCCATTTATACCAATCACTTCTGAATCATAATTCTTGCGTAAAAACTGTACGAGGAAAATGCACAACTATTAAAAATCTGCGGTGTTTTCAATTTATTAGAACTCTCGAGGAAACTGCAGGTACCCTATGTAACATAATAACATTCGATCATATAAGAACTAAGACTTAAAACTAGTAATGCTAAAACTAAAAAATAAAGGAGCTGGAATTCTCAAGACCTGGGTACCAGCATGCCGATACTTGGCGCTTGGTTAGATTGATTCCAAGTCGCGTGATCGATCGAATATGCGGTAGTCTATGGGATGAAAAGAACAAAAGATAATCGAGTCATATCGATTAGAATCTAGATTTCGAACAAAAAATCAAGTCAAGTCCAATGAACTCTGTATAAAAAGCAACAACTGTAACCAATGTGTAACATCCACGCGCATAAAGAAATGTTAATTAATCGGCGGTTGAAGGTGGCAGTAATTTTCGATCATCCGTAAATCAGATCGTCGTTAAATTCCGCACTTCTTTAAGTGTTTCCAAAATTCGTCTAGGTATTCCCCATCCAATACGACCATAAGCTTTTCCATCGTCTCTCGACGACCCCGCAGTCTTCGACGACGACCTGCTATCATCTTTCCGATAACTTCGTTCTTCTTCTGGCAATATTTCCTCCGCGTCCTCGACCAGCGGGGGGATTGAATCGCAAAGCGACATAGACCAATCCCTGCAAGTTCCGTCTCGCGCATCTACGACCTCTATTTCTTCCGTCGCTGTGTATATTTTTTGCGATTTCGTGCGACTGAACGGAGCTCGTCTCCAAAACCCATATGTTCGGGTTACCGGTGGATCTCTGTAGCACGTAATAGAATTCAGGGACTCATCGAGGTGGGGAACGGCTTCAGAATTAGATCTGCACGTTTCGGGCGTCGACGAACGAGGCATGTCATCTTTAAACTCAACAAATTGTGCGCTTGCACCTTCCGCGAATCTTCCGCATATCGAGATCTCCAGTACGGTCGAGTCACCGTTTTGCACTTCCTGATGTGCCGATTCTAACTCGTTCGGAAGGGCGTGCGGCGTCGTCGCCGTTACGGGTAGTGAAGAACTTCTCGACGGTGCAGCGTACGTGGCTGTTTCAGACCTCCGATGCTGCAGCGACATCCTCTTCACCTCAGCTCCTGCAACTGCCACGCCTGAACCCCTGCGACGTGCTCCCGATGGAAAATCAGACGAGGCGGGAGCGGACACATACCCCAGACTGTCGACGTCCGTGGACCCGACCGTTGAGTCATCCGAAAGGAAAACTCTTACTTCGATTCTCGGCCCTCTCTCGCTGCGACTATGCTGCGATTTCACGTTTCCACTTTCACGTTCACTCGGTGTTGATAGTTCCACCGGGTGCGAAAGCCGAGATGCGTGGCGCCTCGCCAATAATTCCTCGTTTGCATACTCGGGCTCACTCGCGGCATGCGGCGTAGTCGACTCTGCAGAGATAATATTCGTGTAAAAGCAAGAGTGATTAGACAGGAAAGGCGCGATCGGATGAACGAAAAGTTTGTCGAGCAGAGCAGCTAATTTCACTTACCTCGTTTTCTCATTTTGCGGGACAAGAAGCAGCCGATCGGTATAGCGCAGACTGCAGAAAAAATCCCGACGGCGACCGCGCCGACGACTACGGTAACCATGTATATATATAGGTGCGGTAGTTCGACGTCGATTGATGTTCGATCGCTTTAATTTCTTCTATTTTTTGGCTTACCGATACGAAATTTTGGACGCGTGGTAGAAGGTTCGACCGTGACGGGAAGACTGAAGATGAGACTCACAATAACACTGTCGTTCGACACCGTAAACACAAGAGTCGCGGACCAACCGAGGGCCGGGCTTTCCATTGTCAATAACTCCCTTCGCTTGACAGCACATCGCGTTTTCGCATTTGTGTATCGAATCATAATCTCCGACGCACTTTGTACCCTATACAATTACAGGTATCGGATAATTTCAATTCAATTGTTAGGTAACAAATGTTGGAATGTGTCGATGGATAAAATGTAGAAGCTAGTCGATTACAACGGTATTATGAATTTGTCTGATTCTTAATAAGACAAGGTCTGTTTTACGCGGTATTGCTGCCCGTCAACGGAGGCTATAATTTTGAAAAAGGGAAAAAAATCAACGCTAGAATCGTTAGTAGGCCCAGTAATCCAGTATAGTTAGTTTGACGAGATTGAAAAAAGAACGAAGTGAAAGAAAAAAAAATTATCGTATAACGTGCTCAAAAATAAAGACGCCGTCGTTACATGATCGAACTTATTATACATAGTCACTGCAATGACAGCGCATGACAGATTACGCAAGACCGGTCGTTTGTTCCAGTTGATGGAATCGAAACAAACACACAATCAAATAATACCGAGAATTTATGTACGAACGTTTCCTTCATCTTTTTTTAATAAACTGAAAAGCACGTCACGCGTTATGACTATACCGCGGATACCCTTCAATTATTTGCTTAACTCATGAAAATAAACACTAGAAAAAATTAATAGGGGAAGTATACGACCGATAATTACTGCAAGGATATCGATGCTTCGATATCAATAGGGAAACAACACAGTGATCTAACAAACAGCAATTCCATAACATTTACGAGTGGAAAAAATATCGTCAAAATCACCGTAACTTGCACGATTGCAGCATGATATGAAATATTTGTGTGAGGACTTTAATGAAGCTAATGGCACATTGCGTATCTGATCTTCGGTGATGAGATGATTTTTGGAGTCGTGGCCTGATGCTGATGCAGTTCGAGTTTGCATATTTATAAGTTACTTTCGATGCATCACGCACTATAAGTGTATAAGAGTCGTACTTATATGTGATAAAATTTCATTAGTCATTCAACAAACGCCGAATCGTAATTCGTGTTTTACTTCCATTGAGATCTACGTCGAGGTTAAATGATTATGATTTACAATAGACGAGGACTTTCTATGGCAGTATTGACAACGCAGTTTCTTTACCGCAGTAATGCAGAAAACTTCAAAGTTAATAACTCCGCGGTATCCGCTGGTTTTCAATACCCAGGTGAGTTGACTAATTTGTGTGTCGAAACTGGACGTAGTTGATAGGCATTGGAAAATTCGGAAGTAATTGATTGCGGTCAACTAGAAGAATTCAAACTCTCAACTGAGACGTCCTCTCAAAGTGGCCTCATTCGACAGAAGAACACTTATGTAACGCCGAGGTATGAGTTTGACGCTTGTTGTTTGCCGCGAATGCACAACAAGTACGCGTACGAAGAGAAACCGCAACTGCAGCAGGGACGACCTCGACCTCTTTCAGTCAGGTTCAACGTATTAGGTGCTATACGCGAATAAGGAATCTAGAAATCCGTGACGTTTCCCTCATTAACTATCTCACGAAATCTCATCCCGTGGACCGATTCCCCAATTTTTTTTTTTTTTTTTTTTTTCTCTTTGTCGACCAAACGTGGTGACTTGCTTTGAACCTTCGGGTCCCGAAAATTTACAAAGCTGTTTATTTACCCGGTCATGCTACACTGCTGCAATTAGTCCTGCTTGTCGAAAGATTGTTCGGACTTTGTTTTTTTTTCTCTGTCCCCTCATTCCGGACTTTGTATGAGGCAGGGCCGTGTGTCCCTTTCGATGGCTGGATATTGGTTTTTATTTTCTACCCGGATCCGGTAATAAAAATCGCTGTTTCCAACTTACAAACGGTTTAACTCAGCAGCTGATTGTACATAGAGCATTGCCCCTCAATTTGCACGAGTTGCTCACGTGAACGCTGTCATATCTCGAAATCCAAGTCTCGATTCGCTATGAGAACAGTGCGGCTGTACGATCGAGCGGAAAATTATAATTTGGAAGGTATTCTCGAAATTCCCGGCGTTTAAGCAATTGTACGTACAACGTGCACGTCTACCCTGCGTCTATCCATTTACACCGCAGCTTCTGTTCTCCACCGCCTCTCCTACAATCAATGTTCGGCCCACTGAATACTCGAGCATAACGATCAACGATTGAGCATTTGTTGCTTCAGTTGTTAGTTCTGCGCCATGATGCAGGATACTCGATTAGGCTCATGGCAATCGCCGCTATCTCCTCGTTTAATTTAACATGTACATTTTTTCGTTGCACAATAACTTTGAGCTCGGAAGATCTTTTTTAATTACTCGATTATATCGCGATATCTTGTTTATATTACTCATTACACCGTCTCCGTATAAATAAATTTGTGCACGACCACGACTGCCTCGGTCATTATATTTACCACTGACACGAATATCCAGGCGTGACATCAATGATTTGCCTCCTTAAGCTCAGCTGACTAATTTTTTAGTTCTCTGTCCTCCTGTTCCAATGATCAGTCTTTCCCGGCGATTCGATCGCGTTTGAATCCTATCTACAGGCACACGTTGCACATATACGTACCGTAGTATAATTACAACCAGGTGATCATTTCGCTGTGCCCATATGTTGAGACAAAATTTAGTCAACAGTTTTTGCCGATGTTGTGGGCTAACTGGAAGAAATATGTCGCAGAGTTGCGTATAGTCGTCGTTACTCTCAAGGACAAAATCAGGGTCAAGGCTAATAGACGACCAATGGGCGATACCGCGTCTCTACGCGTATGATTTTAAACGACTCTGTTTGCTCGATGTTCTACCGTCGTTTAGGTTCGATCCCGGGACCATAGATATTCACCGGAGGAATAGAGAGAGATGCGGGAGAAGAGAGATAGAAGATAGTACAACCCTAAATCGAAGAAAAGCTGCAGCAAGAACCTAACCTAACCTAACCTAACCTAACCGGATCGGCAGAACCTTCCATTATTATCGAAACGGATAGAGACGGCATTCGCTTACCTGCAGATGCGAATGTGTACAGGTAAGAACATAGTAAACGCGGATAGACGGACGCGGAGGGAACAATGGATCGGTGGCGGTACATGATCCTGCAGAGGTTAGATGCAGTGGTAGGATAGACCGATGGCTAACGTAATTGATTATCTTCAGACCGCAGCTATAGTCGCGGGTATGCATCAATGTGGAACCGACCAATAATGAGCTCGCGGTCAGTTAATCAGTGCTCGATATCCTTCGTCGTGGTTTTGGTCGCACGGTGATTTCTCAGCACTCGGCAATCGCAGGTGGTGAGCCTAAAGGAGTAGCCGCGGGTGTTGGTCAACCGCTACTAGCTGTGGTAACACAAAGCCACGACTCACGAACCCAATCGAGGAACTCGGGTAGATACACGTATGCCTGTGTAACACGAAGCGTATTAGACTATACGTCAGTATTAGACTATTTACAGTATTTATGATACGAACCAACCGATACAGGTACCGCGACGGTCCCTGGCGAACGAAGTAGTCCAGAGACCTTGAACGGTGTGTGATCGTTTTTGCCGGCGTTCCATGTCCCGTTGGTATGCCACCTATTTATACCAAACTGATTTATCGCCGGTGAAGAGCACAGAAATAAAGGTGGGCATGAAAACAAAATTACGGTGCGGTGGAGAATTCAAGAAGTGCATTGCAATTAGCGGCGCTTCTTCTGGTTCTTCTGGTTCGCCACCTTACAGTCACCTGTGGGTTTTACCCGACGAAGTACGGGACGTCGGGCAGCCGCGAGTACGGCAAACCCTGATGCTTCGCTCGTACGAAGCCGTTTCATCTCGCGATTCTGCGGTAGACAAAATGGAAACTGCGAGATGTGCGTTCCCCGTATACGTGTAGATTATATACTTCGTATATACTTGGCCGATTATTATGTGGACAGGATTCGCAGATTGGCGCATACGTGAGTCGTATACGCTTCCACAAAGCGCGAACAAGTAAATAAATGATTGGGAAAATAAAAAAGCGATACGGCGAAAAAATTGCGGTGCTTGCTTTCTAGAGCACGTGGCCTTGGCTCTCCACCTCCACCTTTGTCTCTACCTCCGCCGCCGCGTCCTCCTCGACGCCTACATCCGCACACCCGGCGAACGAGAATGTGTATCCTGTACATTTATTCTCTGTCACACCCCCCGCGATATTCGATAACCGTTCAGGTAGGTAGATACCACCAGCGTTGCCGTGAACTGATTTTTCGGACACATCGCACTCGTTGATCGATTACTTACAAAGGATATAGTGTAAGCGTGACGGGAACTCTATTGCAATCGAGTTAGAGGGAAGCAAGTGGCTAAACTAAACGGTAAAGTTCAGCGCGAAGCACTTCTGAGAAGATATATGGACATAATTCCTCCAACCACGGGAGATCGAGTCAATAATTGGATTTTGACATTTCGTGAGCCGTAGTAGTAATTTTGCATAATATATTTCGCGACGATGCGTCCAGGTCTTCGAACGGTAGCCGATTCGAGAATCCGTAATCAATTGCAACATCGAGGCAAACACGCGGCAATAAAATCATAAAGGTTGTTAACTTCGAATTGCGAGGTCAGCTCGAGGGTTTGTCGAACCCTTCGATAACATCGTTCGATTGAATATGCTAAACCTTTCCGCTTTTTTAATTAAGCTCAACATGTGAACCGGTACACCTTCGAGCGTTCCGTCGATGTGTTTCACCATTAACGCATGCCGATCGGTTGCGAACGTGCGTTTGGTTGGTCACGTACGAAAGTGATCTTTCGATAATCGGTTTTGAATCTATTTGCTGAAGGCGGTTGTGTTGGTCGTGTTCAAGGTGCAAAATAATCGGACCGAGATTATCTCTGTCAAAGCTAAATTTAGAACTAAAATATATTGGCCGCTGATCACGAATAACCATTCAGATTAACGACATTCCGCGAACAATATCTGCGCCTCCAACGACGGTAGAGCCCACAACTCTCGTTCTTGTCAGAAAGTATCGGTAACCACCGCTTCGCGATACAACCGCGGAAAGAGTGGAGGAAGAATATAATTATTGAAAAACAATTGTTATTATTATATCAGGATCATCAAAAACCTATACACATATAAATCGAAGGTGCGAAACTCCCTCCGGATTATATTCAACCAATTATATTATACCTTCGCAGTGATATAATATGTATAATACAAAATCGTCGAGGTCATTTAGTCGATTTGGCCAATGCCACCTTTTATTTATACCAAACCATCGAAGCCATGTGGACGAGAGTGGCTCCGATCAAGCAGCTATCTTTCTTACCCTTTCCCCCGCGTCCGAAATCACATTTCTCAGTTGTACGAAAATATTCAACAGGTATAGTTGTCGATTGACAAAGGAACGATGCGATCGCCTCTGCTCATGAACAACGTCGGGTTTTGTCGCACCGCAAGCAACTGCACGTTCGTAGCGATATTATATCGTCCGCTGCGGTGAGCGAAAGCTGCAAAATGTACGTGCATATACCGAGAAACGAGGTAGAAGCTCACCTCCCTCTCTCTTTCATACGATGACTATCGATGATCCCACCTGTAACTGCTCGCGAGAAGTATGCAGAATCGCCGGCGCCTGGCGGATGGTGATCTTGAAATATATATTTGAATTTTTGGCTTACAGATTGACCCCAACCAGAAACAAGGAGGGAATCCTCGTCGATCTACCTGCGCCTACGACTTCGCGTACGTTACGGTTTGTCGGTGCGGAGATACATCGTGTACGACGCGATAAACCTGAACAAGGTCAATTTTTCAACGTCGAGCAGGTGTTGCATAGGTACATGCAAAACTAGATTGGCACATGTATGTGGGACAGCCTAGTTAACGCGAGGCGCGTGCGTTGCTTTGGACACAGCGCAGATCAACGTTGCACGTCGTCCGAATGCTGGATGCTATGCGAGAAGCAGCGGCTTTGGATCACCGGCTCCGCGGTAGCAGAACAACCCGCCGCGTATCGAAGGCTGCGGTAATTATTCCAACTGGAGTTAAGGCGACGGAGCGAACTAGGCCGTGACAGAGTCCGCTCCGCGATCATCGACCAGCACGAGGTACTACACTCCGCAGCACCGCTTCTCTACCACATACCCATACCCATACCTATGATGTACAGCTCCGCGGATCCTCCGACCGATCGCTGACCAATGAGGGTGAAATTATATTACCTCTACGATCGCCATTCTTTCCACTCACTGTGAAGAGGCCCCTCCGCGACTCAGGACGGTAAGTCACACCGCGGCTAGTCGCGGAGAGACACGATATTATAATGAGCGAGAGGGTGCCCGCGGAGCTGGAGACACTATGGATCAGATATAGTTTACTTCGCAGCGCACGTCAACGGTCGAGTGCATAATTGTGTTGAAAACATTAGCGATTTGTTGCGTCTTGTAAGACGGATCGACGTTGACGTGTGACACGCATTTCTGACCTTGGTGCAGACAGCTCGTTAGCTATCCCACCTAGGGTGCTCCAATTTATCCGAAAGACTGCTCTCGGCTAATCGGTATCCGCCCACGTGCACCCGTCCTTTCAATATCCCGCGCTGATTGTGAGCGTCGTCGCGCTTACGTACTCCTGGACTTTGCTCCTCGTCGATTTTGATGCATCGTTAACAGGTGTGGAAGGATCTTCTGCCTGTTATCGTAAATTATCATCGGATAACCGCCGACACATCATATGAGGAATCGGTAATTTATGTTCCAGCGTAGATCGCCAGCTTCACCGCCGGATACCTCGAAGAGCTGTTGGCTTGTTACGATGTTTGAATGTGCATAAATTTCAGTCGTATGCATAACCGTATGTACATGGGAGAAAAGTGAAGGATCGGATTCCCGCGATGGAAATAATTCCGATGTTTATTACGAGTTATTTCTTTATTCATGTAATAATTTATTCGCCGATTTAATTCGTCAGAACCTTTTCCACGTATCCATGAACGCTCACAGCCTAAATCGGCATGGTCATTTACTGGCTCAGCTTTGTCTGCGCGTGTGGCTGTAGTGGTAAGCGGTAATAAAATAGAACAAGGGCATCGTCGATGTTGCGCCACCGGTATATTTTACCTGTAAAATCCTAGGCAGCGAAAAATTGAGCGCTCGAATTACCGTAACGCGTGACGATTATCGCCATTTCACGAGGGACTTCGTAGGCCTACCAAAAGTCTGAGGATGGATAATTTCTTCCTGTTCTATATTTTTTTTCACTACGTCAACGAATGCAATCGGGGTAAAATCATTCGAAAACTTCCGTGCCCTTGTTATTCGCTGCGGCACGTCTCGTGATTTTACTGTGTCATTGAATTAGGAAGCCCAGAGATAGAAAAAGAAAAGCTGTTGACCTCACAGAAACAGTGTGCAGCTGGTGCACGGTACGCCGGTTGCGTCTAATGAATGTAACGGGTTGTGCGTCGGGCTAATTCGATAACACGTGTGATTAGCGGGTAATCAACAGGTATCGTGTTATTACATGCATGCTTCGTAAGGTAGTGCCTCTCCGTCAAGTTGATCGAATATGCATGTATCGATATCGATATACTTATACAATAATAACGACAAAGATCGCCACACCTCCGGGACCAAGGCCAGATTTCAATCTTGCATTTAAATATTCCAACTTATGTGGAAAATCTCGAATATCGTATGTGTGCGTGATACAACCACACCCTCTCAGCCACGGCTTTAATAATGCCATGCGATCTACATACTGTTTTCATACGAATCGAGATTTAGATATCACGTCAACCGGAGCAAACCTGCTACTCGCAGAGCTACGAGGATCAGGTGTGACCACCTCGCGTATGTTCGGGGCTTATGGGTTACCTGCTAAATGCTTTTCTTCCAGATTTTCGACGATTCTGACTTCTTTCTGCGGGAGTGCCGTCGATTTTATTCATCGGCATACGCTTCTGTGTCCAATCGAACCGCCAGCTGCCACAGGACGGATGCGTACAGGTATAGCTGTGTGTTAATTAAATCGATCGACGTGGAATATTTTTCATATTTAATATCATTTTACTCATGTCATTCGCTTTACTTCTCCCCGCGCCATACGCGTCGGTGGTGAAACAGGAATATGGTTTTAAAAGCATCCATCATTGTGACGTAATATCCTAGATGTAGATATAGCAGCTTGAGTGCGTTGCGATAATTTATTGCTAGTTGGTCAGCCCTACTTGCGGTGGGGCTATAAGAGCTCTGGATATTTTTAGACTATATTTTTCACCAGAGGATGCTGCGTGCGCGCGGATTTCCGGTACCCATGGAAAATCTGTCCGTGCACAACTGCGATCGTCCAGCTCCACGATGAAGATGAAGTTTCTGTAATTTCCTCTGTTACGTACCATACAGATTATCCACAGTAAGCGGTTTCGTGTAAATCCAGCCCTCGACAAAGCCACCCCACGATTCACGCCCGACTTTGATTGCAAAACAGGTATTAATTATCTGATTTTGACTCCGGTCGTCGATGTACTCGCGTGGGCGTTTCACTCTACACCCCCGCGGCTCTTTTCTTATTGCCGGAGTTAAGTTTTTTTTCTTGTCTCCGTACAACTCTCTTTTCCTCTATGGTTTCCTTCAGCTTCGACCTTTGTCACTTGATAGCCGTTTTATGCGCAGATTTGCGGTATTTTCCGACACCTGACCATTTTACGGCAATGTCTCGCCTGGTCCGCCACCCACTCGATTTCTTCGACCCGGGCTATAGGGATCTGCGACTCGGTCGCTCGTCGACTTTCGGGTCACGCACTTCTTGATTCTTCTTTTATCATTTTTTTTTTTTTGGCTTCCATTGCCATAACGTATCCTGCACCCCTCAATTCTCACTTGCATTCGTCGACCCATTTCGTAGTTGAATCCCCGTCTCGTACCTTTTCTTCGCCGTCTCTCTCCGTATGTCAAAAGTGAAATTCGAAAACGCATGAAGATTCATCAGTATTTGTAATACATTGATCAAGCTGCAAAGGTGGGATGAATTATTCATATCGTAGCTATAGCGAACAGATATCGAATATTTCTCAGCGAGAAAACTGCGATGTATAATAGCTTGGTCGAATGCCGCCGCGCGACTGGCACTTAATCCAGAGTCCCTTAGCGTCAGGGTTAACTGGAGGGGCTTGGGCGGCAAGGGGAGCCTTTAATTCGTAGCTTATTTGCGACTTAGTCTGAGATTGTTCCTCCGAAGGCGGGACTTGTCCTATTGTTTCTTGATTCACTTCCGTCTCTTCCATTGGGGTGCACTATTCAAGTACTTCGTTCGCGATAATGGCCCGTGCACAATGAGCTTCGTACGCTGTGAGCTTTTTAAAATTGTTTGTCTCAAAATTGCCTATTGTACTCAACGCTTTGCGGCGCCGATCTCGCGGAGGTGCGAGATTATTACCGAATACGCCGAGTACTTACAATTAGTCCGGTCGCCGATTGTTCCCATTTACTTTTTTTCTTTTTTTCGCACGTATATACGAATACCAGACGCAACTGAGTTTTATTTTCTTATCTTTTGCGGGAAAAGCTTCGCCACAACCGAAATAAAAGCAAATCCTCGTTGTGCACGATGTTGAAATATTATATCCACTTATTTTTATTGTTTCGTATAGAGTCAGTCGCATGGTGAGTCAGAATTGTTGAAACCTCGTTCTCGATCGCAGTCATTATACTTTACTTACGGAAATTGACGATGCAAATATATAAACTCGCAAATATTGAACGTGCATCGTTCACAAACACAACAAAATATATGTGACGCTCTACGGAGGCCTACCGTAGCGATAACCAATCAGAAATGTTACCTCACAAAAACAATTATGATTCTCGATGGTAAACATCACATCGCGAAGGCCGTCGCGATTTTCCTGTTGATTAGTGGGGTCGTATTACTGCACGCTCGTTGCAATATCTTAATAACGCGAATGGTACTTGAGTTAATCAGCTATACCGCTCGAGGCAAAAACTTCTCCTGCTCTATAAATCAGCCAAGATTTTCGAGTCTTGTGCGATGTATAGAGTAATATAGAAGTGATGAAAATTGTTCCATCGAGTTAGAACTGCGTCGTGAGATATTTTATTGAACTCGTGCAAAGTATGGAGAGGGATCGGGAAGAGGTGGTTGGTGGGGCTAATCCTGAAACAGATGCACGTGCCTCCCTAAGGACACCGGGAGTGGAACCGTGCGACTCGCGAGAAAGAAATTCAGGAGAGGAGATAAGATCTAAGCGGATTCCCTTGCAATTCGACTTTACTTCTTTATCCTCTGTAATTAATTTCTCTCTATTCGTAACTCGTCAAGACATTTTTATCAGAAGAAGGGCAGGGCCTGTATATAGGATCATGAACAATAATAGGATGTCTGACGAACCGATTGCGAATTCTGCGATTTCTAATTGTTGGGGGTTACCCTTGGACTGCTGTAGGGTTTTATTTCAAATTCGAGAGTTCACGTCCGACAGGTTTTTATTTTTTTTGCAGTGAAGGCGGACAAACAAATCTAAGGGGGATCGCGTGGAGTAACTTTTATCGCTTTCCAATGGATTCGCGGAATGGAGTTTGGCATATCTTCCTTTTCTTCTAGATCCTCAAACTTGGGACATGCGATTTGGCGCTTGCAGCACCTGTTCAAATAATTGATTTATTGTTTGCCACTGGGGCGCTAAACCCATTCGTATTTAAACGAAACCACCTCGCAATTTGTGGGTGACGCAGTGATGCGATTATATCGGTTACAGCGATCAACAACGGAAAATCAAAAATTTGGCGGACTTTTGAATGTAATCATCGAACCGCGGTTTGACGAGTTCGGTCACATCTAGGGATACTGAGGGATGACCGACCGGTTCAAGGGCTATGTAAAGGATGCAAAAATGGTCGATTGCGAAAACTGGTACGATTGGCGAACGCCGCGAACGGCTTGATCTAATCATTCGATGAGAGGAATTGAATTTTGTAATTGTTAATAATGATGACTGTGGGTCGATTGTTGCCTCTGGTTGCCATCTGTGCATAGACGATTGAACCGAGTTGAAGGAACATTCGTTTGGTACGTTAAACCATCCACCAGATGGTAGATCGAGTGCGATCCGGATAGATCCGGAAACTGAGGGAGACAACAGGGGGAATATGGCGGCATTGCGCCGCAACGTCAAGTGCGGCGAAGGTCTGTGAATAAAGGTCTTCGAGTTGCCTTCGGTGATTTTCGTGTTCCCAAATGTGAAGTGCAACGATTAAGTGTGCTAATTTCTACAGATATGTGCGTTTTCTTATGACGAATATAACCCGCGCTCAGCGTGGTCTTATACGAAACCGTGGATAACAATATAATAAGTTACGGTGGTGTGGTAAAAGACCGAGGACACTACGACATTCATTCATTTGGTGCGTATTTTCTAAATAGCGCGTCACTCGTTTCCCTTTAAACTTTAAAAATCTATAAAAATTAAAAGGCCTTGCACGCTTCACGAACGGACGTGCGTGGACGTGCGTAGTCCCGTGAACACAGTTCGCCCTCATATCGATCTGGCTAATCCCAGTTACTTTTTGTCCCAATCGAGCGTATGGAAGGTCGCGGGTGTGTTCTGTGTTGTCATCTACAGGGCATTGACTCCGAGGCGTACCCCCACCACATGCCCTTCCTTTTTCTCCTCTTCTCCCTTCCTTTCCCGCGTTCCTACCCCTCCCTACCTATAGCACTACCGGGCTCCCACCCGCTTCTCGTTTCCATTCCTCACCGCTACCCTCGTTGCCTCTCGTCTTTTCGACCCTATACCACGAGCACACCCTTCACGGAGTTGCGTGCTTACCGCTCAGTTTTTACAGGGTTTACGACGAATCAAGAGCGATTCATTCGCGGGCAAGAGAAGAACGAACAGCATTAACGAATTTTCGTGGTGTTTTCATTTTCTCTCCAACTTTGCCATCGGATTGCTTACTAGCTGTTTCCAATGTATCGTTACATTTAAGCCGCTCTTCGGATCTGACGCAGATGAAGAGCGGCACGCTGCTATTAGAAAGCAATTCCAAACCAACTGCGTTCGGTGGTGTCAAATGCGAGTATCTACCTGAGGTATCATTTTGGAACCTGCATCGCCTCGTTGCGTGTATAAATCCACAGTCGATTATTACCGAAGCGCCGCCCGCGGTGCGAATTGAAATTTAAACAGATGTATTTATGTAGTAATACAAATTCAAAGCTGCACATAGTCATATTCCTCTCGAATCAACTTTTTTCCTTCGATAAGATACTGCATTATTCATTATGTGAATTACCCGAGTGTGGGTATACCAGGCGACATGGACAGCACGACTATGACCTACGTATAATGCGTCTTGCGTGCGATCGTCTCTATTCTGGGCAACCCTGTGTGTGTGTGGGTACCCGCAGCTCGGGCTGCAACAAGGGCATTGGCTGCTGGGATAACGCTTTCCGATGTACGTACGCGTGGGTAGCAGGTACACATCGCCGTCAGCCCGTCGCACATTCATCGTTCACACGTGAAAGCTATTTTTATTCGTATTAGAACTACGTGCTGAGAAAATTCATGAAAATATGCGGAATCCGGAAGATTTCAAATGAATTGCGATGACTTTTTATTTTTGTTTCATCGGTCACCCAATATAGTATACATAATACACGATAATACCACGAAATCATGGCTATACGATTTGTACAATTGTATACTTCCACCGACAAAAGCGGTTCGCGGTAATTACCGGAAGTGGATATAGTTGTACGTGGTCAGTATAGTCTCAGGCCGAACTCCGCATGGCAAGTATGGCGTCGCGCACCTCAGACCTGACCTGCGCCACGACGAAATCGCTTGATAGCGTCGTGATAGCTCTGATCTGGATCCCTGAGAGATATGCCGCGCCTCGGTTTCTTCTCGTTATATTCGAATCAGCGTCCATCGAACGAGGAAACCTCGTTTTTATTTCTTCCTTGCTCCGTTCTTACTTCTTGGAAAACACATCGATGTGAAAGCGAGTGCTTCAAACGTCTTCGTTATATGGCCGCAACGCCAGCCCGTGGTAGCCGGGTCCCATATGGCACAACCTCCAGGGGGGAAGAGAGGAGGAGTAGATGATCGGGGCTCGGAATGACGGCTAGGCTGGCGCGGAAGGGACCTAAGGAGAATAAATATAGGTCAGGTATACCGCTCGACATCGGAGTCATTGCCCCAACCGCATTCCCCCCAAGTCGATAGAAAAGGCTCCCTTCGCCTCGTATTGATATCTTGTTGCCCACACCTGTTCTATCGCTAGATGACACTACATGTGCACACACGCATTTCATGCTACGCCGTCCAGGGCACGGGTTTTTTTTTTTTTTTGATTTTTTTTTATACAAAATCGAACTCCTTCCAGAATATCCCCTTCGTTTTGCTGGTTCTCCATCAAATCGCACCGTAAAACCTCACGATTATGTATTGGAGGAACGACGCACGACGCAATGCGCACACCTGAACGCTCCACCGACCGGAATCGTTTGAAATTTTTTCAGCATTCGCAAAGGAATCATATGGAGAACATATCCTCGTTCAGCGGGATTAAATTCGTTCATCAAGGGTCCGTGTGACGTACTTACTTAGAATTAAAATAATTTTGGACATTCATCATTATCGCAGTGGACCCTTCATATATATTATGCTGATGTATCCATATTTCTTCCTTCCACGTCTTGGCCTTTGCAGCTGACATTATACGCCTCGCACAGCCGAGTGAATTATCTGCGATACAACCTGAAACAAAATTGACTACGAATAGGAGAATTGTTCAGATCATGAGTCGAATAGAGAATTCGCGGCGAAGAGGGACCTCTGAGATTGTAGTCGTAGATTGAGGAACGGCGGAGAGGAGTGGAGAGGACCACGGCGATGTGGCGAACGTCGCGAGTTCGCGTGCGAATTAAATCACCAAATAAACCTCTGGAGGGTTCAAGGTCGCCGTGGCTCATTTGCCATTGGAGTTCTCACTCTTGGTTTAAATATAAGTCGGAGCGGTAGTCAGGGTTAGCTAACTCGTTGATATATTTACCAGTTGCCGGTGGGTTCACTAGCCTCCTCTGTGTACGTAATGGCACCGCACCGCACACGCACGCCTTCATCCGCCAACTCGCCAACCGCACGCACATTAATTGCCATTTCATTCGAAAATCTAGGAGCAGTCATTTACTGTAGTATCCGAGAATTCGTCGTCTCGTCATACCGCAATTTCATTTCATTCGAAGCGATGGGATAACGTCGTCGATGCCGTACGGCATCTCGTGGCCGCATGAGCGACAGCTCAGGTGTTTGGATAGCTCATCCAGCTTCAATTCCACGCGTAATACGTGTAGCCGGCCGGGTCGTACTGGATAATTTCTTTTCCCTACACCCGAGTTGCCTTCATAGGCATTTAGATAGCCTGGCACACCTTAAACAGTTCCCGGTTCTCAGTTTCTCAACGGCAAATAGCCTGTTGCAGTAGGTGTACGCTCTATAATTTATTAAGTTAACCGCGATAACTCGAAGCGTTTGAAGAAACGGTTCGGTGTGGCGAAGAATACATGCTCTGCGTACGCGCACATTATTGTAGCAGATGAACTTCTAAGTGGCGATATACATACCGAGCGTGGGTGAATCGTCGAAATTAATTAGTAAGCCAGAATCGACTTCCTGTCCTTTCTTTTATTCCTTTCGTTCGCTTCGTGAAAACATTCGTCCAATACCAGCTTCATGCGCGATATAACCATGCAAGAGTGGGAACCCGTGCGACCGTGCGGGAATTTTGGTATCGGAGGAATTTAAATTTGCACCAGTGCCATTTGAACCTAGTTAGCTGCAACAACGCTCCATCACAATCTTGCTTGCATAGCAATAATCGTTGTTATTAGCTATTTTATCGTTTTGCATTGTTTAAAAATTGCGACCTGACTCACATGTATACATATGCGCAAAATGTTAATACTGCATAACCTATGCCCGGAGTACGTTACGGTCGAGTCATAATTTTTTATTCGCCAACGTTGCTGCCTTTCAGAATTGAAGGAATGATCCATTACATGGCCGCGCACGGTTATCAGCATCAGCGAATCACCGAACCGATCACGTCCCGTTGACCTTTCAAATCGCATGAGAACTCGCTGCTATCATCCGATGGATTGAATGCGGTTAACGACGAGCGATCATCGGCTACATGTACGTAACGTGTGTACTTGGCGATCAAACGTAAATTATTCCGCAAAAGAGCGTAGCGATCAGCCCAGGAATATCCACGAGACGATCGCTTCGTCGGAGAGGTTTGAGTAATCTCACAGCGTTAATCATATATAGGCATACCTATACAACAGGTGTTGCGTCGATGTGACCGAGAGTTACACACATCGTGTAGAGTACGAGCTCCCATACTATTGTGGCATCGCATAATCGAACAAGTTCTCGCGGCGTCTAGTCGGGGTTTCGCTAAAACTTGTTTGTGTTACCGGTGTATACGTACGTACGTACCAACATACGTGCATGTGTACCGCATAAGTGGTCTGTCGACAGTCGAGTAAACAACAGGTTGCGAACTCCCTCTAACGTATATTATTAGCAATTCCGGCTGTTTATTCCCAGTTGTCCCAATGGATTCCTTGCCAGGCACGATGCGTGTGGGGCGTCTTCGGAAGATCGCGTATACGGCTTCCAAATCGCACGGAGCCACCGGTCGTTCGGCCGAAGTCTTTCTAGGATCCTAGACTAATACCCGGTTGTCCTCTATCTATTTGCCGATCGATTAAAGAGACTAATTATTATCGGTCTTTCTAGACTTTGCGTGTAGCGTTCGTTGTAATAATGTCTCAATAATTACACACACCTGAGATGAAAACCCGACGGATACTCGATACATTCTATAATGCCAGGGAAAAATTCCTCAGCTTTTATTTATGTCACGCCATTGTCGCGGTAACTGTATTCCGGTATAATGCACGTCGGCGTTTTGCGGTCGTGAATATAACTCGATCGGTGATGTATTGAAATCGCATTCCATTCCGCACGGCTGTCTCGTATTATGTATGCTGCAAGCGACACGAACGCCGATGCGTTGCGGCGCAGATGCCAGCTGGGTATTTTCTGCCGGTAAACAAATTAAGTAAAAATGCATTATACGTAAATATATATGTCATAACTACCGGTGGCGCAGATGAGTAGATATATAACGCTCAACTATAACGGTAAGCCAGAAACAAAGTTGAGTTGCAGGAAACATTGAGTTGCACTCTCGCTTGGTTAATACCTGGCCAACGTCCAGCGATGAGCGGACGGAGAAACACCCGCTAGAACATCGTTGGAAGTTTTATCGTCGATCTTGGCTAATTATAGCACAAGTATAATTTTCAGGCGATCGCAAAATGTCGTGACGTTCTTGAGATTGCAGCCAAACCTATGCGATAACGAACCGCGCGTGCAAGCTCTCCAAAAATCTCATCTGGTACACCATAGCTCTGGTTTTTTTCTCGTCTCGAGCTTTTCTGAACCGAATAATCGTGTATTATCCATACAATATCTTCGATACGGATTCACGATGTCATTTTACTTCACTGGAGTTCACTTGTGTTTTCCACCCCTGATTCGTTCGTTCGGTTGGCTTATACTCTTCGATATCTGGCTGTTTACAATGTGCACCTGCGCCAGGTGCACCCGTCGTCGCCAGCAGACGCCAGACTGGTTTCAAGATGATGCTAATGACGCAACGATCGAGCGCATCTGTCCCGAAATAATTTACCTATAGTTTTATATACGTACACCAATGCATACGGATTCCTTCTTACTCGCAATTCACTTATACACCTCTGTGTTCGCGTCGGGATGAAAACATTGTTATTGTTCAAATTGAAAAAATCAAAAGTGACGACGGCTGATCCGCAAGAATAACCGAGAATATTCTATCGGCGACAATTATATTTGCGGTGGTTCCGTAAGTAATTTCAAGGCAATTATTCGATCGTTGTCGGCGTTTCAACACCTCAGTCAGGCTTGATGTTTCGTTGCAACGCGATTCTTGAGTTATACAAACATTGAATCGGCAACCAACTGACTTTCCCTTCATCGATTGCGATAACGTTGTGGAGAATTAAATAATCCTCTTGGGAAGATAAGTAAAATATACGTAGTTCCACAGTGATTATATTACATACCCACATAATTTGCAAAAGCTGTGCAAACATCGATATATATATATGCGAAACATCGACTCGATCCCGATATTATCCTGCGGTACATCAGGGTTATTTTTATAACTATTATATGGCATTGAGAATCTCCTCATCGATGTACCCGTATTGTGAAGCTCATAAGTCAAGATTCGGAACCGACGCCGCGTTATTATCGTCTGCCACGATCGTGAAAGACGCAATATGTGCGTATTCGTACGTTATCCGCGCTTACGCCAATTACTCGTCATCTGCAGGGGTCCGTCCAATTTCAGTTATTTCGTCGAGTTCTAAATCCGCCGAAGATCGCTAATATATTGTAAAGGCCACCTGATATAATAACGGCGGGCGATATTTTACGAAGTACGCGTGAGTTGTAAATCTTATCCAAATCGCCGTATATCCGGTGGTTCATTTATGCGACGTATCGACCGGCCGATGAAAACTCAAATCGCTTGTTGTCCGCAGATACGGTTAACGGACAATCGACATCATTATGGTTGAGCGTGCCCATTTTCCCTGAATAACCGTGGGTGTGCCTATATTACGTATACATCTCTCATTATCTGAAAAACATCGAAGGAGAGATGGAGAAAATAGAAAGTATATTTTATAACGCGTATATTATATAGGTATTTGCGCGTATCTCGTAACTGAATAGAATCTGAATCAAAATAGATTAAAGGTATATCCATAGATGCTGCTCGTAACAGATCGCATTGAATACATACGTCGGTTCTCAAGGATCGGTTCACCTTACGGTGGCACGCGTTTCCACTCTATGGTTATATCGCTGGAAAAATAGCGAGATAATTTGAACGGAACGACGAACTGACGATGTCACCCACACGTCCCTGAGAGCACTCCGGGCATCGAGCTCATGCGGAACAACTGGTTCATTATCTAATACATGCTTCCTCTGAACCAGCTCGCCACGTGTCTCACTCGTACAGAGCAACATCTTCGTTCGAGATTTGCGGGGTAGTTGCTCGGTCGATGTATACACGCTGCACCTGTGTGAGATCCGATCCACGACTTGGAAAATCGGGGCGGTACTCGAAAAGTTCAATAATAAGCTCTGTCCGCGCATTTTGGATTTGAAATGAAGGCAATATTGGATGAAATCAGCCATAGTCAGCGATATCACCCCAACTCGAGTAAGATGATGTTCGCTCTTCGTCCGTGTTCGTGTAGCTCACGTGTGAGAGGTACACGCGCACAAACCTTCGTATTACCCACAGATGTACACGTATAGTACATCTCTGATCTCTGGATATAGTTAGCTGTATATTAGTGTCGGGGCGACGGGCGGTCGCACGTGCACCGAGACGTCGGGGTGCTAACGCTATGTCGATCACCCTGCGTAATTCAGGGTCTCGACCTTCCGAATCACATCGCGTGGGCTCAAGTTACGCACCACTTTCCCGATGTGCCCGCTGGAGGCTCGCGACACCCACTGCTTCGTCCGTTTAGACAAAAGAAAGAAATAGCTGAAAATTACCCACTTTGCTCACAGCCTATAACTTCGCACAAGTCTAGACGCTCCTGATTGCTATATACCCACGAAAAACGGTCGGGAGTAGAAATATTTTTGTGCATGGAAAAGTTCGGCACAAGTCATTACAGTGAAGGGACAGCGGACAAACGACCGACATTATATGCATCATACACTTACTGTAGCATTGCACTTTGTCATGTGTGTTGTTATTTCGGCTCCATTTATTGTCGGGTATATTACAACCCTACTGCGCTCTTCAACTCCCTTCGCCTCGCTCGTCGCAGTTCAAAGTCTTTCTTGGTGTCGTCCCGTTCCATTTTAATGTACTAATTGGCGCGAGACTCTATCGAGTCTCTTGATTCTTCGATGCGGAGCAAAAAAATTAAGATATTCCGATTGGGTTTGGTCCTAGCCTAATTTAGTTGACGGATTCATGTTTCTGGGTTCAAATTGATAAGAGTGCGTCCTTATACAGCCAGCAGGAATCCAAATTCGCGAATTACAACTACGTATACTATGTAGATAATGTTATAGTTTTCAGATGATTTTGCGTCTCCCTATCCTTGGAAAAAGCATCAAAAACTGCTTCAGATTTCGCTGCTGCCATTTGGTGTGACTTTTTATTTCTTCTATTGCAACGACTGCAAGAAAATTTGATTGCATCGCAATCTGTACGACGAGTCGAACATGATCGGATCTCGGCAAGAGAAATTGAATGAGACAAATGACTGATCCTCGTTAATAAATATAAATTGAGATAGAAACAAGTATAAGAATGAAAAAAAAAGAAATAGAAATTATATCTATCAATATCGTTAACGATAAGTGTCTAGTGTTTTTATTGTAAATGCCGATCATTCGAACGTGGGATATAATAGAAAACATAACTGTGATGATATGTGATTTATTTGTTCACTTTATTGGGCGAAACAGTTCAGGACTCGTTGGCGAATCAACGGAAAAATAATAATCGGCGAATGTAAGAAAGTCATTATTCGAGTAATTATTCCTGTTTTAATTTTGTTGCAGACTTCTGATCTTGGAAAATATGAAGGACGAACTGGAGGATGACGAACCTGGGGCCAGTTCCTTCGGGAGTATTCCAGAAAGCACGACGTCCTCGTACAGGTATTTTCAGTGACATTTACATAGCCCTTGCTGATGTTACGTTCAGCACGAGAAACCTATGGAATCATAATTCATCAGTCATCGACCATACCATCCCGAACTTTATCAACCTGAAAATTATTTTGAGTGAGCCTCGTGTGACCTCGAAAAGCTGTACGAGTACTCGTATATTATACAGACGTTTTATCTCTGGACGGTCGTTAATCGCATTAGAAATTCCAATAATTCACAAATGCGGTAATGAGGTCTAATGCCTTCTAGAAATTTGGTAGCGGTTAGTTAGCCGATTCGTGACAAAAATTATGCGGCAAACTTATTTCTTCTCTCCAAGTTTATTCCATGTATACTATTTCTACGAGATCTCAATATCAGAGTTTCACGTCTCCACCGTGGTAACCGCGACTCATTGTTCGTCGGTACGCCTTCCGATCATTGCTAATGGATCGATACCTTCCGCACCCACACCTCATCTAACAACCATACAGGAATTCGATGGCCGATGTCCTATTCATGAACGTCTTCCACTACTTGGAAGTAGAGGCCGGTCAGCTGATGCGTATTCTTGCCTATAACATATACCAAATGGCGTCATAACAAATATTGGACCTATCGCAACTCGCGATGTTCGCGTGGCTTGTCCGTCACCCAAACCAACATCCAAACTCCCAACTCCCAACTCCCAAGTGCAATTTTAATGCCGTACACAGGCATTCTCGTTATCAGCACTCATTCGGGTATACGGCGACACACACGCGCACGATATCATCGAGTATGGGTACCTATAAGCAATACGGGGTAGTGCGGGCGACATGCGGCTGGTCCGCGGCGGGGAGGTTGGGCGAGGGGGCGAACCGTCTGGCGCGGGACGGATTCGCTGTTAGTCGACAGTCAGCATTCAGCGGCCACGGCGGCGTAACGCGCGTACCGGCGATCTCGCGAGGTCCCAATGGTTCTCCATCCTGTCTCATTGACGGTGTTGTAGAGATCACAAGATTCGAGGATTCGTGTACAGGGGGACCGTAGGTGCAGACCGATGTTCTCCAGAGTGGCTGGATATTTATTGTTTCTTTTTTACCTTGGATCAACGTTAACCTCCGCTCTAATAATTGTGCAATTATTCACCGAATACGTGTGATTCGCAAAATTTTGTGTTGTAGTTGAGCAACGTTACGCGAGACTTTTGTGTAGTATTTGGCGAGGGAAAGATAAGCGGCTGTGCGAGATTGCAGCTTTGGCAACCGACGATGGATCGTTGATTAATGACCGTCGTTGATTCGAACGTGGAGATTTTGTTTCGTTTCTTATTCTCATATATTTTTATTCGTGCTCCGTTTCGTAACACGCTGTATATTTCGCTCGCACAGCTAACGTTGCCTCTGTTGAAAGAAAACTAAAAAATACCAACACACTTTGGTATGTTGGATTCGTGATCGATGTACATACACACAGTGTATGCATATCCCCCGATTGTGTGACGATTGCTATTCGAGAACACGTTGTACACATAACTATATACATACTACGGTGCAAAGGTGCGAACGTAACGATGATAATACTCGGCGAGAATACTATCGGAGGATATTAGCTCGGAGGATTGATTTCGCATATTCGAGGAAACTACCAGAGAACGGCCCGCGGATGATGAAGAACCACAGCGTAATCCACTCGAAGCGATCTGAATCTGATAAACGCAAATGGAATAGTGGATTACAAATACCGGATTGCGGCGGTAAATAAAATTTTTCAAGAAGCACGAGAGAGTCCAGGCGAGAGACCGGGGACAAGCCCGAGGCTTTTTGGCTTCGAAACCCGAAGAAATCTTTTGGTAAAGCTTCAACGACTAGAAGATCACGCCGCACGCCGCACGATGTCGACGTCAGCGTTGCGACGCACTTAGCTATGTCAAGGCTCTGCGTTCTCAACACGTTTCGTTTATGACAATACAAATATTTGAGGGAACAGTTTTTCAATTTTCTTCCCCTCCTCTCCTAATTTTTTCGTAATTCGATCACCGCGAAAAAATTAACTCTCGCAAGATTCCTCTAGAATTCTACACTTGCGTGGTTACGTACTATAATAGGTTTCAGTTGTCGTTTTTTCGTCTGCGTTTGTAGTGGCGAGATCAAGCGCGAGGTAGTGATGTGCAAAGAAGACGATATGGGATATTCTTTGGCAAAACATCGGTAAACAATATTTACACAGAAACTCGTCCAGCTGTTGGTGAAATATTTATCTCTAACACAAACCAGTGAACGATATATCAGCTGCGTCCAATCAACCTTGACAATAACGGTGCTGTGACGCCGCATTAAAATTAGCTGAAAGTCAACCGATAACACCGAGCCTACATCGCCTCGGAATTTTCGTTCTGGCTAAGGTATGTGTGTGGGTGTGCGTGCGTGTCTCTGTATATATAGGAGATATATGTTCATATGTATTCATATGTATGTATACATGTATATCGTATAGGTATATGTATTTATCGACGAAAAGAAGAAGAGAGAACGAGAATTGCGGATCAAGAATATGGTTTACGTGTATATGATTTGATATTGAAACAATCTCGAAAAGCTCATCAATCGTATGACGATTATTTGGTGCACAATCAAGTGTGAAATATTGTTCGGTGAATGCAGGAGGTAAACAAGAAGCGGAGGTGAACAGAGGAAACGTTATCTGCGACGAATCGTAATCGAGCGCGGGAGATCAGCGTTATACCACCAGCATCAGCAGCCAGCACCAGCGCCGACTCTGCGGCGGATTGTATAGCGAGTGCGCGGCGATAGTCGCGAAAGAACGAACTTGCGATAAACATCCATGTGAGTTCGGCGGCTAATATGAAAAGTGACAACTGCAGACGTGCAGCTGACTACATATACCCTGCACCGGTGCGGTACGCCTCGTGTAAATAACGCCCGTCGTTGATTCGTGGTCCAAAAATTTCAGCGAACACGATCTGCACTGCGGAAAAGACGAATACGCCAATGCCCTGCAGGAGTTCGATGACGTAGTAGTGCTGACCCACGATCTTGCAGTTTCTGTTTAAATGTATAATGGCAACGAGAATAGCATGTGGTCACCAAATCAGCAACAATTCACGGGGACGATTCCCCCGCAACAGCAACACTCCCGCTGTCATCCCCCTTCCCCGAACAATTCTCTGCACCAGCTCGAGGCGCACCCGCTACAACAGCAGCGCATGGAGAACCGCGTGCTCCAACACAACCACCACCACCACCATGATCAGCAGCCACATTCCCAACACCATCGCCATCACGGGGTCATGGAACTGCCCGTACCAAGGTTAGTCCAACTCCCCCGCCAGCGGGCCTAGTAAAACCGGTCGCTCTGTCGAGAAATCTATCTATCCGTCACGGGGTAGGAAAACTTTTCGTACTAAAACTCGGCTCGACATTTTTCGTCTTTCATTCGATTCTTGGCTCATACCGCAATCGAATTTGTGACGAGTGGCCAGGTGACGCGGAATGCAAGAGATCAAGGTAGCGAGAAAATATTAATGACCACGGGGAAACTATGCAGATATAATTCGCGAAAGGATTCGAATGACACCCGACGACATAACTATACGTATGTACGCCTTCGGCAGCGACCACGAACAAGCGAAATTAATGTAGTTTTGATGCTTGCAATAATTTATTCACTTATTCGTGCGACCTTTCACTTTTTTTCAGTTCGCCTGTGCGTCTGTTATATGATAAAAAATTATAGAGCGGAGGCGGTGAGATAGGGGAAAAGATCGGAGTGCGCCACTCACTTCTCTCTTGGTGCACGTCCGCAGGTTTCGGAATGGCCAAATCTATACTCGAATTATTTTACGCCTCAAATTTAGTTGCTGAAATACAGTTGATCTACCAGACAAGTTGGCGACTGAATGTAGATGGAAAGGCCGGAGATCGGGGAACCGCCACGGGGTCCAAATTCGCCGATTCAATTTCGCCTCACTCGATATAAACACATGCACGCTTGGGTTAGGTGTACAGCTTATACGCATGCCCGTAATTAGTACAAGTTTCAAGGCTCTCTTACTATCCATCAAGAGATTATGCCTATGCTCGTCGCCTAGTCTCCATACCGCCACGCCGAGTCGGTATCAGCTGGCTTCTTGATCACATTTTGGATTCCGAACCTGCAAGAAAATCGGATATTCGTCAATTGCGGTTTGTGATTCGAATATACAGCTTAAGTGACGAGCCGCGCTGCAATGCAAGCTCTTATTGTCGGTACATATCGCCCATTGCATCGGAGATAAAGCTATACATATGTATAGCTACCGGGCAGGATACCGCCACAGCCCAAAAACTCTGGAAGGTCTGCCGATTTTTTTCATCAGTATCCTCGGAATATAAATGTAGAATTTGAACTCGTATTTGACTCGATTGATAAATTTCCAAAAATAACCATCGACTCACTTGTAGCGAGTGTACTGAGCTGTTGAAAAACAAATTCAGCTAATCACTTCCCAAGCATCGACAAATGACAAGATATCGATAAAGCCGTTCGTGCAGCCTTGCAACGAACAGCTCGCGAAACTTATGGCGGCGAACCTCTGTATAAATTTTCGGGACGCGCTTGGGACAGATGATAGGGGCGATGTCCTCCAAAGATCCGAAACTAACCTTATCCAGGTAGAAAGAATTAGAATAGGAGAAGAAGAACAGATTGAAGGAAAAAGCCATCGGCATCGCGCGGTATTGTGGATAAATGATACTCAGCTTTTATTGTGCCTGAATGAGAAATACTCGAAATTACGCATCGCGGACTTTGCGATTCATCCACAATTATCGTGCGGACGTTTTGTATTTTGTACAAAACATTCTCACGCAGCCCAGCTAGATACTTTAGCACTAACCGGTTTTCGCTATTGGTCCACATAATCAGAGGTGTACGAGGTGTGAAGGTGTCTACTGCGATACTAACTATGCGGTGTATCGGTATTCGCGGTCTTTATCTTGATAACAGTTTTACTATACATCCTTATCTTTTTTGACGTGAGCCTTCGATTTAGGTAGCTTACGCACAGAATGAATGCAAGCCGGATTGACGGGTGTTATAGTATCGGAAGACTATGAGTATTGCTTCGATAATCTTGTCTTATAAAATCTGATCTCTATGTAAGACCGCGGAACATTGCGACTGCTCAACGCCGCAGCAATATCGATGTTTGCAAAAAAGTGGAAAAAAACGAAGAAGAACAGCACGATACAATACCCAAAATAGTAGTGTGTCAAAATAGCATCGTCGTATTTCTGTTTCCCCATTCGCGAGTATGGCAAGCCAATAAAGATAGGGTGCGGGAGTTGATGGACTCTGTTGGGGCTGTTCACTAAAGCGCGATATCACTTTTCATTACGTCACGACCGTGGCCCGGCGTCAACCGACGATTAAAGATCGAATCGTTCTGGGTATGTAGGTACACGGCATATAGTATGTATAGTATTCAATATTGAGCAGAGACAAGGACTGGTAAAGTAAGCTGCATTTTTGATGGAACGGATCCATCAAAAAGTGGTGCGTTCGGATAAATACAATCTGAACATGGAAGAAACGCGAAAATGCCAAAGAATCAGGGACATATTTGTTCTTAGGTTGACATGTGATAACCATCTCTTGACGATTGCGAACTTGTGAGAAAAACAATGTTGTACGTTTACTTCGCAAAACAAGTTTTGGTTCCCAATTCGATACAAACAGGTTTACATCGGTATATCGTTTCGGCACCTGATTCTTCGGAAATTTGCTTCGGCTGGCCTCTTATAAATTCGTGAAGATCATAGGTGTGCGAGATATATATTTTTCAACCGCTCGTCGTTCGCATTGCTCAGAATAACTGGAATCATACGTATAGGCAACATATTTATTATACTCGATATATTCGTTGTCGCTGCTGATCCAAGCTGCCCGACCATCTTGGCCCTGGGATCTCCTCGTCTCCCATCTCCTCCCACGTCGTCGATCGAACTTTTAAATATGAATGGACCCGATGCTACATCGGAGTGGGAGAGCAAGACCGACTGCGACGTGAACGCGCACTTCACGCTTCATCATCTTCCAATTCCTCACTTACGTCGGATCAACCGCGAATGGTAGCATACCTACTCACGCTTTGAGTACAGATCGTACAGGACATAGGTAAAATACACGCATACACCTATATTTCGTAACAAGCCAGCGCGCGACTATTTTTTGATCGGAACACGATTTATAGATCACACTTTGTGAGCAGTCTCTCCCTAAATGCGGAACACAAGCCGTGAAAATATTTTTAAATTGTCTTGCCTCACCGGCCTGCAGAGGACCGGGTAACCGTGACGGGGTTGACACAATGACACGGACATGTTGTGGAGTTTATTGCAAAGTAATTATCCTCTGTCGCTGCTGCATCGTTAGCGCGGGTTTGTTAACAGTTCTACGTATCATTTCCATTTTCCGCTGACCACTAGGTAACGCTGTTTAGAGGAACTGTCGTTGCATGTTGCGAATTTAATCGGAAAGTTGTCCTTGAACGTGTAGAACTACCATAATTGCGGATAATTGTTTCGAATCGTTGGATGTCGTCTATAGCTACTGAGGTGCAATTGTTAATGGAAGCGAGTGCGTTTCACATATAACGTCGTCAGGCTCTACGAATATTTAAGTGTTACCTAATACGAACGAATGAATAACGATAGATGTGAATTAAAAGTCAAATTTCAATCCGGGCGTATATCTCGTACAATTTTCCCCCGTCCGACCTATTGGCTTTTCCAAATTTCGATTGTCTTCGGTAATTTTTATTTCTCGATTTCCCTGTGGGTTGGCAGCGTATGAAGTTAGCCCACAGATTTGCGTTATCGTTCTGTGCACGTCGCAGCGCCAGTTTCGTAAACAACATTCATGTAACTTTGACGCGATAATCCGTGGCAGCTACCCGAGTAACCGAGTAGCCGAGTAGCCAACTAGCCGAGTAACTGCGTGGTGGCCGGCGAAACATCAGCTCTGTTGCTGCAGCAGTGTAGGATGGTTTGTCTTCTGCTGTACTAACAATAAAATACACTCCGCCATTAGTCATAGTATTATGCATATATATTACGTCTTCATCATCGCATTTGCGTTGCGCTAATCGCACAGTCGCGGTCAGAATATCTTACGCAATTCATTCATATACATACATGTAATTCGCCTACTCTATAGTCGCTTCACTGCAATCGCTGCTCGCTATACGCGAATTAGCGATCTCAAGGCTCGCACGACTATACCCAGCTGAAACTCCCGATGCAGAATAAAAGATCTGAAACTGAACCATACGAACGTTCTTACATCGTTTCTCGTGTTATGAATCTCGTGAAATTGGTCATATCCTAAGCGGATTGCCGATGTCCCGAATCCAACGATGATGGCCCTGCCCTATGTCAACTCGTAGGGATGTGGCGCCGACGGCCGTTCGAATCTTTCCTCACCAAGTCTTTGGTCATACCTATACCCATATGGTACACCCACATAATTTTTAAAAGTTCATAGCTTTGACAAAAAACGCACCACGTAACGAATCGTAATCTACGGTAACACAAATAACCTACTGACTTCATACATACCTATATTTACGTACGGCATGATGTATATTATTGTTTGAATCTAATTTTATGTTTGATCGCAATGATCGTGGTGCGGTGGAAAATTTTTTCCTGGAGTGTGTAACAGGAACAAAGCTTACGATTAACCGAATCGAGAGAGACGTTGAAACTGATGTGATGACCTAAGAACAATGGGATAACCCGGGGAAAAAGTGCAAAATTCCAAGAGAGGGATTTCGTGAAGCAATCGTTGCCCCGACGTTACATGAAAATACCTAAATTGCATCGTTCATACACTTGGGTAATTTTCAACGCTGCGCTGCGCGGATGATTTGTTATACGCATCTTATACCGTTTCCGCGTTTCGTTAGGCAACGAGAAACATAACGTAGGCAACGTAAGCTTGGTAAACAACGAACTGCTGATTATTACGTCACGAGTTACGTCTTTCGTCGTCCGGACACGACCGAGCACTTCGGGGATCTGGGGAAATAACATCGATTAACGACGTTGGCGACTCCAGGATATATGTGTGTCCCCGAGAATTCTAATTGTCTTCCTCGACAAAAAGCATTCCGAATTTATCGCTTATAACTTGCCGCGATAACCGAATCTCGCAATGGCTGTGCAGCCTCCCCAATTCATTAGAATTTTCTCACTAGTAGGTACACTTGGCGTGATCATAAGTGGCGTAGTTAGACACTACGTGATGGGCTTTAGGTTGGCGTAAAATATCCCTAGTCTAGGCAGCAAACGGGGGTTTGATTTTTCGCAAATATCTCGAGAACTTATTGAGATTTTCGAAATTTTAAAAAAGATTCGAAAAGAGGAGGAAATTTCCTCAAAAAAGTCTCGACTCCCGGAACTAGACGACCATTATTTATAATCTTTCTAGAAGCGTGAAAATACGGCCGAAAACAGCTAGTTTGGCTTGCGCGCGTCATGCAATGAAACGGCCCACGAGCCAGACTAGCTGTTTTCGGCCGTATTTTCACGCTTCTAGAAAGATTATAAATAATGGTCGTCTAGTTCCGGGAGTCGAGACTTTTTTGAGGAAATTTCCTCCTCTTTTCGAATCTTTTTTAAAATTTCGAAAATCTCAATCAGTTCTCGAGATATTTGCTAAAAATCAAACCCCCGTTTGCTGCCTAGACTAGGGATATTTTACGCCAACCTACAGCTCATCGCGTAGTGTCTAACTACGCCAGTTATGATCACGCCAAGTGTACGTATTTTGGAAATTGTATCGAGGAAACAAATAATAAAAAACCAGGCTCAAACCCCTGACCTTGTCCAATTATAGGTACATAAAACGAGTCGGGAATGAAAGTAATTGAGTCTCATAAGCTCATCGCTATTCGTGTAGGCGTTTGACAACGGTCGCGACCTTGCCGTTTAATACATTACCCAACTATTTTATCCATCGTTCTACACAAGGGAGTTCTCGCGCTAGCCTGATCAGATATATATTGTAAAAATAGCGGCGTACCTTAAAACCGGAAGTAGCCAAACGGGCTCAATAAATATATTCCACGGCAGGAATGGAGTTTCAGAACTATACTTGTTTATGAGATGCGTGAAATAATAGTCGGCATCGCATAATCGTCGTTCCTAGTGAAAATTCTATGAATGCGAGGTCACGCGTGGAGATCCAATAATTACACCTGAAATATAGATGATGCAAAACTTCTGATCGATTTTCGTGTAGTATCGCGAGATCGAAGTTATCCGGGTGTTCGGAATTTCATTTCCTGCACGCACTCGTTGAATTTGTATGCATAATATAGATGTCCATAGGTATAAACCCGATATCCGTGTGTGTACGCATCGTGGTTATATAAACACGTGTGCAGGCACGTCGTCGCGTCTTCGAACATATCAGGTCGCAATCTTGAGTTCTGCTTCTGGTTCAATTTCTGCACGTGTGACTTGTTGAGCCAGCGGTAGCTGCCGCCGCGGCTGCAGGCGGGGATATCGTTTGACGTCTGGGTCTCGCCGAAGGTGAGATATATATCAAGGTGACGGAAAAATTGTCGGACTACGCTAGGATTCTATATGCTTACTATATGTCTTTCGCGTTGCTGTGCAATCCTTTCTCCCGTTCGTCTCACTTTTCTCATCGAATCTATCGACGGCTCTGTAGAAAAATCGGCTATTTCGGATTGCACTTGAAACACCGACTTACATCACATAATGTCCTTCAATTGTACTTCGGTAAATCAAATCGTTGATTCATCAAACCAGACCGAAATAATATCCGGTTTTTTTTTGCAGAACTCAGGGTGGCCAGTTTTCCAAACGAAAATGGAGATGGCCGGTTTTCTTATACAGCCGGCGATATAACATCGCGAAACTTTTGATTCGGACTCGTGCAGAGCGTGCTCGGTTATTTGTCGCTTTTTCACTGATCGAAGAGTCAGACAGGGATAATTCTGAATCGTGCGCCCGCAGCAGTTGGTTCGTACGTACGTAATGATCGCGACCCGCGCATCGGTTTGTCGGTTCAACGGTACATCGATGGGGAGTTCTCACTGACATTGTATCGCGTTATCTAAGAGTCTGATAGAACGTGATAAATTTTCCACTACTACAAATCTAATACACCGATCACCCCAATGGTATATCGTCGGCGATAAATTTATACTCGATGCGTGGCGCAATGATAACGTCATCGAGCGCACTCGAAGACGGGATGACCCGCGATTAGGCTAGGGCAGGGTTTTCCACCGAGCAGCTTTTGAATATTCCGAAGTTACTGCATCCTCGCATAAATTCTCCCCCATGTGCAGGCGCATTTCACCTGTTATATAAGGGTTAGTTCTTCGATAAAGAATATAGCTGTTTTGCGAGTGGTATATATAGCAAAGTACGAGCGAAGACGTGGCTGCGTTCCACGAGCACATCGTAAACGTATCGTAACATAGGTAGACTTCCGAATGGTAGTCACGTTATTTTGTCAGCAACGACCTTGCCAGTGTATGGTATGTAATAAATACAAAAAATAATCTTTTGTCAATCTCACAAAAGCCTGAAATAAATTCACTATACGGACGAGAGTGTACTATATAGGTAGCTCGATAGGTAGAGTATTGTGCAGGGCGCAGGCTGTTGGTGGAATCTGTGAAATTTCGAGACTTCAAACATTTGATTCTCAATTTGATGTATTCGCAGTGACCTGTGGTGGAAGAGAAAAAAAAAGAAACGAACGGAGAGAAGAAGATTTCATTCGATGTGTGAGCATGCACAAACGTATATAGATTACCAGCGTTGCAATCAACCGGTAAATTAAGATAAAATCTGCAGGATCGAGTTAACCGAGAAATCGACTCTAGGCGATCTTAGGATCGAGAAATCTTTCCACATACGCACGCGTGGAGCAATTACTTTCCTAGTTCACTCTCCCATCTTCTAATCTGTTCCAGCAGCTATATTATACACTCGCTTCGTTCTTCTTCGTGGACATTTCACGAAATGTCAACCACACGACCGGCTCTTTTCTCCATCTGTGCAATACAGCGGCAGTTAGACCTCACAGCCTATTGAAGTGAATTAGTTTCATCATCTGTCAAATTCCTTTTCGTCGACAACCTTTGGAACATATATGCACTCTCCTCCGTTATACCCGGGACAGCAGCGAGACCAAAATCGTGGCCACCGTCGGCCAGATACGTCCCTATGTCAATTGTAGCGGACGTTATAATCAGTCGCATATATTATTCCTTCCATTTCCATTAGGTTCCCATTCCTCATCTTTGACCATGCGGTGTTACGGTGTCGCCTGCTTCAATTTACCACTTCAGATTACCATTATAAAACTTCCACGAAACGAACCGTCCGCGTCCGCGCTCCGCAGAGCCTACCTCAACATCACAGATTGCACCCGAGCTGCAGGCTGCCTACCACACCAATCGACCTTCTCAACTGCAAATGTTGGAACTCGTTCGTTGCGCCAGTCCCCGTGAAACTTTCGCCTTCAGAGTCATTTCGCTATTCGCCCTTGTAAGTCCAATTGTGCATTCAACAAAAAATCTCAACGATACTAATTCAAAGCCGCACCAGCGGTGTTACTTACGTGTGCAAGTGTAGGATAAGGACTCGTACAAACTCATAAATTTTCATCTGCTGTATATTTCCGAGTTTGCAATATCATTCGACTTGCATAATATGCACCGTATATATATCATACAAGTATAACCCGCTTTAAATTCCGTATATTCAAAGATTTATACGTTCACTTGCATCTCGGTTGAAAAACGAACGTTCGAGACACTCGAAGAACAAATTGAGATGGAGCAGCCGCAGTGGCACACGAGAGTTCTGGTTTTTCCTTTTCAGTGTATAGCTATATCTGATCGTTGATGAACTCCGATTCGATTTGCGTTATTTACTTTACCAGCCAGAGAAGATTGCAAAACGTTATATATTTTCGTGAGACCAGTACTTTGATTCAATCTGCAGAAGCTAAGTGAGCGTCTGGGAATAAGGAAGATACGATCGATAACAGCAGTCAAGAGGGCCGTCAAAGAATGGTGCCTGGAATGAAACGCCAACGAGTCGGTCTTCGCCCACAATTAATTCGTGATTTGGGTGAAACTTTCGCCAAGGGTGAATCGGGAATTATTTTGATGGTGGTCGGATCTCAAATTGATCGAGACAGAGTTCCCCGAGCTTGTTAAATTGCGTAACTAGAATATAATGGTGTGAATTTTCTCCGCTTGAACGAAATTCTCGCGGTTATATGTTTCTGCGGGTATCGTCTTCCTATTAACAGTCTTATTTATCATGTATATAGGAATATGAATTTCGACCACCGGTACCGGAATGAGTGATACTTTACGATGCGGCGTTAAATGAATCGGCTCCGTGCATCCGCAAGTCCGAATGCAAACAGACGTAATGGATATGTTTACGGTGTACGATATTCGCCAATGCTATATCCTCTTAATAATTACTCCGAGCCAGAATCCCGACGTAACAACGTACGAGTCAAAACATTTTCAACAATCCATCTCAAGTTGCTAATTCTTTCTCACATTCGCCCCCCATATAATAATATGCCCAAGTTTTGGTAGAGCCTCGATATATCCTGCCGGTCGACACTCGTCACGTATTTGATACACCGCGGTCGAAAGCGTGCCAAGATTAACAGACGTGACTCATCAGCTCCTCGTATGCGACGGCGAGGCTTCTTATGTAGAAAATTTATGACATAAGGAGTGATGCGATGTTCGAGAATGCTAATTGGACGATTGCGACATCTCACATCGAGGACCGGAATCGCAGTTTCCAAACGGCATCCGCACGCTACCCGCTATAGGCTTAAACTCCGTGATTTTTATGTACATTAAGTTCGCTTTTTCCAAAAATAATTAATTACTCCGAAATTCGGCAGCTCCCATCATGCTTCCGAAGTCACGTACCGAAGTCTCCTAAAAAAAAAGAAAACTCATAACGATCATCTTCCCTCTTCGTCGTACGCTGCTGCAATTTCCCTCGGTAATTACGAAGCTTTTTAAGGACAGTAGGAATAATTGCGATATTATACGTATGTGTGTACGCGCATATGTGGGTAAATACACCTATATTTGTACATGAATTAAACCGAATCTACTCTGCTGCTTCACAGCCTTCTCCTGAGGCTTTATGCATATATTATACGGTGCGACACATGTACGACTAGACCAGACGCTCGAAGGCGTGGCTGCCGTATACAAATATGTATCGATAGATGTTGCTGTAGTGGCTGCTCACAGCCGACGCAAAGAAAGCAGGGTCTGAAGGTCACCTTTCGCAACCCTTAAGGCAGGTTCCTCCAGTTTGAGCGTCGGCGCAGCTTTCGCGACGTCGAAGTCACGGGGAACGGTGGGCAAGCGGCGGCACAGGGACTAACGGAGTAAAGGAGGGGGATGAGAAGAGACGGAGAGAACGGCTCTGGATGTTTTGGCGGCGGCCGAGTGGGAGGGCGATGACCTTCGGGCTAGGGATATGAAAGACTCACTCGGCTCGGCAGTGAGGCAGGCCTTATCGATGCTGCCCGGAATCGGCAGAGGTTCCCAAACGTACAAACCCGAAGTCTGATGAAAAATTTCATCTCCCATCGGCCAAATTCATCGGACGCCGTTCGTTTCCAGTGACCAAAGATTTCAAATTTAAACATGAGTCGGGATAGTAGGGAAGGGAAATTGAAAGACTGAACCATAGGAAAGGATTATTTGGAAAATATTGACGTAGCCCTCGGCGTGTTTAAAACCGTGGCCATCTTGGAGCTGCGGTGGTAGAAATCGATAATTCCAGTCCTGCCTATTTCGCTGCTTGCGCTTGCAAGTTTCTTCGTACATGTAGGTACCTATTTTAGATATCAAGACCTCGTCGTTTGTGTCCATGGTTGTCGCTGGCAGGACTGTAATTCAGAATTATCGAACCGAAGGGCCAAAACTCCTCGAGGTTGTCCGCTTGGATTATAGACCGTACGGAGATTCTATAGGACCACACCAAAAGCGATGATTCATTATTGATACACAGTGTAATTCATATCGTCGGCCAACATATCCCGACTCTTCGATCACACGATTATTACTTCAATCAAGGATAGATATAATTAATTCTTTGCTAACAATTATGCAACAGATCACTGATTGTGAGTCTGAAGTACGCCAAGCTTCGTTGAAGCTTCCATTTGCTAAGTGGAGTATGGCTATCCCGAAGTATAAAAAAAACTCGAGTATCCTAAAAATTGCTCTGCAAACCGATTGGATCCGCTGCTTGGCTATTATGACACCGTGAGCTCCTCGCTCGATTTTTTCATCTATTTATTCCCAATTACCAGGTATTCTCAATTACTATAAGTAAGCAAATCTGATATCGTAGTCTCGAGGATGACCGTCAAGTTTAATGGATATTTATCGTCGGGATGTCTGCGATCTTTCGCTTCGTAACGTTGTATCAACAACGGCGCCCACGCAAAATCGGTATATACGAAAACGCAGACACGCTCAAACGGTGCGAGACGCCGCCGGAGTCCTGACCGTCTGACCTTGAACTCCCGCTGGGCGAAGTACGGTAAATATCGACCGCAGTGTGTATTCTCCGGGTATCCAGTCAGCGCCGCCGCCCTTACCTCCACCCGCACCCCCTCTTGTGTTCGCCCTTCGATCCCTCGCCGAGTCCTTGGAACTGGAGGCGAGCGAGATGGAATGTTGGCAGGCGGTGAATTGGAAATGGGGACGAGCGGAAGGGCGGAAAGTCTCGAGCGTGGGATAGAAGGCATTGTATAGTCTGGTAGTTTGAACGGTTTGGGCCGGACCACAACCTACCCGACGTCTCCACGTCGTACCCTTTCCCCGGGAGAGAGGGGCGAGAGATAGGTGGGGGTAGAGAGAGAGTTTTGTAGAGAAAAAGAGGCAACGAATGTACAGGGAAGTTGATAAAAAGCGACACGGCAGGGATGTGCGTGTGCAGGTGACCTCGGAGCGTTCGTGGAAATAGGCAGGGAGGTCTTTGTCGGAGGGAGATCGAAGAACGTGACCAAATGAAAACCCTGTTGCGAAGTTCCGACCTGCTCGTAATTCTGCCCCCGGTAATATCTACATCATATCGCGTCAGTATCGTGCAGATGTCCTGCAACCACTCGGCCATTAGGAACCAGCTCTCTCTGAATTTGTAGGTAACCTGCAACTGCACGAAGCCCGGTTTTTAACTCATTTCGCATATCTGCTGCATTCGCTTCCATTTTCCGTATTCTCCAATCCGTATCGGTTCAACAGTCGCTGTGGGTTTGGGTATTTCTGTAAAGTTAACACTTCGCGCAAGACAACAAGAGTAGCGTCTACAGCTCAAGGCTAAATCCGTGGCGATAGATCAGCGATTTTCGCGATCACGACTAAGCATCGCCCAGTGACCTACATACAGTTTTAGCATCCTGATCAGTCGACGACCATATTGTGGTCTTCTGCAATCTTTGTGCAGCTGGGACAGTATGGAGTACGGGCCCACGCGATATCAGACCGGGTATAGCTCAATATTCTTGAGGATGTGAGTATCGCGACGCCTTCACGATCGAATGGCGACCGGACGATGAGTAGGTTGATACTGAAAATATTCTCTTTACTTTCGCGTTCGCATAAAACATGGCTGTACTGTGCCGAGGACGGGGGCGGGATAAATTATTCGATATTTCTATGTAGTTACCTACAGCTGTGGACGCGCAGAATCTATCGTGGAACACATATACATATAAGTCATAGTACTACCCTCGTAGCCGATGTTTCGATGTATTCCGTAAAATTTATAAGCCAATACCGTTCGAGCGTGCCTGTAATGCACGGATACGAGTACTAGGTGATCTCGTGATCTCCTTAACGCTGTACCTACTATACTACCATATAACATACACTACTATAAATTCGCGTTGCGAATGATGCGCGCAGGCGGTCGAAATGATTTTCCACCTGAAATCATAAATTGATCATCGGAAGCCTCCAACACGGTCAGGGTAATCGAATCGAGTCAGAGTCTCACTTTTGGTATATACATACGTCATGTGATACACATACCGCACGATACTTAAATATATTCGTCGTCTTTGCGACCTACGCCACCAGATTATTTTTGTCGTGGCTGTGGCTTAGACTGGTAAAGTTAGTTGTTGACTCACGCGTCCACCTATGCAAGGCAAGCCGGCGCAGAACTTGAACTCGACCAAGCTGAGGCGAGAGCGGACTCGCGACGCAATTACCAATGATCGCTTCATACATCACGCAAAGCGCAATCCTAGCGTCTATAAGTTTGCAAACAGGCGGAAAACCCTACGCCGTACACCTTCCTATGTCCGGTATTACTCTACCTCTCAAGCTGATGCCGATCTGGCTGGCTGATGAATCGACGTATGGCTTGAGAAGTGGCGGTGCCCCCGAAGGCCTTAATTTCTCTTGGCATTCTCGAGACCTGGAAGATTCGAATGAACCATTTGAATCGATGACGATGTTCAAGTCAGATCGGTTTTGAGAGCCTGAAATAAACGACGCAATTTTTGCTACAGCGTGGCTGGATTTCCACGATCACGTGATGATAAATGTGATGAGAAAAGTTTCATTGAAATTCATTCCATAGAGATTTGAATCTCCAAGCGCATTGTGTGACAGCAAATCTCTTTTTCTCTGTTTCAGCAATCCCAGAGCGTCGCGCAACATGGCGGAAAAACAACGTCGAGATAACCTGAACACGAACATCTCGACGATGGCTGCCCTGGTGCCAGCTGTGGCCGGGAGTTCGAGGCGAATGGACAAGATATCAATTCTTCGGTTATCTGCAGCCTTCCTTCGAACGCAATACAGTGAGATCCGTAGATATGCATATTTTTCGATGTGACGTTAGAGTGCTCAGAGGGATTCTTCGTTGTTCTTTATTATACTCGTAGATACGTGTTTTTCTTTCTATCATGTCAACTCGTACCAGGGATGAAAATATCCTCGCACGAATGAAAACTCTTAGTTATCATCGTAGCAATAACTATGAAATTTTGGTCGTATCGCAACACACCTACGCTTTATCGGGCACAATTCATCTTCTGCATTACACATACCTGTATACCCATCTATATCTAATATGGTCGGCTCTCTGAAAAATAAATCGAAAATCACTTCACTGCATCTAACTCACATCATTTATTTTCCAAAATAACCGGCCAATTTAAAAACTTAAATAAAAGCTGAACGGATTGACCAATCCCAATCGAATTGTTTTTACCTCAACTCTAGAGGACGTTTTTAAGTAATTTCAATAATTTTGAAAAACCTCATGCAACTGCCGAAATACACGCTTTTGAAAAAAGGCCGGAGTTAAGGACGTCACTGCCAACATGATGACTGACGATGCCAAAGAATTCAATCTAAAGTTTCATAATTGCGCTTATCTATACATGCGCATAACATGTTCGATACCCGCTTGTGCATTTGCCAGTATACATAGATACGTATTGGCAAGTGGTTTCAACATCTCCATCGCACCAGGAAATAAACTTTGCCGGCACTGTACGTTGATTTGTACGCAGAGACCGAGACAACAAATGTTCACACTAAATAATGGCGAACTCTGCAATACTAACGATTATACGCTCGCGATCAGAACACTATGATTTCACAAAAGCGGATTAAGCGGGAAATAAACTACTTTGCAAATTTTATAGAATTTCGTAGTTGGGCCGCAATCTTTCAAGGTAATGAGCGATCTCCTTTTGTTGCAGCATTGGGCTCAGGACCGGCTTCATTTCTTCCTCAAAAATATAACGACTTCGATCTCGAGCAGTACATAATCGAAGTGAGTTTTTACTCGCCCTTGATTATTAATTAATCGCCAAGCCCGTATTCGCTCATTCTTGTAACCAAATTAAGTTTACATTATACCGAGCCACGAGTACGTGAAATTTTCTCCCGTTTGCCTGCTCCCTACATAATCACTGTTCATGATTTTCAAATTATTTTTCATCAACAGAACTTGGTCGCCAACGCGGGATTCTTTCTCGTGGTGACAACGTCAGGGAAAATCGTCTACATCAGCCGGCACGTTGAGCACCAGCTGGGGCACGCTCAGGTGATTTTTCTTCTATCGTTATTATTTATATCTTTCTAAAAATCCTTGACGCATGCAGACGAAGGCGGTAGATTGATATTGGAAAATATCGAAAGCTGGCAGGTAAACTTCGCTTAGGTATGTTATGGTACGCGCACAGAATCATCTCCTGGTCGTAATCTTTCCAACATCTCCCTGCATAAAGCCATTTGTGCGTGTATCCGATTCACCGTGTTAATAAACTTGTCTGCTGGACTGAATACGTAATCAGTAAACGTCGTTTGGTGTCTGGACATTGTTGAATACGCTGGACGTATACGGGCTCCAGGAAAAGAGGCTTAGTAGGAAAAAATAGTATCGATCAGGTGTACGCGTTGCATTGCGATGGCTGGTGTTCCCATGGCAACGTCGCTCTATCTACCGCCAGCCTTGCATTTCCGCCAGCCATACCCTCGTCACGTATGATCTTGGGGTAGCTCCGATTACCTTCTCAAATGTCCTGTGATATCAGTTTGAAAATCGTTTCAAAATATCATGTCTGAGCGACAATGAAGAAACTTGTATAACTAGTAGTCGAAGACGAAACAATCTACATTTTTTTGCGAAAGATAGAGAATGGAAATTCATCTCTATCTCTACCCGCTTCGTGCAGCTAAATCCAATGTTTGTTTTAATTTTTTAACAGGTTCCATCAATTCTCTCTATAAGTTAACTAGTGAATAATTGGAGGTTTCCACGTTTTTGCATCATCGAATACTTTCAATCGAATCAGGTGTTGGGAAAAAAGGAAAACCGCAGGCCTTGGTCAGAATTATCATACTTTTTTTCTTTCTCATTACAGCATATTAACTTCACATTTTATCCCTGCAAGTGTTTCACCGTGTAACCCTTTGGTTCGTCGGACGCGTATGTAGATAGTATCTCTTACGAGAAAACACTGTGATAAACCTTATTCGGAGTATACCAACAGTTTTGTTATTCCACGCTTAATCGATCTCAAATCTTTCGCCAATCGATCAGACTTTAGGGCCAAACAGTCCTTGACGGCACGAGCGGATATAGCTCGTGAGTACGCGTAATCGAGAACCCCATGAATCTTCTCTTCTCACAATCAGATGGAAGGAAGCCGTCTGACAGAGTAGGCGGGTTGTTTGTGCTGTTTTTTAGCACAATCAAGTTGTATTGTGGGTGCAAGAGGTTCCCCGTCGAGTAAATGGGCATAATATGTCGCCGACGCGGTATACGACGCCTGGCACCACGTGCCGTGGCATCGTCGATCACGCGAAACACTCGAATGTATCCTTTACCTGATTCGTACGAACCGAAAGAACGAATATCCGGTCTATAGCATCTGGAATGTATGGTATATCGATGATTGACCTTTTGAATTCAAATTTCAGAACGAGCTGCTGGGTCAATCGCTGTACAATTTCATCTGCGCTGAAGATTACGAGGAATTGACGCGAAATCTTACGCCGGACGAGATGCAGTCCGGACTATCGAATACGTCGAATGCAGTCAAGTTAACGACCGACGACAATTCGAGTTCTTCCGAAGACCTGGCCTCTCCGAAGGTGGAAAAAAAGTTCACGGTACAGCGGCGGAGCTTTAATATAAGGATGTCGCAGAGGTCGGTAAACAAGAGGGATCATATACAGTACGAGTGTCTACACATATCTGGTCAACTAAGGCTAGCAGACGCGTGTATGAATCAGGGAACTGTCCCCGGCAACCGATCGAGGCATCGAGGTACACCACCCGATTAGGCTCAGCGGGCCACTTAAAAATTTCTATTATCCACACGAAATCATTTGACGACCTTTGGATTTACGATTCGCCCGTCATCCTGACGAGTGCGAACAACTCCACTAGCTGCCTACCATATATATTCAACGGTTAAACTTGCATTTCCCTAGAAATCAACACGACCAGCAACGACATCGTTTTTGTGGGGATTGCGAGACTTCTAAAGAGACGAACCATCACCGAACTATCTCTACTCGAAGCAACCAAGGACGAGTACGTCACCAGGCATCTCGTTGACGGAAGAATCATATTCTGCGATCACAGAATATCCGTCGTAGCTGGATACATGGCGGAAGAGGTCTCAGGCCTAAGCGCGTTCAAATTCATGCACAAAGAGGACGTCAGATGGACGATGATAGCGCTTCGGCAAAGTGAGTCAAGGATTTTTTTACTCAGATAGGAATATATGATGTATTCTTGCGCTTATTCGGCATCGCTTGCTTTTGGTCAAAATTAGAGAACATCGCACACTCAAGTTCTGATTAAAAAAAGGTATCCTTTTTTTTCTCAGTGTACGACCGGTGCGAGGGATTCGGTACTTCGTGTTACAGGCTTTTGTCAAAAACTGGACAATTCATCTATCTGCGTACACACGGATACCTTGAATTTGACAAAACTACCCAAACGGTGGAGTCATTCGTTTGCGTCAACACTTTGGTTTCGTAAGTATATTGGTATTGATAAAAAAAATTGTATCATTCGATAAAAAATAACCGTAATAATAGTCATCCAACGGTTGTACTCAATGTGTGTATTCCGGTTAAAAAATAGCGAAAAAGAAGGCGAAGAACTGGTCAAGGAAATGAAAGACAGATTTTCAGCAACCATTACCGGTCCGGCGAAAGCCATGATCACACCCTCGTCAAGCTCAACGCTATCCCAGGTAGGTGCACGTTAATTTCTATTTTTACCGCCATCGAGAGAAATGGACGAGATTCTCTCCGAGACCTATATTCAATTCCATGACGTGTTTTCCAGGCTCCTGATTCGCAGCGCTTGGATACAAGAGCTACGGTCGAAGACCCGCTGCAACTCGAGGATGCGATAACTCATTTAATCAGCGATCTTCCCTCCCCATCGGTGTCCGAAGATCGTCTGTCACCTTCCCCCTTGCCGAATAACCAATTCTACAAAGCTGCAATATATTCCCGGGGTCTGCCACCCGCTTCGATACAGGCTCACAAAATCGGAATCAAAACGATGAAGCATAAGTCGCCCTCGGACAAAAGTTCACCACGGTGTAAAATTGAGGGTCCGAAAAGGAGGGACTCCGTAACCCTGATTGATGAGGCAGGGCAGATGGACGTCCTCAGAAACGAGGGGATTGCGGTTGCTGGACCGTCGTTTGCGCGGCCAGATCAAAAAGTCGCGTCCCCTGTGAAAGAATTATCCGCTGAAAGATTGGCCGACGACTCAAAGGTCGCGGTTCATGTACTAAAAAACGAAACATTGACGGAGCACCACGAAGATCGGGCTCCGACCGCTGAGTGTTTTATTGGAAAAACTTTGGGTGACACGAACTTTTCGCAAGCTATATTTGTGTCCAATTCTACGACGATTTCAGATCGCGGTATTGCTCGTTCGTTGCATAACTTCGAGACGAACGCTACATCCGCGTTGAAAGGTTCTGCAGATAATTTACAGGAGAGACGGGCGCCTCGTAAACGGGATACCCAGGGTGGTGATGTCAGAGCAGCGGGAAAAACGAAGCAGCAGAACATTCGTAACAAAACCCCTTCGACTCTTTTTGGGGGTAACTTTGGTTCGCAGAGAAGCGTCGTGCCCCGAATCGATTCGGTGGTAACATCAACGTGCAAAGTGGTCCAGCGTATAGCGCCGACAAATTTTATAAATCAGAAAGAAATGGACAGTGGAAGTCCATCCTCCCAAACCACCATCGCAGACTATTTGCGAAACTCCGAACAAGATATTTGTACCAACAAGGCGACGAGGTACACTCGGAAGAGATCGAGAAGCAGCGAGACTGCGATAGTTTCCAAGAGAAAAGCAAATGTCGCGGCTAGAATCCAAAACTGCCCGCAAGGCGAGGGTGACATAATTTTTCACTCCAGCGCTAATTCTGAGGCTAAGCAAAATTCCAAAATGAACGTGAACCTGAACGTCAACGTCAACGATTGTCCGATGCTTGGTTTCGGCGACATCGGTTCAATTACTGGCATCGATGAGATGGATGCGCCGACTTTGATCGGAAGTGAGATGAGTCAGCTACCGGAAGTTGATAGGCTCGCTGAGACGCCGATGGAATTGGACTTTACCGATGGTTACCAACATGTGAATTCCGGTTTATTAGACTCCTCGGATCGTGTTCAGGAAAACGTCGAGTTCGAAGATCTTGAGGAAGACATGCTGAGCCCGAGCCTGGATGCTGACCCAGGTACCGCAGTAGTGTCACCTAAAAAGATAAATACGAATGCGAATTCAAAATCAAAATCAAAACCGAAAACAGAATATGACCGCACGTACACCACACTGTAGCACCAATCTCCACCAATTATGTTCCTACTACCAACCAAAAACAAACAAAACTACCTTCAATTCTACCGTCCGTTGTACCTGAAGCGAATATATCTGAAACCATTCAAATACATACATATAGTATCGGTTCTTACCTAACTTCTTTAAAATGTTGCGATGTTTCAAAAAATTTAATTAACCCAGTAATCAATAATTAATATGAAAAACAGAGGGATTCTCAAAAAATAAAAACGAGCGAATGAAAAAAAAAATTAATAATGATAATCGAGAGATGATGGCAACCGCTAACCCGTATTCTATCTGGCATGTTTGTAGATCTTATGAAGAAATTAGGAGACCTACAGTCGGTGATGTATATCGGAAGTAAGTTTGATGTATTTCACGATATTTATGAACTACTAATGAATATATTCGCCGACACGACAGATAAAATGACGTTATTATCATTAAACGATGTCCACTCATTGCAGAGCTGTGACTATATTAAAAATGCCCGACAGTTCCTACAAATCGAACCTGACATCAGTTCTTGTTTAGAAAATTCTCGAAATTTGTTGTTTCAGAACCCATTGACGAGGCAAACGTTGACCAATTTACAGCAAGCGATGTGAGTAACGCTTTTACGCCAATTCGCATGAAATCGCATTACTTCATCTCGCCGCACCTATTAGTGCAGTTTTCTTAACTCCACTCCCCAAGCTCACCACATGAACGTGGATATTTAATACAGAGATGAAATTCAATTATCTAAAATACGTTCCTTCTTTATTCTCTTATTATTTGCAACGCTTCACCAAATGTTTCAGCAAGCTGTTAGCGAAGGGATACGACGAACGCAATTTCAACTCGAGAAATGCATGGCGTTGAGAGAATCGCAATTCAATGTGCTGAAGCGTAACCTGGATAATCCCGCCCTGCAGACGAAACGAGATAATCCTGCTTTGCAGGCAAAGCGCGTAGAGTTGGAGGTAAATTTTCTGAAACCATTGAACTTTACATCGTCAACATTACTCTGCCCGTTTCAGGCTGAGCACAACAAAGAGAAACAGATACTGAAGACTCTGCAGCAGGATCATCTGAACATCCAGGCCAACGTGCAGCACAACATCGGAGTATAAATGATCGTGGAGATGTAACGACGATCCGTGCACCCCTACCGTATGTATATTTGGAAATCTGAAATAAACTCAGAACTCCCCGAGAAATGACTTGTATTGGAAGTGAACGAAGAATTGCCATGACGTGCCCCTGACTCAAGGATAAATAGGTAAAGTTTGAAACAATAAGTAAACATAGGAAACATAACAAATATAATAAACATATTGAACAAAATGTGGACGAAAAAGTAGATGACCGATGAGAAAGAAGTCCGGGCCATCGGAACGTTGCTAAAAAAAATTATCCGCATCTCTCGGAGTGCGTTGATTCAATCTCACGATTAATCGGTTGCAAATTTTTTAAACTCGTTTCCAAATTCTGCCATGAAATCATATACCTGACACCTTTGGAAATACAAAATGATATAATAGACGTAATAATCGAGTCATTTAGTTTTGCAACAGAATCTATTTTTGAGAGAATTCAAAAAGAATCCAAACTTTGAGAAACTGAACGAAAAAAACATGAGCGCGGCGTTCCAATGGAATGAAACTAATATGATCTATGTATATGTATAAAACAGTGGTAAAAGTGAATCGACTTCCAAAAATCACAACAGCCCATAATTTCATCAAACAAATCTCAACGTACAAAATAAATTCGTGTGTAAATATGTTTTCTCTATGACCCCCCGCCTTGTGTATACCTACATCAACTCGGAATATACAGATTACCATTCCCTAGTTGGCGATTTCCATACATATTTTATATCTTATTTGTACATAGTTTTGACAAGTATCTGGCAATAGGGAATATAAAAAATATATGTTTAATAATCTTTAAAATAAAAAAATTCAAGGATTAATATCTATATTATCGAAATGATAGATCGCTGCCATCGATTTTATTGGCTCACTGTAAGACTGCGACGTTAATATAACACGTAATTATCATCATCATCCATCATCATCATCATCATCATCATGATCATTATTGCTAATATTATAATTGTAAATGATATTATTATTATTATTGTTGTTGAAATTATCATTATAACTATTATTATTACCTACTATATTTTTCTTCTTGTTATTTTAATTATTATTATTACTAACAATATCTTTATTAATATCATAATAATATCTACAATTATATTTACCATTATTATAGGTATAATTATTTTATTCGTATTGTTATTATTATCAGTAACTGTTAATCATTATTGCAATTATCGTTCTTAAACTAATTCTAAATATTATCACTTATCGAATGATTCTATAAGCGATCCGTAATTCCCAGATAGCCCTCAGGTAGTATGCGTTGACATCGTTAGCACCACACATACCCCATGTTTTTGACGAAGTATCTCGCTTGTTGTTGGCCGGCGAATGAAATCCGGCAAAAAAGAGCAAAAATGAATGACATTAAAAGTTGTACGGGCGACTTGTCATGGAAAAAAGTTAAAATAAAGGTGAAGGCAGAAAAAAAACATAAAAAAAGACGAGATCTGATTGTGAGTACTACGTTGTAAGTCCAGCGAGCTTAATTCTGACTTGAAGTCTTACCATTTTGTATGGAAAAATGAATCAGTCGATCTCGCCAGACCTAACCTTTATTACACGCTTAATGGTTCATAAGTTTTGAAAGCTATCTGCAGGATGTTTATACCTATCATAATTAGAAAAAATGAATGTATTAAAAAACAACAAAGGAACTCAGCTCCGAAGTATGGTATACCAATACTTACATAAAACTTGATAATCACCGTAAATCGACATTGGTATATCGAAGCATGTTCACTTTGTCCGTCAATGTACGATTGATCTGTAATGCCGAGTATTTCTTCATTGGATCGTTTTTTTCTTTTATTTTTCACTTCTTTCCTCGTAAATTTTGCGTACGCTTGGAAATTTTTATTCTGAACTTCAATCGATCGGATTTGCTCAATCAATATCCCTACGACAAAATTCTTGACCTTTGCTTTGATTGTCGATGATTTTATTTCTATTTATTATATCGAATTTGAAGACTTCACCTTTCTCCGTAGCGAGTACAATTTTTATCTTCAGTCGAATTCTGTATGACATAAAAAGAAAGAAAGAGGAGGAAACAGAGTTGTTTCCGTGATTGAGTTTCATCATGAATTGTCACGTACCCGGTATTTTATTCTATCATTTTCATCATTTTTTGTAGTTCAATTCCACATTGCTAAATTCAATGGCAAGAAGTTGGCTTTTCGCGGACTATCATTTCATCAATCTGTCAGTTTGCATACTACGAAAATTCTATAGATACCGCGTTAATGTCGTATACTGTAAGATTGTAAAATACTAAAATAGACGTATTATGTACTATACATACATACATACATGTAATATATGTATTTATAGATATAGATACATAGTACACCACCAAGTATATTACCGCCCTCCCCCCAAAATGTTGAGTACAAAATACAAATCCAAACTCTGTGTTCAGTGTTCTTCCTCTGTAAACATATACCTATATGTGTATAAAATTATGAAAGTCATGTGACAAATTCGAGTCATTACCTATCATATAAGTATCTGTTCATACGAAATCAATGATTCAACAAAGTTTCATTAGAATAGATACACGGAGCATAATGCACTACTATTTAAAAATTATAATACCGACGTAATTGTACACACCATCAAAATTCATAGTTCTGTACATTATACGCGTACACGCATTGTATGCCAGTAACTCAATACACATACGCGAGCGTAATAATAACCATTAAATAATCCTACAGTATCCTACAGTTCAATTAAGCAAATTGAAATAACTATGGATTATTTTAATTTCGATGCGATGTACTTTTATAAATCACTGAAGAACTATAAGAGCACTGGACATACATTTTTTATGTACAAAGTTGTATAAATAAAAGAATATTTTGTTTCTGTTTTTTCAATAATAATGATGCTGATTATACTGAGTTGTTCAATTTTCCGATTTGATACAGCCACTTCTTATACCATAACGCGACGTCACCTTTCGTTCGTCGTGCAAGTTGATATCATGTGAATTATATCGCTTGAAAGCCAAATATAGATGCTCGAAGAATCGGCGAATCGAACAAAATTTGGATTCCATGCAAAAGGAGTCAAAGTACGATGTGATTGATGGGGAAGTTGAAAAAAATCGTACATCATATGTAAAGATCAAAGGCAATTATTGATTGATCTTGAGGATAGAATGTCTACCTAACAATGACTACGATAGACGTTGCTTGTCCATTTACTTGTTCGATTTAACGCATAAGATCAGCAATATCATACAAACACAAAGATCGTCGGTCGAACGGGTTCATGATAAGGAAAAAAGGTCGAAGGAAAATTCATTTTTCGCACAATCGAACACGATATGGAATGATGCGCGGGGTAAGGAATCATGGAACCTACTTGTGAGGGAGCATTATCTGCGAAAAATAATTGTTGAAAGACTGAAATATCGGGACTACGTAGGGGAGGTGAAACATTTTTGTAAATAATACCTCCCGAAAGAAATGTACATAAATAGTGATTTTTGAAGAAGAACGAATAAACAATATCGACGATTCTTCATAATATTTTTCTCGCGCGTTCAATTGAAACTGCAGCCTTCCCGCAATCGTGAACAATTCGTTTGATGGCGTGTTTGCTCAAAAAAATTTGCTACCCTTCTTTCAAAATTCATGTTACTAATTTTTTAACATATCTATAATGTACCCGCTTACTCTCGCGCATGCGTTCTTCTCCTACTGCCATTCAGTAATCTCTTTGGGGTGGAGGGGAGGAAGAGGGGTAGCGGCATGTATCTCTCATCTCCGCACAGCTAACTTCAACGGCGACGATGCTTGGATGTGCAATCGCGGATGGGCTGTTCGCGAGCCAAATAAATTTTTTTCGAGTGCAGTTCGTGGCACGGCAATGGACTTCTACAAACATAATCGGTGGGTCGACCGCTTTTCGGAGTCAAGTAGTTCAACGGAGCTGCAGACGTTTTGGGACGACATTTCGACAAAACAGCAGCGCCACTGTGCGCATGCCTTTCTCGACTTCATTTTATAGCGCGCGTATTCAAGCACGGGGGGCGCATACGAGACCGTACGATATTGAAACCAATTTGCCGAAGGACGTAATACTCTACAAGTACGACAACCCCAAGTACTTTAAGCGGTTGAATATTTTCGCGATTTCCCAATTATTACTCTGGACTTACATCGCCCAGTTTGTTTATACAGAGCTGAGAGATGCTCCCGTCGTAAAAGTGAGTACGGAAGATCTACAGTGGTGGCAGCGCATCAATTTCGGCGAAACGACTAATCGGAAGATATTAACTTTCATCGTTGGCTTCGTCGGTATGCTATTCATTATTTGTAGTCTAGCATCATGCAATATTCTGATTGTATATCTTGTCGAAATTTCTATAGGATACAGCCTCTTTTGCTTTTCTTGGATGCACATTTTGAAGTCCGTGAGGTACCTGGTTCTCAGGAAGGGAGGAAAAGAGATTACCTTGGTGACTTACACTCCGTTTGGGGAGAACAGGATGAGAACTGTCACCTTGGATAAGGTGGAGAATCGAACCAACTGTTTTTCGTGCACGATATTCTGCGCGTAGAGGATACTGATATATGTGGTAATTTTCAGGTAACTTGTAAACAGACTAGAGAGAAGGCAACGGTTCACATTCCGATTAAGGTCAAGGGGGATTGGATGCATTATCTCCTCGATATTAAAGGAGAGTTCAAAAATCCGCAACTCTTCGACTTTACGGCTGGGTTAAAAAGACAAATATAGTTGTTACAATATTTGCAATAGCGCGATGCCTTACAAATTACAAGCGTGCACAAAATAAGTATGTTCCAATTGAGATGTGATTTTTGTTAAATGAGGTTTAATAAAGGTCAGGCGTGAAAATAATTCGTACCGTTTAATAATCCAGTGTTTCAGAAATCTGGGTCTCCGTAACGTTGATAGAAGAAAACGAATGTTATACTTGTTGAGTAATTTTATTTCCACAGACTGCATGTCATAGTTACATCCCATTTAGTGTATACAATTATTGGATTGCTGCTTGACATATATATTTATATCTTAGTTGCGGCAATGGATACGTTCGGGCACATTTCTTTAATTGTTTCATTCAATCGTCAATCTTTACTCATTCTAGTTCCAGTAAATCGACGAAACGTAGGTTCAGGTGTATCCCATTCGGCAAATTCAGAACGTCTCGTCGATCCCCAAAAATATCTTATCTATTGCGCCAACACATCGCAAAACTGAAATACGTTGGATGCATATTTTCGATGATCATACAATATATAATATGGTTATAAAAAATTAGAAAAATTTGTTCCGCCGAAAGTATTACAAGTCCGTATATTTTCGTTAATAATTTCATTCATATTTTACTCTTAAGAACTGAGGGAAAATGTCAAGGTAACAATATACATATAATCATGTTATATTAAAAAATATTCTGTGAACCCGACCATGAGTTGCACAGGCCTGCAAATTTATAGTTACAATCCTTGTTATTGATCAAGACGACATCTTCATATGTATTTTATGTAGCTAAATTCAAGAAATAATCTGCTGGTTTTATTTTCCTCGAGGACGTCGCGATTTCTTGTTGGGGAGAATCAATTTTTTTTTCGACTGATTTCGTCTCCTGCTGAAATCAATATGTGAAAAGTCACACTGGTTTTGAAGTGGAAATAACTCAGCAGGCCTGTGTTATTACTCCGAGAAATAATTAAAACGATATGTAACGAGGTATGTGTCGGAAGTATAACGTACATCACTTGTGTAATTGATATCTACATCCGTGGTGGTATCGTTAAGTCTTTTTTGTTTTCTCTTTGTCGTATCAACTATAATTAACGTCATCAGCGTTGGTCAGAATCATTCGAGACCCACCTCGTTGTGAAAATCCAATAAGCTCGATCGTAGCGATTAACATGATACACTATATGCGTGAAGCTGAACTCGCGTGAGGATCCTCGGTTTGAACGAAAACTCGAAATAATTATCGTCCAACGTGAAATTTGAATTTTCCATTTCCGTTGCTCTTCGATCTAGGTGGGGTGTTTGGCCACCGTGGAATGAATTCAAACATAATATCAGAAAATTGCTTTGGCGTACCGGCGCATGAAATCTTTTGCGGCGGCTGAACACGTCGCTAGAGTCTCTTATCGTTAAGCCAGGAGAGACTATAGTATATACAAGAGAACGAAATCGTTCAGCGCTTGTTATACAGTCCAGATTTTTATTCTATATAAATGTCCTCTATGGGGAAAGCAGTCTCGATGAATTTCGTGTAGAACCGATGAAATGCTCTCCTGAAAATATTTTGATGAATTCGTTCAGTGACCTCGTATTCGTAGCAAAAATTTTGGCACTGAGAATGAAAATCAATTATACATACCCAACAGCTTCGGCGACGGGCCTCGTAGACTCTTGACCTATGAAGACGTGACAGGCGAACCTCTGGAGCGTTGGGTGCTTCGTGATGAAGCCAAGGTAGCGATGATCCCGGGGATGAAAGGCGCAGAAGGAGACATTTTTAAGCGAGTAGAAATAGTCGTGGCAGGGGCCCCTATTTTTCTGATGAAATAAAACAATTAAGAATTTTGCGCTTACATCCCGCGAGGCCGATGTAGCGTTCTATAATTATAGTTACCCGAGGTTTGCTTCGATCGACCATCCGCAGACCCTGATCCGACACTTCCAGGATGCAACTCTGAGAAACCGGTGGTTGCTGGTTCGGACTACCAACTATTCTGCGCACCGCTTGGCACACAACTCCCGTCCCCTTGTGAGCGAGGGTTTCTACCGAGCCGAGATACCCCAAAAGGTATCGTTCCCTTTTTACCTTTGGTGCCGAAGGGTCGAAATCACTGTAGTCCATGTCCACCGCGTAAGCCGATGGAAAAATGCCTTGCCGACCGGTTCTCAGATTCACACCTTCGCACCAGAGATCGTCAGCCTCCTTCTGCACATAGATAGGATCTCCGATCTCCAAGTCAATTTCGTCGTGATGCCGTGGTACAAATTTGTGCAACCCACGATGCGTCGCCTCCAGCAATTCCAGTTGCGTGAAGGGAACGCCGCTGCTACCTGTTGATTATGAATTAAAATGTTTCATTCCGGAGCTCGACTGTCACGTGTCGGCGGGCTATAAGACTCGAAATTGCTGTCCCATTGTATTCAACTCCCCTCCCCCAAGTAACACGCGCATTCCATGGTGAATGTACGTACCAGGGGGGAGAAGTACAATCGTACTGAAATTTCAGCCATTCGTGTTCACCTGGCGTACTACTCGGCGACACAGAGTTGGTGTTCTGTAGGGCACTGCAAGGGATCGGGGACACGCTCTTTGGTCCATTGTCTGGGGAATGCGCCGTCGAGTGACCACTGTCGGTCGTCATCCGCTCGCTGTCCGGTGAGCTGTCTTCGTGACGAAGTCTTGGATGACACTTCCTCAGGACAAGATATGGCCGTCCCGCCGTAGAAGTAGCTGCCCCCAGCTCGTCGGCGAGTGAAGGAGACGAGTGGAACGACGAATGGCACATCGTAATTGCTGGAGGAAAGTACATTGATCATAATTAATTGAAGATAATAGTATGAATCTTGAAACAAAACGTCATAATTATTATTTCCAAGGGTCTTAGATGACGAGGGCTTATACCTCAACCCGCCCTCGGGTACACGGTAGGGAATTATCACAAAAAGCTGTTGAAAACCCCCTAAAACGGTTTTAATCTGCCCAAGAAACCCTTCACGGCGATTTTTGATGAAAAATTGGTTTTCAAAGCGCCAGAAGACTGACGAATATTATCAAACAATTCTTTCAAATTGCGACGCACAATTTCACAACAAACTCGAGCCCAGTATCGAAATTTCGGGATATTTTGGGCTATGCCCGTAGCTATGGAACACTCGATGAAGATTGATAGTACATCGTGATAATTATTAATATTTTTTTCATCCTCATATCACGGGACGGAAAAGGAAAGTATTTAGAATCAATCGAATTATTGTGAAATATCGTTAGTTCCTTTACGTACCTCCACCAAATTCTTCCATTTTTTTAAATTGAGTCTCTACAAATTTTTTTCCAGTTGTCCGTATATTTCAAGACAATATACATATATCAAAGCGAGGCGAACTACACACCATGCACAAGCGTATCGCGATCAATCATAACATCGAACCGTATATAGGTGGAAATTGCCTGACGATGAGATCGGTAAGATACAACTGATCCATAACCAATATCGACATAAATTCTCTCCTCGTTCCTCTTCTGCGGTTTTCTCTTCTAGCCTGTTTTGCAGCTAATGATACACATATACGAGTTGCGGCCGGGGGGCAGGGGGGAGGAAGTGCATAAGTCTCCGATCTAAACAACTAAAGTTTCACGTGCTCATAGGGTGATCGACGACACGCACCGGTTATCGGGGCCGTAGATCGTTTTTGTAGCAATGGTATTATGTTTGGTACTCACATTTTTTAGTTTTAGGAATTTCCGGTAGCCTTCTCCTTCTGCGTTCACCGCTCGTGGTGCTTCCGCTTCCGGTGGTTCGATTTCCCAGGACATGTTCCGGTGTCGGCCACGGGCTCAGACTCGAGCAGGAGTCTCCGACGTCGCTGATGACGCTCTCTCTTCCACAGCTGCCTCCTCCTCCTTCTCCCGCTCCCCCAAGACCTCCGCCGCCCCCGGATCCAAGACTCCCGCAGATCGAGCGTTTCCTACTGTTCAGTTCACCGAACAAGCTAATGTCATCCAACGTAGTGGCGTTGTCACTATTCTACTCACATGCTATAGAAGTTTGTTATAGCTTTTCACGACTAGCCCAATAATAGTAATTGCTCTACTTGTCGGGTATGTATAATCGACTACGAGTTGAACCATATGGTAAAACAAAACGTATACGGGTGAGACTCGTAAACGTATTTCTGACGTATACCTGAAGTCGCTATCAACTAAGACGGAACAGTGATGATCCAGATCCTCGTCATCGTCGCACGAACTCTGCTCGCTGTGGGGACCGTGACGGTGAATCAGTGCGACTACCTCGTCATCTTCCGAATCCCCACCGGTCCCAATCTGACCGACGTCCCCGTCGCTGTCCTGTGAGGACGACGGTGAATCGTCGACCATGACATCGTGAACAAGTCTGCAGAAAAGTTGAATAATATGAATCGTACGTGCCCCCTAAGCTTGTCGACTGTGAGTTGAATCTTCTTCATTTTATTTGCCAATACGACCAGAGCTTGTAGGTATACACGGTGTGTGCGTATCGAATGCACGAGGTAAGGTGTGTTGAGAGAATTTTATTCCACGCGGTAGAACAATTAGAGGTGAGCCAAGCATCTTGTCTCTCTTGACTCGAAAGTAAAGATGTGGAGTACGATAATACGAGTGTGGCAGGGCATAAAAGGGTGGGAAGCTTTCATCGATAAGCAGAGATGAAACTCAAGCGATGGGTCATGATTGGCAGAGGTCTGGAATTAGCCGATGAAAAACTCCGTTTAACTCCCGTTACGTATACCCTGCAGCTCACCTTCTAGCGATGCTGTGATCGATTACCTTAATTTTAGAGTGACCTGCAGAATTCCCAAAACCATACAAGGGTGTATGCGCGTATGCCATAGACCCTTGGTGTGAAAATAATTCCTATCCTAAAAATCCGCGCTTGTGGTTAGGGAAGCCCTGAAACCCAGGCACCCATGGTGAGAGGATTATTCGATTAAAGATAGCAGGGATCAGTGGTGATTTTCGAGTACCTTGCTCAAACAAATCTGGAGGTAAGGTATTGATCGTTAAACATGCTGTCAACTCCGAGCTCATGCAGGTGCACGTACAGTTGCATTTTGGTTGGTCCATTCGATTCCAATAATTTATTAGAACTACGGACATCGATTGTTTCTCGATGTCTCTACAAAATTTTTGCTTGATTTCTTCGAATCGCATTTCAATAAGCCTGCAGCCACGCACGGTGTTCGATTGATTTTATTCCAAATACGCTCTGCTTCTGATATCGATTGAAACTCTTCAGAAGGTACATCATCGTCGAAATCTCTTCGTACACCCCAGCGACAAAAACATCGAAGCTAGATATTAATTCAGACTTCGCGAACAATGCAAACTAGAACGGTTATCTGAAATACACTGACAATGAAATAAACCTCTCGCTATCCAGACTGAACTGAGTTTCTCAGGAGTTCAGAGTTACCGTAGGTAATAAAGACGATCCCTCGTACTGCACTATTGCTGTTCTCATTCACGCGATTAGGCTTCTTTGTTACAGGAGCAATGAAATCGTCAATTTATTCACCACTACCAACCATACTGCAATGATTAATAAGATTTCCGATAACATTATCTCAACATCCTTTCTTGCAGTATTGACGGGTACGTCTGCAAAGGTCAGGACGGTGCATGAGAAGTGCATCTTACTGCGCACTGAGGAGGACGCGAATAAATGAAATATTGCTTAGGGTTGTGCACCGTTTTGGGAGAATATTACTCACGTGTAATTAGATATCGGTGCCTTGAGATGTTGCGGTAGTCTCTCAAAGTAGTGTCGAAATTCTTCAAACTCTGTATCAGCCATTCTTGAATGGTCGGTCCGTGCAGACGGCCGACGGCGGACGCGACCTGACCGGGCAAAGGCAGCGCACGCGTCGCTGTGCTATTGATTCCGGAAAGTCGAGGGTGACGCGCGCACCCCCATATCGCGGACTGCGATTACAAACAAAAATATACTGGGGCTGGAGGGTCCAAGAAAATACAGAATTCTGCTCAATTAACACTCTGCGTACGGGGAACAACACTTGCAATCGATCTTATATAGAAAGAAATGAGAAATCTTATTACTTATGCCTGAGCGATGACAAATTTCATTGAATAGGTGTTCCCGTAATTATCATCATGGTGGCAAGCTCGGCAAATGTTATACCCTCCAGAGACGGGTCCTTGGTCAAGTGAGGTATACCTGCAAAGAATACGATTCTCATTCGCCCGCGGTGAAAAACCGCTGAATTAAAAGCTCCTCCCGTCCTTGATGGTTTTTAATTTTCGTGTGGCTTCCGTCCAGCTGTTGCGGTGTACCTCGGACCTTTCGTTCGTGCCTCGGACCATCATCGAGAGGATCTTACTGTTTACCGACGTTGAATACCCTTCGTCACTATACATGCCTTACCATTTGCCTCCCGTCGGCTTTACCGCGGACGCTACCTCCCGCCAAAGCGCTCTCTACGCCGCGAGTAAACTCAACTTTTGTTTCCTGAATAAAAACACCCCCGCCGGTAGGAGTTATACAGCACAAAGCAAAGGTCGTCGGGAAACTAGATGAGATACTTTAGACGTTGCTATTTTTACCACGACTTGTTAAACGGTTGATTAACGGAGTTGCATGTGAAGAAAAACGCTAACTCTATGAGGCTTCTGCCATTCGCAAAAGTGGTGTGTGGATTTTCCCCAGCACCTTCACTCATCCGCACCGGGCCGCTATTCGCTCAGAGTTCGCTCGGTGAATGAGGAACGCCCGATGCGGGCGGTAAGTAATTGAAGCCACGTGAAACAGACAATTTCTGAGATATACGCTGTGTTCCCTCGTAACATCGTACCGCAGATACCGGACCTACATAGGATCAATTCTCCCGATTACGGTCCTGGCACATCTCAGCATCATTCGTATTTCCGCTCATTTCGTGTATATGTATATGTACTTGCATACCTATCTGTATACGTATAATACCTATAATATACGAGCCGATAAGCGACGCTAACTAACTTTCACCGAGTTTCGTCTGACGACTCTTCAAGGAGTTGCAAAATGTGACAGCTGCTTCCCACCTGGCCTGTTGATTGAAGTTTTTATCGCGATCTCTACTTGCCCATAGATCCAAAATTTGATGAAAGTATAAAATATAAATTGTGATAAGTCCGGAAAATAGTGGAGCAAGGGTTGGGTTACTTTTCCTCCGTCGAGTATATAGAACGAAGCACCCGGTATAAGTCAGCGTTTCGTTGGGTAGTAGCTGATAGTGGTAAGTGATGGGCTGGATAATGTGCTGCATCTGCTTTGCAAAGAGTGGAGAGAGCCGAGAGGACTACTCGTGGGCAGACACGTTCTATATAGCTTTGAGCTTTTATTAAGCATCGTCTTTCTCGGACCGTCTTTGCCCTTCTCTCACTCTTACTTCCCAGCTTTTTCCAAACCAAACATAGATTCTTATACAGAAGAACGAACTCCCGATGTTCGAACGCGATATATTATACGGTGGTTCAGAACTCGAACGACGATTTGCGGGGTAGAGTCAATGTAGACGGATGCAAATGGTACATTTTCCGTTGAAAAATATCGATCACGTGGAGTCTTGTGATTTGTAGAAGCTGTTGCCAACTCCACGATCGGTAAGTACGTGGGTAGATACGTCTCGGATATTGTAGACTGTACTCGAATGCAGTGATTAATTGTCCTTTTGTCATTATCGTCCGCTCGGATCGAGATACTTATAAAAGTTTGCGTTCCCATTGACGAGGGGTGGGGGTGGGGGGCATATCTAACGGTCCGTGGTAGCACAATCATAAACAATGGTGCAACGTGAAGTATCTGCTTCGTGTGCGTGAACACGAGGATGAGCTCTGAGAATTGACGACAATGCGAATGTCTGGTGTTGATAATCGGGTAATTATTGGTATCTGTACGCATAACGTACCTGCAATCTTTCTCCCGCAACGTACATTCCGCACGGTGGCAGACCAGTGATTATTTGTTGAACATAAAAGCTTGAATTAGACAGAAGTACTGATTCTGGTTCTACGGCCTTAAGTAAAGGTATATCGAATCTAAGAATAGTCGTACACCCGTCCGAATCTGATATCCCGGCTTTATTTTTCGAACAATTCAACTTGCAACCGCTCCCACGATTCTTCCAGTAGCTCGTCAAGAGGTAGATATAGGCGAGAGCCTGGAGCCAGAACCGAGCGACGTCACAGAATATTCAGTGTATCAGTTAGAGAAAAGCGGGTGAACGGGGTGAAGCTTCGTACCGAGAACGAACCACCCCAACATCCCCCGGGCCGCTATCAGGAGGCTTCTCCGCCAATGGTGAGCTGTTATCACCTTCGGTAGGGACCAATCGGAAGCCTATGCCGGACGAAGAGAGGGCGCGCAAATGCCTCTGCGGAGGGGTAGAAAGCTTAAGAAGACCGGAATCGGTCGAGGAACGAACATTGTCAGATCCACCGAGTGAAACGGGCGGTTCGTTCCTTCCTTTAGTTCCCTTATCATCATATAGGTATAACTCATCGTCAGTTATATTCTTCGAAGGTCTCTTCGTATCTCGATTGCGATAAATTTCAGTAAGTGAAAAGAACCGATTCTATCATGAGTGGTTCAGGAAAGGGACTCCTGGGCATGTGGCTCTACAGGAGAGGTAAAGAATGGGCGATCAAGGAGGGAAGCCCGATGCATAAGTCTCGTGACGTGAGTAAAAGTAATTCTGTTCGAATGAAACGTTCCCACAGCGGTGAAATACAATCGCTATCGCATATGAGCCCAGGTTCCGATGACCGAGCGCGAGCCGAGCGAAGGAAACAAGAACTCCGTAGTCTTCTCCCTGAAGAATCAAGTTGGCGGCTTGGCACGTGCCTTGCAAGTTTTCCAGGTAAGAACTTCATTCGGTAGAGAGGAATCCCCTCATTCTTCTTCATACCACGAATCTAACATGGGGCTGCACATCAACGAGAGAGGTGTTTACCACGTAACATTTAAACAAAATTCAAAGGAGATTCCGCGATTAATAGACGTGAATATTTGCACGGAAACTTATTTTTTTTCTCACCGTCGGAAATCGAGGAGTGTCATTACTCACCTGCCTATAATTATTACAAATCAGACTGGTTTACTTTTTGATCAAATAGCTGATCCAGACTAACACAGGTCGACGAATACTCGTGGCTCGTTTATGTTTGTCCGAAGCAAGTCTAATTTATGAAGTTAAGCGTCACTTGTGGTGGTTTTACACGGCCTTGGCAGCCGGGCACAACGTTGGTATCTTAGAAAGAAATTTCTTTGTTGAAGACATGCAAATTCTATTCGGCTCTCTTCCAGGCTAATGTAAGACCGCGAAAAATGAACACAAGAAGTGTGTTAATCTCGTTGATTACGTGACGGGCAGAATAACAACGGACCACCCTTGTTTGACTATGGACTATGGATCTCTTCGAATAACTTTCATAACAAGACGACAGATTTCGATGTCGTGATTAGTCGAACTGTCTATGCCCTAACCTTCGGTCAACGCTGCGAGACTCAGCGATCTGAATACGACGATTGTAAAATGGTTTACTTTCACTTCTGCACCGCAGGACTTAGGTGTGAACGTAGTACACATAGAATCACGTCAATCGGCTCAACGTGGTTCGGAGTACGAAATTCTGGTCGACGTCGAATGCGACGGCAAGAGGATGGAGCAGCTGATGAGGATGCTGAGTCGTGAGGTGGCGGCGATAAATTTGGCGCAATTCGAGCAGACGGGAAACATTCCTCAGCCACCGACTCTCTCGGCCGCTCCGAGCTTTGGTTAGTTAAGTTTCTTTGCAATAATGGCGGAGATAACAAGTGTAGCTTTCGCGCAATGAGTGTTTCCGTTAAACAGAACGAAACGATCAATCCGTCCTCTCTTGATTCGAATCAGTTGAAACTATCGCTAAACTATGCAACGCTTAATAATCGACTGCAGAATCAGCGACTTCGGCTGTAGAATCAGCTATTCCATCGAGTGTGACCAAACAATCGTTCGATGCTGCCCGACGCTTGTTTTATGTTTTGTCTTTTCAATTTTAGTGGCTTATTCAATATTTTTCCTTCAATTTTCAGTCTGATTCATATCTTTGTATATAATAAAACTCATATCTAACTTTGCTAAAGAAGATCATTTGCTTACCCCTAATTCAGTACCTATTCTACTATTTCAATCGGCGAGCAGAGATTAGAGAATCTGCGGCAGGTTCGATCGCTGATTCAAGCAGCGACATACAGCTATTTTGCAGCTGTATGATTCTGACTGAACCAAATAGCGACTATACGAACTGCGGATCAGTGTCGAATGGCTGATTCAAATTAAGAGAGTGTGAACGAGTATCGGAACCTGTTTGACACAGCCACAGGTAGTCACACGACACCTACCTCCCTTGTTTAATCGGTGTGTTTGCGTTAATTCTAAACTCTATAGACCTAAACAATGAAAGGCTGAAGATGAGTTTCGATGCCAAGATTCCAAGATCACAATTTATTCGATTCAGAAGTTTATGGCGATAATTGTCAAAAATGAATCTAGATTTCAGTGAAGTGGACATGCCCTGGTTTCCTCGGAAAATTGCGGATCTTGACCAGGCTCAGAAGGTGCTGATGTACGGCTCCGAATTGGACGCGGATCACCCCGTGAGTTTTCCCAAAAATCAAATAAAAACGTTATGCAACTTCCATAACGTTCTGTTCTAACGTTACGCAACATGAAACTCCGTTATCGAATCGCTTCGAGTCTCATCATGACGTGTCGAGAACCTGACGACTGACCGTATATTAGACTGCAGACATGAAACTCTTGAGCGGACCACACTGTTCAAAATATAAACCCTCACAAGCCATACACGACCGAGCTTTCTCATACTGTTTATCCTGAATTCTATGCTCTCAGGGGTTTAAAGATCCGGTCTACCGGAAACGTCGGGGAACATTCGCAGAAATCGCTAATAACTACAGACAGTAAGTGTTTCTTGTCAAATCGACATGTCATATCCTGTATTTGCACTATTTTCTGCATAATTTGATTTGCATTCGAGTACGATCAAAATCTCAATCCTTGTTTTCAGTGGACAGCCGATCCCCAAAATACAATACACTACAGAGGAGGTGGAAACTTGGTAGGTCGATAATTTGCCATCGTTTATTCATACTGCCCCTATTCGATGTGTGTCAATTTTATCGAGCATTTTTTTGTTCCAATTGCGAGGAAAAAATGATTCTTCATAGAACGCTTTACGTTCACAAGCTTGGCGGCTTCGATATATGTGATGGAGACTCTGAGTTATCAATGATATTCGTGAGGTTCGTGTTTTTCGCGGAACGAGACCAATCAAAGCTCCTTAGACTTCTGCTCATCTCTCCACCCCGTCACAGTCTTATATTGCTTGCACCTTCACCTTAATCTTCACATAGATTTCTTTTTAAGCGCTACTGGATATCGGGGAAGTTAACACTCGATTCAGAGACGCCTGGTTTAGTTTAGTGAGCCGAGTCAATCGGTTTCTCGATCCTATATCGTTTGTACATCGAGTGAGAAGTAAACGGAATTAGGGTTGGAAAGCACACTTTCACAACACTTCCAAGTTCGCACTGAATACTTCCTTAATTGCCCCGTTTCCATCCGCGCTTTCAATCAAGAAGCAACGGAAAATACGGTTCGGCTCGAACGCCCGCGACTCCGTAAATGCGTTTCTCTCGTATACGAGTGCTCGGGTTTGATTATTGTTTAATGAAATTAGTTATATACATCTCTGGGCTATTTGGGCTTGGTGAAAATCAACTCAGCCAAATCTTCAACGCCACTTCATATTGTACGAACGATCGCTTAAATTGTCACTAATTCAAGCATAAGATAATACAAGAATACCGAGCGTTGAGTTTCGTCAGCCAAATGGATTTCGTTTTTGCAGGGGCACGATCTTCCGCGAGTTGCATCAACTCTACTTGAAACACGCCTGCAAAGAGTATCTCGAAAACTGGCCGAAGCTGGTCAAATATTGTGGGTACAGGTAGCCGTCTGTTGAACGATAAACACTCTGAATAATTCTCTCCCTTTATACATGCTTATCATATTCGTTTATTATATTATACAGAGAGGACAACATACCGCAGCTACAGGATATCGCTATATTTCTGAAACGTGAGTCGGCCACGCCTATTTATAATAGAATCGTCCATTTATCTGCGTCATGACACGACGGTTTAAACAAAGCATAAATTTTAGGAATGACTGGCTTTCAACTGCGACCGGTTGCCGGTTATCTTTCACCGCGAGATTTTCTAGCGGGCCTTGCTTTTCGGGTGTTTCATTGCACCCAGTACATCAGGCATTCCTCGGATCCCTTTTACACTCCTGAACCGTAAGAATGAAACGAACACCCGGAAATGATTCACCTCATCGGTTTTCTCTCATTTGCCGTTCTCTTCATTTTAGCGATTGCTGCCACGAGCTGCTGGGACACATGCCTCTGCTCGCTAACCCAAGCTTTGCTCAATTCTCTCAGGAACTGGGTCTGGCTTCTCTCGGAGCTGCTGACGAGGACATCGACAAGTTAGCCACGGTTAGCAACTCGATTTTCCAAGTTGCCCAATTTATTTTAATAATCGACCATATCCTTCGCCTTTTCAAATTAATTTCTATACTCCAAAGTACTGCGAACAAGCGGTCACAGATCATTTTCTTCTCGCCTTCTGATCGCAGCTGTACTTTTTCACGGTGGAGTTTGGTCTATGCAAACAAGACGGTGCTCTGCGTGTCTATGGCGCAGGTCTCTTGTCCTCGGTTGCAGAACTGAAGCACGCTATTGGCACACCTGAGAAGACCTTCAGATTCGAACCTGACGTCACTTGCAAGCAGGAGTGCATCATAACGGCCTTCCAGAATGCCTATTACTATACAGAGAGTTTCGAAGAGGCCAAGGAAAAGATGCGGTGCGTTTAGATCATCCCTCGATTTGAATAATAATTAGCTTATGAAATTCTATAATTTTATAGAGCCTTCGCAAATCAGATTCAACGCCCCTTCGGTTTACGTTATAATCCCTACACTCAATCCGTGGAGGTTTTGACGGATGCACAGAAAATCACGGCCCTAGTCAGCGAGCTTCGAGGTGATCTTTGCATAGTTTCTAATGCACTGCGAAAAATTCACGAGCAAGACGATACCGTTGACGTGGAGAGAATTACAAGCCTTCTAACACAGGGAATTGACCTACCCCAAGAGTCGTCGTCGGAGAGTGACGAAGACGATAAGAGCCCAAACATTGAGGAGTCTCGAGGTAACGGGGAAGACTCTGGTGGGAATGATGCCGATTTCCACCCACATCTCAAATTTGCGTCGAGGCAACGTTAGGTTGAATTTTAAATCGGGTCATCGCTTTCGATAACTTATTACGATGTATGTCTGTGCTATATGTATAATTCATGTTAGAGTATATGTACAAGAGTTTACTCGTTACGTCATGTTAACAACTATTTTTTTTAAAAGGGAACGTTCGCCCCTACGAGCAACGGACCTCCAAATTTCGTTTTGATTACTGGAACAAAAGAGATATCGGTAATACAGAGGACAATAACCCATGAGCGACTGTAGTTTTTATTCTTCTTTTTTCTTATCTCAAAAACGCGAACTGATCTACCCGCCGAAATTATCGATTTGACCTCGGTTTTTCAGAATCAAAATCCTTTTTTTCAATGTGTTCTCATGTACTTTAGACTCAGTAATCCGAATCTGTAATCATGAATTGGTTTATCCATATTAAAATGATCCTATGACATCCACAGCTGAGAACAATCGGGCCACGTTCAGTCCACGAGCTCCATCAAAGTATGAATCCTGCTGTATACAATCGAGCAATCAAGTAATCATGTAGTTTCACGTTAATACATTTCCAATCCGCTCGTTCCGTAGCCCAAGTAGGAGACGCGACTGCGATGTGATACAAAAATTAATGTAACGGTATAACGGTATTAATATCATTTGTGAAATCTCTGTTTATTTGTGAACCCAACTGTAAATCTCGATCGATGTGTGAAACTATTTATGACACATCGTTTTATCTGTGACATGATATTAGAACCCAGTAGTGGAAACAGTTCTTGCACTATATTTACCCTCAATAATTCTTAAGCTATATCAACAAGCCTCGCCCCTAAGTTGTACTGTTCCTAGTTGAAAATTCCAAAAATCCTCATGTACGACAGGACCAGGGAGGCCTCTGATATCCAGGTCATATTTATCGGAATCCGTCAAGCAGAGGTGAAGGAAGAACTGATCAACGAGGAAGCCGATGTGCACTTTATAACCGTCGGTGCAGCAAATGAGAAGAGAATTCTATCGAAGAGGTTCGGGACCCACTCGAATCCACTCGCTCAAAAGTTTTGAAAAAGATTCGATATTCTGCGCCGGAAATTCCGAAACAGCCTTTGATTTTCTCCGGCTTTTGGGCTGGAAAGGGAAACTCATTCTTTGAATATTTTCGGAAGTATTTTGAGCTTCCAAAATTAATCCATTTTATACCGAGATCATCGAATTGTTACCCTTTTATTGTTCGGGAAATTTTTTGGCGGGTCAAGACTCAATTAACCATATAACTGCAACTTATGGAACAACCGTAACTAGATTATTCTCAGCGACTGATTTATTTTGTTCACAAACCTGGATATAAATGTTTGCAATTATACTGATTTTCTACACCAACTCCATATTGGTGCATCGACACAACTATGTGCTTCAGTTCCATCATGATCATATTCTCCAATTAATTTTCAGTTTCAGAAAACGGCCGCTCATGCGGTTTAAAGACTATTGCACTTTTGGCCTCAGAAATAGCCAAAATCTGAAGACTATAATACACTGCGCACAACAATTAAGGGATCACTCGAATTTTGTCGTAAAAAAGACCTATTTTCAAAAGGGTGTAACTTCGTCGAAAATGAACGGATTTCAATAGAAAAAATTGGGATCTGAAGCTTGAAGCTTCGACTTCAAAATTGTCATTCTGCATTTTTTTTGTGCACAGTTTTTTCTGAAGTTTTGCAGCCCTGAAGCAATAGATGCAGAAATTTTGCGTTTTGCTTTTTTTTTGTACCATGTGCATCGTGTGTCGGAAAAATTGCACGAAGATAGCGTCACATGGGTTTTGTAGCTTAAAACTTCCCCTTCAAAATGCTTTTTTTTTCATCATCGTGCGATTTTTCATTACCGAGTAATTCGTGTTTGAACCGTTGACTGCACTTTCGTGAGTTGGTGACACTTTTACGGGTACCTCAGTGCTCGTGCGGTGATCTCATATTCATCAAAAATCTCGTGTTGCCTTCTCGAATAATAATGACTCGCCAAAATAAATCTCGCTCACTTTACTATTGCCCAATTGTCCCCTGCCGGATAACACTTGTGACGGCCGTCTAAGATCGCGTAAACCACGTCAATTATTAAGTCACAAATCTACACACATTCACCAACTTGCGAAAGTGCAGTCAACGGTTCAAACACGAATTACTCGGTAATGAAAAATCGCACGATGATGAAAAAAAAAGCATTTTGAAGGGGAAGTTTTAAGCTACAAAACCCATGTGACGCTATCTTCGTGCAATTCTTCCGACACACGATGCACATGGTACAAAAAAAAAGCAAAACGCAAAATTTCTGCATCTATGGCTTCAGGGCTGCCAAACTTCAGAAAAAACTGTGCACAAAAAAAATGCAGAATGACAATTTTGAAGTCGAAGCTTCAAGCTTCAGATCCCAATTTTTTTTATTGAAATCCGTTCATTTTCGACGAAGTTACACCCTTTTGAAAATGGGTCTTTTTTACGACAAAATTCGAGTGATCCCTTAATTGTTGTGCGCAGTGTATGGCCTTTTATTTTTTTCGATTTTCAGATCAAAAACCAAATTTTGGCTTTTTAGGGTATTCTTGTGTATTTTTTGCTCAGAAACATTAGATTCAATGGATAGCTGGATTGCTTTAGGTTACATTTTCGAATTCTTGAACTCAAATACATGATAATAAACACAAAATAACAATTTAATTTCTTGATTCAATTATCGAAAATAATTAAAGGCTACAGTCTTCAGATTTTTACGATTCCATGGGAAAAAATTTTAACTGCACTTCTTACTTTCGTATAAATAATTTCCCTTCATCTTGAGTTGATCCCTTACTAGCTTCTTGTTCTATAGGATTCAATCCACCCTCATGTTGAATAACCCGCGCAGATTGCCTGCCATCACGCGCAGGTCCAATTAATACACCACTTTTTGCAACCCTCTCAGTTCATGGAGAATCCGCCGGGTGGTGCTAGCTCCGCTACTCCAAGAATTTGATTTAGTGATCAGCTTTTCTCCGATAGCTGAGAAAGCAATGCCTCGATTATTCCCTGTATATAGAGATTTTATTGAACATGATTTTTGACATAACAATTGGAAACATATCAAAAGATACAGACTTCAGATTTTTGAGGGTTTCTGTGTAAAAATCGCGAGAAATTTCATCATATCCTCCGAATCGTTTGGGCGACTGTTTCTGAGGTATTTTGACCTCACAACAGGAATTCCGTCAACTATATAATTAGGCTATATATATGAATAAATCCCATATAGAGACATCTCAATCTTATCGACCATTGCTTTTGGAATTTGATTTTTATTCATTTCTTTCTACGCTATCAATCAATTGAACTTTGACTTGAATAATGGAAGGCACGGATAAGTTTACAGAATGAACGGCAGAGATATTTTCACGTAGGTTTTGTAATGACAGAACAAGAACTGAAAATAATTAATTGGCTATTTTCCTGGTATTTTATTAACTACAGTTTCTCATGTATATTTATAGCATATAACATTATTCAAATTCTGAAAAGGTATTACAAGCTGCGGCCGATTAGTTATCATAAAATGGTCTCTTTGCTCACAATAAGGCACGTGATTAATCAAATTTCATACTAAAAATTCAGGCCTTAACTGATTGAGTAATAATAGTCAATTGAAAAAGTTTATCGGAGATCGGAGCAGGAGGTTAAAATCTGATCGATCGCAATCTTGAAACGGTCAATTACGGACGTGTAATTCGATATTCGTTCCTCGGAGCATCTTGTATTATATGTAGATCCTTCTTTATGGCATCGGCAGTAAGTCCGCAGTAACCGAAGCGGCGACATCAGCAGCGACATCGGCAGCAGCGCCCAGATCCTTGGAGAACAGAGAGAGAGAGAGAGAAGCGCCACAGTTCTCTATTTTATTCAAATTTCTCCGATCGCGTGTGAACAAAAACAAGAGAAAATTCTTCGGAATCTTTTACTTCTTGAGTTCGCTTTCCAGTTTTATAAAAATAATAGCTCGCGAAGAAGAGTTCGGTTTAATCTACATATTTGGAATAAGTGCTAGATAAACAGCAGCTAACGGAGGACCTCCTCTATCATTGGAAATTTCGTGAATTTCGTAGCTAGGACATATTTTTTATAAGCAGTGACAAGCCGTGTTCTTACCATCCTTTTTTAGTGGTCCCGATCGGTCCTCTTTTTGACCGGTAGAATTTTGGGCGAAGGTAATACGACATGAATGCAGAATATTGATAGACTTTGAATAATGATTCGAACCGTTGGTGAGGAAAATCAAGATCCTTTTGCCTAAACTAAAACCTAGTTGCTTCCTTGTATTTTGAATTGAGATTTATTTGATTTTGATATTAGTGTCATGGGTTCGGACGAGTAGGATATAATTTGTCGTCAGAATTCCGAACGACTATACCTAATTGATTAGACGTTTATAGATTCTTATATTCGTATACTTATTTGATAATATTCTAATTGATTTCGGAATAGTTCTATGCGTGTTTGAACACTACGAATTCTTTTGTCTATCACATTAAGAAAGTTACCGTCGGAGTTATGGTTTAAGAATATTCTTCGTTGTTACATTATACTGAACAAATTTCTTCATTTATTTGAGGTGCAATTTAACAATTTTACTCCATTTCTTAGATAATATTTTCTGATTTCAGGTTTATAATTGATGGATATGGAATTGGCCTGGTTCTTCGCAGTATTTATTCAACTTCAAATCACGTTGTGAAGGAGTTACAGGGCATCGGACAATGTTTCACAGGTACTTGAATTATTTACATTCTACCTTTTCGAACCGACTTCCTGCTGGTATCGAAACGGGTCGTTGCGCAGACATCACGAGATGTATGTGAACGGGGCGAAAACTGAAGTTAAGCGAATAGTGGCGATAAAAACAAATTTCGGCATAGATTTTTATATGGTAAGTTTATTAGGTCTGGACATGTCAGAAAGGTTTTCTCAGCTCGCGCTTCAGTTTTGTGATTGTCACACACGGGGTTAGTCGCGAAGCTCTTTTAATGGTTTTTACATTACTGGGGAAAATCGCGTCCTACTCCGATGATGACGACAATGCCTCCAATTTTATACACAATGTAGGGGATAAGGAAGGCCAGAAGGGCAACAATGAGAATAACTAGGAGGAACTACAAGGAAATCCAAATATTATGGGTTAATTAAACGGTGACTTACCTGGTAATGGGTGATGCGGATGACCCGGGTATGCCGACGGCTGGTGCGTGGAGGGTGGTTAGGGCAAGTTGGGTGAATAATGAGAGTATTGGCACACAAAAGATTTATAGTCACACTAATAAAATATATTTATGAAATGACTAGTTTCAACCCTCAAAGAACAATGATTAAATGGTTAAGCAAACCAACACCAAGCAATTAGCGCTTAATAAGCTTTAAATAATAATAATACTAAATAATTAATAATAAAAAATAATTATAGTTTTTTATCGGGTGACGCACTACTCCTTTATTTATAGTAAGGTATAATTAATTGAATTGGATTTTACCCTTAAGGGTTTTTATCCATTCGTAGATCTTAATAAAGAGAATTTCTAGTTGATCCGTCTTGCTGACGTTAAAGTTCAAAGTAAAAAATATTCCAAGTTCTCGAGTCCGAAAATAGGTATTCCATGTTCATTAAATCGAAAAATATTCTATGTCCACGCGTCGGGACTTATTCGAAGAGTTCAAACGTTCAAGTTCGCGGTTAAGTGGCTCCTGATCTCGAGGAGTCAAATTTTGGAGTGACAAAGCGTGCCAATGCATCTGTACACGCTTTTTTATAAGAGTAGCGCGGACCATGGAGAAAGACTTAATGGGCGAAAATTGCCGAAGATAACGTAAACAAAATTAGCCGTTCGCGCTCTGTGGCGGTTCTAGCAAAGTCCGTCGGGACTTATCTTACAATTAGTGTATGAATATGTGCTTATAAGGGCATGCGGGTATTGGTACAGTATAGATGCATGAAAAGCATAAGTGTCCACTAGGAATTAAACATGTGGTATAACATCGATATATCGAAGTAGATTAAGTGTCCATAAGGTCAGGTATGTATGAGTGAACTTATGATAAAAGCTTATGCTTATGCTTATGATAGAAGTTTATGTGTATGTCCTGGGGTTGAATGTAGGTCTGCAGGTATATCGGTATAGCAAATAGCAGATTAATTAATATATGTATGATTTCTTTTACATAGCTTAAGAATTGAAATCATAATCCCGATAGAGAATGATGATGATAATAAAGTAAGCAATTATAATGGATTTGGAGCAAAAGCTAATATTCTGGGTGCGGGTGATCGTCAGACGTGACACCTCCCTCCTCAGTTCCAAATGTTAAACATGTGTTCAGCATTTGACGCAACTCAAGGCGTATCTTCTAAATCTTCAATTTGCACAAGGGTTGGCGTTTGGGTTACGATTTTTGGGATTTCTTCTGTTGTTGGTGCTCCGAGGGTTGGTTTTTGTTAATGCGGTGACTAAGTCCCGTGAAGCTCCAAAAGATGTCTTGATTATTCGTGAACGGTGGACAAGACGTACCCATGTATTAGGATGTCGATGATTGTTTTATTACTTCCAATTGACAATCTTTTGCCGTTCAGTGGATTACCTTTCTAATCCTTTTGCAATTACATTGGGGGCTGCTGGTCTTCTGGCTGGAAACATTATGTATACTTGCAAATTTCAAATGATTCTTGTATAGCAAGTGCCCCTGGGTTGGTGGACGTTCAAGTCAGCTCGTCATAGGTTCAATGACAGTAAGATAAACTGTTTTTAATTGGTAGGGAACTATTCGTATAAGTTCTTCATAGTATGATGTCATCCCAGTTATCGTAAAGGTTAGCATATTGGGCTTCATTGTATTTTTCGTCAGGCGAAGTATCTCCTGTGCTGAGGGCCATATTCCAGTTCATATTTAGCTGGTTTATTTGTGTTCGAACATGTCTCTCTACGTTAACAAATTTGGAGTTCACGTAAGCAAACATACCTAGGTTCTCAACTGCAATGTTCCTTCTGACGAGTACATTTTGTTTCGCTTTTACGATGACCAGTATAGAATGCTTGGTCTTAATTAGGGTATACATCTAGATTTACTGAGGCCCGCCAAGTTGTCAGACTGATTGTCGATGCTGCTTGTGATTTCACCGTCCCATGCCATTGGGCAAGGCTGGTATGTGGGGATGCGTCCCGCAATAACAATGTTTCCATTGATGATAATATTGTGCTGAGTTATCATCGGATATCAGGTGGTGGAGTTCTTCATGCGAAGTTCAGGAATGTTGCATTTTCCTACCTCGATGAGGGGTAGGGTTGATATGTTGAGATTAGAATTCCCGCAAACGTACCCTACTAGCGCCCTTGCCGAAATTTACAGTGGTAAAATAACTATGATTGGTATCATCATTCTTTATCTTATGATATTTGGTTTTTATGTTTAACTTATAATGCACAATGATTAATCTTACATTAAAAAAAATTTCTTTAGAAAAAATTTGTGTTGAAGTTTGATGAAGTATATTTCGTAATGAGAATTTTTTTTTTTTTTTCAACGTTGAACACATGAACTACTCGGGTCTTACCTTTCACGTTAATTTTGATGTTATGATTGCCTAGAATTTCTAAGACTTTATAAGGACCTGTATAGTGGTCTCCAAATTTTCCTTCCTTTGGTTCTTTCAATGAAAATTCTTCGTCTCCTTCACTTAGATGCAAAGGGTTTATTCTTCTATCGTATAATAATACTTATATCTTTCTTTGGCCGTTATTAAGTTTTGTCTTGCTACTCTTCTAGTATCATTGAGTTTTGTGATTAAGTCTATGAGATACCTTTCATAGGTTCCGTCCATTTTTCTTTCTATTATTACATGATCTGAGGGTATCCTTGCTGGATTTCCATAAACTAATTCATGTGGGGTAAATTTTGTTACTTCATGTACGCTAGTGTTATATGATAACATCGCATAATCTAACCATTCGTCCCAGTTGTTATTTTTCTTAATATATTGTTTTAAATATTCATCCCAACTAATGTTGTCTATGTTTCTAGTTTCTGAAATAGTCAAGGTTTCTATTCGTAATTCTCGTACCACTTCTAACAATGATTTTAAAGCTTCATTGAGTATGTCTTCGTCCAAGTTCGTATGTTTTGTCTCTTTTATTGCTAAACCTATGTAAGGTAAAAGACGCAGTTATTGATACTGTCCTAGTTGTTGACACTTTCAATTTTGTTTCAATTAAAAAAAAAAGAAAATTGTTTCAAAATGTAATTATCTTAAAATTTATAACTATAAGAACATTTATTAACTTAAGCGAGATAATTTTTTTTTTTTTTAATTGAAACAAAACTGAAAGTGTCAACAACTAGGACAGTATCAATAACTGGGTCTTTTACCTTAGCGAGTTTTCCCAATTTTTTGTATTTTGGGTCTGCCCAACATCACATCTGTAAGGGAAGGATAGTTTATTAGCTTTTTGGAGATTTTTAGCGCCTTCGTCACATGGATGGCCATGTCTGGGCATGAAGAATACTAAATTGCCTTTTTGAAGTGAAAGGTTGTCCCGAGTTTCGGAAAATTGAACTGTCTTTGGTTCCAATTGAAAGTCATCCTCGTCCTGACTTGAAATATTTCTAGGGTCAGAGTCAAATATGGCTGCGTCCCTTTCATGATAGTTATTGTTAGAGTACTGGTGACTATCTTCGTCATTGTCATGGATAGGTTTCTGTGAATTTTCATTTATTTTGAAATATGGATGATCATCTTCGTCGGTATCGTCGACGAAATAATTTTCTGAATAGCCCATCACCATCGTTATTGAATTCAGGATTTTTATAAGAACGTTGTTGATCATAATCATCGTTACTAGAGTCATTGAAATTCTGAGTAGCCCTGTTTTTATTCGAGGGATCAGTATAGCGGTCCGGTTTACGCATATTTTCTCTATCGCGAAACGTGCGGTGTTGAGTAACATGGGGGTTTAGTAGGCTGACAATAAGTTCAGATTTTGTTATTGACGGCGTTGGCATGTTGCACTCGGCGTTAGTGATCAGGTAAAATATGTATTTGTTGCGTTGGGGTAGATAAGCTATTTCTCCAACTGTTTTATTCTGGTTTTTCAACATTCGGACTCAGCGAAATCTTTTTCTAAACTCGAGGGCTATTCCTGCTTCTATTCTGAAATCTTTTGCTACGCAATGTGCGAGTGCATATTCTTTGTCTGCGGAAAATAAATCTCCTGGAACTATTTTACCTATTTTAACTATTGAACCTTGCATTCGTATTCTGCTAATTTCAATCTCCATCTTACCAACCTGGAAATCGGATCTTTCACGGAATGTAACCACATTAATGGTCTATGATCTGTTACAAGAGTGAATTTGTTTCCATACACATAGGCTGGGAAATAATTAACCGAATATACTATAGCAAGAAGTTCTTTTTTTATAGTTGAATAATTTTGTTCCGCGCTGTTTATCTCGAGGTGTATGCTATCGGCAGATCTTTTCCTTGGCTAAGAATTCCGCCCATCGCGGAATTAGATGCGGTCTGTAGTTATTACGAATGGTTTTGTAGAATCCGGATATTGTAATATTGGCTTGCTGCATAATTTGTCACGTAATTATACAGGGTGTCCCATTTCAAGTGATGTGACGGATCCAGGGATACCGTCACCTAACACCTAAGAGATACCCCTTATCTTTGGGAGCCAGGCAAATTAAAACTTCGTTTCCTTGCACGGATACCCATTAGACTGTATAAAAAAAAAAAAGTTTTTTGTTTTTTGAGTAAATGGGTCTGAAAAGTTTCTTTGATAGACAAAACAAAATCTCCTAAAATTTGAGCTTGATATCTCAAAAATTGAGCCGGCGCATGGAGGGGTCCCCTTTCCCATTTAAAATACATTGAAAAAAACCTTTTTTCTTTCTTTTCAATATAAATAGTCGAAAAAAAAATTTCTCGAATTTTCGTTTACATCATTTTATAGGAAATCAAATTTTCTACAAAAAAGGTCTCCATCATTTTTTTGCTTAAACTTATAGGAAGAAAGTTTCAGGACGTTAAAAAAGCGGAAAAAAGTTAAAATCATGAATTTGCGCCCTGTAACTTTCTTCCCATAAGTTTAAACAAAGAAATGATAAAGACCTTCTTTGTAGAGAATTTAATTTCCTATAAAATGATATACACGAAAATTCGAGAAATTTTTTTCCAAGATGATGAAGATATACCCCCATTAATCGTTGAAAGAACTCAAGATCTCTTCAGAACAAGAACCGAATATGCCTTAGCTCACTGTGTAGCCGAAGATCTGTGCATGGGATCTGGAATAGCCAGAGAATTTAGAAAAAGATTTCAACAAGTTGAAGAGACGAAAGCCCAGAAGAAACGAACCGGTGAAGTAGCTTACATAAAACATAAGGAAAGACATTTATTCTACCTGATAACAAAGGAACGTAGTTTCGACAAACCGACCTATGAAAATCTGATTAAGGCTTTAAGAAATTTGAGGAAATTATGTGAAACTCTAGGTGTCTAAAAAATCGCCATGCCACTAATCGGCTGCAGGTTAGATAAATTATCGTGGGAAAAGGTGAAGAAAATCATCAACCTTGTGTTTACATGTCCATTCCAGATCCTCATTTGCAAACTTCCAACCAGAAGCATACGAAGCCCGACACCCCGAGACGAAGAAAACGACGAACCCAACAACAAACTCCCAAGTTTCAGTCGTATCACCTTAAATAGAGCCAAGACTCACTTGACAAATGGACGCTACATAGGCCTACCAGTAAAGTCTAAAAGTTACGAAAACCTTGAAACATATAACCCGAAGGAATCCATGAAGTCCTTGTTAGACGTTATTGTGGAATTAGATTTGGCCTCTATTTCTATAGCGAAAATATATCATGGAACGAAATCCTAACCACTCTGAAAAAAACACTCGCATATATACCATGCCTCATAACTATTTGCGAAGGGCGAACCAGGATCCCAAACCCAGAGGAAAGGGAAGGCATCATACAGGAATATCATAAATCCGCCCTCGGAGGACACAAAGGCATAACAAAAACCTATGAACGAATCCGACAAAATTATTATTGGGAAAACATTAAAAGTCAAATCCAAGATTATATACGGGCATGCTTGGATTGTCAAACAAAAAAATTGACACGAGTGAAGACTAGACAACCAATGACGTTGACTGACACACCCGGATCAGCATTCGACAAAGTAGCTATAGATATAGTCGGGCCACTGCCTATCACATCAGGGAATAATGAATACATACTGACAGTACAGGACCAATTGACTAAATACTCACTTGCTATTCCCTTAAAGATCACTGACTCCAGAACAATTGCTAATGCTCTGGTATATGAGTTTTTTTGTTAATATGGATTACCTAGGAGAATCCTAACAGATCAAGGGAGCAATTTAACCAGCTCCTTGATGAAAAATATTGCAAAGAAATTCAAAATCCAACAAATACGCACGACAGCATTTAATTCTCAATCTAACGGCTTACTTGAGAGGTCACATCATGTTTCAATTGAATATCTAAAACAATTCGTCGATCAAAGTGACAATTGGGACGAATGGCTAAATCAAGCTATGTTTTCTTATAATACAAGCGTTCACGAAGGAACAAAGTTTACGCCTTTCGAATTAGTATTTGGAAAGTTAGCACGACTCCCATCTGACCATCAGATTGTGGATGAGGAACGGAATCAAACCTACCCAGCGTATCTCTTGGACCTTTACTCAAAAATAAGGACAACCCAAAACATTGCGCGTGAAAATTTAATTTAATCAAAACAAAGATCCAAGAAATATTATGATAGGAAAGTCAACCCTTTAAGTTTAAGACCCGGGGATCAAGTGTTCCTGCTAAAGGAACCACGGGAAGGAAAGCTAAGCGAACACTATACGGGACCTCATAACGTACTAGAACTATTCCCAAATGGAAATGTTAAGTTGAGGGTCAAAGACAAGGAAAGAGTTATACATAGGAACAAACTTAAATCGTACAAGGAAAATAACTTAAGCTTGAACATTATTCAGAAATTACTCTAAAAAAAAAAAAAAATTCCCTCTGACTCCCCCGCATTTCTATTTGAGAACCCGCAAATAAGTATAGAATTAAGAAACATACATGGGTGATTCTCTGTAAGGATGTTTTTTGCTGTCCCGGGCATTTTTTTATTAGAAAAATTGTTATTTTTTAACTAAAAAAAATTTATTACGAAAGTAGAAAAACATTTCTATTTGGAGCGTTAAAAATCAAAATGAAATAAATTTTGGTTTTTTTGCTATAAATTCGTAAACCATCGAAATATCAGTCCCCTGGGCTGTCCCACTCCCCAAATTAAAATTTTAAAATTAAATTCTAAGTTATTCGTCCATAATATATAATTTTGTCCATAATGTTTATATACTTAATTAGTTAACTAACAAGATTCTTCAATAAAAAGTACCGAAAATAAATTTTTTTCATTAAATTCATTAAACCAAAGTTTGTCCCAGGCGTTTCATGTTCAGTCCCCTGCCAAAAGTTCAAAGCTAAAAAAAAAAAATCCAGCGCGCTATTTTATATTCTGTAGGGTTTATAAGGACCTAACTAGCCTTAGGTTAATAACTGTGGCGCTGTTAGCGCTTTGTTGTTATTTTATTTAGTGTCAAAACACCGTTTGTGTTGGTAACATGTGTCTGGGCCACTTCAAAAGTCAGTCCCCTGGTAATTATTTTTATCTATAATTTATTTATAAATCTGGATCCATAAGTCTTAATATCATACTAATTAATGTAAGTATTCATTGAGAACTTAAAGGTTGAATAAATTGAAATAGTTTGCTAGATTTTTCTCAATTTGATTAAAATCATCAGTCCCCTGGCATCAGTCCCCTGGCATATTATGTGGCAGGGGACTGTTTTTTTTTCCAGGGGACTGCGTTGATTTGACAATGGTAATTCTTTTGAATTTTATTTCGTTATTTATACTTTAATAGTTTTAATAATTTGTTTTAGGCTTGTTGTGATTGTCCAGCCATGTCAGACCTAAATCAAAAATTATCTAGAGCAGATTTGTTAGAAAAAAAAAGAAATGCAGAACGTTTGAGGTATCAACTTCTAAAAAATAATCCAGAGAAATGGGACCAGCAACAAGCTAAGGAAAGGGTGAAATATCAGAGAAAGAAAGAAAAAGGACAGAGAAAACTTGTAAAAGATATGACTCGACGTGAGCACCGAGTTTTAATGCATTTATAACAGTCCCCTGTCATACTGGTCAGTCCCCTGTCACCAGTTTTGGCAAAGATGCTAAAATCTCGAAATAAAAAAAAAATTTATCCGGCTGTGTATTAATTATCATTAAGCTGATAGTTTTATAGCCCTTGGTAACTTTTTTTTTTATAAAATCAAAAATAATTTGGTCGGACAGTTTTGTACAGATTTGAGACGTCCTTACAGAGAATCACCCATATATATGATTTAAAAAAAAAAAAAAGAAAAATGAATTTAAATTTCAGCACTATGCAACTAATTAACGCAACGCAGCGCTCCATTATACTGTTCACACTCTCACCGGGATTGCCTGAAGACGAGATAGAAATAATTACCATGACAAATAAAACTCTAATTAAATATTATAAGCATCTTCAAGATTGGGAAAAAAATATGTTTACATTTATGATCGAGTCGGACTTTCCTGAAGGGAAATACAAATACCAGCCCCTAGTAACCACAGACACGAATGTTCGAATGGAATTCATTGGGTTAATAGAGTCACAAGATCCAACCACAGATACTATATTTTTCGGATACGAAACCACAAACCAAATTTTACACATTGGGACGTACGTAGATGGAGTTTGGGGACACTCTTCACACAGGATCGACGAAATCATAAATGAGTCCCAAGTTATTTCCGTAAATACTTAAAACAAATATATATATAAGAACCAACAGCTTGACCGCTTTCAATTTTATAAATTTAAGGACAAACATTATTCACTTGCTTTTCTTTCCACCTTTATATTCTTAGGATTAAGGAATCGTATGGTTAGAATATATTACAAAGCTTAATCTCACGAAGGATTCATTGACGTAGGCAACATTCATGCTAATTTGATTTGTTGTGCAAGAAAATTTTTCGCTCTGAACATCCCAAAGATGAGATTACCCCTTTTCAGTGTAATGATACTACTACTCCTCATCATCATCATTAAGGGGTGGAGCCCTTAACATAACAACGATAAACCTACTGGAGCCACAAGAATGCCACCTCAAGGAGCAGCGACCCGAGATCACCAAACCCTACGTGCAGTTGCTACAATTGTCAAATTTCAAAAAGACCAAAGCTATCCAATGCAGGATCGAGATAGATCGCACCGTTTACCACTGCGGGATGCATTCACACACATCCATAACAGCACACGGTCGACGAGCATACATCACAGAAGTAAGCCGGGAGGCTTGCTTACGATTACATGAGTATGGGATTGCAGAAATCGCCCCGAATAAACCGCTCACGAACATACCACAGAATGGAACAACCAGGTTGGAAATGACTCTTGCAGGAAACGTGGAATCATGTGGAATCAGATGGAACATGCGAAGGTGCTTTTTACGACGATCTCTACGGACAATGGTCTAATATTGTCGTACAGGCAATAATAAAAATTGCCCTGTCGTCCCAGGAAGCAACCATAAATTTGGAATACAACAAAATAACCTTTAAAAACGGACTGAGTTACGAACTCAAAAAAAAATATTCCTTTGACAAGGAAGTAGGAAAATTCCTATTGGGAAGATGTTCCAAATGACGGATGCAAATTCGAAGCGTACGATGGCCTACACGAAGGCTACGTCACCAAGATGAAGGAACCGACCGAAAACCGCAACCTGCCAGAACCAGAGGTATATTCGATCATTTCTAACGATATTGCCTTCTCATTAATTAAAACCACCGAAATCAGAATTTGTGGCTATACTATATACAGGGTGAGTTTTTTAAAGTGTTACAAGCTGATATCTCCAAGACTATCGAAAATTTCACAAAATGTTTCAGACAATAGTTTTATGGTTTCAAGGGGGATATAAGATAGCTATATTCATTTTTCCCCAAAGTCGAAGTATTAAGGTCATTTGGAGGTCAACTTGGTTTTTTTTAAATAGAATGACATATTTTTTTCCGCCAGAATCTGGAAGAACGTGAAATTCTGCACCAAAAAGTACTCACGCACATATGGCCTAAAGTCAATGGGTACTTAGGTAGAGCCGGTCAAAAAAGTGTGCTTACACATGGGCTCGCGCCTCGCTGGTACGCTGGCGGCTGCTGCACCACGGCCGCGACGCGCGAGCCCATGTGTAAGCACACTTTTTTGACCGGCTCTACCTAAGTACCCATTGACTTTAGGCCTGTAGCAAATAATATAAGAAAGAAAGAGAGAAAGAAAGAAAGAGAGAAAGAAAGAAAGAGAGAAAGAAAGAAAGAGAGAAAGAAAGAAAGAGAGAAAGAGAGAGGGAGAGAAGGGGAGGAGGAGTACAGGTGTGAGAAGACAAGTTAGAAATCGCTCTCTTCTCTGTGGGACTTCGAGGTGGACAGACGTGTCTTCCTAATCACTCTGCTTGATAAAAGACTAACGGTACATCCAATCGACGAAGGCGACGACGAGGAGGATACCATCCAGGAGGCACCTGGTCAAAACGGCATAATTAGACCACTCTGACCCATAAAATAAAACTACCGTGAGCAACCAACAACAATCATCGTATAAATCCCCACAGAGAAGCAGCCAACGCATCATCAGCATCACAAGTACGAAAAGATAAGTCGCGCACATATTGACCATCTCTCTCTCTCACATTATTAAAACGACGAAAGAAGCAAATTCAAAATCCAGAATTTAGTGCATTATTGTATCGTCCTACCAGTTAGTCAATGTACCTGATTTGCCCGTTATTTATTATATTTTGTGGACCATTCGTCATTTTATCTACACACTAATTGTTATTTATTTTTTTATATATGTGTTGGAGAACATTTTATTTTATTTATACAATCGTTGTAATTGTCTATATATCTTATGTCTTATTATTCTCTCTGATCAAATATTTATTTAATTAGCAATAAAATATAACAAAATCTCTAACAGGCCATATGTGCGTGAGTACTTTTTGGTGCAGAATTTCACGCTCTTCCAGATTCTGTAGAAAAAAATATGTCATTCCATTTACAAAAAACAAGTTGACCTCGATTTGACCCTTTCAGACATTTCAAAAAAAATTGGATACAGCCAAATTTTTTCCCCCTCGAAACCCTACAACTTTTGTATGAAAAATTTTTTCGTATGACCTCATCCTTCCGAGTACTCAAAATGGATCACTGTCACGTCCGGAGAGTGACTTGATATAGGTTGTCAATAGGAGGAGTTTCAAGGGTGTATGTTTATAGATGTCACGACTAAAATTGCGTTTGTTATTAATATTTCTACTATTATAGTTCTAGGTACCAGTGGTTGTTTATCTGATGAAGGTGTCGATAGGCGGTACAGGATAGCAGTTTGTGTAAGTGATGAGGTTTATATAAGTTTGTTTATGGCAGTTAAGAGCGGTTTTGAGGCGTAGCGGGTGTGACTGGTTGAAATGTGACTGAGCGGAGCAGAGTATATCGCGCATGGGTGATGGTTGGGATGGAGGTGATGCGGGGTACACCCGGTGAATAGGTGTCGGGTTCCGAAGTAAGGTCAATGATGGGATGCAGGGGAGGTGGACGTTACCTGATGACTTATGGGGTGATTGAGGAAATGCTGGTGTTTCGTTATAAGTGGAAGAAGTACTGGAGACAGGGTGTTGGTAGGTGAAGGAGAGTCACCTGAGGAATGAGAACTTTGTGGCGTTGGCTGAGAACAGGAGCCGGTAGAATCACTCTGATTGTGAGTTGGGTTTGCAGACTCGGAAAGATTGGCTGCTTTATACGCTAATTCTAATAATTCGTCGATTTGATTAAGATCTCTCGCGATTTAGTCTAGTCAACATGTACCATTTTGGTGAATTCGATGAATGAAATGAATGAAATGAACTTTCAACCGAATCTCTACCTCATTTATTTATTCAATTGTTGCTATTATTTATAGCAATCTTACTAAAAAAAAATTTTCTCAAGAATTATCCATGTACATATCTTATTAACTATTGAAGATGCAACAAAACTACTTGGACCGTTTTCCATACTTCATTCATCAATGGAGAAATAAAATTTATTGATGAAAATATAAGGAAAAAAAATGGGTTTTTATACCAAAGTATCTTATAAACTAAAAGTAATCCTAACATAATGTACATACATACAAGTTTGCCAACTCTATCGATTATCGCTATGAATTTATAATCAGGGCAAACCCTCCTGTGATTTTTTTCGACGTTTTTCCGGCGGTGATGCACTGTCCATAGTATCGTCGACAGTTTGCTCTTCCCGTGTGTCCGTCATATCTACCACATTTTCATTTTTTAAAGTTCATTTCATTCATTATCCAACGACAAATAAAAAAGTATTGAAGTAATATAGTCGTATGTCCAATAGTTTATAAGTTATTCGAATAATAATGAGGAAAAGCGCGAAGAAAAGTACAAACTCAGATGTAAGTAAATGTTCAAAAATTCCTAAAAAATAGAAATTTTTTTTTTTAAATTTAAAACCGATTATGGTTGTTTTTATTTAATTTTTGTCTATTTAAAAAAAAATATAACGCAGAAATTCATTTGTTTATAACAAATTGTTTATTAAATAAACGAATAAGAAATGGAGAAAAAAAATATTTGCTTCTGGAATATAAAACAACAATAGAAATAATGATTTTTAAAAAAAGAACGGTTCCTTAATATCAATATTTAGCTTAAGAAAAAAATTGTTTATCAACAAATGCGATTTTTAGCAATAAATAAATTTTTTTAAGAAACGATTTTGTCCTTAAAAATCATTATCTTCATCAACGATTGAATTGCAAAAAAAAAAATTGCAATTGTCTTGTAAACAATGCATTTGTTTATAACAATTTTTGCAACAATAGGAGCAAAAAATTAAAAAAAAATATTTTTGTGTAGATTTGGATGATCTGAAAACGAATTAGTCGGAATATTTAAAAATAAAAGATTTGTTATTTGTTTTATTCACGATTTTAATTTTTTCATACCTTAGATTGTTCATAAAAAAGTGGAAAATCAAAATTTTTCAATTTTTCCAACGGGGATCTCTTCTGAAGACTTTCAAGAATAGCTCCAAAGAATTAAAAAAATCTAAGTTTGTAAGTTCAACAAATATCCCGGTTTTTATGTTAGCTTGTAACTTGCAAAAAAAAATTGATTAACAAAAGTATGTCTGATTGAAAAATCGGGGAAAATTTTTTTTTCCAACGGATTATTGTTCATTCAAGTGTTCATAAGGTATGTGAATTTTTTCGTTTCTTAATTTTCATATTTAATGGGTTAAAATGATTTTTATAGTTGAAGCTGCCTAATCGGTCGGCGCGCGCGGATCTCACTTCACCCGTTTTAGCCCTATTTTCACCTCGAAATCAAAATTATAAATAATGGCGATGGAGATCCGGGAGGCGGGACTTTTCTTTAGGGAATTTCCTGCTCTTTTAGAATCTTTTTTCAGATTTTTGATATTTGCAATAGTTTTTGAGATATTCGCAAAAAACGAAACCCCTGTTTTTTTTTCACTAAATTGGTAATAACTTTTGCAATTTTTGCCGGCCCCAATTCAACTTCGTCGAAAAGTTTGTAGAGGCGATTCCGAATCGAATGACACCTCGATCATAATTTTCGAGGAAGGAGAACTCGAATTCACCAAAATGGTACATGTTGACTAGACTAATTGCGGCCTGTTTACGTTGCCGTACTTTGACTCCTCCACGCTTACGGTATTTCTTGTTTCGTTCGACTTTGGCCTGGAACATCTAGGAGTGATACATAGGTGGTGAGACTTCGCCTTGACCCAGCGAAGACGGGGAAATTGGGAAGAACGTGGAAGACTTCAATGTGATAGGTAAATGATTGGCAAGTAAGAAAGTGAAAAGAGAGCGGTCCACGACCTCGCCAGTTTAGGCGAGGAGAAAGATGAATATGAGTTAAGGGACAAGGAGGAGATATGGATTGGGATTAATCAGGATCCTCCGAAATAATCTATATGGAGATAATGATATCGCACTGATAGTTGTGAAATGATAGAATAACTCTTACCTTGATTGAATTATGTACGATGAGGTGAGATGAAGTCGAAAATAAGATGATGGTAGGTGGATGTCACTTTTATACTGATTTTATTAATAACAGCTGATGAATAATGCGTTTCTACAGACAAAGATATACATGTTATAAAATTAAATGACAAGTTCAATACCCGAGTTAGAGGACGTTGTCCCGATTTAAGAGATATTGAATATGCGTATACCCGATTTAAGAGGACGTAGGTCCCGAGTTAGAGGTATTTGAAGTGTTGGACTGTCAGCAGCCGAATAGAAATTGAATTGACGAATGAATCCTCTGGGTCCTTGTGGCCCAGCTTTTATATGCAGTTAATCTAAACAAATCGGGGATCCGCATTATTTGGTCGTAAGTCCAATGGAACATTCCATTGGATTGTTTTATAAATATATATCATGTTACATCAATTCTATGTTTTGACTTAGCTTATGATTATAGGTCGGTTCGTTTTTATATTTAGATAGGTGACATGGGTATCCGTGCGAGGAAACGAAGTTTTAATTTGCCTGGCTTCCAAAGATAAGGGGTATCTCTTAGGTACTAGGTGACGGTATCCCTGGATCCGACACAGTAACGGAACAAGTACATCAATAATGCATTTCATCAGGGCCTGCAAACGCGCACAGCAAACCGTAATGCCCGGAGCAGAATTAAGACTCATACGCGGGATCGAAGGAAAATTAGTCGCTCGCGCATATGCGTTACAGAAAATGAAGAATTCGAAGATCTGGAATCACTTTTAGATAAATTAATGGAAATTTCTGGTCCCTCTAAATCCGCTAATGTTTACCGAGGAGAATTAGCCAGCATCCGTAAACGACGGGATGAACATATAATTAATTATATAGGACGAATAAAAGACCTTATTACCGCTATCCTCGAAGGCGAAAGACGTCAAAACGGATGCATATCCACACGAGCGCGCAGGGATATCGAAAGGGAGGCGTTAGAAAACTTTACGCTAGGACTACCCATTGAGTACCAGAATTCCTTATCACTATCCGGAGCACTTACACTCAAGGAGGCTTTCGCGAAGGCCGTAAAAATTAACAAACGAAACGAGGAACGCTTCGAAACCCAGAAACCAGAAAGAAATAATAATCCCTTTTCGCGCCGAGCTGACACTAATATTATAAAACCAGAGGCACCTGTATGTGCTCACTGTCAGCGTGCGGGTTATTATACAGATGATTGTCGTCAAAATCGATCTAATCGGGGAAATGTGAGTTACGGAAGAAACAATTATTACGAGGAGCGGCCGCGACCAAGAAATATCGATAACGATTCTAGGGATAACTATCAACGAGATCGCTCGCAAATAAGAAACACGGGTTATGAAAGAGCTAGGAACAATAATTATAATGACGGAGCACGATGGAGAGGAAACTCCACAAATTTCTATCTCGACGATAATCAAAACGCTGGAAATTATAGAGCTAATGAGAACAATTTGTACTGAAATCAGGGAGGAGAACCTCGCGCAGATAACGAAAGACCCCAATACTACCGAAACTCTGATACAAAAGATCGAGCCAGAATTTTGCAAGACGCACGAGAAAATAATAACCAACAGAGCGAGGAGCAACGTCCGCCCGAAATACGAAACGCCCCAGTAACATGTGAATACTGTCGCAAAGAAGGACATACGGTCGGCGACTGTAGAGCCAGGCAGTATTATAATAGGAGAGAGGACGAACCAGGAACTTCTCAAAATCAGGGAAACGAACCGCGACCCTCGGGAAACCGGAGTGGGCCCCGGGAGGTCCCAACAGAAATGAAAACCACTCTACCAATACAAACAACAGCGGACGAACCCGCATCGCAATAGTGCATTTGAACGCACAAGAGCAGGTACCAACAATTAGGGTCACGTCTGAAGATTTAATAGACGATATAAATGTTATGATCGATTCTGGTTCAGAACCAAATTTGCTAAAGATCGGAGTACCAGCAACCCTAAATTATATTAATCCACATGAAACGCTGAAATTACCGGGAATTACTGACAACTTTGTAACAACGCTATAGGTACCGTGGAAATAAATATCCGCAACATAATTATTACATTTCACTTAGTAACCGACGAATTTCCTATCCGCCAAGACGCTATGCTTCGATCGGATTTCTTCCGCACGCACGGAGCTACCATAGATTATAAATACGAGTGGGTCAAAGTCGACCGCGAATACTTTTATTTCACTACCCGGGAAACAATAATTTTACCCGGAGGAACAAACAGAGGATTTCATATAAAAATAAAAAATAAAGAGGTAGAAGAAGAATACCTACCAAAACTAAATACAATATAGGACTACATTTGGGCGGAACTAAAGTAAGAAATTTAAACGGACGAGCATATATCAGAGTAGTTAATACGAGAAGCGATAATGTGGAATTATCAATACCAACTATAAAATTATTACCAATAAGGGGCACGCAATCACTACAGTCAGAACAAACAAATATAACGTAACACATCCTCCGGTTAATAGCAAACCGTCGATTTCATCTTCGATCCCGGAACCGGACGAAACTCAAAGAAAAGTCCCCATAAAGCATACACAGGGGGTATTCTAGTGTAGAGGCATGAATTTGAGGTGTTTTTTCAGGTGCTATAAATAAAAATCAAAAAATATTTTTACCATCCATTTTTTTACCAGGCGTTTATTATTATTTGAAGATTACAAAAAAAAAAAAAAATAGTCAAAAAATACAAAATTGAAAGTGGTATGGGTTGTTGAAGTGGGGGGTACAAAAAAAATGGCGCGCCAATCTTGTCATGATTGCAAGCTTTTTCAAAATCTGAAACAAAAAAAAATAAGAGATTATTAATTTAGATAATTGCAGCTATCGTACTAACTAAGAAAAAGTGTAAAAAAAATTTTTTTTTACTAAATTACGGCTGTCCGAAAAAATGATACATTTTTTTCGACTTTTTTGGACTTTTCTGAATTTTTTAAAAATAGTAAAAATTATTATTTTGTTATAATAATAGTTAGGACGATAGAGACATGTATTGAGAAGATTCACACCAAATTTTAAGTCAATTGGTTCAATGAAAATCAAAGAACTTGAGAAATCAAGTCAAACGTTTTGAAAAATGTAGTTTCGAGAAAAACGCGTTTAAAGTTTCGAGTAAAATTATGCCCGATGTTAACCATTAAATGACATATTATACTTACATTTCTTCAATCCGCGATTCTTGCTCCATACATGGGGCCTTCCTCTACTTCAAACAAATCATTTTCTGCATTCCTTTCTTCTAAACGAGCAGTTCGGGCTTCCTTTGAGGCGTTAGAAGTTCGGATTTCAGAACGATTAATCCGGGCATTATCTCGTTTGGTGGCGAACGCATGAGCTTCAGAACCAATGTCCATCCCCATAAGAGACATCATTTTTAAAATAGGAATGAAGCCTTCATTAAATATGGAAACCGTCTTTTTTGTAAATGTCCCACACATTTTTTTTTTTCAACAATTGGGTTACCATCATGAGGATCTATGTCAAGTATACCCTTGAAAGTCTTAGTATCACCATCCCCAATATATTTGACATATTTTACTTGGTGTTTTTCAATTGATCTATTAAACATCTCGATAAAAGCGTCAACTTCCATTTTGCCTGCACTTCCTTTATGATTTATCGTACAAGATTCTTCATGGTCTTCATACCAATCATTGTACGCTTCAATATCGGAATGTTTTTTATTTTTCCAGACATTACAGCCTTGACAAAAGCTAGATTTGACAACTGTATCTACAACTTTTTTGGAGTGTTTAGCTATGAGTGTGGTAACCCCAGAAAGAGAACTGAAACCTCTTTTCTTCCAGGTCCCATCTCCAGAAACCGTGAAATGAGTTGAATCAGCATTTGGATCAGAAGCTGAAATTAAATTTTTCTCTTCATCAACAGCTTTCGAAATAATCAAGTTATAAACTGCAGATGCAGCTGTATACACGTTTTCAAGACAACTGTAGTATGTGCCGATGGATATTCCTTGACAAATATCCATCATACTGCAGAAGATATTGATTCCTTCTCGTCCAACTCCCAAAAGTCGCATAGCGAAAACCATTTTTCGATTGATTTCAAATGATTTATTTACAAATAGAGAAGATGCTATATATTGTGGACTTTCACAACTGCATTGTAGTGCAATTTTGAATCCCAGTCCACGATGAGCTGTCCGAGAAAATTTTATTTCATTCTTGCACGTAGCACACAAAATTAATGATGAAATAGCTGTAAAAACCGAGAAAAACTCCAAAATACAATATCCATAATTGTTGGAAATGATCACTTCTTCATCATTAGATTTTTTTAATTTAGTTGCTGATGCACTTGTAAAACTAGTATCTTCTTCTACAGTAAATCTATTGCCGTGGAAACACCCTTTTTTGACAGCGGCAATCGATAGAGCGGTAAATTTCACATCAAATTAGGTACCAGCATCATGGAAATTCTCTGACCTTGAAGATCACTACAAAGATATTCAAATTCGAACAACGTGTGGGATATCTTCGGGAAATGGTAGTTTCTCAATCTCTATCATAAATGACCCAATCATGACCCTCACGATGACCTTTAAGGTCATTTCAAGGTCAATATGTTCTTATTTTTTCGAAAACCTCAGTTCAGAGGTCAGATGTGGCCTTGATGGAGACCTTCAAGGTCTTTTGCTGTTCAGATATTAGATTTACTTTTTGCGTTATCCAGGAACAACGACGTGGACGTAGTGAATTCTGTTCCCTCTGGGGTGCTTGATTATCGTGAGTCCCCTTGCCTTTCACACCTACAACTAGTTGAATTAAAGGAGATGCTCAAATTGTTGTTCATTCGATTCTTGACAGCAAGCCAACCGATGGTAGAAAGAATCGACTGCATTTTCAATTATTTCGGCAGGAATTAGAGCTGATTCATCTATTATTCTCTTGCGTAATTCTTTCGAATTTTGGGGTTTGGTACGGTACACGCGATCTTTCAGATGACCCAAAAAAAAAAAATCAAGGGGTGTTAGTTCAGGTGATCTAACTGGCCATTCAATTGTGCTCCTACGTCCTATCCACCGATGAACAAATACCGCATCTAAATAAGTGCGAACATCTCGTCCATAGTGAGGCGCGGCGCCATCCTGTTGGAACCATGTGCCGTCAAAGTTATCTCCAGCAATCTCTCTTATAGCGGGAATTATTTGATTCCTTAGCATAGTCAAATACTTTTTAGCGATCAAGTTACCGTCAATGAAAAACGGCCCTATTATTCGGTTGTTGAGGAGTCCAGCCCAAACGTTTAATTTACGTGGATATTCTGATTTGTCTTCTCGTACCCAACGAGGATTTGCATCTGCCCAATATCTACAATTATGCTTATTCAAAGTGCCGTCTAATTGGAATGTTGCTTCGTCAGAAAGAACTATTTTTGATGAGTTGGGATTTTCAACTATGCGGGTCATCATGTTTTCGGAAAATTCAACGCGGCGATCGAAATCATCTTCATTCAATTTGTGAACCAGTACTACTTTATAAGGATGAAACTTCGCTCTCTTCAGTATGTTATGAACACTAGATTCACCTATTTCATATTCTTGAGCAACCCTTCGGACAGAACTTTGAGGATCGTCGGTGATTGATAATAAAACGTCTAATGACTTCTCCTCATTTCCTGCTGACTTTGGTCTCCCTGGCCTAGGTAGATCTTTTACAGAGCCTGTACCATTAAATCGTCTAACAGTTCGTTCAACAGTCGATGTTGCGATTCCAATCATTCCATCTCGAAATGTTTAATTGAAAATATCTTTCACTTGTCTGTAAGATTGCCTCATTGCACCCCAACCTCTCATCATCAGAAGTGATATTCTTTCTTTTTCGTTCAAACGTTCCATTCTGCATAACAGTGTAAACCAGTTAGTAGATGAACACCGACTACTACTTTGAACGCAAATGACCGTCTCTAAAAAGAAATCGCAATATTATGATACCAAGATGTTTACGTTAAGGCTCTACTAACTCTTTATTCATGAACTGTTTTGACCGATACAATTATATCACTACGGACGAGACGTTCGCACTTATTTAGATGCGGTATTTGTTCATCGGTGGATAGGACGTAGGAGCACAATTGAATGGCCAGTTAGATCACCTGAACTAACACCCCTTGATTTTTTTTTTTTTGGGTCATCTGAAAGATCGCGTGTACCGTACCAAACCCCGAAATTTGTAAGAATTACGCCAGAGAATAAAAGATGAATCAGCTCTAATTTCTGCCGAAATAATCAAAAATGCCGTCGATTCTTTCTACCGTCTTACTGTCAGGAATCGAATGGACAACAATTTGAGCATCTCCTTTAATTCAACTAGTTGTAGGCGTGAGAGGCAAGGGGACTCACGATAATTGAGCATCGCAGAGGAAACAGAATTCACTACGTCCACGTCATTGTTCCTGGATAACGCAAAAAGTGAATCTAATATCTGAACAGCAAAAGACCTTGAAGGTCTCCATCAAGGCCACATCTGACCTCTGAACTGAGGTTTTCGAAAAAATAAGAACATATTGACCTTGAAATGACCTTAAAGGTCATCGTGAGGGTCATGATTGGGTCATTTATGATAGAGATTGAGAAGCTACCATTTCCCGAAGATATCCCACACGTTGTTCGAATTTGAATATCTTTGTAGTGATCTTCAAGGTCAGAGAATTTCCATGATGCTGGTACCTAATTTGATGTGAAATTTACCGCTCTATCGATTGCCGCTGTCAAAAAGGGTGTTTCCATTTGAAAAAACCGTCTTGACCTTGGAATGACCCTGTAGGTCATTTTCAAGGTCAAAATAGAATCGAGTCCATTGAATTCCTCGTCAAAAATCTCGTCGGAAATCATCTTTGCCTTTTCGACAAAATTTTTACAGAATTAATTTCCTTTTTGGATAATGTCGGGGGGTGTCCCTTGAATGTAAATCTCGATTGGCGGGACGCGGGGGATTGAGCTTCAGCCGCCATCTGAAAAACACGTTTCATCACATATCTCCTAAACCGTGCGTCGTACGACAAAAATAATGAAGATCATTTTTGTAGATAACTAAATTTTCTTCAACTTTTATTCGAAACTTTTTTCTCTATAGCGCATAGGTTTTCATTTATAGCTTTTCGGGAAAATTTGGATGCACTTTCGCTATATGAATCGCGGACGTGCTTTCATTTAAGCGTAATTTCAATAATCTCAGTGGTCGGAGAGCTGAGGTATGATAATCTCTGATCACCGGTGGGCTCGGTTCACGATTAAACACCGCCGTCGTCGTACGCTAGCTATGTACACAACGGTACACGTCTTATCTCTTACAGAGTTCGCCACCGCACAGCGACTCCTTTTCATTGGGCCCCAGAAAAATGGCGCCCTCATGGCTACCGTTCGAAAATTTTTCTTACCCCGACAAACCATAGATATGGAGTAGTACATATATATGCATCAAACATCTTACAACAATAGTACATCAAAGAAACCATAATTAATACTGCAATATTCTCCAACAACATACAAAAAGTTATGAGATCCCCCTAAGAGGCCCCTATTTGGATCCTTCTTTCCTTATTAATAATGAATATTTCAATCATTTATTGTACTTGGCGAAGTTTTTTGCACCGTAGGTGCCTTTTAGGGGGATTCACATGTTACTGGGGCGTTTCGTATTTCGGGCGGACGTTGCTCCTCGCTCTGTTGGTTATTATTTTCTCGTGCGTCTTGCAAAATTCTGGCTCGATCTTTTGTATCAGAGTTTCGGTAGTATTGGGGTCTTTCGTTATCTGCGCGAGGTTCTCCTCCCTGATTTCAGTACAAATTGTTCTCATTAGCTCTATAATTTCCAGCGTTTTGATTATCGTCGAGATAGAAATTTGTGGAGTTTCCTCTCCATCGTGCTCCGTCATTATAATTATTGTTCCTAGCTCTTTCATAACCCGTGTTTCTTATTTGCGAGCGATCTCGTTGATAGTTATCCCTAGAATCGTTATCGATATTTCTTGGTCGCGGCCGCTCCTCGTAATAATTGTTTCTTCCGTAACTCACATTTCCCCGATTAGATCGATTTTGACGACAATCATCTGTATAATAACCCGCACGCTGACAGTGAGCACATACAGGTGCCTCTGGTTTTATAATATTAGTGTCAGCTCGGCGCGAAAAGGGATTATTATTTCTTTCTGGTTTCTGGGTTTCGAAGCGTTCCTCGTTTCGTTTGTTAATTTTTACGGCCTTCGCGAAAGCCTCCTTGAGTGTAAGTGCTCCGGATAGTGATAAGGAATTCTGGTACTCAATGGGTAGTCCTAGCGTAAAGTTTTCTAACGCCTCCCTTTCGATATCCCTGCGCGCTCGTGTGGATATGCATCCGTTTTGACGTCTTTCGCCTTCGAGGATAGCGGTAATAAGGTCTTTTATTCGTCCTATATAATTAATTATATGTTCATCCCGTCGTTTACGGATGCTGGCTAATTCTCCTCGGTAAACATTAGCGGATTTAGAGGGACCAGAAATTTCCATTAATTTATCTAAAAGTGATTCTAGATCTTCGAATTCTTCATCTTCTGAAGCCTAACCTAACCTAATTTTCCTTCGATCCCGCGTATGAGTCTTAATTCTGCTCCGGGCATTACGGTTTGCTGTGCGCGTTTGCAGGCCCTGATGAAATGCATTATTGATGTACTTGTTCCGTTAAAGGTAGGAATATCTGCGAAAAAGCTTCCTTAAGGGTAGTCGATGACTCTAACATGTTACCATAACGACTAGTTCGTCTAACCGGAGTTTCGGATTTTCTTACTCGGGTCTTAGGTTTTTCGGAAGATTCCCGTGTTTTTGCAACACGTTTTGCTGTGGGTTTTTCCTCATCTTCAGTGGTAGTTTCGCTTTCAGATGATTCCGACTCTGAACTGTATCTAATTATATTTGACTTGGTAGTTTGCGATCGTTGGGATTTTCGTCGGTGGGTATCCCTGGTACCGTCGGATGATTCGGTTGTTGATTCATTATAGGGGAGAGAGAGAGAGAGAGAGAGAAGATAATTTATTTGATCATAGAGCAAGCTCCTTAATGACCACAGGTAAGTGAATTACAAAGAAATCACTATTATGATACATACATACATAGAAAGATAAAGATAAAAAACACAGAAATAAAATAAAAAATAAAAATAAAAATAAAAGTAAAGAAATAAAGAAATAAGGAAATGAAGAAATAAATAAATGGAGAATCACAGAAATAGAGAAATAAAGGATTAATCCTAGGCTAACTAAGAGTAAATTAACGTAAATTAAGAATAGAGCAAGATCGAACTCCAAGTAAACGAATGCAAACTAAATTAAACCAAATTAAATTAAATTAAATTAAATCAAATTATATTAAATCAAATTAAATTAAATTATGAGCTGGCCACATACAAACAGAAATAAAAAGAGAAATAACCAGGCCAACGCGGGTGAAAGTTGAAAAGAAAAGCTAAACCCCAGACGCCTCTAGCCCCAGAAGAAAGGAATAACTCTGCCTTCGGAAGTCAGCGAAGGTCGCAGCCGTAGTGACATCCGGGGGCAAAGCATTCCAGAAATTTATCCCGCAGACCAGAAACGATTTCTGGAAGACAACAGTACGCGCAGGCGGAGGCCGAAGCAAGTCCGTCCGAGTATTATCCCGATGCCGCGCAATATTTGGATTCAGACGAATCTGACTCCCAAACAACCCATCAAATCCCAAACACAAAGCCTTATAGAATAGGCAGCCAACTAAAAACAACCGACGATTACACGGCTCAAGCCACCCAAGACCACGCCTGTGGCCTGAAATACTAACGTGTCTCGGTAGACGCAAAAGAAAACGCACACAATTATTCAGCGACACACGCAGCCTACTTTCCTGCTCACCTGACAAATTAGTAAGCACAACAGCGCGATAATCAAAAATCGGCAGGACCAAGGCAACAACCAGCCGTCGCTTGAGTGCCAAATCTAAATCATAAGCCGATACAAAAGACGAGCAGAAGTACTACAGACCTGCGAGACATGCTGTACCCAGGACAACCTGCTGTCCATGGTCACTCCTAAATACCTAAAGCTGGAGACGTACTCCAAACACTGACCACCAAGGAGAACCCCTGGCAGAACAGAGAAATCCAGCATGTTAACATACCTCGAGCTGCTGACGACCATTGCCTTGGACTTACCCGGATTCAGGCTTAACTTATTTTTAACGCACCACTCCTGCACACGCTGAAGCTCGACATTCACCAGCTCCACAGCTTCCGACACACTGCTGGGCGCACAACTATAGTAAACGAGCAAATCATCCGCATACAATAAATACTTACAGCTACTTAAACAACTAGGCAGATCATTAATAAAGAGAGTGAAGAGAAGAGGACCCAATACGCTGCCTTGAGGAACACCGGACAATACCGACAGCCAATCAGAAACCGCACCCCCCGGCCTACGAACCGCTTGCATACGACCACTCAGATAAGAGTGAAACCACCGAAGAGCCCCCTCTGAGAAACGGAAACAACGCAACTTACGAAGCAACAACACCCGGTCAACCGTATCAAAAGCCTTAGAAAAGTAAAGAAATACCGAAACAGTGACCAAACGTTCGTCCACTGCAAGACGACAATCATCCGCAAACGTCAGAACAGCATTTTGAGTACCCATACCTTCCCTAAAACCCGTCTGCCTCGGATCCGAAAGACACTCAGCCCGCAGATAACGCGTAACCTGATCAAAAACAATTCGCTCCAGAACTTTGGAGAGCGCACACAGTATCGAGATGGGTCTAAAATCAGACGCCACCACAGGGTTACGCACTTTAGGTATAGGCGTAATATACGCAGTCTTCCACACCACTGGAAAAACACCAGCACTTAAAGACAAATTAAACAATTTAATGATAAAAGGTAACACTTGCGCTTGAAAAACTTTAAAAGCCTGAATTGGCAAGCCATCAGGTCCACAGGCACGCGTGGTAACCCTAGCAACCGCATCCCACACACAAGCAGGATCACAATCCGAGAAGAAGAATCCATCATCCTCACCAGCGGCCATCCCAGGAAACACCTCACAGAAGGGCGGCAGCAACACTCCAGACGACACAGACGCAAAGTGCTCATTTAATTTATTAGCCGAGAGATCAGCCGGCAGCATCACATCAGACTTTTTCACGATCCCCAGCTTGTCCACCTCTCTCCAAAACCCTCTCGAATTTCCAGCCTGATCGAACACACCCTGAAGATAGGTGGCCTTAGCACTAAGCCACTCACGCTTCACTTTCCTACGTAAGTCGACATACTTATCAAACACACGGCGCACCCCAGTACGCTTGAAGGCTCTATAACACGCATCTCTGTCCCTCATCAGACACACAATAATAGGCGACAAATCTGTAAAGAGGACAGAACACCCACTGCAGCTTCCACATCTGCATTACTCCAAGGACGATAACTAACACAACGAGGCTCACGACTGCGCACACAGTACTTGATACAAGCATAAACCAAATCATGTCCGGATAAAAAAGGCTGTGCAGACTGCCCCCACGCACTCAGGCAACACAGGTCACTAACTGCACAAACATCAAGCCAGGGGTGGGACGTTGCTGTATGATGCGTCGGCTGCAACGGAACAATGCTCAGACCCTGCGCAGCAAAGAAGCTCCTCAAGTGAGTCGAATCATGAGTAGAAGCCGTGAGATCCGCGTTAAAGTCACCCAGTACACAAACAAGCCTGTAACAGGGTATGAGAGCCGCAATCGCGTTTTCAAAAATGTCCAGATGTCCAGCCTTAGGCGCTACCAGGAACTTCGACCGAGAAACGCCCCAAACTTCAGCAATCAAATACTCCGGTACACCATCCCTGCCAAGAGACGAAGATGAGTCCACGACCCTAACGCAGAGCTCCTGCGACACATACAGAGCAACGCCACCACCATGACGCCCTCTTCGATCAAGACGATGCAGCGAGTGGGATGGAAGAGCAACCTGCTGATCCAAGATGCGGTCATTGAGCCACGTCTCAGTCACAGCGATAACATCGTACGGGTTCAGTCTAAAAAACTCTTTAAACTCATCATAGTGAGCTGGCAACGACTGTGCATTAAGGCTGCAGACATTCAGATGCGATGCAGTACACGCGGAAGGCAACACCGGGGTATCTGACGCCACACGCGGTCAGAAACCAAGCTGCGAGAGATCAGTTGACGGCAGCACCTTAATGGGCCTCGAACTCGCACTGCCCCTAACGAAAACAGCAGCATCGGCAATCCAGACTTGCTTAGGGTGCAACGACGGAAACTGCCTGAGCACGCGACTCCGAAGCTGGTGCAACTGCACGGGAACTCGACGATTCACATACACTTTCGCACCCGGCAGAGACACATCAATGTCAGACGCTAGCAATTCTGGCTTGCGCTTCTTAGCAGCCAACACCTGATCGACCTTCGCACTAGATGACAGTACCAATAGTATTGCACGACTGCTCACAACACCACCAGAACCCTGACGTCTACCAGTTTGCCTCGCTGCTCCCATTCTCTCAAACTTCACTACATCACTACACGGGATATCAACACCCAGGGCGCCCATCAACTTCGGAAAAAAGAGTCGCAGGTCATCGGCTACAGCAAGCCCCTCTGGCACACCCGACACAATCAGGTGATCCGACACCTCCCGACACGCCGCACGTAACAGCACTGCTTCATCCGCCGGGGACCAACGCTGCACCAAGGAACTCGCAGCCAATCTGTCTTCCACCTTCTTTAGTCGATCCTTGTGCTCTGCCACTTCTCCCACAACAGCGTCAGTGTCCTTTTTGACCTCAGCAACAGAAGATTTGAGTTCTGCCAAATCCGCCCTAAATACTGCATTTTCCGCAGCCATCGAATCAAACTTGGTATGTAGACTTTCTACATCAGCCACAAGGGAGTCAACCTTTGCAGCTGACGCCTCCGAAACACCCAACCTGGCATTAATCGACTTCAGCAGCTCAAGCTGCTGTCCGCTCACATCCACACCAACCGTCTTTTGCGGACACGCAGGGCAGAAATCACGCACACGCGACGGGACCTCCCTTGAGGAAGCCAAACAGAGCCTCAGCTTTACACACTGCACATGTAAAGCATGGCCGCAGCCTGCGCCCGCCATAACACCTTCACTAGTCTTCTCCACACTCGCGAAACATAACGCACACACAGGCAGAGGCATGTCAACACCGAATTAGTACAGCTGACAGGACAGGTATTTAAACTGGCAACGGAAGGTCAGTGCCAAACAAAAACAACGTCTCGAAGCGCTAGCGAAAAGCAAAAACAGACACGGATAGACAACACACAGGCAACCAGCTGACTCGAACAAAGCAGCTAGGCACCAAGAAATCGTTACCAAAGAATGTTTGAATGCAGAAAAGTCACTCTCCTGCAGTCCAATAGAACACCACTTGCACTCAAATTACCGATCACTAGCCAAAGCACAGCAATAACCAAGGCAGAAATTGAATCACCACCAATACTGCAAGTACTCGGTCAAAAACCACAGAGCAATTCAAACACGCGTCAACTTAGAAATCTGTCACTCAGCGAGCAGTACCTACTTGCTCCTTTTGGATCTAGTGGCCAACGATTTTCGGGATTTTTGGGAATGTTTTGATTCGTTTTCATTGGACGATTCGGTTTCCGATTTGCTACGTTTATTTTTAGATATATTCGTGGGCGGCTTTGGGGATTTCCGAGAATGTTTTGGTTCGTCCTCGTCGGACGGTTCAATGTCTGAATTTATCTTCGTCGGTTTGCGAGGCTTGCTTTTACTTATTTTATTTTTCTGCGACTTTTGCACTTTTTGTGAACGCGGCGAATCCTCTTGATCTGATGCTTCGGCTTCCGAGTTCATCTTTCTATTTTTGGGTGTGGGTAATTTTCGTGCCTTTTGTGAGTGTCCCGACTCGTCATGCTTCTTTTGGGATTTCGTGACACGGGAAAGATTCAGAGACGCTATTTCGTATTCGCTAGATGAATCGTTTTTGACCTGATTAAAATTCTCTATGCGTAGGGTGCGGAACAATGATCTTATCAATATCCTGGTCACTGTCGGATATTTCATTTTGTCGTTTTGTTGGTAATTCAGAAATTTGTTGTTTGAATTTTTCTATTTGTTTAATTAATTGCGCCTCATTTTTTTTTCGAGTTCTTGGCGGCTTTTCTATACTTCGTCCTGTTTTTCTTGTACGCATTTTTCGGCTTTTTTAATTTCTTGTTCCTTTCCCGTAATCGCTCTCTTTCGGCTTTCTTCTCTTTTATTTCCTGAACCTTAGCCCTACTGTCTAGTCCCTTTTCGGCTAATTCAATTTCGTTCCATTTCTGTTGCAACTTAGCTCTTTCGATGTCCGCTTCCCTTTCTTTCAATTTTAGGGCATCATCGCGTTCTTTGAGTGCTGTACTTAACCGCACTGATTTCTCTTCCGTGAGTGGTTCGTAGGGAATTCGGGATGCTGACCGGGTTCGCGTAAGGGGTTTTTTCCCGGCCATGTTCACAGTTTTTACTTATCATTATCCGAACAATAGAGTTTCAGACTTGAGGGGTGTTCGAAGTAGAGGGAGTTGGGACTCGAGGGGTGACTGAGGAGAAAGGCAAGTTGTTCGTATCCACATAATTGTCCAAAATAAATTGGGGACTTTCGGTTTGACTGGTATGAATTGAAAGAAAGTCCAGTGAGAGACATAACTACAGCACAGGTTAGCGAGCTGGACTCACAATCAACACGGTCTTTTTTCTTTTGCGAAATTCGGAATAATGAAACATGTCACAATTCTCGTAACATATTCGCAATATGCTATACTAACATTTTGACCCCTACAAGATAACACCTGCATAGATTTGCGCGTTTATTGTGCGTCGCAATGTTGTCAGATTCCAGAAAATGAAGCAATTCCGATTTTCTGGCTTCATTTTTGTTGTATAACATATATTTTAATGTATAGTCACCCTGAATTATTTTAGCAGCTGCTTGAAGTTTAATGTTGATTTGAATTGATTTGAAGTTGACTGTCTCAGTCTTGGGTTACGGATAGGTAAGGATTGAAATGAGGGTTTTCACGTTTTTCTCTATTTTGATTATTCGTTGATCACGTAATTTCACCAGTCCGAAAATTTATTACGCCGGTTTTATATGACATAAAAAAGAAAAGAATTTTTTGATTCTTATTTTTACCGAAGGACTTTCACTGATGCAATTCACAAAATTTAATGTGTTAATTCCTTGTTTGCCTCTGCATTCTTCCATTGCTATCCCTTCTTTCTCGTATCCCACCGCTATCACCAAAAATTATGTCACACACGGGGTTAGTCGCGAAGCTCTTTTGATGATTTTTACATTACTGGGGAAAATCGCGTCCGACTCCGATGATGACGACAATGCCTCCAATTTTATACACAATGTAGGGGATAAGGAAGGCCAGAAGGGCAACAATGAGAATAACTAGGAGGAACTACAAGGAAATCTAAATATTTTGGGTTAATTAAACGGTGACTTACCTGGTAATGGGTGATGCGGATGACCTGGGTATGCCGACGGCTGGTGCGTGGAGGGTGGTTAGGGCGAGTTGGGTGAATTATTAAATGGTTGAGCAAACCAACACCAAGCAATTACCGCTTAATAAGCTTTAAATAATAATGATACTAAATAATTATTAATAAAAAATGATTAAAGGTTTTTATCGGGTGACGCACACTCCTTTATTTATGGTTAGGTTTAATTAATTGAATTGGATTTTACCCTTAGGGGTTTTTATTCATTTGTAGATCTTGATAAAGAGAATTTCTAGTTAATCCGTCTTGCTGACGTTAAAGTTCAAAGTAAAAAATATTCCAAGTTCTCGAGTCCGAAAATAGGTATTCCATGTTCATTAAATCGAAAAATATTCTATGTCCACGCGTCGGGACTTATTCGAAGAGTTCAAACGTTCAAGTTCGCGGTTAAGTGGCTCCTGATCTCGAGGAGTCAAATTTTGGAGTGACAAAGCGTGCCAATGCATCTGTACACGCTTTTTTATAAGAGTTGCGCGGACCATGGAGAAAGACTTAATGGGCGAAAATTGCCGAAGATAACGTAAACAAAATTAGCCGTTCGCGCTCTGTGGCGGTTCTAGCAAAGTCCGTTGGGACTTATCTTACAATTAGTGTATGAATATGTGCTGTGACGTTGCATTTCTGCAGCCGTCACTGAATCCCGAAAATCCCGATTACGTCAATTACCGTCCGGATAAAATCCGCGTTATCGCTACCTCCAAGGAACGGTCTTGTTTGAATATTTTTAGTTAGTCAATTCTACCGTCAATTCTTGCATTATTTGGACCCCCTTTCACGTCTGCACTCATCGAGATCATCCAGAATTTCGAGACCTTCAAGATCTGCAACCCTGGACATAATCGCACTATACCGACCTACCGCTCTGATGAGGAAAAGTAACAGCTGTACCTGGATGCCACGTTGACGGCGTACAGGGTTAGAGCCAATCTGCCGAAACCTCCCGTTAACAAATGACTTATCAGCCTGGAGCTGAACCAGACCATCGCCACTGCAATTTGGATGCCTCCACAACGGCGTACAGGGCTGTGCGACAATTAAAAAGCGCACACTCAAGCCTCCCGTTGGACAGACTTACCAGCCAGGAGCGGGACCAACTCCAAAACATCTACTGTCTCGACTGCTGAAAAATCCCCGTGGTTGGCCAGGAAAGCCTCACGGAGATCCATCGAAGAAGACTGCGAGGACGGAGCATGGATGCAAGTCCCGGTGTGGCGCATCATGTCTCCCGCTACTCCGGTGCATTGTTTGCCCGCGGAGGGACCCGGAGAAGTCTTCGGAGACGGCAACAGGGCGAGGAGTACCAAAGATTGCAATACGCCAGCCAGATGCTGACCCCCATCACACCTCATATCGCCAGCGGCAAAATCCAGGTGACACCACACATTACTAATTGCTCCCGCCAGTCATCCTTTACCGCGGCACACGACCAGCGCGCGCCAGCAAGGATCCTCAGAAGGTGGGGAGACAATGACCAATTATTGAAGATGATCCAGATCACGAGGTCAACCAAAGTGCCGGACACCGAAATCATCGCTTGATCCCCGGAACCAGCGAGGATCTCGATCTACTTCTACGCCAACGCTTCAGGACGACGGTAGAAATTTTCACCAGTGCGCCTTTTGAGTTACCTCGCGCCTTTCAGTTTATTTTTGAGTTTGTTATCAGTTCTTTTATAGCTTCAGTTTCCTCCTTGGTTTCGTTAGTTTAAGTGAGTGGTGAATTAAGTGCGCTCCCGTTCCGTCATTTAAGGTAAGAAACTCAATATTTTATGTGAAGCCAACGATAATTCGGCGAGGCAAATTTATTTAGTTTTATCGTTCCGGGGTGTTAGGTCAAGGGATCTCTCTCCGGATATTTATCGTACCGTATCGTGCCAATCTGAATTATCCGAGGGCCGACTCTCTAATATCTGGGCTTACTGCTTATTTGTTATCGCTATCGCTTGCTTGCACTTTACCGTAACATCCCGCATATGATTTGGTTACTTGTGATTAATAGCTCATTATTGTCGCTTTATTAATTTGGCCACCGTCCTTGGAGAATTTCGCCGTAGTTGTAGCCGTAGGAAAATACCGCTTTGTCGTAACAGTAATTCAAAAATCTGGCGGTGAACCTCGGTGTGCGAAAAGACTGCACCGAGCCTACGTTAATCCTCGATTTACCGTGTACGTCTGCTGCCTTACCCGGCGTATTAATTGTCCGATTAGTATTGTCTACTGGGACAATTAATTTCCGAGTCTAACGCCGTCATCGACATAAGATATTCTGCCTGTCCCCGATGACATATTTTTATTCTGCCTGTTCCTAGTGACATATTTTGGTTCTGACTGTCCCTGGTGACATATTCTTCGTCTGTCTGTCCTTGGTGACATCATTTTCGGTCTGTCCTTGGTGACACAATTTTCGGTCTGTCCCCCGCGACATAAAAAGTTGACTGGACCATCGTGGTACCACTGTAACGACCTCTTTTGAAAGAGCGCTCGAATGCCGTATAGCAAAATCTGTTAAAAAATCGGCTAAGAGCCGTACCGCCGCATATTTCCTCCCGTATTTCATAAATCTGGTATTGTATCGATGTCGTTACCGAATCACGCTGTAAGAATCTGATTAAGTGAGATTGCCTGTACCACCAAATATTTCGCTTGTTTAACTTGAATATAAGGGCCATCGCCCAGTGAAGGCAATTTACTGTGTTAGAATTTAAGGCAAACCCAGCCCCTCTACCTTTTTCGTATCGTTCTGAACTAGCTGAGTTACCGCCCGTCGCCGATCTCTTTGACTCTTATATTTTGGTGTGAATTCCGCTTTGTCGAATATTACGTGACGCAGCAGCGTCTGGCGCCCAATCCGAGCACGTAAGTAATTTTGAGTTTATTTGCCAATAAAAAGAGTACGCGCCGTAGGGTAACTACAAATCGGTCATCCCTGCCGTTAATTTTTCGCTACAGGAAAATCGTACGTTACAGTGCTTATAAGGGCATGCGGGTATTGGTCCAGTAAAGATATATGAAAAGCATAAGTGTCCACTAGGAATTAAACATGTGGTATAACATCGATATATCGAAGTAAATTAAGTGTCCGTAAGGTCAGGTATGTATGAGTATAATACTGGCCCTGAGACATATGCTTATGATAAAAGTATATGTCACCTGGGGTTGAATGTAGGTCTGCAGGTATATCGGTATAGCAAATAGCAGAATAATTGATATATGTATGATTTCTTTTATACAGGGTGGGGCAATAACTATTACCACCTCAAATATCTTTGAAACTAAAAGTTATTGCGAAAAATTCTTTCAATAAAAGTTATTCAGTATTGAGGGGGACGTTGTATAGAGACACCGTTTTTTTTGTTAGTGGAGGCGCTCAGGAGATATCAAGGTCATCTTCATTTTTTTAAATGGACTCATATGTTTTTGGTCCCATAGCGTGATAGCGGCTTTTGAGACGAATTCAACGACCTATAACACGAGATCGTTTAAAGTTGTACAAGATCGTTAGTTCATCATTCATACACTGTTAAAAATTTCTATGGTGAATTTACTAAATTGTGTTGGAAGTTTTATTCAGATACCGTTCAGTAAATTTACTTTACCATGTACAAGTAATATTTAAATACACAACTTTTGAATTCACTTTTCATTTTAGTGAAATTACCAAACATCGATGCAGCAAATTCAGTAAATTAAAGAGCATTTTTCAATTCTTGATTAGCGAATTCGAAACAAAAATGTATTGTAATTTTGGTGGTAGTCTATCAAAATTACTACACCGGTTGAGTGACTTTCTTGAAAACGTATATTAACAATTCACAATTAACAAAAACCATTAAAAAATACATCAGCAACGATTTTTTCAGAATTTTCATGGGGTTTTTCGACGAGTTAATCGCTTATAGATTATATATATGAGATGAAAAACGCTTTTCGAATTGTATCCAAATTGTCCTACCCGAGATACGAACCGTCGTCGTTCGAATTACTAATCGCACGCCCTACCTATTACGCCAAGCTACCTTAGAAAAGATGTTAATGTTATGTGGTTTATAATACGACAAATGTTCGATTTCGTCGAAAGAGTTAACTGATAAAAGCCCACCAATTCGATAAATTCAGAATTTTTTCGATCAACACAATTAATTAATAATTAATCCAGAAGTGTATTCCCTACACAATAATAGTAAATTTCAAAAACCCTTCAGTAATTTTAGTAGCAGTTATGTGAAATTCCTAAATGTATGGCGAAATTGAAATTCACCAACGTTATTTTAGTATTTGGTTCCAGAAAATTATGAATGAAAAAGCAAAATTAAAAGCCATGTGTAGCAATCCATTTTGCTACACTAAATTTCTTTATTCCATGGACTGTAACCGAATTTTCGTGGACATATAATCGGTAAATTTCCCACAAAGTTTAGCGAAATCCAAATATTATGTAGCGAAATCACAAATTTTTCCATTTTTACTGTACAGTTTAGTAAATTTAAAATACGCTTTTGTATTTTCTTATCCAATTCAGTAGAATTACAAAAAATTATTGCAAATTTGAGAAAAATGCACAGTAAATCCACTTTTCTCTGTCGAATTTGTAATTTTACAAAACTTTCGTGTAGCAAATGTATAGTGAATTCGCAAACATTTTTAACAGTGTACCTTACAAGATATGCTCAAAATGATGGCCATTAGCGTCGATGCAATATTGTAGCCTTCTAATTGCTGACTCGGTCGCACTTCTTATAATGTCAGCATTTATTGCGGCACATGCTGCAATAATTTGTTGTTCCATATTTTGACGCGTAGTTGGTACTTCTTTATAAACAATATTTTTGAAGTATCCCCACAAGAAAAAGTCTAGAGATGTCAAATCTGCCAAGTATCTACACATTATTTGTTTTATTTCTAGGGTGAGAATGATGAATGGACGATCTCGTACGACCTTAAACGACCTCGTGTTATAGGTCGTTGAATTCGTCTCAAAACCCGCTATCACGCTATGGGCCCAAAAACATATGAGTCCATTTGAAAAAATTGAGATGACCTTGATATCTCCTGAGCGCCTCCACTTACAAAAAAATCGGTGTCTCTATACAACGTCCCCCTCAATACTGAATAACTTTTATTGAAAGAATTTTTCGCAATAACTTTTAGTTTCAAAGATATTTGAGGTGGTAATAGTTATTGCCCCACCCTGTATAGCTCAAGAATTGAAATCATGATTCCGAAAGAGAATGATGATAATAATAAAGTAAGCAATTATAATGGATTTGGAGAAAAAGCTAATATTCTGGGTTCGGGTGATCGTCAGATGTGACATGATCTCATTGCCCGTGCCGGAGCTTGGAGCCGTCGTAGATGACGGGGGACGATGCTCGCGGGGCTCTATTTCGTTTGAGAAATTATTCCAGTAGTTTTGGGAGATGGTCAGTTCTCCAAAAAGCCTAAGTTGGTGTAACAAAGCCTTTATGAAACATCATCAAAAACCGATTGCTCACGCTCGATCGTCCGGACAAAAATTGCTTGGAATTTATCTCTCCTGTGCCAGAGCTACTCGCAACGCTGATCAAGCTGGGTTTTTTTTTCAATCCCTAAATCTGAATGTTCCCAAAAAATTAATCATGCTTTTGATTTTTCTTAAACTATCGACACACTTACTGGAAAATCTATGTGCGATTCAATCTTTGTCGGATCATGCCTATTCGTTATATTTAAGAAAAAAAAACAACCTGCTGAATCAAAGAGTCTGTAAAAGGTACACCAAAAAGTTGAAGAATATTCTCCGTAAAGATGGAAATTCCCGCAAATAAGAAATCCTTTATGCACCCAACTATATATGTATTATGTATAATACCACATACCGAATTATTACGAGTTGCGAATTGTAGTCTCCTGTTCAATTACTGCTTGCCCGAGAGCGAGTTGATCGGTCTTAGAAATTCCTCGAAGTGTTACTCGTTCACTTTAATTTGCAGTTCAGGTCAGATTGACAATTAGATCATTGTTCGTCTGGTTGGGCATGCACTCTCGCTCATTCAACGGTGCAACTCAGCTGTATCTTGATCCGATCTTCAAACCGATCAATCAATTCATTTCCTATACATATTGATGCAACCCCTTCATCAGCTATACTATGTTATGATAATTTGTTAAAACGTACGAATCATCAAGATTAGGCTTTAGCCAACCTTTGATAATTTTCAATATTTTGCCGAGCAAAATTTGGTCTCTTTGTAGACGATCGTGCGAATAAAGATAACTATTTCGATCTCAGGAATCCGGAAACGCGGTATCCAAATTTACTCGTATTTTGAATTTAGAAAGTTAGCGTCATAACTTTGGGCTATAAATATCCTTTGTTGTTGGAATTTCGAACAATTACAATTAATCATACGTTTACGAATCCCTATATTCATATTTATTCCATGATAATATTCTTAATTGCGGATCCGTGTTCTAATACTATAAATTCATCTATCTTTTAGATTGAGGAAGTTAGCGTCGGGATTTTGGTTTAGGAATTAAATTACATTATTCTTTGTTGTACTTTGAACAAATTTATTGATATATTTTTAGATTCAATTTTACAATTTACTCTGTTTCTTACATAGTTAATTTCTTATTTCAGCTTTATAATCGATGGACATGGAATTTGCCTAGTTCTGCACAGTATTTATTCGACTTCAAACCACGATGTGCAGGAGTTGCATGGCATTCAACAATATTTTACAGGTATTTACACGTTATGAATTAATTATCAGTCAATATAATATGATTTAATATTGTCGCGTGCCATGGCATATGATTAATTGAGATGAATAGATTATTATTAATGTTAACTTAATATAATATTTTCCAAAAGATAGTCATATCTTTTATTATGTTTGTTATATGACAAACTGTTTTCTCGCAATTTTACACATAATTAGGGGCTGATTTTGGGCTTCTTGCTACTCTCGCGTTTCCGCGTATAACCCATGCAAATAATGTTTTTTGTAGATATGACTCTGGCTCGCTGTCCCTTGAAAGTTTGACTTGTCCGATGCATAACAAGGACAATGCTATACCTGTTCCAATCAACATCTGAACTGGAGCGGGTTTGTGGAATTCTGGATCAGCTAGAGGTATATTTGGCGGTATTTTTATGGACCTGCGGTCTATTTAAATGCTAGGTACTTTACTTGAAATGCGAGGCACCGTCAGGAACGTAAGGGTTTTCAGGTAGCTATTGCACCGTGATTGTATTGTCGCCTTGACGTATCCCCTTGTAGTGGTCGATGCATTATTTAAGGCTCCTATCATAGATAATATGTTTATTGGGTATGTGGCGCCCATAGCGCCACCTCTGACAATGAGAGGTGCGCAGGTAAGACGGAATAAGAAATTAGCCCAAGTGACCAAGAGTTCCCTCTCTACTCCTCGGGCCGTTGCGATGAGCCGATCTAATACAAGGACGCAAATTTAAGATAAGTGTCATCATCGACATATTTTCTGAATAAGGAGGAGAGATTTTATTTTATACACATTTTATACGATTACCTGCCCCTGCCTACTCGTTGTTTTACCTATATTCATTCTTTATGTGATTTTATCATTCATATACAACGTGTGCTTCGATCGATTTTAAATTATACATCTTGTGGCTCCGTTATTCAATTGTTTGGTGATACTGTTTACTGCTCCTCATTTTATCTATGCAATATTCGTGCTAGATATATACATATACATATATAGGTCGGAGAAACGAGCCCGTCTCTGATCGGGGGCGGGCGGATTCATATTTAAAGGTTAACCTTACAGGCTAATAAACTAAACAAGACTTAATCTAACAAAAGTCTTAATTATCACAATAAACAAAATCTCTAAATGAATTTATCAATAGGCTCGAATTACGCCAAAGGGAGACACGTCAACGAATCCACCAGCCCGTTTTTAATTTCTTAACCCCGATCTTGTCTAAAATGCTACGATACTTCTTCTCTCATTCCCAAAATAAGACTGCTCTCAAAAATCAGCATTGCCAGGGCTGTGGCTACGTTCGATGGAGACCCACACAAAAAGGGCCTTCATCTCGCATCCCCTTCGATGCCACTCGAGTCAACCATACAAGGCTCTAATTACTAAACATAAACACTAACAAATATGCCTTAACGTAAACTTAGACTAAATGCCATCTTTGGCAACTGACAGTCGCCAGAGATCCAAATCCAATATGCTATGCGCCGACATGTACTTTAAATATCGTGTGTGGTAATTTCGTGCTTTATTTTATTATTATATCTGTGATAGCGTCATATATATATATATTTTTATTAACATCAAGAATTGTAAAGTGAAGAGGACCCAAGAGCTTAATTTTATTTTGTTAATATATTGACGCAAATTTTTAATATAGAAATACCACCTGTTATGTGTGATCTCAATTCGAACACCTCCTCCTGTGATCCGCAATATAAATAAGCCTAACGATTTTAACCATAACAAATAAGACAGTTACAGGTATTCTGTCATTGTTAGACCCAACGTGGCGGCGAAGTCTCCCGTCATGAAATTATCCATGGAGCAGGTATCAATTAGCGTGCGACATGAAATCAGGTTTCCGAGAGTGTCTTTCACGTAAATTAGGCTGTTACCATCAGCGAACTCATTCTTGTATTAATTATAAACGACTGCCTGTTTTGGGGTGGAGTTTCAACCGACTCCGGCTCTAGTCATGCTTCTGTCTGTGTGGATCCTCCTGGCACGGTCAAGTGCAACAAGGTGTAAGGTAGGCGGCTGCAAATCTTGCATCTTTTTCCATATTTGCAGGCCTTTGTCTTGTGATTGGCTCTGAAACAGTTGAGACAGAGTCCTTTGTTTCGGACCAGCGTTATTCTTTCTTCGGGTGTGATGTCCTTTAGTTTTGGACAATATGACGGAGTGTGTGCCTCCTTGCACAATGTGCACTCCACCGGTTGATTCGAAGAAGTCCCGGCCGTGGCTGAGGCCAGGTATGTCTGCCGGTGTCCGTTGTGGGGCCTGTTGTTGCCCTTTGTCCTGTCTTGTTTTGACAAGTGTTTTGGGTCCCTATTGTTTAAATCAGGACCGCAGGTATCTGAACAATTGGCTCTTTTATCCAGAAATTCCAGTAGTGATGTGTATGGTGGCATCTTGTTATCAGTAAGCGTCAACTCCCACTGATAGGCTGTTCCCTTCCCGATTTTTGATAGAAGCAAACTAATCAAACACGTATCCCAACCGCTTACTACTTGTCCCAGATTTTTCAGGAACCGCAGCTGCTGCCTAAAGGTGACGACAAGGTCGTCTAGTGCTTCGGCGGTATCCTTCTGCAGGGAGGGATAGTCTCGTAGGATGGACCAATGGCGCAGTATGACCTTCCGGTGATTATCGTATTTCGCGGTGAGCAACTCCCAAGCGTCCTGATAGCTGCTCTCCGTTGTCTCTAATGATTCAATGATTCTGCCTGCCTTTCCTAATAGAGCTGATTGTAGGTACTCGAGTTTATCTGATGCAGTCAAATTGTCGTTTTTATCAACCATAGATAGAAATCTCGACTTGAATGGAGCCCATGCCTCTATTTGACCGTCAAATGTTGGCGGATTCAAATCGGGTAATTTCCACGTGGGTACTCGCGGTGGCACGGCTGTTATGACTGGCGTTGCGTCGATCTGCGGATCGATCGGCACTGGGGTTGACCGTTTGCTGCTTTCGCTTGTAATGCCTGCTGCTCTTCTAAGAAGTGCTCTGGCCGTTGCTACTCCGTCGTAATAACTTTCTTCAATTTCGATCCGCTTTTCGTGATGATTTTTATCGGGTTCTTCTAGCTCTAAGGTTTTTTGTACATCTTGAAACTCTTGAAAATAGCCTGCCATGGTTTCTAAGAGTGTCTGGATTCTGTCGTAATCTGGATCATCTTGTTGTAGCGCCAAGAAGATATCGAATAACGTGATTGGCTCTTTGATGGTTTTGCGTCGCTGTATGCAACTTTTTATTACCGTTACTATTTCTTCTCCGGACATGGTGGAATCAAGGGAACTGTTTCTGGAGTTCTTTAACTGAGAAAGCCAATGTTTTCGTCTGAGTTGTGGTCGGCGTTGATAGCTGGCTCTCCTGATACAGCTTGTTGCCCTATTAGATCCAGTGGTTTCGCAGGTATTGCGGTTTTTGAGAGAAGTGCCCAATTATTTCGTCCTTTTCAATGACGTAGATTGTTCAATTCGTTTCGCGAACTTGTTTTTTGTGGTTCTAGTAAGTGAACTTGATTTTCTGCAGCGTACTGCGTTTACAAGCGAACTGCTCGATTAATTCCGTTCTTGCAAAGAACGTATGTGTCTGGGAATTTATTTATAGTTCTGTTAGCGAACCCAATTTCTGGCGTTGCTGAGCGTTTTATCTCGTTCTTGTAAGGAACGGATTTCACGGAATTCGTTTGGTGAACTCGTAGTTCATGCAGCAAGGTACGAATTTGATGAATTGTAACGTATTACAGGAGTCTATCTACTTCATTGTCTTTCTTTAACTTGAATGATACTGATCGTTTTCAATACTTGTATCACTTCACTGAAGTTACTCACAGATCGTGGATCCGGCTCGAAGGACTAAAATGTTACGTATCACACGCAGACACCGCCGTTGTGTGACTAGTTGAAAGAAGGTTGTTTTTATTTTGTGTGAATGAATGTTTGTACTAATGCAAATATGTTGATAAAGTCTGTATATTTCTTCAATAACACTTAACACTAGATAGAATAGGATGATTTAATAGATTATTTTCGGATACACGATAGGTTGGGTGGTTTAATGTTGGTTTTTTACGATTGAAGAAGTCTAAAAGGTAATTTGGTTGATCAAGTATAGGTATGTTTACGTTAAGAGTTTTGCTTGAAGAGCTTTGTTTTTTGGAGGTATCTCCTTCAAGCGTTCGGAGATGACTGAATTTTTGATTCTTCCTATTGACATGAAAAAAAGGAGAAAATGGGAAGTGTCCTAAAGGTGGAAGTTAGTTTGCCTTTGGTTATTGGTTAATTCATCCTATTGGTCAATAATTCCAATTGGCCGATTCCTTTCCATTTTTCTCGTTGGTCAAAAATTTGTGCAAAGGGCTTGTGTGTGAAGGTACATTTCCGGTACATACTCCTTCTCAGAACAGGTATGTAGCTGGAAGAATTATTATTTACTCGACGAAAAAATGGATCAAAAATTCCCGAAGAAGGCACGTCGGACCATAAAAAGAATATTCGGAAATTTACGCATTTATGGCTGCACATTTGGTGGCCAAATGTGCAAAGCTAAGGGCATAATAAAATATTATAAAGGATCACTTGATGGGAGAAATAAACTGTGAAAATCATTATGAAGATCATACAACCAGAAAGGACAATGGTCAATACGTCGTCGCATTACTTTTCAATAATAAGCGCGAGCAACTAGGAGAATCCCACCAATTAGCTTTGAAAAAACTGGATTTTCTCATCAGAAAATTCAAAAAGGATCCAGAATTAAAGAGACAACATGTTCAGATCATCGAAGAGTACAAGACATTAGGGCATATGCGAAAAGCTAGAGGAGATCTCCATGAAGGATTTTATTTACCACATCACGCTATCATCAACCCCAGCAGCCAGACAACAAAGGTTCGAGTAGTATTTGACGGATCAGCCCATTCAACCACAGGCATCTCACTCAATGATGCATTAATGTTGGGGCCTACGATCCAGGACGACATAGTCTCAATCCTACTTCGTTTTCATACATATCAGAACGTATTTACCGGAGACATCGAGAAGATGTACAGACAGGTACTGGTTCGCGAAGAGGACCACAAATGTCAGAGAATTTTGTGGTACGACGAAGAATCGCCCACACCCACGACCTATGAAATGCATACGATCACATTCGGGTTAGCACCCGCTCCTTACCTGGCAACCAAATGCCTGCATAGACTCGTGGACGACGAGGAATACAGGTTGCCGAAGTCCGCAGCAATATTAAGAAGAGACTTCTATGTAGACGATCTTTTGACCGGTGACGAAACAATTGACGATGCGATTGAACTCTAATGGATGAAATCTTCAACAGATTACGTGCAGGAAAATTTAACCTCCGACAATGCGCATCGAATGCGCCAGAATTACTACATAGACTATCTGACAGCCATGACAACCTACAGCTCCAGGGGAGCGACGATTCAACTCTGAAAACACTAGGACTCTACTGGAATTTGTCCACAGATTCTATTATTTATACTGTAAAAACAATAGACATCGGTAGCAGTACCACGAAGCGAAAAATGTTCTCCGAGATCGCGAGAATTTTCGACCCATTGGGATTATTAAAATCCATTATCGTCACAGCGAAACTATTAACACAAGAGCTCTGGCGAGCTAACCTCAACTGGGATGAATCCCTTCCTCAAGCCATTTATACCGAGTGGTCTCACAACACAACACAACACAACTGCCATTACTCAACGAGATGTAATTCGATAGGAAGGTCATGATGCATCCACATGCGAATATTCAGCTTCACGGATTTTGCGGATGGAGCCTGCATCTACATCAGATCCACAGACGAAGTCGGAAATGTTTGCACACGACTTCTGTGCTCAAAATCAAGAGTAGCACCGACGAGTAAGCGAGATTCAGTCAAGAAAAAAGGAAGCCCATCATTAGCCATCGACCGGTGAGAACTATGTGGAGCAGCATTATCAGCAACCCGTTATCAAACCGTCTGCAATGCCATCAATATTTCCTTCGAAAACACAATCTTCTGGTGTGACTCACGAATTGTCCTGTATTGGATGAATAAAACGACACCACAATCACTAAAAGTTTTTGCCGCAAACCGAGTAATGGACGTAGGGGAGGGGTGGCATGAAAGGGACACGTATTGAAAGGGACAAAATCAAATTACCGGTTATTAAAAATGATTTCGAGACAACACTATTTTTGTCGTATGGCAGCCTTGATGCAAGTTCGTTCGCGGCTAACTTCATACTCCTGTCATTTCAAACATGTTGGATACGTGCGAGTGTTGTTATTGGCATTGAATATTATTTTTCTGTTATAATTGTGAAACGTTTTATCAAGTGCTGCGAGTTACTTATTTATATGTAAATCACTGTTTGAAATAGGCTGGACATCCACAGACGCAAGAACATAAGGTAAGTGAACTTTAATTTAATATTGTAGATTTTATTTTTATGTTTTAAATTTTTGTATGATATTTATGAAAGGGACACGACAAACGACTATGAATGGGACGTCCCCTTCATAACTGTCCCTTTCAAGCCTGCTATTTTGCACTAGGTTTGTAATATTTTTTTTACTTCTTTTTCAGATTAAAAATGCCACCTAAGAAGAGAACGCGTGTTGATGCACACAAAATTGAAAAGGCAGTTAATGAAGTATTAAAAAGTATTCAGAAAGCAATGAAGATTGGTTTCAATGTAAAATTTGCACAAAATGGGCACACGAAACCTGTGGCGTTAAAGGTGTTTTTAATTATTTTTGCTCACTATGTCACTAAAAACTACAATGATTAGTATCTAAGTTTACTTTTACTTTTTTTAAGACTGTAATTCAAAGTTTATGGAGACTGTTGATTATAATTCTATTAAAAAAAGCAATTATTATTTTTCAAGTGCAGTCTAAGTCTAAAAAGTGATATATAAAATTGTTGATTTGTATTTAATTTTATATAAGTGTTAAATTTCTTGTTAATTATAAGGAAACTGATTATAAGTGTTTTAAGAAAAGCTATTAATAATTTTCAAGTTCATTTTATCAGAGAAAAACATTTTAATATTGTTGATTTCTATTTAAATTATATAAAAGTGTTTATTATATTAGTCTTTAAGATGAATACGGTAAGATTCAATAATGACAATAGTTCCAGTCACTTTTAAATTTGATTTATAACATATCTAAATAATTATTGTACACATATTTCCTCGAAATTAGGTACTGTCCCTTTCATAAATTACTGCGTCCCTTTCAATACAGTCCATTTATGAAAGGGACAAAATACACAATTTTTAAAAATGCGTAAATAAATAACTAAGAATTGATTAACGACAATTATTGCATTTCATTTCAATTATTTAATAATAAACGCTTCCTATTCGACTCCAACCTGTTCCAAATATTTTCTCAATCACTTACTAGGACCTCAAATTCAAAAATGTCCCTTTCGTGCCACCCCTCCCCTACAAAGAAAACTAGGATGAAGAATTGGAGATATGTTCCCATATACAACAATGCCACTGACCTCTTGACACGAGGCGAATTGCCTAAGAATTTTCTAGAAAACGACATCTGCAAACAAGGCCCGGCATGGCTCAAGCATGAAGAAGCTGCTTGGCCAAGCTTTACGATTGTCACGCCGAAAGAGGACAGTAAAGTACGCAAAACAGTTTCTTTAAAAACATGCCAACAACTTCAAGCTGTTAGAAAAATACTCCTCAATAAACAAACTACGCCGAATCGTAGCGTATTGCTTTACGCTTCAAACATCGCGAATCACGCGAAATACACCTAACCGTTTCAGAATTGGACAAGGCAAATCAACTCATTATAAGACTGACACAGTCTCTCGCGTTCCGCGAAGAAATTCAGGCGTGTCAGACAGGCAAACCCTTGCCAACCAGAAGCCGTCTCCTACCCTTAAATCCGTTCCTCGATGGCAACGATCTTCTTCGAGTCGGGGGTCGGCTTCAAAAAGCAAATATCGCTCATGACGAGCAGCATCCCATGATTTTGCCGAAGGGACATCATGTCACCGACTTAATCATTCGAAACGAGCATCAGACTAATCTTCACACAGTGGTACAAGCAACGTTGTACAACTTGAGGAAGAAATATTGGCCCATTGATGGACGCAATCAGGTCAGAAAGATTATCCGCCGATGCACTACCTGCTTTCGGGTCAATCCAACCTTTCCCGATTACCTGATGGGTTTACCAAGGGTCCGAGTGACCGCAGCTAGTATTTCATTGTGAATACAAAGGTCACAAGGAATACAAACCATTGACCTTTGGTTACAAAGGTCATTAGTATAGACCTTTTTTAACTACTGGGGTCGATTATTGCGGTCCATTCTATGTCAAAGAAAAGAAATTACGAAACAGAAATCGAGTCAAGGTCTATGTAGCCGTATTCACCTGTTTGTCTGTCAAGGCTGTACACCTCGAAGTGGTGAGCGACATGACGACCCAGGGTTTCCTCGCCACCTTAAACAGATTCATCAGCCGAAGAGGCCGATGCACCACAATACACTCCGATAACGGTTCAAACTTCAAGGGAGCGAAAAATGAATTGGATTAATTATATCATCTACTCCAGACAAGAGAATTCGACGATCAAATCAAGAAACACCTGACCGAAAAAGGGATTGAATGGAAATTCATACCACCGCTATCACCACATTTCGGAGGAATTTGGAAATGAGCAGTCAAATCATTCAAGCATCACTCAAAACGAGTAGTCGACAATGAGCTTTTTACTTTTGAACAGTTCAATACCTTTATCATAGAAATCGAGTCCATACTGGACTTCAGACCGCTCACTCCTCTTTCATCCGATCCCAACAATTTCCTCGTTCTCACTCCCGCCCATTTTCTAATTGGCGAATCGCTAACGAGCATACCTGAACGAGACTTCAGAATTATATCATCCAATCGGTTGTCAATTTGGCAACACCTCCAGAAGGTGAAACAACACTTCTGGGATCGATGGCATAAAGAGTACCTGAATAAATTAAATATTCCTCATCGTTGGACAAACGGAACCCACAACATTCTGGAACGATCGGTAGTGGTCGTGAAAAACGACAACTTATCACCACTGCGTCGGATCTTGGGACGAGTCATCGAGACATATCCAAGGACCGATGGTATCATACGAACAGTGAAAATTAAAACCACGAATAGTTTGTTCGTAATGTGAAAAAATTAGCACCTTAACCAAAGTACAATGATTAGAACCAAAAAAAAAAACATGTCTAAATAAACATTAGCATTCATATCTCTGATTATTTGTAGAATGATAGATTAAGGAATTTAATAATTTAAGCCAACTTGTGGAAAACTTAGGAAGAGAGTTAGAAAATATTATGTCACGCATTGGATTTTATTGATAAGTCACCTTTTTGACCAGATAGTCTCAACAGATCACTTCTCAATAGAGGAGTATGTTGCGTGCCATGGCATATGATTAATTCAGATGAATAGATTATTATTAATGTTAACTTAATATAATATTTTCTTATCAAGACAATTTGCAAATAAGATACAGTCACCCGAAGACAAGGCCAGGAAGCAATAAATCTTCCTCTATAATATTTTATTACGCCTTCAGCTCTGCACATTTGGTGACCAAATGTGTAGCCATAGGTGCAAAAATTTCCAAATATTTTTTTTATCGTCCGACGTGCCTTTTTCGGGAATTTTTGAGCCATTTTTTCGTCAAGTAAATAATATTTCTTCCAGCTACATACCTCTTCTAAGAAGGAGTATGTACTGGAAATGTACCTTCACACACAAGCCCTTTGCACAAATTTTTGACCAACGAGAAAAATGGAAAGGAATCGGCCAATTGGAATTATTGACCAATGGGATAAATTAACTAATAACCAAAGGCAACCTAACTCCCACCTATAGGACACTTCCCATTTACTCCTTTTTCTCATGTCACCAGAAAGAATAAAAAATTCAGTCATCTACGAACGCTTGAAGGAAATACCTCCAAAAAACAAAGCTCTTCAAGCAAAATTCTTAACTTAAACATACTTCCCATAGAAAACACCCTGGATATAGACCTCCAAAAGCAATAAGTTGAATTATCTCTTCAGGGAGAGTTAAGAAAAGAGGGTATAGAATATATAAAACGATTTTCTGCCTGCATCACCATTCAGTTAATCGAAAAATACGGGCCCAACCATGATCTAATCTTAACATATAAATCTATAGAAGCTATATCCCTACATAACATAATTAACACACATGATGAAAGAGGGTTGAAATGGAAGACAACAGCCGTTAGACAGCAATATCTATAAGGACAATAAGGAGGCAATCAAAGATTTGAAAAACATCTGCTCCCCGCAAAATAGAGCACCTAAATTCGATATGAACTATTCCAAAGATCCCTCTCTAGTACTAAACAAACCAATTTTTAACAAGGAAGTCATACATGCCATACGCATCGCTAAAACAGGCTCTGCTCCTGGCAGAGATCTGATAAATTACGAAATACTGAAGGAACTCCCTACAAAGGCGGTAGACTGGCTATCAACATTCTTAAACTAGACCCTAGCTTACGGCACAATCCCAGCACAATGGAAAGAACATAATATCTCGCTCATTTCGAAACCCAATGCTAGAGGTTTTAGACCAATAACCATATCATCATGTATATTAAAAATATGTGAAAGAATAATAAACGATAGCCTAAACTGATGGTTAGAACACAACAAATACCTCCCTGATAACTTCAATGGCTTCAGGAGGGGTCGCTCTTGTCACGATTCTATCATAGACTTATTTCTGGAAATCAAAACCGTAAATGTTGAAGGGTTGGTAGCTGGCGTTATACTAGTAGACGTACAAAACGCTTATGTCAATGTCAACATAGAGACACTAATAAAACAAATGATAGTTCTTAGAATTCCACAACATATAATTAAATTTATTTACAATAACACTAAAGAGAAAAAATCTTTGGATATTTAAACAATGAAGAGATCTTTCAAGGGGTATCGGAAAAAGGGCTAGCACAAGGCTCAATTCTTAGCCCTACACTCTTTAATCTATATATTAAAAACATACAAGACTATCTTGATCCGGAGGTCTCTCTCTCAGCGTTTGCAGACGACATTAGAATATCAACAAAGAGCTACTCTTCACACAGAGTCACAAAGATTTTGGAAAAGAATCTACCTAAACTACAGGAAAACCTTAAACATATCAATTTAGAATTATCAATTCCCAAAACCAAATATATGATATTTCCGGGGAAGAAATCGCATGTGGCTGCAAACTCGCGGCACATCCAACTGATCAATGGAAACATATCTAATGTGGACACAGCTAAGTACTTACAATTAGGGGTAACCTGGGAACAAAAACTTAACTGGGAATCACACATCAGTGAGGTTAAAAGAAAAGCTGAAAAACTTAACAATGTACTTAAAACAATCGGCGCTTTCAAATGGGGTGCGCATCCGGAAACAATGTTAAATGTTTATAAATCACTCATAAGAGCTGGGCTGGAATGGGGCAATTACCTTCTTCCAGCGGGTAAACACAAGTCTCTTAACAAATTCAATACAACACAATAGCGCATTGAGAACATGCCTAGGGGAATTGAGAACCACACCAATTAATATTCTACATCATCTCAGCGGTGTTGCAACCATTCTAGGAAGACTCCAAGAATTAACCAAACGGATACTTATCAAACAATGCAGCAAGGCCCATAGCATCATAATTAAAAAACTAAAAACACATGCAATAGCATTAGAATCACTCAGTCATAAGCAAAGACGAGATACGACATCAATTCTGACACACTATTGGCAGATGATTAGAAACCAGGAGAGAAACATAGAAAAGGCCGATATACCAAATACATACGCGATTAGTTATTCAGCCCTATTCAACACTCCGGATGTAAACATCGTGGCTGGCTGCCTCCTCAAAAGAGCGGTGCAACCTGAACGCTCCCTCCAACGTCTTTTAATCCAAGAGTATGCAGACCATATTCCAATATATACCGATGGCTCCTTGAATATTGCCAATAAAGAATGCGGTCTGGGCGTTTTTATAGAAAAGGAGGGTAGAACAAAGGCCCTTAGGCTGAACGCAGGTACCTCCTTCTTTAACGCCGAATCATTAGCAATACTAGAGGCAATCAAACTATCCCAAACTCTACAAAATCAAACTAACTCAGTGATATGTTTGGATCCACTAAGTTGTCTCAAGAAACTCCAACACATAGGTCTAGACTCTAAGATGTCCAATACAATTAAACATATAAGAGAAGAACTGGCCGCAGCAAGGTCAAAGAATCAGACAATCAAACTTCTGTGGATCCCCAGCCACTCAGGCATAGTTGGCAATGACATTATAGACGAAATTGCAGTTTACGCAAGTAAAAAACAGTCGGTCGATCATAACTATATACTGAGACAAAATCTTTTTTCTCTATCATTTTAGACGAATTATATCTGTGAAAAGATTTCACCTGACGCGGCCGTGGTCCATCGGCTGACAGGGTTCTGAGTTTATTTAATTTATTATATTGTTGGACCAATACCTCTATTCATATATTAATTATTATTTGATTATTAGGCTAGCTTATGTCGACAACATTGAGACGATCACAAGGGAGTTCCGTTGCGGACCATAAGAAAGAATTGCAAGACAATAAATAAATTTATCTGGCCAAGTGCTATAAATTTATTCACTTACTTTTGACTGCAATAAGTCCTGGTTCACAATCACTATATTTTATTATAATACAATATATATTTATTATTGACGAATAGAACAACGAGATTCCCCGAGGGCTGACTGCTATCCTCGACAGACGGAGGGACAGTGATCGCTAGTTTTGCTAGCGCATCATAGGCGGTTGTCCGTAACTTATTTTGACAATAAGGTAACGCGAGATTACATAGATGCCGCCTTCGGTAACTAATGGCTAAGATGATTTCCGTCCTGGCGAATTTCGTCGCTTCATTATAACATACTAAATTAACATATAATTGATAAATATTCCTAATTAGTCTATTCCACCACCATATAAATAAGGGAATTGGGTAGCGCTCGAGGGAGTCGAATTGACGTCGAGGAAAGAATTTCTATATTCCTGTCTCAATACAATATTCGGATCTATACCGCAAATTTAAAATAGAGAAAGCACAACATACACACGGATTTATACTTATATACGTGGCAGGATAAGCGGGTAAAGGTATGTGAACATGTTTGTAATTCAGAACAGTTCAAACTGAGACCGTGGTTCTACAGAATGGGTCTCGATAGACATAGAATAGGCATTAAAAACAGATCAAAATCAGGACACACCAGATGTAAGGCTCATCTATTCAGAATGGCTATAATAAATTCCGACTCTTGTTGATGCCGTATCCCTGGGGGACATAGGATTGACGCCCCCGAAGACTAGTCCCGCGGGACTGCGAACGTGAACGCGAGCGCGACCGCGTATGTTGTCTTCGCCTGTTTATGTTTCTACCGGACGATGTTCTTAACTCGGAAATCTCAAGCCGCAGGTTCACTATCTGTTGGAACATCTGCATCATCTGCTGCATCTGTTCCATAATCTTACTCGTCGGCGAAATTACCGCTGCCTCCGAGATACTCACGCGCGGGTTAGATGTTTCCGCGACCGCATCCGCGAGTTCCGCTGCTTTGTCCAGCTCAGCGTCACACTGCGTCGCGAGGATCACCTGCATGTTAACGGGCAGCCGTCCTAGCCATAAGGGTCGGAGTACACTATCAGGTACCGCGGTCCCTACCAAAGAGCGTAGGTAGCGAAGGAATTGGGATGGCTTTCTATCCCCGATGTCCTCACGCTCCAGCAGCCGTCGAGTTTTCTGCTCCTGCATCGAGCTGAGCCTCTTGATAAGCTCTGTTTTGAGCGTACTGTACGCGTTGTGAGGCGGAGGGTTGACGATGATCTCACGCACCTCTTGAGCGAATTTCGGATCCATCGCGCCTACGACGTACCCGAACTTGGTGCTGTCCGTTGTTACGCCTGCTGCTCCAAAACTGGTCTCCACCATGGAAAACCATAGCTCTGGATCCGTAGCGTGGAATGGTGGAATTCTTACTGCTACTCGGTTGATGGAGAGTGCATTCTCGAGCGCGTCTACGAAACCATTCGCGTCGGTGACCTTTCCGTTTGCCATCATTAAACGCGGATTATTGTTCTATTCAGTCTTTACACAAGAATCACTGCACTACGCGTGTTGCACTAGCGAATGAGAGTTAATGTTCGGTAATTTGCGCGCACAAACTGCACTTACTGTATGCGAGAAAAAAAAATCAAAGATATTGTTCAAAATTCCGTGAGTCACTTAATATTCACTCCACAGCTCACTCATGATCGCGGTTGAGATCACGTCGGGATCACCAATTTGTGGGTGAGTGTAGGGAACAGAATGAATTTTGCGCTTGTAGTATGTTTAAATAAAATTTGTTCTTTATTGGAATCAGTACTGGTGAGATGCACGTGTTCTCCGGTCAAGAGGGTGAGAATAACTGACTGTATTGCAAGGCTGGGATTTGGGCGCAGGCTAGGTACATACCTGAGAACACATGGCCAGGGAAAAGAATGCCTAAGAATTAAGGAGAGAACTAGGTACGTGGAAAAGCTAGTAAAAGTGACGGAAACAAAAGGAGTATGGAAAAGTCCCAGCGACTGCGTTGGAGGCCGCGACTTCTGACTGCCAGATCTTATATTGCCCTCGCAGGCCTGCGGGTCGCCGGTCCCAAGTCCAGGTACCAGAGAAGGAAACCGGGAACGGGTAGCGAAATAGTGAAAATTCGAGACCTAGCAAAAATAATAGAAATGTACAGAAAAATAGAAATTATTTACAATTTGAAAAGCTTGACCGGATTGAGTATATACAATCATGTTTGGTGTTTGCAAGTATGTGTGAGAATGTAATGTGTATGTGTGTGTATGTAATATGTATGTGTGTATACACGCGTATCTATGTTAGGATAGCTGGCAGAAGCGTATGTGGAGGTGTACCCCACAATTGTACAGGGTGTCCCAGAACTAAGTGCAAATTTTTTGAGGGGTGATAGCAGAGGTCGAGCCGAGTAATTTCATATACACAACATGTGGTCTCCGAAGCGCCGTTCTCAATATATAACCGGTCAAAAAGTTGCGCTTTGTGCCAGAATATAGGTAACCTGTAAAACTCGCGGAAGACGATTTGCTGTGTTTAAACATATCTCATCGCTATTAGCAATGTTATGATTGTAGTAAAAATAAAATTTTTAGATTTGGTAAGGGCCATAATTCGCATCAACAATCGAACGCGCGTAACAACCAGACTGCTGACCAATGAGTGCTGTGTAATTCCGGTGCAAAGCGCGACTTTTCAAGCGCTCATATTTTGGGAACGGTGCTTCGGAGACCACATGTTGTATATATGAAATAACTCGACTTGACCTCTGCTATCACCCCTCAAAAAATTTGCACTCAGTTCTGGGACACCCTGTATACATCTTCGTCATCGCTTACAATGGCAAAGTTTTGTGTCCATGGCTTGAGATATTCAGCGGTCGTGGTAGTTTCACGAGGACCTTCATGTTCACCTAATTTCACCACAGTGTATCGGTCGTAAGGAAAAATTTTATCAATGCGACAGGGTCCTAAAAACGTAATAGCTAATTTTAATCCTGGCTTCATCTGGGTTCGTTTGATCGCCACGACATCGTCAACGTTATAGAGTTTCGCCTGTTTTCGCTTTCGGCGCGAATGCCTACGGTTCTCCTCCTGGATCTTCTGGATATTCTCCTTGGCTTGCTGTCTTGCTTCATCACGTCGCTCCTGGAATAGGGCGATCTCTTCTTGTTCGATCATTTCGCGATTTTCTACGTTTTCCTTGATCCGCATTCGGGTGCCAAACTTTATCTCGAAAGGTGAGGCGTTTGTATTGCGGCTTGGCGTCACATTCAAATATTTTTGTGCTGTCTATAAGTATTTATGCCATTCGTCTGGTTTAGGTGCTGCTAGTTTTGTTAATAATGGAATTAGCGTGCGGTTCCTCAAAGTTATGTGCGGTGAATGCAGTTCCTTGATCTGAGACAATCTTACGCGGGTTTCCGAAAATTGCTGCCTGTTTCCTCAGACGGTCAATTACTTCGGTTGCACCGGTAGAACGAATAGCGTACCGCCATACAAACTTCGTAAAAGCATCGATGACAGCAAAAATGCAGGTATAATTTTTCCTCGTCGAAGGTAAGGGCCCGAGATGGTTAATGTGGTAGGCATCAAGTGGGACATCTCCCTTATTCACCATATACAGAAATCCCTCTTGTTTTCCCTGCTTTTTCTCCGCCAGGATGCAATCTACGCAATTTCGGATGACCTTCTCGATCTTTGCCTTTGCATCTCGAATCCAATAATCTCTCTTTAAAAGCGACTCGGTCTTACTGGTGGCGAAACGACCTCTCTCGTGTACCTTCCGGATCATTTGCTGTTGCAGGGTACTTGGCAAGACGATGCGTAATTGACCATCGTCACTCTGCTTATAAAGGATACCGCTTCCGAAGACAAATCCTTCCGTTTGGTTGTTCTCAACTGCCTCCAAAATTCTCCGAATATCGGCATCATCTCTTTGCGCTCCTCGAATCTGCGCAATAAGGCCCTTCTCGTCTTCAACCACCAATAAACACGAAGGAAGAGGATTCCGGCTGAGAGCGTCGACATGATTCATTGCCTTTCCCGCACGGTGCTCGATAGAATACTGGAACTCTTCTAGTAGGAGGGCCCATCTCGCTACACGAACACAGAGATCTTTTTTGTTCAATGTCATTACGAATGCCTGACAATCTGTTACAATTTTAAATGAAATGCCTGAGAGGTACACTCGAAATTTCCGTAACGCTTTAACAACTGCGAGGACTTCTAATTCATAGCTCGTATAGCGCGATTCGGCGGGTGTTGTTTTGCCACTAGCATAATATACGGGGTGCATAGCTCCGTCGTCGGTATCGCGTTGTAGTAACATTGCCCCGTATCCATCCATGCAGGCATCGGTGTGTAACTCTGTTTCAGCATCCAGCTTATATAATCTCGATACAGGCTTACTCATTAATATAATTTTGAGGTTTTCACACGCTCGCCTCTCTTGCTCCCCGAAACGGAATTCTACGTTCGACCTCAATAGGTCTGGCAGGGGCCGTGCAATTTTTGAATATCCTGGGACAAACTTTCTAAAATAACCTGTCAGCTTTGGACTTGTTTTGTGTTGGTCGGTAAAGGGAACCTGGATACTGCTTTCGTTTTGAGTTTTGAGGGACGTACGCTACCTTTTTCGATTATGTACCCTAGATATTCAACCTTTGGTTGCAAGAAACAGGACTTCTCCCAATTAATAACGAGCCCATGCCGACTAGCCACGCCCAACACGATTTCTAGGTTCTCGAAACCATCTGCATAGTCCGCCGAGGGTATTATCAAGTCGTCCATGTAAATAAGAGCGATTTTTCCGCGATCAATTTATTGAAAGCAACATTGATAAAACGCTGGAAGACCGCGGGTGAATTATCGAACCCAAATGCCACCCTTAGAAATTCGTATTGCCCATCATCAGGCACGACAAAAGACGTATACTTACGGCTATTCGGTTCCACTTCCACATGGAAGAATCCATTTTTTAAGTCTAAGGTGTTAAAAAGTTGTGCTCCCTGCAACCTATCTAACTGGTCCTCTATTAGGGGCAGTGGATACCTATTCTTTACAATCTTTTTATTGATCTGTCTGTAATCTACGCATAAACGCGTCGCCCCGTTTTTTTTTTTTTTGACCAGCACAACTGGACTTGCGTATTCGGACAAGGACGGTTGGATAATTCCATCTTGGAGCCACTCATTAATCTGGGTATTTACAATTTCTCGCTCTGACACGGAGAGCCGTCTTGGTCGCTCATACACAGGGATGTCGTCTTTAACTACTATAGTCATTCGCACACCTACATTGCATGACCTATTCGGTGTACAATTCTCTTCCATATCACATACCTGCACTTAAGTGCGTCACTTCTACTTTATTTACTTCTCGCATATCACCTGTCAACGGCATATCAGCCTAGTCTATATTTTGTGACGCTACCTTTTGGCTCCCCGCCCTTTACCGGAGAACTCAGGTGCGGGGAAGGCAAGCGCCGCAATAGTGATCACCTACGTACCAATCGTCTTCGGCTATGATGGTATTTACATCGTAACATTGACTCAATCCGTCGACGTGTGTCATTTTTTTCAGCCTTCCGATGTTCCGTAACGAAATCATATTCCTGAAGCGCTCAGCTTCATCTGGCGATCTTCTTATTGATGTCCCTTTTTTCTAGCGCACGCCTCATCGCATCGCAGTCAGTGACTAGTACGAACGGCCTTCCCAGTATGTATACGCGAAACTTCTCCAGCGCCTTCACGACAGCGAGCGTTTCTAATTCAAAACTGTGATAGTGCTTCATCTCGTCAGTCGTCTTTCCGCTGAAAAAGTGTACCGGGTGGAATCGTCCGTCTTCCTGCTTCTGTAATAAAATAGCTCCGAAACCGTGACTACTAGCATCCGTGTGTACTTGTGTCTCTTTCGTTGGGCTAAATATCTTTAACACCGGTTCGCTGGTTGAACTGCTCTTCAGTTTCTCTATTGCCCGGATATGTTCTTCGGTTATCCTGAATATTACTCCTTGCTTCAACAAATCCGTTAATGGTTTAGCTATCAATGAATAATCTTTTACAAAACGTCTAAAATATTGCGTCAGTCCTAAAAATCCCCTTAATTGCCTCTGTGTCTTTGGTATTGGAAATTTACGCACCGCTTCTGTCTTGGCCAGACCTGGTTGAATTTCGTTCCTCGTAATCCGATTTCCCAGATATTCAAGTTTGTCCTTCACGAATGCGCATTTATCGAGACGAATCTGTAGGTTGTATTCCATCATTCTCTGCATTACGCGCTGGATGTATTCTAGGTTCTCTTCTATCGTTTCAGTTGCAATGAGCAAATCGTCCATGTACAACTGCACTTTCCTCGTTCGTATCAGGTCATGGAAAATGTCATTAACTCCCCGTTGGAAGATTGCCGGTGCGTTGGTTAGTCCGAATGGCATCTTCAGGAACTCATACTGGCCGCCTGGTGTTACAAATGAAGTATATTTAATAGAGTCTTCATCCACAGAAACATGGAAATAACCGTTTCTCAAATCAATGGTGGTAAAGTAGGTAGCTTCACTCAAATTGCTAATTAGATCGTCTATATGGGGTAAAGGAAAACTGTCTCGTGCTGTTTGTTTGTTCAGGTGTCTATAATCAATACACATGCGGTATTCACCGGTTTTTTTTTTTACCAATACAATTGGACTGGCATATTCCGAGTTACTCGGTCTAATAATGCCTTCATACAAATAAGTTTCAATAATTTTCTCCACCGCATCCCTTTCATGATGGGCTAGCCTTCGTGGGGCTGCTCTTAGTGGCTTATCAGTTTTGAGTTCAATTTTTAATTTAACTGGGAATTCTCTTACCTCTGTTCCGGGTTTATTCTTATCTGTGCACCCGTAGGCTTGGCTTTGGATTCGTATTTTCTGCGCTGTTGTAAGCCGCGATCCCATATCTAGTTTCTGTTTCTCCGGTTCTGTTGGTTCTACTTCCACGTTCATAATCATCATGACCTCTTCCTCGCAACTCTCCCGTGCTGTAAATGTTATTTCTTTTCCCTTCACAGTCCAATCAACCGAATCTAAGAAGGCTTGCCCCAATACCATATCGACGTTGAATGAATTATCTGGTACGACGGTAGCTAGAATGCTAAAGGTCGAATTATCAATGGTGCCTTCATACTCTAGCGCTTGGGTGCTCGACGTGTGCGAGTCTCCAAACCCTCTCAATACTCTTGGCTGATTTGTGACATTATGAATTAATACTTGGGGTATACAACAGTTTTTAATTAGATTCAGAGTACTACCTGTGTCGATAAGGGCGGACAATGTGCCTCCTTGTACCTCAATTGTTTTATAATACCGTGATATGTTGCTTGGATAGTCCAACGTTTGAATGTTCATAACCGCTGGTTTCTGTGTTGTTTCTATTGATGCTGCGTTGGTGCACAATCGAGAGATGTGTCCTACTTTATTACATTTGAAGCACGTTGGTGGTGCTCGTTCGATGCCCTTGCTATTCCTAAAGTAACATTTGTCGCTACTGTGTCCTTCTTTTTTGCATATGTCGCACCTATTTGCTGACTTCTTCGTTTCATCCTTGGTATTCTTAATGTCTTTTCCGTTTTCATTATCCTTGTGTTTGTCCCATTCTGCCATTTCATTCGATAAAAGTCTCATATCTTGGAATAAAGACGCTGCGTTCTAACAGTAAAATTATCGATTCCTCTGATTACGTGTGCCACCACTTCAACGTCTTTCAGTCGAGCTCGTTTTGCTAAATTTAATTTGTCGAGGTAATAATCCTCCAGTCTTTCTCCTCGTCTCCATCTTCGTGCTTTTAATTTTTCGATCAGTCTTACTGGATCCTGGTCTTCTCCAAACATTTCTTTCAATTCTAACCGAATGGTCCTCCAGTCTTTGCTGCAACCATCCTCTTGTGTCTCGTACCATTTTCGCACTCCGTCTGTGAATTTATTAGTGGCTAAGATTTTAATAGTGTCGTCCGTAAGATTATATAGTAGCTGTAATTCATCTACTCGTCTGAGCCACATGTCTAAGCTCATAGCCTCATTTTCCTTATTTCCAAACGAAGGCACTTGTGATGCTATTTCGGCATACGGTATTCTCGATCTCGTAGGCCCCTCTGCGTTATTTAGTTGACTGTTTTCTGGGGTTTGACCTTGACGGTTAATGGTTTCTCTTAACTTTACAATTTCTTTGTCCCGTTCACCCACTATCTGCATCATCTGCGCCAATTGCGTCATCATATTGTCCAATACCCGCTGATATTAAGCGCGTTCCGCTCGGAACTCTCCCAATAGTTCAGCCTGGTCCGCACTCATGGTTTGAAAATAAATTTAAATTTTCGTCAATATAAAAGATCCTCACTTTTATATGATGAAGATATATTCTTCTTTTACAAAACTTGTTGCTCCGTCGCTGGTTTTCCGCCACGTTTATTTTGATCGCAGTTGATCCACTTCGTGGTCACAGGGATAACTATCGCCGGTTCGTATTTGTAAACATTAACGGTCACAGGGAATTCGTTTCCGCCGTCGCCAATTTTCGAATCACCTCGCCAAGATGGTAGTTTCGTCTTCTTCACTTATTCCGCCACGTTTTCTCACACGCGGTCACAGGGAAAAATCTATTGTTTTATGCCCTTTTTTTTTCTTTTCTTTTTTTTTCTTCACACTTACGCTATTCTTCGCCACGCTTCTCTTGTGCGCGATCACAGGAAGACAGCTCGCACAATACACGTGATATAATTTATCCCACTTCTGAATTCTGTAGGGAACCTCTTTATTTAAGGGGGTATTCTAGTGTAGAGACATGAATTTCGCCCGGTTTTTGAAGCGCTGTATAAAGGAAACAAAAAATATTTTTACAATCAATTTTTTTATCATTTGTTTATTGATTTGTTGTTCATACATAAAAAAATTAATAAAAAAATTAAAATTAACAAAGTTACAAGCAGTCAAAGTGGGGGGGTCTAAATAAAAGAGGGTGTCCTGGCGTGCATCCTACCAACCCTCCTGGTGATCTGAAAAACAAAAACCAGACGGATTCTTAATTATTATAGATGTCGCTATCGTTTCACTCTTGGATAAGTTAAAAAAAAACTTTTTTACAAAATGGCGGCAGCTTGAAAAAAAAAAATTTCTTGTTGCATATTTTTTAACAATTCCGAATTTTTTAAAAATACTAAATGAGAAGTTATATTTTTGGGCAAGGACCACACGATGAAGAGATGTATAAAGAACATCCTCTCCAAATTTGAAGTAAATCGGTCTATTAGAACTCGATATATCCTTACCGCCAGCTCGAAAAAAGTAGTTTCGAGAAAAACGCGTTCAAAGTTTTGAGACAAGTTTTCGACAATTTTACTTACAGAATGATACAGAATACTTACATATTTTTAATCAGCGATTCCTGCTCCATATAAAAATCCTTCCTCTACTTCAAAATACTCATTCTCCGATGTTCTCTGATGAAGACGAGCAGTTCTACCCTCCTTTGACGCCTCTGAAGTCCGGAATTCCGAGCGCTCGATACGCGCTTCGTCCCGTCTCGCTGCAAAAGCATTAGCTTCTGGGCCAATCGTGATTCCCATCACAGCTAAGATTTTTAATATGGGTATATAACCTTCATTAAAAATACTAACTGCGAAGAAAGTGGCAATTTCAATCGTCTTCAGTCCAGCGTGAATGTGCTTCGGAGCAAAAGTCCAAATCAATGAATTCAACGATTCGTTATTATTTTGGGTTTCAGAACCCAAACATCGTTCCAATAAAGAATCAGCTGATAAACTTTGATAAATTGGTTTTATTACTTGTATAACGTTATCATTTAGAGGAGGATTTTTGTGGTCAAATTCGTCAATAGTGCCGTCTTCTACTGCTTTCTGATACTTGCACCAACTAGGTGAACAATTCATGTGTTGAGGATTTTCGTTAGTTGAAATTTTATGAAAGTAGGTTGCCCACACATCTCTCTTCATGTCTTCAACAGAATTTGGATTTCGACGAATCGCCAAACCATAATATAAAGATAATTCATTGATTAGCTTATCAGTGAGTTTACCAGCGCTTTTGCCACCAATACCTTTATTATCTTTTTTGGCTTTACGTAACCGTGAACCCATGCGTTTCTGAACGTGCCCAACACACTCCTTTTTTTCTACTACCGGATTATCATTGTAGGGGTTAATATCAAGAATGCCTTTGAAAGTTTTTGAGTCACCATCTCCGATATATCGGATATATTTGGCATTATGCTTGGTTTCCGATCTCCCAAACATTTCAACAATCGCATCAACTTCCATTTTTCCAGCGCTTCCTTTATGATTTATGGTACATACTTCTTCATGCTCTTCATACCAATCTCGATAAGCTTCGATGTCATCATTTTTTTTGTGTTTCCATAGATTACACCCTTGACAAAAACTTAATTTTACTATCGTATCAACAACTTTTTTACTGTACTTGCCGATGAGCGTAGTATCACCAAAGAGAGAATTGAAGCCTCGTTTTTTCCACGTGCCATCGCCGGAAACAGTCAAATGATTAGGATTAGCGTGAGGATCAGACTCTAATATTAATTCCTCTTCTTCTCTTACGGCTTTGGAGATAATTTGATCGTAAACTGCTGAAGCGGCCGTGTATAAATTGTCAAGACAACTGTAGTATGTACCAATAGTCAAGCCTTGACAAATGTCCATCATACTACAAAATATGTTTATACCTTCCCTTCCAACTCCTAGCAATCTCATAGCTGCCACAATTCTTCGATTTACTTCGAATGCTTTATTTATAAAGGGCGATGATTGAATATATCGTACTTGCTCACACTCACATTGTAAAGCAATTTTAAACCCTAACCCACGAGCAGCTGTACGACTAAATTTTATCTCTTTGTTACATGTAGAGCACAGGATCAATGTTGAAAGCATGGTAAAAACAGAAAAAAATTCTAGAATACAATAACCGTAATTGTTATTAATTATAACTTCCTCATCCTGCGAATTTTTTAATTTTGCTGCAGATGCACTAGTGAAACTGATTTCTTCTTCTACAGTAACTTGATTACCTGAAAATCTCCTTTTTTTTGATCTGCATGGCCGTGCAGAACTGAATTTCGAAGATTTTCTATCCATTTTACAAAATTTACAAAATAATTATCACTTCAAAAATAAACACGTTGTCAGAGCTAGCACTTCCACTCAGTATAAAGGTTGCCACAAAAGTAACTTAAAATGAAACTAAAGGACAATATTCAAACACAGGCAGTTTCTATGACCTTCAATTAAATATAGATTTAAAAGGAATACAATACAATAGAAAAGGACATTCATAAGTAAGGGGCTCGGGAACGCCCAGCGTCTTTTGTCAACTTGTAGCAATCGGACCGGAGCCGAGCCACGTCACTAAAACGGCTATAACTTGTGAAATAATAGGAATATTGAAAAATCCTTTTAAACGCATATTCTTGAATATCTAAACTTTGGAAATATGAAAAAAAAAATTTTGATTTTTTCAAAATTCTACACTAGAATACCCCCTTAAGATAACTCGGATTTTTATGTGTGCTTATATGTATGTCGGGATTGTTCGTGGACTTGTGGAAATCACATGTATTGAAATTAATTACGCTAATCAAAGATTCTATTACTACTTGTTTATTTCGAATATCAAACACGTCTGTCTTTCGTCACATTTCGTTCCCTACTACTTGATCGGCTATCCTACTAATCACCGGTCAAGGTCCTAGCTATATTATCCTATGTTGCCAATACTATAGGCGGTTGCCTACAACGTAATATTTATAATAAAAGTATTACTGTAATACCTTTAAAATATTTATAATAAATGTATTACTGTAATACCAAGAAAATATGACTGCAGCTGCAACTGTTCGGTTCCAGATATTCTGACCCTCGAGCGGCCCTCGGCCGCTGCACGCGAACAATAGGGTTCCGGAGCAGGTAAGAAATACAAAGGGTATATATTGCCGATCATCAGACCACAAGGACATCAGTTGCTTCTGAACTCTTGATCGAGTGACGTGAATATTGTGAGAATATTGTGAAAAATATCAAGTCTTTCGAAAATGTCAGATAGTAAAATTGAACCTGTGCCTGCAACATCGGTGGAAGAAGAACAGGAAACTGACGCTGATAGCCTCCACAGCCAAGCATCGAAGAAACGGTTAAAGACGGCGCTGGATTATTGTTCACAGCTTTTGGTTGAAGACGATCTGATCTCATCAGAAAGTTCCGCGGTCATAACCGACGAACACATTCAAATGGCTAGCAAAATACGCGAAGAAATAGTGGACATTTTATCCGAGCATACGTTTGTGGCCGATGAAGACTTGATTTGGTCCGACGAAATCGACGAAGAAGGTGCATTTGAAGAAGTCGAAGGTGAAATTTCGTCAGACGATGACTACGAACCGGAGGAAAAAAAAAAGAGACAAGATCCAGAGTACATTTCACTGGATTACAAAATAATGGTGGTTAATCTTGCAAAACAACACCCGAATTGGACTTTGAAAAGTCTACAAACGAAAGGAGCACATCGCTTGAAGTATATGCGAGATTGACAAGTTTGGGAAGACCATATTAAACAGGGTGGAACCCGGAAGGATAAATCTTTCTGCATGTAATATATTGAATATTTCGTCCCTTAGTTCAATTGCGTCTTCAATTGTTTCGGCACCGGTCAAAAGATCGTCTACATAGAAATCTCTTTTTAGTATTTCCGCGGCCTTCGGGAACCTGTGTCCCTCGTCGTCCGCAAGTCTATGCAGGCATTTGGTTGCCAGGTAAGGAGCGGGTGCTAATCCGAATGTGACCGTGTTCAATTCATAAGTCGTGGGCGTGTGCGATTCTTCGTCGTACCACAAGACCCTCTGGTACTTGCGGTCTTCTTCGCGAACCAGTACCTGTCTGTACATCTTCTCGATGTCTCCGGTAAATACGTACTGATGTGTACGAAAACGAAGTAGGATTGATACTATGTCGTCCTGGATCGTAGGACCTACCAATAATGCGTCATTGAGTGAGATGCCTGTGGTTGAATGCGCTGATCCATCGAAGACCACTCGAACCTTTGTTGTCTGGCTGCTGGGCTTGATGACAGCGTGATGTGGTAGATAAAATCCTTCGTGGAGGTCTCCGCTAGCCTTTCGCATGTGCCCCAATGTTTTGTACTCGTTGATGACTTGAATATATTGTTTCTTTAATTCCGGATCCTTTTTGAATTTTCTTATGAGAGAATCTAGTCTTTTCAAGGCCAACTGGTGGGATTCTCCCAATTGTTCGCGCTTATCATTGAAGGGTAAAGCAACGACGTATTGACCATTGTCCTTTCTGGTCGTGTGATCATAAAAATGATTTTCGCAGTTTATTTCTTCCATCGAGTGATGGTTGTTGGCGGAATATTCTTCTATTTTCCAAAAGGCTGTCATATCGTTTAGTATGTTTGTTACATGACAAGCTGTTTCTTCGTAATCTTTCACCTGATAGGCTGACTTAGGGTTTCTGGCTACTCTCGCGTTTCCTCCTATAACCCATCCGAATAATGTCTTTTGTAGATATGACTCTGGCTCGCTGTCCCTTGAAAGTTTAACTTGTCCGATGCATAACAAGGACAATGCTACACCTGTTCCTATCAGCATTTGAACTGGAACGGGTTTGTGAAATTCGGGATCAGCTAGAGGTACGTTCGGCGGTATTTTTATGGACCTACGATCAATTTGAAGGCTAGGTACATTACTTGAGATGCGAGGCACCGTCAGGAACGTAAGTGTTTTCAGGTAGCTGTTGCACCGTGATTGTATGGTCGCCCTGACGTATCCCTTTGTGGTTGTCGATGCATTGTTTAAGGCTCCTATGTTTATTGGGTATTCTGTCATGGTTAGACCTAAGGTGGCGGCGAAGTTTTGGGTCATAAAATTGTCCATGGAGCAGGTATCAATTAGCGTACGGCATGAAATCAGGTCTCCGCAAGAGTTTTTCACGTGGATGCTAGCTGTTACCATCAGTGAGCTCATTCGTGTATTAATTACGAATAACTGCCTGTTTGCGGGTAGAATTTCAGCCGATTCCGATTCTAGTCATGCCTCTGATTGTGAAGATCCACCAGGCATGGCCAAGTGTAACAGGGTATAGTGTAAGCGGCTGCAGATCTTACATCTTTTCCCATATCTGCAAGCTTTTGTCTTATGATTGGCTCTGAGACAGTTGAGACAGAGTCCTGCGTCTTGGACAAGCTTTATTCTTCCTTCGGGTGTGATGTCCTTTAATTTAGGACAATATGACGGAGTATGTGCCTCCTTGCATAAGGTGCACTCTACCGTTTGATACGAAGAAGTCCCGGCCGTGGCTGGGGCCAGGTATGTCTGCCGTTGTCCGTTGCGGGGCTTATTATTCCCCTTTGTCTTGTCTTGTCTTGACAAGTGTTTTGGGTCCTTATTATTAGAGTCAGGACCTCTAGTATCTGAACAACTAGCTCTTTTATCCAAGAATTCTAGTAGCGATGTATATGGCGGCATTTTATTATCAGTGAGCGTTAACTCCCACTGATATGCTGTTCCTTTCCCGATTTTTGATAAAAGCAGACAAATTATACAAGTATCCCAACCGCTTACTACATGTCCCAGATTCTTCAGGGATCGTAGCTGCTGCCTGAAGGTGACTACGAGGTCATCTAGTGTTTCGGCTGTGTCTTTCTGCAGGGCGGGATAGTCTCGTAGGATGGACCAGTGTCGTATTATTGCCTTTCGATCATTGTCGTATTTTGCGGTGAGCAACTCCCAAGCGTCCTGATAGCTACTCTCCGTTGTTTCCAATGATTCGATGATTCTGCTTGCCTTTCCCAACAGAGCAGATTGTAGGTACTCTAGTTTGTCTGACAAAGTTAAGTTCTCGTTTTTATCCACCATGGAAAGGAATCGCGATTTGAACGAAGGCCATGCCTCTATTTGACCGTCAAATGTCGGTGGATTCAAATCGGGTAATTTTCGCGTAGGTACCCGCGGTGGCACAGCTGTTATGACTTCCGTTGCATTGATCTGCGGATTAATTGGTAGTGGAGTTGACCGTTCACTGCTTTCGCTTGTAATACCTGCTGCTGTGGCTGCTCTTCTAAGAAGTGCTCTGGCCTTTGCCACTCCGTCGTAATAGCTTTCTTCGATTTCGATCCGCCTTTCAAGATGATTTTTATCGGGTTCTTCTAGCTCTAAGGTATTCTGCAGATCTTTCAACTCTTGAAAATAGTTAGTCATGGCTTTTAGGCGGGCTTGAATTCTATCGTAATCTGGATCATCTTTCTGTTGCATTAGAAAATTATTAAATACCGTTATTTGTGTCTTGATGGTTGTTCGTCGCTGTAGGCAACCTTTGATTGTTCTTGCCATTTCTTCTCCAGACATGGTGATTTTACGGGAACTGTTCGATTATTTCGTCTTTTCAATGACGCGGATTATTCAGTTCGTTTCGCGAACTTCTTTTGCGTAGTTCTGATTGAAGAACTCGATTCTGCAGCGTACTGGGTTTACAAGCAAACTGCTCGTTCGATTCTGTTCTTGTAAGGAACGTATGTACGTACTTAATGTACTTGTTTATTTGGAGTTCTGTTAGCGAACCCAATTTCTGCCGTCACTGCTGGTTTATCTCGTTCTTGTAAGGAACGGATTTTACGTAATTCGTTTGGTGAACTCGTGGTTTCTGCAGTGAAATGCTGGTTTAATCAATTTTATTTTGATTACTGTAACGTATTACAGGAGTCTGTCCACTTTATTGTCTTGCTTTAACTTGAATGTCATTGATCGTTTTCAACACTTGTATCACTTCACTGAACTTATTCACAGGTCGTGGATCCGGCTCGAAGGACCAAAATGTTACGTATCACACGCAGACACCGCCGTTGTGTGACTAGTTGAAAAAAGGAGTGATTTTTATGCTGTATGAATGAATGAATGTCTGTACTAATGCAAATATGTTGATAAATTCTGTATATTTCTTTATTAACACTTAACACTAGATACAAGTTAAATTGCTTAATGGATCCCGAAGAAGTGATTTTGTGTATATGTTTAAGGTTGAAAAAGGGTTTAGAATGATTCGACAAGTTAAAGTAAATGTTTTGAATTTTTAATATTGCTTGAAGAGCTTAGTTTTGTTTTTAGAGGTGTTTCTCCCAAGCGTTCGTAGATGACTGATTCTAAGTTGATTTTCGATTTTAGTTGTCGACTCAAAAAAAAGACGGAAAGGGGAATTGCCCTGAAGGTGGGAGTTCGCTTGCCCTTAAGTTTTTGGTGAAATTCTCTTATTGGTCAAAAATTCCAATTGGCAGAGTCCTTTTTTTCTTATTTCTTGATTGGTCGACAATTTGTTAAAAGTGGCTTGTACGTATATACACATTTCCGGTATACACTCTTTCTTAGAAGATGTATATAGTTAGAAGTTTTATTACTCAGGTGTAGGAACAAAGAGTCGGGAATTCCCAAAAAATGACTGTTGGACACTAATAAAAAGCATGTGGGAATTTTGAGTTTATGGCTGCACATTTGGTCGCCAAATGTGCTGTACTGAAGCAGTAAAAGCTACAACAAAAGAATTTATAACCCTTGTGTCCTGTCTTTGGGCGATTGCATCCCTTTTGCTAACTTGTATGAATGTAATAGTATATTACTCTACAAGGGCAGAAAGTTTGAGATTCCTGCACTGCGCGCTGTGATGCCCTCGGCTTCGCCTCGGGCATTATGGCGCGCAGTGCAGGGCTCTCAAACTTTCTGCCCGTGTAGAGTATACTATTTTTCTTTATCCACGGCCGTAAGTAAGTGCTTGCTGCCTCATTCTAGTTTTTTTCTGCGCACTAGAGCAGTGCGCATGCGCGCCCCTACCGAAGCATAAATGTTAGACTTTCGGCCCCGTAATCGAGGCAGCAAGCACGTACTTTCGGCCGTGGATAAAGAAAAAATATTATATTAAATTGACGTTAATAATTCAATCGTTTTAATCAGTTGCCATGGTACGCAACACATGTAACTGTAAAAATGCAGCGTTTATAACGTGTGCAAGGTGCAAACACAATTACTGCTTCCCCTGTTTTTATGATGAATATCACCCTAGCACATGCGGTTTATCAAATGAATAATAATAAAGTTACCTAGTTTTATATACGAAGTCTTCATGTACGCTTTATTGTTAATTACAATCCCTCCCTGGAAGGATATTCGCGAACCCAAATTTTCAATGATTATGCACCTGTTCAAATAAAGACACTTTCTGCTTTTTGTAGAAATATGAGTGAATACGACATATTAGACATTATTTCATTTTATTTGCGACGTAAATAACGTAAAAATCGAAAAAAACGAAAAAAAAAAAGTCCACGCACGCGGAATCGAACCCACGTGTTAACTCAAAACGCTTTTCTACTACCCATAAAATGTTTAAACAATAATATTTGCAAAACGCTTGGCTATCTAGCGCTATCGCTTGGCTCACTTTTAGTTCTAGTCGAGCCCTAAATATACTGTAAATTTGGTCGAAATGGTGAAATCGGAGGGGTCGGGATTATCAGAGGATTGACAGGCGATGGTAATAACGACTCGAGCGAATCAACTTAACAAATTCACAATTTTTATTGGTCACGGGGACACGAAATCACTTACGCGAGGTAATGAACACCCCTCGGGGGTATGCGTGGTCGAGGACCGTGTAAAGGCGGCCTCGCCACTGGGATAAATCCCCCGGATAGAAATACAAAAAAATTACACTTACGGACTAATAAAACGAATTAAGAAACAAAAGCTTACTGATAAAAAGAGAATAAAATCTACGCCCCCTTGGAGCCACGATAAAATATAATTTCAGAAAAAAAAAACACAATTAAAAGACACAGAAAAAAAAATAAGGCTAACTCCAACGTAGCAACAATAAAAAGAAATAAATAAATAAATAAATAGAAACTAAAACCCTCACACGTGGAGCGACAATTAAAATAGAATAAATACTGACTCTAATATGACAACCAATAAATAATAAAATAAAACAATATACAATTAAATCCCTAGATATTCCGCTAATGGACTCTGCCGTCTCTCGAATGTCTCCCTCACTCTAACAAAGACACCCGTAATCAAAATAGCGAGGGTGACCGTGGCCCACGTTCACTTGAACGCTAACCGGCCATTGCGCCGTTACAAGAACGCGAAGTTTATACACTTAGAATTTTTCCCTGCGGGGAAACTCAAATTTTCTAGGCACAGCCCGTATAAACTATATCCAACAACTATTCTCAACAATAATTTACCACTTCTCGGGAAACACTGGCTGCGGCCTGCCACGTCGGAGATCGGTGATATCAGACCCACCTCGGATAATAAAATCGCCTCGTGGCGTGATCGAGCGATCGACAAAAATGGCTATTGCCCACAATGGGTGCTGACTCTAATTAGGGCTGAGTAATTAGAACTCACCACTTTCCAGCCACGCGCAAAATAATACTGCCTCTCGTTTGACGTCCATTTTTGTCCCCTTGGCACCCACACCTCAACAATAGACGAACTCAAAGAACTTGGGGCGACCACACAGGTTCTTATTGTTAGTTACACCATCTCCCTCACGGGAATCTAGCCTACGGCAGAGTGACGAGACAGCGTGTCTCCGCCAATATTCTCCATATCTTCCCCTTCTTATCCGGGCTTAATTTAAAGACAGCGGCGCTATCCGCAATTTCGGAAAAAGGGGAGGACGATCGTGTGCCTGGTTACCGGCGCTCGGGCGCTGCGGTGTCTTCGCGGTGGTGCGTAGCTGGTGGTCGAGCCTACAGCGTTGTCAGCACCTGTAATTCCTTATCAGAATCCCAAAATTCGGGGCGGACCGCGGTTCGCTGGCTCTTGGTGACGGCGGGACTCACATCCGCCGTCGATCTCCCGCGTTGCTGAGTGCCCTCGGCACTCCCCCGCGTCCGTGCAGCCTCCGCTGGCTCTCCAGAGATCGGTCTCTCGCTGTGACCTGTCCTCCAAATTCCTGGCCTTCGTTGGTGGCCCTCGGCCTCGTCCGTCCGTCCGTGGTACATGTCAGAGAAGTGGGGGATCGGAGGATCGAAATAAACGAATTACTAAAAAGTTCAGGTGTCCAGGTCGGTCACGGTCGCCTCTCGAAGCATTTTTCCAAGCCTCGAGGCTATTTTCCCGCAGGAAACCTAACTGGCCCTACCTAACTAAGGTTCGCTAACGGTTCGGGATCTCTTGTGACGGCAGATAAAATCTGCAACGTCACAATTTATAGTTGAACAGTTGGTAGGTTGATTCACCGTGATTTCGCCTTCTTTAATGGTGATCTCAACGGAATTCAAAAAGTCTGAGCCGATCAAAAGATTGTGTTGCATCAGTCCATCTGCGACAACGTACACCACAACCGGGTATGTGTTTCCATCTATAGTCATTGCTCCACAAAACTGTCCTAATGTTCTGTTGTTTTCAGAGCCTACGCCTCGAAACTCTATTGCAGCCCTATTTAACTGTGGTGTCCCTATTTTTACATACTGTTCCGCGCGCAGCGCATGAGGCATATATCGCTACCCGTATCAAACAATGCGACTATATCATGTCCGGCTATATTTACGGTTTTACAACATTTTTCACACCTCAATAGAGTATTAGTACATTAGGGTGGTCGTTAATATAGCTATTTCGGAATTCGATTCATTCATACCCTTCATTCGAAAGTAAAAAAAAAAAGAAATTTGGACCCCAAATTGAACCCTTTATCTCAACTAGAAAGGGTGCCTGTAAAGGCTTACTTTTTTGTATTGATTTTCCATTACTTTCAGCTACTTTTTTGTTAAATAAACATTTCGGCACCTCTTAAACGGCTTAAAGTCCATCGATCATACAGATCGTTTATATATACATACAAATACGTGGAAAAATATCGGTAAAGCTTAAAGCCTTGAGTTAATTATTCGCTAATATCTTGCGGTATCGTGCTTCGGTAAAACTCATCGGTTTTATGTAGCTTGCAAGATCATCCATAACCTCGAAGTTTATATAAACAGAGAAATAAAGTCTTTTTGTCCAGTTTATCGAGTTTCGTAATTTTTTCCCCTAGATAGACGATAATTTTGTCCTGAATTGGTGAACTGAGATACGTGCATTCCGTTCAAAGTCAATTATGGCCGAATGACTTCGAAAGTACGAGAGATAACTCAATTTTTATGAAAACCTTTTTGTAGCTCACATTTTGCTCTATGAAAAAAATTTCGGAAGAAATTTCACTCTTTATCTCCATTCAGGAGATATTAGCCAATAATTAACTCAAGGCGAAATGCACTTATTCTACTTTACCATTTCACTACAGAAATACAAGTTATACTGAGCTATACTGAGTAGTTGAAGCTTTACCGATATTTTTTCACATATTTGTATGTATTGTAGCGCGATCTTCGTCCCTCCAAAGGGAGAAAAAAGGACGCGTCCCGACGTTACCCTACGGCGCTCTTCCTTAGACACCTTCCCTCTTAATTGATCCGAAATGCCAAAACTAAGCCTCAAAAATACACGAATACAGACCGTTGGGCGCCAGACACACTTCGCGTCACTTATTTTTCAAAGCACAAAAAAATACAAATTCCTATAGAACAAATTTCCAAAACAACTCAATATAAGGATCAATTAAATAGTGTTCTAAGGCGTTGCGATGGATATGCTCGGCTAGATCACCCCGCGCATCAGATGCTGTGGTAGAGGGGCAGGGTTACCATTTTATTACTCAAGATGTTTTAATATCAGCTGTGCATAAATAATTAATAATTAAACACACAGTTCAGGTATTAACAATATGGTGCTTTAATGCAAATTGTTTGTCAGAGCTTATTAGAAAATCATGATTTACAAAGCATGGCTCTTTGGCCAAACTCGAAGAACAAATAAGCAATTGTGTTTCTAAATTCGCGCTGCGAAATGAGCGTGTACCGATTGGTGCCGATGTATTTTACGCATGACTTTGCGAATTTGATTGGTGCCGTTACATTTTGCGTGTGTGCCGATCAGACTTTGCGAAATGTGTGAATTGTGCCGCTGAACGCTGATGACATTTTATTCGTTTGCTGATTAGTTGCTTTTAAACTTGCGTTTAAGTTGGTTATAACAAAGCGAATAAGTATGAATATGACGTTGACAATAACCAATATTATCAATTCACATTTGATTTACAAAATGACACACGCGTCGGCGCGAGTGTCGATATATTTATAATAAAAATCACATTTTCAGAAATTTAATTTAATAACTTGTGAACATGGATGCTGAGAATGTCAAAAAACATCATTTCTCAGTTGAACCTGACACAGTAGGTTAACCGTATAAATTTGTTAAAGTCTGGTAAGGCTATATCAAACTTTGGTACAACGCCTCGAATAATTAATTTTTTCTATATCATTGTAATTTAATTTTACAGCACTGTTAGTGAATGATTTCAAAATTATGTTAAAACGCGAGAAATTTGCTATACACGTTGGTTATACGGTGTACGACACTTTGACAGATCTTTGAAATCCGGCCATTTTCATTTGATCATTAATGTGATGTTCATTGGTAACTTTGGAATAAAATTCTACTTCTGAAACGCAGGAGCAGGTGCCGACTCATTGCAAAATAAGTGAATTGAGAGAAACTTGAATACTGCGATATACCCCTGTTGTTTGAATCGCTCAATTGTTTGCGTCTTTGACAGCTCACAGAAATCTTTGAAAGATTGCAGAGAATATTTTTTGTAATTTAACACTAAACAGATTGTAGTGTCCAAAATACGCGTTATTTGTAACGACAAGTCTGCTATATCCGAAGATTGACATCTTATGGTAAGTAAAATATTCCTCTCAGTAATTAAAATATTTTCAATGAAAATATGTTCAATTTCAATTCGTTCTCTCTTTGAATAGCTCGACTTCCGCTGTTTTCCGTTCAATTCATATTGAAGAGTCAAGATTGATGTCTTGTGGTAAGCAAAATTTTTATTTATTTCACTATAGTTTTAATACCGTGGCAAATACATTAAAGTCCTTATTTAATTCTGCAGATTAAAACCGTTTTAATATTTTCCTTTTTAGGTGTGTAAATTGAATAGTGGACACAACGCCACAAGTTCGGTGTGTCACCACACCTGAGCTTGTTAGACCCGCCCCAAATTTGGTGTGTGACCACACCATTTTTGACGAAAGATTTCGAATTTCAAAGAGTACTGAGATAATAAGAATGATTTAACAAAGACCATGATGATGATTCCAAAGATTATGACGAAAACAATGACTTGTTTTTATGACTGATATTTAAGGTTGTTTTAACCTTTTAAAGCCCAGTCAAAGGCGTTCATTCTTGTGGCATGATATTTTTAGATTTCTACAGAAAATGGGCTGTCGTAAAATTTTCGAAACGTTAAATGAAGCAAATATGAAAAAAATTCGTCTACAGTCGCAGTATGAATACCAGATCCGTAAAAATAAATTGTCAAATAGAACTACCATAAGGGATGTCTATAAAGCGTCTAAAAGCGTCGTACATGGATCAGAGAGTTACAACAATAATATAATCATCATCACGCAAGGGTAATTTCACCAAGGTGAAGAGCGATTTTCATCATCCAGCAGAGGTATGCCAATGCTGCAGTTTCAATCGCTATGTCTGCTGTAAAACCGGTTAATCTTTGGACCGATGATATAATTGATAGTGTATTGATATGCGGAGACAAATTATACATTGACAGTATGGCAAGCCGTAAAAATGTGCATTAGGATGAGGATTATGTAAATTACTTGGCAGTTTCAGACTTCAAGACGGATTTTAGAGTTTTATCGAAAAATTGTCATTTGACATTTGACGTCGTGATTTTTGGGCATACAATCAACGATAATACCAATATTGGTATGCCTAATTTGAAAAAACGGATTACATCGCTTGTTCAGTGAACCAAATTCTGGAATTCTAACATGTAATGGAATTTCCGTTGCAGTAGGCAAGTACAATGATCAATTTTGGTTATTTGATTCTCATTCAAGAGGACTGGATGGTAGAGCAGCGTGTTCAGGAAGGGCTTGTTTCATAATGTTCGCATCCATCGACTCACTGTGGAAAATACTTATTGAAAACATTCCTATAACGACGGACAGAGCTGGAAACTGCAGTACGATTTAACGTATACTCACGTGAATATCACTGATGATGCCAAAACCAGTAATCAGTCAATGATAATGGTTATTAACGCGAAATATAAGAATTCGATTAAAAATAAACTCAATCATCCAGCATTTGAAGGTACTCACAATGGAATACAAGTTTTTGAGTATCAAAAACGAGTGGTTGAAATGGGTTCAAATATAAGTATATCTCTCTCGGAAAGCCAAATCGAAGGTCCGAGTAACATTGAAAATTCTCACATTATTCACAGTTTTGCAGAACGAGTAGAAACTAATAATGTTCATACCGGAAGCAATTTAATTAATAATCATTTTGCCAATTTTGAGAACCAAGTTGAAAGAATTAGTACTGACTATGTAGAATACAGATAACAATCTCGCGCACATCAAAGATTACACGTCGATTTGCGAAATGATGATACAAGTAGATTAAACGAACTCGAATAGCATTACATTGGTCCAATGAACGTGTTGTGTGGTAAGTGTTCTGCTAAACATTTTGCGGTTGAAAGGGTATCAAATAAAAAAACTTTCAATGATTGTTGTTCACATGGAGACGTGGTCCTCGAGCAAATACCGAATCCGCCAAATGAATTACGAGAGTTATTTTAAAATCGCCATGTTAAATCAAGACAGTTTTTCGAAAGGTTCAGAAGTTATAATAGTTCGGTTTGTTTTGCTTCGTTCAACGCTAACTTGGTTAACTTTAGAGAAACACGTAATGGGCCATATTGTTTCAAAATTCATGGACAGATATATTATCAAGTAAATACTGCGCTATATCCCGCAGTGAATGACACTCCAAGTTATAGTCAGCTTTTTATTGTAGATGCGAATGAAGACTATACAGAAACAATGCGTTGGACTGCGGATTATTGCATATTATTGATCGATTAATACGTGAACACAATGTGTTCGCCAAATCTTATCAGATGATGGGTGATGAAATGGAAAACCAACAAAGATCAGCAATCGAAAAAAACGAGATCTTACCGGAATTGCAATTATTATTCACGCTCAAGCCGGGAATGGATCGTCGTAGATTTAACTTTCAAAGATGCAACGAATTTGCTGCAGTTTTCTCGACTACAGCTGATGGCGAGATTCCAGAAGCTTTTGTTAGTATTCGAGATAAAAGTACGAAAACATTACAAAATGTAAGCTCAATGGATCCAAATGTAGAACCATGGATATACCCTCTATTTTATCCGTATGGTACTCGAGGTTGGAGTAGAGATTTGACGCGTGTCGGTAGAACTGGTTCCACTTTCAAACGTATTAGCCGTGCAGCATATGTCAAACATAGAACTGCGATCAGAGACACTGAATTTATCGTATTCCTACTTGGCAGACGATCATTTCAGCAGTGGATTGTTGATTCTTACGTTAAAATTGAGAAGGATAGGATTGATTACTGCAAAAATCACCAGAAAGAGTTGCGAGCTGAATCTTATCAAGGCTTAGTGGATTATATGGATAAAAGAGCGGAGAACATGAATAATCGTGTTGGTAAAATGGTAGTCCTACCTTCATCGTTCATTGGTTCGCCTCGCAGTATGATGCAAATGTATCAAGATGCAATGGCGATTGTACGTAAGTATGGAAAACCATATTTGTTCATAACCATGACATGTAATCCCAAATGGCGTGAGATAAATGAAAATATTTTTGAACATCAGCAGGCAACAGATAGACCAGACATCTATGCTCGCGTTTTTGATGCTAAGAAAAATTATTTAATAGATATAATCGTCCGTCAGAAATTTTTTGGAAAGGTAGCAGCATACGTTCATGTGATTGAATTTCAAAAACGTGGCTTGCCGCACATTCACATGTTGGTAACGTTGGCGCAAGGTGATAAAATAACAACGAAGGAGGCGGTAGACAAATACATTTCTGCGGAAATTCCAGATGAAATCGAGGATAAAAATTTATACGATATCGTGATGCAGCACATGATACATGGGCCATGTGGCGACTGGTGCATCGAAAACGGTGAATGTACGAAAAATTTTCCGAAAGGGTTCAGAGAAGAAACAATAATAGATGAAAATGGCTATCCATACTATCGCCGACGAGACACGGGGCGATCTTTCGAACGACCTGGTAGATTTATAGTGAACAATCAGTACGTTGTACCATATTGTCCTCAACTATCAATTACATTCAATAGACACATTAACGTAGAAATAGTATCAAGTATAAAATCAGTAAGATATTTGTACAAATATATTTACAAGGGTCACGATGCAGCTGCTATAACAGTTGGTGAAAATCCGGAAGAAAATACAGTGATCGACCACGATGAGATAACAAATGTCATAGAATCACGTTATGTTGGCCCTGTTGAAGCGAGTTGGCGAATTCTGGGAAAAAGTTTGCAGGACAAAAGTCATGCTATCACACGTTTACCCGTTCACTTGCAAAATGAATAAAGTATAGTATTCACGGATGACAATGAAGGGGAAACCATAAGATCAAGTTTAGAAAAAACAGGAATGTTAACAGACTACTTTGCGTTAAACGCACGTGACCCCCAAGCTAGGCAGTATTACTATTCTGCGATCCCGTGTCATTATACGTTTAAAAAATACAAAATTAACGGAAATACCGTCCATAGGTGGGAACAACGAAAGGCTAAATTCAATTGTATTGGTCGTATGTATTCTGTTAGCCCGACGCAAGTTGAGTTATTTCATCTGAGATTACTGCTACTGACAGTCAGAGGTGCCAAAAATTATATTGATTTGAAAACGGTCAATGGAAATGTTTGTCAGACATTCACAGCAACCTGTTTAGCTCGAGGTTTAATCGAAGACGACGAAGAGTGGAAACGCACGATGGACGAAACTACAACCTGGATCACAAAAACAACAGAAAAGTTTAAAAGAAAATGTTTCAAATGTCATAAAGTAGGTCATTTTGCGAATAAATGTCCAGAAAAATTGAGTAAAGCACCACAAAATGCGTCAGCAAGTTCTTCAAAAGAAAAAGATTTACCACAAGGTAGAGCTTATATTTGTACGATCGAAGGTATAAATGAAGAAGAATTGTGGCTGGCAGATTCAGGGGCATCTGCACATATGACCGGACATAAGGAGTATTTTATTAAGTACGAATCATTCATTATTCCAAGACAAGTTTTAGTAGGGAATAAAGAAGTTATTTTTGCCTATGGTGCTGGGATAATTAATGTAGAAATGTTCATTAATGGTAGATGGCAGCGTAATCATCTCGTTGATGTCTGGTTTGTTCCGAAAATTGGAAAGAATTTGTTCTCGATCAGTCAGAATTTAGACAAGGGATTCAAATTTCAAGCTGATGGAACGAGATGTATTTTAACAAAAAATGGTGCTGTAAAATTAATAGGAAAAAGAACACAGAGGGGTCTTTATACCTTAGAAATGAGAGTTTGTGTACCAGAAAGAACTGCGGAAGTACATATTGCATCAATAGAAGATACTGTACAGTTGTGGCATGAACGTTTGTGTCATCAAAGTAAAAGGCATGTTAAAAATATTCTCAAACAAAAAGAAATAAATGTTATTAGCAGGGATGAATTCTGTGAAGGCTGTGTATTTGGTAAACAGCACAGAAAAAGTTTTGGAGTAAGAACAAATCGACCAAAGAAAGTAGGAGATTTAATTCATAGTGATGTCTGTGGACCTATGCAAGAAAATTCGTTAGGAGGTGCAAGATATTTTGTATGTTTCAAGGATGATTATTCGAAACAGCTGAATATGTAGCTACAAGTGAAGGAACAAAACAAATGATTTGGATTAAAAGATTATTAGGAGAAATCACGCAAGTTGATTGTGTTCCAAATCTTTTTGTTGATAATGCAAGTGCAATTAAATTGGCAAAAAATCCAGAATTTCATAAACGATCAAAACATATTGATATAAGATATCATTTTGTCCGAGAGAAATATCAAGAGGGAGTTATTAATATTGAACATATTGAAGGTTTAAAACAAGTAGCAGATATAATGACAAAACCCTTACTTCGTGTACGTTATCAAATGTTACGAGACATGTTAGGGATGATTTGTAAAACCTAACATTATATTCTCTTGTAATTCTTTTAAGAATATCACTTTGGAACGGAGTAATAGAACATAGTGATTTTCTTATGTTATATTGGTATGTTTGAGTAGCTTTGGAATGTGTCTTTTGTCAATGATATGTCGTTTTTGTCTTGTCTTTTATGTTTAAAAAGCCGTGCGTGTTAATAAATAATAAATTATTTATTAACGTTAATTACGTGTCTATAATTCATTTAATTTGAACTACATAATCTTCAACAGGTATAATATCAAATTATCAGTCTGGACGACGATCCAAGAATTAACCGTTCTCATTTCGGTATTTATCATTCAAAGTTCAGACAAATGGCGGTGTATGGTTCTGCAAATGAGATGACGTGATAGTATGTCTTGATTGGTGTATAATTGATCATTCTTAGCACAGAAAGAAATCGGAAGATATTGCAATCATGCCCTGTTATTCACATGATTAACGAAAAGTATTTAAATGACATGCTACCGGCTAGCTGGAACGCGACAGTTAAAGGTTAGTAAGACGGTAAAATAAAATACATTAATTGATAATTTGACGAAATAATGCAGGTGTATACCATTGAATATTATATTTGAAATTATAATTTCAAACGGATATTATGACTGGCATTGATAATTATCTGCCAGTGAAAGAATAATTTAATTTTAATCTTATATTATTCGAAAGGTGAAGCCAATCATTACAAATCTGCAAGAGCAAAGTACCATAAAAGTGCGATTAGAAAATGGAGAAATATATGTTTAATAGACGAACAAGAGGTTATTAATTATAATATGCAAGCTTGATTATGAGACTGTGGAACCAAAGTGCCAAAACATATTTACCTATTGCAATGTATAAAATTTGTTTGTGAAAAATTGAAAGCACTTATTCAATCTCTAGACAAGAAATGAATAAGATGTTTTATAATATATTATTCAAATATGTCAGAATTAATCATATACGAAAATTAATAAACAAAATTAATAGAAAGATATCTTTCATGTAATTTGTTAGTTTTTAATAACACAATATGTAAAACGACAATCGAAAATAAACATCGTGCTCAACTCAGACAATACTAATAAGGAGCAAAAAAAAATTATGAAAAATGATAATAACAATTTAGAGAATAATTGTTTGACCGAAAAATTTAAGATATTTGTGAAGATGATTAATTATTTGAAGCACTCGGTATTGCCAATAATGGAGTACGGAAGCCTTTTCTAAGCTCTTGCTCCCCAAGGGTATTTGCAGAAATTAAAAGCTTGATATCTTTCATGTTTTCAATTTGGAGGTAAGTAGATTCATCTTTAAACAGACAGAGTTCAATTTTATTAAGCAAATAAGATGTGTTGATAAGAATGATGTCATTCATTATGCATATACATTGGTCTTTTTTAAGATGGCCCACAATTTGTAATTTACGGCCTAATTGTAATTCGGGGTTTGGTACATAATTGGCAATCTGCATGCGTAATTTGTACCTGCCATCGGTCAGAGCGGCACTGGCAAAGCTACAACTTCCACTGCCAGTAGTTACAGGTGAAACATCCACAGAGAGATACCCTTGAATAGCTTGAAGAATTGAAAAAAGAAAAAAATAAAATAAATACACAATAAACACAATTTAAGGTGTTCAGTACATTTTAACCCGCAGCATGCTCCAGCATATTTCAGTTCAATATTCTCGATTTCAGGTGCTGATGCCAAAGGTGTACTTTCCGGTCCAAAGAAATTAAGTACGGAATTACGTTGAACGGATATCTCGAAGTTAGCAAATCTATATTCACGTTTAATATAAATTTGATCGAGTGGAAGAGATTTGACATTAATCATTTCAATAAGCTGGCAATAAATTGTAAATAATTGATTAATTGTATAGGAAAAATAAAATTTTTGAAAAACGGAATAAATAGAATATTATATAAATTACTTCACGAAATTTGATGCGTGTCTCAAATTTTGGAATTTAGTCTTCTCAAATCAAAACAGTTATTCTGCAGTTATCTGCATTGTTTAGCGTAAATTTAAATATATTTAGACTGCGCTTTCGGCCTACAGTTTTTGTTCCAATGATTGAATCTACATATTCTACTGTGCGTCTGTAATGATACGTCACAAATTACGGTCATTAATCAAACTTGGAACAAAATATATACTTGGGAGATAAACGCAAAACAGCGAATGAAAAACTCACTGAAACAAAATATATTCAATGTATGAAAATCACGATCAACTCACAAGGTCCCCTGGCTGAATTTCATTCAATTCCTCAGTTGATGAATATTCCGGTTTATCATTAATTGCAGATGAAAGGCTGTTTGAGTCGGGAATCGGAGGTTCAATTTCGGAGAAAAAATTGGGAATCACTGGTGATTGATTCATATTTCTGATTCAGAAAAAGGTGGGATCAGTAATAAAAAAAAGTAAAATAAAATACAATTATTTGGAAATAATGTAATATGTACTTACTCGCAAAAAGAATGTTCACTCTCGATTTGTACTTTGGCTGTGCCGCGTTTAGATTTTACATGTTTACTCGTTTTAAGTGAAATAAATAATATAAATATTAATAATATATAACAGTTATTATTATGTTAAGTGTATAATTGATATTTAAATAATTAGAAAAGTGAAATGTAATCTAGTAATAAGGAAGTGTTCACTTCTTGAAAGCGAATTGGTAACTAATTTGAAAAATAAAAATGCACTATCAAAGAAGCTGAACGAATTTATTTAAAAAAAAGAAGATAATCAAAGAACTAAAAACAAAACAAATTAGTCATTGTTTTTTTTTTTTTTTTTTAATATATGCCACGTGTGATTAGATTATACAGCAATATAAGAGGATAGATTTTATATACAATTATATAATAAATATAAGGTACAAAAAGTCGGAAAAAATTAAGGAAAATGAAAGAAAGCGAAAAAAAATGTGATGTAAAAATATAATACCAATAAAAAAACGAGATTAATATAAAATGCATAACAAATACATACACCACAATTTAAAAGAAAATAAAAGTATAAAGGGATAGAAAAAGAAAGTTAGAAATAGACTGTATAAAAACATTGACATATTAAAATTATATAGGTTAGCAGGAAATTGATACTTTGATTTCAAAAAAAAGTAGTAGTAGATTTACGGTAGTTGAATAACATATTTCAGAAAAGCAATTAAATAAAAAGCAACAAGAAGAAACATAATCGAAGTATGTGCTATAGGAGTAATAATGAAAAAGAGACACTGAGAAATACGAATGTGAAGGCCTACAATTTAAAAGACAGTGAAAAAATCAAATCAGGTAAGAATCAATATTGCTTTAAAACGTGATGAAATAAAAATAATAATCCAGAAAAGGCAAATAAGTTAAAAACCAAGAATAGGAAAATATCGAAAACAAAAGAAACAACAAATAAATGTTAAGACTAAACGAAGAAAAATAAACATTAAAAGGTTTGAAACCAGAGCATCTCTGGATTGTCGACGTAACGAACGCAAATTTTACATTACGCTGTTACGACCAATTACATTTCCAGCAATCAATAGTCAGCAACGGTGGTAATCATCTGTCAAAGTATTCTGTAAAAATAAATGAATTGATAGTGTATTGATATGTGGAGACGAATTATACATTGACAGTATGGCAAGCCGTAAAAGTGTGCATCAGGATGAGGATTATGAAAATTACTTGGCAGTTTCAGACCTCAAGACGAATTTCAGAGTATTATAAAAAAATTGTCATTTGACATTTGACGACGTGATTTTTAGGCATACATACGACAACAACACAAACATAAGTATGCCTAATTTTAAAAACGTATTACGTTGCACGTTCAAATAGTGAATGAAAATCTGAAATTCAAGCATGTAATGGAATTTCAGTAGCAATTGGCAAGTTTGATGATCATTTTCTGGTAATTTGATTCACAATCAAGAGGACTGGACGGTGGAGCAGCGTCGTTTAGAAAGGGCTTCACAAATAATTCACAAATCAATAGAATCACTGTGACAAATTGAGAAACTGGGAATGATATACATATAACGATAAAAACGGAAAAACTACGACTGATATCCAGGTAGAGTCTAGGGGTTAGCGGGATGAATCGTTTACAAAGTCAAAAAAAACGCATTCAGAAAAGAAAGTCAAGAAGGTGTACATCGAAAATAATGTATAAGATGCATTAAAAAGGTGAGCCGAGGTACGATGGATAAACATGTATCACGCGTCTTCTGAACACTCACACGATTTTGTTAATGTCGAAGCGTACGCGATACGGTCTACAATTTTAATTAAAAAACTGTAGGTATTATTAAAGGGGGTTAAGTCAACCAAACAAATACAATATTTACATATATATTTGCAAGTTGCACATTGATAAATAGTTACAGTTTGTGGTTGAGTATTGACGAAAGACTAATCGTACGTTAATTCTTCCGGAGTATAGCAAGATCTTGATCGCTGTGGATCGCTTCGTGGACGATGTTATACTGAAGAAAAAATAGATAGAATTTTGGTTGTTGGCGTTAGTGGGAGTGGAGAAAGAATTTTGAGTAAGGGTAGGAAATTGTTTGTAATTACTGATTGGTGGATATTCTATTGGTTGATTTCTCTGATTGGCTGAACTTGAAGAAGGGTGGTACATAGATTTTCTAGAAAAAACGGTATGTTGACCGAAACAATAGAGGAAAAAGTGTAGAAAGTCACGTACAAGGATCATAAAAAGGTGAGGAAATTTTGGTTTTATATGCTCGCACATTTGGCGACCAAATGTGCGAGCGATTCGGCAGGTAAGAAATTTGGAAAAGGTTGAGTGGGTAAATTCTGGATTTTTATGATCGCACATTTGGCGACCAAATGTGCGAGCGATTCGATAGGTAAAACTATGACTAAATCATTTCGTGTGCGTCGCAACATACTCCCCCCATTGAGAGGATGAAGTCTGATCAATTGTTTTTTCAGGAGAGATGCACAGAAATGCTTGCGTCGATTATTTACTACGAAGTGTGGTAACATTCGATTAGCTTAAGACAAATAATTATACTAAGCTAGTTCTGCTAAGTTAAACCTTAATTTGAGTAAAGTCATTGTTCTCATATGTTAGTTGTCACAGAGTGTTCATATTGAAGTTTGACAAAGCACATCACTGCACTAAGTGGTTACTTGACTGTTGGTCTGTTCAAGGGGTAGTGGTGCCAGTTTTCTGATGTTTCGTTTCAGGACATTGTTGGCAGTTTTCACTGTCACTGTACGGATGATTCCATCGTTACCTGGATGGCATTCAACCACCTTACCCATTGCCCATTGCATGGGTGGTAGATGGTCTTCCTTGAGGAGTACTACTGTGCCCTCCTTGATATTGTGTTGCCCGCTGGTCCATTTACTGCGAACCGTTAGCTCGTTCAGGTAGTCGTTCCGCCAGCGCGTCCAGAAATCCTGTTTGACCTTTTGTATGTGTTGCCAGATGGACATACGGTTGCTGGGAACTTCTCTGAAATCCCGCTCGCGCAGGCTCGTTAAAGAATCGCCAATGAGGAAATGACCGGGAGTGAGGACCAGGGGGTCATTGGAATCAGAAGAGATTGGGGTTAATGGACGTGAATTTAGAATCGCTTCTATTTCTATCGCTAAAGTGTTGAATTCCTCGAAAGTGAATAATAGGTCTGCACCTGCGGTGCGTTTGAGGTGTAATTTGAAAGATTTGACTGCGGCTTCCCACAGCCCGCCAAAATTTGGTGATAGCGGCGGTATGAAGTGCCATTGGATGCCCTTGGTAGATAGAAAATTTTCGATTTTATGTTGTTGGTCAGCTTCGCGCAAAATCTTAACTATTTCGCGAAGTTCATTGTTTGCTCCCACGAAGTTCGTGCCGTTGTCAGAGTAAATGTCGGTGCACAGACCACGTCGGCCGATGAATCGTCGCAGGGCTGCGATAAATCCGTCACTTGTGAGATCGCTGACGACTTCTAGGTGTGTGGCCTTTACCGACAGGCATACGAACACGGCGACATATACCTTGATTTTGTTGCGATTGCGGTATTTTTTCTCCTTGAGGTAAAACGGACCGCAGTAGTCTACTCCGACGTGTTCGAAGGGTCGTGTTTCGGTAACTCGAGGTTTCGGTAAGTTTCCCATGACGCAGCTTCCTAATGGGGGGTTTGTTCTGATGCAGGTGATGCATGGTTTGATTATTTTCCAGACTTGGCTACGACCGTCCAATGGCCAATAGCGTCGACGGGTTGCGTAGAGCGTGGCTTGGACTCCAGCGTGAAGATGAGTTTGATGCTCGTTTTGAATTATGAGCGTGGTGACGTGATTGTTCTTGGGCAGAATAATGGGGTGTTTTGCGGAAAATGGTAAAGATGAGTTTTGAAGTCTGCCACCCACTCGCAAGATTCCATCTTCGTCTACAAATGGATTTAAACGCGCGAGCTTGCTTTTGACTCCCAGGGATCTCCCCCCGATGAGGCCTTTAATCTCTTCAGCGAAGACCTCCGTTTGTGTCAGTTTAATAATGGTTCTCAGTGCGAATCGTAATTCGGAAACCTTGAGGGGGCCCTGGTTTCTTGGTTTTTTCAAGAAGCGTAGGCAGTATGCGATTACTCGCTGCAATTTCGTGATGGACGAGTACCGCTTGAGTATTCCCAATTCTGTTCGATTTGTTGTGACGAGACAGCTCGCTTGTCGTTGCTCTGGTAGCTCCTCGAGTTGCGGAAGGGCAGTGGTTGGCCAGCTTCCTTCCTCTTGACTAAGCCACAACGCACCGTTGCGCCAGTGAGAAGCTTGTATGAATTCCTCGGGTGCTTGCCCGCGAGATGCAAGGTCTGCAGGGTTGTCGTGTGTACGGACGTGATGCCGTTTCTCGCAGATTCGGCATGGGATTGACTGACAGTCTTTGACCGCGTGACCTTTTCCGAGACAGTTGACGCAAAGTTTTGCCTTGTTAATCGCCTTCTGTTTCTCTTCTATCGATAAGGTTCGGAAGCGGCTGCACGCGTAGATGCGATGTTCCTCGTTACAAAATGGACACGATGCAGTATTTGTGGTTGCAAACGCTTGAGCGTGGGGTAGATTTTGGGGAGTCCTCCCTCTCTTGTTGTGAAATTCCACGGGTTTCTGTGCCATGCTCTTATGCCCGTTAGTAACTGCCCCATTTTGGGTAACAAAATCAGAGCAATTTGCTCGTTTCTCTAGAAACTCTAGCAGACTTCTGTAGGAAGGCATCTTATCGTCCTCTAGGGTTAGTTCCCATTGCCACGCGGTATTTTGGCTGACCTTTGATAGGATCAGGTGTATTAATGGAATGTCCCAGTTGGAGACTGGGGCCTTTAGATTTTCGAGGGCTTGCGTGTGTTGATATACGGTGTCGACAAGGCTGTTGAGTGCAGACGGTGTGTCCTTCTGCAATCGAGGATAATCGTGCAGGATGGCCCAGTGACGACGAAGAGTTTTACGCTCACACTCGAATTTCTTTTTCAGAATTGCTAACGCGACCGCGTAGTTGGAATCAGTAGTTTCAAGGCATTGTATAGCGCTAGCTGCTCTATTCGTTAAGGATAGCCTTAAATATTGTAATTTGCGGACCGGAGTTAGATTGTCGTTTTGGTCAATTAGTGAACTGAAGATGTCAAAAAAGGAAGCCCAGTTTTCGGTTGAACCGTCGAATTTAGGTAATGCGATTTGTGGTAATGCCACTGAAATAGTCGGATTGGCGGATCCCGGAGTTGATGCTCGAGATGTTTGATTTGGTGTTGCAAGATTCGATGACGGGTGGTTATTGTGCTCGCGTAGTAATTTTCTACTCTTAGCTACTGCTCTATTGTATTTCTCGACCATCTCTGTCCGTTTGCTGCATTCGGTCTGGTCGAGGTCTTCGATTTTGTTCTGTATATCGTCAAATTTGTCGAACGACTGTTGCATGCTCTCGAACGAAGCTTGAAGATAATCGGGGTCACGTGTGTCCGGGTTTTGGACCCATTCTTCGAGGATTTTCGTGAAATTTGTGATAGAAGCTTGGATTGCTCCGCGTCTGCGACGTAGCGGCTCGATAGCGTTCATGGTAAGGGGTTTAAGTTGTGAGGATGAAGGAATTGACGATTTGAATTAACGAACCTACCTTGTCGTTGGGAAGTCTCGTGCGATGACTTGTGAATCTGATGTTCTCCGTTCCTTGATGAGCGGAGCCCTTGTATGTGCGAATGCCTCTTCGATTGTAGATTTGGGGCGTTGTGTAAGATGCACTGGTAGCTCAAATACGCGACTGCGTGCGTTTGTTGAGCTTTTAGGGGCCGATGCGTTTGTTACACCGGTAACTTGGATAACTCAATATCCGGCTCGAAGGACCATAAACATGTATCACGCGTCTTCTGAACACTCACACGATTTTGTTAATGTCGAAGCGTACGCGATACGGTCTACAATTTTAATTAAAAAACTGTAGGTATTATTAAAGGGGGTTAAGTCAACCAAACAAATACAATATTTACATATATATTTGCAAGTTGCACATTGATAAATAGTTACAGTTTGTGGTTGAGTATTGACGAAAGACTAATCGTACGTTAATTCTTCCGGAGTATAGCAAGATCTTGATCGCTGTGGATCGCTTCGTGGACGATGTTATACTGAAGAAAAAATAGATAGAATTTTGGTTGTTGGCGTTAGTGGGAGTGGAGAAAGAATTTTGAGTAAGGGTAGGAAATTGTTTGTAATTACTGATTGGTGGATATTCTATTGGTTGATTTCTCTGATTGGCTGAACTTGAAGAAGGGTGGTACATAGATTTTCTAGAAAAAACGGTATGTTGACCGAAACAATAGAGGAAAAAGTGTAGAAAGTCACGTACAAGGATCATAAAAAGGTGAGGAAATTTTGGTCTTATATGCTCGCACATTTGGCGACCAAATGTGCGAGCGATTCGGTAGGTAAGAAATTTGGAAAAGGTTGAGTGGGTAAATTCTGGATTTTTATGATCGCACATTTGGCGACCAAATGTGCGAGCGATTCGATAGGTAAAACTATGACTAAATCATTTCGTGTGCGTCGCAACAATGGAAACAGAATATTGCTCACTGGTTAGAGAGGAACAAGTGGATAAATCCAATAGAACCGCTGAAATGAAAAATTAGAAAAAGCCAGATAAGTGTGACATCAGAACAAAACGTTTAATAACTCGCGATCCAAAATATCGCGATTTAAAATATACATCAGGAATATGTTAAATTAGTAGCGGAAAAAAGAAAGAAAACGTAGATAACATTAAAAAATATATGGGAGACAGATTCGGAACAAAACTCACCAAATCGATATATCTATGCTCCATTAATTAAAACTTGTTCATTTTCATTCAGGAAAAAAAAAATAATTCTCTCATCTTAGACCCATGTCAATTACAGAATGGGCCAGGAATCCGCTCTTTGACAGAATCTAATTGTTGTTCGAAAATGTGATGAAAAAACCGAACTTGAGGGACGTCCAGTGTTATATGAAACATTATACGCTGGTACGAAAATTCGAATTGCAATAACAATGATGGAGATGATATAGGAAATTTCCAACATGCGTGTGAAGCGTAATGATGTAGAGTTTTAAAACATCAAAAACCACAATCACAAGAAATTACAGAAAAAAAATAAATTCAGGCTTGTCGGCACAACGTACGCCAATTTTAAAAGAATGAAAAAAAAACAATGAGAAAATACCTGGTAATCCTGATACCTAGTAATTCTGGTACTATAGTTCAATATATTTATGCTGGTAACACTCAGCGTAGGAAAAAGCGGAAACGATTTACACCATAAATCGTAGCTTATGAAAATAATGACTACTGGCATTAAGAAGTAATATGAGCATGATTTCCGAGACCTCTCAATTCAGAGAGAGACCCCTCAAGCATGGACAAAGTAACATGAAGTTGAAAAAATATTTTTTAAAAAGTGGCGCGTTAGACGCGGAATGCTCCATGCAGATATAAATATTCGCCAGATGAACAATGCAAAAGAGAGAAATGAAAACAAACGCCCGCAATACTCTCGGAAACGTGACAGACCAGAATACTCATGCTTACTTAAATTATCAAATATATCACATAAGCAAAATATACGAAAAATATCACATAGACCCAATATCAGAGTAATACCTCAGAAAAAAGGCTCCGGAGAGCAGAAAAATAAAAGCCGTCAGCCAGTCGTGAATTAACTCATAAGTTACTCAAAATATGATCCCAACTAAATCGATACGAGATGGCCTTACTCAAAATTTTCTCAAACACAATAAAATAATCAGAACCGCACGACGGCAGAAGCTTTCTTGGCCCAACAACCGCGTGGCAAAACTACAACATTATGGCCTTCGATACGATAGACTATAGAGAGTTAATTCGTGGCTTTACAGTAGAAAAGTAAGCCTTACCTCTAAAGAGTAGAGAAAAGAAGCAACAGAAGATAGAAGAAAGAGAATTTGAAGCGAGAAGCGAACAGGAGAGATATTAATTAAACAAAAACCACTAAAATTACGGAAACTAAATTAAATAATACTGGGGGGGAAGATAGCAGAAGGGGGAGCGATACGATAATTAGAGCTGCTGAAGAAGATTCCTTGGCGTGACGATCGTAACGACGGTCGGACGTAGAAGAGGACGATTTGTCGATCCGTCCTGCTGAAAATCGATATTGGTGGGAACGGATCTTCACAGGTGTCTGCGCAGGGTGGACGGTGATACTACTGTTTCAGACTGCACGGACCCCGCCGTACGCCAGGTACCTCCCTCCGTAGCCGTCCTTTTCTCACTCCTGGACACCGCCGCCTCGGAGCGGCACTCCGACCGTGGGCCCACCTGAGGTCTCCCTAGCCGGAAGGGTTTGGCCACAGCGCGGCGACCTTCACGCTGGATCCTCGCCGGACTGCACCAGGCTGTCGTAGGGAGCCACTGGAACTCCTCTCCCGAATTTTCTCGCTCCTCGGGGTAGATGGTTTGGCCGGGACCTTTCGGGGGTAGCCCGGGACCAACGCGGTGTCCAGAGGGTGGGTGTTGTTGGGGTGGTTCGGCGCCTGGCCGAGAAGTCGCAATGGCAGGAAACCGTTGTTTGGGTGGATCATCACCCGGTCCTATAACCCTCTGGTGGTTATTCCTAAGAAAGATGGCTCAGTGAGATTATGTTTGGATGCGTGAAAGATAAATGCAATTATGGAGCCTGATTATGAATGCGCTCAAGCAGCAGAGCAGCTATTTAAAAAATGTCAAAATATTGGCGTAATGTCAAGTTTGGACTTAACAGCGACTTTTTGGCAAATTCCTTTAACACCAGATGGCCAAAAATATACAGCTTTTATGTACAAATCTAATTGCTTTGAATTTTTGGTAACACCATTTGGATTGAAGACCAGTCTAGCAGCACTATAAGTAAGAAGGTTAGATATGGTACTACAAGAACAAAAAGCGAACGTAATAGCATTTGTTGACGATTTGTTATGCATATCACCTGATTTTGATACACACTTAGAGCAGCTTGAAAAACTATTTCAGAAATTTGAAAAATATAACATAACTTTAAATTTCGAAAAATCGACTTTTTTTAAAACGAGAATAGAATTTCTTGGATTTGTGCTTACTACAGAAGGTATAAAGCCACAAAAAGAAAAGATAAAGGCGATTAAAGATTTTGCGAGACCGAAAAATCCAAAGCAATTGGAAGCGCTTTTAGGACTGGTAAATTTTTACACAAAATTCACTAATAGACACGCAGACAGTACTATTGACCTATTAAAATTGATAAAGAAGGGTACCAATTGGAAATGGGGTAGCGAACAAGAACAAGCGTTTAAAAGGGTGAAGGAATTATTTTGTGAATCAGTAATACTAAGATATCCTGATATCAGAAAACCATTTTATCTACAAATAGACGCATGTAATTACGCATTAGGAGCATTAACGCTTTATCAAATAACTGAAAAAAGAGAACGTGAAGTAGTCTCGTTCGCAAGCAGAACGCTAAAAGGAGCTGAAATGGGGTATTTTACTACTGAAAAAGAATTATTAGCAATAGTTTGGGCATTACAAAAATTCAGAACGTATATTTTGGGAACAAAAATCATTGTTCAATCACAAAGCCTTGTCATACTTGAAAACTTGTAGACTCTTAAATTCAAGATTAACGCGATGAATATTGTTAATCCAAGAATATGATATAACAATACAGTATTGCAAAGGTAGTGAGAATAAGGTAGCTGACACATTGAGTAGATATCCGGTGCAGGATTCCCACTTGATAAAACAAGACGAATCAGGGGTAGTTAAAATTGCAACAATGTTAGCAAGGAGACCTGATCCAAATTTGAAAATAAGTTTAGAACATATAGATCAAACCCAGAGACTGTGACGGATCCAGGGATACCGTCACCTAGTACCTAAGAGATACCCCTTATCTTTGGGAGCCAGGCAAATTAAAACTTCGTTTCCTCGCACGGATACCCATGTCACCTATCTAAATATAAAAATGAACCGACCTATAATCATAAGCTAAGTCAAAACATAGAATTGATGTAACATGATATATATTTATAAAACAATCCAATAGAATATTTCATTGGACTTACGACCAAATAATGCGGATCCCCAATTGGTTTAGATTAACTGCATATAAAAGCTGGGCCGCGAGGACCCAGAGGATTCATTCGTCAATTCAATTTCTATTCGGCTGCTGTCAGTCCAACACTTCAAATACCTCTAACTCGGGACCTACGTCCTCTTAAATCGGGTATACGCATATTCAATATCTCTTAAATCGGGACAACGTCCTCTAACTCGGGTATTGAACTTGTCATTTAATTTTATAACATTTATATCTTTATTTGTAGAAACGCATCACTCATCAGCTGTTATTAATAAAATCAGTATAAAAGTGACATCCACCTACCATCATCTTATTTTCGACTTCATCTCACCTCATCGTACATTATTCAATCAAGGTAAGAGTTATTCTATCATTTCACAACTATCAGTGCGATATCATTATCTCCATATAGATTATTTCGGAGGATCCTGATTAATCCCAATCCATATCTCCTCCTTGTCCCTTAACTCATATATTCATCTTCCTCCTCGCTTCCACTAGCGAGGTCACGAAATATTCTCTAATCTCGAATTTTCTCTCTCTCCTCGCCTAAACTGGCGAGGTCGTGAACCACTCTCTTTTCACTTTCTTACTTGCCAATCATTTACCCATCACATTGAAGTCTTCCACGTTCTTCCCAATTTCCCCGTCTTCGCCGGGTCAAGGCGAAGTCGCACCACCTATGTATCACTCCTAGATGTTCCAGACCAAAGTCGAACGAAACAAGAAATACCGTAAACGTGGAGGAGTCAAAGTACGGCAACGTAAACAGGCCGCAATCGCGAGAGATCTTAATCAAATCGACGAATTATTAGAATTAGCGTATAAAGCAGCCAATCTTTCCGAGTCTGCAAACCCAACTCAGAGTGATTCTACCGGCTCCTGTTCCCAGCCAACGCCACAAAGTCCTCATTCCTCAGGTGACACTCCTTTACCTACCAACACCCTGTCTCCAGTACTTCTTCCACTGATAACGAAACACCAGCATTTCCTCAATCACCCCATGAGTCATCAGGTAACGTCCACCTCCCCTCCATCCCCCGAAATCATCGACCTTACTTCGGAACCCGACACCTATTCACCGGGTGTGCCCCGCATCACCTCCATCCCAACCATCACCCATGCGCGATATACTCTGCTCCGCTCAGTCACATTTCAACCAGTCACACCCGCTACGCCTCAAAACCGCTCTTAACTGCCATAAACAAACTTATATAAACCTCATCACTTACACAAACTGCTATCCTATACCGCCTATCGACACCGTCATCAGATAAACAACCACTGGTACCTAGAACTATAATAGTAGACTCATGAACGATATGGTCATATAGGGCCAAAGAAAATATATCTAATAATTAAAGAGTATTTGTACTACTCAAATTTATCCAAATTAGTAAAAAGGGAACTTAAAAGCTGTGATACGTGTCAAAGATGTAAAGCATCAAACCAGACGTGCTTTGCAGCAATGAAAACGATTATACCGGAAGCGCCGCTTAGCTTAGTATCAATAGATTATTACGGACCGTTACCGACCGCACCTGGTGGGGTTAAACATATCCTAGTTGTGATTGACGCATTCAGTAAGTTTGTTAAACTTTATCCCTTGAGGAAAGCAAATGCTCCCAGAACAATAGATAAAATATTTAATCATTTCAAACCAACATATGGGAAACCCATAAGAATACAAACTGATCAGGGAACACAGTTTACGTCTGATCTTTGGAAGAGTAAACTACGGGCAGAAAATATAGAAATAATAACCTCGTCAGTCCGACACCCCCAAAGCAATATAGTTGAGCGTGTTAACAGGGAGTTAGGCCGTTTTTTTAGATCATTGGCAAGTAATAACCATAGAACCTGGGTGACTTGGGTACCAGTAATAGAAGATTGCGTAAGTCAAGTACATCATGAAACGACCGATAAGACACTAAATGAATTATTCTTGAAAACAAAACCAACCAGGTATTGGGAAGAATGGCTAGGACTAAGACACGACAAGCAGATAGGACAGGGAGAATATGAGAGACAATTAGTATTAACAAGAGAAGAAATAAGTCGAAAGGGTAGGAAGCGTGCAGCCAAATTTAATACCAAGCCTAAATTAGAAGAGTTCCAGGTGAATGATGAAGTATTAGTCAAAGCTTTAAATGTTTCAAATCCAATGCAAAGGAGAATAGCAAAGTTTATGACAATTTATGAGGGTCCTTATCGAATTACTAGACAAGTAGGACCGGCAACTTTTGTTCTTACCAATGAAATAACAAATGAGGAGAGAGGAATTTTTCACATAAGTCTATGCAAAAAATATCATGATAGGGAAATGTAGGCAACCTCGAAATAGCTTGGCATGTCATTCATATAACTGTTGTATGTGCATCACGTAGATGGACAAAAACACGCAACAGCCGGAAAGACAATTGAAACAATCGCAACCAGGACAGACAGAAATCGACATAATCAGCAGAGGGGAAGAAACCATAATCAAAATAAAAACTAAGTGGACGACGCTGGTCACCAAGAAAAAAAAATTTAGAACCACAAAAAAAACTCAAACACCCAAGGTATGGACAAGAGACGTAGAGACGCAGACAAAACCCCTGACCAAGTGGAAGCTGTATAAAATTGAGCTATAAGAGACGGAAAAGAGAGAAGGTAAAACAGGAAAGGGAAAGAGAAGACAGTGGATGGATGAAAGGAAAAGGGAGAACAAGGAAAAGAGGAAAGAATTCATGAATGTTGAATTGTTCGGAAAAATGACAGATAGTGACGATTATACGGTGGAACTGCCAAAGCAGATGTTTTCCCGAGATCCGTTAGGGCTAGGAAACATCGACTAAAAAAAAAAAAAAGAATTTTGGTATACTGGTTATTTTTAGTTTAAAAAAAAAAAAAAATTTTTTGTTTATATAAAGTTTTGAATGAGTTTTAGTTAAGAAAAAAAAAAGGGTGTAAGTGCCAAAATATTACATCGTGTTATTTATTTTATGATGATGAAAAAAAAAAAAAATTATAAAAAAAAAAAATCTAGTAATTTCTATTAAGTTATTCTATTAAAAATTATATTATTATACATTATGATATGTTATTATACGGAAAATTATATTATTATAAATTTAGATAAAATAAATTATTTTCCCTGAATTTAGGGGGGCAATGAGACGAATTTCATGTACCACTAGAAGGGATAAATATATTTAACAATTTGGTAAAATTGTAAAATAGAAGAAAAATAGAAAAGATAAAAATATCAAATAAAGAAAGAAATAATAGCAATGAGTCAAACAAGGAGGGACAAGTAGCAATGAGTACGACAGAGATGAGCGATTTCTGTTGTCAATTGGGTAAAAATGATCTTGAAGGGTCGGACATGCGTGGAGCATAATTAAAAAGGGTGGAGAGAGGCAAGGGGAAATTAGCCTGTAAAAGGCAAGCAGAGCAATGTGCTCGTCACTTAATAGTCAGAAATCAAAAATAAATCAACGGAATAAAATCAAAGTAAAATAAAAGTAGAGAGGCACAACCGCTGGGAGAAGTATATAAGGTCAGGTCAATAGCAAATCCGCTTTAGAAAGTTGAAAAGTAAGAGTCAAATCAGACTACAAAAAGAATTATTGTTGGGCGCCAAACGCATTACGCCGTAGCACGGTCAAATCACAATCATAAGTGTTCAGAATTAACGAAGAAAATATTAATTGATTAAATGTGATCAACCTAACGCATTGCGCTGCAGTACGATCACATCACAGTCACAAGTTGTCAGAATTAGACAAATATAAAAATTGATTAAATTTGACCAACCTCATGCATTACACTGTAAAAAATTTGGTATCAAAATCAACACCATTTCAACACCAATAGTGGTCTATATAGGTCCACCCCGTTTTTGGGGTGAGCGCGCCGGGCTGGTTATTATACCTAACGGACTAACTTTAAATATTTATAACTTTTTTAATATTACTTTGCGACACTTATTTTTCATAGTTATGTACTCCTATCACCTTCTTAAGTGACGTCACCAAATTTGACGCCATTTGGAGCACGTGCCCCTCTTCTAATATAATTACAAAAAAAAACACCACTTATGAAACTAACGGGGTGCTAGTTAAGGACAACACCGTTTTATATACCCCTAATTGAAAAGAACTCAATTTTGGGGTTAAATGTCTTGATACCAACCAACACTAGTACGGTGTTATTCCCGACAACCACGTGCAGTGGTTAACGTAATTTCGGTAAAATTAGAATATTGTTTTTTATACTGTTTGATCATATCACAAGTCCAGGTTAATTTATATACAAATATATATATATTTATTCATTATAACTCAATTATAACAAAGTACATTATTAATATTTATTCAGTCTTATATTCAGTCTTGAACCAATGATAACTACTGAGGACCCAAAATAAATCACCGTACTGATATAATAAATTCTATCAAAGATATAATATATATATATAGGTATAGGTAAGTATAATTAGTTTTTTTTTGTGATGTATTATAGTAATAGTAATGTTTAGGAACAATATTATAGTAATATGTAATGTTTAGGAACAATACATAATTCAGTAGAATTAAATCGTTGGTGAAATTCGTACGGCCGTTTATGTGTTAATGCGGCAAAATTTAATAGACGATATTCGTTTGTGGTTTTAGGTTGAACTAAGAATGCATGCACGTTTGCATCAAACCATTCCAAAGCTCGTCCCTTTAATCGCGAAGCTATGAGCACTCTGGTTAGTGAGTCATTTAATCCGTAGCTTTCACGTAACATTAGCACCTGTCTCTCCCAGCGATCGAACGTGTCAGAATGTCCTTCGAATGTCGGCAAAAGATCAGCAACGGCATTGATGTTTATTTTAGGTGTTGGGTTCCTGATTTCAAACACATTGTGCTCGGTGGCCTGTTGTTCGTCGCGCCGGCGTAGCAATTCAATTTCGCCTCATAAAAAGTTTTCGGGAGGAAATGATCGGTGTGTGAGGGAATGATGTATTTTTTAATAAATGCAAAATAGTTATGTTTGCTTGGGTTGTTTCAGGGCGCTACATAAAAAAAAATGGCGAGAACTAAAAAATTAACATTGAACTTTGCCCGTCAACAGTATCGTATTACGACTAGAAACATATACAAATATTTAATAAATAATACATCAATAAGCACTTAACTTTCCATAAAACGATGTGAGGGAATGACAGATAAAAATGTAATGTTTAAAAAAATTTTACTCAAAATAGTTTTAAAAAAAGATCCTATCATCAACCGTCTGCTTTAGCGGATGTTTTGGATATCAATGTTGGCAACTTCAGAAAAAAGTAAGGCTGCGTTCGATACAGTTTTAAATTATGATCTCATCCCACTGTTACATAACGGTGTAGAGAGAATGATAAGTTTTTTAAGGACAAATTTAAAACTCATTATTTATTTAACGCATTAAAAGTCATTCCCTCACTGATCCATCATTCCCTCATTTTTGAATTTTATTTTGGATCTCCTTACACCTTTCGAAATCAAAAAAGTTGGGGACCACTATAATGTTTTGGTCAATTAGGACATGTACCATGAAATTAACAAAAAAAAGTCAATAATAATTGAAAAACAAATCGATCAAATTAGTAAAATCATTTTTCTATTTTTTTGGAGAATCAGCCAATAATATATTATTGTTGTGCCTTATTGGCGTGTTCGATAAATTATATTATGGGCATGCATGAAGTTACTAAGTTCATTGGGTAACAATGGGTAATCTGGTTTCATGAGGAGAAGTTTGAAAATCTTTTCTAAAAGGATGCAATTCATATTCTTGGTACTCTCAGTGATGGATTCTACTGAGCACTCATAAAGGAAATAAGTTAATGAATTCATATACCTCTGCAAGGAAAGAACTTGTATGTCTCATGTGTTGCAGATCTATCTCGACTGGACCAGGATGAAGGGAAGTTGATCATCGAAAAGACTTGATGACGTCCCGTTCTGAGTTTCAATCGATTGCCAGAACGACAAAGTTGATGCGAAGTCTGCAGACAGCATTGCAGACGATGTCTGAGGGGGACATCGAGCGATGCTCGTTTACTGAAACAGCAAAAAAATAATACGTACAATTTCATTCCCGATGTGACGATTAATAATAATTATATTAACTTTGTATCAATGAGTTAGATCAATAAATCCATTTCGTATTATACAAAAAAAAAAATCGAGTAAATTATTTGAAAATCATCTAGCAAAATTCCGAGGAGATTTTCAGAAGGTCGAGCTCATTTTGATAGTTTTCCAGTACGGCTAGTTGAATACGAGTTCGAAATACATTAAGAAATAGTCGCTCAAACAACTTCAAAAATATTTCACGTATTTTGTTAGGGGGTTTTATGGGGTATTTTTAAATATTCTAATTGTAAGTCCGGGAATCTATTGAATCTGTAAACCAAATTGATCTATCTATAAAATCGATAGAGATATTGCCAATTCATCGCTCTGAGAAGAGAAAAGATGAGGATATGTCGATAGGTTGATTTGAATGTCATCAAAACCTCTGCGGAACGTAAGGTCTTATAGAAACGTGAGTTCTTCGCATAAGAGCGATCTAGAACAGAATATTGCAGAAGATTGCTGATTCACTTATCATAAGATGTAAGTGTATGTTGCTGACTGACGATTTTGTCTGTCAACTAACAGCCAAATCTGAAATAACTTGATTATTTTCCTTACCATTTCTCACTCGTGACCTAGTCGATCCTTGAAACTCGATGAGCGACGGAAAATTTTCGCATATAACGTTGAAGCCAGCGGATCCGATGTGGAGGAAAAAAGCCTGGATCGAGTCTGGATTATTCTTCTACTTCTATTTTCACCTTCCATCGAGTGTATTCTCTCTCTCCTTTCGTGAATTGTCGATGATTTCTGAAAAAGAAAACTTCGTCATAAACAACAATAGTTTCATATAAGTTTTCACAGTTTCAGTATACGTGACGAATGTATGAAAAATCGAATTCATAAACAGATAATTAGTTTTTTGACAGAAGATAATGACGTTAATAGTTTGATGTAAGGCACCGTGGAAAAAAGTGAAAAATCAAGGATGTCTCGATGGGATTTGATTCTGGATCAATTCAATCAGCGTATTTCCGTTAGTTACGCAAAAATACTAGAATTAGCGTCCTGCAATAGATTTAGCAAATACCCCAAAAAAACACCAAGCCTATAGCCTTAGTTTTTTCTCAAAATCTGGGAGAAGAATCTACATTTTATTTAAAGAGTTTTCTATACTATTTCTATGTGTTTTGATCTCAGGAATGCGAATCTGCAAGCCAAATTATTTTATCCATTGAATTGATCAAGTTGTCGCCAATTTATCGATCTGAAAAGTGAAAAATCAAGGATATCTTGATGAGATTTGATTCTAGATCAATTTAATCGGCGTATTCGTGTTTGTTACGCATAAATACGTAGAGAAAGCGTCCTGCAATCGATTTTGCAAATACTTAGATTTTTACCTTAGATTTTTTAGCCTTGGTTTTTTTTTCCAAATCTTGAAGAAGAATCTACAATTTTTTTTATCGAGTTTTCTAGGGTATTCTCCACGTCCTTCGAGCCTAGGATTTTAAATTCGCAAGCTGAAGGGATCCGTCTATAAAATTGATCGAGTTATCGCCCATTCATCGCTTCAAGAAGGGAGAAAATAGGGATTTCTCAGTGGGATTAGTAGCTTAATTTACTCGACGGATTTGTGTTCCTGAGGTCCATATACATCAAGAGGGCGTCCTGGTATTGGTTTCAAAAATATTTCACTTTTTGCCTTAAAAAAAACTACAGCTCAATATACTCGACGGGATCGTGTTCCCTATTGTAAGTCAAACTATACACGCAAAAATATCCAAATCTAGAGGGGTTTACCTCCGATATACACCGTACAATTTTCATACACCCTTGCTCTCTTATCGACTAGTCTACTATTAATGTATCCGTTTGCTTCCGCGGTCAAAAAGTTTGTCGATTGTGTTCGTGCGCTATAAGAAAACGGGGGGGCTATTAATTGGATCGATTTGAGACTGAACTAATTCTTCTGTTGCGTGTAGGCGCAGGGATGGAAGGGGGGGGGGGGGGGGGTCAGATTCGCTCAATGTAGCAAATAATAATCTTCGCTTGGATAGCTATAAATACTTCGAACTCTTTCGCTCTCCCTCCTTTTCCTCCAAGGATGTTGCGTAGCCGTTAACGTCGTTGCTGCTGATGTCGCCGCTTCTATTGCTGTGGTTATACTGCTGTTGCCTCAAAGACGACATATCTCTGTTTAACGGATACCGAATTAAATATCCGTGACTGACCGTTTCAAGATTGGCTGTAATCCGTCAGATTTCTGGTACAACGCAGGCCCGAATATACTTTTTCAATTAATCAGTATCAATCGAACAATTAAAGCCCAAATTCGTTATATTGCAACGTTGCCGGGTGATGCCCTTTTGATTTATATCCGCCTCCTAAAACCTACTCCCAAATTATATTCAATTATTTAACACAGTTTTGTTCCGTGACTATGAGCTTCATTTTGTCAACAGCGATGTTCTTTAGTCTTAAGCCTGACTTCTGACGAACACCAGCATTTCAAAATACAGCATTTTTCCCCAGCATTTTATTTCCTTAAATTTATTGTCCTTGCATTTATTTATTGGATTTATTGACCTTTGCTTTTATTTATTTGGGTTGGCATTTAATCTTTCGCAAGTTGAATTGCTTTTAATCGTTTAATGTTATATTTTTGGGGTCTGACTTAACGGATTTGATTTTGCCCAGCGCTACTTGAAACCCGCTTCAATTTCTCAATTATTTATTCTCTTACCGCTCGCGCCGTTCTTACATTGGTGTCAGAAGTGCGATAAGTGTAGTGCTTTTTTTTACCCCCAAAAAAAAAGTGACTTTAAAAGAAAATGCCCGAACCCGGAATAACCGCCAAAGAAGATCTGAGGAGCAGGAAGCCGATCTTGTGCAGCCGGTGCAGAGCCCGACGGACATTCTTCTTCAGGAGCTTCTGCGGCAATCTGCGAGGACGCAAGAGGTTTTGGTGGCAGTCCTACAGAACCCCCAGAAACCCCCGGAACCCGCTCCTTCCGCCGCTCCAGTGCAACCCGTTCCTCCCGTTTTTCAAAACCATTATGAAAATTTCAGGGGTTTTTAGGTATGCTCGATCCTTATTATTGATAATTTATTCATCCAAAAATATGATGCCCTTCTAGTTGAAAACAGCAATTTCGACTGCAGGCGCGAAGATTCACGTGAAATCGACTTTTTTATGAACAAAAACATTGATAAAAAAAAACGAAGGCGAATACCATCCTGTAAATTTCAGGAATTCTTCGTTAAGCCTAACCCTAAATTTCAAGATTTTTTTTATCGAAAAATTTTATGCCCTTCTGGTCAAAAAATGAAAAATGGCCTAGATCCAAAATGGCAGAGTAGTAAATTTTTGAATTTTTTGTTGTCGCTACAGCTTGAAAGATGTTTGACGATCAGGAATCACTATTAGAAAAATTATTTTCCAGCCAAAGTAACCGATGACCCACGCAGTTACTTTTAATTTAATTCAATTTAATTTTTTTTTGTATTTCTAATTTTATTTTTTTACAAAAAAATTCATAACTTTTGAACCGTTAAAGACTCCAGCTTCGGTAAGGTCTCAAAAATTTTGGTTTTCGATACAGAATTTTACAAAAAAAGCTCCACGAAATCAATTGTGCCCAAATTATCGAAACACAGATTTTACGCCTTTATACCGAATTTTGGCATTCGAAAATTAATTTAAAAATTCGTAACTATTTTTTTTCGAAAAGTTCGATCCAAGACAAATCTGAAACACCCCTAATTTTTGTAGATATGATTTTTGCTCTCCGAGTTATCCGGAGTTGAAAATTTACCGTTTTTCAAAATCGTAGAATTTCGAAAATTGATTACATCAAAGGGGGTGTTCAAAAAAATTTTTAAAAAATGCTTGCTCCCATTTGGATCTGGGTGAACACAGAAAAAAAGTTTCTGTCAAATCCGAGGGGGTGAGGTCTGGAGGTTGGTCGAGTTGAGCTGGAACCATGTTACCGCTGATCTAGCTTATAGGTATACACCTAATAACATCCCAACGGTGGAGACGTGTTCTGTATAGTATAAATAGACAATACTTCAATTGTCTTTTATGCGACGATCAAATTATATTGAATTATGTCAAATTATGTGATAGTATGTTATTGATGTGTGTCATTGGTGTGTTTAACTCTCTCTGAAACAGAACGTAAAAAACCATTCATCGATACCTGTTTTACAACGGGAATTTCGAACAGTTGAATATATGTGATAATTGGATATTTATTATTTTTTAATCCTCTATTGTCCTGTCCTCATAATTAATTTGGATATCAACGACGCAGGCTAACTCAAGCCAAAGACCCAAATCACCACAACTGGCCATTTTCCTGGTATTCCAATACTTGCAGATTCTCATAGGACAATATTATTCAAATTCTGAAGAGGTATAAAGCTGCGACCGATCAGTTTCCGTTCCGCGATATTGAATTACAAATAATTTATCATCCGTTAAATTGCATATAATCATAGATATATTGAATATCTATGATATAATGAATTTGGGCTTTAATTGTTCGATTGATACTGATCGATTCAAAAAGTATATTCGGGCCTGCGTTGTAATAGAAATCTGACAGATTGTTCGTTCCATCCCATCGCTTACGTCAAAGATGTCGAAACTCGGTGATTGGCCGGACAATTTGCAAATAGGAAAAGTTTATTTTTCACGTAAGCGTTCGTCCCATCCCATCACTTGTGTCAAAGATGCCGAAACTCGGTGATTGGTCCGACAATTCGCAGATAGGACGAAAAATTATTTTTCACATAAGCGTCCGTTTCTTCGGAAAATTAGGGAAATTGACAAGAAAAATAATTGAGGGGGTTGCAAAAAGTGGTGTATTAATTGGGCCTGCGCCTGATGGCAGGCAATCTGCGCGGATTATTCAACATATGAGGGTAGGTTAAATTCTATAGAACAAGGCACTAGTAAGAGATGAAATTAAGATGGAAGAAAATTATTTATTCGCAATTAAGAAGTGTTTAATTTTTTTCGATAATTGAATCAAGAAATCAAATTTTTTTCTGGTGTTCATTATTATATATTTTGAGGTCAGTAATTCGGATCTACTGCTATGATCCACCAGCTGAAATAATTGAGCTATCATCTACCTCTTGGTTCCGGGAACAAAATAAAAAGCCGCATATTGTAACTGTGTTCGGATTTTACAATAATTCTGGTGGTCATTAATTAAGATAAGGCTGAATATAAAATACCGCATGGGACACGTACGTAAATCAAAGCTCACGGATATATTTCAGGATATTGACGAAGAATCATTACATGACTTTAATCAGAATGCAAGTTGTTGATGAGAAACAGTTCGACATATCGTAACTATGATACAATAAATTCAATTTCTAATAATAGTTCCCAATATTGTACATCGGTGAAGATGAAGAATAGCAGTAATTACAATAGGGAGAAGGTGCATATATTCGCGGGCTATTCGTTATCATCTTTTCCCAAGGCAGATCTTGTACGTTGTATATTCCACACCCTAATTTTACAAAGATTTCTTCACAAACTAGTTCATCAATCATGAGCAATAGATATAGGTAGATTAAGCAACGCTTATATTGGATACAGCATCCGAGATTTTCAAGTTGACCAAATCATTTTACCTGAAGACTCGTATAATTTTTCTCGCGGCATGAAAGTCAACATAGACGCTTACCACGCCCGAGTAACAAATTACCCAGAATCGCGTATAGCTGCCGGAACGCGAGGAAGAAGGGGAAACCTCAGGGGAAGTGGGAAACGTCGGGCGTCGCACGCCAGATTGAGTCGTGCCGGTACCTCTGAAGACGTCGCACCTTGAGGAATATCCCGAAAATTAACTTAGGTATGATCATTATGTAGATATTTCGTCCTCATAACCATCCACCTCCTCACTGTCTGTTGAAATTTAATTTACTAGCTGCCAGCTTCGACTGATTTGGCTTCGTTGACCGAACACACTAACCTTTGACACCAAAATCTAATATAGTCGAGAGATTCAACTAGGTTACTTTACCAATTTCGATGATTGACGCACTGGGGAGACCCTGTCAACCGCTTCGACGAACCGCTCATTTGTATCTGCAGGTTACACTTCTGTTTTTTTACCAACTTTACGATCGACAAATTCTTTTGGAAGCTTATACCAGCCAATCTTATCCTACTCTGATGAGACATATATAAAGCACAACTTACGGGCGAACAGATACTGTCAACGTACCGTAAATACTAGAAATCGAGGTCACGATTCATTTAATCAATAGTCGCATCAATCCCTCGGAACATCCGAGATAAGATGTACGAGTATTCGGGTAACGGAAATTTCAACTTCAAATAAGTACCGAATTATGGCTTCTTCTTCTTCAGCCTCAGAATTATTCGGTTTCGCCTTGACTGCTTAAGCTTTTTCCCTCTGAATCTCAAATTGCATTTTATCCTATTCATTCCAGTTTTTTTCGTTTTTTTCCATCATACACATTCGCGAAAAACGGGTTAGCTCGGCTGCACGTATAAATGAAAAGGGTGTCATTGGCGACTTTCCAATGAGTAGAGTAAATAGTTTAGTACATTAGGTAATGAGATTTTGTAATCGATATCGTCAATCTAAAACAATGTCTGAGGTCTAAATTTGGCGCGTGGCTCTTTCTTCTCCTCTCTTCTCGTCTCTCCCGGTCTTTCCGCGCGTCGCTTGCATTACATCGAGTTCCTTTACGCGGGTTATGTAACCAAGACATCTTGCGTTATTTTTTCTTATTTTACAATCGGCGATCGACCAAATGCTGAATCCCCTTCGATGTCCATTGCCCGAATGTTCTACATCCTACGTTTATTGGGTACCGACAACGGGTATATGTGGCTATGCGATGTGGGAGAAGAAAATAATCACCAAGACTGCAGGACAGGGGCCAGGAAAATATCGCACGTCAGACTTGATATTCCAAATATCACCCTCTATAGCCATACCTATAGTACAAATTCGATGCCAGTAATATATACGTTACCGATAGACAGTGGGCAAGGCAAAGCTTGAGAGTTTTGTGGAAATAAAAAAAGACACGGACGCGGATGTGTAAATAGTTCGCATTTATTTTTAGTAAGAAAATACGCTTACATCGCAAGTTGAGGATCTCTCCGAGAAACCATTTCGAGAACTCGTTGGACACATCCGATTATCTATACCTGCAACATGTCTTTGCATCCCGTGCGCAGAAAGGAAGTCAGCGATATTTTTAAAAACTTACACGATTCTCACCCTCCCTTCATCGCTTTACACCGTGCTCTCTCAACATTTTTGACGCGCTTTCATCCGCATTACAAATAACCGGGGACAAAGCCCAACCCGGTTAAGCTTGAGTCAGCGCGAAAACAAATTTTGGCATTGCGTCTCTACGAAGAAGATCCCATCGGACGCCGCAAGCTGTGGATATTTTGATACTCTGCGTATGTTGGTGAAGATGAAGGTAACGCACACCGTCAAATTATAACCACGAGACACATGCACGCATCCCTCCGCATCTCTCGTATTTTCATCGCATCGTCGTATAATATTATGACTATGTGACCTCGCGGGCGGCTGCATACCAATATACACGATGAACGGAGACTTCGCGGAAACGGATAAAAAGGGAGACGTCGATGTCATTATTCATTATCAAAGCAACTCCGAAATGGACGCAGTTACATTAACCGTCATGTGGAAGTGAACACCCAGTGGATTTGGGTACACTGTGTTTTTAACCGTGTCGGCTCTATTATACTTTTCCGAAGTCCGGGACTACGCGTCGATAGTTGAGTTAATGTCAGAAGTTATTAGCCGCTATTTCGGTCGTCTGATATATTTCTATGCCAGACGAGTGGCACGTGGGCAACGTACGTGAAGAGTGGCTGCTTCGCCAACGGGTTGTGAAACGACATGCAATTGAAATAGTACCGATCACGGCGAGTTTGTGCTAATTGGATGCAAGAATTGAACTCTCATAATTTTAATGATGGGTAGTACGTTGTCGCAAGATTGCAAAATTGGTTAATCTCACAGAGTTTTGAGCCAATCATGGTCGGCTCTGCTCAATTCATTTTAATACTCTATACCATCTCTACGCCATCCGCATATAATTGCAATTCCGTTTTAGGAGTGCGCTTCCTGTGATACTGTCAATACCGACATCTCAATATAGATGCGGAGAAAATCCTCGTCGTCAATATCATATTGAAACCCTGGAAAGGCTAATTTTTCAAATAATGATCGCGCCGATTTTTAGATTCTATTGCAGCTGCCAAAAGACAAAAATACTCGGTAGCTCGGATTCTAGCACATCGGCGACAAACGTCTCGCAATCGCAAACTTCTGCTTTGTCCTATACTCTGCAATTTATATCGTATAATATTGTACATCGATGATAAATCGTTGAGTCGAACTTCCACTCGACCCTATACCGAATTTTAGATGTTTTTTCTGGCGTCATTTATACGACCGATAACAAGCGCACTTATATATCCTGCGTCACTCCATCGCACGCACTCTGCAAGTTCTTGTTTGATGTGAGCGGAGTCAGCATCGATGTGTAGGTCCCTGTGAACATATCAAGCCGCCTGCGTAATTTGTCCGACTGCCAAGTAATCACTCGTTATCACCTAGCAGCTGATTACGTATGAGAAATCCTGTTACCTTGCCGCGTACGAATGTTCTGAAATTCCTCTAAAGGACTTCTCAACCTCTTTTCACCCCGTGAAACACCCCGTTGGGTGTATTTCATTAACCATCGGATATCTTGTCAAATTAATGGCAGCATCGACCTCGGCCACCTAGCAAGACTTGTCGACTTCGTTCGTAGCCTAGCCTGAATCGACGTGGCGTTAGCTTAAAGTCAGCTGAACCACGCTTGGCTAGTTTGCTGGTTCACGGGCGCCAAATTAGATTCGATCTATTTCCGACCGCGAAGCACAGTCGGGTGTTCCATTTTACACCTACTAGCCCGCCCACAAATCGTCCGAGTATTGACTCATACAAACAGAACCTTAGTATCTTTGGTCTCCGTCGATTAATATTTTGAGTGATGAAAAATTATGTGGTAAGATAGAAAATTCACTACCCAGAAAATTCAGCGCAATACGAGCAGGCGTCAATGTCGCCGGATGCTGGATGATGGAAACATACCTTGGAATTAAAGCTAAACTCAGAAAGTTCTTAAATTTCTAAGAATTGTTGCTTAAAATAGTTGCTTATCTCACTGCATGGTAATATGTGTGTCCTAGAGAACATGTTTCATTTGCTCCACTGAACCGCTCGAACAAATACAGCGTTCCGGTGTCACCTCGGTTTTCGTATTTCCAGAAAAATAAACACCACACTTGACAGCAAAGATGTCCAGGCCGATTTTGAGCAGGCCACGTACCCGCGTCTATGGATGCAACTATGACAAGGGAGAATCTTACTACAAGCCAATGGTCGACCACCTCGATCGGAAATACAGCGGACGACCCCTTTTCCCCGAAGCAAGGTCATCTCTCGCAGATGAGATCGCCGCGCGCCGAAGCGACATCGGTAACAGCTTCAGTCGTTTTCCAAAATGGTTTTGAGCAGTGACACGCAATTTTTCTTGAATTTGTGTGACGTTGCGTTTCACAACACAATCCCGTACGTCGGCATGTGCCCTTGCACAAACTTCTAGAAAAGAACAAACGTCCAGCCTACCCCGACTATACTTCCCACACCTTCGTATTGATGTTATCGTCTCTGCCCCGCCTGGCCGTGTCTTCGTGCTTTTTTCCTTTTTCTTTTTTGTTTTCCCTGTACCTCCGTTTCATCACTCTTCTCTTTTTTATGTCTACTATTTCTATTTTAATCTTTACCGTCGTACCAATTTCACCACAAACATCGTAGTCACAGTGCTTCGCACTTAGATCAATGTAACGGAAATCGTGACTCCAGGACGAGCTGCGATAGGGTAGATTGAGATGAGAATACAATTTGCCTAATCGTTACATAGATGTTTGCTCACTTACGAAGCAGTAGATTTCTAAACCGCGATGCATCCCAATAAGCCCTCACAAAAAGTGGGCATGTAATATTTTTACGCAAATGTTGATTCCCTTGGTCTCATCTTAGTCTCTCATCCACTGGATCATCACGCTTCTTCTGAATGTATATATATATAGTTTGTTGTGTTGTATAATCTATACCGTTGTCCATAATCATTGTATTATCATCTAATTGTTGTTTAATAAATTTTTGGTTTCGGAACAAATGACTTTAAATTGACTAAAGTCCAGTTTGATTTCGACGTCGCATGCCGCAGCCATTAGCTTGACATACGTACCTAGAACCTTCTAGTATTGTCTAGCTCGACATTGGACTACCTGCAGAGAATAGCTACAGTTTTCGGTGCGCGAATTTCATACAACTATACGTAGGTAGACTCCATTCTACGGATTCTACCATTTACCCATGACGTTTTGTTAAAGTAACGGCACTTCGATAAACGCGGTTTGAAAATCGCTCTAGAACTAAAGTAAGTTTCCGGTATTCCAAGCGAGAATTTACTATCTAGATTTGCTTAGATAATACGAAGCAGTTACGGCTACATAGGAATCTGCATCGATTAGCCAGCTCTAAGTTTGTTTACTCTCTCGAAATAGAGCCAAATGAAATTCTACTTCAGACCGTGATCGCGGCCGGACGCCACCGACACGAGTTTTTGAAAGCTGATTATATTGGGGGCTAAAGCAATCGGTCACACGACCGATCTACGATCTGCTTCTTCTCCATTTCTCCACTTCGTACTATACACCGCTGGACTGTGTGGAAATCCAGCGTACGACGTCTGCGAATAGTGGAACGCCCGGGTCTAAGCGTAAAAATAGAAAATCTCTTCTTTCCATGGAAATTAGAAAACTTCATCACCCCCGCACAGATCTGTCGTGAATTACTGCGTATGCGAGGATTGGTTCGTTCAGATTTCGAGTTCACAGCATAATGGCTTCTTGCCACAGAATCTCTGAAAATGATAAGCTAGCAATCATTTCGATCTTACCGCATCTAGAAGACGAATTGTTATAGTTCTGAGTTAAAACTTTGCCTTGTGGCCTTGACCTAGTTCAAAATAGCCATAGATTCCTTGCCATATACAATGATCCATGATTAAATCTCGATGGACTTGAGATCTAAAAATGTTTACGAAACAACGCCGATACTCGCGATTACTTACCATTTTAAAGCTAAATATAGGTATAGGCATACCGGACAGTTCATCGCTTATATTGCAGCTTCTTTGCAGCGAGCTAATTCATCTCTGACAGAATCTACGTCGCACTCAATTTGTTTCGATCGGTTGCAGGTTCTCGCGACCTTGCTGGTTCCTGCAGCGACACCTTCGGGCGCGACCTTGACCTTGATTCCGAATTTCGTCCCCGCGCCCGACCCTCGAACGACTTCTTTGCCGAAGACGAAGACACCGTGTTCGACAGTCATGGACAAAGGACACGTCGCTCCACGGCCAGCGATAATTTCGCAAACGAGGTCCAAGCCACGACTCGTCGTTTCAAGGCTCGCGTTGCCGCGCTTGGGTACGATGAGGACCTGGAGAACAACGTGCGCCCGAAATACGAGTCAAGCACTAAGCTCTTCGATTCCTTCGGCGCGACCATGAAGTCAGAGACGGAGAGAGCCAGGTCGGCGATCGAAGATGCAGAGTCCGCATTCAAACGTCGGTCGAGGTTCGTCGGCGAGGAAGTTACCGAGGAAAGGCCGGCCATGACCAAGTGGTCCAAGTTGACAGGAATTGAGGATGACGTCCCCAGCGCAGCCGCTAACCGAGCTAAACAAACACGGGCAAGACTCAATGACCTCGAGACGGAGATGGAGGAAATTGCCGATAGGCAAGCGAAGCGCGAACAGCGTAGTGCTGCTTTACGAGCGTTTGTTAACGAGAATGCGGCCGCGAGTGAAAATATTGCCTCCTTTAATGTCAAGAAGGTTTCCGTTCGCTCCGAGAGGGCTGATAGGTCCGATAAACACGTTTCTTTTTAAGCAACGCGTTATTGCATCGTAACATTTCGAATCGCCTTGTATCGTGCAGGCGCATCGAATCTTTTCATCCCGCGAGGCGTGTTCGATGTATCCATAAGCACGATCGATCTTGAGGGATATCAGTGAATAAACACCTCGAACGAATTGCGTGCCAAGATCTGTTCAGAATATTGCCTTGGTATATATCAAGCTCCGCCGCCTAGTCCAGTTATTTCATTTTCACATCAGTGATTCAGAATGGTAAAAATTATTTTTTTGCTGTCGATTCAAAAGCGCTTATCCTTACACACCGCCGAAGCCCAATCAACTTCATCAGTTTTTCGATTATAAGTTAGTATAATTATTACGGTTTTTAATATATTTCCTTCCGCGATATTTTAACCAAGCATATATTGAGAACCCCTACACCTCTGGTCGCTGTGTCATTTCTGTAAATGTTTATGTGTAATTCTTATCTCTTTTCTCGAATGTACCATTCATCATGCCAACTGTCAATAAATTACCGTTATTGTGTTCATCGGAATATTCAATTACCGCTACCAAAGTATACCTCTTCCAGTCCAATTGATGTTACCAAACGAGTCACAAATCCGTGATACTTTTTTCCAGCAGCAGATAGTTTCAACAATACTCACCTATACGACTCTAACCATTCTATCGATTAGTCGTTGTACCATCTACACTACCTATAGTCATAACGAAGTGAATATCAAATACTTGATCCTTGGAACGCTTTGGCTGTCGCAGCTGTGAATTCTGCCTAACTGCAATTCGCTAACCGCTAACAAGCGCGCTTTTACTAACATTTCAGGAACCCGGGGCTTGGCAGAGTCCCGCAATAACTCGTTCGATGACCTGGACTTGGTTTACGACAAGTGCGGCCGCCCCGTCCCCGGGGATAATTTCGAAGATGACTTTGTCGGGACACATAGACGATTCAAGGAACGAGCTGCAGCGGCATTCGATTCCGACCTGGCGGAACTCCGGCGCAAACGAAAAGACGTGCAGGTACTCACAAACTTCATAACGAGTGAAAACGTTTTCAGTCAGAGCAACTTTGAAACGAATGAAATATAATTTTCTATTCGCAGGATAGAATGTTCGATATGGTCGATATAGACGCAGAAATAGAACGAGCGAAATCTACTTTGGAGGCAGCTGACTGCGCCTTTCAACGTCATGCCACCAAGTTCGACAACGAGGACCCCGGTGAGATGACGATGACACAAAAATTCAACCGGAGTGGAAAAATGATGGATGCAGAGGTAGAAGTGAAGCCAAAACCCAACGGCCCGTTCAAGTGGTCGCAGGTCTGCCAAGCCGACGATGATATACCCCTTATGTCCGTTAGGGCTAGAAAAGCTAGGATCAATTCGCTGATAACCGAGGTCACGACTACCAATCCCTCTTACGAAACTAGGGATCTTCAAGTCATAGGAAGGTCGCTGGAAAAGGGTGACAAGAGAAAGAAGAGCGTTTCGTTTTAGCAATATACGTAGACATAAAGAATGGAAATTTATCGCTCATGCCCATTCGTTATCCGTTTATGAAAAATCCAATAGTAAACAATTCAATTCAACCCTCATCAAACACCCGCTCCATACTCCCTGCCTTTTCGACGAGCGAATCTTCATCACCGCTCCAAATGTAAGCAGTTGCAGTGACAACTGTTGTGGTCGAGAAACTTTAATCAAAAATGTATAGATAATAAAAAGTGAAGAAACCTCCTTGTATGTGTTTGATTCTATTGGCAGTCTGCACTTTACCTACCCTTAACCTTGGACTGACTATACGTTAGGTCAAAAATCGTAGTCGAAATTAATTGCGGATCGATAAACCAGATCAAGCCGTCAACGGTCAAGTTTCGAAATAGTGATCGAAATATCGATCAAATGTTACGCCAGATCCTCTGTTGCCAGCATCCAATCATGCAAAAGTTTTCTATAATGACCGACGGTAATTTGCGACACGAAATTCCACAGATAGCATTGAAATTGATTGGCCGCAAAAGAATTTGCTCGTGATAATTGTACGTTACCGAAAAAAGGAAAGCCGAAAAAGAACAAGGAAAGTAGTCATGTCAAAATAATCTCAGGCGGCGAAGACTTCCATATACGTTGCTGAATTTTCTCGTTGTGTTCTTGTGGAAGGGAAAGAAAGGCCTCGGCTTTGTAGCCAGGGTTCCGGTCCGTAAGAAAAGTTTTGAAACTTCGGAAATGATATCGCAACACCGACACCGCCTTCACCTTTGCATATACATTGAAATGATAAAGTAAGAATGGCACGTTTTCCGTTCCCTGGATCAATCGAGGCGATATACGGGCAGCCCCTAACCCTGCCATCAACACCGACCCTTCAAATCCAACGATAAACGCCACGCTAGAACACTACATCGCCGATCGGCATCATGATATTTTGTAGACCGTAGGTGCCTTGACAATTTCAATCACGTTCCAATAATTATAGAACATATTTTTCGAAGAGTAAATCCGGGGATGAGTGTCTGTCGATCGTTCGAGGCACGTATTCGTTGGTTGATCGACGTATGTATAATATAGATCACTCCAAGTCTGCCAAGTGTGGCAGTAATGATTACAGCAAGTTGTGCGTGCCAGACCATCTTCCACCCCCAACCCCCGCGAATTTTTCAGAAGATATTTGCCCGAAGCATGCGGGCCGTTCTTTCACGGAGGTGTTTAGGAGGGGATGGAAGATAGGAAGGGGGTAACTGAATCGTTGTAAGCTAAAATAAAAGCGTTGGAGAGGAAGGACGAGGGAATAGTGGTAACGGCAAGTGGTGGACGAGAAGTCGAAGCGAAAGAGTGTTTCTCGTTAGACGGTCTACACAGGTGTTTCGTACGGTCGGAAATAAACTACAGGTAACGGGGATCTATGGTTTTTGGTGTTACCCGCGTCATGAATCGCCGTGCATCAATAGTACCGTTGATCAATATTACCGCGCCGTATCTATGGGTGAAAAAATACAGCTATCGCGATAATGTCAGTTCAGGGACATAGTGCACCAGCGATCCATGGAGTCTCGATTCTCGTCCGTCGGGAATCTGCGATCGTGTGATTAAATTCTGCTATAACCGCACCCCGGGTTCCCAAATGATCGCGATAATGACAACATACGAACTCGTTGGATCCCGTCGTAATAGTGCTACGAACATGGGGGTGGTGAATGAGGGATTTGAAGTTCTTTAAAATGCGCAAGTCGTTTGATCATCGCTTGCATTCCAGAAATTCGGCATTTTTTAAAATTAAGGCATTAACCCTTCGACTACAGATCTCTCTGGTGCCCGCCTGTTATACACAGACTTCTGGTGCTTGTTCGAACCTATGTGTCTAAGCATAAGGTTAATTCTCACTTAGTCCGCTAATGAGTGGCATAGTTTAATTAAAGAAAAGATACCTTAGCTCAGCCTGGATGGTGGTTCGTTCATCATCGATGTCATCTATTTTCAACCTCGCTCAGCACCATTCCGTCATTCGAACGAGTCCGTCCGTGGGGCCACTCAGGTTTCAGGGCTAAAAGATGTCGCATCCTGTAGAATCGCTGATGCCTCAAAATTAATGAAAGCTACACTTGATCTCAAGGAAAGAGATCAATACCGCGGCTATCTCATGCCTCCGAAAAGCTCACACTCGGCAACGCCCGAACAAAGCGAATGAACGCATTGACGACTTTCTCTCGTTCTGCCATTGAGGCAGTGAATCAGCGCTGCGGGTCGATTTCACGAGAAATTATTGACAAACAACATGTAAACATACCCGATACAAACCACTATGCTCTAATCGCGACGTAAAGCCATGACCGTGATGCGTTTCATGGACTTGCTATACCGAGTAGTTGTTGATGGAATGAAGAAAAAAATTCTAGACTCAGCTATCAAAATTTCTTTGAAGATCAAACGACGGTGTCCAATATTTTCCTCTAACCAAGCGTTTGAATCTCGAAAGGCAATAAAGTCCAAAATTCGTTGACACGGTGCTTCGGGAGTCGCGTGTGCGACACTTGAGGGTGTCGTTTCTACATTCGGACGTTGGGATATGTACGCGACCAGTGCCTGTAGGCTTGTTGCCACATCTTTCAACGGGTAATCGACCACGAGGTACCCAACGTACAATACCGGTTCATGAAATTTCTCGAAAACAATAGACCCAGAACCGTACCGCGATGTACAACGCAAGGATCTCGGTCAACTAGAAATGAAGCTATAAAATTGGTTATCAATCGCGGTCCAAAATCAGTTATTAGCGCACCCCTTGGACAATTTCACATGTCACGACACGATCAGGCTTCTTTGATATGGGTTATATCGTCAAAGGAATGAATTTCAGGAACCACCAAAATGTGGGATGATGAGCCACCAGCGTGGGGAGCTGACGACGAGACCCCCGCGGCCGATGGAACGACCCCAGGAGCTGAAGGGGAAGCTGCGGCTGAGCCTGTACCTGTCATTTTGCCGGCAGATCGCGAGAAGGCACCTAAGCCGCACTATACCCTACACTGGGTACGACCGTTGATACTCCCCTACGACTATCTTTACGATTACAGGTGAGTACCGCAGAGTTTTGTTTTCGCAAGCCAATGACTCATTCGATTTACCATTCACGTTGAAGAAAAAACTATTACGACGATGTGATCGACTACTTGGACAAGAGACAGAGAGGAATTTGGCGCGACACCCCCAGAGCTCAGGAATGGTCGGAACGAGCCCTGCGAACGTATTATTCGAAGATCCAGCCAAAGAGCCCCAAGCACTCAGCTGATATGCACTATTGGATGACCAAATTTGCCGAACCCTCGAGGCACTACAGCTACCACACTCGCGCCTATTATAGTCTTAAGTATCAGAAGATCCTTTAGGATAATTTTATTATATTTATTCATCACTGTTGCCCACGCGGGGATGCACACGCAACATTGGCACAACAGGAGCCTCTCTTTTCCCGGATAATTCGTTATTTATCCATCTTTGGTTTCTTGATAGTTTTGTAAAAGTTATTCCTATAAAGAAAAAAAAAAAAAAAAAAAACAACCACGGTACATCACAATCGTTGAACCGATCGATGAGCGAAGATTCAGGTTACATGAAATATTGCGCTGTTTGACATTTAGGTAGCACCGAGTAAAATTTCGAGGCCCTCGGAAGTGGGTGGGTAGCATTCATCTGTCAATTTCAATATTCATACAACTCGTGTTAATTGATTCCAATTATCAGTCACCGTGTATATAGTAGTAAATAAATTCGCAAAAAATTTGTGGAAACCGAACTGATTGTCACCTTTCCCACAGTCGATGGATAATGCGTTATCCTTCACTAAATATTATAAAGACAAATATATTAATAAAATACTTAATTGTTATATACGAGAGTTTATATTTGTTTCTTACCCCTCGACGACGTGGAAAAATAAAAGGATATAAATATGAAACTCGATACCGAAGTGAATTGAACCGAAGTCATTTTTAACGGGTATAATAATCTCAACACTTTAATGTAATGTGATTCAACACACAAATGATTTTTCTTTTTTTGTCAGTGTATGTGCATATATATCTGTGTATGTATATAATAATTGATCGATGTTTATTATAATAACTATATGACAAATATATTTTCAATAGACGCAGAGCAACAAAACTTTCAAAGTTTCTTATGATCGTCATGTGCACAGATAATGTTACCTAGGAGCCGGTGGCTTATTTTCCCAGGTAACTCTATAATTACAAACACAATCGTACTTACAAATAATTACAGAGAAGAAACGGCAGTTTGTGTTCCGATTAAATTATCAAAACTCAAACCAACCACACCCCGGTGCATAACCGTGGGAAGATCAAAGTACAGCACCGAAAATGAGAGTATAACAATATTATACAATATACCTATGTATAGTATATTATAATGATAAATGATCTCATTATTGCGCGTCTTATGTATCGAGGTAAAATATTCGTGCGGTATGTATGGTAACATCATTAGGTACAAACCATGTGTCTGCGTCGAATTTCTAGAAAATATTAGAAAAACTATGATTAAAATATTAGCCGCACGTGCGAAGCCCAAAATGTACGACATAGGTATGCCGCACCATATAGGTGATGCTGTTCGGAGCACACTGTACAGGATTTGTTTTATTACTCTTCGCAAGCATCGCCGGTAAACTTATATAAAGGTACGCTAATTTTATTAAATCCGTTGAACGTAAATCTGACACGGTGTGTCGATGGCCTAAAACATCATAGTCTGCACTGATTGACAATCTATTTGGAAGAGCTGGGTTGAAAGAGATATGAAGGGAGTGCAGAGCGGACTCGATGACTGACACGATTCAAAGGATAATAATGAAACCGGAAGATCAGTAGCTCATCGAACGGGGCCGCCTTTTTTTTCGTTCTGCGTCCAAAGGAAGAAGACTCGGTATACGTTTAAATTCAATGTCATTAATTCTGTAACTTTTTCGAATACTCGCGGCATGTATAGAACATTCGTTAACGACACGCAGCAGCAATGATATACCTATCAGTGTTGCGCAGTTTTCATTAGATATATTATTATATCGACGGTAATTATTTCAACTTTTCAATTCATTTACTACAAGTTCAGTCGGTGCAGATTACGGAGCGTTCGGAACGTGTCTGCAATACTTCCTTGTCTGAAACTGGTGGTGGAATTATGAAGTGAAATGGTGGGAAGTGCAAATTATTCAAGCAACAGGAATATGATAGTTGAAACGTTTCACAGGTAAATAGGGTTCGTATAAGTGTGCTCTGTACCGTAGTAAGACATTTCGGCGTACTTTCTATCGCGAAAAATTAAGCAAGAAACAATTGGAAGGGTAACGTCGATGGCCACTTGTGGAAGATATAATACCACATACTTGTGAATCTATGGTAAAAACAACTTATTTAGTAGAAAAATTGAAAAAATTGAAAAAAAAGAATACATTGTTAATAAGTGTTGAATGGCGGCATTGAACTTCGTCAATTCGCATATCCTCCGGTATTGTATTTGCGAGTTATTTGTTTATTTATTTATTTTTTAAATGTATTTATTGCTTTAAAATTTTTCTCTCATATAACACCCGGTACCCTTCATATCTCGTAACGGTATAACATTATTATTGTGAGTATGATATATTATAAATGGTATATAATGTATTTTTTCTTATCTTGACGTAATTATACAGGCCAAATCACAATTTTTTCGTTCCGCTTTTTTTCTTTTCATCACATATTCTATGTAATATGTCTAATACATTAATTTATAATAATAACTCACATTAAATTTGCTTCAGCGATTGAATTTCTTTATTGTTATCATCTAATATTCTCGATGATTCAAGTAGTAGAGTATAATGTAATCTTCGACTTAGTAGATCAATTATTTAATAATAATGAGCAAGAAATGAACAGATGTATTGTGTTAGGAAAGGCGATATACATATATGATATCATACGATATAATATAATATAATATAATATAATATAATATAATATACTGTAATATTCATGTATGTGTAAGTGCTCTAATTAACTAGGTATAGCCGAAAAGTATTGGCGCAGTAATAATGAGCGTTAATTTGGTCATCTCACGACGCCTGGACAGCGTAAGTTTATAGTAATATTAGAATAAGTTTCACAAAGGTTAGATATTGATTTAATAAGTGTCAAGTGATAACGAGAAAATGTCTACGAGCAACGACAGAACAAAGTCAAACTTACGCCCAATATTTTTTTTATTCTACAATCTTAGAGTGTAGTACCTATTATTCGTAATATTTTACCTGGTAGAAGGCGGAACGCTCTCAAGATACGGTATAATCTATGATAACACTCCGAAAAATAATAACCGCCTATTCGTTCTGACGACGATGATGATGATGATGATGATGATGATGATGATGATGATGATGATGATGATGATGATGATGATGATGATGATGATGATGATGATGATGATGAGGATGATGATGATGAGGATGATGATGATGATGAAGATGATGATGATGATGAGGATGAGGATGATGATGATGATGATTATGACAACGATGACGATAATAATAGTACTAATTATATAATAACTGTACATTGCTAACTTTTCACATATTTGTTGGCAACGCACTTTTAGCATTTTTACAGTAATAATCAGCGCTACACAAATGACATCGGCTTAGGTTCTTTAGTTCAGTATTTATATTCAATCAGTATTTTGTCATCTATCACACACAACCGCAGAGGAAAACCAAAATAAATTTTAACTGCACGCGTCTGGCAATCTTCTTACCATAACATGAGTTTGTTCCATATACTTTTTTTGAGACACCACCAGAGCTCGCTCATGTTTTCATAATGTGATTTGGATTGGAAAATGTTTGATGCTTTTCGTTGTCCTCTATGTGTACCTTTCGCAAGGAGCGACAGCGGCGCAATCATAATCACCCAGGAGGAAACATGGAAATCGTTTGAAAGTTCGCAGAACGTTTAGGTGATGCGAGTGAGCAACACGGAATCCTATTGCAAGACCATAGTGCGATCACATTTGTATATTGGAATTATTGCGAAAAATTCTATAATATGAAAAAAATTTGATTCATCGTCTCTCGAGTTAGGGTAATTTTGAAAATTATTCGGAACGTCGAGATAAAAACAGATTTTACTTTTCACTTCATGTTTCCGGGACTGATCATTTTTACTTGGCTTTAAGTATCTGTGAATTCGAGTACCGAAGATGCCTGACACAAAAACAATTAGCCTATGTCCCGTAATTATTTCGTTCGAGTAATTCCTAAATGAATTTAAGTGGAAAGGATTTGCGATCCTCTTCATCGAGTCGGTTAATTTTATATGTAATTATATCCTATGGTCACAAAAACTCATTGCCGATTTCGTACGCAGAAGCAACCTTCAAGCACCCAGCTTCTCGGAAGGCATGGATTCGGGCGACAGGGCGCGTGAAAAGCTCGCTCGAATCATTCCAAAACTAACGACACACTAGTCTCTGGTTGGTGGTAAATTACCGCATGTTCCGAAGCAACGACCGGAAACAAGACAAAATATTGGTGATTACGTTATCGGGTACATGCACACGCGGAGCTTCATGATCGAGAACATAGGCACCATTTGGATCCATCATTGGATGAAAAATATATTTTAAATTTACGTTATCCAAATCCCGGTCGATTATACTTTTGACAATGCTACGGAACTCTTCTCGCGGTACGTATACCCCGTTTTGATTCATATTTATCGAGATTATTTTGCTTCTCGTCAGAGCGGGACAGAGCGACTGGACTACTTCAACCATCTAGCTAGCGGCAAACGCCGCACGGTGCAAGCGCCGTGGGCCCAGAAGTCCTCCCGGACGGACGGGCCCGACCCAACTGCGACAGACATTTGTACGTACCTACGCGGGAACGGCGACCCGACAAGTCAAAGTAACAGTGTATAGAGAAATGCAAGAAGAGAAAAATAAGGTTTAAAATGAGCGACACAAAGAAACGATTATCTTTTATAATTCGTATATCATTCATCAATTGCCGTTTGAGGAACTTGGAAGATCAGCGTTTGGAAGCGAGAAAATAATTTTGATCGCTAACTATCGTTAGTTTTCTTGTCCATAACATTTATTAATAACGTGTAAGGATTGAATTAGAGATGTGGAGATGTACCGCCGACACCTGGATATTATATTTTTAATATTTTTATCCGGAAGCCATTTTACAAAAATTATGATGCGCTCACCAGCGGAGCCGCTTTCTGTGCGTACCAAACAACGCTTGAAGCTTTCATATTTTTGGAGGGAAATGCGAAAACGGAGATGGAATAGAATTATAGAAGAATTTCAAGAACAAGAAGAAGTTAGAGCAGGGGGCAAAGGTTCTTACCCCTCTGCGTTGGTTTCAACTTATCGGGATGACTGGGTGCCACTGGGCCTGGCTCCGGACGCGGGTCGCAGTTAGCCGCGCGATCTTGTCGGGCCCGAGCACTCACTGGGCCTGCGGATCACACTGCAACAGCCGTACTATGGACGGATCGCTCTTCGCGCCCTCAATAAATTCGTCTAACGATAGTTTTCCGTCTTTGTTTTTATCCATTTGCCGGAAAATCTTGTCCGTTCTTTTCTCCGGCGTCGATTCATCCTCCGGCATCTTCATCACGGTGCCTACCATTTTGTAGATCGCCTAAAATCAGTACGCGAATTATGTGATAATCGAGCTTCTCACTATCCGATCGTGGTAAATTTAGCGGTAAATGGCACCCACTCTTTTATTCGGTTCTCGTATTTCAATTTCTTACCGTCACTATTTCCAGCATCTCTTGCCGCGAGATGTATCCGTTACCGTCGAGGTCGTACATGCCGAATGCCCATTTGAGTTTCTGTTCAAGCTTACCACGGGATGTGACGCTCAGGGCGCAGAGAAACTCCCGAAAGTCGATAGTTCCATCCCCGTTCGCGTCGAACGTCCTAAACACGTGTTCTGCAAACTGATCATACACATTCAAATCCTTAGATTATAGCTGTAAATCGACGAATACAAGGAGTCAACTACATCAGCCGCAGCCACGATCAACGACCCAATTTTTTGTAAAGTCGTCCGGCGCGCGTATTAAATTATGTAACTTTATACAGGGTGTACCATTCCAAGTAAACCATTTCGATTACTCGAAAGGATGGAGTCGAACAAAAAAACGTTTTATACAAAAGTTGTAGGGTTCGGAGGGGAACAACTTGAAGCTATCCAAATTTTTTTCGAATGACTTTGAAACGGTCAAATCTAGGTCAACTTGTTTTTTTTTAATGGAATGCCCTACTTTTTCTCTAGAATCTGAAAGAGCGCCAAATTCTGCACCAAAAAGTACTCAAACACGTATGGCCTAAAGTCAAAAAAGTGTGCTTACACAGGGGCCCGCGTGTCGCGGTCGTGGTGCAGCGTCCGCCAGCGTACCAGCAAGGCGCGGGCCCCTGTGTAAGCACACTTTTTTGACTTTAGGCCATACGTGTTTGTGTACTTTTTGGTGCAGAATTTGGCGCTCTTTCAGATTCTAGAGAAAAAAAAGAGCATTCCATTAAAAAAAAAACAAGGTGACCTTGATTTGACTCTTTCAAAGTCATTTGAAAAAAATTGGATAGCGTCAGGTTATGTCCTCCTCCGAACCCTACAACTTTGGTATGAGAAGTTTTTTTGTGCGACCTCATCCTTTCGAGTAATCGAAATGGTTCATTTAGAATAGGACACGCTGTATAATTATTGATTAATTTCCTTTACAATTGGTCAAATTCGTTATTTCTATGTAATAGCAATATCTTTATGCGATATTCAAGTAATACCTTTGATGCGTCGCCATATGGGAAGAAGTTACCATAAATTTTTTTGAACTCCTCCACACTGAGATGCCCGCTCGGACAATCCTTGAAGAAACCTTTGTACCATTCTTGGATTTCGGCATCTGTGGAAAATTCGGGTATAGACGACGAAAATGTAGTCAACAGAACTCTGCATAAATGAAAATTATCAAAAATAACAAAAATAGGTTGTACAACTCACCCGAAAACTCGGTGTTTTGTCTGAGGTCTTCCAACACTTCCGGCTTGAGTTTGCTATTTTGTTTTCCCATCGTCGATGGCCTCTAAGCCCGTCTAATGTTGCAGGATCGTCGATTGCGCTTTGAATACCTATTAGCTAATCTACTATCCTACTAGCAAAGTTTTGCGCTGGCGGCGTGGTGACTGGCAACCCACACCAGTCAGGCCTGGAAAAAAGCAATAATTTCATTACAAATGGGAAAGAAAAATACTGCAGGATTGCGCTAATTTACGATTGGATCGTAGTTATCGGAGGGCCGTTATATTTCCAACAATTTTTTACTACCGATATTTATTATCTTTGTTTGGCCAAAGGGTGGATTGGGGCGTCAATTTGATTTCGTTAGGGCTTGGTATAAGTCGACGAGAAATCAAACGGACACACGACTATCTACCTTCACGGTCGACCGAATATAATCCGGAATTTCAAACTCTTCTTCTGACCACCAGCGTTATTTAATTTTTCAACACAATAAATTGCTATTTCTGCCAAGAAGACATACACATCGTCGCCATTCGTTACACACATTCACGTCCTCAATCACCCAGTACAATCCCACTACGGTGGCAAAACAAAACACACGCAGCTACATTTCGTTCACATTGCCTGAAACAGAAGAAATCAAGCCAAGGGTTAATGATGATCCATTGGTAGAGCATAAAAGGATTTATTGTAATAATGATGCTGGTGTTGATAATCGTGATGATGATGATGATGATGATGATGATGATGATGATGACGATGACGATGACGATGATAATGACGATGCACGGTGACGAGTACACATGATTATATGTATATTTAAATGCGAAAAGTATTTGTATAAACTGCATATATAAACAACATAGATGTATATACATGTGTGTATTGTGTATGTATTTAAATATGTGTGTGTCCGTGTGTGGGTGTGTGTGTGTGTGTGTATACGTGTAGTTTCTATACATATATTTATATATGTGAGCATGCTAATGGCAAAGAATACGAATGCATGTATAGCTGGCTATCGCTATTTATATAAGTACAACAATTCTGTATATTTCTTATTAATCGTTACGATGCATGGTAGTACAGAATTTATACATATCATATATTATGCATATATAAAATTTATATGCGAGTGTATAATGTTAATTGCTTAATCGAATCGAATTTATCATGATCCCTAGATTGTGTACTGCTAACATTTTATTTGTTTTTTATTGATGTATATATGTACTTTCCTATTTTCGTTCGGATTAGATCGGGAGTAGTCTGAAACCAACCAAAAACTCCGAGCGTAGCAGTCGTTATATGATTCTGTAGTTTGTTGCTTCTGCACGATTACACCGTGTGTAAATTTAAAAATCAATGCAACCTCCTATACATATTCTGACCAAAACGGCAATCTGAATTGATATGAAAGCCGCATCCAGCAGATTTGCACCTCTGATCAACAAAGTGGCAATACTTATTTACAATTTCGTGATTTCATGACACTGCAGCCGTCCTGCGGCCGCTAGATTTCATTTAATTCGACGTACCGTGCTCACTGAAATGTCAGGACTTGACCGCAGAACAGATGCGCAAATCTAGATAGGCATGTATGTCGGGTAATATCCTTTTGTAAAGTTTCTTATTGATTCGAAGTTGCGAAATTTGTTACCAGAATACGTTACGTTCGCAATAAAATCCGGAATCCTTACGCTGATTGCCTGCCAAGTCCGACTAGAGACGTATCCATTGCATCACTTCGTATTGTACTTGGTCATGGCTACGGTAATCATTGGCTATCGCCTCGTCGATATTTGTGACGTCATATCGTGTGAGTGTCATACCTATGTATGGTGTATGTGACATATTTACAACGTAGAATGTATAAGAGAATCGTGATTCACGAAAGCGTCCGCACGACCTTCGATTCAGGAGGCTCTGTATAATCACGTCCATTGCGACACATGTTGCAGTTATGGAATATTTTGTCACGTTGATTCAAAACTTGACCAAATCTCCCGCGTGTTGCCCGTCCGCCTTACGCTACTGAACTATAAAGACCTAGGGTTGTCGTCTATTCAACCCACTTGGTCTTGTCCTCCGATAATATTCAAGGAAACGATGCAATTCTACCCTCTCTATGAATCAGACCCCCCTCTTCTCGGTATCAATTTGTCGAGTTCCGATCTCGCCTGAATCAAGTCGACACGACATTTCTCGTAATCTATTGCCACGATGACATATTGAATATAGGTGCAATTAGCTAAATTTTGCAAAGTTTTTCATAAAACTGCACGGAAAAGCGTGTGTGATGTAATTGATTTTGTCGCAGAGTCTAGTCCCTCGGAAAAATTCAAGTTCTTCGTATTCTCGTAACCCAATTCTCGGCTCCACGCTAGCAGATCCGTCTCAACAATAACATTTTCCTCCGATTCACTTCGCGAAAGTAAGAAACCGCAAAAATTTCAACTCTGAGAACTAATCGGCTAAACAAGACTTGATCAAATCTATTCCAAACTCCAAACACGTATCAGGGACGTGAAATAGAGGTAAAGAGAAATGATAAGAGGTAGTGTACCAGATCAGATGCGCGAGCAAGCTGGGGGAGCGCGTCGATCATGACCCAGGCGGATGGAATTATATGTATGTATAAGTTTCCGTTAAAATTGACACGGCTGTCCATGTACGGTCGAATTAACTTGTGAAAAAAAAACATTAATCGGTGGTTATAAGATACACTGTTCGGTATGAAGGGGCGAGGTGATATGTAGCTGCGCTAGTTAATGTGATGTTTTGACATATCCGGTTCGAAACATTATAGGATCGCCAGCGCACGGACAATGCGCGAATATGCAGTACGAGTCGTTTAATAATTAATAGCATGATGATCGATTGTCGTGAGAACAGCGACGACAACTCGCGTTACATCGCAAACATTTATTTTTTTTCTATTACCTTTCTTCTTTCCTAATCAAAACATGCAATTGGTCGAATGCTATCACTACAATAGACACTAGTCTATGTTTTGCTTATTTTTTTCTAGATACTAAGAATTTCAGATGACGTGAGCTTTGATAATTTTATTCGCTCTACAGTGATTAGGAGGTGAAATTTAATCTTATACAAGTATAGTGTGTAGACTGTAGAGTGAGTTTGAAATTCCACCAGCTACAAAAAGTGTTCGTTTTCGAGGAAACCATGGTCGATAGCGCCTAATAAAATAATTGTGGGTGAACGGCTGTCCCGCAACTCCGATGATTTCGACTGGACTTTTAAAAGCGACGGTCGAGTTCGAAGCTCTTGCACTCGATAAGCCGACTGCCTATTAAATAATCGTCGCCTTCTGCGGTTGCACGCCCACGTGAAACTCTCTTTATTAAATTACGTAAAAACTGCATGCGTGTGAAGTGCGTCTTTCTACTACTTTTTGTTTTCTTTCTTCTCTTCGTATCGTTCGAACTGACGAACTTTTTTTTCGTTGTCACATCCACTTTGCATATATTATGATCAGTTAATTAATAACATTATATTTCAATAATTACTGTACTATATTAATGCGCATATGATAATACTTATTAATTATTTACCGTACGTAACAACATATAAATGCTAGCTGGTGTGCAAATATCGTATTCGTCTTACATAATATTATGTTTGGTTGCATCTTATAGTATACATAAATATATATACTGAAGCCGTTATTATCCGGCTGGCATATTTTCCTTCTCCTCCACTCTATTGATATCATATTATATTTATTGCAAAACTTCTGAATCTAACAAACAAATGATATTAAGAAATTTTGCAAGCGCGAGAAGCTTTGTGCTTGACACCAAGATATTATTAAGTACGATCGAGGGTATATTATGCGACGACTGCAGCGGTGCGCCGAAAATGCCACCCCGGTGACTCGTTTCCACTACGGTAAAAATGAAAAAGCTACAGATCGCGTACACACGGTAGAGGTACAATAGCGATCCAACTCTTAAACTGATGTGAGTATTTATCAGAATTAAGTGCTGGGTGAGAATAAAGATCGAAAATACGTGAAAGGTGACCGCAGATGGGGGTCTGGATTTAGGATTGACGAAGCGGCGAAATTCCGTACGGAATTCCGGGGGTTTAAATATGGCTCTATCGTAAAATTGATGATCAAAATCGAGATTCTATTTTATTTTTCAATTGTTGGATTATTGTGTAAAGAAAATAAATACTGATTGATTTCTGATGTAGAAAACCCGTTTTTTCGCACATCATTTCATGTAAATTGCGTACAGTTACCCCATGTGACTGTACAAACAGGCGTACCAATTCCGCAAAGGTCGTTCGACAGATTGAATTGATAATACAAATACGATGTGTGTTCTCAACCAAACGCACCGCTTCCGAACGAGTTGTAAAAAATCGCTTTGGTTGCTAGTCGTTGGCAGAATATATCCCCGTGTTATTTATCCATTCGCATTTTTCTTTTTCTGCGTCATACCGTAATTATAGTTGTATATCTCTGTTAATCTATGGAATGTGCGTTTAAGTTTAACATATTTCAATTAAGTTTAATTAAATAACCGACTGAAATCGATGTAATTGTCAAAGCCTTATGATATAATGAACACCGTGATCTGTGTCCTCGTAAATGCAGTGTATGTACTTACGTAGAGAGTTCTATACGTGCATTCTGCTGCGACTCAGCCGATTTAGATCAGCCTGGAGGCTGGAAACAAATGCGATCTAGAAGATAATGATCATCGAATACCTCGCAATTGATCGCCTACATTTGCTATCGATAAATATTATATGTTGACCGATCAATAATTCAGACAGAATACGGTGTAGGCAGTTGACGTGAGCCTAGCTTACGAGTATTTTTTATAACAAATGGCACGTGGCATCGTCCCCACGATCTTCGATATCTTATCATCGACGGTCAGATAGTTGGGATATTTATTCGTGTATATTCATCGGCAACGTCAACGTGCTTTATATTTTTCATCAACCCGTCCTGCCTCTCCGTTGATCAAGTTTTTCTTGCTCATTCGTTTCATCACAAACAACCTTGTAAAAAATTCTCCAACACAAACACAAACAACTAAACAATTTTGCATCACCCGAACAGAGCACGTAGACAGATCTGACCGTTGATGATTTTTTAACGTATAAGGTAATTTGGGGGGGGGGGGGGGGGAGGCCAAGAAAGAAGGCCAATTTTCAAGATTTGCTTACAAGAGCTGAGATATTGATGCAATTTTTGCTGTCATACGCACAGGTATCGGAAAATCTATAACTCGTACAAAAGGATCAAATTTTAATTATTGGTCATCTCCCCCGGAATTACCCTATAAATGTATATGCCTGAATTCGAGTCATACGCAGCGACTTATTATGATATTGAAATGTTATTGGTATTATTGTGGAGCGATTTATCTTATCTCGTTGATGAGAAACGTGATTAAGGGGCCAGCATCTTGGAGAGCTCTTCGTCCTGCAGACACCCCTTTAAGAATTCCTCTTGCGTTAATTGTCCGTCATTGTTTTCGTCCATTTTCGCAAAAATGTTCTTCGCTCGTTCCTCCGCACTGTCAGCTGGCCTGTTGCTCGAGCATGCTCCAAGCATGTCGTAAATTGCCTGAAACATATGGGTCAACAAAAGTTTGCACCGCTTCTAGACGAGGCCGACTGGAAGCTCTGAGCCCCAGGCATTTTGTTATAACGCAACAATCCCCTAGTGCTATTCGTTGCTCGCAAAATTTGCTGTATCCGTATTTTGGACGTGAAAACTATAAGAAGGCTCGAAGAAAGTTACAGGACTCCACTTTTGTTGCTGTTGAAAGGAATATCGCGGCGGATCGGACAGAACCCTGATTAACGTTTGATCGGCGTCTGGATAAGGCCACGAGCACTTTGCAAACTTGACTTAATTTTTAGCTGCCAGGCTTAATATCGATTTGCCGTACGGTGCGGTATGATGTCCGTTTAAATTCAACACCGCTCGATCGATCCGCGAATACAAATCGTAACTCGTCGCGAATTAAAGATCGCCCGTTATGGATAGGTACTTAACGCGATTGCATACGTTAGACCGATCTTCGGCACGACTGTCCGACGACTATCGAAGGACAGTCGGACTCATTGTCAGCTCTGACTTGCCGTTGAATATTGACGGACGAGTTATTCACTATTTACTGGAGGAGAAATTCCTTTTTTTCGGGAGCATTTTTCGGTGACCATTGCAACTCGCAACTACCCATCGGGGGTTAAGGCTACCACCGCAAAGAATACTAGTTCCATGACTGATTGGACGGAACACAGTAAAACAGAGAGGAATCTTTCGAATTTTTTTACAACCGATATTATCTCTTTTCTGGCTATCCCTTATTCCGTACATGTTCATAAACGTGGTCTTATTATAATCCGCAAAGCGCTACGAGTCTACCGACCAGCACGTGGTCACTTCGTCGATTAACTATACAATATATCTGATGGACAGGTGGCGTATGCCCCGTCTTGTCGACAATTGTAATTCTATATAATCTCTCGGTCGATGACGTCAACGAGAAGGCACCTTCGAGTGAAACGGATGAGACGATTCGGTCAAGTTTCTCGACCCAATTTCACCCTGGCGACAACGCAAGGCTCCCAGTCCCGAATCCCGAAACAAAAATTGGAACATGTCCAGATACTTGGAAGTCATATCAGCTATACCTGCACTTCCGGTTATATTTATCGATTACATCGAGGTTCGCGAATTGTTTTTGCCAAGTGAAAAAGGTCGTTCCATGGATGATTGAGGTGCTTAGACGGCCAAGTTTCTGACTTCGTCCGGAAGGAAGAAAGCGGAAAGTTATAGAGGTTCCATGGTACGACTAGGACGAACTTGTTTATATCGATTTCTTCGAATTATACCTAACGAGCCTGACTTCTTGCCACACGGCTGAAGCGATGAGCGAAATATCGTTACCTGTACAATTTTCGTCATTTCCTGGATGTCGATGACACCGTTTCCGTCAACGTCGTACATTCGGAAGGCCCATTTTAATTTTTCTTCCGGCGTCCCGCTAGACGTTACGTCGATCGCCAGCAAGAACTCCTGTAACATGAAGATATATTGTGGTTGGAAAAATCTTGCAATAGAACAGGTAGATCGCTATTACGGTTCATTCATAATTATTTTGCGGAATTTAAATCAGAGACCAGACTCCAACCGAACTTGCGACCGGAAATTTGATATGCCGGAAATTGGTTATAACATCGCACGCTTCGGTTCATCTCCGCACTCCGAACAAGGGAAAGTTGAATTTTTCCTGCTTCCGGGTTCAGCAGCTTTACTATACACTCCCACGCCTATACATATAGGTACCCATACGCCATAAAGGTACGTATTTATCAGTCGCATACTTCGAGGACCAGAGGTTCGATCATACAATGTATGATACAATGTTTACTTTTCGAGGGTTCGCCGATATTTGTATACTTTGGAGACCGTCAGCTTTTGGTATACGGTCTTGAAGCCCTGAGTATAATCTTTCCCAAAAGTTACAACGCGGTGGTGGCCGCGTAGCAAAGATCATTTTAATAAATATGTATATCCATCGCCCCTATAGTCACTCATGCGGTTAGTATCAATTCGATTAGGATTGTAACTAGGTGCCCAATTAGACATTTATGATTCGGCATACTTGGTCAACTCGAAATCCATCTGCGAATTTCACAATCAATATGCATTGTATACAACATCAGCCAACTACCGATTGGATGCGAGATTCAGGTAGCCGATGAGATAGGAGGTTTCGCGGGCAGCATCCGTTGAGTCTTGCCCAGTCTTGCTAAAACCAGCGTATAGAAGCTAACGCGGTCGAACTAGGTCGGTCGACGCCTCAGGTAGATAGATATACGAATAGAAGGGAAGAAGAGCGGTGGAGGTGGAGGTGCGCTCTACCTCTTTACTGGTCCACGTGACCCCTGGAGGGTCTCTCTTCATATTGACCCTACCAATCCTCTACCCTAGCTACACTTGGTCCGCATTGCGATCCTTAGCTCCGGTCGCAGCCCCGGGTACAGAACTTGCTACGGCCTTATTTGGATGCTACCTACCAAGATAAAAACTTATACAAGTCGACCGAGGAGCTACGTATTCTAGAGAGCACGTGCAACGCCACAATACGACACCGATAAGATCCGTCGTTCTCGAGCGAGTGACTGTGTGTCGCAGTGCAGCCTCCGTCGTATCGACACATCATTTTTTTTTTTTTTTTTTTTTCTTTTTTTTGTTTTTGTTCAACGTTTAACGATTATAAAAATAGAAAACCTTCATCCCAGAGCAACACAAAATCACTATCAATTCTCATCACGGATTCCACGAGTAAGGGAGAACTTCTACTTGTATAAATATAAGTCAAGACGGTGCGATTCTGCAGGGTGCGATAACATACGGGTAGTAAATACATGCCGATATATTTTTAGAAATGATGGCAAGACAAGTGAAAACGCGCCGATGGAGTGATACGGTGCGTAACTTCATACCTTATTCAGATTTAGGTCGAGAACACACGATACTGCGCAGCGCGACGTGCAATAATTAATAATTCACGGTCGACGAGCTCGTTCCCCGCGGCAGTATAAGTTGTACTTCAACGACGGCCGCCCCAGGTACGAAGAGAAGAGAACCTTCTGCAGTCTGGCGACATAACTGCTGCTGCTGCGAGGGCGATTCACTCACACGACGTGAATACACGATGCAGGGCCGCCGATTTTAGACCCCTTCTTCATGAAGCAATGGATCATGAACCGACTATACTTATATGAGCTCGTAATATAGTCTTCTGTTTTTGTCTCATTGTTGTGCACGTAGTTTTATTATTATGCGCCCTTATAGATTTAACCCTGAGCTTTATTCAATTAAATCCATACTTTGTCGAAGGAGTATTAATAGAAATTAACCAGTTACCAATTCACTCGCGAGTAGAATATACATAAAACATAAGCGACGGTTCAAATTCGCGCACGTCTAATTTCGATCGTGTTACAGTGAATTGCCAATTAACGGACCAACGAAACATACAGATGCAATGTGTGTTGGCGAGACATTTTTTGGCAAATACGCAGAGGTATCGATGCGCTGCGACAAAGCTCCATGCACACTATACACCCAGCGGCAATAGGGGCGGCGAGTATAATAATTATATTTGCTTCTCAACCAACTGCTATTTTTTGATTAACTCGTTTCGATATCGATTGGTCTGCAAATATAAACCGAGGCCAGTGAAGAGAGAGGACCATCGTGCAGGCGATGCGGTACAACCCCGCGCGATAGACCAAGGTTTCCCAAATTTTCCGGTCCAATTTGTTGCCTGAAGAAATTTGAAGCACAAATTAATTCGGTAGCGGATCGAATCGAACTGCACTCGTCGGTGGGACTATCGGAGTGCAGATCTGGAAATTCAAATTAATTGACCTCGAACTATACAGCAAAGGATAAATGTTGTATCGCGTGTTTCAGCCATATATACCCTAGTTAAGACCGTCACAGCTTCGTCATTATAACTTGAGTTGGAGAGAAGAATCAGGGAGGAGAATATTCACCCCTTGTTTCTGGTAACCGTATACTCAAACCACAGTGGTTGTCTATAGATCTAGGTTAAATTTTACCGTAAACGCGAATAAAGAAACTTCACAATAACAATTTGTACGAATTCAGTTTTCTCATTTCGAAACTAACAACGTAGGAATTGTGGAATTTGAGGTATGCAGCTTGTTATTTTTAGCATCCTACAGTGGATCTTTACAGGGGTCGTGTCGAGTGGAGTCAGCCGTACACTGCGAGACTTTTCGTCCTAATAAATGGTGAAAATATATCAAAGTTTAGTATGTAGCGTTCGATAGTAGAGAAGTCCGGGACTATGTGCTACAAATGCATACCAATGGGTAAAGCTATTTATTTTTAATAAATGAAAAAGATATTTCAGTGTTTAATGTAAAATGCAGTAATATTTTCAACACACCGTATCAAAGTTGGAGAGCAACTCGATAATCACGAAAGGTGAATATGAAAGATTGAAACAATCGTCAGATTAGGGTAAAAAAGATAACCGGGTAATCCGGTTCGTTATTGCCAAGATGGGATTATTAGTTCTTATAACAGCGTTCGCGACGACCCTGGTGTCACTTGGGATCCCCAAAATTGGACACGGTTCTTACCATCTACCGTATATGGTTCGGAATGAAAAACTCAGATATACCTAATTTTTAATCGTACGCATACGTAGGTGTCAATGGACGAATTTCGACGCCATCAAATTTTTCCACGAGCTATCCCATGATTCGCAGATCCTTAAAAGCAGCGGCGGATATTTGGGTAGTGGGCCGATGGGATTCGGCACCTGTAATCAACCGCGTATGAACAACAACGCGCTTCGATTCTCGTTCTCGTCACGTCTAGCTAATTGTCACGAATCGGCACAAATGAACATTGCGAACTGTCGCGTACAGGTCGCGGACAAAACATGAAGCCCACCTAGACCGATTGACTGCTTACTATTCCGCCACGAAATACAATCAGCAAAGCCAAAGCTTGAGAGAGATACCACGGATCGTAACCGGGGTATTACCGCGCAATTCACGTAACCAACCTCTTGCCAAACTATACCGCTGCATTGATTCCGCACCGTGACTTGTGCGGGCTATGCTGAGCATGCGTTTTATTGTCGCCGATGTGTAGAAGAAAGAGAATCTAACTTCGAAGAACCGCAGACTGTAATTTTCAACGAGAGAGATAGCACTCGTAGAGAACTATCCTTATTCTTCTTTCTCTCTTTCTAACTGAACGTGAATAACAGACGCGTCAACAAAGCATAACCCGAAGGTCATTCGACAAATGGAAGCCCAGATGAAATTTCGGGAATAGCTAACAAAACTCATGTAGTCAAGAGGATTTTGTGGAATATTTTCAGTTTTTAAATGGAAATCATTGATAAAAGGAAGGAAGGTAGAGGCGAATGGAGGAATGAAAGTTGTCGAATTTACTTGAAACTATATTCTCCCTCAAAACGCTCGAGTACGTCGTTTATTTTTTTACTTATTGTTAGGTACAAACTGTAGAAATCTCGTATTATACGTTCGTGTTCCGCCCCCCCCCCCCCCCCTCGATTATCCACTTTCACTCAGAATGATTCAAATATTTTTATTTTAAATTCGCAAGACTGGGAAAACACATTCGTTGGTTCAGCGATAAATAATCATGAACCGGATATTTCTGGAATACCTCGCAGCGCCGAATCGGTAAATATCCAAGTTCACAAGGCAAAAGTCAAATACCGTGCCGAAATTTGGGTTCTTGGAAGTCTGCGTGACGGTGCGGCTATAGAATGCCAAAATTTATAATTATGATTCACATTATAATGTACAGGGTAATAAATAAAGCGATACAGGTTAATTAAGGGGTTGAATGAGATTTGATTTCACCCAGCTGATAACAGCGCGGTATGGGAGAATTATAAGAGAGAAATAACGAATTTCGATCAAGCAGGATTGTTATGATTATTAGACCCTTTTCGGGCGTAGGAAGGCACGGAATCTCCTAGAAATATCCGCACAAAAACTCTCCGAAGTACCGAGAACCTCGGACGGAAGGTTTGCCGGTCGCGTGTGTTTAAAACTGCTCGCAATCAGTTGTGAATAACGGATCCAGGAAAGGTTTTTTAGATTCAACGATAAAATTTTTAAAGTTCCAGCGCAGTCACCCCATTATTGCTTATCGCAAATTTCTGCCTTTCGCGCCCCAGGTGTAATCTGGTAGCTCAGCCGATTAGGCTTCTACACCTGCGCTCTTCGGCGCACCATCAAACTATACGTTCATATCCGCAATCACAAATTGCTGAATAATATCTGCTAAAATCTGGCAGGGTGGAGTACGTGGCCAGTTGGGTATAATACAATTTATTATACTATACATACGAGATTTCAAGTAAAGCTCACGTCGTGATGTCTACAACGATTCCAGTTAGAATACCGAGCTTGTTTCGTTAATCCGGAATCAAGGAATCGAGTAATTCATTCTACATCGGCGACCGAAAATCTAAATTCTGCTATTCGGAAACAGACTTTGCCTTCTTGAGATGTGCAGCGAGCTGATGCTGCGCTGTTGTATTCGCTAGTATTAACCTGGACATTGAAATCCGGAGTGCAGAAGATAGAGATTTTAAGTTAAGATTTTTGGTTGAAACAAAAAGGGAACGGTGAACCCGAATTAATCATCGCGATTATGTGAGAAGAACTCTCAATTATCGTTGAAGATTGAAACAAACATTATGAGATAGACAGCTGAGGAGGGACGATCGATGGTAATATCGACGTCCAGTGACGTCATGCTCGCCAAGTGGAGATTGAGGACTATCCCCCCTGCCGTCATCCGACTCATCAGTTCTCCAGTTATGAATATATATATATAGACTATCTTCCTTGCCACATACACGGAGTCACATCGAACGATGATCGACCAGGAAAAATAATGATGTGGCTCCAATCCCCGTTCGATAATATCACTCGTCTCCAGCGGTGGTTAGCGAAGGGCATCGATTTTCCTTGCCAGTATTATCTGCGGAATAACCATGCAGTTTCTTTGTCATCATTTTGAAGAATCGGCTTCAAAAACGTCAAACCTGTACAAGCGAAACACGCGCCAGATTTGTGTACCGAAGCTTCGATTGGTGATTGCGGAAAATTCGTACCTACTCGAAACCTCTATACAAATTAGACGCTTTTGTAATTTCGAAAACGACGATGGGAGACAAGTTCCAGAGTAAGGCTCGTGAATAGAACGAATAAATTTCACACGAAACTCGCCCAACTGTGTAACGGAGTAGATATTGAGTGCGTTTTAGTTCTTAATACCGGGAGATTAACACGCATTTTTTCTACACCCAGATAAAAAGGAAGGTCGAAAGAAATTCCTACTTTTTATGTAAGATTTAGGCGTTGATTTTCGCGTGAACGCTATCGCACCGCACCCCCATATTATACATTACCCCAAAAGGTAATATATTTGAGAGTGCGGCTGAAATGGTCGACGGAAGGTGAAAATAAGAAAGAACAGAAGGAGGGGAGAGGGATGTAGTATATTGAAGGAATCGATATTATCGCTATCGCGTCCACATGATTGTTCTGGCAACTGAATACGTTAAAAGCATCCGTCTGTCCATTTGCCTTTCTGTGTATCCTTTCAACTCTTGACTTGGGTTACGTGCTCGACTGTATAGTATTTTGATGCAAAACACACTTCACGCGGGTAAGAGAACAAGCGAGACGTATACATTCGAACGTCCGCAATTAGATTATAACTCGAATGAGTTTCTGACCTTGCAGGTGGTAACAATGTGTGGTTAGAAACGTGGGCTTCTTATAACGCCGATAATTTTATCCCACAATCAGTTGGTATTCGACTGTTCAAAACGTTAATTCGTACGACGTGTCTATTCGAAGCAACAGCCACGCTGTTCAATCTGCAGCAGTCTTCACATCCGAGTCAAACGTTCGATTATTGCTACAAAAGGAAACAGTGACGCGAAAAAAAATAATTGAATCTATAAAACGTGTCCTAAGCCAACTTGACACGAACGATTCGGCCGACCTCGCTGGCGAGGCGAATAGTCTCTTTTGTTTCACTTCCGTGTCTTTGACGACGTCGCTTCCGAACACGAAAGTGAAGACCGTTTAGAGTATAAAACGCGTATACACTGACGTCAAATGTCAGGAAATTTGAATAGTAGAATGAGGGAGGGACATGGTATGCGTCGTTTGTACAAAGCATCGACGACTTCACTGCGTCAAAGGTTGGCGTGATAATTTTTAAACTATAATTGTAACTTGCATATGGTCTCCACAGCGGGGAAAAGCTCGTTCTCTGGTTTAGAGAGCTTGAATTTTTTAGCACGAAACTTTAGTCACGAAATTTTAGACGATTACCCAGAATTTGTACAATTGTTACGTGGTTATTAGCTACCTAATTTTTCTTCGTCATATTGGAGTTCAACTCTTGTTACATATACATATATATCATAGACCAACGCCACATAGCAACGCGTAGGTGTTGCGCTTGTCAATAAAATAGTTTACACCCAACTTGAGGATACATTATTTTTTTAATTCCGATCAGTTTTACAAGTTTCTTGGGCAGTTCGTGATCGCACATTTTTTTCACACTCCAATGGGTTTTCCGCTTTTATCTGGTCAATTGACGAATTTTTCACAGAATAGTTTTTTCTTCTGTTTGCTCAGTGCAGCGTAAGATTGCCTCGGAGGAAGGCTGTAAGACACACAGCAATGTTACGTCGAGGTAACTTACGTTATTGTTTGAAGAATAATTCATCGCACTAGAGAACTAGGAAGCAATTATCTCGCTACTCCGTACACATTCTACGCATGTATCTCACATCCATTCGTAACGTGATTATTAGCCTTCCCCAAGGAATACCCAGAGGTTCCTTCGACAATCCGAGGATACCTTGTGCATATATAGTTACTCGACCCACATATCGCCAACTATAGCAATGAATGGACAAGTAGTCGCGATAAATGAATCTTGAATAATCACTGTCGATGGCTCTTGGTAATATGTCATAGCCCGTTACTTTACCATGCTGATTGATTCTCTCTTAATCGGGCAAGCGAGGGTAAATATATGAAAATGATATGTTCATAAATAAGTAAATAGAGACGACAGGAAGACAGGTCTCGAAATACACTTTTCAGAATATTATCAATTTCCTGATGCTGTGTTTTGAAAAATAAAACGAAAAAGATCCAATCACTTTGAACGTCCCATACCGGAACGAGAGAACTGAGTTAATATCACCAACTGTTATACGGCTGCAGACTTAGATTGATTACCGATCAGGGTGGTACGTAAGTAGGTAGATATCAGATATGAGTATCGCTCAATCGGCGAAAATGATGCATTATACCCGGATTGTTTAGTTATGATAAAGGCGAGTTCGCGAGCGTAATTATAGCAGCTTGTGATTTGATTGTTTTCATCGTGAACTAGGGGCAACGGAACTAATTGAACAACGACGATTAGCCACCACAAAGACAGTTGCGGAGTAGTCAGATAGGGAAGATTACTTTGCACGATAGTGTAACGAGACGGGGTGAAAAAATGATCAAATACAAAGTGGCATCGTTAGGGGCATGTCTCACAGGAACTCATATGGCGAATAACTCACTTTGAAATCGATGTACCCATTCTTGTCCATGTCGAATGTGCGGAAGACGTGATCGCAGAATTCTTCAGCGTTACCCGAGGGGAAAAACATTTTGTACATGTCGACGAACTTGGCCGGTGTCAACCTCCCGTTTGGACAATCTTGCTGTAAACAAAAAAACAAACAGTGCGTATAAATAGAGTATCTGGACGTTGAGAATTTTTTTTTTCAGGAATCTAAGTAAATATTCCATGTGTTCAATCTCAAGGCTTGAATACCACTAAAAGTTCTCTGAACTCTGACACGGAATGATGATTCGGTCAAATGCTGACTAAAATGCTGACCTGCACCGTCGCCGTGATCTACCCGATGACGCTACCGAGGCCTGACGTCCGTTACTTGACGGCAACGACCAGGCTTCCTGACACAAGGCCATAAAGAGCTTCACGCCTGTACAATTCCCCAGGGCTTGACAAGCCCTGACCAAAGATCCGTAATCATCAAGCACCGGGTGCTGCGCCCCTTTCCTTTCGGCATAGGCCAAGGGTGTTCGCTGACATTCTCAAATATAGCGGGTATTGTATTATCACATAATCCTCATTCAACAATTCCACGGCTCAGTTTCTCCAGCTACGTAAGCGGATGTGTTGAGTTTGGATCAGGTATGGGAAAAGTATAGAGGATTTTCGTAAAACGGCAATGCGTGTAAACATTGAACTTTCGGCAAACGGTGTAAAAAAATTAGAAAAATATTTCAAGACTTCGGTAACAAAAAAAAAAAAACGTTCAGGACGTCCCGGTTTGGATCGTTTCGTAGCGATGTTACCAGTCGCAGGTGTATCTACCTGTTCTACTATTAATAGAAATTAAATATATCTCGCTGCTTTTCCGTAAAAAGTGAGATCGAAGACCGGGAGATTCCGACCCGCGCGACGATTGTATATACCCACTTGAGCACTAATTTGATTCACAGATATAAGTCTCGTTGTGACGGTCACGTCACCACGCTCGAGGAGTATTCGTTATGCAAGACTCGAAAAAAAAGAAATCTGACTCATCGTGAACTGGATATTGTTATGGACGAAATGAAAGATGCGATACGAAAATCGGTAAGAAAAGAAAAAGTCGGTAGACAGCTAAATACTTCCCGCCGAGAGGCTCGACTATGCTATATTAAAAATCAAACGAGACAGAGAACCTGAAGAACACGTGGAACGTGATGTGATGAAGAAAGAGCAGAATAAGAGGCGCAACGTATCGATTCGTCATCTGTATAATATGTACATATATGTAGATATAACATAATATCAACGAGACATTATAGATCAATTTTGATGTTTGAACAGTTGGCTCACTTCCTCAGATCCTCTAACCTCGATCATTATAGGTATGGGAAATAGTAAATATTATTTAAACGATCGGGTACTAACTGAGACATTTTTAAGCCGCGATGTGTCATGATGATTCATAGAAGCGACTGGCTGATTATTAAAACAAGAACGATGTTCTCTCTTGAATATGAAAAGATGTTCACTCGACTCGCAAGCGAGACTTTTGTATATGTGCAGCGTTGATAATTCTGGTTTTATAGTGTTGAATATTCCTTGTTTCTTCGCATTGTGACATGCTCTTAGATCAATTTGATTAGCGGATTCGGGTTCTCGAGCACAAAATACCTCCAGATTAGGATCATGCAAACGATTGCAATTTAGATCCGAAAATCGCAAAAAATCATCAAGGCTATAACGAATTTTAAAAAATCTCAATTTTGGGCGAAAGATGAACCGATGCGATGATCTTGATTCGCACCATTTCGACGTATTTTGATCTCAAACACACGAATCCATCGACGATATTAAACTACGACTATAAAACCAATCGAGATATTTCAATTCTTCCGCTCCGAAAATCAGCGTCGTTCACTCTATTTGGAAAAGGAGAGATGAGATGCTACGAGGCTTGACTTCGAACGTGTGAACCCAGGTGCAGGTAGGTTATAGGACTGGAAGAGAGGACTCGAGTTTCTACACTACTAACGCGTGTGGTGTGACAATCGCAAGCGATCCTTGCCGTCCCGCAAGCGGAATAGAACGCGGAGTGAAGCCGCAGAAAGGTTTATTTCATACCGTGCAAGGAAGCGTATAAGCGTAAAAGTAGATATACTTTGTAGTTTTGTCAGTTACCGGGCTCATATACGTATTTAGGCATCGTGCATACATTTACCATTAACATGAGGGCCGAGTGTAATAAACGTTGTAAATATTTCGTAGACTGACAATGAGGCCTGAAGCTTTTGAAAGCAAATATGTATCTTAGTATGAAATTGTGTCCTAGTTTTAGTAATGACAACCGTACAAGTGTGTGCGAGATACGGTAAATGGGGGAAAAAAGTAATGGAACGAAAAGTTGATTCAAAGTGGGACAAATTTTTGCGGAAGTTATGTTATCACGAGTGAAATCCATCCGTCAAAAAAGATATAGAAATTGCGGGTCATCAAGTTAACGTCGACTACTTTTCCGTATCGCATTGCATGAGACTCGATAACCAAACGAATGCAAAATATCCGCGCTAACGGCCTCAGAATTGAATTTTACTCCCGCAAGTCGTACGATTCTCCAGTAATCCGTTGTATACTCTCGCGATGTGTTATGGTATAAAAGCTTCTCGCCAGTAGCGTCATCCTTCATGACGGAGAAACGTAGCTCAAAATGGCACTGGCCTACTTTTCGCGAAATATATTCACACGTGTTTTTATATTAGCTTTGCTGAGGTAGATCAACACCGAAACCCCGCGGCGGAAGAATTTGGCGTGCTGAGATGAACGTTTAGAAAATGCGCAAACTTTCCAAGGGAATGAGACTGCGGTGTATGAGAGACTACGAGGAGGCATAAAAGGACCGAAATAAGACAGATTGCTAACTCCGTCTTTTCTTGGTCGATTCAAAAGCAGATTGCATCGTAAGAATTCAGATGTGCGCATCGCACGGAGTATTTATCACAAATCTCTAGTTCGCCTTGATTTTGAGAATCAAACGTGATTGTCTAGTGCATGTACATTCTTATTATAAGCGAGTATTGTATATGAAATACGCGAAAAAAATTCAACTCGACAAACATCCACTCGTAGTCTCTGAATTTTCCTGCAAACCTTATAATCTCTGCGTGTAAGAATAACGAGCTTCTGCAGATATGAATCGATTTTGCGACGCCACTCATCACGGTTCTCCAACGGAATTTATTTTACGAAAATACTTTAATCGGAATGCGGTCTACGCTCCGCAATAGACGCTAGATATACAAAGGCTGCTTATTAAAGTTGCAACATCGCGCCAGAGGAGGTCGGGTATCGTGATAAAGATCCAGTTGAAAGTAAAAAAAAAAAACCTCACTCCTATCGTTGTATGTACAGATATCCACCAACATATTCAGTGCTGAAAATCTTTTCCCTAAAGGCACGAAGAGTTCCCAAATGATTCCGAGGATTCACGGATCTTCGCGAGGCATTACCGCTCGATTGAGGAACTGCGAAATTATATTACGCGGTACGAACTTGTTCTCCGGCGACAAAACGCGTCCTAGTTTATGAAGAGCAGGCCCTGAAGTTTTGGCTTACAACTGAAAACAGCAGACAATTAGACAGCTAATAACACGGACTCATCTGACGCACTCAGAATAGGCCGCTGCTGCTCTCAAATGCGCGCCCCATTTTTGTTGAGCTGCATCAGTCTGATGAAACCAAAAAGGTCTTCATCATATTTTCTCACCAATAATTCGAATGGAAGAAAAAGCCCGATCACCGGCGCTGAAGAGAGCGCTAATAAAATATTTCTCCTTCGTCGAAAAACCCGATAAGCTTGCTTCGAGCTTATACCCGCTTTCAAGGAGCAGCAAAGGGCGCGGTTTCGGTGAGACACTATTTTCGGATTGAAAAAATTTATAGCGCAACATTTTATACTGACCTTAAATCCTTTGTACCATTCCTTGATAGTGGCCTCGTCGTACCTCGTGTGTGACTGGAGGAAATCCATGTCCTCTTTACTCAGTTTATCTTTGCTTCCGAAGCACCCCATTTTTCAAACTGGAAAATAAGAGATCTTCGAATCAGAAGGGCCTGACAGATTTAGGGTTGGAGTAAGGCGAAAAAGTTTTTCAAACTACTTTGTCCGAGGAAGGGCTACCTACTTATTCTACTTTTGGTACCACTCAATTCATCCGGGCTCTGCGCAACTTGGATTGCACAGATGATAATATTTGCACAAAGCAAACTGGTGCATACCCTGTCAATCGTGAGTTCGACCAGAGACCACCGGATCGATTGCGCTATTTGGATTCTGATCGAAGAATCGCCTACTTATTCACGCATCATGATCAGTTATTTGCGGCCTCGTTGCTGATCACGATCACTAATCTGATTGACTCTGAGAACTCGGGGCCATAATTAAAGACGCCACACGCCTTACTGTCGCAGTAGCAGTTAATAGTTGTCTAGTTCGTCTGAAAAAACTTACGAACGCGGTATGTGCGCTCCAGACATCTAGTTGAGTGCATCGATACAATTTTCAATTTTTAGAATTCCAGGAGCCTATAGCATCGACATTGATTATACAGCGAATATTTATAGCATCGCAAAAATTCCAATTTATTATTAGATATGTTTATGAAAAGCATCGGGAAAAAATCCACACAACCGAGAGGATATACGAGCGAAAAAAGCTGGAGATAGATCCTGAAATAGATAAGTTATTTCCCTTAGATGTCCAAAAAAAAAAACCTGTAGCAGACTAAAAGACAAGAAGAACTTGAACGAAATCGATCGTACGACCGACAGGCTTCCATAAGGTGGAAGTGGACGTTCAATCAAAAGGGTACCATCGTTTTTAATTTTTTTTTACAGAACTTTATCGTGGTTGAGTATATAAGGTGAACATTTGGCGAAGAGAAATGCGCCAATAAAAAGCTTGAGCATGAATTATGAAAAGTACATTCCACCAGCCTCCAACTTGCAGTTGAATTTCCGGCAAGAATGGATCAAACATTGGAAGTAATGAGCTATTTTTTATCAGATTTCCAAGCAAGTGTATACGTGCCATACATATATACCTATACGTACACCGATGTTACATTGCAGTGAAGGTAAATCGATTGGGAGTGAAGACATTAGTGGATGCGTCAAGTCGCAATTACATCTTACCCGAAATACTACGTCTGGGGTAGTTATACATGTTATATCGTCGTAATCTTGGCAAACACTCTCACCATTTGCATAGAAATACTCTCCAGAGATTGGACCAAGCGTGGAACCATACTCGTAGGAATACCGGCAGATTTCGAGTACCACTCAAGGGACTTTGTCGATAAAACATACCTGACGTTTTCTATTTCGGAGAATAAGGGGCAAGAGGGTTAACGAGTTGAGGAAAAATATTAGCCTTCAAATTCCCGTTGAAATTTTGGACCATTTATTTACACCATTCGTTGTGAAACTTTGCGCTCGTATAGTAACATCGTAAAACTACTCATTCGCTTCCATAGTGCAGAATCACTCCAGTTGCCCCTTCGTACCGTGGGGCACTTTGAAGATTCGATAAATTTTTTATAATACTGGGTTAACGATTCTACCTTCTGTGTTACCTGAATACTCGATATTTGACCCTAATACGTGCCTCGTACAGTCGACAATGTATGTACGTACGTCGTACATGCGTACATATAGCATCAACTACCGGGATACGCTGATTGATAGATTAGGTCCCACAGCGCAACGGTGAAAGTTGATTCTGGCACAATAAAACTTTCTCTGATGCTAGTTTCTTTTTTTATGCTTCCTTTGTTCCGACTGCGACAAGATTCTTGAACTGATAATGAAGAGCCATGAAAGGCTTATCGAAAACTCGGGTGACAGATGGAAGAGCTGAGGTAATGTGTTCGTTCGGCAGTTGTGCAAATGTATAGGAGGAGCCACGAACTGAACAAAATATAGAATTGATTGAATTCGTCCTACTGTTGAAAGATAAAATCTGTGCTTCGTCGAACAGCTTGTTTCCTCTTACACCCCCTCCTTTTCGCCTAATTTTTCGATCGTTGAAAGATAGATTTATAGGACTGTATAATGAAGTAGTGGAGAGATGGAAGAGAGATGAAAAATGAACCAACTGTCTAGACATGAGCGTCAGCGTACCTTCACCTCTGCTTTAAATACTAATTCGAAAAGACAAAGAATTATATTCACGAAAACAAGACTACCTGGCACGGTTGTTAAAATATTCCGGCAGCTACGGTTCTTTTATCGCTCATTTTCTTCGTTGAGTGAATGTTTTCACCAAGTTTAAAATCCTGACTTCTTCAAGACTATCGCACTTATAATCTAGAGCTTAGGATTGGTGGGGGGGGGTATGGAATATTCGTCATCAGATTCATTTTTTTCTCTTATCGCTCACACTTCCGCAGAGAAATCTTAACGCAGATACAGACAAAAAAAAATGAGTTACAGAACCACGTTAACGTTATGTAATGGTTTCTGAATAATGTTCGACAGTGGATCACTTTGATAATCGATATTAAATGTAATTCTGAATCCAGGACTTCCACGGTATGTCACTTTAAGACTTCGACTAATTTCAAGTTCCGACTACAAACATGATTCGATACGACTCTGAACGCCGAAGGACGGATATCCCGAATTTGTAAAATGTGGTATTTTCCAAGCATCAACGTAAGTTTCATTGTAGAAATAGTTCATTAGGAATAGCGGTCATTAGGATTTGGGTATACACGACTACCCCTGGGGATGTAAAAACCAATCGTACCTTTTACGATATCGATTTTAACTAATTGACTCAAAACCGGTAATTGCAGAAGCATCGTTCTGAACCTCCTATACCAACGAGATGACCGATCTAATACTTCTTCAACTCTATATCATAAAGTGTGGAAAATTGCAGAAAAATTCTAATAAGTAATATTTTGAGCAGCCTTGTTATGCGGCCTGTACACGTTTCCACAGTTGCGTTCATCTAGAGAAAAGCTGCCTCGGAACTGCAACCTCCTCGGTGAAGGTCGACCGGTCTGAAGGATAACGCAGTGGTTTGTTTTGATTTATTTGATTTTATCTAATCTTCTTGGTCTTACTCTTTTTTTACCAGTAGAAGTGATACGCAAGCACATAACGCGAACATTATTGAAATTACTTCCAACCATGAATATTTCGAGCGACTTTCTGCCGATACTGCTATGCCATCGGAATCAACGTCCCGTCCAACAAGTGAAGTCAACAGGCTAATCTGAGCTGGAACGGTCGAACTAACATTTGCATGGAAATTCGTCGCCCTTCGTTTGTTTGTAAATCGTCTATGCACCTGCAGAGCTCGGAGTTTCGTAAACTCTCCTCACTGTCTCGAAGCATCCGCAGATTTTACGCGTGCATATGTGCTGCTGATGCCTTTCCTCCGAACCAAAATTCATCAAATCGAATTATGAAGCGATATTCAATCCCTCATCATTCGAAGAAGCCGCGAACCCTTCGGCGTAAAAGGGACAGGTTTCAATGAAAGAATTATCAGGATCGACGGAGCTTATACCATAGGTTAATCGAAATGTTGCGAATACATTTGCGTGACGGAATTATGTCTGCACTTCGATGCAGATGCCAAAGGCTCCGGGCACGCCAGCGGCAGACTTCATGAAAAAAGAGGCGTGAAAGGAGACTGGGTTTGTCTTACCTATCGAGTGATCTGCAGTTCATATTTCTAGGGGCGAATAAGATGTTTCAATTCGGCTATCTATTGGGGTTCAATAACAAACTAGTTAAAACTACGGAATGATACTTTCGTTTGACAAGTAAATTCTTCGAATGCAACGCAGACTGAGCGTGTACATTTGGGTTAACCATCTCTCCTCGATTGTAGGGCTGTGGCACAGAGAGATATTTCTCAATTACCTGTGGAAGTAGAATGCAATTCGTCTTGTACGTACTTGCGGTAGGATCACCGATGAGACAAGATCTCCAAGATTTTGATTACTATCAGGAAAGAATTATGCCCCAGACCCCACTTCCCAACTTCGCACACTAGTACCTCACGTAAAATGCTGTACAACACGAATGTTGTCGAATAGTTGCAGCTGCGGTAATTATAACGCACACTTTTCACAGGTTGCGAATTAACACTAATCCCAGTGTACGAAATCGTGCAGCCGAAATTGGATCTTCTCAAAGGTAACGGTGAAATGGTTTTACCACCAAACGAAGTTATTCTCGATGCAATTCCAACATCCAAAAGTCGGGTTTGCGAACTTATCTCGATGAATTTGTATCACGCTCTCGCTACACCTCGGGTGTAGACGATTCCACTAGTTCCGTTGTCTGAACATGCCATTGATGGCCGATATTCGCAATCCTTCATTCAATAATTTCTTCAACCGTCAATGATCGATTCACTTATTCTAACACTTGACTCGCGGATTCGTGGATTCGAATCACGCTGTTAAAATGAGTCGATTTGTATTAAAACTGCGGCTGCAGGCGACGTAGCGACGCTGTGTTCCGTTCGTACGAGAGCAGGCGGGCTACTAGCATCGCAACGGTGTGACGCCGACTCCCCGTTGTGTCCCCGCCGAGTATCTCCAGGGTCGCGCGCGCCCGGCTCGCCGTCGCCGCAGGCACGGATCCTGCGTGCTGAATACCGCGGAGCTCCAAGGCACGCGAGCTTGCGAAACCAGCCACGAGACAGGAGGCATGGAAGGCGAGGCCTCACCTCTACTGTATTTCAACCCCTGAACGAGCACCCGGGAGTGGAAGTTGACGAGGCCGGAAAGCATGGGTACGTACAAAAATCATAGAGATTATGACGGGGAAGTGAAAATTAGGTTAGACGAGTGAACACTGAGAAGCAGCCGTGATATTATCCCGCGGCGAAGAACGGATAACGCTGAACGATCGAATAAGCGGAGTATCGGTCAGGTTTTCAATTCCGAAAAGATCAATTTTATCGGAAATAGGATCGCCGACATCATCGTCATTGTGCGGGCGATAATCTGGTTCAAAAAGCTGCGCGATCTTCGCCTGTGATCTGGAGATAGTGGGGCGCCCTTGCGCTCTCCGGTTTGTTTGAGACCGTCCCTCCCTTGCTCCCTAACGCTGCTTGCTCGAGGCCATAAAGAAGCTGGTTCGCAACTGAGACGAACAGGGGGGAAAGGAGTTATGGCGAGTTGCTCCTGCTCCTGCTGTTAGGCTGGGTTAGTTCCCCAAATGGGGTGCGTGGTCGACTTTGAGTAAATTGACAAAAAGTCGCGAGGAAACACTTTCCGTATACCATAGCAAGCAAATGCTGAATAAATGTTGTTTGGTACTCTTATAAGTACCAAAACGAATTGATTGTTTTTGCGTCCTTCAAACGTGCAAAATAGAGCAAGTATAAAAGCATGAAATAAAACGCAGGATAAGCACGCCATTGTTCAAAGTGCTTGTGCCCCCTGGATCTGAGGCCGCTGGCATCGCGATTCTGAAAGCTAACTCGAGAAATGACAATGTGTGGCAAACAGCCGCGAGATCGTGGATAGTAACAGAGAGCTGAGCTTTGTGGCATAAGTTGTTAATTCACCATTTGTGAGCAATTAAAAAAGAAAAATTACCACTCTCCCACTTGTTAAGAACTCGGCTCCATCCTAATCGATCCTTCTGAAGATGCATCCGTAAGTTTGGGTGGATATGAAGCGATACTGTAGCGTACCTACACATTTAAACTTTACTTGCTACATAACTTTTAACGCTGGCTTGATAACTTCATCGAAATATCCGTCTATGCCGGAGTTTATTTATTTGGAGCCAACTATAGATCGGACTAGTTTGGTTCTCGGATTCGGTTTGGTCAAGATTTGATAAACTTAATTTACCAACCAATTTCGCTCAATTACCTCGAATATTTTTGGAATTGAGCCAGAATGTAACGGGTATTGCCGCAGTCTTCCAAGACAATAGAGTGAATGATACGATACGAGGATGTCCAGTCAACGACCGTTATAGTTCTAACTTTTTTTTTATCAGCGCCTGCATGAGCTGCAGATAATCCGCGTCGATTTCAGCATTGCAGCAGCGAGGATTAATAAAAGAGAAAACGAAAAAAAGAACAGTCTGTTATGTATGGCTACGGTTTCCTGTTTGACCATATTAAAATAGTTTCTGAAACGGAGCGGCAGCGGAATGACTCGCATAGATGTGTGTCATAGTCGTGATATGAGCGAGTGATTTTCAATCACATCAAACTTATCCGCTGACCAAAAAGATTATTCCTAGATTTGAATGGTCGGTAAACGCCCGGTTCGGTTGATCCTTATATATTATCAGAATCGCTTCCTGCTGCTGGGCCAAATTCGCTTCCTGATCCTTGACCTTTCTACGTTTAATATATCTATGTTCCTACCAAGTACTTTTCCTGCTGATACCTCATACGGAAATAGAAGTAGAAATAGGAAAAGGACTACAGTGGTTAGCCGTAGCGTTGGAAGCAGACGTACATAGTTTGTAATTCCAGACAAGAGAGTAACTAATCTTGATTAAAAAGGTTACAAACTGACGCGTGCATCGTAATGATAGACGATACGAGTTCGTATCGGCGAGGCGTATAGTTTTACGATTTCGAATCTCCCGAAAAATTTTAGGTGTGGTCGACAGATGTGCATACCAATTTGAACGATTTGCTTCGCTGTGTTGTCTTATATATAACTTTTTTAGAGATGCCGCAAACATGAGCGTGAATCATTCGCGGTTGAGTTCGCGATATCACTGGTCCGACTAAACTATCACGTGTGATTGACGTTGATGGAAATATGATGCGACCAGTAAATGTTGTAGATTCAGTCATCATTATGCGCCTGCAACGGTAGTACGATTCACTCGCTGTCTGATTCTATGCATTTTATCACCACGTGAATGAGGAGCCGAAATGTGCAGGTATCTGCGTTATCATGGAGAGGTTGGTACGTAAAATCTATTCCTGAAGTCGACGTAACATCGTAATGCTTCGGAAACGAATAAATACCTTATAGTTGCCTCGATATTGTTAGATGGGAAAAATGTCAACCGCATAGGAATAAATGACCGCAAGATGACCATAAATATCAACAGTTCAGGATGAAGATTAGATAACGCGTATGCAGGCAGGAACGAGTGAGAAAATAAAAGCACGGAAGATAGTTGAAAAGCAGATGAAATCGATAAATACATGGAATTATACCCTGCACCATGTATTTATGCGAAAAGGCTCCACATGATGTTTTCTCAAATATTTTTCTGATGAAACGGATCACATTTCTTAACGGGCACAGCTATATGGCTAAAATTTCGGCACCCTATAACCCTGCGGAAAGAGTTGAATCGCAACGTGCGAGAATAAACAAAGCCGCGTGAGGACAACAGATGGAATTTTCAGCCGTCAAATATCCACACGCTGGGTGAGAGATTTCATTCCTGACCTCGAAGATCTCCACGCTAGATTCTCCATAGAATCAACAGCAGAATAGATATTTCAAAGGCGAGTGCGTGCATTGTCTGATGCATATATCTGACGATGAGTGAACGTAATGCGGACACAAGAAAATTTGACCCGTGAAAAAAGAAATATATCGCCTATAGAATGCCGTATAACGCTCACGCTCGGATGATTGATCGGCGAATTGCAACGCTCTCATGAAAAAAAGTTTTTAAAACTGTAGAGTATTTGGAAGAATCTGATACATGGGAAAATAAAGTGAAGGTGTGGCGTAATGGCAGTAAGGTTGGCGGCATCGGGGTAATCTCGGGTATCTGGGATCGGCTTCTAATTATACGATCGTGACGAGTTTTACTGCAATAAGATAAGAAACTCATGTCAACGAGTATGGGAAACTACGAACACGGTGTGAATTGGGTGGCCATAGGATATTCCACTCGACTGTATTCACAGGTTATAGGAGCCGTTGCATCCGCAAATGGAGGTATCTCGACTCATCAGAACGACCTGAGCTTACAGAGCTCTCAGATTCGCTCTCTCTATATCTACTTGCCAACGACCACCCTTCTGTAGTTAGATCGCCCTTACTAAAACGACTACATCATTCCTTTTCGAGTAGGTACCCAAAGCTAAATACCACAAGGCAACGATTTCAAAATCTACATCGTTCGTTAATTCAAACCATAGATATATATATATTCAAACCCAATTACTGCCTCGATGAAAATTCGGGCTTACGATCACCATGCAACAGAGAGGATAATTTTGTCTCATGGCACTCTTCATTATACCTGTGAATAATATATCACGTTGGACTTACAATAAGCGTCATTCAGCCGTCGATTCGATCTTGTTATGTCGCATCAGGCGATCATTGTTGTATATTTGCTCACTTGTAAAAAGTTCTGAACTTTTGCTATTTCAAGACGACATATCACATGCTGAGCGCGATCCCATTGGCTAAATTCGTCCTAGGTCCTTCTAATGTGTTTACAGTCAAGGGATTAGTAATGGTGAAATGAACAGGAATGTCAGCGGAACTTCTACGCCAATACTGCCAATGTTATAGGAACGTGATTAGATGCGGAAGATATTTGGGGAGCGGGGCTTTTAATTAGCCTGCAGATAACAAATTGCTGACGACGTTGTCTCGAAGAGCATCGTGCCCCACAATATTCAGCGGTTCAACACGCCGCTGACACCACGTAAACGTGGCATCGTATTAACTATACAATAAACAATGTGAACGATGGACTGATGGTTTCGCGTTTTGAAATAAAATTTTTGTGCTTGGGTCCATGTTGAAGTGGAAGAGAAGGTTAAAAAACAGTTTAAATGCGTCACGAACCAAATGCATTCTTGTTGATCTCTGTGCGCAAACGATGCATTGGGCTATGCACTTTCGTTCCAATTTAAGGAAAAATAGTAAAATACCTATTCGGAGCAACACCTGCGTTAATGAGCTGGCAGATCGATCGATGAATCGAGTTTGAATCAAACCATTAAAACGCTCATTCTCAACCGGGTGCTAATTCGCTCGTATTCCGCTGTGCACAATGTTTATTCCCACACTGCATACGTAGAGCGTACCGCTTGGATTTGAATCCGGAAAAGTCAGCAGATACCAACTATTCACTACGTGTCGATTATACTCATATATAAAGTGCAACGATAATCACTCCGTACCTTCAGCCATAAAAATTTCTAAAAGAACCCCAATCTCTATATGAATTCACAGATAATGAGCGTCATCTGACCCGCTGAAATTCAGTGTATATTATAACAGGAAGGTAATATCGATTCCCAATTCAAGGTCAACTTTGTTTAATCGCGCCGAATCTTGCAACGCGCTAATGACGTTTCTACCTCTAGCGCGAAGGTAGTCAATAATTGACCACGTGATTTAACTGAAAACGATTCGTTAATTTCTTCAATTTCACGAATTATGAAATTCTATCCACCGAATATCCGCATAGAAAACGAGCCAGGTGCTCTTTAATCGCGTATACGAGGCACGCCTGGTCTCTAACTACGGTTCAACTGACCGAGGATAGGTATACCTGATTTCCCAGCAGTATCATACGACGCTTCTACAAAGCACCCTACCCACAAGATAATTCCGCAAATTCTCTACAATGAAGTCGCTCCACATGCGCTAAAATGATCGCGAATTTCATTTCGTGCGTGGTTCCGATGTATGTGGTTGATACAGTATGAGCATAGAAAGTCGCACGGTTGCCACGGGGCGTTAAGCTCATTGTCAGAGGAAATGCAAAGTGAACTATTTACCTATACGTTTGAGCGTTCAATACCCAGGTACGGAAACAATTACAAGTTCAAATCCGACAGCTGACAAAACTCACGAGCTGTTTGTGTTTAGAAATAGCATCGGATCAGAGCATCGCAAAAGACTAATTACCGAGGTGGATAGCGCAAGTTTTGTTTGACTCTTCTTCGTTTTTCTGCAAATGTCGAGAAGAGCAATGAGAAAGGACTTAGGGATACGAGTAATAAACATCTGCGGCTCAGGACCTTCGCTATAATTTCTCATTCTCAACTGCTCTTTGTTACTCGTGGGGCTGAAATTTCTTCCAGATGGAAGTTTCGACCATTCTAATAATACTGACGTGCGGAATACGCTGGAGACGCACAGTTCCAAATACTTATTATGACCGTCAAGTCAATCTAAAGAGCACGAAAAACAAATGTGGTATGCTGTCTCGATCTCCCGCAATCATTTATCGGCGCGGAAATCCATACCTTGGAGCTATCGCCAGGAGAGAAAGTATAAGGGCGGTTGAAGTTGTCTGCACCTTCACGTAAATCATTGCTACATGCTAGTACGTACTGAATAAAAATATGGAAAGGGAAGTGCTTCTAAAACACAGATTAGCTAGATACCAGCACATTGTAGAATTTCAGTGTTATACCGATACTGTGAACATTCGTGGAATGTAAATTCTTACGTGCCATCATTTGGCTTGCGGATAATCAGGCACTATGGAGTGGTCATTTTCCATGAAAATTCATGATGGTCATACGTTTGGCACCAGTGAGGAGGTGCAAGTTGTAGGCTGAAAATTTTAATTAATCACGTCGCTTTGGAAATACGTAATATAATGTAGCACAACAATCGGCGAATGTGCCACGTGCAATGCATCGACGCGTTTTTCTCGTCGCCGACATCCGATCAATCTCAAGCTCTTTGACAAAAATCGAGACACCTTGATGTATCGATGAAATAATATATTCGAACCATTCACCCTGACAGATTATTTGTCTCTGGCGGACGATTTTTGTTAAGGTTTTCAATCACAAAAAAATAAAATTTAAACGATTTTTTTTTTAGTGGATTAAGTTCCTCGCCGCCCAGTTCTCAAATCGCGATGCGCGTAACACTACGAGCTCTGAACAGGAGGAGCACGAGGACCTGGACCATAACTGCCGATATGCCCCATCATAAATATTCCGACCGTCTGTTGTTCTGGTGAATAAATTGTCTGCTGAGTGTGGCCTACACCTGCCCGGAATTGAAACATAAAAGAATTATGCACGGTCGCCGGAGACTCAATCCACGACCTTGCTCGAGCGCATGGCTATTGTTTCAGCGTCTGTCGCGCACACTAGTTCACAAGATAATCTTATGACCTGGATTCGCGAATTAACGTACGCCAGAGATAACGACAAATTATAGTACATTGGTCTCTTTACTTTTTGCTAATGAATTTTGTCTGCTTTATTCACAGCTACAACGATGTACGTGCACCCATTGATTTATCCGGAACAGCACGCAGTCCCCCGAAATCGAGTACGACGGCGATGATCGACCCAGCTTCCTACCGGAGGAGCAACTCCACCGATTTGTTTCAAAACTTAGAATGGCCTCGACTACCTCCGGTCGAGCCCGGTCGAGGCTCACCGGCATCCATCGCTAAATTTTTGTAAACCAGCCCTGCAAACTCACATCACGAATTCCCTGAAGAGCGTGTAGACAACGCTATCTGTATATCCGATGGAGATCGGAGCTGGAATTTAACCGCTCGCTTCGACTCTGGTATGCGTATACGCATTGCTCTCGAACCAGAGACCTGTTTACCCCTCCCCCTCCCCCCTCGCCCCGGCAAGTAAGGGGTTAAAAAAAAATAGGGATTCAAATGAAAAAGGAAATCGGTGGCCCCGTCAGCCTGTTTCACGCAACTAGTTTGGTTGAAGAGAAATATTTTTTCTCGCGGTGCCACGACGCAAGACTGCAAGAACAGAACGACAGTATTTCCAGGCCCGATTCCTCGGGTATAGCTGGGTCGGCGTCGAGTTATCGATCGCCGCCCACCTGCAGGAGACCTCCGCGGGTCGAGCCACCCTCAGCTAGAGGAGTGACGGAGAGTATACGAGAAGAGAATGCGGTGAGGAGGGAGACGGTAGAACCGCTAGAGGATGAGCAATAGCAGCGGCAGAAGCAACCCCCCTCGGCCGCCTGACGTGGGTCAACTGGGAAAAGGAAAGTCTCGTACAACGGCATTGCGCATTGTTGCGCCCCCAGCGAGCTACGCGGCGAGATTTTCGGCCCGTGAAATATTTTTGTTGTAACGCAGACTTGTTCGTATAGTTGTGAATCCAACGTAATAGGTATACACGGTACGGGCACGACGTACATTTTTGTCGACTATGAAATAAGCATTTATGATCGTATCGATTTTGCATTTTGATAGTCGTAATTCAACAACGCAGCATTGTACCGAAATGAAATGGAATAACAACTTCATAAAATTTATGTATAACCACATCGAAGCGGCATATCTTGACATTACCGTGACGCGATGCTAAACGATCTTACGAGATTCCGCCGAACGTAAAGAAAGGTTCAAGTTGCAAGAACAAATCTCCAGTTTCAAGAAGAAAGCACCATCGATTACCAATGAACCATGATGATATCGCTAAACGAAACCCCATTTGACGCTGACGAGCTTTAAAGAGTTTTCTGTTTCCCGCAACGTATCCTGAAGAAAACCAAATCGTGGTTAATATAAAAAATAACGAATGCTTCGATATGTCGCTGAGGTTTCATACTCCCGAAAGTATAGTGTTTCGTTATTGTCGCTGTGAGGGTTAAGATATATCAGTCTTGATGCATGCAGGCTCTCCAATTTTACTCACCGCAAGGATCACTTGGTTCTCTGCGTGGTTACCGGCGTTGCCCTTGGTCTGCATATTCTGAAATACCAAAGATAGCCTGTTTAGAGGATAGCCTTGAGAAAGGAGTAATTATTTTGCTATTGCTACAGAAATTTCCGAATCAAGTTGATGAAGAATATTCGTTAAACTTTCATCTTCGCACGAACAAGAATACTGCACATTGCAAAGCATACTTGTAGATCGCGACCACCTGCCGGTTGAGAATCTGACTCTGATAGCGCTAGTCATTATCTAATACTCGAATTTTTTTCGAGTTGCAATAATAAACAGCTCTACGCAGAGGTCTGCAATTCGACTAAGTGCTCGAGTATGGGTAAAGCACAGCGCAATTTGATTTAATTATTGCGAATTTGTCTTATTTAGACCTCGGCTATAATCATGCATAAAATTACAATAGTTCGCGAAGTTGGCGACCGATTGATCGAATCACATCTGATAACTCTGCTCGCGGTTGCAGGTGTAGTAACACTACCTGAAAGGGGCCTGAGACTTGTTTGTGGCAGGTAAAGGACATGCCCACAAGGATAATATTTTTCAGCTCTCCGTAGGCGAAGCTTGTATTTGCCCAGGGACCTGCGGTCTGGTATAAAAAAAGGTGCAGGGACACTTAAATCCCTCAAACTGTCGACTATATTGGTACAGATATTTTCTACGTCAAGGTCTTGGTAGATATACCTGGTAAGTTTTGGTTATTTCCATCTGAATCTCTCGCATCCGTTTTATATTTTGAAATACAACCCTATAGCGATGAGAAATCGATATGGTGAAAGGAACTGCGCCGATATTCCCGCGCGGGAGTGGTAAAAAAAAAGGATGTAATAATCGCTAGTGGCAGTTGCCATTAAAATTATTGCAAGTTATTTTATGAACGCTTGTATACGTCCCGCCACCTCTGCTCTGTACTACTACAACGAACGTCAAATTAATAACCAGTGGGGCTGTTGGGTGGGTGGATAGGAACCTGGGAGTCTGCAGTTTGCAACTGGCACGCGGCAAAAGAAAATCGATCCGCGGGGCTTTGGCGGCGCGCGTAATTAGGGCACCGACATGAACGCGCGCTACGTGTACAGCTAGGCTCTGGTCCTGGTTCGGGTCATGATTTAACGTATCACCCGTACAAAGCGAAAGCCCGAGCGCCCCTACGCGCTAAGGGGTCGTTAAAAATGACGGAGTGAAGGATGGCGGGATACGGTAAGGGCCTCTGGATTCTCCAGTGGTTGATTACTTGGTGATAATGCGTGGTGAAAATAGAGGTATGAAAAAATCGACCTCAAAAATGGGACAAGTGCAGCCCACGCGTGTGACCTATTCACGGACATTAGTAACCAGGTTATACGAGTGGATTCTTCTATTTCACAACACCAGAGACATAAATTCAATCTGTGCTACTCTGGCTGAAAAGTTTGTGCACGACAAGACAATTCTAATTTCGTTTAAGCAAATCTGATTTTATATTCGTACCAAACCGTATACTTAGCCTTATAGTAAGGTTCCGAATTATTATACACTGCGCAAAATCATTGAGAGATCACTTGAATTTTGCCATGAGAGAAACCCATTTTCAAGTGAGTATAACCTCGTAAAAAATGAACGGATTGCAATGAAAAAAATTTCGTTTCGAAGCTTGAAGGTTTAATTTCAAAACTCATGGATGTTCTGACTTTCTTTGCACAACAATTCTCATGGGCAATACAGCTTTGAAGCGATGGCCGTAAACTTATGCATTTCTTTTTTACGATGTGCTCTTCTACATTTCGTACAAAATGCTCATCTTTCATCACTATCGTGCACGATTGTTTTTTGCCGAATTATTCGTGGTTGAACCGTTGACTGCATTTTTGCAAGTTGGTTAGTGTGTGTAGATCATTTTAGCGTTACCCAGGATGCACCACGGAGAGGTACGATCTATGCATTCCAGGTGTGGTCTGCGTCGGTGTAGGTTCGTGCAGTTAGAAAAGAGGTGAGAACCCCGTGGGCACGTCACCGCGGGTCTCACCTTTTTTCAAACACATACACCACGCGCGTACATTCATACTTAACACGGACGTACACAGAGAGGAGAGGATTTGGAGTCATTAAATACCGCGGAAATGCCGTTATACCGACGAGGTTCTAATCTCTTTTCGAACACCAACGTACATGGATGCAACCTCAGAAGGGATCCGTAGATCATACCTCCCCGTGGTACATTCTGGGTGAAGATAAAATGACCTACACGCACTCACCGACTTGAAAAAGTGCAATTTTTCCGATACACGGTGTGCAAAAAAGAATAGCACAATTCCGCGGGCATCGCTTCAAAGCTATATAACTTCATAAAAATTTGTACGAAAAAATGTCAGAATAGTAGTTTTGAAATTAAAGCTTTGTGCTTCAAAACTGAATTTTTTTCGTTACGATTCGTTACTTTTCTACGGAGTTACACTCATTTGAAAATGGGTCTTCTTCGTCGCAAAGTTCAAGTGATGCCTTAATTGTTCCGCGCAGTATACGTGCCATGGTATGAAAGCCAAAGAAGTTTTCTGGCCACGGTGTGACGATGAGACAAACGAGACTTTCCGAGCGAAAGCTATTCACCCGCAATTCAATGCGAAGGTAGAAAAAAAGGGTGCACGGTAGGACGGAAATTCTCGCCGGAAACGGTGTCCCGAGAGAAAATATTCTTCTGCTGAGTTTTTACCTTTTCTGTTCATCTCGATATTTTTCTCTCCGCTTTTATTTTTCATATCAACATTATACAGACTGCTACTATACATTTGTTACGAAAAGACAAAGGTCGATTCGATGAAAATTTTAATGAGCCGTCAAGAGGGAGATACGAGTTAAATTTTCATCTTACAAAACAAGACCATGAGCAGAAAAACTGCAACTCGTATCGCCGGTCCAAAGTTAAGTTAACACAAACATTGTTGTCAAAATCTTGCTGAATTTCGTGATGCATACAATGCTATCCTGGGGGGGGGAGTACCGAACGAGAATTTCAAACAAAATGATGCGAAATCAACGAAGGATTTCAGGCTGATTACATATTTGCTGTATAATTCATTGTGCGCAAGTTCAGTCTGCTTTGCTATAATAACGGCAACTTCAAATCTTATACAAAGTCCGCATAAAACTCTTGTAAACCGAATCTTATAATATCCAGACACTTTTTCGCGCTTTTTTTGTCAGCAATATCGAATTCTGATAAAGAGTCGCATTGTCAGATTGGCAAAGAATTCATTTTCAAAGTCGAACGAGTGAGGCGCTACAACGAGCCGATCATTGTTGCACGTGCGTCACTACAGCTACCCACCCGGGACCGCAAAATGGGAACTTACACTTACAATCGGTTGTAATTCGATGGCCTACATAGATTGAAGAAATCTCCTCGGATTACTATGGTTCAACCATGGCAATGCGTGCCACTCGCGATACTTGAAGCCGTATCATATAATCGTAACTGATTGTAAGTTCACTGCATGGTAGACCAAGGTGTATATACCCTCGTGTCTACGTAAGCGGCTGCGTCACTGGGAAACGGAAGTACTGCTCACAGGGGGAAAGGGAGGGAAGGCATCGCGAATGTATACATAATATGAGAATGTTATCTACCTGCGAATGTGGAAGAAAAAAAATAAGGGAAATTAAAATCGGGTAGAAAAGACGTAGGTGAAGTCACACACATAGTATGGAATATTTACGATTTACGTGGTCGATAAACGAGCAGTGGGAATTTTTCTAGAGCGCTGAGAGAACAACCTTCAGTTGGCACTAAAGTGCTTTTCTTGCAAGCTACTACAAGGCTGAACAACTAGTATGTAGTTCAAAAGCACGGCGGCGCGTGACTTTTGACTCGTTATATCCAAGGATACTCCATCAGCTCGGCAAAAAAATTTCAAAACCTTGAACCGTTCAAAACTCGAAGTGATATAACGGCATACGAACTCGAATCTGTATATCTTCGACACGATATACGATTACAATGGTAAGAGAAAAGAAAAAATTAATTGCGAACCGTATTTATAGCCTCAAAAACAACTTATATTTAATCATGAAAACAGCTCGTCTCGTTGAAATGAAAATAAAAAAAGGGCCAGGAATTCAAAGCAAAGAAGGATATCTGGATGTACGCTAGAAATTTTGATTATGTGATTGCATCAATTGACTCCGGGAATCTGAGGCTTTCGCGCTGTTATACGTGCATCACCCTGTTGACATGTGACCTGGATACGTACTTTATGTGTACCGAAGGGGCATGCAACCTTCGTTTGATCAGCAAAGGAAACAGAAAACAGGCAAGATAGAATGCGGATTTACGTATCAGACGACAGCGCGACGTTATACGATCCTCCAGTGGCGACGAAAATTGTAAAGGATCTGGTTGTAGGTATGTGGACATATTTGGCTCGGTGGAATTTGGCGATTTGGACAAGTTCTTGCCGTTCTTGCAGAAGGCTGTGCTGAAGTGTTGTTCAACTTTCCCCCGCAGCCAAGCTCCAGCCAGATCTAGCTGAACTATGTGAGCTCCGCGTACCTACAGTACATTCGTATTATATAGTATTTTCATGCATACCACATAAATCGTGTGGCAAGCTAGAAGACGCAAAGATAGAAGATTATAGTGCGAAAAAGCAAATTCGAAATATTGTCCGTCAGAAATGCTTACATAAGTAACGCTGCTTTATGTATTTATTACGAGCGGACTACGATGATTCAACCGTACACGACGGCATGTACATAAGTATAACTATAGCCGATAGATGTATTATACCAAATTAAATGTTAGTGGCGCAATTTTGACTCTCTAGTATCGCTCGCAATGCCACAGACTGCTCTTTAGAACCCTAGGATAGAGTGTTCCGAAAGATAGTTGGAGGGATAATATGAAGCATAGATTGTGAAAAATATTACTGCATAATACAGATATTGAATTTTGATCTATACCTATATAATTACCGAAACGCCTCGACGAGCAACGTATACATGGTGAGATTCGCAGCCACGCTCTGAATAATTATTAAACTCGAGCAAGCGCAATCCATAGCCCCTATAAAAGGCAGCGTGGTAATATTTGAGGGAAAATCGATTTTTCTTATCGAGAATCTGATTTCCCTTCCTATGTATATAATATACATATAGATTAACACGCGACCGCTCGATATGAACTTTTATTTTTAATCTCGGCTCCTGCATCAAGAGATTATATGTATAGCACTCGCGTACTAGTATACATATACGTTCGCACTATTAAGTATTTCCATATACAAACTACATGAAATAATAAAAACCGGAATGGAAATAAATGGGAGACGAGCTACCGAGCACGCTTTGAATTTCTATTCCGTTAGATCGTCAGGACGCCGATGGCTCTATATACAAAAATCTTGTGTATTTATATACTTATAGTTTGTATGAGAGTAATTTCACGTCAATTCATACGATGTTATGAGAGTGACATTTTATTTCTGTTCCAAAATGGATATGGGCATATCTCTAGATCTTTTGATTTTGGTGATGGTGCATATAGTTTCGTACGTACATGATGGTAAAAAATGCAATACTTGCAGCGTATTTTCCACAAGAAAATATATTATTTTGAGGGTAACAGTCGTGTCTCAGCCGATTCGAAACATTACTCGTCCGTTGTAATCCCAAAAGCACGTGAAAGCCAGGAACATGTTTTTTTCAAATGGAAACCTTACTTCTTTATCCACTGAAAAATTGTTCAAATCAAAACGAACGACTTTAAATATTACTCTCATAACATCGTGTGACTTGACGTGGAATTAGTCATAAAGGAGTTCTAACAATAAGTCTCGTCCCCAAAAAAATTCAACGGAATGAAACGTAAGCCTATATACACCGGTATACCAGCGAAGAACAAAAAATACATTTCACTATTTACAATGCATCACGGCCGTTGCCTGAATTTAAACAATTAATAAGTCATTCCGTCCCAACTATGGACGATGCCTCGGTCCGCCCTAATGCATATCGTCTTCAAAATTTGGATATTGCTTCGGCTGATTCTCGAAGCGAATAATCTTGACTGCGGTTTGGATCACGTAATGAGTTGAATCCTACGAAGAATTCCGTTGCGATTATTCCCTGGTCATACCGCTATAGTATGTATAACCGCATGCCTAAACAATGTAGGTAGTACATATTGCGGTGGCTGCAGCAGCAGCGACTCGCGTCTCAACTGGCTTATTTCACTTGTATACTTTAAGTAGCTTTTCCGTTATCCGTTTAAGTGGTGGGCGAAAGTTTGAACTATCTAGTTGAATTCACTTGTTTAGCGTTGTCGAGCATTCTATTTTGCGGTGCAGCGCTAGCGCTAGAAATGTCAGACTAGATTGTCTAAACCGAATAGACAAGCTGTACACGACAGCTGTGCAATTAAAAAAACAACTATTGGGTAAATGGGGAGATCCTGGAGAAGCCGGTCAGTTATAGTCGCATGTCCGATATATTTCGCATTAGATCATTATTAATACTGCAACAATAAAAGTTATACATATATATAGGGAGATCGATTTGAAACCAAATGAAAGAACGCAGGGAAAAGAGAAATTAAATAAAATTTTCCACTCGGCCACTGCAGCCTCCCTTATTACTTGAAGAACTTAGCTACCGCAAGCTCTTCTTGGTGTAAAATTCAAAATCTGTATACTCATACACGCTCATTCTTTCTCGCATCTTCTCTATTGTCGTTGTACTCCGCGCTTGCTTGAGAGGTTAAAGTTACACTGCACTGTTTGCCAAGTTTTAGTCCTTGTTCTCCGTCTACCACCATCGTTATAAATATCATATCCTCTCTGACATTATTCACATTGAGGCGAAAGAGAATCCTCCCCATTCGACGGAGCAAAGAAGTACGAAAATTTCTATAACCACCGAAGAGGAAATACCGACGTTCATCCCCCATTATTCTTGTTGCTGATGTGAAGCGTAAGTTTTCGTAATTATCGTTATCGTAACACAGAAACTACGCAATTCCTCAAGGAACCTCTCTATATATATATCTACCGTCTGTATATCCATTATTATACATATGTTTATGTCAAATTTGCATAAGACCGTTTCTATAATTGTAAGATTCAAAGCGCACAACTATTCCTTCGAGTTTTCAGAGAGAATTTGAACTCTCATAACGTTACAGAAATTTCTTTATTCATTTCATTACCGCAGTAATTAATAAATTATAAAACGAGATACGTAAAATTTAAAAGACTATATATTCGGGGATCTGATATATCCTAATGAAAGGTATTCCACCACGGTAGGCACTTTATTGATAATGTGAAAAAGACGAGAAATACGCCAAACAAAATGGTGGGTACCAACAAGTGCTTTTACGTGGCGGCCGGTAAACCATTTACTGGGCGAAACTCAACCACCGGAGCACGAGCTGCACCTCTTGGGACCTCGATATATATGGGTGATATTCGATCAACGGCTCGAAAAAATGGCGAATATGCCTCCCCCCCCTCTTATGGTTTGATATTAAAGTATATTCTGCACGGTTGCTTTTTACTGAGGATAACTTGCACAGGAATTCCTCGCTACTATAATTTCACCCACTTGTATACGATTTCGTTTTGCTGATGACATATATATTGCTTTCTTTGAGGCAGAATTCTCATCCATATTAAGCCCCGTACTTGGATGTGTATAACAATATTCTATGGATTTTGTGTTCTTTTATATGTATACGGACGGATATATACCCACGAGGTCTCGGTACATAAATTTTTACTTTTTAACTTGCAAAAGACATATTTGACACAGCGTCACGCGGATTTTCGTTTTTCTCGAGGAGCGATTCTTCATCGAGTGAAAAACGTTAGATCGGGAATTATTGATATTTTCACGATGGCCTACACAAAGACCGTTCTGAATTTTTTTGTATGAGCGGTGCGTCTCGTCTCGGAGCGACGTGTACTCGCAAAGCTTTAACCTCTTCTTGTATAGTATTGATCCTGAAACTTGTACCCAAACTTGCAGAAGTCTCGCAAGCTCGGCAGCAGATTTTTAGCGAGCCGGTAAGCCGCAGGCTGTCGGTATATACCTATAGTCGACCACATCGTTGCGACAAACTAGACGCTCCAGCGATACATCAACGGAAATGTTACAAAATTTAGGTACAGGTTCAAAATTCAGTATTTGCTGTAGCTGCAACCTTTACTGGATTACTTTCCTCGTGTATGAATGGATACACATAGAGCCGGCAAAGTTTGAATTTCACGCCTAGTAAATCATGAGGACATCATCTCTATACCCGAAAAGCGAAGTCTCCTTGACAGGAAAACGCTCAAACAAGAGATGATTATTTGTTAATTATTCGAATCCAGCTATTTCTGTCTCATTTCCGTCATCCACAGACAACGGAACGTGGAAAATTGGGGTGGTTTGCTCCGTACGTCTATATGGCCTTACCGTGCATGGCTTGCAGCGCGGGTAGTACCGACCTTACCGACGAATTCACTATGGCCAGAACTCTGGCACAAGCCACTGCCATCGAATTCACGTCTAATCGTAAATTCGTTGCCAGTGCCTTCAGCTCTACGGGGAGAAAAGCAGAGCGACGAGACAACGATCGATCCACACCTTAAAGCCTAGGTACATGGCATGGAGGGAGCCTAACGGCTGAAAAGTGTAGCAAGCAAGGTAAGACAGAGAACGATAGATTTCGTTCATCCCCATCTCTGACTTAACAGTAGCGAGTCAAAACTCTCGTGGGCCCTGGGGATAATAAAATATCCTCACATACATTATAACTGCGATTTTGGTGAACGTATGAACGCTGGGTAATACGTCGGGAAAGGGAGGGAAATCGCTTCCAACCTATACGAATACGCCAGAAAGAAAAACGGCGATGATCGAAATCTATCGTAATTCTCTGTCTTATACTTATGCTTGCTATACAGGATTTCAATGTTACGAAGGATAGGCCATGCTGCCTCCATGCCATGTGTGCACTAAACCCACACTTGTGGGCTATAGATCATGGTATAAAAAGGTAGAGGCATAGATATGTTCGATATATCTGTGGTAGAGGTATACCTAAAATAGGGATGATTGGACAATATGTCTGTAATACCTACGATACAAATGCCGATACCCCCTGATTATGTTATTTCACCCCAAGCAATGTGTATCTGGAATCACGGAATTAACGCACCATTAAAATCACACGATGACGTACTATTGCACATGCGAAAAAAGAAATACTTCCCGCGCATAAAGAGTCGTTGCAGTCGACTGCACTCTTTTTGTACTGAATAAGATACGAATACGAAAAGTAAAGGTTATTATGGACGAGCCATAATTAACATTTTATTTGTTGTGTGTATTAGAACGTGAGTGACCTACTGCTACATGCACGTATGTAAGTTTAAACGAATCTGAAGTGCACAAAGTGTAAACCCTGCACATCTGCATGATTCTACGTTCAAAAACGGGCCTTTCGATTTCCTCGTAGTAAGCCACTGTAATCCAGTTTGCGACACGCAGTTCCGTAAAACTGGATCGAGTGAACTAAAATATTCCGCACCACAGGTGCAGGTGACTACGCTGCAGGACTCTCTACTACGTGGGCATCCGTTTTTCGTATAGCCTGAGTACAACCATCTGAAACCCATATATTATAGAGCAGTTGTCACTGTGAAAGAATGAATGGGGGATTCGATGCTCCGAAACGTAACAGTATTTATCGCACGCAAATCGGAAGTAATCTTAGTATCTCTTTATTTTCAACTCTGCACTGTAGTATTATCGACTGAACTTGATTACTTTACCTGCACTTAAACCTATATGTAACTGTCTCACGAGCACTACCCGGTCATGCATATGGCGTTGTTTTTCTACGACATCACTCTTTCATTTCGATGGATATAATTCCGTTCATCGAGCGTTATAGAATTTTGTTCTTTTCATTTTTTTTTCCTTGTACCTCTCGCTCGCATATAAGGCAATCGCTGCATCTTCGATACAAAATTATTAGCGCCGGGGTATGCAGATATAGTATACGCATGTACCTTATACCGCTATAGACCGTATACGTTAATAATACCGGGATAGCGGCAACCCAAATGACGCCCACTCAATATCACGCGATGGGCTCATTTGTTCAGATTATTCGCAGCATCCTTATATACCTCGTTACTCACGATCCGCCTCGTACCTCAGATCAAGGCTTTTCGCTCTTCCAATTTTTATTCCATTCCTCACTATTCAAAAGCCTGCATGTATGAGGTGTGGAGTACAAAGTTTCAATGACTTGTAATCAGTTTTCTGTATCTCATTCTGCGTGATTCGCGACAAGGGAGTTCGCCGTCGTCACATATAATCTCTCATCATCACCTATTGATGTAGGACGCTCACCCTTAAGAAGGAAAAGAATCGGAAGCGAGAAGGACTATCAACCGATTGAATGACGCACGGTGTATCGTCTATAGTCTTTTTAGAGAGAGAGCACTGGTCGGACGAATAAGTTATCGCAAAGCGAGCGGGCCACAGTTGAACCGACAGTCGACAGATGTAGGCTTCGTTCGAGACTCGTATCCGACGACGTTAATTTTATGCCAACTCCTAGGATATAATAGTAATTATAGACCGGAGGCTAGCCCCGCAACAGGCCCTCCCCACTCTATCCTCTCGTCAGCCCTGCCACAGCCACATACTATACAATGTGACCCGGATGAACATGAGAATGTTATACTTGAAGGCGTGCTCGTGACGCTTTCGACTAATAATACATCCCAATTTGTATTGCCAGAGGGTAACACCACCTCGCTAACCTGCAGATTTTCGTGGCAGCGGTTATTGACGACTAAATCCGGTTGGGGAAAAATTTCTACTTCATTCGTTTCCGGAGCACGAACCCGACCACCGATGAACAAATAAAAAAAAAAACCTGAGAGCAATTCCATCAATCGCACTTCCCGTATATATCTGTATCGTGTCGGTGCAGAAATGACGGTAGGTCTATAACGATGAGGCTGGCTGAAAGGTAAGCGCGTGGACGTCATCGCGCGGGAATTAGGTACAATGAACCGGGTGTTATATTTGAACTAATCGTAAGCGACATAATTGTAGCGTCGTTTGGGTATCAACGGTTAGAAGGTGGAGAGAGTTCTAACATAATGCACTCACATCAGCGTTATATATATAACGCGTATATCTGCATGATCGAGTAAGTCACAGGTTTGTTAAAAAAAAAAAAAAAACAATAATTTTATTTTTCAATGCCTTACATCCAGATCCAACATCAAACTGTAACATCGGGTGCAGGTATGCTCTAATTTTTATAACAAATTCATTACCAAATTCATTGGTCCGTGTCCAGGAGTCTGCCTCGAACCAAAAGTGCTTATAGCCATAAAAAATAACACGGAAGCTGCGCCTTTTACATCCAGACAAGCTAGAATTCTAGTTTTGATTCGCATGTGTGTATAATAAGTAATGGTTTTAACCTATATATTATTACCTCTATAAAATATACTGATGTGTACTTGCAAATTTATAAGCGATGATGCTAAACGTAACTCGCCGGCGAACGACGGGCATTTAGCGGAGCACGGCGCATCGTTCTGTTTTCAACAAAATCAACTGCCGGACGATAAATTCCTGTTAGGAAATCGACCCATTGGTTCGACCCCAACCGCACTCGAGGGTATCGGTATTGCGAAATGACGCAAAATTGCGGTAGGTTATGTACATCCTGTCAGTTTCTTTCGGTATTAATACAGTTTCTGACACCTGAATAGTTTTTAACGAAAAATAAAATAAGAAATCATAATAATCTACAGTTTTCCTCGCGATCGATAAGTGAATGAGACAGACCGGGCACGTAACTGTAACAAACTCATCAGTACCGTTAATTAAGTCATCCTTGAAGCCGGAACATGCACTCACTCAAGTGACTTGAGTTATACTTTTGCACAATGAGGTAGGCTGCTGTCCTAATGAACTTGATTTCGAATCCACATTTGTGCAAGAAATTGTTTCCATGGTTCTCACCCATTCGCTCGAGCAGCAATTACATAACGTGAGAGATCACAGGATACAGGACATACCTTGGGTATAATACACGCGTTCATTTCGACCAACTAGAACAAACTATAATTTCAAACACCCAACTTCGTCCGATTATATCCATCGTATTCTTGAGCGGCGTAGATCGACCTTCACATTTTCTATCGTGCGCGGTGATATCAGCCTACGATACATACGAAATCGCGAAATAGTTACACTTTGTCGCAGTGAGTATAACGCGGAAAAAACTGGGGCTGGGAACATGGGGAGGGGCATGGAAAGAGGGTGTACATTAATTTCATGCCGATTTTCATTTTGAAAAATCACTTTTTCTAACGGTATAGGTTATATACGATCGTAATTAGTATAATAAGTATCGTCATGGCAAAATGATTTTCACCTTATATTTCGAAAACGAAAAGCTGTCTCTTTTTTTTGTCCCACCCCAAACCGCACTGTTTTGAAAAAAAAATTAGAACAAGTGGTTCGAAGATAATTATTCAGAAGTAGATTTTTTATGCGTTCATAAAACACAAATTGTCAGTCTCAGTAAAAAAAACCTGAATTTTGCTTCGTTATTTTATTATTTTTCCGGTATGATCTTGTGAAATAAAGGTGGTCTTTTATTTTTGTCAGGCACTGTATATGTATGCCAGCATGCGTGAGAATAATGAAATGAAAAAATTCCTTTTTCAACGTGTCGTCGAATCCTCGCCGTTCACAAGTGTTGAGAGCTTCTGCAAGCTATTGATAAAAAAAATCAACCAGAGGCGGATATCCTTACACCGTTGATAAATGCAATTCCGTAATAAAAACTGAATCTCAGAAAAGCCGCGCATCCGTAACACATGCACGAGCCTTTACCTTTACCACACCTTTATAAGTTTCTTATTTTTTGGACTAATTTCACTTAATCAAGTATTATAGTTTTATGGTGAGACGAAAAATAAACCACATGCTTTTTTACCACCTAAATCATAATTTTAGCTGCACACATGATCTTATTGTACGATTAGACACGCGATATTGTAACCTACTTATATGTATATAGATATACGCAACACTTTGACGATACACCGATGACGAACTATCGATATACAAATAAAGCATCGATATGCACTTCCGCAGGCGTCTGAATTTTACTTATCGCTCTCTGACTGCATGATACAGAAATATACATGTGTATTCAACACCGTGACGAGATCCGGATCATATAGCTCGAGAGATCCAATGCGTACGTAGATGCAGAATGTTTATAGGTACGCTGCATACTTATTGTTAGACACAGAATAGGTAGGGAAGCAGAGACTGGGCCCGAGGGAGTCGAGTTCAAGTTTGGGTTTGACGATGAGTTTGAGAGGGGAAGGGGGAGGGAGATACGAATTCGTGTGGCGTAAAAAACGTACACATTGGTGTACACATGAGCTCGCCATCACGCACCGTATAAAGCACACCTTAGGCGTGGTGTTCATGGATATAGAAAAATATACAGTTAACCAGACCGCCTTTGTTTACAACACATATAAGGTACGTATGGGTATACGTTAATTTCAATTATGACGTCATCCGTACGCATTAGGTATAGGTATGTTTGGGTGCAAAATTACATGCGAGATTCATGTGGTAGATGTGAGGGATGTAATTATGTGGCGGATGAGCGGAAAGAAAAAAGGGAAAGGTGACTTTTTGAATCGAAGAACTTACAATTAGAAAAGGTCAGGGGAGTGTCAGAGTGTCTTCCTACACGAGACGTACGAGCATAGATTCCATTCTTTCATCCATCTCCTACCACGTATCCTTACTTTTGCTCAAGCCCGAATAAAATACAAACATAACGTGCGGCTTCCAAATCGGAACTATGTATCACGAGAGCGCGTGCACGCTATATAGGCCTGATAAACCTCAGCCAATTATTTTGGTAAGGTTTTAAACACACAATGAGAAAGTTTACACTTTGAACATTATTTAAACATTATAGTTGATACCGCAGGCGATAATCGCGTACACATATAGTAGAATACCGAAATATGAGAGGAACATTCTCGTATATCTGGATAACTGGAGTAACGGAAAAACTTCGACTAGAACAATCTGAGCGAGTAAATAATGAACCAATTAAAAAAAAATTTCGCATGCTTCAACGATGTAAATCGCCAAGACTAAAAAATAGGCTGGGCGGAAAGAAAAAACAAAATGAAGGGTTACTGGTATACGAATGTAACGTTGAACGGAATGGATCTCCTAAACGCAAAATTTGAAGTAGGAAAAATTGTTAATGAACATAATGCACCTGTGACAGTTGACAAGAATGAAGAAACCAAAATGTATGAAAAGATGGAATTAAGAGGCACACATAACCTACAATCTACAGCGGACGAGGGCAATCTTTTTTACAAGTATCTTTTATCGATTGAATAATTTTTTTACTCACCAAAGGGGACGGATACTTTTTGGTGGAATTTGTTGACCGTGTGTTGACGATCAGAAAGAAACCGTATGGGAAGCACGTTATCACAGACAGACTCTGACAGTTCAGATATATTGCACACTTGATCACTTTCGCAGAGGTTGATTTTTTAACGCACGAGGCAACCCAGAGAACGAGGGTGATCCCACGTCGAGGTATCGCTGACAGGCGATCTTCTTCTCTCTTGATGCCCATACACGCCTATTTCATCATTCTGATATTCTCACATCCTCGCAAGAACAACTGACAGACATTCTACATTCAAATGAGCAATAACAAAACACAACATGCATTCCATCCATCCTTTGATTATTTCAGCAAATAGTAGGAGCAATTAATTTAACTAAAACTAAAAATTAGATTGGTGATGTAACGAGGGGTTCACTATATGCGCACGAGGATTCGGGGACGAAATATTGGTGGTAGATCTTGACGAGGCAGCGATAATGATTCTACCCCCGAGAGCGGGGAATTTGGCAAGAGATGATCGAGCAATCTCTGGTATTCATTGATAAGGGGTATCCCATTGGCACGATTCGCCGAAAACAGGGTTCAACTTGGGCGACGCATAGAATCTACTAACCTATGCACGATACGTCGACCGGTTGTCACGATTACGTTAAGAGATTCAAAACATTTTCAACACACAAACTCATGCAGACATTACAACGGTTGCCATATTGAAATTTCAGTCCGCGGAGACCCCTAGCTCTTCGCTCCCACCTCAACTCGGTGGGCGGCGCCTCGATCGCTCTGTTCTGTCCGTGGTTCGGTCCGACGGCGGGCGTACCGACGCTCGGATCACGCCTGACGCCGAGCGCCCCAAGGTCCCCACGTTGATCGATCTCAAAACAAAACAGTATGAGAATTCGGCAGAGAATTAAAATTTGGATTCGTCTTCTCGGTAAAAAATTAAATAGTGCACCTACACCCGAGAATTGTTGTACAGAAACGATACCTGAGTAGTCTCTTTTCGAAATCAGGTACTTAGATGGGTATATGCGGGGTGCGTATCCTCGTTTCCACTATTCATACGTCCATGGTTTTCCTACAGATAGTAAATACGTATGCCGTACATAATAGTTGGGCGTTTGTTGGGAGCATATAGCATGAGTATAATAAAGCAAACCAGCCGAACCAACAGTTTTGATATAATTACATTATTCTTAAGGGCATATAGGTATAAACCTTGCGATGCCCCTTGCCATCGCGATCCCGTAATTAGACTTAATTATAACGCACGTGCTGAAGGTCAACTTTGCTGGGAGGTCATTTGAAAACCCCAACCACGAAATCACAGCATCACAGCTTATAATATGCGCGCGTTAATTGAGAAACTTTATTTTTCTACATTAAAAACGCCGCTAATCTGACCGAGCGGTTCAAGCTTCTGCAGTGTACTCAATCAGGATGCGGAACAATTCAACCGTCTGTTTGAAACTTTAGAAAATTACGGACAAAAATCCGAGCAACAATACATTACACTACGAACATAGGCAACTCTGATCGTATTTAATCTCGATGCATCGGCAGTTGACAACTTGCGAATTGTGCCCTCAAATGCAAGTCCAAATAATTAGGCTACCCAATAACGCATACCAAACCACCTATAATCTTTAATCCTCACAAACCAGCAGGCGCCTATAATCTTCGCTATTGACGACGTCTTGTACGTACACTGATAAAAATGTTTGCGAATTCACTACACATTTGCTACACGAAAGTTATGTAAAATTGCAAATTCGACAGAGAAAAGTGGATTTACTGTGCATTTTTCTCAAATTTGCAATAATTTTTTGTAATTCTACTGAATTGGATAAGAAAATACAATAGCGTATTTGAAATTTACCAAACTGTACAGTGAAAATGGAAAAATTTGTGATTTCGCTACATATTAGTTGGATTTTGCTGAACTTTGTGGGAAATTTACCGATTATATGTCCACGAAAATTCAGTTACAGTCCATGGAATAAAGAAATTTAGTGTAGCAAAATGGATTGCTACACATGGCTTTTAATTTTGCTTTTTCATTCATAATTTTCCGGAACCAAATACTAAAATAACGTTGGTGAATTTCAATTTCGCCATACATTTAGGAATTTCACACAACTGCTACTAAAATTACTGAAGGGTTTTTGAAATTTACTATTATTGTGTAGGGAATACACTTCTGGATTAATTATTAATTAATTGTGTTGCTCGAAAAAATTCGGAATTTATCGAATTGGTGGGCTTTTATCAGTTTAACTCTTTCGACGAAATCGAACATTTGTCGTATTATAAACCACATAACATTAACTAAATTCTAAGGTAGCTTGGCGTAATAGGTAGGGCGTGCGATTAGTAATTCGAACGACGACGGTTCGTATCCCGGATAGGACAATTTAGATACAATTCGAAAAGCGTTTTTCATCTCATATATATAATCTATAAGCGATGAACTCGTTGAAAAACCCCATGAAAATTCTGAAAAAGTCGTTGCTGATGTATTTTTTAATGGTTTTTGTTAATTGTGAATTGTTAATATACGTTTTCATGAAAGTCACTCAACCGGTGTAGTAATTTTGATAGACTGCCACCAAAATTACAATACATTTTTGTTTCGAATTCGCAAATCAAAAATTGAAAAATGCTCTTTGAATTTACTGAATTTGCTGCATCGATGTTTGGTAATTTCACTAAAATGAAAAGTGAATTCAAAAGTTGTGTATTTGAATATTACTTGAACATGGTGAAGTAAATTTACTGAACGGTATCTGAATAAAACTTCCAACACAATTTAGTAAATTCACCATAGAAATTTTTAACAGTGTATATATCTATACCTTCTCATATCATTATTAGTTTATGTGCCACCCTGCAGATCAATATATTTATGTTGCATTACACTTGATCGTAGATCCCCCCTTCACACGATATGTGGGTGCCTCCTGGCGAATGCAGCAGCGGCTACGGCTGCAGATCTCAAGGCTTTCGAGGATATTGCTGATATAGATTCATAATGACGTCAGGAAACGTGAGAACACCAAGGCATCACCGTACGTGCATACTCGTGTTCACTGTCACATGGCAGTTGGAATATATACACACATCGTGCTCTCTTTATCAGCTCTCAATATGCAATGTTGAAATATTCTCCAATAATTCGCTGCATAAAATTAAGAACATGCTGCTTACGCACCCTAAAAGTTATAGGTAATCTGTATATTTCTGTCATCCTAATACATGTACCTATATATTAGGTATATCTACATATAGGTATAATCGTTAACGGGGTAAGAGTCTCACGAGCGTGGTTTCGATTTTTGTAGAAGATCTTACCAAGAATGGATGGATAAGGGATGGACGAAAGATAAATACTGAGAGAAACAAGAACTGCAGAATTAAGGCATAATTAGGGTAGCTGTATATAGGTACAATTTTGTTTGGGATCATACTGCAGCTTCGCCTGATAGGTATATACGCATTTGAGAGCGAATATCATGATTCATCAACAATGTACGCCAGTAATTGCGCCAGTTTTGTTATTCTATTATGATATTCAAAAAACAGACACCTGCTTCATAGGTATAGATATAATTACGTACGCGAGTTCCACCTCGGAGCGATCAATTATTCGTGACAACGCTGTATGACGATTCATTTACACGTATAGGCCTGCGCGGGACTCGCGATTATTACCTCCATGCAAATAGAATATGTATACATAGTTGCGTTTTTCAAAATACGTCGATGTAAAAAAAAATGTTTTTCCGCAGCGAAACTCTGATCGCATGATGAAGTTATTCACTCATATTATAGGAGCAACAGTCGACGTTAACTCTAAGGGGTGGATCGCTTTACATTGAAATTAATGAAACACGCGTTGCTTCTTGCGATTATTAATTTTCCAGTCGGAATAGGCATTTATAATAAACTAGCTGTTACCCGCCCGCTTCGCTGGGTATATAAGCTTTTGTTCACCCCTTTCAAGTTTCATTTTCGCGACAAAAAGTAGCCTATAGGCCTTCTCCAAGGGCCAATCTATCTCTATACCGAAATTCATCAAAATTGGTTCAGCAGTTTAGGCGCGAAAACGTAACAGACAGACAGACAGAGTTACTTTCACATTTATGATATTATAAGTATATAAGTATTATAAGTATGGAAGTATGGATATAATATAATAGATTATAATATATTACTATGGATTACTATGGATTACGATGGATTGCTATGGATTAGTATGGATTACAATTTTGGTAAAAAAAAACGGTTGTAAGGGTATAATTATCTTGCTGCACCTTCCTTAGAAAAGAATCTTACTACGAATTCTGAAACTACTTGCAATTATTATATTCCAAAGCGTTGGTTGAGGTCACCACCTCTTACACAACGCGGGTTTGTTTCGGTAGCTCATTCCCATCCCTAGAGTCCCTATAAAATGTTTTATACCCATCCCTATTCACCCCAACAACCCGGCGCCATCTAACACAATCGGTTCATAATTATTTGTACGATTGAGAAGCGACAATTACCGACTCAAATATGACGGTAACAAATAATTAATTATCCGAAGAAAAACCTGCGACAACCGTCAGAACGTTGACTGAAGATCTTCAGTCTACAGTCAACGACTGAATTATCACACCTGAATTTCTTTTGAAAACAGCGCTCCGTTTATTTTATTATCTAAATATGGCGGAATCCAGCTATTGACCTATGATACACCGAGCTTGAGCTGAAATAATTTTCGAAGCATGGATGTCACACCATGGTAACCATATTGTTAGAGCACATAGCATATAACGCTGTTGCTGCAGTGTACCGATCATATACCGCTGGTGCAAGTGATTGTTCATGGATTGTTCCCTTTTAACCGTTCCCTGTACTTGCGTGCCTGCCTGCGTAAAAAGAGGAAGAAAAAGAATACCTACTATTTGAAATCCCATCATCCGTCAACACTCGCTCTAAGCATCAACGCCATTTATTAGCGCTACGTTCGAGACAATGTTCATGGTATACCGGTACTTGGGAAATTATTGAGAGAATCCATCGGCATCATGAAATTAGTGAGGTAAACTGTAGAACATATCATAGGATAACGTTGATCCTGTCCCAATCTTAAATTCTGTTGCATTATTACCTTTGTCGAGTCACTAGTTACAACTACAGAGCCTCCACATATGAGTCTTAACCTAAATTGCTCATTAGGACGCTACGGTTACGTTTAACGAAAAGTGGTATGATACGATGTGAAATTGTGGCATTTTGTTTTAGATTTTTGATGAAACTCAGCCATGAAACGGTTACGATAGAACTGAAAAATGGCACCCAAGTGCACGGGACGATCACAGGTTTGTAAACACAACCCACATCGATGTTCGATGACCAGTGAGAGGCTCAACTGCCATATTATTTCTGAAACCTTGTATTTCAGGGGTTGATGTCGCGATGAACACTCACCTGAAAACTGTCAAAATGACGATTAAGAACCGAGATCCCGTACAACTCGATACGTTGAGCTTGAGAGGGAACAACATCAGATACTACATCCTCCCAGATTCCCTACCTCTGGAAACTCTGCTTGTAGACGACACACCGAAGGCCAAGGCCAAGAAGAAAGAGGCTGCTCGAGGTAAGAGATGAATACTTTACAGCGATTATTACGACGAAACAATCTCAATCATCCTATTTTATCATTCAACTAGGCGCTGCTCGAGGACGAGGGCGTGGTGGAAGGGGAGCTCGTGGCGGCCGTGGAGGACGAGGCAGAGGAAGAGGCAGGCGATAAGGGTTTATCCAAATCCATTGAGAATTTTGCAGCAAGTGAAGAAGTATCTGTTTTCTCTTCGATGCACGTCGGTGAATCACCAAGCAGTGTTTTATACTCTCAGACCAATGTACCAATGTATTCTAGTTTAAGTTATTACACATAGAAGCGATAATATCATGAACTTGTGTAACTGGTCAACCAAATTATCTTGAAGCGAAATGAAATTGTTCATAGCTAATAAAACCTTTTTTCATACAAGTCCGTTATCCGTCTTCCACCCAAGGTTACGCACAATCATGGTCAATTTATAGAAATAGCGACTTTAATTTTACAATTATAGTAGGATTCCATGACGCACGTACATTAGGAACACTTAATTAGAAGAGGAAGCTGGCAGAATTTGATGTGACTGCATCGTGTATGAAAGTATTATGAATCGGCCTGTACTGATGAGTGATGAATTTAATTGTCTCCTGTGCAGCTAACCCACCTAGAAATGCTGATACGGAATGAAGCTCTGCTCCACCGTAACGACAAAATTCATGAACATAGTCATCCTTAGCCAAAGGTCCACAGCCCCACTCGGCAAGCAGTTTTGAAATACAAGCCTGAAAATAGACGATAACCTAAATTAAATTAATTTGTGATACAGCCCAATTCATTTACCTTCAATTTCACGATATCCGGTTCAACGTGGTCATCGAATTCGCCGGGATACGAATTGTACTCGCTCTGAAATTTCTCAATACCCCTAAGCACGACGTAGTACACCATCATGCTCTCTGGGTTTTCCAAACTTTGAGCTGAAAGGATTTAAGTAATCATTCAGAACAAGAGCTTAGAGGGTGAGGGCCAAGAGGAGCATGCAGCTCACCGATTTTGCTAGCGTTTATAGTTTTTGGGTCATATTCATCCGCTATAGATGTTCCTCGCTGAACATGAATATCCGAAGCGTGTCTACAGAATAATTTCACATCCTTCTCCGTTATTGCATCCGATGGACGACCTAGCTGCCTGAGTAAATGAAACGTTCTTCTCCACACTGCTTCTGAATCAGCGGCAGCTTGTTTGTGATACCTGAAATAACTCCATCTGTTTACGGATTCAAATTCGGAAATATACCAGTTTCAATATCCTGATAAGACTCACGTTTGTTGCAGTGATATATATTTTTCCGTGTCCGCAGTCATGTCCGGCACAGCGCCTTTAAGGGGTAGTAAATTTGAGCCCTCATTCTCCATGAAATCTCTCACAGCCTTGGCAATAATCCAAAACGAATGACTCTGAAATATCCTCATTCAAATGAATAATCCAGACCATGCCAACTCATATTCAGCTGTATTCCCATCGACACAAGTGAATTAGGGCCAAATCGGAGCAAATCGGTTGCAATTGAAAATTTCTTCTAAAGCCCATACAAGTCAGGCAGCACGTGAAAAAAAAGAACTCAAAGCGACTACATTTGTTTTGGATTGGACAGTGAAAAGATTCGGCCACAAAGAGACAAAAGATGAAAGATTCCTAATTCACCCTGCCCGTACCGATTCACCCTGTTTGATACTATGTAACATATACACATATATATGTATATATTGTGACGTTGACACGCTGCGCTCTTCATATTTATGTTAGACTTCTCACTTTTAGTCATATTATATAAAACTTTTGGAGACGACAGCGTCGGACGGCTGTAAAACATTATACAATCGCAATCATAACGATGATCAGTCGGACTTCTGACGGTAAACACACCTTTTTTGATTCGCTCAAAACCGCTGTTTTATCAAAAAATCAATCCTATTGCTCTCGCCGATACATATATATACAATATATATATATATGTATGAAGATATTACCTTTGCGGTAAGATTGATGCAGCAGTCATCATTGAGAACCTCCATAACACTGGTAGGCACAGCACTGCGACCCACACTTGTGTTCACAGCTCTTATCGCTTCCTCAAAATTTTCTTCGTCGATAGGATTGCCATGCTCATCCTTTCTGATTCCACCCCTGATCACGTCTCTCAGCTGCTGTTTTTCTCTATAATTTTTTGGCACGCTTCCGTGTTCCTGTATCCATTTCTCAAGATACTTGTAAAGTATCACAACGTAAGGAACGTGAGCATGATCTTTTAAATCCATTTCATCCAAGTTTATTGAATCAAAATGATTTTTTAATGCCTCAAAAGGATTATCTAAACGTAGATCTGGAGTCTCATTATCTGGATGCATTTCCATTACAGTGTGCTCCTTAACTTGTATTCGCATGTATGCAGCAAACCCCAAACTTCTGCAGACTATCAGGGGGATATTCAAATCCCAGAGTATTTTAGATAATAGTATCAGACTCCTGAATGAGTTAAAGAAGCTTATTGAATTACGGTTTTTAAGTCTTACTGGAGAATCTAAAAAAAAAAATTGCTCATACTTTTCTGGTAGTGCAGTGGTGATGACAACGGTGAAGTTATTAAAAAATTCTGGGCTGTTAGATAAAATTTTCTCGGGTCCCTCGTCGACATAATCCCCTCTCACATCAGAGTTCAGCTCTAGCAACGCTTGTGTGGCAATTTGAGCCCTAGATTTTCCTATGCTCTCTATATCGAGGAAAAAACTAATCACATTACATTAGTTGTAATCTGTTATTGGAAGTCTATAATATGCTATGAAAGAAACAGAGCAAAGCCGAAAGTATTGTAATAAAGTTCATTGTTAAGCAAGCACTTCAGGTTTAGAAATGCAGTGAATCTCACCTAGCACCGATGTCGTCATCTGTGACCTTTTTACTATCCACAATCGTAAAGGACCCAATTCCAGGCAGTACAAGGGATTTCAAAATCTCAGTTCCTAGTCCAGTTGCGTTTATAAGACAAATATGTGCTCCTTCTAGGGAAGCTTGTCCGTGGTCTCCCCATAATCTGTTAATTATTCTAGTTGGTTGCATTATTTCGGAACATAACCTCCGATTCATATTTTTCAGGTAAAAAGTATACGAACCTCAGTTGACGGTCGTATTTTCGTGTCCTCTCTGATTGTTCCGGGGATTTCGGCGCTGGTGAAGCCATATCCATGGAATTTTTAATTACGTACCACTACCGTATCCACTGATCGTCCGTAACTTTTGTTTACAAAATTAAAGAAAGAAACGTCAAATTGGTCATGCGAGTGGCGGAGAGGGCAGTGAATTAAATTGAACACAATTGTCGACCGTTCACAACGAGATCAATTCCGTTGACCTCGTCCGCTGTTATGTAGTTTGAAAGCTAGTCCGTTAAGGAGTGACTGATAGAACAGGCCAGACCATGGATAACGATAAGAATACGATGCTCGCGGTTTTACAACTGCTGAGAAAATACAATTTGAAGGTATGTTTACATCAAAAATTGTTCTAATTGTACTTAACCTCGAACTGCCTTCGTAACGTAAACAAATAACCATCTATACCCTCACACCCGTCGATTTCCATCTCGACGGGAGAGATTGATTTGTAATACGATCGGTTATTACTCAGGGTGATGACTGAAGCCCTGGGCCACCAAAACATCGAATGAAAATCAACGATTTTAAAATTATTTATGCATCCATGAGTTAGTAGAATTAGCCGTTGATATCTTGACCTTAAAATGTTAGAACTTAGAAATTGAAATTCGACTGTCCTCTAAAATATCCAGTCTACAGACAGAAAGTCGAATGTGTATTTCACATCTTACAGGGTACTGAAGATTTATTCAGGAAGGAAGCAAATCTAACTGATATATCGGCAGAGGACAGTCAGCAAACAGAATCCGAAGTAAGCAGTGTTTTATCAGCTTATAAAAGCGAAGGTGATCCGGCTCTTTATGAGAAAGCTTACACCGAACTAAAAAAGTTTGTTGAAGGAGCCTTAGATATTTATAAGGTACGATATTCACTTTTTTCTTTAACATTTCATTGATATCTCAATAAGATGTTGTTTAATTGGTTTGTAATTCTGCATTAATGAAAAAATTAGCATGAACTGGGCACGATATTATATCCAGTCCTGGTACACATGTACCTGGAGCTTGTGTACAACAATCATTCTGGAGAAGCAAAACAGTTGATGAAAAAATTCAGTGGAAACCTGGAAGAATACTACCAAGAGGATTTGAAAAAATTGTCTAATGTGACAAAGCGAGAACAAATGGCTGGTAACGAGCTGACTGATACCTTCAAGTAAGAATTGTGATCCGTTCTTCAGCGAAAAGATTTTTCACAGACCACTACAAGCACAGATCATTTTGTTATAGATCCAACCAATTCATTATAAGGATGTCACGTGACACACTCTCTATTCTGAAACGTCATCTTCAGGAAAAAAAACATAGCGTGTTGCTCAACATTATCCAGGAACATCTTTACTTTGATATGTATGAAGGGGTAGCTCGAAATAAACAACAAATAGAAGCCACGTCAGGTGCTATCGTCGGAGAAGCCACGAGGCAAGGTAGACCCTAAGATTGTTAGGACTCTACATTAGATTGCACTTCACATGATCAGGGTAATTCAAAATGATGAAATTCTGTCGTAATCTTATAGATAACAAAGCAAAAGTCTACTACGGACTTTTAAAAGAACCAGATATACAGTGTGTCCCACCAGCAGAAGAAGAGGAAGATGACGCAGGTGGAGAAGGCGGAGACAAACCAAAAAAGAAAAAGGCTAAAAAAGATCCGCTGTTCTCCAAAAAAACAAAATCAGATCCTAATGCACCTCCGGTGGGAAGAATGCCACTGCCTAACTTGAAGGATGCAGATAAAATGGAAAAAATCAAAGCATTGAGGGAGGCTTCTAAGAGAGTCGTCTTGGGACCAGACAGCCTTCCATCGATATGCTTCTATACTTTGTTGAATTCCATCCATGGGTAGGTATGCTGAACTTTTTCGATCCTGAAGTACATCATTGTGGAACAACAACACTAAGCTATACTTTACTTCAACACAAACATCATTCATGCCGACTCCATATCTACGCTGCTTTTAATAGAAGCATAGGACTAATAATTGATTTGATGAGTAGCGCTGCATGATTTTACTCGATTTTCAGCGTGACTGCCGCAGAAGTAGCCGAAGACTCGAGCTTGTTGGCAGTTGGTTTTAGTGATTCAGCGGTCAAGGTCTGGAGTTTGGTACCGCAAAAATTAAGGCTAATGAAAAGCGGAGACCAGCTGCAAGATATCGACCGCGAAGCTGGCGAGTATTATTATATTCCACTTTCAAATTTTCACATCAATATTGAAATGATAGGCATTGGCTATCGTCTATGTAACTAATTTCAATCACTATTCTAGACGACGTATTGGTCAGAATGATGGACGATCGGACAGCTGAATCGTCGCGTACTTTGTATGGACACAGCGGGCCAGTTTATAGTTTGTCATTCAGCCCTGATAGGAATTTGTTACTATCCTCTTCTGAGGACACGACGGGTATAGCAATATTCTGCTTCTAGTCGTAGAACCTTAACAGAAATGATTCTGAATGGCTTTTTTATGGATTGCAGTTAGATTGTGGTCTCTCCACACGTGGACATGCATAGTCTGTTACAAGGGCCATTTATTCCCAGTTTGGTCTGTCCGATTCTCACCTCATGGATACTACTTTGCAACTGGCTCCCATGACAAGACTGCTAGGCTTTGGGCAACCGATGCTCATCAACCTCTTCGCATATTTGCAGGCCATTACTCTGATGTCGATGTGAGTATAAAGCCGGATACATCACGCTATGAATTCCGTGTAAGCCATAATTAATGTCAACGATTTGGGATTACTTGGTATGTATTTACAGGTAGTTCAGTTCCACCCAAATTCAAACTACGTTGCAACAGGATCGAGTGATAGAACAGTAAGACTTTGGGACTGTGTGAATGGAGCTCAAGTGCGGTTGATGACAGGACATAAAGCTCCGATATATTCTTTGGCATTTTCGGCCGAGGGTCGATTTTTGGCGACGGCGGGTGCGGACAATCGGGTATTGATTTGGGACTTGGCTCACGGACATTTAGTCGCTGCATTGGCTAGTCATACGGCAACGATACATTGCCTTTATTATAGTAGAGATGGCAATATCCTGGTGTCAGGATCACTTGATTCGACTCTCAAGCTTTGGGACTTCACTAAGCTGGCGGAGGAGATGAGTTTGGAGGATGTCAACGTCTCCCATAACCCTGATGTAAAAACATGCGTCGATACTTACCTGCTACGTACATTTCCTACCAAAAATTCTCCCGTTCTCACCCTTCACTTTTCTCGAAGGAACCTTCTTTTATCAGTAGGTATGTTCGAAGCAATCTAATATCAACCATTATTCTTACTTTTCTGATTATCACTGAAACTGTGGACGTGTAAATCTCGTTGATATATATTTACATCTAATTTTTTATTAGCAGACGAAAAGTGAAAAGTAAATTTCTTATACGACACTTGACCAATCGTTCTGATTGCATCCCACTGATTGGTCCCTTCAAGAATACTGAACCCTTAATAATCATTATACCAATGATAAGTGAAAACATCTCATTATTAGTTGCCCGTGTTATGAAGTAATACTACTCGGTTCATGATCATTTGGTACTTATTAAAATGCGGATACGATCAAGGGTATGAAAAAACGTAAAAACGCAGAGTCCAGATGGAAAACGTGCTTTTAATCGAATGACTGTGGTGCGACATTTTTTACCGTTCCGTAATATTTTCATGATTTAAAGAAATTCCTAATTTCTTAGTCGCGACGTCGCTTTGTCTTCATAATGTCATTTCTAGTTACTAATTATGCGCGTTAGTACGATGACACAAGGATCACATAAGATGATGTTGATGACGGTAAACAACAGCAACAGCAACAACAGTAATATTAATATTATTATGAAACAGTCATTTACAATGCTCCTAGTGATATAACGCATTGTGTCACCCGTTCTTCAGATTAAAAACGAGTAGAGTAATCACTTTTTTACGAATGAGAGATTATTTACTTGTAATTTACATAATTTATGTCGAGTATAGGGTCTTCTACAGATACAGAGAAATGCTTGCCTCATGGAATTATTTCCATTCCTATAACAAGTATACACTGTTTAACGAACATTGCTTTGTTGGGTAAACAATTTAGAGGGCATATTATTTTCAATTACGACATATTGATGGTCAGATCCCTCTTTCTAAAATTAAGGACAACCTAGGCTGTGGGGTTGCGGAATTTCTCCCCAGCATACTTTGCCGCGGCTCCCAGCTCCTCCTCAATACGGAGAATCTGGTTGTACTTTGCAAGACGCTCGGAGCGGCAAGGGGCTCCTGTCTTTATCTGGCCAGTTGAAAGACCTACCACCAAATCGGCAATGAAAGTGTCTTCGGTTTCTCCAGAACGATGGGATACCATAGTACCCCAGCCATTAGATTTAGCCAGCTTGTGAGCGTTGATCGATTCGGTGACGCTGCCAATTTGGTTAACTTTTAGGAGTAGGCAGTTGCAAGCCTTTGTGTCCACGGCCTTTTGGATACTGCAAGTTTAATTACATAATTCACAAAAAAATCCCCGCAAAACTACAACTAAATGGCATTGTAGACATCGCTCATTGTAGGGTCCCTTACCGAATGGGATTGGTCACAGTGAGATCATCACCAACAATCTGAATTGGTGTGGATGAGGTAAGAGAAGTCCACGAGTCCCAGCCATCTTGGTCAAAGGGATCTTCAATTGACACGATCGGGTAATTCTTGACAAAGTCTAAGTAAAGATTCTTTAAGGCTTCTGGTTCTAGATAAGTGCTGGGATCTGACGCTTCATTCTTGAAGTCCAGATCGTATTTGCCGTTCTTGTGAAATTCAGATGCCGCTACATCCATCCCAATTTTAATCTTGCCTTCATAGCCAGCAGCCTGTAGCAAAATTTTGATTTTTTTCCCCGCTAGCAAGATCTTAAGAACTTTCATCTAGGTAAAGAATATTCTATTATCAATGAAATACCTTTATTGCATCAATTATGAGAATGAGGGCTTCTTTATTGTCTTGTATATTTGGTGCAAAGCCACCTTCGTCACCAACAGCTGTAGCATCAAGACCAAACTTCTTCTTGATGCCTGCCTTCAGATAGTGGTAGACTTCACTTCCCATTTTCATAGCTTCGGTAAAGTTTGCTGCCCCAATTGGTAGAATCATAAACTCTTGCATGGCGAGCTTGTTGCCTGCATGTGAACCTCCATTAATAACATTGAACGCGGGTACTGGGAGGATGATTTCAGGGTTTCCAGCCAGCTCTGCAATGTATCTAAAAAATTGAAGGCAAATCTCAGATAACTTATGATCAAATATGAAATCAAATATCTTGCAGTAAGTATCAAATTCAACAGCGAGTTTTAATGACTACACAATAGCAGTATAATCTTTTCGCTTACTTGTACAGAGGTATTCCCCTCTTCACAGCTCCAGCTTTGCAAACAGCAAGAGAAACTCCAAGTATAGCATTTGCTCCAAGGGTCGATTTGTTTGGAGTTCCATCGATCTTGAGCAGCAGATTGTCAATATCTACTTGCTGGGTGACTTCCAGACCTGACTGCATAACGTAAATTGATTCCAATTGAAAGGACTTGAATTTTATCAACTTATGCTTAAAAAGATACTGTTTCCTAACAATTGAATTATTACACTCACAACAAAGAGGGCTGTGATTAAGTTGTACCTTGATTAGTTGTGGAGCAATGATGCTGTTGATGTTATCAACAGCCTTGAAAACGGACTTTCCATGATACTTGGACTTGTCATTGTCGCGGAGTTCCAAAGCTTCGTGAACTCCAGTGGACGCACCAGATGGGACAGCAGCACGGAACAATCCATTCTCAGTCACTAAATCAACCTGCGTGACAGATGAATTTGAAATTAGCCACTTCAATTTGCAATCATGTCTCTTTTTGCAGAGTAACTAACCTCTACTGTTGGGTTACCACGGGAATCATAAATCTGACGTGCCTTGATGCTTTGGATTGGCATTTTGCTTGTGGCAGAGGAGCTACCGTGTTTGATGATAGAAGATCTAGAAGATAAAGTAATTTACAAACTCTCCAAGGATATTAAAACAAAAAGAGGATTTAGTATGGGCATAGATATATTGAATATGGGTATATGCCAGGAGTTGTTTTTGTCTCATGACTTTCCAACTTCATCCCTGATATCAATAAATTATCGACTTGGATTTACTGATGGTCTAGGGCTCTTATTTTTCATTCACAATCTCGAGGGAATCTCTGAAATAAATCTGTGCCTGCCAATTGACGTTGACATTCAAATGGTTGTAATTGATTTGACCTTACCAAGGTCAAAGCGTTTATTCGGGACGTATACCTTGAAGCGTTATGTTTGAACAGAATACGCGGAAATAGGATTTGTTATAAATCGATTGCCGCTATTTTACTTCCGTAAGTTTGACAATGGAATAATTTATTATTTGCAGCAGACGAGACCTCGTGATGGAATTTCGACCGAGGAAAACGTAACGCCTGGCGCGAAGAATCAGCATGAGTGTGCAGATAAAGAAAAACTTGCGATAAAGAAGCTCCTTTTAATGCCGGAAAACTCATAGAAATCGTCTGAGATGTGTGAAAAAAAAGGGAGTGCAGTTCACGAAAACTATCGCTGGGTGCGGTACGAGGTATTTCACTTACCTAAGAGCGCAAGAGACAACCGCTTAGCTATGGCTCGATTCAGACTGATCAAGCTATGACCTACTTCTGACCTCTAGCACTCACCGCCGTTTGGCGAACAGCGGCCACCTCTGTTATATCGATCGCGCATTTCGCAAAGATATGCCGGATCGTCTTGTTAGTTAATTCGACTTATATACGGCGTAATGATTAGGACAGCATCTATCCAAATAATAATTCTCAAATTTTGCAACAATCCTTAATATTTTCCGTCAGTTCTGCCATGTAACGTTAAAAATGATCGCTACCTTCCTATGAACGCTATCTACCGATCCCGGGTATACATACATGAGTGTAATTTGATTATAATGTTCGTTGACTGAAGATAACTACTCTCCGTCCTAGGTAACTCTTCTTGCTGGGTAACTCTCCTTGGTGGGTAACTATTCTTTCTAGATGAGGTACAAGTTCAAATTCCATTCATATACATCATTGTCAGTTTCAGATTATTGATCGACTTTTCCAGCTTCTCAGCCTCTTGCGTTATGATATCACACTTTTAACAATAAGAAAATCACCACATTTTCCACATACATCATATGCATCCGCATATTCAATATTTACTTGTGCGGCTGTAGAATCAAGTGTTTCATTAGATCATCGACTGCTCATTAGATTTGCCCACTTAGCTGCAGTAAGAAGACAAAAGTTTTAGCGATTCACGAACGAAAAGTTTTAGCAGATCAAGGCAATTTACACAAAGATGAGTCGAAAATGAATGATGTGAGCGATTTACATCACGGTCTTCACAGGATGTTGAGCACCGAGCGATTTACAGAAGAAATATAATCATGATCCACCGATGAGTCAGTCTCTCGACGGAGGTCTGCAAGCATAAGTAAAATCTGTTCAGAGTCATAAGACTTGTTTTGTGGAGCCTCTACCGCTAATTCAGGTAGACCACCACATAAACTCAATTTTCCTGCAGTACTCAGCTCGCGAGCCTTTTCAGAGTTGATTTCCTCAGGGTACATTCATCCCAGATAGTTCTAAAACTCACCTGGCTAGACTAACAAAAAAAAATCTGGCTACACAGTATATTGAAATTAGGATGTACGCATTGACAAAAAAATGCATCATCCATAATTAACACTTACATTCGTCACTTTTTCACTCGACAATTTATTTGAGCTCGGCAATAACCCTCTTGCTTCTGTTTGCGAAAATTTCTCTCGATAACTTTTATTATTTGTCCTCGTCATAATGATCATTTTTGTACGTAGTCTATTACACCTTAACATTTTCGTGATATCCTGGTACAGTGTTAAATGTATTTCTCTATTGCAGGGTTTCCTAAACTTTTTTTTTGGTGGAGCACATTGTGTAATTTATAGGGTAGGCAATGACACATCATCAATAAAAGATATATAAAACTCAGAAATATGGGAAAAAAAAGTATCTTTTTAAATATTTTTTCGTAGAGCACTAATGCTCCGCGGAGCACAGTTTGAGAAACCCTGCTCTATTGTATCCGTATAATTCCTTATAATTCATCCTTGTCGATGCATCCTAATATTTCTATGCAATTTGTCCTTGTGGCATAACAAAGATTAGAAATTTAGATTTTTCCATAGGTAGTTATTAGGGCTCATTGATAAGATCTTGTTCCTTGTGCGATAATTTCTACTCCAAGCAGTTCTGACTCCAAGCAGAAATATTTCAATCCCTTCAATTTTTAATTGAACAGCTGACAAGAGTTAAATGACCAGATCTAAGCTTTCATAATTCTATAATATACCTATGTATAAAACATTACAAGCTGTAAGCTCTTCAACCCGATAGTCCATTCTACATTCACCTGACATGCGTTTTCGGTAGAACATAAATGTTTATCTCCAAAAATGAATAAAATATTAGGCACATCATTAATCCTAAATGGACCATCATTCGGATACCACAACTCATAGGTTTCTTAACTTCGTCTTCAATTAAATTAATCTCATACCTCTAGAAAATAATAAAATCACCGTACGTTTTTCGCTTCGAAAATTTTTAAAATGTCCGCCGAGGACTCTGAAACAGAGATTAGGTACTTAATTATTTTCAGAAATAGATAAATTCAGTTTTAAGATTCGAAAATTTTTATTTGTAATCCTAAAAGTCGAGTTCATTAGTTGTGTAATGGTTCAGCATTGGAGCTGCATACAGTCAAATCATCAACTCAATCCTATGTTATCTATTTCTTATCAGTATTAGACGAGAAATGGTCAGTATACGAAGCAACCTATATCTCCCATTCAAATCACAATCGTGATCCGTGTACATCATCAAACATGAACGAGATATAATGGTTTGTTATGTTGCATCAGTGATCGTGAGCCGACCAAATAAGAAATATCAGGGTATAAAGCGCAGTTCCAACACTTGAAGATAATACGGTTATTCCCCCGGAGATTGGAGGTAAATCAGGTTGTTAATCTTCTTGTATATACACATACTCAAGTTGAGAAAGTTTAATAACTTGGCCGCATGTCTAATATCTCGCGCGTCGGTCATCGTCACTATACGACCTTGTCATTGACATCGGATATTCTCATCGTATTCGATCAACGTGTTAGTACGAGATGATTATATAATAACTTAATTAAGTCCTCCCGAGTACCTCATAATCATAACAAGCGTATCGGTTCGAGGGCGCGGACTGCAGGAGGGGGCAGGTCGAAGGAACTGCGATCAAATTGAGAGGGAATACCCGTCATCGTACACATTTTAGTTTAAAAGCAGAGGCATGAACGTAACTGAAAGTCAGTTTCACCTCTAATCGTGTTTCGCAATTCTCGTCGGACGTGGTGATCAGGAACCATATCTCGCCCGCGTCGTATCAACATGGATTACATCGTAAAATTGGCTTTTTTAGCCATCGTCATTGCACGTGCTTTCGAAGGAGCTCCGGTAAATACTTCCGAGGAAAGCGCTGCGGCTACAACAATTTCTACTGCAACGAGTGAGAATTTTCTACTCCTAGATTTCAATAATATGATATATGGTAAAGGTATACGTAAACTGTATGCGCGACGCGTGATCTTACGGTCGGGCTAGTGCAGAACTGCTCTAATAATTCGTATAAGTTCGGGTGCGGTGTCAACGATAGGCAGAAGAAAGCAAAGCATCGCCTGCAGTAGGATCGTAATATACCGGTATATAATATTCCGCATTAATCTTGGACCGGTGTGATCGATCTGGCGGATCGACGTGAATCATGGACCGGTATAATTGACGAGTGGAAGGCGGCCGAGTTGAATGGTAACTTACACCGTACACCATGATCTTATAATAGTATTATAATCTCAGCCTGGGTTCCATATCAGCTGTTATTTGGAAGACTCGATCCATCGCGCTCAATATATCTATGATCGCGCGTAATATTAATATCGAAAATTGGCGAACGCTTCGGGGACCGCGGAGACCGATTACAAATACCTATATATGATGCAAGTAGGCGTTACTATCGATTAGCTCGACGCAAATACATACCTATGTGATATAAGTTGTTTATTATACCACGGGGATGATCTGGCCGGGACAAACATCACGATCATTGTTGTTGGTTTACCGATTTAGCCAACCGGACTCTGACGCATGTAATTGAGACTGCGATTGGTAGAAAACTCGATTACGGCTGCGTCATGATTATTCTATTTTGAATGATCGAGAGTCAGAATTTCTACAACTAATGATCGAGATATATGTATGTGAGTTTAAGATAAAATATAGCGCGAAATGATGAGATCTCGAGAGTAATCTTCGTTGTTTTTGTTGATGGTCTGTTCATCAATCGCTATATCTATTAGCACGTACGCGGTTGACCGTTGCTTATAGAGAGAAGTCGCCGATTCATGTTTTATACTCGTATACGTTATACACACATGTTATATACATATACTACGTATGCAAATGTATACAATTAGCTGCTACTGCGTGTAGGGAGGGACAAAAAATACACCGCCTCGCCCCGCTCCGCCACAGCAAGCATGATATTTATTTAATAACACCATGATGTCATCGTCGCGAAGTCATACATTGCTCTGCGGTCAAAAACACTGAATTGGCATAAAAGCGGCAACCACGGACGTTGATATTTAAAATGCGAACTTATACACGTGCATGTCCGATATGTTACAGCTGTGCGGCAACAGGTGATTCGAAGGAGCCGAATCATCTCTACAGACAATCGAATAATCGATTCCAATATTTCCAGGCGTCAAGAATTGCCCGGTAATAATTAGCCGCGAGGAATGGGGGGCTCGTAAAACTGTGGGGCATGTACCATTGGTCGTGTCCCCTGCGCCGTACGTCGTCGTGCATCACGGTGGTATTCCCCATTACTGCTACGACCAGGAAACCTGTTCGAGGATCGTACGGAGCTACCAGGATCTTCACATGGACACGAACGGGTGGATCGACGTTGGATATCACTTCATTATCGGAGGTGATGGCAAGGTTTACGAGGGTAGAGGGTGGAATAATTTCGGGGCTCATGCCCCTGGCTATAACGGGCAAGGAATCGGAATCTGCATAATTGGGGACTATACCGGTAAGCATCGCTTCAACGATCAATTAATCGTCGTCTCCGGTTTTCCACCCTGCACCAAACGTATAGATGTAACTATTCGTAAAACATCACTTATAGCTCTAAGTATTTTCATTACTACGTGGGTCAACTTCGCTGTAGAAATTCAGCTCGTTTCCCTTATTTGTTATCGTTTATTCATCGCAAAATGACTTTGAACCAGCATCAAAGTTGAATCGTTATTACTCGCAGCCTACATGCCGAACAACGCATCACTGGCAGCGCTAGATTGGCTGATAAAGTGCGGAACTCGTGCGAAAAAGATCGATCCTAGATACAAATTGATTGGCCACCGCCAGAGTCGTGTAACGGAGTGCCCAGGGAGTACTTTTTACGGTTACCTGCAGGGTTTGCCCCACTGGGAACCGAAGCCCCAACCTACGACGGCGACTTCATCTACCGCGAATCGTAAAGCGATAACACCGGCATCGGACATAACCGGCAGCAAACTCTGGCAAGATCTGATATCCCTGGGGATGCCCTACGCTCCTCACACTACCGAACGATCGAGGACCACGAATGCGTCAACGACGGAAACCGAGGAGAACGTCGTCGACGCGGGAATGGGAACTACGAATGTTAAGAATCCCTCAAATTGATTTACCGTCGTGTTCTCACTTTTTGTATACCGCGTATCCCGGCGTTTACATCACAGTATGTCTGGTTGCCTGCCGCCACGTTCATTCACGGAGCGTGGGGCCCCTATACCATCGACTGCCTGTAACTGACGGCGGGCAACCAGACATACTACGGTGTACACGCTGGGACACATGGTATATGAAATCCACAAGTATTGATTGTTACAAGTATCGACGTGCTATTGACGGTTTGGTGTACCTAATCGATCAGAGAGCGTTGTCTCTCCGTGACGTATGAAGGCGTCTCGGTGATGCCGCATATTAGTAGGTACAAACGAATAAATTCGGTGTAGATTTTAATCCTTGAAGCACTTAGAATTTTATGTAGTCAGGTGAAAATTTTAATCATTATGAATACCCGATCAACGTACTTCCTATTTCCATCGAGTTTTTGAAATACACAGCAGAAAATATTCCAAAAAAAAATATACGTATGCATTGATTTGCGAAAGCGGCGAATCGTATAATATCTGGTTGGTATCTGATACATTTTCAACTCTGTGAAAAATAAAGAAATTAATACTCATGGCTTCACGATGAATGTACACATGTATTGAATAGCGTTCATACGAAGATCGTTCAAAATTGTTTGCCCGAATCATACAAGCTGCGGAAACCCCCGGCAGGACGAGACTCCGATCTGCTGTCACTGGGAGCTACCGTTATCATCGAGTCAAGGCTGGCTTCGATATCTTATTCGTTCTTCCCCGCCTTGCATCATCTGCCGTCCCGCAGCCATCGGTAATCACAAATGCCGGATAACCATTTCCGTCATCAGTAGCTTTCCGAACGCCAAGATGAACGTAGCTCGTGGAATTTTTGCAGTTAGTTTGCTGCTTCTGTTAGTTGTGTCTGCAAACGCTGGTAAGACGGGTGAAAACGCCAAATTCCAACCATCAATGTTTTAATACTCTTGTATTAGGATTTGGCCATTGATTGAGGAAATTTCGCAGACTGTCCAACTGTAATAACTAGAGCGGAATGGGGTGCTCGTGTTCCTTCCGGCATCGTCTCTGCGTTGAGCATCACACCCGCACCATTCGTCGTGATTCATCACGCGGCGTCTCCACCGTGCACTAACCAGGCCGTGTGTCAGGCAAAAGTCCGGAGTTTTCAAGTACGCGATCGTAAGCAATACGTTTTTACAAGCTCTGCTTATAAGTAAGTACGTCTGTTACCAGTAGCGTTTTTAACGGTCTTTCGTGTCTGGTGAGTTTTCTCGTGGGATTGCAAGATCCCAGAGCTTGCGGTAATTAAGTGTATCTGTGTATACTTGCGGTGTTTGTATGTAATCTATATAGTAATTGCTAAAAATTAGTATAGGTACGCGTTATACCCTGAAACATTCGTCTTCTGTTAAACTCTCGGTCTTTGCTATTTTTGGGATAGACGGACCACATGAACAGGAGGGCTTGGAGTGACATAGGATATAATTTCCTGGTCGGAGAGGATGGCAACGTTTACGAAGGTCGAGGGTGGGACAAACGAGGGGCCCACACCGTACCGTACAATTCAAAAAGCATAGGAATTTGCTTCATTGGAAATTTTGCCAGTGGGTGTATCACGATAGTTACTATTTTAATTCACTCGATGCGCGAATCACTATACATATATCAGTTGTTTTTCGTTACCCAATATCTCTATGTAACTGTCTACGTGTACAGATCGTGAGCCGAGTGCACTTGCAGTAAATGCCACGAAGAGTTTGATTCGGTGCGGGGTTGACCTCGGCAAAATATCTACCAACTACGAACTTCTCGGGCACAGACAAGCGGCGTCCACCAACTGCCCCGGACAACAGCTGTTCGATATGATAAAAACTTGGCCCCACTGGCGCGCCAATCCTTCGAGTTGAACGTCAATCTGCGGAACGTCAATCTGAATATTCTGTGTAACGTTCTAGGACATGGGAATGTGGAAATGATTACCCGGATCTATAAATATTCGTATTTATGTTACATACTTATACACATATTCGCCGATCACAAGTTTATTTTTAGCAGGCAGAGAAATGTCGACTGTTACTCCAATAGCATGTTATGGTACTGTCATCATATTTTCGAACATATACAAAATGAATAAACCGAAAGTAAAAAGAAACTCGATGTAGCATCACCAATGATGTTTATAATTATTCTTTCGGTCTGGGGTCAGATGTAACTGCGGCTATTGAACGTAAACTGTGACGATTCCATTGACGGCTATATCGTAGCTGTCCTCTTCGCTCCTCACGCAAATATCCAACCTTGAGAATCCCTCGCCCCGAAGATCCGTGCCATAGTCCCTCACCTGTTATATATCGTTGTATTTTCAACGAGAGCAATCGAGGTAGATTAAAATCAAACATGAAACAGCTATTGGCGTAATTTTCCGTTCAAGTAGTATGCGAAGTGAAAATATGGCTGCCACGATCCATCACTCACCTGCAAGGGTATGCGCCTTCCGAAATGTTTATTCAACTCGGGAACGCACAGACGAGTTCCGTAACCCATATCGAGAGTATCGTCAACGGCAACGGTCACATAGTCGCAACGTCCGTCGAGAAGATTCTGAAAAACCATTCAAGAATTATGGATCGGGGTTCAGGGTAAACATACACCTCTGTGAAAATAAAGAAGCTCCCATCGTTGTTGGCCGAAGAGTTGAATCGTCGGCCCGCACCAATTGACTCACGATGGAGAGTTTCGCAAACCACCTGCGAATTCGCGTAAGCACGTTGACAACAATTTAATTGCGTAAAATATCGCGTAATAAACCCCGACGAAATGATCTTTTGTATCGTATGAAATATATAGTAAAACGGAATTGAAATCGAGCTGAACTTTAAGTTCGTCGTCTCGTATAAATGACAAGTTTCACGCATTATAATTGTGAATTTTTTCGCAATCGAAATTGATTTCAGTTGCCTCGAGCTTCCCTCACCTGTAGCGTTCGAAGTTTCTTTCCCCTCACATCCAAGTAATCCGTTTCTACTCCGCTATCAAAATCTGGGTAGTAGGCGGTCAGCGAGACGTTCAAGTGTGGTTTACCGGTACATCCTAAATCGGGTCGGACGATCGAATCATCAGTTCCTGGAAGGACGTAACACGCGATAAATATTGTCATACCAAGAATATATATTCGACAAATATCACAACTGATCAACTAAATATTTACGGGCGGGAGAGTTGGAAATGTCGAACTCACCGCTGCAATCGGACACAAATTGTGTGCAGACTAAAACGAATGCAATAGTAACAAGCATTCTGACAAGACTATATCTACATGGAATCGTGATACACCGCAGACAAATTCGGAGTGAAGCCCGAAAAACCCGAGGCACCTTCCACCGGCTGGAGCGTAAAAACTGCAACGCTACGATAATTCTGCTAGTTGGGCAAATTGCAGTTTTCACAGTAACTCTTTCTCGCTTTTGTTGTTACATTATTCACGAAATATAATTTTGCACCGTTGCAATTATACCTATGTATGTTCGTAAAGTAAATCGAGGGTTTCTATCGATTCGCGGATGAATAATATATACTATACATGCGGGAATGTACCTATAAATGCTACACATACTTATAGATTTCCAGGTACGTAAATTATACAGATCCATACCTATAGGTATAGAGCTAGATATACTTGGCCGTGTATCGGTTATACTGGAACAATTTGGCCAAGGAGGTCGTGCCACGTGTTGCTTCCCAACTTCGATCCAACGGCAGCCTATGTGACCATTACATGTGTCTCGTTGCTAACAACAGACTGCGATATTTTAAGGTGAAATTTCAACCATTATTCAAAATCATAATAGCGTTGGCGACCGAGCTCACGATCAAAAATACAAAAATAATTAGCACCGTAACTAATTGTTCCGGAATCCTTGGCGAGTGAGTATTGCGGTTTTCTTATGCGGTATTTGGTACAAACTTTGCGGTGGTTCCCATCATAAAGTTTGCACTAATTTTAACCCACGGCGTAATTACGGTTGACGCTCTTTCGATAATCCTTCTTCAAATCCCGTCACGATGATTTTTTCCAGGTATTCCGCTGCGGCTGCATCGGATCTGAAGTTGAGTCTATACGGAGGGAGGTGGAAGCGGTGAATTTCAACGATTAGATTTCAACTTCATGAAGAATATACATCGATATATGTTATACAAGTTTCATTGCTCCTGCTAGTGAAAATACGTACATACCTATCGATTGGCTATTTCATGTAGTTGAATAATTAATCCACCCCCGACGGGGTCTCCCGAGTTATACGCGTATGTACCCAACTCTAACAAGTGCCATCGACCAGGGAGCGATCAAGTGAAACTACATAATTGCGAACATTCGCGTATTTTTCAACATTTTCAGCGTAAGCATAATAGCAATAAAGGCTAGCACATCACAGCAGTGGTCAAAGGTGAGCTTCGTTGGTATTAATTGTCAACTTAATCGCTAACACTGTACAGATAATATCATATCGATTCTCTGACGATCGGACTCGAAGTCTATTTTGAATACCACTAATTGTATATCATTTATACGTCTGAACAATGCCAGATATCCGAAAAGCGTCCATTTTACCGAAACCCGAATACCTGCAACCGAACATTTCATTTCCGTACGAGGATCATATAAATTATGGAACGGGGTGGTCTCATTGTCAGTTTGCTCGTTGATTATTCGTACGAATTTGGTTTTAACTCTCAGTCTTAGCGACAACTGAACCAGCAGCGAACAAAATCTGGGCATACGGGCACAAATTTCTAGATAGTTCCTATACCTACATGACAATATATGTATATGGGGAGTTAAAATGCTCATTCACGTTATCAGATATTCGCAACATAATTCTTTGAAGTAATTCGATGAAAGATCTGACGAGATCATCCACAATTAACGAGTGTTTCAAATAATTGAGAACGTACAACATATGATGGAACGAATGAATCTAATTTTTCTTTGTTTTTCACTTTTTTTCAACCTCGTTTTTCGTTTTTCTTTACCTGAACCTTTCGACTTCGACGAGATACCGCACACATATTTAATTATCGGATACGTGTAGGTTGCTCGTTAGCAGCCATACGTATTTACAGACCTACCTACATAAGTATACCTGTGCCCACGCACACGATTGTGCGGTAATATAGTCGCAAACGGCGCATCGCAGCGACGCCAAGCGCCGCATAGTCCAGTGCTGGCATGGTCATTCGATGCGTGGCGTCTAAACTCGACACATGTCGACCCGTATAGATACCCCCGCGGGATCACCAAGTATCGTTAATCGCTGTTAGAGCGATACTAATTTTAACTAAAAACTTATCGCCAAACTCCAAACGACCGGCTGGCTTTATCGTGAACTCCGACACGGAATATTGAAAATTCAAAGGTATACCTACAGGCATAATCCACGTTTTTTTTTGCACCGATTACCGGCATTGCATTTGCATTCTTTTCATGCACGACGTGCGATGCACCGCTTAGTTAATTATACTTGCTTAGCAATTTCGTTCGAAAGTGCACTTGGATTTGCGGTATCTCTCGCACCTGATGATAGCCAACTACACGTGACGTGATAAATAAAAACGCCGCACGCATGTGTCAGCAAAATTACTTTCAGATATCTAGGCCAATCCATTCTCATCGGCCTCGATACAGTTACGTGGATAATTGATTTTCAGTCGCGGGTCGTGCTTGATACGCATGTGTTATATCTGCTGCAGCTTTACAAAACAACTTCAACGATGCAAATAATTTGAGCACGAGAATTAAACGAGTCAAGAGATGGTAAAAAGCCCGGCGAGTTTCGAGATGATTTTTCCTCCTCTTTGACTGCGTATAGGTATGTTATATACCGCTTGTAGCGATCACTAAATTTTCAACGCAATATGGTCTCATCGTCCGATCGTATAACGAAAATTGAGTAGCTGATCGGCAGCAGCAGGCCATTCCTACGGCGGAATTGAAACTTTTCCACTTAAGTCGCAATATACGATATTGCAGCAGTCAAACATACGGTGTCGAGACGGTAACCTTCGCAGATAATATAGGTATACCACGTAGGTATTCAAGGGTAAAGAAGCAAATACGTTGATTTTTATCGAGCTAAACATGTTGTTTCTCTGAGGTGTTGAAATTGTTGATTTTATACGGCGGATTGATGATTTCTGAGTAAAAGATGTAAAAAATCAAAGACCGGCGTTAGCTCGAAAAATAACAATTTGTTGTCTTTATACGATTAGATCACCTCGTATGGTGTACAAATTTCCTAAAATGGTTTTCAATTAATTGATCACGCCAGGGTTGGAAATTGATGAAAAATCCAGAGCTGCAGATGAACCCAAACACGGTAAGGTTGTGGCTGCAGAGAGGAGACATTGAAAAACTTGAGAACGTCGTACTCGAAGGACGGGGAACTCGGCTACTAGGTGAGCACTCTCCGGATCTGAGAACTCGCGTCTTCCTAAAGGGTCTACCAAATTACCTGGTAAGACTACGTACGGTTGTGGGATAAAGTTCGTGCCGAACGCATGTCGCGTGCGACACAAACTTTATTGCGTGAGCCTAAATTCCAATGACCAATTCTTTAATAACAATTTAGTAGTATAATAGATCCATGTGGTCATTATTATACGTATACATCATACCTAAGGTATGTTCTTCTTGATTTCGCCTCTAGACTAGAATCGGCCAAATCCATGACGCGACTGTTCGTGGTTCTTTGTCCGAAGTTGAGCGACTGGTCTCCGCCGAACCAAGAAAGCAATTAGCAATTTCAAAGGATGCATCCGGTATTCCCTTGATACACAAAGCTGTTTACTACGATCACCGGGACATCGTTGAGTGGCTGGTGAAAAACTACCCCCTAACATCCAAGCAGAAGGACAGGGTGAGCATCGAGCTATACCTTAAGGTATTCGAGGGGCACTCATAGCTCCCGTGATTCGCGTGATGCGCGTGATTCGGATGATTTGCGTGATTCGTGTGCAAGGTATCGCGAAAATGCTGTATCTACTATATACAGTAAAGTATTTGAACACCATGCCATACGAAACCAGCTGTTATCTGTACGATAAATGATGCGCATCGCAAATGCCCGTCGTCACCGATTGAGAAGCGCATTTTTATCACTAGTTTCGAACAACCGCGGAAGAATTCCCTCGCGAATTCATTTATTTATTATTCCTTTAATCATTCACCTAATTATTCATTCATTCGTCTATTCAGTTTCAAATGTCACAAAGGTGCACGTATCGTGTCTTAGGAACCATTGAAAATGAGGGAAAATGCGTGAGCTGAAAATTGCCGAATATAAGGCAAGAATAAATGTGGTATTATAGTGATACAGCTGTAAAAGATATGTCATCGTCACCCTCGGCATTATCGTGGTAACCCAACTATATAATGATTTACCGCGATGGAATATAACTCGATCCGAGACGAATATCTTTGGCTCGTGAAAATCACAGTGGACACGGTCTCTGGTGGTTCACATACATTTACTTATTTATATAATTATACGTCGGTTAAAGTTATATGCCATGGCGGTACCGCTACCGAAAGCGTATCACTGTATAGGAAATAAATTGCTCGCCATACGCGTCCCATTAGGCAGAGGTCAATGCGGCGGCCACTTCACTTTACCCTGTTAATATGGTGTGCGATGGTTGAATCATAATTGTACACCATATCTAATCGCAAGAACAATAACAGGAAGGTAGAACAGCCCTCCACTATTGTGCAGCGTGTACGAAACCCGGCATAGTTTGGGACATCCTGACTCGGGGAGGCTGCGACGCGAGCGTTTGCGACAATAGTGGGAATCCAGCTGCCTATTACTTGGAGCACAAAGTCGAGATCGAATTACCGTGGCCTGAAACGATGACGTCAAGGAAACTCAGCACCGTCAAGGAGAGTGAGTATAATTGTATTACCCTTGCCCTCGCCCTCGCCCGCTCTCGCCATCATGTAATTGGACCGAATAATCGTTTGATCAGAATTCAACAATCGATATCGCGTGATAACTCACGTGTGATAATTAAACGTAAGCTTTTAATCATTCAGGACTGTGCTCCTTGTTCCGCTAGTTCCGACAGGATCATCGATATCCCTATATATTTTTTCCCGATCGCGCCAGCTGTTGCGACCGTTTGAACATGCGAGAAAATATAGGTGCGATAATCGTTAACAACCCTTGTTGTGTCTGCGCAAAGTTGTGCGGAACATAATTGACGAGAAACGACAAGGAGTATAATAACCTGTGTATGTATTGTACGTGTGTACAAGTACATCTGATGCGTAGCACACCTAGCTATGTAAATATGGATACGTGTAGTATACATACATATAAGTATACGTATACATCTAGAGGGATCTACATAGACTGACGGGTGTATCGTCGAGAAAATACTCATCTCGATATGGGCAATCAGAGATTAAGCCAACGATGTAGCTCACGACTGCAGACGGACCCCGTACGATGTGCAGGCACGTTCTTTGGAACGCCACCACATCCGTCGTCATATATACCGGAAAATTTATTAGAAAAACGTACCGCCTCAGCGTTATTTGGATAACTACGTTGTACGACTCACCCAGCCTCTGACTCTCCGCAAGACTTGCGACCGTGTAACAGCAGAAAACCATTTTACAAACACGATGCGATTTCCGACGATACACCCCACAAGGTTATATCGTATAGGTTGCATGCTAACAATAAGATAAGTAAATAATTATCATTCTTCAGCGTCATGTGCAAACTTTCTAGCTCTTGAGTTCAAGCCGTCAAACATACGCATATGGATTCATAACCGGGACATCGGAAAGCTGCAACAAGTTTTGTGGGAGGGTCACGGCGCCAAACTGCGATGTGAGACAAGTAGCAACCCTAGAGTTAAAAAGTTTTTGGAAGCGGTACCCTTTATAATGGTATAAACTTACTAAAAATTTCGATATTACGGGGTCATCTCCTTCATAATATGGGAGAAGCCTACGAAAAACGAGAATAAAGCAAGAAAAAAATTGCCTTGTCCAGGGAACTGTGAAGGAGATCCACGCAGCCGTGGTGAAAAACGACGTGGAAACCTTCAGGGAAAAGACCAACAACCCCGTGTCACCGTTGATTTTATGCAGCCGAGATAACAACGGCCTAAATGTTCTTCACAAGGCAAGGAACATGTTACCCAATCGTATATCGCTAGAAGTAGAATTTTTATTTTTTTTTTTTTCCTATGCCTGGCAACCCGACTCGAAAGTCAACCGAAAATTGACACGATCAAATTATATCGAATCATCGGATTACTATGTATAATCGTGTGCGCCTTAGGCTAGTGGACTTGGATATACAGACATAGCTCACGAGATCCTTGCCAAGTGTCCCGCAACGGTGAACATGCAAGATTGCGAGGGAAAAACACCGCTTCATTACTCGGCGGTATTAAAAGATGACGGGGTCATGTACGCTCTTTTGGTTGCGAACGGAGCCGATGAAAATAAACTGGACAACGTTAGTATAAATATACTTCAATACCGTATTGCCTTCTAATTCGGTCAGCGAAACTTCTTGAATTTCATGGTCAAATTTATCACCGCAGAGACAAAAGACTCCGGCGTATTATAAAAACCGACCTGCTGAGATAGATGCAACGAATCTCGTTGTCGTACCGGAAGCTCCACGTGTCTCCGGTTCAACTTACCCTAAGAACTGGGACTGGCGGATCCTCGAAGCTGGGGAAAGTGGCCGGAGACCGGTAAAGAAAACTGTGAGAAACGTGGACATAGACCGAGCCTTCGGGAGCGCCGAAATTCCGAGCAATAACTATCAAGGGGCGATCGGAACTTTTGAGGTAGCTGTTCCATCGTCTTGGTGATTGGTCAGGGGATACAAAAAGCGCTAGCCAGTCTATTTCGTCTCTTCTTTTCCAGAATGACTCCGGGGACATTCGGAAAGATGATTTAGAGGAGCGGATAAAAATCGCACACGACAAACTGGAGTCCAAGGTTGCATCGCTCTCGCCGCGGACGACCGAATCGGTGCTGCGATCCGTGGAACCTCAGCTCGAAGTAGATCACGAACCGGACTCCCAAGCCGAGCCGGAGACGGAGCAAGAATCTCAGGTGATCAAACCGACGGTGGATCGGGATAGTGAAGAAGACTCGGCCGATGATGACGTAATCGTAAAACATTCGCCCGAGGTTATCGAAGGTGAGGATGATCAGGAACGCGTCGCAGAAATGGAGTATTCTACGGGTGACCACCCCAGAAGAGAAGACGCCCCCGACGAGTCCACGAATCACAGGCACGATGAAAAATTTGAACCAATCACTGGAGAGGCCGAGTTCGATGACACGGTCTTCGAGGATGACCAGGTTATCGATTTCTCCTCTTATTGTCGTATTATCGTTACAGCGCGCTTCGTAATATGTTACACCTCGCAATCGACCTACGTGCTGCAGGTATACCGATACCGGTATACCTACACAAGTAATGTTTCCAGTCTTTAACATCACCTATATTATATGGGTGAAGTTAAGTACTATGTACGTTATTGGTATACCCGCAAACGTGATGAGTGAAAGTACAACTATATGTATACAGATGTTTTATCGATTCCTGGTGACATGCGTCGCGTATATAAATGCGCAAGCCCCTCTTTCACCATTTATAGGTAATCGTTTATAGGTAATAATCGGTGAACACGAAGAACTGGCAGAAGCGGAACTGAACGATGGCAGTTCCACGACGATAGACCCCGAAGTGGAGGATCTCGTCGAACACGGTAACATGGAACAGCTGGCCGCTATGGTTCTTAATGGCGATGGAAGAAGACTCGTCGGCAGACTATCCAACAATGGAGAACTTCAAGCCTTCATCGACAACGTACCGGCTTACATGGTGCGCTGATATCTACCAATTATACTTTGAATATTCGTAAAGCGTGACAACTCCGTATTGCCTGACTACCCGCAACCCAATTGACAGTCTCGACAAATATGTCATTTTCGACAAATATGCACGGTTCATAATATATGTATACTTGTGTGTCCATGTATCGGTACAAATAATTGTACGAAATGAATCACTCTTTTTCAGCCTTAATACCGTTATTCCGTATTTATAGGGGAAAATTCACGCCGTTCATATAGCGGCGCGCGAAGGCAACCTCAGGGATCTTCAAGGTGCTTTGGATCGTCGAAAATTCGCGGTAGCTAGAGATAGCTCATCCCCGAACGGTGCTACCCCTCTCCATATCGCCGTGATTTTCGGGCATACCGGTGTAATCAGGTAAAAGAAAAATTGCCACGTTTATCAAACCGCGTCACGTTGGAATAAATGTTTCAGCTTTCAACCGCTACCTGGAGTTATTTCGAACGTTAACCGCGGAACGAACGATCGATCGCGAGCTTTCTAACGGATAAATGATCCGATAATTTTATTTTGTTAATTCCCCCTACCCACCCTCTCCACATACTCGAGGTATTATGTATATCGGCCCTTCGCACAGCAGGTCAAATTGTCCCAAGAATACTTCCACTTACTCGATGGTCCCACTCCGTATTATAGATCTATCCCGCCTCCGGCACCTACGCGACAGGGTGTACGTTCTATAACATTTTTACTAATCGTTGACGTTTTAATGATCGTTGCATTATCGACCCACAGGTACCTCGCGGGTCGATTCTCTGAGACCGCACACGCTGTTGATCGGAATGGTAGAACGCCGTTGCACTACGCAGCAACCTTAGCTGATAATGGGCATTACTACAGCCTCCTTCTACACCTTGGAGCGAACCCCTTGATTCAGGATAACGTGAGTCGTCCTTAGAATTCCACTGGATATCAGTCATGGTTTCTTTCATGTTTTCTTTCTACCTCCGTCGCGTTTTTATTTCTATCCGTCACATTTTCGCGAACTAGGCTAATAGGCTGCAGTTTAAACTATGTTTGATCCGCTAAATCAAATTAACCCTATATCTATATAGTTCAGGCGCAAAGCTGAGTATTACAAAACGAACCAGGAAGACTTCTCACACAAGATGCTTCTCCGGGATTTCGGAGCTCACGAGACAATTGCCGACCAAATGTTGTCCGACAAAGGTAAAAATTGAACCGATTTGCTAAGAGATTCGCACCGAATTCACTTATCCCTCGCGATCCATCAAAGCGGCGCACCGCGAGAGCACCCGCACCGCTGATTCTGAATGCCGTATACCCGCAGTTATGATTTATGTATTTAGGTATAATAAAACCGAACCGCCAATATGAAATAGTATCATATTACACCGCGTGTGTATAGGCATACGTACGTTCCTATAATATACGTACGTACATAAGTATAGTTATATGTACGTCATATTAGATGGAAATATATCTATATGTGCGTGCGTATACCTGTGGCTGTGGGTGTATGTACACACGTGCATGTGTACAATAGGGTGTCCGTTATTCATCGAGTTGACTTTTTCCACTTGGGTATATGGTCTAAATCATTAGTTCATAGCCTAAAAACCATGTTGGTAAAAAAAAATATTTGTTCAAACGCCATTAACACGTTCACGCCGGGGCCGATTTTCATTAGTTTTGCTGTGAGGCGGCGCTCAAATTAATGACGCGCTTCATCTTTTTATTATTTTAATTTTCATTCATTGTCTAATAGCACAATCGAATGCGTACCACCGGTGGTACGCGCCGCCCGATGAGACAATCTAGTGCGGGCCATCGGTGGCCCGCGCCGGCGTGAACATGTTAACCCCTGCCTAAATGACGATACTTTTCCCATTTAGTTAACATGGGATTTTTGCACTTTTTAGATTTCAATTTTTGTCTCGCATATTATATTCATTAACTCATTAAATATAGTTGGTTCTGCTTTGACTATGATCCTTTTACATGGATAAATTTTGATATTGATGATAAAATAAATTAAGAATTTTGTAAAGGTCACAATTAAAATCTAAAAAGTGCAAAAATCCTATGTTAATTTAATGGGAAAAGTATCGTCATTCAGGCAGGGGTTAATGGCATTTGAACATATATTTTTTTTTACTAATATTGTTCTCAGGCTATAAACTAATGATTTAGATTATACCCAAGTGGAAAAAGTCAACTTGGTAAATAACGGACACCCTAACGTACGACAGCTTATTGTTAATCCTAATATTATCCCTACGCTATACGTATTTACATATAATTTACCTAAATATCTATAGGTATAATATTATTATACCCGAATGTATGTCTATTTGTGAATTTGTTCACGTTTTATAAATTCAATTGTCGCAGCACGCGCAACTTTTGTTTCGTTCAATATTGTTATCATCGTTATCGTTGTTGTTATACCGTTGTTGCGTAGTTTTTGTTGTCGATACCAGCAAGTTCCTCAATTTTTTTAATTTTGATGTCGTGGGCCGTGGATTTGAAATGGAAGAGTCTACGAGATTGCTACGATAATGATTATGATTATGATGATGATTCTGATCACGATGATGGCGCTAATCTCATGTTTTGGTAAAACTTAATTAACGCAGTTCCCGGAGGCGACTCGTACTCTGCACGTCGCGACGTGAGCGAGACGGAGACCCTGGCTACCCTGGAACGTTGCTTCCGTCTTTTGGCAGGCGCCCGTCGCGGTTCGACCGCAAGTACTCCGACCAAGGGAAGCGCAAGTACGCTACTTGGACGTTACTTGAAACGCCCTGTTTTTGACCTTCTCAAGCACCGTTTGACCCGCTTGGATCACAACCTTTTTGATCTCATATGGCCCGCGCTTAGAAAGTGCAGTAGCAGCAACAACCCTATCGAAAGTATCAGCAGCTCGGAGAGTCCGAACGGAAGAATCCCGCGCTGGCGATCACAGGCGATCTTGGAAGACGACAGTTTCGCGGGGTTCCTCGTGATCCCTGATTACGAGAGTTACGTCGTTTTCGCGGAGCTACTCGAGCCTTTCATCAGAGATGTTCACTGCGTCACCGCGATCGGTGATATACCCGATCATCCGGATACTCATTTCTTTGATCTTCACCAGCCCCTCGAGATCCCGGAGGGTGACGTTCGCAATCGAAATACCGTCTCAACCGTCAAGTCCTTCGATTTAGACCCGGCTTCCGAGCACATCTTAGCCGGGGTTGTCGAATGCTCTAGGAACCTCGAAGCTTACGCGTTACCTCTAAACCTGACCCTTGGTGAACTCGAAGAGACTGAAAGGGAGATTACCAGCGTACTTTTACGCCAGGACACTGCAAATCTCATGGCTGAAGGATCGAGCGAGGATGAGAGCGGCTCTTATTACACGCTCAACGAGGTTCTCGAAAATCCTAGCGAAGTCGGGGCGCGACTAGCTGCAGCTGGACTTTTGCTACCCTTGCAAAGCTTCCACCCAACCAATAGCGACAGGCGTCTTCATGGTAAATATTGGCCCTATGGGCGCGGAGTTTTCGTCGCCGCTGCCGGCGATCTTGCCGCGTGGGTTAATGTCCAGGATCACTTAAGGCTGATTTGTTGTACGCCGGGGGATAAGCCGGGGCTTATCGGCAAGGCGTACGCTAGGCTCGGTCGCGTCATGATGGCTCTGGATTCGGGATTGGTTTTCAAGCGTGATAAGAAATTCGGATTCTTGACGTCGAGACCCACGGCGATTGGTAACACTCTGCAGTTCAGCCTGGTCATGAAATTCCCTGAGCTTTCTAAGGAGCCGGGGAGTCTGTGGCACTTGTGTCTGGTTCGCGGGTTGAACATCAGAGATGGTATGCGAAGAGACACGGTCAGGATTAGTAATCAACAGTGCTTGGCCATCACGGAGCTACAAACGTTACAGGACTTCTGCAGGGCGGTACTCAACATTCTCAGTTTGGAAAAGGAACTCGCGCATAATAATTCCATAAGAATTGCTTCCCTTATTGCAAACATATTCAGGAAACGAATCACCAATTTGCGGAGTTTCCAGGCTTAATGCGATAATGTCAACGGAGATTTTCACTCGATACAAGACCACGGCAAATCAAACGTTCTTCTGATAAATTGAACTACGAACTACACGAAATCTCCAGAGGTGAAAGACAGTTGGTTGAATTCAACCAGGCGGGTACAATTCAGGGTAGCGTTATCAATCGATCACCTGCGCTCTTATCCCATTATAGTTTAGTCGATACTCCAATATAATTTCGCCAATATCATTCATCCCTCATGAATTTTAATGTCGCTTGATTTCAGAGGTCTAAAATTCCGGTGTACGTATAACTTGCGGTGTATATGGTACATTAGTTACAATTATTGGTATTCGTATTCGTATGTATTTATACATGGTATAAAAGCGTTGTAAATTCATGCGTTGTAATACACTCCGCGTACGTATATAAGTATAAGTATGTACATACCTACATGCGTCTCGTTGGAAAGATGTGTCTGAACGTTGTTACGCATATTCGAAATTTTCTCATCAATCGTTATCACGTTTATTATTGAACTAATAACAAAGTCTGTATCACGAATACGCGGTTTTACGTAAGGCAGAATAATTTGGATCAGGTGCAGCCGAACCGAAGATATTGCTTTGGGTTAGTAAAATACAATTGACAATAAAATAATCAGAATACGCAACGTAATGCTCACGTCACGCACCGATCGATATTCACGCCAAAAAAAGCGGAATCACATTATACTTGTGATGCGTATACGTGCATAATTCACGTATTATATATTGTAGAAATCGAGAGCTGAGGACAAGAAGGGTGATATGCCTACAAAAAACTATGGATGCTGCCGCAAGGGCGTATCCCACGAAAGTGAGACTAATAAAAGAATCATGAAAATTACAATCGTTCAAATGAAATGTGATGCCGAACAAAAATATCTACAATTTTTCGAATTGAATTTTTCAACTTGACTTCTCTTGTTTTCGGTCAAGTTGAAAACTTGAGGGCTACCCCCTTCTGGTTCTTACGATTAGCCCTCGATATAATAATACAGTATGCATACGTATAGTTAACATCAATATATCTATGGTAACATGATCAATTTCACCAATTAAGTTATTACAGGCGAACGTGATAGATGTCGACATATCTCGATCTTTCAGGGAAGTTGACAAATGTATTCACCTATGGATATAATACCACGGTCAATAAATTCAGAGGCAAAACGACAAAAATTCGAATTCGATGGTGAATTAATTTCAAACGCCCACTACTCGAAACTGTATAATTTGCAGATGTTGGCTTATATAATTCTTCGCAAAGCGGGGACTTTTGCGGCCATTGTAAGATTAGACGGTGCCACATAGCTCTTTGCAATTTTCATCGGCCATTATAACGTATAGAAACAATAAACCTCTGTCAGCGTATACAGGGCCCGGTTTGTGTAGAATTATTATACGACATTATTCGATACGTAGAACTTTCCAGTGATCAAAGATTCGGATCGAAATCAGTTGTTTTTTTGCATCCGCCTATTATACCGTGGATAGCATAAGCATACATATCTATATCTATGCCTATATCTATAGGTATCTCTCTAACTCAATTTGTATACAACGAAAAAAACCAAAACTGGTTGCTGCGGTTACACCATGTTGATGTTGTAACATTTGCAACAATACTGTAATATGAACAACGATTTTAACGAAGGTTTATATGCGGCGGTTCAGGCACGTAAATAAATAAATAAGGAGAAGAAAACAATCGTGATACGATATCCATGGTGTAGGTGTAAGTTTGAGCAGCCAGAGCTGTGTACACTTATGCGTATGGATATACATCTTTGGCCCGGCATATTCACCGCAGCAACGTTGAATTATATTAAACTCGATATAATTCTCGCCACTTCTACCGCTGATCGTTCGCGGGGCAATTATGTTTTCGACTTACACCGCGCTGATTCATGTTATCGTGCAGCTTTTGATTGTTACTCTGCATTCGGAAGGTGTCCCAACACAAGTGCCTATAACAACGCACTGAAATGTCTGACAAGAGGAGTGTAATTTCTTGCTAAAATTATTCAAAGGAGCGCCGATTTTTTCAAAACTGTACAGACGGATCGAGTTTCGACCGATTGTACAGTTATAACCATTCTCAGCTGGGGACTATCTAATAATTTGGTCGGGTTAATTGTGTTGGGCGATGATTGTCTGCACCATTTCATGTATTTCCAATAAATTATGTAGAAAATACATTTTCACGAGTTTTGCACCTTCGACGTGGTACTATTGCGTAAATATTGCATCTGCATTGTGACTCCGGATGTAGGTAGGGCTAGCTGTTCGACTCGAAATTTAGTGCAAAAATCCGGCAAATTAATCAAGTTATATATTTATTCGCTCTCATTCCAGGAGATCGCGAAATCGACATCCCAATTTTCCGGACCGAAGAAGGTCGCTACCTCGCTTCTTGTGAGTAACAAATATAAAATTTCGGAACTACAGGCGATTAACGCTCGATTTTGATGCCAAATAATCCCCATAGCCTTAGGTGACCCTTTGATTAAAGGCCTGACAGAAGTGGCGAACACGCGGCCGAAGGATCCTGTCACTTACCTCGCTACCTACCTGTACAATTTTGCGAGCAACAGCAAAGCTCCGGAACAGATAGAGGTAAAAGGATCGGTACGGAGAGAACCCGGTGCTGATGTGGACGTTTGCATTAAGAGTATGTTTCCCGCAGGAATCGAACGTCCTGATCATACCGGAACGCGCGCAAGTGACGCTTGAGTCGGTGGAGCCTGCGGTACAATACGGTGCTGACGACGACGTCGACTATCCTCAGAGCCCAGATTCGGATGCCCCCGATTCCGCGCTAAATAATTTCAACCGGGTAACTATCGGTCAAGTTTCTGGTAAAGCAGCTTAACTGAAATACGACTTCCTGTTAACATAAATTTTCTTTCAATTTACTTATACAAACAGGACGAGCACGGGCAGAGTCTGCTTCATTTTGCCGCTGTGCGTTCACACGCTCAGAACGGATTGTTCCAGTTCCTTCAGGAGGCAGACGTGAATATCGGGTACAGGGATGAACTTTATAGGACGGCGAGGGATGTCGCACAGCAGGCTGGTATACAGGAAAATATCGAGGAAATCGACCGATGGGTTGTTTACCTTGCCGCAAGAGGTAAAACCTGTAGTTCTTTTCATATTATATTACCCAGCTCTTACTCTTGTCATGATATTTCATGCAGATTTCCTCGGTGTTATAAAGCTAGATCAAGCGCCGAATAAACATTAGGCAATGGTACCTTCGATAGACAACCAAACACGAAATATACTTATATACTTTGAAAATTCGTCTAGATTTTTACGTGCGATCATTTATGGGTCGCGGGTAGTGGTCACTTTCTACGAATATTCACGCGGTATAAGAACAACACTGTTATTATAATTTATATTATATTACAATTATATCATTCGAGTTCTATCATTCAGGTGAAACCGAAGGGCTGGTCGAGCTCTTGCTCGAAGGGTACGATCATATTCTTGATATCCAGGATGACGGTGTGAAAATCGTCGACGTTGCGGCGCAACGTGGACACGACGCAACCGTCGAGTTTCTACAATCCATCCCCAATTTTGTGGTAATACCTACATCTATAAATATCAAAAAAAAAAAGCAATGATGATGAATTGCGATTGAGGGATGGGTGATGCGTTAAAAATGCTCTCGTACAGGCGCGCCGAGACGAAGTTCATCGGGCGATTCGAAGGGGTGATACCGAGGAAGTCGAAGAACTACTTTTAAGAAACAGCAACGGCGGTGGACGACTTTTAGCGGTAGGAAAAAATTCGATGGGACGTTGCTCGCTTCACATCGCAACCCTCGGGCAGCACGTTGATATCGTCAAGTTGATAGTTCGGGCGTATCCTGAAACCTTGAAGATCGGGGACAATGTGAGTTGATCATTCATTATCGATCCGTACAGTTCATCCTCAATTCCTAAATGGATTACATTTCATACAGCTGGAACGAACCGCGCTGCACTACGCGATGGGGGTTGTGGCTGTGGAGGAACTGAGTGACGTATTAATCAAGTGTGGAGCAAAACGAGTACTAAAAGATTTAGTGAGTGACCTCAATGATTCGGTACTTGTGGAATAATGATAATCTTTCAATTCGAATAATTCATAACGTAACTGTTTTCACAGAAAGCACGACAGCCGTCGTACTATTTCATGAATAAATCCGAGATTGAGCGGCTTCAGGAAGAAGAGGAGGAAATGACGATCAACTAGAATTTTGACATTTAATCTTTTTTTTTCTGTCCACATTGTCGTATTTGTATACTGGTTATTATCGACGACGACGACTCTATAAGTATTCACTTAGAACAGATACTGGCAATGAATAATGTGCAAACAGCTGCTCCAGTGAGTTGATGCCGCGGATTTTAAACCGCGTACACCTATGTCTAGATGATATCTATACCTATATCTACATAGTCATTGGTATGCCTATACGCGTAATGGATAGATATGAATATGTGAAATGTATGGATGATATTTATTCACTTGCGCAACCATATATTTTTGATTGTTCGATAGTATAGACAATTATTAAACCTCGCATAATTCTGTGATTAGAAAAACCTGACCTTTAAGTCGAGGGCCACAAATATCACCCGATCATATATAAATGCAATACCCGACGCTGCGGACTGCAGAGCTCCTCTTCATCTCTATTTTATACCTTATTGGATCGGTGATCGAGCGAAGCAATTACGCTTTTCCTAGCATCGCTGTTTGTTTGCCTCGTAATCGTATCGTCGACGGTCATCGCATCCGACTGCTGATTTACACCATCATGATCGTCCAGGATTCGTTGCCAGGGTTTCGGGTTCACGTACGAGGGCTTCGCGCGTTGATCGGCTACATGGTTACCGATCGGAAATGACATAAGAGCCAAGGTATATATAATGTTAACAAATCATAGGAATGTTGTGCAATACGGTGTAAGATTAATTTAGAGTAGGTAGTATAATTGTCGTATAACACTAACGCAGAAGCCCCTGGGTAGCGGGCCTTGGTTTGCGCTTGGCATTTTCTCGCCACTTTTCGAATGCCCGCGAGCTTTCCTCTTGTCGTTTTTTACGCTCCGCCTCGATTGCCTCGCGCATGAGCTCCTGCTCCTTGTGTTGCTCTACGCAGAGAGAATGAGAATGTTGATGTTGGCAAAATAAGTATGCCACGAAACGATCGTGCGCGGATCGATGTAGCCAGCAGAACCTTTCTGTGCTTCCTCCTTTTTCTTCGCCCACTGCCGCAGGTGAACCATCTTTGTGATCGCGGCGTTATCCTCGGCGACCTTCAATCTTCTCTGTAGAATAAGTTCCCTTTCAACCGCTTCTCTTTTACTCTTCTCCTCTTTCTGCTTTTTCTCCTGCCACCGCAAAAAGTTATCTCGTTCCATTCGCTCCGATTGCAACCGCTCTTTTCCAACCCTTTCCTCCTCAGCTCGACGCCTGGTCTCCTCACGACGTTCGAATTCGCATTTTAGCTGAGCGGCGCGCTTTCTGCGGATCCACTGTTCGTGCGCTATTTTTCGCGATAGGGCGACCTCGGTGTTGCTTGTACCATCGGGGAATGTGGAGCTCGACAATGAGGACGAGGAAAACTGCACAAACCTGCGTCCGTTGAGGGATGAAAACCTGAAGCACCGTCCCAAGCAAATATGTTTAAGGTGGAATTTTGGACGGATGACAGTAAATTGCGATGGCGACTTACCTCTCCACGTCTCCCTGTCCGTTCGCCTCGTAAATCTTTGCCGACCCATCGATCGCGCAACGCCTCACCAGCCGTGTTAAGGACTTTGAGTTACTTGTCAAAGTAACGGTTGAGTTCCCTGATGCGTCTTGCTGCGGAGTGCAGCGGTAAGTGTTTTGAACGCAACGATCGCATCTATCTCCGGCACCGACGCTCGTCGGCGATCCACGACAACAACGATCGTTGATATTGAGTGCGCACAGCTGTTGGGCGACATAGTCAGAGTCCTCGCAACGCGTTTCAACGATCAGACTCGATGAAGATAGTGCGAGGGGGCTCTGGAAAGATTCTGCGTAGATCGCTGGGTTTATGAAACGTACCTCTGAGCCAGGATACAAGGAGCTCGAGCTTAGGGTTGATGCGAAGCGGCGTGATTTGGGGGATGCTGGGTAATCGTTAAAAGATCCATCTGATAGAGTCCGCATTGACTCGATGGGTGCAGGGTGATTGAATTTTGAAGAGGTTGAACACGGTTCGAGGAGGAACTGCGCAGCGAATTCAATATTTCCTTTCGAATCAAAGCGGCAGTCAACGTCACTGTCATTGGCCATCACTGTAGTGAAACGCTCAAACCTGATCCCGTACTCCGGTATCTGCGGGTGCGAAATTTGTATTTACGATCGGAGAGGAAATGTTCTTATTTCTACACAAATTGGATATACTCCCAACTTACGTGCGGACGATCTATTCGTACAATAGTTCGCTTCTAGATCTCGAAATTTATATTCAAAATGAAACAATAGCGATTATGCAGTGATTTGATCGCTTTTCAAAGCTGCAGCAAATCTCCTCACTAATTGAACACGTAACGTACCGAAAGTAGAGAACATAACACATGTATTAAGCGCTCTACGAAATTTGCTAGCTTTCTACTCCAGATATTGAATTTCAGACGGGCCTTACAGTCGCTGTAGATGTAAAACGAGCTAATTGGCGACCAATGGAAATTACAGACGCAAAAATAACATGTAAATCATGGCCAACTACAAGGAGCCGCTGTAAAAGATTATAAGAGATACGTAGCTGTACCATGCGTTTACACCGCGGTATGTCTGGTTGCCTGTCGTCGGCTACAGACTTACGCGATACAGGAGTATAGGGGCTTCACGCTCCGTGAATGAACCCTGACTCAGACTGTTTCGGCGTGATCCCTAGGAACGACTGAAGCTTTTCGAAAATCTCAAGAATGAAATTACAATTTTCTAGTCTAGTTTCAATGCAAAAAAGTTCGACAACATTTATTCACGCATTCAGCGTTCATTCTTATTTTAATCTTCGCCGATGCCACAGCCAACTAGGAAATCCTGACACTTCACCTATTATTCCTTCTATATTACGGGCCAGGGCCTAAGCGTACGACAGTTAATATAGCTACGATACTAATTGTAAGAAGCGAGTCCCACTGCCCCTAACCGACTTTGGTGGTGCTCAAAGCTGCGCGCCGGTGTATCGTTCTCACGCTGAACAGAATATACTTCACTATTATTAATTGTTCGGATATTGAGAAAGACGGACGCTGATAAAAACCAATCGAAGTCGACAAAAAGAGGCTTCGAGGATGCTGATACTGGAACGGAGGTACTGTAATCTAAAATTCAAATGTAATTATATTTCGCATTTTTCACCCAAAGATTGCACGGTTATTTTTTTGAGATTCACAAAGTAATAATTTACATAAAAACATGTACCACTCGAAATAATGGCCACGCCATGTTGTTCGGCTAATAAATGTGATACTCATTTTCTTTTGCATATTTTTATTCATTTCTTATTCATTTTATCATTTTATTTATTCATTTCATTTTTCGTGCCTTTCATTCACCACACTTTACCACATACTCTCAGAATGAAGTTATCAAGAATTAGTTTTGCACTCGATTGCGAGGACATTACCTGGCTCCCTCAATACAAGGACTCGGCATTGGACGGTCGAGGCCGCTTTATTTTTTCAAGATTTTTGATAACTATGTCGTGTAATGAACAATAGCGATTACGGACCTCGCACATTACCAGCCATAAACTAAGGTACTCCTTTTCATCCAATTCCTGAACCGCTCGCCTGTAGTCTATGATATGTGGGTATTTCGCGACTTTGCTCACAATCTTTCCTCTGGATATGAAGTACCTGTATCAAACACCAAGAGTTAATATAAGATAACTTTCAATTTATGGTCATCTATCCGTATTTTGTGAACACTATAATTTTCATGCCTTGAAATTTGATCAAAGAAAGCTGCTGCTTCACTTTCTACGGACTGGATTTCTGCTAGGGTATCTTCCTGGATTGAAACTCCAAAATTGTTACCATCTTCAATTTTAGGAATCATAAATGATATCCACATCTTTAGCTGTAATGAAACAGAGCCGACATTTATCCAAAGTGTTGACGACCACAAGTTTACACACGTTTATCCAAGTCGCCTTTCAGCCAGTAATAGTTTAATAATTCTGGGCTTACAAGGTTGGAATCCTCGACAAGTTGCCTAATGTATGGCTTTGCAGTGTGAATCAACTCGCAGAGTGGTTTGTTGCACGGCACTGGACCACTGGGTAGCACCATCACTTGAGTACCGCTCGCCTCAACTTTGTCCAAATTATTTTCCCGCTTCAACTTTTTCATCACCGGGCCATCGTGATTAAGTGAGATCGGATCGGGAATTGGGACATTTAAATCTTGGTGCACGTCGGACAATTCACGGTTGCAGAAGCTTGGCGTTTCAAGTAGCTCATTGAGCTTAACTATCTTCTCGGGAAATCCTTTGATTATCAGCTGTTCTGCCTACAGTTCAGAAAAAGATTTTAATTATTGGATATTCTTTCTATCAACAAAGATATGTGAGAAAAATTTGCATTACCTTTGATTTAAGTGAATCCTTGTATTCTTGCACCTAAAATCCAAAAAATAAAAGTAATCTATTATTCCTAACACCGTTAGCAATTGACAAAGCGGAACCTTTGTCAATAACGGTCTTGCAGTTTACTGCTTGACCATCACCTCAATTTCAGTAAACGTATTCTTTTAGCCTTTTGACACGTTGCTCGCAGCAAGATGACGGAATATAGTATCATTGTATAAGTTAGATGCAAGATCATGATATTTTTATCCTATTACGTTTTTTGCTGATATTGACTTATTTCATTTGATTGTCTAAGGACACAACTTAAAAATTTGGATCAAACTTTAAATAATTTATTGTGAAACAAATACATTCCGGTCGAGTCTAATTTTATGGTGACCACCGCTTTTAATTATGCACAAATAACACAAATTGGTCATCATCTTCACAGAAGAGAAATGGTAGCCATCCATGGATTATGAAAAAAAGGGTTTTCATTTGCGATACTTCTTACCCGAAATATTAGCGAAACAAAATTAATACAATTGCGTATCAATTTGAATGTGTCAATACAGAAATTCAGCGATCCTTGTACCAGACCGGTGTTCAAATTTTGATCGTTTTATTTTTGTTACAGTACGGTTTGAGGTAGGTTCAGTGCTAGTTCATCATTGTAGTATAAAAGCTATCTATTAATGTATTTGAACAGAAACTAAACGACTGGATGTTAACCTGCCAAATCTAGAATTCGGTATAGCATGCATTAAGATAGCGTTTGACAATTACCACGTTCGTTGGTGCCATCGTGAAACACAAACAATACTGAAGAAAACACGTAACCTGCAATCTAACACTACCGGTCGATACGGACACTAGTTAAAATTATGAAAGTTTTCGCTTCAACAAGAAATCCTGACCGAAACTTGGGAGGTTGAAACACAAAATAATTTGTGAGAGATTATATACAAATAAATTACCCTCTGCACCGTTGAATCAGCCATCATACGACGATCAAGAAATAAAATACACAAATAACCACACTCTTCCGTACACTGAAGCGTGCAACTTCAAACAGGAAGTCGTATTTTAGGAGCAATACTGTACTCAAATGAGGATCCATCAAATGTCTTCGGTATTTATCAAACGTCTGTATAAGCAATGTTAGCGATGTTTATTCGACAGAACATTCAAATGCAGGTAAAAATTCGTGAGACATTGATTGAGGTACCCATTGCTATGGAACAAAAATTAATCCTGCACAGACTTTGACTTTGGCCCAAAGGCTGTGGCCTACCTCCCGTTCACGTATCACCATTCGAGGTTTCGAGATGGTAGCATTGTGGTTAGATATTAAATACTGAACGGATACCGTCTATACCGTCCGTCCGTTTCGCGCGAGTTATTTAAATTGCGGTACATACTCAATAGGCGTTCGCTGAAGATATTTTCAATTCTCTTCAGTCGACGCGATCTTCAAAGCTTCAAACACACTCATCAGTGGCTGTGTCGTACTCCCGCGATGAATAAGTACCGTTTTCCAGATAAACCATCAAAGGATGGACAGTATAAATCCATGCGGAAATGTACTTGACATTAGCTGAATGTCAACTCCCATGCACTGATAAGATAATAGATAATATCGTTGACTGAAGAATTCAGTCAAGGATAATACGTTGCCTGCGATGACACATAAACCCCACATCAGAGCAACTCAAACAAGATCACTCGAAAAATAGAACGTCACGTAAAGAAACAAAATAAATACATTTTATGGTTATAATACTGAAATAAATTTCAATGGATAATCAGCAGCATCCAGACCATGAAGAAACAAGAACCAGTAAGTTTTCTTCCATTAACACTGATTTTTCTATCCTTTTACATTTGTTGGTTTACCAAGCCGATTCTTCTGATTGTGAATGACAGATTCGCCAATAGAATGGGATTCAAGAACAAATGACAAACAATGGAAATTAGGGTTTAGACAGGCTTCTGTACAGCGCAAACATGCACAGCATGCGAGGCACTTGCCATCTAGAAACTTAGGTGACTATTAACAGCGATATGTGAACTACCTGATCGCACGACTTTCTTTTTACCATTTATTTGATTGATTCAGCTTCTGTAGCCGAGGAAAAGAGATGTGGAATTGGCTCTGCACTTCCATACGCTACGTTGCGTGCACACAGACATCCCATGTCACCTACCGAAGCACATGCAATGAACATAGTTAGCCATATGGAAATAGACGATGAACTGATGCTGGATGATCCAATTTCAGAGTTACTCAGAATAGAAATGTTGCGAGACATGCCACAATGTCTTACTGTCAAAAGATCGATAAGAGCTAAGCTGACAATGTCGGTTAATGAGAAGAAAAAGAAGAAGCTTGTCGGCTTTTGGAAACGATTGAAGTATAAAATTAGTTTTAGTTTCACCAAGGTGAGATCGATCATTCATAGCGGCAGAGTTACTGGAATATTAATGACTGTAAAATCATGTACCATAGATAAATATGGCCATGCGTGAAGTTGCATCTACCATGGAGGTTTGGTATTATTCAATCAAAGCAATCGAAGGTCATTTTGGTAGTGGGGTTGCCACGTATTTCAAGTTTTTGAGATGGCTATTTATTTTCAATATCATCTGCTGTGTGATGAGGTATTTATAGTCTCAATTGCTAAGCTAATCGTGAGGAGAAATTTATTTTGACTAATACTGCCACTCTCTTATAGTGTGGCGTTCATTGTTCTCCCGCAGTCTTTGGTACAGGTTCATTCCAATGATGCTTTCACTGGATGGGAAATCTTGACTGGAACTGTAAGGCTTTTGATAAAAAAATCACACATTGTATGATTTCTAACTCTACTACAGTCCGGGCAACTGAGTTGAATTTTTTAAGCTAAATCATTTCACTCTGTCGATTTGTTAAGTCATTCCAATCTATCATTGAAGAATATTTCATCAAGTATGGTGAATTGTATTTGTTCCGTTATTGATTATTGGATGGCAAAAACATGTGTCAAATTCTGAAAGTACTTATCCCAACACTAAGTTAAATGACCTTGATATGAATTGGATATAAACGGTTAGCAGCTAAAGACAGTAAAATGGTATGAAGAGTATTCTTGTAGTGGATAGTGATCACCCTAGCAATCTGTATTGGGCTAGAAAAATTTCCTCCTAACAATAAATATAATAATTGCTTATTCGTTATAGGGGTCTTTTACAAATTCAATTATGTATTATGGATTTTATACGAATGGAACTGTCACTAGTGGATCTGGTCCAGCATACAGCATTCCATTGGCCTATTTGATGACAATGTTCTGTTGTTATTCTTTCACTTTTGTTCTGCTTTCAATCAAGTTAGTACAAATTTATTCCATTAAAACCGTTATGGTTCCAATCATGCCCATGCAAGCATTGGGTAATAAATTGCATATTCCCAAATACCAATTCCTGACTTCTTTAGAGTCGCGGGATCATATCGTAAGAGCTCCATTGAAAGTGCTGGTGGTCTTATCAATGTGTATGCAAGCAAGGTCTTCTGTGGATGGGATTTTGGCATTGCTTCCTATAGGGCGGCAAATCTAAGATCTGCTATTATATATGGTGAACTTAAGGAATTGCTAGGAGAAACCCGGAAACGTTTACATCAGGGCTGTGCTACTAGAAGTTATGTACTGATTATTCAAATAGCTGTGACTGCTCTGGTGGTTTCGGTTATGTCTGGCACAGGGATAATGCTATGGAATTTACTGAACAGATATGAAGTGGATCCTAATAATATGCTTATTAATATGGTTGTGCCTTTGACTATTACAATCATTATGAACGTGTATCCGGCGTTTTTCTCTTGGCTGGTGAGTGTTAATTTCGACCATACGTACGCTTTTTTCGTTCCGTACTTCATTGAATAAGAAGTGTCATGAGTTTATTTCTTCTTACTTTTTTTTTGCCGTCAGGTACAATTCGAAGGATACAGCAACAAACGCATAGCTCTTTATGTGACGATGATAAGGACATATGTAATGGAAGTAGTGATCATTGGAATCCTCTTGGTCTTTTGGTTGATATACACTGTACAAAGTTGCTGGCAAACAGAATTTGGCCAGGAAATTTATCGCCTCATTATTGCCGACTTTATAGTATCCATCATGGGTACATTTACAGCTCAAATGATAAGATCGAAGTTATATCTGATGGCGTGGAGAAAGATCGGTGCACCGAGATTTGATATTGCTCGCAACACCTTAAATCTAACTTACAATCAAACCTTGTTTTGGATAGCGTTCTACTTTAGTCCACTGATGTCTGTGATTGTGATTATCAAATTTGTTTTGATTTTTTATCTCAAGAAATATGGTGTTCTAAATCATTGTGAACCACCATCAAGATCTTGGAGAGCTGCGCAAACACAAACCTTATTTATGGCATTAGCTTTTTTGTCAATGGTTGGTATTCTTATATCATTAGGATATATCATAACCAGTGTGCCATCTCAAGAATGTGGACCTTTCCGCGGTTACAAATATACTTGGGAGATGATTGTCGAAGGAGTCCTACAGCTGAGGCGCGATAATCAATTTTGGGTTATTATTACCACACTTGCAAGACCAGGAGTGGGCGCTGGGATACTAATTGCCATGTGGTAAGTTGATTGTTGAACTTGAGAGTTAGACTCTGCACGATTTGACATAGAGAAGTAATGCGTGTTGAATTCATGACAGCGTTGCTGTTTACTATTTGCGAGCAAAAGCTGATGCTAGAAAAGAAATGGTAGAAATTCTACGGGGAATGTTGATCTTGGGAGCGCACGACAAAGAATTCCTTCTAAGTGGTATAGCCAAGGTGGCAGATGAACGTTCGTAACTTACATAGTTTAATATTTTCAATTAGGTATTTTACTTATGTGATGAATTAATTCGAAATTAATCACTTCTTGCAGGATTACTGGAGCACAACAACCAAATACCATCACAACAACCAAGTTTGCAGACTAATCAGGGGTATAACTCGAAAACCTCTTCGTGTGGCCGCCGTTACAGTAGATTGAGTACGGGTAAATCAGAAACACATTTTTCTGAAAGGAATTCAATGGATATTACTATTTTTCCTCACGACTTTCACGAGAATGATGATAATAGCAACGTGGAACTTATGTTTCGGCACAGTATTCTTACAGATGTCAATAGTACGCATGATCCTATGAAAAGCCAGATAGCATCAGAAGGAGTTGGACGAACTTATAGTTTTATGAAACAGGATTGATTTAAATTTCACGAACTATATTTATACGGTTGATATCTACTTTGTCACCGCCCATTAGGTTTAATACATTAGATGAAGGTTTCATATTACTACCATTAAGTCGTGAAACAATTGACAATTATTGCTCGTCAGTATTGCATATGAAATCTATTATACCAAACAATTAATATGTAAGATTTTGTGGTAAAGTCGAATTGTAGTACCCTCCATTTATTACTGTATCTCAGAAGCAATTGCGATGCAATCCTAATGTGGGTATGGTAAGACTAAATTTTCCATTGTTAATAAAACTGAAAATGAATTTTGAAGTGTACACTCACTACACACCTTTTTGAGTCGACTTGACAACGGTTGTTATGAGATTAAACAACGCCATCATTCTATGATACATATTCCGTCTTGACTTGTGTACACTACTATTACTGGTGTACCTATATGTAGTATACTAATTAAGTGACTACCATTCTATTGACAGTGGACCAGAATATTGTCGGCGATGTGGGCACGGAATAAATACACCCACAACAAGGTCGAAACAACGCTATGAGCAATCAAGTGCCAAATTTAAGCAAGTCGTGTCCAGCTTCAGATTCACAAGTTAAGGAGATGACTGAAGACGAATCTGCAGGATACCTACGAATGAATGATAGCTCTGCAATCCCATTATTTCCTGTAATGGGCCGGAAAGAACCAATCCCTACGCCGCATGTGGCTGTGGCATTACATTATGCCGAGCGTCCACAATTATTGCAGAAGTGCTCATGGACAAAGGGAGTTCTTCATAAAGATTGGTATGAGTATGTCGAACCAGTGGAGGGCATCGGAGGTATGTTTACGCCGACAAGTTACAAGTTTCGTATAAAACGAACGACGATGGCCGTCAAACAAGCTATGATTCACCAGCGTCCTTTCGGACTAGAAAATAAGCTGGTGTACCCACCAATAGATTCCGCAAAAGCACATCACGAACAAGTTACAAACATTAGCACGATGAAGTCCAAACGTTTAACAACCGCACCTGATAATATAATCAATTTGAGGGACTTAGCTCATGATACTTTGGAGCAGCATAAAGGTGAAAGACGTGAATCTCAATTCCTGGAAAGTGGAAAAAAAATTGAGAGCGAACACCAAATCAACAAAATACCTGAATATGTAGTTGGTTGATGCAAAATTTTCACGCGATCAAATTATATGTACCGAGCAATCAAAATTAATTTATATTATCATTGCCGAATGTTTCAGATCTTGACCCAGAAACAAGCAGAATATCCCAGAGACATTGAAGATCAACTGCAAGAATTACACGCGCGTGTTGAGGAGGAGAGAAATGCTTTCGTTCGTTCCGAAGATATTTGTCGGTTAAACTACTTGAAGCATCAATGTATTAGAGATTCCGATTTGGAGCCGTATGACAATAGCAATATAATGAAAGCCCAAGCTCGTATCGTAGGAAAGCTACGGCAACGCAAAGAGTATGTTTAACTCCTTATAATTCGAACACGAGGAGAAGGGATAGAAATACGTAGGATGTGTACAATCATGAATTATACTTGAATTCTCTGCCCTTTCGTGCATATCTACTTGGTCAACGGTCTTTGTCTAATGATTGCAGTTTGGACGAAAGATTAGCAGCCTTTGAGCCTGAGATTATCGATGATTACAAGGTCAGCCTGCGGACAGCAATTGTCACTTACGCTTTGTCAGATCCTAAGGAAAGAAAACGCTTACTCATATTGACTATGCCTGTTGAATATCCGGTCATCAACGTCAGAGCTCCTGTGCCCTGGCACACGTTTAAAATCACAGCAGAACACTTTATGAATAATAATTTCTTCATTGGAAATGAAGTACTTCAAGATATTCGTGACTTGTGGTTTGCGAAGCAAGTATCAGTACTTAAAGCTGCATTGAATCATCCTTGTTACCAATAATATCTAGCAACTCTCATTGTAATACAGATATCGGAACCTGTTAATTGTAAGTCCCGAAGATTTTGGGATGTTTCCGGTGAAGGCTTCTGAAATTGTTGCCACAATAGACGTCCTATGCAAAACTGCTAATCAACAAATTATGGATGGATGGATGGCAGAGGTTGCTGAAATATTCTTGGACAAAAAATATGCTTGGAAGATGTTTCTCTCCATGAAACCAGGTGCAAAAACAACTGGAATAGAGAATTACTTTCAATGTGTGAATACGTTACTATCAAATCTTTTACGTGACTTGATTGTAAAAACGTTGATGCGGCTGAAAGAGTTTTTTGCAGACTACAGCGGTGGAAACAGCTTCACAGGTGAATATCGGGATTTGACATTTATTAGGTAGGTTTACCCATTTCCACCAATATTCGTAATTGTTTATAGTATGAACTAGTAAGAGTCGTTTGATTCTTTATACAATGGTTCGTTTTTCTGTAATTTTTTAAGCTATCCATGGATAAAAGCCTTCTTTTTCCTCAGAAAACCTTTCATGACTCTTTGTGTTGAGCCTATTTTGGGTACAAAGGAATTAAAAATAAAACCGGATTCCGCTGAGCTGTGTAGATCGATCTATTATTGTTTCGAACGAATTGTCAAAATTGGAAATTCTATACCCAGAATAGAAGTACTTCTATTTCCTGAAGTGAAAACCAAGTCTTTCATGTCTCCCGTTCAATTTCTAGAACCAGCGGTGTGTACATCGATACTCAAAAACGCTAAATATTTCATAAATGAGTATACGAATTAACTGATAGAATTTAATCAGGTACAAGAAATACTCGACGAAGCTTTAGAATCCCTCAATGCAAATAGAGATGGTCCCCGAAGATATTTGGAGATGTACGACAATTTTTTATATGTTCTCGATGGTCAAGCCAAGCGAGACCTGAGGAGATATTTTACCACTGACCCATTGCCGAATTTGAAGGAATTTGGACGGAACATCGAAGAGTACGACAATTTAATACGCCAGGTTTTCTTGTTCAGGAACAAAGTAAGATTATAGGAACAATCGGCCAATAATTCGGCAATATATAATACCAACAAATTTGATTTTCAGATACCACTGAATATGCTAGAACTCGATTGTACGAAATTGAATGAAACTATTAGATGTATTTTACATAATCTTCGCACAGATATATGTAATCATTTTTACGCAGAGTTGCGAGTTAACAATCAAGAGCTGTGTACTATATTCGAAGAAATAGCTGACAAAGTTTCAGAAATGCCAGAGACCACGCAGGAAGTTATTGATTTATTTAACTACTTGACAGAGAGCAGGGATAGTACTATGTTTAATCTCAGAAGCAAATCCGCTCATTCTGTGGGATTGATATTGTTTCTCATCGATTATCAACCTCCAACAAATGAGGAAATTGTCTTGAATACGAGAACCCTCACATGGCCTAAGGACATGGAAACGGTAATGGAGTTGGCTAATACCAGACTGAATCTTAGGAAGGAATTTGTCGAAGGTGTACTTCGAATAAGAAGAGATAATTTCGAGACACGCATACAATATCTCCAGACTGCGGTTGATCAATTCAAGAGAAAAGACCCGCCTGTGCTAACTATGGAAGAAATGGAAGCTGGGGCAGAGGAAATTGCAGAAATATCAAAGCAGATGGCAGATATAAGAAAAGAGGCCGAAGAAATCAACAGGGAAGAAGCTCTTTTAGACATGGAGCTCAGTCCTTACATGATACTTTCAACAATGAGTTCGACAGTTGATATATTTAATAAGCTTTGGCACACTATTACTAATTTCCATAAAAACTACGAAAAATGGTACTACGGCCCTTTCAGAAATGTTAATGCTGAGGAGGTCCGAGATGAAACAGAGAATACGTGGAAAACATTATACAAGTTGTCGAGACTATTGTCTGATACTCCTGGAGCTAGGCGAATCGCAGAGATAGTCAAAGGCAAGGTAGAAAAATTTCGACAGTTTATACCACTATTACAAACGATATGTAATCCCGGTTTACAACAACGCCATTGGGAGCAGATTAGCCAAGCTATTGGAATAGAGATAACTCCAAAGGAATCAAGTAGCTTAGGAGACATGGTTGATTTTGGATTGCCTGTGTATATAGGTCGCTTGGAGGAAATCTCCATGTCTGCAACTAAGGAATACGGACTTGAAAAAAATTTGCGCAAGATGCAAGAGGAATGGGCTGAAGTTTATTTTGAATTAGCTCCGTATCGTGAAACAGGAGTGCACATTTTGTCTGGCGTTGATGATATACAGATGCTTCTGGATGATCACATATTGAAAGCTCAAACGATGCGAGGCTCTCCATACGTTAAAGCATTTGAATACGCGATGCAAGAGTGGGAAGAAAAACTGATGTCAATGCAAGATATTATTGATCAATGGTTGTATTATCAGTCAACTTGGATGTACCTCGAGCCCATATTCAGCAGTGAGGATATAATGCGTCAAATGCCCACAGAAGCTAAGAACTTTCGGGTGGTAGACAAAATTTGGCGTCAAATAATGAATTATGTCACTAACGATAGAAAAGTCACTGTGGCCACATCGATGCCAGACATGTTGAAGCAGTTCAAGTCAGGAAACGCTCTACTCGATGAAATCCAAAAACGTCTGAATGACTATTTAGAGAAAAAGAGATTGTTTTTCCCCAGATTTTTCTTCTTGTCGAATGACGAGTTATTGGAAATTTTATCAGAGACAAAAGACCCCCAAAGAGTTCAGCCTCACTTGAAAAAATGTTTCGAAGGAATCTCTACGCTGCGTTTCACCAAAGAGCAAGAGATTGTTGGGATGCTATCTAGTGAAGAAGAATATGTTCCTATGAGCATGAAAATTTTCCCAACCGATGCCAAGGGTTTAGTCGAAAAGTGGCTCTCTCAAGTAGAGAAACTCATGAAAGTATCCCTCCGTGATGTTGCCCAAGACAGCATAGCGGCCTATTTTAACACTGCGCGTGAAGATTGGATTGTGTCTTGGCCTGGCCAAATAGTAATTTGCAGCAGCCAAGTTCATTGGACAAGCGAAGTCTGCGAATCCTTCGTGGGAAATTCTGTTACAGCTTATCTAGCCCAATGTACTTCTCAAATTGACAAAACAGTTGCTCTAGTCCGTGGAAAATTGCAACCTGGCACACGAGTTACTCTGAATGCTCTCATCGTCATTGATGTACATGCCAGGGATGTGGTGAAGTTATTGGTCGAGAAACAAGTTATTGTTGCTACAGATTTCAATTGGATATCCCAATTGCGCTATTATTGGCTGGACGATAACATAGTTGTTTCAATGATTACAACAGAAGTTGCGTACGCATATGAATATTTAGGGAATTCACCACGCTTGGTGATCACACCCTTGACGGATAGATGCTACCGCACTTTAATGAGTGCTCTCAAATTAAATCTTGGCGGAGCACCAGAAGGCCCTGCTGGTACTGGTAAGACTGAAACAACCAAAGATCTGGCAAAAGCAGTAGCCAAACAATGTGTTGTATTTAATTGTTCTGATGGCCTTGACTATAAAGCAATGGGCAAATTTTTCAAAGGCCTTGCTCAATCTGGCGCATGGGCCTGTTTCGATGAGTTCAATAGAATCGAACTTGAAGTTCTGTCCGTTATAGCTCAACAAATTCTAACTATTCAGATGGCAGTCGGTATGCGTCTTGAAAAGTTTATATTCGAGGGTGTGGAAATAAAACTCGACAATACCTGCAATGTCTTCATTACAATGAATCCAGGCTATGCTGGGCGCCAAGAACTGCCTGACAATCTGAAGGTGCTCTTCCGTACAGTAGCTATGATGGTACCTGACTACGGTATGATTGGTGAGATCACTTTGTATTCATATGGATTTGTTGACGCTAGAAGTCTTGCTGAGAAGATTGTTCATACATACAAGTTGTGCTCGGAACAATTGAGCTCCCAGTGTCATTATGATTATGGAATGCGAGCGGTAAAAACTGTGCTACTGGCCGCTGGAAATCTGAAACTCAAATATACGTCGCAAGACGAATCAATTTTAGTTTTAAGAGCTATCGTTGATGTGAATCTGCCCAAATTCCTGGCACATGATGTACCATTATTTAATGGTATTTATAGCGACTTATTCCCTGGCATAGACTTGCCTCAACCGGATCGTGTTGAACTTCTAGAGTTGCTGAAAGCCAACTGTGATAAACAGAATTTGGAGGCAACAGATTGGTTTGTGGAAAAGATTATTCAGATCTATGAGATGATTCTGGTGAGACACGGCTTGATGATAGTCGGTGAATCAATGGGCGGAAAAACGCAGGCATATAAAATACTGGCGGATTCATTGGGGGATCTCTTCTCAATGAGACGTGCGACTATGCGAGAATTCAAAGTACTGTACAGAATAATCAACCCTAAGGCACTAACTATGGGGCAATTGTACGGCAGTTTTGATCCTGTATCCCATGAGTGGAGCGACGGCGTTTTAGCTAATACTTTCAGAGAATATGCACTGTCCCAGAGCACAGAGAGGAAATGGATTTTATTAGATGGTCCAGTAGATGCAGTCTGGATCGAAAATATGAACACTGTATTGGACGATAACAAAAAGTTGTGTCTGATGTCCGGCGAAATCATTCAAATGTCGCCAAAAATGAATATGATATTTGAGCCAGCTGACTTGGAGCAAGCATCGCCAGCAACGGTCAGCAGATGTGGAATGATATACATGGAGCCATTACAACTTGGCTGGCGTTCGTTCTTTGAATCATACAAAAAATATCTAAAGCAAAAATTGCTGATAGAGCAATTCGACCTCGTAGTAGAACTGATAGAATGGCTCACACCATCGATTTTTGATTTTATAAGACTTAATTGCAGGACATTCGTCGAAACTTCTGAACTACACATGTTCTATGTAAGTATGACCATAAATTGCGATGAGTGATATTTTTTGTATTTTTAATAATGTCAAAACTCGTACCCCACTGATGCAGACTTTGAATTTCAGTCATTCCAAAGAATGCTGAGCACGATGCTCGAAGCAGAAGTGCATGTTAGCACAGTGTGGCTACAATGTACACTCATATTCAGCATGATATGGGGAATGTGCCCAACACTCGTCAGTGGTAGCCGAAAACAATTCGACGTATTTTTACGCAAACTATTCGACGGAGGTATAGAAGCAAATCCTAAGCCAAAAGCTTTCAAACTGACAAAACAACAGCTTTTCCCAGACAGGGGAACAGTTTTTGATTGGATCTATGATAAACGAAATAATGGTACCTGGATTTCATGGATAGATTTGACAGCGCAGGTATGAAGTATAATATGTATGCAGACAGTATCATCAGTTCTTGCATCATATCCCAAGCTTTTGGGATTATAATTCTAATATACTACGCCTATAATTTATAGACGCCGATAGCACCTGATGCAAAAGTTGGGGAATTAATCATTCAAACCAATGAAATGTGTATGCAACGCTTCTTTCTGGGATGCCTGCTACCGAGGGAGATTCCAGTTCTATTCGTTGGCCCCACAGGAACCGGAAAATCTGCCATAGCATTAAATTACCTAATATCACTGGCTAAAGAGAAGTTCATTCAAAGTACTATGAACTTTAGTGCTCGAACCAGTGCTCTTCAAACCCAAGAAATTGTCATGTCTAAATTGGACAGACGAAGAAAAGGAGTTTATGGCCCCACGATGGGAAAGCAGTGTGTATTATTCGTGGATGATCTAAGTATGCCCCAAAAAGAAATGTACGGAGCACAACCACCTATAGAGTTGTTAAGGCAATGGATTGATCACGGATATTGGTTTGACCCCAAAGATACAACAATGCTTTATCTGGTCGATATTTTGCTGATAGCAGCTATGATACCACCAGGTGGTGGATCTAATGTGGTAACATCACGTCTTACACGCCATATGCATATCATTGGTATAGATTCATTCGAAGATGCGACAATGACGAAAATATTCACTTCAATTTTGGATTGGCACTTTGCCAAAGGTTTTGATTCCAACATTACGACACTTGGCAAAGTGATAGTTTCGGCAACGATGGATCTTTACCAACGTGTGATAGAGAACTTCCTACCAACGCCGGTGAAAAGTCATTATACATTCAGTTTGCGTGACTTTAGTCGTGTGATCAGAGGAATTGTTCTTGTACCTCCTTCACGCATGAAAGATCCCGATAAATTAATGAGACTGTGGGTTCACGAGGTCTATCGAGTGTTCTATGATCGTCTCATTGAGAACGAGGATCAAGAGAATCTATTTGAATTAGTCAAAAATGCATGCTACCAGCAGTTCAGACAGCCATTCGATAAGTTGTTTGCTAAATTCTTAGAGGGAGACGAGAAGATTGTAACGAATGTACATGTCCTGAAATCATTCTTTGGAAATTACATGGAGCCGGATGTAGACCCAAGAGTCTATGACGAGGTGACGAGCCAAGAAGACTTGCAAGAAAAACTAGAATATTACTTGACCGAGTATAATGTTTTAGCCAAGTCTCCAATGTCCTTAGTACTATTCAGATATGCCATTGAACATGTGTCCAGAGTTTCACGTATACTTCTCCAAGACCATGGACACGCACTGCTAGTTGGAATCGGTGGGTCTGGTCGGAGTTCATGTGCCAAGCTGGCAACATCCATGTGTGAGTATGTACTATATCGAGTCGAAATGACCAGAACCTATGGGTATTCAGAATGGCGGGACGACGTAAAGGCGCTTCTTTTGAGCGCCGGAGGTGATGGATGTAGGACCGTTTTTCTATTTGGAGATAACCAAATAAAAGACGAGTCTTTTGTTGAAGATATAAATATGATACTGAACACAGGTGATGTGCCAAACTTGTATGCGTCAGACGAAAAGGCTGAGATCCTTGAAAAGATGATGAACACAACGCGAGAAAGTAGTGGGAAAAAAATGGAAACCACGCCAATGGCGTTGTATAATTTCTTCGTCGAGAGAGTGAAGAATAATCTTCATGTAGTCCTGACTATGTCACCTATTGGGAATGCTTTCAGAAACCGGGTGAGAATGTTTCCTTCGCTCATTAATTGCTGTACAATCGATTGGTATACCGCTTGGCCTGAAGATGCGCTCGAGAAGGTAGCTAGCACGTTTCTCAAAGATCTGAACATTTCAACTGAACTTCGTGCGAAGTCTGTAGAAATTTGTAAACAATTTCACACAAGCGTGCAGACTGCTAGCGATGATTATTTCTTGATTCAGCGCAGGAAGAATTATGTCACTCCAACCAGTTTCCTCGAGCTCATCAAGTCTATATACAAATTGTATGGGCAGAAAACTGAGCAGATTACATTACAGCAAAATAGATACGAGGTCGGTTTGGACAAGCTGGACTTTGCTGCTACGCAAGTAGAAGTAATGCAAGAAGAGCTACATGCCCTGCAACCAAAACTCTTATCTCAGTCGCAACTTAGTGATAAGTTGATGATTAGAATAGAACAAGACACGGTCACAGTTGAAGCTAAGAAGGAGGTAGTTGCCGCTGACGAAGCTCTGGCTAACGAAGCGGCAGCTGCGGCTCAAGCTATTAAAGATGATTGTGAAAGTGATTTGGCTGAAGCAACTCCAGCTCTGGAGGCAGCTCTGGGTGCTTTGAACATACTCAAACCAGCGGATATTGTTATTGTCAAGTCTATGAAGAGCCCCCCAGCCGGAGTAAGGCTTGTTCTAGAAGCAGTATGCGTACTCAAGGGAGTTAAGCCAGTACCCGTGCAAGATCCAATAACTGGAGCCACGGTTGACGATTATTGGGCAGCCTCCATAAAAATGCTTGGCGATATGAAGTTTCTTGAAAATTTGAAGACTTTTGACAAGGACAACATTCCGCCAGCTAACATGAAAAAAATTCGAGATAAGTACATGAATGATAGGGCTTTTGTTCCAGAGGCAATTAAAAAGTCATCCACTGCTTGCGAGGGATTGTGCAGGTGGGTACGTGCGATGGAAGTATATGACAGAGTCATTAAGGTGGTTGCACCAAAAAAGGCTATGCTCGCCGAGGCTGAAGGAGAGCTGCTGGCACAACTCGAAACATTGAATGCCAAGAGAGCTCTACTCCAAGAAGTATCGGATAAACTCCAGTCATTAAATGATGAGTTTGCAGAATGTATGCGAGAAAAAAAAAAGCTCGAAGATCTAATCGACCATTGCATGCAAAAGTTGGATAGGGCTGAAAAACTCTTGGGTGGTCTTGGCGGGGAGAAGATGAGGTGGAGTGCAATGGCAGCTGCTCTTGGTGAAAGTCTTAGGAGCATGATAGGCGATGTGATACTTGCTTCGGGCATGATCGCCTATCTAGGAGCTTTCACCGTTGAATATCGAAATCGGCTGATTAAAATATGGCACGAATCCTGTACTACGCTGAAAATTCCTTGCGATTCTGACTTTGGACTACTAAAAATTCTTGGGGAACCAGTTGAAATCAGAACATGGATGATTTTTGGACTACCAGCTGATAAATTCTCCATAGAAAATGGTATAATAGTAAAAAATGCTAATCGATGGCCACTGATGATCGACCCTCAAGGCCAAGCCAACAAGTGGATCAAAAATATGGAGAAGCAGAATAAATTACAGATTATCAAATTAACTGACTCTAATTATGCTAGAGTTATCGAACTGGCTATTCAATCGGGGTGTCCAATTTTATTAGAAAACATACTTGAAGAAATTGATGCCATTCTAGAGCCAGTGCTAACAAGAAATGTTTACGAACACCAGGGTGTCATGTATATGAAATTCGGAGAAAATCTAATTGAGTACCACACAGATTTTAGATTTTACATGACTAGTCGTCTTCGAAACCCACATTATTTGCCTGAAGTGGCAGTCAAGGTGAGTCTCCTCAATTTTATGTTAACGCCGCAGGGTCTTCAGGACCAGTTACTCGGTATTGTTGTTGCCAAAGATTTGCCTGTACTCGAAGAGAAAAAGAATCAATTGATCGTGGAAGGAGCTAACAATAAACGCATCCTCAAAGAAATTGAAGATAAAATCCTTGAAGTTCTCTCTACCTCAGAAGGGAACATCTTGGAGGATGAAACGGCTGTAAAAATTTTGTCATCGTCAAAGGTTCTTTCTGCAGAAATACAAGCCAAGCAGATGGCTGCAATGAAAACAACTCTAGAAATTGATGAAGCTCGTAACAAATATAAACCCGTATCCTATCATGGAGCAACTTTGTTCTTCTGCATCTCTGAATTAACCAATATTGACCCCATGTACCAGTACTCATTGGCCTGGTTCATTCATCTGTACACAATGGCAATACTGAATAGCGGAAAGGCAGAGAATTTGAATAGACGCATGGATAATTTAAACACGTATTTCACAGCGAGTATATACAGGAATGTTTGTCGGTCTCTGTTCGAAAAAGATAAGTTGATATTCTCTCTTGTGCTGTGTATCGGTCTTATGCGTGCCGAGAGTAAATTGGATGAAGACCTTTGGGTATTTTTATTAACTGGCGGGGTTGCATTGAAAAACCCACACAAAAATCCAGCTCCGTCTTGGCTAACGGAAAAATCCTGGTCCGAAATAGTGAGAGCGACACAGCTGACTGGGCTCGGCGAGTTTCAATCATCACTCGAGAATAACATATCAGAGTGGAAGACATTTTATGACCTTGCAAACCCCCAAGACTACCCCTTCCCAGCTCCCTTTGCAAATGAAGGAAAGACCTTGAAGAAACTTGTGATTTTGAGATGCATAAGACCGGATAAAATAGTATTCGCTGTTCAGGCATTTATCGTTCAACACATGGGTCAATCATTCATTGACCCACCACCATTTGATCTGCAAGATTCATACAACGATTCCAGCAACATTTCTCCCCTGGTATTTATTTTATCCCCTGGTTCCGACCCAATGGCTGGACTGATAAAGTTTGCGGAAGACAGAGGTATCCAGAAAAAGAATCTCATGACTATTTCATTAGGCCAGGGCCAAGGTCCGATTGCCGCAGGTATGATAAACAAAGGAATCAAAAGTGGTGAATGGGTTGTTCTACAAAATTGTCACCTTGCTGAGAGTTGGATGAAAGAATTGGACAGAATCTGCGATGAAATTATCATTCCTGAGAATACACATCCCAAATTTCGAATATGGCTCACCAGTTATCCTTCCAAAGCATTTCCAGTTTCCATCCTACAGAATGGTGTCAAGATGACCAATGAAGCGCCAAAGGGCCTTAAACAAAATTTGCTCCGAAGCTATCTCAATGATCCCATTTCAGATACGAAATTTTTTCAAAATTGCTACAGGCTGGTCGAATGGCGAATTCTACTGTTCGCCCTTTGTTTTTTTCATGCTGTAGTTCAGGAAAGACGAAAATTCGGACCCCTTGGTTGGAACATTCCTTACGAATTCAACGAATCAGACTTGAGGATTAGTATATTGCAGTTACAGGTGCGAATTTTAATTATTTAGCAGAAGTAATGGAAAGGAATAAAATACAGACCCGATTAATTGAACTACAAAATATATACTAGCCAATGCCTTGTCCATTCTCTTACAGATGTTTCTGAACGACTACGAGGAAGTTCCGTTTGAAGCTTTACTTTACCTCACAGGTGAGTGTAATTATGGAGGCCGTGTCACCGATGACAAAGATCGACGCTTGCTGAACTCTTTGCTCAATACCTATTACTGTGCGGCGATCCTAGAAGATCCTGGGTAATAAGGCACTTCTTTAAAACCTTGATATATAGTTAGCATGCGAGGACGTGATATTGTATCACATTCATTTCTATGTAGCTACTTATTCTCAGTGAGTGGGACTTACCATCTACCACGTAATACGGATATGGCCGGGTGTTTAGAATACATCAACGGTCTACCAATTAATCAGTTACCTGAAGTATACGGACTGCATGCAAATGCAGACATTACCAAAGATAATAAGGAAACAATGCAGCTACTTCACGGCGTTCTGCTCACCCAGACCCAGATAAATGGCGGATCAAGGGAGACTGATGCTGATGAAATAGTTGTTAAACTTGCTGAAACGATTTTATCATCAATGCCACCCCAGTTTGACGTGGAATGTGTCTCACAAAAATATCCTGTTCTTTACACAAACAGTATGAACACTGTTCTTCGACAAGAAGTAATAAGATTTAATAGACTCACAGAAGTTATCAAAAGTACGTTGAAAAATGTCCAGAAAGCTGTGAAAGGACAGGTGGTAATGTCACCCTCATTAGAAGAAGTATATACCAACATGAATGTGGGTAGAGTTCCAAGCTGTTGGAATAAAAAATCATACCCATCTTTGAAACCGTTGGGAAGTTACGTGACTGACTTGCTCGCACGTTTGGAATTCTTGGAAACATGGATCGAGAACAATGTTCCCATTGTATTTTGGTTGTCTGGCTTTTTCTTCACTCAGTCGTTCCTTACTGGCGTTCTGCAGAACTTCGCCCGAAAGCACAAAATACCTATTGACCATCTGGACTTTGAATTCCAAGTTACAAAATTTGAAACAATCACAGATAAGCCACCTCCGTATGGCGTCTACACCAGGGTATGCACAGTCAGCTTGACTTCATCACATCTACATACATAGGTTTGTGCTACAGCGTTCAGATTACATTAGAAATGGCACCGTTGTTATCATTTTTTAGGGCCTGTACCTAGAAGGTGCTCGGTGGGACAGAAAACTGATGGTGTTGAATGAATCACTGCCAAAAATAATGTTTGACATTCTACCAATAATATGGCTCATGCCGGGTATAAAGTCCAATTTTAAAGAACTTCCAGTCTACCATTGCCCTGTTTATAAGACCAGTGCCCGACGAGGAGAGTTAGCCACTACAGGACACTCTTCCAATTTTGTTATGTATATTTTGCTCGCATCTATTCATTCAGAGGCTCACTGGATTAATCGTGGAGTTGCATCGCTTTGCCAATTGGATGACTAGACCACGATTCTATCAATGAAAATATGCCAGCTCACATCTATACTGTTAAAAGATTTATACTCGACCCGAGCCCAAAACCTCGAAATGGAATGACAATGATTGGTATATGATATAACACTAATTAATCTGAAATAAAGTCATAATTCTCATTAAATTTTTCACGTGTATTTGCGGAATTGTGTGTATCCATATTAATACTTTTCAATATTACATACCTATATCATGACTATATTCGAATGCGTCATAAAAATTTACTCAAATGTATGGAAAGGAAAGATTGTGTAATGGGTTCATCAAAGCCGATTATTGCAAAATTAAATCGTCGATATCTCCACCAATGATATCACGTACAATCTTCAGTCAACGCGTGAAAGGTCGAGACTATTTTCACCTCAAAGATTTCACTCAAATCTGGCGGTCGTTTCGTTGCTAAGTACGATGAGTCATTACAGCGACTAACGATGCTTTTCAGCAATCATTCATGATTACACATCTAAGTTCTGTGATTTACAGCATTAAACATCTTCCCACACATTTCTTGTGGAACTATTTATTCGCAAACGCCCGCCGTAAATAAACTGTGGATTGATTGGAATAAAGAATCATATCAACTTGCATTTAAAGACTTGAAACATCGATAGGATTTGAAACTCTATACTGAACCGACGAAATTATTGATAACGATTTTAGAACTGAATATACGTTGACGCATAAAATTTGTTGTGCAGTTTGACATGGTTTGACTAATTTGATTAGAGAGAAAAAAAAGAATCAACTGCTCAATATATCTCGTGGTCATACTAATGCCTATCCCAAGTTCGGCCATGTTGAAATATTAGTACGAACAAAATGGCGTCAAATTGAGTTCCGTTTCCTTCTGACCTTTCTGCCGTCAGCGGCTGGAGCAGAAGACAGACATGCACTTGTCTCGTGGTTTCACTTCTCTATTGGTATTCATTGACTTTTCTGTGACACGGAACAGTTGCGTCGCATGAAATTCGTAAAATTATACAGTGACTTATGAAACGGGTGTGCAAACATATTGTTCCGATGCAGGTTTGACTTTGACAAAGGGCGTACGAGGGGTTTTGAACTAGCCGCTAGTGAGGACGTATTCACGATCTGCGTCACGTGGTGGCCACCCACGTTTCGGATTGTGGGTAAACAAGGAGGAGAGAAATATTTGTGCGTGTCGAATAGAGCACAGCATCATCAAAGATCAGCATAGTAGTACTCGCAACCCGTGTTGGTGGTAAGGGCTCGGCCATATTACAGAGATTCACGAAGTGCTTAGTGTGTATTTAGTGAGTGAGTTATGTCTACGTATTCGCGGACGCAGGAGAGTGACGCCTGGGCGTTATTGGCATTGAAATCTGCGCCCGCAAGCCCATCGAAAGTGCAATGGAACCCAGAGGCAAAGGGAATGCCGATTGCGCGGCTCGAGGGCCGCGAGTTTGAGTATATGGTTCGCCAGAAGCGAATAACCATCGGGCGTAACAGCAGCAAAGGCGAGGTCGACGTAAATATGGGACACTCTAGTTTCATATCTAGGAAACACTTGGAGATATTCTACGACCACCCGTACTTCTTCATGATCTGCAACGGCAAGAACGGGGTATTCGTCGACGGTGTTTTTCAGCGCAAGGGAGCCCCCGCATTTCAGCTGCCGAAATCGTAAGCTATTTTCCTCCCTCCCCGGCACCCGTCTTTCCGAATTTCTCCACTTCCCCCCACAACCACCCGATTTCCGACCACCCGTAGAATTCTCTCAGTGAGTCAATGTAAACAAATGATTCCTGTAGTAGATTCAGCCCGGCATGATCTCATTTAAAGTTTGGTCGTCAGTAGGACATGCTCAATTTGTAGACCGGGTGGCTTGATGATTAGATAAATTCCTCTTGGAAAATGACAGGGTGGCACACATTCGGAAATAGAAATTCCACGTGAAACTTTCGACTCACTACAATTAGCACTTTTGTTTACTCTGCCAGTCTATTTATAGTGATCTGCTCGGGGCAAATTCACGCGGTGGTGTAAATCCTCCGCAATGGTAATGTAGCGTATGTATTGTCATCTTATATGACAGAAACAAGAAACAGTAAGGATTCCATGTAAACATTTTGTTGCATTTTATTTTTGCAAACACAACAGTAAGATTGTATGATTTTAGTTACATCTACTATTATTTGTCGCATTGATTATATTTCACTCTGCTTTTACTCTATTAAGAATTTGATTGTTTGTATTCAATAGGTGAGATTCATGGAAGATGCCATATTCCTAAGGGACTTTCTATTTGTTCAAAACAGGTCGATGATGTCAATGATCATTATTGTACAGTTGACAATACCCGTGTGCATCAATTAACAAACTGATGAACATTGTTTTTAGAATTCTCCAGCTTCAATACTATCAATAACACAATCCACTTCGAGGTGTGCTGAATCAAGGAAAGAGAAAAATTGTTGATTTCAATTCTCTTCTCTTTAGGTGTACTTTCAGATTTCCGAGTACCAACATTAGGCTTGTATTTCAATCGCTAATCGACGAACAGGACCAGACCAATGTGAGGGTACCATCTCCACCGAAGCAGAGAGCACCACTACCACCTCTTCGCATCAATATACCCGATACAGGGTACAGCAGCCCATTTCCATCTCCCACGGGGACTATAAGTGCTGCAAATTCGTGTCCTGCAAGTCCAAGGGCAGGTCAGGGAAGAAGAAACATTTCTGCGGATCTCCAAATGGTGGCTGCGTATGCAGCAGCTGTTGCTAGTGGTCCGCAGAACTCCGGTATTGAGGTTGGCCAGAGTTCGAGTAGACAAATGAGCCCTGAACCTGGAACAGAGCCTCGTTATAGAGGCGGCTCCGGTGGCGGTGGTCCCAATGGAACTCCTGCTCAATACAGTCCCCCAAAGGACGACTCCAAACCACCGTATTCTTATGCCCAACTCATCGTACAGGCGATAGCATCTGCTTCTGATAAGCAATTGACGCTTTCCGGAATCTATTCCTACATCACAAAGAATTATCCGTACTATAGGACAGCTGACAAAGGCTGGCAAAATTCTATTAGGCACAATCTCTCGCTTAATCGATACTTTATCAAAGTACCCAGGAGTCAAGAAGAGCCGGGCAAAGGATCTTTTTGGAGGATAGATCCACAATCAGAAGCCAAACTTATTGAACAAGCATTTAGGAGGAGAAGACAGCGGGGAGTGCCCTGTTTCAGAGCACCGTTCGGTTTATCATCCAGGTGAACAATCCCTTATATTCCACGTTTAATGTTGTAAGCTTTATCGAAAAATCGCGATCTGAGCCCGATTCCAGATCTATATTTATCAATACTACAGTAGATCAAAATAGTATTGCACTTATTTTTTGACAAAAATTTTCAACACAAATATGAAAATGCCCATAGACTGAAAATATTTATAACGAATTAACAGAAGTGCCCCAGCTTCACCATCTCACGTGGGCATAAGTGGGCTGATGACACCAGAGTGCCTGAGTCGAGAGGGTTCCCCTGGACCTGAATCTTACCCTGACAGTTCAGTACCATCGCCAGCAGGTCAGCTCACAAGTCAGTCGGCTCCAGGCTCACCTGGCCATCCATACGCTCCACCTTCTAATCACAAGAGTCGTCTGATGCAACAGATCACCGTTGTCACAAATGGGGTCAACAGTGAGGGACCCAGAGAAGGTGAGTAGTCCAGTAATAATCGCTTCAGATGCAATTTGCGTGCATTTGTAAGTATTATATGAATGGAGCTCCATCTGTAACTCAACTCTTCTCTTAGATAAATACTTGGTGGCCGGCGGAGTTGCGGAAGAACACTCATTATCTCCTGCGGGACAATACAGTCCAGCCCCTGTTATTGTACAAACTTCCTATAACTACAGGTGTGCACAAGATATTTAATATCATCGTTTGTTGAAAGGTTTTTTCGGGACACAAATTGATTTTATAATGTCTCCTGTCATGGCATTTTACTTTTACTTCTGAATCAGGTTGAATCCTCTCGCTTGACTTGTAAAGCCAGAAAATCACGTCAAGTCTATATATTTATTACTATTTTTTGTTCTCCAAATCTTAGTGGGAGCTTCATTGGACCTGATACCAGCGTTGGACCTGGCAAACGAGCGCTCGAAGAGCCTGATAGCTCGCCAGGCTCACCAGCGCCTTTAGCTATTGTCGAAAGTCCGGAGCCCCCTGATCATCAGCAGCAGCCTAAGCGTCAGCGTCTCCGTGATGCTGATGATCACTGAACCACAACTCTACTTTCTTTCTCTATAGGACTTTGTCACGTTATGTTAACATATTATTAAGCACACCATCCATTTTCTATCCATTCTTCAAGACATGCAGTTACATGCACTGAAATCAGACAACTGACAACTACGGACATTCATTGAAATTTTTCTTCAGTCCTGAAAATTAATCGACCAACAAAAGTATTGTCGCAAGTTGACAATTTCATGTAGTTGGTAAAGTTTTCCAAAAACATCTGCATCACTGAAATTATAATGTTATGCTCAACCGATTTGTGTTTGTTCCGATTTGTTCATTGTAGGTTTAAACATTAGGTATCATGCCAAGTTCGAAAATGTTGAAATGATTTAAGCTATAGATTTCATGGTCTAGTTGACATTTCCCTAAACTCGCGATTATTTTTTTCGTAATAAATGATCAACATAAAGCTGTAGAATGGTCGATTTTAGTTTACATTGTTTATTTATACATCGATTTACGTATGTAAATATAAATATACATGCATATTTATTTATAAATCTTTATCATTTTATTGATTTTTATTTAAATACATGTATGTTTATATAAGTATTCTTTTTCCCCGTACTACCAAATGGTGTGCAATTCAAAGGGACTGGATTCGTTGATACAACAATGCGGAGATTAAACTACCATACATTAAAACATGTTAGATTTTTTTAATTATTATAATTCTACCTTTCCTTTATCTTTCTAATTCCTCTCGGCTTTTTTGAATTTGATAGAAACGGTAGAAGAGCGAGAACGAATTCATGGGCAAACTCCGTCCGCGTTTAACTTGTTAATATGAATCAACTTCTAGAATTGTGTTGCATACTATGTATATAAATTGAATCACGAATATGTGTTACACGACTGAGGCCTCATTTCCCTCGCGACACGCTTGTGTCCGTAAGATGCCTGGAATTACAAGATTCATAGAGTACATGCATAGTAGAATCCATTAAATCATGGATTTAGTCAAATGATTTTCGGTTTCGTAAGCCAACAAAACTTCAGCAAAGCTCTGATATGCGCAATCAAAAAATGTTGCTCTGTTATGGTTGCTTTCTATCTTTTATCATGAATAAACCGTCATTGGCAAGTTTATCATCTAAATCAATTTTCTCACATACCACAGACACAAAAAGCGTGCCGAAAACGCTACAAATCGAAACTGGGAAAAAGATTTCACAGGCCTGGGTATTACTGTCTGCCATTTTCCCCAACAACTACTAAATCGAGCTTACCAGCTCAAAAATAGCTCAGCCAGATTAATGCGTTAATGCAATATTTGTTCAGGGTACCCAAAAGTTATCAGTATTTGGTATCTAGCTTATACATGTCGAACAGTCTAACATTGGCGGCTATAGCGGTTTAGGATTATCTTTATCCGTTTTCTTTTTCAAACTGGCAGTTTTCACTTTCTATATCAAATTATCCCTCAGCCTAATGGAAATCAAACATGAATCAATCTTGCATCTACAAACACCACCTGTAATTATTTCATAGGAATCATAAGTCATTGATAGCAATATTTAAAAGAACAGGGAAATCATACAGGGACAAAAATGAATGTTGGTGAAGACGAACTAACCAAAAACCAAGTATTGTGTACTTGAGGTAATCATAAGAAAGAAGAAAATAAATGTTCATGGGTATCTGTTATATCTCATCAAAAGGAAACTGGGAAAAAATTGATCGTTTTTCATAAATAGTATACACAATCATAAAAACTTTCAGCAAATTTTTGTTGTTAGTTTTTGAATCCACATACATGAGCTAGTTACTTAAATTTGCAGTATGGTGCATTTGCAAACTACGTGTTCTCGTGTATCAGAATAAATTTCTTCAACTGAACGGTGATTTCAGGACTAGAAATAAAGTGGACACGTTAAGAAAAAAGAAAATCTAATAGATTAACATAGAAATATAACTCCAAAGCAGTTGAAGCATAGTTATGTATGCGCATTGCCTGCCCTGCCATCCATGAATCAGTGCCAGTATTTTTATTAGTCAACCGAGTCAATTTGTGCACAAGAAAAGAAGGTGCCAGATCAGAAAAATGAGGCAATAGTAGCCTCAATGTATCAGCAAATTAATATTGTTCCACTTCACTGAATTACAAAACACTTGCGTAAAATAATGTAACATTGCACAGCCATCATCTTTTTCATTGTAATTGTACCGGATGGGCAAAAACAAGGCAAGACATTCCCTATTAATCATGATAAAAATATAAATATATGATAAATATGTCGGTATATTGAATGTGATGTCACATGAATAATTATAAGCGATCCTGCGATCTCCTGCGGTCTCTCTTCTAGCTCTGCAGCCTCTTCAGAATGTAATTGTGCGAGTTGATAACATGTTTGCCTGTTTTACGGCCCAGTGATTGAACGACAGTATTGTAGTATAATACTCTTCTACCTAGTAACCCATGCCTGCAGTTTGATATGTTTGCTTTTTAAACAGATATGTCAACAGAGCATTTTTATCATGCATCACGACTTCATAGTTAGTCATTAATAGTGGAAAAATACACAGTCGACTGTCTGTAGAAGGAATTCATTTCAACTGTGGTAAAATAATTTATTCCATCATTTTTCACGAATAATCGATCGATTTCAGAGAATATGGAAAATGCTATTGAACACGTGCAAACGATCAGTTAACGCGACCACTCAACGATTCAATATTATAATTTACTGCAGTACGTAGCTGAATTTTCATCAACTAGCTTATTCAGCCTGATGCACCTTTGCTAAGATTTTCATTCGTAATCATCCCATTCCGATCACTTGAATTCCAAATAACGAGGTATCAACATTTACAAGTAGACCAACTGTCAATCCATCGATTTGTCAAACTCTGCGAACCACCGAAGACTATTGTCTACGTCACCACAGTATAGGGAATATACTAGTATAGGGAATATAGTATACTCCCTATACTGTGATGTCACCATGGACCTATGAATAGTACCGAAACTAGTCAATCGGGATCGCGAAAAGGAGGCTACGGACTCTTTTGATATCGGATAAGCATTAAATTCCATCAGTTAAAACATTTGCCAGTCCACAGGATTTCACGCTTTTAGTGTTGTTGTAGAAAGTGCGAGCAGCAATAACAATATAGACAACTCATCATCAGATACGCTAAGATTAGAGCTCCAGATAGGTGCAGCGATGCATCAATATCTCGCCGATCGCACGTGCACGTACGGTGGTCGCTGCTTTTTCCAGCTTACATGGTGCCGAGTGTTACCGTTTTTCACTGAAATTAAAGACCCTTTCGTACCTTAAAAGTATCGTATTTGCTCAACGTCGAACAAGTATACATTTTGCGAAACGGCTACTGACAGTTGACTGATTGACAGCACGTGACGCGCAGTAGCTGCTCGTTGCTGCGTGTTTTTTTTATCTTTAGCTCGTCGAATATGTTCGCTTGTGGATCAGGAATCGGCTTTAGGAGCATATAGTACTGGAGGGAGTATGTCGCTCTGAAAAGTGACACAGATGTGCAAGAGAGAAGGAAACAGTTTTGGTAGAACCCATCTCTTTCTAATGTAGGACCGTGCACGTGGTAACTTAGCGCCCTTAGCACTCTTTCGAAACAAGTCGTAACTACCATGGGTAACTACAGATAAAGGCTCGACAGCTCTATGCCTCGCTCTAAGCTAAGGCTCAAGATCGCTACGTACTAGCCTGACGAGAGCAGACGAAAAATATGTCGACGAATTAGAGCATGCGAGACAGAGAAAAGTTATCCAAGATCTATGTCTGCGTTGACTGAATATCTTTATCTTTAGTCGATGATGTCTGTCTCTCATCCGTTTCCCACTTGTGCTGTGAGACAGCTCTTACCAGAAAGCGAAAATTTAGTGGTAGGGGTGGTTCTCCTAATGTTACAAATGTTGCTTCTGCTAGCCACCACTGCGCGCTGCTGTTTCTAAGGATAAGCCTGTCAACCGGCCAGATCGTATGTACACTTGGCGAGATCATAACTGAAGTAGTTAGACAGTACGCGATGAGCTGTAGGTTGGCGTAAAATATCCCTAGTCTAGGCAGCAAACGGGGGTTTGACTTTTCGCAAATATCTCGAGAACCGATTGAGATTTTCGAAATTTTAAAAAAGATTCGAAAAGAGGAGGAAATTTCCTCAAAAAAGTCTCGACTCCCGGAACTAGAGGACCATTATTTATAATCTTTCTAGAAGCGTGAAATACGGCCGAAAACGGCTAGTCTGGCTTGCGCGCGTCGTGCAATGAAACGGCCCACGAGCCAGACTAGCCGTTTTCGGCCGTATTTCACGCTTCTAGAAAGATTATAAATAATGGTCCTCCAGTTCCGGGAGTCGAGACTTTTTCGAGGAAATTTCCTCCTCTTTTCGAATCTTTTTTAAAATTTCGAAAATCTCAATCAGTTCTCGAGATATTTGCGAAAAATCAAACCCCCGTTTGCTGCCTAGACTAGGGATATTTTACGCCAACCTGCAGCTCATTGCGTAGTGTCTAACTACTTCAGTTATGATCTCGCCAAGTGTACATAACCTAAGTCACCGTGTAAACAGTTGTTTGTTGCGCGGTCTCACATACGTTGTGTGGTTTTTAAGTTAAATCATAAATTTTCGAGGTGCTTGTGGTATGTAAAACGTGAATGTTTTTTCAAAATGTTTTTGACGCATGCGCTCAATATACATATCTAGAGACCTACATATCCATAACACGGAGCGCCGCCCTCGTGGCTTCGATCTAAACTACCTTTTCTGAACGTAGCGAACCACCCCCACCACCTTCGTTGCAAGACCGTGGCTGTGAGATACCTTATGCTCCCTCCAGTACTATATGCTCTAAGCCCCCGGTTATGCCTGTCTCTAGCACGTTTTCCACTTATAGGGTAAGATAGGGAAGGCTCCCTCCATATGTATATATGCTCGAAGATGGAGGGTTATGGAGGGTAGAAGTAAGGAGGACCATCTCAGTGCGTTGACTGAAATCTTCAGTCAACGCTCAGTGTATTAAAAAGTGTCCGTTGAAAGGGAGCAAATTAAGGTGGCGCTATAGTAGCAAGTGGAAGAATTTTAAAAGGAGCGCCACAAATTATTAGAGTAGGATACTAAATTAAAAAAGGAAAGAAAAATTTCCGCTTTGTTACAGCGCATTTTTCTAAATTATTTTAACATACAGACAAACATGAATATGGAATAAAATTATACAGTATTTTTAAGTATCCCAAATATTTGTAAATAGCGAATAGAAAATAGTATTAAATAATAACCGAAATTAAAAAAAAAAATAATTAAAATTGTAACAAGCAAATTATCAATAATCGCGTGCTGAAAAAATGTTATCGAGGTTCCATAATTATTATCTAATAAATGTAGAAGTCACCAAAACGGGTCTAACAGGCAATCAAGAAATATTTATTATTATTAATACAATATATTAAAATATCAGTAAAGGAATAAAAGTTTATATTTTTAACAATATAACATAATTTTTTTTTAATCAATAGCAGTACGTTCAAGAATGTAATTTGGCGTTTTTCTGGTTCATTTTTGTTTTTGTTTTAGCTGCGTCATAGCGTTTATTTTCTGATTTAGCTAAGAAATGAGCCCGCATCACAATATAAACATCGATTATTTTAGCAGTTAGTTCTCTTTCATGCTGAAAGCACCCAACTTTACTGAGATTTTCCTTTTTAAGTTCGTGAGTTATTTGACTTATGGTTTCAACATTTGTCAAAGCTTTGCTTACAGCTCTCAAAACACACTTTTCCAATTGCTTGGTCAATTCGAACAACTCGTAGCTAGCATACATGAGTCCACCACATAAATTCATTTTATTGATTACGTAATTTCTTTGTAATCGTTGACCATCTACTGCATTCATATGTATAGTTGAACATTTTACAATTTTATGCATTTTGCGAGTTATGTAACCAGCAATATATGATTGCACGGTATCACTGGGTACAGCCTCATTATAATCGTGGTCGTCATCTATTGAAGAACCTTCCACTTGCGGTTCAGTACCTTCTAGAATGGCATCGACGTTTTGAAGCCATGATTCTTACTCTTGATTCGAAGAACTTAAAACTTCATCAGGTTTCATTAAATTTTTCAAAAGATTGTCGCCAGAAACATTACACCCTTTCGGAGGACGTAAAAGTGAAAACGTACATGCCAATCGATAAACTTGAGCGAACATTTTTGGATCGGGGTGATCATTCCCTCCACACGCTTGTCGCATTACAGAAAAAAATCTCTAAAATGAAAAATCAATAATTGTGTAATAGACATAATGACAAATACCGTTGATAATAGTTGTATCATGTTTATTTGTGTATTACTACTTACCTCTAAAGGATCCTGTGATAACGTAGCTGTCATTAAACATTTATATCCACATTCGTTTTCAAGCATGTCCAATATTTGAAGTGTAGCTCGTAAAGTTACTTTCAACCCAATTGAAGTACTTTTTGAAACAGGTATTTTCTGAAATTCCAAAATTGCCTGCAAAAATGTGTGATTTGGATGAGTTTTAATGCTTTTAACCAGACAATCAACTAGTAATTGTACAAATTTATTGGTCTCTATACGTACCCCCGGCGAGATTGAAGTTGACCCTCCTAGCGGCCACGCGATTTGGGCTGACTCGAAGCAGCTTCAGTCGCCAGCGACGAGCCGCTTTGCAGGCTCGCGGTGATGGCTGATTGTGAGTCGTCTGCTACGGTGGTCTGCTCGCTGCGTTCAACCGTTTGACAGCTCTTTCGATCGGCGATGCAATGACTGCAACGATTACTTTTTATTTACAGTACCGAGAGAAATAATTTCGAGTAACAATACGAGTTGTTTTTTTTCCTGGGACATGAGCAGTGCTCAATACGAGTTATCTCTTCTACTGGGATATTAGGAATAATATGAGAAAAATATTAGGCACCATCGGAAAAATAACCTCGAAAAATTTCACGCTGAAATGTTCGATACAAAAACAAAACTTTTTTCGTGGATTATTGACATATTGCAGGTGAATGCCAGGAGTTTGAATAAATTGAACGAAAGCGATGCTAAACATACGGGCCGACGGATGAAAATAAAGATTCCGGGTATATATGTTATAGGAAATTATCCAAAAATTCGTGGGCTTATAACCGTTTGTCCACGTGTCATCCGCGAGATATTTACGCAAGACACCCAGAGCAATGTTTGAGGAACAATATGAGTCGTTCTCTCTTCTCAAATATCAACCACACTATGAAAAATACAAGACACTATTCCGGTTAACACAGACCCGGAATCTTTATTTCCATTCGTCGGCCCGTATGTTTAGCATCGTTTTCGTTCAATTTATTCAAACTCCTGGCATTCACCTGCAATATGTCAATAATCCACGAAAAAAGTTTTGTTTTTGTATCGAACATTTCAGCGTGAAATTTTTCGAGGTTATTTTTCCGATGGTGCCTAATATTTTTGTCATATTATTTCTAATATCCCAGTAGAAGAGATAACTCGTATTGAGCACTGCTTGTGTCCCAGGAAAAAAAAATAACTCGTATTATTCCTCGAAATTACTTCTCTTGGTACTGTAAATAAAAAGTAATCGTCGCAGTCATTGCATCTGTATTTATCTGATCAGATTGCCTCAATCATTGTTGCACGTATAATAAGGCCTACGTATACTATTCGTTATAATAGTAGCAAGAAACTTCATGCATAACCTCACCTGTCACTGCGGAGCTATCGAGTTTACAAGTATAACTTTCAGCAAAGGGATTCAGAAGTCTGAATTTGTTGATTTCAATCATTTATTAACGCTTCGTACTATTACAAGTTTACCGAAAACCAGCCATGGTTATATTATTTAAAAGCCTGAACGTCGTTTCCATAAATATATGCGACTCGTGCCATCGTCGAGTTTTGCGGATTGTGACAGCTGCCAAGGTCTGATGGCAAGGAGGTGATCGTAAAGACATGCGGCCACGGACCTATGAATAGTAGGGACGGAGAGTCAGGGCACGGGGAGAGGCTAGATAGCTAACATCGCAAAGAAAATTGCATCCGAGGTATTTCCGGTAGCCGCCATATTACCTCCCATTCAATGGCGCAATGTTTACCTCCGTCTGTCAATGCAACAACTGTCAATGCGTTTGTTTACAAGCATACACTAAAAAGTGGAAGCATACAAACAACGGAGTGATTGGTTTTGAAGGCGAAAGAATGTTGCATTCCGAGATGTACGAACTCCCGAAAAAGTGGTGTACATTTATTCAAGTTAGTACTGAAATTCTTGTCTCATTTGAAAATTACGTAAGGTTACGATTACGATAATTTTCAATAATTAATCAAACCATAATGACTGAAGATATCTGTTTAAATAATTTCTTATAGGTTCCCATCAGCAAAAGAAGCACTTTTGATCCAGTGGATTGCTGCTGTAAATATGACAAATTTTCACCCGACAAAGTACAGTGTGCTTTGTAGCGAGCACTTTGACGTCTGAGGATTTTTTACAAAGGCCACATAAACAAGGTGTCCGTTTGAAGCAAAATGCAGTGCCTTCAATATTTGATCGAATGACAACAAATGATGTCGAACAAGTGAAGATCGGTTCATCTAATGCTGTTCCGTCAATGGATGTGGATATTGGAGCACCCCCTGCAGAATCGTTTGAAAAGCATGCAGATATTGATTCCTCAGCTAAAAACGTACCACAAGCCAACGAAAACCGAAATATGAATTTGGAGATCATGCAGTCAGTATCTCGAGGCCATTGTACAGACAGCATCAAAAATACCATCCCAATGGAACATGATTATTGTGCGGGCACTAGTAGAAACATTCTAGAAACGGAAGTATTTGGAGCACGTGACTCATTAAACCTACAGCTAACCAAAAAACGTAAAAATATTATGTCAAGTTCTATCATACATACAACAAATCAAGAATTAACTCCGAGAAAAAAGAAAATGAAACGCCAAATCAAAACTCTGCGACAAAAATTAATCCGAAAGGACAAAACAATTCGTTTGCTCAAAGAACTCCTGACAACTTTGAGGTACGACAATCATCGTAATAATGTAACGGGTTAGCGCAAAAAGGGTGTAAGTGAATTTTTCAATGACTCGTGGAATAACGATTTTTCTGAAACACCTCACTTTTATGTTTCGAACAACCAAAATTTCTGTATAATTTTTAATTTTTGTCGCTTGTACCTGTTTTACTCCAACTCTCTCAATAATTGTCTTAAATTGAGGCTATCAGTTTGGTGAAAAAATTGTAAATATCATGAAATAATCAACTTGCGGATAACGTGACTTACCAGAGTGGGCTCCTGTAACAATCTTAAATTTATTGTTGTACAATTAATTTTTTTGTTATTGGATAATATAGGAAGAAAAACTTACTTGATAATGATGCATCTACGATAATAGAACATAATTTCGAGGGTACTACGGCAGAACTTTTTCGCAATGAGATAAAAAAGAGGGCAAAAAACAAAAAAGGTAATCGGTATAGCGACGATATTAAACAACTGGCATTGACACTGCACTATTATTCGCCAAAGGCATATGAATACTGCAGGTATACATGATTACCTCGATCACCACAGTGACAAACATTGACACTTTCTTAGGTTTTCGTTGTAACAAAGATATTTTTCAGAACCTTCCTACAATTGCCACATGCAAGCAGCATAAGGAACTGGACATCTTCTGTCAATGCCGAACCAGGTTTCATGCAAGATGTTTTTGTCGAGATTTCGCAATTTCATTAGAATGTAGAAATTGTAACCTTGTTTTTGACGCGATGGCAATACGGAAACAAATACTATGGGACCCAGTGAATCAAAAGTTTGTTGGAACGTGCGACTATGGTAACGAGTTGAAAATAGAAGGCTCCGAAACTCCAGCAACAGAAGTCCTCGTGTTCATGCTTGTTCCGCTGAATGGACGGTTCAAATGGCCCATTGGCTATTTTTTTATCAATAAGATAAGTGCGGCGATTCAAGCAGAGTTAGTCAAAACTGCTTTAGCTTTGTCTAGTTCTTCCAGTATAAAAGTATGGAGTGTCACCTGTGACGGAGCCTTTACAAACTTGCAAACGATGACAATTCTGGGTTGTGATGTATATAAATCCAGTTATCATGATATCAAATGCTTTTTCAAACATCCAAGCACCGATGGAAAAGTCTATTTTGTACCAGATGCTTGTCATAATTTCAAGCTTGCACGTAACGCACTAGGAGACCTGAAGTGTTTTTATTCACCAAGTGGTATCGTGAAATGGAGTCACATCTCTGACCTTGCTGATTTGCAGAATAACTTCAAGTTGAAGTTGGCTAATAAATTAAGCTCTGCGCATGTTAATTGGAAGGCCAATGTTATGAAAGTTAAATTAGCTGCGCAAACTTTAAGTTCATCAACAGCGGATGCTTTGGAATTTCTACAGCATATTGAAAACGTAAAATTCAGTGATTGCACTGCCACAGTAGAATTTATAAGATCCATTGACCGACGGTTTGATTTCTTGAACTCTAGAAACCCTTTTGCATCAGGGTTCGAGAAACCATTATTTAGGAATAACATTGACTATTTGGAGCCAGTTATTACAGATGAAGTGAAATATTTATTCACTCTAGAAGGGTCTGATAAAAAACCATTGCATTCGTCGCGCAGGAAAATATTCATAATAGGTTTAGCAACCGCAGTGAAGTCCGTTTTCAATATTGCCAGAGAACTGTTGACAGATAGCTCTTCATTCGGATATTTACTAGCATATCGCTCCAGTCAAGATCATTTGGAAATCTTCTTTTCCCAAATCAGAAGAAAAAACACGTGGAATAACAATCCAAATGTTATACAATTTAAAACTATCATGAAGCAGATACTTCTAAAAAACTCAATTAAAGCTTCCGCAGTGGCAAATTGCACGGTTTTTGAAAACAGTGGCTTTAGTGCGGTTGCAAAATTTCGCTGGACACGCAAAAGTGACAAAAATTATGCTGACGAGTACGATGCAGATGCTTCTTCTGATGCAGGCGTACAAACATACGTGGAGCTTAATTTAGGTGACGCTCATATAAGGCAAAATATCTTATATTATATTGCAGGATTTGTGGCAAGAAAGCTCACAAAGAAATTAACATGCGAGGGCTGTATTCAATCGCTCATTTATCACCAGAGTGACCACACGTATGTGCACTCATCCAACAAAAGCGATTTTGTCGATTTCAAAAACCGAGGGGGTTTGGTTCATGCTTCAAACAGCGCTTTCAATATTGTTTCTAAAACAGAAAGTGAATTTCTCATACATACAAACGCATATAATAAGCTCCCAGATGCAAAGACAATCCGCCAAATGATCTGGAGAATCAATAAGCATTTTGCTATGCAGGAGCCATAGACCGCGCGGTCTTACGGGCGGCTTGAATCCTGCATTGAAGGACAGCGATAGTGCCACAGGCATGTCATCTCTCTCGTACAACTTAAGGAGTGGGGACTGCACGACCGGAGGGGAACATGAGAAAGTCTCTATAAGTCTATGCTCCCAACATGATTTCCACAGTTCCTCTGGTCCCCACTCAAGTCCCCACCAGTCATCTCATCAGTCATCGGTGTAGTCGATAAGTGCAGAAACCACTTATGACGCCAAACCCGTAGACACAATTTTCCTTGTTATCGATGCGAAGTTGTCAAAAAGCACTTATCGACTTCTTCCAAATATTTGTAGAAAATTATAAAATTAAAAATGTTTTTCTTCTATAAATAAAAATGGCGTATATTTCTATATTTCCTCCGAAGATTTTTTTATTATGACAAAGTTGGAGATTCTTGTGGATCTACAAAATTTTTGGAATCTAGATTATTTTTAAACTACCAAGTATAATTATCGCGATGCGTATTATTCTTCTAGGAAAATAATATCAGCTCTGAAAAATAATTTGGTTTATTTTCTCGCGGTTTCTATTTTTTCACCGCCAAATAATTATCGCGGTGCGTGTTATCCTTCTAATCTAATATCAGCTCTGAAAAAATTAATTTAAAAAAAAATAAAAAAAAAAGGTAATTGTTTGACCCTATTTTCGGTCATAAAAAATCGAAAAACAAGATTTTTTTACTCTTTTTGACTAGAATTTTGAAAATTAGATATTTGAAATAGTTCTTGCAACTTTCACATACCAAAAAGTCGTATCTTTGATATTTTTGATCAAAATTTTCATGTTCTCATTTTTGAAAAGTTTGAAAATACTTCTTATCGTAAAGTATACTACATGGAAAATGGAGTCATTTAAGAAAAAATATTCGTAATATAAAAATTTTCAAATTTCTAAAAAAAATTTTATTCCATTTTATCAGTACTTCAGTAACAATTTTATATTTGACAATGAGAATAGTATTTAAATTGAAAAAAATACAAACAATAGAGTAAATTAAATGTAATATTTTCGTAAGCATGTATTACAAATTATAATATATGTCTAAAAACATTATCGAAATTCACGATTAAGTGGTGATCGTATAGCGAAGACCATTAGGTTTAAGAAAGAGCCAAATAATTATTGCGGTGTGTACTTTTGTACAGCTATAAGAAGCTAAGGGGTTCGTGATACATAATCGCGTTGATGATCGCTGTTCTTATATCATAGTGATATGTTCATACCGATTGCATCGAATAACATATTTGACAGAGATATAGCCGAGTAACTGAACGAAAGCAACCGCGGAGACTCCGCCTATTCTCACATGTGTGTGCATCAAAGAACCGCCTCTCACCATGCGAGCATCGGACGGCGAGCGTTGACGAAGAGAGTACATGGAAGAAAGTGAAGACAGCTGCCTCTCTGCAATTCTTTCTCTCCTCTCTGACTTCGTGCCGACCGTGTCCACGTGTTAGCGACAAATCAGTCTCTGCTGCACCGCCACGGACTTCGGACGCAGTGGTGAACCTGTCACCGTTTGTACTTGAATTAATTCTATTTTATCACACTGTATTCTATATTTCAGTAATTTCTGTGTCATCACCTGTTTCGGATATACCTCAACATACATTGGATATACCTCGACATATTGTAAGCGATTCCAGATTTTCCTTACCTTAAACTAAATGACCGGACGTAACAACTTGGTGGCTAGTTGCGTTTGCGCGTATTCGGGTTGTGCCGCGCGTAGCAGGGATAATGTTCCGGGGGTACGGTTTTACCGATTGCCTTCAAGCTTAAATCCCGCGTTCGCGTTAAAATGGTTGGTCAACAGCGGCAATGCTGATCTTGCCGAAGCATCTGCCGAGCAGTTAGATTGACTGCGAATATGCAATCAGCATTTCTCCCGAGATGCGATCTTCCCCAGCGGCCGCTTGTGTCGTGGAGCCGTCCCCAATCCTTGTGGACCACGAGTGGTACGAGCCGATTCACCCCCTGCACGCGCCGGTGATCGCGACGCGTGGAGAGCCCAGCGGAGATATTTTAAACACCAGATCGCGATTAGGGACAAGGAAATCGTGGAATTCAGGCAAAGTAATGCTGCGCTGAGGGGGAATTTAAAAATATGTAGAATGTCGTTGTCTCGTCAAACCGCTAAGATGCAGGCGGGTGATAATATATCAGCTGCAAACCTCGCTTGTGCACTGTTCCGACGAGTGAAAGGATTTCTCTTCACCTTTTTGTGCATGCAGCTTTTCCATAAAAAAAATTCGCAATATTCTTCGGACGAGAAAGATTTGGCTATGGCAATGCATTATACATCGCCCAGACTCTACGCCAAACTCCGAGAGCGGTTCGGATTCGTGTTACCTTCTATTTCTGTCTCGAAATTATGGTTCGGTCATATCAAACTCTGGCCAGGCGTTTGTCCCACGATTTTTGAATGCATCTCAAAAAAAGTCGCTTGCATGGAACCAAACGAACAGAAATGCGTCCTTCTTTTCGATGAAGTGAAGATTAAGAAAGGTTTCGAATATAACGAAGCACGCCAGAAGGTTGAGGGTTTCCAGGACCTAGGTAGCTTAGGGAATTCCGATGGAGTAGCCACGAGTGCTCTCGTTTTCATGGTCCGGGGCTTGCTGCATAATTGGAAGCAGCCTACTGGGTTTTTCTTGACAGAGGGTTCGATTCCTAACGAGACTCTGTCGGTCATCGTTGATTAGATGCTGGACGAGGTCATGGCAACCGAATTAGATGTTCGAGCTATAGTCTGTGACCAGGGTCCTAATAATCAAAGCGTTATTAGCAAGCGGATATCGTCTATAGATCAGCCGTACTTTACACACAATGGTAAAAAAGTATATGCCCTGTTCAACGTGCCCCACCTCTTCAAGAATTTTCGTAATCAGCTCTTGGTCCACGATATCGAGTTTGACGAAGGTCGAATAGCTTCTTGGGGGGACCTGCGGAAGCTGTGGGAACTCGAAAAAAATCAAGCGACCAGAGCGGCAGTGAAATTGTCCGAGAAACACGTGAATCCAGGGCTCTTTCAGAGAATGAACTGTCGTCTCGCATTGCAAGTATTCAGCAACCGAGTATCCGCGGCTATGCAGACTGCTGCAACGACGCAATGCATCGACACCCCTACCGTGATGAATACAGCGGCATTTATCAGGATTTTGAATGATACCTTTGACCACCTCAACAGTCGAGTTCCGAACGATGCAAAACCTAACCGCTGTGCGTTATCGGAGCAGCGTCCCGAAATCCAGGAATATTTAGAAAACGTACTTGTGGAATCTGCGAAATGGCGGACACTGTCGGTACCTAAACCATCAACATGTTCGCGGCTCTTCGGAGTTGTTACGAACATGTCGCGGCTCGCGTCTCTTTCGGGAGGTGATCGAGTTGATCGACGATGTGGGAGACATTGTCAATAGCCTCCTCGTGGCGTCTCCTGGAAATGCTCTTCATGAGTAGCTAATAATTGACGATTGTAATTTTCTGGTATGCCATTAATTTCCATTTCCTTTTTTTAGTGAATTTCACACTCGAGATCATGCGAAAAATTAACATGGGTGTTCGATGCAGGTGATGGCAAACGTTTGAATTCGCTATATATAGAATATTTTCACAACAGATGGTTCGGTGTCGTTGTTTTGTTTATTCCTAACTGTATTAACTATGCGAGATGTCATATTTGAATTTAATCCTACAACTTATGAATCCTCCTACGCAACAGGCAAATATATGAATTCATAGTAGACTGTGCCAAGTAAAACGATTTTTTTTCCGGTCCCATATGAAAATTTCGTTGTCTATCACAAAAAAAAAAATTGTGTCAAAATTCCAGCTGGTTATTTTCATTTTTCAGTTAGCGCTCCCGTCGATAAGAATTCGTCATGAAAAACAAAATTTCATCAATTATTCAGTATAAAACAGATGAAAGAAAATACCATTGGAATTAAATTCTCTACAAAGATTTCAATCGAACTTCTCTCGGTATTTTATTATTATGAACAATAAAAGTTTCTATCAGAAAAGTAAGAACTTTTCGTATTTAGTATTAGTCATCAAATAATTATTATAAACAATATTTGATAACGGAATGGTTAAATGTGAAAACGGTAAAAATTAAGAGAAAATATTATTACAAAAGTAGTTAATATTAATAGCTCAATTAATTCATTTGTTTCAGACATAAAAATTGTTTTTTTAGATCATAAAGTTGTCTAAAAAATTTAAATCAGTGACTTTTCTCGATAAAATAATTACTTTTCAAGTGTTCAACTGTAAATAAAATTATACATTCTGTAGAACAATTAAGTTCTATTACCTCTAGAAAAAAAGGGGCGGATATTTTAATTCGGTCGAAAGTTAACTTCGTTGATAATTTAATTTCCTACAAAGTCATAGCATGTTTTTTTTTTATCTCTTATATCCGCCTTTTATTTTATAAAGTTGGGTTATTTCTTCATGTATTTTGATTTGGAACGTTCTTTCATTCAAGTATGATTTAACGATTTTATGCAAAATTTTCGCTGAAAAGCTTTAAACTTTCTTTAATGAATCCTCATACCAAACTTTATCAGAAGCTTGCGCAACGCCTAGGGATATTGCATTACATGGATATTTTGATTTTTTTTGGCTTGTTTGATTTTACGTACAACTCTATTAACTTGTTCAATAGTGCCGTGTTCTTTTCGAAAACCAAATTGTTGTAGAGGTATTAGATTGTTATTTTCAGTAATAAGATGAAGTTTTTCCAAGATTACTATTTCGTATATTTGCGAATGGATTGGGAGAAGACTGATTGGCCTATATGACGTTGCAAGTTCTGGTTTTTTACCTGTTTTATTGATGAATATTATTTCAGCTATTTTGCATTGTTTTGGCAAGTAGCTTACAATCAATCGTAATACCGAATTCATTATTATGATAATAAATCCAACTGCTTACAATTAGATGGGTAATTCCTTCACGAGTTTACCATTATTCCATGATATCCCGTTTTTTTTTTAGGTATCAATTTTTTGATCTCTTGGGATATTTTTTGAACTTTTACATTGAAACTCTGAATAAAAAATGAAAATAATCGGCTCAAATTTTGACACAACTTTTTTTTTGTGATAGACAACGTGATTTTTGTATGGGATCGAAGAAAAAAAATATTCGTTTTATTTGGCACAGGCTAATTTATAGGTTATTCGTTTGTTCTTAAACGACTCTGCGATGCGTTTTTGGATGAATGTCAAGTGCTTACTGGAAACTTTTTGCCTTTGAATAGAAATTGTGCTCTTCAAATGAAAGATTTGCCCATCATAACCGGGAACGCGGCTCGATGAACTCATGAATGATTTCATGTTCGATAAATTAAAATATTTCTTTCCATAATAATTTTCCAGTTTTTCGTTTATGTATTTGTTTTCATACACAATTAGATATAGGGACGTATTATGCGTGTTGCTGTTCCAGCCGGATTTTGAATTCTGACCAACCCTTAGTAATAACTGCAGCAGATCAGAAGACGCAAATGCTACATATCTTTCTAATGATACATGAGTATTAGTGTCGGAATATATAGGTGTGATGTTTTCACTGAAATGTGAATTAACCGGCCGCCTCGTAGCCGGCCACGCTACTGCGAGAAAATAATTATAGGTGTAGGTTATCAAATGAATACGTACGCAAGGCTACTTATGTAATTGGCCCATTCCACGCGAAAAAGATCAGTCAGGTTTCAGATATTTTTTTAATTTTGCACATAGATAGTCCTCGGGGAGTTAGATTTTTGTACCAAAGGATAAACCCATTGTTGCAAAATTGACCGAGATATTTGCAATTGAAAATTTGAGCAAGGTTTAGTTAGAAAATCAATAACTCTGGTAATAATAAGGCTATCAGGTTTCAAAAACTCTCATTCTACGCGGAAAGTTCTAAGCTTTTCAAATAAAAATAGAAAGTCGTAAAAAATTGTCATCTGTTACGAGCTCCGTAACTTCACACTCGTAGTGTCTGCGCATCAATCTCTCATTTATATCTTTTATTGATAACGTTTCATAGAACTATTTGCGATGCGCAGATTCTACGTAAGTGACCTCTTGACTCTTCTCAAATATCTTACCTCTGCACCATAGCTCCACTTCTTGTTACAAAACATTCACTATATATACACGCCCATATCCCAATTCATGTTCTCATTGTCTCATCTTCATTCTTTCATTCTTCTCTCAACCTCTCAACTGAAAGCAGCTCTCTATTAAAAGTTGGAATACCCAAATAAAGTGTCAATCCATTCATATGAATATAATCATTATTCGTAATTATTCCACTTCAATCCTGAAATCCAAACCATCATCATCCCGGTTGCTCCTAAGCGTAAAACGAAGAAGAACCCATTTTGAACAACAAATTCGGAACGATTCTTAGCCGCTCGGGGGTCTTTCGAAAACCGTTCATAACAACTGGTGGCAGCCGTGTTTCTTCGTTTCCCGGTTTCATCAAAAATCTACAAACCGTTCATAACAACTGGTGACAGCGGTGTTTCTTTGTTTCCCGGTTTCATAAAAAATCTACAAGCCATCCATTACAACTAGTAACAGTGAAAAATTATCTATTCCAAATTCGGAATAATAAAAATCTACGCATGAAATAACAATCATCAATATCTACAATTTCTAATTAATTAAATAATTGTGATAAAAAGACACAATTCATCGACCTATCTACTGGAAGTAGAAAGAAAAAGAATAAAGTAACCATAATTCTGCAAACACCAATCTTAAAGGAAGAAAGAAGAAGAGAAACAAATTAAAAATCCAGCAAAAGTAAAAATTGCTAATATCATCAATTCCTCAAAGGCGCCTTGCCCCACAAAGATTCAACTGAATCCCACAAACAGCAATCTTGCTGCTACGAGGTCCGTATTCCAGTTCCACTATTCTTCACGACTACGGTAATATCTTCGCACCATCACCATACCAACCTCAAAATCATCCACCATCGTAATCATTCATCGCCATTCATCGACACTGCATACCAGAATTATGTTACCAATCATTCTTATTGTCATCTGCTCGTAAGTAACAATATTTCTAAAAACACATTACCACTTTGCGAAAACCCAAACACACATGGAATAAAATGGATCCTCCAAGAGAATCTGAAGCTCAATCGCAATCACAAACCGACTTCTGGTCCGTAAAAGATGTGTTAAATACGATCCCATATTTCGATGGAGAAACTCTTAAAGTTAAAAGTTTCATGAGGAGCTGTCGTAATGCGGAAACACTTATTAAACCAAGTGATAAGCCGATCCTCACAAGAATGATAAGAGGAAAAATTTTTGGTACAGCAGAAGCATATTTAGGAGATAAAGAATTTGATGATATTGAAAACTTATTCAAAACTTTAAAACAAGCTTTCGAGCCATCCAAAACGTGTTTTGATTGGCAATGCGAATTAGATAAAATCCAACAAAAATCAGATGAAGCTGTTTTAAAATATATTGTCAGGGTAAAAAGCATTCTGGACAACATTATAGAACTAACTCAGAACTCACAAGATAAAACATATGTTGATGGTGTGATAGCAATGTTAAAAAAAAATGCTTTACTATGTTTTGTTAGAGGTTTAATCCCGGAAATTGAACAGAGTCGCTAGTATACGACCCACTACGCTCAAAATTGTAATTGATACAGCTATCAGTGAAGAGAAAGAACTTATAAGACGAAATAATAACAAATTACACAGATATAGCCCCAAGGAATTACCGAAAACTGTAACAAATCACCAATATACTCGGGACATTTTAAGATTTACGTTCTGTAATAAATCAGGACACACTATTAACAACTGTCATTTGAAAAATAAAAGGTTATCCTGTACGTATTGTCGAAGAGCGGGTCACTCAAATTTTCAGTGCAGAAATCAGACATACCAACAACAACAAACAAATCAAATATTCCAAGGTTCATTTTGCAATTATTGCAAGAAACAGGGTCATGTCATTAACGATTGTAGGAAACGAGCGTACAATAATTCGTAAAACAAATCACAAACAAATGCTCCTTCAAACTCCAATCCTATTCAACGGGAGAACGCGCCGGTGAATGAAACGAATACTCAGCGTTCAATGATTCACTAACAATTTTAAATGCATCTTCACAATCAAAGATAACAATTCAACCAACCATCACATTAAACATTCCCGAGCTCAAAAATGAGGCAACCCTTGTTATAGACCCAGGATCAGATGTTGATATTATAAAAGAGAATTGCTTTCTGAATAGCACGCAATTTGACAAAACAAAAATGATTGAAAATCCACAAAATTCACCAATAGTGTATAGAGAAACCATTACTATTTCACCTAGAACAGCGCAAGTAATTCCATTAAAAATCAGAAACAAGGAGGTGGATCAAGGTTATGTAGAATGTGTTAATTTGGGTGATCAAATTCACTGTGGACAAGCTCTGCTTACGAATAGAAACGGAGTAGCATGTATTTACGCAATGAACTCAAATGAATCAGCTGTGACTATAACTGTGCCAACAGTAACCCTACACCGGGTTGATGAATCTGCAAATACACCCAATTATAAAAGACCTCCGGAACAACCAAGAAGTATGGTTAATGGAACAAAAACTGATATCTTGCAATCAAAGAATACTATCATTTACTTCATTCCTAAGCATTTTCATGTAATACGAGGAATATCGAGTAAAATCTTAAATAGGTTCAATATTAATGAATACAAATTACTTAAGTATATCAAAAATGGAACAAACGGGAATGCTATTAAAGACTTTGATCAAGAAACAGGCTAAATAATATATCACTCACTTATAATGGATACATATTATGATGAATTGAATAGTGAAACCGCCTAAAAATGCATAGAATCATTAAAAAAAGATGTTTTGGATACTAATGTCAAAGACATATCAATTCCAAATCAAAAAAGCGAATTAGGAGAAGAAAAATGGAATTCTATTTTGCGTATAATACAAAACACATTTTTAAATACAAATATCACAATTACAATACACCATTCAAATCCTCAAACATCAGACGAAATAATACAAGACAGTCACACCATTTTCAGCATAGTAGATTCAACAAACCCTCATAATCACACCACGTACTCACAAAACTATTCGTCAGAAAGGTTAAAAATCCTCAAGGACATGTTGAACCTCGATCATCTTAATAACGAAGAGAAGGAATCTATAATTTTATTGACTCGAGAATACAATCATTTGTTTTTTCTGCCAAATTACAAATTACCAAGCACAACAATTATTCAGCATCCTATTCTAACAATTGATTCGATACCCATCAACGTAAAACAATACAGATATCCAGCTGTTCATAAACACGAAATACAAACCCAAATCACAAATTTACTTGACAAGATATTATCAAACCTTCAACATCTCCTTACAACTCTCCGTTATGGATTGTTCCCAAAAAACCCGATGCCCAAGGAAATAAAAAATGGAGAATGGTTATAGACTTCCGAAAACTAAATGAAAAAACTATAGGTGATGCCTATCCTTTACCTAATATAAGCGACATACTTGACCAATTAGGACATGCAAAGTATTTCTCAACATTTGATCTGGCCTCAGGATTCCATCAAATCTCAATGCATCCGTCCGATGCTCATAAAACTGCTTTTTCAACCCCGCAAGGCCATTATGAGTACAAAAGAATGCCGTTTGGTCTCAAAAATGCTCCTTCTACATTCCAAAGGCTTATGGACCAAGTATTATCAGGTTTGGAAGGAAATATAGCTTTTGTATATTTAGATGACATTGTGATATACGCACGATCCGTAGAACACGAAATAAAATTTAGAAAGCTAATGAATCAATTACAAAAAGCAAATTTGACATTACAAACTGAAAAGTGCGAATTCTTGAGAAAAGAAGTTGCTTACCTTGGTCATATTATTACAAAAGATGGTGTTAAGCCAAATCCTGATAAAATATCAGCAGTAAAATCTTACCCAGCTCCAACTACAGCTAAACAAATCAAACAATTCTTAGGGTTAAGCGGATATTATCGACGGTTTATCGAGAATTTCTCAAAAATTTCGAGACCTCTCACAGTGCTTTTAAAGAAGAATAACAAATTCATTTGGACCTCTGAACAACAGTTCGCTTTCGAAACTTTACGGGAGTTATTATGTAATCCTCCGATCCTTCAATATCCAAAATTTGATGAGCCATTCATCTTAACTACTGATGCATCCAAATTCGCAATTGGAGCCGTACTAAGCCAGGGTCAAATTGACAAAGATCTACCCATTGCCTACACATCACGCACACTCAATAACGCTGAAATAAATTACTCAGTAATCGAAAAAGAATTACTTGCAATAGTTTATGCGGTACACCATTTTAGATCTTACCTATATGGACAGAAATTCACACTTGTAACCGACCATAAACCTCTAATCTGGGTACATAGTGTCAAAGATCCTACTTCGAGATTGCTAAGGTGGGGATTTAAATTAGAAGAATATGATTATGATGTAGTCTATAAAAAAGGAACAATTAACTCTAATGCTGATGCATTATCACGAAATCCTCCGACTGAAAACGTTAAAATATTACCAATTAATATCAAACGAAAGCGCAACTCAGACACAACACATAACGATGAAAATACAAAACGCAAAAAAGAAGCACATCAATTCCCAACACGTCCTCGACCATCATCAGATTACACAGCTAATCCTGCCCCCTTGAAAATTCATAAACAAGCATTTGATTCAAGCAGTTCTTTTTCAAACTCTACAGACTCCTCTGTAGACAATATACCATTGGCAAAAAGAGTAACTGATACGTTAAATCCGGTGCAACTTGGAATAAGTGAATCACCTGCCGATATATCAATCGATGATATACCATTGGCACAAAGAATACTTGAGCCATTACAGACTAATTCTACCACTGACTCTGAAAGCGAGAAATCAAATATCACAGTACAACAACCTATATCCATTTCAAAATCGCATCACTCAGATAAAATTTTGGGGACCAATAACAAAAGATTATCTAGAAAACCCAAGAAACACAAATATAATTCGCGTTCACGACAACGTACAAAACCAAATGTTGCAATGAACACTGCATCATCAGATAGTGATACATCTGATAACTCATTATCCACTAATCCACGTAAGAGAAAATTGATTAAAAATCGAAATCTAACTCTGACTTTGACAAACTAGAAAAAGATATAAAAACAAATACGGAATACAAACAATTTTTATTAGATCATGAATTGGGAGTCATACCAACAAACCATAATATCGTGGAAGTTAATAGAGATATTTTCACAAATAATGATAATATGGGCACACTGTATACCAGCTGATTGTCTGATAGGTCGCGGTATAGCAAAGGAAATGGTACAAACCCGTGTAGAAATCGTTGGACGGCAGACGTTCGGACAAATTGGGCCACAGTCGGACCGATACTGGCGTTGAGACATATCGGCTGAACATAACTAAATTCAGTTGGCCCAGGAGTGGTACGAACTCGGGTATAGGTTTCGCGGTGGACCCTTAGCGAGCTATTTCGGCACAACGTCGGTCCCAGCTTGTAAAACGTTACATTGGCTGGCTCGCAGCAAACAACTCCGGACCAACGTTGGTTTGGAATTATCAGCCGTCAGACCGGTCAGTTCCCGGCGAGCTACTACGGTCCAACGTTGGCCTGCAATCGTCAGCCATCCCGACGGTTACATTGGCTGGCTCGCGGCAAACAACTTCGGACCAACGTTGGTTTGGAATTGTCAGCCGTCAGACCGGTCAGTTCTCGGCAAGTTACCACGGTACAACGTTGGTCTGAAATCGTCAGCCATCCCAACGGTGACATTGGCTGGCTCGCGGCAAATAACTTCGGACCAACGTAGGTTTGGGTGCATAATCATTGAAAATTTGGGTTCGCGAATATCCTTCCAGGAAGAGATTGTAATTAACAATAAAGCGTACATGAAGACTTCGTATATAAAACTAGGTAATTTTATTATTATTTATTTGATAAATCGCATGTGCTAGGGTGATATTCATCATAAAAAAAGGGGAAGCAGTAATTGTGTTTGCACCTTGCACACGTTATAAACGCTGCATTTTTACAGTTACATGGTGTTTTCAAAGTATCCATAGAAAAACAAACTTGGTTGACGTTCATAAAAGATTCTCTGTCATCGGAAAGTTTGGCTGCAAACCACGCGTAGCACAACATGTCGTTGAAAATTGGCGAAGATAGCTGATGATGTACGATGGAATGAATTTTTATACACTTTCTGCTTTTTGTAGAAATATGAGTGAATACGACATATTAGACATTATTTCATTTTATTTGCGACGTAAATAACGTAAAAATGGAAAAAAACGAAAAAAAAAGTCCACGTAAGTAGAATCGAACCCACGACCCTCGTACTATGAATCCGAACGCTTGCCGCTGCGCTAACCGCTACTTGTCTTAAACATTAACTCAAAAGGCTTTTCCACTACCCATAAAATGTTTAAACAATAATATCTGCAAAACGCTTGGCTATCTAGCGCTATCGCTTGGCTCACTTTTAGTTCTAGTCGAGCCCTACATATACTGTAAATTTAGTCGAAATCGGTGATGACGAGTTGGCGGGTTCCCCTTTGAAATCGTCAGCCATCCCGACGGTGACATTGGCTGGCTCGCGGCAAACAACTTCGGACCAACGTTGGTTTGGAATTATCAGCCGTTGGGCTGGCCAGCTCGTGGCAAGCCAATCACGGCCCAGCGTACAAAACAATAAAAACGGAGTTCTGTAACTTTTCATCGTTTAAGTTCTTTCACACCACGAGGCTTGCGTTGGAATTCCGCTGGAACGTATTGCCGCAAATTTTCAAGCCGCCTTGAAATCAGCACACAAATCTTTAAACTGATTCGAAATCGGTTGCCACCAAACACCTATTTGAAGAGAAGGTTCTTCATGACTCCACAATAAAGTAAATGCATTGGGTCCAAAATAAATTGCGAAACTAGTCCAAACCCAGGAACACTTTCAAGTGGTGAATTTCCAACGTGGTGAATTTCCAAATTTCCAATCGGGAGGGTGGGGGAGTTATTCGCAAGTCTTACCCCGTGCTGCTTTCGGCAAGCCGCTTTCGCCCAGCGTTGGTTCGAAATTATCTGCCGTTAGACTGGCCAGCTCGTGGCAAACCATCACGGCCCAGCGTTGGTTCGAAATCGTTAGTAGTTGCAATGGTTGCTATGCATCGGCCACCTCGGTCTGACTTCAGTTCCGAATTGTCAACCATATTATTGCATCAGTCTGCCCTTAGCAAGCATTGCGCGTTGTTCGTCATATTGAATTCGTATTGCTCGTATTGCTCGTTCGTCATATCGTATTGAAGGGTGCTATCACGATCATGAATCGACTCTCGCAATCATATTATCGCGTGAAAAAACATCGTATATTTAAAAATTTATCCCATTCGGAGGATTTGCAAGCCGTCGATGCAACACTTCTAGACAATCAGGGTGTCAGTTCTGGTGATTGTGTTCGTGAAATCAGTGTTGCCTCTTGTTCCATGTCCCGTGATTCTGAATCGTTGGTGATTGACAAAGATTTTCTCCAAGAATTACCGGGAGATAGCGACGAAGAAAGTTGTCCAGGTTCACCTACTAATAGTGACGAGCTTTCTAAAACAGAGCCACAGAAAGAGATCCAGGCTCCTGTGTCGAGGCCATTCAATATCACGGAAAAGCTCCGTCAATGGGCCGTGAAGCATATGGATACCCTGACCCATAGTACAATTTCAGACTTGTTGGTGTTATTGAGGAGTGAAGGTCATTCAGAACTGCCAAAATCCGCAGTTACTTTGCTTCGTACTGAAAGTTCCGTCACTCCAGCTATACTTCCCACATCTAAGGGCTCGTGTGGTGAATTCGTGTATTTTGGCATCCAGCGAAGACTCTGTGAAATTTTACATTCTGATGAGTTCACGGACGATAGCATTGAACTCATTTTCAATATAGACGGTTTATCGGTTTACAAAAGTTCCACGATAGAATTCTGGCCAATCTTGTGCATGCTGTATAACAAGAATTATGATTGTAAACCTTTCGTTGTGGCTCTTTACTGTGGAGATTCTAAGCCGGCCGATGTGGGAGAATTCTTGAAAAATTTTGTTACTGAATTAACCTTTCTAGTTCAGAATGGACTTGAGAAAAACAACAAGCTCATTAACGTGTCCGTAAAAGGTTTTGTGTGCGATACGCCTGCACGAGCCTTCTTGAAATGCACCAAAGGTCACGGAGGATTTTATGCGTGCGAAAGGTGCGAGATAAAAGGTAAAACCGTAAACGGTAGACGTATATATGGAAATACCAGCAGTCCACTGCGAACCGACGATTCGTTTCAGCAGAAACGCCAAGCAGAGCACCACGTTGGAAATTCACCACTTGAAAGTGTTCCTGGGTTTGGACTAGTTTCACAATTTATTTTGGACCCAATGCATTTAGATTTGTGTGCTGATTTCAAGGCGGCTTGAAAATTTGCGGCAATACGTTCCAGTGGAATTCCAACGCAAGCCTCGTGGTTTGAAAGAACTCAAGCGATGGAAAGCTACCGAATCTCGTTTTTGTCTTTTGTACGCCGGCCCAATTATTTTGAAGGGTTTACTACCATGGAAACTATACAACCACTTTTTGCTCCTTTTTTCGGCTGTTCGGATATTGTCCCACCCTATATTAGTCCGCACACAAACTGAAAAGGCTCGGATTTTTTTAGAAAAATTTTTCGATCTTGCACCACACATTTATGGAAGCGACGTGCAAGTCATGAACATACACAACCTGATACATTTAACCGACGACGCAGAAAGAATGCAATCTCCATTGGATGATTTCTCGGCATTGCCTTTCGAGAACTATTTGGGTAAACTTAAGAAATTAATCAGAACACCAAACAAACCCTAAGCGCAGGTGTGTCGACGACTTTCAGAGTTGGACTCGGTAGTCGGATGTAACATCAGACGATATCCTCCGACGTGTATTTCTCTGAACGATGTATTAGTGTGTAGTGAAAATGAGAACACATTAAAAAGAGTGCGAGTGAAGAAAATGGACTTGACCTGTAAATCGCCGGATAATCTAGCCATTCTCAATTGCGGTATAGCTGTGGAGATTGAAAATATCGTACACATAAATGGTGATGATAATAACGCGGAACAAACATTTATTGAGGGACATCGACGATATTTTACCGGAGATTTGTTTTCTTATCCTCTGAAATCTTCGGAGGTAGGACTCCACGAACTTGGTCGTCGTTCAAGTCGCCTTTCACGCTACCCTGTAGCTGAAATATCGCAGAAGTTAGTTAAACTGCAAGTAAAACCAAGTGCTGAGTATGTAATTACTATGCTTCATGCATAACATACCAGACTGTCATCAAAATTCATATTAATACCTGAATATATACTCAAGTGCAACTGTGCAAAAAAAAAGGCATTATGTTAGAATTAATTTTGGTTTATAGGAGACTTAGTTACAAAAACTCAAAATATGTTTTTTGTTCATTTATTTTTGTTAAGTCGATAAATTATTGAGTTGCAGCTTTGGTCAAAAGTTTCATTTTTTCATCGATTAATAGGGTTTAAAAAAGAGTCCAAGTAGTTTTATTGTATCTTGAATAGTTAAGAAGATATTCGCGTTGTTAAGTCTTGAACATTTTTTTGTCGTAATATTGTTATAAATGATAGCAAAAAGTAAGTAAATAATTGAGGTAGAGCTTCGGTCAAAAGCTTATTTCATTCCTTATCTATCGAAGAATGAAAAAGACCTGAAGTATTGTAGTCGTATATTCGATAGTTTATAAGTTATTTGAATATTAATGATGAAAAACTCGAAAAAAACTACAAATTTAAATGTGAGTAAATATTGAAAAATTCATAAAAAATAGGAAAAAAATCTTTTCGCATCAACAAACGATGCATGATTGTTTTTTTAAAAATTGTTTCATATTAAAAAAAAAAACGCGGAAATATATTTGTTAATAACGAATTCTTTATTAAATAAATAAATGAGAAATGGACCAAAATTTTTTTTTTTCTCGAATATGAAAGAGCAATAGAAACGATGATTTCTAAAAGAAGAATGGTTCCTCGATATTAATATTTAACGTCAAAAGAAAATTGTTGATTAACCAATGCGATTTTAAGCAATAAATAATTTTTTTTTGAAAACCATTTTTTCTTTAAAAATCATTATCTCATCAGTGATTAGATTGCCAAAAAAATGTTGAATTATCTTGTAAACAATGCATTTGTTCATAACATATTTTCAATGAAAAATTAAAAGAAATTATTTTTGTATAGATTTTGATAATAAGAATACGAAATAGTCGTAGTATTTGAGAAAAAATAATTTCTCACCCATCTTATTTGCGATTCGAATTTTACAATGCCGTATATTGTTCATAAAAAAGTGGGAAATCCAAATTTTTCAATTTTTTCAACGGGCATCTCTTCTGAAGCCTTTAGAGAATAGCTCCAAGCATTGAAAAAAATCTCAGATTCTCAGTTCAACAATTATCAGGGTTTTTATGTTAATTTGCAGCTTGTAAAAAAAACTTGATCAACAAAAGCATGTCTAATTGAAAAATTGGGGAAAATATTTTTTCCCAACGGATTATTATTTATTCAAGTATCCAAAAGGTATGTAAATTTTTTCATCTCTTAATGTCCATATTTAATGGATTAAAATAATTTTTTTTGGTCTAAGTTTCCGAATCGGTCGGCGCGTGCGGAACTGCACTTTACCCGTTTCTAGCCCTATTTTCACCTTAAAATTAAAATTATAAATAATGGCAGTGGAGTTTCGGGAAGTAGGATTTTTTTCGGAAATTTCCTGCTCTCTATGGATTTTCTTCAAATTTTCGATATTTGCAATAGTTCTTGAGTTATTCGCAAAAAACCATACCTCGCTTTTTTCACTAAATTCTTGATAACTTTTGCAATCCGAATCGAATGACAGATGGATGATAATTTTCGGCGTTCGTCCAAAATATTTTTTTTTCAAAAGTTACAAGATATTAAGTTTTTTGCAAAATGAGCGCCCGATAAGCTTCAAGATTTAATATCTTCGGTTCTATTTGTTGTAGAAGGATGTTCGATAGCGCATTTTAAAGGTGGAAGAATGAGCTTTTAGACAAAATTTTGTTCACCCGGAAATCATCGCAAATTCCAATTGTTATTAACAAATTAAATGTTTAATGATTTTTCACCATGGAAAGAGCCATTTTTAAAATTCTCAAAAAAATATTTTCGGATACCTTATTTAATTCTGAATAGAGAAGATTTTTCTTTTTCATGGAGGTTTGATGGAGTCTATTTTTTATTGAATTAATTATCAGTCGCTGCGTCGCGCCGCGCCAAATTGCACCGCTCGCGACTCAAGGCGTAGCGCCCGAGTGGGATCCGAATGGTGCCGAAGTGAACGAGGCGCTTAACTTAAAAAAATTTTGAAACAATTTTTAAAAAATAATTCTTGTTAATATTCATATTTAAAGGCTGCTCATCTTATTCTTGCCTTTGCACCGATTTCAAAAAAGTTTAATATAACTGCATACACATATAGGGAATAGACGACCGATATCGGACCGGAAGTTACTTTTAATGACCGAAATTCAATTTCAGTTTTTTCAGTATTCTTTGAAAAATATGGCAATGTGTTTTCCTTATAGTTGAATCTCAAATAACTTCTATGGCCTCTACTCCGCAACACCGAAAAAAAAATTTGATTGTGCCATCCTCGGTGAGTCCCCGGGTACTCCAAGTACCGAAAATCAAATCTTACGCGAAGCCCAGGATTCTTCATACGGAAACCCTGATTTCTGCAGAGCCGTTGTCGCCATCCTGCGCCGACCATATCCAGGTAAAACCACCATCGGTGGTGACATTGCAGGAGGGGAGGTCGCATAGCGCGTCAGTTGCAGGTATTATTGTTTGATGCTAATCGTTCAGGAATAAATATAAAGCTTGGGATTAGTGAATATTGCAGTAACTTATTGATAACCATCAATTTATTGTTGCTATTTGAAGCTTTACCAGAGAACCTTACGGCTGCGCTGGAAACGATGATCAATAAAAAATTTCAAGCTCTGCAGAGGAGTCTCACTTTTGATTTAAACAGAAGATTTGACGAACTCGTGGCGCTTATCAAAGAGGGTCGCAGCGATGGAGTGACACTACCAATCGCCGATGTGGGGCAAAAATTAGGAGTTGTATTCCCATTCGCACCTTAAAGGAATTCACCGAATTCGATACTGAAATAGCTACCAACGACGCTAAACGAGCAATGATGGTACGCATTGAAAAATTCGGACAAAATGAGAATCCTGTATTCAAAACATTATAGAATCACTAATTTATTTACTTAATCGGATTTTATTCCCATGATAGATAACCCTTATGTCGTCGTGGTGTTCGCCGATCAGTGCCAACCATGCTGTTGCGAGCATTCTTGGTCGGCTGCTGATTAAGGAAATTCAATTACTATACAGCGGGAACGGCGCGCATGAAAAGTTTGGCGGGAAAAAAAACTTTTCGGCTACGCAAAGTTTCAAATGCCTTAGCCTTAGGGCAATGGATGCGGATCCATTGACGAAGTAAGGAGGGTAGCGTCGAGCAGAGGATCGCAACGGAGGTCGCAAAAAACGTGCATCGAATAAATTGGCCCAAGCTGTGGATGACCCATCAGGTGTTGCGGAACCAGTCCCTTCCACCTCGCTTACTCAGCCATAAGAAGAAAAAGACGACCTTACCATAAATAAACAGTTTTCGAATTTTTTTCCTGTATCTTTTTACCCCATATGTTCTACATGTCCCGGTACCTTCTGTTTCTTTATTCTCCATCTCACAGATTTCGGCCTTCAAGTGTCTCGCTTCGTAGATTTTGGCGTCTGAATCCTCTTCTTCGTATATTTCAGAATCCAGGTCCTCCGCTCCACAGATTTCTTCATCTATCGTGATTCGCAGCACCTGATTAGACATCCCCCAGCTTGGGAGGTAAATTTGCCTGTTGCACGTTTTTTCGACCGCCATCGTGATCGTCTGCTCTGGCAACCCATTTTGAAGCAATCCTCCGTACTTCGTCCATGGAACCGCACCCATCGTTTCCAAATCTGTGAATTATTAGGGGAAGGCGGGGCAAAACCGGGTACGGAATGCGCGCCCGTGTAGGAAAAAACAACCGGCCTAACATCGGCCCATCATTGGTGGCCAGTGACTGATTGTCGACCCGTGATTGGCAGCCAGTGTCGGTTGGTCATTGAAATGATAACGCCGAGTTGTATTGGGCCAACAAAGGCCGGAGGATACCCAGCCGTTCCTGGCAGCCGATATCGGTCCCAGATAGTACTTACTGACGAGCCAATGTTGGAAATGATGTTCGGCCAAGAATGGTAGCCAACATCGGGTAGTCATTGAAATGATAACGCCGAGTTGCATTGGGCCAATAAAGGCCGGAGGATACCCAGCCGTTCCTGGCAGCCGATATCGGTCCCAGATAGTACTTACTGACGAGCCAATGTTGGAAATGATGTTCGGCCAAGAATGGTAGCCAACATCGGGTAGTCATCGAAATGATAACGCTGAGTTGCATTGGGCCAATGCAGAAGAAAATCATTGGACCATTATAGGTACCCGCTATCGGTTCTAGACTGGTCTTACTAGCGAACCAATGTTGGCGATGACGTTGAGCCAAGAGTGGCAACCAGAATCGCGTGGCCACCAGAATGATAATGGCATGTTGTATCGGACCAATGCCAGATCACCAACACTGAACCGTTATTGGCAGCCGATATTGCTTCAATACTACGCTCACTGATTGGCCGATATCGGGACGTCGGGCCGCCAATGGAAGTCAATATTGGCGAGTCATCTTAATGACACTGCATCGTGATATTGAATCAATAGAGGCATCACAATACTGAGCCATTATTGCTCAATAATATTGGTACAAGACTTATTCTTACGGGCCATAACAGATACCCAACATCAAGCTGTCATTATTCAATTTGCAACCGAAAGTTGTTTCACCTCACATAACGAGGTAGTTATGACGTGTGTAGGAACCAATCGGCATTAGGAAGAGGTGGCTTCTGTCGGAAATTTAACAAAAACAGCCATATTTAAAAAAATCATAAAGCAGAAAAGAAAAAAAATCAATAAGTATATTGAATAGCCGCCAAACTTTTATGGCACGGCAGCTTCTGCCTCCACAGCAATTGCAGCCGCGATCGCCTTGCGCCCTCCTTCCCTATCCGGTGCCCCGGTTAACCATCTTCCAATGGTCACCATTATTTCGGGGTCACTGGTGTTCGGGAATATCCGAAGCACCGTCGCTGTGAAAAGTATGTTTTTTATAGAGCTTGTCAGGTATGAGCAGCACGAACGACAAATGATAAGAATAAGTTTAATATATCTCTTGAGAGTGCAATTTGGACCATTCATAAATAGTTAGGCTGCAAGAAGCTTGGAATTTTGAACTTGCATCGAAACTTAGAGATTTCTCAAAAATGTTGATCATTCGGAATACAATACAAACAAATGTCACAGTAGAATAAAAATGGTGACGTAGCGACTTGAAATAACTAAATAATAAATCAAAAACTCACATTTTACGCATTTGAATGTCCTCGTGGCAGAAAAATCCTTCTTGCCCGTTCTCTTCAGGGTCTTTCCACGGCCCGAATACGATAATTGCACTTCTTTAGTGAACAGATTGCCAAGTATCGCCGCTACCGTCGCTTTGACGGATTGACGGCCCGCCCACCGGAACATCAAGGTATTCTGAAAGATTGTTTGAACATGAAGTATTCATCTTTCTTAAGTTACATATCGTTCCCTTTCTTCGTTAACCTCGTTACTACATTTTTGTTCAAAATTGAGATTATCAGCTAGAAATGGTGTTAAGTACTTTTGTGACGTAAAACCCAATCTCAAACATCGATATCACTTAAACAGAAATTTTTCAAAAGACTCATCATTTTTCTCGCATACACATGCATCGCACGCAACATGCACACAGATCAAGTGTCTACTCTAATGTTAGGTCGATTTTTGAAATTTTCCAAGTTTCTTACTATACCGGCAGCTTCTAAATAAACTAATAAACTGCTGTTAGCTATAGTAATTACATTGTTTTTCAGTCTTACGATTTTTATCATAATATGTGTTTTTGTTATTTTCGGTAAAATTGAATTTTTGCAGTTACGTGGTTAACGCAGAAAGGAGACGATATATTCGGCAGCCACGTATCTTCTGCACTCCTTACAAGATTATTTTTCATATCTTCCGCGGATAGCGACTCATCAAACGCTACGAATGCCGCCAGTGTGCTGATTGGGAAATCAACAGCGAAAGTTTCCCGACAATCTTGTGCAGGGATTTCAGGCTGTCCCGCCTGATTTCCGATCCCCCGAATCGCATCAAGAATCATCTCCGTTTTCCGTTGAATATCCCATCCGATGCTTCGCTTTACCGCGTCAACTTTTTTTAGGATCTCTGTGCGCATGAGTTCTAATTTGGCCTCGATTCTTTGTTCGAAATTGGTATCTATATCAAAGGATAAGGAGTGGCGTAATGAGGAATCAAAGGACTGGGAACATTGATGCAGAACTGAGATTATTGAATGAGTCAAGGATGTTTAGGTAAATATGGAAGAAGATGCAAGGTGGAAAGGTTAAACGTGCGCGACAGAATATTTTCAATGATTGCGCAATCGCCAGATTGAAGGAAAAAATGGAATGTCAAAGACAAATTATCACAGTAATTTAAAGAATCGAGTATGCAGAAAAAAAAAACTGTACGAATATCGGGCTTAATATATTCTGATCATCTGAAACAAATTAACCAAAGATTTTTTTGATCTACATGAATGTATAGTTATCGCCCGAACCAAACTAACAAAATCCTAACATTTCCATGGAAACCGCAGCTGTTTAGATATTGAAGTTTAATTTTATCGAATAATATAATTTTTAACCCTTGGAGTACCGGGATTTAAAATACCAAAAATACCCGACCAAAGTCCCTGACACTGACAGAGCCATTACAGTGGCTTTCCGGTCCGAAATGGTAAGAAAAAATTCGAAAAATTTAAATTTGGAGCAAATACATCATTACCGATGAATTTTGACGCGCTGAACACGATACCATTAGTAAAATTTGCTCACAAACCTCCAATGTCTTTTAAAATGCTCATTTGTGCGTTAACCCCGTGACGACATTTTTTAAAATTGAGATTACTAGCTAGAAATGCTGCTAGGTACTTTTGTAATGCAAAACTCAAACTCAAACATCGATATCGCAAACAGAACGTTTTTGAAAGACTCATCATTTTTCTCGTATCTACATGCATCGTATGTAATTTGTACAAAAATCAAGTGTCTACTCTAATGTTTTGTTGTTTTTTGAAATTGTCCAAGCTCCTTATTACTGACAGTTTCTTAATAAATTAATAAACTGCTGTTAGCTACAATAATTCCATTGTTTTTCGATCCTACGATTTTTGTGATAATATGGGGTTTTCTTGTTTTCTGTGAAATTGAATTTTTGCAGTTACGTGGTTAACGTAGAAAGGGGACGATATATATATGTATGCATGTGTGCGTGTGTGTGTGTTCTCTCGAGGGTTTTAGTACTTGCATATTCATAAATAAAGACGAAAGTATAGTCATATGCTTTTACATCACTTCAAAAATTGAAAATTCTTTAACCGGTACTCTAAAACTGTTAAACAGCTGCAATTCTAGTGAAGGTGTTTGGATTTGGTTAGTTCCAGTTCAGATAATAACTACATTCATATAGATCAGAAAAAATCCCGGTTATTTTGTTTCATATGGTCAGATTATCATGGTTTTTTCAAAATTTATCTCTTGACATAAGATAAAGGAAATACGCGTGCGCGAAAAGATTGGATAGTGGTATGATATTATCAGGTGAATGAGAGCATTATCCATTTTCCATTGAGATATTTGCGAAACATCTAAGAGAACAATTATATACAATATTAATTATTTAGAAGGGGGGCTCTCTATTACGTATTACCTGTATCAGATTTTTTTTTTTTTATCATACCATTTGTTTTCAACGAATTGTCGGGCACAGCGACATCTTGTTCATTATTTACCACGGTAGGTGGAATAATTCTCCGGTTATTAGAAACGGAAGGAGTGCATTTTGGCGTTTGAAGGAGCGGGGAATTAGGCGCCGTTGTTTTCCTTTTTTTCGCCGCAGACAGTATGATCGCCTCAGCCCCCTCGCTATCCGAATCGTCGTTATCAGCTGAAATAATAAACGTCAAATCACCACCTAGGTATTTTTTTAGTACATAGAACTATCGTTAAGTCGAATCACTTTTCAATGAAAACTTTATACGCAGAAAAATGGATCTGGGGATATCCACAACAGACAAAGTTTTACTAAATGCAAAGTAAAAAGATTCCTGCACAGAACCTCATGTAAAATACCAAACGTTATCGATACAATTGTTAATTAACCTTCATTAACTTTGAATTTTCGCATAATCTTTTTTTTTTGCGTGCATTTGAATGACTATACTACATCCTAATACGGTTTTCTACTAAAAATCTGGTATTCCGAAAATTTGAGTTCCATTTCTCTCCGTGATATTCGATGAAAGTAAAATCATTTCATTACGTTCATATTCCGACTCGGAACTGGCACGATCGACTTCAATTCCGGTCATCTCGAAGAGGGTCGCCATCCCGTCAGGTGTCAGATAGTCCGACACCAATGATGGGAGATCGACTCCCGTGCTAGGAAGCTGATTCTCCTGGTCGGTGCTTTCCACGATCTCTGCAGTTTTGGCCCGTTCCAAACGGCGTAGACCTTGTTCGTAGCTTGCTGGTTTACACATTTCATCAGTTTTACACAGTTGGAAATTTAAAAAATAATCCGAGTAATCACATATTTGGGAGAAATTCGTTTTTGCGCGTACAATGGGCGTCTTGCAGTTGTGGGATGTGACCTGTGAGAGCTGATCTTCTGCCAAATTGATTAACAGCGACACTCACCATTAAATAATCACTCAATTATCGATGAATATTTTTAATGACGCAGAATCAACTTGCTACGGTAATCGCGTTGAATGAATTCGCGTTAATTTTCCACAGGTGATGTACAGTGGCTGGCAGATTAAAGTTGACGAACCCTAAAACGGTCGTCAGTGAAAATGGCAAAAACCAACTTACGATTAAGGGACATGAACTGATAAGTGACATGTAAAAGCGTAGAAAATTAGGCCAATGTGTAAGAATATTAATCGATAATTATGTAATTTTCCCAGCATAATATGACCTATTCAACAACTCACCGGCTTCCTTAATTATCACAACGGGATACGATTTCCAGATCCCTAGTGGTGTCGCGCAGGATTTCGCCCACGCGTCAACTTTGGCGTACTCCTCCGTGCCCGGAAATTTGACTTGAAATTTTTTGTTCTTGCCCATGACCCATGAAGCTGGCACTAACTCAATGACCCGTGGCTCAAATCTGCCGACAAATCGAATCACCACATGCGTGGTGGTAGATCTCAACATGATCCTGCTGTCGTTTAGGAAAAAAAAGTTGTTACTATTTATTACATGGAGGTTTGATGGAGTCAATTTTTTATTAAATTATTTATCAGTTGCTGCGTCGCGCCGCGCCAAATTGCACGGCTCACGACTCAAAGTGTAGTGCCCGAGAGCGGCTCCATCACTTCGGAACCATTCGGATCCCACTCTTCTTTAAATTACATTTAATTTATTTCTTTGATTTTTTTTTTTTATTCTTTGGATTGATTCTCATTGATTTACTTTCCAATTCTATATTTTTACACGATGCAAAGTTACATTTACTTGGCACAATAATTGATTTGGACCATTTTTTTCTTATTGTTAATGAATTTTTCAAACATTTAATGTACTTGGCGAAGCTTTTTGCACCGTAGGTGCCTTTTGGGGGGATTGTTATTACCAAACTAAACATTGTACTTGAGAATGTTTTGATGGTGAATTTGATGTGAAAACTATTATTGGCATTATTATTGGTCATTGTCTCCAAGTAAACAAACCCAAAAACCATACAAATATCTGTTTTTTTCTATCAACGAGTTTTGACAGTTAAGTTGATAATTGACAGCTCTCAAATTTTAATTCTGATCCCATATTCGTTATCAGCTACGTGAAGATTAAAACTTTTTTTTCAAAAATATTGCTTAAAAAAATTTGCCCCTGAAAGCTATAGGGTTAAGAAAGATATGATGTTTATTTGAATTTGAATTATTTGAATTTGCGGGAATTCTAACTCAACTATATCGGTATTCCGATTAAAATTTATTATAAATGTCCGTCAGTCATGAACGAAACGCCAACGCTGAGCCGAGGTAGGCCCAGCGCTGAGCCAACATTGCGTCGGCATTTAGCCGATGTTGGGGCTACGGCGTACGCACGCTTGCCTGAATATACATCATTCGAACATTAAAATGATGATAATGAATAGGAGGAGTGGATGATAATGACATTTACTGTTTCACACGCAATTTTTTGAAAATAATGAAGATATTTTAATCAAGAATTCAATAAATTTATCCACCATCAGCCGTTTGGATTGAGAAACAATTGTATTTCGCCTTTACGCAGGTATATGAGTATTTGACCGAATATGCAGTAATTTCACTCGTCTACTAATTACGTTAAACAATTCCATGTATTTTAAAACAATTTGATCGCTTCAAAAAATGAATTATATTTTTTTTCAACCAAAAAACATGACCTGGAGTGGTTGTGTCCCAATAATTATATTTTTCATGCATTCCGAAATTGAAGAATCAATAAAAATCGACTTACCTTTTGTATGTGATTGTAATTAAAAAAAACAGAGCCTCTCTTAAATTGCACAATAATTGCTAGCGTACTCACAGTAGCAACTGAATTTTGCACTGCACCAAGAATCAGACGATCACACGCGTTAGTTTGAAATGCTGATACACATGCACCAGTGGCGCATTGCAAGACGCCCGACATAGAACCAATATTTAGCCGACACTGGCCCAATACTAGAATACGCAAGTTTTGTGAAACTTAAATACGATGAAAATTCTTCATTTTATTTGTATTTGAAGTAAATAACCAAGATTTTGAGTTATGAAAGAAAAAAAATTAATAATTATTTGATTGGATATTATTCATAAAAATTATAATAACATTTGAAGTTATGACCATCATTATTTCTTTGAAATTAGTTATAGCAAAAACAATTTTTTGAAAATCCAGAATCATGTTTAAAGTCCTTTTCGATCAGTTTTGAAAAAATTATTACAAAATTTTTGAGGTACCCCATTGTGCCCCGCTACCCGATATTGCCCCACGTTCCCCTATAAATGACCATTGGAATTCGATGAATCCGATGTATTCAATAATTAAGAAAACGAATCAAGAACTCCTCATTGATCAAAAATTAAAAGTATACACAAAAATCTAGAGAAAAATTATTAGCAATCGAATTTGTTATAAGCAACTACCATGAATGAATATTCTTTCAATAAAAAAAAACATTACAGAGAATTTTTGTGTTTTTTTTCAGTATTGTAAAAAAGGTCTTTTTTCCAAGTTTAAAAAATTTATAGTTTTTTTTTTTGATCTGAAACAGCCCAAACATCGGGGACGGAAACGAAAGCAAAGGTGAAAGTTATATCCCGTGTAATAAAGAAATTACATATTCTATACCGTTGATTTTTAAGTGAACAAGCTTGGCTACAACGTTACCCAAATTCCACTGACTCTGTACGTCCGCCTTACGGCAAATCTTCCAGATGCCCACTACTGATGATCTACAAGGGTAATCGAAAGCAATATCTTTTTGCAAAAATTTTTTTCCGGTGAATATTACCTGGTTGGCATGGCAATTACTTTTGCTTGCATGAATCTTGTTGATTTCTGCCACTTCCCCAGTCTGTAATAGAACCATGTTATTGGGGCTTTTATTAGTTAATGTCAGACCGTTTAAAACGACGCGTTTTACGTGGCCAGAAGAGTTATTGGGGAAACCTACTGATTTTACATTTTTTTTTTGAACTTGAACCAAAGGATTTGGTCTCGCGCAGCTATCTGTAAACGCTTCTAATTCAGTCAACCTTCGAGCTACCTGTGCTAATGGTCTATTCGGTGTCCTAATCAATCTTTTAATTTTACCAAGGCAACTTTCGAATGGAAAAGAAGCAATTTCATTTAAGTTACAGTTATGTTTTATTACGTCATCTGCCACGTGAATTAAGTTATGAAAGTTCATAACTTGCGAGCTAATACCATACATAGCAGGCATTAGAAGAAAAAATTTAGTCAATAATGTCTTTGCGAAATTAGCATGAATCTGAGATGAAGTAGGGCTATATAGTATTCTTGCAGCAAAGTGTAATAATAGAAAGTGCTTATAACGGTCAGTGGATAGAGCACCCCTCATTACCAATGTCCCACAATACAGAATAAAGAATCTCAGTTCGGTTGCCTTCCACCTTTTTATATTCTGTAAGCCTCGTGGTTTTCTTCGGAATTCGATGGGAACCTGACAAGCTAATGATTCTAATTGAGTTGAAATTGCTTTACGTGAACGTGGAGTAAGACGAGCAGGATCCTTAACCTGCGCGGACCATTTCAAAAGTAATGTTTTCATAACACCTACGCAGAATAAATGCATGGAATCCAAAACGAAATCAGCGACAAGATCTAGACTAGGGATTCGAGCAAGTGGCGATATGCCAGTATGATGTTCATCTTGAAGTTGCCTACGGAAAGAGTCGTCTGTACGCAAAGAACAATTAGCTTCTACGTATACCCGTTTCTTATTTATCGAATGACCCTGAATCTCACACCGTTCACACGCGTAAAACCCCCCGTGACCTTTACAGCATTTAATGAAACTCCTCGCTGGTGTATCGCAGATAATAGTATACTATTTTTCTTTATCCACGGCCGTAAGTAAGTGCTTGCTGCCTCATTCTAGTTTTTTTCTGCGCACTAGAGCAGTGCGCATGCGCGCCCCTACCGAAGCATAAATGTTAGACTTTCGGCCTCGTAATCGAGGCAGCAAGCACGTACTTTCGGCCGTGGATAAAGAAAAAGCTTTTATTTTGAATGTGAATACTTTGCCCTCTATATCAACCCCCGTTTCTATCAATGCACAGCACTCGTTGACAAATTCGAACAAAAATTCCTTTGTACTACCGGGTTTCGAATCTCCACAATAAATAGCTATGATAAACGGCGTATTGATATATTCAGGATGATGAACCATACCTAAAATCGGCCAAAACTCTTTACTAGCCCCTCTATATAATGGCAAACCGTCAATGTTAATCAGAATTTCAATATGATTTTCGGTATAAAATTTAGGGGAAATACGTTTCCGAAGTCCGTTTTCTATTCCAAAGTATAATAGTTCAGCGTCAGTACCTCTGTAGCTCTTTAATTTTTGAATCGAGTCTAAATTTCCGGTCTTTGTCCCTAGTAGTGTCTCGGCTGTTTTTGGAAGCTCCCCAGAATGTCCTTCCGCACGCAAAATCCCTAAAAGTTCTGTTATACCTTTATTTGTGGTTGTACATATATTATTGAGTGCCCAGGCCCTGAGTTTTTCACGGAAATTTTGTTCAGGCACTTCGCGTCCCTCAGCCGAATTTTCTCTATCATTACTATCGTCGGTGTCACTGTCCCCATATGTGCTTTCATCAAGACTGCTCGTAGTACCAAGTGGCTTGGAGTAGCTCACTCACGAAACTGATTCCAGCTTTTCCGCCAAATGCAGTATCATCAACGACGATGAAGGCCCGACGTTGGACGAGGTCTGGCCCGAGCTATACCAGCTGACGTATTGCCAGAGAACAGGCTGCGACAATTGTTCCGACATCGGCCCGACCATTCTATTCCGATAGTCGGTGCCGATCTGGGCACGATGTCGGTGGCTACTTCGTAACCGGTCACGGTGATATATCGCAGAACCAATCTCGTACCAGTATTGGCGGAATCAGAGCGGCCAATGATCGCCCGATTCGAAATCGCCAACGATACGGCAGAAGATTTTCTACGACAATCGTTCCGACATCGGCCCGATCATTCTATTCCGATAGTCGGTGCCGATCTGGGCACGATGTCGGTGGCTACTTCGTAACCGGTTACGGTGATATATCGCAGAACCAATCTCGTACCAGCATTGGCGGAATCAAAGCGGCCAATGATAGCCCGATTTGAAATCGCCAGAGAATAGGCGGTAAATCGGCTGCAATAATCGGCCCGACGTCGGCATAACGATTACATCCCGATATTGGCTGCGAATCTGGGTCCGATAGGGGGCGGGTATTTGCATCCAGTCATGGCAATGCATCGAGCACCGTAATCGAACCGATATTGGTACATCGTACGGCCCAATAATGGTCCTGCATGGACTTGTTGACACATTGGCGGAGTACCGGCTAGAATTATCAGCCCGTTATTGGCACAACATGTATGGTACCAATGTTGGAAGCCGATATCGATCCGTGAAATGGCCGACTGTATAACCTTGGCACCCGATTGAGATTCTTGCACGGGCGAGTTTTGTGAAACTTGAATACGGTGAAAATTCTTCATTTTTTTTTTATTTGGAGTAAATAACCGAGATTTTCAGTTACCATGACAAAAATAAATTAATAATTATTTCATTAGATATTAGTAATAAAAATTATAATGACATTAAAAGTTATCACCATCAATATTTCTTTGAAATTAGTTATATAGAGAAAACAAATTGTTAAAAATCCAGAGTGATGTTTCAAGTCCTTTTCGATCATTTTGAAAAATAGAGTTACAAAATTTTTAGGGTACCCCATTCTGCCCCGCTACCCCATATTGTCCCGCGTCCCCCTATATCTGGCAATTAAATTGCATTTCTGTTAATAAAATTATCTGATCGAAATAATTTTGAGTTTTGGTTATCTAGTCAGCTTTACGACGGGGAGGCATATTATTAGTCTTTTATTTAGTTGAACATAAGGGAAAACTCACTACTGAGGCATTTAATAACTGCAAGTTCTTAATTAGCAGCCGAGCGCGTCGTTGGGGCTGATGGGCGAACACTACGACCATATGGGGGTCGTCTACCATGGGAATAGAATGCGATGAAGTAAATAAATTAGTGGATTCTATAATGTTTTGAATACGGTATTCTCATTTTGTCAAAATTTTTCAATGCGTATCAAGAGACTCGGTAGAGTCTCGCGCCAAGTACATTCAAAAGAACGGGCGGACTACCGAGTATCTTTACTGCGACGGGAGCCCAAAACGGGAGTTCGGTTCGCGTTTCATTGAATAGCTCCCATATTAATAATGTTACAGCAAAAGTAAAATCACTTTTGTTATATAAATCGGGGACGAGCTTTCATTTAAGCCTAATTTCAATGAAATCGGTAGTCGGAGAGTTGAGATACGATGATCTCTGATCACCGGCAGGCTCGTTTCATAAGATTCGTCCCCGTCGTCATCATCAGACAGCTAGCTGTATGCTCCAGAAAGCAAAACCATTCCAACATAAATGGTATAGACGGGAGGCCGCGGTGTGGTTACTGTTGTGGCTCGCACCGTATTCCTGTCAAGTAGGAAAAAGGTTGTAATTTCCGCACGCCTAGCAGGTGGCGTCAGCGTAGCCGGTACACTACGGTGAACGTCTTATTTCTTACAGAGTTCGCCACCGCACAGCGACTCCTTTTCATTGGGCCCCAGAAAAATGGCGCTCTCATGGCTACCGTTCAAACATTTTTCTTACCCCGTCAAACCATAGATGTGGAGTAGTACATATATATGCGTCAAACATCTTACAATAGTACACCAAAGAAACCATAATTAATACTGCAATATTCTCCAACAACATACAAAAAGTTATGAGATCCCCCCAAAAGGCACCTACGGTGCAAAAAACTTCGCCAAGTACATTAAATGTTTGAAAAATTCATTAATAATAAGAAAAAAAGGATCCAAATCTATTATTGTGCCAAGTAAATGTAACTTTGTATCGTGTAAAAATATAGAATTGGAAAGTAAATCAATGAGAATCAATTCACAGAATCAAAGAAATAAATTAAATGAAATTTGAAAAAAAAAAAATTGGAGGTAGTGGGACTTGGCGAGCTTTTCGGAAAACGAATCCAGAATTTTCGTATGGCAATATAACATTATTAGCTCGCCAAGAACCACGTACTCCAATTTGTTTTTTCGATTTTTTTTTTAAATTTCATTCAATTTATTTCTTTGATTCTTTGAATTGATTCTCATTGATTTACTTTCCAATTCTATATTTTTACACGATGCAAAGTTACATTTACTTGGCACAATAATAGATTTGGATCCTTTTTTTCTTATTATTAATGAATTTTTCAAACATTTAATGTACTTGGCGAAGTTTTTTGCACCGTAGGTGCCTTTAGGGGGGATCATAATTGCTCGTTCGGCGTCGTTAGCAGCTAGTTCGGTATCAAATAATTATTGCAGCTGGGCCTGCCATCGGGCTACCGTCACTGGCCAATATTGGGTTATACGCGGTGGCTGACCTGCCAGTAGCGCTTTTATGTTGCGTCGTTTCTCCCGAGAGATGACGTTCGGACGTATTCCTTTTTCTCACGAGCGCTGGTGTTGAAATATGGTTAGTATATATGTAGCTTTCTTAATGATTTTCCAAGAAAGAAGAGCTGTGCATAGACAACCATCTTCCTTACCCACCAATGAAATTTGCATAAGCGACGCCGTTCGGAAACCTTCCCCGCGCAATCAAGGCTCTATGTTGAAGGTGAAGGGAGGGAGGGGGGGGGAGGGGTGCACCACGAGAGGAGGAAGGGAGGGGAAAGAACTCGAAATCGTGTGACGGACATTTACGGCAAAATTTATATAATTATATAATTGATGTTATATAAAATTAAATTATTTGCAGTTGAAAAAGACGCCGTCGGTATCGTAATAAAATGATTGAGATGTAATGCGAGCGAACCAATAATTTGAGCTGTTCAAATTTCAATTATTCCTCAAATGAAGCGCATGTGTCTCAGAAGTGGGGGGCGGGGCAGGGGAGAGGAGTCGAAAGGGGGGGGTGAGGAGGGAGAAGATACGAATCCTGTAGACATGCCTATAATTAAATTGATTAAAATATCAACTTTTTTTAATTTCATTCAGCCAATATCGGCCTTTGAACGGCAGCCAGTATCGGCCGGTCTCATAACCGAGACTGGGCCACGATCTTTGTGCATGTTGTACGATATATAACTATATGGGCTCATTACACCATCCTCTGACGGACCTGTATCATCAAACGAGACTGGGTCGGCTTCCATGGCAGCCTTGGCCCAATCTTGGCCAGCGACGTCGACTAAGACTGGTTATCGTCAAAGGGCCGAGGCTGCTGTGAACCGCGGATGTTTGACGGACCGATATCGTCAAACGAAACCGGGCCCATTGTTAATGCCAAGCACGGCCCAAACCCAACTCACGACGTCGGCCAAGATTGGGTGACGTCAAAGGGCCGAGGTCGGTGTGTAACGCCGATGTCTGACGGACCGATATCGTCGAACAAAACCGGGCCACTGTCAATGCCAACCGTGGTCCGATTTCGTTTGACGATATCGGTCCGTCAGACATCGGCGTTACACACCGACCTCGGCCCACCATCGAACACCCTGCTCGGACCAGTTGGTTGCACACGGCAATCAATATCGGCCCAACGTCCTGCCGTTACTTAATTTCTGCACGGGAAGGAACATAATAAACCCCGCGATACTAAACTCATTCGAACCACAAGTATGTGACGTAATAATCACACCATGGGGTGATAATAAAATTTATAATTTGGTAACGAAGGAAAGATACTTTCAAAAACCTGCAATCCTCAATATTCCTGCAATATTCAAGACAATACAAAAATTAAAACAAAAACTACGTTCTGATCAAATTAAAACAATATCAATCCCACAAATAGGTTGTGGCCTAGATTCTCTAGATTGGAATATAGTGAAATTAATGATTCACTATATTTTCAAGCATTCTGATGTGAAAATTACAATTTGTTATTTTCATGAACAAATCATAATACCCAGTAATAACTCTAACAACGATCCAATAGATTTATCAAATGAAATTTATCCGAAATTACATAACGAAAATTCAACCACAAATATAAATCATGAAAATTCAAATACACAAAGAATTGATATTGACACAAACCCATCTACGAGTACACTTCCAAATCCTGTCCCTTGCGCTGATCAAACACAGGATAATGTCACGACAATCAATATTAAGGAAACAAATGACGATATTCTAATGAAACACGATAATTATGTACACTGCATATCAGCAGATTGTATTTTCAACAAAGGAATTGCTAAACAATTAGTCGATATTGGTGTTTTAGATCCACAAGCATTATTATTAGAAAAACCTGAAATCAATAACGTAATTTTGACTCGAAACAAGAAAAAATGTATATTCAGTCTTGTGACTTCCGACAGATATTATAATAGACCGTCCTTGGAAATAATGAAACAAACTTTCACAATCCTACGAGATATCTTAACATCAAAAAACATTACATCGTTCTCCATATCAAAAATGGGTAGTGGATTTGATAAACTAAATTGGTGTACTGTCAAAAATATTTTACGAACAATTTTTGATAAAACCAATATCATAATAACTATTTGCTTAAATGAAATTATTACGCCTGAAACAAAATTTCGTGAGGAAATAATTCGAGAGTATCATAATTCAGTGTTCGCTGGACACAAAGGAATAACTAAAACATACAAACGAATTCGAGCACTTTATTTTTGGCCAAGTATGAAATTGGATATCGAAAAATTTATTAAATCTTGCGAAAGCTGTCAGCAAAAGAAATTAGTTAGGAAGAAAACAAGACAACCAATGATTATCACGGATACACCAAATACTGCCTTTGAAAAAGTCTCTCTAGATATTGTTGGACCATTGCCTGCATCAAGTTCGCGAAACAAATACCTCTTAACAATCCAAGATAATCTTACCAAATATTCTGAAGCCATTAGAAGCCATCTAAATCGATCGCTAAAGGTTTTGCAGAAAATTTCATATGCCGATTTGGAGCACCACAATCAATCTTGACAGATCAGGGAGCAAATTTTCTCAGTCCAATTATGACAGAATTAGCTAAAGTCTTTCGAATCAAACAATTTAAAACTACAGCTTACCATCCCCAATCTAATGGATCTCTTGAGCGAAGTCATCACGTACTTATCGAGTATCTCAAACATTGTATTAAAAACAAAAACAATTGGGATAAATGGGTCAGATTTGCCACATTCTCATATAATACGTCAGTACATGAAAGTACTCGTTACACACCTCACGAGCTAATCTTTGGATCCATAGCACGGTTACCTTCAAGTTTTAATTCGCAAAAACACGTGTGCGATAAATACGAGGAATATTTAAATGAACTAATAACAAAACTAAGAGAAACTCGGTTGGATGCATCAAAAAATTTAATAAATGCGTAATCAAAATCAAAAGCAAAATATGATAAACATTTAAATATTGAAACTTTTCAACCTGGACAATATGTTTATCTTATTAATGAAACGAGGAAAAAATTAGATGATCATTATTTAGGACCATTTAAAATAATACAAATTATCGATAACATCAATGCAAAACTACAAATAAATGATCATAAAACTGAAATCGTCCACCTGAATAAAATCAAATCAACCAATCAATAAACCTATGAAATATGTACCATGAAACGTAGGTATAGCTGTAGTATTTGCAGTAATATAAACACAATGATAACTTTGTTACACTTATACACCCATATCTAAATCATTTGCAGACGCTTATATGAAAGACCTTTTCTTTTCTTTCAGAATGAAATACTTAAATCCATTTACTCTCGACAATCCATATGAAAATTTAATCTTCAAAGAAAATCCAGGCATTTACTACGAACACGTGCAAAATTTAAAAACCTACAATGACGAATGAAGGTTGATTAATTTTATAAACTCAAATAATCTCGCTGAAAAAACAGGAAAAATTACAGACTATTTAGATACAGTTGATAAAATTTGCGATATTTTTACGAATAAATGTACAACTAAAGATCACACAAAATTACTCCGAAATCGTATCTCGATCATAGCAGCTTACCAAACACAATTAGGCTCATTATTAGGTTACAACAGTACCACGAATGATAACTCAAAACCGGAAACCTTTTCATTGCAAAGAAATAAACGCAGTGCACCCTTCAACTTTGTCGGTCAAATAACTAAAACCCTATTTGGAACACTCGATGAAAGTGACGCTGAATATTACAATAATCAAATAGACCGGTTATTCAATGATACCACTCACCTTGCAACCTTATTGGAAAAACAGACATTTGTTATCAAATCAACGTTAGACGCCCATCAAAATCGTATAATCGTATTAACGAAATGACGAATAACATTGAACAAATACACATACAACTTGAAGCAGCAAAAAAGATAGCTAAATCAGCATATCAGTTATCTTTCCATACAAGTATTCTTATGTCTATTTCAACTCATTTAATTCAACTTGATCGATATATCAATGATTATGAACTCGACGTAAATAATCTCATCGATGCAGTTCTTTTTGCCAGACACGGAGTAATTCACCCTAAAATCATAACACCAGAAGAAATTATATCCTCATTACAACATATACAAAGTACACATCCAACCACCCATTTCCCAGTACCGTTACAAAATGAATATGCTTCCGAATTATTGAAACTCTCTAAATTAGAAATTGCTTATACTCATGATAGACTCATTTATATAATATCAGTCCCCCTACTCAATGATCAAGCTTTTAATGTTTATCGCTTAATACCTATGCCCGTAAAACAACATTATGACGTATCGAATGACAAATTTGCCTACATCAAGCCAAGCAGTGATTATATAGCTATAACACGTGACCGAAGCTTATACTTTCAATTAACGGAAATAACTTTTAACAAATGCATTTTATCATTGGGAACACTAATTTGCAAACAAAATCAACCATTGTTTCATACAAGCAATCACGTCATCTGTGAAGTAGGACTCTTTCTTAATCCTTCAACTATTGATATAACTTCATGTGACGTAAGACTTGGAACTTTTGACGGAACATATTGGAAAGAATTAACGACATCGAATTCATGGATCTATTCCCTTACAAAAAATGAAATTATGCACATTCTATGTAACAACGATAACCCCATTCAAATCAGCTTACACGACTCAGGAATACTCAAGCTACGAAATAAATGCACAGGAACATCAAACATGATAACATTAATAACAAACAATTATTATAATACTATAATAGCTCATTCATACATACCGAAATTTACACTCAACATATTCAAACTCTACGAAAATATAAAGAATACCGAAATCACCAACATTTCCAATATCCCTTTGAGCACACTGAACAAGACTCCTTTCTTGAAACCAGAAGAACTCGAATCAAATGGTCTAACACTTGATGGTATTATGAAACAAGCTCACGAAATCAGTCAACATAAACGATCGAAATACAATTTTAGTAAACTGGAAAGCTACTTCTCCTATAGTTGCATTATATCAGGAATATTGATTACCATATACTTTCTAAACAAATTTTCAATTCTTGGTAAGTTTTTTAAACTAATAATTCCATTCTTGCGTTGCAAAAATACAAATCAAGATAGAACTCAATGGGATTCAGAATCACAATCACCTCCGGAATTAGGAAACATTGCAACAAATCAAAGAACACAACGACCACATACAGCCCCAAGCAAATATGTTGCCAGATGGAAATGAAACCTCAATCTGCACAGAAATCCGATTTGAAATCTGTTAATCCTTCAAGTTCAAGAGAACAAATACCAAGCACTACCGCTACTAAGATGATTGAGTCAAAAACCAATGAACAAAGTTCGCCGTTTTATAACGAATAACAAGCAAAACAATCACAAATATACCTTGATGTAAAATATCAAGATATTAACCTTCCTAAACACTATTTAGTAAACACATATTCAAACAAACATACATATAGGTATATATACATATATACATAACTCAGAATTATCGCAAATAAGATATATCATATTCCTAATATCATTATATTATGATCAATTTTTCAACATTTATTCAGAATTATTGCAAATAAGTTATATTATATCCATGATATCATTATATTATGAGCAATTGTAATTTCAACAATAACTGACATAAATTTAAGACATTTATAACTAACCTCAATTTCACTAAGATGTCAATGTAACATTCTTATATATAAGTATCAATTGTATTATTTCATACTTACTTTACAAAAAAATATTTCTCCTGCTTCTCAGGAGCAATATTTTTTTTATTTCGGGGATGGGCGTGTCACGTGCTCTGTAACTTCACACTTGTAGTGTCTGCGCATCAATCTCTCATTTAGATATTTTATTGATAACGTTTCACAGAACTATTTACGATGCGCAGATTCTACGTAAGTGACCCTTGACTCTTCTCATATCTCACTTCTGCACCATAGCTCCCCTTCTTATTACAAAATATTGACTACATATACACGTCCATATCACAACTTATATATTCATTGTCTCATCTTCATTCTTTCTTTCTTCTCTAAACCTCTCAACTGTAAGCAGCTATTTAAATTTGAAATAACCAAATAAAGTATTCAATCCATTCAGATAAATATACTTATTATTCGAAATTTACCCACTTCAATCCTAAAAATTTAAATCATCATCAACCCGGTTGCTAATTAGCGTAAAACAAAGGAGAACCCACTTAGAACGACAACAAATTCGGATGGAGTCCTAGCCGCTCGGGGGTCTTCCGAAAAGCGTTCATAACATTGGAATTGACAAATTCTGCTGAAAAATGAAAGTAATGATTTTTACATAACTTAAAAAAAAAAAAATGTGCAGCTACCCTAATTTTATGCCGCCGGAAGGGAAAAAATAAATTATTGACCTTTTGCGGTTATAGTTTTCGTCTTCACTGCTGTGTTTCTCCAACAAATGAGCAGTTCTATTCACGATAAAATGAGTCTGGAATTGGTGAAGAACAGAATCCCAAAAACCGGGTACACATTTTTGCCACTGAACCTGGATATCATACTACCTAACACCACCATAGGTAATTATTAAAAGAAAAGGCTCCCCCCCCCACCGATTTAGTTTCTTCCGGATTTATTCAAAAGTGTACGCAGGCATTGCAACAGCACTAAACTTATATCGTTACAATTGACGGTGCCCCCACATCCTGCTAAAGTAATTGATTATTTTATTGGAAGAAGAACAACGTGTGACTTACCGTATTAGCTTTTCTCAATCTGCTATCAAGGAACGTTCAAGACAGACTGGCATTTCATCAAGAGACTCGGTAGAGTCTCGCGCCAAGTACATTCAAACGAATGGGCGGACTACCGAGTATCTTTACTGCTAGGGGATCGAGAAAGCGCTGTATGGCCGACCGTTCTATCAAGTATTTCCGAAATCATAAGCATTTCGGGAAATTTGGATGCACTTTCGCTATATGAATCGCGGACGAGCTTTTATTTAAGTGTAATTTCAATAACGTCAGTGGTCGGAGAGCCGGGATATGATAATCTCTGATCACCAGTAGGCCGTTTCATCAAGAGACTCGGTAGAGTCTCGCGCCAAGTACATTCAAAAGAACGGACGGGCGGACTACCGAGTATCTTTACTGCTAGGGGATCGAGAAAGCGCTGTATGGCCAACCGTTCTACCCAGTATCTCCGAAATCATAAGCATTTCGGGAAATTTGGATGCACTTTCGCGATATGAATCGCGGACGAGCTGTCATTTAAGCGTAATTTCAATAACGTCAGTGGTCGGAGAGCTGGGGTATGATAATTCTCTAATTCTCTGATCACCGTTAGGCTTGTTTCACGATTAAGCACCATAGTCGTCGTACGCTAGCTATATGTCATCTGAAGACAGAACCGTTCCAACATAAATGGTATAGAAGGGAAGCCGCGGCTCGCGTCATATTCCTGTCGACTGCTCCTGTCAAATAGGAAAAAGATTATAATTCCCGTCCGCCTAGCAGGTGGCGTTTGCGTAGCCTGTCTCATTCTTTACCAAGTTCGCCGCCGCACAGCAATTCCTTGCCATTGTGCCCCAGAAAAGCAGCGCTCTCATTGGCTACCGTTCGCTGCGCTGGCTGCGTGAGGGATTGAAAAATGTCCGTCGATGGCAAGTCCATGGCGGAAGCATCATAACAGTGGCGGGCATGTCGTTGCTGGAATGTGGGTTGTACGTCACATTCCCCTATGACAGCTCTCTCAGTTTAGTGAATGAACATAAATAATCGTAGATAAAACTCTGAACAGTGCACACGTTTTTCTACCCCATCGATAGTTGAAACATCGGATGTTTACTCGCCAACTCGTTGTCCGCTTGTGAGGTTATGAGGGAAGAGCTCGTCAAAACATCGGGAATAGCTACCGGCAGTTATTGCGTAATAAAGTTTTCAACAAATCACAACATGGATGTAGTGAATACAATATGCAGGGTGTTTAGGTTTGTCAAATCTGCGAAGCAATCACGTGAGTAATGAACAGCATGGGTGTGAGTCAATCATAAACTTTGCATCTCTAGCGTACCCACTGTATCGAATCAAAACAACCAACATGTTTCCCTGTCCCACAAACATACCGATATCGAAAAATACAGCAGTTTCCATTCCAATGACACAAATTGAGGGTTCCTATTCCCACAGGCAAACCAAAGTCAAACGATCCAACACTACCAACTGGATTTCACGAAAGGATGCATCCCCTCCTGGCACGCCACAAATTTGAAAGTTCCTTTCCAATTCCACTCGGCTTTAAGACCTGTAACGGAATCAGAGGGAAAAAGACTCGCCAACATGGAGGTCTCCCGCTGATGCGTTTCGTCGTTACAAATAGCAGTTGACAAGATCCAACCTATCTCTCCCGGAGTTGTTTGTAAGTCAATCATGATCAATGCTTCTCTAACGTACCTGCTGTTTCGAATCAACACAATTAACATTTTCCTTTCCACCACAAGCATACCGATATCGAAGAATGCAGCAGTTCCTGTTCCAATTCGACAATCCAGAGGATCCTACTCCCACAGGTGTACTGACATCAACAAATGCTACAGCTCTTTCCATGTGAATTGATGAAAGAATTCAATTCTTCACCCGAAACGTTACGAACAAAAAGCTCCTCTCCAATCCTACCCGCTGACAAAAGTTCCAAATGACCGAATCGGCGGAAGACTTTCTAAGACGAAGAAAGTTTACTCACAGTGTAGTGCGCCGTCAGCCGCAGTCGAATCGAATCTGGGCCACCCATTTGACAGTTGTCGGTAAGCTAATTACGACCTTTGCCCTCTATTAGTACTTACCACATTCATTCATCACAACTACCGTTTGATCTTTTCCTACCATCATATCAATGTCGAAGAATGCAGCAGCTCTTGGGCCACCTATCCAGCAATTGTTTATGAGTCCATCAGATTTCCACGTCTTCTCCTCATCGACTATATCATAATAACTAACGCCTTCCTTTTTCCCAGAAGCATACTGAAATTGAAGAATTTATCAGAACCTGTTTCATTGCTACAGACCAAAAGTCCCTTCCCAAAGACCACCTTCGAGCAAATCGACGCTGATAAATCCGGAGCTTCCTTCCACGTCACCTGAAAGAAACCAGAGTCTCTCTCCTGGCGCATTATTAACTAGAAATCCTCTTCCCAACGCAAACCTACTCGAAGAGGAGAGCTGTAGGGAAATATAAGGTAAACGACCTTATAAAACGTAAGTTTCCTACAGATCAATCTTAGTTTGATAGTTTAATCGAGTTCTGGCCACCAGACCAACGATTCCTTGTGACCCAAGTACGATGTTTATCACCCTCTCAATCCACTGTACCAATCCGAAATGACTAACACCATCCTCTCTCCTACCAGCATACCGATATCGAAGGAAGAATCGGCTCCTGTTCCGCAACCAAGAGTTTCTGCACCCTCGAACAAACTGACGCCGAAAAATCCGGAGCTTCCTTCTATGTTACCTGAAAGAAGACAGTCTTTCTCCCGACACTCCATAAAACACGAGCTCCTCTACACATGTCCGCGCTGATCTAAGCTGTGGCTCAATCGAATGGTGCAAGATCCTCAAAATCATCGGTTCATCACCGATGGCTAGTTGCGGTCTTGTTTTTACCTAGGGACCTCAGATTGAGTGTATTCCGAAGTATTCTGCAAGTACTACGACTTTCCCTTGTTCCCTTCTCCCACCTGCTCATTTGCTCATCTATTTATCTCTGCCTGACACGAACTTGCCGTACTTCAAGTATATTTCGGAATGCACCCACTGCAGTCACGCAAGAGCCTTTCTCTGATACCAATGCGTAACAATATATTATGTATTATTAGCATATACGCGGACGCTTTACGCTGAAAACGGTGAAGACAATTCAACGGAAAGTATGAAATTCGTGAGAAAATTAGCTATCCCAGCGTTTGTTTACGTTATAAAGTTCCCACTTATTGACTCACTTACGAAGCTTTGGCTGATCGAATCAGCTGTAGTGCCTGCCGAGAAATTTCAATACACGAGTCTCGTTGTTCCTACTCATTAACTAGAAAAGTTTGTGTGGACATTTAGCCTTAGACTCCCGCGAATTCAGCCAAAAATTAAAACCTACCGGGATAGAGTTAGCTACACAGTCTGCATCGATATATCATTCTCTCATGCTCATTCTGCTACCGCAAAGCAGACTTAAAGTCTAACGACAGTTGATTTGAGTTGCTTCAAGTCCTGTACTGACCAATAACAATTACATCTACGGAATAGTCCTGAAAAACAAATGAAGAAGAAAAAGGAAAAGGATGAAGCAATGCTCACAAGGGTCCATACATTAACATTATCAGTATCATATTTTTTTTTTATCAAAAACGAATTACTGTCATTGAGTGTCTGCCTATCTTACAACGTTCTATTGAGACTTCTCTTGGTGCAACTCCTCCGTCGACTAATCTCGGAAGCCATCGTAGATGGAATCGGTTGCACAGCCTACGTCGTAATGTCATTCCTCTGTTTGTAATTTGCCAGCTCGTTTGAGAAAAGCAAATCTCACGCGAAATCCGTTAATGGTTGATTTGAGACAGGCCCTGTAATAATAATAATAATAACAAGAATAATAATCATAATTATAAATACATAGTAATATTATAGAACAAATGTAGCTTACCTTAAACAAAATGTGAAGAGAAATGGAAAAGAGCCCATCACACCAAGAATAGCAGAAAACAATGCTATCAAAGAAACGACTCTTTCTATCTTATTTTCCTTCAATTCTCAATAAAATTCCATTGTTCGTACTGGTTACAGAATTTTTTGAATTTTCCGAAAGTGTTTAATGTAGATGACAGCGTTGACAAACATAGCGGAGCGCGGTTGTACGAAACGATATTGTTTGAAATCAGCAGTGTGCACCGAGCGTAAATTCCCTAGTCCCCGACCAATGGTAAGTGGTTCATGGCAGATACAGTTAGGCATTAGATCCCGCTCTATCGGAATTCAATGTATCATGGTATACTCTCGATGAGAGATCTAATTTTGTAGCTGAGGTTGTAGAGAGCACTTTTAGATTCCGTTGTTTTTGATAAAGTTTCAATAATTCTCAGAGTTACAGTCATTACGGTATAACCCACAAGCTTTTAATTGTGACAAGTGCATCTGCATTAGCAAGGGAATAGCTAGGCTAGGTCGTGTGGGTCCATTAATAATTAGGTGTGTTAGGATAGATAGGTTAGTTAGGTTAGGACGTCCTCTATCTCTAGAAATCTCACGATTTCGACTCCAGAAATCTCACGATTTCGATCTCTAGAAATCTCACGATTTCGAGAGAGGCTGCTCTAAGCGCCACAATCTGTTGCTTTACGCAATCAGATCAGTTGTTGCTCTGCCAACAACACGTGGCTGCTTTACGCACAACACATTGCTGCTTTACGCACAATACCAAGAGATAGAGGACTTTAAACTATTTAAACGATTAGCCAACTCGCAATCATGGTCAGTTTGCAGATACCAGTCGTTAATGACATGTTATTGAATGTCATCGAATCTGGCGATTGGCTTTATGATGATCATATAGATCATTTCTCATTGCTTCTGAAAGAATTTTCAGAATATGCACCTCAGGAGACGTGGCGGGTACAGATGCCAGATACAATAAAACCTGTATCACCTACCGTCGAACACGTGCAAATATTGCACAGTGGCACGCACGGAGCGCAACACTGGGTTTGTAGTTACTACGATACAAAATCGATTTTCATATATGATTCTTTGAATTCAAAGGTGCTCCACAAGGATCATGAAACTTACTTAAGGGCGTTATTTCCCTTCTACAATTTCTCCCAGAATACTGTACAATTTCCTACAGTTCAGCGGCAGCCCAATGGGTCTGACTGCGGAGTATTTGCGATTGCATTTGCTATTTCGCTTATGAATGGAAAAAAACCTGATCAGGTAACATACGATGCAACCCTTATGCGGGCACATTTATTAAAAATATTCAAAAATAATGTAATTCAACAGTTCCCATGCGTGGACGGAATGAATAGCGCTATTGCAGTCAAAGTTATCTCTACTCCCAAGCCTCAAATGCCACGCGAAATCAATCGCTTGACAAATGAGGTTAGGCAAAATAAAAATCTGCGCAAAAATTCGCAAAATGGCGCAGAAAAAAGACGTGCTGAAGTTTCAAAACAATCAGCAAAAGAAGCCGACAAACGGACTGAATCGGTATCGGTAACTGGTCTTCCCGTTTCTAATCGTGATGTCAATCAGGTAGTTAATGATAAGACTTGTCTCACAACACAAGTTTCTTCTATTAATAAAAATAGTGAGAAGATATCTCTTAAAAATCGAAAGAGCGGGTTTCGCCCTACACCGCATTTAGATGCTACGTCTAAAGACATATTAACATCAGGTGGGTGGTTGACTGACCTGCACATGGATCATTTTAGTCATATCGTCAAAAAATGTTCGTCATACTTACCCCAGGAAACGTGGCGAGTTCAAATGCCGGACACAATTAAGCCGGTTTCATCGAACGAAAAGCATGTGCAAATATTGCACAGCGGTAATACAGGATCCGACGGGCACTGGGTATGCAGTTATTTCGACGGTAAATCACTCCACATATATGATTCGTTAAACAGGAAGACTCTTCATGAGCACCATGAGACATACTTGAAAAAACTGTTTCCTTTCTATCAGTTTCAAAGCAAACGTATCAAATTCCCACAGGTCCAACAGCAACCTAACGGATCCGACTGTGGAGTCTTTGCTGTCGCATTCGCAATATCGCTCATTAATGGTCATAACCCATCGAAAGAAAGGTACGATATTCCTCTGATGCGAACACATTTGCTAAGAATATTCGAAAGCAATATCATAGAAAACTTTCCACGTGTTAGCAAGAAAAAGAATATTGCGTCGAAGAATACTGGTTTTTCGAAGAAACGTCAGGTACCTAGCGAATATGTTGAGGAAGAATGTTCGGAACCTAATAAAAAGAAAACCATGTTAGACGAGGTAGCACAGGTCGGACCTATTCCACTGACACGGACAATGTCCCGTCCTCTACGCAATGATGTGAGTAATAATGTTGATGTTATTGATAATAATACCAATAATGATAACAACAATAATAAAAATAATATTAATGACGATGATAACAAGTTACGGTTATCAATCCAGAAAAATTTAATATCCGTAGACAAGTCATTAGCGGAACCACTCGAAAGTGATAGATCCGAAAATATGTTGTCGGTGGTGGACGATCGGTCTCATGATTGTCATGAACAAATTATCCTTCATGAGCGTGTGTCAGACGTTCAAAAACGTCGAGAACGGAATAGAAAATGTTATAATTTGAATAACGAAAAGCAGCGAGCTCGAAAGCGAGAGCTATACCTCTTGAATAACGAAAGGCAGCGGGCTCGAAGGCGAGAACGTTATTCGTTAAATCATGAAAAATCACGCGAACAGCTCCGTAAGCGGTATGCTACCCGAATAGAAAGAGAACGGGCGCGACTGCGAGCAAATTATTTACGCCGTCGTGATTTGAAATTGCAGTACAATAAATTCTATTACATAAGAACCAAGAGGAATGATATTGTGAGGCAAAAAATAAATGCTGCTAGCCGAATCCTCACAAAATATCGAGTTTTCCGTACGGCAAACACTATAGCAGTGAAACAATCGAGAGAAAAATATGTAGCAAAGATTTTGTCAAAAATGAGCGATGAACGATGCCAAACTGAGAATAGATTGAAAGCGGAATCTATCATAAGCTGGTGTCTTCATGAGCGGGAATGTAACGTCATTACGTTAAAAAAGAAATTACAGACTGTTAAGAAGCAGGCGCAAATCTTTTCAACAAAGGCTGCTCAATGTCCCGATCACAGTATTCAGGATAAAATAGATGCTCTATGCGGTTCATCAAAACATATTGCCTCCGGTGAACCCTATTTTGCGGAAGCTGCATATAAGTATGTTCAATTGTCAGATCCAATTATAATTAATCGAACGGGACAAGCAGTGAACATTTTGCCATTGGATGATACAAAGAGAAAAGTAAAAAGCTCGAAAAAAAGTTGGCTCTGCAATAACATGTGTAAAACCAAAGATATTCATCAACTGAATAAGTACGTTAGCTTTCTGCAAATTATATCAACGTGTACGTTGAAAAATTTTCATAAATTCAATACGCGATTGGATTGTACTGTAAAACATACAGACGTTAAGCTAGGTCATTCACAAGTATGTTACATGGATGACGCCATCTGCAAATCAATTTTCTTAACCGTCCAGGTATTAGCACCACATTTCCCATCGGTGCGGTACGTAAAGCGGTTAGTATGCAAATCAATGAACTGTTTTGAGAAAACACTTTCTATAGACAAAGCTCTAAATGACGGCGACCTAGAGAAACTGAAAGAAATCTCGGAACTTACCCGACACAAAGCTAATACTATCGCAAGCAATGTTGCACAAGAATTGAATCCCAACGAAGAAAATATAATATCCAAGTATCCGATTGCGTTTAAAACATTAACAAAGCGATCCATGGATACTCCGCGGTACGTATGTGTATCCTGCGAAAAACTTTGTTTTCAAAGAGAAGTCACGAACGTCCAGAAATTCAGGAAGCCTATGACTGGTACATTATGGACAGATTTGATGCGACACGTCGCAGCCCAAGGTAGCGAATGCGATTATGTTTGCAATTATTGTCTGCCAAAGCTTCGTCAAGACATTATGCCACCGAAATGCATATTGAATAAACTCGCTACCGAGTCGATACCCAAAGTTATATCGTGCTTGAATGATTACGAGCGAATTTTGATTCAAAGAGCCAAGGCATTCCAAACTATTCAACGAATGGGCACCGTTGCAAAAAAAAATGTACCCCATAGAGAGATGGTGCAAAAAGTTAAGGGCAGAACATTTCATTTGCCCCTGCCCCTTGAAGAAACTTTGAAAAAAGTTTGCCGTCAAACGGATCCAATTAATCTCGACCACAAATTTTACATCCTGGTTCGTGGTATCCCAACCAAATCAAAATTGGTTTGGGAACAACTAGTCGATATGAATAAAGTCTGGGAAGCGTTAGTCTGGCTCAAAACAAATAATCCCCAGTATTCAAAGATCGTGCTGCCAGCATCAGCCGATCTTCTGCTGGCTCACATAAAAGACGTAGAATTCCAAATTCAAGAAAATCGCGGTACAGAAACAGTTTCTGATCACGAAGACGATCCTTTAGTCGAACGAAACGAGATTCACGATGAAATAGAAGCTGACGAGCGTACAGCATTACTCACTCAGGCTTCGGCATCGGATGCGCTGTACGAACAGTTTACTATATATCCGATGTACGAAAAAAAAGAAAACGAAACGGCGACTAGCCGCTATCAAATGTTGAAAATTCACGACGTGCCATTAGATAACCGTGAAAAAGAACTTGATTTGCAATGTTTTCCGCACTTATATCCTTACGGTTGTAACGGACAACATGAAGATAGACCCAAACGTCTTACTCATTTTGAATTTATCAAATCGAGACTCATGTCAAAGCATCCACAATTCAGAACCGATCAACAATACCTTTTCTATCTATTGAACGATGCTAACAACAGACAATTAAGCGGTGGTATTTATCACAAATTAAATATCATTAATCCAAAGGAGCGATTTACTGCAGCAAGTTATTTGAGTAAGCTTTCCAAGGAAGAGTTGGAAGGAAATTTGAATTCTATATTTGCAAGACTGCGTAATACGGAGCAATATTGGAGTCGGCCAAGAAACGACGTATCCTGCATGATACATAATTGAGTACCGGCGACATGGTTCCTCACATTAAGTCCAAGCGAATGGTTGTGGTCGGATATGACAGAATATTTACGCGAAGTCGGTGGCTCCTCCGCAGCAAAGATGTCACTTAGTCAGTTGGTGGCCTCTGATCCAGTGTCCGCATCCAGATTTATCGAAAACAAGTTCAAGGCTATGCTCGATTTCATATGTTCTCCAGATAATCCCATTGGTGAAGTAACGCATTTCTTCTGGAGGCGAGAATACCAAGGTAGAGGAACGCAGCATTTTCATTTAATGATCTGGATCAAAGACGCTCCGATTCTTGGAACGTCTTCCAATCAAGAAGAAGCAAGCTTCATTCTTGAATATGCTACTTGCAGAATGCCATCTAAAGATGTTTCACCAAACCTCTATCGTCGTGTTAATACACATCAACGGCATACACATAATTCCTATTGTTTGCGAAGTAAAGCAAACAAAAATGGCAAATTTGCAAAAGTGTGTCGTTTTGGGTTTTCTCGACCAATCACGAATAATTTCGTTATGCGAGAAGTGGCCATTTCGATTGCTAGTAGACGGACGCTAAAGTCTAGAAGCAGATTGTACGACTTGCCCCGCTCCGAAAAGGAAGCCTATATTAACGACTACAACCCGGCAATTCTTACGGCCTGGGAAGGGAACATGGACATTCAGTTCATCGGAGAAAAATCTACACTCCTGAATCGGTATGTCACTAAATACGTTGCTAAGCCCGAAAAAAGCGACTCAGACACGACTTTCGAAGACATAAATTCTACGAAATCTCTGTGTAGTCGTCTATGGAATTTTGGTTTGCGTATGTTGAATCATAGAGAATGTGGAGCTCTTGAAGCCGCAGATACTCTATTAGGAATCGCTTTGTATGGCACAGATCCGGAAACTACCATCAGGTGGGTTGACGTGAACATAATCAGAAATAGGAAAGTAAAATCTCGTAAGGAAATCGAAGCCTTAGGGGCCGATTCCACTGAAATATTTTGTGATTCGTTAGTGGATACGCATTATCCCGCACGACCAGAGGAATTGGAAGCTACCAACCTTTACGATTTCGTACAATGGTACGACATAACTAAGGTCGAGCCCACAGGTCAAGATGTAGAATATTATACGATGGGCAAGTCGCTGTACCTAAAGAAGCGTAAGCGTCTATGCCTCATAAATCACTACAAAAATAACGTGAATATTCAACCCGAACGTTATTTCTACGCCTTGCTGCTACTCTTTCAACCATGGAGAGATGTAGATGAGCTCCGCAACGGGTGCGATACTTATGCCGAGTCATTCCAATCAATGCAAGCAGAACTTGCACAAGCACTGGAATATCACGAACGCATAACCGAAGTACAAAAAGGTATGGAATATGCGAAGGAAATGATTGAAAAACAAATCGCAGATAACACGAAAGACAATGATAACTCACAAAATAGCGATACTGTACCACTCGGCTGCGTACCTATCGAGGCTGAAGGTGCGATGAAAGAATTTAAAGACGCTGCTGAGAAAGTCGAAACCGTAGACGTTTCAGACATGATAAGCAGACTAAACATGGATCAGAAACGAGTTTTCGATCAGGTTATCAAAGCGGTGAGTTCTAATCAAATTCTACGACTTTACGTCAGTGGAGAGGAAGGAACTGGTAAGAGCTTTGTCATAAAAACTATCAGATGTTGGATTAAGCAGCATGCTAATAAAGATACTGCAATAACCGCCCCAACCGGAATAGCAGCATTCAATGTTGACGGCTTGACTGTTCATAGGCTCTTTCAATTGCCAGTTGAACACGGCCGCACTCCGAAATACAAACAGCTGTCAGACGCGGTCCTTAAAACCATACGGGACCAATTGAGAAACGTTGGCCTGATAGTGATAGACGAAGTTTCGATGATTTCGAACGTAACGTTCATGTACATACATCTTCGATTAGTCGAAATCTTCAATACCGCAGACTGTGAAGATGGTTGGTTTGGTAATAAGCATATTCTCCTTTTCGGCGATTTGCTACAACTTCCACCTGTTCACGAGGGACCCTCGTTCACAAAATTATCGAACACCGACGTCGAAAAACTCATAGGCGGAATGGGCAGTGTGGATCTGTGGTGTAATTTATTTACATACGATGAACTAACGATCAATATGAGACAAAAGAATGATCAAACGTATCGCGAGATACTCTCAAGAATGCGCCTTGGAATCGTCACTGATTCGGACACGAAAATGTTGTCATCGAAAAAAATTACATTCAAAGCAACTGAGTTCAGAGACAGAATACGAGAACTTTGCAATTATATAAATAATTTACCCATCGACACAGTCTGTTTACTTCCTACTTGTCGCATGTGTGATGTTCTCAATGAAGCCATGTTGAGCGAAATTCAGACTGACGAGATACAATTATTGGCTCATGATACGGTTGATTGTCCACCGTACTTCAAAAAAAAAGTCCAGAAAATGTTGAACACGGATGACGAAGACAGTTCTCGAACTGCAGGTCTTGCAAGAACGATTATTGTCAAAATTGGTTCAAAAATAATGATTAGACGGAACATTGATGTTACGTTAGGCCTTGTGAACGGCACTATTGGTACTATAACGGCAATATCCCGAGCTGCTGATACCGGCGACGTAGAAACAGTGCAGATTGTCTTAGCTACAGGCATCGTACATGTTTTGGAGCGCGTTGATGTAAAATTTGAGGTAATGGAAGGCGCCTTTGTTATCCGAAGACAATTCCCTATTTGCCTCAGTTACGGTATTACAATTCATAAAAGTCAGGGCCTGAGTTTGAAGAACGCCGTAATCGATGCAGGTAATTCCGTATTTGCTTGCGGCCAAGTGTACGTTGCTCTTTCACGAGTAACTTCACTGGAAGGTCTGCATTTGATCAATTACGATCCTCACTCTGTATTAGCAAATGGAGCAGCCATTTTGGAATACAATAGATTGAGGAAAAAGTATCGTCCAGATCTCGTACCGTTGCCTCTCACGTCAGTAAGAGCACAGAAGGTAGTTGACTGCAGATGGTCGATTCCGAGAGATGTTGTGACATGTCAGGTACCAGCTGAAGAAAAAACTGCAGCTAAATTGTGGCAAATAAAAGGCTTACAAAACGTCGATCATGTTTCTTGTTACGCCAACGCAACGATCCAGTGTATATTTCACTGTAGAACATTCAGGGACCATTCATCCGGTCAGAATCAAACAGACGATATTTTGAAAATGTTGATCGATGATTATGCTAAGTCAGAATCCCCGGTAAATGTATTTCCGGCCAGGGCACTTGCGGGTGAACAGTTTACTGCGAACGAGCAGCAAGATGCGTCAGAATTTTTAACTGGTCTAATTTCTCATTGCAATAATCTCAGCACGGTTGTTGAGCACCAGCTGACAGTAAAACTGCACTGCAAAGATTGCGGTTACACTAATACCTCAATTCAACAGAGTAAAATATTGTTACTCGCATTGCCTAAACCTTGCAAAAAAACACCTAGCTTATCTGACCTGATCAATGATAATCTCTCGCACTGGAAAACGGTCGAAGGATCGTGCGGTACTTGTAAGTCGAGAGAAATGAGCGTGAAAACAGATATATCATCAGCAAATAGCTGTATAATTATTCAGCTGATGCTATTTTCAGTACAGAATGGAAAAGTCACGAAAATAAATGGGTACAACATAAAAGCAGTATCTACGGAGAAAATCATGATCCGCACTAATGTGTACAAGGTTGATAGTGCGATATTCCACCATGGCCGCAACATAACCGAAGGGCATTATACAAGCATGCTTCGAGAAGGGACATCTACCTGGGTGAACGTTAATGACGCGAACATGAGAAAACAACCCTGGCCAAGAAATGCCAAGGACGCGTACATATTCTTCTTGCGGCAAATCTAAAGGCACTGCCAGAAATATCATAAGAATATGAAGTTGAATATAAAAAGCGAACTATACAGATGCATTGCAATCGCGACTATAATCCCTGCATGTCAGTAACTCCGCCATTGCCGGTCCCAAGCCCGGATGCGAAAGGAGGAGCGCTGCATGCAGGGTTTATAGTTCCACGGGGGGTGGTGGGTACTTTTCCATACATATTCTTCTTGCGGCAAATCCAAAGGCAGTGCCAGAAATATCATAAGAATATGAAGTTGAATATAAAAAGCGAACTATACAGATGCATTGCAATCGCGACTATAATCCCTGCATGTCAGTAACTCCGCCATTGCCGGTCCCAAGCCCGGATGCGAAAGGAGGAGGGCTGCATGCAGGGTTTATAGTTGCACGTGGGGAGGTAGGGGACTTTTCCATACAGGTTGGAGCCGTTATACCTGAAGTTATGTGGACCTAGTTGTATCAGCAATTTACGGATCATTAAAACAACTGAAATTATTCAGCTTCTCCATGAGGATCTAAAACCTCAAGTTTTTCATGTGTTTCAGGCGCGATTTTCGGAAGGATGTAGTTTTATTTAATAATATTGATAATAATGGACCGCCTGTTACGAGTTTCAGTTCCAAACTAGAGATTCATTAGGGCAAAATAATAATCGGAGAACACTGCGCTCCGTGCCATACACAGAGAGGATTCGTGGATGCGGCCCAGCGACGGGTCAGCGCCCGCGTATAGGCACCCCACAGTACACGCTACACACGAAAATTGTACGTGCGTGAGCTTCTCTGGCGTAAGCGGTATAGCTCAAGCTCACAAATATAATCATCATAAAGAAAAAACTGCGTATCAGTTTAGCAGCTGCCGATTTCTTTTTTCAAGCAGAACGTATTCCACAAGACATATAGGACCGACCTACGAAGTAATTGGAATGCACATGTATCGAAAAACGCATAGTACCAAACTACCACAGATATAGTGACGTTGACTGAAGACAATCTTCAGTCAACGATAGTGATAGTGCTATATCAAGTCTCTTGATAACTGTGAAACTTCAATGTGATAATAATTCCATTTTCTTCAACCCAACAAACGTCGCACGACAATAGTGTAATTGCAAAAATGAATCAATACTGCGATTATTGAACAACATTATACAAAAAGTTAAGAAATCCCCCCAAAAAGCACCTACGGTGCAAAAAAATTCGCCAAGTACATTAAATCTTCAAAAACAACTACTACTCGAATATCTTCAATATAAAAAAAAGACAATAAGCAGAAAAAAAGAATCCAAATCAATTATTGTGCCAAGTGCATGTAACTTCGCATCACGCATAGACCTACTAGAGAAGCTGGAATAAAACAGACAACAAACCAGATTAACAATTAGAAAAGACAGCAAATCGAAATAGAGAGAAAAATCGATTTAGAAAATTGACACAAAAAATAAAGAAACGAAACTAGAAAAAAGAAAAAAAAATTTTTTGAAAATGGAGGTAGTGAGACTTGGCGGGCTTTATCGGTAGAAAAAAATCCAGAATGTAATACTCAAAAGGCAATATAACATTAGCCCGCCAAGGAACACGTACTCCGTTTTCAAAAAAATTTTTTTTCTTTTTTTTAGTTTCGTTTCTTTATTTTTTGTGTCAATGTTCTAAATCGATTTTTCTCTCTATTTCGATTTGCTGTCTTTTCTAATTGTTAATCTGGTTTGTTGTCTGTTTTATTCCAGCTTCTCTAGTAGGTCTATGCGTGATGCGAAGTTACATGCACTTGGCACAATAATTGATTTGGATTCTTTTTTTCTGCTTATTGTCTTTTTTTTATATTGAAGATATTCGAGTAGTAGTTGTTTTTGAAGATTTAATGTACTTGGCGAATTTTTTTGCACCGTAGGTGCTTTTTGGGGGGTTTAACAATTATCGCACTTGCAATGTTCATGTTGGTGCAGCCGAAAATTGTTAGTTAATTAACGGATAACTAATCCAAAAATCGAGATAAAAATTTTTAGCCGGCGGATTATTGTTTCTTCATGTATTCAGTAAGTAGCAGAATTTTTTCATTCCTTAACTCTCATATTTAATAACTTTTCATGATTTTTATTGTTAGACTGTCGGACTGGGCGTGACGCGCGCGAGCCGGACTACCCGGTTTCGGCCGTATTTTCACCCCTCTGGGAAAACTATCAATAATGGTCCGCTAGTTCCGGGAGTCGAGACTTTTTTTAGGAAATTTCCTCCTCTTTTCGAATCTTTTTGAAAATTTCAAAAATCTCAATTAGTTTTTGAGATATGTGCAAAAAACCAAACCCCGGTTTTTTTTTTCACTAAATTGTTTATAACTTTTGCAATTTTTGCGAGCGGAACTTGATTTTTTTCAAAAAACTTCTCCATGCTGACCCGAATCGAATAACACCTCGTTCATATTTTTCCGAGGCTGCTGAAAAATGTTGACCAAAAAGGCACTTGTTGCCTAGACTATTGACCCACTACCGGATACTAACTACTGTACAGTTTACAGCCCTAAGCCTAAATCATTGTCTGCAACAATTCTTCTACTAGAATCCGGGAAAATTATCCGGGAAATAGTATATTGTGCATCTAGGGAGCAAAGGCGATTTTCGCTCCCGAGTGTGTAGCTTTTGCTGGCCAAGCGGAGAGTGAATTCGGCGAGCCGAAGGCTTGCCGAGTCTAGCCGAACCTGAGCTACGACTGAGGCTCGGACTTATTTTTCGGGTCTTCATGCGTTTGTTATAAAAAATGTACTATTGATTTACAAATTAGGTATTTTTTTCCTACAATTATTAATGACTTCATACAGAAAATGAAATTTTTTCAATCCTAATTATTGGTCTTCATGAAATGAAGGTCGGAAACTGGGCGTTCGAAATATTTTATTGACTAAACAAAAGTGACATCAAAATCGGTTCTCAAAATTTTCGAGCATTGAGATAAAGTGGGTAAAAGGGGTCAACCAATAACTATTTAAGGTAATTACCGTGTACTATGTAACAACGTTTATATAGTGCGAGTGTAAAATATAATTTGACGACGGGAACGTTGCCAAGATGTATCCCACCACGCGTCAACTGGTTCAAGATAATCAATACTTTCTGAACTGATCGGTCAAAAAATTATTAGTTTCTACCGAAATTTTTTTATTTTTTTTATTTACAATGCAATACTTTTGGAAAAAGAACACTAGGTAATGTTCTCGAGATATACAAGAAACTGTGCGATTTTGTATACTTGATCGGCCTCCAGCATGTTAATTAAGCACATTTACATTTTTGATACCTCGCTATACAATCGGTTGAAAAATTATTCTTCAATTTCATGAAATTCCTAAGAAATTATCAAGTAAGGTTTCCAAGGTCGGCATTGAATTTTATTTCTAACCGTCCGGAGTTACAATTTCCAAAGTAACGAAATGTAGAAATCGAACCAAAAGAATAACTAATTTTTATGAAAAGAAAGATTTAGTTCGCACATTACGGATTGTAATACAATGTGTCATTTTCGACAACACAATTTTTTATTCCGTAATATTTGATCAAATTTTGTCGTGAAATAAATACTAATTCTGCGATAGATGAAACAGTCTCTGAGGTGAAATTAACTTGTTCAAAACTTAGTTATGAACGCCGATACGATCGATAAAGATACAATTTTTGCCCCACATTGGCTGCGATACCCGACAAGCGCTCAAGTCTTGCGGCCCGCACGTCATTCTCTCTCACCCGCTTCCCGCCTTTATTACCGCGAGAAGTTCCGACTACGGTTCGAGTTTTGTGCCCCCGCGCCTCTCTCTTGGTCCGTAAAAGTAAAGGGGTGGTCGCCCGTAGAAAGGATTACAAGAAGAAGAACGCCTAGCGTGCCGCAGAGTGGCTTATATGCGATTGAGAAAAATAAAGTTCACGAACGCTTCGTGATGTTTAGAAACAAATTTCAATAATTACAATTTGATGCGAAATGCAGAAATATTTTTTCCAGAATTCGAGGATCCGAATATTATGGAAGAATCTCGGAATAATTGAACCTCCCGTATTAATGTTAGTTTCATAATCTTTACCAGCTTCGACATTTTTTGCACAATAAATACAAATCTACGTGATCTGACTTGCAAGACGGCTCCTTAGATGTTTACAAAGTTGTTCACAACAATCGACGAAGGGAAAAATGTATGTTGAGGCGCACTTGTTTCTTGCAACGCTAGCCCATCTTTGATAAAAACGTGGAATATGTAGAAAATAGTTACGATTTACCGCTGCACGAGTGGTACTCGAAGTGATAACTGTTGTGGTTTAATTATAGCGAAATGCAGTCCATTTTGTACGTTTGCAAATTGTATACCAAAAATAGAACAAATTTTTAGGTACTTACCTGCATTTCGGATCCACCTTACGTATCTTGGATCCTTGGTATTCGGGAAGCAGAATAGCGTTATGCCTTCTTTATCTCGGCTCGATGTGCAGTTTTTATAAAAACACACATCCTTGGTGAGGGTCGTCATGACGTAGTCACTTTCTTGCACGTGGTTTTTTTGTTCGGTCTATTTTGTACGGAACATCCACTGCCTCCGCGATCTCAACGAAGACTGAACAGTAGCTAACTCGTTACAATTAAAGAGACGTAAGTCCCAAACAAAATTGAATTCTCACTGTGGTGAGCACGGATGTACTACACACAAAATTCGCACTAAATATGCATAAATTTATAAATGGCGCTGTACAATGTCCAGCGTAGCACATAAAAAAAATTTCAATAGAAATCTTGGAGAAAGCGATGTTGAATGTGTGAATTCTTTATCCCTTTCTTCGGAGAGAGAGAAATGTAGTCGCGATTCTAGAAGTACGAACGCGGTAAAGCTCGCGCATGCGCGCGTTTGAAATCGGCCGTAATTGGCGCTGCATTGTGGTACCAACTGTATTTTCTCCTCGGTCTTCCCGGCGAATGAGAAGCAGCGTGTAATATTAAATGGTGGTAGCATCATTGGTGGTAGCACTGCACTGAAGCAATTTCGGATCACGCCGCCGACGCAGTGCAACAACCAACCGATTTCATCAGTCTTTCATGAACAATCATCATGAACGGTGAGTACTGCTTGTCTAACTAACAGTTTGTTTGCCATACATCCAACTTCAATTCTCATTATCACACCAGATATTTAACATTTGACGGTCAAAAGTACAATGTAATCACATGGAATGTCTTATTTGGGATATAAATACAGAAATAACACATATTTAAATCCTAACCGGAATAGTTCAAAACTTGTAAAATACATGTTCGTATCTGAAATTTTTTTTCTTAAATTTTCTAATGGGTTAATCTCATGGGATAATTTTTCTGCTCTATTGATTGAAATGTACTGTACCAAATTCAACCGATAACGACACAGGCTACCGTGTAAATTATGTTGTGAACTGTCTTCCCGCCTTTATGGTGGCGTGGTAGCGTCATAAATATATTCAGTATATCGAGGGTAGGATGGATATATTCTACTTATATTGAACGTACTAAGATATACCCTTTGAAATAAATAATTTTGGCATTAACGTGATATTTTATTGTTTATAAAGATACGCCTGGAAAAGCAGCGAAACGCCGGAGCAAGGAGGAGCGTCGGAGCTACGCTGAGGTCGCGATCGGGGTGGCGGCCCCCCGCACCCCGCCGCATCAACAGCCGACCTCCGCGCCGGCTCCGACGCCGATCGCCGCGCCGGCTCGGGCGCCGACCGCCGCGCCGTCGCCGCCACCGGTGGAAAACGTACGTAACAGATCTTGAATGTTTATACACACATTTTAGTTTTATACCGAATCCAATTCAACACTTCAATCATGAATTAATTTTTAAAAAGATGCGGCATTTTTTTTCACAAAAATTGTAGCAGTTCTCCCTATGATGATTCCTATCACAGAAAACTTGCCGGTTTGATCACCACACATGAAATTTATCTATTGTCGGAGAAACAATTATATCCACACCACTATACTCCTTTCTAGAATCTGTTTTTTTACATGAAAAGTTTTGCTATTTTTTATCACACAAACTTGACACAAATTTATGTGTAGGAGAAGGTGGGCCACTTTTTTTTTTTAAATGATCGAATGGACTTGAACCCATCATTGTGGATTTTAAAATTATTGTTTTTTATAACAGATTTCCAAAAAATATAAATGGTGATAACTTTAAATGTTAGTATGATTCTTATTATTATTATACAATGAAATGATTCTTAATTTTCTTTTTCCCATAGTCAATGAAAATCTTCCTAATTTACTTCGAATAGAAATTAGAAGAAGAATTTTCATCATACTTGAGTTTCAGAAAGCTCGGGCCTTCGTTGAGTACCCTGTATTGCCCCGCCTTCTCCTATATACATAATCCAGCGTACTAACAAATTTAATGTAGTACGAACAGTCCTGACCCATATTTAACATATTTCATACATCCCAACAAACATTCCAATATACCACAGAGCATACTCTGAATTGAAAAACTAGTCCAAGTCAATAGAACTATTAAAATTGGAAAGATATAGTACGAATGAAAGTTGATTTCAGTGTTATCTCTGCATCAAATTATAGCTTATAATCATGATCATTCACAGAACATCCTCCACCAGATATTGGCGGAGTTGACGGGGCTGCGGGCTGCGGTGGCTGCGCAGGGCGTGCGCCTGCAGGGGCTGGAGCTGCAGCAGCCGCAGCAGCAAGGGCCGCAGCCGCAGCCGCAGCAGCAAGGGCCGCAGCCGCAGCAGCCGCAGCAGCCGCAAGCGCAGCAGCAAGGGCCGCAGCAAGAGCTGCAGCAGCCGCAAGCGCAGCAGCAAGGGCCGCAGCAGCCGCAGCAGCCGCAAGCGCAGCAGCAAGGGCCGCAGCAAGAGCCGCAGCAGCCGCAGCAGCCGCAAGCGCAGCAGCAAGGGCCGCAGCAAGAGCCGCAGCAGCCGCAGCAGCCGCAAGCGCAGCAGCAAGGGCCGCAGCAAGAGCCGCAGCAGCCGCAGCAGCCGCAAGCGCAGCAGCAAGGGCCGCAGCAAGAGCTGCAGCAGCCGCAAGCGCAGCAGCAAGGGCCGCAGCAAGAGCCGCAGCCCAAGCCGAAGCCGAAGAAAAAAAGGAACAACCGGCGAGGGGGCGGACGAAAGCCAGCCGCCGTCTACAATTATTACTATCGATAGTAATATTGGTAGACGTCTATACCAATACCAATATAACTATCGATAGTAATATTGGTAGACGGCGGCGCCGCTACGCGGGTCACATTTGAAAAATAAATAATAATGAACATATTGCTTGTGTCATTTTTTTTCCTTCCACCATAAATATAGTTCGATAGTAGTTCTAACATATCTGACGTCTGTCTTATGAATACCAGATTCATTGTTTGTGAATAGTGAGAATTAGTTGTTTGAGCCATTAAAAATCCCATAGCAATTTATAAATTTGCACTTTCAAAAGATTATCTTGGTTCTTTAAGTAATTGTAAAGGAAAGAACTTGTAATTTTGGTCTTCGGTTTCATCGAGCAATTGTCAGGGAGGTCATAGATGTAGTGTGGTGATTTCATTGTCAGCTAACAAGAGGGATCACTCTAGATGGGTCACAGATTTAGCTCCCGCTGGTGCACTCATTCCTATCACCTATTAAATGATAGAAATAGAAACCTTGTCAGAACGTTAGAACCACAGATATATTATCTATGTTACAACCTTCTCATAGGCCGTGTATTATGTTTTACTACAACAGATATGTTCAATATATCTAGGTTACTACCAAGCTGTATACTTTTGGAATATTAGACAACTTAGAAAGGAGGAGGATGTTTATTTTTCACTTTCAATGATAATTATTAGTATTTTGAGGTATTGTTAGGATCTTGAGAACTATTGCAGCATAGATATATTGATTGCAGCATGTTTTCTTAATTTACTTTGGGTCTAGTGATCTCTTTTAAATTATTCAAGTGCAACGTTTTAGAGCAAAAAAAATTTAGATTATGTAATTTAAATATATTACAGAAATTTGAATATGACGACAAAGTCTTTCGTATAAAAAAAAAACGGATGGTTAAAAAATAACAACAAAATTTCTTTTAAACGTCTCTTATCGATAATTCTTACCAATAAAATGTTCAATACATCCGTATATCTATGATATATCTGTGATTAAATTAATACTCAAAAATGTGTTTTTTTAAAGTATATCGTAATTCTGGGTTTAAAGGCTGAAATTTTCTGAAATACTTTTTTTCAATTACAAATCGATCAACCGTATCATTCAACATCTCTATGATATCATATATGAATTAGGGTGGCTCAAAAAAACTAATATTTTTCTTTATGCGACCCTAATGAAAATGTATCATACCTACATGTTTTGAGAGCCCCCTCCAAGATCAGCTCGAACAAAAAATTTTGAGGGGTCACTCAAGATTTTAAAAAATTTTCGAGATCGTCAACAATTGATTTTTATTGTTTTTTTTTTTCTCAATATTCGCTTGTTTCCTATGTTGAAAATGATATGAAGGTTCTGCAAATATCGAGTCAATATTTTGAATTCTATAAGTCGCACAAAATTTTTCAACTCCGAAAGTAAAGTACTTAAAATGTTTTTGAGCGACCTTCAAATCTAAATACTAACAAACTTTCAATTTTTTGTCTTAAAGTTGATGTACAAAAGAATATGAACATAGATAAGGGGCATTCCACGTCAAACGGGTCATTTTTTTCAAAATATTTTTTAAACTTGACGAAACTTTTTCGACGTCTTAGGAAGTCTTAGAAACCATGCTCAGACCACCTCATAACGCCGAAATTCGAAATTTCCAAAAGCGAGCTGTAAAGATCGCGAATTTCTACGTTTCCGCTATTTTCGATATTTCTGACCTGGTGGACCCAAAGAAAAAAAAAATTTGCTAAAACGACGTATTCGATAGGATTTTTTCCGTACTTTTACACGAAATTATCTATTTGGTTATAAACGAAATGGATGACCATGAAAATACGCCTTGAAAATTTCAATTCCACTTTTCTCAAAACTCTCGATGTTTAAAAATTTTTTTTAATCATTAAAAATCAGTTCATTCCCTCTACTTTGACCCCTGTGAATTTCAAAATGGGCCGAGAATCCATTCTTTGTCGAAATTTATTTGTTATTCCAAAATGTGATGAAAAAACTACCAAATTTTTGTCTACATTCTTTATTATTGAACCGGTTAATATTACTAGGGATAAACATATTTTTCTAAATATTTTGAAATTTTTTGAATTTTTTTTTTTATTTACAAATTTTTTTCACTGAAAAAACAAATAAAAAATTGAAAAAAAAAATAATTAAAAGGAATAATAAAAATTCAAAATTTTTTTTAATTAATTTAAGGTCCAATATATCTATGGTTCAATATATCTATGACAAAACACAGATAAAATTTGAAGTTCAATATATCTATGGTACAATCATGTGTTATTGAATTTTCCTTTCATGATTCTGCAACTTTTGTTCCAAACATTTTCCAAAAAAATCCTCAAGTTTTGCTGGATACCTGTGTATCTAACGTTAAAAATTCATGGATACCGTGTATAACATGGCAAATTTCGTCCGGTCACACTTCTGTCGGTCAAGTTGAACAGTTTCGTCGAATTATTTTATCGATCTGTCCAGAAAATAACTTGCAAAATCGTGCGACTCATGGGGTATCAGGTCATTCTGTAAGTAAAACAGCGTCCTGAAGCGAAATCCTCAAATTGCGACGAATCGCCGAGCGCGCCGCCTACATTTAATCGCATACACTAGAATTCGACGCCATCTTGTCCGATCTAGTTCAATATATCTATGGTTCCACCAATTCTCTATAATGCCGAAGTTCTTCGTAAAGCAAAACAAGAAGAAGCAGACAAGCGGCTTTGTTTAATCGGAAATAATGCATTTTAAAATTTATATCATGCGAAGTACAACGAACGCGCTAATGCAATACATGCAATAGGAATGGACCCATTCTATTGCATGTATTGGTCCAAAGAACAGTTGGAATTGTTCAAAATTGAGCAGCGCGGCGCAACGTTACCAGTTGTTTTGTTATTGACGCCAGTGGAGGTTTCGCTAAAAAACTGATTCTACCTAATGAATCCTTGTCACCCCACCTCTTCTTGTATCAATGCGTGTTGATAAACGACGAAAGAAGCGTACCCATTTTCCAGATGATATCAGCAAAGCAGGATGCTGCTTTGATATCTTATTTCTTACTGGAAATCCGAAGGGCCGGTGCACCTATCCCAAGAATTGTCATTTCCGACTTTGGGCGAGCAATTCTAGTGGCAGTGAGTAGAGCTTTTGCGAACTGCTCTGATTTAAAGTCCTATCTCCAAATTTGCTACGATGTGGCTGTCACGCGCACGAAAACCGCAGTCCCTTCTTGTTTTTTAAGACTTGATGTGAGTCACTTAATTGCGATTGTAGCAAGGTGGGAATGTCTGCGGCATAAGCCTCCTAAGGTACGCCAATTCTATATACGCTGCGTTGCCCAAGCTTACAAACTGCAGTCATTGGCAGATTTATCCCAACTTTTACAATCAATCATGGTAGTCGCTCTGAGCGAGGAAATTGGTCGCGAAGAAAGTGGTGGACTTTTGCCGTCGGAAACCTACTTAAGGCATGCGAATGACGTAATTAAAGGTACGGTCGTGAAAGATGAGGTAATGGAATATGACGGTGATGAGCTTCCAGACTTAGAAACAGATGATGTATCTGATTGTGAGTCATGGGTACATTGGACTAACGCAATTCTGCAAAAAGCTAAAGATGTGGCGTCAATCTCAAAAAATGGCGATGTCTTGAGTGCCTTTTACAACCCCCCTGTAGCCGAAAAGCTGAAGATGCTGATGGCACATCTACCTCTATGGACTGGTGTCATGCGCCCGTACTTTAACATTGGCGCTGAGATAGTAACTTCATCTGCAGTAGAGGCGTTTTTTCTGATTATAAGAATCGGGCATTCAAGGGCAGTTTACCTATGAGGGTGGATAAATTTGTATTAAAGCACCTTGATTACCTCGATGGTAAATTACTTTTAGCCTCCGCAGGGAAGGATATTAACTCTAATTATAAGGAATCTCATCGGTCTTCTGATAGCATTCTAAGTGGCCTCCAAGCACAGATACATAAGGAAACAAATGCTAGCTCGCTTCTTGAAACCAATGGTACATGTGTTGAAATTAGTGGTTCGTACATTGATAACGATGATAATGAGAACATGAACCATTTTTCTAAGGACAAAGTTGATGGTAATTCAACGCCGATCGAAGATTCATCGAGTACGCATAGTAATATAACAGATCATCTCAATATTATGTCGGTAGACTCTGTTACTGACAAAAATTCTTGCCTTACGATCAGCACAAATGAAGTTTCTTCTCAATGTACGAGCCTTGAAGAAGTTGCCGAAAAGTCTAACTACCTAGATTTCAAAGAAAACTGGCGCGGATTACAAGACCAGGGTGAGACAAAGCGGCGCAAAACTTACCCCAAAGGTCAAAGTGCAAAAGAGCAAATTATCTGGATCCCTGCCCCGATTGGGATTTCGTCAATTCGGTTGCTAAAATTGGTATACCATTGATGAAAAATGGCAATTCGTGTAATCCCATCTCGTTAGAGGGTAAAATGGTTGCAGTTCGTAACACATGTGCTTTTGATTCGATTTTGCATATCTTGGCCCATATAATCGCAATGGAGCCTGCAGATAAGTCCGTTCCATCCGTAGCCAATCCAACTGTTGAGTTAGCAAAAGTGATTATATCTAGTGGAAAGATCACGGTAAAAGATTACACTGAGAGAGGAGTAATTCTAAATAAAACCGGGCTTTATGAAGTAACAGCTTACACACGAAAGTACTATGTGTTGGATGCATTCTGCAATGCTGGTCATTTAGCAGGATTGTTATTCGTCACCCTGCCAAGTCTCCGAAGATCAAAGAAGTGTAATACGTGTGATCGACCTATAGTTCGAGATCTCCCTGTGTTGGACACAAATGTCAACATCCTACTGAGAGATGGTTTCGGATTTCTTCAGGAAGCCATCGACGACGTTTTATCGTCAACCGAACCAATTTGTAAAAAATCTCAAAGCTTTTTCGAGATAACTTATGAGTACGGGCCATACCTAATTGTAGATACGAGTGTCGTTACCGATGAAAACTACACGAAAAATATTAAATTACCATTCAAAGGTACACGGCTAGCCGATATTGCGAAGAATATCAAAATAAATGAAAAATCATACGTGCTTAGGGGTCTGGTTCATTATGTCGGTGCGTATTACCATGCTATCAAGAGACTCGGTAGAGTCTCGCGCCAAGTACATTCAAAAGAACGGACGGACTACCGAGTGTCTTTACTGCTAGGGGATCGAGAAAGCGCTGTACGGCCAACTGTTCTTTAACGTATCTCCGAAATCATAAGCATTTCGGGAAATTTGGATGCACTTTCGCTATATGAATCGCGGACGTGCTTTTATTTAAGCGTAATTTCAATAACCTCAGTGGTCAGAGAGCTGAGGTATGATAATCTCTGATCACCGGTGGGCTCGTTTAACGATTATTAAGCACCACCGTCTCCGGCGTCGTACGCTAGCTATATGTCATCTGAAAACAAAACCTTTTCACATAAATGGTATAGAAGGGAAGCCGCGGCTCGCGTAATATTCCTGTCAGAGCTGGCTCCTGTCAAATAGGAAAAAGGTTATAATTGCCGTCCGCGTAGCAGGTGGCGTCACCGTAGCCGGTACACTATGGTACACGTCTTATTTCTGACAGAGTTCGCCACCGCACAGCGACTCCTTTTCATTGGGCCCCAGAAAAATGGCGCCCTCATGGCTACCGCTCGAAAATTTTTCTTACCCCGTCAAACCATAGATGTGGAGTAGTATACCGTCAAACATCTTACAACAATAGTATACGAAAGAAACCATAATTAATACTGCAATATTCTCCAACAACGTACAAAAAGTTATGAGATCCCCCTAAAAGGCACCTACGGTGCAAAAAACTTCGCCAAGTACATCAAATGTTTAAAAAATTCATTAATAATAAGAAAAAAAGGATCCAAATCAATTATTGTGCCAACTGCCCAGTACATGTAACTTTGCATCGTGTAAAAATATAGAATTGGAAAGTAAATCAATGAGAATCAATTCAAAGAATCAGAAACAAAATAAATAAATACAATAAATGAAATTTAAAAAAAAAAATCAAAAAAACAAATTGGAGGTAGTGGGACTTGGCGGGCTTTTTCGGAAAAAAAATCCAGAATTTTTGTATGGCGATATAACATTAGCTCGCCAAGAACCACGTACTCCAATTTGTTTTTTTGATTTTTTTTTTTAAATTTCATTTATTGTATTTATTTATTTTGTTTCTGATTCTTTGAATTGATTCTCATTGATTTACTTTCCAATTCTATATTTTTACACGATGCAAAGTTACATGTACTGGGCAGTTGGCACAATAATTGATTTGGATCCTTTTTTTCTTATTATTAATGAATTTTTTAAACATTTGATGTACTTGGCGAAGTTTTTTGCACCGTAGGTGCCTTTTAGGGGGATTGTTTTTACAGGCCTCACATGGTGCGTATATGATGACTTACACCCCAGAAAATTTCAGGCGATTCCGGACTACATAGTGGCGCCACATATTTTACTATATTCCCAAATTAGAAAGTAAAAATGAGAAAAATCGTTATGCCCTATTGAGTTTTTTCTCTTGATACTTTTTTCGATTAATTTTCGCATTAGACGACTTGATCGATCTTTTAGCGTGTAAGGTGTGTCTTTATTTTTTAATTGATAATATTTCATCAATTGATATCACGTATTATTATTTTTCATTTCGTTTGGTCTACTCAGATCCTTTTTGTTCTTCATTCCGTGCCTAGAATTGCGCTCAAATGAATGTTGAGAAAATACGAAAACCGACTACAAAGTGAACGAAATTTTTTTTTTTTAAATTTAAAAATTTTTTCAAAAACTTTGTTACGGTCGGGAAATGATCTTCGCCGCCGTTATTATTTTTGGTTCGTTTCTCGTTTTACGCAACTAAATGCAACTGTGAAAAAGGATTTTTGTTGACGGAGGTGATTGAAAGTTCGTAGATAAATGCTATATGAATATTGTTTATTTGCTCGGGGAGGCTTATAGGCGTAATCAGACGTTGAGAGTCTTGAAGAGAAATAATTATTGACCAGGCTCGAGGAGGCTTATAGGTATGTTGAGAATAATTATAAGATGACCGATCCAGGATTTCGGTGTGCGACTAAAGAACTATGTCCTGGAAGACCGTAGAGTTTGGTACTGAGTTCGGAAGTGATTTTGATGTGAAAATTAGGAATAAGGTAAACTCGGTTTGTTAAAAGAAGGGGTAGGTAAAGTGGGAGGCCACGTGCCGCTGACTGGGTAGATTTGCACTTGCACGTTGTGCTGATGCGTGGCCGAACCAGTCCGGATGCAGGTTGAAATAGGAAGACAGGATGAAAGATATTAGGTTGCGTCTAGGTGAATTACTGCTAATAATTGTTAGGAATTGGGAATTGATAGAATGGATGAGGCGAGACGTTTGGACCGAGGTCCGGACGTAACACCCCCCCCCCCCGTTAGAAGAAGCATACCGATGTAAAGCGGAGGTATGGTTCCCTACGCGAAGTGTAGAAAAGTAGAATGAAGCAACGTCTGATTACACCTATTCGCAATGATTGTTTACAGTGAGATTTTTCCTTAAGATAAATGCGCCTATGGTTAATGCGCGTTTAAGCGGGTTAGTGTACAATTTTTTTTTTTCTCTAATGATAGCTTATCTTCTAGTTCTTATTTATCTTGTATTATATAAGTTCATTTTACGCTGAGTACAATGTCCTTAATATTAATTATTTCGGAATAATATTTCGGAAGATGCTTTATTGAATTTTACAGGTTACCCGAACATCTGGGTAATGGTGATTTTGAATTTTTTATTTTGTGATTGAGGGAATTAGCCGTATTGTTACAGATAGTTACTTATGTTATTTTACATGCCAGTCAATACTGATTTTATCGATTAATTTACCCTGATACCAAGTGAATTTTTGAAATAATTGCATAATGGAATGTAATTAGCTGGTGAGCCTTACGTGTATACATATATAATCCTGAAGTAATTGTACAGGTATCAATCTCATTGATGTATTATGTTATGTTATGTTACAATTTTGGATGTATTCCTAATTGGTAAATCTTATATAATGAATTTTATAATAGTGCCGTCTACGTGCGCTCTTTCATTCGTTTAGATTGCCAGATGCTTGTTAGCCAATTTTCGTCATAGTAATCTCATCTCATGTTACCTCTTGGTGCAGCAGTGTATTTCATTTTGATGATACATTGAGGTTTTCCTATGTCAAAGATGCGTTTGTGTGCGCGTGTTTTAGTTTATTAATGTGGACTACTTTTGTTTTGCGAGGTGTTAGATATATTTCTGCGTTTACGTCGTTAACTATCCGCTTAATGATGTATGGACCCTTATAGTGATCGTCTAGTTTCGTACGAGCTTCGTTTAATAGAAATATGCGTTGTCCTGCTTCGAAATGTTGTGTATTTAGGTGTCTATCGTGCAAGATCTTCGACTTCTGTTTGGCTTTTTTCAGATTCTGTGCGGCGAGGTTGCATGCGGTAGTGATATTTTCCATTAAATCGATGACGAATGCGTCGTATGTCAATGCAGTCGCTGGGGATGGTGTTAAACTGGTCGGTAATTGCGCTTCTAGTCCAGTAAAAATCGTCCTGAAATCGACTTTGCAAGCCAAATGGCTGAATTTTTGATATAAGTCGTGTGAGACCCTCACAAAAGTTGGTGTGAAGTCCCAAAGTTCTCACCCCCGGGGGTCCATTTGAAAACCCCCAAGAACATCCCCCGGAACTTGTTTTTCGCCAATATCTCGTGAACGAATGAGAATGAGAAAAAAAGTTTCAAGCAAAAGTTGTAGAGCGTAAAATTTTACGTAAACAATGTCCAGTGACTTTTACCCCTAATCCTGATGGTTCAGGTTTTACAGGGGTGCAAAGTTTAAAATCTTTAAAAATTCATAAAAATTCGCAAAATTATTATTTTCAAAATTGTTTATATAGCAATCGATCGGAAATGATCTCAACTTTTTTTTTAAATTTTTAAAAAAATTTTACATTCGTTAGTTTACCAGTAACAATAATTTTTAATATTTTTCCGGCCTTAATCACGCTAAAAAAATTTTTTTTTTTTCACTGTATTTTTTTTCGCAATTTTTCCAACCAAAAAGTCCTTTGCGACTTTTTCGTATCTATCGCACCCTCCGAGTTACAAAATAATTCAACCCTTAGCAAATTGTCAGCTCTACGCCGTTGGGCCAAAGAAAGAGACACAGTTATATGTCCGTGCCGCTCCCACTCATTGCAGGGTGCGGAGCGCTGGCGCGCACGCGCCGCCCCTATGCGCTCCATGAGTGCGAGTGCAACGAGAGACTTTTTTTTCTCTTTCTACTGTTTCGATGTTTCGGTTCGGCTATGCTAGCTCAACTCATTTTTCTACCTCAACCGCTTCCGAACTTGAGTAAAAGGCATAGCCGAATCTACCCGCACGGCATTTTCTATCGACACTTCGGCGGTCATTTCGATATTATTTAAAAATAATTCACCCGAAATTTCAGCTCTTAATCTTGAATAGTTTTCGAGCTACTTTAAAACCTCTTTTCCCAATATTCATTTTTCAATGGGAAAATTAATCATTAACAAATGGTTTTTTTTTAAATAATTGGGAGTAAAAGAAATGGAAAATCATTCCCAAATGAAAAGCCAATTTAGAAAAAATAAATAACTAAAACTAAAATCATTTTTTTCACTGTCTTTTTGTAGACATGCAATCACCAGATTTTACCAGAAAACGTCTTTTATACTTCTTCATACTCAGGAATTTTTTTAATTTTTTCGATTTGGTGAAACATTGTGAAAAAAATTGAAAACTAATTTTTTTCACGTAATTTTCGATCTATAAAATCAACTCCGAGTTTTTCATGAAAAATTACCGAAATACAGAGCAGAATTAATATATTATGTAAAATTTAATCCCTCCAAAAAGGCACCTACGGTGCGAAACAGTTCGCCAAGTATATACATTGAATGTGTAGGAATAACTACTACCCAAATATCTTTTATGAAAAAAAAAAATTTAATAATATGGGAAAAAAAAAGAATTCAAATCAATTATTGTGCCTCCAACATATATATATATATCTGCATCATGCATAGAAATACTAGAAAATTAAACTAATTACCAAATCAAAATTAAATTAATTAACTAAATTACCAATTGGAAGAATATAAAATCGAAAAAAATCTGAGAAAATCAATTAAAAAAATTAAATCAAAATCGAGAAAATAAATTAAATTGAAAAAAAAATCCAAGAAAAATAATTGGTTGTACTGGCACATGGCGGGCTCATATTGCCATATGAGGGTTCTGGATTTTTGTTTCCTAAAGAGCCCGCCAAGTCCTACTGCCTCCGATTATTTTTTTGCTTCATTTATTTAAAAACATTCTTTTTCTGGATTTTTGGAACTGATTTTCATTAATTTATTTTTCCAATAATATTTTTGTGTAATTGGTAATTTAGGTTGTTTCATGTTTATTCCAGTCTTCTCTAGTACTTCTATGCATGATGCAAGGACACACGTACTGGGCACAATTGAATTGATTTGGATCCTTTTTTCCGATTATCGATGATTTTGTTTTTTTCATCCAAGATATGTGGGTAGTAGTAACTCCTAACTTTTAATGTGGGGGTTGTCCATGCGGAATCATTCTACTGTCGTATCTTGCATCTTTGATTAGGCTGATGTTTGGCTATCTTTTTATACTCCTCGAAAAAGGTATCCATGTGAATTTCCAATTTCTTTTGACCAGCGAATCGCGAGATACGAATTTTTGAAAATTTTGCTCATTTTTTTTTTGAATAGCTATAACTTCATGATAATTCGACCGATTCGAGATTTTTTGTTTTGAAATTATATGTTTTATGATAAATTTTCTGAAACAAGTATGTGAAAAAATATTCATCAGTATAATTTGATTGACTTTTTCTAATTTTCTAGTACATGATTTTTAACATTGTTTGTCCCCTTTGATTTTTTTTCAAAATTTTACACGAATACTAGGTCCCAAAATACAAACTTTAAACCTGGTTTGGTTATGGGGAAATGATGGGTAATGCTTTTTTCAGATTTTTGGAATAATTAATTTTTTTTCCTAACCATAGATATAATTTTAACTATTTTATTACATATAGTTCCAGAAACGAGACGTACATGAAGATTGTAGAGAGTCATAAAAAAAAAGAAGAAGTGTGCAGTGTAAATAAAAAAATTGCATTTACACTATACATTTCTCTTCTTTTTACTCTTTACGATCTTCATGTGCGTCTCAGTTCTGGAACTATATGTAATAAAATGGTTGACATTATATCGATGGTTAGAAAAAAAAAAAAGAAATTAATTGTATCAGAAATCTGAAAAAAGCATTAGGTACCTACAATTTCCCCATCACCAAACCGGGCTAAAAATTTGTATTTTGGGACCTAGTATTTCTCTTAGTATTTATCATGTTTCAGCTGAAAAATTAGAAAAAGTCAATCAAATTACTGATGAATATTTTTTCACATAATTGTTTTAGCAAATTTATGGAAAAACACACGATTTTGACAAAAAAAAATTCAAATCAGTCAAATTTTCATAAAGTTGTTACGTCCGGACCTCGGTCCAAACGTCTCGCGTCATCCATTCTATCAATTCTAAATTCCTCACAATTATTAGCAGTAATTCACCTAGACGCAACCTAATATCTTTCATCCTGTCTTCCTATTTCAACCTGCATCCGGACTGGTTCGGCCACGCATCAGCACAACGTGCAAGTGCAAATCTACCCAGTCAGCGGCACGTGGCCTCCCACTTTACCTACCCCTTCTTTTAACAAACCGAGTTTACCTTATTCCTAATTTTCACATCAAAATCACTTCCGAACTCAGTACCAAACTCTACGGTCTTCCAGGACATAGTTCTCTAGTCGCACACCGAAATCCTGGATCGGTCATCTTATAATTATTCTCTACACACCTATAAGCCTCCCCGAGCCTGGTCAATAATTATTTCCTCTTCAAGACTCAACGTCTGGTTACGCCTGTAAGACTCACCGAGCTTGGCAAATAAACAATATTCATATAACATTCATCTACGAACTTTCAATCACCTCCGTCAATAAAAATCCTTTTCCACAGTTGCATTTAGTTGCGTAAAACGAGAAACGAACCAAAAATAATAACGGCGGCGAAGATCATTTCCCGACCGTAACAAATTGGTGGCAGCGGTGACCTTCTCGTTTCTGTGGGAAACATCGAAGCTAATTCATTAAATCAATCAACATTTTCTAAAACACACCAATTTCGTAACAAATTGGTGGCAGCGGTGACCTTCTCGTTTCTGTGGAAAGCTTCAAAGTTATATAAATAAATAATACATTTGTCTAAACACACCAATTTTGTAACAAATTGGTGGCAGCGGTATAAATTGTGAGTCTCAATTGTGATCCGTGAAAAATAACTCTGCACAAGCTTTTTACCGGTGGCAATACCTGCCAGCCGTCATAGATAGCACCTCGTACATACGAACAGCTAGTTTCGTGATAACGGAAACCCCGTTAGTGAAAGTATCGTGTAAGTTAAAGTAACCAACAATTGTGACATAAATCACCAATCAAATCCGCGAAAAGCGACGTAAATTTTTTCAATCCGCCACAGAGCGACGTATCTCAACAATCCGCGAAAAAGCGACGTAATTTCTTCAATCCGCCACAGAGCGACGTATCTCAACAATCCGCGAAAAAAGCGACGTAAATTTTTTCAATCCGCCACAGAGCGACGTATCTCAACAATCCGCGAAAAAGCGACGTAATTTCTTCAATCCGCCACAGAGCGACGTATCTCAACAATCCGCGAAAAAAGCGACGTAAATTTTTTCAATCCGCCACAGAGCGACGTATCTCAACAATCCGCGAAAAAGCGACGTAAATTTCTTCAATCCGCCACAGAGCGACGTATCTCAACAATCCGCGAAAAAGCGACGTAAATTTTTTTTCAATCCGCCACAGAGCGACGTACCAAGTCAATCCGCAACGAGCGACGAAAATTTTTAAATCCACGAAAAGTGACGAATATAATTTTAAATCTTCGAAAATTTGGTGATAATAGTGACCAAAGAACTCAGTGATCTTCATCAATTACTGAAATTTTCAAATCAATCAGTAATTTTACATTACTAAGCATGAAAGAAGTGGAAAATAGCGGAGAAATAGCAGCATTACAATTCCGTTCAACACCCGGACACCGGATAAGACGCTGACAATGCACCTTAGCGCCCAGCTGATACGACAACGGCAGCACAGCAACGCAGATCTCGCAACAAACTACAAAGTCATCGACACCAGATCTACGTCATCAACAGCATGCAGGTATTCCACATCATCGTCACCATAATCACACTTCTGTAAGTTGTATAACGAATACCTTCTAACATTTACACATAAGCGCGCTAGAACTAACCATAGAAGGCAAAATGAGCCGCCCAGATGAGAGTAACGTTTCCTTCATCTCGATGCAACACGCAATGACCTTATTACCAGTTTTTGATGGCAAGAACATGCCATTCCGTACATTCGCAGCCCGGGTCCACAAATTACAACAGCTTATCAACCCCAGAGACTTATCACAATTCACTTTCGTAGTGCAACTTAAGATAGAAGGCGAAGCAGCCGAGCAAGTAAGTCCAGAATCAGCGACTTTGATAGATACCTTAAGAGATCTTAAACGCGCATATAGCTCCAAACGTAACCTAGAAGATATTCAAAGGAAAATCACAACTTGCGTGATGGAACGAAATGAAACTGTCATAGAATACTCTACTAGAATTAAGAAATTGGTAACGGAAGCTGAAGAGGCGGCAGAAGCTACCCTGGCGAGGGAGACCGTCAAACCCCTGATAGAATACACTAGAATCGCAGCCGCGCGTTCATTTATCAAGGGATTGCCAGATGACATAGAACTTAGAGTAGCAGCGGAAAGACCAAAAACACTCGCAGAAGCAACAGAAAAGGCTATCGCGGTACAAAGAGTAGTGAACAACAGAAGCAATTTTTACACCCTGAAAACATCCATAGCAAACGGTAGCTCATATGACAGAACCTCAATACCTAATAACCAAAAACGGTTCGAAAATAAACAAATTGGCATATTAGGATGCTCATATCGCAAACGCCTCGGCCATTCCAGCGACGAATGCAGAACCAAGCAACGAGATATCGTTGCATATACCTGCAGGTACTGCAAACGCATCGACCATACAATAGAAAATTGCCGCGGAAAGCCACGCGACGATCCGGTTAGGTGTACGTATTGTAAACGCACAGGACACACATTCCAAGAATGCCGAACGCGAATGAGCGAAAATCAACGGTACCAGCAAAGACCGCGAGATCAGTATCAAGGGCGCGAAGCTAATAACTATAGGGCACTCGAACCGCTAAATCATTCGAGATCGAACGACCGGTACAATGAGAGACAATTCGGTTACCAAGAAAAAACCAGTCAAAATAGAATCGGACCAGGCGAACAAACACGTCCACACGTCCAACACTGCGCTAATTGTACACAAGGAGATCCTCAGGAATACCATAATCCCCGCGATGATTACAATGAACACCGCGAAGCAAATTTCGACAACGACCCTAGCAACAGCCATTTAATCGAGAACCGGGACATTCGAGAGGACATGTCGACATCTCAAGATGCACCAGCTAATTCGATTCAAATTTTCCACATGATTGCCAATCAACCTAGACCGGAAACAGAAACCTCGTTGTCAGAACCACCAAAGCGTACTACGGAAGCGCATCAGTTTCCCACTAGACTACGCGAATCGTCAGAGGAATCCGTGAACCCTGCGCCACGAAAAGAATTCATCGACACAAATCGCGGTACAAACTACGTCATTCAAGAGTCCACTGACCTCAGCTCCTCAAGCGACGACACGGACACGTCCATAATATCGGTACTTCCGCGAAGAAACAAACGCAAACGTAAGACGGAAACCTCCAGCAGTCCGACACAGCAAAAAAAACCGAACGTTGCAAAATTCTCGGAATCAGAATCAGATACAAATACGGAACAAACTGGTGCATCCAGGCAAAGAGCTCTCAAATTAATTCAAAACCTTAAAACGGTAGTAAGGAAAGGCAAACTAACAAGATACACGAGCGAAACAGGGAATAGTAGCATCACGTCCTCCAACGAATCAAATAATGGTAGCAATACCACACACCGCTCAAGAAACATACACGTCCAACACACACTTACGCCAGGAATTAGATGTCACATACAGACAGCCGCGTGCAATACGATAGGGCACACCGAAACTGCGGCAGCAAAATCAACAAAATCCACACTCAAATCGGCAGAAAGTAACAGACCGATCTTTTAGAAACCAAAAATTCCACCATCTCGTCGTCTACCGAATCGGACTTCTCCTCCAATTCCTCCGGAACCCCCACCATCCTCACCAGGCGATCGGATGACAACGGAAACCTCAGCTGATGTGTGAGCATAGGTAGCGCACACGACCACGACCTACCCAAAGCGAGTAATAATAACGAATCACGCTCACATCGTAGCAGCAGACTGCACATGGGCAACTGACCTAGCGAAACAGGTGATAGCGAACGGCGACGTTAACAAAGTATATTTCGCGAAGCAAAGACCACGAAAACTTGAAATAATCACCTCACGCGTGAAATCGAAACACATCTTCACCCTAGTAGCGAAATCACGGGAATCTGATCCAAACAGATTGTACGACGTATTTCACACTCTGGTTAACTTATCGGTCATATTACAAAAACTCAGAATCAAATCTCTGGCCATCCCTGTGACAGGAATGGAACTAGACGATTTTCGGAAAGCAGCAGTCATGAGAATGATGTATTACGTTTTTGGCACAATCAACTCGCGAATTAAACTAAAACACGCACACATGCGATAGAAATCCTAAAAAAAATCATTAATTTCAGATACACACCAATGACATATAACTTGACTAAAAGCAGCACACTAAAGAAAATCAGCGAAAATAAGTGTAAATTGAAGCAATAAAGTACTCGCGATCTGGCAATCAATTGAGAAATAGCGCGTAGCTGAAAACAGAAATATAGCTGTACAAACACCTGTAAGTTAGGGCCATAGGACAACGGATTTGCAAAAATGACTACAATAATAAAGGAAACATATTTTCTGTAAGAAATAAACATAGCATAGGAATATCAAACATTGTATAACTTATAGTCAGCAACATTTGTAATAAAAATCATTATTATACTATTCGAGTAAAAAGATGAATCATTATCAGGTAAAACCATGTAAAATAACATAAGTAACTATCTGTAACAATACGGCTAATTCCCTCAATCACAAAATAAAAAATTCAAAATCATCATTAACCAAATGTTCAGGTAGCCTGTAAAATTTAATAAAGCATATTCCGAAATAATTAATATTACTCAGCATAGATTGAACTTATATATATTACAAGATAAACAAGAACTAGAAGATAAGCTATCATTAAGAAAAAATGTATAATAACCCGCTTAAACGCGCATTAACCATAGGCGCATTTATCTTAAGGAAAAATCTCACTGTAAACAATCATTGCGAATAGGTGTAATCAGACGTTGCTTCATTCTACTTTTCTACACTTCGCGTAGGGAACCATACCTCCGCTTTACATCGGTATGCTTCTTCTAACGGGGGGGGGTGTTACGTCCGGACCTCGGTCCAAACGTCTCGCCTCATCCATTCTATCAATTCCCAATTCCTAACAATTATTAGCAGTAACTCGCCTAGACGCAACCTAATATCTTTCATCCTGTCTTCCTATTTCAACCTGCACTGGGAGAAAAATATGATCAGATCAAACATACGTATTTGGTTCACGGAGATTTAATCAACTCAACACTGATCAAGTAATAATGAGTTAGTCACAGTCCATACAACAAGCCTCGGCAGGTCAGACCAAACGAATGATTTGTTTCCACCATTCAGTCGGCTGAACTATGTCTTTTGCTGCTTCAACTAGTATTTAATCAATCAAACTAAACTAAACCTTTCACGGAAGTTCAAGTTTTGTTTGATTGTTTATAATCGATTCAAATAAATATGTTGATCACATGACGCAACACACAATCAGGATAAGCAAATTCGCGTTGATCGATTGGGTATTTCTTTATCGTCATCGGAACCAAATGGTCTGGTAAAATCGAGTGATTTATATTTAGTTGACGAGACTGAGATTTTGCTTTAGTATGTATAGTTGCGATGACTAGAAGTATCTTATAATATGTATATAACCGGTAAAATAGGTGATTTTGTTAGAATAACCAGGTACATTTTCGTTGATCCGAATGAGGCAGTAAATCCAACCAACTGCGGCTATTTAGGTTCATTTGAACAAGCAAGGTGGGTCTAAGTAGTAACTCATATCTTGTTTAACTGAATGAACAATTCAGTTCAAATCACAACGAATACTCTGTTGATCCAAACGAATAAAGTGAATTCAAGTAACAATGTATACTTCATTAATCTGATTAAACGAGTAGGCCCAAGTAACAACGAATATTTGATTAATCTGAAGAAACAAGTGAGTCCGAGTGACGAATACTCTGTTGATCTGAATGAATAATTGAGAATACGTAAAAAAACTAGTATTCAATTAATCTGAATCATTGAATACAAGTAACATCGAAAATTTAGGCAATCGAAACGAAAAGATGAGTTTGAGTAAAAAGCCCGTCATTGATTCGAATAAACATGTAGATTCCAGTAACTCTGGCTGCTAGCTGTAGCCAGCATCCCTTACATGCAGATTGAGGTGGGAAACACCAATGTACGAATATGATCATATTCAGGGAATATGTACTACCTATGATTTGGTTGAAATTATGAAGAATGAAAGATTTTTTCTTAAAATTATGAAGAATGAAAGATTTTAGTTTCAATTCAGGATTCTCGTACAATTTAATGAATTTGGGAAGTTTCCGGGGCTAATACGGAAAGATTTATGAATCAAACAATTTCATTTACTTCTGTGAATTATTTTATCGTCATTGAAGTATTTTTTGAAATATTTTTTTCAAGCAGCGTGCATGAGTACTTTAATATGTTTTACTCGTTGGATCCCAATTTCGATCCACGATGAAAAGGCAACATAAACGGTAGTCGACTTGATGGCGATGATCGATATTCGACCGATCATACAGCGCTCAGTTTAACCACTCATCTTTCAAGGAATAACATACCGGAAAAGCGTCAGTGGGAGCCCCAATCGTCTGAATTTCTAACTACAATTTTGATTGGTTGTTGAAATCACATCATAGAAACCTAAAATTCTATTGGTGGCGAACACCGTTCTGGAATCACGTGACTGCGACTGGACCAAACATCCGGCGTCGTTTTCGCTGATTCTTTCTCTTCTTCGTAAATCCGCCGTACGATACGGATGTGTGGGCCTTGTTCATATTTAATCACAAATGAATTCATAGCTACGGAGAAATTCGGTCTACGAACATCCAACATCCAAACAATTAAGTGCAGTGTAACAGTTAACAATTATTATTTCTCTACGTGATTAGTAGTCGAGAATGGCTGACGATGATTGCAAGAAGCTGTTAGACGCGTGGGACCTAGGAAGCCTTATTAAACGCTTTGAAGGTAAGTTTATTTTTTGTACCTTGTACTGAGAAATTTTATATGAAGAAGCAGATTAGATTCTCTTGAACAACCATCATTTTATAAGTCGATCAGATGAGAATTCATGTGAGTATTCTTGGCGGTGAATAATTATACACGTGTTCTTATATTTCGCTTGATGTGTGGAAATTTGCACATGAAACCTATCGGGAATAGTTTTTATTCTGTTCTGTCACCAATTTTTTGCGATCGAACGATATTATTATTATTGAACCAGGAGAAATTATTATCGCAGATACTAGTAGTAACAACTGAATATGATTTGAATTGACGCTAGCTGCGTAGTAACAACTAAATATCATTCGAATTGACGTTAGCTGCGTAGTACGCTATGAGATACAAGCACGTTTATATGCTTCCTAAGGTGCAGCTAGTTCTGCCGCAGTTTCAACGGTTGACCTCAGCTATGTTAGGTGTACTGTGTGGGCACAGTATAAGTAATAACCAGTAGCATCAGTAGCGATATTTCGTGTGACCGGAAGTTGCTATGGTCGCCATGTTTTGGAACATCAGATTTGTGCAATATGGCCGCTCACCGCGTCAGCACAGCGTGTGCTAGTCATAAGAGATTCGAAACGATTTGAAACTCGCGCCAGGAAATAATGTTTCAAAACATGGCGGCTTCGCTTCAAGGTCACGAAAATTGGCCTCACAAAAATCAAAGGAACCGACGCTATTGACGCTACTGGTTATTCCTTATACTGTGGTGTGGGAAAAGTGTAGATAATTTTATTGCGAACACGATGGTATTCGGTTGACACATTAAAAACTTGCCAGATTCAGGGTTTTCACGAGTTGAAGTTCGCAGTTGCTTGTATGGGGGCTACTCATATGAAGTAAGTGCGCATGCGTGTTCCACCATATGATAGTAACAAAATTTGTAGAGGTCGCTCAGGATTTTGAAAAATTTGCAAAATCGTCAAAAATTGAATTTTTTTTATGATCTTTTGTCGTCATTCTGTTATTTTCTGGGCTTAAAATGATGGAAATTCTGAAAACTTCGAGTCGATATTTTGATTTCTGAAAGTCGCTAAAAATTTTTGTATCTTTCAAAATGAAGTACTTAAAATGTTTTCGAGCATCCTTCAAAACGAAATATTAACGAACTTTTAATTTTTTGTCTTGAAATTGACATGCTAAAGAATAGAAATAAAGCACAAGATACTTGAAAAAAATTTTAAGACAATTTTTACTACCATTCTGTAAATGACAAGAATTCATATTTATTTATCTAAATATATTACATTTTTAAAAATTATTACTTAATTTTCAAAAATTATTATCTATTTTTCATTCATCCAAATCCACCAGAATATTCTTTATGTGACATTCTTCCAATCCAATGTTGGAAAACATTGGAATAGTTGCTAACAAATTTCTTGTATGAATTCAATTTTTGCTCGTTACTGTAAATGATAGAACTGCAGGCTCGTTTCTAAAAAACTCAAGCTTTATGAATCCAGGGCATTTTCATTATACAGTAGTAAGGTCGTTTGTTCCACAGAAAATGGCATCGATAAAAGTGTGATGTCCCAGTTGACTGCTGAACTTATAAGAGAACTCATTCCTGAAATCGGGCTCAGGATGAAATTCACATCAAAATAGGTGGACCATTTTGAACCTGTCAAGATTACGAACAAGAAGTTACCGCGAGTGAGTTTAGTCCCATATTTGCAACGGTGGTATGCATCATTGAAAAATGATATTTTTTAAAGATTATCAACCTCTACTTTGAAAGCCTAGATGGCTTTTTCAATTACCTCACGAGACGAGATATGTATTGTAAATACCGTTCATACATCCAGTCATTGTCTTTTGTCTAGCAATCTGCAACAGAGGAATCAGACAGTACATGCAGTATCTTGAGTGACGATTCTCTAGGACTCTCTAGTGACTTAGATTTTCATCGGAGGAATGTCAATGAAACAGAAGCAGTCTTGACCAAAATTAGGCGCCATCCTGTGAAGCAGATGCTCCTAGGATCGATTGAAGGTTGTGCTGTTCTGAAAAGCTACCAGAAAACTAAGTTGCTCACCAGGAAATGTAGAAATATCGTAGTTGACATCATAGTTTCAGAAATCTTGAACAGTCACAGGTGAATATTTATTAAGAAAGATAATCATTGTCAGTTACATTTCCATTTTTATGATGTTTATTGCTTTAGTTTTAGATCCTTTAAAAATGATGACTTTGATAGTATCGCCAAAGAAATTATTGAAATATTTCCATCTGAGATACTGGCAACTTATTTTGTTCCACCAGTCCATAAAAAATTCTCTCAGACCCAGAAAAGTATTACATCAAGGGGAAAACTTATTGACAAATACCGCAACAAACTGCGTGACTACAGGAAATCAACAGGATGTAGCTTATCAGAAAGTGGCTCCTCGACAAGCACTTTCTCATACGAACCGACGAAGGAAAATGCAGCAGATGAAGGTGATGCATGTTTGTGTTATATTTGAGCCATGTATTAAGAAAGCTTGCATTGTTAGGAAACATGCGTGATATTTTGAAAGTTGTCAAAGTATTTAACTTTAGCAGTCTTTCACGTTTGAGTTGATCCATCTTTGGGACAGTTTAGGAATCGAAAAGGATTTCAACGACTCAGTATCATCCTAATCTATTAGTATTTATGATTAGAACTTGAATTTTTGTTCGTTTATAGAGACCGATGAAATTCGTGCCAGTGTATCATGGTTACAAAAAAATCAAGCTCCATGGGAATTAGTGGTAGCTCATTGGAAGGCAACAGCCCGTTACCGCCGGCATCGTATGACAAATTTAGTGTCCCACAATGTGTCTGACGTTTTCGACGAATGGCCAATTTTAAGCAACCCAATGGGCCATGAGCTGATTGACGAAGATTTTAAGTTTCTTCAGCTGACTCAAATTGATATTGTTATGGCCAATTGGCAAGATTTCTTCGAAAAGATTTACCTGCAACTATGTCCGTCCAGAAAAGAAAAAGATAAAAATGATCTCTACGAACTTTTGCAAAATAATGATTTGAGTGATGGTAAGGACAGCGAATATTTCAATCGAATATCGTAGAGATGAGCGGGGTAAAATAGGACACCATAAAATATATTCAATTCTAGAATCTGTGTAGAAAAAAATAATTTGTCAGGTAAATGGAAATAGATGCTTTTAGCAAAATTGTAGGCGAAATATCTTCGATTTTTATACGGAAAGTCGTTTTCTAAGCGCGTTGAGATGTGCTTTTTCATGTTGACTATTTGACATTACACTGGTTAGGTGTCATATTTTTCTCCGGTCCTTCATATGCGAAATTACTTTTCCTACCTTTGATCCTTTTGAGATGAGGAGATTTTGTGATAGTTTTTTGAAAACTCTGGAGAAATTTTTACTATTTCTTTTATTCCATTGCACAGATAGTAAAGTTGCAGTACAGCTTTCCCTTCTACCCTATTTGGTCCCGCCAAAGGGCAGAATTCGTAGTAAGGCTGAACATTGGAAACCTACAATCGTTGAGTGCAAAGACAGTATCGTTTTACATGCCAGGGTTAGTTATTTGACATGTAAATTCTGTTTTCTGTCCATGCTGCTTCTTCACATAACTTTAGTGACAGTTTGTTGACAAGATCATCACTGATTAACTATGGAACGCATTGATTGGATAATTCAGAAGAATGCTTGTATTCTTATTGCAGATTCCAGGAGATGTTTCTAATCTCAGAGAAAAACGTATTGAAGCTATGAGTCGCATGAAACTCACCGTTCAACCTTACATTATTGTGGTTGGACCTACACTCCAAGAGCTCACAAAATTCTACGTGTCCATCGACAAAACCTTGTACGACGTACCATCGGCTTTACAAGCACTTGATGTGTGTTTCAAGGCATTCCATGTACTTGATGCGACCTACTCACCGGAAAGTGAACACATATGGTACCTGCGCCAGCGTGGTTTGTATCAATTCACCACTAAATATGATAAGCAGATTCCATATATCATGCAAATCATAAATACCTTCCAAACGGCGGCATCATCTAGTAATGAGAAACCTTAGGCAGATAACGTAACGTCAGTGATCAACAAAATATCTGCGTAGTAGGCATCAAGCGATATTAATATTTAATAACGTCGTGTTACTGTAATATACACGTAAGCATTTTAAAAATAAGACATCTGATATAGCATATCAATATGATGTATCCATGCCCTTTATGTGGCAGTTGTTTTTCATCAGTCAACTTTTTCATGGGGCACTTTAAGTTAAGCCATGGTGCTCAAGCCAATTATTCGTTCTTATACTGTCCGATAGGAAGTTGCTTGCGCAGTTTTACGAACCTTCATGGGTACAAAAAGCATTTGATTAATAAGCATTCAATTAACGAACACATTACACCTAACAATCCAAAAAGTATCAATGTAGATTCAACATTTGAGGGGAGCTCTAAGTCCAATTTAAGTTTCGACCAACCGTCATCTTGTACAGTTAATCCAAATAATATATTGACACCGATTGTGCCCTGCGTTCCCAAGCCCTGTACGACGGTATCGGAATTTACAGATGTTATTACTAATGCCACTTCTTTTTTTGTCACTAAATTACTTGCAAACACGTCGCTATCGAGAACCTTAGCATTAGAAATTATCCGAGATGTTAGAGACTTATACAGCAATACGTGTGGTCACATTCTCAAGCAAAGAAATAATTGTTCTAACTGCACAGACCCACAAGCAGACTTAAATAACATGTTTGACCTGATGGAACATGCTTTTGATAATTATTGCACAGAATATGAAGCGCTAAGTTATTTGAAAAATTCTGGTCATCTAATTGCACCGGTACCTTTGAATATTGGTGCTAGCTTACAACCAAGAAGAAAAGACAATGAAACATTGCTGCAAATCCGTAATTCTGACATACAGGTATTACCACTGAAGATATTGTTGAAAAAATTTTTAGAGCTACCCAATGTTTTAAACATGACTCTGGAACACCTTCAAAAACTCAGAGATGATGATTCGATTTCATCTATCGTGCAAGGTGAACGATGGGAAGCAGTGGAACAAAAATATGAGGGAAAGTTAGTTCTTCCGTCAATCCTATATTTTGATGATTTTGAAATAAATAACCCTTTGGGGTTTCACAAGGCCATACATAAATTAGGGGCAGTATATACTACCATCGCGTGCCTTCCTCCGGAATATCAGGGTAGACTGGAAAACATTTTACTTGCGCAACTACATGACACAAAACACCAGCAAACATATGGCAACTTCAGACTTTTTTCACATGTGATCGATCAACTCACAGAACTTGGAGCTACTGGCATTTGCATCACTATTTCTGGGGCAGAAAAAAAAGTATATTTTGTTTTATCAATAATCATAGGCGATAATTTAGCACTTAATAGCATCTGCGGCTTTACAACAAGTTTCAATGGACCATATTGCTGTCGCCATTGCGTAGTGAATAAGACCGAACTAAAGAGTCAGTTAGAAGAGGATAGTGGGTTGTTGCGTACCATACGAAATTACGACAACGACGTAGCTGAAACAAGTAGAGGTGTAAAAGAGAAATGTGTTTTTAACTCGATACCAAATTATCATTTGATCACAAATTCCAGCGTCGATGTGGCCCATGATTTGCATGAGGGAATCTACAGATATGATATGGCAAAAATTTTGAACAAAATTGTATACCAAGACAAGCTATTTTCTCTTGAAACGCTTAATGACAGAATTCGTCTCTTCAATTATAATACCAGCATTACCAGAAACATCCCACCTTCAATAAAAAGTGATGCCTTGAAGTCGGGTTGTCTAATTATGTCTGCGTCAGAAATGTCATGCTTAGTTCAATATCTAGGATTAATTTTAGGCGATCTAGTCCCTCCAAAAAACGAATCATGGCAATTGTATGTCATACTTCGGGAAATCAATTGTATAGTGATGGCGCCAATAGTCACAATTGACAGTTGTAATCTACTTCGTACTTTAATATCTGAACACCATACTTTGTATATAGAACTCTTTCATGAAGTTCTGAAACCAAAACATCATTTCTTGAATCATTACCCACGTATCATGCAAGAGATTGGTCCTTTGAAAAATATTTCATGTCTGCGTTATGAGGCAAAACACAGGGATTTTAAAAATAATGCCAAAGTTGTTGCTTCACGTATTAATCCAGCTTACACGTTAGCTCTAAAGCATCAGCTGTTGATGGCTCATAGATTTATTGCCAATAAAGGTTTCGAACAGCGTTTATCATGAGGAGTTACAGTACAAACAGATTTGAGACACATCGATAATTTTAGTACTTGTGAGACAGTACTGCCTCCTAATTTCGATCATAAATGCATAACGGTATCTTGGGTGGAGGCCAATGGCGTTACATACAAGCCCGGTATGATCTTGGTAATAGACTCTGATATCTTAAATATGGCCTTTGGTAAAATCATACATATAATCATCGATAGCACAAGCAAGGTATATTTCCTGGTTTTGAAATTGAAATCGTTGGGGCTTGTTCAGCATATACACGCTTTTGAAGTCATTCAAACACATCATTGGGATTTTATGTCAATAAGCGATTTGATATCATACGTACCATACAGTTTTCATCGTATGACTGATGGACAATTTTATGTCCCATGTCTGTGAAGTAAACATAAAAATAATGAGTACATAGGATTCTGAACTAATCCTGTCCACTGAATGTAGCGTAGTACTAATCTTTTTAATGAATGGCTAATATGCAGATATATTGTTGATATATGATTCACATCACCACGAGTTAATTATTTGCTATGTATTTTACACCCATGTGATACATACAGAGGGAATACAAGGGTTTATGAAAACGCTTAATTTGTTCGTACTTATTATTTATTACATAGTTTTTGAGATATGTTATAAAGATGACAGTTTCTTCAATATATCATAAATATTACTCTGCGTTGATCTCTAGTATAATACATGCATAACTTTTATATTTTTGATCATTTGTGATGTGTGTGACTGATTGCCAAAGTACAAAATTAGGCTAACTTAGATATGAATAGAGTGATTATAGCATGTAATTTTATTCTATGTTCGTGGAATTTCTTTCCCTAATTTCCTCAGTTTTCATCTCTTATTGAACAAAAAGTTTCATCCAAGAAGTGGATTGTGATCGAGTCAATTTCGACCTGTGATTTATAAGACTGTAACGATCATATTTTCTATACACATGTATACCGTCCATGCAAAAGGCAGCATGTCATGCCAACAACACAGGTTGTTAACTGAGGCATAATTTCGTATTGGTGAGGGATCTTACAATTCTACATCCTAGATACGTATTCCCCTCAATCATCTGGTGTTTGCTGATCCTTTTGCTAGACGGAATTCTCAATAATTTTGATTAATTTTAAGCTAGGTTTTAAGTTTGTTGTTAAGGTAACGTCAGTTGTATTCACACGTATACGGCGTATGATGATCGTTTATAGATTTCATATCACCGGGGACCACCCTGTAAAGAAAAAAAATCATAGAAATAGGAAAAACTCTATATGTACTCATGCACATTAAATACAGTCGATCGTTTAGAATAAACAAACTTACCTGCGTGAATATTGTTGAATTATCTTCATAGTTTGCCAGCTCCAAAAACCTCCGCAGTTTCACATGTTCCGATCTTTCACTTGATTGTTCTGAAGCTCAGGTCAGCCCGTCTAAGATCAATACAGGGTGATTCTAAATTCAGTGTCGTTGTTGTAAGGGGTGACAGGGTGAACCAAGAGAAGTAATTTGGAATGAGCAACCCATGTATGGTCGGAGGCGTTGTGTTCAGGCGCTAGGGCATCGAAGGTCCGCAGGTTAAACGCCTAGTCGCTGGCAATTATGGTGATTTTCTGTATTAATTAAAAACTGAAAGATCATGAATAATATACAAAACAAATGGACCACAATCCAAAGCCTTCGTTTTCTGAGTTGTGAGCGTATTACTGCTTTCAAGTTGGGAACGCGCGTTGGATTGCCACCGCGCCTGCCTGGTCGTTGCAATTTGACGCGCGTCCCCTACTTGAAAGCTGTAATACGCTCACAACTCAGAAGACGAATTAAGGCTTCAGATTGTGATCCATTTGTTTTGTATATTATTCATGATCTTTCAGTTTTCAATTGATACAGAAAATCACCATAATTGCCAGCGACTAGGCGTTTAACCTGCGACCTGCGATGCCCTAGCGCCTGAACGTGACGCCTCCGACCATGCATGGGTTGCTCATCTCAAATTACTTCTCTTGGTTCACCCTGTCACTCCTTACAACAACGGCACTGAATTTAGAATTACTCTGTATATATTGTGACCAATCAACTATTTTGTTTGGTTGTCCGAAGATTGCCTCACCTCAACAAAACGATGTTAGATTCAACAAAAAGCATCTCATTGGTTCAGTGAGCGGAGAAGTTCATTGGTCTGAACGTTTGATTGACCTTCACTAATTATGTTTCTTACAACGCAAGATTCAGTCACTAAGCATATGATGTCTTGTTCAATTACCTGTGCTGTTGTGTCATTGCAACCCTACCATAATGGAATCAACAAAACAATATAGTTACATGGAAAATTGGAACAACTCGTTGATTTGAATTTTTTTTTGCGTAGAACACCACATTTAGTCCCTCTTGGCAAGGTTTATTCGATAGAAATGTGACGTCTCATTGGACCACCTAAACATTTCTTTACTTCAAGCTAGCCACGGTAGAATAAATTAGGTCCTTCGTACGACAAACGATTAGAACAATCCATTGGCCTGAATATTTTGTTGATTTTATTCAATCATGTTTCTTTGAATATAACCTTCAGTTCCAAGTGCCAAGGTTCAGTTAGTTAAAATGTGAGATCTGATTGAGTTACCTGAACGGGTTTTAATTATAACACAACTGTAATTGAATTAACTGAATCTTTGGTAAAATGAACGAAATAAATACTCCGACGACCTTAGCATTTTGTTCGTTTTACTCGACCATAGTTTGACGAACACACTATTCAATCCCTTCAGCTGAAATTGAATGAAAGTGGAGTAAAATTTTGTTGTTTCATCAAAATTTGTCTTAACTTGAACACGGCTGCAATGGAATCAACAAAACTTTTCGCACAGGGCACAAATCGAATAGTTTGGTGAGCTAAATCTCTAGTTAATCGAACCTGACTATGATCCATCCAACTCATTAGTTGGTTCCCTTTATCGAGATTCAATTTGACCGACAAAATGTGTCTTAGGCTTACCCAAATATTGGGTCATTTCAAAAATTTCACGACTGAACGGACTGCAGATTGATGTAATTAAAGAAATAATTGAGTTTGCTGTATCAAATGTTCGGTTGACTTGACTTTCTTGTTGTTGGAGTGACTGTGTATTTGTGTGGTGCAACCATTTTGCGTTGGTCTGTACAACTTAGCAAATGGTTAACTTGATACGATATCCTTTTGGCCACCCGTGACCGCCGGATTTAGTTGTAGTGAAATTTCTTTTTTCGAGTCAACGATATTTTTCTCTCAGTGTGCATCCGGCCTGGTTCGGCCACGCATCAGCACAACGTGCAAGTGCAAATCTACCAAGTCAGCGGCACGTGGCCTCCCACTTTACCTACCCCTTCTTTTAATAAACCGAGTTTACCTTATTCCTAATTTTCACATCAAAATCACTTCCGAACTCAGGGTGCGATCCCATGGAGCGGATCGAGCGCAACGCGGAATCGGCGGAACGTGGGCGGAGTGGGGGTACCACCAATCACGAGCGTTCCGCTCTTTTAATTGCGCAAATTTATGGAGCCCTATGTCCCATGTCAGTACATGGAGCGGAAAAGGCGGAAAGCGTAATCGGCGCCCGCGAATCACGAGACCGTTCCGATGGATCCTATTCAGCAGATTCAACGGAATCGTCTCGTGATTGGCAACCGCCCATTACGCCTTTCGCGTTTTCCGCTTCATGGGATATGCGGTTGACCAACCGGCGCAATGTACGCTAGACGTCATATTGTTGTATGAATGAAAGAACTGAAAAGAACCGTGGAGTGAAATAAATTAATGCGAATAATATATCAAGTGAATAAAATATATGTTAAATTTACAAATTGACCACACATGTGATGTACCAGTGATTGAGTAGTGAGCCGAATTGCGAGACTTAAAATGATGAATTCGAAGTTGTTGTTGTTAGTCATTTTAGATTTAACCAAAAAATTGAAAAAGTCGAAATTTTCGTCCCACCGGCAAGCTTTACAGGTAAAGCTTAGCAAATTGTATTTCCTGTACATATTGCTACAAGAAAAAGAAGCTGACATGCATCAACGGAAATGTTGGGTTCGACCCATATTTAGTGCCAAAAGGAGAATGTTACAAGGGGCGAGCAACAACATTGTAAAAGAGATGATAGCAGAAGATCATGGAAACTACACGAATTTCTTCAGAATGTCACCTAATTTATTTAGGGTATTACTGGACTTGGTAGCACCTGCCATCACGAAGCAGCAAGTGATTCGAGATCCAATATCTGCGGAGACTCGCCTGGAGCTGACAATTCGGTACTTGGCATCGGGGGACAGTATGAAGTCAATATCATATGCCTTTCGAGTTGGACCCAATACTGTGTCTAAGATAATATCTGAGACATGTGATGCCATTTGGGATTGTTTGAAGGACCAGGTTTTTCTAAAAGATGATGAAGAAAGTTGGCAGGATATAGCACAGCGATTTGAAGAACAATGGAATTTCCCTAATTGTATTGGCGCTATTGATGGAAAGCATATTACACTTCAGGTAGGTTGGAATTGATATATTTGGCAGTTTTTTATTATTAGCAAATATTCAATTCAAATATAAAAAAAGAATTCTCATATTACAGGCACCACCAAATAGTGGTTCGGTCTATTATAATTATAAAGGACATCACAGCATTAACCTCCTTGCGATCAGTGATGCCGACTACTGTTTCAGTATAGTAGATATCGGTGCTGCAGGGCGACGTAGTGATGGGGGCATATTCCATGATAGTGTCATTGGAGAACGATTTAGGGATAATACATTGCACTTACCTCAGCCACGAAGATTAGAGGCTAATGAACCACCGTTGCCGTACGTTTTGGTGGCAGACGAGGCCTTCCCACTATTAACTTATATACTGAGACCTTACCCACGGAATAACCATCTTGACGTTAGAAAAAAGGTCTTCAACTACCGACTCAGTCGCGCAAGACGCGTTGTAGAAAGTGCATTTGGTATTTTGGTGGCAAGATGGAGGATTTATAGAAAGCCAATAATAGCCTCGGTATCAAATGCCATCAAAATGGTGAAGGCAACTATAGCATTGCATAACTTCATAATGAAGAATCAACAGAGATTATCCTTGCCAGCGGTATATGAAAATATTTCACGAGAAGATGAAGTTTTGATTTCGACTGGACTAACCAACCTGTCACGCTATCGAGGTCGATCGAACCAAAACGCCCTTGCGACACGAGATGCCTTTTCATCGTTCTTTCAAGGCAGTGGTGCCTTGCCATATCAGTGGGAGAGAGCACTGGCAAACGAATTTTGAATTACTTTTTAAGATATTTTATATCAAAACAATTTATATTATTATAAAAAATAAATCCTTAGTAATTTCTTTAAATCTAATCTCTACTCCTTAACTTTAGTTATAAGTATCTTCAGCATCCATCAGTTGTTGAAGGAAGCTGATTTCCAGCATGGACCTTGCTCTATAGGGTAGACGTCGTAGCCCTTCTGCCAGTCTCTGTACAAAGGCGTCTACTCCATTGGGCTCTTTGACTGGAGTGCGCAGCGTCGTCAAGATGGCCTCTTGTAGTGTTGTATTCTCATCACAAGATCTTTTTCCTTGAAGTGATACCACAATTTTCCATATAATAAATTCTACTTCTGGGAGAATTTTCATGAGATATATAGATAGGTAAATCACGGTATTATGTACGTACTTTTTGATGCATTTGAACTGTTTTTTGAAACATCAGATGCCATTGGTGATGAATACCCGACAGGGGTTCTGAGTGCAGTTCCCGATGTAGATGGACCTGAGGACACATCTTCTGGCGGAATCTCTGCAGCTATTTTTGGCAGGGTACAAAGTGTCCTTCAAAAAAACAAACATATGCGTGCTAGATAATGAGATCATACTTGAATGGTTGGCAATGAATGGATCTTACTTTTTCGTTTCTACAACATCGTCTAGAAATCGCATGTTTTCAAAAAATCTGAAGACAATTTTTCTTTTTGAAGCATCCGCTTCTGAACCGCTTGGAACGTATGTATTGTTTTTTTTTTTTGCCTTCAAATAGCAATCCCTTAAATATTTCCACCGTTTTTGAAGTTCATCTACATTAAGAACTCCTGGTAACATATAAAAACACAAAATTTTACGACTTACTTTAGTGTACAAAGATAGTCATCATCAGAATTTGTGTGCAAACCACCCATCAAATTCGACACCTCCTGCCATAATTCTTTTTTCTTTAAGTTGGTTCTGTCACTGGCAGGTACTCTATGGTCGAATAATGCCCTTTTCTGCGCCACACAACTTATGAGCAGTTCGTCCGTATTGATTTCTGGTTCATTGTCACCTCCGGATTCCAGGCAGTTGGCATTGTCCTTGTCCTCTGAGCAGTCAATAATTACAATGACGGTCAATCGATGAAAACACGATTGTGTTTTAGACTTGGCCTGTTTGTACGGTCTCACTCAGGTCAGGATCTGTGGTCGGCCTGGCGGGCTCGTCACAACTTGTGGCAAGTGAGAATACATATGCTATAAACTTACCTATAGTGACAATGAAATTTTCATCATACACCAAATTGTGACAGTCTTCATTGTAACTGGCAAAGCACGAATGCTGTAAGAAATTTGTATTTGGTATGAGAATCCACCCACAGTAGCCGCATTTTTTGGGCTGCAAATATACAGAATATACGATAAAAATAATATTTGGTTTAACAATCCAAATCAATAATTCGAAAAAAATCAGAACCGATAAGAAAATTATACGTAGCAGGTAATAACAATCACAGAATCTAACCTCAAGGTATACATGTGCGGATCATTGTATGTTGGAATTAAAAATATGATGCACTTGTTCTCTGATGAAATTCATTTGTTGGCATACAGATTCTATTGATCACTTACCGTATCCATTTCGTATAATGATGTAACGTGGTTATCAATTTAAATCACATACAATATACCGCGTTCCGCTTTTTCCTGTGAAGAAATTGAAACTGAAGTACGAATTTGCGCAACGAAAAGAGCGGAACGCTCGTGATTGGTGGTACCCCCACTCCGCCCACGTTCCGCCGATTCCGCGTTGCGCTCGATCCGCTCCATGGGATCGCACCCTCAGTACCAAACTCTACGGTCTTCCAGGACATAGTTCTCTAGTCGCACACCGAAATCTTGGATCGGTCATCTTATAATTATTCTCTACACACCTATAAGCCTCCCCGAGCCTGGTCAATAATTATTTCCTCTTCAAGACTCAACGTCTGGTTACGCCTGTAAGACTCACCGAGCTTGGCAAATAAATAATATTCAAGTAATCTTCATCTACGAATTTCCAATCACCTCAGTCAATAAAAAAATCCTTCCCACAGTTGCATTTAGTTGCGTAAAACGAGAAACGAACCAAAAATAATAACGGCGGTGAAGCTCATTCCCGACCGTAACAAAGTTATAGCTGTTCAAAAAAGAAATGAGCAAAATTTTCAAAAATTCGTATTTCACGATTAGCTGGACAACAAAAAATGAAAATTCACAGGGATACCTTTTTCAAGGAGTATAAAAAGAAAGCTAAACATCAGCTTAATCAAAGATGCGAAGTCCGACACTAGGATGATTTCGCATGAAAAGCCCCATATCATACTTGGCGAACTGTTTCGCACCGTAGTATAGGTGCCTTTTTGGAGTGATCAAATTTCACCTAATACATTTATTGTGCTCTTTACTTCAGTAATTTTTAATGAAAAACTCGAAGTTGATTTTATAGATTAGAAATCATGTGAAAAAATTAGATTTCAATTTAAAAACTATTCGATATTAAGAGCCGAATTTTGGCTACTGCAGTACGACTTCTGTATGACCTTTCCCTGATATTCGAAAATATAAACACGAGAAATTTTATCGTAAATCTTATTCCTATACGTGTACTGTCCTTGTTTTCCGCGTACGAGTCAAATTGTTTACGATGAATTTTACCGAGCACCCTCCACGTGGTACACCTTGGCTTATGGTTAAATCTCCTGTTTGCGTTCTGATTGTGAGTCGAATAAGCGACAAAAAAAAGATATCAAAAATTGCCAGTACAGATCTTGTAGGGGACACTACTTCAAACTTGAAGCTGCAGGTATCACGGGCCATCTCCGCCATTTTTACGCGACTTACAGGAGGTCAAAGTTCAAGTTTCCACTGCACCAATTTGCGAAGGCATTCATTCGAAAGGCAACCGAACTTCGAGAATTCGAATAAGCAGGAAATACTGCAACAACGTTTCAGAATAATGAATGAGGTTTTGAGCTTCAAAATCATTTTTGAAAATACTCGATACAATAACTGGGTCGCTCGGAGTATATTCGATCAAAAATTTATGGGCTATGATTGCTTTAGCGTCGCATAACTTATATAAAAACAACCGTACGAACAATTTCAAGAACGCGTTTTGAAGAGGACACTTCACCCTTTAAAACGATTTTGAAAAAATTTCAATCCAATGACTGAAACACCCGGTGCACTTTCTCGAAGTCAAAAGGTTACTTTGGCCTTTTCGAATTAAGTTGAATCAGGGGAGTAAAACTAGTGAACGAAGAAACAGAATCCAAATCGACTAAAAAATGATGCTCCGAGCTTCAAAATGATTTTTTGTACGACTCTCTATCTCCGTTTGTGTGACAAGTCATGAGGCATCGACATTGGACGTTTTTCGGAGCGAAAACTGAGTGGCCCACAAATTATTGTGCGTGTATTGCAATAATGTCACTCATTTGACGGCATCAATTTTTCAATTGTATATTATATTTTAAGATTTTAATGATTGTCTTATATACCTGTATACCACTCATTCAGATTTTTTGTAATTCTTCTGATGATTGTATTTCGTATCTACAATCAAGTTTTGTTACGGAGCATAACATATTATATGATACTCATAATTAGGGTACAAAGATTTTGGTAACAAAATGATACCATATGATGTTTATATCTTATTCAATGTGCACCTCAATTCAATTAACTAATCTAAAACGAACTCAAAATTTCAAAAGTGTTCATTGGCATATTTCGGACACGTGAATCGAGTTTCACGGTGGAGGATTTGTCTATTTTAGCACTACTAAAACAAGAACATCGTTGTAGTGTGCATTTACTACCTTCTAACATTAGACTCATGCACACGGCCGTACTTAGATTTAAAATAACTAATATTTCATTGGAAGTACATAATTTCCCTAAAATTATTTGATGCTGCGCTACTCTGTGAAAATCATAACTCAAAAACCATTACCTTTATCATCACCGACCACCCAAATAAATATTCTCATTATTTGCAAAATTTTATTTTTCTGCGAGAATATATCTAGTATAAAAATTCTCAATCTATTTATTATACAGGATGGTCTCTTTTAATCGCCCCAGGCGCAAAATCTCGAAAATTATAAGAGATACGAAAAAAATTTATAGGGTATAAAGGGGAAAAAATAATTCTGATGTAAGTTTACTTCCGGTTTGGCCCACTTCTGACACCAGTGTTACTCCGGGTAGACTCGCGGAGAAGAAATAAAGGGTCAGGGGAAATGATTCGGTAAAAGTCTGCTTTATTCAGATTAGTTAGCGTGTGCTTGCTTCGCTAGCTCTGAACAGACTGTTATTTGCAATAATAACAGCTGACTAGGCAACGTCAGATTGACAGACGCCCAAGCATCTGACGAAGAGCTTAGGGGTAGCGTCGAGAGGCGGCGACCGACTGCCCGCTGTCAAACCTCATGACGTCGGCCATGACGTCACAACAGCATAACAGCAGCCCTACGCTTCTGACACTAACCTTTCGGACCATGCGTTGCGCTTACGCTGGGATCCTGTGAGAGATTTCCCCCGGCGTAACAATATTGCAAGAAGCTCCTGGTTTTAGGTAGGGAATACGTATCTTGGCTTTGAGAGGCTGACGTAAAAGTACGATGAAAGATAAATTCAAAAATATGTAAAGAATGATTTTTAGTTTTATTTGGTTCTCAAATTTTTAAATTCCTTGATTTAATTTATAAATTTTCATTTCTTTCAAAATGTTTGGTCATTGAAATTATCAAAGAAAGATAGCTGTGCGTGAATTTCGGTCTTTTGAGTCGTTATTTTAGAAACGGCGACCTGTAAAATTTTCCTGACCTGTTAGTTTTCAATTTTTTTCACAATGTTTCACCAAATCGAAAAAATTAAAAAAATTCCTGAGTATGAAGAAGTATAAAAGACGTTTTCTGGTAAAATCTGGTGATTGCATGTCTACAAAAAGACAGTGAAAAAAATGATTTTAGTTTTAGTTATTTATTTTTTCTAAATTGGCTTTTCATTTGGGAATGATTTTCCATTTCTTTTACTCCCAATTATTTAAAAAAAAACCATTTGTTAATGATTAATTTTACCATTGAAAAATGAATATTGGGAAAAGAGGTTTTAAAGTAGCTCGAAAACTATTCAAGATTAAGAGCTGAAATTTCGGGTGAATTATTTTTAAATAATATCGAAATGACCGCCGAAGTGTCGATAGAAAATGCCGTGCGGGTAGATTCGGCTATGCCTTTTACTCAAGTTCGGAAGCGGTTGAGGTAGAAAAATGAGTTGAGCTAGCATAGCCGAACCGAAACATCGAAACAGTAGAAAGAGAAAAAAAAGTCTCTCGTTGCACTCGCACTCATGGAGCGCATAGGGGCGGCGCGTGCGCGCCAGCGCTCCGGACCCTGCAATGAGTGGGAGCGGCACGGACATATAACTGTGTCTCTTTCTTTGGCCCAACGGCGTAGAGCTGACAATTTGCTAAGGGTTGAATTATTTTGTAACTCGGAGGGTGCGATAGATACGAAAAAGTCGCAAAGGACTTTTTGGTTGGAAAAATTGCGAAAAAAAATACAGTGAAAAAAAAAAAAATTTTTTAGCGTGATTAAGGCCGAAAAAATATTAAAAATTATTGTTACTTGTAAACTAACGAATGTAAAATTTTTTAAAAAATTAAAAAAAAAAGTTGAGATCATTTCCGATCGATTGCTATATAAACAATTTTGAAAATAATAATTTTGCGAATTTTTATGAATTTTTAAAGATTTTAAACTTTGCACCCCTGTAAAACCTGAACCATCAGGATTAGGGGTAAAAGTCACTGGACATTGTTTACGTAAAATTTCACGCTCTACAACTTTTGCTTGAAACTTTTTTTCTCATTCTCATTCGTTCACGAGATATTGGCGAAAAACAAGTTCCGGGGGATGTTCTTGGGGGTTTTCAAACGGACCCCCGGGGGTGAGAACTTTGGGACTTCACACCAACTTTTGTGAGGGTCTCACACGACTTATATCAAAAATTCAGCCATTTGGCTCGCAAAGTCGATTTCAGGACGATTTTTACTGGACTTTTCTTTTCCGAAAATTAAACGGTGCGGAGTAAAGTTTATGCCTTCGTGTTTGGCGGTGTTGTAACTGAATATCGCGAATCTAATGTATTGGTCCCAATCTTTTCCTGCGTCGGTGTAATGTTTAAGATGCTCTGTCAAAACTGAGTGACTGCGTTCTAGTGATCCGTTAGATTGCGGGCGGTAGGGAGTTGTATGAATTTGTTTAATTTTGAATAACCTGCAAATTTGTTTCATTACCGTGCTCATGAAATTTCTTCCCTGATCTGTCAATATAGTTCCGGGTGTTCCGTATCGCGTGATATATTCTCTGGCGAATGCTATTCCTATTGACTGGGCGGTTGCGTCTGGTAGCGGGATCGCGTCGAGGAATTTTGTCAAATTGCACTGAATCGTTAACAAATATTGATTATTTAGTTTAGTGATGGGGAGTGGTCCTACGATGTCTAGGGCTACTTTATCGAAAGCAATGGCTGGAGTGTCGGTAATGACCATAGGGAGTTTTGTCTTGACCCTAACTAATTTTTTTCTTTGACAGCTGTCACATGCTCTGATGTGTTGTTGAATTTCCGATTTCATGTGTGGCCAGAAGTAGTTTTGCCTGATGTGATTATATGTTTTTGAGACGCCCTGATGACCTCCGACTAGAGAATCGTGGTATTCTCTAATTATATCCGATCGTAAGCCTTCGTCGGGTACCATTGTGGTGTTGAGGCATAGAGTAATTTCTGTGTCAATCGTGCCAAATACGTAGTACATCATTCTCATGATTACTGCTTCTCGAAAATCTTCTAGTCCCATTCCTGTGATAGGGATGGCCAGAGATTTTATTCTGAGTTTTCGTAATAGGGCCGATAAGTTAACCAAAGCATAGAATACGTCGTATAATCTGTTTGCATCATGTTCTCGTGATTTTACTACTACGGTGAAGATGTGTTTTGATTTTGCGCGTGAAGTGAATATTTCGAGCTTGCGTGGTCTTTGGTTCGCGAATTTTTCCTTGTTTATGTAGCCTTTGTTTATTAATTGCTGATCTAGTTCTTTCGTCCAGTTACTATTTGCCGCTATAAAGTGCGCGTAGTTATCCTTCAGCATCAATAGTCCGTCATTGGATACTGCTACGCTTTCGGGTGAAATAATGGTCCTTATTGTTTGCATAAAGTTTTTGTAACTGCGTTCGTTATCGCTATTCGCTTCATATTGCTCCAGTGGATCAGGTAGGTCATGGTCGTGTGTACTGCCTATGCTCATTTCGTCGGCTGCGACGTCATCGTCAGCTGTCATCTGCACGTCTGCTGAGAGTGGTGGGGGTACCGGAGGAGTCGGAGGAGAAGTCCGAGGTGGTGGACGTCGGGGTGGACGACGGGGTGGTGGAGTTTTAGGTTTCAAAAAGATTGCTTTACGACTTTCGGTTGATTTAAATGTGGGTCTTGTTGATTTTGCTATAGCCGCGTTTGGTGTAGATGGGCTTTCCGATTCTGTGTACTGAATTGATTGCTCATTGTTTTCAAAATTGCAAACCGTGATTTTCGAATCCAAATCCTTAAAGATGTACGAGATCATCTGCTTGACTCTGTACCACTATAATTTGTCTAGCCCGCATCCTAGTTTTGGTATTGATAAGGTCTTAATCCTGTCCTTGAGTATGACTTTTTTCAGGGTAGTGAGCGCGTCGTATAAAGATTTATATGTCGGTTTTTCGAAATGCCTTGATTTTGTGATTAGATTGTAGATTGTGCGTCGCGGATATGTTCTTGATATCACGTCGGTAATTTCTGGGTGTACCGATTGTAGCATTTTCCTGCGTATAAGTCCTTCTTTCACCATTTGGTCTGCGATTCCTTGGGATGCTTTACAGTCAGCTGAGATGCAGTGTGCCATGTTGTCTTTTTGTTTCAATAAATCTGCCTTTATCTCCGTCATAAGTTTCAGATTAGTTAGTGGTAGAATGTTGACGTCATACATGAACTGGTCGTATGGAGGTGTGTGACCTGGTGCGCGTGTGGAGCTACCTGCTACGTTGCCGTCCGGTGTCGCGTTACGATCGGATGGGTTCGCGTTTCTGGCTCCGGGTGTAAGTGTGTATTTCACATCTATGTTTCCAGAACGGTGTGTGCTTGTACTGTCATTATTTGATTCTGATTCCTTTGGAGTTTTACGCGTATATTTCCTTTTCGCGGGCCTTTCTTTAGATGTGGTGGTACTTTCGTCCGTATCGCTTGTGTGACTCTGGAGTCGCGTTCGCCGCGTAATCGGTTTTTGTGTACCTCGCTTGGTTGTTGTTGTTGTTGTATCGGTTGTGCATGTGTCGGAATCTAATGATAGGTGATCGGTTATATTTTGTTTCTTACGCGGTGCTGGATTGCTAGAGGTTTCAGTTTGTCGGCCTCGTTTGTTTACTCTCGGTATCATGGAGATGTCTGTATCATCGTCTGAGGAGAGTTCACTGATTGTGGAAGGAATATGATCTTTCAGATGAGATTCTTTTATCAGCTGTTTACGGGGTGCAGGATTTGTAGATTCGTCGGAGGATTCCCGTCGTCTGGTTGGATATTGATGCGCTTCTTTGACACGTTTCGGCGATTCTGACACCGAGGTTTCTGTTTTCGGCCTTGGTCTTTCGACATTGATGGGAAGAATTTGAATCGGATTAGGTGGTGGATTTCTTGAGAGCGCGTCGGCGTTAGAATTGGCTCTGCCTTTTTTATACACGATATCATATGGATATTCGTCCAGCGTTAGTCTCCATCGTAATATTCTCGAGGTCGGATCTTTTACGCTATTAATCCAAATTAGTGGTTTGTGATCTGTTACCAAGGTAAATTTTCGTCCGTATACATATGGTCTGAAATGTTTTACCGCGAAGATGATAGCTAATAATTCTTTGTCCGATGTGGAATAATTTGTTTCGGCTTTCTGAAGTGTTCGTGATGCATATGCTATAGGAAGATCTTCACCTATTTTTCCCTGACTCAGTACCGCGCCTATCGCGTAATTTGACGCGTCCGTTGTTATGACGAAAGGCTTTTCAAAATCCGGATACTGTAAGATCGGTTCGGCACAGATGGTGTCGCGTAATAGTTCAAATGCTGCTTGATGCTCAGATGTCCAAAGGAATGCGGTATTTTACTTCAATAAATTATTTATTGGTTTAGCGATTTTGGCGAAATTAGGGATGAATCTGCGGTAATATCCGATCAGTCCTAGGAATTGTTTGATCTGCTTTGGATTTCTCGGTGGTGGATATTCTTTTACGGCTGCTGTTTTATCGGAATTCGGTTTTACTCCGTCGCGTGTGATCGTGTGTCCGAGATATGCTACTTCAGTACGTAAGAACTCGCATTTATCTGGTTGCAACGTTAAACCTGCGTCAGCTAATCTGGTCATAAGTTTTCTGAATTTAATCGCGTGTTCTTCCAGTGACCTTGCGTAAATTACTATGTCATCCAAATATACAAACATCTCGTTGCCTTGAAGTCCCGAAAGTACTTGGTCCATTAGTCGTTGAAATGTTGACGGTGCATTCTTGAGCCCGAATGGCATTCTACTGTATTCATAATGACCGTGGGGAGTTGAAAAAGCTGTTTTTTGCGCGTGGTCTGGATGCATTGGGATTTGATGAAATCCGGAGGCTAAATCGAATGTCGAAAAATATTTTGCTGAGCCTAGCTGGTCTAAGATATCCGTAATATTCGGCAAGGGATACGCGTCGCCTACTGTTTTGTCATTAAGCTTTCTGAAATCTATTACCATGCGCCACTTTTTATTTCCACTAGCGTCTGCCTTTTTAGGAACAATCCACACAGGAGAATTGAACGGAGACGTTGAGTGTCTGATGACGTCTTGTTCTAGCAATTTTGTAACTTGTTTATTTATTTCATCCTTTTGTGAGTTGGGATGTGTGTATTGTTTGGTGTGTATGGGAACTTCGTCCGTTGTGGGAATTGTGTGACTGACCAGATGGGTGTGGCCTAGTTGATCACCAGGTAAGAGAAATAAGTGATTGTATTCGATTGCGAGTTCTGTAATTGATTGTTTTTCCTCGTCATTAAGATGGTCTAACCTCAAATTTTCCGTTAAAACTTTTAAACGATTTGAATCATGATTTGGGTGTATGTTGAGTTCGCGTTGTCCCCTGGGTTTTTGCCTTATTGTTGCGAGAGTTCCGTGTGAGTTGTTGGGTGGTGGTCGTAGTGTCATATCAGCTTCAGGTCTGTGTGTGATGGTGTCAACTTCTTCTAGAGTTACCGTTGGCTGTTTTACTTCTACCGGTGTTTCGTTCGAATTTATGGCGCATGCATATGTAAAGCCTCTATTATTGTTGACTAATGCTTTTCCTAAATAGATATTTTTTCCTAACTTGATTTCGTCGATGGCCCCTAATTTTACCGATGGATTGGTTACCTTTAAGCGAATGATCTGCGCGGTACGCGGTGGTATGGTTATTGTTTTGTTGTTCATTATTTTCAGAGGTTCGCAGTCGTCCGTAATTATGCAATCGTTTTCAAAAGATATTGTCGCATTCTGTTGTTTCAAAAATTCAATGCCAATGATTCCTTCTTCTCTTATTGGAAATGAGTTCTCGACTATGTGGAATTTGTGGGGCTTGTTACCGATTTGAACTTTTAGCGATCCGATGGTTTGCATTCGTCCCTGTGTTATGCCCGTTAGCATAGTTATATCTTTAGCTGTGCATAGCGCGTCCAAGCTGAGTGCGCGGAGTTTGATAATGTTTACGTCAGCACCTGTGTCTACCAAGAGCGGTGTCTCAGGATTGACGAATTCCGGGGCGCGTATGTGTATTGTAGGAGCGTGATTCTGCTGATTCGTAAAGACTTGTGTGAGGTCGCGCGTGTGTGTGTGTGATTTAAATGAAGCGGTATGGTGCCGGTATTACGAGTATTGAGGATATTATTTTTGAAACAAATCGTTGCATTTTCTGTTCGGAAAAAATCTGCACTAAGGATCCCGTCTCCCTTGACTGGAAATGAATCATGCACTAGATGAAATTCGTGTCGCGTGTTAGCGAATTCGAGGTCAATGCTGCCCATTGTTTCTATGTGTGTACCCGTTATTCCAGAGATATATCGTTTGTCGTGTGAGATATTAGAAGATATTTAAATATAATTATTTGAATAGACGCGGGTTACCACGTGGGCTAAGAGTCAAAAATGATCATACATAACTTAAGTCTATTGACTCTAGCGGTTAAGTGATCCTTGACCGAATCCGGTCAAGGATTAATCACTCTGGGGAAGACAGTCAACAATAAAGGACGCAACTGGGATTCTACTTATCTTTATTACAATTTGGTTTATACGTGTTACCGAAAAATGAATCCAGTGCGATCCGTGATCTGTAATAAAAATAAGACATATTAACATACTTGAACAGTTTCTTAAAATATCAAGTTTAACAAATGCAATAAGATTTTCAACTTCATATCAACGCAAAACAATTTAGAGAGTAAACTCACCAAATCACATCATCGCCGTTCACCATCGAAAGCATGTTACACTTCTGGATGAATCTCTGGTCTTCTTTGGAATACCTGCAATGAAGCAAAATCATCATTCATCACTGACGACAAGGAGATCCAGTGAATACATCATCCCGAGTAGAAATTTAGATAGGGCCCTGTGAAGGTGTACATAAGGCTCACCGTCATGTTGTCAGGTGCGGATGAGGGTGACCTAAGCAGGCCCTAATCAGGAATGTAACGCTACGGATATAGGTGGCCCTGGTCAGACCAATGTATCGGGTCCTGTGCGGGCTCGGGAATAGGGCCCTGGTCAGGCTAAAAATATCAAGCCCTTGACAGGCTCACGGATCAAACCCTGATCAGGGTCATGAGTTCGGCCCTGGTCAGGAATGTAACGGTGCGGATATAGATGGCCTGGTTAGAAAAGCTCTGCGGGCCCTATTCTGGGTCGCATGTGGGGCCCTAGTCAGACTCACGGATCACGCCCTGATCGGGGTCATGAGTTCGGTCCTCGTCTGGGATGTACTGGTGCGGATAAAGATGGCCCTGGTCGGGCTCAGGGATCACGCCCAGAACAGGGTCATGAGTTCGGCTCTGATCCGGAATTCAACGGTGGCCCTGGTCAAACAAACTTTGCGGGTTCTGTTCGAAGATACGTGTGGGGGCCCTGGTCAGGCTGAAGGATCACTAACTAATACCACAACTCTTGGGTACAAAAAACTAAAGCTAGTAGTAGTCAAACTTCGAAAATTTTAACTTGACACAGGTAAGTGGTTCACACTTTTAATTAAACCGTGGAAACAATTTTATTTTATTACAGTAGTAAAGTACTTTAGTTTCAAAAAGTACTTTAAATCCTAGATACAAAAAACTAGAACTAGATATCAAACTTGAGGGTTGATAAGTAAACACAGGTACGTATCTTCACTTTCGATCAGAGTTTTGCAATATAATCTTAGTGATATAATCTTTATTTTTTAGGTTCTCTACTTTGACGGAGTGAAAGATAGTAGTCCGTCATTGTAATATCAAAAACTAAAACTATTCATTGAACTTCGAAGTTGACAAGTACACACAGGCAAGTAATTCCTATTTTAGAAACAAAGTTCAGATATAGAATCTCAGATTTAGAGTTATTCATGAATCGGCATCACTTCGCCGGAGCAAAAAGTAGTAGTTTAAATCCTAGATACAAAAAACTAGAACAAGCTATCAAACTTGAGGGTTGATAAGTAAATACAGGTACGTATCTTCACTTTCGATCAGAGTTTTGCAATATAATCTTAGTGATATAATTTTTTTTTTTCAGGTTCTCCACTTTGACTTAGTGAAAGCGTGATTGGAATATCAAGAACTAAAACCATTCATCGAACCTTGAAGTTGACAAGTACACGCAGGTAAGTGATTCCTACTTTAGAATCAAAGTTCAGATATAGAATTTCAAATTTAAAATTCATGAATCATCATCACTTCGCCGGAGCAAAAAGTACTTTAAATCCTAGATACAAAAAACTAGAACTAGATATCAAACTCAAGGGTTGATAAGTGAACACAGGTACGTATCTTCACTATCGATCAGAGCTTTGCAATATAATCTTAATGATATCTTTTTTTTTCAGGTTCTTCACTTTGAATTAGTGAAAGGTGAAAGAGTGGAATATGAAAAACTGAAACTACTCATCGAACTTCGAAGTTGACAAGTACACACAGGCAAGTAATTCCTACTTTAGAAACAAAGTTCAGATATAGAATCTCAGATTTAGAGTTATTCATGAATCGGCATCACTTCGCCGGAGCAAAAAGTAGTAGTTTAAATCCTAGATACAAAAAACTAGAACTAGTTATCAAACTTGAGGGTTGATAAGTAAATACAGGTACGTATCTTCACTTTCGATCAGTTTTGCAATATAATCTTAGTGATATAATTTTTTTTGTTTCAGGTTCACTTTGACGTAGTGAAAAATCCGTAAGTGGAATGTAAAAAACCACCAAACTTGTTCATTTCTCACCACTGTCTTGTATTTCTGCAGTTTCGAGCTGACTACTATCTGCTGCCTCTGTTTGCGATTTTTTAAGTCGTAGCAACCGATGCCCCTCCCAATCCTTGGCATTATTAAGCACTGTTCCCAAGAATCCGTCAAATTTTTTGTCGTTGGTCGGTGATTTGGCACCTTGGGCGTTATGTTCTGTGACAACAGCATCTGAAATGCAATGCATAGTTAGCAGGATTAAAATCAAAACATATGGGCGCCTCTTATTCAGCGCCAGTCATACAAGACAATGCTGATAACAATATTGAACTAAAAATTTGAAAGCCACACTGTAGCATGTATACACAATGCATGGAATCATGTAGGATGGCGATGAGCCACGAAGTTGCGGAAATTGTTTAGTGATTCAACTTCTGCTATTGCTTGGCGGTAGGGTCAATGTACAATCTGAATTCAATTTTTGTTTGATGAAATTAATTGTGAATAATAAATCACGAAGATATTGTGAAACCGACAAAAAACAACTTAGAATAAATAGCCTACATTACCTTTGATAACTTCGTAGAAGACGGTCGATTTGAATATGCGTTTGCCCGGACTCTTCTTAACCGCAGTAAATTCTAGTGTTACTGTTCTCGAGAAGTATCTCTTCAAAATGTTTGTTATGCTTCGGACAATGATTTTGATTTTGATTCTATCAATGGCCAAAAATCACGTTTCTAGAAAAAAATTACAATTAGGTTGCATTCAATGAATTTTTCAATAAGTTATTCCGAAACACCAGCTTACAAGTTGTGCACGATCATCTATATTTGATGTAAGTATTTGGTCAAAATTGTCAAACTCTGCCAAATTTTGTATAGGAATAGAGATCTTGTGCTTCTTGACGAAAGTTTTTTCAGATTCCAATGGATTTGCCATAATGTTGTTGCCTTGCGTACATGTTAGAAGTAATGCCTGGAGGTTCGTCTTTATCTCTGTTAATGTCAAGTCGATTCGAGTTGCTTGAGTCTGATATGATTTCAATAAATTCTGATATTTATCTGAAAAAAAAGTAGAGAATGACCAAGTGGATGTCGCATGTAATGTCAAAATCGACACATATTTCGAATGCAGGGCTCCTACTCGCACAACCGGTCTAAAAAAGTGAAAAGAGTGAGTTCATTCAGAGAAAAAGTGAGTAAACAGTGAATTCTGCAAAATAATTGAGCAAAAGTGAGAAAGTGAGCCCTGCAAATGAATGGTCGATTTACAGCAATATGTTTTCCAGATTATTATAAATGTCGGATCATACCATCTGTTTTGTCTGCCACAACCAAAGGAGGTATATCGATTTCAGGTCTGTTCTGATTTTCATCCTGCAGTGGACTGTGTGGTTTCGTAGTTCTTTTTTTAGACGCTTTGAGAGTAACTGAGGAAATTAATTTTGAAATATGAATCAGGAGTATCATGACACAACAGATGGACAACATCAAATAAATGCATTAGAATTTCACTACTATTATGACCGTCAGACCGAATAATCTAATCTCTTGATACTGGTACCCATCTAAATCAATAAATAAACATATAAATAGAACCTCACTCTGTTTTTTCATAGCATACACCTTGGCAGGTGCTGCTTCGCCAGCCTCAGTTTCATTTTCTTCATCTAATTCTGACGATGAATTAGAGGCTGCAAATTGCAATAGAAAATTGAACTTCAGAAACAATCGCATCACAGAAATTCTTATCAGGAGATGGTTCGAGGAGACCTCAAAAACTCACGTGGCACGTAATCATTCGCAGAATCGTCACTGAACGAAGGTACGGCCAATAGTTCACTGATGTTTTCATATTTTCGATTGGAGGTCTTTTTAAATTGGTATGATTTTCTAGCTGCTAAAGATTTGATTTGTGCATGTTCTTCGCAGTCTGTTGAAAATGCAAACTGTTGGGTTTCCAAGTTTTTTAACTTTGTATCCGCTTCGTCGAAGGATTCTAAACAAACAGAGGTAAATATGTTTTAAAAAATGTTGAGAAATCTCGAGCAGGATCAATCATCGGCACTTATAATTAATAGACTGAAACCAGGTAATACGAACTTTCGAATGGGTATCGTAGTGCGTACCAATACTACATAGGGAATAAGAATGCTGCATAAGACATATAAAAAATAAATCGACTATGAAATTTCAGAACGTAGAACTTACTAGCTTCTCCAACAATGGATATTCGATAGGTTGGCCAATCATCCGGTGCTGGTTTTGCGTATTTCACATGCCTATGTAGCGTAGCAGATGTTTCTTTGGTATATGGCGGTGGCATGAAGTGTGTTACCAAATCTCCAATATCCCCATCAAAATTAATCCAATCCGCTGGAACAACATCGATGGTCTTCTTACCATCTACACTCTCTGCAAACTGTACCAATTTATATGGTCGTCGAACTGCCATCTACATGGATTATGGAGAAAAAAAAAATTTTCATTACTAAGAACTGAAAACTACAATCATCAGACCTAAATCAATACAAAACAGAGATGATGCTCAGCAAGAAATTTTCTCATTTGATTAACAAGGAGTTATTACAAGAGCATCAATAACTAATACTGCAAGGTCTGTTTAACCAAATAATCTTGCTCATTGGCACCTTATTACCGTACACGTGGGTCGTTCGCGTCGACAACGTACTAACAAAAAAAATTTGCGAAAAATTTGAGGAAAATTCAAAGTTGGGCTTCGAAGTCTGAACTATTAATTGATACAAATGATAATATAATAATCCTGATTTTCGATTTGCCAACCAAATTATTAAATTTTAAGTAGATCAAGAGATTGCATTGTAATTCAGAAAATACCGAAGACGCGAACGACCACGTGTACGGTTTTAGGGCTAATATTTAATCGTTGGTAATAAGGCTTCTGATTAGTTGATTCAACTTACCTTGATTGAAAAACTGTGCCCTTGAATGAAAAAAAACAGCGAGCAACACCAGATTAGCTGCAGCAGCAACGTGGAGAAATATCTTGAGGGCACTATAGATGCCGATTTTCCAAGTTCACGTGAATTTCTGTTAATTTTCAAGGTATTCACTGAAAACTTAAATTTGTAACAATTCTTAGATATTTATAAAGCTACACAACTCGCGATCCAGCCCGATTGGTATAGCCCGATCAACGTGCATCTTTTGCGCGTTACTTTACAATGGCGGATCTCAGGGTCCGGATGGGATTCCCCATCTTCTGTTGTCTCTATCGGTGGTTAGGTGTACTTATTTGAAATACTACGCTACGATTGGCAGATATTGTCGGATGTTTGGAACAAGAGTCAAATACGCAAATTAAATCAACGAGTAAATTTTACAGGGACATGAAATTTAATATCCAACGTGACTGAAAATAAAAAGTCATCGAGCTAGAAAAAATAGTTCTACAAATTCGAGCTCGTTGGTATTTATAGTTGAGCCGAAAATTGACGAGTGTTTGAACCACTTGATCTCATCGTCTGAATACTGTGTTTGAAAAGGCGCTTTCGGAAATTTCTATAGAAACCCTGAAATTTTCCGGAAAGCATGCATTTTGCCTCATTTTGTTCGGAATTACTTGACAACTGTTCAGGCATTTTTTTAGATTTCTTTGTCTGAGAAAAATGAATAAATGTAAAAAAAATCTTTTTTTTTTCATAGCTACGCCGAAAGTTCAATATTTTTCCCGCTCGAGAGGGAGCAAGACGCCACATTCTCTTCCGGATGTTTTTTCAGCCTGGTTTGTGCGCATGCTCCCGGTCTAAGCGCATGCTTACTAATGTAAAAAATGACGCCTTCAATTTTTCGAAATTTTTCCGCCATTCTGGAAAGTCCTGGCAACTTCAAAAATCTTTTTCACCAAGATGGACACTTTTAAAATCGCTGAATTTTCTCTGTAAAATCGGCGACTCGAAAACACATTTTCCAGTTCTGGGATCAAAATGTTGAATATTTTTTTCTTTAATTTTTGATTTTTAAGTTTTTTTCTTCTACTAGGCCTAAATTTCGATTTTAGTCCCGCGTTTGCGCGTCTAAAATCGAACTTTAGGCCTGGTAGAAGAAAAAATAGTATGTGCTCCACGGGAATGGATGTCCTACTTTTCTCCCTAGGGGCACAATGTACTATCTTTTTTACAGTGGTTTCTTGTAGTAAAAAATAAAAGAAAAAGAAAGTTCGTCTTAGTAAAATTTGATTTTTTTCATAGTTCAAGAGTAAAACGAAGAAGACGTTGGTTAATTTAAAAAAAAAATAATATGTTCTGACCACCGTTTTGTTCGTTTTACTCTTGAACCAAGAAGAAAATCGAATTTAACCAAGATGAATTTTATTTTTTTTTTATATTTTACTACAAGAAACCATCGTAAAAAAAAAAATTCAAAATCAAAAATTAAAAAAAAACAAATATCTAGCATTTTCATCCCAGAACTGAAAAATGTGTTTTCGAGTCGCCGATTTTATAGAGAAAATTCAGCGATTTTAAAAATGTCCATCTTAGGGAAAAAGATTTTTGAAGTTGCCAGGACTTTCCAAAATGGCGGAAAAATTTCGAAAAATTGAAGGCGTCATTTTTGACAGATATGAACCAAAAGATCCATGGGACATCAAAATCTCAGGGGGTCAGGCCGATGACCCGTTGGTTTGACGTGGAATGTCCCATTATATAATATAAAAAAAAATATTACCAACCCCATTACATGTGAAGAAGAGGCATCACGTAGATTTTTCTTCTGTTTGCGCCGGTGTTGTCGATACTGTTCATCATTACCATTTTCAAATCGACCGATTTCAGGGGATATGTTCCTCTCGTCGCTTGTTCATCGGAAACCTCCCATATTTTGAGATGTTTGGAATCGCATGGGCGCAAGAAAACAGAATTCTTTATTTTCAGAATACTTCCTGCTATCTCGATGTCGTCTAAATTCTGATGTGATCTCATAGATATTTCATTGATTTGCAATATTTTTCCATCATGAAGTAGCACAGTATTGTCTGGAGGTTTGAGCGAAAGTATTGCTTCTTCATATTTTAATTTTTTGATAGGGACAATCCCAGAAACTTTTGCTGTTAGTTGCCTGAGGATTATTATTTTTGGTGGCAAAGTTGCTTTTTGGAGATTTGCAAAACATGTCTCATTCATACGCCGACACAGTTGCGCCAAAGGCCGATTGCCACTACGGAGCATTTTCTTCATTTTCCCCAACATATTTTCGAAAGGGAAGGCAGTTACTTCGCTCAGCGAACATTTCACTTGTTTAGCGTCATCAGCCAGGTGAATGAGGTTATGCATGTTCATTACTTGACTCTGCTTACCGTAATACAAACGAGTTACGCTAACAAAACTTCTGAGGTAGGCTTTGGCGTGTTTGTTATGTGTTATAACCAGGTCTTTTGTGCACAGTATTCTACACGCAGCATGTAAATATAAGAAATGCTCATAAAGTTTTTTAGATAAAATTTTTTTCAAGACAATCGGTCCGCAATAAAGTAAGAAAAATCTAAATTCGGTTGCCTTCCACTTCGCGATCTGGCATATCGACCTGGTTGAACGTTGAAATTCAGCAGGTATTTCACCCTGTAAGCTGAGTAAATGTTTGGAAAGAAGAGACTTACTGGTTTGGCTCAATCTTGTCGTCCGGTTACCCTCCAACCAGAAGTCTACTAACATTTTCTTCATAACTCCTAAGCAGCAGAGATGCATAAAATCCAATAAAAAATGAGAAACCATATCAAGACCAGGTCCTACCAATGTTAGAGGTGTTATACCCTTGTGATGTTCATGATTGCTTTGATTTCGGAATGATTCGTCGTTTCGTTCCACACAGTCTATAGAGTCATATACTACTCGATTATCACATCGTTCTCCACGAATATTACAGCGCTCACACGCGTAATATCCCCCGTGACCTTTTACACATTTTATGAAAGATCGTGCTGGTGTGTCACATATAAAGCAATCAATAAAAACCTGAAACAGTGTTCCGTCGATAACTATGCCACAGTCCAATAATCTATTTAATTCCTCGATCAAGTCTTTCAGATATTCTTGAAGATTGCTTGGTTTTTCGTTGCCTGAATATACAGCAATCGGAAATGGTTGATATACGTCCGGCTGATAATGTATTTTACACAATATCGGCCAAAACTGTTTATTACTCGATTTGAAAAGTGGTAGGCCGTCTATGTTGAATTGTAGGTCAATCTTAACTTTATGAAACGTTGTGTTTACGCAGGTTCGGAGCCATTTGGCAATACCAAAGTAAACGAATTCACCCAAACAACTGCCGTCATGTTTTTTAATTTCCCTTATGTTATACTCAGCTCCTGATGTTTTGAGAAACGTTTTCGAGGATGACGGTAAATCTGGTAGCAATTTCCTTCGCATAATTTGTAGAAGCTCATCCAAGCGAGCATGCGGTAAATTTGATTTTATGGCCCATTCTCGTAACAGGGATGTATCATCCACATCATCAATATCATCTGCGCTCTCATCACTATCATCACCCTCATCACCTTCATTATTATCATCATCACCGCCGTCATCTCTACAATGATCGTTATTGTCGTCATTATTACCATTATCGAAATCGATAGCGTTATTATCGCCATTATCATTCTCATCATCAACAGTATTATCCATTCCATTATTTCTCGAGTTATGAAGGTTTCCGGAAGCACCTTCTCCATTTTGTACGAGTTCTTCTTCTGCAGTTAATGTGTGACGATTGCTGTTCATGCAAGGCTCGTGCAGTTCGTTTTGAATATCCCGGAGTTGAAGGCTATCGATCTCCAGACCCAAGCTCGCCGAAGATTTGGTGGACGATATCGATATCGCATCTAATAAAAATGAATAATTCTGTTTAAGGGATATACACACTACCGGCCGAAAGTTTGGGTACACCTGTCGAAATTTCTTGCCGCACTAAAAGTTAGATAGCGGATTAAAAAAAAAAGATAATCGGATTTTTCAAACGGCGTTTGGAAGGGGACGGATTCAGCTTCGTTTTGCATTTTTGACAAAATTTTTACGATTTATTTTGGACCCGGTACGAATTTTCCATCGATGTGGCAATTTTTCGCAATTTTTCGCTTCATGAAAATTGGGCGCATAATCCGTGGAAAATTTTTTCCTCAGTTTTTTCGACAAAAGACTAAGAAAGGGTATCAAGAGCTTCATTTTCATTTCCGAAAAAGTTTCGTGCGATTTTTTTTGCATTTTTGGCGAAAAAAGCCAAATTTTAGAAAACGCGGCGTAATCCAAGAACTATAGGGTTTCAGAGAAAATGTCAAGGGGGTAAAAAGTTGCATGGGTTCACATTGGGATGGCTGGAAGTTTTTCAGAATTTTTCTCAAGATTTTTTTTTTCTTCCATTTTGAGTCGGATTTCTGATGAGTGGATTGATCTTGTGACACTTTGTGGTCCCGATCAGCGTTTGATCAGGTTGCATGGCGTTATTATTCATCAATATCCTTCAGTTTTCATAATTAGGAGTGTTTCCCACTTTTATTTCGGTTTCATTGATTTTCTTGATAAACATTATGGCAATTGAATTATTTTCCAGTAGCCAGTGAGTGAAAAGAGCAACAGTACTGATGAAATATTATCACTGTAGATTTTAGTCATATTTTAGTCGACGCAAGCATCGGCCATTTTTCTTCGTGTAAGCTGTCGCGAAAATGTTTTATATCAATACATCGCTACATCAAGTTGCTTTCGGCTAGCGTAGATATTCTACTCATATTTGTTACATGAATGTTTTGTTGTGTTTCATATAAATTGACGATAGAAATTTTCTCGTAGATCATCTACATCTATGAGAGATCCGACTACAGTTGAGTATTATGAGTGAGGCGACATGTAGTTATTACGGATCTGCTTACCTGTAACTGATGTTTTACTTTCTGCGTCGACATCTCGATGAACTGCACGAAATCTCTGGACACGTAACCGCGTAGCTTCACGCCTTCTATCTTTTTGGCTCATAATTATATTGAGTGTTGAACTGAAGCACATGGACAATCAACGATACGGTTTCACTTGGTCTGCGATATGGAAAGAGGACGTACCTCAATTTTGAAAACTCCTGGCAAGGTTAGCCAAAAAACGTCCGAGTCCGCGCCGGATTTGGATTGGCTAGTCAGGGTGAGTTCAGGCTCGGAGTAGATCGGTCCCGACGTGAAAACTCCTGGCAAGGTAAGTCTAAAAACGTCCGAGTCCGCGCCGGATTTGGATTGGCTAGTCAGGGTGAGTTCAGGCTCGGAGTAGATCGGTCCCGACGTGAAAACTCCTGGCAAGGTAAGTCTAAAAACGTCCGAGTCCGCGCCGGATTTGGATTGTCTAGTCAGGATGAGTTCAGGCTCGGAGTAGATCGGTCCCGACCTGAAAACTCCTGGCAAGGTAAGTCTAAAAACGTCCGAGTCCGCGCCGGATTTGGATTGTCTAGTCAGGATGAGTTCAGGCTCGGAGTAGATCGGTCCCGACCTGAAAACTCCTGGCAAGGTAAGCCTGAAGACGTCCGAGCCCGCGCCAGATTTGGATTGTCTAGTCGGGATGAGTTCAGGCTCGGAGTAGATCGGTCCCGACCTGAAAACTCCTGGCAAGGTAAGCCTGAAGACGTCCAAGTCCGCGCCGAATTTGGATTGTCTAGTCAGGATGAGTTCAGGCTCGGAGTAGATCGGTCCTGACCTGAAAACTCCTGGCAAGGTAAGCCTCAAGACGTCCGAGCCCGCGCCAGATTTGGATTGTCTAGTCGGGATGAGTTCAGGCTCGGAGTAGATCGGTCCCGACCTGAAAACTCCTGGCAAGGTAAGCCTGAAGACGTCCAAGTCCGCGCCGGATTTGGATTGTCTAGTCAGGATGAGTTCAGGCTCGGAGTAGATCGGTCCTGACCTGAAAACTCCTGGCAAGGTAAGCCTCAAGACGTCCGAGCCCGCGCCAGATTTGGATTGTCTAGTCGGGATGAGTTCAGGCTCGGAGTAGATCGGTCCCGACCTGAAAACTCCTGGCAAGGTAAGCCTCAAGACGTCCGAGCCCGCGCCAGATTTGGATTGTCTAGTCGGGATGAGTTCAGGCTCGGAGTAGATCGGTCCCGACCTGAAAACTCCTGGCAAGGTAAGCCTGAAGACGTCCAAGTCCGCGCCGAATTTGGATTGTCTAGTCAGGATGAGTTCAGGCTCGGAGTAGATCGGTCCTGACCTGAAAACTCCTGGCAAGGTAAGCCTCAAGACGTCCGAGCCCGCGCCAGATTTGGATTGTCTAGTCGGGATGAGTTCAGGCTCGGAGTAGATCGGTCCCGACCTGAAAACTCCTGGCAAGGTAAGCCTGAAGACGTCCAAGTCCGCGCCGAATTTGGATTGTCTAGTCGGGATGAGTTCAGGCTCGGAGTAGATCGGTCCCGACCTGAAAACTCCTGGCAAGGTAAGCCTCAAGACGTCCGAGCCCGCGCCAGATTTGGATTGTCTAGTCGGGATGAGTTCAGGCTCGGAGTAGATCGGTCCCGACCTGAAAACTCCTGGCAAGGTAAGCCTGAAGACGTCCAAGTCCGCGCCGGATTTGGATTGTCTAGTCAGGATGAGTTCAGGCTCGGAGTAGATCGGTCCTGACCTGAAAACTCCTGGCAAGGTAAGCCTCAAGACGTCCGAGCCCGCGCCAGATTTGGATTGTCTAGTCGGGATGAGTTCAGGCTCGGAGTAGATCGGTCCCGACCTGAAAACTCCTGGCAAGGTAAGCCTGAAGACGTCCAAGTCCGCGCCGGATTTGGATTGTCTAGTCAGGATGAGTTCAGGCTCGGAGTAGATCGGTCCTGACCTGAAAACTCCTGGCAAGGTAAGCCTCAAGACGTCCGAGCCCGCGCCAGATTTGGATTGTCTAGTTGGGATGAGTTCAGGCTCGGAGTAGATCGGTCCCGACCTGAAAACTCCTGGCAAGGTAAGCCTGAAGACGTCCAAGTCCGCGCCGAATTTGGATTGTCTAGTCAGGATGAGTTCAGGCTCGGAGTAGATCGGTCCTGACCTGAAAACTCCTGGCAAGGTAAGCCTCAAGACGTCCGAGCCCGCGCCAGATTTGGATTGTCTAGTCGGGATGAGTTCAGGCTCGGAGTAGATCGGTCCCGACCTGAAAACTCCTGGCAAGGTAAGCCTGAAGACGTCCAAGTCCGCGCCGGATTTGGATTGTCTAGTCAGGATGAGTTCAGGCTCGGAGTAGATCGGTCCTGACCTGAAAACTCCTGGCAAGGTAAGCCTCAAGACGTCCGAGCCCGCGCCAGATTTGGATTGTCTAGTCGGGATGAGTTCAGGCTCGGAGTAGATCGGTCCCGACCTGAAAACTCCTGGCAAGGTAAGCCTGAAGACGTCCAAGTCCGCGCCGAATTTGGATTGTCTAGTCAGGATGAGTTCAGGCTCGGAGTAGATCGGTCCTGACCTGAAAACTCCTGGCAAGGTAAGCCTCAAGACGTCCGAGCCCGCGCCAGATTTGGATTGTCTAGTCGGGATGAGTTCAGGCTCGGAGTAGATCGGTCCCGACCTGAAAACTCCTGGCAAGGTAAGCCTGAAGACGTCCAAGTCCGCGCCGGATTTGGATTGTCTAGTCAGGATGAGTTCAGGCTCGGAGTAGATCGGTCCTGACCTGAAAACTCCTGGCAAGGTAAGCCTCAAGACGTCCGAGTCCGCGCCGGATTTGGATTGTCTAGTCAGGATGAGTTCAGGCTCGGAGTAGATCGGTCCTGACCAGGAAACCCTTGGCTAGGTGAGCCTGAAAATATCCGATTCCTCGCCGGATTTGGATCGCCTAGTGAGGGTGAGCTCAGGCTCGGAGAAGATCGGGCCTGACCTGGAAACCCCTGTCAAGGTAAACCTGAAAATGTCCGAGTTCGCGCCGGATTTGAATTGTCTGGTCAGAGTGAGTTCAGGCTCGGAGAAGATCGGTCCTGACCTGGAAATCTCTATCAGGGAAAACCTGAAAATGTCCGAGTTCGCGCTCGATCTGGATTGCCTAGTTAGCGCCAGCCTGTATTGGGCCTCACTTGCAACGCGTCTGGAATTCCTAAGTTTGGCATACCCTAATATTACTTGATCAGGGCCAATTACGACGTCCGGTTTGCCGGACCCAATTTCTACTCGGGTAAGGGTGGTTGATGATTCTAACATATTATCGTAACGGCTAGTTCGTTTTACTGGGGTTTCAGATTTTCTTACTCGATTCTTGGGTTTTTCGGGAGATTCCCGTGATTTCGAAACACGTTTTGTTGTGGGTTTCTCATTATCTTCGCTGCGGAAGTTTCGCTTTCAGATGATTCTGACGCTGAACTGTATCTAATTTTATTCAATTTAGTAGGTTGAGATTATCGGGATTTTCGTAGGCGTGTTTCCCTGGCACCGTCGGATGATTCGGTTCCTGATTTATACTTGCTTCTTTTGGATTTGCTGGCCAATGATTTTTGGTGTTTTAGCGAATGTTTCGATTCATCTTCGTCGGATGATTCGGTTCCCGATTTGCTATGTTTATTTTTAGATTTGTTTGTAGGCACCTTTGAGGGTTGGTGAGAATGTTTCGGTTCATCCCCGTCGGATGGTTCAGTGTCGGTATATATCTTCATTGATTTGCGAGGTTTGATTTTACTTATATTAGTTTTCTGTGATTTTTGTACCTTTTGCAAACGCGGCGGACCTTCTTGATCTGATGCTTCGACCTCCGAGTTTGTTTTCTTATTTTTGGATATGGGCAATTTTCGTGCTTTTTGCGAGTGTCCCGACTCGTCATGTCTCTTTTGGGATTTCGCGTCGCGGAAAAGATTTAGAGACGCTATTTCGTATTCGCTAGACGAATCATTTTTGGCCTGAATAATCTTTTCTATGCGTAGGGGAAAGTGGGGTAATTGCAAACGCGGGGTAAATCCGAACTACGCCATTTCTCAATATTTCCGTTTCCTAATTCCCGTGTAACGGCCCCAAAAGAAAGTTCTCTTGATTCGTAGTGTTGTCGCCTTCTAAGACGTAGAAGAACACGCACGCTTTTCAAGGTAAGATCCGAAGAAATATTTTCATGAATGTAATGTAATTTTGGTTAGGTGTTCAATTGGATGAAATGAGCTGGTTTTAGGTAATACAGTGGTAGAATATTTAGATTCAGAAAGTGAATTTAATAAAGATATCATCACCTAACTTGAAATTCAAAGTACGAGACCGTGTTTTTTTTCAATGAATTTTTTTATGGAGTTCGTCATTTGGGGTAATTGCGAACGGTTGTGATGGGGTAATTGCGATCGTTCGCAATTACCCTGAACTGCTGTGTATCTCAACATATGTTTTCATTACATTTTTTTACATTTTTTGTATTGTTGGAATAGTGATTATCCGTACGTACTGAATTGATTTTTAGTTATTTCAGATGCCTCGAAAGTATATCAGAAAAACTCACACCAAATATAATATGAACGCCATGCAATTAGCGATTGCAGATGTAAAAAACAAGAATTTGACACTGGGGCAAGCCTCTATCAGATATTCAGTCCCCAAGACAACCATTTATGATCAATTGAAAAAAGGAGAACACAATCCAAGGAAAGGTCGACATTCTACTTTTAACCCTGAACAAGAAAAGCAACTAGTGCAATACATAAAAGATTGCTGTCAAAAATTTTACGGGATCACTATCACATCACTCCGAAAAATTGCATATAATTTCGCCATAGCCAACAAACTAAAACATAACTTCAACAATAATACCTGTATGGCGGGTACGGATTGGTATTATTCGTTCATATCCAGGCATTCTGATATCTCATTGAGAACGCCCGAGTCTACATCTCTCAACAGAATCACGATCCAATGAATCAGAAGTGAGAATTTTTTTTCAAAACCTCATGAAGCTTCAGCAGAGGTATGGATTACAAGCTAACTTCATTTACAATATGGACGAGACTGGCATTACAAATGTTCATAAAAATTTAAAAATATTGGATCCAAAAGGACTAAAACAAGTTGGAAAGGCGACCAGCGCTGAACGAGGTACTACTACTACAGTAGTTTGTGCATTTAGTGCCAGTGGAATTTACATTCCACCTATGTTTATTTTCAAACGAAAAAGAATGACAGACTTGCTCATTAAGGGCTGCAACAGCAATATGGTAGCGACCGTATCAGACTCTGGTTGGATAAACGAGTCGATATTTGTGGACTGGCTCAACCACTTCATATTATACACTCATCCATCTAAAGAAAACCTGTCTTGCTAATTTTGGATAATCACGAAAGTCACATCAGTTTGCAATCATACGCTCTTTATCGTGATTATGGCATCCACGTCGTGTCTTTGCCACCTCATGCCACCCACAGAATGCAGCCGTTGGATTTGACTTTCTTTGGGCCAATGAAGTCAGCGTATAATAAAGAATGCGAGCTATATATGGCTAATAACGCTGGGCACAAAATAACTCAATATGATGTTGGTCAACTTTTTACTGAAGCTTATAATCAAGTGGCAAATATTGAGAAAGCAGCAAACGGATTTAAGGCAGCTGGGATTTTCCCTATGGATCTTGGAAAATTTGATGACTTGTTCGACACTCAACATGATGCATCCTCCACATCGATTGAAACCATTCCGACTATAGACATTCCTGTTATACCAACATCCTCCTCAGCTGAAGGACGTGACGAACCAAACCGAGCAACCCGCTCATCTGCTACGGACAATTCAGTCCCTTTGACTAAAATTGTCAACCTGCAGCCTATAATTCACCAAAATAATCCAGCTATTCCGAGAGCACGAAAGAGAAAACATTCAGAAATTCTTTCCAGTTCTCCAGTCAGAACTCAATTGGAAGTCAAACATAAAAAACAAATAGAAAAGATAATAAGAAATGAAAACCAACAACTCAAAAACAAGAAGAATGTCATGACAAGAAAATCAGCAGTGAAAATAAAACAAGAAGACCAGCCACTCCCAAAGAAGAAAAAATCTAAAATAAGAGGAAAATCAGAAAAAAGAAAGGGTGTTAAGGACTCGAAATTTGCCTAATTTTCGACCCCAAGATACCAATTGTCCGGAAATACAAGATAAGGTACCAAAGTTTAATTTTCAATCAAAAAATATTTCATAATTATATGATTTCCTTGTTTTTTTTCCAATCTCCCTTAGGTGTTCGCAATTACCCCACTTTCCCCTATGGTTCGCGGAACGATGGTTCTATCCATATCCTGGTCGCTGTGGGACGTTTCGTTCTGTCGTTTTGTGGGTAATTCGGAAACTTGTTGTTTCAGTTTTTCTATTTGTTCGATTAATGGCGCCTCGTTTTTCTCAGCGTTCTTCGCAGCTTCTAAGGCCTTTTTATCTGCTTCCTCCTGTTTCTGTTTTATGCGTTCTCCGGCTTTTTGAATCTCGCGTTCTTTCTGTTCGGTTTTTTTTTCTTTTTGTTCCTGAGCCTTAGCCCTACTATCTATTCCTTTTTCGGCTAACTTAATTTCGTTCCACTTCTGTTGTAATTTAGCTTTTTCCATGCTCGCTTCCTTTTCCTTTAATTTTAGGGCGTCGTCGCGTTCTTTGAGTGTTTGGCTTAATCGGACGGATTCCTCTTCCGTAAGGGGTTTATTGTCATAAGGAACTCGCGATGCTGACCGGGTTCGCGTATGGGGTTTTTTCTCGGCCGTGATTATTTAAGTTATGATCGCAGAGAGTTTATAGAATATTCTTAGGGTTTTTCTCTAACTATTCCTTCGTACTGGGTGTAATTTATTTCGATGTCAATTGGTACTATTTGCGAATACACGTTGTCGATTGGAACGACACAAGAAGTGTTGCCTGCTAGGGCATAAGAAGTCTGGAATTTGGTTGCCTCAGGTTCAATAGAAGGGGTTGGCGATTCGTTAGAGGTAACGTCTATTAATGGGGTCGATGGTTCGGGGTCTTTAGGGGTGGTATGCACCAAGTGGGTCAGTTGTGATATAGTTTCTTTTAACGTTGAGATTTGCGCGGTTACCTGTGTTAACAAAATACGTCCTCGTTGCTTCCTTTTTCCCTTCCTTTTCATCATAGGAATTTTATTACGAGAATTTCCATTTATTACCGACTCGCAGCGTGATTTTACTTATTTGGTTGTAGTTCTGAATATATCGTATAAAATGATCTTCGGGGATCTGCTTCATCTAATTCTTCATAACTGGGGTGATTGATTTCAACGTGTATCGGTACGAGGTTGGGACGGTTATTTTCACTAGGAGTCGTAGTGGAGGATGGGGTTTGCGGGGTACTTGACGTGTAGCTGGTTGGAACTCGGGGGGTATCTGAGGATCAAGGCGGGTTGTTCGTAGTTACGTAATTGTCGATGATAAATTGGGGAATGTTACTGTTTGAAGTGTTAACCGTTTGTTGCAATCGTTGCTGTAGACGGCGAAGCTGGACCTTACGCCCTGCTCTTCTCCTCATTTGGACTATGAATTTATGTTTCAATAAAATAAGATATTATTCCGTGAAGAAGATTTGAATATTTTTATGAATCGAAGATCATCCCATGTGAATCATGACTACAGCACAGGTTAGCGAGTCTGGCCCAGCACGGATGTTGTAGAATTGGTCGAAGATTCAGTGAGAGGCACAGCTACAGCACAGGTTAGCGAGCTGGACTCAACACTGTCGTAGAAAATTGGGTGAGAGGCACAACTGCAGCACATGTTAGCGAGCTGGACTGAACACTGACGTAGAAAATTCGGTGAGAGGCACAACTGCAGCACAGGTTAGCGAGTTGGACTCAACATTGACGTCTCTTTTACGAAGGTCGGAATATTATCTCATGTCGCAATTTTCGTAACAAATTCATAATATGTTATACTAACATTTTGACCCACAAGATAACATCTGCATGGATTTGCGCGTTTATTATGCGTCGCAATGCTGTCAGATTCCAGAAAATGAAGCAATTCCAATTTCTGGCTTCCTTTTTAATGTATAGCATATATTTGAATGTATAGTTACGCTAATTTTAGCAGCTGCTTGAAATTTAATGTCGATTTGAACTTGAATTGAAGTTTACTGTCGCAATTGTCAAGTCTTGGGGTTAGGAATAGGTAAGGGTTTAACGTTGCTTCCCTAATTTGATTATTCATTGGTCGCGTAATCTCACTAACGCGGATATTTATTTCGCTGGTTGTATAAGACATAAGAAAGAAGCTAGTTCTTTTAATTTATTTTCTTATTGAAGGGTTTGTGATTTATGAAGTTAATCGTGTTCCTTGGATGCCTTTGCATAATTCTATTGCTATTCCTATCTTTTTCGTATCCCACCGCTGTCACCAAAATTATGTCACATACGGGGTCTGTCGCAAAGCTCTTTTATTAATTTCTCACATTAATGGGGAAAATCGCGGTTGACTCCGATGTTGACGACAATGCCTCCGATTTAATACATGATGTAGGGGATAAGGGAGGCCAGAAAGGCAGCAATGAGAATTACTAGAAGGAACTACAAGGAAGTCTAAATAATAGGAATTAATCAAATGGCGACTCACCTGGTTTCAATTGATGCTGGTACTGGAGTATACTGATAACCGGTGCGTGGATGATCGTTTAGGCCCAGTTGGGTGATTAATGAATATATTGGCACAAAAGCTTATGGTCACACAAATGAAATATATTTTTAAGAAACGACTAGTTCTACACTCAAACACTAGTTAAAGTATCAAAAAATATAATATATAAACCAACACCAAGCAATTACCGTTTAATAAGCTTACTGAGTAATAGCAAATGATTATAGGCCCTTCTCTGATAGATGTATGTTTAATTATTTAGATTTAAGTTAACCTGAAGGGTTTTAATATTCAAAGCAAAGATGTTCAAATAAAATAGTTAAAGTTCTTTAACTCGAAAAAATATTATATGTCTTTGAATTCGCGAATGAATCCAAGTTATTAAATCGTTGGAAATCTTTTGAGTTATTTAATCGTTGGAAATATTCTAAGTTATTTAATCAGAATTAATTCAGAGAGTTCAAGTACACGGTCAAACATTACTGAACTTGAGGTGTCGAAGTTGATGTGACAAAGCAGTGCAAATGCATGGGTGCACGCTTTCTTATAGAGGTCGTGCGGACCATGGAGAAGGACCTAATAGGCGAAGATTGCCGAAGATAACGTAAACAAAATTAGCCGTTTGCGTTCGGTGGCGGTTCTAGCAAAGTCCGTTGGGACTTATCTTAGTGTATGAATATATGCTTATAAGGGCATGCGGGTATTGGTACAGTATAGATGCATGAAAAGCATAAGTGTCCACTAGGACTTATTGTTAAACATGTGGTATAACATCTATATATCAAAATAGATTAAGTGTCCGTAAGGTCAGGTATGTATGAGTATAATACTGGCCCTGAGACATATCCCTCTATATAAATAAAAAAATCTTGTACCAAAAACAAATGCAAGAGTGAAGATTTTTAATATTCAGATTATAATAACAATATTATAGCATGAAGTTCGCTGCAATGATGACGAGCGATCTTCGTTATTTTGACAGATTCATTTTCTATAGCATGAAGTTCGTGGCAATGATGACAAGCGATCTTCGTTATTTTGACAGATTCATTTTCCGTCACACATCAGATGTTCTGTTCTGACAGAAAATTGACGAGGTTGTCTGCTGATATAAAAAACCAAATATTCCAAAACCAAGCAAAAACATACTCATTCATTGTGCATAATCATATCATAATCATAAATATTGTCATTATCAATAATATTTTTCAATCAATTAATATTTTTCAATCATATTTCTAAGTTTAAAGTTTCTGAAGATTTCGTGTTTGACGGTTTGTTTTTCAAGTTTGTTAATCGAACATATTTTGAAGTTTAAAGTTTAAAAAAAGTTAATATTTAACAGTTTGTTCTTCAAATATTATCATCATCACTATTCGTTTTTCAAGTTACATCGTTATTTTTCAAATTTCATCGTTACTTAATTCGTGAACAATCATTCAATTTCCCCCCAAGTTCCCTTTTTATTTATAAAGCTCTAGCTAGGATGGAATTCACCGTTGCGCAGATGATACCGGATGGAAACTGTCTCTTCCGTGCGATATCATATTGTATGTCCAATACTCAGGAGAGACAAGCGGAGGTACGAGTCAACATCGTTGACTACGTAACAAGGAATTGGGCTAAGTTCAAAGATTATATCATTGGTGACGAATCCAATGGCACGTTAATTCAGTCATTAGATGATTATAGATGCCACATGCAAAGTAGCGGGAGGTATGGCGGAGAAGTGGAAATGACTGCTGCTGCAGCCATTTACAAAATAATGTTATTTGTTTACCGTCGTGGGAAAACCAGTCCCATTGAAATTGGAATGAAAAGTGATAGGAAATTCTCGCTACTTTTCACTGGGGACGGGGATAGAGGACACTTCGATGTGATTGTGAAACGCGGTAGCACACAAGAGGTAAGTCGTCAATTAGGAAAGGGCAACGGTGCTAAGGACGAAGTAGGACATCACTCAGGATCGAAGCCAATGAAGGGCCCTGGTCGACCAGAATGCATGTTGACAACAGAGGAGAGAAGAATTTTGCGTACTGATCAGGAGCGTAAATATTATGTCCAAAAAAAGCAAATTCAACTTGGAGTGGAAGGTAGTAAAATAACTATAGAGAGATAGATCCATACGGACGAACAATAGTAAGAGTTAATATCAATAGCAAAGCCAAGAAGAGGACGGCCAAGGTCTACGTTAACAGCACAAGAGAGACAAGTTTTACGGACGGAGAAGCAGAGCAGTTATCGTGCAAGAAAAAAGCAGAAGAAAGATGCAACTGTATTCGGCAGCACGAAAGAAAATGAAATAGAAGGTAATGTGATAAATGCAGAAACAAAAAATAAATTACCAATACAAAAATTTGGAATTGATAGATAATTCGGCTGCTGGACACGTAAATATGGTCCACGTTAATCAAAATGACCAAGATAAAGTTCATCAGTGCGAAGAAATATTGATGGACATGAAACACGTCAATGAATGAACCAAGTTTTATAAATAGTCGATCAAGTAGCAAGCGTAAAATGAGCGAAGAAGCTGCTGAGACAACTAATAGAAAGAGAGAGCGCAAGATGAGCGAAGAGGCGTCCAATGAAATGCGATGTATGATAAATCAGATCGACGCAATGGCGGGGCTGGAAGACCAGCCTAACGAAGAAAATGCGATCATAGTGGCTGATTGCGAACAAACAAAGATCGATGTTGAAAAAAATACTTCCATAGAAACAAGCAAATCAAAAAGATCTAGAATGAGAGAGACCGTTGAAAAAAAGTATATTGGATACATTTCAAACGAGGTTTTCAAAAACGTAGAGCCATTAGACATCGGAGATATGACATTGAGGTGCCAGTACTGCAACGCTGTTTCGTTCAAAAATGAACCAGGAAGAGTATCCGATAATTGTTGTCACGGAAAAAAGGTGAGACTTCCACCTTTAACAAAGTATCCAGAGGTACTAGAACAACTGCGAGAAGGAAGAGACGAAAACTCAAGGCATTATAGACAGATGATACGATCCTATAACGACGCATTTGCTTTTGCATCGTTCAATTGTACGGTAGCAGGACTAGGGAATAGTGGGCCACATGTGATGAAGATTATTGGAGATGTGACCTACACTGTTTCTACAAGTTTGGAGGCTAATAACAGGAACTGTGCGAGATATGGACAAATTTATATATACGATTCGCAAACACAGATCCGATTCAGAGAAAATAATGTACGAAGAACTAATATTTTAGAAAGTATTGGAGAAATAATAACCAACAGTAATCCGTATACATGGTCCACATACATCAAAAGTTATATGCTGGAACCTAAAAACAAAGACATGCTCCAAGAAGTTTCCAAAAGACTTCATCGAATATACGGATATGAGCGCAGGTGCGTTTCCGAAGTATCGCAGACGCAAGAATAATACAGAAGCGAACTACTATCACAACCGCATAGAAGGAAGACATATATCGGTGGATAATAGCATGGTTGTGCCACATAACCCGTATCTACTTGCAAGATACGACTGTCATTTGAATGTGGAGTATTGCGCGTCAGTAAGGGCAATAAAGTATATCTACAAGTACATCCATAAAGGACGTGATCGTGCGAGGGTTCAAATTGATGATTACAATATAGAAAGTTATGATCGACGAGTAGTGGATGAAATAAGAGAACATGTGGATACGCGTTATGTTAGTGCGATGGAAGCAGCGTGGCGAATACTTGAGCTGCCGATGCATGGACGAAGTCACGCAGTGACTCGGTTACCCGTTCACCTACCAGGTCATCAATACGCTACATTCGAGGAAGGCAGGGAGGAAGATGCCATTGCCAATGAAAAGAAATGGAGAACTCAATTAACTGCGTGGTTTGAACTAAATATTACGGATGAATGGGCAAGAAATATTACGTATATAGACATACCAGATTACTTCACATTCAAAGAAGTAACTAAGAGTTGGAGCAGACGTAAGATCGCATGTAAAGTTGTCAGTAGAATCACCAACGTGTCTCCAAGAGATACTGAACGATTCCATCTCAAATTAATTCTCATGCGGGCTAATAGTGCAAAATGTTTCGAAGATTTACGGACCGTCAACGGAAAAGTATACGAAACATTCAGGGAGGCAGCAGTAGAAATGGGTTTGACCGCAAGCAATGACGAAACATTCAAGGTATTTGACGAAGCTGCTTCGATACTCATGCCAAAACGATTAAGACACTTTTTCGTATGGTATTTGATCGGAGAAATGCCAGCTGACACTATCGATCTTTGGAATAAATATAAAACTGCACTATCTGAAGATTTTACCGATAACAATGAAGATAGAGCGCTATGTGAAATCGAGTATCTGTTACAAGCAGAAGGCAGATCATGCGCCGACTTTGGGTTACCAAAAGCGGATGTCATTTACCAAATAGACGAAGAAGAAATTACGGCAGAAAAAATACAATCATTTACAGAAAAAGGATTAGCATTGGTTGATCAATTAAACAACGAACAACGATTGATATACGATAGAATTATGAAAACGATAATATCAAAAAATAATTCGATGAATAAATGCTTTTTCATCGATGGACCAGGGGGCACCGGAAAAACATTCCTGTACAATGCAATGTACTACATGCTCAAGGCAGAAGAAAAAACCGTCGTCTGTATTGCTTGGACGGGTATAGCAGCGATTCTACTTCCATGCGGTACAACCGCTCATAAAATTTTCGGTCTGCCATTGACCTTAATAAACGAAGGTACGATTTTCACAACTGGAAATATGAAGAAGAAACTAAAATCAATCGATGTATTAATATGGGATGAGTGTTCAATGATTCCAAAAACTGCTCTCGAATTAGTAGACAGAACACTGAAAGACATACTGAATAGTTCAGCACCGTTTGGAGGAAAAGTGGTTATACTCGGTGGAGACTTCAGGCAAGTGTTACCAATTGTAAAACGTGGTGGAAAGAGACAAATCATAGCCGAAACAATAAAATATTCAACACTGTGGGATAAATTTGAGAAATTCAGCCTGACCTGCAATATGAGAGCAAAGGAAGATAACATTGCATTCTCAAAGTGGTTGCTCAGCATAGGTGATGGAGAAATAGACTCATTAGAACCAGAGAGTGAAATGAAGAGCGAAGACTTAGTAGCGGATTTGTATCCAACTAACATACAAATTAAAGACCTGAAGAACAGAGCTATCTTGGCCCCATTGAACGTAGAAGTGAACCAGTTAAACGCAGAGATTTTAAGACGAATGAATGAAAGCCTGCTAGAATCGAGAAGTATAGATTACGCAACGCTACAAGGACTTGACGCTGCTGATACGACTTTATACGAAGAAGCTACACTGCGTTATCCAATAGAGTATTTAAATGGATTAACACCAACGGGTCTACCGCCACATAATTTGCAACTGAAAGTCGGAGCTATAGTAAGTATAGTAGATGCTAAGAAATTTATCGATATCAGATGGAATATGCAATGGAACACGGTTGGTTGTTCGCGAAATTCATCAACGAATTTTGATAGCTGAACTTTTAACCGGAGAAAAATCAGGACAAGTAGTGGAAATACCGCGAATAAAACTAGAGACGCGTGGAGATACAGACATGTCATTTATTCTACACAGACGACAATTCCCTGTCCGATTGGCGTTTGCTATGACCATAAACAAATCACAGGGACAAAGTTTCGAACAAGTTGGGCTATATATTGACAGACCACTATTTGGACATGGACAACTGTATGTTGCGTTATCGCGATGCACGACAAAAAAAGGAATAAGGATTAAAATAAAAAATAATGAAAATAAAATTACCAATATTGTATACAAGGAGATTCTCAACTAATTAAAAATTGATGGAAAAAAATAAAAAAAACCATTTCGACAACGGCGTAAAACGAGAGGGATGTCAAATGACAAATTATTATGAAGACACCGAAATTATGAAGAGTAATCCGAAAAAGGCCGCAGGCTAAATGGAAGATCAAACCATGAAATAGAAAATTGAAGGAATAGATGGAAAAACGATATAAAAGTGAGAATTTAAGTGCAATTCTACAGCAAAATCCATCAAGGCCGCCGAACGTACCCTGTAAACCAAGTGAACATATACTGATATCGTTACGTTTTTAATGTAGTACAAGAACCCACTTTGAAAATTGAAGAACTACCTGCACATATCAAAGAAATTAGGAGGAGCCCGCACAATGGAATCAAAATTCAAACCAAAACAATTAGATCCACGTTGATTTGTGTGGAGTGTGACGAATAACCCGAAGGCCAAAAGGTGAAATATAAATGAACAATTCATAAATCTTTTTCTTATAATTATACGCGGTTTAAATTGAAATTAGGTATAATCGGATACAAGAAAAAACGGACAGAAACTGAAAGATATCAAATATTTGCGGTAGAAATCGATCACCATAGCTGTAGTGAATTGCAGAAAATGACAAGTGAGTGTTGTTTGCAAATCATTACTATTTTGTTCAACAGAATTCAAACCAACATAAAAACCAGACACATTATAAAATCAATTTACGAAAATAATAAATGGATACCCCGCGGGAAGAAGTAAGCATTTTGAAATACAAATCACAGAAAATGAAAAAAACATTTGATTAAAGAAAATAAATTAATATTCTGTGTACAGATAAATCAAACACGAAAACGCAAAATCGAGGAAATCCTAGGTAAAGCATATTCATCAAATACATATTTAAAGAACACAGATAAATGAATAATTAATTGAATGAAATTATTGTACATGAGAACAGATGGAAAGAGATAGTTAGCACGTTTAGATCAATGTTTGAAAGAGAAAATTTTAAATGCGCGTCATTATGAACTTTTTGTAGCCTGAAAATTAGAGTATAGACACATAAAATCAAAAAAAAAAATTATACAGATGATGGATGGGATGAACTCTTATGCGAGGTGGCGAGGAATATAGAAAAGAGGGAGGAAGAAATGGAGGAGAAAGACAAGAAGAAAGAGAAAAATAACGAAGAAAAGGAGGTGAAAGTAAAGGTGAAGAAAGAAATGGAGACCGAACGGGAGGTGGCAGAAAAAAAGCGAAACAAGAAACGAAGGAAAAATTAGAAGATAAAAGAATATTGTTAAATTGATTGTGAGTTAAAAAATTGAGTCCAATGGACAAATAAATAGCATTCAAGGAGTTATCAAATGTGTATTTTGTAATGCAAAATCAAAATATTTCCTCCGCTCCAGTTTCGATCCACCAGGTCATCTCTGCCTTCGACGTCCACCATAGTTTTTTCACATCCTGGTACCATCAGCTTCGTAATTTCAGTCGGCCAGGTCATCCGGTCTTTAGTTTCCAACGGTTAGGTCGTCCGCCACATAATTTTCGACATCCAGTTCGTCCGCTCCACAGATCTTTACACCGTTAATAGCCAACCATATTACGAATAAAATAAGGGTTTATGCTGCATTTTAAGAATTCAACACATAGTAAAACTACATTTTATTAGTTTCTACAACTTCAAATCTGTATTTCGATCGAAAGAACGCACTGTGCCAACGACAGATAGTATTAAGTTGAGATATATAGCAAAGCGAGCGCGAAGCGCGAGCTCCAAGGGGCGCAAAGTGCGCGTTAGGGGGTTTGGCGCGCGAAGCGCGCAGGGGCGGAGCCCCTAGTGCTTATAATAAAAATATATGAGTCCATAAGGAACTTCTATGTGTGTAGGTATAGAAACTGAAGCGAGACCATACCGACACAGTAACAAACATTACTTAAATCAATTAAGTAATTCTTTAAGTTTCGTGGTGTTTTCACACCTGGAGTTGAATGTAGGTCTGCAGGCACAGCGGTATAGCAAATAGCAGAATAATTAATATATGTATGATTTCTTTTATATAGCTTGAGAATTAAAATTATAATTCCGATAGAGAATGATGATGATGATAAAGTAAGCAATTATGATGAGAAAAAGCTAATATTCTGGGTTCGGGTGATCGTCAGATGTGACATAGGTGATCGAGCTTGAAGGAAGAATGAAGAAAGTCCGGTATTCTATGAACTTTAGACGGAGGTGAACAAGTGCTGTTATTTTTCGTATATTCGAATGCTCGGAGGTTTGTGACTGGTAGGTTGTGGGTGTCAAAGATGCCGATGAGATAGCGTGGGTGTCAAAGAAGAGAGGTAGGGGCAAATTGACGGAGAAACGAATCTGAGGTGAGTCAGAGGTTGAACAGCGAGTATATTGCTTGAGAGGTCTATTTGAAACACTTCACAGGTGAGCGAGGTAGAAGAGAGATTGGATGAAGTTGATTAGCGCCGACAATTTCGTCATGGAAATTCCAAATGTGAGACAATTTCTCTTTGTAAATTTAGGACAATATTTGAGTGTTTCGAAATTTATGGCTTCTGGGATTACTGATCGCATTGAACAGGGCGAAGACTGAGGTAAAAGTAAATAATTGTAAAGTAACGGTAAGGCGATTGAGAGTTCATGATGACTCGAATAGCTAGTACATTGATAACAACATCATGAGTTGGATTGAAATATGTCACAGGTTGAAAAGAAAATAAATGTGAGTGATTCTACAAATTAGCTACATTTTCTGATCTTTGGGAATTGCGGAACGAATAGGATTGTTTATGGTCAAATATTTGAGTGCTCTGCGATTTCACCCATAGGATTGCTGGTATAGATGGATATATCAGATGATTTAATATTCATAGTAAGTTGAGTGGCGAGTTCAATATCGTAGGTTTTCCGGTTTAAAATACTTTTCAGGTTCGCAAGCCGGCGAAATAGCTAGATAGTGGCTGTCAAATCCAAAAATATTGAGTATGATGGAGCAGGTGACCATTCTTTGTCTAATATTGGATCGCTTGGGAGTTTGTGGATTCGAGAATCGCAGACCTCGGTGACCAAGATTATTAGACCGAAGCCTTATTAGCATAGGGAAAAATATTGAGTAGGTTAGCGTTAATGCTACATTGGGTAGTATAAAATTTGTATGAAAAAAGATAATCAATAAAGTTGGGACTAAATGCCAATTTCTGTAATGACAATGAAGGTTATTTGGAAAGGTTGCTAGAGTTATATTCAATTCTACGCTGGTTTTTTGAATATCCCATACGGACCGTACAAAAAATAGTAAAATAAACGACAAAAATTTGCCGAAAGCAAAAAAAGAGCCGCCAAGTACCTTTCTAGGCTACTCTCACGTGGACAAAGTTGAATCGCCAGGGTTTGTAGTGAAATTTGAATGACATGCCAAGTACTATGACTTTCAAAAACTTGCGGTCTATCTTTGTAGTGAAATCATAATATGTGACGCCAAGTACTGAGACCTATGCGCAAATACACGTAATCTGGAATTCGAGCACAGTCGGAGAGCCAGGTGATCTGAACTCATAAGAGAAAACACACGCATACTTGGCGGGCGCGTCCGTACTCGATTACTGAATGAAAAAAATCAAAACTACTTATGTTCGCGTACACTCCGATTCGTTTTCATAGTGTAATTCATGAGACTGGATTGACCCTTACGATCAGTTTAGCGCAAGTTCTCGGATCATCGCTCAGGTGGATGTATGGATCTTCAAGTACCTACATAAGCCGGCTCAATTTTATCATCTTGAGCCTTGCGAGCTCCACCGTCTCTTCTTAATATTTGTGAGTACAGCAGAGGTTAACTGTTCAATTTTCTTTCCGACATGACATTACTTGTGGTGACGTAGTGCACTGCGTAAATTGAAAGATCGCTAGAAAAGAGATCGAAGAGTTCAAGATGTTCAGCAAATTAATCAGCTCAACGCCGCTGAAATGAAATTTTTTACAATATGACTTCGTGAAAGTGGACTCATCAGTATATTTTCTCAGAGTAATGCAATAACTTTGATTATTGTAAAAAAATATCGGTACAAGCTTTGCAAATAGCACATCAGTATAACGGAATAATATCAGTTATCCATGTGATTGCAGATAGAAAAGTAATGCTGGAAATTCAACGATATACGAACTCAGACGAAAACATCCAGCTTTGCATTTGCAGGAAAATAATAAACATAAACTAAATTCCATGAAAAAATTACTTGCAATGCTAAATTCAATTGATAATTCCTAAGAACGATAGAAATGTACAAAGGATAAGGACAGACGCGCCCGCCAAGTATGCGTGTGTTTTCTCTTTTGATTTCAGATCCCCTGATTCTACGACTGAGCTCGAATTCCAGACGACGTATATTTGCGCATAGGTCTCAGTACTTGGCGTCACATATTATGATTTCACTACAAAGAAAGACCACAAGTTTTTGAAAGTCATAGTACTTGACATGTCATTCTAATTTCACTACAAACCCTGGCGATTCGAGTTTGTCCACGTGAGAGTAGCCTCGAAAGGTACTTGGCGGCTCTTTTTTTGCCTCCGGCAAATTTTTGTCGTTTATATACTTTACGTGCAGGACAACTGACCCACCCTACGTTGTCCGTGGAGTTGAAATAAGTTTGGCTAATTGCGATTCTTCATAGCTCATGTGGTAATGGGTTTTTTACGGTGAGATTTTTTCCGTTTGACTTTTTCCGGGATTTCTCCAACAGACCAACTTGAGATATTTCACATAATTATGGTAGCTCACATATTTACGTCGTTTGATATTTTTGGAGATATTCATCGTGCGCGGATAGAATGGATTAGATGTTATTGGGAGATGATACAAGGCGATCCTTTATCGATAATTCAAAAACGCCGTCGCAAACTGTATGCGAAGAACAAAAAATTCGTCAATCACAACGTACATAATAATTTCGAATCAACTTTTCTCTCGGATATGAATAGTATTTTTGCATGTTATAGCGTCCGTTCCAAGATGCCAAAATTCAACTTCGACGGACCACAGAAAAGCATCACTTTCTTCGTTTCGTACTCTATTTCATACATATAATCTATATTTAGTGACCTTTTCGAAGTTATTTGTTGGATATAAAAAATCAATTTGATTTTTAGCGTCATAAGATTTTGAAACAATTCCCAAGAAATCATTTTTTCGCATTCAGAATGTTTGAGACCATTGGAATCATGGGTCAAATTTTTCACAATGTTTGCAGAGTTTGGAATTTTTTATTCAGTCTTTTTTGTACCCAAGATGTAGCCTGAAATCACATCTAAGTTTTCAGGAAGCCAAATGAAGACCTATTGCTGATATAGCACTTTGAAACTGAGTCAATTTGTTCGTCCCGAACCTGACTTTTGTAATGTAAATTGTACCGATTTTCACCTGATTTTCCGGACTACTTATCAGATCGACAAATTATGAAATCATGAAAAGGTTTTCAAAATAATAGGATAAGCTACAAATCGTCGATGATGTAGAAACTAGGATATGGAATCCGTGGACAATAGATGATTCTTCATTTTCCGATTTATTTCAAACAATAATACTTGAATCTAAAAATAATGAATATTTAAAAATTTTAATTTTGATCCTTGATAAAATGTTTGAGACATTCTTACGTCTTATCATTGGGGTGAAGGGGCGTTCATGATGTTCTAATTTTTTCTCAACTGGGCGGGTGGGGGGAGGGGGGGGGGATTCTCAAATCATTGACAGTTTGCTTACGTTATATTTGAACGCCACCTTAGCTTGGAATTCCCCTTGTAAAAAAAATGAAAGAGCTCCGGCTCATTATAACACTACAGTGCGGTTCCCCGTATCGAGTCATTTTTAATCACTCATTCTGTAGGCATAATATCAAGGGCTCATAGGGATGATAACAAGGCTTCGATCAGTAGACTAGAGAATATAGATTGTTCCACACGATTATGGTTTGCTTATCGGGGTAATTTCCGCAGACGGCAAAGAATTAAAGAGGTCGACGGGCAGGCTACGAAATTGGTGGATTCTGAAGCCACCGAGTCGTGTCTGGAGGTGGACGATGTTTGTATTGAAGAGGTCGCCATCAACCGGTTCTGCGACAAGACTAGCCAAGCAGCAAGAACGGACGTCCGCGAAGGAGATACTGCGGAAATCGAACGAGAGGTCCCAAAGATCGTCAGAGGTACGTTCCATCAAGGGGATCCCAGATTCTCGCAAGGCACTCGGGGAAAACAATGCACTGCAAATGCAGCAGCCGCACTGGCAATGGGTACTATCAAAGATCCACGTTTGTGGAATTCCGCGGATGTGGATGCGGTTCTCACGACAGGAGATGATCTGTACGCCAGGAGCATGGAAGCCCGAAATGATGTAAGTCCAGAAGAAAGACATACAGAGTTCTTGACAGCTACGGAGCTGTGGACGAGCGTCAAAGTGAGTGGTGAAGAGTGCCTTATAAAGTTTTCGGATTCTTGGCTCTGTGGACATTTACAACACGACTATTCCAAAGATGGTATGCCGAATTTGAGAAACCGGTAGGTACAATTTTTATCTGGAGAGAAACTCGGAATCCTTACCAGTAATCTGATATCCATAGCCATATTCAGATCAGGAAATGCAGTGTGGATGTTCGATTCCCATAGTAGAAGTTCGACAGGACGAGTGATGGTCGGGCGTGCTTGACCAACTTTTCGGATGCGGAATCGCTTTGTGACTTGCTCATGAAGAACATCGCGCCTGGTAGACTGGACGATCCTTACGGTAATCAATATGATTTGACCGAAATCGAAGTGATCTGCCGGTGCGAGGACGAACAGCCTTCCACAAACACGATCGAGGAACTCGAAGACCAAATCGATGAGGCCGAATCGTCGACCTGCGTGCTGCCAGAGATTCCTCCGAGGAAACAGCACAGCACGGAACAACCACTCGACGGAGGCGAGTTCGACGTTGAAATTGCCAACCCGGTCGAAGAAGAACTACTCGTCGAAGAACACGAACTGGTGGAGAGTCCGGTTGAGTCAGACGAAGACTTGCAGGATGTTGACCCAACGGCAAGGGGAATTTATTCTTTTCAGCATGTTTGGAAGCAACTGCATGACGAGTTCGACGAACACGGCAGCGGAGTAGAATGTCCTTTCCGAAGTATATGTTCTGGAATAGGATACACTCAGCTGCAGCAGGTGCTAGGTGCGATGGACTTGAAATGTATGGCTGAAACCACATTTCAACGGCATCATGATTCCGTTTGCGCCGGTTTGATAAAAGCCGCGGAGTCAGAAATGAAACAAGCTGGCGAGGAAGAACGGAGACTAGCCATCGAAAGGGGTGATGTGATCAACGGCGTTCCCCACATAGCTGTGGTGACCGATAGCAGTTGGATGAAAAGATCGTACGAATTAGGAAAGTATGTTTCATCTTCTGGCTTGGGAGCAATCGTCAGACTTCACACGCAGAAGGTAATATACGTTGGAACCCGTAATAAGTCGTGCGCGATTTGCGATCGAGCATTTCGGAAAGGCGTAGCTCCTAGAGAATACACGAGCTATAAGAATTGGGGTCGAAACGACAGTTCGACTGGCATGAAATCCGGTGCAATCCTAGAAGGATTCAAAAGCAGCATCGAACGGCATGGGCTGATCTACTCCACTCTTATAGCAGACGGCGATAGTAGCGTTTACAAAAAAATTACGGACTACGAGCCGTATCGAGCACACGGCGTGCACGTAGAGAAAATAGAATGCGCTAACCATCTCATAAGAAACGTGGGAACCAAACTGAAAGAGTTTGAAAGGAAAAGGGGAGTTCCTGGAACAATACACAACCTTATAAAGAATAGTGTCACATCCCGCGACCACCAAACCTCACCCCATAAATATTAATCCTACTTTCTTTTTCCTCCTCCGTTTGGACTGATCATCATGGTTTGTCAGATATTATGCTAAGATACCAATATAGATATATCTATAGTTATAGATATACATCTTACTGTTGTTTTACTATTCATTAAGGGTGATCCATTGAGGGATCACGTAAAATGGATTATACCGGTGCATCTGTAATAATCGACCTCATAAAGTAGGAATTTACTTAGTTATTTCGTACAATATTTTTCGTTACATCGGCATGATCTTGTTTCGACTTCTGGGCCAGTACATATATACAATCATCGTGACTCTGAGTCAGCGGACTCAGATAAGGTGACTGCAAAACGCGCAAGTGCCTAAAGTTGTTCATGTTTTATCTCACTCCTCGTCAAATGTCTCCTTTATCTTTAGCATACGGATAGGAATAAGATGGGAAGACAATATATATGGTAACGTCCCGTTTTCCCCCGGTTTGTTGGTAAGGAGGGTCGTTACTTGTGCCGACTCCCGGGAGTGTCTCCCGTAGCGGCCGTGTTTATCTGGTTCACCTTGTTAGAGGTTCATTCTATTATTTTCTTCTGTTTTGGCCGATTCGGCCCAGGTGATGCCGAATGTGGGTGACTGTGTCACAGCTGTTTTGCCAGGATTGGTTAATTTTACGCCCAGGTTTGACAGTTCGTGGATATGTCTCTTGGGAGGAATTTGGGGCGTAGATTTTTCGGGGCGGAGGAAACGGCGGAATAGCCACCTATAACCGCAGTGGAATAGGCGCTAGACTTCCAAATCCCGGGAGGAGGATGCAGAAAGCGATCGAATAATGATTTTGGAACCGCAATGGACCAAATATTGAGCGACCAGAATTCCAGGGAGGATGCAAAAAGCGATTGAATAACCACTCAGAACCGCAGTGGACTGAGCGTTAAGCAACCAGAATTCCAGGGAGGATGCAGAAAGCGATTGAATAACCACTCAGAACCGCAGTGGACTGAGCGTTAAGCAACCAAAATTCCAGGGAGGATGCAGAAAACGATCGAATAATGGTTTTAGAACCGCAATGGACCAAATATTAAGCGACCAGAATCCTGGGGTGCAGAAAGCGATTGAATAACTACTCAGAACCGCAGTGGACTGAGCGTTAAGCAACCAGAATTCCGGGGAGGATGCAAGAAGCGATCGAATAATGATTTTGGAACCGCAATGGACCAAATATTAAGCGACCAGAATCCTGGGGTGCAGAAAGCGATTGAATAACCACTCAGAACCGCAGTGGACTGAGCGTTAAGAAACCAGAATTCCGGGGAGGATGCAAAAAGCGATCGAATAATGATTTTCGAACCGCAATGGACCAAATATTAAGCGACCAGAATTCTTCAAGGTTTGGGGTTGGCTGTGACTGGGTATTGGTTTTAGAACTGTCGTGGATCCAGAATTATGCGCCCAGAATCTCAGATGGGAGGCTGAAAACGATTGAGTAATTGTTTGGAACCGCAATGGACCAAATATTAAACGACCAGAATTCGGGCTGGGAGGTATCGTGTTGAAATTGGTTTCCACAAAAATATTTACTCGGCGAATTTAACAATATAACGTTTTGCTTTTTAATGTGATGTTCGATGATTTTTATACACTGGAAAAATGATCGGGTTCTGACTAGTAGTGGCTCGTTGGCCGTTTGAGTACCAAAGGGTAATTCCTCAAACAAAAGAAAATTGTTTTAATAATGGTTTTCAATAAACGTTTTCTCCAAAATAAAATATCTGGCTTCAATGCCGTAGTGAAAATAATAATTGTAAATAAATCAAATTAAATCAAGTTTCGGGTTTTCTGTCTTTGCGACGTTTTAGCTTTTAGCGTTTGGAATGTTCAATACTGTATGAGAGCAGTTTGCTATATAATTTCTCTCTGTAGGCTGAGCCTAGACTGAGGTTGTTACTTCTTCGCAGGCTATGCCTGGAATGAGCTCAGGAACGTCGTGTGGGCGCCCTTTTATATGATTCTGGGAGTTAATCCCAAATGTTCTATCAGATTCTACGGTGTCCAATTTTGGTATTGTTAATGCTAGCAAATAATCTTATAACAACAATATTTCTCATTTTAGTTCCTGCAGGTCTCCACGCCTTTAGTTTTTCTAATTTGGACAATTTGTTATAAACAAATTGTTCCATGAACTTCTATGGTGTCCAAAATTGTTATTTTGCAAATTAGGGATGATTGTCACTTAGGACATAATTTTCTATCGGAATGAACTTCCTTTTTGCCTGTTTGGAATTTTTGATTTGAACAATTGTTGGTAAAAAAATGAAATGTTCTATGCGTTTCCATGATGTCCAAAAGTGCTTAAATGTTGATGCACCTTTTTGGTTTTTTGTTTATGCCCAGAGAAGTTGTCATTCTAGATATTATACTAGATAGTTTTTCTAATTTCCTTTCAATAGTTCTTAATTTACCAATTTTTATTTACTTTGCTATGCGGATTCTCGGTTTCGTTAGTGTGCGTGTTCGCGCTAGAAAGTCCGTGATAATCCGCTATGTCCATATTGGGTTCGAACCAATATATGAGCGTTTTGTACGTCTCAATATTAATAATAGAATAAGATGCAAAGGTCCAAAGCTCTTTTGCACCCCCGCACTACCCACATGAAGGGTATGCATTTTGATGCACTGCGACACTTGTTAACCAGCGTTCAGTTCAGAAATACGTTTTTACTCTCCCGAGCAAAACTCTCTAAATCTTGTAGATTTGATTATACTTCGAAGTCTAATAGTAATCATAATAATAACAAGCATACCAATAACCGTAATAACAACAAGCTACCAATAATCATAATCATCATAATTATTATCGTTTCGCTTGTAATAATTGTTTGCATTTAGACAGTTTTGTTGTTTGACTTTGGATTTCCTAAAATATATTTTACTCCTTGAGTGATTTGGCTGTCGAACATTTTGCACCCCACCTAGTACACCCAGCTCGCCCAGCTTACAGCTCGCCGGCCTGTTCAATTACCACTAATCAAGGTAAGCACATTTTCAGATATAATTTCTTATATTTTCTTAATGCGCCCTTCCCTACTGTATTGATATCCCCTCTCGCCTCCCGTATCCCAACACATTGTGTATTAAATAGGAGGCCTAGTCGTCACCATCGGGCCCTGACGCGAGTTCCCGTGGTAAGGTAAAAATTTATCAAAGAGCCCCGCGACTAACCCGGTATGTGACATAAAAATTTTTTGGTGACAGCGGTGGGATACGAAAAAAGAGGAGAATAATAAATAATACGGAACGGAAAGGTGGCATACATTTTATACTTTAAATAAATAAGGTTGCAATCATGTCCGAGAAAAAACCAGCTACGCGAAGTCAATCAACATCAAAATTGCCCGTCAAAGAAAAACCTCTTACAGAAGAAGAATTAGCACAGTTAACGGTGGCTTTTAAAGAAAGCGATGCAGCGCTTAAACTAAGAGAGACAGAAGCAGAAATGGAGAAGGAAAAGATGAAAGAATTTTGGAACCAAATTAGAATAACTGAACAGAAAATTAACGATAAAACTAAAACTCAGGAAATTCGGGAAAGGCAGCTAAATAGGAAAACACAAGATCTTCTTGCACGGGAAAATTTAAACGAACAAATAAAAGAGTTGCAGAATCAAATCAGTAAATTAACCCCTAACAAAGATTCGGAAGAACTCGATACTGATAATGATCCGGAAGAATTAGACGTTACTATAGTGCCGCGTATGAAACCGCGTAAAACATCAGATACAACACCTGCACACCAAGAACCTGGTGAGGGAAGTAAAACTAAAGGGAATACAACGCAAACCACCGAAACAATGGGTGAAACACAACCGTCACCGCCCAAACCCAATCCAATCCCTCTCGCAAGTCATTATTATGAATCTATCTTTGAATCAGCTATTTCATCAAAGGAGATTCTCTCTAGCATACCCCGAATTGATGGAAATAATATTTCAGTAATTCATTTCATCCGTACAATTAAACATGCCCAGAAGAGTATAATGCCCAGTGCAGAAACAAGATTTATTAGGGGGATACAAGGTAAATTGACCGGTAGAGCATGCACCGTTATGGAAGATGAGGAATTTGCTACAATGGAATCCCTTACAGATCGTCTTATGGAAGTTTTTGGTCCTACGAAAAACGCCAATGTATATCGCGGAGAGTTAGCCGGTATTCGCAAGGAGTATAACGAACACATTATAGATTTCATCAGCAGAATCAAAGATTTAATGACAGCAATTTTAAGGGGCATATCGAGTGACTAAAGCGCCGTACGCGGGTCCCCGAACTAAGCGGTAAAGCAGGGGCCTCAATGACGATGCACCCCTACTGACCGCTGGATGGCGCACTGACCTACTTAGAAAAATATCGTGCGTCCCAAACTGTACGCTCCAAACGACTTTTGGCTTAGCCTGAATTTCACAGACGTCAACTGTCAACGAGTAACCATAACTGCCTCACTATTGGAGGTTCGAGCCTCATCAATTTATGTCAGTAAAGAGACAATGAATTTTACTTTCAATTAGGCATTCAGTAACGAGACTGCAACCACACTAATGCAATAAATTCATTGATTGATTCAGTCATTGATTCTTGCAATTTCTATAAAAATTCATGCATTTCAATTCTCCTGAAAAATGAATTATTGCACAAGACAATATGAATACGTTCCACATCAGCATGGAATAAGTGAGGCGCGAGCCAGCTGCTTCAACTCTGAAAAATCAGTTATTTCATAAGTAGTTGCTTATTGAATGATTTCATTTGAAAAATTATGAGAGAATGCACAGCATTCAACGATTTGACAATCATGTCTAGTGTAATGCAACTAATGTTGCTTCAATAAACTCTGAGTCAGAGCATTGGATACAAGTGAGAATAATTCCACTTTTTGTGTAGACGAAGAATAATATTCTTCACCCTCGCTGCGAATCACAGTTCATAACCAACGACCACAAGATCTGTATACTTTATAGGTACCGACCTGCAGGAACTAGCGGTTCCAATAAAATCTACAAGATTTTCAAGTCATAGGCCCCCACTCTGATCCACAGCGGCCAACTACTTTTACTAACTTACAACTAGCTTAGAATTAGGAATTCAACTGGTGAATTCAGAATTGAGACAAAGAACGAATATGGAGAACTTGTTATTGAACTTTCCTCTTTCTTAAAATTTATTTTCATTATACTTTTTGCAATTTTGGACGCAGTAAATCGGTGCATCTATCATTACCCGTGTGTGATTATATGGATTCCGAATAGAACGACACAAGTTCTCACATACTCGTCGCATGCCATTCCGCAAACTAAGTAGTTTGTGAGGGCACAGAGTGCCGAGGAAACACCCACCCACTGACCCACTCACGCCGGAACGTGAGCCCGTTTCCTCGTTTGCTCAATTCGAGCTATTTTGCTTATCCGAATAGATAAGATTATATGGACGGATTATAAAACGTCAGGATTCTGATAATATCCTCACATAGAGTTTGACGATGATACGGTATTGATACATATTGCTATTTCCAAGTATATCTTGTTGATGCCGCAGGTAAGCTAAAAGATACTTGCCTATTGCAAGTTGCTGCTGAATGAAAGCACATCGAGAGTCTCGTTATTTTCAATTTTCATCTTCCTAGGTTTGTTCTTGGATTCTACTGCTGGTTCGTAGAACCATGATCATTGCCAATATAACTTTGATTTTTATTTATTGTAGCGTTCTTCATCCAGGCTTCCATAGAGTTTGCATCGTTGTAAATTGTACCGTGTAAATTGAGCAGTGAAATAGTTTGAAAGTAATTGATGGCGTTTCTCTGGTGTGGTACTACACTTGGATACTTTGCAACATACCTGTAATGCGTTTTCGGAATAATACTCCCTGCTTTCTTTGATCATCATGTTATTTGAATCTTTTTCGGAATTGAATCTCTTTGCACAAATAGCTGTTTCTTGCCAAACTCTCGGTAAAGGTACCAAAGCACACGAAAACATTGCTATGACTGTCACACAAGTGTGAGACGCTCACCGAAACACGCTCATCGATAATAATTCTCACTTTAGTGCATGTAATGTTGATAAACATGTAACAAATACATGAAAATAAGAATCTTGGGCAAAAATCACCGATTCAAGTCATAGAACGCATCGTGAAGCGGATCGTTCATGTGCTCGTTCTCCACGTGTAGCAGAAACGTGTATTAGCAGTGTACAGCGTCTGCTTACCCAGCAGAGATCACACACGTAGAATTTTTGTGGTTAGTAATTGTATGCCCAATTGCCTACACGCCGGTGCAAGCGGACTGGCCACCATACAGGAAAACTCTCCGTATTTCAGTTCTACATCCGTGCGTATTCGATTGACGTCAATATAAAGGTCGATATGCGCGCTCACGGCCCCGCGAACGGGTATTCGGTGAACCCGGTACTGATGTAAATCCATTGTAAATCAGCTGTCTCATGGATAAGGAACAAGTGTCGGTTTTTGGGTTGCAAAACTCTAAAAAGGTGTTTTCTCCTACATTTCTTCACCGAATGAAGTGGTTCTTATCGCAAAATGTGTGTTTCGGTCTTCTCTAGTCGCTAAAGTCTGGATTTTAAGATCCGTTGAGTGTAAATATGAAAATTTTCGATAATTTCACAGGGTAAATAGATTCCTATGAATTTTTTTTTCGAATTTTGCAAAATCCAAACTTTAGCGACTGCATTTAGATATACTCTAACGATCTTCCAAATTTCATTCAGATTACTTGAGCCGTTTTGGAGAAAACACCTTTCGCAAATCCGACGTCCCCCCTCCACAAAATGGTGACTCGATATGCCCCTTAAAAGCAGAGAGACGTCAATATGGACGTATAAACGATTATACGCGCGAAGCATTAGAACAGGAGGCATTGGATAGTTTTTTGAATGGATTACCTACTGAATACAAACATTCCTTATTATTGAGTGGATTTGGTAATTCAAAGGAAGCATTTAACAAAGCCATAGGTTTAGCGAAGCGTCTTGATGAAGAAAAGGAGCGCCAGAGGTCAGAAGAAGCCAAAAATCAAATTATTCGTAAGCCTATATACAATATAGCTCAGGAGAAAATGATTGCATGTACGTATTGCAAAAAATTAGGGCATACGTGGGAAAGATGTCAATTGCGTGATCAGAAGAAGAGACGAAATAACCAAGGGGAGTTTAATGCGCGTCCCGCGCCGCGAGAATTATGCAACGTCTATAACAGGAGTAATAGTTCTGGGAACAATTCAAAAGGTAATGATAACAGTAGAGAACGTTATCGTGAAAATAACAATTATTCACAACAATCAGGAAGAGGAAATTATATAAATGCAAATAATTCGGGAGCCAGAACCACCGAAACCCGAGAGTCCGGTCGAGAATCTTTTTATAAGAATCGCGAAAGAGAGACGCGTGGTGACCCTAACGAGAGGAACAGGGACAGGCAGCGTGAACCTCCCTCCTACTGTAGATATTGCCGCAAGGACGGACATACGATAGACTACTGTAGGATAAGACAGTACAATAATAGTAGGTCGAGTCTATCAGGCGACCGAACCGATACCCGAAACCAGGGAAACGATCAGCGACCCTCGGACACCCCGGGCGGCACCCGAGAGATCGTCGAGAATCTTCAAGCCGCCCCATCGACAGCGCTAGCGACGGCCGTAGTAACCGCATCTCCATCGTCCAATTAGGTACTCAGGAATATGTACCTTCAATGAATATGAGGTCTGAAGATCTGATAGGTACTGCTGATATTATGATAGACGAAGGATCCGAACCTAATATATTAAAAATTGGAGCATTAGAAAATCCTGATTATATAAATCCGCAAGAAATACTGCATTTGTCAGAAATCACAGACAGCTACATTAGCACATTGGGTAAAGTACGAGTTGAAATAGATGGTATATTCGTTACGTTTCATATCGTGGAAAATAATTTTCCAATCCGCCAAGCAGGTATACTTGGTTCTGATTTTTGCTGGCCGCGTGAAGTAACGATTGATTATGTTAATGAATGGGTCAGATTCAACCAAAGGGTTTATTATTCCACTACAAGGGATTTTCTACAAAAAAAGTCCTCTACACCTAAATGCTCCGATCAATATTTTTCGAGATATTGAATTTTAACTTGTGATATGCAATATCAATAATTTAAAAAGTTCGTTTTAATAGACCATACAAACTTAAAATCACAAGTAAGTTAAAATTCAATATCTCAAAAAATATTGATCGGAGCATTTAGGTGTAGAGGACCTTTTTTGTAGAAAATGACATTTCCAAAAAAGTTTTCCCCTACATTTTCTCGGTGAAGTTGACCATTTCGGGCATAACAGCGAAAAAACGAGAACGTTTGGTAAAAATCAACTTGAATGGCCCGTACCATCTTACTTGCAGGAGTTGCATTTTTGCCGTCCAGGACACTTTTAAACATCGTTCAATTCTGCGTAAATTTCGACCAAAACCGATATGATATCATAAAATGCCGCAGAGTTATAGAACTTTGAAAAAAAAAAACCGTTAAATTTACGTGTATTTTAAATGGAAAATCTTTCCATGCTCTGGGAAACTGGTTAGAATCAATTTTAAGGGCTGGAATTTTTAGGGCATTTTCTGTTCGACATATTGAACCAAATTTCAGGTGGGGACTGAAAAAAAAAAAAATAGTCGAAAAAAAAAACGCCCTAATGTGTATGGAAAATATCCTATATACAAAGGAGCTCCTGTCGCCATGTCAGGGAAGAAATTGTGTCGAATGTATAGGCTGTCAAATGAAGATCACCCCACTATGGAGTTCGCCCTCTCAGCATGCGGAGCAAATCTATCAGCTGCAATTGGAAGCGCATACAGTCCTGGACAATTCCTCCTCATATACTATATGGAGGCTACTGGGGTTTTCCAACTCGGTCTCCGGAGCACATATCTTCATGAAGGGCTTTATCAGAATCTTTATCTCTTGACAGTTTTGTACAGATTCATGAGTCTCAGGATCAACTCAAGATTTGCTATACTGCACGCTTACAACATGATCTAAGACAACCTGATATAGTTTTGAAATTCTTTTTACTAAAGCCTAGATGTTTGGGAGGATACCCTGTGACCAATCTGTTCTCTAGTGTTATCCGGGGATTCCAGATGAAGTTGCCTTGGCGATCTCCAGTCTGAGAGCTATGTATCCACATGCGGATGTCCCGATTCAACAACTGATCACCCGAATTCTCTCTCCCTGGATGAACCCTGAAATGAGCTATACTTTGCTGCTTGAGCATCCGACTGCTCTAAATCTTCTTATGCCTCCGTCCCCTGGTGAAGCTCGTAGAATTCTTGTAATGCAATATCTAAGAACCAATGAGAGTATAACCAACCCATACTTGAAAACTTTCATCGAAATACTTGGCCAAGAGAAGAATGACTCCCTTGTAGATTATTTAATGACCTCTGAACCTTGTAATCCTCGGGTCTTATCCATGTTTATGAAATCAACTGCTGAATCACGAGCAAGACTCGAGCCAGAATTGCAGGAAAGCTCCAGAAAACAAGGACTATAACCACTCTTGCCCGGGAGGAAGGAGGTCGACACCTCTATCGTCGAATAGCTCAAGCAGAAGAAAATCACCTTAAAGCGGTGCTTTTGACATTGTGTCCCAACAACCTAGGACCCTGTCCCTGGGAACCCTCAAAATGTTCAGTATCTCATGCGAGCGACCTAAGGAGACTTGGATGGCAGAAGGATCTAGTAGGACTAGACTGTGTTCCTCCAATGGAGTTTATGTCATTGGAATATCCCTCCCTTCTGTCCCCCTGCCCCAATATCACGCCCATAGAGGAAGATAAAGGATATATCGTGGTCATGATAGACAAAGAGCTGTCTGATCAGGATATCATAGATCCTCTGCATATGGGACACTATGATTCCAATAGAGGGTCAGTCACCAGAAATAAGGTTTCTGGGCATGGAAACAAGATCGCTGCTGTTGCAGAGCCTATACTCAAACCGGTCTTAAGATTATTCTACCTCATCGGATGGGGAATCTCTCCAAATAGTAATCTCAATGAGTTAATGATCAAGCTATTGGATGCACGTTCTGATATAGACCCTCAACTTCTTATCCCGGATGAAGAACAGCTGGCAGGGAGTGTTCATCACAGACTGCAAGACGAAAGAACAGGACACGGAGGGGCAGTAGTCATCCTGCCCAATTACGGATCCAAATTCATGTTTGATACCTTCCCCCTTGTTGCTTATTCGAAAGGATCCAAAAATGTCAACCTTATGTTCCAAGCCCTCATGAGCACGGCAACTACTATGATAAGTTGGATGTTTGCAGGTAAGTATGTTCCCCCTTCTCGATTGATTCATATCCACGTAAAAGATTCCTGCTGTGTCAGACCAATTAATGAAGACACGATGGATTGCCCAGATCTTCCTTATGCTGTCTTGATCGAGTTCCGCCATATTTATATCAAACCTCCCACTCCTAATGACTCCCACCACGCACAGATTTAGTGGTGCACTAGTTGTAGGACCCTACTCCCATTTCCTCGATGGATGTTAGAATAAATTTATTTTTATACATTTTAGAAGATGCCCAAGATAGATAGGAACAGGAGGATTATTGTAATCGAAGAATGGAGCCTCATGGATAAGCTATTAGTAGTAATATTTCGAACAAGAGAAATACACTGCGCACAACAATTAAGGGATCACTCGAATTTTATCGTAAAACAGACCCATTTTCAAATGGGTGTAACTTCATCGAAAATGAACGGATTTCAATTAAAAAAATGGGGATCTGAAGCTTGAAGCTTTGACTTCAAAACTGTCATCCTGATTTTTTTGTTTTGCACAGTTTTTTTGAAGTTTTTCAGCATTGAAGCCATGAATGCAGAAATTTTGCGTTTTGCTTTTTTTTTGTACCATGTGCATCGTGTGTCGGAAAAATTGCACGGGGATCGTGTCATATGGGTTTCGTAGCTTCAAACTTCCCCTTCAAAATGCTTTTTTTTTCATCATCGTGCGATTTTTCATTACCGAGTAATTCATGTTTGAACCGTTGACTGCACTTTCGTGAGTTGGTGACACTTTTACGGGTACCTCAGTGCTCGTGCGGTGATCTTATATTCATCAAAAATCTCGTGTTGCCTTCTCGAATTCTAATGACTCGCCAAAATAAATCTCGCTTACTTTACTATTGCCCAATTGTCCCCTGCCGGATAACACTTTTAACGGCCGTCCAAGATCGCGTAAACCACGTCGATTATTAAGCCACAAATCTACACACATTCACCAACTTGCGAAAATGCAGTCAACGGTTCAAACACGAATTACTCGGAAACGAAAAATCGCACGATGATGAAAAAAAAAGCATTTTGAAGGGGAAGTTTCAAGCTACGAAACCCATATGACACGATCCCCGTGCAATTTTTCCGACACACGATGCACATGGTACAAAAAAAAAGCAAAACGCAAAATTTCTGCATTCATGGCTTCAATGCTGAAAAACTTCAAAAAAACTGTGCAAAACAAAAAAATCAGGATAACAGTTTTAAAGTCAAAGCTTTAAGCTTCAGATCCCCATTTTTCCCATTGAAATCCGTTCATTTTCGACGAAGTTGCACCTATTTGAAAATGGGTCTTTTTTCACAACAAAATTCGAGTGATCCCTTAATTGTTGTGCGCAGTGTATATGTTCTGTATAATAATATCATAGGATATGAGAACGACAGAATGCTTACTGCACTAATTTTAGAAGGATATTTAGAGCCGGGGTATTACAAATTTCAGTATCATGATGTTGAGACCAGTGAAATAATGAAATCCGATTGGAATAAATATACAACGGATGATAGTCCGTATAATGTCATAATACTTTATAATAAAGAACACACTCCAGCTACGGCTAGAATTGTTGACAATTTACAAGTCAAAATCATAAATTTTAAAATAGAGGAATGTGAACCAACTATGTTGTAAGGTAAAATATGAATTTGGAATTGTTCGTAAAATTTCAGGACCATGAGGGGCCCAATTTTGACTGAGGATGGAAAAGTAATATTCAGAATAAGCGGCAGACCCCTAAGGATAGAAATAAAAACTGTTGATGATGTTTTAGAAGTATGGGGCACTACTATGATTCGGCCATGGGAAAGAGCTTTAGTAATAGATCTCCTCCGTGAAGGATAATTAGAGGAGGAAAGGTATGTATATCTATCAGAAACCGTTTTTCACACAGCTAGAGTGACTGATATTTTCAATCGGCACAGACCAGGGTTTAAAGGAGTGACATTTGTCGGAACAAACGATTATGGCAATATATATGTCAAAGTTGTTAGTAGAGAGGGGGAGAAATGTAAATATCTTTCATATAAAATATGTAAGACTTGCGTGGAGCGAATTAACCCGAAAGAGGGATATGATCATTTAGAATTAGATTATAATAAGGCAGATCCGAATGCAACACCACAAGAGATTGCCTCCTGGGAAGTAGTAGATTTTAGCTACGAGATTGAAACAATGTTGTAAACTTTAAGTTTGATATGTATCAAGAGACTCGGTAGAGTCTCGCGCCAAGTACATTAAAAAGTACGAGACGACACCGAGACTATTTACTGCTAGGGGAGCTGAAAAGCACTTATTGTTTTATTAATTATCTCCAAAATCATGAGCATATCGGAAAATTGGGATGCATTTTTACAATATGATTTGCAGTAAAGCTTCCATTTGGGTTTTTTTAAAATGATATTGATGGTCTGAGAAATGAGATCTCATCATAGTTATACATGCATGAGCCCGTTTATCGATCATCAGAATGACAGAATTTTCGTCGTACATTTCCAAAACCATTCCTATGAATTGGATAGATGGGATGGTTGATTTTCGATAAGAATGATTGGCGCGTTTGACTAATTTCTGGCGAGCATTAGCCAACAAAAGCGCAGCTGTCTCGAACTCTGACTCAGCTCTGGGATAAGTCGTGGATCTGAGGTACGAAAAAGGGTTCTCATTGGCTTCCGCCACTGAGTGGTTGCAAGAGAGCATTTCGTCTAGATACTGACAGTTGCGCCGTCAGAATTCCTACCTCGTTGGAATATTTGATAAACTGATACCCTAAAGAATGCAACGCGTATGTTTACCCCATTGAATTTGAAAATAATGGGCGTTAACTTGCCAACTCGCTGAATTTCAAGAGACTCGGCAGAGTCTCGCGCCTAGTACATGTAAGGTTACGTGAGACATATATCATATTAAATCAACATAATTAATTAACTTTCTTTAATGCGTACAGGTCCTGATACGCTCCCTATTTTCAAGTATCTATCCTCCACTCCGTAACTGAACTACTGATGAATCCTAGGTGTCCGTAGACACATGGAATTCTGAAGTGGATGATCCAGACATCGAATACCAAGCATGAAACCTATCATCAGCCGATCAGCTGATTCAAGCGTATCTAGCGATTTGTTGTTGATAGTTATTGTAGCACGATCTTATTAAACCAAAAATTTACCTAGGTGTACCATACACTGCATTCTTTGCATTCAAGAACGAAATACAATAATAAAATTATAGGTACAGCAGATTTGATGCCGCATTAAATGATATTAAGAAAATATTTTTATTAAATGAATTAATACGTGAACGTATTATTTTAAATCCATGTATAAATCTCCTCGTGCTGCTTTTATAAAACATGACATGGGTGTTTCATACACTGCATTCTTTGCATTCGAGAACAAAATACAATAATAGAATTATAGGTACAGGGTGCAACTAAATGTTGTGTCACCGCTTCGATAGGTGATTCTCCAGCTCGAGATCGGTAAAGATCTATCAATACTTGTAGCCGCAAAATTGACCTTGACCCTGAAATTCAAGGTCACATTTTTTTATTGTCTGGAAAAATTCTACTCGTCGAGAAAAACAAAAGTTTCTGAGAAACTATAGGTGAAAAATGCGATCTTTCAGGTGAAAAAACGGCTCGAAGACGAAAAAAATCTTATAAATTATCTTTTCCTAAATATTGTCTGAACAGGCACGGAATAGAAGATATAATCGTGAAAAAACCTTCCATCGCTAGGCCGTAATTTGTTATTGAAAATAGTCAATGAAAGTAACCGTTGCCCGACTCTGAACGCACGGGATGCATAGGTGCCTCGACCGTTGGTCAGGGAACACTACCTACGCATGCCTGCTATGCTCCATTTTTTTATTGGCTCAAAAAATCCACGCAGATCGACCGTTCGATTGTTCAGGTATTGCATCAGCTCATGCAATACCTGAATTAGGAATTGAAAAATAGTTTGTAAATTTTTAACAGTTTAGTTTCTCAAAAACTTTTGTTTTTCTCGACGAGTAGGATTTTCCAGACGGTGAAAAAATTTGAGCTTGAATTTCAGGGTCAAGGTCAATTTTGCGGCTACAAGTATTGATAGATCTTTACCGATCTCAAGCTGGAGAATCACCTAGCGAAGCGGTGACACAACATTTAGTTCCACCCTGTACAGCAGATTTGATGTTGCATTAAATGATATTACAAATTTTTTTAAATCAATGAATTAATACGTGAACGTTTTATTTTAAATTCCTTTTGCCTCCTCTTCTCTTATTTTTCTGGTCTCCTTTCTTCACCTATACTTTCATATCATCCCACTTTCCTTTCTCTTCATATTATTTTAAATTCTTTTTGGCCCCTGTTCTCTGACTTTTCTCTTTTCCTTTTTCCGCCTTTACTTTGATCTCATCCTGCTTTTCTTTCTTCTTCTTCTCCTTCTCCTCTTTTTCCTGCTTTTCCTTTTCTTTCTTCTCCTTTTATCACAGCTGGTTTTTCTGCAACCCAACAACCTCCGCAGCCTCGCAGAATGCTCCGTCCTATTCATCGTGTGTGAATATTTTTTAATAAATTACATGTTTTAGACAAACTTCATTCGCAGGACAGTTGAAGTTAGTGATCATGTGCATTTAAATTTCTTTGCAAGATTTGATACGTGCATATTTACTCGTTTTTCAAAGTTATAAATTGTTCAAATTTGTATTACCTTCGATTTCATATTTTCACAACGAATTAATTTCCAATTGATCCATCTGCAATATTACCACATCATTTAATCATCGATCCGTTTTAAAAATTATTGATGAATAACTTGAACAATTACATTGAATAAACTTACTTTTTTTGGTTAAGGTGTTCCGACTTGGCTGAAGTTTGTCAAGTAAACTTTCATTTCATCATGTGTTTTTAATTGAATTAGAATACATCGATGTATGAATTTTACAGTTGCCAATCGAGATTTGGAAAAAAATTGCCATGCCAAAGAACAAAAGTGAATTGAAAACAATTTTTGAAAAAAAACATTTCAATATAAATTTGAACAAGAGATACAACTGTCAAACGAACACCAAAAAAAGTAAGTTAATCAAATGAAATTATTTAAGTGATTTATCAATAATTAGAAAAACGGATAGATGATTAAATGATGTGGTGACATTGCAGATGGATCAAGTTGGCAATACCACGTTCAAAAAATATGGAATCGAAGGTAACACACATCCGAGCGTTTTATAACTATGAAAAAAGAGTAAATATGCACACTTTGAAATTTGCTTGAAAAATTCGATGCACATTATCACTAACTCTACCTGGATGGTCTGTAAAAAGATTTTCCGTCAACAAAAAATTTAATAAGAAAAAAATACAGATGATGAATGGGACGAAGCATTCGTAGAAGCTGCGGAGGCCGTAGAGGCCTCTGAAAGAAAAAAAGAAGAAAAAGCAACGAAAAATAAGGGGCGCGGACGCGGTCGCGGCGTCAGCAGCGGCGGTAGGGGTGGTGGAAAGATTTAAGGAAGGCGGTAGATTGAAGCTTGAAAAAATAAATGATTTAAATTGATAAATGATTTAAATTGATTTAAAAATAAATTGAAAAAAAAATGATTCACGATTAAATAAATTCACGTACTATTTTACAATATGAAAATTCATACTATAATAAGAATATAGGTTTAAAATCATTCGGTGTGCGTCGATTAGCTGATGCTCTACAGACTCCAACATCCAGGTAGTGCGGTCCATAGTTTTCGATTTCAAGATCGTTCGGTCCATAATTACCAAGATACGTGTAGGACGCTGTGTAGACTTTTGGACTGGGTTGTCCACTAGCTTCAGTGGAAAAAGGGGTATAGAATCGGTGGAATTCGATAGATTTGCTGGCGCATAATCAATAGAACACGATTGATTTCAGATACGAAATATAATAAAAAAAAAAAATTTTAATGAATTCATAAAGGTTACTGCGATTTATAATCCAATTTGCATTTATTGTCATCTGGCGAGCATTAGCCAACGAGAGCGCAGCTATCCTGAATTCTGACTCAACTCTGGGATAAGTCGCAGATCTGAGGTAAAATTTTGTTATAAAGAAACAAATTACTATTGATGAAAACAAATAGCATTAGTAATAATTTGAAAAATGGCAGCAGAACGATACACACCGGATAGTGTAAGTTATTCATTAATATTTATCAAAACATACAATAAATCAGTGGAAAATATTACGACGATAAGCTAACGTGTGTCATTAATTAACAGTTTGATGGGGAAATGGCTGAATGACAAGAAAATGCTGAGCTGGTGCGTCTGGCTGGTCTCCAGCTGGACTCACCAGCCAGCAACAGATCGGCGATCGATGGCCCACAACAGGGTATGCATATAATTATTTATGATCTACTCATTTCAACAAAATTAGTTACAACTATGGCTGCTGGAAATTTGATTGAACTTTAGAAAATTCATACATTAAAAGGACGGACAAAAATAAATAACATATCATTACAATAATATAATTTTCATCTCATCCAGAAGCAATACCGGACATACGTAGAGAGGAAGAGCAGGCGGGGGAAGGGCCGGCGGTGGAAGGTCAGGCGGGGGAAGGACAGGCGGGGCAAGTGGCGGCAGCATCCGTCGGTTGGTATATGATGATATTCATTCTGATTCAATATCGCACATATCATATACGCCTTTTCTTTATTGATACCATACTTTAAGTTAACTTAACATATTCTATTAAAGATGCCCAGCGTGCAAAAAAAAAAAGAACAAAAAAAGGCATACTATACTGCTGTCGCCAGGAGAGAAAGACAGGCGACCAGAATGATCATGCAGTACGCCCGGATGGCGAATCCGATCAGGAGAAGAAGCGGTCAGGGTCGGGGACGGGGACAGGACAAAGGTCGCGGTCGCGGCGTCAGCAGCGGCGGTAGGGGTGGTGGAAAGATTTAAGGAAGGCGGTAGATTGAAGCTTGAAAAAATAAATGATTTAAATTGATAAATGATTTAAATTGATTTAAAAATAAATTGAAAAAAAAATGATTCACGATTAAATAAATTCACGTACTATTTTACAATATGAAAATTCACACTATAATAAGAATATAGGTTTAAAATCATTCGGTGTGCGTCGATTAGCTGATGCTCTACAGACTCCAACGTCCAGGTCGTGCGATCCATAGTTTTCGATTTCCAGATCGTTCGCTCCATAATTACCAAGATACGTGTAGGGCGCTGTGTATACTTTTGGACTGGGTTGTCCACTAGCTTCAGCGAAAAAAAGGGGTATAGAATCGATGGAATTCGATAGATCAAAAGACTCGGCAGAGTCTCGCGTCAAGTACATTAAAAGTATTTTATTTGCTGGCGCATAATCATTAGAACTCGTCGGCTTTGTAATTTCAGTCGTCCAGGTTGCCCGTTTCATGGTTTTCGCTATCTGGGTCGTCCGCTCTATAGTTTTTGACGTCCAGGTCATTCGCTTCATACTTTTCGCCGTACAGATTCTCCGCTTCATGGTTTTCAGCTCAAAGGACCACTACTACGCATTTTCAAGCGTACAGGTGTTTTGCTTCATAGTTCGATGGCGTACAGGTCCAGAAAGGCTCCTTATTTCCAGGTGTGTCCTCCACTCCGTAACTGAACTACTGATATGAATCCGAAACAGCATGAAATTCAAGTAAAGGTTGAGAAAGTAAAGGAATAAAAGAAAAGGCGGCAGAAAGAATTGTAAAAAAAATTTGTTGACGGATTCATTAATTGGGAAAAAATTAAATATTGAATCAGCTGATAGGTTTATGATGGTTTTCATAGTTGGTTGGTTAGATGACCAGGACGGTCACTTCACGGTTCACTCCGTCAGAATGAATAAAAAATAAAAAATAGGGGGGCGGCCGCGAATGGGGCAGCGGTACTGCGCGGGGCGGCAACACCGAACGGGTATATCGAAACAAAAAAAATTTAATCTATTGATAATGAGAAAAAAAATTTGTATATAATTCAATATTTATTTCAAAATCGATGAAAAAAAAAGTTCATTTGATATTTATTTGAAAATTACATAAAAATCGGTAGGCGATGCGACGAGAGATTCGTATGCCTCTTGCAGCCCAACATGACTAATTGAAAGCGGTGAGTGGTAGCCAATGACAGCATATTGTTCGGAACAGCTGCGCTCTCATTGGGTACCGCTCGCCGCACCGGTAGCATGAGGCATTATTCTACGATCGTCCACATGTTCGATGACAGATCTCATCTCATAGCTGAGGTTACAGAGCGCACATTCAGATAAAATAATATCGTTCTAGTTTCAATAGTTTTCAGTTAGAATTGCGTTAGTGAAAACCCACAAGTTCTAAATTGTGACAAGTGCGTCTGTATTAGTGAGGAATTAGATAAGCTAGGTCGGTGGGCATTCGCAAGAAATTAGGTATATTAGGATAGATAGGATAGATAGGTTTGATAGGTTAAGGTGTCCGCTATCTCTAGAAATCTTAAGATTTCGAGGAAAGCTGCTCAACGCGCTATCCTTGTAATATTGTGGCTGCTCTGCGCCACAATCTGCTGCTTTACGCACAATACATAGAGATAGAGGACGTTAAACTGATCTTGCATAAAAGAGTTATAACTAATTCATACTCATGAATAGTTTGGAAGTACCAATTTTGAATGACAGGCTGATGAATATTATCGAATCAGGTGACTGGTTACATGATGATCATATAGATCATTTTTCACTGCTGGTAAGGAAATTTTCAGAAACATGGCGGGTACAGATGCCAGATACGATACAACCTGTTTCATCTGGCGTAAAGCACGTGCAAATTCTACACAGTGGCACTTCAGGGGCTGAACACTGGGTGTGTAGTTACTATGACACAAGATCAATATTTATATATGATCCAATGAATTCAAAGATACTTCACAAGGATCATGAAAAATATTTAAGGGCGTTGTTTCCATTCTACAATTTTATCACCAATCCTGTACAATTTCCTATCGTTCAACAACAACCCAATGGTAATGATTGTGGAGTATTCGCAATTGTCTTTGCAATCTCCATTGTGTATGGACAAAAACCAGATCAGTTGAATTACAACGCGTCCATCATGCGCATACATTTGTCAAGACTGTTCAAAAATAATCAATTCGAAGAGTTCCCATGTAGTAGATTACCAAAAAAAACCTTATTAACAGTTACAGATACTTCTATGAAGGATCAAATGCCATATACAAGCACACCAAAACAAGATATTAAAAAACAAAAAAAAACGTGCATTAATTCCTACTCAATACCCGAATGCAATTAGCCAACAGGATGATAAGAAAATAGCAGAGATCAAAGGAGTTACCAAACATATTAAGCGCTCTAAAAAAGAACATTCGATAGATGTCACATCTAAAAATATTGTAGTATCCGGAGGACGGTTAACCGATTTGCATATGGATCGGTTTATTAAAATAGTTCAGAAATGTTCGAAATATTCACCGCAGCCAACTTGGAGAGTACAATTACCCAATAAGATTCAACCAGTTTCCCCAAATAAAAAATACGTACAGATATTATTATAGCGGTTACACGGAATCAGATGGTCACTGGGTTTGCAGTCATTTTGATGGCTAATCGATATTCGTTCATGACTCCTTGAATATGAAAACGCTACATGCACAACATGAGATATACCTAAGAAAACTGTTCCCCTTTTATCAGTTCGAGAGCAAACGCATGAAATTCCCACGTGTACAACAGCAAACCAATGGGTCAGACTGTGGAGTGTTTGCTATTGCATTTGCAGTATCCCTTATTAATGGACAAAATCCATCGAAAAAAACATTCAACGTCAAAATGATGCGAAAGCATTCGATGAAAATGTTTGAAAGCAACACTCTAGAGAACTTTCCGTGTATTCACATGAAAAAAGATATCGCAGCGAAAACTGATGTTGATTCAAGAAAACGAAAAGTACCATGCGACCGTGCTGAAGGCGAATGTTCATGGCCCAAAGGAAAAAGGCAGCTGACAGCACAGGTTGAAAATGGTGATTCAACAAAGACAGAAATTTGTACACTAGGCAAAGATCAAGAAAAGTACAAAATGATTGATTATATCGATAATCATATATCTGCGAACATGACACCGATCACAGGTGACGAAACAAAATTGTACAACTCTAGAGCCGAAGCTACTTGTTTGGACAGATGTAATCAGCCTCTCTCAGATATTGAAAAGCGTAGAGAACAAAACCGAAGATGTTACCACGTGCACAAAGAAAATCGGTGCGCAAGAAAGCGTAAAATTTATGCCTTGGACAAGCAGAAACAGCTAGTTCGAAAACGGAAATTTTATTCGTACAACCGTGACATTATTGTCGAACAGGAACGTAACCGTAATGCAAAAAGAATCGCTGCTGGTAGACTCCTAACGAAATATCAACGTATCTGCAAGACAAACACCATAGTCCACAGTCAATTAACAGAATCATACGTATCAAAAATTATACCGAAAATGAGCGAACTATCGAAAACAGATAAGAGATTGAAAGCTGAATCAATTATAAAATGGTGTCTCTATGAAAAAGAGTGCAACATTGCTATTATGAAAAAAAATTTAGAAACCACTAAGAAAAAAGCGGAAATTTTGATAACCAAGGCCGTAAAATGTCATGATCACAAGGTCGAGGAGAAACTAGATGCCGTATGTAGTTCGTCAAAGCACATTGCAACAGAAGAAACTTATTATGCAGAAGTAGCGTATGGAAATGTTCGGTTAACCGATTCCATTATAATGGATTCCGCCGGGCAAGCCATAAATATTTTACCGTTAATTCAGCAAGCAAAAAAAAAAAGCGTAAAAAAGAGCTGGCACTGCGGTAATATGTGTAAAACAAAAGATATTGCTCAGTTAGAGAAATATATAAGCGTTCTGAATATTATATCAACGTGTACTTTAAATAATATACATAACTTTGTAACTAGATTACACTGTACCGTCAAACACAACGAAGACAGGCTAGGTCATTCACGATCGTGTTACATGGATGATACTATTTGTCAATCCATATTATTACCTGTACAAATGCAAGCACCACATTTTCCGTCGGTGCGTTACATACTGCGTTAAGTGCTTTCAAAGAGAGCTTTCGAAAATTCAAAATTTCAGAAAAAGTATGACAGCTTCATTGTGGACAAGATTAATGCAACACGTTGTAACCCAGGGCAGCGATTGTGATTACGTTTGTAATTATTGTCTACCGAAGCTCCGAAAAAATATAATGCCGCCTAAGTGCGTGTTGAATAAACTCGCTACTGAGTCGATACCGGAAGTTATATCGTGCTTGAACGATTATGAGAGAATATTAATTCAAAGAGCTAAAGCATTCCAAACTGTTCAAAGAATGGGCACCGTTGCAAAGAAAAATTTACCTCATAAAGAAATGGTGCAAAAGGTGAAGGGCAGAACGTTCCATTTACCCTTACCCTTAGCAGAAACTTTGAAAAAAGTCTGTCATGAAACAGATCCAATCAATCTGGACCACGAATTTCATATATTGGTACGCGGTATCCCAACCAAATCAAAGAAGGTATGGGAGCAATTAGTTGATATAAATAAAGTATGGGAGGCGTTAGTCTGGCTTAAAACAAACAACCAGCAATATTTGAAAATAAAACTACCGGCAAGAGCTGACCTCTTGCTAGTTCAAATAAAAGACACCGAATTCCAAATAGAAAATAAGCACGATGAAGAAATAAACTAAGATCATGAGGACGATGTCACAGCACAACAAAACGAGATCCACGATGAGGTACAGGCTGTTGAACCTGTAGTATTACTAACTCAGGCCAATACGTCGGATGCACTGTACGAACAGCTGACTATATATCCGATGTATGAAAAAAGAGAAAATGAAACGGTAACAAATCTCTACCAAATGTTAAAAATTCATGATGTACCATTAGATAACCGTGTAAAAACACTGGATTTGCAATGTTTTCCACACTTGTATCCTTACGGTTGCAACGGACAGCACGAAGAAAGGCCGCAACGGCTCAGTCATTCAGAATTCATCAAATCAAAGATTATGTCGAAACACCCACAATTCAGAATGGATCAACAATACCTCTTCTATTTGCTAAACGATGCTAATAATAGACAACTGAGCAGTGGTATTTATTATAAATTGAATATCATCAATCCAAGGGAAAGATTTACTGCAGCAAGTTATCCAAGCAAACTCTCTAAGGAAGAATTGGAAGGTAATTTGAATGCTATATTTGCAAGACTGCGAAATACAGAACAATATTGGAGTCGTCCGAGAAATGACGTATCTTGTATGATACACAATTATGGACCAGCTACATGGTTCCTTACGTTAAGTCCAAGTGAATGGCTGTGGTCAGACATGACGGAATATCTGCGTGAAGTCGGAGGACCCTCAGCCGTAAAGATGACACCTAGTCACTTAGTGGCAGCTGATCCAGTGTCTGCATCCAGGTTTATCGACAATAAGTTCAAGGCTATGCTCAGTTTTATATGTTCTCCAGACAACCCCATTGGAGAAGTAACGCATTTCTTTTGGCGACGAGAATACCAAGGTCGAGGAACGCAACATTTCCATTTAATGATATGGATCAAAGATGCTCCGATTCTCGGAACATCTTCCAACAAAGAGGTAGCGAACTTTATTCTGAAATACGCAACTTGTAGAATTCCATGCAAAGATGTGTCACCAAACTTGTATCGTCGTGTTAATACACATCAACGACATACCCACAATTCTTATTGTCTCAGAAACAAAGTAAAAAAAATAGGCAGATCCGGTAAAGTATGTCGTTTTGGGTTTCCAAGACAAGAAACAGACTATATGACCTGCCCCGCGCAGAAAAAGAGACGAATATTAACGATTACAACCCAGCAGTTCTTACTGCATGGGAAGGTAACATGGATATTCAGTTTATTGGGGAAAAGTCAACACTCCTGAATCGGTATGTCACACAATACGTTGCTAAACCAGAAAAAAACAACACGGACACGATATTAGAAGACATAAATTCTACAAAATCTCTATGTTGTCGTCTATAGAATCTTGGCATGCGTATGTTAAATCAAAGAGAATGCGGAGCTCTAGAAGCGGCAGATACCCTTTTGGGAATCGCTTTGTACGGCACCGATCCGGAAACTACTATCAGGTGGATAGATGTCAACATGATCAGAAATAGAAAAGTAAAGTCTCGTAAAGAAATTGAAGCCTTAGAGGCCGATTCTACTGAGATCTTTTGCGATTCGTTAGTCGATACGCATTATCCCGAACGACCAGAGGAGTTGGAATCTATTAATCTCTACGATTTTGCACAATGGTATGACACGATAAAAGTCGAACCCACAGGTGAAGGAATAGAATATTAGCCGATAGGCAAGTCGCTGTATTTGAAAAAGCGGAAGCATCCATGCCTTGTAAATCACTATAAAAATAACGTAAATATACAACCAGAACGTTATTTCTACGCCTTGCTGCTACTCTTCAAACCATGGAGAGATGTAGATGAACTCCGAAACGGATATAATACTTTTGCTGAGTCATTTCAGTCAATACAATCAGAACTTACACAAGCACTACAATATCATGAACGTATAATTGAAATACAAAAAGCTATGGAATACGCCAAAGAAACGATTGAAAAACAAATTGCAGATAATGAGCAAGACAATAATAATTCACAAAATAGCGATGCTATACCACTTGGCTGTGTACCTATCGAGGCAGAAGGCGCGATGAAGGAGTTCAAAGAAGCAAACGAAAAAGATGAAACTGTAAATGTATCAGAAATGATAAACGAGTTAAATGATGATCAGAAACGAGTTTTCGATCAGGTTACGGAGGCTGTACGTTCGGAAAAAATACTAAGACTTTACGTTAGTGGTGAAGGCGAAACTGGGAAGAGCTTCCTTATCAAAACTATAAAATATTGGATCAAGCAGCATGCTGGAAAAGATACCGCAATAACCGCCCCAACTGGAATAGCAGCATTCAATGTCGACGGCTTGACTGTTCATAGATTATTCCAATTACCCGTTGAACACGGCCGTACTCCGAAGTACAAACAACTGTCGGATGCGGTCCTCAAAACTATACGGGATCAGTTGAGAAATGTCGTACTTATTGTAATTGACGAAGTTTCGATGATTTCTAATGTAACTTTCATGTACATACATTTCCGATTAGTAGAAATATTCAATACCACAGACTGCGAAAATGGCTGGTTTGGAAACAAGCATGTTCTCCTTTTCGGCGATTTGCTACAACTTCCACCGGTTCACGAAGGACCCCCATTTACAAAATTATCGAATACTGATGTCGAAAAACTAATAGGTACAATCGGTACTGTAGATTTGTGGTGTAATTTGTTCAAGTATGATGAACTAACTATCAATATGAGACAAAAAAACGATCAAACTTATCGGGAAATACTTTCAAGAATACGCATCGGGATGATTACTGATTCCGACACAAAAATTTTATCATCAAGGAAATTAACATTACAAGCAACTGAGTTCAATGACAGAAAACGAGAACTGTGCAACTATATAAATGATCTACCCAACGACACAGTCTGTCTACTTCCCACGTGTCGCATGTGTGATGTTCTCAACGAAGCTATGTTGAGTGCAATTCAGACCGAAGAGATACATTTACTGGCTCACGATTCGGTTGATTGTCCACCATACTTTAAAAAAAAGTGCAGAAAATGTTGGACACAAATGACGAAGACAGTTCTAAAACTGCAGGTCTAGTAAGAATAATCACCGTGAAAATTGGAGCAAAAATTATGATTCGACGGAACATTGATGTTACGTTAGGTTTAGTAAATGGCACTATTGCTACAATTACGGCAATATCCCAAGCTGCTGATACTGGCGATGTAGAAACAGTGCAGATTGGTCTAGCAACAGGCGTCACATACGTTTTGGAGCGCGTGGATGTAAAATTCGAGGTAATGGGAGGTGCATTCGTTATTCGAAGACAATTTCCCATTTGCCTCAGTTACGGTATTACAATTCATAAAAGTCAGGGTCTAAGTTTAAAGAACGCTATAATCGACGCAGGTAATTCTATTTTCACATGTGGCCAAGTGTACGTTGCTCTATCGCAAGTAACTTCACTGGAAGGTCTGCATTTGATAAATTATGACCCCCACTCTGTAAGAATGAAGCAGCCATTCTGGAATATAATAGATTAAGGAAAAAGTATCGTTCAGACTTAATGCCGATTCCTCTTACATCGGAAAGAGCACGAAAAGTAGCTGACCGTAAATGGTTGATTCAGAAAGATGTTGTCAGATCTCAGGTACCAGCCGATGACAAAACAGCAATTAATTCGTGGCAAATGAAAGGTTTACAAAACGTAGATAACGTGTCTTGTTACGCAAATGCGACAATCCAGTGTATATTTCACTGCAAAACTATTAGGGAGCACATATTACGGCAACACCAGACTGATGATGTCTTGAAGACAACAATAGATGCTTATGCGAAATCAGATGCCATCATAGATGTACTTCAAGCCAGGAGACTAGCGGGTAAACTGTTTACTGCGAATGAGCAGCAAGATGCATCAGAATTTTTAACTGGTCTAATATCTCATTGCAATGATTTAAGCATGCCTCTTCAGCACCTGCTGACAACAAAACTGCACTGCAATGATTGTGGTTATACCAATACCTCAGTCGAACAAGAAAACATATTGTTGCTTACAATGCCTAAAACTTGCGAAAAAACACCAAGCTTAACCAACATAATTGAAGATGATCTATCACACTGGAGAACTGTAGAAGGATCGTGCTGTAGCTGTAAATCAAAAAATATGTCCACAAAAAAAGATATATCAGCATTGAAAGGTTGTCTGATTATTCAGCTTATGCTATTTGCGGAGAAAAACGGAGAAGTACAGAAAATAAATAACTACAGCATAAGAGCAGTACCAGTGGAGAGAATTGTGATCTGTACGAAAGCTTACAAGGTCGATAGTGCCATATTTCACCATGGCCACAATTTAACGGAAGGGCATTATACGAGTATGCTCCGAGAAGGGACTTCGATCTGGGTGAACGCGAATGACGCGACAATCAGAAAAAAAAACCTGGCCAAGAAATGCCAAGGACGCATATATATTCTTCCTACGACAAATTTAAAGACAGTGCCAGATTATCGTGAAAATCGTTCTTGCTATGGACCCAAGCCCGAACGAAATGGGAGGATGGCTGCATCAGCTGATTGTGAGTGTGCAAAAGGAACTGGCTGATTGAAGTGATATTGAAGTAATTAGTTGCTACACTTAAGGGTGTCCCAGCGACCCCCACCACCTCTCATTCCTCCATGGTTGTGTGACGTCTGTGTGAACACAATCGCATATCGCAAATTTCGCCTCGGTAAAACAATGGATCAGTCTGAAATTTTCTGAGATTACTCTTTAAAGTGCGGTACAGGGGGCTCTTCGACCAGAATAACGAACAAATTACGTTAGAATCAATGAAATATTCATTTCTCTGAGGCCCCGAATCAGCTGTCACCAACACGATCTTGCAACTCACCGACACGAACCACAATTGCACAAAATACGCAGTATTGACAAAAAAAAACACTGAATTGGGTCGAAGAGCCCCCTGTAGGCTAATCTGATTGATCGTTCGGATGAATCACGACGCTAATTATTGCCGTTTGGCAACGAAAAATCGAATATGCGAGCCGAGCATGCAGCTCCAGGGCGCCGCCATGTTAACACTCAACACTCGCCCGTTTACCGTGCGTGTCAGACCCACACAGACAGCTGGCCCTGTACATGTGCGAATTCCGCCTAACGTCTTGCAACTGGATCTACACCGATTCGGAGTTCGGTGGCGGCGCTGGGACAGCCTTAACTCATACTCTAAAGACATGCAAGGCAATACGATACGCATAGGTCATCCCAGAAAAAATAAATAGGAACAAACACTAGGGAATAGAATTGAAGAATCTATATAACAGGCAACCGAAGATTTTTCCATCTAATTATATCGTGAAAATAATTGGATGGATAAACGGTCGACGTGATGCAACTATAACGCCTGCATGTTAGTAACTCCGCCATTGCCGGTCCCAAGCCCGGATGAGAAAGGAGGAGGGCTGCATGCAGGGTTATAGTTGCTTAAATACAATACAGGTAGGACGTACCCAAGTGGAACAAAACAATTATCCAGATAATCATCAGCATCATACAAAAAGGCATGAAATCCCCCCAAAAAGCACCTACGGTGCAAAAACATTCGCCAAGTACATTAAAAGCCGACTCTCGAGATCAACTGAAAATACTGCACAAAATATCTTTAATTTGTCCCCCCTCCCCACAAAAAACAAGCAGATCCAAATCACGGTTTTGTATACTCATTTTATGTTGTCATTTTTTCCGAAAAAGCCCGCCAAGTACCACTACCTCCAATATTTTGTTTTCTTGATTTTATTTTTTACTTGGTTTTTCTTTTACAAATATTTCAAATCAATCTTAAAATTGGTAATCTGGTTTGTTGTATGTTCATTCCCGCCTTTGTTGATAATTATTTTTCTTTTTTTGACAAACCTTTGTTTTTCTTTCAATTGGTAATCTGGTTCTTTGTACGTTTATTCCAGTCTTCTCAAGTATGTCTATGCACGATAAAAATGTCCATGTACTTGGCACAATAGTTGATTTGGTTTCTTTCCTCCGTGTTATTTTTTTTGTTCCTTTTTTTTTGGGGGGGGGGGGGAGGATGTATATTTCTATAGAGGTCAGTGATATTTGTGTATACAAAACCGTGATTTGGATCTCCTTGTATTTTGTGGGGCGGGGGGGGGGGGGGGGGGGGGGACAAATTAAAGATATTTTGTGTAGTATTTTCAGTTGATCTCGAGAGTCGGCTTTTAATGTACTTGGCGAATGTTTTTGCACCGTAGGTGCTTTTTGGGGGGTAAATTGTAACATTGCCGGGCTATGCCCTTTTGATTTATATTCGCCTCCTAAAACCTACCCCCAAAATTACATTCAATTATTTGTCACTGTTTTTGTTCCTTGACTATGATTTTCATTTCTTTTCTTGTTTTAAACAATTATTTCAAAAACACAATTCCAATGCAGGAAAAAGAACAAAACTTTCACTACTTCAATCCCGATTCTGACACCAGTGTTAGAAGGGCTCGAGCGGTTATTTAGTCGCTAACGCGGAATCCAAAACGGGTCTGGTAGTGAAGGGCGAAATTAAAGAAGATGGTAACTCAAATTCAATTAAAGGCAAACAAACTTGCCCAAATAAACTTTAAATTGTTAATCAAGTCAAATACAAAGCAACTATCTGGTCCAAATGCCAGGGAATAAATGCAGGGCCGAAAAATCCCAATAAATAAATGTAGGGTCAATAAATGCAAGAAATCAAATCTTGGGGAAAAATGCTATATTCTGGAAATGCGGCGGTTCGTCAGAAGTCAGGCTTGAGACTAACGAGCATCGCTGTTTACAAAATGAAAATCGTAGTCAAGGAACAAAAACTGTGACAAATAATTGAATGTAATTTGGGGGTAGGTTTTAGGAGGCGAATATAAATCAAAAGGGCATAGCCCAGCAATGTTACAATATACCGTGTGCGTCTCAGGAAAGTGGTTGCGCACTGCGCATGCGTCGAAATACTCGAATTTCTCGACTTCGAGCGAGGTCGAACCTCGCTGGAGTCAGGGGTTCTCAACTTATTTTCAATTCCAAACATCAGCGTAGCCACTGGCGTGTTGACATTTCACAACAACACGCTGAGAACCCCTGACTCCAGCGAGGTTCGACCTCGTTCGAAGTCGAGAAATTCGAGTATTTCGACGCATGCGCAGTGCTCAACCACTTTCCTGAGACGCGCACGGTATATATCAGTGAATAAAATCAATAATGAAGAATTATTTGGTAACATACATATGCGTATATTTCTTATATTTTCGAGGAGATTGTGTTAATAACTTAAGGAATATTTGTTTTCAGACAGACAATGATGTTTCTACTCGCTCTTATTTTACTATTACCCATAAGGGTATTGGGTCTGGTTGGTTACGATTGCAGTGGTCCGAATCTAAACATATCCACCGTATCCCTCATCGACGTTGGAGAATGCCATATTCCGGACGTAAATCCTAATATGACGAGCCCTCACATCCAACTGTTTCAATTAGCGAAATATGACTATAATATGGTCATGCAGTGCAACGTCGTGATACATCGAAATATTTATTATTGTGGAATGCACTCTCATCTAGCTGGTGTGCCCAATGGCGTAGCGCAATACGTGTCAGAAATCAGCCGAGACTCATGTAAAGAGATACATCGAACTGGAACGTTTTATTATGTATAATAGGGATAATCAAATAACTGGGATAAAACCAAATTCAACCACTACAGCCAGTATCACTTTAGCCGGAAGAATTCAACTGGGAGGATACTGTGAAGGGACTCAATATGTAGACCCTTATGGAAGTTGGGATGATGTCATTGTACAAGCGACAGCGACAATTAGCTTGAAAACTTATAGAGCCTCAGTAAATTTGGACAATAACAAATTATATCTACGTTCGGGAACCACTTGCACTTACAGCGACGAAACATGTGTAGACATTGACGGAGGACATACTTTTTGGACTACCATCATACCACAAGATAACTGTCGTTTCAATCAATATGATATTCTTTACGAGGGTATCGGAAATAAAATTTTGGATTTAGCATCTGGTGATGAAGTCATAATGTATACATTGACAACTGGAGACGTAACGTTTGCCTTAACAAAAAGAGGTGAACAATATTTGTGTGGATAAACTTTAATTAAAACTGAACATCCCAAATTGATTATCGTTGAAACAAGAAGGGAAGAGGCTGTACCAGCCAGGAGAAAAGTCGCGGTTGAGAACCTGGATATGTCTGCATACGTGAACTCCAAATTTGTTTACGTTGAGAGGCACATACGCACACAGATGAGCCAACTGTACAAGAACGTGCTAGTACAGAAGTGTGAGTTGGAGAAGCAAGTCTTACGCAACTCATTGTCCACAGCCATTTCTACGCCAGACGAATTTGCTTATCACTTAACGAAGGGGCCCGGATATATGGCCCTCAGCGCTGGAGAAGTAGTACATATCGTCAAGTGCATACCTGTAGAGGTACGGATACATAAAACTAAGGAATGTTATAATCAGCTACCCGTGAAAAAGGGGAACGAGACAATGTTTCTTCCACCCAGAACACACGTACTAATAAAAACGGGTATTCAAGTAAACTGTAATGAATTCTTACCGCCCATGTACTGTCTCATCGATGGATGGTACAAACTTCTACCTAATCCAGTAAAATCTGTACCCCCAACTGTCATGTAGCCAATGACAAGACCCACATGGAAATATACCAACCCTGGAGATCTTGCGACGAGTGGTATATATGCAAATGAAGACCTAGAAAATCTACGCGAACACCACATTATGTTCCGTGCAGAAAGACCATTTGTCCTGCACACGATAGCCCGAGGGGCAAATGGACAGCCAACAATACGACAAGGTCTTTCTATTGGAAATCTACTAGATGACAACGTTTTGAAAAATATTGCAGAAACAACATGGGACAAAATTTGGTTCTCTTTTACCTCATTCGGATCAGTTGCTGCCAGAGGAATTGGTATACAGGGTGTATCACCTCATGTGTTCAGAATGGGAGGGACTTAGTCGACACGAAGCCATGCCCCTCTAGCCAATCAACAAGCATAAGATTTTCGTAGACCGAAATTCTCAAATTGTATCTTCTATTCTCGTGAGAATTTCGGTCTACGAAGATCTTATGCTTGTTGATTGGCTAGAGGGGCATGGCATCCCATTCTGAACACATGAGGTGATACACCCTGTATATTTCATATTTCAAATCATAAAACTCGTCATCGATACTGCCGTACATGGATACGCTCTGCATACAATCTACGGGTGGTCAATCCATCTAATTGGAGCTTTGTGGGCATCAGTTGCCTCGCTACTAATACATCTGGGGAGAACGCCTCATGAAGATAAGGGAACCATTGATGAAGAAAGAGAGGGAGCTTCTTCGATAGCCTCGGCCTCTCCCTCACTACATGAACCCGTAGTATCTCCCGTAACCGTATACCAACCAGGCGTTAATTGTATTGAGGACTTGCAAAAACGCCTTACGTTGCGTCAAATGTCAAACACCCGTTTAACATTTGAAACTGAGGGGGGAGGTGTCACATCCCGCGACCACCAAACCTCACCCCATAAATATTAATCCTACTTTCTTTTTCCTTCTCCCTTTGGACTGATCATCATGGTTTGTCAGATATTATGCTAAGATACCAATATACAGAGAGATTTCGTGGAAGCGGGCCAGTCAGGTCGCGCGAGCGTGTCGGTAAGTTAGGATAAAATACTAACACACGAAAATTCTACGTGCGTGATCTTCGCTAGCTCCTTACTGCTTATGCCAGCGAAGATCACGCACGTAAAATTTTCGTGTGTTAGTAATTGTATCCTCAGTTGCATATCTCGGGCGTAACCGACTGGCCCGCTTCCACGAAATCTCTCTGTAGATATATCTATAGTTATAGATATACATCTTACTGTTGTTTTACTATTCATTAAGGGTGATCCATTGAGGGATCACGTAAAATGGATTATACCGGTGCATCTGTAATAATCGACCTCATAAAGTAGGAATTTACTTAGTTATTCCGTACAATATTTTTCGTTACACCGGCATGATCTTGTTTCGACTTCTGGGCCAGTACATTGTGACGTGGCATTTTGCGCCAGCGTCTCTTTAATATCGCGGCCAGCGGAAAACACCAAACCGAGCGGCGGAATCACGTCCCTAATCAAAAACCCTGGGAAAAAGATAGTGACACACTGTAGGCAGGTAGAATTAGTCTCAATTCGCTTCATATTTTCTTTTGCATAACTCTGTTAATACGGCACATGAGGAACACGTCTCGTCCCTTGAGCTGACAGCACGACAACAACAGCTGGACGCATCAACATCAACACCTCATGCCGAACTCTGTGCTAATCTTCGCTTACCGCATTACTGCTGACGCATTACCGATATGAACTACCGCGTTAGTGAGGTGCAGTCCTGACGAATTCCACTGTCGGGAACTCCAAAGGCAGCATCACTGGAATTATGCGAAGGAGATGACCAATGGAGGAAAAGTCAACCGCCGTGCTAGGGTCTGTTCAGGACCTATTGACATTCGCCTATACCGCAAGTCGACCATCCCGCTGCAACGAAGTTGAAGGGCCTATTGCCGAGTGCAAACAAGCCCCGTTTCAAGGAAACAGCTGAGGGGAGACACACTGTTCTCCCTGAAGCCTATCGACGAACCATCTATCATTCTCGCTGTTATTATCGACGCCGTATTGGCCCAAGAAAGGCTTGCGGCAGCATCGTGCCGGAAAGGAAGAACCGCCGTGGCTGTGGGTAAGAATAGCACCCCACGACACTCAAAGAGCGGAACAGGCTGCAAGGAAGTGCACCCTCTGACCTCTGAGTCCCAGCCGATTAAAGATTTCTAGTGAATCTACAGCTGAGGAGTTTTTCCCAGAACGCTAACTAGCCGAGATGATCCCGCGCTAGGGAAACCTCACATACCGCTCCTAATGCCGTCAAGTAAACAAAGCCTTCCTCTCACGCCATCAACAGTACAGCGAGTTCGAGAAATCCTCCCACGATATCGCTTTCGACGCCCAGCGTCGCGACGTCTGACGAAACCTCACGACAAAGGGATTGCCGAAGATCACACGTGATTAATAACCAATCATGTCACCTGATGGATCCCCCTTCCAAGAGGACGATATCGAGCAGAATCGCCGAAACTAAAGATGACCACCGGCTCCTTCTTCTACGTTCAACTACGAAACCGTCGAGACGTGATTCCCGCTTTACGCCGAACCGCTTTTGTAATTCTCGCTATACCTACTGCTAAATTCTTACCGCCATAGTTATCGCACTTAGTGTTGTGCATCAGAATTTTATCGCTGAGGTTCGAGTATTACAACCTAGAATAAGGTAAGGTCTGCTGTTCTGTATCAAAATATATGAGGAAGTCTCTCTGAAGAAATTATCTTTGATTATTGTTAAGGTTGTTATAATACAAAAGTCTTTATTAAATATTAAAGTAAATGGTGATACATGAGTAGTGACCGGCTGCACGCTGCGGCGGTCGGACAGACACACTGACTCGAGAGAGAGCGCTGGCCACGCGGTAGAACAGAGAAAATTCGCGGCGGGTGGCGCTGCGCAACTATTTCATATATATAGCTATAGAGTACGAGAGATACAAATACATCAACACTCCCACTACTTGAGTACTCTATATATTTCAAAGAAACTTAGGAAATTTAAAAACACACAAATTTTATTAATTGTCTCTGAAATAAAAGAAAAATATTTTGAATAATCATCGATTAGTCTTAAAGTCATCTATTTTGTCTCTTTAATATTCATCAGAGACATTCTTGATCTGAAAAACTGAAACTTAGCACGGTCCAAGGGTTTAGTTAGCACATCGGCGTCTTGTTCTTCACTTGGCACGTAAACTACATCGATTTCATTGTTCTCTACTTTCTCGCGGATGAAATGATGACGGATGTCAATGTGTTTGGTTCTTTTATGGTATACGGGATTTTTAACCATCTTCATCGAGCTTTGATTGTCCATGAAAAGAGTTGTAGGCTCTGACACATCTTCATCCACATCCTTCAAAAATTGGCGTAACCACAAGCATTCTTTGGCAGCTGCGGCTGCGGCGACGTATTCTGCTTCGCTTGTGGATTGTGCTACGGTGGACTGCCGTTGACTGCACCATGTTATAGCGGCGCCGTTAATCTCAAAGACGTAGCCTGAGGTTGATCGTCGGGTGTCGAGGTCGCCACCGTAATCGGAGTCGGAGAACCCAATCAGCGCTAGTTTTTCTCCCCTTTTTATTAAGATCCCGTGATCCCTGGTGCCGATTAGGTACCGAATTATGCGCTTGACTGCGTTCCAGTGCGTCTTATTGTGCTCCTCCAGATATTTGCTCACGACTCCCACTGCGTATGCTATATCTGGACGAGTAGCTGTAGCCAGATATATTAAACATCCCACGGCCTCTCTATATGGCACGTCGTTCAATAATTTATTGGGATCGGACTCTTTGGATAGCGACGAGTGAGGGTCTGCTGGTGTCGACACTGGTTTCGCGTCTATCATGTTAAATCTTTTCATCACTTGATCTATATAACTACGTTGATTTAAAAATATAGAGCCATCACTTTGCTTGGTAATTTCAAGGCCTAAAAAGCACTCGGGATCACCAGAAGTTAGTTCAAACTTCTCTTTTAATTTGTTCTCTATATTTAGCACATCGTCAATTGACGTTCCCATGATGAGTCCATCATCAACATAGAGAGCAGTAATAAGATCGGGATGGACAACTGACTTATAAACACACATATCCGCACCGAGACGCACAAAACCGAGGGAGCTCATTATATTATGGAACTTCACGTTCCAGCAGCGAGCTGCTTGTTTGAGCCCGTATAACGACTTGCACAGTTTTAACACTTTATTCGGTTCGACACCAGACAGCCCCTCAGGTGTGGACACGTAGATGTCCTCGTCGAGCTCTCCATTGAGGAACGCCGTCTTCACGTCGAACTGTCGAATCACATAACCACGTTGCACGGCCAGGAATCGCATTGAATCAAATCGCATCGTCGGCGAAAAAGTTTCGGCGTAATCAATGCCAGCCTCTTGCGCAAAGCCTCGCGCAACTAATCGTGCCTTGTAGCGTTCAATTTCACCATTCGGTTTGCGTTTGACCTTGAAGGTCCACCTGGTGTCAATGGTGCGTTTACCCGGTGGAAGTGACGTTATCTCCCATGTCTTGTTTTCCTGTAGAGCACTTATTTCTTCTTGTATAGCTTCATTCCACTTCTCACTTTCAGAGCAGCTAATTGCCTCTTTATAGTTTCGCGGCACAGAAAAATCGACGACATTTACCTCAAGTCGCCAATGCTCAATGGGTCTAAGTTTATCGCGCGGGCGCAGTTGACGCGTCGGAGCATCGTCAGCTGGAGCATTGTTTTCATTCTCATCGTCAGGAGATTTCGCCCCCTCGTCGATTGCTTCTGCATCGTGAAACTCACCCTCGATGGATTCATCTGCATTTATCTTTCCATGAGGCTCAGCGTTTTCTTTGTCTGCTACTTCCGAATTCTCGTCGGTGGAGTCTAGGAACTCTAATGCAACTCTTGCTATGTTGCGCGGCTCTTTAGAAAAATTTGCGTTCTCGTCAAAAAGCACGTTGCGGGATACTTTAACTTTCTTTGTGTGCAGATCATACAGTCTATAATTCGTAGAGTTGTTTTCATACCCCACTAACATCAGCTTTTTGCCCTTTGCGTCTAGCTTCTTTCTCATCTGCGCAGGTATGAGCATATATGCGACACAACCGAACTTTTTAACGTGTGAGAGGGTGGCTTTCTTGCCGGTCCAGAGCTCGTACGGCGTTGTACCTGAAGATGTTGATGACGGTGTACGGTTCAGGATGTAAACAGCCGTATTGACGGCTTCGGCCCACAGGTACAGAGGAACATCATTTGCGTATAGCATAGATCGCGCACTCTCAACGACGGTACGATTCGCCCGCTCACTCTTGCCGTTTTGCTCGGCCGTGTATGGTGCTGTAGCCTGCAGCTCGATGCCCTTCTGCTCGAGGTAGTTCCGAAAACGAGTGTTTATATACTCGCGCCCGTTGTCCACGCGAAGCGTTTTGACTGAGTTACCGGATTTATTTTCGATCAGATTGACAAATTTTACGAAGGAGTCAAAGGTATCATCTTTGTGTTTGATAAAATACACAGCCTTGTATCCAGAAAAATCATCCGTAAACATAACGAAGTACTTCGCGCCCCCGGCGGATGCTACGCTCATCGGGCCGCACACGTCACTGTGTATGTACTCGCCGAGTTTAGCCTTCTCGCGAGATTTCGGTTTGATCGGTATCTTGTGCTGCTTGCCATACACACACGCTTCGCAGAAGAAATCTGCTTTATCACACAACTCAACTCCGTCGATCATATTTTTAGCGACTGCTTCACGTAGGTATCGGAGATTAATGTGACCGAGTCTTTCATGCCACATTTTTAAATCGTTCGCTTTATCGGCCACATTCACACTAGGTTGAACTATCGTTGTAAAGTTCATCACGTATAAATTATTATTAGCTCGCTTGCCGACAACAATGACTTTACCCTTGAGGAGGACTTGAACTATCTCTCCTTCTTTGTTTATCTTAAATCCTTTGCGTGTCATTGTGCCTTCGGATAATAAATTTCTGGTCATAGAGGGAACGTAGTGAACGTTCTCGATTTTATTAACACTCCATGCACCATCGGTGTAACTCTTGATTGTGACTGTGCCTTTCCCGCGAATTACGAGCTCAGTATTATTGCCGAGCGAAATATTCGTGGCATTGGGCGTTTCCACGAATTCGGAGAAATAGTCGCGCCGATAAGTAATGTGGACAGATGCCCCACTGTCCATAATCCACTCGTCGTCATGAGCAGAGAAATTCGCTTCTGTTTTCGAAACAGCAGATAAGGCTGTTGAGTTCTGGGAATCGGCCGCGTCCTCTTTCCCCTTCTTTCCTTTCTCCCCCTTCTTCTTAGAACGGCAGTTTCGGGCGTAATGCCCCTTCTTATTACAGCTGTAGCAGGTTATGTTAGCTCTAGGTTTCTTCTTCTGTTGATGCTCACTGGTTTTGTTTACAAGCGTTGCTGCTGCGAGAGCCTTCTCGGTATTATCTATCTCGGTGAGAGATGTGTCCTCGTCGATGAGTCTGGCGGTCAAATTCCCGATAGTTTGTTTTTCTTCATCGAGAGATAGCCAAGCCTGACGGAAACTGCGAAATTTATGCGGGAGACTACCGAGAATTTTGGTCATGACTGCGATGTCGCTGATCTTCTCTCCCGTTTCTCGCAAGACCTGGGCGAGGTTTTCTACTTTCGCGATGTGATGAGCCACCGAGTCGTTCGGGTCCATGCGGTATTGGGAGAATCTCTCATGGGCGAGCATCTTGTTCGTCTCCGATTTTTGCTCATATATAGCAGTCAGCTTGTCCAGCATCGCTTTCGACGTCTCGCAATTCTGCACCAATACTATCTGCGAAAAGTCCATGGCTGTCGTCATCACGAACATCGCTGCCGCGTCGCCCTTTTTCCATGTAGCTATCTGCTCGGCTTTGTTATCCGTTGGCGTGGCGGCCGGAATTTTCTCTGTTCCGTCTACGATGCCGTATATGCCCTTGGCTCTTAGCGCACACTTGATCTGGAATTTCCACTGCTGGAAATTTCTGCCGTCAAATTTTGTCACAGACCCGATGTCTATTTTTGTATCAGCCATTTTTGCGCAGATTATACTTTCTCACTGGTCTTTCGTATTACTCGTCGAGCACTGCGCGGAACGTAATGCACTAGTGTACTCGAACGAAAGAACGCGTGATCACGATTAGCAATTGTTTCGAACCTTTTTTTTTTACTATTCGCGACTACCTGGGCCCATAACCTGTTAAGGTTGTTATAATACAAAAGTCTTTATTAAATATTAAAGTAAATGGTGATACATGAGTAGCGACCGGCTGCACGCTGCGGCGGTCGGACAGACACACTGACTCGAGAGAGAGCGCTGGCCACGCGGTAGAACAGAGAAAATTCGCGGCGGGTGGCGCTGCGCAACTATTTCATATATACAGGGTGAGTTTTCTCCGGGGTCCTGAGAGGGTGTGGCTTAAATCGGCCGATACTCCGCCTTCTTTCATTCATACTTGTTATTGTCAGGACAGACTAGACTGCTTGTTGACTTGAGCTAGCTTATCAGAATAATAGGTTGCTAGGTAGGAATAATAGGAGGCGGAGTCTCAGCCGATTTAAGCCACACCCTCTCAGGACCCCGGAGAAAACTCACCCTGTACAGCTATAGAGTACGAGAGATACAAATACATCAACAATTATTTTGTGTGCGGTGCAGCCATAGTGCTGCACCATTAATTTGTTCGATTCAGAAGAGGGACTTCATGACTGTCTATCTCAAGTAGCTTCTCTACGATTACCTCTGCTTACCTGACTTTTTCGCTTATTCGGCTAAAATTGCATGCCGCTTATTTAGAGCTAGAATCTTGGTTTGATGCATTATTTTCCTATGGTATTCTATCTGGTATTATCGCTCGTATTTGATATTATCGCTGTAAATCTGCTTTATTTGGTCAATCTGTTATTTAGCATATTATCTGTGTGTCGCTATCCCGATCCCAGGGACTTATAATTTAGTTGAACGTAGTTGCACTAGTTTAAGTTAGAATTGAGTATTATTTTGTTTTCCTGTATTATACAGGGTGAGTTTTCTCCGGGGTCCTGAGAGGGTGTGGCTTAAATCGGCTGAGACTCCGCCTTCTTTCATTCATACTTGTTATTGTCAGGACAATCGTCTTCATTCAGATACAGATACCTTTATCTCTGAAGCAACCTATTATTCTGACCAAGCTAGCTCAAGTCAACAAACAGTCTAGTCTGTCCTGACAATAACAAGTATGAATGAAAGAAGGCGGAGTCTCAGCCGATTTAAGCCACACCCTCTCAGGACCCCGGAGAAAACTCACCCTATACAGAGAGTTTTCGTGGAAGCGGGCCAGTCCGGTCGCGCGAGCGTGTCGGTAAGTTAGGATAAAATACTAACACACGAAAATTTTACGTGCGTGATCTTCGCTAGCTCCTTACTGCTTATGCCAGCGAAGATCACGCACGTAAAATTTTCGTGTGTTAGTAATTGTATCCTCAGTTGCATATCTCGGGCGCAACCGACTGGCCCGCTTCCACAAAAACTCTCTGTATAATTCTTTGAATCTGAATTCTGTCTCACGATCTCATTAGCATTACTACCGCTACTATCGCTATCGCTTACCGCTCGTACATTGTATAGCTGATTTTTGTCAATAACGACCATACGGGTCGCTAATGAATTATAATACACAGGGTTGACCCACTAAGGGAAATCTCTGGTGTTCTGTCGATTATTTTGTATACTCCGTATCTCTCTCTTTATCCCAGGTGGATCCAGCCACTCTACTTTATCTCTTCTATCTGAGCTAATCGGACTTTAATGCCGTCGTTCCGCCACTTTGTTTGATTTTTGTGATTAATTAGAATTTATCTTTGAAACGACGCGTCCGCGTCTGGCGCCCAACGCATTGATTTGTTATAAGTTTGAATATAACCCCAGGAACGCCGTAGGGTAACCGACAATCCTCAATAATTAGTAGATTGCGGGAGGTTTGTCGTTACAACATATATACAATCATCGTGACTCTGAGTCAGCGGACTCAGACAAGGTGACTGCACAACGCGCAAGTGCCTAAAGTTGTTTATGTTTTATCTTACTCCTCGTCAAATGTCTCCTTTATCTTTAGCATACGGATAAGAATAAGATGGGAAGACAATATACAGGGTGAGTTTTCTCCGGGGTCCTGAGAGGGTGTGGCTTAAATCGGCTGAGACTCCGCCTTCTATTATTCCTACCTAGCAACCTATTATTCTGACCAAGCTAGCTCAAGTCAACAAGCAGTCTAATCTGTCCTGACAATAACAAGTATGAATGAAAGAAGGCGGAGTATCGGCCGATTTAAGCCACACCCTCCCAGGACCCCGGAGAAAACTCACCCTGTATATGAATAATAGAATAAGATGCAAAGGTCCAGAGCTCTTTTGCACCCCCGCACTACCCATATGAAGGGCATGCATTCTGATGCACTGCGACACTTGTTAACCAGCGTTCAGTAAAGAAATACGTTTTTACTCTCCCGAGCAAAACTCTCTAAATCTTGTAGATCAAGAGACTCGGTAGAGTCTCGCGCCAAGTACATTCAAACGAACGGGCGGACTACCGAGTATCTTTACTGCTAGGGGATCGAGAAAGCGCTGTACGGCCAACCGTTCTATCAAGTATCTCCGAAATCATAAGCATTTCGGGAAATTTGGATGCACTTTCGCGATATGAAACGCGGACGAGCTTTAATTTAAGCGTAATTTCAATAACGTCAGTGGACGAAGAGCTGAGGTATGATAATTCTCCGATTCTCTCATCACCGTTAGGCTCGTTTCACGATTAAGCACCATAGTCGTCGGATGATAGCTATATGTCATCTGTAAACAGAAACGTTTTCACATAAATGGTATAGAAGGGAAACCGCGGCTCGCGTAATATTCCTGTCGAAGCTAGCTCCAGTCAAGTAGGAAAGAGGTTATAATTCCCGTCCGCCTAGCAGGTGGTGTCAGCGTAGCCGGTACACTACGGCCCACGTCTCATTTCTTACAGAGTTCGCCACCGCACAGCGACTCCTTTTCATTGGGCCCCATAAAAATGGCGCTCTCATGGCTACCGTTCGAAAATTTTTCTTACCGCGTCAAACCATAATTAATACTGCAATATTCTCCAACAACATACAAAAAGTTATGAGATCCCCCCAAAAAGCACCTACGGTGTATAAAACTTCGCCAAGTACATTCAATGTTTGAAAAATTCATTAATAATAAGAAAAAAAGGATCCAAATCAATTATTCCGCCAAGTAAATGTAACTTTGCATTGTGTGAAAATATAGAATTGGAAAGTAAATCAATGAGAATCAATTCAAAGAATAAAAAAAAGAAATCAAATAAATAAAATAAATGAAATTCAAAAAAAAAATCAAATAACAAATTGGAGGTAGTGGGATGTTACGGTCGGGAATGAGCTTCACCGCCGTTATTATTTTTGGTTCGTCTCTCGTTTTACGCAACTAAATGCAACTGTGGGAAGGATTTTTTATTGACGGAGGTGATTGGAAGTGCGTAGATAAAGATTATTTGAATGTTATTTATTTGCCAAGCTCGGGGAGTCTTACAGGCGTAACCAGACGTTGAGTCTTGAAGGGGAAATAATTATCAACCAGGCTCTGAGAGGCTTATAGGTATGTGAAGAATAATTATATGATTACCGATCCAGGATTCGGCGTATGACTAAAGAACTATGTCCTGGAAGACCGTAGAAAGCACTTGCCTTGAATCAGAGGTATTTACTAGAGCGGTGCGAAGTTCGGAAGTGATTTTGAGGTGAAAATTAGTAATAAGGTAGACTCGGTTTATTAAAAGAAGGGGTAGGTGAAGTGGGAGGCCACGTGCCGCTGACTTGGTAGATTTGCACTTGCACGTTGTGCTGATGCGTGGCCGAACCAGGCCGGATGTAGGTTGAAATTGGAAAACAGGATGAAAAATATTGGGTTGCGTCTAAGCGGGTTACTACTAATAATTGTGAGGAATTTGGAATTGATAGAATCGAGGATAGAATGGATGAGGCGAGACGTTTGGACCGAGGTCCGGACGTAACGGGGACTTGGCGGGCTTTTTCGGAAAAAAAATCCAGAATTTTTGTACGGCAATATAACATTAGCTCGCCAAGAACCACGTACTCCAATTCGTTTTTTTGATATTTTTGTTAAATTTCATTTATTTTATTTATTTTATTTATTTTTTTCATTCTTTGAATTGATTCTCATTGATTTACTTTCCAATCCTCTATTTTCACACGATGCAAAGTTACATTTACTTGGCACAATAATTGATTTGGATCCTTTTTTTCTTATTATTAATGAATTTTTCAAACATTGAATGTACTTGGCGAAGTTTTTTGCACCGCAGGTGCTTTTTGGGGGGATTTGATTATACTTCGAAGTCTAATAGTAATCATAATAATAACAAGCATACCAATAACCGTAATAACAACAAGTTACCAATAATCATAACCATCATAATAATTATCGTTTCGCTTGTGATAATTGTTTGCATTTAGACAGTTTTGTTGTTTGACTTTGGATTCCCTAAAATATATTTTACTCCTTGAGTGATTTGGTTGTGGAACATTTTGCACCCCACCTAGTACACCCAGCTCGCCCAGCTTACAGCTCGCCGGCCTGTTTAATTACCACCAATCAAGGTAAGCACATTCTCAAATATAATTTCTTATATTTTCTTAATGCACCCTTCCCTACTGTAGTAATATCCCCTCTCGCCTCCCGTATCCCAACACATTGTGTATTAAATAGGAGGCCTAGTCGTCACCATCGGGCCCTGACGCGAGTTCCCGTGGTAAGGTAAAAATTTATCAAAGAGCCCCGCGACTAACCCGGTATGTGACAATAGCGTACCTAGGTTCAACGTCGAAATCCGAAAAGCGATACAGCATCGAAAAAGTCAAGAAGTATCAGATTCTGAAAAAATCAGGCTCCTCCAAATGGATATCTCGAATATTCCAATCCATGTTTTCGGAGAACATGCCAAATGCGCATCTATTGCGTATTTCTGCGACGGAAGACCGAAACCGAACGAGCAGAACTTTGTACCGCAACTGAGGAATCTCGGGCTGATGAGTGAAATCGAGAACTCGGTAGCTCGCCTCGGCCGCAACGCCAAAAGCTTGACCCGCAGTGTGAATAACAACACTGTGGAATCGTTCAACGGGGTAGTGGCCAAATTCATTGGTGCAAAACGCGTCAACTACGGTCAAAGAAACTCTTACAATGCTCGCGCCCTCGGTGCGGCCTAGGCACTGATATATAATACACACTGGATACGGGATCGCCGCCATTGTCATGTTACGACTAGAAGATTGGACTTAGATGTCCGCGCCGCCTGGCAGTGTGTCTGAGTAACATGGGAAGCGCGGTATATTTTAATCCCAACAAAGCACCTCAGGTGCAAAAAACATCGCCAAGTACATTAATTTTTCCAAATCAATCGCCACCAAAAAGTAGTTCCTCAAGAATAACCGTAAAATTAAATTCTCAGAAAAATGAATCCAAATCAATCATTGTGCCAAGTACATGTTATTTTGCACCGTGCATAGGAGTACTAGAAAAGACTGGAATGAACATACAACAAACCAAGTTACCAATTACAAGAATGTGAAATTGGAAAAAAAATCGACGACTAAAAACCAATTAAATTAAATTAAAAAAAAAAAAACTAATAAAAATTGGAGTACGTGGTCCTTGGCGGGCTAATGTTACATTGCCATGCAAGAATTCTGAATTATTTTTTCCAAAAGAGCCCGCCAAGTCCCACTACCTCCAATTTTTATTAGTTTTTTTTTTTTTAATTTAATTTAATTGGTTTTTTTTCATCGATTTTTTTTCCAATTTCACATTCTTGTAATTGGTAACTTGGTTTGTTGTATGTTCATTCCAGTCTTTTCTAGTACTCCTATGCACGGTGCAAAATAACATGTACTTGGCACAATGATTGATTTGGATTCATTTTTCTGAGAATTTAATTTTACGGTTATTCTTGAGGAACTACTTTTTGGTGGCGATTGATTTGGAAAAATTAATGTACTTGGCGATGTTTTTTGCACCTGAGGTGCTTTGTTGGGATTTCACTACTTTTTGAAGGATATTTTTCTTTTTTCTAATTTTTGGAATGCATAAAAGTAAATATTATAAAATTTATCGAAACACGCGATAACTCAATGTAATTAATTTTTATTTCATTATGGAAGAATAGTCACTTTCATTCTTGAGTCAAATCGTATTGTAATTATTAGGAAGTTATAATATATTTGTTGCAAAACAACCCGATAAAAGTCAAGGTTCGGGTACTTCTTTGGTTATTGGTTATACCGTGTGTCCGCGAGCTTACGCCGCAGTAACTCTAGTTGCCTGCCAACAAGGCGGTCGCGCAGAGCTGACGGGTTCAGCGGAAGAGGTGGGCCAGAGCTGCCCGTTGACAACAACCATCGCACATCGAATTTTTTTCGCTCACTGGACGAAATCCTTTGAATGAATTAATAAAATAGCTCTCATGTCAATTAAATGCCAATAAAATCGAATTTACAATACAATATTAAAGAATCTAGGTAGATCTAGGTGTAGTGTGTAATATTGTATTGTAAATTGAATTTGATTGGCACTTGATTGAGATGCAGAGCTATTTCATTAATTTCTTCAAAGGATTTCGTACAGTGAGCTAATAAAATTGGATGTGTGATAGATGTTGTCACCTATCTGCTGACTATGTGCATCCGCTTACTGCTTCCAACGATTCACTAACTCCACTTCTGATCATTTTCCATTAATGTCAGTTAATCAAAATATTGTAAATTACCGAATTTTCAACCATTCACAAATATTCATGGTCGATTTATTTGTTTGGTAGAAGTGTCGTATTAACCTAATGCAACCTTAAATCTCCAACTCAACTACCAACGCTGGTTAATTTGAACTTTCTAACGGAGTTAGTTGACAACGGGCAGCTCTGCCTTACCTCCTCCGCTGAACCCGTGAACTCTGCGTGACTGCCTTGGTGGCAGGCAACTAGAGTTACTGCGGCGTAAGCTCGCGGACACACGGTATGGTTGGCTCACAGTTATAGTATTTCTGCCGGTCAATATTCCTTTTTACTCAATAACAGATACCATCAAGTGCAGGAGATGAACCAGAGGTCTCATATATGGATCTGAATGATAATTCTAGTGAAACATACATAACTTATTTGAGACATATATAGCTATATGTCCAAGAACTCAGTCAAAGAAACTCCTAAACTTGATATCAAGATACAAAGCCACATCGTCTACCCAATCAACCAAATCTGGAGTCTGAACAGTGTCATCGTCCAAATGGAATGCACCCATCATCACTGGAATCACAGCTAGTCTCACTCTTAATGCCTATCTCGTACCAGATATCATCATTGATTCTAATTTTTGTTGCACTTTTTTTCCACAACATAGCTAAAATGAGTGACTTTTGTGGGAACAACTGAACATACACCACTATTAAAGCTGGCTGCTTTTGGATAGGAAATTTGAATCTCAAAGAGCTGAACTGTTTTGGCTGCTGATTGAATGGTTATTATTAAAATACTTGACCTTGTATACTTCTATGGATATAAAGCAAGCTTCTATTTCATTTACTTGACCAAATGTCCGTTTATCATAATCCGTTTGATCAAAAATTATTGTCAATAACTCGATATTATATTTGAATCTGCACACTGCATTGAATAAAACAATTAGATTTTTTCGGAACGCCAACATGCATTATATTTATCTGATCAGATTGCCTCAATCACTGTTGCACGTATAATAAGGCCCACGTATACTATTCGTTATAATAGTCGCAAGAAACTTCATGCATAACCTCATCTAACTGTCACTGCGGAGCTATCGAGTCTACAAGTATAACATTTCAGCAAAGGGATTCAGAAGTCTGAATTTGTTAATTTCAATCATTTATTAACGCTTCGTACTATTACAAGTTTACCGAAAACTAGCCATGGTTATATTATTTAAAAGCCTGAACGTCGTTCCCATAAATATATACGACTCGTACCATCGTCGAGTTTCGGGTATTGTGACAGCTGTCAAGCTGTGATTGCAACGAGGTGATCGTAAAGACATCCGGAATGACGACAGGACTCTATTGGTACAGTAGAGACGACTAGCTGCGACTAGAGTCCCTAAAGAGTCCCTAGAAAATAGCGAGACGACAAAAGCGACCATGTGCCTGCAGTTTGAACCTTAGCGAAAATCGAGTTTGCGTTGTATACTGCATCTACTGCTCATAGGAATAGAGCTAAGGAGAAAAGTGATCCGGAGACGACTATGACGTTGAAAATTCTGATCGTAGAAACGGCCACAGCGTGAATAACTATCATGAGATCACAGCTCTCCGAACATCAATGTTATTGAAATTAGGCTCAAATGAAAGCTACACCGCGATTTATATTGCGGAAGTGCATCCAAATTTCCCGAAAAGCTAATGATTTAGGGGATACCGAATAAAACAGTCGGCCGTACAGCGCTTTTGCTATCTCCTAATGTATAGATACTCGGTTGCCGTCCGGTGCTCTTTTAATGTACTTGGCGCGAGACTCTACCGAGTCTCTTGATACAAGCAGAATGAGGTATCGCGCAGTGAAAATTATAATCCATTGCCCAAAATCATCGAGTAATGCTTACTTGAACTTACAAGTAATGCGCACTTGTGATTACTCGATATTAAAATGATTCAGGGCAAATTGAAATCGATTTCGCGAAGAATTTTTTTTTTTTCTAGTGTGAGAGAATTCGAAGGACGTGGAACGTGGAGCTTGGAACTTGAGCACTATTGTAAATAAGCTCAACATTCATTAAATGGCATTTCTTCACGAGCCTTTGGTATAGGAACGAGAATGTAGCAGAATATAGTGTGCGCGACACACACAATTGTTCTGGTATACTTTGGTACCCGTGCCAGAGACTTGTGGAAAAATGCCTAAAGTGAATGTGCTTGTTTTATAGTACAATGAGACAATTATTGTTCGAACAAAATTATGTAACACCATCTATGAAATAATTTATTTTCTAATAACAGAATAAAGTATTTTTCAAAAGGCTGGAAATTGATTCATGAATAACAACAAAAGTATATAGTTGTTCCGCAATTGTGAGTGGAATTGGAAAATTGTAAAGTTCAAGCGTGATTCATCAAGAGGCTCGCCAGACTCTCGCACCAAGTCACTGCGCCAAGTACATTCAAAAAAACGGGCGCACTACCGAGTATCTTTACTGCGACGGGAGTTCACGAGCTTCATCACATGTGGTTTAATCAATGTTCATTAATGTTTTCGAAATTTCAATTGTTTGTCATGTTGTGTTCCACTGCCTTGAGATGCTCTAGCGATGATAAAATTTGTACCTGTGCAGAATAAAAAGAATATGTCGAATTAGAACAAATTGAAACTGTAGAACGCCATATACATGCTTATTATCAAAGTACGGTTCAAATCTTTTAGGATTACAACAGTTGGTTTAGTATGTTGGAAATGTATTATAAATCTGATAAAAGTAACATGAAAATTTCACAGTAATGTATATAGACAATCACCAGTTAACATAATAGAAGTAATTTGGTTCAGTAGCATGCAATTATAAAACTGAACAGACATGACAGCATTATAAAAATAATAAGAAGTACAAGATCATAGGAAATCAAAAGTAAAGGGATTGTACAATTACACCAGGTAACTAATTACATGCAATTATAAAGTTGAAAAGACACGACACATTGTAAAAATAATAAGTACAAAATCATAGGAAATTAAAAGTAAGGCCCTTGTACAATCACGCTAGGTAATCAAGTACAAGCATTTGACTAAAAATTCTGCAGAGGTATGCAATCATAGAATTCAAATACACAACAATATGATATATGACATAACAGTGATGAATGTAATTGTAATGGTAATAATAAGGTCTGCCGATTTAGTTATACATATAGCTACTGATGCGCCCAAATGATCTGTCTACTCAAAAAATGGCGTATGTTTGTACCAGTCACAGATAGAGGAAAGTTCGTCGTTAGAGCATAAAGCCGAAGTTCAACATAAGCTACGAGAATATGTTTGACCAGCTTATGGAGATGATGTGAAAATTCTTCAGTGACAAACATATCGGTAACATGCTCAGTAAGATCTGTGAATAGATTATACTTAGATGAAGATAATTCACGAAAAGCAAGAGATGCCAGAACAGCAGGAAGGTTCTGTTCAATTGGAGGCTCACCCATGTTTGCGTTACAAGCTTTTCTAAAAGAATTCTCGGCGACAATGCAGACTGTTATAACGCTTGCTGAAGGTACTATTAATCCACCTCTACTCTTAGATGCTATGAGAGCTATCTTATTGTGTCGATTAACGGACATATCTGAAGCAGCTATCGATTCGCAAGCACTTAAGCAATCAGGACATTTTACCTTTTTACGAATGGTACGAACAATAAACCCGGCAATATATCCGACGGTCTGTTCGGAAAATTCACTCAGGCTACTCGGTATGGACCGTGCAAAGCTGACAAATTCGTCTAGTACATTAGGAGTAGCTTCTACAGTATCTAAGCCATATTTATTTTGAACTCTAAGATTATCCATCGCATTGTAAACACTAATATCATATCTATCAATCCGAGCTACCTTTGACCGAGTTGAAGAAATAGTCAAAATTTTTGTATTATCCATGGCTTGGACATTACCGGTAGACATCTGGACATCATGACGTACTAGCAACCTTTTGAGAGCCGAAATGAATTGAGGTACTGTAGGATTCGGACACCAACCACCTCGTGCCCTAACGGCACAAAAAACAAGCTCCAAGTGATCCTGACTCATTCGGTATGGCATCAAGTAAGACATCTGTGAGTTTGGCGGCTTGACGTAAGCATCATAGATATTTATCACTGCCAGAACAGCTGTATAAAATCCGACAAAGCCAGCCTTGCGTCTCGACATATGTAAAATAGTACCATTCTGCTGCCTAATTGCACCCAAGTATGCTATTTCTTCCAGAATACGCGGACGCCAAACCTGTTCATTTGTGACTCGCAATGGTGCCTTTAAATCCCTACCCCAAGGATTTCTGACATTGAGGAAGTCAAAAACACAGTCAACGCTGCGAATGAATCGCACCGTTCCCTCACAGCCTTCGAATTCCGGCAGTTTAAGAACTGACCAGCAAAATTCAATTATCCTTTTACTCAGAGTCTGCGCTGCTAAATAAACCTTCATTATGTTTTTTTTAAATTCTATATGGCGCGTTCTTAACTTATTCCCCGACCTCAGTCCTTCCGTTTCCTGGAGTCGAGCAAGTCGCTCAATATAAACCCATTCTATTTTACCACCGTTATCGTGAATAAGAACTTTATAATCACACAAACGATTTCGCACGTTTTTTAGCATGTGGCAGGGATCGAAGAATACCTGTACAACCGGTTCTGTGGCCACTGGATGGGGGAAGTATGGTTGAAATTTTGCATCACCGATTTTCAAGTTTGCCCCTAATTTTTGTACCATACTGAAATGCTCAACCGGACCATCCATCGTGATTGACGACACTTTAACCCCAACCTTATGCAGGCGTCTGAGGCATTCATATACCAAATTAGGTCTAGTTTCTGCAGATAAGCCATTGACTAGAAAATATGCAATAGGCAACTTCCATTTAGAATCTAGACCAACAACCATGAACACAAGCGCATCTTTTGCTTCAGGTAAATCATCTCCTGCTTCTGCCCCCACACCAATATCTAAATGACCCCTTTGTATGCCATCTCGCCCTCGCTGGCAACCTTTTTTAATACCCATTTCATCCATGACTAGAGCACACAAAACCTGCTTTTTCTCTACTGTCGCCGATTCTACTTTATACTTCAACGTTGTGAAGCATTCTTCAAGAAAACCTGGCTCTGCATCTATACTTGCATACCAACTCCTAATAACATCTGGATGTGGAAGAGCTAGCTCAAAAGTTTTTCTGACGAAATCGTAAGCTTTCGGAGAATAAAAATGTAATGTTAATGCGAAACTACGCAATTTTGGTGGGTATTGTTCTCGGGTCAACTTGCCACTTTTGTGATTTTTCAACATGCGAGAGAATATTTCAAGAGGTGTATCAGCAAAACTTGACAAACAGAATAAAGCAGGCTCTGAAACTAGATTTTTCTTCTTTATTGTACTTACAACATCTTTCAAGGAATTCACGGTGATCTTGAGATTTTTTACTTGTCTCTTCAGAGCCTTCACATGTTTTTGTGAAGCCAGATATCTTTTTCTGAGCAAATTGAGTTTTTTGAGTCCCGTCCTTGGAGTATCCATGTAACGATGATCATGATCTGCCACTTCTTTGCGTCTCATTGTTTTTGGGGTGAGTAGCGACAGTGAGCTCGAAGAAGTCCCATTTGAAGTGCTCGTACGTGGGCTTGAAACTTCCGTATCTAGTAGAAATAATCTTTTTGATCAGTATGGGAGATAATAACGTCTGTGAAGTTGGCATCACATTTTTGTCAAAATGGAAATTTTTTGGAAGTTCTGACTTCTCCAAGCATAGTTCTAGATTTCCTAATGGGTATGCTAAATAGTTCTGTGGTTTTAAGGTCTAGAAAACGAGTCTGAATATATGGGACGCCAACTTCACGCAGCGTCTCATTTCTGGAAAAATAAACTTTTTTCTTGAGTTCCGAGTAGTTTTCGAAGAGTTCTAGAGTTCCTTATGCTTTGAACAAAGAGTTCTACCATTTTTGGCCAAGAAATATCAATGTAACTTTGCCGATCCGAAAAAATTTGAGTGGAACTTTTTTTCCAAGTTATTTCACAAGTTCCGGGAGTTCTGGTGTGAGTTCTAGGTAGCACTACCGAAGTTCTACCGATGATGCCTCTAACATTTTCCGATCCGACCGAAATTGAAGAAGTAATCGCCGTTTTTCAGTTTCCCAAATTTGAGTTTGACTTTTTTTTTTAAGTTCCAGGAGTTCTGGTGTGAGTTGTGGGTAGCGCCACCGAAGTTCTACCGATGATGCCTCTGACATTTTCCGATCCGACCGAAATTGAAGAAGTAATCGCTGTTTTTCAGTTTCTCAAATTTGAGTTTGACTTTTTTTTCGAAAGTTCCGGGAGTTCTGGTGTGAGTTCTGGGTAGCGCTACCGAAGTTCTACCGAAATTTTTGAGAGAAAAGAAATAAAACTTCGAATTATTGAGTTTTAATGATCAATTATTATTTATTAACTGCTACATATTCTTTAACAATGACAAAAGTTAAGAGGTACATACGCGTACATATTAATTCATATTCAATGTGAATTAATTAATTTTTCGAAAAAACTCTGTTATATTGGTTTGCTTAAAAGCACATTGCTGCTGCTCAGACTGCTCAATAACTTTTTTTAACAGAAAAAGTGCCTGAAATGATTTTTCATCACTTCCGTTTTGCAGACAGAAGCTTTGTAAGATGTCGAATGAGGCTCTAGCTTCCTTAATTGACACGTCTGCCAAAGGTTCTGATGTATCGTCCTCATCTTCATCGTTGCTTTTTTCATTTGTACATGTCGCAGATAAAATTTCGTCATCGGTTAGGAAACCTGACACAGCAACATCTTCATCCACTTGAACAAAGTCAGAAAAACTCACACCGCTGATGTCAACTAGTGGTTCTATTGCTGGTTCTTCAGCATCCGTAATTATTGGAAGATTTTCCTGATCTTCTTTTACGAAACCGGATTTTTTGAAGCAGTTGAGAATCGTTAGGGGCGTTACAGCTCTCCATGCCTTATCAATCAGTAAAATAGCCGTCAGAATAGTGATATTCGCAGTTAGCTGCTTGTCGAGAGATTCTAAAATGAGCTTAACAATTTCTTTGCGATAGAACGTCTTAAAATTATGGATGATCCCTTGGTCCAATGGTTGCAATTTGGAAGTTGTATTCGGCGGAAGAAAGTAAAGTTCTACGTTCGACAATGTAGGAGGACTGTTGTGGACAGTGCAATTGTCTAAAAAAAGTAAAATTTTCCGCTTTTGTCGTTTCATGCCCCCATTAACTGTTAAAAGCCAATTGTTAAAGAGTTCTGTCGTCATCCAAGCTTTTTTGTTAGCACGATAATCAGTAGGAAACGATTTCACTCCTTTGAAACATCGCGGTTTCATTGCTTTTCCTATCACTAAGGGTTTGAGTTTTTCCGATCCGTCCATATTTACTACAAGTAAAACTGTCAACCTTTCTTTACTATGTTTTCCCCCATGACATTTTTCATCTTTAAAAGTAAGCGTCTTGTCCGGTAAACATTTGAAAAATAGGCCAGTTTCATCAGTATTGAAAATATCTCGGGCATCATAGTTTTCAATCAAAGTCTTCAATTTACCGTGCCAATCTAAGCAAATTGCATCATCAACACTTCCACTTTCCCCGCAAACTTTTTTAAACACAACTCCATTTCTTTTTTTGAAATTTGTAAGCCACCCTTCACTTGCCGCAAAGTTTTTGATGCTTAGAGTAGACGCGAACTCTTTTGCTTTTTCCTTTAAAAAGTATCCGCTAATAGACACTTTTTGTCCTCTACACTGTTTTAGCCAAATGACCAGGCTTTCTTCCAGACGAGGAAATTCACCTTTAGTAGTTCTTTTCCGTACTCCAGCAGTTTGAGCAGCATGAATTTTCTCCTTGTGCTTTATTATGGTTGATAGAGTACTCAGAGGAATCTTAAATTCTTTTGCGACATCACTTTTTTTTTCACCTTCCTCTACTTTTTCGATTAATTTCTTCTTTTCAGCAATTGTCAAGCATTTATACTTTTTAGGACTCATAACTGACACAAACTTTTTTTCAATCTGTATACAATCAACGAAAGAGTAACAGTAACCGAAACTTAACTAAACAAACCAATTCATGCGGAAGAGTGTGTCAAACTAATCATTACAAAAACAAAGGCTCGTGTACGATGACACACGTTTGAACTTGTCTCAAAATGTACTTACATGCCTCTGCAACTTTGAATTATCGAGTGTTTGACGCCGATGAGTTCGAATTAACGCGTCGTTTTGTTACGTAACGATGATTTTTTCGTTCGAATTACCAAGTGCATAAAAATGTATTGATTTGGTTCGAAATATGAAGAGATTTCCTAGGCAACTCGTGATAACTTCGAATTATAGAGAGGTTCGAATTATCGCAGGTTTGAATTAACGAGAGTCGACTGTAATAACGCCGAGAAACATCGTACCGACGTAACAAATTTTTTTTTTTATTATTTTTTTATTTATTTATTTATTTTTTTTCAATCGGTTTTCGTATTTTTTTTAACATCTACCCGAGCGCAACTCCAGGTACGGAATAAAGAACAAAAAGATCTGAGTAGATCAAAAGAAATAAAAAAGAATAATACGTGATATTACTTGATAAAATATTATCAATTAAAAAATGAAGACACACACCTTACAAGCTAAAAGATCGATCGAGTCGTCCAATGAGAAAATTAATCAAAAAAAGTTTTTAAAAGAAAAACCTCGACATCATAACGATGTTGATGATTGCTTACAACTGTCTGTCTTCCAGACAGCCTAACTCCACTCAATGAATTTAAAAGAAAAAAAATTCAATTTTTTTTTACATTTTTTTACATTTTTTTAAAAAGTTGTTACGTCCGGACCTCGTTCCAAACGTCTCGCCTCATCCATTCTATCAATTCCCAATTCCTAACAATTATTAGCAGTAACTCGCCTAGACGCAACCTAATATCTTTCATCCTGTCTTCCTATTTCAACCTGCATCCGGCCTGGTTCGGCCACGCATCAGCACAACGTGCAAGTGCAAATCTACCAAGTCAGCGGCACGTGGCCTCCCACTTTACCTACCCCTTCTTTTAACAAACCGAGTTTACCTTATTCCTAATTTTCATATCAAAATCACTTCCGAACTAAGTACCAAACTCTACGGTCTTCCAGGACATAGTTCTTTAGTCGCACACCGAAATCCTGGATCGGTCATCTTATAATTATTCTCAACACACCTATAAGCCTCCTCGAGCCTGGTCAATAATTATTTTTCTTCAAGACTCTCAACGTCTGATTACGCCTATAAGCCTCCCCGAGCTTGGTAAATAAACAATATTCATATAACATTTATCTACGAACTTTCAATCACCTCCGTCAATAAAAATCCTTTTCCACAGTTGCATTTAGTTGCGTAAAACGAGAATCGAACCAAAAATAATAACGGCGGCGAAGATCATTTCCCGACCGTAACAAATTGGTGGCAGCGGTGACCTTCTCGTTTCTGTGGGAAACATCGAAGCTAATTCATTAAATCAATCAACATTTTCTAAAACACACCAATTTCGTAACAAATTGGTGGCAGCGGTATAAATTGTGAGTCTCAATTGTGATCCGTGAAAAATAACTCTGCACAAGCGTTTTACCGGTGGCAATACCTGCCAGCCGTTATAGATAGCACCTCGTACATACGAACAGCTAGTTTCGTGATAACGGAAACCCCGTTAGTGAAAGTATCGTGTCAGTTAAAGTAACCAACAATTGTGACATAAATCACCAATCAAATCCGCGAAAAAGCGACGTAATTTCTTCAATCCGCCACAGAGCGACGTACCAAATCAATCCGCAAAAAAGCGACGTAAATTTTTTTTCAATCCGCCACAGAGCGACGTACCAAGTCAATCCGCAACAAGCGACGAAAATTTTTAAATCCACGAAAAGTGACGAATATAATTTTAAATCTTCGAAAATTTGGTGATAATAGTGACCAAAGAACTCAGTGATCTTCATCAATTACTGAAATTTTCAAATCAATCAGTAATTTTACATTACTAAGCATCAAAGAAGTGGAAAATAGCGGAGAAATAGCAGCATTACAATTCCGTTCAACACCCGGACACCAGATAAGACGCTGACAACGCACCTTAGAGCCCAGCTGATCCGACAACGGCAGCACAGTAACGCAAATCTCGCAACAAACTACAAAGTCATCGACACCAGATCTACGTCATCAACAGCATGCAGTTATCCCACATCTTTATCACCATAGTCACACTTCTGTAAGTCGTATAACGACTACCTTCTAACATTTACACATAAGCGCGCTAGAATTAACCATTTAAGGCAAAATGAGCCGCCCAGACGACAGTAACGTTTCCTTCATTTCGATGCAACACGCAACAACGTTATTACCAGTTTTCGATGGCAAAAACATGCCATACCGTACATTCGCAGCTCGGGTCAACAAAATACAACAGCTTATCAACCCCACAGACTTAGCACAATTCACTTTCGTAGTGCAACTTAAGATAGAAGGCGAAGCAGCCGAGCAAGTAAGACCAGAATCAGCCACTTTGATAGATACCTTAAGAGATCTTAAACGCGCATATAGCTCCAAACGTAACCTAGAAGATATCCAAATGGAAATCGCAGCTTGCGTGATGGAACGAAATGAAACTGTCATAGAATACTCCGCTAGAATTAAGAAATTGGTAACGGAAGCTGAAGAGGCGGCAGAAGCTACCCTGGCGAGGGAGACCGTCAAACCCCTGATAGAATACACTAGAATCGCAGCCGCGCGCTCTTATATCAAGGGATTGCCAGACGACATAGAACTTAGAGTAGCGGTAGAAAGACCAAAAACACTTGCAGAAGCAACAGAAAAGGCTATCGTAATACAAAGAGTAGTGCAAAACAGGAATAAATTTCACACCCTGAAAACATCCGCGGCGCATAACAACGTACACGACACAACCTTAATGCCCAACAACAAAAAACAGGTCGAAACCAAGCATGTTAGTGTATTAGGCTGTGCATATTGCAAACGCACCGGCCACTCCAGCGACGAATGTAGAATCAAGCAACAAGATATCATAGCATACACCTGTAGATATTGTCAACGCGTCGGTCATACAATAGAAAATTGCCGCGAGAAACCGCGTGACGGTCCGAGTAGGTGTACATATTGCAAACGCGTAGGACACTCATTCCAACAATGTCGCACGCGCGAAAACCACCAGTACCACCAAAATCCGCGAGATCATTATCAAGGACGCGGAAATAATAACTACAGGGCACCCGAACCGCCAGGTCACGCGAGAGCAAACGATCGGTACAACGACAGGCAGTTCAACTATCAAAGAGAAAACAATCAAAGCAGAAATGTACCAGGCGAACAAAACCGTCCACAGGCCCAGCACCGCGTCAATTACACACAAAGAGATCCTTATGAACGCAATGATCCTCGCGATGATTACAATGAACACCGCGAAGCAAACTTCAGCAACGACTCGAGAAGCCGTCATTTAAACGAGACCCGGGACGATCGAGTGGACACGTCGATATCCCAAGATCAGAACCAGCGTCCTACGCCAGTAGCAGCAACGTATTACAAGTAAAAGAATCGCCAGAATTGACAGCTCCTCACATAATAATACAATCACTGCAAACAGTCCAAAGATACACTACCCTCATAACAGACACAGGCGCCGACCTAAATTCAATAAAAATCGGGTGCATAGACCAACGCACACTGTGTACGCAAACTGACTGTAACGAAATAGGTGTTACTTTTTAAAAAAATAAAGAACAGGTAATATGATAATAATAATAATAATTATATTTTAATATGATTCTTGTTGTGTTTTATAACATTTTAATTTGCCCCTGAATACCACAATAAACATTCATACTTCTATCATTCACACAGACAGAATACGGGTAAGTAATATTTAAAATTGTATAAAGACGAACAGAAAAGAATACGAAAATTGTATAATAAATAGTCTTGATAAAATAGCTCTGGGGTTTTCTGAAACAGTAACTAGTATTTATATATCGAATTTTCTTTTATCAAATTTAATGATCTCGTTCACTTATCTTTTATCACTTTTTATTTTCTTTTTTTCAGGTGGTGAAGATGATCCACACGTCAATGGTGAGTAAATGGTATCGTTTGATGTTATATGATGTATTCACTGGATCTCCTTGTCGTCAGTGATGAATGATGATTTTGCTTCATTGCAGGTATTCCAAAAAAGACCAGAGATTCATCCAGAAGTGTAACATGCTTTCGATGGTAAACGGCGATGATGTGATTTGGTGAGTTTACTCTCTAAATTGTTTTGCGTTGATATGAAGTTGAAAATCTTATTGCATTTGTTAAACTTGATATTTTAAGAAACTGTTCAAGTATGTTAATATGTCTTATTTTTATTACAGATCACGGATCGCACTGGATTCATTTTTCGGTAACACGTGTAAACCAAATTGTAATAAAGATAAGTAGAATCCCAGTTGCGTCCTTTATTGTTGACTGTCTTTCCCAGAGTGATTAATCCTTGACCGGATTCGGTCAAGGATCACTTAACCGCTAGAGTCAATAGACTTAAGTTATGTATGATCATTTTTGACTCTTAGCCCACGTGGTAACCCGCGTCTATTCAAATAATTATATTTAAATATCTTCTAATATCTCACATTGTTCCCCCTTGATTTTGATATATGTTCCAGCACAATCATTCAAAATCATTCATTCCCTTAATCTATGTTTCATCTAATTTACAGATTTTGTCGTTTCCTACGCTTCTCCTGTCGTTTCTCTGTTTAAAGCACTGGATTGATACGGTACACGTAGTAAAACTAAATCATTTTCTATTAATTTTATGTTTGATTTTGTTCTCTGCTGTTTACCTCTTATGTTGAAATTTTTCTGTAAGACTTCATTTGCTTTCATGATTTTGAACTCGTGACTAGTATTTACATCTTCAGGAAATGATATTAATTCTTTAATTTTGTCCCTTGGATTTTTATTAAAATGAAGTTCATAAGGGGTAAATCCCGTCGAATGATGGGTAGTTACGTTAAACAGCTGTTGGATATCCTTTATATACTTTGCCCATTTAGTATGCCTTTCAGAACAAAATGTTCGGAATAATCGACCTAATTCTCTCATGACTCTCTCGGTTGGATTTGATTGTGGATGCCTGATTAATGAGAATAAAACCTTGACCCCTTCTTGTTCTAATCTAGTTCTCCACTTGTGAGAGGTGAATTGAGTACCGTGACCGGATAATATTTTGTTTGGCTTTCCAACATTACGGAATTGAAAATTTATTAATTTATTTAGCGTGGCTTCAGTTGTCGCCTTTTTTAAAACATATAGAGAAACATATTTTGAAAATGTATCGATAGTTACTAAAATATATTGGACCCCACCAATCGACCTTGGCAAAGGGCCATAAAAATCTATTGTTAATAATTCATTAGGCTTCTTCGCCGAAACCATGCAAAATGGACCTTGCATGCTATACGATAATGGCTTTACGCGTTGACATAAGTCACAAGATTTAATATACTTTTTTACACTTTGCCTCATTTTTGGCCAATTGTAATATGCATTTAAATAATGATAAGTTTTATACTATCCCATATGACCTAAATTTTCATGAGTCGTTTTTATTAATAACTGTATTATCTTTTCAGAGATTTCTATTTTCCAATTATGTTGTGTTGTATTTCTTGAAAATAAAATACCTTGATATATCACGTATTTTGAGTTGTTAGTTTCAGTGTTACATTGATTAATATATGTTTGAATTCTAGGTTTCTGTTGTTGCCATTCCTTTAGATTTTTTAATTCGTTAGCTAGTTCTTTATCCATTAATATTTTTGACTCGATACTATTGATATTCCGAACTTGTGTTTGTGAAAAAGCGTGATCAATTAGTGCCGCTATTATTACTTGACTTGGTTGCGTGTTGTTTGTCTTGCCATCAATATTCCTGCTCAATATATCAGCCACTATGTTATCAGATCCTTTACAATATTTAATTTCAAAATTGTATTGTTGTAATAATAAACTCCATCGCATAAGACGGGAGTTATGATACATGGTATTGTTCAAAAATGTTAGTGCCTTGTGATCAGTTATAATTTCAAAGGAATTTCCAAATGAATAGATTCTAAATTTTGTTACCGAATAAACGATGGCTAAAAGTTCCTTTTCAGTGGTTGTGTAATTTATTTCGGTTTTGCTTAAACAACGGCTAACTAGTGAAATTACTTTATGATGATCATTGGAGTCAATTTGATAAAGTATTCCGCTGATCCCGAAGTCACTAGCGTCTGTCTGAACTTTAAATTTTGCGCCAGGTAATACATGATTTAAACTAATGCTATTTATCAAATTATTTTTTAATTGTTGGAACGCAATACGGTGCTTGTTCTCCCACATCCATATTGAATTAGCCCTCAATAGTTCTCTAAATGGTTCTCTATAATTTGAATGTTTGGTACTAAAGGCTCGATAGTAGTTACATAGTCCTAAAAAACTTTGCAATTGCTTTTTGTTAATAGGTTCAGGGAATTTGTTTATTACTTCTAATTTGTCTGGATTTGGCCTAACTCCATCGATAGATAAAATAAATCCTAAGAATGGTCATTCTTGTCTGCAAAAAAGTGATTTGTCTAAACGTAATTTAAAATTAAATTTTGCCAAGCGTTCAAAGGTTAAATCAAGGTGTTCTATATGTGCTTTGAATGTCTGAGATGCAATTAATAGATCATCTACATAACACGTTAAAAAGGAGTTAAATTCATTTCCAAACGCCATGCCTAACGCTCGAATAAACCCACTGCCTGCTGTTTTCAGACAGAATGGTACCCTACAGAAATGATATAAGGTTTGTCCATGTAAAAATGCAGTATATTGCCTAGAAGATGCTTTTAAAGGTATTTGCCAATAACCCTGTGTCAAATCAGTAGTTGTCATATACTTGATTCCATTATACTTTTGCAATAATTCATTTATAGGCGGTGGTGACTCATTGTCTGATTCTATGACTTGGTTTAAATGTCGTGCGTCTATACAAATTCGAATTCTTCCATCCTTCTTTTGCACAATTCTCAATGGGTTGCAATACTGACTAACAGATCTTTCAATAATGCCATTCCGTAACATTTCCTGAATCTCAATATCAACAACTTCTCGAAGTTTAATTGTTATGGGATATGATCTCCTAATAAATGCCTTATCTTGAATCAATTCTATCTCGTGTTCGTAAATATTTGTACAGCCAGCATGATCGGAAAATAATTGTTTATGTCTATTTATCAAATCTACTAAAGCGCTTTTCTGCTCCACATTAAGCACTGTAAGGCTAGCCGCGATCGATTGAACCTCTTTAAAGAAATTATGATCTTCCCCCTGTTCAGGTGTAGAAATTTAATTTTTTATCGGGATATTGTCAAATTCAGCTGAATCGCTGTCACTAATATTTATCTGATTTAACATAACCTCGTCGCTTTCATCATTAACAAATGATTTGTCTTCGACCCTATTTGCCGATACATGATTGTCATCGCGATTATTCGTATCAACCCGAAATAGACTTTCTATATTGAAATTTTCATTAACATTTACATTTACTGCAACGCTAGGTTTTTTCCCCCAGGCGGGTTATAACCGGGAAACCCGCACGTGCCTTCGGCGCGATCTAGGACGTACAAAAAACTAAATCAAAACTGGAAATGAACCGAAACTGAAACTGAACAAAACTCAAAACGAAACTAAACTCAAACGGAAGATTGTTGGGCGCCAGACGCGCTTTCGCGTCACTAAACAAACCTTAACAAACCGTACTAAATAACAAAATCCAGATCCGACGGAGTGGCTGGCTAGACACAGCAGAATAAACGTTAGAGCGGTGTCGGTGAGCAACAACAATTCGGACACAAACAAAATAACGGTAATGCAGGGAAACAAATTCGTAATTATGCGGACTGTATTTTAACAAGATCGGTATTCAGAAATACAGTCGGGAGGTTAACAAAATCGGGAGGATGAACTATACTTCTTGTAACGGTAGCGGGAGCGGTAGATAATATTTTACAGCGATAATTACGAACGGGAGAAATGCGCAGTTTTACACGGAGCGCTTTTCCGTGGCTACTCTGTGCTGCTGCCTTCATAGTTTACAAATGGACCAAAACTGAACGGGACGATATCAAACTTATTCGCAAAACCAGGATATTACTCAAAAAAATTACATATTATATAATGCCAACTTATAATCGAAATAACCTACAGAACAACCAGATATCACCAAGGCTTACTTAACGTAGGACTTAATTACTGAATTTACAAACTTATACCTCGTGCAGCAAATGCACGGGAGAAACGGTAGAGGACCAAATAATTACTCAAACAAACCAATTTACAAAAACGTATGAAACCTAATCAGCCACGAGGCTTGCCGGGAGAATTGACAGAATTGCACGAACTTAACAAAATACAAAACTGAACAAACGTAATGCGGTGGGGCTATACCCTGCACCGACTTATTTACCAAACTTAACAAAATACCAAACAAAACGTAATGCGGTGGGGATATACCCTGCACCGACTTATTTACTAAACTTAACAAAATACCAGACAAAACGTGATGCGGTGGGGCCGTACCTTGCACCGACTTACTCACAGACTCTACAAAATACAAAACCTAATGCAATTCTCAACTCCCACTTGGCGACGTCGTGACTTTTTACAGAAGGTGGAAAACCTTACCTCACTGAAGGAGTTCGGCACCCACTGACTCTATTACTTATTTTACCAAATGACTTTACTTTAAACGAAACGGTAGCTAAAGGACGGAAGGACTGATTCTAAATTATCAAACGATAGCGGTAGGTGAAACGGTAGAAAAACGGTAGGTGATTCGATAAATTCAGGAAACGGTAGAGGAAGATCTGAACGGAAGAAAGGTAGCTAACAAAAGGTGCTGATAGCACAACGGTAGACGGCAGAGTAGCAAAAGTGTGCTGATAGCACGACGGTAGACAGCAGAGTAGCACGAATGTCTCGTTGGATTCCTCGATCTTCTTCCTCGGCACGTGACCCATTTCCCTTTCCTAATTAGGCCAGCCTATGGTAGACAAATCCTTGCGGAATCCTGGCCTAACAGGTGCGGGGCTCCGTTCTGCTGGTCACAACAGAATTTGACTAGTTGGCACCTCTCCTCTGACGTCATCATCCGTGGTTCCTCCTTCGCTGCGCTTGCTGTTGATTACTGTCCGGCCGGCTGCCTGCTGTCGGAGAGCCATCCAAGGCTGCGTCGACTCAGGCACTTGGAGTCCTCGGCGTCAAGAACAATATCTCTATCATATATTGTCTCGGGAGTCAGAGTGTAGTCCTGGGCCCACTTGTTCCTCGGCTCCTACACGCTCTCCTAGGCAGATCGTCATCTCGGGAGGTTGTGAGGTTTACCCGATGACGGGGAACAGCTCCGGAACAGTTGGTGATTCTTCTGGTCTGGCTCCAGGCCAGTAAGTTACGGGACGGGAGGTGACACTACTCGATCCATGCCACCCTATACGCCGTCTCCGTAGCATCCAGGTGTCGAAAGCGAAGCGTCTTACGCACCGATCTTCTAGCGGGAGATAACGGACAGGTCGTCCAGTGATCCTGTACGCCGGTAGAGATTCGGGAGGTCGGGAGGCGGTAGATGTTGACAATACTATCCCCAGCTGATTGTCCGGCTGACAGCTGGGGGTCCACATATCGGTAGATTGGCGGTACGGATGACGTCGATGTCTGATTCCCTGAGGAGAGGGCCCGGGAGGCGGTCGTAGTCGTCCTGGGGTCCAATCCATCGGTAGCTCGTTACGTCACATAAGAGAATATTCGGGAGAAACACAAAAATTAACTAAATATAGGGAATATCTCTTATTTCAAATTGGCCTTGGTGTATCGTTTTCGGTGTTCTGCATTTTTCGACATTATTTACTGAAAACGGGAGAAAATACGGGAAATTTGGGTGCCGTAGTAACGGGGCTGAAAACGCCACGTTACACTACATAATCATCAACATTTATATCATCTTTTCTAGTAGTCATTACTACAGTGCACATATTATCAATATTATCAGTGATTGTCGAATCAATATTTTCAATTGTCAAATTATCTTTTCCATGAGATTCTTGAGGTGATTTTGCAAAATTATCATTATCACATATATTTATTTGATTAAATTTAATTATTCGAAGAAACGATATATTTTTCTTGGAGATGAAACGCAATTTCTCTATGGGAGTTCCTTCGTACAATACTATGGGTCGAGCATGTGCAACGCTATTAATAGTTAGTGTTCTAGTACTATAATCAATTATTACTTTATTATTTAAAAGCCAATCATTTCCAAATATTACGTTACTCGTTAAATTAGGGATTACAAGAAAAGCAGTTGGTATTACGCGATTATCCATCTCAATGTCAACGAGAATTTGACGACGTACAAGTGTAGTTTTTTTTCCAATAGCCCCCAAAACATGTAAATTACTAACAGGCAATTCTTCAATTGAATGCATACCAAACAAATTTTTATACAAATCTTCCGCAATGCAAGTTACTTGACTACCTGTATCTATTAATCCAATTATCGGTTTCCCACATAAATTAATCGTCAAACACGGACTTTTCTAAAAATTACCATTCTCCTGATCTACTTCATCTACAGATTCCACTATAATATCATGTTTTAGGTCATCAACAAAATCATAAAAATTACGATGCGACGATTGACCTACTTCATTCGCATCGGTCGCTAGTTTAAAGACTGAGATGTATTATTGTTATTTCCTTCGTTATTTTGATATTGAACATTCGGTGGTGGCATTCTTATATCAGGCAAAACAAACGTGTGACCGTTTCGATTGTATTTTGAATAATTGTTGCGATGATTAGGCTGACCTTGATACCTTCTATTACTGTTTTGGTAACCGGCTCTAATACTGTTTATTTGATGTTCACTGTTGCTTTGATATCTTTTCCTTTCTTTTTCTTTCTCGTCGTAAACTATATCTAAATGCGATAATGTATGTTCAATTCTTTTAGTATCGGAAAAATCTATTGATACTAAAGCATCTCTAGCTCTATATGGTAATTGCTGGACTATTGTATAATTGATCTCATAAATTTCTAATTTAGGCGTAAAATAATTCGCTTCCTTAAACTGTTTCAAATAATACATATGCATAGTTCCATCTTGTGATTTATATTTTCGTGCACTCCATCTAGCTTTTGCTCTAACCTGTTTCGGTACCGAATTGAATTCTTTGAAAAATAACTATTTGAAATCATCGTAAGTTTGTAACTGTCCAATGCACGTATCAATCCATAGTTTAGCTTTAGCTTTTAAAGCAATTCTAGCAACTGCTAATTTATTTTGATCATTAATATTTTTTAAATTGAAATATCTATCTAATTCTTCTATAAACTCTTTTGGATTTAAAGATTCGTCGTCATTAAATTCAGGTGGCTTAATCTCTATTTGCTTTTGCTGCAAATGACTCACTAACCCATTAATCAAAATATTATTACTATCTACATTATTATCATTTATGTGATCGTTCCTTTCCAAACGGTTTATATGCTCAGTTTGCTGTTCAGTTATAATTCTTAATTTATGTACCTCTTCCCTTAAATCTTGTTCTTGTCGTAATGAGGCCTGCATTTCCTTCATTTGCCTTTTCATTTCCCTCATGTTCATCATTTCATCTTTTAAGCTCTGTAATTCCTCCTCCATCTTTGTTGCTACGTTCCTCTTTTCTTTTAGTTCCAATTTTCCGCTAGCCGTGAATGATTTTACCGACTGGACGTTAGACTTTGACCTAGTCGTAACAGGCGTTCTATTAGTGGTCTTTTTTTTAAAAGTAACGGACAAAACAAAAAAACTTAATTAAACACAAATTTTTCATATCAAACAACCATTCATCCAAGATTTATGTCCTTTTGTTCGGGCGCCAATTGTAACGAAATAGGTGTTACTTTTTAAAAAAATAAAGAACAGGTAATATGATAATAATAATAATAATTATATTTTAATATGATTCTTGTTGTGTTTTATAACATTTTAATTTGCCCCTGAATACCACAATAAACATTCATACTTCTATCATTCACACAGACAGAATACGGGTAAGTAATATTTAAAATTGTATAAAGACGATCAGAAAAGAATACGAAAATTGTATAATAAATAGTCTTGATAAAATAGCTCTGGGGTTTTCTGAAACAGTAACTAGTATTTATATATCGAATTTTCTTTCATCAAATTTAATGATCTCGTTCACTTATCTTTTATCACTTTTTATTTTCTTTTTTTCAGGTGGTGAAGATGATCCACACGTCAATGGTGAGTAAATGGTATCGTTTGATGTTATATACCCGAGTAGAAATTGGGTCCGGCAAACCGGACGTCGTAATTGGCCCTGATCAAGTAATATTAGGGTATGCCAAACTTAGGAATTCCAGACGCGTTGCAAGTGAGGCCCAATACAGGCTGGCGCTAACTAGGCAATCCAGATCGAGCGCGAACTCGGACATTTTCAGGTTTTCCCTGATAGAGATTTCCAGGTCAGGACCGATCTTCTCCGAGCCTGAACTCACTCTGACCAGACAATTCAAATCCGGCGCGAACTCGGACATTTTCAGGTTTACCTTGACAGGGGTTTCCAGGTCAGGCCCGATCTTCTCCGAGCCTGAGCTCACCCTCACTAGGCGATCCAAATCCGGCGAGGAATCGGATATTTTCAGGCTCACCTAGCCAAGGGTTTCCTGGTCAGGACCGATCTACTCCGAGCCTGAACTCATCCTGACTAGACAATCCAAATCCGGCGCGGACTCGGACGTCTTGAGGCTTACCTTGCCAGGAGTTTTCAGGTCAGGACCGATCTACTCCGAGCCTGAACTCATCCTGACTAGACAATCCAAATCCGGCGCGGACTCGGACGTCTTGAGGCTTACCTTGCCAGGAGTTTTCAGGTCGGGACCGATCTACTCCGAGCCTGAACTCATCCTGACTAGACAATCCAAATCCGGCGCGGACTCGGACGTCTTGAGGCTTACCTTGCCAGGAGTTTTCAGGTCAGGACCGATCTACTCCGAGCCTGAACTCATCCTGACTAGACAATCCAAATCCGGCGCGGACTTGGACGTCTTCAGGCTTACCTTGCCAGGAGTTTTCAGGTCGGGACCGATCTACTCCGAGCCTGAACTCACCCTGACTAGCCAATCCAAATCCGGCGCGGACTCGGACGTTTTTTGGCTTACCTTGCCAGGAGTTTTCAGGTCAGGACCAATTTACTTCGCGCCTGAACTCACCCTGACTAGCCAATCCAAATCCGGCGCGGACTCGGACGTTTTTTGGCTAACCTTGCCAGGAGTTTTCAAAATTGAGGTACGTCCTCTTTCCATATCGCAGACCAAGTGAAACCGTATCGTTGATTGTCCATGTGCTTCAGTTCAACACTCAATATAATTATGAGCCGAAAAGATAGAAGGCGTGAAGCTACGCGGTTACGTGTCCAGAGATTTCGTGCAGTTCATCGAGATGTCGACGCAGAAAGTGAAACATCAGTTACAGGTAAGCAGATAGGTAATAACTACATGTCGCCTCACTCATAATACTCAACTGTAGTCGGATCTCTCATAGATGTAGATGATCTACGAGAAAATTTCTATCGTCAATTTATATGAAACACAACAAAACATTCATGTAACAAATATGAGTAGAATATCTACGCTAGCCGAAAGCAACTTGATGTAGCGATGTATTGATATAAAACATTTTCGCGACAGCTTACACGAAGAAAAATGGCCGATGCTTGCGTCGACTAAAATATGACTAAAATCTACAGTGATAATATTTCATCAGTACTGTTGCTCTTTTCACTCACTGGCTACTGGAAAATAATTCAATTGCCATAATGTTTATCAAGAAAATCAATGAAACCGAAATAAAAGTGGGAAACACTCCTAATTATGAAAACTGAATGATAATGGCGATAATAACGCTATCGATTTCGATAATGGTAATAATGACGACAATAACGATCATTGTAGAGATGACGGCGGTGATGATGATAATAATGAAGGTGATGAGGGTGATGATAGTGATGAGAGCGCAGATGATATTGATGATGTGGATGATACATCCCTGTTACGAGAATGGGCCATAAAATCAAATTTACCGCATGCTCGCTTGGATGAGCTTCTACAAATTATGCGAAGGAAATTGCTACCAGATTTACCGTCATCCTCGAAAACGTTTCTCAAAACATCAGGAGCTGAGTATAACATAAGGGAAATTAAAAAACATGACGGCAGTTGTTTGGGTGAATTCGTTTACTTTGGTATTGCCAAATGGCTCCGAACCTGCGTAAACACAACGTTTCATAAAGTTAAGATTGACCTACAATTCAACATAGACGGCCTACCACTTTTCAAATCGAGTAATAAACAGTTTTGGCCGATATTGTGTAAAATACATTATCAGCCGGACGTATATCAACCATTTCCGATTGCTGTATATTCAGGCAACGAAAAACCAAGCAATCTTCAAGAATATCTGAAAGACTTGATCGAGGAATTAAATAGATTATTGGACTGTGGCATAGTTATCGACGGAACACTGTTTCAGGTTTTTATTGATTGCTTTATATGTGACACACCAGCACGATCTTTCATAAAATGTGTAAAAGGTCACGGGGGATATTACGCGTGTGAGCGCTGTAATATTCGTGGAGAACGATGTGATAATCGAGTAGTATATGACTCTATAGACTGTGTGGAACGAAACGACGAATCATTCCGAAATCAAAGCAATCATGAACATCACAAGGGTATAACACCTCTAACATTGGTAGGACCTGGTCTTGATATGGTTTCTCATTTTTTATTGGATTTTATGCATCTCTGCTGCTTAGGAGTTATGAAGAAAATGTTAGTAGACTTCTGGTTGGAGGGTAACCGGACGACAAGATTGAGCCAAACCAGTAAGTCTCTTCTTTCCAAACATTTACTCAGCTTACAGGGTGAAATACCTGCTGAATTTCAACGTTCAACCAGGTCGATATGCCAGATCGCGAAGTGGAAGGCAACCGAATTTATATTTTTCTTACTTTATTGCGGACCGATTGTCTTGAAAAAAATTTTATCTAAAAAACTTTATGAGCATTTCTTATATTTACATGCTGCGTGTAGAATACTGTGCACAAAAGACCTGGTTATAACACATAACAAACACGCCAAAGCCTACCTCAGAAGTTTTGTTAGCGTAACTCGTTTGTATTACGGTAAGCAGAGTCAAGTAATGAACATGCATAACCTCATTCACCTGGCTGATGACGCTAAACAAGTGAAATGTTCGCTGAGCGAAGTAACTGCCTTCCCTTTCGAAAATATGTTGGGGAAAATGAAGAAAATGCTCCGTAGTGGCAATCGGCCTTTGGCGCAACTGTGTCGGCGTATGAATGAGACATGTTTTGCAAATCTCCAAAAAGCAACTTTGCCACCAAAAATAATAATCCTCAGGCAACTAACAGCAAAAGTTTCTGGGATTGTCCCTATCAAAAAATTAAAATATGAAGAAGCAATACTTTCGCTCAAACCTCCAGACAATACTGTGCTACTTCATGATGGAAAAATATTGCAAATCAATGAAATATCTATGAGATCACATCAGAATTTAGACGACATCGAGATAGCAGGAAGTATTCTGAAAATAAAGAATTCTGTTTTCTTGCGCCCATGCGATTCCAAACATCTCAAAATATGGGAGGTTTCCGATGAACAAGCGACGAGAGGAACATATCCCCTGAAATCGGTCGATTTGAAAATGGTAATGATGAACAGTATCGACAACACCGGCGCAAACAGAAGAAAAATCTACGTGATGCCTCTTCTTCACATGTAATGGGGTTGGTAATATTTTTTTTTATATTATATAATGGGACATTCCACGTCAAACCAACGGGTCATCGGCCTGACCCCCTGAGATTTTGATGTCCCATGGATCTTTTGGTTCATATCTGTCAAAAATGACGCCTTCAATTTTTCGAAATTTTTCCGCCATTTTGGAAAGTCCTGGCAACTTCAAAAATCTTTTTCCCTAAGATGGACATTTTTAAAATCGCTGAATTTTCTCTATAAAATCGGCGACTCGAAAACACATTTTTCAGTTCTGGGATGAAAATGCTAGATATTTGTTTTTTTTTAATTTTTGATTTTGAATTTTTTTTTTTACGATGGTTTCTTGTAGTAAAATATAAAAAAAAAATAAAATTCATCTTGGTTAAATTCGATTTTCTTCTTGGTTCAAGAGTAAAACGAACAAAACGGTGGTCAGAACATATTATTTTTTTTTTAAATTAACCAACGTCTTCTTCGTTTTACTCTTGAACTATGAAAAAAATCAAATTTTACTAAGACGAACTTTCTTTTTCTTTTATTTTTTACTACAAGAAACCACTGTAAAAAAGATAGTACATTGTGCCCCTAGGGAGAAAAGTAGGACATCCATTCCCGTGGAGCACATACTATTTTTTCTTCTACCAGGCCTAAAGTTCGATTTTAGACGCGCAAACGCGGGACTAAAATCGAAATTTAGGCCTAGTAGAAGAAAAAAACTTAAAAATCAAAAATTAAAGAAAAAAATATTCAACATTTTGATCCCAGAACTGGAAAATGTGTTTTCGAGTCGCCGATTTTACAGAGAAAATTCAGCGATTTTAAAAGTGTCCATCTTGGTGAAAAAGATTTTTGAAGTTGCCAGGACTTTCCAGAATGGCGGAAAAATTTCGAAAAATTGAAGGCGTCATTTTTTACATTAGTAAGCATGCGCTTAGACCGGGAGCATGCGCACAAACCAGGCTGAAAAAACATCCGGAAGAGAATGTGGCGTCTTGCTCCCTCTCGAGCGGGAAAAATATTGAACTTTCGGCGTAGCTATGAAAAAAAAAAGATTTTTTTTACATTTATTCATTTTTCTCAGACAAAGAAATCTAAAAAAATGCCTGAACAGTTGTCAAGTAATTCCGAACAAAATGAGGCAAAATGCATGCTTTCCGGAAAATTTCAGGGTTTCTATAGAAATTTCCGAAAGCGCCTTTTCAAACACAGTATTCAGACGATGAGATCAAGTGGTTCAAACACTCGTCAATTTTCGGCTCAACTATAAATACCAACGAGCTCGAATTTGTAGAACTATTTTTTCTAGCTCGATGACTTTTTATTTTCAGTCACGTTGGATATTAAATTTCATGTCCCTGTAAAATTTACTCGTTGATTTAATTTGCGTATTTGACTCTTGTTCCAAACATCCGACAATATCTGCCAATCGTAGCGTAGTATTTCAAATAAGTACACCTAACCACCGATAGAGACAACAGAAGATGGGGAATCCCATCCGGACCCTGAGATCCGCCATTGTAAAGTAACGCGCAAAAGATGCACGTTGATCGGGCTATACCAATCGGGCTGGATCGCGAGTTGTGTAGCTTTATAAATATCTAAGAATTGTTACAAATTTAAGTTTTCAGTGAATACCTTGAAAATTAACAGAAATTCACGTGAACTTGGAAAATCGGCATCTATAGTGCCCTCAAGATATTTCTCCACGTTGCTGCTGCAGCTAATCTGGTGTTGCTCGCTGTTTTTTTTCATTCAAGGGCACAGTTTTTCAATCAAGGTAAGTTGAATCAACTAATCAGAAGCCTTATTACCAACGATTAAATATTAGCCCTAAAACCGTACACGTGGTCGTTCGCGTCTTCGGTATTTTCTGAATTACAATGCAATCTCTTGATCTACTTAAAATTTAATAATTTGGTTGGCAAATCGAAAATCAGGATTATTATATTATCATTTGTATCAATTAATAGTTCAGACTTCGAAGCCCAACTTTGAATTTTCCTCAAATTTTTCGCAAATTTTTTTTGTTAGTACGTTGTCGACGCGAACGACCCACGTGTACGGTAATAAGGTGCCAATGAGCAAGATTATTTGGTTAAACAGACCTTGCAGTATTAGTTATTGATGCTCTTGTAATAACTCCTTGTTAATCAAATGAGAAAATTTCTTGCTGAGCATCATCTCTGTTTTGTATTGATTTAGGTCTGATGATTGTAGTTTTCAGTTCTTAGTAATGAAAATTTTTTTTTTCTCCATAATCCATGTAGATGGCAGTTCGACGACCATATAAATTGGTACAGTTTGCAGAGAGTGTAGATGGTAAGAAGACCATCGATGTTGTTCCAGCGGATTGGATTAATTTTGATGGGGATATTGGAGATTTGGTAACACACTTCATGCCACCGCCATATACCAAAGAAACATCTGCTACGCTACATAGGCATGTGAAATACGCAAAACCAGCACCGGATGATTGGCCAACCTATCGAATATCCATTGTTGGAGAAGCTAGTAAGTTCTACGTTCTGAAATTTCATAGTCGATTTATTTTTTATATGTCTTATGCAGCATTCTTATTCCCTATGTAGTATTGGTACGCACTACGATACCCATTCGAAAGTTCGTATTACCTGGTTTCAGTCTATTAATTATAAGTGCCGATGATTGATCCTGCTCGAGATTTCTCAACATTTTTTAAAACATATTTACCTCTGTTTGTTTAGAATCCTTCGACGAAGCGGATACAAAGTTAAAAAACTTGGAAACCCAACAGTTTGCATTTTCAACAGACTGCGAAGAACATGCACAAATCAAATCTTTAGCAGCTAGAAAATCATACCAATTTAAAAAGACCTCCAATCGAAAATATGAAAACATCAGTGAACTATTGGCCGTACCTTCGTTCAGTGACGATTCTGCGAATGATTACGTGCCACGTGAGTTTTTGAGGTCTCCTCGAACCATCTCCTGATAAGAATTTCTGTGATGCGATTGTTTCTGAAGTTCAATTTTCTATTGCAATTTGCAGCCTCTAATTCATCGTCAGAATTAGATGAAGAAAATGAAACTGAGGCTGGCGAAGCAGCACCTGCCAAGGTGTATGCTATGAAAAAACAGAGTGAGGTTCTATTTATATGTTTATTTATTGATTTAGATGGGTACCAGTATCAAGAGATTAGATTATTCGGTCTGACGGTCATAATAGTAGTGAAATTCTAATGCATTTATTTGATGTTGTCCATCTGTTGTGTCATGATACTCCTGATTCATATTTCAAAATTAATTTCCTCAGTTACTCTCAAAGCGTCTAAAAAAAGAACTACGAAACCACACAGTCCACTGCAGGATGAAAATCAGAACAGACCTGAAATCGATATACCTCCTTTGGTTGTGGCAGACAAAACAGATGGTATGATCCGACATTTATAATAATCTGGAAAACATATTGCTGTAAATCGACCATTCATTTGCAGGGCTCACTTTCTCACTTTTGCTCAATTATTTTGCAGAATTCACTGTTTACTCACTTTTTCTCTGAATGAACTCACTCTTTTCACTTTTTTAGACCGGTTGTGCGAGTAGGAGCCCTGCATTCGAAATATGTGTCGATTTTGACATTACATGCGACATCCACTTGGTCATTCTCTACTTTTTTTTCAGATAAATATCAGAATTTATTGAAATCATATCAGACTCAAGCAACTCGAATCGACTTGACATTAACAGAGATAAAGACGAACCTCCAACTACTTCTAACATGTACGCAAGGCAACAACATTATGGCAAATCCATTGGAATCTGAAAAAACTTTCGTCAAGAAGCACAAGATCTCTATTCCTATACAAAATTTGGCAGAGTTTGACAATTTTGACCAAATACTTACATCAAATATAGATGATCGTGCACAACTTGTAAGCTGGTGTTTCGGAATAACTTATTGAAAAATTCATTGAATGCAACCTAATTGTAATTTTTTTCTAGAAACGTGATTTTTGGCCATTGATAGAATCAAAATCAAAATCATTGTCCGAAGCATAACAAACATTTTGAAGAGATACTTCTCGAGAACAGTAACACTAGAATTTACTGCGGTTAAGAAGAGTCCGGGCAAACGCATATTCAAATCGACCGTCTTCTACGAAGTTATCAAAGGTAATGTAGGCTATTTATTCTAAGTTGTTTTTTGTCGGTTTCACAATATCTTCGTGATTTATTATTCACAATTAATTTCATCAAACAAAAATTGAATTCAGATTGTACATTGACCCTACCGCCAAGCAATAGCAGAAGTTGAATCACTAAACAATTTCCGCAACTTCGTGGCTCATCGCCATCCTACATGATTCCATGCATTGTGTATACATGCTACAGTGTGGCTTTCAAATTTTTAGTTCAATATTGTTATCAGCATTGTCTTGTATGACTGGCGCTGAATAAGAGGCGCCCATATGTTTTGATTTTAATCCTGCTAACTATGCATTGCATTTCAGATGCTGTTGTCACAGAACATAACGCCCAAGGTGCCAAATCACCGACCAACGACAAAAAATTTGACGGATTCTTGGGAACAGTGCTTAATAATGCCAAGGATTGGGAGGGGCATCGGTTGCTACGACTTAAAAAATCGCAAACAGAGGCAGCAGATAGTAGTCAGCTCGAAACTGCAGAAATACAAGACAGTGGTGAGAAATGAACAAGTTTGGTGGTTTTTTACATTCCACTTACGGATTTTTCACTACGTCAAAGTGAACCTGAAACAAAAAAAATTATATCACTAAGATTATATTGCAAAACTGATCGAAAGTGAAGATACGTACCTGTATTTACTTATCAACCCTCAAGTTTGATAACTAGTTCTAGTTTTTTGTATCTAGGATTTAAACTACTACTTTTTGCTCCGGCGAAGTGATGCCGATTCATGAATAACTCTAAATCTGAGATTCTATATCTGAACTTTGTTTCTAAAGTAGGAATTACTTGCCTGTGTGTACTTGTCAACTTCGAAGTTCGATGAGTAGTTTCAGTTTTTCATATTCCACTCTTTCACCTTTCACTAATTCAAAGTGAAGAACCTGAAAAAAAAAGATATCATTAAGATTATATTGCAAAGCTCTGATCGATAGTGAAGATACGTACCTGTGTTCACTTATCAACCCTTGAGTTTGATATCTAGTTCTAGTTTTTTGTATCTAGGATTTAAAGTACTTTTTGCTCCGGCGAAGTGATGATGATTCATGAATTTTAAATTTGAAATTCTATATCTGAACTTTGATTCTAAAGTAGGAATCACTTACCTGCGTGTACTTGTCAACTTCAAGGTTCGATGAATGGTTTTAGTTCTTGATATTCCAATCACGCTTTCACTAAGTCAAAGTGGAGAACCTGAAAAAAAAAAATTATATCACTAAGATTATATTGCAAAACTCTGATCGAAAGTGAAGATACGTACCTGTATTTACTTATCAACCCTCAAGTTTGATAGCTTGTTCTAGTTTTTTGTATCTAGGATTTAAACTACTACTTTTTGCTCCGGCGAAGTGATGCCGATTCATGAATAACTCTAAATCTGAGATTCTATATCTGAACTTTGTTTCTAAAATAGGAATTACTTGCCTGTGTGTACTTGTCAACTTCGAAGTTCAATGAATAGTTTTAGTTTTTGATATTACAATGACGGACTACTATCTTTCACTCCGTCAAAGTAGAGAACCTAAAAAATAAAGACTATATCACTAAGATTATATTGCAAAACTCTGATCGAAAGTGAAGATACGTACCTGTGTTTACTTATCAACCCTCAAGTTTGATATCTAGTTCTAGTTTTTTGTATCTAGGATTTAAAGTACTTTTTGAAACTAAAGTACTTTACTACTGTAATAAAATAAAATTGTTTCCACGGTTTAATTAAAAGTGTGAACCACTTACCTGTGTCAAGTTAAAATTTTCGAAGTTTGACTACTACTAGCTTTAGTTTTTTGTACCCAAGAGTTGTGGTATTAGTTAGTGATCCTTCAGCCTGACCAGGGCCCCCACACGTATCTTCGAACAGAACCCGCAAAGTTTGTTTGACCAGGGCCACCGTTGAATTCCGGATCAGAGCCGAACTCATGACCCTGTTCTGGGCGTGATCCCTGAGCCCGACCAGGGCCATCTTTATCCGCACCAGTACATCCCAGACGAGGACCGAACTCATGACCCCGATCAGGGCGTGATCCGTGAGTCTGACTAGGGCCCCACATGCGACCCAGAATAGGGCCCGCAGAGCTTTTCTAACCAGGCCATCTATATCCGCACCGTTACATTCCTGACCAGGGCCGAACTCATGACCCTGATCAGGGTTTGATCCGTGAGCCTGTCAAGGGCTTGATATTTTTAGCCTGACCAGGGCCCTATTCCCGAGCCCGCACAGGACCCGATACATTGGTCTGACCAGGGCCACCTATATCCGTAGCGTTACATTCCTGATTAGGGCCTGCTTAGGTCACCCTCATCCGCACCTGACAACATGACGGTGAGCCTTATGTACACCTTCACAGGGCCCTATCTAAATTTCTACTCGGGTAAAGACGCTCTCTCAGACATTCCTAGTTTTAACGGAACAAACACGTCAATAATGCATTCCATTAGAGCCTGTAAGCGCGCGCAAAAAACGGTGATGCCCGGAGCAGAATTGAGACTAATACGCGGGATAAAAGGAAAATTAGTCGGTCGTGCCTATGCGCTTATAGAAGATGAGGAATTCGAAGATTTGGAATCCCTACTGGATAAATTAATGGAAATTTTTGGTCCCTCTAAATCTGCTAATGTTTACCGAGGAGAATTAGCTAGCATCCGTAAACGACGAGATGAACACATAATTGACTATATAGCACGAATAAAAGATCTCATTACTCATCTCATCTCGAAGATGGTATAAACGATGGCGCATGGTCGTCGATTATCGCGCACTGAATGAAAAAACGATCGGAGATGCTTATCCTCTTCCAAATATTACAAAAATCCTAGATCAGTTAGGAAGTGCGAAACACTTTTCCGTATTCGATTTAGCCTCAGGTTTTCACCAGATAACAATGAAAGAATCGGACGCCGAAAAAACAGCTTTTTCCATACCTTATGGGCATTACGAATTTGCCAGAATGCCATTCGGATTAAAAAATGCTCCGGCTACGTTTCAAAGATTAATGGATAACGTTTTATCTGGACTACAGGGAAACGAACTTTTTGTGTATCTATAGACGATATAGTAATTTACGGCAGTTCAACACGCAATCACGAAATTAAATTCGATACATTAATGAAACAACTCAGAGAAGCAAATTTAAAGTTACAACCAGACAAATGCGAATTTTTAAGAAAAGAAGTTATGTATTTAGGGCACATAATCAGTGAAGACGGATTCAAATCCGATCCTAAAAAGATGGTGGCAGTGAAAGAATTCCCAAGACCGAGAAACGCTCAAAATATTAAACAATTCCTCGGTTTAGCTGGTTACTACAGAAGATTTATACCCGACTTTTCATAAATAGCTAAACCACTCTCAAATTTATCAAAAAGGGAAGTACCTTTTCATCGGAAAGAACCACAAGAAAAAGCTTTTGTAGAATTACGCGACAAATTATGCAGCAAGCCGATATTACAATATCCAGATTATACAAAACCCTTCGTATTAACTACGGACGCATCTAACTACGCGATACGCGGAATTCTTAGTCGAAGCCCTATAGGAAAGGATCTTCCGATAGCATACACCTCGAGACTATTAAACAGCGCAGAACAAAATTATTCAACTATAGAGAAAGAACTTCTTGCTATAGTGTATTCAGTTAATCATTTCCGATCGTATGTGTATGGAAACCAATTCACTCTTGTAACAGATCATAGGCCATTAATGTGGTTACATTCCGTAAAAGATCCGACTTCCAGGTTGGTAAGATTGAGATTAAAATCAGCAGAATACGAATACAAGGTCCAATACAAGGCAGGAAAGATCAATTCAAACGCAGATGCGTTACCCAGGAACCCAATAAAGACAGATCAAAAGATTTTAACAATAGGCAAAGTTCAGCAAAATACAAATAACAATATAAACATAGTTCCAGGAGATTTATTTTCCGCGGACAAAGAATATTCACTCGCGCATTGCGTAGCCAAAGATTTCAGAATGGGAGCAGGAATAGCCCTCGAATTTAGAAGAAGATTTCGCGGAGTCCGAATTCTGAAAAACCAAAATAAAACAGTTGGAGAAGTAGCTTATCTACCCCAAGGCAACAGATACATATTTTACCTGATCACTAAAGAATTCAGTCACGGTGAACCCACGTTAAAAACAATCGAACAGAGCTTATTTTCACTAAGGAACCTCTGCGTTAAATTAAACTGTTATAAAATTGCTTTGCCCAAGATTGGTTGCACAACCGCCGAGTGCGACGTGCCGGCACCGGCAATAACAAAATCTGAAGTCAGCCTACTAGACCCCCATGTAACTCAATACCGCACGCTTCGCGATAGGAAAAATATTCGTAGACCAGACCGATACACTGATCCATTAAATAAAAACACCGCAATTTTTCCAGCCAAAAAGTCCTTTGCGACTTTTTCGTATCTATCGCACCCTCCGAGTTACAAAATAATTCAACCCTTAGCAAATTCTCAGCTCTACGCCGTTGGCCCAAAGAAAGAGACACAGTTATATGTCCGTGCCGCTCCCACTCATTGCAGGGTTAGGAGCGCTGGCGCGCACGCGCCGCCCCTATGCGCTCCATGAGTGCGAGTGCAACGAGAGACTTTTTTTTCTCTTTCTACTGTTTCGATGTTTCGGTTCGGCTATGCTAGCTCAACTCATTTTTCTACCTCAACCGCTTCCGAACTTGAGTAAAAGGCATAGCCGAATCTACCCGCACGGCATTTTCTATCGACACTTCGGCGGTCATTTCGATATTAATTAAGAATAATTCACCCTAAATTTCAGCTCTTAATCTTGAATAGTTTTCGAGCTACTTTAAAACCTCTTTTCTCGATATTTATTTTTCAATAGTAAAATTAATCATTAACAAATGGTTTTTTTCCAAATAATTGGGAGTGAAAGAAATGGAAAATCATTCCCAAATGAAAAGCCAATTCAGAAAAAATAAATAACTAAAACTAAAATCATTTTTTTAACTGTTTTTTTGTAGACATGCAATCACCAGATTTTAACAGAAAACGTCTTTTATACTTCTTCATACTCAGGAATTTTTCAATCTTTTCGATTTGGTGAAACATTGTGAAAAAAATTGAAAACTAATTTTTTTCACGTAATTTTCGATCTATCAAATCAACTTCGAGTTTTTCATGCAAAATTATACCAAAATAAAGAGCAGAATGAATGTATTATGTAAAATTTAATCCCTCCAAAAAGGCACCTACGGTGCGAAACAGTTCGCCAAGTATATACATTGAATGTGTAGGAATAACTACTACCCAAATATCTTTTATGAAAAAAAAAAAAAATTAATAATATAATGGAAAAAAAAAAAATCCAAATCAATTATTGTGCCTCCAACATATATATATCTGCATCATGCATTGAAATACTAGAGAAAACTGGAATGAACATACAACAAACCAGATTACCAATTGGAAGAATATAAAATCGCAAAAAATCTAAGAAAATCAATTAAAAAAATCAAATCAAAATCGAGAAAATAAATTAAATTAAAAAAAATCCAAGCAAAATAATTGGTTGTACTGGCACTTGGCGGGCTAATGTTATATTGCCATATGAGGGTTTTGGATTTTTGTTTTCCCCCAAGAGCCCGCCAAGTCCTACTGCCTCCGATTATTTTTTTGTTTCATTTATTGAGAAAAATTCTTTTTTTGGATTTTTGGAACTGATTTTCATTAATTTATTTTTCCAACAATATATTTGTGTAATTGGTAATTTAGGTCGTTTCATGTTTATTTCATTGTCAGTCTTCTCTAGTACTTCTATGCATGATGCAAGGACACACGTACACTTGGCGTGATCATAAGTGGCGTAGTTAGACACTACGCGATGGGCTTTAGGTTGGCGTAAAATATCCCTAGTCTAGGCAGCAAACGGGGGTTTGATTTTTCGCAAATATCTCGAGAACTGATTGAGATTTTCGAAATTTTAAAAAAGATTCGAGAAGAGGAGGAAATTTCCTCAAAAAAGTCTCGACTCCCGGAACTAGAGGACCATTATTTATAATCTTTCTAGAAGCGTGAAAACACGGCCGAAAACGGCTAGTCTGGCTCGTGGGCCGTTTCATTGCGTGACGCGCGCAAGCCAGACTAGCCGTTCTCGGCCGTGTTTTCACGCTTCTAGAAAGATTATAAATAATGGTCGTCTAGTTCCGGGAGTCGAGACTTTTTCGAGGACATTTCCTCCTCTTTCCGAATCTTTTTTAAAATTTTGAAAATCTCAATTAGTTCTCGAGATATTTGCGAAAAATCAAACCCCCGTTTGCTGCCTAGACTAGGGATATTTTACGCCAACCTACAGCTCATCGCGTAGTGTCTAACTACGCCACTTATGATCACGCCAAGTGTACTTGGCACAAATTGTAGAGAGTCATAAAAAGAAAGAAGTGTGCAGTGTAAATAAAAAAATTGCATTTACACTGTACATTTCTCTTTTTTTTACTCTTTACGATCTTCATGTGCGTCTCAGTTCTGGAACTATATGTAATAAAATGGTTGACATTATATCGATGGTTAGAAAAAAAAAAAAAGAAATTAATTATATCGGAAATCTGAAAAAAGCATTAGGTACCTACAATTTCCCCATCACCAAACCGGGATAAAAATTTGTATTTTGGGACCTAGTATTTCTCTTAGTATTTATCATGTTTCAGCTGAAAAATTAGAAAAAGTCAATCAAATTACTGATGAATATTTTTTCACATAATTGTTTTAGAAAATTCATGAAAAAACACACGATTTTAACCAAAAAAATTCATATCAGTCAAATTTTCATGAAGTTATAGCTGTTCAAAAAAGAAATGAGCTAAATTTTCAAAAATTCGTGTCTCACGATTACGAGATATTGGCGAAAAACAAGTTCCGGGGGATGTTCTTGGGGGTTTTCAAATGGACCCCCGGGGGTGAGAACTTTGGGACTTCACACCAACTTTTGTGAGGGTCTCACACGACTTATATCAAAAATTCAGCCACTCGGCTCGCAAAGTCGATTTCAGGACGATTTTTACTGGACTAATTTGTAGAAAATCATAAAATTAAAAATGTTTTTCTTCCATGAATAAAAATGGCGTATATTTCCATATTTCATCGGAAGATTTTTTCATTATGACAAAGTTGGAGATTCTTGTGGATCTACAAAATTTTTGGAATCCAGAATGTTTTTAAACTACTAAGTATAATTATCGCGATGCGTATTATTCTTCTAGGAAAATAATATCAGCTCTGAAAAATAATTCGATTATTGTCTCGCGGTTTCCATTTCGTCCATTGCCAAATAATTATCGCTATTATTTTATTATTTCATTATTTTATATTATGTTCTATTATCATTTGTCCATACAGAGTATAACAGCACTGAACAATAATTAGACCAATTTTTTCGCGGTTTCCAGCTTTTCCATCGCCAAATAATTATCACGGTCCGTGTTATTCTTCTAACCTAATATCAGCCCTGAGAAATTTAATTTAAAAAAAAAAGAAAAAAAAAAGGTAATTGTTTGATCCTATTCCGAAAAATCAAGATTTTTTACTTTTTTTGACTAGAATTATGGAAATTAGATATTTGAAATAGTTCTTGCAACTTTCACATACCAAAAAGTCGTATCTTTGATGTTTTTGATCAAAATTTTCATATTCTCATTTTTGAAAAGTTTGAAAATACTTTTCATCGTAAAGCACATGAAAAATGGAGTTATTTGAAAAAAAAAAATATTTGTAATACAAAAATTTTCGAATTTCTAAAAAAAAATTTCATTTTATTTTATCAGTATTCCAATAGCAATTTTATATTTTACAATAAGAATAGTATTTCAATCCAAACAAATATAGACAATAAAGTGAATTAAATATAATATTTTCGTAAGCATATATTACAAATTATAATACATGCCTAAAAACATTATCGAAATTCACGATTAAGTGGTGATCGGATAGCGAAGACCATTAGGTTTAAGAAAGAGCCAAATAATTATTGCGGTGTGTACTTTTGTACAGCTATAAAAAGCTAAGGGGTTCGTGATACATAATCGCGTTGATGATCGCTGTTCTTATATCATGATGATATGTTCATACCGATTGCATCGAATAACATATTTGACAAACATATAGCCGAGTAACTAAACGAAAAAAACCGCGGAGACTCCGCCTATTCTGCCATGTGTGTGCGAGCATGGGACGGCGAGTGTTGACGAAGATAGACATAGAAGAAAGTGAAGACAGCTGACTTATTCGCTAAATTCACTCGCCTTTCTACACTTCTTTCTCCCCTCTCCGACTTCGTGCCAACCGTGTCCACGTGTTAGCGACAAATCAGTCTCTGCTGCACCGCAGCGGACTTCGGAAGCAATGGTGAACCTGTCACCGTTTGTACTTGAATTAATTCTATTTTATCACACTGCATTCTATATTTCAGTAATTTCTGTGTCATCACCTGTTTCGGATATACCTCAACATACATTGGATATACCTCGACATATTGTAAGCGATTCCAGATTTTCCTTACCTTAAACTAAATGACCGAACGTACCAACTTGGTGGCTAGTTGCGTTTGCGCGTATTCGGGTTGTGCTGCGCGTAGCAGGGATAATGTTCCGGGGGTACGGTTTTACCGATTGCCTTCAAGCTTAGATCCCGCGTTAGCGTTAGAATGGTTGGTCAACAGCGGCAATGCTGATCTTGCCGAAGCATCTGCCATGCAGTTAGATCGAATGCGAATATACAATCAGCATTTCTCCCGAGATGCGATCTTCCCCAGCGGCCGCTTCCGTCCCCAATCCTTGTGGACCGCGAGTGGTGCGAGCCGATTCACCCCCTGCACGCGCCGGTGAACGCGACGCGTGTAGAGCCCAGCGGGGGTATCATAAACACCAGATCGCGATTAGGGACGAGGAAATCGTGGAATTGAGGCAAAGTAATGCTGCGCTGAGGGGGAATTTAAAAGTATGTAGAAGGTCGTTGTCTCGTCAAACCGCTGAGATGCAGGCGGGTGATAATATATCAGCTGCAAACCTCGCTTGTGCACTGTTCCGACGAGTGAAAGGATTTCTGTTCACCTTTTTGTGCATGCAGCTTTTTCATAAAAAAAAAATGCTTAACATTCTTCGGACGAGAAAGATTTGGCTATGGCAATGCATTACATCACCCAGCCTCTACGCCAAATTCCGAGAGCAGTTTGGATTCGTGTGACCTTTGACCACCTCAACAGTCGAGTTCCGAACGATGCAAATCCTAACCGCTGTGCGTTATCGGAGCAGCGTCCCGAAATCCAGGAATATTTAGAAAACGTACTTGTGGAATCTGCGAAATGGCGGACACTGTCGGTACCTAAACCATCAACATGTTCGCGGCTCTTCGGAGTTGTTACGAACATGTCGCGGCTCTTCGGAGTTGTTACGAACATGTCGCGGCTCGCGTCTCTTTCGGGAGTAAAAAAGTATATGCCCTGTTCGACGTGCCCCACCTCTTCAAGAACTTTCGTAATCAGCTCTTGGTCCACGATATCGAGTTTGACGAAGGTCGAATAGCTTCTTGGGGGGACCTGCGGAAGCTGTGGGAACTTGAAAAGAATCAAGCGACCAGAGCGGCAGTGAAATTGTCCGAGAAACACGTGAATCCAGGGCTCTTTCAGAGAATGAACTGTCGTCTCGCATTGCAAGTATTCAGCAACCGAGTATCCGCGGCTATGCAGACTGCTGCAACGACGCAATGCATCGACACCCCTACCGTGATAAATACAGCGGCATTTATCAGGATTTTGAATGATACCTTTGACCACCTCAACAGTCGAGTTCCGAACGATGCAAAACCTAACCGCTGTGCGTTATCGCAGCAGCGTCCCGAAATCCAGGAATATTTAGAAAACGTACTTGCAGAATCTGCGAAATGGCGGACACTGACGAAAAAAGGCCCCAAAATCCCCCCATGCTTCAACGGCTTCAGGCAAACCGTTAAGGGGATACTTTTGCTGTGGGAAGACCTGAAAAGCGAGGATTTGAAATTCTTGATGCTAGTCAGAGTGAATCAGGATGCGTTGGAGAACATGTTTTCGATGATGCGTTGCTACGGAGGAACGTACAATCAGAATCCGACGGCGCAGCAGTTTCGACTCATCGCTCAGAAGAACATCGTTGTCAACTTGATGAAACCACCGCAATCTGAGAATTGCTTGGACGACGAGGCTACGCGACAACCCTACATGTGGTGATGATGGAATTGTCCCACAAACGGATGTCGAGCTGGACGTCAACGAAAATATTGATGACGATGTCCACCGGATTGTCGCGCGTGCCAACGAAATATTCAAGGCCGATCAAGCGTCGCTCACCGAATGCGCAGTTGAGTTTTTTGCAGGGTACATCGCCAAGAAGTCCATCGATAAGACAAACTGCGTACGGTGTCGTGGAGAACTTATCAATCCCGACCCGACGCTTGTCGCTAGCAGGCAAGTATTGACGTACTTCAGGGCTTACAAGACCAAAGATGAGAAGGAATTTGGACATTTGTGTGTTGCAACACCTAGATTTTCCTTGATCTTTGATGTCATGACTGCAGTCTTCGACAACTGGTATCCACGATACAGAGCCCAGTACGGAATTCAAGACAAGATCTTTGATTTGATTCAGCGCGCCGTGAATGTCAACGACAATGGTTGGTTCCAGGACGAAGTATGCGGACAGCATCGGCGTGACTTGGCGTTCAACTTCGTGCGCGTGAAAATCAACAAAGATGTCAAATGGTTAGGAGACCAATGCCGAGCACAAAGTACCCGAAGCATGGTTCAGAGACCTCCACAGAAACTGCAAAACTTGCAGGGTACCTAAACCATCATCATGAGGTGTCTTCGCGAACACGTCACAGCTCGCGTCTCTTTCGGATCAGGATCAGGTGATCGAGGGGATGACCATGAATACCTTGTTTGCGGCTCTTCGGGACCATTTTCTTTCTACCCACCCCACGAAAATCGGACAAAAAAGCTTTGAATCATATGAATATATCATCACATAATGAGAAATAGTTCAACAACATGGAAAAAAGAGGTTTAGATATCAATTTTGCACTCTTTACATACATATTCTAAATATCTTTCAAATGGTCCGGTAAAAATTCATTTCACGCCGCGGTAGAATACGCCGAAGTCTCGAGATCAGCGAGCGGAAGTAGATAGGAAACGAGAGTTCTGGACCAGGCGACTGTGCGCCCTACCTTACCGGCCTAGGGGTCACCCTGTACCGGTCTCCTCCCTGTTTTACCGACTTACCGATCGCGGGATTACCCAGTATCGATTTCATAGTGGTTTTACCGACCTCGGTACCGGCCTCAGGATTGCCAGATATCGATGCCTCACCTGTTGTATCGATCTCAGCAGTTCAATCGATAATGGTAAGTAGAATCTCATCGATATCATACCTGTCTGACCGATCTATATCGTTTATAGAATATACAGGGTGTCCCAGAACTAAGTGCAAATTTTTTGAGGGGTGATAGTAGTGGCCGAGCCGAGTAAATTCATGTATACAACATGTGGTCTCCGAAGCACCGTTCACAAAATATGACCGGTTCGAAAGTTGCGCTTTGCGCCGGAATTTAAGTAACCCGTGAAACTCACGGAAGACAATTTGCTGTTTTCAAACATATCTTATCGCTATTAACAATTTTATGATCGTAGTAAGAATGAAATTCTTAGATTTGGTAAGCGCCATAATTCGCATCAACGATCGAGCGCGCGTAACAACCAGACTGCTGACCGATGAGTGCTGTGTAATTCCGGTGCAAAGCGCGACTTTTTAAGGGGTCATATTTTGGGAACGGTGCTTCGGAGACCACATATTGTTTATATGAATTTACTCGGCTCGGCCCCTACTATCACCCCTCAAAAAATTTGCACTTAGTTCTGGGACACCCTGTATTTACACACCAGACTTAATTATTCAAAACTAAAACTTAGTGACTTGATATACAGGGTGTCCCATTTTAATCTATTCCGGCCGATATCTCTCGAGCAGGACATTTTCGCGAAAAATGTTACGAGTAAAAGTTGTAAGGTTTGAAGGGGGTCATTGAATGGTGATCTTAGCGTTGACCTTGAACCCCGTTTTCAAGGTCAAACCAAGGTCAAAGCCATTTTTTCAAAAAGGAACCCGTATTTTTCATTTCATATTCGTATTCTACGTGGAAGAATAAGCATTTTTCATGGGAAACATTTTTTTTTTTAATGCAATGGTTGGTCGCCAGAGGACACTCCATATCGACTCTCCCAGGTTACAAATATCTCGAAAACGAAGTCGAAAACGAAGTCGAGTTATTGGTAACCTGAGAGAGTCGATATGGAGTGTCCTCTGGCGACCAACCATTGCATTAAAAAAAAAAATGTTTCCCATGTAAAATACTTATTCTTCCACGTAGAATACGAATATGAAATGAAAAATACGGGTTCCTATTTGAAAAAATGGCTTTGACCTTGGTTTGACCTTGGAAACGGGGTTCAAGATCAACGCTTCAGTGACCCCCTTCAAACCTTACAACTTTTACTTGGAACGATTTCCGCGTCGCTTTCCGCGCGTCGCCGCCGTAGTGCAGCTCCGCCAGCGTACCAGCGAGGCGCGAGCCCATGTGTAAGCACACTTTTTTGACCGGCTCTACCCAAGTAGTACCTATTGACTTCAGGCCATTAGTGTGTAGGTACTTTTTGGTGCAAAATTTGACGCTCTTTTAGATTCTGAAGAAAAAAATATGTCATTCCATTTAAAAAAAAACAAGTTGACCTCGATTTGACCCTTTTAAAGTCATTTCAAAAAAAAATTAAAGACAGCCAAGTTTTTTCCGCTTCGAAACCCTACAACTTTTGTATGAAAAGTTTTTTCGTATGACCTCATCCTTTCGAGTAATGAAAATGGTTCACTTAGAATAGGACACTCTGTATATGTACAGGGTGTCCGGCAACTCGCGCACTTCCTCGTACCGGTAAACTCGTCTCGAAAAAATAAGACGAAAATGTTCAGTGCAAAAATGTCGAGGCATCAATCGTTTTCGAGTAAGAGCCGTTTAAAGTCGACCAATGTAAGGCCAGATAGGAGACAGCGACAGGCCGCTTGCACCCCTTGCGATGCTAGGAATTCGTCCCTGTCGCTGTCTCCTATCTGGCCTTACATTGGTCGACTTTAAACGGCTCTTACTCGAAAACGGTTGATGCCTCGACATTTTTGCACTGAACATTTTCGTCTTATTTTTTCGAGACGAGTTTACCGGTACGAGGAAGTGCGCGAGTTGCCAGACACCCTGTATGTCTGTGGTAGTACATGATTTAAGATGTGTTGTATCGGGAGAGGTGGAGCTGTGAGTTTGTTCGGAAACACATGCACGAGCGGAGTCGTGGATGAGAAGCAATTCTTTTGGTTTCTGTTTGGAATGAAAATTGAATGATTAGAAAATAATAGAGAAATTGACATGGAACCGCATACTTCTTTTTCGGTGCAAATCTTGAGAAAATTATAATTATTATCGTTAATTACGCATTTGTGTTTGTTGAAGTTTAATTCCAAGTTTCTTAACATAAAGTTCTGTTGAACATTTCGTTGCGTTTTATTGATTTGACGTCATGAGACGAAGAGTGGGATCCTTACCGATTTCTGATGAACCTGGTACGAACCGACGACCGACGGTTTCCCCTCCACACGAAACTGTCGTGGCAGAAGACCGTTGGCGAGTGATAATGGAAAACCAGAATCGCAACATGCTGGAATTAATTCAGGCGATCCAAAATCCGGCAAGTCAATCCCGTTCTACCGTGACGTTTCCTGAATTTAACCCGGATGGTGAGCACGTCGACGCGAAAGCTCAGTGTTTTTCCGCTACCTTATGCATGGAGGATGAAATGCTTCAAGGAAGTGCGTTGATGAATGCATTGAGTCGAGCGATGAAGGGATCAGCTGCTTTATGGTTGCCGTCGATCAGTTTTAGCGGAATGAACTGGGAGCAATTTAAACAAATTTTCTTGACCCGGTATGACACGGTTGAACCCCTGCTGCGGCATTACTTAAAATTATTAGTGGAAGTCCAAATGAAGGCGAATGTTTGGCCGCGTATTCGACCAGGATTTTAAGTTCATTGATGTCCCGTTAGCAAACCATGACTACTGAACAGATCGCTGTGTCATTCGTTACCGCTCATGCAGTTCAGATAGAGCCTCGTTTGCAGCGCCTTGCATTCACGACCGAGATTAACACTCGAGCGAAATTGCAACAAGAATTGATCGCTCATTCTCACCGGAAAAGACCTTCTTCTGCTGTACCGAATAGAGAGACTAATCCTTCTTATGATTCGAAGCGGCTTTGAAGTGTTTTAATTGTGGCAAACTTGGACACAAGATCGCGGATTGTAGAAGTCGATCATCAACTCGTTCTTTAGGTCAGCATTCCGGTCCAGGAACAAGTACAATGGCTGCACCCCCTTCAAAACCGTCCTCTATTACCTGCTTCAAATGTGATGAAGTTGGGCACATTTCAACCCGATGTACGAAGCCTTCCACAAGGGATAACGGCGGACCAAGTCAGACAGTTCGTCGAGTCGATCTTTGTTCGATTAAGCCGATAATTGGACAATTATCACATTTTGGTGAAAAGTATTCATTTTGCTTCGATTCAGTTGCTGAATGTTCTCTGATCAAAGAAAGTATTGCTAACAAATTTTTTGGCAAACGTGAATAGGAAACGGTTACTCTTGTAGGAATTGGGCAGACAATGGTACATAGTACTACTCAAATTTTGACCCAGGTAGTTATCAATGATCACACTCTGGAAATTTTATTTCATGTTTTACTTGACGATTATCTTGCTAGTGGCATTCTTATTGGACGGGAAATATTAAGTAGAGGTTATTCGGTTGAAATGACATCTGACAATTTGATTTTAAAACGGATTTCGACTATAAACGTTTGTGTAGTCGAAAATCGTGCGCCAAATTTTGAAAACATTCAAACTGATATTCCAATCGTTGATAAACATCTTGTATTGACAATTTTGAATAAATTTTCGTCATCTTTTGTTGAGGGAGTACCTAGTGCTAAGGTAACCACTGGTCAATTGCAGATTCGTCTTATAGATCCGAATCGTACCGTATACAGGCGACCATATCGACTTAGTTCTGTGGAAAGACAAATAGTTCGTGATAAAGTCTATGAATTACTAAAGGCTCACGTTATCAGACCTAGTTGTTCTCCATTCACTAGCCCGATTATTTTAGTTAAAAAGAAAGATGGATCAGATCGGATGTGCGTGGATTATCGTGAACTTAACAGTAACACCGTTCCGGATAGATATCCATTGCCACTCATTGCTGATCAGATTGCAAGATTTGGCGGTGCAAATTATTTTTCATCTCTCGATATGGCTAGTGGTTTTCATCCAATTCCTATTCATTCAAATTCAATTGAGAAAACTGCTTTTGTGACACCTGATGGACAGTATGAATATCTATCAACGCCATTTGGTTGGCGAAATGCACCTTCTGTTTTTGAACGTGCAATTAACGAAGCACTTGGTAATCTTTTGAATACATTTGCCATTTGTTATATGGATGATTTATTGATTCCCTCTCGTACAATTGACGAAGGTTTGCAAAGACTTACACTTGTTTTTGAAGCTCTACAAGAGGCTGGGTTTTCAATGAATTTGAAGAAATGTTCATTCTTACAGGAAAAAACAGAATATCTTGGTTATGAAGTTTTTGCCGGGGAAATTAGACCAAATCCTCGGAAAATACGGTCCCTCACGGAATTATGACCTCCCTCAACCGTGACGCAACTCAGACAATTTATTGGGCTTGCTGCATATTTTCGGCAGTTTATTCAGGGATTTTCACAACTTACAGACTCCTTATACCGAGAGTAACATTAGAAACTGGCCACTCTATCCGCCCGACTAGCGGCAGCTCTTCTTGCACCTACTCAATACACAGAATATTTACGTGCGTGAACCTCTGGTGACGTTAGCGGTCAGGGGCATGCCAAAAATCTTAGGATTTGGTGCTTGTCGAGGGCCCCTCAGGCGCTGCTGCTGCCTCGCAGAGCATCTACTATGGCTTTCCGAGCAAGCAAATATTCCAAGCGTCGCGTTCGTCGGAAAAGTAACATCGAAATTATCACGAACAATTTCGAACCACTGGAATTATTTGAATGCGGAGATAATTCGACGTTGATTAATAAATTCGTAGTTTATTGATCAACGAATAATTTTTCACACTTACCTGCTCCGATTTTCTTGATTGTATTCTTTGTGGCGCGCTTAGAGGATTCTTTCGACCGAATCACTGCTTATGGTGTTTCGAACTGTCAATTACGAATGTTTTGATTAACGTTGAATATTTTCCGCATTTAAATACTCTGAGTGGTTCGAAATTGTTTGTAATAAACCCGACTTAACCTTACCGGCAAAATCTGACGCTTACGACGCTTTGAATTACTTCGAATATTTGCTTCGCGGCTAGAAGAGCGAAACCAGATGCTCCGCGAGGCGGCAGCAGCTGCTTGAGGGGCCCTCGCCGAGATCCTGATTTTCGTAATTTCGCATGCCCCTGACCGCTGACGTCAGCAGAGGTTCACGCACGTAAATATTCTGTGTATTGAGTAGGTGCAAGAAGAGCTGCCGCTAGTCGGGCGGATGAAGTGGCCAGTTTCCAATGTTACTCGCGGTATAGGTTAACTAATAGCGAAGGTAAAATAGAATGGAAACCGCAATATGAAAGTGTTCGGCAAGAAATAATATCTCGGTTAACGAGTGCGCCTCTTTTGGTAATTTTTGATCCTTCTCACCCAATTGAAATTCATACTGATGCTAGTGCCATTGGGTATGGTGCAGTATTCATTCAGAATGTTAATAAAAAGTCACACGTAGTGGCTTATTACAGTAAAAGAACGACGGATGCGGAGTCACGTTATCATTCGTATGAGTCAGAGACTATTGCAGTTGTTAATGCTTTCAAGCATTTTCGTCACTATTTATTGGGAAGAAAATATACTGTTGTTACGAATTGCAATTCTCTAAAAGCTTCTCGTAATAAAATAGATCTGACACTGAAAGTTCATAGGTGTGAGCTTTTCTACAATCGTTTGATTTCTACATTGTTTACCGTGAAGGCAAACATATGTATGTCTCACGCGGATTTCTTTACCCGAAATCCTCTACCTTTGGAAGATAAAACTATAGAGAAAATTGAACCCAAACGTGTCGATTTGACTAAAATTACTGACAACTGGCTTCAGGCAGAGCAACAAAAAGATAATGGAATCACAGATCTTATTTCCAAATTAGAAAATGATCAATTTGAAACGAGCGTTATTAACACTTATGAAATAAAAAAAGGAATTTCGTATCGGAAAGTACAAAGGAATAATAAAACTCTCAGTCTTCCAATCGTTCCAAAGGCTTTTCGGTGGTCCGTCATTAATCACGTAACTTCTGGGAAAATTCAAGCTGAGTTGCATCCAATCCCTAAGTTACGCATTCCCTGGCATACTGTTCATATTGATGCTACAGGAAAGCTCAGTGGTCGAAATAATATTGAGGAATATATTTTCGTCTTGATTGATGCGTTTACAAAATATGTAATTCTTTTTCATTCACTTCATATCGATGCTGTGAGTTCTATAAAGGCTTTGAAATTTGCTGTTTCTTTGTTTGGTGCTCCAGTACGTACCATAGCAGATCAAGGAAAATGTTTTGCTAGTAGAGATTTTCGAGATTTTTGCACTGTGCACAAAATTAATCTTCATTTAATTGCAACCGGAACAAGTCGAGGTAATGGACAAGTTGAGCGGATTATGGGAACTCTGAAAAATATGCTTACTGTTGTTGAGACTAGTGATAATAGCTCATGGCAAGATGCTTTAGGAGATATTCAATTGGCGATTAATTGTACCCCAAATAGAGTTTCAAAATTGAGCCCTTTAAAACTTTTAATAGGCCATGTAGCGCGACCGTTAAATTTATTGTCTATTGATAATGACGAGAGAGTGGTTGATTTATCTGAGATCAGAGAGCAGGCAGCAAATTTGTTAGAAAAGAACGCTCAATTAGAGAAAGAAAGATTTGATAAAAGTAAAGCGAAAGTTTCAAAATTTTCAGTAGGAGACTTTGTTTTGATTGAAAATCATGTTCGTAATCAAACAAAGTTGGATCCAAAATTTAAGGGTCCTGTAAAAATAATCGAAATTTCGGAAGGTGACCGATATCTTGTAAAAGATTTAATTACTAATCGTACATATAAATTTGCGCATGATCGTCTTCGGGCGATGCCTGAGTGTTCTGTTCCTGAGGAGTTGATTTCTCCCAATGTTGATTGTGTTGAGGATGTTGAAGCTATCAGTGATGTATGATATGCTTTTGAAAATTGATTTAAAAAACTTGATTGACACTTTTGGTTATGTTGAATTGGATATGAAATATGAGGAAATGATTGTCATTCCTCATGTGGTTTGATCTTGATCCTATAGCACACATTCATTATGTTTATTAGTCGCAAGTCATAAAGAACCTAACTCACTTCGGTGAACGGAGATGGTGCGATGCAACGGCTAATGGTGTGGTGTGGTCACAGTGGTGACGTGAGTGTTGATGTACACTTAGCGAGATCATAAGTGGCGTAGTTAGACACTACGCGATGAGCTGTAGGTTAGCGTAAAATATCCCTAGTCTAGGTAGTAAACGGGGGTTTGATTTTTCGCAAATATCTCAAGCCCTCATTGAGATTTTCCAAATTTGAAAAAAGATTCGAAAAGATGAGGAAATTTCCTCAAAAAAGTCTCGAGTCCCGGAACTAGAGGACCATTATTTATAATTTTTCCAGAGGCGTGAAAATACGGCCGAAAACGGCTAGTCTGCCTGGTGGGCCGTTTCATTGCGTGACGCAATGGTGACGTTTCATTGAATGCTGATTGGGCCAGATTTTTGATTCCGACAATACGGCCTCAGCATAGTTTTAGAAAATTGGAAAACCTTTACAGTCAGTATATGAAACTGAAGAAACATCGGTTTCGGACAAAGAAATCGAAAGTAAAACCATTAAATGTTGAACAATTTTGCCAACGTTTGGAAAAATTGTTCGACATTGCGGACTATGCTGCAGTCCAAAACTTACCACAAACTGTACAACAATTTTTTACGAAGTGTCGCGAAGGGAAAAAAAGTGTTCATACACCGGAAATCCGTGTCTCTCCAGAAGAAATTTACAGAAATCAGTCTGCCAGGAAACAAGAAATTTCAAGCAAAGAAAATGGAAACAATATGGGGGAAATTGGTTAGTTCAAATATTTTAATTCTTCTGTGTAATGTAGTTGTAAAATTATTAAACTTAACAATTAAGTACTGAAAATTTTTCAATCATTGATCGAAATTTTCTACACTTATTGATAATTTTTCATTTTTAGCGCTAATTTTGATAAAATCTTTATAAAAAACAATTTTTGTCTGTGAATAATATGTTAATTATGAAAATTTTTAACCCTTTCTCAGCTATTATATTTATTCATTCAACTCTGAAATTTTTGATTTCAGGATTCAAATTGTCTCAACACTCGTCCTTCAATAGTTTCTGTAGCCAAATATCAAGTACCTGTGACTTGAAGCGAACTCGCTTCGACTTTGAAAATGAAATACCACCGCCCAAAATAAAAAAAATTGATATCTTAACCCCGGAATTAGTATCAGCACTAGATCGAACCCAAACTAGTAATAGAAACGCGATGTACGCCCGGCGAGATTGAAGTTGACCCTCCTCGCGGCCACGCGATTTGGGCTGACTCGAAGCAGTTTCGGTCGCCGGCGACGAGCTGCTTTGCAGGCTCGCCGTGATGGCTAAGTCGTCTGCTCGCTGCGTTCAACCGTTTGACAGCTCTGAATTCGTTAATGCTTTCGATAGGCGATGCAATGACTGCAACGGTTACTTTTTATTTACAGTACCGAGAGAAGTCATTTCGAAGAACAATACGAGTTGTTTTTTTTTCCCTGGAACATGAAAAGTGCTCAATACGAGCTATCTCTTCTTCTGGGATATTAGGAATAATACGGCAAAAATATTGGGCACCATCAGAGAAATAACCTCGATAAAATTTAATTCGTCGGCCCGTATGTTTACCATCGCTTTCGTTTGATTTATCTAAACTCCTGGCATTCACCTACAATATGTCAATAATCCACGAAAAAAGTTTCGTTTTTGCATGTGATAAAAATCACATGCAATGTATCGAACAGTTCAGCGTGAAATTTTTCGAGGTTATTTCTCCGATGGTGCCCAATATTTTTTCCGTATTATTCCTATTATCTCAGAAGAAGAGATAGCTCGTATTGAGCACTTTTCATGTTCCAGGGAAAAAAAAACAGCTCGTATTGTTCCTCGAAATTACTTCTCTCGGTACCGTAAATAAAAAATCCCCCCAAAGGCACCTACGGTGCAAAAAACTTCGCCAAGTACATTCAATGTTTGAAAAATTCATTAATAATAAGAAAAAAAGAATCCAAATCAATTATTGTGCCAACTGCCAAGTACATGTAACTTTGCATCGTGTAAAAATATAGAATTGGAAAGTAAATCAATGAGAATCAGAAAAAAAAAAAAATAAAATAAAATAAAATAAATGCAATTTAGAAAAAAAATCCATAAAACAAATTGGAGGTAGTGGTTCTTGGCGGGCTAATGTTATATTGCCATAAAAAAATTCTAGATTTTGTTTCCGAAAAAGCCCGCCAAGTCCCACTACCTCCAATTTGTTTTTTGGATTTTTTTTCTAAATTTCATTTATTTTATTGTATTTCTTTTTATTTATTTTCTGATTCTCATTGATTTACTTTCCAATTCTATATTTTTACACGATGCAAAGTTACATGTACTTGGCAGTTGGCACAATAATTGATTTGGATTCTTTTTTTCTTATTATTAATGAATTTTTCAAACATTGAATGTACTTGGCGAAGTTTTTTGCACCGTAGGTGCCTTTGGGGGGATCTCATAACTTTTTGTATTTTGTTGGAGAATATTGTAGTGTTAATTATGGTTTGACGGGGTAAGAAAATTTTTCGAACGGTAGCCATGAGAGCGCCATTTTTCTGGGGCCCAATGAAAAAGAGTCGCTGTGCGGTAGCGGACTCTGTAAGAAATCAGACGTGTACCGTAGTGTACCGGCTACGGTGACGCCACCTGCTAGGCGGACGGGAATTATAACCTTCTTCCTATTTGACAGGAGCTAGCTCTGACAGGAATATTACGCGAGCCGCGGCTTCCCTTCTATACCATTTACGTGAAAAGGTTTTGTTTTCAGATGACATATAGCTAGCGTACGACGATGACGGTGGTGCTTAATCGTGAAATGAGCCTAACGGTGATCAGAGAATCAGAGAATTATCATACCTCAGCTCTCCGACCACTGACGTTGTTGAAATTACGCTTGAATGAGAGCTCGTCCGCGATTCATATCGCGAAAGTGCATCCAAATTTCCCGAAATGCTTATGATTTCGGAGATACTTGATAGAACGGTTGGCCGTACAGCGCTTTCTCGATCCCCTAGCAGTAAAGATACTCGGTAGTCCGCACGTTCGTTTGAATGTACTTGGCGCGAGACTCTACCGAGTCTCTTGATAATCGTTGCAGTCATTGCATCGCCGATCGAAAGCAGCAATGAATGCAGAGCTGTCAAACAGTTGATTGCAGCGAGCAGACCACGGCAGCAGACGACTTAGCGATCACGAGAAGCGGGTTATGGAGTTAGGTAGGCAAAGAGGCTCGTCACCGGCGATCGCGGCGACAGCAGAAGCTTGTCCAATTTGACTCGACGCGCCTGGCCGCTAGGAGGGTCAACTTCAATCTCGCCGGGCGTACATCATCGCCGCCGTTATTAAAAGTTTGGGACTAGATATTGATAGATATAATGTCAGTTATTCTACCATTCGCAATGCGCGTATTTTCAAAAGGGAAGAAATTGTGGATACAATAAAAAAAAAAAAAAATTACTGAGGAATCTTTCACGGTTCACTGGGATGGAAAGGTGCTTCCTACGGGAGAAGGAACAGCAAAAGCCGAACGGCTTTCGATACTCATTTCAGGGTTAACGACTGAGAAATTTTTGAAAGCTCCATTTCTTCCTGACGGCACGGGAATCAGCCAAGCTTCAGCCATTTTTGAAACTCTCACTGAATGGAATGTATGTAATAACATTCAAGCGATGTGTTTCGATATAACTAGTTCTAATACTGGTAAGTTATTGTTGTGTTTGAATGAATTTTTACGTCAGTATTCTTCATAATCTATTCCAATCAAAGCATACAATTTCGATCCTATTGTTTAATTGCTTGATAACTGATATTTATACAATTGTACTCATGTTCTTAATATTTATTTTTTACTGACAATATTTTAAACGAATTTTCCAGAATTTATTCTTAAAGATGAGAATAAGTTTTCTGAAATTGATATTTTATTTACTGTCTTATTCATGTGGACGAATGTTGATTTATTGTTAGTCAATACTTATCATGACAGTGTTTTCTGAGTTTTAAATCAACACTTTGATTGGAATCCAATAATTGAAAAAATAATTTAAAGAAAGGATTTAAAGAAGGATTGGAACTAAAATTTAACAAAACCTCTGTGAGTCAATGCTTTGATTGGGGTGTGTACAGAGTTAAATCAATGATAATTTAATAACAATGTATTTATCAAAGATTAACTCATTGAATTAATAATCTTTTGAATTAACTGTTAAATTCAAAGTCAATTTGAAAAATTAATTAACTACATTTCTGTTTATAGGTGATATCAAAGGCGCATGCACATTATTAGAAAAAAAAATTGGTCGTGATTTATTGTATCTTGCTTGTCGCCATCATACATCTGAATTGATGTTACGAAATGTCGCAGAAGTCGCTTGGCCAGTTACAAACGGCCCGAATGTACCAATTTTCAAAAGATTTAAAGACTATTGGGAAAAAATTGATACATCTTTGTATGAAATTGGTACAAAAGATGAAAATATTGCAGTTGTCTTGAATCAAAGGAAGGAAGATATCCTCGACTTTATCGAAAATCAAGTGAAGGTATAAATGAATTTGTAAAGAATTGTATAATGTGAAAATGAGATATTTAACTTCATACAGTGATGATTAGATCTTTGAAATTATGTACCTGAGCAATTCCACGTCAAGTGGTAACGGTTTTGGACAATTTTTAACATCGATATTTTTGATCTTCATGAAACTTGACATACGTGTTATTGAAGACCCGAAAACTATAACCCTCAAACAGTTTTGCCCGAAGATCGATATTTCCAAAATGGCGGGCAATTGAAATTTTCAAATAATCACGATAATCCTTACACGTGTTTCTCATCGACTTCTCATAACTTTCGACTAGGTCAATGAAATTAGCTATATAAGTGTATCATTGGAAAGCTATTGAATCGCTCTAACATCTCTCATAGATGAATTTCGATTTCCGAGAAATTTTGATTTTTCGGATCTATACAAAATTTGAATAATGATTTTCACCGTCTTCCCCATGACGGACCAGGCTGAAAAAAATAGGGTGTCATCCTCAGTCGAGCCCCTAACCGTCTACCAATTTGCAAGATGGAGTCTCAATGGGATCGTCTGAAAATAATTTTTTTTTTTTTTTTCAATCATGCGCCTATAATGTTTAATACTTTCGTTAAACAGTTCATTATGGACTACCATGATTTCTCCAGAAGCACAACCAGAATCCAGCTCCTCTGGCATTTTGAAGTTCAATACTTTGGTGGAACCTGGAACTTCATCTATCGAATAACGAAAATCGAGTCAAAAGAAACACCAGGTGATAAAATTTCCATGCACTCAGCAAACCACTGAAAACTAAAGTTTTTCACATCACAGAAGATGAAAGGGTAAAAACGATCAGGGCGTTTCAAAAATTTCAAAAAGAGAAGTCTACAGGGCTGCTCTACTAGCGGAAGCTAAAAAATAAAATTTCTAATACCGAAAGGGATCCGGGTGTTGTAAAATAAAATTTCAAACCATTCAAACGTCAATTATTGATAGTTTATTTTCTGACTCACTGCGATACATTCACAGTGGTTTCTGCTGCTGCTAATGAATATATTTTCGCTGTCAGTGTAGTAATGTTGATTGGCATGACAGCGTGGAAAGATTTAGTGCCCCGCACCATTTTGGCTTCATCAAAACGAGCCTTCAGTAATAATTTTTCCTTTTCATACTGCGTGACGTTTTCATATTTTTAGCTTATCGGAAAATTTTTCGAGGAATTCTTGAACTGGTGCAATCAAAGTTTCGAGTGATGTGCGGTCGACAGATATCCACTGTTTGTACGTAATATTATCAATAAACTCATCATGATACACAGCTTCTAATTCTTCGACGATACAGGATATTCCCGGGCATTCTTCGCAGTCATCCAAATGACAGCTTAACGATGGCGGATTGCACATCATTCGCGATATACACGTTTGATAGGAAGTTATCGGATGCGGTGTATTCTTCGTCAACTTTATGATCTTGCCCCCTTCAATCATCAACTTGATATTTTCGTGTATCGCACAAACGCACACCGTGTGTGTTCCAGTAGCCCCCGCCAGGACACAGTGATTCGGTCGTAATTCAGCAAACTTCGAAAATCCGATTTTAGCTGTTGGAAATAAATCTCTGAATGCCTGCCACGCCTCTTCCAAATTACAAAGCACCAATCTCTTCTGCTCTTGGATCTTTTCACCATGCTTCATGATAGAGATGAAATCCCTTTTTCCGGGCATTACGCGACTAATCAGATCGGAATTGAAATGGTCAATAACTTTTTTTACAATGGATTCGTCCAGTCTTTTTCCATGTTTTGGGTCTGGTGTATTCAGCATCCCCTTCTCTGCAGCCACTTGCTTGGCGACGATAATTAATTTGTTGTGCGCGCTAAAATGATGTTGAATTTTCCGAAACGACCAGTTCGCGACAATTGTCAAAATTTGTATTTTGCGACTTCTATTGCAGGTGGTAGCATTAAATTCAGTTTTTAAAATATCTAAAACGCCTGTATCATCTAGATCCCTGTTCTCTTGATCTCTTTCGGTTGTTATTTGAAAAACTTTAGTTTTCAGTGCTTCGCTGACCGCGTGAAATTTATTTTCGGGGTATTTTTTTTGTCTTAATTTAATTTTTTGGATAGGTGAAGTTCCGACTTCTACCGAAGCTTCATTGAGCTTCGAAATGCTGCAGGATCCGGGTTGTGGTTGTGCATCCGAAGACATCGTGGTGGTCTGTGATAAACTTTCAAACGAAAGAATTTCTGGCGTACTAGAAGTTCCGCTTGATGTCGGGGCTGTATCAAGCACATCAGAACTGCACGTAGCTGACGGAATTGCGGTAACTTTTATCCGGCACGTGTTACAAATTTTTAATTTTCTCGACGCGGGAGTATCTTCCAGGCCTATCTTTTTGATAACTCCAAGAGGAACGGATCTGAGACACTTTGGATCACGTTTGGCATGGTTTGCCAATTCTAGCGGATTGAAACAACAATCGTCACGTATTTTGACGGCACTCATTGTGTGAAATCACCAAAAAAAGATTAATTAATCAGATTCAACAAACTATCAATCGAGTTACGATTAAAGTAGAATGTATTTAAAAACATATGAGACTCTGAAAAAAAAGCATTACGATGGTTGTCGGGTGACATCTATGAGACATCGATTATGTACTGCGAAATCACACGCGGGGTGACTGACGTCACGCCGACCGGTAAAGCAGAAAAAAAAAATTATTTTCAGACGATCCCATTGAGACTCCATCTTGCAAATTGGTAGACGGTTAGGGGCTCGACTGAGGATGACACCCTATTTTTTTCAGCCTGGTCCGTCATGGGGAAGACGGTGAAAATCATTATTCAAATTTTGTATAGATCCGAAAAATCAAAATTTCTCGGAAATCGAAATTCATCTATGAGAGATGTTAGAGCGAGTCAATAGCTTTCCAATGATACACTTATATAGCTAATTTCATTGACCTAGTCGAAAGTTATGAGAAGTCGATGAGAAACGCGTGTAAGGATTATCGTGATTATTTGAAAATTTCAATTGCCCGCCATTTTGGAAATATCGATCTTCGGGCAAAACTGTTTGAGAGTTATAGTTTTTGGGTCTCCAATAACACGTATGTCAAGTTTCATGAAGATCAAAAATGTAGAGGTTAAAAAGGTGTTACCACTTGACGTGGAATTGCTCACCTGCATCTTTTGACATAACCTTCTAATTTTTCAACTGATTCATTCTGGTTTGCTTGAATCATATCTTTTAGTTTGACATTTCAAGAGTACCATTTTTTTCTTGACGCCAAAATTATCATTTGTTGAAAGGTTTCGTTACTTTTTCCTTTATTTTATTAGAATCATCATCCGAGAGATGATTACAAAGAGTTTTTGGAGCTGAGCTTCATCTTTTTGGGTGGCGTCAACAGCCGTGAAGCCAAATTTAAAACTCCTCGTGCCTTTCACCACGCAAGATGGCTGTCAAAAGCTCTGTATTGTTTGAAAATATATCTGTTCCGAAAACAGTTCAAAATAACATCCAGAGAAGAACGAATTTTACGTAAAATATGTGTATTCATTGTATTATTTTATGTTAAAATATGGTTTACTGCTCCAAGTGCTATCAAAGCTCCGAACTCGGATTTACAATTGATCAAAAGTCTCATTGAATATAGACAAGTTCAGCCTGAAATTGCAAATGCAGCACTTGATAAATTGTCCAGGCATTTGTGGTATTGACATGAGCAGCTTGCTGGCTTGGCTCTTTTTGATGAAACTGTGTCAGTAGATGAAAAAACGAAAATGGTACAGAAAATGAATAGTAAAGTAGTCGTCAAAAAGTCGCCTAAACGTTACGCAGTGGCTTATGAGAAAATAGCTTCGCTATCAGAAAAAGAAATCAGTGATTTTGTAACCTCAAATTCTTTATTCATTTTTGAAAAATTTGATCTTCCTTATGAATTTTTGAATACAGAACCAAGTACGTGGGAAACAAATCAAGATTATCAAAAATGCTTTGAAACATTCAAAATGTTGAAAGTGGTTAATGATATTGCCGAAAGAGGAGTCGCACTCACTGGAAGTTTTAATGGAGGTTTGACTCATAACGAAAATAAGAGACAAAAATTTTTTCAAACTGTACAGAATCATCGCTCTCACTATAAATCGTGTGTAAAATCACAATATCTTTAACAACAAGCAATTCAATGATTGATTTCGAATTGCTATTTTCAGAAATGAAATATTGTTTTTATGGTTGTTGAATATTCGTTTTTTGTCGAATTTTTTATTTGATCAATTGTTCATGATATATTATTTATATAACTTTAAATATATTTGTATTTTAAATAGCTGAAACAGCAGAAACCTTTTTGTTTTACGTTCCTTCAAATTTGACTTCACTACTATAAATTATATTCCCACCATGTTAATGTTTACAAAGTTATATTTAGTTGAAAATATGGTGATATAATATAAAAAATCAATAATTTGGAATGTTTGTTTCAATAAACCATACAAATTTTACATCACAAGTAAGTTAAAGTTCAATATCTCGAGAAATATTGATCGGAGCATTTAGACGTCAAGAACCTTTTTTGTAGAAAATGACATTTCCAACCAAGTTTTCCTTTGGATTTTTTCAGTAAAGTTGACCATTTCGGAGATAATAGCGAAAAAACGAGAATTTTTGGTAAAAATCAACTTTAATGGCCCGTACCATCTCACCTGCAGGAGTTGCATTTTTGCCGTCCAGGACACTTTTAAACATCGTTCAATTCCGCGTAAATTTAGACCAAAATCGATATGATATCATAAAATGCCGCAGAGTTATAGAACTTTGAAAAAAAAAACGGTTGAACTTACGTGTATTTTACATGGAAAATCTTTCCATGCTCTGGGAAAGTGGTTAGAATCAATTTTAAGGGCTGCAATTCTGAGGGTATTTCTTGTTCGACATATTGAACCAAATTTCAGGTGGGGACTGAGAAAAAAAAATAAGTCGAAAAAAAGAATCGCCCTAATATACATATATACATACAATTCAGTTACAAATTTTTTTTCGTGCCGAGAGGACACATTAAAAGTAAAATAAACAGCCGTACAAGTGAAAGTGGTGCGTTCCCGTACCCAGGACGACGACAAAGGTCCATCGCGAGAGCGGTGCCGCTCTCCAGATCCGGCCGTCACGGTACTGTGTTTTGGTTTTTGGAAATTCCTATTCTTCATCTCAACTGAGATATAATCTTGTTGTAATCGCTGTTTGTAGTAATTTAGTCAAAGTAGCCGCAATAGAGATTATTTGGTTCCTATTCTAAATTCTAGGGGCATCATTTAATGTAGTGCGTTGTCTTTTATCATTAAACGCTATTGGGTAGTACCCGCTATTTTCTATTCATTGGACCTAGAACCGCCTTAGTCCGAAAACAAAAATTACAAAAAGAGCCTCCACCAAGAGGATAGTCGTGCGGACCTGTATAGGTCTGACAAGAGGGGATCCACTACCAAAAGGGGCTCGCTCCGGAGCGGGTGAGTATTTTCCTTTTTAATAATTTCTTCGTTTTTATTTGTGGTGTCACGCGGGGAACTAGCCGTTCGACCGCCCGTACAGAACATATGCATATCTGTCGCAAAAAAAAATTCAAAGGTATAAAGAGAAAGAAATTTTGCTGATGGGCATAAATTGTAGGATTCAAGAATTGATGCAATACTCACCATCGATTGACACAGCCATGACTATTCACACACACGCACAAACTTTCAATTTTAAACTTCAACGCAAAACCTCTAAAACGTAATTCCGTACTGGAGCTCGGTAAAACTGTTTCTATCATTATGGGGCTTGCTCACCATATTTAGCAGCCCACCCCCCACCATCAGCAGAATTCTTTTGGTTTAGGTGGTAAGATTTTGCTGCAACTATTGTTAAATTTGAAAAATTTCTGACCAGAACTTGGAAGAGAACAACCAATGGTGCATGGGCCATCCTTTGTAGGTGGGGTGTGAAAGTCTTAGATGATCCATACATACATACTAGTGTTGATGCGATTCACTTACTAATGATAGAGAGTAATAGCGAAATGGGTGATGATGATGACGATGAGTTAGATAATTTTGAGTCAAGATTCCATTTTGCTTGGATTAAAAATCTTTCGCGTTTGCTTGGTAAACAAATATCAAATCACAACGGCCGCAGTTTTTGTGTGATAGATGCTTGTGTCATTATGGTACACAGAGCATCTATGAAAATCATAGGCAGGATTGTGTGCGATTAAATAAGGTGAGGATGGACTTGCCGAAAAAGAAAAACTTGGAATTTTCAAATCATTAAAATAGAGGGGTCGTACCGTTTGTTGTTTACGCAGATCTCGAATGCATGTTGAGGCCAGATATACACGACTCTCAAGAGCATATTCCACATAGTGCGGCATACTATGTTCACTGCTCTTATGATGATACATTATCGGAGTATAATAATGAGCGGGGGCCGCATTGCATTGAATGGTTCATACCGCAGCTTCGTGAATTATCAATCCAAGTTGAGTCATATATGAAAAATATCATTCCAATGGAAGATCTAACTCAAACTCAGCGTGATCGCCACATACGTGCTAAAAACTGTTATATCTGCGAAAAACCGTTTGCACCGGATGAAAAGAAATGTGATCACTGCCATTTTACAGGAAAATATCGTGGTGCTGCTCATAATAGTTGTAATTTGAATTTTAAAAATACACACGCGATTCCTGTGGTATTTCATAATTTGTCCGGTTATGATTCACACTTCTTGATCAAATCGCTAGCTTCAACTTTTCCAGGCGAAATTACACTGCTGCCAGTTATTAAGGAAAAGTACATATCATTCACCAAGAAGGTTGGTGGTACCATGAGGAACTTAAGATTTATAGATTCAGCACGATTCATGGCAAGTAGTATCGAAAAACTGGCATCATACGTTGATTGTACAAACAAAAAAATTACTCGCAAATTTTATAAAGATTGTGAGAAATTCGATTTAGTGATTCGTAAAGGTGTTTTCCCATATGAGTACATCGATTGTTGGGAAAAACTCGATGAATCAAAGTTACCCAATAGACAAGACTTTTATTCACAACTGACCGATGAGGATTATGAGCATGCAAAAAATGTTCGGAATAAATTTAACTTGACACCGTTGGGGGGGTATTCCGATTTATATTCAAAAACCGACGTGTTGTTATTGGCTGATATATTTGAGAACTCTCGCGATAGTTGCTTCAAAACATATGACTTAGATCCGTTACATTACTATACAGCACCGGGGCTTGCTTTTTTGAGAAGGAACCTTCTCCTGTTGGAATCTAGTTGACGGATGTTGGTGGAGTCAATGAATTCAAATTATAGAAATAAGATCAGGGTCAATATGGGAAATCTAATATATCAGTAATCGATAAAGAAGGGTTCAGTTTTGGAAGTTCTGAGTTGTAAAAAAATGTTGAAAATTGTTTTCTTTTAATGTTGTCGTTACAATTGTTAAAAGAGTTTTTTGTTCATTGCAAATCAAACTATCAAAGAATAAGTATCTAATAAAATTTCTTAGGGGAATTTATTATATCTGAATTGTGTCCAATTATTTCTCTGAATCATAAATTAATTCTTATGATAATCAGCAAAAATGAGCGGAGGGATTTTTAAAATTGCCAGTTTTAAAATTAATTCTTTAAAACCGGAAATCCTTGAAATAGTGAATTCTCTGCAATCCCCAAAGGATCTAAAAAAGATAATCATATTTAAATTACATTTTTTTGAATTCACCATAACTTTTAGAAAAATAAACAATCAACTAGAAAAGAACTAATCTACATCTTATGATAAGAACAAACAACCATAAAGAAAATTATTAATCTCAAAAAAATTATAATTACCTCCGTACGAAAGGAAATTCGAAGTTCTGGGCTGAAAATAAAACGAATTTAAAATTATTCAGAAGTTAAAACACTATAACCATAGATATATTGAACTAGATCGGACAAGATGGCGTCGAATTTTAGTGTCGCGAGATGAATGTAGGTGACGCGCTCGGCGAAAATCTCTTTTTTGAGGATTTCGCTTCAGGACGCTGTTTTACTTACAAAATGACCTGATACCCCATGAGTCGTGCGACTCCGAAAATGATTTGCTAGACAGGTCGATAAAAGAATTTAATGAAACTGTTCAACTTGACCGACAGATATGTGACCAAGCGAAATTAGCCGTGTTATACACGGCATCCATAAATTTTCAACGTTAGGTACACTTGGCGAGATCATAAGTGGCGTAGTTAGACACTACGCGATGGGCTTTAGGATGGCGTAAAATATCCCTAGTCTAAGCAGCAAACGGGGGTTTGATTTTTCGCAAATATCTCGAGAACTGATTGAGATTTTCGAAATTTTAAAAAAGATTCGAAAAGAGGAGGAAATTTCCTCAAAAAAGTCTCGACTCCCGGAACTAGACGACCATTATTTATAATCTTTCTAGAAGCGTGAAAACATGGCCGAAAACGGCTAGTCTGGCTCGTGGACCGTTTCATTGCATGACGCGCGCAAGCCAGACTAGCTGTTTTCGGCCATATTTTCACGCTTCTATGAAGATTATAAATAATGGTCGTCTAGTTCCGGGAGTCGAGACTTTTTTGAGGAAATTTCCTCCTCTTTTCGAATCTTTTTTAAAATTTCGAAAATCTCAATCAGTTCTCGAGATATTTGCGAAAAATCAAACCCCCGTTTGCTGCCTAGACCAGGGATATTTTACGCCAACCTACAGCTCATCGCGTAGTGTCTAACTACTTCAGTTATGATCTCGCCAAGTGTACATACATGGCTGCTATACCCGTGATAAATTATTCCAGTAATATCTCAACATACAGAATACGAACTCCAAGAATGCACGAATGCACGGCATGGTGAATTGTATTTTCCATGTACAGGATGATTTTTTTGAAGTGTGACAACATAGATATATGGTGACAAGCACTTCTCTGAAAACCCGAGGAATTTTTTGGAACAAATCTTTGGAACAAAAGTTGCAGAATTATAAAAGGATAATTCAATATTGCATGATAATACATAATACCATGAATTTGAAAATTTATCTGTGTTGTATCGTAGATATATTGGATTTGATTTAATTTCAAAATTTATAAAGTTTTTTATTGCCCACGCTTTATTTCTAATCTTTAGTATATCGACTTCAAAAACAAAAGATTAAAAATTTGTTGATATTTAGATTTAAAGGTCGCTCGAAAACATTTTAAGCACTTTACTTTGAAAGTTGAAAAATTTTGAGCAGCTCTTAGAAATCAAAATATCGACCCGATATTCGCAGAATCTCTATATCATTTTCTACCTAGAAAATAAAAGAATTACGAGAACAAGAAACAAAAAAAAAAATTCAATTTTTGACGATTTTGGAAATTTTTGAAAATCTTGAGTGACCCCTAAACATTTCTTGTTTGAGCTGATCTTTAGAGGGGCTCTTGAAACATGTTGAACTATTATATATTTTCATTGAAGCAGAAAAAAAATATTCGTTCCTCTTCAGCCAGGGTGATCCATATGGTTGATCGATTTCTAATTGCAAAAAAAATATTTCAGAAAATTTTAAATTTTAAACCCAGAATTGGAATACATATACTTAGAATATATATTAAATATACCCCCCTTGTTGAATGAAATCACCACACTAAATCTATGACCTCACTGACAATTGCTCAATGAAACCGGTGACCAAAATTACAAGTTTTTTCATCTATAATTAGTTGAAAAAAACAAAATGATCTCTCGAGAGTGCGAATTTATAAATTGCTACGGGATTTTTAATGGCTTAAACTACTAATGTCCACTATTTACAAAAAGACAATGATAGGTATTCATAATTCAGACATCATTTACGTTTGAACTACTATCGTACTATCTTTATGGTGGAAGGAAACAAACGAATACAAGCAATATATTTATTTGGAGTAATTTATTTTTGAAACTGAAATGAAGGGGGCGGGGGGCAGCGTCGCGGCCCGCCATCAACCATTATTACTTTATTTGTAATAATGGTTGATGACGGGAGCCGCACCCCTCCCCTTGCCGCGGCGTCGGTTATTTTTTTTTTTGTTCTTTTTCGGCTGGGGCTGCGGTGGCTGCTGCTGCTGGGGCAGCGGTGGCTGCTGCTGGGGCCGCTCTTGCAGCACCGTCACCGCAGCCTTCAGTGCCGCCAGCTCATCCAGTATCTGTGCCACCACATTCTGTAAATGATCATAAATATGAGCTATAATTTGAAGTATGGATAACACCGAAATCAAAAACTTTCGCTTGTACAACATCTTTGTACTCCGACATTCTGCTCCGGTCCTTTCCAACAAATTTCGAATTTCAATAGTTTTATTGACTTGGACTAGTTTTTTAATCCAGAGTATGCTCTATGGTATATTGGAATCTTTACTAATCATAGTGTTGTGAAATATGACATATTGATCAGAACTGTTAGTAGCACATGAATTTTGTCAGTACACTTCAATATACATATATATATATATTTGTGTCAGGTTTGTGTGATAAAAAATACTAAGACTTTTCATGTACAAAAAATATATTAAAGAAAGGAGCGTAGTGGTTGCGGATAAAATTCTTCCTCCGACAATAGATAAATCCTACTTGTGGCGATCAAACCGACAATTTCTCTGTGCTACGAATCAAATGCCTGATCAAAGAAATTTAAACAGATTGGGCGATGGATTACACTCAGTACGTCAAGTCACTCGACACAATAGTTTTTCATCATAAGGGTAACTACTAAACTTGTTGGGAAAAAAAAATTTAGCACCTTTTCAAAAATGAATTCATGATTGAAGTGTTGAATTGGATACGGTATAAAACTAAAATGAGTGTATGAACATTCAAGATCTGTTACTTACGTTCGGGATTAGCACATGCTGAGGGGATGCCTCCCTCTGCCTCGGAGGCTGGCGCTGCTGCGGGGAGGGGGGGGGGGGGGAGATTCCCTCGCCCCCCCAGCTACCGCCGAATAACTGCGGCGTTGCGCGCTTTCTTTATCTTTATAAACAACAAAATGTTACATTAATGCCAAAATTATTCATTTGGAAGAGGAATATCCTACCACGTTAAATATATAAAGGATATATCCATGCTACAATAGAAATATTGAATATATTTGTTCAATATATCTATGATGCTACCTCGAATGGTAACATGTGCTACCACGCCACCATAAAGGCGGGAAGACAGTTCACAATATATTTGATCGGTTAAATTGGGTACAGTAAATTTTAATCAACAGAGTAGAACTCATGAGAGAATTTAAGAAGAAAAAATTGCAGATACTAGCATGGTTTTTGCAAGTTTCGAACTATCCCGGTGAGGGTTGAAATATGTGTTATTTTTGTATTTATATTCCAAATAAGACATTACAATGTATTTCTGAACTTCAAATGTTAAATATCTAGCGTAATAATGAGAATTTCAGTTGGATGTGTGGCAAAAACAAAATCAGTTAAACAAGCAGTACTCACCGGCCATGTCTAGTGTTCATGGAAGACTGATGAAATCGGTTAGTTGTTGCACTGCGTCGGCGGCGTGATTCGAAATCGCCTCAGTGCTACCACCTTAATATTTGACGCCGCCCATTTCAGCGACTGTAGCGCGTCATTCACCAGAATTACCCACGCCAAAATACAGTTGGTATCACCATTTGGTATCACTCTCAAGCGCCAACTTCGGCCGATTTCAAATGTGCGCATGCGCGAGCTTTACCGCGCTCCTACTTTACACAATCGCAACCACATTTCTCTTTTTCGGAAAAGAGGAATGAAGAATCCGCATATTCAACATCGTTTTCTCCAAGATTTATGTTGAAGTTTTTTAATATGCTACGCTGGACATTGCACAGTGCCGTTTCTAAATTTGTGCATATTTTAGTGCGAATTTTGATTCGCCGTTATTGATGTGTCTAGTACATCCGTGCTTACCGCAGTGAGAATTGAATTTTGTTTGGGACTCACGTCTCTTTAATTGTAACGAGTTAGCTACTGTTCAGTCTTCGTTGAGATCGCGGAGGCAGTGGATGTTCCGTACAAAATAGACCGAACAAAAAAACCACGTGCAAGAAAGTGACTACGTCATGACGACCCTCACCAAGGATGTGTGTTTTTATAAAAACTGCACATCGAGCCGAAATAAAGAGGGTATTACGCTATTCTGCTTCCCGAATACCAAGGATCCAAGATACGAAAAGTGGATCCGAAATGCAGGTAGGTACCTAAAAATTTGTTCTACTTTTTGGTATACAATTTGCAGACGTACCGAACGTATTGCTTTTCGCTATAATTAAATCACAACAGTTATCACTTCGAGTACCACTCGTGCAGCGTACAATTGTAACTATTTTCTACATATTCCACGTTTTTATCAAAGATGGGCTAGCGTTGCAAGAAACAAGTGCGCCGCAACATTCATTTTTCCCTACGTCGATCGTTGCGAACAACTTTGTAAACATCTAAGGAGCCGGCTTGCAAGTCAGATCAAGTAGATTTGCATTTATTGTGCAAAAAATTTCGAAGCTGGTAAAGATTATGAAACAAACATTAATATGGATAGTTCAATTATTCTGAGATTCTTCCATAATATCCGGGTCCTCGAATTCTGGAAAAAATATTTCTGCATTTCGCATCAAATGTTAGTAAATGAAATTTTTTTTTTTATCTTCATCACGAAGCCCTCGAGATCTTCATTTTTCTCAATCGCATATATGATATTTAATAGTTATCATATTCACTAAATCCAATTGATGATTACTACTAGAAGTTCATAGAAACGATTGTTTTTCCGTTCGTTACAATGACCAAAAGTAATAGAAATATTTATTTTCCGTAGTCGCTCAACAGATGTTATTTTTTCGATTTTTCATGATCGAAAATAGGGTGGGCCCTACTTTAAAATAATTCTGCAACGAGTATTTATTTTTCGTTCGAAATTAGTCTTTGATGGCAATAACAATACATTTTTGATGAAACTCATGTGTCGCTGATAAAATTCATCCGTTATGCAACAAAGGTGGGATATTAAAGTATAAATATCAGGGTGGGTCTAAAAATTTTTTTTTTTCTATTTCTCAGCTTGGGGGTAGGATTTGCAGCTTTGAAAAAACAAAATTTTTGCTAAAACAATTTATTTTTATAATTAAAAATATGAAGTTGAATGTACAATATGACTTGTCAGCTTTAAAAATTTACATTTTGTTTTTAGAAATTTTTTTTTTTTCTACGAACTACAAATCCTACCCCAAGCTAAGAAAAGAGAAGAGAATTTTCTTCAGACCCACCCTAATGAATATTATACGCAGGAGAAAAAAATGCCAACTTGATGACACCATTTCGTTTTGAGTTGTACTGGATCTTTACCTAATTGAATTTTTTTTAAATTACATAGGACGCGAAAAAGAGGCGACGCAATATGTCAACTTGAAACACCACCGACTGTGCTCGCTCCATTTTTCATCGGAGGGCCTTCTGACGCCGAAGCGGGACAAGTTGACGAGGCAAGCCATCCCCATAGACTATCGTACCGCAGGGACCCACAGTGAAATGGAGGGTTTCATGATAGTCGAGTTTTGCGGACTTACGGTACCATCACAGGGGTACCTTCAGCCGAGCCGGTGCCGGATTGCCATTATCCCTATAGGTCTCCCCGAGCTGCAAGTCCGACGACTTCGAGCGCAGATCCTAACGAGGATGAGACTGATCGCCTACGGTCTGAAAACGAGAGCTTGCGCAGTATCATGCAAAAAAATGGAACTGCAAGTAAGTCGCTCTACCATCACCACTTCAAAAGTTTCAGGTGAATCGGTGGATTCGAGCGAACCGAGGCCCTCCACTTCAATCGACATCAGTGGGGTGAAGTCGGAAGTCAGTCGCACGATGATCAACATGCAGTTGCGTCCTGACAACACCACCATGGCTTTCCCTGAGAATCAGCGAGATCTCGCCATGAAGATGCACTATTATTCCGCATCGGGGTACGAAAAGTTGCGTCAAATGGGACTGAAGTTGCCGGCAGAGAGGACGGTCCGCAGATGGATTGCAGAGACCGAAGTCAACGTGGGGTTCTGTGAGCACGTATTCACAGCGTTGAAGCAGGCCATGCAAGACATCCCTCCCGAAGAGAGGTGTTGCGCGCTCAAGTGGGATGAGATGTCCCTCATGGAACGGGAGGAGTATGACGCGAAGAACGACGTCATCGAAGGCTTTGAAGACCTCGGACCTCTTGGCAGAACTGAGCGACGCGCCAATCACGCCTTCGTGTTCTGCTTGAATGGACTGCATTCGGGCAACCAATGGCGAACGATGTTGGCGTATCTTCTGCCATGCAACAACGTGTCGGGCTTAGACATTGTCCGATTGGTGAGGCAATGCATCGACAAAATCAACGACGCTGGAGCCGACCTGAAGATGACAGTCTGTGACCAGGGAACGAGTAACGGCAAAGCGTATTCCGAATTGGGAGTGCGCGAGGACCAGCCTTACTTCTTCCACAAAGAAAAAAAAATCATCGCGCTCTTCGACTTTCCGCACGCGATAAAGAACGTTCTAGGATTGTTTCGTAAGTGGGGTAAGATCAGTGCAGCAGAAAAGGTTGCTGCATATTCCGATTTTACTAATATATTCCGTAGCGATCTCGGATGCGAAACGTCTAATCTTTTAGGTCATATTACGGAAGCTCATATGTGGCCTAACGCTTTCGAACGTATGAATGTCTCTCGAGCTTTTCAGGTTTTCAGCAAGCGATTCGCTTCCACGATGAGATCGCTGCATCATTCGGGAGCTGTGAGATCAGAAACAATTCCTGAGACCGCAAGATTTTGCCGAAGTATGGACAAAATCATAGATGCTTGCAACAGTTCAAGCATCTTCAATGTGAACCCCGCAAAGAGACCTTTGAGCGAGGAGAACCCACAGGTGGTGGAAATACTCGTGGATTTCCTATCTTGGGCACCGTCCATGAAAGTGTGCGCTAAGGGCAGATCGAAGCGACCTGCATCATTCGTAAGAATAGTGCAAACTGTTCGCGGTATCCTTATTCTTTATTGCCATCTGCGAGAGCAATTCCCAGAATTTAAGTTATGTACAGCATTATGTAACCAGGATTCAGTGGAACAACTCTTTTCCAGATTCCGAGGACGTGGTGGCTTTAATCCAAACCCGACGTGCAGAATGTTCCGGTTCACCGCACGTCACTTGATATCGGTCTGCAACATTATTTCGTCCAAGCGGGGTAATGTCGTCTGCGCCAACCTACCATACTTGGCTGTTGTGTTCCGAATGAAGAACCGCAGATAGCCGGTGATCTTACGGATCGGCAATACGAAGCCGGTGTAACTGCCGTCGAATTCTTCGAAGATGGGGAATTCGCACCAGTTGTTGACGACGAGAACGACGAACTTCTTGATGCACGGAGTGAAAGCGACAGTGACAGCGAGGTTGACGATTATGACGACCTCGACTTAGCGTCACGCATACGCATCTTCCGACCCGCAGCAGCTCCTGTAAGTCCAAGATCGTACGAGGCTAACGCTATAGCTTTTTTCGCTGGCTATACGGTCAGCAAGTTGTCCAAGGTGCATCCTTGTGACCGCTGTCAGGATATTATGGCCAAAAAGGTATCTGATACGGTCAATGCTAATGAAAGGTATACAGTATGCCGAGAATACGTAAGTGACCACACGTATCTAGTTACGTCATTAAAAAGACCAACTGACAGGTACCATAAGATTGTCGAAGCTCAACTTCAGTCTTTTCTTTCAGTTTTCATCCAGCATAAGCACAAGGGTGGCATACTGAAGGTGCTCGTTGCTCACGCGATTGATGCAACGACCACAATTGACACGCAGTGGTTCGACGAGTCTGATCCTTGCAACAGCCATAGGATCTTCGCCGTACGGTTCATGTTGAGGGTGAAACTTCAACGTCATTGCCAGCTTGACAACCGAGCTGCCAAATCGAGAAGCCAAGAGAAGCGTCGTGCCACTGCGGCGAAACGAAATGCTTTCAAGCCAGCCAGGAAGATGCGAAATATCCTCCATACCTAAGGTTGATACGTACACTTGGCGCTTTTGTCGAGTACACGTAGTCGATAACCGTACGTACGTACACTTGGCGAGATCATAACTGAAGTAGTTAGACACTACGCGATGAACTGTAGGTTGGCGTAAAATATCCCTAGTCTAGGCAGCAAATAGGGGTTTGATTTTTGACAAATATCTCGAGAACTGATTGAGATTTTCGAAATTTTGAAAAAGATTCGAAAAGAGGAGGAAATTTCCTAAAAAAAAGTCTCAACTCCCGGAACTAGAGGACCATTATTTATAATTTTTCTAGACGCGTGAAAATACGGCCGAAAACGGCTAGTCTGGCTTGCGCGCGTCATGCAATGAAACGGCCCACGAGCCAGACTAGCCGTTTTCGGCCGTATTTTCACGCTTTTGGAAAGATTATAAATAATGGACCTCTAGTTCCGGGAGTCGAGACTTTTTTGAGGACATTTCCTCCTCTTTTCGAATCTTTTTTAAAATTTTGAAAATCTCAATTAGTTCTCGAGATATTTGCGAAAAATCAAACCCCCGTTTGCTGCCTAGACTAGGGATATTTTACGCCAACCTGCAGCTCATCGCGTAGTGTCTAACTACTTCAGTTATGATCTCGCCAAGTGTACATGTGATACAAACGCTTGTCACGTAATTCAAATAACTCTGTTGATTACAGCTTGATCATCAGTGACGTTTTTGATATTCACGTTGCAAATGATGAAATATTGACGGGTGGAGTAAATATTTTCACACAATATTACCATAACATTACTTGGAGAACTATGATGAATAGAAAGTGCCTATGGGTTTTCTAGATATTTTGAGATGAATGTAAAAAAGTATCGTGAAGTCGCCATTTTTTTGCAATTAATTATGTGATATCGGTATATTAATAATATGAACGTATTTATATATTATTATCGTTACATAATTATATATTTATACGAAAATATTAATATCTTACTATTATTACACAATTATATGTGAAAAGGGAACGTTGAATTCATAGCCGTCCCGATCCTACCGAGAGTTCAGGGTGAGCTGCTCGTACAGTTTTATATTGCAGGGAATAATACCCATGTGTAAAACAAAGCTGTGAATTCGGCAGAAGTTCTCGAGCGACTTCGCGGTATGAAAAAGGCGGTCGACTTACACTCTCTTCATAAGAAAGCATTTAGTGTGATAACGATCCATTTGGAGTAATCCAAATGTTGAACTCCCTGTATACGGCTATTCTGTTGGGAATAGTTCACCGTGTTCTCTCTGGTAGGATTGGGACATTGTTGATCGACGCACGTTCATCTCATGTTCTTGTGATCGGTTTATTAGACCGTTCACTGTAACAATGGTTTTCAGTATTTGGTTGGTCCGCCGTCATCTTGCAACTCGAAGACTTTCCGCACGTCGAAAGCGAAAAAACGGGGGCAGACCGGGAAAAGTGGACTCCATTTTACTCCCGTCTCCTCCATGAAATTTCTGATACAATTGTTCATGTTTTTTTCCTTTGAACGAGCATACAGATTGTGCGTGCAATCGATACGTGTTTGCCTTTGATCTGGCGATACTTATAAAATGTCAGACAGTCGTAAATGTGTATCGAGTGTTGCGTAACGTTTACTATCCAATCTAGGATTTCATAGGATTCAGAATACTTCGATGAATCCCAGTCTCACGGTTGAACTTCGTTCCCTAATATCGATACAATGATTATAAAACATGCGATTACTACTAATTCAAATTTTCGACTTTCAGATTCGGCGAACTGGAGTTCATCGTCGCTGCTGGACGAAATCAATGGATCGTAGTGTATTATACCTACAAATAGAATCTTTTATTCATCGAAATATCACTCATTGTCTGTATTTATATTTCAGTATTCGCGGCTTCAATAAAATAATTTTTGATTTTAAAATTGATGTCTGGCCTTTTTTTATCCAACTCCGATTTAATTTCAATCATTAAATGTACCATAAATTTAACTCTGACCTTCAATCATTTTCGAACCTGTAGACTTATCAAAAAATGATAGATACCTTGTTCCTAGGGCCATCTAGGGCGTTCAATTCCCTACAAAAATATGTCCCGGATCTATGCTTAGAGCCATTTATAGCAATATAACATATTTATGCTTATAGGATCACTCTCATGCCTATCTGTCACAGTTAATTTTTTTCAATCTAATGGATAAAACATTTTGTTTGGTACACATGCATGTAGAGTTAGATGACCCAATCACGGACTTATAGCCTAAATAAGCGAATTCCGATTTTGGGGAGTTAAGTTAGAGGAGTCACTTAGAAAATTGAAAAATTTGTTTTTTTCAGATGCATTATGTGACACATCAAATGAACGGGCTCGTTTTAAGAAAACACAAATATATTTTCCTTTATAATTATGAAATATATATAGTGTAGAAGAAATCGAAGAAAATATGATTCCATGATTTCACGGAAAACGAAATGGATACGGAATTCGCCCCACGCGAGTTCGGCTCGCATTTTTTTTTAATACGCCGAACAAATCCATCAATCCACAGCTATTTTTTTTTAGATTCTGAAGGTTAGGTTTTTTATTAAAAACGAAAATGGTATAAACACTACCTAACTTTATGAAACGCTATGAAATATTATAGAAATGGAAATACCATAGATCTTTCGACAGATCGTCAGCTGGCCAACTACATTATATACTGGAACAACAATTTTCCCAACATATAATCATAGATATATTCATATATTAATATCTATGATATAATATGATATAATATATTTACGGATATCATGTTCAATATATCTATGATATTATCAATTTGTACTAAAATCATTCGAGTGGATTATATTTTATATCGCGTCACCGTGTATATTCGTAATTTGGCCACGAGGTATTTTCGGTCAGCGAATGAATTTGACGATTATACCTACACATCGGTTGTGCGGTTGGCCGACAATTTTCGCGATATCGATGAATAGCCTGCTTTACCATAAAACATAGATGGCGCCCTAGGCTGGGGCTCTTATTTTGTGACATACTACCATATGACTCTGACTTTTCGCAACTTGTCCGATCTAGTTCAATATATCTATGGTTGTAGGATTTCCTACTCTCCGCCTAGAGTTCGCCCGGGATTTCTAGACAATTTATTGGTGCAGAAGTGGCTGGTGCTCGGGTGCCCAGTTCGATGCAGGGTGTCGTAGTGACGTCACTAGCGATTTTCCAGGTTCTAGATTGAAGCATAAATCAACATAAAGATGGAGTAAAAATAGACGGGGGTACACCCTCTACTACTTGCGAAGCATAGGTATATATATATATGCCAATATCGAAAGTTGCAGAAAAGAAAATAGAAGATATATACCATAGATATAAGCTATATAGAAGAGGAAATAGAACTGTCTATATCGTTGAATCAGAAATATTTTCTACGGGAAGCGATAATTCTGGGCTCAATTCCCTTCCCATTCGAATTTCGAGAGGGGCGATCAACCCTTTTCAATATTAATATACAATTCGGAAGGCTTTTTTTAATCCCATTAATAGCTTATCAAGAGACTCGGTAGAGTCTCGCGCCAAGTACATTAAAAGCGAACGGGACGACACAGAGTATCAAGAGACTCGGTAGAGTCTCGCGCCAAGTACATTAAAAGCGAACGGGACGACACAGAGTATATTTACTGCTACGGGAGCTCGAACGCGGAGTGGGGACTTTTATTTACACAAATATCTCCTAAATTATTAGCATTCCGGGAAATTTGGATGCACTTTTGTGATATAAATCGAGGAAGAGCTTTCATTTGAGCCTAATTTCAATTGAATCGATGGTCGGGAAGCTGAGATATGATAATTCTGCTACCCGTTTGCCGTCGTTTCGACGAATATTTTTTAAGCACCAACGTCGTCGTCATGATACCCTAACCGCTGCCAATATGAATGGGTAGAAAGGATCGTTACATTATTAGAATATATTTTTTGGACCGAACCCTGCGGAACGTGAGTTCTTATGTAGCGCCCGTAGATGGCAATAGGCAGCGACCACCATTACCGTATCCTAAGTCTATGTCTGCAGCCGTCACCGGGCGGGACGCCGTTTTTTCGAATCGCCATTCTCCCGTCCGTCATCCCGATGATGAACGAACGTAACCAACAAATTCAAGCGCTGTGTGGTCATATATGAGCTGTCATATCACCCGATTGAGACTTCTGAATCCGTTTGCTCAAATGTTATATTTGTCTACGGGTATGTAACAAGTATCAAATCGTCAGAAGATTTGATATAATCAACAATCCGTCCGTTGCGTTAATCGTCGATTTGACGCAACAATGATAGAGCAAATCTAATCAGGGAAATACAATCCGTGTTGGCGTTCCGAAAACATTATTGTTTCATTTAATGCAGTATGCAGAGTAAAAAATAATGCAGGAACGAATTGTTGACAATAATTTTTGATCTAATGGATTATAGATTGTGCGACATGGAGTTTGGTCGAAGAAATTAAGGTAAGTGAAGTGCAAGCTTGCTGAAAAAATCCGTTACTTCGTCCAGTGCAGACTAAAAAATATCGGATCAAGTATTTTAATAATAATCAGCAGGTAAAACAGTTCTTAGATGTTGAAATTTCCTATCTGAAAGCAGCTAGTTCTGGTGGTTACGTGCAGATGTACCTACAAGAGTCACTCATTTCAGCTATGTTGTAGAAAAGAAGGTGCAACATAATGAGAACCAATGTTTCATATCAAAATACAAAATGTACAAAATAGGCGTTGGGAGTGTGACTAGCCACGTTTTAGCGACGATAGGTGTATTCCATCTTAAAACAATGACTGTTCAGACTTGAGGTTCCATTGAAGTATGAAGTACCTGTTATAATGGTTTGTCCTTTTGACACTCTTAATTATAATGATAAAACAAATAAAACGGTTATATTTGTACATACCTATATTCTTTGAAAAAATAAACAAAAAAAATATAATATCAAGCAATACATTGTGTGAAATAACATAGAAGAGTACATAATTGACAAAAGAGCATAAACGGTTTAAAATACCTGACTTTAACATAACATAATGAACAAATAATGCTAAGATACTGAATAAAATTGTAAAAATTAAAACAAATGAGTTTAAAACAGAGCACAGAAAACGTATCATAAAATTCAAAGGTGGGTGAAATGTTCGCAGGGTGGATGTTTCTGCAATTGGCTTACGGATTGTGAATAAAATGTACAAGTTGTCAAACAATATATAAAAATGAAAGCACCACTTCTATTCTAATCACTCAGTACTCTCCTGAACTCGTTGGCCTACCGACTCTTACACCTCTAATTTCTTGGTGTCTCTTGTGTTGTCTCTTTTGTTTTTTATCCACCTCTTATCGATTCTGTGCCCATTATCTATCACGTCACACTGTACTTTCATTATTGTATAATCCATACGTCTGTGATATTTGTTGCTGAAATGTCGAAATAGCAAAAAATGTAATTAATTGAAATATTCTATACATATTACTATTTTAATATAAATTGATATAATAAACGTTTGACGATACATCTTTCATGATCTTCTCTTCCCTCTTTTCTATACAGATCTCGTAGAAATTCATGTGGATTTCACAATTTTCTTAGTGTCGTATCATCTCATAATTCTTGCGATCGAGAATTATGATTAAAAATCCAACCGTCGCTTTTGTAGCTATGTAGGGATATCGACGATATTGTTGAGTCATATTTTCGCATTTAAAATTAAGTGCAATCGAATGCTCTATGTAACCTATGTAACTATGTAACCTCGAATCCAGCGATCGTCTGTCGCCATGTTTGATCGCGTGACAGCTGTAGTCGGGGTCAAGTTGGTATCAGTGCGAGTTGACAGCAAATATCGCAGGGCTAGCTAGTGTACTCAACAATGGTTAACAGATGGCGATTTGAAATATCATCATTTAATCATCATCGAATTAAGCTGATCATGCTAGACCGAAAAAAAACTTGGTTTTCATCTTTTATCATAGGTTACTCAATGGGTTGAATTTTCATAATTGCATATGTGATTATTATATAATTATACACATTCATAATCATATACCTGCAGCCCAGTAAACCAAAACAAATTCGGAACGATTTCGAAATAATTTATTGCGCCATTATCCAATTCAGTTTTGCCCGAAACTTGAATAATGCATCACATATATTTCTATTCTCTTTTCGTTCAAATTCTATATTCCATCGAATGTATTTCATCAATTAATTGGCGTAATTGTAATGGTTGATTAATACAACACCCTGTTTGAAGTGGATTGTATTATCACTTAGACAGTGTGTTCGGTTTGGCTGCTTCTTCGACGATTCGACGGAAGTTGTCATTTGCTCGTCTTGGTGATTTCTGTCGAAATGTACCTGATGATTCAATTGACCAATTTTATCGAAATTATAACTCCCGTTGGGAAGCTTTGCAGAGCGCAAAAAAAATGAAACTTTTCATATACGTGAGGTTTTACGCGAGGTTTTAAGTCGTGTCGGTGATATCATTCCATTAATTTCTAACACAAAACTTTGTTTTGAACCACCTGAGAGTGTAAGGATGATTTATGACCGATCTATGTCGCGACCATCGCGATCAAGATCAGAAATTGATCAGCTTTCGAACAGTGCGGACTAAAAAAAAGAATTTTAAAATGAATTCCCGCGACCGCGACGCTCGAGACAATGTAAGTTGCATATTACTGATTTACTATGTCTATATACATTTACATCTTTTGAGGTCGATTTTATGTCAGTGATTTTCGATTTTTAGTTGCCAAATGTCAACAGCTGGTTCGATGAGGAGGATATGGAGGGTTTATCTGACCTCCAGTTGGACCAACCAGCGGGAGATCAGATAAACCCTCCACCTAACGCGAGGTTATCGGATACAGATCGTGGTAAGTATTTTTCATTATTACTAACAATTTTATTCTGAAAAACCGGCACTCATTGTTATCTAGTTTCATACATTTTTAAAATAAATTCGCAAACCGTTGGTGGTAGTCATTATTGTTACGCGTATTTGATACGGGTCATCAGAGACAGAGGTTTTTGCGTGTTATTGTTGATCTATTCGGCTTATAGCATCATCGTATATATTTGATCGGAAGATTCGTATTCAAGTAATCTAATTGAAAGTCGAAATTAATCAAACAAGACGCTAATAACGCCGTATTGTAGTTTCTCGAAACTGTAATAAGTCAGTACCATATTCTTCCTTTGAAAAGTGTGACTTCGTTGATGTTCCTTTAGGTATAATGTGATACTAAATTTGAGCTTTGCCTTAAGTTTATTCGAACGCTAGATATGTTGTAATCTAATATAAAATCTAATGTAATTCTTACAGCCGCTGCACCAGCCCCCGCTCTGCCTGCCGCAGGCCCGGAAGCAGCACCACCACCGGCAAGGCCTGCTGCAGGCCCGGCAGCGGCACCACCACTACCGGCGCCGCGCATAAGAAATGCAGCCGAGCGCGAAGCCGGCGAAATAGGCGCTCAGGGTATGCACATTAATATTAATGTAATTTCCTTGCAATTCGGATTTTCAATAGAAATTTATCCTGTAGGATGATCTAAATATTGATTTGAAGCAATTTCCATTTTCAAATGAAATGACCATGTCGCAAATTGATTTCGATTCGCTCAGTAGTAATACTCTTTTAGTAATAAGCTTTTCATTGTGATTTAAAGCTCCGCAGCGTCGTCGGGGCAACCGCGGTCGAGGGCGGCAGGCCCAAGACAATGAGGCCTTGGTCGCCCGTATTATGCGGAATATGGCGAGGCCAGATTGGTACGGAAAAGTTTCCAAAAACCGGCGCAAGGGCCAATCAAATACGGGCGGCCAAGGCCGCGGGAGAAATGGCCGCCGGGAGCCGCCACCAAGGCCCGGACAGGGAGGCGCTGAATCATCTTAACGTGTTTCATGTTTTATGTTTTATGTTTTATGTTTTGTTATTGTGTGTTCATGTCTATTTTTATTTTTATTATTATTTATTAATATGATTTTAAATTTAATTTTAATCATTATTAATAATTAATAATATCTTTTTTTTTGGTTTTATTGAATTATTGTTTTATTTTTATTTTTATTATTATTTATTAATGTGATTTTAAATATCATTTTTACTAGCGTATATCTATTTTATCATTATTAATAAATAATAATATATAATTTCTTTCTTTTTTTTTAATTATACTTTTTGTTTGGTACGTGTCGTCATTTCGTCCTTTTTGTCATTTTCAATTTTATTATCGGCCAAAAAAATATTTCTGTAACGTCTTTTTGTTACGTGTTGTGTATTATTTATATTCCTATTTATATATTTATGTATTTATATGTCGTCATTTCGTCTTTTTTGTCATTTTCAATTTTATTATCGGCCAAAAAAATATTTCTGTAACGTCTTTTTGTTACGTATTGTGTATTATTTATATTCCTATTTATATCATTATTTATTAATATATTTCATTCATTAATGGATGTACTAAATTAATTATATATTTATATCATTATTTATTAATATATTTCATTCATTAATGGATGTACTAAATTAATTATTAATTATATATTTATATCATTATTTATTAATATATTTCATTCATTAATGGATGTACTAAATTAATTATTAATAATATTTAATATTATTATTCATTTTTTTTAACTTTGTTACTTGTTTTGTTTCATATATTTCCTTTTAAATTCAAATTGAAAGATTTAATGAAGTACATCAAAATTACCACCATAAAATTATTTACCACGTTAAAAACAGAAACAAGCAACTCATCTACTTCCAAACCCAAATCTTTATGAGAAATTATTTTTTGGAGGACGAAGTGTTCAAACCCACTGTAGTTGTCATAGTACATGTTGCTATTATAATCATAGTACATGTTGCTATTATAAATGTTGTAACGTCATAAAGCATAAAAGATCAAATGGCCTTATAATAACAAAGTCATCGAAATTATTCTATTATGAGTGACACGTGACCATTTTTAAGATAGATTATTTCATTAATTGTACATACTCTGGGAGATCAAAGCACTCTTTTACGATTATATTCATCGATATTCCTCTCACTTACTAGAAGAATATCGTTGTCTTTACTTGTTTTTTGTTCGATTTTATACCTTTGCACTGTTGGATTTTAGCATACACTGCATTTTATTTATTTGATTTTATTCGCACATTAGTGGCTATTTATTAGGCTTTATATTTTCTGTATCGTGTATTTATTAATTAATTATTTATTAATTCACCGTGGTGGCCATTCGTTCCTCTACTCGTAAAGAAGTTTGTCAAGCAAGAGGACTGAAGAAAACATATCTTTTGTAATTTAAATATACGGCATGGCCCACCATAATCTTAACACGTTATCATGATACAAATAAATCTAGTAACGAAACCAATATAAAACTATAAGAACAAGAAGTACATAAAAACTGAAAAAATTACTTTATTATAAGCCGTGAATACACGGATACAGAAGAATATACGTACATATGAGGATACAAAATTTGTCATATTATATATTATATTATTATTATTCTACTGTAGTGAATGTTGTTTTGCTTCAAAATATAACAGATAAGATGGTCAGATAAGAAAAAGTACAATAAAATTGGGGGAATATTCTATTCCAATAAACATATAGCAAATCATATAATATGTCTACTATTGGTATATCGTAGATAATATATTGGTATGAAATTCGAAATATAAGGGAAATAGGAGAAATGAGATAAAGTCTAGAAATTTTCTTGTCATAACTATAAAACCAGACAAACTAGAAACATATATTGCTGCATTAAACGTAAATGTGACAAGTTACTGTAATAAATGTTTGATCACTATAAAATATGGAACAAAGACTCTTCTGTACTTTTTGCGTAATAAATGTTTGATTTTTTGTATCCGAGTGCTATGCTATTCTCCCTATAAAATATTCCAATGGAAATACCGAATGTCTACAAACGAACTTGAAGGGTTCATCAAATAATTGATTGTTATGTAAAGCCAACGTACTTTTCAGAAGCCATGGATTCCTCTCCTCATATTGAAGTAGAGATGCTCCCCAACGTCCTCTCCGTGTATAAAAAATGAATTTGTCTACTGCTATCTTGACAGGGATTGTCGGTATGCATAATCACTCATTGGTGCCAAAAGATACTTCTTTCTGCAATCTTTTGTCTTTTGACCATCAAATCATAAGGCTTCAGTTCATTGAAGCTAAGAACACAAAATGATATCCCTAACTTCATTTTCATAAGAAAGATCAAGAGTCGATTTTCTTTTGTTAATTTCTCATAGTATAATGGTTGCCTATTCTTCCCTAGTGCTATTTGGTTTAAAAAGATGGTAAAATATTCCAGAGAAATTCCGGCAAGCTGCAACATCTGTTTATTCGTTGGGATGTTTTCAAATCCATTCAATCCAGGTAGCAGACGTTCATTAACAACAATCACTTTTTCCTTCACGTTCGATTCGTCTGAGACAATAGGATCTGTTTGACAGCCGGTTGTACGTTTCTCAACTTTTTTGATGGCCTCCATTTCCGCGTCATTGACTGAAATCATTGGGGGTTGAACAAGAAATATCATTGTATCATCAGTTCAATTAGGAGTTGGGATCAGGTTGCGTGACATTTTTAACTCACCTTTTTCACAAGTATCAGAAGTTCCTCAGAGTACCTTATGTGATGAAACTTCTATTTCCTTTTGTTCATTCCGATTCAGTAATCTATCATACCTTTCTGTAGATACCTCTTTTTTATTATACCGCTCTGGAAAGATAGGAATGTAAGATAAACTGTTTGGATTTTGAGATCTTTCTTCCCCTATGAAACGAGCACTGCATATCCTGGTGTTAGCAGTGGGTTTTCATAGTTTGTTATTCGAGTTTCTGTCAAAAATATTATGTAATAATATCACGTTTAATGTGTTCATATATAAATGTGGTTTCTGTAATGTACACCTACCTTCTTTATACCGCGTTGATCCACTTATTTTTTCGTTCAATCTCCCATTTTCTTCCAGGAAATGAATAAAAATTTGTCAGAGAATTCTTTTTTTTACTATTACTGTACTCAACAACGCAACAATTTCTTTTGGAGTCTGGCATTTCCTGATTTTGGCTGTAACTCACGATAAGTGCATTGGCAACTGTTCGTTCACCCAGCTTCTGCGACCTATGATTACTTCATCCTCTTATCTCTTTCAAGTATGTAATTGTTATTATTATAGTTGGATTGTCAGGCTGTTCGTCCCAGGAATAAAATGGAATTGCTATTGGAAATTTTTTTTCAAAGGTAAATCAAAGTTCGTCGTGAAGTTTTTAAAATTTTTATCAACGATCCCATGCGACGTTGGTTCAAGCCTCATGAATGGCCACCACGTTGTGAAACGGTATTTCCGGGCGCGAATTTCAAGCTTCGTCTTCGACAACTCAATGGGATATTACTCGAAACAAAATGAAACCTACATTTATTGAAATAATAACATATCACTTGTCGATTCCGAACATCGCAATAAGCCGTCAAACAGATTACTTTCAGACGCTAAGAGAGGCCACATCGCACGAATCTACCGATTCCAAAACATGGCGACTTCCGTAGTCCGCGGAAAAGAGTAGGACTGTTGACTCTAGTTGTTTTCTTCTTATACATCGACATCGTTCAGCATCGACACAGCGTCTTTAGTGAAGGTCGTAGACTGCACTTTTAGATTACGTAAATAATTCGGTAGTAGAGTAAGAAGTGTGTATTAAAGCCCACAAGTTATCGATTTTGATAAGTGCATCTACGTTAGTAAGGCATTAGCTAGGCTAGGTCGTGGGTATTTATCAGCAATCAGGTGTCAGGATAGATAGGTTAGATAGGTTAGGCTGTCCTCTATCTCTAGAGATCTTAAGATTTCAAGGAAGGTTGCTTTGCACCCTTTTCACAAAGGCTGCGTTTCGCGCCACAATCTGCTGCTTCACGCAACCAGATTAGTTGCTGCTATACGCGCGACACGTTGCTGCTATACGCACAACACTTTGCTGCTTTACGCGCACACATTGAGATAGAGGACGTTAAAATAAACTTGCTTACACGCATAATTGTTTTGTAGCAATGCAACACACGCAGATACAAATCCTGCCTGAAAGGCTGCTGAATATAATCAAGTTAGGTGACTGGTTGCATGATGATCATATGGATCATTTCGCATGGCTGGTAAAAGAAATTTCAGAGTATGCACCGCAAGAGACGTGGCGAGTACAAATGCCAGATACAATAAAACCTCTTTCTAAGACTGTCAAGCATGTGCAAATTCTGCACAGTGGCACGCATGGAGCGCAACACTGGGTTTGTAGTTTCTACGACACAAAATCAATATTTATATATGATTCTATGAATTCCAAGGTATTCCACAAGGACCACAGAATATATTTGAGGGCGTTGTTCCCCTTCTATAACTTTGACCAGAATCCTGTACAATTTCCTACAGTCCAACAGCAGCCCAATGGGTCTGATTGCGGAGTATTTGCGATCGCTTTCGCCATTTCTCTTGTATATGGGGAGAAACCTGATCAGGTGAAGTATCATACGACCCTTATGCGCACGCATTTGCTGAAATTGTTTAAAAATAATGTAATTGAACCGTTTCCATGGGTGGGCAGAATAAATAGCGCTTCAGAAATCATGGGAATCCCTTTTCCTAAGCCTCAAATGCCATGTAAAAGGATACAAAAGAAAAATCCATCTCCACAAATCAAACTAAATCGCGCTTCAACTCTCAACCGTTCGCCGAGTAAGGTTAGCCAAAATACAAACCTGCGAAAAACTTCGCACAACGGCACCAAAGAAGCACATGTCGCGGCTTCTGAAAAACCAGCAAAACAAGTAAGCAAACGGACTGAATCGGTATCGGTAACTGTTCTTCCCGTTTCTAATCGCGATGATGATCGAGCAGTTAATACTAAGACTTTTCTCACAACAGAACATTCTCCTGTACCTAAAAGTACAAAGAAAATATCTCCTGAAGATCCAAAGCGCGCGTTTCGACGCACACCTTCTTTGGATGCCACGTCTAGAGATATAATAACATCTGGTGGATGGTTGACTGATCTGCATATGGATCATTTTATTTATCTGGTTGAAAAATATTCATCATATTCGCCGCAGGAAACGTGGCGAATTCAAATGCCGGGCACCATTAAGCCAGTTTCCTCAAACACAAATCATGTACAAATATTGCATAGCGGTTGTACAGAAGCTGACGGGCACTGGGTATGCAGTTATTACGATGGTGAATCGCTTTACATATATGACTCATTAAACCAAAAGACACTTCATGAGCACCATGAGATATATTTGAGACATTTATTCCCCTTTTTTCAGTTTCAAAGCAAACCTATTAAATTTCCTAGAGTCCAGCAGCAGCCTAACGGATCCGACTGTGGAGTCTTTGCTATTGCGTTTGCAATATCACTTATTAATGGTCAAAACCCATCAAAGAAAACATACAATGTTCATCTGATGCGTACACATTTGCTAAAAATATTTGAAAGCAATACTATGCAAAACTTTCCATGCATAAGCAAAAAACGAAATGTGGCGTCGAATATTATTAATATTTCTAGAAAACGTGAGGTTTCTCAGGAATATTTCGAGGAACAATGTTCAGAACCCGCTGTGAAAAAAACTAAATCAGGCCAGGCAGTACAGGTTGAAATCTCTGAAAAATATCGTGAACAAAATAGAAACTATTATCAATTGAATAAAGAAAAAATGCAGGCTCGAAAGCGAGAACTTTATCTTTTGGATGTTGAAAGGCAGCGCGTCCGGAAGAAAAGTAGATATTCGATTGACATTGTTGATCAGCGAATACAAAAACGTAAACGTTATTCATTGAATCCAGAAAAAGAGCGTGAGCGGCTTCGTAAGTTGTATGCTGCCACAGTGGAGAAACAACGAGCACGACTACGAGCCAAATATTTACGCTGTCGTGATCTGAAAGTGCAGTATAATAAGTATTATTACAAACGAACAAAAAAGAATGATATTGCGAGGCAAAAAATAGGTGCAGCTAGTAGAATACTCGCCAAGTATCGACGTATATATGCGGCAAATACCATAGCATTGAGGCAATCGAGGGAGAAATTCATAGCTAAGATTTTACCAAAGTTGAGCGAGCCATCAAAAGCAGAGAACAGATTGAATGCAGAATCCATAATAAAGTGGTGTTTTCATGAGAGAGAGTGTAACATTACTAATATGAAAAAGACCTTGCACTCTGTAAAAAAGAAGGCGGAACTTTATTTAACGACAGCTGCCGAATGTCACAATCATAGTATTGAGGATAAATTAGGTGCTCTATGTGGTTCCTCGAAACACGTTGCTTCTGGAGAACCTTATTTTGCGGAAGCTGCCTATGAAAATGTTCAATTGTTAGATCCTATCATCATGAACTCGGCAGGGCAAGCCGTAAATATTATACCATTGGCTGGCCATGCGAAAAAGGTGAAAAATATTAAAAAAAGTTGGCTTTGCAATAATATGTGTAGAACTAAAGATATGGATCAGCTGAACAAATATATAAACTTTCTGAAAATTATTTCGATCTGCACATTGAGAAATTTTCATAAATTTACTATCCAAATGGATTGTACTGTAAAACACACAGGGGACAAATTGGGCCATTCGCAAGCGTGCTACATGGCTGACTCGATGTGCAAATCTATTTTTTTACCTGTGCAGATGTTAGCACCACATTTCCCATCGGTGCGGTACATACAGCGCTTGGTATGCAAAACGTTGAACTGTTATGGGAAAATACTCACCATAGACAAAGCTTTAAGCGATGGTAGCCTAGAGAAGCTGAAAGAAATTTCAGAGCTTGCACAGAAAAAAGCTCAGAGGATTGCTAGTAATGTTGTAGAAGAATTAGATCTGAATGAAGAAAATATCATGTCTAAAAATATATTTGCGTTTAAAGCATTAACAAAGCGATCTGTGGATGCTCCGAAGTTCGTGTGCGTATCCTGCGAGAAACTTTGCTTTCAAAGAGAGGTTACCAGCGTTCATAAATTCAGGAAGCCTATGACTGGTCCATTATGGTTAGACTTAATGCGACACGTCGAAGCCCAGGGCGGTGATTGCGATTATGTTTGCAATTATTGTCTTCCCAAGTTTCGCCAAAATATTATGCCACCCAAGTGCGTCCTCAACAAACTCGCCACCGAGTCGGTACCGCAAGTTATATCTAGCTTGAATGACTACGAGCGAATTTTAATTCAAAGAGCTAAGGCATTCCAAACGGTTCAAAGGATGGGCACTGTGGCAAAAAAAAATTTACCCCACAGAGAGATGGTGCAGAACATCAAGGGCAGAACGTTTCATCTACCCTTACCCCTTGAAGAAACGTTAAAAAAAGTATGTCATGAAACAGATCCATTCAATCTAGACCATGAATTTCACATTCTGGTTCGCGGAATCCCAACAAAATCAAAATTGGTATGGGAGCAATTAGTCGACATTAATAGAGTGTGGCAAGCATTAGTCTGGCTCAAAACGAACAATGCCCAATATTCAAAAATCAAGCTGCCAGCATCAGCCGACCTTTTGCTGGATCGTATAAAAGACGTTGAATTTCATGTCCATCAGAACACAGCTTCTGAGGATGAGGATGATTCTTTACCGCAACAAACCGAGATACATGATGAAATTAAAGCCGATAAGCAGGATACTGGAATAATTTCTGACGATAAAGATGATCGGTTATTGCTAGCTCAAAAAAGTGAGATAGATGATAAAATCGAAGCTGAAGAACGTGCAGCATTACTGACTCAGGCTTCGGCATCGGATGCGATCTACGAAAAGGTCACCATATATCCTATGTATGAAAAAAAAGAAAACAAAACGGCGACGGACCTCTATCAAATGCTAAAAATTCACGACGTGCCATTAAATGATCGTGAAAAAACACTAGATTTACAATGCTTTCCGCACTTGTATCCTTACGGTCGCAACGGACAGCACGAAGATAGGCCCAAACGCCTTACTCATTCCGAATTTATCAAATCGAAAATAATGTCAAAGCATTCTCAATTTAGAATGGATCAGCAATACCTTTTCTATTTACTAAACGATGCCAACAATAGACAATTAAATAGTGGTATTTATTATAAACTCAATATCATCAATCCGAGAGAGCGATTCACCGCAGCAAGTTATTTGAGTAAACTTTCCAAGGAAGAATTGGAGGGAAATTTGAATGCCATATTTGCACGATTGCGAAATACGGAGCAATATTGGAGTCGGCCGAGAAATGACGTATCCTGTATGATACATAATTATGGACCGGCGACATGGTTCCTTACATTGAGTCCAAGCGAATGGTTGTGGTCAGACATGGCGGAATATTTACGCGATGTTGGAGGGCCCTCTGCTGCGAACATGTCACCGAGTCAGTTGGTGGCCACTGACCCGGTGTCCGCATCAAGGTTTATCGACAATAAATTCAAAGCTATGCTCGATTTCATATGTTCTCCGGATAATCCCATTGGGGAAGTTACGCATTTCTTCTGGAGGCGAGAATACCAAGGTAGAGGCACGCAACATTTCCATTTAATGATATGGATCAAGGACGCTCCGATTCTTGGAACATCTTCTAACGAAGAGGTAGCAAATTTTATTCTTAAATATGCAACTTGCAGAATGCCATCCAAAGATGTTTCTCCGAACCTGTATCGTCGTGTTAATACACATCAACGGCACACCCATAATTCTTACTGTCTGCGTAGTAAAGCAAACAAAAAGGGCGCGTCAAAAAGAGTGTGTCGTTTTGGGTTTTCTCGACCAATTACCAACAGTTTTGTTATGCGTGACATGGCTATTTCAATTGCCGGTAGGAGGACGCTGAAGTCGAAAAGCAGGCTATACGACCTGCCCCGCTCCGAAAAGGAAGCAAATATTAACGATTATAACCCAGCAATTCTCACAGCTTGGGAAGGAAATATGGACATTCAGTTCATAGGCGAAAAGTCTACGCTTCTTAATCGGTACGTCACGAAATATGTAGCTAAACCTGAAAAAAGCAACACAGATTCGACGTTCGAAGAAATGAATTCCACGAAATCTCTTTGTAGTCGTCTATGGAATTTTGGCCTGCGTATGTTGAATCACAGAGAATGCGGAGCTCTTGAAGCCGCAGATACTCTATTGGGGATTTCTTTATACGGCACAGATCCTGAAACTATCATTAAGTGGATAGACGTAAATATGATCAGGAGTAGAAAAGTTAAGTCTCGTAAGGAGATTGAAGACTTAGACGCCGACTCTACTGAAATCTTTTGCGATTCGCTAGTCGATACGCATTATCCCGCACGGCCGGAGGAATTGGAATTTACCAATCTCTACGATTTCGCACAATGGTATGACACGACAAAAGTTGAACCTACTGGTCAAGATATTGAATATTATCAGATAGGCAAGTCGCTGTACTTGAGAAGGCGTAAGCGTCCATGCCTTGTAAATCATTATAAAAATAACGTCAATATTCAACCCGAACGCTATTTCTACGCCTTGTTGCTACTCTTTCAACCATGGCGAGATGTAGATGAACTCCGAAACGAATGTGGTACTTATGCTGAGTCATTTCAATCAGTGCAATCAGAACTTGCACAAGCGCTGGAATATCACGAACGCATAACCGAAGTGCAAAAGGGTATGGAATATGCGAAGAAAATGATTGAAAAACAAATCGCAGATAATGCGAAAGACAATTATAATTCACAAAATAGCGATACTGTTCCACTCGGCTGCGAACCTATCGAGGCCGAAGTTGCGATGAAAGAATTCAAAGAAGCTGCCGAAAAATTCGAAACCGTTGATGTTTCACAGATGATAAGCGAATTGAACATTGACCAGAAACGAGTCTTCGATCAGGTTACGAAGGCCGTAAGCTCGAATCAAATCCTCAGACTTTACGTCAGTGGAGAAGGTGGAACTGGTAAGAGCTTTCTCATTAAAACTATCAGATATTGGATTAAGCAGCATGCCAACAAAGATACCGCAATAACTGCGCCAACCGGAATAGCAGCATTCAATGTTGATGGCTTAACTGTGCACAGACTATTCCAATTGCCCGTTGAACACGGCCGCACTCCAAAGTACAAACAATTATCAGACGCGGTCCTCAAAACTATTCGGGATCAACTAAGAAACGTTGCCCTGATAGTGATCGATGAAGTGTCGATGATTTCTAACGTAACTTTCATGTACATACATCTTCGATTAGTCGAAATCTTCAATACCGCAGATTGCGAAAATGGATGGTTTGGAAATAAGCATGTCCTTCTTTTCGGCGATTTGCTGCAACTTCCACCTATTCACCAGGGACCTTCCTTCACAAAATTATCCAGAACCGATATCGAAAAATTCATAGGCGCAATGGGTAGTGTGGATCTGTGGTGTAATTTATTTACATACGATGAACTGACGATCAATATGAGACAGAAGAACGATCAAACATATCGTGAGATACTTTCAAGAATACGCCTTGGGGTTGTTACTGATTCGGACACGAAAATATTGTCATCGAGGAAAATTACGTTCACTGCAACTGAATTCAGTGATAGAGTACGAGAACTGTGTAACTATATACATGATTTACCCAACGACACAGTCTGTCTACTTCCAACGTGTCACATGTGTGATGTTCTCAATGAAGCTATGTTGAGCGAAATTCAGACGGACGAAATACAATTATTGGCTCATGATACGATTGATTGCCCGCCATACTTTAAAAAAAAGGTGCTGAAAATGTTAAACACAGATGACGAAGATAGTTCTCGTACTGCAGGTCTAGCAAGAATAATCATTGTCAAAATTGGTTCGAAAATAATGATTAGACGGAACATTGATGTTACGTTAGGCCTCGTGAACGGCACTATTGGTACAATCAGTGCAATATCCCGAGCCGCTGATACTGGCGACGTAGAAACAGTGCAGATCGTCTTAGTAACAGGTATCGTACACGTTTTGGAGCGTGTGGATGTGAAATTTGAGGTAATGGAAGGCGCTTTCGTTATCCGAAAACAGTTTCCTATTTGCCTCAGTTACGGTATTACAATTCATAAAAGTCAAGGCCTTAGTCTGAAAAATGCTGTAATCGATGCAGGTAATTCCATATTTGCTTGTGGCCAAGTGTATGTTGCTCTTTCGCGAGTGACTTCTCTAGAAGGTCTGCATCTGATTAATTACGACCCTCACTCCGTATTAGCGAACGGAGCAGCTATCTTGGAGTACAATAGATTGAGAGAAAAGTATCGCCCAGATCTTATGCCAATGCCTGTCACAACGGTGAGAGCACGCAAGGTAGCTGACTATAAATGGTCGATTTCGAAAGGTATTGGGTCATGTCAGGTACCGGCCGAAGAAAAGAACGCAGCCAAATCATGGCAAATAAAAGGCTTGCAAAACGCGGACCAAGTGTCTTGTTATGCCAACGCAACGGTCCAGTGTTTACTTCACTGTGAAACAGTCAGGGACCACTCACTACGTCAAAATCAAACGGATGATGTCTTGAAGATGTTAATTGATGGTTACGCTAGCTCAGAGGGCCCGGTGAATGTGCTTTCTGCGAGGCGACTTGCCGGTGAACAGTTCACTACCAATGAAAAGCAAGATGCATCAGAATTTTTAACTGGTCTAATTTCTCATTGCAATAATCTCAGCATACTTTTTGAGCATCAGCTTACAATAAAACTACACTGCAAAGATTGTGGTTACACCAATTCCTCAGTCGAATGCAGTAACAGATTGTTACTTGTACTGCCTAAGCCTTGCAAAAAAACACCAAGCTTGTCGGACGTGATTAATGATAATTTGTCGCACTGGAAAACGGTTGAAGGGTCGTGCCGCAATTGTAGGTCTAAGAAAGTATGCGTAAAAACCGACATATCGTCATCAAACAGCTGTTTGATTATTCAGCTATTGCTATTTTCGGTAGAAAACGGAGAAGTCCTGAAAATAAATAACTACAGCATAAAAGCAGTACCAACGGAAAAAATTGTGATCTGTACGAAAGTTTATAAGGTTGACAGCGCAATATTTCACCATGGCCACAACATAACAGAAGGGCATTATACAAGCATGCTACGAGAAGGGACTTCTGCGTGGGTGAACGCTGACGACGCGTCCGTCAGAAAGCAGAGCTGGCCAAGAAATGCTAAGGACGCGTACATATTCTTCTTGCGACAAATCTGAAGGCCGTGCCAGACATATTGGAAGAATATTGAAAAAAAAAAGAAACAGATATAATGCAATATGGATCAAATGTGAACGCAACTGTAATCCCTGCATGCCAGTAACTCCGCCATTGCCGGTCCCTAGCCCGGATGTGAAAGGAGGAGGGCTGCATGCAGGGTTATAGTTGCACAACATAGCTGGCGGACTGATTATGAGTATACGCTCCACTCGAAATAAATAAGCAGTTATTAATTACTACGTTCTACTTCTCATAATACGCTTATTCTATTCGTCTAAAGCGCGCAAGATATATACCTACTACATACCTATGTATGAATCGATTCAGGAAATCAGGTATTGTAAAAAGGCCACCAATATATTTGAGGAGTCTATTGATAATTAGAAAACGCGAGATCGCTCGTTACCAAATTAAATTTCTCCATGTATTGATGAACTAATCAGATTATTTAAAAGGCCAAAGTGACTTGCGATAGACGAGGTTTGAGAAATGTCAATCAAAAGTACAACTTAGCCTTCATTGTTGCGGTAGTACCGCTGCGTTGACATTCCAATATTACCGCAGCACTTACAATCGATTCCAATATTACCGCAGCACTTACAATCGAAATAAAATTTCGAGATTTCGACGTTTTTCCCCCATCTCATCATTTACTGGATACATTCGTCACAATAACTCATTTTTTCGGAATGTAGCGTTTTCTATCAGATGTCGCCCAGCTGATGTTTATAAGCATTCATGTTTGGAGAGTGAATTCCAATTGGGAAGAAGAACGAACAAGATCGTCCGTAAAGAATCGACGTGGAGAAGAAATTGTATGAATAGTATCTGCTGTTATTATGTAAGTATAATCGCACATTTCACTATCCTGTAAATGACACTAGTTAAGATTATGATTTCTATATTGTACCATTACTTTCCAGGAATGATGCTTTATCTATTAATGCAATGACAGTTGCTATTTGTTACTTCGAGAAGTCACTGATGGAGTCAAGGGAAGAAAGTTTCAGCAATAGATAAATTGAAGTATCATTACTCTGGCAGTTATAGCAAGATCCTTTGGTTTGAAGATTCTGTGTCAGAAAGTGTCTTGATGTTAAGACTGAGAGTCTCTTTAGGTGAGTTCTGGTTCATATATAGCTATAGTGATGAGTCTCAAAAATGTTATGCATATATATTTGTCATTTAGATCAATATGTGAGAACTTTGGTTCGTCTGCTGCAATCGGTGGTATCTGTTACGGAGCAAGAAGGAGTCTCGATGGGCAGAAATATTTCAAGTACGAGCCAATCGGTCAGCGGCAAGTCATTGAGACATCAACAGAAAGTTCAGCGAAGATGAGATTAAAGTATCATTTTCGTTTGGATCAAAGGCCTGACGTCAAGAATTATGTAGACGTTATGGCTATGTATTCTAATGCTATCAATGAGTTCAAAAGTCTCTCTCGGTGAGTTCTTGTGCAGAGTACATTATTATAGCTATAGTTATGTTTCCCAAATTTGTTATGTATATTTCAACTTTTGTCATTCAGATCAATATGTGAGAACTTTGGTTCATCTGCTGCAATTGGTGGTATCTGTTATGGAGCAAGAAGGAGTCTCGATGGGCAGAAATATTTCAAGTACGAGCCAATCGGTCAGCGGCAAGTCATTGAGACATCAACAGAAAGTTCAGCGAAGATGAGATTAAAGTATCATTTTCGTTTGGATCAAAGGCCTGACGTCAAGAATTATGTAGACGTTATGGCTATGTATTCTAATGCTATCAATGAGTTCAAAAGTCTCTCTCGGTGAGTTCTTGTGCAGAGTACATTAATATAGCTATAGTTATGTTTCCCAAATTTGTTATGTATATTTCAACTTTTGTCATTCAGATCAATATGTGAGAATTTTGGTTCATCTGCTGCATTTGGTGGTATCTGTTATGGAGCAAGGAGTCTCGATGGGCAGAAATATTTTAAGTACGAGCCAATCGGTGAGCAGCAAGTCATTGAGACAGTGAAAGAAAGTTTCAGCAACGATGAGATTAAAATATCGTTCGTCTGGATTAAAGGCTCAACGTCAAGAATTATGCAGACGTTATGGCTATGTATTCTGATGCTACCAATAAGTTTGAAAGTCTCTCTCGGTGAGTTCTGGTCCAGAGTATATTAATATAGCTATAGTTATGTGTCTCAAATATGTTATGTATATTTCAACCCCCAAAAAGCACCTACGGTGCAAAAAAACTTCGCCAAGTACATTTCAATATATGTCGTTTAGATCAATACGTGAGACCTTTGGTTCATCTGCTGCAACTGGTGGTATCTGTTATTGAGCAAGAAGGAGTATCGACAGGCAGAAATACTATACCTGCGAGCGAACCATTAACCATTAATCAAAGGTGTACCAGAAGCTTGACCTCAACGAGGCTGTTTTGTAACGAATCTGTTGTAATTATTTATATAATAAACTGAAGTTGAAGTGCTCAGTATTTCTTTTTATGTTTCCTGAGAGATTTCTTTTTATGTTTCCTGAGAGAATTCAATTTTCTTACCGGCACAATACGAACCAAGAGCTCCTCTCTGATCCTACTCATCGATGAAAGCTGCGGCCTAATCAAATGTAGGAATTTTTGAAACGAAATTTTTAAAATTCATTACCACTCATTATAGACTACAGCCAAACTGAAACCTGGCCATCTGCTTAGCAGTTGTTCATAAGTTAACTACTATTATCTTTCTGTTTATTTCATACCAACTGTACCGATCCATTATAACTGACACTCTCTTTTCACTTACAAGCATACCGATAACGAAAGAAGTATCATTTTTTGTTTTGATATCACAAAGCAAGCAAACTGATACTGAACAATTCGAGGCTTCCTTCCATGTTACCTGAAAAGAACCAATCTTTCTCCTGGTATGTTGTTAACCACTGATAAGCTGCAGCTTGGAACCCAAGATCTATTTCGTCAAAGTAATGATCTAAGGACCTGGTGACTTGTAATATAATTGCACAAATATATCTAGTGCACTGAGAAACCGTGGACTTCGAATCACAATTTAGCAGCTACCGAGCTTTCTTATTCAAGAAGGACACATCGTCCGAGGCATATGAAACCGACCTGCGAAGTAATTAATCGTTGGGCAAACGCATAGTATTATACCGAATCTCTTGATATCTGCTAAACTTAATCGTGATGGTTACTAAATTTTCTCTAACCCATCAACCATCTTACAACAATAGTTACAACAAACCAAAGGAACCATAATCAATAGTATATTTATTCTTTAACAACATACAAAAAGTTATGAAATCCCCCAAAAAGCACCTACGGTGCAAAAAAACTTCGCCAAGTACATTAAAATATATAGGAATAACTACTACCCAAATATCTTCAATGAACAAAAAAACTAAAATCTATTGTTAATGAGAAAAAAAGAATCCAAATTAATTATTGTGCCAAGTACATTTAACTTCACTTCGTGCATAGACGTACTAAAGAAGACTAGAATAAACATACAACGAACAATATACCAAGTTTAAGAATATAGAATTGGGAAATAAATCAACAAAATCAATTCGAAGAATCGAAAAAAAAAAAAAAATAAATAAATTAAATTAAATTAAATTAAATTAAATTAAATTAAAAGAAAAAAAAAATGGGAGGTAGTGGGACTTGGCGAGCTTTTCCGGGAAAAAAAATTCAGAATTCTTGTATGGCAATATAACATTAGCTCGCCAAGAACCACGTACTCCCATTTTTTTTTTCTTTTAATTTAATTTAATTTAATTTAATTTAATTTAATTTATTTATTTTTTTTTTTTTTTCGATTCTTCGAATTGATTTTGTTGATTTATTTCCCAATTCTATATTCTTAAACTTGGTATATTGTTCGTTGTATGTTTATTCTAGTCTTCTTTAGTACGTCTATGCACGAAGCGAAGTTAAATGTACTTGGCACAATAATTAATTTGGATTCTTTTTTTCTCATTAACAATAGATTTTAGTTTTTTTGTTCATTGAAGATATTTGGGTAGTAGTTATTCCTATATATTTTAATGTACTTGGCGAAGTTTTTTTGCACCGTAGGTGCTTTTTGGGGTACGCACCCTACCCTGCAATTGCCTGATTAGAATTACGATTAATTTTACGAGGGTAATAACCGAAGAAACATTCGGAAATTGCTAAATTTACGATTCAAATTACAATAAAAAAGGATCAACGTTCAGTCCACCGAATATACGAAAGCCGGAACTCGGTGTGTTCGATGTTAAAGAAATGGGGCGTATTTTTTGTATCGAGAAGTTTTTTTTCTGTGGTCTTCTTTCTCTTTTTTTTGTTGTTTTCGTTTAACCTTCCGGTCCAACCGTCAACGCGCGTGACGAGTCGAACTTTCATCCCCCCGTATCCACGTATACCTTTCTTTGAAAATGACAAAAGTTCACTTTATATTGTTTCAATATTTTTGTTTTTTGCTTATTTTCTTTCTCGGCTATTGATTTTTCCGAAAATTGAACTCTGGGGATGCTCGTAGTAGAAAAAGTTTCGAATGGTATATTAAGAAAACACGTCGATTTTTCCTCGTTCGAAACTCTCTTCCTCGATTAGTTCGTCATACCGAGGGTGAAATAGCTCGGTGTGCAGAGTTTCGAATTTTGGTTAGGTTATGTGGATATACAAACTGTATGTATACCCCTATATACCTATGTGTACGAGTTCATATACACCCTGTTAAATTTACACTTAATAATAACTTTCGGGAAGTCCATATAAAAGTTGTAAACTTTATCGAGCTCATTTTATAGCGACAGCATCGATGCAAATACATCCCTTATTGCAAAATTGATCGGTATCGAGAACGGGAAGAAAGAAAAAAAAAGAAAATTCTTCGTTATTTTGGACTATTTATGCCGCCGTGTTAAATTTTGAATTTTACGTTGCCATATAAATTGACTTTTTAATGAATATCGTTATCACAGAGATCCAGGGAGATATGGTTGCTGATATTAACGTCACATACGTAAATATACAGGTTCGCGTACATACATATATACTCTGGAAATCGCGTACATATAGTTTTGGAGTGACACATAACGCAATCAACGTTTATCACGTAATTACTATTAATTATTCCATGGTGTTATAAACTGTCTCGTGACCCACGTTATAGTTGTCACCGAATTCTATAATCTACCCACTGCAAAAAAAAAAAACAACAAATAACAGGAAAAAATGAAACCAAATCAACTATTCTGCCAAGTACATGAAAATTTTTATCGTGCATAGACGTACTTGAGAAGACTGGAATAAACGTACGAAAAACCAGAATACCGATTGAAAGAAGAACAAATGTTTAAAAAAAAGAAAAATAATTATCAACAAAGGGGGAAATGAACATACAACAAACCAGATTACCAATTTTGAGATTGATTTGAAATATTTGTACAAGAAAAACCAAGTAAAAATAAAATCAAGAAAACAAAAAATTGGAGGCAGTGGTACTTGGCGGGCTAATTTTATGTTGTCATTTTTTCCGAGAAAGCCCGCCAAGCTAATTTTATGTTGTCATTTTTTCCGAAAAAGCCCGCCAAGTACCACTACCTCCAATTTTTTGTTTTCTTGATTTTATTTTTACTTGGTTTTTCTTGTACAAATATTTCAAATCAATCTCAAAATTGGTAATCTGGTTTGTTGTATGTTCATTTCCCCCTTTGTTGATAATTATTTTTCTTTTTTTTAAACATTTGTTCTTCTTTCAATTGGTATTCTGGTTTTTCGTACATTTATTCCAGTTTTCTCAAGTACGTCTATGCACGATAAAAATTTTTATGTACTTGGCAGAATAGTTGATTTGGTTTCATTTTTTCCTGTTATTTGTTGTTTTTTTTTTGGAGGGGGGGGGGGGGGAGGGGGGGGGGAGAAATTAAAGATATTTCGTGCAGTATTTTCAGTCGATCAAGAGACTCGGCTTTCAATGTACTTGGCGGAGGTTTTTGCACCGTAGGTGCCTTCTGGGGGGATTTCATGTCTTTTTGTATGATGCTAAGAAAAGGAAAAGCAGGAAAAAGAGGAGAAGGAGAAGAAGAAGAAAGAAGAGCAGGATGAGATCAAAGTAAAGGCGGGAAAAGGAAAAGAGAAAAATCAGAGAAGATGCACCGAAAGGCATTTAAAATAATACGTTCACGTATTAATTCATTTAATAAAAATATTTTTTTTATATCATTTAATGCCTCATCAAACCTGAACGTCAAAAACCATGGAGTGGACGTACTGGACGTCTAAAACTGTGGAGCGGACGGCCCAGACCGCGAAAACCATGAACCGACGACTAGGAATAACCTGACCGACTCTGCACTCTTCACTCATTCTGTTACTCTTCCACCATCTTATTTCACCAGAACCATGCGGGAGTTTGTCATAGGTACAGGAACTGCTGTGTTAATCAACATCGATATGCGTGCGGGAAAAAAGGAATGTGTTGGTTGACTCACACGGAACTTCTATCGAACTTTGCAGGATTACATTGACTACAACTCACAATGACGAGAACCATTTGACTGAGTCCTACGTTTGAATTTTTTTTATCACTCTGGGTGCATCCGACTGACTCCTCCATTTGGCTGATTCACTCAGGTTAAAGGAATAGGTTTGGAACAAAACTACGTTTCGATCGATTTTTTTTCAAGAACCCTAGGTGATAGTGCTGGATCATGTCCGTTTACATTTCGAAACAGGAACCCTTGGTTTGTGTCATGGGTGCAGGAACTGCTGCGTTTTTCAATACCGGTATGCGTGTGGGAGAAAGAAAGATGTTAATTAATTGTGTTGATTTAATATGATAAATGTCTCACGTAACCTTACATGTACTAGGCGCGAGACTCTACCGAGTCTCTTGAAATTCAGCGAGTTGGCAAGTGAACACCCATTATTTTCAAATTCAATGGGGTAAACATACGCGTTGCATTCTTTAGGGTATCAGATACGAATATTTATGTTCAAATATTCAAACCAACGTAGGAATTCTGACGGTGCAACTGTCAGTATCTAGACCAAACGCTTGAATGTCTCTTGCTACCACTCATTGTCAGTGGCGGTAGCCAATGAGAGCCCTTTTTCGTACCTCAGATCCACAGCTTATTCCAGAGCTGAGTCAGAGTTCGAGACAGCTGTGCTCTCGTTGGCTAATGCTCGCCAGAAATTAGTCAAACGCGCCAACCATTCTTATCGAAAATCAACTATCCCATCTATCCAATTCATAGGAATGGTTTTGGAAATGTACGACGAAAATTCTGTCATTCTGATGATCGATAAACGGGCTCATGCATGTATAACTATGATGAGATCTCATTTCTCAGACCATCAATGTCATTTTGAAAAAACCCAAATGGAAGCTTTACTGCAAATCATATTGTAAAAATGCGTCCCAATTTTCGCGATATGCTTATGATTTTGGAGATAATTATTAAAACAATAAGCCCTACAGCGCTTTTCAGCTCCCCTAGCAGTAAATAGTCTCGGTGTCGTCTCGTACTTTTAATGTACTTGGCGCGAGACTCTGCCGAGTCTCTTGATAGTATATTATACAAACCTATATGATATACACGATGTGACGACTGAATAAATATTTTATTGTAAATATATTTTTTGTCGTTTATATCTATGCGTTAAACACGTCTCGGGGTCAGAAGTTTAGAATAAAAAAAAAACTTTTTATCGCGATCAAATGAAACTTAAAACTTTATTTCTCTCCTCTATAGCTCGTTATACCTCCATCATCAATTATACAACTGATTATGGAGTTGGAAACTTTCACATCGCGTGGCTACCTGCTATTGTCGCACGTGAATTCCTCAGTTTTCCCATACCTGCAGCGCAGCTCTTTGATGTACGTTTTATGCATACGTGAATTTTTTTTTAAGAAAATTTCCAGATGATCTACTTAATTTTTTCATCCATGGACGAAAATTAGGATGATGAGATTCTCATCGTTCACACGATCGAGCGATTTGCATAATTTTTTTTCTAATTATTTTATGAAATCACGAGGGATTTTCTTTACGTTAAAAGTTGAAGTTAACAAGTCATGCAAAAATTTCTCGACTATTTTAGTATGACGTTAAAAATGTAGCTGCACATATTTAATAACCGACGCTTCGAATTTTAACGAGCTACGAAATATGCGTCGAATTCAAAAGACGGGTACACCGCAGTTTGGTCATGGGAAATTTTTTTTTAGTTGGAATTATACAGACATATTTATGGTGGTAATAATTATGAAGAAAGACAGTTCAGTTTCCTTACCTTTTACTTTCAAGATTCCCAAATTTGATTTCGTACAATTTGACTTCGGTTAATCGATCTGAATAAATTCGATTAATATTATTCACACTTTCTCCAGTTATGAATTAATTAATAATAATCGTTTTCTCGTCACCCCTAATAAATCTCCCCAGCTCAGAGTCTTTTCTCTACGCGTTAAGGACGTGATAGATTTTTTGAAATATATATTATTTTTCAACCTCCTACTTTTGCTTTTATCAAATAATAATAAAACGTTGAGTATAATAATCAAGGCTCGTTGGATGTAATTGAAATTCCAGGAAGCAAATGCCGAGTCCTTTCAATTTTGATGACCAATTTAGGTATACCACTTTTTCCCTTCTTTCCCTCTATGGATATAGCTACTTTTTTCTTTATTCTTTTTTAATTTTGTATACGACGAATAAAGCGACGCGATCAGATTTCGTAATCGAGAGAAGAAACGAACGCGCGAACGAACCCAGAGTCGAATACAAATTCTTTAGGTTTTCGATTCCCTCTGAGTTGAATTATGAAAGATGATAATTCCAGAACCTAACGGCAGTATCGTCCTTAGCTACCTTAAAGGATTTTTCCTTTGTCGAAAAATTCACGCAAAATGCTTTAATACAAAGATCTTTTAGAATTGAACAAGTAGGATTATGATCATCTCCGCTTTTTCTCCATCTACATTATTTTTCCTTTTATAATAATCTTTCTTTCGATAGAAATTTTCACCCGGATTTCGGAATGTCACCGGAAATTTTCTCTCTTTTATTATTATCATTAAAAAAAGACAAAGAGAGAAAAAAAAATAACTTTTATGATCCCAAGCGGATATATGCGAAATACGATAAAATCTCTACGTTACGCAGGATATTTGTGAAGGAAAAAAATGACCTCTTCCTCTTTCACATAATTATCATCGTTTGATGTATTAATGAACGTTCATGTATAGCAAAACCTTGGTAAAATTTTGTTTTCTCTTTTATAATATAAACTAGCATTGCACGCGCGCGCTTCGCGCGCGCCGCATTCCGTTTCATTTGAATCATTTATATTTTTGTCGCATGATTTCTTTTCAATTTCATATATCATTAATATCCTAGTACGTAAGTGAAAACAATTTCAAAAATGTTATCTCAAACGTACATTTTTTAACTGATACTCATTTATTGCATACTTGTGTTGATGTGGTTTGCTTTTCTCCCGTGGTTTACGAAAAAACATTTTTATAAATTTTTATCAAAATTATGCCCCCTGTTTGAATCTCATTTATCTCTTCTGATAAACGTACGTTAGATACATATTATAGTTATCAACAGTTTACACATCTTTTCATTCCAAATCGTATGTATGTATGTAAATATACAGAGCGGTCAACGTGAACTTGCGCACCCAATTTTTGTGCGCAAGCGCGAATTTAAAAAACAGTCAAATTTGTCGGCTGCTAACGTGCCGTACCAACCGCCTCAGAATCCAGCGTCGGCTGTCACATTGACGATGGCGGATACTCTGAGGTTGCGGTTATGTTTTATATTGTGACAGGTGTATGATGCGACACAAAACCAGACTTAAATAATTAGGGCGGCCGCCTAAATACCGAATAAATATTCATATTGACTGAAACTTCATAATATTATGAGGGCAAGTTATGACAGGTTGAAAACTATACAAATCAAATGATCCTAATGATTAAGCCTAAAATTTGATTAATCAACTGAATAATTATCATCAAGATATTACTTTACAATATCACAATACAATTTTTGTAAAAAATTAGACTCATCGAAGGAATTAGGACTTTCACGGAGAACTTTGTTCCCTGCGTCAAAGGAGTTCTAACCTCTGGAAGGAATAAGACTTGTGAAAGTTGTTTGAATTCCGATGTAGAGCTATTATCTGAGTCTAATGTTTAATAAATCAATTAATTTATGAGCTAATTCATTTTTTCGATGAAATTTCAACGATAATTCCTAACTGATCACATTGTAATCCAACCTCATGGTTTTGACAGCTAAATCTAAAATCTGAGTGCGTTGGCTACTCTGCGAAACAAATGCCGACAATCGCGCATGCGTAAATGGGGTGCGCAAGTTCACGTTGACCGCTCTGTATATGGCACCTATCTTTATTTTTAGCCGATTACAATGGGCAGGGATGTGTCCATTGCAATTGCAATTATAACATTATCCTACAGTTCTACTCATCGATCTCTGTTTATGAGTGAATGTCGTTGCTTAAGGTATCATTTCTTCTGTACAGATATTACAGCCAGCTATCTCTTTTTTCCACCATCCATTCCTTCTTTTATTCCATCTATTTCTATCTTTGCTACAGTGTGGAAGTTGATTTGCTCTATCACTGTCTTTGGTGACCAATTTTCTATCTTTGTAAAGGTTTCTGATTTTCAGCAGCAGCTGACTTTCTCAAATTCAGTCTACAGTGATGACATTATTCCAAATAGCTGTATCCAAAGCTAAAAATGTATTTCTCGATCTGAAATAATATCAATTGAATAATTAACAAGCTTGACGGCAATACTATGAATATCATCACTCATATTTGTACCAATTTCATTTTGGTACTATCTTCTTCGACACTAATATACTTGGGCAAAATTATTGTGAGCCTACCTTTGGTTGATAGATTTCTGCTCTTGAGTAAATGTTTGTGCATTAGGAACAGTTGCATCTTTTCTGATTTTAGAGCTATTTTCTGACGTTCTATAGTTTTAAGATGGAGAGCCGAGTTTGGCTTTCACATCGCTGACAGCAGTGTTGAATTCATTTTGTATCACAGATACACAGTACAATAAGATATTGCAGGGCAATAGCTGGTCTTGGCGTACACTGTCAGCAGTGATATCATTGTTTCAAATCGCTGTTATCAAAGCTGATTATGATTCACTGAATACGAATTTTCTGAATTTTTTCTTAGACTTCGTGATTGATGCTGGAGGTTGAGCTTGTGTAGTTGCATCATTTGCGGCATCCTGGGTATTTGCATCAACATTTGCGGCACCTGGCCTACGTTTTCTTCAATTTGCTTGGTTATGATAATTTCGATACAGATACCATTGGGTCATCATTAGTAATACGCATTAGGACACACACAATAATTAAGTTCCTATAAAATTAATTCTGTGATTTTGACTGATCATCTTTTGAAATATAAGAAACAGTCACAAATGATAATTACATACACTTTGTGCACACATCAGAACAACGAACTGGATTATTACACTCACAGCACACATGTGATCGACTCTGGGCGTTTTCATATTCCACTTTTGATGTTTGTATACCCAGAGTAATATGCAAGATATTCTCTTCGAATTAGACGATTTATATTCACGTGGTGACAGCGTGCATCCCTGATCTTTGCGCGCGTTGCCAGTCTGGAATTGCACTGCCTTCTGGATTCAAACTATACGCCTGTTGCGCCCTCTTCTTCAACTTCTTCATCTTCTTTTTTATACAGTATAGCTTTGGCTTTTAAATGGGGAAGTACTACATACCACCATTTGACGAACACACCATACTATTGTTAGCATTTTATTAGTAGACCAGCACTCAAGCCAAGCTCACTGGTTAGATTTTCATGTTTATTAATCTGATTAAATTCATCAATCGTACATTCTGTGAAAACGTAATTTTTGACCTTGTTGTCGGTTCGCTGATTCGATGAAAATATTTTCAGTGAGTTCCATGACCGTACTCTTGAACACGCTACGTATAATTGTCCATGATTGAAAACATCTTTTCTAAGGTCGATACCAATTTTTTCTAAAGTTTGTCCCTCAGATTTATTTATTGTCATTGCAAATGCCAGTTTGATCGGAAATTGATGTAGGAGAAGTTAGCAGGGACATTTCGATTTTTTAAGACAACAGAAAATGTGCTACTATGTGCTAGCCATGTGCTACAATGTGCCGTAAATTTTTTTCCAAAATATCGAAAAAGCTAGGAGAAAAATCAAAAAAACAGTTTTTTCGTCCAGCAGGGACATTTTGATTTTTCGAAAAAAAAAAATGTGCTACCATGTGCTAGCCATGTGCTACAATGTGCCGTTATTTTTTTTCCAAAATACCGAAAAACCTTGGAGAAAAATCAAAAAATATTTTTTCGATCAGCAGGGACATTTTGATTTTTCGAAAAAAAAAATGTGCTACCATGTGCTAGCCATGTGCTACGATGTGCCGTTATTTTTTTTCCAGAATACCGAAAAACCTTGGAGAAAAATCGAAAAACATTTTTTCGATTAGCAGGGACATTTTGATTTTTCGAAAAAAAAAAAAATGTGCTACCATGTGCTAGCCATGTGCTACGATGTGCCGTTATTTTTTTTCCAGAATACCGAAAAACCTTGGAGAAAAATCGAAAAACATTTTTTCGATTAGCAGGGACATTTTGATTTTTCGAAAAAAAAAAAAAATGTGCTACTATTTGCTAGCCATGTGCTACAATGTGCCGTAAAAATTTTTCCAAAATACCTAAAATTTTCAAAGAAAAATCCAAAAGCAGTTTTTTTTAACCAGCAGGGACACTTTGATTTTTCGAAAGTTCTTGGAATACGTCACAATAGGTATTTTTTTCGTTCGCGCATTATCATTGTACCTCAACCAGTGGCTTCCAGTCCAACATTAAGCAATGTAATGCCTGATCGAGTCTATACATTTTGATTTCGTGTATTCAACAACTCCAGCCAATTTGTATCGAACATTAATCGGTAATGTCAAAATTTTTGGGGTTTTAAATGAGGCTTCTTTGGCTCCCTTGCCGATATCTCTACATCGATGAACAGATATGGACCGTATTCCAATTTGTATGTTGGTCTCGATCCGCAACATTCTCGTGGAACCATACTCTCCCACGGATACTGCCTCGTTAAGGGATTCCATTCCTCCTGATGTAATAGGATTAGTGTTTATATAAAGCCATATGCTGCTGTGACTCGTTCTTTCGCCACAATTCGAACATATGACCTAGAACTTGGATGGTTCTTGAATAGGCCTTCGATTCAAACATTAATGTTTGAGTCAGCTCTCACTGTGAAAATATCGTCTTGAAACTTTTTTTGTAAAGTCGGAATCTCCAGTAAGGCTGAGGCACGTACTTTGAAAAGCTGTACAGCCAAGCCCTTCTGCAGCAATACTTCAATGCATTTGTGCATACTTTGACACGCAGCCGACGCTAAAATTTGACATACGCTATCAAACCCGCATATAACATTTATCAATTGTGCTCTATTATGGACAATTTTACAATGATTTCTATTGGGCAGTAACGGTATGGAGGTAAACTTTTCGATGTTAGAAGAATCAAATTCTGGACATGCTCTAGTATATCCGGGCTTTTTTATTACTTTGTTTTTATTTCTCCAATTATGCTGCTCTTTCAGCTCTATAACTGCATCATTCATCAACCCTGATTTTCTATCATCCCGTGATGGTGCTCGGCGTCTTCAGTTCTCGCTTTCAGTTTTCTCATCGTCCCTATTTTTCTGAGTACCAAGAATGTCATCCTCAATTTCTACAAATGCCAATTCTGGACTAAATTCATTATCGCATTCGACATTTATGGATGATGACGTGCAGCATATATTTATATTCTTCAGAGTTTTTAGTGATGTCTCACGGGTAGTGGATATTTGAGTTCTGTCGAACTGTGCTGGCGATACCAGACTTTCTTGCTCATCCCATGCCCTCCTTTTTCGTTTTTTAGTCATAGTCATTTCGTTATTCTCCTCCTTCCGTGCTTCTGCTTCTGAGATTGCGTCTTTTTCCGATTGTCCAGCCAGAGCTAATTTAATTTTCCCGGCAAGCGATAAGATATGGGTAGCAATGAATCTGTCTGCACGCAGTGGTTGTTTCACGTTGATCAATGTTCGATTTTTAAGATCATTAAACTCAAATTCCACAGCAGCAGATGTAGCATTTATTGAACCCACTCCACATGCTTTGCGCATCACTTCAGAAAACAAAGGAAAATACGGCAACAACGATTTTAAATTCTTCGCAAACTTTGGATTGTAGAACCCATTTACGTTTCCGTTGATGTTTGTTGGTTCTTCGCTCAATTTTTCCACACATCGTTCATATATGCGATTAGACCATTCCCATTTATTAGATGGCATTTCTTCAGTAGCGTTCAATAAATCAGCATACTTTGCATCATATTCGTGATTTTTTTTCAGTTCAAGGGATTTATGTTTAATTATGTCTTCGCTGTCAGTATTGATGTGATCAACCTTAGGCATTCCTTTGATTAATCCAGTGATTCGAATACGTGCCTGGTTAGAAAGGCTATCATTTTCAGCGGTCTCACTCAATACGAGTAGAAAGATTTGTTCGGCAATAGTCTCTAAAGCAGTCATGGATTCTTGTTAGGCAGTACTGCCATTGCTCTGATAGAGAATGATTTCGCTCCGTACGGAGTCCATAACATTTCCATCTTGCAATTATATTGATGAAGTGACAAATGTCAACTCGCATTAAGTATGCTGGAGTGGTTGAGACGCGGTGTGTAAAACATTCAAAACAGGATGACAAGTATTTCTTTAAGCTTAGTTCTGGCGCAAATGCTCTGGCAATAGCACCAAGAAGAGCTTTGTCAAAATCGGTAACGATTTCTTCCGATAGAGGAAAAGATGATACTTCTTTAGCTCCTTCGCGCAAAAATTCGAATAACCATTTTGCTATGGCGTCGGTATGGTGATCGGCTGATATCATTTAAAAAACAGGCGCAGTTTTCTTATGCACTTGCGTAACGGCCTGATATAGGTAGATGTGAGGGCTATTTCCCGACGGCGGTTAGAATACTACTGATCCAGTCCAGTAGTGAGCAAAAAACTCTATAAAGCCTATGGCATGTATGGAGCTTTCATATATCGGATCATATTTCATGTCCTGCAAACTTTGAAAAACATCATGAGTCCTAATCAACCCAAGAACTTTATAACGCATTTCCAAGAACCTAACAACTCGGAATGTGAGCAGGTTCGTCATCTCCATTAGAGTCTATTAATTTGTCTCCTCCCTTTCTTCTCCATCTACTGTTCAGCAAATTACCCTCGACTATTTCTTTAGCTATCTTCTGTCCACGTGCACCTTTTAGCTGTCTTCTAGTGGTATGTTTTACCGATCTATCAAATCCATCGAAAAAACATCTCATTTTCACTGCCTCGTTATTTTTTGGAGCAATAATAATGCGATCAAGGAATCGAGCATTGCAATCCGGACAATTGCCATTGATTTAACAAATAAAACGGTTTCTGAAATTTCATAATTATTTTTAAATCTAAACGCGCAAGGTATTTGCGTCTCCGTGTGCAAAGCGTCATACAATGCGTGTGTCCACGAATGGCATTTCAATCTGCTTAAATTGCGTTTTCCCTGAGATTGGAAACTGTAATTTGATATTTTTGGTTCCATTTCAGACCAAACGTTGGTGATAGGGATCTGGAATTCTATAACTGCGTCTATTGTGGAATTGTGTGACACATCAATTTGGGCTGTAACATTTGTTACAATATTATTGGAACACAAAATTTCCGTCAAGATGTCATACCTATTCACAAGAACAATGGTATAAATATTTTCACTTCTTTTCCGCAGTGAATGATTCATTGCATCGGCAAGTTCCTGGAAAACTTCATTCTTGGGTGGGAGAACTTGACCGTTCTCGGATATTCTTCAAATTCTCCGGAATGGAGCAATTTCTTTGATTGAATGATCGCGGGTGGATCTGATTTTTTCTTTTCATCCATCGTGTCAGTAACGCTAGTGCCTGTGCATATGCAGCAACGCAGGACGGCTTACAAACGGGAGTGCGGGTATTCTTACGTAACGCTAACGCCTGTGCATATGCAACAACGCAGGATGGGTTACAAAAGTAGTGGGGACAGCCCGGCCGCCTCGTTCGTAGTCGGAGTCATTCACCATTTGTAACCCATGCTTCGTCGCTGCACATGCACAGGCGCTAGCGTTACGTAAGAATACCCTCGCTCCCATTTGTAAGCCATCCTGCGTTGCTGCATATGCACAGGCGCTAGCGTGACTAACACGATGGATCGAAAGAAAAAATCAGATCCACCCGCAATCATTCAATTAAAGAAATTGCTCCATTCCGGAGAATTTGGAGTAATATCAGAGAACGGTAAAGTTCTCCCACCCAAGAATGAAGTTTTCCAGAGACTTGCCGATGCAATGGATCATTCACTGCGGAAAAAGTGAAACTATTTATACCATCGTTCTTGAGAATAGGTATGACATCTTGACGGAAATTTTGTATTCTAATAATATTGTAACAAATGCTACAGCCCAAATTGATGTGTCACACAATTCCACAATAGACGCAGTTCTAGAATTTCAGATTGATATCACCAACGTTTGGTCTGAAATGGAACCAAAAACAACAAATTACAGTTTCCACTCCCAGGGAAAACGCAATTTAAGCAGATTGAAGTGCCATTCGTGGACACACGCATTGTATGACGCTGTATACACGGAGACGCAAATACCATGCGCGTTCAGATTTAAGAATAATGAAATTTCGGAAACCGGTTTTTTTGTTAAAATCAATGGCGATTGTCCGGATTGCAATGCGCGATTCCTGGGTCGCATTATTAATGCTCCGAAAAATAACGAGGCTGTGAAAATGAGATGTTTTTTCGATGGATTTGATAGATCGGTAAAACATACCGCTAAAAGACAACTAAAAGGTGCACGTAGACAGAAGATAGCTAAAGAAATAGTCGAGGGTAATTTGCTTCCCAGTACATGGAGAAGAAAGGAAGGGGACAAATTAATAGACTCTGTTGGAGATGACGAACCTGCTCATATTCCGAGTTGTCAGGTTCTTGGAAAAGCCGCAATGGAAATGCGCGATAAAGTTCTTGGGTTGATTAGGACTCATGATGTTTTTCAAAGTTTGCAGGACATGAAATATAATCCGATGTATGAAAGCTCCATACATTCCATAGGTTTTATAGAGTTTTTTGCTCACTACTGGACGAAAGAGCAAATAGCCGTATATGAAAAATTTCATACAACCCTGTACATAGACGGTACTGGATCAGTAGTACGCCCGATAAAACGGCCGTCGGGAAATAGCCCTCACATCTATCTATATCAGGCCGTTACGCAAGTGCATCAGAAAACTGCGCCTGTGTTTCAAATGATATCAGCCGAACACCATACCGACGCCATAGCAAAATGGCTATTCGAATTTTTGCGTGTAGGAGCTAAAGAAGTATCATCTTTCCCTCTACCGGAAGAAATCGTTACCGATTTTGACAAAGCTCTTCTTGGTGCTATTGCCAGAGCATTTGCGCAAGAACCAAGCTTAAAGAAATACTTGTCATCCTGTTCGGAATTTTTAACACACCGCGTCTCAACCCCTCCAGCATGCTTATTGCGACTTGACATTTGTCACTTCATCAATTTAATTGCAAGATGGAAATGTTATGAAGGGACTCCGTACGGAGCGAAATCATTCTGTATCAGAACAATGGCAGTACTGCGACAACAAGAATCCTTGACTGCATTAGAGACTATTGCCGAACAAATCTTTCTACTCGTATTGAGTAAGACCGCTGAAAATGATAGCCTTTCTAACCAGGCACGTATTCGAATCACTGGATTAATCAAAGGAATGCCTGAGGTTGATCACATCAATACTGACAGCGAAGACATAATTAAACATGAATCCCTTGAACTTGAAAAAAATCACGAACATGATGCAAAGTATGCTGATTTATTGAACGCTACTGAAGAAATGCCATTTAATACATGGGAATGGTCTAATCGCATATATGAACGATGTGTGGAAAAATTGAGCGAAGAACCAACAAACATCAACGGAAACGTAAATGGGTTCTACAATCCAAAGTTTGCAAAGAATTTAAAATCGTTGTTGCCGTATTTTCCTTTGTTTTCTGAAGTGATGCGCAAAGCATGTGGAGTGGGTTCGATAAATGCTACATCTGCTGCTGTGGAATCTGAGTTTAATGATCTTAAAAATCGAACATTGATCAACGTGAAACAACCACTGCGTGCAGACAGATTCATTGCTACCCATATCTTATCGCTTGCCGGGAAAATTAAATTAGCTCTGGCTGGACAATCGGAAAAAGACGCAATCTCAGAAGCAGAAGCACGGAAGGAGGAGAATAACGAAATGACTATGACTAAAAAACGAAAAAGGAGGGCATGGGATGAGCAAGAAAGTCTGGTATCGCCAGCACAGTTCGACAGAACTCAAATATCCACTACCCGTGAGACATCACTAAAAACTCTGAAGAATATAAATATATGCTGCACGTCATCACCCATAAATGTCGAATGCGATAATGAATTTAGTCCAGAATTGGCATTTGTAGAAATTGAGGATGACATTCTTGGTACTCAGAAAAATAGGGACGATGAGAAAACTGAAAGCGAGAACCGAAGACGCCGAGCACCATCACGGAATGATAGAAAATCAGGGTTGATGAATGATGCAGTTATAGAGCTGAAAGAGCAGCATAATTGGAGAAATAAAAACAAAGTAATAAAAAAGCCCGGATATACTAGAGCATGTCCAGAATTTGATTCTTCCAACATCGAAAAGTTCACCTCCATACCGTTACTGCCCAATGGAAATCATTGTAAAATTGTCCAAAATAGAGCACAATTGATAAATGTCATAAACACATGCGGGTTTGATAGCGTATGCCAAATTTTAGCGTCGGCTGCGTGTCAAAGTTCACGCTATAAAGAAATAGTTTCGAAGGGTCGTACAGGTATGCACAAATGCATCGAAGTATTGCTACAGAAGGGCTTAGCTGTACAGATTTTCAAAGAACGTGCCTCAGCCTTACTGGAGATTCCGACTTTACAAAAAAAGTTTGAAGACAATATTCTCACAGTGAGAGCTGACTCAAACATTAACGTTTTAATCGAAGGCCTATTCAAGAATCATCCAAGTTCTGTCTGTAACGGCATATGTTCGAAATGTGGCGAAAAGACAAGTCACAGCAGCATATTGCTTGATATAAACTTTAATCCCATCACATCAGGAGGAATAGAATCCCTTAACGAGGCAGTATCCGTGGGAGAGTATGTTCCACGAGAATGTTGCGGATCGAGACCAACATACAAAATGGAATACGGTCCACATCTGTTTATCGATGTAGATATCGGCAAGGGAGCCAAAGAAGCCTTATTCAAAGTCCCGAAAATTTTGACAATACCGAATAATGTTCGATACAAATTGGCTGGAGTTGTTGAATACACGGGATCAAAATGTATAGACTCGATCGGGCATTACATTGCTTATTGTTGGACTGGAAGCCACTGGTTGAGGTACAATGATAATGCGCGAACGAAAAAAATACCTATTGTGACTGATCAGACAACTGTTGAAATACACAGTTGCATATACGTAATTTGAATTTATAAAATTTGACTATATTGCGCACATACGACATTGAAGTTTTATGTTCCAAGTCAAAATACTTCCAAAAAAAAAAAGCTTCACATGTGTTCATGGATACATGGATTCTGTTGGGAGAGTGTGGATGAATGAATGAATGGGCGAATGAGTGAATGAATGAAAGAGTGAATGAGGGTCTCAAAGTGATTTTGAACTGCGCTTCGAATCACAAATGCCAACCACACCTCCGCGTGGTGAGATCTGGGCAACGTAAGTGCAACATTCAGGTACTTATGGCTAATGTGGCTCTGGCTTCATCGATAAAACATCTCTCATATAATAAGGACTTCACTCATATCCAAGGATTCTACGGAGAGTACGATTAATTCAAATCCGACCACCGATTTCATTAAAATTAAGCTCGTTCCCGATTCATACAACAAAAGTAACTCCACATTTGCTGTAATATTATCAATATGGGAGCAATTTGATAAAACGCAAATCCCCCTTTGCCTTCGAGCTCCCGTTGCAGTAAAGATACTCGGTAGACCCCGTTCTTTCGAATGTACTTGGCGCGAGACTCTACCGAGTCTCTTGATCAATGGTGGTGATTTTGGATTGTGAGTAATTTCAGAATGGGTCTCGAGTAATTCGAAAGTACTCGAAAATTTTCGTCGCAATCGCTTTCGGAAAATCTTTTTTTTCTACGATTGTGACGCCATTTTAGGAGATATTGGAAAACAGATTGCGGCACATTGTAGCACATGGCTAGCACATGGTAGTACATTTTTTTTTTTTCGAAAAATCAAAATGTCCCTGCTGATCGAAAAAATGTTTCTCGATTTTTCTCCCAGGTTTTTCGGTATTTTGGAAAAAAAAATAACGGCACATTGCAGCACATGGCTAACACATAGTAGCACATTTTTTTTTTTTTCGAAAAATCAAAATGTCCCTGCTGGGCGAAAAAACTGTTTTTTTGATTTTTCTCCTAGCTTTTTTGGTATTTTGGAAAAAATTCTACGGCACATTGTAGCACATGGCTAGGACATAGTAGCACATCTTTTGTTTTCTCAAAAAATTGAAATGTCCCTGCTAACTTCTCCTACATCGGAAATTGCCTTCTTTTAAACGTGAAAGGATAAATGTCCTCGCAATAAAGCGTAATTCTATTCAGAAATACTATTTCCCCGGCATTATCACCTGTAAGAATCTCACATTTTAACAAATGATTTCCAAGTTCGATCACGAGCAATCTAGTGCCATTGCAAAGGCCTTCGTTCACACTTAAATTTCGAATGAGCATAACTACACAATTTTCTCTTAATCGCAATTCATGGGGTGGTAAGGACGGCGGTGACAAACTATCCAAGTACTCCGGTAAAATTGTTTCACATATACTATCCCTATCATCGGTTTTGTCAATACTATTAATGCTTGTATAATTTTTTTCGTTTTTGGAATCGAGTAATTCTACCACTTTCTTATTGATTTCTTCAACATCTGCATTTCTAGCTGATAGTTTCGCACAATTCGCTGCTTTTTTAAATCGTTTTTCCCTGATGTAATCCCCGTATATACTTTGTACTATGTTTGAATTTGGAGATGCTATACAATGTTCTGGAAATTGAACATAATCATTATTGTCATTCAATTTTCCATCACCAAGGTCTATTAAAAATTTAGAAAATTCAACTTCATTAGCTAAAGTTCTCATGTTTTGCGTTAATTTGAACTTTTTAAAGAATTTCCATAGATTACTATATTTAATCGATAAGTTAACTGTTTCACTGCGTGTACCTCTCACTTTTATTGGAAGTAGTTGTCTGAAATCGCCACCCATTATCAAAATTTTTCCACCGAATGGTATATCATTGTTCATGACGTCGCGTAATGCGTAAACACGCTGCTCTACCATCCCGTCCTCTAGAATGAGAGTCAAATAACCAAAATTGACCATTAAACTTGCCTACTGCAATGGAAATTCCATTACATGTTAGAATTCCAGAATTTGATTCACTGAACAAGCGATGTAATCCGTTTTTCAAATTAGGCATACCAATGTTAGTATTATCGTTAAATATATGCCCAAAAATCACGAGGTCAAATGACAAATGACAATTTTTTGAAACAACTCTAATATCCGTCTTGAGGTCTGAAACTGCCAAGTAATTTACATAATCCTCATCCTGATGTACGCTTTTACGGCTTGCCATACTGTCAATGTATAATTTGTCTCCACATATTAATATACTGTCAATTATATCATTGGTCCAAAGATTAACCGGTTTTACAGCAGACATAGCGATTGAAACTGCAGCATTAGCAGTGCACTGTTCACCTCTGCTGAATGATGAGAATCGTTCGTCACCTTGGTGAAATGACCCTTGCTTGATGTTGATTACATTATGGTTGTAACTCTCTGATCCATGTACGACGCTTTTAGACACCTTATTGAGATCCCTTATGGTAGTTTCATTTGACAATTCATTTTTACGGATCTGGTATTTATACTGCGAATGTAAACGAATTTTTTTCATATCCGCTTCTTCATTCAAGGTTCTAAAAATTTTTCGACGGCCCATTTTCTGTGGAAATCAAAAAAATATCAGACAACAAATTCCGGCAGCTTTATCTTTACAGGAAACTTTATGTATCGTTACAGACAGCTTTAAAACGGAACTGCTTCGCTACGATCGCGAAACTCAAAAATGAATTATAGATGAGTGAAACGTGAAATTGAAAAATATCTGACAGCTATAACAGCTGTAAATCTATTACGAATTTCAATTATTAATTAATAATTGATTAACATAAAAACAAGTCATTGTTTTCGTCATAGTCTTTGAAATCATCATCATGGTCTTTGTTAAATCATCATTATTATCTCATTGTCAGTACTCTTTTAAATGCGAAATCTTTCGTCAAAAATGGTGTGGTCACACACCAAATTTGGGGCAGGTTCGATAAGCTCAGGTGTGGTGACACACCGAACTTGTTAAGTGGTGTGCACTATTCACTTTTCACACCTAGAACGAAAAATATTAGAACAGGTTTAATCTGCACACTTAAATAAGGAGTTTAATGAAACGGCTACGGTAGTAAAACGATAGTGTCATAAATAACAATTTTGCTCACCACAAAATGTCAAACTTGACTCTTCAGTATAAATGTCTATATACGTATTGAAATGCAGAGTTTCACGGTTTTCAGTATAAAAGTACGTATATAGTACAAGGAAATTTAAAAATTCAAACTGGTGGGGTCGGGTATTACAGAGTAGGGTTGATTCGGGAAACGGTGGAAGATGAGCTATTCGAAAAGAAACGTATTGAAATAGAGCTTATTTGATAAAAAATATTTTTACTACTGGAAGGAATGTTATACTTACTATATTAAAATAATCCATTTTACCTACTTTCCTTGTAAATCTTTCCTTCCTACGAGTAAATCCTAAGAACCATTTCTTTCCAGATATCTATTCCATACCTTTTGTAACCAGCCCTGGATGTATTTCTAAATGCCCGAGAAAAGGAGTCTGGTAAAAATTAGTTGAATTTTCAACTTGGCGCCCAACATTTACTTAATTACTCTGCCAATAATTAGCTCCCGGCTACAATTGGCGCCCAACGTGGGGCGGTAGCTAGTAGGTAAAATGGATTTATTCAGAAAACACATTTATGGTATGCAGGATATCAAATTATAAAGGGATCTTATAATTGAGAAATCATTTAGATTTGGTATAAATTGGCAGATTATACATCTAATTGTAATTATGCTATGGAAATAGCCTAATTGATATTATTTATTATATTCGGTTTTTTATTTCCTAACTCCTATGTCGTTATCGTTATTGATAACTTTCTTTTGTTTCCTAACCTAATGTTGTCACAAATGTTGACAACCCTAATCGATTCTTTTTTTCCGTTATATTCTCCTATGTTGTCTTAAATATTGACAACCCTAGTTAATTCTTTTTTCTTTTATATTCTCCTACGTTGTACTAAATATTGACAACCCTAATGAATCTTTTCTTTTTATTCTAAAATATCCTAACCCTAGGATTATTCTATTTATTTTTTCTTTTATCTACTCTTGCTATTCTACGATCAGACTTCCATATCCCAAAATCTATGAGCAAGGAGGGAATTTAATCGAACCTCAATGTTCGCTAAAGGGAATTTAATGCAACCTTTAGTTTTTAGACAAGGAATGGGGGGTACAAGGGAAGTTAAGGGAACAACACCTTATTTGAAAAGGCAGACTTTTAAATATGAGGAAAAAGCGGTTATAGCTCCGGACAGGCAGAGGGACCGAGGTCTTCTCCGCGATGCCGGCATGCGAACCAGGATAAGGGAGAAATTAAAGATCTGGACAGGCAGAGGGACCGAAGTCTTCTCCGCGATGCCAGCAACTTCAACAGGGACAAAAGATTCTAAGGTTAAAGATCTGGACAGGCAGAGGGACCGAAGTCTTCTCCGCGATGCCAGCAACTTCAACGGGTAAAAGGGGATAAGGTTTAAGATCTGGACAGGCAGAGGGACCGAAGTCTTCTCCGCGATGCCAGCAACTTTAACCACAAAAATGACCTTCAGGGATATGGAGGCGCCTTTTGCCTCAAATCTAGCTGCTTTTAACTGAATCTGAGTTTCTTTTTACTATGGGAATCTTTCCCTCTAAATTCACCCTCTGGTGATTAATCCCTTAAATGAATTTCTTTTATCTATTATTTTATACATATTTATATTCGCCGCGCCTACTTGCACCCTACTTTTAGACAATTGATAGCGCCGCGCAGTGACGTCAGCTCACATGTTACTGTGAGTTAGTTTTGGGGCTGGTATTCCTTTGAATATTGATTATTATTTCATATTCTATTATATTATTCTATTTTTCTTCTTAATTTATAAATCTTAGGGTCTATATAGGAGGGGTTCTTGTACACCATGTTACAATGCCCCCCCAATAAATAGGTCTAAATGGGGAGAGGTATTGACAATATATTATTTTTTTTTTTCTTAATACAAATTGTATTATATTTTCTTTGCGACGCATTTCGACATATTTATTTTTTAACAAAAACATGGTGTAATAGTTGTATGATTATTATATGAGTTATTGTGTTCAACATTTTTTTTTTTTCTCTTTTACAAAAAACTGAAATTATATATATTTTTTCTTTTACACATTTTTTTTTTTTTTTTTTCAAAAACCTAAGGCTATATATTTTTTCTATAATTGATATTCATATCTTATAAAAGGAATGTATATTATTTTTTTTTTTTTTACAAGAACTGAAATTCTTTTTCACACATTGTGACGGTCGGGAATGAGCTTCACCGCCGTTATTATTTTTGGTTCGTTTCTCATTTTACGCAACTAAATGCAACTGTGGGAAGGATTTAATATTGACTGAGGTGATTGGAAGTTCGGATCGTAGATGAAGATTACTTGAATATTATTTATTTGCCAAGCTCGGGGGTCTTGCAGGCGTAACCAGACGTTGAGTCTTGAAGAGGAAATAATTATCAACCAGGCTCTGAGAGGCTTATAGGTATGTGAAGAATCATTATATGATTACCGATCCAGGATTCGGCGTACGACTAAAGAACTATGTCCTGAAAGACCGTAGAAAGTACTTGGGTTGATTCAGAGGTAGTTACTAGAGCGGTGCGAAGTTCGGAAGTGATTTTGATGTGAAACTTAGGAATGAGGTAAACTCGGTTTATTAAAAGAAGGGGTAGGTAAAGTGGGAGGCCACGTGCCGCTGACTGGGTAGATTTGCACTTGCACGTTGTGCTGATGCGTGGTCGAACTAGGCCGGATGCAGGTTGAAATAGGAAGACAGGATGAAAGATATTAGGTTGCGTCTAGATGAATTACTGCTAATAATTGCTAGGTATTGGGAATCGATAGAATGGATGAGGCGAGACGTTTGGACCGAGGTCCGGACGTAACACCCCCCCCCGTTAGAGGAAGCATACCGATGTGAAGCGGAGGTATGGTTTCCTATGCGAAGTGTAGAAAAGTAGAATGAAGGAGCGTCCGATTACACCTATGCGTGGTAATGGTTTACATTGAAATTTTTAAGATAAATGCGCCTATGTTTAATGCGCGTTTAAGCGGGTTAGTATATATTTTTTTTTTTCTTAATGATAGCTTATTTTCTAGTTCTGATTTATCTTGTATTATATAAGTTCAATCTACGCTGAGTAATATTAATTGTTTCGGAATATGCTTTATTAAATTTTACAGGCTACCTGAACATTTGGTTAATGCCTACCCGGCCTACGAAAATCAGTCTAAAATTTGGGAGTTAAGAGAACAAAGTGTTCTCTACTGTACGGATAGTGTGGAGTGCACCTTGCTGCGGGAGCCAACTGATTTCCAACGACCACTCAGTTCCGGACGGAGTAACCAGCCTGGCTAACGGTCCCCCCTTGACCAAGATCGGCGTTATTTCGGGTGACTCCACGACTGTAGGCAAAAGGGTCACGGCACAGTTCGGCATACCGGTGGTAGGTCCTCGAAGTCACGAAGTCACTCCCTATCCGCCTACGGGAACGCTTCTAGGCTCACTATTATTATTCCTATTACTACTCATATTATGACTCTTATTCTTGTTCTTATTATTACTCGCATATTATTCTTGTTTTATATTATTCTTGCTCTCATTCTTACTCGTATGTTGCTCTTGTTTTTTATATTGTTCCTGTTTTATTTTGCTATAATTCTGTCCCACTATCCTGTCCAAAATTGTTATCTTCTATATGACAAAATATGTACAACCGTGTTGATTTCGGGAACATCGCAGTTATCACCGATCCCTAGTCCCTGTTCCCATAGCAGTAACGTCTCAGCAAAGCAGGTGTGCTTTGCACTTCAAAAAAGCTAAACCCCGAACGATCTACTTTTAACCGCTCGAAGGTAGGTCCTAATACAGGTTACGCTGGACGAGATCTCTGGATCTTCGTCAGCACGTAACACCCCCCTCCCCTTCAGATTTCTTCGATTTTTGAGCCAAGAATTAAGTATTTTTAAAATCGATCGTATGACGCTTTTCTTACGTATTTTTACCTCAGGAACACGAATCAAACGGTTGAATTTAGCTACGAATTGATCCCATCGAGATATCCTCGATTTTTCACATTTTAGATCGATAAATTGACGATAACTCGATCAATTTCATAGATGGATCAATTTAATTAGTAAATTCGAATTCCTGAGCTCAAAATACATAAGAATACCATGTAAAACCCATTTAAAAAAAATGTTGATTTTTGATGTTACGGTCGGGAAATGATCTTCGCCGCCGTTATTATTTTTGGTTCGTTTCTCGTTTTACGCAACTAAATGCAACTGTGGAAAAGGATTTTTATTGACGGAGGTGATTGAAAGTTCGTAGATAAACGTTATATGAATATTGTTTATTTGCCAAGCTCGGGGAGGCTTATAGGCGTAATCAGACGTTGAGAGTCTTGAAGAGAAATAATTATTGACCAGGCTCGAGGAGGCTTATAGGTGTGTTGAGAATAATTATAAGATGACCGATCCAGGATTTCGGCGTGCGACCAAAGAACTATGTCCTGGAAGACCGTAGAGTTTGGTACTGAGTACGGAAGTGATTATGATATGAAAATTAGGAATAAGGTAAACTCGGTTCATTAAAAGAAGGGGTAGGTAAAGTGGGAGGCCACGTGCCGCTGACTGGGTAGATTTGCACTTGCACGTTGTGCTGATGCGTGGTCGAACTAGGCCGGATGCAGGTTGAAATAGGAAGACAGGATGAAAGATATTAGGTTGCGTCTGGGTGAATTACTGCTAATAATTGCTAGGAATTGGGAATCGATAGAATGGATGAGGCGAGACGTTTGGACCGAGGTCCGGATGTAACACCCCCCCCCCCCCCCCGTTAGAGGAAGCATACCGATGTGAAGCGGAGGTATGGTTTTCTATGCGAAGTGTAGAAAAGTAGAATGAAGGAGCGTCCGATTACACCTATGCGTGGTAATGGTTTACATTGAAATTTTTAAGATAAATGCGCCTATGGTTAATGCGCGTTTAAGCGGGTTAGTATACAATTTTTTCTTAATGATAGCTTATCTGCTAGTTCTGATTTATCTTGTATTATGTAAGTTCATTCTACGCTGAGTACAATGTCCTTAATATTAACAGACGTTATTTCGGAAAATGTTTTATTGACTTTTACAGGCTACCTAAACATCTGGGTAATAGTGATTTTGAATTTTTTATTATGTGATTAGGGGAATTTAGCCGTATTGTTACGGATGGTTACTTATGTTATTTTACATGGTTTTTCCTGATAATGATTCATCCTTTTACTCGAATAGTATAATAATGATTTTTATTACAAATGTTGCTGACTATAAGTTATACAATGTTTGATATTCCTATGCTATGTTTATTTCTTACAGAAAATATGTTTCTTTCATCATTGCAGTCATTTTTGCAAATTCGTTGTCCTATGGCCCTAACTTACAGGTGTTTGTACAGCTATATTTCTGTTTTCAGCTACGCGCTATTTCTCAATTGATTGCCAGATTATTGATCAGGGTAATATAACGAGTGCGTGGATCCGTGTATGTATGGTGGAACATCTGGGATGGGTGGTGCTGATCTGTGGGGAGTTTTTAGTGGCCCCATTTTTATGCTTTCGTGTATGTGTGGCCCGCTAATCATATGCGGACGCTCGATCTCACAGTCTATTGGCTGCCTATATCTTTTGGCCAGTTCTCGGCATGCTTGTTTCGCCTGTCTGTTGCGCTTTCTACCCGCTATACAGTGGAGTATTTTATCTAATACCGAAAATTTTTAGAACGCGAATAAAACTGCCATTGCTGCTATTGCTAGACCAGCATATGTAAGCACAGTTTTCAGACTGGTAGTCTCCTGTTTATCGCGATGGTGCGTACTGATTTCCGTGATTTCGCTACTAGGGTGAAGATGTGTTTCGATTTCACGCGTGAGGTGATTATTTCAAGTTTTCGTGGTCTTCGCTTCGCGAAATATACTTTGTTAACGTCGCCGTTCGCTATCACCTGTTTTGCTAGGTCAGTTGCCCATGTGCAGTCTGCTGCTACGATGTGAGCGTAATTCGTTATTATTACTCGCTTTGGGTAGGTCGTGGTCGTGTGCGCTACCTATGCTCACACATCAGCTGAGGTTTCCGTTGTCATCCGATCGCCTGGTGAGGATGGTGGGGGTTCCGGAGTGTTAGAATAAGCCATGGATGGTTAAAGTCGGGTAATAAATAAACTGGATACACAAAAATTATGAATTTATCAACGAACGTACATGTGTATATTTATTCATACTCAAGGAGGAAGTAAGGTAAGACAGGAAGTATAACGTACAGACATATTTGAATCACATGTGTACTTTATAACTAATTTAAACTAGCGCGGGAATACGCTGTTTGCTCTATTCCAACACCTGCCCTCAAACAGTGGTCATTCCCATGCCAGCAATGCACAATTTTAATTTTTGCTGTGATACTGCTTTTGTAAGACCATCCGCTATCATTTGTTCAGTTGGCATATATGTTACACTTAGTTCATTATCTTTTATGCTATCTCTAATGAAATGATAGCGTATATCCACGTGCTTAGTTCTATTGTGAAACCCTGCATTTGATGCCAGCTTTCGAGCGCTTTGGCTGTCGTTATACAACGGTATTGGACTGTTGACCTCTGTCAATTCCCTTAGTATTTCTTTCAAATATATTGCTTCTTTAGCACCTTCAGTTAATGCAGCATATTCTGCTTCGGTGCTTGACAAGGTCACACATTTTTGCTTTTTGCTACACCAGGATATCGCTGTACTACCAATAGTAAAAGCGTAGCCTGTATAAGAGCGTCTATCGGTAGTGTCGTTACCCCAGTCTGCATCGACAAAGCCCTTTAATGTATCTTTATTTCGTTTATATACTAAACACAAATCCTTGGTAAGCTTCAAATATCTAAGAATACGTTTCAAGCACTTCCAATGCTCTAAAGTGTATGAATTATTATATTGGCTCAACTTATTAACCGCATATGCTATGTCGGGTCGTGTATTGACTCCTAGATATATCAAAGCCCCTATTAGACCTTGATACGGCACCTCTGGTTTATCTATATTCTCATTACGATTGAATTGGAGATTAAGCTCCATTGGCGTAACAGCCGTTTTTGCATCACTCATCTTAAATCTATCGAGCAACTCTTCTATGTATTGAGTTTGATCTATTGCGATCATTCCTCTTTTCTTATCTGTCCTAACTCTTAATCCTATACAGTTCTTTGCGTAACCGAGGTCTTGCATTTTGTACTTATTCATCAGTGCCTTCTTTAGTTTATCAGTTTCTGATTGATTGTTGCTAAATATTAGTAAGTCATCGACATATAGCGATACGAACAAAATGCAATCCTTTTGGGTTTTATAATATAAACAAGGTTCCTTTTTTGATTGCTTGAGGCCTGAGCCTATTAAATCGCTATGAATTTTTTCGTTCCACACGCGTGATGCCTGTTTTAATCCATAAATGGCCTTATTTAATAGACATACTTTATTTTCATTGCCTTTTTCAATAGTACCTTCTGGCTGATACATGTAAATTGTTTCTTTTAGTTCTCCATTCAAAAACGCAGTCTTAACGTCTAAATACCTTTTTCAATAGTACCTTCTGGCTGATACATGTAAATTGTTTCTTTTAGTTCTCCATTCAAAAACGCAGTCTTAACGTCTAAATGGATAATATCTAAATCGTGTTGCGCACTTAAGGCAAATAGAAGTCTTATCGTTTCACGTCTGATTACAGGTGAATATGTCTCATCATAGTCTATCCCTGGCTCTTGCGCAAAACCCCTAGCTACTAATCTTGCCTTATAATTATCAATATTTGGGTTCGTACCTGGCTTTGTTTTGAACACCCATTTACAATTAATAATTTTTCGATTCAAAGGTTTATCTACCAAAAACCATGTTTTGTTTTCTTTCAAGGAGTTCAATTCGTCGTCCATAGCTCTTTGCCATGAGACGCTATCGGGTCTTGCTAAAGCCTCTGAAACGGTTGAGGGATCATTCGAACTGGTTTTTATGCTATATACAATATGATCTGGATAAACTTTTGATTTCTTAACCCTTTCAGACCTTCTTGGTGGTTTTAAAACTATTACAGATTCGTCTGAGTCTGTAAGTTCTTGATTACTTTGATCATCGGCTTCTGCGTTTTCTACATCAGTATGAACACTATCAGATTCATCATTAGGATCTGGACCAACTTGAGATTCGGAGTCTGGGTTACTTTCTAAATCGTTATGCGCGATTTCCTCTGTTTCTGTGTTGTTTATGAGGAAGTCGAATACTGACACATAACTATCATGATCATTATCCTTTACATTAACCCTTGTCTCAGTCTCTAAAAAAATAACATCTCTAGACACTGACGTAATGCTACTCTCTAAATCTAGTACTCGATACGCCTTACTTGTTTCACTATACCCCACAAACACTTGTTGCTTCGCCTTGGCATCCAACTTTCCTCGTTTTTCCTTGGGGATGTGAGTATAACATGGCGAACCGAAGACTCGTAGATGATCAAGATTAACCATTGAACCTGACCATAATTCTTCTGGAATTCCTCCATTTAAAGCTGAATGTGGTGAGCGGTTTTTTAGATAAACTGCTGTGTTGCACGCTTCTGCCCACAACTTTTTGGAACACTGCGCATCCATTAGCATACAGCATACCTTTTCACAGAGAGACCGATTGATTCTTTCTGCGATCCCATTTTGCTGTGGGTTGTAAGGTACCGTTAACTGATGCTTTATGCCTTTTTCTTTGCAGTAATCTTGCATCACTTTACTCACATACTCGCCACCATTATCTGATCTTAGTGTCTTAATTTTTTCATTTGATTCATTTTCAACTCGTGCTTTAAATTCTTTAAACTTTTCGAACACTTGATCCTTCGATTCAAGGAAGTATAGAAACACTTTTCTTGAATGGTCGTCAACAAAACTCACAAAATATTTACATCCTCCTAACGACGTCTCAAAAGGTCCACAAACATCTGTGTGTACTAGTGCCAGTCTTTTACTTTCACAGACTCTTTCACTTGATTTAAAAGGTTTCTTAAACATTTTTCCGGTAATACAAGGTACACAGGACGAACTTATCTTAAGATCTTTAAGCTCGAGACCTAACTTTTTCATATCTTGCTCATTGAGATGTCCGAGCCTACGATGCCATAATTCTGCTTTGCTTGCATCACTTGATTTTGTCACAAGAACCGAGGGCACACTCGCACCGTCTTGGATGTCGTGCTCCACCTCCGGCTGTGTTTCACAGATTGTTGAACTCGAAGTTCCGTCCAATTTAAATAATCCGTTGAGTCTGGATCCTGTGAATTGGACACTTCCTTTATATGAAAAATCGTCCTTGTGAAACACTTGACATCCATCTGTTTTGAACATCACTATTAAGTCCTTGTCAACCATTTTTGAAACTGATACCAAATTTGTCGCTAATTCTGGCACGTACAAAACGTCTCTAATAACTTTTACGTCATTTTCTAACTGAATAGGAACATTTCCCATGCCTGATACTTTTAAATTTTTATCGTTTGCAATCGTTACTCTGGAGGTTGTCTCTTCTTGGTAAGAAAGCATCGAGGATTTTTCCTTACTCATATGATTCGTGGCTCCGGAATCAATAAACCATTCTGAATTACAAATACTTTGATTTCTGATACCTAAGGCAGTATAGAAGGTTGTTACCCTTTTATTACCAGAACCTCCACTTTCTTGGTTGTCCGGACTGTCTTTCTTCACTTGATTGGGTTTTTTCGCTTGGAGATTCTTGAGTTTGTAGCACTCCCTTTTTATGTGTCCTAGTTTATGACAGTAGCCACACTCAAATAGTGGTCTGTTTCGCAGAGGCTGCGTCCTTGCATTCGCATGTACCGCCAATGCTTTTGTAGCTCCTTCATCTTCAAGTATGCGACGTCCCTCCTCTGCTAGTAGACGAGTTTTGACATAGTCCTCTGTTAGCTTCTGCCCTGAATGATCTAAGACCATGGCCATTGGCCTATAACTTGCCGTAAGCCCGATTAACATCATACATCCAATCAACTCTTCCACCTTAAAGTTAGCGTCTTTAATCTGCTGACCCACGCTCATCATTTTATTGACGTACTCTGACATGTCTTTACAGTCAGCTAATCGTGTAGAGATTAATTGATGCAACATGCCCAATCTGCCAGCCGTACCTTGGGGTTCAAACGTAGTTGCTAAATTATCCCAAGCTAACTTAGCAGTTGTTGCTTGTTCAACATGAACAAACAATTTAGCATCAATCGACAAACATATTGTAGACAGCGCCTGTCTATCCTTTTCCTCGTTGTAGCTCTGGTCTTCGGGAGCAATCTGTCCGCTCGCATATTCCCATAATTTTTCATGATAAAGCAACATGCGAATGGCGAACTTCCATTCTTTGTAGTCCCCTGGGTGAGATAATTTCTTAATAGTGAAAATTGAGCTTCTTGCATTGTTGGATTGTCCATCCATGATTGATCACTATAGTCTTAATTGCACGAGGCAAGTGTGTTCTAACCTCACTTTAGAAAAACTTTACTTGAAGTGATAAAATATCACTTTTACCGCGACTTTTTACAGTTTTTAAATACTTAGCTGTCTCTGGGCCCATAACCTGTTAGAATAAGCCATGGATGGTTAAAGTCGGGTAATAAATAAACTGGATACACAAAAATTATGAATTTATCAACGAACGTACATGTGTATATTTATTCATACTCAAGGAGGAAGTAAGGTAAGACAGGAAGTATAACGTACAGACATATTTGAATCACATGTGTACTTTATAACTAATTTAAACCAGCGCGGGAATACGCTGTTTGCTCTATTCCAACACGGAGAAATCGGAGGAGAAGTCCGATTAGGTAGACGACGAGATGGTGGAATTTTTGGTTTCAAAAATATCGGTCTGTTACTTTCTGCCGATTTGAGTGTGGATTTTGTTGATTCTGCTGCCGCAGTTTCGGTGTGCCCTATCGTATTGCACGCGGCTATCTGTATGTGACATCTAATTCCTGGCGTTAGTGTGTGTTGGACGTGTATGTTTCTTGAGCGGTGTGTGGTATTGCTACCATTATTTGATTCGTGGTAGGACGTGATGCTACTATTCCCTGTTTCGCTCGTGTATCTTGTTGGTTTGCTTTTCCTTACTACCGTTTTAAGGTTTTGAATTAATTTGAGAGCTCTTTGCCTGAATGCACTAGTTTGTTCCGTATTTGTATCTGATTCTGATTGCGAGAATTTTGCAACGTTCGGTTTTTTTTGGTGTGTCGGACTGCTGGAGGTTTCCGTCTTACGTTTGCGTTTGTTTCTTCGCGGAAGTACCGATATTATGGACGTGTCCGTGTCGTCGCTTGAGGAGCTGAGGTCAGTGGACTCTTGAATGACGTAGTTTGTACCGCGATTTGTGTCGATGAATTCTTTTCGTGGCGCAGGGTTCACGGATTCCTCTGACGATTCGCGTGGTCTAGTGGGAAACTGATGCGCTTCCTTAGTACGCTTTGGTGGTTCTGACAACGAGGTTTCTGTTTCCGGTCTAGGTTGATTGGCAATCATGTGGAAAATTTGAATCGAATTAGCTGGTGCATCTTGAGATGTCGACATGTCCTCTCGAATGTCCCGGTTCTCGATTAAATGGCTGTTGCTAGGGTCGTTGTCGAAATTTGCTTCGCGGTGTTCATTGTAATCATCGCGGGGATTATGGTATTCCTGAGGATCTCCTTGTGTACAATTAGCGCGGTGTTGGACGTGTGGACGTGTTTGTTCGCCTGGTCCGATTCTATTCTGACTGGTTTTTTCTTGGTAACCGAATTGTCTCTCATTGTACCGGTCGTTCGATCTCGAATGATTTAGCGGTTCGAGTACCCTATAGTTATTAGCTTCGCGCCCTTGATACTGATCTCGCGGTCTTTGCTGGTACCGTTGATTTTCGCTCATTCGCGTTCGGCATTCTTGGAATGTGTGTCCTGTGCGTTTACAATACGTACACCTAACCGGATCGTCGCGTGACTTTTCGCGGCAATTTTCTATTGTATGGTCGATGCGTTTGCAGTACCTGCAGGTATATGCAACGATATCTCGTTACTTGGTTCTGCATTCGTCGCTGGAATGGCCGAGGCGTTTGCAATATGAGCATCCTAATATGCCAATTTGTTTATTTTCGAACCGTTTTTGGTTATTAGGTATTGAGGTTCTGTCATATGAGCTACCGTTTGCTATGGATGTTTTCAGGGTGTAAAAATTGCTTCTGTTGTTCACTACTCTTTGTATCGCGATAGCCTTTTCTGTTGCTTCTGCGAGTGTTTTTGGTCTTTCCGCTGCTACTCTAAGTTCTATGTCATCTGGCAATCCCTTGATAAATGAGCGCGCGGCTGCGATTCTAGTGTATTCTATCAGGGGTTTGACGGTCTCGCTCGCTAGGGTAGCTTCAGCCGCCTCTTCGGCCTCTGTGACCAGTTTCTTAATTCTAGCGGAGTATTCTATGACAGTTTCATTTCGTTCCATCACGCAAGTTGTGTTTTCCATTTGGATATCTTCTAGGTTACGTTTGGAGCTATATGCGCGTTTAAGATCTCTTAAGGTATCTGCTAGGGTAACTGATTCTGGTCTTACTTGCTCGGCTGCTTCGCCTTCTAATTTGAGTTGGACTACAAAGGTTAATTGAGCTAGGCCTCTAGGATTTGTGAGCTGCTGTAATTTGTGGACCCGGGCTGCGAATGTACGGTATGGCATGTTCTTGCCATCAAAAACTGGTAATAAGGTCATTGCGTGTTGCATCGAGATGAAGGAAACGTTACTGTCATCTGGGCGGCTCATTTTGCCTTCTATGGTTAGTTCTAGCACGCTTATGTGTAAATGTTAGAAGGTATTCGTTATACAACTTACAGAAGTGTGATTATGGTGACGAAGATGTGGAATACCTGCATGCTGTTGATGACGTAGATCTGGTGTCAATGACTTTGTAGTTTGTTGCGAGATCTGCGTTGCTGTGCTGCCGTTGTCGTATCAGCTGGGCGCTAAGGTGCATTGTCAGCGTCATATCCGGTGTCCGGGTGTTGAACGGAATTGTGATGCTGCTATTTTTACGCTATTTTTCACTTCTTTGATGCTTAGTAATGTAAAATTACTGATTGATTTGAAAATTTCAGTAATTGATGAAGATCACTGAGTTCTTTGGTCACTATTCGAAGATTTCAAATTATATTCGTCACTTTTCGTGGATTTAAAAATTTTCGTCGCTTGTTGCGGATTGACTTGGTACGTCGCTCTGTGGCGGATTGAGAAAAATTTACGTTGCTTTTTCGCGGATTGTTAAGATACGTCGCTCTGTGGCGGATTGAAGAAATTACGTCGCTTTTTCGCGGATTGTTGAGATACGTCGCTCTGTGGCGGATTGAAGAAATTACGTCGCTTTTTCGCGGATTTGATTGGTGATTTAAGTCACAATTGTTGGTTACTTCAACTTACACGATACTTTCACTAACGGGGTTTCCGTTATCACGAAACTAGCTGTTCGTATGTACGAGGTGCTATCTATGACGGCTGGCAAGTATTGCCACCGGTAAAAGTTTGTGCAGAGTTATTTTTCACAGATCACAATTGAGACTCACAATTTATACCGCTGCCACCAATTGGTTACAAAATTGGTGTGTTTAGAAAAATGTATTATTTATTTATATAACTTCGAAGCTTTCCACAGAAACGAGAAGTTTACCGCTGCCACCAATTTGTTACGAAATTGGTGTGTTCAGAAAAATGTATTATTTATTTTGTAACGTACGATTTTTCTACCGCGAAAAATTAACGGCAGGGATGACCGATTCGTAGTTACCCTACGGCGCGTACTCTTTTTATTGGAAGGTAAACTCAAAATTACTTACGTGCTCGGGTTGGGCGCCAGACGCTGCTGCGTCACGTAATATTCGACAAAGCGGAATTCACACCAAAATATAAGATTCAAGAGATCGGCGACGGGCGGTAACTCAGCTAGCTCAGAACAATACGAAAAAGGTAGAGGGGCTGGGTTTGCCTTACAATTAAATTATAACACAGTAAATTGCCTTCACTGGGCGCTGGCCCTTATATTCATGTTAAACAGGCGAAATATTTGGTGGTACAGGTAATCTCACTTAATCAGATTCTTACAACGGGATTCAGTAACGGCAGCGATACAATACAAAGTTTATGAAATCGGAGAGAAGATATGCGGCAGTACGGCTCTTAGCCGATTTTCTAACAGATCTTGCTAGACGGTATTCTATTGCTTCTTCAAAATTAGTCGTAACAGTGGTACCTCGATGGTCCAGTCAAACTTTTATGTCACGGGGGACAGACCGAAAATTATGTCACCAAGAACAGACAGACGAAGACTATGTCACCAGGGACAGTCAGACTCGAAATATGTCACTAGGAACAGGCAGAGTAAAAATATGTCATCGAGGACAGGCAGAATATCTTATGTCGATGACGGTGTTAGACTCGGAAATCAATTGTCTCAGTGGACAATACTAATCGGACAATTAATGCCAGATTTTTGAATTACTGTTACGATGAAGCGGTATTTTCCTACGGCTATAACTACGGCGAAACTCTCCAAGGACGGTGGCCAAATAATAAAGCAACAATAATGAACTATTAATCACAAGTAACCAAATCATGTGCGGGGTGTTACGGTAAAGTGCAAGCAAGCGATAGCGATAGCGAAAGCGATAACAAATAAGCCATAAGCCCAGATATTAGAGAGTCGGCCCTCGGATAATTCAGATTGGCACGATACGATACGATAAATATCCGGAGAGAGATCCCTTGACCCAACACTCCGGAACGATAAAACTAAATAAATTTTGCTTCGCCGAATTATCGTTGGCTTCACATAAAATATTGAGTTTCTTACCTTAAATGACGGAACTGAATCACCTAATCCACTTAACTCAGGCACAAGAGAAAAACTGAAAGGAAAACTGAATCTACTGAAACTTAGAACAAAACTGACTCGACTAATCTGAACTTAGAAAAAAACCAAAGGATGAAATACGAAAAGGTGCGATGCAAAATGCAGATCCTGGCAAAACTGAACTGTATCTGGACAGGGTCGGCGTAGAAGTAGCTCGAGATCCTCGCTGGTTCCGGGGATCAAGCGATGATTTCGGTGTCCGGCACTTTGGTTGACCTCGTGATCTGGATCATCTTCAATAATTGGTCATTGTCTCCCCACCTTTTGAGGATCCTTGCTGGCGCGCGCTGGTCGCGTGCCGCGGTAAAGGATGACTGGTGGGAGCAATTAGTAATGTGTGGTGTCACCTGGATTTTGCCGCTGGCGATATGAGGTGTGATGGGGGTCAGCATCTGGCTGGCGTATTGCAATCTTTGGTACTCCTCGCCCTGTTGCCGTCTCCGAAGACTTCTCCGGGTCCCTCCGCGGGCAAACAATGCACCGGAGTAGCGGGAGACATGATGCGCCACACCGGGACTTGCATCCATGCTCCGTCCTTGCAGTCTTCTTCGATGGATCTCCGTGAGGCTTTCCTGGCCAACCACGGGGATTTTTCAGCAGTCGAGACAGTAGATGTTTTGCAGTTGGTCCAGCTCCTGGCTGGTCAGTCTGTCCAACGGGAGGCTTGAGTGTGCGCTTCAATTGTCGCACAGCCCTGTACGCCGTTGTGAAGGCATCTACATTGCAGTGGCGATGATCTGGTTCAGCTCCAGGCCGATAAGTCATTTGTTAACGGGAGGTTTCGGCAGATTGGCTCTAACCCTGTACGCCGTCAACGTGGCATCCAGGTACAGCTGTTACTTTTCCTCATCAGAGCGGTAGGTCGGTATAGTGCGGTTATGTCCAGGGTTGTAGATCTTGAAGGTCTCGAAGTTCTGGATGATCTTGATGGGTGCCAGACGTGAAAGGGGGTCCGAATAATACAAAAATTGACGGTAGAATTGACTAACTAAAAATATTCAAACAAGACCGTGCCTTGGAGGTAGCGATAACGCGGATTGTATCCGGACGGTAATTGACGTAATCGGGATTTTCGGGCTCCAGTGACTGCTGCAGAAATGCAACGTCACAATATAAACCTTCAGGAATACAGGAAGAGAGCGGGCGAGCGGGATAATATTCGAACGGAAAATTGCCCGGTATGCACCCACCTCTTCCCCCAAGTTCCGACGACATCATACACCGGCTGAGTAATATCAGTAGATGACAAATGCACGTACGACAGACGTGAGCGGGATGAATTACTCTACCAATGTGGAAGTCGAAGGGCTATAGAATAATAGGAGAGCAGGTATACGTCGTATATTACATAGCTATACAGAGATACCTCCATATGTATGTGTTGTACTGTAAGGAACGCCAAACCATCAAGTTGCGTGATGTACACAATACGAGGATACGTACAATGTAATCCTGAGGGTGGAAATTTGTACTCGTTTGTATAGTATATAGAAATTTTTATTTCATCCCCCATGGCAGAGAAATATGAAATATATAGAAAGCAGCCGAACTCGTAAAGTACTTTCTTTTTTCTTTTTACCTGATCCTTTTTTTGGATTCGTGCAGAGCTTTTCGTGCACAAATACGTTTGTCATATCGTTGGTACGTAGTTGTACGTATTACGGGCATGTACACTTGGCGAGATCATAACTGAAGTAGTTAGACACTACGCGATGAGCTGTAGGTTGGCGTAAAATATCCCTAGTTTAGGCAGCAAACGGGGGCTTGAGTTTTCGCAAATATCTCGAGAACTGATTGAGATTTTCGAAATTTTAAAAAAGATTCGAAAAGAGGAGGAAATGTCCTCAAAAAAGTCTCGACTCCCGGAACTAGAGGACCATTATTTATAATCTTTCTGAAAGCGTAAAAATACGGCCGAAAACAGCTAATCTGGCGCGTGGGCCGTTTCATTGCATGACGCGCGCAAGCCAGACTAGCTGTTTTCGGCCGTATTTTCACGCTTCCAGAAAGATTATAAATAATGGTCCTCTAGTTCCGGGAGTCGAGACTTTTTTGTGGACATTTCCTCCTCTTTTCGAATCTTTTTTAAAATTTCGAAAATCTCAATCAGTTCTCGAGATATTTGCGAAAAATCAAACCCCCGTTTGCTGCCTAGACTAGGGATATTTTACGCCAACCTACAGCTTATCGCGTAGTGTCTGACTACTTCAGTTATGATCTCGCCAAGTGTACCTGTAAAGGAAGGGGGGTAAAAGAAGAAAAAGGATCAAGGGGAACGGCGGCATAGATTCAACCTGGATACGTTGCCTGGTGCCTCCAGCTTATTCCAGCCTCCGGGTCAGCGGAAGTCGAGCTCTGGTGCGTCGCGACGTTGCGCGCGGGAATCGCGGGATCGAACTATACGAGGAATAAATATTTGTTAAATAGGTCATGGTGCCGGTGGGGTTCGGTTCGAACCTCAAACTCCGAATACAAATAAAAAGAAATGGAACAAAGGGATGGAACGTGCGAATATACAGGAGAGTCATAGAATAGGGAAGGAAATCAAGGGAAAAGCGGAGAACAGAAACGAGTAGGCAAACAAAACGATGGAACGAACGATGGGAGGAATTTCGGCTCCAGCGAATAAATCCCTTAAGTCAAAACCTGCGGAAGAAACTTTTAAGGCGGCGTTACACGGCGCGTGGCTTGGCGAGCTTGGCTCGACTCGTTGAAGCTCGTTTTAGTGCGAGTATCCAAGTCTCGACCGTTCTCACGGCGCGTAGATTGGCGAGCTTGCGCGACTTGTGTAGACTCGTCCGCGCGTTGCCTGAAATTTTCTGCATAGCGAGACCAGGATCGGCGAACCTGTTCGAACCTGTGTGAATGCATTCACGAACCGAGCTTCAACGCGCGGCGCGTTTCCTTTGACTTGTGTCAAATTTACCGAGACGAGCCTCGTCGCGCCGCGCCGAGCTTTAGCGCGCCAGCCCATTCTCATGACGCGTAGCGCGCGAGTCACGCGCGAAGCTCGCCAAACCACGCGCCGTGTAACGCCGCCTTTACTCCGTCAACACATAATCACTAACTTGATCGGTATACTCGACCCACTAAACTATCAGAGCAGATAAAGTTACAATTTCGTTCTCTTTTTCTTCTTACAAAAGTTACTGCGATTTTTCTTTTTCGGTATATGGAGTTATTCTTTCAAGAATGTATTGTATACCACGGGGGATTTTTATTATTCAAACGGCGAAGGGATCTAAACAAGGGAGGTTAAATTCAAAATATATGTAAAGAAAACATCTTTACCAAGTCTAGTCATATCGATAAGTTGGATCTCTAATCCACTGTAAGAGAAATAAGAATCGCACTTGCAAATAATCAGTATGATCTATTACGCCATGCTGAATACAGTGAATTGAAAAGTATAAAAGTAATCTAAAGATATCTCCGTGAATAATAACATTGAATGTTGTTTCTTTGTTATTTACAGGTGAGATTAACATCTAAATTAAATCTTTATGCATATTTTTGGGTATAAATAAATAAATCTTTGTTATTTACAGAGAAACAGTTCGTGCATTATTCACACCTAAACGAAATCCCACATATTATAAAACAACATTCTCGTTATAAACTACGATGGATAAACTACAGTTTCACTTTAAAATGCTCCCAGCTGCAGATGAGAAATCAAATATTTTATGTGTAACTAGAGTCACAACGACAGACGGTCGTACGTACAGGATTCCACAAATACATTTCAATGCACGCATCCATGATGTGCTTGTGAAAACATCAGCATATGCTCAAGTAAAAAAAACATGCACAACATGAGGCAGTGTAAGAAGAATTTGGATTACGTTAAGAGATGACCTAAAAGATGAGTATTTTGACGAAGATGGAAATCCCCAATTTAAAGGTGAATATTTAGAGGAAGTAGCAGAAGAGGCCAACACAACCTCTAATACTTCAGAGGAAACTCTAGCACAATTATTACAAAAATTACTTGATCAAAAAGAAGAAAAGCATGAAAATAAAAATGCGGGAAAACTAGCGAAAGAATTCACGATTGAAAAATTTGATGGAAAAAATTTGAATGCGGACCAATGGATAACTGCATTTGAGAAAGAATGTGAACGATTCAATGTGACTACAAGTGAGAAAAGAATTGAAATATTGAAATCATTCATGGATAAGGGTGCTCTTGATTGGTACAGTTGCACACTAATTAGACTAACAATTGAAGCAGCGTGGTCAGACTGGAAAGAAAATTTTTGTACTACATTTGCTAGTAAAGGCTGGACTCCAATAAGATATGCAATGACGTACAGATATCAGACAGGCTCATTATTGGAATATTCTTTAAAAAAAGAAAAACTTTTATTACAAATAAGAAAAACTATAGATGATGGAACACTAATGGACCTCATTGCCACGGGTTTGCCGAATTATGTAGCTGACAGAATAGATAGAGAAAAACTCAAAAAAGTAGAAGACCTTCACAATGAAGTAGGAAAATTAGATCATTTAAATAAGAACAAACCAAATGTGAAAGGAAAAGTTGAAAAAACACCTTGCAAAGTATGCAGCGATAAAGGAAAAGGGACGCGCTTTCACGCAGAAGCTGATTGCTGGTTCAAAAATCAAGAGAATAGAGGTAATAAATTTAAACAAGTAAATAATCTAGTCCTGGAAGTAGAACAAAGTGAAATTGATCCAAAAAACTAATAGTTCCACCATTAATTGAACTCAAGATTACACTGAATGATATTTTAACAGTAAACGCAATTTATGATCCAGGTTCAAATATATCATTCATAAATTCAAAATTAGTACATTTGAAATGTAACAGAAATGCAAAAAAAACAAAATTTAAGACAATTAATGGTGTTTACGAAACAGATAGATTGATAGAAATAAAAGCAAAAGTATTAAACATGGAAGATCACATAACTGCATTCATTATTGATAGCAAAGATTTTGAACATGACTTTCTAATGGGATTAGATTGCATAAAAAAATTCAGACTGACACAAAATGAAAAATTAGAGATAGAACAAAAAGATTCCGAATCTAATAAAGAAAAGTGCCAGATAAATTTCAATGAACATGTTGAAATAAGCACATTTAATGTGCTAACAAATAATTTAAATAATTATGAAGAATTGATCGTAGGAAAACTAATAGACAAATATAAGAATATATTTGCAAAAGATAAATATGATGTAGGCACAGTAAAACACTATGAAGCCAGAATAGATTTAATAATAGACAAATACTGTAGCAAGAGACCATACAAATGCACAATCGAAGATAAAAAAGAAATAGAGGAACAAATCTCAAAATTACTAAAAAGAAATCTAATTGAAGAATCGTACAGCCCTTTTGCAGCTCCAGTTACATTAGCCTTCAAGAAAGATGAAAATAAAAAATCAAGGTTATGTATAGACTTCAGGGACTTGAACAAATTGATAGTTCCTCAATCACAACCATTTCCTCTCATAGAAGATTTAGTATTAAAAACAAGAAATTGTAAATATTTCTCAAAACTAGACATAAACTCTGCATTTTGGTCAATACCCTTACGAATCGAAGATAGAAGAAAAACAGCTTTTGTAACACAGGAAGGCCATTTCCAATGGACCTGTTTACCATTTGGATTAAAAACGGCATCAGCTATTTTTCAAAGAATTCTAAGCAACATAATTAGAAGACATAATTTATCAAAATTTGTAGTTAATTACATAGATGACATACTGGTGTTCTCACAGTCTTTCGAAGAACACATAGAACATCTGACACAATTGCTAGAGGCAATAATGAAAGAAGGATTCAGGTTAAAACTTTCCAAATGTACATTTGCATTAGACTCAGTGCAATACTTAGGTCATATCATAGGACAGAACGTAATCACACCAATAAAAGATAACTTAATTGCGATAAAAAATTTTCCAGTGCCAAAGACGCAAAAAAATGTTCGACAGTTCTTAGGAAAAATCAATTTCTATAATGAATATGTACCAAGAATTTCTCCAATCCTGGAACCATTGCACAATTTATTGAGAAAAAATCAAGAATTCATTTGGTCTGAGGAATGTCAAAAAGCTTTCGACTATATGAAAAATTTTCTAAGTTCACAGCCAGTCCTATCTATCTTCGACCCAAATTTACCAATACACATATACACAGATGCCAGCTTACAAGGTATAGGAGCTGTATTAAAACAACCCCAATTAAATGAAGACTCAGGAATTGAAAAACCAGTAGCTTATTTTTCTAGAAAATTAAACGAATCTCACAAAAAGAAGAAAGCAATTTACTTAGAATGTATAGCGATAAAAGAAGCAGTAAAATTCTGGCAACACTGGCTAATTGGCAGACATTTTATAGTATTTTCAGATCATAAACCATTAGAAAAAATGAACATAAAAGCGAGAACAGATGAAGAATTAGGTGATCTCACATATTATTTATCACAGTTTGATTTTGAATTGAAATACTTTCCTGGAAAAAATAACCTAGAAGCAGATTGTCTAAGCAGAAATCCTGTATTAGAACCTCAAGATGATGAAGAAGACAAATTAAGAATAGTAAATTTGATAAAATTAGAAGACATACTAGAAGATCAAAAGAGGAATAAAAATATAAAGTTGCAAAAAGAAAGATTCATCCATAAAAACAACCTGTACTATAAGAAATCAAAATATAAAGAAAAAATTATTTTATCAGAAGAATTATGTAAAAAACTGGTAGAAGATACTCACAAGAAATTCTGTCATATTGGAGTAAATCAAATGCAGAAAAAAATCATGCCTCATTATACAGCAATAAATATTCTAGAAAATATAAAGAAAACGTGCAAAAACTGTAAAGTATGTATTACGAATAAATCTAGAAGACAAGACAAAATAGGCCTACTGTCACAACTTGGTCCGGCTAAAAAGCCCTTTGAAATAATCTCAATAGATACAATAGGTGGATTTGGTGGTTCACGGTCTACAAAAAAATATCTGCACCTACTAGTAGACCATTTCACAAGGTTTGCTTACATACTAACGTCGAAAACGCAAAATGCGAATGACTTCATTAAACTAACAAGAAAAGTTGTAGAAAACCATGATGTGCAGATACTATTAACAGACCAATACCCAGCAATCAACTCAAAAGAATTCAAAGACTACATGGAACGAAATAAAATAAAAATGATCTTCACAGGAGTAAACGCACCATTTTCAAATGGTTTAAATGAGAGACTTAATCAGACTTTAGTAAACAAAATTAGATGTGTGACAAACGAAGAAAAGAATAAATACGCGTGGACTACGATAGCACACAACTGTTTAGAAAAATATAATGAAACAGAACACACAGTAACGAAGTTTAGTCCAAAACATTTGTTACATGGTGAAGATACGTCAACATTACCGAACGAACTAAAAAAGAATAAAAGTATTAACAGCCTAGAAAATGATAGGAAAATAGCCTTCCAAAATAGTTTAAGATACCATGACTATAATAAGAAAATATATGATAGAAATAGGAAAGAGTACAACTTCAAAGTGGGAGACAAAGTCTACATTGAAAACGGAAACCGAGTAAACCGAAAAAAATTAGATGAACTACGAATTGGACCGTACAGCATATTAGAAAAAATATCAAACTCAATGTTCAAGATTGATACAGGTTACAAGAAATCAGGATCAAGTCTATTCCACATTTCGGCACTTACCCCATCTTAAATTGAAACTTCTACGTAGATATAAACTTATGATATATAATTGTAATAATGCATGTAATATAAATTGTAACAATGCTGATTTGTACCAAATTTTGTACCAAAATTTTGCCTAAAGGGGGGAGATGTAAAGAAAACATCTTTACCAAGTCTAGTCATATCGATAAGTTAGATCTCTAATCCACTGTAAGAGAAATAAGAATCGCACGTGCAAATAATCAGTATGATCTATTACGCCATGCTGAATACAGTGAATTGAAAAGTATAAAAGTAATCTAAAGATATCTCCGTGAATAATAACATTGAATGTTGTTTCTTTGTTATTTACAGGTGAGATTAACATCTAAATTAAATCTTTATGCATATTTTTGGGTATAAATAAATAAATCTTTGTTATTTACAGAGAAACAGTTCGTGCATTATTCACACCTAAACGAAATCCCACATATTATATATAAAATTCCAGAAAGTGCATGACAATGGCGAAATCCCGGAAATTCTTCCTCACTTCCTCGGCTTTCCCTTGTTGTCATCGTCGTCTGATATACACTGTAAATATTCTCCTGATCGAATATGTGTGTCATATCTGCTATTCCCGGAATATATTATATTTAAATAATTGGAATATCATCGCCTCGACAAAGGACACTTCCGCTTCGTAAGGTCAGAATATGTAATTGAAAATTCACGAATTAAGGGATAAAATCAAAGGCACGAGATGCAAAGCAAATTTTGCCTCGCTACAGATTATAAACCCGATACGTAATTCCGCGCCAAATAAAATTATCTATAAAACAAGAAAAAAAGGAGACTCTATTTTTGTGGGAACGAAAATTCTACTCGAGTTTTATTGTTAGTAATAAGCCGGCTCTTCTTCTTCCTTCGGTTATTTTACCTTCAATAGGTCAATCTCGCGAATCTTCATTTCAATGTTTGTCATCTGTGAAGGACACTCGTTTAATATAATGAATGGAGGAGTTGCCTCGTTATGTTTGATCAATGAAATGGTGATTCAGCTAAATATATAATCTACCAGGAAGTGTTTGTAATCCTCTTTAGATTACAGGAGTAAATGATACTTGAATTTTGACTCGGTTTAAAATATTCAATTCGCTTATTCGTTTTATACATACGAATATCTTTGGGGAACAAGAAAAATAGTCAAGTTTTACAAGTGGATTTTAAGAAAGTTATCTCAACCTCTACACTTCCGAGCTTTCTTCTTCAAATGTATTCAGAATACACGGGGGAAAATCCCGATATTTTATTACACTTGTAACGGTTATGTTACTGTGTGTTTTATAATTGTTCGGTTTTATTTCATGTTTTCCCTTAGACGCTCATTATTAACAATATTTCATAGTTCTTGGGTCCGCTTGCTTTACAAATTTATATAAAAAAAAGGAATAAATAATGAGACGCCACAATACTAATGCAAATAAATATAAAAATAAGACACGTGTTTAACTAGATAAAATTGTATATATGATAGAATCGACAAGCTGGACAAATCGTGTGTATGAGGTAAAATCATGAATAACGTATAATAAATTCACAAAATCAACGAGGACGAGGTACGAGAAACAAGAATATATAATTCAATCATTCAAAATGATATGAGCTCAATCTTTCTGGTGTAGTGTTTAATTAATCTTATGTGTGTAATGGCAACTTATCCTAATTTACGTCATGTCGCCGCGACGGCCCAGGGAAAAGAGAAGGAATACTCCTGATGGTCGGTTGTTCGCGATTCGCATAATTGCCGAATCCAACCGATATTCCCCGATTTCCCCTCCACTTATTCTTATCATAGTGCTGTTTCATATTCTCACACACTCGTCCCATCGATCTTGACTTATCGGGTTCACGAATTCGTCATCCATCCACATTTATTTTGACTTTTTCCTTAGCACCTCACAAGTTTTCCTTCTACATACCAAATCACGAAATTCGAAAAGTTGTCGCTGTACCGGAAATCGAGCTAAAAAATGACGTGTTTATATGGTACCGTACTGTATGCCAACCCATCAAAAACCACTCTACTCCCTTTCTCGAAAAGAAGAAAAAATAAAAAATCTTGAAACCTGCCCTCCGTTTACAGGCATCTTTGGAAAACGTTTTCCTTCCATTCTTGATACATCAATCTCATATCCCAACTTTCAGCGTTTAACCTGGTACTCGATATGGTCCAGAATATTTTTTTAAAATTAAATTCAATTTGTCATCGTCGTACAGTGGCCGTCCGTATGCGGTGTACTGAATTAATCAAATTCGCTGAAAATTTTACTAACAGATGTTTAGGGCATCGCGTCTCGGTTTCGGGTTTCGGAGAGATCAAGAGACTCGGTAGAGTCTCGCGCCAAGTACATTCAAAAGAACGGGTGCACTACCGAGTATCTTTACTGCGACGGGAGCTCAGAGGCGGAGTGGGGACTCGCGTTTTATCAAATAACTTTCATACTGATAATATGACAGCAAATGTGAAATCACTTTCCTTACATAAACCGGGGACGAGCTTTCATTCAAGCCTAATTTCAATAACATCGGTAGCCGGAGAGCTGAGATACGATGATCTCTGATCACCGGCAGGCTCGTTTCATCAAATTCGTCACCGTCGTCATCAACATCTTCCAAGAATCCAGAACCATTCCAATATAAAATGTAGAAGGGAAGCCGCGTCATTGCCGTGGCTCGCGCTATATTCCCATCAAGCAGTGAAAATCCCGCTCGCCTGGCAGGTGGCGTCAGCGTAGGGGGACGATGAACGTCTCATCTCTTACCGAGTTCGCCACTACACAGCGATTCCTTTTCATAGACCTCTAGAAACGTAGCGCTCTCATAGGCTGCCGGGATTAAAAAATGTCGTCTGCCGTCCGCCGGCAAGGCTATCATGACGGCGGCAACGTAAAATGGGGTTCCGTTTTTGTCAAACTCGGCCCAGGGGGCAGCATCATAGTACGTTCTATGTCGCGAAAATATTCAAAGTCAATGATAGTGGCTGTTATGTGCTGAAAGAAAATAAATATTTTACCTGGACTAATGAACAGCTAAAACAAGAATTAAAAAGGCGTGGGCTGCGTACCACAGGAAAAAAAAAAAATTTACAAGAACGGTAAGTATTTAATAAATTTTTTGTACCTAACCTAAAACTGGATGTCAATATTACAGTAATTATAATTTATTTAATTCATTAAAAAAATAACTACTAACTATGCAGGTTAATATTTGCCGATGAAAATAAAGGATTTTTTCAATTACAGCAATTTTTCTTAAATTTTTTCTTAAACTTTTTCATAATTTAACTGAGATATTTGAAAATTTGCGCTTTAAAAAACTTGCTAGTGTGCTGCTCTCAAGCGCCCGAGTTTTGCAAAACGGAACCCCATTGGTAGGGTCGTAATTGCTGAAACGTGGATTGTACGTAACATCCCCCTGTGACAGCCCTCTCAGTTTTGAGGTGAACATAAATAATCGTAGATAACACTGCGAACAGCGCAACACGTTTTTTATACAGTATCGCTTATTAAGACGTCCGAGATTCACTCGCCAGCTCGCTGACTACTTGTGAGGTTAGAATGAGACAGCTCGTCGAATCATCGGTAATCGTTATTGGCAGCGATTGCGTAATGAAGTTCCCAATGTATCACAATGTATATGTACAGAATGATGGTAGGTAGGGTGTTTAAGTTTGTCGAATCCGTGAAGCAATCACGTGAGTAACAAACAGCATGGGTGTGAGACGATCACAAACTTTGCATTTCTAACGTACCCACTGTACTGATTCAGAACAACCGACATCTTCCCCCGTCTTAGAATCAGGCGGAAAAAGACTCGCCAACATGGAGGTCTCCCGCTGATGCTTTTTGTTGTAACAAGTCGCAGTCTGCGAGACCCAACCTATTTCCTCTGTAGTTTTTCGTAAGTCAACCATAATTTATGCCTCTCTGACGTACCTGCTGCACTGTATCACCACAATTAACACCTTCCTTCTCACCCCAAGCATACCCGATATCCAAGAGTGCAGCAGTTCCCACTCCATTTCGGCAAACCAAAGGATCCCACTCCCATGTGTTTTCGGACATTCACAAATTCTTTGAATCTACCTTGGAAATTCATGAAAGAAGTCACTTTTCCTGGAACTTCACGAACGACAAGTTCCTCTCCAACCCTACCCGCTGACAAAAGTTCAAACAGACTGGAACGGTGGAAGACTTTGCAGACCGAAGAAAGTCTACGACCAATAAGGTTTGGCGTTAGCTATAGTCAAATTAAATCCGGGCCATGCACTCGGGAGGTGTCGGTAAGCCAGCTATGACTTTTGCCCTCCATTAGTACTTACTGCATTGATTTATCACAACTACCATTCAAACTTTTCCTACCGGCACATCCATGTAGAGAATGCAGCATTTTATCTAGCAAGTGTTTTTCAGTCAACCGGATCACTACCTCTTTTCCTTATAGTCTCTTTCATAACTAACACCTTCCTTTTTCCTAGTAGCATACTGATAATGAAGGATTCATCACAACCTGTTCCATTGCTACAGTCTAAGAGCCCCTTCCCAGAGACCACCTTCAACAAATTGACGCCAAAAAATCTGGAGCTTTCATTGACACCAAGTGAAAGAAACCAGTCTCCCTCCTGGCACATCACTAACGAAAAAATCCTTTCCAAACGCGATTTTACCCGGGGATGAGAGCTGTAGCGAATCAAAAGGTGAACGACTTTTATAAACGTAGATCTCTTTCGGATTATTCTTGCTAAATCGAGTCCTGGCCACCAGCCCAGCGATTTCTTGTGATTCAATTACGATGTTTGTTATCACTCTCTCAACCTGCTGTACCAATCCATAACGACTAACACCATCCTCTCTCCTACAAGCATACTGATGATGGAAGAATTGATTCCCGTTCCGATACCAGCAAACCAAGAGTTCCTGCACCCTCAAACTAAGTGACGATGAAAAATTCGGAGGTTTCTCCAATGTTACCCGAAAGAAGATGGTCTTTTTTTATGGCATTTCACAAAACACGAGCCACTCTACAAACGTACGCGCGAATCTAATTGTAAGCTTTGGCCGAACGAAATGGTGGAAGATTTTCATAATCTTAGATTCATCACGGATGGCTGCTGTCTTGTTGTTACATAGGGTCGTTAGACTGCTGTCATGCAAGCACATTTCTCAGACGCTAATGCGTTACAATATATTAGCATGTACCCCGAAGCTTCACGCAGCAAATGGTGCATCGATTAACGTTATGGTTAAGAGTATCAAAAGAAGAGTGTTAAATTTGTGTGAAAGCGTTTGTTCAAGTAATCTGTGTTACCAACAAGAACATATATATGCGTCAAACATCTTACAACAATAGTACACCAAGGAAACCATAATTAATACTGCAATATTCTCCAACAACATACAAAAAGTTATGAAATCCCCCCAAAAGGCACCTACGGTGCAAAAAAGTTCGCCAAGTACACATACCTTAATCATAACTGACATAGTTAGACACTACGCGACGAGCTGTAGGTTGGCGTAAAATATCCCTAGTTTAGGCAGCAAACGGGGGCTTGATTTTTCGCAAATATCTCGAGAACTGATTGAGATTTTCGAAATTTTAAAAAAGATTCGAAAAGAGGAGGAAATGTCCTCAAAAAAGTCTCGACTCCCGGAACTAGAGGACCATTATTTATAATCTTTCTAGAAGCGTGAAAATACGGCCGAAAACAGCTAGTCTGACACGTGGGCCGTTTCATTGCATGACGCGCGCAAGCCAGACTAGCCGTTTTCGGCCGTGTTTTCACGCTTCTAGAAAGATTATAAATAATGGTCCTCTAGTTCCGGGAGTCGAGACTTTTTTGAGGACATTTCCTCCTCTTTTCGAATCTTTTTTAAAATTTCGAAAATCTCAATCAGTTCTCGAGATATTTGCGAAAACTCAAGCCCCCGTTTGCTGCCTAAACTAGGGATATTTTACGCCAACCTACAGCTCGTCGCGTCGTGTCTAACTATGTCAGTTATGATCTCGCCAAGTGTACATTAAATGTTTGAAAAAATCATCAATAATAAGAAAAAAACGATCCAAATCAATTATTGTGCCGACTGCCAAGTACATGTAACTTTGCATCGTGTAAAAATATAGAATTAGAAAGTAAATCAATGAGAATCAATTCAAAGAATCAAAAAAAAATCGAAGAAACAAATTGAATGTAATTTAAAAAAAAAAAAATCAAAAAACCGAATTGGAGGTAGTGGGACTTGGCGGGCTTTTTCGGAAAAAAAATCCAGAATTTTTGTATGGCAATATAACATTAGCTCGCCAAGAACCACGTACTCCAATTTGGTTTTTTGATTTTTTTTCAAATTGCATTTAATTTATTTCTTTGTTTTTTTTTTTGATTCTTTGAATTGATTCTCATTGATTTACTTTCTAATTCTATATTTTTACACGATGCAAAGTTACATGTACTTGGCAGTCGGCACAATAATTGATTTGGATCGTTTTTTTCTTATTATTGATGATTTTTTCAAACATTTAATGTACTTGGCGAACTTTTTTGCACCGTAGGTGCCTTTTGGGGGGATTTGATTTATCGCCGCATGCAGCGGAGAATTTTGATGGAAAACGTCAGGCAGTCATCTTTTTTTTCTTTCTCATTCTTCCATGTTCTTACTAATTTTTATTTTCTATTTATTTTGCACAGACGCGCCATTTTCTTCGACGATTATATGTTATAGGTATATTCCAGTCGATTGAATTTATTTTTGATAAATTTTCATCGCTAATTAAAATTTCCCCCGTATACGGAATATATAATTACAGGTACGTCATTTTTGGAGGGACACTTTCTCAGTTTATTATTCCGAAAATATCGTCGCCTAGTAAGGTTTATTTAAAAATTTTCTAAAATCAAACATTATTGATTGGAATTTTTTATTACCTGTAATTTGTGCCGTAAAATAGATCGAAGATCTGAAGATCGACGGTTACGTTCTTCTGGTTCTTATCCCTGGATTTATGGGTACATTATGGGTATGGGTGATAATTCCTGTAGGATACTAATGATAATAGGTGTTTATTTTTGCTTCAGGAGGTGGAGAGCTGTCGATGCTGCTGGTACTTGAACTGTTATACATCGAGGTGTAAACTTTGTCACGAATAGAGAGAGCTGTAGTCCGTTCTGAATTGAAATTCAGATCTTCGTACAAATTGACACTCGAGCACAAGACGCCCAGCTGTTAAGAGGTTCGGACAAACTTATCTGAGTATATATCTATACAATAATCTACCCGTTGTGTTTCCATCATGTGAGAAGTTTCTGGAGAGACCAACGTGCGCGCCTCAAGACCAACGAGTCAAAATTAATTAACAAATTAGTCTGGACCAAGTGAAATGTTTCGTAAATTTTATTTTCATATCTTTTAATTCCTATTTCTAAATTAAACTTTTTCTCTCTAACCGGATAGCGCGCTGCTGCAGTTTTGGAATTTTTATTATCTCCGTTATAAAAGAAAACGCAAGTGTTGGTATAAAAAAAAGGAAACAATTTGTGGGTGAATCTCCCAGAGATTTTTATTAGTTGAAAAAAAAATGGTGAACAAGTGATAAAATAATTTTTCCAACAAAATGACCGATGTCGTTAATGTGACTGAATCGGATATTCGACTCTGTTTGCTTGCGAACAATGAATCTATGCTAGAAGATCCCAGGATAGCAACCCTAACACGGATCAGTTATGGTATCATTTTACCGGCAATTTGTTGCCTCGGGATTATCGGAGATATCCTGAACCTCGTCGTACTTACGAGAAGAAACATGAGAGGAACTGCCTACATCTACATGCGTGGTGAGTATGATTTCGATTTAGATGATATTTCAATATAAACTTTTCTTATTTCTTCATGGATTTATACGACGATTTGTGCAGAGTGCGATATACATCGACTGAATTTATTCGATATTTATTACTTCAAGTTCAGTTTTTATTTTCTAACTTGTATACCTTTTAGTATCGACACTCAGCTCTTGCGCGGTTAACGTCGCGATCAATCTTCTTCGTCTTGTAGTCGAGATCAATCTTCTTCGTCTTGTAGTCGAGATCAATCTTCTTCGTCTTGTAGTCGAGATAAATCTTCTTCGTCTCGGGGTTGAATGCCTCGTTCGGTTACAGCGGGTGAAGAAGAAGTTTAACCGACACAACAGAACTCCGAGCAGCAAAAAGCCTAAACCTGAATCTAAAGCAAAATCATCATCTGGTATACTGTGGTGAAGGATAGTCCGTGTGTCCTTACAAAGTCGACAAGCTAACTGTCGTCTCATGTCTGTCGGTCCCTATGATCCTGCCTCACTATCTCCGCACATAAGCGGAGTTGAAAAGCTCGAGGATTATGAGTTTAGCTAGCTTCCTGCTCATACGGAGAAAAGCACTTCCCAAATAACAATTATTTTCTCTTTTAATTACAGTATTCTTATCCTACTCAAAATGTAACAGCAAAAAACTGAGGATTCTTATCCGAATCCATAGATCATAGAAAATTGGCCAAAATAAAAAAAATATCCTCCTTCCCACGCGACTCTTTTACGTGGGTGTTCGAATTCTGATTTATAAGTTAATCGGTAATTATATTTTCAGCGAGTATAATTACGTAAGTTTTCCCAAGAGAAGATATATAATATTGTTATATTTGCGGGCTATGCCCTTTGATTTATATCCGCCTCCTAAACCTACCCCCAAATTATATTCAACTATTTGCCACAATTTTGTTCTTGATTCCGATATTCGTTTTGTCAACAACTCCGATCGTCAGTCTGAAGCCTGACTTCCGACGAACACCCGCATTTGAAGAATATAGAATTTTTCCCCAATATTTATTTTCAAGCCTTTATTCCAAGCATTTATTACTTTCATTTCTTTGGATTTTGCATGTTCATCAATTTGCGTCTTTAATCTTACATTTCGGCATTTGCCTTTATTTATTGCTTATTTTTGTTGTCGTTGACCGTTTGCCCTTCACTACGGGAATCCACACATTGATCTTTAAACTATTAATTTTGTTCTTTATTAACCGCTCGACCGCCCCTGAGTTACAATATGATGACGCTCTTAATTTCCAAGTTTTATTCTTTCGTTCGGTTCCATTTTTTCCCTTTTTTACCGTTCATAAAATATCGAGGGCGTTAACGAAAATGGGGAGAGAGGGATATCGAGAGAAAGAGAGAATCCCTGGCTGGAAGAGTAACGAGATTTCGTAATAGTCGCGAACGTGGTCAAATCCTCTGGGAAATGTATACGATTGGAAATCCTATCTAATTGGCAGTCGTTTGCGTAACGAGTCGTATAGAATAATGAACTTATACTGCGTTAAATTACCCTCTTCACACCATTTGGAGATCGAATTACTCTTGAGATATCTCCAGATTTTCAAGCTATTTTTTTAGCGCGGGCGTTTTAATTCTGGTAGGTCAAGAAATGAAGAAAAATAGAAGAAGAAAAATCTCGAGCTTTTCCGATATTCATTGTCAGCCATGAAGTATCCGCACACACGCATATATAAATGGTATGGATTTGCGGCCAACAGGTGGACGTAATTACCGTAAACCGAGGTTGATAACATTTATCTTTACCCTTCCCATTTTCTTCACCCCTACCGACACCGCGTCTTCCATAGCCCGACGCCGACCAGAGCACCAGATGTATAATACTGTAACACAATGAGGTTCTTATAGTTTACAGGACCAGCAACTAAATTCTGATGTCGAGGGGCTTTCGATGAATTTGTTTCCAAACCGCGTTCGCAGATTAATTTTCAGTTCTTCTTTTGCTTCTGCCGGCCGATCGGGAGACGAAGAGTTGGTGGAATAAGCAGAAGGGCGGTGGTCAGTCTTGGCGGGTTCAAGGGTAGCGAATTGAAGGGTAGGTCGTGGCCACCATTCGTATGCGGACTGTGCGGGTTCGTAGTAGTTTGTGAATGTTCAAGGTCACGCACTGTGGGCCTTCGATAGTTCTCCCCAAGGGTTTCGAAAGCAAGTGGATTGCAAACAAACTCGCAGGGAATAAACAGATTGAGACCGTAACTTGGTTGACAGACCGTAAATCTCAACGTGAGAAGTAAGCGATATAAAACGCGTGCGTCCGTCGACGGTTCGTTGCCATTTCCAGATCCCGAATGTAAAAAAAGAAAAAAATATATTCTGTTATAATAAATAAGGGTAACGTACCCGAAGGATACACGCGATAATCTTCCTTTTTTTGTACTTCCTGCGCTGTTTTGTCAATGACGATTCCTCGGCTTCTTACCCCCCTTGTGTTGTAATAATTTTTTTGCTCGCGCTTTGGATCCCCGCACGAAACTTCCGGGGGTCTGATGAAAGCAAACCGAGTTCTGCATTAGAAGGAAATTACCAACGTTGACTCAATTCTGTTTTTATTCGACTAATATAATACCGCCACACGTGGCCCGAAGTTTTCTTTATTCTTTTTTTGTTTTGCTTTTTCTCTTTTTTGCTAATAATACGACAGCGCAAATGTGGAATGTGGAATTTGATGCCGTTCCATCCGAAGAATTTAGAGTGACGAGCCTGTTTCGGGAGTAATTGGTAATATATTTTAACCGGAGTTTCGGTGAACAATCTCTTGGCCCAAAAATCTGAAGTGAATGTAGCTTTGATATGTATCGATTTTGGGGTCGAAAATCCACATTTTTTTTTTATGGGTTTCATAAGCTATTTTGATGTATTTCGATCTCAGGAATCTAAATCTGGAAGCCAAATTGATCTAGCTATAAAATTTATCAAGTTATCGCCAATTTTTCGCTTTTCGAAGCAGAAAAATTGAAATATCTCGATGTGATTAATTCGTAGCTCAATTTAATTGTTGGATTCGTGTTCCTGAGGTCAAAATACGTTAGACAAGTGTCATACGATCGATTTCAAAATTACTTCATTTTTTGGACCTCAGGAACACGAATCTGCAAGTTAAATTGATCTATCTATAAAATTGATCGAGTTATCGCCAATTTATCGCTCCGAGAAGTGAAAAAATGGAGATATCTCGATGGGATTAATTCGTAGCTCAATTTAATCGGTGGATTCGTGTTCCTGAGTTTAAAATACGTTAGAAAAGCGTCACACGATCAATTTTAAAAATCCTTTATTTTTGGCCCGAAAATCGAAAAAATATTGACTTTTGATTAATGAATTGATGATCAAAAACTTATCACATCAGTAGATCTAATCCTAAAGCTGTCTGCAATAATTCACGCATGTTTTTTGTTCAGAATTTAACCACTACTACAATTTCACCGCACGCTATAGCTGCGAATAACCCTTTTCGAAGGTGCGACAAAAAAAAAAAGAAAAGAAATACCAAAGATTACATTGTTAGAAGAATATTTTTATGACTATGCGATTGTGTTCATCGAATGGGTTTCGTTGAATTTGGAATGGCTGGCTCGAAGGGGTCTGGGATTTAATTGGACGCAAAATACAGGGTGCGATTTACTGCTAAATTTCCCAGGCACCTCGTCGTCTTGTACAGCATATAGGGTATAGGTATTATATGGTTACAGTATTCCCTCTACTTCGGAGGGGTTTATTTGATGTTAGGTGAGGTTAAACTGCGCCACCACATACCAAACGGAAGAACCAGACCTCTCATCTAGATGCGTGAAGGGGTGAAAATGTAAAGGAAGGAGAGGAAAGTTCAGATTTCCGAAGCCTCCGGCGTTTCCGGGAGGAATTGGAAACGGTCGCATATCCGGGGTTACAATGTCTACACAGATATACCTACCTGGCTAACCCCAACTTTCATCGCACTTTGCCACCAGAGTGGATGATAAACATTAAACGACCGCGATCGCCGATCGGTAATCACAGTAATTAAACAGTAATTACCGATTTAACTTGTTGACCACATACACACATGGTAGATACATTTATATATTATTCCAATAATTCGTTACAACCCTAAAGTATAAATATAACAAACCGATCGATTTTCAGCCCTTACAACAGATTTTCGTATAAGTTTCTACCGATTTGGGTAAATTTTTCTTCATTTTCAAGGTATTTCAAATTATCAATTTAACCTCATCTCTTTTGTCGTACATGAAATACTCGAATGTTAGAGTAAAATTTCGTCTTTGTTGCTGCGAAACTCAACAGCACACATATTTCCAAATGTGGAGTTGTCTAGTTATACATACCTGATAATTACAAGCGAGTGTTTCGATGTCCCAAGTAATTACAGATACTTCACACGGTTTCCGCGTTTCTCAGTTCTGCTCGTGCTTATAACCATGTGTTTATCTCGTTGAAATCGGGAAAATAGGTGTAGATATCGCAGCAGTAGCATAACCACTCGGCGAATATCGTGAGAGTGTCGTGTTACACTCCTCAAGGCGAACTGAACCAAATAAACTTGAAGGTTGTTAAAGATACCCGACATGCTATAGACTCGATGTCTGTTTACACGAATTTAAGTTACACGCCTAATTCGTACACAAATATAATTCAGACCCCAGCGCTCACGCGCGGTGAGGAAATATTCACACGAATTCTATAATCGCTTTTTCGTTTTCTTCGAAAAATATATCCAACAGATACAAAGTTTGACGCTTCCCTCGGTATGACGTATATAATCACAGCTATTTCCCATCGAGAGAAATTTTCTTTGATATTCAAACCGTCCGATATATATCAGATTTCATGAGCAGATGCTCCTCGTTTGCTATGGATCTTAACGGAAGCGTTGCTCTCTTGTCTTAGGTAACAATCAACGCTATTAACTATCAGGGAATTAATTAACAAGTAATTTATACAACGAGAAACAGATTTCAAAGTTATAGAAGCTAGTTAGTAGGTATACGCGGAACTGTACGTATATACGAGGCATTGTAACATATGATTTTCTTCCGAATAATATAATAAATCAATTCTGAAAGGACAAATTTTCTCTTATTATATCTGTAATTAAAGAGCAATCAACGATACAATTCTTACTAGCTGATTTTTACCTCGATTAATTTCGTACACATATAATGCCCATACGTGTATCTCACATTGTAGTGTAAGATATTCTCTTTACGAACAATAAAGACTCTCGGGAACGCAGAAGAAATTCTAACTTTGGAAGTAAAAAAAGTACGAAATGGCAAACAAAAAAAAGGAAAGAAAAAGAAATTACAAAGAAAAAATATACACATATATTTTTGACGGAGTGATTTTTACTTTCACCCATAGCTATGGCAAAAACTTCTTCGACATCGCGTCACCGTTACAAGGCAACAAAAGAAAAAAAAGAAGAAAGTAAAGATCGATCGATATAACAAGTGATAAAAAGAAGAGGAATGAGCCATTAAAAAAGAAGTAGAAAAAAAATCTGGAGATATGTAATCAATCGAAGATTCGAAACTCGATACTTGACAGTCCCCACGTGTATAAATATGTATACGTACGTACACGTGTTTAACCTGTATCGTAAAAAAGTCGCGAGTCGGGCTGAAAAAATAATTGTCGAAAAAAAAAATCAGGAGGCGAAATAAAAATAAAATCAAAGAGGAGAAAAAAAAAGACTAGAGAAAATCATCCCCAAGAGCTTTATTGCATCTCAAGTGTTTGCGTCGGATACTTAATATCCTATACCTACTATGTGTATCTTATACCTCCTACCCCCCATGTCTTAAACCCGACGCAGAGGGTTGCAGTTTTTTATTTGTTCGTTTTTTTCTTTTTCATTCCCCGATGCGGAGGACCAAGACATTATTTATTGTCCTTTGTTAGTTCACGGATAAAAAGCATCAAGTGTGAGTCTAGTAGACTTCTTAATTATTGTTTCTTTATAGCTGCAAGTAGAGAGAGAACGTTAAAAATATACAATATAAAAGCTCCGTGTATTTTTACTCGAAAGTATCTCTGTCTTTTTTTTTTTTCTATCGAACGACATTTTCTTCGTTACTTTCGCCATGGGATATTACATAATAGACTCTTCATTTGATATATACACCTCCTAATATTTATAAGAAAGTGAAGCTGTTTCAACGAACTCTTTTCATCCAAGAAATGCACGTCTTTTTGTTGTTGCTGTTATCGTAAGAGCTTTTCTTACACGTAGGCTTACGATTTACAAACGTATAACGATTCCGTCCGATGAAAAAATCGGAAAAAAAAACCTTACCAATTAAACACCGTGTAACGTTCGCTCAACTTTTTCGATGAAGCAAAAAAAAGTGCAGGAAAAAAACTGCTCCATCTCGATACGCAAAAAAATTAACTATACGATCATACATCAAACCCACACGTGATATATTATTATCCAGACAACAAAGTGTACATATCTATGCCACACAGATGTGTATGCGTGTCTAAATGGAAAAGAATTAGCGGTAGAAGTTAGTTTAGCCGAAAGTCTGCTGCTGGTGCCGGTGGCTGTTGGTCCGCCGCTCCTGAAGATAGCTTTGGGAAAAAGTCGAAGGGGTAACATCTGTTGGTTGGGGATTTTGTTGGAAATTGTACCAGGGGTTTGGTTAAAGGGGTAATTGGTGAATATTCGCCTGTGTTACGAACCACTTTATGTGTATAATATCGCGTAGTCTCTTAGAATTCTTCACGTACACTTGGCGAGATCATAAGTGGCGTAGTTAGACACTACGCGATGAGCTGTAGGTCGGCGTAAAATATCCCTAGTCTAAGCAGCAAACGAAAGTTTGATTTTTCGCGAATATCTCAAGAACTGATTGAGATTTTCGAAATTTGAAAAAAGAGGAGAAAAGAGGAGGAAATTTCCTCAAGAAAGTCTCGACGCCCGGAACTAGAGAACCGTTATTTATAATTTTTCTAGAGGCCACTTATGATCTCGCTAACAAGGAAAGGTCCCCATATGTACCTCACGGATTTGATTCATTTTTTGATATGTGTAGTAGACTAAAAACTAAGCGACACATATTTTTTTTTACGTGTCCATACGCGCTTTAAGGGGCTGAAACTAACCTCCAAAGTTGGGGCTGACATCGGTCGAATTCACTGTTTCGTATAGAAGGACGTTATTCCCGACAACGAAACCTTTCGGAAATATTTGCTCGTCGTTAGAAACGAACAAGGTCACTTGCTCGACTCCGAGACCTAATTGCATGGGGGTGAACCACCCCCTGATATCACTAAAATCCGTTATAAAATAGCTGTTTTCGATTCAAAAAATCTGGAAAAAATATATGTTGTTCGCGACAACAAACTGAAGGTGACATGTCTTTGCGTTTTCCCCAAAAAGCGATATCAGGGGGGGTAACTACCCCTCTATGCACACTCGGGTTCCGCTGCGCCGATCGAATTGTTCTCGGAATATGTCATCCTAGACTCAAATCTAGGCAACGTGCATCCTTCCTATTCACGCGCAAACACTCCCAGGGGGTTGACCACCCCCTGTGATATGATCTGAATTACAAGATATATGGTCAAATTCATGTTCGAAAATTTGTAAAACATATGTATGGCTCGTAAGTGTGGAGTAAAGTCAATGAGGTTTTCCATGTTCGCCGGAGAGCGATAACAGAGGGGGTAACCACCCCTCATGCTCATTCGGGTTCCCCTGTATTCATAGGATTATTTCCGAAATACATTATAGTAGGCTCGAATCCGGGCTACGCGCATTCTTCTTATCCATACACAAGCACTTCCTGGGGGTGAACTGGCCCTTGTGATATCGTTTGAATCACTGGGGACATGGCCACATTCCTGTTCGAAAATGTTGATAATCATACAGATGCTACTTGTGAGTGCAAATTGATGCTGACATGTTTACGAATTTTTTACGTATTATGACGATTCTAAAGTTAGATTATTTCACAATCAGTGAGTGAGTCAATGGAAATACCCCAATCGTGTCAGGCTCTTCTTCATGAATGTCGTAAGATATTTTTAACTACTCAATACGTGTATTTTAACCTATGTGAGAAACAGTATATAAGTTCGATTTTTGCAACGATGCGCTTCAGTTTTGAACGCAACTTCTCTGGTTTTACTCTTGTTCCGAAATCAGCAAGAGAATTTTAGAGCTTTGATATTTGATAAAAGTTGACTCACAGACGATATATATATAAATACGTCTTCTATTCCCATGAATATATATATATATATTGTAACGTGGCGTAAATATCCTATTGAGATTATAAAATAAATTCAATCAAAATATAAAATCCAATATAAAAAGATTAGCGTGTATGGGTGATCATCCGTGAGGACGACGCTCATTTGTTTCAAGAGGGTGCCCAGCGGTACCCCAGTAGTCATAGGAAAATAAATAAATAAAATAAATAAGTTAATTTCTCCAACCGCTAGAGGTCAATAGAAAAATAGGGCTCTCATAGAAACAAAATAGGCAAGCTAATTTAAGATGTCCCGATTTTTCAATGTAGATGCGCGCTCTACCCTAACCAGTTAGTCTGCTCCGGCATCGCGGATTGTACTTCGGTCCTTCTGCCTGTCCGGCTTACCACACTGCAACTTTTTAAAAAACTACGAGTTGGTTGACCAGCATCGCGGATTGTACTTCGGTCCTTCTGCCTGTCTCGGCTTCTCATTTGCTTTTACTTTTCTTTCAGAATTCACCATTAAAAGATTTCGAGTCAAAAAATTAGAATCAAGAGAATTAATTCGGATCGGAGGTTTGATTAAATTCCCTCCATCGCGTAAAAAGGTATAGTCGCTCACCAGGGTAGTAATAGTATTAACCCTATCTAGTTATAACTTATCGTTAAAACTAATTTAATTCTATATGAAAAATTGTCAAAATATCCTTGAATTCCTGTATATTCATTCCTGTTCAGTTTCATAAATAATTACTGTTCCTACAAATGAATATCCTTGTTACCAATTGTAAATCCTTTCTTCCTACAACGTTATTGGCATATTACTTCGTTCCACACCTATTTCCAATCGCCCTGAGATACAGAGTCTTCATTTTAAGGGCGGGGTAAGGGTTTTCACTTTCGAAAAATCGATTTTTTTTTTGTTTTATCTTATTGTTTAACATTTCAAGAATATGTCCTCAAAATTTTTATCCGATCTAAGCAATATTCTTGAAGTTATTGTATAGTTAGTCTCGGGGCCTTTAACGCTCTAACTCTAACAGCTACGGGCGGTTGGGATTGCAGTGGAGCTGTCGAGCAGGTATACAGGTTATTCATTGCTATTGTCCTGATCCCATATCCAGTTTTAGGAATATTCCATTTAGTAAAGGCAGGTAACTAAAACCATATAGATATATTTTATATTTGTATGTATAGTATACACTACATTATTTTAAAAGAAGAAACGAGCTTCAGTTAGTGGTTAGACGTTCGACCGTGCGCTTGTAATTTTATTTTTTCAAAAAATTTCCTGAGCAAAAATGCCGAGAGTAAGTAAAATTTCGCGAGAAGACCGTCAAAGTGGAAGGACCTATTTGTGTCGGTCAAAAAAAAGATCAAACCCGAAAAAAAAAATAAGGGATGAGGCTACCACCAAAAGTGCTTCGTCGAAGAAAATAAAACTAAATACGAGTGCTAGTGTACCGGAAGATGTTGAAAAACATTTTAGAATCATAGATTTTTTGCTTGTGTTTTCTACCATCGCAAGTTTAGTAAAATGTGCTCAGTGTGATGGTTCAATTGAATTCAAGAGCTGTAAAAAAGAAGGACTTGGCTTCCAAATCCAAGTCAAATGTACAAATTGTGATCCACGCTTTATACCGTCGAGTGAGAAAACTGGTCATCGCTATGAAATCAACACTCGTTTTGCCTTTGTAATGCGTACATTAGGTTTGGGTTTAGCAGGCTGCAATAAATTTTGCGGGCTCATGGACATAGCAAGTAGTTTTCTATCAAAACCATCATATTTGGATCTCATGAAATCTATTTGCTGCAGCATCGAAACGACTGCTGAGAAATTTCTTGTCTCCGCCGCAGACGAAGAAAAACAGCTAACACGTGCAAATTCGGAGTCAGACACTTTGACCGTTTCTGGTGACGGCACGTGGCAGAAGCAAGGCTTTAGCTCTTCCTTTGGCGTCACTTCCTTGATTGGATATTGGTCTGGAAAAGTTATCGATATTTTCATAAGTAGTTTGCACTGCCAGGCTTGCAAATTATGGAGAAATCAATTAGATACTGATGAATTTACAGATTGGTACGAAGAACATGTTGAAAAAGATGAATGCCAAGCAAATCACACCGGACCATCGGGTAACATGGAAGTAAATGCTGTCATCGAACTGTTTCGCCGATCAGAAGAAAAATACGGAGCGAAAATCAGCAACTATATTGGAGACGGAGATAGTAAAACTTACGGCAATTTAGTAAAAGCTAAACCTTATGGTGAAAATTTTATTATAAATAAAAAAGAATGTGTAGGTCACGTGCAAAAAAGAATGGGTAAAGGTCTACGTGATCTAGTAAATAAAACTCTAGAAAATAAAGTTGTAAAAACCGGAAACAATGCTGGTAAAACAAGACAAAGTAAATTACTCGGTGGCAAAGGAAAGCTCACTGGAAAAGTCATTGATAATTTGAGTCGATACTACGGAGCAGCAATCAGACATAATTGTGATTCTTTAGAAGGAATGAAAAATGCTATCTGGGCAACGTTCTACCACCAGCAGTCAACAGACGATAACCCTCAACACCATAAGTGCATGAGCGGTGAGAACTCGTGGTGTTCATATCAAAAAGCTTTGGCCACAACAGGAGTGGAAAATTTCAGTCATGACTACACTCCACTTCCACAAGATGTCATAGAAGCGATCAAACCGATTTATGAAGATTTGAGTAAAGACGAACTTCTAGAAAGGTGTCTTGGAGGTTTTACTCAAAATGCCAACGAAAGTTTGAACCAGCTGATTTGGAGAATTGCACCGAAAAAATTATCTGGCAGCAGACAAATTGTTGAATTTGCATCTTATGTAGCTGCATGCACATTCAATGAAGGTGCTGGTGCTCTTCTAACTTTCCTGTCGGACATGGACATCAGTGTCGGCCCAAGCGCTCACGAGTATGCATCATCTACGGACAGCAATCGTATTGATAGGGCTGAGTTCCAAGCTGTGCAGCAGAGCAAAGAAGCCAGAATAAAACGAAGACTTGAAAAAAAACAGGCTGAAGACATCGACAATGCTGAAGGATGTGTGCTGTATGGAGCTGGAATTGATGATTCTGTGTAAGTTTGAAAAAAAAAAATTTTCTCCACTTTTTTGCTTCATAAACTTTAAACGCGTTTTTCTCAAAACTACTTTTTCAAAGTCCGTGTTCACTGCCATTTGAAAACTACTCGACCGATTAATTTCAAATTTTGTACACATTTTCTTCATATAAAATACCTCCCCCCTACGTTTAGTAAAAATTTTTTTTTTAACATTAAGGGTGTTTCCCACCCACAAAATGGCGGAAATTTTAGTTGAAAATAACGGTTCACACTTTAGATGGCCGCCCAAAATCTTTAAATTAAAAAAAAAATAATCAGAGAACGTTGGGGGGAAGATTTGTTCATAATTTGACTAAATTTTTATCGTTTTTCATTTTCAGATAATTTCCGGCCGAGTTACAGTGAACACCGGAAATTGTTTTTTTTTCAAGACGTCCTGGGGGAAGCTCTGTCACGGGTTAATGGTTCAATATTTTTGGATGAAAAATTTACAGAACATAGTCAAAACTATGCTCAATAATGTATAGAAGGTTTGAATAAAATTGCTCAATCCATATTTGAGAAAAAAAATCGCAAAAAAAGTGTTTTTTTTTTACGCTGAAACCCTTACCCCTCCCTTAATTAATTAATTAATCGTTCATACGATTTGGCGCCCAACATATTTTAGTTTTAGTCAAAGTCGGCGGAGTGTCGCAATATATATGTTCCACAGCGGCTGCGGTTGTGAATTCCGTAAGTTCATCAGACACTTGATTTTCATCACTACAGTAATTGTCAACATTTCTCTACATTAATAAAAATGAAGGTGAACCCCATTAATGTAATTAATCTTCTACTCGCCACATTCCAATCGCTCAACTTGGACGAAACTCCGATTAATGACAAAGAGATTGAATTGAAAGAAAACTTTGAGAGTATTTTATTAGCCTCGATGAACGAATTCGACGGGGTACAAATGACAGTCGAAGATTCCCTCGATTTTCACGAACCATTCAAAGATCCTAATGCAGAAATCATAGAAGATGAAATGATGCATACTTTACCTAGCCGGCCTGTTCCACCTACAAGTGAGTGTACGTCGGACGATGAGGAAATAACTTATGATTATAAATTGAGAGCTGTAGAATACTGGCGAAGTGGGAGAACAAAAAATTTGAGCGTTGGTACTGTGAGTCATAGATTTAGAAAAGTGAGATCTGTGACACAATTGAAACGCTGGGCTCATATATTGAACAGAGGTGGAACCTATCGAGAAAAAGTCGCTAGAATTTGTGACTTTGTACTGGCAGTCGACGCCGGTTATATCATTCATGATAACGATTTACGCAAATGGGCTTTGCAAGCTCAAAAATAAATAGGTGCTGAAGATTTTCGATTCAGAGCTTCAGATCACTGGTTGAAGCGATTTAAGCAGGCACACAGAATCGTATCAAGAAAAATTAATAAAATTGTGACTCGGAAAAGCATTGAAAATGCTAGGTCGTTACAGGCGAAGGCGAATGAATTCGTTGCTGAAGTAAAACATGATATAGCAATTATTGGAGCTGAAAATACATACGATTCCGACCAAAGCGGCTTTCAGTTAGAAATGCATTCTGGAAGAACTTTGGCAGTTGAAGGAGAGAAAAAAGTTGAATGCTTGGTACAGTCAATCGCGTCTACAACCCATAGTTATACGATACAGCCATTAATATCGGCCGATGGGAAGCTTTTGTCACCTTTGTTTTTGGTACTAAAAGAACCAAGTGGCAGGTTCGGACCGGTAGTAGAAGAAAATTTATTCAGACCTGAAAATATTCATCCAACAGCATCAAAATCTGGGAAACTTACTTCAGGTATGAATACAAACTTGATCATTTTTGGCGAATATCCCTTCTGAAAATAGCAACTGTTAGCAACAACGATTTGGTGTCGATTGTTTCAGATCACTTCCGAATTTGGTTAAGAGAAGTATATTTTCCAAACGTCGGATCCAACAGTATTCTATTAATTGATTCATGGAGTGGTCATTGCCCAGCTGTGGTAGCAGAAAATACACCCGATGGGTTGGTACGACACGGTGGAGAATGAGCCCACCACAATATGTAAGAAAAAATCCAAACTGGGTTGCCTTCCAGTTTGCCACATCACTCAGGTCGAATTTTTTTCTCTGAAATTCCGTTGGGATATCTACCGACATGGACATCATCACATCTGACAACAATAATCGACTTTGCCGACTGATTCTGACCTGGTTGCTGCCATGTAACCACCTTTCAAGCAATGATTTTACAACACCGCCGAACAAATGCATCTTATCCAATACAACTGATCGTACAGGATCAAACCCAGGAATATTAGCTAGAGGTGACGTGAAACCTTGAATGTGATGTTCAATCTGATTTTTATTCCGAGACGATTCGTTCGTACGTTCAGTACAATTAGTTCCACTATATACCATGTGTCCCAGCGTTTACACCGCAGTATGTCTGGTTGCCTGCCGTCAGTTACAGGCTTACGCGATAGAGCAGTATAGGGGCTCCACGCTCCGTAAACGAGCGTGGCGGCAGGCAACCAGACATACTGCGGTGTAAACGCTGGGACACGCGGTATACGTCTCTAGTTAACGGTTTTGCCCTTTACTTCGCAACGTTCACAGGCATAGAATCCGCCATGTCCCTTACAACATTTGATAAAAGCGCGAGCCGGAGTGTCGCAAACAAATGCTGCTATACTGAAGGTGAACATTCTGTCGCCAATAATTACACCATTCAATATGAGCCGTTTCGTCTCTTCAACGAATTGTTCTAAAAATTCATTGACCGAATCAGGCTTCGAATCTCCACAATATAATGCCACTACGAAAGGTCGTGCTTCATATTTGGTGTGGTACAATTGGCCCAAAATCGGCCAAAATTGTTTGCGAGAGTGCCGATAAATAGGCAAACCGTCGACGTTGATCAATACTTTTATTTCGAGCTCGTTGTAGGTTTCCACGGATATTGTTTTTTTAAGTCCATTTTCTATTCCGAAATACACGAATTCGCCATAATTTCCTCTACCACTCAACATAGGTCGTACAGTACCTTGGTGGTCATTTGTATGCAACAATGTTTTTGCAGTTTTTGGAAGATTTGAGAATCCTTCGCTTCGCATGACCAACAACAGTTCCGACAGAGTTTTATGATTCAGCATAGTGATATTTCTTAAAGCCCACTTTCGCAATTTTGTCTGTAAATTTCCCGCACTCAGAATATTCTCGAAACTGTCGTTCGCTTCGTTAATAACAGTGTCCACGGAACTCGAATCCGTCATGCGACTTGTGTCCACTTGATTTGATAATGAACCTAACTCGTCATCGGAATGCACTGGCGAAGACGATCTGCCAGGACTCTGAGAATAATGTTCACACGCACGATTTGTAGTTGTAGCGTCGGATACATTCCCTTGGTTGTGGTTAAGATTATTATGCGGCGATCGGAGCTCATTATTGTTTAATTGATCGACTGCAATAACTATATCCTTATCTTCACTCGACGATGAGAGCACCTTACTTGTTCTTTTTAATGCACGATGTTTTTTCACCCGAGGATACGACGATATTTTTGGCACGCATAAAAATGAACTATTCTTAATATTATTCTCGGCGCATATCTCTCCAGCCAGTACAGCTATACTAAACACGCACGTTGAAATCAACTGCAATATTTTGGAAGCGTAACTACGCATGACTACTGCAGAGGTGCGTTCAGAATGAACGCACGGATCACAATTCTTTATCTAAAGGCGTTCTGACCTGTTTAAAGAAAAAACGTTGAAATCGTCGTGAAAAAATCAAGGTCTGCCTTATTGGACATTCCTAGAATCAGATCCATATTTTTTGTATCTTTCAATTGTTTATTACCCCCCATAGCACCTGGTCAGGTAAATACCGGGTTCTTATCATCTAACTGTAAAATTTGTGAAATTTTGATGATATACCGGCACAGGACTTGTCAAGCATGAGACAACACCGGCGCAACGTTGAACCGGCGCTCGGCTTCCGACATATGCCGAGCTATCACCTGACGTCAGCCTTGCCAATGATACAACACCGGCGCAACGTTGAACCGGCGCATATAGGGGTATTTTGCTGATCTAGCCGGTCAAAAATCAATTTACAAAAAGTTGTCGCAGGTAAAAAAAAACTGGTTCTTATAGTTCTTGAATAACGAGAAAAAAATAGACAACCCGTCCCGCTCTGATAACGGATGCAACCAGCGCGCTTGTTTTGTCTGTAGTTAGTCATCGCTCCAACTACACGTATCTTACGCGTTTCGTAAGTGCGATAGAATCTGACACAAAGTTCAATATTTTCGCGACTACCGTTTTCTTTCAAGATAATCTTATGGATATGGATCAAGGAGGTAAGAACGTATATTGTTATAATATGGTGCTGGTTTTTTTCTTTGATAGGATATTGTTATTTGACGTTTGAAAATATAGTTTAAAATTCTTAAAAATTCCAACCCAATTTTAAGTTTGCAAAGGTTTCTGTTGTATTTCCGGTTCCTTCCCAGTTATTCTGTTAATTGATAACGACACGTTATAGTTTATATAAAATTATCATAGCCTAATTAGCCGTCCATACCCGCCCCCTCTTTTGCCAGCGGTGACAGACTAGGACAGTGAAAAAAAATATAAAAATTTTTTTAGTAATTTACACTATGTTAACTTGGTAATTATTTGGATTCAGGATCACCTGGTCACTCAGGTGTTAGGGTAGTGACCCGTAGATCACTTTTTAACAAAATGAAAGAGCAAAATTCGCTTAATTTTGAAAAAAAATTAAATTACTTGGAAAATTGGATTTTGTCCAGCGAAAACTATTCTGAAGATGAATTAAAGGCGTTGAAGCACAAGTTTTCGCATATTAAGTCGGAATTTAAACAAAGGTGGAAAAAAGCTGATAAAACGGAAGCTAGATTTCTTCATCATAATGACGAATGGTTAAAACATACATTCGAAATACCGAGAGCGCAGCCTAAAAGTTCGGGTCGACCATCAAAACCATTTATTGAGCTAAGCGAAAGAAGTAAGAGAAGGAAAACTGAAACCCTACGTATTACAGTGGATGATGATGTGTTGTTACATGCTGCACAAACAAAATTGCAAACATCTGGAAAAAAGATGCTTCAAGTATACTTAAGGATATTACGAATTCCCCAACGAGAGCTACGAAGTTGAAAAAAGCATACAAAACAAAACAAGATGACAAAGAAAAACAGCTAACACCTTTATCGGCACTTTCTGTATTCGCTGAAGCTGATCTCACTCGGCGACAATATGAAATAATAAGAAGTGCCAGTAAAAAATTGTATCCTAGTTACAGCATCCTACAAAAAGCAAAAAATGACTGCTATCCGTCCAAAGAGTCATACGAAGTGACTGAAACATGCGCACAAGTAAATCTTCAAGATGTATTAAACCATACCGCAACAAGATTACTGACGTATTTGAAGGATGTTTTACGTTATCTAAGACCGGATGAATCTGACTCATTGGAGCTGATCTGCAAGTGGGGCTGTGATGGATCACAGCAGGCACAATTCAAACAAAAGATGGAGAATGACGCCACAGACAGTAACATTTTTCAAAGTAGCTTTGTGCCACTTCGTTTAGTATGTGGTAGCAAAACAGTATGGCAGAATCCTACCCCATCTTCACCGCGATATTGTCGTCCTATTAGAATCAAATTCGTTAAAGAAACTGTGGATATAACCCGAGAAGAAATTGAGTATGTGGAAAATGCCATTAACGCCCTACAAAAAACAACATTTTTATTGGAGGAAAAGTCATATTCTGTAAAACATACTATGATGCTTACAATGGTAGACGCAAAAGTATGTAATGCCGCCACACAGACCACCTCAACAATGAGGTGCTACATTTGTGGAGCAACATCGAAAGAATTCAACGATTCAACCATTAAAAGAGATGTTGATCTACACGCACTTTCATTCGGATTATCCACTTTGCACGCCAGAATTCGTCTGTTTGAGAGCATATTACACCTCTCATACAAACTCACTGTAAAAAAGTGGCAGTTAGGATCTGACGTGGACAAAGCTATTGTTAAGGACAGGAAAAAAATAATTCAAGAGAAATTTGGACGTGAAACTGGTCTAATAGTGGATGTACCGAAAGCCGGGTTTGGAAATACTAATGACGGTAATACAAGTAGAAGATTTTTTTCCAATCCTGAATTAGCTGCGGAAATCACTGGAGTTGATTATAATTTTATTTACCGACTCAAAGTTATCCTTGAAGTCATATCAAGTGGTCACAAAGTCCATTTGGACAAGTTTGCAGATCATTGCACAGACACTGCAAAACTTTATGTAAGTTTGTATCCGTGGCATCCTATGACGCCTACGATGCACAAGATCCTGGTGCATGGTGCTACTGTCATAGACAAGGCATTGTTGCCGATTGGGTTGCTCTCGGAAGAAGCCGCTGAGGCACGTAATAAACATTTTCGGCTGTACAGGCAGAATTTCGCGAGAAAATTTTCAAGGGTCAAGTGTAACACTGACATTATAAATAGATTGCTACTCAGTTCTGACCCATTGCTTACTGGAATGAGACCAACCCCCCAAAAAAGGACGTTGCCATTCACGAAAGAAGCAACTGCTTTGATGATTCCTGCTGTACCTGACTCTCAAAGTGACTCAGATTCTGATTTGGAGGAGGTTTCTAGAGGCACTGAAAGTGATTAGGATGATGAAGTACCGTGGAACTCTTCATCATCATAATTACATTCATTTTATAACATTTTGTCTGAGAAAATAATAAATATCTTAGTTATAAATTACTAAAATATATTTTTTTATATTATTCCCCAATACTTTGAATCATCATTCACCAAGAAAAAATATGGCTTATAGTTAACCGGGACAACTCCCTGGAGTAAAAACACTAAAAAAATAATTTTGACCGGGTGGATCAGCAAAATACCCCTATGTGCGGCGCTCGGCTTGCGACATATGCCGAGCTATCACCTGACGTCAGCCTTGCCAATGGTGCAACACCGGCGCAACGTCCAGTCGAACCTCGGCGAACCATGATTTGCGACTCTGTCGCCAGTATACTTGAATCCGACGTTACCTGGACGTTGGCTGACCGTTGATAGGTATGGTAGGTATGGGCTATCGGTCCAGTATTGGTGCGATCGAGCCAAGAATTTGGCCCAACGTTGGGCCGATATTTAGAGCTAACTCTTGGCTGCCAGCATTGTGCCAGTGTTAGGCCGTTCGTCAATATCGGCGCAGTACAAAAATTTCCAAATGGGGTATTGCGAAGGTGGTAAACCAAGCTCGAGCTAACAAGAATCAATTGCAGGAGGTAAAGCGTCATAATACAACAATGGAGGCGATTGCGTTGGGTGAAGGTTTATACCTAAAACCATATAAGAGGGGTATGGGATTGTATTTAAAACGTGCGGGAAACTAATAAAGCTACCACACCGAGCTCTTACAGATGCCGATTTACTCAAGTATGCCGAAGCTACGAAAATTCCATATTTTCCGCAGTGTTTTCATGCGCAATGATTTACCCGGCTTGGGGCCCAGAAAACGTGAATCAGCAACAGCCGCGGATCCTCAATTTTTTTTAGGCGGGGCAAAAACTGAAAAATGCCGCCCCCGCCCACTTATATTCATTTTCACCTTGATCGTCTTTATAATTTCTGCTATCAGATGTCCACTAATTGATTGACATTTGGACACAGGCCTTCCGGAAATAACGCATCCATCGCTGTTCTTTCTGTGTAAGCCTATTTATTTACGGATATATAGACATGAACGTGTAGGATATATATTTTATATACAGCACAGGATAGGATTTAAAATAAAAAAATGTATAATAAAAATAAAAATCAAATATATTCTTGCATTTGTGAATTGAAATTACAATTTTACTCTTCGAGCTTTTTGTTCAGCAAATAAATCTATGACCTTGCCATAATTTAACTCGTGTGCAATTCGATTTTCTATCGCTAAGATTGCAAGACTTGACAAGCGTTCCTGGCTCATAGAAGATCGCAAATAATTTTTAATTAGTTTTAGCTTGCTAAAACTTCGCTCACAGCTTGCGGATGTAGTAGGAAGCGTAGAGTAAATTCGCAGGGCAATACAAATATTAGGAAAAGCATCCTGCAAATCATGCGCATAGATCTGTTGCAAGAGATAGAAACCGTTAGCCTTTTCTATATCACCAAATAAAAGCGGAGCTTGCTCTTTGAAAACGTAGAGTTCCTGGCAGAATTCAACGGCGCTTAAATCTCGCTCGCACTTTTGAGCCAGATTTGCTCCATACTTTTGCAGTTCTTCAGTTGACATTCTCAAAATATTAGTACCATTAAGGAAAGCAAAATTATTCAGCATGGTAGCACAATCAAACCTCTTTTTAATTTCTGATATGATTCGATCAAATACCATCATTATTTCTTCAGAAAATAGTCGAACAGGTTGGAGTGTTTGTAATTCGTCTTCACACATCTCATCGAAATGTTTTTTACGTTTCAGAATTCGTTTGTTTTGCAAAATAGGGTCAACACCACTTTTTTCAGCAACTTCTTCAGCCTCTTTTATCCAATATTCCATTGGATTTTGTCTCATTTTTTGCAGAGTTATCAGCAGACCATCCATTAGTGCGCTGGAACAGGCAAGGATAATATCTTCTTTCTGAATTTCTGTATTCACTCGATTGATTTCGCAGAGAATCTTCGCCCAAATAGTTAAATTAAGAATAAATTCAAAATTCTTTATTGCAGTTAAAAGATGACCTGCCTCGTACTTAGTTTCTGGAGCATGAGAAGTGTGCTTAGCTTCTTCTAAGGCTTCCGCTATTTCTGGCAAATAATGGAATCAGTCCAAATAGGTTAATAGCTTCCTGGCATGATGAGGCAGAATGAACACCTACAAGATTTAAGGAGTGAGCCAAGCACGGTACGAACTCAGCAAGCTCATTCCTTTCTGCAATCCTGGCTTGTACTCCTTTATAGATTCCGGCCATATTGGACCCATTATCATAAGATTGGCCACGACATTGTGCAATATCCAATTTTTCTAAAATCTTTTCACAAATGTCCATTCCCGTCTTTCCAGTAACTTCTATAAAATCAATGAAACTTTTTTTTATTTCACACGCATCGCCAGTATTTTTACATATCGAATGACCTGGCTCATTTGTTCTGTATGGGATACATCTGAAGTGCAGTCGAACATTATCGTGTAGTATTTGACGTCCCTGAAGCTGGAACAGCACTTACGGCCCAATCACAAATCATTATGATGGAAATTTTTTACGTTTTAATTACAATTATTTATAAATTGATTATATTTTTTTACTTTCGTTATTATCGAGATAATGGGGTGTGGGCCAGGTTTAGTCTAAAGCTGCACCACACTCATTTTTCGACCGGGACGATGTTTAGAAACTTGCAGTGTCGTTATAAAAATTTATTACAAATCTTCACGATCTAATTACACTAACCCTTATTGGAACAATGAGGTGTTGGCTGAATCTCATCGGACGCTACGCTAAAGCGAACTAGAAAATGCATACACTGCAGAAATCAAGGTGCTGTTAGGTAGTATTTGATACGTTGATTCCACGATACGAATAACTGCATGAGCCTGATTTATCCTACCGGTGAAACCGTGCAAAAACTTGATATTTAGTTTGTAATCGAGCAAATCATAATCGCCGGATTAATTACACGAGCTCAATCCATCCCACCGACATGATCGTACTGGAAAACGGTCAAGTAAAGAATTGCCAACGCGAATTCCGATCCCGAATTAATTACACAAGCCCAAACCATCCCACCGACATGATCGTACTGGAAAACGGTCAAGTGAAGAATTGTTAACGCGGATTCCAATTCCGAAATAATTACACAAGCCCAATCCATCCCACCGACATGATCGTACTGAAAAGGGGTCAAGTAAAGAATTGCCAACGCGGATTCCAATCCAGAATTAATGACACGAGCCCAATGCATCCCACCGAATTGATCGTACTGAAAAGGGGTCAAGTAAAGAATTGCCAACGCGGATTCCAATCCAGAATTAATGACACGAGCCCAATCCATCCCACCGACATGATCGTATTGGAAAACGGTCAAGTGAAGAATTGTTAACGCGGATTCCAATCCCGAATTAATTACACAAGCCCAATCCATCCCACCGACATGATTGTACTGGAAAACGGTCGAGTAAAGAATTGCCAACGCGGATTCCAATTCCGAAATAATTACATAAACCAAATCCACTTCCACGGCAATATTATGCTGGAAAATGTTTGGATCAAGTGTGATCGATGATTCGTGAATCGTGATTTCTGAGTTGATTCAACTGACAAAGAAGTGCAGGAGAATTTCATTGGATAGGGAGCGATCGACGCAAATAAGGATTTCCAGATGGAATGTGACAGTTTGACTGAAAAAATGCGTCGAATTTCAACACCAAGTGTATTTATTTCCAGAAAAATACTAATTCCCGGAGTATTTTCCTTTCGCTTAAATAACACCATCAGGGCTGGCTGGACTCTGGTTCTGATCCCGTGCAAGAATCTCAATCGGGTGCCAAGGTTATACAGTCGGCCATTTCACGGATCGATATCGGCTTCCAACATTGGTACCATACATGTTGTGCCAATAACGGGCTGATAATTCTAGCCGGTACTCCGCCAATGTGTCAACAAGTCCATGCAGGACCATTATTGGGCCGTACGATGTACCAATATCGGTTCGATTACGGTGCTCGATGCATTGCCATGACTGGATGCAAATACCCGCCCCCTATCGGACCCAGATTCGCAGCCAATATCGGGATGTAATCGTTATGCCGACGTCGGGCCGATTATTGCAGCCGATTTACCGCCTATTCTCTGGCGATTTCAAATCGGGCTATCATTGGCCGCTTTGATTCCGCCAATGCTGGTACGAGATTGGTTCTGCGATATATCACCGTGACCGGTTACGAAGTAGCCACCGACATCGTGCCCAGATCGGCACCGACTATCGGAATAGAATGATCAGGCCGATGTCGGAACGATTGTCGTAGAAAATCTTCTGCCGTATCGTTGGCGATTTCGAATCGGGCGATCATTGGCCGCTCTGATTCCGCCAATACTGGTACGAGATTGGTTCTGCGATATATCACCGTGACCGGTTACGAAGTAGCCACCGACATCGTGCCCAGATCGGCACCGACTATCGGAATAGAATGGTCGGGCCGATGTCGGAACAATTGTCGCAGCCTGTTCTCTGGCAATACGTCAGCTGGTATAGCTTGGGCCAGACCTCGTCCAACGTCGGGCCTTCATCGTCGTTGATGATACTGCATTTGGCGGAAAAGCTGGAATCAGTTTCGTGAGTGAGCTACTCCAAGCCACTTGGTACTACGAGCAGTCTTGATGAAAGCACATATGGGGACAGTGACACCGACGATAGTAATGATAGAGAAAATTCGGCTGAGGGACGCGAAGTGCCTGAACAAAATTTCCGTGAAAAACTCAGGGCCTGGGCACTCAATAATATATGTACAACCACAAATAAAGGTATAACAGAACTTTTAGGGATTTTGCGTGCGGAAGGACATTCTGGGGAGCTTCCAAAAACAGCCGAGACACTACTAGGGACAAAGACCGGAAATTTAGACTCGATTCAAAAATTAAAGAGCTACAGAGGTACTGACGCTGAACTATTATACTTTGGAATAGAAAACGGACTTCGGAAACGTATTTCCCCTAAATTTTATACCGAAAATCATATTGAAATTCTGATTAACATTGACGGTTTGCCATTATATAGAGGGGCTAGTAAAGAGTTTTGGCCGATTTTAGGTATGGTTCATCATCCTGAATATATCAATACGCTGTTTATCATAGCTATTTATTGTGGAGATTCGAAACCCGGTAGTACAAAGGAATTTTTGTTCGAATTTGTCAACGAGTGCTGTGCATTGATAGAAACGGGGGTTGATATAGAGGGCAAAGTATTCACATTCAAAATAAAAGCTTTTTCTTTATCCACGGCCGAAAGTACGTGCTTGCTGCCTCGATTACGAGGCCGAAAGTCTAACATTTATGCTTCGGTAGGGGCGCGCATGCGCACTGCTCTAGTGCGCAGAAAAAAACTAGAATGAGGCAGCAAGCACTTACTTACGGCCGTGGATAAAGAAAAATAGTATACTATTATCTGCGATACACCAGCGAGGAGTTTCATTAAATGCTGTAAAGGTCACGGGGGGTTTTACGCGTGTGAACGGTGTGAGATTCAGGGTCATTCGATAAATAAGAAACGGGTATACGTAGAAGCTAATTGTTCTTTGCGTACAGACGACTCTTTCCGTAGGCAACTTCAAGATGAACATCATACTGGCATATCGCCACTTGCTCGAATCCCTAGTCTAGATCTTGTCGCTGATTTCGTTTTGGATTCCATGCATTTATTCTGCGTAGGTGTTATGAAAACATTACTTTTGAAATGGTCCGCGCAGGTTAAGGATCCTGCTCGTCTTACTCCACGTTCACGTAAAGCAATTTCAACTCAATTAGAATCATTAGCTTGTCAGGTTCCCATCGAATTCCGAAGAAAACCACGAGGCTTACAGGATATAAAAAGGTGGAAGGCAACCGAACTGAGATTCTTTATTCTGTATTGTGGGACATTGGTAATGAGGGGTGCTCTATCCACTGACCGTTATAAGCACTTTCTATTATTACACTTTGCTGCAAGAATACTATATAGCCCTACTTCATCTCAGATTCATGCTAATTTCGCAAAGACATTATTGACTAAATTTTTTCTTCTAATGCCTGCTATGTATGGTATTAGCTCGCAAGTTATGAACTTTCATAACTTAATTCACGTGGCAGATGACGTAATAAAACATAACTGTAACTTAAATGAAATTGCTTCTTTTCCATTCGAAAGTTGCCTTGGTAAAATTAAAAGATTGATTAGGACACCGAATAGACCATTAGCACAGGTAGCTCGAAGGTTGACTGAATTAGAAGCGTTTACAGATAGCTGCGCGAGACCAAATCCTTTGGTTCAAGTTCAAAAAAAAAATGTAAAATCAGTAGGTTTCCCCAATAACTCTTCTGGCCACGTAAAACGCGTCGTTTTAAACGGTCTGACATTAACTAATAAAAGCCCCAATAACATGGTTCTATTACAGACTGGGGAAGTGGCAGAAATCAACAAGATTCATGCAAGCAAAAGTAATTGCCATGCCAACCAGGTAATATTCACCGGAAAAAAATTTTTGCAAAAAGATATTGCTTTCGATTACCCTTGTAGATCATCAGTAGTGGGCATCTGGAAGATTTGCCGTAAGGCGGACGTACAGAGTCAGTGGAATTTGGGTAACGTTGTAGCCAAGCTTGTTCACTTGAAAATCAACGGTATAGAATATGTAATTTCTTTATTACACGGGATATAACTTTCACCTTTGCTTTCGTTTCCGTCCCCGATGTTTGGGCTGTTTCAGATCAAAAAAAAAAACTATAAATTTTTTAAACTTGGAAAAAAGACCTTTTTTACAATACTGAAAAAAAACACGAAAATTCTCTGTAATGTTTTTTTTTATTGAAAGAATATTCATTCATGGTAGTTGCTTAGAACAAATTCGATTGCTAATAATTTTTCTCTAGATTTTTGTGTATACTTTTAATTTTTGATCAATGAGGAGTTCTTGATTCGTTTTCTTAATTATTGAATACATCGGATTCATCGAATTCCAATGGTCATTTATAGGGGAACGTGGGGCAATATCGGGTAGCGGGGCACAATGGGGTACCTCAAAAATTTTGTAATAATTTTTTCAAAACTGATCGAAAAGGACTTTAAACATGATTCTGGATTTTCAAAAAATTGTTTTTGCTATAACTAATTTCAAAGAAATAATGATGGTCATAACTTCAAATGTTATTATAATTTTTATGAATAATATCCAATCAAATAATTATTAATTTTTTTTCTTTCATAACTCAAAATCTTGGTTATTTACTTCAAATACAAATAAAATGAAGAATTTTCATCGTATTTAAGTTTCACAAAACTTGCGTATTCTAGTATTGGGCCAGTGTCGGCTAAATATTGGTTCTATGTCGGGCGTTTTGCAATGCGCCACTGGTGCATGTGTATCAGCATTTCAAACTAACGCGTGTGATCGTCTGATTCTTGGTGCAGTGCAAAATTCAGTTGCTACTGTGAGTACGCTAGCAATTATTGTGCAATTTAAGAGAGGCTCTGTTTTTTTTAATTACAATCACATACAAAAGGTAAGTCGATTTTTATTGATTCTTCAATTTCGGAATGCATGAAAAATATAATTATTGGGACACAACCACTCCAGGTCATGTTTTTTGGTTGAAAAAAAATATAATTCATTTTTTGAAGCGATCAAATTGTTTTAAAATACATGGAATTGTTTAACGTAATTAGTAGACGAGTGAAATTACTGCATATTCGGTCAAATACTCATATACCTGCGTAAAGGCGAAATACAATTGTTTCTCAATCCAAACGGCTGATGGTGGATAAATTTATTGAATTCTTGATTAAAATATCTTCATTATTTTCAAAAAATTGCGTGTGAAACAGTAAATGTCATTATCATCCACTCCTCCTATTCATTATCATCATTTTAATGTTCGAATGATGTATATTCAGGCAAGCGTGCGTACGCCGTAGCCCCAACATCGGCTAAATGCCGACGCAATGTTGGCTCAGCGCTGGGCCTACCTCGGCTCAGCGTTGGCGTTTCGTTCATGACTGACGGACATTTATAATAAATTTTAATCGGAATACCGATATAGTTGAGTTAGAATTCCCGCAAATTCAAATAATTCAAATTCAAATAAACATCATATCTTTCTTAACCCCATAGCTTTCAGGGGCAAATTTTTTTAAGCAATATTTTTGAAAAAAAAGTTTTAATCTTCACGTAGCTGATAACGAATATGGGATCAGAATTAAAATTTGAGAGCTGTCAATTATCAACTTAACTGTCAAAACTCGTTGATAGAAAAAAACAGATATTTGTATGGTTTTTGGGTTTGTTTACTTGGAGACAATGACCAATAATAATGCCAATAATAGTTTTCACATCAAATTCACCATCAAAACATTCTCAAGTACAATGTTTAGTTTGGTAATAACAATCCCCCCAAAAGGCACCTACGGTGCAAAAAGCTTCGCCAAGTACATTAAATGTTTGAAAAATTCATTAACAATAAGAAAAAAATGGTCCAAATCAATTATTGTGCCAAGTAAATGTAACTTTGCATCGTGTAAAAATATAGAATTGGAAAGTAAATCAATGAGAATCAATCCAAAGAATAAAAAAAAAAAATCAAAGAAACAAATTAAATGTAATTTAAAGAAGAGTGGGATCCGAATGGTTCCGAAGTGATGGAGCCGCTCTCGGGCACTACACTTTGAGTCGTGAGCCGTGCAATTTGGCGCGGCGCGACGCAGCAACTGATAAATAATTTAATAAAAAATTGACTCCATCAAACCTCCATGTAATAAATAGTAACAACTTTTTTTTCCTAAACGACAGCAGGATCATGTTGAGATCTACCACCACGCATGTGGTGATTCGATTTGTCGGCAGATTTGAGCCACGGGTCATTGAGTTAGTGCCAGCTTCATGGGTCATGGGCAAGAACAAAAAATTTCAAGTCAAATTTCCGGGCACGGAGGAGTACGCCAAAGTTGACGCGTGGGCGAAATCCTGCGCGACACCACTAGGGATCTGGAAATCGTATCCCGTTGTGATAATTAAGGAAGCCGGTGAGTTGTTGAATAGGTCATATTATGCTGGGAAAATTACATAATTATCGATTAATATTCTTACACATTGGCCTAATTTTCTACGCTTTTACATGTCACTTATCAGTTAATGTCCCTTAATCGTAAGTTGGTTTTTGCCATTTTCACTGACGACCGTTTTAGGGTTCGTCAACTTTAATCTGCCAGCCACTGTACATCACCTGTGGAAAATTAACGCGAATTCATTCAACGCGATTACCGTAGCAAGTTGATTCTGCGTCATTAAAAATATTCATCGATAATTGAGTGATTATTTAATGGTGAGTGTCGCTGTTAATCAATTTGGCAGAAGATCAGCTCTCACAGGTCACATCCCACAACTGCAAGACGCCCATTGTACGCGCAAAAACGAATTTCTCCCAAATATGTGATTACTCGGATTATTTTTTAAATTTCCAACTGTGTAAAACTGATGAAATGTGTAAACCAGCAAGCTACGAACAAGGTCTACGCCGTTTGGAACGGGCCAAAACTGCAGAGATCGTGGAAAGCACCGACCAGGAGAATCAGCTTCCTAGCACGGGAGTCGATCTCCCATCATTGGTGTCGGACTATCTGACACCTGACGTGATGGCGACCCTCTTCGAGATGACCGGAATTGAAGTCGATCGTGCCAGTTCCGAGTCGGAATATGAACGTAATGAAATGATTTTTCTTTCATCGAATATCACGGAGAGAAATGGAACTCAAATTTTCGGAATACCAGATTTTTAGTAGAAAACCGTATTAGGATGTAGTATAGTCATTCAAATGCACGCAAAAAAAAAAGATTATGCGAAAATTCAAAGTTAATGAAGGTTAATTAACAATTGTATCGATAACGTTTGGTATTTTACATGAGGTTCTGTGCAGGAATCTTTTTACTTTGCATTTAGTAAAACTTTGTCTGTTGTGGATATCCCCAGATCCATTTTTCTGCGTATAAAGTTTTCATTGAAAAGTGATTCGACTTAACGATAGTTCTATGTACTAAAAAAATACCTAGGTGGTGATTTGACGTTTATTATTTCAGCTGATAACGACGATTCGGATAGCGAGGGGGCTGAGGCGATCATACTGTCTGCGGCGAAAAAAAGGAAAACAACGGCGCCTAATTCCCCGCTCCTTCAAACGCCAAAATGCACTCCTTCCGTTTCTAATAACCGGAGAATTATTCCACCTACCGTGGTAAATAATGAACAAGATGTCGCTGTGCCCGACAATTCGTTGAAAACAAATGGTATGATAAAAAAAAAAAAATCTGATACAGGTATTACGTAATAGAGAGCCCCCCTTCTAAATAATTAATATTGTATATAATTGTTCTCTTAGATGTTTCGCAAATATCTCAATGGAAAATGGATAATGCTCTCATTCACCTGATAATATCATACCACTATCCAATCTTTTCACGCACGCGTATTTCCTTTATCTTATGTCAAGAGATAAATTTTGAAAAAACCATGATAATCTGACCATATGAAACAAAATAACCGGGATTTTTTCTGATCTATATGAATGTAGTTATTATCTGAACTGGAACTAACCAAATCCAAACACCTTCACTAGAATTGCAGCTGTTTAACAGTTTTAGAGTACCGGTTAAAGAATTTTCAATTTTTGAAGTGATGTAAAAGCATATGACTATACTTTCGTCTTTATTTATGAATATGCAAGTACTAAAACCCTCGAGAGAACACACACACACGCACACATGCATACATATATATATCGTCCCCTTTCTACGTTAACCACGTAACTGCAAAAATTCAATTTCACAGAAAACAAGAAAACCCCATATTATCACAAAAATCGTAGGATCGAAAAACAATGGAATTATTGTAGCTAACAGCAGTTTATTAATTTATTAAGAAACTGTCAGTAATAAGGAGCTTGGACAATTTCAAAAAACAACAAAACATTAGAGTAGACACTTGATTTTTGTACAAATTACATACGATGCATGTAGATACGAGAAAAATGATGAGTCTTTCAAAAACGTTCTGTTTGCGATATCGATGTTTGAGTTTGAGTTTTGCATTACAAAAGTACCTAGCAGCATTTCTAGCTAGTAATCTCAATTTTAAAAAATGTCGTCACGGGGTTAACGCACAAATGAGCATTTTAAAAGACATTGGAGGTTTGTGAGCAAATTTTACTAATGGTATCGTGTTCAGCGCGTCAAAATTCATCGGTAATGATGTATTTGCTCCAAATTTAAATTTTTCGAATTTTTTCTTACCACTGTAATGGCTCTGTCAGTGTCAGGGACTTTGGTCGGGTATTTTTGGTATTTTAAATCCCGGTACTCCAAGGGTTAAAAATTATATTATTCGATAAAATTAAACTTCAATATCTAAACAGCTGCGGTTTCCATGGAAATGTTAGGATTTTGTTAGTTTGGTTCGGGCGATAACTATACATTCATGTAGATCAAAAAAATCTTTGGTTAATTTGTTTCAGATGATCAGAATATATTAAGCCCGATATTCGTACAGTTTTTTTTTTCTGCATACTCGATTCTTTAAATTACTGTGATAATTTGTCTTTGACATTCCATTTTTTCCTTCAATCTGGCGATTGCGCAATCATTGAAAATATTCTGTCGCGCACGTTTAACCTTTCCACCTTGCATCTTCTTCCATATTTACCTAAACATCCTTGACTCATTCAATAATCTCAGTTCTGCATCAATGTTCCCAGTCCTTTGATTCCTCATTACGCCACTCCTTATCCTTTGATATAGATACCAATTTCGAACAAAGAATCGAGGCCAAATTAGAACTCATGCGCACAGAGATCCTAAAAAAAGTTGACGCGGTAAAGCGAAGCATCGGATGGGATATTCAACGGAAAACGGAGATGATTCTTGATGCGATTCGGGGGATCGGAAATCAGGCGGGACAGCCTGAAATCCCTGCACAAGATTGTCGGGAAACTTTCGCTGTTGATTTCCCAATCAGCACACTGGCGGCATTCGTGGCGTTTGATGAGTCGCTATCCGCGGAAGATATGAAAAATAATCTTGTAAGGAGTGCAGAAGATACGTGGCTGCCGAATATATCGTCTCCTTTCTGCGTTAACCACGTAACTGCAAAAATTCAATTTTACCGAAAATAACAAAAACACATATTATGATAAAAATCGTAAGACTGAAAAACAATGTAATTACTATAGCTAACAGCAGTTTATTAGTTTATTTAGAAGCTGCCGGTATAGTAAGAAACTTGGAAAATTTCAAAAATCGACCTAACATTAGAGTAGACACTTGATCTGTGTGCATGTTGCGTGCGATGCATGTGTATGCGAGAAAAATGATGAGTCTTTTGAAAAATTTCTGTTTAAGTGATATCGATGTTTGAGATTGGGTTTTACGTCACAAAAGTACTTAACACCATTTCTAGCTGATAATCTCAATTTTGAACAAAAATGTAGTAACGAGGTTAACGAAGAAAGGGAACGATATGTAACTTAAGAAAGATGAATACTTCATGTTCAAACAATCTTTCAGAATACCTTGATGTTCCGGTGGGCGGGCCGTCAATCCGTCAAAGCGACGGTAGCGGCGATACTTGGCAATCTGTTCACTAAAGAAGTGCAATTATCGTATTCGGGCCGTGGAAAGACCCTGAAGAGAACGGGCAAGAAGGATTTTTCTGCCACGAGGACATTCAAATGCGTAAAATGTGAGTTTTTGATTTATTATTTAGTTATTTCAAGTCGCTACGTCACCATTTTTATTCTACTGTGACATTTGTTTGTATTGTATTCCGAATGATCAACATTTTTGAGAAATCTCTAAGTTTCGATACAAGTTCAAAATTCCAAGCTTCTTGCAGCCTAACTATTTATGAATGGTCCAAATTGCACTCTCAAGAGATATATTAAACTTATTCTTATCATTTGTCGTTCGTGCTGCTCATACCTGACAAGCTCTATAAAAAACATACTTTTCACAGCGACGGTGCTTCGGATATTCCCGAACACCAGTGACCCCGAAATAATGGTGACCATTGGAAGATGGTTAACCGGGGCACCGGATAGGGAAGGAGGGCGCAAGGCGATCGCGGCTGCAATTGCTGTGGAGGCAGAAGCTGCCGTGCCATAAAAGTTTGGCGGCTATTCAATATACTTATTGATTTTTTTTCTTTTCTGCTTTATGATTTTTTTAAATATGGCTGTTTTTGTTAAATTTTCGACAGAAGCCACCTCTTCCTAATGCCGATTGGTTCCTACACACGTCATAACTACCTCGTTATGTGAGGTGAAACAACTTTCGGTTGCAAATTGAATAATGACAGCTTGATGTTGGGTTTCTGTTATGGCCCGTAAGAATAAGTCTTGTACCAATATTATTGAGCAATAATGGCTCAGTATTGTGATGCCTCTATTGATTCAATATCACGATGCAGTGTCATTAAGATGACTCGCCAATATTGACTTCCATTGGCGGCCCGACGTCCCGATATCGGCCAATCAGTGAGCGTAGTATTGAAGCAATATCGGCTGCCAATAACGGTTCAGTGTTGGTGATCTGGCATTGGTCCGATACAACATGCCATTATCATTCTGGTGGCCACGCGATTCTGGTTGCCACTCTTGGCTCAACGTCATCGCCAACATTGGTTCGCTAGTAAGACCAGTCTAGAACCGATAGCGGGTACCTATAATGGTCCAATGATTTTCTTCTGCATTGGCCCAATGCAACTCAGCGTTATCGTTTCGATGACTACCCGATGTTGGCTACCATTCTTGGCCGAACATCATTTCCAACATTGGCTCGTCAGTAAGTACTATCTGGGACCGATATCGGCTGCCAGGAACGGCTGGGTATCCTCCGGCCTTTATTGGCCCAATGCAACTCGGCGTTATCATTTCAATGACTACCCGATGTTGGCTACCATTCTTGGCCGAACATCATTTCCAACATTGGCTCGTCAGTAAGTACTATCTGGGACCGATATCGGCTGCCAGGAACGGCTGGGTATCCTCCGGCCTTTATTGGCCCAATGCAACTCGGCGTTATCATTTCAATGACTACCCGATGTTGGCTACCATTCTTGGCCGAACATCATTTCCAACATTGGCTCGTCAGTAAGTACTATCTGGGACCGATATCGGCTGCCAGGAACGGCTGGGTATCCTCCGGCCTTTGTTGGCCCAATACAACTCGGCGTTATCATTTCAATGACCAACCGACACTGGCTGCCAATCACGGGTCGACAATCAGTCACTGGCCACCAATGATGGGCCGATGTTAGGCCGGTTGTTTTTTCCTACACGGGATGGAGCATTCGGATGGTTGAGATGGGCTCAGGTCATTGTATCTTAGCCAAACATTATCCCTTCTTCTCACTATCGCCGTGTAGTATCCTAAATCTATCTCACTCCTGTCAACGTTTGAGTTGTGGTAATTTGCTATTCCTAATAATCTCAACTTGTGACCGCTATCTCCAGGTATGTCAAATTCAGTGCATATTTTTGCAAGCGATATTTCGGCTGGTACTTCACTCGTGTAAAAAACGTCGAACAAAACGATGTCACCTGTGGTAGAAATTTGTAATCTTTAACCTATTTAGGGGCACATTTTTTAAGCAAGTTTTTTGAATCGAAAGTATTATTCTTCATGTTTCTGGGATCGCTTATAACGAATATGGCATTAGCATTGAAATTTCACAGCTGTCAACTGTCAACTCGACTATCAAAACTGATAAATAGAAAAAACCGATATTTGTATGGTTTTGGGTTTGTTCACTGTGTGACAATTTGGCAGCTGTTTACTGCTGAAATATAGTTTTTGAAGCAAATTCAACATCAGAAAATTCTCAAATTCGATGTTATCATTCACGAAAATTTCATGTAACCGATTTTACTTCAGAAATAGTTAGTTTTTTCAGTTTTAACTGCTTCTAACTAATGTTGAGAAAACATTAAATTGAGAAATTAGGTAGGAATATTTGTGACAGGATAACCTTAGTGATGTGAAACAACTAAATTGACAATCAAAGTGCAAAGTATAAAAAATATTGAGATTGGAATAAAAGAAAGTAGGTGTCTCATATACCGCCCCAGAAAGGGTGATTGAATACGTTAATGGAATTTATGTTTTAATACGTTCTTGAATCATCCAAAACATCATCAATTATTTACCTATGATTTGTTGAGTTTCAGCTGCACCTACACAGCCTGCGTTTTTACATTTGGACTGCGTTCCTTCGTTATTATATTTAGTAATGAGTCTCCTTATGTCATGCTAGATCAAATCATCTGCAGGCACATCGTACGCGACATATGATTTTGATGATGCTTCGCACCCTTTGTTGCATGTCATAACTTCAGTGTAGCTGGAGTGATGATTCGTGAAAACATGCCCACTCAAAGAACCTACGTTATCTTCGCAGCCTACGATATAAGTATTGGGAACCACTGGATGTTCTGTCCACGGATAATGTTCCTGTAAAATCTTTTCCCTCCAAAGATAGGAGTGTGATCCTAAACCATGTTTGTTGACGTGACATATCATTTGAAAGAACATCTTTTTCTCAGATAGACGGAGAACCTGTGTAAAACCCGGGATGATTAAAACGTCTTTGCAAAATTGTACCAATCAAAGTAATGCCTAATATCGAACGTAAAAATTGATTTCAACATCCCGGCGTTTCTGGCCGCCAGCATCACCGACACACATTTACTATTTTTCGGGCAAATTTTCAGAGTTCATAAACAGAAATGGAATTGAAAAACAGTAACAACTCCTTTTGGCCCCCCCCCCCCCAAATATTGACAATAATGATAATAATATCCTTAAAATGCATTGTATAGTTACTACAGATAATAATCCGGTGGAGAATGCTGAAAAAAATTTATTCTTAAACTTTCAAATTTTTTCTAGAACCAACCAAGAACGAAATAGGTGGCAAGCGCGCCGGGCTTATTGTTAAACCTATTGGTCTTTGCTACCCGACCATCACCTAATACCTCACAATAACTCTAAAGCATTACTCGTACAATATTTATTGAAACTCTTTTAATAATAAAATGACCTCTATCAAGCTACTCATTCTACATGTTTCAACCGATTTTACAACTTGCTGTAGGCTTGGAAAAAAATACAAAATTTTTTTTTTTCAACTCTCTCTACCCTAAAATGACCTCTACTAAGCTCAGCGATACTTATTATGCAATTCCCAACCATTTTCGAACAGTTTGGGTGGGGGCCGTGAAACGAAAAAGAACCTTTTTGGGCAACTATTGCGTCAAATTTTTGAACAAAAGGCGTGTTCTATTTCAGGTGGTAAAATATTTGCATGACAAAAGTTAGCAGTGTACGCTCGTTCTCAACAATAGAAAAACCGTACCATTTCTTTCACTTCTTCAAAATCGTGACTGGCCGCAAGCATCAGTTTAAAGACGGAGTCGAATGCACATGTATTTTTCATGAACACACATTTTCCTCGTAATTTTAATGAGTTCAGTGTTTTATCGTGTCCATTTCTTATAATCGGAATTGATTGGTGCTTTCTTATCGTTATGATATCCTGAATTAGACTCTTTTTTTCACCCAAATATAAAGCTCGCCTTTTTTGGTTCTCTTTCCCTGGTGATACCTTTCCTCTTTTCCGTTTTTTCATATCACTTTTTTCATTTATCACACCCACATCTTTCCAGTTGTCGAAATCATTCAAGGCAATGTTGTTTTTGAAGTCCCTGTTGTTCCAACACAAGACACAGACGCGCTTTTGGCCGAAGCCTTCTTCATCGTAAGGTTCGGAGCACCCTGCGATCGCGTGTACTGACTTTTTACACAATACGCAGGAATGAGCTCCATCAGGCATGTGTCGGTTCTGACAGGCAGGGTATTCTGTATCAATTTGTGCGTCGATTACTTCCGGTACATTTTTTTCATCATTGTAGCTTTCGTATTCAGCAGTGCGATCCTGATGTTCTTCGTGAGTATCATCTTGTTGGTAATTACGAGTAGCACAGTCCTCGATTATATCACACTCATCCATTAAACCCACTCTTGGACTTTTATCTTTGACATTATTCGGACGTCTCGTCGCATCTATTTTGGCGTCCAAGAGTTTGGACTTGCCCGTTAAATATTGAACGTGCTTTTGAACAAAAGAATCTACATGTTGCGGTAGTTCGCTTTTCTTAAATATCTGATTCTTCAATTTACCAAATTCTCCTTCTATTGGTGCACTTGATGCGTTGACTCCCTTGCATCCGAACTCGTCAGTCATTATATTAGTCCAAAGAGGAAGTAGAGTAATGTCCTTTAACATATAGTCGCTCAGTCCTTCAAACATATAAGCGTTGATACGGTCACCTTTTTTTTAGTCAATTACATCCCTAACTGATGTTTTTATATCAGAACCCCAACGATACCAAATATTTTTGCCTTTCCCAATCGGTGCTCGCTCATTCGATTCATCATTAGGTTCTGAATGAATTTCGTCTTTTCCAAGAGAAACATTATTCCCTATCAAAGCAGACAAAAATATATTATATTAGCTACTGTTTTCCAAAAATAATTTCCCTGGTGCTGTTGGACTACTTTTTTTCTCGTGTAACTTATTGTTAGATATGATATATGATGATTCATTTGGCTGATAAATTCGATAAAACTAAAAGATATTGATTTTATGAAGAACGTCTTAATAGTAGAGAAACAATTAGCTATTGAAAAGAATTGATACCTGCAACTAGCTCCATTAATTCCATCTTTGCTTGTTCGCACGGGCTAGGCTTCCCATTTAATCAATTTCCATCCGTTTCTGACAAACACACTGTAAACATATTTTGTATAATGCGCTCCGCTTTAGATCTAGTCAAACATAGAATCAATTGGCCAATACATGCAAGGTAAAAGGTTTTACTGAATTTTTTCAATGCTTTACAAAATTGAGAGTATTTTTTCAAGATATGTACAACATCGATTCGAATGAATGTTTGAGGCAAATCAGTATCATTCAAGTACAAGGCTTCAGCGTACAGTTGGCATTATAATTTTGGGAATTCAAGAATCGTTCTATTTTACACATGAGTTGACTACCGCATTTGCAGTGTGCTGAAAAGAAAATATAGACAATATTATAATATTCACGTTTATAGTGTATCCGCGAATTGTTCGGCTACTCTAAAATAATCCAGATAATTTCATGTTTCTATTGTAGAATAATATTGACAAGAATTTCCCGTTCATATGGCTTGATTTTCTGGCTAGGTCAATTTCGCATGGAACGCCCCATACACATAACACAGGCCTACAGAAAAAAAAAATTCGTTCTGGTGCAGCTCTGTTTGCATCTTTGGTGGATGAAAAAGGTAGTATGGAGTATACATATTGACCCCCAAAAGACACCTACGGTGCAAAAAAGTTCGCCAAGTACATTCGATGTTTGAAAATTTCATTAATAATAAGAAAAATATGATCCAATTCTATTATTGTGCCAAGTAAATGTAACTTTGCATCCTGTAAAAATATAGAATTGGAAAGTAAATCAATGAGAATCAATTCAAAGAATCAAAGAAATAAATTAAATGAAATTTAAAAAAAAAATCGAAAAAACAAATTGGAGTACGTGGTTCTTGGCGAGCTAATAATGTTATATTGCCATACAAAAATTCTGGATTCGTTTTCCGGAAAGCTCGCCAAGTCCCACTACCTCCAATTGGTTTTTTCGATTTTTTTTTGTAATTTAATTTAATTTATTTCTTTGGTTCTTTGAATTGATTCTCATTGATTTACTTTCCAATTCTATATTTTTACAGGATGCAAAGTTACATTTACTTGGCACAATAATTATTGATTTGGATCCTTTTTTTCTTATTATTAATGAATTTTTCAAACATTTAATGTACTTGGCGAAGTTTTTTGCACCGTAGGTGCCTTTTGGGGGGATCTCATAACTTTTTGTGTTGTTGGAGAATATTGCAGTATTAATTATGGTTTCTTTGGTGTACTATTGTAAGATGTTTGGCGCATATGTATGTACTACTCCACATCTATGGTTTGACGGGGTAAGAAAAACTTTCGAACGGTAGCCATGAGAGCGCCATTTTCTGGGGCTTAATGAAAACGAGTCGCTGTGCGGTGGCGAACTCTGTAAGAAATAAGACGTGTACCGTAGTGTACCGGCTACGCTGACGCCACCTGCTAGGCGTGCGGGAATTATAACCTTTTTCCTACTTGACAGGAATATAGCGCGAGCCACGGCAGTAACCACACCGCGGCTTCCCATCTATACCATTTATGTTAGAACGGTTTTGGTTTTCAGATGACATATAGCTAGCTGTCTGATGATGACGACGGGGACGAATCTTATGAATGAAACGAGCCTGCCGGTGATCAGAAATCATTGTATCTCAACTGTCCGACCACCGATTTCATTGGAATTAGGCTTAAATGAAAGCTCGGCCCCGACTTATATACTGAAAGTGATTTTACATTTGCTGTAACATTATCAATATAGGAGCTATTTATTGGAATGCGATCCCAACTCTGCTTCAGAGCTCCCGTCGCAGTAAAGATACTCGGTAGTGCGCCCGTTCTTTTGAATGTACTTGGCGCGAGACTCTACCGAGTCTCTTGATTTACTGTAACATTATCAATACAGGAGCTATTTATTGAAATGCGATCCCAACTCTGCTTCAGAGCTCCCAACGCAGTAAAGATACTCGGTAGTGCGCCCGTTCTTTTGAATGTACTTGGCGCGAGACTCTACCGAGTCTCTTGATATTAGTCATTATTACTTGTCAGCTCTTGTTTACCTGCTACCTTCATTTCGAATTTTTTCCGGTCCTGTTTGAGAGCCCGGAACTGCTCCGGTAATTCTGTCATTATACATCAAGAAATTGTCTTTTGAATGATTTTCTTGATTAAAATAATAATAATTAATAATTATTGCTCTAAACTTTACAGTATAACAGAACAATACTTAACTATATTACTTAAGTATATTGTTACAAGTACTGTAACAAGAATTTGACGGAGCAATAATTATTGCTGGGGAATCATGCGCGATTGCCCAGGACAATTTCACTCAAGAAAATCACTCAAAAGACAATTTCTTGATGTATAATGACAGAATGACAGATGGATTGAGCTCGTGTAATTAATCCGGCGATTATGATTTGCTCGATTACAAACTAAATATCAAGTTTTTGCATGGTTTCACCGGTAGGATAAATCAGGCTCATGCAGTTATTCGTATCGTGGAATTAACGTATCAAATACTACCTAACAGCACCTTGATTTCTGCAGTGTATGCATTTTCTAGTTCGCTTTAGCGTAGCGTCCGATGAGATTCAGCCAACACCTCATTGTTCCAATAAGGGTTAGTGTAATTAGATCGTGAAGATTTGTAATAAATTTTTATAACGACACTGCAAGTTTCTAAACATCGTCCCGGTCGAAAAATGAGTGTGGTGCAGCTTTAGACTAAACCTGGCCCACACCCCATTATCTCGATAACAACGAAAGTGAAAAAATATAATCAATTTGTAAATAATCGTAATTAAAACGTGAAAAATTTCCATCATCATGATTTTTGATTGAGCCGCAAGTGCTGTTCCAGCCTCAGGGACGTTAGTATTTGGCTTCTTTGATGTCATTTAAAATGCTATTTCTAACTGTTTTTGCCATTATGTCAATTATTTCATTCTGTATTGTCTTTGATAAATATGATACTTGTCCCTTTTTTTAAGTGTTCTAATTTAAACTTAAGAGTTGAATTATGTTTGGCGAGCAGGGATATTAAGTTCAAAAAGTGACCTTGACTAGGCTGAGGACATTGTGTGATGAGATCGTTAGGAGTTTCGTGGGACCCGTTAAAAGAAAGGCAGTTTGTGGATAGATACAATACAGCATCCATAACAATACGCAGGATCTGTCTCCATTTTTCTTTCTCTGAGTGAATTACTCTCTCAATGTCTTGATCAATACCCTGGCATGATTTCATTTGTTGTACCCGTGTTTTCCACTTAATCATACACCCTTTGTGCATTTGAGTTGCCTCGTGTACGGTTAATCTCTCTGAAACTTTTTTCCAATTATTAAACCCTGTAGAACACAATGCAGATGTGGCGGTAGAAGACGGTTTCTTGTGAATCTTGCAGCACGCACAAAAAATTGCATTTTTGTCTTAGAATATATAAGCCAAGATCTTTTAAGCCTTTCGCAATTAGCCAACGTCCTGTACCACTAAGAAGATGTTAAATGTCTGCCGTTGCGTTCAGTAAATCTAAATTCAATGTTTTCGGGGTGATTTTCTGCTAATAATACAGTCTGATTGCTAAAGAAAGACCGTTGTTGGTCAGTCATTTTTTCCACCTCCGGCCAATTGCCTGGGTCCGTCAAATCAATTCCGGTTTTTTGCAGTTCATCCGAATCCGAGTGCGGGGATTTAGACCCTTCGTATTCTAGTTCTGTTTTTTCAAGTTTTTCTGGTTGCTCTTCGGACATCGATGAAGATGATGAAGTGTGCACTGTGAATTTGGACTGCGAAAAATCTTAATCTGTTTGATCGGGCAAAGTGTGAGAAACATCTTCTAACTGAATATCAACTTCGGAAGTTGCAGCAGATACTGACGGGTCACCCTCTCTGCGAAGCCAATTTTTCATATTGTCTGCACTGCGAATAAAAATTAGCGGGTCACCCTGTTTTCGCTTCGAAAAACGTCCGATTTCGACGCATCATAACTTCTCAAAAAATTAAGGTAGAGAGTTGCAAAAAATGGCATTTTGAAGCTTGAAGCTTCACCTTTCAGATGCTTCTAGTCGATTTGGATTGCGCTTCATTGTTCACTAGTAACACCCTCCTGATTCAACTTATGTCGAAAACGTGAAGTAGACTTCTGACTTTGAGAAGGTGCACGGGGTGCTTTAGTCCTCGGATTTCAATTTTTCTGGAACCATTTCGAAGCTTGAAGTGTCCTCTTCGAAACGCTTTTTTTTAATTTCTTATACGATTTTTTTTGCATGAGTTATGCGACTCTAAAGCACTTATTGTCCATGAATCTTTGATCGAATACCCTGACCGACCCAGTTATCGTATCGAGGTTTTTCAAAAACGAATTTGAAGCTCAAAACTTCTACTTCACGAAATCTCGTTGCAGTAATCTCTTATTTGGATTTTCGAAGCTCGGTCACCTTTCCAACGCACCCCTTCGCATCTCAGTGTGGAAACTTGAACTTTGACCCCTTAGAAGTCGCGTAAAAATGGCGGAATAGGTGGCCTGTGGCACCATGTTCAAGCTTGAAGTGTCCCCTACAAAATCCGTCATGAGGTTTTTTTTTTTTTCTCATAGCGTTATTCAACTCAGAACGCAAGCAGAAGATTGAACCATTACCTCCGGCATTGGCATTACCCAAGGTGTACCGCGTGGAGGTTGCTCGGTAGGATTTATACCTCGTGTGTGAGTGTGCATGTGTTTTGCGTGTACCAGAGATAAGGACCCCATGGTTCGTCAATTCCACGGTATTTTTCGACTCCAAACCCTCTCGGTACGTGAGTGAGTATCAGAGTGCGTGTCTGTGTGTGTGTGTGTGTGTGTGTGTGTGTGTGTGTGTGTGTGTGTGTGTGTGTGTGTGTGTGTGTGTATGCACAGCGAAACAAAGAAATTAGTAGCGAGTGTTGCCCCCTCGTTGTCGAATTACTTCTCGACATCTTTGCGTCATGTTGATGCAATTTCTGATCCTGTACTGCGGTATCTGTCGCCAAATTTCGATCAAAGCTCAACTAATTGTAAGCTCGGTGAGTTTTCTAGGTCGTTCTTTCTTCTCAGTCGTGGTCATGTGTATTTCGGTATTTTTTCCGGACAATTCAGACAATTTCAGTTAGTTCAAAATAAAGGACTATCGACAATGAAGTTTGTCCTTTTTCATTTCTTGTAATTCAGATTTCAGTACTCATTCTGGATAATTCAGACAACTTCAGTTGTTATCAAAAAAAAAAGAGAATCGTCGATATATTCGTAGTTAGTGAGCAAGCAGCGCAGCGCAAGTATTGTTGTCACACACACAGACACGCACTCTGATACTCACTCACGTACCGAGAGGGTTTGGAGTCGAAAAATACCGTGGAATTGACGAACCATGGGGTCCTTATCTCTGGTACACGCAAAACACATGCACACTCACACACGAGGTATAAATCCTACCGAGCAACCTCCACGCGGTACACCTTGGGTAATGCCAATGCCGGAGGTAATGGTTCAATCTTCTGCTTGCGTTCTGAGTTGAATAACGCTATGAGAAAAAAAAAAAAACCTCATGACGGATTTTGTAGGGGACACTTCAAGCTTGAACATGGTGCCACAGGCCACCTATTCCGCCATTTTTACGCGACTTCTAAGGGGTCAAAGTTCAAGTTTCCACACTGAGATGCGAAGGGGTGCGTTGGAAAGGTGACCGAGCTTCGAAAATCCAAATAAGAGATTACTGCAACGAGATTTCGTGAAGTAGAAGTTTTGAGCTTCAAATTCGTTTTTGAAAAACCTCGATACGATAACTGGGTCGGTCAGGGTATTCGATCAAAGATTCATGGACAATAAGTGCTTTAGAGTCGCATAACTCATGCAAAAAAAATCGTATAAGAAATTAAAAAAAAGCGTTCCGAAGAGGACACTTCAAGCTTCGAAATGGTTCCAGAAAAATTGAAATCCGAGGACTAAAGCACCCCGTGCACCTTCTCAAAGTCAGAAGTCTACTTCACGTTTTCGACATAAGTTGAATCAGGAGGGTGTTACTAGTGAACAATGAAGCGCAATCCAAATCGACTAGAAGCATCTGAAAGGTGAAGCTTCAAGCTTCAAAATGCCATTTTTTGCAACTCTCTACCTTAATTTTTTGAGAAGTTATGATGCGTCGAAATCGGACGTTTTTCGAAGCGAAAACAGGGTGACCCGCTAATTTTTATTCGCAGTGTATTTAGCCTTTCTCCTATATTCCGCTCCCGATAGCTTTTTTCTTGGCGCGCTCATAATTACAACCTGTAATCAAAAATAATCTATTTCCTTGTTGAAAGCATTTCAATCTAATAAATATTTTCAGTAAATAAATGGACCGGGAAACAAGATCATTGCATGGAACAATTAAATTTTCAACTCAACGCAACGTAGGTACAATTTGACTACAATTTATGCACGTATTACATTGAATTTAGAGAATAAACATAGTAATTTAAAAAGCATAAGATATTTATGATAAAATACTTACCTGGAAAGGCGATCAATGAGCTGTGACAGATTTATTGATGCGACACTAATACAATCAGTATTTTACCTTCGATTGATCGACAAGTACTAAATTTTAGTAAATAATAACCATAAATAAACAACACACACACATGTTTTAAACAAAACACTGTCATGGAGAGAGATCGACGAGGGAATAGCTTCATCCCTTTCGCACGCTCGGTAACCAAACGCGTGCTGTCGCGATCTGCGATTCCTGCGAGCGAGTGGGCGCGTATTTTGAACTATGCCTACGCGCCTCGCGAATTATCGTGCAGCGCGTCCCACTCCGCGCTCGCACCGCGCCCGGTCACGTGGTCCATGTGTTGTACCCCTAGGTATCGGTCGAGTTGATATGGCCAGAGTAAAACAAGAGTGAAATTTCTGTTCTTGTACTATTATTTATTCTGTGGTCAAAGTTAAGTAAATGATGAGTTGTCCATTTGTCTGTGAAGTGTCAATTTGGCCGCCCTCTGAACTTGCCGCCCGGGGCATAGGCCCCGGCTTGCTCTCCCCTAGATCCGGGGCTGATCAGCAATTATCAATCTTGATGATAAAACTGGTTGAGGAACGCATTGGGTTGCATACAAGCCAAATGGCAACGATATAGTTTATTTCGATAGTTTCGGTGATTCACAACCACCTGCAGAACTTGTGAAATATCTCGGTGTTGGTAGCATAAAGTACAATCATAAGGGATATTAAGAATATAACATAATAACTGGCGGCCACTTGTGTCTCAAATTTCTCAGTAATCAGATATGAATGGGTGAAATATGAAGAAATTACATAAGTCATGTGTGATTCCTTGACACTAACGTTATCGGGAGCATCCTCTTTGTTAGAGGCGCAATATTTTCCACTCATCGAGTTATCGCCAGCAAAAAACTATGTTCTTGGACTCGTTGAGCTAATGACATTCAATTCAATTCCCAATATCGATGTGGGTTGTAATAAGTTTTAAATAAGACGACGGTTGGGCAGGAGTCCGAATATCGCAGAGGTGCACGATACAGTTATTACAACCACAAAAACATTATAAATGTGTAAAAAAAACCGCCAAGTACAAAATTGTTTTCTCTGACAGAAATCGGGGGTTTATTGAGGAAATGTCAACGGTCTTTCATTAGACTGTGAATAACACGAGTTCAAACTGATTCTGCAGAAAAGTAGATCAACTATCTGACGACAAAACCGAAAACACAGCGCTAATCTCCGTTGTGAAATCAAAAATTGGCGCCAAATACTAGAATTCAATCGAACGTATGAGATGTTTAGTCGGTTCCAGAATTTTTTACAGTGAAATGAAAAAAGGCAGCGCTAATCTCCGTTGTGAAATCAAAAATTAGCGCCAAGTACTAGAACTCAATCAAACGTATGGGATGTTCAGTCGGTTTCAGAATTTTTGAAAGTAAAATGAAAGAAGCCGGTGCTAATCTCCGTTGTGAAATCAAAAATTAGCGCCAAGTATTAGAACTCATTCAACCATGTCAATTGCATAGTCGGTTTCCGATTCCTATTCCTTCATAATTCATATCACAGGTCATTCGACACTGGTTATTTCACCGTCGAAGTACAGCCCGAAGAATGCCCCAACCTGCCCTGGTTGATGGTTCTTATACTTGGCGGGCACTTTGCTTCTACTCTGCTACTATAACCTACCGGGTGTTTAAATAGCCTTCACATCTCATGAGAATCGTCGCGGAAACGCTAAAATTTGTTATAATTTCAACAAATTTCATACACTACTAATAAACGTTATTCGAAAAAGTGTGGAAAACGATGGTACATACGTTGATCAATATGATGAGTTGTCACTATCCGAATGATTACGATCATTCCGACTGCGATTTTTATTGTTCAAATCTCTTGCGACGCGATATCATTTTCATCATTGAAGCTTTCATCATTACTGTCATATCATTATCGTTATCATACTCCCTGCATTTTTGTAATCTTCATTATTACTATCATTGTGATTACTCACATCATTATTATCACCTTGATATTCTCATGACTATAACCGCTTTGTGGTCATAATTCCCTCTCTCGTCGTTATTGTCATACCAATCTTGAGCATTATTCTCATTTTCATTGTCATTGCGTGTTCTGGGTTTGGAGCCTGCTCATCATCTCGAAGAAAAGTCAGAGCATGACGGGTATTCCAAGCATTATCATTAACCAAATGTTGACGAATTTCTTGAAACCAATACATTTAGTTATGTTTGTTATATTGTCTTCTAGAGTGCTTGAACAATGAATCTACTACCTGCACATTACGCCCTACCTATTTTTCCCCGCACACCGACTTTGAGAGCATGATATGCCAATAAAATTAGAGAGGTACACATTCATCGTGATTCAACGTTCAACAATAAAGATACCATCCGATTCTAAATCATGATGGCAGTGTAGCTGCAGTAATTTTCACACATATGTAAGTGGGTGATAAAATAATATAAGAACCGCAGAAATCACGTACCGCCACGAATCGATACTGCGCCGAAGCATATTTTCGGTCACATCATCGCTTCCCGCAATTGCTGAGGGGCGCAAGACGTGGCATAAATGCATTCGAAGATGCTGACATGCCCGTACAGCCGAAAATGGGCTATATCGTTTTCCCCGTCATTTTCTATTATCATGCCGTTAGTTGATGAAACGACAAATCTATATATTGACGAAGTAGAACCTGAATTACTAAAAGTTCGAATAATCAACTTCAATTTCTCAATCTCCTTGTTCTTGCATAAATTCAGTAGGATGACAATTCTCGCAAATTCGCATCCTCAAGGGATGCTCGCTCTGGAGAGGCGATTCGTAGATTCATCGGAACGAGGTTTTGGATGAATACGAATTTTTGGTAGATGATACATTAGCATGCCAGAAAGTATCGAGCTATTTGATTTTTCCGAAATTCTGAAGTAATCTCTACAAAATTTTCTTACCACGGAAGCATTTATTGAATTATTCCCGAAATCGGAGTTATTCGGTTATTTCTTCCCTGAATGAGAGTAATCAAGTATTTCAGAATCGCAGTGTCGTACCCTATTGATAATTTTTCAGAATACCTGGACGTGTTTTCGCATAAGTTTAGTAGGATGACAATCCTCGCGGTTGCGAAGACTCAACCAATTGGTATTGGTGAACAATCGCCCTGGTGGGCAGTTCTAAGAGCTCGAACTCATATACGTAATCTTGCGACGTCAAGATTTTCGCATAAAACTAGTTGGATGGCAATCATTGCAGTTTTCTACGCAAAGTCATTAATTGAACGGTCAGAGTGGGAGAAAGGAATGTACCCGGCAAGTATAAGAACCATCAACCAGGGCAGGTTGGGGCATTCTTCGGGCTGCACTTCGACGGTGAAATAACCAGTGTCGAATGACCTGTGACATGAATTATGAAGGAATAGGAATCGGGAACCGACTATGCAATTGATATGGTTGAATGAGTTCTAATACTTGGCGCTAATTTTTGATTTCACAACGGAGATTAGCGCTGGCTTTTTTCATTTTACTTTCGGAAATTCTGAAACCGACTAAACATCCCATACGTTTGATGGAGTTCTAATACTTGGCGCTAATTTTTGATTTCACGACGAAGATTAGCGCCGTGTTTTCGGTTTTGTCGTCAGATAGTTGATCTACTTTTCTGCAGAATCAGTTTGAACTTGTGTTATTTACAGTCTAATAAAAGACCGTTGACATTTCCTCAATAAACCCCCGATTTCTGTCAGAGAAAACAATTTTGTACTAGGCGGTTTTTTTACACATTTATAATGTTTTTGTGGGGGATTTCACTTCTTTTTGTACGTGCAAACGTCGAACGATATAGTGATATGACACGTCGCGTACGTATGATCATTTCTTATGACATATTATTGCAAAAGAAAAATTGGAACCGCGATACAAAACAGCTGAATCAATTACAGGGACACAGAAATTTTACTGCATTATTCCAGAAGCGAACGACAATATAAGAGCTAAAGAGTATTCCAATTCGAATATACTTCGTATATGTGAACTACTTAAAAAATTGCGTAAATAAATGAATATTGTTGTTTTGATTATTTATCAACAGACTTAACGATTAATTAATTATTTCAAAAATCCTTCAATTGCATGTAATTGTAAGAAAAAAGTTGGAAATGGTCTAAGAAATGCTATACAATGACGAAAATAAAGTTTAATAATAAAAATTTTTTTTTTTTCAATTTTCAAAAATTGAAAAAAAATAGTAACCACAAAGGTCCCACGACCAGAACTACTTGAAAAGTTGTGGAATAGGTAGTAGTTTTTCGTCAAAAATTTTCAGGAAAATCAAAGTATGCATGATTTTCAGAAAACGACTTCGAAGTTTTAAAACTTGAAAAACGCATGGAAAATTTCTTCCAACAAATTTTTTATATTTTTTTTTGTTCGACAAGTACATGAGAAATCGAAAATTTTTATATGGAATGACTTTTTTCATTTTGACCACTTTTTGAGGCGTTATGAGCAAAAAACCATAAAAAGAGCTTTCTTTTCGAAATTCGATATCTTTCACACTGGTGATGAAAATAATCCCAAAATTTGCCAGGAAGGGTTTTTCAGTGAGTACTGAAAAATATCAAATAATGGCGGGAATAAAAAAAAAAGTTCAAACCGTCCGATTTGGCGTGGAATGCCCCAAACATAAATTTTTCCCGCCCGTTTGGTAGGAATATTGTGTCAATCAACTGGCGCGGACGCGGTTTTCTTTCTACGTAGTTGGAGGTCATCCTATCTCAGCTCTCTGATGACTGAATTTATTGAAATGAGACTTAAATAAAAGCCCTTTCCCTATTTATGTGGTGAAAGTATTACCAAATTTCTTAAAATATCATTAATATGGAAGATAATCGATAAAACGCATATTCCTACACCGCTTTCGACCTCCCGTCAGAATGGAGATCTCAATATATCCTTCGACATATACGTTGATCAATATATGATTCGTAATATCGTTCCCATCATTGAAGCTTTCATCATCATTATCGTGATATGCTTATCGTTATTACACTTCTTGCATTCTTGTCATCCTCATTATTGCTATCATAGATATATTGAACATATGTCTATGTTGCTATCATTGTGATCACTCACATTATCAATGTTATACCTTGAACAGAAGAATTTCAATAAATTGTTCATAACTTTTGAATGCAACATTGGAATGATTCAAAATTCAAAAATCAAACGGGGACTAGTAATACAAAACTACCCTGCAAATTTCAACTTTTTCCGAACATTAGTTTACGAGATACCGTGAACAGAAAAATTTCCTAAAAATTGTCTGCGACGAAGAAAAAGAAGAAGAAGAAGGAGAAGATTGTGATTTTCATCAACTTTGAACCCCCATAACTCCGGAACCGCCGGACCGAAAATTTCCCGGTTTTTCGAGGATTCTTGTACGGTGATTACGAATAATTTTTGTCTGAACTTTTTCGCGAAATTTTCAGCCGTTCGCGAGAAAAAATACCCCCGTTCCAAGTATAACGAGTTGGCTCGCGTAAAGATTTCTGGCTGGCGCTCGCCTGCCCACGGTACTTGGCGGCGATTCGCTGCCGCGAATCTTGATACCCACCGGCAGCTATGAAATTGAGGATATCGCAAGTTATTTGAAAAAGACAGTACCTCCAGATATCACCATAAGCCTGAAAGCCAATAACAATGAGCTGCATAGCGAACTTACCTGCAATCAAATTGTGAACTTTGAACCTGAAGATTCCATTGCTCGTTTGCTCGGTTTCAAACAGAATCTTCTCGCGAGTAACATCGTTCATAAATCAGAATTACCAGTACGCATACTCAAAATCAATGCTTTACGAGTTGAGTGCAACATAACTGCAGGTGCGTGTATAAACGAGCATCGCGCACACACAATTCATGAATTTTTCCCAACCGTTCCACCCGGATATAAGATTGTCGAAGTGCCAACCAGCATCATTTACCTGCCGATCACCATTCAGTCAATACATAATATACGATTGCGAATAGTTGATCAGGGCAAAGTACCATGTGCCAGCGTCACCATTCGTCGATTACCTCTGTCTCGTGTGACACATCAGAACGCTCAGTTTCTCCAGAGCTTGGGTCTTCGGCTTCGTGGAACTTTTGGAAAATAAAAATTCGTTGTGTTCTGTGTATTTGACCATGGCGACAACGATGATAAATATCGGAACTCCCGTTGCTTTCGATGAATCGATCGCCCACTATGAGGTACACGCGCATAAACCGTTTGGATCACCCACCTTCAAAAATAACGATGAAATCCGAATCGCTGTTCAGAATCAAGATGTGTGTGTAGTACCGAACTCCATATTTACGGTCGCGTTACAAAACATGATGGCACACCGGTTGCGACTACGGAAATGGTTAATATGGCGGTTTGTCATTTGTTTGGAGAGATACGCTACGAGTTGAATGGTCATGAAATTGATTAGAATAAGAATGTTGGCATCACGAGCCTTATGAAGGGATACTTATCGCTAACCCCCACACAGCAACACCTCCTGGAGAACACGGGTTGGGTCGGAGACGATCATGATTTAGTCAACAACAAAGGATACTTCGATGTTGTTATACCGCTAATTTTTCTACTGACAATGAGATTCGCTGAAGATTATAATCGAATCATCGTTAACGCTAAGCATGAATTAATTATGATCCGATCAAACAACGATACGAATGCCATACTTCGAAGCGCGGTGGAGTGTGTTAAAGTTTCTATTGAAAAAATTGAATGGTTATTACCATATATCAAACTAGCTGACAAGTCGAAGATTGAGCTGCTCAATTACATTGCCAAGGACCCAGCTATATCTATGAGTTTTCGCTCTTAGGAAATGCATGAATATCCAATGCTACCGCTGACAACCAGACACGTATGGGTAGTCAAACCTTCATCGCAACTAGAGAAGCCGAGACATGTTATACTAGGATTTCAAACGGCACGACGAAATGATGCGCGGAAAAATGGTAGTGAATTCGATCATTGCATGATTCGAGATGTAAAACTTTTCCTTAACTCGCAGTGTATCCCTATGGAAACTTAAATCTCGATATTGCCAACAACCAATATGCCATTCTCTACGATATGTACTCTAACTTTCAAACATCTTTCTATAATAAGGATCCTGAACCTCTCTTATCAAGGAACAAATTTTTAGTAAAAGCACCACTCATTGTCATAGATTGTGCTAAACAGAATGAATCATTGAAAAGCGGACCCGTTGATATTCGTCTAGAATTTGAGACTAATGTTGCATTTCCAGCAAATACTTCAGCCTACTTCATGATTATACACGACCGCATCATTGAATACAGTCCCATTATCGGTACCGTAAAAAAATTAGTATAACGCAATATTTAAATGTTAAACTAGACTGTAATTTGAGTTGCATAAATGAATAATTAAAATCAATGCATTTGATATACACATAATTACATTTTGATAAGAAATTCACACTCATTATAGGGACCACCCAGGTAGGTTTATATAGTATTTTTTGAAGCTGCATCCTGCATTTCTTGGAATTCCTCCGAGTTCTGCTCCAGAATCTGAGCGATTCTTGGTGGTAGAAAAACCACAAATTCGCCATTAATTGTGGCGAGAACTCTGGATCCGAATTTAGTTTTAACCATCTTCAACTCCGTTATATCGTATTTGGCCCCGACTTTAAGCTCGGACATCTTTTTCGTCGGTGTCGACTCCTCCAAACGGCTGGTGTTGTTTAATTTGGCAAATTCATCTTGTATAATTCTGAAAAATGACAATAATTTTATATTCAGTAAATCAACAATAGAATCTGGAAATCTTACAATCTATTTTTGGCAACACTTTGATATTATTACCTTTAGCGATGTTGAATGTTGTGACAAGGTTCAACTGTATAAGCACGATCTGCTAGCGAGGAAGACTTGGTGTGTACGAGTGCAGCCTCCTAAGTTTCTCAACTTTTTAAACGCTCATCCCCTACTCCAAACTCGAAAAATGGCGGTTTTCATGGCATTTGAGATACTCTCCCAAATACCAGTTCTCCAATCGTTGAACGTTTTCAAATGCGCAATGGTATCCTCTTGGTACATCACCATGACAGTCTCCCTGCCAGCGGAATACTTTTGCCTCATATCGCAATATTCGATAGTTCGGACATCCCAACTCTTCTAGATCAATTACTGGCGGTTTTACATCATCGTTGATGATTTTTTTCACCACCGCTTCTTCTCCAACCCTTTCACATAAATGCAACTTGCACCTGCCACGACTTTTCTTACACTTTTCTCCATATTCTTATATGGTGTTTTTCCAACATTCCATGGTATCCCATGGTACCGACGTAACCAAGTATTGAGATTTTTATACTCGCTCGGAAGAATCACCCAAGAGCAAGGTGCTTTGAAGAGGATGCGTGTTATACTTCGCTCATATTGCTCATATGCACTGCGACGAATAAATTATAAGGTCGAAATAGCCTCTTCGTCACCCTACGGCGTTCCTTGGAAAAATGCAAACGTATCGAAATCTAGCTCGTTGGGCGCCAGACGCGAATGCGTCGTTTCAAAGATAATTCAAATTATACACAAAAGTAGATGAACAAGGGGGGTTCTGGATGAAAATCCCTTCATTACCCACAATCTAGCTGAGACGCAAACCCGTTCGCCGAGAGAGGCGCAACGCGTCGGTCGATCCGTCGATCGATTCCCCTCCCCCGTTGGCGAGGTAGCCCGCGATGTGCGACCGACGTAAGACCGCCATTTTGTTTTTCCGTTTTCACCGTTGCGAGACGTGCCGGCGGTTTTTTCAAAAAAAGAGTCGACGGTTTTGAACCGCAGCCCCCCCTCGGCCCTCCTCTTCCTCGCTATCGCCGAGATGGAAGGAATTCGTAAATATTTTTTTTCGTCGAATCTTCCGATCGAAGGGGATCATTTTACATGGGGCGATCGTCGGTGTCGTTGTTGTTGTAAATAAACAAATTCCGGGGGGTCGGCGGGTGGGTTCGAACTCGCTTCGACTCAATGGGTTATAATTCATGTGTACATGGGGATAATGGGGGGCGGGGGGGGGGGGTAAGACAAATATACACGGTAAAAATTTGAATATCATATTTTTTATTATAATTTCAAAGAGAAGCTGTCTACGTGCATATGTTTAAGCATGAATTATAAGAAATCGTAAATATGGATTAGGTTGCTTCTGGTCAGTTGCAAAGTCTGCATCGCGAACAATGTTTAACCTTGGGCGGAGGTCCATCTATTTTATCAGTGTCTGGATCCGTCGACTCGTAGTGTTTCGAGCATCTGCGCTGGTTGGCGATTTCTTCATCATTTCTCATCGAATCGGGAAGTTTGTCCCACACGCAATCGACGAAGTTTGAGACGTGCCTGAGAAAAAACACTCTTTGGTACGAGCGCGAAATCCTCCGTGCCCAGCTTGTTCAAGTTCCCTGTGAAAACAATTTTTTCCAACAATTCTTCAACAATACTAATTTCGTTCATTAAAAACCAAGTCTTCAGCAGAAGAACATTTTCAAAGGCGCAGTGGTAATCGGGAACGGTGCGGTGATACTCGTGATACCAACAGTCAGCAGGCTCCGGGTGACGCAAATTCGGACAGCCCAAATCTTCCAAGTCGAAGACTAGATTTGAACTACCGATTACAGATTCAACCCATCGTTTTTTTTCCAATCCCTTCACATACAGGAAGCGTGCATCTTTCACGATCGTCTTTAACGCTTTTCCCAAATTTTTGTAAGGTACGTCTCCAGCATGCCAAGGTATCCCATGAAAATTGCGGGTTAGCCAGGTGTTGGTAGCTTTATATTTTGCCGACAGAACATCCCAAGGGCAGGGGGGTCCAAACAGGATACACGTGAGATCAAATGTACCTAGTGCATCCCGTTTTACGTTAATCGCGGAGAGTTCTTTAGACACGAATTCCTTGTTAGGCTGCACGAATTTGTTGTTAAGTTGCATCAATTCGTTGTTAGGTTGCACAAAACCTTGAACGTCCAAAATCATATCCATCTCGGTTATGGTTGAAGTTCGCGACGAGGTGGTGCGGGTTGTGTCTTTCAACACAAATTTCTCGGTGGGCTGCGCGAAACCTTGGACATCCAGAATCGTACTCATCTCAAATACGACTGAAGAGCGTAGTCGAACCGCACGGATCTTATACCAATTTTTTCACCCCACCACTTATTGGATTATATTCTATCACACGATCGTGTAGAATTAAACAATAGACTGATGTTCCAGTGGGGAAGTTATCCTTAGCCTCAAATTCTATACGAATATCGACTGACCGTAATTCAGAAATTCATTTTGTTTCGAACAGTCAATAATGATTATAGGTGCGAATCGCAAGAATTCATCCTTCTTCAACAATGGTTCGGGGTCCTTACCGTAATAAAGGGCTTGAAAATTTGCGTACATATCGTATAGCAGAGCGTATTGATTGCGACCCATGTCGAGATTCATATTGCCCGTAAGGATAGCTCTGAGAATTCAAAAACAGTTTGACATCGGTAATGTGACAGTGATCGAAACAACTGGCATTTCTCCTTGCATTATTTTTTCGATTTGTTTGAAACCCTAATAATATGTATCGCGGCTTCTCCAACTGCGTCGATGTCTACACGGTCCACACATGTTTCGATGTGGTAGGCAGCAGTGGATATTCGTACAATTCCCAAGTCCGGAAACTCATGGAAATGGGTGCATCTTTTTCAATGAAACTCAGGAGTCCTAATTTTCGTTGATCGGACAATTGCACATACGGCACTAACCACTCCACTTTATCGATACGAATCTTGAAATTTTCGTCCACCGATTGCAGTATAGCGTTCGCATCCGTTTGAGACCTCGTCAAGATCAACTCATGTTTAGCGTTAACGACAATCTTGCGGTAATCTTCAGCAAACCCCAAAATCGTACTCAACGGTATAGACACATCAAAATATCCGTTAGGATCGGTCAGTTTTTGATTCTTTTCCTCAACATCTAACCAGCCCGCATTTCCCATTAGCCGAGATTGACCAGGATTCAGAGAAGCATAGCCTTTCATCAGACTGGTGAGGCCTACGTTTTTACTTCTATCGATTTCTGTAGCATTCAATTCGTAGCGCACTTCTTCGAATAGATGACAGATTGCATTGTTGACGAGAGTTGTGGCTACCGCTACAGTTCCATCCGTTTTCGTGAACCTACCGTGAACGTGCAGCGAGCTCTTGCTCGGTAGTAGGGCAAGATCTTGATGTTGTACGGTTATCCTTATCTCATCGCTGTTATTGAAACTCGAAGAGGCGTACGGTTTGTGCGAGTGAGTCTCGTAGTGAGCGATAGACTCGTCGAACATGACCGGTGTTTGAATGTTCAGGATTTCTTCCATGGTACGCAGCAAAAGATACAGATGCAGATGAACCTACGCTTTATTCTACTAAAACTATTTTTCCAACTTTGAGACCTAGACTTTTCAGGAACAACACGTTTTGACGTGTTAGCACGGTGGGAGCGGGTGCACGACTGACTCCTCGGGGGCATGGTAACTGATTATTATAACTACCTCCAATTTTTTTGTTATATATGATTCCCATTATTGCGATTTAATATGCAATCTCACAGTTATAACTTCTCCGCGAAAATTAACTAAATCTCCGTCTTGATCAACGATTCGCAATTGAATATGATCTATAGTCTTGACGGTGACCGGAAGGTAAATGACGTGCGAAGGTACTTCGATGATCTTATATCCTGGTGGAACAGTTGGAAAAAACTCATGAATCGTGTGCACCTGACGTTCGTCAGCGTAAGCACCCGTTGTAATGTTACACTCCACCCGCAGCGAGTTCACTTTCAGAATAGCTACGGGGAGATCTGATTGATAAACAATGTCAGGCTGCAAGATGCGTGGAGCAAACCCTAACAAGCGACCTATAGAGTCGCTGTGCTGGAAATTTATCGTACGATTACACTTGATTTCACTACGCAACGTATTGTTGTTCGGTTTTATAGCGATGTTCTTGTCCACCAGTGCGTTCTGTATGTAACTCTCAAGATCTTCTATTTCGTAACTACCTGTAGGTATAGTAATAACCTTTCGATCCAATTGATTACAAAGGAATTTCAGACAAAAATGACCGCACGTGATTGCGTCATAAGTCTGATATCTTTCATGATTATATTTAATGCTACCAACACCAAAGTATCTGATGAGATTTGAAGGTGGTCGAAGATTACCGAAACTATCGAAGTAAACAACGTCGTCACCGGTCTTTTTGTACGCCACCCAATGCGTGCCTGGTCCATCTTCGTCGTCGAGATTAACAACTGCTGATTCGATTCCACGAGGACCGCGATCCGGTAATCCGGTACGCATAAAGACTCCGCGAAAATGGGGAATATTTAGGATGTTTGCATACTTCAACAGATCCAGATCAGTTAACGCTCGCTGCGGTAGCTTCGCTATTAGTTTTTTGAGCGGTTTCGATTATTTGGATTGAGGTGAAGCCCCAATCCTTTCCTGTAAGGTTTGAGGTAAAGTCCCTTGCCCAACGCGATAGCCTCCATTGTTTTGTTATGCCTCCGACTTTCTTCGAGGTCTCGTTTAGCGGCACTCGCATCGTTCACCGCCTTCGTTATACCTGCCGCCCCTCCGGCCGACGCACCTGTGGCGCTCAGGCCCGCAAGCAAGGGTACCAGGAAGGGTAAGAAGCCTCCGACTTTTGTTGGCACCGGAAGGATTCGCGGTGAGCGTACGTTGCGTTTACCTCCCGCTCTTTTCACCGCGTTCCGAGCCCCCCTGAGTGCCGTCCTAACGGCTACACTAGCATTTTTACTCGGAACCATGGATTTTTTCGCTGCTCCTACAATCTCCCGCAGCACCGTAGGCTTTGGCTTCTCGATACCCATACCGAGTTTAGTTTTAGCTTTCATAATATTCGTAACCGTCCAGGCGGCTGCTTTCTCACTAAGACTTGCGTCTGATGCTAGAACCCGCCTCCAATCTTTTTCTACTAATATCTTATCCGCAGCACTCCGAGCCTCTAGATTATCGCGATTTTTCGAATACGCTATATCGTGTTCCCTACAAGCGGTGTCTGAGGGGTTTATTCCTGCATCGCCGCGAGCGAGTCTTTTGTTTAGTTTTGTATCAGGCCCGCAGTACTGATAACCTGGTAAATGCAATTCCACAGGTAGGGTATTGATGATTTTATTGACCAAGCCTTTTCCACGACGACGTTTTTTACGGCTCTCTGCTCTGTGTACGATCATATCGACATTCCGTTGACAACTAAAAGAGAACGTTCATAAACAATGACTTTATAGCGTTTGCGTTAGTCATGTCTTGGACGAGAGCTGAAGCGCAGTCCGTCAAGCTGCCTGTGACAAATTTTGACAAAATCGCGCAACAAAAGAGTAGTAAAATGGGAAAGCGGCACGGGCATCTGTTGCCCAACAGCGGACGAGCTGTGTTTTGCGGTCCGTCCAACTGTGGAAAGACAAACGCGCTGCTCGCACTTATAACACACTCGAACGGTCTCAGGTTCGAGAATGTTTACGTTTACTCGGAATCCCTACATCAACCTAAGTACAAATTTTTAGAGCAGCTCTTAGGACAAGTGGATGGTGTCAAGTTTTTTCCGTTCAACGAAAACCAGCAGGTGGTCGTACCCGGCGACGCGCTACCCAATTCTTTAATGGTGTTTGACGATGTGTCCTGCGAGAAGCAGGATAATATCAGAAATTTTTTCAGTATGGGGCGCCATCACGATGTTGATTGTTTCTACCTCTGTCAGACGTACGCTCGTATACCTAAACATCTCGTGCGTGATAACGCGAATCTACTTGTGTTATTCTAGCAGGATGATATGAACCTCAAACATATGTACGACGATCACGTGAACACGGATATGTCCTACACGCAGTTCAAAGATTTGTGTGCAACGTGTTGGAATAACGACAATCACGGATTTCTCGTCATCGACAAAGAGAGCGAGTTCAACGGGGGTAGATATAGAAAAGGATTCGACTGTTTCATGAGGATGGAAAAGTGTTAAATAGATCGATTCCGATGAAGAGAATCAGTGACGTTCGCGACACAGTTCTGTTAACATGCAAGCAGCGAAGCTTCACGAGCAAAAAGATACCCTACGCCATTCGGCTAGCGCTAGCGCTGCAATTCGACGGAAACACAGAATGAATAAGTCAGGCCGTGAAATTACCGAGCAAGCATTGAACGGTATGTTCAAACCTGTCGTTGAACCGTTGCAAAAGCTTGTAGATGCATCGCAAATAACTACGAATATCAAAAATGAAATTATGCCTCACAAAAGTGAAATTATACCTACAAAAACTGAAATTCTGCCTACAAAAACTGAAATCATGCTCACAACAACTGAGATGATGTCTACAAAAACTGAAACTATGCCAGTCAAAACCGAAGTTCCATCCTTCGAACTATCGGATGAGGAGGATGATTATAAAGACGCAGTTTCGTTCGCGATTAATAGCAACGATGCCGACGTTGGAAGTATTCAGCAGGACGAGTTAACGAACCAGTACCTAGAACTATTGGACAAGGGTAAACAAAGTGAGCTAGATAACGTGTACGGCGTACGACAGCTAGTTCGTGGGCGATTGATGGTTGGCAATTCTCCCATAAGTTTTGGTAAAGATTACATCGGTATCGGTGATTCACGATATGCGAAAACGAAAGGATTGTTCGAACTGTTGTTCAAGAAAGTGCAGGACGAGACCTCTGTGAGTTCGGATGACTTCGAAAATTACAAGAAAATTGTCTTTGCAACGAATGCTCATAGAAAATACTACAACAGCAACGAAGCTCTCAGAAGCACCACTGGTCCCAAGTTCAAGAACGTCATAGCAAAGATTCTCGATATTCCACCTGTGAAACGTCAGCGCACCGGAAAAGGGATTCTTCCACAATACATGGTGACTCGCGAAAACAGTCAACCTGATTACGTTTACTGGGACAATCCTAACGAGCTCGTGGATCGTCTCCGTTTGCTAATGGCTTCCCAGTCGACAGGTAATCCGAGTCATGTCAACGAAATTACATCGATTATCGAAGAACTGCGTGAGAATGGTATCGTTTATTAGTGACCGAAGAACGGCTGTTCGTATCATTACCACGATGAGCGTCGATGTGTTTGGACGACAACTACATAAGAGCGTGGCTTCAGCAGGCAGTCGCGGACCACCAGGCAGTCGCGGTCCACCAGGCATAGGATTCAAGATCACAGATGATGGCAATTTTGATTTGGATAATAGAAGACTGTGCAACGTTGCCGCTCCTTTGCAGATGAACGACGCCGTCACCCTGAATCATCTGCAACGGGAAATAGATTCCGCCCGAGTAGAAACAAACAATAACAACCAACGCATCTATGCATTCGTTGAATCCAGTACAAGCGAAGCTTTGAAGAACCTACTTGCTGAGGTTAAATCAGGACAAGTCTTGGCATTCCGTAATTCGGAAGTCATTTTTAATCTCGATGCTAGACTGACAACGTTGAAAAATGAACGAGGAGAAGCTTTCGCTAGTAAAGGAGCTGCACAAGCCGGCAAGACGTAATTACCCACGTCGTAGCTTTGAAGTGCGTGGCCTGGATGAAACGTGGCAAGCCGATCTTGTAGATATGTCTGCGTACGCTGAACAAAACAAGGGCCATCACTTCATGCTAACCGTCATCGATGTGTTTTCAAAATACGCTTGGGCCGTTCCTATGAAGAACAAGACGGGCAAAGAGACTGCGACCGCAATGGAATCCGTTCTCAAGCGGGGACGCGTGCCGAAACATTTACAAGTTGACAGAGGCAAAGAATTCTACAATTCACATTTTGAGGATCTCATGAGACAGTACAAAATTAAACTCTACTCCACCTTCAGTAATCTGAAGGCTTCGATCTACGAACGTTTCAACCGAACGATAAAAAATAGAATGTGGATGGAATTCAGTTTGCAAGGAAGTTACAAGTGGATAAACATTCTACCCGATTTGATATCCACTTACAACAACACGAAATATCGAACAATTCGGATGAAACCGAAGGATGTTTGTACCGCAAATGAAAAAATATTGCTGAAGAGCGTGTACGGGAAAGTTCGCGTAAAACCTACTTTAGCTCCTAAATTTAAGATCGGTGATGAAGTAAGAGTCAGCAAATTGAAAAATGTTTTTGACAAGGGTTATACACCAAATTGGACAACGGAAATATTCACCGTTGATCAAGTAGCCAACACCGATCCTGTTACGTATAAACTCAAGGACTATCGAAACCAAGCTGTTGCGGGTGGTTTTTATGAACTAGAGCTTCTCCGAGCTGCAAACTCCGACATTTACCTCATCGAGAAGGTGTTGCGGAAATCTGGCAAGAAACTGTATGTAAAGTGGTTAGGTTTTGACAATACACACAATAGTTGGATAAACGAAAATGATTTGTAAGGTTTTTCGAATTAAACGTAACGATGTAATAAAAACATGTACAATAATAATAAAAAATATAATTTTTATTTCTCCAATTTACACTTGTAGTTCAACACAGCTTATTTGGAAGGTATAAAACCCCATGGAAGTTTGTGCGTTGTAACGGAAGATACAACTCGCTTATCGTCGTCCCAGCTAAGCACTATCTTTATTTGTGCTACCGTATAGACTTTATGCTTTTTGCTTATAATTAAATTCTGAACTTTCACCAATTTTTGCTGGTGTAAAGCACATTCCATGTAGTCGTTGAAAGTTATTGTCCTCAAAGTTGACCCTTTGACCCCTTTAGCGCGTTTTCTATCTTCAGGATCATTTAACACTTTAAAACAATATAATTTCGCTCTCAAGCCAATGAATTCAGTGATTATTTTTCCGTTATTTTCGTCCTTCATCAGTCCCACAACTTTCTTATTCAGCAACGGCATTTTATAAATATTGTCTACAGGATAGTCAGAGGTGTCAAATTTGTGTAAATCAGCTTTCATACATTCGTACATATCGGGAACGGTAAAATGATACAGAAGACTATCCGTGTCTTTTTTTCACATAATTATAATGAAAATCGTAAATGTACGTTTTGGAAAGATCGAGAATAGAAAATCCGCTATATATTGGTTTGTTGAGTTTGATTTTTGTTTTAGTCAATTCAATTATAACCATGTTTTCGCCAAAAATCGTGCAACTATGGAAAGTTGGTTTTGCTAAATGAGATCTGGCCCCGTATCGTCCTCCCCACTTGGTAACCAATTTAACATCTCTGTATTTTCTAACATTTTCCATCGTTTTCCCGAATACAGCGTTAATCATTAATTTGAAAAAAAATGTCTCAAAGTCGTTGTTAGATTTTTTTCGAAGACCACTGTTCAAATTTATATAGCTTTCCAACCAGGGTGCTTGTTTGAACTTCAACACGCGATGAATTTTCAATAAATTCATACCCAAACTTAGACATTGTTTCAAAACTACGTAATGAATAATGTATTTTTTTTTCGCAAACAGCGTGGTTGTTAATTTTGGTTGTGCACATCTTGAAATGGGGGGTACATAGTGTGTCGGGCATAGCGGCAAGTCTTTGTGTGATTCGTGAAGTTCTTGAGGATATTCTAAGTCTACTTCCAATATGTATCCTACGGGGGATCTGTCTGAAACTTTGCCTACGTCGAGTAGCTCAAAATTTATTACCCATTCAAATGAACCGTGTGGTAAAAAAAGACTCATACCTGCACCGTAAAGGTTGTTTACATCGAAATACATGATGTACGACTCTTCTTGCTGCGAATCAAAGGCTGCCCCCATATATCTGTTATTAGCTTTCGCGTACCTGTTGGAACACTGGGACACACCACCACGGATACCTTTCTCAACGAACATCACCATATCAATGTCAAGCAACAGCTCCAATTCGACACGCGTATACTTCAGCATTGCATCGAAAGCGAGACCCGGTGCTGTATAATAATGCAAAGGATCTAAATTATATGTTGTTTGACAATTTTGTCGGAAATTCTGAAAAACGTCAGCTAAAAGAAGAACGTCAGTGCGTAGATATAAATCTGAATACTCTCCTAAAGTTTTGTTATTGAAAGCCTGCCAAATGTGACACGCATGGGAATAATCAGCTTGTGAAATATTTTCACGATTTAGTTTAGCATAAAAATCTTCAATCGGAGGTAATTGGTTTTCGTTCAGTTTCTCCCAATCATCTACGTAATCGTACGGAAATACACCTTTTCTAACTATTAATGGAAAATTATCGGGGTTTTCACAATATTTTAACGTAATTAATTTTTGATCATTTTTCAAATACGACACCAGTTTTTCAAGACTGCTTGGCATGAAGCGAAAAGAATCAATAAATCGATAGTTTATAATCGTTCCTTTTACGAATTTTGTGAACGATATATATTTCTCTTTGTTTTCGGGTAGTAAACTGATGTGACCTTCAAACGAGATTGCGAGTTCTTTGATTAAAAAATGTGAGTCGTAGCCCGACAAGTTATGAAAAATCACTGGAATACAATGCGAGTTCGTATAATTAAGATCACAAACCGAGTGCGCAGCACCTCGATACTTTCCCGTAAAATGGCAATGATCGCGATGCTTTACATCTGTACGAGTAAATGCTTTTTCACAAATATGACAAACGGTAGCAGAATGAAATTGATTCTCTTGATCGACGTTCAGAGAATCCATTGGCGTGATTGTTTCCAAATAAACTTCGATCGAACTAGCCAGATCCTTTAGTTTACGAACGAACCACTGGATGCAAGCAATCGGGTCCACGTTTAATTTCAAACTTACAAATCGAGTCATCGTACGAACAATGGAGGTAATATGCTACGCTATATGGTATATGATTTTGATACATAATCACGTTCGCTGCTTCACTAGCTATAGGTTCCAACAAACATTCAAGATCTGCGTATATACAAAAAGGTACATCCACTTTACACCTGAAGTTTTTGAATTTTAAGATTTTCTCATCCTCCGTAGGCATAACAACCTTAGTATTGTTCAAATTTGCGCACTCGACCATATGTGCTTTCAAATTTTTCTCCAAATTAAAATTGTTTAGGCACCTGTCACACAACCAAGTCCGACATTTGTGTTTCGAAATTTGTGATCTCGTTAATCTGGATAAAGTTCGAATCCAAGCGAAGTGATAAAACCTGTTGTCTTTAATACCTTGCACGTCACCATCACATATGCCGTCGTCTTCATCTGTGTCTTCATCGTCGTCATGATCGTCTCCGTCTACATCAATTGCAACCTCCACCGTGAGAAGGTGAATTACCGGCTTGTCTGATCTATGTTTGCTCAGATAAAGCGGTACGATTTCCCCCTCCTTTCTGTCGCACTGGTCTACACCGTAAACGTTGATCGAAAGATTGTTCATTCTTTCAAATTTTGGAATATTGTTGAAACACATCGGAAATCTCGAACCGTCGTATTTAAGCACCGAGCTGAAATGTGGATACGAATCTGGTACGGTGGAGTTATTACTTGCGGGGAAAAGAGCTGCAGTTACTGACCAAAGAAAACAATGGGAGTCTGTGTTCCTAATATTGACAACAGCTTTCTCATCTCTTATGTGTTCTGGTAACTCCACGTAAGTAAATGATCCACCTTTCAGCGGGGTATATTTGTTTATGTTTACAGATAAGTTTATAATTTCTACTAAAGACCACCTCGAGCCCTTTTCTTGGAAGTCCTCAACTTTCACTAACAACTTCTCCTTCACATTCTCGTCAAACCACTCGTTCAAGTTTGTTGTTTGTAGAACCACAGCATTTTTGGTATTGAAGAATTTGCGTTCCGCCACAATTTCGGAATTTTTAACAATTTGAAATTTGCAACACAAAACCAAATTTGCCTTCAAACTATGGTTTCTCTGTACAGCTCTTCTGAGTCTCGCGGTAATCAAAGTTCTCGAGTCTTCTAAAAAATACGTCAGATCCCTGTGACGCAAATTCAACACAGCTGCGGTTCTGATGCGTCCCTCAAAAGCTGTGTCCAAATCTTCCCACTGCACTCGATCGCTTCTTCTTTGTTTTTGCACACCTTTACCAGTTTTTTTTAATTGTTGAAACTTAACTTTCAAAGTCTTTAAAATTCCAATCGTTGTTAGTATTTTTGTTTTTTGCCCTACGGTCAAGCAACTTTTTCTTAAAATTTTGTTCAACAATCTAATGTTTTGAGTTCCGTATTTCACCCACTTCTGAGTTTCTGCCACCGATGATTCGTTTTCGAGGAGTTTGTAAGCTTTTTCTATAACGGAAATGAGTTTCAAACACTTCTCGGAATTCATGTTAACGGTGGTCTGTATGTAATCGAGTCGAAACGTGAAATGACCATCGCACATCGTTGGAGATCCGTATATCTATAATACAACGGAGGGGGCTTCACATGCAGTTCTGAGAATTAGACGTAGGATTTGTTATCCATACAACTGAGACGGTTAATAGCGACAGAGTCAAACTCAACGATCTTCGATTCGAGGGTTGAGATTTGAACAGATTTAAGTATACATCGTCAAGGGCTTTTGCCGCAGGTGGGGCCACTTCTAGCGTCAAGTCACATGGGTTGAGTTTATCATAAACAAAAAGATGAATCTGTAGACACCATGGAAGCTTTGGTTGTGTGCGTGTACTACTGCATCAGTTATCGATATTAGACGAAGCAATGAGTTTCATTCCTGGAAAGAGCTTCGAAGAGCGAAGAACTTGTATAGTTTGAAGATTTGTCGAAGACTTGTGCGTTTCATATTTCTACAAAAACGTGAAGTTTAAAAGTGAGACAAAAGGTGAATAATTATGTTTTGAAGTGAAATCCTCAATTGTGCTTCTACTTGTACGTAACGTTATGGTGAAAATGTAATATGTTTCAACTTTTGTAGATCCGACATGAACAACAATGGCTACGTTCTATTCGAGGGGGTATACGTTCCCCATGTATGGGCTGCGGAACTATCACCCGCAACGATAACTAGTCTGATCGAACGCGCTACGGCATTGGCAAAGATGCCTGAAAACGGGAACAGTTGTATTTATTTCATGGCGGCGGAGATTCTATGTGCGTTCGGACAATGCGTTGATGGCACCCGGATGTTCAAAAAGTGTCGCAGACCCTTTATTCTGATTGTTCGTGGTGAAGAACGCTTTGGCCTGGACGACGATTCAGATGACGACGACGACGATGAAAATTTCGACGATCAAGATAATCCAGAGCTTGATAAAAATTTCGACGATCAAGATAATCCAGAGCTTGATGAGGGGTGCTACGCCGACTGATTTACACAACAACAACACCAGAAAATTTTCTATAACATGGTTTTTCAATAATACAAAGTTCTCTTACAATTAGTACAGTTCTAATAATACAAAGTTCTTAGTACAAAGTTTTTAAAGCTGTCTTACAATTAGGTGTGTATAAATATATTGTAACTCAGGGGCGGTCGAGCGGTTAATAAAGGAACGAAATTAATAGATTAAAGATCAATGTGTGGATTCCCGTAGTGAATGGGCACACGGTCAACGACAATAATAATGAGCAATAAATAAAGGCAAATGCCGAAATGTATGATTAAAATGCAAATAGATGAACAAGCAAAATCCAAAGAAATGAAAGTATTAAATGCTTGGAATTAAAGGCTTGAAATAAATATTAGGGAAAAATTCTGTATTCTTTAAATGCGGGTGATCGTCAGAAGTCAGGCTTCAGACTGACGATCGGAGTTGTTGACAAAACGAATATCGGAATCAAGAACAAAATTGTGGCAAATAGTTGAATATAATATGGGGGTAGGTTTAGGAGGCGGATATAAATCAAAGGGCATAGCCCGCAAATATAACACTACCCCCCCCTAACAAAAAAAGTCGTCCCGACTTTAGGTAAGAAGAAGCTAATTAACAATTACTGTGTGCGACTCGATATAAGTGTTGTGAAAGTGGGATCGGTGGGTGTTCTCTTCTCTTGGGCGAGACGGAGCTGTGGCTCAATGTATCGGATGTCCGCCCAAATCTGCCCGGCATTCGCTATATCTTCCAGGGGAAACCACAGAAAACCCATGGATAGACAGTCCAAACACCTTGATGTTCTCTTCGCCATGGCCAGGGACCGTTCCGGAGATCGAGGATCAATCGATGTCGTCTGCTTCTCAGATACAGGTATGACCAAGGGCCGAAGAAACGTGAAGAACCTCCGCGACGAAAGGAGACACGTCGTCGTGGAGAAAACCGAAGAATCCATCGAAGTCCTAGTGAACAGTGGTCACAAATGGCCCATCGGAAAAAGGCCGAAGAAACTTCTCCATTGTAGAGAACCGATCGTGCCCATGTTGGAGTTTGCAAGGAGACGACTCCGGGTTAGATTCTCTTAACGGAAGGATAAAAGGTGGGATTAGGAATGGGAACAAAAGTAGGATTAAAGAGAAATATAAATTCTCTCCTACATAAACGATTATTTAAAATCAAATGGAAAACTTCCTTTAACATTGAAGACGGCGCGTCTTCAAAAAGAAGTCCCCATATCCATTTCCCGCATATTCTGAAAATAATCCTTCCCAAAATGTTGGAGAAACCCAGGAAACGTTGCAAGGAGGAAACGTCGGAGTCTTGTCTCTATAACAGGCTCTCAACAAAAAGAAAACTTTGCCCTCGCAAAGATTGTTTAGTGCTGTAACCTAAAAGCATACAAGCGAGGCGTACGATCTTTTCTACATCCGACGACGCAATAAGGAAGGAAAGAGAAAGAATCGTTAAGATAGAGAACGTTGAGTTTCAATTAGCATAGTTAAATCGCCAGGGCGAAGAAACCACTGGAATCTTCTACAAGAAAAGCAAAACTCGAAGAACGGATAAACGAGAGGTTATCTGAACAAAATTCGATCAATCGATAACGATAGTCGAAACCAAAAGATGGCCGTGTTCACTACGAAGCTCATAACCCTCAAACGTCAAAATTCTGCGAGGTTAAGAAGAAGCTGTTGCTTGGAAATCCTCCTTCATGAAATTACAGAAATTAGCGAAAACTTCGTCCCTTGACACCTCGGCATTCAAGACTAGAACAGGAGCTGGAAGGTAGGAAAACTTCCCATGAATTAACCAATCGTCATGGACCTCGTGTACCGTCTCTAAAAACTCGAGAGGCAACCCTTCCTCTTCCCCACGAGCCCGAGAAGTGACTCTAGCCCGAGAAGTTTCGGGCGAAGCTCGGAGGTAAACTATCAAATCTATCTCGTAGTCGGGAGCATTTTCTGCGAAGACCTTGAAATTTTCAAATAGCAAACTAGCCTCTACCTCTTCGAAAGTTCCTAACCTTCTACGAACCTCCACGAAACAGTTGCAGCTGTAAATGGACCTTTCCATAACCTTATTCCTCAAACTTGTCCTTTCAAGGTGCCTATTTCTCATCACCATTAAAGCGTGATTTTGAAACTGAAAACCGAAGCGAAGAGGATCCCCATACATCTTTTCTAGCAAATTTACACCTTGCACATCACGATACTGATCTAGCGGCTCAAGCAAAGTAAGCGTGTCATCCCTTTCCAGAAACCGCTGCGTAAAGGTGGACTTCCCGCTCCCAATATTCCCTTCCACTATGATGCGGAGAGGACGAGAGGCTCTACGTCAGATCCCAAATGGAAGGCACTCCGGCCACCTGCAAGGAAAAAAATCCCTAATTTATTTCCTCCGAGTGTGAAATTCCTATACCAAAGAAATTGAACCCTTATGAGGAAGCAGGTCTAGCTAGGAAAGGAGCTAGGCGGTCTAGATGCACCACCTTTGGCTTGGTACGCGACGACCTTTGAATTCTATAAACTACGTCATTGATCCTATCCACCACTACATACGGTCCTTCCCAGTTCGATTGGAGTTTCGGGGAACGCCCCTTGGTCCTCCTGGGTTGGAAGAGCCAGACCGCATCCCCTGAACTAAACCGTAAGTCCCTAGCCTTCACGTCATAATGTACCTTCATTTGATCTGACTTGATTCGGATTTTGTCCCTAGCCATTCGATGAATCTCATCCAAACGATCCCTAAGATTAGAACCGAAAGTTGATTGAAGGGCATCCACGGAGGGAGGTATCCCCTTCTCCAGGTCCGAAGGGAGGCGAAGATCCTGACCCATAAGCATCGAAGCGGGAGTCTGGCCAGTAGTCTCATGGACCGCCGACCTATATGAAAGGAGAAATAAGGGCACCCAAATATCCCAATCCCTCTGATTTTCGGCTACGAAGGAGGACAAATATCTAAGTAGGGTCCTATTTAACCTTTCTACCATGCCATCTGATTGGGGATGTAAAGAAGTGGTCCTAGTCTTCTTGATGCCTAAAATCTTCTCGACTCACTCACTTATTATGACGGACTCGAAATTGCGACCTTGATCGGAATGTAGCTCTAACGGACAACCATACCGACAAACAAAATCTCGGACGAAAACCTGAGCCACTGTCTCAGCCTTCTGATCGCAAATAGGAATAACCTCAGGCCACTTTGTGAAATAATCCGAGATAACCAAAGCATACCGATTCCCTGCATGAGACGTCGGAAGAGGACCTAGAATATCCAGGGCTACCCTCTCGAAAGGAGCTCCTACATTGTATACTGTAACATGGTGTACAAGAACCCCACCAATATAGACCCTAAGATTTATAAATTAATAAGAAAAATAGAATAATATAATAGAATATAAAATAATAATCAATATTCAAAGGAATACCAGCCCCAAAACTAACTCACAGTAACATGTGAGCTGACGTCACAGCGCGGCGTTATCAATTGTCTGAAAGTAGGGTGCAAGTAGGCGCGGCAAATATAAATATGTATAAAATAATAGATAAAAGAAATTCATTTAAGGGATTAATCACCAGAGGGTGAATTTAGAGGGAAAGATTCCCATAGTAAAAAGAAACTCAGATTCAGTTAAAAGCAGATAGATTTGAGGCAAAAGGCGCCTCCATATCCCTGAAGGACATTTTTGTGGTTAAAGTTGCTGGCATCGCGGAGAAGACTTCGGTCCCTCTGCCTGTCCAGATCTTAAACCTTATTCCCCTTTTACCCGTTGAAGTTGCTGGCATCGCGGAGAAGACCTCGGTCCCTCTGCCTGTCCAGATCTTTAACCTTCAAATCTTTTCCCCGTTGAAGTTGCTGGCATCGCGGAGAAAACTTCGGTTCCTCTGCCTGTCCAGATCTTTAACCTTAGAATCTTTTGTCCCTGTTGAAGTTGCTGGCATCGCGGAGAAGACTTCGGTCCCTCTGCCTGTCCAGATCTTCAATCGTAAAATCCTGCATAATTAAAGTTGCTGGCATCGCGGAGAAAACTTCGGTTCCTCTGCCTGTCCAGATCTTTAATTTCCCCTTATCCTGGTTCGCATGTCGGCATCGCGGAGAAGACTTCGGTCCCTCTGCCTGTCCGGAGCTATAACCGCTCTTTCCTCATATTTAAAGGTTTGCCTTTTTAAATAAGGTGTTGTTCCCTTAACTTCCCTTGTACCCCCATTCCTTATCTAAAACTGAAGGTTGCATTCAATTCCCTTTGGCGAACATTGAGGTTCGATTAAATTCCCTCCTTGTTCATAGATTTTGGGATATGGAAGTCTGATCGTAGAATAGCAAGAATAGATAAAAGAAATAAATAGAATAATCCTAGGGTCAGGATACTTTAGAATAGAAAGAAAAAAGAATTAATTAGGGTTGTCAATATAAGACAACGTAGGAGAATATAACAGAAAAAAGAATTAATTAGGGTTGTCAATATAGGACAACGTAGGAAAATATAAAAGAAAAAGAATTGATTGAGGTTGTCAACATTTGTGATAACATAAGGTTAGGAAACAAAAGAGAGTTATCATCAGCGATAACGACGTAGGGGTTAGAAAATAAAAACGAATAAATAGTTTCAGTTAGGATAATTCCCTAATATAATTATAATTAGGTGTGCAATCTGCCAATCTGTACCAAATCTAAATGATTTTTCAATTATAAGATTCCTTTATAATTTGATATCCTGCATACCATAAATGTGTTTTTCTGAATAAATCCATTTTACCTATTTTCCTTGTAAATCTTTCCTTCCTACGAGTAAATCCTAAGAACCATTTCTTTCCAGATATCTATTCCATAACTTTTGTAACCAGCCCTGGATGTATTTCTAAACGCCCGAGAAAAGGAGTCTGGTAAAAATTAGTTGAATTTTCAACTTGGCGCCCAACATTTACTTAATTACTCTGCCAATAATTAGCTACCGGCTACAATTGGCGCCCAACGTGGGGCATGTTTTGGAAACAAAAAGGTTATATTTCTGAGTAAAATCAAATATCAAAATGCCACGTACTCGTAACGAAGGAAAGATAGTAGAATCCGCAGCAATGGCTGATGAGGATATAATTACACATGAGGCAATACCTCGTGAACATAGTTCCGGCGACGAAGGTTCTTCAGTTGTAGCTAAAGAAAATAGTACTGTAGCTTCTTTAGTTTCTTCTTTTAATAATTTTTGTACGGAAGTGCGTCATGAGTTGCGACAGTTAACCGCTCAACATCGCGAAACCCGTGAAAAGTTAGAGTCCACCGAAGAAAAAATACAACAAAGAATAGATGATCTTGTAATCAGGGGAAATTCCTCTGAAATCCCACCTTGTAACCTCGAAAATCAAGGTGAAATTAACGTCATACCTGAGTCCTCGCAATCGCGAAATTTAACTGATTTCCCATTACCTGTGTTAGCTAATTTGGCTAGGAGTAATCCACCCGTATTTACAAACAAGGATAATTTATTTCCTGCAGAGTTTATTAATGAGCTAAATGATTGGTTCGAGAAATGGGGAATAAAGGGAGATGCCCGATTATCTGAAATAAAGACGCGAAATAATATTTTCGGTACTAGCGTCAAACTTTGGTTCGGAGTTGTCAAATCAAGAATTAGAACTTACGAAGATTTCGTAAGAGAATTTCTACGTACTTATTGGAATGAGGCAATTCGTTTACGCCGAAAAACGGAATGGTTGAATCGCAGGTTAGATTCCAGAGCGAACTTGTCTTTTACCGAGTATTTTTATGACCAGGTTCATCGGGCTCTTCAAATTGATAGTCACATGACTACATTCGAAATAAATTACAACGTTATCAGACAATTTCCTTTCGAAGTCGTACAGTCATTAATCGGAAGTGTAGATTGTGAAAAAACGGATTCAATTATTCAACGGTTGAGTGTTATGGAACATCCAATGTACCTTGATCACCCCACTCATCAGGTGAGCACACCTACTCGGGCATCCCAAAATCAAAAAACGGGATATACTCAGGATAGGGATAATGTAAATTCTCATCAGCGTCAGAATCAAAATTATAACACGCAGAATCAAAATTATAACACGCAGAATCAGAATGCGCAATGGCAGAATTCAAATCAGCGATGGCAGAATCAGAATACGCAATGGCAAAACTCGAGTCCGCGATGGCAAACTCAAAATACGCAATGGCAAAATTCTAATTCGCGTTGGCAGAATCAAAATACGGGGGGGCAAAGTCAAAGTCCGCGTTGGCAAAATCAAAATACGGGAGGACAAAATCAGAATTCGCGGTGGCAGAATCCAAACTCTCAGTCTCAAGTTCAGGACTCATCCCGGGTTCAAGTCAATTCTTTAAATTCTCCTAACTCCAGTTCACAAAATCAAAGTTCGCGATGGCAGAATCAGAACGCTTCACCACCACCCCAGGAGGCTGAACGCGCTCCAACCAGGTCTTCGAATGAAAATTCGAGTGATTCTTTAAACCGGCGTCGGGTCTAGATCACTCCGCATTTGATCTAGACCCCAATCGAGTCGTACGAACCATAATGCAGGAGGTTATGGATGAGGTGAATCCTGCACCTGTAGCTCACGAAAGTCAGACAAATTTAATCGGATGTCCACGGTTGAATATTATCGCGGAAAAAATCTCGGTTCAGGCACTGTTAGACACCGGAAGTCAGATCACATGTGTATCCGAAAAATTATTTGGGATGATAAAGAAAATTCACAAAATTCCCATTTTGCCCGTTCAAAATATGAAAGTTTATGGGGCATTTTTTCACAAGTCTCCCACAGTTAAGCAAGAAATTATGATAAAAATTCAGATAGATTCATTAGAAATAGAAACCGTCTGTTTTGTGCTACCCTTAGCTCATGAGGATTTAATTATTGGTATCGATTGGATGCACAATAACCGCGTAGGTTTCGATAGCGAATCGCAATCGATAAAGATAAATGGAATCACCTTAACAGAATCTTTCTTTAATTGGAAAGCTAGACCTCATCCGTCAGGGAGTCATGAATTAGAAATAATTACCCTCGAAGAAGTTCCTAAAAGTCTAATATCGGGCATAAATCAAATTATGGAAGAGGATTCCGATATTCAGAATGACGATTTGTTCGAAAACCTCGTCTCACCGGGAGACATACCCGTACCAGTTGAATCGTCAGTCCAACCTCAAATAGAGGAGATGATAACAAAAATAGATTTCTTAAGTGAAACCGAAAAAAGTGATCTTACGCGAATTCTTCTACAAAATTCACAAGCTTTCAGCAATAAACCCGGATGTGTTCAAGAATACGCACATCGAATTCATTTAACGACGGAGGATCCTATCACGGGTCCGGTATATTCAATTCCTCATTCGCGACGGAAAGCAGTCAGTGATGAAATTAACCGAATGCTAGAGACCGGTATCATTGAACGAAGCAGTTCACCTTATTTAAATCCAATTACCCCGGTTATTAAAAAAGATGGGACAGTGCGCATCTGCCTAGATGCTAGGAAATTAAATTCATACATGGAGGCTGACCATGAGAGACCCCCACCAGTAGATGATCTTATTCAAAAATACGATAATGTCAAATTTATTACGTCAACTGACTTTACAAACGGTTACTGGCAGGTACCCCTTGCTATCGAGTCACGACCTTATACTGCTTTCTTACATGATTCTTCTCTTTACCAATTCTGTCGTGTTCCCTTCGGAATTAAAACCGCGAGCAGCGGATTCATACGGGCCGTTAACCTAGCTTTCGGTAACGATTTGGCTGAATTTACTACCGTCTACGTTGACGATCTTTTAATAACCTCTCGAACTTTTCCAGAACATCTAGATCACCTTGATCAGGTGCTTAAGAAAATAATTCATTGTGGGTTTACGCTCAAATTATCCAAAACATTTCTCTGTCGCAAAGAAATAACTTTTCTAGGGTACATTCTAACCACCACGGGGGTGAAGATTGATCCTGATCGAATACAAACGATACAAAATTTCCCTCCACCGAGAAACTTAAAACAATTACAGAAATTCTTTGGTATCTGTAATTATTACCGTCGTTTTATCGCAAAATATGCAAACTTTACGGATCCTTTCCGAAACCTTCTGAGTCCCAAAAATAAATGGACGTGGACTTCTGATCATGATACCGCGTTCGAAAATTTAAAACATAACTTTCTTAAATCTGTGGTGTTAAGTCACTACTCACTCGATCAGAGATTTTATGTACAAACAGACGCCAGTCTGATGGGGATTAGTGCAATTCTTTATCAATTTGATCATGAAGATAACGCGCGAATTATTTCCCTTGTTAGTCGTTGTTTGAATTCGGCTGAAAAGAATTATTCAATTACTGAGCTCGAGTTGCTAGCTATAGTTTTCGCGGCCACCAAATTTCGAAATTACTTATTAGGAAGGGCTTTTACGATTATCACAGATCACAAAGCCTTATCATTCTTAATGAAAGCAAAATTCCATAATAGTCGGATAACTAGATGGACGATTTTCCTACAGGAATACGACTTCGAAATATACCATTGCCAAGGCCGCGATAATCTAGTCGCGGATCTATTTAGTCGAAATCCACTAAATGATAACAAAATCCAAATCGAAACTCAACAAAGAGATACAGTCTATATTTCTCCGATAGAATTAGGACTCAGACGCGAGTTAAAAAATGATATCAAAAATATAGAACAACTTCAGATTAGAGATCTGAAATATTATGAAATAATTCGGCAATTCAAAAACGATCCGGGTTATACGAATCCACAATACAAACTCATCAACAATATTCTTTGCAAAAATACGCGAAACGATCTGTCGTGGAGGGTTTGCATTCCACGCCCCATGATTAAGAAAATCATTGAGTATGCTCACCGAATCACTGGACATTCAGGTGGTCAGAAATGCATAGCATATGTTGATCAATTCTTTATTTGGTCAGGTTATCAACGAGACATTAGAAAATACGTTGCCTCGTGTGATCTTTGTCAACGGACAAAACCAAATAACCTAGCAATCGGTATTCAAACTTCTAGTTACATTCCTACAAACATAAATGAAATTATCGCAGTAGACCTTTATGGTCCACTACCGGTATCTGCGGGTGGAGTTCGATACCTGTTCGTCACAATAGACTTGTTCTCAAAATTCGTAGTATTATATCCTATTAAGAAAGCAAACGCTAACACATGTGTGAGAAAGTTACGGGACGATTATTTTAAAAATGTCGGAATACCCAAAAGGATCTTATCTGATAATGGCACACAATTCACTTCCTTAACCTGGGAAAAATTCGGAAGAGATAACGATATTAGACTTTTACTTTCTCCGGTGCGACATCCGCAAAGCAATCCTACCGAACGCATTATGCGAGAACTTGGGCGGTATTTTCGCACTTACTGTAGTTTGAGACACACTAGTTGGGCAAGTATAGTTCCCCAGATACAAAGGTGGATTAACGTAACGACTCATGATAGCACAAAATTCACCCCATATGAAGCTCACTTCGGTCAGAAACCTGACAGTGAGATCAGAAAATTGTTAAAGATTCCTTGGGATTCAGAGATTTCTCAGGATATGCAAATCCGTTTAATTTACGAAAATTTGACGCGGAGTGCCGCAAAACGAAATAAGATCAAAGGGGAAGTGACACCCTTAGAAATAGGTGATCAGGTTTTGGTTACAGCATTAAGAACCTCCGCCGTTAATAAGCAAAAAATAGACAAATTTTTTCACTTATATGAAGGGCCGTATACCATTACCAACAAGCCCCATGCTAACGCATATGAGCTTACAGATATCAATAGGTCTAGTCGAGTCAAAGGGATTTACCACAGGAATAACCTGCGCAAATATAAAGAACATTAGAATTAGATATAAGGTATTAGCTTGTAAGTTTAAAAAAAAAAAAAAATATTTTCTTGAACATAAGGAAAGGAATGTATTAAAATTCACGGGACGGCACTGGGCCAAGCGCGGAAAAGAAATGGGGAGGAGTCAGCGAAGAAACAAAAGCTAACTCGTCCGAGTGGACACAAGACGGTCTTGCTTGAAAGGGCAATGACCCTAATACACATGGCAATAATGAAACTCAAAATGACCCGTGATCATCATGCCATGGAAAACCAAAAGACGATCATACGAAGCCCTATATAAAGCGCTGCAAATTAGCGAGGCGTCACTTGATAAACTGAATTCTTGAGGAGTGAAATAAAAATAAGTGTCAGCATGAAAAATCAAGCAACGAACTGTTACTATCCGGGGACTCGTGAAGTTGGGACTCAGACCGGCCAGGAAGGCATTTTCTTGCAAGCGATTCCCGGGTATGCATCCCGAAAACTCATCACCCCTGGGAAATGGGTTACAGCGATGGGAAAATTTGCACTCGGACGGGGACTACAAACTCCCCGTCCAAGCGTACGGCATCATGGTAGCCAGACAAGCGAGGAATCGAAAGACATCTCTCAAACCAGCATCCCATGGAGATTGATTCCTCTAGACTTACCAGAAATAACATACGAGCGCAAAGCATATCAGAACTACCCACGCCCGGAAGAAAGCTGGTGGAGAGGCAGCAGTCCGTACATAGGAATGGAGGATAATGTGCCGGGAATGGGTGAGTTCATGGAATATTTGGAGGATTATAACGACAACAAGGAAGCCACGACGCAACCACCAATTTTCTCGACCTCTAATAAACCAGAAACAAACCTGCTTGAGGAGTTGATCCAAGCCTCATACAGCTTGCCAAACGTAATAACGCCATTCCCGCCCTCCCTTTTCGAGTCTTCCCCAAACCCCTGTCCCGAAGAAACCAAAGAGAGCCCCGTCCTCCCACAAATTTTCCCCAAATCTCCCCTTAAAAAACCAGCCCCGATCATTGTGTCGATTGATCTTGATAAGATAGTGCCCCGAAAACTTACCACAGAACAATTAAAAATGCTAGGGGATCTGTTTTAAAAAAAAAAAAAATGTGTCAAGACCGAGTGATAAACTGTGCAAAATTGAAAAAAAATATACATTCCTTTCATACAATGTAAATACTAATTATAAAAAAAAAATATATAGCCTTAGTCAGTTTTTGTAAAAAGAAAAAAAAAATATATATAATTTCAGTTTTTGTAAAAAAAAAAAAAAAAAAAAAAAAATATTTGTTAAATACAATATCTTATATAATAATCATATAACGGTACACCATGTTTTTGTTAAAAAATAAATATGTCAAAATGCATCGCAACGAAAATATAATTTGTGTTAAAAAAAAAAAAAAAAAATAATAATATATTGCCAATACCTCTCCCCATTTAGACCTATTTATTGGGGGGGCATTGTAACATGGTGTACAAGAACCCCACCAATATAGACCCTAAGATTTATAAATTAATAAGAAAAATAGAATAATATAATAGAATATAAAATAATAATCAATATTCAAAGGAATACCAGCCCCAAAACTAACTCACAGTAACATGTGAGCTGACGTCACAGCGCGGCGTTATCAATTGTCTGAAAGTAGGGTGCAAGTAGGCGCGGCAAATATAAATATGTATAAAATAATAGATAAAAGAAATTCATTTAAGGGATTAATCACCAGAGGGTGAATTTAGAGGGAAAGATTCCCATAGTAAAAAGAAACTCAGATTCAGTTAAAAGCAGATAGATTTGAGGCAAAAGGCGCCTCCATATCCCTGAAGGACATTTTTGTGGTTAAAGTTGCTGGCATCGCGGAGAAGACTTCGGTCCCTCTGCCTGTCCAGATCTTAAACCTTATTCCCCTTTTACCCGTTGAAGTTGCTGGCATCGCGGAGAAGACCTCGGTCCCTCTGCCTGTCCAGATCTTTAACCTTCAAATCTTTTCCCCGTTGAAGTTGCTGGCATCGCGGAGAAAACTTCGGTTCCTCTGCCTGTCCAGATCTTTAACCTTAGAATCTTTTGTCCCTGTTGAAGTTGCTGGCATCGCGGAGAAGACTTCGGTCCCTCTGCCTGTCCAGATCTTCAATCGTAAAATCCTGCATAATTAAAGTTGCTGGCATCGCGGAGAAAACTTCGGTTCCTCTGCCTGTCCAGATCTTTAATTTCCCCTTATCCTGGTTCGCATGTCGGCATCGCGGAGAAGACTTCGGTCCCTCTGCCTGTCCGGAGCTATAACCGCTCTTTCCTCATATTTAAAGGTTTGCCTTTTTAAATAAGGTGTTGTTCCCTTAACTTCCCTTGTACCCCCATTCCTTATCTAAAACTGAAGGTTGCATTCAATTCCCTTTGGCGAACATTGAGGTTCGATTAAATTCCCTCCTTGTTCATAGATTTTGGGATATGGAAGTCTGATCGTAGAATAGCAAGAATAGATAAAAGAAATAAATAGAATAATCCTAGGGTCAGGATACTTTAGAATAGAAAGAAAAAAGAATTAATTAGGGTTGTCAATATAAGACAACGTAGGAGAATATAACAGAAAAAAGAATTAATTAGGGTTGTCAATATAGGACAACGTAGGAAAATATAAAAGAAAAAGAATTGATTGAGGTTGTCAACATTTGTGATAACATAAGGTTAGGAAACAAAAGAGAGTTATCATCAGCGATAACGACGTAGGGGTTAGAAAATAAAAACGAATAAATAGTTTCAGTTAGGATAATTCCCTAATATAATTATAATTAGGTGTGCAATCTGCCAATCTGTACCAAATCTAAATGATTTTTCAATTATAAGATTCCTTTATAATTTGATATCCTGCATACCATAAATGTGTTTTTCTGAATAAATCCATTTTACCTATTTTCCTTGTAAATCTTTCCTTCCTACGAGTAAATCCTAAGAACCATTTCTTTCCAGATATCTATTCCATAACTTTTGTAACCAGCCCTGGATGTATTTCTAAACGCCCGAGAAAAGGAGTCTGGTAAAAATTAGTTGAATTTTCAACTTGGCGCCCAACATTTACTTAATTACTCTGCCAATAATTAGCTACCGGCTACAATACCTGAAGAGGACTTTTGCCCTTCTCACGAGGACCGTTCCTGCTAACACATACTTCACAAGACCTACACCAATCCTCCACGTCAGAACGACAGCGGGCCCAAAAATACCTCTCCCTAATTCGACCCAAAGTCTTATTCGAGGCAAAATGTCCTCCCGATGGAATATCATGATGCTCTGCTAAAATTTCGGGAATCTTCTTTCTGGGAACCAGAATCTGCCACCTTATTTCCCTTGCGTCAGGAGATTCCCACTTTCTAAATAATGCTCCATCAACAAGATGAATGGAATCGAACTGTGTCCAGTACACTTTGAGCATGGGGCTTTCCGAGGAGATAAACTGCCATTCCGGCCTAGTCCCCGACTCCTTCCAAGTTTTAACCGTCTGGAGGACTACATCTTCACCCTGTGCCACCACCCAGTCCTCGAGTGGGGTCTGGAAAGAAATAACTCGGACCTCTAAGTCTGATTCCGTAGATCTTTGCATCCTTAAACACTGCCTACAATCCACACAATTGGAACTAGGTCTACGAGATAACGCATCCGCGTTCAGATGGAGAAGACCTGCCCGATGTTGAATTTCGAAGTCGTACTGAGCTAACTTCTCAAGCCACCTAGCTACCTGACCCTCTGGTGATTTAAAGGAAAGTAACCACCGCAAAGACGCGTGGTCGGTACGAATCAAAAACTTCCGTCCGTACAAATAATGATGAAAATGTGAAATAGACTCAACTATCGCAAGGAGTTCCCGCCTAGTCACACAGTACTTCCTCTCAGTCTTACTCAAGACTCTACTATAATAGCTAACCACCCGTTCGCTATCATCTTGGAGCTGAGACAGAACTCCCCCTATTCCTGTGAGAGATGCGTCCGTGTCTAGAATAAATTGGGAATCTGCGACAGGATACGCTAAGATGGGAGAAGTAGTTAAACAGCGCTTCAACTGCTCAAAAGCTACCTCGCAGTCAGAGGACCATTCGAACAAAGTCTTTTCTCCTGGTAGTTGATGAAGAGGTCCAGCGATAGCAGCAAAGTCTTTGATAAACCTACGATAGTAAGTACAGAGTCCCACAAAACTTCTAACCTCCTGTTTGCTAGACGGTCGTGGCCAATTGCTAACCCTATCAATCTTTCCAGGATCAGTTTTAATCCCCTCCGAAGAAACTATTTGTCCAAGAAAACTAACCTCTCTCTGGAAAAAGTTGCACTTTTTGGGACTCATCAATAAACCTGCTTCGGCCAGACGAGTGAAAACCTGCCTTAGATTATCCATCTCCTCCTCAAAGCTCCTGGCGTAAATAATAATGTCGTCGAGGTAAACCAAACAAATCTTCCCTACTAATCCTAGAAGAACTTTCTCGATGGTTCTTTCGAAAGTGGCGGGAGCATTGCATAACCCGAACGGCATGACGTTGAACTCCCAGAGGCCTCCTAGGCCGGTTACAAATGCAGTCTTTCCCCTATCTTTAGGATCCATCTCGATCTGCCAATAGCCACTTTGAAGATCTATCGTGGAAAACCATTGGGAACCTACCAGAAGATCTAACGTCTCCTGAATCCGAGGAAGCGGGTAGGAATCCTTCTTTGTCACCCCATTGAGTTTCCTATAATCTACGCAGAACCTTTTAGAGCCATCCTTCTTGTTAACCAACACTATAGGGGAAGCCCATGGACTAACCGAGGATTGAATGACGTCACTTTCTCTCATGTTTTTTAACAACTCTTCTACTTCTCCGCGAACATGCAAAGGAAGCCTTCTGGAGGCCTGTTTAATCGGAAGATTTCCTCCCACATCAATGGTGTGCTGCGCTAGACAGCAACGCCCCTTATCCGAAGAAGTCCTAGCGGAGGTTCCCTGAAACTCCGACATTAACCCAGCGAACCTATGACTCTGAGAAGCCTCCAAATGCTGCGAAGATCTACTGAACAATTCTTCTAAATGAGCCGGAACCCTTACCGGATCCTGGTCACTACTCCCAGGGTTTCTATCATCACCCAGCCCACGTATAAACAAAGAGGATCCCTGAACTGCAGCTGGTGATCGCAGATAGCGAGAGGAGGACAAACTAATCCGGTTGCACCCTGCATGAAGAGTGTTATCTACGGTGGAAATTATACATCCGTGGGCTGTGAGGAAATCTATCCCTAAAATTCCTTCATCCTCTATATCGGCCACTAAAACTTCGTGAGTAGTTCTGACTGTGTCTTTTCCACTTCCTATAACTATTTTGACAAAGATTTTCCCTAACACCGGTGTTGTCTCTCCCGTGGCTGCACGCAGACAAGAAGCAACCGGCCCTTCCTTGAAAGATCTAACCGAATCGGCTCTTACAACTGAAACGGAGGCACCTGTATCGACTACCCACAGACAATCTACACCGTCTACAACACCGCGGGCGTACAGTCCCGAATTCCGGTGGGTCCTAACAACAAACTGAGACCCTGAAAAATTGCCGAGATTCCGGAAGTCCGGTAATTTCTGCCCGACGAAACTACCGCTGACTAGTTTTTTGGAGGTTTTGTGGGCCAGTTCGACCCAGAAGAAGCAGCTGCTGAAGATGGGGAGGCTCCCGACTGATCAGCCCTTTCCAGCCTATTCGAATCCGTTGCCTTTGCCTCGTCATCCCGCCTCCAGGACCTTCCTTTCGATTGGTAATTACCTCCTCGGGAACTGTACGAACGATTCCTTAACGCAAAACAATGATTTGCGTCGTGACCTGTTCTCTTACAAAATAAAGATTTAAGATTCCGCGAGTTCGTCTCTGATCTATCTTTTCCCTCCCAGGTTTTATTACTATCTGAGAGGCGTTTAGAAGAGGAATTCCTTCCCTCTGAAGAATTGGAAGCGTCGATTCGCCGAACCCTTTCGCTCCCGAAGTCAAGCTTGTTTACTGCTTCCAATTTCAAGCCCTTGATTATCGCCTGGTGAAGAGATGACGGAGTGACCAGCCTCAGCTGATGCCTAACGTCGACGTCCCTGATGGCATTAATGAACTTTGCGCAAGCGATTTGATCCCTCCCCTTATCCGAGCAATCGGGCAGAGCTAAACGCGCCAACCTATCGACGTCGTGACCCAAAGTGGCGAGGTCTTCGGTCCGTCCCTGACGACGATTCTCAAATTGTGTGAAATGAAGCTTAACCATATGTTCTTCCCCAAACCGGAGTTTTAGAGCAGACGCTATCTTATCAAAATTTTGCATGTCCTCATCGGACAGAGAACTCAACACGGTCAGTGCCGTACCTCTTAACGCTGCCATTAATGCTGCGGCTTTCTGGCAGGATCCCCAGCCGTTCGACCGAGAGATCATGCTAAATTGTTTTTCGTAAATGGTCCATGACGTGGATCCATCGTACGTATTAGGCCTAATATTTGAGTTTTTGAACTCGTGAACTACGGGGTCTACACTCGGTATAACGTTTGGTTCCCCGGCATTTTCTAGCGTAAAGCGACGATCTACTGATAGAAATGATGAATTTCCTACATCACCTCGACCGGAAGCAAACCTGAGCGGAGTTGATTCGCGAGCCTGAGGAGGAGGTGTCGCGGGAACAATCGCAGGAGCAGGATCCGGGACTCTCTGCAGGTTCTGAAGGACCGCCACTAGCACCTCCTGGATCCTTGCCGACTGCCGAAGAAGCTCCTGCAGCAACACGTCCGTTTGACTCTGCGCCGGTGCGGGTTCATCTTCTTGTTCTCCGGCTCTTCCCCGTCGTGCGTTTCTTGTCTTCGGCATTTTTTTGCTTTTTTAAATCACTTTTTTTTCAAATTAAATTAAACTTTCCAGTGAAGGAAAACGATCACTATACCGAATCCCACTTCTGACGCTAATGTAACTCAGGGGCGGTCGAGCGGTTAATAAAGGAACGAAATTAATAGATTAAAGATCAATGTGTGGATTCCCGTAGTGAATGGGCACACGGTCAACGACAATAATAATGAGCAATAAATAAAGGCAAATGCCGAAATGTATGATTAAAATGCAAATAGATGAACAAGCAAAATCCAAAGAAATGAAAGTATTAAATGCTTGGAATTAAAGGCTTGAAATAAATATTAGGGAAAAATTCTGTATTCTTTAAATGCGGGTGATCGTCAGAAGTCAGGCTTCAGACTGACGATCGGAGTTGTTGACAAAACGAATATCGGAATCAAGAACAAAATTGTGGCAAATAGTTGAATATAATATGGGGGTAGGTTTAGGAGGCGGATATAAATCAAAGGGCATAGCCCGCAAATATAACAATATATATATTTTTTTTAAACATTTGTCATCCTATTGTTGTAGTACAAAGTTTTTTAAGCTATTTAACATATTTTTTTAAATATTTCTTACAAATATACTTGTGTAAAAAAAAAGGTGATAAAATTAAAAAAGGTGACAAAATTGTTTAACGATAATTGAATGTAGTTGAATTCCATCTTGTGGTACTGGCCTCCAAGGTATTTCAGCTCCAATTGCCCTCTTAATGCTGCCTCCAGCATTTGGTCGAACAAACTGCTGTCTCCAGCGAAGGTGTCATCCCCCGCAAAGAGTGTGCGAGCCAAGCGGGTAGGCAAATACACGCTGTACTCGTGTTCAACATCCACCACCACCTTAGGTCCAAACGTTGTCTGGACTTTGCGGAGTTCGCTTATTTTGTAACTTTTGTTTACCTCGAATTCGGTCAGTTTTTTTGTTGGGAGAAATTTCTCCAACCTGGCTACTTTGTTCAGTTGCGACAAATCCATTTTTTTAATTTTTGTTTGTGTTAATTGGCTCTGAATCTACTTTTTCACTAACGTTCGACAGTTCTCTTTCGAATTGTTGTGATTGTTGTTTGATTCACTTTTCTCAATGTTCCACAAAAAATTCACTTGACAATGATGAGCTTGGTCGATCACTTGCAAAAGGTGAGTGTGCTGAGCGACTGTGCTTGAATAGTACGCTGTCCAGAAGTGTTCCGATTATATTCTCCAGCCCTTAACCCCTCTATGACAGTTAGAAATCCGTAATTGTTTATAAACAAAGTAACCAACGCTCACGCTAACGCATCGGTGACCCGCCTGGCCGTCGGTTTTTCCCCGGCGGGGTGGAGTACGAGGGATCGAGAGGACCGGTTCGATGACCCCCAAGGTTTCGGTCGAAGCGAGTTCGAACCCACCCGCCGACCCCCCGGAATTTGTTTATTTACAACAACAACGACACCGACGATCGCCCCATGTAAAATGATCCCCTTCGATCGGAAGATTCGACGAAAAAAAATATTTACGAATTCCCTCCATCTCGGCGATAGCGAGGAAGAGAAGGGCCGAGGGGGGGCTGCGGTTCAAAACCGTTGACTCTTTTTTTGAAAAAACTGCCGGCACGTCTCGCAACGGTGAAAACGGAAAAACAAAATGGCGGTCTTACGTCGGTCGCACATCGCGGGCTACCTCGCCAACGGGGGAGGGGAATCGATCGACGGATCGACCGACGCGTTGCGCCTCTCTCGGCGAACGGGTTTGCGTCTCAGCTAGATTGTGGGTGATGAAGGGATTTTCATCCAGAACCCCCCTTGTTCATCTACTATTCGGAATCGCTTCTACAAACTTCTCGACGAAGTTGAATTGGGGCCGGCAAAAATTGCAAAAGTTATTAACAATTTAGTGAAGAAAAAAACAGGGGTTTCGTTTTTTGCGAATATCTCAAAAACTATTGCAAATATCGAAAATCTGAAAAAAGATTCTCAAAGAGGTGGAATTTCCTATAGAAAAGTCTCGCCTCCCGGATCTCCATCGCCATTATTTATTATTTTGATTTCGAGGTGAAAATAGGGCTAAAACGGGTAAAGTGAGATCCTCGCGCGCTGACCGATTAGGCAACTTCAACTATAAAAATCATTTTAACCCATGAAATATGGAAATTGGGAAACGAAAAAATTTACATACCTTATGAACACTTGAATGAACAATAATCCGTTCAGAAAAAAAAATTTCCCCGATTTTTCAATCAGACATACTTTTGTTAATCAATTTTTTTTTACAAGTTACAAGCTAACATAAAAACCGGGAAATTTGTTCAACTTACAAACTTAGATTCTTTCAGTTCCTTGGAGCTATTCTTGAAAGTCTCCAGAAAAGATCCCCGTTGGATAATAGACTGTCGCTGGGTGTGCAAAATTAAAACTCGTCCAGATGGAATGATAGATAAATACAAGGCCAGATTAGTGGCGAAAGGGTATGCACAAAAATATGGTCTCAATTACGAAGAAACATTCAGTCCAGTGGTAAAATTCGACTCCATCAGAATGATCCTGGCAATAGCAGCATCCAAGGAAATGGAACTAGTGCAGTTCGACATCAAAACTGCATTCCTCAATGGGCATCTGGAAGAGGATGTGTCGATGAGGCAACCAGAAGGTTTCAGCGATGGTACGCAAAGAATCTGTAAGCTGAACAGGAGTCTATACGGTCTGAAACAGGCTTCTAGATGCTGGAACATAACCTTCAAAAACTTTTTGAGGGAACATGGTTTGAAGGAAACTTGTTCCGATCCCTGTGTTTTCACAAATGAAGGAATGGAGACAACAATTATATTATGTATATACTGTAGCCGGTAGCTAATTATTGGCAGAGTAATTAAGTAAATGTTGGGCGCCAAGTTGAAAATTCAACTAATTTTTACCAGACTCCTTTTCTCGGGCGTTTAGAAATACATCCAGGGCTGGTTACAAAAGGTATGGAATAGATATCTGGAAAGAAATGGTTCTTAGGATTTACTCGTAGGAAGGAAAGATTTACAAGGAAAATAGGTAAAATGGATTCATTCAGAAAAACACATTTATGGTATGCAGGATATCAAATTATAAAGGAATCTTATAATTGAAAAATTATTTAGATTTGGTATAGATTGGCAGATTATATATCTAATTGTAATTATGCTATGGAAATAGCCTAATTGATATTATTTATTATATTCAGTTTTTTATTTCCTAACCCCTATGTCGTTATCATTATTGATAACTTTCTTTTGTTTCTTAACCTAATGTTGTCACAAATGTTGACAACCCTAATCGATTCTTTTTTCTGTTATGTTCTACTACGTTGTCTTAAATATTGACAACCCTAATTAATCCTTTTTTTCTTTTTATTCTAAGGTATACTAACCCTAAGATTATTCTATTTATTTCTTTTATCTATTCTTGCTATTCTACGATCAGACTTCCATATCCCAAAATCTATGAACAAGGAGGGAATTTAATCGAACCTCAATGTTCGCCAAAGGGAATTGAATGCAACCTTCAGTTTTAGATAAGGAATGGGGGTACAAGGGAAGTTAAGGGAACAACACCTTATTTAAAAAGGCAAACCTTTAAATATGAGGAAAAAGCGGTTATAGCTCCGGACAGGCAGAGGGACCGAGGTCTTCTCCGCGATGCCGACATGCGAACCAGGATAAGGGGAAATCAAAGATCTGGACAGGCAGAGGAACCGAAGTTTTCTCCGCGATGCCAGCAACTTTAATTATGCAGGATTTGACGATTGAAGATCTGGACAGGCAGAGGGACCGAAGTCTTCTCCGCGATCCCAGCAACTTCAACAGGGACAAAAGATTCTAAGGTTAAAGATCTGGACAGGCAGAGGGACCGAAGTCTTCTCCGCGATGCCAGCAACTTCAACGGGTAAAAGGGGATAAGGTTTAAGATCTGGACAGGCAGAGGGACCGAAGTCTTCTCCGCGATGCCAGCAACTTTAACCACAAAAATGACCTTCAGGGATATGGAGGCGCCTTTTGCCTCAAATCTAGCTGCTTTTAACTGAATCTGAATTTCTTTTTACTATGGGAATCTTTCCCTCTAAATTCACCCTCTGGTGATTAATCCCTTAAATGAATTTCTTTTATCTATTATTTTATACATATTTATATTCGCCGCGCCTACTTGCACCCTACTATCAGACAATTGATAACGCCGCGCAGTGACGTCAGCTCACATGTTACTGTGAGTCGTGGGTAGGGGTAGGGGCACCATGTTACAATACATAGACGATGGGTTAATAGCGACTAAGGATAAGAAACTAGCTGGAAAACTTATTAAAAGGTTAGGTGAGCAATTTGAAATTACTTTAAGTAACACTGGACAGTTCTTAGGTTTTCAGATAGATAAACAGACAGATGGTACAATTCTTATGCATCAAACTGGCTACACAAATAAGCTCTTAGACAAATTTAATATGAAGGAAGCTAATTCAGTGGCCATTCCGGCGGACAGGAACCATGAGCTTCACCCGGAGATGCATGAGAACAATCAACCAGCTGGAGATGTCCCATACAGGATGGCTGTAGGGAGTCTCATGTACTTAGCAATAGGAACCAGACCAGATATTAGTTATGCTCTCAGTTTAGTGAGCCAATATTTGTCAAACCCACTGAAGATACATTGGAACGCGGTCAAAAGAATTTTAAAATATCTAAAAGGAACTACTAATTATGGTTTAAAATTTGTTAAGCAAAGTCATTTGTCTCTAATAGGGTATAGCGACTCAGACTACGCTGGTGATACTGCAACCAGGCGATCGACCAGTGGATATATATACAAATTGGGTGATAGCCTGATAGCTTGGAGTTCACAGAGGCAAAAGGTGGTGGCTTTATCAACAACCGAGGCGGAATTTATTGCAGCCGCACAGGCTATAAAGGAATTAGTTTGGTTGGAACGATTGAAAAAGGAAATTGTGGGTGAGATTAACGAAAAACCAAAGTTGTTTTTAGACAATCAAAGTGCTATGCGTTTGTTAAAGAATCCGGAATTTCACAAGCGGTCAAAACATATAGATGTAAAATATCATTTCGCTCGGGAAAAATTCCAAGAGGGATTATTTGAACTTGAGTATATACCTACAAAACAACAGCAAGCCGAGCTGTTGACAAAGCCATTACCAAGAGAGCAGTTTAATGTTCTGCGAAGTAAAATAGGATTAAGTAAATTAAGATAAGCATATTAGTAATAAACCAAAGACTAATCATTGAGAGGGAGTGTTAGAAATCAATGATCATCACAAAGGATGCGCGACTTATCGATGAATCAATGTATCGATAAGCTTCAGGAACAGAATCGACAATTGCGCACACTTCCTGTTAATTATTCTTTCTTGTATCTCAGTCGGTAGAGCATCAGACTTTTTGATTATTAAAATATATCTCTACACGTTTATAATTATTCTATTAAAATATCCAAGCCTATCCTCTTATCATACTGCGTCCAAAATTGCAAAAAGTATAATGAAAATAAATTAAAAAAAAAAGGTAAGTTCGATAACAAGTTCTCCATATTCGTTCTTTGTCTCGATTCTGAATTCACCAGTTGAATTCCTAATTCTAAGCTAGTTGTAAGTTAGTAAAATTGGTTGGCCGCTGTGGATCAGAGTGGGGGCCTATGACTTGAAAATCTTGTAGATTTTATTGGAACCGCCAGCTTCTGCAGGTCAGCTCCTATAAAGTGTACAGATCTTGTGGTCGTTGGTTATGAACTGTGATTCGCAACGAGGGTGAAGAACTCTGTTCTTTGTCTCGATTCTGAATTCACCAGTTGGATTCCTAATTCTGAGCTAGTTGTAAGTTAGTAAAATTAGTTGGCCGCTGTGGATCAGAGTGGGGGCCTATGAAGTATACAGATCTTGTGGTCGTTGGTTATGAACTGTCATTCGCAGCGAGGGTGAAGTATATTATTCTTCGTCTACACAAAAAGTGGAATTATTCTCACTTGTATCCAATGCTCTGACTCAGAGTTTATTAAAGCAACATTAGTTGCATTACACTAGACATGATTGTCAAATCGTTGAATGCTGTGCATTCTCTCATAATTTTTCGAATGAAATCATTCAATAAGCAACTACTTATGTAATAACTGATTTTTCAGAGTTAAAGCAGCTGGCTCTCGCCTCACTTATTCCATGCTGATGTAGAACGTATTCATATTGTCTTGTGCAATAATTCATTTTTCAGGAGAATTGAAATGCATAAATTTTGATAGAAATTGCAAGAAATATAACCCAGGTTGATTGTAAACCTTCGGACGTAACGGTCAATGACGTGTCGTCGTGTATGTATGATTTGCGCTTTGTGCAATTTATTGCATTAGTGTGGTCGCAGTCTCGTTACTGAATGCCTAATTGAAAGTGAAATTCATTGTCTCTCTACTGACATAAATTAATGAGGCTCGAACCTCCGATAGTGAGGCAGTTATGGTTACTCGTTGACAGTTGACGTCTGTGAAATTCAGGCTGAGCCAAAAGTCGTTTGGGGCGTACAGTTTGGGACGCACGATATTTTTATAAGTAGGTCAGTGCGCCATCCAGCGGTCAGTAGGGGTGCATCGTCATTGAGGCCCCTGCTTTGCCGCTTAGTTCGGGGACCCGCGTACGGCGCTTTGGTCACTCGATATGCCCCTTAACGTGGAGATCAAATTCTACTCATTCAAAACTACAGATTCACAATATCAATTATTCTACGCAATAATAACCTAATTCTCCACGGCTACTTCTACGCCCGCAATACTCTCGGAAACGTGACAGAATCAAATACTCATGCTTAGCTAAATTAGCAAATACCACATAGGCAAAATATACAATAGATAATCACATAAGCAAAATACGAGAAATATCACACAAGCAAAATATACGAGAAATATCACAGAAGCAAGATATCAGATTATTACCTCAGAAAAACAGGCTCCGGAGAGCAGAAAAATGGAAGGCGTCAGCCAGTCGCGAATTAACTCATTAGTTACTCAATGCTCAAAAGATGATCTCAAAACAAAATCGATGCGAGAGGCCTTACGCAGAATTCACTCTAATATTACAAAATAACCAGAACCGCACGACGGCAGAGGCTTTCTTGGCCCAACAACCGCGTGGCAAAACGCTAACTTTATGGCCCTCGATCTAATACATTATAGAGTTAATTCGTGGCTTTACATTAGAAAAATAACCCTTACCTCTAAATGGGAGAAAAGAAGCAGACAGAAGATAGCAGAAGATAGAAAGAAAAGCTAGAAGTGAAGGAGAAAGAAATTAACAAAACACTACTGAAGAGACTCTACATTAAATAATACTGGGGGGTAATAGCAAATCGAAGGGGGGGAGCGATACGATAGATGAAGTTGAAGGTCCTGCGTGACGATCGTTGCGACGGTCGAACGTAGAAGAGGACGAATCTCCGATCCGTCAGTCGAAATATCGATGTCAGGTGGGGGTGACATCAGCTCCTGATTGGCGGGTTGAGCCGCTCGTTGCGCTGACTGCGCAGTGAGGCTACTGCTTCAGACTGCACGGACCCCACCGAACGCCAGGTATTTTCCTTGATCGTCGTTGGATGTCACTCGGAGATTCCACCGCCGCCGCAGGGTAGTACTCCGACCGTGGGCTCAAACGTAACCTCCCTAGCCGGAGGGGTTTGGCTGCAGTGCGGCGATCTTCACGCCGGATATCTGCCGGGCTGCACCAGCAGCGTCGTAGGGAGTCACTTGAACTCTCCTCCCGAAATTCTACTACCCCTTGGGGTGAATGGGGGGTCTGGGACCTTTCTGGGGTAACCACGGAGCCATCCTCTGGGTGGATGGTAGTAGGGTGGTTCGGCACCTGGCCGAGAAGTCCGGAAAACGGTAAGTCTTTTATTGTAGATTTTACTCCACGACCCTATACGCCGTCATCAGGGCATCCACGGGATGGTACGAGACGATATTTGGGGACTGTGCACCAGGGGAAAAGTGGTCCCCTGTGATCCCCGGGAAGATACTTTGGCGGTACGAGATAGTTTGACGCCACCCTTCGTCCATTTCTTGTGGCAACTTGGGCTGTGCGTCGGATTTGAACTGCAGTTCCGTCGATGATGCGTTTGGGTCCGTGAGCCGTCCACAGTAGCGTCCGTCGGGATGGTAGTCCCTCGGTGGTCGGGCTCGTCCGCAGATAGGGGGGGGGGGAGGATTCGAAACGATAGAAAAATACACAAAATTAATAATAATATCCTAACTGTCTAAATCTGTCACAATTTGCCGAGAGTATCCCGCCGCACCGATCGTCTTTGCGCAGCATTTTGTACCCCTCGGACGTGCATCCAAAATACAACGTCACAATATATTGTAGCGCGATCTTCGTCCCCCCAAAGGGAGAAAAGGGGACGCGTCACGACGTTACCCTACGGCGCTCTTCCTCAGATCACTTTCCGTATTAATTGATCCTGAACGCAAAACTAAGTCTCAAAAATATCAAAACTACAGACCGTTGGACGCCAGACGCACTTCGCGTCACTGATTATCAAAATTACCAAAACTACCAATTCATACAGGACAAATGCTAAACTCAATAAACGGATCAATTAACTAGTATTCTGAGGCGTTACGACGGATATGCTCGGCTAGTTCACCCGCACGTCAGATGGAGTGGTAGAGGGGCAGGGTCACCATGTTTTATTCCTAAGGTGTTTTAATATCAGCTAGCTAATCGCTAAATAATCAAACACGCAGTCAGGTTTTACAATATGGTGCTGTTTAATGCAAATTTGTCTTGTCAGAGCTCATAACAAAATTAAGTTTACAAAGCACGGCTCTCTGGCCTAAAAGACGCTATACATTCCAAGACTTACGCTACATCAGAGGGAGAGGTACGATACGATAGGAAAAGAGGGCAAGAAAATATAATAGAAGAGGGCAGAAATATAATAGCAAGTGGCAGAAAATATAATAGAAAGAGTCAAATAATATAATAGAAAGAGACCCAATTATTGCGCGGTCAACACTGCATGCGTTGCCTTGCTGCGCACTACTTTACTAAATACGTTTTACGTGGAGATCAAATTCTAATTATTCAAAACTACAAATTCACAATATCAATTATTCTACGCAATCTTACCTAATTCTCCACGGCTACTTCTACGCCCGCAATACTCTCGGAAACGTGACAGAATCAAATACTCATGCTTAACTAAATTAGCAAATATCACACAAGCAAAATACGAGAAATATCACAGAGCAAATTATCAGATTACTACCTCAGAAAAAAGAGCTCCGAAGAGCAGAAAATGGAAGGCGTCAGCCAGTCGCGAATTAACTCATCAATAATTACTCAATACGCAATAGATGATCTCACATAAAATCGATGCGAGGGCCTTATGCAAAATTGCTTACAATACTACAAAAGAACCATAACCGCACGACGGCAGAGGCTTTCTTGGCCCAACAACCGCGTGGCAAAACGCTAACTTTATGGCCCTCGATCTAACAATCAGACATTAGAGTTAATTCGTGGCTTTACATTAGGAAAAAATAAGCCTTACCTCTAACTGGTAGAATAGAAGAAGAAAGAAGATAGCACAGAAAAAGGTTAAGCGAGAAGTTAAGCGAAAAAAAAAGGGGAAAAAGAAGTTAATAAGGCACTACAAAGAAAGATTCGAAATTAAAAAAGACTGGAAGGAATAGCAATCAAAAAGGGGGGGAGCGATACGATATGAAGTTCTAGCAGGTCCTGCGTGACGATCGTGGCGACGGTCGAACGTAGAAGAGGACGAATCTTCGATCCGTCAGGCGGAATATCGATAACAGGTGGGGGTGACGTCAGCTCCTGATTGGCGGGCTGAGCCGCTTGCTGCGCTGACTGCGCAGGGTGGACGATGAGGCTACTGCTTCAGACTGCACGGACCCCGCCGTACGCCAGGTATTTTCGTTTATTGTCGTCGGATGTCACTCGAGGATTCCACCGCCGCCGTAGGGTAGCACTCCGACCGTGGGCCTACTCGAAACCTCCCTAGCCGGAGGGGTTTGGCTGCAGTGCGGCGATCTTCACCACGGATATTCGCCGGGCTGCACCAGCAGTGTCGTAGGGAGTCACCTGGGCTCTCCTCCCGAAATTCTACTACCCCTTGGGGTGAATGGGGTGTCCGGGACCTTTCTGGGGTAACCACGGGTCCAACACGGGGTCCTCAGGGTGGATGGTAGCGGGGTGGTTCGGCACCTGGCCGAGAAGTCCGGAAAACGGGAAGTCTGTTGTTGTAGATTTTACTCCACGACCTTATACGCCGTCATCAGGGCATCCACGGGATGGTACGAGACGATATTTGGGGACTGTGCACCAGGGGAAAAGTGGTCCCCTGTGCTCCCCGAGAAGATACTTGGGCGATACGAGATGGTTCGACGCTACCCTTCGTCCATTTCTTGTGGCAACTTGGGCTGTGCGTCGGATTTGAACTGCAGTTCCGTCGATGATGCGTTTGGGTCCGTGAGCCGTCCACAGTAGCGTCCGCCGGGATGGTAGTCCCTCGGTGGTCGGGCTCGTCCGCAGATAGGGGGGGGGGATTCGAAACGATAGAAAAATACACAAAATTAATAATAATATTCTAACTGCCTAAATCTGTCACAATTTGCCGAGAGTATCCCGCCGCAACGATCGTCTTTGCGCGGCATTTGTACCCCTGTGACGTGCATCCGAAATGCAACGTCACAATATATAAGCAGCGCCTGCGGTTGTGAACTCCGTAAGTTCATCAGATACTTGAGTTTCATCACTACAGTAATTGTCAACATTTCTCTGCATTGATTAAAATGAAGGTGAACCCCATTAATGTAATTAATCTTCTACTCGCCACATTCCAATCGCTCAACTTGGACGAAACTCCGATCAATGACAAAGAGATTGAATTGAAAGAAAACTTTGAGAGTATTTTAGTAGCCTCGATGAACGAATTCGACGGGGTACAAATGACAGTCGAAGATTCCCTCGATTTTCACGAACCATTCAAAGATCCTGATGCACAAATCATAGAAGATGAAATGATGCATACTTTACCTAGCCGGTCTGTCCCACCTACAAGTAAGTGTACGTCGGACGATGAGGAAATAACTTATGATTATAAATTGAGAGCTGTAGAATACTGGAGAAGTGGGAGAACAAAAAATTTGAGCGTTGGTACTGTGAGTCATAGATTTAGAAAAGTGAGATCTGTGACACAATTGAAACGCTGGGCTCATGCATTGAACAGAGGTGGAACCTATCGAGAAAAAGTCGCTAGAATTTGTGACTTTGTACTGGAAAATTTCAAAAATGCAGTCGACGCCGGTTATATCATCCATGATAACGATTTACACAAATGGGCTCTGCAAGCTCAAAAAGAAACAGGTGCTGAACATTTTTGATTCAGAGCTTCAGATCACTGGTTGAAGCGATTTAAGCAGGCACACAGAATCGTATCAAGAAAAATTAATAAAATTGTGACTCGGAAAAGCATTGAAAATGCTAGGTCGTTACAGGCGAAGGCGAATGAATTCGTTGCTGAAGTAAAACATGATATAGCAATTATTGGAGCTGAAAATACATACCATTCCGACCAAAGCGGCTTTCAGTTAGAAATGCATTCTGGAAGAACTTTGGCAGTTGAAGAAGAGAAAAAAGTTGAATGCTTGGTACAGTCAATTGCGTCTACAACCCATAGTTATACGATACAGCCATTAATATCGGCCGATGGGAGACTTTTGTCACCTTTGTTTTTGGTACTAAAAGAACCAAGTGGCAGGTTCGGACCGGTAGTAGAAGAAAATTTATTCAGACCTGAAAATATTCATCCAACAGCATCAAAATCTGGGAAACTTACTTCAGGTATGAATACAAACTTGATCATTTTTGGCGAATATTCCTTCTAAAAATAGCAACTGTTAGCAACAACGATTCGGTGTCGATTGTTTCAGATCACTTCCGGATTTGGTTAAGAGAAGTATATTTTCCAAACGTCGGATCCAACAGTATTCTATTAATTGATTTATGGAGTGGTCATTGCCCAGCTGTGGTAGCAGAAAATACACCCGTGGATAAAAATATCAATTTGAAAATGTTACCAACAGGAACGACAGGGCAAATTCAACCGCTAGATGTGTATGGTTTCAGAATTTGGAAAAATTTCGTCAGACACTTTTCGGACACCTCTATTTTAATGAATCACGATATAAATTTGCATCAACGAAATAACATTATCATGCTACAATCGTTGGTTCATAATCAATTATCGTCTCCTCGTTATATCAATCTTTTCAAATATTCTTGGCATAAAAGTGGTTATATCGATGACAGACCTGAGAAATTTGAGAATCCGGTTGAATTTGGATTCGGAGATTCTTGTGATACACATTGCCAGGTTGAGGGCTGTTCGAACGTTGCTATTATAAGATGCTCGTGGTGCAAAAAATCTCTGTGTTTCAAGCATTTTTTTGACAATTATCATTATTGTACGCAGTTTGAGAATTGATAAAAGATGCTCACAAATTTTCACTGTAGTACATGGTGAAAAGTTACTTTTATTTTATCCAGAATTCCATTTTACGTAACCCAGATTCGAGCCTACTATAATATATTTCGGAAATAATCCTATCAATGCAGGGGAACCCGAATGAGCATGAGGGGTGGTTACCCTCTCTAATATCGCTCTCCGGCGAACATGGAAAACCTCATTGACTTCACTCCACACTTACGAGCGATACATATGTTTTACAAATTCTCGAACATGAATTTGACCATATATCTTGTAATTCAGATCATATCACAGGGGGTGTTCGCGCGTGAATAGGAAGGATGCACGTTGCCTAGATTTGAGTCTAGGACGACATATTCCGAGACGATTCGATCGGCGCAGCGGAACCCGAGTGTGCATAGAGGGGTAGTTACCCCCCCTAATATCGCTTTATGGGGAAAACGCAAAGACATGTCACCTTCAGTTTGTTGTCGCGAACAACATATATTTTTTCCAGATTTTTTGAATCGAAAACAGCCATTTTATAACGGATTTTAGTAATATTAGGGGGTAGTTCACCCCCATGCAATTAGGTCTCGGAGTCGAGCGAGTGACCTTGTTCGTTTCTAACGACGAGCAAATATTTCCGAAAGGTTTCGTTTTCGGGAATGACGTCCTTCTATACGAAACAGTGAATTCGACCGATGTCAGCCCCAACTTTGGAGGTTAGTTTCACCCCCTTAAAGTGCGTATGGGCACGTAAAAAAAAATATGTGTCGCTTAGTTTTTAGTCTACTACAACATATCAAAAAATGGATCAAATCCGTGAGGTACACCTGGGGACCTTTCCTTGTAAGTCTACCTCGCAATTTCAAAAACGTGAAAATTCTTGCGACTCCGGATTAAAATACGTGCGAGAGCTCATTGAATTCCGAATGGCATCTAGAAAAACGTGCAATAGTGTGAAACCCATATACATATAAACAATTACAAAAATTATAAACATTTAAAATTTTCAAAAAACAGGGGTCCATCAGTTTTTTGCAAATTACTGAATAACTATCAATGTTGGAGAAATTTCGGGGAAAAATATTCTAAATGTGGGGGAAGTTTACAAAAAATTCCGACTCTTGGAACTTCATCTTTATTATTAATACTTTTCACGCAATGTGGAAAACAGGGCTCCGCGCGGTGAGCATTTGTTAATTAACTAATTTTTTTAGAATTTCCGTTCACATTCCAAGTCGCATGACTGTCATACAAAAGCTCCTCAAATTATTGCGCTTCTAGAAGACCTCTTGATAACTATCCTTAACGTGGTTATCAACTTGCAGTCTTTTTAATTGGGATAATCTATTTTTTTTCAAATTCATATTCACCTTGTTTGGTGAATAAATAATTTGTTAGAAACAATCGTCGAATGTGTTTATTTCTTTTGTATGCCAGACAAAATATTCTGTCAACCATGAACGAAATCTGGGGTCAATAGTCTTCGGCAATGCAGCTCTTCTCGTACAGGATCCAGGAAAAAGGAAAGGAGTTATGATAAAGTTCAATAGTTGTGTACATTGTATATATGTAATTCTGATTACCAATAAAACGTACATAATTACAAGATGAATTCATTAATCCTAATCCACCCATACACAATGCAAACATAATGTAGGTCGTACATGCATTGGGTTCTTTCAAATACTGCCGAAGGGGAATGATAATACCCCGCACCATGTTGTGCAGCAAAAGTGTCGTCGTACTAAAAATCTATGCCCGTGATCAACCATGTGTGATGCATTGCACTCTGATACCGAATGCAATGTGCTGTTTAGCCGATATACCTAGGTACTCTCTTCAGTCTGTTTTTTACAAATATCCCAACAAACCGACAATTATCAGACAATATTTCTATAGTTGCAATTGTTATTTGATGTCATTAGATCTAATGCGTTTCAATGATCTTGAATTTGGCGGTTACAACATACATGTCTTTAAATGACGGCCCGCTGCATATCATCAACTGCAGCGCTGTTCTTGGCGGTTAGCATTGTTACGTATGTAAACACGCGTGAAAGTCTTCAATTTGAAAGATCGTTTTTGATATAATACAGTGCTAAATACGAGTGGATAGTGAATAAATGGTGATGAAATGTTGCTATAAGGGATGCCAGAATAAATATGGCCAGATATCTGGAATATCTTACTTCAGGTTCCCGGTGAAAAATAGCAATAAGTATGTACCAAATTGTTGTAATTTTGTTATGTCGTTCATTTGTTCATAAGCGATACCATATTCAGCTTCGAAAATTAATAAGGTTCTACTTTTTTGCCACTATCCATTATTAATTATCAGCAATAATCTATATCTTTATGTACGATTTACGAAGGTGCCTCGAATGGATGTTGCGGAGCGGAAATGAAGATTTCTTGGATTTGCCGGAAAAAACGCTTGCGTGGAAACGCATATGTTCCATGCATTTTCCACAACACGCATTCGTTAATGCGGATCGTGGAAAATCAAATCAAAATGCACTTCCTGAAATGCACGAAGTTGTAAGTGAACCAGATCAGGAATTGGCTCTCGGAATACGAGACGTTCCAAATGGAGACGACAGACCCGCTACAATTGAGCCCTCAATTATCGATGTAAAACGCGATAAAATTGATCGTAGTACATTGCAACGCATACCCAAGTGTTTGGTACGAATATTGCACAACTTTTCTGAACTCGCTAATTGAAATTTCGATTATACATAATTTTTTATTTCTTTCTTTTCTATTTTGTATTTCAATTATTTTACGTTATAATATAAAAATAGGCATTGGTTTATCAATTCTTGAGTAATAGCTGTTTGCGTCTACTTGCCCAAATATTGGCAATTCCCCCTGTTAAGCTTTCCAGCTTTCATATTCTCGCACGTGCGGCTTACAAATCCACGGATCTAGCCGAACGCCTGCAAAATATTGAAGAACAATCAAAATACTGGTATAGTTCAACGTGTGACATGGTTCAGATGAAATTCATTATAAGCGCAAGTTTGTGAAATTCTCATCTTCGTTACATACCAAGTAGGTACAGTTTATTCGGTGTAACGACGATTCATATGTATTCAAATCATTTCAATCGTTGCCATCTCTAATTGCAGATAGCACCATTAGATCAAATACTCGACCGACCTACGTGTGATCTACTGCCACCCGACGAGATCACATCCCTGAAAGAAAAATTGAACATTATGACGGAAAAATATCGGTATGAAAGGCGTAAAGCAGCTAAGCGCGGGCCGCGTAAGCTCGTGAGGAAGATCAACGATCGAGAACAGCTGTCACGCGATATGGGAAGATACGTGACGGGTCTTCTTCTGATTTTCATACAGATGCAGTTGCGGAAGAGCAAGTTTACGGCCTGGAGAAAAAATGAAAAAGAATTAGCATTAGCATTTTATTATCGTTCGCGCGAAATTATATAAAGCACTGCTACGTATGGGTTTCAAACTCACATCCGTTCGCTCAATCCAGAAGTGGGTAAATTTGCTCGACATGAAACCCGGCATAGACACCGAAGTGTTCAATAAATTTCGAACTATCGTCGAAACCATGTCACCCAACGAGCGTCAGTGCGTGCTGATGTTCGATGAAATGGCCGTCAAGAAATGGGTGTCATACAACTTACGGGGTGATTTCGTTGAAGGATTCGAAGATCTTGGGGAGTTGGGCAGATCCAGCAACTTAGCTACTCATTCGTTAGTAATTATGGTCCGTGGTCTGATTTATTCGTGGAAAATGCCGGTGGCATATTTTCTATCAGCTAGGCCAGTGGTAGCATCAAAGCTTTCGATTCTCATAAAATCAGTAATCGACGCCTTGCTTTCGATAAAACTAAATATTAGAGCTCTAGTTTGTGACCAGAGCAGGCCAAACCAGAAGGTCTTCAGAGATTTCGGTATAACGATCGATCGTCCTTACATCGTTGTTGATGATCATAAAATTTTTGGATTTTTCGACTGGCCTCACCTGATAACAACTCTTAGAAACACTTTGCTACGACACGACATTCGCATCGGAGAGGGTGTCGTTTCGTGGCAGACTTTAAGAGATCTGTATTACTTAGACTCTTCAGGTTTGGCTCGCTGTGTTCCAAGGCTTTCTGAAAGGCACATTAATCCTGGTCCATTTGATAAAATGAATGTCAATCTCGCGACGCAGACATTCAGCAACAGTGTCGCTGCAGCTTTGTTCACGTTGTCGACTCTGAACACCGATGTAAGTGTTGATAACCTTACATTCGCTCTTGGCAGCTTTTCAAGCACATCAACGATTTGTTTAATACCGTAAATAGTCGTACCCTTAGTGATCCCAATCCGCTGCGTAGGCCACTAGGTTCACAAAATATTCAGGTGGAAGATAAGATACGCGAAGTCCTCGATTGGATAGGCACGTGGACCATGGCTGACGACACTGTTAGAGAACCGCCGACGTTCGCAAATATGAAATTCAGTCTAGCTTCGATTCTACAGCTATGGGGTGACTTGAGTAAAGAAAATATTGCTTACCTGCTGACCGTGCGACTCAACCAAGATCCGGTGGAGAACGTATTTTCCATAATCCGACAACGCGTTTCATATGGGAGTAATCCAACAAGTACCCAATTCTGGCAGAATTTGCAACATGTTGTGAGCAATCGTCTGATGATTCCACCTAAAACAGCGAACTATGAGCCGGATGAAGATGACACTATCATTGTCGATACCGTTACCGACGAGAATGGTAATGCTGTAGATACTTTATCGAGTTGCGAATCCGATATAGTAGGTATTCCTTGCGAAGGTGAAACTTCCACGTGCACGGCAGAGATATCACCTGAAACAGGTGATACTATTGAAAATGTGCTCAGTGACGATTACGATGAGGTAATGGTTGAGGAAATGGTATCAGTCTCCAGCGCAACGTTAGAGGCTAATGCCATTTATTATTTTGCCGGCTATTCTGCACGACAGTGTATTGAAAAAGTTAATTGCGACGAGTGCTCGAAAGTTCTGCTCTCTGATACGCGCCAGGCAACGCATCAACATAAAATGCTGACGTGTCGACAAATGACGACCCTTTGTCTATGGGTAATCTTACCAACATTTCAGAGATTTAGCGGGAGATATGCACCATGCAATTAAATATTTATGTGATAAAGTACCCGATCGTGCAAACGGAATACGGGGTTATAGACAAGGTGCAGGGATTTATCGTCGAGCGAATGCAGCAAACACACGCTTGTTGGTTCGACCGCCCCTGTCGAGAGCACAGGCTTTCCGCTCTTCATAAACTACTGGTATCCAGATTAACACGTAGGTTAAAGTGGTTTTCGGTTGACGAGAAAGAACGGGCAAAACGGTCAAAGAATCTGGCCCGTCAAGGACCGTATTATCGAAAAGATAGCGCCGCTGCAAAGAAATTCAGATTTCAGTGATTCATTTCGAACTTACCCGATAAATAGCTCTAGTCCTCTGATCGCGCCTTAGGTATGTTTTACCTTGTATTGTATATATGTATATTATATCCCATATCGTTCAGTATTTTAAGTTCATTAGTTTCTAGATTTATGTAGTTATAACATCTCGCAATGTGCAGTATAATTATACAGAGCGGTCAACGTGAACTTGCGCACCCAATTTTTGTGCGCAAGCGCGAATTTAAAAAACAGTCAAATTTGTCGGCTGCTAACGTGCCGTACCAACCGCCTCAGAATCCAGCGTCGGCTGTCAGATTGACGATGGCGGATACTCTGAGGTTACGGTTATGTTTTATATTGTGACAGGTGTATGATGCGACACAAAACCAGACTTAAATAATTAGGGCGGCCGCCTAAATTCCGAATAAATATTCATATTGACTGAAACTTCATAATATTATGAGGGCAAGTTATGACAGGTTGAAAACTATACAAATCAAATGATCCTAATGATTAAGCCTAAAATTTGATTAATCAACTGAATAATTATCATCAAGATATTCCTTTACAATATCACAATACAATTTTTGTAAAAAATTAGACTCATCGAAGGAATTAGGACTTTGACGGAGAACTTTGTTCCCTGCGCCAAAGGAGTTCTAACCTCTGGAAGGAATAAGACTTGTGAAAGTTGTTTGGATTCCGATGTAGAGCTATTATCTGAGTCTAATGTTTAATAAATCAATTAATTTATAAGCTAATTCATTTTTTCGATGAAATTTCAACGATAATTCCCAACTGATTACATTGTAATCTAACCTCATGGTTTTGACAGCTAAATCTAAAATCTGAGTGCGTTGGCTATTCTGCGAAACAAATGCCGACAATCGCGCATGCGTAAATGGGGTGCGCAAGTTCACGTTGACCGCTCTGTATATTTATATGTACTTGTATTATTAGAATGCTCGTCACTTCTGGACAGACTGCGTCCAGTACACTTTATATGAGCCATGCACTTACTACATAAGATGCAGTTGTTTATTTAATGTTCTAACGCATCGAAGAAATGTACGATGCTCATTGCCATTCCGATCTCAGGTGACCTGCGAAAGTCTGTTACCTGAATATGAAAAAAAAAAATGAACAAACCAAACTATACCCTTGTATTGAATATCTTACATTCATTCTAGATAAGTCACTAAAAAGAGAATAATAAGAACAATGATAGTAAAAGTAAAAACAATAACGACAACAACAATAATTACAATAACAATGATAACAATAACAACGAAAACCATAATAATGACAATAACAAATATAGTACGAATGGCACTCACTTGTGAATGCAACGCTATTCATGAAAGGTTCATGAGCTCTCGTATCATCATATTTCGCTCGAAATAAGAACAACTGATACCTGAAAACGAATGCAATCGCAATTAAACGAAATATCCCGTAACTCAATAATAATTGATTAACGAAATTTGTACATATCTGGAACACTTCAAAGGATAGCAACACTCACGAAACGTTCGCAAATAATGAGCTTCTGAAATCATTTGCAATTCCATTCTTTTCCGCCGCGGTTAACCTGACAAACCGATTGCATTTCGAATGCGTGTCGTGGCAAATTTTTCATTCAAGGCAATTGATTCAATCCATTTCAAACATTCAATTCTACCTCTTTCTTATTTGAATCGATCATATCTACTTCTCCAAACCATTCGACGGCGCCAGTATAAAGTATGCATATAAAGATATAGATTTCAGGGTATTTCTCTGCTAAAGATTACGGCTAGAAAATTACAGCAATTCGAAGTTGAATACGACTTGATGCTTGTAAGTGTTATTTTAAATAGTGAGTTTACGCAATCTCATGAGTTGGGGCTTCCACAGAGAAGCATCAATCACAGCTGGTCACAAGATGAAAATATTAACCCAATAACAAATTATAAACAAGTCCCAAAATGTTTTACTGTTTCTATTAAACTTTTGCGAGCACCGATATCGCTCTCAAATTAGAGTTTCTTGTACTATATGCAAGTTCATCTGAGGTAGCTTGCTTATTTATTTTAATTCTATTTCCAACACATTATGGCACTTGAAGTGCATGTAAAGAGGCGGAAGACCTCGGCGTTGGTCATCATTGCAGTGACTACTTAATTTCTAGTTACTTTCATCAGGTAGATCTTTTTGCTGTCATCACAATACGGGCATTGAGGTGGTCATTCGCTTGGTTGTTAGCGGCAGCTTCGTGACTGTGTCTACATAAGTAGCCTGTGATTTGCGTAGAGCGATGTTATGTACTTGACTTGCATGGCGCGATTTTGCCATAGAGCATCTGGCACGATTTGCTATAAACATTTTTGTGTTCGTGGTAGTTTGTTTTTGAGTTTCACGAAGGCTTTGCAACGTCGTCCACTTTTGCCTGTAACAACATTAGATCGAAGGGACTTTAGACCTGGGTATTATACCTACATCACTAAGCTTTTATGACTCGATTCTAAGAATTCCCTCATTCAATTTATGCTACGCGTATTGTACCATTTTTGTACAGGTTCAAAAATTTTGTAATAATTGTCCCCATCCCATAAAGCAAGTTTGTTTGAATTTTTTTTTCACATCCGTTCATCTTTCACGTGATTTCAAAACATCAAATCGATGTGCGTTTTTTAATTATTAAAATTTTTTTATAGTGAAACTTCTTTGCGCATAGAGGCATTCATATTTTATTCTTTGATGCATAGAGGAGAGAAAAAGATACTTGGTTATTTCCCAAAAGGAATTTTTCAATCTCGAAAATACTTCGTTTGAAAACCAATACATATTTTAGGCCCGATTCGAAAATGAGTATTTTTCTCTGAATTTTTTTTCAATCTTTTAATGAATTTTATTAAATAAACGTGATTCTTAAGATTTTAATAACATTCAACGCATATTATTTTCATTTTCTGGGAGAAAGCTGTGGTAAAAATTGGATATTCGTATCCAGTTGATGAAAGAGTGGATATCCAACTCAGCGATATCACCAGGTGGGTGAGCGAAAATTTCCGATCAAAAACATGCGGAAATCTTCCGGATTAATGAAATTTTGCTAATCTAATATAATCAGTTAGTCAAAATAATTATGCAAAACTGAATTTTATGCAATGTAACTCGGGCAGGTTATACGAGTTGATGAAGCACCATTGATTTGTTCTCAAGATATGTACATAAATTTCCACTCACCATTGATTCACGATTAGATCGGAAGGATTTCACGGAAGGCATTATGAAATATCTATGGGTACATTTCTGCACTATTTCACGCTATAGTTACGCAGTTGATTCCAAACTGACAGTGTTTTTTGTAGCCGTCTACTTCTGTTACATCGTTTTGTACTGATATCAATTAATAATCTACCGCCGTCCACGGAGATATTTATTCTGAATAAGATGCAGAATCTCCACGATTATTCCGAAACACGTGAAAGTCTACTGCGGTGCGTCGCTCGTTGAATCGGTTACACGAGGCTGACACCTGGCCGCCGCGACAGGTGAAGCGTTGATCTATTTTTCTTCGACTCTTCAGGCTTTACCCATGACTGGATGTAGACAAGTGTTGATCTATTCGTAAAACTAGAGCCGCCCTTGAGCTATCACCATAGTGTCCAGTAGACGTTCCGATACTAGGGCTCAAACGGAGAAAACTTGTCGTCTGTTACATTTCCTGTGCGTTCTCAAACACCCTGTTTGCTGAAAACTTGGTCTAGCATTGTGTATTGTACCTGTTCTTGAATCTAGTGGAATTATACCTGTGGGTTCTTGTTAGGTACTACTCGAATTAGTTTGAATTTCCAGTGCGCGAGGGTAAGGCCGAATGGATTCGAAGCTTTCCCGGAGTACGCCGAGTCCCTTGGCTCGGCCGTCGTGCAGTATCACACCTACGGTCCCACACAAGTCCAACTCACCCACACTGCCGAAGCTACTCGTGCGTGTGGGATCCGCGTATCCAAGCCTCCAAGATACCTAGTAGCGCCTCTCCATGGTGGGCTACGGAACCGTTCTCCCCCTGCCGTCTCAGACGGACCCAAACGCATCATCTACGGAACTGCAGTTCAAATCCGACGCATAACCAAAGTTGCCACAAGAAATGGAGCGTCAACCATCTCGAGTAGTATGTGACAGCTCAGGTGAGACATAACAAATGAAGTCACAGGTGCCAGACCTCCCTCGCCCCTCCCCACCTTGGTCAGTGTCTCGCGACTCGCGCCTCGGTCTTTGGGCGGTATTTATCTTCCGCATTCACTCGTTCAAGATCCAAGATGGCGACCCTATCAATTCTCTCTCTCTCTCTCTTTCTCTCTCTTTCTCTCTCGATTCTGCTTACTCAAAATTCAAGATGGCGTGCCCTATTACAGTTCACATTTCTGAAATTAATGTGAAGGGTGTGTTTCTGTTTTTAAAAAAGCGATTACGATGTATGGGCTTAATCATGTTTATTGTTAAATCTAGCAATACAGAAATCTTATAAAATAATGGAAACAATTGTGTGTTTTTATTACATGGTTATCACAGCTTGTTGAACGTCGGCTATTATATATGCCGAGAACAGTCCCAACAATTCACAGAACACAATATTGAATAAATTATCGCTAAAATCACCACCGAACTGCGTGATGACACGATTCCGGGCGGTCTCCGTTTCCTCACAAATCACCACGGTGATCTGCTGCAGCGTCGGGTTTTTCATCGTCCGACCGACAGTCACCGTTGCGATATGTCGAACTAGGAACTCTTTGCAGCGGTTTACGGGTGCAATCAGGGCCCTGAGTAGACGTAGGCGCTCCCCCACACAGTGCACCATATTTTTCAGCCCCTCGTACGTTACCCTCTGCATGACAATCACAGGGGCGTACGTTTTACGTTTCTTTGCCAGGGGCTCCACTGACTCGGCTTCATCAGGTTGATTTTCAGAGGCTGTCGTAACCTCCGCGGGGGTGTAAAAAGCCACGACCTTAAATCCGTGAGAGCTTGTGAAACGCAACGAGCAGGTGGCGTCTAATTGTACGGTGTCGGTTAGCAAACCAGCTAACCCATCGTTGCACCCGGTGTTCTCGAAGTATGCGTCCAAGCTGTCCAAGCGTTCCACGAGGTTTTTCCAACCATCCTCGCTGAGAGAGACACCCCGGAGTAGTTGTTGACCAATTTTATGACCGGTTCGAACGCCCGGTCGATCCGCAGGCGAAGTCCGATTGTCAGCTTCTTCGTCCACGAGTTGTTCAAGCCGTAAGTTGTTGACAACATGAGATGTCGCTCAGACTTTTTAAGAGCTATGTCGAACGTTTTGAAAATTCTATTGCACCCAGTGTTTGGAGATGTTGTTTTAGGCATTGCCATTGCGGAGGTGTTATTCCGAGAGCTGTCGGCTGGTTACTGGTAGGTGACAAATTTCCTCGCAAGACAAGCGACAAAATTTTGCAAACCTTAGCAGAAACATCCCGCCGCAGTTGTCGTCGTCGTGATCCGCGATCCGCGAGAGAGAAAGAGAGAGAGAGAGAGAATCTAGAGAGCTCGAAGGTTCTCTCGGATACCTTCGCAACTACTCGAGGACCCACGCGGGGCCTCCTCGTTATCGGGGGGTACGCTGTAGGTGCCGGAGTTCTCGGCGATTTGATTACGGACACCGCGAGGAGCTATTCGCGGCATTGTCTACACAACACAGACCGTGTACAGGGCTCATGTTACACCTGGGTGCAACATATACTCTGCATCTCTCTCTCTCTCTCTCTCTCTCAGAACAGTTGATCCGTTGATCCGATTAGTTGATCTGAATAGTCTGCTCCGTTTTTCTGCTTTGTTTTGCGTGCTTTTTGGTGCTTCGTGTGGGCCAGCTTTGGTGGCTGGGTTGTGGGAGTGTGTGCCCTTGTTGTGGTGTAACGTCTTCACTGCGCTTTGGATATATAGCATCTTTTCGTGCTTCTTGTGAGTGCGATTTAACAAGTTGGTTAGGTTGCGTGTGCGGTGTGGTGACTTTGGCGGGACGCAGTTGTTGTTATTGTGCGGTTCGCCGGCTGCTTGTGTTGTGACGGTTCGCAGAGGTTGGTCACTGCTGTTGTTTACATTGCCGTCAGCTGCTGTGTGTCAGTATGCCGAAGCCTTTATGTGTTCTGTGTTACGCGGAGGTAGCTAGTGTTGCCGATGTTGTGGCGTCGGGGGCCGCGTGTGCCCATAATTTTCATATTGCGTGCCTCAAAGCGCGGCTGGTTCTGCGGTCGTCGCGGGAGGTGCCTGGTGCGGTGCGTGAGGTCTGTCCGGTGTGCCGGTCTGATACCGTTGTTGATCAGCTGGCAGTGTCGAAATCTATTAATGACAGGCTTGCGCGTTTGGATTCGGTACCCGATAAGTTGGACACGGTGGTTGCGGAGGTGGGTCGGCTTAATCGTAGAGTCGAGGACTTGGAGGCTAAGGGTGTTGCTGCTGCGCGTGATATGGTGGAGTGCAAGGCTTCGGTGTCTGCTGTTAGCAGGGACTTGGAGGTTGCTACCAGGGATGCTGCTGCTGCGGTGGAGCGTGTGAGGGCTGTTGAGGACAGACTGGCGACGGTGTCCTCGGGTGCTATGTCGCGGGCTGATGAGGCTGCATTGCTGCGTATTGTGTGTAAGGACATGGCGACACAGATTGTTGTTTCAGGGGTGCTTGAGGTCCTCCAGTGGCGCAGAAGACTGCAGGAAGGTGGTGGAGGCGCTTGCTCGTGCTTTGTGCGTTCATCTGCCTGTGTCTGAGGTGGTCAAGGCAGAGCGGATGGGCCGCAGGAGAGATGATGTGCGGGCGGGTAGTGTCCGTGCTATTTTGTTGGAATTGGTCTCGGTGGCCAAGTGTGAGGAGATCATCGCTGCGAAGCGCCAGAAGCCTGACTTGGTGGCCGCTGATATCTCCCCGGACTATCTACGTGGTAGAATTTATGTTAATCGGCGTCAACCGGTTCAGTTGCAGCAGTTGCGGTTGCAGGTCTTGCGCAGGTTCCCTGCTCTTCGGCCGGGTTCCGTTTGGATAGCTGATGCTGCGGTTTTTGTGTGTGGTGCTGCCTCGCCTAGGCCTGTGAGGGTGCTTCCTTCCACGGACCTGTCGCAGCTATCTATTTGACTTTTTGGGGAGGTGGTGCCTGTGCGTGCTGCCCCTGCTCTGTCGGCGGATCCGGTGTTGAGTGCATGTTGCCTTAATGCTCAGTCTTTGCCGTCGCATTTTGTTGAGTTCAGTGACTTTTTCGGTGCGGAGTCTTATCACAGTATCGCGGTTACTGAGACTTGATTTAGTGCTTGTGTTTTGGATGAGCAGGTTGCTTTGCCTTCGTACTCTGTGCTAAGGGTTCATCGCAGGGGTCGACATGGTGGCGGTGTGGCCTTATACTTGCGTAAGGAGTTGTGTGGAAGAATTGTGGTGTCCTCTTCTTCTGGTCCGCGTGATGGTGTTCCAGAGTTCCTTGTTGCTGAAGTATGGGGCGTCTCACGTCCTAAGTTCTTGGTGGCGGTGGTCTATAGGCCGCCGAAGACTGGCTTCTTGTCTCTGTTTGAGGAGGAGTTGGTAGCGTTGCTGTCTGGATATAAGTTTTGCTGCGACTTCAATGCTGATCTTCAGGGGTCTTAACATGATGTGATTTCGAATCACAGGGATTGGATATTGTTCCCCTGCAGCCTACGCATCACACTGCGACGTCCCATACGTGGCTGGATGTCTGTGCGGTTACTGACCTGCGGTCTTTGGTGGCGTGGGGCCAGTCGGCGCAGCCTTTTCTGTCTGGGCATGACCTGGTGTTTGTGTCTTGGAGCTACTTCGTGCCTCGGAGTGCGCCTCGTGCGTTGCGATATCGGCCTTGGGCTGAGGTTGATTGGGATGCTGCGAATGGCATCGTGTCGTCTTTTGATCTTGCGGTGTTGTCTGGGCCATTACCTCTGGACTCGAACCTGGCGATGTTCAACTGTATGCTGGGCGATTTGTTGGAGCAGGTGGTTCCGTTGCGGGAGGTCACCGTGAGGAGGAGGCTGACGCCGTGGATTTCGCTGGAGTTCCGGAGGCTTATGCGTGATCGGGATTTGTGTTTTAGGGCGTTCAAGCGCTCTGGGGTGGCAGCAGTGTATGAGCGGTATCGTGTGTTGCGGAGGGGTGTGAAGGTGCGATTGTGTGAGGCGAGGTCTGCGTTTATTCAGGAGCGGTTTGTTGCGGGGGGTAGTTTGCGGATTTTTTGGAGGGAGTTGGACCGTCTTGGATTGACAAAGGTCTCGCGTTGTGTTTGGTCGACTGACCTATCACTGTGTCGTTTAAATGAGTTTTTTGCATCTGTTTGTATGGGTGAGCCGCTTCCGAAGTTTATGGACTTTGCAGGGCCTATGCGCGGGGCTGGCGAGGGGGTATTGCGCTCATTTGTGCGTGTGGATGGTGAGTGTGTTGCTGCTGCTATCGCTAGAGTGGCTACTCGTGCTTGTGGGCCTGATGGCCTGCCGATACAGGTTTACAAGGCGTTTCGTGCTCCTTTGTTGCCGCTCTTGGTAGAGCTCTTTAATGCGTCATTGTGCTGTGGGGATTTCCCTGCGTTATGGAAGTTCTCTTTAGTCACGCCCTTGCCCAAGGTGCGTAGTCCGGTAGGCTGCTCTGATTTTCGACCGATCTTTTTGCTGTATGCGCTCTCTAAAGTCCTTGAGCGTTTGGTGTTTGACCAGGTCGTTGGCTGGTGTAGGGATGGGGGTTTTTTGGATCCGCGTCAGACGGGTTTTCGCGAGGGGTCGGGGACACAAACTGCTGTTTTGCGTTTCGTGGATGACATTCGTCAGGGGATTGACAGTCGTTCGGTAACTGTGGCTGTGTTTATGGATTTCACGAAGGCTTTTGATTCGGTTGATCATGGGTTGTTGCAGGGAAAGCTCGGTGGTTTTGATTGTTCGCGTGATGTGCTGAGATGGTTTCATTCGTATTTGTTTGGTCGTATGCAGGCGGTTCGGGATGACTGCGGGGGTGTATCTGAGTGGTTGCCGCTTCGTGGTGGTGTACCGCAGGGTAGCGTGTTGGGTCCACTGCTTTTTTCGCTATATATTGATGCCTTGCCGCGTTGCCTGCGTCACTGTCGGTATTTGCTGTATGCTGACGATTTGGTCATCTACCTTTCGTGTCCTCCTGCGTTACTTGGAGGGGCTTTGGCTGAGTTGAATGCTGATATTGTCAGGGTTGTAGAGTGGTGTGCGGCGAATAGGTTGCGTTTGAATGCTGGCAAGACTAAGGCCATGTTTTTTGGGAGCAGCAGATATATTGCTGATATCGCAGGTCGTCAGGACTTGCCGGTGCTCTTGCTTGAGGGGGAACCGATTGAGGTTGTCGCTGAGTTTTCCTATTTCGGGGTTGTGCTGGATTGCACCTCGTCTTGGTCCCGGCAGGTTGCGGGGGTTTTTGGAAGGGCAGCGGCGGCGTTGTACCGCTTGCGTATGTATGATAGTCGCCTTAGTCTTGTGCTCAGGCGTAGACTGGTCGTGGCCTTGGTTTTCCCAGTATTCGACTATTGTGCTGCCGTGCTTTCCAATCTAAGTGATGGTTTGGAGCGAATGCTACGGGTGGCTCTCAATAACTGCGTGCGCTTTCTGTTGCGCGTTCCACGGCGGGAGCATATCTCCGAGCACAGGCGTAGTTTGGGTTGGCTTGAGCCGTGTAATCGTCGGCGTTTTCTCATGGGATGTTTATTTTATAAGGCTTTGTGCTTGGAGATTCCTGGGTTGTTTGGCGATCTGCTGCGTCTTCGCCCTAACCTGGTATCTCGCCATGATCCTACTCGTACGGATACGCTTTGCGTGCCCTCAGCCCGTACTGTCGCCTTTCAGAGGTCTTTCTTGGTCTCTGGCATTGTTTTTTGGAATTCTCTTCCGCCGGAAATTACTGTGGCGAATGATTTTCGGGAGTTTCGCACTCGGTGTTTTCGTTTTTTGCTGGCTGAGGAGGTGCGTGAAGCGGATTCGGTAGGTGCTTTGTATTAGTATAGTCTTTGTAGTTGTAAGTGGTACTTTAATGAGCTTTTTATTTAGTTTTAGTGATCAGTTTAGTTCAGTTTTACTCAGCCATTCCGTTTTCGCTTTTGAATTTTTGTATTTTTTCTAATTTCTCTTTCTATGATTTCTTTGTTTTTGCTTTTCTTTATAAGTTCTCCTCTAAGAGTATTTATTTTGTTTTTCTCAGATTTCTGTTTTTGCTTTTCTGTTACTGTTATGAGCCTTCTGTTTTCGGTTAGTTTTACTTTATTTTTTAATTTTCAGTTTTACTTTCTGTGTGTGTATATATATTTTTGTATTTCTTATTCCAATATTGATTTTTTTGAACTATGTGAACTATGTCTGTAGCTCTTAGGGAGCTTGCTCCAGAGCTAAATAAATCTGCTTTTCTCTCTCTCTCTCTCTTTCTGCAATACTTTGGGCGAAGTATAGGCTTAGAATACTTACCAATACAGGGGGCCACAAGCCGGGGATATTGGGGGATTATCGGGGGATTTAATGCAACAGGGAAATATTCTGGAAATATCCGGGAATTGTATCGCGACTTTTGAATTTCTTTGTGAATTTGTAAATTTACAAAGTGAATTTCTTCGCGGCCATCCTATTATACAAAAAGTACATAGAGGAAGTATCTTCACAGACTATGATGATGCATGCGTGCACTCGTTGCACTAGGTGGGGGTTTCAGCAAACGTGTGATTTTTGGGAAGATATACACGGTCTCGATTTCTGCTGCTAACCCATTGTCACGAACGCCGCGACAATGTCCAAATCTATGGAGAAAATAAGATCTACGGTATTGGGGGTCGCCCGCTTCGCGAGAGCGTGGAATCCGCGGAGACACCCCTATTTGAACGGGGTTTGGCGTCAAAACCTGCGAAATTTGGAAACACCGGCTTTGTTACGCCAGTTGAAAATTGTGTTGTCGAAATGCAGCGACCGGGCAATCGGCCGCATGCACGTCTGGAGGTTGTTTAGGAAATCGAGTGTGTGCCTGGGTGTGGCGGCGAAGATCTTACAACAACGGCGCACAAGACATTTGGCTGTGGTTAGAGAGTTGATCGAGGATTACCGGGCGCACCAGGGTAGGTCCATTTTTATTTTTAATGTTGTCACGGCTCAAGAAACCGTAAAAACCCCTTTGCTCTTTGTTAGAAATTATTCGCGAGGAACAGTTAATGTGGGAGGCTGCGGAAGCGGTGGAGAGGAGCGTGTGCTTGCTTCAATAGCTCTGAACAGACTGTTATTTGCAATAATAACAGCTGACTAGGCAACGTCAGATTGACAGGCGCCCAAGACATCTGACGAAGAGCTTAGGGGTAGCGTCGAGAGGCGGCGACCGACTGCCCGCTGTCAAACCTCATGACGTCGGCCATGACGTCACAACAGCGTGACAGCAGCCCCACGCTTCTGACACTAACCTTTCGGACCATGCGATGCGCTTACGCCGGGATCCTGTGAGAGATTTCCCCCGGCGTAACACTGCCCTCCCCTTCGGAAGAAGAGTCGTCCCGACTCTAAGTCCTCCGGGAAGAGACGCAAACCATGTCCGGTCTCCACATGGGTTGGTGTCACGGAATTTGAGGTTGGCGGGAGGCTGTGGATCCTTTACAGGCGCCATATCCTCGGAGCGAACCGGCATTCGCCTAGAATCTCAGGGAAAACCACAGAAAACCCTGAGCAGAACGCTCGACACCTTAACCTGAGATTACAAACTAGAGCCAGTAGGGCGGACAATAGAAATCTTAGTTATTCTCATTATTTCCATTCCTTAACTTTAAACACGGGCACCAATTTAAAGTTCAATAATCCCCGCGACCTTTGAGCGGAAGGAACGGAAGACTTCCTCAGCGGGAGGTCGAGCATCCAGCACAAGTACGGGAGCGGGAACGGTGAAAAGCGTCCGCTCCCTGAGCCACTCCTCGTGGACCCGATGAAGCGAGGACAGATATCCCAGGGTCAAAACTTCTTCTTCCTTCCGCGCCCGGGAATTCGCCCGCTCAAGAGCAACCTCGGGGGGAAGATGGAGGTAGACGATCAGGTCCACTTTCGTCTCAGGCAAGCGGGACAGGGAATCGTAAGCCTGCTCGAGGATTCGCCCCTGAACTTCCTCAAAGCTGCCCGTGCGTCGGAGATGTTCGACGAAACAACGGGTGCTGTAGATTGATCTCTCCATGACCCTGAACGGGAGCGTCGTGGGCTTTCCATGCTGCCTTAACAAGCAGTTCAGGGCGTGCAGTTGAAACGGGAAAGCATTGCGGGTGAAGTCCTCATACAATCTGGCGAGAAGATTCACGCCGCAGAAGTTCCGGAATTCCTCGACTGGTTCCAGAAGCGTCTGGACCGTTTTCTCGGCCAGAAATTGTTTGACGAAGGAAGACTTTCCTGCTCCAATATTTCCTTCCACGACGATAGTGAACGGACGAGACTCAGAGTTTCCCCGACCGATATCAAGGCCGGTGTCGGGAACCTCTTGGGGAGCCTCGAGCGCCCGGATTTGAAAAGAATCCTGCCCGCCTTCATAAGGCGCAAGTCGATCGACATGCACGACCCGAAATTTGCCACCAGTCGGTTTCCGTATGCGGTAGACTACATCGTTGATTCGATCGACTATCAGAAACGGTCCTTCCCAGTTTCTCTGAAGTTTTGGGCTCCTGCCCTGCATTCTCCTCCGTTGAAACAACCAAACCCTTTTCCCGGGCTCAAAGCGATTATTTCGAACGTCCCTGTCGTATCGTTCCTTGACTCTGTCCGTAGTCAACTTAATTCTTTCCCTGACGAGCTGTTCCACTTCCTCGAGTCTCTGGCGCAGGTCGGAGACGTATTCCGGAACAGAAAGAGGATCGTTTTCCTCTTGAGGAGGACCCCGTAGTAATAGGGACGGGAGTCTCAGCTCTCGTCCGAGCGACAGCATAGCAGGAGTTTCTCCCGTTGTCTCGTGCTTAGCGGACCGATATGCCAAAAGAAATAGTGGAAGGCACTCATCCCAGTTCCGATGATTCTCGTCGACGTAAATCGCGAGATATTGTAGGATAGTGCGATTCAAGCGCTCGACCATGCCGTCCGACTGGGGGTGAAGAGGAGTAGTCCTCGTTTTCTTGATTCCCAAGAGCTTCAACGTCTCTTGGAACAAGGCCGACTCAAAATTGCTGCCCTGATCCGTGTGGACTTCCAACGGGACCCCGTGACGGCAGATAACCTCGTTTACAAGGACTCCGGCGACAGTTTTGGCGGTGAAATCCGGAATTGCGAAGGCCTCTGGCCAACGGGTGAAGCAGTCCACTACAACGAGCGCGTAGCGGTTGCCGGAATTCGTTTTCGGGAGCGGACCCAAAATATCCAGGGCCATGCGCTCTCCCGGGGCTCCTACGTTATAAATTTGCAGGGGACCCTTGCCTCTTCCCCGTGGCCCCTTCCTAGACGTGCAGAGCTCGCAGCAGCTGCACCAGCTTTCAACATCCGCGCGACAATGTGTCCAAAAGAACCGTTCCCGGACTTTGGAGAGGGTCTTATTTGCGGCGAAATGTCCTCCCGAAGGAGCATTATGACACTCCTGGAGTACATGTCGGATCTGGGTCTTCGGGACCAGCAGTTGCCAGAGACTTTCTCGCCGATTCGGAGACTCCCATTTCCGGTATAGGAGATCGCTGTTCAAGAACAAAGAATCCCATTGGGCCCACAGGTTTTTGAGCACGGGGCTGGAAGAAGCGACATCCTGCCAGTCCGGGCGTGTTCCCAGCTTTTTCCAATCAATGATTCTCTTGAGGTCAGCATCACCTTCCTGATGCAACTTCCAGTCCGAGAGATCGTCGGAAAGAGACAGGAGCCTCAATTTAGGCTGCTCACGCTCCTCGTGGCGTGGGCAATGGCGACAGGAATCCGCCAGGCACGGTCTCCGAGAAAGACCGTCAGCATTCCCATGGGCAACCCCGGCGCGATGCTGGATCTCGAAGTCGTATTGACCGAGTCTCTCTATCCATCGAGCAATCTGACCCTCGGGGGATTTGAAGGACAGAAGCCAACGTAGCGAAGCGTGGTCCGTCCGGAGAAGGAATCTCCGCCCGAAGAGGTAATGGTGAAAATGCGCTATGGACTTCACAGCGGCGAGAAGTTCCCGCCGTGTAACGCAGTAATTTCGCTCCGGCCTAGAGAGAACTCGGCTGAAGTAGGCGACGACTCTTTCAACCCCACCAATTTTCTGCGATAAGACTCCTCCGATACCGCACAGGGAGGCATCGGAGTCAACGATGAAGGGCTCATCGGGAATCGGGTAGGCGAGGATGGGAGCAGTGATCAGCCGATTCTTGAGATCCCGGAAAGATTCTTCGCAGGCTGAGTCCCACTCAAACGGAACATTTACCCCCGATAAATGATGGAGGGGGCGTGCGACAGAAGCGAAGTTTTCGACAAATCGGCGATAATAGGTACAGAGTCCGATGAAACTCTGTACCTCTCGCTTGCAAGTGGGACGGGGCCATTCCTTTACCGCCTTCGTCTTGGCCGGGTCTGTCTCGACTCCCTCCGCGGAAACAACGTGCCCAAGAAAATTAACCTCTTTCCTGAACAGATGGCATTTCTTCGGACTCATTTTGAGTCCGGCGAGGCGCAGGCGTTGGAAAACTGCCTTGTGATTCTCCAGATGCTCCTCGAAAGTCTTCGAGAAGATAATGATGTCATCCAAGTAGACAAGGCAGATCTTCGAGGTTAGGTCCTCCAGCGCTTTTTCCATAACCCTTTCGAAGGTTGCCGGAGCGTTGCATAAGCCGAAGGGCATGACTTTGAACTGCCAGAATCCCCCGATTCCGGCATTGAACGCCGTTTTCTCCCTGTCTTCCTCGGCCATCCCAACCTGCCAGTATCCGTTCTGCAGATCTATGGTTGAAAACCAGACCGCTCCCGAAACCGCGTCGAGAAGGTCCTCAATCCGGGGAAGGGGATAGGAATCCTTTTTCGTTATATCGTTGAGTTTACGATAGTCCACGCAGAATCGCTTAGTTCCATCCTTTTTCGAAACTCAAACGATCGGAGAGGCCCACGGACTGGAGGAGGGCTCAATCACCCCATTCTCTCGCATATCGTTGACTAGCTTGAGAACTTCCGTCCGCGAAGCCAAGGGCAGTCTCCGTGCGGCCTGTTTTATCGGGGCCGTACCTCCGACATCTATTTTGTGTAGTGCTAGCGTGCAGTGACCGACATCTCCTGGTCCGCTAGCGAACGCATCTTGGAACTCGCAAAGATGCTCCGTAAAACTCGTTCTCTCCGGCTCCCCCAACTTTTCAGTCGTACGTTGCAGGAGGTCAAGCAAGTACGGAGGGACTTCAGGGAGCTTGCCCTGGGTGATACACGCTGATGATGTCCCTCGCTGGTCAACGGGAAGTCTCCGGACACAGGAACCCGTCCCCCGTGGGTCAACGGCAATAGTTTGCCGGACTCGAGGAACATTCCCTCGCTGGTCAACGGCAGCAGAACGCCGGACTCGGGGAACAATCCCTCGCTGAAGGGGAGCGAAATCCTGCCGCTGGGCCTCGGAAATTTCCTCGATCCGTTTCGGCTGCTTGGGTCGAAGGGCTCGTAGAAGGACGTAGTCCCGCTTCGTCCTGGAACAGAGGAGGAGCGAAGACATCCTCTTCCCCACCGCGGAAAAACGCAGGCGTCTAGTTGATTTCCCGGAACCGCGACTCTTCAAACGACTGGGAAGGAGGGGAATTCTCTCGTCTCCTATAACCAAAATATTATCGCGCGCAGAAATCACGCAGTGGTGGGCTTTTGAAAAGTCGATACCGAGGATCCCGTCATCTTCTATCTCTGCGGCGAGGACCTTGGAAGTCGTCCGGAATGTATCTTCACCAAGGGTAATCAAAGCGTCGCAAGATCCAAGGACCGGCGTAGTATCTCCTGATACCGTCCGAAGGGAAGCAGAAGTCCGTAGGGAAGGAGAGCAGCTCGACCTGGACGGAATATTCAAGAGGTCAGGACGGATCACTGACACTTCAGCGCCTGTGTCGATTACCCAAAGGCAATCGACACCGTTCACGGTGCCGGAGGCGTAAAGTCCGGTCTGCCGAAAACCGCGAACGAGAAAAGGAGTTGAATTAATTGAGGGACTTAGACGATCCGAGGTGTATGACAGCTTATGCCCAGCTAAACTGTCATCCTCTAGTTTTTTCGCTCGTTAGACGGCTGTCCCCCGTTGGACGACGAGGCGGGGAAAGGAGGAGGGTCCCGATCGATACCATTGTTCTCCCTGCGAGAATTCAGAGAAGTCCGGTCGCGCGGGGCCTGGCGCCAGTTCGTAGACCCAGCCGAGGTGGTGCCGGACTGACGACATGCCATGTTGTGAGCACGTGTCCAACAATCCCTGCTCACATGCCCGCTCTTCTTACAGTAAGTGCACCGACGACCTTGAGGGGGAGACTGACGAGGACCGCCGCGGGATTTTGCGCTAGAAGAGAAAAGTTCAGCGCGGAGGTCGGATAGAATTTCCATCTTTAATTGGGCGAAAGAATCCTTTTTGGGAGAAGGATTCTTGGCCGGGGGAGGTGTGTCGACGTTAGTACGTCTGATACGCTTCGAGGCGAAGTCCACCTTATCTATAGCCTCTATCTCAAGCGCTTTTACAATGGTTTCGCGAAGCGTAGCGGGAGCGGCAAGACGAAGAGAGTGACGTAGCTCCGGATCGATAAGCGCATTTATGAAGCGATTCGAGGCCAACTTCTCTCGTGTTTCAGGGGCACATTCTCCCAGAGCGATTCTCGCCAACCGCTCGATATCGTTTCCCAACGATGCGAGGTCCTCTCCCCGGTGCTGGCAGCGCGTCTCAAACTGCGTCAGGTGCAGTTTCGCCAGGTGTTCGTCCCCGAATCTAAGCTTAAGAGCGGAGCGAAGCTTTTGATAGTTAGCCATATCCGTTTCAGAAAGGCTAGTTAGTACGGATACAGCAATGCCGCGAAGGGAGCTAGCTAGCGCACCAGCCCTGGTCGGCGTGTCCCAGGCGTTGTGCCTGGCGATCGTCTCAAACTGACGGTCGTATTCGGCCCAGTTCGAGAGACCGTCAAACGTACTAACCCTGATCTGGTGACGCGCAGTAGGCTGAGGAGGAGTATGCAAAGAGCGAGACGTAGAAGCTGCAGCCCTAGCTTCTACAGGCTTCGCCGCCGCTGGAACCGGCGGAGATCCCTTGGACACCGCTTCCGAGTAGGAACGACGCGAGGGAGCGCGTTCCGTAGTACTCTGCTTCTTCTGTGGAGAGGCAAAAGAGGCCTGTGCCCTAGTGGCACGAGAAGCAGCGGAAGCAGGTCGCTGGGGAGCATCCCCGCTAAAAGAAGGAGTAACAGCAGCAGGGGTGACTACCCTCCTAGGAGCAGCCACACGGCAAGTCCTAGAAATAGGCCTAATGGAGCGTTCAGGAACCCGGGGGGTCTCTAGGCCTCCCGGACTAGCAACTACAGAGCAAGGTGATACTACTCCGCCCGAAGGCGATACTTGAGGAGATCGAGGTGCCGGAGTTGGTCGAGGGGCTCCCTCGTAACAGAAGGACTGCCCTGGAGGCGTCCTAGGGGCAGGAGAGGGGCGCGCAGACCCGGCAGAAATTCCGTGGTCCCGTAAGAGACCCGACATCCCTGTCACTTGCCGCTGCAGACAGGACATCCTCTCCTCCGCAACCTCAGTCCGTCGAAGGATGACTTGAAGAGCCTCCAGGATCCCCGCGGACGGCTCGACCGCCGCAGGAGTAGCAGCAGGAGCGACGGCAGGCGTATCCTCCGCAACAGCCTCGCTACGAAGCCGACCGGCACGACGGTTCTTCTTCAGCACCATTCTTCACACTTTCACTCACGCGCGAATTGCAAATTGAGTAAATCTAAATCCCCAGAAACCACTTCTGACACCAGTGTTACTCCGGATAGACTCGCGGAGAAGAAATAAAGGGTCAGGGGAAATGATTAGGTAAAAGTCTGCTTTATTCAGATTAGTTAGCGTGTGCTTGCTTCAATAGCTCTGAACAGACTGTCATTTGCAATAATAACAGCTGACTAGGCAACGTCAGATTGACAGGCGCCCAAGACATCTGACGAAGAGCTTAGGGGTAGCGTCGAGAGCCGGCGACCGACTGCCCGCTGTCAAACCTCATGACGTCGGCCATGACGTCACAACAGCGTGACAGCAGCCGCACGCTTCTGACACTAACCTTTCGGACCATGCGATGCGCTTACGCCGGGATCCTGTGAGAGATTTCCCCCGGCGTAACAGTATACATGCCCTTGTCCGTTAATTGGAGCTAATTCGGTGTATGCCTCTACGAAATAATTTTCAACTTTCACGCGTTATCAACGGTTTTGACGAAATTTCAACAAAGTTGATATGTGTAATATCATGACATTTCGATTAAAATTACGAATTCATATTGAAATGAAATTAAAAATCTTTAGTCAGTCAAAATAACGAAACATAATACAAGCATGTGAAAATTTTGAGGGACATCAACCGAATAAGTCCCCGTTAATTATAATAATAACCGCTGTAGTCTCACGAGCTATTTTACCCGTCCGCAGATGATGATAATGCTAGGGCAAGGCCAAGCGGCCAACAGCAGCAACAACTGCAAGATTTGGAGGCGGTGCTGGCAGCTCTGGAGGCATCCGAAGGTGATGACGACGATGAAGACGATGCAGCGGGATCATCGCCTGTGCGAAGCGTACAGGATCCCAATAATAACGTCGTTCCTAGCGAAGAAGTCATCGGTGCATCTGAGATTGGTAATATCAGGCCAACTTTGGATAGCCGTGATTCGCAATATAGAGCGCTACTCGAGGCAGGGCCTCTCGCAGTGGTCAGAAACTGTGACATGGGGCCCCATTGTAATTGAGGGACTGCATTGGTCATTAATTTTATTAGAACCTATATAAGGGCGTGATTTGGCCACTGGAAATAAAGTTTAAACAAACAATCAATCGATATTTGTAAATATGCCTCGTTACTTTCTATTACAACCCGTAATCTCAACAGATAACCGTGAGCCGATTCAGCACGGCGAAGGCTCCCGAAACAGAACCGGAGTTTCACAATCCGGAGAGGAGGAAGAGGTAGAGAAGGAGGAGGAGGAGGAGCGTTACATCTTGATTATCGACGCTCGACGGTATTACAAACGTTTTAAATTAACGGGCTGGCAGATGACTGTGAAAATCAAAACACCGCCACCGGAAGAAAACCCTATAACGTGGCTTGACGGGGCGATGAGAGCTATTTACGATGGCGCAATGGCTGGTGCGGAAGGAATGAGCGACTATGTGGGCTTTAGTTTCAGCGCCCCAGGTTTCACAGACGGTGCGGCTGGCCTTTCATTTCGGCCAGCTTGCGATCATTCGTACAAAAATTTTTGGGAACTGATTTTCAAAGTGACGCAGAGCGCGTCCGAATTTACCGTGGATCAATCGTTTACGGTGACGACCGATCGTATTCGCATGCCGACTGGGTGTGGTCGAAGAAGCAAACCCCTAACCTGCGAAGATGTGCGGAAACGGTCCCTGTTAAGCGTTTTCGAGGATAATCTATGTCTTCCACGAGCCTTAGTTGCCGCACGAGCGTACGCCTGCCGATTAGCCGTTTTGAATGATGATCAAGGAGGAACGGGTACTTGGTCCAAGGTCAGAGGGCCCCGCTCATTAGCCCAGCGTACGGAGGCACTCGAGCTCTGCCGAGCTGCAGGTGTCACGGTCAGCGAAACGGAAGGTTGCGGTTTGCGTGAAGTTGCGCAGTTTCAGAAATTTCTCGCCCGTCAGGGGTGGGTCATCGTTGTTTGCGATTTCAACACCTTAGGTCGGAACCAGGAACCCCTCTACAACGGGGAGAGCTCGGTTGTCGAGGGCGGACGCAAACTGAATATACTCTACCTACCTCGAAGCAAACATTTCAAAGTAATCTTGAACATCACAGCTGCTGCGGCGAACAGATACTTTTGCGAACAATGCAACATCGCTTATCGTCGACCGGTCGAACGCAGATGCTCGCAGAGCTGTTCGTTGTGTATGAGTGTACCGCAATGCGATACATCGGCGGAGCGTAGCGAGTGCCAGTCTTGTCGGAGATCGTTCTACGGTGCGGGGTCTTTGAGGAATCACACGACACAGGGGTCGTATAGTGGAAGACGGTCGGTATGCGAGACGATAAGGATATGCGGGGGTTGCACTCGGGTGGTGAACCTGTCGCAAGGGACCCACGCGTGCGGGGTGACATACTGCGGCGGATGTAGGTCAAATCAGCCTGTCAATCACGACTGCTATATGGCTCGACTCACAAGTACCGCGGACAACGGTCCGTATATTTATGTGTTTTACGATTTCGAGACGCAGCAGTGCGAAACGCTCGAGGGTGTTGAAGCTACGAATTAACATGTGCCTAATCTTTGCGTGGCCCAGCAGGTGTGTAGCTTTTGCATTAACGATCCGGATATTCGTAACCCCTGCAACCGCTGCGGAGTTGTTCGTGAATACGTTTTTCGAGTCGACCCCGTTAAACAGTTGATAGATTTTGTTACTAGGGAGATACAAGACTTCAAAAAAATCGTATGCATAGCACATAACGCAAGGGGGTTTGACAATCAGTTGATCTTACAACGGCTGGTAGGGGAGAGTCGGGAACTGCCGAAGGTGATATTGAACGGTACTAAAATTATTTTCATGGAAATCGGCCGTACGCGTTTTCTAGACTCGGCAGCGCACATGCCGATGCTTCTCGCGGCTCTGCCCAAAGCCTTTGGTCTTCCTGATAATCTGGATAAAAGTATTTTTCCACACCTCTTCAATGCCCCTGAAAATCGGGGATACATCGGCCCGTTACCGGCTGCGAAGTATTATTCGCCGGATAGTATGACCGACGCGGCCCGGACGGCCTTCTATGCCTGGTACGAGACAACGGTGCAACGCGGAGATATTTTCAATTTGGATAGGGAGTTGATCACCTATTGTTGTTCCGATGTGGATATTCTCCGGGGAGCGTGTATAGCCTTTCGGGACATTTTTTTGAAGTGTGGAGATGTATGTCCGTTCACTCAAAGCGTAACGATTGCTTCAGCTTGTTCTGTGGTTTTTCGCAAAAATTTTCTACAGCCGCAAACGATAGGTATCTTACCAGCTGGAGGGTACAGATTGGCTGGCAACCAATCGCGAAAGGCCGTTAAGTGGTTGGTTTGGAAGGAAGGCGAGTTGGGGGTAAACATCGAGCATGCGGCTCGCTGTCGCGAATTTAAGATCCCGGAAACCGGTAGGCCCGTGGACGGGTATCATGCTAGCGGTCGACTCGTGTTTGAGTTTCACAGGTGCTACTGGCACGGATGTCTGCGCTGCAACAGGGTTAATCGCGATGCGAAGTTGTTGACGGGGGGTACCATGGATCGGCGTTTCGAGGAGACCCGCTCAAAAACATCACAAATGCGAGCTCTGGGGTACAACGTTGAGGAAATCTGGGAGTGTGAATTTGACGGCTTTTACAACTCCGACGAGGAAATGCGCGAATACGTTGATAATCACCCTATGGTCACTTCCGTTCTTGCGGATGCGCTTAACCCCCGGGACGCATTTTTTGGTGGTCGCACAGGTAATACCTCGCGCTTCTACGAAGTTGCACCCGGCGAAGAGATCCGATACGTTGACGTTTGCTCGTTGTACCCTTGGGTATGTAAGAACGGTCGCTATCCCTTAGGTCACCCAACGGTTTATGTCGCTGACGAATGCATGACTTTGACAGGAGCGAAAAACGCGAATATCGCCCGTGTTGAGGGTTTGGTAAAATGTATCGTGTTGCCGCCACGCGATTTATATCACCCCGTACTCCCTGTTCGTTTGAGGGATAAACTGATGTTTGCATTATGGAGACCATGTTGCGAAAATTTAAAACCGTCTTCGTGTCCGCATGAAAACGAGGCTGATCGGTGGTTGGATGGCACGTCGGTATCGGACGAGTTGAAGAAAGCTATATCGGTGGGATATAAAATTATCAAGATAAAAGAGATTTGGCAGTACGAAATTACCGAGTATGATCCGTCCACCCGGCAGGGAGGCCATTTTGCAGGATACATAAATACCTTTCTTAAAATGAAGCAGGAGGCGAGCGGCTGGCCAAGCAATTGCGCTGATGATGAGTCGAGCGGGTTGAGGGAATCAGGTTAGATCGCGACAAAATAGCGAAAAACCCCGGACTTCGATCGGTTTCGAAGCTCGCTCTCAACTCTTTCTGGGGTAAGTTTGGGCAGAGAGAAAATTTACCGCAAACCGAGGCGGTTCGAAGCCGGGGGCGCTTACTGGAGTTACTAGTTGGACCCGAAACCACCGTGACGGGTATTCCGCCTGCGACGGAAGATGTGCTCTACGTCCGTTTGCTTCGCAAGGAAGAAAGCGCGACTCCATCACCACTGGCAAATGTTGTTTTGGCTGCTTATACGACGGCTTAGGCTTGTTTGAAGTTGTACGGTTACCTGGAAAAGTTAGGGCGCCGCGTCTTGTATTATGATACGGATTCCGTCATTTACGTGCGAACGGGTAGGCCGGACGACTACGAACCGCCAACGGGTAATTTTTTGGGCGATCTTACCGACGAGTTAAAGCAGTATGGCTCCGGTAGTTTTATAAAAGCTTTTGTTTCGGGTGGACCGAAATTTTACGCATTCGTGGTTCAAAAACCTGACGGGGGCGAGGTTGAGGTGTTCAAGGTGAAAGGTATCACGCTGAATTATGAAACTAGGTTACGGATCAATTTGAACTCTATTCGAAGCATGGTTGTCAACGCTGCGGATCCTATCTTGGCACACCGACGCGCGATACAGCGTACGGTGCTTCATCAGGTAATCACACGTCCTGAAATGAAAATCTGCAGACCGGTGCAGGTGAAAAGATGCCGTATAGATGGAAGCCATGACACACTTCCTTACGGTTCTGTCGGATGAGCGTCGTTAGAATCAGTTTCATCATCACCCTTGCCGTACCGATGTAACGCTAAGTTTACAAGCCCGTATTCCCTCCGTTATAGTATCATAATTTTTAAATACTAAGAATAGGGCAAACTATCATCGTTTGGCCTGGATTTTAGATTTAAGGATAATAATAAAAACCCCGTTAAACAGCGTTCGGTTGTTTGTTTGTTTGCTCTCTTTCTGATTTTCGCCTTCTCTCGATAAAGATAATAAAGGTGGCGCTTGGAGCCACGTAATATCGTATCGTCGCAGATTTTGACAGTTCAGCAAAGTACGCTTAGCTACAGCCTAGAGGCAGTTGTGCGGAGAGGAAAGGAGGTGTATTGAGTATACGTTGGGAATAAAAAAAATAAAGCCATTATTATACGCCAATCTTTTTTGTCGTTCAGTAGCTTGGTATTTGTAATAAGAATGATTGCGATAATAAAAATTAGCCAACTGGTAACGCTTCTCTTTCATCTGTACCTGCTCCCATTTCAGTCAGCGCTCGCGATAGCCAGCGGCGGGCAGGGCGTGTCGCATGATGAGCTGAACTTGACACGGCTGCACACACGCATGCACTGTCTAATTAGCTCCCACGCAGGCTAGTGCGTGCGGTTGTATCAGCTGCAAAAACGCGTGCGATAACCAGTCTGTATCGCACGCGCGGTCCGCGGGGGACCCGGCCGCGGTAACAGCTCATCAAGGATCGGTAGGTATATATTGATTCGCAGGTTCGATGCTCCGAGAAGTCGGGTGAATGGACACGCGGTGGAAACATCCGTTTTCGGCAATCGTCGCCGAGCCGTCCGGTTGCGGAAAGTCGAACTTTGTGAAAAAAAATTTGCGTCACGCAGAACTGATCTGCGACAAGAAATTCGTGAGGGTCGTTTGGCATTACGCCGAATGGCAACCGCTCTACGGTGAAGAGTCGGAAGGCGGTATCGAGTATCGCGAGGGTTTGCCACAGCCGGCCGACTACGACGCAAATTCAGGGCCAAAATTATTGGTCATAGACGATCTGATGCGCGAATCGTCGGGCGGCGTCATCGTAGACCTGTTCACCAAAGGGTGCCACCATAAAAACCTGGGCGTCTTTCTCATCACCCAAAATCTGTTTCACCAGGGGCGCGGTCAACGCGATATTTCACTAAATGCGAATTATATAGTCTTTTTTAAAAACCCGCGCGACCGAGGGCAGATACAACACCTTGCACGGCAAGTTCGCCCCGAGGACCCTCGCTTCGTGCAAGACGCGTATCGTGATGCCACGGAGCCCCCGCACGGCTACCTGTTTCTGGATCTGAAGTAGACGACCCCTGAGAATTGCCGATTTCGAGCCAATATTCTCCCCACGGACGGAAATCAGTACGTTTATGTGCCGCGTAAGGATATAAAGGGGCGTGGGTCGCAGGACGCGCCAGTCTTTCACCTGTGATGACCCCTAGAAGGAGCTCGGTAAGAGGTCGAGCCGGCCGATTCGGTCCATCCGAAGCCGCCCTGCAGGCGATCTGCAAATTACGTCCTCGGCAAAGATTGGCCTTGTTACGCACGGCCGACGACGCTCTGGTGAAAAATATATGCGAATGCGCTTTGGACACGTTGAAAGGCAACGTTAGATTGAATCGCGAACAGAAAACACGTTTGGGTAAACACGCAAAAATCTTACGGCAGCTGGCCAGCACCAAGGGCTCTTGGAAGAGTAAGAAAAAACTGTTGGTTCAACGCGGAGGTTTTCTTCCTCTTTTACTGGCGCCCATTATCGGGGGATTGGTATCCGCTCTGACCCGGTATCGGGGGTAAAGGTATGGAGCACGCGAAAAAAATGGTATTGGTACCTCAGGAAACGGTTGAAAGGATGCGGCATCAGCAGCAGCAGCAGGAGCCGAAACAACCGGCCAAACCGAGCGCTGCGCAGCCTGAAAATCTGCTGGACAGCGAAATGGACCGTATTATGAATCTAAGCGACAAAACCGACAGAGAGAAATGGAAACTGTACAGTCAGGTGCTGCAGAGGTATTTGTTTTTTGCGGGGGACTCGCGGAAACCTTTACAATTTGACATAAGAGGTATAGAGGGTGCGCGAGTGGACCGAAATCAAACCGCCCCGATTGACGACATATTATTGAGCGTACCGCAGAAGTACCGGCGCAAAGCCGAACTGTTGTTGAACTGTTTGGTGTCCAAGGGCGGTGCTCTTTCATGGGACGATAACGGTACGATTTCTATAAGCGGCTCGGTGATAAAGAGTACGAACATCATAGACCTGGTGAACGACGTTGTTCGCGAAAGAAAATCCGTGCAAGCAACCGGTAGACAACAGTTCGCCAACCTGCTCCGCGCCGTCAACACACCGCAAGAGTTCATCGGCAACCCTATATTTCTGAAATACTACACACGCGCTACACCGGCTCGATCCGCAAGAGCGGGCTCGAGGTTGTTCGGACGAAATTATAACCCCTCTACAGCGGAGGAGGAAGCGGAGGCCGGTAACAACGCCGATCTCGACACCTGGGAAACCAACAAGGAAGAAGGGGACGAGGGTGACGAAGACGACGAGATCTTCATTACGCCCCGAAAGAAGCATCGTGCGGGGCAGACGGGGCGCGGGAGCTGGTGCGCGCTGAAACTGAAATGAAGACCTTGGAGAGACTGTACTATGATCCCCCCAATCCGGCGGGCTACGCAGGTGCACGCGGTTTGATAACACGAGCTGTCAACCGAAAAACATCCCGAACGGCTGTCCTTGACTGGTTAGCCTCCCAAGACGCGTACACGCTGCACAAGGCAATACGGCGGAAATTCCTACGGGCTGTCTACGGTGTGCAGAATATTGACGACTTGTGGGAGGCGGACCTCACGGATCTTCGTTCGTTGAAACAATACAACGATGGATACGGTTACCTTCTCGTCGTCATCGACGTCTTAAGTAAATTTGCCTGCGTCGTACCGTTAGCGGATAAATCCGCGGCTACGGTTGCGAAAGCTTTCAACGGTTTGCTGTCGTCGACCAAACGGCGGCCGATCTGCCTACAAACTGACAAGGGTAAAGAGTTTGTGGGGGTGGCGTTTCAAAAATTACTCTCGGCCAACGAGGTGCGCTATCGCGTCACTCGTAACCCCGACATCAAGGCGGCAGTGGTAGAATGTTTCAACCGCACCCTCAAAGAGAGAATGTGGCGATACTTTACGCACAAAAATACACATCGCTACGTGGATGTTTTACAGCAACTCGTAGAATCCTACAACAATACGATTTACTAGACCATCAGAATGGCTCCATCCGAGGTGACGTTGCAGAATGCCTCGACGGCGCGTGTCAACACCGAGAACGCGAGAAGAGGTAGGCCTCAAGGCCCAAAAAAGCCTAGGTTCCGAGCAAAACCTGACATCAGCGCGTCATGCAATGAAACGGCCCACGAGCCAGACCAGCCGTTTTTGGCCGTATTTTCACGTTTCTAGAAATATGATAAATAATGGTCCTCTAGTTCCGGGAGTCGAGAATTTTTTGAGGATATTTCCTCCTCTTTTCGAATCTTTTTTAAAATTTCGAAAATCTTAGTCGGTTCTCGAAATATTTGCGAAAAGTCAAACCCCCGTTGGCTGCCTAGACTGGAGATATTTTACGCCAACCTACAGCTCATCGCGTAGTGTCTAACTACTTCAGTTATGATCTCGCCAAGTGTACGTTGTAATAAATAGACTTTCTTATTTATTTATAACAAATTAATTTCATTAAACGAGAAAATTTGCCAGATGGAATTAGAGTTATTTTTCAATATATTAATCATGTCAATCTTTTTCAAACATACTGTGACGTTGCATTTCTGCAGCCGTCACTGGATCCCGAAAATCCCGATTACGTCAATTACCGTCCGGATACAATCCGCGTTATCGCTACCTCCAAGGCACGGTCTTGTTTGAATCTTTTTAGTTAGTCAATTCTACCGTCAATTTTTGTATTATTTGGACCCCCTTTCACGTCTGGCACCCATCAAGATCATCCAGAACTTCGAGACCTTCAAGATCTGCAACCCTGGACATCACCGCACTATACCGACTTACCGCTCTGATGAGAAAAAGTAACAGCTGTACCTGGATGCCACGTTGACGGCGTACAGGGTTAGAGCCAATCTGCCGAAACCTCCCGTTAACAAATGACTTATCAGCCTGGAGCTGAACCAGATCATCGCCACTGCAATTTGGATGCCTTCACAACGGCGTACAGGGCTGTGCGACAATTAAAAAGCGCACACTCAAGCCTCCCGTTGGACAGACTTACCAGCCAGGAGCTGGACCAAACCCAAACATCTACTGTCTCGACTGCTGAAAAATCCCCGTGGTTGGCCAGGAAAGCCTCACGGAGATCCATCGAAGAAGACTGCAAGGACGGAGCATGGATGCAAGTCCCGGTGTGGCGCATCATGTCTCCCGCTACTCCGGTGCATTGTTTGCCCGCGGAGGGACCCGGAGAAGTCGTCAGAGATGGCAACAGGGCGAGGAGTACCGAAAATTGCATTACGCCAGCCAGATACTGACCCCCATCACACCTCATATCGCCAGCGGCAAAATCCAGGTGACACCACACATTACTAATTGCTCCCACCAGTCATCCTTTACCGCGGCACGCGACCAGCGCGCGCCAGCAAGGATCCTCAAAAGGTGGGGAGACAATGACCAATTATTGAAGATGATCCAGATCACGAGGTCAACCAAAGTGCTGGACACCGAAATCATCGCTTGATCCCCGGAACCAGCGAGGATCTCGATCTACTTCTACGTTGACCCTTTAAGGAACCAGTTCTGCCATCCAAGTGCCGCCGTAGCAGTTTCATTTCCAGTAGTTCTTCTAATTATTTCCGCTACCCCATATCAGTTCCTTTAGCGCAATAGTTATTTTGTTTAGAGTCAGTGTAAGAGTGATTTGAGTGCGCTCCCGTTTACGACCACTAAGGTAAGAAACCAATATTCTATGTGAAGCCAACGATAATTCAGCGAGGCAAATTTATTTAGTTTTATCGTTCCGGAGTGTTAGATCAAGGGATCTCTCTCCGGATATTTATCGTATCGTATCGTGCCAACCTGAATTATCCGAGGGCCGACTCTCTAATATCTGGGCTTACTGCTTATTTGTTATCGCTTTCGCTATCGCTATTGCTTGCTTGCACTTTACCGTAACATCCCGCATATGATTTGGTTACTTGTGATTAATCGCTCATTATTGTTGCTTTATTAATTTGGCCACCGTCCTTGGAGAATTTCGCCGTAGTTGTAGCCGTAGGAAAATACCGCTTTATCGTAACCGTAATTCCAAAATCTGGCGGTGAACCTCGGTGTGCAAAAAGATTGCACCGAGCCTACGTAATCCCGGCGTATTAATTGTCTGATTAGTATTGTCCACTGAGGCAATTGATTTCCTAGTCTAACCCCGTCATCGACATAAGATACTCTGCCTGTCCTCCATGACATATTTTTAGTCTGCCTGTTCCTAGTGACATATTTCGAGTCTGACTGTCCCTGGTGACATATTCTTCGTCTGTCTGTTCTTGGTGACATAATTTTCGGTCTGTCCCCCGTGACATAAAAGTTTGACTGGACCATCGAGGTACCACTGTTACGACTAATTTTGAAAGAGCAATAGAATACCGTCTAGCAAAATCTGTTAGAAAATCGGCTAAGAGCCGTACTGCCGCATATTTTCTCTCCTATTTCATAAACTTTGTATTGTATCGCTGCCGTTACCGAATCCTGTTGTAAGAATCTGATTATCTGTACCACCAACTATTTCGCTTGTTTAACTTGAATATAAGGGCCAGCGCCCAGTGAAGGCAATTTGCTGTGTTATAATTTAATTGTAAGGCAAACCCAGCCCCTCTACCTTTTTCGTATCGTTCTGAGCTAGCTGAGTTACCGCCCGTCGCCGATCTCTTGAATCTTATATTTTGGTGTGAATTCCGCTTTGTCGAGTATTACGTGACGCAGCAGCGTCTGGCGCCCAACCCGAGCACGTAAGTAATTTTGAGTTTATTTTCCAATAAAAAGAGTACGCGCCGTAGGGTAACTACGAATCGGTCATCCCTGCCGTTAATTTTTCGCTGTAGAAAAATCGTACGTTACAGAGTATAAAAAGATAGTAAATATGTACATATGGAATGTAACGTAGAAAAACTAAACGCTCATTCTCACGCTTATCTGAGATTTGATGCTTAGTTTCGATGTTCAGGTCGTCCACTATATAGTTTCCGCCGTCTGGGTCGTCAACGTGATAGTTTTCGACATCCTGGCCACCTGCGCTTCATAGTTTTCAGTGAGCGTGAATCAGTTGGTGAGTATCGCGGAAAGGAGGCTTTAAAATTCGAGACTTTTATTTCGAACAGCGTCACATTACCCTTTTTCTATCGCGTTCGATATTGCTAGCGTACATTGTTTTGAATGTTGACATTTAAGTTCGTCAGTGAACTAAAATTCATAACTCATATCAAGAAAAAAATTATCTCAAACACAAAAAAATGGAAAATAAAGTGAAGAAGATGCAACCCGATGGGAATTGTCTGTTCAGGGCACTGTCATATTGCCTTTACAAGAATCAAGACAAACACGCGGAGTTGAGATTCAAAGTCGTGTCGCATGTCATACAACATTGGGATAACTACGCAGGTTATATCATAGGTGATGCATCATACGGAGTGCCAATTAACTCAGCAAAGGACTATAGATCGCATATGAGTAAGAATGGTACCTATGCAGGGCAAGTAGAGTTAACGGCGGCCTCAACCATTTTTAAGGTAAGTTTCAAAGTTTACAGGTGTCATCATGCTGATCCCGTTTCTATTAATGATGGTAACGCAAGAATTAATGAATTTTCACTACTGTTCACTGGTAACGGTGACAGTGGCCATTATGATGTACTTACAGATTCTTGTAATATAGAAATGCAGTCCAAATCGTGTAACAGAATATTACCCAGAATTATCCGTACAGAAAAAGTCAATATTAATTTGAAAGGATACAAAGGTTCAAAACAGACGGTAAAAGAAACTGAAAAAAGAAAAAATATGGAAAGATTAAAGGTGGTCTGCTTACCGACAAAGAAGATACGATAGATTCAAATAGATTTGAATGCCTTAGCCAGTGCACAGAAGATGAAAAAGAAAATACAAACATAGAACGACAAGTGGTGAAGCGACAGAGGACAAATGAACATAAAGTCGAAATACAAAAAATGTTGAAGACAAAAGCAGCGTGAATATCGCCTAGCAAAAAAACAAAATGACTCCGCACAAATTGCTGAAGAGAAGAAGGTATCGAGAAATCTTCAGCAGCGTGCTTATCGAAAGAACAAAAAAAATAGTTTCAATGCAGATGAAACAACAAAAAAAAGCGAAATTGAAAGACCGTCGACCTGTGAGGAAAAAACTAAAATAGCTAGAGTGTTAAAAAGTCAAAAACAGCGTGAATATCGGCTAAAGGAAAAAAGTTCTGATTCTGCACAGATCAAAGAAGAAAAAAGAATATTACGAAATCAAAAACAGAACGAATACCGACAAAAAAAAAAGATAGATTTGGTTGATAATTTACAAGACATTACGAAATAAGTGAAAAGAATTGAAACTAGATATGATGGTGATATCAATAACAGAATAAACATAGAAATTGAACAACTGGACATTGGTGAGATGAAATCAACATGTTGCCATTGCAAAGCAGTTTCATTCGAAAACGAACCTGGCAGAACCAAACATAATTGCTGTCATGGCGGTAAAATAACACTACCACTATTATCGACATACCCAACGGAATTGGAGAATATTCGAGAAGGAACAGATGAACTATCTAAACATTTTAGGCAAATGATAAGATCATACAATGACGCATTCGCTTTTGCATCATTTAACTGCACGACTGTTGATCTAGGGAATCAAGGGGTTTATGTAATGAAAATAATTGGAGACGTGAGTTACAAGGTTTCAAACAGTTTGGAAAATACTACTTCCGACGATGCAAGATATGGGCAGATATATATTTATGACGAACAAGCTCAGCTCGAATTGCGCAAAAACAATGTGCGAAGGGATGATTTATTGAAAAAAATTGGATGTATCCTTAATGTAACGAATCCGTATGCATCAAATTTCAAAACGCTGCATCAAAGATACGTCGAAGGAGAACAACAAGTTGTGTTGAGATTCATTTCGTTGAATGATAATAACCGAAGGTATAACGCGCCGACGTGTGGGGACATTGCTGCGATTATTGTATCAAAAGATGGATCGATACCAGCGAATGTCGAAGTAGAAGTCCACCCGAAAAAAGAAAACACAATTGGTTATATACCGAAGTGATCACATCACGTAGATCCTATGACATATCCACTATTATTTCCACATGGTGATTTAGGATGGAGCTACAATTTAAAACATATCACAACCAGCAAAACGATTTCACCAGTACAATACTACGGGTTTCGTTTGGCCCTTTGTCCTGACGAACATCCAAACCCATTACTACGAAGCGGGAGATTAACACAGCACTACGTGATACATGCATACTTGACAATTGAATCGCAGCGTTTACTATTCCTAAGGAATAATCAAAAGCAATTGAGAGTAAAATGTTACAGAGGCATGAAAGATCACGTATCGAATAGTATGGCAAATACATCCGATCATTATAGGCTAGGTAATTTAATGATTTTGCCTTCTACGTTCTCGGGAAGTACACGCAACATGCAACAACAGTATCAAGATGCTATTGCTATTACGAGAAAAGTAGGTCGTCTAGATTTATTTATTACTATGACTTGTAATCCGAAATGGGAGGAAATAAAACGAGTGCTGAAAAATTTTCCAGTGGGCACTAAAGCTATGGACATTCCAACCATTACATGCCGAATATTTAACATTAAATTACAACATTTAATAACGGAGATTAAGAATGGTTCAGTGTTTGGAAAAATATAAGGATACATTTATACCATTGAGTTTCAGAAGCGTGGGCTACCACATGCACATATACTGTTTATTTTAGATAATCGGAACAAGCTTATCAATCCGGAAGCAATAGACAGATTTGTATGTGCCGAAATACCAGACAAACATCAGTATCCTCAGCTTTACAGATCTGTCATGACTCATATGCTACATGGACCACATACGCCTAAAATTCCATGTTGGAATCCAGAAACAAAAAATTGCACTAAAAAATTTCCAAAAAAATGTATAGAATATACAGATATGACGACTGCAGGTTATCCGACGTATCGCAGAAGGAAGAATTTTGAGGATCTGCACTACTACCAGGCCCGGGTGAATGGAAAACTGATGAGAGTTGATAACACAATGGTAGTCCCATACAATCCATACATACTTGAAAAATATGATTGTCACATAAACGTAGAATACTGCGCATCGATAATGGGAGTGAAATATATTCACAAATACATACATAAAAGACCCGATCGAGCGCGAATTGCAGTGCAGAAAACAAATATCAGTGGCGATGACAACCAGGTGAGAGACGAAATACAAGACTACATAGATACCCGGTACGTTTCACCGATGGAAGCTGCTTGGAGAATATTGGAAATCCCAATGCATGGAAGAAGTCACGCCGTGACACGTTTACAAGTTCATTTGCCGGGACAGCAGTATGCTACCTTCGAGGAAGGCAAAGAAGTTGAAGCTGTTTCGAATGATAAAAAATGGAAAACTCATTAGACCGCGTGGTTTGAACTAAACACATCAGATGAAACTGCTAGAAATTTAACGTGTATAGATATACCTGATCACTTCACATTCAATGAAAAAACGAAGTCATGGACAAAACGGAGAATCGAATGTAAGGTGGTTAGCAGAATACACAATGTTTCACCACGAGATTCAGAAAGATTCCATTTAAAACTTATATTAGGATGCGCAAAAAATGCAACCTGCTTCAAGGATTTGAGAACTTATGAAAGCAAAGTCTATGATACATTCAGGGAAGCTGCAGTAACTATGGGGTTGACAGAATCAAACGATGAAGCATACAAATTAGTTGACGAAGCTGTGTCAATACTCATGCCGAAGCGGCTAAGACACTTTTTTGTGTGGTATTTAATTGGTGAAATGCCTTCCAATGCAATTGGTATTTGGAATAGGTACAAAAAAGATTTATCTGAAGATTACGAAAATGTAGATGAAAACAGAGCTTTATATGAAATTGATCAATTGCTCGCTGCTGAAGGTCGAACATGCACGGAGTTTGGATTACCAGAACCAGAAATGATCTCAGAAGAAAATTCTGACAATCTTGACATGGAAAAGATATTATCAACAGACAAAAGTCGTGAGCTCACTTATAAATTGAACGATGATCAGCGAATAGTATTTGAAAAAATAATGAATTCAATTACTGCAGACGGCAATTCATTTGGTAAAAACGATAAAAAATGTTTTTTCATCGATGGTCCGGGAGGAACAGGTAAAACATTCATATACAATGCACTATATCATACACTGAAATCGATTGGAAAAAGAGTGGCATGTATTGCGTGGACGGGTATAGCAGCGATTCTTCTTCCTGGGGGAACAACCGCTCATAAAACGTTCGGCTTACCTTTGACAATACCTGACGAAGGAACCCTTTTCACAAATGCTCGCGCTAAAACAAAATTTGCAGCAATTGATGCATTCATATGGGATGAGTGTTCCATGATTCCGAAACACGCACTAGAAATAGTAGACAGAACATTGCAAGACATCATGAGATCTACGCTACCCTTTGGTGGTAAAACGGTGATACTCGGTGGCGATTTTAGACAAATATTACCGATAGTCAAACGAGGAGGCAAAAAACAAATAATAGAGGAAACAATTAAGGGAAGACCCTACAGAAACTGAAAACTTTTTTATTTTTTTTATATTTAAAGTTATTGATAGGTTATGTGAAACTGTACTCTGAAACTAACAAATTCTCACCTTGAGCTTCCGGATTACTTAAGTAATATAGAAGTTACACAACGTTGAAGGGCAAAATGATACCAAACTACAAAATGCTCCCTGCGTCATGATTCTAATTGCATCGTGCTGATACTTGACTGGGGCCTTCGGTACACTCAGGCGAAGAAAAGTATGTGAAGGATTTGAAATTGAATCACTAGTTTCTTTTTAACAGAATTTTAAACTTGTATTTCTTAATTTTTCGCATTTTTCATGTTATATGGAATTTGAAACTTATGTTCCTTTTACAGTAGAAAAAATTCACTACATACTTTTGTGTATGAGGTATACATGAATCTACAGTGCGAAGGAGAAGTCGATCAGAGCAAAACTATGACGCAAGGAACATTTAGTGTAGCTGAAAATGTAGTTTTGAGTAAATCGTGTTTTAATGAAAAATGGTACAAATGAATGAATTCCTCAGATTATTTGGCCCCAAATAATAAGAAAAGTTATGTTATGAATCTTCTTGATGAACATATGTTAGATCTGCTGTTTCTTTCGCTTTGGAGTAACTTTGACCGTGGATCATCTTTGCTCCATATTTCCCAGTTTGTCGTCACATGGAATAAAATTGAACAAAAAAATGAGTACTCTAACGGAGTAATAGTCAGGGTCAAATAAATATCCAACATGGCAATAATATGATTTTTTCCATAAATGCCAGCAACCAGAAAAAATCACATAAAATTGGAATTGTTGAAAATATTGATTTGACCCTTGTTTAAATAGCTAGAAGTAGTCACCGAATTTCCAGCAGTAACACCAGCAGGTTGTTCGTCCAATGTTGACTCATCGCTGCATAGTCTAGAAGCGTCCCGCTCCGTATGTGATCCCCTCCTTTTTTATCTGTAAGGCTTCAAGTTGCGCTTTTGTCAATTTGACAGCGCGGCGAAGCTTCTTTCGTCGTGCTTCGTTCTGCCACTCACTTTTCCTCTTGCGCTGAGTATCTCGGTTTTTCAAAATCTTGGTGCTGACCTTCATCACACGTTCGTCTCTGGCTCTTGCCTTGGCACGGTAGCTCATCGCACAGCCCATGTTGAATTCTGCAACAGCATTCACTACTGCAGAATCAACTCTCCTTTTTGCAACAAAGACATTCTTTGGGCACTTTCGCCAGATGGTTGCGTGAAGGCTTTCATTGGCGTTCTGAGTTTTTCCACGTGCACACCTATTCAGCAGCTCGTCACTGGCTAATCTATCGTAGAGTGGCATCAGCTTCTCAACTACATCTGGAGCTAATTTAACTGGCATACTTTCATGGCCATCAAGAGGTTCACCCAGTGCCACTTTCTTGTTAAAAAAACACCACGACTCAGGACCGGGTGGGCAGTTCTCGTGTTGGGGTTCGTCATCCGTAGATTGGCAATGTTCAAGCGTAGCATAAATGGCTTTCTTCATTTCCGGGACGTTCGGTATGTTCTTTGTAATGGCTGTCCTGTAGAAGTTAGTGAGCGCTATGATGGTTGTCTCTTTCAAGGAACCCTTTGCCCGTCCTCCAAGTTTGATGCCTTGAGCGTTCGAACTTTTTATCAAGTTCCTGAGTCCAGTACCCATACGTTTGGCCACGTGGTTGACACATTCTTCTTTCGAAATTTCGACATCTGGGCCATAAACAGCCAACTTCTGTAAATGGGCGTGGGTCTTTGCATCGCCGTCAGATAACATCGTGGTGTATCTCGTCTTAGAGTCTCTGATGGATCTCATCCACATGCGTTCAGCAGCAGTCACTTCCATAGCTCCAGACGAGCCTTCGTAGTTTACACTACAGTCTCCGCTACTCTGATGTCCTTCTTTCCACAAAGCATAGTCGGGTGAATTAGCATCAAGGCTCGTTGCTGTTAGACTGCACATGTGACAGAATTTTGACAAAACTTCAAAATCAATTACTAAACCGGTCAGAATATCTACTACTGCCCCAATTCCATATAAGGAAGTGTGGCCACGTTTGTGCCATGTGCCATCATAAGATACCGCTATATCTATTACTTCTGTATCTTCCAGATCAGGATTCACTGTCACATGAGCCTGTCGAACAGCGTCACGAGCCTTGGCAAGCACCTTTTCTTTTAGCGACTCACTTGTGTCTGACAGTTGCTTCAAATGTGTGTAGTATGTGCGAGATGCCATCACACTCATGCCCATTGTTGCCCCAAACCTTTGCATTTGAGCATGTCCTCCACCGGATTCTGAAAAAGCTCCGACCATCTTTCTATTTACTTCAAACGGTGGATGTTTGGTATTGTCAGCTGTTCGTGGACTTGTGAAAGTGTCTGCGGAGAGGTAACCGCAGTCTGTGCACTTGACACACAGCCGGGCGGCGAATCCTTTTTTCTCTCTCATCTGCACAGCGAGACTAGTTTTTCCACATTCAATACATGCTAAATTTTTGAACAGTTCCTGCCAGGTACTAGAATGGACAAGTAAAAAATTTTTCACTGCATCGCCTGGCTCTGATGACTGAGATGAAGTAAAGGTTTCCATTTTACTAATACTAGTGCTAGGATCTACTTTCATACTTATCTTTTTTGGTCGATGTACTTCACCAACTTGCATTCCGGACGGGCCAGGCCTCGATCCCTCGTGCAATTGCTGTTGACCAGCCACTTTGGAGGTTACATCTCTCAATGCCGCTCGGTCCGCAATAATTTTCTTAGAATGTTTATTTCTAGAACTTGGACGTTTTTTAGGCTTGCGCCACCGTGAACTTATTGAATCCATTTCTTTTTCAATGAGTATTAGATTTGCTAATAGGTGAAATTCACAAATACGCAAAAGAAGTTTACACTTGCTGTCACCAAGATGCCAGTTCGTAGTAAACTAACTCGATCCGGGCGTGTAAACCGAAAAAGGCGGGAAGCCGCTTACCGCAGCGCGCCAACGGGATCCCGCGCCGACGTTCAAAAATAATAATATATCGATAAATCGCTGCGTGGACTGAAGATTGGATCACTGCGCGTGTGATAAATCTTAATACATCCAATGGTATTTCTAAACTAGTATTTTTAAATAGTTAGAGGTAATTTCAGAAGTTTATTACAGCAAACGTTGGAAAAAAAAAAAAATTTATCGATCTTATCTAAAAAATCAACTGGTTGGCCAGCTAAAAAAATCGGAGGGCTCCCAAAATTTTTCACAAGGTGCGGGCATGCCCCTAGAGTATTTTTCCGGCAAAAACGGAAAATCGATTTTTTGAGAAATTTTGGTCAAAATATCTGTAGGGTCTTCCCTTAAGTACTCGCCACTATAGAATTTTTTTGAACAATTGAAATTATATAAAAACATGCGTGCTACTGAGGATGCACTTAGATTTTCAAAATGGCTTATCGACATAGGTAACGGAGAGATTCAATACTTATCACCAGAGAATGGAATGAAGAGTAGCGACCTTGTTGGAGAATTATATCCAATAATTATAAAAATCACCGAATTGACAGGCAGAGCAATCCTAGCACCTCACAATGCAGAAGTCAACCAAATAAATTCAGAAATTTTGAATAGAATGGAGGGTGATTTATTAGAATCACGTAGCATTGATTATGCAACACTACAAGGTATAGACGCCGCTGATGCAACCCTTGACGAGGAAGTAACTTTGAGATATCCACCAGAATATTTGAATAGCTTGACGCCATCGGGTTTGCCCCCTCACCGCTTAGAGATAAAAGTGGGAGCAGATATTATGTCATTGCGCAATTTATCAATATCCGATGGCATATGTAACGGTACAAGATTAGTTGTTCGTGCACTCCATCCACGAATACTTATTGCTGAACTATTGACGGGAGAGAAAAAAGGAGAAATAGTAGAAATACCGCGTATAAAATTAGATACGCAAGGGGACACCGACATACCGTTTGTCCTGCATAGAAGACAATTTCCAGTGCGATTGGCATTTGCTATGACAATCAATGAAGCACAAGGTCAAAGCTTTGACTCAGTCGGGTTATATATAAATAGACCCATATTCGGGCATGGACAACTTTACGTTGCACTGTCACGGTGTAGTTCTATGAACAGAATAAAAATTCACGTAACAGAAAATGAAAGTATAAAAAATATTGTATACAAAGAAATTTTAGATTAATTTTGAACAGTCTACTATATGGTAAATTGAAGAAATTGATATACCACAAGGGCTAATTGAGTTCACATGGTGAGTAGAAACTGACCATAACTCGGCGGCTGCTTTCAGCGCCACGCAGGTTGACGAACTTGATATACCGTCAGGCTTTATTAAGATCAGACCATAAGTTGGCATTAAATACAACTCAACGGCTGCTATCAGCGCCATAACTCAGCGGCCGCTTTCAGCGCCACGCAGGTTGACGAACTTGATATAGCGTCAGGGTTTATTAAGATCAGACCATAAGTCAGCATTAAATATAACTGAACGGCTGCTTCCAGCGCCATAACTCAGCGGCTGCTTTCAGCGCCACGCGGATTGATGAAATTGGTATTCCGTCATGGTTTATTGAGATCAGACCGTAAGTTGGCATCAAATATAATTTAACGGCTACTTTCAGCAACAAACAAATAAAAGAAATTGATAAACTGCAAAGGTAGTGATTGACCATGACTCATTATCAGCGGCTGCTCTAAGCGATACGCAGGTACGAACCGAAAACTATAATCCAGATCACCTAGGCGCAAAGACTTGGATTGAATGTTATGTTGCCATATTTTCCGAAAAAGTCCGCCAAGTATCACTACCTCCAATTTTTTATTCTAACGATTCTATTTTTTAATTTTTTTAACAAATATTCTGAATCAATCTCAATTTTTTCAACAGTTTTTTTTTTCTTTCAATTGGTAATCTGGTTTGTAGTATGTTTATTCCAGTCTTCTGGAGTACGTCTATGCAAGATATAAATTGACATGTACTTGGCACAATAGTTAATTTGGACCTTTTTGTTTCTGTTGTTGATAATTTTCTTCCATATCAAAGATATTTGTGCAATACTTTTTCTTGAACATTTAATGTACTTGGCGAATTTTTTTGTACCGTAATTGTTTCTCATGTTATTGGTAAGTATTCAGTTCAAAAAAGAGATTTATGGATAATTAAATGAAAAAAAAAATAATAATTCATTTTCAATATTCGATAAAAAATAGAAAGAGTTGTGATCACATTTTCGGATTTGGCTCAAAAGTTGCGTAATATGGAGCAGAATTTTGGGCACATTTTTCAAAAGAATCGAAGGAGTCAGACTTTTTGAAAATGTCGATTTTGAGTGTTGAACGCGAATAAATCAATGACAATTACTGCGGATAATTTTCGTTTATTTTTTCCTGAAATTACATTTAAAGATGAAAAAAATGATACCCTACTTTCCATGAATATCGATATTTATCACTAATTATGAAACAAATAAGATGTACGTTAGAGAATATGTAAAGGACTACCTCTGCGGGACATCTGAAAAAAAATTTAGACCGAAAACAACGTAAAAAGATTGCTATTGGAACAACATCATGGACACGGAGAAGAAGATGTGCCATATGGAAAACATCATGATAGTGAGTAATACACCAATAACTATTTCAATCGATACAGTAACAAAATAAGATTTGACTACGATTATTACAATTACAGATCAGATCTACGAAGAATATAGAGCCCATAGAGGAGGTGTGGCCTAACAGTGGTATTGAAGGTATCATACCTATATCACTTTAAATACAGCCAGCGTAACATATTGGTATATTATCACGAATTATTCTATAATCATCAATCATGAAATATGAATGTTATAATTTCATGTATGCAAATAATGGATGTAAGCTGCAAGAATAACAGAAACAGAACTGCCGGTTCGACGCAAGGAGACTAGAATGGAGAAATTTGAAAATACAATTGTATACGTCCAGGTCGCCCAGAATCGTCATAATACGTAAAAAATTCGTAAACACGTCAGCATCAATTTGCACTCACAAGTAGCATCTGTATTATTATCCACATTTCCGAACAGGAATGTGGCCATGTCCCTAGTGATTTAAACGATATCACAAGGGCCGGTTGACCCCAAGGAAGTGCTTGTGTATGGATAAGAAGAATGCGCGTAACCCGCATTCGAGCCTACTATAATATATTTCGGAAATAATCCTATCAATGCAGCGGAACCCGAATGAGCATGAGGGGTGGTTACCCCCTCTAATATCGCTCTCCGGCGAACATGAAAAACCTCATTGACTTTACTCCACACTTACGAGCCATACATATGTTTTACAAATTTTCGAACATGAATTTGACCATATATCTTGTAATTCAGACTATATCACAGGGGGTCGTTAACCCCCTGGGAGTGTTCGCGCGTGAATAGAGAGGATGCACGTTGCCTAGATTTGAGTCTAGGACGACATATTCCGAGAACAATTCGATCGGCGCAGCAGAACCCGAGTGTGCATAGAGGGGTAGTTACTCCCCCCAAATATCGCTTTTTGGGGAAAACGCAAAGACATATCACTTTCAGTTTGTTGTCGCGAACAACATATATTTTTTCCGGATTTTTTGAATCAAAAACAGCCATTTTATAATGGATTTTAATGATATCAGGGGGTGGTTCACCCCCATGCAATTAGGTCTCGGAGTCAAGCAAGTGACCTTGTTCGTTTCTAACGACGAGCAAATATTTCCAAAAGGTTTCGTTGTCGGGAATAACGTCCTTCTATACGAAACAGTGAATTCGACCGATGTCAGCCCCAACTTTGGAGGTCAGTTTCACCCCTTCGAACCGTTTTACTGCACGTAAAAAAAATATGTATCGCTTAGTTTTTAGTCTACTACAACATATCAAAAAATGAATGAAATCCGTGAGGAACAACTTGTTAGTGACCTCACGGACTTTATTCGTCATCATGTCGTATGCCATGGCTTTTCGATGCTCTTTACAAACTTGATCATCGAACCAGCCGAAAAAACGGCTGTGCACTACCGATACAATGAGACTGAAAGCCTCGTCAAGGATGCCGTACTCTCCTTTGATAGCCGGAAATCTGTTATCGAATGCAGCAGTCAGCAGCCTAAAGACGAAAGAGAATTCTTTCGATGAAGCGCAGAGATGTCCAAGCTCTGAGCCGTCGCCTGTCTCGTAAGCCCGGAAATAGATCAGTACTTGCTTACGACGTTCCAGCTGCTGCGTTGTGTCGGGCGGTGTCTCGTGACAACGCGTACATTTGGTACGCTAGATACACCGTCTAGCAATGTAGCCAGCGAAATACTCAATGGCACAAATCTCGAGAGTCACCTCGGGATTTCCGTCAACGTCGGTGACAACATGGTTGACATTTGCCCGCAGCTGCGACTCGTCCTCAAGGTCGACGAAGAAACGGTCAAGCGTATTCTCAAGTTCGTGAGCACGAGCTTCACTGCTGTGTGCTCGTAGTTCCGAGATTGTTCTCTGAACCAGTATCTCGTCCTCATCGTCAACACAATTCGCAGTTTGCGTTGGTCTCAGCAAATTCAGAGTTATGTTTTCCTGCAGAATTTGCCGAAAAGCTCTCGCTGTGGGATTGGGATTAAAAGTCCCCCCGTACGTACGGACCATGGAGAACAAATTCTCTACAGGATCTTGATTGACACGAGTTACGAGGAAGAATCTGACGCTCTCTGCTTTCAAATCTTCCCACAGTTGCAAAATACCTCTGATGGTCGATTGCAAGCCTCGAAAGCATGGAGGAATCTTGATACCATCCTTAGTGATCGTTCGCCACTCGAGAGATACCTCTAGTGCCCGTTCCAAGTTTTCTTGAACGTTAGGCCTAAAATCGGAGATCGCACATTTGTTTCGATTCGGATCTATTGGACTGTGACTATTCAGATTGTCAAAAAGATCGTTCAACAGCTCAAAAAACCTAGCCGTGTTCATTCCGGTCTTGCTAGTTATTTGACCTGTTACCGAAGCGGTTTTCAAAGCTGCGGCTACCCTGCGGCTAAATACCTGAAGCGCTAGACGACACTTCATCTTGTCAAAGTCGTGAGGGTAGACGTGCTTCTTAGTGAGTTTACAAGCTGCCCTTGTAATCTTGTTTTCTTCGATGGCCCATAAGGATTTGAGATCTCCCCATGATACTTCCGTATTCTCATTGAGCTGGAAGTTGTGGAGCATGAGCTGATTCCTTATACTTTTGAATAAGTGAGGAATATTGAAGAGCGTGTAAATTTTCGCGCCGTCAACCATGAAGTATCGTTCTCCGTCGCGCGTCCTCGCATGCGTGTTACTTTAATTGCTAGTTCCTTGATCGCATACTATAGCCCGGACTCTTAGACCCGTTTCGTTGATTTTATGCAAAATCATGTCCAACAGTGAGCCCAAGTTAGCAAAATCTACACCTGTTCCGCTTAGGACATATGCTAGCGGTTGTTTCCAGTTGCATAACAATCCTCGCACCATGAAAACTAGCGCAGTAGTCGCCACCGCGGATGAACAGCCAAAACTGCCAAGGTCCTCGTATCTTTCGATTTTTTGAAGCGATTCATGGAAATCGAGACCTTTTTTGATTTTCATTTCGTAGAAAATCAGTACGCAGTTTCTCTCTTTGGGTTTCATAACGGAGGCTTTAGTTTACAAGGACTGAAAAACTGTCGAGCAGATACCTGGCCATAAGCGGATCAAACTGAACCATTCCTTGATAATGTTTATCGATGGTAACACAAAACCCAGTTAATTTCTCATCTTCCAATAGAGACTGGGAGACGCATAATGCATCTTCATCGAGAATTGCCGCTCCTCTTCCGTGAAAGAGTTTTCCGGCTTATGGAAGAGCTGCATCATCATGAAGGTCAAAAGAAAACCTTGAATGCGACGACGTAACGCTTCAACCAAACTCTCGTCAGAGAATGGTCCTTGACGAATGCATTCTCGCAAACGTCTTATTTTCTCATCTTGCGCATTTGCTTTTTTGCGCAGACAAAGATTTTGTTTTTTATGCTTTACAATCAAGCTGCGCTGTGTTTTCAGCCCTGTATGCAAGACGTGCCGTGTTCTGCGCCGTTCTTGCCGCATCTCGAAAGACGGAACTTCACTCGGTTCCATTTTATAATCTGGTTCGAAAAGGCGAGGTACGGCATCACGTTTCAACCGCCCTGATCGAGGGAAAACGTCGTTTTCCGAGAAATGCATACCACATACAGCAAGCTTCTGCAATTCTCGATCAGATTCGGTAGCTTAATCGTCTCGTCTACTATTGACGAGCCACGTGCTTAACCGGTCTTTATCCTCAACCGGCAGGGCATGCAGTCGGAGACCAGGCACATTTTCTCTACTTCTAGCGCCTCAGTGATGTGGTACTGTGTGAATATTTTTTTCTGGCAGCCGGAGTGTGCATGTTCATGAATAATGAATCACACGACGCCGCTATACCATTTCTCGTATAGTCGGTATAAAAATGTAAAACCGATTTGTTCCGCCCACAAAGGCGTGGAATCTATTAATTGTAAACTTGATTCAAACAGTTCTGGTCAACCGTCGGTGTGTGATGTATTATGAATTATTTTTGGCACTAGTTAGGCAAAAAATCACTCAAATTACTTTACAATTCTTTCCGCCCAGCTAGGGCGATGAATTGGGGGTATACAATTCTTTCCGCCCAGTTGGGGCGATGAAGTGGGGGTGTACAATTCTTTCCGCCCAATTGGGGCGATGAATTGGGGTTGTACAATTCTTCCCGCCCAATTTGAGCGAGGAATCAGAAAAGACACGAATATTTATTGAAATCCGTCGCAAGAAAGTCGCTAATCTTTACGAGACACGGTTAAACTCACCCAAAATTGCGTGCCCTCGAGACGAACCTGAATTGTATCATACGTGTGGAAAGGTCGTGTCACACTCTCAGACTTCTACCGTGCACGTCTCAGGAAAGTGGTTGAGCACTGCGCATGCGTTGAAATACTCGAACTTCTCGACTTCGAGCGAGGTCGAACCTCGCTGGAGTCAGGGGTTCTCAGCGTGTTGTTGTGAAATGTCAACACGCCAGTGGCTACGCTGATGTTCGGAATCGACAATGAGTTGAGAACTCCTGACTCCAGCGAGGTTCGACCTCGCTCGAAGTCGAGAAGTTCGAGTATTTCAACGCATGCGCAGTGCTCAACCACTTTCCTGAGACACGCACGGTATAGAGTCGCTGTATCTGTAAAAAATATTCAGAGGTAAGTACCAAACAAGTGACCGTCATTACTAGTGAGAGCATCAAAGTTTCTCGAATCATTCAATATAATAAAGTTCTATTCCAGATAAAATCACAATGGCCCCGAAGCAGTACAAAAGTTTATTTGATGATGGTTGATAACTTCTGGACCACAGTACTTTATAGACTAACTTCGGATTAGGCTTGGTTCTGTGCTTCAAAATAATAGTGGAATTTCTCGCAGTATATCCTAAGGGGTCATAAGCAAAATGAAAAATTCAATTTATTATTTGAAAATAATAATAAGAATAATAAGAACAGTGAGATAATGGCAGTGCTTTATTAATGCGCTGGCGGTCCTTGGGCGCCAGAAATACAATTTGTGTAGGTGATGGGTCTTAGCCCACCACCTGCACCTGCACCTTTCCCTTGGTGCCAATTTTTTTGGGACCCCCCTTTTTTTTGATTCGTCCCACGCCCTCTTCCACCAGTACTGCTTTTCTTCTCTTCTCTGCTTTTCTTCACCGGTCCGTTCCGCTTTCCCTTCTATTTTTCTTCTTTTCTCTCCCCCTTGCCGTCTTTTTGTCTTCCTCTGCTTTCAGTTTTTTCATTCTTATGTGCCGACCATTTATACCTTCAACAATATCGATCCTTAGAGCAAATTTACTACAATTCACACAAAATTTGATCACTGGAAAAGATCACTTTTAGTTGCTTTTATATTCAATCAAATAATTTTGAATAATGTATGACGCTCGCAATTATCGCTAAAAAATGATTTTTGAAAACTTGTGCCGATTTGTATCACTCAAGACTATTACGTTGCTTCAGCAATATTCGCTATCCTACAAAATCATCTGAAACTAGACAGTAGACAATGAGGAATTATGAGAATCGTACTAAAGCGCGGTATTCTGATACTTTTGCGTGAATGAAGTTTTTAACGAGCAGCCAATTTCATGCGGCATAAATATTCTGGCGTATCGATAATGCCACATACCGATGTTACTCGGATCTCGGAACACTCACTTGTTTCTCCTCGCATCCTTATCTTTACCCGCTGGATGCTTACTCTTTGAATTAGAGTCGGGACCCTTTGCCGTAGCTACTTCCTTGTTGTCACCGCTTCTCCCAGCCTGCACTTCAACTTCATCATCTGCTCTCTTCTCCTAGAATGTTATTTTGTTCATTTATTTGTTAAGTTTTTCATTCGTGTATTTTTGTTGACAACTTTTCTGTTGTTGTATTGATCTACTGATTCATCTCGTACTTCTCATTGCTTTGGGCAGTAAGGGTAGTCCCTAGATGAGTCCGAAATTCCGAAAAAGTTCAATCAGCCTCGAATGGCAGGAAAAACTCTCGAATTTTTTCCAGATATTTAATCCATATTTTCGTCTCCCAACATTGATTTTGATGTACAAAATGAAATTCACGATATAAAGAGTTGAAATTGTCGTAGGAATGTATTTCCTTTAATCCATGAAAAATTACACGATATTCGCTGGTCATTTACATGACAATCATTTATCGATCTTCATTTTCTGTTGAAAGAGTGTTCTGCATTCACTATCTTCACTTGTCTCACAATATCCAATCCATGTTAATAACTTTTGGCCTAGGATAACTTTGATATTGATCCTGAAGAGGCGATCGATCGATTATTTGATGATGGTTGATAACTTCTGGACCACAGTACTTTATAGACGAACTTTGGATTAGGCTTGGTTCTGTGCTCCAAAATAATAGTGGAATTCCTCGCAGTATATCCTGAGGGGTCATAAGCAAAATGAAAAATTCAATTTATTATTTAAAAATAATAATAAGAATAATAAGAACAGTGAGATAATGTCGGTGCTTTATTAATGCGCTGGTGGTCCTTGGGCGCCAGAGCTACAATTTGTGTAGGTGATAGGTCTTAGCTCACTAAAATTGAGGTCATTTGGCTCAGGCAATTGATCTTTTGACAATAGCTCGCGCGGACCCAATATCTCAGTTACAGATGGACCGATCTGGTCGAAGGTTTGCATAGACATTCTTTGATATCATCTGGTCTTTATCACATAGGATTTCTTCAATACACGTGATACATGGGTTTATTTTAATGCATTTACACCGAACGATTTTCTCGTGAAAAATTGCGGATATTTGATCAAAGGGCCACGATAATGAGAATAATTAATATTATTAAAATTAGCCATGTTAAGAAAAGTAGTTGCCTTCTTTGTATTTATTCGAAGAAAAATATTATTCTTTTTCAGTCAAAAACCAAAGACGATATTTCGGACACCGCGGAAGCTGTTTTTAATCAACTACCTCAAAATAATGACTGCCACATCCACCACTATATACTTACTTTTGTGTTCAACAGAAAGTGCATACTGTACAATGTTTATTCAATTTTTTCTCGATTTTTTCCACAACAAAAAATTTCACAGAAAAAAAATAATCAGAATTCACCATACTCTTCCATGTTCTAGGTGTATGTTATATCCCCTCAACAGTGATCGCATAATAACTCGCGGAAATATTCCCGACAGATGAAAAGAATATACTCAAGGGAATGATGTGGGCATTGATAAATTGATACGGGTCATGGACCAAATGGGTATGCCATGAAAATTTGCAGGTTGTAACGTTTATTATATGTTTTAATAACGAAAATTGATTAAAAATAAAACTATTCAGGAAAATTGTATAAGTTAAAAGTTTACTAATGCATAGTGGCAAAAAAAAATAATCATGAATAAATTAACATAAATCATATGACGTATATAAAATAAAAAAAGATATAAGAATAACCAAAAACAAAAAAATATGATTGGACACAAAATGAGTAAAAATAAGACGATGCTAATAGGGCTGAAAAAGAGTGATATGAACATATCAAAATTAAAGAATATACATATCTGTGGATTTTATACAGGGTGTCCCATTTTAATGTCCCAGGGCCGATTTTTCCGAAACTAAGCAAGATACGAGAAAAGTTCAATATAGAATGTACATTGATTTACTTTCCAATTCTATATTTTTACACGATGCAAAGTTACATGTACTTGGCAGTTGGCACAATGATTGATTTGGATTTTTTTTTCATATTATTAATGAATTTTTCAAACATTGAATGTACTTGGCGAAGTTTTTTGCACCGTAGGTGCCTTTTGGGGGGTTCTACAATACGCGAGGTTGAGTCATCCGTATCATCAATACAAGAGTCGCCAGGGCCACGGAAGGGGCGGCCAGGATGACGCAAAAGGTCGAGAAAAACCGCGGAAGGGGCGGATCAGGAGGAAAGGAGGGGGCGTGGGCGACGAGCTGCCCTCTCATAATATCAATTAATGTATTTTATAATGAATTTATTTTCTATTTTTAAAAGGATTAACAAGAAGCAGCAATAAAAATGGTAAAATATAATAGATTCGTTATTTATCCGATAATTTGCCAGAAAAAAAAGGCAAAGCGCGGTAGTACGAAACGATATTGCTTAGAATTTTAAGTTAGCATCTGCACTGCGTGTACAGTCCCTAATCCTCGTGTCCTCTACCGATGACAAGTGGTTCATTGCGAGTACGGTTAGGAATTTTCCCGCGTTATCGGAACTCAATGAAAACATGGGGGATAAAAATGTCCGCCGGCAAGTCTATCATAATGGCAGCAACGTAAAAGTGGTAGGGTCGTAATTGCTGAAACGTGGATTGTACGTATCATCCCCCTGTGACAGCCCTCTCAGTTCCGAAGTGAACATAAATAATCGTAGATAACACCGCGAACAGCGCAACAGGTTTTTTATACGCTTATTAAGACGTCCGGGATGCACTCGCCAGCTCGCTGACTACTTGTGAGGTTACAATGAGACATCTCGTCGAAACATCGGTAATCGTTATCGGCAGCGATTGCGTAATGAAGTTTCCAATGTATCACAATGCATATGTATTAGGGTGTTGAAAAAAAACCATTTTTTTTTTATGGTGTCGAAAAGTTCAAAGTACGTATGAAAACAAAAATTTTGGCGCCTATTAGAGCCCTTAATATTAATGCTAAGGTTTGCCTCTTTTCATTCGTAATTTTTCCATTTAAGTAACACGGGAAATTTTTTTTTTCATTTTTGAATTTAAATTACTTCGGAATGGCTTGTTTGCGCAACATCCAAGAAAAAGGATTTATAGGAAATTTCACGCTCTACAAAGATGGTCAAAGTTCCTCAGATCAACCGTTCCAAAGATATCTGCGATCAAAAATAACACTGATCAATCATTTCCAAATATTTTCCAATAAAACTGCAAAAAATCATCATATTCTATATTTATATTATTTTTTTTTTCGTAAGAACATGTGAACTCTGTTAGCCTGAGATAGTAAATGATTTTTTTCGTTTATTACTCAATACGTAACTTAGAAAAAGCACAACTACATTGATATAAAGTTTAAAAATATCAAATAAATAATTTTTGGGTCTCTTGTATCACAGATATATTTTATTTTCTACTAAATATTAATAAATTTTATTGAACAATCAATTCTTTATAACGAAAAACAATATTCAACGACAGGTCATAAATTTTTTTAATTAGAAAATATTACAGTTTTATAACATTATTTTTATTGCAATTAGGATATCGTTTTCTATGTTCTGTCACTACTTGCAATAAATGCTGAAGCCGTTCTTCATTTTTCGTTAAGCATCGATTATACTGCTCTATTAATGCCACGCCGCGTTCTGCTACATCATTTACAACTTGGAGTTTCTTAAAATACTCCAAGTTTTCTATGAAATTTGGATTCTGAGGCCACAAAGTTACATCCTCATCAATGAAATCATACGACAAATCAAACGATTTGAACAGATTTATCGATCTCATAGACACAAATTGACTAAGATCTATATTTAATAATGACTCTAAATTTTTCTTATTTATTATAAAGCGATTTGTTGTAGTTTCATTGGTTTTACAGGTTTTGAAAGCATGAACTATTCTTCTTTTTGTTTCAACTGAAACAGTTTTGTCAAAGAGAGATAAAACAGACAACTCATTGTTTAAATACCACAAGTGATCGGCTAATTTTTCTGAGCATATCCGTGGAACAGTATTATTACATTTTTTATATAAAATTAATTCTTTAATTAAAGTTAAATCATTATTAGGTGCTGTTATAGCACACGGCGCAGTAAACCAAGCTTTTAAATAGAATATTATGATAAATAAACTAAGTTCTCGTAATCCAGCTATTTCTGATTGAGTAAGATCAAATTCATTTCTGAATAAAAAATTTTTTAAACTATATATTGCTTTAGCCATCCACCTTGCATGATGGACGGCTCCGGGACGCTTAAATGTAATATTTGTGGTAGTAGCACTCAAAAATATCAATGATAATTGCAGAAGTTCACGGTAATCGTCTCGACAATGATCCATCTACAAAAAAAGTTCAAAATCAAAATGAAATTAATTATATTGCAATCTCAAAATAAAGAAAATTAATTATTATCAACTGATGTGAAGTAAAAGTTTCAAAATATTTTACAAATGCAATTGTAATCGTTAATGATGATTAAGAGTGTAATGGTCATGTGAAATTGATTTCCAAATTTTTTTAATCACAACGGGAAGTTATTTAACCAGTGTAAAATTGATGATGTTACTGAACTTTGTACATTTTTATGTTTCACTTTAACATCAGTTGATAATTCTTCAGCGCTGGGTTAAAAAATTTTACTTCTATTTGATGATAAACGAATTTCAAAATTTCATCTTTGATTGGTGTTATAACTTCTGTACCAGACCCTACTGACACATGACAGCCGATGACGTCACCGACTCTTTAGGTTCACACGACGTGAGGGGCTCGAGGCTTTAAATAAACCTTGCTAATTTCTCTCTCTTGTCTCGCACGTCTCTTTATTCCATCGTCTAATCTCTGAATAGGTCAACAGGGGGTACACGCCCCCACACACCCCAGACACAAACATTTTAGTATGCATTGCTACCGTTTCAATCTACGGGAAGCGCAGTCTTGTTGAAGTGCAGCAAACGTACGCACGCACCTATCACTGGGACCCCACGCGGACCCGTGGATATATTTGCATCCACGCCGCAGCCACTACCTCTTGGGCCTAGGCTTCCAGGATCCCAGAAAGCGTCAACGCACAACTGACCACTTCAACCTGCTCTTTCCCGATCTTTCAGATCTGCCCATTTTTTGTAGCAGAGGCCAATCATTTGAATTATTTATTTAATTCGACAGATGTAGGTTATGCTTAAAACGTCGGAATCTCAACGCGGTCACATGGGCACTTCGGTACCCACGCCGCAGAGAACCCGACGCCTTTGTTTCTACTATCGTGAATCTATTCTGATCCCTCCGTGTCTATCGTCTATATCTCCTATTATCCTTTTTTTTTATTCTCGCTATTCTACTCCGTGTGCCAATCGCACACCTTACGTCTTACCGTTGTAACCGCTGGCGTTCGACTAGCCGAGTCGACTCTCCCGCTATGGTACCGCGAGCGGTGTTTTTCGTTATCACATACCCCCTTCCCGTCTCCAGCTTCGTCCGCCGAATTACAGGTAGAGAAAGACAACAATGGGTGACTCACCGGTCACTATCACTCTCACAAGCATAGGCCGGTCCACTTCAACTTAAACATTCTTTTCTTTATTTCCTTTTTTTTTTTTTTTTTTTTTTTTTTTTTTTTTTTTTACAACGAACTAAAACCTAGATTTTCTTTATGGGAAACCCTTTTTTTGTCATTCAGTTGGCGACAACTTCCAAAACTTCTTTGTCACAAATACCAGCCGTAAAGTTTTATTGATCAATTTCATCCCACTTCTTTTTAAATCTCTGATAAATTGGAACGCTTGGGCCAGACGAAGCAGACCAGTATATTTCAAATGCACTCCGAAGAACAATTTCAAAAATATGGTGTCGACATGGCAAGTATAAAAGCTTTCGATTCAGAGCCTTTTCTACTAATACACACGCACCATTTCTTATTCCTGTAAAAATAAAATAAGAATTTAGCATTTAAACATTACTATAATTAAACGCTTTATATTTTTATCATCAAAAAGTTACTTACCTGTGTTTGATGCTGTAGTATCAGAACACAATGCTTTGATGTTATCAGTATTAATATTCCATTGTTTCACTATTTTAATAATAGCTGAAGCTTGGTTTTGTCCAGTCCAAGATTCCAGTTTAGGAACTCCTAACAGTTGAAATTCACCCGATGATGATAAAATAATAGGAAGCCGGTCAATTTGTTCTGTACCTGTAATATCTGATAACAGTTTTCCATCAAAATGTAGTACATAATTATCAGTTTCCAAATTAGTTTTTAGATTTAACGTCACTTCTTTCCGGAATTTTTCCCGTGCGCGGTGAATAGTCAGATGACTGAGGTTTACGCTTGACGTAGAATATTTAGGCTAGATAATAAAGCGGCAATAATGTGAGTCGCCATCCTACTACTCACGTTAGCTCTATCCAAAGCCGCAGCAAGTTCTGGTGTCATTATATCAATTTTAGGAACTTGTTGTTTTGGAATTTCATCTTGATAGTCAAAGATCATACGAGAAGTATTACTTTCCAAAGATTTCTGGGATAACTTAGATGTATATCTTAATATTTCATGATTAGCAGCATCATCAGTCTCAACTGCACAAGAATAGTCAACGTTGTAATGGCCGAACTCAAATGTATCAAATGTACCCCTATTATTATTGTTAATATAATTAAAATCAATGTTCTCTTCATTATTGTTATCACTATTACTGTTATTATTATGATCATTGTTCACATCAACATCCATGTCTTCGACATCTTTTGGAATTGGTTGAGAATTATATGAAATAAAACCACGTCGACTGAAAGATTTTTGTCCCAAATAAAATAATCTTTTTTCTTTATCCAGTATATTTAAAACATCGGCATGAGCTATATCAAATAGTTTACTTAATTCGTCCCGAAAAACGGATTCATTTTTTTGTTGAAATTTTGACTTTTCCTTACGGTTTTTTTGTAAATTCCTCCATCGATTGTGATTTGAGGTTAGTTTTAAAAAAGCAGATCTTTTCTCTCTTGTCGGGATTTGTGCCCCACACCAAATTTCGAAAACTTCATCTACAGTGATTGATATGCTTTCTTTCACTGAAAAATTTTTCGTTTCAAGATAATAAAATAAAAGTGATATAACCTCTTTCAAAGACGGTAATTTTTTTTCCAACTAATTCACCTAACACATCACCAATCAAGTACACTGTTTTCGCCATTATGATCATAAAATTTATAACTGATATAACAGAGCTAAATAAAGCCCTGTCGATATTTTTTAAATAAAAAAAATTGATCAAGATTTATAGTTAATTCAATTGATTTAACATATTTACATAATTTTTTTATTATTTTTAATAAAATGCAATGATGAAAGTTTGGTTAGTAAGTTGTAATAAGGAACTTCACATTTTCTTCTCACAAAAGTTTATAAACTTTATGAAATATAAAATAAATTTGTTATAAAAGAGACCCAAAAATCATTTATTTGATATTTTTAACCTTTATATCAATGTATTTGTGCTTTTTCTGAGTTACGTATTGAGTAATAAACGAAAAAAATCATTTACTATCTCAGGCTAACAGAGTTCACATGATCTTACGAAAAAAAAATAATATAATAAAATATGATAATTTTTTGCAGTTTTATTGGAAAATATTTGGAAATGATTGATCAGTGTTATTTTTGATCGCAGATATCTTTGGAACGGTTGATCTGAGGAACTTTGACCATCTTTGTAGAGCGTGAAATTTCCTATAAATCCTTTTTCTTGGATGTTGCGCAAACAAACCATTCCGAAGTAATTTAAATTCAAAAATGAAAAAAAAAATTTCCCGTGTTATTTAAATGGAAAAATTACGAATGAAAAGAGGCAAACCTTAGCATTAATATTGGGGGCTCTAATAGGCGCCAAAATTTTTGTTTTCATACGTACTTTGAACTTTTCGACACCATAAAAAAAAAAAAAAATGTTTTTTTTTTTGAAACATCCTAATATGTATAGAATGATAGTATGTAGGGTGTTTAAGTTCGTAGAATCCGCGAAGCAATCACGTGAGTAACAAACAGCATGGGTGGGAGACGATTACAAACTTTGCATTTCTAACGTACCCACTGTATTGAATCAGAATAACCGACATCTTCCCCCGTCTCCCAAGTACATTGATGTCAAAAAATGCAGCAGCTTCCATTCCAGTGACACAAATCAAGGGTTCCTATTCCCACAGGCAAACCAACGTCAAATGATCCAACACTACCACCTGGATTTCCCAAAATGATGCTTTCCCCCCTGGCATGCCACAAAATTGAGAGCTCCTTTCCAATCCCACACGGTCTGAAAGCTGTAACAGAATCAGGTGGAAAAAGACTCGCCAACATGGAGGTCTCCCACAATTTATGCCTCTCTGACGTATGGGAAGGTGGGGCAAGACGGGGTGGTGAGGTAAGATGGGGTACCTCCATTTTGAGCAGCACAATGGTAAAAATTTTTGGATAGTTGTATCTACGGGGGCACCACTTGGCTCTCGATAGAATAACCCGAGTATACCACTACCTTGCGATTTTTGGATGAATTAAAAAACAAATGGCGTTTTTAAGCATTGTGATGTAATCTCGCGCTCCGAAATTGTGCATGGAAACTATAGATATATGCATCATATTCGATTGCGTCTTCGATTTTGATCATTTTTAGGGATCGCTTCTTAAAGTTAGTCCAATATATTTATGAATATCACCATTGTTTGACAGTGACAACAACTTATTGTGAAACATACGCCAAGGGGCAAGATGGGGTACCTTTTATCCCGGTAGGTAATTACAATCGTTTGGTTTTTCACTATTTTGTGAGTATCTGTTACTAGGAATTGTGAGTGAAGAAGGAGATGACGCAAAATGCCTCACTTGTGATAGGCACTACATGGACTCGACTGAAGATTGGATAGCCTGCCAAAATTGCCAAAAATGGGGGCATTGCTCGTGTGCAGGGGTTATAAGATGATGGTGAAGAAGCAATATTTGTGTGCATTGGCTGCAACGAACATGAATGATGTACCCCATCTTGCCCCACTAGCGGGGCAAGATGGGGCCAATGCCACCTTCTTTTTTTGTTAAAAAATATAATATTACTCAATATAATATTGGTATTGTAACAAAAATCTACACTGGAATTTATAAAATGTGAAATATAATTTTCTTTGTTTGCGGTTTTGCAATCTTCTAAGACCTTCTCTTTCTCGAGCTACTTAAGGTAGAAATCTAAAAGGATCGTAATAAAACGGTACTGCGGCTCAATGCGTTAGGTTTGTTCTATTTACTAGCAGAGAGGAATTTTATTAATTAATATTTTGTTAATTATAACAACTTTTGATTGTGATGTGATCGTACTGCGGCGCAATGCGTTAGGTTGATCACATTTAATCCACTACGGTTTCTTATGTTTCACTTGGAAAAATTGGTGATTGTGATTTGACCGTGCTGTGGCGTGAATGCGTTAGGTTGGTCAAATTTGATCGATTTGTATATTTGTTTAATTCTGACAAATTTTGATTGTGATGTGATCGTACTGCAGCGTAATGCGTTAGGTTGATCACATTTAATCAATTAATGTTTTCTTTACCTCAACTTCGAAAAATGTCGATTGTGATTTGACCGTGCTGCGGCGTAAATGCGTTAGGTTGGTCAAATTTAATCAGTTAATATGTTTGGTTAATTCTGACAATTTGTGATTGTGATGTGATCGTACTGCAGCGTAATGCGTTAGGTTGGACAAATTTAATCTCTCTACATATATAAAATAATTCTGTACCCAAAATTCAGATTATAATAACAATAGTATTTTTCGTCCTCCAAAATTTCATACTATAATAACAATATTAGTCCAAAATCATTCAATGCGCATCGATCAGCTGATCAGCTGATCCTCTACAAATTTCGACGTCCAGGTCGTGTGCTCCATAGTTTTCGACGTCTAGGTCATCCGCTTTATAGTTCTCGACGTGCAGGTCGTGCGCTTCATAGTTCTCGACGTCTCGGTCGTCCGCTCCATAGTTCTCGACGTCCAGGTCGTCCGCTCCATAGTTTTCGACGTCCAGGTCGTCCGCTCCATAGTTTTCGACGTCTCGGTCGTCCGCTCCATAGTTTTCGACGTCTCGGACGTCCGCTCCATAGTTCTCGACGTCCAGGTCGTCCGCTCCATAGTTTTCGACGCCTAGGTCGTCCGCTCCATAGTTCTCGACGTCCAGGTTGTGCGTTCAATAGTTTTCGACGTCTAGGTCATCTGCTTCATAGTTTTCGACGTCTAGGTCGTCCGCTTTATGGTTTACGACGTCCAGGTTGTGCGCCCCATAGTTTTCGATGTGTATGTCATCCGCTTCGTAGTTTTTGACATCTAGGTCATCGATTTTGACGTCTCAGTCGTGCGTTTTATAACTTCATAAGTATAGGTCAGTTACGTCATAGTTTCCGACGTACTGGTCAGTCGCTCTATTGTTTTCGCATACAGTTTTGATTGAAATGATGGAAACTATGCCGGACCCATGGTTGGTGAACAGTTTTCAACTACCAATCAAATTCATTGAAACTGTGCAACAGCCCTTGTTCAAAAATTTTGTCATAATACCATGGCAATAAACAGAAGCGCACGAAAAAATTCAAATTTGTTAGAAAAAATTCACTCAACCGTCACAGAGCCGCTATCGAATAACAGAGCCACTGCAAACGAAAAAAGTAAGTTGATTCAATTAAATTATTCTGAATCATTTAAATAATTCATTAGTAATTATGAAACCGAACAGATGATGACATAATGTACTAATATTGCAGATGGAAAAAAATTTGGTCCTCTTAGGAGATCTGATACAAGGTAATACGAATTCAAGTAACCTATAAGTTTAAAAAATCCAACTGTGCATTATCTCCAAGTTAACCGGTCCGAAAATGAAAATATTTATATGTATATACTAGGGGCTTCGCCCCTGCGCGCTTCGCGCTCGCTTTGTCAGTATATGGCCTTACTTATTCTAACTACTAATAATTCTTACCCCTGCGTTTGGTGGCTTTAGCAATGATATGTCGCCACTTCCTGCCAATCCACGTTTTCTGTCTTCCTATACTATGAAGCGCATGACTTCAACATTGGAAACTATGAAGCGGATAACCCATACGTTATATAATCCATAAATTGAATGATCTTAACGCCTTAGTGTAAAACCTTGCTATCTTGAAAATTTAATGTTTATAGTCTGTAGTCTGTGTTGAAGATTTAGAACGTGCAATGTTTTGTATGTGAGAATTCGACATCGCATAGTTTTCCACTAAGGCATCGGCCTGTTTTTCGTATACCACTACGTGGATGATCTGGACGTTCATATGACTACGTATCAGAGCTCTTTTGCATTCATAACTACGGAATGGAAGACTCTGTCGTCGTGAACGACAGAGTGGAAGATCTGCACGCTGACAATGAGAACTTTATAGCGTAGGACTTGATACATCACCTTTCTGTTAGATTATTATCATACTTTGTGCTGCATCAGAAAACGTATTTGGAAAACATATACCTGAAATCAAATTCAAAAACTTGTCTAACCACTATAAATACTTGTATTTTTTATTCCTTTCGTTTTTATTTTAGTCTATTTTCATAATATTTTATAATATTTTTCAAATTATTCTCTTTACTCGTGACTGCAAAAACAAACAAACCACTGAAATTCATGTATGTATAATGTGTATGTATTGCATACATGGATTCATGGATTTATACTGCGTCTCTTCTCAGGTGCACGTATACTATGATATTAATATTACTGGTTATTCGCTATACGGAAATAGTTATATTTTTTAATTCCTCCTCTCCAATCTCCCGGCACCGAGCTGCCAGTTCTCTTTTTGTTGCTTTTGCAGCTTGCATCCATCATTTGCGCGCATGAAATTATAACATTTATATTTCATGATTAATGATTATAAAATAATGAATGATAATGCACCAATATATTATGCTGGTTATATTTGAAGTAATTTATGATACCTAAAATGCTGCTATCAGGCCCTACCTTCTCCACCGGCTCTATTTTCTCCGTATATCTGACCTGTAATTGTAATAATCGTAATAAAATCTTATTTTGTTTCTGTATCGATTGCAATAGTTCTTGGTGGATTACTCACTTTCATGATGTTTGTCAAATGGCATATCTTTTACACCGAGTCCATGATGTTTTGTAAATAGCTCTTTTTACGTCGAGTTCAGTCGAATTATTTCTTTGAAACCTCCCGCAGAGGTAGTCCTATACATATTTTCCAACGTACATCTTATTTGTTTCATATTTTTCTATGTCTTGTTTGTCTCATTCACTCCAAGTCTTCTACGTCTAGGTGGTCTGGATCATAGTTTTCAGTTCGTACCTGCGTGGCGCTTAAAGCAGCCGCTGACAATGAGTCATGATCAATTACTACACCTGTAACTGAGAACTTAATTAGCCCTTGCGGTATATCAATTTCTTTTATTTGTATGGCACTGAAAGTTATATTTGAGAGTTATATTTAATGCCAAATCATGGTCTGATGTTAATGAACTCTGGCGGTATATCAAGTTCATCAACTTGCGTGGCGCTGAAAGCAGCCGCTGAGTTATGGCGCTGGAAGCAGCCGTTGAGTTGTATTTAATGCCAACTTATGGTCTGATCTTAATAAACCCTGACGGTATATCAAGTTCGTCAACCTGCGTGGCGCTGAAAGCAGCCGCTGAGTTATGGTCAGTGTCAACGTATGATGTGAACTCAATTAGCTCTTGCGGTATATCAATTTCTTTAATTTACATGGCGCTGGAATTTTACTCATATTGACTGAAGTTATATGTATCGTTGAAAATAACTGCTTATTTATGGACGGTACGTTCAACTGTCTACTTTTTCATAATTCATGTATAATTTCTTTGTATACAATATTGTTTATCTTTTCATCATTTTTCAATTGTATTTTTATACCTTTCATCGAACTACACCGTGACAGTGCAACGTAGAGTTGCCCGTGTCCAAAAATTGGTCTATCTATATACAATCCGACGAAGTCGAAACTTTGTCCTTGTGCTTTGTTGATAGTCATAGCAAATGCTAAACGTACTGGGAATTGCCTTCTGTGGAGCACGAATGGCCTCACCTCGCGTATCTAATTTTATACGCGGTATTTCTACAACTTGACCTTTTTTCTCACCAGTTAATAGTTCAGCAACAAGTATTCTTGAATGTAGTGCGCGAACGATTAGCCTTGTACCGTTAGATATTCCATCGGAGATAGATAAATTTCGCAATGACATCACAATTGCGCCAACTTTTAATTGTAACTTGTGTGGTGGTAACCCCGAAGGCGTCAATCCATTTCAATATTCCGTTGGATATCTTAAAGTCGCTTCTTCCTCAAGAGTTGCATCTGCAGCATCTATACCTTGTAGAGTTGCCTTATCAATACTGCGTGACTCGAGTAAATCACCTTCCATTCTGTTTAAAATTTCTGTATTTATCTGGTTAACTTCTACATTTTGCGGTGCCAAAATTGCTCTCTTCGTCAATTCGTCGACTTTTATATTCTTCGGACATAATTCCTCGATGAGATCTTTGCTTTGTATTTCCTCGTCTGGCTTAAAAACTTTAATTTCACCGTTTCCTACCTGCAGAAGCCAGTTTGAGAAAAATAGTGCATCGTCTTGCGCTCTCATATTTTTTTTTAAACTGAATTTGGTGAAAGTATTCCACAGTTTCGAATATTTTATCGTTTCTTCCATTATCTGCTTTTTACCTGCTCGTTTTACGATTGGCAACAATTGTCTGAAGTCACCGCCAAGTATTACTGTTTTCCCACCAAATGGTAACGTACACCCCATGACGTCTTGTAAAGTTCTGTGAATTATTTCAAGTGCGCGTTTCGGTATCATTGAACACTCATCCCATATGAATACATCAGTTGCGCTTAATTTCTTTTTCATCGACGAATTTGTGAAAATGTTTCCTTCTTCAGATAGAGTTAGTGGTAAATTGAACATTTTATGCGCTGTTGTACCACCAGGAAGAAGAATAGCTGCTATACCTGTCCACGCAACACAAGCTACTTTTTTTCCAATTGATTTGAGTGTGAAATATATTGCGTTGTATATGAAGGTTTTTCCTGTCCCTCCTGGACCATCTATGAAAAAACACCTATTACTTCGGCTTATGTTCGAATTACTTTCTTCCGTAATTGCATTCATTATGTGGTTGAATACTATTTGCTGATCCTCGTTGAATTTTTGAGTAAGATTATGAGCCTGCTCAGCTAATAGCATAGTGTCTTCTGCATTATGATAGGAACAGTCTTCATCATTGATCATTTCCGGTGCTGGTATACCAAAATCTTCACACGTTCTACCTTCAGCACGAAGTAGTTGATCTATATGAAATAGAGCACTATTTTCATGCATGTCATGAAAGTCTTCTGAAAGGACGTTTTTGTATTTATTCCAAATGTCTATCGCGTTTGACGGCATTTCGCCGATCAGATACCACACTAAGAAATGTCGTAAACGTTTGGGCATGAGTAATGAAACAGCTTCATCAAATATTTTATATGCTTCGTCGTTTGTTTCCGTTAATCCCATAGCCACTGCAGCATCCCTAAATGTAGCATGGAGTTTACCATCAACGATCCTCAAGTCTTCAAAACATCTTGCGTTTTTCGCATGTCCAAGGATAAGTTTCAAATGAAATCTCTCTGAATCCCGTGGTGAAACATTATTCATTCTACTCACTACTTTACATGCAATTGTTCGTCTTTTCCATGAATTTGTTGTTTCATCAAAACTATAGTGATCCGGATATGTTAAATTCTTTGCCATTTCATCATTATTGTTCAACTCAAACCACGCTGTTAGATGAGTTCTCCATTTTTTAATATTCGAAACAGCTTCTACTTCGTTGCCTTCCTCGAAAGTAGCATACTGTTATCCCGGCGAATGGACTTGTAAACGTGTCACAGCATGACTTCTTCCATGCATTGGTATCTCCAATATTCTCCAAGCTGCTTTCATTGGCGAAACATAACGCGTGTCAATATAATCCTGTATTTCGTCTATTACTTGTTTTTCATTTCTATCTATGCTTGTATTTTCTATAATGATTCGTGCACGATCATGACCCTTGTGTATATACTTGTGTATGTACTTCACTCCCATTATCGATGCGCAGTATTCCACATTTATGTGACAGTCATATTTCACAATTATGTATGGATTATATGGAACGACCATACTATTATCAACTCTGATTAGCCTTCCATTCACTCTATTTTTGTAGAAATGCAATTCAAGTGAGTTATTTCTTCTCCGGTACTTGGGATAACCTCCACTGATCATGTCTGTTTCGTCCATGAATCTTTTCGGGAACTTTTTGCTGCACTCTTTCGTTTCTGAATTCCAACACGGAACTTTAGCAGTATGTGGACCATGTAGCATATGAGACATCACAGTGCTATAAAGTAATGGATATTTGTCTTTGTCCGGTATTTCGGAGCATACAAATCTATCTAATGCTGCAGGATTTGTAAGTTTGTCCTGATTATTCAGGATGAAAAGAATGTGAGCATGCGGAAGCCCACGTTTCTGGAATTCTATGGTATACACGTATCCCTGAACTTTACCGAACACTGTGCCACTTTCAATTTCCTTTATTAATCGCTGTAATTTAATGTTGAATATTCTGCATGTTATGTTCGGTATATCCATTGCGTTAGTACCCGGTGGGAATTTTTCCAACACTCTTTTTATCTCTTTCCACTTAGGATTACAAGTCATGGTAATAAATAAATCTGGTCGACCTACTCTTCTCGTTATCGCAATTGCATCTTGGTACTGTTGTTGCATGTTGCGCATACTGCCCTGAAATGTTGATGGTAGAATCATCAAATTACCAAGTCGATTGTCATCAGATGTGTTCGCCATGCTGTTTGCTGTGTGATCTGTCATGCCCCTGTAACATTCTACCCGTAACTGCTTCTGATTATTCCTCATATAAAGTAATCCCTGTGATTCAATCGTTAAGTAGGCATGTATGACGTAATGTTGTGTCAATCTTCCATTTCGTAATAGTGGATTTAGTGGTTCACATGGGCGCAGTGCTAAACGATACCCGTAATATTGTACTGGCGAAATAGTTTTGCATTTTTCAACATGTTTCATATTATAACTCCATCCCAAATCACCACTTGGAAATAACAATGGGAAAGTCATCGGATCTACGTGGTGTGATGACCTTGGCACATAACCGATTGTATTATCTCGCTTCGGGACAACTTCAACTTCGACATTCTGCGGAACAGATCCATCCATCGATACAATAATTGCAGCGAGTTCTCCACATGTCGGCGCGTTATATCTTCGTTTATCATCATCACCTAATGAAATGAATTTCAATACCACGTGTCGTTCTCCGTCCATGTAACGTTGGTGTAGTGTTTTGAAATTTGATGCATACGGATTAATGCTGTTAATAATTTTTCCAACTTTTTTTAATACATCATCTCTTCTTCCGTTATTTTTTCGTAATTCAAGCTGTGCTTGTTCATCGTAAATATATATCTGACTGTATCGTGCGTCGCCGTTACTATTTTCTAAACTGGTTACAATCTTGTAACTAACGTCACCGATTATCTTCATTACATGAGGTCCTTGATTTCCTAAGTCTACGGTTGAGCAATTGAATGATGCTAATGCAAATGAGTCGTTATATGACCGTATCATTTGTCTAAAATGCTTTGATGTTTCATCCTGTCCTTCTCGTAAATCTTCCGGTTCAGATGGATATGTAGATAACGGTGGTAGTTTTATTTTTCCTCCGTGACAACAATTATGTTTTGTTCTACCCGGTTCATTTTCGAAGGAGAGTGCTTTGCAATGAGCACATATTGATGTCATATCACCAATGTCCAATCGTTCTAGGTCTGCGATTGTATCGCGACTTATATCGCCATTATATTGATTTCTTTTGTTTTTTGGCCGTCCCTTAGCGTTTGTCTGGATCTTATTACATGTATGATCTTGCTTCTCGCTTTCGTCAATTGAAGTTACATTTCCAATGGTATTTTTTTCAGCTTCATTTTTTATCTCTTTTTCATTTTGGATATTATTGCTCTCTGATTTTTCAACTTCTACTCGCAACTTTTTCAATTTTCTATATTCTCGTTGTTTTGCATTTTTGTTTTTTCTTCTTTCATCGCTTGTTACCATCGTTCTTGGCCGTCCCACAGTGGTTCGTGGTGTGGTATGATCATTCGATTCTACTTTTTTTTTGGTCTCACTCATAGAATCTTCTTTTGATAGTGGTACATTCACAGGCGATTTCTTTTTTTTACAGTATTCCTGATTTTTTTGCATCTTCCAATAAGCTATTCTCAAGGTTATTCTCTTCATTCAATATAGCTTGATTAATTTTTGCTTCATTTTTTCGCTTTTTTCCTGTTTTCAATGAGACGTTATTCTGAATCCTATTGACTGAAATAGGAAGGTTAACTTTTTCGATACTTACTACTTTCGGTAATTTCTTATTATTGGAATCAATTATTTTTATATTCGAATTCAATAGAACATCATAATGGCCACTGTCACCATCACCGGTAAACAGTAGTGAAAATTCGTTCAAACTCTCCGAATGACTGTTATTATCAATGCGAACATAATCTAAATTGTTATTTTTATAAATTTTGATACATACTTTGAATAGCGTAGCAGCTGCATACAGTTCTACATATCCCCCATATATACCGTTCTTACTCATATGTATCTTGTAATCTGCGGCTGATTTCATTGGTACGCCATATGACTCGTCACCAATGATGTGAGCCCTGTACGCGTCCCACTGTTCTATTACATGCGCGACTATGTCTCTCCTTACCTTATCATGATGATCTTGACTATTCAAAATACAATAAGACAGTGCTCTGAACAGACAATTACCGTCAGGTTTCATTTTCACAACCTTTGTCTCCATTTCTTTCGAATATTTATTAACTTGATGTTCACTACAGAACTTGAATGTCAATAAATGACAAAAACAAATTTTGTGATGTCAGATATTTTCATCAATCTTCAACTTCGCTCTGCTGCACCATATGGTGACTCCAACTTCACTATGCATATTGAAATCGTATTTGGCAAGTAAAAGACCTGTACATCTGAAATTATGGAACTTTAGAGCGGAGCAACTGGACGTAGATGTACCGGATAAAGAATGTGGATGGGATCACTAAAAAATGTTACCCGGTCGTCGAAGATTGCCCAAAATACCTAAAATTATGGAGTGGAGGAGAGACACCTGAAAATGAATTATATCGATGTATAAATCTTACAGTTGCCCATCAGGAATTGCAAAAGGAATGTAAAAATTGCTATGCCGATAAACAAAAGTGAATTGAAAATAATTCTGGGCAAAAAATCAGAGCTGTGCAAGCCAACGTCAAAAATGGCAGAAAATAAAGAAAATGATGAGATTGACCTGGAGATGGAGAATTTAGAAATTGATGAGGAGAGAATAAGGTCAGCAACAACAAATTTATGGCGAGACATAAATATTTAACATGAAAATAGCGTTAAATCAAAATTAAAACTTTAATTTCACGTGTTTTATCAAGTAGACAATTAAATTAAAGAATTTTTCTTTATACTTAAACAGCCGTTCGATGAGTACTAACGGGGAGAACTCGGCTCCACCGACAACGGAAATGGGTATGTGATACTTATGAATCTCAATAATCTGTACAAATATTATCTCGATAAAGGCAGACACTATGGGTATACAATAGCGGGGTAAAGATACTCGGTACCGTCCTGTTCTTTGAAATGTCCTTAGCGCGAAACTCTACCGAATATATAAAATTGAGAAGCAATAATATTTATAATAATATGAATGAATAAAATAAGAACAATTATATTTTAAAGAAAAAAGAAAATACAGAGGCAACAGAGGAGGAAAATGGGTGAAGGAACGGCAGGAAAAGGCAAAAAAGAGAAAGAACTGGTTGCGCGCAGAAAAACAGAGAAGCAATACCAGGAGGAATCTCATCAACTTGTTGGTAGAAATGGCGAACCAAAAATAATTGAAGAAAATAAAAATCTTTAAGACTTTCGTCAAATTCTCTTTTTCACACTTTCATGTTATAAATCTCCAGGTCATAGGCTTCATAGATTTCAACGTCCAGGTAATACGCTTCCTAGATTCAGACATCTAGATTTTTCGCTTCAAAGTTCACGATCTTTCCACGTCCAGGTCCTCCGCGTCATTGTTTCTGACGTTCAGGTCGTCCGCTCCATGGTTATCAAGATCCGTGTAGAACGCTATATGTATATAATTTTAGACTGGGTTGTCCTCTTCAGCGGGAAAAGAGCGGGTACAGAATCGGAGGAATTCGATAGATTCGCAAGTGCATAATCATTAGAAAACGATAGATTTTCCACTTGAAATATAAAAAAAAATCATGAATGAGTAGATAATTCACTATGAATTCGTAAAGGTTATTATGCTGCATTTTCTACGATTCATAACCAAATTTGCATTCAGATCGATCGAGATCGATCTGTTCTGTGCGAACGTCAGACGTTGCCTCAAAATTATTTTCGCTGCTCCGGTATTCGACCTCCGTGTCGTCCGCTTGCGACGTCTACCATAGTTTTTCCACGTCCTGATACCGTCGGCTTTATAATTTCAGTCGTCCAGGTTAGTCGTCCGGGTCGTCCGCTTCATAGTTTGTGGACGTCCAGGTCGTTCGCTTCATACTTTTCAACGTCCAGGTCGTCCACTCCCTAGATTTCGATGTCCAGGCCGTTCGCTGCATACTTTTCAACGTCCAGGTCGTCCGCTCCATAGTTTTTGGACGTCCAGGTCGTCCGCTCCATAGTTTTCGATGTTCAGGTCGTTCGCTTCATACTTTTCGACATCCAGGTCATTCACTTCATAGTTTTCAGCTCACAGGTTCATTGCTTTGCATTTTCAAGCATACAGGTATTTCACTTCATAGCTCAATGCGTACAGGTCCTGATACGTTCGATATTTTTAAGTGGTCTGTCCTCCACTCTGTAACTGATGAAACCTAAATGACCGTAGTCAACATGATTCTACAGTCAAAATAAATCCGAAAGACGATAAAGTGGACTACTCTGATGGAGAGAACACTGAAACGGTTGACCCGGATATCAAATACCAAGCATGAAACCTATCATCATAGCTTGAATCAGCCGATCAGCTGATTCAAGCGGATCAAGCGATTTGTTGTCAAATAGTAATTAACGCACGATCTTACTCAACAAAATGAGGTCATGGGTGTACTATACGCTGCATTCTTCGCATTCAAGAACAATTTACAACAAAAAAATTGTATAGTAGATTTGATGTCTCCTTGAATAATATTTAACAAAATTTTTTATTAAATGAAAATAATACGTCAACATATTATTTTTAATTCCTTCTGCCTACTCTTCTATTATTTTTCTCCTTTCCTTTCTCCACCATCACTTTGATCTCGACCTGCTTTTCTTTCTTCTCCTTTTCCATCTCCTCTTTCTCGATCTCCTCTTTTTCCTGCTTCTCCTTTTCTTCTTCTTTCTTTTCTCTCTCCTGCTTTACCTCAACCCCCAATCTCCGCAGCCTTACAGAATGCAGCGTCCCATTCATCGTCTGTAAATATTTTCAATAAATTACATGTTTTCGAAAAATTTTATTCGCAGAACAGTTAAAGTTAGTGATAATGTGCATTAGGATTTGTTTGCAAGATTCGATATGTGCATATTCACTCTTTGTTCATGATTATAAATTATTCTGATTTGTATTACCTTCGATTTCATACTTTCTTCATACTTTCTGAATGAATTAATTTCCAATTGATCCATCTGCGATATGACTTCATCGTGTCATCATCTATTTGTTTTTCGAATTATTAATGAATCATTTCATTAATTTAATTAAATCAATTCACTTTTTATGGTTAAGGTGTACCGACTTGGCTGAAGTTTTTCAAGTAAACTTTCATTTCATCGTGCGCTTTTGTTTGAATAAAAATACCATCGATATAAATTACAAAAATAAAAACAAAAAAACAGAATTGCTATGCCAATAAACAAAAGTGAATTGCAAACAATTTTGAAAAAAAATCATCATTACGAAATAAATTTCATCGATAGGGTCATGCGAACGCCATAAAAAGTAAGTTAATTTAATTAAATTGAATTATTGAAATAATTCATCAATAATTAGAAAAACGAATAGATGATGACATGATGTGGTTATATTGCAGATGGATCAATTGAACATGGAATCTTCCATAAAATATGAAATCGAAGGTAATGCAAATCCGAACAATTTATAACTATGAAAAAAGAGTAAATATGCTTATATCAAATCTTGCGAAAAAAATCTCAATCCACATTATCACTAACTTCATCTGGTCTGCAAATAAAATTTTGTAAACACATGTAATTTCGGAAAAAAATTTACAGACGATGGATGGGATGCAGCATTCTGCGCGGCTGCAGAGGCTGTGGAGATGAAAGAACAGCGAGACAGAGAAAAGGAGGAGAAAGAAAAGGAGGAGAAAGAAAAGGAGAATAAGAAAAGCAAGGAAATTACAGTAAAGATGGAGAAAGGAAAGAAGAGAAGAGCAGCAAAAAAAAACTAATGTTTAAATAAATGTTCAGTTATGAACTAATTGGTTCACTATTAAAATTCGTTTCATAAAAAATCTGTTCAAATATTATTCAAGAGGACATCAAATCTGCTATGTCCGTGAACTTGGCTCCGCCATTTTTGAATTCTTTAAATTCAATGATTGTATCGAATTGTGCTCGGTTTGTGCTGCGTTGTGCCGAAAACAACGAGCCGATATCTGTTATCACTACAGAGATATTTTGAAAAAACGTCTTTTCAGCCAGCTCCGCCATTTTGGATTTTTTTAAAACGAAAAGTTGTGCTCAGTAGTACGAGATATGCCCAATGTTGTACCATAAAAATTTTGGCCGCAGACGCAGTAGTTTCCGAGAAAATGAATTTTTAATTTTTTTTTTTTTTTTTCTACAAAAATCGAAAATGTTCAAATTTCACGATTGTATTTTATTGTGCTCACCTTCGGAAGTAACTTTTCCCCCTCCAACTTTTTTGTGCGAAGTTTCGAAGAGAAAATACAGGGCAAAATTGGATTAAAAAAACCACGAAAAAATCGAAAACCGAAAATGTTCAAATTTCACGATTGTATTTTATTGTGCTCGTCGTCGGGAGTAACTTTTCCCCCTCCAACTTTTTCATACGACGATTTGGAGAGAAAATACAGGGCAAAGTTGGATTAGAAAAACCCCAAAAAAATCAAAAATCGAAAATGATCAAATTTTACGATTGTATCTTGTTGTGCTCGGCTTCAGGAGTAACTTTTCCCCCTCCAACTTTTTCATACGACGATTTGGAGAGAAAATACAGGGCAAAATTGGATTGAAAATACCAAAAAATCCAAAATCGGAAATATCCAAATTTTACGGTTGTATCTTGTTGTGCTTCGCTCGGAAAGTAACTTCTTTATCTCCCACTCTGTTTTGCGATTTTTTAAAAAGGAAATACAGGGAAAAAATAGAATTTTAAAAAACAAAAATTTTCAAAATTCGAAAATGTTTAAACTTTATGGTTGTATCGCGTCGTGCTTCGCTCTGAAAGCAGATTTTCGTCAATAATGATAACTTCATCTTCATCATTAGTGTTTGTAGTATCGTTAATATTATCATTATCATCATTATCAGCATTATTATTTTTTTTTGTTTTTATTTATCAATTCTTCTTTTCGCATAGTATCAGAAGAAGAAATTGGCAAAGTATGAATGTATGGATAACTGAATAGAAATAGAAAGTGAGGATATGCAGGGTTTTGTGTTACACGTATGTTGGTACGCATGCGTGCATATTTTCAGTATTATTATCGTCATCGTTATCATTATCAATATCGTCATTATCATTTTCCTTATTATCATTATTATTATCTCCACTACAACTATCATGATTATTAATACTATGACCGTTATCTTTTTTTTTCATTTTTTCTTTTTTTTCACGTATTTTCAGTGTTTTAATTTCAAACGGCATAACTAGCAAAAGGAATTGGCAGACTATCAATATTTTAAATAACGTATAAATAAAAAGAATAAAACTAGAAATCATAAATGAATATATGTAGGTATGTATACCCCCCGTATATATCTGTTTATGTGAAAAAATACCCTTCCAGGCCGTGAATGCATGTATGAGTTTCTTTTCAGCCTCACGTTACGACGTACACACAAAGATGTGCGCGCACTTTTTTGTCACTTTGTGCCAATTCAGGTTTTCGGTGCTTCATACCATCGTCATGCAACAGCCAGCGGCTTCCTGTTTTTAAATATGCATTGTAGTGCCCTATGGAATTTACATCATTTGACCCTTCGTACGCTATTATGCCAGCTAACTGATAGTTCTGCGCTTCCGATGGATTTATCTGTTCCGGAAAATCACGCAAGGCAACCCTGTCATTTCTTCCTGTGTCGATATCGCAGACTATATGTGGGCCGTATGTGATTTCAACATTTGGGATTTTGTCGCAGCATATCTTAGGGTCATGTCTACTGGTATCGACGACCTGCATTAAGTAACGGATCCCCGTCTTACAAAAAACGTCGTAATTGACGCTTTGTACCGGATGTTGTCGTGTCCTTTTGGATCCACAAGTCAAGCATTCTATCATTTCCACGCAACTCGGATCATTCGCGAGTAAATAAGATAACAAGTTACAAATATTGGAATTGGCGTCGACTTTAGTTACGTTCTTGCGTCTCGTTACAGGGTCCAGCTGAGCAAGGTTTCTTAACAAGCTCGCGCGTTCCGTGTATAATTTGGCGCACAGTCCATCTACTATCAAGGTATTGACGCAAGAAAATATTTCGGATTGTGCCTGTGCAATTATCCGGCGATAGGTGTCATTATTTAATGCGGCCATTCCAAATATGTGACAGAGGCTATCAAACCCACAGGTGTTTGCCAGTATTATCACATTCGATTTGAAACGAACGTATGAACAATGGTTCGCATTCAGCATGACGGGAAGACTGGAATATTTGTCATGTGATGAAACGAATTCAGGGCAAGGATCAGCATACCTGAACCTTTTTTTTAGTCGATCGTTCTTATCCCGCCAGTTTTGTTCTTCGTTCAGTTCTACTAGGGCGTCTGTTTTCGTGACAGTGTCATTGATTGTCTGATCGGCTTGGTGATTTTCGATAAAATACGGAGCAGTATTGGGAATGAACGGTGAAGTGTTATCGTCATATCCGTTTTCTTTTCGAACTACGGGGAGTTCGCTCAACTTACTTTGCTGGTAGTCAGCCGCCATTGCCAATTTTATTTTTCCCGGAAAGGATGAAATGTGTCTTGCCACGAATTTGTCGATTCGCAACGGCAATCCGATATTTTTGAATGTTCGATTCTTGAGATCGTTGAATTCGGATTCAACGGCCGCGGATGTTGGATTTACATACCCACAGTCGTAGATGGTACACATCACTTGGCTGTACAACGGAAAATATGGCAACAATGTTTTGAGCTTCTTAGCGAATTCAGGGCAGTGAAAACTATTAACATCTTCCGAAAATGTTTCGTTGTGAACCTTCGCAAGTACATCTTTGTAGAGATTATCAGCCCAACGCCAGATATCAGTATCGATGAACTCTTGGTCATCTCTTCCGTAATCATCCGGGATATCTTCCACGGGCTCTGGTAATCCAGCGAGATCTATATCATTTCCCCTGATGCATCGTGTCAGCGTCGACCTTGCTCTTTCCGCCAAGCTTCCATCGCCTCAATTCTGGCTGAGCGCGAGCGTGAATAGCAAATTGGACATACACTCCTCAAAACAATTAAAGCAACACCGAACCTCTGAGCGAAAAATAGCGAATTCTTAAACGGCTGTATCTTTGAACCAGAAGCTCTTACAGGGACGAACAGGCGTTCAAATTGAAGCTTGCAATGTCATCTACAAGCTCCATGAAGCGGATATCCGTTTTCATGTCACGTTTCATAGAAGCGCTACTTTCTAACGAACAGTCCGTAAATTCTTTGTTTGATGCAAACTTGAATCGAATGTACGGAGAGCAGGATTTTTTTTCTCGAAAATTGATTTCGCCTGAAAGATAGGAAATTTTCTGACCTTTGAAATGGTTTTTTTGCGGTTTTCCTACAATTTTTTCCCGCCGAGCTAGTCGTGTTTGAAGTAAAAAACTCCAAAAAATCTTTGAACCGCGTCAACTTCCGACCAACTCATCGTAAAACGATTTTCGGGACACCATTTTGAAGCTGATCTCATATTCTTTACGTGACATCCACCAGTTTTACTCATTTTTAATTTTCGAAGATTTTTTAATCACTTTCACCAAGAAGAACGTCATATCGAATGTGTCTAAAATCGAATTAAAACGCACCCCCCGAAACTGTACTCAAATCGATCGGAAATTAAAATTGACCAATTTTTTACGAAACTTCAACCCTTTCTCTCAAAAATGCTGCCCTGTACACTCCATTACGACCTTTTTTGACGGAGCTACGTGAGTTTGAAGCAGATAACTCCACGAAATCTTAACTCTGCCATATCTTCTGACCAAATCGTCGTAGAACGACTCTCCGCGGAGCATTTTGAACGGGATTTTATCAGCTACGAGGTGTTGCAATCGAATTATTCATTTTTTTGATCATGGAAAATTCAAATTGTCAATTTTAAAAAATTTTCAACCTTATGTTTGCGGTTGTGCCCCCGCTCTTGGCGTTACCCAGGATCAACGACGTGGACGTGGCGGGGATTTGATCCCTTCGGGGTGCTTGTTTTTCGTGAGTCCCCTTGCCTCTCACGTTCATGTACGGTCACCTCATCTGTACTTCAAAATCGTGTGTTACCTCCTCGATTTTGAATGACTGCTTGGAGTCGCACACGCATATTAATGCACCGTCGAATTTGTGCCTGTGGGATAGTGTTCCAGGCATTCACCACAACCTCTCGCAATTGTGCCAAGTTTTCGATTGGATTAGGATGATTCCGTAGCCTACGCCCTACCATATCCCAGACATGTTCGATGGGATTTAAGTCTGGGCTTACGGACGGATGGTTGATGAAGCGGATGTCTTGTCCTCTCAAGAAATCGACACTGTGTCGTGCTGTGTGAGGTCGTGCATTATCTTGGAGAAATAAGAAATTCGGTCCTCGAGCACGTCTAAGCGGTACAACATGTGGTAGCAGAACCTCATTCACGTACCGGATAGCAGTCATTCCGGGAGGAGGAATGACCACTAGCTGACTTCGTCCATACCATGAAACGGCTCCCCAAAACATAACCGATCCCCCATCGAACGACCTTCTCTCATCTAGACAATCGTTTGAAAAACGCTCTCCAGGACGACGCCACACTCGTGAGCGTCTATCGTTACCATACAGGCAGAACCTGGTTTCATCGCTAAAAAACACGCGGTTCCATTGCCTCTGCGTCCAATTGATATGGTCTCTAGCATACTGAAGACGTTGTCGGTGATGATTAGGATTTAAAGCAGGTACCCGCGCAGGCCTCCTACTTCGTAAATTGGAACGGTGCAATCGGTTCCTGATCGTTTGGTCCGAAATTTGATTGTTTAAATCCATGTCATTTTGGATAGCACGAGCAGTTGCATTACGATTCCGTACAGCTGATCTGCATATTCTTCGATCTTCCCGATTTCTAACAGGTCTTCTACCCTGACCTTCTCTCCTTTGGAAGTCACCTCGTTCACGCTGACGAGCTATCGCTCTGCTCACCACCGAGACATGTCGATTCACATGATTTCCAATTTCTCTCAGAGAAAGACCAGCATCGGAAAACGCAATGATCCTCGCAATATCAATCTCAGAAAGTCTTCGCCTAGGCATTTCAACAGTGGCACGAAGATCAATTATCAACGAAGACTGAATTGACTGCTCATCGTAATTCGTACAATAGGCGTGCATATCGTTATGATTGAGTGAACAGGTACCACAATGAAGTGTTGACTAAAGTTGTTGATAAACACAGGACTTACGAAAAACAAGCACCCTGAAAAGATCGAATCCCCGATACGTTTATTGTATCGTTGATCCTGGGTAACGCCAAGAGCGGGGGCACAACCGCAAACATAAGGTTGAAAATTTTTTAAAATTGACAATTTGAATTTTCCATGATCAAAAAAATGAATAATTCGATTGCAACACCTCGTAGCTGATAAAATCCCGTTCAAAATGCTCCGCGGAGAGTCGTTCTACGACGATTTGGTCAGAAGATATGGCAGAGTTAAGATTTCGTGGAGTTATCTGCTTCAAACTCACGTAGCTCCGTCAAAAAAGGTCGTAATGGAGTGAACAGGGCAGCATTTTTGAGAGAAAGGGTTGAAGTTTCGTAAAAAATTGGTCAATTTTAATTTCCGATCGATTTGAGTACAGTTTCGGGGGGTGCGTTTTAATTCGATTTTAGACACATTCGATATGACGTTCTTCTTGGTGAAAGTGATTAAAAAATCTTCGAAAATTAAAAATGAGTAAAACTGGTGGATGTCACGTAAAGAATATGAGATCAGCTTCAAAATGGTGTCCCGAAAATCGTTTTACGATGAGTTGGTCGGAAGTTGACGCGGTTCAAAGATTTTTTGGAGTTTTTTACTTCAAACACGACTAGCTCGGCGGGAAAAAATCGTAGGAAAACCGCAAAAAAACCATTTCAAAGGTCAGAAAATTTCCTATCTTTCAGGCGAAATCAATTTTCGAGAAAAAAAATCCTGCTCTCCGTACATTCGATTCAAGTTTGCATCAAACAAAGAATTTACGGACTGTTCGTTTGAAAGTAGCGCTTCTATGAAACGTGACATGAAAACGGATATCCGCTTCATGGAGCTTGTAGATGACATTGCAAGCTTCAATTTGAACGCCTGTTCGTCCCTGTAAGAGCTTCTGGTTCAAAGATACAGCCGTTTAAGAATTCGCTATTTTTCGCTCAGAGGTTCGGTGTTGCTTTAATTGTTTTGAGGAGTGTATTTTCAATATCAGCTAGGGTCTCTTGTTTCCGCAACAGAGCAACGGATCGCAAATATGTTTGTCTCACTTGCGGGGGTTTTCCAACGAAACATTTCCATCTCGCTACCATATTCATAAAATGACAAATGTCGAGCCTCAGAAAGCAAGGTGGAACAGGAATCGATTTTACTGTCAGCATATTGTAACACGTACATAAGTACGCTCTCAAAGTTGGCTGCTGAGCAAATATCCTGCTAACAGCTCCTAGCAAGGCCTTGTCGAAATCTGTTATTATTATTTTTGGGGAAGGGAAGGATACTTTTTGCGCCACACCTATACGTAAGAATTCATTCAGCCAATGACTGATAGCATTCGTATTTTGTACTGAGGACACCATTTGGAAAATAGGTACCGTTTTATTCCCCACTTGACCTACGGCCTGGTATAGGTAGATATGAGAACATAGTTCCCCGTTTGGTAACCTAACCTTTTTAATCACCGAACCCGTCGCATCTATGAACAAGATGGTGGGATTCTGTTCGAAGACCGCCATTTGTTCCTTTGTCCAAGAATGTACAAAGATCGGATCCAATCCGATCGATCGGATGGCCCCTTCGAATTTAATATCATATTTCATGGCTTGCAGGTTAACGTGTAGATCTTTCGTCGCTAAACCAAGGGCTTTATCATTATATTCCTGCTTCGCTTTGCGCAGAACGTCACCCGTGTATAATTGTGGGGGCTCGTCGTCGCCAACTGCCATCAACTCGTGAGCTTTCCTTCGCCGCCATATACACGGGAGGATATTTCCATCTGCTATTTCTTTCGCCACATTTTCTCTTACAGGACCCTTTAATTGGCGTTTCTTTCTGTGCATAACGTCAGGATCGAAGTCAGAAACGGTACACTCCATTTTTACTCTCGCTCCTTTCTTTGGCTCGTGAACAATTCGTCCATCGAATAAACATCCACATTCCGAACAATTGCCACGAACTGTGGCAAGAAAACCCGCTGCTAGACATTTTCACGGATTTAAATGCTAGCGCGCACTGAATTCTAGTTTTCTGGAAAATTTCATTAAAAAGTACGCTGGTCCAAGCGTACCGTTTCAACTTCAATTCGTCGCGCTGCCCTCGATCTTTCAATCTATAGTGTACCTCTTCAGGACTCATTTTATCCCATACATCTGTTACATCGATGTTGAATTCACAAACACCTTCATTTTTCACCGAATTAATGCTACTGTTGGCCAGAGAGGTATCTTGGAATTCAGGTTCTATATTGCGCTCTTTGAGCAGTTGCGCATAAATGCTGTACCGATTCATTTTTAAGATGGTATATATATATTTTGGTTTAAACCGAAATTGGACATCCATGGCCTCCGAAAGTCTCACGTAGAGTTCGGAGCTAGGGCCGACGATAACGCCATCGTCTTTTATGACGTCATGAAATTCGGGCGATCTCAAAAGATGTTCGAGTTGCCGAATATTTGGTCTTTCAGACATGGCTGCAGGTGACAATTAAAATTCTAAATATCTGAATATATTTCTCAAATTTCAGAACAATTTATGAAGGAAAAAATCAAATGACATATCCTAATGTAAGGCGAAATAAGTGATGAAAATCTGCTTGAATGTGACGATTACCGTAAAAGACTGAATGCGACGATGCTATTTCAACAAAACAACGATGCGAAATCGAATGCGATTTCATGCGAAAATCCTAGCTGCAAAAAGCCACAGACAACCCCCACTGTCTCGTGTCGGCTGTTCAGGCTCCGCTATGCAGCTAATGATGCGCTGCGGCTAACACCTAAATAGAATAATAAATGTGCTCATATGTGGAGGTCAATGATGTCGGCTTCTTTTTCTATTTCCCTAAAGGTATGGGCCGTAACGGTTTATGTCCCAAAATTTCAACTTCAGAGCGCTGCCAGACGTCACTGCTGCAAAGAAACAAGCGTGCGATCAAGCGAGGATTTGCGAAAATTCTGGCTTGCTGCGACGCGACGTGGGCGCTCATATGCGCGAACTCGGTAGCGCAGAAGACACTTCTCTGCGCCTCGGCAGTGGCCTCGGCAGAAAGAAGCTGTGGTACGGGAATGCGATCCACGGCCTTTCTTAAGTCTGTTGAGTTTTCGTCGTACAAAAAAGTTGGAGGGGGAAAAGTTACTCCCGACGACGAGCACAACAAAATACAATCGTGAAATTTAGACATTTTCGATTTTCGATTTTTTCGTGGTTTTTTTAATCCAATTTTGCCCTGTATTTTCTCTTCGAAACTTCGCACAAAAAAGTCGAAGGGGAAAAAGTTACTCCCGAAGACGAGCACAATAAGATACGATCGTAAAATTGAAACATTTTCGATTTTTGTTTTTTTTTGGGTTTTTCTAATCCAACTTTGCCCTGTATTTTCTCTCCAAATCGTCGTATGAAAAAGTCGAAGAGGGAAAAGTTACTTCCGAAGACAAGCACAATAAGATACGATCGTAAAATTTAAATATTTTCGATTTTTGATTTTTTAGGGGTTTTTCTAATCCAACTTTGCCCTGTATTTTCTCTCCAAATTGTCGTACAAAAAAGTCGGAGAGGGAAAAGTTACTCCCAAAGACAAGCACAACAAGATACAATCGTAAAATTTGAACATTTTCGATTTTTGTAGAAAAAAAAAAAAAAAATCAAAAATTCATTTTCTCGGAAACTACTGCGTCTGCGGCCAAAATTTTTATGGCACAACATTGGGCATATCTCGTACTACTGAGCACAACTTTTCGTTTTAAAAAAATCCAAAATGGCGGAGCTGGCTGAAAAGACGTTTTTTCAAAATATCTCTGTAGTGATAACAGATATCGGCTCGTTGTTTTCGGCACAACGCAGCACAAACCGAGCACAATTCGATACAATCATTGAATTTAAAGAATTCAAAAATGGCGGAGCCAAGTTCACGGACATAAATCTGCTGTACAATTTTTTCGTCGTATTTTGTTTTTGAATGGCGAGGAATGCAGTGTATCATCCAAGGTTAGGTACAGCCGTGATACTTTTTTGTTCAGTAAGATCGTGCTATTGGGAACTGACGGATTGAGGCACGCAATCTGGTGGTAAAAAAATTAACTATTAATAGCTTACAACGGTCGAGTAAATACACAGTAAATGCATGCTGTTCGTAGTTACAATAAATTTTTAATAATAAATAATCGATAAATAAAAGTAAAAATGGAAGTTGGAAATTTTACAGAACGTGTTAAATCAAAATGTAGAGTATGCTATGCGGTTAGAAATTGTAATAGTAAAGCTAGTGAAAATTTAAATGTGGTTTTCCATAAATTTCCAAAGACTGGTGAACGTACAGTGTTATTACAAAATTACTTCGGTAATTTGGAAAAAATTGGACTTGGAGATTTTTAAATTCTCTACATGTGCAATGTTTCATTTTTATTATTTGAAATTTATTTGTATGAAAAAAATATATCACAAAACTGTCGGATATGTGCTAACTTTATTATCATGTCAAAGTTTACAAATATTAGAGGTTAGAAATCTTTAACTTACCTATAACAATAAAATAACGTTGCCACTGCGTGTTTACACATTTCTCCTAATCCTGCCTTACATGAGCAGGCAATTGCAATTATTTTCCCGGTTTTACTTATTTTTGCATTTATTTCGTGCGGCTTTTCTTTCATGTGTGACGTTTGTATACAAAGCACGGTAACTATAGTCACATTTACATCACTTTTTTCACTATTAATCCCACATTTAAATAAATGGCCAGCAGATAAAATCCGTTGCGCATCATGAATATTTTTTTGGTTTGGGTTTTTACCCGTCCATAATAATACATTTGCAATATCTAATAACATTTTAATGACTTAGCCTACTATCACATGGGTTAAAAATTTAAAAGTGTAAGCTACTTTCCGACATGTTTTTTAAGCCACGCCTCCATGTCAGTTCCCAATAATAACTATTTAACAAAAACTCGCTTAAACCGCTTGAATTAGCTGATCGGCTGATGATAGGTTACATGCTTCGTATTTGATGTCCAGGTCAATTTTCTACGATTTATAACCCAATTTGCATTCAGATCGATCGATCTGTTCTGTGCGAACGTCAGACGTCGCCGCAAAATTATTTTGGCCGCTCCAGTATTCGACCTCCATGTCGTTCGCTTACGACGTCCACCATGGTTTTTCCACATCCTGATACCGTCGACTTTATGATTTCAGTCATCCAGGTTATCCATTTCATAAATATCGCCGTCCGGGTCGTCCGCTCCATAGACTTCGACATCCGGGTCGTTCGCTGCATACTTTTCAACATCCAGGTCGTCCGCTCCGTAATGTTCGACGTCCGAGTCGTTCGCTTCATAGATTTCGACGTCCAGGTCTAGGTCCAGGTCCAAGATGAAGCGAATGACCTGGACGTCGAAATCTATGAAGCGGACGACCTGGACGTTGAAACCTACGAAGCGAACGACCTGAACGTCGAAATCTCTGGAGTGGACGACGTCGAACACTATGAAACTACAAAGCGAAGGACCTGGGTCGTCGACAACCGGACCGGGATGTTGAAAACTATTGCGAAGCGGAGAACCTAGACTCCGAAAATTATGGGGCGGATGACCTGGACGTTCTCAAACTATGGAACGGACGATTGGAAGTTATAGGAATTGTTGAATTTCAGTTTGATAGGGTTATAAATCGTAGAGAATGTAGCATATTAATAACCTTCATGAATTTATTGTGAATTATTTTCATTTTAGTTTTTGTATATTTCATGTGAAAAATTTCTCATTTTCTCATGATTATGCACCTGAAAATCTATCGAATTCTTCCGATTCTGCACCTGCTTTCTTCATTGATAATTATGTAGTGGACGACCTGAACGTCAGAAACAACGATGCGGAGGACCTGCACGTGGTGAGAGCGAATGACCTCTATACGTCGTAAACTTTGAAGCGAACGATTTGAATCTATGAAGCGTATTACCTGGACTCTGAAATCTATGGAAATGACGACCTGTAAATTCATTATCTAAAAGTGTAAAAAAGAGAATGTTACGAAATTTCTAAATTTTTTTATGTGATCACAATACAATTTAATAATTTGTTGAATTCCGATATTTATTTCTGATTTGCCATTTCAACTAATAGATTTACTAAATTCCTCCTCGTATTCGCTCTTTTCTTTTCTGCTGCCCGCCATTTCGCCTTCTTTATCGCTTTTTTCTGCCGGTCATTCACCCATCTTCCACCCCGGTTCCCTCTGTATTTCCTTTCTTCTTGAAAATATAATTGTTCTTAATACACTCATTCATATCATTATATAAAGATCAATGTTTCTCAATTCTTTATATTCGTCAAAGTCCGTGTATCTTTACCGCTACTGTATAACCATAGTGTATGCCTAGATCGATATGATATTTGTACTGATTATTCAGATTTATTATAAGCATCACATACCCATTTCCCCACTTGGCGGAGCCGAATTTTCGGAAATCTCATCCAACGTACCGCTGTTGAAGTATAAACAAGAATTAGTTTATTTAATAGTCTACTTAATAAAACACGTCAAGTGAAATGTTCAATTTTGATTTTACGCTATTTTCGTATTAAATATTTGTAAATCGGCATAAATTATTTGATGCTAACCTTCCTCCCTCTCTATCAAGCTCTAAATTCTCCATGTCCTGCTCCAGCTCAACGTCCTGCCTATTTTGTGCCATTTTTTTCCACCTTCTACATATCTCGTTCGTACCTTTTTAATTCAAATGTATATCAATGATGTTTTTTTTTTGTAAAATTGTTTTGAATTCACTTTTGTTGATTGGCATAGAAGTTCTTCGTTTTTATACATCGATGTATTTTCATTCAAACAAAAGTGCACGATGAAATGAAATTTTATTCAAAGAACTTCGGCCAAGCCGGTACACCTGTTGATTCAATTAAATGAATGAAATGATTCATGAATATTCGTAAAAACGGAGAGATCATGTCATGATGTGGTTATATTGCAGATGGATCGATCGGCAACCAACTATTTCCGCAAATATGCGATTGGAGGTAATCCAAACTCGAACCATTTAAAACTATGTAAAAAAAGTCACTATGCACATTTCAAATCTTGCAAATAAATCTCAGTGCACATTATCACTAACTTTACCTGCATGGTCGGCAAATAACATTTTTCGGAAACATGTTATCATTTCGTACAAAAATTACAGACGATGAATATGACGCAGCTTTATGTGAGGCTGCGGAGATGGTAGAGTTGAAGGAAAAGCAGGAGAGAGAAAAGAAGAAAGAAAAGGTGATCGATGAAGAAGTGGAGGAAAAGCAAACTGAAGTCAAAGAAGAAGTAGAAAAAGGAAAGGTGAAAAGCATGTGAAAAGCTGGAGGCCGGAAGAATTGAAAGGGGATTGAAGGCACATTTATTCATAAACACATTAGAATGTGGATGTACAATTTCATTGAATAAAAAAATTCTTGTACGCATTAAACTATGATACTTTTCGCCATACAGGTCGTCCGCTTCATAATTTTTAACGTCCACGTTGTCCGTTCTGCAGTTTTCGCGGACGCATAAGCGGACGACCTGGACCGCAAAAACTATAAAGAGAACGACCTGGACGGCAAAAACTATGTAGCGAACGACCTGGACGGCAAAAACTATGGAGCGAATGACCTGGACGTCCAAAAACTATAGAACGGACAACCTGGACGTCGAAAACTATGGAGCGAATGACCTGGACGTCTAAAAACTATAGAACGGACAACCTGGAGGTCGAAAACTATGGAGAGAACGACCTGGACGGCAAAAACTATGGAGCGAATGACCTGGACGTCCAAAAACTATAGAACGGACAACCTGGACGTCGAAAACTATGGAGAGAACGACCTGGACGGCAAAAACTATGGAGCGAATGACCTGGACGTCCAAAAACTATAGAACGGACAACCTGGACGTCGAAAACTATGGAGAGAACGACCTGGACGGCAAAAACTATGGAGCGGATGACCTGGACGTCCAAAAACTATAGAACGGACAACCTGGACGTCGAAAACTATGGAGAGAACGACCTGGATGGCAAAAACTATGGAGCGGATGACCTGGACGTCCAAAAACTATAAAACGGACAACCTGGACGTCGAAAACTATGGAGAGAACGACCTGGGCGGCAAAAACTATGGAGCGGATGACCTGGACGTCCAAAAACTATAAAACGGACAACCTGGACGTCGAAAACTATGGAGAGAAGGACCTGGACGGCAAAAACTATGGAGAGAAGGACCTGGACGGCAAAAACTATGTAGCGAACGACCTGGACGGCAAAAACTATGGAGCGGATGACCTGGATGGCTAAATCTAAGAGAGATATGTATATGGGGCTGTCCACGTGACTTCGACACGGCTCCAGACCTCGACATCTCCGAGGAAACTACGAAGCGAACGACCTGAACGTCGAAATCTCTGGAGTGGACGACGTCGAACACTATGAAACTACAAAACGAAGGACCTGGGTCGTCGACAACCGGACCGGGATGTTGAAAACTATTGCAATTTGTGGATCCGGAGAAACATACGTCATTCATTACATACGTCATTCATTACTATTGTTATTATGGTACTCATTTTGACTATTGTTATTATGAGAAGACTTTTTTATTTATATAGAGAGATAAAATTAAATTAACACATGAAATCAAAAAAAAAAATTACAGCTGATGGATGGGATGAAGTTCTGTGCGAGGCTGCAGCTCGCGCAGAAGCAGACTTCTTAGAAATGGAGGAAGAAGAAAAGGAGGAGAATGGAAAAGAGTCGAATGGAAAGGAGGACAAAGATAAGGAGGAGGCAGAAGAACGGAATAGAAAAAAGGAGGTGAAAGTAAAGTCGGAGAAAGTAACGGAGGACAAAGAAAATGAGAAGAATGAGAAGAAAAGAGCGAAAAAGGAAAATAATGAAAAACGACGATGAGCCGACGCTATAATTCCTTCTCAAATAAATAACATTCAACTCGATATCTGATTTGCTCTGTGTATTTTTTATATTCGTGAGGTCTTGCGCTCCATAGTTCCCGACGTCCCGGTAGTCCACTTCATAAGATTTCGACGTCCAGGTCGCTCACTTCATAGTTTACTACGTCCGAGTAGTCCGTTTAATCGTATTTTAGATTCATTTTGCCTATAGAATCATGATAACTATACGGTCATGTAAAATTCATGTGAAATTCAGCTGCCCTCTATCAGATATTGCTTACAAAACTCTGAGTTCACGAATAACGGCATGCAATCTAACGTCGACCAGTAACAGCCGAAAAAATTTACGATTAAAATTTATAATCATAATTAATTATTTTGGTTAAGAAGGGTTTCAGGTGAATTAGATCGAAAATTTCTCGATTCTTCAGAAGTTCTCATCTAAACATTCGTAAGCTTTAATGTAGGAATATATAACTGATAATCAGAAAGGATATATCAAAAGGTATCCAATTATAATCAGTATTCTTCTACACACAATAATATTTAATAGTAGAGATCATAGATGTCATCAGTGCAATGAAATATGATTTATTCGACATATTTACATGGCCATCCAGTATACCAGAAAAACAACAATATGCAAATATTCATTTGAAAAAACACATTTTGAAAATATTCATTTGCAAAAACACATTTGATCGGTGCAGACATCCACACCATATTGTAAGTACACCCATATTACCAGTTCAGTTAGAAAGATTGGTCGCAATTTGAGACCAATATTTAGTTTTTCGTTTACATTTCCGCAGTAAAAGCAAAAATATTAAAATGAAATTGAAGTATATTCGTAAATAATGAACGATTTTAATCTGTGAAAGATGTCGACGCTAAACGTAACCGATGTATCGATGATGGAGGGCGGAGAGAACGATAGTAAAGACGAAGGAGGAACAGATAGAGGCGAACAGAGCGAACGGCCATGTGGAGGAGAAGTTATGGAAAAAGAAAACAGCGGAGGTGAATATGCCGTTGACTAATTGTATTCAAAATCGAAAAAAAAAAAATATATGAATGTCATGATATAAATTTTTACAGAGACCCGGAATTACAGAGGACAAAGGGAGGCAAAACGAGGCGCAGAACCGGAGGTGGAGGCAGTGGAGGCAACGCGAGGACGCAAGAAAAACGAGGAATTTTGTTGATTTCTTATGGGAAATGCCCAGAAACACTGTTATTCACGGGTAATGGTGACAATGGTCACTACGACGTTTTGAAGACAGTCGGTCATAATGATTATTCACAAAATCTAACCGAAAATACTTATTGTAAAATTGTAGAGACATTAGCAATTGTCCCTTCTACTCAGAATATATCATTAAAACAACATAAAAGAGGACGGCCAAGTATCAGTCTAACAGAGGAGGAGGAAAAGTTGAAACAGAAGGAAAAACAACGTCAATATTATCAAAGTAGAAATAAGAGTGATAAATTGACAATGGCGGCTATCGTGAAGGATAGAAATGCCAGTAATTATTTAGGGGTATTGGAGACTGAGGCAAACGATCATTCAGGTGAGTGCATATCGTCAGTGAAAAAACGTCGTGCAAGTCTAACAGAGGAAGAAAGAAAGTCATTACGAAACGCAGAACGGCGAAAACGCTATAAAATGAAAAAATCTATAATCGAAATGACACCAAAACGGACTACCGTAGTAAATAAGACTGCTGTTGTCGTTGAACGTACGCAAAAACGCGTCGCTACAGTTAGCGATGCAGAACGAGAGGTCGACGAGGAACAGGGGCATGCTTCTGCAATGGGTGAAGAAAGTGCTTTGCATGGTTTGTCTAGAAGAGGACGACCGAGTGATAAACTGACAGAGATAGAAAAAAAATTGAGACGACAAGAGATCCAACGTAAATATTACCAAAATAAAAAGACTTGTGACAAATTGGCTGTACTGGATACTGCTACAGATGGAAATGAGAATAGTGAAGAGAATGCTGGTCAATTCTCTGCAAGGCACGAGTCTGCTGAAGCTTCACGCAACCGAATATGTACTACGCCAATAGCCGGTGACCAAAGACTTCACCAAGGATATAAGCGAATTCAGGCGAGCAGAAACAAAGAAACAATATACGCTGGGGATGTGTCGACTGAAACGTTTGCAAGAACGGAGTCTTTGGATATTGGGGATATGTCAGTGGTTTGTTCACACTGTCACGCCGTTTCATTCATCAAGGAACTGGGTCGAGTACCGAACAATTGCTGTCATGGAGGAAAGGTCCGCCTGCCCCCCTCAACAAAATTTAATGAAGAAATCGAAAATATATTGGAGGGAAAAACTGAGACCTCCCGCCATTTTAGACAAAACATACGATCGCACAATGATGCATTTGCCTTCGCATCATTCAATTGCACATTATCAGAAGTATCCAACTTTGGGCCTTACGTTATGAAAATTATTGGTGATGTCAGTTACAAGGTATCGATGAGTTTAGAAAATTTAGAGAATAAACGTGCACAGTATGGGCAAATCTACATTTACGATGCCCAAGCACAGCCTGAGCTGCGGAAAAATGATATTCGAAGATCAAATTTGTTGGAAATTATCGGCCGCATTATCAATGAGCGCATCCCGTACGCTGCTAATTTCAAAACTTTATACGATAAATACAAGGAAGGCGAGAATCACGTAGTCTTAAATTTTATTTCTTTGAGTACTGACGACAGGAGACGATACAATGAGCCAACGTGCGGCGAGTTGGCAGCTATAATAGTATCACGTGACGGTGAAATTTCTGAAAAAGTGGAAGTCAAAGTTTTTCCAAAGCATGATAATGTTGTGGGATACATTCCGAAATCATCTCATCACGTAGATCCCATGACATTTCCATTATTATTTCCAAACGGTGATTTAGGATGGAGTCGGGACCTGGAACAAGTTGACTCCAACAAAACTATATCACCATTACAATATTATGGTCATCGTCTGGCGTTACGTCCTAACGAAGGTAAAAACAGATTGATACGTAGCGGAAGACTTACAATTAGCCAGCATTACATCATTCACGCATATTTGACAATCGAATCGCAGACTTTTTTTTCTAAGAAATAATCAAAAACAACTTCGCGTTGAATGTTATCGGGGAATGACCGATCATATCGCGAACAATGCGGCAAATACTTCAGATCCAGCTAGGCTTGGAAATATGATGGTTTTGCCATCTACTTTTCCAGGTGGTATGCGTTACACGCAGCAGCAGTACCAAGATGCGATGGCAATAGCGAGGAAGGTCGGAAGGCCAGATTTATTTATTACTGTAACATGCAACCCAAAGTGGCCAGAAATACGCAGGGCATTACAAGAGTTTCCACCCGGTACAACTGCCAATGATATTCCAATCATAGTTTGCCGCGTGTTCAATATACGACTTCAGCGTATGTTGCGAGAAATAGAAAGTGGATCGGTCTTTGGTAAGATCCAAGGGTACGTTTACACCATAGAGTTCCAAAAAAGAGGATTACCACATGCTCATATGTTGTTAATTTTGAACAATCAGGAGAAACTGCTGACCGCAGAAGCAATAGATCGTTTTGTTTGCGCTGAGTTACCAGACAAAACTAAACATGAAAAATTATATCAAACGGTCGTATCGCATATGTGACACGGTCCGCATACATCTAAAGTCAAGTGCTGGGATGTGGAAAGACAGGTATGCTCTAAAAAATTCCCAAAGTCATTCGAAGAATACACTGACATGACCGCAAGTGGATATCCAAAATATCGCAGACGAAACAATTCAAATGAATTGCACTACTATCGCAATAGAATCAACGGAAGATCGGTGAGAGTTGACAACAGCATGGTTGTGCCGCATAATCCATATTTACTTGCGAAATACGACGCTCACATAAATGTAGAGTACTGTGCTTCTATAATGAGCATCAAGTATGTTCATAAATATATATACAAAGGGCATGACCGGGCACGCATTCAGATATCCAGTGATTGTAGAGAAGGTATAATTGAAAAAAGTACTGATGAAATACAGGATTATGTTGATTCAAGTTACGTGAGTCCGATGGAAGCTGCATGGCACATATTAGAATTACCAATGCACGGGCGTAGTCACAGCGTAATGCGCTTACCTGTTCATTTGCCGGGCCAGCAGTATGCGACTTTTGAAGAAGGCAGGGAAGGTGAGGCAGTGTCAAATGATCAAAAGTGGAAAACTGCGCTGACTGCATGGCTTGATCTGAATAAAATGGATCAAACCGCAAGAACAATAAATTACGCAAACACCCCAAATTCATTTACTTTTAATGTTGCAACAAAAAAATGGAGCAAACGTAAATATGCCTGCAAGGTTGTAGGCAGGCTAACAAACGTGTCGCCACGCGATTCTGAAAGATTTCATCTTAAACTGATTCTTGGACGTACAATAAATGCGCAATGTTTCAGTGATCTACGAAACGTAAATGGTAAAGTATACGATACGTTCAGAGATGCTGCCGTGGCAATGGATCTAACGACGACAAATGACGAAGCATTCAAAATATTCGACGAAGCTGTGTCGATATTAATGCCCAATCGCCATTTTTTCGTATGGTATTTGATAGGCGAAACGCCATCAGACGCTAATGAATTATGGGAAAAATATAAAGTAGCGCTGTCGGAAGATTATAAAGATCAACATGAACAACGAGCTCTATGCGCGATTGAACACCTATTACAGATGGAAGGTAGATCCTGCGATGAGTTTCGCTTACCAATACCGGATATATTGATGCCAGATGAACTAGATGTGAATACGGCTGACGTAGTTCAGAATTTTGCAGCAAAAGGGAGCGAATTGGTACAACTACTTAATGATGATCAGCGAAATATTTACCACGAAAATATGAACGCCTTTACGTCAGTACATGGCGAATTTGATAAATCAAATAAATGCTTTTTCATCGACGGTCCGGGAGGTACTGAAAAAACATTTCTCTATAATGCTATCTATCATATGCTCCAATCATTAGGAAAATTTGTTTCATGTATAGCATGGACGGGAATAGCAGCAATTCCTTCCCAGGTGGTAAAACAGCGCACAAAACTTTTGGATTGCCATTGGAATTGCCAGATCAAGGAACTATCTTCACAAATGCAACAATGAAGGCAAAGCTATTGAAGAAAGATGTATTCATATGGGATGAGTGTTCAATGATACCACGACGCGCATTAGAATTAATCGATCGGACACTTAAAGACATCACCGGGAATTCCTCTACGTTCGGTGGGAAAACCGTTATACTGGGTGGGGATTTCAGACAAGTACTACCGGTCGTAAAACGTGCTGGCAAACAGCAAATAATACAAGAAACAATAAAAGGCTCACCGCTTTGGAGCATATTTGTAAAGTTTAGTTTACGCCGCAACATGCGAGCTAAGGAAGATGTAGTAGCATATTCAGAATGGTTACTTGACATAGGAAATGGCTGTATTGAATCATTTGTTCCGAATCACGAAATGAAGAGCAACAATCTTATCGAAAATTTATATCCTTCAAATCTGTCAGCAAATGAAGTAATAAATCGGGCAATCTTAGCACCACAAAATGCCGAGGTTAATCAGATCAACGCGGAAGTGCTCACGCGTATGGAAGGAGAGGATATTATCGAGTTACGTAGTATTGATTATGCGACATTGCACGGCGCTGATGATGCAGATGTAATGTTAGGTTAGGTTAGGTTAGGTTAGGTTAAATACAGATAAAAAATGAGGAGAGGGCTATAAGGAATATTGTATACAAAGAAATCCTCAATAATTGAAGTTAAGAATTAGCTCAGATAATGCGACTGCTTTCCAGTCACACATGCGACAAAAGTCATTGAACAATAAGTTTAAAAAAGCGTATCACAGAAATAAGCGGCTATCTTCAGCGCTTTTTATTATCATGACCCGTAATTGAAAGGCAGAAATCAATATAAGTGATCAGAGGCTGCTTTTAGCGCCACAAGGTTGAATGACTTAATGTTCTACCAAGGCTTATCAGGTTTAAACCATAAGTCAGGACAGAACACAACCAACAGGCTGCTTTCAGCGCCACGCAGGTGAAATGATTTGATATACCACGAGAGTTTATCGAGTCTACACCATGAGTCGGAACTAAACATAAATCAGAGGCTGCTTTTAGCGCCACAAGGTTGAATGACTTAATGTTCTACCAAGGCTTATCAGGTTTAAACCATAAGTCAGGACAGAACACAACCAACAGGCTGCTTTCAGCGCCACGCAGGTGAAATGATTTGATATACCACGAGAGTTTATCGAGTCTACACCATGAGTCGGAACTGAACATAAATCAGAGGCTGCTTTCAGCGCCACAAGATTGAATTGGGAGAAGAGCAGTGGGGGGCCGGTGGGGGGGGGAGGATACGGTAGTTTCACACCATGAGTCGGGACTAGACAGATCCAACACAGCGGCTATCTAGCGCCACGTAGCAGTTTGAATCACCATGAAGTATGGAGGTGATGATCTAGACGGAAGCGCATGTCTAGACGTCAGAAATTATGAAACGGCTAATCTGCACTTCAAGAATTCTAGAGCTGACTACGTGAACGTTGTAAACTATGAACTGAAAGACGTAGAAAACTATAGAGCAGACGATCCGTACATCGGAAACTATGGAGCGCACGACCTAGACGTCGCAAAACTATGGAGCGCACAACCTGGACGTCGAAAACCATAAGGCGGACGACCTAGAAATCAAAGACTATGGAGCGCACAACCTAGACATCGAAGACCATAAAGCGGACGACCTAGACGTCGAAAACTGAGGCGGACGACCTGGACGTCAAAAACTATGAAGCGCACAACCTGGACGTCGAAAACCATAAAGCGGACGACCTAGACGTCGTAAGCCATGGAGCAATCGACGTGGACCTCAGAAACAACAGAGCCTTCGAGACGGACGTCAGAAAAAATCAATTGGATGACTTTGGCGTTCAAAATATGCAACTGATGCAACTTTAAAATGATGGAATGGTAGAGGTCGCAATGGAATTGAAGGTAATACAAATTCGAACAATCTGTGAGTATAAAAAGATAGTAAATATGCATGAATCTAACTTGAACAAAAAAAAAAATTGAAACAAATGAAATTCTGGAAAAAAATATAGATGATGGATGAGATGCAGTTTTAAGCGAGGCTGCAGATCGACGAAAAAGAAGTAAGAAAAGTAGAAAAATGAGAAGAAAAGAGAGAATAAAAAGACTTCATCTTTCAAACGATTAATCAAGAACTGCGAGTTATTTTACGGAGTTGTACTTGTTATTAACAAATAATATTCAAGGAGATGACAAGTCTACTATATACTTTTTATTCTGCTGAATGACGAGGAATGCGATGCATCATCAGATGTAAGGTACACTCATGGCATTCTTTTTGTATAGAAAGATCATGCTATAATGACAATATGACAACAAATCGTTTGATCTGCTTGAATCAGCTGATCAGATGCTGTGAGCGTTCGTATACTTTTCAAGCCCGTGTTTTATTTGATTAATTCCTCGCCATTCAATTACCAATATATCTATGTAAAGTTTCTCATTAATAACAATACTCTTATGAATGAATAAAAATCATTCGGATGGAATCGAAAAATGGATATAAATATGTAACATAAATATTGTACATCGATGGAGGTCAATTATTTCTCTATTTCTCTCTATTTTTAGTATACATATTAAAAAATCCTGTTATACAAATGAGTACGATAATAACAATAGTAATGTGTATTCTATGTACGCTGCTCCGTTCGCTACATCGTTTTCGACGTCAAGGTCATTCGTTTCATAATTTTCGACATCTAGGTTGCCGGCTCCATATTTTACGACGTCCAGGTTGACCGCGAGCAAACATGGGGATTAGAATGAATTAGGCCATATACTGACAAAGCGAGCGCGAAGCGCGAGCATCAGGGGCGCGAAGCGCCGAGTGGGGTTGGCGCGCGAAGCGCGCAGGGGCGAAGCCCCTAGTCAGTTAATAATAATCTTTTAATTATTTATCCTTATAGGAAGATTTTGATATGACTAGGATAAAGGAAATAAAATTATTTTACACGTAAATATGTGTTAACGTAAATAATAGCAATAATTCTTTTGTAGTTTGATTTGACTATTACTTTTCAACTTTCCATAGCGGATTTGCTATTGACCTGATCTTATATACTTTTCTCGGCGGTTGTACCTCTGTACTCTTGATTTTATTTTGTCGATTTAACTTTGCTTTCTGACTATTAAGTCACGAGCACATTGCTCTGCTTGCCTTTTATAGGCTAATTTCCCCTTGCCACTCTCTACCCTTTTTAATTATGCTTCACGCATGTCCGACCCTTCAAGATCATTTTTACCTATTTGACAACAGAAGTCGTTTATCTCTGTCGTACTCATTGCTACTTGTCCCTCCTTGTTCGACTCATTGCTATTATTTCTTTCTTTATTTGATTTCTCGATCTTTTCCATTTTTCTTTTATTTTACAATTTTATCAATTTGTTAAATATATTCATCGCTTCTAGTGAGACATGAAATTCATCTCAGTATATGCTATGTGGCATCATGAAAAATAAGGTTCAAAGATTAAAAGTTCTGTATGCCAGTATTAAAAATTGTTGATGTATTTGTTGATAAACCTTAAGTACCCCGCCTTGCCCCACCTTCCCCTACCTGCTGCACTGTATCACCACAATTAACACCTTCCTTCTCACCCCAAGCATAGTGATATCGAAGAATGCAGCAGTTCTCATTCCATTTCGACAAACCAAAGGATCCCACTCCCATGGGTGTACCGACATTCACAAATTCTTTGAATCTACCTTCAAAATCCATGAAAGAAGTCACTCCTCCTGGAACGTCACGAACGACAAGCTCCTCTCCAACCCTACCCGCTGACAAAAGTTCAAACAGACTGGAACGGCGGAAGACTTTGCAGACCGAAGAAAGTCTACGACCGATAAGGTTTGGCGTTAGCTACAGTCAAATTAAATCCGGGCCATACACTCGGGAGGTGTCGGTAAGCCAACTATGACCTTTGCCCTCCATTAGTACTTACTGCATCGATTTATCACAACTACCATGCAAACTTTTCCTACCGGCACATCAATGTCAAAGAATGCAGCATTTTATCTAGCAAGTGTTATTGAGTCAACCGGATCACTACCTCTTTTCCCTATAGTCTCTATCATAACTAACACCTTCCTTTTTCCTAGTAGCATACTGATATTGAAGGATTCATCACAACCTGTTCCATTGCTACAGTCCAAGAGCCCCTTCACAGAGACCACCTTTAACAAATTGACGCCGAAAAATCTGGAGCTTTCATCGATGTCACCTGAAAGAAAACAGTCTCTCTCGTGGCACATCACTAACGAAAAAATCCTTTCCAAAGGCGATTTTACCCAGGGATGAGAGCTGTAGCGAATTAAAAGGTGAACGACTTTTCTAAACGTAGATCTCTTTCGGATTAATCTTGGTAAATCGAGTCCTGGCCACCAGCCCAACGATTTCTTGTGATTCAATTACGATGTTTATTATCACTCTTTCAACCTGCTGTACGAATCCATAACGACTAACACCATCCTCTCTCCTACAAGCATACTGATGATGGAAAAATCGATTCCCGTCCCGATACCAGCAAACCAAGAGTTCCTGCACCCTCAAACAAAGTGATGACGAAAAATTCGGAGGTTTCTCCCATGTTACCCGAAAGAAGATAGTATTTTTCTATGGCATTTCACAAAACACGAGCTCCTCTACAAACGTACGCACGAGTCTAATTGGAAGCTCTGGCCGAACGAAATGGTGGAAGATTTTCATAATCTCAGATTCATCACGGATGGCTGCTGTCTTGTCGTTACTTACAAGGAGACACCACGAACTTGCCCTCATCGATATTATTCATACTTATAGGATGTGGAGGGCATGACTAGTATGTCAACATATTTAAACAAGAAAACGCAACCCGCAATCATTGTCGAGAAAATTGCGTTTGAAAATCTACAATGTGGTTATATACTTGGTACGTTGAACGACGTGGAAATAGCCACTAGCTGAGCGGGTAAGCACTGCAATGTAACAGCTGTTTTTGTAGTCACCTAAGATTGAGGAAAGTTATAAGTACTATATCAATTAATGTATCTTTGTAGGGCCGCACCCGAACACTCGCCCATGTCAGTGAAAAGTTGATAGCATCACTTTTGTCATAGCTAGGTTACCGCTACAGAAGCGCATAGTCACTAAAGGTTTTTTTTTCTGTAGTACAGAATTCGATTCGATACCAACAAGAACACGCTCCTTAATACTAATAAAAACATGAACGGATAAGCATTACAAGAATACTTGCCTGAGAATACTTGAATACGTACTTGTCAATAAAAACTGATAAGGGAACGTTCAACTCCAATTACAACCTATTGTCATAATTCATTCATACATGAAGAATGATTACAACAAAGAGCTGCATCAAGCTATCTGATAATCCACACTTGAAACAGCTAGAAGAGAAGCACGATAAACAAATGAAAAATGACAGCCCCTGTCCTTGAAGCTACCATGTTGAGATCTAATGTTGAAGTACTCACCCACTGACTCACCTTTGATGGTTTGGCCGATTGAAACAGCTGCGGTGCCTGCAGAAAAATTCCAATGCGTGTGTCTCGTTGGACCTGCTTATCATGCAGAGAAGTTTGTGTGGACATATACTTTCAAGCTGCCACGAATCCAGCGAAAAAATGAAACCCATTGGGATATAGTTAGCTACTCAGTTCGCAATGATGTATCATTACTTGATGGTTATTCTGTCAGTGCAAAGCAAACGCAAAATCTATCGATAGTTGATTTGAGTTTCTTCAAGTCCTGTAATGAGCGACGACAATCACGGCTAAGGAATAATCCTGAAAAACGGAGGAAGAAAGAAAGAAAAAGGATGAAGCAATGTTCACCAGGGTCTGAACATTATCATCAATAGTTTCATAGAATTTTTTTTTTTATTGAAAATGAATTACTGCCATCGAGAGATTGCCTGTCTTACGATGTTGTCTTGAGACCACTTTGCGCAACTCCTCCGTCGATTCATCTCCGAAGCCACCGTAGGAGGCTGCACAGCCTACGTTGTAATGTCATTCCACTGATTGTAATTTGCCAGCTCATTTGGGAATAGCAAATCTAACGCGGAATCCGTTGACTTGAGTCCAGCCCTGTAATAATAATCCCAACAAAGCACCTCAGGTGCAAAAAACATCGCCAAGTACATTAATTTTTCCAAATCAATCGCCACTAAAAAGTAGTTCCTTATGAATAACCGTAAAATCAAATTCTCAGAAAAATGAATCCAAATCAATCATTGTGCCAAGTACATGTAACTTTGCACCGTGCATAGGAGTACTAGAGAAGACTGGAATGAACATACAACAGACCAAGTTACTAATCGGAAGAATGTAAAATTGGAAAAAAAATAAATGAGAATTTTTTTTTTTAAATTGGGGTATGTGGTCCTTGGCGGGCTGATGTTATATTGCTATACAAGAATTCCGGATTATTTCTTCCGAAAGAACCCACCAAGTCCCACTACCTCCAATTTAGAAAAAAAAAATTTCTAATTGTTTTTTTTTCCAATTTTACATTCTTCCAATTGGTAACTTGGTTCGTTGTATGTTCATTCCAGTCTTCTCTAGTACTCCTATGCACGTTGCAAAGTAACATGTACTTGGCACAATGATTGATTTGGATTCATTTTTCTGAGAATTTAATTTTACGGTTATTCTTGAGGAACTACTTTTTGGTGGCGATTGATGTTTTGTGACTTGGCGATGTTTTTTGCACCTGAGGTGCTTTGTTGGGATTTCATTACTTTCTGAAGGATATTTTTCTTTTTCCTAATTTTTCGGATGCATAGAAGTAAATATTATAAAATTCATCGAAACACGCGATGACTTAATGTAATTAATTTTCATTTTATTATGAAAGAATAGTGACTTTCATTCTGACCAATGACAAGTGGTCGATTGCAGGCACAGTTAGGAATTAGATCACGTCTGTGAAGTTAGCACGACATTTAGTTGAAACGTAACCAATGATGCAAGTTCTGATAGCACTTCAAAGAGTTCTACAGTTCACGATGGTTTTTAGCAATAGTTTCGCTCATCCGAGTCAAAAAAACGCAACTGAAAGAAATAGCGTGCCAACTTCTCGCAGCACGCCAAGTGTTTCAGAATTCGTTTTCTTTTTTTAATCGATAGTTCTCGCGGAGTTCTATAGTTCTCACTGGGTGAAAACAATAGTTCTGTTAATCTGAAGAAGTTACGGACAAAATTGAAACTTTTTTATACTCAAAAACGATATCTGGCACTCAAAATCTCGAGTAACTTTTCTGTTTGTACTCGGATCGGAAAACTTAATCAGAAGAATTGGTAGATTCGGAATCGGAAATCGTACGAAGAGCGGAATAGCGGAATAAGGGATTCCATGCTTTCTCTTTCGCCAACAACCACTAGAGTTGTTCAAGCTGAATATGACTTGCTGCGTGCGAGCAACGCACGTTGTTTACTGATTTGTGTTACATGTTAGGGTTACGAATATTGTAGCTCTGCTTTTAATTGGAATGCACTAACACTTTTCTTCTATAAGTTGACAGCGAAAATGTACGACAAAGACAAATTGCGACAGATTTTATTGGATTTGAATTATAGAACTCTTGGCGATAACGGTAAGCCGTATCCGCCCTCCGCAAAAGTTTATCAGCGCATCTCAGAAAAAATGATTGAGCTCAAATCGCCAATGAGCGCGAAACATGTGTCCTTAGCTCTATTCCTGAAAAGTTGTGGGAGCAAACAAAAGCCGGCTGTGTCATCTTATTTAAAAAGCGGGATAATAATCGGAGTGCCGCAGCACGATATTACGTACAAGTTCGTGGTAGATACGTTGATTGTGGAGCTAACATACATGGTTACTTCGCGAACCATCTGCAAAAACCAATGTACAATTCAATTTGCATGTGGAAAATGTGCAACCTAAAAAGCACTAAAATAAGAGATCTAGACAACTTCGGGGAAAACGTCGTCAAGATATTGCAGATGAGCTTATTAAAGAACACAAGGCCGCTATTACCTATTGTCGGGAGGAGGCAAGACGACTGAAAAACTTAGGGGATCCCAATCCACCGATTTTGCCGAGCGCCGCCGTTTTACGGAAAGCCAAAGAACTAAGACTGCTCCAGCAAGATGATCTCGTTTTTGCCAATCCCAGTCTCAATTTACTGAAAAATTCAAAAAATAACAAATATGTGGGTTCTATTCATGGGATAGATATCCTGGAGTTTTATTGTATGTATTGGAGCCCGGCACAGCAGATGTTATATTCCGAAAGAAGCAAAAGAGCTGAGAATGGATTTCTTACGATTGACGCTACCGGTGGCATTGCTACTCGCTTATCACCGCAAGATCCGCCCATATTTTTATATCAGTGTGTATTTGTTGATAATACTAGTGTATACCAGTGTTTCAAATGATTTCGGCTGATCATAAAGCGTTGCAAATTGCTTATTTCAAAAAAAAATCATTTCCAAAGGAGCAGTCATACCGAGCGTTGTTGTATCCGATTTTAGTTGGGCTATTTTGATAGCCGTAGCAGAGTTGTTTGCAAAATGCACTGATTTACGCAGGTATCTCCAAAGGTGCTATAGATTGTTGACTGGTACCGAACATGCTATGCCAACGTGCTATATAAGATTGGATGTGAGTCACTTAATATCTATGATGACGAAATGGAAGTGTTTTAAGGGAAAAGATAAAATCCTAGTACGTACGTTTTATATACGGTGTATCGGTCAACTCTACCAAATGGATTCGTTTGATGAGATCAAATTTCATCTGGAGTCAGTGCTCGTTGTGGCGTTAAGTCAATCTGTAGGTAATGCGCCTAATGGAAATTTTTCGGAATCTGATCGTCGAGTTAAATTTCTACATAACAATATAAAGGGAGTAGATTTTCCCGAACACCTGGAGAATTCATATGGCGTTGACAATGATGAAGTAGAGATGCACAATGACAACGATGAGATGCTTGACAATGATGCCGCCTCGAATTGGACTAATTGGACTGAATCTCTTCCAGATCAGCATCTAGAATCGCGGCTGAATCTGAAAATGGCAGCGTTATCAATGCTTGTTATAACCCGGACTTTGCAAATCAACTGAAAACACGATTGATACCATATCTTGCGTTATGGACGGGAGTTATGCGCCGGTATTTCACAAAAACACCACAAATTGCTACTTCTTCCTCCGTCGAGGCCGAGTTTGCCGACTTAAAAAAGCGAGCCTTCAGAGAACAGCTTCCGATGAGGATGGATAAGTTCGTACACCGTCATTTAGATTGTATTGATGGAAAATTGAAATCGGGGTCGGTACCGGAGGATTTGCCCAAGAACGATAAAGTAAATAATCAATATGATGACACAGTCGAAGTCTTCTGACACGTTCATAATAGAACAGGATCTTGTACAAGAATCATGTTTAACTAACGGAAATACTGTTAAATCTCCATACACGCTCAGAAATGACCAAGAAATTTGGAATAATGTTGAAAATTTGTGGGAGCTCGTTAAATCGCAATCGAATGTTATAAAATAATGATATTATATACATAATATATTATAGCCGGTAGCTATTTATTGGCAGAGTAAGTTAGTGAATGTTGGGCGCCAAGTTGAAATTTCAACTAATTATTTACCAGACTATTTCTCGGGCGTGTGGAAATACATCCTGGGCTGGTCACAAAGGGTACGAGAGAGAAATCTGGAAAGAAACTGTTCTAGGTTCTAATCGTAGAAAGGAAGGATTTACAAGGGAATATGGGTATGATTAGATTTATTCAAAAAAACACAGTTACAGGATGCGCGTTATCAAATTATGAAGGATCTTATGACTGTAAAGCCATTTGGATTTGGTACAAATTGACAGATAGCACAACTAATCAAGAGACTCGGTAGAGTCTCGCGCCAAGTACGTTAAAAGAGCACCGGACGGCAACCGAGTATCTATACAGTTAGGAGATGGCAAAAGCGCTGTACGGCCGACTGTTTTATTCGGTATCCCCTAAATCATTAGCTTTTCGGGAAATTTGGATGCACTTTCGCAATATAAATCGCGGTGTAGCTTTTATTTGAGCCTAATTTCAATAACATTGCTGTTCGGAGAGCTGTGATCTCATGATAGTTATTTACGCTGAGGCCGTTTCTACGATCAGAATTTTCAACGTCATAGTCGTCTACGGATCACTTTTCTCCTTAGCTCTATTCCTATGAGCAGTAGATGCAGTATACAACGCAAACTCGATTTTCGCTGAGGTTCAAACTGCAGACACATGGTCGCTTTCGTCGTCTCGCTATTTTCTAGGGACTCTTTAGGGACTCTAGTCGCAGCTAGTCGCCTCTACCGTCCCACTAGAGTTCTGTCGTCATTCCGCATGTCTTTACGATCACGTCCTTGCAATCACAGCTTGACAGCTGTCACAATACCCAAAACTCGATGATGGTACGAGTCGTATATATTTATGGAAACGACGTTCAGGCTTTTAAATAATATAACCATAGCTGGTTTTCGGTAAACTTGTAATAGTACGAAGCGTACGAAAAAAAAATTAAAAAAAAATTGGTGGTAGTGGGACTTGGCGGGCTCTTTTGGAAAAAATAATCCAGAATTCTTGCATAGCAATGTAACATTAGCCCGCCAAGGACCACGTACTCCAATTTTTTTTTAATTTTTTTTTTTTTTAATTTAATTCAATTGGTTTTTTTCCATCGATTTTTTTTTTCAATTTCACATTCTTGTAATTGGTAACTTGGTTTGTATGTTCATTCAAGTCTTCTCCAGTACTCCTATGCACGTTGCAAAGTAACATGTACTTGGCACAATGATTGATTTGGATTCATTTTTCTGAGAATTTAATTTTACGGTTATTCTTGAGGAACTACTTTTTGGTGGCGATTGATTTGGAAAAATTAATTTACTTAGCGATGTTTTTTGCACTTGAGGTGCTTTGTTGGGTTATAATTATGCTAAGAAGATATCCTAGCTGAGAAACTATTTTATTGTATTCGGTTTTTATTTCCTAACCCTACGTTGTTATCGCTATTGATAACCCTAATTACCTCTTTTTTATTCTCTAACCCTACGTTGTCGCAAATATTGACAACCCTAATTAATTCTTTTGCTTTTATTTTGAATTATCTTAACTCAAGGACTATTCTATTTATTCTTTCTTTATATACTACGCTGAGACATTCATATCCCGAAACCAGAAATCTATAAACAAGGAGGGAATTTAATCAAACCTCAATGTTAACTGAAGGGAATTTAATACGACCTTTAGCTTTAGACAAGGAATGGGGACCACAAGGGAAGTTAAGGGGAACAACGCCTTATTTGAAAGGCAGTTTTTTGAGATGGGAAAAAAGAGCGGTTATAGCTCCGGACAGGCAGAGGGACCGAAGTCTTCTCCACGATGCCAGCAACTTCAACCTCGAAAGGTCCTTCAGGGATATGGAGGCGCTTTTTGCCTCAAATCTAGCTGCTTATAGTTGAAACTGCCTTTCTTTTTACTATGAGAATTCTTCTCTAAAAATTCACCCTTCGGCGGTAAATCCCTTGACCGGATTTCTTTTAATCTATTAGCGTATTAGGATTCGCGGCAGCGAATCGCCGCCAAGTACCGTAGGTGGCGGTCGCTAGCCAAGAATATTTTCTAGAGGGACCGACCTATACCTGTGATCAGGCTATCGTATCTCGAAAACTATTCAATGGAATCGGATGAATTTTGTAACATGGCGAGGTCTCGTGCGAAAGACCTTACTCACGAAATTTGATTCAGATCCGTCGAGTGGTCATTGAAATATCAACCGTTAAAGTTAGTGAAAAAACACAATCTTCTTCTTCATCGCAGACCGAGCTTGGGATACTGATATCTTTCGAATCGTTGCACGGATTTCTTTCAAATTCGATACAGAGGTTTTTGCTATCGCACTCTCGGAGCCTATTGATTTTCGTGAAAATCCGAAATCGCGTTGATTGGATTAAGCAAAATTAGTGATTAAGGTGCATGTATGTGTATCTATATGAACGACAGAAATTTGCCGGAGGCAAAAAAAAAGCCACCAAGTACCTTTCGAGGCTACTCTCACGTGGACAAACTCGAATTGCCGGGGTTTGGAGTGAAATTAGAATGACATGTCAAGTACTATGACTTTCAAAAACTTGCGGTCTATCTTTGTAATGAAATCATAGTATGTGACGCCAAGTACTGAGACCTATGCGCAAGCATACGTCATCTGGAATTCGAGGTCAGTCGGAGAACCACGTGATCTGAAATCAAAAGAGAAAACACACGCATACTTGGCGGTTGCGTCTGTCCTTATCCTTTGTACATTTCTATCGTTCTTACGAATTATCAATTAAATTTAGCATTGCAAGTAATTCTTTTGTGGAATTTAGTTTATGTTGATTATTTTCGTGCAAATGCAAAGCTGGATGTCTTCGTATGAGTTCGTATATCGTTGAATTTCCAGCATTACTTCTCTATCTGCAGGACAAGATATTATCTAAATAAAATCACATGGTAAATTGATATTATTCCGTTCATACTAGTTTACTATTTGCGAAGCTTGTACCGATATTTTCTCACATCAATCAAAGTTATTGCATGGGTTTGAGAAAATATACTCATGTCATATTGTCAAAAATTTCATTGCAACGGCGTTCAGCTGAATGATTTGCCGTGCATCCTGAACTCTTCGATCTCTTTTCTAGCGATCTTTCAATTTACAAAGAGCACTACGTCACAACAAGTAAGTCGGAAAGAAGATTGAAAATTGAAACGAAGGATTCACATCGTCGCCTCGTGTTGTCCTGCGTTGACATTTTTAGGACAGAACGATTGATTCAAATTCACTCACAATGCATCGCGCTTGGAACAGTCGACCTCTGCTGTACTCACAAATATTAAGAAGAGACGGTGGAGCTCGCAAGGCTCAAGATAATAAAATTAAGCCGGCTTATGGAGCTACTTGAAGATCCATACATCCACCTGAGCAATGATCCAAAAACTTGCGCTAAACTGATTGTAAGGGTCAATCAAGTCTCATGAATTACACTATGAAAACGAATCAGAGTGTGCGCGAACATTAGTAGTTTTGTTTTTTTTTCATTAAGTAATCGAGTACGGACGCGCCCACCAAGTATGCGTGTGTTTTCTCTTTTGATTTCAGATCACGTGGTTCTCCGACTGAGCTTGAATTCCAGATGACGTGTATTTGCGCATAGGTCTCAGTACTTGGCGTCACATATTATGATTTCACTACAAAGATAGCACGCAAGTTTTTGAAAGTCATAGTACTCGACATGTCATTCTAATTTCACTACAAACCCTGGCGATTCCAGTTTGTCCACGTGAAAGTAGCCTCGAAAGGTACTTGGCGGCTCTTTTTTTGCCTCCGACAACTTTTTGTTGTTTATTTCACTATTTTTTGTACGGTTCATATGAGATATTCAAAAAACCAGCGTAGAATCAGATATCACTCGTGCAACCTTTCTTAATAACCTTCATTGTCATTACAGAAATCAAGATTCAGTGCCAACTTTATTGATTATGTTTTTTCGTACGAATTCTATACTACTTAATGTAGCATTAACGCTAACCTACTCAATATTCATCCCTACGCCAATAACGCTTCGGTCTAATAATCTTGGTCATCGAGGTCTGCGATTTTCAAATCCACAAACTCCCAAGCAATCCAATATTAGACGAAGAATGATCACCTGCTCCATCATACTTAATATTTTTGGATTTGACAGCCACTGTCTAGCTGTTTCGCAGGCTTGCAAACCTGAAGAGTATTTTTAACCGGAAAACCTACGATATTGAACTCGCCACTCAACTTACTATAAATATTGAATCATCTGATCTATCCATCTATACCAGCAATCCTACGGGTGAAATCGCAGAGCACTCAAATATTTTACCATGAACAATCCTATACGTTCCGCAACACTTGGGATCAGAAAATGTAGTTAATTTGTAAAATCACTCACACTCATTTTTTTTTCAACCTCCTTAACCTGTAACATGATTCAATCCGACTAATGATGTTGTTTTCAATGTATTAGCTATTCGAGTCATCGTAAACTTTCAATCGCCTGGCATTTACGTTACAATTATCTACTTTTACCTTAGTCTTCACACTGTTCAATGCGATCAGCGATCCCAAAAGCCATAAATTTTCAAACACTCAAATATTGTACCAAATCTACAAACAGAAATTGTCTCACATCTGGAATTTCCATGAAAAAACTGTCAACGCTAATCAACTTCATTCAATCTCTCTCCTACCTGGGTAACCTGTAAAGTGTTTCAGATAGACATTTTCAATCAATATACTCGCTGTTCAACCTCTGACTCACCTCAGATTCGTTGCTTCGTCAATTTACCCCCACCTCTCTTCTTTGACACTCACGCTATCTCATCGTCATCTTTGACACCCACAATTTACCAGTCACAAACCTCCGAGCATTCGATTATACGAAAAATAACAGCACTCATTCACCTCCATCTAAAGTTCATAGAATACCGGACTTTTTTCATTCTTTCTTCAAGCTCGCTCACCCGTAAGATATTCCAATTGAGCTCATATGTTCATCACCGTACTCCTCAATATATTAAAATCCAACCCATATCAAATTTGTCGCTACATCAACCGACTTATCCTTCAATCTCATCATGCAATCCTACAAGTTTGAACCCTGAAGCATCGTAGCAAAAGTAACGACGTTCACGTAACTGGTTGCAAGGATCGAATTCAGCCGACCCCTCTTCAACCTACCTGATAAAATATTTTCAACTTAAATTAATAAGATCACTGTACTCGATGTCCAATTTAAACTCCAACTCACCTGACGTTTGCTCTGTAATAATCCACCCTCATCTTACTACTTCTAAAGTTGACAACTTCTACATATTTTCACTTACTTCTGGTAAGTAAATCACTTGCAATGATTTGATTTCATATCTTCTCCCCATTTTCTATTCTGAGTCTCGAAAACCTGTAAAACGTTTTGCATTCGCAATATTCAAGTGAATACATTCGGTACGCGATTACGTCGGGTATTACCCATCAACACCGACTTACCAGGAAAATATAATACCTCACTTTTGCCATACTGTGCCGCAGTTGCCGGTGCACAGAACCTCCGTACCAAAGTCAACGTGTCGTACTATAGTTTTTATACCCGTTCAGTGACATTCGAGGTTAGGAACGGATGAAGCTAGTTTCAACCGAGTGAAATTCATTCATTCCACAATAGGATTGGAAACTACTCGAAAATCCAGTACAAACTGATGCAAATCCACATAACTGAAAACAACTTCTCGCATTACGATCCATCTTCGCGGCAGTAAATCTTTGTCACTACTTGAAGGCCTATATCCACCACTTGTGAATGAGCTGTTTCACAAGAATGTATATAATAACCGGTGTATACAGTGCCGTTTGTCAATTTATTACAGCGTTTGTATTTGAAGTTGTAACAATGCGTGTTTGTGAATTATCTGTCAATCATCGACAACTATTCGTTGGTACTTTTCGTCAATACTTTTCTATTTTCTCATTCGCTCGTCTCACTATTTGAAAGACCAGTGACAGCACCCGATTCATAGCAAGGATAGTTCACTAGTCACCGACGCGTGGTGACTGGCGGTGGCAAATAGTAGAAACGCAACACCATACGTCGTAACGAATGATGCGTTGTGTATACCTATAGATATACATACATGCACCTCAATCACTAATTTTGCTTAATCTAATCAACGCGATTTCGGATTTTTACGAAAATCAATAGGCTCCGAGAGTGCGATAGCAAAAACCTCTGTATCGAATTTGAAAGAAATCCGTGCAACGATTCGAAAGATATCAGTGTCCCAAGCTCGGTCTGCGATGAAGAAGAAGATTGTGTTTTTTCACTAACTTTAACGGTTAATATTTCAATGACCACTCGACGGATCTGAATCAAATTTCGTGAGTGAGGTCTTTTACACGAGACCTCGCCATGTTACAAAATTCATCCGATTCCATTGAATAGTTTTCGAGATACGATAGCCTGATCACAGGTATAGGTCGGTCCCTCTAGAAAATATTCTTGGCTAGCGACCGCCGCCTACGGTACTTGGCGGCGATTCGCCGCCGCGAATCTTGATATATTGCGACACTCCGCCGACTTTGACTAAAAACTGAAATATGTTGGGCGCCAAATCGTATGAACGATTAGTTATTTGAATAAAATGAAAACTCTGGATCTCAGGGCGTTTGGAAATACATCCTGGGTGTGGAACGAAATAATGCCAATAATGTTGTAGGAAGAAAGGATTCACAATTAGTAACAAGGATATTCATTTGGAATAGGAACAGTAATTATTTATGATACTGGAGCAGTAATATTTATGAAACTGAACAGGAATATCCCAACAAAGCACCTCAGGTGCGAAAAACATCGCCAAGTACATTAATTTTTCCAAATCAATTGCCACCAAAAAGTAGTTCCTCAAGAAGAACCGTAAAATTAAATTCTCAGTAAAATGAATCCAAATCAATCATTGTGCTAAGTACATGTTACTTTGCACCGTGCATAGGAGTACTAGAGAAGACTGGAATGAACATACAACAAACCAAGCTATCAATTACAAGAATGTGAAATTGGAAAAAAAATCGATGAAAAAAAACCAATTAAATTAAATCAGAAAAAAAAAAAAAAATTTAATTTGGAGTACGTGGGCCTTGGCGGGCTAATGTTATATTGCCATGCAAGAATTCTGGATTATTTTTTTAGGAATTTGAGGAACTACTTTTTGGTGGCGATTGATTTGGAAAAATTAATGTACTTGGCGATGTTTTTTGCACCTGAGGTGCCTTGTTGGGATTTCACTACTTTTTGAAGGATATTTTTCTTTTTTCTAATTTTTGGAATGCATAGAAGTAAATATTATAAAATTTATCGAAACACGCGATAACTCAATGTAATTAATTTTTATTTCATTATGGAAGAATAGTCACTTTCATTCTTGAGTCGAATCGTATTGTAATTATTAGGAAGTTATAATATATTTGTTGCAAAACAACCCGATAAAAGTCAAGGTTCTGGTACTTCTTTGGTTATTGGTTACCAACAAAGCACCATCGGTGCAAAAAACATCGCCAAGTTCATTAAATTCTTCGGGGAAAAAAGATCCAAATCAATCATTGTGCCAAGTACATGTAACTTCGTATCATGCGTAGGATTACTAAAGAAGACTGGAATAAATATGTAACAAATCAAATTACCAATTGGAAGAATATAAAATTGGCACAAAAATTAAGAAAAAAAATTAATTAAATTAAACGAAAAAAATAAAATAAAATCAGAAAATGGAGGTAGTGGGACTTGGCGGGCCTTTTACGAAAAAAATAATCCACACTTCTTGTATGGCAATAGGACATTAGCCCGCCAAGGACCACTACCTCCATTTTTTTATTTTATTTTATTTTTTTCGTTTAATTTAATTAATTTTTTTTCTTAATTTTTTTGCCAATTTTATATTCTTCCAATTGGTAATTTGGTTTGTTACATATTTATTCCAGTCTTCTTTAGTAATCCTACGCATGATACGAAGTTACATGTACTTGGCACAATGATTGATTTGGATCTTTTTTCCCCGAAGAATTTAATGAACTTGGCGATGTTTTTGCACCGATGGTGCTTTGTTGGGATTTCACTACTTTTTGAAAAACAATTTTCTTCTCTTCTAATTATTGGAATGCACAGGAGTAAATATTCTGGAACATATCGAAACATGCGATGATTGAATGTATTTCATTTTTATTTTATTAGATGAAAATAGCCACTTTTATTCTCAGGTGAAATCGCATTGTAATCATTGAATAAATAGTTACAATACATGCGTTATAAAACGGCCTGCCAAAGACGTAAAAGAAGGCGAAATAATGTAGAAGTAATTTTATGATTCAATTTTTATACTTTCAACAATTGAACGTTAAATTTTCTATAAAAATATATATTTTGCAAAAATTATTGTCAACAATTCAAACATCGTTTATGTTTAATTTTTTAGTCTGCACACTGCGTGAGATGAAACAATTTATTTTTTCGGGACGCCAACACGTTTCAACACAATTCGGGTGAAGATGAATTTGCATCAGGATGATACGGATTCAATCAGGTATTATTACAATAAGTTGACTTTTATTCACCCTGAAGCACGAAAAAGAAGCGGAGTATTTCAATCAGGACAAAGCAAAAGCATTTCTGAGGGAGGTACGAAACGTCCACTTTATTATGTGATCATCAATTTTATTGAGTCAGTAAAATCGATAAGTCTGTTATTTTCAATAAACTACCAGTATTAGTAACGAAAAAATTCTGAAACTTCAACTTTGTTGAATGTGAAGACTCGTACTAATGATGAATCAATGATGGCGTTATGAAAAACCACAACATTCCATTGTATGTTTCAACTCGGAGACCTGATTTCACTATCTGAAACGAAATAATACAGGTTGTCACAAATGAATGAAAAGAATCGTCGATGGAACCACTGTTACTTCCCTTGCATCGCATTTGTAAAGATGAACATTAAAGCAGTACTCCGCCAAGTATCCAGTGATTCTGATGACTCTTTTCAAGGCTCGTCGATGGTTTCGACAAGGAGTTACCTGGAAGATGACCAAATCCAAACCGAAAACGGTATTCGTGGAACAAACCTGAAGAAATTACGGAACAATTGTTATTCGAAAAATCGCATCTTTTGTCGCGATAACTCGTAGAAAATTATTTTCAAGAACATTAAATAAATAGTATTCATACCGCTACACAACAATCTGTTGTTCAAAAATGAATATGTCTTTCTGAACATTGGATGACAGCTTCTGGAACCAGTGAACAAGGTTTCACAAATACGGAAAGAGACGTTTTGAATCCGCAAGACGCAAATGACGTCGCAATCCAGTTTTGGTGAGGGATGTTGGTCGATGGTGAGTTCTTTGGAGCGGCGATGACTTTCAAGTCTTGGAGTCAATTTCAATCGTTCCTGAAATATCTCAAGATTGACAACGAAATAGTGGAAAACAAATACATCATAATTACACTTAAGGTGAAGAATATCAGGTGAATTACTTTGAGCATCGCCTGATCAATTTCCAAACTACTCCCAAGATCAAGATGCTGAGTTCATCGCAGTCTGAGCAGTTGGGATTTACAGACCCAAAGGTGCTCCACTAGAATTGGACGTGATACGATAGTCAAATACACCTAGCGGCTGCAACTGTTCGGTCTACAAGTTGGAGAAAATTCCTTGACAAGATCTTTGAATCACAATTTCTGAGAGTTTCATCCAGTTTTACTTCCCAAGTCTGATGTAATATTTATAGTCAGTATGCATTTCTTGTTTCGAAGAGAAAAATTCTGGAGATTGGCGGTTCAGGTTTTCGAAGCAGCAGTTTTCATTCTTTGGAGACAGAAAGTATCTTTTCCATATTTGCGAGAAATAAGCAGTTTAGGCATTTGTACTTTCACTTCTTGTCAGATTTCAAGTTGCAGGATATCAATCCAAAGTTTGTCAAGGATAAGCAGCAGAGTTTTCTTGAGTCCAAGTACCAGAGTAGGAGCCAAGAAGAACAGATTTCACAAGTCAACTTTGGATTGGCGGTTGAGGATTTCAGAGTAGCAGTTTCGAGTTTTCAAAGACGGAGAACATCTTTTCAAAGTTTGAGTGGAAGAAGCAGTTTAGGTAGTCGTACTTCCAGTTCTTGTCAGATTTCAAGTTGCAGGATATCATTCCAAAGTTTGTCAAGGATAAGCAGCAGAGTTTTCTTGAGTCCAAGTACCAGAGTAGGAGCCAAGAAGAGCAGATTTCACAAGTCAACTTTGGATTGGCGGTTGAGGATTTCAGAGTGGCAGTTTCGATTTTTCAAAGACGGAGAGCATCTTTTCAAAGTTTGAGTGGAAGAAGCAGTTTAGGTAGTCGTACTTCCAGTTCTTGTCAGATTTCAAGTTGCAGGATATCATTCCAAAGTTTGTCAAGGATAAGCAGCAGAGTTTTCTTGAGTCCAAGTACCAGAGTAGGAGCCAAGAAGAGCAGATTTCACAAGTCAACTTTGGATTGGCGGTTGAGGATTTCAGAGTAGCAGTTTCGAGTTTTCAAAGACGGAGAACATCTTTTCAAAGTTTGAGTGGAAGAAGCAGTTTAGGTAGTCGTACTTCCAGTTCTTGTCAGATTTCAAGTTGCAGGATATCATTCCAAAGTTTGTCAAGGATAAGCAGCAGAGTTTTCTTGAGTCCAAGTACCAGAGTAGGAGCCAAGAAGAGCAGATTTCACAAGTCAACTTTGGATTGGCGGTTGAGGATTTCAGAGTAGCAGTTTCGAGTTTTCAAAGACGGAGAGCATCTTTTCAAAGTTTGAGTGGAAGAAGCAGTTTAGGTAGTCGTACTTCCAGTTCTTGTCAGATTTCAAGTTGCAGGATATCATTCCAAAGTTTGTCAAGGATAAGCAGCAGAGTTTTCTTGAGTCCAAGTACCAGAGTAGGAGCCAAGAAGAGCAGATTTCACAAGTCAACTTTGGATTGGCGGTTGAGGATTTCAGAGTAGCAGTTTCGAGTTTTCAAAGACGGAGAGCATCTTTTCAAAGTTTGAGTGGAAGAAGCAGTTTAGGTAGTCGTACTTCCAGTTCTTGTCAGATTTCAAGTTGCAGGATATCATTCCAAAGTTTGTCAAGGATAAGCAGCAGAGTTTTCTTGAGTCCAAGTACCAGAGTAGGAGCCAAGAAGAACAGATTTCACAAGTCAACTTTGGATTGGCGGTTGAGGATTTCAGAGTGGCAGTTTCGAGTTTTCAAAGACGGAGAGCATCTTTTCAAAGTTTGAGTGGAAGAAGCAGTTTCAGTTTTTAGACTTCCATTCCTTGTCAGATTTCAAGTTGCAGGATATCATTCCAAAGTTTGTCAAGGATAAGCAGCAGAGTTTTCTTGAGTCCAAGTACCAGAGTAGGAGCCAAGAAGAGCAGATTTCACAAGTCAACTTTGGATTGGCGGTTGAGGATTTCAGAGTAGCAGTTTTTATTCTCTTGACTTTTGGTATCACTTCAACCTGCCTCACGACCTCCTAGGAGCTGCTCGAAGTGGCCACCTTCTACGGCCAAGCTATAGCCAGCTCGGTCATAAAATGCCCTCGTCATGTTGCTGACTATTGCTGGCTCTATGCTTTCTAATATCTCCACTAATTTGCGCTGGGCTGTTGGAACGTCCCTCAGCATCTCTCCCGCCGAATAAAACCGGTGTCTCATCCAACTCCACAGCGCATAATCGAGGGGATTCAGATCCGGAGATCGTGGAGGCCATGGTATTGGCCCCTGCCTGCCAATCCAACGTTCCGGAAACTGGGCATCCAAATACTGCCGGACAGCCACGGTATTATGTGGCGGTGCCCCATCCTGCAGGAACTAGATTGCAGGACCCTTGGGACAGAAGACAAGGATTCCTGCATCCAGTTCATGTTATCGAGATTCAATGGTTCACATTGTTTCCGAAGAAAAATTATTTACAATGAATGATAGAGTAATTTATTGTCATAAGATTAGTGACAGTAAAACGTTCTGTTATTAGTGTCATACTTATACTTACATCTTGCTCAATAGCTCTAATCGCCGGCACGATTTGGTTCACCAAGAGTGCCAAATACCTCTCGCCATTCAGGTTACCCTCGATGAAGAATGGGCCGACGAGCTGGTCCCCAACCATACCAAGCCAGACGTTGACCTTCATCGGGTACTGCGTTCCCGATTCGATCACGACATGGGGATTCTCCCTAGCCCAAAACCGAGTGTTCTGGCGATTCGGTGCCCCTGCCAACTGGACCGTACATTCGTCGGTATAGCAAATGCGGTCCAGGAGTGTATCGTCCGCATTGATGAGCTCCATCATCGTCTCTGAAAATTGCATCCGCTGCAAGGGGTCGCGCTCCAGGAGTTCCTGATGCTCCTGGAACTTGTATGGCCTGAAGTTCTGCGCCTTCAGGACTCTCCATACGGAGGATTTCGCCAACCCCAGTTCTTGAGCAATCTGCCTGCAGGGCGTGTTTAAGCCCTCCTCTACCGCAAGGCAAATGTCGAGCATGGTTTCCTCGCTCAAACGACTCCGGGATACTGCAATGTCCGCAGAGACGGATCTATGAATCCAGATTGCTTAAATTTGTCGACCGTGTTCTGGATGGTGGTCTTCGACGGAATTGGTCTATCCGGGTGCTCTACGGCGAAATTATCGCGGACACGTCTGTAGCTGACGCCAGCTACCCAGGCCACCATCCACTCGATTCGCTCCGCGACCGAGTATACGATATTTGGCATATCGAAAAGTTTGCTCCTTATAATTACTCCACAAAAAAGTTTATCTAACTTAACGTACACTTATGCTATAATATAAACTACCTCAACTGCACTGAAAAGTGTTCCTCTAAAATCTACAATGAATGATAATAATTATAAAATGACTTAATCGCACTTCAAATGTTCTAAATCCTCAAAAAAACACGACTGCACGTAAGTGTCCCGTCAGCAAAAATCTTTACATCATCAATAAACCCTCAAATTCTCACAAAAAATCCTATTAATCACCAATTACACCTCAAAGTTTTAAACACCACCTCACACACTCGCAAAATCGCCAAAAGTTTTTTTAAATCGCCAAAAATACTTAAAAATCGTCACTATAAAATCTTCGAACCACCATCTACTATGCAAAACTGCCTAGATGAAGTAGAATTTAAAATTTGCTCAAGGTGCTATGAATAGGGCAACTGGAACCAATCAGGTTCGAATTCCATCTCGCGTTTTCGGCGCGACAAACTGCCGAATTCGGCCGTTTTGATATCGATCGGACTGTTCGACCGAAGCGCGAAATTATCAACTGGATCGAGCATCATCGAAAGAACCGCGGAAAACCTAGGACGATTCACGATTCCGAAGTTGCATTCGGATTTCCTGACGGAATCATGTGGACGTAGAAGCTTTGGACGATAAGGATTCGCATACCGCAAAGTGACTGACAAAAAATTCATGCTATAATTTGTTAAAAAACTAACCTGAGTTGAAAGATGACTCAATTCTCTCAGACTTACAATATCAAAATTTTCGGGCACTCTAGCCTTACGAAATGGAGCTGAAGAGTCCGTTCATAGCTCCTGAGCTTCCATAATACGATCAACTTATTGTTAGTCATCAGAGAATTTCCAGCTGATAGTACTAATCTTGAAGAGAGCCACATGATGATTTTGTTTGTACAATTAGTAAAGTACAAGCCTCCACAGGTTAACGTCACACTGATAGAATACACGAGATGTGAAATTGGAAATCATATAATATTATTGCTTCGAAGCAACGGCTATGGAGATAGCAATAACACACACCAGAAATTCTGACGTGCATTGTCAAAGTGGGGGGAATGTTACGGCACATTGTTTTATCATGATCTTGTACCAACTGTAAGGTCTACTTGTAGACATTGCAATCTCTGGATGAATAAGTACTAAAGGATAACAAACTGCTAATCTGTCATTAACTTTAGAAGGAGCCTCTCCGCCATTGAAATAATCAAACTGCTTCTCTAGATTCCTCAACCGCCAATCCCAAGTTCACTTGTGGAATTCTCCAAAATTGGATCCCGCACTGGTACTTGGACTCTAAAGAACTCCGCCGCTTATCTTCGACAAACTATGGAACAATATCCTGCAACTTGAAATCTTTGAAAGAACTTGAGGTACGGAAACTTATACTGCTTCTTTTACTCAAAAATTGTAAAGATACTCTCCGTCTTTCAAATAACCAAACTGCTACTCTAGATTCCTCGACCGCCAATCCCAAGTTCACTTGTGAAATTCTCCCAAATTGGATCCCGCACTGGTACTTGGACTCTAAAGAACTCCGCCGCTTATCTTCGACAAACTATGGAACAATATCCTGCAACTTGAAATCTTTGAAAGAACTTGAGGTACGGAAACTTATACTGCTTCTTTTACTCAAAAATTGTAAAGATACTCTCCGTCTTTCAAATAACCAAACTGCTACTCTAGATTCCTCAACCGCCAATCCCAAGTTCACTTGTGAAATTCTCCCAAATTGGATCCCGCACTGGTACTTGGACTCCAAAGAACTCCACCGCTTATCTTCGACAAACTATGGAACAATATCCTGCAGCTTGAAATCTGACAAGAACTGGAAGTACAACTACCTCTTGGCTCCTACTCTGGTACTTGGACTCAAGAAAACTCTGCTGCTTATCCTTGACAAACTTTGGATTGATATCCTGCAACTTGAAATCTGACAAGAAGTGAAAGTACAAATGCCTAAACTGCTTATTTCTCGCAAATATGGAAAAGATACTTTCTGTCTCCAAAGAATGAAAACTGCTGCTTCGAAAACCTGAACCGCCCATCTCCAGAATTTTTCTCTCCGAAACAAGAAATGCATACTGACTATAAATATTACATCAGACTTGGGAAGTAAAACTGGATGAAACTCTCAGAATTTGTGATTCAAAGATCTTGTCAAGGAATTTTCTCCAACTTGTAGACCGAACAGTTGCAGCCGCTAGGTGTATTTGATTATCGTATCACGTCCAATTCTAGTGGAGCACCTTTGGGTCTGTAAATCCCAACTGCTCAGACTGCGCTGAACTCAGCATCTTGATCTTGCTTGGGAGTAGTTTGGAAATTGATCAGGCGATGCTCAAAGTAATTCACCTGATATTCTTCACCTTAAGTGTAATTATGATGTATTTGTTTTCCACTATTTCGTTGTCAATCTTGAGATATTTCAAGAACGATTGAAATTGACTCCAAGACTTGAAAGTCATCGCCGCTCCAAAGAACCCACCATCGACCAACATCCCTCACCAAAACTGGATTGCGACGTCATTTGCGTCTTGCGGATTCAAAACGTCTCTTTCCGTATTTGTGAAACCTTGTCCACTGGTTCCAGAAGCTGTCATCCAATGTTCAGAAAGACATATTCATTTTTGAACAACAGATTGTTGTGTAGCGGTATGAATACTATTTATTTAATGTTCTTGAAAATATTTTTTTACGAGTTATCGCGACAAAAGATGCAATTTTTCGAATAACAATTGTTCCGTAATTTCTTCAGGTTTGTTCCACGAATACCGTTTTCGGTTTGGATTTGGTCATCTTCCAGGTAACTCCTTGTCGAAACCATCGACGAGCCTTGAAAAGAGTCATCAGAATCACTGGATACTTGGCGGAGTACTGCTTTAATGTTCATCTTTACAAATGCGATGCAAGGGAAGTAACAGTGGTTCCATCGACGATTCTTTTCATTCATTTGTGACAACCCGTATTATTTCGTTTCAGATAGTGAAATCAGGTCTCCGAGTTGAAACATACAATGGAATGTTGTGGTTTTTCATAACGCCATCATTGATTCATCATTTGTACGAGTCTTCACATTCAACAAAGTTGAAGTTTCAGAATTTTTTCGTTACTAATGCTGGTAGTTTATTGAAAATAACAGACTTATCGATTTTACTGACTCAATAAAATTGATGATCACGTAATAAAGTGGACGAACTTAATAAGAAATTAACTTATTGAAATAATACCTGTTAGAATCCGTATCATCCTGATGCAAGCTCATCTTCACCCAAATTTTAGTAGAATAAATTTTCACACTCACCTGCTCCGATTCCCTTGATTGTATTCTTCTTAACGGTACGTTTAGAGGATTTTTTCGAGCAAGTCACCTTTTACAGCGTATCGAATTATCAATTAAGAATTTATTGATTAACGTCGAATTATCTCTGCATTTGAATAATTCCAGTGGTTCGAAATTGTTCGTGATAATTTCGATATTACTTTTCCGGCGAACGCGACGCTTTGAATATTTACTTGCTCGGAAAGCAATAGTAGATGCCCTGCGAGGCGGCAGCAGCAGCTGCCTGAGGGGCCCTCGCCAAGCACCAAATTTTCAGATTTTTGGCATGCCCCTGACCGCTGACGTCAGCAGAGGTTCACGCACGTAAATATTCTGTGTATTGAGTAGGTGCAAGAAGTATTGCCGCTAGTCGGGCGGATGGAGTGGCCAGTTTCCCGTGGGACTCTTAGTATGTACAAGAACTCAGTCAAAGAAACTCCTCAACTTGATATCAAGATACAAAGCCACATCGTCTACCCAATCAACCAAATCTGGAGTCTGAACAGTGTCATCGTCAAAAAGGAATGCACCCGTCATCACTGGAATCACAGCTAGTCTCACTCCTAATGCCTATCTCGTACCAGACACTCATCATTGATTCTAATTTTTGTTGCACTTTTTTTTCCACGACATAGCTAAAATAAGTGACTTTTATGGGAACAACTGAACATACACCACTATTAAAGCTGGCTGCTTTCGGATAGGAAATTTTAATCTCAAAGAGCTGAACTGTTTTGGCTGCTGATTGAATGGTTATTATTAAAATACTTGACCTTCTATACTTCTATGGATATAGAGCAAGCTTCCATTTCATTTACTTGACCAAATGTCCGTTTATCATAATCCGTTTGATCAAAAATTATCGTCAACAACTCGATATTATTTTTGAATCTGCACACTGCATTGTATAAAACAATTAGATTTTTTCGGAACGCCAACATGCATTATATTTATCTGATGAGATTGCCTCAATCACTGTTGCACGTATAATAAGGCCCACGTATACTATTCGTTACAATAGTCGCAAGAAACTTCATGCATAACCTCATCTGTGACTGCGGAGCTATCGAGTCTACAAGTGTAACATTTCAGCAAAGCGATTCAGAAATCTGAATTTGTTGATTTCAATCATTTATTAACGCTTCGTACTATTACAAGTTTACCGAAAACCAGCCATGGTTATATTATTTAAAAGCCTGAACGTCGTTTCCATAAATATATACGACTTGTACGTACCATCATCGAGTTTTGGGTATTGTAACAGCTGTCAAGCTGTGATTGCAAGGACGTGATCGTAAAGACATGCGGAATGACGACAGAACTCTAGTAGTACGGTAGAGGCGACTAGCTGCGACTAGAGTCCCTAAAGAGTCCCTAGAAAATAGCGAGACGACGAAAGCGACCATGTGTCTGCAGTTTGAACCTCAGCGAAAATCGAGTTGGCGTTGTATACTGCATCTACTGCTCATAGGAATAGAGCTAAGGAGAAAAGTGATACGGAGACGACGATGACGTTGAAAATTCTGATCGTAGAAACGGCCTCAGCGTAAATAACTATCATGAGATCACAGCTCTCCGAACAGCAATGTCATTGAAATTAGGCTCAAATAAAAGCTACACCGCGATTTATATTGCGAAAGTGCATCCAAATTTCCCGGAAAGCTAATGATTCAGGGGATACCGAATAAAACAGTCGGCCGTACAGCGCTTCTGCTATCTCCTAACTATAGATACTCGGTTGCCGTCCGGTGCTCTTTTAATGTACTTGGCGCGAGACTCCACCGAGTCTCTTGATATGGGAATTCAATGATAAATTGACAATGTTTTTATAGAATTAAATTAGTTTAACTATAAGTTATAACTAAATAGGGTCAATACTACTACCCCGGTGAGCGACTATACCTTTTACGCGGTGGAGGGAATTTATTCAATCCTTCGATCCAAATTAATTCTCTTGACTCTAATTTTTGACTCGAAATATTTTAATGGTGAATTTGACAAAGTAAAAAGCAAATAGGGAGCCGAGACAGGCAGAAGGACCGGAGTATAATCCGCGATGCTGGTCAACCAACTTGTAGTTTTTAAGAAAGTTTCAGGATGGTAAGCCGGACAGGCAGAAGGACCGAAGTACAATCCGCGATGCCGGAGTAGACCACCTGGTTAGGGTAGAGCGCGCTTTTACATGGAAAGATCGGGACATTATAAATTATCTTGACTATTTTGTTTCTATGAGAGCCCTATTTTTCTTTTGACCTCTAGCGGTTGGCGAAATTAACTTATTTATTTATTTATTAATTTCCCTATGACTACTGGGGTACCGCTAGGCACCCCTTTTGAAACAAATGAGTGCCGTCTTCACGGATGATCATCTGTACACGCTAGTATTTTCGATTGGATTTTATATTTTAATCAATTTTATTCTATAATGTGAATAGGGTATGAAGAGACTCGGTAGAGTCTCGCGCCAAGTACATTCAAAAAAAGGGGCGCACTACCGAGTATCTTTACTGCTACGGGAGCTCAGAAGCGTAGTTGGGTTCGCGCTTCATCAATTAGCTCCTATATTTATAATATTACGGCAAATGTGGAATCACTTTCACTATATGAGTCGGGGACGAGCTTTCATATAAGCCTAATTTCAATGAAATCGGTGGTCGGACAGTTGAGATACGATGATTTCTGATCATCGGTAGGCTCGTTTCATAAGATTCGTCCCCGTCGTCATCATCAGACAACTAGCTATATGTCATCTGAAAACCAAAACCGTTCCAACATAAATGGTATAGAAAGGAAGCCGCGGTGTGTTTACTGCCGTGGCTCGCGTTATAGGTTATAATTCCCGCACGCCTAACAGGTGGCGTCAGCGTAGCCGGTACACTACGGTACAAGCTCCGTGAAGTTGGCCCCCCACTTTTCGAAAATCCGAATCTTCTCGATTGTTCCGAATTGTTCTAGATTTGTTCTATATCGTTCCAGAAAATCAATGTCGTACCAATGTGTGAACTGGAGTCCCAAAAAATCGAAAAAACGGTTTTTTGACCTAGCCCCCCCACTTTTCGCAAATTTGATTTTTTTTTATTGTTCCAGGTTGTTCTAGTTGTTCCAAACATTGTTCCAGAAGCGCATTGTCGTGAGTCCAAAAAGAAAGCCAGGAAACCAAAAAATAGTTTTTCGTCCAGCCCCCCAAATTTCGAAAATTTGAATTTTCTTGATTGTTCCAGGTTGTTCCAGTTGTTCTGAACATTCTTCCAAAAGCGCAACGTCGTAAGTTCAAAATCGAGCCGGAATATTCCAAAAAGTTTTTTGAGTCACCCCTATTTTTCGAAAATCAAATTTCTGTCAGTTGTTCCAGGTTGTTCTAGTTGTTTCAAACACATTATTTTGGATGAGCAACGTCGTAAGTTCAAAACTGAAGCCAGGAAACCAAAAAATAGTTTTTCGTCCAGCCCCCCAAATTTCGAAAATTTGAATTTTCTTGATTGTTCCAGGTTGTTCCAAACATTATTCCACAAACGCAACGTCGCAAGTCCAAAAATGAAGTCAGTAAACTAGAAAAAAACGTTTTCGAACGAACCCTCTAATCTTCGAAAATGTATTGATGAAGTTCAGTTGAGTAAAAGAATTTCCGTGATAAATAATTTCTTTGGTCGTGAACATTACTGATAATATAGTGAGTGTACTTGGCGAATTTTTTTGCACCGGAGGTGTTTTTTTTTAAATTTTTTGTCAATCCTTTTTTTGTTGCTTCAATATGATTTTCAGAATTTTTTTCAGGTTAAAGGTTATATCGTTATACGTGAGGTATTATTGTTAGAATATAAGTACGTTTATGTTATGGACAAATGTAGTTTTTTTTTTCGAGTTTTCTAATTTCAATTTCTTGAAGTTTTTCCAGGTCAGAGGTTATAAGGTTGAACGTGAGCGATCATTGTGAGAACATAGGTACGTGTATAATATCGTTGAATGTAGTTTTTGGTTTCAAGTTTTTCAATTTTAATTTTTTCAATTTTTTCAAGTCAGTTTGTTTATATGTAGGTCATATAGATGCACGTAAAGTTATGATGAATAGAATATAGGTATGTGTATGTTATATTTATATGTAAGTGACACCCAATTATGGTGATTGGGTAAACATTTTTTTTTATTATTCAATCAATTCTCGATCTAGTTATTGACGTTCCTGTCCTCACGTAAACACATAGGTGTTTTTCGTGAAGATTTCGCGGTAGACACAACGGTTTTGGTTTCGTGTCATCAAATTCAACACACGCGGTACCTTTCTTTACAAATGCTGTGTAGTGTCCTATGGAATCAATCTTATTGCCCCCAGAATACATGACAAATCCTGCTAAGATATACCTAATTTGATTGAGTTCGATTACGTCTGGAAATTCTTCCAAAGAAATATCCCCATGCAAGCCAATTTCACACTCAATGAAAATTTGCGATCGGTACTCTGTAACGGTCGGGAAAGATCTACTACAACACTTTCTTTCAGAAAAACCACCGGTCTGCAATGCCTCAACTAAGTTTCGGAATCCATGTTTTTTAATCGCGTTAATGTTGATAGGTGCTATAGTCTTACCAACACGGTGATTTTTGTCGCAGACATGACATGTGATATCTTCAATCGCACTCCAGTCTTGATCGAAGACATATTCACATACATTACAATTATTAAATATCGCATCTATTTTTATCATCCCAGGTACCCGTGACGGTTGATTGAAATAGCCGATACGTTTCAAAATATAAGCTCTCATTTTGTACACTGTAGATGATGGACCTTTTTCCAGGAATAATTTCAAAAATCCGTATGCGTCTGATTGCAATGTATCGACAAGTTTGCGAAATGCATCATCTCTACAAGCTCAAGCTGAAATCTGCATCATACTGTCGGATCCGCATGTGTTGCGTACAACTATTTTCATGTTCTTTTCCGATATCATAGGACAAATGTTTCCATTTTTTAATAGACCTACACTAATTCGGTTTGAATTGAATCCGACTGAATCCCACTCAGGACGTGTATCGAGATACGTACGTTTCACCTTTTTAGCGTTATTCTTGTTTTTCCAATTTTGTTCGGCATTCAGTTCCGAAGATTCTGTATCCAATTGTAAATCAGAGAAATCTTTTTGCTGCTCTAAGCACTCAGGTTTTAGGCTTGATACAACGTCCGTAAAGTCATCAGTATCGTCCAATGGAATGTTAAGATGATTTGGATGATCCTCGTCAACAGTTAGTTCATTTATAAAACCATTTTCTGCTATTTCCTCGTCAACTCTTTTGCCTAGATCCAGCGTCATCGTTCGTTGGTTACTATTGTTGAAAACATTGTCGTAAAAACCATGTTCAACCGGTGAACTTTGGCTTTCCGACTGTTGGCATAGATCGTTAGAAGCCACAGCTAATTCAGCTCTGCCGCTGAAAGATTTAATATGTATTGTTAAAAATTTGTCAAATCGCATTGGGCGTTTCTCATTTCCAAGTAAACGATGTTTCAGGTCGTTGAATTCAGCTTCTATCCCCGATGAAGTTGCATTAATTTGCCCATATCCAAACTTTGGAATCATTACTCCAGAGTAAAGTGGAAAGTACGGTAGCAGATATTTCATTTTTTGCGCCATTGCTGGGCAATAATAAAGGTTGATATCGGTTCCTACTAATGCAGATCGAGATTCTTCCATGCGTTCTTGGAAAAATTGACTTGCCCAATAATCAATCGTCGAAATATCATGCCTACCTTCGTTTTCATCCTCATTGGATTCTGATTTATCCTCTAACTGGCCAACCTCTGGAGAATCTTCCTTGTTATGTATCTGGCTCATCTCCACCGGACTGCCTTTTATTTTTTGACAAATTACGATACGAGCTTCCTCAGCTAGACTTGCACCACCAGATTCGGTTTTACCGCAACCTTTACTAGTACAGAGTACAATGGCTTTTTCTACTAAATCCTTTAATTCAACGAAATTAGTTGCTTTGGTGAGTAGGCACATGGTCATCATATAAAATTTCTTCACTCTTGGATGCAGAGTCGCAAATAACTTCCACCGCGTAGCAAATGATACGTGATGTGATACGTCTAACCTCAAGGATCACCCGGGCTTTTCGAAGACCTCATCTCTGATGATTGCTAAGTATTTGGTAAGATAATCGCGTAGACTTTCACAGCAACCAAAAGCTCTGGCTACTGCTCCCATCAGCGCCTTATCGAAGTCACAAACCACTTCGCGCGGACGAGAAAAGTTAGACTTTTGCATGTTACAGGAGATAGGAAAGGAGAGTTCTGGATCACGCGCCCTTCCTTACCGACAGGGTGGGTTATCGACCTCGTCTGTTTTACCGACCTGTTTTACCGGCTTATCGATTCCGCGACTGTGTTATCATCCTGTTTTACCGACCTGTTTTATCGACTCATCGATTCCGCGCCTGTGTTATCAACCTGTTTTACCGGCCTGTTTTATCGACTTATCGATTCCGCGCCTGTGTTATCGATCTGTCTTACCGACTTATCGATCGTGGTGTTTCCCATTCGGCGGCTGTTTTACCGACCTGTTTTATGGACTTATCGATAACGGGGTTACCAATTCCTCGCCTTCGCGGGTCGATAATTCCGTTTGTTCGATAAATCCGTCTTCAATTTCGGATAATCTACGTGCCGACTCTCGGCCGATCGACCGACCATTTTTGATACCTGCCGTTCGGCTTACCCCATAGACCGACCATTTTTGATACCTGCCGTTTGGCTTACCCCATAGACCGACCATTTTTGATACCTGCCGTTCGGCTTACCCCATATCAGATTGCGGCTAATTCACTCACCGACCTCTGATCCTCGCTTGTCCACTTACCGATTTTTTTTTCTTTTCAATAATGGGATCTTTGAATATCTCAGTCATGCGGGATATGTTTCGCCCTCGCGATGGATAAGGGGTGGTGGAATAAAATCATTTTGCCATATCTATCATTCCAAAAATATTTATATATTTCAAATGTCAATATGAATTTACATATATACTTCACTTAGAGAATATATTCATATACTAGACTTAATTATCCAAAACTTTAAATTAGAGACCTTATATATAACACACGGTGTTCATCTGAAGAGATGAAACCCAAAATTAGTAATTTCAACAACTTTAATTATTATCATACTATAGCAATTATGCATACTATGCGTCGCTGCAATATCCATCATCTTCTGAATCTGGGTCCCCCCATCCAATTTGGTGCATATACATCAAACGATCTCGAAGATCGACACCGAAACAATAGTCCGGTTCGTGCGGCATGTAGAACCGATCACCTATTCTTTTAAACCACCAATAACAATATTGGTGGTTCACCTCTAGCACCGCGGTCACCCCATCGATGGTCACCATCGTGCCATCGACACCACTCCGACGATTGTCGAACTCACCGAATACCTGCTCGTCGACCATTTCTATCAAATTTTCTTCCAAGACCCACTCGTGAGGGATAGCCCAGTCATAGGAGCTATGTATTTCTGTAGCAACAAAAAAATCCAAGGCGGTATAAAAAAAGAAATTCTGCTGATTGGCATAAATTGTAGGATCCAAGAATTGATGCAATACTCACCATTGAGTTCCACAAGCATGGCTATTCGCACAAAACTTTCAATCCAAACTTTGAACACAAAACTTCTAACACGTAATCCCGTACTGGAGCTTTGTACAACTGTTTCAATCATCAGGGGATTGCTCACTATATTTAAGAGCCCACCCCCTACCATCAGCAGAATTCTCTTGGTTTGGGTGGGAGGATTTTTTCATTTTTGCTACAACTATTGTTGAATTTGAAAAAATCCTAACCAGAACTCGAAAGAAAACAACTAATGGTCATCCTTGGTAGGCGGGGTGTGAAAGTCTTGGACAACCCACTCCCTCATAAAGAAATATCCAATAACTCAAAAGATCGGCCCAAAACAAGGGGGGGGGGGGGGGGGGTTACCATCAAGGGAAAACCATAGTTCGACCCTTGATTTTTTTCCATATCGTCACACGCGCATCTATTGAGCGGTCGTTGGGTATTCTCGAGCAATCTTAGTATTCGTCAAGCGAAAAAATTAACTTTGAGAAATCATGGATAAACAAATATACAGAGAGATTTCGTGGAAGCGGGCCAGTCCGGTCGCGCGAGCGTGTCGGTAAGTTAGGATAAAATACTAACACACGAAAATTCTACGTGCGTGATCTTCGCTAGCTCCTTACTGCTTATGCCAGCGAAGATCACGCACGTAAAATTTTCGTGTGTTAGTAATTGTATCCTCAGTTGCGTATCTCGGGCGCAACCGACTGGCCCGCTTCCACGAAATCTCTCTGTATATGGATCTCGTTAAGTCCATGGAAAGTGCGTACAACTTGATATCTACGCTAAATCCCGAGGAGGTGACTGTTGATATTATCGCACGCTGGCGTAATATTGCACTTCAGAATATTGAGTCTCTGGGTAATATTCTAATCCAACCACACCTGAATGTTGCTGAAAAACAGCAAATTCAGCATATCATTTCATTACTTCGATCATGGGATGTGAAGTTTGAACAACAACAACAACAACGTATGAACATTGTGGGTGGTAACATCGGGAGCAGCAGCAGTGATGGTGCTACGGGTAATTTTCGCGATTCTGTTCGGTGGGATGATATGAGAAGTGCTTTTGGAAGTCGAATCCGCACTGGTGTTGTCACGAATCTTCGACACAAAGACTTGGGGAGGTTTTTGGTAGATGTTGGAATAGTGACAATAGACCGTTTGGAAAATGTGCAACGCGATGATGGTAATATTAAAGTGAACGCGAAACTCTCCTGTAAATTCGAAAATGTCAAAGATGATGCGGTCAATATCGAAATAAAGCATTTCAACACGCGGAATGCAACGATATTCGCATCAACCGATCTAAAAAAATGGTTTGACGAGAAAATACAGGATCCTCTGCTTGTCATGGTTGAGGATTTTGAACAACGTGATTCGGGCTGGAGCATGATTGAGATCATCAATGTGGTGATCTGCATCAACCGCTACGAGCCTCTTCGTGGTGGTCTTTCCACATTCATCGATCTACCGGCAGATATTCAACAAAAGAAGGCTGTGGTCAACGTACAGAACAACGATGATCGATGCTTTCTATGGTCTGTCGCTGCTGCTCTCCATCCTACAAACACAAACGTAAGCAGAACGCGGAGCTATCAGCGGTATATCTCCGAGTTTAATTGCGTAGGTATAAAATTTCCCACAACCTTACGATGTGTGGAAAAATTTGAAAAATTAAATAATTTGAAAATTAATGTACATGGGATTGAATCGGAAACATTTTCAAACGGTGCGAGGTCGAAAGAAAGTGTCATCGTGCCGCTTTATCTGAGTAAAAATTTAACATACACTGATGCTAACACGATTCACTTACTCATGATAGAGAGTGATAGCGATATGGGTGATGATGCTGACGATGAGTTAGACAATTTTGAGTCGAGATTTCATTTTGCATGGATTAAAAATCTTTCGCGCTTGTTGAGTAAACAATTATCCAATCACAATGGCCGAAAATTTTTGTGTGATAGATGTTTGTGTCATTATAGCACACAGAGCATCTACCAAAACTATAGGCAGGATTGTGTGCGGTTAAATAAGGTGAGGATGGACTTTCCAAAAAATAAAAACTTGGAATTTTCAAATCACCAAAATAAAGGGGTTGTACCGTTCGTTGTCTATGCAGATCTTGAATGTATTTTAAGACCTGATATAAACAACACTCAAGAGCATATTCCACATAGTGCGGCATACTATGTACACTGCTCCTATGATGATAAATTATCAGAGTATAAGAGTAAGCGGGGACCGCATTGCGTTGAATGGTTCATAGAGCAGCTTCGCGAATTATCGATCCCAGTCGAGTCATATATAAAAAATATCATTCCAATGGAGGATCTAACTCAAACTCAGCGTGATCGCTACATGCGCGCTAAAAACTGTTATATCTGCGAAAAACCGTTTGCACCGGATGAAAAGAAATGTCGTGATCACTGCCATTTTACAGGAAAATATCGTGGGGCTGCTCATAATCGTTGTAATTTGAATTTTAAAAATACACATGCGATTCCAGTGGTGTTTCATAATTTGTCCGGTTATGATTCACACTTCCTGATCAAATCACTAGCCTTAACTTTTCCGGGTGAAATCACACTGTTGCCTGTTAATGAAGAAAAGTATATATCATTCACAAAGAAGGTCGACGGTACTATGATGAACTTAAGATTCATAGATTCGGCACGATTCATGGCGAGTAGTATTGAAAAACTGGCATCATACGTCGATTGTGCAAACAAAAAAATTACTCGCAAATTTTATGAAGATTGTGAAAAATTTGATTTAGTGATTCGCAAAGGTGTCTTCCCATATGAGTATATCGATTGCTGGCAAAAACTCGATGAATCAAAGTTACCCAATAAACAAGATTTTTATTCACAATTGACCGATTCTTATATAACCGAGGAGGATTATGAGCATGCAAAAAATGTTTGGAATAAATTTAATTTGACATCGTTGGGGGGGTATTCCGATTTATATTTAAAAACCGACGTGTTGTTATTAGCTGATATATTTGAGAACTTTCGCGATAGTTGCTTCAAAACATATGACTTAGATCCGTCACATTACTATACAGCGCCGGGGCTTGCTTTTGATGCGATGTTGAAGCAAACAAAGGCCAATTCGCAACTTTTGGATGACTCTGAAATGATATTATTCATTGAAAAAAGTATCAGAGGCGGTGTCGCACAATGTTCGAATTGTCATGCCAAGGCGAACAATCGATTTATGGGTGAGGATTTTGATTCTAGTAGAGAGGAATCATACCTGATGTATTTCGATGTTAACAATCTCTATGCAGCAGCAATGAGTGACCATTTACCTAGCGGTGCATTTGAGTGGGAACATAATCCTATCGATGTAATGAGTCATCCGGATAATTCACAAATTGGCTATATTCTCGAGGTCGATCTAGATTACCCCGCAAAGCTTCACGAGCAGCATGAAGATTTACCTCTCTGTCCCGAGCACTACATACCGCCGGGGAATAAAATTGCAAAACTTGCAACAACGCTTCTGAGTAAACAGAAATATGTAATTCACTATTGCAATTTGAAACAATGTTTAGATTTGGGTATGAAGCTGGTGAAGGTGCATAGAGTTCTCAAGTTCACACAATCTCCATGGTTGAAGTCATACATAGATTTGAATACCAACATGCGTAAGCAATCGAAAAATGAGTTCGAGAAAAATTTCTATAAGTTGATGAATAATGCAGTCTTCGGCAAAACAATGGAGAATGTGCGAATGCATAAGAATGTAAAACTTGTCACGAAATGGGGTGGTAGGGGTGGCGCGAGAGCTCTCATTGCAAAACCAAATTTCAACAGCTGCGTGATATTTGATACTGATATAGTGATCATAGAGTTGAATCGCACTAATGTATATTTCAATAAACCCATATACATTGGTGCTGTAATTCTCGATTTATCGAAAATCATTCTGTACAACTTTCACTATAATTATATGAAACAAAAGTTCTCAAATCATCAGGCCAAATTAATGTACACAGATACTGACAGCCTAATATATCATTTTAATGTACTAAATATTTATGATATAATCAAACGTGATGTGGATACAATGTATGATACTTCAGACTATCCGCCCAATAATGTGTATGGTATTCCATTGAGAAATAAAAAATGTTTGGGTTTAATGAAAGATGAAAACAGTGGTAAGATCATGACAGAGTTCATTGGATTACGTGCGAAACTGTACACATTCACAACAATCGGTGAGAGTGATAAAAAACGGGCGAAAGGTGTGAAGGGTTCTACATTGAAAAGTATCACGTTTGATGATTATAAAAGATGCCTCAATGAATATAAGAATCTGGTCAGACCACAATGTATGATAAGGAGTAAGGAACATAAGGTCACTAACATCATACAAAACAAATTAGCTTTGAGTTGGCACGATGACAAAAGAAAATACCTGGCAAAACCGATACACTGCCATGGGGTTACCAGGTAGAAGCTATAAACAGAAATGAATGAATAGCGATGTTCATGGTTGAATGAAATGTGTACAATTGTTTACTAAATTTTATCAAATTTTTCTAAAATATTATTAAATTTTTGCAAAATGTTGCCAAATTTTTCAAATTTTTCTAAAATATTATTAAATTTTTACAAAATGTTTCCAAATTTTTCAAAATGTTTTGAAAATTTTCAATTTTTTGTGTGTGTGTGTGTGTTTGTGTGATAATTATAGATAAATAAATAAATACATAGTTTTTATAATAAATTTTTTTTATTAAAAAGTACATTTTTTCACTCTACATGTCTAATTTATTTATCCAACTATTGTGTGAACCATCAAATCCCAACCATTTTACATATAGCTGATCCCCACGCCTACGCAATACCTTCTCTACAAGATGACCATCGGGGTGTTTAACTTTGCTAAGCTCCTCCTCATAAAATCCGCCCTCGATGGGTTGATTCAGGTAGTCGGTAAGTTTGTATGTGGGTGGATTGGTATTTTTCACCTCGGTTATGGTAAATATTTCTGTTTTCCAGTTCGGTGTATAACCTTTTTCAAAAATACTTTTATATTTGCTTATTCGAACTTTATCGTTCACTTTAAATTTTCGCTTTCGTTTACTTCTTTTGATTTGTCGTGGTTTGAACACGCTTCGATATAATTGCTTTTCATTTGTGACATTGACATCTTTTGGTTTCATCTTGATTGTTTGGTGTTTTGTATTATTGTATGATTTTATTAAATCTGGTAGAATGTCAATCCATTTGTGGGAGCCTTGTATAGTAGATTGCTTCCACATTCTGTTTTTTAGCGTCTTATTGAATCGCTCACATATTGAAGCCTTCAAATTGCTGAATGTTGAGTACATGTTAATATTATGATGATCCATCAAAGTTTTGAATTCTCTGTTATATCGACAAGATCGGCTTGCCAGGTCTCATCCAACCCTCGTATATCAACATAACGTCGCGAATAATTACGTGTGGCTGGTTTGTGAAGTTCGTTTGCTATTGTTACCTTCATATTGCTAAACATTTGATTTTTTTATATATATCGAACCTCTTTGGATCCCACTTTGTTTACGGTTTGCGTTTATTTCATCAACCGTTAATCGCATGTCCACAACAGTTTGGCCCAATAACAAATCCACGTTGTCCTTTAGTTCTCGAATATTTTGTAATATACGTGTTATAGACCCTCGAATTTCTTTATCATTATTCTCTATTTTGGTGTTGATGGCATGAATCGCATCTTTGAAAACGTTTTGAAGAGCATCACTCCGTTGCAGTATGATTTTATTCAAAACTCTCAGAGATACCGCATCGTTTGGATTATGCGGATCAGCAATATTACACAAACGTTCGCTGTCTATGTCATACTGGTTTTCGGTGGTTATTTTAAATCCAACGCCAGGAGGACCTCGAATAGCACTACCGCGCATCTGCTGCCGCCCGAATATATCTATACTCATCGCACGATGGTTGATGAGGGAATGATAACTTTATTAGTATTCTCTCGTTAATAAATAATTTCAGCTTCACGCAACTCTTCGATTATAGATGATATTTCATTGGTGTGGCTTGTATTACCAGCAGCTTGGGATACTATAAGCAGTCGGAGGCGATCAACAATTTCATTAGGATCATTTCAGTAAACGAAATCCGTTGTTTGCCCCTCTTTTCGCGCAATCTTATAATCAGATAAACCTTTACCAGGAGTTTTCACCATCCTTTTGCGAGGAGAACGGATGTATGGGGCGATGAAATCTCTGTACTTGGCGCTTTTTATATCCTCGCGTGGTTCTTTATCAAATTGATAATATTTTCGATTCACATTTGTTGTTTTCACAATATTGATATAATTTTTCTTATCGCTCTCATTCACAACAGTAGGATTCGGTGATTTTTTAAACAATAATTCAAGTAATCCAGGTGTGCGCTCATAGCTCTTATCACCTATATACACGAGTTTATCATCATCAAAATTGATATACGAATCACCAATCATCAAACCTTGCGACAATTTTCGAACACCATATGACTCATCTAATTTCTTTCGCTCTCCGATGCTGGCGAACATGTTCAAATAGTGTGCAATCGTGTGGGCCTTTTGCTTCAATGGTGTGCTTGTGGTGGGGGTGGACGAGGCTACAAGTGTATCATCTTCGTCCTCACGATCTTAATCTTTATCCTTGTCAGCAAAGGTCTTATTATTATCATATGCATCATCATAATTATCATCATCATCATCATCATCATCATCATCCTTATCATCAGCAGCATAATAACGCGTATCCTCGAGTTTCATCGAAGCTGGTTCTATCTTTGCTTTTCGCTTTATCTGCTCAATCTGCTGCTGTTGTTGCTTTGAAGAATCAACTAATTCGTGTAGATGGTGTCTTCACCCATCTTGATCATCTTGTGCTTGCGTCTTATGGCATCACTAGCCTTCGCTATTTCTTGCAACATATCGTTGTGTTTACGAATCTTGCCGCTCTCCATATTAACACGCTGAACGGTACGATGAGACTTTATGCGATCGATTACCCATTTATGCTTATGAAGCAATCAAAACCCCTCCTATATCTACCCGCGTTGATTTCACTATCTTTGTCGATGACAACATAACTATATTTACCATCATTCCAACATGCCGAGCACAAATCCTTGAATTGTTGATATGTCATATCGGTATTTACATGATCAGCATAGATGTGTCTCAAATTCATTTCATCTTGACGAAAAAGAACTAATAAGTTTGCGTTATCGCGCACAAGATGTTTTAGAATACGTGCATATGTTTGACAAAGATAAAAACTATCGACATCTCTGTGTCGACCCATGCAGAAATAGGCTCTTATATTATCTTGTTTCTCACACGCCACATCATCGAAAATCGTAATCGAATTGGAGCGTGCACCTTTCGGTTCTACAACCTCCTTGTGCTCATCGGCGGGAAAATAACCAACCCCATCCACCGGCTCTAGTAGTCTTTTTAAAAACTCATACTTTGGTTGATTTAGCGATTTTGAATAGATGTAGACATTTTCAAACCGCAAACCATTACCGTGGGTAAGGAGTGTGAAAAGAGCATTAGTTTTACCGCAATTCGACGGACCGCAAAAAACAGCTCTTACACTATTGGGTAGTAATTCACCATGCCGCTTCCCCCTCCTTTTTTTCTGCTGAACTAATTTGTCAAAATTTGCAACGGGTAATTTAGTTGTTTGATCATGAAATTTCATGATGTTTCAAGGTTAACATGTCAACGAGAACCAATATCAGTGTGTATAAATACACGTTTATTCATATAATTCAAATCAGTCGATGTGTGACTATGGTGTTGCGCACACAAGGTGTTGGATTGGTGAATAAAATAATCAACCATCTTCCGGTGGAATTACATGTGCCGGGGTATCAGTACTGTGGACCAGGTACGAAATTAGCGAAGAGGTTAGCTCGAGGTGATCAGGGCATCAATCCCTTGGATGCAGCGTGTAAGGAACACGACATCGCCTACTCAAAGAATCGAGAGAATATTACAACATGTAACCAAGCTGATAAAGTGCTCGCCGAAAAGGCATGGAATCGAGTTTTGGCTAAAGACGCGAATGTGCGTGAAAAGGCTGCAGCTTGGGCAATCACCTACACAATGAAGATTAAATCTAAACTCAGCATGGGTGTGAAAGGGGCTAAGAATGAGACATCATCAAAGAGTAGTGTAAAGAAACAAAGAACTTTGAAAACTATCATTCAAGCGGAAAAAAATCTATGTAGTCGGGTCCGAGATCCATAGAATCGGCACTGGAAGGGGCCCGTATGGCCTCAACCAAAGGAAAAGTGCGCGTGCCGCGTATTTTACCCATCCCCCAGAAAATTGGGGGTATTTTGCCGTTTCTTATACCCATATTGTCGGCTCTCGGCACTACAGGAGCTTCAGCAGGTGGTGCGGCAGGTATTGCAAAGGTGGTAAACCAAGCTCGAGCCAACAAGAATCAATTGCACGAGGTAAAGCGTCATAATGCAACAATAGAGGCGATCGCGTTGGGTAAAGGTTTATACCTAAAACCATATAAGAGGGGTATAGGATTATATTTGAAACGTGCGGGAAACTAATAAAGCTACCACACCGAGCTCTAACAGATGCCGATTTACTCAAGTATGCCAAAGCTATGAAAATTCCATATTATCGCGGTGTTTTCATGCGAAATGATTTACCCGACTCGGGACCCAGAAAGCGCGAATCTGCAATTATCAATCTTGATGATAAGAATAGTGGAGGAACGCATCGGGTTGCATACAAGAAAAATGGCAACGATGTAGTTCATTTCGATAGTTTTGGTGATTTACAACCACCTGAAGAACTTGTGAAATATCTCGGTGTTGGTAGCATAAAGTACAATCATAAGCGATATCAAGAATATAACACAATAATTTGCGGCCACTTGTGTCTCAAATTTCTCAGTAATCAGATATAAATGGTTGAAATATGAAGAAATTACATCAGTCATGTGTGATTCCTTGACACTAACGTTATTGGGAGCGTCCTCTTTGTTGGAGGCGCAATATTTTCCACCCATCGAGTTATCACCAACAAAAAACTATGTTCTGGGACTCATCGAGCTGATGACATTCAATTCAATTCCCAATATCGATGTGGGTTGTAATAAGTTTTACATAAGGCGTCGTTCGATTGGAAGTGTGAATATCGCGAACGTGCACGATACAGTTATTACAATACCCACCGGCAGCTATGAAATTGAGGATATTGCAACTTATTTGAAAAATACAGTACCTCCGGATATCACCATAAACCTGAAAGCCAATAACAATGAGCTGCACAGCGAACTTACCTGCAATCAAATTGTAAACTTTGAACCTGAAGATTCCATTGCCCGTTTGCTCGGTTTTAAACAGAATCTTCTCGCGAGTAACATTACTCATAAATCCGAATTACCGGTACGCATACTCAAAATCAATGCTTTACGAGTTGAGTGCAACATAACTGCAGGTGCGTATATAAACGAGCATCGCGCACACACAATTCATGAATTTTTCCCAACCGTTCCACCCGGATATAAGATTGTTGAAGTGCCAACCAGCATCATTTACTTGCCGATCACCATACAGTCAATACATAATTTACAATTGCGAATAGTTGATCAGGACGGCGAGTTGGTTAATTTTCGCGGAGAAACTATAACTATACGATTGCATGTGAAATCTCTAAGATAATGGGTATTGGATTTGAGACGAAAAAATCGGGTGGTCATTATAAAATCGAAGTATCATGCACCAACGCCGCCATTCGTCGATTACCTCTGAATCGTGTGACACATCAGAACGCTCAGTTTCTCCAGAGCTTGGGTCTTCGGCTTCGTGGAACTTTTGTAAAATAAAAATTCGTTGTGTTTTGTGTATTTTACCATGGCGACAACGATGATAAATATCGGAACTCCTGTTGCTTTCGATGAATTGATCGCCCACTATGAGGTACACGCACATCAACCGTTTGGATCACCCACCTTCAAAAATAACGATGAAATCCGAATTGCTGTTCAGAATGAAGATGTGTGTGTGTTACCGAACAAGAGTTCGCTCCATATTTACGGTCGCGTTACAAAACATGATGGTACACCAGTTGCAACTACGGAAATGGTTAATATGGCGGTATGTCATTTGTTTGGAGAGATACGCTATGAGTTGAATGGTCATGAAATTGATCAGAGTAAAAATGTTGGCATGACGAGCCTCATGAAGGGGTACTTATCACTAACCCCCACACAACAACACCTCCTGGAGAACACAGGTTGGGTGGAAGATGATCATGATTTAGCCAACAACAAGGGATACTTCGATGTTGTTATACCGCTAAATTTTCCACTGGGATTCGCCGAGGATTATAATCGAATCATCGTTAACGCTAAGCATGAATTAATTATGATCCGATCAAACAACGATACAAATGCTATACTCCAAAGCGCGGTGGAGGGTGTGAAAATTTCTATTGAAAAAATTGAATGGTTACTACCATATATGAAACTAGCTGACAAGTCGAAGATTGAGCTGCTCAATTACATTGCCAAGGACCCAGCTATATCTATGAGTTTTCGCTCTTAGGAAATGCATGAATATCCAATGCTACCGCTGACAACCAGACACGTATGGGTAGTCAAACCTTCATCGCAACTAGAGAAGCCGAGACATGTTATACTAGGTTTTCAAACGGCACGACGAAATGATGCGCGGAAAAATAGCAGTGAATTTGATCATTGTATGATCCGAAATGTAAAACTTTTCCTCAACTCACAGTGCTATCCTTATGGAAACTTGAATCTTGATATTGCCAACAATCAATATGCAATTCTCTACGATATGTACTCTAACTTTCAAACATCTTATTATAATAAGGATCCCGAACCTCTCTTATCGAGGAACAAATTTTTAGTAAAAGCACCGCTCATTGTCATAGATTGTGCCAAACAGAATGAATCATTGGAGAGCGGACCCGTTGATATCCGTCTAGAATTTGAAACTAATGTTGCATTTCCAGCAAATACTTCAGCCTACTGTATGATTATACACGATCGCATCATTGAATGCAGTCCCATTAGCGGTACTGTAAAGAAATTAGTGTAACGCAATATTCTAATATTAAACTATACTGTAATTTTAGTTGGATAAATAAATAAATGAATGCATTCGATATACACATAATTGATTGGTATTTTATTCAACATCTCCCCAACCAGTTTTTTATATACAACATTTTTCTTTCTCAAAATTTGCATTTTGTTCGGAAATTCACATTTATTATATGGACCACCTAGGTAATGTATTTGGATGGTATTCTCCAAAGCCGCATCGCGCATTCGTTGGAATTCCTCCGGATTCTGCTCCAGAAGCTTGGCGATTCTTGGCGGTAGAAAAACCACAAATTCAGCATCAATTGTGGCGAGAACCCTTGATCCGAATTTGGTTTTGACCATCTTCAACCCGGTTATGTCGTATTTGGCTCCGATTTCGAGTTCAGACATTTTTTTCTTCGGTGTCGAGTCCTCCAAACGGCTGGTATTGTTTAATTCGGTGAAGTTCATATTGTATGATTCTGAAAAATAATAATTTTCAATTTAGTAAATCAACAATAGAATTTGGAAATTTTATAATTTATTCGGGAAAACTTTGATATTATTACCTTGAGCGATGTTTGATGTCGTAACACGATTCAACTGTATAAGCACGATCTGCTAGCGGTGAGGATGCGAGGTGTACGAGTGCAGCCTCCCAAGATTTCTGAACTTTTTATACCCTCATCCCCTCCTCCTAGACTCCAACAATGGCGATTTTTATGGCATATGAGATACTTCCCCAAATACCAGTTCTCCAATCGTTGAACGTTCTCGAATGCACAATGGTATCCTCCTGGTACATCACCATGACAGTCTCCCTGCCAGCGAAACACTTTAGCCTCATATCGCAATATTCGATAGTTTGGACATCCCAGATCTTCTAGATCAATCACCGGTGGTTTGACATCATCGATGATTTTTTCCAACCACCGCTTCTTCTCTAACCCTTTGACATAAATGCAACTTGCACCAGCCACAATTTTTTTTACACTCTCCTCCATATACTTATATGGTGTTTCCCCAACATTTCATGGTATTCCATGGTACCGCCGCATCAGCCAAGTATTGAGATTTTTATACTCGCTCGGAAGAGTCACCCAAGAGCAAGGTGCTTTGAAGAGGATGCGTGTTATACTTCGCGCATACTCCTCATGTGTACGAATGCTTATTGCAGCTAGTTCTTTTGCTACAAATTTATCACTAAATCGACCAAAACCTTGAATGTCCAATATTATCTCCATAGTTGAAATATCAACAACAATAGCGTGGGTGCGTGTAAATATGCTTACAAGTGTAAACGAATACTGAATGATCTTCCACACCCAACCCGACTCATTTATCACAGGTTGGAACAAGAACCGCATAATAATAATAAAGAGTGCCATAAAGTATTTGCGAGAATGCCGACTGTATTCTACGGTGCGGTGCTGTGAGATTTGGAGTTTTTTCATCAACTCTGTTCACCGGGGTGGTCAGAGTTGGTGTTATTTGAAGATAGTGAATAACAATGACAAATATCGAAAATTTAAGAAAAAATATTCTTTTGTTCAGGTGTTGTTGGGCAACTGTGTTATTAAACACCTGTGTGAACCATTCAGCTTGCTGTATAAAAAAAAGGTTCGGTTATGTATCTCTCAGATTTGAATTGTTTTACAACCCTTGTCGGCATTATTTTTTGCAGGTTTAGACAGGATTTTTACACCCGGCTTGCCAGATGAAAGGAAATATTATTTTATGCAACGCTCAGTTCGAATACAGCTCAGTTAGAATATATGTAAATTCATATTGACATTTGAAATATATAAATATTTTTGGAATGATAGATATGGCAAAATGATTTTATTCCACCACCCCTTATCCATCGCGAGGGCGAAACATATCCCGCATGACTGAGATATTCAAAGATCCCATTATTGAAAAGAAAAAAAAATCGGTAAGTGGACAAGCGAGGATCAGAGGTCGGTGAGTGAATTAGCCGCAATCTGATATGGGGTAAGCCGAACGGCAGGTATCAAAAATGGTCGGTCTATGGGGTAAGCCAAACGGCAGGTATCAAAAATGGTCGGTCTATGGGGTAAGCCGAACGGCAGGTATCAAAAATGGTCGGTCGATCGGCCGAGAGTCGGCACGTAGATTATCCGAAATTGAAGACGGATTTATCGAACAAACGGAATTATCGACCCGCGAAGGCGAGGAATTGGTAACCCCGTTATCGATAAGTCCATAAAACAGGTCGGTAAAACAGCCGCCGAATGGGAAACACCACGATCGATAAGTCGGTAAGACAGATCGATAACACAGGCGCGGAATCGATAAGTCGATAAAACAGGCCGGTAAAACAGGTTGATAACACAGGCGCGGAATCGATGAGTCGATAAAACAGGTCGGTAAAACAGGATGATAACACAGTCGCGGAATCGATAAGCCGGTAAAACAGGTCGGTAAAACAGACGAGGTCGATAACCCACCCTGTCGGTAAGGAAGGGCGCGTGATCCAGAACTCTCCTTTCCTATCTCCTGTAACATGCAAAAGTCTAACTTTTCTCGTCCGCGCGAAGTGGTTTGTGACTTCGATAAGGCGCTGATGGGAGCAGTAGCCAGAGCTTTTGGTTGCTGTGAAAGTCTACGCGATTATCTTACCAAATACTTAGCAATCATCAGAGATGAGGTCTTCGAAAAGCCCGGGTGATCCTTGAGGTTAGACGTATCACATCACGTATCATTTGCTACGCGGTGGAAGTTATTTGCGACTCTGCATCCAAGAGTGAAGAAATTTTATATGATGACCATGTGCCTACTCACCAAAGCAACTAATTTCGTTGAATTAAAGGATTTAGTAGAAAAAGCCATTGTACTCTGTACTAGTAAAGGTTGCGGTAAAACCGAATCTGGTGGTGCAAGTCTAGCTGAGGAAGCTCGTATCGTAATTTGTCAAAAAATAAAAGGCAGTCCGGTGGAGATGAGCCAGATACATAACAAGGAAGATTCTCCAGAGGTTGGCCAGTTAGAGGATAAATCAGAATCCAATGAGGATGAAAACGAAGGTAGGCATGATATTTCGACGATTGATTATTGGGCAAGTCAATTTTTCCAAGAACGCATGGAAGAATCTCGATCTGCATTAGTAGGAACCGATATCAACCTTTATTATTGCCCAGCAATGGCGCAAAAAATGAAATATCTGCTACCGTACTTTCCACTTTACTCTGGAGTAATGATTCCAAAGTTTGGATATGGGCAAATTAATGCAACTTCATCGGGGATAGAAGCTGAATTCAACGACCTGAAACATCGTTTACTTGGAAATGAGAAACGCCCAATGCGATTTGACAAATTTTTAACAATACATATTAAATCTTTCAGCGGCAGAGCTGAATTAGCTGTGGCTTCTAACGATCTATGCCAACAGTCGGAAAGCCAAAGTTCACCGGTTGAACATGGTTTTTACGACAATGTTTTCAACAATAGTAACCAACGAACGATGACGCTGGATCTAGGCAAAAGAGTTGACGAGGAAATAGCAGAAAATGGTTTTATAAATGAACTAACTGTTGACGAGGATCATCCAAATCATCTTAACATTCCATTGGACGATACTGATGACTTTACGGACGTTGTATCAAGCCTAAAACCTGAGTGCTTAGAGCAGCAAAAAGATTTCTCTGATTTACAATTGGATACAGAATCTTCGGAACTGAATGCCGAACAAAATTGGAAAAACAAGAATAACGCTAAAAAGGTGAAACGTACGTATCTCGATACACGTCCTGAGTGGGATTCAGTCGGATTCAATTCAAACCGAATTAGTGTAGGTCTATTAAAAAATGGAAACATTTGTCCTATGATATCGGAAAAGAACATGAAAATAGTTGTACGCAACACATGCGGATCCGACAGTATGATGCAGATTTCAGCTTGAGCTTGTAGAGATGATGCATTTCGCAAACTTGTCGATACATTGCAATCAGACGCATACGGATTTTTGAAATTATTCCTGGAAAAAGGTCCATCATCTACAGTGTACAAAATGAGAGCTTATATTTTGAAACGTATCGGCTATTTCAATCAACCGTCACGGGTACCTGGGATGATAAAAATAGATGCGATATTTAATAATTGTAATGTATGTGAATATGTCTTCGATCAAGACTGGAGTGCGATTGAAGATATCACATGTCATGTCTGCGACAAAAATCACCGTGTTGGTAAGACTATAGCACCTATCAACATTAACGCGATTAAAAAACATGGATTCCGAAACTTAGTTGAGGCATTGCAGACCGGTGGTTTTTCTGAAAGAAAGTGTTGTAGTAGATCTTTCCCGACCGTTACAGAGTACCGATCGCAAATTTTCATTGAGTGTGAAATTGGCTTGCATGGGGATATTTCTTTGGAAGAATTTCCAGACGTAATCGAACTCAATCAAATTAGGTATATCTTAGCAGGATTTGTCATGTATTCTGGGGGCAATAAGATTGATTCCATAGGACACTACACAGCATTTGTAAAGAAAGGTACCGCGTGTGTTGAATTTGATGACACGAAACCAAAACCGTTGTGTCTACCGCGAAATCTTCACGAAAAACACCTATGTGTTTACGTGAGGACAGGAACGTCAATAACTAGATCGAGAATTGATTGAATAATAAAAAAAAATGTTTACCCAATCACCATAATTGGGTGTCACTTACATATAAATATAACATACACATACCTATATTCTATTCATCATAACTTTACGTGCATCTATATGACCTACATATAAACAAACTGACTTGAAAAAATTGAAAAAATTAAAATTGAAAAACTTGAAACCAAAAACTACATTCAACGATATTATACACGTACCTATGTTCTCACAATGATCGCTCACGTTCAACCTTATAACCTCTGACCTGGAAAAACTTCAAGAAATTGAAATTAGAAAACTCGAAAAAAAAAACTACATTTGTCCATAACATAAACGTACTTATATTCTAACAATAATACCTCACGTATAACGATATAACCTTTAACCTGAAAAAAATTCTGAAAATCATATTGAAGCAACAAAAAAAGGATTGACAAAAAATTTAAAAAAAAACACCTCCGGTGCAAAAAAATTCGCCAAGTACACTCACTATATTATCAGTAATGTTCACGACCAAAGAAATTATTTATCACGGAAATTCTTTTACTCAACTGAACTTCATCAATACATTTTCGAAGATTAGAGGGTTCGTTCGGACGGTACACGTCTTATTTTTTACAGAGTTCGCCACCGCACAGCGACTTCTTTTCATTGGGCCCCAGAAAAATGGCGCTCTCATGGCTGCCATTCGAAAATTTTTCCTTATCCCGTCAAACCATAGATGTGGAGTAGTACATACATTTGCGTCAAACATCTTACAACAATAGTACACCAAAGAAACCATAATTAATACTGCAATATTGTCCAACAACATACAAAAAGTTACGAGATCCCCTCAAAAGGCACCTACGGTGCAAAAAACTTCGCCAAGTACATTCAATGTTTGAAAAATTCATTAATAATAAGAAAAAAAGGATCCAAATCAATTATTGTGCCAAGTAAATGTAACTTTGCATCGTTCAGAAATATAAAATTGGAGAGTAAATCAATAAGAATCAATTCAAAGAATCAAAGAAAAATCAAATAAATGAAATTTAAAAAAAAAAGCAAAAAAAGAAATTGGAAGTTGTGGGACTTGGCGGGCTTTTTCGGAAAAAAAATCCAGAATTTCTGTATGGCGATATAACATCAGCTCGCCAATTGGTTTTTTTTTTAAATTTCATTTATTTGTCTTTTTTTTTAATTCTTTGAATTGATTCTTATTGATTTACTCTCCAATTCTATATTTTTAAACGATGCAAAGTTACATTTACTTGGTACAAATAATTGATTTGGATCCTTTTCTTTTTATTAATAATGAATTTTTCAAACATTCAATGTACTTGGCGAAGTTTTTTGCACCGTAAGTGTCTTTTGAGGGGATACATATTACGCCACGTTACAATATATTAGAGTGGTCCTTATTTTGGGTATTTTTCAATTTCTTTGCTCCCAGAGGCTCAAATGGTTCGAAATGGAGAAAAAATAATGTACCCCAAGTTTCATCCCCCTATCTTAATTTTAACCCTTGTCACCTAATTTTTCGATTCGCGATCTTTTATTACGGCCAAAATAATACTTCGAAAAATTTTAAACTCGCAGGCTATATCTTCATAATAGTAGCTCCCTTTCAGAATTTTCAGCGAATTTTCGATGGTATAATACCGAAGTTACAGCTAGATATTGTTTTTTTAATTTTTCATCAGGGCTGAAAAAATTGTTCGAAAAATTTGAAACTTGGCGGACTTCTTATTTATTATAGTAGTTATCTTTCAGAATTTTTATAGACCTTTGGACATAAAAATTTTGAGTTGAGCAATTTAATGAAAAAAAAAATTCATTGAATAAAAAAACAACAAACATTTATTCTATAGCTAAAAATCTGTAAAAATTCCGGAGGATAATTGCTATTATAAGGAAGAAGTCCGCCAAGTTTCAAATTTCTCGAACAATTATTTCAGCCGCGTTGAAAAATTAAAACAATATCTAGCTATAACCTTGGTATTATACCATCAAAAAATTGCTAAAACTTCTGAGAGGTAGCTACTATTATGAAGATATAGCCTGCAGAGTTTCAAATTTCTCCAATAATTATTTTGGCCGTAATAAAAACTCAGAAATTGAAAAATCAGGCGGCAAGGGTTAAATTTAAGACAGGGGAATGAAACTTTAGGTGCATTTTTTTGCTAGTTTGGAATTCTGCTGATGTTTTTTTTCTCAATTTGAAAACATTTTTATTTCGAATAATCGGAATGGTGCAAGTTCGAAAGTTTTTTGGTGGCATGAATGTCATTGAAGAAGCATTTTTTGAAATGAAATTTTTTTTTAAATTAAAATACAAAATACAAGCCACATTTCGCTCATGGTTTTGTGAGTGGGAGGTTGTCTATATTATCCATAGAATTTTGGTGATATTTTTCAGAATTTGAAAAAAGATCATTTTGGTTGAAAAAATTCATAGCTTCGGAGATGTTGATTTGAAAAATCGGAAACAAAATTGGGAGGTTCTTCGGAGATAACACGATACACATAAAATTGAATATCAAATCGGAGTTGTTGAGGTCTGGAGCCGTGTCAAGTTGACGTTGACAGCCCCATGTATAATAGTTATGTGCCGCTGAGCATGGGATTCGCTGCACGGAACACGCTTGGCGGGCAAGAAATTTTATCTGAGCACCGCTGCCGCTCAGCCCGACTGTGTAGCGTTGATCGTTGACTGAAGAAAATCCTCAGTCAACGCATCAATCGCTAGATCATCCGCTAAGAAACGTGTGTAGTACAGGTAAAGAACGAAATTTTGGATAAAGTCATAGTTTTCTATAATTTGAATCGGTTTTTTTTGCAAAAGAAGCTTATTTTCACGTATTTTGTTTTATTTCTTATTGTTTGCTGGTTTCCACATGATAGCAAGAAAGAGATATAATAATTGACACGTGCTATTCGGATAAGTATTTATTGCCAACTGGTCTAGTCACCAAAATTTGTCCAGTTTTGGAAGAAGGAAGAAGTCGCGCAAGCGCACATTGAGATGATAGAGTTAGCGTAAACATTTTCCCTGGCAATTGAAAAAACGCAGGGTTTTCAATTCAGTGAAACGGAGTTAGACTAAATTTGCATTAGCTGAACAGATACAATAGATGAAAATTGTTGAGGTTGAAGTATAAAGAATTGAAGGATCACTTATTAACGTACAGAAAATATTATGGTAGGAATAGAGGCACCTTTGCTTGTCATTTACAAGAATCGGATGACCTTGCATGTCAACTATGATTAAATAATCGGCTAAAATAATTAATTTGGGTTTTCTTCCGTCGGCAACGGACAGAGCTTTGTTAGAGCTCTTATATGGGACCCTGTTGCAGTCTTCACAGATGCTACCCTTGTGACGTTGTCTCTTCCCGGATGTGTGTTCGTGATTCTGCCTAATTTCCATTTTGCTGAAGGCAGGTTGTCATCCTTGAGAAGAACTAAGGTTCCTTCCTTGATAGGTGGATATGGTTTGTTCCATTTAGTCAAGCGTTGCAGTTCGGACATATATTCTTTGTGCCATCTGGCCCAGAGGTGTTGTTGTAGAGCCTGCACTCGCTGCCAATTAGATAGGCGCCCTTCCTTCAGGTGAAGGAGGCTTGGATCCGCAATTGCTGTATAGCTTCGGCCTATAAGAAAATGGGCTGGTGTGAGAGGGGTGTAATCATTAGAATCATTTGATAGCGGACACAAAGGACGCGAGTTCAATACAGATTCCACCTGTGCCAGTAATGTGTAAAATTCCTCATATAAGAGGTGTGCGTTGCTGGCAACGCGTTTGAAGTGAAATTTAACTACCTTTACGCCGGCCTCCTGGATGCCTCCATGATGAGGCGAGTAAGCAGGTATGAAATGCCATTAAATTCCGGTATTTTCAATAGATTTGCCTAATTTATTATTTTCATTCAACAGGAATTGCCCCATTTCTTTTAATTCGTTATTGGCCCCTAGAAAGGACGTGCCATTGTCAGAGTAAACATGCGATGGCTTACCTCGGCGGGCTGCAAACCTACGAAGAGCGGCAATAAAGGCTTCTTTCGTTAAGTCTGAAACGATTTCTACATGCAGTGCCTTAGTAATGAAGCATACAAAAAGGGATATATAGCATTTTGTCACTTTGGCACCTCTTCCCTTTTTATCCTTAATCAAGAACGGACCCGCATAATCCACACCTGTTGCGGAGAATAGAGGTGCAGGAGATACTCTGGATTTTGGTAAGTTACCCATTTTGAACTTCGCGACTGCAGGATTGGCCTCGGAGCACCTTTTACGCAGCTTTTAACTATTTTGCGAGCCAGGTTTCGGCCTCGTATGGGCCAGAACTTTTCACGCATTGCTGCTAGCAACATCTGGGGACCCGCGTGCAGTGAATTTTGGTGCTCGCTTCGCATAATTTGCTGTGTTAGCTTGTGCTTTGAATCTAATAAAATTGGGAATTTTTTATCAATAGAGAAATCTGAATTAGCTAGCCTCCCACCAACGCGAAATATGCCGTGTTCATCTAAAAAAGGCGCTAGGGATACAAGTTTTCCTTTAGTGATGCCTTTTCCGGATTGCAGGAGATTTAACTCATTTGAAAAACTAGCTGCTTGTGCGTTCTTGATCAGAGGATTCATGGCATCGCTAATTTCATTTGCTGTCAGATGACCACTTTGAGCGTTTTTGTTTCGTCTTAGTTTGTTTATAAATCGAATCACATAAGCTAAAATTCGAGCAGTCTTTTTAATATCAGAGAATTGATTAATTACGTAACTTACAGTGTCATGTTCAGTCAACGCTAAGGGCAGGGCTATAATTGACGCTCCCTTTATTTCTTCATTTGTCGTGGGATTAGTTAGTAGATTTGGCCAGTGATCCTGACTCTCGAATAGGAATTTTGGACCCTTCCACCATAGCTCGTGGTTAAGAATTTCTTTAGGATGAACGCCACGAGATAAGCAATCAGCCGGGTTGAGTTTTGTCGGCATACATATATTTTTCTTCAATGAGTGATAGTACGATACAACTATAAATTATATTTCGAGTCTTGTTCTTCGAGATCACAACGTAGTACCGCTACTTCCCGCCAGGACAAGCCACGAATTTAGAGTGTAACGAAAAAGAGGGGTCTTACCACCCCTCTAGTGACGCCAACTTCATAACGTTTTTCGTGCTAGCACGGGCCACACGTGTAGCAATTGTAGTTAAATTTTTATTCAATACAAGAAGATAGAAACCCAAAGAGTCGTTACGGGAAAAAGTAAGAAGCGGGATCGTGGAAGAGACAGTGAGGAGAAACTTCTCCGTAAGATTAAAAAATTGAAAGAAAGGTTAGACCGCGTGGATCGTCGAGACAGCGTCTCACCGGCGAGAGAGGACACAGCGATGCAAGGCATTAATGAAGGTAAGATAGTTGATCTGGTCGCTCGGCGGCATATCTCCGTGACAGGAGATATTTCCGCGCGTTTGGACTGACAAATTTTGCACGTAGGAGGCAATAACCGTCAGTGCCCTAATCTGGCTTGAAATTCTTTTCTAGAGAATTCAGTCAATAAAGAAAATGTCCCAGAAAATCTCAGGGAGCAATCTCAGGCTCTGACCAAAGATGACAGTATCAACCTACCCTCATGTTCAGAAGTTGTCACCTTGGACGATCCACCCGCCTTGGTGGATGCATTGGAACTTGGGGGGTCGGAAATATCGAAAGAGTTAGACGAAGGAACCCTTAAAGCTCTGGAGGTTGACCCTGGCAAAAATAAGGACAAGGAGTTACTTCTGTATGAAACTCTGGTTTTGCGCTGGTATGCTTACATAGCAGATGGATTGTCCAGGGATGTGGTGGACCAGTTGCTGTCAAAATATCCCAGAAAAGGAAATCTTTTGCTGGAGGCCCCAGAATTGAACCGTGAGATTGCAGTGGTTCTAAACGATGATGGCTTAAAGAAGGACATTTTGTTTGTACAAGAGCAAAACTTGGCTGGTTCAGCCCTCGCAGCATTAGGTGCAGCTATCACTTCGATTCTTCGAGATGATGAAGAGCCCCTGGATATACTCAAGCTCCTTGAGCAGTTAGCGAACGCAGCTGTGTGCATGACGCAAGTTCACAGACAGATTTCTGTGACTAGAAAGGCTTTTATCTCTCGATCTCTGCAAAAGACCACAAAGAGTTATTGCTGAAAACAACTCCAGGAGCCTTTTTGTATGGTGAAAAGCTGACGAAGACCATTAAGACTGCCAAGTCTGTAGAAAAGCTGGGCAAGGAAATCAAGGTTCAAAGTGTCACGCCTGCTTCTTTGTCGGGACAAAGGAAGCCAATGCCAAAATATTCAGGGCGTCAGTTAAACTGGAAGGGGCCTTATCCGAGGCAGGGAAACTTGTATCAAGGCCCAAGAACAAGTTACCAGAATTCCCGGTTCCCCAGAGCCCAAAGAGGCCGTTTGAACCAAGCGCTGAGCAGTCAGCAGTCACAAACAAAGCCTCAATGGCAAGAGAAGAACTAGCAAACGTGCAGGTGAGTGCCACAGCAAGCTTTCCCTAGTTGCAGGGAGGCTATGCGGTTCGCCTTTGCAAAAAGTCAACTCCGAGCCAAGGCTGTTTAAATTATGACAGCTGCGATTTCAGGCTCTACCATTCGTCAATACAACTCGGCGTTAAAAAACTGGTGGTCGTTTTGCAATAAAGCACAAGTGGATCCTTACAACCCGACCACAGGTCTCTTCATTGGCTTTTTATCGGAAAGGTTTGAAGAAGGGGCGGCTTATGGCACTCTCAACACCGAAAGGTCGGCTATAAGCCCTGTATGCCGTTCAGAATTTGCTAAGGACCCTGAAGTCACCCGGTTTGTCAAGGGCGTATATAATCATCATCGTCGTCGTCGTCGTCGTCGTCGTCGTCGTCGTCGTCGTCGTCGTCGTCGTCGTCGTCGTCGTCGTCGTCGTCGTCGTCGTCGTCGTCGTCGTCGTCGTCGTCGTCGTCGTCGTCGTCGTCGTCGTCGTCGTCGTCGTCGTCGTCGTCGTCATCATCATCATCATCACTGGATTTATGGGAAACTTATCTGGTCCTCGTAATAAAAATGTGTTAATACACATGAAATTCACATGCTCCATACGGGCATTTTTTGTTTTATGTTTAAATAAAGTATATATCTGAAACAAATAAACAATAAAATGATAAATATGGGAAATTCCATGACCTATCACGGGAACCGTAATTACCATTCCCGTTGTATACGTTATACTTACTCGTCGTTTTGTAACGCCCAAGCCAATCAAAGCGTATAGCACAGAGCACAGTTGAAACCCATTTAAATTCATTACTTTTTCCATAACTTGAGGACCTAGTTTATTTGTAATTGATTTAATTATATCAGTTTTGCAAAATTCAGACTCCGTCGTATTTATCAGTTCTTCATATTTGTTTATTAATGATAATACATTGCCGAATTTTTTAGATTTTAACAAATTTAAGATAGCTTTCCCATGTTTCGCGGATCGCAATATTTTTTTAACTCTGTTTTGGTTTTACTACTAATATATTTGTCTCTTGAATTTGATGATTGGTGTATTATATTTATATTTTTCATTATGTGATTACTCCAACACGTTCCTCTGGTTAATGTAATAAAGTTTTCGATTTCCATGCAGATAATATTAACGATTGAGGTATCATTGCTGCTCCATTGTAGCATGCTTTTATAAGAACATACGAGTTTTGATTTTGATAAGTATTGAGCTAGGTGAAGATATTGGTCCAGTGTAAGACACATCATTACATACGTTATAAATGCAACAGGATCTTTAATAAACAGTAGAAGGAAATCACTGATTTGGAGTTTTCCTGACTCAAAGTCGGTCATCATATCGTTGAATTTCTCTACGCGTCTTGTTCGCTGTAAAAAATACAAGATATTCCATTAATACATCGATACGCATTCGGTCGTTTAATTTACTTATTTAAATTAGCTTACCTTGGCTAAGTCAGCTTTTCTATGTTTTTTGGTTTTGACATCAGCAACAGTATTATATTTCAGTATTTTTTCTTGATACGTAGTAAAAATCTGGGCGAATCTTTTCTCAGCTTCGTTGCACCGGCTAAGAAGAATACTGCTTGGATCTTTGTATAAGTGTTGGAGGCGTTTCAGCCGACCTGCGCGTGCAAAACTTTGGGTTGTCCGGTTCATGTGCTCGTACGTTTTACGACTTGTCAAACTACTTTTTAAAATGGTATCCGCGACTATTCGACTGTTGCATAATGGTGATAAATATTTTTTGCCGGATAAGACCGGTTGATTAAATTCTCTGAGCGATATTTTTTTATTAATTGCGGTTGGACATCTTGGAGAAGATTCACTTTCAAATTCGGTTTTCAGCTCAAATACACTATTAAATTCTTTTTTAACCTTGAAATCACGTTTATATTCGTGTTGGACCGCAAAATCACTTTCGGATTCGTTTTTTTAACTGAAATTCATTATTAAATTCGTTTTTGAATTGAAATTTACTATTAAATTCGTTTTTGAACTGAAATTTACTATTAAATTCGTTTTTGAACTGAAATTTACTATTAAATTCGTTTTGAACTGAAATTCACTATTCAATTCGTTTTTGAACTGAAATTCACTATTCAATTCGTTTTTGAACTGAAATTCTGTTTGAAATTCGTTTTTAACCCTAATTACACTTTTTACTGTTGATTCACTTTGCACAGTTACTTTACTTTTTACAGAGAATTCCGTTCTCGCGGAATTTTCGGACGCCATGACGAGTTAAGAAATTTTTTTTTCAAGGTTATATTTATAGTCATATACCGTGCGCGTCTCAGGAAAGTGGTTGCGTACTGCGCATGCGTCGAAATACTCGAATTTCTCGACTTCGAGCGAGGTCGAACCTCGCTGGAGTCAGGGGTTCTCATCTCATTGTCAATTCCAAACATCAGCGTAGCCACTGGCGTGTTGAAATTTCACAACAACACGCTGAGAACCCCTGACTCCAGCGAGGTTCGACCTCGCTCGACGTCGAGAAATTCGAGTATTTCGACGCATGTGCAGTACGCAACCACTTTCCTGAGACGCGCACGGTATAGTTTATACTTGTAATTGGCAGATGTTTAGTTTGGAGCTGTTTCTGTGGAGCTACGTAAAATCGTTTGCAGTTATTCTTGCACCATCTAATGGTCGGATGGAAAGAATATTTATGAATATCCTGAAGAATATACGATTGAAACCGTACCAATTATACCATAACCGTACCATTTTATCAATGATTGATGATCGATGGAAATCTTCCAAAAGAATTTACAGGAACAATAAAACTCGACAAAAACACAGTTCATAATCATGTTCTCAATCATCCGATTTGTTCAACATCAGCAGCCGAAATTAATGTACACTTGACGAGGACATAACTGGCGTAGTTAGACACTACGCGATGAGCTGTAGGTTGGCGTAAAATATCCCTAGTTTAGGCAGCAGACGGGGGTTTGATTTTTCGAAAATATCTCGAGAACTGATTGAGTTTCGAAATTTTGAGAAAGATTCGACAAGAGGAGGAAATTTTCTCCGAAAAGTCTCGACTCCCGGAACTAGAGGACCATTATTTATAATCTTTCTAGAAGCGTGAAAATTATAAATAATGGTCCTCTAGTTCCGGGAGTCGAGACATTCTTGAGAAAATTTCCTCCTCTTTTCGAATCTTTTTTAAAATTTCGAAACTCAATCAGTTCTCGAGATATTTTCGAAAAATCAAACCCCCGTCTGCTGCCTAAACTAGGGATATTTTACGCCAACCTACAGCTCATCGCGTAGTGTCTAACTACGCCAGTTATGTCCTCGCCTAGTGTACAAAGAAATCAGAATAAACAATGAAAAGAATTGAAGAAAAGAAATGGAGAAAAAGATATTTGAAGGCCAAAGGTACCTGGGAAGATTCAGAAAATCGGACAAAATACGTTTTCTTTAAAGCATGTCAGAATTATTACGAAACATATCGGCTCAGCAAATTGTTAGACAAAAAATCAGCATCAGCGCGGCCGAAGGGCGCGATTTGAACTAGTTCAATAGAAAATAGAAGGCTGCTGAATCAAACATCCAATGAGACTACAATCATAACGACAGCGAACAGCATAAATATCGGGTATCATTAATTCTACAGGTGACTCAAGTCAAGGGGTTCATTCTGATTATATCGAATACAGGCAAAATGCTCGTGCACAAGGAAGGTTACATCTTAATAGGTGATCTATAGACCAAAGTAATGTGTATGAAATTAAAGAGCATTACGTTGGACTCATGAATGTGTTATGTAGCAAATGCTGTGCTAGACATTTTGCAGCTGAAAAGGTGTCGAATAAAAATTCATTCAACGATTGCTGTGCTCATGGAGAAGTAATAATCCAGCAGATGCCGAATCCACCGACTGAATTGCGTGAGTTATTCGAAAACCACAACGTGAAATCAAATCATTTTTTTGATAGAATTAGAAGTTACAATAGTTCAGTTTCTTTTGCTTCATTCAATGCTAACTTGGTCAACTTTAGACACACACGAAATGGACAATACTGTTTCAAAATTCAGGGCCAAATACATTACCAAGTGAACACTGCTCTGTATCCAGCAATAAACGAAACACCGAGTTATGGTCAATTATTTATTGTGGACACGAATGGAGCTACTGAGCATCGGCTGGGTAGAAATGACGAACTCGACCGTGGAATATTGCAAACTATTGATCGTGTTATACGTACAAATAATATTTTTGCAAAATCATATCAAATGATGAGCGAAGAAATAGAAAGCCAGCGAAGATTAGCACCGGAAAGAAACGGAATATTACCGGAGCTCCAATTGTCGTTTACATTGAAACCAGGTATGGACCGCCGTCGATTCGATTATCAAAGATGTAACGAAGTAGCCGCAGTTTTTCCAACTACAGCCGATGGGGAAATACCCGAAGCTTTCGTTACCATCCGCAATAAAAATACAAAAATCTCACAAAATGTAAGCTCGATGGATTCAAATGTCGAACCATGGATATATCCGCTATTTTATCCTTATGGGACTCGCGGTTGGAATAGAGATTTGATGCGTGTAGGTAGAACTGGATCCACGAACAAACGTATAACCAGAGCAGCATATGTAAAATACCGATTAGCTATCAGAGACAACGAATTTAATGTATTTATCCTTGTTAGGCGATTATTTCAGCAGTGGATAGTTGATAATTACGTGAAAATCGAGAAAGATCGTATTGAATTTTGTAAAAATCACCAAAAAGAGTTAAGGGCCGAGTCATATCAAGGTTTGGTAGATTATTTGGAAAGGAGGGCGGATGGCGTGAATGGGCGAATTGGAAAAATGGTGGAATTACCCTCTACATTTATTGGTTCTCCCCGCAGTATGATGCAGATGTATCAAGATGCGATGGCTATGTGCGTAAATTTGGTAAACCAGATCTGTTCACAACAATGACTTGTAATCCAAAATGGCGTGAAATCAGCGAAAATATCTTGGCACATCAACAGGCAGCAGATAGACCAGATATTTGTGCTCGTGTGTTCGATGCGAAGAAAAATTATTTAGTTGATTTGATCGTACGGCAAAAGTTTTTTGGACAAGTGGCAGCATACGTTTACGTGATTGAATTTCAGAAACGTGGTCTGCCGCAGATTCATATGCTTATAACATTGAAGCAAAGCGATAATATAAGTTCAACAGAAATTGAACCGGGTAGAATTTCAGCTTCTATACAAAGTTGGATTTTTGATCCTCACCCACTTCGAAGAAGACACAGATTTGCCAATTTTTGGAGAAATTACCAAGATTTTCGTACATGCCAATATACCGTACGCAGTCTATAGTGAGTGGGAGACTGAATATTTTAGTGATGAATATCAGGCTTTCGCGGTTCGACCCAAGACTACAAAAAAATATTGTTTAACTAACCTAAGTTTGTTACCCCATAAGTGCGCCTACGAGTGTCATCAGAGTTTCAATGGGACATCCTTGTTTATTGTTCCGAAATATCATTTTTTTTGAAAGTATTAGGTGTGTGCATAAGTTTTAGTCTTTTTTTTCTTAAATTTATTTGATTACCATGTTCCTACAAGCGCTATAATTAATCTTCAAAGTATTTTCCCTGATTCTCTATAACTTTCTGCCACCGTTCTGGTAACTGTCGGTAAGGCACGAAATACAAAAAAGTTTTAATAATTAGATCAGAAGGCTGAAAAAAGACTAAAACTTATGCACACACCTAATATGATACCGTTATGTATCACTTTCATCATACCTTTACAGTGCTCATGTGTTACCTACTTTTGATTTTGAATAGAAGTATGATATACGTTACGATTCTATGAAATACATTACAGTTCCTATGTTTGAACAACGAGTACAAAATGATACCTGATTATTTTTGTTGAAGATTGAGTATTAGACCAAAGAAATGTACGCCGTGTGATATAGTATATGTATATCTATGAAAATCTATGTGTGCCATCTATTTTGATAAGTACCTATATTTGCGTTATTTAGAATAAACTAGTACCACTAATCATTTCAATCCACGTATAATATGATTAACGATAATACCTAGTCCCTTTCAGCAGTGTGAACATCTTGGTGAACATCATACCTTTTGTCTTTGGATTTTTATGCATCGCATGATGGTGTTCAGTGGTATGATTTCCTAGCGTAATTGCTGCGTCTATTATGCTCACAATCAGTGTAGTTTCTGAAATATTCGTTTTCCGGTGTTACCCTAGCAGTGTAGATTGTCTGGTGTCATAGTCGGGTTGCCAATTTTTCGGTGTTGATTATGGAGTGTCGATTTTTCAGTGTCATCGTTGAGTCGTCAATTTTTTGGTGTCATGGATGGGTCGTCAATTTTTTGGTGTTATTCTTGAAGTGTCGAATTTGTGGTGTCATGGCTGCGTGTTGATTTCCTGATGTCATTCTGTAGGTGTCAATTTTTCAGTGTCATTTGTACGGTGTTCATTCTGTGGTGTAATTCAAAGATTGTCAATTGGATGGTGTTATTCTTCACCGTGTTAATTAATCAGCGGAGTTATTGTAGTCGGTGTGAGAAGCCAACACCGATTCAACACTAAACTCTCAACACTGCGTGGTAACACTTTTACCGGAGTGGACTTTTATAGACTACTTTCGGTGTTAAAATGGTGTTGATAATGACACCAAATTTTTTACAGTGTAATAACATCAAATGTATGTAATTATTTGAAAGGAACTGGCGTTCGTATTTTTCTTCGCGAATCCATACGAGTAATATACGATATACCTACGATATGTCAGTAGTATATGTTACCTTCGTTGTAAAGCCTCGGTTAATTATTGTATAAACCCCTCACTTACTCGATTAATCTGTATTTTTTGCTTACTATCTTTCGCGAGTTCAGATTTCGTTCTAATATACGCACAGACTGCTGTGGATCTCTGAACGCCTTGTGAGACTCGCGAAGACTGTGGCCGATTCGTTTATCGCTGGCGCGGCGGGAGTAGAGCGGAGGGGTGATGGGCGGTAGGAGCTGAGTTCGCACATTAATGACTATATTTTTCCGCGCATCTGTATATTTTCCTGCATATCTATCTATGTTTGGATCTATGAATTTTCTTATTCAATTGACATACGACTTTTCAGACTTGATAATTATTTCTTAATTCCATTGCTGTATTGTTCCGAAGAATTTGAAATATGCCAAATTTCTTATGTATATAAGCTTATATGTATAAGTGTTACGTCCCGACGTACAAAATTATTCTTTTCGTTTCTTCTTTCTTTTTTTTTCCCATTGTCTATCTTCGGTCACTGCACTTTCGTCTATCTACGGTATTCATTTTCGGTCATTGCACCTTCGTCTATTGTATTAATTTTTGGTGACTGCAATTCTGCAATCTTGCTGACGTGAAAGCCACCTTGGAATCATCAACCTCTGCATAGAAATAAGGAGCAATGGAAGGAATCGATGGCTGAAATCCTATACCCGAAAGTTGCGACATAGGGATAATAGTATAACAATGGTAGATCACGTAGGCACGCGCTGGGGTATAGGATAGGTGGACAGCGGCTACCGGGGTGACGGGAAGATTGCGGTCAGTGTACGGACGATGCACCGCTTGCACATTTTCTTTCTTTTGTTTTTCCATTTCTTTAACCCCAACATCGGGGGCCGAATATCAAAATCGGCATCAATCGTTTACTAACAAGGAAAGGTCCCCAGGTGTGTCTCACGGATTTGATCCATTTTTTGATATGTGTAGTAGACTAAAAACTAAGCGACACATATTTTTTTTTACGTGCGGTAAAACGGTTCGAAGGGGTGAAACTGACCTCCAAAGTTGGGGCTGACATCGGTCGAATTCACTGTTTCGTATAGAAGGACGTTATTCCCGACAACGAAACCTTTTGGAAATATTTGCTCGTCGTTAGAAACGAACAAGGTCACTTGCTTGACTCCGAGACCTAATTGCATGGGGGTGAACCACCCCCTGATATCACTAAAATCCATTATAAAATGGCTGTTTTCGATTCAAAAAATCCGGAAAAAATATATGTTGTTCGCGACAACAAACTGAAAGTGATATGTCTTTGCGTTTTCCCCAAAAAGCGATATTAAGGGGGTAACTACCCCTCTATGCACACTCGAGTTCCGCTGCGCCGATCGAATTGTTCTCGCAATATGTCGTCCTAGACTCAAATCTAGGCAACGTGCATCCTTTCTATTCACGCGCGAACACTCCCAGGGGGTTAACCACCCCCTGTGATATAGTCTGAATTACAAGATATATGATCAAATTCATTTTCAAAAATCTGAGAAAAATATAAATCGCTCGTGAGTGGAAAGTGAAGTCAATGAGGGTTTGAATTTTGGCCAAAGATCGATATTGGAGGGGGAAACCACCTCTCATCCCCCCCCGCCCCGTGGTTCCCGCGCGTCGATTGGATTGTTTCCGAAATATATTGCAGTAGGCTCGAATCTGGGAAGAAAGGAAGAACAAATATTTTTCAGAATGCAATGTACCGCAATAATGTCGAGTTTACTTCATTTGAATATGGAAATTTGTGTCATTTATTCTTTGTTTTCAGTAATTTCGAATTCTGGATGGAGTAGGGATATTATCTAATCATGTACTACGGTATTAATTTGCGAGCAGATTTTATCAATTTTCAAACTTTCTACAACAATGATAATCATTAAAAAAATGCTTGAAACACACACAGCAACGTTTGAACAGTCCTCAACCTCGCAATGTGTATTACAAGAATCTCCGAATCCAAAATCAACCGGATTCTCAAATTTTTCAGGCCCATCATCGATATATCCACTTTTGAACCAAGAATATTTGAACAGATTGATATAACGAGGGGATGATAATTGATTATGGACCAATGATTGTGACTTGATAATGTTATTTCGCAGATGTAAATTTATATCGCGAATCATTAAAACGTTCAACCGCTGGTTTCAGAATTTGGAAAAATTTTGTCAGGCACTTTTCAGACACTGCTATTTTAATGAATCGCGATATAAATTTACATCTGCGAAAGAACATCATCAAGTCACAATCATTGGTCCATAATCAATTATCATCCCCTCGTTATATCAATCTGTTCAAATATTCTTGGTTCAAAAGTGGATATATCGATGATAGGCCTGAAAAATTTGAGAATCCGGTTGATTTTGGATTCGGAGATTCTTGCAATACACATTGCGAGGTTGAAGACTGTTCAAACGTTGCTAGTATAAGATGTTCGTGGTGCAAAAAATCACTGTGTTTCAAGCATTTTTTTAATGATTATCATTGTTGTAGAAAGTTTGAAAATTGATAAAATCTGCTCGCAAATTAATACCGTAGTACATGATTAGATAATATCCCTACTCCATCCAGAATTCGAAATTACTGAAAACAAAGAATAAATGACACAAATTTCCATATTCAAATGAAGTAAACTCGACATTATTGCGGTACATTGCATTCTGAAAAATATTTGTTCTTCCTTTCTTCCCAGATTCGAGCCTACTGCAATATATTTCGGAAACAATCCAATCGACGCGCGGGAACCACGGGGCGGGGGGGGATGAGAGGTGGTTTCCCCCTCCAATATCGATCTTTGGCCAAAATTCAAACCCTCATTGACTTCACTTTCCACTCACGAGCGATTTATATTTTTCTCAAATTTTTGAAAATGAATTTGATCATATATCTTGTAATTCAGACTATATCACAGGGGGTGGTTAACCCCCTGGGAGTGTTCGCGCGTGAATAGAATGGATGCACGTTGCCTAGATTTGAGTCTAGGACGACATATTTCGAGAACAATTCGATCGGCGCAGCGGAACTCGAGTGTGCATAGAGGGGTAGTTACCCCCTTAATATCGCTTTTTGGGGAAAACGCAAAGACATATCACTTTCAGTTTGTTGTCGCGAACAACATATATTTTTTCCGGATTTTTTGAATCGAAAACAGCCATTTTATAATGGATTTTAGTGATATCAAGGGGTGGTTTGTAATGGAAACTGATCTTCCACTTTTGAGTCAAAATCTAAATGGTCTTGAAAGTAAGTAGTTTACTCTACTCAAATATTCTTCTAGTTTTAATGATAATGTTTAGCAGGATCTTTTCTTCAACAGAACGAATTATTTTCGAGCTGGAATAGTGTTATTCTTTGTGTTTGAATTTCCGCAGATTAATAATTCAATTTTGTTGTTTTCCAGATCCGAAGACTCTGAATCAGCCAGTTGATAAAGGTAATTATAAGTTTTAGTATTTATACCTTAATTTTTGTATTTACTTGACCATATCTTAGTGCATTAATTAGTTTTAGCGTTGCATGTCTAATTTTAGGAATAATTGCAATTTTAAAATAAATATGTGTAATTATTTTGGTTTCTGTGAATTGCAGGGAATTCACGATTTCTAGAATCACCGGATTTTGAAGATTTAATTTTAAAACTGGTAATTTAGGAAAATCTCTCCGTTCTTTAATGATTAGCATAAAACTAAATTCATGAATCAAATAAACAACAAGACACAATTTGAATATAATAAAATTTTCAAGGAAAATTTATTCTGTTCTTCTCTCTCTGGTGTTTAAATTCTGAATACCTTTTTTTCAAAATAACAATTGTAACGATAACATAAAAACAATTTAACAACAAAAACTTTGAAACAAAATCGGCCGCCTCCTATTTCCAACTTCTATTTCGCTTCTTCAGTTTTCCTTTTGCATTTCTCTTTTCCAGGTGTTCCCTGCCTTATCGATTTAGATGAATTTCAATCCTTGTCTTGGAGGCGCTCGAGTCGATTCCTTCTACTACTTGTTGATAACAATTTAATTTTAACTAATTAATAAATTATATGCATTTCCTAATTACTAGATCCCGAAGGAAAACGAACTATAGAAGAAGGTTCCTTCTCAACCCCCCCCCCCCCCCCCCCCCCCCCAGTCTTGGTAAATTTTAATTTTCCAAAATAAAGTATTTCCCAAGATTGGCCGAAATCATTTAAAATTAATGGTTATGTTACTTTTTTGCATTTTCTACTCCTGGTATGGTCTAAGGAAAATAACATTTCTGGTGCCTAAAAGATTTCCATCCAGATCCTCTATAATGAAGCTATTCTGACCATTTATTTCAACTATCTGGTATGGGCCCTCATAGAGTAAGAAAAATTTCTTCATTTTTTTGTTCAAAAGATTACTTTGCCTATGGCTTTTAACCAATACTTTATCCCCTATTTTGAATTTCTTGTTGCCTTTATTTTTTATATCATGTCTCTCATTTCGATTTATGGTGACGTTTTTGTTATTCTTAATTGCTAATTTCAATCTTTCATCTCTAGATAAGTCCATGAGATCCTCTAATAATGGGAATGTTTTACTAATATCTTCATCCTGTGGTATCATTTCCAACATTAGCTCCTCTGGAGAAAAACCGGTCGCAGAATGTTTTGTCTGATTAATAGCTTTCTCAGCTAACGGTAACCATTTAACCCAATCGGTGTGGCAGTCGTGGCAATAAGATCTAAATATTCTACCAATTTCTTTCATGACGCGCTCCACCGGATTTGATTGTGGATGATAAACAGAGGTTTTGGATGATTTTATATCCTGCTCACCCAAGAAAACCTCCCACTCACTGGAAACAAACTGACCCCCATGATCGCTCAACACTTCCTTTGGCCTACCCACCTCTGGTATGTATTTATCCCTGAACGTTTTAATAAGAGTCTCTGCCTTTGGGCTTCTAACACCAAACATTTTAACAAATTTGGTACAAATATCCATTATGACAATGACATACTTAAGCCCTAATCTTCCTGTTGGTAGTGGCCCATAATAATCTATTGCTATCTTTTCTAAAGGTTCATCTGCCAAAACAGATTTTGCTTTTCCCTCAACATTTTTTTGATAATATTTCGCCTTTTGACATAATTCACACTTCCTAACAGTTTCTCTTACTAATTTATCAATATTAGGAAAATAAAACCTTTTCTTAACAAAATAAATGACTTTATTTGAGCCAAAATGCAATAATTTTCTATGTATTGCTTGAATTAAACTTGTCGAAAATTTACTAGGGACCCAAACGTTCCATTCAGCGTCTTTCCTCAAATAAAATATTCTTTCCTGAATTTTCCATTCATACTTGCTCAGCTGATTACAGTTCCTCATCTCCTCATCTCTCTCATCGTGATTCTCTTTATAATAGTCTCTGATTTCCTTTACTACTTTCCTAAAATTTTCCTCTTTCTCTATGTTTTCCAACAGATTCACCTTATAGGTTTTGTATTCCTTCAAATTTGATTGAAAACTTTCGTCTGTTACCCCTCCAACCTCCGGATAACAGGAAAGAGCATCAGCTACTATATTTTCTTTACCTGGTATGTATTCTATGCTGATGTTGTATTGCTGTAAAAACAAAGCCCATCGTGCTAATCTGCTATTCGTTAATCTGCATGTACTAATAAAAATTAAAGCCTTGTGATCAGTCTTGAGATATATCCTAGCTCCTAATAGATAGATCCTCCATTTTACCATGGCATGGATAATTGCCAATAATTCCTTTTCCGTGGTGGTATAATTTAACTCTGCTCCCCTCAAAGTTCTACTAGCATATGCAATGGTTCTCTCCTGCCCCTCATGATCCTTCTGTGATAATTTTGAACCTATCCCATGTCCGGAAGCATCTGTTTCTAAATAAAATGGATGTCGTGAGTTTGGGTGATATAATTTACTACTGCTGAACAGAGCTTCTTCAATTATAACAAATGATTGTTCTTCCATTTCCTCCCATTTGAACTTCCTATCATCTTTTAAAAGGTTCTGTAGAGGCAAAATCTTCTCAGTAAAGTTTGGAATAAATCTCCTTTCCCAATTACATAGACCAAGAAAAGCTCTCACATGTTTCTTTGTTTTTGGAGTAGGAAATTTCTGTATGTTATTTAGAGTTTTCAAGTCTATCCTGACTCCTTCATCATCTAAAATATGTCCCAAAAATGTCAAGTTTTTCTGACAAAAAGCTGATTTTCTAAGTTTAACTGTCATCCCTGCATCTGATATCCTTTTCAAAATTAATTCAATATGTTCCAGATGCTGATCCCATGTTGGTGACATAATGAGAATGTCATCTATATAATTGCCACAAAAAGTCCTCACATCGTTTCCTAATACCTTATCCATGGCCCTAGAGAAAGAAGCAACCGCAGTGCATAGGCCAAAAGGTAGTCTTGTAAACTGATAAGATCGGTTATTATACATAAAACCTGTATATTGCTTTGAATTCTCAGTGAGTGGGATTTGCCAATACGCACTCGAAAGATCCAGGGTAGAAAAGAATTTAGACTTCCCTAAATTAATGGTAATCTCATCTAAAGTCGGAGGTTTTTCATAATCTTTTTTCATTCGATTATTTAGATGTCTGGCATCCATACACAAACGAATTTCATTATTACTTTTCGTCACTGTGACAAGTGGGTTTATATATTGCGAATTGCCCCTCTCTATGACCCCTAACTCTTCCATCTCTTTAATTTGAGCATCTGTACTCATTCTGTGCGCGAATGGTATAGGATATTGTCTTTTAAAATATGGAGAATAATCTATTAATTCAATCTCATGTCTATACTTATTAGTCAATCCTGGTTTCGAATTAAATACTGTATAATTGCTTAATAATACTTCTTTTAAACTCTCTGTTTGCGCCACCGTTAATTCCTCTCTCCTCAACTGAAATGTGTTCTCTATTTCCTCCTTAACTAACTCTTCTGACTTCACTAAATTAATAGAATTTATTAAAGGTTTTGTCTCAATTATCGAAATGCCCTCTTCTTTGAGGAAAGGAATTTTAATCTCCTGTTTTTGTAGATGTTGTTGGGCAGCATCTATTGATATTTCATTTTCCACCAGCCAATCCATGCCCACAATCATCTTGCTAATTAATTTAGGAACAACTATGAAAATCGAGAGACTTTCCCAATTCCCAAAATTCAACTCTAATTGAATCTGTTGCGTAATCAACTTTGACTTGTTTCCGATAGCTCCCTGAATTAAAATCCCGGTCATAGGAAGGAAATCCCTTTGCTAATTTCAATTCCTTGAAAAACTCCTCTGACACGCAGGAGATATCCGCCCCAGTATCAACTAATGCTTCTACAACGAAATCTTTTAACTTTATTTGAATAATAGGTTTCGGTATATTTTTTTTAGGATTTAGTGAATTTTCTACTTCAAACAGCAAATCTGCTTCTGTTGTCCCTGAGATTGTTGAAATTAAACGATTCCCTAGCGGAACCAATACGGAATCGTAGGTTAGTTTTCCTGAACTATAAGTGATTCATCTGTTATTTCGACATCAATAAAACTTTTCCCCGGCTCCTGTGTCTCGATTTCTTCTGCCTCTATTACTTGCAACCTTCTACCATTAGGTGATTTGTTAACAAACTGGCTGCTTCTTATATTAGTTTGACCTCTCTCAGTCGCTTGTCCATAATTCCCGTTTGAGTTAATCATACCTGTTCCATTCCTATTCATTGAATGATTCTCCTGTCTGTTATTTTTATTCATGTAATTAAATTGATTTGATCCTGAATTATTGACCGGTTTTCCCAGTAGGCCTCCGTTTCACAAGCTTTAAGGAACCGTTTCGGATGTATTTTGGTGTTTGTTCTTCCATCATAGACTGGAATTGCTTCAATTTCAGGCCTGGGAAGTTTTAAATTTGGATAAGCTAGTGTTCTAGGAAATGCCCTATTCTCTCTTAAATCCCCATTATCGCTCAGATCTATTGATTCGTTTTCTCTTTGTCTACTCATAAACTCTTTGAATTTCAAAAATTTCTCCTTTTGTCTAATCATTTTATTCCTAGTTGATGGCATGATTAAGTTTGCAAAATGAGGAATATTAGCTTGGAAATATCTAAGATTTACTTAAAAATAAATTAAATTACTCTCCTGGTTTTATCTCTTCTTTCCATTTCCTTCTGTTCCAGATGTCCTTCCTGTATTCCTTCTTCGTTCTTCGTCGCCGCTGGATGCTGCTCCGTGTATTCTTCGTATTTGCCTATGTTCTTCGTTGTTCAATATTCGAAAAAGTCTATTTACATAGCCCTGTTCTTTTTCTTTTTATCCAGTTTGATGGGTTCACTTTTGAAAACAAACACTATTAATGTCCTGTCACGGTCGCCAAAAATCTGTAATGGAAACTGATCTTCCACTTTTAAGTCAAAATCTAAATGGTCTTGAAGGTAAGTAGTTTACTCTACTTAAATATTCTTCTAGTTTTAATGATAATGTTTGGCAGGATCTTTTCTTCAACAGAACGAATTATTTTCGAGCTGGAATAGTGTTATTCTTTGTGTTTGAATTTCCGCAGATTAATAATTCAATTTTGTTGTTTTCCAGATCCGAAGACTCTGAATCAGCCAGTTGATAAAGGTAATTATAAGTTTTAGTATTTATACCTTAATTTTTGTATTTACTTGACCATATCTTAGTGCATTAATTAGTTTTAGCGTTGCATGTTTAATTTTAGGAATAATTGCAATTTTAAAATAAATATGTGTAATTATTTTGGTTTCTGTGAATTGCAGGGAATTCACGATTCCTAGAATCACCGGATTTTGAAGATTTAATTTTAAAACTGGTAATTTAGGAAAATCTCTCCGTTCTTTAATGATTAGCATAAAACTAAATTCATGAATCAAATAAACAACAAGACACAATTTGAATATAATAAAATTTTCAAGGAAAATTTATTCTGTTCTTCTCTCTCTGGTGTTTAAATTCTGAATACCTTTTTTTCAAAATAACAATTGTAACGATAACATAAAAACAATTTAACAACAAAAACTTTGAAACAAAATCGGCCGCCTCCTATTTCCAACTTCTATTCCGCTTCTTCAGTTTTCCTTTTGCATTTCTCTTTTCCAGGTGTTCCCTGCCTTATCGATTTAGATGAATTTCAATCCTTGTCTTGGAGGCGCTAGAGTCGATTCCTTCTACTACTTGTTGATAACAATTTAATTTTAACTAATTAATAAATTATATGCATTTCCTAATTACTGAATCCCGAAGGAAAACGAACTATAGAAGAAGGTTCCTTCTCAGGTTCACCCCTATGCAATTAGGTCTCGGAGTCGAGCAAGTGACCTTGTTCGTTTCTAACGACGAGCAAATATTTCCAAAAGGTTTCGTTGTCGGGAATAACGTCCTTCCATACGAAACAGTGAATTCGACTGATGTCAGCCCCAACTTTGGAGGTTAGTTTCACCCCTTCAAACCGTTTTACCGCACGTAAAAAAAAATATGTGTCGCTTAGTTTTTAGTCTACTACAACATATCAAAAAATGGATCAAATCCGTGAGACACACCTGGGGACCTCTCCTTGTAAGTCGCGAGGCGCGCTGACGTTTTGGTCCGAGTGGTTTGTATTAGTCGAGAGTTGGTTCCGAAAATCTTCCTAGTGACGGGCCAAGAAGACTCCTACTCGTGAAACAGCTACTGTGCTAGTGCTAACTGTGACAAAGACACATCCTCAAAACTCTAATAAATTTAATCCGAACGTTATATATTGTAACGGCGATTTTCGTCCACCCCCAATGGGTGATGTCGACTAAACCCGCTGCAAATAGGGCCACCTATAAGGTATAGAAGAACGAAATGTTGGGCGCCAGACATCCACCGGATACCACCTTCTGAGTCCACTCACAGCAGCAAAATTTCAAACGGGAAAAGAAAGAAATCAGCTTCTCAGTCGGCTTGATAAATTTAAAGAAAGACAGTCAGAGAAAATTTATCCTCCAGGGGAACGATACTCCACTTTATTACCGTTCACTAACAAAAAGTTTCATATAAATAACTCTCCCCTTTCGGGAGAAAATATTAAGCTGACAATAAGTTATTTGTAACTGATGTGGTCTAAACAAAAATTAATAATTTAAATCGCCCAGTGGCCTTTAAACGGAGTTGACATAGGTCAACCTTGCTATTATAAAAAAAAAAAAAAAGAGAATCTGCTTAAATTATTTAAATCGCTCAGCTGATTTTCAATGGAGCTGTTACCGATCAACCTCGCTTTTTTAGAATAAAAGAGAATCGCTTCGGTGCGATCCACAGCCTACTGGTCACGAAATTCGGGCATGGCCATCAGAGAAATAAATGTGTGACTCGAAGGGAAAAAAAAGAAAGAAATTTGATAACACGGATTCCGTGCCCGTACAAATATAGTTAAATTCTACGATTATATAAGAAAGACGAATTACGTAACAGGGTCAATCTCCAAATATTATACTAGAACATGTTACTAAATTTTAATATTACAGAGGGACGAATCATTCCCAGAAAATATCTGTTTTAATTCACTATTTATTAATTTGCGATAAAGACACGGTTTGTGTTTGATGCTCGAGATATTAACACCAATAAAGAAACGAAAAACCCAGAGATACACGTAAAACGGAACCAGATAACAAAATGGTCACAGAAACAGGTTCGACCAACCCCGGTCTGGCCAAATTTACGATAAGTACAGATATTTTTGGTAAATTACGGTAGCTATATGTCATCTGAAAACAAAACCGTTCCAACATAAATGGTGTAGAAGGGAAGCCGTGGCTCGCGTAATATTCTCTCCTGCTAGCTCCTGTCAAGTAGGAAAAAGGTTATAATTTCCGTCCGCCTAGCAGGTGGCGTCAGCGTAGCCGGTACACTACGGTACACGTCTGATTTCTTACAGAGTTCACCACCGCACAGCGACTCCTTTTCATTGGGCCCCAGAAAAATGGCGCTCTCATGGCTACCGTTGGAAAAATTTTTTTACCCCATCAAACCATAGATGTGGAGTAGTACATATATATGCATCAAACATCTTACAACAATTGTACATCAAAGAAACCATAATTTACTGCAATATTCTCCAACCACATACAAAAAGTTATGAGATCCCCCCAAAAGGCACCTACGGTGCAAAAAACTTCGCCAAGTACATTCAATGTTTGAAAAATTCATTAATAATAAGAAAAAAAGGATCCAAATCAATTATTGTGCCAACTGCCAAAAAATTCAAAAAATCTAAAAAAATAAATAGATAAAATAAATGAAATTTGAACAAAAAATCAACAAAACAAATTGGAGTACGTGTTTCTTGGCGAGCTAATGTTATATTGCCATAAAAAATTCTAGATTTTGTTTCCGAAAAAGCTCGCCAAGTCCCACTACCTCCAATTTGTTTTTTGAATAATTGACATTCATCGTATATCTACAGCTTCGACAATTATATGATAACATATCTAAGAAATTTATATATGATACTTACCATAAATGAGAACTTGAGCGAGTTTGAATTTTTTAGGAGCTACAGAACAATGGAAACCAAAAAAAATTACCGTCAAGTGTCGAAAATGATATGTTATTTAAATAGGACCTTCCGTAGGATGCCGGGAACCAATAAAAATTTGGAGACATTGAGCTACAGGCGTCGGGTTTTTCATACATCTCTCACGCAAGAATTTGGCACTCCATCACTCCCAAATAAAACTCCCGAAACCTAAGCGCCGTCAAAAAATATTGAATAGTCTCCCAAAAGTTCAGAAAATCGTTGATTCATCAAGAAAAGTTTTGTTTGAGTTTTCGATCCTGACTTAGTTTTCTGGCTATCATTTCTTTTTTTCTCATCAGCTGTAATTTCCGCGGTGCATATATTTTTTTTAAGTAGGCGAAATAATATGAAAGTATTATCAAATAAAGTTTGATCAATTTTTACATTTTTAGCAATTGAACTTTTGCGACTATCAGAATAATTTTGATTATATTCTGATTTTAATTGGACGATAAACTGCTGTTGAACAGGATTTTTACTAACCTACAAAAAACGTGTAATATATTATATTATACAACTGTTTATTCTGTAACTCCACTTGACAATTATGATAATTTTATACGAATTAAACTTTGACCTCGAATAACTTTTGAACCAGTAGCTTGAGCGAAAAATCATCATTTTGTAGCGCGGTACATTTTCGATCATCGTATGTATTTTCATTCTTTCTTATGTATTCGTAACGACTTATATAATTTCAAAGCACAAAAAATTGGAAAATACCCCTATTAAGGACCACCCTAAAAATCCACATTCGTTTTCGATATGTTAGCAGGGCAAAAATTTTGTCTGATCGAGATAAATTAGATTCGTTATGAAATCTTTTACATTCGCCCAAAACTCATTGTCAGTTGATATATACCATACCTGTCCTTAAAAAGGGTAAAATCGAATTTTGACGGTCTCACCCCTCAAATTGGTTCGAAATAATATAGAAAAAATGCCCAATTTTTGTCGATTTTTTCCCTTCATATTTACCCACCTATCAAAGGCCCCACTTTTTCCCATAAGAAATAGCATTGGTTTTTCGTGGGTTTTAAACGTTTTTCCACCGTTGGCACAATGATTAGCTAAAAAATCTGAAACTTGCAGTATATGTTGGCAGTGATGATACCTTTCAGTCGATTTTTTGTCGAATTTTTCGGTAAAAATTATGGGCTCGGTTAAGTTCAAATTTTTGCTGTTTCTCGCAACATACAGAGCGTGATTGAAGCCCATAATTTTTTCTTAAAAATTCGGAAAAAATTCGACTGAAAGGTATCATCACTGCCAACATATACTGCAAGTTTCAGATTTTTTAGCTAATCATTGTGCCAACGGTGGAAAAACGTTTAAAACCCACGAAAAACCAATGCTATTTCTTATGGGAAAAAGTGGGGCCTTTGATAGGTGGGTAAATATGGAGGGAAAAAATCGACAAAAATTGGGCATTTTTTCTATATTATTTCGAACCAATTTGAGGGGTGAGACCGTCAAAATTCAATTTTACCCTTTTTAAGGACAGGTCTAATATTTGTATATAAAGATTTTACTTATGGGTTAGCCCGTCGAAATACATGCGACGAATCTCCTATCTACTGCGTACATGAAGATTCAAGAGACTCGGTAGAGTCTTGCGCCAAGTACCTTCGAAAGAACGGCACCATTTTTAACGTTTCGTATATTCTATTCCTTTTTCTCAATGTCCTAACGTAATGGGGGCTCGAGGGGGCTTTTCGCTGTTGTGGACTCCCATTCGCACCGACTGGACTCGTACGGTAACGGACTTGCAGTTCCTACCGACGGAATCTGACGCGCCAGAACCGGAGGCAAGCACCGTTTCACGTGGTGTCCGGTCGGTAAGTATGGAAGACTACTACAGCGAAAAGCCCCCTCGAGCCCACTTGAACTCGGACATATTTTTGCCCATGGCTGGCTGTCTTCCCATTCTTCGGTCCTACCTAACCAATACAATCTCTGCCAATACTCCGGTCTTGCGAAAACAAAATATTTTCCCGCGCCGTAAGTGAAAGATTCCCCACCAGCTCTACGCTCCACCTACTCTTACCCCACTTCTGCTCAGTTTACAGAACTGGCAAATGGTTCTATAGTGGCGCCACTACACGTCGGCTGTAAGTACTAAAAATTAGGCTTCTAGCCATAACACAGGCCCTGTTCTTCTTTGTAAGTCTGGATTCGTTGGTGTTAACATGGCGGCGCCCTGGAGCTGCATGTTTGACTCGCGGATTTAATTTTTCGTTGCCAAACGGCAATGATTAGCGTCGTGATTCATCCAAACGTGGTTCTTGGCGAGCTAATGTTATATTGCCATACAGAAATTCTGGATTTTTTTGTCCGAAAAAGCCCGCCAAGTCACATTACCTCCAATTTGTTTTTTGAATAATTGACATTCATCGTATATCTACAGCTTCGACAATTATATGATAACATATCTAAGAAATTTATATATGATACTTACCATAAATGAGAACTTGAGCGAGTTTGAATTTTTTAGGAGCTACAGAACAATGGAAACCAAAAAAAATTACCGTCAAGTGTCGAAAATGATATGTTATTTAAATAGGACCTTCCGTAGGATGCCGGGAACCAATAAAAATTTGGAGACATTGAGCTACAGGCGTCGGGTTTTTCATACATCTCTCACGCAAGAATTTGGCACTCCATCACTCCCAAATAAAACTCCCGAAACCTAAGCGCCGTCAAAAAATATTGAATAGTCTCCCAAAAGTTCAGAAAATCGTTGATTCATCAAGAAAAGTTTTGTTTGAGTTTTCGATCCTGACTTAGTTTTCTGGCTATCATTTCTTTTTTTCTCATCAGCTGTAATTTCCGCGGTGCATATATTTTTTTTAAGTAGGCGAAATAATATGAAAGTATTATCAAATAAAGTTTGATCAATTTTTACATTTTTAGCAATTGAACTTTTGCGACTATCAGAATAATTTTGATTATATTCTGATTTTAATTGGACGATAAACTGCTGTTGAACAGGATTTTTACTAACCTACAAAAAACGTGTAATATATTATATTATACAACTGTTTATTCTGTAACTCCACTTGACAATTATGATAATTTTATACGAATTAAACTTTGACCTCGAATAACTTTTGAACCAGTAGCTTGAGCGAAAAATCATCATTTTGTAGCGCGGTACATTTTCGATCATCGTATGTATTTTCATTCTTTCTTATGTATTCGTAACGACTTATATAATTTCAAAGCACAAAAAATTGGAAAATACCCCTATTAAGGACCACCCTAAAAATCCACATTCGTTTTCGATATGTTAGCAGGGCAAAAATTTTGTCTGATCGAGATAAATTAGATTCGTTATGAAATCTTTTACATTCGCCCAAAACTCATTGTCAGTTGATATATACCATACCTGTCCTTAAAAAGGGTAAAATCGAATTTTGACGGTCTCACCCCTCAAATTGGTTCGAAATAATATAGAAAAAATGCCCAATTTTTGTCGATTTTTTCCCTTCATATTTACCCACCTATCAAAGGCCCCACTTTTTCCCATAAGAAATAGCATTGGTTTTTCGTGGGTTTTAAACGTTTTTCCACCGTTGGCACAATGATTAGCTAAAAAATCTGAAACTTGCAGTATATGTTGGCAGTGATGATACCTTTCAGTCGATTTTTTGTCGAATTTTTCGGTAAAAATTATGGGCTCGGTTAAGTTCAAATTTTTGCTGTTTCTCGCAACATACAGAGCGTGATTGAAGCCCATAATTTTTTCTTAAAAATTCGGAAAAAATTCGACTGAAAGGTATCATCACTGCCAACATATACTGCAAGTTTCAGATTTTTTAGCTAATCATTGTGCCAACGGTGGAAAAACGTTTAAAACCCACGAAAAACCAATGCTATTTCTTATGGGAAAAAGTGGGGCCTTTGATAGGTGGGTAAATATGGAGGGAAAAAATCGACAAAAATTGGGCATTTTTTCTATATTATTTCGAACCAATTTGAGGGGTGAGACCGTCAAAATTCAATTTTACCCTTTTTAAGGACAGGTCTAATATTTGTATATAAAGATTTTACTTATGGGTTAGCCCGTCGAAATACATGCGACGAATCTCCTATCTACTGCGTACATGAAGATTCAAGAGACTCGGTAGAGTCTTGCGCCAAGTACCTTCGAAAGAACGGCACCATTTTTAACGTTTCGTATATTCTATTCCTTTTTCTCAATGTCCTAACGTAATGGGGGCTCGAGGGGGCTTTTCGCTGTTGTGGACTCCCATTCGCACCGACTGGACTCGTACGGTAACGGACTTGCAGTTCCTACCGACGGAATCTGACGCGCCAGAACCGGAGGCAAGCACCGTTTCACGTGGTGTCCGGTCGGTAAGTATGGAAGACTACTACAGCGAAAAGCCCCCTCGAGCCCACTTGAACTCGGACATATTTTTGCCCATGGCTGGCTGTCTTCCCATTCTTCGGTCCTACCTAACCAATACAATCTCTGCCAATACTCCGGTCTTGCGAAAACAAAATATTTTCCCGCGCCGTAAGTGAAAGATTCCCCACCAGCTCTACGCTCCACCTACTCTTACCCCACTTCTGCTCAGTTTACAGAACTGGCAAATGGTTCTATAGTGGCGCCACTACACGTCGGCTGTAAGTACTAAAAATTAGGCTTCTAGCCATAACACAGGCCCTGTTCTTCTTTGTAAGTCTGGATTCGTTGGTGTTAACATGGCGGCGCCCTGGAGCTGCATGTTTGACTCGCGGATTTAATTTTTCGTTGCCAAACGGCAATGATTAGCGTCGTGATTCATCCAAACGTGGTTCTTGGCGAGCTAATGTTATATTGCCATACAGAAATTCTGGATTTTTTTGTCCGAAAAAGCCCGCCAAGTCACATTACCTCCATTTTTTATTTTTTTCTTGAATTTCATTTGTTGTATTTTTTTTTTTCTGATTCTTTGAATTGATTCTCATTGATTTACTTTCCAATTCTATATTTTGACACGATGTAAAGTTAGATGTACTTGGCACGATAATTCAACTGTTTGATTCGTGTTCCTGAGGTAAAAATACGTGAGAAAAGCGTCCTACGATCGATTTTGAAAATACTTAATTTTTGGCTCAAAAATCGGAAAAATCCAAAGGGGGGGGGTTTGTTTCTTTTCGATTTTGGGGTCGAGAATCAACATTTTTTTTGAACAGGTTTTATATGGTATTCTTATGTATTTTGAGCTCAGGGATTCGAATTTACTGATTGAATTGATCCATCTGTAAAATTGATCGAGTTATCGTCAATTTATCGATCTAAAATGTGAAAAATCAAGGATATCTCGATGAGATTGATTCGTAGCTAAATTTAACTGTTTGATTAGTGTTCCTGAGGTGAAAATACGTGAGAAAAGCGACATACGATCGATTTTGGAAATACTGAATTTTTGGCTCAAAAATCGAAAAAAATTCAAAGGGGGGGAGTTAGATTTTTCGGAAATCAACATTCTTTCTAAATGGGTTTCATATGGTATTCTTATGCATTTTAAGCTCAGGATTCTGAATTCGCTAATTAAATTAATCCATCCATAAAATTGATCCAGTTATCGTCAATTTATCGATCTGAAATGTGAAAAATCAAGGATATCTCGATAGGATTGATTCGTAGCTAAATTCCACTGTTTGATTCGTGTTTCAGAGGTAAAAATACGTGAAAAAAAGCGTCAAAGGATCGATTTTGAGAAAACTTGATTTTTAGCTTGAAAATCGCAAAAATCCAAAAGGGGGGGGGGTAATTTTTTTTTCTGATTTTGGGGTCGAAAATCAACATTTTTTTTTCAAATGTTTTCTGATGTATTTTGTTGGGTATTCTTATGTATTTCGAACTCAGGAATTCGAATTCACTAATTAAATTATCCAACTGAAAATTTTTTCGAGTTATCGTCAATTTATCGATCTAAAATGTGAAAGATCAAGGATATCTCGATGGGATTCATTCGTAGCTAAATTTAACCGTTTGATTCGTGTTCCTGAGACAAAAATACGTAAAAAAAGCGCCATACGATCGATTTTGGAAATAATCAATTTTTGGCTGAAAAATCGAAAAAAATCCAAAGGGGAGGGGTTAGATTTTTTTCGATGTTGGTGTCGAAAATCAAGATTTTTTTCAGATGGGTTTCATATGGTATTTTCATGTAATTTGAGCTCAGGATTCCGAGTATACTGATTGAATCGATCCATCTATAGAATTGATCGAGTAATCGTCGATTTATCGATCTAAAATGTGAAAAATCAAGGATATCTCGATGGGATTCATTCGTAGCTAAATGCACTGTTCGATTCGTGTTCCTGAGGTGGAAATACGTGAGAAAAGCGTCATACGATCGATTTTGAAAAAACTCAATTTTTGGCTCAAAAATCGAAAAAAATTCAAAGAGGGGGAATTATATTTTTTTCCGATTTTGGGGTCGGAAATCAACATTTTTTCTAAATGCGTTTCATGTGGTATTCTTATGCATTTTGAGCTCAGGAGTCTGAATTCGCTAATTAAATTAATCCATCCATAAAATTGATCCAGTTATCGTCAATTTATCGATCTAAAATGTGAAAAATCAAGGATATCTCGATGGGATTGATTCGTGGCTGAATTTCACTGTTTGATTCGTGTTCTCGAGGTGGAAATACGTGAGAAAAGCGTCATACGATCGATTTTGAAAATACTGAATTTTCAGCTCAAAAATCGAAAAATTTGAAAGGGTGGGGGGGGTCGATTTCTCTTGATTTTGGGGTCGAAAATCAACATTTTTTTTTGAAGGGTTTTCTCATGTGTTTTGTTAGGTATTCTTATGTATTTCGAGTTCAGAAATTCGAATTCACTAATTGAATAGATCCATCCGAAAAATTGTTCGAATTATCGTCAATTTATCGATCTAAAATGTGAAAGATCAAGGATATCTCGATGGGATTCATTCGTAGCTAAATTTAACCGTTTGATTCGTGTTCCTGAGACAAAAATACGTAAAAAAAGCGCCATACGATCGATTTTGGAAATAATCAATTTTTGGCTGAAAAATCGAAAAAAATCCAAAGGGGAGGGGTTAGATTTTTTTCGATGTTGGTGTCGAAAATCAAGATTTTTTTCAGATGGGTTTCATATGGTATTTTCATGTAATTTGAGCTCAGGATTCCGAGTATACTGATTAGATCGATCCATCTATAGAATTGATCGAGTAATCGTCGATTTATCGATCTAAAATGTGAAAAATCAAGGATATCTCGATGGGATTCATTCGTAGCTAAATGCACTGTTCGATTCGTGTTCCTGAGGTGGAAATACGTGAGAAAAGTGTCATACGATCGATTTTGAAAAAACTCAATTTTTGGCTCAAAAATCGAAAAAAATTCAAAGAGGGGGAATTATATTTTTTTCCGATTTTGGGGTCGGAAATCAACATTTTTTCTAAATGGGTTTCATGTGGTATTCTTATGCATTTTGAGCTCAGGAGTCTGAATTCGCTAATTAAATTAATCCATCCATAAAATTGATCCAGTTATCGTCAATTTATCGATCTAAAATGTGAAAGATCAAGGATATCTCGATGGGATTGATTCGTGGCTGAATTTCACTGTTTGATTCGTGTTCTCGAGGTGGAAATACGTGAGAAAAGCGTCATACGATCGATTTTGAAAATACTGAATTTTCAGCTCAAAAATCGAAAAATTTGAAAGGGTGGGGGGGGTCGATTTCTCTTGATTTTGGGGTCGAAAATCAACATTTTTTTTTGAAGGGTTTTCTCATGTGTTTTGTTAGGTATTCTTATGTATTTCGAGTTCAGAAATTCGAATTCACTAATTGAATAGATCCATCCGAAAAATTGTTCGAATTATCGTCAATTTATCGATCTAAAATGCGAAAAATTAAGGATATCTCGATGGGATTATTCCGTAGCTAAATTTAACTGTTTGCTTCGTGTTCCTGGGGTGAAAATACGTGAAAGAAGCGTCATACGATCGATTCTGAAAATACTGAATTTTTGGCTCAAAAATCGAAAAAATCCAAAGGGGGAGGGGCTTAGATTTTTTCCATTTCAGAGTCGAAAATCAACATTTTTTTTAAACGGGTTCGATATGGTATTCTTATGTGATTTGAACTCAGAAATTCGAGTATACTAATCAAATTGATCCATCTGTAAAATTGATCGAGTTATCGTCAATTTATCGATCTGAAATGCGAAAAATCCGGGATATCTCGATGGGATTGATCCGTAGCTGAATTTAACTGTTTGTTTCGTGTTCCTGAGGTGAAAATACGTGAGAAAAGCGTCATACGATCGATTTTTAGAATACTAAATTTTTGGCTAAAAAATCGAAAGAATCCTAAGGGGGGAGGGTTAGATTTTTTTCCGATTTTGGGGTCGGAAATCAACATTTTCTTGGAATGGGTTTTCCTCTGTATTTTGTTGGGTATTCTCATGTATTTCGAGCGCAGAAATTCGAATTCACTAATTAAATTGATCCATCTGAAAATTTTTTCGAGTTATCGTCAATTTATCGATCTAAAATGTGAAAAATCAAAGATATTTCGATGGGATTAATTCGTAGCTAAATTTCACTGTTCGATGCGTGTTCCTGAGGTGGAAATACAGGAGAATTCGAGAGGTTAGTTTTTTTCCGATTTTGGGGTCGAAAATCAACATTTTTTTCCAATTGGGTTTTCTTATGTATTTTTTCGGGTATTCTTATGTATTTTGAGCTCAGAAATTCAAATTTGCTGAATAAATTGATCCATCTATGAAATTGATCGAGTGATTGTCAATTTATCGATCTAAAAAGTGAAAAATCAAGGATATCTCGATGGGATTAATTCGTAGCTGAATTCAACTGTTTGATTCGTGTTCCTGAGGTGAAAATACGTGAGAAAAGCGTCATACGATCGATTTTAGGAATACTAAACTTTTAGCTCAAAAATCAAAAGAATCCAAAGGGGGGGGTTAGATTTTTTTTCGATTTTGGGGTCGGAAATCAACATTTTCTTGGAATGGGTTTTCTTATGTATTTTGTTGGGTATTCTTATGTATTTTGAGCTCAGAAATTCAAATTTGCTGATTAAATTGATCCATCTATGAAATTGATCGAGTGATTGTCGATTGATCGACCTAAAATGTGAAAAATTGAGGATATCTCGATGGGATTGATTCGTAGCTGAATTTTACTGTTTGATTCGTGTTTCCGAGGTAAAAATACGTGAGAAAAGCGTCATACGATCGATTTTGAGAATACTTGATTTTTAGCTCAAAAATCAAAAAAATCCAAAAGGGGGGAGGTTAGTTTTTTTCCGATTTTGGGGTCGAAAATCAACATTTTTTTCCAATTGGGTTTTCTTATGTATTTTGTTGGGTATTCTTATGTATTTTGAGCTCAGGAATTCAAATTCACTGATTGAATCGATCCATCTGAGAAATTGTTCGAGATATCGTATATTGATCGATCTAAAATGTGAAAAATTAAGGATATCTTGATGGGATTGATTCGTAGCTAAATTTGACGGTTTGATTCGTGTTCCTGAAGTAAAAATACGTAAAAAAAGCGACATATGATCGATTTTGAGAATACTCAATTTTTGGCTCAAAAATCGAAAAAAATCCAAAGATGGGGGAGTTAGATTTTTTTTCGATTGTGGGGTCGAAACTCAACATTCTTTTCGAATGAGTTTTATATGGTATTCTCATGTATTTTAAGCTCAGGAACTCGAATTTACCAATTAAATTGATCCATCTATAAAATTGATCCAGTTATCGTCAATTTATCGATCTAAAATGTGAAAAATCAAGGATATCTCGATGAGATTGATTCGTAGCTAAATTTCAACATCTTGTTTGTAGCTACATTTGACTGTTCGATTCCTGTTCCTCAGGTGAAAATTCGTGAGAAAAGTGTCATACGATCGATTTCAAAAATACTCAATTTTTCCTGATTCGTTCTAATCACACCTTGAAAATTTCGCGTTCGAAAGTTTCTTCGATTTTGGGGTCGAAAATCAACAATTTTTTTGAATGGGTTTTATACAGAGCGGTCAACGTGAACTTGCGCACCCCATTCGCGCATGCGCGATCGTCGGCATTTGTTTCGCAGAGTAGCCAACACACTCAGATTCCAGATTTAGCTGTCAAACCCAAGTTGCGGAGTGGGGGAGAGAGAAACACAAGCAGCATTTAAATATGGTCGAGTAAAGTTAGGTTACAATGCGATCAGTTACGAATTACTGTTGAAATTTAATCGAAAAAATAACTTAGCTTTTATATCAATTGATTTATTATTTATATTAGAATTAACAATAATTTAGCTGCACAGATTTTCTTCATTTAAGGCATTTGAATTACAAAACTCATTTCTTAATAATATTATTAATGCAAAAGACATTGTGGAATTTATCACAGAGGAAAAGGTAGTGAATTCTTTGAAGGTAACAGAAAACCATATTCGTTTAATAATTTTGTGAAGATGGTAATAACTGAATTTGTGGACACCAAAATGCCCATCAAATAAAAGAAAGTTGGTCGTTTCTTCACCGGAAAGTTCGCTCAGTTGGAATTGCAATTGGTGAAATTCAGTCAAGTCTGGAGGTGCGGGGCTTCATCAGAGTGCAAACAGCTCGATTATCCTGTAGCAAAAGAGTCTTGAGATAATGCAAATGAATGAATTGGAGTTAATAAATAATGTGCAGAGAGGACGAGAACTTACAGTGATTTAAGTGATGAGTTCCACGTGCCAGATAACTAAGTTAGGTCTGACTGTTAGAGAAATAACTTCATCAGTAGACTTTTTCCTCTGCCAATCAGTAATCGTGCCATACATACATTTCTTTGTATGTCATCCAATGATAAATCCAATGACTGCCAGGTGTATGTCCGATATCCAATTCAGAAGTAAAAAGATGTCATCTCCGCGCACCACTTTGTTGCCACAGGTTGGATAGACTCCATTGCAACCGAGAAAAAATAATCAAAATGACTGCCGAGTATCTGATGGTCCATTCATAAGGAAGAGTAGGACTCACCGTCATCGGGATTATAATGGGTTCACTTCATTCTAATTACGACTTCAGTTACGTGTCCCACGTGGCACTACTCACTTGGGATCCCCGTACCTCTGTCGTAGTGTAAGCTCTTCCAAACAGCGACCATTGTTGAGGTGTTGAAACATAAATAATGTTAGTAAAACGTTCTGTGCATTGTGTTATAAAAATGTGTGGAAATAAACAATACCGACCATAAGCAAAACATGTATAAAAAATACATCTTAGAGTGGCCCTGGGCCAAACTCTGAACATTACCTCCACCGGTGATCGATATAGAAACGTTGAAACAGAAAAAAGTGTTAATGAGGCATTCTGTGTAACCATGTAGAATATTTTGGAGTGTGAAATGAAGATGAAAACTCACCATGATAAAATTTGAAGCCCGGTGGAATTCCCTCGCAGCCTAACATTCACCAAGATCTTAAAGGAGGTGTTCGAAGTGCAGCCCCTCTGCTGCAGAACAGTACCCTAAACGATCATAGAACGCGTTGGTGGTATTGGAAATCTTCTCTGGACTGAGGCCCTCCAGAATTTCCAATACCCTGTTCTGCAGCTGGGGAAGATTCGCTATCCTCCCCCCTGCGTAGAGAAGGTTTTTGAGGTGTGCCCATAAACCATAATCTAGCGGGGAAAGATCCGGTGAACGCGGTGGCCACGCGACTGGACCGCCCCTGCCGATCCATCGTCTAGGGAATTGCCCATCGAGATAGGCGCGGACGGCGGCTGAGTAGTGCGGGGGGGCACCGTCCTGCTGGAACCAGATGGGTCCCTGGTGCAAACAAAGTTTTGTGTTACAAATTTTGAATCATATTGACCAGAATTGCATTGCATTCATTATTATATTCTGAAGTCATTACACTTACCTCACCATCCACCGCCCTTAAGGCAGGGATAATGTCCTCCTGGAGGAGACGAAGATACCTCTCGCCGTTCAGGTTCTCACCTACGAAGAAGGGCCCGATGAGACGGTCCCCAAGAACGCCAAGCCAAACATTGAGCTTCTGCGGGTATTGAGTGGCTGCTTGAACAACCAAATGAGGGTTGCTGCGAGACCAAACTCGAACGTTTTGTCGATTTGGCCTCCCATGCAGCACCACAGTACTCTCGTCCGTGAAACAAATCCTTTTGAGTAGTCCCTCATTGGCGTTCAGCTCTTCGATCATTTGCTCGCAGAAAGCCATACGACTTCCTGCATCTTGAGGCATAAGTTCCTGATGGCATTGGAACTTATATGATCGGTACCCCGCTTCATGCAAAATTGTCAGCACCGACGCCTTAGAGACTCCGAACTCTTGGGCAACCTTCGACGCAGGCTGGCTTGCCTCCTCGAAGGCTAGGCAGATGTTAAGCCTGGTATCTTCGTCTATCCTCTTGTTTGGTTGGACGACTGGTCGTCCAACCGCGGAGCTGACGTTGCCAGTAGTATTGAATTTCTTAATAATCTGTCGATGTAAAGTAGTTGAAAGAAGGAGCTGTTAAAAACCAGCAAAGTTTCTGAGAGATGTTCAACTTACACTACGGACTGTAGACTCCGAAACCTTTCTATCGGGGTTCATGCCTGTCAGGAACCCCGATACCTCCCGGTAGCTGCTGCCTTGGAGATGGAGTCGAACCATCTCCCTCTTCTCCGGGGTCGTCCACACGTTGTTGGGCATCTTCTTCTTTCTTCTTTCTTCTTTCTTTTTATTATTGCGCTTCTTCTTCCTATTTCTTTTCTTCTTCCTACTCTCTTCTTCGGCTTCTTCTTGATGGTCTTCTTCGTCGGCTTCTTCTTCCTCGTCGTCTTCTATTTCTTCGTTTCTTCTTTCTTCTCTCACAACGCTCTCCCAAAACTCGATATTTTTTAGCGTGGGTTCGCATTAACAATTGCCAAACGCTTAGCAACGATGTAAATAGCAACCAAACACGCCCACGCTTCATTTTTTCGCGAAAAAACAATTTCGAATCTCCTGCCCAAAATCTTTGCTGTGATTGGGTATCATCAACGTTCCCTGTCATGGCGCAGACAGTACCCAATGGTATAGCACTGTAAACTCGATAATAATCGATAATTTTAGTGCCGCGCCAGTTAAATGAATGAGTGCTACAGATCTGATAGAGATCTAACCCATGTTGATCTACTTGATAGCCGACAATAAGACCGGGCAAGGATCGAATCCTAGCAGTGCTAGAAATGCATGGTTTTTCGTTGCAGGTAGAACAAGTTTGACAGGTCTGGTTGCCTGCAAAGGTTGTAACTCCTTCGACATCACTAAAAAAGTTTTATATCAAAATCGCAATTACTCTAACAACTTCATCTCCTGCGAAGAAAAAAAATGCTTCGATGCAGGCGATGAAGTCCTACGTCAAAACCACATTCTCTTTGACAAGCCTCTCTACTGCGAAGGAAATAACTCCTTCGACCCAGGTAACAAACTTATCCGTCAAAATTGCAACCTCTTCAATGAATCTATTGTCTGCGAAGGAAATAACTCCCTTGACTCAGATGCTAACTCTCCGTTGTAATCCAAACAACTTTCACAAGACTTATTCCTTCCAGAGGTTAGAGCTCCTTTGACGCAGGCAAGAAAGTTCTCCGTCAAAGTCGTACATAATTCCTTCAATGAGTCTTACTTATTACACCTGTTCAATTTCAGTAAGGATTGATGATAATTATTCAATTAATCAATCAAATTTTAGGCTTAATTATTCCAGGATCATTTGATTTGTATAGTTTTTAACCTGTCATAACTTACCCTCATCATTGTATAAAGTTTCAGTCAACATATGAATCTTTTATTCGGTTAATCAATTTTAATTTATACTATGCCTCCCTAATTATTTGAGTCTGGTTTTGTGTCGCATCATACACCTGTCACAACATAACCCCATCATATTTAAGTACCGCGATCGGCAATCTGACAGCCGACGCTGAATTCTGAGGCGGTTGATACTACACGTTAGCAGCTGACAAATTTCACTGTTTTTTAAATTCGCGCTTGCGCACAAAATCTGGGTGCGCAAGTTCACGTTGACCGCTCTGTATAGTATTCTTATGTAATTTGAGCTAAGGATTACAAGTATACTGATCGAATTGATATATCTATGGAATTGATCGAGTTATCGTCAATCTATTGATCTACAATGTGGAAAATCAAGGATATCTCGATGGGATTGATTCGTGGCTGAATTTCACTGTTTGTTTCGTGTTCCTGAGGTGAAAATACGTGAGAAAAGCGTCATACGATCGATTTTGAAAATACCCTATTTTCGGCTCAAAAATCGGAAAAATCCAAAAGGGGGGGGGGGGTAGATTTTTTTCCGATTTTGGGGTCGAAAATCAACATTTTTTTTTAATTGAGTTTTCTTAGGTGTTCTGTTAGGTATTCTCATGTATTTCGAGCTCAGGAATTCAAATTCACTAATTGAATAGATCCATCCGAAAAATTGTTCGAATCAACGTCAATTTATCGGTCTAAAATGCGAAAAATTAAGGATATCTCCATGGGATTGATCCGTAGCTGAATTCAACTGTTTGATTCGTGTTCCTGAGGTGAAAATACGTGAGAAAAGCGTCATACGATCGATTTTGAAAATACCTAATTTTCAGCTCAAAAATCGGATAATTTAAAAGGGGGGGGGGTAGATTTTTTTCGATGTTGGGGTCGAAAATCAAGATTTTTCTCAAATGGGTTTCATATGGTATTCTCGAGTCATTCGAGCTCAGGATTTCGAGTATACTGATCGAATTGATCTATCTATAGAATTGATCGAGTTATCGTCAATTTATCGTTCTAAAATGTGAAAAATCAAGGATGTCTCGATGGGATTCATTCGTATCTAAATTTCACTGTTTGATTCGTGTTCCTGAGGTGGAAATACGTGAGAAAAGCGTCATACGATCGATTTTGAAAAAACTCAATTTTTGGCTCCAAAATCTAAAAAAATTCAAAGAAGGGAAATTAGATTTTTTTTCGATTTTGGGGTCGGAAATCAACATTTTTTCTAAATGGGTTTCATGTGGTTTTCTTATGCATTTTGAGCTCACGAGTCTGAATTCGCTAATTAAATTGATCCATCCATAAAATTGATCCAGTTATCGTCAATTTATCGATCTAAAATGTGAAAAATCAAGGATATCTCGATGGGATTGATTCGTGGCTGAATTTCACTGTTTGTTTCGTGTTCCTGAGGTGAAAATACGTGAGAAAAGCGTCATACGATCGATTTTGAAAATACCTAATTTTCAGCTCAAAAATCGGATAATTTAAAAGGGGGGGGGGTAGATTTTTTTCGATGTTGGGGTCGAAAATCAAGATTTTTCTCAAATGGGTTTCATATGGTATTCTCGAGTCATTCGAGCTCAGGATTTCGAGTATACTGATCGAATTGATCTATCTATAGAATTGATCGAGTTATCGTCAATTTATCGTTCTAAAATGTGAAAAATCAAGGATGTCTCGATGGGATTCATTCGTATCTAAATTTCACTGTTTGATTCGTGTTCCTGAGGTGGAAATACGTGAGAAAAGCGTCATACGATCGATTTTGAAAAAACTCAATTTTTGGCTCCAAAATCTAAAAAAATTCAAAGAGGGAAAATTAGATTTTTTTTCGATTTTGGGGTCGGAAATCAACATTTTTTCTAAATGGGTTTCATGTGGTATTCTTATGCATTTGAGCTCAGGAGTCTGAATTCGCTAATTAAATTGATCCATCCATAAAATTGATCGAGTTATCGTCAATTCATTGATCTTAAATGTGAAAAATCAAGGATATCTCAATGAGATTTATTCGTAGCTAAATTGCACTGTTTGATTAGTGTTCCTGAGGTGGAAATACGTGAAAAAAGCGTCATACGATCGATTTTGGAAATACTGAATTTTTGGCTCAAAAATCGAAAAAAATTCAAAGGGGGGGAGTTAGATTTTTCGGAAATCAACATTTTTTCTAAATGGGTTTCATATGGTATTCTTATGCATTTTGAGCTCAGGATTCTGAATTCGCTAATTAAATTGATCCATCCATAAAATTAATCGAGTTATCGTCAATTCATCGATCTAAAATGTGAAAAATCAAGGATATCTCGATGGGATTCATTCGTGGCTAAATTTCACTGTTTGATTCGTGTTCTCGAGATGCAAATACGTGAGAAAAGCGTCATACGATCGATTTTGAAAATACCCTAATTTCGGCTCAAAAATCGGAAAAATTTGAAAGGGGGGGGGGTCGATTTTTCTTGATTTTGGGGTCGAAAATCAACATTTTTTTTTGAAGGGTTTTCTCATGTGTTTTGTTAGGTATTCTTATGTATTTCGAGTTCAGGAATTCGAATTCACTAATTGAATAGATCCATCCGAAAAATTGTTCGAATTATCGTCAATTTATCGATCTAAAATGCGAAAAATTAAGGATATCTCGATAGGATTGATCCGTAGCTGAATTCAACTGTTTGTTTCGTGTTCCTGAGGTGAAAATACGTAGAAAAAAGAGTCATACGATCGATTTTGAAAATACTTGATTTTTGGCTCAAAAATCGAAAGAATCCAAAAGGGGGGGGGGGGGGGGGGTCGATTTTTCTTGATTTTGGGATCGAAAATCAACATTTTTTTCAAATGGGTTTCATATGGTATTCTTATGTAATTTGAGCTCAGGATTTCGAGTACACTGATTGAATTGATCCATCTATAGAATTGATCGAGTTATCGTCCATTTATCGATCTGAAATGTGAAAAATCAAGGATATCTCGATGGGATTGATTCGTGGCTAAATTTCACTGTTTGTTTCGTGTTCCTGAGGTGAAAATACGTGAGAAAAGCGTCATACGATCGATTTTGAAAATACCCTATTTTCGGCTCAAAAATCGGAAAAATCCAAAAGGGGGGGGGGGGGGGGGGTCGATTTTTCTTGATTTTGGGATCGAAAATCAACATGTTTTTTTGAAGGGTTTTCTCATGTGTTTTGTTAGGTATTCTTATGTATTTCGAGTTCTGGAATTCGAATTCACTAATTGAATAGATCCATCCAAAAAATTGTTCGAATTATCGTCAATTTATCGATCTAAAATGCGAAAAATTAAGGATATCTCCATGGGATTGATCCGTAGCTGAATTCAACTGTTTGATTCGTGTTTCTGAGGTGAAAATACGTGAGAAAAGCGTCATACGATCGATTTTGAAAATACCTAATTCTCAGCTCAAAAATCGGAAAATTTAAAAGAGGGGGGGGTAGATTTTTTTCGATTTTAGGGTCGAAAATCAAGATTTTTTTCAAATGGGTTCTATATGGTATTCTTATGTGATTTGAGCTCAGAAATTCGAATATACCACTCAAATTGATCCATTTATAAAATTGATCGAGTTATCGTCAATTCATCGATCTGAAATGTGAAAAATCAGGGATATCTCGATGGGATTTATTCGTAGCTAAATTTCACTGTTTGATTCGTGTTCCTGAGGTGAAAATACGTGAGAAGAGCGTCATACGATCGATTTTGAAAATACCTCATCTTCAGCTCAAAAATCGGAAAATTTAAAAGGGGGGGGGTTCGATTTTTTTTGATTTTGGGGTCGAAAATCAACATTTTTTTTGAAGGGTTTCGTCATGTATTTTGTTGGGTATTCTCATGTATTTCGAGCTCAGAAATTCGAATTTACTAATTAAATTGATCCATCTGGAAATTTTTTCGAGTTATCGTCAATTTATCGATCTAAAATGTGAAAAATCAAAAATATCTTGATGGGATTAATTCGTAGCTAAATTTAACCGTTTGATTCGTGTTCCCGAGACGAAAATACGTAAGGAAAGCGCCATATAATCGATTTTGAAAATACCTAATTTTTAGCTCAAAAATCGAGAAAAATCTGAAGGGGGGGGGGGGGGTTAGATTTTTTTTCCGATTTTGGGGTCGAAAATCAACATTTTCTTTCAATTGAGTTTTCTTATGTGTTTTGTAAGGTATTCTTATGTATTTCAAGCTCAAGAATCAAAATTCACTAATTGAATACATCCATCCAAAAAATTGTCCGAATTATCGTCAATTTATCGATCTTAAATGTGAAAAATCAGGGACATCTCGATGAGATTTATTCGTAGCTAAATTTCACTGTTTGATTCGTGTTCCTGAGGTGGAAATACGTGAGAAAAGCGTCATACGATCGATTTTGAAAAAACCTCATCTTCAGCTCAAAAATCGGAAAAATTCAAAGGGGGGGAGTAAGATTTTTTTTTCGATTTTGGGGTCGGAAATCAACATTTCTTCTTAATGGATTTCATATGGTATTCTCATGCATTTTGAGCTCAGGAGTCTGGATTCGCTAATCAAATTAATCTATCCATAAAATTGATCCAGTTATCGTCAATTTATCGATCTGAAATGTGAAAAATCAAAGATATCTCGATGGGATTGATTCGTAGCTAAATTAAACCGTTTGATTCGTGTTCCTGAGACGAAAATACGTGAGAAAAGCGTCATACGATCGATTTTGAAAATACCTCATCTTCAGCTCAAAAATCGGAAAATTTTAAAGGGGGGGGGGTTCGATTTTTTTTGATTTTGGGGTCGAAAATCAACATTTTTTTTTGAAGGGTTTTCTTATGTATTTTGTTGGGTATTCTCATGTATTTCGAGCTCAGAAATTCGAATTCACTAATTAGATTGATCCATCTGGAAATTTTCTCGAGTTATCGTCAATTTATCGATCAAAAATGTGAAAAATCAAAGATATCTCAATGGGATTAATTCGTAGCTAAATTTAACCGTTTGATTCGTGTTCCCGAGACGAAAATACGTAAGAAAAGCGCCATACAATCGATTTTGAAAATACCACATTTTTAGCTCGAAAATCGAGAAAAATCTGAAGGGGCGGGGGGGGGGGGGGGGGGGGGGTTTAGATTTTTTTTCGATTTTGGGGTCGAAAATCAACAATTTTTTTTAATAGGTTTTATATGGTATTCTTATGTATTTTGCACTCAGGAATTCGAATTTCTCAATAAAATTGATCCATCTATAAAATTGATCGAGTTGTTTCCAATTCATCGATCTAAAATGTGAAAAATCAAGGATATCTCGATGGGATTGATTCGTAGCTAAATTTGACTGTTTGCTTCGTGTTCCTGAGGTGAAAATACGTGAGAAGAGCGTCATACGATCGATTTTAAAGATACTCAATTTTCAGCTCAAAAATCGAAAAAAAAAGGGGGGGGAGTTAGATTTTTTTTCGATTTTGGGGTCGGGAATCAACATTTTTTCTTAATGGGTTTCATATGGTATTCTTATGCATTTTGAGCTCAGGAGTCTGAATTCGCTAATTAAATTAATCCATCCATAAAATTGATCCAGTTATCGTCAATTTATCGATCTAAAATGTGAAAAATCAAGGATATCTCGATGGGATTAATTCGTAGCTAAATTCAACCGTTTGATTCGTGTTCCTGAGACGAAAATACGTAAGAAAAGCGTCATACGATCGATTTTAAAAATACTCAATTTTTAGCTTAAAAATCGAGAAAAATCTAAAAGGGGGGGGTTAGATTTTTTTTCGATTTTGGGGTCGAAAATCAACAATTTTTTTTAATAGGTTTTATATGGTATTCTTATGTATTTTGCACTCAGGAATTCGAATTTCTCAATAAAATTGATCCATCTATAAAATTGATCGAGTAATTGTCAATTTATCGATCTAAAATGTGAAAAATCAAGGATATCTCGATGGGATTGATTCGTAGCTAAATTCCACTGTTTGATTCGTGTTTCAGAGGTAAAAATACGTAAAAAAAAGCGTCATACGATCGATTTTGAAAAAACTTGATTTTTGGCTTGAAAATCGAAAAAATCCAAAAGGGGGGGGGGGGGTAATTTTTTTTTTGATTTTGGGGTCGAAAATCAACATTTCTTCCTAAAGGGTTTTCTTATGTACCGTGTGTCCGCGAGATCGCTTCGCAGTAACCCCGGTTACCTACCGTAAGGCGCTCACGCTGAGATGACGCACCCTGGCGATTTGTGGCAGATAGCCGTATTAACCAAAGTGTACAAAGGGAATATAGCCAATAAGGAAAAGAAAGGGAAGAAGGAAAGAGTTGGAGATTTAACGTTGCGTTAGGTTAATGATACACGACCGTAGGTTAATGTGACACTTCTACTAGACGAGTAAATCGCATTATTTACGATATTTTGGTTAACTGACGTTGATGGAAAGCAATCAGTAGTGGAGTTAGCCAATCGTGGGAAGTAGTGAACGGATACACATAATCAGCAGGTAGGTGACAACAAGAATCGCAGATAGAAGTTTATTAGCACTCAATTGACATGAGAGCTACCTTATTTATTAATTTATAGGATTCCACACAGTCAGAGGAAGCTAGACAGTTAATCTCAACCAGAGTGTCGTTGCAGATGAAGTTTGTCACCTGAAAAAGTAAGAATTCTTGATTAATTATTAATAAAACATTTTCTCTGTTAATAACATTCAAGTTTCAAACAAAAAGGTAGTTGTTGGGAGGCAGTTCGATTGGGATACTGTCCGACATGTACATCCAAAGGTAGCTAACTAGGAAGCTGGTCTTGACAAAGGTGTCGTGCTAGGCAAAGTCCCACCGGAGCATTCCACCGAAAGCGAAAAGGACTCGGTAGCGTCACTACTTGTTCGATTCGCAAGGTAAGTGGACGCTTTTTTCAATAAGGCAGTGAATAATTCCAATTGCATATTACGTTTATTACCAAATTTGGTAATCCAAACTGAGTTTTTGTGTTCCTGATCACACATTGGACGTTCTATCAAATTTCCCGAGTGACAAATATTCAAATGCTCCATAATATTTACGAAAGATGCTCACCATGGACGCGCATATACTTCTTACGTCCATGATGCTAACTCAAAAGTTTTGGACTGCTTAAGATCCTTCCACAAGTTTTTTTGGGCTTTCACATATTTTTAATTAATGCTTTCAGATGAATAACTTGGCAGTACTACTGGTTGAGAGAAGGCGCAGACAGAGACGAGAGGAAGCGAGGCAACGGGAGATAGTTGGGAATCGGATACGCCTACGTCGTATCCGGGACACAGCGAATCCCTTTGAATTAACCGATGAAGTTTTCAGGGGTTTGTACAGGTTGGACCGGAAAGTGACGCGCAGCCTCATCGCAGAACTTTGATGCCGGATGTCCGTCGCTCAACGGTCGACAGCAGTGCCTGTCGAAATCAAGGTATGCTGTGCCATTCTCTCACATGTTTTATAGGTATACCGAAGTTATGAGAATTACCATACTAATGAAAATATCTTTAGGTTTTGTGCGCTCTTCACTTCTATGGCCAAGGAAGTTACCAGAAGTCGGCCGGTAGCGACTCCAGCCTAGGACTGAGCCAGGCCGCCGTATGCAGAGCCATTGAAGAAGTCACCGATGCCATCAACGGGAACGAGGTCCTCGCCAGGCGGATAGTCTTTCCAGAGACGAGAGTAGCTAGAGACGCTCTAATCGTGAGGTAAATGGTTTATGCACTTATTGAATTGAAATCGCATTATGTCATCTCTTTTTTGAGACTTTTATAAAATTCAAAGAGATAATACGATATAAATGTATAAAATAAAACAAAGATATTTTTCTTTATTATAGAAATAAAACTAAAAATACAAAACGACATAATGATATTGAAATAAAAACAAAACAAAATGGAGAGAATAAATGAAAAGAATAATGAAAAATAGACAAATAATTTAGCTTAAAACTAGGTAACTAGGCTTCTTGATTGAAGTATCTACGCAACCTGTAACACATCTTAATAATATATTAGCAAAGCTATTGTACCATTAAATGAACATTTATGTGTAGAAACTTCGAGGCGACCCGGATGCCAGGTGTATTAGGGTTCGTGGATGGCACGCACGTAGCTATCATGGCACCAATTGAACAGGAGGAGGTTTATGTTAATCGTAAGCACTTCCATTCAATTAATGTGCAAATAGTCTGCGATGCGGACCTGGCGATCCTTAATATCCTGGCCCGCTACCCTGGAAGCTCCCACGATTCGTTTGTCTGGAAGAACTCAGCGATGAAGATGGAGATGGAGCGCCTGTGGACACAGGACGAACGCTGCTGGCTGCTAGGCGATTCGGGCTATCCCCACGAGCCATGGCTGCAGACGCCCATCATCAATGCAGTGGAAGGATCACCCGAAGCCAGGTACACCGAGGTACCTGGTACACCAGGTACACCGAGCTGCACATAAGGGCTCGCTGTGCGGTGGAGAGGTGCATAGGTAGCTTGAAGGCGCGCTTCCGCTGCCTTTTGCGCCACCGTGTGATGGAGTACGCTCCAAGGAAAGCGGTCCGTATTATTAACGCGTGTGCTGTGCTTCACAATGTGTGTGTTAAAGCACGCCTCCCTGTACCAGAACTGCCTGTTGCAGAGGTAGAGGAGGTCGAGGCACACAATCCTCATGTAGTTGGGCCACACGAGCTTCCTGTGGCGCAAGACGTATTGAGGCAAGCTCGATTGATACGCCAAGGTATTATCCGCCGCCTGCAATGAGCATCTTCCGAGTGTGCGGCCGGTTTTTTTTTTTACATGATTATTTTATATAATATTTCATAGAGGACTAGGGCTACTGGCGATGCCTCAGTAAAAAAAACGCGCCAAACTAGGTACCTCATTGGTGGTGGGGAAAACCTATTCTATAAAATATGTAATAGACAATAATCACTAACATTTCGGTGGCATCATCCACACTTGCTGCAACACTCTGCCCCGCGTCAGCCATACGTTCCATGGCAGCAGCCTGCCTATTGGCTGCAGCCACCATGGATGTTTGAAATTGGTCATCTGAAATAATAATTACATGTGGACATTACTTAGGAATCTGTACACAAATAACTGCGCTTAGGCTAAAATCAGACTCAAACTAACAAGCGCTATAGCACTGGGCAGCATTGAGCAGCAATTTGGCAAGAAATGGCCTTCAAATATACTTGGATAGAGAGTTGTTTCAGTATATGAAAGGAGATAGAAAGGAGTTACATAACAAGTATTCAGGCACATAAGACTCAGGGCTGCCTCAATGAAACTACCTGCATTCGTATGTCAGGGAACCCATCACCTTACATTCTTGCACCGCCAACACTCACGCCTGATGAAACTGAAAACTTGCCTGCAGCAGCCGCAGCTGTCCTTCGCCGTTTAGGGCGGTTCACCTCTGGTGCGGCCTCCGGAGAACACGCTCGCACAGGCGGAGGTCCTCTGTCCTCTTGAGGGGCAGCTAAAAGGGGGTGGGCGGGCTGTGGCTCCAGGTTCACGACATCGCTGAACTCCAGCCATTCCTCCGACATATCGGATACCTGGCTCAGCAGCTGACTCGCCATAGGGGACCCCTGGCTTTCCGATGTAAGTTGCTGTTTACACACCAGATCATTGCACTATTTATATGCAATAGTGACAGTAGCAGTAATACTAATCATAATAGGATACTAACTCTGCACTCCAGAGGGTCCGCCACACCGCTGAGCTCAACCACAGCCACCTCTCCGATGAGAGCGAGGAGCTCCTGCTCAATATCGGAGAGCACCATCGTCGATGGTGGCCCACCTCCGGTTCCGGCAGCATGCCGCTTTATGGCAGCTGCCTTCGCCTTAACATCGCTGCGCCAATCTTGCCAAGACTGGAATGAAATTACTTTATTCACCGCCCAAACTGCGTAGGTACACCCATGAGAAAGATACAATTGCATGTGAACAGATAATGTTAGATCTTCTGCCACCTTTTTCCATTTTTCAGGGGACTTGGTTGCCCCTGTGGCCGACGCATTGAGTTTTATGGCTAGCTGCCCCCATATCGACTCTCGTGCCCCATCCGCACCGATAAACCGCCCTTTCCGCAGACCATCATGCTGCCGCATATACTTCAACATGTCTCGTCGTTGTTGCGGCGAGACACGCCGATTATTCTCTTGATCATTTTGCTGTGGACACAATTTTTTAATATCGTACTCAAATTTATTCAATAAATCTTGATCGAAATTAAGTATGTGATATTGATACGTAACCATGCAAAATTTGTAGCAAAAATAACAGTCAAATTAATGCAATCCTTTGGCATCATTGCATTTGTTACATTGGTACAATAATAATTAAGTCATTAGGATAAACATTATAATTACCATTGCTTGAGACATGTTGTTAAATTTTGCCTGCTGGCGGGGAAACCACAGTTACCGCGCGCAGCTTCCATTTTTCAATTGGTTGAAAAATTGGACAAAATACTAGTTAGACGCTAATTGACACTCCTCTTCGTAATGGAGGGGGTATCGGTCGGGGAACATCGGGCCGCACGGGCTAGCCGGTCGAATCGAACGGTTCGCTACCCGAATGTGTTACCGAATCGCACATTCGTCGATATTCGATTCGGTTTCGATTCGGTTCGGAAACAAACCCGAACCGCACGGTCCGTACCGAAAAGTTACAGAATAGGCCCCCTGGTCTTGACCATGGTGATGTTGTAGATAGAGTTCCAACCCAGGCACTGTAGACACATGGAATATGCGTAGAAAGACCAGAGTGTCGTTGCAGATGAAAATTGTCACCTGAAAAAGTAAGAATTCTTGATTAATTATTAATAAAACATTTTCTTTGTTAATAACATTCAAGTTTCAAACAAAGAGGGGATTGTTCGATTGCTTTGATGAGATTCCGGAACCCGAGCATAGGCAATTCGGTGGATAAATTTTCAGTAAAGCGACTTTCTTCTCCAAACCTTGAGATTTAGGGGATTAGAAGATCCTGGAACAAGAAAAGAAGAATGGAAGATCAGTCTTCACAGAATAATAATTCTAATAAAATGTTCAATTAATCGAAATTGTGGAATTGTTTGAGTAGAGTAAAGATATCGTTGATAACATATTTAAAAAAAAAACAGATTTCCATTTCTTTAAATGAACGTAGGCATTTCCAACTAAAACGACAATAATTAACACATATTTGATTCTTCACAGATATTGTAAAAATTTGTTAACAAAAGGTTGATAAACTTTAATCAATCTCAAAGTTATTGGACCTTCGAGAATCAATACACTTCGAACACATCCAAATTCATACTTACCTGATAAAGATTTTCAAACTTCATTGATCAATCAAAAATCATTCAGTGGCTGACCCTGAATTTCAATAATTCTTAGGTTGAAATCATACACAACCTGCCCAGTGATCTTTCTTGAAATATAAAAGTTGACCCTCTTCATCGAAGAATCTCGAAAAGTAATTATCAAAATGACTATCTCGACCAATATTCATAACGGAGAAATGGAGTCAGCAAGGTAGGTGGGGGACTTTACGACAAGTTAGTAGATCCACAACCTGAGAGTCTCTCGGTATGGCGTTTGTTGAGATCTTTTCAGTCTGTAACTGTTGCATGGTGGTTAGCTAACCAGCCTCTGCAACAATTATTTGATTTTGAAAACTGGCAGCAAGACATCTTCTTTGTACCACTACTTTGTGTGAGTACGCTAGCTCCTACGATCCAGCTACGAAGCTCTCAACGTCGCTCTTGCTTTCTACGAAATTGGAGTCGACACAGTCTATTCTTATTTCTATTTCACAAGGATGAACAGCAATGAAAAAATATGCTTAGGCTATTTGAACTATTCATTGGTTCAAAATCAATAAGTCAAAATAATTCAAACATGAAATAGCACAGCTTTATTTTAATATAAAAAAATATTAAAGAATAACGGGTAAAGCAGTCTTTTTCAATCCGAGAGTTCTTCACGTTATTAGCCCGATGACTCTGTTGTAATATCGTAATAGCCACACAACATCACCAGCAAAAAATCGGAAAAGAAGAAGAGGGAATCTCAGACTCACCTCTTCTTGCACCAGCGGACTTAATAAGAAACCAAAAATCAAAAGACAACAATGGAAAGACCACTGAAGGATGTGGAAACATTATACCCGTTATGAAGGCTCACAACGCTGCGAGATTCACACGCATAAGTCCAGCAGAATGTCACCTGTTCGAGGCATCATTTATAGAAAATCTCAAGATGCCCTCAGGACATTGATGACGTGTGGTTATTCGATTGCGCAGACGCTAGAACCGATAAGCAGCCTAATTTCCCTATGTTGAAGAAACAATAGATACTTGGCAATCAGACATATAGCCATACAGACGTCTTAAATTTTACATTAAAAACTGTCTCAATATCTCCATTTTACATTATACCAATCAAAACGTGATCGATCAATTACTTGTATTTGTGATGTGTTAATTTTAATAGAATGTGTGACTGTGTGAATGATCTAGTCAGGGTAATATATACAAGCTCAACGGCCAATTTTTATATTTATCAAGAAACATATTTTAAACTATACAATATTTATACAAATAATTTCTGAATGATCAATTTTAATCAATATATACAATGACGATTTAATAGACATATATCTTTCATTTAATAAATTTTATTATATTATATATATGTATATGTGAACCTGTCTAATTCAATTTATTTTCATTTCTTAAAACTCTAGTGACGATTGAGAGGTCGTTACATTTTTGGCGCCCGAACAAAATTTAATAGATCATTATATAATTAGATAATTAGTATGCATGAAAATTGAATTTATTTAATATTTTATTGCTGTAACGTATGTCAAGAATCAAAAGAACACCAATTAAAACGAGGTCAACAACTCAAACTGTTAGAAGTAACTCACCTAAATCGACCGTTAGAAATTTGAAAATGGAATTGGAACTGGAGACATTAAAAAAAGAAAGAGAAGAAATGTGGAAGGTTATCAGAAAACAACAAAACGATTCTGAACGACTGATAGAAGAACTAAAAAATTTGAAAATTCAAAATCAACCAATTACCGAACAGGGGGATCGAGAGGGACAATTGGTGAGTAGGCTGGTTGATAAATTACAAAATTCAAATCATGAAATTCCGTTACCTGAATACGAATCAAATGATAAAACCAATCCAGTAGAATATATTGAAAATATGGAGAGGTATTTTAGAGTAAAACAGATCCCTACAAGCACACAACTAACATTTATTGAAAATTCGATGAGAGGATATGCTAAAATTTGGTTTAAATCATACAGACGAAATTTCGACGATAAATTTGAAATTTTTAGAACAAAATTTTTAGAAAAATTTGATTCGATTAACGCTAGGGCTCAAGCGAGAAATCAATGGGCAACTCGAACGTATGATTCACGGAAAAGCTCGCTCGAAACTTACTTTTTAGAACAAGTAAATGAATATCAATATATAGATAAAACACGCAACCCAACCGAAATTCATTATGACATAATTCAACAACTACCGATGTATGCTCGGGATTCTTTAGCATCGGTAGAAGCAGAAAATGTAGAAAAAATTTTGAGAGTATTAAACAATTTAGACATAAATAATCAAAACAGAGAAAAATTTAAAAATTCAAATAACACTTCAAATTCGGCGATAAGGAGTTTAAATACAGCATATCATAATAATTACAGAAACCCATATCGAAATAATCATAATACGTACAATTATAATAGATCTAAGCCAAAATTTACGCAACAGCAACATAACGGCAGTTTTCATTTAAACCAATATCACAGACACAATCCTAATAACATGAACCAATCAAATAGCATTCGAATCATCGATACAAGTATACCACCACCAAACATGCTTTATCAAAATACATATAATAACATACCATCTTCTAATTCTAATTCTTTAAACTTGTGAACGACGCGATCAAAACAGGTCCGACATCGCGTTGCAATTTCTATGATTTTATACCGGACCTAACTAGTGGCGTAGATTCCAACGATGAAAATCTATGCAAAATGCAAAAGTCAGCGCAAACATCGACATTGCAATTGGAAATAAAAATTTTAAATGAAAACATATCAGCAATAGTAGATTCGGGAAGTCAAATATCTTGTATTTCAGACAAATTTTTTTCACTTTTATCTAAAAATCGTACACTTAATACTTTACCAGTAAAAAACATGAATATCATAACCGCAGTTAAAAACAGAAGTCTAAAAATAAAACAACAAGTACTACTACAAATTTTTATTAATCTCCACGTTGAATATCACTCATTTTTAGTAATTCCTGGACTTACAACAAACATTATATTAGGACATGATTGGTTACATAAAAACAGAGTAGAATTAAATTACAATAAAAATATTATGAAAATTAAGGATATGATCGTTGATCGGGATTTGGTGTCGTTCGGTCGAGGCTGGTCGGAGAGATTATTATTGAATAATAAAGATGATTCTATCTGTTTACAAATTGTCACAGTACCTTGTCATGATTCTCATATAGCTTGTATTCAAAATTTTGAATATATGTCTAATGTTGCAGAGGAAATAAATGATATAACGAGCAACGGAAATGTTGTGAATATGACTATAAATAATGTTGACGATGAAAATATTTTGAACGCGGAAGAAAGAAAACAAAAATGTATATTATATGAAAAAGAAATAATGCGCTTAAATAATATAAATATCCAAGATGAAAATGATGATAAAAGGAATGAAACATGCAATAAACAAAATAACGATGTTGATAATGAGGAAATTTGTATTTTTAATAATAATGTTATGATAGTAAATGATATTGAAAATGTTGATTTGCGTAATATAAATAATGTGGGTGTAGAGAATCATGAAAAAGTAATAATAATAGAAAACAATGAAAACGATGATGATTTCTTTGCTCAGGTTCGAACGATCGCGAGCAATCTAACGGCATTAAATCCAGACCAGCAAGAATTATTCGTACGGACTTTATTTAAATTTCAAAAATTATTTTCACAAAAAAATGAGCCTGCTGGACATTATAAACATAAAATTAAATTATTATCCACTAAACCCATTCATAAAAAACCATACCCGATACCTATCGCGTTGAGGGAAGCAGTTGATGTCGAGATTCAAGAAATGTTAAAAGCGGGTATTATCGAGAGATCAATCAGTCCATATTGTAGTCCTTTAAGAATTGTAAGAAAAAAAGATAATCATGTGAGAATTTGTCTGGATGCAAGGTATTTAAATCAAATAGTAGAAGCGGATAATGAAGTTCCACCCTTAATTCCTGAATTACTACAAAAATATTATGGCATTCAATATATGTCCTTGACTGATTTAGCCAATGGCTATTGGCAGATCGAGTTAGAAAAAAAATCACGTCCGTGTACAGCGTTTCTCCATGGCTCTAATTTATATCAATTTTGTCGAATTCCGTTTGGTTTGAAAACAGCTGGGAGTGGATTCGTCAGAGCACTAAACTTAATTTTAGGAAAAAAATTTGATTCATTTTTAACGTATTACATCGATGATTTATTAATAACATCTAAAAATTTTGAAGAACACATGAAACACATAAAATTAATTTTTGAGGAGTTGCAGAACAATAATATAACATTAAAATTATCAAAATCACTGTTCTTTAAAGCAGAAGTACCATTTCTCGGATTTGTATTGTCTAGCCAAGGTATTCGGCCTAATCCTGATAAGTTACAAATTATTCAAAGATTTGAAGACCCTAAAAATCTTAAACAATTACAACAATTCATTGGTTTATGCAATTATTATCGACAATTTAGTATTAAGCATTCTACATTCATACATCCTTTTCGAGATTTACTGAGTAATAAAAAACCATGGCTATGGACCGAAAATCATTCTGAAGCTTTTAAACAACTCAAAAATAATTTTGTAAACAGTATTACATTAAGTCATGTTATCCCCGGAATCACGTATAAAATACAAACAGATGCTAGTAACAAGGGTATCAGTGGAATTCTATATCAAGTTCATGAAAATAATCACTATTTAATATCTATCGTTAGTCGTTGTCTTTCGGCACACAAAAAAAATTATACAACCACAGAAAAAGAACTTTTAGCAATTGTCTACTCATTAATTAAATTCAAAATATACATATTTGGTCAAAAATTCGAAATTATAACAGATCATAAGGCTTTAACTTTTTTAAATAACACTCCTTTTCAAAATTCAAGACTTCTCAGATGGTCTCTTTGGATACAACAATTTGATTTTAACATAAGTCATTGTCAAGGGAAAGACAACATCATTGCGGACTTTTTAAGCCGAAACCCTGACAGTAAATTCCATCAAGAGGATGATGACAATCACGTTATTATTTTGAAAATCATCAAAGACACTTCCACAACACTAACTAACAAATATGCAATAGTGAACCTAATTAAAGAATATACAATTTTAAATTCCGAATTAGTCAAACAGTTTAAAAACATAGCGTCTTATCAAAAAAATGATCCACTGTTACAAAATTTATTTAAGCAAAATGAAATGGAAGGCAACCAAAGGTATAAAATTCATCACGGTGTATTATTTCATCAAGAGGAAGATGAAAATAACGCCAAATTAGCAGTACCAATTTGTTTAACATTTGCATTGATTGATAGAGCACACTCCAAACTGGGCCACGTAGGTGTCTACAAAACTTTTCAATATCTAAGATCTCATTTCTTTTGGAAAGGAATGAATAAAGATGTTAAAAAATTTGTGGTTGCGTGTGATTTATGTCAACGTGTAAAACATCTATCATTATCCATGCAAGGTGAATACCAAATGATACAAGCAAACAAGCCATCCGAATTAATAACGGTAGATTATTATGGCCCATTGCCACGGTCGATTTCAGGAGTTCAATATATATTTGTTATAGTAGATTCTTTTTCCAAATTTATAAAACTATATCCCATCAAAAAGGCAAATACTAGCATAACTTTAAAAAAAATTATAAATGACTACATCCCAACATATGGCAAACCAAAATGTATATTATCCGATAATGGTACACAATTCACTTCACCAAACTGGAAAAATTCATTAGAAAAATTAGACATCAAAGTATCCTATTCATCTATACGACATCCACAGTCAAACCCCACAGAAAGATGCATGCGCGAGTTAGGTCGCTTATTTCGAACCCTATGTTCAGAAAGCCACACGAAATGGGCAAAATTCATACCTGAAATTGAAACAATATTGAATATCACAATACACCATTCCACAGGATTTACACCGCATGAACTACACTTTAATAAATCACCGATAGAAAAAATAAGACAAATTATCAAGTTTCCCGAATCGCTAGATCAAAGCCACGAAACAAAAATCTTATTAGCTAAAGAAAGATTAATAAATAATTTTAATAATCGACGAAAAAATCAGAAAAATCTATCTAAAGTCATATTGAATGTAGGAGATCTAGTTCTACTCAAAATACCTCACCAATCTGACGCGTTGAATAAACTAACCAAGAAATTTTTTCATCTTTTTTATGGACCGTACAAAATATCCAAAATCATTAATGAAAACGCTTTTGTATTGGTTGATCCAAACGATCCGACGAAGGTAATAGGAACTCACAATAGAACAAATTTACGCAAATATAACCAGCCTACATCGCTAACATAAGAATATTCTTTCCGCTTTTAATATCTCCAATTCTATTTGGAAAAAAAAAAAAAAAAAAAAAAAAAAAAAAAATATATATATATACATACAGTTCAATGACATTTTGTAAATCTGCAATTAACAATGCGAACTACATGAAAATTAGATTAGAATGATGACAATAGTTTTTTTTTTAACTGAAAATTTGAATGACTATGTACGTACTATACGTACAATTAATGACGAGTTTGTGAATGATTTAGGTAAAGATAATAGGTGTAATAATTGTAACAAAATATGAATGCTAAAACCATATATATATATAAACAAAAGAAGGCCAAAAGATTTTAACTTGATTAATAGCCAAAGAATTTTATGTTAATTATAGAATGAATGATAGACGGATAAATGCGGATAAATGTTTTAAAAATTGTATATGGAAACAGTAATTGAGACTTAGAGATAAAAGATAGACAGTTTATTTCATCAACATTTGCCAATGTTTATAAAATAAAAGGGGGATAATGTAATATCGTAATAGCCACACAACATCACCAGCAAAAAATCGGAAAAGAAGAAGAGGGAATCTCAGACTCACCTCTTCTTGCACCAGCGGACTTAATAAGAAACCAAAAATCAAAAGACAACAATGGAAAGACCACTGAAGGATGTGGAAACATTATACCCGTTATGAAGGCTCACAACGCTGCGAGATTCACACGCATAAGTCCAGCAGAATGTCACCTGTTCGAGGCATCATTTATAGAAAATCTCAAGATGCCCTCAGGACATTGATGACGTGTGGTTATTCGATTGCGCAGACGCTAGAACCGATAAGCAGCCTAATTTCCCTATGTTGAAGAAACAATAGATACTTGGCAATCAGACATATAGCCATACAGACGTCCTCAATTTTACATTAAAAACTGTCTCAATATCTCCATTTTACATTATACCAATCAAAACGTGATCGATCAATTACTTGTATTTGTGATGTGTTAATTTTAATAGAATGTGTGACTGTGTGAATGATCTAGTCAGGGTAATATATACAAGCTCAACGGCCAATTTTTATATTTATCAAGAAACATATTTTAAACTATACAATATTTATACAAATAATTTCTGAATGATCAATTTTAATCAATATATACAATGACGATTTAATAGACATATATCTTTCATTTAATAAATTTTATTATATTATATATATGTATATGTGAACCTGTCTAATTCAATTTATTTTCATTTCTTAAAACTCTAGTGACGATTGAGAGGTCGTTACACTGTAAAACAGAAATCGGTATCAATGAAGTACCTGAGAATGATTTTCTTAATCAAACGGTGACAATTGTTTGACATGCTTGGATCGACTTCGTGAATTTCAAAAGACAATCAGAAGTTCGTATTCGGTTGTTACGCACACTTTTCGAGTCAGCTGTAACTTCAAACAATACTAATCATGTCGCTAATTGTTGATCAATTGTTTGAAAATAACATTCGATGAAAATGAGTTTAATACAATCTGAAAACAGTTTTCGATTATTTATTCACTAGAAAGTCAAGTCGAGCATGAACTTTTTGTTTTTTATCAAGGCGCTTAGACTGTTAAAAAAATTGAACATCACTCACAAATTTTTTTTTTTATCAACGCGCTTAAACTGCTCAATAAATTGAGATGATTAACAAAAAATTGAACATCAATAATCAGTCAAGATGGATCTCAACGCTATCACAGACGTTAAAAAAACTGACATGCATTTAGCATACGGTGCTGCAAATAGTAACAGCCGAGAGGCTGCGGCACTTTACCAGCGTCGATTCCCGGATCGTTTTCATCCCGGTGAATACGTTTTTCGGCGATTGGATGCTACTTTAAGGAGTAATGGTAGTTTCCATGCCAGGCCAATTCCAGGTAGATTTTACAGACATTCAAATGAAGTATTAGTAGCTCTATATTTCGATTTCGTTTTTATAGCGTCATTTCTGGAGAGATAGCCGGTGGTCGAAATTTTTCTATCAAAGCTGAGATATTGAAAAAATTTTTGCTGTCATACGTAAGCTCATCGAAGAAGCATCATTTGTATGGAAGATTTTTTGTCATATTTCAACACTAATGGGAAAATATTGACCATCGGCTATCATCCCCTGTTGCTCATCTGCCCCGCTATCACCCTAATCAATCAATATTAGCATTGGATTACACGCACAGCTCGGTCTGTTGTACAATATTTTTCGCCTATTCAGTCTCCAATGACAATATGAATAATATCCAAAGGTATTTATTCCCAAACAAAAATTATGCAAAAAACATCATCCTGCTGTAAATTCGCATGTAGGATTACCTCAAACAGTCCGCTTGGAAGTTGAGGAGGCAGTGCTTCGGAGTGTCCAGGAGAACCCTCGCACAAGTATTCGTGCTTTAGCTCGAGAGCATGGTGTTGGTAAAACAACAGTCGCCAATATTTTAAAAGATCATGGGATGCACCCATTCAAGCCGCAAAGGCACCAGGAACTCCTGGCTCTCGATCAGCCACGGCGATTGGCCTACAGCGACTGGCTTATTGATGCATGTGCTGAGGATGCTACATTTATGAACAGGATTTTATTTTCTGACGAATGCACCTTCCATTCGGACGGAACTGTCAATAGGCACAATCAACATTATTGGGCTGAGGAGAACCCTCACATATTGAATATTGGCCACATCCAACGTCGATGGTCTTGTAATGTGTGGGCTGGCATTCTGGGAGAGCGTCTAATTGGACCAATTCTCATCGACGGTAATGTAAACGGGATGAATTATGCTGCGTTTTTGGCAAACGTATTGCCAGGACTCCTCGAAGACGTGCCATTAGACGTTCGCCAACGGCTATTCTATCAGCAGGATGGTCACCCTGCCCACACATCCGGGCAAGCAAGGCAGGTGCTAGATGCATCATTTCCGAATCGCTGGATAGGGATACATGGTCCGCAAGAGTGGCCTCCGAGATCACCAGACTTGACCCCTCTGGATTTTTTTTTGTGGTCCTACATTAAAGAGGCGATCTACGTGACGCAGCCTAGAGATCGCGATGACTTGAGGCAACGCATCGAGGTTACTTGTCGATCTATCTCTCCAGAGGTCTTCCGTAACGTGCAACGCTCTGCAGTCACACGAGCCATACAATGCGCTGAAGCAAATGGTGGTCACTTTGAACATCACCGTTGAGTGATCGGTCCGCAGCTGTACATAAAAACAGCCTTTTTCAGGGCTACCAAATTTATCCAGCAGATACAACAAAGAACAGCCACTAGCGTAGAATATCATACTTGTTACTCAGGGTTACATTGGGATTGTCTTTTTTCAACCACAAGATATAATTTTGCAGCATTCAATGATCAACACCGTGACTTTCAACTTAAGTAGCTGGCCTTATTCTGATTTCCAAAATACAGTGGCAAGCCAAGCAGACATTTTATACTAAAAGCGATAGCGTTACGTGTAGCAGTGCTCCGTTATTTGAGGGTTCTGTTTGCTACGCAACATGTTGCATACGAATTCACTGGGTAGGAACTCTATCTACAACATCACCATGGTCAAGACCAGCTTCCTAGTTAGCTACCTTTGGATGTACATGTCGGACAGTATCCCAATCGAACTGCCTCCCAACAACTACCTTTTTGTTTGAAACTTGAATGTTATTAACAGAGAAAATGTTTTATTAATAATTAATCAAGAATTCTTACTTTTTCAGGTGACAAACTTCATCTGCAACGACACTCTGGTTGAGATTAACTGTCTAGCTTCCTCTGACTGTGTGGAATCCTATAAATTAATAAATAAGGTAGCTCTCATGTCAATTGAGTGCTAATAAAATTCTATCTGCGATTCTTGTTGTCACCTACCTGCTGATTATGTGTATCCGTTCACTACTTCCCACGATTGGCTAACTCCACTACTGATTGCTTTCCATCAACGTCAGTTAACCAAAATATCGTAAATAATCCGATTTATTCGTCTAGTAGAAGTGTCACATTAACCTACGGTCGTGTATCATTAACCTAACGCAACGTTAAATCTCCAACTCTTTACTTCTTCCCTTTCTTTTCCTTATTGGCTATATTCCCTTTGTACACTTTGGTTAATACGGCTATCTGCCACAAATCGCCAGGGTGCGTCATCTCAGCGTGAGCGCCTTACGGTAGGTAACCGGGGTTACTGCGAAGCGATCTCGCGGACACACGGTATCTGCGAATATGACACCGATCACAGTTGACGAAACAAAATCGTACAACTCTAGAGCCGAAGCTACTTGTTCGGACAGATGTAATCAGCCTCTCTCAGATATTGAAAAGCGTAGAAAACAAAACCGAAGATGTTACCACGTGAACAAAGAAAATCGGTGCGCAAGAAAGCGTAAAATTTATGCCTTGGACAGGCAGAAACAGCTAGTTCAAAAACGGAAATTTCATTCGTACAACTGTGACATTATTGTCGAACAGGAACGTAACCGTAATGCAAAAAGAATCGCTGCTGGTAGACTCCTAACGAAATATCAACGTATCTGCAAGACAAACACCATAGTCCACAGTCAATTAACAGAATCATACGTATCAAAAATTATACCGAAAATGAGCGAACTATCGGAAACAGATAAGAGATTTAAAGCTGAATCAATTATAGAATGGTGTCTCTATGAAAAAGAGTGCAACATTGCTATTATGAAAAAAAATTTAGAAACCACTAAGAAAAAAGCGGAAATTTTGATAACCAAGGCCGTGAAATGTCATGATCACAAGGTCGAGGAGAAACTAGATGCCGTATGTGGTTCGTCAAAGCACATTGCAACAGGAGAAACTTATTATGCAGAAGCAGCGTATGGAAATGTTCGGTTACCCGATTCCATTATAATGGATTCCGCCGGGCAAGCCATAAATATTTTACCGTTAATTCAGCAAGCAAAAAAAAAAAGCGTAAAAAAGAGCTGGCACTGCGGTAATATGTGTAAAACAAAAGATATTGCTCAGTTAGAGAAATATATAAGCGTTCTGAATATTATATCAATGTGTACTTTAAACAATATACATAACTTGGTAACTAGATTACACTGTACCGTCAAACACAACGAAGACAGGTTAGGTCATTCACGATCGTGTAACATGGATGATGCTATTTGTCAATCCATATTATTACCTGTATAAATGCTAGCACCACATTTTCCGTCGGTGCGTTACATACTGCGTTTAGTGCACAGAATATACAACTGTTACGTGAAAACACAATCTATCAACGAAACCCTAAATGACGGTGATCTAGCGAAACTAAAAGCAATTTCGGAGAATGCGCAGCAGAAAGCGAATTCTATCGCTAGTAATGTTGTACAAGAAATAGATCTAAATGAAGAAAACATAATATCCACATTTCAAATTGCCTTTAAAACATTAACACGGCGATCTATAGATACCCCGAAATTAGTGTGTGTGTCATGCAATAAACTGTGCTTTCAAAGAGAGGTTTCGACATTCAGAATTTCAAAAAAAGTATGACAGGTTCATTGTGGACAAGATTAATGCAACACGTTGTAACCCAGGGCAGCGATTGTGATTACGTTTGTAATTATTGTCTACCGAAGCTCCGAAAAAATATAATGCTGCCTAAGTGCGTGTTGAATAAACTCGCTACTGAGTCGATACCAGAAGTTATATTGTGCTCAAACGATTATGAGAGAATATTTATTCAAAGAGCTAAAGCATTCCAAACTGTTCAAAGAATGGGCACCGTTGCAAAGGAAAATTTACCTCATAAAGAAATGGTGCAAAAGGTGAAGGGCACAACATTCCATTTACCCTTACCCTTAGAAGAAACTTTGAAAAAAGTCTGTCATGAAACAGATCCAATCAATCTGGACCACGAATTTCATATATTGGTACGCGGTATCCCAACCAAATCAAAAAAGGTATGGGAGCAATAAGTTGATATAAATAAAGTATGGGAGGCGTTAGTCTGGCTTAAAACAAACAACCAGCAATATTCGAAAATAAAACTACCGGCAAGAGCTGACCTCTTGCTAGTTCACATAAAAGACATCGAATTCGAAATGGAAAATAAGCACGATGAAGAAATAAACTTAGATCATGAGGACGATGTCACAGCACAACAAAACGAGATGCACGATGAGGTACAGGCTGTTGAACCTGTAGTATTACTAACTCAGGCCAATACGTCGGATGCACTGTACGAACAGCTGACTATATGTCCGATGTATGAAAAAAGAGAAAATGAAACGGTAACAAATCTCTACCAAATGTTAAAAATTCATGATGTACCATTAGATAACCGTGTAAAAACACTGGATTTGCAATGTTTTCCACACTTGTATCCTTACGGTTGTAACGGACAGCACGAAGAAAGGCCGCAACGGCTCAGTCATTCAGAATTCATCAAATCAAAGATTTTGTCGAAACACCCACAATTCAGAATGGATCAACAATACCTCTTCTATTTGCTGAATGATGCTAACAATAGACAACTGAGCAGTGGTATTTATTATAAATTGAATATCATCAATCCAAGGGAAAGATTTACTGCAGCAAGTTATCGAAGCAAACTTTCTAAGGAAGAATTGGAAGGTAATTTGAACGCTATATTTGCAAGACTGCGAAATACAGAACAATATTGGAGTCGTCCGAGAAATTACGTATCTTGTATGATACACAATTATGGACCAGCTACATGGTTCCTTACGTTAAGTCCAAGTGAATGGCTGTGGTCAGACATGACGGAATATCTGCGTGAAGTCGGAGGACCCTCAGCCGTAAAGATGACACCTAGTCACTTAGTGGCAGCCGATCCAGTGTCTGCATCCAGGTTTATCGACAATAAGTTCAAGGCTATGCTCAGTTTTATATGTTCTCCAGACAACCCCATTGGAGAAGTAACGCATTTCTTTTGGCGACGAGAATACCAAGGTCGAGGAACGCAACATTTCCATTTAATGATATGGATCAAAGATGCTCCGATTCTCGGAACATCTTCCAACAAAGAGGTAGCGAACTTTATTCTGAAGTACGCAACTTGTAGAATTCCATGCAAAGATGTGTCACCAAACTTGTATCGTCGTGTTAATACACATCAACGACATACCCACAATTCTTATTGTCTCAGAAACAAAGTAAAAAAAATAGGCAGATCCGGTAAAGTATGTCGTTTTGGGTTTGCAAGACAAGAAGCAGACTATATGACCTGCCCCGCGCAGAAAAAGAGACGAATATTAACGATTACAACCCAGCAGTTCTTACTGCATGGGAAGGTAACATGGATATTCAGTTTATTGGGGAAAAGTCAACACTCCTGAATCGGTATGTCACAAAATACGTTGCTAAACCAGAAAAAAACAACACGGACACGATATTAGAAGATATAAATTCTACAAAATCTCTATGTTGTCGTCTATGGAATCTTGGCATGCGTATGTTAAATCAAAGAGAATGCGGAGCTCTAGAAGCGGCAGATACCCTTTTGAGAATCGCTTTATACGGCACCGATCCGGAAACTACTATCAGGTGGATAGATGTCAACATGATCAGAAATAGAAAAGTAAAGTCTCGTAAAGAAATCGAAGCCTTAGAGGCCGATTCTACTGAGATCTTTTGCGATTCGTTAGTCGATACGCATTATCCCGAACGACCAGAGGAGTTGGAATCTACTAATCTCTACGATTTTGCACAATGGTATGACACGATAAAAGTCGAACCCACAGGTGAAGGAATAGAATATTACCCGATAGGCAAGTCGCTGTATTTGAAAAAGCGGAAGCATCCATGCCTTGTAAATCACTATAAAAATAACGTAAATATACAACCAGAACGTTATTTCTACGCCTTGCTGCTACTCTTCATACCATGGAGAGATGCAGATGAACTCCGACACGGATATAATACTTTTGCTGAGTCATTTCAGTCAATACAATCAGAACTTACACAAGCACTACAATATCATGAACGTATAATTGAAATACAAAAAGCTATGGAATACGCCAAAGAAACGATTGAAAAACAAATTGCAGATAATGAGCAAGACAATAATAATTCACAAAATAGCGATACTATACTACTTAGCTGTGTACCTATCGAGGCAGAAGGCGCGATGACGGAGTTCAAAGAAGCAAACGAAAAAGATGAGACTGTAAATGTATCAGAAATGATAAACGAGTTAAATGATGATCAGAAACGAGTTTTCGATCAGGTTACGGAGGCTGTACGTTCGGAAAAAATACTAAGACTTTACGTTAGTGGTGAAGGCGAAACTGGGAAGAGCTTCCTTATCAAAACTATAAAATATTGGATCAAGCAGCATGCTGGAAAAGATACCGCAATAACCGCCCCAACTAGAATAGCAGCATTCAATGTCGACGGCTTGACTGTTCATAGATTATTCCAATTACCCGTTGAACACGGCCGTACTCCGAAGTACAAACAACTGTCGGATGCGGTCCTCAAAACTATACGGGATCAGTTGAGAAATGTCGTACTTATTGTAATTGACGAAGTTTCGATGATTTCTAATGTAACTTTCATGTACACACATTTACGATTAGTAGAAATATTCAATACCACAGACTGCGAAGATGGCTGGTTTGGAAACAAGCATGTTCTCCTTTTCGGCGATTTGCTACAACTTCCACCGGTTCACGAAAGACCCCCATTTACAAAATTATCGAATACTGATGTCGAAAAACTAATAGGTACAATCGGTACTGTAGATTTGTGGTGTAATTTGTTCAAGTATGATGAACTAACTATCAATATAAGACAAAAAAAACGATCAAACTTATCGGGAAATACTTTCAAGAATACGCATCGGGATGATTACTGATTCCGACACAAAAATTTCACCATCAAGAAAATTAACATTACAAGCAACTGAGTTCAATGACAGAAAACGAGAACTGTGCAACTATATAAATGATCTACCCAACGACACAGTCTGTCTACTTCCCACGTGTCGCATGTGTGATGTTTTCAACGAAGCTATGTTGAGTGCAATTCAGACCGAAGAGATACATTTACTGGCTCACGATACGGTTGATTGTCCAACATACTTTAAAAAAAAAGTGCAGAAAATGTTGGACACAAATGACGAAGACAGTTCTAAAACTGCAGGTCTAGCAAGAATAATCACCGTAAAAATTAGAGCAAAAATTATGATTCGACGGAACATTGATGTTACGTTAGGTTTAGTAAATGGCACTATTGCTACAATTACGGCAATATCCCAAGCTGCTGATACTGGCGATGTAGAAATAGTGCAGATTGGTCTAGCAACAGGCGTCACATACGTTTTGGAGCGCGTGGATGTAAAATTCGAGGTAATGGAAGGTGCATTCGTTATTCGAAGACAATTTCCCATTTGCCTCAGTTACGGTATTACAATTCATAAAAGTCAGGGTCTAAGTTTAAAGAACGCTATAATCGACGCAGGTAATTCTATTTTCACATGTGGCTAAGTGTACGTTGCTCTATCGCGAGTAACTTCACTGGAAGGTCTGCATTTCATAAATTATGACCCCCACTCTGTGAGAGCGAATGAAGCAGCCATTCTGGAATATAATAGATTAAGGAAAAAGTATCGTTCAGACTTAATGCCGATTCCTCTTACATCGGAAAGAGCACGAGAAGTAGCTGACCGTAAATGGTTGATTCAGAAAGATGTTGTCAGATCTCAGGTACCAGCCGATGACAAAACAGCAATTAATTCGTGGCAAATAAAAGGTTTACAAAACGTAGATAACGTGTCTTGTTACGCAAATGCGACAATCCAGTGTATATTTCACTGCAAAACTATTAGGGAGCACATATTACGGCAACACCAGACTGATGATGTCTTGAAGACAACAATAGATGCTTATGCGAAATCAGATGCCATCATAGATGTACTTCAAGCCAGGAGACTAGCGGGTAAACTGTTTACTGCGAATGAGCAGCAAGATGCTTCAGAATTTTTAACTGGTCTAATATCTCATTGCAATAATTTGAGCATGCCTCTTCAGCACCTGCTGACAACAAAACTGCACTGCAATGATTGTGGTTATACCAATACCTCAGTCGAACAAGAAATCATATTGTTGCTTACAATGCCTAAAACTTGCGAAAAAATACCAAGCTTAACCAACATAATTAAAGATAATCTATCACACTGAAGAACTGTAGAAGGATCGTGCTGTAGCTGTAAATCAAAAAATATGTCCACAAAAAAAGATATGTCAGCATTGAAAGGTTGTCTGATTATTCAGCTTATGCTATTTGCGAAGAAAAACGGAGAAGTACAGAAAATAAATAACTACAGCATAAGAGCAGTACCAGTGGAGAGAATTGTGATCTGTACGAAAGCTTACAAGGTCGATAGTGCCATATTTCACCATGGCCACAATTTAACGGAAGGGCATTATACGAGTATGCTCCGAGAAGAGACTTCGATCTGGGTAAACGCGAATGACGCGACAATCAGAAAAAAAACCTGGCCAAGAAATGCCAAGGACGCATATACAGAGAGAATTGGTGGAAACTGGCCACTCCACATAGAGCCTAACTGTTCGCGTCCCGCATCACAAGCACTGATACACACAAAATTCATGAGCGTGAGTTTCGCTGACGTCACAGCCAGGAGCATGTTTAAAAGCCTGAAATTTGGGTGCCTAGCGGGGCCCCTCAAGCAAGTGCTGCCACGTCGCGGGGCATTTCTCGTTAGCTGGCTGTCAAGCTAACAAGCCAGCGTCGGACTACTGTGGAAAGGTTAAGTCGGATTCATTACAAACAATGTCGAACCACTGAAACTATTTAAATGCGAAAATTATTCAACGTTAATAAGAAAATTCGTAATTGATAATTCGATATACCGTAAACGGTGATTTGGTCGAAAGAATCCTCTAAGCGCGCCGCGAAAAATTATAATCAAGTAAATCGGAGCAGGTAAGTGTGACAAATTGTTCTACCATAATTCAGGTGAAGATGAATTTGCATGAGGATGATACGGATTCTATTAAGTATTATTTCAATAAGTTGAATTGGATCAACCCAGAAGCACGACACAAAAACGGGGTCTTTCAATTAGGATAAATCAATAGCATTTCTGACCAAGGTACGAAACATCCACTTTATTATGTGTTCATCAATTTTATCAAGTCAATAAAATCAACAAGTATGTTATTTTCAATTGACTACCAGCATTGGCAACGAAAAAATTATGAAACTCCAATTTTGTTGAATTCAAAGACTCGTACAATGATGAATCAATGATGGCGGTAAGAAAAACCACAGCATAAAATTGTTCCATCTCGCCGACCTCATTTCATTATCTGAAACAAAATAATACAGGTTATCAAAAGGGAATGGAAAGGATCGGCGATGGACCCAATGTTGCTTCCCTCGCATCGCATTTGTGAAGATAAAGATTACAGCAATGTTCCGTGAACTACCAGTGATTGTGATAGCTCTTTTAGAAACTCGGCGAAGAGTTACCTGGAAGATGACCAAATCCAAGCCAAGAACGGTATTCGTGGGACAAACCTGAAGAAATTATGCAAAAATTGTTATTGAAAAAATTGTACCTTTTGACGCGAAAACTCGTGAAAAAAAAAATTTCAAGAACATTAAATAAATGGTATTCATACCGCTGCAAAATAATTTGTTGTTAAAAAATAAACATGTCTCCCTGAACATCGGATGACAGCTTCTGGAACCAGGGAACAAAGTTACACAATTATGGAAGAAGACGTTTTGAATCTGCAAGATGCAAATTACCTTGCAATCCAGTTTTTGAGAAGCATGTTGGTCGGTTTGAAGCGCCACTGACGTTGGAGTCTTGGAGTCAATTAAAATCACTCTTTGGACGTCTAGAGATTGGGAAACAAATCGTTGGAGCAGCAAATCTTGAAAACATACATCATAATTACACTGAGGTTCCCAAAAAATATCTGTCGAGTTCTTTTGAGCATCACCTGATCAATTTCCAAACTGCTCTGAAGTTTAAGATGCACAGTTCACGGCAGCAGCGGTCTTCTGATTTCCAGACCCAAATGTGCTCCATTAGAATGACAAGTGATTCAATACGAAAATACTCCTACGAAACATCCACTTTATTATGTGTTCATCAATTTTATCAAGTCAATAAAATCAACAAGTATGTTATTTTCAATTGACTACCAGCATTGGCAACGAAAAAATTATGTGTCAGAAATATATATCAAGGGTCAATTTAATATAGATGGTTTGAATGCAGATGACGTCATGTGCGCATGAGAGTAATGTAATTAGCTGCGCGCGTCGCTATAATATATCTGCCGTAGCTGCACACATATATATTCATCATCATGCGGTGTCGTAACCTGTATCACATGTGAAATAATAAAAGACTGAATATATTGTACTTAATCACGACAATCCTATGTGTAAATCTTATTTCCACCCAAAAATAACAACAGGTTATGGGCCCAGGATATGTCTGTGATAATAGTTCAAGTGTAAAGAGACTATAAAAGTGAAAAATATTGTTCGAAACAAAAGGACCATTTTTGAGGTTAGCCGGCCGCGTGCGAAGTGCGAAAAGACCAAGACAAGATGGACCAAGAACAAGTGAAGATAGGAAAGCTTCTGAAAGCAGAAGAATGGAATCTATGGAAATTCCAAATTAAAATACTGCTGATGGCTAATGAAGCCTGGGAGGTAGTAGTGGGAATTGCTGAAAAACCGACTGAGCCTGGAGCAGCAGCTACGCAGGATATCAGGGAAAAGTACATCAAGGACTTGAAGAATTGGACTAAACTTGATGGTAAAGGACAAAAAGTAATTGTCTTGAACGTAGGTGAGCAACCAATGCTATATCTAATTAACTGTTCATCGTCGCATGAGATGTGGACCAAGCTGCATGAGGTATATGAAAACAAAACGCAGACAAGTATACACCTTATACAGCAAAAATGGTTCAGTCTAGCTAAAGAGCCTAAAGACGACATTTCAACTCACATAGCAACAATCATGGACCTGCGCTGTAAATTGCAGTCAGTAGGTGAGAAAGTATCGGATAGCATGGTAATAACAAAAATACTGATGACCCTACCGCAGGAATACAACCACTTTTTGGCTGCGTGGGAATCAACTGTAGAAGCCGAAAGAACAATTGAAAAACTAACCTCAAGACTAGCGATAGAAGAAATAAGGTCAAGCTCGCACGAAGAACAAAACAGTGCTTTATTTGCTAAAAACAATTTTCAGAAACAAAAGCGCGGTGATGGAAGAAAAGGAACGGCCAAAAAACCAGGCGTATGCAACAAATGCGGCAAGCCAGGACATTGGAAAGACGAGTGCTGGTACAACCTGCCAGAGGATCAGAGACCAGCATGGTTGAGATCAAAAAAGGAAAACCAATCAAGAGGAGACGCACTAGTGGGACTCGAGACAGTGGTCTTACCGGCGCAAGGCATTGAAGATCTAAAGGATACTTGGATATTCGACTCCGGTGCAAGTAACCACATGACGGGACGAAAGGAATGGCTTGCTGACTATGAAGAATTGGGAAAACAAATAGAAGTCAAAACTGGAAATGGAGAAACGATACATGCAGTAGGTAGAGGAATTGTAGACATACAAGCGTTCGATGGCGAACAATGGAAACAAAGGTATCTATCAAATGTGCTGTACGTACCAAAACTAGAATTTAACTTATTCTCGATGAGTGCCTCACTAGACAAAGGCCTCAAAATGAAATCTGATGACAATAAATGTACCTTGATGAAAGGGAAAGAAATAATGGCAATAGGTTCTCGGATGGGAAAACTTTTTAAAATGGAAGTTTCAGTAATTCGACCTAAACTAACCCTTCTCAGCCAGGAAGTCACAGATGAAAGAAAAGTTAAGGGTGAATTGCAAGTATGGCATGAAAGACTTGCTCATCAAAACTACCCGCATGTAAGGAAAGTGCTGGGAGATCATGGAATAGCAGTGAAAGAGAAAGGAGATCCCTTTTGCGACGGATGCGCACTAGGAAAACTACACAAGCAGCCCTTCAAAGAAAGCAAAAGTTTTTCGAAGAAAATTGGGGAGTTGGTTCACTCAGACTTGTGCGGACCAATGGAGGAGGACTCGCTTGGAGGATCAAGATATTTTCTCTTATTCAAAGACGACTATTCAAACTTCAGAAAAATGTATTTTTTGAAGAAGAAAACTGAAGTTCTTGGGTGCCTAGAGAACTTCATACAAAGAATGAAAAAGGAAACAAATTGTGAACTAAACACATTGAGAACGGACAACGGATTGGAGTACGTCAACAAAGATGTAACAAATCTATTAAATCGAGAAGGTATCAAACACGAAAGAACGGTAGCGTACTGCCCACAACAAAACGGAAGAGCAGAACGAGAGAATAGGACGCTGGTCGAAGCAGCCAGGACGATGCTATTAGGTAGAGATCTACCGAAATCACTATGGGCAGAGGCTGTGAACGCAGCGGCTTTTGTGCTCAACAGGACAGGGGATAGCAGGGAACAGAAGAAAACTGCATATGAATTGTGGTTCGGAAAAAGGATAAACCTCAAGTTCTTAAAGATATTTGGAACACAAGTCTACGCACACATTCCGAAGCAGATGAGGAAGAAATGGGAAGCTAAAGCGAAGCCAGGAATATTTGTGGGTTAATTGGAATCACTCTTTGGACGTCTAGAGATTGGGAAACAAATCGTTGGAGCAGCAAATCTTGAAAACATACATCATAATTACACTGAGGTTCCCAAAAAATATCTGTCGAGTTCTTTTGAGCATCACCTGATCAATTTCCAAACTGCTCTGAAGTTTAAGATGCACAGTTCACGGCAGCAGCGGTCTTCTGATTTCCAGACCCAAATGTGCTCCATTAGAATGACAAGTGATTCAATACGAAAATACTCCAAGCAGCTGTGACTTTTCGGTGTACAACTTGGAGGAAATTCCTTACAAGCTCTCTGAAAGATTGCAATTGAGGTTTTCAAAGCTTTGTATTTCTTCGAGACTTTTAGAAATCTTCACAAGATCTTCGAATCCTAGTTTCAGAGAGTTTCTTCTAGTTTCACTTTCCAAGTCCGATGTGATGTTTTCAAAGTCCCCTTGCCTTTAGGAGTTGAGGTTTACACAGCAGCAGTTTCATTCCTTCCAAAACGCGGAATGCGTTTGGAATGTTTGTAGAAGAAAAGCAGTCTACTAGCTTTCAATATCCGTTGGTTCGTATATTCTCAGTTGGAAAGTATTTGTCTACAAGAGTTGCGGTGACGCTCTTCCAAATTTCACTATCAGTCGGTTTGCATTTCTTCTTTCAAAGAAATAGATTGTGGAATCGGCAGTTCAGGTTTTCGAAGCAGCAGTTTCAAGTTATCAAAGAAGGAGAGTATCTTTTCAAAATTTGAGTGGAAGAAGCAGTTCAGGTAGTTGTACTTCCAGTTCTTGTCAGATTCCAAGTTGCAGGATTTCGTTCCAAAGTTTGTCATAGACAAGCAGTGTAGTTTTCAAAAGTCCAAGTACCGGTGCAGGATCCAAGTCGAGAGAATTCTACAAGTTATCGTAGGATTGGCGATTGAGCATTTCAGTGTGGCGGTTTTGAGTTTTCAAAGAGAGAGTATCTTTTCAAAGTTTGAGCGGAAGAAGCAGTTCAGGTATTCGTACTTCCAGTTCAGTCGTAGATTTCAAATTGCAGGATATTATCTCACAGTTGTTCAAAGACAAGCAGTGTAGTTTTCAAGAGTCCAAGTACCAGAGTAGGATCCAAGCTGAGAGAATTCTACAAGTTGTCGTAGGATTGGCGATTGAGGATTTCAGTGTGGCGGTTTTGAGTTTTTAAAGAGGGAGAGTATCTTTTCAAAGTTTGAGCGGAAGAAGCAGTTCAGGTATTCGTACTTCCAGTTCTTGTTAGATTTCAAATTGCAGGATGTTATCTCACAGTTGTTCAAAGACAAGCAGTGTAGTTTTCAAGAGTCCAAGTACCAGAGTAGGATCCAAGCTGAGAGAATTCTACAAGTTGTCGTAGGATTGGCGATTGAGGATTTCAGTGTGGCGGTTTTGAGTTTTTAAAGAGGGAGTATCTTTTCAAAGTTTGAGCGGAAGAAGCAGTTCAGGTATTCGTACTTCCAGTTCTTGTTAGATTTCAAATTGCAGGATATTGTCTCACAGTTGTTCAAAGACAAGCAGTGTAGTTTTCAAGAGTCCAAGTACCAGAGTAGGATCCAAGCTGAGAGAATTCTACAAGTTGTCGTAGGATTGGCGATTGAGGATTTCAGTGTGGCGGTTTTGAGTTTTTAAAGAGGGAGAGTATCTTTTCAAAGTTTGAGCGGAAGAAGCAGTTCAGGTATTCGTACTTCCAGTTCAGTCGTAGATTTCAAGTTGCAGGATATCATTCCAAAGTTTATCATAGACAAGCAGTGTAGTTTTCAAGAGTTTAAGTACCAGAGTAGGATCCAAGCTGAGAGAATTCTACAAGTTGTCGTTAGATTGGCGGTTGAGGATTTCAGAGTAGCCATCACCCACTCTGTCTTTTCCGCAACGGAATAAATAATATTGGGCATAGTTTACAACAATGTCTCCAAACGCACCATCTAATCACACACTACTTATCCTACACAAGCTTACTACACTGAGTGTCCTATTGTTAATCTAATGCCTACACGTAATCAGACTGAAATTTTTTTATAAAATCTACAATAAATGATACTACTTATAAAATAACTCAATCGCAATTGCAGTGTTCCAACTTTTCAAAGTCCCGTCTACAAAATTGTTCAAATCTTCTAATTAAGTCCTCAAATCAACAAAAAACACTCACCAACTGTCAAAGATCGCTCAAAATACTCAACACGTGACACTGAAAACTACTCAAATCAACCACGAAAATTCAAATCTGATTGTTTTGACCTCTTTTTTACCCAGCACCTCCCACATCTCGGCAATTTCACAGTATTAAGGCGATAGTCCTTAGTAGATTTCAGTAGCTTTCAGTGTCACGTGTTGAGTATTTTTAGCGATTTGTGATTTTTGTTGTGAGTAGAGGTATTTTTGTAGAGTTTTTGGTAGTGTTGGAGATTAGTGTGTTTTTTGCTGATTTGAGGACTCAATTAGGAGATTTGAACATTTGAACAACTTTGAAAAGTTGGAACACTTTAAGTGCGATTGAGTTATTTTATAAGTAGTATCATTTATTGTGGATTTAAAAAAAACATTTCAGTGTGATTAAGTATAGGCATTAGATTAACGATAGGACACTCAGTGCAATTAGCTTGTGTAGGATAAGTAGTGTGTGATTGGATTGTGTGTTTGGAGACATTGTTGTCAACCATGCCCAATATCATTTATTCCGTTGCGGAGAGGATTGAGTGGGTGATGGCCTGGATGACAGGGCTAAGTTACAGGCATGTGAGGGACTACTTTGCAGCAGAACATGCCGATAGGCCCATTCCGTCTAAGACAACTATTCAAAATACAGTGGATAAGTTTGTACAGACGGGTGTCCTAGACCCGAGATTGAACAAAGTTCAGTATCCTCGAAGGCGATTGAGCGAGGATACTGTCTTTCATATCTGCCAGGCAGTGACGGAGAGCATGAATACGCCTTGTCGGCAAATAGCTCAGGAGCTGGGTTTGGCGATGTCCACCATAAGGAAGGTGCTGAAAGAGCAGAAGTTCAAGTGCTACAAGTTCCAGGAACACCAAGAACTTCTAGAGCGGGACAACTTTGCACGCATGCAATTTTGTGAGACCATGACCGAAGTCATGAATGCCGATGAGCAGCTGATCGAGCACATATGCTTCAGTGACGAATGCACAATACAACTGGTAGGAGCACCGAATCGCCAGAATTCGAGGTGGTGGTCGAGGGAGAATCCCCATATCCTCATCGAGACTGGAACGCAGTACCAGCGAAAGGTAAATGTATGGGTCGGGATGGTGAGAGACCAAATCGTAGGGTCATTTTTCATTGATGGCAACCTCAACGGAGAAACGTACTTGGCGCTACTGAGGGAGCACATTGTTCCAGCCATAAGAGCCATCGAGGGAAATGTAAGTATATTACAATGATAACAAAGCAACGTATCGACACTAGAATAGGTAACATTGAACTACTTTATCATTTCAAAGAGAACGTTTTTATTGCTTCAACATAATCAACTACTAAAGCAGAGTAAAACGAACTGGAATATATTTTATCCAAACAGAAAATTTTAGTTATTCACTAAGAACCTATTTAGCAGACATAGAAATGGTACTAAAAATTTTCGTCTCATGTGACTAGGGCCATGCGATTTGGTTTCAACAAGATAGGGCACCACCCCACAACGCTGCGGTGGTGAGAAATTACCTGAATGAACAATTTCCAGAACGATGGATTGGAAGGCAGGGTCCGGTGCCCTGGCCTCCACGATCACCGGATCTCAATCCACTGGATTTTTCGTTCTGGGCACTTCTGCGCCATAGGCTTTATTCTGCGGGAGAGACCATCCGTGACGTTGCTGCTGCTCAACGCAAAATAATCGACATAGCGCAGGACATAGAGCCAGATTTGGTCCGCAATATTACACGTGCTTTTTATGATCGTTTGGGCTACTGTTTAGCAGCTGAAGGTGGCCACTTCGAGCAACTCTTGGGAGGACGTGAGTAATGCCGGATCGTATTGAACAAAGCGACCGAGCAGGAATGAGGATATGTCTGCATGCGCCATATCGAACCCTTCATAACTGTAATGAATATCTTGATGATATTGGATATAATATCCTGCAACTTGAAATCTACGACTGAACTGGAAGTACGAATACCTGAACTGCTTCTTCCGCTCAAACTTTGAAAAGATACTCTCCCTCTTTGAAAACTCAAAACCGCCACACTGAAATCCTCAATCGCCAATCCTACGACAACTTGTAGAATTCTCTCAGCTTGGATCCTACTCTGGTACTTGGACTCTTGAAAACTACACTGCTTGTCTTTGAACAACTGTGAGATAACATCCTGCAATTTGAAATCTAACAAGAACTGGAAGTACGAATACCTGAACTGCTTCTTCCGCTCAAACTTTGAAAAGATACTCTCCCTCTTTAAAAACTCAAAACCGCCACACTGAAATCCTCAATCGCCAATCCTACGACAACTTGTAGAATTCTCTCAGCTTGGATCCTACTCTGGTACTTGGACTCTTGAAAACTACACTGCTTGTCTTTGAACAACTGTGAGATAACATCCTGCAATTTGAAATCTAACAAGAACTGGAAGTACGAATACCTGAACTGCTTCTTCCGCTCAAACTTTGAAAAGATACTCCCTCTTTAAAAACTCAAAACCGCCACACTGAAATCCTCAATCGCCAATCCTACGACAACTTGTAGAATTCTCTCAGCTTGGATCCTACTCTGGTACTTGGACTCTTGAAAACTACACTGCTTGTCTTTGAACAACTGTGAGATAATATCCTGCAATTTGAAATCTACGACTGAACTGGAAGTACGAATACCTGAACTGCTTCTTCCGCTCAAACTTTGAAAAGATACTCTCCCTCTTTGAAAACTCAAAACCGCCACACTGAAATCCTCAATCGCCAATCCTACGACAACTTGTAGAATTCTCTCAGCTTGGATCCTACTCTGGTACTTGGACTCTTGAAAACTACACTGCTTGTCTTTGAACAACTGTGAGATAACATCCTGCAATTTGAAATCTAACAAGAACTGGAAGTACGAATACCTGAACTGCTTCTTCCGCTCAAACTTTGAAAAGATACTCTCCCTCTTTAAAAACTCAAAACCGCCACACTGAAATCCTCAATCGCCAATCCTACGACAACTTGTAGAATTCTCTCAGCTTGGATCCTACTCTGGTACTTGGACTCTTGAAAACTACACTGCTTGTCTTTGAACAACTGTGAGATAATATCCTGCAATTTGAAATCTACGACTGAACTGGAAGTACGAATACCTGAACTGCTTCTTCCGCTCAAACTTTGAAAAGATACTCTCTCTTTGAAAACTCAAAACCGCCACACTGAAATGCTCAATCGCCAATCCTACGATAACTTGTAGAATTCTCTCGACTTGGATCCTGCACCGGTACTTGGACTTTTGAAAACTACACTGCTTGTCTATGACAAACTTTGGAACGAAATCCTGCAACTTGGAATCTGACAAGAACTGGAAGTACAACTACCTGAACTGCTTCTTCCACTCAAATTTTGAAAAGATACTCTCCTTCTTTGATAACTTGAAACTGCTGCTTCGAAAACCTGAACTGCCGATTCCACAATCTATTTCTTTGAAAGAAGAAATGCAAACCGACTGATAGTGAAATTTGGAAGAGCGTCACCGCAACTCTTGTAGACAAATACTTTCCAACTGAGAATATACGAACCAACGGATATTGAAAGCTAGTAGACTGCTTTTCTTCTACAAACATTCCAAACGCATTCCGCGTTTTGGAAGGAATGAAACTGCTGCTGTGTAAACCTCAACTCCTAAAGGCAAGGGGACTTTGAAAACATCACATCGGACTTGGAAAGTGAAACTAGAAGAAACTCTCTGAAACTAGGATTCGAAGATCTTGTGAAGATTTCTAAAAGTCTCGAAGAAATACAAAGCTTTGAAAACCTCAATTGCAATCTTTCAGAGAGCTTGTAAGGAATTTCCTCCAAGTTGTACACCGAAAAGTCACAGCTGCTTGGAGTATTTTCGTATTGAATCACTTGTCATTCTAATGGAGCACATTTGGGTCTGGAAATCAGAAGACCGCTGCTGCCGTGAACTGTGCATCTTAAACTTCAGAGCAGTTTGGAAATTGATCAGGTGATGCTCAAAAGAACTCGACAGATATTTTTTGGGAACCTCAGTGTAATTATGATGTATGTTTTCAAGATTTGCTGCTCCAACGATTTGTTTCCCAATCTCTAGACGTCCAAAGAGTGATTTTAATTGACTCCAAGACTCCAACGTCAGTGGCGCTTCAAACCGACCAACATGCTTCTCAAAAACTGGATTGCAAGGTAATTTGCATCTTGCAGATTCAAAACGTCTTCTTCCATAATTGTGTAACTTTGTTCCCTGGTTCCAGAAGCTGTCATCCGATGTTCAGGGAGACATGTTTATTTTTTAACAACAAATTATTTTGCAGCGGTATGAATACCATTTATTTAATGTTCTTGAAATTTTTTTTTTACGAGTTTTCGCGTCAAAAGGTACAATTTTTTCAATAACAATTTTTGCATAATTTCTTCAGGTTTGTCCCACGAATACCGTTCTTGGCTTGGATTTGGTCATCTTCCAGGTAACTCTTCGCCGAGTTTCTAAAAGAGCTATCACAATCACTGGTAGTTCACGGAACATTGCTGTAATCTTTATCTTCACAAATGCGATGCGAGGGAAGCAACATTGGGTCCATCGCCGATCCTTTCCATTCCCTTTTGATAACCTGTATTATTTTGTTTCAGATAATGAAATGAGGTCGGCGAGATGGAACAATTTTATGCTGTGGTTTTTCTTACCGCCATCATTGATTCATCATTGTACGAGTCTTTGAATTCAACAAAATTGGAGTTTCATAATTTTTTCGTTGCCAATGCTGGTAGTCAATTGAAAATAACATACTTGTTGATTTTATTGACTTGATAAAATTGATGAACACATAATAAAGTGGATGTTTCGTACCTTGGTCAGAAATGCTATTGATTTATCCTAATTGAAAGACCCCGTTTTTGTGTCGTGCTTCTGGGTTGATCCAATTCAACTTATTGAAATAATACTTAATAGAATCCGTATCATCCTCATGCAAATTCATCTTCACCTGAATTATGGTAGAACAATTTGTCACACTTACCTGCTCCGATTTACTTGATTATAATTTTTCGCGGCGCGCTTAGAGGATTCTTTCGACCAAATCACCGTTTACGGTATATCGAATTATCAATTACGAATTTTCTTATTAACGTTGAATAATTTTCGCATTTAAATAGTTTCAGTGGTTCGACATTGTTTGTAATGAATCCGACTTAACCTTTCCACAGTAGTCCGACGCTGGCTTGTTAGCTTGACAGCCAGCTAACGAGAAATGCCCCGCGACGTGGCAGCACTTGCTTGAGGGGCCCCGCTAGGCACCCAAATTTCAGGCTTTTAAACATGCTCCTGGCTGTGACGTCAGCGAAACTCACGCTCATGAATTTTGTGTGTATCAGTGCTTGTGATGCGGGACGCGAACAGTTAGGCTCTATGTGGAGTGGCCAGTTTCCACCAATTCTCTCTGTATATTCTTCCTACGACAAATTTACAGACAGACATTTAAAGATCGTGAAAATCGTTCTTGCTATGGACCCAAGCCCGAACGAAATGGGAGGATGGCTGCATCAGCTGAGTGTGCAAAAGGAACTGGCTGATTGAAGTGATATTGAAGTAATTAGTTGCTACACTTAACTCATACTCTAAAGACATGCATGGCAATATGATACGCATAGGTCATCCCAGAAAAAATAAATAGGTACAAACACTAGGGAATAGAATTAAAGAATCTATATAACAGGCAACCGAAGATTTTTCCATCTAATTATATCGTGAAAATAATTAGATGGATAAACGGTCGATGCGATGCAACTATAACGCCTGCATGTTTGTAACTCCGCCATTGCCGGTCCCAAGCCCGGATGAGAAAGGAGGAGGGCTGCATGCAGGGTTATAGGTGCTTAAATACAATACAGGTAGGACGTACCCAAGTGGAACAAAACAATTATCCAGATAATCATCAGCATCATACAAAAAGGCATGAAATCCCCCCAAAAGGCACCTACGGTGCAAAAACATTCGCCAAGTACCCCGTGTGGAAATTCAATCTGGGGGCTGCACGGTCGTCAGCCAGCTCCCCCATTTACTGACTGGGGGCCGATTGGGCAGGCTGCTCAGCGCCCGGCAAGGCATTTAACGCTGAGCTGAATAGCTCAAATTTGGGCAGGCTAGCCAGGCCCCATCCAGTTTTCCCGACTTACGCGGGAAATAATATGGTGCAGGCTGGTTAGCGCCCAACTTGGCTACAGCCAGCCATTCAGTGCCCAGCCTAAATGCGCTGAGCTGGGCAGCGCTGAATCTCGCTATGGCCTGCTGTACCGCCCTTGGCTATGGTCGCAGCTAGCTAATAACTCAGTGTTCATAAAGCAATCAAGAAATGCACCATAGGTTCTGGGATTAAAATAATTTATTATTAAACAAACAGTTTCTCAAACTGCATCCTTCTGCTCGTCGCCTCGACCAGTGGCTTTCGGTCTGCGGTGGTCACGATGACCGTCCCAATCACGGGCATTGCTTAGGACCTAACCGAGTTTCTCGAAAAATAATTTTTCGGTTACATTGCCCATAGCACCATCATTATCAGATTTCATTCTGATCGATTCTAAAATCATAAATAGACTTTTCGTTGAATAACAAAATGAGGAAAATTGATATTCACTTGCAGACATAACATTTTCCAAGTGATATTTACCTGCCAAACAATCGCAGAATGCCGTCCCCTTGAAAGTTTTCTTCTCGCCGGTGGACTTAGCGGCCGTAAAGGCTATAGCCAAATTTCGGGACAGGAATCTCTTGAGCGTGTTAGCGAGGTTTCTCGCTAGTGTGTTTGAGCTGTCCACACTGAACATCAGTGATAATACCTGGAAAGTACGATTTGTGATTGTTCATATTTAGGCAATAATGACTACAAATAATAAATTATTTCAAAATGATGCTCACTAAATCTTTTCGAAATCCCTCGTCGTCTTTTATTTCATTTTCGACGAGATTAAAGTCGTCTATCGTTGCAAGTGGAGGACTCAAATTGTACGTTTCGCGGAAACTTGGATTTGCTGCCCCGGGAACCTTCCGCAAAACTTCTTTTAAAATGTTTTTTATTTCTGCCACGTCATTTTTGATGGTAGTGATATCTAATTTGAGCCCTTTTATATCCTGTTGGATAATTGTCATGCCGTTTTGCATTTGTTCTGTTGCGACACGCATTTGTTCTGTTAACAAGCAACAAACGACACGGTCATATATTTTTGATGATCTATAGGGGAAAAAACAAAAAATCCAAGGTCAAAAGAACTTTAGGGTATTACCATTGAGGTCAGACGGGGTTGACACTGATTTCATCAATACGGATGGTCTTTCATCCTGTGTTTTACTATTTTGTAGGTTCGTTGATGAACGAGCTGTAAAAAAAGCACAATTTTTATAAGAAAAAATTTGAAAAGATTTTTCCTCTATGCTGCTACGTTTCATAATGACTCACCTGAAGTTTTTGATTTTTTTGATTTTGTTGTTTCTACGATAACATGACGTTTGGGACGTTTTTTACTCAACAGCTCATTACTGACTTGAGTAATCGCAGCACAAGACTTGCGTTTTTTCGTAGCGTTTGAGAGGTTCTCGGTGTTTCTTAACTTGCCTTTTCCTTTTTTTTAATTGTAAATTTTCCTTTTCATCGGTTTCGGAACTTTCAGAGCTGTCTTTCGTATACTTGGTGAATGATGTTTCGTCAGAAGAATTCATACTTGCTGGAATTCAAATATTACATGCATTAGTAAGCACAATTGTTGACCAAGATCAGGGAGTATTTGAATATAAAGGCGAAGTGCCACAAGAAATTTGTGATAGTGCAATGAGCAAAAATCAAATAATCCTGTTTTTTCAAAATATATACCCCAACTCACTCTCTTAGCTATGCAAACAATCTAATCCATACTTTGTACAAGATACTATGACAAAAACACATCAGCGCAGTCGTTGAATTTTTCCTAAAGGTTCCATTCAAATTTTGCTAATTGTACAATCGCTTGTTTCGTTTTGATGAACAAATTTCCTTCGTTGCAAATGAAAATAGCTGCCTGAATTTATCAAAGAATTTGGAAGACCTTTTGATCTCTCAATCTGATAGTTCTTTCGACTGACTACTCACGTTCAGATTCAGACTGCGCTTTTACAAAGTCTGCGTCGCTAGCAGAACTGATCGCTGGCACTTCCATTAGAGTTCTCACACGGGTTTCATCTCTGTTAATCTTTTTGAGCTTGAAAATTCTCGTTAGATGTTCGTTTTGTTCTTCAAAATTTAAATCCGAGTCCGTAGTATAAACATATTTTTGGTTTTTCAACACTTCCAGCCGCAGCATTGCCTCCTTGTATGTTTCTAAGGAATAAACGCAGCAAATAAACAACCGTGCGTTATGACAGCAAACTTTTAACTAAATCTGAGCTGTCTTATAAGTGGTTTAAAATTTTCACAATCAGCTAATAACTAATACTTTTATATCAACTTATCACTCTTATTTTAAACTCACTTGCATGGCCTCGCAGCTCCACTGTATAAATTGGCCAGTCAGCATCAGCATCTTCTTGATTTTCAACCATTCTGTTGAGCAGGGCCGTTTTAACTTTAGTATAGGGAGGAGGCATGAATTTTGCCAGACATTTCTTCCGTTCAGTATCATAATCGAGCCAACTGAGGGGCACACAATCTATATCGGTGCTAGTTTTCGAAGATCCATCTGAAGTGAATGCCACCAACTGAAACGGCTCCATTTCCATGTCTGTCGTCTATAAACATGAAAATATTCATCAATATTTTGCATTAAGCAGACAACTTGACGAAAGTGGAATAAAACCAAGGGTTTTATTATATTATCTAAACTATTTATATTCGCCTATGAGAGCTACTGAAATTTTTAAAACTACATCACCGTCCAAAAAACCGAGTTCTATTTCGATATCAACACCTGTTTTGATACTTTAGATCAGTGTTGATTAAACTTTTCCGAAAAGACTCCTCTTCCGACTTCTGGTACAGGCTGAAGCTTATGAGCCGTTGTCTCGTTGAATAATGCCTAGAAAGTGAGATTATGTTATCTAAACAATTCATATGTGCTGCAAATGACTTTGTAGAAAAAAAATGAATTTGAATAATATCCATTTTTATGGTATTCTTTCGAATAAGCGTCGATTGAATTTCTCCACGTGCACAACTTTCTGAAGATGCGGCTGCAGGCCGAAAGTGAGGTTATGTTACTTGAACAATTCAATAAGGCGAGAAAAATTTTGTAAGTACTATAATAATAGTTATGATTTGAATGTTATTTACCTTTATAGATATTTTTCCAAGTGAGCTTTCCTAAACGTTCACAACTTTTTCGGAAAATTTTGAGCGATAATCACAGCGAGCGATGAATGGGTGATGCAACGGCACGCAACGGACTGTCGTGAAAAGTGGCTGACTTTGCCAGACTTTCCACATACCGTTCTAAAACATGGCCACCGATCGCCCAAGGCCACGAACTTTTACAGCTGATAATATCTGCACCGAAGACGAACGTTATATTCTTCGAAAACCTTGCACAGTTAAAATCCTTTAGTCAACGCACAGAGTATCACAAAGTAGAATCTGTACCGTATATAAATCATGACCTCCCAAAGAAAACAAGAGTTAACGCGGCGCCGTGTACGAAAACATAGAGCAATCCAACAACAATTGGATGCTGATCGTCTCAACTGTCTCGACTTGGCGAGAAGGGAAACACAAGAGGTTGTTGAACCGGCAAGTATGTATGACATAATTATCTAATGCTGTACCTACTCTTAATTTTCGCACTTTCGAATAAATCATCCCAGTTTGATATCATATTAGGTCGTCCCATAAATTATTTCTGCGCCACGCTATGTATGACGTACCTCGATCCGGCTATGTTTGTAAACATACAGGCTTATCTTTGATCCGTTCACGACATCGATTTCAGTCGTCTCCCAGCTTTTACTGAGTACGTTTCATATACATATGGGTCATTCCATGTCAAATCGACAAATAGTTGGACGCGACCCCCACCGATTCGGAAGTTTTTTGGTGGAGAGTTTTATCTCATCATAAAACGAAGTTCTGCCAAAGGAAAAAATTTTTCGTACGAGATATTCAATATCAAAAATTTCACTGTTTTTCCGATTTTATGAGTTTAGTTATTTAATATTTCAGAAACTATTGAATATTAAAAAAAAAACTCTGGTACATTTTCAGAGGACACTTAGAGGGATGGGAAAATTTTTTTGAAAATGATCAAAATTAAAAAATTTTGAATTTTTCAAAATCGTGAAAAGTACCCATCGCGGAAAAATTTTGGCCTGAAAATTTTTTATATTATACCTCTAACATATCTAAAGAAATTCTGAAATTTTTAGAGGGGTGTTCTTTTTCGTTTCATAGATATGAATTTTTGAATTTTGGCAAAATAATTTTTTTTCATTTTTATAACTTTTTTTTTGTTAAATATCATTATTCTGCTACATGATTACTAAAATTTGAGGTCTAAAATATTTTTCTTATGTTAATGGGATGTAAAAACAAAAATATCTCAAAACTGTATGTAATTATCTGTTTATTTAGAAATCTATTCAACATTCAAGGCTTCCGTGATCAAATGAAAGGATTAAAAGCATAAAGGAAGTATTTGATTTTTGAGACTTCAATTCCTCTTGTCCTTTCAGAGTTCGCTGCAGTCTATTTCGTACGACGTTTTTTGGTCACTCCCTTTTCTGAGTTTGATGTCTCAGACCTTTTTCTCAATCTTAAAAGGAAGAAATGATATCAATTTTAAAATAAAAGATTAATTGCCATCAAGTAAAAAAACTCGAAATTCTGATTTTCCTACCTGGTTTTCATTGGTGATTCATCGATGATATCATAAACATCAGTGTTTTTTAAGCGAAAATCTTTTCCTTCTCGTGATGATGATAAAGTTTTCATTTTTATCACATCCCTTGAAATAGGAACAGCAGCATGACAGCTACGTATTCCTTGAATGGGTAAAGCATCTTTAAATCTTTTGCTGAGTTTTTTTTCGGCCACCTGAATTTGATTGTTGGAAACGAAACGACAATATACTCCTGGAAGATTATCTTGGCCCCATTTACACATTCCTTCAGGAGTTTGTATTTGTTGATCAGCTTCTTTTTGGAGGTTAGCTCGGGTAAGTAAACGCTTGATAAGTCCACCCAACCCATCACTTGGACCTTTTCCGTGAGAAGTTGCATGGAAATGCCATTCGGCTGGTATTTTAAAATCTTCTTCATGGTAAAGCAAGTTAACTAAATTCTACCAGTTCTTATATTGAGATGCGGCACCATCCGAAAAATAAATAATTTTTGTAATATTGGGAACCTTAATTTTAAGAAACGATGTTAATTCCTCTTGAAACCTGTAAACAGCAATAGTGTTGTGCATTAAGTTATCCGAAACTATTATCAAACTAAGAGGTATTACTTTGCTCTCATTCCCATCAACAGATTTATAATAGCAAGCAAATGGATGAATTGTTGCTTGTGTATTATTCCAATATACTCCTTGAACACTATTTTGTAGCAAGAACGAATAGTTTTCAGAAAAATCAGCAACCACAAGAACTTGTCCAACTTCAAGATTACTTTTTACGGTTTGGAAATATTCAGCTTGTAGTTTAGCAATAAAATCATGTTGCAGTACTTTTGGAATTGATTCTATAAAAAAATCAATATAATCTTCAGTTGATTTAATAATCGTATCCAAAGAACATCTATCAACTTGAGTCCACTGATTACATTTGATTTCATCTAAAAAATTATCCGCGAAAAGATTTTCCAAAATACTTCTTAATTTTATTGAGCCTGGACAATGAGTACAGGTACCAAAATAACACTCTTCTGTAGGTTCTTGGCATATAACCATTTTCATACAGTCTCGATACGACGATAATGGTTGACTATCATCTCGAAGTTGTAATTTATCAAGTTTCGCACCGTGAAATAAAAGTTTAAAATTTTCATGAATAAGACAAACACAGATAACGTGAATGCCTGATGCGCCAGCAAGAACACATTCAGCTGGTCTTAAACTAGCAAATTTTGAGAAACCTATCTTTTCAAATGGGTACTTTTCTCGAAACAGTTGATAAATTTCAGTAAGGTTACCTAAAATTAAACGTTTTTGTTTCTGTACACGTTGACCATTCTCACACACAGATTTATAATCTTTTTTGCCAGGTAATTCTCTACTGATATCTTGAATTCTGAAAAATTCTTGGGCAATTTCTTCTGTAGTCTTCAATAGTGGATGACCTTTATTGGAGTCAGGAATAAACAGAATACCATCTTGTTTTACTTTCTGTTTCACTTTTCTTACCATGTAAGAAGATGCTTTAAAGGTATTTACAATTTTTTCTATCGACCAACTCGATGGAAGAACAGATAAAAATTGTAATTTTTCACTCCATTTACTAGTATTATCAAATTTATTTTTTAATTCTTCTACTATTTCTTTTCCGGTTAGTTCTGGATCATCGTCAATCGTCGAATTACTATTATCTTTAGCTGAATCGAAAACATCTGTTACATGTTCAAAGCATGATTGTATCTTAGATTTCATGTCATGTAATTTCCTCCGAGCATAAGTTTTTGATCGATCTAAATTTTTTTTTTAATCGGAGATAAATTTAATGTTTTTGAAACAGTATTTAGCCGTTCAAAGTAAATATCTTGTGGAGTGAGAGTTTCACTATTTGAGCTATAAACTTCAGATGTTGATGTTGTAGTATTCGATAAAAACAATTTTTCAGATAAATTAGATGAAATTTTTTCCTGCATCTCAAATGAGCTTTGAATGACTACTGAGGTCTCCTTTGCGTTGACTGTAAATGTTTCAGATGAATCAAGATCGAAATTTTCTGAAATATCTTCAACCAGTTCACTTTCTTCAACTTCGACAGTTTGTTTAACTACATTTGAATCAGTTTTCTGTTTTTTTTTTAAATCACTATTGATTTTTTTTAAACAGGTTATACATAGTTTAGTGCCAGGAACAATGGAAGGCAAACTAAGCTTACTCAGATTGTAGAGCTCAAAAGAAACCACTCTTAACGATTTGAATACTTGCACCTGATGAATTTTATAAGGATCAATACAAACTCTTTGATTCAAAATGTAATGTACACGAAAATGCTTGTTATGTTTAGCACAAATGAAATTCACAACGGTACCACTTCTAGCGTTTAGAGTAATGCGGTCTTCATCTGAAAAAGACTTGCAGTCTATTAGACCATCTTCGGAGCACATTTCTTTACTAGATATACTAGATAACACTGTCTCTTCTTCTCCATAATGAATTTTAATTTTATTCTGATTATTATCTCAGAAATTCAGATTCACGAACAGACTCATTTATTTTATGTTGTTGACGATTAGATACAACAAGTTCGATCTTTAGAATAATAATAATAATAATAATAATCATAAGCAATAGGGTGCTTTAGTGAATTCTGGCATGGGCTCTATCGATAATAATGATTTCACAGATGGGAACATAGATGGCAGAGTGTGACACTTTTAACATTATTTAAGTTTTGATTTAAAGTTGAATCCATAATATATTTTGAGATATTTTTGTTTTTACATCCCATTAACATAAGAAAAATATTTGAGACCTCAAATTTTAGTAATCATGTGGTAGAATAATGATATTTAACAAAAAAAAGTTATAAAAATGAAAAAAAATTATTTTGCCAAAATTCAAAAATTCATATCTATGAAACGAAAAAGAACACCCCTCTAAAAATTTCAGAATTTCTTTAGATATGTTAGAGGTATAATATAAAAAAATTTCAGGCCAAAATTTTTCCGCGATGGGTACTTTTCACGATTTTGAAAAATTCAAAATTTTTTAATTTTGATCATTTTCAAAATTTTTTTTCCATCCCTCTAAGTGTCCTCTGAAAATGTACCAGAGTTTTTTTTTTAATATTCAATAGTTTCTGAAATATTAAATAACTAAACTCATAGAATCGGAAAAACAGTGAAATTTTTGATATTGAATATCTCGTACGAAAATTTTTTTCCTTTGGCAGGACTTCGTTTTATGATGAGACAAAACTCTCCACCAAAAATCATCCAAATCGGTGGGGGTCGCGTCCAACTATTTGTCGATTTGACATGGAATGACCCATATAATATAGTAAATTAACCTTAACAAATATCGTATATTTCGCATTAAAAAAAGGAAAGAACTTATGGGACAACCTAATATTTCGGGCTTCAAATTTTCAACAGCTGATTCATGTTACGAATTTGCAGATGTTGACAGAGAAGCAGCTTTTTGTAGCTCCGATAACAGTTATTTGCATCCACACGATGCAGAACATCCAGATATAAGTTCAGCGAATGAATTTGACCAAGATGAAGACGGACAAGAGGGTGAAGAATATCCAGAGCAAGAAGATCACGGAGAGGAAGTAGAAGATAGAGAGGTGGAACTAGAGCCATTGGTAGCACCTGATCGAGAAGAGGAAGATGAGAGAGCAGATGATGAAGTGCAGGAACTTGGAAGATGGGTAATTAAAAGTGGTGTACATTTTGTACACGTGGACAGTATGTTGGCAATTTTGAGGAAGCGACTTCTCCCTCAACTGCCCAAATCATATAAAACTTTTTTACAAACTTCAGCAGCTACCTATGACATAGAAGAGATGGAAGATGCTAATGAAGGAACCGGAATATTTGTTTATTTTGGTATCGCCAAAGGACTTAGTGCACGTGTGAATGAAGATTTACATGCAGATGGTAGAATACTTCTGCAATTTAATGTTGACGGTGTACCCCTTTTTAAATCCAGTTACGCCCAATTCTGGCCAATATTCTGTAAAGTTTTCCAGAAATCAAACATTTATCAGCCCTTTCCTGTGGCCGTATATTTTGGGCATTTATCAGCCCTTTCCTGTGGCCGTATATTTTGGTCATTTATCAGCCCTTTCCTGTGGCCGTATATTTTGGTCAATCGAAGCCCAAGAGAATGAGTGAATACTTGAGAAAGTTCATCGAGGAAATGAATGTATTATCTGCGGAAGGTCTACGTATTAATAATCAAACATTACAGATTTATATTCAATCTTTCATTTGTGATACTCCAGCACGATCAATGCTCAAATGTGTAAAAGGTCACACAGGCTTTTACTCTTGTGAAAGATGCCTCGTTCGAGGCTATAAAGTACATGGCAGTACAGTTTTTCCAGCTGTTGATAGCCCACGGAGAAGTGATCCAGCATTTCGCAGCCAAGACCAACCAGAGCATCATGATGGAATTTCGCCTTTGATCCATTTGACACCGCCAATTGATATGATCAAGAGTTTCGTACTTGATTCCATGCACCTATTTCTCGGTGTGATGAAAAAACTCCTTTTATACTGGCTGACTGGAAATCTATACATCCGGTTGGGACGTAGATATAGATTAATTCTTTCTGAGCGAATGGAATATTTGAATACTTTTATTCCTCGTGAATTCCAACGCAAACCGAGGTCGGTTAAGTACATTGCCCAATGGAAAGCAACAGAATTTAGATTCTTTTTGTTGTACTGCGGTCCCATTGTGTTGAAAGATATATTAAGTGTGAAAGTGTACAGCCATTTCTTATTATTGCACGTTGCCTATCGAATTTTGTCATCGCCGGAGTTAGCTCTCCGATAAAATGAGCAAGCAAGCCAATATCTTAAGAGTTTTTTCATGCTGCTCAAAGAATTTTATGGTAGGGAATCTCAGGTCATGAACGCACATAATCTTATCCGTGTAGCTACAGATGTAAAGGACATGAATTGTAACTTATCCATGATATCTGCTTTTCCCTTTGAGAATATGTTGGGCACTGTCATCAAAAAATCCGTCCGTACTCCGAACCGGCCTTTAGCTCAAATTGCCCGATGATTCCATGAAAGGCAAGGTATCGTGCAAAAAGCTGTACTACTACCTGAATTAGTAGTTCTCAAATGGAAAATTGATGGTGCCGAAGGCGATAGAATTTTCATCCAGAAACTCAAGTATGAAGATTTTACTTTGTCTGTTGAAAGTCCCGATAACAAAGTACAACTAGTAACCAATGAAATCCTGAATATATGTACAATGCACCATCTAATAGATGATATGAAAAATATCACGGTTGAAGGATTTTTATGGAAGATAAAGAATTCTGTTTATACGTAACCTTCTGACTCACGACTTAAAAACGACTTAAAAATTCACTTAAAAATTTGGGAGCTCACTAGTAGATTTTCCTTAGTTAAAGTTATTATTGATATTCGTTCTGTGAAACATAAGATGGTCCTCATAGCATTACCTAGGCAATCTCTATCCTGCAGTAGAAAATTCGCCATGCCGCTTCTACATACCACGTGAATTTGAAAAATACTACCCAAATATTTCGTGTTTAACATTATCTGCTGAAAATGCAAATATTTTATCACATGAAAATTGCAGCAGAAATTGTGGCTAATGATTGAATGTATAAAATGCATAGAATGTATAAACACTAAACAGTTAAATAAAAATGTTTAATACAGAAAATAATGTTGTAGCTCGCATATGACAACTGGCGTATAATATATGATCGACTGTCTATAGTTAGTACCCAGTAGCGCTAAACGGGCGCGAGTCAGTTCTACTGGTTGGGCGCTGGGCAGTTTGGCAATACAAAAACTAAGTACAGTATGAGTGTATAGCGCCCATCTGGGAGCTACCTCGTGGCGCTAAACGGGCTGAAGTCAGTTCTGCTGGTAGGGCGCTGGGCAGTTTGCCACTACAAAAACTGAGTTTAGGATAAATGTACAGCGCCCATCTGGGGGCTGCTCCGGAGCGCTGAAGTTGGGATTACTCATGTAGGGGCTGGATGGGATCTGGGCGTTCCCAGCCAAATTTCCACACGGGACATTAAAAGCCGAGTCTCTTGATCAACTGAAAATACTGCACAATATATCTTTAATTTGCCCCCCCCCCCCCCCCACAAAAAAAGCAGATCCAAATCACGGTTTTGTATACATAAATATCACTGACCTCTATAGAAATATACATTCTCCCCCCCCCCCCCCCAAAAAAAAAAAGAACAAAAAAAATAACACGAAGAAAACAAACTAAATCAACTATTGTGCCAAGTACATGGACATTTTTATCGTGCATAGACGTACTTGAGAAGACTGGAATAAACGTACAAAGAACCAGATTACCAATTGAAAGAAAAACAAAGGTTTTTCAAAAAAAGAAAAATAAGTATCAACAAAGGCGGGAATGAACATACAACAAACCAGATTACCAATTTTAAGATTGATTTGAAATATTTGTAAAAGAAAAACCAAGTAAAAAATAAAATCGTTTTATGTTGTCATTTTTTCCGAAAAAGCCCGCCAAGTACCACTACCTCCAATATTCTGTTTTCTCGATTTTCTAGAAAAAGAGACACTCAGTAAATTGAATGTGAAACCCCACGAATTGAACGACAGTGAGAAAATCAAATCAGGTCGGAATAAACACTGCCTAAAAACGTGATAAAATAAAAAGCAGAATCCAGAAAATGTAAAATTAATTGAAAATCATGAATTGGACAATTTCAAAAACCTGAAAAAAAATACAAGTATTGGACGGTGATTGACTTTAATGAAGAGGCAATCAATATATAAAATTTGAATGAACAATAATAGCGTGAATGAACTGCATATTCCCTGCTAGACGAAGCATCAAGGCACCTAACTGAAAGGTAAGACCACACCACAATTTAATTATTACAGCCAAAAAATAACAGTATCAAAGAAGTAACAAAAATGTAATTGGTTCAAACAATATTCAACACACATATTGAATTGTGAAAATTTATTAGGAACAACATGAAACAATAGTTAAGAGTGATGATAAACATAATATTGTTGTTAAGCTTGTAAATTATTCAATTGATATTATTTCAGATCGAGAAATACATATTTAGCCATGGATACAGCAATTTGATCTAATGTCATCACTGTAGACTGAAATTGAGAAAGTCAGCTGCTACTGAGGATCAGAAACCTTAACAAAAAAAGAAAACTGAGCACCGCTAACAGTGATAGAGCAAACCAACCTCCATACTGAAGCAAAGACAGAGATAGGTGGAAAAGAAGAAGGGATAGAAGTTGGAAAGAAGAGATAGATTGGTGTAATATGTGTACAGAAGCAACGATATCTTGAGCAGGGACATTCGCTCATAAGAAGAGATCAATGCATGGAACTGTAGGATAATGTTATAATTGCCATTGCAATGGACACATCACTACCCATTGTGATCGGCTGAAAAAAGAAATAGATGCACGAGATGAGATGTACTACGTAGTACAGACGATTCGAAAAGAAAAGATGTGTAAACTGTTTATCCCAACAAAGCACCATCGGTGCAAAAAACATCGCCAAGTTCATTAAATTCTTCGGGGAAAAAAGATCCAAATCAATCATTGTGCCGAGTACATGTAACTTCGTATCATGCGTACGATTACTAGAGAAGACTGGAATAAATATGTAACTAATCAAATTACCAATTGGAAGAATATAAAATTGTCAAAAAAATTAGGAAAAAAAATAAATTAAATTGAATTAAAATAATAAAGTAAAATAAGAAAATGGAGTACGTGGTCCTTGGCGGGCTAATGTCATATTGCCATACAAGAATTCTGGATTTTTTTTTTCATAAAAAGCCCGCCAAGTCCCACTACCTCCATTTTCTTATTTTACTTTATTTTTTTAATTCAATTTAATTTATTTTTTTTCTTAATTTTTTTGACAATTTTATATTCTTCCAATTAGTAATTTGGTTTGTTACATATTTATTCCAGTCTTCTCTAGTAATCCTACGCATGATACGAAGTTACATGTACTTGGCACAATGATTGATTTGGATCTTTTTTCCCCGAAGAATTTAATGAACTTGGCGATGTTTTTTGCACCGATGGTGCTTTGTTGGGATTTCACTACTTTTTGAAAGCAATTTTCTTCTCTTCTAATTATTGGAATGCACAGGAGTAAATATTAAAGATCATATCGAAACACGCCATGATTGAATGTATTTCATTTTTATTTTATTAGATAAAAATAGCCACTTTTATTCTTAGATGAAATCGCATTGTAATTATTGAATAAATAGTTACAATACATTCGTTATAAAACGGCCTGCCAAAGACGTGAAAGAAGGCGAAATAATGTAGAAGTAATTTTATATCAAGTTTGATCAATTTTATGATTCAATTTTTATTCTTTCAACAATTCAACGTTAAATTTTCTAGAAAAATATGTATTTTTCAAAAATTATTGTCAACAACTGAAACATCGTTTCTGTATAATTTTTTAGTCTGCGCACTGCGTGAAATGAAACAATTTATTTTTTCGGGACGCCAACACGTGTTATAGATCAGATTTCCTTAATCATTGTTGCGTTAAATCGACGATTAACTTATTGTTAATGATTTCGAATCTTTCGACGCTTCGATACTTGGTAATCGCATACGTATATTAAGGCTCACGTATATTCGTTATAATAGTAGTAAGAAACTTCATATATGGCATAACCTCATCTAACTGTCACCGCGGAGCTATTGAGTATATATAGTATACAAATATAACATTTGAGCAAACGGATTCAGAAGTCCCAATCAGGTGGTATGACAGCTCCAGAAAGTAAGATGACCACACAGCGCTCGAATTTGTTGGTTACGTTCGTTCAGCATCGGGATGACGGACGGGAGAATGGCGATTCGAAAAAACGGCGTCCCGCCCGCTGACGGCTGCAGGACATAGACTTAGGACACGGTAGAGACCCTTTACTGACAGAGTCTTGCCAATGTATCGGAAGGTGAACAAAAGATCGGGAGTAACAAAAATACAATTCTTTTACGGTAGTAAGGATTATAATTACGGTAGTCGGGAGCGATAGATTACTGATACACTTTACGAATCGATAATATTTTAGAACAATAATTACGAACGGGAGAATTGCGCGGTTTAACACGGAGCGCTTGTCCGTGGCTACTCTGCTTTACTGTAGCATTTTACAAATTGACCAAAAACGAAACGGGACGATAGCAAACTTATTTACAAGACCAAGATATTACTCAAAGAAATTACATATTGCATAATGCCAAATTATAATCGAAATAACCTACAGAACAACCAGATATCACCAAGGCTTACTTAACGTATTACTTAATTACTGAATTTACAAACTTACAAACTTATGCCTCGTGCAGCAAATGCACGAGAGAAACGGTAGAAGACCAAATAATTACTCAAACAAACTAATTTTACAAAACGGAACTTAATTGGCCACGAGGCTTGCCGGGAGAATTGACGGAATTGCACGACTTAACAAAATACCAAACTGAACAAAACGTAATGCGGTGGGGCTATACCCTGCACCGACTTATTAACAAACTATAACAAATTATCTGAACAGAAACACTGACCATAATGCGGTGAGGCCGTACGCTGCACCGACTTATTAACAAACTTGACAAAATACAAAATACCTAATACAATCCTCAATTCCCACTTGGCGACGTCGTAACTTTTTACAGAAGGTGGAAAACCTTACCTCATTGAAAGAGTTCGGCACCCACTGACTCTATTACTTATTACAAAATGACTTTACTTTAAATTCTACGGAATGAAGCTAAATTATCTAACGGTAGCGATAGACGATAGGTGAGAAACGGTAGGTGAAACGATAGATTCAGGAAACGGTAGAGGAAGATTTTAACGGGACAGAAAGGTGCTAACAAAAAATGCTTATAGCACAACGGTAGGCGGCAGAGTAGAAAGAATTTCTCTTCGTGTTCCTCGATCTTCTTTCTCGTCACGTGACCCATTTCCCTTTCCTAATCAGGCCAGCCTATCGTAGACAAATCGACTAGTTGGCACCTCTCCTCTGACGTCATCATCCGTGCTTCCTCCTTCGCTGCGCTTGCTATTGATTACCGTCCGGCTGGCTGTCTGCTGTCGGAGAGCCATCCAAGGCTGCGTCGACTCAGGCACTTGGAGTCCTCGTCGTCAAGAACGATGGCCTTATCCCATATCGTCTTGGGAGTCGGAGTGCAGTCCTGGGCTCACTTGTGCTTCGGCTCCTACACGCTCTCCTAGGCAGATCGTCATCTCGGGAGGTTGCTGAGGTTTACCCGGTGACGGGGAACAGCTCCGGACGGTTGATGTTTCTTCTGGTCTGGCTCCAGGCCAGTAAGTTACGGGACGGGAGGTGACACTACTCGGTCCATGCCACCCTATACGCCGTCTCCGTAGCATCCAGGTGTTGATAGCAAGGGTCTTACGCACCGATCTTCTAGCGGGAGATAACGGACAGGTCGGCCGTTGGTCCTGTACGCCAGTAGAGATTCAGGAAGTCGGGAGGCGGTAGATGTTAACAATACTATCCTCAGCTGAGTGTCCGGCTGACAGCTGGGGGTCCACATATCGGTAGCGGTGCGGTACGGATGACGTCAGCGTCTGATTCCCTAAGGAGAGGGTCCGGGAGGTGGTCATAGTCGTCCGGAGGTCCAATCCATCGGTAGCTCGTCGAAGGTTACATAAGAGAATATTCGGGAGAAACACAAAAATTAACTAAATATACGGAATATCTCTTATTTCAAATTGGCCTTGGCGTATCGTTTCGGTGTTCTGCACTTTTCGACATTATTTACTAAAAACGGGAGGAATTACGAGAAAATTGGGTGCCGTAGTAATGGGGCTGAAAACGCCACGTTACAAACTATATTATATCAAGAAAGAACGTTTTATCTGTAGAGATAAATGAGATACTGACATAGGACATTACATTATCAAAAAAAAAAAACGGTATATTTTTAAGTAAACCATGGAAAAAAGCAAAAAAACAGCAACACAAGTAGGCAATAAATGAGTATCAGTAAAAAAAAGTACGTTTAAGAGATTACATTTATGAAATTGATTTGACAAAAGTACTAGGATATTGAAGAATGTTTTAAAAATAGTACTTCATAACGAGATTGTAAATTTAAATATGCTTTATTATCAACAGTCAACAACGGAGGAAAACATCTTTCAACAAAAATAAAATACATACGAATGAATGCCGACGAAACGTCGTGATGCGCAAACGTATAATGTTAAGAGATACCGTACGCGAAACTCAAGATTTTAAATACAATAATAATGTAAATCGGAAAAAGAACATGCATATGTTACGTACGGGCGGTCGAGCGGCTAGTTCCCCGCGTAACACCACAAATAAAAACAAAGAAATTATAAAGAAAAGGAAAATACTCACCCGCTGCGGAGCGAGTCCCTTTTTGGTAGTGGATCCCCGTCTTGTCAGACCTATACAGGTCCGCACGACTATCCTCTCGGTGGAGGCTCTTTTTGTAATCTAGTTTTGGCTAAAGTGGTTCCAGGACGGATGAATATGAAATAGCAAATACTACCCAATTGCGTTTTTATTAAATAGAAAACAACGCACTACAATAATAATGCCCCTAAAATTTAAAACAGACCCAACTACAACCTACGCGACGAAGGAATCTGACTAGGAACCAAATATTCTCTATTGCAGCTACTTACAATTAGACTAAATTACTACTAACAGCGATACAATATCATTATATTTTAGTTAAAATGAAGAATAGGAATTTCGAAAAACCAAAAGCACAATACCGTGACAGCCGGATCTGGAGAGCGGCACCGCTCTCGCGATGGACCTTTGTCGTCACCCTGGGTACGGAAACGCACCACTTTCACTTGTACGGCTGATTGTTTTAATTTTAATGAGTCCTCTCGGCACGGGAAAAAAAAAGAAACTGTAACTGAGTTGAATGTATATACACTGCGCACAACAATTAAGGGATCACTCGAATTTTGTCGTAAAAAAGATCCATTTTCAAATGGGTGTAACTTCGTCGAAAATGAACGGATTTCAATGAAAAAAATTGGGATTTGAAGCTTGAAGCTTTCACTTCAAAACTGTCATCCTGATTTGTTTTTGTGCACAGTTTTTTCTGAAGTTTTGCAGCCTTGAAGCCATGGATGCAGAAATTTTTCGTTTTGCTTTTTTTTGTACCATGTGCACCGTGTGTCGGAAAAATTGCACGAGGATAGCGTCATATGGACTTTGTAGCTTAAAACTTCCCCTTCAAAATGCTTTTTTTTTCATCATCGTGCGATTTTTCGATACCGAGTAATTCGTGTTTGAACCGTTGACTGCACTTTCGTAAGTTGGTGACACTTTGACGGGTACCTCAGTGCTCGTGCGGTGATCCTATATTCATCAAAAATCTCGTGTTGCCTTCTCGAATTCTAATGACTCGCCAAAATAAATCTCGCTTACTTTACTATTGCCCAATTGTCCCCTGCCGGATAACACTTTTGACGGCCGTCTGAGATCGCGTAAACCACGTCGATTATTAAGTCACAAATCTACACACATTCACCGACTTGCGAAAATGCAGGCAACGGTTCAAACACGAATTACTCGGTATCGAAATATCGCACGATGATGAAAAAGAAAGCATTTTGAAGGGGAAGTTTCAAGCTACAAAACCCATATGACACCATCAATGTACAATGTTCTTGACACACGGTGCACATGGTACAAAAAAAAAGCAAAACGCAAAATTTCTGCATTCATGGCTTCAAAGCTGAAAAACTTCAAATAAACTGTGCAAAACAAAGAAATCAGGATGACAGTTTTGAAGTGAAAGCTTCAAGCTTCAGATCCCAATTTTTTTCATTGAAATCCGTTCATTTTCGACGAAGTTACACCCATTTGAAAATGGGTCTTTTTTACGACAAAATTTGAGTGATCCCTTAATTGTTGTGCGCAGTGTATATAACGTTCGGATTAAATTTATTAGAGTTTTGAGGATGTTTCTTTGTCACAGTTAGCACTAGCACGGTAGCTGTTTCACGAGCAGGAGTCGTCCAACTCTCGACTAATACAAACCACTCGGACCAAAACGTCAGCGCGCCTCGCGACTTAGTAAACGATTGATCCTGATTTTGATATTCGGCCCCCGATGTTGGGGTTAAAGAAAGGGAAAAACAAAAGAAAGAAAATGTGCAAGCGGTGCATCGTCCGTACACTGACCGCAGTCTTCCCGTCACCCCGGTAGCCGCTGTCCACCTATCCTATACCCTAGCGCGTGCCTACGTGATCTACCATTGTTATACTATTATCCCTATGTCGCAACTTTCGGGTATAGGATTTCAGCCATCGATTCCTTCCATTGCTCCTTATTTCTATGCAGAGGTTGATGATTCCAAGGTGGCTTTCACGTCAGCAAGATTGCAGAATTGCAGTCACCAAAAATTAATACAATAGACGAAGGTGCAATGACCGAAAATGAATACCGTAGATAGACGAAAGTGCAGTGACCGAAGATAGACAATGGGAAAAAAAAAGAAAGAAGAAACGAAAAGAATAATTTTGTACGTCGGGACGTAACACATGTGAAATGCAATGATAGAGAATTAAAAGAAAAAAAAAATTTAACGACAAACGAAAATTAAATGCGGCGCTCGCGAAGCGATACAGGATCCGCCAGCGTACCAGCGAGGCGCGGGCCCATGTGTAAGCACACTTTTTTGACCGGCTCTACCCAAGTACCTATTGACTTTAGGCCATATGTATGCGAGTACTTTTTGGTGCAGAATTTGACGCTCTTTCAGATTTTGAAGAAAAAAATATGTCATTCTATTCAAAAGAAACCAGTTGACCTCGATTTGACCCTTTTAAAGTCATTTCAAAAAAAATTGAAGATAGCCAAGTTTTTTCCCCTTCAAAACCCTACAACGTTTGTATGAAAAGTTTTTTCGTATGACCTCATCCTTTCGAGTAATCGAAATGGTTCACTTAGAATGTGACACCCTGTATATAACCTACATTCTTGTTCAGTATGACGAACTCTACGACATACTAAAATTTCGAGGGAATCGGAGGTGTGGCCGTTCAACTATACAATTATATACCTTTTTTTGTCACACGACCGAAAATGTAAGTCAAATTTCATCTAGATTACTCGCTCAATATTTCACTACTAGTCTCCGCGTCGTTTTCCACCAAATCGCTACGAATGGCTCGAGTATGTTTTAAAACAACGTCACAAGTTCTGAATATTATCATATGAAGGGAAAACCATAATCACAGGACTCAACATTACCATCAATGTCTTGCCACACAAGTGGTAGGTTGCGGTAATTAACGATGTTTTCTGCAATAAGTTCAATTCTGTATCAAACAAAACAAAAATTATTTCTTACATCAAAACATATTGTCCTGCACAAGAATATGCTAGGTTTTCTCACATTCCCTTGCCTCAGGTAGTATTATACCATCCATTTCTGCAAATACTGAATATAATAGAACGTTGCTGTGGGTCGAATCCCTCAAAAATCGAGCGAGAGAACAACAGTGAGCTAGACAATACGAAGAAAAACTTCGTTTTGGGGAATTTCCAGGAAGGCTGAGTGCACGTGCATGACCCTCTCGAGCCCCTTTATGTGCAGGTATAACGCCGGGCAGGCCTACAGACCATCAGTATTGTGTGAGCATTCGTAGACTGCAGTCAGTTGTCGACGTTCAGTAAGCATTTCCAGTATAACTTAGTCGATAAACTGTGGTTTTGGTGAATAAAAATAAAAAATCCGCCTATCCAGATATCCGCATAGTGCTAGTAAGTAAAAATATTTTCACATTTCCATAATATTCCATTATAATATTGAGTCCAATAAATTCCGTTCTCAATTTTTACTTTTGCAAGTTTTCATATTGCCATTGTTATTTACTTTGTGAATATTAAATTAAAATTCGTTTATAGATTAAAATTCGGCAGTAGATCGCGGCATGGGACGATGGCTACCGATTATCGTCTAATCTGTCACAGAGCTTTGGATGAATACGAAATCAGAACTTTCAAGCAGAGAAGTATCAAAACTCTGATAAATGCGAGCTCAGAGAGGCAATACAATAAACTTAAAAAGTTGAAAGACAAAAACAGTCTCAGTGTTCGAATTCGGTGTTATAATAATTACGCGTTAGTCAATCCGCCGTAAAAATATATTGCCAGCAAAGGGATTCGTCGTCATTACCCACAACAACGCGTTTTAAACTTTCCAGAGACTCCAATTTCGAAGAGAATTGTTTAATCTGCGGCAAAGATGCGTCCACAACCTTTTCAAAAATTAATAAAAAAAAAAAAATGTATCAAAACGAGAAAAATAATAAAAAACAAAACAGACTATTCTGAAAAAGTCAATCGAACGCGCGGACATATGAGACAATGAAGTTTTCGACCTCATATTTTTGACACACAATTCAATCGATGCCAAACCGCAGTATCATAATGCGGGCTGCGCTAGCTACATACGTTCAGGGTCATCGAAAGAAAATTCCGCGGATGAGACTCCTCACTACGTTGCTGAGTTAATGGAAAACTACGTCGACAATCATCCAGAAAAACGTTACTTCTCCCCGCGTAAAGTGACCGAAAATTACAAAGGAACAGTTCCGAATAACCAATGGCTTAAGCAAAAAATGTACGAAAGCCTAGGCAATGACATCAGCATTACATTCAACCCTGGTGCTGACCCGATTAACTATCATATACAATACACAGGTCACAAAATTTTATTGAAGCACTTTCAAGAAGCTGAAGACGACGAACCACGTCGCGCATGGTCGTAAATGCGGCGACAAAATTTATAACAGAAGATATTCGTGCGAAAGAGTACGATACTGATCTCCGTGTTACGGCCCAATAACATGCAGTAGCGCTCGCTCTCAGATTAATCAGACAACGACACATAATTACTATCAAGACCTTATAATTCTCCTTACTTATATTATTCCAGTTATATTACGGTTGTTCAAAAATACCCTGGTATAAGCAGAACTCATCGAGTAGTCCAAAAGACCCAAAATCCCATAACATATATAGTGTCCACGGTCCAGCGCAGATATATGCCGATAAGATATTCACCATAGGCGGTGAATAGTGAATAGATGCAACTGCACGTGCAACTCCTGGAAATAGCTGATACGCCTAGAATACCAAGAAAAACTATTAAAAAAACATATAGCAAATCCTAAAAAACCCGTGAATCAAAATCAAGTTCAAAAAATGGAAAACACGGAACACCAGCATCTTAGAAAACTCCCGCCAACGCTCGGGTATGAGGGACCACTCTTCTGCCCTCGCGTTGTCCCAATCGCAGAATCACTACAGCAGAGCATCTTTTCCCAAAACCCAAAACAACCATTAGCAAAACACCGCGCCCTCGCGATTACCCAAAATATAATCCCCCCAGAAATTTTCCCTAATTCACTGACTTAAATTCTCATCCAAAGGCGATCTCCCTCTCATCCTCCCATCCTCCCTCAGACTCCCGAGAACTTCTTAGAAGTCACTATCGAGCGCATTAGTGATCTGAGACCTAACTTTTGCAACAATAATTCGATCACTTAGAATCCACATCGATCTCAATATTCAAACTCAGTTTCAAACCAGATATACAATTAATAAACCTAAAACCCGGTATTGATTTATAATAAACTTGATCAAATTTAGCAATCAATCATAAATCATTTTCATAATTGATAACCGTCATTCGTGTTGTTAATCAATTGAACACTGTTTATAATAACCTCATCAACATCAGTTGTTTCATCTGTGCATAGCAGTGGCTAGTAAGAACCCGAAATAACGAGGGTTACGTGGTGAATCGATGAAGTGTTGATGTGTCGACCAGGTAAATCGACCGCCAAAGACTCACAAGGTGAAAAGGGCAGATCCTCTGTCAACAATTTCACGTCCGTACGCGGTCAATAAACCGGGTCAAAACAGCTCTATCTATAATAAATTTGGTGGCAGCATCGGGATACTAGCCGGAAATAAGAATAACAAAAATAATGGAGTAATCTTACTCACAAATCAATAAAATCAGGGATAAATCAAAGAACCTAAAAATCGGGACATTTTTTTCTGAGTTCGAGAACTTCATAATAATTTGTGATGAAATAAATTGGTGACAACATTGTAAGACTATATCAACAAGAAATCATCTTCGAGAGTCATCAGCATCAGCCGGATCATCGCGGAATCTACCAAGGAAACGTCCAACATCGCAGATTCATCTAGAACTTCATTGTATCACAGCATCCGACGACGTCAGATCAGCATTCATCGCGGAAATTCAACTACACCTCATAGATCATCTACTTCGGAACCCTCAATTTCCGAAGTATACATCTAGATAACGTAAGTTTATCTGTACAATAAATTGATTATGTCAGTCACAAGTGTACCGATGGGAAACTGACGCTCACAAGTGTACCAATGGGGATGGGGACGACCGGTCTTGCAGGCTTCAGTAAATCGAATGCATCGACAAACAATAGTAATAATACAACATTAGGATTAAATATCACAAGACTAGGGCCCGTTTGCATCACTCGCACTTAGCTCTAAAAGTGTCTAACTAGTTTTTTTATACGTTAAATTTCCTACGAGGAAAAAATCTTGAGTTTCACTCACGGCTTAAGTGCGAGCGGTGCAATCGGGCCCAGATCTTAGGGATTATATTGAGGTGATGCTCGATTTCAATAGTTTCGATAGTTATTCGGTCCAACAATTCGTACAAGATTGCGAAACCCCAAAATATTAAGTCTTGCTTACGGAGCAGCACTTATTGCAAAATGCAAAGGAGAAGCCTTAATACGAGCAAGCGAAGCTAACATAAAATCTGTAGACGAACTAATAGACTCTATCCAGGAACAGTTCAGAATTAAAAAACCGGTAGATCAATGGATTATGAAATTCCAAGACATTACAATAAAACCCGGAGAATAACCCACAGATTTCAACTTCAGAATAGGACAACACATTTCACGTATCCGCAGAGAAATTGAATGTAGTATTGGACCACTGGCAGAGGCGGAAAAATTATTGACGGGCTGCGCTGCAGTGACAACCTTCAAAATACGAGAAGTCCCAGTGGAAGTTGCCACATTTCTTGTACACAAAACATTAAACAGTTTAGCAGAAGCAGAAAAAGAAGCGGCTATAGTTAACAGCTAACAGAGTAGGATACCCTCAATTCGAAACTCTCGGTAATAATTTGAAATCCTCAGCCCCGAAAAACTGTTTAACCATTCAAAATTCCAATAAAAATGTACATAATCACCCGAACCTTTATGAAAATAACCGCTTAAGCCCAAATGACCGAGCAATTAGTCAATCGGATAACACGATCAAACGCACGGAAAGATTTTGCAACTATTGTAAAAAGAATAATTATTTAATAAATGAATGTCGCGCACGACATTCATTCCAAATAACAGGCAGCCCCGAGTTAATAACAGCAACAATGACCCGAATGTCAGTCATCCTCAGATTCACCCTCACGCGATGCAATTATTGTAGGAAACCAGGACATATATGGGATTTATGAAGAAGGTTTAAATGACTCCCGAATACACATCTATTGAAGGTTAACATTGAATAAAATATATTATTCTTGCACTTCTTTAACACGTCTTTGGTCTATCAGCTCACCCTTACGACTCACGCTCTCAGCCATTCGGACCTCCGTCCTCCGAGACTCTCACTCACACATTTGCACAGAGACATACTCTTTCTCATTCCTCATTACTAGCCCCAAACTTAACTAATTGGTCATTCGCTCTCTCTCTCTCTCTCTCTCTCTCTCTCTGCCGTACAACCTCACCTCAGCGGATCCGCCCATTGCCAACCACCAAAGTGCTTGGGCCTTTAGTCCCTTCCACAATGAGGCTAAACGCGAGGCGGAAAATGGCACCGAGACAAGCGCCCCAAAGGCAAATCAGACGGGAAACGAGATGTCTTCATGCCCTCGGCAAGGCGTGACGATGGGAGAAAATCAAATATTACGCCAAAAGTCGGGATAAATAATAAATTTCCAAAAGTCGAGTTTGAATTAAATCCGGTACCCTCAAACTATAATTCGCCTTCGATAATAATAAAATCAGAAGACCTTATCGCAGAACAAACTAAATTACTATAGTAGATACCGGATCACAACTAAACTTAATTAAAATCGGTGAAATGAAAGACCAATCCTTAGTTAACGAATTAATGAAATACTTACTATTTGGAACATCGAAAAACGACAAACCGACTACTCTCGGACGGAAAATCTTAAAAATGAACAATGCAGTTGGCCAGTTTCATGTAATCCCAGATGACTTTCCCGTAGAATTTTCTAGTATCTTACAATTAGGCTCACAATTTATGTATGATAATAGTGGAAAAATCGACTATTCAACAAGACATGTAACATTCAACGGCGAAAAAATAGCTTTTTCAGGCAAACAGAGCATCGTGCTCTTGGGCAGGGCTAATCTCATGTTCATTAGGTTTATTATTATACCAAAGGTTATATACCGCGTTTGAATATGCATAAAGACATCCTAGCTGGAGAAGCCTTGGTCACTAATAACAATGGCAAAGCGTATTTTTTGTATGCAATAAATACATCGGACGATGATAGTGTAGTAAACTCGCGACACACACCGTTACATCTTACCTTACACTCTTTATTCATACTTTCCGCAATCGCCTCTAATCCCTTCCAATACAATCGCAATCATCCCTCGTAAACAAGTCTCTATGTCCAGTCAGGTCTTGAGCAAGACTGTTGATAATTTCTACGGTCATCGTCCAGCTCGTCAGCTGTCCGTCAGTATTTTGTCAAAGTTCGAGCCAAACATAGTCGATGCGAAACCGTCCACCGTGCGTCATGTCAGTTCCGTAACAATATTAAGGTAGAAGTGCCCGAAATTCCTCTGTATTCTTTCGATACAAGTGTAGACGAGGACGGAAATCCAATTGATATAATAGTAGCAGAGCACAAATCAGGTATCCGTCGAGAGGCAACCGTGATCACCTCAATACGGAAGAGCGTAAAGCGGTACGCATTCTTATAGAAGAATACTATGACCTTTTTCATATCCCAGGCAAACCCCTAAGAGCCACAGATACTTCAACACATAGAATTTGACCATCTAACTCTGCAGACCAATAAATGCAAGTTCCTCTGAACCGAAGTAAAATATTTAGGTCACTTAATTTCTGCAGAGGGAGTTAAATCTGACTCCAAGCAAATTAAAGCCATCGGTTATTTTCCTGTTCCTAAGAAACCGAAAAATGTGAAAGAATTTTTGGGATTAGCCGGATATTATCGTATAGATTTATTAGGGAATTCGCTCGAATTGCGAAACGTTCATCGGGCTTGTCGAGTAAAAACGTAGAATTCAACTGAACCTTGGAACTTCAGGTAGCTTCTGAACCTTATGCGATAAACTCTGCACAGCGCCGATTCTGCAATAGCCGGACTTTGATCAACCCTTTATTGTCGCTACGGATGCATCAGGATACGCGGTTGGAGCTGTCTTATCGTAAGGAACGATCGGAACAGACGCGGCAATGGCGTACGCTTCAAGAGTGTTGAATAAACACGAAAAAAATTATTCCATCACCGAAAAAGGTATCTTTGCGTTGAAATTTTTTAGACCATATCTTTATTGTAGATGACTTACGTTGCTTACCGATCACAGACCGTAAGAATGAGTAAAATCTATAAATGACCCAAAGTCACGTGTAATGAGATGGAGAGAACGTCTAAAAGAATTCGACTACTTAATCCAGTGAAAAGCTGGTAATCCAGTGAAATACTATTGCCGATGCATTATCCCGAAATCCAGTAATATTACCGATCAAATTTAAGTGGCGCCGACCAGAATCAGGTAATTCAAAAACAGGAATAGCTAGACTCAGATCATCTTTAGACTCAAACCCTAGACCGGATAAAAAGAAAACTAGAATTTGCAAATCTAGCTTCGAATCCTCGGATACCAAAGGATCCCATATGAACCTATGAGTTCGGATGTAGAAAACTTCATAGATACCACCCAAAAAGGGAATTAGTCAGATAAATCCCGTAGATACACCAATTTGGACTCAATAATAAACGCATCGAACTCCAGAGCGCAATATTATCTCGTCTTCGTCAAATTCCACTGTCGCTAGGTAATCTTGTATAGTAAAAAAAATTTATCCGAATACTACTTCGTCTTTTCACATTCCATAGTGATCTGAGAAACTCGCTCCTTCGTACGAGTGTCGGTTATGCATTCGCAAACATCGATCGAATGTTACTTTCTCTATATTCCATATCTCCGTATGATACTGCTGAGATATGAGAATGCATGCCGCAATGATAAATTGATCTATGCATTTCTACTTTGCATTGATATACTTTTATTCGTGAAAATTCTACTGTTTGTAAAAGTTGTATCTGAGTTCCCTTTATCGAAGGTTTCGAAATCGGTATCTTGCATCCTTCTATATTTAGTAATGGTAATGTTGTTATATTCATAGACGGCGTGCCGCAATCGAATGCGATCAAACTGCTGCTTCTCCGACAGATGTTGAGAAATCCGATCAAGAAAAACCACTAGATCGCAACGTCCGTAATTTTTCTGAAGAATTAAGACGTGTGTCAGTTTGTCATCTAGTAATCTATTTTTGCTCTATCGCCATGTATAACCTTCCTTTTGTTTTCTGTGAACTCTATTTCTATGTCGTTTTTCTCAGGAGATACATCTGTGACTGTATGTGGACCTTTGTAATTATAGGTAGTATAATTTTCTAGATTTTTGATTTTCGATTAGATAAATTCTCTGTCCTATTTTAGATTGTACTATAGGTGTATTTTCTGATCGTACCTTTGTTGGGACTTTTTCTTATTATTAGACAATTATAAGAACCAGGAAAACTTGCCTTCTACCACAGACACCCCCACAGTACTTAACTTTTCTGATTCTTTCTCAAACGATAACGCTTACCCCCGACTCACTCCAATAGAAATTAGGCCTCATTATCCCGGTTATAAAAACATCGACGAATCAGACCCGAGGAGACAGGCATACAAAATTGAATCAATTTTGGAATAAAAGTCCTTCGCAATCCTCACTCAAACTTTCCGTATTATCGACTACATTTATTTCCAATCTTGTACTGGACTCGGGTCCCAGGTGAAAAGTGCCCGCACTTAAACCCAAAAAATTAGGACAAACTCCTGTTCATGAAAGATCCTTCCCAACTAATCCTCGGAGGATCGGACGTAACAATATATACTTCTCCGTATTAACAGGCAACAGTGTGATTTCGCCCAAAAAAGTTAAGGCTAGTGATTTGATTAGGAAGTGTGAATCATGAACGGCCGAATTACAAAATACCACTGGAATCGCGTGTACATTTTTAGAATTCAAATTACATCGATTATGAGCGGCATCGCGTTATTTTACAGTAAAATGACAGCGATCACATTTTTTTTCATCCGGTGCAAACGGTTTCTCACAGATATAACAATTTTCAGCGCGTATGTGGCGATCACGCTGAGTTTGAGTTAGAGATTCCATTGGAATTATATTTTTTGTGTATGACTCAGCTTGGATTGATAATTCACGAAGCTGTTCTATGAACCATTCAATGTAATACGGCGCCCGCTCACTCTTATACTCCGATAATAATGTATCATCATAGGAGCAGTGAACATAGTATGAGAGTCGTGTATATCTGGCCTCAACATGCATTCGAGATCTGCGTAAACAACAAACGGTACGACCCCTCTATTTTAATGATTTGAAAATTCCAAGTTTTTCTTTTTCGGCAAGTCCATCCTCACCTTATTTAATCGCACACAATCCTGCCTATGATTTTCATAGATGCTCTGTCTACCATAATGACACCACAAGCATCTATCACACAAAAATGGTCGACCATTGTGATTTGATAATTGTTTACCAAGCAAACGCGAAAGATCATCTTCCCATCATTTTCCAAGCAAAATGGAAACTTGACTCAAAATTATCTAACTCATCGTCATCATCATCACCCATTTCGCTATTACTCTCTATCATTAGTAAGTGAATCGTGTCAACACTCGTGTGTATTAAATTTTTGCTTAGATAAAGCGGCACGGTGATACATTTCTTCTACCTCGCGCCATTTGCAAATGTTTCAGATTCAATTCCGTATACATAATTCTTAAATTATTCAATTTTTTGAATTTTTCCACACATCGCAATATTGTGTGAAATTTGATAGCTGTGCAATTCAACTCGGCGATATACCGCTGATAGCTTCACGTTCTGCTTAATTGACTTTGGTTGCCTCTGAATACAGGTAGTTACTGATAGCATGCTTTCGTATGCCGTATTCGTGGTTCGACTGGCATACACTTGATTAGGTGGACCACTTTCCCTGATACGGCTCCCATGTAATCCGGCCCTTCCATCAAGTAGTAGGCGAATTCATCTGGATTCTGCGCTGCGATACTCAAAGCGTTGAGTAGCATTTGTTGTTATAGGTGGCATTTTTGCATGAGGACATTTTGATAAAGTTGGCTCATCTGGGCCCTCATATGTTTCACTACGTAGACAAATTTTGAATTGACGCAAGCAGAAATATCCAAATTCTCGACTGGTATGCAACGTTTGACTGCAAATGATTCTCCCTTTCTGGTTTCCAAAACTAAGGAGTGTCGGATGTTCAGTTTCAATTAGATTATATCCACAAAGCATTTCTTCACCCCGTTTGGTTAATGCAAAGGTGATTTCGTCGGTCGCCGAAGAATATGTAGTCTGAGGATATTCCCCAAAGTTATCGGTCATCTTGGCACCCATTTCTTCCCATAAAACATCGTAACGGCTGAAATGGCAATGATGATAAGGTAGAGCATTCCAGTAAGTATGTCCTTCGTCCACTTCGATGCATGATCCGACGCTTTGTTGGCAAACCGCACCAGATCGAAGACACAACATATCGGCATCCAATTTCACAGATGCTCGGTAGGATCGTAACGTTGTTCTGATGGTTCCTTGTATAATGACATAGTTCCAGGCTCCGTACAGGTTAGAGTAAAGGGCTCCCTTGCATTGTCTATTAGATGTTACATCTCGAGCAAAAGTTACGTTCGCGGACATCGATTGATTTACTTTCGGACCTGCTACATGATTGTTGTAGTTGAAATGATACTCGCCGGTTGAATGGACTTGTCTGCAAGATTCAGGACTAATATCCTTCAAATATTCTGCTACTCCATTGTTCACCGCTGATATATGAGAATGCATTTCTCAGTAAACGAGATCTTCGCTCGATAAATATTTCACATTGAATGACTTCCGTGAAATCATACTTGGCGATTTGCAACAGTTGGATGTACGTTTCCGTTGCGTTAGGTTTACTTTCGGAGATTTCGCATTCTCTGATTCCCAGTAAAGATAGTGAAGTAACATCCCAGTTTGTTGATCCGCAATCATAACCGACTATCCCTGCCTGTACGTCTATCAATTATTTTTCGATACAGTAGTACCACGATCATTAGAGTCCCGATTCGCATCTAAAACGTTTCGGTTTTATGAATAATTTTGAAAGCTATTCCTAACGTATATTAGAAGGTTAAAGTGGAAACAAAAGAATAATACGAAAACCGGATTAGTACATTTTCGGAGTTATTAATGGGGTTAAATTTTAATACTGGGATTCGTTTGTTCTGATTTTAGTCTTCTTGTATAGTTACGTGTGGGTGTTTTAACTTGTGACGTGAACAACGCGTGTTGCATGCTTACATGAAATTTCTATGCTTCCACTTGGTAAGAGTTCTGTAACTCTATGCGGACCACTATACTGGTCACCAAATTTTCTTTTCCTCGGTCCGTTTGACAGGAATACTTCGTCTCCAACTCTGAATTCTTGAGGATTTATTTTTCGATCATAGCACTGCTTGGATTTTTGTTTGGCGCTTATAAGGTTCTGTCGTGCTAATTTTTGTACAACATTTATATGTATCATCAGCTGCATCAAGTACTCGTTGTATGTCGGTAGAGGTTCTTCATCTTCGCTAGAGGGTTGACGTGCTAAATTTCCGAAAACTAGTTCGAATGGCGTGAATTGAGTTCCCTCGTGGACGCTGGTGTTATACGAAAATGTGACCAAATCTAACCATTTGTCCTATTCGCTATCTTCTTTTCCATACTGTTTCAAATATTCGACCAGCACTAGATGTGACCTTTGCAGAGCTCAATTGGCTTTTGGATAGAAAGCTGTTCTTATTTTGAATAGTTCAGCTAACCGTTTTATTGTATTCACGCGTCTTCAACACTCACACGTATTTTGTCAATGTCGAAACGTACGTGGTACGGTCTACAATTTTGATTAAAGAATTGCAGGTATTATTAAGGGGCTAGATCAAACCGAACAAATACCATTTACACATATATTTGCCAGTTGAACATTGATAAGGTTACAGGTTGTGTTTGTGAGTATTAATGACAGCTAAGGTCTAGTTGACTAAATCAGTTCTCCCGGAGTATAGCAAGTTTTAGTTAAAGGTAGAGATCACTGTGGATCGTTTCGTAGGCTGTGTAAAGTAAAATACTAAAGAAAAAGTAGATAGAAATTTTGGTTGTCGAAGTTGGTGGGAGTGGAGAAAGAATTTTGAGTAAGGGTGGGAAATTGTAGTTATTGATTGGTGGATCTTCTATTGGTCGATGTCTCTGATTGGTTGAAAAATGAAAGAAGGGTTGGTACGTAGGTTTTCCGAGAAAACGGTATGTAAACGGAAACAATAGTGGAGAAAGTGCTGAAAAGTCACGTACAAAGATCATAAAAAACTGGGAACTTCGGACTCATGCTGGCACAAGTGGTCACCAAATGTGTGGTCACCAAATGTGCGGTCTCGTCGGTGGAAAATTTGGGAAGGTTTATGACAGTGGGTTTTTCCCGGAAATTGTTTCCTTATTCAGAAGTTCTATGGTGTCCTTGATTCAGACAAGCGTGTCTGTGTTATTTCTTAGTTTTCAAATAAATTCAAGAATATGACCTAAATTATTTCTTGTGCATCGCAACACTCATAAAATTTGTTCCCTGATCTGTTAACAAAGCTCGTGGTGAAGCGAATGTACAGATAAATCGCCCAACGAAAGCGTCGGCTATGCAAGAAGCGGGCATAGTGACCAAAGGCACAGCTGAAGAAAATTTTGTCAAGTGATCTTGTATTGTCAAAATGTATTTATTATTATTGTTAGATAGCGGCAGAGGGCCTACTATATCCATGAAAATTTTGTTGAAAACTGTGAGTGGAGTTTTTGTTATTATCATGGGTTGTTTTGTTTTGACACGGCACAATTTTTTTAATTGACATTGCAAACAGGGCTGGATAAAATTTTGAATGTCTACCTTCAAGTTTTTCCAATAAAATCTTCGACGAATTCTAGCGTATGTTTTCGTAACACCTTTGTGTCTCCCTAATGATGAAGAGTGGGCTTCCTCTATAATATTTTGACGTTGGTCTTTGGATACGTATTGAGTAAGTCCTATGCAAACTATAATTTTCACGTTGCAGCCATGCATTGCGGTTTAAATTTCAGCAACCATTCGTTCCCACCTGACTTCATCTATCTTAAGTGTTCTAGCTATTCTTATGCTACTGATTTTTAACTCATCGATAGTTTCACTAATTGTAAGTAAGACTTTGCTAAATCTGAGATCATTTCTTTAGTTACAATTGTGTCTCCACTTTTTTTTCCTATTTCGATAATAGATACTTTTTTAATTACCGGATTTTTGAATTCAGGTGACTCCTCTCGTAGGACAAGTAGAATTGATCCCTTATCACAAGGTTTACCTGTTCGGGTGATGAAATATGCGTGATTGTCTTTTTCCATGGTTAATAGGTCTCGTGAATTTTGAAATTCTTAGATTTGGTAAGCGCCATAATTCGCATCAACGATCGAGCGCGCGTAACAACCAGACTGCTGACCGATGAGTGCTGTGTAATTCCGGTGCAAAGCGCGACTTTTTAAGCGGTCATTACTCGGCTCGGCCCCTACTATCACCCCTCAAAAAATTTGCACTTAGTTCTGGGACACCCTGTATACAGGGTGATTCTAAATTCAGTGCCATCCATATAATGGGTGACAGGGTTAACCAAAAGAAGTAATTTGAGATAAGCAACCTATGGTCGGAGGCGTCGCATTTGGGCGCTACACGACATCGAAGGTCGCAAGTTAAACGCCTGGTCGCTGGCAATTAAAGTGATTTTCTGCATTAATCAAAAACTGGAAGATCAACAAAAAACGTACAAAACAAATGAACCACAACCTGGAGCTTTCGTCTTTCGAATTGTGAGCGTATTACAGCTTTTAAATAGGAGATGCATAAATATGAAATAGATGAAAGCTCCAGGTTGTGGTTCATTTGTTTTATACATTTTTTATTAATTTTTCAGTTTTTGATTAACGCAGAAAATCATCATAATTGCCAGCGACCAGGCGTTCAACCTGCGACCTTCGATGCTCTGTAGCGCCCAAATGCGACGCCTGCGACCATAGGTTGCTCATCTCAAATTACTTCTTTCGGTTCACCCTGTCACCCATTATACGGATGGCACTGAATTTAGAATCACCCTGTATACACGCCCATATCCAAATTCGTTGTTTCATTGTTTTATCTTCATTCATTCATCTTCCAATCGAAAGCAACTCTCCATTCAAAATTACAAAATCGGAGCAACGAATAAAGTGTAAGATTATTCATTTAAATATAACCATTTCGTACTTCAATCCTAACATCTAAATCAACATTCGGGTTGCTCCAAGCATAAAACAAAGAAGAACTATTTTTTTTCCTACAACGAATTTGGAACGGTTTCTAGCCGCTCGGGAGCCTTCCAAAATCCGTTCATAGCACTGTTACCAAGGTAAAACTTCGGCCATACACATAGGGTCTGAAACATTGTACCGAGTATACTATAGCTAATAATTCTTTTTTCATCGTTGAATAGTTTAACTCAGCTCCATTCAAGACTCTAGAGGTGTAAGCTATTGGTGAATCTTCATTCATCTGACCCTGACCTAATATTCCTCCTATAGCGTAACCTGATGCATCTGTGGTTATTAGAAAAGGCTTCGTAAAATCTCGATATTGTAACACTGGTTCCTGACATAACTTTAATTTCAATTGATCAAAGGCTGCTTGGTGGGTATCACCCCATTGAAATGGTATATCTTCTTCCAACGAATGACTGAGTGCGGGTTTCGCAACTTTTGAAAACCCTTCTATGAATCTGTAATAATAACCAGCTACACCAAGTAATTGTTTGATATTCTTTGGATTTCTTGGACATGGAAATTCCTTGACTGCTAATATCTGATTTGGATTTGGCTTTACTCCATCCTCCGTAATCATATATCCTAGATATGCGACTTTTTTGCGTAGAAATTCGCATTTTTCAGATTGTAGTTGTAGATTTGCCTTTCGTAGTCGATCCGAAAGGAAAATACATTTCGATCAAATATGTTGATACTCATCGCGATGGTTGATGAGTAAATGATAACTTTATTAGTATTCTCTTGCTAATAAATAATTTCAGCTTCGCGCAACCCTTGGATTATAGATGATATTTTATTGGTGTGGCTCGTATCACCAGCTGCTCGAGATTCTATGAGCAACCGGAGACGATCAACAATTAGGCGCATTCCAGCAAACTAAATCCGTTATTTGTCCGTCTTTTCGTGCAAACTTATAATCGGATAAACCTTTACCGGGAGTTTTCACCATCCTTTGGCGAGGAGAGCGGATGTATGGGGTGATAAAATCTCTGTAGGTACTTGGCACTTTTTTTTACCCTCACAAATTTCTTCATCAAATTGATAATATTTACGATTTACATTCGTTGTTTTCACAATTTTTACATAAATTTTCTCATCGCTCTCATTCACAACAGTGGGATTCGGTGAATTTTGACAATAATTCAAGTAATCCAAGTGTGCGTTCAGAGCTCTTATCACCCACATACACGAATTTATCATCATCAAAATTGATATGCGAATCACCAATCATCATACCATGCAATAACTTTCAAACGCCACATGACTCTCATCTCATTTCTTTCGCTCTTATATCTCGCGTGTGCAATCGTATGGGCGTTTTGCTTCATTGGTGTGCTTGTAGTAGGGGTGAAGGAGGCTACTAGTGTATCACCTCTATCCTCACGATCTTTATCTTTATCCTTGTCGGCGAAGGTATTATCATCATCATGTGCATCATCATAATTGTCAAAACGCGTACCCTCAAGTTTCATTAAAGTTTCTCTATCTTTGCTTCTGGCTTTATCTGTTCAATCTGCTGCTATTGCTTTGAAGCATCAACTAATTCATGCAGCAGTATTATTAAAGGTTGGAAAATTTCGCTAACAACCCGCTCACTGGTGTCTTTGCCCACCTTGATTATATTGTGCTTGCGTCTTATGGCATCGCTAGCCTTTGCTATTTCTTGCAACACATCGTTGTGTTTGCGAATCTTGACGCTCTTCATATTAACACGCTGAATGGTACAATGAGACTGTATGCAGTTTATTGCTGAATCATGCTTATAAAACGATTAAAACCCCTCCCATATCTACCCGCGTTGATTTCGCTATCTCTGACGATGACAACAAAAATATCTTCACCATAGTTCCAACATGCCCTACAAATCTTTAAATTGTTGATAAGTCATGTCGGTATTTACATGATTGGCGTAGATGTGTTTCAAATTCCTTCCATCTTGACGAAGAAGAAGATGTTTCAGAATACGTGCGACATCTTTGTGTCGACCCATGCAGAAATAGGCTCTTATATTATCTTGTTTTTCACACGCCACATCATCGAAACTCATAATCAAATTGGGGTGTGCATCTTTCGGTTCTAAAACCTCCTTGTGCTCATCGGCCGGAAAATAACCAACCCCCTTCACCGGCTCTAGTACCTTTTTCAAAAATTCATATTTTGGTGATTAGGCCACTTCAAATAGATGTCAACATTTTCAAACCCCAAACCATTACCATGGGTCGGGACCGTGAAAAGAGCATTAGTTTTGCACAATTCGATGGACCACAAAAAACGGCTCTTACATTACTCGGCAGTAATTCAACATGTCGCTTCCCCCTCCTTTTTTCCCGCTAAACTAACACTGGCCTACACACATTTTGGTGCCTAAGATTTTAGATCTGATGTTTAGTATCTCTTATGAGGCGTGATATCGAAAATGCTGCTGATTTTTTTGTATTACCTCTATTTTATAAGATAGAGAAAAAATGCATTTTCACAAAAATATCGGTTCATTCTGTCATTATACATCAAGAAATTGTCTTTTGAGTGATTTTCTTGAGTAGAATTGTCCTGGGCGATCGCGCATGATTCCCCAGGAATAATTATTGCTCCGTCAAATTTTTGTTACAGTACTTGTAACAATATACTTGAGTACTATATACAATAAACGACAAACATTTGCCGGAGGCAAAAAAAAAAAGAGCCGCCAAGTACCTTTCGAGGCTACTCTCACGTAGACAAACTCGAATCGCCAGGGTTTGTAGTGAAAAACAGGGACGAATAATATTGAAATAAATAAATAAATCGAAAAATTAGTGTAGTAAGTAATTGTTCATTTATTTATGTAAGTAATGACTTTGAATATTTTCCAAAATTGACGATATTTTTAGACTTGTAACCTGTAACGTGGCGTTTTGCACCACCCATTACCACGGCCCTAAAATTAGGAAAAATTCTAGGGAAAACCATCAGGAAATGCCGAAACCACACTTCAAAGGTCAATCGTTTAAGTTTTGGGAATTTTGAGTTAATCTAGTTTGGTTCTGTATTTTATTTATGGGATGACGAATGACGGAACGAGAGAAGTCTGCCTTGTCGACCAGCTACAACGCTCCCGAAGACCCCACTCGAAGGAGAAACTCCTGGTATCGCTGGCCATGCCCAAAAAGGACCCTGAAGATCCCTGCTTGCGGCTAGGAAACCGCTCAGAGATGCGCTTTAGACAACAACCGGTCAACTCCCGCTGCCAGTTCACTACCGGCGTATAAGAATGCACGGCCTACGTGCGGTTTCTCCCGGTAGGAATGTGTAGGACGATGTGCTCATATTGCACACAAGTCAATATGTTTACTTTTGGACTGCTTCGATAAACACGGCTAATCGCGACGGTGTTCAAAATCGAACTCCAGCCACGAAGTTACCACGCCATTTTTGAGTTTGGGTTGTAGATTTTTGAGATACCGGACTGGTGAGCCCTCCGAGTAGCTCCTTGGTTTTGTAGTTTATTGAGTAATTTGGATATTTGGATTTTGAGCTACCGGACTGGTAAACCCTCCGGGTAGCTGCTTGTGTTTTTGTAATGATTTGGATGCATTAGGTTAATTGAGGACAGTGGTAGCTCCGTAGTAAATCGACAGTTATATTTTGAGTTCGTTTGTTGAATTTTGATCTCCCGTTAATCGGAGAATTTTAGTGTGAGTTAGAACTATTTGATGAAATTGGTATTGACCCTTTGGAGTGATTTAATATAATATATTATGAGATTTCACGTGTAAATATTACTTTGTATTGTAATTGGTATAATTGGATGGCATTTCTTGGATGGTGTTAAGCTTAAGATTTGTATAATCGCTGTATAGTTCTCCCGCTTTGTTTGCGTGCTGCTTATCTTTTTCTTGGCTTAGTTTTGATTATTGACGCTTATTGTATGGTGATTTTTGGTAATAGCGAATCCCTTCAAAATTGTAACTGAGTAGGTCTGGTTAAATCAATTTATGTTTGAGTCGTGGCAGCGCAGGGTAGCCGCGGAGAGCAATCCGCGTAAACTCATTGGGCCTCGCCGATAGCGGCGTGGTCAGTCTTTTCTCCCGATTTATTGCTAGAGATCACGCCCGAATTATTAACGAATTATCGCTCCCGTTAGAGTTGGAGCTGGATCTCTCGCCAAAGTTCTCTTGTAAACTCTTTTGGCTTACGCTCCCGGATTGTCTCTCCCGCGTATATGATAAATAATTAGCGATAAGGATTTTTGTTTCCCGAAAGGGCTAATTTAAGAAATGATGTGCCACCTCCCGACTATTATTTTGTAAACTCCCGCATTGCATTGATTCGATTTTATGACTCCTATTTCTTGAATATACGGGCTTCCGCCTATTAAAGGAATTTGTTTATTTTGGTGTTGCTTTGCTTTATTTTGTTTCGTCCTTAATTGTTTGTTTCCTAATCCACGCCACTCTACCAGATCGCGATATGCCTGAGCCTAGCCAGCCAAGCCGTTGGGTCCTGTTATTAATTTGCTGAGTTTTTGTAGATTTTGAGATTTTGAGAATTATTAGAGAAAAACGACGTAAACGTCTGGCGCCCAACTCCCGAAAATTTTGAAGTTCTTGTTGAGTTTTGTTGGTTTTTTTTTGGATTTTAAGATTTAGTTTTGGGGATTTTGAGTTCTTGAGTTTTGTTGAGTTTTGGGATTCGGAATAAAAACAGGATCGCGACGAAGTGTCGTCGTTGAATTCACGGGTAAAACCCGCCTGGGGTAAAATTCGCGTCATAAACCATTTGTAAAAATATTGAAATTCGGCTCTTTCATAACACATCCACCTAAAGTTATGAAAGAGCCAGATATTTAACAGTGTATTTTCATGAAACAAATATTTCTGAACCCAAATATGCTATCTCCAAAATTTGGAAAAAAATGTTGCCATCCATTGTGACGTTGCAGATTTCATCTGCCGTCACAAGAGGTCCCGTACCGTTAGCGGACCTGAGTTAGATAGGGCCAGTTAAGTTTCCTGCGGGTGAATAGGCTCGAGGCTTAGAAAGATGCTCCGAGAGGCGACCGTGACCGACCTGGACACCGGAACTTTTTAGTAATTCGTTTATTTCGATCCCCCACTTCTCTGACATGTACCACGGACGGACGGACCAACCGAGAGCCACCAACGAAGGCCCGGAGCCTGGAGGACAGGCCACAGCGAGAGACCGATCTCCGGAGAGCCAGCGGAGGCTGCACGGACGCGGGGGGGTGACGAGGGCACTCAGCAACGCGGGAGATCGTGGGCGGATGTGAGTCTCGCCGTCACCAAGAGCCAACGAACCGCGGTCCGCCCCGAATTTTGGGATTCTGATAAGGAATTACGGGTGCTGACAACGCTGCAGGCTCGACCACCAGCTACGCATCACCACAAAGACACCGCAGCGCCAGAATGCCGGCAACCAGGCACACGATCGTCCTCCCCTTTTTCCGAGGAGGAAAGAAAACCTTTGTGAAGAGTGTCTATATCTTGCGGGTGCCCGAAACGATGGACCCGAGAAGAGAGGCGGTATTATTCTGTGCGTGGCTGGAGAGTGGTGAGTGCTAATTAATCAGCCCTAATTAGTATCAGAACCCATTGAGGGCAATAGCTGTTTAGTCAATTGCTCGATCACGCCACGAAGCGATTCCATTATCCGAGGTGGGTCTGATATCACCGATCTCCGACGTGGTAGGCCGCAGCCAGTGTTCCCCGAGAAGTGGGAAATTATTGTTGAAAATATTTATTTGATATAGTTTATACGGGCTGTGCCCAGAAAATTCGAGATTCCCCGCAGGGAAAAATTCTACGTTTGTAAAATTCGCGTCTTGTAACGGCGCAATGGCCGGTTAGCGTTCAGGTGTACATGGGCCACGGTCACCCTCGATATTTTGATTACGGGTGTCTTTGTTAGAGTGAGGGAGATATTCTAGAAACGGCAGAGGCAACTAGCGTAATATCTAGAGATTTAATTATATTCTGTTTCATTTTATTATTTATTGTTTGTTATATTGGAGTCAGTATTTATTCCATTGTAATTGTCGCTCCATGTGTGAGCGTTTTAGTTTCTATTTATTTCGTTATTTTTCATTGTTGCTCCAGTGGAGCGTTGGATTGTACTCTCTTTGAGCCTTACTTTTTTTTTTTTTTTTTTAATTGTGATTTCTATTTCTTGAATCATATTTCATCGTGGCTCCGAGGGAGCATTAGATTTTATTTTATTTTCATCATTAGGTTTTTTTTTAATTCGTTTTATCAGTTCGTAAGTGTAATTTTGGTGTCTTTCTATCCGGGGGGATTCATCCCAGTGGCGAGGCCGCCTTTACACGGTCCTCGACCACGCATACCCCCGAGGGGTGTTCGTTACCCCGCGTAAGTTATTTCGTGTCCCCGTGACAAATAAAAATTGTGAATTTGTTAAATTGATTCGCTCGAGTCGTTATTACTATCACCTGTCAATCCGCGGATAATCCCGATCCCTCTCCGCGGTACTGAGCTACCGAGGCACCGCAGGTGCGTATTGTCAGGGACGGCTACGGCCGAAATTCTTGAGCGGCGGGGAACCGCCTGGCGCCCAACTTTGGTACGTGGGTGATCACTATTGCGGCTCTTGCCTTCCCCGCACCGGCAAGGGCGGGGAGCCAAAAGGTAGCATCACACCATTCATTAATAATCATGAGATATAATTTTATATCTTATATAATAATAAAACGTTTTACATATTAAAAATTCTACATAAAATATTTATCAAAATCTAACAAACATAAAATTAGCCGTTTGAGATCAATCATTGCAGTGACTAGGTATGCTCTTCTTAAGAACTCATATAATTCAAATTATTGTTTATAACAATAATGATATTGTAGCGCGATCTTCGTCCCCCCAAAGAGAGAAAAGGGGACGCGTCACGACGTTACACTGAGAAAAATTTCCAGTTACAGCAACCCAAATTGTCAGGTTAAATAAGGCGCCAACATTTTTTTTCATGTTCAGCAAACATTGTGAAATTCAGTATCACTTACTAGGAACATTGGTTGCTCTAACTGTGATAGCCGTTACAACGTTACAATTCATACAAAGTATTCTCAACTATATCCTCCGGACTAATTATTGTTGATTTGAATGACATTGCGTCAGAGTTGAAGTGACATAACTTATTTTGTCGAATTTACCATCCACGGGTTCTTCTGAATAATATTTAGGAGTCACTTCTACTAGGTTTTGTTGTGACCAGTACAACGTTTTAATGTAGCCGTAGCATTTTTGAAAGTTTCCGACAGCAAGAATAAATCCTTTAAAGCTACATTATTCAAGGGCTGAATATGACACTGAGAGCGTTGACCATACCTATTTTGCATTGTTACCAATACATTCAATGATAGTCTGTGTGACTCAGGAAGTAGGACTCGGTCCACTGTGAAATCGCGTTGAATAGACCATTTTTGAATAGTTGATATAGCCCAAGTTGCATGAATTACATAAACAAGTTATATGTGTTATCTATACAAGAGTAAGGTAAGAGAAGAATACCCTAGATATATGTCCACTGAACACACTAACAAGACTCCACTTCCACATGAAAAATCGTTGATTATACGTTCTTAGATAGTAAATGTAACACAAATAGAGTAAGTCTCATCAACATATCCTATTGGTTGTCTAAAAGACATTTGTAAGTGAAATTTACTCGGAATACATGTTGAGCGAACAAAATAATTAACGCCATAGCTACTGTGCAAACATATTTGTTTGGACACGAAGGATTCTATTCCGATTCGCTTTTCGTGCAGGGTTGAATGTACTTGGCAAAAGGATGAATATAATCACACTTGCGAAGTTGCAATCACCGCAGAGAATGCTATGGAATACGAAATCAGAATAATTATGCACAGAGATATTTAAATGCGCTCATTATTACATAGGCAGGATTCTATTGAAGCATAACTCATGAAATTGATGAAGAACTGTTTATTTCAAATATAGCAACTGCTATTTTTAACAAATACATAGTAAAGATATTAAAAGAATGGTTTTTAGCAAAGTATTACAATGAATTATATATATTTTATATAGCATATGAATGAATTATATATATTTTATATAGCATATGAATGAATTATATATATTATACAGTATATTTTCTTTGTTTCGTTTATATATTTTATATCTCGTTTTATATATATAGTTGGAATGTTTTATACTAATGTGTGCATGCGAAAAATTCTAGCAACTTATATGATTATGGGTAAATTATTGTTAAATAATATCTTCGATTAGTCGAGATGTTTATCGATAGCTACATACAACTTTCCATCTGAACTCATATGTATAACTCGTGGTTGTCGAACACTTAAAACATTGGCATTCAAAAACTGAAATGATTTAGTGGCTTCTACTTCGAAGCATTGCAAGTGATCGTCTTGTCCTATCGTTTCGTATACCTCAACAATAAACGCAAAGTTTTTTGTTTCATTCAATTCACTTGAAACTTTGCGAAAAGCGAATAAAATAGACCCATATATTGGAAAGTCATCTATACCTATAAAGATAGTACTTCCAATGTTATATGTAACATTATCTATACAGAGGCGTTTGATCGATTCGTAACTCTCAAAATCATCAGGTAAACAAGATGTAGCTTGAACAGGCACTGTTATTGACTTACTTTTACGATATGTTATAACGACTTCCTCTGCTTGGCATTGATTAAGTAGAATATCACTGAAAGCTAATTGATTTTTTAATGCTATTGTATGACACAGATTTAATCTGTTACAACTGGAGTTTGCTATATGTTTCAACACTCGATGCTTCGCTTCATATCGCATTGCCCATAAATGTTTTAACGGCCCTACAGTATCCATAATATTTCGATAATGTATCATATTGTGATGTTTGGGTATGAGATTTGATCCGAAAAGTTCAATGAATAAGGTATGATGTTCTTCGACTAGTGTTCGGAGTAGTCCTGTCAATTCGGTGATCATATATGTTTGCAAAGTTATAGATAGGATCTGTCTAATCGATTTAAATAATTCCCAATGTTTGTCACCGCGTGGAATAAGGTCTCCAAACATTATGCCAGCATTCATCATGAAGCATACCATTTCTGCGGCGGACATTCGTAAATGTTTAGTCTTCAAGTGTTGAGACGTAATCGGTGGAGGAGGATTTGAGCCGGGAGGATAGTTGAAGTATAAGATTTTGAAATTTAACGTGTTGAGAGTGAAGTATTTTTCGTTTAGGAAGTACTGTAATATTAAGGCCATATCAAGATTGCATACCCCTTCCAGCAGGTCATGCATTATGTCAACACAGTAGTTCTGAACAACATGATAGCCCGAAACCTCATTCCAAATCGATTTGCCTTTAATGCCTGTACTACGTGGATCATTCAGTAGTAAATCTGATTCATAGTTAGCGACAGTTCGTAATAAAGCACGATTTTCAGTACATGCAGTTTTTGAATTTGCCTTTGTGATTTTACAGAATCTACAAAAACTAGTGGCTCCGAAGCCTTCAGAAAACCCAAGTATACAGTTTGATCCCAAATTATCGCCTACGATCATAGCGATGTTACGTCCCCACGAGCATACAGCAGCGCTCTAATCATATAACGGCATGCAATCACTGTCATAACCTTATAATTCATTTACTTATATTATTTTAACTATATTAAGAATATTCTAGAATACCCTATTATGTACGAAATTCATCAAGTAACTCAAAGACCCTCAATCTCCGTTAATATAAACAAACTTCATAGTCCAGCAGAAAACTAAAGAAGATAATATCCAGACGCACTGCACGTGCAACCACTTGAGGTCCAGAATCCTAAGAAAAGCCATAAAAATCACACCCCAAATCCTGAAAAACCTATGAGCGAAATCGAGTCCACAGAACGGAAAATATTGAACAACCACATCCTAGACAAACCCCACCAACGCTCGGACGCGAGGAAATCATCCCTCCGCCCTCATAATTAACTTGATTATTCAGCTCATATTATAAACCTCACGAGTTTAGAATATCCATAATATTTCTTTATTTGTTTAACACGAATTCATCGATTAGTATTGTGAAATCTAAATCTCATTAAACATTAGAAACCACAGAAAATAAACCAACAAACAATTGATAAACTGATTTTGTAATTGTAATTCCTTTAACAATCATTTTCATGATTGATAAATATACTATCCCAAGCCAACGATCCGACACTGTTTTTTGTTAACATAAGTAACACCCTTTTATTTCGACTGCGTTGAGCAGTGACTGGTAAGAACCCTAAGTAATTACGGTAACGTGGTGAATCCGTAAAGTGTTGACGTATCGACCAGGCAAATCGACCATCACAGACTCACCAGGTGAAAAGAAACAGAATCACTGTTAACGTTTTCACATCCGAACTCGGTCGATAACCCAGTCAACTAAATAAAATAACCTCAGGACGTAACAGCTCTATATATAATTAATTGGTGGCAGCGTCGGGATACCAGTCAGAAATAAAAATAATAAAAAACAGTGATAAATAATCTTGAATCAGAAAAAAAAAAAAAAAAAAACAGGAGAATTCAACAAAATCAGTGATAAAATCAGAGACTCAAAAGTACGAAATTTTTTTTTTTCCGAATTCGCGAAATAAAAATAAATAATAGAAACAAATTAAAGACAATATCGTGAAACTATATCCACGAAAAGTTATCTTCAAGAACATTCATCATCATAGAGTTTGCTTAAACTCTTAACATCGTAGAATCATAGTAGGGTCATCGTAGAATCATCATAGAATCACCACAGAATCATCGCAGAATAATCACAAGATCTTCTAGACTTCAGATCAACGCCCAACACAGAATCTCACCTACATACCTCGTGGACCATCTACGTCAGAATCTTCAATTCGCAAATACATCTAAGTAAAGTAAGTTTATATATAGTAGATTAATTATGTCCGTAACAAACGAACCAATGGAGACCTCTCAGTTGGGGACCACTAGTTTTCCAGGCCCCAATACATCAACGAGTATGGTTAATAATACTACACTAGGATTAAGTACATCAAAATTAGATCTCAGGGACTTAATTAAAGTAATGATCGATTGCGATGGTTCAAATCAAAGTTCGATTCAACAATTTGTACAGGATTGTGAAGCTGTGAAGACCACACTCCAGATTGTGTATTCCTATATACGGAGAAGCGTACATCGCAAAAATGTTGATGACTAGATGTACAGACGACGCTTTGATTCGAGCTAGCGAAGCCAATATAAAAACAGTAGACGAATTAATTAATCTCATGCAAAAACACTTTAGAGAAGATAAAACAGTAAATGAGTGGATTTCGGAAATGCAGAATATTAAAATCAAACCTGGAGAATTGGTCGACAGATGTCACGCACCCTTAGAGAAATAGAATGTGGTAATAGATCCTCAGCGGAAGCAGAAAAATTATTCACAGCACGCACTGCGGTAAAAACATTTATCCGTGGAGTCCTGATAGACATTGCAATGATACTTGTAGATCAAAATTTCAACAATTTAACAGAGGTAGGAGAAGAAGCGGTTAGGTTACGAACCAATAGAAGAGAATTCCCTGAATTTAGAAATTTTCTCGTCAATTTAAAATCATCAGATCAAAGAAATTGTCACGTCATCCAAAATTCAAACAGAAATCAATATAATAGCCCAAATCAATCTAATAACCAGGTTAGCGGCATAAATGCATACTTGAGACAAATTAGTCAAAACCAAATACAATATCCAAACAAACGCGTAGAAATGTTCTGCAGATATTGTAAAAAGAACAACCATTCAATCGCGGAATGTCGAGCACGACCAAAGACCAATGGACAGCAGAATAATTTAAACCAATTTAATCAAGAGCCAAGAGCTAACAATTTCCAAACTAACATTTATTCAACCTTAATATGTAATTACTGTAAAAAGCCGGGTCATATAATTCGAGATTGTCGTAAACGAAAATACAATAATGCAAAACGCGAAACTGAAAATGTCACACAAGATGACGCCCAAATGGAACAGCAGGCGGGAAACAAGACCCCTTTCCCTCGGCTGGGCGTAACGAAGGAACAAGGTCAAACCCTACGCCAATTGCTAGAATAAATGCCCAAATTCCAAAAGACGAGTTTAAACTAAGTTCGGTACATCCAAACTATAAGTCACCTTCAATAGTAATAAATTCAGAAGACTTAACTCCAGAACAAACTAAATTACTGATAGATACCGGATCACAATTAAACTTAATTAAAATCGGCAAAACAAAAGACCTAAATTCAATAAATGAATCAATTGAATATGAATTAAACGGAATATCAAAGAATGACAAACCACTTACCCTTGGACAAATAACATTAAGAATAAACGATACAATCGGACAATTTCACGTAATCCCGGACGACTTTCCGATAGATTTCGCAGGCATCATAGGCTCGCAATTTATGTACGATAATAGTGGAACAATTGATTATTTAATTAAACACGTAACATTTAACGGTGAAAAAGTAGCTTTTTCAGATACAGAGAGCATTGTGCTACTGGCCAGGGCTAAATCTCTCATGTTCGTCAGAGTTATTAATACACTAAAAGATGGTTATGTACCACGTTTAGACATACATAAGGACATCTTAGCTGGAGAAGCCTTAGTCACTAACAACGATGGCAAAGCGTATTTATATGTAGTAAATACTTCGGAAAAAGATATTAAGATAGACGTGCCCGTAATTCCTCTGTATCCTTTCGATACGAGTGTAGACGAGGACGAAAATTCAATTGATACAAAAGCGGCAGAGCACAATACAGGTATTTCATCGCGAGGAAACCGTGCTAGTGACGTCATGAATCTTTTGAGATTGGATCATCTTAATGAGGAAGAGCGTAAAGCGGTAAATGTTCTTATAGAAGACTACTCTGACCTCTTCCATATCCCAGGAGAACCCCTAAGAGCTACCGATGCTTCGAAACATAGAATTCTAACATCTGATAACGTACCCGTAAACACCAGACAATACAGACATCCACCTTTTCAAAAAGAATAAAAAGATAAACAAATGACAAACTTGCTAGAACTAAATATCATAGAACCTTCATGTTCACCTTATAACTCGCCCCTTTGGATCGTACCTAAGAAAGAAGATTCACAAGCTAATAAAAGATGGAGATTAGTTATCGATTATCGCAAATTAAATGAAAAAACAATAGGAGATGCGTACCCCTTACCATTGATCACAGATATCTTAGATCAGCTTGGTGGAGCAAAATATTTTTCAATATTCGATTTAGCTTCGAGATTTCACCAAATTAAAATGCACCCGGAGGATAAACATAAAACAGCTTTGACAACACCACATGGTCACTACGAGTTCAATAGAATGCCTTTCGGATCAAAAAACGCACCCGCAACTTTTCAACGATTAATGGACGTAGTACTACGAGGCTTACAGGCTAACAAACTATTCGTATACCTGGATGATATTGCCATATATTCACGTTCCCTAGAAGAACACGCAATTAAATTCAGGAAATTAGCTGAACGTTTGAGCAAATCTAACCCTACAGACTGACAAATGTGAATTTCTCAGAACGGAAGTAAGATATTTAGGTCACTTGATTTCTGCAGAAAGAGTCAAACCAGATCCCAAGAAAATTGAAGCAGTAAGTAAATTTCCAGTACCCAAAACACCGAAAAATGTGAAGGAATTTTTGGGATTAGCCGGATACTATCGTAGATTTATTAAAGAATTTGCTAGAGTTGCAAAACCTCTATCAGACTTGACAAGTAAAAACGTAAAATTCAACTGGACTTCGGAACACCAGTTAGCTTTTGAAACCCTACGCGATAAACTTTGCGTAGCACCGATTTTGAAATACCCGGAATTTGATCAACCCTTCATAGTAACTACTGATGCCTCGGGATACGCAGTAGGAGCCGTTTTATCACAAGGAACAATTGGTTCAGACGCAGCGATTGCATACGCTTCAAGAGTATTAAACAAACATGAGAAGAATTATTCTACTACTGAAAAAGAGATGGTAGCTACAGTCTTCGCGTTAAAAACTTTGAGACCGTATCTCTATGGTAGACAATTTACATTGCTCACCGATCACAGACCGTTAGTATAGGTAAATTCTATGAATGACCCAACATCACGCGTAATGAGATGGAGAGAACGTTTGAAAGAATTCGATTACACAATTCAATATAAAGCTGGCAAAGCCAATACTAACGCCAATGCATTATCACGAAACCCAACGATACTACCAATCAAATTCAAATGGCGAACAACGGAACCAGATAATACAAGAGTAGGAATAGCTAGACTCAAATCATCCTCAGACTCAAATCCTAAGAAAAAGAAAATTAAATTCTATAGGTCAAACTCCGAATCCTCAGATGGTGACGAATCTTGTACATCTATGAGTTCTGACGCAGAAATCATTGACAGCGCAATAATAAAAACACCAACGCAAACAAATGATCCCTTAGACCTCTGTATCAGAAACAAAAGATTTTACGAAAAAACGGATACCCCAGATTCAAATAGAAAAAAGAAATGCAGATCAGCAATGAAAAAGAAATCAGATAAAAACAGATATACACCTTTTAAGACACCCTTTAAATTATGTTTATCATCATCATCGTCATCGGATGAAAAAACTCAGCATAGTAGGAAAATCGACGAGCAAATTAATCCGCTCAATTTGCAGACATCTCGGACTAAGCAACAATCAGTCGATCAAGATATACCCCTGGATCCTTCGAAATCAAAATGCTCTATATATAATAAATTCGTGCACACGGACCAAGACAAGAATATAGATCCTTCCCCAGCCCCTAGACCCGAAATCATAGACCCAGCCCCTAGACCCGAAATCATAGACCCAGCCCCTAGACCCGAAGTCATAGACCCAGCCCCTAGATCCGCAATCGTAGACCAACCATTCAAGCCTCAACTTATGAATGAAACACTTAAAACGCATACACCTAGAGCTAGTACTCCAGATACCAATATTATGGGAAAAGTCCAGCCCACTAATAAACCAAACACATTTCAACGAAATTTAGCCAGAGATGTATTAGTCAAACGAAACACAAAAGAAGCAGAATTCACACCTTCACCAGTATCACGAAGAAAACAAAAAATTTGTAGAGATAACTCAGTCGCAATCCCTAAAAATTCGATCTCGTAGACAATCCTATGGAAATATCAAATGTTCAAGATTTCAGTACCATTGTGAATACGAGTACAGCCGATATCACGCAAGAACCTAGTAGAATGGACTGGTCCACAGACGAAACCCTTAACAATCCTAGAACCATAACTACTCAAGCTCTTATACACCAAGATCCTACTAAAAGAATAACTACTACTGTAAAAACCAATAGCGAACAAGAACCTAATAACAAGTCGCATGGAATCCCAGATGTCACAGGCAGCATGAAAAATCCAACCGTTACGTTCCGAACACCCGATACCCAGATCTGAGCAAATTCCTCAAGCGAAACAGAATATGAAGGAAGAACAAACGGTACACACGTGCAAACGAAAAAAATTAGAAACCCGAAACAAAAAAACTTTACCTCTGCAGAAGTAGAAATATCCATACCTAAGGACAGACCCTTACAAGAATCAAACGATAAACCTTCGGTACCAACCATACGTAAATCCTCGAGAGTACGAACTCTAAAGAATAAATGTCCTTGTTGTATAGGAACAGAGCAACATAAGTCAACCACTTCAAACATAGGATCACAAAATGAAGCAAAAACTCCAAAGGTAATAAAGAAACAGCCTGAGCCTTTACAGATGATTCAGGAAAAACCAGACGATCCATTAGACCGTATAACCCCTTTCAATGACCCTAACGAAACATCCATCGCAGAAACGGAAAGGGAATCCCCACATCTCACTTTGTTAAACGAACAAAATCCTATAATAAACGCTACTGAATCGGAAAGCGAGATACAACAAATAATACCAAACATAATTACCAAAAGTAATTTGATAGAAACAAGAGACAATTTAGAAATGAAGAATGATAATTATATTTGTTTTATATCAGCGGACGGAACAGTATCTAATGAAAGAGGTAAACGCCTCATAGAGTTGGGATTATTAAATAATATTAACCCACTAACCAAATATGATTTAGGTCAAGTTGTAATTTCAGGAAATTCGAAGAAAACGGTTTTCGCACTGGTTGTTCAAGAAAATGATTTAGACACACTCAAAGAACGTGCTATAGAAAATGCTTTTGAAAGATCAAAAAATGAAATGATTAGGAGGAATTTAACTACAGCCAGAATATCAGAAGGTAGAAGCAATTTAAATCCAGCTGCTTGGATCAAAATCAAAAGTATTATCCGTTCAACATTCAAAGAAACCCCAATCCAAATAACAATTTGTAAAGACAAAATAGCAATACCTCCATTAGAACAAAGAGCACAGATCATAAAAGAAAATCACGAATCATGCGTCGCAGGTCACAAGGGAGTAACTAAGACCTACATTAGAATTAGACAAAGATATTTTTGGGACAATATTAAGAAACAAGTCGAAGACTTTGTAAGAAAATGTGTCAGTTGTCAGAAGAAAAAATTAGTTAGAATAAAAACTAAACAACCAATGGTAATGACCGATACTTCAGCGGACATCTTTGATAAAATAGCTTTAGATATAGTAGGTCCTATTAACCACCCCTCAGATATGGGTTATCGTTATATACTAACTATGCAGGACAACCTTTCAAAATTTTGTTTAGCAGTACCTCTAGTAACAGCAACAGCAATAAAAATAGCGGAATCCTTACTTAGACACTTTAGATGTATATTTGGATGTCCTAAAATTATGTTGACAGATCAAGGACAAGCTTTTGTAGGACAGGTGATGAAAAAACTCGCAAGTATTTTTAAGATCAGTCAAATTAAAACAACAGCATTTCATCCTCAATCAAACGGTTCATTAGAAAGAAGTCACCAGGTACTCGCAGATTATCTTATTGTTAAACATTACACAGAAAAGAAGAATTGGGACAAATGGTTACCATTAGCAATGCTTTCTTATAATACCAGTGTACACGAAGCAACGAAATATACGCCCCATAGACTGATCTTTGGACGAGAAGCTAGATTACCATCAGAATTCCCAGAAATAGACAACGTTGTGACATACGACGACTGGATTGAAAATCATTTGTTGACATTAATCGAAGTACGAAACGATGCGAGAGAAAACCTAGAAAAAGCCAAACAGAAATCCAAAGAGAGATATGATAAGAAAATACATCCAGTTCAATTTAAAGTAGGGCAGAAAATCTATCTAGTTAAGAACCAAAAATCCGGAAAATTAGACGACAACTACCAAGGTCCATACACAGTCCCCGAGGTATTCCCAGACAAAAACGACATAGAAATAGAATTGGCAAAGAATAAGAGAAAAATAATAAATTGCGATAGAGCGAAGATAGCGTACTAAACTCAGGTCTAAATTTTTCAGAAAATCATGGACGTTACAATCTCATGGTTCATCTTGATCGAGTTCATCAACCTCTGCGGAAGAAGCAGCAGCTTGGTCGCATACGATTGTGGCGCACCATCAATGAACATAACCACTTTATCAATCTTAAACATCAAAGGATGCAAAATACCAATTTCAAAGCCAATAATCAAAGACACGGAGATACAATTACTTCAAAGTGCCGAATTAAGCCAAAGTCGAGTATTTCAATGCTAAATAGAGATTCATAGGTCAATTTATCATTGTGGCATGCATTCCCATATGTCAGCAGTATCATACGGAGACATGCAATATATAGAAGAAGTAACAGCTGAACAATGTTACAGTATGCATTACCAACGTGCTTATCACGGAATAGGAATTCTATACACCGATCTAAAACGAAACCAAACCACAGATAGACCCTTGAACCTCGCGGGTACGGTAAACGCGGATGGAAATTGCGTAGGCGATAGTTTCTCGGACCATTACGGATCGTGGAAAAACGTAGTAGTCTTCGGTCAGATCTTTTTCACATTGCACGATTATCTAGCCACAGTAAAAATGGACAAAGACGAAATAATATTACGCTTCGGAGTCCGCTGCACTCATTCAAAGACCAAATGCATGGACGTGGAAGGAGGTAACACGTTTTGGAACCTACTTCCTTCAGACACGTGTAAATTCAAGAAATTCTCACTCCTACACGAAGGAAAGGCCGAGAAAATCAAAGACAACTCAGCACAGAAATATGGAGAAGAAATTTATTCTTTAACGTCAGACCAAATCACGTTTGCACTGGCAGCAAGAGGAAAATTACCGGTGTGCGGATATAAATTAATAAAAACTGAACATCCCAGACTATTTATCGTAGACAAGGAAGAAGGAATATTCATTCCTCGACCTCCGACAACAATAACCTTAAACATGGTCATGTTCACATACGTAAATTCAAAGTTCATTTACTTGGAACGACACCTTAGATCCCAGATTACATCACTATACAATGACCTTATGATTAAAGAATGCTCGTTGGAAAATAAAATACTAAACACGGCTTTAGCAATAGCACCAAACTCTCCCGCAGATTTCGCGTACCTATTCATGAAAGGTCCCGGATATATAGCTAATGTAGTAGGCGAAGTAATTAGAATCGCAAAATGTTTACCAGTAGAAGTCTCTGCAAGAAAAACCAATACTGTTTCCAAGAATTACCGATTACAAGAGGTAATGAAAGTTTATTTATGCTGCCTAGAACACATATTATAGTCAGGACAGGCGAGGAAATAGACTGCGATACCTTCATGGCTCCAATGTTTAATATCAATAATAACTGGTATCAGAGAACTCCACAATTAATACCAGCAGTCCAACCCGACGAATTAACCGCAGAAACTGATGTAACATGGAAGTACATCAACCCCTTGAATTTAGCCACGGGAGGAATTTATGCACAGGAAGATTTGGATAAAATCAGAAGTAGTTTAATGTTTCCAGTAGAACGACCAGCGGTCTTACATACAATAGCTGGAGAAGCAACAGGAGCGACCACGTTCAATCAAGGTCTCAGGGTAAATAATTTAATTGATCAGAATCTCCTTCAGAGTGCCCTCGCCGAAGCATGGGGATGGGTATTCTTCGTATTTTACGATGTAGAAATACTAGGAGTTCCAGTTTTTGGAGCTATTTTAATAATAATATTTGTTAAATGGATAATAGATTCGATAATTCATGCATTTTCACTTCACGCATTGTACGGATGTAGTATTTGGATAGCTACAGCATTTTGGGATACTTTTACGCACTTATTAATTAGAAGGAAACATTACGAGACTAGAAACGGCGAAGATAAGGCAACAGTAATTGAACGACCGCCAAAACCAAATCCTAGACATCAGATAGCACTTGAAGAGGGGAATAAAACTTCAGAAGGAAACAAACAGCAGTCCATAGTCCTAGAAAGCAATACTGACCAAACCTTATTGAAAACCGCAGCGACATCAGTACCCTCAAGCAAAGAAAGAAACTTTATGTGAATTCAGAGAACTTAGAACTTCACCATATAATAAATTTATCAAAATAAACTGCGAAACCATCAAACATTTTCCTTTTAACGAAAAACAATTTTATTCGATATAAAAAACACACAATAGAAAACGCACAAACATGAGTATACAGTTATTTAAACTAAATTAAAATCAAAATTATGCCTTAACTCATGAAAATACAAACTAAACAATTCTTTTTCACTAACTCATGAGTCAAAGCGCGCGGCGAGTATTATTCCATCCCCTCGTACCACCCAGCCAGACCACGCGGATGCCGCCAAGCATCGGAACACCAATTATCAACAGGGTGATTCCAACCCCATCGCTTAGCGTGCATCCACCGAATACCTAGGTAGTCAAAATCTTCCGTATTCCACCCTGGGTACAAATTTTCATATCCTTTGAGCTAGTCGGCGATACTCCGCCGATGATCAGCACGACTCTTCCTCGTAGCCTTCATTGCAGCTATGTTCAAATATCCTTTCTGGGTCATTCCATGTCACATCGACAAATAGATGGACGCGACCCCCACCGATTCGGATGATTTTTGGTGGAGAGTTTTGTCTCATCATAAAACGAAGTTCTGCCAAAGGAAAAAATTTTTCCCACGAGATATTCAATATCAAAAATTTCACTGTTTTTCCGATTTTATGAGTTTAGTTATTTAATATTTCAGAAACTATTGAATATTAAAAGAAAAACTCTGGTACATTTTCAGAGGACACTTAGAGGTATAGAAGAAAATTTTGAAAATGATCAAAATTAAAAAATTTTGAATTTTTCAAAATCGTGAAAAGTACCCATCGCGGGAAAATTTTGGCCTGAAATTTTTTTATAATATACCTTTAACATATCTAAAGAAATTCTGAAATTTTTAGAGGGGTGTTCTTTTTCGTTTCATAGATATGAATTTTTTTTTTTTTTTTTGTTAAATTTAACAAAAAAAAGTTATAAAAATGAAAAAAAATTATTTTGCCAAAATTCAAAAATTCATATCTATGAAACGAAAAAGAACACCCCTCTAAAAATTTCAGAATTTCTTTAGATATGTTAGAGGTATAATATAAAAAAATTTCAGGCCAAAATTTTCCCGCGATGGGTACTTTTTACGATTTTGAAAAATTCAAAATTTTTTAATTTTGATCATTTTCAAAATTTTCTTCCATACCTCTAAGTGTCCTCTGAAAATGTACCAGAGTTTTTCTTTTAATATTCAATAGTTTCTGAAATATTAAATAACTAAACTCATAAAATCGGAAAAACAGTGAAATTTTTGATATTGAATATCTCGTGGGAAAAATTTTTTCCTTTGGCAGAACTTCGTTTTATGATGAGACAAAACTCTCCACCAAAAATCATCCGAATCGGTGGGGGTCGCGTCCAACTATTTGTCGATTTGACATGGAATGACCCTTCTAGAAAAATCCAAAAATTTAATTCAAATTAATGTTTAATTCAAATTAAGTAAACGAAAAAGACAAAAAATAATAAAAAATTCTGTTATTAACTTACTTCCCGGAGAAGATCACCCCCTTCCAAACGATCTATCAACTCCGACGGATCGACAGCGATTAAAACAACCTGTAAAATGTCGAAACAATTATTAACCACAAAATACACAAACACCGTTTTCCTGACATTCAACTGAACAACTATTATCCTTGAAGGAGACATTTTTTTTTTTTTTTTTCATTTTTTCGAAGAACTTTATTTAAAACTTTGATGGGCTCAAGAGTCCAGAGACTGTAACAGAGATTGAAACAGTGATTGAAGAATTCGTAGGGTCGCACAGTTTATATAGATTTCGGAGAATACTATGACACACCCCTAAAACCAAGTCTTGACAAATAGCGAAAGTCTAGGTACCCAAACCTAAAATCTGACCAACGGTCAGTAGGCACAACCCTCAAACTAGAAAATTTACCCCACCCACAGTAATAGAACAATCAAGGAAACGACAAACCAGCGACATTTGAGATGTTCGTAAGATAAAAAAAAAACATAACAGATTACAAATTTTTGTGAAACAATCAGCAGAACCATAGAAATATAAGTCTAAGAATATATTGTATTTAGAATGATTTAGAAATTAAGAAACTTTTGTACTTACCATAATTCAAAATTCTTTTTATTATTATCTCACATTATATGTTCATCTATGCTATCATGTCACGATATAAAAAAAAAAAACAGAACGGAAAAAAAAAAAATACTAATTTTAAGGAACCTTATGCAACCTCATGTAAACCCTAAGTTAATTTTCTTTATACACTTACCTTTGATTACTTTGGATGATAATATTTTCTTTTTTTTCTCATATATACAATTTTGTAAAATTAACCAATGTTTATAATCAAATTGATAGAGATTTCATGTCAATGAACTTAAACCCATAAACGTCAAGCGGGGACGCTTGAGTCCTTAAGGGGGGGAGGTGTTACGTCCCCACGAGCATACAGCAGCGCTCTAATCATATAACGGCATGCAATCACTGTCATAACCTTATAATTCATTCACTTATATTATTTTAACTATATTAAGAATATTCTAGAATACCCTATTATGTACGAAATTCATCAAGTAACTCAAAGACCCTCAATCTCCGTTAATATAAACAAACTTCATAGTCCAGCAGAAAACTAAAGAAGATAATATCCAGACGCACTGCACGTGCAACCACTTGAGGTCCAGAATCCTAAGAAAAGCCATAAAAATCACACCCCAAATCCTGAAAAACCTATGAGCGAAATCGAGTCCACAGAACGGAAAATATTGAACAACCACATCCTAGACAAACCCCACCAACGCTCGGACGCGAGGAAATCATCCCTCCGCCCTCGCGCTGGTCCAACCACAGCATCCCTATAGCAGAGCATCTTTCCGAAAAACCCAAATCAACCAATAGTGTAAACTCCCGCCGACGCGGTAACCCGAAAAACTACCCCTCCTAAAACCCCGCCAAATTTGTTGTATAAAACCCAGCATCCTGCAAGAATCGCTCTCAATCTAAAATCTCAGTTTTAGCTCAGTCTTAGTTAACTCATAATTAACTTGATTATTCAGCTCATATTATAAACCTCACGAGTTTAGAATATCCATAATATTTCTTTATTCGTTTAACACGAATTCATCGATTAGTATTGTGAAATCTAAATCTCATTAAACATTAGAAACCACAGAAAATAAACCAACAAACAATTGATAAACTGATTTTGTAATTGTAATTCCTTTAACAATCATTTTCATGATTGATAAATATACTATCCCAAGCCAACGATCCGACACTGTTTTTTGTTAACATAAATAACACCCTTTTATTTCGACTGCGTTGAGCAGTGACTGGTAAGAACCCTAAGTAATTACGGTAACGTGGTGAATCCGTAAAGTGTTGACGTATCGACCAGGCAAATCGACCATCACAGACTCACCAGGTGAAAAGAAACAGAATCACTGTTAACGTTTTCACATCCGAACTCGGTCGATATCCCAGTCAACTAAATAAAGTAACCTCAGGACGTAACAGCGAGTTGAAAGAAAATTCTGATACTCCTATCAGGAAGGTTTATCTCAATACCCTCATTTGCGAGTTGATTCAAGTATTCTACTACTTTATTGTGAATGCGTTCCTTTGTGAAAAATTTTGAATTTTCGGAATGTGAAATTTGAAAAAGAAAGATACTATTTAATTTTGATCGCATACATGGTGGTAGGGTAGGAATTGATGCATAGACGCCAGACATTTTATAAACAGAGGCATGTGTTCCAAGAGCATTTCCTGTCTCAAAATCATCTTGATAAACAAAGATAGGTATGGTGAACCCTCCAGCATTTGAAATTTTGTTTTTCCAGAAATCGGTCTGCACTATATTTGTGACCTCATTGCTTTCAGACACCAATGAAGACATGTCATCTAAAGTTAGATCGAATACACCCGGAAGTTCAAAAAACTTTTTTAAAAGCAAAGGTAATTGAATAACTGACGCTGTTACTTTTTTGTTGACTAACATGCCTGATTTTTTCTCGTATCTTTCAGCGTAACCAAGAGTAATACTTTCAGGTGCTATTAAACACAGCCACGTCGACTCAACTCTTTGAAGCGTTTGTGCTCTGTACTTATATGCGAAAATGCATTCTGGAGGTTTTCAAAAAGATTAGAAATTTCATTTTTAGCTGAGATATTCGTAGAGTTCAAAATGTGGCGTTTGAAATTATTCATAGAATTGCTGTTCAAAAATTCTATGAATGCTGACATAATGCGTTGCACTTGAACACGTGATAAATTTTCATCAGAGTAAAATCTAGATGCAATCTTCATCGCATCATCGAAATTCTGAGATTTGGTGTCGAGGCTTAATTCGTTTACAGAAGAACACTGGGTTTTTCAGATAATTGAATTTGTGTGTTCACGAATTGTTGCAGGACTTTCGAAAACCAAATTATTCGCTTGTAGAATAGATTCTGCTTCATGGGAGGCATAATGTTTTCGGAGAGCTTTCAACTGATTGAAACTGCGATTACACGAGCCTTTTGAACAAGAATAAACAAGATTGCTGCTTTTTATATTGTGACTAAACAACATGTGTAATTCGAATTGTTTCCCTTCTATAAGGTCGGGGCAATACAAGCAACGAACTAACATTTTGCAGAACGGCTAGAGATAATAAAAATTTCGCTAGAATACTTCGAATGTACACATTAAGCTCTTATGATCCTGAATTTTTTCAATCAGAATCCTCAGATTCCCCTAACTTTTCTGCGGCCAAGTGTTTCAAGTCAGAACGAAGTGTTTGAACGCTTACAAATTGTTTTTGTTTTTCTGTTATTTCATAAACTTCCAACTGTAAAAATTGCCTCACTGCTTCGCTTCCGACAGGATACTTCAAGTTCAGTGCATAGAACGACTTGAAGCAAAAATCAACCGCGCTCACCAAATTTGAGAACTTGTATTTCACCTCGTTGATAATCACAAAGAAATCCTCCAATTTGGTAAGTGGTCCAATAGCAACAACAATGGGCTGACACGTCAGATTATATGAAGCTAGCAGGTTCACTCTAGACTCCAGAACTTTCTCCAAATCGGTTAACACCTGGATAAATAATTTACGACACAACATATTAAATGATTAGAAAAACTTTCCCAAAACATGATTTCTGTCAGCTGTAAATACATACGTTAATCCATAAGATAAATCCGTCGGCCTGTTCTCGCATCGATGGCTTCCAATTTTTTTTGTTGCCAGTTTTACAAAGAGTGGGTCGAAATAGGTAGGGAAGAACACGAAGTCCAACTATTTCGGATGGCACACTCTCTATAATACAGATTACACACATGATTTTTCTCTGCAATTCGTTTATGTAAGTGAAATCACTATTCAATATCAAAACCTTTGTACACTTCTAAAATTGAAAATAATTTTTTCAAATTATCATAGAACGAGGATTTGAAAGCAAACTGCATCGTTTTCCGTGCAAATTGTGAACTTGAGGAAATGCATGTAAGATATAAGCTCACACCTTCAATATTTTCCAAAACCTTTGTGCAGACAGCTCTCGTTTTTGCTAAGCAAATTATGTTGCTGACGATAGTTGGCCATTTTAGTGTAAGATCAACCGTAGACAGTTTCATGTGCTCATAGTCGATCAGTATCTAAAAAAGCAAATTGGTCAGGTTATTATTTTGAATGTATATTTTCAGCATTGTTATCACTGTGCCAATATGTGTGCATGTAACACATTTAACAAGTAATTCTGTGACTTTGACATGACATGAAATGTTCTACTAGTCTTTCGTGAATTTTTGAGAGATTTTCATGGTTATTCAAATATTTTCTTGCATGAAAGCTGTTCAAGTTTGAGAAAACTTCCAGAAAAATGGTAAATATAGATTTGGCCAAAATATACTGTTAAGAAAGTGCACAATGCCCAAAGATCTATTAAAATCAGACTTTTGCAAAATAAGGGAAGAGTTTGAGCCAAGTTATATTACAAGAATTTTTAATTACCAGCGCTGGACCAACAGGTGTACGTAACTGAGGATATCGGTCATAATATTGTAAGAACGGCGCGAGCGGTTATAAGAGAACTAAATTAATAGATAAAAGATCAGTGTATGGATTCTCGTAGTGAATGGGCAAACAATCAACGAACAAAACTAACTGGTCAGCAATAAATAAAGGCAAATGCCGAAATGCAAGATTAAAATGCAAACAGATAAATAAGCAAAATCCAATGAAATGAAAGTAATAAATGCTTGAAATAAAAGCTTGGAATAAATGTTGAGAAAAATGCTGTATTCTTTAAAATGCGGGGTGTTCGTCAGAAGTCAGGCTTCAGACTGACGATCGGGGTTGTTGACAAAACGAATATCGAAATCAAGAACAAAACTGTGGCAAATAGTTGAATATAATTTGGGGGTAGGTTTAGGAGGCGGATATAAATCAAAAGGGCCTAGCCCGCAAATATAACAATATGTTATTAAATCTTTGTCGCTATTACGGTATTCATATGTCTGTGCCCATAAATGTTTTATTGAATTGTGGTCATCCAGGGACGTAGACTGGAGTTTAGTTATATTTTCGATATCGATGTCAGTTTGCTATTTTGAGACAAAGAATCGTTCTCTTTTTCCAACACTGCTTTTTTTACTCGTCGTTTCAGATTTCCATATTTGTCATATAATTTTCCTGACGCTGCTCTTAAAATCTTTTCTCCTTTGAATGGGACGTAGTATGTGCCAAAATCCTCATATTTGAACCGAGCTGTTATTTCCACCGTCCAAAATTGGAATTGTTCAGAAGAAATTCTATAAACATCGGACTAGAGCATTAAAAAATTGTCTGTCAAACCCAATAAAAATTATTAAGAGCTTATTCTACAGATTGTTTTTCAAGATGTTTTTTGTCATGTTTTTCTCGAATGTAAGGAACATGATAAACATTAGACTGGGCCAAAAAAATTGACTTTTTTTTTTTTAAGCTATATCGAGAATATCATTAGTTACGAAATTTCAAAGTAAAAAGGGCAAATCGAAAAAACACCGATTCATCAAGCTCAATTACTCGGAAACGACTCATCTGACGAAAATTTTCAATCAGACTTTTTTTGTAGAGAATTTTATTTCACATAAGAATAAGTAAAAAGGAATTTTTTTAAATTTAATTTTTTGAAACTTCTAACGTAAAACATCAAAGTATGATTAAAAATCTAAAATGGCGATGATAGACCTCTTAAAAGTGATATTAAGGGCTCAAATTTGCACGAAACTTTTGTTTTGTCATTCTGAATGATATTCTCGATATAGCTTGAAAAAAAAAATAGTAAATTTTCTTGGCCCAGTCTAATATACATATATCCTAAATTCTAGGTAATTTTGCTCACTCCTATAACCAGGGTACTGTAAAGCATTTACACAGAATTATTATGATACCAATGAACCAATAACCGAACTTGATTCACGGGAAAAAAAAGAAAAAAAGGTCGGTGACTTGTGATAAAACATGGACTATTCACAAAAATACCTTCAGATCTAGTGATATCCTATTTTAGGTACTAATATGGAGAGAAATTAAAATTATACGTACTTGAAATTTTTCGTCAGTAAATGCTCGATTATTATACCGCATAGGGTATTGCGATCAGATGACGATAGGCGAGTTCGAGTTAAAAGGAATTGGCCAGATATGGTCTTGTTCAATAATGTTCGGAGTTTCTAGAAGAATATATAACCCTTATTGAGGAAATCAAACATTTTCAAACAATTTATTAATTCAGAATGAAAAGATTTTCCTTGTCAAATTTACCACAGTTGATTGAAATAAGATGATTCAAACGATTTGAACCGGTCATAATAACTACAATTTTGAATGCGGTTACAAAAAGTCATGATTACTCCAGCACATTGTTCAAAAAATATATGCTCATAGTCCTCACCTGCCCGTTAGAAGACTCTTCGTTGCTGGCATGTGTGGAAGCATAAGATACTGTAGATGTATCACTCGTTGTTGAATGTTCTTGAGTTATTGCAATTGCATTGGAAGATGCTCCATCCGAATCAAGATCCTGAAACCATACATGATATAAATTTGCCTGAATCAACACTCGGGCCCCCAAAGTTCAATTCAGTGGTAAGTTGATAATGCAGAAAAGTCAGCAGTGCAATGTATCCGGATTAAAACTAGAATATCATTAGTTTTATTACACTGTTGATAACTAGGCTAGGTTCGAATTTTATCAAAAATAAATTCGCTGAATCTTTCACTTTTACTGGTCAACAATTAATTTGGTATCCTTACCGTGATTCCACGTGAATGCGCTGATAATTGCTCCCTTTTCATTAGAAAAGTGAACCTTGGCCCCACAGTCGGAATCAGCTCATGCACTGCTTCTTTTGGCATTGATAAAAAGATGTCTGTATCGATTTTCTGTTCTGCAAAACAGTGAAATTAATCTCATATGTAATCTTTCCGTCGAAGTAAGAAAAATTGATTAAATCACTACGTCGTTTTTTCGTTGTTTATTCTTTTTCATTGTGTGAATTATTTCAAATGTTTTGAATTATTTTAAATGTTTTTCCGTGTAAAATATGTAACAAGAGTTAATTTGCACACTTGTGTTTGGCCGAAATATTTTTTTTATTGAAGTTATGAATTATTAAACGATCAAACGAACTTCTAAAAGTGAAGTTCGATCGTAATTATTGTGACGTTGCATTTCTGCAGCCGTCACTGGATCCCGAAAATCCCGATTACGTCAATTACCGTCCGGATACAATCCGCGTTATCGCTACCTCCAAGGCACGGTCTTGTTTGAATATTTTTAGTTAGTCAATTCTACCGTCGATTTTTGTATTATTTGGACCCCCTTTCACGTCTGGCACCCATCAAGATCATCCAGAACTTCGAGACCTTCAAGATCTGCAACCCTGGACATCACCGCACTATACCGACCTACCGCTCTGATGAGAAAATGTAACAGCTGTACCTGGATGCCACGTTGACGGCGTACAGGGTTAGAGCCAATCCGCCGAAACCTCCCGTTAACAAATGACTTATCAGCCTGGAGCTGAACCAGATCATCGCCACTGCAATTTGGATGCCTCCACAACGGCGTACAGGGCTGTGCGACAATTAAAAAGCGCACACTCAAGCCTCCCGTTGGACAGACTTACCAGCCAGGAGCTGGACCAAACCCAAACATCTACTGTCTCGACTGCTGAAAAATCCCCGTGGTTGGCCAGGAAAGCCTCACGGAGATCCATCGAAGAAGACTGCAAGGACGGAGCATGGATGCAAGTCCCGGTGTGGCGCATCATGTCTCCCGCTACTCCGGTGCATTGTTTGCCCGCGAAGGGACCCGGAGAAGTCTTCGGAGACGGAAACAGGGCGAGGAGTACCAAAGATTGCAATACGCCAGCAAGATGCTGACTCCCATGACACCTCATATCGCCAGCAGCAAAATCCAGGTGACACCACATATTACTAATTGCTCCCACCAGTCATCCTTTACCGCGGCACGCGACCAGCGCGCGCCAGCAAGGATCCTCAAAAGGTGGGGAGACAATGACCAATTATTGAAGATGATCCAGATCACGAGGTCAACCAAAGTGCCGGACACCGAAATCATCGCTTGATCCCCGGAACCAGCGAGGATCTCGATCTACTTCTACGTCAGTTTTCGACCTGCCTAGACGTGTTTTTCTCCAGTGCCACCCTTCGAATTATTATCCCGCTTACGTTTTGGACTCGATTTTGATTTTGCTTACCAGTATCCGTTTTAGTTGCGAGTTTTTGTTGTTTGCCGTTAAGTGAGTGAGTGTAGTGCACCCGTTACCGCAGCTCGTAAGGTAAGAAACTCAATATTTTATGTGAAGCCAACGATAATTCAGCGAGGCAAATTTATTCAGTTTTATCGTTCCGGAGTGTTAGGTCAAGGGATCTCTCTCCGGATATTCATCGTATCGTATCGTGCCAACCTGAATTATCCGAGGGCCGACTCTCTAATATCTGGGCTTACTGCTTATTTGTTATCGCTTTCGCTATCGCTATTGCTTGCTTGCACTTTACCGTAACATCCCGCATATGATTTGGTTACTTGTGATTAATCGTTCATTATTGTTGCTTTATTAATTTGGCCACCGTCCTTGGAGAATTTCGCCGTAGTTGTAGCCGTAGGAAAATACCGCTTTATCGTAACAGTAATTCAAAAATCTGGCGGTGAACCTCGGTGTGCGAAAAGATTGCACCGAGCCTACGTTAATCCCCCGATTTACCGTGTACGTCTGCTGCCTTACGCGGCGTATGAATTGTCCGATTAGTATTGTCCACTGAGACAATTGATTTCCGAGTCTAACACCGTCATCGACATAAGATACTCTGCCTGTCCTCGATGACATATTTCGAGTCTGACTTTCCCTGGTGACATATTCTTCGTCTGTCTGTTCTTGGTGACATAATTTTCGGTCTGTCCCCCCGTGACATAAAAGTTTGACTGGACCATCGAGGTACCACTGTTACGACTAATTTCGAAAGAGCAATAGAATACCGTCTAGCAAAATCTATTAGAAAATCGGCTAAGAGTCGTACTGCCGCATATTTTCTCTCCTATTTCATAAACTTTGTATTGTATCGCTGCCGTTACCGAATCCTGTTGTAAGAATCTGATTACCTGTACCACCAACTATTTCGCTTGTTCAACTTGAACCCCCCAAAAAGCACCTACGGTGCAAAAAAAACTTCGCCAAGTACATTAAAATATATAGGAATAACTACTACCCAAATATCTTCAATGAACAAAAAAACTAAAATCTATTGTTAATGAGAAAAAAAGAATCCAAATCAATTATTGTGCCAAGTACATTTAACTTCGCTTCGTGCATAGACGTACTAAAGAAGACTAGAATAAACATACAACGAACAATATACCAAGTTTAAGAATATAGAATTGGGAAATAAATCAACAAAATCAATTCGAAGAATCGAAAAAAAAAAACAAAAAAATAAATTAAATTAAATTAAATTAAATTAAATTAAATTAAAAGAAAAAAAAAAAGGGAGTACGTGGTTCTTGGCGAGCTAATGTTATATTGCCATACAAGAATTCTGAATTTTTTTTCCCGGAAAAGCTCGCCAAGTCCCACTACCTCCCATTTTTTTTTCTTTTAATTTAATTTAATTTTATTTAATTTAATTTAATTTAATTTATTTTTTTGTTTTTTTTTTTCGATTCTTCGAATTGATTTGTTGATTTATTTCCCAATTCTATATTCTTAAACTTGGTATATTGTTCGTTGTATGTTTATTCTAGTCTTCTTTAGTACGTCTATGCACGAAGCGAAGTTAAATGTACTTGGCACAATAATTGATTTGGATTCTTTTTTTCTCATTAACAATAGATTTTAGTTTTTTTGTTCATTGAAGATATTTGGGTAGTAGTTATTCCTATATATTTTAATGTACTTGGCGAAGTTTTTTTGCACCGTAGGTGCTTTTTGGGGGGATTTCATAACTTTTTGTATGTTGTTAAAGAATAAATATACTATTGATTATGGTTCCTTTGGTTTGTTGTAACTATTGTTGTAAGATGGTTGATGGGTTAGAGAAAATTTAGTAACCATCACGATTAAGTTTAGCAGATATCAAGAGATTCGGTATAATACTATGCGTTTGCCCAACGATTAATTACTTCGCAGGTCGGTTTCATATGCCTCGGACGATGTGTCCTTCTTGAATAAGAAAGCTCGGTAGCTGCTAAATTGTGATTCGAAGTCCACGGTTTCTCAGTGCACTAGATATATTTGTGCAATTATATTACAAGTCACCAGGTCCTTAGATCATTAGTTTGACGAAATAGATCTTGGGTTCCAAGCTGCAGCTTATCAGTGGTTAACAACATACCAGGAGGAAGATTGGTTCTTTTCAGGTAACATGGAAGCAAGCCTCGAATTGTTCAGTATTAGTTTGCTTGCTTTGTGATATCAAAACAAAAAATGATACTTCTTTCGTTATCGGTATGCTTGTAAGTGAAAAGAGAGTGTCAGTTATAATGGATCGGTACAGTTGGTATGAAATAAAAAGAAAGATAATAGTAGTTAACTTATGAACAACTGCTAAGCAGATGGCCAGGTTTCAGTTTGGCTGTAGTCTATAATGAGTGGTAATGAATTTTAAAAATTTCGTTTCAAAAATTCCTACATTTGATTAGGCCGCAGCTTTCATCGATGAGTAGGATCAGAGAGGAGCTCTTGGTTCGTATTGTGCCGGTAAGAAAATTGAATTCTCTCAGAAAACATAAAAAGAAATCTCTCAGGAAACATAAAAAGAAATACTGAGCACTTCAACTTCAGTTTATTATATAAATAATTACAACAGATTCGTTACAAAACAGCCTCGTTGAGGTCAAGCTTCTGGTACACCTTTGATTAATGGTTAATGGTTCGCTCGCAGGTATAGTATTTCTGCCTGTCGATACTTCTTCTTGCTCAATAACAGATACCACCAATTGCAGCAGATGAACCAAAGGTCTCACGTATTGATCTAAACGACATATATTGAAATATACATAACATATTTGAGAAACATAACTATAGCTATATTAATATACTCTGGACCAGAACTCACCGAGAGAGACTTTCAAACTTATTGGTAGCATCAGAATACATAGCCATAACGTCTGCATAATTCTTGACGTTGAGCCTTTAATCCAGACGAACGATATTTTAATCTCATCGTTGCTGAAACTTTCTTTCACTGTCTCAATGACTTGCTGCTCACCGATTGGCTCGTACTTGAAATATTTCTGCCCATCGAGACTCCTTCTTGCTCCATAACAGATACCACCGATTGCAGCAGATGAACCAAAGTTCTCACATATTGATCTGAATGACAAAAGTTGAAATATACATAATAAATTTGGGAAACATAACTATAGCTATAATAATGTACTCTGCACAAGAACTCACCGAGAGAGACTTTTGAACTCATTGATAGCATTAGAATACATAGCCATAACGTCTACATAATTCTTGACGTCAGGCCTTTGATCCAAACGAAAATGATACTTTAATCTCATCTTCGCTGAACTTTCTGTTGATGTCTCAATGACTTGCCGCTCACCGATTGGCTTGTACTTGAAATATTTCTGCCCGTCGAGACTCCTTCTTGCTCCGTAACAGATACCACCGATTGCAGCAGATGAACCAAAGTTCTCACATATTGATCTAAATGACAAATATATATGCATAACATTTTTGAGACTCATCACTATAGCTATATAGGAACAAGAACTCACCTAAAGAGACTCTCAGTCTTAACATCAAGACACTTTCTGACACAGAATCTTCAAACCAAAGGATCTTGCTATAACTGCCAGGGTAATGATACTTCAATTTATCTATTGCTGAAACTTTCTTCCCTTGACTCCATCAGTGACTTCTCGAAGTAACAAATAGCAACTGTCATTGCATTAATAGATAAAGCATCATTCCTGGAAAGTAATGGTACAATATAGAAATCATAATCTTAACTAGTGTCATTTACAGGATAGTGAAATGTGCGATTATACTTACATAATAACAGCAGATACTATTCATACAATTTCTTCTCCACGTCGATTCTTTACGGACGATCTTGTTCGTTCTTCTTCCCAATTGGAATTCACTCTCCAAACATGAATGCTTATAAACATCAGCTGGACGACATCTGATAGAAAACGCTACATTCCGAAAAAATGAGTTATTGTGACGAATGTATCCAGTAAATGATGAGATGGGGGAAAAACGTCGAAATCTCGAAATTTTATTTCGATTGTAAGTGCTGCGGTAATATTGGAATGTCAACGCAGCGGTACTACCGCAACAATGAAGGCTAAGTTGTACTTTTGATTGACATTTCTCAAACCTCGTCTATCGCAAGTCACTTTGGCCTTTTAAATAATCTGATTAGTTCATCAATACATGGAGAAATTTAATTTGGTAACGAGCGATCTCGCGTTTTCTAATTATCAATAGACTCCTCAAATATATTGGTGGCCTTTTTACAATACCTGATTTCCTGAATCGATTCATACATAGGTATGTAGTAGGTATATATCTTGCACGTTTTAGACGAATAGAATAAGCGTATTATGAGAAGTAGAACGTAGTAATTAATAACTGCTTATTTATTTCGAGTGGAGCGTATACTCATAATCAGTCCGCCAGCTATGTTGTGCAACTATAACCCTGCATGCAGCCCTCCTCCTTTCACATCCGGGCTAGGGACCGGCAATGGCGGAGTTACTGGCATGCAGGGATTACAGTTGCGTTCACATTTGATCCATATTGCATTATATCTGTTTTTTTTTTTTTTCTTCAATATTCTTCCAATATGTCTGGCACGGCCTTCAGATTTGTCGCAAGAAGAATATGTACGCGTCCTTAGCATTTCTTGGCCAGCTCTGCTTTCTGACGGACGCGTCGTCAGCGTACACCCACGCAGAAGTCCCTTCTCGTAGCATGCTTGTATAATGCCCTTCTGTTATGTTGTGGCCATGGTGAAATATTGCGCTGTCAACCTTATAAACTTTCGTACAGATCACAATTTTTTCCGTTGGTACTGCTTTTATGCTGTAGTTATTTATTTTCAGGACTTCTCCGTTTTCTACCGAAAATAGCAATAGCTGAATAATCAAACAGCTGTTTGATGACGATATGTCGGTTTTTACGCATACTTTCTTAGACCTACAATTGCGGCACGACCCTTCAACCGTTTTCCAGTGCGACAAATTATCATTAATCACGTCCGACAAGCTTGGTGTTTTTTTGCAAGGCTTAGGCAGTACAAGTAACAATCTGTTACTGCATTCGACTGAGGAATTGGTGTAACCACAATCTTTGCAGTGTAGTTTTATTGTAAGCTGATGCTCAAAAAGTATGCTGAGATTATTGCAATGAGAAATTAGACCAGTTAAAAATTCTGATGCATCTTGCTTTTCATTGGTAGTAAACTGTTCACCGGCAAGTCGCCCCGCAGAAAGCACATTCACCGGGCCCTCTGAGCTAGCGTAACCATCAATTAACATCTTCAAGACATCATCCGTTTGATTTTGACGTAGTGAGTGGTCCCTGACTGTTTTACAGTGAAGTAAACACTGGACCGTTGCGTTGGCATAACAAGACACTTGGTCCGCGTTTTGCAAGCCTTTTATTTGCCATGATTTGGCTGCGGTCTTTTCTTCGGCCGGTACCTGACATGTGCCAATACCTTTCGAAATCGACCATTTATAGTCAGCTACCTTGCGTGCTCTCACCGTTGTGACAGGCATTGGCATAAGATCTGGGCGATACTTTTCTCTCAATCTATTGTACTCCAAGATAGCTGCTCCGTTCGCTAATACGGAGTGAGGGTCGTAATTAATCAGATGCAGACCTTCTAGAGAAGTCACTCGCGAAAGAGCAACATACACTTGGCCACAAGCAAATATGGAATTACCTGCATCGATTACAGCATTTTTCAGACTAAGGCCTTGACTTTTATGAATTGTAATACCGTAACTGAGGCAAATAGGAAACTGTTTTCGGATAACGAAAGCGCCTTCCATTACCTCAAATTTCACATCCACACGCTCCAAAACGTGTACGATACCTGTTACTAAGACGATCTGCACTGTTTCTACGTCGCCAGTATCAGCGGCTCGGGATATTGCACTGATTGTACCAATAGTGCCGTTCACGAGGCCTAACGTAACATCAATGTTCCGTCTAATCATTATTTTCGAACCAATTTTGACAATGATTATTCTTGCTAGACCTGCAGTACGAGAACTATCTTCGTCATCTGTGTTTAACATTTTCAGCACCTTTTTTTTAAAGTATGGCGGGCAATCAATCGTATCATGAGCCAATAATTGTATTTCGTCCGTCTGAATTTCGCTCAACATAGCTTCATTGAGAACATCACACATGTGACACGTTGGAAGTAGACAGACTGTGTCGTTGGGTAAATCATGTATATAGTTACACAGTTCTCGTACTCTATCACTGAATTCAGTTGCAGTGAACGTAATTTTCCTCGATGACAATATTTTCGTGTCCGAATCAGTAACAACCCCAAGGCGTATTCTTGAAAGTATCTCACGATATGTTTGATCGTTCTTCTGTCTCATATTGATCGTCAGTTCATCGTATGTAAATAAATTACACCACAGATCCACACTACCCATTGCGCCTATGAGTTTTTCGATATCGGTTCTGGATAATTTTGTGAAGGAAGGTCCCTCGTGAATAGGTGGAGGTTGCAGCAAATCGCCGAAAAGAAGGACATGCTTATTTCCAAACCATCCATTTTCGCAATCTGCGGTATTGAAGATTTCGACTAATCGAAGATGTATGTACATAAAAGTTACGTTAGAAATCATCGACACTTCATCGATCACTATCAGGGCAACGTTTCTTAGTTGGTCCCGTATGGTTTTGAGGACCGCGTCTGATAATTGTTTGTACTTTGGAGTGCGGCCGTGTTCAACGGGCAATTGGAATAGTCTGTGCACAGTTAAGCCATCAACATTGAATGCTGCTATTCCGGTTGGGGCAGTTATTGCGGTATCTTTGTTGGCATGCTGCTTGATCCAATATCTGATAGTTTTAATGAGAAAGCTCTTACCAGTTCCACCTTCCCCACTGACGTAAAGTCTGAGGATTTGATTCGAGCTTACGGCCTTCGTAACCTGATCGAAGACTCGTTTCTGGTCAATGTTCAATTCGCTTATCATCTGTGAAACATCAACGGTTTCGAATTTTTCGGCAGCTTCTTTGAATTCTTTCATCGCAACTTCGGCCTCGATAGGTTCGCAGCCGAGTGGAACAGTATCGCTATTTTGTGAATTATAATTGTCTTTCGCATTATCTGCGATTTGTTTTTCAATCATTTTCTTCGCATATTCCATACCCTTTTGCACTTCGGTTATGCGTTCGTGATATTCCAGCGCTTGTGCAAGTTCTGATTGCACTGATTGAAATGACTCAGCATAAGTACTGCATTCGTTTCGGAGTTCATCTACATCTCGCCATGGTTGAAAGAGTAGCAACAAGGCGTAGAAATAGCGTTCGGGTTGAATATTGACGTTATTTTTATAATGATTTACAAGGCATGGACGCTTACGCCTTCTCAAGTACAGCGACTTGCCTATCTGATAATATTCAATATTTTGACCAGTAGGTTCAACTTTTGTCGTGTCATACCATTGTGCGAAATCGTAGAGATTGGTAAATTCCAATTCCTCCGGCCGTGCGGGATAATGCGTATCGACTAGCGAATCGCAAAAGATTTCAGTAGAGTCGGCGTCTAAGTCTTCAATCTCCTTACGAGACTTAACTTTTCTATTCCTGATCATATTTACGTCTATCCACTTAATGATAGTTTCAGGATCTGTGCCGTATAAAGAAATCCCCAATAGAGTATCTGCGGCTTCAAGAGCTCCGCATTCTCTGTGATTCAACATACGCAGGTCAAAATTCCATAGACGACTACAAAGAGATTTCGTGGAATTCATTTCTTCGAACGTCGAATCTGTGTTGCTTTTTTCAGGTTTAGCTACATATTTCGTGACGTACCGATTAAGAAGCGTAGACTTTTCGCCTATGAACTGAATGTCCATATTTCCTTCCCAAGCTGTGAGAATTGCTGGGTTATAATCGTTAATATTTGCTTCCTTTTCGGAGCGGGGCAGGTCGTATAGCCTGCTTTTCGACTTCAGCGTTCTCCTACCTACACGCATAACAAAACTGTTGGTAATTGGTCGAGAAAACCCAAAACGACACACTCTTTTTGACGCGCCCTTTTTGTTTGCTTTACTACGCAGACAGTAAGAATTATGGGTGTGCCGTTGATGTGTATTAACACGACGATACAGGTTCGGAGAAACATCTTTGGATGGCATTCTGCAAGTTGCATATTTAAGAATAAAATTTGCTACCTCTTCGTTAGAAGATGTTCCAAGAATCGGAGCGTCCTTGATCCATATCATTAAATGGAAATGTTGCGTGCCTCTACCTTGGTATTCTCGCCTCCAGAAGAAATGCGTAACTTCCCCAATGGGATTATCCGGAGAACATATGAAATCGAGCATAGCTTTGAATTTATTGTCGATAAACCTTGATGCGGACACCGGGTCAGTGGCCACCAACTGACTCGGTGACATGTTCGCAGCAGAGGGCCCTCCAACATCGCGTAAATATTCCGCCATGTCTGACCACAACCATTCGCTTGGACTCAATGTAAGGAACCATGTCGCCGGTCCATAATTATGTATCATACAGGATACGTCATTTCTCGGCCGACTCCAATATTGCTCCGTATTTCGCAATCGTGCAAATATGGCATTCCAATTTCCCTCCAATTCTTCCTTGGAAAGTTTACTCAAATAACTTGCTGCGGTGAATCGCTCTCTCGGATTGATGATATTGAGTTTATAATAAATACCACTATTTAATTGTCTATTGTTGGCATCGTTTAGTAAATAGAAAAGGTATTGCTGATCCATTCTAAATTGAGAATTCTAAATTCGATTTGATAAATTCGGAATGAGTAAGGCGTTTGGGCCTATCTTCGTGCTGTCCGTTGCGACCGTAAGGATACAAGTGCGGAAAGCATTGTAAATCTAGTGTTTTTTCACGATCATTTAATGGCACGTCGTGAATTTTTAGCATTTGATAGAGGTCCGTCGCCGTTTTGTTTTCTTTTTTTTCATACATAGGATATATGGTGACCTTTTCGTAGATCGCATCCGATGCCGAAGCCTGAGTCAGTAATGCTGCACGCTCTTCAGCTTCGATTTTATCATCTATCTCACTTTTTTGAGCTAGCAATAACCGATCATCTTTATCGTCAGAAATTATTCCAGTATCCTGCTTATCGGCTTTAATTTCATCATGTATCTCGGTTTGTTGCGGTAAAGAATCATCCTCATCCTCAGAAGCTGTGTTCTGATGGACATGAAATTCAACGTCTTTTATACGATCCAGCAAAAGGTCGGCTGATGCTGGCAGCTTGATTTTTGAATATTGGGCATTGTTCGTTTTGAGCCAGACTAATGCTTGCCACACTCTATTAATATCGACTAATTGCTCCCATACCAATTTTGATTTTGTTGGGATTCCGCGAACCAGAATGTGAAATTCATGGTCTAGATTGAATGGATCTGTTTCATGACATACTTTTTTTAACGTTTCTTCAAGGGGTAAGGGTAGATGAAACGTTCTGCCCTTGATCTTCTGCACCATCTCTCTGTGGGGTAAATTTTTTTTTGCCACAGTGCCCATCCTTTGAACCGTTTGGAATGCCTTAGCTCTTTGAATTAAAATTCGCTCGTAGTCATTCAAGCTAGATATAACTTGCGGTACCGACTCGGTGGCGAGTTTGTTGAGGACGCACTTGGGTGGCATAATATTTTGGCGAAACTTGGGAAGACAATAATTGCAAACATAATCGCAATCACCGCCCTGGGCTTCGACGTGTCGCATTAAGTCTAACCATAATGGACCAGTCATAGGCTTCCTGAATTTATGAACGCTGGTAACCTCTCTTTGAAAGCAAAGTTTCTCGCAGGATACGCACACGAACTTCGGAGCATCCACAGATCGCTTTGTTAATGCTTTAAACGCAAATATATTTTTAGACATGATATTTTCTTCATTCAGATCTAATTCTTCTACAACATTACTAGCAATCCTCTGAGCTTTTTTCTGTGCAAGCTCTGAAATTTCTTTCAGCTTCTCTAGGCTACCATCGCTTAAAGCTTTGTCTATGGTGAGTATTTTCCCATAACAGTTCAACGTTTTGCATACCAAGCGCTGTATGTACCGCACCGATGGGAAATGTGGTGCTAACATCTGCACAGGTAAAAAAATAGATTTGCACATAGAGTCAGCCATGTAGCACGCTTGCGAATGGCCCAATTTGTCCCCTGTGTGTTTTACAGTACAATCCATTTGGATAGTAAATTTATGAAAATTTCTCAATGTGCAGATCGAAATAATTTTCAGAAAGTTTATATATTTGTTCAGCTGATCCATATCTTTAGTTCTACACATATTATTGCAAAGCCAACTTTTTTTAATATGTTTCACCTTTTTCGCATGGCCAGCCAATGGTATAATATTTACGGCTTGCCCTGCCGAGTTCATGATGATAGGATCTAACAATTGAACATTTTCATAGGCAGCTTCCGCAAAATAAGGTTCTCCAGAAGCAACGTGTTTCGAGGAACCACATAGAGCACCTAATTTATCCTCAATACTATGATTGTGACATTCGGCAGCTGTCGTTAAATAAAGTTCCGCCTTCTTTTTTACAGAGTGCAAGGTCTTTTTCATATTAGTAATGTTACACTCTCTCTCATGAAAACACCACTTTATTATGGATTCTGCATTCAATCTGTTCTCTGCTTTTGATGGCTCGCTCAACTTTGGTAAAATCTTAGCTGTGAATTTCTCCCTCGATTGCCTCAATGCTATGGTATTTGCCGCATATATACGTCGATACTTGGCGAGTATTCTACTAGCTGCACCTATTTTTTGCCTCGCAATATCATTCTTTTTGGTTCGTTTGTAATAATACTTATTATACTGCACTTTCAGATCACGACAGCGTAAATATTTGGCTCGTAGTCGTGCTCGTTGTTTCTCCACTGTGGCAGCATACAACTTACGAAGCCGCTCACGCTCTTTTTCTGGATTCAATGAATAACGTTTACGTTTTTGTATTCGCTGATACTTTTCTTCCGGACGCGCTGCCTTTCAACATCCAAAAGATAAAGTTCTCGCTTTCGAGCCTGCATTTTTTCTTTATTCAATTGATAATAGTTTCTATTTTGTTCACGATATTTTTCAGAGATTTCAACCTGTACTGCCTGGCCTGATTTAGTTTTTTTCACAGCGGGTTCTGAACATTGTTCCTCGAAATATTCCTGAGAAACCTCACGTTTTCTAGAAATATTAATAATATTCGACGCAACATTTCGTTTTTTGCTTATGCATGGAAAGTTTTGCATAGTATTGCTTTCAAATATTTTTAGCAAATGTGTACGCATCAGATGAACATTGTATGTTTTCTCTGATGGGTTTTGACCATTAATAAGTGATATTGCAAACGCAATAGCAAAGACTCCACAGTCGGATCCGTTAGGCTGCTGCTGGACTCTAGGAAATTTAATAGGTTTGCTTTGAAACTGAAAAAAGGGGAATAAATGTCTCAAATATATCTCATGGTGCTCATGAAGTGTCTTTTGGCTTAATGAGTCATATATGTAAAGCGATTTACCATCGTAATAGCTGCATACCCAGTGCCCGTCAGCTTCTGTACAACCGCTATGCAATATTTGTACATGATTTGTGTTTGAGGAAACTGGCTTAATGGTGCCCGGCATTTGAATTCGCCACGTTTCCTGGGGCGAATATGATGAATATTTTTCAACCAGATAAATAAAATGATCCATATGCAGATCAGTCAACCATCCACCAGATGTTATTATATCTCTAGACGTGGCATCCAAAGAAGGTGTGCGTCGAAACGCGCGCTTTGGATCTTCAGGAGATATTTTCTTTGTACTTTTAGGTACAGGAGAATGTTCTGTTGTGAGAAAAGTCTTAGTATTAACTGCTCGATCATCATCGCGATTAGAAACGGGAAGAACAGTTACCGATACCGATTCAGTCCGTTTGCTTACTTGTTTTGCTGGTTTTTCAGAAGCCGCGACATGTGCTTCTTTGGTGCCGTTGTGCGAAGTTTTTCGCAGGTTTGTATTTTGGCTAACCTTACTCGGCGAACGGTTGAGAGTTGAAGCGCGATTTAGTTTGATTTGTGGAGATGGATTTTTCTTTTGTATCCTTTTACATGGCATTTGAGGCTTAGGAAAAGGGATTCCCATGATTTCTGAAGCGCTATTTATTCTGCCCACACATGGAAACTGTTCAATTACATTATTTTTAAACAATTTCAGCAAATGCGTGCGCATAAGGGTCGTATGATACTTCACCTGATCAGGTTTCTCCCCATATACAAGAGAAATGGCAAAAGCGATCGCAAATACTCCGCAATCAGACCCATTGGGCTGCTGTTGGACTGTAGGAAATTGTACAGGATTCTGGTCAAAGTTATAGAAGGGGAACAACGTCCTCAAATATATTCTGTGGTCCTTGTGGAATACCTTGGAATTCATAGAATCATATATAAATATTGATTTTGTGTCGTAGAAACTACAAACCCAGTGTTGCGCTCCATGCGTGCCACTGTGCAGAATTTGCACATGCTTGACAGTCTTAGAAAGAGGTTTTATTGTATCTGGCATTTGTACTCGCCACGTCTCTTGCGGTGCATACTCTGAAATTTCTTTTACCAGCCATGCGAAATGATCCATATGATCATCATGCAACCAGTCACCTAACTTGATTATATTCAGCAGCCTTTCAGGCAGGATTTGTATCTGCGTGTGTTGCATTGCTACAAAACAATTATGCGTGTAAGCAAGTTTATTTTAACGTCCTCTATCTCAATGTGTGCGCGTAAAGCAGCAAAGTGTTGTGCGTATAGCAGCAACGTGTCGCGCGTATAGCAGCAACTAATCTGGTTGCGTGAAGCAGCAGATTGTGGCGCGAAACGCAGCCTTTGTGAAAAGGGTGCAAAGCAACCTTCCTTGAAATCTTAAGATCTCTAGAGATAGAGGACAGCCTGACCTATCTAACCTATCTATCCTGACACCTGATTGCTGATAAATACCCACGACCTAGCCTAGCTAATGCCTTACTAACGTAGATGCACTTATCAAAATCGATAACTTGTGGGCTTTAATACACACTTCTTACTCTACTACCGAATTATTTACGTAATCTAAAAGTGCAGTCTACGACCTTCACTAAAGACGCTGTGTCGATGCTGAACGATGTCGATGTATAAGAAGAAAACAACTAGAGTCAACAGTCCTACTCTTTTCCGCGGACTACGGAAGTCGCCATGTTTTGGAATCGGTAGATTTGCGCGATGTGGCCTCTCTTAGCGTCTGAAAGTAATCTGTTTGACGGCTTATTGCGATGTTCGGAATCGACAAGTGATATGTTATTATTTCAATAAATGTAGGTTTCATTTTGTTTCGAGTAATATCCCATTGAGTTGTCAAAGACGAAGCTTGAAATTCGCGCCCGGAAATACCGTTTCACAACGTGGTGGCCATTCATGAGGCTTGAACCAACGTCGCATGGGATCGTTGATAAAAATTTTAAAAACTTCACGACGAACTTTGATTTACCTTGGAAAAAAAATTTCCAATGGCAATTCCATTTTATTCCTGGGACGAACAGCCTGACAATCCAACTATAATAATAACAATTACATACTTGAAAGAGATAAGAGGATGAAGTAATCATAGGTCGCAGAAGCTGGGTGAACGAACAGTTGCCAATGCACTTATCGTGAGTTACAGCCAAAATCAGGAAATGCCAGACTCCAAAAGAAATTGTTGCGTTGTTGAGTACAGTAATAGTAAAAAAAAGAATTCTCTGACAAATTTTTATTCATTTCCTGGAAGAAAATGGGAGATTGAACGAAAAAATAAGTGGATCAACGCGGTATAAAGAAGGTAGGTGTACATTACAGAAACCACATTTATATATGAACACATTAAACGTGATATTATTACATAATATTTTTGACAGAAACTCGAATAACAAACTATAAAAACCCACTGCTAACACCAGGATATGCAGTGCTCGTTTCATAGGGGAAGAAAGATCTCAAAATCCAAACAGTTTATCTTACATTCCTATCTTTCCAGAGCGGTATAATAAAAAAGAGGTATCTACAGAAAGGTATGATAGATTACTGAATCGGAATGAACAAAAGGAAATAGAAGTTTCATCACATAAGGTACTCTGAGGAACTTCTGATACTTGTGAAAAAGGTGAGTTAAAAATGTCACGCAACCTGATCTCAACTCCTAATTGAACTGATGATACAATGATATTTCTTGTTCAACCCCCAATGATTTCAGTCAATGACGCGGAAATGGAGGCCATCAAAAAAGTTGAGAAACGTACAACCGCCTGTCAAACAGATCCTATTGTCTCAGACGAATCGAACGTGAAGGAAAAAGTGATTGTTGTTAATGAACGTCTGCTACCTGGATTCAATGGATTTGAAAACATCCCAACGAATAAACAGATGTTGCAGCTTGCCGGAATTTCTCTGGAATATTTTACCATCTTTTTAAACCTAATAGCACTAGGGAAGAATAGGCAACCATTATACTATGAGAAATTAACAAAAGAAAATCGACTCTTGATCTTTCTTATGAAAATGAAGTTAGGGATATCATTTTGTGTTCTTAGCTTCAATGAACTGAAGCCTTATGATTTGATGGTCAAAAGACAAAAGATTGCAGAAAGAAGTATCTTTTGGCACCAATGAGTGATTATGCATACCTACAATCCCTGTCAAGATAGCAGTTGACAAATTCATTTTTTATACACGGAGAGGACGTTGGGGAGCATCTCTACTTCAATATGAGGAGAGGAATCCGTGGCTTCTGAAAAGTACGTTGGCTTTACATAACAATCAATTATTTGATGAACCCTTCAAGTTCATTTGTAGACATTCGGTATTTCCATTGGAATATTTTATAGGGAGAATAGCATAGCACTCGGATACAAAAAATCAAACATTTATTACGTAAAAAGTACAGAAGAGTCTTTGTTCCATATTTTATAGTGATCAAACATTTATTACAGTAACTTGTCACATTTACGTTTAATGCAGCAATTTATGTTTCTAGTTTGTCTGGTTTTATAGTTATGACAAGAAAATTTCTAGACTTTATCTCATTTCTCCTATTTCCCTTATATTTCGAATTTCATACCAATATATTATCTACGATATACCAATAGTAGACATATTATATGATTTGCTATATGTTTATTAGAATAGAATATTCCCCCAATTTTGTTGTACTTTTTCTTATCTGACCATCTTATCTGTTATATTTTGAAGCAAAACAACATTCACTACAGTAGAATAATAATAATATAATATATAACATGACAAATTTTGTATCCTCATATGTACGTATATTCTTCTGTATCCGTGTATTCACGGCTTATAATAAAGTAATTTTTTCAGTTTTTTTGTACTTCTTGTTCTTATAGTTTTATATTGGTTTCGTTACTAGATTTATTTGTATCATGATAACGTGTTAAGATTATGGTGGGCCATGCCGTATATTTAAATTACAAAAGATATGTTTTCTTCAGTCCTCTTGCTTGACAAACTTCTTTACGAGTAGAGGAACGAATGGCCACCACGGTGAATTAATAAATAATTAATTAATAAATACACGATACAGAAAATATAAAGCCTAATAAATAGCCACTAATGTGCGAATAAAATCAAATAAATAAAATGCAGTGTATGCTAAAATCCAACAGTGCAAAGGTATAAAATCGAACAAAAAACAAGTAAAGACAACGATATTCTTCTAGTAAGTGAGAGGAATATCTATGAATATAATCGTAAAAGAGTGCTTTGATCTCCCAGAGTATGTACAATTAATGAAATAATCTATCTTAAAAATGGTCACGTGTCACTCATAATAGAATAATTTCGATGACTTTGTTATTATAAGGCCATTTGATCTTTTATGCTTTATGACGTTACAACATTTATAATAGCAACATGTACTATGACAACTACAGTGGGTTTGAACACTTCGTGCTCCAAAAAATAATTTCTCATAAAGATTTGGGTTTGGAAGTAGATGAGTTGCTTGTTTCTGTTTTTAACGTGGTAAATAATTTTATGGTGGTAATTTTGATGTACTTCATTAAATCTTTCAATTTGAATTTAAAAGGAAATATATAAAACAAAACAAGTAACAAAGTTAAAAAAAATAAATAATAATATTAAATATTATTAATAATTAATTTAGTACATTCATTAATGAATGAAATATATTAATAAATAATGATATAAATATATAAATAGGAATATAAATAATACACAACACGTAACAAAAAGACGTTACAGAAATATTTTTTTGGCCGATAATAAAATTGAAAATGACAAAAAAGACGAAATGACGACATATAAATATATAAATATATAAATAGGAATATAAATAATACACAACACGTAACAAAAAGACGTTACAGAAATATTTTTTCGGCCGATAATAAAATTGAAAATGACAAAAAAGACGAAATGACGACACGTACCAAACAAAAAGTATAATTAAAAAAAAAGAAAGAAATTATATATTATTATTTATTAATAATGATAAAATAGAGATACGCTAGTAAAAATAATATTTAAAATCACATTAATAAATAATAATAAAAATAAAAATAAAACAATAATTCAATAAAACCAAAAAAAAAGATATTATTAATTATTAATAATGATTAAAATTAAATTTAAAATCATATTAATAAATAATAATAAAAATAAAAATAGACGTGAACACACAATAACAAAACATAAAACATAAAACATAAAACATGAAACACATTAAAATCATTGAGCGCCTCCCTGTCCGGGCCTTGGTGGCGGCTCCCGGCGGCCATTTCTCCCGCGGCCTTGGCCGCCCGTATTTGATTGGCCCTTGCGCCGGTTTTTGGAACCTTTCTGGTACCAATCGGGCCTCACCATGTTCCGCATAATACGGGCAACCAAGGCCTCATTCTCTTGGGCCTGCCGCCCTCGACCGCGGTTGCCCCGACGACGCTGCGGAGCTTTAAATCACAATGAAAAGCTTATTACTAAAAGAGTATTACTACTGAGCGAATCGAAATCAATTTGCGACATGGTCATTTCATTTGAAAATGGAGATTGCTTCAAATCAATATTTAGATCATCCTACAGGATAAATTTCTATCGAAAATCCGAATTGCAAGGAAATTACATTAATATTAATGTGCATACCCTGAGCGCCTATTTCGCCGGCTTCGCGCCCAGCTGCTTGTCTTATTCGCGGCGCCGGTAGTGGTGGTGCCGCTGCCGGGCCTGCAGCAGGCCTTGCCGGTGGTGGTGCCGCTTCCGGGCCTGCGGCAGGCAGAGCGGGGGCTGGTGCAGCGGCTGTAAGAATTACATTAGATTTTATATTAGATTACAACATATCTAGCGTTCGAATAAACTTAAGGCAAAGCTCAAATTTAGTATCACATTATACCTAAAGGAACATCAACGAAGTCACACTTTTCAAAGGAAGAATATGGTACTGACTTATTACAGTTTCGAGAAACTACAATACGGCGTTATTAGCGTCTTGTTCGATTAATTTCGACTTTCAATTAGATTACTTGAATACGAATCTTCCGATCAAATATATACGATGATGCTATAAGCCGAATAGATCAACAATAACACGCAAGAACCTCTGTCTCTGATGACCCGTATCAAATACGCGTAACAATCATGACTACCACCAACGGTTTGCGAATTTATTTTAAAAATGTATGAAACTAGATAACAATGAGTGCCGGTTTTTCAGAATAAAATTGTTAGTAATAATGAAAAATACTTACCACGATCTGTATCCACCAACCTCGCATTAGGTGGAGGGTTTATCTGATCTCCCGCTGGTTGGTCCAACTGGAGGTCAGATAAACCCTCCATATCCTCCTCATCGAACCAACTGTTGACATTTGGCAACTAAAAATCGAAAATCACTGACATAAAATCGACCTCAAAAGATGTAAATGTATATAGACATAGTAAATCAGTAATATGCAACTTACATTGTCTCGAGCGTCGCGGTCGCGGGAATTCATCTAAAAATTTTTTTTTTCATACGAGTCCGCACTGTTTGAAAGCTGATCAATTTCTGATCTTGATCGCGATGGTCGCGACATAGATCGGTCATAAATCATCCTTACACTCTCAGGTGGTTCAAAACAAAGTTTTGTGTTAGAAATTAATGGAATGATATCACCGACACGACTTAAAACCTCGCGTAAAACGCATAAATTATCACGTATATGAAAAGTTTCATTTTTTTTGCGCTCTGCAAAGCTTCCCAACGGGAGTTATAATTTCGATAAAATTGGTCAATTGAATCATCAGGTACATTTCGACAGAAATCACCAAGACGAGCAAATGACAACTTCCGTCGAATCGTCGAAGAAGCAGCCAAACCGAACACACTGTCTAAGTGATAATACAATCCACTTCAAACAGGGTGTTGTATTAATCAACCATTACAATTACGCCAATTAATTGATGAAATACATTCGATGGAATATAGAATTTGAACGAAAAGAGAATAGAAATATATGTGATGCATTATTCAAGTTTCGGGCAAAACTGAATTGGATAATGGCGCAATAAATTATTTCGAAGTCGTTCCGAATTTGTTTTGGTTTACTGGGCTGCAGGTATATGATTATGAATGTGTATAATTATATAATAATCACATATGCAATTATGAAAATTCAACCCATTGAGTAACCTATGATAAAAGATGAAAACCAAGTTTTTTTTCGGTCTAGCATGATCAGCTTAATTCGATGATGATTAAATGATGATATTTCAAATCGCCATCTGTTAACCATTGTTGAGTACACTAGCTAGCCCTGCGATATTTGCTGTCAACTCGCACTGATACCAACTTGACCCCGACTACAGCTGTCACACAATCAAACATGGCGACAGACGATCGCTGGATTCGAGGTTACATAGTTACATAGGTTACATAGAGCATTCGATTGTACTTAATTTTAAATGCGAAAATATGACTCAACAATATCGTCGATATCCCTACATAGCTACAAAAGCGACGGTTGGATTTTTAATCATAATTCTCGATCGCAAGAATTATGAGATGATACTACACTGAGAAAATTGTGAAATCCACATGAATTTCTACGAGATCTGTGTAGAAAAGAGGGAAGAGAAGATCATGAAAGATGTACCGTCAAACGTTTATTATATCAATTTATATTAAAATAGTAATATGTATAGAATATTTCAATTAATTACATTTTTTGCTATTTCGACATTTCAGCAACAAATATCACAGACGTATGGATTATACAATAATGAAAGTACAGTGCGACGTGATAGATAATGGGCACAGAATCGATAAGAGGTGGATAAAAAACAAAAGAGACAACACAAGAGACACCAAGAAATTAGAGGTGTAAGAGTCGGTAGGCCAACGAGTTCAGGAGAGTACTGAGTGATTAGAATAGAAGTGGTGCTTTCATTTTTATATATTGTTTGACAACTTGTACATTTTATTCACAATTCGTAAGCCAATTGCAGAAACATCCACCCTGCGAACATTTTACCCACCTTTGAATTTTATGATACGTTTTCTGTGCTCTGTTTTAAACTCATTTGTTTTAATTTTTACAATTTTATTCAGTATCCTAGCATTATTTGTTTATTATGTTATGTTAAAGTCTGGTATTTTAAACCGTTTATGCTCTTTTGTCAATTATGTACTCTTCTATGTTATTTCACACAATATATTGCTTGATATTATATTTTTTTTGTTTATTTTTTCAAAGAATATAGGTATGTACAAATATAACCGTTTTATTTGTTTTATCATTATAATTAAGAGTGTCAAAAGAACAAACCATTATAACAGGTACTTCATACTTCAATGGAACCTCAAGTCTGAACAGTCATTGTTTTGAGATGGAATACACCTATCGTCGCTAAAACGTGGCTAGTCACACTCCCAACGCCTATTTTGTACATTTTGTATTTTGATATGAAACATTGGTTCTCATTATGTTGCACCTTCTTTTCTACAACATAGCTGAAATGAGTGACTCTTGTAGGTACATCTGCACGTAACCACCAGAACTAGCTGCTTTCAGATAGGAAATTTCAACATCTAAGAACTGTTTTACCTGCTGATTATTATTAAAATACTTGATCCGATATTTTTTAGTCTGCACTGGACGAAGTAACGGATTTTTTCAGCAAGCTTGCACTTCACTTACTTAAATTTCTTCGACCAAACTCCATGTCGCACAATCTATAATCCATTAGATCAAAAATTATTGTCAACAATTCGTTCCTGCATTATTTTTTACTCTGCATACTGCATTAAATGAAACAATAATGTTTTCGGAACGCCAACACGGATTGTATTTCCCTGATTAGATTTGCTCTATCATTGTTGCGTCAAATCGACGATTAACGCAACGGACGGATTGTTGATTATATCAAATCTTCTGACGATTTGATACTTGTTACATACCCGTAGACAAATATAACATTTGAGCAAACGGATTCAGAAGTCTCAATCGGGTGATATGACAGCTCATATATGACCACACAGCGCTTGAATTTGTTGGTTACGTTCGTTCATCATCGGGATGACGGACGGGAGAAAAGCGATTCGAAAAAACGGCGTCCCGCCCGGTGACGGCTGCAGGACATAGACTTAGGATACGGTAATGCCGGTCGCTGCCTATTGCCATCTACGGGCGCTACATAAGAACTCACGTTTCGCAGGGTTCGGTCCAAAAAATATATTCTAATAATGTAACGATCCTTTCTACCCATTCATATTGGCAGCGGTTTCGGTATCATGACGACGACGTTAGTGCTTAAAAAATATTCGTCGAACGACGGCAAACGGGTAGCAGAATTATCATATCTCAGCTTCCCGACCATCGATTCAATTGAAATTAGGCTCAAATGACAGCTCTTCCTCGATTTATATCACAAAAGTGCATCCAAATTTCCCGGAATGCTAATAATTTAGGAGATATTTGTGTAAATAAAAGTCCCCACTCCGCGTTCGAGCTCCCGTAGCAGTAAAGATACTCTGTGTCGTCCCGTTCGCTTTTAATGTACTTAGCGCGAGACTCTACCGAGTCTCTTGATATAAGGGCCAGCGCCCAGTGAAGGCAATTTGCTGTGTTATAATTCAATTGTACGGCAAACCCAGCCTCTCTACCTTTTTCGTATCGTTCTGAGCTAGCTGAGTTACCGCCCGTCGCCGATCTCTTGAATCTTATATTTTGGTGTAAATTCCGCTTTGTCGAGTATTACGTGACGCAGCAGCGTCTGGCGCCCAACCCGAGCACGTAAGTAATTTCGAGTTTATTTTCCAATAAAAAGAGTACGCGCCGTAGGGTAACTACGAATCGGTCATCCCTGCCGTTAATTTTTCGCTGTATAAAAATCGTACGTTACATTATATAAAGAGCCTCGTTCGAGAGATTAGATGTAGTCTCCCTTCCCCCCCCTTTAAGACCACAGCGCTTCAGAGGAAGTTTGAAAAAACACGACCGTGGCGCCCGCGTCGGCGGCGGCCAGGTCCACCGAATCTTCTTCATTTCTTGAGAGTGTAATGCAAATTTTTCTTGTCAGAGCTCATAACAAAATTAGGTTTACAAAGCACGGCTCTTTGGCCTAACAGACGCTATATATTCCAAGAATTACGCTACATACGACTCAGAGGGAGAGGTACGATACGATAGAAAAAGAGGGCAAGAAAATATAATAGAAAAGGGCAGGAATATAATAGCAAGCGGCAGAAAATATAATAGAAAGAGTCAGATAATATAATAGAAAAAGACCCAATTACTGCGCGGTCAACACCGCATGCGTTGCCTTGCTGCGCACTACTTTACTAAATACGTTTTACGTGGAGATCAAATTCTAATTATTCAAAACTACAAATTCACAATACCAATTATTCTACGCAATATTACCTAATTCTCCACGGCTACTTCTACGCCCGCAATACTCTCGGAAACGTGACAGAATTAAATACTCATGCTTGACTAAATTAGCAACTATCACACAAGCAAAATACGAGAAATATCACATAGAAAAATACCAGATTACTACCTCAGAAAAAAGGGCTCCGAAGAGCAGAAAATGGAAGGCGTCAGCCAGTCGCGAAGTAACTCATCAATAATTACTCAATACGCAATAGATGATCTCACACAAAATCGATGCGAGGGCCTTATGCAAAATTGTCTACAATACTAGAAAAGAACCATAACCGCACGACGGCAGAGGCTTTCTTGGCCCAACAACCGCGTGGCAAAACGCTAACTTTATGGCCCTTGATCTAACAATCAGACATTAGAGTTAATTCGTGGCTTTACAATAGGAAAAATAAGCCTTACCTCTAACTGGTAGAATAGAAGAGGAAAGAAGATAGTACAGAAAAAGGTTGAGCGAGAAGTTAAGCGAAAAAAAGGGGAAAAAGAAATTAATAAAGCACTACAAAGAAAGACTCGAAATTAAAAAAAGACTGGGAGGAATAGCGAGTCAAGAAAAAGGGGGGGAGCGATACGATATGGTAGTTGAAAGTCCTGCGTGACGTTCGTGGCGACGGTCGAACGTAGAAGAGGACGAATCTTCGATCCGTCAGGCGGAATATCGATAACAGGTGGGGGTGACGTCAGCTCCTGATTGGCGGGCTGAGCCGCTCGCTGCGCTGACTGCGCAGGGTGGACGATGAGGCTACTGCTTCAGACTGCACGGACCCCGCCGTACGCCAGGTATTTTCGTTTATGGTCGTCGGATGTCACTCCAGGATTCCACCGCCGCCGCAGGGTCGTAATCCGACCGTGGGCTCACTCGTAACCTCCCTAGCCGGAGGGGTTTGGCTGCAGTGCGGCGATCTTCACCACGGATATTCGCCGGGCTGCACCAGCAGTGTCGTAGGGAGTCACCTGGGCTCTCCTCCCGAAATTCTACTACCCCTTGGGGTGAATGGGGTGTCCGGGATCTTTCTGGGGTAAACACGGGTCCAATACGGGGTCCTCAGGGTGGATGGTAGCGGGGTGGTTCGGCACCTGGCCGAGAAGTCCGGAAAACGGGAAGTCTGTTGTTGTAGATTTTACTCCACGACCTTATACGCCGTCATCAGGGCATCCACGGGATGGTACGAGACGATATTTGGGGGACTGTGCACCAGGAGAAAAGTGGTCCCCTGTGCTCCCCGGGAAGATACTTGGGCGATACGAAATGGTTTGACGCTACCCTTCGTCCATTTCTTGTGGCAACTTGGGCTGTGCGTCGGATTTGAACTGCAGTTCCGTAGATGATGCGTTTGGGTCCGTGAGCCGTCCACAGTAGCGTCCGCCGGGATGGTAGTCCCTCGGTGGTCGGGCTCGTCCGCAGATAGGGGGGGGAGGATTCGAAACGATAGAAAAATACACAAAATTAATAATAATATTCTAACTGCCTAAATCTGTCACAATTTGCCGAGAGTATCCCGCCGCACCGATCGTCTTTGCGCGGCATTTGTACCCCTGTGACGTGCATCCGAAATGCAACGTCACAGTATACTGATACTTTGGTTTGCTTGGTTTTAGCTTATATATACCCTTAAAAAATCTAGAAATTAACCTATCTTCGCCCACCTTGAGATCAGACAACAAGGATATAGCAGATCTATATGTATTCAAGGTACCGTGTAATGCACCTGCCTCATGTTTACTTGTTAAAAACTATAACAATGTATATCTTGTCGGGTTGTAGAAGTCATTATTAGTATTATTACAGAACTCCCACCATAATCTTAACGCATTTTCATATTGTTTCATCGTAGATTCAGTAACGGAAGATAGAAGTATTCTTATCGTTTCTGAAGGCACGTTCATCTTTGCAAATGCTGACCCGACACTATCCCTGCCATTAAACTTAGATGTCTTTGCCCTGGATGACTTCTTGAGCTAAAAGGAGAATTTAGTAGGTCAATACCTGGTTCAAATTTTACTGGTTTACTTAACAATAAACTGGAGAATAGTGGGTACCATGGCTGATTAGGCCAATCTGGAATCACTACTATACCACAAGCACCTTCTCTTTTGATCTCTGATAATACCTTTGCGACCATATTAAATGGTGGAAAGGCATAAAATTTTAGATTTTTCAAACTTAGAGTAAATGCATCGATAAACATGGCAGAACTATCAGGCATCCAGGATATATAGTTAGTACATTTCTTGTTATACTTTGAGGCAAAAAGATCCACCTCCGGTCTTCCAAATTTTTGAATAATTATGTTGAAGGCTTCTTGGCACAAGGACCATTCTGTGTCCCCATCTCCCAGTCTCGATAAAAAATCCGCTTGTTTATTTTCCGCCGAAGGAATGTAGGATGCAAACAGATAGTTATGCCTTGCTTCTGCCCATTGCCAAATTTCTTTGGCTAGTTTATAATATTTCAAATACTTTACCCCGCCCATTTTATTAACATAAGACAATGCGGTGGTATTATCGATTCTTAATAGGATGTTAGAATTTGATATTTCATTAGCAAGGCTATGCAAGCCCAGTCTGACAGCTAATAATTCTCTATAGTTTATAGAATGTTTCAATTCGCAATTTGACCAGAACCCAAATACTTCCTTGACACTGTTCGTTGCGCCCCAACCAGTGTCTGATGCATCTGTATAGATACACAGGTCGAATTCACTTTTTCTTATAGGTTTTACAGCATGAGTGATTGATTTTCTCCACCATTCTAGATCCTCAAATACATGTGTAGGAATTATCATGATTTGGCTATAATCAAAGTTACAGTTCTTTAACGCGCCTATTTTTGCTCTCTCTAATGATTTCGTATATAGAAAACCATATTCAGTTGCTTGGCAAGCAAATATTAGTGTTCTTGTATTGTACAATGATTTTTATGTAAAATGCTTTCTACCTTTTTAAGTATCTTCTCTTTCTTGTCATGTGGGAGCTGTAACTCATAGTTTTTTGTATCAATATTTATACCTAAAAACTTACATTCATTTGAAGGATCTAGCTTGGTTTTTCTGTTGTTTATCAAAAAACCCAGTCTAATTAATAATTCTTTTGTCTCTATAGCATTTTTATAACAGGATTCATAATCTTTCCCTATACACAAAATATCATCGAGGTATGCCACCAACAAAAAACCCTTAATTCTTAAGTATCTCCAAACTGGTTTCATAATCTTTGTAAATATGAGTGGAGCGCAAGCTAGACCATTCGGCAAGCAAGTAAATTGATAAATTTTTCCAAAATATTCAAATCTCAAAAATTTTTTGCTTTTAGGATGTACTGCGACTGTGTAATAAGCATCTTGCAGGTCAATTTTGCTAAGGAAATAGTCTGGGCATTGGGAACTGACGGATTGAGGCACGCAATCTGGTGGTAAAAAAATTAACTATTAATCGCTTACAACGGTCGAGTAAATACACAGTAAATGCATGCTGTTTGTAGTTACAATAAATTTTTAATAATAAATAATCGATAAATAAAAGTAAAAATGGAAGTTGGAAATTTTACAGAACGTGTTAAGTCAAAATGTAGAGTATGCTGTGCGGTTAGAAATTGTAATAGTAAAGCTAGTGGAAATTTAAATGTGGTTTTCCATAAATTTCCAAAGGCTGGTGAACGTACAGTGTTATTAGAAAATTACTTCGGTAATTTGGAAAAAATTGATAAGTTTAAAGCATGGAAGCAGTTATTAAAAATAAATAAAGTGACTCCTCAAATGAAAATTTGCTCTCTACATTTAAAAAAAACCGATTATATATTACCAGGTACGTTTTCAAAGTTTAACCTACAAATTCAAAACTGAAAGTATGACCTTGGAAAATTTTGTCATTTTTTTTTTACAAGTAAATTGTATAAAAAAAAAAATTTATAAAAAATTGGACTTGGAGATTTTTAAATTCTCTACATGTGCAATTTTTCATTTTTATTATTTGAAATTTATTTGTATGAAAAAAATATATCACAAAACTGTCGGATATGTGCTAACTTTATTATCATGTCAAAGTTTACAAATATTAGAGGTTAGAAATCTTTAACTTACCTATAACAATAAAATAACGTTGCCACTGCGTGTTTACACATTTCTCCTAATCCTGCCTTACATGAGCAGGCAATTGCAATTATTTTCCCGGTTTTACTTATTTTTGCATTTATTCCGTGCGGCTTTTCTTTCATGTGTGACGTTTGTATGCAAAGCGGTAACTATAGTCACATTTTCATCACTTTTTTCACTATTAATCCCACGTTCAAATAAATGGCCAGCAGATAAAATCCGTTACGCATCATGAATATTTTTTTGGTTTGGGTTTTTACCCGTCCATAATAATACATTTGCAATATCTAATAACATTTTAATGACTTAGCCTACTATCACATGGGTTAAAAATTTAAAAGTGTAAGCTACTTTCCGACATGTTTTTTAAGCCACGCCTCCATGTCAGTTCCCAATATCAAATTTATAGCAGTTTGCAAGTTTTCCATCTTAAAATGATCAGCTAAAATAAATTCATTCAACTTTTTCAAATTGAGGATGAATCTATGAGATCCATCTTCCTTTGGTATTAAGAAGTATGTAGATAAAAATTGGTTTGACTCTGGTTCACATTCTTCTATTACTCCTTTGTTCATGCCCTTATTAAGCCATTTAATCCAGCGCTTGGTGATAGACGAATGTAAAATTACATTTTCCACTTCCTCCTCAGATACATCACCAAGTGCTTGCATAACAACCTCATTGAGAGGTTTCTCACGATTTACCATTTGGCGATCATTTTCTTTATCGTCATCACCCTGTATTTCCTTAACCTCACTTTTTTCTTCACCATGTATTCCGTCTGTAATTAACATTTCATAACATAACATTCAGATCTTTTCAGATATTTAGATTCATCTATGAATGCCTATTCGTGAGACTGTCATGCCGCTCGTGCATGCGCTCTCAACGCATAGATAAATGTTTTGATCGAACTTTCTCGATCTTTCTCGCTTTGTTGTCCTTCTACCGCTTGTGCAGACGTAAAAGTTCTGACGCTCGTTCAGACGCTTTTTGTGCGAGAATCTGTTTAGGATATTTATTTATATTCAACCAACCTTCAGAATCGTCCGTTGACTTTTCTTTGTTATTTATGGCCGAGCTGTCATCCGAAGTCTCGGCATCACCATTTTCCGAGTCCTGGTTTTTCTGTTGTAATTTTTCCATTTCTGCTTTTAATCTTTTAATCTTTTCCTCCATGTCTACTAATTGTTGTTCACTTTTGCGTTTGTGACTCATTCTTGCTAAAAAAAAGTACTCTTTGTTTCTCACTCGAGCGTGTTGCCTCTAGGGCACAGCGAAAAGGAATGAAGAAGATTCGGTGGACCTGGCCGCCGCCGACGCGGCCGCCACGGTCGTGTTTTTTTAAACTCACTCTGAAGCGCTGTGGTCTCGAAGGGGGGGGGAAGGGAGACTACATCTAATCTCGAAGAACGAGGCGCGAAATATAATTGAATTTCTTGAAAAATTCGCGCGTGGTCTCTGGTTCTACTTATCGTATAAAGATCTGCTGAAGTGCAGTCAAAAACCAAGGAAATACCAAAGAACCCAAAAAAACTTTCCAAGTCAGTGAAAACCCGAAATTTGTGACTTTTATGAACGTTTCAAATATTTGTCGGATGTTTACTGGAAGTTCAGCCGCTTTTACAATTCTGGAAATAATATAATCACATTCCTCATTTAATTCCCTATTTAATTTGTTGCGAAGCTAAATCTCTTTTTTTTTTCTTTAAATAATTAAGCGCTGTTACGCTCAGCTACAATGCGGGATTCGGCAACTAAATCATGGAAGTAGAATGCAGGACACCGAGATGTATGGTCAATAGACTGGTCCTTAGAATGGTGATTTCAAAAATTTTTGAGACCAACCTCTCAAACGGTTTCAATTTCAGGAAAAAATCGCCTGAAGTTTAAGGCTCTTAATTCCAACGGGAACACGTGCCGCACAATTTTTTGCAGCCGTATAATAGTAATTTAATATAGTAGTATTTAATCAAATTTTAAAAGAAATTCAAATTATTTTACTAGCATTATTGGAATGTTAGAATCAGGTAAAAGATGATTAGTTGCACATATTTACTAATTTAAGATAGCGATTTGGAGCATTATACATTCTTTTTAAGAATACAATGCCGAAAATTTTTTGGTTCAAATCACCAAAAAAAATTGTGCGGTAGGTGTTCCCATTGGAATTAATAGATCAAACTTCAGGGTAATTTTTTTCCGTCATTATTTTAAAAAATAACCATTTGAGGAACCATAATGACAAGAAAGAAGAATTAAAGAAAAATGTGCACTAATGAAAAGATTGAAACCCCGTTGGGAACCAATAAATGCATACAATGTATACACACTGTGATACGGTATACATACATTGTAAAGAAATACACCGAGTCAGCGAGGGCAGCAGGCTCCACGCTCGTGAGCAAAAACCTATTTTCCTCCCTTGATGTACAATATACTATTACATAATTTAAGCGGAATTGTTTTCGTTTGCTCAAGCGACATCAATAAATCTAGTCAATTCTCCGTAGACTTCAATGTAATAAATACATTGATGAAAGATGTTTTTTCGCCCAAACTAGTCTCCTCTAACAGAGGTCGCCTAATTTATAATCGCAATTTATTGTAATTGAATGGTCGGAATTTATACAATTCAGAAGTATGAGGAATAATGGAATTTTTGTACGGTCAAACAGAAGCTACAAAGAAAAAGTAATCCGTAATTAGTTTTTGAAAACTAATAAATTCGTCAGAAAAATACACCGGGATGTACAGTAGATTGCTCACAGAGTTAGGTGAATTTTGCAACAGTCGGAATACTTGAAAAATGAAATTTTCTGGAAAGAGTTCGTAGAGTTTCTTTTTTTTTTCTGTTTGAAAAGTATAAAAGTCTTATTATTGTACTTACGTAAAAAGGTTTCCACGTGGTCTTGCAAGCCCCATTCCATCAGTGTTTTCTCGACGTAATTTTCATTGGCCTGTTCCATAATCAAAATTCGATTTTTTTTACAAATTTTATGCGAACACAGACAATTTATGATTCAGAATTTTTGCGTGCTTCACTGCTGTAATACCGAAAATACCTCAGATGATACCGGACCACGAGGCTGCTACGACGAGAACTAGCCTGAACGACAACCCGCATGGCAATGCATGCGTACGATGGTAGCTATGACCGCTCGGCTCGAATCGGCGGACGTTCGACTGTTCTCGGCCTGCTCAAGCGAGCATCGGCCTATCAGAACGTAAGCCCAACGCGCGGTGCCATTCAATTCGGGCAATACATCAACACGCAACACGCAATACATGTTATTTCTTGTGGTCGGAAAGGGAAGTTGCTATTGCCGCCATATTTTGGAACAGTAGATTTCTGTAGATCATTCACCGCTACCAACCATCAGTCAACGCTACGAAGTTATCCCCCCACAAGGCACCTACGGTGCAAAAGAGTTTGCCAAGTACATTTAATAATTAGAAATAACTACTAACCAAATATCTTCAATGAAAAAAAAAAATAAGAAATCCATTAATAATAAGGAAAAAAGGATCCAAATCAATTATTGTGCCAAGTACATGTAATTTTGTATCATGTAAGAATATACAATTGAAAAAATAAATTAAATCGAATGAAAAAAAAAAAAAAAAGAAAAAGAAAATTAGAGTACGTGGTTCTTGGCGAGCTAATGTTAAATTGCCATACAAGATTTCTGGATTTTTTTTCCCGAAAAAGCCCGTCAAGTCCCACTACCTCCAATTGATTTTTTTGAGTTTGTTTTTAATTCAATTTAATCCGCCCGTTCTTGTGAATGTACGGCGCGAGACTCTACCGAGTCTCTTGATCTCGTGTGACGATGTTTGTTCGGGATAAACTCCGAAACTACTGAACCGATTTAGATCAAATTTTTTCTCATTTTGTGTGATTTGTTCCAACTGAAAAGATAGGATAGGTTTTATCTTGAGTAATAACGTCAATATTTTTTTATGGCAAATTAATTGTTTTGATAGGACGAAAGGTTGTAAGTATTTATGAGTTCTATGAATTATGTTGCCTGAACTGAAAATGTAGTCTTCTCAACCCAACCCTCCTATATCCAAGGAACCGTTGGACTTTTGTTCAGTCAGAGAGAAAAATGACGTTGTTTAAACAAAAAATGTAGTACCCTGAACTAAACCTTTCTGTATTCGAGGAACCGTAAAATTTTTGTTTTGTAAAAGCGGGAAATTATGTTGCCTGAACTGAAAATGTAGTCTTCTCCATTCAACCCTGCCATATCCAAGGAACCGTTGGACTTTTGTTTAGTCAGAGAAAAAAATCACGTTGTTTCAACCAAATAAGTAGTTTCCTGAACTGAATAATTTAAAATTCGAAGAACCATCTAACTTTTGTTCGTTAAAACAAGAAAATTACGTTACTCGAACTACAAATATAGTTATCGATACCTCAGGAAATCAGCTTTTCAAAAGAAGTAGATATAACTTCCATAAATCACTATAATTAGTGCATTATCACTAGTTTATTCGAACAGGAAAGTAGTGTTAGACAGTTCATTAACCTTGAATAAAAAATGAAGTTCCGGCAACCGAAAAAAAAATTACCATTACTCGAAGAGATATAACATTTCAAAAATAGTACGTTTAACTCGGAAATATTGTACCTCGCATAAAAGACTCGATGGTAACGGTCAATATTAAAAAAAAGTTGAGCATACTGTCAGATAAATATGTTCAACTAACCGAATTTGACGAGGAGTTACCGTTACTGAGTCACAGAAGTGCGCTGTACTATATTATAGTTAGTTCTACAAAAAAAATCGCTATGGTAACTATGAAATTCTAACTTTATCAAAAATGTTGATTTTACAAATCAAATTTCTCTCAGTGCCGTTACAAAATGAATATGCTTCCGAATTATTGAAACTCTCTAAATTAGAAATTGCTTATACTCATGATAGACTCATTTATATAATATCAGTCCCCCTACTCAATGATCAAGCTTTTAATGTTTATCGCTCAATACCTATACCAGTAAAACAACATTATGACGTATCGAATGACAAGTTTGCCTACATCGAGCCAAGCAGTGATTATATAGCTATAACACGTGACCGAAGCTTATACTTCCAATTAACGGAAATAACTTTTAACAAATGCATTTTATCATTGGGAACACTAATTTGCAAACAAAATCAACCATTGTTTCATACAAGCAATCACGTCATCTGTGAAGTAGGACTTTCTCTCAATCCTTCAACTATTGATATAACTTCATGTGACGTAAGACTTGGAACTTTTGACGGAACGTATTGGAAAGAATTAAGGACATCGAATTCATGGATCTATTCCCTTACAAAAAATGAAATTATGCACATTCTATGTAACAACGATAACCCCATTCAAATCAGCGTACACGACTCAGGAATACTCAAGCTACGAAATAAATGCACAGGAACATCAAACATGATAACATTAATAACAAACAATTATTATAATACTATAATAGCTCATTCATACATACCGAAATTTACACTCAACATATTCAAACTCTACGAAAATATAAAGAATACCGAAATCACCAACATTTCCAATATCCCTTCAAGCACACTGAATAAAACTCCTTCCTTGAAATCAGAAGAACTCGAATCAAATGGTCTAACACTTAATGGTATCATGAAACAAGCCCACGAAATCAGTCAACATAAACGATCGAAATACAATTTTAGTAAACTGGAAAGCTACTTCTCCTATAGTTGCATTATATCAGGAATATTGATTACCATATGCTTTCTAAACAAATTTTCAATTCTTGGTAAGTTCTTCAAACTAATAATTCTATTCTTGCGTTGCAAAAATACAAATCAAGATAGAACTCAATGGGATTCAGAATCACAATCACCTCCGGAATTAGGGAACATTGCAACAAATCAAAGAACACAACGACCACATACAGCCCCAAGACAAATATGTTGCCAGATGGAAATGAAACCTCAATCTGCACAGAAATCCGATTTGAAATCTGTTAATCCTTCAAGTTCAAGAGAACAAATACCAAGCACTACCGCTACTAAGATGATTGAGTCAAAAACCAATGAACAAAGTTCGCCGTTTTATAACGAATAACAAGCAAAACAATCATAAATATACCTTGATGTAAAATATCAAGATATTAACCTTTCTATACACTATTTAGTAAACACATATTCAAACAAACATATATATATAAATAGATACATAACTCAGAATTATCGCAAATAAGATATATCATATCCCTAATATCATTATATTATGATCAATTTTTCAACATTCATTCAGAATTATTGCAAATAAGTTATATTATATCCATAATGTCATTATATTATGAGCAATTGTAATTTCAACAATAATTGACATAAATTTAAGACATTTATAACTAACCTCAATTTAACTAAGATGTCAATGTAACATTCTTATATATAAGTATCAATTGTATTATTTCATACTTACTTTTCAAAAAAATATTTCTTCTGCTTCTCATGAGCAATATTTTTTTTATTCCGGGGATGGGCGTGTCACGTGCTCTGTAACTTCACACTTGTAGTGTCTGCGCATCAATCTCTCATTTAGACATTTTATTGATAACGTTTCACAGAACTATTTACGATGCGCAGATTCTACGTAAGTGACCCTTGACTCTTCTTATATTTCTCACCTCTGCACCATAGCTCCCCTTCTTATTACAAAATATTGACTATATATACACGTCCATATCCCAACTTATATACTCATTGTCTCATCTTCATTCTTTCATTCTTCTCTAAACCTCTCAACTGTAAGCAGCTATTTAAATTCGAAATAACCAAATAAAGTATTCAATCCATTCAGATAAATATACTCATTATTCGAAATTTACCCACTTCAATCCTAAAAATTCAAATCATCATCACCCCGGTTGCTAATTAGCGTAAAACAAAGCAGAACCCACTTAGAACGACAACAAATTCGGATGGAGTCCTAGCCGCTCGGGGGTTTTCCGAAAAGCGTTCATAACAGATGTAACACCATAATGATGTGTGAAGTCCTTTACACCATTTTTAAACAAATTGTTACAAAATTTGCGGGGTGCCCCGTTTTGCCCCGCATTCCTCCATATCCAAAACACTCAAATTCAATTGCTTGCTCCACCTACATCAGCTATTCTTGACATAGAAATTAATATAAGCCATTTTCATTTTGAATTGCATTTGTATTTACGGAAATTCAAAAAGTCATCAACAACTATCGACGAGATTATACAATCATAATAGTGAATAACACTTTTTTAATTGGACAGCATCATTTTTTACGATCATCTTGGTTAATATAAAATACCAAGGACAACGTATGCATAAAATTAACACGAACCTGGAGTTTTGCCTTGGCGTTTAGGGAGTGGGGGTTCGGCAATTTTCCTAAAGGAAATCAACATGAACCTGTGTCAGGCGATTCGAACTAATAGTAATGCAGCTAAGGGTGGACTCATTCCTTATACAATGGACGATTTGAAAAAAAATTATATCCAACGTGAAAATAATGAATGCTATCGGTGCGTAGGAATGGGTATTCAATGCGCCCGCTAAGTATGCAGCCGTTGAAATGATTTTTCGATATCCAGTACACGAAACAGCGAGGTCCAACTTAACGACATATAGGTATGCCCGCCGGAAACTCGTAGTGCTTGGCATTTTTTTATTTTTTTATTTCATTACAAATACTGGCGAAAGGATTTCAAATTTGGTACTTGGCGGCGTATTTATACTTTTACAATGTTTTTGTCATTATTACATTATTTTGGCAAAAATGTTTTCGAATTTTTTGAATTATTTAGTTTTGTTGTGAACTGTTGTTATGTTTGTTATAAACTATTATTATTTTTGTTATATATTGTGACGTTGCATTTTGGATGCACGTCACAGGGAAACAAAATGCCGCGCAGACGATCGGTGCGGCGGGATACTCTCGGCAAATTGTGACAGATTTAGGTAGTTAGGATATTATTATGAATTTTGTGTATTTTTCTATCGTTTCGAATCCTCCCCCCCCCCCCCCCCCCCCCCCTCTCTGCGGACGAGCGCGACCACCGAGGGACTACCATCCCGGCGGACCCTGCTGTGGACGGCTCACGGACCCAAACGCATCATCGACGGAACTGCAGTTCAAATCCGACGCACAGCCCAAGTTGCCACCAGAAATGGACGAAGGGTAGCGTCAAACCATCTCGTATCGCCAAAGTATCTTCCCGGGGAGCACAGGGGACCACTTTTCCCCCGGTGCACAGTCCCCCAAATAACGTCTCGTACCATCCCGTGGATGCCCTGATGACGGCGTATAGGGTCGTGGAGTAAAATCTGCAATAACAGACTTCCCGTTTTCCGGACTTCTCGGCCAGGTGCCGAACCACCCCGCTACCATCCACCCTGAGGACCCCGTGTTGGACCCGTGGTTACCCCAGAAAGGTCCCGGACACCCCATTCACCCCAAGGGGTAGTAGAATTTCGGGAGGAGAGTTCAAGTGACTCCCTACGACGCTGCTGGTCCAGCCCGGCGAATATCCTTCGTGAAGATCGCCGCACTGCAGCCAAACCCCTCCGGCTAGGGAGGTTACGAGTGAGCCCACGGTCGGATTACGACCCTGCGGCGGCGGTGGAATCCCCGAGTGACATCCGACGACAATCGGCGGAATTCGACTGACAGATCGAAGATTCGTCCTCTTCTACGCTCGACCATCGCAGCGATCGCCACGAAGAATCCACCGCAGTTTCATCAATATCGTACCGCTCCCCCCCTTTGTTTCGCTATCCCCCCCAGTATTATTTAATTTAGAGTCCGTTGCCATTAGTAGTGTTTTCGAATAATTCTCCTCGCTTTAACTTCTCGCTTTACCTTCTTTCTGCTTCTTCTATTCTCCTCGCCTAGAGGTAAGGCTTATTTTTCTAATGTAAAGCCACGAATTAACTCTATATTGTATTAGATCGAGGGCCATAAAGTTAGCGTTTTGCCACGCGGTTGTTGGGCCAAGAAAGCCTCTGCCGTCGTGCGGTTGTGGTTATTTTGTAATATTGAAGTAAATTTTGCGTAAGGCCCTCGCATCGACTTTGTTTTGAGATCATCTATTGCGCATTGAGTAATTAATGAGTTAATTCGCGACTGGCTGACGCCTTCTATTTTTCTGCTCTCCGAAGCCTTTTTCTGAGGTAATAATCTGATATCTTGCTTCTGTGATATTTCTCGTATATTTTGCTTATGTGATATTTCTCTGATATTTTGCCTAGTGATTTAGCTAAGCATGAGTATTTGATTCTGTCACGTTTCCGAGAGTATTGCGGGCATAGAAGTAGCCGTGGAGAATTAGGTTAATATTGCGTAGAATAATTAATATGGTGAATTTGTAGTTTTGAATAATTAGAATTTGATCTCCACGTTAAAACGTATTTAGTAAAGTAGTGCGCAGCAAGGCAACGCATGCGGTGTTGACCGCGCAGTAATTGGGTCTTTTTCTATTATATTTTCTTGCCCTCTTTTTCTATCGTATCGTACCTCTCCCTCTGAGTCGTATGTAGCGTAATTCTTGGAATGTATAGCGTCTTTTAGGCCAAAGAGCCATGCTTTGTGAATCTTAATTTTGTAATAAGCTCTGACAAACAATCTGAATAACAATTTGTTGTATTGTGTACGACCACGTCGGTCGCTACTAAATAGCACGGAAATTGCATTAAAAAGCACCATATTGTGAAAACCTGAACTGCACACTCTCAGAAAAAAATATAGTATATAGTGAAATTCTGGATTGTTGAAAATTTATAGTTGGCCAGCATATATTTATAGTTGTATGAATCGAATTATAGTTGCTGTGAGCATAATACGATGATAGTAACAAATGTCTCAATATAGTCAGGCAAATAACTGAATTTTTGATTCCGTGTACTATAATTATTGTAATAATCGCCACTATATTCGTATAGTCATAAAAACTCAGTTATGGTTACAACTCATAAGTTATTCGTACCGTCATTTCATTAGATTCGTGTGTACCAATATTGTCGGATTAACTAGTTGTTGCATAGTCAAATTAATATTCCTAATACGTCTTAATGACAATACAAAATTAGTTAGCTGTACTGTATGATTAGTCAGAACCACAAAAACTATCGTGAGACCCATTGCGATAAAAGATGCAGTAGATACTACTCGTATAGTTGGACCAACAATTTCACTTGGTTATACGTAAAAAGTTTCGAAGGTGGTCAGACTATTCTTATAGTCGATTATCTTGAACAGATATCGTGCATTCAACTATTTGCGGCACAGTTGAATCAATGCTTGGCGTGATTTGTACTGAACGTGCAACGTCAATAACCCTAACATTATTTTCGGTAAGGATCACCAAAAAAATATCATGTAATCTATTCCGGTACTTGACGGCGTGAATATTACGGTACAGTCAGACCGACCATCTCAGTTAGTTACGCTGCAAGTTTCTAAGGTGATCACACCATCTTCATATAGTCTATTGTTCTATACAGAAATAGGTAGTCTCGCGGAGAAAAAAAAAATGTAAATTAAAAATGAAATAAGTTCTCATTGAAATTTGTTTTGTTATTAAGTTTTTATTCGGGGGTTAATGTATATAACTGAAATTTCAAAATTCCACACCACTGATGCTAATGTATACGATGGGTTCTCAGGTTTTGAGGGCATGATCTATTTCAGAGTACTGTAAACCTAATGGCCATAAACAGACAAGAGGTATTCCCATCGATTGACAGCAAAATTCTTCTCACGATGAAGTGTTATGAACAAAATTACCAACGGGATTTATGGTCTCATTGCTATATCCGTTTTGAAAAATAAATGGATTCGCTCAACTTTTTCATTTTTTTTTAAATAAAATTTGTGTTCCCTATTAGAAGAAAACAGTTCTGGGATACTTCAATTTTGACCATTTTTTCATGGTGGAAAATTTTTCTATTATGAAGAAATCATACACACTGGAAACCATGTATTTTCATTGGACAATTATTCAAGTTCCATGAGAGATTATATAAAATTGAGTTCATTTAGATAAGGCAGTTCTTTGAAAACTGCAGCTTCCACAGTGCCCAATATATTTCAAGAACTAATGGACCTGTTCAGATGAAATTTTGTCAGACCTTTTTTTATACAATTACTTAGCCTTATCATAGGATTTTTTCAAGCACTTTATAGTCTATTTTTCGAAGAACAAAACAATCTATGTATAAGTCGTCCTCATTTCAGAAGTATATTATTCAAATCGGCTACATCAAGGACTAGTTTTTTTCAAACTATTTAGGGGAAGAAGAATATTTTGTTTTTTGAGACAGAAACCAATGAAGATATTTAGAGCACCACAAAAACTGTTTCCAGAGAACTGCTTTATGGAAATGACTCCTGAATTATGCTTGTTTTTTCATGAAACTCAGAGGTTGGTCAGATGAAAGTAGAAAATATAAGTGTCTTCCCTTTGATAAACATTTTGAATCATTTGTGATCCCCCCAAAAGGCACCTACGGTGCAAAAAAATTCGCCAAGTACACTAAATTAAATGTTTATTACGAATAACTACAATCCAAATATCTCTAATGAAAAGATAAACCAAAATTGATTATCAATTAGAAAAAAAGGATCCAAATCAATTATTGTACCAAGTACATGTAACTTCGCATCGTGCATAGAAGTTCTAAAGAAGACTGGAATTAGCATACCTACAACGAACAATATTACCAATTGTAAGAAAATAGAATTGGAAAATAAATCATTGAAAATGAATCCAAAAATTAAAAAAAAAAAAAAATAAATAAGTTAAATTAAATTAGATTAAAGAAAAAAAAAAAAAATTGGAGTACGTGGTTCTTGGCGAGCTAATGTTATATAGCCGTACAAGAATTCTATTTTTCCAGAAAAAGCTCGCCAAGCCCCACTACCTCCAATTTTTTTTTTTTTTCTTTAATCTAATTTAATTTAACTTATTTATTTTTTTTTTTTTTTAATTTTTGGATTCATTTTCAATGATTTATTTTCCAATTCTATTTTCTTACAATTGGTAATATTGTTCGTTGTAGGTATGCTAATTCCAGTCTTCTTTAGAACTTCTATGCACGATGCGAAGTTACATGTACTTGGTACAATAGTTGATTTGGATCCTTTTTTTCTAATTGATAATCAATTTTGGTTTATCTTTTCATTAGAGATATTTGGATTGTAGTTATTCGTAATAAACATTTAATTTAATGTACTTGGCGAATTTTTTTGCACCGTAGGTGCCTTTTGGGGGGATTTCATAACTTTTTGTATGTTGTTGAAGAATATTGTAGTATATATGTATTGATTATGGTTTCTCTAGTATACTATTGTTGTAAGATGTTGAACGGATTAGAAAAATTTAGTTACTATTGCGATTAAGTTTAGCAGATATCAAGAGATTCGGTATAGTATTACGCGTTTGCAATCCAACGATTAATTACTTCACAGGTCGGTTTCATATACCTCGGACGATGTGTTCTATTTGAATAAAAAAGCTCGCCAGCTGCTGAATTGCGATTTGAAGTCTACGGTTTTTCAGTTCACTAGGTATATTTGTAGAATTTTATCGCAAATCACCAGGTGCAATATCCTTAGATCATTAGTTTGACGAAATGGATCTTGGGTTCGAAGTTGCAGCTTATCAGTGTTAACAACATACCAAGAGAAAAATCGGTTCCTTTCAGGTAACATAGAAGCAAGGTTGGAATTGTTTGGCATCAGTTTTCTTGGTTTGTGATATCGAAACAGAAAATGATACTTCTTTCATTATCGATATGCTTGTGGGTGAAAGGATGGTGATAGTTATAATAGATCGGTACAGTAGGTATGAAATAAAAAGAAAAATAATAGTTAACTCATGAACAACTGCTAAGCAGATGGCCAGGTTTCAGTTTGGTTGTAGTTTATAATGAGAGGTAACAAAGGGAGACATTTTCATTTCAAGAATTCCCACATTTGATTCGGCCGTAGCTTTCACCGATGAATAGGATCAGAGAGCAGCTCTAGGTTCATATTGGGCCAGGAAGAACATTGAATTCTTGCAGCAAACATAAAAGGAAATGCTGAGCACTTCAACTTCAGTTTATTAAATAAATAATTCCAAAAGATTCGTTTCAAAATAGCCTGATAAAGGTGAAGCTTCTGGTACACCTTTGGTTAATGGTTATATGGTTGGCTCGCAGTTATAGTATTTCTGCCCGTCGATACTCCTTCTTGCTCGATAAGAGGTACCACCAATTGCAGCAGATGAACCAAAGGTCTCACGTATTGATCTAAATGACAAATAGTGAAATATACATAACATATTTGAGAAACATAACTATAGCTATATGAATGTACTCTGTACAAGAACTCACCGAGAGAGACTTTTAAACTTATTGGTAGCATCAGAATACATAGCTATAGAGTCCACATAATTCTTGATGTTGGTTCTTTGATCCAAACGAAAATGATACTTTGATCTCATCTTTGCTGAAACTTTCGTTCGTTGTCTCAATGACTTTCCGTTGACCGGTTGGCTCGTACTTAAAGCGTTGACCGGTTGACTCGTACTTAAAGTATTTCTGCCCGTCGATACTGCTTGCTTGATAACAGATACCACCAATTGCAGCAGATGAACCAAAGGTCTCAGGTATTGACCTACATGACAGATATTGAAATATGCATAACATATTTGAGAAACATAATTATAGCTACATTAATGTATTCTGTACAAGAACTCACCGAGAGAGACTTTCAAACTTATGGGTAGCATCAGAATACATAGCCATATAGTCTACATGATTCTTGATGTTGGTTCTTTGATCCAAACGAAAATGATACTTTGATCTCATCTTTGCTGAAACTTTCGTTCGTTGTCTCAATGACTTTCCGTTGACCGGTTGGCTCGTACTTAAAGCGTTGACCGGTTGGCTCGTACTCAAAGTATTTCTGCCCGTCGATACTGCTTGCTTGATAACAGATACCACCAATTGCAGCAGATGAACCAAAGGTCTCAGGTATTGATCTACATGACAGATATTAAAATATGCATAACATATTTGAGAAACATAATTATAGCTACATTAATGTATTCTGTACAAGAACTCACCGAGAGAGACTTTCAAACTTATGGGTAGCATCAGGATACATAGCCATATAGTCTACATGATTCTTGATGATGGTTCTTTGATCCAAACGAAAATGATACTTTGATCTCATCTTCGCTGAAACTTTCTTTCTTTGTCTCAATAACTTTCCGCTCACCGGTTGGCTCGTACTTGAGGTATTTCTGAACCTCGATACTCCTTCTTGCTCGATAACAGATACCACCAATTGCAGGAGATGAACCAAAAGTTTCACGTATTGATCTGAATGACAGATATTGGAATATGTATGACATATTTGAAAAATATAATTATAGCCATATTAATGTACTTTGTACAAGAACTCACCGAAAGAGACTTTCAGACTCATTGGTAGCGTTAGAATACATTATAGCCATAGAGTACATAATTCCTGACGCAGGATCTTTAACCAAAGGACCTTGTAGTAACTGCAAGGAAAATGATACTCTAAACTCTTCTTTGCTGAAACTTTCTTCCGTTGACTCAATCAGTGACCTCTTGAAGTAACAAGAGCATCAGTCATTGCACCAATAGATAAAGCATCATTCCTGAAAAATAATAGTACAATATGAATATCATAATATGAATATCTAACTTGACTAATGTGATTTACAGGATAGTGAAATGTGCTTAAATATACTTACATAATAACAGCAGATACGCAGCCACTATTTTTACAGAACTTCTTCTCTTTATTGTCTCTACGGCCGAACTTGTTCTATTTTCTTCCCTATTGGAGTGCACTTTCCACACACAAATGCTTATAAACATTACGGCATCTGATAGAAAACGCTACATTCCGAATTTTTCTAAAATCCAAGTGGTGCGGTAATATCGGAATGTCGACGCAGTGGTGCTACCGCAAAGAATGAAGGTCGAGTTTTGCGTTGGATTGACATTTCTCAGACCACCACGAAAATTTTACGTGCGTGAGCTTCGCTGACCCGCTTCCACGAGTCTTCTCTGCATATGGCACGAAGCGCAGTGTTCTCCGATTATTATTTTGCCCTAATGGATCTTTAGTTCGAAGCTGAAACTCGTAAGAGGCGGTCCATTATCAATGTTATTAAAACTGCCTCCTTCTGAAATGCATGTAATGTTTCAACAAATAATTATATTTGAATTGTTGAGTTATCGATCGTTTTGTCTACTATTTTCTGGCAATTTTACAGTCGTTGATTCCCTAGGTCGATCTAGGGTGCCTTGCGTGTCTTTGAGGAATAGAATAGGAATCTCTAATTCATTTCAAGCATCGCACTTAGTTCTGCCAGATATATTTTTGTAACTATAAACCCTGCATGCAGCCCTCCTCCTTTCTCATCCGGGCTTGGGACCGGCAATGGCGGAGTTACTAACATGCAGGGCTTATAGTCGCGATTGCATTGCATCTGTGTAGTTCGCTTTTTATATTTATGTTCATATTCTTACAATATTTCTGGCGATGCCTTTAGATTTGCCGCAAGAAGAATATGTATGCGTCCTTAGCATTTCTTGGCCAGGGTTGTTTTCTGATGTTCGCGTCATTAGCGTTCACCCAGGCAGACGTCCCTTGTCGAAGCATGCTTGTATAGTGCCCTTCGGTTATGTTGCGGCCATGGTGGAATATCGCACTATCAACCTTGTACACTTTAGTACAGATGATGATTTTCTCTGTAGGTACTGCTTCTATGCTGTAACCATTCATTTTCGTGACTTTTCCATTGTCCACTGAAAATAGCATTAGCTGAATAATTAAACACCTGTTTGCTGATGATACGTCGATCTTTACGCTCATTTCTTTCGATTGACAAGTACCGCACGATCCTTCGACCGTTTTCCAGTGCGAGAGATTATCATTGATTAGGTCAGATAAGCTCGGTGTTTTTTTGCAAGATTTGGGCAGTGCCAATAACAATATGCTACTCCGTTCGATTGAGGTATTAGTGTAACCGCAATCTTTGCAGTGCAGTTTTATCGTCAGCTGGTGTTCAACAATTATGCTGAGATTATTGCAATGAGAAATTAAACCAGCTAAAAATTCTGACGCATCTTGTTGCTCATTTGCAGTAAAGTGTTCACCGGCAAGTGCCCTGGCAGGAAATACATTTACCGGGGCTTCTGAGTTAGCATAACCATCGATCAACATTTTCAAAATATCGTCAGTTTGATTTTGACGTGATAAATGCTCCCTGAATATTCCACAGTGGAATATACACTGGATCGTTGCGTTAGCGTAACAAGAAACGTGATCGACGTTTTGTAAGCCTTTTATTTGCCACAATTTAGCTGCAGTTTTTTCTTCAGCTGGTACCTGACAAGTGACAATATCTCTCGGAATCGACCATCTGCAGTCAGCTACTTTCGGAGCTCTTACCGACGAGAGAGGCATCGGTATGAGATCTGGACGATACTTTTTCCTCAATCTGTTGTATTCCAAAATGGCTGCGCTGTTCGCTAATACAGAGTAAGGATCGTAATTGATCAAATGCAGACCTTCTAGTGAAGTTACCCGCGAAAGAGCAACGTACACTTGACCACAAGCAAATACGGAATTACCTGCATCGATTACGGCATTCTTTAAACTCAGGCCCTGACTTTTATGAATTGTAATACCGTAACTGAGGCAAATAGGGAATTGTCTTCGGATAACAAAGGCGCCTTCCATTACCTCAAATTTCACATCAACGCGCTCCAAAACATGTACGATGCCTGTAGCTAAGACAATCTGCACTGTTTCTACGTCGCCGGTATCAGCAGCTCGGGATATTGCCGTTATTGTACCGATAGTGCCGTTGACGAGGCCTAACGTAACATCAATGTTCCGTCTAATCATTATCTTCGAACCGATTTTTACAATAATCATTTTTGCAAGACCTGCGGTTCGAGAACTGTCTTCGTCATCCGTGTTCAACATTTTCTGAACTTTTTTTTTGAAGTACGGTGGACAATCAACCGTATCATGAGCCACTAACTGTATCTCGTCAGTCTGAATTTCGCTCAACATAGCTTCATTGAGAACATCACACATGCGACACGTGGGGAGTAAACAGACTGTGTCGATAGGTAAATTATTTATATAGTTGCAAAGTTCTCGTATTCTGTCTCTGAACTCAGTTACCTTGAATATGATTTTCCTCGAGGACAACATTTTCGTGTCGGAATCGGTAACGATCCCAAGGCGTATTCGTGAGAGTATCTCGCGATAAGTTCGATCATTCTTTTGTCTCATATTGATCGTCAGTTCGTCGTATGTAAATAAATTACACCACAGATCCACACTACCCATAGCGCCTATGAGTTTTTCGACATCGGTGTTCGATAATTTTGTGAACGAGGGTCCCTCGTGAACAGGTGGAAGTTGTAGCAAATCGCCGAAAAGGAGAATATGCTTATTACCAAACCAACCATCTTCGTTGTCTGCGGTATTGAAGATTTCGACTAATCGAAGATGTATGTACATAAACGTTACGTTAGAAATCATCGAAACTTCGTCTATTACTATCAGGGCAACGTTTCTTAGTTGGTCCCGTATAGTTTTCAGGACCGCGTCTGATAGCTGTTTGTATTTTGGAGTGCGGCCGTGTTCAACTGGCAATTGAAAGAGCCTATGAACAGTCAAGCCGTCAACATTGAATGCTGCTATTCCGGTTGGGGCGGATATTGCAGTATCTTTACTAGCATGCTGCTTAATCCAGCATCTGATATTTTTTATAAGGAAGCTCTTACCAGTTCCCCCCTCTCCACTGACATAAAGTCGAAGGATTTGATTTGAACTCACCGCTTTGATAACCTGATCAAAAACTCGTTTCTGATCCATGTTCAGCCTGCTTATCATTTCTGAAACATCTACCGTTTCGACTTTCTCAGCAGCGTCTTTGAATTCTTTCATGGCACCTTCAGCCTCGATAGGTACGCAGCCGAGTGGTACAGTATCGCTATTTTGTGAATTATTGTCTTTCGCATTATCTGCGATTTGTTTTTCAATCATTTCCTTCGCATATTCCATACCTTTTTGTACTTCGGTTATGCGTTCGTGATATTCCAGTGCTTGTGCAAGTTCTAATTGCATTGATTGAAATGACTCGGCATAAGTATCGCACCCGTTGCGGAGTTCATCTACATCTCTCCATGGTTGGAAGAGTAGCAGCAAGGCGTAGAAATAACGTTCGGGTTGAATATTCACGTTATTTTTGTAGTGATTTACGAGGCATGGACGCTTACGCTTCTTCAAGTACAGCGACTTGCCCATCGTATAATATTCTACATCTTGACCTGTAGGCTCGACCTTTATTACGTCGTACCATTGTACGAAATCGTAGAGGTTGGTAGCTTCCAATTCCTCTGGTCGTGCGGGATAATGCGTATCGACTAACGAATCGCAAAATATTTCAGTGGAATCGGCCTCCAAGGCTTCGATTTCCTTACGAGATTTTACTTTTCTATTTCTGATTATGTTCACGTCAACCCACCTGATGGTAGTTTCCGAATCTGTGCCATACAAAGCGATTCCGAATAGAGTATCTGCGGCTTCAAGAGCTCCACATTCTCTATGATTCAACATGCGCAAACCAAAATTCCATAGACGACTACACAGAGATTTCGTGGAATTAATGTCTTCGAAAGTCATGTCTGAGTTACTTTTTTCAGGCTTAGCAACGTATTTAGTGACATACCGATTCAGGAGTGTAGATTTTTCTCCGATAAACTGAATGTCCATATTTCCTTCCCAGGCCGTAAGAATTGCCGGGTTGTAGTCGTTAATATTGGCTTCCTTTTCGGAGCGGGGCAGGTCGTACAATCTGCTTTTAGACTTTAGTGTCCGTCTACCAGCAATCGAAATAGCCACTTCTCGCATAACGAAATTATTCGTGATTGGTCGAGAAAAACCGAAACGACAGACTTTTCCAGATTTGCCATTTTTGTTTGCTTTACTTCGCAAACAATAGGAATTATGTGTATGCCGTTGATGTGTATTAACACGACGATGAAGGTTTGGTGAAACATCTTTAGACGGCATTCTGCAAGTAGCATATTTAAGAATGAAGTTTGCTACTTCTTGGTTGGAAGATGTTCCAAGAATCGGAGCGTCTTTAATCCAGATCATTAAATGAAAATGCTGCGTTCCTCTACCTTGGTATTCTCGCCTCCAGAAGAAATGCGTTACTTCCCCAATGGGATTATCTGGAGAACATATGAAATCCAGCATAGCCTTGAACTTATTTTCGATAAATCTGGATGCGGACACTGGATCAGAGGCCACCAACTGACTAGGTGTCATCTTTGCGGCGGAGGAGCCACCGACTTCGCGTAGATATTCTGTCATATCTGACCACAACCATTCGCTTGGACTTAATGTGAGGAACCATGTCGCCGGTCCGTAATTATGTATCATGCAGGATACGTCGTTTCTTGGCCGACTCCAATATTGCTCCGTATTACGCAGTCTTGCAAATATAGAATTCAAATTGCCTTCCAACTCTTCCTTGGAAAGCTTACTCAAATAACTTGCTGCGGTAAATCGCTCCTTTGGATTAATGATATTTAATTTGTGATAAATACCACCGCTTAATTGTCTGTTGTTAGCATCGTTCAATAGATAGAAAAGGTATTGTTGATCGGTTCTGAATTGTGGATGCTTTGACATGAGTCTCGATTTGATAAATTCGAAATGAGTAAGACGTTTGGGTCTATCTTCGTGTTGTCCGTTACAACCGTAAGGATATAAGTGCGGAAAACATTGCAAATCTAGTGTTTTTTCACGGTTATCTAATGGCACGTCGTGAATTTTCAACATTTGATAGAGGCTGGTCGCCGTTTCATTTTCTTTTTTTTCGTACATCGGATATATAGTAAACTGTTCGTACAGCGCATCCGATGCCGAAGCCTGGGTGAGTAATGCTGTACGCTCGTCAGCTTCTATTTCATCGTGAATCTCGTTTTGTTCGACTAAAGGATCGTCTCCATGATCAGAAACTGTTTCTGTATCTTGATTGTCTTGTATTTGGAATTCTACGTCTTTTATTTGAGCCAGCAGAAGATCGGCTGATGCTGGTAGCTCGATCTTCGAATACTGGGGATTATTGGTTTTGAGCCAGACTAACGCTTCCCACACTTTATTCATATCGACTAGTTGTTCCCAAACCAATTTTGATTTCGTTGGAATACCACGAACCAGGATATATAATTCGTGGTCGAGATTAATTGGATCCGTTTGACGGCAAACTTTTTTCAAAGTCTCCTCAAGGGGCAGGGGCAAATGAAATGTTCTGCCTTTGACTTTTTGCACCGACTCTCTGTGGGGTAAATTCTTTTTTGCAACGGTGCCCATTCTTTGAATAGTTTGAAATGCCTTGGCTCTTTGAATTAGAATTCGCTCGTAATCATTTAAGCACGATATAACTTCAGGTACCGACTCGGTAGCGAGTTTGTTTAATACGCACTTCGGTGGCATGATGTCTTGACGAAGCTTTGGGAGACAGTAATTGCAAACATAGTCGCAATCGTCACCTTGGGCTGCAATATGTTGCATTAATTCTGCCCATAATAGACTGGTTATAGGCTTCCTGAATTTCTGAACGTTCGTAACTTCTCTTTGGAAACAAAGTTTTTCACAGGATAGACATACGAACCGCGGAGTATCCATAGATCGCTTCGTTAATGTTTTAAACGCGATCACGTACTTGGATATTATTTTTTCTTCGTTCAGATCTAATTCTTGTGTAACACTACTTGCAATAGTATTTGCTTTGTGTTGTGCGAGTTCTGAGGTTTCTTTTAGTTTGGTTACATCGCCGTTATCTAGAGCTTCGTCTATGGTAAGTATTTTCTCAAAACAGTTCACTGATTTGGATACCAACCGCTGTATGTATCGCACCGAAGGAAAATGTGGTGCTAATACCTGGACAGGTAAGAAGATCGATTTGCAGATAGCGTCATCCATGTAACACACTTGTGAATGACCTATCTTAACGTCTATGTGTTTCACGGTACAATCCAATCGCACGATGAATTTATGAAAATTTTTTAACGTGCACGTCGATATGATTTGCAGAAAACTAACATACTTAGTCAGTTGATGTATATCTTTGATTTTACACGTGTTACCGCAGAGCCAACTTTTTTTCTTGCTTTTTGATTTTTTCGTTGCATCAACCAATGGCAAAATGTTTACTGCTTGCCCCGTTCGGTTGATTATGATTGGATCTGGTAATTGAACACTATTGTATGCAGCTTCTGCAAAATAGGGTTCACCAGACGCAATATGTTTAGATGGACCACATAAAGCACCTAGCTTATCCTCAAAACTGTGATCAGCACATTTGGCAGCTTTTGTTGACAATATTTGTGCCTGCTTCTTAACGCACAGTAATTTTTTTTTCAACCTGATGACGTTACATTCTCTCTCATGGAGACACCATTTTATTATGGATTCTGCTTTTAATCTGCTCTCGGTTTTGCATTGTTTACTCATTTTTGGTCAGATCTTTGCTACATATTTTCCTTTGGATAGCCTCACGGCCATGGAATTTGCCGCCCGGATGAGTCGATATTTTCTAAGGATTCTGGTAGCGGTATTTATTTTTTGCCACACGTTATCATTCTTCGCGCGTTTTCTTTCTATTCGGGAAGCATACTGCTTACGGAGCCGTTCACGTTCTTTTTCTATATTGGACGCATAACGTTTTCTTTTTTGAATTCGCTGCATATGCATGTCGAACAAATATCTGTTTCTTTTTCTGTCGAGGCGTTTTTCTTTATTCAAGAGATAAAGTTCTCGCTGTCGAGCTCTTCGCTTCATGACATTTAAAACATAACGTTCTCGCTGTCGAGCTCTTCGCTTCATGACATTTAAAACATAACGTTCTCGCTGTCGAGCCAGCTGCTTTTCATTATGCACATGGTAACTTCTTTTTTTTTGTTCTCTACGTCTCTCAACGTCAGAAATACGCTCATAAAGTAAAGTTTGTTCATGATAATCATGAAACCGATCATCCACAACCGACAATATACGTCCAGATCTATTACTATCATATGGTTCCACTGGGGCCTTATCTGAGGGTAAATTTTTCTGAATCGATTCTCGTAACTTACCATGATGATTTTCTTTAATATTATTGTCGTCGAGAACAGTATTCACATCCTTGCGCGGTGGATGAGACATTTTCTTTGTCGGTACCTTATTTCTGACCTGTGCTATCTCGTCTCGAAAGGTTCTCTTTTTACTTTGTTGTGAACATTGTCCCCCGACATCTTTACCAGATGCCTGACGTTTTCTAGAGGAACCAGTATTACCTGACGCCGTGATCTTTTTATTGTTGATGCATGGAAAGTTTTCTATAACGTTGCTTTCGAGGATTTTTAGCAGATGTGTTCTCATCTGAGAGATATCGTAAGTTATTTGTGATGGGTTGTGACCATTAATAAGCGAGATCGCGAATGCGATAGCAAAGACTCCGCAGTCGGATCCATTACTTTGCTGTTGGACTTGGGGGAATTTAATACGTTTGCTCTGAAACTGATAGAAAGGAAACAGTTTTCTCAAGTACGTCTCATGGTGCTCATGAAGAGCCTTCCTGTTTAATGAATCGTATATGTAGAGTGATTTACCGTCAAAATAACTACACACCCAGTGCCCGTCTAATCCTGTATTACCGCTATGCAGTATTTGTACATGCTTTTCCTTCGATGAGACCGGCTTAATTGTGTCCGGCATTTGAACTCGCCACGTTTCCTGAGGCGAATACGATGAATATTTTTCAATCAAATGGTTAAAATGATCCATGTGAAGGTCAGTCAACCACCCACCTGATGTTATTATGTCTTTAGATGTAGTATCAAAATGCGGTGTAGGGCGAAACGAGCGTTTTCGATTTTCAAGAGATATTTTCTCTCTGTTCTTATTAACAGAAGAAGCTAGTGTTGTGAGACAAGTCTCATCATTGACTACCTGATTGTCATCACGATTAAAACCGGGAAGAACAGTTACCGATACCGATTCAGTCCGTTTGTTGACTTCTTTTGCTGATTGTTTGGGAACTTCAGCACGTCCTTTTTTCGCGCCGTTTTGCGAATTTTTCTCCAGGTTTTTATTTTGCCTAACCTCATTTGTCATGCATCTTTTTTTTGCGTCATTTTGCGAATTTTTACCCAGGTTATTTTGCCTAACCACATTTGTCATGCGATTGATATCACGTGGTATTTGAGTCTTAGGAGAAGAGATGACCTTGACTGCAGAAGCGCTATTTATTCTGTCCACGGATGGAAACTGTTGGATTGTATTATTTTTGAATACTTTCAACAAATGTGCCCGCATAAGGTTTGCATGATACGTTACCTGATCGGGTTTTTCCCCATATATAAGAGAAGTAGCAAAAGCAATCGCAAATACTCCACAATCAGACCCATTGGGCTGTCGCTGAACCGGAGGGAATTGCACAGGATTCTGTTGGAAGTTATAGAAGGGAAACAACGCCTTTAAATATGTTTCATGGTCCTTGTGGAGCACCTTTGAATTCATAGAATCATATATGAATATCGATTTTGTATCGTAGTAACTACAAACCCAGTGTTGCGCTCCGTGTGTGCCACTGTGCAAAATTTGCACGTGTTTGACGGTGGGCGAAACAGGTTGGATCGTATCTGGCATCTGAACCCGCCACGTCTCCTGAGGTACATATTCTGAAAAATTTTTCAGAAGCAATGAGAAATGATCTATATGATCATCATAAAGCCATTCGCCAGATGCGATGACGTTCAATAATATGTCATTAACAACTGGTATTTGCAAACTGATCATGATTGCGAGTTGGCTAATCGTTTAATGTAGTTTAAAGTCCTCTATCTCTTTGCGCGTAAAGCAGCAGTGTTGCGCGTAAAGCAGCAATGTGTTGTTTGCAGAGCAACAACTAATCTGATTGCGTAAAGCAGCAGATTGTGGCGCTGAAAGCAGCCTTTGTCGAAATCGTGAGATTTCTAGAGATAGAGGACGTCCTAACCTAACTAACCTATCTATCCTGACACACCTAATTATTAACGGACCCACACGACCTAGCCTAGCTATTTCTTGCTAATGCAGATGCACTTGTCACAATGAAAAGCTTGTGGGTTATACCGTAACGACTCGAATTCTGAGAATTAGTTGAACTTTTTCGAGAACAACGGATTCTAAAAGTGCACTCTACAACCTCAGCTACGAAATTAGATCTGTCATCGAGAGTGCATCATGATATATCGAATTCCGAAAAAGCAGGATGTACTATCTAACTGTACCTGCAATGAACCACTTGCCATTGGTCATGGACTAGGGAATTTACGCTCATTGCACGGTACTGATTTCAAACAATATCGTTTCGTACAACCGCGCTCCGCTATGCGTGTCAACGCTATCAACTACATTAAGCGCTTTCGGATCTGTCGAAAATCTGTATGAAAATACGGTAGGACAAGTCGTTTCTTTGACAGACATTGGATTTCTTATTTGATGGTGCAAACCTGGATTCGGTGGATGAACGTAGGTGTTGTTTCTTTCTCTTTCTCTTTGGTTTGCTCGACGCGTATTTTTGATCCTGAAAGGATGTTTTTTTGCAGGTAACCACAGCCATCACCAGCATTGCTGCAAGGAAACTCGCTGGTCATTTGACGTGATGACTGATTATGACAAACATCTTTGACAGGTTGGGTAACAACTCCACTTTCTGGCTTATATTCCAATTTAGTAGAAACATTTCGATTTGTATTTGGCTTGTGATATTTGATGTTTTTCTTTTTAGAAAACGCCCCAAGTTGCTGTTGGAATTTTGAGATGATGCAGCAGTGATGTGGAAACGGTTCTACCCACACTGAATTCTCGGAGTAATGCTACGTCGGAAGAGACTCTGAACTTTTCACTGAGCAAGTATTCAGGTGTAACCGTACAGGGATACGGTAATTAATACGTATTGTCCTTATGACTTCCATCAACCTTGAAGTAACTACAAGAACAGCTGTTACAATGCGTTGCCAGAACTGAAATTAATGTCGATGATGTCTTTATTTCGAATACCCATCCAATACCATACATTACGATCACTATTCCATCATATAGATCAATTGTTATGATACTTATTGCGTATAGCAGTACATCTGGGACAAAATACTCCACTTAGCTATGCATGTTATGATAGCTGATGTACTTGTTGATAATGTAGAATTACGTGATAACTTAAACAAACGCTGGGACTGCTAGTTTTCACACATATTTCACACTTTCCGTTCGATTGTCTTCACCGTAACGTGAATCGTTGCACCATTTTCAGCGTAAAGCATCGGCATAAATACTAATATATTGCAATGCATCAGCATCTTAGAAAGGTGCTTGCATGACTGCGGCGGGTGCATTCCGAAATATACTTGAAGTGAGGCAAGTTCGTGTCAGGAAGAGATAGATACATGAGCAAATGAACGGGTGCGAGAGGGGAAACTCGCAGTACTTGCAGTATGCTACGGAATATACCCGATCTACGGTCCCTAGGTAACGACAAGACAGCGATTAGTCATCGTTGATAGACCGATTATTCTAAGGATCTTCCACCATTCGATTGAGTCGCAGCTTAGATCAGCGCGTACGTGTGTAGAGGAGCTCGTGTTTTATGGAGTGCCGGTAAAAAGACTGTCTTCTTTCGGGTAACATGGAAGGAAGCTCCGAATTTTTCAGTGTCAGTTTGTTTGAGGGTGCAGAAGCTCTGGGTTGCGGAACAGGAGCCGATTCTTCCTTCGATATCGGTATGCTGGTAGGAGAGAGGATGGTGTTAATCATTTCGGATTAGTACAGTTGGTTGAGAGAGTGATAAACATTGTACTTGGGTTACAAGGAATCGTTGGTTTGCTGGCCAGAACTCTATCAAACTGTCAAACTAGGATTCATCTGTAGTAGTCCTACGTTTTCTAAAGTGTTTACCTTTTAATTCGCTAAAGCTCTCCTCTCCGAGTAGGGTTGCGTTTGGGAAGGAATTTTTTGTTGATGATGTGCCGGGAGAAAGACTGGTTTCTTTCAGATAATATGGAAGGAAGCTCCAAACGTTTCAGCGTCGATTTGCTTGAAGGTGGTCTTTGGGAAGGGACTCTTGGTCTGTAGCACTGAAACAGGTTCTGATAAGTCCCTCAATATCCGTATACTTCTAGGAAAAAGGAAGGCATTAGTTATGATATAGATGTTAAGGAGTAGACGGGAAAATCTGATAGAATCATAAACAATTGTTGGATAGGTGGCCCAAGAGCTGCTGCATTCTTTGACATTGATATGACGGTGGGAGAAGATCAAATGGTATTTGTGATGAGTCAATGTGGTAGCTACTAATAGAAGGCAAGGGTTTTGGTTAGCTTACCGACAACTGTTAAATGGGTGGCCTGGATTTAGTTTGAATGCAGCTGACGGCGCACTTCGCTGGTAGTGAACTTTCTCCGTTTTGAAAAGTCTTCCGCGATTCCAGACATTTGGGACTTTAGTCAGCGAGTGGAATTGCGGAGGAGCTTTTTGTTCAGGATGTCCCAGGATTGGAATCGAACTCTTTCATGAATTTACATAGAAAAAGCCATGAAATTTGTTGATGTGAGTACACCTGTGGCAGTAGGATCTTTTGGTTCGGCGAATTGGAACAGGATGTGCTGATTCAGTACAGCCAATACGTTAGACAGGCATCGTTTATAATTGACTTACGAACAACTCCGGGGGAGATAGGTTGGATCTGGTCGACTGCAACTTGCAACGACGAAAAGCATCAGCGAGAGACCTCCATGTTACCGAGTCTTTCTCCCTCTGATTCCGTTACAGGTCGTGCAGCCGAGTAGGATTGGAGGGGAACCATCAGGTGTGTGGCGTACCAGGAGAACTGAATTCTCTCGTCGATTTTCATAGGAAGAGCCAAACAACTTGTTGACGTCAGTTAACCTGTGGGAGTAGGATCCTTTGGTTTGTCAAATTGGAACAGGAACTGCTGCATTTTTCGACATCGATATGCTTGTGGTGGGAAGGAAGGTGTTGATTGTTTTCATTCAGTACAGCAGATACGTTAGAGAGGCGTTGCTTATGATCGACTTACAACAACTCCGGGGAAGATAGGTTGGATCTGGTCGACTGCATCTTGTAACGACAAAAAGTATCAGCGAGAAACCTCCATGTTACCGAGTCTTTCTCCGTCTGATTTCGTTACAGGTAATGTAGTCGAGTAGGATTGGTATGGAACTCTCAAGTTAGTCGCATGCCAGAAAGGGAAGCGTCTTTTCGTTAAATCCAGGTGGTAGAGTTGGATCGGTCGGTGTAGTTTCGCCTGTCGGGACAGGAACCCTCAATTTGTGTCATTGTAACACAAACTGCTATATTTTTCCATGTTGGTATGCTTGTGGGACAAGGGAGAATATTGGTTCTTTGTATGCAATACAGTGAGTACGTTAGAAACGCAAAGTTTCTGATTAACTCATGCTCATGCTGTTTGTTACTTACGTGATTGCTCCCGGATTCAAGGTACGTGAACAGCCTACCATCGTTGTATGCATCTATATTATGACATATCGAATACTTCATGACGCAATCACTGCGGGTCACGATTACCGTTGATTCGACGAGCATTCTCTTCGTAACCTCACAAGCAGTCAGCGACCAGGTGAGTAAACATCCGATATTTTGATGATCGATAGGGTGGAAAATAATGTTGCACAATTCAGAGTTTTATCTACTATTATTCGTGTTTATCTACGAAACTAAGAGGGCTGTCACGGGGACATGTGTCGTACAACCCACATTTCAGCGATTACGAGCCTAGCACCACAGTATAAGGAGTAGACCTTATACTGTGCTAGCACGATGTTACGTTGCTGCCGCCATGATAGACTTGCTGACAGCGAGAACGCCACTTTTTTGGGACCCAATGAAAAGGAACCGCTGTGCGGCGGCGAACTCTGTAAGAAATGAGACCGGCTACGCTGACGCCACCTGCTAGGCGTGCGGAAATTACAACCTTTTTCCTACTTGACAGGAATACGGTGCGAGCCACAACAGTAACCACACCGCGGCCTCCCGTCTATACCATTTATGTTGGAATGGTTTGGTTTCTAGCATAATGTCTGATGATGATGACGACGGTGAAAAATCTTATGATGAAACGAGCCTGCCGGTGATCAGAGATCATCGTATCTCAACTCTCCGACTACCGATTTCATTGAAATTAGGCTTAAATGAAAGCTCGTCCCCGATTTATATAACAAAAGTGATTTTACTTTTGCTGTAACATTATTAATATGGGAGCTATTCAATGAAACGCGAACCGAACTCCCGTTTTGGGCTCCCGTCGCAGTAAAGATACTCGGTAGTCCGCCCGTTCTTTTGAATGTACTTGGCGCGAGACTCTACCGAGTCTCTTGATCTGTTTATGGCTTGACAGAACTTCACCTTCTGGCAAACAGTGGGGTCAACAAGGGAGCTTCTAGATATTTTCAAACTCATGTTGGGTCCAGCTTCGCTGACAATGAGTGAGAAATAGTAGTTGAGGGACACTTGCGGTCGAAATGCAATTCCAGGTTTCTCAAAGCACTTTGTGGTATATTTCAGTTGCGACACCTGGCAAACAGTAGAATCGCAGGTAGAATTCTTAGATGCTCCACATCTATTTCAGGTCTTGTATTCCTGACGCTAAAACAGTGATGTGAATTATAGTCAATTTATCAAGAACTACTGATATTGAAGAATCATAACTAAGCGCTGCGGATAACTCATCATTAAATATTTGTGACTGACAAGAAATTTGGAGTGGTGTTTCCATAATTCGACTCACCTGGAATTACTGGCCATAGACCAGGGAGACTTTCAATATTCTTCAAAGTGTCTTTGTAACTTGCAGAGAGCATTTAGGACTCCTTGCTAATTGTAAGTATCTTCTGGTATGCTTTAGTGGTAACAACTGGCGACAAGTCAGATTGAAAAAAGAATCTAAAGTCTTGTTACGGCTTCTTGATTCACTCCTGCTATGGCATCTAGTAACGAGTCAGTTTTGTCGAGATTAGGTAACGATTAAATATTAGTTTTTTCGGTCTCCCAAGTTTCAGTCAACTCTTTACTGACGTAATATTTGCATAACAATAACCATTTTTAAGGTTATGGTATGCAATCTACAATATTTGCACATAATTCATTATTTCCCCAGGTTTTTTTATGAACTTTGCATATTTTTATAATTGTTGAAATTCTTGAGCGACTTTTAGAATTTTCAACTCTAATCTTTTGAGCGGCGGCACTCGATTACCGCGCGACTGAAGTTTGCCGGAGCGGGAACCCCTGTCTATGCGCGCAACTGATGTGCGCGGTTGGTGCGCGGTACAGCGTCACCAATTGGCGTGCTGCTTTTCAAATAATATCGAGAGTTATCGAGAGTTGTCGTGAATAGCTCTGTGATTGGCTCGGGCATCCCGTGCAGCACAGAGTCTGCAATGAAATCTCGAACCGGCGTCCACTATACGTGTGATGAACCCTGTGGGCACGCACAAGATCTGCAGCTACCGTGATCGCCGAAATCGGCTCATATTATATTTCTTGGCAACGTGATTAAGGCTGAGGATTTCGAGCCTGTTCCATTTGAGCCTTTCATTTTCGATTTATTTATGTGCATACATAGTTTTCTTCGAGTCGGTTTCTTTCTCATCGCCAGTGATTTTCTCCGTATAATGGATCCAGACACAAATTTCGTTGAAGAAAAACTGTTGCTGTGGGGGCTGCAAGATTATGTTGCCAAATTTCAAGGTACGTAAAATTGATCTTTTCTTATTAGAGTTTGTTCATAATTTTTTCCGATTTTTCATACGTCCACATGCCCCGAATATCACGTTATTAGGATAATAGGTCATTTTTTTCCACGTCCTGGGGACCTACCGAATTCAAGTAGCTCGTGAACATTCACCGAAATTCCTGTACAGTATTTTCCTCGGTATCTTCTGCACACGTAGCAACAACGGCAAGCTGCGTAAAACAAAACTTAAAATTTTCCAATGCGACACGTGTTTCATCCATGCTTGTAAAATGATTTCGAAAATCATTAGCGATGTTGAAACTTAATAGAATTGTCGACCCATCTTTTTGGGATATGCTGCTACTGATGAGATAATAAAATACAATCGACTTTTTTTGGGTCATTTCATTCGAGTGATGAGTTAATTTCGTACTGATATGACAATAATTTCTTTTACTGATCGGTCCTAACTTTTCTTTGCTAAGAAAACTTGGAAAAAAGAGTCGAAATGAAACCCCTGATTATTCTTGCAATTGATCACATCCCAAATATCCCAGAGATATAAAGAAAAAATGTAAAACATCTCCGACCATGCTGTCCAACGCCGATAATACGTGCTACGTACGCATGGCTGCAACATTGTATCGGTAAATTTGCAACTTTGTACAGATATAGCTAGAGCCATGTAAGTCAAGACCAAAGAGGCAAGACGAAGTATCAGCTAGAATTCAATACGTAGATTATGGTGATTTTTCTTTCCCTCAACTTTATCGAGGTTTTATGTCCGTTTCATATTGTAAAAAACCTTTTTTTTTCTGTGCTATATCTAAATGATCATTTGAGCCCATGTCATAATTTTTTAACAATTTCCGATCCTAACCGCGTTTTTCGAATATTATTATTTTAATGTACTAGGAGTTGGAAAATTGATACATTCTTTTGAACAGTTGGGAGCAAAAAATGTTCAAATTACTTGATTATTAAGGGGGAACACCACTGTGAACGCGTGAAAATTGAGTGTTTTCTATGAATTTTTTTTTATGGGTAGGGATGATTATATGAGGATCGGACGGATTATAATTTATTTAACATATATTCAAGTATATTGATACAAATTTTTATTAAAAAATATAAAAAATTACAAAAGTTATAAACATTAATGTTATAACGTTATAAAAAAATGTTCCACCCTGGTGGCCACGATACAGCAGTGAAAAATCATCTGAAAGCAAAAAACCAAAAATTTTATTAATCTTTACAACAATCGCTATCGTCGTACGTAGCGGTTTTTTTTTTTTTTTTTTTTTGAAAAAATGGCGCTGGTTTGAAAATTTTTTCCTCCTTTACTCCTCAGTAAAAAAGTTGAAAAAATTTTCAACATTTTCAAATTTTCAAATTTTCCTTAACGTTGCCAACAGATACAACTCTTTTATGTGTCGCTATACTTTTTCGCATAGTCTGTTCATGCACATTAATTATTTCGCCTTGTTTTCATTGTTTATCACAATTTCTCGACGTGAACATTAAACGATGTATGCGGACGCTCTTTTTGGTGCATGACCCAATCCCACGGGTAAAATAAAGTCCCGTTCTCGATTATCAATGCAAGAATGTTTGTATTCATTTTTATTCGGATTATAAGTGGGCATAATTCAAACTATTGCTTACCATGTGTTATATTTTTTTTTTTTAATTTTTTTTTCATGTAGAGGAAGGAATACACAAGGATAGTTTTCTTTATATGACGGAAGATCTAGTCAAAGAACTAATCCCAAAAGTAGGACCACGTCATCAGTTTTTGACCCATCGAAGCAGATTAGTGCATTCGCTACAAATGGATCAAGTAAGATTTATAGTATGCAATATCAGTATCACATGCATGCGACAATAATTAGTAGTAGCCAGAAGGACTTTTTTATCACAATAATTTATGTCCAGTTGTGTGAATGATGACGTATATTTTGAAGAGCATGTGGCTTTTGTCCTCTAATGGCAAAAGACTCAATGATGCTTGTTTGAAAATAAGTTTTAAAAAATTTCATCGTTGAATGCTTTTGCTTGTCTTCTCTGTATTTCTCAGTGTTCAAATGGGGATTTCATTGACCAAAGTTGAATGAAATTGAATTTTTTGCATTAAGTTCTCTTCTTCATTAAAAGTCGAAGAGATTTGTATATTATCTAGCACCTTCTGCTCTTTACGAACAATCTTATGAACAAGAAAAGCGTAGGGTGGATATTCATCTTGGTCATGCGTTAGCAGTTGAAAAAAATGGCTCATGCCATGTAGGGTTAAATTCTAACGTGAGCTTATATAATCGGGTAATATAATATTGGAGCGCATAAAGTGATGTTAAGCTTAGAATCTGTAACTCAAGTTACATCCCTTTGCCATACCACGGATATTCCTAATTACAGGTTGACAATTTCGACGCCCTTTCTACACCTTCATCTTCCCAACCAACAGCAAGTGTAACATCTCTCACAGATAGTGAAATAGAAACTCAATCTGGTTCTTTCCGTTCCGTGTCATCTATTAGCCTGACATCGAATGTTACAAAACGAGCTACATCAAACTTGGAGGTAAAAATAATATACGTATACAGGAAAGAATCCAAAGTTGTAAAATTTGGAAGGAGTTGAAGATCTTGGCATTCCACATTGTTTGATTGCATTTCATGTTTATTGAGCAACCATAGGCTATGGGACTTTTTAGATAATAATCAGATTTTACACTTTATCAACATCAACATTCTTTTCTTTTTCTTCTTCTATACTTTACGACGGATGATATCATGTGTATGATGAAAAAATTCTTGCTTAGCTCTATTAGCTGTAGAATATTTTCTAACAATCTATATATATTTTGTACCTCTACTGCCAAGAACCTCAGAAAGTTATTAGAGCAGAACCTGCTTGGACGTTCGATATTGCAAAAAACATACCTATCGTCTCTGGACAGAAAACGACTGTGTGGAATCATCATAGACCATCTTCTTACGATAACGTTGAAGTGAGTAACTTATTCAAGAGATAAATGATGAAATGCATATCCCCATCCGCTTCTGAGCTCCTGTAGCAGTATGGATTAATTTTTTTTTTTTTTTAACGTCCTTCTCAATGTACTTGGCATGAGATTTTATTTTATTTTGCAACTGATATAAAATGTGAAAAACTTAATTGCTGCATGGTTAGCGTAATTTCTACAAATCCTATAGCTTCCTCAGCTTTGCCTCAAAAACTTCACTGTAAACCTAGTCAGATTCTTCGTTTTTGGTACATATGTCACAAAGTAGAAACTTCAATGTTCCTCAGACTGTAATACGATTCACAACTTGCTCTCAATCATGATATTGCTTTGTTCCATGCAAAGATCAGAGTATCAATTAAATCATGCTTCTTACTGCCTATTTACCCAATTGCATTGTGAATCTATAAATCATATTTCATGTTTTTAATACATTTTGCCAGCTTCACGTACCTCCACAACACTAATTACATTTATTACTTATTTGCAGAATTACTACTGAACAATTCATATTGTGGTCAAGCAGCATTGAAGAATTATTTCCGCATGAACGTAAATCCACTTACTTCGTACCATATCGGGGAGGTGAGAATAGAAGAGTAGCATCTGGAAAATTGTGGGACAAGTACGCCAACACTAAACGATACATCAATAGAACCGTGGGGTTGCACAGTACTGCAACGGTTTCTACAGTTGATGTTTCAACTGAGATCAAAGAAATTCTAGTAACGCTTCGTGGAATCTCTCCCCAAGACCCTAACTTACATGACTTTTGGACCAAAACTTTTAAACTGAGAGATATAGGATCAACAATTGCTGACTACTATCAAAACTATCCTGTTTTAGCCACACCCATCGGACACACTTTGGTGAGTATTCTATGTAGTGGTATGTAGCCCATATGTTTGAGAATGGAACAATCGACGTGGTGTGAAGAATGACACATAATGTTGAGGAAAGGAAATCGACTGAACTCAATAAGTTAATTATTATGATATGCCATTGTAGTTGCAGTTGGATTTCGAGTTGATGAAGCTCACAACTGATCCCAACATATTGCTGAAAAAGTGGCCCGAGTTGTCGCCACTCATCCTACAATTAGCGAAAGGAAAAAAAGAATGTGATTATCTATGTAAGCTAGCAGGTACGCAAAGTTACTTTGTTCAACTTATATATTTAGAATTGTTTTCATCTTTTAATCACGCATAATTATTTTTTTTCATCAATTTAATTAGACAATATATCAGTTGAAGAGCTCGGCTTACTGATACTGCCTTATCTGTTCACGCCATCACAAATAAAAACCGGCAATAAACGGAGATGGAAGCCTTCTAAACTAGAAGTGTCAGAAGGATTCATTGCGGAAATTAAGGTAAGTTATCAATATGTGAAAGCATTTCTATCTATTTTAACCTATCTGATTACATTAAATCCCAATTATTCCTATAATTGATATTCGTTGTGTTATGTTTTTTAGACTATTGGAGACTTAGAACCAGCCCTTTGCAAACGTCAGACAAAACTACTTTCATACGGATTGACAGTTCAACCTATTGTCGTTATTATTGGACCCACACTCACTGATATCAAATCATATTACGTGGTGATCAATCACGTCAAATATGAAGCAAGCAGTCTCATGGGTGCTGTGGACCTTCGTTTCAAGGCATACTTCGCTTTGAATGCAACATATTCGGTGGAATCAGAGGTAGTTTGGCAATTTTTACAAAAATATGTCTATGATATAGAGATTAATCAGTCCTCAAAGCATTTCATCACAGTTGACACAGTTTTTTCCGATCTTCAGAAGATCTCAAATAACTAAAAAAAATGATGCGGTGTAACATATGTGATGAAAGTATGCTGTTGAAGAATTTTGCATTACATTTGAAATATATCCATAACAAATCAGGAAACGTAAATGCATACAGGTGCATTGAAAAATCTTGCAATCGTTCCTTTTCGAACATTAATTCTTTTCGCAAACATTTAAAAAGTCATCAAAGCATCACCAGAGTCAATTCAGAATTCAACGAAACTAGTCCTAATATAGGTGTAGTTCCTGAAGTTAGAGAAATTCATGCAGATGATAGAAACGTGTCTCCAATCAACGATAATAGTCTCACTGTGGGTGCATCTTTACACATGTTTGCGCTCGACATGATTTCTAAATTCTATTCTGACCCAAGGTTGTCGCATGTTCAAGTGGATCACATGATTAAACTTTTTGATGATTTTCTTAATAATGATTACATTACTTGTCTGAAAACGTTGGCTGTAGATTCTGTTTCAAATGACGAACAGGCACACATAAGTAAAAAATTTGAAGTAGTACAAAATGTTTTCGCGGATTTGAATTCAGAACACAAACGACTTAAACTATTGAAAAAATATGGGTATTATATAGAGCCTGAGAAAATGTACTTGGGTAACATAGAATGTAGAGATACAGGTGGCTCACTACAAAATAAATTAGTTTTTGGTCAATATATACCGTTAACGTCTGTTTTTAAAGCATTTTTTGAGCTACCAGGAGTTTTTGATGAATTGAACAATTACCTAAACTTGTTAAAATGTACCACTGACAATATTTCGAACATAGTTCAAACCAACTGGTGGAAGACTAAAGTTTCCAAAACTAATGAAATTGTATTTCCGTTATTTATATACCAAGACGATTTTGAGACAGGTAATCCACTGGGTTCCCATGCAGGGATTTATAAGATACGTGCCATGTATGCGTCAATACCCTGCTTGCCCCCTGAGTTCTGTACAAAAGTAAAAAATATATTTCTAGTGCAATTGATTCATAGCCAAGACACCTTGATTTCTACAAACAGTGTGATTTATCGTAGACTCATTGAGGAATTGAATAAATTAGATAGCGATGGGCTTCGATTGATTTTGGATGACCGAGTAATAACTATTCATTTCAAATTAGCCATGGTAATCGGAGATAATTTGGGGTTGAATGGTATTTTAGGATTCGTGGAGAGCTTTGGTGCTCATTTTTTCTGTCGATTTTGTAAGGTTTCACGTCAAAAATCTAGATATTTATGTGCAGAAGATACTGTGGCTCTAAGGAATAGGGACAACTATTATTCTGATGTAGGAAGAGATAACGTCAGTGTTACAGGGGTGAAAGAGTCATGTGTTCTAAATTCAATTCGTAGTTTCCATGCAACAGAAAATCACTGTGTAGACATCATGCACGATCTACTGGAAGGTATATGCAATTCAGAAATATGTCGACTATTAAAATATGTAATATATGATGAAAAAAATTTCACATTAGACACGCTCAATTGGAGAATTGAATATTTTAATTTCGAGTCAAACAATCGGCCTCCTCTTATTGCTCAAAATGATTTAAAATCACTACGTCTAAAAATGACTGCGAGTGAAATGAAATCTTTTGTACTTAATGCTGGTTTGATATTTGGAGACTTAATTTTAGATAAGGATGACGATCACTGGGAGCTATTTAAATTGATGAGACAAATACTGAAAATTGCATTGCAATCGCAGGTTGCGCCACAGACACCTGAATTACTTGAGACTCTTATAAATGAACATCATACGTTGTTTATACAACTCTACGGTCCCTGCCTTACTCCAAAACATCACTTCATGACTCACTATCCGCGTATCATGAATCTTATTGGACCACTCCGTCATATTTGGTCAATGCGGTTCGAATCAAAGCATCAACCATTCAAGAATAGAGCTCGGAATAGTTTTAATCGTATAAATGTTTGTCGCACATTAGCAGTCAAAAATCAGCTATCACTAAGTAACACACTATTGCAAAATGATTTTTTAAAAGACAATATTAGCTTCCTACCACGCAAAATTAAATCGCGTCTAGCTACGGTAGAAAATCATGATTTGCCCCAATGTTTCGAGAATTACACAGAAATTAGAACACTTACTGTTAATGGTTCTAAATACAAACCAGGTACAATTTTAATGTTACGTATAGATGAGCTCCCTGTATTTGGGAAAGTTAGGAATATTTACTTGAAGATGAAAAATATCAAAAAACCTGAGAAATGTCATTTTGCAGTCGTAGTGCAGTTATTTGACACTCTATGTTATGACGATCACTTTCAGGCTTATATGATACGTGCTACGGAGAAATCTGAATATTTCGATTTAGAATCAGTTCCTTTTGAAGAACACATTAACTTAATTCTGATGGCCGATGGTAATTTGTATGCGCGCTATCAATAGTACTGGTACATGCATAAATATTATACAAACTATAAATATAAACTGTATCTATGATTACGAAAACGCAGCATCTGCTAGTCAGTTTCATATAAAGCATTTTAGTTGCAAATTCAAGGTTACGAGACTCACCTGGAATGGCTAAAAAGTCGATTGCATTTCAGGTGAAGGAGGAAAGTCTGGCGTTAGGGTATTGAAGGTTCAGGCAGGTTTTCATAAGTACATATATAATTTTTTTTTCCCATGTCAGAATCATGCTATGACAATTGAAGGTTCGTTTCTATCATCTGATGCTGATTGATATCATAAGATTACATAAAGTGATGTACAATAGGGTGGTCCTTATTTTGGGTATTTTTAAATTTCTTTGCTTCCAGAGGCTCAAATGGTTCGAAATGGATAAAAAAATGTACCTCAAGTTCCATCCTCCTATCTTAATTTTAATCTTTGCCGCCGAATTTTTTGATATTTTATTTGTTATTACGGCCAAAATAATTATTCAAAAAATTTGAAACTGCAGGCAACATCTTCATAATAGTAGCTACCTCTCAGGATTTTTGGAGATTTTTTGATATCATAATCCTAAAGTTGCAGCTAGATATTGTTTTTCAATTTTTGTATCACGGCTGAAATAATTGTTCAGAAAATTTGAAACTTGGCGGACTTCTTCCTTATAATATTGGTTATCCTTCGGAATTTTGACGGAGTTTTAGTTCTCAAAATTTTGAGTATGCAATTGGATGAGAAAAAAAAATTTATTCAATAGCTAAAAATCTGTAAAAATTCTGAAGGATAACCAATATTATAAGGAAGAAGTCCGCCAAGTTTCAAATTTTCTGAACAATTATTTCAGCCGTGATACAAAAATTAAAAAACAATATCTAGCTGCAACTTTGGGATTATGATATCAAAAAATCTCCAAAAATCCTGAGAGGTAGCTACTATTATGAAGATGTTGCCTGCAGAGTTTCAAATTTTTTGAATAATTATTTTGGCCGTAATAACAAATAAAATATCAAAAAATTCGGCGGCAAAGATTAAAATTAAGATAGGAGGATGGAACTTGAGGTACATTTTTTTATCCATTTCGAACCATTTGAGCCAATTAAAGAAATTCAAAAACACCCACAATAAGGACCACCACACTGTATAAATAAGTATAAAGTGACGTTCCTATGCAATATTTTCAAGTCATTGTAAATTTGATCGTAAGTGTGAATAAGTTGAGTTTGATGTATCATTTTTTTCGTTTATCATATCTGATAGTATAATAGATCCACATGTAATACATAAAGTATTTTATTGTTCGTTTTTTCAATCTGATATTGATTGATATATATCATAAGATTACATAAAATGCTATGTAAATAATTATGATAGTGAGTTTGACAGAGCATTAAAGATATCGCGCAGATGCGCCAAAACATTAAATACGGTGTATGTGGTAATTATTTCTGAAAAATTTATCCCTTTTGCCTGTCCCATAATTGTACTTGTAAAGTGCATACTTACCTTATCCAGCATACTTCTATTAACTAGAAGTGTTGCGACCCACAAATTGTTCACAAGTAGAATTCCAATACTTCATGAAATATAGCATTATACAATAATATATAATAGTATATAATGCACTATTGAAATTATGTAATTCGACAATTTTGACAGTACCACTGAACCGCGTGCTTGTAGTATCAGCATGATATTGCGGTTAATCGTATCTCAAATACTGTTTTTGAGAAACTAACGGATCGTGACAATCACTCACCAGTATCGTTTGTGTGGCTATATTTTTCATTACTTGCAATTATGCCATCAGTTTGCCCGAAATACATATTATAGTTATCGCAACTATCTGCTCAATGAATACAACCAGACGATCACGTAGCATCAATAATAATATAATTATATTAGATACTAAAATGTATGCCAAGTTAATGTTGGGCCAACTATTTTACCTGGTTGCATTACGTTTGAAATTCGATCAATCGCACCAATTCGCATTGTGAGTGTAACCACTCGATTGGGTACAATTTACTATATGGCATCGTTGCAGCTATTACACAATAAAGTTCCCAGTATCAGAAATACACTACCAAGAACTATAATATCACGTTACAAATCACTATATATCTGGCTACTGCAAACGAAAAGTATCGTAAAATGGATGCCGTGTATTTAGTAAGTTTCTCAAATATGATTGTTGGGGCAATCATTCAGCTTAGTTGTGGGAAATTCAAAATTAGTTCCAATACACTTGATCTTGCAGTAAATGTGACGGTTCGATATGATACAAGTCACTATACATATACTACCAATAAAGTCACCACACAGTGCTGTTGATAGCATGAATTGTTCAGTATCGACAACTTACATATCATAGTTCAAACAACTATCCAGATGAGTTGGGTTTCACATAGTTATAAATACTATGCAATTATAGTACTTTACAACAATAAAAATTCAGTCATCCTGACTATATCTTTGGAGGTATTGGCAACTATAAAAAATAGATGTCCCCTCCAGTCACTTGACTTTATAGTTGAAATATGGTTAAGGTAACTATATTTTTTTAAGAGTGCGGTACTGGGAAATGGGTGGTTGGATGTGTACTTTGTATGTGTTGTAACGAGGATATAATTTCTTCTGGTGTTATGATTCTAGGGTGAATTACTCCTTGTCTGGCAAAAAGAACTGCATCGATGAGATTATTTACGTCGAGTTCATAATCATTGATATATCTATCAAGTTGAATTAAATAAGTTGAAATAGACATAAGAATACTTGTATGGAAAGATAACTGATATGCTGATTTAGCTATCTTTTTTGCTGCTTCAAGTTGTATGTGTATTTGTTCAATGTTATTCGTCATTTCGTTAATACGATTTTGATGGGCGTCTAACGTTGATTTGATAACAAATGTCTGATTTTCCAATAAGGTTGCAAGGTGAGTGGTATCATTGAATAACCGGTCTATTTGATTATTGTAATATTCAGCGTCACTTTCATCGAGTGTTCCAAATAGGGTTTTAGTTATTTGACCGACAAAGTTGAAGGGTGCACTGCGTTTATTTCTTTGCAATGAAAAGGTTTCCGGTTTTGAGTTATCATTCGTGGTACTGTTGTAACCTATTAATGAGCCTAATTGTGTTTGGTAAGCTGCTATGATCGAGATACGATTTCGGAGTAATTTTATGTGATCTTTAGTTGTACATTTATTCGTAAAAATATCGCAAATTTTATCAACTGTATCTGAATAGTCTGTAATTTTTCCTGTTTTTTCAGCGAGATTATTTAAGTTGCTGAAATTAATCAACCTCCATTCGTCATTGTAGGTTTTCAAATTTTGCACGTGTTCGTAGTAGATGCCTGGATTTTCTTCGAAGATTAAATTTTCATATGGATTGTCGAGAGTAAATGGATTTGAGTATTTGATTCTGAAAGAAAAGAAAAGGTCTTTCATATAAGCGTCTGCAAACGATTTAGATATGGGTGTATAAGTGTAACAAAGTTAACATTGTGTTTATATTACTGCAAATACTATAGCTATACCTACGTTTCATAGTACATATTTTATACGTTTATTGATTGGTTAATTTGATTTTATTCAGGTGGACGATTTCAGTTTTATGATCATTTATTTGTAGTTTTGCATTGATGTTATCGATAATTTGTATTATTTTAAATGGTCTTAAATAATGATCATCTAATTTCTTCCTCGTTTCATTAATAAGATAAACATATTGTCCAGGTTGAAAAGTTTTAGTATTTAAATGTTTATCATATATTGCTTTTGATTTTGATTTCGCATTTATTAAATTTTTTGATGCATCCAACAGAGTTTCTCTTAGTTTTGTTATTAGTTCATTTAAATATTCCTCGTATTTTTCGCACACGTGTTTTTGCGAATTGAAACTTGAAGGTAACCGTGCTATGGATCCAAAGATTAGCTCGTGAGGTGTGTAACGAGTACTTTCATGTACTGACGTATTATATGAGAATGTGGCAAATCTGACCCATTCATCCCAATTGCTTTTGTTTTTAATACAATGTTTGAGATACTCGATAAGTACGTGATGACTTCGCTCAAGAGATCCATTAGATTGGGGATGGTTAGCTGTAGTTTCAAATTGTTTGATTCGAAAGACTTTAGCTAATTCTGTCATAATTGGACTGAGAAAATTTGCTCCCTGATCTGTCAAGATTGATTGTGGTGCTCCAAATCGGCATATGAAATTTTCTGCAAAACCTTTAGCGATCGATTTAGATGTAGCATTTTTAAGAGGAATGGCTTCAGAATATTTGGTAAGATTATCTTGGATTGCTAAGAGGTATTTGTTTCGCGAACTTGATGCAGGCAATGGTCCAACAATATCTGGAGCGACTTTTTCAAAGGCAGTATTTGGTGTATCCGTGATAATCATTGGTTGTCTTGTTTTCTTTCTAACCAATTTCTTTTGCTGACAGCTTTCGCAAGATTTAATAAATTTTTCGATATCCAATTTCATACTTGGCCAAAAATAAAGTGCTCGAATTCGTTTGTATGTTTCAGTTATTCCTTTGTGTCCAGCGAACACTGAATTATGATTCTCTCGAATTATTTCCTCACGAAATTTTGTTTCAGGCGTAATAATTTCATTTAAGCAAATAGTTATTATGATATTGGTTTTATCAAAAATTGTTCGTAAAATATTTTTAACAGTACACCAATTCAGTTTATCAAATCCACTACCCGTTTTTGACATGGAGAACGATGTAATGTTTTTTGATATTAAGATATCTCGTAGGATTGTGAAAGTTGGTTTCATTATTTCCAAGGACGGTGTATTATAATATCTGTCGGAAGTCACAAGACTGAATATACATTTTTTCTTGTTTCGAGTCAAAATTACGTTATTGATTTCAGGTTTTTCTAATAATAATGCTTGTGGATCTAAAACACCAATATCGACTAATTGTTTAGCAACTCTTTTGTTGAAAATACAATCTGCTGATATGCAGTGTACATAATTATCGTGTTTCATTAGAATATCGTCATTTGTTTCCTTAATATTGATTGTCGTGACATTATCCTGTGTTTGATCAGCGCAAGGGACAGGATTTGGAAGTGTACTCGTAGATGGGTTTGTGTCAATATCAATTCTTTTTGTATTTGAATTTTCATGATTTATATTTGTGGTTGATTTTTCGTTATGTAATTTCGGATAAATTTCATTTGATAAATCTATTGGATCGTTGTTAGAGTTATTACTGGGTATTATGATTTGTTTATGAAAATGACAAACTGTAATTTTCACATCAGAATGTTTGAAAATATAGCGAATCATTAATTTCACTATATCCCAATCTAGAGAATCTAGGCCACAACCTATTTGTGGAATTGATATTGTTTTAATTTGATCAAAATGTAGTTTTTGTTTTAATTTTTGTATTGTCTTGAATATTGCAGGAATTATAAATTTTATTATCACCCCATGGTGTGATTATTACGTCACATACTTGTGGTTCGAATGAGTTTAGTATCGCGGGGTTTATTATGTTCCTTTGTATCATTTCCTTTGCCATACCGCGACCTATCAGACAATCAGCTGGTATACAGTGTGCCATATTATCATTATTTGTGTAAATATTTCTATTAACTTCCACGATATTATGGTTTGTTGGTATAACTCCCAATTCATGATCTAATAAAAATTGTTTGTATTCCGTATTTGTTTTTATATCTTTCTCTAGTTTGTCAAAGTCAGAGTTAGAATTCGATTTTTTAATAAATTTTCTCTTACGTGGATTAGTGGATAATGAGTTATCAGATGTATCACTATCTGATGATGCAGTGTTCATTGCAACATTTGGTTTTGTACGTTGTCGTGAACGCAAATTATATTTGTGTTTCTTGGGTTTTCTAGATAATCTTTTGTTATTGGTCCCCAAAATTTTATCTGAGTGATGCGATTTTGAAATGGATATAGGTTGTTGTAATGTGATATTTGATTGCTCGCTTTCAGAGTCAGTGGTAGAATTAGTCTGTAATGGCTCAAGTATTCTTTGTGCCCATGGTATATCATCGATTGATACATCGGTAGGTGATTCACTTGTTCCAAGTTGCACCGGATTTAACGTATCAGTTACTCTTTTTGCCAATGGTATATTGTCTCTAGAGGAGTCTGTAGAATTTGAAAAAGAACTGCTTGAATCAAATGCTTGTTCATGAATTTTCAAGGGGGCAGGATTAGCTGTGTAATCTGATGATGGTCGAGGACGTGTTGGGAATTGATGTGCTTCTTTTTTGCGTTTCGTATTTTCATCGTTATGTGTTGTGTCTGAGTTGCGCTTTCGTTTGATAGTAATTGAAAATATTTTAACGTTTACAGTCGGAGGATTTCGTGATAATGCATCAGCATTAGAGTTAATTGTTCCTTTTTTATAGACTACATCATAATCATATTCTTCTAATTCAAATCTCCACCTTAGCAATCTCGAAGTAGGATCTTTGACACTATACCCAGATTAGAGATTTATGGTCGGTTACAAGTGTGAATTTCTGTCCATATAGGTAAGGTCTAAAATGGTGTACCGCATAAACTATTGCAAGTAATTCTTTTTCAATTACTGAGTAATTTATTTCAGCGTTATTGAGTGTGCGTGATGTGTAGGCAATGGGTAGATCTTTGCCAATTTGACCCTGGCTTAGTACGGCTCCAATTGCGAATTTAGATGCATCAGTAGTTAAGATGAATGGCTCATCAAATTTTGGATATTGAAGGATCGGAGGATTACATAATAACTCCCGTAAAGTTTCGAAAGCGAACTGTTGTTCAGAGCTCCAAATGAATTTGTTATTCTTTTTTGAAAGCACTGTAAGAGGTCTCGAAATTTTTGAGAAATTCTCGATAAACCGTCGATAATATCCGCTTAACCCTAAGAATTGTTTGATTTGTTTAGCTGTAGTTGGAGCTGGGTAAGATTTTACTGCTGATATTTTATCCGGATTTGGCTTAACACCATCTTTTGTAATAATATGACCAAGGTAAGCAACTTCTTTTTTCAAGAATTCGCACTTTTCAGTTTGTAATGTCAAATTTGCTTTTTGCAGTTGATTCATTAGCTTTCTAAATTTCATTTCGTGTTCTTCTAAGGATCGTGCGTATATCACAATATCATCTAAATATACAAAAGCTATATTTCCTTCCAAACCTGATAATATTTGGTCCATAAGCCTTTGAAATGTAGAAGGAGCATTTTTGAGACCAAACGGCATTCTTTTGTACTCATAATGGCCTTGCGGGGTTGAGAAAGCAGTTTTATGAGCATCGGACGGATTCATTGAGATTTGATGGAATCCTGAGGCCAAATCAAATGTTGAGAAATACTTTGCATTTTCTAATTGGTCAAGTATGTCGCTTATATTAGGTAAAGGATAGGCGTCACCTATAGTTTTTCATTTAGTTTCCGGAAATCTATAACCATTCTCCATTTTTTATTTCCTTGGGCATCAGGTTTTTTAGGAACAATCCATAATGGAGAGTTGTAAGGAGATGTTGGAGGTTTGATAATATTTTGTTCAAGTAAATTTGTAATTTGTGTTTGTATTTCGTGTTTATGAACAGCTGGATATCTGTATTGTTTTACGTTGATGGGTATCGAATCAATTGTTGGAATAGGATGTTGAATAATTGTTGTGCTTGGTAATTTGTCATCTGGCGGGAAAAACAAATGATTGTATTCTCGAGTCAATTAAATTATAGATTCCTTCTCTTCGTTATTAAGATGATCGAGGTTCAACATGTCCTTGAGGATTTTTAACCTTTCTGACGGATAGTTTTGTGAGTACGTGGTGTGATTATGTGGGTTTGTTGAATCTACTATGCTGAAAATGGTGTGATTTTCTTGTATTATTTCGTCTGATGTTTGAGGATTTGAATGATGTATTGTAATTGTGATATTTGTATTTAAAAATGTGTTTTGTATTGTACGCAAAATAGAATACAATTTTTCTTCTCCTAATTCGCTTTTTTGATTTGGAATTGATATTTCTTTGACATTAGTATCCAAAACATCTTTTTTTAATGATTCTATGCATTTTTGGGCGGTTTCACTATTCAATTCATCATAATATGTATCCATTATAAGTGAGTGATATATTATCTGGCCTGTTTCTTGAACAAAGTCTTTAATAGCGTTCCCGTTTATTTCATTTTTAATATACTCAAGTAATTTGTATTCATTAATATTGAACTCATTCAAGATCTTACTCGATATTCCTCGTATTACATGAAAATGCTTAGGAATGAAGTGAATGATAGTTTTCTTTAATTGCAAGATATCAGTTTTTGTACCATCAACCATACTTATTGGTTGTTCCGGAGGTCTCTTATAATTGAGTGTACTTGCAGATTCATCAACCCGGTTTAGGGTTACCGTTGGCACAGTTATAGTCACAGCTGAATCATTTGAGTTCATTGCGTGAATACATGCTACTCCGTTTCTATTCGTAAGCAGAGCTTGTCCACAGTAAATTTTATCACCCAGATTAATACATTCTACATAACCTTGATCCACCTCCTTGTTTCTGATTTTTAATGGAATTACTTGCGCTGTTCTAACAAGGAAAGGTCCCCAGGTGTACCTCACGGATTTGATTTATTTTTTGATATGTTGTAGTAGGCTGAAAACTAAGCGACACGTATTTTTTTTACGTGCCCATAAGCACTTTAAGGGGGTGAAACTAACCTCCAAAGTTGGGGCTTGCATCGGTCGAATTCACTGTTTCGTATAGAAGGACGTCATTCACGGCAACGAAACCTTCTGGAAATATTCGCTCGTCGTTAGAAACGAAAAATATCGTATGCGCGACTCCGAGACCTAATTGCACGGGGGTGAACCACCCTCTAATATCACTGAAATCCATTATAAGATGGCTCTTTTTGATTAAAAAAATCTGGAAAAAATATATGTTGTTCGCGACAACAAACTGAAGGTGACATGTCCTCGCGTTTTCCCCAAAAAGCGATATAAGGGGGAAACCACCCCTCTATGCACACTCGGATTCCGCTGCGCCGATAGAATTGTTTTCGGAATATGTCGTCGTAGACACAAATCTAGGCAACGTACATACTTCCTATTTACGCATTGTTGCAGGGTTAGTGGTAGGACTAATAACGTTAAATTAAAAAGAGAATCACGTAGTTCATCAGAAGACCGACATTTATTAACTTGATGGACGTCACAGGTACAAGTAACGAGGCGATCGACGTTACAGTCACACTAAAGCTAGAATAGAGGATTACAGATCAGATACCTAGTGTCTAGTCTAATCCCTAGAATGTTCTGATTGGTGTATCTATTTACTCATAGACCAACACTCTCCCTTAAACCAATCAGTATTATAAAGATAATAACAATATAATCTTTATTTCACGCCTAGCCTTTCGCTTAATTCGGCATGTCTTGGACCATTTAGTCCCTTTGTACATATATCTGCTATCATTTCTTTGGTTGGTAGATATCTTAATTCTACTTTTTTCTTTTCGATGACTTCTCTTATATAATGATATTTCACACTTATGTGTTTTGTTCTTTTGTGAAATATTGGGTTACTGGCTATTTTTTGTGCACTTTGATTATCGTTAAAAATTACAATTGGATTCTTTCTTTTGGTTATTTCGTATATAAATTCTTTTAGGTATACTGCCTCTCTTGCAGCCTCTGAGATTGCAATATATTCTGCTTGGGTGGATGACAAAGCTGTTGTTTTTTGTTTTTGGCAACTCCAAGATATTGCTGCGTTGGCTAATTTAAACACGTATCCCGTGTATGATTTTCTGTCGACTTCGTCATTCGCCCAATCAGCGTCTGCATATCCTTCGATATCAGCTCCAGTTTTTTGAAATATTAAACCCTTATTTACAGTACCGTTTAGGTATCTAAGAACTCTTTTGACTGCTGACCAGTGTTCGTTGTCGTGACTTAAATTAAATTGGCTTAGGTACGATACAGCATAGGCAATATCAGGTCTAGTGCTAACACATAAATACATTAAACTACCTATTGCATTTTGATATGGAAGTTTATCGCAGTTGTCCTTACTCAGTTCTAATTTCAAATTTGCAGTGACAGGATTTTTAACATGTTTTGCCTCTGTCATTCCAAATTTTTTCAGGATCTCCAAAGTGTATTGTCTTTGACTTAGTTTGATTTGATTTCTGACTCTATCTCTAGTCACTTCCATACCTAAACAATTTGTAACTGGCCCCAGATCTTTTATTTTAAAGTTTTGATGTAAGGCCTTTTTTAAGCTAGCTGCTTCAGGTTTGTCATTGTAAAACACAAAAAAATCGTCTACATACAATGCTATTACCACACAAGTTTCATTGTTTGTTTTATAGTAGACACAGGGTTCATTTTTAGATTGTACATAATTTAGATTTTTTAAAACGTGTTGAGCCTTTTGATTCCAGGCTCGAACCGCCTGTTTCAAACCATAAACTGCACGCTTTAGTAAGCAAACTTTGTGACTCTCTCCCTCAACGCTAAAACCTTCCGGTTGCGACATGTAAATTTTTTCACTCAAGTCGCCATTCGAAAAAGCTGTACAAACGTCTAGGTGGTCTATCTCTAAATCTGCTTCTACAGATAATGCAATTAAGGTTCTCATAGTAGTTTGTCTGACAACAGGTGAAAATGTCTCAAAATAGTCGATCCCGTAATGCTGACTACAGCCTTTGGCTACAAACCTAGCTCTATAACGACATATGTCCCCATTATTGTTTCTTTTGATTTTATACACCCATTTGCATTTAACTAGCGATTGTTCTTTAGGTTTTTCAACTAAAGTCCATGCATCATTTTCATTGAAAGAATTTATCTCATTGCGCATGGCTTCTTCCCATTTGTCTCTATCCTCGCTTTCTTTTGCCTCAGTGTATGTTTTTGGTTCCGCTATATCGCTTATTGTTTGGAAGAGAAAATGATCTTGAAACTTCTTGGGTTGTCGTTCTCTCAATGGGTATCGTCTTTCATTTTCTACGATCGGTTGTTCAACATCTTCTACTTCTTCTGCGCTTTCGTACTCGTCATGATTTGATAACTCTTCGATGCCATCTTCGATCAAACTCTCAACCGAATCTTCACCGCAATCTTCGACTGAATCATCCTGATTGATTCTATCAATTGCCTGCTCTTCAGCTATATTTGGTTCATTTTCTACATCGTCGAGCATTTTTTGAGCTTCTTCAATTTCTAAGTTGTCAGATAGTTGTATTCGGGTGAATGTTGTTTTCTCCCTAGATTTAGAACAATGAGTTTGATCTTCGATAAAAACCACATCCCTTCCACGTATTATTTTCGTAGGATTTTGAGGATCCAAAAGTCTGTAGGCTTTACTCTCCTCGCTATACCCGACAAATATATACCGCTTGCTCGTGGGATCAAGTTTTTTACGTTTCTCCTGTGGAATATGCAAATAAGCAGGACATCCGAAAACTCTTAAATGGCTTAGATCAATTTTTACTTCTGACCACAACTCTTCAGGTGTCTTCCCAGGAATCCTTTTGTGAGGTGATCTATTTAATAGATAACCAGCTGTATTTGCTGCTTCTGCCCACATCCGCTTATTGCATCCACTTTCTTGCAACATGCATCTGATTTTTTCTAAAATTGAACGATTTAGCCTTCCAGCTACACCGTTCTGCTGGGGTGTATAAGGAACGGTTAGTTCATGTTTGATGCCATTTATTTTTAGAAACTCATTGAAGTTTTTGCTGGTATACTCACATCCATTGTCCGAACGTAACTTCTTGATCTTTGTACCAGTTTGATTTTCCACCATTTGCTTGAATTCTTGGAATTTTGCTAATGCTTGATCCCTTGTTTTAAGAAAATACAGGAAAATCTTTCTAGAAAAATCATCGACAAATGTAAGCATGTACCTGGCTCCACTCCATGATTCTTCTTGAAACGGTCCACAGATATCAGTATGTATAAGCTCCAGTTTTTTACCAGCCCTTTTTTTTCTGATGATTTGTACGGTCTCCGAATCATCTTTCCTTCCAAGCACGCGATACAGTGTTTTATTTCAGATGGATTTGAAAATTTCACCCCTGTAGCTAAATCATTCATTAGTATGTTCATACTTTTTTTATTTAAATGGCCTAACCGTTTGTGCCAAAGATCGTAACTTAAGTTTAAATTCGCTGCATATGCTTGTTTCTTTAAATCAACTTCTAATTTGTAAATGCCATCAGAATTTTCTGCGACTGCCAATATCTCGCCTGCTACGGTATAATCTTCTGCATCGTAAATTTTACAACCAGCTTGTTCAAAGACTACAATCATGCCTTTTTGTACCATTTTGCTGACTGACAAAAGGTTTGCAGAAAGATTTGGAACGTATAAGACATCAGAAATTCTATTTACATTACTACTAGATTTAATATTAACAGAAACGTTGCCTACGCCTTTGCTAAACAGTTTACCATTTCCAGCTACAGTTATTTCATGACCTATAATTAATTCTATTCTAAATTCTAAATTAATTATATTAGAAATTCTATTTACATTACTACTAGATTTAATATTAACAGAAACGTTGCCTACGCCTTTGCTAAACAGTTTACCATTTCCAGCTACAGTTATTTCATGACCTATACCCGAATGCTCAGAATAACTTGTAAACCAATCTTGTTTACATGTCATATGATTGGAAGCCCCTGAATCTACATACCACTTATCACTATGTGTATTTATGGCTAATGCTGACAATAACGCTTTTTCTTCTCTCCGCTCATTTTTTTGCTCCTTCGACGATGTCCTGGTAGAGCTGGACTTTGGCTTCGTGCAATCAGGTTTCGAATGTCCCCACTCGCCGCAGTTCCAACATCTAGGTTTCCTTGGCTTCTTCTTATAGAATTTTTTTTGATAACAGCGCAACATCGTTAAGTTTCGAGTCTCCTTGGTATCTTTGATCTTGCAGCAATTTTGTTTTTACATAATCACTTGTGATCTCGATATTTGTATTTTCGAGAGCCATAATCATGGGTTGGTATTCGCTCGTCAGACCTTTTAACATCAACACACCGAGCATTTCGTCATCTACAGGCTTCCCTATTGCGCTCAGTTTTAATGCGATCGACATGAAGAAATTTACATAGTCTTGCATATTTTGAAAATCTTGCAAATTCACTGAACATAGAGACTGTAACAGACTTATTCTTCGATTAACACCTTTATCTTCAAAAGCTTTTTCAAGAGTCACCCAAGCTTCCTTAGCGGTTTTTGTTAATGTTATATACGGTTTAACACAAGGTTCGACCATTAGACATATTAGAGCTCGTGCTCTATTATCTTTTACTGTCCTTTGTGCGAAAGTTGATTTATCATCATCAGAATACCCAACTATGCATACCCAATAATTTTCGAACATTAAAAAGTTTTCCATGTCAAACTTCCAGTCTTGGTAATTCTCTCGTCCTTTTAACTTCGGAATTCCATTGTATAATTTAGATGACTGACCACCGCCTTCAGCCATTTTTATTGCGAATCGGCGAAACGGTCAAATTTAAAAACTGAATTGTAATTTTTATTTACTAAATTTACAAAGAATTATTTCCACAGTTCTGGGCCCATAACCTGTTGCAGGGTTAGTGGAAGGACTAATAACGTTAAATTAAAAAGAGAATCACGTAGTTTATCAGAAGACCGACATTTATTAACTTGATGGACGTCACAGGTACAAGTAACGAGGCGATCGACGTTACAGTCACACTAAAGCTAGAATAGAGGATTACAGATCAGATACCTAGTGTCTAGTCTAATCCCTAGAATGTTCTGATTGGTGTATCTATTTACTCATAGACCAACATGCATGAACACTTCCTGGGGGTTAACCACCCCCTGTGATATAGATTGAATAACAACAATATATATGGTCGAATTCATGTTCGGAAGTTTGTAAAACATATGTATCGCTCGTAAGTGTGAAGTAAAGTCAACGAGGTTTTTCCTGTTCGCCGGAGAGCGATATAAAAAGGGGTAATCACCCCTTGAAGGAGAGCCTAACACGATTGGGGTATTTCTATTGACTCACTCAATGATTGTGAAATAATCTAACTTCAGAATCGTCACAACACGTAAAAAATTCGTAAACACGTCAGCATTAATTTACACTCACAAGTAGCATCTGTATGATTATCCACATTTTCGAAAAGGAATGATTTAAACGATATCACAAGGGCCGGTTCACCCCTAGGAAGTGCTTGTGCGTGGATAAGAAGAATGCGCGTAACCCAGATTCGAGCCTATTACAATATATTTCGGAAATAATCCTATCAATGCAGGGGAACCCGAATGAGCATGAGGGGTGGTTACCCCCTCTAATATCGCTCTCCGGCGAACATGAAGAACCTCATTGACTTTACTTCACACTTACGAGCGATACATGTGTTTTACAAACTTCCGAACATGAATTCGACCAAATATATTGTTGTTATTCAATCTATATCGCAGGGGGTGGTTAACCCCCAGGAAGTGTTCATGCGTGAATAGGAAGGATGTACGTTGCCTAGATTTGAGTCTACGACGATATATTCCGAAAACAATTCTATCGGCGCAGCGGAATCCGAGTGTGCATAGAGGGGTGGTTTCCCCCTTATATCGCTTTTTGGGGAAAACGCGAAGACATGTCACCTTCAGTTTATTGTCGCGAACAACATATATTTTTTCCAGATTTTTTTAATCAAAAAGAGCCATCTTATAATGGATTTCAGTGATATTAGAGGGTGGTTCACCCCCATGCAATTAGGTCTCGGAGTCGCGCATACGATATTTTTTGTTTCTAACGACGAGCAAATATTTCCAGAAGGTTTCGTTGCCGTGAATGACGTCCTTCTATACGAAACAGTAAATTCGACCGGTGTAAGCCCCAACTTTGGAGGTTAGTTTCACCCTCTTAAAGTGCTTATGGGCACGTAAAAAAAAATACGTGTCGCTTAGTTTTCAGTCTACTACAACATTTCAAAAAATGAATCAAATCCGTGAGGTACACCTGGGGACCTTTCCTTGTAAGTGAAATAGTAATGGTTTCACTATACACTATTGGTGAATTTTGTGGATTTTCAATTGCTCCATCAAAATAAATAGTTGATTGAGATAATTTTATAGTTTTATTTTTGTATGAAATAATGGCTTTTTCTTTTTCTAGGAAAGGTTGACCGAGAATACCATTTTGCTCAATCGGGAAATCATCAGATACAATGTGAAATATGTGGTCATTTTCATTAAATCTCAAACGTGTTTCGGCTAATGTCGAAATTGATTCCTTCGTAATACCATCTAATCGTATCATTTTTCTTTTGTCAAATTGCGTGCTATTCAGAAAGCAATTCTCTTTTATAATATTAACATCTGATCCTGTGTCTATAACAAGGGTTGCCTCATTTTTTAGTTCGGGAATGTTTAATGTGATGGTTGGTTGAATTGTTATCTTTGATTGTGAAGATGCATTTAAAATTGTTAGTGAATCATTGAACGCTGAGTATTCGTTTGATTCACCGGCGCGTTCTCCCGTTGAATCGAATTGGAGTTTAAAAGAGCATTTGTTTGTGATCTGTTTTGCGAATTATTGTACGCCCGTTTCCTACAATCATTAATGACATGACCTTGTTTCTTGCAATAATTGCAAAATAAACCCTGGAATATTTGATTTGTTTGTTGTTGTTGGTATGTCTGATTTCTGCACTGAAAATTTGAGTGACCCGCTCTTCTACAATTCGTACAGAATAAGCTTTTATTTTTCAAATTACAGTTGTTAATAGTGTGTCCTGATTTATTACAGAACGTACATTTTAAAATGTCCCGGGTATATTGGTGATTTGTTACAGTTTTTGGTAATTCTTTGGGGCTATAACTGTGTAATTTGTTATTATTTCGTCTCATGAGTTCTTTCTCTTCATTGATAGCCGTATCAATTGCAATTTTGAGCGTAGTGGGTCGTGTACTCGCGACTCTATGTTCAATTTCCGGGATTAAACCTCTAACCAAACATAGTAAAGCATTTTTTTTTAACATTGCTATCATACCATCAACATATGTTTTATCTTGTGAATTTTGAGTTAGTTCTATAATATTTTCCAGAATACTTTCTACCCTGACGCTATATTTCAGAACAGTTTCATCTGATTTTTGTTGGATCTTATCTAATTCGCATTGCCAATCAAAACACGTTTTGGATGGCTCGAAAGCTTGTTTTAAAGTTTTGAACAAGTTTTCAGTATCATCAAATTCTTTATCTCCCAAATATGCTTCTGCTGTACAAAAAATTTTTCCTCTTATCATTCTTGTGAGGATCGGCTTATCACTTGGTTTAATAAGTGTTTCCGCATTACGACAGCTCCTAATGAAACTTTTAACTTTGAGAGTTTCTCCATCAAAATATGGGATCGTAGTTAAAACATCTTTTACGGACCAGAAGTCAGTTTGTGATTGCGACTGAGCTTCAGATTCTCTTGGAGGATCCATTTTATTGCATGTGTGTTTGGGTTTTTGCAAAGTGATGATGTGTTTTTAGAAATATTGTTACTTACGAGCAGATGACAATAAGAATGATTGGTAACATAATTCTGGTATGCAGTGTCGATGAATGGTGATGAATGATTACGATGGTGGATGATATTGAGGTTGGTATGGTGATGGTGCGAAGATATTACCGTAGTCGTGAAGAATAGTAGAACTGGAATACGGACCTCGTAGCAGCAAGATTGCTGTTTGTTGGATTCAGTTGAATCTTTGTGGGGCAAGGCGCCTTTGAGGAATTGATGATATGAGCAATTTTTACTTTTGCTGGATTTTTAGTTTGTTTCTCTTCTTCTTTCTTCCTTTAAAATTGGTGTTTGCAGAATTATGGTTACTTTATTCTTTTTCTTTCTTCTTCCAGTAGATAGGTTAATGAATTGTATCTTTTTACCACAATTATCTAATTAATTAGAAATTGTCGATAATAATGATTGTTATTTCATGCGTAGATTTTTATTATTCCGAATTTGGAATAGATAATTTTTCACTGTTCCTAGTTGTAATGGATGGCTTGTAGATTTTTGATGAAACCGGGAAACAAAGAAACACCGCTGTCACCAGTTGTTATGAACGCTTTTCGGAAGACCCCCGAGCGGCTAGGACTCCATCCGAATTTGTTGTCGTTCTAAGTGGGTTCTCCTTAGTTTTACGCTAATTAGCAACCGGGGTGATGATTTAAATTTTTGGGATTGAGGTGGGTAAATTTCGAATAATAAGTATATTCATCTGAATGGATTGAATACTTTATTTGGTTATTTCAAATTTAAATAGCTGCTTACAGTTGAGAGGTTTAGAGAAGAATGAAAGAATGAAGATGAGACAATGAATATATAAGTTGGGATATGGACGTGTATATATAGTCAAGATTCTGTAATAAGAAGGGGAGCTATGGTGCAGAGGTGAGAAATATAAGAAGAGTCAAGGGTCACTTACGTAGAATCTGCGCATCGTAAATAGTTCTGTGAAACGTTATCAATAAAATATCTAAATGAGAGATTGATGCGCAGACACTACAAGTGTGAAGTTACAGAGCACGTGACATAGTTCTATACGATCAATTCATAATAAAAATAAAAGAATTAGATTTTTTGAAGCCTCTACACCTGAATCCCCCCGTAACATATAACGCTTGAATCAAAATATACCATATTATCGACTTGCAGATAAACGAGGAAAATGGGCCAGCCGCGGTGCGGGTCCGGCCGGTGGCGTTGAAAAAAGTGAGTGTGTTTGAGGATTGTTTGTCTGCTATGCACTTATCTTTGAATTGTCCATTAATATTGAATTAATCTCTAAATTATTTTGTGTGTTACAGAACATGCAGAGCTGACCGAGGCGGCCGTTAAGGCGGCGATTGCCGCCTTCAAAAAAGGTGTGTACCTGTTTGACATTATGGCCTAGAGTTGAATAACATCAGCATTATTGATGAATGATGATGGAGGAGCGAGAGAGCAAGATAGAGGAGAGAGAGGGGCTGCCATGGGATTATACCAAAAATATGAAATCTTGTACAATCGTATATAATCTTTTCTCGAATTCGTTTGCGATAGTTCATCTTCAAGTGAATTATAGGTATGATGTATGAACATATTTTCTGGTGACTCGAAAACAACAAACATTTGTCTCCCGTGGAAGCAGCTGGAGCTGTACGCTGATATCTTGGTGCTGCACGTCGAAAGCCCAAGACCGAGAGCCAGGGCACAGGGTGTATAAAGAACTCACATTATTGTTTCGGGCAATTATAATCATACACTAATTGATGGATTCCATCTCACTAACGTAAAGTTCAAATTTCATGTTTTAGGGGACGAATGGGATGCCATATTGGCCGTGGCGGCGATTAGCGGGCTGTGAAGCATGTGAACAAAAAAAATAATATGAAATAGTTCATTCGCGTCCTAGCATCTTATTACAATGCCAACCATGAAATTATTCTTCCCATAATTATATAGTATTAGTTGAAAAAACCGAAACTCTCAGTAATACCATTCAAATTTTAATTAATTTGAATGTCGCATTCAAAAGTTATAAACAATTTATTCACATTTTTCTGTTCAAGGTATAAGTTAATAACGTGATTGATCACAATAATAGCAATAATGAGGATGACAAGAATGCAGAAAGTGTAGTAACGATAAGCATATGACGATAATGATGATGAAAACTCCAATGATGGCTAATTGAAGTAGACGCGGATACCATCGCTCCTCCGCCTCAATTTTCACACTCATGAGCCTTTCAAGGCATCGCTCGATCACCATATTCGCTATATATAACAAACCAATTGATGATCCTTATGTTCGGGACATTTGATTACTTCTAGCATGCGCAGTTTTTTAAATTAAGGACGGTAGGGTGCATGAGACCACAAGCTCAGTTGGGGTACCATTGGAAGTACATAGCTGGCGGTATAAAGCGATCTCATTCATCAGGTGGTCTAATATTCTCTTATTTTTCTAATGCTTGTATACTTCATCTCTGATAACGTATGAGCCCACCGAAGATGCCTCTACTGTCACATTCGAAAGCGATAGAGGTTGGTTTACGGATGCTACTACGTCGGGAGATGGTAGAACCTCATCCACCACTGTCGAGGCTTCACCCACGCCGCTTGCATTTGTTTTTTGATTTGTCATCGACAGAAAAAAGGAACATACCTATTAGACTGTGTCAGAAATAGAATTTTTTTTTTCAGTAAATGCGTCTAAAAAATTTCTTTGATAGGCAAAAAAAAATTTCCTAAAATTCCAGCTTAATATCTTAAAAATTGAGCCGGCGCATGGGGGGGTCCCCTTTCCCATTTAAAATACATTGAAAAAAACCTTTTTTTATTATTTTCAATATAAATAGTCGAAAACAAAATTTTCTCGAATTTTTGTTCGTATTATTTTATAGGAAATTAAATTCTCTACAAAAAAGGTCTGTGTCATTTCTTCGTTTAAACTTATGGAAAGAAAGTTACAGGGCGTTAAAAAGTAAAAATTGTTGAAAATCAAAAAGCGCGTATCAATTTTTCCAATAAATAGAACAATATTCTTTGAATATTGAATATTGATATCTGTTCATCAATCGAACGTAGATAGAATTGATTGAAAGACTGAATGTTGACATGATAAAGTAAAGATTTTTACAAAATAAAATAATTCGCTGATATAAAATTGCGTTCAGAAATGTACAAATGAATTATGATGTCGAAAACGAGAAAAATAGATTTTTTCTTTTTTAAACCATAAGTTATTTTCGACTTTTCATGATTTTAACTTTTTTCCGCGTTGATAAACAGGCGTCAATATTCAAATTTAGCGAGCGCAAATTTGCGTGCTGATGGGCAGTCGGGTAATTCTCAAACCACCTGAAGAGGAATCGCGAAATTCTTCACCAACCAATTGAAGCATTGCAAAATATCAGACCAATCAACGAAGAATCTGTAATGTTTTGATTTCCGAATCTTCTGAATAGACCGATTTCCTATGTCATCCTACAGATCAGGGTATGGACACTCAACAGTATTGTAGCTAAATTATTCGTCGGTGTGGATCAGGCCAGTACCAATAAAATAAGTGAAATTCACTAAAAATATTTTAGGAGTTTTATGTTATTACTAAGTAGTTGGTAAATGTTGATTACAGAGACCTCTGTTGATATATTCCAAATCAAACCAAACCTTCTTCTAACAGTTTATCAACTTAAAAATAATTTTATGACTATAGTTTTGCCTGTTTGTTGTGGTATCGCTCTGGTCCACTGCTTTTGAATAAGGAGTGGAGGGGAGCATTCAGTGTCCATACCCTGCTACAGATGCCCTAGAATGTGATGAGCATAACAGAAAATTCAGTTCGGCGATTGAGTTCAACCGATGTGATAAGCGAACATTATTCAGGCAGTTACGAAGCGAAACATATTATCGATAAAAAAGCAAATAGCTATGAATATTATTAAAACTTTTTTTTTTAATTTCTTCTTTGTTTTGTTGTATTCCGAGCAGGTACAATTTTTTGTATACAAATATCAAAATATACATTATTATTAATCGCTTCATTTTGGGAGTGTTATTATTCATTCGATCAGTTTTGTGTTTCATTATTACCTGGATAAGTCAGTGCCATTAGTGTTTTTTGAATAAAGATCGGGAATGATCATAAGTTGGTTGATTATTATATAGTAACTTATGATATATACACGATCGTGATAGAATTTGTCCTGTGAGTACCAAAACATTCTTCCACCGGAAAATAATTCTAAAAGGTCCAGTATAAAACATACATACATACATATATATACATATAACAGAAAGATAATTTATAACTTTGCAAAGGACTGATATTCAGCAGAACTTTTGAGAAATTTCATATTGGTTGCAACATTCAAAAATGCCTAAGAGTAAGAAAATTAGCTGCGCTAAGCGTAGGATAGAGAATAAAAATAAACTCAAACAGTAGTCTGAATCGTTCAAAAATTCTATAAAAGTTCACGATAACGTAATTCAGACTGATACTGAAGACAATGTAGTACCCAATGCAAATCGCTGCAAATTTGTGTCAAATTGTCGAAGGTGCACATACGGTCGGTGCAGACGTATTGAAAATGATTACAGATCCGTTGTGTGAGCTAGACGATAGATCAATGCCTTTCTCAATGTCCTAACGAAAAACACATCGTTTCAGCCCCAAGATCAAGAGACTCGGTAGAGTCTCGCGCCAAGTACATTAAAAGAGCACCGGACGGCAACCGAGTATCTATACAGATAGGAGATAGCAAAAGCGCTGTACGGCCGACTGTTTTATTCGGTATACCCTAAATCATCAGCTTTTCGGGAAATTTGGATGCATTTCCGCAATATAAATCGCGGTGTAGCTTCCATTTGAGCCTAATTTCAATAACATTGATGTTCGGAGAGCTGTGATCTCATGATAGTTATTTACGCTGAGGCCGTTTCTACGATCAGAATTTTCAACGTCATATTCCTATGAGCAGTAGATGCAGTATACAACGCAAACTCGATTTTCGCTAAGGTTCATAGTGCAGTCACATGGGCATGACCATCGCTTTCGTCGTCTCGTTATTTTCTAGGGACTCTTTAGGGACTCTAGTCGCAGCTAGTCGTCTCTACGGTACCACTAGAGTCCTGTCGTCATTCCGTATATCTTTACGATCACCTCATTGCAATCACAGCTTGACAGCTGTCACAATACCCAAAACTCGATGATGGTACGAGTCGTATAGATTTATGGAAACGACGTTCAGGCTTTTAAATAATATAACCATGGCTGGTTTTCGATAAACTTGTAATAGTACGAAGCGTTAATAAATGATTGAAATCAACAAATTCAGACTTCTGAATCCCTTTGCTCAAATGTCATACTTGTAGACTCGATAGCTCCGCAGTGACAGTTAGGTGAGGTTATGCATGAAGTTTCTTCCGATTATTATAACGAATAGTATACGTGGGCCTTATTATACGTGCAACAGTGATTGAGGCAATCTGATCAGATAAATATAATGCATTTTGGCGTTCCGAAAAAATCTAATCGTTTTGTTCAATGCAGTGTGCAGATTCAAATATAATATCGAGTTGTTGACAGTAATTTTTGATCAAACGGATTATGATAAACGGACATTTGGTCAAGTAAATGGAATAGAAGCTTGCTCTATATCCATAGAAGTATAGAAGGTCAAGTATTTTAATAATAACCATTCAATCAGCAGCCAAAACAGTTCAGCTCTTTGAGATTAAAATTTCCTATCCAAAAGCAGCCAGCTTTAATAGTGGTGTATGTTCAGTTGTTCCCACAAAAGTCACTCATTTTAGCTATGTTGTGGAAAAAAAGTGCAACAAAAATCAGTATCAATGATGATATCTGGTACGAGATAGGCATTAAGACTGAGACTAGCTGTGATTCCAGTGATGATGGGTGCATTCCATTTTGACGATGACACTGTTCAGACTCCAGATTTGGTTAATTGGGTAGACGATGTGGCTTTGTATCTTGATATCAAGTTTAGGAGTTTCTTTGACTGAGTTCTTGGACATATAGCTATTGAGACATATCTCAAATAAGTTATGTATGTTTCACTAAAATTATCATTCAGATCCATATGTGAGACCTCTGGTTCATCTCCTGCACTTGATGGTATCTGTTATTGAGTAAAAAGGAATATTGACCGGCAGAAATACTATAACTGCGAGTCAACCATACCGTGTGTCCGCGAGCTTACGCCGCAGTAACTCTAGTTGCCTGCCACCAAGGCAGTCACGCAGAGCTGACGGGTTCAGCGGAGGAGGTAAGGCAGAGCTGCCCGTTGGCAACCAACTCCGTTAGAAAGTTCAAATTAATCATCGTTGGTAGTTGAGTTGGAGATTTAAGGTTGCATTAGGTTAATACGACACTTCTACCAAACAAATAAATCGACCATGAATATTTGTGAATGGTTGAAAATTCGGTAATTTACAATATTTTGATTAACTGACATTGATGGAAAGTGATCAGAAGTGGAGTTAGTGAATCGTTGGAAGCAGTAAGCGGATGCACATAGTCAGCAGATAGGTGACGACATCTATCACACATCCAATTTTATTAGCTCACTGTACGAAATCCTTTGAAGGAATTAATGAAATAGCTCTGCATGTCAATCAAGTGCCAATCAAATTCAATTTACAATACAATATTACACACTACACCTAGATCTACCTAGATTCTTTAATATTGTATTGTAAATTCGATTTTATTGGCATTTAATTGACATGAGAGCTATTTTATTAATTCATTCAAAGGATTTTGTCCAGTGAGCGAAAAAAATTCGATGTGCGATGGTTGTTGTCAACGGGCAGCTCTGGCCCATCTCCTCCGCTGAACCCGTCAGCTCTGCGCGACCGCCTTCTTGGCAGGCAACTAGAGTTACTGCGGCGTAAGCTCGCGGACACACGGTATAACCAATAACCAAAGAAGTACCAGAACCTTGACTTTTATCGGGTTGTTTTGCAACAAATATATTATAACTTCCTAATAATTACAATACGATTTGACTCAAGAATGAAAGTGACTATTCTTCCATAATGAAATAAAAATTAATTACATTGAGTTATCGCGTGTTTCGATAAATTTTATAATATTTACTTCTATGCATTCCAAAAATTAGAAAAAAGAAAAATATCCTTCAAAAAGTAGTGAAATCCCAACAAAGCACCTCAGGTGCAAAAAACATCGCCAAGTATATTAATTTTTCCAAATCAATCGCCACCAAAAAGTAGTTCCTCGAGAATAACCGTAAAATTAAATTCTCAGAAAAATGAATCCAAATCAATCATTGTGCCAAGTACATGTTATTTTGCACCGTGCATAGGAGTACTAGAAAATACTGGAATGAACATACAACAAACCAAGTTACCAATTACAAGAATATGAAATTGGAAAAAAAATCGATGAAAAAAAACCAATTAAATTAAACTAAAAAAAAAAAACTAATAAAAATTGGAGGTAGTGGGACTTGGCGGGCTCTTTTGGAAAAAATTATCCAGAATTCTTGCATGGCAATGTAACATTAGCCCGCCAAGGACCACGTACTCCAATTTTTATTAGTTTTTTTTTTTTTTAGTTTAATTTAATTGGTTTTTTTTCATCGATTTTTTTTTCCAATTTCACATTCTTGTAATTGGTAACTTGGTTTGTTGTATGTTCATTCCAGTCTTTTCTAGTACTCCTATGCACGGTGCAAAATAACATGTACTTGGCACGATGATTGATTTGGATTCATTTTTCTGAGAATTTAATTTTACGGTTATTCTTGAGGAACTACTTTTTGGTGGCGATTGATTTGGAAAAATTAATATACTTGGCGATGTTTTTTGCACCTGAGGTGCTTTGTTGGGATTCTATTCACTCTGTACTCTCTTGAAGTCGTAGGCCTACCGACTTTCACACCTCTAATTTCCCAGTGTCTTTTGTGTGTGTTTTGTCGATCATGCGTCCATTAACTATTGTGTCACACTGTACTCTTATTATTTTATAATCTATACATCTGTAATATTTGTCGCTACAATGTCGAAATAGCAAAAAATGTAATTAATTGAATATTCTATACATATCATTTGAATGCTATAGATTGATACAATAAACGTTTGATGGTACATTCCGCGTGATCTCTCTCCTCTTCTCCACGCAGATCATCTTTGAAAATGGCTTTGCTTAAGCTTTATCCAGAAAACAGTCTCATCGTATGCACTGCGCTCCTGCCTTAGCTTTCGGAGATCAAATTTCTCTCAATATAGACAATCTTGTGATTAACCCAATAATTGCCAAGCATTGATACAACATTTTTGCAGGAGGTGAGATGCAATGGCATCTCAGTGACATTTTCCACATTAACAATGATTCCTCAGACTTCAGGTTTGGTACTGTCTGCTCAATATGCATGTACCTTTGCTACTTTTAGCGTCTGCAATATCTGAAACTTTAATATGAAAACAGCAAGAAGTATAATCAGAATATTTTGTGCATTCTGTGTGATTATACTATCAACATCTGACGATACATGCTACCTTGTTTCATGAATTATTGGAACTTCTCATACTTATGTAAGGTGAGATCCATAGATCATTTCTTACATCTTGCAACTTTTCCAGTGAAACAATATCCTTTGACCCATCTTCTCTAGGTGATGAGTACGTTTACTCGAACAATAGTTGACTTGTCTTGTTATCCAGAAAACATTCTCGTTATGAATTTTACATCTCGGTCTCAGTTTTGGGGTAACAACTACATACTTTCCATTTAAGCTGATTGCTTTTGGCTGATTCAAACTTCGATGGACTGAACAGTTTTATCTCACAGTTAACTGAATAGTTAATATGTACTTCTCATATTTCCATGTCTACAATCAATAAAACAACGAATTTTCTTGAAATGCTTTCCGGATTTGATAATTTTTCTTAGTGTAGTACAATTTCATCGAGAATTATGATTAAAAATTCAACGATCACTCTTGTGGCTTTGTAGGGATATTAAGCACAATCGAATGCTTGCTTGCGGTGTGTATTTTTTTTTTTTTTTTATTGTCATCGATCTCTAGTCTGATCGCCGAGACTTTATGTAACCTTGAATTCAGCTATTGCCTGGCGCCATGTTTGGTCGCGTGACAGCTGTCAGCAGCCTGTAGTTGGGGTGAAGTTGGTACCAGTGCGAATTGGCAGCAATTATCGCTGGGCTATAGCTCAGTGTAGTCAACAATGCTTAACAAATGGTGATTTGAAATACCATTTAATTAAGCTGATCAAGCTGAAGCGAAAAAAACTTGGTTTTTATCTTTCATCATAGGTTACACAATGGGTTACATTCTCATAATTGAATATATGATTATTATACAACCGTACGTATTTATGATTACATATAGCCCAGTAAACGAAAACGAATTAGAAATAATTTAGCGCGCCATTTTCCAATATAGTTGTGCACGTATTCCATCGAATTTATTTTAAACATTGTCCATTCGTATGAAGGAATGTGTTCATTCGCTTTGATTGGTAATTCAACATATGTCGTTCTAACGATGACGAGAGGTTACAATAAATCCCTGCTACATATTGTTGAGTTCTCACTACTCTATTCTAGAGGCTCAAAAAATAGTTTGAGTGTTCATTGCTCAAAGTATTTTATTCAAGTCTTTGAGACGCATCTCCTTGTTCTTGAGACATATTTTATTAGACCTTTTCACCTGCGTGGAATATTTTTTTTTTATACAAATCTCGTGAATCGGAAGTCAATACCATGCCTGATTCGTTTAAATTCGATTGTGAGAATACAAAAACGAAATGAAGGTCTTGCGTTCATTTTCAGTTGATCTTTCTATTCACTTACAATATTTTTACTCCTCCCGGTTCAGTCGGCTGAAAGTGTCAATCAATCAATAGGTATAATTATGATAGTTACCTGATACAATACCCTATTTGACGTGCATTGAGTTAAGACTTACACAGTGACTTTGTCTCGGTACTACCTTAGGATTTTATTTCAAATGTACACAACGCGTCAATCGCTTTTTCGACGATTCGACGGAAGTTGGCATTTGCTCGTCTCAGTGATTTCTAATGAAATTTACCCGAGGCTTCAATTGACCAATTTTATCGAAATCGCAAGTCCCGTTGGGGAGCTTTGCAGAACGCAAAACAGAATACAATTTTTCATATACGTGATAATTTACGTTTTACGCGAGGTTTTACGCCTTGTTAGTGATATTCTATTCATTTCTAATTACAAAACTTTGCTTTGAACCACCTGAGAGTGTAAGGATAGTTTTCGACCGATCTATGGCGCAACCATCGCGATCAAGATCAGAAATCGATCACGCCTCAGTAACACTTGACCATTCTTGTGGGTTGCAAGTAAGTGGGTGCAGAAAAGATATTTCATTCAAATTTTAAGTGAAGAGATGGAGAAGAACGGTCAAGAGAACGTAAGTCTCATACTACTGATTTACTGTTTCTACATTCATTTACATATTTTGAATTAGATTTTATCTCAATGATCACTGATCTACCACGTCTATATTCATTCACATATTTTGAGGTCGATTTTAGGCAATAATTTTGGATTTTTAGACACACCAACAGGATGGAGATTCTATCGAAAACTGGTTCGAGGATGCCGACATGGAGGGTCTATCGGACATCCAACTGGATCCCCCGAGCCAGCATCCTCGAGCCGGACAAGGTGTGCATCTATCATTATTACTAGCAATTTTATTCAGAAAAATCGGCGGATCTTTTTCATTCTACCCACCCCGCGGAAGTCGGTTAAGAAGGCTTCGAATTATCACCACATAATGAGAAATAGTCCCAAAACGTGGAGAAAAGAGTTTTCGATATATTTCTAATTTTTTACATATTCTTAACAATTTAGTAATGGTTTTGGTTGCAACCATTATAATTATCGCTCCATATGAAAATAGAATTTCTCAAAAGGTTTTCAATGCGTAGAATAATGTCGAATATTTTTCGAACTATTCTAACACGATTTATAACATGATTTTCGTGTGCTGGGTAATACGAAAAAGGTCTAAATTGGCATTCATTGTTATATATCTATAGTTTTACATACTTTTAAAATAAATTCGCAAACCGTTGGTGGCAGTTATATTATTATTATTACGCGTATCTCTCGAGTCGTTGCTGATCTATTTGACTTAGAGCAAAAACTTTTTCAATATCGTCGTAAGTAAATATGGTAATTATAATTGTGATGTAAGTAAATATAACTACAAATACCAAACAGAGCTGATCATCATATATATATTTGATCGGAATATTCATAGTAGATAGGAAAGGAGAGTTCTGGATCATCGCATCCTTCCTTACCGACAGTGGGTGGTTATCGACCTCCTGCCTGTTTTACCGGTCTGTTTTACCGGCTTATCGATTCCGCGGCTGTGTTATCATCCTGTTTTACCGGCCTGTTTTATCGACTTATCGATTCCGCGGCTGTGTTATCATCCTGTTTTACCGGCCTGTTTTATCGACTTATCGATTCCGCGGCTGTATTATCGATCTGTCTTACCGGCTTATCGATCGTGGTGTTTCCCATTCGGCGGCTGTTTTACCGACCTGTTTTATCGACTTATCGATAACGGGGTTACCAATTCCGCGCCTTCGCAGGTCGATAAATCCGTTTGTTCGATAAATCCGTCTTCGATTTCGGATAATCTACTTGCCGACTCTTGGCCGGCCGACCGGCCATTTTTGATACCTGTCGTTCGGCTTACCCCTTAGACCCGCCATTTTTGATACCTGCCGTTCGGCTTACCCCATAGACCCGCCATTTTTTTTTTTTATACCTGCCGTTCGGCTTACCCCCCATAGACCGACCATTTTTGATACCTGGCGTTCGGCCTACCCCATTTCAGATTGCGGCTAATTCACATAAAGGGGGTGGTGGAATAAAATCATTTTGCCATATCTATCATTCCAAAAATATATATATATATATTTTAAATGTAAATATGAATTTACATATATACTTAACTTATAGAATATATTTACACACTAGACTTAATTATTCAAAACTTAAAAATAGAGACCTTATATATATATATAACACGCTGTGTTCATCTGAAAAGATGAAACCCAAAATTAGTAATTTCAACAACTTTAATTATTATTATACTATAGCAATATAGCTAAGGTTACATATAAATCATACACACCATTCTTCGCAAGAACCAAAATCAACCTCATCAACACCGTAATCAGACATATCCGAAACATCATGATTATGGTGATCATCATCATCATTATCATCAGTGTCATCGTCTGATCCGTTGTGCAACCGATTAATAAGATCATTGCACATTGAATAATCTGGTGTATACGGGTGCGTGTGAATTTCATCCGTTTTTCTAAACCACCAGTAAAAATACTGATGGTTCACCTCTAACGTTGCTGGGGTGTTATCAATTGTGATGGTAACACCCAGTGGCCCGCGTCTTCTGTTCATGTGTGGACCCAGCAGTGCCATTACAGCCTCACTGAGTCGAGATCCGCAACACCATTCGATGGGAGTCACCCAATCATACCTTGAATACACTACTATAGCAAAAACAAAAAGGAAATAGGGTTGAATAGATAATTTGAGAAAACCAAGAAAAAATATCTAGCTTTTTATACTTACAACTGCGTGTGTTTGAATAATTAACTGCCATCATTTTCGTTTCACTGATTTTACTTTTCCAAAGCAGAACTAAACTGAAACTGAACTGGGCTGTATTCGAACTGAGCGTTGCATAGAATGATATTGAGTTTCATTTGGCAGGCTGGGGGTGTAAAAATCCTGTCTAAACCCGCAAAAAAGAATGCCGACAAGGGTTGTAAAACAATTAAAATCTGAGAGTTATGGAACCGAACATTTTTCAAAATACCTAGCTTTTTATATTCGCGCCCACGTTTATTTGGCAAGCCGGGTGTAAAAAAATCCTGTCTAAACCTGCAAAAAATAATGCCGACAAGGGTCGTAAAACAATTAATATCTGAGAGATACATAACCGAACCCTTTTTTTATACAGCACACGGATGTTTAATAACATAGTTGCCCAACAACACCTAAACAAAAGAATATTTTTTTCAAAATTTTCGATATTTGCCATTGTTATTCACCATCTTCAAATAACACCAACTCTGACCACCCCTGTGAATAGAGTTGATGAAAAAACTCCAAATCTCACAGCACCACACCGTAGAATACAGTCGGCATTCTCGCAAATACTTTATGGCACTCTTTATTATTATTATTATGCGGTTCTTGTTCCAACCTGCGATAAATGAGTCGGGTTGGGTGTGGAAGATCATTCAGTATTCGTTTACACTTGTAAGCATATTTACACGCACCCGCGCTATTGTTGTTGATATTTCAACTATGGAGATAATATTGGATATTCAAGGTTTTGGTCGATTTAGTGATAAATTTGTAGCAAAAGAGCTAGCTGCAATAAGCATTCGTACACATGAGGAGTATGCGCGAAGTATAACACGCATCCTCTTCAAAGCACCTTGCTCTTGGGTGACTCTTCCAAGCGAGTATAAAAATCTCAATACTTGGTTGATGCGGCGGTACCATGGAATACCATGGAATGTTGGGGAAACACCATATAAGAATATGGAGGAGAGTGTAAAAAAAGTTGTGGCTGGTGCGAGTTGCATTTATGTGAAGGGGTTAGAAAAGAAGCGGTGGTTGGAAAAAATCATCGATGATGTCAAACCGCTTGTGATTGATCTAGAAGATCTAGGATGTCCTAACTATCGAATATTGCGATATGAGGCTAAAGTATTTCGCTGGCTGGGAGACTGTCATGGTGATGTACCAGGAGGATACCATTGTGCATTTGAAAACGTTCAACGATTGGAGAACTGGTATTTGGGGGAGTATCACATACGCCATAAAAATCGCCATTGTTGGAGTCTAGGAGGAGGGGATGAGGGTTTAAAAAGTTCAGAAATCTTGGGAGGCTGCACTCATACACCTTGCATCCTCACCGCTTGCAGATCGTGCTTATACAGTTGAATCGTGTTACGACATCAAACATCACTCAAGGTAATAATATCAAAGATTTCCCAAATAAATTATAAAATTTACAAATTCTATTGTTGATTTACTAAATTGAAAATTATTATTATTTTTCAGAATCATAAAATATGAACTTCACCGAATTAAACAATACCAGCCGTTTAGAGGACTCGACACCTACGAAAAAAATGTCTGAACTCGAAATCGGAGCCAAATACGACATAACCGGGTTGAAGATGGTCAAAACCAAATTCGGATCAAGGGTTGTCGCCACAATCGATGCTGAATTTGTGGTTTTTCTACCGCCAAGAATCGCCAAGCTGCTGGAGCAGAATCCGGAGGAATTCCAACGAATGCGCGATGCGGCTTTGGAGAATACCATCCAAATACATTACCTAGGTGGTCCATATAATAAATGTGAATTTCTTAACAAAATGTAAATTTTAAGAAAGAAAAATGTTGTATATAAAAACTGGTTGGGGAGATGTTGAATAAAATACCAATCAATTATGTGTATATCGAATGCATTCATTTATTTATTTATCCAACTAAAATTACAGTATAGTTTAATATTAGAATATTGCGTTACACTAATTTTTTTACAGTACCGCTAATGGGACTGTATTCAATGATGCGATCGTGTATAATCATACAGTAGGCTGAAGTATTTGCTGGAAATGCAACATTAGTTTCAAATTCTAGACGGATATCAACGGGTCCGCTCTTCAATGATTCATTCTGTTTGGCACAATCTATGACAATGAGTGGTGCTTTTACTAAAAATTTGTTCCTCGATAAGAGAGGTTCGGGATCCTTATTATAATAAGATGTTTGAAAGTTAGAGTACATATCGTAGAGAATTGCATATTGATTGTTGGCAATATCAAGATTCAAGTTTCCATAAGGATAGCACTGTGAGTTAAGGAAAAGTTTTACATCTCTGATCATACAATGATCAAATTCACTGCCATTTTTCCGCGCATCATTTCGTCGTGCCGTTTGAAAACCTAGTATAACATGCCTTGGCTTCTCTAGTTGCGATGAAGTTTTGACTACCCATACGTGTCTGGTTGTCTGCGGCAGCATTGGATATTCATGCATTCCCCAAGAGCGGAAACTCATAGATATAGCCGGGTCCTTGGCGATGTAATTGAGCAGCTCAATCTTCGACTTGTCAGCTAGTTTTATATATGGTAGTAACCATTCAATTTTTTCAATAGAAATTTTCACACCCTCCACCACGCTTTGGAGTATAGCATTTGTATCATTGTTTGATCGAATCATAATTAATTCATGCTTGGCGTTAACGATGATTCGATTATAATCCTCGGCGAACCCCAGTAGAAAATTTAGCGGTATGACAACATCGAAGTATCCCTTGTTGTTGGCTAAATCATGATCATCTCCCACCCAACCTGTGTTCTCCAGGAGGTGTTGTTGTGTGGGGGTTAGTGATAAGTACCCCTTCATAAGGCTTGTAATGCCAACATTTTTATTCTGATCAATTTCATGACCGTTCAACTCATAGCGTATCTCTCCAAACAAATGACATACCGCCATATTAACCATTTCCGTAGTTGCAACTGGTGTACCATCATTTTTTGTAACACGACCGTAAATATGGAGCGAACTCTTGTTCGGTAGCACACACACATCTTGATTCTGAACAGCTATTCGGATTTCATCGTTATTTTTGAAGGTGGGTGATCCAAACGGTTGATGTGCGTGTACCTCATAGTGAGCGATCGATTCATCGAAAGCAACGGGTGTTCCGATATTTATCATCGTTGTCGCCATGGTAAAATACACAAAACACAACGAATTTTTATTTTCCAAAAGTTCCACGAAGCCGAAGACCCAAGCTCTGGAGAAACTGAGCGTTCTGATGTGTCACACGATTCAGAGGTAATCGACGAATGGCGGCGTTGGTGCATGATACTTCGCTTTTATAATGACCACCCGATTTTTTCGTCTCAAATACAATACCCATTATCTTAGAGATTTCACATGCAATCGTATAGTTATAGTTTCTCCACGAAAATTAACCAACTCACCGTCCTGATCAACTATTCGCAATTGTAAATTATGTATTGACTGTATGGTGATCGGCAAGTAAATGATGCTGCTTGGCACTTCAACAATCTTATATCCGGGTGGAACGGTTGGGAAAAATTCATGAATTGTGTGTGCGCGATGCTCGTTTATATACGCACCCGCGGTTATGTTGCACTCAACTCGTAAAGCATTGATTTTGAGTATGCGTACCGGTAATTCGGATTTATGAGTAATGTTACTTGCGAGAAGATTCTGTTTAAAACCAAGCAAACGAGCAATGGAATCTTCAGGTTCAAAGTTTACAATTTGATTGCAGGTAAGTTCGCTATGCAGCTCATTGTTATTGGCTTTCAGGTTTATGGTGATATCCGAAGGTACTATCTTTTTCAAATAAGTTGCAATATCCTCAATTTCATAGCTGCCGGTGGGTATTGTAATAACTGTATCGTTCGTGCGAACCATATTCTCACTTCCCGCCGAAGGACGCCTTATGTAAAACTTATTACAACCCACATCGATATTGGGAATTGAATTGAATGTCATCAGCTCAACGAGTCCCAGAACATAGTTTTTTGTTGGTGATAACTCGATGGGTGGAAAATATTGCGCCTCCAACAAAGAGGATGCTCCCGATAACGTTAATGTCAAGGAATCACACATGACTGATGTAATTTCTTCATATTTCAACCATTTATATCTGATTACTGAGAAATTTGAGACACAAGTGGCCGCAAATTATTGTGTTATATTCTTGATATCGCTTATGATTGTACTTTATGCTACCAACACCGAGATATTTCACAAGTTCTTCAGGTGGTTGTAAATCACCAAAACTATCGAAATAAACTACATCGTTGCCATTTTTCCTGTATGCAACCCAATGCGTTCCGCCACCATTCTTATCATCAAGATTGATAATTGCAGATTCGCGCTTTCTGGGCACCGAATTGGGTAAATCATTTCGCATGAAAACACCGCGAAAATGTGGAATTTTCATAGCTTTGGCATACTTGAGTAAATCGGCATCTGTTAGAGCTCGGTGTGGTAGCTTTATTAGTTTCCCGCACGTTTCAAATATAATCCCATACCCCTCTTATATGGTTTTAGGTATAAACCTTTACCCAACGCGATCGCCTCCATTGTTGCATTATGACGCTTTACCTCGTGCAATTGATTCTTGTTGGCTCGAGCTTGGTTTACCACCTTTGCAATACCTGCCGCGCCACCAGCTAGAGCCCCTGTAGCGCTGAGAGCCGACAATATGGGTATAAGAAACGGCAAAATACCCCCAATTTTCTGGGGGATGGGTAAAATACGCGGCACGTGCACTTTTCCTTTGGTTGCGGCCATACGGGCTCCTTCCAGTGCCGATTCTATGGCCCTCGGACCCGACTTCATAGATTTTTTTGCCGCTTGAATGATAGTTTTCAAAGTTCTTTGTTTCTTTACACTACTCTTTGATGATGTCTCATTCTTAGCCCCTTTTACACCCATGCCGAGTTTAGATTTAATCTTCATTGTGTTGGTAATTGCCCAAGCTGCAGCCTTTTCACGCACATTCGCGTCTTTGGCCAAAACTCGATTCCAAGCCTTTTCGGCGAGCACTTTATCAGCTTGGTTACGTGTTGTAATATTCTCTCGATTCTTTGAGTAGGCGATGTCGTGTTCCTTACACGCTGCATCCAAGGGATTGATACCCTGATCACCTCGAGCTAACCTCTTCGCTAATTTCGTACCCGGTCCACAGTACTGATACCCCGGCACATGTAATTCCACCGGAAGATGGTTGATTATTTTATTCACCAATCCAACACCTTGTGTGCGCAACACCATAGTCACACATCGACTGATTTGAATTATATAAATAATCGTGTATTTATACACAATGATGTTAGTTCTCGTTGACATGTTAACCTTGAAACATCATGAAATTTCATGATCAAACAACTAAATTACCCGTTGCAAATTTTGACAAATTAGTTCAGCAGAAAAAAAGGAGGGGGAAGCGGCATGGTGAATTACTACCTAATAGTGTAAGAGCTGTTTTTTGCGGTCCGTCGAATTGCGGTAAAACTAATGCTCTTTTCACGCTCCTTACCCACGGTAATGGTTTGCGGTTTGAAAATGTCTACATCTATTCAAAATCGCTGAATCAACCAAAGTATGAGTTTTTAAAAAGACTACTAGAGCCGGTGGATGGGGTTGGTTATTTTCCCGCCGATGAGCACAAGGAGGTTGTAGAACCGAAAGATGCACGTCCCAATTCTATTATGATTTTCGATGATGTGGCGTGTGAGAAACAAGATAATATAAGAGCCTATTTCTGCATGGGTCGACACAGAGATGTCGATAGTTTTTATCTTTGTCAAACATATGCGCGTATACCAAAACATCTTGTGCGCGATAACGCAAACTTATTAGTTCTTTTTCGTCAAGATGAAATGAATTTGAGACACATCTATGCTGATCATGTAAATACCGATATGACATATCAACAATTCAAGGATTTGTGCTCGGCATGTTGGAATGATGGTAAATATAGTTTTGTTGTCATCGACAAAGATAGTGAAATCAACGCGGGTAGATATAGGAGGGGTTTTGATTGCTTTATAAGCATAAATCGGTAATCGATCGCATACAGTCGCATCGTACCGTTCAGTGTGTTAATATGGAGAGCGGCAAGATTCGTAAACACAACGATGTGTTGCAAGAAATAGCGAAGGCTAGTGATGCCATAAGACGCAAGCACAAGATGATCAAGATGGGTGAAGACACCAGTGAACGGGTTGTTAACGAAATTTTCAAACCTTTAATAACCCCGCTACACGAATTAGTTGATGCTTCAAAGCAACAACAACAGCAGATTGAGCAGATAAAGCGAGAAGCAAAGATAGAACCAGCCTCGATGAAACTCGAGGATACGCGTTATTATGCTGCTGATGATAAGGATGATGATGATGATGATGATGATGATAATTATGATGATGCATATGATAATAATAAGACCTTTGCTGACAAGGATAAAGATGAAGATCGTGAGGAGGGGGATGATACACTTGTAGCCTCCTCCACCCCCACCACAAGCACACCATTGAAGCAAAAGGCCCACACGATTGCACACTATTTGAACATGTTCACCAGCATTGGAGAGCGAAAGAAATTAGATGAGTCATATGGTGTTCGAAAATTGTCGCAAGGTTTGATGATTGGTGATTCGCATATCAATTTTGATGATGATAAACTCGTGTATATAGGTGATAAGAGCTATGAGCGCACACCTGGATTACTTGAATTATTGTTCAAAAAATCACCGAATCCTACTGTTGTGAATGAGAGCGATAAGAAAAATTATATCAAAATTGTGAAAACAACAAATGCGAATCGAAAATATTATCAATTTGATAAAGAACTTCGCGAAGATATAAAAAGCGCCAAGTACAGAGATTTCATCGCCCCATACATCCGTTCTCCTCGCAAAAGGATGGTGAAAACTCCTGGTAAAGGTTTATCTGATTATAAGATTGTGCGAAAAGAGGGGCAAACAACGGATTTCGTTTACTGGAATGATCCTAATGAAATTGTTGACCGCCTCCGACTGCTTATAGCATCCCAAGCTGCTGGTAATACAAGCCACACCAATGAAATATCATCTATAATCGAAGAGTTGCGCGAAGCTGAAATTATTTATTAACGAGAGAATACTAATAAAGTTATCATTCCCTCATCAACCATCGTGCAATGAGTATAGATATATTCGGGCGGCAGCAGATGCGCGGTAGTGCTATTCGAGGTCCTCCCGGTGTTGGATTTAAAATAACCACCGAAAACCAGTATGACATAGATAGCAAACGTTTGTGTAATATTGCTGATCCACATAATCCAAACGATGCGGTGTCTCTGAGAGTTTTGAATAAAATCATACTGCAACGGAGTGATGCTCTTGAAAACGTTTTCAAAGATGCGATTCATGCCGTCAACACCAAAATAGAGAATAATGATAAAGAAATTCGAGGGTCTATAACACGTATATTACAAAATATTCGAGAATTAAAGAACAACGTGGATTTGTTATTGGGCCAAACTGTTGTGGACATGCGATTATCGGTTGATGAAATAAATGCGAACCGTAAACGAAAGTGGGATCCAAAGAGGTTCGATATATATAAAAAAATCAAATGTTTAGCAATATGAAGGTAACAATAGCAAACGAACTTCACAAACCAGCCAGACGTAATTATTCGCGACGTTATGTTGATATACGAGGGTTGGATGAGACCTGGCAAGCTGATCTTGTCGATATGTCAGCATACTCAAGCGTGAACAATGGATATAAATTTCTGCTCACAGTGATCGATGTATTCTCCAAATTTTCATGGGGTGTACCAATCAAGAGTAAAAACGCTTGTGATGTAACGAAAGCTATGAAATCTGTGTTCGTCGAAGGTCGCATACCTAAACACTTACACGTTGACCAAGGCAAAGAATTTTATAACGGAGAATTCAAAACTTTGATGAATCATCATAATATTAACATGTACTCAACATTCAGCAATTTGAAGGCTTCAATATGTGAGCGATTCAATAGGACGCTAAAAAACAGAATGTGGAAGCAATTTACTATACAAGGCTCCCACAAATGGATTGATATTTTACCAGATTTAATAAAATCATACAATAATACAAAACACCAAACAATCAAGATGAAACCAAAAGATGTCAATATTACAAATGAAAAGCAATTATATCGAAGCGTGTTCAAACCACGACAAATCAAAAGAAGTAAACGAAAGCGAAAATTTAAAGTGAACGATAAAGTTCGAATAAGCAAATATAAAAATGTTTTTGAAAAAGGTTATACACCGAACTGGACAACTGAAATATTTACCATAACCGAGGTGAAAAATACCAATCCACCCACATACAAACTTACCGATTACCTGAATCAACCCATCGAGGGCGGATTTTATGAGGAGGAGCTTAGCAAAGTTAAACACCCCGATGGTTATCTTGTAGAGAAGGTATTGCGTAGGCGTGGGGATCAGCTATATGTAAAATGGTTGGGATTTGATGGTTCACACAATAGTTGGATAAATAAATTAGACATGTAGAGTGAAAAAATGTACTTTTTAATAAAAAAATTTTATTTTAAAAAACTATGTATTTATTTATTTATCTATAATTATCACACACACACACACACACAAATGAATAAAAATTTTCAAAACGTTTTGAAAAATTTGGAAACATTTTGTAAAAATTTAATAATATTTTAGAAAAATTTGAAAAATTCGGAAACATTTGATAAAATTTAGTAAACAATTGTACACATTTCATTCGATCATGAACATCGCTATTCATTCATTCATTTCTGTTTATAGCTTCTACCTGGTAACCCCACGGCAGTGTATCGGTTTTGCCGGGTATCAACTTTCTTTTGTCATCGTGCCAACTTAACGCTAATTTGTTTTGTATGATGGTTCTGACCTTATGTTCCTTACTCCTTATCATACATTGTGGTCTGACCAGATTCTTATATTCATTGAGGCATCTTTTATAATCATCAAACGTGATACTTTTCAATGTAGAACCCTTCACACCTTTCGCCCGTTTTTGATCACTCTCACCGATTGTTGTGAATGTGTACAGTTTCGCACGTAATCCAATGAACTCTGTCATGATCTTACCACTGTTTTCATCTTTCATTAAACCCAAACATTTTTTATTTCTCAATGGAATACCATACACATTATTGGGTGGATAGTCTGAAGTATCATACATTGTATCCACATCACGTTTGATTATATCATAAATATTTGGTACATTAAAATGATAGATTAAGCTGTCAGTATCTGTGTACATTAATTTGGCCTGATGATTTGAGAACTTTTGTTTTATATATTTATAGTGAAAGTTGTACAGAATGATTTTCGATAAATCGAGAATTACAGCACCAATGTATATGGGTTTATTGAAATATACATTAGTGCGATTCAACTCGATGATCACCATATCAGTATCAAATATCACGCAGCTGTTGAAAGTTGGTTTTGCAATGAGAGCTCTCGCACCACCCCTACCACCCCATTTCGTGACAAGTTTTACATTTTTATGCATTCGCACATTCTCCATTGTTTTGCCAAAGACTGCATTATTCATCAACTTATAGAAATTTTTCTCGAACTCATTTTTCGATTGCTTACGCATGTTGGTATTCAAATCTATGTATGACTTCAACCATGGAGATTGTGCGAACTTGAGAACTCTATGCACCTTCACCAGCTGCATACCCAAATCTAAACATTGTTTCAAATTGCGATAGTGAATTACATATTTCTGTTTACTAAGAAGCGTTGTTGCAAGTTTTGCAATTTTACTCCCCGGCGGTATGTAGTGCTCGGGGCAGAGAGGTAAATCTTTATGCTGCTCGTGAAGCTCTGCTGGGTAATCTAGATCTACCTCGAGAATATAGCCAATTTGTGAATTATCTGGATGACTCATTACATCGATGGGATTATGTTCCCACTCAAATGCACCGCTAGGTAAATGGTCGCTCATTGCCGCCCCATAGAGATTGTTAACATCGAAATACATCAGGTATGATTCCTCTCTACTAGAATCAAAATCCTCACCCATAAATCGATTGTTCGCCTTGGCATGACGATTCGAACATTGTGCAACACCGCCTCTGATACTTTTTTCAATGAATAATATCATTTCAGAGTCATCCAAAAGTTGCAAATTGACCTTTGTTTGCTTCAACATCGCATCAAAAGCAAGCCCCGGCGCTGTATAGTAATGTAACGGATCTAAGTCATATGTTTTGAAGCAACTATCGCGAAAGTTCTCAAATATATCAGCTAATAACAACACATCGGTTTTTAAATATAAATCGGAATACTCCCCCAACGATGTCAGATTAAATTTGTTCCAAACATTTTTTGCATGCTCATAATCCCCCCCGGTTATATGAGAATCGGTCAATTGTGAATAAAAATCTTGTTTATTGGGTAACTTTGATTCATCAAGTTTTTGCCAGGAATCGATATACTCATATGGGAAAACACCTTTGCGAATCACTAAATCAAATTTTTCACAATCTTCATAAAATTTGCGGGTAATTTTTTTGTTTGCACAATCGACGTATGATGCCAGTTTTTCAAGACTACTCGGCATGAATCGTGCTGAATCTATAAATCTTAAGTTCATCATAGTACCATCGACCTTCTTTGTAAATGATATATACTTTTCTTTATTAACAGGCAACAGTGTGATTTCACCCGGAAAAGTTACGGCTAGTGATTTGATCAGGAAGTGTGAATCATAACCAGACAAATTATGAAACACCACTGGAATCGCATGTGTATTTTTAAAATTCAAATTACAACGATTATGAGCAGCCCCACGATATTTTCCAGTAAAATGGCAGTGATCACGACATTTCTTTTCATCCTGTGCAAACGGTTTTTCACAGATATAACAGTTTTTAGCGCGCATGTGACGATCATGCTGAGTTTGAGTTAGATCCTCCATTGGAATGATATTTTTTATATACGACTCGACTCGGATCGATAATTCGCGAAGCTGCTCTATGAGCCATTCAACGCAATGCGGTCCCCGCTTACTTTTATACTCTGATAATTTATCATCATAGGAGCAGTGTACATAGTATGCAGCACTATGTGGAATATGTTCTTGAGTGTTGTTTATATCAGGTCTTAAAATACATTCAAGATCCGCATAGACAACAAACGGTACAACCCCTTTATTTTGGTGATTAGAAAATTCCAAAATTTTATTTTTTGGAAAGTTCATCCTCACCTTATTTAACTGCACACAATCCTGCCTATGGTTTTCGTAGATGTTCTGTGTGCTATAATGACACAAACATCTATCACACAAAAATTTTTGACCATTGTGATTAGATAATTGTTTACTCAACAAGCGCGAAAGATTTTTAATCCATGCAAAATGAAATCTCGACTCAAAATTGTCTAACTCATCATCAGCATGATCACCCATATCGCTATCACTCTCTATCATGAGTAGGTGAATCGTGTTAGCATCAGCGTTTATTAAATTTTTACTCAGATAAACCGGCACGATGACACTTTCTTTCGACCCCGCACCGTTTGAAAATGTTTCCGATTCAATCCCATATACATTAATTTTTAAATTATTTAATTTTTCAAATTTTTCCACACATCGTAAGGTTGTGGGAAATTTTATACCTACACAATTAAACTCGGAGATATACCGCTGATAGCTCCGCGTTCTGCTTACGTTTGTGCTTGTGGGATGGAGAGCAGCAGCGACAGACCATAGAAAGCATCGATCATCGTTGTTCTGTACGTTGACCACAGCCTTCTTTTGTTGGATATCTGCCGGTAGATCGATGAATGTGGAAAGCCCACCACGAAGAGGCTCGTAGCGGATGATGCAGATCACCACATTGATGATCTCAATCATGCTCCAACCCGAATCACGTTGTTCAAAATCCTCAACCATGACAAGCAGAGGATCCTGTATTTTCTCGTAAAACCATTTTTTCAGATCGGTTGATGCGAATATCGTTGCATTCCGCGTGTTGAAATGCTTTATTTCGATATTGACCGCATCATCTTTGACATTTTCGAATTTGCAGGAGAGTTTTGCGTTCACTTTAATATTGCCATCATCGCGTTGCACATTTTTCAAACGATCTATTGTCACTATTCCAACATCCGTCAAAAACCTCCCCAAGTCTTTGTGTCGAAGATTCGTGACAACACCGGTGCGGATTCGACTTCCAAAAGCACTTCTCATATCATCCCACCGAACAGAATCGCGAAAATTACCCGTAGCACCATCACTGCTGCTTCCGATGTTACCACCCACAATGTTCATACGTTGTTGTTGTTCAAACTTCACATCCCATGATCGAAGTAATGAAATGATATGCTGAATTTGTTGTTTTTCAGCAACATTCAGGTGTGGTTGGATTAGAATATTACCCAGAGACTCAATATTCTGAAGTGCAATATTACGCCAGCGTGCGATAATATCCACAGTCACCTCCTCGGGATTTAGCGTAGATATCAAGTTGTACGCACTTTCCATAGACTTAACGAGATCCATATATATTTGTTTATCCATGATTTCTCAAAGTTAATTTTTTTCACTTGATGAATACTCAGATTGCTCGAGAATACCCAACGACCGCTCAATAGATGCGTGTGTGACGATATGAAGAAAAAATCAAGGGTTGAACTATGGTTTTCCCTTGATGGTGAAAAACCTACCCCCTCTTGTTTTAGACCCGATCTTTTGAGTCATTGGATATTTCTTTATGAGGGAGTGGGTTGTCCAAGACTTTCACACCCCGCCTACCAAGGATGACCCAAGCACCATTGGTTGTTTTCTTTTGGGTTCTGGTTGGGATTTTTTCAAATTCAACAATAGTTGCAGCAAAAATGAAAAAATCCTCCCACCCAAACCAAGAGAATTCTGCTGCTGGTAGGGGGTGGGCTCTTAAATATAGTGAGCAATCCCCTGATCATTGAAACAGTTGTACAAAGCCCCAGTACGGGATTACGTGTTACAAGTTTTGTGTTCAAAGTTTGAAATTGAAAGTTTTGTGTGAATCAACCATGCCTGTTGAACTCAATGGTGAGTGTTGCATCAATTCTTGGATCCCACAATTTATGCCAATCAGCAAAATTCCTTCTTTTATACCATCTTGGATTTTTTTTGTTGCTATAGGAATGCATAGCTTCTATGACTGGGCTATCCCGCATGAGTGGTTCCACGCAGAAAATTTGATAGAAATGGTCGACGAGCAGGTATTTGCAGAAGTTGACGATCGTCGGAGTGGTGTCGATGGCACGATGGTGACCATCGATGGGGTGACCGCGGTGCTGGAGGTAAACCACCAATATTGTTATTGGTGGTTTAAAAGAATAGGCGATCGGTTCCATATGCCGCATGAACCGGACTATTGTTTCGCTCAAGAACTTCGACTTCGTTTGATGTATATGCGCCACATTGGGTGGGGGGACCCAGATTCAGAAGATGATGGATATTGCAGCGACGCATGGTATGCATAATTGCTATAGTATAATAATAATTAAAGTTGTTGAAATTACTAATTTTGGGTTTCATCTTTTCAGATGAACACAGCGTGTTATATATATATATAAGGTCTCTATTTTTAAGTTTTGAATAATTAAGTCTAGTGTGTAAATATATTCTATAAGTTAAGTATATATGTAAATTCATATTTACATTTAAAATATATATATATATATTTTTGGAATGATAGATATGGCAAAATGATTTTATTCCACCACCCCCTTTATGTGAATTAGCCGCAATCTGAAATGGGGTAGGCCGAACGCCAGGTATCAAAAATGGTCGGTCTATGGGGGGTAAGCCGAACGGCAGGTATAAAAAAAAAAAATGGCGGGTCTATGGGGTAAGCCGAACGGCAGGTATCAAAAATGGCGGGTCTAAGGGGTAAGCCGAACGACAGGTATCAAAAATGGCCGGTCGGCCGGCCAAGAGTCGGCAAGTAGATTATCCGAAATCGAAGACGGATTTATCGAACAAACGGATTTATCGACCTGCGAAGGCGCGGAATTGGTAACCCCGTTATCGATAAGTCGATAAAACAGGTCGGTAAAACAGCCGCCGAATGGGAAACACCACGATCGATAAGCCGGTAAGACAGATCGATAATACAGCCGCGGAATCGATAAGTCGATAAAACAGGCCGGTAAAACAGGATGATAACACAGCCGCGGAATCGATAAGTCGATAAAACAGGCCGGTAAAACAGGATGATAACACAGCCGCGGAATCGATAAGCCGGTAAAACAGACCGGTAAAACAGGCAGGAGGTCGATAACCACCCACTGTCGGTAAGGAAGGATGCGATGATCCAGAACTCTCCTTTCCTATCTACTATTCATATTTAGGCAATCTAATTGAAAGTTTGAATCGATCGAACAAGTTGATGATAACGCCGTATTGTAGTTTTAAGAAACTATAATAAGTCAGTACTACATTCTTCCTTTGAAAAGTGTGACGTTGTTGATGGTCCATCATATGGTATTAAATTTGAGCCTTGCCTCAAGTCTATTCAAGCGTTAGTTAAATTTTAGTCTAATATAGAATCCAACGTAATTCTTACAGCCGCTTCACCAGCTCCACCATTGGGGCCACCACCGTCGCCGCTGCCTGTTGTAGGCCCTGTCATTGAGGTACGACCACCTGTACCAGCACCTCGAGAGGTGAGACCTGCAGCAGGCAGCGCTGCCCAAGGAGCGGGCACTAATGGTAAGCACATTAATACTTATGTTATTTCATTGCAACTCGGATGTTCAATAGAATTTTATCCTTCAGAAAGATTTTAATATTGACTTGACGGAATCTCCTATTTCAAATGAAATTACGATGTCGCCAATTGATTCCGATTCGGTCGGAGTTGAAAAGTGTGACGTCGTTGACATCATTTCTTTCGCACCGATAATGCGATATGTAGAGGAAGGCGGGGATGTACTTGAGGAAACCATGAAACAAAAAATTAAGATCTAGAATAATGTTTGAAGTCCTTTTCGATAATTGTTAAAAATATCCCATTTTGCCCCGTCTTTCCCTATATACTAATGATAAGTTTTTCATTCTGATTCAAAGCTCCGAATCGTCGACGGGGGCACCGCGGGCGTGGCCGTGAGCGACGAGAAGATGAGGCCTTCGTCGCGCGAATCCTCCGGCTGCTGAGTCAGCCGGAAACTCGACGATACCGCCCGAACAACCGGCACCGGCGCGGGCGCGGCGAAGGTCCTCAAGGGCCCGGCAAGAGAGGCCAGAAAAAATAGATTTTATACAGTGTGTGTTTTATGTTTTATTTTATTGATTTAGGGTTCGTTTAATATTTTTATTTTTACATCTGGCCATGAAAATATTTATCGGACCCTAAATTTTTGTGACGTCATTTTGTTTTGTAATATTTTATTTTTATTTTTATTTTTATTTATTATTAGATATTAATATATTAAATTTTTTTAATTTTTATTAATATTTAATAATAATGTATTCTTTTTATTCAGGGTATTTAAATATTTTTTTACTGGCCAAGAAAATATTTAAATACCCTGTTTTTATGTGACGTCATTTTGTTATGTGTTGTGTTTTTTATTTTTAATATACATATACGTATACATATACATATACGTATTGAATAATTATCATGGCGCCATAAAGCATAAAGGATCATTTGGCACTATATAAGATTATTTTGATAATTATACATACTCTGGGAGATAGAAGCACTCTTTACGATTATGTTCATCGATATATCTCTTACCAAGTAGAACAATATTGTCATCTTTACTTGTTCTTCTTTCGATTTTATACCTTCGTCGTGTTGGATTTTGCAATACTGTATGTAATTAGTTTGATTTTAATAGCACATTACCGGCTATTTATTAGGCTTTATATTTTCTGTATCGTATATTTATTAATTCATTATGGAGGCGATTTGCTACTATACTCGTAAAGAAGCTTCTCAAGCAACAAGACTGAAGAAATCATACCCATTGTAATTTGTATTAAGTGAACAAGCTATACAAAATTTCGACTATGGGTAAAGCATATCCCCCCAAAAGGCACCTACGGTGCAAAAAACTTCGCCAAGTACATCAAATGTTTAAAAAATTCATTATTAATAAGAATGTTACGGTCGGGAAATGATCTTCGCCGCCGTTATTATTTTTGGTTCGTTTCTCGTTTTACGCAACTAAATGCAACTGTGGAAAAGGATTTTTATTGACGGAGGTGATTGAAAGTTCGTAGATAAATGCTATATGAATATTGTTTATTTGCCAAGCTCGGGGAGGCTTATAGGCGTAATCAGACGTTGAGAGTCTTGAAGAGAAATAATTATTGACCAGGCTCGAGGAGGCTTATAGGTGTGTTGAGAATAATTATAAGATGACCGATCCAGGATTTCGGTGTGCGACTAAAGAACTATGTCCTGGAAGACCGTAGAGTTTGGTACTGAGTTCGGAAGTGATTTTGATATGAAAATTAGGAATAAGGTAAACTCGGTTTATTAAAAGAAGGGGTAGGTAAAGTGGGAGGCCACGTGCCGCTGACTTGGTGGATTTGCACTTGCACGTTGTGCTGATGCGTGGTCGAACTAGGCCGGATGCAGGTTGAAATAGGAAGACAGGATGAAAGATATTAGGTTGCGTCTAGGGGAATTTCTGCTAATAATTGTGAGGAATTTGGAATTGATAGAATGGATGAGGCGAGACGTTTGGACCGAGGTCCGGACGTAACAAGAAACAAAATAAATAAATACAATAAATGCAATTTAAAAAAAAAATCAAGAAAACAAATTGGAGTACGTGGTTCTTGGCGAGCTAATGTTATATCGCCATACAAAAATTCTGGATTTTTTTTCCGAAAAAGCCCGCCAAGTCCCACTACCTCCAATTTGTTTTTTTGATTTTTTTTTTTTAATTTCATTTATTGTATTTATTTATTTTGTTTCTGATTCTTTGAATTGATTCTCATTGATTTACTTTCCAATTCTATATTTTTACACGATGCAAAGTTACATGTACTGGGCAGTTGGCACAATAATTGATTTGGATCCTTTGTTTCTTATTATTAATGAATTTTTTAAACATTTGATGTACTTGGCGAAGTTTTTTGCACCGTAGGTGCCTTTTGGGGGGATCTCATAACTTTTTGTACGTTGTTGGAGAATATTGCAGTATTAATTATGGATTCTTTCGTGTACTATTGTTGTAAGATGTTTGACGCTATACTACTCCACATCTATGGTTTGACGGGGTAAGAAAAATTTTCGAACGGTAGCCATGAGGGCGCCATTTTTCTGGGGCCCAATGAAAAGGAGTCGCTATGCGGTGGCGAACTCTGTAAGAAATAAGACGTGTACCATAGTGTACCGGCTACGGTGACGCCACCTGCTACGCGGACGGGAATTATAACCTTTTTCCTATTTGACAGGAGCTAGCTCTGACAGGAATATTACGCGAGCCGTGGCTTCCCTTCTATACCATTTATGTGAAAAGGTTTTGTTTTCAGATGACATATAGCTAGCGTACGACGCCGGAGCCGGTGGTGCTTAATAATCGTTAAACGAGCCCACCGGTGATCAGAGATTATCATACCTCAGCTCTCTGACCACTGAGGTTATTGAAATTACGCTTAAATAAAAGCACGTCCGCGATTCATATAGCGAAAGTGCATCCAAATTTCCCGAAATGCTTATGATTTCGGAGATACGTTAAAGAACAGTTGGCCGTACAGCGCTTTCTCGATCCCCTAGCAGTAAAGATACTCGGTAGTCCGTCCGTTCTTTTGAATGTACTTGGCGCAAGACTCTACCGAGTCTCTTGATACTAGTTCATTTCTTGTATTTTGATAAAAATAATAATATTGTACTTGACAAAGTCATGTTTACTGTACTCAAATTGAAGTCTCGATGTTCATTCAAAACTTGCAAAACTGCCACTTTTTTCTTCACTCACAGGCAGGCTACGTTCACTCGGAGATCGAACGAGATGAAATTTTTTCAAGAGACTTAATTCCAAAAATATGAATGTTTTATTTGAAATATCTTTTACCAATCTTGTAATGTAAAAAGTGATGTTGGTGCAACATCGGTTCACTCCAGTAATAATGTCATGTTTGTTTGCTAACCAAGTTTAATATGAATAAAAAGTCGCATTCTTGTAAAATTTGTTTATTTTCTTTCAAAGACAAAGATATATAATATAAAATGCAATAACAGTCATTTTCAGGCTTCCTGATCACTCTTCCAATTAGTAATGGTTCGCTGTTTACAATCACACAATTCAAGTGCAATATGTCGTCAATTACATGTAGAAGGCTGCTTGGGACATGATCCAATATCTTACATATTTTTATTTGCTGAATAGCTTTTTTGACATGAATTCTAACTGCTGCAATGTTATAAGTCTCATCAACGTCGTTGGCCGAAAACTGTGGGTTGAAAGCAAGGGAAGGAATGAAAAGCGTAGCGCTTAAATTGTATAATTCTGATTCAATCTGAGGAAAACTTTTATCAGCCAAAACTTAATCTCGAGGTTTAATCAATGATAACAGTCCACTATCGTTTGTAATAAAGCTATCCGTAGCTTTTCCTCCATATGCTTTGAAAACCTTACAAACGTATCCATCTGAAATATCAACTGTTAAAAAGCTTTACAGTGAATCTACTCTTATAGTGTGAATACATCAAAACTTTTTGCTCAACCTTTGGTGGTGTAAATAAGAAAGATCAAGAGTCGATGTTTTTTCGATAACTTTTCATAGTACAATGGTTGTTCATTCTTCCCTAGTTCTATTAGGTTCAAAAATATGGTAAAATATTCAAGAAAAACTCTTGCAAGCTGTAACATCTGTTTATTCGTTGTGATATTTTCAAATCCATTGAATCCTACGTTACGTTACGTTAGCGGACGTTCATTCACAATTATTTTTTTCTTCACGTTCCATTCGTCTGAGGCAATAGGATCTGTTTGAAATAATTAGGGACTGAGTCGAAGATATCATTATATTATTAGTCCGATTAGAAGTTGAGATCAGGTTACGTGACATTTTCAACTTACCTTGCTCACAGGTGGTAGAAGCTTCTTGAAGTACGTTATGTGATGAAACCTATATTTCCTTGTATTCATTCTCTTCCGGTAATTCATCAAACCTTTCTGGAGATACCTTTTTTCTTTTAAACACTTTTGGATCTTTCTCCCCCGTACGAAATGATTGCTGCATATCCTTGTGTGATTAGTGGGTTTCCATAGTTTGTTATTCGAGTTTCTGTCAAGAATATAATGAGATAATATCACGTTTCATGTGTTCATATTTAAATGTGATTTCTATAATGTACACTTACCTCCATTGAACCGCGTCGATCCACTTATTTTTTCTTTCAATTGCAATTGTTATTTTGGACATTTTTTTTTATATTAATTTTATCAACGATCCCACGTGATGTTGATTCAAACGCACTGATATATATACTAATCACAGGATACGAGCACTATGGCAGCCATCGGTCGGCGCTTGTGCCCATTAGAAAGCTTGACTCGGACTATTGCGACGCCTGGCAGTCAGCCTTGGTACTACGTTATTTACCTAATTCACTGATATATATACGTCATCGAAGAATAGAAGCCCTATTCTCGATTTTCGCGTTCGCATAACCAAACGGTTACAAACGGTTCTCGAGTCAGCGCGAATAGGAAAAAATGGGAAGATGTTCGTCTTGCAAAAAAACGACAACAGAAAAAGGAATAACATTTCACAGGTAAGTGCGACAAAATAAATTCTTTGGAAGTTAGAATCGAATAATAGCTCTTGACAAGTTTATTAGATTCCCAGGAAATGAAATTGCACGGCAGAAATGGGTCCAGAATATGGGCAATCCAGAGTTGATACCAGCAAGAACAGCGGTTCTCCGTTCGAACCATTTCACCAGCGATTGCTTTGAGTACTGGTGGAATATGACAAGGCTGCGCAAGGGTAGCGTGCCCACAATTTTTACGCAAAATGCAATTGGGGTGCAGATACATTTTGACGAACGCCAGGCTTCTAACAAAAGTACACGTATTGCATACTTGCTCATTATCTGTTATGCACCGTTAACTGGAGCGTTCAAAATATATTAGTAACCAAATGTGTATCGTTGTGTTGTTCATACGTCGTTGATTATTTCAGATACGTAATTTTTTTTTATTGAAAACTGAATAAACTGATAATTAATGATTGCGCAGGATTAAAGATGGACGTATCAAATCTCACAACAAGTGCTTCGCCATCGATGCCAAACAGTGGCCTAAGCTCTGCTCCTGAGTCCAGTTTTGTAGAAGGAATACATCCCGTACCGAGTGAGTATGCACATTAAGTAGTTAAACCTTTATTTCATAAGCCATGTTTACAAATTTCATCCAAAGAATTTGTAATTTGTACGTTCAGGTCCGGAAATATCAATACCAAGTTGTGCTGTTTTAACGCCAAAGTCTTCTACCTGTCGGAAGCAACCAACACCAAAGACATCACGGCGGCGAGAGCTACTTAAACACGATCACCATTACGAAGACACTCCTCGAACAAGCCGAAAGAAATTTCACCTTATTAGGGAAAAATATGAAATGTCTCAAAAAAAGATCAAAGCTCTGAAAAGACAAGTCAGTAATCTTAAGACTACTGTATATTCCCTGAGAAAAGTGGTAAATACCTCATAAAGCATCGCACCATACGAGCGTCATGGAATAGGCGAACTACAGCAATACTGACAATGAAATGCCTCTGTAAAACGAGTCAACTATTTTTAGTTTGGTGGTGTATCCAAAAAGGCTACATTTAATATAAGCAATTGTTATGAGTAATCGATTCAGTTTCAGCAGCTGCCATTCGACGTTGGAACTAAATAAAAAATATTTTCTGTGACTTGTATCGTATTAATTATTGTAAACTCTTTTTTGGTTTTTCATTTGCTGGTCAGCATATGCATTTTACAAAACGCTTTTTGGCAGTATTACGACATATACCATGATAAACCCACAAACTGTGTTCCGTTTTAGTATTCAGATGTTCGGATTAATTTCGTATATGAACGATTCGTGGTTTCATACTACTGCGTCTTACGTGTAGTACCGCGGCTGACTGCCAGACAGCGTCCCAGCTTCTAATAGGTATACATCCATATGGCGGCGAGCTCGTATCCAGCGTTCAAGGTTCAAGCGTCATGAATGGCCACCATGTTCTGGGATGGTATTTCCCAGCGCTAATTTCAAGCTTCGTCACTCTATACCTCCTTGCTACGTCTGTGCCAACTCAATAGGATATTAGCTCAAAGCAAAATGCAACATACATTTCTTGACATAATAACGTATTATTTATCGATGCCGAACATCGCAACTTGTCAATAAGCCGTCAAGCAGACGTTAAGAGAATAGAGACGCCATATTGTTTCCGTATTGCCCGGAAAAAAGTAGCACTATTGACTCTAGTCGTTTTCTTCTTAAACATATAGACATTACTCGACATCGTTCAGCATCGACATCGACATTGTTCGACACGTCGTCTTTAGCGAGGGTTGTAGAGTGCACTTTTAGCTTACGTTGTTAATTCGGTGGTAGAATCGATGGTATGAATTGAAGCCCACAAGCTATCTATTTTGACAAATGCATCTACTTTATTAAGGCATTAGCTAGGCTAGGTCGTGGGTATTTATTAGCATTTAGGTGTCAGGATAGATAGGTTAGATAAGTTAGGTTGTCCTCTATCTCCAGAAATCTTAGGATTTCAAAGAAGGTTGCTTTGCACCCTATCCTCAAAGGCTGCATTTTTCGCTACAATCTGCTGCTTCAGATTACTGCTGCTATACGCGCGACACGTTGCTGCTATACGCACAACACACTGCTGCTTTACGCGCAAATACATTGAGATAGAGGACGTTAAAATAAACTTGCTTCCACGCATAACTGTTTTGCAGCAATGCAATATACGCAGCTACGAATTCTTTCCAAAAGGATGCTGGATATAATCAAGTCAGGTGACTGGTTGCACGATGATCATATGGATCATTTCGCATTGCTCGTAAAAAAATTCTCCGAATATGCGCCGCAAGAGACGTGGCGAGTACAAATGCCAGATACAATAAAACCTCTTTCAGAAACCGTCAAGCACGTGCAGATTCTGCACAGTGGCACGCACGGAGCGCAACACTGGATTTGTAGTTACTACGACACAAAATCGATATATATTTATGATTCTCTGAATTCGAAGGTGCTCCGCAAGGATCACGGTATATATTTGAGAGCGTTGTTTCCTTTTTATAACTTCGATCAGAATCCTGTACAATTTCCTACTGTTCAACGGCAACCTAATGGGTCTGATTGTGGAGTGTTTGCGATTGCGTTCGCAACTTCCCTCATACACGGGCAAAAACCGGAACAGATAACTTATCACGCATCTCTTATGCGATTACATTTGTTGAAACTGTTCCAACATAATATAATTCAACAATTTCCATGTAATATTCCAATAAATAGCAGTCCTACGGGAAGCGATATCTCTTGTCCCAAAGTTCAAATATCTCAAAATGAAAATTCACGAACACGAACGAAAACACATTGTGTCTCAATTCATAGTCAATCACCGAATGAGGATGATACGACTTTATCAGCACAAAAAATTCTTCCAGTATCTAAAGATATAGAAATTTGGACACCCGTCGGAAATCGAAAGCGTGCCGTTCGCTGTGCTCCTACTTTAGATGACACATCTAAAGATATTATAATCTCTGGTAGGTGGTTGACTGATTTGCATATGGACCATTTCATCCAGCTCGTAAAAGCGTATTCGCCATATTCACCCCAAGAAACACGGCTAGTGCAGATACCCGGCAGGATTAGGCCTGCGTCCGCAGGCGAAAAAAACGTGCAAATACTGCATAGTGCGACTGATACGGGAGAAGGTGGGCACTGGGTATGCAGTTATTTTGATGGTAAATCACTGTACATATATGACTCTTTGAATATGAAGACGCTCCACAAACACCATGAGATATACTTGAGAAATCTCTTTCCTTTTTATGAGTTTGAAGCCAAGCCTATCAAATTCCCTACGGTCCAACAACAACCTAACCTATCAGATTGTGGAGTATTTGCTATTGCTTTTGCTATATCGCTGATTAATGGGTACAAGCCAGAGCGTGAAACGTATAACGTCTCTTTAATGCGAATTCATTTACTGAAAATATTCGAAAGTAATACGTTAGAAATATTTCCATGTATTCGCAGGAAGCGAAATAATGGTTCAAAAAACAGTGTTGTTCTACCTAAACGTAAAGTATACCATGATTGCACCAAAGAAGAATCCATGGAACAAAGCTTTCGAAAGTCAATTTCAGGTCAGGTGGTTGCACAGTTTGATACCGTCGAACAGACAAAGACAGAGGCTGATTCAGAGTACGAAAATATACGTAATTCTAAAGATGAGTTGTTGCAATTGAATTGCAAAAATTATCGCACACTTTCAGACATATCTTCGTGCGAGTCATATGAAGCTGCGAGTAAAATACAAATAGATGATCAGTCCACTGATCGTTTGGTTAATTCAATTGATCGTAAAAAAAAATCGCACTGTTCGAATACGGATGTCGTATGCCTTAAGAAACCTAATCAACGTCTTTCCAAGGTTGAAAAGCACCGAGAACAAAACAGAAAGCATTATGATTTGAATCGTGAAATGGAGCGGGCTCGAAAACGAAAAGCTTATGTCTCGGATCTCGACAACCAGCGAAATAAAAGACGAAAATTTTATCATTCGGATGCCGAAAAGTATCTGGTTCCAAAAAACAAAAAGATATCTGATTGACATTAATAGTCAACGAACAAAACAACGTCAACATTATATGTCAAATTTCGAAAAGATGCGTGAGCAGAAACGTAAGCGGTATGCTGCCTGAGCAGAGAGAGAACGGGTGCGACAGCGAATAATTTATATACGCCGTCGCAATCTGCAAGTGCAGTTTAGTGAAGCTTATTACGAACGAACCGATAAAAACGATATTGCGAGACAGAAAATTGAAGCTGCTAGTAAAATACTCACGAAGTACCGACGCATTTGCGTGGCAAACACGATGGCATTAAGGCAATCGAAGGAAAAATATATAGCGAAAATTTTACCATACATAAGCGGGGTATGTGAAACAGAAAACAGATTGAAAGCCGAGTCTATCATAAAATGGTGCCTTCATGGAAGGGGCAACAACATCGTTATGATGAAAAAAACACTGCAGACAGTTAAAAATCTGGCAGAAGTTTTTTGTACGAAAGCTGACAAATGTTCCGATCAAAGTATCGAAGATAAATTAAGTGCCTTATTTGGTTCATCCAAACATATTGCTTCTGGCGAGTCCTTTTTTGCGGAAGCTGCCTACGGAAATGTTCAGTTGTCCGACGCCATTATAATGAACTCCGCAGGGCAAGCCACGAATATTTTACCATTGGTTGAGCACACAAAAAAAAACATGAAAGGCGTAAAAAAAAGTTGGCATTGCGATAGCATGTGTAGAACTACAGATGTTGATCAGTTGAACAGTTATATCAATTTTCTGCAAGTTATTTCGACGTGCACTGTGAAAAATTTTCATCAATTAATTAGTCAAATGAATTGTAGCGTAAAACACACAGATGACAAGTTAGGCCATTCACAAGTGTGTTATATGGCTGATGCAAGGTGTAAATCTATTTTTTTACCCGTGCAGATGTTCGCACCGCACTTCCCATCGGTCCGGTATGTACAGCGTTTAGTATGCAGAGTATTAAATTGTTATGAGAAAACACTTATCACAGATAAAGCTCTGAGCGACGGTGACCTAGAGAAATTGAAAGAAATTTCTGAATTTGCTAAAAAACAAGCCAATACTATCGCCAATAACGTTGAACACGAACTGAATCTGAATGAAGAAAATATAATATCCAAGTTTTTAATTGCGTTCAAGACATTAACAAAGCGATCCGTAGATACTCCAAGATTCGTATGTATATCATGTGAAAAACTTTGTTTTCAAAGACAGGTTTCGAATGTTCAGAATTTCAGGAAGCCCGTAATTACACCATTATGGACAGAATTAATGCGACACGTCTCAGTCCAGGGCAGCGATTACGATTACATTTGTAGTTATTGTCTTCCGAAGCTTCGTCAAAATGTTATGCCACCCAAGTGCATTTTGAACAAACTCGCTATCGAGTCGGTGCCGGAAGTTATATCTTGCTTGAATGATTACGAGCGAATTCTGATTCAAAGAGCTAAGGCATTTCAAACAGTTCAAGCGATGGGCACCGTGGCAAAATAGTACATTACGATACAAGTGCGCAAAGTAGGTGATTCCCGCACGAGCGGGGTTTGTCGCCCGAGCGAAGCGAGGGCGACAAAAAAGCGAGTGTGGGTACACCTACGCAGCGGACGAGTATCGTATACTATTTTTCCTATCAAGTTGCGCAAAGTTCGATCCCTATAATAATTATCATAAAAGGCTTTAATGTATAGGCCGACGAAGGGGGTCCAGGGGCGCAGGGGGCGAAGCCCCCGCCGGGGGGGTTGAGGGGGGCGGAGCCCCCCACACTATTAAAAAAATACTGATATAAATGCGTAAAAAAAGAATCAAACATTAAATATGAATATATATATATGTATACATACATGAATAAATAATTCATTCTGATTTTAACAAATTTTTATATTCCCATGAAAAAAACAATACTATTTTTCCTATCAAGTTGCGCAAAGTTCAACCCCTATATAATTATTATAGAAGGTTGTAATGTATAGAGCGGTAGCGTAAGGGCGCAGGGAAGGGGGGGTTCGGAGTAAAAGAAGGAAAATAAAAAACTATTATAAATTTATTAAATTTGAAAAAAAACTTCACTTTTATTTGTTATTTTAATTTTTGATTAATATTAGTCGGGACTTGACAATTGACAAATTTGAAAGGAACATTTTTCAATGATTCTAGTTCATTTGTAGCAACAGATATATTTTTATAGTTTGATTTTTCTCAAAAAAAGTAAGTTATAAAAAAAAGTCAATTGTAAAAAACAGTCATTATAAATGTATTAAATTAAAAAAAAAAATCACTGTTATTTTTTATTTCAAATTTTGATTAATATTAATCGTAACTTGACAATTAACAAATTTGAAAGGTACATTTTTTAATGACTCTAGTTCATTTCTAGCAACAGATATATTTTTATCTTTCATTGTTTCCTGGTTTGCCTGATTTTCTTCGATGTCGAGTATGTTTCTGCTATTTTCAAACGACATTTCAGGAATCTCAGGAATCGCTGTTACTGTAGGGATGTGAGTGCGTACAGAATTATTTTCTGACGGGTTTGGATACAACGTATTATCAAAACTTTGTGCTGTTTCATCTTCTGTTATAGACGCATCTATTATGTTTTCATCGAGTTTCAAACGCTTCGAACTCTTTGATGTTGAAGGTATTGCACCTTCAATGCGATAACCAATTGCCTTTTTGTTCGTAATGGAATCTTGAATGTATCCTTCGGCAACTGTGTTCGACTTCCAACCACCGTGTCTTTTCAAGACAGTTATATCTGCTCCCGCGTCAACTAATATTGTGGCAGATGATCTTCGAAACGTATGACCTGTATAGAGCTGAGGATTATTTAGTTCAAGATATTTTGCAATCTCTTGAGGTACACCTCCAATCTTATTTAGGCCAAGAGGCTGTAAAACACATTTTCCTGCTCTATACGTCAAAAAGAATCTGTTCGTTTTTGAATTCTTTGGACGTTTTTCCATGTACTTTTTAGCTATTTTATAAAATTCACCTACTACCGTAAATGTCCTCACAATTTTAGTTTTTGTTATTTGCAATGTTATGAACAAAAAAGAACTATGATCTTGCACGTCTTCCATACATAGATTAGTTAATTCTTCTCTCCGGCAAGCACCGGAAAGTCCTATAACTAGTATCGCCTATAAAAAGATGATTATAAGTTTTTGATATTTTTCTAATGATACAATAAAACAGTATAGCGATTAGTTGTGACACCATCAATTTCGAAGAATTTGAATGGTTTGATGAAAAAATTCATATTTAGACGAAGACTTCAGAGCTTGATTTTTTGGATTCACAACAAGTGTCTGTATACATAAATAAATATATATGTACGTATACGTACCTTCATTACAAGATACTCTGCATCTGGTGCTTCTTTGAGGAATTTTGACACGTCAGCTGTTGTGAATATGCTTGATTTTTTGGGTTGATATCCTGAACTGTTTTTCTTTAGAAATCCTAGCAATTGTGGATAAGTGCTAATATCGATACCATCATAAGCTTTCATTGTTGTTTTCAGCATGGAATATCTAGACCACAGCGTCGATGGAGCGTACTTAGTAGACATTTCATTAAAATAGACTAATAAAACAGATTCTGCGAATGATTTCGTATATTTTGTGCTGCGCCATTTTTTAAATTCATTATATACTATTGTATATTTTTGCTTTGAAATGTTTGGCAGCGAATTTAAAGTGATTTCTCTTGCTGCAGCAAGCATTTCAGGTGGCACATCCTTGGGCACATCTTCACTATCATTATCTGAATCACTTTGTAAACTATTCATTTTTATCAGCTCTCACTTTATAGGTGCTTTTTAACGAGCGTATGCGAAGCGACTGATAACTTTCGCGTTCTTGACCCGTATAAAGAAATGCAGAACGCAGGTTTCGACAGGTTTTGATAGGTTCACTAAAGAAGACAATAAGACAGCGGGATGTAAACAAAGCGGTGCTCGCACGAGACGCGTACCTATACGCCTCGATATCGCGCGTACACTCTTATATCGACGCCTGAGCGGAATAATAGCCTATCTCAGATTATGACTGAGCCTATGGAAACTAACTATTCTTATGGAAGTTTTGCCGGTGCATTTTGAAATAGGCTAGTTTCCAGTCACAATCTGAGATAGGCTATTATTCCGCTCAGGCGTCGATATATTCCCGCACGCTTACTTACAATTAGCTACATTCTCGCACGCTTAGCTACATTCTCGCACGCTTAACTATATTCCCGCACGCTTACTTACAATTAGCTACATTCTAGCACGCTTAGCTACATTCTAGCACGCTTAACTATATTCCCGCATGCTCTTCTTAGCGTGCGGGAAAGTGGTACTTTGCGAACGCAAATGCGTGCGCAAAATCGAACTTTGCGCACGATAGTAGGAAAAAAAATTTACCTCACAGAGAGATGGTGCGAAAGGTCAAGGGCAGAACGTTTCATTTACCCTTACCCATTGAAGAAACTTTGAAAAAAGTATGTCGAGAAACAGATCCGATCAATTTGGACCATGAATTTTACATTATGGTTCGCGGTATCCCAACCAAATCAAAATTGGTATGGGAGCAATTGGTCGATATGAAGAAAGTATGGGAAGCATTAGTCTGGCTCAAAACAAATAATCCCCAATATTCGAAAATCGAGATGCCAGCATCAGCCGACCTTTTGCTAGATCATATGAAAGACGTTGAATTTCAAGTGGATAATAAGCAAGTAACTGCTGCTGAGGATGAGGATGAGGATGAGGATGATCCCTTACCGCAACAAACCGAGGCACACGGTGGAATTGAAACTGACGAATATGCAGCATTATTGACTCAAGCTTCGGAATCGGACGCGATGTACGAAAAGTTTACCATTTATCCAATGCATGAAAAGAAAATTAATGCAACGGCGACAGACCTTTATCAGATGTTGAAAATTCACGACGTGCCGTTAGACAGCCGTGAAAAAACATTGGATTTGCAATGCTTTCCGCACTTGTATCCTTACGGTTGCAACGGACAGCATGAAGATAGACCAAAACACCTTACTCATTCCGAATTCATCAAATCGAGACTAATGTCGAAGCATCCTCAATTCAGGATGGATCAGCAATACCTTTTCTATTTACTGAACGATGCCAATAATAGACAATTAAACGCTGGTATTTATTACAAACTAAATATCGTTAATCCTAGAGACCGATTTACTGCAGCAAGTTATTTGAGTAAACTTTCCAAAGAAGAATTAGAAGGAAATTTAAATGCCATATTTGCACGATTGCGAAATACGGAGCAATTTTGGGGTCGGCCAAGAAATGACGTATCCTGTATGATACATAATTATGGACCGGCGACATGGTTCCTTACATTAAGTCCAAGCGAATGGTTATGGTCAGACATGACAGAATATTTACGCGAAGTTGGAGGGCCCTCCGCTGCAAAAATGTCTCCTAGTGAGTTGGTTGCCACTGACCCGGTTTCCGCATCCAGGTTTATCGACAATAAGTTCAGAGCTATGCTCGATTTCATATGTTCTCCGGATAATCCCATCGGTGAAGTTACGCATTACTTTTGGAGACGAGAATACCAAGGTAGAGGAACGCAACATTTCCATTTAATGATATTGATCAAGGACGCTCCGATTCTTGGAATATCTTCCAACGAAGAGGTAGCAAACTTCGTTCTGAAATATGTAACTTGCAGAATGCCATCCCAAAATGTTTCACCGAACTTGTATCGGCGTGTTAATACACATCAACGGCATAGCCATAATTCTTATTGTTTGCGAAGTAAAGCAAAAAAAAGTGGCAGATCTACTAGAGTGTGTCGTTTTGGGTTCTCTCGTCCGATTACAAATAGTTTTATTATGCGAGACGTGGCTGTTTCAATTGCCGGTAGGCGGACACTGAAATCGAAAAGCAGATTGTACGACTTGCCTCGCTCCGACAAGGAAGCAAATATTAACGATTATAACCCAGTGATTCTCACGGCCTGGGAAGGAAATATGGACATTCAGTTCATTGGTGAAAAGTCTACGCTTCTAAATCGGTATGTTACAAAATACGTTGCCAAACCTGAAAAAAGTAATACAGATACGATATTTAAAGAGATAAATTCCACGAAATCTCTTTGTAGTCGTCTATGGAATGTTGGTCTGCGCATGTTGAATCATAGAGAATGCGGAGCTCTTGAAGCCGCGGATACTCTATTAGGGATTTCTTTGTACGGCACAGATCCAGAAACTACCATTAAGTGGATAGACGTTAGAATGATCAGAAATCGAAAAGTAAAGACCCGTAAGGAAATTGAAGTCTTGGACGCCAATTCTACTGAAATCTTTTACCATTCGCTAATCGATACGCACTATCCTGCAAGGCCGAAAGAATTGGAATCTACCAATCTTTTCGATTTTGTACAATGGTACGATGCAACCAAAGTCGAACCCAAAGGTCTAAATATTGAATATTATCAGATAGGCAAGTCGTTCTACTTGAAAAGGCGTAAACGTCCATGTCTTGTAAATCATTACAAAAATAACCCAAATATTCAACCGGAATGCTATTTCTACGCTTTGTTGTTACTCTTCCAACCATGGAGAGATGTAGACTATATAAATAATTTACCTAACGACACAGTCTGTCTACTTCCCACGTGTCGCATGTGTGATGTTCTCAATGACGCCATGTTGAGCGAAATTCAGACCGACGACATACAGTTATGAGCTCATGATACGGTTGATTGTCCACCGTACTTCAAAAAAAAGGTGCAGAAAATGTTGAACACAGATGACGAAGATAGTTCTCGAACTGCAGATTTAGCGAGAACGATTATCGTAAAAATTGGTTCAAAAATAATGATCAGACGAAACATTGACGTTACGTTAGGTCTCGTGAACGGCACCATTGGTAGAATTTCGGCAGTATCCCGAGCTGCCGATACTGGTGACGTAGAAACTGTGCAAATTCTCTTAGCAACAGGTATCTCACACGTTTTGGAGCGCGTAGATGTAAAATTTGAGGTAATGGAAGGCGCTTTTGATATCCGAAGACAATTTCCTATTTGCCTTAGTTACGGTATTACAATTCATAAAAGTCAGGGCTTAAGTTTGAATAATGCCGTAATTGATGCCGGTAACTCTATATTTGCTTGTGGTCAAGCGTACGTTGCTCTTTCGCGAGTAACTTCTCTAGAAGGGCTGCATTTAATCAACTACGACCCTCATTCCGTATTAGCGGATGGAGCAGCCATCTTGGAGTACAATAGATTGAGGAAATCGTATCGGCCAGATCTTAAGCCGATGCCTCTCACGTCGGTGAGAGCACAAAAAATAGCTGACTGTAAATGGTCGATTCCAAGAGAAGTTGTGGCATGTCAGGTACCAACTGAAGAGAAAACTGCTGTCAATTCGTGGCGAATAAAAAGCTTTCAAAACGCGGATCATGTTTCTTGTTACGCTAACGCAACTGTTCAATGTTTGTTTCACTGTCAAACATTCAGGGAACATTTATTACGTCGAAATCAGTCAGATGATGTTTTAAAGATGATGATTGATAGTTACGTTAATTCAGAAGCCCCGGCAAATGTATTTCCAGCTAGGAAACTTGCGGGTGAACAGTTCATGGTGAATGAGCAGCAAGATGCGTCAGAATTTTTAACTGGTCTACTTTCTCATTGGGATAACTTGAGCACGATTGTTGAACACCAATTGTTAGTACGACTACGCTGTAAAGATTGTGGCTATACTAATACCTCAGTCGAACGCAGTAACATATTGGTGCTCACACTGCCTGAACCTAGCAACAAACCACCAACCTTGTCGGATATAATTAATTATAACCTGTCGCATTGGAAAATGGTTGAAGGGTCGTGCTGTACATGTAAGTCCGGGAAAATGTGGGTGAAAACCGACATATCGTCGTCACACAGCTGTTTAATTATTCAGCTTATGCTATTTTCGGTAGACAACGGAGAAGTTCTGAAAATAAATGATTACAAGATAAAGGCAGTGCCCACTGAAAAAATTGTGATCTGCACGAAAGTTTATAGGGTTGACAGTGCAATATTCCACCATGGCCGCAACATAACAGAAGGACACTACACAAGTATGTTGCGCCAAGGGACTTCTGCCTGGATGAATGCTAATGACGTGAACATTAGAAAACAAATCTGGCCCAGAAATGCTAAAGACGCGTACATATTCTTCCTGCGACAGATCTAAACGTAGTGCCAAATTTATAAGATAGTGCCAGATTTATAAGATAAATATCCAGGTGGAACGATCCTGAAAACCAAACAAAGGGTTGTAACGAAAATGCAACTATATCCCCTGCATGGCAGTAACTGTGCCATTGCCGGTCCCAAGCCCGGATGAGAAAGGAGGAGGGCTGCATGCAGGGTTTATAGTTGCAGAAATGAAGGCGACAGACTTAGTAGGCGCTATACTCAAAATAAATAAGCCGTTTTTAACGATTCTATTTTTCATAATATTCATCTAATTGTAAAACGCGCAGGACATACATATACCTGCGATCGTTACAGAATTGAATATTTTGATGTGTTGTTGAATTAATCAGATTATTCAAATATCGAAAATGACTTGCGATAGACGAGGTTTGAGAAACGTCAATCAAAAGTACAACTTAGCCTTCATTATTGCGGTAGTACCGCCCGGTTGACATTCCGATATTACCGCAGCACTTACAATCAGGTTCAGAAAATTTCGGAATGTGGCGTTATCTATCAGATGACGTACGGCCGATGTTTATAAACATTTGTGTTTGGAAAGTGCATTCTAATTGGGAAGAATAACGAACAAGATAGTCCGTAAAAAGACGACGTAGAAAAGAAGTTGTATAAATAGTGGCTTTGTATCTACTGTTATTATGTAAGTATATTTTAACACATTTCACTATCCTGTAAATCACACTCGTTAAGTTGTACTAATATTATGATTTCTACTCTGTACCATATTACTTTTCAGAAATGATGCTTTATCTATTGGTGCAATGACAGTTGCTATTTGTTACTTTGAGAGGTCATTGATTGAGTCAAAGGAAGGAAATTTCAGCAAAAGATGAGATTGAAGTATCATTTCCCTTGTAGTTATTGCAAAGTTCTGCGGTTCAAAGATCCTGGTCAGAAATTATGTAGATGACATGACTTTGTATCTTGATGTCAACTCTGAGATTCTTCAGGTGAGTTCTTGTGCATATATAGCTATAGTTATGAGTCTCAAATATGTTATGTATGTATATTTGTCATTCAGATTAAAGTGCGAGACCTTCGGTTCATCTGCTGAATTGCTGGTATCTGTTATGGAGCAAGAAGCAGTGTCGACGAGCAGAAATATTCTAAGTACAAGCCAACCGGTGAACAGAAAGTCGTTGAGACAACAAAAGAAAGTTTCAGTAAAGATGAAAACGAAATATCATTTTTGTTTGAAACCAAGACCCACCGTCAAGAATTCTGCAGAAGTTGTGGCTATGTATTTTAATGTCAAGATCAAAAGCCTTTGGGTGAGTTCTTGTATGGAGTACATTGATTAATATAGTTAATATAAATGTAGTCATGTTTCTCAAATGTGTTATGTATCAATATATTTATAATATATTTGTCATTTAGTTCAATACGCGAGACCTTCGGTTCATTCGATGCAAGTTGTGGTATCTGTTATGGAGCAAGAAGGAGTGTCGACGGGAAAAAATATTTCAAGTACGAGCCAACCAGTGAACGGAAAGTCATTGAGACAATGAAAGAAAGATTCAGCAAAGATGAGAATGAAGAATCATTTTTGATTGAAATCAAGACCTAACATCAAGAATTATGCAGACGCTATAGCTATGTATTCTAATGCTATCAATAAGTTCAAAAGTCTCTCTCGGTGAGTTCTTGTACAGAGTACACTAATATATGGCTATAGTTATGTTTCCCAAATATGTTATGTATCGTACAATATTTGACGTTTAGATTAATACGTGAGACTTTTGGTTCATCTGCTGCAAGTGGTGGTATCTGTTATGGAGCAAGAAGGAGTGTCGACGGGCAGAAATATTTCAAGCACGAGCCAACCAGTGAACGGAAAGTCATTGAGACAACGAAAAAAAGTTTCAGCAAAGATGTGATTGAAGTATCATTTTCGTTTGAATCAGAGGCCCAACGTCAAGAAATATCTAGACGCTATAGCTATGTATTCTAATGCTATCAATGAGTTAAACAGTCTCTCTTGGTGAGTTCTTGTACCGAGTACACTAAAATATGGCTATAGTTATGTTCCCCAAATATGTTATGTATCGTTCGATATTTGACGTTTAGATCAATACCTGAGACCTTTGGTTCATCTGCTGCGAGTGGTGGTATCTGTTATCGAGTAAGAAAGAGTATTAACGGGAAAAAGTACTTGAGTTACAAGCCAAATGGTGAGCAGAGAGTCATTGAGACAACGAAAGAAAGTTGGGCGGGGTAAGGGTTTTCACTTTCGAAAGATCGATTTTTTTTTTGTTTTATCTTATTGTTTAACATTTCAAGAATATGTCCTCAAAATTTTTATCCGATCTAAGCAATATTCTTGAAGTTATTGTATAGTTAGTCTCGGGGCCTTTAACGCTCTAACTCTAACAGCTACGGGCGGTTGGGATTGCAGTGGAGCTGTCGAGCAGGTATACAGGTTATTCATTGCTATTGTCCTGATCCCATATCCAGTTTTAGGAATATTCCATTTAGTAAAGGCAGGTAACTAAAACCATATAGATATATTTTATATTTGTATGTATAGTATACACTACATTATTTTAAAAGAAGAAACGAGCTTCAGTTAGTGGTTAGACGTTCGACCGTGCGCTTGTAATTTTATTTTTTCAAAAAATTTCCTGAGCAAAAATGCCGAGAGTAAGTAAAATTTCGCGAGAAGACCGTCAAAGTGGAAGGACCTATTTGTGTCGGTCAAAAAAAAGATCAAACCCGAATAAAAAAATAAAAGATGAGGCTACCACCAAAAGTGCTTCGTCGAAGAAAATAAAACTAAATACGAGTGCTAGTGTACCGGAAGATGTTGAAAAACATTTTAGAATCATAGATTTTTTGCTTGTGTTTTCTACCATCGCAAGTTTAGTAAAATGTGCTCAGTGTGATGGTTCAATTGAATTCAAGAGCTGTAAAAAAGAAGGACTTGGCTTCCAAATCCAAGTCAAATGTACAAATTGTGATCCACGCTTTATACCGTCGAGTGAGAAAACTGGTCATCGCTATGAAATCAACACTCGTTTTGCCTTTGTAATGCGTACATTAGGTTTGGGTTTAGCAGGCTGCAATAAATTTTGCGGGCTCATGGACATAGCAAGTAGTTTTCTATCAAAACCATCATATTTGGATCTCATGAAATCTATTTGCTGCAGCATCGAAACGACTGCTGAGAAATTTCTTGTCTCCGCCGCAGACGAAGAAAAACAGCTAACACGTGCAAATTCGGAGTCAGACACTTTGACCGTTTCTGGTGACGGCACGTGGCAGAAGCAAGGCTTTAGCTCTTCCTTTGGCGTCACTTCCTTGATTGGATATTGGTCTGGAAAAGTTATCGATATTTTCATAAGTAGTTTGCACTGCCAGGCTTGCAAATTATGGAGAAATCAATTAGATACTGATGAATTTACAGATTGGTACGAAGAACATGTTGAAAAAGATGAATGCCAAGCAAATCACACCGGACCATCGGGTAACATGGAAGTAAATGCTGTCATCGAACTGTTTCGCCGATCAGAAGAAAAATACGGAGCGAAAATCAGCAACTATATTGGAGACGGAGATAGTAAAACTTACGGCAATTTAGTAAAAGCTAAACCTTATGGTGAAAATTTTATTATAAATAAAAAAAAATGTGTAGGTCACGTGCAAAAAAGAATGGGTAAAGGTCTACGTGATCTAGTAAATAAAACTCTAGAAAATAAAGTTGTAAAAACCGGAAAAAATGCTGGTAAAACAAGACAAAGTAAATTACTCGGTGGCAAAGGAAAGCTCACTGGAAAAGTCATTGATAATTTGAGTCGATACTACCGAGCAGCAATCAGACATAATTGTGATTCTTTAGAAGGAATGAAAAATGCTATCTGGGCAACGTTCTACCACCAGCAGTCAACAGACGATAACCCTCAACACCATAAGTGCATGAGCGGTGAGAACTCGTGGTGTTCATATCAAAAAGCTTTGGCCACAACAGGAGTGGAAAATTTCAGTCATGACTACACTCCACTCCCACAAGATGTCATAGAAGCGATCAAACCGATTTATGAAGATTTGAGTAAAGACGAACTTCTAGAAAGGTGTCTTGGAGGTTTTACTCAAAATGCCAACGAAAGTTTGAACCAGCTGATTTGGAGAATTGCACCGAAAAAATTATCTGGCAGCAGACAAATTGTTGAATTTGCATCTTATGTAGCTGCATGCACATTCAATGAAGGTGCTGGTGCTCTTCTAACTTTCTTGTCTGACATGGACATCAGTGTCGGCCCAAGCGCTCACGAGTATGCATCATCTACGGACAGCAATCGTATTGATAGGGCTGAGTTCCAAGCTGTGCAGCAGAGCAAAGAAGCCAGAATAAAACGAAGACTTGAAAAAAAACAGGCTGAAGACATCGACAATGCTGAAGGATGTGTGCTGTATGGAGCTGGAATTGATGATTCTGTGTAAGTTTGAAAAAAAAAAATGTTCTCCACTTTTTTGCTTCATAAACTTTAAACGCGTTTTTCTCAAAACTACTTTTTCAAAGTCCGTGTTCACTGCCATTTGAAAACTACTCGACCGATTAATTTCAAATTTTGTACACATTTTCTTCATATAAAATACCTCCCCCCTACGTTTAGTAAAATTTTTTTTTTTAACATTAAGGGTGTTTGCCACCCACAAAATGGCGGAAATTTTAGTCGAAAATAACGGTTCACACTTTAGATGGCCGCCCAAAATCTTTAAATTGAAAAAAAAATAATCAGAGAACGTTGGGGGGAAGATTTGTTTATAATTTGACTAAATTTTTATCGTTTCTCATTTTCAGATAATTTTCGGCCGAGTTACAGTGAACACCGCAAATTGTTTTTTTTTTCAAGACGTCCTGGGGGAAGCTCTGTCACGGGTTAATGGTTCAATATTTTTGGATGAAAAATTTACAGAACATAGTCAAAACTATGCTCAATAATGTATGGAAGGTTTGAATAAAATTGCTCAATCCATATTTGAGAAAAAAAATCGCAAAAAAGTGTTTTTTTTTACGCTGAAACCCTTACCCCTCCCTTGCAAAGATGTGATTGAAGTATCATTTTCGTTTGAATCAGAGGCCCAACGTCAAGAAATATCTAGACGCTATAGCTATGTATTCTAATGCTATCAATGAGTTAAACAGTCTCTCTTGGTGAGTTCTTGTACAGAGTACACTAACATAGCTTTAGTTATGTTTCCCAAATATATTATGTATCGTTCAATATTTCACGTTTAGATCAATACGTGAGACCTTTGGTTCATCTGCTGCAAGTGGTGGTACCTGTTATCGAGTAAGAAAAAGTATCAACGCGTAGAAATACTATAACTGTGAGCCAGCCATATACATATAACTATCAACCAAAGGTGTACCAGAACTTTGACCTTTGTCAAGCTGTTTTGTCATAACTTTATTGTAATTATTCATTTTCATCAATTACAATATGGTTTTACTCAAAAATGATAGTGTCTGTATTAAAGAATAAAAGTCAATTACATTGAGTCATCGCGTGTTTCGATATATTTTACCATACTTACTCCTATGCATTCCTATAATTGAAAAAAAAAAAACTATCGTTCAAAAAGTAGTGAAATCCCATAAAAAGCACCTCAGGTGCAAAAAACATCGCCAAGTACATTATAATTGTTCCAAATTAATATCCATCAAAAAGTCGTTCCTCGAGATATACATATAACCGTGAAATTAAATTCTCCGGACAAAAAGGATTCAAATCAATCGTTGTGCCAAGTACAGTAGTCTTACTAATCTGGAATAAACACGCACAACAAACCAAATTATCAATTCAAAGAATATAAAAATTCAAAAAAAAAAATTAAATCAAATAAAAAAATAAAATAAAAAATTGGAGGTAGTGAGACTTGGCGGGCTTTTTAGAAAGAAAATCCAGAATTCTTGCATGGCAATATAACGTTAGCCCGCCAAGGACCACGTACTCCAATTTTTTATTTTATTTTTTTATTTGATTTAATTTTTTTTTTGAATTTTTATATTCTTTGAATTGATAATTTGGTTTGTTGTGCGTGTTTATTCCAGATTAGTGAGACTACTGTACTTGGCACAACGATTGATTTGAATCCTTTTTGTCCGGAGAATTTAATTTCACGGTTATATGTATATCTCGAGGAACGACTTTTTGATAGATATTAATTTGGAACAATTATAATGTACTTGGTGATGTTTTTTGCACCTGAGGTGCTTTTTATGGGATGCTATATACTTTCAGGCCCCTCATTTATATCAGCGCGTTACAACCGTCGAAGATATTCAGATTTTGTATGGAGGTGGAATAGGATCTAACGTAATCGGACATTGGACCTGTGTGTATTACGATGGATCAGTAGTACATGTGTACGATTCATTAAATAAGCAATTATCACCAGAACATCATGTGATATTAAATAGGCTTTCTTCCAGATATCGTGTAAAATACGAAAATACTCCGATACAACCCGACAGAGTATCTTGTGGAATTTACGCCGTTGCTATTGCAACGTCGCTTGCGTTGAAGAGAGATCCAAGTAAAGAACAATATTTTGTAGATGATAATGGACTCACGAGATCTACGTACACACTCAGACGTCATTTGCTAAGAGCCTTGGAGCAACAAACATTGACACCTTTTCCAACGAAAAGTAACGAGACATTGACCGTGAACAATCGGAGCAAGGTAAGAAGTAGTGAAAAAGCAAATTGGTGGGCCGCTTACAAAGACGAGCTAAACCAGAAAAGGCGTGCCAATTATGCTGCGGATTCGATGATCAAATGTAAAAAGGAGGAACAAAACTATGCCGCTAAACCGGAAGCGAAGAAAACTCACGAAAGAGCTAAATATTCTGCTGATCCCGAGGCAGAGAAAACGCACGAGAGAGAGAGGTACAGGAGTTACCCTGACATAAAGAAGACTCAGGTGAGAAGAAAGTATTTTCTCGACCCCAATAGAAAAAAACTTATGAATAGTAAGTATTATCACGCAAACAGGGAAATAGAATTAAAAATTAACAAATTGAAAGCATCGAATACAATCTCGAAAAAATATAGACGCATAGAAAAACAACGAAACAGTATCGGATTATTGTTAGGATCGTTAGAAAAATCTATCGTTACATTGACTTTCAAAATTGATCCAACGTCAACTGCGCAGGCTAGAATAGAGGCTGAGAAGATCGTGAAGTGGTGCATGAGTGTTAGAGGGGGCTTTGTTTCAAACTTGAAAAAATTGATAGCCAATTCAAAGCGAAATGCTGAACTGTGTCTGATACGTGCAACAGAATCCTCAAAAACATTGGATAAAGTTGCAGCACTGTGCGGTGATTTAAAATATACAGGCTCGTCCGAATGTTATTTTGCAGGTACTGCGTATAACATACGAGCAGATTTTCATAGGCCACTTGAGATTACTACGACCGGGCAAGTAGCTAATCTTTTACCGGTGTATGCTAGTCGGCATGTTGAGAAGTCATGAGGTTGCGATTCCCTGTTGTGTGCGAAGCCCGATTTATATATCATTGATAGACTCGAATATTTATTAAAAGTCTTCAGTTGCATCAACCTTGGTAATGTGAGAAAGATTATCAAGGAAATGAATACCTGTACAAACAATAACGATACAGAATTAAAACTTGGACATTCAGAAGCTTGTTATGCTAATCCAGCCACTTGTAAATCAAAGCTACTTCCGCTGCAGATTTTGAGCGCTTATTATCCACGTGTTAGATATTTTATTCGACAGGCATATGAGATCAATAAATTCGTCGGAAAAATTAACGCCATTGATCATGCTTTAGGTCGAGGTGATTTAGCTAAAAAGTATCAACCGGGTAGTATTGAGGGGTTATGCTTAGATGAGGATGTAATAACAGCGCGATTCGAGAATGCATTCGAAGCCCTTGCCAAACGTTCCATGGATACGCCAAGGTTAGCTTGTGTATCCTGTGATAGACTATGTTTTCCGAGGGATGTCGTGCAAATTGATGAATTATGGAAGCCGATAAGGGGGGTTTACTGGTCGGAGCTACAAGCTCACCTCAATAAAACAGGATGTCTTTCTGAATTCCTTTGCAGTTATTGCGCGGATAAGTTTAGAAAGGGTAATTTGCCGGCGACTTGTGTCCTCAATGGGCTAGCCGTAAGGAGAAGACCGGTCGTTATATCATCGATGAATGAATATGAGAAAATCCTGATTCAGAGAGCCAAGGCGTTTCAGACAGTTCAGAGAATGGGAACTGTGATGAAAAAGAACATACCTTATACGCATAAAGTACAAAAAGTTAAAGGTAGAACGTTTCACTTACCGCTACCATTAGAGGAGACATTGAAAAAATTGTCATCGGCGACAGATGCGATAAATCTTAATCACGAATTATTCATATTGGTTTGTGGTATTCCCAACAAGGCAAGGGTCGTATGGAGTAAGTTAATAGATGTAAAGAAGGTTCACGATGCACTTATATGGCTAAAAAATAATAATTCGTTTTACAAAGAGATTAAACTTCCAGTGGAACATGAGTCATTACTCGAGTCATTGACAGAAACTGAAAATGTAGAAATTCAGATTGAAACGGAGGAAGAACGATGCGAAGGCAAGGTAGATGCGCAGTTGGAATGTGATAACAATGAGTCTCCCGACTAGAAATTGTAGTGAGGAATTCCGAAGAATTAGTGAGGGGCAAGTTTGGCTTGCCTAATTTAGGCAAGCCTAGTGTGCGCCTTATTAGATCCACGGTAGGCAAAACGAAGATTGGCTTGCCAGATTTGAGTGTAATTTGGGGCATTTATGGCAAGCCGAACTTCGGCAAACCTTTGGGATACCTAACTAGTACGAAGTAACGGTAACCAAAGGTTTGCCGAAGTTTGGCTTGCCATAGATGTCCCTAGTTACATCCATATTTGGCAATCCGAACTTCAATATGGGCTATTCCACGTGAACCGGATCAGTCACCTCTCAGATATTTTTTTAATTTTGCATGTCGATTGTCCATGGGGAGTTAGATTTTTGTGCCAAAGGATTTTTGAATTAGTGCAAATTTCGATTTATTATTAACAATCGAAAAATTGAGCAGCGTTTTCTTTGAAAAATCATAACTTCGTCAAAAATGATGTTAGATTCGATTTCTTTGATGGAGTTTACGCGGATTGTACCACAGATTTAGGAAAAAAATAGATGGTTTCAAAAAAGTTTATTTATCATTTGTTTATTTAATCATTAATTTTTAAATGATTTTTAAAACACTGATCGATAGCACCAAAAAAATAAAAAAAAATGCTGACATATACTTTGAACTATACTACAGCCTATGAATTAATTTCAGAAATGCGTTCGGCTTCATTTTCGAGTAAAAAATTATCAAAGTTGGCGGCGCGCGTCAAATCGAACTCGTCGCCGCCCGGCGCGTAATGGCGCGCGTCAAACTACCGAAAGACGCTACTCGGTGGACGCTCAGCGGCGGCATTCGCGAGTCATTTTCACAATGATGGACACCATGTAAAAATCTGAAAAGAATACCATAGCTTTCCCATGACTCTCCCAAGCGATAGAGTCAAGTTCCAGGAATGCGTTCCTTTTCGTTTTCGAGATATTGCAAATAATAGCACGTCTCACGCATGACTTACGGGATCAATCCAAATCAGGTACATAATGGTTTGATTTGCTACCTAAGAAATGTAGAAATTAATCCATTTCAGCAAATTAATCCATTATTTCTTTTGTTCAAAGGAAGAAATTATGCTATTTCAGCAAATTAATCCATTACGCACCTGATTTGGATTAATCCCGTAAGTCATGCATGAGACGTGCTATTAGTTGCAATATCTCGGAAACGAAAAGGAGCACATTCCTGGAACTTGACTCTATCGCTTGGGAGAGTCATGGGAAAGCTATGGTATTTTCTTCAGATTTTTACATGGTGTCCATCATTGTGAAAATGACTCGCGAATGCCGCCGCTGAGCGTCCACCGAGTAGCGTCTTTCGGTAGTTTGACGCGCGCCATTACGCGCCGGGCGGCGACGAGTTCGATTTGACGCGCGCCGCCAACTTTGATAATTTTTTGCTCGAAAACGAAGCCGAACGCATTTCTGAAATTAATTCACAGGCTGTAGTATAGTTCAAAGTATATGTCAGCATTTTTTTTTATTTTTTTGGTGCTATCGATCAGTGTTTTAAAAATCATTTAAAAATTAATGATTAAATAAACAAATGATAAATAAACTTTTTTGAAACCATCTATTTTTTTCCTAAATCTGTGGTACAATCCGCGTAAACTCCATCAAAGAAATCGAATCTAACATCATTTTTGACGAAGTTATGATTTTTCAAAGAAAACGCTGCTCAATTTTTCGATTGTTAATAATAAATCGAAATTTGCACTAATTCAAAAATCCTTTGGCATAAAAATCTAACTCCCCATGGACAATCGACATGCAAAATTAAAAAAATATCTGAGAGGTGACTGATCCGGTTCACGTGGAATGGCCCATATACATTCGGTTTTCGTAATTTCCTACTAGTCAGGCAGTCCAGACGTTTGCCGAAGTTTGGTTTGCCAAACTGAAAAGTAACTAGGGACATTTATACTCTACATATCACAAATCAACATCATTCTTTCCGTAAACGACGAGGCGAATTCAACTCTCTATCACACGTTCATTTCATTTTTTTGAGTTTAAATTTTTTGTGTGCATACCTTTAATATTTATTTAATCTACTTGTAATATTACTGCTGGGCAATTTCTATTCTATTTCTAGTATTTCTATTTGTACCTAACCTAACCTGATTTAACAAGAACCCGAGTTAGATCAGCTAATTCGAAATCATTAATTAATTATTTTTTTCTCTTTTAAATCTTGATTTCAGTTTCCTTTTTTTTGAATTTTTGATATAATTACTTTTTGAAATATGTACCAGACCCTACTGACACATGACAGCCGATGACGTCACCGACTCTTTAGGTTCACACGACGTGAGGGGCTCGAGGCTTTGAATAAACCTTGCTAATTTCTCTCTCTTGTCTCGCACGTCTCTTTATTCCATCGTCTAATCTCTGAACAGGTCAACAGGGGTACACGCCCCCACACACCCCAGATACGAACAGTTCAGTATGCATTGCTACCGTTTCAATCTACGGGAAGCGCAGTCTTGTTGAAGTGCAGCAAACGTACGCACGCACCTATCACTGGGACCCCACGCGGACCCGTGGATATATTTGCATCCACGCCGCAGCCACTACCTCTTGGGCCTAGGCTTCCAGGATCCCAGAAAGCGTCAACGCACAACTGACCACTTCAACCCGCTCTTCCCCGATCTTTCAGATCTGCCCATTTTTGTAGCAGGGGCCAATCATTTGAATTATTTATTCAATTCGACAGATGTAGGTTATGCTTAAAACGTTGGAATCTCAACGCGGTCACATGGGCACTTCGGTACCCACGCCGCAGAGAACCCGACGCCTTTGTTTCTACGATCGTGAATCTATTCTGATCCCTCCGTGTCTATATCTCCTATTATCCTTTTTTTTATTCTCGCTATTCTACTCCGTGTGCCAATCGCACACCTTACGTCTTACCGTTGTAACCGCTGGCGTTCGACTAGCCGAGTCGACTCTCCCGCTATGGTACCGAGAGCGGTGTTTTTCGTTATCACATACCCCCTTCCCATCTCCAGCTTCGTCCGCCGAATGACAGGTAGAGAAAGAGAACAATGGGTGACTCACCGGTTACTATCACTTTCACAAGCATAGGCCGGTCCACTTCAACTCAAACATTCTTCTCTTTATTTCTTTTTTTTTTTTGAAAAACGAACTAAACATAATTTTTCTTTATAACAAACCCTTTTTTTATCATTCAGTTGGCGACAAAATATCTATATTACGTTCCATTTTGAATTTAAAAAATGATATTAATAACGTGACAATAATGATAATGATAATAATAATAATATCACCTTTATTAATTAGCGTGTAACTTTTGTCATCGCATTGTTCTTGGATAATACATATATTTTCTATCATGAAACTTCAAGATTTTTTTTGTAATGGTTGAACTACTAAGCCTAATTTGGACTATATTGACTTCATTATTACCATGTAATTTGGATTCCAAATTGCTACCTAAGCCAAAAACCAAGTTTAGATCGTATTGGTTTCAGGGTGCCACCCGCAAGTATGGATTCCAAAGTACTACCTAATCAGGAAACCAAGTTTGGGACACCTCTGGTTTAAGATCCTTCCAGCAAGTATGGATTCCAAAGTACTACCTAATCAGGAAACCAAGTTTGGGACACCTCTGGTTTAAGATCTTTCCAGCAAGTATGGATTCCAAACTACTACCTAATCGGGAAACCAAGTTTGGGACACCTTTGGTTTAGGATTCTTCCAGCAAGTGTGGCATCCGAACTGCCGCCTAATCTGGAAGCCAAGTTTGGCAGGGCCCCGCAACTGCGTTACTTCCCAAACATCGGCCTGATTTGGATTCCTCACTTGCCGCAAGGTTGACATTCGGCATGCCTCATTCGGGCCAAACTACCGCCTCACTGAAATTTCTAGTCGGGCTGCTGTACAATCAGCTGTGTTGACCCGAATTGTAGATTCTGAGGCATATTGCGAACAATATACGATTTATTCTATACACGAAGGTAGAGGAAATGAAACTTCTTCAGCTCTGTATCAATTACTCAGTGTTAAAGAGGCGCCTCTGAGCGATTGTGACAAAAGTTTAGATGTTATGTGCTTTCCGGATTTATATCCCTATGGAATCAATGGTCAGCATCAAATCCGAACTGTACATTTGAAAGATTGCGACTTCATCAAATGTAGATTGATGTCCAAACATTCGGCTTTCAGATTGAATCAACAGTATCTCTTCTACTTGTTGGACGAATGTAATTTGCGCCAATTCAAGGCCGGCATTTTTCACAAAATGAATATCGTCAATCCACGCGATAGATTGAGTGCTGGCGCTTATTTAGAAATGATGTCGAAAGAGCAGTTGGAAGGAAATCTCACTACCGTCTTTGCTCGGTTACGTAATACGGAACAGTATTGGAGTAGGTCAAGGAATAATTTAGGCTGCATAGTTCAAAATTATGGTCCGGCGACATGGTTTTTGACGTTAAGTTCGAGTGAGTGGATGTGGAACGATTTAACTGAATACTGTAACGTGGCGTTTTCAGCCCCGTTACTACGGCACCCAAATTTCCCGTATTTTCTCCCGTTTTCAGTAAATAATGTCGAAAAGTGCAGAACACCGAAAACGATACACCAAGGCCAATTTAAAATAAGAGATATTCCGTATATTTAGTTAATTTTTGTGTTTCTCCCGAATATTCTCTTATGTGACGTAACGAGCTACCGATGGATTGGACCTCAGGACGACTACGACCGCCTCCCGGGCCCTCTCCTCAGGGAATCAGACGCCGACGTCATCCGTACCGCCAATCTACCGATATGTCGACCCCCAGCTGTCAGCCGGACAATCAGCTGGGGCTAGTATTGTCAACATCTACCGCCTCCCGACCTCCCGAATGTCTACCGGCGTACAGGATCACTGGACGACCTGTCCGTTATCTCCCGTTAGAAGGTCGGTGCGTAAGACGCTTCGCTTTCGACACCTGGATGCTACGGAGACGGCGTATAGGGTGGCATGGATCGAGTAGTGTCACCTCCCGTCCCGTAACTTACTGGCCTGGAGCCAGACCAGAAGAATCACCAACTGTTCCGGAGCTGTTCCCCGTCATCGGGTACACCTCACAACCTCCCGAGATGACGATCTGCCCAGGAGAGCGTGTAGGAGCCGAAGCACAAGTGGGCCCAGGACTACACTCTGACTCCCGAGACAATATAGGATAGAGATATTGTTCTTGACGACGAGGACTCCAAGTGCCTGAGTCGACGCAGCCTTGGATGGCTCTCCGACAGCAGGCAGCCGGCCGGACAGTAATCAACAGCAAGCGCAGCGAAGGAGGAACTACGGATGATGACGTCAGAGGAGAGGTGCCAACTAGTCAAATTCTGTTGTGACCAGCAGAACGGAGCCCCGCACCTGTTAGGCCAGGATTCCGCAAGGATTTGTCTGTCATAGGCTGGCCTAATTAGGAAAGGGAAATGGGTCACGTGCCGAGGAAGAAGATCGAGGAATCTAACGAGACATTCGTTCTACTCTGCTGTCTACCGTCGTGCCATCAGCACTCTTTTGTTAGCACCTTTCTGTCCCGTTAAAATCTTCCTTTGCCGTTTCCTTACTATCGAATCACCTACCGTTTTCTACCGTTCATCTACCGCTATCGTTTGTGAATTTAGCTTCATTCCCGTCCTTCCCTTTAGCTACCGTTTATTTAAAATAGAGTCATTTGGTAAAATAAGTAATAGAGTCAGTGGGTGCCGAACTCCTTCAGTGAGGTAAGGTTTTCCACCTTCTGTAAAAAGTCACGACGTCGCCAAGTGGGAGTTGAGAATTGCATTAGGTTTTGTATTTTGTAAAGTCTGTGAGTAAGTCGGTGCAAGGTACGGCCCCACCGCATCACGTTTTGTTCAGTTTTGTATTTTGTTAAGGTCGTGCAATTCCGTCAATTCTCCCGGCAAGCCTCGTGGCTGATTAGGTTTCATACGTTTTTGTAAATTAGTTTGTTTGAATAATTGTTTGGTCCTCTACCGTTTCTCCCGTGCATTTGCTGCACGAGGCATAAGTTTGTTAATTCAGTAATTCCGTAATTAAGTAATACGTTAAGTAAGCCTTGGTGATATCTGGTTGTTCTGTAGGTTATTTCGATTATAATTTGGCCTTATGTAATATGTAATTTCTTGAGCAATATTTTGGTTTTGCAAATAAGTTTGATATCGTCCCGTTTCGTTTTGGTCAATTTGTAAAGTATAAAGGCAGTAACACAGAGTAGCCACGGACAAGCGCTCCGTGTAAAACTGCGCATTTCTCCCGTTCGTAATTATCGCTGTAAAATATTATCTACCGCTCCCGCTACCGTTATAAGAATTATAGTTCATCCTCCCGATTTTGTTAACCTCCCGACTGTATTTCTGAATACCGATCTTGTTAAAATACAGCCCGCGTAATTACGAATTTGTTTCCCTGCATTACCGTTATTTTGTTTGTGTCCAAATTGTTGTTGCTCACCCACGCCGCTCTACCGTTTAGTCCGCTGTGTCTAGCCAGCCACTCCGTCGGATCTGGATTTTGTTATTTAGTACGGTTTTGTTAAGGTTTGTTTAGTGACGCGAAAGCGCGTCTGGCGCCCAACAATCTTCCGTTTTGAGTTTAGTTTCGTTTTGAGTTTTGTTCAGTTTCAGTTTCGGTCATTTTCAGTTTTGGTTTAGTTTTTTAGTACGTCCCGGATCGCGCCGAAGGCACGTGCGGGTTTCCCGGGTATAACCCGCCTGGGGGAAAAAACCTAGCGTTGCAATACATACGTACAATTAACGGCCCTCAAATGACTCGTATGTCTACAAGCGAACTAGTGGCTACCGATCCGGTGCCTGCTTCCGGGTACCTTGACAACAAATTCCACGCGATGCTCAGCTTCATTGGTTCCAGCGATCAGCCCATCGGAGAGGTAACTCATTATTTCTGGGGACGTGAGTACCAAGGCAGGGGTATGCAACATTTTCACATGTTGATATGGATCAAGGATGCTCCGGTTATCGGAGATTCTGCGACCGATGAGGTGGCCCAATTCATTACCAAATATGTCATATGTAAAATACCATGCAAACGTATGTCGCCAATGCTGTATAGTCGAGTGGACACACATCAGAGGCATAAGCACAATTCTTACTGTCTGCGTAATAAGAAAAATAAACATGGTTATTCTAAAGTGTGCAGGTTCGGCTTTCCAAGACCCATTACGGAATCGTTGGTACTGAGAGACGTAGGTATTTCAATTGCTGGACGCAAACAGCTGAAGGCGAAGAGCCGACTTTACGACCTACCGAGGACAGAGGCAGAAGCTTGTATCAATGATTACAATCCAGTCATTCTCACAGCTTGGGAAGGCAATATGGATATGCAGTTCATTGGTGAGAAGTCGACATTATTAAATTGGTACTGCACAAAATATACAACTAAAGCTGAATCGTGTTGCGAAGCAGAAATGATTAACGATATGAATTCAACAAAATCATTGCGTAGTAGACTTTGGGGTATACCTTTGCGCAGTTTGACAAATAGAGAATGTGGAGCTCTCGAGGCTGCGGAAACATTGCTAGGTATTTCGCTTTATGGAACCGACCCAGCCACGACTATAAAACGGTTAGATGTCAATCAGGTGCGCAACAGGAAATTAAACTCATTCAGAGACGTGAAGGCGCTTGATTCCGAGTCAACCGATATATTTTTTCCTGCACTCATCGACGATCATTATCCAAACAGGCCGGAAGAATTAGATTCTGTGAATTTATATGACTTCGCCAGGTTCTATGATATAACAAAAACTCGACCTGTAGATGCTACAGTCGAGATACATGACCTCGGCGGCGGTTTGTTTTTCAAAAAAAGACGTCAGGCTTATTTAATTAATCATTATAGATATAATGATTAACGATACGCATCTGCGGTGCCTCGGTAGCTCAGTACCGCGGAGAGGGGTCGGGATTATCTGAGGATTGACAGGCGCTAGTAATAACGACTCGAGCGAATCAATTTAACAAATTCACACTTTTTATTTGTCACGGGAACACAAGATACTTTTTACGCGGGGTAACGAACACCCCTCGGAGGTATGCGTGGTCGAGGACCGTGTAAAGGCGGCCTCGCCACTGGGATGACTCCCACGGATAGAAATACAACAAGAAAAAAAACTTACACTTACGAACTAAGAAAACGAATTAAGAAACAAAAGCTTACTGATAAAAAGAGAATGAAATCTACGCTTCCTTGGAGCCCCGATAAAATATAATTTCCAAACAAAAACACAATTAAAAGACACAGGAAACAAATAAGGCTAACTCCAACGTAGCAGCAATGAAAATAAATAAACAAAATAAATAGATAGAAATTAAAACGCTCACACGTGGAGCGACAATGAAACTAGAATAAATCCAGTATAACAACCAATAAATAATAATATGAAACAATATACAATAAACTCCTTACATATTACGCTAATGGACTCTGCCGTTTCGCGGATATCTCCCTCACTCTAACACAGACACCCGCAATCAAAATACCGAGGGTGACCGTGGCCCACGTACACCTGAACGTTAACCAGCCAGTGCGCCGTTACAAGAACGCGAATTTTGCTAACGTTAGGATTTTTCCCTGCGGGGAAACTCAAATTTTCTAGGCACAGCCCGTATAAACTATCTCAAATATTAACAACAATAATTTCCCACTTCTCGGGGAACACTGGCTGCGGCCCACCACGTCGGAGATCGGTGATATCAGACCCAACTCGGATAATAAAATCGCCTCGTGGCGTGATCTAGCAATCGATAAAAATGGCGATTGCCCACAACGGGTGCTGACACTAATTAGGGCTGATTAATTAGCACTCACCACTTTCCAGCCAGGCACAGAAGAGAACTGCTTATCTTTTCGGGTCCATATTTTCTAAATCGGTCTCTCCGGCTCACTCACACTCGCCCTATTATCTCCTGACACCCACGCGGGTTTTCAAAAACGTCTACTTTTCCCTAACGGGAGAACAGCCTACGGCAGAGTGACGAGACAGCGTGTCTCCGCCAAAATTCTCCATATTTTCCCCCTCTTATCCGGGCTTAATCTAGAGACAGCGGCGCTATCCGCAATTTCGGAAAACGGTGAAGACGATCGTGTGCCTGGTTGCCGGCGCTCTGGCGCGGCGGTGTCTTCGCGGTGGTGCGTAGCTGGTGGTCGAGCCTACAGCGTGGTCAGCACCTGCAATTCCTTATCAGGATCCCCAAATTCGGGGCGGACCGCGGTTCGCTGGCTCTTGGTGACGGCGGGACTCACATCCGCCGTCGATCTCCCGCGTTGCTGAGTGCCCTCGGCACTCCCCCGCGTCCGTGCAGCCTCCGCTGGCTCTCCAGAGATCGGTCTCTCGCTGTGACCTGTCCTCCAAATTCCTGGCCCTCGTTGGTGGCCCTCGGCCTCGTCCGTCCGTCCGTGGTACATGTCAGAGAAGTGGGGGATCGAAATAAACGAATTACTAAAAAGTTCAGGTGTCTAGGTCGGTCACGGTCGCCTCTCGGAGCATTTTCCTAAGCCTCGAGGCTATTTTCCTGCAGGAAACCTAACTCACTGTACCTAACTAAGGTCCGCTAACGGTTCAGGACCTCTTGTGACGGCAGATAAAATCTGCAACGTCACAAGATATAACGTCACCGTACAGCCTAAAAAATATCATTTTGCCTTGTTATTACTGTTTAAACCATGGCGAGATACCGATGAACTCAAACATGGCATTGATTCTTACGCTGAATCGTTTGATAAGTCCAAAACAGATTTTATGGAAGCTCTACGGTATCACGAACGCTTATCCGACATTCAAAAGGGGCTAGAATTTATGAAAAAAGTGATCACAAATAATCGAGACGACCCTGCTAACAAAGTGCGCAATCCTTCCGAGGAGGATGAGGGCAATGAGGATAATCCGCTGGGTTTCCAACCAGTGGAAGCTGGCATAGCTATGCAGGAGTTCAATTGCGTTGAGGAACAACTTGAGGTTGTTGACATTAGTGAAATGATTTCTTAGTTAGATACGGATCAGAAAAAAGTCTTTGATCATGTGACAAATGTACTAAAATCGAATATGCATAACGAAATTGTACGTTCATTTGTGAGCGGTGCAGGTGGTACGGGAAAAAGTTTCCTCATAAAAACTATGAGATGCTGGACGAAGCAAATACTTAACAAAGCCACAGCGGTAACGACACCTACTGGACTTGTTGCTTTTAACATCGATTGCTTAACGATTCATAGATTTTTCCAGTCACCCATAGAGCATGGAGGTACTCCTAAATACAAAGAATTGTCTGACCAGGTTTTAAAGGTATTGCGAGAAGAAATGAAGGACGTAGTGCTATTCGTAATTGACGAGGTTTCCATGATTTCTAATGTCACATTAGCATACATTCACTTGAGGTTGTCCGAAATATCCGATACTAAAAATACCTTCGAAGGATGGTTCGGTGGCAAACATATCCTACTTTTGGGTGATTTGTTACAGCTACCTCCGGTTAACGATGACTCAGCTTTTATCAAATTATCAAAAGACGCGACTCATAAATATTTTGGCTCTATTTTGGGAATGATTAATTTGTGGTCTCAATTATTTTCGTATGATGAGTTTACTATAAATATGCGTCAGCAAAGTGATTTCTTGTATAAAGAAATTTTGGATAGAATTCGCTCTGGAATCTTCACAATTGAGGACATAAAAGTTCTGGAATCAAAGAAATTGAAATTTGTCAAAGACAATGCGACTGATAAATTAGAGGAATTATGCGAATACATTAATCAGTTACCGGTGGACACAGTCTGCCTATTTTCTACACGGAATCAATGCGCCGTTATAAATACAGCAATGTTCGGTAAAATTCAGAAAGATGTGATCGAACTCAATTCCGAAGATAGTGTTGATTGCATGCCGTATATGGAGAAGAAGATTCTCAAACTTCTGAGCAGTGAAAAAAGCGAAGATAGTTCTCGCACAGCAGGTCTCTCAAAAACTATAATCATCAAAATTGGGGCGAAGATCATGGTTAGACGAAATATGGATGTGACTTTAGGTATCGTTAATGGGACGATAGGTCATATAGCCTCGGTGTCTAGGGCTATCGATACTGGTAAAGTTGAGACATTAACAATTGTTCTGTCGTCGGGTGAGAAGTGTACAATTGAAAAAGTTTCTACTGAATTTGAGATAATGAACGGAGCGTTTATCTTCCGAAAACAATTTCCTCTGAGTTTGAGTCATGGTATACATAAGTGTCAAGGCCTGAGGTTGACGAATGCGGTAATGGACATTGGTAACACCGTCTTTACTTCTGGACAAGCGTACGTTGCCTTATCTAGACTGACATCTTTAGAGGGATTGCATATAATTAACTTAGATCCACATATGATTAAAGTTCAGGAGGCGGCCTTGTTAGAGTACAATAGGCTCAGGCTATTGTATAGGCCTGATTTAGCTGCGGTAGACGTTTCACACAAAAAAAGATCAAAAGTCAAAGATACCGTGTGGTCAATCAATAATACTAAACACCTGCAAGCCATACAGACCTGCATAGATAATACGACGGATAAGAAGGATAGCAATAACAATTCCGCAACAAAAATTGTAGGTATTAACAATGATGACAACGTTTCTTGCTACGCCAACTCCGTTATACAATGTTTATTTCACTGTAAAGACGTAATACAAAGGCTCAAAAAACGAATGGAAAAGCTCCATTAGGAATATTAGCTCGTTATTATAGCATGTCGACTCCGAATCTTAATTCGCTGGCGGTTAGAGCGTTTGCTGGTCAGCAATTCGTAGAGACAGTTCAGCACGACGCGGCTGAATTTTTGATGGTCCTTCGTGACAAATCTCATGTCATCGGTAATGCTATTGGACATGAATTAATCACAGCAACAAGGTGTAATAATTGTAGGCTTAACTCGCAAAAGATACGAATGAATTATATCGCCACTCTACCTATCGACATTTCATCCAATATGAAGAGTCCAACGAACCTGCAGGGTTTGTTGGACAGATCGTTTTCAAAGTTAACCTAAGTTAAAAGTTCATGTGTAGGCTGTGATCATACGAGTCAATTGCAGTAAAACAGTATAACTTCTGTGAGAGGAATCATTGTGATGTAGTTGATGTTATTCAGTTATAAGGTTAATCGAGCAACTAAAATAACCGATTTCAAAATTAATTCCATTCCAACGTCTGAAGTCATAATCGACGGTAGCACATTTTAAGTGAGCAGTGCAATATTTCATCACGGTGATAATGCTTCCAGCGGTCATTATACTGCGATATTGAGAGACGATATCAATAAATGCTGGCTGAGAGTGAACGATACGCAAGTTCGCAAGACCAGTTGGCCACGCGGTGCAAAAGATGCCTACACATTTGTATTAACCAAAGTATCTTAGACCCAATATTTCGTGTAAATGGCATGAAAAATATTGTCAATTTTCCTCGGTCATGATATGTTGACGTATAGGTGGATTATTGGGATAATTATATCACTCTTGATTGCGTATGCATCACATAGGTATTGACACATCGTATTATTGTGTGACAATTAATATTTTTATTCGTCTGATGAATTATAATTATCGGATATTAGTAGCCGCAAAATTATTATACCATAATCATTACTAGTCATTACTAGTGATTTTGGCTTGCGCTTCATGATGTATATAGATATACGGTTGAATGATGAGGTGTCAGAGATCTGGTCGATGATGTAATCAAGGGATTGCTGTCATTCAAATAAACGCGTTCTCAGGAAAATATGCATCTGGGAATATTATTAACTACATTTTGATGCAATTCAGGTCACTGTTACAACAAATACTGATGCTGCTTTGACATATTCATGAATGCCAAGAACGATGTTATTCTTCATCCGCTGTCACATTTTGCGAATATTTGATGACAAACTTGATTTTTCGAATAGATGTGTTTTTGGGAACAATACGAATAAGCAAATTATGATGAACGCTGAGGAGGTATTGTAGCTTGCAGTACATGGTTGACTGGATGGGAGAAGTGTCCTTATAAGATAAAAAAGCTAACTTGTGACATTTGAACTACATACATAGAGACTATATTAGCTGCATATCATCTGTCATCAATCCGATGATCGACGCTCGTGGACGCAAATTGTCATAATTTGAGTGTATAATAACAAAGAATTGAAAGCGTGTATTTGTCAAGCATACCTTTCAAATCACAGTCTCATTGTATCTTCGTAATCAGTAACATGTAAAAATTGCAAACACATATTAATTTCCACACGAGTGAGAGAACAGAGTGTACCGTTCTGGCGAATAGCTGTATTACAGTGTGACTTGTCATTTGAATACAAGTCAAATACGTATAGAAATGTGGAAATAAATAATTTCTACAGTTACATGTTCGTTCATACGTCAACTCAATATGTGATCATTTAAACGTAAATTGGAGAGACTTACCAAGCTTCAAGACATATGTATTGATAAGAAAAAGCTTATAAACAATTGAGCTGAGTAACAAACGGAAATTATGAATGAACGGTATAAGAGATATAGCAACAGTTTCATATACCTGATCTGAGAATGATGAGAATACAAACTTTAGGTGAAACAGTCCAACTGAAAACTGTTTCAAAAAGGGAGGCAACTAAAATATATCCAGCAATGTTCGTGAATAATAAAATATACGTAGGATCACAAAATTTAACCGATAGAACATTGCGAAAACAATCGTACTTTAGAGTAACAGTAATAAAATAAGCAAATTCAAGTTCACTTACCGAATCTGGACAAGTTCATGCTGTGATGCAGCTATTGGCCAATGCGGTACACATTCTGTTCTCCCACGGTCAACTCGGATTATGATCCAAGTGACGATGTTGCTAGCAAATAACGATCAAAGCCGAAAGTATAACGTTGGCAGTTAAGTTACTTGATAATGCTAATTTCGTTGCGGCCAAACAAAATCTATGCCACATGCGTCGTATCATCACATCATTATTTTCTATCATTGTTGATATATTCGTCAACCTTCTCATGCATATCTTATAGGGTTTGATAGTATATCATATCATCGCATGTGAAGAAAAATTCATCGGGATGCTATCATGAAATATAGCAGTTGTTATCTGAACTTAGTGCTAAATCCCATAGGTAATGTTCGAACTTCAGAAATGCAATTACAATCTCATCCGGGTGATGTGCATGTAGAGGTTGATAATGTACTCATTCATAACATTTTTTACAGGTATGATTCTTCAAGCGTTTATCCGCGTTTAATGGCTGGTCTATTTGAGCGCGAGCGATATTATTTCAGGTTAATTTAGTGCTACTATACCCTGGCGTACATTGTTTTGGATGAATATGGTCAATTTTCATTCATGGCAATGAAATAAAGAACGTATCCTCTTAGTAAAAAAACAACGAAAGTTAGTTTCGGAATAGTTTTGATCGTGATTATATAGAGTAACCACAATGTAGGGTACAGCATAAGTATAGCTTATGCTGGAGTAGTCTTGTGGTAGAAAACAACACTGTACCAAAAGTTAGTTTCCAAATAGTTGTAGACGTCATTGTATAGAGTAATAACAATGCAGGGTACGACATAAGTATAGCCTATGCTGGAGCACTCTTCGATCGATTCGCAATGCCATATCAGTTTGAAAAAAGTCCTGATATTTGTAGGCCAGATGTGGTAAACAAACGTAATGAAAATTCAACGACCACATTCACAGTGACCATACTCATAGCATCTACCCAATGTCAATTGATAAAATCATTTTCATTCAGAGAACTGATTGTAACCATATTACATGATATCGTATGTCATGCTTGCCTGGGATTGTAAACTAAAATGGATGATTATTGCACGTAAATGGTTAGTATTTAGGCGACATCGGATAGGTGCACCGATGGATGCACGAATTCATGAAAATATATCTATGTGTAGCGTGGTAATTGAAGCCTTAGTGCGTAGCCACTGTAGCTCTTTGAACTGTTTATTCGCCGGTGCACTTATTCTGATAGCCCATATAGTGGACCTTATATTAGGTGTATAACTTAACTTTCCCAAGTTTTTCCATCGAGTACGGAGTTCTATACAAAGTTAAAATATTTGCACGTCAGTTTTCGGTTTTGAAGAGCTGACCTTGTAGTTTTTTACAGACAATATTTCATCCCGGGGAAAGCTGTGTGACCTCACAAAATAGTAGTACCTATACACGATGGCAACCGATGAGCAGTACGTTCGGCACTGCATTCTCGACAAATTTCAACAAGGAAAAAGCCATTGAAGCGTGCAATTCGATTTGTTCAACTCTCGGTAATGAGGTTGTGTCGTATGATACTGGTCAATATTGATATAGACGCTTCAAAAATAGTGATTTCGAGCTCAGTGATTAGGAGAGTTCTGGGCAGCTCCCAAAATTTGAAGATGATGAGTTGCCAGAATTACTCGACAAAGACTTAACCTGAACGCAAAAAGAGCTTGCAGCTTGGCGAGGAGTCACACGAGCAGCCATCTCCAAACCAATGGATGCAATGAAAAAAACACAAAAGGTCTGAAGATGGGTTCCACATCAACTGACCGGAGATTGAAGTTGAGCTGCTTCCATACTCTGGACGATATACGAAAATTCGTCGATGACTTTATCGCCTCAAAGTCTGCAAGTGTTTTTCGTGATGGATTTGTGTGTTGCCCGATCGGTGGTGCAAGGTGGTTGAAAACAATGGACAACAGGTCGAAGATTTATCTAATATTTAAATGTTACATAAGATAAAACATTTTTTGAAAACGAAAGGACCAAAAAAAAAGGTCAAAAGGAAAAAAGTTGAGTTATACACCTAATAAATGGTAGCACTGAAATATCGTATTTAATAATAACAAAAAGAAATCAAACTTGAGAATAGAGGCACTTGTAGATTATTGTATTCAAACTTTTTGCTGGCGGCGCATGGATAGTGCGATGTTAAGAATGTGTCGTTATCGTCGAGCACTAAGTAATGACATAGATATATTGAACTAGATCGGACAAGTTGCGAAAAGTCCGAGTCATAAGGTAGTAAGTCGCAAAATAAGAGTGCCAGCCCAGGGCGCCATCTGCGTTTCATGGTAAAACAGACCCTTCATCAACCTCTGAAAAATTGTCGGCCTACCGCACGAGCGATCTGTAGACCCAATCTTCAAATCCGTCCTTATACACGGTGACGCGCAATAAATATAACACGCTCGGACTATCAGAATTACGGTGCAGCCAATGAACTTCTCTCATCACTTGGATGATTTTAGTGCAAATCGATATTATGATAGTTTGTTCATACTCGAGTACACGAATTAGGAATACAATATTTTCTGTAAGGAGAATTGATCTTCTTCTTGTTCAGTTGAATATAATTTCATTATAGTTCGTAATGTTACGGTTTCGGAAAAAGTAGTATTTCATGTTCGCTAAAACAAACTACCGGTATAAAAAAAAAAAATGAATACATCTTTTGCTCTTGCTAGGGCTTAAGAGTGGGAGTTCTCTCGTTGTTTAGCTTTTTGTGAACTTGTTAACATGTCATACGAATTATGAATTTATCGTATAGTGCGAAGTATTTTCCAAAGGTTCGATACTCAAGGAAAAAATATTTCTACGTGACAGTCTGATTGGAAGAAAAATCTTAGCCAGAGACACAGTTCAAGAAGAGACGTGTATAGTCAATTGAGGAATTTTTACTGAAAACGAAATTTGAAAAAAAAAATCGGAAAAGTGGGCAATATTACATCAGGAGCTCGAAATATTTCCCGAAATTATGAGGGTATCACGCTGGAAAGATTTCTAAGTAAAGAAAACATTGGAAAAATAAAATCAAAATCCAAAGATACCTAAGAAAAAACATCTGGATTAAGAACGAATCGGAGAATCATGATTCCTGAGGGGGAAGAAAACTTGTAACAAGTTTCCCACGGAAATGAGATTATACAATTCATTTTCATTGAACCTTAATTGGCGCGTTGTCATTTGTTGCGATTCATTTGTCTCTTTTTTTTCGTTGAATTGGAATTTTTTCAAAACCAATGAATTCAATCATAGAGAAAACGTTTTCCGAAAGCTATAAAAATTCATTGGTATACAGAAACTCGATATTGAGTAGAAATTAAAAATTTACCAATTTCTCCATGAATAATTAGATTATTCAAAGATTTATCTTCAGGAATAAGTATCTTTCTATTCATCGTAATTTTGTGCGAGCATATCACCAGCAACCAGGCTCCAGCGCGCCGCGCATCAATGCAACGGCATCGCTTCGGAGCAAATTATCATTTTCGCACCTCGCTTTTTCCCCGGTCTTCTCTATCGCTAGCGTCTTGCCCACTGACCGTCCGTAAGAACAAAAATTACAACTGTGTGAGTTTCCTCAACACAGCTTCTCCCTGCACTCCTTAATATTATCCATTGCATGCACCCCACTTTTTTCGTTTTGAATCTCACAAGTATTTTCATAGCTATGAAAAATTCGCAATGACAAAATTTCAAGCCGACCTGCATGGGGTTATTAATCTGTCGGGGCTAGGGAAAAATAATTAGAAACTCTTCAGACCGTTCTGAGAAAGTGGTATATTGGGGGAAGAATGTATTCAAATAATTATTGTCTGCTGTTTAATCTTGGGATAATAACTGTATTTTTTCAAATCCTACTATAATAAATTTTATTGATTAACGATCGGTTTTTTTTAGTCTTTTGTTTTTTTAAAAAAGGAGTTGATATTGCAATGTCATCCGGTTCTGAGCTGTGTTTGAAGTTACAAATCTCTAGCTCGTCGGAAAATCGCTGAAAAATTGATTGCAAAATTAGTACCGAACAGACAAACAGACAGACAAGAAAGGGGGGTTGATAAAAACGTGGTAATAAAAAAGGAACGCTACGCGCGTTACAGAGTCGTATACCAAATTGGAATAAAATAGACTTCACGAAAGCGCTGAGCGAAAAAGAAATATTTTTTGCAAGACAGAATCAGATGTGAAATGTAAAAATATTTGTTCCATAATTTAAGGAGTCGAGCTTTACGTAGTTCCATCGTGAAACAACTTTCCGATAGATTTGAAAAAAAAATTGTCTATAGGCTAAGAAAAACGTTTACTGATAAATCCCGGAGTTTCAGAATCTTTGACAGTTCAGAACCCGAGATAATTGATAACAGAATTAGCAATTTTCAGGCTCATCTTTTATTCAAAGTATGTAAAGCTTCCTGTCCATCCAACTATTTTCTATTACACAAAAAAAATCTTTCGATACAATTTCAAAAAAATTTAGAAGACTAAAGAAACAGGTTTTTGAAGCAAATTTAAAAGAAATCACAATCCACGGTTCTGTATACAAGATGTAATAATTTAAAATATATCATCTTTTTTTTAATTCCAACACGTTCTTTTCGTGGTCAATGGTGAGATCCGGCAACGCTACGCGTAGATTTATCTCGAGTAGTGTGGAATGAAGAGTGGGAATTATATGTATATAAATATATAGACTTGGTGCAACGTTGCCAGATCACCGTGACCGAGAATATTTAATAATATGTGTGGGTACTCATGTGCAGAGGTTCGAAATTCTGACAATAGTAAGTGTTCTGGGTATACTGTACCACGCTGAAACTACCTTTTCGACTTTTCTGCATGATGGTTAATGCGAAGCTTTCTCAAGAATCTCATAGGACCGTATAAAAAGCTGTATATATCGAAAATACAGAATACTCCATACCGAATCATTGCGAAAATCCAAAATACTTAACTTACTTGATTCATTGCGAAAATTGAGCCAGTTAGGTACTTTGGATGGTTAGCACTATAGATCGGTATTATTTATAATTTTTAAAACTAAAATTTTCGCAAAATATTTTCAAATTATCAAAAAACGCGGACTTTTGAAAAAAAAGAAAAAGTGGGTTTCAAAATCGAAGATATTCGAATCCCATCTTGGAAAAATGCTTAAACAATTTGTTTTGTAGTCTAGTATTAATACTAATAGTCTAGTATAATATGTATCTTTCAAAAAAAAAATCAAAACGGTCGCTCTTCAAGAAAACTCAAAATTTTAGTTCAATATTAAAAAGGAAAATTGAACAAATGAAAATTTGATCTTCTCACATTTGTTTTCTAAAACTACATCTCAAGATTAAGAAAATGACCTTCATAACTTTCAGATTATGATGAATGGATCAGGAGTCATGAATTTTTTAAACTTGTCATACCATTATTTTTTAGAAATTTTCAAAAATACATATCTCAAGAACTTTTGAAGATTAAGCGCTTAAAATTCACGAGTACGCGTCTTTTGATACATACAAAACAGGTGAAAGATTCGGCTGAATGAAAAGATATAATTTTTTGAAATTCGGTGATTCGGTATGGAATGACCCATATCAATTTGTCTGTGAACGTTCATAGCAAAAAAAAAACTCTAAATTTTTGGAAAATGTGCATCTGAAATTTGTGTGAAGAATTCTCGATTTTTCAATATTAATGGTTCCAATTTCAGCTGTTCAAAGTTAGCCAAGAATGGCATATTTCGGAACATGCAACAAAAAATCTCGATATACGTTTCTTCAGCAAATTTCCTGTACTTTTTGAAAAAATTATGATTTTGACCTTTCATAGCCTTGAGAATACCTCATTAATCCTCTTAGGGCTCAAAATTGGCCGAAATTGGGTGGCTCAATTTTTTTTAACCATAGGGAATGGATTACTTGTTCAGAAATCTATAGAATTCCAAAATTTCCGAAATCTTTTTTCAAATTCAAGCACTCGTTGCCTCCTGCGATTTTTCTTCTAAAGTTTCAGTTTTTGCGTATAAAATGAATGAGAATAAAATCAATTTTGTATAATTTCTGCAAAAAGTGATAATCAAGAAAAAAATATTACCTACAAAATATGGGTTCCTGTCCAGAAAACAAGTTTCCCTTTCAAAACTCCGATACAACTCAGATAAATTTTGAAATTCATAGTAATATGGAATTTTCGTTCCATGATTCTGCAAACAATTTCATTAAAATAATATGGGGTATCAGGTAATTCTGTAAGTAAAACAGCGTCCTGAAGCGAAATCCTCAAAAAAACCTCTTTCGCCGAGCGCGCCGCCTACATTTATGGTGCGACACTAGAATTCGCCTCCATCTTGTCCGATCTAGTTCAATATATCTATGGTAATGATTCATATTCTCAATTAGACTGCAGCTTGGTGAAATTTCATTTCGCTCATAGTCTCGGTTTTTTTGTCTCATTTGTGCGTTTTTATCTTTCTTCACTGTACAACTGACACTGTGGTACTCAACAACATATGTAATAGAAACTTACGACTAAGGTCACGAATCAATTGACAAACTGATCTGGCACCACTGAACACTTGTATGGAGAGACGGAGACCGACCATTGATGCTCAGCTGTGAATTCATTGGCCTGGTTTGAAAGCATCACAACTCGTGGAGGCGGACTGTATCCGGATGCCTATAGACCATTTGGGACAGGGTTGTACAGTTCAGCTGTTCTACGATGGATTTCCAGTGATCCCAGAGCTCATACTTTAGAGGTAAACTACTGTGGGTGAGTGTAGGGAACAGAATGAATTTAGCGCTTGTAGTATGTTTAAATAAAATTTGTTCTTGATTGGAATTAGTACTGGTGAGATGCGCGTGTTGTCCGGTCAAGAGGGTGAGAATAACTGACTGTATTGGGCGCAGGCTAGGTACATACTTGCGAACACATGGCCAGGGAAAAGAATGCCTAAAAATTAAGGAGAGAACTGGGTACGTGGAAAAGCTAGTAAAAGTGACGGAAACAAAAGGAGTATGGAAAAGTCCCAGCGACTGCGTTGGAGGCCGCGACTTCTGGCTGCCAGATTTTATATTGCCCTCGCGGGCCTGCGGGTCGCCGGTCCCAAGTCCAGGTACCAGAGAAGGAAACCGGGAACGGGTAGCGAAATAATGAAGGTTTGAAGCCTGGCTAAAAGAATAAAAATGTACAGAAAAATAGAAATTATTCACAATTTGAAAAGCTTGACCGGAGTGAGTATACCGTGCGCGTCTCAGGAAAGTGGTTGCGTACCGCGCATGCGTCGAAATACTCGAATTTCTCGATTTCGAGCGAGGTCGAACCTCGCTAGAGTCAGGAGTTCTCAACTCATTGTCAATTCCAAACATCAACGTAGCCACTGGCGTGTTGACATTTCACAACAACACGCTGAGAACCTCTGACTCCAGCGAGGTTCGACCTCGCTCGAAGTCGAGAAATTCGGGTATTTCGACGCATGCGCAGCGCTCAACCACTTTCCTGAGACGCGCACGGTATACAATCATGTTTGATGTTTGCAAGTATGTGTGAGAATGTAATATGTATGTGTGTGTATGTAATATGTATGTGTGTGTACATGCGCATCTATGTTAGGATAGCTGACAGAAGCGTATGTGGAGGTGTACCCCATACTACAATAACAATATACCTCCGGTTTCGTCAATTGAATCGCTGGTATTGTGATTCAGGATAGGCTAACGGATTTCACCTTATACAAATCGAGAAACTTTGCTTGTAAAAAGATATGAGAGTAGATTTAGTGAATCAGGCGTCTGGGCGTCAACACTCTTGTGAGTCTGTCTTGTTAGTTGAGCAGGTCTAGACGCTGGAAATACTACCTCCAATTGGCAATGCAAAGTTATTTGACGTAAGGACGCGCTTTATCGTACCGGGTCAGACCAGGTGCCCATAGGCAATACTAAAAGTCCAATATAGGTGGGTGTACCAAACGGAATCATCCGTATCCTCTGTCGCTTCACACGAAATCATTATAATTCCGTTTGTCTTTTACGCATGTTTGAATTACTCGACTGGACTTCGCCGACTAACTCCAGCCACAGTGCAGTTCTATTTACACTTTTCATCTTCTTTATGCTTTGTTCACGACCCCTTAAAGTTTCCGTCTTGTTTGCGGAATCTGTATTCTACACTTTTATATCCTGGTGAACTGAGCTATGCGATATTTTGTAAAGCCACAGAATGCATTCATTGGGTTTGGTTCTAAGCTTTGAGTTGAACATATACATCCCTGGCGCTCTTCGTATCGAACAGAGATGCGCATTCGCATTTGTGTTCGATCACAGAGTGAAGAATAGTATCTAATCTGACCATTCGTGTTTCCGCTTGAAGAGAACTCTCAATTCGTTAAATCGAGGTGAATCATTTTGTGGCTGGTTCTATTGATCTTTCGGACCTTTACTTAAATATTACTGCTTTTATCGTTGATATTCTATTACTGTAATTTTTTAAATTATCGCTTGAGCATGATCTTCACTCAGCGATGGTTTATTGCATGCTTTTTCTATCATCAGTAATGTGTACTTCTTCGGACTTCTCGCTTACATAGGTGTGGTGTGGAAACATAATATTTTATAGTAAATATTGCTTGGAATGAAAAAAAAGTCCAAACTGCAATAGCACACAGTTCGCTGCCGAGATGTGGTTGCCATATAGCGAGGGTAGGGTTGCCAAAATTGAGACGCTACTTAGATCGTATCACTCTCTGAATTCTGCATATATCCTATGCAGTGGGACAATTTAAGTAGCCGTATGACATTAGCAATCTCACTTTCATACTCCATTAATAGTTTATCAATTATCAGTTCATCAATAGTATTGTGTCGCTTCATGAATAATCAAATCATCTGACGACTTTCGACAGCGATGTTTGCCTTGAATTCTTCATTTATTTATCAACATTGTTTCACTATATTAGCTGCATTTTGGCTGGAATTCGTTTCATAACGCATACTTGCACAGTCATATTATGTGCAGGTAATTTCACACGAGAATTATTATGAGAATTAAATGCATCGACAATCAGCGGAAAAGTGTTTGATGATGTTACACAGAACTTTTTTGTACTCCGTATAGTTATACACCTACCTCAACCGGCTGCGTCCAATTATAAACCATTTGCCTCTAACGTTTGGCTTTAGCCACGAGATCGATTAATTGAAGTTGAGATCAGTTCTTGAGTCTTGACCAGTGATATTCACGTGAGTTTATTATGATAATAAACAGAATACTTGTTCAGTTTGCGTTACTTCTAATGTATTGGATATCATACGTTGTTGTCTAGGAAAATGAATCAAACCGACTGATTCTGAGTGAATCCAACCCTGACTGTACCATAACCATTGCCATTTGTTGTTAAATGATCAAACATAGCGACTCATGTCTTGAATAGGCAAGAGTGTGTGCTGAAGTACTGCGATCCCTTATTTTCTACCGTATCTGAGATAACCAAGAGGCAGCATGTTGCACTTCTGAAATTGATATAAACTTTGGTGCCTATCGCGTATCGCCGAGAATTTATCGTGTCATAAGAAATGATCATACGTAGTCCACTTGTGATATCACTATATCGTTCGACGTTTGCACATACAAAAAAAAGTAAAATCCCCCACAAAAACATTATAAATGTGTAAAAAAACCGCCAAGTACGAAATTGTTTTCTCTGACAGAAATAAGGCTTTTATTAAGAAAATGTCAACGGTGTTTTACTAGACTGCGAATAACACAAATTCAAACTGATTTTGCAAGAAATGAGATCAACTATCTGATGACAAAACCCAAAACATAGTGCTAATCTCCGTTGTGAAATCAAAAATAAGCGCCAAGTATCAGAACTCATTCAACCGTATCAATTGCGTAGTTTATGCCGTATTTCTATTCTTTCATCATTCATGTCACAGGTCATTCGTCACTGGTTGTTATTTCACCGTCGAAGTGCAGCCCGAAGAATGCCCGAACCTGCCCTGGTTGATGGTTCTTATACTTGGCGGGCACATTCCTTCTTCCAACTTTGATCGTTCAATTAATTAGATTGGGTAGAAAACTGCGATGATTATCATCCGAGTAGTTTTCCGCGAAAATCGAGACGTCAAAAGATGACGTTCATCAGTCCGAACTTCTGAAATCGCCTACCATGGCAATTGTTTAACAATACCAATTGTTTGAGTCTACTAAATCGCAAGGATTGTCATCCTACTGGTCTCATATAATATGAAAGCACGCCTGTTTATTCTGAAAAATTATCAAGAGGGTACGGCATTACGATTTTTAAATATTTAACTATTCGGTGATGAAAAAAACCACGCATTTTCCGCTTTGACTCATTTCATTTACGGAAGAAATAACCGAATAACTACGATTTTGAAAAATAATTCAATAATTGCTTCCGTAGTAAGAAAATTCTGTAGAGATTACTTCAAAATTTTGGAAAAATCAGATACCTAGACACTTTCTGGCATGCTAAAGTGTAATTTACTAAAGATTCGTATACATCTGAAACCTCGTTCCGAGGAATCTACGAATCACGTCTTCAGAGCGAGCATCTCTTGAGGATGCGAATCTGCGAGGATCGTCATTCTACTGAATTCACGCGATAACAAGGAGGTTTGGAAATTGAATTTAATTATTTGAACTTTCAGTAATTCAAGTTCTACTTCTGCAATATAAGGATTCGTCGTTTCATCAACTAACGGCATGATAATAGAAAATTACGGGGACGATGATATAGTCTATTTTTGGCTGTAGGGGCATGTCAGCATCTTCGAATGCATTTCTGCCACGTTGCGCCCCTCAGCAATTGCAGAAAGCGATCATGTCACCGAAAATATGCTTCAACGCAGTATTGATTCTTAACGGTACATAATTTCTGAGAGAGGGAATTATGACTAAAATGCGGTGATAGTCATGAGAATATCAAGGTGATAACAGTGATGTGAGTAATCACAATGATAATAATAATGAGGATTACAAAATGCAGGTAGTATGATAACGACGATGATATGACAATAATGATGGAAACTCCGATGGTGAAAATGATATCACGCATGCAAGAGATTTGAACAATGAGAATCGCAGTCGAAATGATCTTGTAATGATTTGGATAGTGACAAATCATCATATTGATCAACGTATGTACCATCGTTTTTTACACTTTTTCGAATAACGTTTATTAAAGGTGTATGAAATTTGTTGGAATTATAACAAATGTAACGAAATAGGTGTTACTTTTCGAAAAATAAAGAACAGGTAATATGATAATAATAATAATAATTATATTTTAATATATTTCTTGTTGTGTTTTATAACATTTTGATTTGCCCCTGAATATCATAATAAACATTCATACTTCTATCATTCACACAGACATAATACAGGTAAGTAATATTTAAAATTGTATAAAGACGAACAGAAAAGAATACGAAAATTGTATAATAAATAGTCTTGATAAAATAGCTCTGGGGTTTTCTAAAACAGTGACTAGTATTTATATATCGAATTTTCTTTTATCAAATTTAATGATCTCGTTCACTTATCTTTTATCACTTTTTATTTTCTTTTTTCAGGTGGTGAAGATGATCCACACGTCAATGGTGAATAAATGGTATCGTTTGATATTATATGATGAATTCACTGGATCTCCTTGTCGTCAGTGATGAATGATGATTTTGCTTCATTGCAGGTTTTCCAAAGAAGACCAGAGATTCATCCAGAAGTATAACATGCTTTCGATGGTGAACGGCGATGATGTGATTTTGTGAGTTTACTCTCTAAATTGTTTTGTGTTGTCACGAAGTTAAAAATTTTATTACATTTGTTAAATTTGATATTTTTAGAAACTGTTTAGGTATGTTAATATGTCTTATTTTTATTACAGATCACGGATCGCACTGGATTCATTTCTCGGTAACACGTGTAAACCAAATTGTAATAAAGATAAGTAGAATCCCAGTTGCGTCCTTTATTGTTGACTGTCTTCCCCAGAGTGATTAATCCTTGACCGGATTCGGTCAAGGATCACTTAACCGCTAGAGTCAATAGACTTAAGGGGCATATCGAGTCACCATTTTGTGGAGGGGGAACGTCGAATTTGCGAAAGGTGTTTTCTCCAAAACGGCTCAAGTAATCTGGATGAAATTTGGAAGATCGTTAGAGTATATCTAAATGCAGTCGCTAAAGTTTGGATTTTGTAAAATTCGAAAAAAAAATTCATAGGAATCTATTTACCCTGTGAAATTATCGAAAATTTTCATATTTACACTCAACGGATCTTAAAATCCAGACTTTAGCGACTAGAGAAGACCGAAACACACATTTAGAGATAAGAACCACTTAATTCGGTGAAGAAATGTAGGAGAAAACACCTTTTTAGAGTTTTTGCAACCCAAAAACCGACACTTGTTCCTTATCCATGAGACAGCTGATTTACAATGGATTTACATCAGTACCGGGTTCACCGAATACCCGTTCGCGGGGCCGTGAGCGCGCATATCGACCTTTATATTGACATCAATCGAATACGCACGGATGTAGAACTGAAATACGGAGAGTTTTCCTGTACGGTGGCCAGTCCGGTTGCACCGGCGTGTAGGCAGTTGGGCATACAATTACTAACCACAAAAATTCTACGTGTGTGATCTCTGCTGGGTAAGCAGACGCTGTACACTGCTAATACACGTTTCTGCTACACGTGGAGAACGAGCACATGAACGATCCGCTTCACGATGCGTTCTATGACTTGAATCGCTGATTTTTGCCCAAGATTCTTATTTTCATGTATTTGTTACATGTTTATCAACATTACATGCACTAACGTGAGAATTATTATCGATGAGCGTGTTTCGGTGAGCGTCTCACACTTGTGTGACAGTCATAGCAATGTTTCCGTGTGCTTTGGTACCTATACCGAGAGTTTGGCAAGAAACAGCTATTTATGCAAAGAGATTCAATTCCGAAAAAGATTCAAACAACATGATGATCGAAGAAAGCAGGGAGTATTATTCCGAAAACGCATTACAGGTATGTTGCAAAGTATCCAAGTGTAGTACCACACCAGAGAAACGCCATCAATTACTTTCAAACTATTTCACTGCTCAATTTACACGGTACAATTTACAACGATGCAAACTCTATGGAAGCCTGGATGAAGAACGCTATAATAAATAAAAATCAAAGTTATATTGGCAATAATCATGGTTCTACGAACCAGCAGTAGAATCTAAGAACAAACCTAGGAAGATGAAAATTTAAAATAACGAGACTCTCGATGTGGTTTCATTCAGCAGCAACTTGCAATAGGCAAGTATCTTTTAGCTTACCTGCGGCATCAACAAGACATACTTGGAAATAGCAATATGTATCAATACCGTATCATCGTAAAACTCTATGTGAGGATATTATCAGAATCCTGACGTTTTATAATCCGTCCATATAATCTTATCTATTCGGATAAGCAAAATAGCTCGAATTGAGCAAACGAGGAAACGGGCTCACGTTCCGGCGTGAGTGGGTCAGTGGGTGGGTGTTTCCTCGGCACTCTGTGCCCTCACAAACTACTTAGTTTGCGGAATGGCATGCGACGAGTATGTGAGAACTTGTGTCGTTCTATTCGGAATTCATATAATCACACACGGGTAATGATAGATGCACCGATTTACTGCGTCCAAAATTGCAAAAAGTATAATGAAAATAAATTTCAAGAAAGAGGAAAGTTCAATAACAAGTTCTCTATATTCGTTCTTTGTCTCGATTCTGAATTCACCAGTTGAATTCCTAATTCTAAGCTAGTTGTAAGTTAGTAAAAGTAGTTGGCCGCTGTGGATCAGAGTGGGGGCCTATGACTTGAAAATCTTGTAGATTTCATTGGAACCGCCAGCTTCTGCAGGTCAGCTCCTATAAAGTATACTGATCTTGTGGTCGTTGGTTATGAACTGTGATTCGCAACGAGGGTAAAGAACTCTGTTCTTTGTCTCGATTCTGAATTCACCAGTTGGATTCCTAATTCTAAGCTAGTTGTAAGTTAGTAAAATTAGTTGGCCGCTGTGGATCAGAGTGGGGGCCTATGACTTGAAAATCTTGTAGATTTTATTGGAACCGCCAGCTTCTGCAGGTCAGCTCCTATAAAGAATACAGATCTTGTGGTCGTTGGTTATGAACTGTGATTCGCAGCGAGGGTGAAGAATATTATTCTTCGTCTACACAAAAAGTGGAATTATTCTCACTTGTATCCAATGCTCTGACTCAGAGTTTATTGAAGCAACATTAGTTGCATTACACTAGACATGATTGTCAAATCGTTGAATGCTGTGCATTCTCTCATAATTTTTCAAATGAAATTCAATAAGCAACTACTTATGTAATAACTGATTTTTCAGAGTTGAAGCAGCTGGCTCGCGCCTCACTTATTCCATGCTGATGTGGAACGTATTCATATTGTCTTGTGCAATAATTCATTTTTCAGGAGAATTGAAATGCATGAATTTTTATAGAAATTGCAAGAATCAATGACTGAATCAATCAATGAATTTATTGCATTAGTGTGGTTGCAGTCTCGTTACTGAATGCCTAATTGAAAGTAAAATTCATTGTCTCTCTACTGACATAAATTGATGAGGCTCGAACCTCCGATAGTGAGGCAGTTATGGTTGCTCGTTGACAGTTGACGTCTGTGAAATTCAGGCTAAGCCAAAAGTCGTTTGGGGCGTACAGTTTGGGACGCACGATATTTTTCTAAGTAGGTCAGTGCGCCATCCAGCGGTCAGTAGGGGTGCATCGTCATTGAGGCCCCTGCTTTACCGCTTAGTTCGGGGACCCGCGTACGGCGCTTTGGTCACTCGATATGCCCCTTAAGTTATGTATGATCATTTTTGACTCTTAGCCCACGTGGTAACCCGCGTCTATTCAAATAATTATATTTAAATATCTTCTAATATCTCACACAAATTTTTGCATTTCCGCAACGATTCTCATGAGATGTAAAGGCTATTTAAACACCCGGTTGGTGGTTATGCTAGAAGAGTATAAGCAAAGTGCCCGCCAAGTATAAGAACCATCAAGCAGGGCAGGTTCGGGCATTCTTCGGGCTGCACTTCGACGGTGTAACAACAACCAGTGTCGAATGACCTGTGACATGAATGATGAAAGAATAGAAATAGGGCACCAACTACGCAATTGATACGGTTGAATGAGTTCTGATACTTCGCGCGAATTTTTGATTTCACAACAGAGATTAGCGCTGGCATTTTCAATTTTATGTTTTTCCCATACATTCGATTGAGTTCTAGTACTTGGCGCTAATTTTTGATTTCACAACGGAGATTAGCGCTGTGTTTTGGGTTTTGTCATCAGATAGTTGATCTCATTTTTTGAAAAATCAGTTCGAATTTGTGTTATTCACAGTCTAATAAAACACCGTTGACATTTTCTTAATAAAAGCCCTATTTCTGTCAGAGAAATCAATTTCGTACTTGACGGTTTTTTTACACATTTATAATGATTTTGTGGGGGATTAATTCGACTGTACGGTCAATGCCAAAATCTAGAATTCAAGCCCAGAAAATAGTAAGCTGGTGTATCTACGTTAAGAATAGTTTTATATTCAGCATAAACAAAATCATACAAAATATCAAACTAAAGGCGGAAACATATTTGACACAGGCGATGAAAGCTGTAGATTTAACGTCTCAAGTTGAGGCTCTTTTCGGTGAGTCGAAACATACGGGATGTTCTGAGTCTTATTTCTTTGACACTGCTTATCGTCAGATAACGAATAATAAAACGTTAATCGCAACAAATAAAGGTCAAATTGCTAATATATTACCGGTAAATTCAAGTAAACATATTCTAAAATCATGGGCATGTTCAGATATGTGTGTGCAACCCGATTTGAATATTGTTGATAAATTTCAAAATTTGTTGGAAATTATATGTTCCTGGAAATTGATGAACATTGGAAATAGCATTAGACGTATGAACATTTGCAGTGTCAACGTAGAATGTCGAAGATTGGGGCATTCGCATAATTGTTATACAAATCCCACTATCTGCCAGTCAAAATTTCTAATACTGCAAATTTTGTATCTACATTTTCCAAGGGTTCGATATTTTGTCAGGCAAATATACGAGATAATGTGGTTGATTGAAAAAATAAATCATTTAGATATTGCGTGGTAATCGGAAAGCTTTAGGAAAAATTATGCGAGAAGTAAAACAAAAAGCTTATATCCATCGATCAAATCTAGAACAAATAAATTTGAACGAAGACGAAATAGTTCATAAATATTCAAAAGCATTCGAAGCATTCACTAAACGCTTAATGGATACACCGCGATGCGTTTGTATCTGTTGCGATAAATTATGTTTCAAAAAAGATGTTAGCGATATTAGGAAACTCAAAAAACCATTGACGGGTTTTCATTGGTTAGAATTGGAGAAATACGTCGAACCGGCCGTTAACAACGAACCTCAATATATTTGCGATTATTGTTTAGATAAGTTCCGTCATGATAAGTTGCCACCGACTTGTGTCTTGAATCGACTTGCCATAAAAAATAGACCGATAATTATGTCGACTTTAAATGAGTACGAAAAAATGTTGATCCAAAGAGCGAAAGCTTTTCAAACGGTTCAGAGAATGGAAACCATATTGATGAAAAACAATCTGCCGCATCATTGTAAAGTGCAAAAAGTTGAAGGTAGAACATTTCATTCACCGCTGCCTCTGGAAGATACTTTGAAAAAATTATCGTCACCTAGCGATGCGTTGAACAAACATCATGAGTTATACATATTAGTTTGATGTATCCCCGATAAATCAAAATCAGTTTGGAGTAAGTTGGTAGAAGTTAATAAAATATATAAAGCATTGAATTGGCTCAGAATTAACAATTCTTTTTACTCGGATATTGAAATTCCAGCGAACGCGGGATTGCTATTAGACTCTCTCGGTGATGATGTTGAAATTGAATTGAGTCTGATCAAAAAAATAAAATCGATTCTGATACGAGTTTACAAATTCAGAATGACGACGATCGATCTGTTGCACGACCAGCGATTCTAACTCGTCGTCAGATTAACGATTACGAAGCTTACAACGAACAAATTACAATTTATCCGATACATGAAAATAGAATACACGAAAAAGTATCGGCTCTTTATCAGTTTATGAAGGTCCAAGAGACACCTATGAGCTATTTCGAAAAGAATTTAGATGTTTTGTGTTTCCCCGATTTACTTCCGTACGGTAACAATGGACAACGGCAGAATCGCGCAGTTCTCGTACGAGATGTTGATTTCATAAAATGCAAATTAACTTTCAAAGATCTTTTCGTTTAAATCAACAACATGTGTTTTACTTGTCACACGACTCTAATATTCGTCAATTAAAGAGTGGTATCTATCATAAATTAAATATAATCAATCCGCGAGAGAAATTTAATGTTCAAAAGTGTTTAGAAATGTTATCTCAAGAGCAGTTAGAAGTCAATCTAACTACTATTTTCGCTAGGTTACGAAATACAGACCAGTATTGGCGAAAACCGAGAAATGATTTGCATTGTATGATCCAAAATTATGGTCCGGCGACGTGGTTCCTCACCCTCAGTCCCAGCTAATGGACGTGGGATGATTTAACGAAATATATTGTGACGTATCCAGCCAACTCAGCACCAAGCTGCCAAAAGATGCGCGAGCAGCAACGCCAACACGACTGCGCGGTGAATCATGACGTCACATACGGGTATATAAGGCCAGCACACGATCGGTTTGACAGCAGTACTTGGCAGAGCGCCTACTGACTCATCTCACGCTGGCTGTCCGTCTTGGGCAGTTCAGTGAATTTAGAATCATATCCTCAAAAGCTAGGTAGTTGTGCCATAGGGGCCTACTAACCACAAATCATATAAATCAAAGAAATCAATGTAGTATTAGGCAAAGCGCCAATGCATTATATTATTAACATTGGCTATCCGTCTTGGGTAGACCAGTGAACTTAGAGTCAATTTCAAATAGAATATGCCTAAGGTTACTCAGATAAAATATAAAATCTCATAGAGAATCTCTGCTATTAAGTCAGCTCAAGTTTAGTTTATATTTAGTTTGTATTTAATTTTACGTTATTCTTGTCAGCAATATTGTCATTTGAGAACAAAAGTATTATTTTGAATTACACACCATTGTTACATTAAAATCTGTTAAACATTTTTTCACTATCTCTCTCCTCCATATGACTAGTGTAGGATAGAGACAGCTTCGGCGGAACAAACCCCTCTAGTGTATGGCTCTGATAGCGAAATATCTATCCGAGTCCAAGGACTGAGCGGCTAGTGAAACCCAAGTCTGGTTGACAGCGTCGGCAGATCAAACCCCTCTTGTGTATGGCTCTGATAGTGAAATATCTACCCGAGTCCAAGGACAGAGCGGCAAGTGAAACCCACGTCTGGAGCGTAGGCATCCCTTACTCTAGACTCAGGAGACGGCTCTGGCAGCGTAAAAACCTGTCCCGAGTCCGTAATAATTCAAATAGCAACTGTACCCTAACAATTAGCCTCAAAACTCCTAGAGAGCTCAAAATAAAATCATTTGAGTAAACGACTCACACTTACTTAACTTTCGAGCACTCACACTTAGAAAAAAAAGTAACAATATACGTAGTGTGAACGGACCCGAAACGAGGCGTATGTCCACAGGTCAACTAGCAGCTTACGATCCGGTGTCGACCTCACGATACGTGGATCTCAAATTCCAAGCAATGATAGATTTCATCACTTCTAAGGATAATCCTATCGGAGAGGTAGTACATTACTTCTGGAGACGAGAGTACCAGAGTCGGGGTATGCAGCATTTTCATCTCTTGATATAGATAAAAGATGCTCCTATTATCGGTAAATCATCCCAAGATGACGTAGCAAAATTCATCATGAAACATATTGTAGAATACCTAACAAGAAAGTATCACCCATTTTGTACAGAGGAGTAGACACTTACCAGAGACATTAAGCGTAACGATTATTGTTTGCGAAATAAAAAAACCAAAAGAGGGTACGTTAGAGTATGTAAATTCGGTTTTCCGAGACCTGCCACCGAGTCGTTTCCATCAAGAGATGTAGCTGTATCTATCGTAGGTAGGAAAAAACTCAGTTCAAGGAGCAGACTTTACGATTTACCCCGAAGAGAAGACGAACTTTACATCAATGATTTTAATCCTATTATCCTTGCCTCATAGGAAGGAAACATGGACATACAGTTTATCGGTGAAGAATCAACGATGCTCAATAGGTACTGTACGAAATACGCGACTAAAGCGAAATCGAACAACGAATTAGATACGTCCGACGACATTCATTCGACTAAATCTGTGTCCAGTAGACTTTGGAGCATCGCATTGCGTAGTTTAAACAATGGGGAATGCGGTGCCTTGTAAGCCGCTGATACTTTGCTAGGTATTTCTCTATATGGTACCGATCCTGATACAATCATTCAGTGGATAGATGTAGATCCGATAAGAAACCGACGACTTAGATCGTACAAAACCATTAAAAAGCTCGATCCGGAATCGACGGATATTTTTTATGAGTCGTTGATAGATAATTACTATCCAACTCGACCCGAAGAATTAGAGTTTGTAAATCTGTACGATTTCGCGAAATGGTACGATGTAGTAAAAACTAAACCATCGAACGACAAATTTGAAATTTATGAACTGACCGACGGTTTATATTTGAAGAAAAGGCGACGTGGTTACTTGATAAATCATTACAAATATAATGTTAACGTAGAACCGGACGAATATTTCTATGCGTTGCTACTTTTGTTCAAAACATGGCGAGACATCGATGAACTGAAATGTAATTGCGATTCGTACACCGAGGCGTTTGAAAAATCGAAAACACATTTCACGAAGGCACTGCGGTATTACGAACGTTTGACCGATATTTAGAAGGGTTAGATTTCATGAAGAAATTGATTGAAGAGAAATCGAAGGAAGTTGATAACAATCCGGATGTCAGTTACGAAAGTAATCGAAATAATCCATTAGTTTGCCAACCGATCGAGGCTGGACTGGCGATGTAAGAATTCAATGACGTTGACGAAACACTTTTAAAGGCAGATCTCAATAAAATGATTTCGGATTTGAATAATGATCAAAAGAGAATATCCGAACATATTACAAATGTTATAAGGTTTTATAGTATAGGAAAAATTTTGAGATTGTAAGTAGTTAGGTTAGGTTAGGTCCATCAGGTGTTGGACAAAGCAGATTTTCGGTAAAACTACGGCTGTCGCAGCACCAACAGGACTGGCGGCCTTCAATGTAGATGGATTAACAATACACAGATTGTTGCAATTACCAATCGAACATGGAAGCGCTGAAAAATACAGAGAACTCTCCGATCAGGTTCTAAAATATTGAGACAAGAATTAAAAGACGTGGTATTATTCATCGTAGACGAAGTTTCAATGATATCAAACGTAACTCTGACATTTATTTATTTGAGATTATCGGAAATATTCGATACGAATAATAAAGAAGACTGTTGGTTCGGTGGCAAATATATCGTACTATCAGGTGATCTATTGCAGCTGTCATCGGTAAACAATGAGTCACCTTTTATAAAATTATCCAACAAAGACGTGAAAAAATACTTAGCTCCCATGGGTACCGTTAATATATGGTCACACTTATTTACTTACGATGAATTAACGATGAACATGCGACAACAAGGTGATTCCAGGTACAGAGGAATAATAAGTAAAATTCGACTCGGCAATATAACGATCAAAGATCGTAATGTTCTAGAAACTCGAAAAATAAAATTCGTGAAGGAAAACATACATGGTAGAATAAATGAATTGTGCGATTTTTTAAGTAAGTTGCCGATCGAAACGGTATGTTTGTTTGCGAATCGTAGTCAATGCGAAGCGTTGAATACAGCAATGCTTGCACAAATACATTTCGTCGATTGTTCGCCATATTCAAAGAAAAAAATATCATCAATAGTCTAGGCAACAAGTGCTTTTTTGGTCAACATTTTTCAGCAGCCTCGGAAAAATATGCACGAGGTGTCATTCGATTCTGGTCAGCATGTCGAAGTTTTCTGAAAAAATCAAGTTCCGCTCGCAAAAATTGCGAAAGTTCCTTAAAAAAAGTTTTTTACTGCTTAAAAACGGATTTGTTAATTAACAATCTTTTCATACCACTTATAAATAATATTAAGGAACCGTTTTTTTTTTTTTTTTAAATCATGATTTACCTTGATCTTCGATATTTGAAAAAAAATAATTTATCTTATTTAATTTTTCATTGTTTATTTAACGAATAATTCAAATTTATATTTTTCAAATTTATATTTTTTTATTACTCTACTTGTTACGGTCGGGAATGATCTTCACCGCCGTTATTATTTTTGGTTCGATTCTCGTTTTACGCAACTAAATGCAACTGTGGAAAAGGATTTTTAGGTGTGTGGAGAATAATTATATGATGACCGATCCAGGATTCGGCGTGCGACTGAAGAACTATGTCCTGGAAGACCGTAGAGTTTGGTTCTGAGTTCGGAAGTGATTTTGATATGAAAATTAGGTAAACTCGGTTTATTGAAAGAAGGGGTAGGTGAAGTGTGAGGCCACGCGTCGCTGACTAGGTAGAATTGCACTTGCACGTTGTGCTGATGCGTTGTCGAACCATGCCGGATAGCGGTTGAAATAGGAGGACAGGATGAAAGATATTAGGTTGCGTCTAGGCGAGTTACTAGTAATAATTGTTAGGAATTTGGAATTGATAGAATGGATGAGGCATGACGTTTGGACCGAGGTCCGGACGTAACATACTAAACAAAACAAAAATAACTGTAATTTTTTTTTTATTTCAACATTTTGTTTCAATTTTTTTCTTAATTTTATGAATTCGGATCGCCGCCGTAACTCCATACTTCTCAACTGCGTTCTTATCTTTGAAATTAATATAACTTAGAAACTACTGGATATACGATCAAAACACCTCAGACTCATTTATTCTACATTAATCACAGGACACATTGAGCTTAAAACTGAAGTCTTTATTCAATTATTCAGATATTTTATGGCAATTGTTCATAATAAATTCATGCATAGTTCATTAATAAACATGTAAAAAAATGTTTTTTTTTTGTTATTATACAAGCAGATTTTGGGCATGTTTCTTTGATGGTGGCTCATAATAATCTTCCATTTATTTTTCTTCTTCTCGTGTTGCAACGTTTTCCTCGACTTCATCTTCTACCAGTAAGGTTTCCGCGAGTTCTCGAACATAGATTGAATAATCAACACAGGGATCATCGTCTTCATTTCCATTTTGTGAAATGTTTCCTTCATTAATATCGTTCAATTCGTCATCTTGAATTGTGACCTTTTTGTAATTATCACAGCTCTCTCCTTTGCAATGCTTGCAGATAGATGATCATGGAAGTCCAGCTTTTTGGTATCCGCATCTTTTTGAACAGTTTTTCATGCAATTGCAGTGGACTAATTTCAAGAGTTCATCCGGAGCTAAAATATCAGTAGTTTTTACCGGCAGAAACATTGTTTCTGTCTTTATCCAACCCCAATCTTCTGGATTGAGCTCATTACCAAGCCAATATTGGACTTGGTAATAAACTCGGAATGAATGAAAACACAATGCTGTTGAAGTTAGAGGTAGAGTGACTAAATTTATAGTTTTTTTAGATTTCTTAATAACGTCCATGAACTTTGAAACACGAAATTGACTCGCAGTTACATCAGTTTATAATTCTCCATACAAAGACAGCAACAATCTTTCTCCAGCTTCCTTAACTTCATCAGTAGATGCATTGGGATCATAGAATTTATCCACATCCTGCCTTATTCCCTCGTTTTTTATTATCAGGTCTAATAATTTCTTCTTCCCTCGACCAAAAATTGAGCTGACTGTATCGCAACCCGTAAAAGCGTGAGTAAATAGTATGATGTTCTTTTATATGTTGGTTCTTCGAGCTTTCGTAGATTGTAGCTATTTGTTTAGAAGAAGCACGTGGCTTTCACATCCCAATATTCAAGTGACTAGGTGTCAATGCGATCATTAAAGTAGCCAGATCGACGTCGGTTCCAACCACAACAATTTTCTTATCTGGATTTTCCTCAGCGAGATCTATTGCCGTTCGAATAATAAGAGTATCGGCGTCTTCTTTCGCTTGTTTAATCGATAAGTTTGACCTTAGGAAGACTTTTTAATTTGGTTATGAATCGAGACTTGTTTTTGATATGAGATAAGAACAAGTCTTTTTTCTCAGTCAGTTTCATGTCCACTTCAAATGTAATTTCCGCTGCGACTTTTGTAGTGGCTCATCTAAACCTCTTATCTCTCCACACAACTTTGTGCAGAAGGAATCCTCCATCGACAACAAAAAAGCAGCCCGTCAACTCCGATAAGTTAAACGGTGAAGAATTCAAACTGTCATAAAGCTCCAATTTTTTCGCTTCCGCATAATGCCTCTATCATCAAATAAAGCCATTGGGTAAGGAGCCAGTTCAAAAAGAACAGCATTATTTATCGTTGACTGGTCGTTCATCATAATAGTAGCAATCCTTTGAAATAATAAAGAAATATTTATTAGTTTCTTTTCACCATCCAATTCTACAGTTGGCACTGTTGAGATAAGAGTTCGGACAGTATTGGATTTGAAAAATTTGTAATTCTCTGCATTGAATCCTACCATACTTGCCATGCCTCCCCTACCGTTCGATATTGCTTTATGGCAGTCTGTGTTTGATTCTCCTACCAATCCTGTCGACAAAGATAGCGATTTCGGAGATTGAATAAACGGATTATGCGTTTGAAACCAGGCTTTGAATATTTTCTTATCCTAAGCATCACATTTCCGACGTGCTGGTGTAACATCAACATGTTGACCGGAAGATTCCCACTTGATATTGATGAAATCCTCCAGCTGGTTCATAATTTCGACAACAAGGTATACCTTTCAGAAACCGTGTCATGACACTTGACGTCATACCGCGACCATGTGATAATCCTTAAGCTCCTGTGTGGATGGTACGCATCAGCATCTGTTCAATTGTCATGTCCGTCCATACTCCAGCCCAAGCTTTATAAGTTCTACGAACAGTGAAGTGTCCTTCCTCGATAAATAAACGATATTCTGTTGGATCCATGATGTCTTCTAATGTACTGTAACGTACGATTTTCCTATAGCGAAAAATTAACGGCAGGGATGACCGATTCGTAGTTACCCTACGGCGCGTACTCTTTTTATTGGCAAATAAACTCAAAATTACTTACGTGCTCGGGTTGGGCGCAAGACTACGTAATATTGCTGCGTCACGTAATATTCGACAAAGCGGAATTCACACCAAAATATAAGATTCAAGAGATCGGCGACGGGCGGTAACTCAGCTAGCTCAGAACGATACGAAAAAGGTAGAGGGGCTGGGTTTGCCTTAAATTATAACACAGTCATTGCCTTCACTGGGCGGTGGCCCTTATATTCAAGTTAAACATGCGAAATATTTGGTGGTACAGGCAATCTCACTTAATCAGATTCTTACAGCGTGATTCGGTAACGGCAGCGATACAATACAAAGTTTATGAAATACGAGAGGAAATAGGTGGCGGTACGGCTCTTGGCCGATTTTCTAACAGATTTGGCTATACGGTATTCTAGCGCTCTTTCAAAAGCGGTCGTAACAATGGTACCACGATGGTCCAGTCAACTTTTTATGTCGCGGGGGAAAGACCGAAAATGATGTCACCGAGGACAGACCAAAAATGATGTCACCAGGGACAGACAGACGAAGAATATGTCACCAGGGACTGTCAGAACCGAAATATGTCACTAGGAACAGGCAGAATACAAATATGTCATCGAGGACAGGCAGAATATCTTATGTCGTTGACGGTGTTAGACTCGGGAATTAATTGTCCCAGTGGACAATACTAATCGGACAATTAATACGCCGCGTAAGGCAGCGGACGTACACGGTAAATCGGGGATTAACGTAGGCTCGGTGCAGTCTTTTCGCACACCGAGGTTCACCGCCAGATTTTTGAATTCCTGTTACGATAAAGGCGGTATTTTCCTACGGCTACAACTACGGCGAAATTCTCCAAGGACGGTGGCCAAATTAATAAAGCGGCAATAATGTGCTATTAATCACAAGTAACCAAATCATATGCGGGATGTTACGGTAAAGTGCAAGCAAGCGATAGCGATAGCGAAAGCGATAACACATAAGCAGTAAGCCCAGATATTAGAGAGTCGGCCCTCGGATAATTCAGGTTAGCACGATACGATACGATAAATATCCGGAGAGAGATCCCTTGACCCAACACTCCGAAACGATAAAACTAAATAAATTTGCCTCGCCGAATTATCGTTGGCTTCACATAAAATATTGAGTTTCTTACCTTAAATGACGAAACGGGATCACTTAATCCACCACTTAAAAATTAGGCACTAAACGAAAACAAAAAGGAAAACTGAAGCTACTGAAACTTGAACAAAACTGACTCTAATAATCGAAACTCAAAAAGAAAATCAAAAGATAAAAGACTAGAAGGCACAACTAAGGTCCTGGCAAACTCAACTTGGTCCTGACAGGGTCGGCGTAGAAGTAGATCGAGATCCTCGCCGGTTCCGGGGATCAAGCGATGATTTCGGTGTCCGGCACTTTGGTTGACCTCGTGATCTGGATCATCTGGATTTTGCCGCTGGCGATATGAGGTGTGATGGGGATCAGCATCTGGCTGGCGTCTTGCAATATTTGGTACTCCTCGCCGTGTTGCCGTCTCTGAAGACTTCTCCGGGTCCCTCCGCGGGCAAATAATGCACCGGAGTAGCGGGAGACATGATGCGCCACACCGGGACTTGCATCCATGCTCCGTCCTTGCAGTTTTCTTCGATGGATCTCCGTGAGGCTTTCCTGGCCAACCACGGGGATTTTTCAGCAGTCGAGACAGTAGATGTTTTGGGGTTGGTCCAGCTCCTGGCTGGTAAGTCTGTCCAACGGGGGGCTTGAGTGTGCGCTTTTTAATGGTCGCACAGCCCTGTACGCCGTTGTGGAGGCATCCAAATTGCAGTGGCGATGGTCTGGTTCAGCTCCAGGCTGATAAGTCATTTGTTAACGGGAGGTTTCGGCAGATTGGCTCTAACCCTGTACGCCGTCAACGTAGCATCCAGGTACAGCTGTTACTTTTCCTCATCAGAGCGGTAGGTCGGTATAGTGCGGTGATGTCCAGGGTTGCAGATCTTGAAGGTCTCGAAGTTCTGGATGATCTTAATGAGTGCCAGACGTGAAAGGGGGTCCAAATAATACAAAAATTGACGGTAAAATTGACTAACTAAAAATATTCAAACAAGACCGTGCCTTGGAGGTAACGATAACGCGGATTTTATCCGGACGGTAATTGACGTAATCGGGATTTTCGGGATCTAGTGACGGCTGCAGAAATGCAACGTCACAGTACTCATCTGCTGCAGATATATATGGATGGCTTTTACGTAATCAATATGCCCAGCAGCATGGTGAACTGGTAACATATTTTGAACGCAACACGAATGCAGATTCCAATTTCCTAGTCTTTTAGCTTCAATGTATCGTACAGCCAATGAGATGGAGTTGAAAGACTGAATTCACAGTTTGGCGATTGGACCTCGTTCTTTGAGTGCTTCGGTAGCGCTGCTCAGGAGATTTCTCATAGCAGTAAAATCTTAATCATCATTAATTTCCCGTAGTGATGGTGGATTGTTTGACAAGTCATCTAACGTTCTTCGAAGTTTCAGTTTTTTATGTTTGATAATCCCTAAAATTTCTTCAGTATTTGGTGGAGCTTCCATGCTTGACGCATCCACTGGTGTTTTTATTCCCTCGATGTTTGCATGGATTTCGATATTTTCAGCTAACTCTGCGAATTCTGCGATGAGCTTACCTATCACGTGAACGGTTGTAATATCCGCTCGCAAAGCTCGAGAGAAGGATATACACTTGGCGAGATCATAAGTGGCGTAGTTAGACACTACGCGATGAGCTGTAGGTTAGCGTAAAATACAGCTCCAGCAGCGAAAGTCTGTTCACAGATTCGGTGTCGGAGCTACCTAGGACCGGAGAGGCTGCCATCCAGGGGGAATCGACGATCTCGGAGGTGGGAACTGCAGGCATGGGGGGGGGGGGGGGGAATCGAGGCACTAGTCTCGAGGCCCCGCACCTGCCTAACGGTCTCAGCAGAACAACAGGGTGCAGCGGAGGGCCTGACCTCGGTCGGGACCGCTGCAAGCACCCTCGAGCAACGAAAGGGGAAACCCAAAAACCGTTCTGGGGCGGCTAAGAAGAGGGCGCTTAGGGCCAGGCTGGCCGCCGTGACGTTTTCGGAGACGACACAGTCAGTTAGTACGATAACCCCTACCCCAGCTCATTCCGCAAAGGGAGGCTCAGCAAGTGGGCAGCCTGGAAACGGAGTGAGACAGAACAAGAGGCCAAGGCCTCTTGATTGTACACCGCCCGAGGTCTACTCGGCTCCCAAGAGGGGCAGGGAAATCCTAAAGCCGAAGAGCTACAGGAAGGCAGCCGGGAGTGGAATGAGGGTAGCCATAATACCCTCAGACTACCCTACTGCTACCCTGAGCTCAGGTGAGGCGGACCTGGTGGTGCAGGCGCTCTGCGGGGCGATGGACTCCATCCCGGAAGGGGAGGAGATCCGTCGTTCTGACGAGTACCGGTGCGACCAGGGGATGCTCTGGATTACCGGCTCCAACGAGGGGGCCGTAGGATAGCTGAGGACCACTGTGCCGACAATTAAACCCTGGGAGGGGGCCGCACTTCAGCTACTGGAGAGGGTGTCACGTGCTCTGTAACTTCACACTTGTAGTGTCTGCGCATCAATCTCTCATTTAGATATTTTATTGATAACGTTTCACAGAACTATTTACGATGCGCAGATTCTACGTAAGTGACCCTTGACTCTTTTCAAATATCTCACCTCTGCACCATAGAGGTACAGAGGTTGTATTTTCTTATTACAAAATATTGACTATACCGAGAGTAACATTGGAAACTGGCCACTCCATCCGCCAGACTAGCGGCAACTGTTCTTGCACCTACTCAATACACAGAATATTCACGTGCGTGAACCTCCGCTGACGTCAGCAGTCAGGGGCATGCGAAATTACGAAAATCAGGATTTCGGCGAGGGCCCCTCAGGCAGCTGCTGCCGCCTCGCGGAGCATCTGGTTTCGCTCTTCAAGCCGCCAAGCAAATATTCGAAGTAATTCAGAGCGTCGTAAGTGTCAGATTTTGCCGGAAAGGTTAAGTCGGGTTCATGACAAACAATTTCGAACCACTCAGAGTATTTAAATGCGGAAAATATTCAACGTTAATCAGAACATTCGTAATTGACAATTCGAAACACCATACGCAGTGATTCGGTTGAAAGAATCCTCTAAGCGCGCCACGTAGAATACAATCAAGAAAATCGGAGCAGGTAAGTGTAAAAAATTATTCGTTAATCAATAAACTGCGAATTTATTGATTAACGTCGAATTATCTCCGCATTCAAATAATTCCAGTAGTTCGAAATTGTTCGTGATAATTTCGATGTTACTTTTCCGGCGAACGCGACGCTTTGAATATTTGCTTGCTCGGAAAGCCATAGTAGATGCTCTGCGAGGCAGCAGCAGCGCCTGAGGGGCCCTCGACAAGCACCAAATCTTAAGATTTTTGGCATGCCCCTGACCGCTAACGTCAGCAGAGGTTCACGCACGTAAATATTCTGTGTATTGAGTAGGTGCAAGAAGAGCTGCCGCTAGTCGGGCGGATGGAGTGGCCAGTTTCCAATGTTACTCTCGGTATATACACGTCCATATCCCAACTTATATATTCATTGTCTCATCTTCATTCTTTCATTCTTCTCTAAACCTCTCATCTGTAAGCAGCTATTTAAATTTGAAATAACCAAATAAAGTATTCAATCCATTCAGATAAATATACTCATATTCGAAATTTACCCACTTGAATCCTAAAAATTTAAATCATCACCCCGGTTGCTAATTAGCGTAAAACAAAGGAGAACCCACTTAGAACGTTAACAAATTCGGATGGAGTCCTAGCCGCTCGGGGGTCTTCCGAAAAGCGTTCATAACAAGGGGACAACTCCCAAGGTTAGACAAGATGACGACGGTCATACCCGGCTTGCCGGTTAAGACTGAAGTCATCCTAACTAGGCTGAAGCACCTCAACAGCGGTCTCCAGACTCACCTTTGGAGGGTCTGGGACAGGAAGGATGGACGCCCGACGAAGGCCTGTGAGATAGGTAGGGCAGGGCAGGCCGACGTGGCAGCGGGGGTCCAAAAAACCAGGGCACAGGAGGGGTAGGTGAGGCTCTAAAATAGGGCCTTACCGTCACTTCCACTAACGGCGAAAGTGTATCCGTATGATAGGCAGTCCCATGATCGCAGGCAGGATCAGCTTCTCACAGATTAACTTGCAACACTGCAAAGCGGCCTCAGCTATACATGGCAGGGATCTTGCAGTGGAGCACACCGACATATCACCCATACAAGAACCATGGATATACAAGGGGTTTGTAAGAGGGTTGGAACAAGGAAAGGGTACACTAATGTGCAAAATAGCGGGACCAGACGAACTGGGTCCCAGAGCAGCTATTTTCATTGACAAAAAACATCATGCACTTAGATTGAACCAATTCTATAGCAGAGACCCAGTGGCAGCCTTGGTGAAACTGAAGCTCACCAGGGGAGGCACCACCGACATGGTGGTGGCATCAGCATATTTGCCCTACGACTCTGAGGAACCTCCACACACGGAGGAACTCAAGGCGCTGGTCAGTTATTGCACAAGCAAAGGGCTCGAACTGCTGGTGGGGTGCGACGCAAACTCGCACTACTCAGTATGGGGCAGCTCCAACACAAACAGGAGGGGAGCGACTCTACTGAAGTATCTCACTTCGGAGCGGCTGGAGATCCTCAACAGAGGATCGAAACCCACTTTCATCAACTCCCTCAGGGGGAGGTGATCGACCTAACCCTGTGCACCAACAAGGTGGTACACATGACCAAAAGCTGAAGGGTGAGGGAAGAGGATACTCTTTCTGACCACAGACGAATCTCCTTTTACATAGATGGGGACGCGTCATGGGAACCGACGGTAATGTACGGGAACCCCAGGGCAACTGACTAGACCTCCTACAGAGAGAAGCTAGTAAAGAGGCTCAGGGGCTCCTGCGGCAAGCTGAGGACGACAGGCATAGTTGAGAGCGAGGTAGGCATCCTACAAACTGCTATCAACCAGGCTTACGGAGTAGCGTGTCCAGCAGAGCAGCGCAAATTTAGCAAAAAGGTGACCTGGTGGAACAAGGAGCTGGGGCGATTAAGGGCCAGCTCCCGCAAACTGCTTAACAGGGCCCTTAAGACAGGCGGAGACTCAGACTGGGAGGCCTACAAAGGTATTCAGAAAGAGTACAAAAAGAAGATCAAAAAGTCGAAGGAGGAAGGCTGGAGGGAATTTTGCAGCGAGACCGAAGACCTTTCACTGGTAGCTAGGCTTCGCAAGGTATTCACCTCCGGCCCGCCAATTGAGCTGGATTGGCTAACCCTGCCTAACGGTGTTACGTGCTCCGTAACTTCACACTTGTATTGTCTGCGCATCAATCTCTCATTTATATCTTTTTCTGATAACGTTTCATAGAACTATTTACGATGCGCAGATTCTACGTAAGTGACCTCTTGACTCTGCTCAAATATCTTACCTCCGCACCGAACTAAGAAGCGTAACAGGGCTCATCACGGACCACTGGTACACAGGCAAACACCTCGTCCACCTTGGACTCAGGGAAGAGGCGAGCTGTCCCAGGTGTGGCGGAGAAGCGGAAACACCACAACACCTATAGCGCGATGTAGGGGTCTAGAGGGCCCCCGTACGGAGACTTTCGGACCAAACCTCACCGGCAAGGAGGGAATAGAGGGTATGGGAGTAGGTAGGCTCCTACTCTTTGCCAGGGCTGCCAACCTAATCACCTTTCCCTCAAGATAGGATGCCCGCAAGGGCTCGGACACAATGGTCCTCGAAGACTGAGCGTCCGGTTTGAAACTAAAACTAACTAAGTTAACACAATTCAGGTCTTTTTTTATATCTCAACATGAATTTATTTGATTAAAACTTGTTTTACATCATTTTAACAACAGTATGACTTTAAATTTATCTAAGAAACTAATTCATTAAACATTAAAGTTTTAAAGAGAAATAAATAACAGAATTGAAGAGTTTTAATTCAATTGAATAATTGAATTTTTAAGAAAAAACTAATTCACTGAACATTCAATTTTCAAAGATAAATAAATAATAGAATCACAAGTAATTTTTTATTTCTTTGACAGAATAAATACCTCGTGATAGTAATTTTGGCGCTTCAATTTTTTGCAGAATCGAATTCTCATTCTCTCATTAATGGAATAGTGAGAGAATGATAAATGAGGGAATGATAAATGAGGGAATGATAAATGAGGGAATGATGAATGAGGGAATGATAAATGAGGGAATGATAAATGAGGGAATGATAAATGAGGGAATGATAAATGAGGGAATGATAAATGAGGGAATGATAAATGAGGGAATGATAAATGAGGGAATGATAAATGAGGGAATGATAAAATCAAACATATCCATCCTACAAAAACTGGTCAAACATAATCTCAAATTAAATTCCGATTTAAGGCAAAATTCTTACTCCTCAAAACATGACAAAAAAATCATAATGATTATTACAAATAAAATAAATACCTTATACCTTATGGTGTGAGGGAATGAGATATGAATTGTCACATTTGAATAATTAATTTAAAACCATTTGACAACAACAAATCTCTTCGCGGCTTGTATCAATGATAGTATGACTTAATTGGCAATGCTGCCAACTGCATAAAATTTATAAACGCGGCAACCTACGATCCGATTTGAAAGTACAATCCAGGTTTCAGCAAAAAGTGAGAAAATGATTCTTTTTTTTGGGACCCAGATAAAAATTAAATTTTCCAATGATTTCTTACTCGGTACCTAACGAAAAGGGTATGTACTGTTGAATGCACTATTTTTAATATAAGTAATGATCTTATTCATAGAATACAATAAATTAATGACATAATATAATTCAAATGTTGAGTTTGGGACACTATGAGCGAATGATATTTGAAGTATTCGGTTACCTAGCATTTATTATTGTGAGATTGAAACTAAACTGTCAATTTCCCTATTCTCTATTAAACTCTTCTCGGATCTATTTTACACGCGAATTCTCTTGCACGTGTCTTTTCTCTAATGATTCTCTAATGATCCTCTAACCCACCATATCGACCGCGCTTATCGATCTTCAATATATCGGCAGAGCGCGGCAAAATTCAACCTAAGAAAAGTACATTTTTCTTACAACTATTTAATCCATTTAAAGTACACGGATTATGATCTGCATTGTCAAACACGTATTGCAGATGAGCATCTGGTTGAATTTGGATTACATCAGATTTAATAGCAGATATCTCATGAAGACGCAAGCTGTGATAGGATGCAAAAACAGCTAATTTTGCCAAAATGTTATTTATAGTTTTAGAACCGCACTTACGATTTAAATATATTTCAATAGCCAAATGAAGTCAAGACAGAAATGATTTTGTACGAATAGCTTGTACTATCGACGATCCAATCTGGTCAATTTTAATTTTGATATCTTTAACGTTATCATCATTACCAAAAAAGCTTTCGCCAGACTCCATGGCAAATGATGTTCCACTGTGAAAAATATCGTCACGTGAGCTGTCTTCAGTGGTAACACTATCTTGGGACCCCGTTGACTCCCTCCTAGCCTTCGCTACTATTTTCTTTTGTTTAATGTTTACATTTACATTCTTTCTCCTCACGATGCATATACTGTAACGTCCCATTTTCCCCCGGTTTGTCGGTAAGGAGGGTCGTTACTAGTGCCGACTCCCGGGAGTGTCTCCCGTAGCGGCCGTGTTTATATTGTTCACCTTATTAGAGGTCCCTTCTATTATTTTCTTCTGATTTCGCCGATTCGACCCAGGTGATGCTGAATGTGAGTGACTGTGTCACAGCTGTTTGGCCAGGATTGGCTAATTTTACGCCCAGATTTGATAATTCGTAGATACGTTTCTTGGGGGGAATTTGGGGCGTTGATTTTCCGGGGCGGTGATTTTTCGGGGCGGAGGAAACGGCGGAATAGCCACCTATAACCGCAGTGGAATAGGCGCTAGACTTCCAGAATCCCGGAAAGAGGATGCAGAAAGCGATCGAATAATGGTTTTGGAACCGCAATGGACCAAATATTAAGCGACCAGAATTCCTTAGGGTTCGGGGTTGGCTGTGATTGGGTATTGGTTTCAGAACTGTCGTGGATCCAGGATTATGCGCCCAGAATCTCAGATGGGAGGCTGAAAACGATTGAGTAATTGTTTGGAACCGCAATGGACCAAATATTGAACGACCAGAATTCGGGATGGGAGGTTGAAAACGATTGCGTAACTGTTTGGAACCGCAATGGACCAAATATTAAACGACTAGAATTCGGGATGGGAGGTATCGTGTTGAAATTGGTTTCCACAAAAATGTTTACTCGGCGTAATTTAACAAGATAAATCTTTGCATTTTAATGTGATATTCGATGATTTTTGTACAATGGAAAAATGATCGGTTTCTGACTAGTAATGGCTCATTGGCCGTTCGAGTACCTAAAGGTGATTGCTCGAATTAACGAAATTTGTTTTGTAATCAAAATTAAATTAGAGAACGTTTGTCTCAAGAAATAATAGATCTGGCGTCAATGCCGTCATGAAAATAATAATTTCAATTGAATTGAATTGAATCCAGTTTTGGGATTTCCGTCTTTGCGACGTTTTTTGCTTTTAGCGTTTAAGTATTTGGAATGTTCGATATTTTGAATAATGATAATCAAGAGAAATTTTTTCTATGAGTTCTCTTTTCAGGCTGAGCCTAGACTGAAGTTGTTACTCCTTCGCAGGCTATGCCTGGAATGAGCTCAGGAACGTCGTGTGGGCGCCCTTTTATATGATTCTGGGAGTTGATCCCACATGTTCTATCAGATTCTATGGTGTCCAATTTCGGTATTGTTAATGCTAGCAAATAATTTTATAACAAAAACATTTCTTATTTTAGTCCCTGCAGATCTCCACGACTTTAGTTTTTCCAATTTGGACAATCTGTTATAAACAAACTGTTCAATGAACTTCTATGGTGTCCAAAATTGTTAATTTGCAAATTAGAGATCATTGTCACCTAGGACATATTTTTCTATCTGAATGAACTTCCTTTTTGCCTGTTTGGAATTTTTGATTTAAACAATTATTGGTCAAAAATGAAATGTTCTATGCGTTTCCATGATGCCCAAAAGGTCTTAAATATTGATGCACCTTTTTGGTTTTTTGTTTATGCCCAGAGAAGTTGTCATGCTAGATTTTATACCAGATAGTTTTTCTAATTTCCTTTCAATAGTTCTTAATTTACCAATTTTTATCTACTTTGCTATGCGGATTCTAGGTTTCGTTAGTGTGCATGTTCGCGCTAGAAAGGCCGTGTTAATCCGCTATGTTCGTATTGGGTTCGAACCAATATATGAGCGTTTTGTACGTCTAACTATATATTTCAAAGTGCGATTAATGATGGAAACATATACCGATAATATTCAGTGAATATTTGCTGAATATCTACTTACAGGGATAATATGTGGAAACTGGCCACTCTCTACGCCTGACTAGCAGCAACTTAACGTGCGCTCACCAATGCACGAAATTTTCACGCGCATGAATCACCGCTGCTCCGGACTGCTGCGCTGGCGGGGGAGAAGCGGAGCTTCACACACGTAAAAATTCCGTGTATTGGTGAGCGCACGTTAAGTTGCCGCTGGTAAGGTGTACGGAGTGGCCATTTTCCACATATTATCCCTGTGTACAATGAATGGCTTATGCCATGATCACACTGTGCAGATGTAAATTGAACGGGGGAGAAAAAGACAAATTCCATCAGATATGAATAATTTCCATATATTTACTATGTCATTAAGCAAAATAAACTTCAACTTTTAAATTGACATATTTCTTAATTTATGTTCGGAAAAACAAAAACAAATAAACCCAAGTACTTTAATAAAAATAATAATAATCAGTTTCCTGAATAATCGAATGAATACTGTTAAGTACGTACAGAGATCAGGATAGTAACTCTATTAAAGAACCCCAATCGTAATAGTTTTGGTGAAGTTCCATATCAAAATCGTATGTGTAATATAGGAAACGGTCACCCACAATATGATAAAAAAAACCGCCCTTTACAGCTTACTTATTGCATTATATGATACGCATTGTATCCTCATCTGTATGAATGTCGTCACAAGAGATATTGGTAGCAGATGAGCTTGCTGCGTCAACATTTTGTAGACTTGTCGAGTCACGAAATATATATATTATGAAAAATGGATATTATCAAAAAAGAATTGAGATCGAAAGAAAGATAGGAGAAGTTGAAACTTGTGGAAAATTCTGAAAGTTGCCATTGACATACTCACTTTTGACCACTTTTGACATCATTGAGATTTTGTTTCTTGTGCCTACCCATTGCGCCCACAAGCCATAATTCAATTATTGTTGTGACATCATGCTCTGTCGCTGAGGTCAATTTTTCATTTAAGAGGACAGCTTCTATATGAATGGAAAAACACTACTGTCGATGGAATTCATCAGGTATAAAAGTGAGAGAATCGACATATATTTTCTGCATCACATACTCTAAATGGTAGAAGCCAACCGAAGTTCTCTAAATTTCTTCTATTCTTTGGCTCCATCCCAGCTGTATATTATGGCAATCTGATCGTCAACTACTGCAAAACACATCCGCTTGGTTACTTCTTTGAGATTGCTGCCTCCCAATCGACTTAAATCTCGGATCTGTTGACATAAGTCACAGAATAATTATTTCATAACGAGTGCGTGATTCATATTATTAATTCAATTTACCAAAGCTTCAACATTTGCTGGATTTCGTAAGAAATCTTCCATGACAAGGAGGTCGTCTTGTTTTTCGATCGGATATTTCTCCAGTATTGGCATTGGTTTCTTCAACCTACCAACACGCTTCGTATTCATAGAACCTATTTTTATTTGGAGTAGCGATTTATCAATACAGGCTGTCAGTCCCTCTATAGAGTCATTATTTACAATCAGCTGCTGTAGGACCACTTTGCGAAACTCTGTATAGAAAATTAATAGATTCATGACACGTACCGGAGACAGGATGCAGACATATTACTGGAATAAGACAGGGAAAAATAAAGGACTGATGCAAAAGCTGAAAAAGATATCTTCGGAAGTCAAACAACCACACCACTAACCTCGGATGCTTCATTTGAATGTGAGTAGTTCAATGTAATGGAAATAGAGCGTGAGAGAGGAAACAAGATCGTGCAAGTGAGGAACCTAGAGTAGTCAAAGACAAGGCGAAAAATGATGGTCTAGCAATATGCGAATAGATTAAATTGTTCACCTTTCTCCTGTGCCATGAGAGCTTCCAATTTTGTATTCAAGTTCATCACTGTGTTTCCCGTTTGTTTTCGATTTTGCTTATTTTCATATAGGGATGAGATACTATAGTTATGAACATTCTCTTCGTCCCTTATAGCCGAACAGCTTGCAACCGCATCACCCATGTCATCTCTTGAATATTTAGATTGTGACCTGAAACGATATATTCAATGTTTTTCAAACCCCCACATATTTTCAGTAATTTTCAATACTGAACACGCTTTTCCCTCGGGGAGAATTTATGAGACCTTGTGATTTCTAGGCGTTTCTGGACTGCAGTGTTCAATTCGGTTATACTACGTTCAAGCGTATGATGAGTTGAGAAAGGTGTTCGCGATTTGGTACGTGAGCTGAAAAATAAAACATTAAGAAAATCAAGAAGAAAACTTTACCTGTTCGTACACTTGTTTTCAAAATTGATAATAATCAGCTGCAGTGATGCTCAACTAGTTTGAATTTGAAAAACACTCGACTGAGATGATAATACAGAAACGATGTGTGTGGAGTCTCAAGAATCCAAGGTATTATAGAAGTCAAGAGTTCTCATGGAGCAATTAGCAACAGCTAAATATCAAGATTCGCGGCAGCGAATCGCCGCCAAGTACCGTAGGCGGCGGTCGCTAGCCAACAGCGAATATACAGGGTGTTCATTTTTAATCGATACAGGCTGAGATCTCGAGAACCAGGCAAGATAGCGAAAAATTTTTCAGACAAAAGTTGTAGGGTTTCGAGGGGGAAAAAACTTGGCTATCTCCATTTTTTTTTCAAATGACTTTAAAAGGGTCAAATCGAGGTCAACTTGTTTTTTTTAAATGGAATGACATATTTTTTCCTTCAGAATCTGAAAGAACGTCAAATTCTGCAGCAAAAAGTACTCACACACATATGGCCTAAAGTCAATGGACACCTGGGTAGAGCCGGTTAAAAAAGTGTGCTTACACATGGGCTCGCGCGTCGCGGCCGTGGTGCAGGATACCAGCGTACCAGCGAGGCGCGGGCCCATGTGTAAGCACACTTTTTTAACCGGCTCTACCCAGGTGTCCATTGACTTTAGGCCATATGTGTGTGAGTACTTTTTGCTGCAGAATTTGACGTTCTTTCAGATTCTGAAGGAAAAAATATGTCATTCCATTTAAAAAAAACAAGTTGACCTCGATTTGACCCTTTTAAAGTCATTTGAAAAAAAAATGGAGATAGCCAAGTTTTTTCCCCCTCGAAACCCTACAACTTTTGTCCGAAAAATTTTTCGCTATCTTGCCTGGTTCTCGAGATATTAGCCTGTATTGATTAAAAATGAACACCCTGTATACTGGAGAAACCGACTCATACCTGTGATCAGGCTATCGTATCTCGAAAACTATTCAATGGAATCGGATGAATTTTGTAAAGGGGCGAGGTCTCGTGCAAAAGACCTAACTTACGAAATTTGATTCAGATCCGTCAAATGGTTATTGAAATGTTAACCGTTGAAGTTAGTGGAAAACACAATCCTCTTCTTCTTCATCGCAGACCGAGCTTGGGACACTGATATCTTTCGAATCGTTGCACGGATTTTTTCAAATTTGATACAGAGGTTTTTGCTATGGGATTGAAAATGAAACGTTCCGCCAAAATTCGAAAGTAATAGGTAAAGTATCGAAATGTTGAAATTGGTCAAATATATTATAAGCATGAAAATATATGTAAATTGTATATTCAAACGCGCCATCTGAGCTCCCTATACTTGGCCCGTACTTATGACGAATTAATTCAATATTGGTTGCAAACGTTTGTTGGTCGTTTGTGGGTCAATGATGGTCTAATTAAAACGTTTGACGATAATTAGTTTATCAATAATAAACGAAATTAAATTGGCTAGGGACTTTTTTTCTGTTAGCCCCCCGATAATAAAATTTCTAACCCCTTTTTGCACAAAACGACGCGGAATCGTTTGTCGGTGATTGATAGCTTATTTATAACCGGAGAATTTGGATATTTTCCTCATAATTCGAGAAAAACCATTTCGCAATTATAAGTTATAGTTTTGGTTGAAGGGTCTCTAGTTTTGGTATCTAATCTAGCTTCACGGAACATCGCAAGTGCAAGCGCTTCTATCTCGCTCAATAGTTTATGGGTGATTTTGCAGAAGCCACTTCAACATGGGGGTAGATAATGGGTGGATGAAGGTGATTAACGTCAGAGCAAGGTCAGATGCTCGCGTAGTCAGAATCGCACTTATTTTGAAGTAAACTCATTATTCGAGAGACGTATATCCTGAGCTTAGTTCTTTTTGTGAAATTGTGATTACACTAATATACCTTCTTGGTTATACCATTTGTGAGCCACCAACTAATGGTTGTTTTTAGGTTAGGTGCATAGTCTTCAACGTATTCAGACTCTTCACGTCTCAGTTTTGTCATATTCTTCATAAAGTTAAGCAAACTGTTGTGGGACGAAGTTATTTCGATACAAAAATGAATCGAAACACACAAAGAAATTTTTATGGTAGGTGTATTCGTTGAATTTAACGTCCTTTTTGAACTTTTGAAGTACAAAGTCGCGCTGAAAAATGCAATTATTTTGGAGTTGTATTCACTGATTACCTTGGTTATCATTTTTCTTTGCTCTCAAACATTCGATTTTCTTGAATTCTTGAAATCATTACCTAATTAAGTTCATTGTACAATCACTTTTTAAAGGATTTTCTCAAATATTCATCCACATGATGATGAATTTAACAATCAGTCTCGACATTTGGTTTGATGCTATATTTTGGGATGATCATTCGAAGCAACGAAGCAAGTGTGAGTGATTTCATTTTCCACTGTTTTACTAAATACACCTATTAAACCAAAACACCTTAATTTTTGTAAACCTCTCCGCAGACCTATTCTATTACAATTTTGAATTGGAGGAAATACACCTGAAAAATGTGAGAATCATGAAAGTATCAAATAATACGTTGAGGAACTTGCATGGTTCAACATGTAAAAGGACTAGAAAAAACTGATGAAGAATTCAGCAAAAAACTGCTACTAATTGCCTACCAAGCGGTAATGTGACCACATGTGTGATGCTGGTGAAGTCGAATGAAACGTAATGGTAGCACGTAAGTATTGTTGATAAATAAGTTTCGTAAGCCCTGTACTTTTTGCATTGCCTAGAAAAGTCATGCATACGTAATAAAATGGACAGTTAATTTACGCCGATGATGTTTCAAAAACCTCTGAGAATTTCCAAAACTCGCGGATTCTTATTGTTGCCTGGAAATTCTTGGGCGTTTCACTTGAAAGCTTACAAGATTCTATAAGTCCTTGCAACATAATTATCTTGTCTTAATCTGGGTAAATAGTAACCTGACGGCATCCTATAAAACATGCTCTTCCAGGGGAAGTCTATCGGGGTATGTTCAAATAACTTTTTACAGAATAAAGAAATAGTTTTTGTAATTGCATGTTCTCACTCAGAACTTTTCGACTTTGCATCCACTATTCAAATTATAAGAACAACTGCTCTGAATCGGTTTTCTAAGAGATGAAAGTTTTGATCGCTGGAGACCCAGGGTGTATTCCAACTAGGCGACGTAAATTGGTTCCAGCCAGTGGGTTAATATTATGAATGAGCTGTTCTTGAAAATACGCATGGTGTAATATATGAAATATTGGCAGAAAAAAGAAATTAATGGTATTACGAGTACTAAGGCAAATTATGGTGTTTTTGGTAGGTTACGTAAGGTTAAAAAACCGGCCTCGGCAGATGATGGAAAATATGCGAAATTGGATTATTATACGATTTGTGAGCTGTAATCTATGTTCGTTCTCGAAAATTGTTTTCCATATCTGACGCACATCTAACAACGGTTTTGAAAGCATTTTTCAGTTTCTGACGAATTATGGTAATTTTTTTATACTTTCTAAAACTCTACAAACTACAACCCATGTTTATCATCTGTACAGTAACAAACTTTGGCTATTATTAAGCATTGTTTTTCAGAACTCTACCAATAACAGAAAATAAATGTCTCTAATAAAGAATATAATATTGATGGTCGTTTGTTCTGGAGCCAGCTATAGTAAAAACAATTGAATTTTACGAATGAATCTAGAACAATCGACTCGTGATCTGTGATCTCGTTCTATCTAGTGATATGTACTAACCATGCGAACTTCACAACCCATCATAGTTTATCAATCGTAAGATGACCGTTCTGGCAATCATTTAGCATTATCGTTCGGAATTCGGAAAAATAAATGTCTTCATTGATAAATATTAAATTGATACTCATTTGTCTAGAAGCCGACTCGCGAAAACAATAGGTTCGCGTTTTTCAACAAATCTGGACACACCTCAATTGTGGCAATAATACCGAAAATTTATTGTACGTCTTTTACATTAAAGTCATTTGCACAGATTTATTTATATACCGATACTATTTATAACGACCATTGTTAACTAATTAAACATTATTAAGTAACTAACTGGCATTTCCACAATTATATCACCAAATTATGACTTTTTCATAACTGATAAATATTATATGCAATCTATCAATGGACTGATAATTTGTAATTTCTTTTGTTCCACAGATTTTATGGCGTCCAGCATCCATATTCGGAATTATATGTAAGAGAAAAAAGCTGGTGAGAAATAAATTTTATATCTAAAGGAATTTCGATCAGTAGCTGAACGCGGATGAATAGTTGGACAAACCTCATAGAAAAACACTTTCCGTAAACACGATTGGTCCAAATTGTGCGGTAACTGGTGTCCAGCTTTTCAGCTACATTCAGCTACTGGTACTTTTATCGTAACATGTCTGCAAATCTGAATCAAATTACTAGATTTCTAAATATTATATGTATATATTTACGTTTCCAGTATTATGCATCGAAAGGCTTTGGTGTCGGTAGAAGATGCTATAGCTGTTATCGAAAACTTTTTTGACGATTTTCAAGCAGGAAGCTATCCACGATGGTCTTCAGAGGTTTGGAAACTTATAAGCAATGCACTAGATGGGAAATGGTCGAAAGAAAATGTGTACACCAATGTCACAAAAAATCGAAGAAATATCATGGCAATTGCATGTGCGAATCAGAATGTTCCATTTGTTCAATTTAAGTCTAGGGGCATTGAGAATACCTTGGATGAACCAATGTCGGATACTTCAATCATATTGAATAATAATGAAGACAGTGTTCAAGAATATGAAGAAGAAACAACGGGCCTAGATCATTTTGAGGTTCGCCTAACTAGTACTGAGTGGAAACAAATGCGGGAACAAGATGTCATGTATAACGATAACAAAACCTATCCAATGCTGCGTAGAAAAGTTTGGACAGACATTTTGGCCTTGGCAATCGATCGTCAGATGGAACTTCCCTGCGCATTCATCTTTGATAAATCAAAAATATACGAGACACCAGGTAGCGTACATTATATGCGAGTTACAGGTTTCTGTAAAAGTAGAGCTTGTGGAAATCGACTTTTTTGTTACTTATATGAAGAACCCAGAGATCATGATGTCAATATTATTGTAAGAACTCGAGATACTTTTTACGATAAACACGAAAAAGTAGAACGTCCACTCCGTGGTATCAGGCGTCAACATGTTGGACAACAAGTTTTCAACGAAGAATGTGCAAATTGGCGCAAACGCAAGGTACTCGCAAATACAAGATTTGGGGGGCGTGTACCATCTCATATTCCTAATTTAAACGTGCTTCAGCAAGCAAAAAAAGAGCATGTCGATAATAAGCTTGGTATAAAATCTACAGATGGAAAAGATTTGATAAAAACTATAGAGAGCATGAAATATTCAGCGCCATATCACGGTTTCATACATGAAGTACAACGGGATAAGTTCTACTTTTCATTTAGTACCACTGCACAGTTGCATGCTTACAAGCAATATTGTAGGCTGGTGAAGAACTTTTCAACCGTTTCTATCGATGGAACAGGTAGTCTTGTGAAGCCGTTAATCCGTGAAGATGGAAGCTCCTCCGGTCACATTTTTTTATATTCCGTAACCAATAATTTCAACAACACCACATTGTCAGTATATGACATGCTAACTGAAAGTCAAGATACTGATGTGATATGGTGGTGGTTAAAAAAATGGCAGAAATTGGGTGGCCCTAAACCTAGACAAGTTGTCTGTGACTCGTCAAGAGCACTCATGAATGGGATATCGCTGGCTTTCAATTACCAGACCGTCAAGGTATACGTTGAAACGTGTTTTTTATGTGCAACTGGTAATCCGGAATATCTGTACCGGTCGCCAATTTTTACTTACCTCAGATTAGATATACCGCATTTGATGAATATGGTACGTAGGTGGAATTGCTTTAAACACATGCGTCATACTGTGGTACGCCAGTTCTATCTATACTGTGTCGGACTGATGATTGATAGTCAAACATTAAAGCAGTTTGAAGAAATTTTTTACCTCACATGTATTGTTGGAGTAAACGAATTTCAGGATTCCATTATTCGACACACTGGTTGTTCCGTTTTAAGTGCTCGGAAAAGACTGGAGGGTTACATAGCTACGCGAAGTTTTGACCTTGACTTTGAAAAAATCTCAGGCTGTGAAGAAGGAAATATCCATGCAAAAAATGAAACCGAAGAAGAGCTCAGCACAGATAATAGCCGTATAAAAAAATGGATCAACGACTTGCGTAAAAAAGCTGAAGTAACAGAGCATCTTGGATCTGAACTAAACTCATTTTATTTCACCGATTTTATAGATCGGTTTATGTCAATTGCGCACGAATTTCCTTTGTGGACTGCTGTAGCTATCCCCCATGTGGCAGAGCACGCACTTACTACCTTTGTTGAAGGACACTTCAACATGATTAAGCACGGGGTGTTGAAGAATTATTCAGGACTTTTACGTGCAAATAAGCTGTTGAAATTGATTTTCGAAGATTATTCTGGAAGTGCTACACTTCTAACTTCAAAATTGAAAGTGTTCAATCAAAATAATGGCCCGTATATTGGTCCAGCCCAAAAACCAGATGTTTTCCAGCGTCCAAAGACAACTGACCCACTACAAACATCAGAGATCGGATTATTGCCTCCCAAAGTACAACGTTTGAAGGGTTTTGTGACACCACGGACAGCAAATATCAATAGTATTGCAAGATCTAGCCCTGATCATCATGATACGGTCACTGGTGAAGTAAATAATAATGAGAACGAAGAGTGCTTTGAAGATGAGAATAAAAATATTGTGGGAATAAAAATCCATCTGGCAAATGACGTCACTCGTCTGAATGCTCGTCGGATGAAAACCAAAGAATGTGTTGATAATCAATTAAAAGTAGAAACATCAAAAGCAAAAGGTAAATATTTTAAGCCTAATCGTGATATTCAGTATCGAGATACCTTGGCTGCTAATATTCAACGTTCATGGTTGCTCAAAAATGGAAGCGTAATATCTCAACCAGCCCACATTGATGGGTCATATTATTTCGCATACAATACGTGTGGCTTCGATTCCATTGTACAAATACTATCGGCAAGTGCAATGGATGATCCAGAGTTCATGGCTTTTATACAGAAATCATCAAATGAATCCGTACAATTTGTCGCAAGTTTCATTAAAAATGGGCCTTGCAGTGCTATATACAAACAGAGAATATTACATCTAAAATGTCATTTTGAAACAAACATTTCGGCCAATTATGACCAGTGCGCTCAATTAATATCGTATTCAATTGACCTGTATGATAATCTAAATACAATATGGAGCAAGTGTTTCAACTCTGAGCCTAGCCTATGTTACACTTATCAATGTCCCAAATGTGATGTGTACAATTGATCTGTTCCAAAGTTATTTGTAAATCACAATACCATTGGAGAACATGGATTTAGTGCGCTACAAAGAGCTTTGGCACTTTATAGTGAACAGCATCAGAGGTCATGCATCTCCGAATATTGTTCTGAGATGTGTCAAGTTAAAATTACCTACAATACTCAAATTTTCATCGAGTTGGATATAAGACCAAATCTTCAGTATTCTACCGGGATGACTTGCAGTTTAAATGACTTTCCTGTACATCTGGATTTGAATAGCCGTCAATATCGGCTATCCGGTGTCATTGTTAGATTGCCGGGACACTACGTTGCTTATTGCCGACGTATGAATAGTCATTGGGAAATGTGCAATGATACCAAATCAAATATTACACACTGTCGTACAAACACTCATGTTGAACCTCATGGCGTTATATATATTGCATCTTCAGACGCAAAAGGAGTAAAAGAAATTCCATTTCAATCGCTTGATACTTTGGAACATGATACATCTTCCACAATCAAAACTTCAACACCAAGAAATGTATGTGAAGCAGAAAACGACGCTACGGTAAACATGAAAGGAAATTTTGAAAATATATCCTCATTGACTAAACATCATAATAGGTTGAGATTTTCTGCAGCAGTTCCACTTGATGATTCAGATGTGATTAAAAGAGACGATTGGCGCAACAAAGAAGTATTGAATAACACGTATTTTGAAAAGTCATTTGATGAAACCGAAGAAGCAAATTTTGTTTCTCAAAATCAAAATAAAGAAAGTATTCATACTGATATTTCTTCTGAATACGAACGAGTGCTGATGTTACGGATAGGAAATGTTATGCCTGGAATAGTAATAGATCAACAAATTTTGCATCTTCGTGACACGTACAATTTCGATTCTGTTGTACACATAATAGTGTGCAGTGCATTGGATGATCCAGTACATATGGCATCTATAGAAAAATCGCATAATGAAACTCTGCAGTTTGCTGTCAATTTGATTGAAATGAAACCATGTGCCGACATCTATAGAAAAAGAGCTGTGTTATTAAAATCGTGGTACTCCTCAAAAATCTTTAAAGAAGTTGAAAATAACATTGATATTTACAAAATTGATTTACGTGAAAATCTAACAAGGACTTGGGAAAAATGTCTCAAAAATGAACCTAGTGTACTTAATATCTATGCATGTGGATCTTGTGGAACATATACTTTATCAAAGCCAGTATTGACAGTTGATCAAAATTTAATTATGCAGAAAGGTTATACAGCATTAAATGAAGCACTCAGTTTTTTCAAAGAACTGAAAAAAGTTAAATGTTGCCAGGAACATTGTATCGAATTGTGCACTGTAACTGCTTATCCAAACTTTCATTTATACATAGAGCTGGACGTTAAAAGTAATGATCGTTCACAGACAAAAGTAAAATGCAAGCTCCAGAATTTCCCAACAAAATTGATTCTAAAAGGCCAATCTGGTTATTACAGGTAAACTATTTTGTCTCGCTTTGGTTTTTTATCAATTTTATTATGTTTATACAATTTTAAAAAATTTTGATTCCAGATTGAGAGGAATTGTTGCTGCCACTTCTGAACACGTTGTTGCACACTGCTTGAGAGACAACAATCATTGGGAAACGTATGACGGCTACTCCATATCGATTGAAAGTTCAGATGTATCACAAGCAATTAAACCTAATTGTGCAATATATGTATATATTCCGTCGGAAGAATAATTTAGATGTATGCCTTATACAATTCTATCTTATTACCCAATAAATCCAATAAGGAACAAGCAATTTTATTTTAACATGTATCAACGTGAGGTTAAATTTTTGTTGTACTCTGAAAATAATCAAGATCAAAGTCCAGTACACGCCTTTTCAGGCGTCCCTGGAATCTTACAACTACCCTGTAAAGAATGGAAATCAAAGTCCAGTACGCGCCTTTTCAGGCGTCCCTGGAATCTTACAGCTACCCTGTGAAGAATAGAAATCAAAGTCCAGTACACGCCTTTTCAGGCGTCCCTGGAATCTTACAGCTACCCTGTGAAGAATAGAAATCAAAGTCCAGTACACGCCTTTTCAGGCGTCCCTGTTGTCCCACAACTACCCTGAAGAAAGTGAAAAGAATAGAAATCGAAGTATAGAGCCGCCTTTTCAGGCGTGAATGACTTCTCTACAGGGCTGACTGCGTTACCACTGTATTGCGGAGAGTTTTTTTGTCAGATGTTCACTAGCTTAGATCAGATCGGAATCCAGTTTGCTAGAGATTCGACTTGGAGCTATACCTTCTCTATCGCGGCTTGTATTAATGTCAAATCTTGTTTTCATGTATTAACAGACTGTAATAGTTTACAATGCTACTCAGCGAGTGCAGAGTAGTGGGGCTGTAGTTGTCAGTTAAGAAGTTCCCATCTTCAGGCCAGGCTTTTCCCTACTTCGCTGAGCTGAGTATTGACAAGCATCAACCATCACCAGTTCTTGAGCTTGCTTTATCCAATTACCAATTGCTTACTTGCGTTCCGTTCATACCGGCCGTACATAATCCTTGGTGCATTAACCGTAGATCTACTTATAAATAGAACCAGTTTTATATTGAAATCTCAAAGTAGTGGGTCTAACAAGGAAAGGTCCCCAGGTGTACCTCACGGATTTGATTCATTTTTTGATATGTTGCAGTAGACTAAAAACTAAGCGACACATTTTTTTTTTACGTGCCCATACGCGCTTTAAGGGGGTGAAACTAACCTCCAAAGTTGGGGCTGACATCGGTCGAATTCACTGTTTCGTATAGAAGGACGTTATTCCCGACAACGAAACCTTTTGGAAATATTTGCTCGTCGTTAGAAACGAACAACGTCACTTGCTCGACTCCGAGACCTAATTGCATAGGGGTGAACCACCCCCTGATATCACTAAAATCCGTTATAAAATGGCTGTTTTCGATTCAAAAAATCTGGAAAAAATATATGTTGTTCGCGACAACAAACTGAAGGTGACATATCTTTGCGTTTTCGCCAAAAAGCGATACTAGGGGGGGTAACTACCCCTCTATGCACACTCGGGTTCCGCTGCGCCGATCGAATTGTTCTCGAAATATGTCGTCCTAGACTCAAATCTAGGCAACGTGCATCCTTCCTATTCACGCGCGAACACTCCCAGGGGGTAAACCACCCCCTGTGATATAGTCTGAATTACAAGATATATGGTCAAATTCATGTTCGAAAGTTTGTAAAACATATGTATGGCTCGTAAGTGTGGAGTAAAGTCAATGAGGTTTTCCATAATCGCCGGAGAGCGATATTAGAGGGGGTAACCACCCCTCATGCTCATTCGGGTTCCCCTGCATTCATAGGATTATTTCCGAAATACATTATAGTAGGCTCGAATCCGGGTTACGCGCATTCTTCTTATCCATACACAAGCACTTCCTGGGGGTGAACTGGCCCTTGTGATATCGTTTAAATCACTGGGGACATGGCCACATTCCTGTTCGAAAATGTTGATAATCATACAGATGCTACTTGTGAGTGCAAATTGATGCTGGCGTGTTTCCGAATTTTTTACGTATTATGACGATTCCAAAGTTAGATTATTTCACAATCAGTGAGTCAGTCAATGGAAATACCCCAATTGTGTTAGGCTCTTCTTCATGAATGTTGTAAGATATTTTTAACTATTCAATACGTGTATTTTAACCTTTGTGAGAAACAGTATATAAGTTCGATTTTTGCAACGATGCGCTTCAGTTTTGAACGCAACTTCTCTGGTTTTACTCCTGTTCCGAAATCAGCAAGAGAATTTTAGAGTTTTTATATTTGATAAAAGTTGACTCACAGACGATATATATATAAATACGTCTTCTATTCCCATGTATATATATATATATACATATATCGTACATATATATATATATATATATGTTCCACAGCGGCTGCGGTTGTGAATTCCGTAAGTTCATCAGACACTTGAGTTTCATCACTACAGTAATTGTCAACATTTCTCTACATTAATAAAAATGAAGGTGAACCCCATTAATGTAATTAATCTTCTACTCGCCACATTCCAATCGCTCAACTTGGACGAAACTCCGATTAATGACAAAGAGATTGAATTGAAAGAAAACTTTGAGAGTATTTTATTAGCCTCGATGAACGAATTCGACGGGGCACAAATGACAGTCGAAGATTCCCTCGATTTTCACGAACCATTCAAAGATCCTGATGCACAAATCATAGAAGATGAAATGATGCATACTTTACCTAGCCGGCCTGTTCCACCTACAAGTGAGTGTACGTCGGACGATGAGGAAATAACTCATGATTATAAATTGAGAGCTGTAGAATACTGGAGAAGTGGGAGAACAAAAAATTTGAGCGTTGGTACGGTGAGTCATAGATTTAGAAAAGTGAGATCTGTGACACAATTGAAACGCTGGGCTCATACATTGAACAGAGGTGGAACCTATCGAGAAAAAGTCGCTAGAATTTGTGACTTTGTACTGGAAAATTTCAAAAATGCAGTCGACGCCGGTTATATCATTCATGATCACGATTTACGCAAATGGGCTTTGCAAGCTCAAAAAGAAATAGGTGCTGAAGATTTTCGATTCAGAGCTTCAGATCACTGGTTGAAGCGATTTAAGCAGGCACACAGAATCGTATCAAGAAAAATTAATAAATTTGTGACTCGGAAAAGCATTGAAAATGCTAGGTCGTTACAGGCGAAGGCGAATGAATTCGTTGCTGGAGTAAAACATGATATAGCAATTATTGGAGCTGAAAATACATACAATTCCGACCAAAGCGGCTTTCAGTTAGAAATGCATTCTGGAAGAACTTTGGCAGTTAAAGGAGAAAAAAAAGTTGAATGCTTGGTACAGTCAATTGCGTCTACAACCCATAGTTATACGATACAGCCATTAATATCGGCCGATGGGAGGATTTTGTCACCTTTGTTTTTGGTACTAAAAGAACCAAGTGGCAGGTTCGGACCGGTAGTAGAAGAAAATTTATTCAGACCTGAAAATATTCATCCAACAGCATCAAAATCTGGGAAACTTACTTCAGGTATGAATACAAACTTGATCATTCTTGGCGAATATCCCTTCTAAAAATAGCAACTGTTAGCAACAACGATTCGGTGTCGATTGTTTCAGATCACTTCCGAATTTGCTTAAGAGAAGTATATTTTCCAAACGTCGGATCCAACAGTATTCTAATAATTGATTCATGGAGTGGTCATTGCCCAGCTGTGGTAGCAGAAAATACACCCGTGGATGAAAATATCAATTTGAAAATGATACCAACAGGAACGACAGGGCAAATTCAACCGCTAGATGTGTATGGTTTCAGAATTTGGAAAAATTTCGTCAGACACTTTTCGGACACCTCTATTTTAATGAATCACGATATAAATTTGCATCTACGAAATAACATCATCAAGCTACAATCGTTGGTTCATAATCAATTATCGTCTCCTCGTTATGTCAATCTTTTTAAATATTCTTGGCATAAAAGTGGTTATATCGATGACAGACCTGAGAAATTTGAGAATCCGGTTGAATTGGGATTCGGAGATTCTTGTGATACACATTGCCAGGTTGGGGGCTGTTCGAACGTTGCTATTATAAGATGCTCGTGGTGCAAAAAATCTCTGTGTTTCAAGCATTTTTTTGACGATTATCATTATTGTACGCAGTTTGAGAATTGATAAAAGATGCTGACAAATTTTCACTGTACTATATGTTGGAAAGTTACTTTTATTTCACCCAGAATTCCATTTTACGTAACCTAGATTCGAGCCTACTATAATGTATTTCGGAAATAATCCTATGAATGCAGGGGAACCCGAATGAGCATGAGGGGTGGTTACCCCCTCTAATATCGCTCTCCGGCGATTATGGAAAACCTCATTGACTTTACTCCACACTTACGAGCCATACATATGTTTTACAAACTTTCGAACATGAATTTGACCATATATCTTGTAATTCAGACTATATCACAGGGGGTGGTTTACCCCCTGGGAGTGTTCGCGCGTGAATAGGAAGGATGCACGTTGCCTAGATTTGAGTCTAGGACGACATATTTCGAGAACAATTCGATCGGCGCAGCGGAACCCGAGTGTGCATAGAGGGGTAGTTACCCCCCCTAGTATCGCTTTTTGGCGAAAACGCAAAGACATGTCACCTTCAGTTTGTTGTCGCGAACAACATATATTTTTTCCAGATTTTTTGAATCGAAAACAGCCATTTTATAACGGATTTTAGTGATATCAGGGGGTGGTTCACCCCTATGCAATTAGGTCTCGGAGTCGAGCAAGTGACGTTGTTCGTTTCTAACGACGAGCAAATATTTCCAAAAGGTTTCGTTGTCGGGAATAACGTCCTTCTATACGAAACAGTGAATTCGACCGATGTCAGCCCCAACTTTGGAGGTTAGTTTCACCCCCTTAAAGCGCGTATGGGCACGTAAAAAAAAAATGTGTCGCTTAGTTTTTAGTCTACTGCAACATATCAAAAAATGAATCAAATCCGTGAGGTACACCTGGGGAGCTTTCCTTGTAAGTAGCCTCGTGCATAACTAAATAGTATGTTTCTTTTCCTTGTCTGCTCTCAAGCATTTTAGCATTCATTTGAGTTTTGTTAGTTTTTTCAAAGAAGAATACGAATCATAAGGAAGGATAGGATTGAGGAAGTTACTTGAGGATAAATAATTTATCCTGAAGAAACATCAACTCGTAAATTGTAATTTCAAATGACTTTAATTCATGATACTCATTCACATACCAAAGAAAATTAACCCAGGAAACGATATATTATCTAATAATATGTAATAACTCGCATTCAGTAATGGATTATTGGAAAATTTCTTCTGGTATCGATCATATAAACCTTTTATTTGCGTGTATAATGAGACAAGTAAAACTCAGCGTGACCTGAAAAAAAAAAATATGGTCATGACCTCTTTGTAATTTTCTAATTATCTTGTCTCTGCTAAACATTCAATCATCACATTAACTATTTGTCTGGCAACCAAAGAAGAAGTGCTGCGAGACTGTTATAGTACACAAATGATACTCACTCTTACTTAGTTGAGATTAAGAGCCCATCGCAATTCCGTGCCAAATCGAATGGCTAACTGCATATGTGCGATGGTCCTTGCTCAATGAAACACATTACCACGTAGAACACACCCACAAAAAATTCTGGTACCTGTGAACAAATAATAATTTGTAGGTTATTCCAATGAATGGTTATATTAGAAATTGTCAGTACCCTATGACAACAATTAGGCCTGGGATTTATGAAACATCAAATTTATACACATTATTTATAATATGCTCATTTGAGATGATTTGTAAAACATCATTTAGAGATCAACAGTAGGAATAATGAGTTTATAGCTACTTTTTTTTTTTTTGATTCTGACAAAATCAACCCCAAATGAGAATCGGGAATTGGGTGTCGGATGTGACATGCTCTGAACTAAGACTCCAAAATCAAAGACAAGAGAGCTACGATAGTCAAAGATATACAACTGCCCCAACACGATGTATTCACTCAAATCCGTTATGAGAAAGTAAAGTAGATGGGTTGGCTGGATTTAATATGAAACATTGTGGCACACAACACACAAGTGGCTTGACCAAACAAATGACCATTGACGAAACATTGTTATTCAATATTGACTTAAACTTACAATGATTGAGAAAGCTTGTCATTAAAGTCCAATGATTGAAAAAAAAAAAATTATCAACGTGAGCAGGATACATCGTAACAAGATAGTAGACAGAAGGCAATATGTAATATTTACTCGATTATGATTAAGGAAGGGAATCCCTGTATACCTCAGAACCTAATTTTGAAAAGGATAGCACATCATAGGTTATAAACCTAACCTGGTTTGCAGCATAGGGTGAGCTGGCAAAGAGGAAATAATGCGATACACCGGTTTTCAGAAATAGTCGGCTCAGGAATTTGAAGAATCGAAAAATGCACCTGGTAAGCCGTAAATGCCAATTATGTCTCCAACAATCGCGATGTAGCCCCGTATGCCGTCATCGGTAGATGAGAAGAGATTTGGGTCCAAGAAGATCGGAATCCTTCTAGCCTGTGTGGTTGAAATGCCCAATTAATATATGTATGTATACGTCCTTCTCGGAAAATAGGGTTGCTTCAAAATAAGTGCGATTCTGACTACGCGGCATCTGACCTTGCTCTGACGTTAATCACCATCATCCACCCATGATCTACCCCCATGTTGAAGTGGCTTCTGCAAAATCACCCATAAACTATTGAGCGAGATAGAAGCGCTTGCACTTGCGATGTTCCGTGAAGCTAGATTAGATACCAAAACTAGAGACCCTTCAACCAAAACTATAACTTATAATTGCGAAATGGTTTTTCTCGAATTATGAGGAAAATATCCAAATTCTCCGGTTATAAATAAGCTATCAATCACCGACAAACGATTCCGCGTCGTTTTGTGCAAAAAGGGGTTAGAAATTTTATTATCGGGGGGCTAACAGAAAAAAAGTCCCTAGCCAATTTAATTTCGTTTATTATTGATAAACTAATTACCGTCAAACGTTTTAATTAGACCATCATTGACCCACAAACGACCAACAAACGTTCGCAACCAATATTGAATTAATTCGTCATAAGTAGGGGCTAAGTATAGGGAGCTGCCATCTGTAATCTAGAAATAAAAATACGGCGTCATCTACCGGATATCTGTGCAACTTAGATGCCAAACCGCCATCTATTAGGATTTTATAGAACGAACCGATAAATACACACTAAAGTCGTATAATGAACATTCAATTTGCAATAACAAATATTTAGATCAATAATTGAGATAAAAACTACCCTATCTCCCAAGTTGGACCAAATTACAGATGCTTACGAAACTTGCTAAAAATTGGGTCAGTTTCGGAGTTTATCGCAAACATACATCGTGACACGCAATTTTTATACAGAGCGGTCAACGTGAACTTGCGCACCCAATTTTTGTGCGCAAGCGCGAATTTGAAAAACAGTCAAATTTGTCGGCTGCTAACGTGCCGTACCAACCGCTTCAGAATCCAGCGTCGGCTGTCAGATTGACGATGGCGGATACTCCGAGGTTGCGGTTATGTTTTATATTGTGACAGGTGTATTGTAAGAAATTTTGACATATAAAATCAATTAATTATTATTATTATCATTTATTATGATTATTTTGTTTTATAATATAATACTTTGTATATAAAATAAAAAATTAGTCAAAAATTTTAAGACTTGTAGAATAATAAAAAAATATTTAAATACTTAATTCCTAACTCACAAAATCACACAAAACACACGAACATTCACACATGTCTTTTAAAATCGATCAATCGTCCTTCATGTCCATAAAATTCAAAAGGGGCCGTTATTTCATTGTTTGTATAAAAAAAAATATATGCCTCCGTTCGAGTCAATTAGAAATATATATATATATAGACAAGTAAAATTAGTCTAAGTCAGAAATTAAAAAGAAGTCACAAACGTTTAGGACATATAAATAAATAAATAGTGTATATAGATAAAATTGTATAAAGAAAAACGGTGATTAACGAAACATGGACATTTAGAATAAATTAAACATAACGATTATAAATAATATATATATAGATAAAAAGATCGAAAATATGTTTAAAAGACGTCAGTTTATAATAAAAATGAGAGAGAGAGGTATAATTGCGCGACTTATCTTTGGCGAGTGGTGATAATGCTGGCTGCTTCTCTGTGGGTGCTGGTCCTCTGTAGTTTTTCGTTATGTTGTTAATTCTCTTTAGATGCTTTAATTCGAGATTTCTTCTGGTGGCTCCATAAGTTAATAAATATTCTCCATGCCGATTCTCAATTCGATGTCCTTTATATATGTATTACGTCCGATTCCAACGACGTCCCACAGAGAAGAGAGCGATTTCGCTTCGCGAATTCTGGATTAGCGGAGATAATCCTTTCTTATTCCCATTCCTTTTCTTTTCCTCTTCTCTCTCTCTTTCTCTCTCTCTCTCTCTCTCTCTCTCTTTCTTTCTCTCTCTCTCTCTCTTTCTCTTTCTACATAAATATCGTTACAGTATGATGCGACACAAAACCAGACTTAAATAATTAGGGCGGCCGCCTAAATACCGAATAAATATTCATATTGACTGAAACTTCATAATATTATGAGGGCAAGTTATGACAGGTTGAAAACTATACAAATCAAATGATCCTAATGATTGAGCCTAAAATTTGATTAATCAACCGAATAATTATCATCAAGATATTACTTTACAATATCACAATACAACTTTTGTAAAAAATTAGACTCATCGAAGGAATTGGGACTTTGGCAGAGAACTTTGTTGCCTGCGTCAAAAGAGTTTTAACCTCTGGAAGAGATAAGACTTGTGAAGGTTGTTTGGATTCCGATGTAGAGCTATTATTTGAGTCTGATGTTTAATAAATCAATTGATTTAAAAGCTAATTCATTTTTTCGATGAAATTTCAACGATAATTCCTAACTGATCACATTGTAATCTAACCTCATGGTTTTGACAGCTAAATCTAAAATCTGAGTGCGTTGGCTATTCTGCGAAACAAATGCCGACGATCGCGCATGCATAAATGGAGTGCGCAAGTTCACGTTGACCGCTCTGTATACATTATATATATAAGGTATTATACCTGTCACCAGTCAACGTAATGAGTGAGTCGAAAGCATATAACTTTTTTGTCCAGGCTCAATCATCAGTTAAGTCATTGATCTAATGATTTCATACAACTTTCAATACTTACACCTTTCTTTCATGACTGCACCGAAGCCACTGCATGAGCAGATATTCGTGAACGTATATATTTTTATGTAAATGCATCATGCATATTGGAAATATTTCCAGAATATGAACCTGTTGATATTGCGTTTATATTATCTGAGTATGTTTTGGAAATATATGAAATCTGTTGGAGATATATTGGCAACATTTACACATATTCGTTCATGTATATGGTATTGAATATATTCTGAGAATATTGTATAGATATATCGAATATTTTCAGACATTCTCAAATATTCTAAATATATTTTGTGCTGTCTGGGTAATCATGCGAGAAACATCGAAACCAATCTACTGCTGTATGATAAGAGACTATATTTTCTCCCATACATTGACATATATTTTGTGTCGCTTGCTTAGCTGTATGCTTCAAACGAAACTCATACAATAGAAGGATGCGGATGTCTCGTCTTTTCAAATCGAATTTTCCCATAATGCCACTCGGTGCGTTGTCGACTATTGCACTGATTAACTGCGCACGCTCACCTGCATTTATACTCCCAGTCATAGAATTTTCTCGAAGCTGTAGAAATGTTTTAAAAGGTTCCCAGAAAAATCATCAGATTATTCTGTTCCTATGCTAATTGGAGGCAGAATGACGCCAATGGACGATGAGTTCGTCCCGGTGAAATTCCAAGACGCCGGGAATTCCAACGCCTAGATCGGCGTTTTGAAGATCAGGAGCAATTCGCGGTGCAAGGAGCTGGTTATCATAGAGCAGGGCGACCTGGGATACATTGGCGACGCGAAGAGCGCGTAATCGCATTGGCTCGAGCCTATCCCCTTATGGGAACACGTCGTATAGGTGTATGCGTCGATGTATCGCATACGACAGTTCGCCGTATTATTCGTAGAGAGGGCTTACGACCATAAAGGGTGCAGATTGTGCAGGCTCTGTAACCTGGAGATCGCCATATGCGCCTACAGTTCTGTCGGTGGATGTTGCGGAAATTATGCGAAATACCTGATTTTTTAGAAAACGTCCTGTTCACGGATGAGGCCAGCTTCTCGAATGCAAGCATTTTGAATCGACGAAACACCCGCGTATGAGCTCCTCAAAATCCCCACGCCTTGATTGCAGCATGTTCGCCAGGGGCGTTTTGCGATTAATGTGTGGGTCGGTATCATTCGCAACAATTGTGTCGGTCCTGTTTATCTACCTTTGCGACTGACCGCCGTGCGTAATCTAGCCTTTTTACGTCATGATTCATTACGTCGTTTACGCCAAATTATTCCTCGTGAAGACCGCAACAGAGTCTATTTCATGCACGATGGTGCACCGCCTCATTTTAGCAGGGAAGTTCGCGCCTATCTCAACGAGCTCTTTGGAACTCGGTGAATAGGGCGACGACCTGCTCCACATTCGTGGCCACCACGATCTCCTGACTTGAACCCCCTCGATTTTTTCTTCTGGGCTACTCTGAAAGCTTTTGTTTATAGATCAGGGGTGAGAATCGAAACAGTTCAAGAACTGAGACGACGAATTGATGCGGGAATAACTAGGTTGCTTCGATATGAGGAGTTTTGACGTAGAGTAAGAAGAAATTTGATTGAGAGATTGAGAGCGTGCTTACGAAACGGAGGACGCCACATAGAAGCTGGAGAACAGGCACGAATGTTGAGAGCCATTCGTCACAATGAATGGGTTTTTTTGGGTTCCACGTCGTCACCGTCGTTGAATTTTAATGGAAGTTTACAAAGCTGTTTCGATATCAACTTACAGACGCGAGCAGGCATTGCAGGAAGGGTAAGGAGTCTTTAAATACTGGAGAAATGACGAACTCCGGGGTCCTTATCTCTGCATGCGGGTTGCTCGAACTGGAATTTCGAATTGGTCATTGGTAGAGCATCATTTGGGTTGGTGACAGTGATATAGATAAACGACAAAAATTTGCCGGAGGCGAAAAAAGAGCCGCCAAGTATCTTTCGAGGCTACTCTCACGTGGACAAACTCGGATCGCCAGGGTTTGTAGTGAAATTAGGAGACATGTCAAGTACTATGACTTTCAAATACTTGTAGTCTATCTTTGTAGTGAAATCATAATGTGTGACGCCAAGTACTGAGACCTATGCGCAAATACACGTCATCTGGAATTCAAGCTCAGTTGGAGAACCGGGTGATCTGGAAACAAAAGAAAGAACACACGCATACTTGGCGGGCGCGTCTGTCCTTATCCTTTCTACATTTCTATCGTTCTTACGAATTATCAATTAAATTTAGCATTGCAAGTAATTCTTTTGTGGAATTTAGTTTATGTTTATTATTTTCGTGGAAATGCAAAGCTGGATGTTTTCGTATGAGTTCGTATATCGTTGAATTTCCAGCATTACTTTTCTATCTGCAGGACAAGATATTATCTGAATAGAATCACATGAATAACTGATATTATGCCGTTAATACTGGTTTACTATTTGCAAAGCTTGTACCGATATTTTCTCACATCAATCAAAGTTATTGCATTGGTTTGAGAAAATATACTTATGTCATATTATGAAAAATTTCATTTCAACGGCGTTCAGCTGAATAATTTGCCGTGCATCTTGAACTCTTCGATCTCTCTTCTAGCGATCTTTCAATTTACACAGAGCACTGCGTCACAACAAGTGATATCATGTCGGAAGGAAGATTGAAAATTGAAACGACGGATTCACATTGTCGCCTCGTGTTGTCCTTCGTTGACATTTTTAGGACGGAACAATTGATTCAAATTCACACACAAAGCATCGCGTTTGGAACAGTAAACCTCTGTTGTACTCACAAATATTAAGAAGAGACGGTGGAGCTCGCGAGGCTCAAGATAATAAAATTGAGCCGGCTTATGTAGGTACTTGAGGATCCATACATCTACCTGAGCGTCGTCCGAGAACTTGCGCTAGACTGATTGTAAGGGTCAATCCAGTCTCATGAATGACACTATGAAAACGAATCAGAGTGTACGCGAACATAAGTAGTTTTGATTTATTTTTCATTAAGTAATTGAGTACGGACGCGCTCGCCAAGTATGCGTGTGTTTTCTCTTTTGATTTCAGATCACCTGGTTCTCCGACTGAGCTTGAATTCCAGATGACGTGTATTTGCGCATAGGTCTTAGTACTTGGCGTCACATATTATGATTTCACTACAAAGATAGACCGCAAGTTTTTGAAAGTCATAGTACTTGACATGTCATTCTAATTTCACTACAAACCCTGGCAATTCGAGTTTGTCCACGTGAGAGTAGCCTCGAAAGGTACTTGGCTGCTCTTTTTTTGCCTCCAGCAAATTTTTGTCTTTTATTTCCCTATTTTTTGTACGGTCCGTATGAAATATTCAAAAAACCAGCGTAGAATCAAATATAACTCGTGCTACCTTTCCTAATAACCTTCATTGTCATTACAAAAATTAGGATTCAGTCCCAACTTTATTGATTATCTTTTTTCGTACGAATTTTATACTACTTAATGTAGCATTGACGCTAATCTACTCAAAATTCTTCCCTATGCCAATAACGCTCCGGTCTAATAATCTTGGTCATCGAGGTCTGGGATTCTCAAATCCACAAACTCCCAAGCGATCTGATATTAGTTGTTCCCTGACCAACGCTCGACGCACCACCTATGCATCCCGTGCGTTCAGAGTCGGGCAACGGTTACTTTCGTTGACTATTCTCGATAACAAATTACGGCCTAGCGATGAAAGGTTTTTTTCACGCTCATATCTTCTATTCCGTGCCCGTTCAGACAATATTCAGGGGAAGGTAATTTATATGATTTTTTTTTGTCTTCGAGCCGTTTTTCCACCTGGAAGATCGCATTTTTTACCTATGGTTCCTCAAAATCTTTTGTTCTTCTCAACGAGTAAAATTTTTCCAGTATTTTAAACCGGAAAACCTACGATATTGAACTCGCCACTCAACTTACTATAAATATTAAATCATCTGATCTATCAAGAGACTCGGTAGAGTCTCGCGCCAAGTACATTCAAACGAACGTGCGGACTACCGAGTATCTTTACTGCTAGGGGATCGAGAAAGCGCTGTACGGCCAACCGTTCTATCAAGTATCTCCGAAATCATAAGCATTTCGGGAAATTTGGATGCACTTTCGCGATATGAATTGCGGACGAGCTCTCATTTAAGCGTAATTTCAATAACGTCAGTGGTCGGAGAGCTGAGGTATGATAATTCTCTGATTCTCTGATCACCGTTAGGCTTGTTTCACGATTAAGCACCGCCGTCATCGTCGTACGGTAGCTATATGTCATCTGAAAACCAAACCTTTTCACATAAATGGTATAGAAGGGAAGCCGCGGCTCGCGTAATATTCCTGTCAAAGCTAGCTCTTGTCAATTAGGAGAAAGGTTATAATTCCCGACCGCCTAGCAGATGGCGTCAGCGTAGCCGGTACGCTGCGGTACACGTCTGATTTCTTACAGAGTCCGCTACCGCACAGCGACTCCTTTTCATTGGGCCCCAGAAAAATGGCACTCTCATGGCTACCTTTCGAAAAATTTTCTTACCCCGTCAAACCATAATTAACACTGCAATATTCTCCAACAAGATACAAAAAGTTATGAAATCCCCCCAAAAGGCACCTACGGTGCAAAAAACTTCGCCAAGTACATTCAATGTTTGAAAAATTCATTAATAATAAGAAAAAAGAATCCAAATCAATTATTGTGCCAACTGCCAAGTACATGTAACTTTGCATCGTGTAAAAATAGAGAATTGGAAAGTAAATCAATGAGAATCAATTCAAAGAATCAGAAAAAAAAAATAAATAAACAAAATAAAATGAATGAAATTTTAAACAAAATCCAAAAAACAAATTGGAGGTAGTGGGACTTGGCGGGCTTTTTCGGAAACAAGATCTAGAATTTTTTTATGGCAATATAACATTAGCCCGCCAAGAACCACGTACTCCAATTTGTTTTTTGGATTTTGTTTTACATTTCATTCATTTTATTTTATTTATTTTTTTTTTTCCGATTCTTTGAATTGATTCTCATTGATTTACTTTCCAATTCTATATTTTTACACGATGCAAAGTTACATGTACTTGGCAGTTGGCACAATAATTGATTTGGATTCTTTTTTCTTATTATTAATGAATTTTTCAAACATTGAATGTACTTGGCGAAGTTTTTTTGGGGGTCCATCTATACCGACAATCCTATAAGTGAAATCGCAGAGCACTCAAATATTTGACCATGAACAATCCTATACGTTCCGCAACACCCAAAAATCCGAAAATGTAGTTAATTTGTGAAATCACTCACATTCATTCTCTTTTCAACCTCCTCAACCTGTAACATATTTCAATCCAACTACTGATATCGTAATCAATGTACTAGCTATTCGAGTCATCGTAAACTTCCAATCGCCCGACAATTACTTCACAATTATTTACTTTCACCTTAGTCTTTACACTGTATAATGCGACCGGCAATCCCAGAAGCCATAAATTCCCAAACATTTAAATATTGTACTCAATCTACAAACGGAAATTGTCTTATATCTGAAATATCCATGACGAAACTGTCGGCGCTCAACTTCATTCAATCTCTCTCCTACCTCGCTAACCTGTGAAGTGTTTCGAATAGATATTTTCAATCAATATACTCGCTGTTCAACCTGTGACTCACCTTAGATTCGTTGCTTTGTCAATTTGCCCCTACCTCTCTTCTTTGACTCCCACGCTACCTCATTGTCATCTTTGACACTTACAACCTACCAGTCACAAACCTCCGAGCATTCGAATATACGAAAAAAAACAGCACTTATTCACCTCCGTCTAAAGTTCATAGAATACCGGACTTTTTTCATTCTTTTTTCAAGCTCGCTCACCTGTAACATGTTCCAATTGAGCTCATATGTTCATCACCGTACTCCTTAATATATTAAAATCCAACCCATATCAAATTTGTCGCTACATCAACCGACTTATCCTTTAATCTCATCATGCAATCCTACAAGTTTGAACCCTGAAGCATCGTAGCAAAAGTAACGACGTTCACGTAACTGGTTGCAAGGATCGGATTCATTCGACCCCTCTTCAACCTACCTGATAAAATATTTTGAACTTGAATTGGTAACATCACTGTACTCGATGTCCAATTTGAACTCCGACTCACCTGACGTTTGCTCTGTAATAATCCGCCCTCATCTTACTACTTCTAAAGTTGACAACTTCTTCATGTTTCCACTTACTTCTGGTAAGTAAATTACTTGCAATGATTTAACTTCATATCTTTTCCCTATTTTCTATTCTGAGTCTGGAGAACCTGTAAAACGTTTCAAATTCACAATATTCATGTGAATACATTCAGTACGCGATTACGTCGGGTATTCCCCATCAATACCGACTTACCAGGAAAATATTATACAGAGAGTTTTCCTGTATGGTGGCCAGTCGGGTTGCACCAGCGTGTAGGCAACTGAGGATACAATTACTAACGCATGAAAATTCCACATGCGTGATTTTCGCTGGCTCCTGCTGCTTACCCAGCAGAGATCACACACGTAGAATTTTTGTGTGTTAGTAATTGTATCCCCAGTTGCCAACACGCTGGTGCAACCGGACTGGCCACCATACAGGAAAACTCTCTGTACTTCACTTTCGCCATACTGTGCCGCAGTTCCAAATTCACAATATTCATGTGAATACATTCGGTACGTGATTACGTCGGGTATCACCTATCAACACCGTCTTTAACCAAGAAAATATTATACTTCACTTTCGCCATACCGTGCCGCAGTTGCCGGTGCACAGAACCTCCGTACCAAAAGAACGTACGCTCGATGTCGTACCATAGTTTTCATACCCGTCCAGTGACATTCGAGGTTAGGAATTGATGAAGCTAGTTTCTATCGAGTGGAAATCATTTATTCCATAAGTGGATTGAAAGCCACTCGAAAATCTAGTACAAACTAATGCAAATCCACATCACTGAAGACAACTTCTCATATTACGATCCATCTTCGCGGCAGTCAATCTTTGTTACTACTTAAAGGCCGATGTATATAATAACCTGCATATACAGTGCAGTTTGTCAATTTATTACAGCGTCTGTATTCGAAGTTGTATCAGTGCGTATTTGTGAAATATCTGTCAATTATTGACAACTATTCATTAGTACTTTTCGTAAATACTTTTCTATTTTCTCATTCGCTCGTCTCACTATTTAAAAGACCAGTGACAGCACCCGATTTACAGCGAGGATAGTTCACCAGTCACGGACGCGTGGTGACTGCCGGTGGCAAATAGTAGAAACACAACACCATACGTCGTAACGAATGACGCGTTGTGTACACTTGGCGTGATCATAAGTGGCGTAGTTAGACACTACGCGATGAGCTGTAGGTTGGCGTAAAATATCCCTAGTCTAGGCAGCAAACGGGGGTTTGATTTTTCGCAAATATCTCGAGAACTGATTGAGATTTTCGAAATTTTAAAAAAGATTCGAAAAGAGGAGGAAATTTCCTCAAAAAAGTCTCGACTCCAGGAACTAGACGACCATTATTTATAATCTTTCTAGAAGCGTGAAAACACGGCCGAAAACGGCTAGTCTGGCTCGTGGGTCGTTTCATTGCGTGACGCGCGCAAGCCAGACTAGCTGTTTTCGGCCGTATTTTCACGCTTCTATAAAGATTATAAATAATGGTCGTCTAGTTCCGGGAGTCGAGACTTTTTTGAGGAAATTTCCTCCTCTTTTCGAATCTTTTTTAAAATTTCGAAAATCTCAATCAGTTCTCGAGATATTTGCGAAAAATCAAACCCCCGTTTGCTGCCTAGACTAGGGATATTTTACGCCAACCTACAGCTCATCGCGTAGTGTCTAACTACGCCACTTATGATCACGCCAAGTGTACATACATGCGCCTTAATCTCTGATTTTGCTTGATCTAATCAACGCTATTTCGGATTTTCACGAAAATCAATAGGCTCCGAGAGTGCCATAGCAAAAACCTCTGTATCAAATTTGAAAAAAATCCGTGCAACGATTCGAAAAATATCAGTGTCCCAAGCTCGGTCTGCGATGAAGAAGAAGAAGGAGAAGATTGTGTTTTTCCACTAACTTCAACGGTTAATATTCCAATAACCATTTGACGGATCTGAATCAAATTTCGTAAGTTAGGTCTTTTGCACGAGACCTCGCCCCTTTACAAAATTCATCCGATTCCATTGAATAGTTTTCGAGATACGATAGCCTGACCACCGGTATGAGTCGGTTCCTCCAGGGACCCAATTCTCGAAGTCATGCTATATTCATCGTATACGGAAAATATCGCATGAATCGTACCGTATGCGATTTTGAAATCGTATTCTCCAATGCCATGCGATATACGATCTCCGATTATTTCCGTACGCGATAGTTAAACAGTGTTGCCGTGGTTTAGAACAATGTTATGGCCAATAGCAATGAAGATGCAAGAGAATTCTTTCAGTTGCTGCTTGAGGGTCGCGTTGTCGAGAGTGGCAATCAGTGGCAATCCATCAAAATGGCATCTGAACCTGCAGTGACAAAGAAACGATGCGGATATATTAACGACGAACAGAAAAAAGTGCTAATTGGTAAGTGATTAATTGCCTCCAACACATAACCACCGTCACAAACTATGGTTCAAACTTTTAGTTTAGCTTCTCCGCCTTACAAAATTGTAATTCGTATGTCTGTACATAACCAATTTTTTGTTTAAATCAGTATTTTTCGTATTTCGGTCTCTAAAGTTAAGTAATTAGTCGATAGCAGCGTGCCAAACTGATATCAACTTATGTTTACTGTACTCTTAATACAGTATTTTCTCGTATGTATTTTAATTACAGAATTCATGGGTGAACATCTTGAACTACAGAGTGGAAAGTTTTCTGCCACCTTTACATATAAACATGGGCAAAAACTTTGGGAACAAGTTACAACACAACTTTATGAGATACCTGGTGCAATGAAAGAGTGGAAGCAATGGAGAAAGGTATAGATTATGTAGATAGCATGCTTAGATTTATCGTACACAGACAAAATTTTGCACGTTTTTATGATATGACGATTTGTGACTTGATCAATCATTATACAGCTAGTATTTATCATTGTGTTAATAATTCCTAATGTAGGCGATTAAAGTTAAAGTCAATCCGCTGTAGGCCGTGTGTCTTTGGATTCAGTTCTTAATTTCTTATATGATTGTACTCGCACACAAATTGACTTCAACTTTATTTCAGATTTCTTTTGTAAATATTTGGCAAGTTACTGATAATATATAAAAAATCATCACTTTTATGAAATTGAATTTTTTGCAGAACCAGGTAGTCAGTTTGCAGAGTTTATAGACAACAGTAAATATCGATGCTAAAATTCACATTCACTACACACAAATAATTCTTTTCTGCATCTCAGACTTGGCAAGACATGCGTAGTTCCACAAAGGCCAAAAATACTTCTCCCAAAAACCATACCAAAGGAACTGGTGGAGGACCTACCTCAAGTCAGGTTTTAACCGAAATAGACCAAAACGTCCTGGCACTCATTGGTTCAACAGCTGTGGAAGGGCATGACACAGTACAGGAATCCAATGTGGAATTTGTAAGCGAGCATCATTGTATTCTAACATAATTGGTTCACCCTTTGATGATGATTTCATGAATTGATCGTGATTATTACCGCTTACGTTGCAGAGATGGGATGATGATCCAGAAGGGTGCAATATAGAGTACCTCTCGGGAGATGAAGGGATTGTACATTTGTCTTCGATGCAATACACCCACCAAGAGGTAGTGCAAAATTCTACCACACTAAAGCCATTGACTCCTCGCAATTACTATCGCAGCGAAACAGAAGAATATTATATCTCTAACGAAAACTCAAATTACAGTAATGACAACAACAATAACAACAACAGTGATACCAAAAAAAATAATAACAACAACAGTGATACCAAAAAAAATAATAACAACAATAATAACAACGAAAAATTAACTAAAACACAAGCATCTGTCTCAAAAAAAATTCCGGTACCGCCTATTGTAAATTCGACTACACAAAAAAAAGTTGTCAAAAAAACTTCAGCCGCACAAAGATACGACAGATCTATACAACAAACTGAGCAATTAGCCAAAATTTCACAGAAGGATGCTGAAGTACGAAAATCGTATTACGATAAAAAACTTGTACTTTATGAAAAAGAAATTGCTCTTAAAGAAAGAGATGTCACTGCCAAAGAAAATCTAATCATATTGCTGGAACAATTGTTGAATAAATCGTAATCAACGATTGACATAATTATATATTGTTGATCGTAAGGGGGTAATATGGGTTTTCAAGAACAAATTGACTCAAAAGGAGATTTCAGCGCATTAAATTATATTTTATTATCAAACGTGGCATTATATTGTAATTACAGTACACTGTTGAAAAAATATAAAATTTTATTATGAAATGTTGGTCTTTTCAATTTTCACTGTTAATCGTATTCTCATTAGAAAAAATATGACACAAAATTAAGCTGAGGTGACGGTGGTGAGGCGCGAAAGAGGTATTAACGAGAGAAGTAACGTCTGATTAAGTTATTGCGAATTTTTCGCCCAGCAGATAATTCGGGATTTCCATTTACTCTACCTATCTCTAGTTCATTTATTCCGTCCACACCATCCCAAGCAAAGTCCATCAATTCACCTTCTTCGGGTTGGGGTACGTTATCGTGAATGCACATATTATGTAAAACTGTACATGCATTGATAATCTTCGAACATACATCTGGCGCATAATGTAGAACTCTCTGTTTGAACAAGCAACGAAATCTCATTTTTAAGAGACCATTGCAACATTCAATCAATGACCTGGTACTCATTTGCCTGGCATTGTATCTTCTCACTGCAATGTTTGGGTCATTATCCAATAATGGTGTCATCATCCACGGTCTAAGCGCGTAGCCAGAATCACCTATAGTTTACACAAATGAAGTGTTGTGATACTTAATCATCATTTTGGATATCACATATTATATGTGGGGGGGATCCAGCTCAACTAGACCAACCTCCAGACTTTCACCTCTCGGATTCGACTGAAACTTTTTTTCTGTGTTCGCCCATATCCAAATGGAAATATGATTTTTGGATTTTTTTTTTCGAGCATCCCCTCTGATGTTATTAATTTTCAAAAATCTACGATCTTGAAAACCGGTAAATTTTTAACTCCAGATAACTCAGAGAGCAAAAATCGTATCTACAAAAAAAGGGTGTGTTTCAGATTCGTCTTGGATCGAACTTTTCGAAAAAAAATAGTAACGAATTTTCAAAATTATTTTTGGGTGTCAAAATTCGGTATAAAGGCGGAAAATCGGTGTTTCCGCAATTTGGGCATAATTGATTTCGTGGAGCTTTTTTCGTAAAATTCTGTATCAAAAACCAAAATTTTTGAGACCTTTTCGAAGATGGAGTCTTTAACGGTTCGAAAGTTATGAATTTTTGCATAAAAAAAAAAAATTAAAAAAAATTAAATTGAATTGAATTAAAATTAACTGCATGGATCATCGGTTACTTTGGCTGGAAAACAATTTTTCGAATACTGATTCCTGATCGACAAAGATCTTTCAAGCTGTAGCGAAAAAAAAAAATTCAAAAATTTACAACTCTGTCATTTTGGATCTAGGCTATTTTTCATTTTCCGATCAGAAGGGCATGAAATTTTTCGATCAAAAAAATCTCAAAATTGAGGGTTAGGCATAACGAAGAATCCCTGAAATTTACAGGATGGTATTCGGCTTCGTTTTTTTTTTAATTAATGTTTTTGTTCATAAGAAGTCGATTTCACGTAAATATTCGCGCCTGCAGACGAAATTGCTGATTTTAGACCAGAAGGGCATCATATTTTTAAATGAAGAAATTACCAAAAATGAGGATTGAGCATACCTAAGAACCCCTGAAATTTTCATAATGGTGTCCAACTTTAATTTTATTTTAATCGAGTTCGTCCGAAATTGGTCCTTACAAATTTGCAAAAAATATATTGAAAAAAAAGGGACACCGTTTCATGAATTCTAGGAGTTCTTGGGTATGCTTGATCCTTATTTTTGATAATCTATTCATTTAAAAATATGATGCCCTTCTGGTCGAAAATCAGCAATTTCGTCTGCAGGCGCGAATATTCACGTGAAATCGACTTCTTATGAACAAAAACATTAATTAAAAAAAAACGAAGCTGAATACCATCCTGTAAATTTCAGGGATTCTTCGTTATGCCTGACCCTCAATTTTAAGATTTTTTTGATCGAAAAATTTTATGCCCTTCTGATAGGAAAATGAAAAATAGCCTAGATCCAAAATGACAGAGTTGTATATTTTTGAATTTTTTTTTTTGTCGCTACAGCTTGAAAGATCTTTGTCGATCAGGAATCACTGTTAGAAAAATTGTTTTCCAGCCAAAGTAACCGATGATCCATGCAGTTAATTTTAATTCAATTCAATTTAATTTTTTTAATTTTTTTTTAATTTTTTTTTTTTTATGCAAAAATTCATAACTTTCGAACCGTTAAAGACTCCATCTTCGAAAAGGTCTCAAAAATTTTGGTTTTTGATACAGAATTTTACAAAAAAAGCTCCACGAAATCAATTATGCCCAAATTGCGGAAACACCGATTTTCCGCCTTTATACCGAATTTTGACATCCAAAAATAATTTTGAAAATTCGTTACTATTTTTTTTCGAAAAGTTCGATCCAAGACGAATCTAAAACACACCCTTTTTTTGTAGATACGATTTTTGCTCTCTGAGTTATCTGGAGTTGAAAATTTACCGGTTTTCAAGATCGTAGATTTTCGAAAATTAATAACATCAGAGGGGATGCTCGAAAAAAAAATCCAAAAATCATATTTCCATTTGGATATGGGCGAACACAGAAAAAAAGTTTCAGTCGAATCCGAGAGGTGAAAGTCTGGAGGTTGGTCTAGTTGAGCTGGATCCCCCCATGTATTACCATATAGGTATTACCTAGCAAGAAATAATGGTGCCCGCGAGTATGAATTTATTGCATTATGGGAAGAACATCACTGTTATTCCAAATGTAGGAATCATGAGTGCTTCCGGGGTATCGAGAATTGACGTTCAAAATTCTAAGATCAGTATCACAAATCTGGAAATAAAATTACAATTGTATTATCAGTGTGATCGCCTGATGTAATTTCATTATATTCTTACCAATTGTACGTTAATGGAATGATATGCTTTTCTATTGACATAGATGTGTTCAGGATAATTTTCATCTTCCTTTGGAGGTGGGAATATTGCTACGTGAGTACAGTCTATACAACCAATCGCTCCAGGAAACTGCTTCTCCACCCAAAATCTGTGAATAATAAATGTAATAGAGTACGATCATACCTATGTGTTGGGGAAATGAATAAAATGAGTAGAACGTCGAACACTTGCAATTAGGTTTTTATTGTAAAATAGTCAGGTAACTAGTTTGAGCAGGTTGAATGAGAGTCTGTGAGAGTTCGGTATTGAGAATGAGATTTTAAAGGTATAACTGAGTTAATGAGCGCTTCTGAATTGTATTAATTCACTTGAATACCGGTCTGGATTGTATTAATCACATGAGTAGACTAACGAGAAGGTACAATGCAATAATAACGGTTAATTGAGCTGTTACATAGAGCAACACGTGTCACATAGGCAAAACTGTAAGTCATTAATGGCTGCCAGAGAAGCCGGCGACAAGGGCAGTCCTCGTCGGTCGCGGTTGAGCGTGGCAGGTTTGCACCGCGCGACCGTTGTAGGTGGCGCTCTCTTTGAGAAGTCTGCTTCTCAAACACTATGATAATATGTGACTTTCTAAATGCAATCTTAACTTACTTGTTACGTAGTTGTTGTAATTTGTCTATGTAACTAGGAAAGTGTACCCAAGTATCAAACACTTCCGGTAAATTTAGAATATTCGTAACATTGCGAATACATCTGCTGATCGACGGTTGACTAATAGCTATATTAGTATTCCCTCCAATGCAATTCTGATAACTCCCTGATCCAAAAAAGCGTAATGCTGCTATGACCTGTAGCGGAATCATATTATGTTTCAAACTGAAGTTCAAGGGGTCCTAGGACTGTTCCTACTATATTCATTAATATTTTTTTATTTCTCTTTTGTGTTTGATTTTTATCCGGAGGCCTATAAACATATACTGAAATATAATTTGTCGAGCTCAAATGCACTCATTGTAATACTACAATATCTTTTCAAATGCTCTAACAGTCTTATACCCTCTAATGTGAAGAATTTATATTCTGCATACCGATGGCTATTTATGAAAACCGGCTATTTCGAGGCGTTCTGCTTCAAAAAACACTGTTTGTAATACGTTGAGATAGTCGGTTTTCCAAGCGGATTTCGAAACGGTCGATTCTCCATCCGAAAGTAAACCGCTAAACGGAATTCGAAATAGCTGGGTTTCGTACGCAACGTCGGATTATGTTCAAATTTACTTGTACGCTTGCGTCCAAAGCTGAAGTTCGTGATGGTCTTGATGAATATTCTTCTACAATATCGATGAGTCTATGAGCTGTTTCTTTCTTCAATCGAAAGAGCTTGATGAATTGCCGTTCCGACATTTCAAATGGATCGTCTCGTATGTGGAACCGCGGTCTTTCATTATAATCGAAATGATTTTCTAATTGGTCGGCGATATGAATCTGAACAGCGTTCTGATATCCCATATCCATTGTTACGAATAATGATTATGAATTAATTGGATCAGATTAAATTTGGCTTCACTTCCAAGCGCACTTTCGTCGGAAACCGCCTTTTGTTTTAAATCTTAATTATACCACACAGAGCATATCGCATGGATAGTACCCACTCGATATTTAACGTGCGACATTTCTCGCATACGAGACATTTATTACAATTCGAGATGAATCAGGAATACGAACGTCGTTATCGCATGCGATCTTGCATGCGACATCTAGTGTCCTCGGTTCAAGAATTGGGTCCCAGTATATATTCGCTGTTGGCTAGCGACCGCCGCCTACGGTACTTGGCGGCGATTCGCTGCTGCGAATCTTGATATCTCTGGTTCTCATCAGCTTATGCAATACCTCAATTACGAATTAAAGAATAGTTTGACAATTTTTAACAATCGAACGGTTGATCTGCGTAGATTATTTGAGCCAATAAAAAAAAGGAGCATAGCAGGCATGCGTAGGTAGTGTTCCCTGACTAACGCTCGACGCACCACCTATGCATCCCGTGCGTTCAGAGTCGGGCAACGGTTACTTTCGTTGACTATTCTCGATAACAAATTACGGCCTAGCGATGAAAGGTTTTTTTCACGCTTATATCTTCTATTCCGTGCCCGTTCAGACAATGTTCAGAAGAAGATAATTTATAAGATTTTTTTCGTCTTCGAGCCGTTTTTCCACCTGGAAGATCGCATTTTTCACCTATGGTTCCTTAGAAACTTTTGTTCTTCTCAATGAGTAAAATTTTTCCAGACAATAAAAAAATTTGACCTTGAATTTCAGGATCAAGGCCAATTTTGCGGCTACAAGTATTGATAGATCTCTACCGATCTCGAGCTGGAGAATCACCTGGCGGAGCGGTGACATAACATTCAGTTACACCCTGTACAATCAAGCAGAGAAAGTAGAAATGATTTTTATTAACGGCGAGACCGGCAAAAATTCGGTGCGGCGACACCGCACAACGCACAACGCACTTTACGCACAACGTCATCCAGGCAGAAATCATCCTTCCCGTCGATGTTTTGATCGACTGATTATTTCATTTTGAGAAACGGGTACTGTCGATTCAAGAAAGCGGAAACGTCGCAATACTCAAACCACGGAGGAAGCAGAGATCGCCGTTCTTGCTGCAGTAGCTCATGATCCGCAATTAAGTAATCGGCAAATCGAGTCCTATTCCGGTATATCCAAGACGAGTGTCTTGCGAATACTTGGACGTCGTAAATTCCATCCGTACCATATTTCCTTACATCAGGAACTTTATGGTCACGATTTCGCTAACAGAATTCAGTTTTGTGAATGGGCTCTGCGCCAAAAGTACGGACAGTATGAACAGAAGTACGTTGATTTTTTAAACAATAACTTGTGGAAATTGCTAGATGTTCCGTTAGCATAGCGACGTCGAATCAACAAGACGGCTGTCCGGCTCATTGGGCAGTCATAGCGCGCGAAGCATTAGGTCAAAAACTTTCTGGACGCTGGATTGGTAGAGGTGCAATCGTTCCTTGGCCTGCTCACTCACCAGATTTAACTCCACTTGATTTTTTTCTGTGAGGAGCTGTAAAGAATCGTGTTTAGCATGATGTTTCGACGACGTCGGAAAATATGCAAGAACGGATTACAAGAGCTTGCGCCGCGATCACACCAGACACTATTCGTAAGACAAGATCATTATTCTGCCTACGTCTTCAAAAATGTGTCGAAGTAAATGGGCATCATTTTGAACATTTGTTTGTTACGTGCTTCGTAACTTCACACTTGTAGTGTCTGCGCATCAATCTCTCATTTATATCTTTTATTGATAACGTTTCATAGAACTATTTGCGATGCGCAGATTCTACGTAAGTGACCTCTTAACTCTTCTCAAATATCTTACCTCTGCACCATAGCTCCCCTTTTTATTACAAAACATTACCTATATTACACGCCCATATCCCAATTCATATTCTCATTGTCTCATCTTCATTCTTTCATTCTTCTCTTAACCTCTCAACTGAAAGCAGCTCTCTATTAAAAGTCGGAATAACTCAATAAAGTGTTAATCCAATCATATAAATATAATCATTATTCGTAATTATTCCACTTCAATCCTGAAATCCAAATCATCATCATCCCGGTTGCTCCTAAGCGTAAAACGAAGAAGAACCCACTTTGAACAACAACAAATTCGGAACGATTCCTAGCCGCTCGGGGGTCTTTCGAAAACCGTTCATAAGATCTTGAAATCAATTTTCATTTTTATGTGTGAAAATATATTTTGTACACACGAAATTTGATTAGATTATTCGAATATTCTTATTGTCAACACCGCATCATTATTTCCCGATTTTACACTTGTATCTGGCTGAAAAATTATTTTAAGGTCATGATGTTATGGGTCGTTAAATTTGTCTCAGTGCCAGCTACAACATCGTCATATCAAAGATACATGCTCTCTTTGAAAAAACCATCGATGACCTTGAGAACTCAAAAACTGTGACCTTGAAAAATATAAATCGATCACCACTGTCTCAGCCCCTCTAACTCGCAAAGATTGTCTTTTTAGATTTTTCCTGTAACTGTGAAAGCAACGAAGATATTTAGGGTGGTCACGTTAAATGGTCCACCCTGTATATCTTTTGACATACCGAGAGTAACATTGGAAACTGGCCACTCCATCCGCCCGACTAGCGGCAGCTCTTCTTGCACCTACTCAATACACAGAATATTTACGTGCGTGAACCTCTGCTGACGTTAGCGGTCAGGGGCATGCCAAAAATCTTGAGATTTGGTGCTTGTCGAGGGCCCCTCAGGCGCTGCTGCTGCCTCGCAGAGCATCTACTATGGCTTTCCGAGCAAGCAAATATTCAAAGCGTCGCGTTCGCCGGAAAAGTAACATCGAAATTATCACGAACAATTTCGAACCACTGGAATTATTTGAATGCAGAGATAATTCGACGTTAATCAATAAATTCGTAGTTAATTGATTAACGAATAATTTTTCACACTTACCTGCTCCGATTTTCTTGATTGTATTCTTCGTGGCGCGCTTAGAGGATTCTTTCAACTGAATCACTGCGTATGGTGTTTCGAATTGTCAATTACGAATGTTCTGATTAACGTTGAATATTTTCCGCATTTGAATACTCTGAGTGGTTCGAAAATGTTTGTCATGAACCCGACTTAACCTTTCCGGCAAAATCTGACACTTACGACGCTCTGAATTACTTTGAATATTTGCTTGGAGGCTTGAAGAGCGAAACCAGATGCTCCGCGTGGCGGCAGCAGCTGCCTGAGGGGCCCTCGCCGAGATCCTGATTTTCGTAATTTTGCATGCCCCTGACTGCTGACGTCAGCGGAGGTTCACGCACGTAAATATTCTGTGTATTGAGTAGGTGCAAGAACAGTTGCCGCTAGTCTGGCGGATGGAGTGGCCAGTTTCCAATGTTACTCTCGGTATACAGTTGATGAATATGATGCGTGATATCATTCCCATTATCGAAGCTTTCATCATAAAACGTTTGTTTCAATAGACCATACAAATTTTAAATCACAAGTAAGTCGAGTTCGAGGCCATATTGCCAAAAAATAATTATACTTGATATTTATGGCGTGATTGTTCCGAAAAAGTTGTTCATCTAGAGTCCGAATTTTACCGATTACCAATAAATGATAATTTTATCCATGTATGCATTATATACGAGTATACAGGGTGTCCTATTCTGAGTGAACCATTTTGATTGCTCGAAAGAATGAGGTCATACGAAAAAACTTTTCATACAAAAGTTGTAGGGTTTCAAGAGAGGAAAAACTTGGCTATATTCAATTTGTTTTCAAATGACGTTGAAAGGGTCCAATCGAGGTCAACTTTTTTTTTTTTAATGAAATGACATATTTTTGCCTTCAGAATCTAAAAGAACGTCGAATTCTGCACCGAAAAGTACTCATACACATATGGCCTTAAGTCGATAGGTACTTGGGTAGAGCCGGTCAAAAAAGTGTGCTCACATATGGGCTCGCGCCTCGCTGGTACGCTGGCGGATCCTGCACCACGGCCGCGACGCGCGAGCCTATGTGTGAGCACACTTTTTTGACCGGCTCTACCCAGGTACCTATTGACTTATGTGTTCATGTGTCTTATGTGTTATGTGTTGGCCATATGTGTTGGAGTACTTTTTGGTGCAGAATTTGACGCTCTTTCAGATTCTGGAGAAATAAGTAGGTCGTTCCATTCATAAAAAATAAGTTGACCTCGATTTGACTCTTTCAAAGTCATTTGAAAAAAAATTATAGATAACCAAGTTTCTTCCCCCTCAAAACCCTACAACTTTTGTATGAAAAGTTTTTTCGTATGACCTCATCCTTTCGAGTAATCAAAATGGTTTACTTAGAATGGGACACCCTGTATATGTATTGTAACGTACGATTTCCCTATAGCGAAAAATTAACGGCAGGGATGACCGATTCGTAGTTACCCTACGGCGCGTACTCTTCTTATTGGCAAATAAACTCAAAATTACTTACTTGCTCGGGTTGGGCGCCAGACGCTGCTGCGTCACGTAATATTCGACAAAGCGAAATTCACACCAAAATATAAGATTCAAGAGATCGGCGACGGGCGGTAACTCAGCTAGCTCAGAACGATACGAAAAACGTAGAGGGGCTGGGTTTGCCTTAAATTATAACACAGTCATTGCCTTCACTGGGCGGTGGCCCTTATATTCAAGTTAAACATGCGAAATATTTGGTGGTACAGGCAATCTCACTTAATCAGATTCTTACAGCGTGATTCGGTAACGGCATCGATACAATACAAAGTTTATGAAATAAGAGAGGGAATATGCGGCGGTACGGCTCTTAGCCGATTTTCTAACAGATTTTGCTATACGGTATTATTGCGCTTTTTTAAAAGCGGTCGGTAACAGTAGTACCACGATGGTCCAGTCAACGTTTTATGTCGCGGGGGACAGACCGAAATTTATGTCACCAAGGACAGACCGAAAATTATGTCACCAAGGACAGACAGACGAAGAATATGTCACCAGAGACAGTCAGAATCGAAATATGTCACTAGGAACAGGCCGAATAAAAATATGTCATCGGGGACAGGTAGAATATCTTATGTCGATGACGGCGTTAGACTTGGGAATTAATTGTCCCAGTAGACAATACTGATCGGACAATTAATACGCCGCGTAAGGCAGCGGACGTACACGGTAAATCGGGGATTAACGTAGGCTCGGTGGTCTTTTCGCACACCGAGGTTCACCGCCAGATTTTTGAATTACTGTTACGATAAAGGCGGTATTTTCCTACGGCTACAACTACGGCGAAATACTCCAAGGACGGTGGCCAAATTAATAAAGCGACAATAATGAACTATTAATCACAAGTAACCAAATCATATGCGGGATGTTTCGGTAAAGTGCAAGCAAGCAATAGCGATAGCGAAAGCGATAACAAATAAGCAGTAAGCCCAGATATTAGAGAGTCGGCCCTCGGATAATTCAGGTTGGCACGATACGATACGATAAATATCCGGAAAGAGATCCCTTGACCCAACTCTCCGGAACGATAAAACTAGATCCCCCCAAAAGGCACCTACGGTGCAAAAAACTTCGCCAAGTACATTAAATGTTTGAAAAATTCATTAATAATAAGAAAAAAAGGATCCAAATCTATTATTGTGCCAAGTAAATGTAACTTTACATCGTGTAAAAATATAGAATTGGAAAGTAAATCAATGAGAATCAATTCAAAGAATCAAAGTAATAAATTAAATGAAATTTAAAAAAAAAAAAAAAATTGGAGTACGTGGTTCTTGGCGAGCTAATAATGTTATATTGCCATACGAAAATTCTGGATTCGTTTTCCGAAAAGCTCGCCAAGTCCCACTACCTCCAATTTGTTTTTTTTTTTTAAATTTCATTTAATTTATTACTTTGGTTCTTTGAATTGATTCTCATTGATTTACTTTCCAATTCTATATTTTTACACGATGTAAAGTTACATTTACTTGGCACAATAATAGATTTGGATCCTTTTTTTCTTATTATTAATGAATTTTTCAAACATTTAATGTACTTGGCGAAGTTTTTTGCACCGTAGGTGCCTTTTGGGGGGATCTCATAACTTTTTGTATGTTGTTGGAGAATATTGCAGTATTATTTATGGTTTCTTTGGTGTACTATTGTAAGATGTTTGACGCATATATATGTACTACTCCACATCTATGGTTTGACGGGGTAAGAAAAATTTTCGAACGGTAGCCATGAGAGCGCCATTTTTCTGGGGCCCAATGAAAAGGAGTCGCTGTGCGGTGGCGAACTCTGTAAGAAATAAGACGTGTACCGTAGTGTACCGGCTACGCTGACGCCACCTGCTAGGCGTGCGGAAATTACAACCTTTTTCGTACTTGACAGGAATACGGTGCGAGCCACAACAGTAACCACACCGCGGCCTCCCGTCTATACCATTTATGTTGGAATGGTTTTGGTTTCTGGAGCATATAGCTAGCTGTCTGATGATGACGACGGGGACGAATCTTATGAAACGAGCCTGCCGGTGATCAGAGATCATCGTATCTCAACTCTCCGACTACCGATTTCATTGGAATTAGGCTTAAATGAAAGCTCGTCCCCGATTTATATAGCAAAAGTGATTTTACTTTTGCTGTAACATTATTAATATGGGAGCTATTCAATGAAACGCGAACCGAACTCCCGTTTTGGGCTCCCGTCGCAGTAAAGATACTCGGTAGTCCGCCCGTTCTTTTGAATGTACTTGGCGCGAGACTCTACCGAGTCTCTTGATAAATTTGTCTCGCCGAATTATCGTTGGCTTCACATAAAATATTGGTACTTTTACCTTACGAGATGCGGGAACGGGTTTCACTCACCACTCACTTAAATTAACGAACTAAGGAGGAAACTGAAGCTATAAAAGAACTGATACCGACAAACTCAAAAATAAACTGAAAGGCGCGAGGTAACTCAAAAGGCGCACTGCTGAAAATTACTACCGTCGTCCTGAGGGGTTGGCGTAGAAGTAGATCGAGATCCTCGATGGTTCCGGGGATCGAGCGATGATTTCGGTGTCCAGCACTTTGGTTGACCTCGTGATCTGGATCATCTTCGATAATTGGTCATTGTCTCCCCACCTTTTGAGGATCCTTGCTGGCGCGCGCTGGTCGCGTGCCGCGGTAAAGGATGACTGGCAGGAGCAATTAGTAATATGTGGTGTCACCTGGATTTTGCCGCTGGCGATATGAGGTGTCATGGGGGTCAGCATCTTGCTGGCGTATTGCAATCTTTGGTACTCCTCGCCCTGTTTCCCCCTAAGAAACGAATCTACGAATTTTTAAACCTGGGCGTAAAATTAGCTAATCCTGGCAAAACAGCTGTGACACAGTCACCCACATTCGGCATCATCTGGGCCGAATCGACGAAATCAGAAGAAAATAATAGAAAGAACCTTGTGACTTTTTATATGTTTATATTTATCTTTATTCAACAATCGTGTGCCTCGGCGATCGTTATGTACTGCAACGCTAGGTTTTTTCCCCCAGGCGGGTTATACCCGGGAAACCCGCGCGTGCCTTCGGCGCGATCTAGGACGTACAAAAAACTAAACCAAAACTGAAAAGGAACCGAAACTGAAACTGAACAAAACTCAAAACGAAACTAAACTCAAACGGAAGATTGTTGGGCGCCAGACGCGCTTTCGCGTCACTAAACAAACCTTAACAAAACCGTACTAAATAACAAAATCCAGATCCGACGGAGTGGCTGGCTAGACACAGCGGACTAAACGGTAGAGCGGCGTGGGTGAGCAACAACAATTCGGACACAAACAAAATAACGGTAATGCAGGGAAACAAATTCGTAATTATGGGGACTGTATTTTAACAAAATCGGTACTCAGAAATACAGTCGGGAGGTTAACAAAATCGGGAGTATGAACTATAATTCTTGTAACGGTAGCGGGAGCGATAGATAATATTTTACGACGATAATTACGAACGGGAGAGATGCGCAGTTTTACACGGAGCGCTTGTCCGTGGCTACTCTGGGCTACTGCCTTTAGGCTTTACAAATTGACCAAAACTAAACGGGACGATATCAAACTTGTTTGCAAAACCAGAATATTACTCAAAAAACTTACACATCACATAAGGCCAAATTATAAGCAAAATAACCTACAGAACAACCAGATATCACCAAGGCTTACTTAACGTAGGACTTAATTACTGAATTACGGAATTTACAAACTTATGCCTCGTGCAGCAAATGCACGGGAGAAACGGTAGAGGACCAAATAATTACTCAAACAAACTAATTTACAAAAACGTATGAATCCTAATCAGCCACGAGGCTTGCCGGGAGAGCCGACAGAATTGCACGAAACTTAACAAAATACAAAACTGAACAAAACGTAATGCGGTGGGGCCGTACCCTGCGCCGACTTATTCCCAAACTTTACGAAATACAAAACCTAATGCAATTCTCAACTCCCACTTGGCGACGTCGTGACTTTTTACAGAAGGTGGAAAACCTTACCTCACTGAAGGAGTTCGGCACCCACTGACTTTAATACTTATTTCCAAATGACTTTACTTTAAATAAACGATAGCTAAAGGACGGAAGGAATGATTCTAGATTGTCAAACGGTAGCGGCAGATGAACGATAGAAAACGATAGGTGATACGGTAGTGAGGAAACGGCAAAGGAAGATTTTAACGGGACAGAAAGGTGCTAACAAAAGTGTGCTGATAGCACGACGGTAGACGGCAGAGTAGAACGAATGTCTCGTTGGATTCCTCGATCTTCTTCCTCGGCATGTGACCCATTTCCCTTTCCTAATTAGGCCAGCCTATGGTAGACAAATCCTTGCGGAATCCTGGCCTAACAGGTGCGGGGCTCCGTTCTGCTGGTCACAACAGAATTTGACTAGTTGGCACCTCTCCTCTGACGTCATCATCCGTAGTTCCTCCTTCGCTGCGCTTGCTGTTGATTACTGTCCGGCCGGCTGCCTGCTGTCGGAGAGCCATCCAAGGCTGCGTCGACTCAGGCACTTGGAGTCCTCGTCGTCAAGAACAATACCTCTATCATATATTGTCTCGGGAGTCAGAGTGTAGTCCTGGGCCCGCTTGTGCCTCGGCTCCTACACGCTCTCCTAGGCAGATCGTCATCTCGGGAGGTTGTGAGGTTTACTCGATGACGGGGAACAGCTCCGGAACAGTTGGTGTTTCTTCTGGTCTGGCTCTAGGCCAGTAAGTTACGGGACGGGAGGTGACACTACTCGATCCATGCCACCCTATACGCCGTCTCCGTAGCATCCAGGTGTCGAAAGCGAAGCGTCTTACGCACCGATCTTCTAGCGGGAGATAACGGACAGGTCGTCCAGTGATCCTGTACGCCGGTAGAGATTCGGGAGGTCGGGAGGCGGTAGATGTTGACAATACTAGCCCCAGCTGATTGTCCGGCTGATAGCTGGGGGTCGACATATCGGTAGATTGGCGGTACGGATGACGTCGGTGTCTGATTCCCTGAGGAAAGGGCCCGGGAGGCGGTCGTAGTCGTCCTGAGGTCCAATCCATCGGTAGCTCGTTACGTCACATAAGAGAATATTCGGGAGAAACACAAAAATCAACTAAATATACGGAATATCTCTTATTTCAAATTGGCTTCGGTGTATCGTTTTCGGTGTTCTGCATTTTTCGACATTATTTACTGAAAACGGGAGTAAATACGGGAAATTTGGGTGCCGTAGTAACGGGGCTGAAAACGCCACGTTACAGTACATTATTTGGGCTCTACTTTCTTCGGTCCTCTTGACGTACATGTGAATTTAAAATAAATAACGAGACGCCACCAAATCACAGTACAAATAAATCATAAATTTAACAAGAACAGACAGTAAGTGATATAATATAAATAAATACACAAAAAGAATATAGACCTATGAATAGAATACTCGGGACGTAACGGGTGTAAAAGACGGTGTATAAAGACAGTGACGGCTATAAAATTGTATATAATAAAATAAAATCGACAATACGGGTTAAACAAATCGTGTATAAAATAAGTTATAAAGTAAATAAAAATGGGATAACGGTGATAATGCAATAAAATCCTAAAATGAGCTCAATCTTCCCGGCGTAGCAATGTTCAATAACATGTCTATGTATATATATATATCGAGTGACTTATCTTATAATTAGGTGCGTGTGATCGCCACGGTGGCCCAGGGAGAAGAGGGCGATTCCAGAACGTCGATCCTCGCACCTTGATAATCGGAGAGGACAATCCTCCTCCCTACCTCTCACCTTACCCCCACCCTTCGTCACACTCTTTTACTTTTATGTTTCGTCACAACCTCTAACAAGGTGAACAATATAAACACGGCCGCTACGGGAGACACTCCCGGGAGTCGGCACTAGTAACGACCCTCCTTACCGACAAACCGGTGGAAAACGGGACGTTACATTTGGCGCCCAACGTGGGGCCCCGAAAACTTGGCACTCAAAAATAGAGACCAGGAGGGCCACGAGAAAACCCGAGAGATCGGAGCATAAAAAAAAAATATATAGAAAAAAAATATAGAATGTAGAAGGCGAACACCGCCCAGTTCATTAACAAATCAACGAAGAAGATTGCGAAGGAAAGGACCACTGAGGAGGTCTACGCCCGTCTAGAGGCACTCGAACTGAAATTATCAGAACAAGAAAAGCATTCCACAACCCTGGAAGAAGAAAACAAGACAATGGGAGGAACCAATTTTCTGAACGCCACCGCGGGGGCACAGTACAGACTGAGTTTCAAACCTCCCACATTTAAGGGCGACCCGAGAGATAAACCAGTGAAGTTCTTGACGGAACTGCAACATTATGTGGACGTCACTAACCCTGATATCAGGGAACTGGTATATCTCATTTCACAAACGTTGGAGGGAACCGCTAAAGAGTGGTGGTACCTCATGGAAAGCAGCGTCAGGAGTTTTGAAGACTTTGCGACAAAATTCAAGGAACGATTCTGGAATGCAACAATCGAGGACGGCCTGCGCCGAAAGATCGAATTTGGTTCTTTCGATGGAAATGGGAAGATGACCAGGACAGAATATGCAACGCATATTTTCAGTATCGCTAAAGACCTGGGAAACAATTATACGGATGGGGAGATCATCCGAAGATTATGCAACCACTTTGATCGAGAAATCCGCTTCGCGATCAAAGGGCAAGGCATTCAAAATCGTAGCGAACTATTCGAATTATTAGAAGACTTCGACAGTGAGACGGCTACTTGGAAAACTATAACGAGGCAAGGCCCGATGGCAGACGAACGAAATCAGGCGCCAACAGGCCCCCAAAAGAAACCATAACGAGTGGAGAAGTAATGGTGGACCCAGAGTGGGGCCCAACCGGAATGCCCCGAATATTTATCCACAGGAGAAAAGGGACAAAACCCACGAACGAAACATATCGTGGCGGCAACCCGTAGCCCAGCAAACAAATGACTAGCCACCGTGGCAGAAACGAGGCCCGCAAAGAAACATAAACGCCATCGAGATGCAAGATATGGAAGATACGGATCCAATTCCCGAACAGCAATCGGGAAACGAATAAACGCTGCACCATGCGCACCAACAAAAAACAAAACCAATCAGCAGGGTGCAGTGATAGAAGAAAAAGGAGAAAGCCGAGATACACAGGTGATAGCTACGATATTCGGAGATCCAAGAGAGGAACTTATGCATGACATGGAAGAAAAAGACACCCTGTCAACGAAATGCACATGCCCCGAAGCAGAAATCATCCTCGAGAGCATGCCAGAGAAAGCACTCGTTGATACGGGAAGCGAAGTGTCATGCATCTCAAACGAGTTCTATGAGGCTAACAAAAAGAGATTTAAGGAGTATCCTACGTTACCGACCGCAGGAAAAGTGGTGAAAGGAGCGACGGGTGACAAATCCGCAAGATTAAAAATACAGGTACTGATAACGACAAAAATTGGCCCTGTCTCGGAAGAAATAATTTACATTGTGATCCCGAAGCTAGTGCGGGATTGCATACTGGGATATGATGCTCAGAAGAAAATGAAGATGATCATTGACACGGAGAAAAACACTCTCATTTTCAAGGGACACCAGAACGCCCCAGTGGGTTGTAAGCATCCGCAAAGATCAAAAACGAACTGTGACCACCACACCCTAGAAATAAAAGAGACAGATGTGGAAGAGGAGAACGAGGAGGAAACCTATGAGGTAACGCCGGAAGAGATTGACGAGAAGGTCAAGGAATGTAAAGAAATAGACGAGAGACAACGAGCGCAGTTGAAATCCCTCATCCGAAAATATCGAGGAGTATTTCACAAAAAGCCGGGTCTCTTGAGAGATCAGGAACACGAATTAAAATTGAATGACGAAGAGCCATTTTTCGTCAGACCCTACCCAATTCCAATGAAGCATCGAGAAAAGGTGCAGGCCGAGCTGAAACGAATGATACAACATGGTATTATTCGTAGATCAAAAAGTCCTTATATCAACCCAATAGTCACAGTGGTAGAAAAGAATGGCTCGATACGGCTATGTTTGGATGCGAGGAAATTAAACGAAAAATTGATCGATGACCATGAGTCACCAACAGGCATCGAGGAAATCCTACAAAAATGCAAATCAGCTCGTCTGATAAGCAGCTTAGATCTGACCAGCAGCTTTTGGCAGATACCGCTTGCAGAGACAAGCAAACAATATACGGCTTTCTTAGTCGAAGGAAAATGCTACGAATTTAACGTAACACCCTTCGGTCTGAAAACCAGCAGTGCAGCGCTAATAAGAGGCCTTAGCGCAGTCCTGGAAGATGTCGGCGAATTCGTAATAAATTTCGTCGATGATCTACTCGTCATCTCTTGTGATTTTGAGGAACATCTCCGGCAGCTAGAAATACTCTTGCGGAAGTTCGAAGAAGACAATATGACTCTGAGTTTTAAAAAGTCAGAATTCGTAAAAAAGAAAACAGATTTCCTCGGACACACTCTGACAACCAAGGGCCTTAAGCCACAACCAACCAAGATAAAAATCATACAGAATTATCCGAGACCGAAAAATATCAAACAATTGAGGGGATTTCTCGGCTTCATAAATTTCTACTCGAAATTCGCTAAAAACTATGCACACGAGATAACACCTCTCCTGACCCTGCTAAAGAAGGAAACGAAATATGAATGGAAAGAAGCACACCAGACAGCCTTCGAAAAAGTTGAGAACTTGTTCATAGAAACAATTATCTTGGCGCACCCAGACCCTCATAAACCATACATCCTCACGACGGATGCAAGCGATATCGCACTGGGCGCCGTATTATCGCAACGTAACGAAGAAGGAGATGAAGAAGTAATCACCTTTAACAGCCGGACCTTGAAGGGAGCTGAAATCGGATACTTTACCACAGAGAAGGAGCTGCTAGCCATAGTATGGGCATTAGCGAAATTGCATACGTATTTGCAAGGCACTAAAACGATCGTCTGAACAGATCACCATGCCTTAACATTTATAAAATCGAGTAGGTTTTCTAATGCACGCCTACGAAGACGGATATTAGCGATCCCAGATTACGACTTGGAGCTTGAACATATCAAGGACAAACGAAACACAGTTGCTGATATACCCAGTCGAGGCTGCCATGCAGCAGAAAACGAGACACCGACTAAAAACGAGGAAATCACCATCGCCTCACTCCTGGCAAAAAAGCCAAGCGAGGAAATACTAGAAGAATTAAAACTGATAGGGCGACTCCAGACCGAGGAAGATCGACTAGCAACTATAGTTGATAAAATAAAGAAAAATCCCAATTACAAAAAATTAAAAAATTACTCCTTATGGAACGGACAGTTATGCAAGTCCGACCGAGAGGGGCGCAAAAAAATTGTAATCCCGAAAAAACTAGCCCAAAAATTAACGATGGAACTACACGAAATCTATGGACACGTAGGGGCGAAAAAAATCTACCGCATCATAACAGAGGAGTTCACGATGATCGGATTACGACATAATGTGAGCAAATGGATTTCCATGTGTGACGCATGCCAGCGTATTAATACCCCACACAAGCATGTCAGGCGCACATGCAAAATATTATCCCGACAAAACCGGGAGATTTGCTGTCAATTGATTTCTACGGGCCTCTACCCACATCAAAAGGGGGAGTCAAACATATCCTAGTTACAATTGATGCATTTAGCAAATTCGTGGGGCTATACCCGATCAAACGGGCCAACACCGCAACCACGATCCGAAAAATCTTCGGAGATTACTGCGAGAAATACGGGAAACCGCGCAGAATCCAGTGCGATCACGGCACACAACTCACAGCCAGTGAATGGGCACGAACACTAGAAAAAAAAAGGAGTGGAACTGACATTTTCATCAATTCGGCACCCCGAAGGAAATATCGTGGAAAGAGTCAATCGAGAACTCGGACGATTTTTTCGAACATTTGTCGAAGGAAAACACAATGGATGGGCAGCCTACATTAACATAATACAAAACTGCATAAACGAAACGCATCGCGAAACGACAGAAATGACACCGTTGGAATTGCATCTCAATATCAAGAGACTCGGTAGAGTCTCGCACCAAGTACATCAAAAAAGAACGGGCGCACTACCGAGTATCTTGACTGCGACGGGAGCCTAAAACGGGAGTTCGGTTCGCGTTTCATTGAATAGCTCCCATATTAATAATGTTACAGCAAAAGTAAAATCACTTTTGCCATATAAATCGGTGACGAGCTTTCATTTAAGCCTAATTTCAATTAAATCGGTAGTCGGAGAGTTAAGAAACGATGATCTCTGATCACCGGCAGGCTCGTTTCATCATAAGATTCTTCACCGTCGTCATCATCAGACAGCTAGCTATATATGCTAGAAACCAAAACCATTCCACCATAAATGGTATAGACGGGAGGCCGCGGTGTGGTTACTGTTGTGGCTCGCACCGTATTTCTGTCAAGTAGGAAAAAAGTTGTAATTTCCGCACGCCTAGCAGGTGGCGTCAGCGTAGCCGGTCTCATTTCTTACATAGTTCGCCGCCGCACAGCGGTTCCTTTTCATTGGGTCCCAGAAAAGCGGCGCTCTCACTGTCATCAAGTCTATCATGGCGGCAGCAACGTAACAGGGTGCTAGGCTCGTAATCGCTGGAATGTGGGTTGTATGACAACCCCTCCGTGACAGCCCTCTCAGTTTCGTAGATAAACATGAATAATCGTAGATAAAACTCTGAACTGTGCAACATTATTTTCCACCCTATCGATCATCAAAATATCGGGTGTTTACTCACCTAGTCGCTGACTGCTTGTGAGGTTACGAAGAGAATGCTCGTCGAATCAACGGTAATCGTGACCCGCAGTGATTGCGTAATGAAGTTTTCGATATGTCATAATATAGATGCATTGAACGATGTTAGGCAGGCTGTTCACGTAACTTGAATCCGCGAAGCAATCACGTAAGTAACAAACAGCATCAGCATGAGTTAATCATAAACTTTGCGTTTCTAACGTACTCACTGTATTGCATACAAAGAACCAACATTCTCCCTTGTCCCACAAGCATACCAACATGGAAAAATATAGCACTTTGTGTTACAATGACACAAATTGCGGGTGCCTGTTCCGACAGGCGAAACTACACCGACCGATCCAACTCTACCACCTGGATTGAACGAAAAGACGCTTCCCTTTCTGGCATGCGACTAACTTGAGAGTTCCTTACCAATCCTACTCGACTACATTACCTGTAACAAAATCAGACGGAGAAAGACTCGGTAACATGGAGGTCTCTCGCTGATACTTCTTGTCGTTACAAGATGCAGTCGACCAGATCCAACCTGTCTCCCCCAGAGTTGTTGTAAGTCAATCATAATCAATGCCTCTTTAACGTATCTGCTGTACTGAATCAAAACAATTAACACCTTCCTTCCTACAACAAGCATATCGATTTCAAAGAATGCAGCAGTTCCTGTTCCAATTCGACAAACCAAAGAATCCTACTCCTACAGGTTAACTGACGTCAACAAGTTGTTTGGCTCTTCCTACGCAAATCGATGAAAGAATTCAGTTCTCCTGGTACGCTACAAACTCGAGAGTTCCTTTCCAATCCTACGCGGCTGCACGACCTGTAACGGAATCAGAGGGAGAAAGACTCGGTAACATGGAGGTCTCTCGCTGATGCTTTTCGTCGTTGCAAATTGCAGTCGACAAGATCCAACCTATCTCTCCCGGAGTTGTTCGTAAGTCAATTATAAACGATGCCTGTCTAACGTATTGGCTGTACTGAATCAGCACATCCTGTTCCAATTCGCCGAACCAAAAGATCCTACTGCCACAGGTGTACTCACATCAACAAATTTCATGGCTTTTCCTATGTAAATTCATGAAAGAGTTCGATTTCAATTCTGGGACATCCTGAACGAAAAGCTCCCCTGCAATTCTACTCGCTGACAAAAGTCCCAAATGTCTGGAATCGCGGAAGACTTTTCAAAACGGAGAAAGTTCACTACCAGCGAAGTGCGCCGTCAGCTGCATTCAAACTAAATCCAGGCCACCCATTTAACAGTTGTCGGTAAGCTAACCACAACCCTTGCCTTCTATTAGTAGCTACCACATTGACTCATCACAAATACCATTTGATCTTCTCCTACCATCATATCAATGTCGAAGAATGCAGCAGCTCTTGGGCCACCTATCCAACAATTGTTTATGAGTCTATCAGATTTTCCCGTCTACTCCTCAACATCTATATCATAACTAATGCCTTCCTTTTTCCTAGAAGCATACGGATATTGAGGGATTTATCAGAACTTGTTCCAGTGCTACAGACCAAGAGTCCCTTCCCAAAGACCACCTTCAAGCAAATCGACGCTGAAACGTTTGGAGCTTCCTTCCATATTATCTGAAAGAAACCAGTCTTTCTCCCGGCACATCATCAATAAAAAATTCCTTCCCAAACGCAACCCTACTCGGAGAGGAGAGCTTGAGCGAATTCGGAGCTTCCTTCCATGTTACCCGAAAGAAGACAGTCTTTTTACCGGCACTTCATAAAACACGAGCTCCTCTACACACGTACGCGCTGATCTAAGCTGCGACTCAATCGAATGGTGGAAGATCCTTAAAATAATCGGTTTATCAACGATGACTAATCGCTGTCTTGTCGTTACTTAGAGACCGTAGATCGGGTATATTCCGTAGCATACTGCAAGTACTGCGAGTTTCCCCTCTCGCACCCGTTCATTTGCTCATGTATCTATCTCTTCCTGACACGAACTTGCCTCACTTCAAGTATATTTCGGAATGCACCCGCCGCAGTCATGCAAGCACCTTTCTAAGATGCTGATGCATTGCAATATATTAGTATTTATGCCGATGCTTTACGCTGAAAATGGTGCATCGATTCACGTTACGGTGAAGACAATCGAACGGAAAGTGTGAAATATGTGTGAAAACTAGCAGTCCCAGCGTTTGTTTGAGTTATCACGTAATTCTACATTACCAACAAGTACATCAGCTATCATAACATGCATAGTTAAGTGGAGTATTTTGTCCCAGATGTACTGCTACACGCAATAAGTATCATAACAATTGATCTATATGATGGAATAGTGATCGTAATGTATGGTATTGAATGGGTATTCGAAATAAAGACATCATCGACATTAATTTCAGTTCTGGCAACGAATTGTAACAGCTGTTCTTGTAGTCACTTCAAGGTTGAGGGAAGTCATAAGGACAATACGTATTAATTACCGTATCCCTGTACGGTTGCACCTCAATACTTGCTCAGTGAAAAGTTCAGAGTCTCTTCTGACGTAGCATTACTCCGAGAATTTAGTGTGGGTAGAACCGTTTCCACATCACTGCTGCATCATCTCAAAATTCCAACAGCAACTTGGGGCGTTTTCTAAAAAGAAAAACATCAAATATCATAAGCCGAATACAAATCGAAATGTTTCTACTAAATTGGAATATAAGCCAAAAAGTGGAGTTGTTACCCAACCTGTCAAAGATGTTTGTCATAATCAGTCATCACGTCAAATGACCAGCGAGTTTCCCTGCAGCAATGCTGGTGATGGCTGTGGTTACCTGCAAAAAAAAATCCTTCTAGGATCAAAAATACGCGTCGAGCAAACCAAAGAGATAGAGAAAGAAACAACACCTACGTTCATCCACCAAATCCAGGTTTGCACCATCAAATAAGAAATCCAATATCTGTCGAAGGGCGTCCCTATCTCCACAGCAACATACCGTGGGTAGAGTCACCGAAAGAAGGTCAACATTTTCTCACTTGGTCAAATCGAGAATGCCGAGACAGTCATGATTGACTTAAAATATAAAAGAGACCGTCAACTCCTGTGCAATACTTTCTACCTTCAAACCTGTCTGAAGCAGATTTTGGCTGTCGTGTTGCCTGAAAGGATCTATTGACCAACAACAGGTTGGACCGTTTGATACTAAATAACATGCACAATGGATCTTCAGAATTCATCGGAGGGGCATGAGCTCGTACATTCAGTATGTAAAAAAAAGAGTTGATTCCGAATCACACGACGGCCAATCTGATTCGATCGGCATCCATAGAGAGTCGATTCTGAAAAATCGGTTTGCCACTGAGAATTTGAATGAAATTCAAATTCACAGATTTGTCCAGAGAGTAAAAGTGACCTAGAGGTGGAATATTAGTCATGAAAAATAAACCAATGAGTAGGTGACCTCTGTCCGCAGGATCAAATGAGATGCACTGATGATCAACATCATTTCAGTTGCATATCTATCGAATGCGGTGATATTTTTCCGATGAAGAAGAACTCCTTTTCATTTATTTACAAGATATTTCAAAACGAGCATCATTTTATCATCTTATTATTTGATCGAACTGCAAGAGTTTGTGTCCCAGCAAACCGGAAGTGCACGGCTTCTGCAACGAATAGAAGGCTGTGGAATCGGAGAAGGCGAAAGTTCTCACGCGCACACCATGCAACCCATTATAAAACAAAATGGCTAGCAACGACATGGTGGGTTCAGACAGTGTGACTTAATTTGTTATTCGTCGGAAGAAATTCAATCACTTTGTATTCAATAAATTGCCGAAAAGCTAACATGTATTGTTAAATTTCAGATTGACCAAGAGGAAATGCCGGATTGGCCTGCCGACGACGAGCTGCTGGATATGGCTGGCCTGCAGCTGAACCAGCCATATCCAGCAGCTCGGGTGCCTAACAGCCAACAAGGCCGCCGTGACCAAGGTATGCATTTAACTTGTCACTCCTCATTCAGTATCCTATATACGCCCCAAAAGGCACCTACTGCTGTGATGTTTGAAAAGAATCCAAATCAATTATTGTGCCGAGAACATGTGATCAATATAAAAAAAAAGACAATAATCAAAAAAAAAGAATCCAAATCAATTATTGTGCCGAGTGCATGTAATCAATACAAAAAAAAGACAATAATCAGATAAAAAGAATCCAAATCAATTATTGTGCCGAGTACATGTGATCAATCCTATATAACAATCGGCATTTATTGCCATCCACTTGATCTGCATTTGTTCTTGCATTAATTCATGGTTGATCGGATTCACCAAAAAACTAGTCCCCACTTGGGTATGATGCTTTCATGTTGCTGTGAATGTGATCGAACTTTGAACTCTATTTGTGCGTTAATAAAGACGGCTAACCATCTAAAAAGTTATAGAATTACGGTAAAATAATTTTTTTCAATTCAACAGCGCTGGTAAAAAATAATTGTTTTCAGTACCGCCAGAGAGACCCCCGGCACCCGAGGCTCCCCCGGCGCCCGAGGCACCCCTGGCACCGGAGGGGGCAAATGGTATGTAAGATAGCATTCCAGTAGATTTATTCGAGAAGAATTTGATTGCTCAATAGTAGGTTACTTCATCTCGCGTGTTGTTTGTATCTCTTCCTCAATGACTATATCTGAGTTAACTTTATTAAATATTTTGTAGAAAATAACCAGCGGCGAGGCCGCGGAAAGCGGGCCGGGAGGACGGTGACCTCCCGGCAGCAGGAGGCCATGGCCTCAAGGCTAATCATGAACATAATTCGGCTGAGCCACCCTTACCAAAGGGGTGGCTCAGGCCGAAAAGGACGGGGCCGTGGCCGCGAGGAGCAAAGAGGTGGTGGGCGCAGAGGAGGTGGCGGCGGTAGTGACGGAGGAGGAGGTGGCGGGCACGGCTTCGTGTGAAGTTTTATAATATAATGAAAAGTTCTTAAAAAAAGAACGATTCATTCGTTATTTATTCGATTATTCACCAAAATAAAAAAACACCAAAGGATCAAGAGACTCGGTAGAGTCTCGCGCCAAATACATTCAAAAGAATGGGCGGACTACCGAGTATCTATACCGCTAGGGGAGCAGAAAAGCGGATTATGGGTTGCGGTTCATCAAATAGCTCTCATACTAAAAATATTACAGCAAATGTGGAATCACTTTCATGATATAAATTGGGGACGATCTTTCATTCAAGCGTAATTTCAAGAACATCAGTGGTCGGAGAGCTGAGGTAGGCTCGTTTAACGATTAAGCACCGCCGTGGTCATCGTCGTACACGATCAGAATCAAGAACCATTCTAACATGAATTACAGAAGGGAAGTCTCAGTTTGGTCCGGTCACTGCCGGGGCTCACGCCATATTTTTTCAATATTCCAGGAGGTATACCTCCTTGGTTCATTCGCCAGCTCGCTGATTGCTTGTCAGGTTATGAGGAGAAAGCTCGTAGAATCATGGGTAATCGTTACCGGGGGTGATTGCGTCGTGAAATTTTTCATATATTATAATATATTAAATGATGGTATGCAGGGTGTTCACGTTCGTCGAATTCGCGAAGCAATCACGTGAGTAACAAACAGCATAGGTGTGAGTCAATCATAAACTTTGCACAGTATCAAATCAAAACAACCAGCATTTCCTCCTGTTCCGCCAGCATACCGATATAAAAATATAGCAGTTTCTGTTCCAATGACATAAACGAGAGTTTCTATTCCCACAGGCAAACCAATACCGAACGATCCAACATTACCATCTAAATTTCACAAAAGGACGCCTCCTCTCCTAGCACGCCACGAACTTGAGAGTTCCTTTCCAATCCTACTAGTCTGCACAACCTGTAACAGAATCAGAGGGAGAAAGACTCGGTGACAGGGAGGTCTCTCGCTGATACTTCTTGTCGTTACAAGTTGCAGTTGACAAGATCCAACTTATCTCCCCTGGAGTTGTTGTAAGTCAATCATAATCATTGCCTCTCTAACTTATCTGCTGAACCGAATCAAAACAATTAACACCTTGCTTTCCACCACAAGCACATCCATATCGAAGAATGCAGCAGTTCCTGCTCCAATTCGACAAAGCAAAGGATCCTACTCCTACAGGTAAACTGACGTTAACAAGTCGTTTGGCTCTTCCTATGCAGATTGATAAAAGAATTCAGTTCTCCTGGCACGCTACAAACTTGAGAGTTCCTTCCCAATCCTACTCGGCTACATAACCTGTAACGGAATCAGAGGGAGAAAGACTCGGTGACAGGGAGGTCTCTCGCTGATGCTTCTCGTTATCACAAGTTGCAGTTGACAAGATCCAACCTCTTTCCCCCGGAGTTGGTGTAAGTCAATCACAATCAATGTCTCTTTAACTTACCTGCTGTACTGATTCAACACAGTTAACACCTTGCTTTCCACCACAAGCACATCCATATCGAAGAATGCAGCAGTTCCTGCTCCAATTCGACAAACCAATGGATCCTACTCCCACAGGTGTACTGACATCACCAAATGCTGCAGCTCTTCCCATGTAAATTCATGAAAGAATTCAGTTTTTCTCCCGGGACGTCATGAACGAAAAGTTCCTCTCCAATCCTATCCGCTGACAAAAGTTCCGAATGACTGAAATGGCGGAAGAATTTTTAAAACGAAAAGAGTTTTTGTCTATTGAGGTGGGTCGTCAGCTGCAGTCAAATCAGATTCTAGCTAGCCATCCGGCCATCCGGCGGTTGTTGGTTCCTCTCGTTCCTCATCACAACTACCATTCGACCTTTTCCTACCAGCAGATCAATGTCAAAATATGCATCAGTTCTCGGGCCATCTGTCCAGCAATTGTTTATGAGGTAATCAGATTTTTACGTCTTTTCCTTGGAAAGATAGAGCTTCTTCCCAGAAACCACCTTCAAGCAAATTGGCGCTGAAAAATTTGGAGCTTCCTTCATTAAATCATCAACAAAAAACTCCTTTCCAAACGCAATCCTACTCGGGGATGAGGGCTGTAGCAAAACGAACGGTAAATGACTTTTCAAAACGTAGGTCTCTTTCGGATAAATCTTGCTTTTATAGTTCAATCGAGTTCTGGCCACCAGACCAACGATTCCTTGTGACTCAAGTACGATGTTTATCACTCTCTCGACCCACTGTACCAATCCATAATGACTAACACCATCCTCTCTCCTACAAGCATACCGATATCGAAGGAAGAATTGGTTCCTGTTCCGATTCCACAAATCAAGCGTTACCGCACCCTCAAACATACGGACACTGAAAAGTTCGAAGATTCCTTCCATGTTACCTGAAAGAAGACAGTCTTCATCCTGGCGCTTTCCAAAACACGAGCTCCTCTACAAATGTACGCGCTGATTGAAGCTGTGGCTGAATGAAATGGTGGAAGATTCTGAAAATCATAATTTATCACTGATGAGTAGTTGCTGTCCTGCTATTACCCAGAGATCTTAGATTGCAGTCATACAAGCACCTTTCTAAGATAAATCAAGAGACTCGGTAGATCTCGCGTCAAGTACATTCAACAGAACGGGCGCACTACTAAGTATCACTACTGCGACAAGAGCTCGAAAGCGGGGTTGGGTTCGCGTCTCATCAGATCGCGTCTCATATTTATGATATAACAGCAAATGTGGAATAACTTTCGTGATATGAATCGGGGACGAGCTTTCATTCAAGCCTAATTGCAATAAAATCGGTGGTCGGAGAGTTGAGATTCGATAATTAGCATACACACCGATGCTTCACGCATAAAATGGTGCATCGATATACGTTACGGTGAAGAAAGTTAAATGAAAAGTATGAAATTCGTGTGAAAATTGGCTGTCTCAGCGTTTGTTAACGTAATCTATGTTACCAACAAGTACAATATCCATCATCGGTTTATGTCAACGATACATAAGTGTGACATGTAAGCGGAGTACTTAGTGACAAGTTTATTGCTATACGTAATAAGTATCATAATAACTGATCTATGTGATGTAACAGTGATTGTAATGTATTGTCATAGATGGGTATTCGAAATAAAAGACACCACTAATGTTAGTTACATTTCTGGTATTGCCTCGTAACAGCTTTTATTCTAGTCACCTCAAGGCTACCGAGGAAAGTCATAAGTACATAAGTATAACATGTATTAATTGTATCCTCGTTCGGCTGCATCTGAATGCTTACCCACATACCCACAAGTTATTGTTTGTTACAAGTGCATCTGCATTAGTGAGGGATTAGCTAGGCTAGGTCGCGTGGGATTAGTTGTTGCACCGCATACAACATATTGCTGCTTTACGCGCAACACATTGCTGCTTTACGCACAATACAGAGAGATAGAGGACTTGAAACTAATTAAACGATTACCAAACTCGCAATCATGATCAGTTTGAATATACCAGTTGTTAATGACATGTTATTGAATGTCATCGAATCTGGCGAATGGCTTTATGATGATCATACAGATCATTTCTCATTGCTTCTGAAAATTTTTTCAGAATATGCACCTGATGAGACATGGCGGGTACAGATGCCAGATACCATAGAACCTGTTTTGCCTACCGTCAAGCATGTGCAAATATTGCACAGTGGCACGCACGGAGGGCAACATTGGGTTTGTAGTTACTATGATACAAAATCGATATTCATATACGATTCTTTGAATTCGAAGGTGCTACACAAGGACCAGGAAACATCTAAGGGCGTTGTTTCCCTTCTATAACTTCTCGCAGAATCCTGTACAATTTCCTACAGTTCAACGGCAGCCCAATGGGTCCGATTGTGGAGTATTTGCGATTGCTTCTGCTATTTCCCTCATAAATGGGCAAAAACCTGATCAGGTAACATATCATGCAACGCTTATGCGGGCACATTTGTTAAAATTATTCAAAAATAATACATCCAACATTTTCCATGCATGGACCGAATAAATAGCGCTTCTGCAGTGAAGGGCATCTCTTCTCCTAACCGTCAAATGTCATGTGAAAGAATACAAAATGAAAATTCACCCCCACAAATCAGAAGGTATCGCACCTCAAGCATCAATTGCTTGACAAATGAGGTTAGCCAAAATAAAAACCTGCGGAAAAATTCGCAAAACGGCGCAAAAAAAGGACGTGCTGAAGTTTCCGAACAATCAGCAAAAAAAGTCGTCAAACGTACCGAATCGGTATCGGTAACTGTTTTTCCTAATTCTAATCGTGATGACGATTAGGTAATTAATAATAAGACTTGTCTTGCAACACAAGTTTCTTCTGTTAATAAAAGTAGAGAGAAGATATCTCTTCGAAATTGGAAAAGCGCGTTTCGACCTACACCAGACTTGGATGCTACGTCCAAGGATATAATAACATCTGGTGGGTGGTTGACTGATGTACACATGGATCATTTTAATCACTTGATTGAAAAATATTCATCGTATTCGCCTCAGGAAACGTGGCGAGTTCAAATGCCGGACACAATTAAGCCGGTTTCATCGAACGAAAAGCATGTGCAAATACTGCATAGCGGTAATACAGGATCAGACGGGCACTGGGTGTGTAGTTATTTTGACGGTAAATCACTCTACATATACGATTCATTAAACAGGAAGGCTCTTCATGACCACCATGAGAAGTACTTGAGAAAACTGTTTTCTTTCTATCAGTTTCAGAGTAAGCGTATCAAATTCCCTCAAGTCCAGCAGCGAAGTAACGGATCCGACTGTGGAGTCTTTGTTATTGCATTCGCAATATCACTCATTAATGGTCATAACCCATCGAAAGAAAGATACGATATTCCTCTGATGCGAACACATTTGCTAAAAATATTGGAAAGCAATGTCATAGAAAACTTTCCAAGTATTAGCGTGAAAAAGAATATTGCGTCCAAAAATACCGGTTTTTCTAAGAAACGTCGGGCACCTGACGAATATGTGGCAGAAAAAAGTTTGCAACCCAATAAAAAGAGAACGATGCTGTGCGAGGTAGCACAGGTCGGCACTATTTCGCTGTCAAATAATGATGATATTAATGATAATGATGATGACGAGTTACGGCCATCAATTTAGCAAAATATAATACCTGCAGACAAGCCACTAGCAGAACTACACGAAAGTGATAGACTTGGAAATACGCTGTCGGTTGTCGATGATCAGTCTCATGATCGTCATGAACAAATCATCCTTGACGAGCGCTTGTCAGAAGTTGAAAAACGTCGAGAACAGAATAGAAAATGTTATAATTTGAATAACGAAAAGCGGCGAGCTCGAAAGCGAGAACTTTACCTTTTGGATGTGGAAAGGAAGCGAGTTCGAATGCGAGAACTTTATCTCTTGCGTAATGAAAAACACCGCGCTACAAAAAAATATAGATATTTGATTGACGCAAATCATCAGCGAACTCAACGTCGCAAACTTTATTCGTTGAATCTAGAAAAATCACGTGAAGAGTTCCGTAAGCGGTATGCTGCCCGAGTAGAAAAAAAACGGGCGCGACTGCGACCAAATTATTTACGCCGTCGTGATCTGAAGTTGCCGTACAATAAATTCTATTACGTGAAAATCAAGAGGAATGATATTGCGAGGCAAAAAATGAGTGCCGCTAGCCGAATCCTCACAAAATATCGACTTTCACGTGCGGCAAATACAATAGCAATGAGGCAATCGAAAGAAAAGTATCTAGCAAAGATATTGTCAAAAACAAGTGATGGACTATACAAAATTGAGGACAGATTGAAAGCGGAATCTATCATGAAATGGTGTCTTCATGACCGGGAACGTTACGTCATTATATTAAAAAAGAAATTACAGACCGTTAAGAAGCAAGCGCAAATTTTCTTAACAAAGGCTGCCGAATGTTCCGATCACAGTATCGAGGATAAAATAGGTGCTCTATGCGGTTCATCAAAACATATCGCTTCCGGTGAACCCTATTTTGCGGAAGCTGCATATAAGTTTGTTCAATCATCAGATCCAATTATAATCAATCGAACGGGGCAAGCAGTAAACATTTTGCCATTGGTTGATACGAAGAGAAAAGTTAAAGGCCTGAAAAAAAGTTGGCTTTGCGGTAACATGAGTAAAACCAAGGATATTGACCAACTGAATAAGTATGTTAGCTTTCTGCAAATTATATCGACGTGCACGTTAAAAAATGTTCATAAACTCATCATGCAAATGGATTGTACTATAAAACATACAGACGGTAAGCTAGGTCATTCACAAGTGTGTTAGATGGATAACTCTATCTGTAAATCAATTTTCCTACCCGTTCAGGTATTAGCACCACATTTCCCATCGGTGCGGTACATACAGCGGTTAATATGCAAATCATTGAACTGTTTCGAGGAAATACTTTCAATAAATAAAGCTCTAAATGACGGCGACGTAGCGAAACTGAAAGAAATCTCAGAGCTTGCCCGACACAAAGCCAATACTATCGCAAGTAATGTTGAACAAGAATTGGATCTTAACAAAGAAAGTATAATATCCAAGAACGTAATCGTGTTTAAAACATTAACAAAGCGATCTATGGATACTCCACGGTTCGTGTGTGTATCCTGTGAAAAACTTTGTTTTCAAAGAGAAGTTACGAACGTTCAGAAATTCAGAAAGCCTATAACCAGTCCAGTATAGGCAGAATTGATGCAACACGTCGCAGCCCAAGGTAACGATTGCGATTTTGTTTGCAATTACTGTCTCCCAAAGCTTCGTCAAGATATCATGCCACCGAAGTGCGTATTGAACAAACTCGCTACCGAGTCGGTACCTGAAGTTATATCGTGCTTAAATGATTACGAGCGAATTTTGATTCAAAGAGCCAAGGCATTCCAAACAATTCAAAGGATGGGCACCATTGCAAAAAAAAACTTGCCCCATAAAGAGATGGTGCAAAAAGTTAGAGGTAGAACATTTCATTTGCCTCTACCCCTTGAAGAAACTTTGAAAAAAGTATGTCATCAAACGGATCCAATCAATTTGGACCACGAATTTTATATCCTAGTCCGCGGCATCCCGACAAAATCAAAATTGGTATGGAAGCTGTTGATGTATACGAATATTATAACCGAAAAACTCTACATTCGATAAGTATATGACTCATCTAGTATGTACTGTGAAATATAAAGTTTTGTTATTGAAACGTATCACGGCGAGCCTGCGTGCTCTTAATGTTATGCCTATGTGACCTTTTTTGTTTACATTTTGAAACCAGAGCTTCTTTCTCTTGAGAGAAATTCGTTAATTCTTTTACACGTCAGTCAGTCTTGAACTAAGCCAAGAGCTTGTCGTAGCAACTGATCGCTCTCATATCATTTTATTTCTTCCACATATATTTTGTATTTTGTATTTTATATTAATAATATATATAAAACTTATATTCATAATTTCATTGTGTGTTTGTTTTATTGAATTTATTTAATAATAAAACCTTAACAGAAGCAATTAGTTGATATAAATAAAGTATGGCAAGCATTAGTCTGGCTCAAGAAAAATAATCCGCAATATTCTAAAATCGAGCTGCCAGCATCAGCCGACCTTTTGCTTGCTCACATGAAAGATGTTGAATGCCAAGTACAAGACGAACAAGATAAAGAAATAATTTCTGATCATGAGGATGATGATTCAGCGCAACAACATGAGACACGCGATAAAGTAGAATCTGACGAACGTGCAGCATTATTAACTCAGGCTTCAGCATCAGATGGTCTGTATGAACAGATGACAGAGATATATCCAATGTATGAAAAAAAAGAAAACGAAACGGCGACAAACCTCTACCAGATGTTGAAAATTCACGACGTGCCATTGAATAGCCGTGAAAAAGCATTAGATTTGCAATGCTTTCCGCACTTATATCCGTACAGTTGTAACGGACAACACGAAGATAGACCCAAACGCCTTACTCATTTTGAATGTATCTAATCGAGACTTATGTCAAAGCATTCACAATTTAGAACCGATCAACAATACCTTTTCTATCTGTTTAACAATGCTTACAACAGACAATTAAACGGCGGTATTTATTACAAATTAAATATCATTAATCCAAGAGAGCGATTTACCGCAGCAAGTTATTTGAGTGAGCTTTCAAAGGAAAAGTTGGAAGGAAATTTAAATGCTATATTTGCAAGACTCCGTAACACAGAGCAATATTGGAGTCGGCCGAGAAATGACGTATCCTGCATGATGTATAATTACGGACCGGCAACATGGTTCCTCACATTAAGTCCAAGCGAATGGTTGTGGTCGGATATGACAGAATATCTACGCGGAGTCGGTGGCTCCTCCGCCGCAAAGACGTCACCTAGTCAGTTGGTGGCCTCTGATCCAGTGTCCGCATCCAGATTTATCGATAATAAGTTCAAGGCTATGCTCGATTTCATATGTTTTCTAGATAATCCGATTCGGGAAGTAACGCATTTCTTCTGGAGGCGAGAATACCAAGGTAGAGGAACGCAGCATTTTCATTTGACGATCTGGATCAAAGACGCTCCGGTTCTTGGAACTTCTTCCAATCAAGACGTAGCAAACTTCATTCTAAAATATGCTACTTGTAGAATGCCATCTAAAGATGTTTCACTAAACCTTTGTCGTCGTGTTCATACACATCAACGGCATACACATAATTCCTATTGTTTGCGAAGTAAAGCAAACAAAAACGGCAAATCTGGAACAGTGTGTCGTTTCGGGTATTCTCGACCAATCACGAATAATTTCGTTATGCGAGAAGTGGCCATTTCGATTGCTGGTAGGCGAACGCTCAAGTCTAAAAGCAGATTGTACGACTTGCCCCGCTCCGAAAAGGAAGCCAATATTAACGACTACAACCCGGCAATTCTTACGGCCTCGGAAGGAAATATGGACATTCAGTTCATCGGAGAAAAATCTACACTCCTGAATCGGTATGTTACTAAATACGTTGCTAAGCCCGAAAAAAGCAACTCAGACACGACTTTCGAAGACATAAATTCCACGAAATCTCTGTGTAGTCGTTTATGAAATTTTGCTTCGCGCATGTTGAATTATATAGAATGTGGAGCTCTTGAAGCCGCGGATACTCTATTAGGAATCGCTTTGTACGGCACAGATCCGGAAACTACCATCAGGTGGATTGACATGAAAATGATCAGAAATGGAAAAGTAAAATCTCGTAAGGAAATCGAAGCCTTGGAGGCCGATTCTACCGAAATATATTGCAATTCGTTGGTCGATACGCATTATCCCGCACGACCAGAGGAATTGGAAACTACCGATCTCTACGATTTCGTACAATGGTACGACACAACGAAATACGAACCCAAAGCTCAGGAGATCGAATATTACCCGATAGGCAAATCGCTGTACCTAAAGAAGCGTAAGCATCCATGTCTTGTAAATCACTACAAAAATAACGTCAATATTCAACCCGAACGTTATTTTTACGCCTTGTTGTTACTTTTTCAACCATGGAGAGATGTAGATGAACTCCGAAAGGGGTGCGATACTTATGCCGAGTCATTTCAGTCAATGCAATCAAAACTTGCAGAAGCACTGAAGTATCACGAACGCATGACCGAACTACAAAATGGTATGGATTATACGGAGGAAATGATTGAAAAACAAATCGCAGATAATGCGAAAGACAATAATTCACAAAATAGCAATACTGTACCACTCGGCTGCGTACCTATCGAGGCTGAAGGTGCAATGAAAGAATTCAAAGACGCTGCTGAGAAAGTCGAAACGGTAGACGTTTCAGAAATGATAAGCAGGCTGAACATGGATCAGAAACGAGTTTTTGATCAGGTTATCAAAGCGGTGAGTTCTATTCAAATCCTTCGACTTTATGTCAGTGGAGAGGGGGAAACTGGTGAGAGCTTCCTCATAAAAACTATCAGATGCTGGATTAAGCAGCATGCTAGTAAAGATACTGCAATAACCGCCCCAACCGGAATAGCAGCATTCAATGTTGACGGCTTGACTGTTCATAGGCTCTTTCAATTGCCAGTTGAACACGGCCGCACTCCAAAATACAAACAGCTATCAGACGCGGTCCTTAAAACTATACGGGACCAACTAAGAAACGTTGCCCTGATAGTGATAGACGAAGTTTCGATGATTTCTAACGTAACGTTTATGTACATACATCTTCGATTAGTCGAAGACTTCAATACTGCAGACAACGAAGATGGTTGGTTTGGTAATGAGCATATTCTTCTTTTCGGCGATTTGCTACAACTTCCACCTGTTCACGAGGGACCCTCGTTCACAAAATTATCGAACACCGATGTCGAAAAACTCAAAGGCGCTATGGGTACAATAACGGCAATATCCCGAGCTGCTGATGCCGGCGACGTAGAAACAGTGCAAATTGTCTTAGCCACAGGCGTCGTACATAATTTGGAGCGCGTTGATGTGAAATTTGAGGTAATGGAAGGCGCCTTTGTTATCCGAAGACAATTCCCTATTTGCCTCAGTTACAGTATTGCAATTCACAAAAGTCAGGGCCTGAGTATCAAGAATGCCGTAATCAATGCAAGTAATTCCGTATTTGCTTGTGGCTAAGTGTACGTTGCTCTTTCGCGAGTTACTTCACAAGGTCTGCATTTGATCAATTACGATCCATACTCTGTATCATCGAATGGAGCAGCCATTTTAGAATACAATAGATTGAGGAAAGAGTATCGTCCAGATCTCATACCGATGCCTCTCACGTCGGTAAGAGCACAGAAAGTAGCTGACCACAGATGGTCGATTGCGAGAGATGTTGTCACATGTCAGGTACCAGCTGAAGAAAAAACTGCAGCTAAATTGTGGCAAATAAAAGGCTTACAAAACGTCGATCACGTTTCTTGTTACGCTAACGCAACGATCCAGTGTATATTTCACTGTAGAACATTCAGGGACCATTTATCACGTCAAAATCAAACAGACGATATTTTGAAATGTTGATCGATGGCTATGCTAGATCAGAAGCCCCGGCGAATGTATTTTCCGCTAGGGCATTAGCGGGTGAACAGTTTACTGCGAATGAGCAGCAAGACGCGTCAGAATTTTTAACCGGCCTAATTTCTAATCACAATGATCTTAGCACGATTGTTGAGCATCAGCTGACGACAAAACTACACTGCAAATATTGCGGTTACACTCATACCTCGATCGAACGGAGTAACATATTGTTACTGGCGTTGCCCAAACCTTGCAAAAAAACACCGAGCTTATCTGACCTAATCAATGATAATTTGTCGCACTGGAAAACGGTCGAAGGATCGTGCGGTACTTGTAAATCGAAAGAAATGAGCGTAAAAACTGACATATCACCAGCAAACAGGTGTTTAATTATTCAGCTAATGCTATTTTCAGTAGAGAATGGAAAAGTCACGAAAATGAATGGTTACAGTATAAAAGCAGTACCTACAGAGAAAATTATGATCTGCCCTAAAGTGTACAAGGTTGATAGTGCGATATTCCACCATGGCTGCAACATAACCGAAGGGCATTATACAAGCATGCTTCGAGAAGGGACGTCTGCCTGGGTGAACGCTAATGACGCGAACATCAGAAAACAACCCTGGCCAAGAAATGCTTAGGACGCATACATATTCTTCTTGCGGCAAATCTAAAGGCAGTGCCAGAAATATTTTAAGAATATGAAGATAAATACAACAAGCGAACTAAACAGATGCAATGCAATCGCGCCATTACCGGTCCCAAGCCCGGATGAGAAAGGAGGAGGGCTGCATGCAGGGTTTATAGTTACAAAAATATATCTGGCAGAACTAAGTGCGATGCTTGAAATGAATTAGATATTCCTATTCTATTCCTCAAAGACACGCAGGGCACCCTAGATCGACCTAGGGAATTAACGACTGTAAAATCGCCAGAAAATAGTAGACAAAACGATCGATACCTCAACAATTCAAATATAATTATTTGTTGAAACATTACATGCATTTCAGAAGGAGGCAGTTTTAATAACATTGATAATGGACCGCCTCTTACGAGTTTCAGCTTTGAACTAAAGATCCATTTGGGCAAAATAATAATCGGAGAACACTGCGCTTTATGCCATATGCAGAGAAGACTCGTGGAAGCGGGTCAGTCCAAAGTAAAACTCGACCTTCATTTGTCGCGGTAGCACCACCGCGTCGACATTCCGATATTACCGCAGCACTTGGTTTTTGGAAAAATTCGGAATGTAGCGTTTTATATCAGATGCCGTACGGCTAATGTTTATAAGCATTTGTGTTCGGAAAGCGCACTCCAATAGGGAAGAAAATAGAACAAGTTCGGCCGTAGAGACAATAAAGAGAAGAAGTTGTGTAAAAATAGCGGCTGCGTATCTGCTGTTATTATGTAAGTATATTCAAGCACATTTCACCACCCTGTAAATCACATGAGTCAACTTAGATATTCATATTATGATATTCATATTGTACTATTATTTTTCAGGAATGATGCTTTATCATTGGTGCAATGACTGGTGCTCTTGTTACTTCAAGAGGTCACTGATTGAGTCAACGGAAGAAAGTTTCAGCAAAGAAGAGTTTAGAGTATCATTTTCCTTGCAGTTACTACAAGGTCTTTTGGTTAAAGATCCTGCGTCAGGAATTATGTACTCTATGGCTATAATGTATTCTAACGCTACCAATGAGTCCGAAAGTCTCTTTCGGTGAGTTCTTGTACAAAGTACATTAATATAGCTATAATTATGTTTCTCAAATATGTTATGCATATTTCAATATCTGTAATGTAGATCAATACCTCAGACCTTTGGTTCATCTGCTGCAATTGGTGGTATCTGTTATCAAGCAAGCAGTATCGACGGACAGAAATACTTTAAGTACGAGCTAACCGGTCAACGGAAAGTCATTGAGACAACGAACGAAAGTTTCAGCAAAGATGAGATCAAAGTATCATTTTCGTTTGGATCAAAGAACCAACATCAAGAATTATGGGGACTCTATAGCTATGTATTCTGATGCTACCAATAAGTTTAAAAGTCTCTCTCGGTGAGTTCTTGTACAGAGTACATTCATATAGCTATAGTTATGTTTCTCAAATATGTTATGTATATTTCACTATTTGTCATTTAGATCAGTACGTGAGACCTTTGGTTCATCTGCCGCGATTGGTGGTACCTCTCATCGAGCAAGAAGGAGTATCGACGGGCAGAAATACTATAACTGCGAGCCAACCATATAACCATTAACCAAAGGTGTACCAGAAGCTGCACCTTTATCAGGCTATTTTGAAACGAATCTTTTGGAATTATTTATTCAATAAACTGAAGTTGAAGTGCTCAGCATTTCCTTTTATGTTTGCTGCAAGAATTCAATGTTCTTCCCGGCCCAATATGAACCTAGAGCTCCTCTCTGATCCTATTTATCGGTGAAAGCTACGGCCGAATTAAATGTGGTAATTCTTGAAATGAAAATGTCTCCCTTTGGTACTTTTCATTATAAACTACAACCAAACTGAAACCTGGCCATCAGCTTAGCAGTTGTTCATAAGTTAAATAGTATCTTTTTTTTATTTTATACCTAATGTACCGATCCATTATAACTATCACTATCCTTTTACCCACAAGCATATCGATAATGAAAGAAGTATCATTTTCTGTTTCGATATCAAAATCCAAGCAAACTGATGCCAAACAATTCGAACCTCGCTTCTATGTTACCTGAAAGGAACCGATCTTTCTCTTGGTATGTTGTTAACACTGATAAGCTGCAACTTCGAACCCAAGATCCATTTCGTCAAACTAATGATCTAAGGATATTGCACCTGGTGATTTGCGATAAAATTCCACAAATATATCCAGTGAACTGAAAAACCGTAGACTTCAAATCGCAATTGAGCAGCTGGCGAGCTTTTTTATTCAAATAGAACACATCGTCCGAGGCATATGAAACCGACCTGCGAAGTAATTAATCGTTGGATTGCAAACGCGTAATAGTATACCGAATCTCTTGATATCTGCTGAACCTAATCGCAATAGTAACTAAATTTTTCTAACCCGTCCAACATCTTACAACAATAGTATACTAAAGAAATCATAATCAATACATATATACTACAATATTCTTCAACAACGTACAAAAAGTTATGAAATCCCCCCAAAAGGCACCTACGGTGCAAAAAACTTCGCCAAGTACATTAAATTAAATGTATATTACGAATAACTACAATCCAAATACCTCTAATGAATAGATAAACCAAAATTGATTATCAATTACAAAAAAAGGATCCAAATCAATTATTGTACCAAGTACATGTAACTTCGCATCGTGCATAGAAGTTCTAAAGAAGACTGGAATTAGCATACCTACAACGAACAATATTACCAATTGTAAGAAAATAGAATTGGAAAATAAATCATTGAAAATGAATTCAAATAATCAAAAAAAAACAAAACAAATAAGTCAAATTAAATTAGATTGAAAAAAAAAAAAAATTGGAGGTAGTGGGGCTTGGATTTTCAATGATTTATTTTCCAATTCTATTTTCTTACAATTAGTAATATTGTTCGTTGTAGGTATGCTAATTCCAGTCTTCTTTAGAACTTCTATGCACGATGCGAAGTTACATGTACTTGGTACAATAGTTGATTTGGATCCTTTTTTTCTAATTGATAATCAATTTTGGTTTATCTTTTCATTAGAGATATTTGGATTGCAGTTATTCGTGATAAACATTTAATTTAATGTACTTGGCGAAGTTTTTTGCACCGTAGGTGCCATTTGGTGAAACCAACCCGAGCATGGACAAAGTGGATAAAAACAGTCCCCAAAGAGGGAGATACGCCATATGAAACAAAAATATGCCTTGCCCGGGAAAAGATCAGGAGAAAGGGCCAAAAAAGAGCACAACGATACAATGCTACGCGCAGCGATATCTCGTACAGCGAAGAGGAGGAGGTGTTAGTAAAGGCGAACAATGTGTCAGACCCCACGAACACTCAAATCGCCAAATTTTTCTCGGTGTATGAAGGACCATACACCATCCAAACAAAAGTCGGGGAAGCGATTTATCTACTCGTAGACCCCGCAAGCGGAAGGCAAAGAGGAAGATTTCACGCTAGCAAGCTTAAGAAATACCGCCGTACGCAAATCCAGGACATAAGAAATACGGATAAAGGAATAGACAAAATCCAAAAAGGGGAAAAATCCCCCAGCAGAAATCATGCGAGAAATAGCACCAATCAGCACACATCTAAGGACTAGGAGGGAAAAGCAAATGAGGAGATTCTCACCTGTACCGTCCGCGTCTTAGGAAAGTGGTTGCGTACCGCGCATGCGTCGAAATACTCGAATTTCTCGAATTCGAGCGAGGTCGAACATCGCTGGAATCAGGGGTTCTCAACTCATTGTCAATTCCAAACATCAGCGTAGCCACTGGCGTGTTGGCATTTCACAACAACACGCTGAGAACCCTTGACTCCGGCGAGGTTCGACCTCGCTTGAAGTCGAGAAATTCGAGTATTTCGACGCAGGCGCGGTACGCAACCACTTTCCTGAGACGCGCACGGTATAAACCCCGGAAAAGCAACCGAAAACTCAGAAATCGATTTTTCAAAATCAGATTAAAAACAACAAGCAAGCGAAATAATGTATGAGTCAGTTCACACGCAGTGGGAGAGATTCGACCGGTGTGACGTGGAAGTTCAGGCCACCGAGGAGACGCAAACCTGCACCTTTCACAAGATGGATCTCTAGGTGGAACGCATCCTGTATGCAAAAAACCCGTGGACGCCGGGAGCTAACGCGTACAGAGCAGGCACAGGCACGGGAGGACGCCTGATCGGGGCTACCCAGAAGAAGATGGTACAGTTCCGGGCGCGCGATATCACTGACCGCCGATTGAAGAAAAAAGAAGCGAGCCCAACCCCGTGGGTGTGCAGAGAGGATAGCCACCCCAAAGAGACGGAAAAGAAAAGGGTAAATGTCTCGGAGGAGATGAGGCAGCCCGCACGAAAGAAGCCGACCGTGAGGCACATTGCAAAGGTCCAAATACCCCCGGACCAGATCTATATACCGACCAGCAAGGTGGAACTCACTAGGAGATCCCTGGAACAAATGAAGCGGGCAATCGCCGAGACTAACCGCGACATAGCGAAAAACCAAGGCTTGGTCCAGGAAATAAAAAATGGGATGAGAGACACCGAAGCAGGCCTCAGTAATTTGATGAAGGCCACGAATCCGACGACGGCGCTGGAACAAAAGAGTTGGTTGGACCTGGATGCAGAGCTGGATGACATCCTAATCCTCACCGACGACAACATAAAGGACTGGCTGCCAGGGTCGTGCTGAACGGAGCCACGAGAAAAAAATAAAGAGCAAGCCACAATTTTTGATTTCTTTCTCAATTTTGAAAAGCCACGCGCTTAGTTTTTTGTTGCCATTCTTTCAAGCCCACAAACCTGATTTCTTATTTTATTCATAAAAGCCACGCGCTCAGTATTTTGTGTTGTTAGAAAAAAAAAAAAAAAAGGGAAAAATCCAAAGTTTCATTTTTGTTGCCATTAGGTAAAATCCAAGAATTTATTTTGGGCGATTTTTATGTTGACGAGGAAATACTCAAATTTAGAGAGATCAAAATTCTCTCATCTTGGTGGGGGGGTAATGAGACGTACAAAACGCTCAAGTATTGGTTCGAGCCCAATACAGCCAAGGCGGATTAACACGGATTTTCTAGAGCTCACGCGCACATTTACAAAACCTAAAAATCAGCTGGCAAAGAAAGTCGAGTTCAAGAAATGAGGCATTAATCTAAAATAATTTAGAAAAACTATCTCGTAGAAAACCTAGCATACAACTTCTCTCAGCATTAACAAAAAAACCAAACGACTGCATCAATATTTAAGCACTTTTGGACATCATGGAAACGCATGCAACATTTCATTTTTGATCAATAATTGTTTAAATCAAAAATTCCAAATAGGCAAAAAGGAAGTTCATTCAGATAGAAAAATATGTCCTAAGTGACAATAATCTCTAATTTGCAAAATAACAATTTTGGACACCATAGAAGTTCATGGTTTATAACAAATTGTCCAAATTGGAAAAACTAAAGTCGTGGAGATCTGCAGGGACTAGAATAAGGAATAATCTCATTAGAAACAAATGTTCTCATATCAAGAATGTCAAAAATGGACACCAAAGAAAGTGATAGAACGTTAAGGATTAACTTCCAGAATCGTATAAAAGGGCGCTCACGCAGCGCTCGTCACTTCAGTCTAGGCTCAGCCTAAGAAGAGAACTTATATAGAGAACTGCTCTTGATTATCATTATACAATATCGAACATTTTAAACACTTGAAACGCTAAAAGCGAAAAACGTCACGAAGACGGAAATCCCAAAACTGGATTCAATTCAATTCAATTAAAATCATTATTTTTCATTACGGCATTGACGCCAGATTTATTATTTCTTGAGACAAACGTTCTTTAATTTAATTTTGATTACAAAACAAATTTAGTTAATTCGAGCAAACACCTTTAGGTACTCGAACGGCCAATGAGCCATTACTAGTCAGAATCCGATCATTTTTCCATTGTACAAAATTCATCGAACATCACATCAAAAAGCAAAGCTTTATCTTGTTACATTACGCTGAGTAAAAATTTTTGTGGAAACCAATTTCAACACGATACCTCCCATCCCGAATTCTGGTCGTTTAATATTTGGTCCATTGCGGTTCCAAACAATTACTCAATCGTTTTCAGCCTCCCATCTGAGATTCTGGGCGCATAATCCTGGATCCACGACAGTTCTAAAACCAATACCCAATCACAGCCAACCCCGAACCCTAAGGAATTCTGGTCGCTTAATATTTGGTCCATTGCGGTTCCAAAACCATTATTCGATTGCTTTCTGCATCCTCCCTGGAATTCTGGTTGCTGAACGCTCAGTCCACTGCGGTTCTGAGTAGTTATTGATTCGCTCGCTGCACCTCAGGATTCTGGTCGCTTAATATTTGGTCCATTGCGGTTCCAAAACCATTATTCGATCGCTTTCTGCATCCTCCTCCCAGGATTCTGGAAGTCCAGCGCCTATTCCACTGCGGTTATAGGTGGCTATTCCGCCGTTTTCTCCGCCCTGAAAAATCACCGCCCCAGAAAATCAACGCCCCAAATTCCCCCTAAGAAACGTATCTACGAACTATCAAACCTGGGCGTAAAATTAGCTAATCCTAGCAAAACAGCTGTGACACAGTCACCCACATTCGGCATCACCTGGGCCGAATCGGCGAAATCAGAAGAAAATAATAACAAAAACCTCTAACAAGGTGAACAATATAAACACGGCCGCTACGGGAGACACTCCCGGGAGTCGGCACTAGCAACGACCCTCCTTACCGACAAACTGGGGGAAAACGGAACGTTACAATATGTAGGGCATGACTAGAAATGAAAGTGAGCCAAGCGGGAGCGCGCGCTACTCAAGCGTTTAGCAAATAACATTGTCTAAACATTTTGGGTCAGTGCATAAGCCTTTTGGGTTAGCTTTACGTCAGGCAATGGTTGGCGAAGCAGCAGGAGCTCGGATTCGTACTACGAGTGTCGAGGGTTCGAGTCTCGGTACGGATATCTTTTTTTGCTTTTGCTTTTTTTCCATTTTTACGATACTTACGCCGCAAATGAACCGGAGAAGTAATACATTTATTATAAATATAAGCATTAGAAAGAAACAACATTCCCTTCCCGAAATAAATTCCTTTCCCGAGGGTTATTCGCAAACCCAAATTTTCAATGATTATGCACCTGTTTAAATAAAGACGCCCTCTGCTTTTTGTAAAAATATATGTGAATAACACACATTGGCATTATTTCGGTTCATTTGCAGCGTAAGTATCGTAAAAATGGAAAAAAAGCCCAACAAACAAAAAGGTAACCGTACGGAGAATCGAGCCCACGACACTCGTAGTACAAATTCGAGCTCCTGCCGCTGCGCCAACCATTGCTTGACGTAATGCTAACCTAAAAGGCTCATGCACTGACCCAAAATATTTAGACAATGTTTTTCGCCAAACGCTTAAGTAGCGCGCGCTCCCGCTGGCTCGCTTGCATTTTTAGTAATGCCCTACATATACTATAAATTTGGTCGAAATCGGTGATGACGAGTTGGCGGCCTCCCCTTGTAAGTCTAAAAAAGAATTTCGAAAACATAGCAAATTTACATCCATTATTAATTTCACCATCCAGCAGTGGGCCATCTCCAAATATAATTTTTTTTTTTTCGAATTTTTTTATAAGCAACAAATTTTACCCCCAAACTAAAAAAAAAAAAAGCGCCACACCCTAATGATTACTATTCAATAAATACATGGTATAATTCATAACAAATATTTCATAAAATTGTTCATCTGATTTCCTCTATTGTTTATATTTTTTGAAAATTGAACAGCACTTTTGTTCCCATGGTACAGCATGAATGGACAGTTATGTACGAATAAAGAAATATATCTTACCTTTGTGCCCAATATTTATTGCGGCTCCAACGTGGTACCGAATACCATCGTGAATTTATCCTCTTGTTAGGCATTTTTACACAATAACCAATTTATAACTTGATTACGATATAACAAGTGGTTGATCACACTCACGCATACAGATATAACAAGATTTCAGCGAAAAACAAACAATCTTATTCGTTTACGGTTCGAACGACAAAACGGCTGTAATTCGCCGGCACATTCGCGGTGCCGTTCCGATGCTTCGCATTGGCTGTCCAGATGCACCGCAGCGACGCCGTAGTGCAAGTTGCCTGTTTTCATCAGTAGAAAGTCATTCTGACACAAAACCTCGTGGGTGCAGTGCAGTGTTTCAAGCAGCAAAAAAGTAAGTATATGGTATATATGTATTGTACTATGATATGATCCGTTAGGGACATATTCTTATCGGAAGACGTGAAAAAATATAAACATAAAGTAATCATTCTTGCGGTAGTCGTTCAGATCGAGGCCAAACTTATTTTACAGTATTTTATTATACGTATGTAGCAAATATCTTGGCGTTGTGAAACGGTTTCTGGTTAGTGCACATGTCTTTCTTCAGCTACTTTGTAACATGTGTATATAGATTGCTGTGGATTTGACGTGATCGGTCTCAAACAATAAATCGGTTTATGATAATAGAGCTCGATTTCATATTTGTTCGACCTATGATCGGTTAATTTTGGGTATTGAAGATGGAAAAGAGGATTTTTCAATTATTGGAAGCGTGTGGTTTTCATGGTCGCGAAACTTTCGCGGATGACGACAAGGCTACGTATGCGACTATTTATCGCACCAGCATACTTTGTACATGGTCAAATTTCGGCATAATATGAGTTTGGCATAATTACAGATCTTGAATTATGTATCGGTAACATTTTACGTATATGGCAATATAATATATCCTTGGATTTTCTTCGCAGATGGGAAATGTGTTCAGAAAACGGGCAGAGTATTTCGGGCTGTCTAAAGCCAATATGGCCGACCGAAAAGCGAAAAGTTGTCGAATATTTGCTAGTTTCAACTATTTGGGCGTATTTTTGACTTTTTCAAAAAAGTAAGAGGTGCATTCTGTTCTTGAAATCGCTGGAATAGTGCGCTGGGCAGTCAAAGTGCTGGGCAAGTGACTGAACTAGTGTATAATTGGCACAAATAGAGGTGACGGGTCCCACGCTGAAAAATCATCGCGACGCACCTCGTATTTTATATAATTCAATTTTATTGTTTTTTACTTATATCACCTGGTTTTTCCGACCAGCACACCACCCCTGCGACGAATAAAGGGATTTGCACCTCTCACTTTTTTGATCGAGTCGAAAATACGCCCAAATACTAAAAACTACGAAATTTAGCGAAAAAAATGATATATATATGTTGGTATCCGATGCCCTTAAGCCTAACTAAATTAGCAAATATCACATAAGGCAAATATACGATAAATATCATATAAGGAAAATATACGATAAATATCACATAAGCAAAATATACGAGAAATATTCCATAAGCAAAACATCAGATTATTACCTCCGAAAAAAGCTCCGGAGAGCAGAAAAATGAAAGGCGTCCGCGAGTCGCGAACTAACTTATCAATTACTCACAAGATGATCTCAACAACAGAATCGATACGAGATGGCCTTACGCAAAATTTACTCGAACATCACAAAATAAGCAAAACCGCACGACGGCAGAGGCTTTCTTGGCCCAACAACCGCGTGGTAAAACTATAACATCATGATATCTGTTACGCTGGCAGAGCCATATCGACAGACCAAGATGTGGTCAATACGTTTTTTTATTGCTTATTTATTGCTAATTAATTACCCCAAAATCAATTTTATTGCTTTGTCCGTTTGTCCGGAAATCGGGATCAGCTAGCGTGCCAGTACGCTGGCAGACCCACATTTAAAAAAAATCAAATATGGTATCAAAAAGATACCAAAATTGAGCGCTCATTTATTGCTGATTAATTACCCCAGAATCAGTTTCATTACTGTGTCCGTTTTTCCGCTAATCGGGATCAGCTGGCGTAACGATACGCTAGCGGGCCCATTTGTTAAAAAATTGGAAAACGGTACCGAACACAACACTCAAATTTATTGCTATTTTATTGCTTTCGGATCGTGCATAGTTCATAAAGAACATGCATGTCAAGTTGCGACGAACCTTTACGATGTGTATGTATTAATTAAGAAAGTACCATCTTAGCTTGGGGGTCTACGCTAAGGCTTGCAGATTCTCGACTTTGACGATCGTACGGCGGCGGAGAAAGAAGTAAGTAATTGATTTTCAACCTCTATACCAGCGAAACTGATAACTTCCGGTTCTTTTCGTACGAACGAACGACTACGAGTATGAATATTAGTAATAAAAAATGAAATCTCTGAGCCTTATGACCGGTGCAAGAGTCGAGTGACCGTTGACGTCAAGACTCTTAGATCGTCTCTAGCATTTTATTTCCCGAGCAGACCACGCTTTTTCAGATTCGTAGGTGTTGCTCGATGCAACACCAACCGGAAGTGATCGGTTTCGCTGATGTCTAAGTGCGAAATAAATTCTATTCACCCTGGCGGTCAAGTCATCGACGTGAATCAAACTCTCTGGAATTTTATTTCCCGAGCAGACCACCCTTTTGCAGATTCGTAGGTGAATACCGAAATTGAAATATAATAATAATGAATAAATGATAATAATAATAATAATAATAATAATAATAATAATAATGATAATGATAATGATAATGATAATGATAATGATAATGATAATGATAATGATAATGATAATGATAATGATAATGATAATGATAATGATAATGATAATGATAATGATAATGATAATAATAATAATAATAATAATAATAATAATAATAATAATAATGATAATGATAATAATAATGGTGATGATAATAATAATAATGAATAAATGATATTATTAATAATAACTAGGGGCTTCGCCCCTGCGCGCTTCGCGCGCCAACCCCGCTCGGCGCTTCGCGCCTCTGATGTTCGCGCTCGCTTGGTTTGGCGCTTTGCGCCAAACCTTCCCTAACGCGCGCTTCGCGCGCCGTGATGCTCGCGCTCCGCGCTCGCTTTGCCAGTATATGCCCTAATTTATTTAAATCCTCGTGTTCATTGGCGAACAACCCGGACGTCCTCAGCTGTAGAGTGCCAACTACCGTAACGTCGAAAACTATTTGTCTTGACGTCAAAAACTATATAAGCGAACGGAGCAGGGTACATGAAATCCGCATTTCTTCTATATCTGCCGTCACCATAGCTGCAAAAGTGCGCTACCACGGATGCTCGAATGCGTCATCATGGCTGCTAAAGTGCGCCACCATCCATGCACAAATGCACCACCATAACGAAAAAAAAAATTACTATGCCAATAAACAAAATTGAATTGAAAACAATTTCACATAAAAAAAAATCATCATTGCGGTATTAGACTTGCACAGATACGTACGGGCAAGTGGGCAGAAAGTTTTTCAAAAATGGAAATAAATAAGCAGGATGAGAAATTTGCACGGTAATACAGGATTTAACGATTAATGAGGAGGGTGTGAAGTCAGCATCAAGTAATTTATGGCAAAATATAAATATTTCACATGAAAATAGCGTGATATCCAAATTGTAAATTCAATTTCACGTGGTAATCGAAATAATCTATACAAATCGCGATGACATACACTATGGGTATACAAAAGCGGTCAAGATACTTGGTACCGTCCTGTTCTTTGAAATGTCCTTAGCGCCCGAAACTATACCGAATATATCTTAATACACTCATTCATATTATTATATAAAGATCATTGTTTCTTAATTTTTTATATTCGTCAAAGTCTCGCGTTATGGACATTTGGAAAAACAGGACGGCGCCGAGTATCTTTACCGCTACTGTATAACCATAGTGTATGCCTCGATCGATATGATATTTTTACCGATTATTCAGATTTATTATAAGCATCACATACCCATTTCCTCGGTTGGCGGAGCCGAATTTCCCGCTGTCTCATCCAACGTTTCACTGTTTGAGTATAAATAAGAATTCGTTTATTTAATAGTCTACTTGATAAAACCCGTGAAATTAAACGTTCAATTTTGATTTTACGCTATTTTCGTATTAAATATTTGTAAATCGGCATAAATTATTTGATGCTGACCTCACTCCCTCCTCATCAATCTCTAAATTATCCATTTCCTGCTCCAGCTCGACGTCCTGCTTATTCTGTGCCATTTTTTTCACCTTTTAGAAATCTCGTTCTTATTGATTTAATCCAAATGTATATGAATGATGTTTTTTTTTTGTAAAATTGTTTTTAATTCACTTTTGTTTATTGGCATAGAAATTCTTCGTTTTTATACATCGATGTATTTTCATTCAAACAAAAGTGCACGATGAAATGAAATTTCATTCGAAGAACTTCAGCCAAGTCGGTACACCTGTTGATTTAATTAAATGAATGAAATGATTCATGAATAATCGTAAAAACGGATAGATCATGTCATGATGTGGTTATATTGCAGATGGATCGATCGGCAACCAACTATTTCCGCAAATATGCGATTGGAGGTAATCCAAATTCGAACCATTTGAAACTATGTGAAAAAAGTCACTATGCACATTTCAAATCTTGCAAATAAATCTCAGTGCACATTACCACTAACTTTACCTGCATGGTCGGCAAATAACATTTTTCGGAAACATGTTATCATTTCGTAAAAAAATTACAGACGATGAATATGATGCAGCTTTATGTGAGGCTGCGGAGATGGTAGAGTTGAAGGAAAAGCAGGAGAGAGAAGAGAAGGAAGAAAAGGTGATTGATGAAGAAGTGGAGGAAAAGCAAACTGAAGTCAAAGAAAAAGTAGAAAAAGGAAAGGTGAAAAGCAAGTGAAAAGCTGGAGGCCGGAAGAATTGAAAGGGGATTGAAGGCACATTTATTCATAAACACATTAGAATGTGGACGTACAATTTCATTGAATGAAAAAATTCTTGTATGCATTAAACTATGATACTTTTCGTCACACAGGTCGTCCGCTTCATAATTTTTAACGTCCACGTTGTCCGTTCTGCAGTTTTCGCGGACGCATGAGCGGACGACCTGGACCGCAAAAACTATGAAGAGAACGACCTGGACGGCAAAAACTATGGAGCGGATGACCTGGACGTCCAAAAACTATAGAACGGACAACCTGGACGTCGAAAACTATGGAGAGAACGACCTGGACGGCAAAAACTATGGAGCGGAGAGCGAACGACCTGAACGTCGAAATCTATGGAGCGGACGACCTGGACGTCGAAAACTATGGAGAGAACGACCTGGACGGCAAAAACTATGGAGTGGATGACCTGGACGTCCAAAAACTATAAAACGTACAACCTGGACGTCGAAAACTATGGAGAGAACGACCTGGACGGCAAAAACTATGGAGCGGATGACCTGGACGTCCAAACTATGAGACGGACAACTTGGACGTCGAAAACTATGGAGAGACCGACCTGGACGGCGAAAACTATGTAGCGAACGACCTGTACCGCAAAAATTATGGAAAGAACGACTTGAACGGTGAAAACTATGGAGCGCACGACCTGGACTACAAAAACTATGGAGAGAACAACCTGAACGGCAAAAACTATGGAGCGGATGACCTGGACGTCCAAAAACTATACGGACAACCTGGACGTCGAAAACTATGGAGTGGACGACCTGGAAGTCGAAAACTATGGAGTGGACGACCTGGACTTTGAAATCTATAGAGCGGACGACCTGGACGACGAAATCTATGGAGGAGACGACCTGGACGTCAAAATCTGTGGAGCAGACGACCTGGAAGTCGAAAACTATGGAGCGGACGACCTGGATGTTAAAAAGTATGAAGCGAACGACCTGGACGTTGAAATCCATGGAGCGGACGACCTGGACGTCGAAAACTATGGAGAGAACGACCTGGAGGTCGAAAACTACGGAGCGAACCACCTGGACGTCGAAAACTGAAGTAAACTGCCTAGATGTCGAGAACTATGAAGCGGACGACCTGGACGTTGTAAACTACGGAGCGAACGACCTGGACGTCGAAGACGAAGAAGTAGATCACCTGACGTCGCAAACTATGGAGCGGACAAGTAGACGACCTGGATGTCGAAAACTATAAAGTAGACGACCTAGACGTCGCAAAAAACTTTCGCGATTTGTAAATCCGGAGAGACATACGTCATTTATCGGGATCTCCATTTATCACATACGTCATTCATTACTATTATTATTATCGTACTCATTACTATTGTTATTATCGTACTCACGTTACCATGGTTATTATGACAAGACTTTTTTATATATATAGAGGGATAGAGGGATAATATAATATAATAATAATAATAAATAATATAACAGTAAGGATTTTATTAGCCGAGCAGACCACGCTTTTCAAGATCCGTAGGTGTTGCTCGATGCAACACCAACCGGAAGTGATCGTTTCCGCTGATGTCTAAGTGCGAAATAAATTCTATTCACCCTCGCGGTCAAGTCATCGACGTGAATCAAACTCTCTGGGATTTTATTTCCCGAGCAGACCACGCTTTTTCAGATTCGTAGGTGTTGCTCGAAGCAACACAAACCGGAAGTGATCGGTTCCGCTGATGTCTAAGTACGAAATAAATCATGTTCACCCTCTCCGTGTTCATAGAAGCTTTATTCATTTTTTGTTTTCACGTATACCAGTAAAGCTACATTTACTTTAAAATTACTTTGTCGAGGTACAATCTTGGCACCTACATCGTCATACTCGTACCAACGAGAATTTCGTACACAAATGGCTGTGTAGTGTCCACCGGTACCATCTTGATCAGACCTTCGTAGGACCTTATTTGGTCCATCGTACCTCGCAATGCCAACCAATGTATAATGTTGACTTTCCTCAACATCGTCGAAATTCCGGGGAACATCACCGAGCCGCATGACCATAAGTTTGTCAGGTATGGCATAAAGCTCCATCATAATCAAATCCCCTGAACAGCGATTGTTAGCGATGTGAAAATGAGATAAGTAGAGATAGACAGAAGAAATGGTTGGTATGACTGCGGAGTGCATGTGCGTGAGCGCATTGAGCTGAGCGAGAATTGTGTGTTCTAGAGTGTGCGGCACAGTCTTTTCATATATTATTTTCAATAAATTTTCTAATACAACAAATATTGAACATCATTCATAAACTAATGACAAAAATAGGCTCAAATTTTGACGGTATACTTCGTTTATATCTTATGCCCGGTTTCACCAACGTCGAATAACTTTATTCATCGATTAAACTCTTATTCATTGGAAACAAAAGACTATTTTACATTGTATTTGCGACTTTTATTCGATGAATAGCGTTATTCTATGAATAAGAAGTTATTCGACGTTGGTGAAACCGGCCAGAGAATCTGTTTATATCGTAGAATAGTAAACAGCCACACTACGAGTGGAATTGAAGAACACGGTCGCAAAAATACGCAAAGTAGAGATTACACAATGAACAATTTTTTAGATTATCGAGAACTCACTTCAACGTATGGTATACACTCATATTGTCCTGCTAGTTACCTGTTTTTGTAATATCATTGCTGACATATCCGTGACAATTCTTTTTTACACATTTGGCTTTTCTTTTCATACGAACATGTTCGTCTATAACATTTTTCATCCCGTTATTGGCGCATGCAGCTTCGTTTATCTGCAAGACTGTCAAGGGCTTTACTTGTAAAGGACATCCTCTTTCACAGACAGCTGTTTCTTCAATACTTGGGTATTGTCCGAACAATTGTCTCGCTAGACCTCCTATGTTGATTTCACAGTCTACTTTATACATATTCGGACAACTTTTGGATTTTATCAACGGGAATGTCTCTAATAATATTAAGCCTCTACGACGATACACATCACTAGTGATACCATGCCTAAGACTATGCATCACCATATTATAGACTCCGTTTGTGCTCTGTTCGAACTGTAATCAAAGTAAATTTTGCTTTTTCATTCTGACCTTCAGTTAAGGGGGGAAACCAGTTTAGGAGGCCGAAATTTTCGTGTTTTTTGTGAATTTTTCAACATGGAAGTAATAATCAGAATTTGTCTAAACTTGGAGGATATTTTATTAATGTTTTGAAGTACACGTTGTAATTTTTTCAAGTCATTTCCGCCGGAAATAGTGAAGTTAGAAGCTGCTGTCCAAGGACGTTCGCCATCAAAGGTTGCTGCTCGTGGGAGATCTAGAAGGCACAATTTTTATCTGAAATCATCACAATTTTTTGTTCACGTTAGCAACATATTTTCTAAGAATATGGACTAAACTCTGAGCAAAAAGTTGAAAATTGCATGTTTTTGAGTCGTTTGAACAAAATTGCATGTTTTTATACCATGGTATACATTTGTTCAAACACCTCAAAACATGCAATTTTCAACTTTGTGATCAGAGTTTAGTACATATTCTTATAAAATATGTTGTTAAGGTAAAAAAAAAATTGTGATGATTTCAGATCAAAATTGTGACTTCCGGATGTCCCACGAGCAGCAAACTTTGATAGCGACCGTCCAGCTTTTAACTCCACTATGTCCGGCGGAAATGACTTGAAAAAATTACAACGTATACTTCAAAACATTAATAAAATATCCTACAAGTTTGAACAAATTCTGATAATTCCTTCCCTGTTAAAAAAATTCACGAAAAACACGAAAATTTTCGGCCTCCTAAACTGGTTTCCCCCCTCAAGTATTGAAAACAATAATATTTAATAGTAAATAGAATGTAATTATGGTTATTTTAGGCTTCAATTTTTTCGAAGCCAACCCTTCCAAGCTGGAACCATGATATCGCAAATTCGAAATTTACTATAGGTGGAACATAGCCAGAAAAATCAGTGCACGATTATTAGAGTTGAGGAAAATATGGTGACCGCGATTCCGGAATTTGTATAACATCTAAGCCCTAGAATAGCGATTTTGTCTGAACTGCTTTCATTGATCTAACTTCACGAATATCAACCACGTGGTTAATTAGAAGCTAGTTAAATCAACATCTCCGTCATGCAGGATGATATCTCAAATTCTGGTAGGAAATCAATATTTTTTTCACACATGGACGGAAAGGCCGATTTTTCTAAGTATTTTCAGGGAGCAAAGACCGGTTTGACCGACCGGAAAGTCTTTTCTCCCGGTTTGACTCAATCGGTGCATTCCGGTCGGTAAAACCCCTCTTTGCTCTCCGGAAACAGGTAGAAAAATCGGCCTCCTGTTCATATGTACAAAAAATATCGTGTGCACCACGGGAGCGAAAACGGCTTTTGCTCCCAAGGTGCACAATATACTAACTCTTGTATCTTCAACATCGGAGATGTCATGTCTTTCAACCAGATCATGAATTCTCCACCCCATTGCAACGATATGACAAACCTTAACCCAAAATATAACGGTATATGTATTGAATTTAAATTATGCTGCGGTAATTTCGGGCTTTTTTATAAAGGCAAAAACATTAAAAGTGATACTACCTTTTCACTTATATGGTCATTATCTGCAGCTGCCACCAGCAATATTTGATACAGAGTATCAAACGCACAGGTCCGTATAAATACTATTTTTTTCCCATCTGTATTTACGCTCTGTAGATTCATACTCGAGCCATTTCTAATGACGGGCAAAGCGCGACATTTAGACCCTGATATCCTGTCTTTTATAATTTCAGATTTTTCCCCCAAATATAATGCTGCTTTGCGCTTCGCTTTCTTTTCTCCTAAACCTCTCCAGTTTTCTGTCTCCCGATATCCAATAATGTTTTTTGTGCTACCTGACCTCGAACAATCTTTGCAGAGCCTCTTTTCTCCATAGCCTTCAAAATCTGAATGCGAAATGGAACATTGCGGTAGCGCATGTACTGGAATCCCACAAACGTCACAAACGTGCGCTCCATCTGGTTCATGGCCATTGCAACACGCAGGACAATCATCAGCGACATCGTTTTTAATTTCATCTAATTCTTCGCCAACCGTCACAGCATTGTTTTCGTGAATAGGAGTACAGAGAATATCATCTTCGATTGTTTGACTCTGATTTGGCTCTATGAGGTCATCATTATCATGCGGAGGAGTACAAGGAACATCTGTTGTATGTGTTGCCTCAAGCTTTTGGTTTCGTTCTGCTAAGAGTAGACGTCCTTCTAAATAATCTAAATGAATACGCAAAAATTTGTCACTCCTCAGTGGGAGTGATTCATGCTTCAGCAATCCATTCTTGAGCTTATTAAACTCTCCCTCAGAGCCAGCACTTGATGCTCTTGAATGTATGCTGAATTTACTTGTGACTATATTTGACCACAGCGGAAAATAACGGAGGTCTTTTATCAGATGTCCAGAAAAGTTTATTTTATTTTGATAGTATGCGTTAGGCTCATTCCCCCTTTCCTCCGTTGCTTTTTTCGCCGTGTCGTTGATACTATTCGCCCACTGAAGCCATGAATTTTCCAAGTTATCCTCTTTGTCGCAGAATTTTTCAGCTTCGTATTCGACCTCATCTTCCTTGTCAGATTCGATATTGTCATTTTCTAATATCGAATCAATGTCTTTATTTAATGAGGGATCATTTTTTCCTAAAAAGGACAGTTATACAATATCATTACACAGGATGACTGCTTGGGTAGGAAGCTATAGTGGTTCTTATTCCGATGTATTTCAACAAATTTTTGGGGCACGTAGCTATTGGGTTCTTATCGATGAGAAAGTAGTGGAGGGGCTATTCATTCTCGAGTATTGCGCGCTTTATTACAAATACTCGTCGAGACTCGCGATACTCGTCGAGACTCCGTCGATACTCGTCAGTACTCGCAGGCACTCACTAAAAGGGGGTATCTGCGAGTACTGACGAGTATCGACGGAGTCTCGACGAGTATCGCGAGTCTCGACGAGTATTTGTAATAAAGCGCGTAATACTCGAGAGTGAATAGCCCCTCGAAAGTAGTGTAGTCTTTCTCAAATTATTTTCAAATATAGTTTAGCGGTGATTGCTACGCATGAAACTTATCAACGCATGAAACATGAAATTCTATAGAAACAGAAAAAAAAATTAATACGGCAGATGCAGTTCAATTATACCTGTAATCAAACTCCTCAGCATTCCAATTTGTCTCTGGCATTGCGTTATTCGTGCAAGTGTGTTGCTGATTCCACACGTTGTGCTTTGACTTACGGTTAACAATGCCAGCACAATTTCTTCTGATTCATCAGTATCTTCCGTGATAATCAGCTGCCCTAATGAAGCTAGATAAAAACTTTTTATTTGATAAGGTAGGGACTTTAGGAGGACTGCATATTTCTTCATAAAATGCGCCACATCGATACGGATGAAACATGACGGAATTTGCTCTGATCGCAACGAGTTCGCATACGAGTCTAGCGATCCACTTTCCGTAAAACTGCAAACAATCGCATTGAGTAAAGCGCGTGAACCGTCCGTCACAATTTCCTTGGGGCAGGGAGCACCGTCTTTGATCCACGACATGAAGAAATATACCAACGAAACAGTTGTGTTTATCTCTGACAAAAACTGACCGACTGAATATTGCCCACGAGTTTCACTATTAACGACAATCATTGTCAGAAAGATATGTTTAGACAAATCTCCGTTGATTTTTTTTAATTTTTGCACTATGCTTCCTGTTGAATCGATAGTTATTTTGCAATGTTCGGCTTTGTGAAAATTCTTAAAGCTTTGAATTTGCTCAGCCGTCCAATAATGTACGAAAAAAGGATCTGTTCCAATCCCATGTATACTATTATAATATTTCAGATACTTCATGCTGCATATTGCGTTTATTGGATTTTTGTCGAGGTACTCTTCACTTGTGAAGTCAGCCTTTGCTTTCCGAAGAACCGTCGATTTATATAAAAACGGTGGCTCGTCACCTCCTGGAATCATAGATTCTTTGGCTACTTGACATCTGTACGCATCCACTGATTTTGTTTGGAGTTCTTTCGCCACTTGTTTTCTTACCGGCTGTCGTAGCCATTTCTTTCCGCATTTACCGTGTCCTATTGTCAACTGGCAATCAATAATGACATCTTGTCGTTTGTTGTAGTTAGTTACTTCTCCTCGTAGGGTAGTGCCGCAATTACAGTGTCCTGAATGCGACATCAGAGAATCATGAATTGGATGTGAAAAGTTTAGAATTGTATATATCATGCCCTTCATTTTTGTGACATTTCACAATACATATCAATGTGATAGCGAACTAATTTTACTTTACCTATGTGAAATAATGTCCATAAAAAAATATGAGATGTTGAATACAAGAAATTTAGAATTGAATTGTGTATTTTTATTGACTTCTTGACAATTTTTCGATTTGTTTATTTTTAAAAATAAAAATAAAAATTAATAAATAAAAATCTGAAACAACTACAGGGTTTGTTTCCAATTATTTGAAATTGAGTTGGGGGACGGCCCAGAAAATTAATTTTTATTCCGACTTAACGACTACCCGAGGGGCTATTCACTCTCGAGTATTACGCGCTTTTTTTTACAAATACTGGTCAAAACTCGCGATACTCGTCGAGACTCCGTCGATACTCGTCGATACTCGTCAGTACTCGCAAGTACACATACAAAGGGAGTACAGAGTCTCGACGAGTATCGCGAGTCTCGACGAGTATTTCGACTGCTCCTAAGAGACAGAACGTAACTCGTGGGTCCTGCTAGTAAGAACCTATCTCGCGAGACTCTATAGTCCGACTATACAGCTCTCTATTACTACTACTATACTAGCTCTCTATAGTCGGACTATAGAGTCTCGCGAGATAGGTTTTTACTAGCAGGACTCACGAGTTACGTTCTTTCTCTCAGGAGCAGTCGATTTGTAATAAGACGTGTAATAATCGAGAGTGAATAGCCCCTCGCGACCACTCCAATTTCCATATAAATAAAAAAAAAAAAAAAAATCATGAACATACCCAACGTAAGGACTATAAAAGAACTTACTTTTTAGGCTACAAAGAACCTACGCTGGGAAAGAAATTACTTTTCTTTGATCCAATGAAATATTACGGAATTCAACTCTTTCAACTAAAACTTCTTCAACTCACAAGCATCGGATGCTCTTTCTGAGCGATAGCAAATATGCTAGTTGGATCAAACCTTTTCACTCGACGTGATAAAATGAATTGATTGTCAACTGCCCAAAAAATATTACATTTCGAAAATTTTACTGATTTCATTGAATGAACAAAAATGTATTCAATGGAACAGAATGTTCATTGACCTATTTAAATAATCAGTTAGACTCGATTTTTTTTTGTTTTTTATCTTTGTGAATTAGTAATAAATTATTCTCTGGCAGCCAGCAATTGACTGATTTTCACAGATTCATTTTTTTTTCTCTAACTACACTATTTGCTATTGCTCCAAAGTAGGATGTTTTAGGTCAAAGAAGGTTCACTCGAAAGGGTTAAATTTTATATTTTATTATCGGATCAAATGAAACAAAATTTGTTGAATCCAAAGAAAAAAAAATTTCTCAGTACGGTAAGCATGGGCGAGTCCTCATTGTACGAACGTAATACAAATATCGAATTACCTTGGAAATTTCCCGACTGTCCATCTAATGACAAGTAACTATTTTTCATATTGAAGCCGCAAGTTATGTGCGTCGTTTCCCAAATTTTCTTTGTGATCAGATTTTGCCACAATCCTCGTATGAACGTTTTACGATATCTTTTAACTACTTTATTTTGCTTCGTCCTGGTTCGTTTACCCACGACATTTTCGGTGATATCATCAAATTCCTGTTGGGTAAGAGTTACAACAAAATCTCGTATTTCACCTGTATCGTTATGCGAGTCTGTTGAAAAATTTGAAATATTCGTGGACTCAAACGTTTGTTCTGACTCAACCACCGAATCTTCGGGATCAACAATTTTGTGCGTAGATTCAAACAACAAATTCTTGATATTGAAACGGTTGGATGTCACATTCGTGTACAAAGAACTTGCTTTAAGTGCTAGAATTTGTGACAACTCATCCCATACTTCGTTTGTTTTTGACACGATTTTATCATTCGAAACAATTTTAGAACGATTATTTAATATTATTTCGATGAACTCATCCTTTGACAGGACACCGGGTCGTCCACGTGATAAACTCATAGCGCTAAAATGAGAACTCGTCCAGCTACGAGCGTATAATAAGTACGACTGAAGACTAAAGCCAACTCTCGTCGCCAATATGATACAATGTAAGAAAATGACTGAAAACTCGTACGAGGTTGAAGTCTATAACGAGATATTTGAAAAAGTTTCATAATTTAAGAGTCAAATATTGTAGAAGATAGAAAAATACGGTATCTAATAATCCAAATTAGAAAAAATATGTTTATCTCATATTTGAAATTGATATAAGAGCGGATCAACGTAATCTCACTAAAAAAAAACCGTCAAGTCACGGATCTTTGCACCATTCGAAATATCTTTAGTACTATAGAGAAAAAAATTCGACTTCAAGAATTTTGCAAATTTTTCAAAAATAGCGGAGTTAGAGCTGTGTGAATTTTTGTAAACCGCTGTTGCACCGCTATGTTGGTGAATTCCTATCTCCAAAAGTATTCATCGGAGCGGACTGATCCTGGGATCATTTTGTTCGTAAACGAATGCACTTTCATACAAAAAATTCATTTAAGAAAAAAAAAAATTCTTTCAACTGTTTTTGTCTTTTTTTTCTTCCTACATCAATGCCATTTCCGCGGAACTCATAGAAATTGATGCATATAATTTTGTTTAGATACCTGAATCCGTTCCCTTTAATCCGAAAGAAGAAAATATGATTGAGAAAATACCTAGGCCGGAGGAAAAACATGAAACGTGTAACTGGCAGGACAATATAGGTGTATACCATATCGCGTCACTAATGCCATAAGGTCGTAAGCGCCAAAAAAAAATTTCCGTGTTTTTGGTGGCAAAATCTTTTTCGTGCCATATAACATCGTTTGGGCATATCCGCAAAAAAAAAAATTTTTTGGCGCTTACGACCTTATGGCATTAGTGACGCGATATATTAAAGTGAGTTTTCGATAACCTCAAAAATGATTCGTTGTGTAATCTCTACTTTGCGTATTTGTGCAATCATGTTCTTCAATTTCACTCGTAGTGTGGCTGTTCACTATTCTACGATATAAACGCATATTCTCTAAGATATAAACGAAGTATTCCGTCCAAATTTGAGCCTATTTTGGTGATTTGTTTATGAATGATATTCAATGTTTGTTGTGTGTACCGGTACGGGTATGACGATGTAGGTGCCAAGATTGTACGTCGAAAAAGTCATTTTAAAGTAAATATAGCTTCACTGGTGTATGTAAAAACAAAAAATGAATAGAGCTTCTATAAACACGAAGAGGGTGAACATGATTTATGCACTTAGACACCAGCGAAACCGATCACTTCCGGTTGGTGTTGCATCGAGCAACACCTACGAATCTGCAAAAGGGTGGTCTGCTCGGGAAATAAAATTCCAGAGAGTTTGATTCACGTCGATGACTTGACCGCCAGGGTGAATAGAATTTATTTCGCACTTAGACATCAGCGAAACCGATCACTTCCGGTTGGTGTTGCATCGAGCAACACCTACGAATCTGAAAAAGCGTGGTCTGCTCGGGAAATAAAATGCTAGAGACGATCTAAGAGTCTTGACGTCAACGGTCACTCGACTCTTGCACCGGTCATAAGGCTCAGAGATTTCATTTTTTATTACTAATATTCATACTCGTAGTCGTTCGTTCGTACGAAAAGAACCGGAAGTTATCAGTTTCGCTGGTATAGAGGTTGAAAATCAATTACTTACTTCTTTCTCCGCCGCCGTACGATCGTCAAAGTCGAGAATCTGCAAGCCTTAGCGTAGACCCCCAAGCTAAGATGGTACTTTCTTAATTAATACATACACATCGTAAAGGTTCGTCGCAACTTGACATGCATGTTCTTTATGAACTATGCACGATCCGAAAGCAATAAAATAGCAATAAATTTGAGTGTTGTGTTCGGTACCGTTTTCCAATTTTTTAACAAATGGGCCCGCTAGCGTATCGTTACGCCAGCTGATCCCGATTAGCGGAAAAACGGACACAGTAATGAAACTGATTCTGGGGTAATTAATCAGCAATAAATGAGCGCTCAATTTTGGTATCTTTTTGATACCGTATTTGATTTTTTTTAAATGTGGGTCTGCCAGCGTATTGGCACGCTAGCTGATCCCGATTTCCGGACAAACGGACAAAGCAATAAAATTGATTTTGGGGTAATTAATTAGCAATAAATAAGCAATAAAAAAACGTATTGATCACATCTTGGTCTGCCGATATGGCTCTGCCAGCGTAACAGATGTAACATCATGGCCCTCGATCTGATACTGTACAGAGTTAATTCGTGGCTTCACATTAGAAAAAATAAGCCTTACCTCTAAAAGAGTAGAACAGAAGAACAAAGCGGTAGGAGATAGAAGAAAGATTAGCGCTGTGTTTTCGGTTTTGTCATCAGATAGTTAATCTCGTTTTTTGCAGAATCAGTTTGAATTTGTGTTATTCACAGCCCAATAGATCATCGTTGTTATTTTCTTAATAAAAGTTCTATTTCCGTCAGAGAAAACAATTCCGTACTTGGCGGTTTTTTTACACATTTATAATGTTTTTGTGGGGGATTTGACTGCTTTTTGCACGTGCAAACGTCGAACGATATAGTTACATGCCACGAGGAGTGCGTACGATTATTACTTATGTGACGCGATGAATTTTCAGCGATACGCGATTTATAGGCACACAAAAATCCATATTAATTTCAAAGGTGCAGCATGCTGCCTCTTGGTTATCTCAGATAAGGTTAAATAATATCGAGAAAAGATTGCTGGCTGGCGCTCGCCTGCCTACGGCACTTGGCGGCGATTCGCTGCCGCGAAGCTTGATATGCGATCGCAATACTACTTCAGCACTTGCTCTGGCCAATCCAAGCGTGAGCCGCTGATATCATCATTTATCGACAATAGGTCCCTATCGCCAAGAAAAAGCTCTGTCCATACACGCATTATTATATTGCATACGGATATACACATACATATGTAGGTAAGGACTTTGAGTTACCGTAAACAGAGAAATTTCAATAAATTGTTTTCAACTTCCGAATGCAAGATTTGAATCAATTGAAATTTGGATGGCAAATGGGAACCGGTAATACAAAAATACCCTGCGAATTTCAACTCTTTCCGAACATTAGTTTTCCAGATACCGTGAACAGAAAATTTTTCTAAAAATGGTCTGCGCAGAAGAAGAAGATTGTTATTTTCATCAACTCTGAACCCTCGTAACTCCAAAACCGCTGGACCGATTACGTTTTTGTTTTTCGTGGATTCTCGTCCGGTGATAACGGATAATTTTCGTCTGAACTTTTTCGCGAAATTTGCAGCCGTTTGCGAGAAAAAATATACCCCCGTTCCAAGTATAACGAATTAGCTCGAGAAGAAATTGCTGGCTGGCGCTCGCCTGCATACGGTACTTAGCGGCGATTCGCTGCCGCGAATCTTCATTGGTACTCATTGAATCTTCTTATTATTATTGTGACCGGAACATCGTACACTGCTTGAATCAAATGGGCGAACTGTACTATCGTGACAATTCATGACAAGTGCTCTGCTGTTCGAGTGTGCAGATGAGAAATCCATTGTAATATTATAAAGGCAAAGAGTTTGTTCGTTTGTTTGGTTGAACGCGCTAGCCTCAGGAACTATCGGTTCGAATTGAAAAATTCTTTCCCTGCTGGATAGTCCATTTATCGAGAAAGGCTAAAGACCGAATAATATCACGCTACGATCAATGGGAGTGGCCCATCAATGAAAAATGTTGCAATTACGGGAAAAATTATTCTTTCTGAGAGCTTCTGTTGCGTGCGCTGCGCTAACGGTTCAAGTTACGCAAAATCATGCACGATGAAATTGTTTCCCTTATGAAGTTCTGAAAATAAGTCCGTGACAGCATATGTCTATATCCCAACAAAGCACCTCAGGTGCAAAAAACATCGCCAAGTACATCAATTTTTCCGAATCAACCGCCACCAAAAAGTAGTTCCTCAAGAATAACCATAAAATTAAATTCTCAGAAAAATGAATCCAAATTAATCATTGTGCCAAGTACATGTTACTTTGCACCGTGCATAGGAGTACTAGAGAAGACTGTAATGAACATACAACAAACCAAGTTACTAATCACAAGAATGTGAAATTGGAAAAAAATTCGATGATAAAAAACCAATTAAATTAATTTAAAAAAAAAAAATTTTTTAAAAATTGGAGTACGTGGTCCTTGGCGGGCTTATGTGATATTGCCATGCAAGAATTCTGGATCATTTTTTCTGAAAGAGCCCGCCAAGTCCCACTACCTCCAATTTAAATTTTTTTTTTTTTTTAAATTTAATTTAATTGGTTTTTTTTCATCGATTTTTTTTCCGATTTCACATTCTTGTGATTGGTAACTTGGTTTGTTCTATGTTCATCACAGTCTTCTCTAGTACTCCTATGCACGGTGCAAAGTAACATGTACTTGGCACAATGATTGATTTGGATTCATTTTTCTGAGAATTTAATTTTACGGTTATTCTCGAGGAACTACTTTTTGGTGGCGGTTGATTCGGAAAAATTGATGTACTTGGCGATGTTTTTTGCACCTGAGGTGCTTTGTTGGGATTTCACTACTTTTTGAAGGATATTTTTCTTTTTTCTAATTTTTGGAATGCATAGAAGTAAATATTATGAAATTTATCGAAACACGCGATAACTCAATGTAATTAATTTTTATTTCATCATGGAAGAATAGTCACTTTCATTCTTGAGTCAAATCGTATTGTAATTATTAGGAAGTTATAATATATTTGTTGCAAAACAACCCGATAAAAGTCAAGGTTCTGGTACTTCTTTGGTTATTGGTTATATGGTAGGCTCGCAGTTATAGTATTTCTGCCGATCAATATTCCTTTTTACTCGATAATAGATACCATCAAGTGCAGGAGATGAACCGGAGGTCTCACATATAGATCTGAATGACAATTTTAGTGAAACATAAATAACTTATTTGAGACACATAATAATAGCTATATGCACAAAAACTCAGTCAAAGAAACTCCTAAACTTGATATCAAGATACAAAGCCACATCGTCTACCCAATCAACCAAATCTGGAGTCTGAACAGTGTCATCGTCAAAATGGAATGCACCCATCATCACTGGAATCACAGCTAGTCTCACTCTTAATGCCTATCTCGTCCCAGATATCATCATTGATTCTAATTTTTGTTGCACTTTTTTTCCACAACATAGCTAAAATGAGTGACTTTTGTGGGAACAACTGAACATACATCACTATTAAAGCTGGCTGCTTTTGGATGGGAAATTTCAATCTCAAAGAGCTGAACTGTTTTGGCTGCTGATTGAATAGTTATTATTGAAATTCTTGACCTTCTATACTTCTATGGATATAGAGGAAGCTTCCATTCCATAATAATCGGAAGAAACTTCATGCATAACCTCATCTAACTGTCACTGCGGAGCTATCGAGTCTACAAGTATAACATTTCAGCAAAGGGATTCAGAAGTCTGAATTTATTCATTTCGATCATCTATTAACGCTTCGTATTATTACAAGTTTAACGAAAACCAGCCATGGTTATATTATTTAAAAGCCTGAACGTCGTTTCCATAAATATATACGACTCGTACCATCATCGAGTTTTGGGTATTGTGACACAAGCTGTGATTGCAACGAGGTGATCGTAAAGACATGTGGAATGACGACAGGACTCTAGTGGTACAGTAGAGACGACTGGCTGCGACTAGAGTCCCTGAAGAGTCCCTAGAAAATAGCGAGACAACGAAAGCGACCATGTGTCTGCAGTTTGAACCTTAGCGCAAATCGAGTTGGCGTTGTATACTGCATCTTCTGCTCATAGGAATAGAGCTAAGGAGAAAAGTGATCCGGAGACGACTATGACGTTGAAAATTCTGATCGTAGAAACGGCCTCAGCGTAAATAACTATCATGAGATCACAGCTCTCCGAACATCAATGTTATTGAAATTAGGCTCAAATGAAAGCTACACCGCGATTTATATTGCGGAAGTGCATCCAAATTTCCCGAAAAGCTAATGATTTAGGGGATACCGAATAAAACAGTCTGCCGTACAGCGCTTTTGCTATCTCCTAACTGTACAGGGGGTATTCCATACCAAATCGACCACTTTTGAACCCGACCCCTTTAGACTTTGCTGAAACTTTTCCATCCTTTTCTACCCTTTGAAAAACATTTTTTCAAATTTTTTCAAATTTTTTTGTCCAACCTCAAAAAAGTTATAAATTTTTCAAAAAAATGGCTTTTTCATTTCCAAATAGCCATAAATTTTTCAGAAATTGACTTTTGGGTACTTTTTTTTTTTAAACTTTTGTTTTTGAATGAACTTTTCGAAAAAATACACGAACAAAATTTAACATGATCAATTATATAAAATTATCGTTTTTTTCTTAGTAAAATCGTCATTTTTTCGAAGTTTGCCAATTTTTTTTTTTTTTTCCTAAACAAAAACTTCAATTAATTTGAGAACTATTCCCGCTAATCCCAGGATGGGCCGATTTTTTTTTATACTTTTTTTATTCATTTGAAAAAAAATTGTCAAATTTTTCTACTGTTCACTGCACATAGTGATTTGAAAAAAAAAGAAATAGTGACAATTTATAAACAATATTTGACAATTTTTTTTTAAATAAATAACAAAAAATATTTAAAAAAATCGGCCCATCCTGGGATTAGCGGGGATAGTTTTTAAATTAATTGAAGTTTTTTTTAAGACAAAAAAAAAAAAAATGGCGAACTTCGAAAAAATGACGATTTTACTGAAAAAAAACGATTATTCAATATAATTGATCATGTTAAATTTTGTTCGTGTATTTTTTCGAAAAGTTCATTCAAAAACGAAGGTTTAAAAAAAAAAGTATCCAAAAGTCAATTTCTAAAAAAGTTATGGCTATTTGAAAATAAAAAAGCCATTTTTTTTTTAAATTGAAAACTTTTTTGAGGTTGGACAAAAATATTTGAAAGAATTCTCAAATATGTTTCTCAAAGGGTAGAAAAGGACGGAAAAGTTTCAGCAAAATCTAAAGGGGTCGGGTTCAAAAGTGGTCGATTTGGTATGGAATACCCCATAGATATTTGGTTGCCGTCCGGTGCTCTTTTAATATACTTGGCGCGAGACTCTACCGAGTCTCTTGATGACGTGTATTTGCGCATGGGTCTCAGTACTTGGCGTCACATATTATGATTTCACTACAAAGATAGATCGCAAGTTTTTGAAAGTCATAGTACTTGACATGTCATTCTAATTTCACTACAAACCCTGGCAATTCGAGTTTGTCCACGTGAGAGTAGCCTCGAAAGGTACTTGGCGGCTCTTTTTTTGCCTCCGGCAAATTTTTGTCGTTTATTCCACTATTTTTTGTACGGTCCGTATGAAATATTAAAAAACCAGCGTAGAATCATATATAACTCGTGCTACCTTTCCTAATAACCTTCATTATCATTACAGAAATTAGGATTTAGTCCCAACTTTATTGATTATCTTTTTTCGTACGAATTTTATACTACTTAATGTAGCATTAACGCTAATCTACTCAATATTTTTTCCCATGCCAATAACGCTCCGGTCTAATAATCTTGGTCATCGAGGTCTGCGATTCTCAAATCCAAAAACTCCCAAGCGATCCAATATTAGACAAAGAATGGTCACCTGCTCTATCATACTCAATATTTTTGGATTTGTCAGCCACTGTCTGTCTGTTTCGCAGGCTTGCGAACCTGGAAAGTATTTTAAACCGAAAAACCGACGATATTGAACTCGCCACTCAACTTACTATAAATATTGAATCATCTGATCTATCCATCTATACCAGCAATCCTATAAGTGAAATCGCAGAGCACTCAAATATTTGACCATAAACAATCCTATACGTTCCGCAACACCCAAAGATCAGAAAATGTAATTAATTTGTAAAATCACTCACATTCATTTTTTTTCAACCTCCTCAACTTGTAACACATTTCAATCCAACTAATGATATTGTTATCAATGTACTAGCTATTCGAGTCATCGTAAACTTTCAATCGCCTGACAATTACTTCACAATTATTTACGTTTGCCTTAGTCTTCACACTGTTCAATGCGATCAGCGATTCCAGAAGCCATAAATTTCCAAACACTCAAATATTGTACCAAATTTACAAACAGAAATTGTCTCCATCTCGAATTTCCATGACGAAACTGTCGGCGCTAATCAACTTCATTCAATCTCTCTCCTACCTCGCTAACCTGTAAAATGTTTCAATTTAGCTCATATGTTCATCACCGTACTCCTCAATATATTAAAATCCAAACTATATCAAATTTGTCGCCACATCAACCGACTTATCTTTTGATCTCATCATGCAATCCTACAAGTTCGAACCCTGAAGCATCGTAGCAAAAGTAACGACGTTCAAGTAACTGGTTGCAAGGATCGGATTCATTCGACCCCTCTTCAACCTACCTGATAAAATATTTTGAACTTGAATTATTAATATCACTGTCCTCGATGTCCAACTTGAACTCCGACTCACCTGACGTTTGCTCTGTAATAATCCGCCCTCATCTTACTACTTCTAAAGTTGACAACTTCTTCATATTTCCACTTACTTCTGGTAAGTAAATTATTTGCATGGATTCAACTCCATATCTTTTCCCCATTTTCTATGCTGAGTCTCGAGAACCTGTAAAACGTTTCAAATTCACAATATTCATGTAAATACATTCGGTACGCGATTACGTCGGGTATTACCTATCAACACCGACTTTAACCAAGAAAATATTATACTTCACTTTGGCCATACCGTGCCGCAATTGCCGGTGCACAGAACCTCCGTACCAAAAGAACGTACCCTCGATGTCGTACTATAGTTTTCATACCCGTCCAGTGACATTCGAGGTTAGGAACGGATGAAGCTAGTTTCTATCGAGTGGAATTCATTCATTCCATAATTGGATTGAAAAACTCTCGAAAATCCAGTACAAACCAATGCAAATCCACATCACTCAAAACAACTTCTTACATTACGGTCCATCTTCGCGGCAGTAAATCTTTGTTACTACTTGAAGGTCGATGTATATAATAACCGGTACATACAGTGCCGTTCGTCAATTTATCACAGCGTTTGTATTTGAAGTTGTAACAATGCGTATTTTTGAAATATCTGTCAATTATTGACAACTATTCATTAGTACTTTTCGTAAATACTTTTCTATTTTCTCATTCGCTCGTCTCACTATTTGAAAGACCAGTGCCAGCCCCAATTTACAGCGAGGATAGTTCACCAATCACGGACGCGTGGTAACTGCCGGTGGCAAATAGTAGAAACACAACACCGTACGTCGTAACGAATGACGCGTTGTGTATATAGATATACATACATGCACCTTAATCACTAATTTTGCTCAATCTAATCAACGCGATTTCGGATTTGCACGAAAATCAACAGGTTCCGAGAGTGCGATAGTAAAAACCTCTGTATCAAATTTGAAAAAAATCCGTGCAACGATTCGAAAGATATCAGTGTCCCAAGCTCGGTCTGCGATGAAGAAGAAGAGGATTGTGTTTTCCACTAACTTTAACGGTTAACATTTCAATAACCATTTGACGGATCTGAATCAAATTTCGTAAGTGAGGTCTTTTGCACGAGACCTCGCCATAGTACAAAATTCTTCCGATTCCATCGAATAGTTTTTGAGATACGATAGCCTGATCACAGGATAGTCGGTCCCTCCAGTATATATTCGCTGTTGGCTAGCGACCGCCGCCTACGGTACTTGGCGGCGATTCGCTGCCGCGAATCTTGATATGAAGAATTTAGTCCATTTTGTATATGTCATTGGCGTGTATCGAGGTACATACTATCTCAACTTTAATAATTTATAACTTTTTTATCACCCTTTGCGACACTTATTTTTCATAGTTATTTACTTCTTTTGCCTTCTTAAGTGACGTCATCAAATTTGATGACATTTGGAGCACGTGCCCCTATTCTATATGTAAAGAGAATCACGAGTCTTTCAAAGTAGATCGGCCGCTCTACCGACAGAGTCTAGCGACCGATTGCGCAGGCTTGAGGTAGAGGACGTGAACTTTCCGGGAGAACACAAACCAACACATAGAAACACAGAACACATAGAAACACAGAACACATAGAAACACAGAACACATAGCAACACAGAGCAACTTGAAATAAGAACTTTAAATGTTGTTTTTTTCGTTGTTACAGAGAAACGCAGCTGAAGGCTTATTTCTAACCTAAAATTTTAATAGAAAGAACATTATTACAAAACAACATTTCCGTAAATATTTCAAGAAAATGGAAAAACTCCGATTTGATTTCAAGATGAGGGGCTCGGCAGACGGAAAGTCTGCAATACTATGCCTAACCTCAATAGGCACACCAGATAGTCACACTTTTGAGATGCCAGAAGAATACCAACCAACAAATTTGCACAAGGAATTGATAACATCACAAATATTTGCTAAGGTGAAAAAGACACTAACGAAGAGACACCAGCATAGAAAAATCTGGATTAGTCTGACGAAGGAGTTATCTGAAGTGTACTTGGATGAAGAAGAAAATTCACGATTTGGAGACTATGATTTGGAGGAGATCACAGGAAAAGTGATGGCTGAAACTACACACAATGCTACAGATGAAACAATAAAAAAATTATTGGAAAAAGTGCTTGAAGATAAACAGCAAAAATCAGAAACTCAGAACTTGGTGAAAATAGCAAAGGACTTTCTGATTGAAAAATTCGATGGAAAGAATTCAAACGCTCAACAATGGATACAGGAATTTGAAAACGAGTGCGAACGCTGCCTGGTAATAGAAGACAGGAAAAGAATCGAAACTTTAAAATTTTTCCTTGAAAAAGCGAGCGCAGATTGGTATAGCTGTATGATTTTGAAACTCACAGTGGAATCCGGATGGAGTAAGTGGGAAAAAAACTTTTGCGAAACTTTTGCAAACAAAGGCTGGTCTCCAATTAGATACGCTCTCGCTTTTAAATATCAAGCAGGACCTCTACTTGATTATGCTCTAAAAAAAGAAAAATTATTACTGGAGATAAGAAAATCAATAGATACGGACACACTAATAGACCTTATAGCAGTTGGCTTACCGAACTACGTGTCTGACAAAATTGACAGAGGAACCTTGCGTGAAACTGAAGATCTCTACAACGAAATTGGTAAACTAGAACATCTCGGTGAAAAAAAAGGAAGATACTCGGAAGGAAGATTAAAAAAAGTCGAGGAAAAGAAACCGTGCCAAATCTGCGAAAACGGGAAAAGAGGTAAACGTTATCACGCCGAATCAACTTGCTGGTTTAAGGAAAAAAATGGAAAATATAAGAAGGCAGAACCAATAAAAACTGTCAATAACTCAGAGTTAGAAATAGAACTGAATGAAACAAATCCAAAAAACTAGAAGTAACACCAAGTTAATAAAAATCAAGTTACTATTGAATGACACATCCGTAGTTTCTGGAATTTATGACTCAGGCTCAAATGAGTCATTAATCAATGCAAAACTATTGAAGATAAGACAGAAAAACTCAGAAAATATACAACTGGCAAACTTAAAAACAATTAATGGTGTAAAACAAACAAAAGGTATCGTAACCTTAAAAATAAAAATTTACAATATTGAAAAGACTATGGATATCTTCATTGTGGATAGTGAAAACTTCAACTACGATTTTCTAGTAGGGCTGGATTGCATCAAAAGTTTCAACTTAGTCTAAAATGAGAACCTGAAAATAATACAGTGCGAAAATAAAGACATAAATACAAGTGCGTCGAATGAGGATGATATAGTGAATAGAAATGTAAAAATTCCTGATGTACTAGGTAACAAACATAAAGAAAATAAATATTCAAACTCAGAAGCACTAACACAACAAGACAAATGGTAAGTGAATTTTAACGAGCATATAAACACTAATGAATTCGACATTTCAATAAACCATTTAAGTTTACAACAACAACTAGAAATTGATAAATTGATAGATGAACACAGAACAATATTTGCTAAGGACAAATATGACGTCGGCACGGTAAGAGATTATGAGGCCCATATTGACCCAATGGCTGATAAATATTGTTACAAACGTCCATATAGATGCACGATTGAAGATAGAAAAGAAATAGAACACCAAATAGCGAAGCTATTGGAAAAAAATCTGATTGAGGAGTCATACAGCCCGTTTGCGGCACCGGTCACCTTGGCATATAAAAAAGAAGATGGAAGGAAATCAAGATTATGTATAGATTTCAGAGAAGTGAACAAAATAGTTGTCCCCCAATCACAACCTTTCCCACTGATCGAAGATCTGATGGTGAAAACAGTAAACAGCAAATATTTTACAACGTTGGACATCAATTCAGCGTTTTGGTCAATTCCTCTGAAAATTCAGGATAGACATAAGACTGCATTCATAACACAGGAGGGCCATTTTCAATGGACCTGCCTCCCATTTGGACCTAAATCAGCTCCAGCAATCTTTCAAAGGATACTGAGCAACATCATAAGAAAATATTAGCTCTCGGATTTTGCAGTAAACTTCATAGATGATATCATAGTTTTTCCTAAAACTTTCGAGGAACATATGACACACTTATCAAAACTACTGGAGGCAATACTAACGGAAGGGTTTAGACTAAAATTTTGAAAATGCACCTTCGCAAATGATCACGCAAATTATTTACGCCACAGAATAGAAAACAATTCAGTCAAACCTCTGAAATACTACTTAACTGCAAGACCGCTTAAGGAAGCCGTAAAATATTGGCAGCACTGGCTGATGGGAAAAGAATTTACAATATACTCCGATCATAAACCCTCAGAACATATGAACATGAAGGCTAGGACGGACGAAGAGCTAGGAGATTTGACATACTATTTATCCCAATATGATTTAAAAATAATATATAACCCAGGAAAATCAAACCAAGAAGCAGACTGCTTAAGTAGGAATCCGGTTCTAGAACCCGACAAAAACACAGATGATTTCTTAAAAGTGGTAAATGTAATTAATCCAGAAGACATAAAAAATGATCAAAATAAAAATCTCGATATACAACGTGATAGAAACAAACTAACAAAAAAAAATGAAATCTACTACAAAAAGACTAAAAGAAGAGAAAAAATCATGCTATCAGAAGAATTAAGTAAAAACCTAATATAAAATGTGCACAAAACCTACTGCCACATTGGAAGAACTCAAATGCTGAATAAAATAACACCATTTTATACAGCGGAGAATCTGACTGCAAACATAAAGAAAGTCTGTGATAATTGTGGAATTTGCGTGAAAAACAAATCAAGAAGAAAACCTAAAAATGGTCTGATGTCACACTTGGGTCCAGCGGAAAATCCTTTCGAAATTATATCTATTGATACCATCGGAGGGTTCGGTGGATCTCGTTCGACAAAGAAATACCTGCACCTTCTGGTTGACCACTTTACGAGGTACGCTTATATTTTAACATCAAGCAATCAAAACGCCAAGGACTTCATAAAATTAACAAAAAAGGTAACACAAAGTTTCAATGTCAACATGATAATAACGGACCAATATCCGGGCATGAATTCGAAAGAATTTGAGGAATTTCTGAAATAGAAAAACATCAAAATGGTTTTCACTGCTGTAAATGCACCATTTTCTAATGGTATCAACGAAAGATTAAACCAGACTCTCATCAATAAAATACGATGCAAAATAAACGAAAGCGAGAGAAAAATCGCATGGACAACCATCGCACAAAAGTGTGTAGAGACATATAATAAAACAGAACACACAATTACAAGATTCGCTCCAAAATACCTACTGGAAAGCGAAAATGTAAACATTTTACCACAAGAATCAAAATCAAAAGGTACAGACGATGATCTGAAAAGAGATAGAAAACTGGCCTTGAGAAACACGATTGAGTCACACAACTATAATAAGGAAAATTTTGATCGTCATCGAAAGGTACTAAAGTTGGAGGTGGGAGACCAAGTTTACGTGGAAAATGGAAATCGCCTAAATAGGAGGAAACGAAATGAATTAAGAACTGGACCATACACAATACTAGAAAGGATTTCAAACTCAATGTATGAAGTCGACACCGGACACAGAAAAACAGAACCAAACCTCTCTCACATTACAAAACTAACTCCGGTGCTGGAGCAGCACTGAACAATTACTTTGCTACGCATAATTGTTCTTCTTCAAGGAGGGAGATGTAAAGAGAATCACGAGTCTCTTAAAGTAGATCGGCCACGCTACCGACAGAGTCTAGCGACCGATTGCGCAGGCTTGAGGTAGAGGACGTGAAGTTTCCGGGAGAACACAAACCAACACAGAACACATGGAAACACAGAACACATAGCAACACAGAGCAACTTGAAATAAGAACTTTAAATGTTGTTTCTTTTGTTGTTACAGAGAAACGCAGCTGAAGGCTTATTTCTAACCTAAAATTTTAATAGAAAGAACATTATTACATATACCGTGCGCGTCTCAGAAAAGTGGTTGCGTACTGCGCATGCGTCGAAATACTCGAATTTCTCGACTTGGAGCGAGGTCGAACCTCGCTGGAGTCAGGGGTTCTTAACTCATTGTCAATTCCAAACATCAGCGTAGCCACTGGCGTGTTGACATTTCGCAACAACACGCTGAGAACCCCTGACTCCAGCGAGGTTCAACCTCGCTCGAAGTCGAGAAATTCGAGTATTTCGACGCATGCGCAGTGCTCAACCACTTTCCTGAGACGCGCAAGGTATAGTAAGATGGATATGGATAGGATGGACTAGTATAGATGGGCGGAATTCTGCTGATGTTTCTTTTCTCAATTTGAAAACATTCTTATTTCGAAAAATCGGATTAGTGGCATGGATGTCATTGGAGAAGCATTTTTCGGAACGAAAATTTTTTAAAATTGAAAAACAAAATACAAGCCATATTTGGCTCATGGTTTTGTGAGTGGGAGGTTATGTATATCATCTATAGAATTTTGGTGATATTTTTCAGAATTTGAAAAAAGATCATTTTGGTTCAAAGAATTCATAGCTTCGGAGATGTTGATTTAAAAAATCGCAACCAAAATTGGGAGGTTCTCCAGAGATAGGACGATACATATGAAATTGAATATGAAATCGGAGATGTTGAGGTCTGGAGCCGTGTCAAGTTGACGTGGACAGCCCCATGTATAATAGTTATGTGCCGGTAAGGATGGGATTCGGTTCGCGAAACACGCTGGGCGGGCGAGAAATTTTATTTGAGCACCGATGCTGCTCAGCCCGACTGTGTAGCGTTGACGGCGCTCAAAACGTTGCGACAAAGTCGTGAACTGTTTCTACGCGGCTGTCAGTTACGCGGTATAGGAAAACATGGCCGCGCTCACGATTTGCTTTCCGGCTCCCATATTCGCTTTTATGTCGCCAAATGGCAATTATCTGCGTCGTGATTTTTTCAAATGGTCGATAGGATTAGCGTACAGGGGGCTCTGGTCCGTTATTCGGTGCCTTTTCTGTAGATCGTGCGTTATTCGTATCATTGTGGTTCGCGTCCGTGTGCTGCGAGTTAGTATAAGTGACAGCTGATCCGCAGCCCCGCAGAAATAAATCAATTACTAATTCAAACTGATCTTGTTCGTTTGTAGCTGACCAGAGCCCTCATCACCACACTTCAATGAGTTTCCCCAAGCAGTTTATCTGTTGTTTCACCGAGGCATGACTTGTAATATGCGATTGCGTTCACACAGACGCCACACAACCATAAAAAAATGAGCGGTGGTGGGAGTCGCTGGCGGACCCTTGACCAGGTCGGTTGTTGATAGAAATTGTACACCTGCGAGTTTCTGCAGAAGCTCTTCGATATGCTGTGGCGACTTGTTGTCCGAAACTATAACTTGATTCAAGAGACGGGCATCCAAGCACACACGTACCTTCCGTTTTTCTTATTCACAATTCGCAAGGGATTGCAATATAGACTACGGAATAGCTCGATAATTCCAAGGCGTAACATATTCTTCATCTCCTTACTAACGGCGTTACGCAACGCGATCGATACTGGATATGAACGCCGGATGAAGGGCTTATCTTTCATCAGACGGATCTTATGATGATACGCATCGATGTACATCCGGAAATACATCCTGATATTCACTCAATAGGGCGGTCACACGATTCTTCTCTTCGATATTTAATTGCTCAACGACGGACATTGCATCCTCTACGTTTTGAAGGAACAAGTTATTCATACTATCCAATCCGACATTTTGATCAACGGCGCATATTACATTGAATGGCGCAATCATGAACGTCGATTTTCGAATCCTCCATCAATTTGATACGATTCACAGTCGTTTCTATCGCTGGACAACAGACTGTACGAACGTGCGTCGAAATAACGTTCACATCTCTCCGAAAACTAACAACCCCTACCGGAGATTTTTCTCTAAATAGATGAATCTCTTCGTGAACCACGTCAATCACGGCTTCATGCGCTTTGAACCAATCCCTCCCGACGTGTATTTTGTTAGATAAATTCGGTATCACTAGATAATCGTATTCAATTTCACGTTAGTTGATTTGCAATTTGAAAAAAACTTGTTCTGTGATGGTAGTTTTCTTTTGGTCAATTGCAACTTTGATCGAGAGATTGCAGGTCGGTTGTTCGGTCGCAAGTTTATTAGTTATTAACCACTCATAGAAGTGTTCTGAAATGCCCGTGAAGTCGCTACCTGAATCCAGCAAAATATCAATGATCTTCTCGCCAACAACAGCTTGAACTCGTGGGCTCATTAGTCAACGATCCTCGCCGCACTCTTCACCCTCTTCTACATCCCAACAGAAATCTTCTACGAAATCAGACTTATTTAAAGCACGAACCACGTTCTTCTCCCTCGGATACTCTGGATTCTGAGCTTCGCCCGATTGCTCAGCATCGAAAGTTTCATTATCAACACGATTATCGTCATCAGAATGTTCAATAAAATTCATAAAATTTCGTGGCCTCTGTTGGGCCTCACGACTATCAGGCTGAGCTTTAGCATTATTAGTTAGCTCGTTATTTCCTCTAAATTTATTAAAGTTCTCTTGTCCGTTTGCATTTAATCGATTCGATACATTTCAGTTATAGTTATAATTGTTAAATTGGCTAGCCTGAGGTGGTCGTATTCTATTATGTGTATTCGAACCGGTTAGTGGGGGTACTTTTTTCCATTGCGATCACCCGGCACATCACTTCGTTGATGTGGCGGTACGTATACCAAATTATTAGAGTAAGGACGCCCATACGCAAATCCAGGGTTCATGATCGAATTGGTTGGACTAGGTCTTGCAAAATTACCAGCAAAGGATTCGGAACCATTGTACACTTGCCTGTCGTTATTTTTAAACTCAGTTATTCGCCATCTGTCGTGACTTTGTCTTGGAGCCGGATATGAGCGCGCCCTGTGCGTCCCGTGAACTTCTGGTGGTTTTAAGTTCTTGCTGCGTGTGACCACACTCGTCAGGTTGCTCTTTATGTGTAATGTCCAGCCGATAGAGTGCTTGTAGTATGTTTTCTGTGTCAGCGTAGTTGGAACTACCAAAACCTCACGAGCACGGCGTGGGAGTTGTTTAGTAATTCCTAAGTAATCTCATATGTTTCCATGAGTGGTCTAAAATGGCGTGCTATTTTCATTTTTTGTAGGAAATGATTTCTAAGTGAGCCATCTATTATGCAAAATTTTCGGCTATACCACTCGTCTTTTTCACGCGTTTGAGCTTCGAATGAATAAAAATGATCGGGAAATTCTCGTTTGAACGTTTCATAATTATCCAAGGCGTAACGTCGGGCATCGTACCAATTTCTGGCACGCCCTTTCAAAGCATATTTGACAATCAATATTTTATGTGGGTCAATGACATTTTTTTTTGTAAAATATTTTTTTATTTCGGCAATAAATTAAATTGAACTTTTTTCGCCATTGAACGTCGGCTGCGTTATGTTAACTTGCAATGATTTTCAATGCTCTAAGATTCCAACAACTAAGTAAATATTTGAATCAACGTTTTCTTTTGGTACAACTGTCGCTCGGCCTGTTCCGCTATCACGGTTCATGTGCCCATTATGGTGGTTATTAACATTGTCATTTCGCTCACCTGTATCGCTATTTTGTTCGTTACCGTAATTGTCGATCTCCGCAATCGTTGACTAATGATTTAACGCCCCAATGATCTCCGTTTGTGACTCACTCGAAATCAGTTGGCTTGGTGTGATCGGACGTTCTTCTAGCTACTTGTTCTCCTCCTGAAGTTTGTTTATTGTTGCCGGAATAAGTCGTTTTCCTGTGCTGTGGTCTTCATCTGGATTCGTAGCTGTCTCACCTCCTCCAACACGTCATCTGTGTTTTCGGGACTGTCAGGTCCGTCGTTAGCCTTCGACCGCGTCATAGTTAGCATATGTAATGTGACGCTGCTTTTTGACTCCCTGCCCTTTGCCGGAGAACTCAGGCGCGGGGAAAGCGAGCAAAGTTGGGCGCCAGGCGGTTTCCCGCCGCTCAAGAATTTCGGACGTGGCCGTCCCTGACAACAAGCACCTGCGGTTCCTCGGTAGCTAAAATGATGGGTCTGTATACTAAGAGTCCCACGGGAAACTGGCCACTCCATCTACTCAATACACAAAATATGTACGTGCGTGAACCTCTGTTGACGTCAGTGGTCAGGGGCATGCCAAAAATCTGAAAATTTGATGCTTGGCGAGGGCCCCTCAGGCGCTGCTGCTGCCTCGCAGAGCATCCACTATGGCTTTCCGAGCAAGCAAATATTCAAAGCGTCGCGTTCGCCGGAAAAGTAACATCGAAATTGCCGCGAACAATTTCGAACCACTGGAATTATTTAAATGCGGAGATTACGAATTTATTGATTAACGAATAATTTTTCACACTTACTTGCGGCGATTTTCTTGATTGTATTATTCGTGGCGCGCTTAGAGGATTCTTTCGACCGAATCACCGCTTATGGTGTTTCGAATTATCAATTACGAATGTTCTGATCAACGTTGAATATTTTTCGCATTCAAATACTCTGAGTGGTTCGAAATTCTTTGTAATAAACCCGACTTAACCTTTCCGGCGGAATCTAACGTTTACGACGCTCTGAACTACTCCGAATATTTGCTTGGCGGCTTGAAGAGTGAAACCAGATGCTCCGCGAGGCGGCAGTAGCTGCCTGAGGGGCCCTCGCCGAGATCCCGATTTTCGTAATTTCGCATGCCCCTGACTGCTGACGTCAGCAGAGGTTCACGCACGTAAATATACTGTGTATTGAGTAGGTGCAAGAAGAGTTGCCGCTAGTCGGGTGGATGGAGTAGCCAGTTTCCCGTGGGACTCTTAGTATGTATATTTGTGTACGATTTGGTACAATGTATATTTGTGTACAATTTGGCACACCGTCAGTATTTGATAAAAAGAGACAGGATTTCTTATTCTTCTTTCTTCTTTTTATATATTGAAGCCGATTTATCGTGGGTCCCTGTTCAGGCGCTAAAATTTAAAGGGTCGGGATTTATTAAATGGTGAGAATACTCAGTGTAGATCCTTTTTTGGACAGCGGGACCTAATGAGGGAAGGATGCAGTTGGATTATCCCACGATGGCGGCTTCTTTGGACATAATTTCGATTGGTTTATTATTTGCACAGTTTGTATGAATATGTTTTGATTCTGAGGTTCTATGCCTACGACGTCCGACCAGCAGGACGGTACGTCGCTCTCTGTCCTTCAACTAGCATAATTTTGGCATTAGCGCCGCGTACTCCTATGCCTAGGTAAATGCATACAGTACCGAAGAGTAATTGCTCAAACTAAAGAAAATTGCTTCATAATCGTAATTCAATCAAATATACGTTTTCTCAAAAATAATATCTCTGGCTTCAATGCCGTGATGCAAATAAGAATTTCAACTAAATGAAATCAACTGTTCGAGTCTTTGCGACTGTTATATAATTTGCAGAATATTTAATATTCTTTATAATAATGATGAAGAGCGATTTTGAGCAAGTTCAGATATTACCTCTTCGCATGCTATGCCTGGAATGAGCTGAGGAACGCCGTGTGGGCGCCCTTTCATATGATTCTGGCGGCTAATCCCTAATGTTCTATTACTTTCTATGGTGCCCATTTTTGCTATCTTTGATATCAGAACATTATTTTATAATAGAAACATTCCTTATTCAAGTCGCTGCAGACTCACGACGTGTTCAGGTGTGCTCACGGGTGTGCTGCTGTTGTCACGACTTTAGTTTTCTCAATTCGGACAATTTGTTATGAACAAATACGTCTCAATCTACAGGGTGTTTATGTTAACTTTGGCCAAACTCCTGGGCCGCCTAGACAAGCATTTTGGGGTAACATACTCATGGTCGGAAACTCATCCTAACGGCTGTGGAGGGCTTTGAAGGATTCGGTACCGCGCGCTTTTTCGTTGTGTAATGAATGAGATTTTATGACTTTTTACCCAACGTTGTATTCAACCAACAGCATACAAAGTTTTTAGATGAAATAAATAAACGATAAAAACTTTAACGAAAACGGTAGACTTGAAACAAAAAGATAAATTAGAAAAATAACAAAAAAATCTTTTCACGGATTTTTCACAGTTTGTTTTCAAAGTGTCCGCCACCTCGAATAAGGTACTCTATCAAACGTCTCGTCATTCCCTCGGGTATACTACTGTAGGATGAATGAAACGTTGGGCAGAAAGTCATCATATCACATTCATTACACAATGGACAAGCGCGCGGGACCGAATCCTTCAAAGCCCTCCACAGCCGTTAGGATGAGTTTCCGACCATGAGCATGTTACCACAAAATGCTTGTCTAGGCGGCCCGTACACACCCCAGAAGTTTGGCCAAAGTTAACATAAACACCCTGTATACAGGGACAATTTGTGGAAACCAGCTTTTCCATATACGCCTGACTAGCGGCAACTTAACGTGTGCTCACCAATATACACGAAATTTTCATGTGCGTGAACCTCCGCCGGTATCAGCGGTCACGGATTTTTTAAAGTTGAGTCGGAAACTGACGCCGGCAGAGGTTCACGCACATGAAAATTTTGTGAGTGAGAACTGGTAATCTAGATAATGGTATTGATGAATGACTACTGAGAGATTTCCCATATTGGAAATCAAATGAGATTTGGGCGGCACATTTTAAACCAAATCCTAGACAAGTGCAACCTATCTTTCAGGTGAGCAGAGGGTAAAAGAGCTGATAGATCTTGGTACAGGTATTTCTTACCACTAATATCGTTATGTATTACCAACATATTTCGACAGGATCCATCCGAGGGTGAAACCTGTTCAACGTCTATAAACACCGATGACACAGATAGCAGAAGCTTGACTCGACAAGATGCTTTCATCGACAATTTCACTTATGCTGACAGCTGTGCAAAATCAAAAAGCTTAAAAATCAAAGCCATTCTTTCTACAACGTTAGATGGCAGAGTAGTTCTAAAAGCATACCAGAAGTCTCATATCTTGCGAAACAAATATCGACAAATGGTAACAGAGTCTGTGATTTCTCACTACTTAAGGGGCCATAACAGGTGAGTTCACATAGCATGATGTAAATTCAAGAATCAAGGTTTGCAGTAACGAATTGTCGCCAAATTTTTATCATGCACGTCCTATTTCATGCACAATATTTGCAGAGTCTTGCGAAACTCGGATTTCCGAAGACTGTCTGAGGATATCGCAGCTTTGTTTCCGACGGAAAACCCACATACTGATTATGTGCCACCGATCCAAAAAAAGTTCTCTCGACTAGTGAAGTCTATCAGTTCTAGTGGAAAACTGGTTGATAAATGCCGTAATAAGGTACGCGATTTCCGGATTGGTGAAGTCGAGCGGCCATGTTCCACAATTACAACGGATGAAGGTATTGGTTCCTTTCTTCTTTGTTTAGCACCTCAGTAATCTCAAGAAAGGAGATTGAAAAGAAAATGACAAAAATTTTCACATTCGAAATTTCCATTTTTGAAAAACTTAGGATTTTATTTAATTTTTTATTACAGAGGACGCTGAGGTGCAACAAAGCGTTTTACAGCTGCGGCATGATCGAGAGCCATGGTACGTTGTTGAACGTCACTGGCCACAGACTGTTTTATTTCGGCAACTTACTATTGAAACGGAATCAAGGATATTTTTACCAAGTGGCCAATGTTAAGAGATCTTTTGGGATACACCCTCATCGAAAAAGATTTCATGAGAATTAGTATATCTCCAAATAAAGACGCACTCACTGATTGGAGCAAACTTCTGGACGGACTCATAAAATGTTGCCCCGCGCCTAAAGAAGCGCGTGCAACTCATCTACAGAACTCCCTTCATGAGAGTGATCTTAACCCTGGTGAGTAATAAACAACAGTAATGTACTATTCTACAACAGTGGAGGGAAACCAGTCGATTGCCATCCTCCTACTTTGCGGATAGAAACTGGCTGGTTTCCCTCCGCTCTTGTAGAAAACAATCTTTCTTATCATATTAAGCTGCTCGCAATCACTGCAATATCTCTATCATGCTTGTAGAACGAAAATATTTGACTCAATTGCTTCTGGCACCTTACGTATTCCACCAAAGGGGCGTATCAGATCAAGAAAGCCACATTGGAAGCCTTCTGTCAGTGAGTATGAGAAAAGCATTATCTAGCATGTGCAGGTATTGCCTTCCATGAAAATCAAATTTTATTTTCTCGTCAATAGTCTCAATGAGAACCAATAAATTGCTTACTCGCTTTTTTAGACAGTTTAGTCCAACATTGAGAAACTTATGTTCAGTTCGATGATCTGTTAGATTTCAGGTGATATAGACAGGATTCAGGTAAATCGCAGAGAACAGCTGCAGAAATTAGGGCTAACCGTTTGTTACGTCCGATCGATTAGTTAGGAGGGATCGTTCGTGAACAGGAGCGTGTCTCGATTTTTGGGTCCAAGCGCAAGCACGTTTCACCTGAGACTCGAGACCAGTACGAAGGTTGGAAGTAGATGTAGTTAATAATAATACGGTAGAATTAAGCGGGATTTGAGAAGGACTTTTATTCGAAAAGCGATTTAATTTTGTACGCCTGTCGACTCGGATCTGATTTATCAATTTTCTCATAATCGGGATAATTAAGTTCAAACTCCATAGGAATGAGTCAGGGATGAGTGTTACTGTTAAATGAAGAATTAGAAGAGTAACGGATTGTAGGGGTACCAAAAGTAGGAGGCAAGTTTTCTGTGTTTACGTAATTATCTGAAATAAATTGTGCTATTTCGTTTTCGGGAAATGCAATTGGTTCTTGATGCTGATGTTGTAGGCGACGAAGCTGGACCTTGCATCCTGCTCTCCTCCTCATTTGAATTTCAAATACAAGTATTTTGAGCAAGAATAATATTGTACTTTAAGAGAAATGGCCAACTTATACAAATCACTTGATCATTGAGATGACTGCAGCATAGGCGAGCGAGCTTCCTAACAGTCGTACGATTCGAAATAAAAATCGGCGGGAAACACAACTGCAGCTGACCAGCGAGTTTGCTTAGACACAGACTTTCCCTTTTTAAGAGTTTGAAATAATGCAAAGAATTGAATAGACTGAGGATTTTGATTTTAAGATGTATGGAAATGAAGGTAAATTCAAAAGAGCAGGTGTTGAGGAAAATGAGCAAATGAGAAGAACAACGAACACGTTACAATCACTTAGGTTTTATTAATATAAAGTGGTCAGGTAACTCAGTGTAAGCAGTTTAAATGAGTGTCTGATTGTGTGTGTGTGAGAGTCTATGAGAGTTCGTTATGCGATGAGATTTGATGGATGTATGAATGGACAGTGAGTGTTTCCGAATTGTATTAATTCACTTAAGCACAGTTAATGATTATATTAATCACATGAGTAGGCAAGTTAGTCTTTACTGAGCAATGATTTCAGTACTTTCTCGATATTACACAAGAGACACGTGTTGCATGAACAATCAACGAGTAAGTACTGGCTGCCGGAGAAGCCGGTACCGAAGATGAGTCTTCATCGGCCGCAGGTGAGTGCGGCGGGTTCGCGACGAGCGACAACTTGTCGGTGGCGCTCTCTTCGAGAGGCCTAACTCCCATACGTTTCCGCCCGCCATCAGCAACGACGTTGATGATGAGTTACGAGCTCTCTTGTGGAGCCACAGGCAGAAGAGCGAGCTTGGTGATCGGCCTGGTGAGCGTGGTAGTAGCTGTCTTCAGCGACACCACTCTGGTGAGTCCGTCTTCTCCTGGCAGGAGCTTGAGCACCCTGGCCATCGGCCACTTTCCTGGAGGCAAACGCTCATCAGTGAGCAGGACTAGAAAGCCTACCTGTATGTTATTGTGAGCGTGATGCCACTTGAAAACGGCTTACAGTCGTTGCAAGTATTGAGTTGACCAGGTGCGCCAGAACTGTTGCATTTTCTGCTGTATGAACTGCCATCGAGACAGTCGGTTGATCGAGACGTTTAGGAGAGAAGGCTCAGGGACTGCGTTGAGTGCAGTTCCAATGAGAAAGTGCCCTGGCGTGAGCACTGTGGTGTCTTCAGGGTCATCACTGAGTGGCTCGAGAGGCCTTGAGTTGAGGATTGCTTCTATTTGAGTGAGAAGCGTAGCAGTTTCCTCATAGGTGAGCAGCGTGTCTCCGACAGTTCGTTGAACGTGGAACTTGAGAGACTTTACAACTGATTCCCACTTACTACCCATGTGGGGGGCAGCAGGTGGGTTGAAATGCCACTGAGTCTTCTCCTGTGAGAGAAGCGATGAGATTTGTTGATGCCCTGGTGAGCTGTCAGCGAAGAGTTGCTTGAGCTGCGCATCAGCGCCTAAGAAGTTGGTTCCGCAGTCAGAATAGAGATTCGAAGGGATTCCTCTCCTTGCTATGAAACGTCTGTATGTTGCGATGAACCCCTCAGCTGTGTAGTCAGAGACTACTTCCAGATGAGTCGCCGAGGTTGTGAGACAAACGAAGACACAGATCCAGCCTTTGTGAGTTTTTGAGCCTCTACCCTTCCAGGTTTTAAGGGTGAGTGGTCCAGCGTAATCTATGCCCGTACGTGAAAATGGGCGTCATGGAGTGACTCGAGCTAAAGGTAGTTGGCCCATTAGTTGTTGAGCACGGATCCCTCGTTGTCGGGCACATACCACACACCTGAGCACATGTGATTTGACTGGGGCTCTACCTCCGATGATCCAGTAGAGCTGCCTGATAAACGCCAGAGTTAACTGAGTGCCTCCATGCATCGTTTGTTTGTGAGCATGAGCGATGATGAGTTCTGAGAGTCTTGAGTTGCGAGGGAGGATCGCCGGATGCTTGGTCTCGTACGAGAGTTCTGATTCCTTGAGACGGCCACCCACTCCGAGCACACCGCCATTGTCGATGAATGCTGTGAATCTGCTGAGTGGGTGTGAGTTTGGCAGCTGAGACTGTCGCTTGAGCAAGGTAAGCTCTTCTTGGAAATAGGCTGACTGCGTAGCCTTAATCCAGAACAGTCGTGAGTTTTCTATGTTGCTCGATGAGATGAGCGTTGCTGGTGTTGAGTCCAGTTTTCTTGAAAGCTTTTTGATGAGGGTGCTGCACAGAGAGGTAATTCTGAGCAGTTTGGTGAGCGATAAAAACTTGTGGATGAGATCCCAATGATATTCCGGAGAAGCTCGCACTGCGTGTAGTGTGACAGTTGCACGAGCTTCTTGTGCACATGTATCATCGGTAGCCAAATCGGCTTGAGTAGGCCATGAGGCCATTGGCTGAGTCATCCATGGTGGTCCCGTCCACTATAGAGAGTGTTCTTCTAGCTGATCTGTGGTTGTTCCACGTGAAGCATAGTCAGCTGGGTTTGATGTACCTGGTATAGCCTCCAATGAGCGCTCTCGGTGAGTTCTTGGATTTTGGTAACTCGGTTGCGCACATAATCCTTCCACCTTGAGGGATGAGCCTTGATCCACGTGAGTGTCACTTGAGAGTCCGTCCACAAATGTATGGTTGTTATGTTTATGTTTAGAGTCGCAGAAACATGATGTACGAGTGTGGGAAGTAGCAGCGCTGCTGTGAGTTCTAACCGCGGGATGGTTAGACGTTTGAGAGGAGAGACTTTCGTTCTTGAGCAGATGAGCGAAACGTTGGCGCCTGTGGACGGTGAGTTGACGACGAGATACACAACGGCTGCCATTGCAAATTGCGAAGCATCAGAGAAGCCATGTAGTTCAACCGATGAATCGGAGAGCGTGTTGAACCACCGTGGGATTGAGAGTCTGGCCAGGCTAGTGAGATCTTGTCTGATGCTGAGCCATTGAGCTATGAGTTGTTCTGGGAGTGAGTCGTCCCAGTTGAGTTTCTGTAACCAGAGTGCCTGAAGGAACATTGTAGTGTTAATTACTGAGCTGACATTCCACAGTTTGTCAAAGATAAGCAGCAGAGTTCTTTAGAGTCCAAGTACCAGAGTAGGATCCAAGAAGAGTAAATTTCACTAGTTATCTTGGAATTGGCGGTTGAGGATTTCAGAGTGGCAGTTTCATTATTTCAAAGACGGAGAGCATCTTTTCAGGTTTGAGTGGAAGAAGCAGTTTCAGGTTTTGTACTTCCAGTTTTTTCGTAGATTTCAAGTTGCAGGATATCATTCCAATAATATCAAGATGTTCATCAGAGTTTTTTTGAGTCTAAGTACCCAAGTAGGATCCAAGTTGAAAGAATTCTACAAGTTATCTTGGGATTGGCGGTTGAAGATTTGAGTGTAGCCGTCTCAATAGATTTTCCGGCGGTTGTTTCAACTTTGCTCAATCCAGTCTATACCCACTGGTTCAACACTTCAGCCATTCAAGGAGCCTTATCAGCACCTAGTAGCTGTTTGAAGTGCCCACCCTCCGCCGCTAAGCAGTAGCCAGCTCTATCATAAAATGCTCTTGTTCGGACTTTCGCTGGCTCTATGCTATTTAAAATATGTCCCTTATCCTCTCTCCAGCTGAATGAAATTGGTGGCGCAACCAGCCCCACAAAGAATAATGCAACGGATTCAGATCGAGGGAGCGTAGAGGCCATGGTATCGGCCCCTGTCTACCGATCCATCGTGCCGGGAACTGTTCGTCCAAACACCGCCTCACTGCTACCGTGTTGTGAGATAGTGCCCCATCTTGGAGGTACAAGATCGCAGGACCCTTGGGACCGAAGACAAAGATTCATGCATCCAGTTTATGTTATCAAGATTCAATGGTTCATGATGTTTCATTAGAATAATTATTGACAATGAATGATGGAATAGTTTATTGTCACAAGACCAGTGATAGTGAAAATTTTTGCTATTACTGTCATACTTATACTCACATCTCGCTCGATGGCTCTGATTGCTGGTACGATGTGGTTTACCAGCAGCGCCAGATATCTCTCGCCATTTAGGTTTCCCTCAATGAAATATGGCCCTATCAGCTGGTCCCCTACCATTCCAAGCCACACATTGACTTTTAGCGGGTACTGAGTGCCCGACTGGATTATCGCATGCGGATTCTCCCTAGCCCAAAATCTGGAGTTTTGCCGATTTGGTGCCCCTGCCAACTGGATCGTGCACTCATCTGTAAAACAGATCCCCACAAAAAGCACCTACGGTGCAAAAACATTCGCCAAGTACATTAAAAGCCGACTCTCTTGATCAACTGAAAATACTGCACAAAATATCTTTAATTTGTCCCCCCCCCCCCCCTCCGCCCCACAAAAAACAAGCAGATCCAAATCACGGCTTTGTATACATAAATATCACTGACCTCAATAGAAATTCTCCCCCCCCCCCCCCCCCCCAAAAAAAAAAGAACAAAAAAAATAACACGAAGAAAAGAAACCAAATCAACTATTGCGCCAAGTACATGGACAAATTTTATCGTGCATTCACATACTTGAGAAGACTGGAATAAACGTACAAAGAACCAGATTACCAATTGAAAGAAAAACAAAGGTTTTACACGATAAGGGTGCACGATAAAATTTGCATTCACATACTTGAGAAGACTGGAATAAACGTACAAAGAACCAGATTACCAATTGAAAGAAAAACAAAGGTTTTACACGATAAGGGTGCACGATAAAATTTGTCCATGTACTTGGCGCAATAGTTGATTTGGTTTCTTTTCTTCGTGTTATTTTTTTTTGTTCTTTTTTTTTTTTGGGGGGGGGGGGGGGGAGAATGTATATTTCTATAGAGGTCAGTGATATTTATGTATACAAAACCGTGATTTGGATCTGCTTGTATTTTGTGGGGCGGGGGGGGGGGGGGGGGGGGGGGACAAATTAAAGATATTTTGTGCAGTATTTTCAGTAGATCAAGAGAGTCGGCTTTTAATGTACTTGGCGAATGTTTTTGCACCGTAGGTGCTTTTTGTGGGGATTTCATGCCTTTTTGTATGATGCTGATGATTATCTGGATAATTGTTTTGTTCCACTTGGGTACGTCTTACCTGTATTGTATTAAAGCAACTATAACCCTGCATGCAGCCCTCCTCCTTTCTCATCCGGGCTTGGGACCGGCAATGGCGGAGTTACTACTAACATGCAGGCGTTATAGTTGCATCGCATCGACTGTTTTTCTTTATATCGTGAAAATAATTAGATGGAAAAATCTTCGGTTGCTTGTTATATAGAGATTCTTCAATTCTATTCCCTAGTGTTTGTTCCTATTTTTTTTTTCTGGGATGACCTATGCGTATCATATTGCCTTGCATGTCTTTAGAGTATGAATTAAGTGTAGCAACTGATTACTTCAATATCACTTCAATCAGCCAGTTTCTTTTGCACACTCAGCTGATGCAGCCATCCTCCCATTTCGTTCGGGCTTGGGTCCATAGCAAGAACGATTTTCACGATAATCTGGCACTGTCTTTAAATGTGTCGTAGGAAGAATATGTATGCGTCCTTGGCGTTTCTTGGCCAGGTTTTTTCTCTGATTGTCGCGTCATTCGCGTTCACCCAGATCGAAGTCCCGTCTCGGAGCATACTCGTATAATGCCCTTCCGTTAAATTGTGGCCATGGTGAAATATGGCACGATCGACCTTGTAAGCTTTCGTACAGATCACAATTCTCTCCACTGGTACTGCTCTTATGCTGTAGTTATTTATTTTCTGTACTTCTCCGTTTTTCTTCGCAAATAGCATAAGCTGAATAATCAGACAACCTTTCAATGCTGATATATCTTTTTTTGCGGACATATTTTTTGATTTACAGCTACAGCACGATCCTTCTACAGTTCTCCAGTGTGATAGATTATCTTCAATTATGTTGGTTAAGCTTGGTGTTTTTCCGCAAGTTTTAGGCATTGTGAGCAACAATATGTTTTCTTGTTCGACTGAGGTATTAGTATAACCACAATGATCGCAGTGCAGTTTTGTTGTCAGCAGGTGCTGAAGAGGCATGCTTAAATTATTGCAATGAGATATTAGACCAGTTGAAAATTCTGATGCATCTTGCTGCTCATTCGCAGTAAACAGTTTGCCCGCTAGTCTCCTGGCTTGAAGTACATCTATGATGGCATCTGATTTCGCATAAGCATCTATTGTTATCTTCAAGACATCAGTCTGGTGTTGCCGTAATATGTGCTCCCTAATAGTTTTGCAGTGAAATATACACTGGATTGTCGCATTTGCGTAACAAGACACGTTATCTACGTTTTGTAAACCTTTTATTCGCCACGAATTAATTGCTGTTTTGTCATCGGCTGGTACCTGACATCTGACAACATCTTTCTGAATCAACCATTTACGGTCAGCTACTTTTCGTGCTCTTTCCGATGTAAGAGGAATCGGCATTAAGTCTGAACGATACTTTTTCCTTAATCTATTATATTCCAGAATGGCTGCTTCATTAGCTCTTACAGAGTGGGGGTCATAATTTATGAAATGCAGACCTTTCAGTGAAGTTACTCGCGATAGAGCAACGTACACTTGGCCACACGTGAAAATAGAATAACCTGCGTCGATTATGGCGTTCTTTAAACTTAGACCCTGACTTTTATGAATTGTAATACCGTAACTGAGGCAAATGGGAAATTGTCTTCGAATAACGAATGCACCTTCCATTACCTCGGATTTTACATCCACGCGCTCCAGAATGTGTGTGACGCCTGTTGCTAGACCAATCTGCACTGTTTCTACATCGCCAGTATCAGCAGCTTGGGATATTGCCGTAATTGTAGCAATAGTGCCATTTACTAAACCTAACGTAACATCAATGTTCCGTCGAATCATAATTTTTGCTCCAATTTTCACGGTGATTATTCTTGCTAGACCTGCAGTTTTAGAACTGTCTTCGTCATTTGTGTCCAACATTTTCTGCACTTTTTTTTTAAAGTATGGTGGACAATCAACCGTATCGTGAGCCAGTAAATGTATCTCTTCGGTCTGAATTGCACTCAACATAGCTTCGTTGAGTACATCACACATGCGACACGTGGGAAGTAGACAGACTGTGTCGTTGGGTAGATCATTTATATAGTTGCATAGTTCTCGTTTTCTGTCATTGAACTCAGTTGCTTGTCATGTTAATTTTATTGATGATGAAATTTTTGTGTCCGAATCAGTAATCATCCCGATGCGAATTCTTGAAAGTATTTCCCGATAAGTTTGATCGTTTTTTTGTCTCATATTGATAGTTAGTTCATCATACTTGAACAAATTACACCACAAATCTACAATACCGATTGTACCTATTAGTTTTTCGACATCAGTATTCGATAATTTTGTAAATGGGGGTCCTTCGTGAACCGGTGGAAGTTGTAGCAAATCGCCGGAAAGGAGAACATGCTTGTTTCCAAGCCAGCCATCTTCGCAGTCTGTGGTATTGAATATTTCTACTAATCGTGAATGTATGTACACTTGGCGTGATCATAAGTGGCGTAGTTAGACACTACGCGATGAGCTGTAGGTTGGCGTAAAATATCCCTAGTCTAGGCAACAAACGGGGGTTTGATGTTTCGCAAATATCTCGAGAACCGATTGAGATTTTCGAAATTTTAAAAAAGATTCGAAAAGAGGAGGAAATGTCCTCAAAAAAGTCTCGACTCCCGGAACTAGAGGACCATTGTTTATAATCTTTCTAGAAGCGTGAAAATACGGCCGAAAACGGCTAGTCTGGCTCGTGGGTCGTTTCATTGCGTGACGCGCGCAAGCCAGACTAGCCGTTTTCGGCCGTATTTTCACGCTTCTAGAAAGATTATAAACAATGGTCCTCTAGTTCCGAGAGTCGAGACTTTTTTGAGGACATTTCCTCCTCTTTTCGAATCTTTTTCAAAATTTCGAAAATCTCAATCGGTTCTCGAGATATTTGCGAAACATCAAACCCCCGTTTGTTGCCTAGACTAGGGATATTTTACGCCAACCTACAGCTCATCGCGTAGTGTCTAACTACGCCAGTTATGATCTCGCCAAGTGTACATGAAAGTTACATTCGAAATCATCGAAACTTCGTCAATTACAATAAGTACGACATTTCTCAACTGATCCCATATAGTTTTGAGGACCGCATCCGACAGTTGTTTGTACTTCGGAGTACGGCCGTGTTCAACGGGTAATTGGAATAATCTATGAACAGTCAAGCCGTCGACATTGAATGCTGCTATTCCAGTTGGGGCGGTTATTGCGGTATCTTTTCCAGCATGCTGCTTGATCCAATATTTTATAATTTTGATATGGAAGCTCTTCCCAGTTCCGCCTTCACCACTAACGTAAAGTCTTAGTATTTTTTCCGAACGTACAGCCTCCGTAACCTGATCGAAAACTCGTTTCTGATCATCATTTAACTCGTTCATCATTTATGATACATTTACAGTTTCATCTTTTTCGTTTGCTTCTTTGAACTCCTTCATCGCGCCTTCTGCCTCGATAGGTACACAGCCGAGTGGTATAGTATCGCTATTTTGTGAATTATTATTGTCTTGCTCATTATCTGCAATTTGTTTTTCAATCGTTTCTTTGGCGTATTCCATAGCTTTTTGTATTTCAGTTATACGTTCATGATATTGTAGTGCTTGTGTAAGTTCTGATTGTATTGACTGAAATGACTCAGCAGAAGTATTATATCCGTTTCGGAGTTCATCTACATCTCTCCATGGTTTGAAGAGTAGCAGCAAGGCGTAGAAATAACGTTCTGGTTGTATATGTACGTTATTTTTATAGTGATTTACAAGGCATAGATGCTTCCGCTTTTTCAAATACAGCGACTTGCCTATCGGGTAATATTCTATTCCTTCACCTGTGGGTTCGACTTTTATCGTGTCATACCATTGTGCAAAATCGTAGAGATTAGTAGATTCCAACTCCTCTGGTCGTTCGGGATAACCTAACCTAACGAATCGCAAAAGATCTCAGTAGAATCGGCCTCTAAGGCTTCGATTTCTTTACGAGACTTTACTTTTCTGTTTCTGACCATGTTGACATCTATCCACCTGATAGTAGTTTCCGGATCGGTGCCGTACAAAGCAATTCCCAAAAGGGTATCTGCCGCTTCTAGAGCTCCGCATTCTCTTTGATTTAACATACGCATGCCAAGATTCCATAGACGACAACATAGAGATTTTGTAGAATTTATGTCTTCTAATATCGTGTCCGTGTTGTTTTTTTCTGGTTTAGCAACGTATTTTGTGACATACCGATTCAGGAGTGTTGATTTTTCCCCAATAAACTGAATATCCATGTTACCTTCCCATGCAGTAAGAACTGCTGGGTTGTAATCGTTAATATTCGTTTCTTTTCCTGCGCGGGGCAGGTCGTATAGTCTGCTTCTTGTCTTGAGCGTTCGTTTACCGGCAATTGAAATAGCCACGTCTCGCATTACGAAATTATTGGTGATCGGTCTTGGAAACCCAAAACGACATACTTTACCGGATCTGCCTGTTTTTTTTACTTTGTTTCTGAGACAATAAGAATTGTGGGTATGTCGTTGATGTGTATTAACACGACGATACAAGTTTGGTGACACATCTTTGTATGGAATTCTACAAGTTGCGTATTTCAGAATAAAGTTCGCTACCTCTTTGTTGGAAGATGTTCCGAGAATCGGAGCATCTTTGATTCATATCATTAAATGGAAATGTTGCGTTCCTTGATCTTGGTATTCTCGTCGCCAAAAGAAATGCGTTACTTCTCCAATGGGGTTGTCTGGAGAACATATAAAACTGAGCATAGCCTTGAACTTATTGTCGATAAACCTGGATGCAGACACTGGATCGGCTGCCACTAAGTGACTAGGTGTCATCTTTGCGGCTAAGGGTCCTCCGACTTTACGCAGATATTCCGTCATGTCTGACCACAGCCATTCACTTGGACTTAACGTAAGGAACCATGTAGCTGGTCCACAATTGTGTATCATACAAGATACGTAATTTCTCGGACGACTCCAATATTGTTCTGTATTTCGCAGTCTTGCAGATATAGCATTCAAATCACCTTCCAATTCTTCCTTAGAGAGTTTGCTTAGATAACTTGCTGCAGTAAATCTTTCCCTTGGATTAATGATATTCAATTCATAATAAATACCACTGCTCAGTTGTCTATTGTTAGCATCGTTTAGCAAATAGAAGAGGTATTGTTGATCCATTCTGAATTGTGGGTGTTTCGACATAATCTTTGATTTGATGAATTCTGAATGACTGAGCCGTTGCGGCCTTTCTCCGTGCTGTCCGTTGCAACCGTAAGGATACAAGTGTGGAAAACATTGCAAATCCAGTGTTTTTCACGCTTATCTAATGGTACATCATGAATTTTTAACATTTGGTATAGATTTGTTACAGTTTCATTTTCTCTTTCTTCATACATCGGATATATGTATAGTCAGCTGTTCGTACAGTGCATTCGACGTATTGGCCTGAATTAGTAATACTGCAGGTTCAACAGCCTGTACCTCATCGTGCATCTCGTTTTGTTGTGCCGTGGCATCGTCCTCATGATCTAAGTTTATTTCTTCATCGTGCTTTTTTTCCATTTGGAATTCGATGTCTTTTATTTGAACTAGCAAGAGGTCAGCTCTTGCCGGTAGTTTTATTTTTGAATATTGCTGGTTGTTTGTTTTAAGCCAGACTCACGCCTCCCATACTTTATTTATATCAACTAATTGCTCCCATACCTTCTTTGATTTGGTTGGGATACCGCGTACCAATATATGAAATTCGTGGTCCAGATTGATTGGATCTGTTTCATGACAGACTTTTTTCAAAGTTTCTTCTAAGGGTAAGGGTAAATGGAACGTTCTGCCCTTCACCTTTTGCATCATTTCTTTATGAGGTAAATTTTTCTTTGCAACGGTGCCCATTCTTTGAACAGTTTGGAATGCTTTAGCTCTTTGAATATGTAAATATTCTCTCATAATCGTTTAAGCACGATATAACTTCCGGTATCGACTCAGTAGCGAGTTTATTCAACACGCACTTAGGCGGCATTATATTTTTTCGTAGCTTCGGTAGACAATAATTACAAACGTAATCACAATCGCTGCCCTGGATTACAACGTGTTGCATTAATTCTGTCCATAATGAACCTGTCATACTTTTTCTGAAATTTTTAATTTTCGAAACCTCTCTTTGAAAGCACAGTTTATCGCATGATACACACACTAATTTCGGGGTATCTATAGATCGCCGTGTTAATGTTTGAAAGGCAATTTGAAATGTGGATATTATGTTTTCTTCATTTAGATCTATTTCTTGTACAACATTACTAGCGATAGAATTCGCTTTTTGCTGCGCATTCTCCGAAATTGCTTTTAGTTTTTCTATATCACCGTCATTTAGGGTTTCGTTGATAGATTGTGTTTTCACGTAACAGTTGTATATTCTGTGCACTAAACGTAGTATGTAACGCACCGACGGAAAATGTGGTGCTAGCATTTGTACAGGTAATAATATGGATTGACAAATAGCATCATCCATGTAACACGATCGTGAATGACCTAGCCTGTCTTCGTTGTGTTTGACGGTACAGTGTAATCTAGTTACCAAGTTATGTATATTATTTAAAGTACACGTTGATATAATATTCAGAACGCTTATATATTTTTCTAACTGAGCAATATCTTTTGTTTTACACATATTACCGCAGTGCCAGCTCTTTTTTACGCTTTTTTTTTTGCTTGCTGAATTAACGGTAAAATATTTATGGCTTGCCCGGCGGAATCCATTATAATGGAATCGGTTAACCGAACATTTCCATACGCTGCTTCTGCATAATAAGTTTCTCCTGTTGCAATGTGCTTTGACGAACCACATACGGTATCTAGTTTCTCCTCGACCTTGTGATCATGACATTTTACGGCCTTGGTTATCAAAATTTCCGCTTTTTTCTTAGTGGTTTCTAAATGTTTTTTCATAATAGTAATGTTGCACTCTTTTTCATAGAGACACCATTTTATAATTGATTCAGCTTTCAATCTCTTATCTGTTTTCGATAGTTCGCTCATTTTCGGTATAATTTTTGATACGTATGATTCTGTTAATTGACTGTGGACTATGGTGTTTGTCTTGCGGATACGTTGATATTTCGTTGGGAGTCTACCAGCAGCGATTCTTTTTGCATTACGGTTACGTTCCTGTTCGACAATAATGTCACGGTTGAACGAATAAAATTTCCGTTTTCGAACTAGCTGTTTCTGCTGGTCCAAGGCATAAATTTTACGCTTTCTTGCGCACCGATTTTCTTTGTTCACGTGGTAACATCTTCGGTTTTGTTCTCTACGCTTTTCAATATCTGAGAGAGGCTGATTACATCTGTCCAAACAAGTAGCTTCGGCTCTAGAGTTGTACGATTTTGTTTCGTCATCTGTGATCGGTGTCTCATTCGCAGATGTATGATTATCGATATAATTAATCATTTTGCACTTTTCTTGATCTTTGCCTAGTGGACAAATTTCTGTCTTTGTTGAATCACCATTTTCAACCTGTGCTGTCAGCTGCCTTTTTCCTTTGGGCCATGAACATTCGCCTTCAGCACGGTCGCATGGTACTTTTCGTTTTCTTGAATCAACATCAGTTTTCGCTGCGATATCGTTTTTCAGGTGAATACATGGAAAGTTCTCTAGAGTGTTGCTTTCAAACATTTTCATCGAATGCTTTCGCATCATTTTGACGTTGAATGTTTTTTTCGATGGATTTTGTCCATTAATAAGGGATACTGCAAATGCAATAGCAAAGACTCCACAGTCTGACCCATTGGTTTGCTGTTGTACACGTGGGAATTTCATGCGTTTGCCCTCGAACTGATAAAAAGGGAACAGTTTTCTTAGGTATATCTCATGTTGTGCATGTAGCGTTTTCATATTCAAGGAGTCATAAACGAATATCGATTGGCCATCAAAATGACTGCAAACCCAGTGACCATCTGATTCCGTGTAACCGCTATATAATATCTGTACGTATTTTTTATTTGGGGAAACTGGTTGAATCGTATTGGGTCATTGTACTCTCCATGTTGGCTGCGGTGAATATTTCGAACACTTCTGAACTATTTTGATAAACCGATCCATATGCAAATCGGTTAACCGTCCTCCGGATACTACAATATTTTTAGATATGTCATCTATCGAATGTTCTTTTTTAGAGCGCTTAATATGTTTGGTAACTCCTTTGATCTCTGTTATTTTCTTATCATCCTGTTGGCTAATTGCATTTGGGTATTGAGCAGGAATTAATGTACGTTTTTTTCGTTTTTTAATATCTTGTTTTGGTGTGCTTTTATATGGCATTTTATCCTTCATAGAAGTATCTGTAACTGTTAATAAGGTTTTTTTTGGTAATCTACTACATGGGAACTCTTCGAATTGATTATTTTTGAACAGTCTTGACAAATGTGTGCGCATGATGGACGCGTTGTAATTCAACTGATCTGGTTTTTGTCCATTCACAATGGAGATTGCAAAGGCAATTGCGAATACTCCACAATCATCACCATTGGGTTGTTGTTGAACGATAGGAAATTGTACAGGATTGGTGATAAAATTGTAGAATGGAAACAACGCCCTTAAATATTTTTCATGATCCTTGTGGAGTATCTTTGAATTCATTGAATCATATATAAATATTGATCTTGTGTCATAGTAACTACACACCCAGTGTTCAGCCCCTGTAGTGCCACTGTGTAGAATTTGCACGTGCTTTACGTCAGGTGAAACAGGTTGTATCGTATCTGGCATCTGTACCCGCCATGTTTCCTGAGGTACATATTCTGAAAATTTCCTTCCAAGCATTGAAAAATGATCTATATGATCATCATGTAACCAGTCACCTGATTCGATGATATTCATCAGCCTGTCATTCAAAATTGGTATTTCCAAACTATTCATGAGTATGAATTAGTTATAACTCTTTTATGCAAGTTCAGTTTAACGTCCTCTATCTCTATGTATTGTGCGTAAAGCAGCAATATACTGCGTAGAGCAGTAATGTGTTGTGCGCGAAGCGACAACTAATCTGGTTGCGTAAAGCAGCAGATTGTGGCGCAGAGCAGCCACAATATTATAAGGATAGCGCGTTGAGCGACTTTCCTCGAAATCTTAAGATTTCTAGAGATAGAGAACACCTCAACCTATCAAATCTATCTATCCTATCTATCCTAATATACCTAATTTATTGCAAATGCCCACCGACCTAGCTTATCTAATTCCTCACTAATACAGACGCACTTGTCACAATTTAGAACTTGTGGGTTTTCACTAACGCAATTCTAACTGAAAACTATTGAAACTACAACGATATTATTTAATCTGAATGTGCGCTCTGTGACCTCAGCTATGAGATGAGATCTATCATCGAACATGGGGACGATCGTAGAATAATGCCTCATGCTACCGGTGCGGCGAGCGGTACCCAATGAGAGCGCAGCTGTTCCGAACAATATGCTGTCATTGGCTACCGCTCACCGCTTTCAATTAGTCATGTTGGTCTATCAGATGAACTTTTTTTTCATCGATTTTGAAATAAATATTGAATTATATACAAATTTTTTTTCTCATTATCAATAGATTAAATGTTTTTTGTTTGGATATACCATTTCGGTGTTGCCACGCCGCGCAGTACCGCTGCCCCATTCGCGGCCGCCCCCCTATTTTTTATTTTTTATTCATTCTGACGGAGTGAACCGTGAAGTGACCTTCCTGGTCATCTAACCAACCAACTATGAAAACCATCATGAACTTATCAGCTGATTCAATATTTTATTTTTTCCCAATTAATGAATCCGTCAACAAATTTTTTTTACAATTCTTTCTGCCGCCTTTTCTTTTATTCCTTTACTTTCTTAACCTTTACTAGAATTTCATACCGTTTCGGATCCATATCAGTAGTTCAGTTATGGAGTGGAGGACACACCTGGAAATAAGGAGCCTATCTGGACCTGTACGCCATCGAACTATGAAGCAAAACACCTGTACGCTTGAAAATGCGTAGTAGTGGTCTTTTGAGCTGAAAACCATGAAGCGGAGAATCTGTACGGCGAAAAGTATGAAGCGAATGACCTGGACGTCAAGAACTATGGAGCGGACGACCCAGATAGCGAAAACCATGAAACGGGCAACCTGGACGACTGAAATTACAAAGCCGACGAGTTCTAATGATTATGTGCCAGCAAATAAAATACTTTTAATGTACTTGACGCGAGACTCTGCCGAGTCTTTTGATCTATCGAATTCCACCGATTCTATACCCCTTTTTTTCGCTGAAGCTAGTGGACAACCCAGTCCAAAAGTATACACAGCGCCCTACACGTATCTTGGTAACTATGGAGCGAACGATCTGGAAATCGAAAACTATGGATCGCACGACCTGGACGTTGGAGTCTGTAGAGCATCAGCTAATCGACGCACACCGAATGATTCTAAACCTATATTCTTATTATAGTATGAATTTTCATATTGTAAAATAGTACGTGAATTTATTTAATCGTGAATCATTTTTTTTATTAATAAAATCTTTCGTTTGTCACTTCAAGTTTCAATCTACCGCATTCCTTAAATCTTTCCACCACCCCTACCGCCGCTGCTGCCGCCGCGACCGCGACCTTTGTCCTGTCCCCGTCCCCGACCCCGACCGCTTCTTCTCTCGATCGGATTCGCCATCCGGGCGTACTGCATGATCATTCTGGTCGCCTGTCTTTCTCTCCTGGCGACAGCAGTGTAGTATTCCTTTTTTTGTTGTTTTTTTTTTGCACGCTGGGCATCTTTAATAGAATATGTCAAGTTGAATTAAAGTATGGTATCAACACAGTATAAGGAATAACCAGTAGCGTCAATAGCGTCGGTTCCTTTGATCTTTGTGAGGCCAATTTTCGTGACCTTGAAGCGAAGCCGCCATGTTTTGGACTAGTATATCCTGGCGCGAGTTTCAAATCGTTTCAAATCTCTTATGACTAGCACATGCTGATCCTCAGTCAACGCACGCTGTGCTGACGCGGTGAGCGGCCATATTGCACAAATCTGATGGTCCAAAACATGGCGACCATAGCAACTTCCGGTCACACGAAATATCGCTATTGACGCTACTGGTTATTCCTTATACTGTGGTATCAATAAAAAAAAGGCGTATATGATATGTGCGTTATTGAATCCCATCAGATATGTTGAATCAGAATGAATATCATCATATACCAACCGACGGATGCTGCCGCCACTTGCCCCGCCTGTCCTTCCCCCGCCTGACCTTCCACCGCCGGCCCTTCCCCCACCTGCTCTTCCTCTCTACGTATGTCCGGTATTGCTTATGGATGATATGAAAATTATATTATTGTAATGATATGTTATTTATTTTTGTCCGTCCTTTTAATGTATGAATGTTCTAAAGTTCAATCAAATTTCCAGCAGCCATAGTTGTAACTAATTTTGTTGAAATGAGTAGATCATAAATAATTATATGCATACCCTGTTGTGGGCCATCGATCGCCGATCTGTTGCTGGCTGGTGGGTCCAGCTGGAGACCAGCCAGACGCACCAGCTCAGCATTTGCTGGCCATTCAGCCATTTCCCCATCAAACTGTTAATTAATGACACACGTTAGCTTATCGTCGTAATATTTTCCACTGATTTATTGTATGTTTTGATAAATATTAATGAATAACTTACACTATCCGGTGTGTATCGTTCTGCTGCCATTTTTCTAATTATTACTAATGCTTTTTGTTTTCATCAATAGTAATTTGTTTCTTTATAACAAAATTTTACCTCAGATCTGCGACTTATCCCAGAGTTGAGTCAGAATTCAGGACAGCTGCGCTCTCGTTGGCTAATGCTCGCCAGATGACAATAAATGCAAATTGGATTATAAATCGCAGGAAATGCAGCATAGTAACCTTTATGAATTCATTGATATTTTTTTTTTTTTATTATATTTCGTATCTGAAATCAATCGTGTTCTATTGACTGTGCACCAGCAAATCTATCGAATTCCACCGATTCTATACCCCTTTTTCTACTGAAGCTAGTGGACAACCCAGTCCAAAAGTATACACAGCGTCCTACACGTATCTTGGTAATTATGGAGCGAACGATCTTGAAATCGAAAACTATGGACCGCACTACCTGGATGTTGGAGTCTGTAGAGCATCAGCACATCGTAAAATAAAACGTGAATTTATTCAAGCGATAATCATTTTTTTTATTAATATGATTATAATTGGGATTAATATTTTGCCACTTCAAGCTTCAATCTTTCCACTACCCCTACCGCCGCTGCTACCGCCGCGACCGCGTCCGCGCCCCTTATTTTTCGTTGCATTGTCTTCTTTTTTTCTTTCTGAGGCCTCTACGGCCTCCGCAGCTTCTACGAACACTTCGTCCCATTCATCATCTGTAATTTTTTCTTATCAAATTTTTTGTTGACGGAAAATGTTTTTTACAGACCATCCAGGTAAAGTTAGTGATAATGTGCATCGAATTTTTCGAGCAAATTTCAAAGTGTGCATATTTACTCTGTTTTCATAGTTATAAAACGCTCGGATGTGTGTTACCTTCGATTCCATATTTTTTGAACGTGTTATTGCCAACTTGATCCATCTGCAATGTCACCACATCATTTAATCATCTATCCGTTTTTCTAATTATTGATATATCACTTAAATAATTTCATTTGATCAACTTACTTTTTTTGGTGTTCGTTTGACAGTTGTATCTCTTGTTCAAATTTATATTGAAATGTTTTTCTTCAAAAATTGTTTTCAATTCACTTCTGTTCTTTGGCATGGCATTTTTTTTACAAATCTCGATTGGCAACTGTAAGATTCATACATCGATGTATTCTAATTCAATTAAAAACACATGATGAAATGAAAGTTTACTTGACAAACTTCAGCCAAGTCGGAACACCTTAACCAAAAAAAGTAAGTTTATTCAATGTAATTGTTCAAGTTATTCATCAATAATTTTTAAAACGGAACGATGATTAAATGATGTGGTAATATTGCAGATGGATCAATTGGAAATTAATTCGTTGTGAAAATATGAAATCGAAGGTAATACAAATTTGAACAATTTATAACTTTGAAAAACGAGTAAATATGCACGTATCAAATCTTGCAAAGAAATTTAAATGCACATGATCACTAACTTCAACTGTCCTGCGAATGAAGTTTGTCTAAAACATGTAATTTATCAAAAAATATTCACACACGATGAATAGGACGGAGCATTCTGCGAGGCTGCGGAGGTTGTTGGGTTGCAGAAAAACCAGCTGTGATAAAAGGAGAAGAAAGAAAAGGAAAAGCAGGAAAAAGAGGAGAAGGAGAAGAAGAAGAAAGAAAAGCAGGATGAGATCAAAGTAAAGGCGGAAAAAGGAAAAGAGAAAAGTCAGAGAACAGGGGCCAAAAAGAATTTAAAATAATATGAAGAGAAAGGAAAGTGGGATGATATGAAAGTATAGGTGAAGAAAGGAGACCAGAAAAATAAGAGAAGAGGAGGCAAAAGGAATTTAAAATAATACGTTCACGTATTAATTCATTGATTTAAAAAAAATTTGTAATATCATTTAATGCAACATCAAATCTGCTGTACAGGGTGGAACTAAATATTGTGTCACCGCTTCGCTAGGTGATTCTCCAGCTTGAGATCGGTAAAGATCTATCAATACTTGTAGCCGCAAAATTGACCTTGACCCTGAAATTCAAGCTCAAATTTTTTTACCGTCTGGAAAATTCTACTCGTCGAGAAAAACAAAAGTTTTTGAGAAACTAAACTGTTAAAAATTTACAAACTATTTTTCAATTCGTAATTCAGGTATTGCATGAGCTGATGCAATACCAACAATCGAACGGTCGATCTGCGTGGATTTTTTGAGCCAATAAAAAAATGGAGCATAGCAGGCATGCGTAGGTAGTGTTCCCTGACCAACGGTCAAGGCACCTATGCATCCCGTGCGTTCAGAGTCGGGCAACGGTTACTTTCATTGACTATTTTCAATAACAAATTACGGCCTAGCGATGGAAGGTTTTTTCACGATTATATCTTCTATTCCGTGCCTGTTCAGACAATATTTAGGAAAAGATAATTTATAAGATTTTTTTCGTCTTCGAGCCGTTTTTTCACCTGAAAGATCGCATTTTTCACCTATAGTTTCTCAGAAACTTTTGTTTTTCTCGACGAGTAGAATTTTTCCAGACAATAAAAAAATGTGACCTTGAATTTCAGGGTCAAGGTCAATTTTGCGGCTACAAGTATTGATAGATCTTTACCGATCTCGAGCTGGAGAATCACCTAGCGAAGCGGTGACACAACATTTAGTTGCACCCTGTACCTATAATTCTATTATTGTATTTTGTTCTCGAATGCAAAGAATGCAGTGTATGAAACACCCATGTCATGTTTTATAAAAGCAGCACGAGGAGATTTATACATGGATTTAAAATAATACGTTCACGCATTAATTCATTTAATAAAAATATTTTCTTAATATCATTTAATGCGGCATCAAATCTGCTGTACCATAATTTTATTATTGTATTTCGTTCTTGAATGCAAAGAATGCAGTGTATGGTACACCTAGGTAAATTTTTGGTTTAATAAGATCGTGCTACAATAACTATCAACAACAAATCGCTAGATACGCTTGAATCAGCTGATCGGCTGATGATAGGTTTCATGCTTGGTATTCGATGTCTGGATCATCCACTTCAGAATTCCATGTGTCTACGGACACCTAGGATTCATCAGTAGTTCAGTTACGGAGTGGAGGATAGATACTTGAAAATAGGGAGCGTATCAGGACCTGTACGCATTAAAGAAAGTTAATTAATTATGTTGATTTAATATGATATATGTCTCACGTAACCTTACATCATGTACTAGGCGCGAGACTCTGCCGAGTCTCTTGAAATTCAGCGTGTTGGCAAGTTTACGCCCATTATTTTCAAATTCAATGGGGTAAACATACGTGTTGCATTCTTTAGGTATCAGTTTATCAAATATTCCAACGAGGTAGGAATTCTGACGGCGCAACTGTCAGTATCTAGACGAAATGCTTGCATGTCTCTTGCAATCACTCAGTGGTGGAAGCCAATGAGAGCCCTTTTTCGTACCTCAGATCCACGACTTATCCCAGAGCTGAGTCAGAGTTCGAGACAGCTGTGCTCTTGTTGGCTAATGCTCGCCAGAAATAAGTCAAACGCGCCAATCATTCTCATCGAAAATCAACTATCCCATCTATCCAATTCATAGGAATGGTTTTGGAAATATACGACGAAAATTCTGTCATTCTGATGATCAATAAACGGGCTCATGCATGTATAACTATCATCAGATCTCATTTTTCAGACCATCAATATCATTTTTAAAAAACCCAAATGAAAGCTTTACTGCAAATCATATTGTAAAAATGCGTCCCAATTTTGCGATATGCTCATGATTTTGGAGATAATTAATAAAACAATAAGCCCTACAGTGCTTTTCAGCTCCCCTTGCAGTAAATAGTCTCGGTGTCGTCTCGTACTTTTAATGTACTAGGCGCGAGACTCTACCGAGTCTCTTGATACGATCCAGTAGTGCCTCATCAGTATTGATATGCTCCATCATTATCTCGGAGAACTCCATCCGCTGCAGATGATCGCGTTCAAGGAGTTCTTGGTGCTCCTGGAATTTATAGGGCCTGAAGTTTTGGGCCTTCAGGACCCTCCAAACGGTCATTTTTACCAAGCCCAATTCTTGTGCGATTTTCCTGCACGACGCATTCATGCCTTCCTCTACCACCAGGCAAATATCCAAAACTGTATCCTCGCTCAACCGTTTCCGGGAATATTGTAGTTTTTTCAGCGACGGGTCAATGACGCCCGTCTGCATGAATTTGTCTACAGTATTTTCGATCGTCGTCTTAAATGGTATCGGCCGATCGGCGTGCTCGGCGGCGAAATTATCGCGAATACGCCTATAACTGACGCCGGTTATCCACGCCACTTTCCATTCGATTCTCTCCGCGACCGAGTAAATGATATTGGGCATGTCGGAAAGTTTGTAACTTATTATAAATATAACTCAAAAACCAACGGGTTCTCCCAGCCCACACACACCCCACAAAAAAGTTTATCGAACTTAAGGTACACTTATGCTATGATATGAGCTGCCTCAACTGCACTAAAAAGTGTTCTTTTAAAATCTACGATAAATGATAATGCCTAAAAAATAACTTAATCGCACTTCAAGTGTCTTAAATCCTCAAAAATACTTGACTGCACGTAAGTGTCCCGTCTAAAAAATCCTCACACCTCAACCTAAGTTCTCTAATTATCGAATAAACTCTAAAATTCTCACAAAAAATCCTCTTAATCACTGTTTCTACCTCAAAGTTATCAAACCACCTCACAAACTCGGAAAAACCTCAAAATCGCCAAAAATACTTAAAAATCGTCACTGAAGCACCATCTACTACGCACAATCTCCTTAATAAAGTAGAATTGAAAATTTGCACGAGGTGATAGGAAAAGGGGAGGGACCAATCAGGTTTGAATTCCATTTCGCGCTTTCGGTGGGATAACGCAGAGTTGCGTTCACAAACCCCACCCGAGTGTACCCGTGCCATCTCGAAGTATTCAGATATCCTACCTCGAAATCACCCGGTTGTACTTGGGTAGAGTTTTAGAGCGCAACCAGGGCCGAATTCGGCCGTTTTGAGATCGATTGGACTGTTCGACCGAAGCGCAAAGTTATCAACTGGATCGAGGGTATCGAGCATCATTGAAACAACCGCGGAAAAAACCGAGGACGATTTTCGGTCCCAAAGTTGCATTCAGATTTCCCGACGAAATCATGTGAACGTAGAAGCTTTGGACGATAAGGATTCGCATACCGCGGAGTGACTGACAAAAAAGTAATGCTATGATTTGTTAAGAAACTAACCTGTGTTCAAAGAGGTCTACAATACTTAATTCTCTCAGACTTATAAAATCAAAATTTTAGGGCACTCTAGCCTTACGAAATAGAGCTGAAGAGTCCGTTCATAGCTCCTGAGCTTACATAGTACGATCAACTTAGTCATCAGACAATTTCCAGTTAATAGTAGTAATCTTGAAGAGAGCCACATGATGATTTTGTTTGTAAAATCAGTAGAGCACGAGCTTCCACAGGTGAACGTCACACTGATAGAATACCGGAGATGTGAAATTTGAAATCATATAATATTATTGTTTTGAAGCAACGACCATGGAGATAGCAATGATGCACACCAGAAATTCTGGCGTACATTGTCAAAGTGAGGGAAATGTCACATTGTTTTATCATGGTCTTCTACCTAGGTCTACTTTGAGACATTGGAATCTCTTAACGAATAAGTACTGAAGGACAAGAAACTGCTAATCTATCATTAACTTTAGAAGGAGCCTCTCCGCACCTGAAATAAACTGCTACTCTAGAATTCTCAACCGCCAATCCTAAGTTGACTTGTGGAATTCTCTTAAATTGGATCCCACACTGGTACTTGGACTCTAAAGAACTCTGCTGCTCACCTTTGACAAACTTTGGAACAATATCTCACAACTTGAAATCTTTGGAAGAACTTGAGGTACGAAAACTTACACTGCTTCTTTCACTCAAAGATTTTAAAGATACTCTCCGTCTTTGAAATAATGAAACTGCTACTCTGAAGTCCTCAATTGCCAATCCCAATCAATTTTCAGAATATCTTTTGAAAAAAAAAAAAAAGAAACTGAGAATAGCGCAACCGCAACTGTTCTGAAAATATGAGGACTCCGAAAATATTACATCAGACTCGGGAATTTTAAACTGGAAGAAACTCTCGAAAATTGGGATTCAAAGATCTTGTCACGATTCTTCAAAGTCTAGAAAAAATACAAAGCTTCGAAAGCCTCAAGTGCAATCTTTCAGAAAGCTTATAAGGAATTTTCTCCAAGTTGTGGATCGAAAAGTCGCAGCTGCTTTGTGTATTTCAGTATTGAATTCCGTCTAATAGGCGTGTCGACAGTATGACATTATCAAAGATTTAATGACTTTAGAGGAAAATACACATTCAAAGGATTTAAAAAACTGATTTAGTTTTATTTAAAAAATTGAGATTAATAAGATTTTTAATAAAATAAAAGAGTAAAATACTGCAATCGGCCATTTTGATTGAAACACCAATCACAACGCATGACGTCATACTTATGTAAGCTTCACTGTGTTTTGATTACCTTACATACTGATTGCGCGTTACGATTGATATATATTTCTTTTTGTGATTTATCGACTTTACAACACGAATCTATCTATAACAATGGAACCAGGCTTTGTTAAGGCAAACAGTGCAAATTTGCCCAGAATCGATTTATTGATGTTGGGCGAGTTCCTTGCAACAAATAAAGAATTTTGCTCTTCCGAATTTAGAAACGTGAAAACCTCTTTGTAAGTATATTTTATTTGTATTTATCTTTAACACTATATACAATGCAACGAAAATGTCAAGATTACTACCCCAGGCGGGTTATTCCCGGGATCTTGTTCGGCACTTCGGCTTGACCTGGGTAAAATTCCTAATTTCTCAAATTCACAGAACTAACCAAAATAGTGTTGGGCGCCAGATATCAGAAAAACTCAAAACTCAAAATACTCAAATTCTCACAAATCTTAAAATACAAAATCTAACACACACACAACATGGTTTACCCAGGTCCGGCGGGTATAGCTGGCTAGGCTCAGGCAAACAGCAATAATCGGTAGAGGGGCGGAAGGTTCGGTAGCAACAGTTAAATAAAACCAACAAAACGGGAGATACGGTAGCAAATCATATATAATATATTTCGGGAGCCAACGGCAGATCACAATTACATATTTGTGCGGTAGAAGTCACACAGCGAAAGAAAGGTGGTTATAAAATTTACAAAGCATCTTGCGAGAGATGACGATAGGCGAAAGAGTGGCAATGACACGGATTTAGACTAATCTGTCACCTAGGACAGTACGAGAGGTAAATGATAAATAGTATCACGACTGTCGATACGATGTCTCACGAGAGATAACTGTTACCGACACCAAATAATGACTCCGATAGAAATGCTACAAACTTATTAGGGCGACAGTTTTACGCGGGCGCTAACCGCGGCTATTCCACGTCATACTATTTTCAATATCGTAGTTCAAAAACGGAGCTTGATCAGATCACATCAGTAGCCACAAAAGAAATAGCCAACAAGGGCTCACAAAGTAGAAGCGAAAGGAAATTACAAAATATGACATACCAAATAGCACAGCGAGAGCAAAATATCAAAGTTTAACAGATCAAATAATAGCGAGAGAAACTAAATGCCACGTAAATTAATAACAATAAATCATACTATTCTAAATCATAATTGAAGCGCAAACAAAATCATATTTTCTCAAAAGCCAATTCACCAACAACCTCCAAGGATATTTCTCTTAATGCTAGTGACCGCTCGCGGGAGCTAAATCCTCGCGAGAGGTTTCCAAAATGGCAGAAGGCCGTACTCAAATTCAAAACGTAACGTACTTGTCCAGTCACGAGGCCGCTACTCAAATAACCAAAATTACTTACGAAGAATACCAAATCATCAAAACGTGCTAGCCACGGCCGCTCTAGAGCCAAATTCCGGGCTGCACCCACAAAATCCAAAAACGTACAAAATATTATCTAAAAGCGGTGACTTCGTGACTTTACTGAAAAAGGGCTGAACACCTTACCTGGCTGCTGCGGCTAATCCAACAGGCCACGAATAAATCCAAACTAGTACACTTTATAACAAATGGAAAGTCCTCACGAGAGGGTAAACTATTAAATATTCTCCAGGGAGATACAGAATTTAAACATTATACTAGATCTTAAGGATCTTCAACGAAAGAGAAAGAGATAAACGAGAGCTAAGATTTAAGCGGCCATCAACGATAGCGGTAGGACGTAGAATAGACAGAGGCAAAGGTCTTCTTCTTCGACGATCCTCTTCTTACTTCCTCCTGATTGGCGATACTTCCCCTCCTAATGAGGCCATCCTATCGGCGATAGTAGTTCCGTAGATCACTGACCTCATAGGTTTAGGGCGCTCACGTGATATCTGATTGCGGATCTAACTCTCAGGTGTCGCCCCTCTGACGTCACGATGCTGGTGCTCCTTGCCTTGCTCCTCGCTCCCATCCTTGCTCGTCCAGCCGGCTGCCCACCTTCAGGCACCATCCAGCGGAGACCTCATTGCTCGGTTGGAGTCTTCATCGGAAGAACGCCGGTACCTCATCGACCCAAATTCGTATCTTCACGATAAAATACAGAGCCGTAGGTCCATGCAGGCCTACGCAGCTCTGTGCACCCTCGGCAGGAACATCCATCGGGAGATCTAGAATGCTCCCGAGACGATAACAGCTTCCGGAACGGCAGATAGTAAAATGGTCCAGCTCAAGTCCGGTAAGTCACGGGACGGGAGGTGACGCTACTCAATTCACGCCACCTTATACGCCTGCTCCCGTGACATCCATGGCGTTGTCGAGAGTCTTCTTTGCGTCAGCCTGGCGGGAGGATCTGGAATGCGAAAGGAGTGTCGCACCCTCGTCCCTGTACGCCGCTCAGGGGACTGTTGGTAGCAAGGCGATAGATGTTTCGATGCTAGCCCTCGGTAGTTCGCGAGGCTACTTTCGGGATGCACATCGGTAGTGGTGCAGTGGTTCTTGTGACCGTCAGGGTTTGAACCGTTGAATAGACCGCATCAGAGTTGTGACGTTCGGTAGGTCTTCCAAATCCTCAGTCGTATCGTCAGTCAGGGCACATGCGAGAGATGTTAAAAAGAATTAGCCTACTACAAACTTATCGCTACTACTAATCCTTGGAGTTGGTCGGTTTTGGCGGCATTTATGGCATTTTGTTTCTCTAGGTGGTAAAATAAAGCCTTGTAACGCGGGATTCTAAAATACCACGTTACAACAAATATGACTAAGTAGCAATCAGACTCGTTTTGAACTCGTAAAATTTTTGACTTCTAAATAAGTCTACATTCAAAAATAAACATGTTCGATTTGACAGTATGTATGTATTTGTTCTAATTAATTTCTATTATTTCAGGTCTTCAAGACCTTCATATGGAGATGATGCAATTAGTTATGTGCAACTAAAACGGGAAGGAAACATTTGCACAGTCAAATGCAAGATTTGCCCCGAGCATAAAGTCCATGCAAAACTATATGCTGTTACATTGATAGTTGATGAAGATGAAGAAAAGGTAACATCAATTGAATGTCATGATTGTGTTGCTGCCCAGGGTGGGTGCAAACATGCCATAGCACTACTTATGTGGGTCTATAGACGAAGTGAAGAACCTTCATGCACAGAAGTCCAATGCTACTGGCAGAAATCAAAGCTGTCAAGAGTTGGCACTACCTTGAAATTTATATCTGCCAAAGATTTATCTAAAGGTAGTCCTATGTTGCCTTCTAACTACTCAGTCCTTGAAAAATTTTTAGAGGAAGGAAAAAAGAGAAATCTTGGTAACTGCGAGCTACTAAAGTACCAATATGATTATAATAGTGATGAATTATTTAGTGTCTCAATGCACCAACTGGTCTTTAAATATAAAACAGAATGTTGTGACTTATTTTTAAGTAAAGTCAATTTGACAGTTGACCTTATTAATAAAATTGAAGCTGAAACCAGGGACCAGTTCAAAAATAACCTTTGGTACGAACTCAGGTATGGCAGAGTAACAGCTTCTAAAGCTTATGAAGTGAGTCGGTGCCAGACCAATGATGGGACTCTGATTTCTATTATCATGGGGGGTAAGATACCAGATACACCAGCCATGAAACGGGGTAGATATTTAGAAAATGAGGTAAGAGAAATTGTTAGCAAGAAACTAGGGAAAAATATCAAGAATTGTGGTCTCTTCATTTCTCAAAAATACCCAATGCTAGCAGGTTCTCCTGATGGGTTATGTCAAGATAGCATTGTGGAGATAAAATGCCCTATAAGCAATAAAACTTATGTAAATTATATAAAAAATGGAAAACCCAGCAAGAAATGCTTTGCCCAAATACAAATGCAAATGTACCTAAGTGGACTAAAAAAATGTTACTTTTGTGTTGCAGATCCCAATTTTTCCATTAATAAAAATGTAGAAATTATATGCATAAACTTAGATGATGAATATTTGTCAAGTTTACTTGAAAGTATTATAAAATTTTGGAAATCTCATGTATATCCATTGTTATACAAAAGTGTAGAATAGGAAATAAAAATGCAGAAATTTGATCATTGTTTTATTTAATAAGAGAATCTTGTATATTAATTAAACCACAGGCTATAGTTATTACATCATCCAGAACTTTAACCAAACTTAAGTTAAGACATGCATGTGGTTTTAACATGTTGAATTCACGTAATCGACGTATTACCCGCTCAACATGAATACGTAAGCTAGCTATTTGTTTAGTTTCTTTGGCTTCAGCTTTTGTTAACTTGGCTCCAGATACAACACTTGGCGGCCGTACTAATAGCACACCCATTTTACGTAAATACACTTCCACATGTTTAAATCCTCTATCTGCCATAACGCGCATATTAGGTTGCAAACATTTTGAGAAATCTGAAGTTTCCACAATGCATGTGTCTGTTATTCGGCCTCCATAACCATATGAAATATAATTGATTAAACCATTAGGGGTACAAGATATGAGGTACTTAATTGTGTTGGCTTTCTTGTAATCAGACCAGGAAAGAGCTTGATTTATGGCCTTCGAAGGCTTTTGTACTTCGATTTCCAAACAATCTATTATACAACTCACCTTATGATATTTATGCCTAAAAGCCATAGGTAACATCTTTTTTATCAACTCCTCATCTAGTGATACAATAAAAGGACGCATTACACTTGCTATAAGAGGTACATTTTTAAAGAAAATTTTGCTTGGATAAGATCTATCAATGCCGAAGTCATCAGCAAGTTCACGGAATGAATTGTTTAACCTAATTTTTTTTAGACAGAGTAAAATATGGTTAAACGGTATGCCTGTCTGTTCTTGAATAAAGTTAACTAAATAATAACAATTTAAAGGAATGCCAATATAAGAACGGGGGCTCTTTTTAATTTTCTTCAAAGTGCACTCAAAAGCGTTGAAATCTTCTCTCCTTTTGTCATCCTCTAGCATCTCGCTACAGTCAGATGTAAACTCCATTTGAACAGATTTTATGGATGATGACGGCTCATCAGAGGGAGTGTAAGAAGTATCACTGTCTGATCGTTCTATTTGTTTGACTATTTTACTCAAAACATTTGTACTTCGTCTTGATGGGTTATTATTAACATCATGCTTGATTTTGAATGGTGATGTAGAAACAGAATGTAGATACGGCTTCAAGGGTGATGTCATCTGATCTACCAAATTAACTTTTGTTTGGTTAGCTTTACTTCTAAATGTTTTACATATGTGTACTTGAATTGCTTTATGTAACATTGTTGGTGGTAATTGGGGAACTTCTTCAACAATCTGCTGAACTGTCAAACAAATGTTTTGTTATTGAAGTGCAATGTTATGATTATGAACAGAAATAGAAAATTACAAGGTTACAAAAAAATCTATGTATTTTTTTAGCCAGTATCACAGAATGAATCTCAAACATAGATCATTTCTTGAGATTTGTACAAAGGGATGCCGCTTGTTTAAGTATTAAAAACCTCTTTATTACTGAACTAGAACAAAAAACAATAGCATCTGTATATCAGAAAATATGTATGTCTTTTTGATCGCAATTAATGGAGAAGTAAAAATTATATTTTCTTTATGTTGTTTTGCGATGAGTCCTAAGTGCAGTAAAAAACCCATACAGTCTATACTAAAACACCGCTATATAAGATAATCTGTAATACGGGCCTAAGTACACCAACAATGTATGCAATAATACTGAATTAACATTCTAATAAATAAGTTAGTAAACTATACCTGAACTACAAGATGCAATTTCTTTTGAACTTGATGGCTCTTCAACTATAGTACTTTCTTCAAATTGCTTTTCACACTCTCCAAGAATCATCATCCTTCGTTTTTTAACTATATAGGGTCGCTCCGTTGTGTTAGATGTGTGTGTTTTCCTGCCTGGTTGGCAAGTAAATTTTGTGGGCATACATCCTGGTTTCATACGTACTTGCGATACCGACCCCATCACATGGTATTCCATAAAATTTTCCATGTCATTTGGCAACTGAAAAATGCAAAGTTAACAATTAAAATTGATAATAAGAATGATAACCAAGACTAACACAAACATAACCTCAATAAATGACTAGTTATTCCATAGCCTCTACTTTCAACTATTTCACGTCAAACAAACATTATAATAAGTTAAAAATCTATGAATACATGATAACATACTCACATCAAAGTGATCTTCACAGAAATAAAGTGGCGAATTTGTCTTTACATCGTTCGGGTTTCGCCGTGCAAGCTTTAACCATTTATCTCTTATCATTTTCTTGTATGGGACATGTACAAACACCTTGTTAAGTGTCGTTATTGATGTATTTTTGCACTGAGGCACTGCACACCACTTATAAACTTTAGAATTCATTTTTAACACAAAAAATACGCAGTGTTTGTTTACTTTGCTGTCTAGCTGCGCGTAAACAAATTTGACGTTTACGTAAGTATGACGTCACACACGACGCCATGACACGGCGAGCTGTTTTCACGCAATATTTAAAAATGATTATAAAAATGGCTTTAAATTTCCAAAATCTTAAGTTTATTACCAAAATGAAGGTTTTGTTGTAAACAGTAGATGGTTATCTGCATTACGGAAGAGGATTTCAAAATCTTTCGCCTTGCCTATTCTAGTGGAGCACCTTTGAGTCTGGAAATCAGAACTGCTCAGACTGCAGCTGCCGTGAACTCTGCATTTGAAACTTCTTAATAGTTTGGGAATTGATCAGGTGATGCTCAAAGTAAATCACCTCATATTCTTCACCTCAAGTGTAATTATGATGTATTTGTTTTCCAGATTGGCTGCTCCGACTATTTTGTTGTTAATCTTGAGATATTTCAAGAAGGATTGCAATTGACTTCGAGACTTGAACGTGATTGCCGCTCCAAAGAACTCAAACGCTCACCATCGACCAACATCCCTCACCAACACTGAATCACGACGTCATTTGCGTCTTGCAAATTCAAAAGATCTCCTTCCATATTTGTCAAACCTTGTTCACTGGTTCCAGAAGCTGTCATCCAATGTTCGGAAAGACATTCATCTTTGAAGAGCAAATTATTTTGCAGCGGTATGAATACTATTTATTTAATGTTCTTGAAAATATATTTTTACGAGTTATCGCGACAAAAGATGCAATTTTTCGAATAATATTGTTCCGTAATTTCTTCAGGTTCGTTCTACGAATACCGTTTTCGGTTTGGATTTGGTCCTCTTCCAGGTAACTCCTTGTCAGACCCGTTGCCAAGTTCCGAAAAGTCATCAGAATCACTGGTTCTTGGTGGAGTACTGCATTAATGTTCTGAGACGTACAAAACATCTCATGTATTGGTTCGAGCCCAATACAGCCAAAGCGGATTATCACGGACTTTCTAGCGCGAACACGCACACGAACGAAACCGAGAATCCGCATAGTAAAGTAAATCCAAATTGATAAATTAAGAACTATTGAAAGGAAATTAGAAAAACTAGCTAGTATAATATCTAGAATGATAACTTCTCCGGGCATAAACAAAAAACCAAAAAGGTGCATCAATATTTAAGCACTTTTGGACACCATAGAAGTTCATGGAACAATTTGTTTATAACAAATTGCCCAAAGTAGAAAAACTAAAGGCGTGGAGACCTACAGGAACTAGAATAAGGAATAATTTAATTACAAACAAATGTTCTCATATAAAAATTACCAAAAATGGACACCAAAGAAGGTGATGGAACGTTAAGGATTAACTGCCGAAACCGTATAAAAGGGCGCCCACGCAGCGCTCGGAAGCTCATTCCAGGCATAGCCTGAGAAGAAGTGACAACCTCAGAGAGAAATTATATAGAAAACTGCTCTTAATTATCATCCAGTATCAAACATTCTAAACGCTAAAAGCTAAACGTCGCAAAGACTGAAAAACCAAAACTTGATTTAATTTGAGATATTTACCATTATTATTTTCACTGCGGCATTGAAGCCAGATATTTTATTTTTGAGAAAACCATTATTAAAACAATTTTCTTTTGTTTGAGGAATTACCCTTTGGTACTCAAACGGCCAACGAGCCACTACTAGTCAAAACCCGATCATTTTTCCAGTGTACAAAAATCATCGAACATTACATTAAAAAAGTAAAACGTTATATTGTTAAATTCGCCGAGTAAAGATATTTTTGTGGAAACCAATTTCAACCCGATACCTCCCAGCCCGAATTCTGGTCGTTTAATATTTGGTCCATTGCGGTCCCAAATAATTACTCAATCGTTTTCAACCTCCCATCCCGAATTCTGGTCGTTTAATATTTGGTCCATTGCGGTTCCAAACAATTACTCAATCGTTTTCAGCCTCCCATCTGAGATTCTGGGCGCACAATTCTAAAACCAATACCCAGCCACAGCCAACCCCGAACCTTGAAGAATTCTGGTCGCTTAATATTTGGTCCATTGCGGTTCCAAAATCATTATTCGATCGCTTTCTGCATCCTCCTTGGAATTCTGGTTGCTTAACGCTCAGTCCACTGAGGTTCTGAGTGGTTATTCAATCGCTTTCTGCACCCCAGGATTCTGGTCGCTTAATATTTGGTCCATTGCGGTTCCAAAACCATTATTCGATCGTTTTCTGCATCCTCCCTGGAATTCTGGTTGCTTAACGCTCAGTCCATTGCGGTTCTGAGTGGTTATTCAATCGCTTTCTGCACCCCAGGATTCTGGTCGCTTAATATTTGGTCCATTGCGGTTCCAAAACCATTATTCGATCGTTTTCTGCATCCTCCCTGGAATTCTGGTTGCTTAACGCTCAGTCCACTGCGGTTCTGAGTGGTTATTCAATCGCTTTCTGCATCCTCCCTGGAATTCTGGTTGCTTAACGCTCAGTCCACTGCGGTTCTGAGTGGTTATTCAATCGCTTTCTGCATCCTCCCTGGAATTCTGGTCGCTTAATATTTGGTCCATTGCGGTTCCAAAATCATTATTCGATCGCTTTCTGCCTCCTCCTCCCGGGATTCTGGAAGTCTAGCGCCTATTCCACTGCGGTTATAGGTGGCTATTCCGCCGTTTCCTCCGCCCCGAAAAATCACCGCCCCAGAAAATCAACGCCCCAAATTCCTCCCCAAGAGATATCCACGAACTGTCAAACCTGGACGTGAAAATAACCAATCCTGGCACAACAGCTGTGACACAGTCACCCACATACGACATCACCTGGGCCGAATCGGCTAAAGGAGGAGAAAATAATAGAAAGAACCTCTAACAAGGTGAATCAAATAAACACGGCCGCTACGGGAGACACTCCCGGGAGTCGGCACAAGTAGCGACCCTCCTTACCAACAAACCGGGGGAAAACGGGACGTTACAGTTCATCTTCACAAATGCGATGCGAGGGAAGTAGCAGTGGTTTCATCGACGATTCTTTTCATTCATTTTTGACAATCTGTATTATTTTGTTTCAGATATTGAAATCAGGTTACCAAGTTGAAACATACAATGGAATGTTGTGGTTTTTTTTATAACGCCATCATTGATTCATCATTTGCACGAGTCTTCAAATTCAACAAAGCCGGAGTTGCATCATATTTTCGTTACCAGTGCTGGTAGTTCATTGAAATTATCAGACTTGTTTATTTAATAAAATTGATGAGAGTTATTGATTTATTGAAATTCATGATCACACAATAAAACAGATCTTTGGTACCCTGGTCAGATATTCTTGTGATTGATGCTGATTGATATACTCCGCTTTCTTTTCGCGCTTTCACGTGGATAGAAATGAAAATAATACCTGTTAGAATCCGTATCATCCTGATGCAAACTCATCTTCACCCGAATTTTAGTAGAATAATTTTTAACACTTACCTGCTCCGATTTCCTTGATGGTATTCTTCACGGTACGCTTCGAGGTATTTTTCGCGCTAATCACATTTTACAGTGTATCGAATTATCAATTACGAATTTTTGGACCAGCGTCGAATTATTTCCGCATTTAAATAGTTCTAGTGGTTCGAAATTGTTAATAATTTCGAATTGACCTTTTCGATGAAATCCAACGATTGCGACGCTCCGGTTATCTGTCTCGTGGCTTGAAGAGCGAATGCAAATGCTCCGCGAGGGGGCAGCAGCTACCTGAGGGGCCCTCGCCGAGCACCAAATTTTTAGATTTTTGTGCATGTTCCTGACTGCTGACGTCAGCAGAGGTTCACGCACGTAAACATTCTGTGCATTGAGTAGGTGCAAGAACAGTTGCCGCTAGTCGGGCGGATGGAGTGGCCAGTTTCCAATGTTACTCTCGGTATATACGGTATTTACACGATATGTCTCTGGTATAAACGGTTACCGCGTCACACGGTATTTATACCATAGACATACCGTGTAAATACCGTATATTTACTATATATTACCGTACGTATACCGTATTCATACCGTATCATACCGTATATACCGTGTGTCCGCGAGCTTACGCCGCAGTAACTCCAGTTGCCTGCCACCAATTCGGTCACGCAGAGCTGACGGGTTCAGCAGAGGAGGTAAGGCAGAGCTGCCCGTTGGCAACTAACTCCGTTAGAACGTTCAAATCAATCAGCGTTGATAGTCGAGTTGGAGATTTGAGGTTGCATTAGGTTAATGCGACACTTCTACCAAATAAATAAATCGACCATGAATATTTGTGAAAGGTTAAAAATTCGGTAATTTACAATATTTTGGTTAACTGACGTTGATGGAAAGTAATCCGAAGTGGAGTTAGTAAATCGTTGGAAGCTGTAAGCGGATACACATAGTCAGCAGGTAGGTGACAACATCTATCACACATCGAATTTTATTGGCTTACTGTACGAAGTCCTTTGAAGGAATTTATGGAATAGCTCTGCATGTCAATTAAGTGCCAATAAAATAGAATCTACAATATTACTTACTTGACAAGGGAGCTATTTTATTAATTCATTCAAAGTATTTCGTAGAATGAGCCAATAAAATTCAATGTGCAATAGTTGTTGTCACCTACCTGCTGATTATGTGTATCCGCTCACTGCTTCCAACGATCTACTAACTGCACTTCTGATTACTTTCCATCAACGTCAGTTATCCAAAATATTGTAAATTCCCCAATTTTCAACCTTTAACAAATATCCATGATCGATTTATTTGTTTGGTAGAAGTGTAGGTAAAAAGTCATCAAATCTCATTCATCACACACCGAAAAAGCGCGCGGTACCGAATCCTTCAAAGCCCTCCACAGCCGTTAGGATGAGTTTCCGACCATGAGTATGTTACCCCAAAATGCTTGTCTAGGCGGCCCCTACATACCCCAGAAGTTTGGCCAAAGTTAACATAAACACCCTGTATATACCGTGTAACCACCGTATAACTACCGTATAACCACCGTATGAAAAGCATAAATTTCCAGATCGTCTCGACGTACTCCTATACCGTATATACACGGTATATATGAGGCATTCCACGCCAACTCGACCACTTCCGAACCCGACCCCTTTCGATTTTTCTGAAATATTTTTATTGTTTTCTACCCTATGTTACGGTCAGGAAATGATCTTTGCCACCGTTATTATTTTTGGTTCGTTTCTCGTTTTACGCAACTAAATGCAACTGTGGAAAAGGATTTCTATTGACGGAGGTGATTGAAAGTTCATAGATAAATGTTATATGAGTATTGTTTATTTGCCAAGCTCGGGGAGGCTTATAGGCGTAATCAGACGTTGAGAGTCTTGAAGAGAAATAATTATTGACCAGGCTCGAGGAGGCTTATGGGTGTGTTGAGAATAATTATAAGATGACCGATCCAGGATTTCGGCGTGCGACTAAAGAACTATGTCCTGGAAGACCGTAGAGTTTGGTACTGAGTTCGGAAGTGATTTTGATGTGGAAATTAGGAATAAGGTAAACTCGGTTTATTAAAAGAAGGGGTAGGTAAAGTGGGAGGCCACGTGCCGCTGACTTGGTAGATTTGCACTTGCACGTTGTGCTGATGCGTGGCCGAACCAGGCCGGATGCAGGTTGAAATAGGAAGACAGGATGAAAGATATTAGGTTGCGTCTAGGCGAGTTACTGCTAATAATTGTTAGGAATTGGGAATTGATATAATGGATGAGGCCGAGACGTTTGGCCCGAGGTCCGGACGTAACACCTACTGAAGACATTTTTGAGAATTTTTTGAAATTTTTTCACCCAACCCAAAAAAAGGTCAAAAAATGCCAATTTTTTTTCAAATAGCGTAAACTTCTTCAAAAATGGACTGATCAGAATGTTTTTTGTTCAATTTTTTTGTTTTTGAATGTACTTCTTTACAAAAAATATTACAACCTTATTCAAGCTCGGATTCAACTTTTTTTCTCAGATTTTTGGAAAAAATCGAAAATTTCTCGATAATTACCATTTTTAATATATTTTTTTTTTTTTTATATCAAACTTTGACATTTCCTCTAAATTCTCTGAAATTTTCAGAGTGGCGTTTTTTTTTTCTATAAATTATGTATTTTAACCGATAGTTCCAATTACATACGGATTTTTCCGTATGTGTCGAAAATTTTTAAATGAGAAGAAAAAATGGAAAAAAAAAATCTTCACTCTGAAAATTTCAGAGAATTTAGAGAAGATGTAAAAGTTTAATGAAGGAAAAAAAAAAAAATATATCAAAACTGGTAATCATCGAGAAATTTTCGATTTTTTCCAAAAATCTGAAAAAAAAAGTTGAAGCCGAGTTTGAATAATTTTTTTATATTTTTTGTAGAAAAGTACATTCAAAAACAAAAAAATGGAAAAAAAACGTCCCGATTAGTCCATTTTTGAGGAAGTTATCGCTATTTGAAAAAAAAATTGGCGTTTTCGAACTTTTTTTGCGTTAAGTGAAAAAATTTGAAAAAATTCTCAAAAACGTCTTTAGTAAGATAGAAAAAAATAAAAAAGTTTCAGGAAAATCGAAAGGGGTTGGGTTCGGAAGTGGTCGAGTTGGCGTGGAATGCCCCATATGTTTACCGTATAACGACGCATCATCTCCCACAGCGGTGTATATGTAGCGGATGTGAGATGATCGGGTTTGGTTTGATAAAGGCACCATATAAAATATCCACCATATAAAAGGTTGTTCCTTTATTTCGGAGAGTTACTCGAGTATTGTGTGCGATGCGTACGTTACAGTTTTCTATTTAAGTGGGGGTGATCGACCTGACAACAAATATCGATCAGTATCGATAATCGCAGATGTACCACAGTACTTCCCTTTTGGGAAAAGAATAATTTACATTAAATTGAAAAAATAAATCCGTACAGTGTTCAATAATTAATGGCTATTTACAATTTTACACAAAAAAAAAACCCGAAACTACGTCCTGCTGGTTGACGGTTGTGGAGTAATCGGTCCTCGGTCATCGCCTGTAGCTGCGTAGACAGGTTTAAGTCGGTCGACAGAGATCGCCGTTGGTGCGCGCTTGTAATCGACAACAAAGTGTTTGTCGTGGCGCGAGATGACTCGGTATGGACCCTCGTATGGTGAAGAGAAAGACTGCTTCACCCGGTCGTCTCTAACCAGCACGTGAAAGCAATTGTTGAGGTTTCTGAAACAAAAAACAGAACGTTTCCCGTGTCGTGACGTATCGGTGGGGGTTAAATTATGAAAATGGTTTCTCAGACAAACGAGTAGTTCACCCGTACTCTGTTTTGCCCGTCAAGAATTCGCCCGGTAGGCGCAGTGGTTCGCCGTAGACGAGTTCGGCAGGCGTCGTAGCCATGTCTTCTTTCCAAGCAGAGCGAAGACCCAAAAGAACAGTTGGTAGGGCGTCGTACCAGGTCTCATTGTGGCACAGCAATGCTGACTTGAGTTGTCGGTGCAACCTCTCAACGAGTCTATTAGATTGAGGATGATACGGTGTTGTTCTCAGGTGTTGAATCCCGAAGAACTCAGAGAGTGTTCTGAAGAGGGCAGATTCGAACTGACCACCTTGATCAGAGGTGATTCTGCGTGGTACGCCGTATCTTGCTATCCAGTGGCTGAGTAGGGCTCTTGCGACAGTTTCACTGTTTCCGTTCTCGAGCGGAACTGCTTCGGGGAAACGCGTGAAGCGATCGACGATCGTGAGGCACCAGTTGTGTCCTTTTGACATTGGTAAGGATACCAGGTCGATGTGAATGTGCTCGAATCTTGCGGTCGGCAATTGAAAACGCATTATTGGCGATGAAACGTGTCGTTGGACTTTGTTCCTCTGACATTGGAGGCATGATTTGGCCCACTCTCTGCAGTCTTTGTCGATTGAAGGTCAGACGTACCGTTTCGCGACTATCTTAACAGATGCTCGTGTTCCAGGGTGAGCAAGTGAGTGCAAGGTTTCGAAAATCCTTTTGCGAAGCAGTGCTGGTACGTACGGGCGTGCTGTACCCGATGAAACATCGTAGTGAAGCACAGGTCCATGGTCTTCTGGTTGGATTCTCTTCAGGGAGAGAGAATTAGAAGGTCTCTGAAACAGCTGGTGGAGTTGAGGATCAGCAGGTTGGGCTGCTGCAAGTTCATCAGTCGAGACGGGTGTCGAGATGGCTTCAACACGGGACAAACTGTCTGCGTAGATGTTGTCGCGTCCGGCGACGTGTCTAATATCCGTCGTAAACCGGCCGATAAAGTCTAGCCGTCGGAATTGCCATGGCGATGCTCTTTCAGTTCGTTGCTGGAAGGCATGTAGTAAGGGCCTATGATCTGTGTAAATAATTACATGCCTACCTTCGAAGATGTGTCGAAAATGACGAACTGCTTCATAGGTTGCATGAAGCTCCCGATCGTATGTTGAGAGCTTCTGGATAGACGGTTGCAGTTTTCGACTGAAGAAAGCCAGTGGTTGCCAGGTGTTATTTACTCGCTGTTGAAGCGTCGCTTCAATGGCGAAGTTGGAGGCGTCAGCGAATATCGCCCATTGTGCTTTGTTGTCGGGGTGAACAAGTAACGTGGCGTCCGCTAATGCTTGTTTGGCATCGTTAAACGCCTTGAGAAGCTCTGGGTCTCGTTCACAGGGTGTGTGCCCTTGACGTCCTGTCCTTCAAGCACCTTGTTCAGCAGCGCTAGAATATCGGTAATATTCTTCACGAATTTCCTATAAAAATTTATCGTTCCCCGGAACGCACGTAGATCTTTTATCGTTTTAGGAAAAGTCAGTTTGAAAATGTCGCTTATCCGGTCAGGGAGAGGCTTGATACCTGTCTTGTCAATTGGATGACCAAGATACTTGACTGCGGACGCGCCAAAGGTGGATTTGGCGGTGTTTATCACTAGCCTATCAGTCGCTTGAACAGGATCTGGAGATGTTCTGCCTGGTCGGTAGATGCGACGAGTAGGTCATCGATGTAAGCGAAAACGAACGGCAGGTCTCTTGTCACTTCGTCAATGAAACGCTGAAAGGTCTGAGCGGCGTTTCGTAAACCGAAGGTCATATAGGGGAATTCAAACCGTTCGAAAGGGGTAATGATGGCTGTTTTTTGGATGTCCTCTGGAGCTACTGGAATTTGATTAAAAGCTCTAACCAAATCAATTGTGGAGAAAATTGTCTTACCGTGCAGATTGGAAGAGAAAACGTCCAAGTAACCCACAGGGTAACGATCAGGGATTGTCCTGGCGTTGAGAGGACGGTAGTCCCCACACGGGCGCCATTCACCGGTTTTCTTCGAAACGAGATGCAGTGGTGATGACCATGCTCCACTTGAAGGGCGTGCCAGGCCCAGTTAGATCATCTTGCGGAACTCTTCCTGGGCAGCTTTCAGCTAATCTGGTGCAAGTATTCTTGCTTTGCAAGCGACCGGCGGCCCTGGTGCCGTTCTAATGTGATGCATTGTTGAGTGTTGTTTACAGGAATTAATGCCGTCTGGTTTGGTGATGTTGGGGAATCTGCGAAGTGAATCGTGGTAGACAGAGTCACCAGAGATGGATTTTATGGAGACTTCGTTCAATGTGATGATTTTTCCACGCGTAGTGAGGGTCGTGATTCCATCACGCAGGCATTTATTTTTCATAAGTCTGAATGGTAGTTCCATTTGCCGCGATCAATTGATATCCGACAGGCTGCGGTGTCGATCTGAAACGTTTGTTCGGGAATACGGAGATGTCCGAGCCGGTGTCAACAAGAAACTGGATCTTGGAGGTGACATCTCCGATGAAAAGGCGGTGAGTCGCGAGTTGGAAATCACGTTCCGCCGCTACTGATTCCCTTGGCCGTTTTTCTGGTATTTACAACCAGGGCTGCAATTCTTGGCGTCTTTACCAAATTTTTGGTGGTAGAAACAAATACCTGATTTGTTAAGACGTCGTTGTCTCGATCGGCTGCGAGAACGGTCTCGTGGATGGCTTCGTGAACGGCCTCGCCGTCGGTCGGACGGAAACATTCGTTGCATTTCTGCCATTTGCTTCGTAAAGGCAGCGATCTGACTTGCTATGTCAGTTGCTGAGGTCGACTGTTGTTTCATGTCGAACACCTCGTGGATCTTGTTGGCAATCCCGCCGAGTTTCTCTAGCGGTTGATCTTTTTGAACAGTCAGGAGTGCTTTGGTCTGGTCCGGTAGGCTGGAAATCCATCTGGACTTCAATACGTCCTCGTCGACGCCTGGTACGAGTGCCCTGAGGTGTCGTAAAAATTGAGATGGTTTACGATCCCCAATGTATTCGCCGTCCAGGAGTTGTTTCAGCTTAGCCTCTTTCGATTTTGAAAATCGAGCTGCCAACGCATTTTTCAAGGTCTGGTATGGTGCCGCGACTGGCACGTTAGTAATAATATCCTCGACCTCGAGTGTATACTTACAAGGAAAGGTCCCCAGGTGTACCTCACGGATTTGATTCATTTTTTGATATGTTGTAGTAGACTAAAAACTGAGCGACACATATTTTTTTTGACGTGCCCATACGCACTTTAAGGGGGTGAAACTAACCTCCAAAGTTAGGGCTGACATCGGTCGAATTCACTGTTTCGTATAGAAGGACGTTATTCCCGGCAACGACACCTTTTGGAAATATTTGTTTGTCGTTAGAAATCGAACAAGGTCACTCGCTCGACTCCGAGACCTAATTGCATGGGGGTGAACCACCCCCTAATATCACTAAAATCCGTGATAAAATGGCTGTTTTTGATTCAAAAAATTTGGAAAAAATATATGTTGTTCGCGACAGCAAACTGAAGGTGGAATGTCTTTGCGTTTTCCCCGGAAAGTGATATATTAGAAAGAGTAACTACCCCTTTATGCACAGTCGGGTTCCGCTGCGCCGATCGAACTGTTCTCGGAGTATGTCGTCCTAGACTCAAATCTAGGCAACGCGCATCCTTCCTATTCACGCGCGAACACTCCCAGGGGGTTAACCACCTCCTGTGATATAGTCTGAATTACAAGATATATGGTCAAATTCATGTTCGAAAATTTGTCAAACATATGTATCGCTCGTAAGTGTGGAGTAAAGTCGATGAGGTTTTTCATGTTCGCCGGAGAGCGATATTAGAGGGGGTAACCACCCCTCATGCTCATTCGGGTTCCCCTGCATTGATAGGATTATTTCCGAAATATTTTATAGTAGGCCCAAATCTGGGTTACGTAAAATGGAAGTCTGGATGAAATAAAAGTAACTTTTTACCATGTACTACAGTGAAAATTTGTGAGCAGCTTTTATCAATTCTCAAACTACGTACAATAATGAAAATCGTCAAAAAAATGCTTGAAACACAGAGATTTTTTGCACCACGAGCATCTTATAATAGCAACGTTCGAACAGCCCTTTACCTGGCAATGTGTATCACAAGAATCTCCGAATCCAAAATCAACCGGATTCTCAAATTTCTCAGGACTGTCATCGATATATCCACTTTTATGCCAAGAATATTTGAAAAGATTGATATAACGAGGAGACGATAATTGATTATGAACCAACGATTGTAGCTTGATGATGTTATTTCGTAGATGCAAATTTATATCGTGATTCATTAAAATAGAGGTGTCTGAAAAGTGTCTGACGAAATTTTTCCAAATTCTGAAATCATACACATCTAGCGGTTGAATTTGCCCTGTCGTTCCTGTTGGTAGCATTTTCAAATTGATATTTTTATCCACGGGTGTATTTTCTGCTACCACAGCTGGGCAATGACCATTCCATGAATCAATCAATAGAATATTGTTGGATCCGACGTTTGGAAAATATACAACTCTTAAGAAAATTAGGAAGTGATCTGAAACAATCGATACCAAATCGTTGTTGCTAACAGTTGCTATTTTTAGTAGGGATATTCGCCAAAAATGATCAAGTTTGTATCCATACCTGAAGTAAGTTTCCCAGATTTTGATGCTGTTAGATGAATATTTTCAGGTCTGAATAAATTTTCTTCTACTACCGGTCCGAACCTACCACTTGGTTCTTTTAGTACCAAAAACAAAGGTGACAAAAGCTTCCCATCGGCCGGTATTAATGGCTGTATCGTATAACTATGGGTTGTAGACGCAATTGACTGTACCAAGCATTCAACTTTTTTCTCTTCTTCAACTGCCAAAGTTCTTGCAGAATGCATTTCTAACTGAAAGCCGCTTTGGTCGGAATTGTATGTATTTTCAGCTCCAATAATTGCTGTATCATGTTTTACTTCAGCAACAAATTCATTCGCCTTCGCCTGTAACGACCTAGCATTTTCAATGCTTTTCCTAGTCACAAATTTATTAATTTTTTTCGATACGATTCTGTGTGCCTGCTTAAATCGCTTCAACCAGTAATCTGAAGCTCTGAATCGAAAATCTTCAGCACCCATTTTTTTTTGAGCTTTCAAAGCCCATTTGCGTAAATCGTTATCATGAATAATATAACCGGCGTCGACTGCATTTTTGAAATTTTCCAGTACAAAGTCACAAATTCTAGCGACTATTTCTCGATAGGTTCCACCTCTGTTCAATGTATGAGCCCAGCGTTTCAATTGTGTCACAGATCTCACTTTTCTAAATCTATGACTCACAGTACCAACGCTCAAATTTTTTGTGCTTGTGTATGGATGAGAAGAATGCTCGTAACCCGGATTCGAGCCTACTATAATATATTTCGGAAATAATCCTATCAATGCAGGGGAACCCGAATGAGCATGAGGGGTGGTTACCCCCTCTAATATCGCTCTCCGGCGAACATGAAAAACCTCATCGACTTTACTCCACACTTACGAGCGATACATATGTTTTACAAATTTTCGAACATGAATTTGACCATATATCATGTTATTCAAACTATATCACAAGGGGTGGTTAACCCCCTGAAAGTGTTCATGCGTGAATAGGAAGTATGTACGTTGCCTAGATTTGAGTCTAGGACGACATATTCCGAGAACAATTCGATCGGCGCAGCGGAATCCGAGTGTGCATGAAGGGGTAGTCACCCTTTCTAATATCGCTTTCCGGGGAAAACGCAAAGACATTCCACCTTCAGTTTGTTGTCGCGAACAACATATATTTTTTCCAAATTTTTTGAATCAAAAACAGCCATTTTATCACGGATTTTAGTGATATCAGGGGGTGGTTCACCCCCATGCAATTAGGTCTCGGAGTCGAGCGAGTGACTTTGTTCGTTTCTAACGACGAGCAAATATTTCCAAAAGGTTTCGTTGCCGGGAATAACGACCTTCTATACGAAACAGTGAATTCGACCGATGTCAGCCCTAACTTTGGAGGTCAGTTTCACCCCCTTAAAGTGCGTATGGGCACGTAAAAAAAAAATGTGTCGCTTAGTTTTTAGTCTACTACAACATATCAAAAAATGAATCAAATCCGTGAGGTACACCTGGGGACGTTTCCTTGTTAGTGTCGATAGGTGGCACGATGTGGTGAAACTTGTCGAGCTCTGTGATAATTCCGTTTGTACGGAAAAGCGATTCGACCTGTGCAAACCATAGGTTCGGTCGGTCGGGGCTGAACGGGGGGGCCCGAACATTCCCTACCAGTGAAGGTTTGGCATCAACGAATTCGTCGTCGGCGTTCCTGGGCATCATTGACAGTTCTCTCACACGAGTAGAAGTGTGCTCACACAAATACGATTAAGCCTAAATAGTCATAGATACGGTAAACAGATTGTTTACGGTGCGCGCGACACAAGGTCGTTTCTAATCGTCGAGCCTGTTGACTCGGAATGTTCGAGAAATTTCTAGCTCACTTAGATCGCGGTGAAAATTATTAATCTTTACCCACGACACTAAAAATCACTTTCAATACGATATAATTCGCACTAGTAGTGTCCCTTCAATGCGCAATGGTGCAGCACAGCGTCTCTGGGTGCTCAGGTATGCACCAACGGTAATAAAATTGATGATGAAAGCCAAAATCACTTCACAAGTCGCGAAGCACGTGGCGGGGTTATTTCCCCGACTGATAATTCCGCACTAACAATTCGCGAGGTCACGTGACAAACCCAGCGATCACGTCGGGGACACCAAATGTAGCGGATGTGAGATGATCGGGTTTGGTTTGATAAGGGCACCATATAAAATATCCACCACATAAAAGGTTGTTCCTTCATTTCGGAGAGTATCTCGAGTACTGTGTACGGTGCGTACGTTACAGTTTTCTATTTAAGTGGGGGTGATCGACCTGACAACAAATATTGATCAGTATCCATAATCGCAGATGTACCACATATATACCGTATATACACCGTATACATACCGTGTTGTTGCCTACTATATACGGTATATATACCTTGAATCCCCCCAAAACGCACCTACGGTGCAAAAAACTTCGCCAAGTACATTGAATGTTTGAAAAATTCATTATTGATAAGAAAAAAAGAATCCAAATCAATTATTGTGCCAAGTGCCAAGTACATGTAACTTTGCATCGTGTAAAAATATAGAATTGGAAAGTAAATGAATGAGAATCAATTCAAAGAATTAAAAAAAAAATCAAATGAATAAATTAAATGAAATTTAAAGGAAAAATCAAAAAAAACAAATTGGAGTACGTGGTTCTTGGCGAGCTAATGTTATATAGCCATACGAAAATTCTTGATTTTTTTCCGAAAAAGCCCGCCAAGTCCCACTACCTCCAATTTGTTTTTTTGATTTTTTCTTTAAATTTCATTTAATTTATTTGTTTGATTTTTTTTTTAATTCTTTGAATTGATTCTCATTCATTTACTTTCCAATTCTATATTTTTACACGATGCAAAGTTACATGTACACATACCTTAATCATAACTGACATAGTTAGACACTACGCGACGAGCTGTAGGTTGGCGTAAAATATCCCTAGTTTAGGCAGCAAACGGGGGCTTGATTTTTCGCAAATATCTCGAGAACTGATTGAGATTTTCGAAATTTTAAAAAAGATTCGAAAAGAGGAGGAAATGTCCTCAAAAAAGTCTCGACTCCCGGAACTAGAGGACCATTATTTATAATCTTTCTAGAAGCGTGAAAATACGGCCGAAAACAGCTAGTCTGACACGTGGGCCGTTTCATTGCATGACGCGCGCAAGCCAGACTAGCCGTTTTCGGCCGTGTTTTCACGCTTCTAGAAAGATTATAAATAATGGTCCTCTAGTTCCGGGAGTCGAGACTTTTTTGAGGACATTTCCTCCTCTTTTCGAATCTTTTTTAAAATTTCGAAAATCTCAATCAGTTCTCGAGATATTTGCGAAAACTCAAGCCCCCGTTTGCTGCCTAAACTAGGGATATTTTACGCCAACCTACAGCTCGTCGCGTCGTGTCTAACTATGTCAGTTATGATCTCGCCAAGTGTACTTGGCACTTGGCACCATAATTGATTTGGATCCTTTTTTTCTTATTAATAATGAATTTTTCAAACATTCAATGTACTTGGCGAGGTTTTTTGCACCGTAGGTGCCTTTTGGGGGGATCTCATAACTTTTTGTATGTTGTTGGAGAATATTACAGTATTAGTTATGGTTTCTTTGGTGTACTATTGTTGTAAGATGTTCGTCGCATATACCGAGAGTAACATTGGAAACTGGCCACTCCATCCGCCCGACTAGCGGCAGCTCTTCTTGCACCTACTCAATACACAGAATGTTTACGTGCGTGAACCTCTGCTGACGTTAGCGGTCAGGGGCATGCCAAAAATCTTAAGATTTGGTGCTTGTCGAGGGCCCCTCAGGCGCTGCTGCTGCCTCGCAGAGCATCTACTATGGCTTTCCGAGCAAGCAAATATTCAAAGCGTCGCGTTCGCCGGAAAAGTAACATCGAAATTATCACGAACAATTTCGAACCACTGGAATTATTTGAATGCGGAGATAATTCGACTTTAATCAATAAATTCGCAGTTTATTGATTAACGAATAATTTTTCACACTTACCTGCTCCGATTTTCTTGATTGTATTCTTCGTGGCGCGCTCAGAGGATTCTTTCAACCGAATCACTGCGTATGGTGTTTCGAATTGTCAATTACGAATGTTCTGATTAACGTTGAATATTTTCCGAATTTAAATACTCTGAGTGGTTCGAAATTGTTTGTCATGAACCCGACTTAACCTTTCCGGCAAAATCTGACACTTACGACGCTCTGAATTACTTCGAATATTTGCTTGGCGGCTTGAAGAGCGAAACCAGATGCTCCGCGAGGCGGCAGCAGCTGCCTGAGGGGCCCTCGCCGAAATCCTGATTTTCGTAATTTCGCATGCCCCTGACTGCTGACGTCAGCGGAGGTTCACGCACGTAAATATTCTGTGTATTGAGTAGGTGCAAGAACAGTTGCCGCTAGTCTGGCGGATAGAGTGGCCAGTTTCCAATGTTACTCTCGGTATATGTACACCCGGCGCCCTAGATTGTGAAACAATCGATTATTTCCCAAAAGTCGAACATATCGATGTCTGGGGATAACGCTGGCGGCGCGTCGCAGTGGTGACAAACCAAAGTTCCCGTAGCAGACTGTTTTGAAAATACCGTGTTTTGTCAACACGTTGCGGCCATTATTGATGTCTGACGGGTGATCATGCCAACTCGAAATCATACATGAATAACGAAGTGCTCAGTGTCATATTTCCAAAGTGCATTCTTTCGAAATGCGAAACAGTTATGAAATTCAATTTGTATTTCCTTAGTAAAAGCGTTGATCAGCAAACAGGCTGAATAACCACGGAACCGCATTCGGGTGCATACTGTTGCATTGACTGTATGCGCATCCCGATAAATTCGCCATGATGCTCATAAAAATACTGGAGGTCTGACGAAAGCTGTCAATTAATTTCGTCACAAATAATTTGCGACAATCATGTCGCAAATACCAGGCATTCAACACAGACAGGTTCCGGAAGACTCAATAAATTGTCAGAGTGTAGATTAGATTCAATCAATGATTCGCTAACATCTGGCTAACATAATTGGAATCGAGTCCGAATCAGCAGAACCATAGATAAAACGTTAGAAATAAAAAAATGTCGATTATGTTCGATAAAATACGGCTCGTTATCGATCTCACAATTGGAATAATCGAATGATTCAATTTTTAGGGATCGTCATGTTTAGGGCGTGTCGACGAGGCTAAAGTTGAGTCGTTGGCATGTGGAAGCTGTGCGATTCAGTTGCGAATGTCGCAGGTGTGGTAATTTAGAATTCGGAACAATGACATATGGTTAGTAAGATCACGGTATAGGGAATATTCCCTATACTGTGGTAAGATGAAAGGAAAACCATGTCTGAGAGGTAAGCAGTATAACCAGCAAGTCATAAACTCACATTGTAATAGTTACGACAAACCGTTTTAGGCAGATATGATTACTGATGTATTTGTTGCGGAACACTGGCACAGAAGACACTGGTTTTTGACTCATGTCACAGAAAATATCCATCTTGTGCAGATAGGAAAACTGAAAGTGACTAAAATGTGAAAATACGAAAAATAAGAATGTGGTAGTAGTAAACAAAGTGGATAAATATTGAACAAAACTAAACTCAACTAGAAACTAAACTGAAATGAACTCGAAGCTGAAATAAAGCAAGTGATTTGTGGATTGAAGTGGTACTGATAGTTAATGGGAAAGCCGTCATTATCAATTATTTTTTGCATGCGGCGGGGCATCGATTCCACCAAGGCTGAAGTTAATTCAGGTTGGGTTCGGAGGTTTTCCCAAGAGAGACGAACACGATCGCAGAGTTCCTGCCTCCGTTGTCCATGAACAGGCTGCCAATCCCGTACCATTGCTGACCTCAAGTTTTCAATGGGGTTTAGGTCAGGTGACTTTGCCGGCCAGTTAAGTCGCTGGATCTCCGGATGGTCTTCGTACCACTGCTGTACGATCCTTGCCTGGTGAACTGCACTATTGTCTTCGACTATATGGATCAGTGGTAGCTCATCTTCCGGGTACAGCATTCTTACTGATGGAAGCATGATGTCGTCGAGCAGTTCAATATATTCAGCGGCGTTCATTCGGCGACTCACTTCCACGATCTCACCTGGACCGGCACCCGACATCCAACCCCAGAATGCAGCAGTGACGCGACCACTACCATGTTTCGGTAAAACATTAAGAGGGTTATACCGCTGGCCGTCCTCTCGCCACACAGTTAACCGTGCATCTTTGTCGGTGGAAAACACCTTCTCATCCATGAAGATTGTATTTCTCCACTGTTCGTCACCGATGACAAGTGACTCAAGCGCGAAACCAACTCTCTGCTCTTGGTGAGCAACGGTAAGGTTAGTGGCTTTTGCAGCCCTTCGACATTTTAAGCCAGCCTCAACCAATCGGTTGCGGACGATCTTGGAAGACCCCGCTATACCCGTTCGATCTAAGACCGTTGAGGCAGGCAGAAACGGATTTGCTCTGACTTCCTCAACGATGGCAAAGTCTTTCTCTGGAGTGGTTCTCTTCGCCGGACCATTGCCGTCACGATGGTCCTTGAGACCATCAAGTCCCATCATCTCAAATTTATTAATCCATCGTCGCACTGTAGATTTGCTGCAGCCGATCGCAACTATGAGCGCAAATAAACAATGTTAAGGCCATGGCAAAAATTTTATTGAGAGTTATTACAGACTTGAAAAACTAGGTAACTAGGTATTTGAATAATATCTTTCAAACCTATCGACAATAATAATTCCAAGATTACCTTATTTATCCATCCACGCATTATTTATGCATCTAGGAAACAATGATTACACGGTTCATATGAACCTGAAAAACTGGGTGATTGGGAAAATGAGGAGATTCTGTAGACACTGGAATGAACTTTGATTAGGAATATGCAACTTCAGATACATCACTTGTGCATATACTTATCATATATAATAATGACAGTCTGATACAAGCCTGGGAAACTAGTCCATTGGATAAATGAGTAATTTTTTAGAGTGCTGGACATCTGGAATGAAATATATTTGGGAAGGGTAAAATAATTTCCCACATGTCTTTGTTTCAACTTTCAAACCATCATACCTGCGATATTCGCGACTGAATCACCAGCCTCCCACATGCCTACGGCTCGACCGTAGTCTTGTGGACATGCCCTGAACATGACGTTCCCTGAAATTTGAATCATTCGATTATTCCGAATGTAAGATCGAAAATGAGCCGTACTTTGACAGACATGATCGATTTTTTTTTATTTCTTACGCTTTATTGATCCTCTGATGGTTCCGACTTGATAATTCTAAATTGAACTTCGACGATACACAAATCACGCTTATCTCCAAATGATTAATGGCTGACTGGCTGATATCCCTGAACTTGCTTAATTGCTTACATTCACCCGCGATACTTGCATTACAAAGTGAATCCCAGCTAAATTCAAAGAACTTATATCCAGTGTTGACAATCGGCTCACGAAACATTGGTCTTCCGGAACCTGCCTCTGTCGACTGCCTGGTATTTGCGACATGATTGTCAAAAATTATTTGTGACATGATTGTCGCAAATTATTTGTGACGAAATTGATCGACAGATATCGTCAGACCTCCAGTATTATTATGGGTATCATAACAAATTTATCGGGATGCGCATACATTCAATGCAACAGTATGCACCCGAATGCGGTTCCGCGGTCATTCAGCCTGTTTGCTGATCGACGCTCTTGCTAGGAAAATACAAATTAAATTTCATGACTCTGTTCCGCATGTCAAAAGAATCCACTTCGAACAAATGACACTGAGCATTTTATTATTCATGTCTGATTTCGAGTTAGCAAGATCACCCGTCAGGCGTCAATATCAGAAATCAATAATGTCTGCAACGTGTTTACAAACCGGGTATTTTCAAAACAGTCTGCTGGAGGGACCTTTGGATTGTCACCGCTGCGGCGCGCCGTCGGCGTTATCCCTAGACATCGATATGTTCGACTTTTGGGGAATAATCGATTGTTTCACAATCTAGGGCACTAGGTGTACTACTCCACATCTATGGTTTGACGAGGTAAGAAAAATTTTCGAACGGTAGCCATGAGAGCGCCATTTTTCTGGGGCCCAATGAAAAGGAGTCGCTGTGCGGTGGCGAACTCTGTAAGAAATAAGACGTGTACCATAGTGTACCAGCTACGCTGACGCCACCTGCTAGGCGTGCGGGAATTATAACCTTTTTCCTACTTGACAGGAGCTAGCTTTGACAGGAATATTACGCGAGCCGCGGCTTCCCTTCTATACTATTTATGTGAAAAGGTTTTGTCTCCAGATGACATGTAGCTATCATCCGACGAAAACGTCGATTCTTAATCGTGATGAAACGAGCCCACCGGTGATCAGAGATTATCATACCTCAGCTCTCCGACCACTGAGGTTATTGAAATTACGCTTGAATAAAAGCACGTCCGCGATTCATATAGCGAAAGTGCATCCAAATTTCCCGAAATACTTATGATTTCGGAGATACTTGATAGAACGGTTGGCCGTACCGCGCTTTCTCTATCCCCTAGCAGTAAAGATACTCGGTAGTCCGCCCGTTCGTTTAAATGTACACTTGGCGAGATCATAACTGAAGTAGTTAGACACTACGCGATGAGCTGTAGGTTGGCGTAAAATATCCCTAGTTTAGGCAGCAAACGGGGGCTTGAGTTTTCGCAAATATCTCAAGAACTGATTGAGATTTTCGAAATTTTGAAAAAGATTCAAAAAGAGGAGGAAATGTCCTCAAAAAAGTCTCGACTCCCGGAACTAGAGGACCATTATTTATAATCTTTCTAAAAGCGTGAAAATACGGCCGAAAACAGCTAGTCTGGCTTGCGCGCGTCATGCAATGAAACGGCCCACGCGCCAGACTAGCTGTTTTCGGCCGTATTTTTACACCTCTAGAAAGATTATAAATAATGGTCCTCTAGTTCCGGGAGTCGAGACTTTTTTGAGGACATTTCCTCCTCTTTTTGAATCTTTTTTAAAATTTCGAAAATCTCAATCAGTTCTCGAGATATTTGCGAAAACTCAAGCCCCCGTTTGCTGCCTAAACTAGGGATATTTTACGCCAACCTACAGCTCATCGCGTAGTGTCTAACTACTTCAGTTATGATCTCGCCAAGTGTACTTGGCGCGAGACTCTGCCGAGTCTCTTGATATACCAATCAGAAAAAAACCCTTCCCGAAATAAATGGTCTCCATTATAAATTATTACATAAAAAGACAACAATGAAACAAAACGTGATTTATTGTGCTCATACACGTGTATTACAATCATGGATATATTTAGGAAAAATAACATGGCATAAAATTCACATAATGAATGATCAGTATAATAACGATCCTGACTAGCAAATAATAGGTCATCGTTTCTGATCCCCGAAGGACCGGGCTAGCCCGGGGATCCCTTGGCGCGAGTGAGGTACGTTTGGACACAAATCGTTTGGACAGAATTCGTTTCTACAGAGAAAATTTGCCCGGGGTTCGTTTGGACAGAAGAAATTTCGACTTAGGTACACTTGGCGAGATCATAAGTGGCGTAGTTAGACGCTACGCGATGAGCTGTAGGTTGGCGTAAAACATCCCTAGTCTAGGCAGTAAACGGGAGTTTGATTTTTCGCAAATATCTCGAGACCTGATTGAGATTTTCGAAATTTTAAAAAAGATTCGAAAAGAGGAGGAAATTTCCTCAAAAAAGTCTCGACTCCCGGAACTAGAGGACCATTATTTATAATTTTTCCAGAGGCGTGAAAATACAGCTAAAAACGGCTAGTCTGGCTTGCGCGCGTTACGTAATGAAACGGTCCACGAGCCAGACTAGCCGTTTTTGGCCGTATATTCACGCTCCTAGAAAAATTATAAATAATGATCCTCTAGTTTCGGAAGTCCAGACATTTTTGAGGGAATTTCATCCTCTTTTCGAATCTTTTTTAAAATTTCGAAAATCTCAATCGGTTCTCGAGATATTTGCGAAACATCAAACCCCCGTTTGTTGCCTAGACTAGGGATATTTTACGCCAACCTACAGCTCATCGCGTAGTGTCTAACTACGCCAGTTATGATCTCGCCAAGTGTACATTCACACGGCCGGGCGTCCTACCAAGTGCTCGAAAGCGTAATGGGGGTTCGCGTTCTATTAAACAACTCACATAATAACAATATGACAGCAAATGTGGAATCAAATCGCTATCAGGGATGAGCTTTCATTCAAGCCTGACAAAATACAAAAAGTTATGAAATCCCCCCAAAAGGCACCTACGGTGCAAAAAAGTTCGCCAAGTACATCAAATGTTAACTGCAACCCAAATACCTTTTCTTTATCCACGGCCGAAAGTACGTACTTGCTGCCTCGATTACGAGGCCGAAAGTCTAACATTTATGCTTCGGTAGGGGCGCGCATGCGCACTGCTCTAGTGCGTAGAAAAAAACTAGAATGAGGCAGCAAGCACGTACTTTCGGCCGTGGATAAAGAAAAATAGTATACACTACACGGGCAGAGAGTTTGAGAGCCCTTGTAGAGTAATATACTATTGAGGAAGACGAAAAATTTATTAATAAGAAAAAAAGGATGCAAATCAATTATTGTGCCAAGTACATGGAGCTTCGCATCATGCATAGGAGTAATAGAGAAGTCTAGGATCAACATACAACGAACGAAATTACGAAGTGTAAGACCATAGAATTGGAAAATAAATCGATGAAAAACAATTCTCAGAATAAAAAAAAAAAAAAATAAATAAATAAAGTGAAATTGGAAAAAAAAAAAAAGAATTGGAGGTAGTGGCACTTGGCGGGCTTTTCCGGAAAAAAAATATATAAGTCTTGTATGGCGATGTATCATTAGCCCGCCAAGCACCGCGAACTCCAATTCTTTTTTTTTTTTTTTTTTTTCAATTTCACTTTATTTGTTTATTTTTTTTTTTTTTATTCTGAGAATCGTTTTTCATCGATTTATTTTCCAATTCTATGGTCTTACACTTCGTAATTTCGTTCGTTGTATGTTGATCCTAGACTTCTCCATTACTCCTATGCATGATGCGAAGCTCCATGTACTTGGCACAATAATTGATTTGCATCCTTTTTTTCTTCCCTTCTTAAAAAACTCATGTAACGAAATTATCTCTAAATTATCGTTTCAATGTCACCGCTTTTCCGCGATGCCAGTTGGCTGTCGGTGACGTGTATAGTTCGACGTGAACATTAGCGTGTTGATGTTCACGGCGATCTGTCAGTTTGTCGTCTTGCTAATGATTTTGACGGTCATCAGTTCGGTGAATAATTGTACAAGGCTTTCGTTTCGAATATGATTTTTATTCGATATTTCCTTGCTTACACGCAACAAATTGCCATCTGATCAACTGAATCAGAAATCTGTCAGCGACGAAGAAAAGTGCAGTAAATAATTTTCGTCTGCGTGCGTGGTATTTTTTTGCTAAAGAACTACTGAATCCATTCGTTACACATTCATATTCGTGTGAAAAATACGTCCAAATTTGGAAGGTAGGTTTTCAGAATGTGAGCTTTATTATTTTCAACTTGTGTACTTCCGTCAACGTCGATATGTAAGTACGTTAAAAATCTATGATTAACGATATTCGTAATTTGTATTTCGCAGATAATATCCACACATTCACTGACATTAAGTTCGTCACCAATCGTCACTGTCGTTGAACGTTGAAGTGGAAATCCAGTTACGTGCAGGTCTGTCGTTGATTTTATTGTGCGTGATACTTGAAATACTTCGAATTGCAAAATCTCTATACGAACCGTAAAGTTGACTTTAAATTTCGCAACATGATACATATATTCGTGTGTGTTTTGTAGTGCAAGTGATAAATGTTCGTTATTTTCCTGTTTCAGGTTCTTCAAGCTATTTCCATTGAGTTGTACACGTTGATTATTCACATTATTTGTTGTATTGTTATTATTAAGGATTGATTAATTTTTTATCGTATTGTAAATATCATTCATTATCACGTATCTGTTTAATCTTGTGTAATTGTCGAATAAATATCAATCGATTTTGTATTTTGAAAAACAAGAAAGATGAGATCAGATGATCAAGAGACTCGGTAGAGTCTCGCGCCAAGTACATTTAAAAGAACGGGCGGACTACCGAGTATCTTTACTGCTAGGGGATCGAGAAAGCGCTGTACGGCCAACTGTTCTTTCAAGTATCTCCTAAATCATAAGCGTTTCGGGAAATTTGGATGCACTTTCGCTATATGAATCGCGGACGAGCATTCATTTAAGCGTAATTTCAATAACCTCAGTGGTCGGAGAGCTGAGGTGTGATAATCTCTGATCACCGGTGGGCTCGTTTAACGATTATTAAGCACCACCGTCTCCGGCGTCGTACGCTAGCTATATGTCATCTGAAAATCTGATCTGAAAACAAAACCGTTCCAACATAAATGGTATAGAAGGGAAGCCGTGTTTTGGTCACTGCCCCTGAACGCGTCATATTCCTATCAAGTGGGAAAAACGTCGTAATTCCCGTCCTCCCAGCAGGTGGCGTTAGCGTAGCCTGTCTCATTTTTTACCGAGTTCGCCACCGCACAGCGATTCCTTTTCATTGGGCCCCAGAAAAGCGGCGCTCTTATTGGCTGCCGTTCGCCGCGCTGGCTATGTGTGGATTAAAAAATGTCCGTCGTCTGCTGCCGTGTGATGGCAAGTCCATGGCGGCGACATCATAACAGTGGGGGGCTTGTCATTGCTGGAATGTGGGTTGTTGACCACATGCCCTTTCGACAGCCCTCTCAGTTTCGTTCCGTAAATGAACATAAATAATCGTAGATGAAACTCTGAATAGTGCACACGTTTTTCTACCCTATCGATACTTGAAACATCGGATGTTTCCTCGCCGATTCGTTGCCCGCTTGTGAGGTTATGAGAGGAAAGCTCGTCAAAACATCGGGAATCGTAGCCGGGAGTGATAGTTTGATGAATTTTTCAATACATCACAAAATAGATGTATTGAATGATGGTAGGCAGGCTGTTTTGGTACGTCGAATCCGCGAAGCAGTCATGTGAGTAACAAACAGCATGAGTATGAGTCAATCATAAACTTTGCATTTCTAACATACCCACTGTATCGAATCAAGATAACCAATATCTTCCCCTGTCCCACAAACATACCGATATCGAAGAATACAGCAGTCTCCATTCCAATGACACGAATCGAGAGTTCCTATTCCCACAGGCAAACCTACGTAAAACGATTCAACACTACCACCTGGATTTCACAAAAGGATGCATCCCCTCCTGGCACCCCACAAACTTGAGAGTCCCTTTCCAATCCCATTCGGCTATAAAACCTGTAACGGAATCAGAGGGAAAAGGACTCGCCAACATGGAGGTCTCCCGCTGATGCTTCTCGTCGTTACAAGTTGCAGTCGACAAGATCCAACCTATCTCTCCCGGAGTTGTTCGTAAGCCAATGATAATCAATCCCTCTTTAAAGTACCTGCGGTATCAAATCAACACAATTAACACTTTCCTTTCCACCACAAGCATAGGGATATCGAACAATGCCGCAGTTCCTGTTCCAATTCGACAATCCAGAGGATCCTACTCCCACAGGTGTACTCATATCAACAAATTCTATGGCTCTTCCTATGTGAATTCATGAGAGAGCTCAGTTCCAATCCTAGGACGCCCCAAACGAAAAGCTCCTCTGCAATCCTACTCGCTGACAAAAGTTCCGAATGTCTGGAACTGCGGGAAACTTTTTTAAAACGAAGGAAGTTTATACCAGTGTAGTGCCCCGTCAGCTGCAGTCAAATCGAATCCGGGGCACCCATCTGACAGTTGTCGGTACGCTAACTACGACCTTTACCTTCTATTAGTACTTACAACAATGATTAATCACAACTACCATTTTATCTCTTCCTACCATTATATTAATGTCGAAGAATGCAGCAGCTCTCGGCCTACCTATCCAGCAATTGTTTACGAGTCAATCAGATTTCCACGTCTTCTCCTTACCGACTATATCATAACTAACGCCTGTCTTTTTCCCAGAAGCATACTGATATTGAAGGATTTATCAAAACCTGTTCCATTGCTACAGACCAAGAGTCCCTTCCCAAAGACCACCTTCATACAAATTGACGCTGATCAATCCGGAGCTTCCTTCCACGTCACCTGACAGAAACCAGTCTCTCTCCTGGCACATGATTAACAAAAAATTCCTTCCCAAATGCAATCCTACTCGGAGAGGAGAGCTGTAGCGAATCAGAAGGTAAACAACTTTATATAACGTAGGACTCCTACAGATGAATTTTAGTTTGACGGTTTAATCGAGTTCTGGCCATCAGACCGCGACTCCTTGTGACCCAAGTATGATGTATATCACTCTCTCAACCCACTGTACCAACCCGTAATATCTAACACCATCCTCTCCCCTACCAGTATACCGATATCGAAAGAGGAATGGGTTCCTTTTCCGAAAACCGCAAACCAAGAGTTCCTGCACCCTCAATCAAACTGAAGCTGAAAAATACGGAGCTTCCTTCCGTGTTACCCGAAAGAAGACAGTCTTTCTCCCGGCACTCCATAAAACACGAGCTCCTTTCAATCGAATGGTGGAAGATCCTTAGAATAATCGGTCTATCAACGATGACTAATCGCTGTCTTGTCGTTACCTAGGGACCGTAGATCGGGTATATTCCGTAGCATACTGCAAGTACTGCGAGTTTCCCCTCTCGCACCCGTTCATTTGCTCATGTATCTATCTCTTCCTGACACGAACTTGCCTCACTTCAAGTATATTTCGGAATGCACCCGCCGCAGTCATGCAAGCACCTTTCTAAGATGCTGATGCATTGCAATATATTAGTATTTATGCCGATGCTTTACGCTGAAAATGGTGCATCGATTCACGTTACGGTGAAGACAATCGAACGGAAAGTGTGAAATATGTGTGAAAACTAGCAGTCCCAGCGTTTGTTTAAGTTATCACGTAATTCTACATTATCAACAAGTACATCAGCTATCATAACATGCATAGCTAAGTGGAGTATTTTGTCCCAGATGTACTGCTATACGCAATAAGTATCATAACAATTGATCTATATGATGGAATAGTGATCGTAATGTATGGTATTGGATGGGTATTCGAAATAAAGACATCATCGACATTAATTTCAGTTCTGGCAACGCATTGTAACAGCTGTTCTTGTAGTCACTTCAAGGTTGATGGAAGTCATAAGGACAATACGTATTAATTACCGTATCCCTGTACGGTTGCACCTGAATACTTGCTCAGTGAAAAGTTCAGAGTCTCTTCCAACGTAGCATTACTCCGAGAATTCAGTGTGGGTAAAACCGTTTCCACATCACTGCTGCATCATCTCAAAATTCCAACAGCAACTTGGGGCGTTTTCTAAAAAGAAAAACATCAAATATCACAAGCCAAATACAAATCGAAATGTTTCTACTAAATTGGAATATAAGCCAGAAAGTGGAGTTGTTACCCAACCTGTCAAAGATGTTTGTCATAATCAGTCATCACGTCAAATGACCAGCGAGTTTCCTTGCAGCAATGCTGGTGATGGCTGTGGTTACCTGCAAAAAAACATCCTTTCAGGATCAAAAATACGCGTCGAGCAAACCAAAGAGAAAGAGAAAGAAACAACACCTACGTTCATCCACCGAATCCAGGTTTGCACCATCAAATAAGAAATCCAATGTCTGTCAAAGAAACGACTTGTCCTACCGTATTTTCATACAGATTTTCGACAGATCCGAAAGCGCTTAATGTAGTTGATAGCGTTGACACGCATATCGGAGCGCGGTTGTACGAAACGATATTGTTTGAAATCAGTACCGTGCAATGAGCGTAACTTCCCTAGTCCATGACCAATGGCAAGTGGTTCATTGCAGGTACAGTTAGATAGTACATCCTGCTTCTTCGTAATTCGATATATCATGATGCACTCTCGATGACAGATCTAATTTCGTAGCTGAGGTTGTAGAGTGCACTTTTAGAATCCGTTGTTCTCGAAAAAGTTTAACTAATTCTCAGAATTCGAGTCGTTACGGTATAACCCACAAGCTTTTCATTGTGACAAGTGCATCTGCATTAGCAAGAAATAGCTAGGCTAGGTCGTGTGGGTCCGTTAATAATTAGGTGTGTCAGGATAGATAGGTTAGTTAGGTTAGGACGTCCTCTATCTCTAGAAATCTCACGATTTCGACAAAGGCTGCTTTCAGCGCCACAATCTGCTGCTTTACGCAATCAGATTAGTTGTTGCTCTGCAAACAACACATTGCTGCTTTACGCGCAACACTGCTGCTTTACGCGCAAAGAGATAGAGGACTTTAAACTAAATTAAACGATTAGCCAACTCGCAATCATGATCAGTTTGCAAATACCAGTTGTTGATGACATATTATTGAACGTCATCGCATCTGGCGAATGGCTTTATGATGATCATATAGATCATTTCTCATTGCTTCTGAAAAATTTTTCAGAATATGTACCTCAGGAGACGTGGCGGGTTCAGATGCCAGATACGATCGAACCTGTTTCGCCCACCGTCAAACACGTGCAAATTTTGCACAGTGGCACACACGGAGCGCAACACTGGGTTTGTAGTTACTACGATACAAAATCGATATTCATATATGATTCTATGAATTCAAAGGTGCTCCACAAGGACCATGAAACATATTTAAAGGCGTTGTTTCCCTTCTATAACTTCCAACAGAATCCTGTGCAATTCCCTCCGGTTCAGCGACAGCCCAATGGGTCTGATTGTGGAGTATTTGCGATTGCTTTTGCTACTTCTCTTATATATGGGGAAAAACCCGATCAGGTAACGTATCATGCAAACCTTATGCGGGCACATTTGTTGAAAGTATTCAAAAATAATACAATCCAACAGTTTCCATCCGTGGACTGTACAAATAGCGCTTCTGCAGTCAAGGTCATCTCTTCTCCTAAGACTCAAATGCCACGTGATATCAATCGCATGACAAATGTGGTTAGGCAAAATAACCTGGGTAAAAATTCGCAAAATGACGCAAAAAAAAGATGCATGACAAATGAGGTTAGGCAAAATAAAAACCTGGAGAAAAATTCGCAAAACGGCGCGAAAAAAGGACGTGCTGAAGTTCCCAAACAATCAGCAAAAGAAGTCAACAAATGGACTGAATCGGTATCGGTAACTGTTCTTCCCGGTTTTAATCGTGATGACAATCAGGTAGTCAATGATGAGACTTGTCTCACAACACTAGCTTCTTCTGTTAATAAGAACAGAGAAAAAATATCTCTTGAAAATCGAAAACGCTCGTTTCGCCCTACACCGCATTTTGATACTACATCTAAAGACATAATAACATCAGGTGGGTGGTTGACTGACCTTCACATGGATCATTTTAACCATTTGATTGAAAAATATTCATCGTATTCGCCTCAGGAAACGTGGCGAGTTCAAATGCCGGACACAATTAAGCCGGTCTCATCGAAGGAAAAGCATGTACAAATACTGCATAGCGGTAATACAGGATTAGACGGGCACTGGGTGTGTAGTTATTTTGACGGTAAATCACTCTACATATACGATTCATTAAACAGGAAGGCTCTTCATGAGCACCATGAGACGTACTTGAGAAAACTGTTTCCTTTCTATCAGTTTCAGAGCAAACGTATTAAATTCCCCCAAGTCCAACAGCAAAGTAATGGATCCGACTGCGGAGTCTTTGCTATCGCATTCGCGATCTCGCTTATTATTAGTCACAACCCATCACAAATAACTTACGATATCTCTCAGATGAGAACACATCTGCTAAAAATCCTCGAAAGCAACGTTATAGAAAACTTTCCATGCATCAACAATAAAAAGATCACGGCGTCAGGTAATACTGGTTCCTCTAGAAAACGTCAGGCATCTGGTAAAGATGTCGGGGGACAATGTTCACAACAAAGTAAAAAGAGAACCTTTCGGGACGAGATAGCACAGGTCAGAAATAAGGTACCGACAAAGAAAATGTCTCATCCACCGCGCAAGGATGTGAATACTGTTCTCGACGACAATAATATTAAAGAAAATAATCATGGTAAGTTACGAGAATCGATTCAGAAAAATTTACCCTCAGATAAGGCCCCAGTGGAACCATATGATAGTAATAGATCTGGACGTATATTGTCGGTTGTGGATGATCGGTTTCATGATTATCATGAACAAACTTTACTTTATGAGCGTATTTCTGACGTTGAGAGACGTAGAGAACAAAAAAGAAGAAGTTACCATGTGCATAATGAAAAGCAGCTGGCTCGACAGCGAGAACGTTATGTTTTAAACGTCATGAAGCGAAGAGCTCGACAGCGAGAACGTTATGTTTTAAATGTCATGAAGCGAAGAGCTCGACAGCGAGAACGTTATGTTTTAAATGTCATGAAGCGAAGAGCTCGACAGCGAGAACTTTATCTCTTGAATAAAGAAAAACGCCTCGACAGAAAAAGAAACAGATATTTGTTCGACATGCATATGCAGCGAACTCAAAAAAGAAAACGTTATGCGTCCAATATAGAAAAAGAACGTGAACGGCTCCGTAAGCAGTATGCTTCCCGAATAGAAAGAAAACGCGCGAAGAATGATAACGTGTGGCAAAAAATAAATACCGCTACCAGAATCCTTAGAAAATATCGACTCATCCGGGCGGCAAATTCCATGGCCGTGAGGCTATCCAAAGGAAAATATGTAGCAAAGATCTTACCAAAAATGAGTAAACAATGCAAAACCGAGAGCAGATTAAAAGCAGAATCCATAATAAAATGGTGTCTCCATGAGAGAGAATGTAACGTCATCAGGTTGAAAAAAAAAAATTACTGTGCGTTAAGAAGCAGGCACAAATATTGTCAACAAAAGCTGCCAAATGTGCTGATCACAGTTTTGAGGATAAGCTAGGTGCTTTATGTGGTCCATCTAAACATATTGCGTCTGGTGAACCCTATTTTGCAGAAGCTGCATACAATAGTGTTCAATTACCAGATCCAATCATAATCAACCGAACGGGGCAAGCAGTAAACATTTTGCCATTGGTTGATGCAACGAAAAAATCAAAAAGCAAGAAAAAAAGTCGGCTCTGCGGTAACACGTGTAAAATCAAAGATATACATCAACTGACTAAGTATGTTAGTTTTCTGCAAATCATATCGACGTGCACGTTAAAAAATTTTCATAAATTCATTGTGCGATTGGATTGTACCGTGAAACACATAGACGTTAAGATAGGTCATTCACAAGTGTGTTACATGGATGACGCTATCTGCACATCGATCTTCTTACCTGTCCAGGTATTAGCACCACATTTTCCTTCGGTGCGATACATACAGCGGTTGGTATCCAAATCAGTGAACTGTTTTGAGAAAATACTTACCATAGACGAAGCTCTAGATAACTGCGATGTAACCAAACTAAAAGAAACCTCAGAACTCGCACAACACAAAGCAAATACTATTGCAAGTAGTGTTACACAAGAATTAGATCTGAACGAAGAAAAAATAATATCCAAGTACGTGATCGCGTTTAAAACATTAACGAAGCGATCTATGGATACTCCGCGGTTCGTATGTCTATCCTGTGAAAAACTTTGTTTCCAAAGAGAAGTTACGAACGTTCAGAAATTCAGGAAGCCTATAACCAGTCTATTATGGGCAGAATTAATGCAACATATTGCAGCCCAAGGTGACGATTGCGACTATGTTTGCAATTACTGTCTCCCAAAGCTTCGTCAAGACATCATGCCACCGAAGTGCGTATTAAACAAACTCGCTACCGAGTCGGTACCTGAAGTTATATCGTGCTTAAATGATTACAAGCGAATTCTAATTCAAAGAGCCAAGGCATTTCAAACTATTCAAAGAATGGGCACCGTTGCAAAAAAGAATTTACCCCACAGAGAGTCGGTGCAAAAAGTCAAAGGCAGAACATTTCATTTGCCCCTGCCCCTTGAGGAGACTTTGAAAAAAGTTTGCCGTCAAACGGATCCAATTAATCTCGACCACGAATTATATATCCTGGTTCGTGGTATTCCAACGAAATCAAAATTGGTTTGGGAACAACGAGTCGATATGAATAAAGTGTGGGAAGCGTTAGTCTGGCTCAAAACCAATAATCCCCAGTATTCGAAGATCGAGCTACCAGCATCAGCCGATCTTCTGCTGGCTCAAATAAAAGACGTAGAATTCCAAATACAAGACAATCAAGATACAGAAACAGTTTCTGATCATGGAGACGATCCTTTAGTCGAACAAAACGAGATTCACGATGAAATAGAAGCTGACGAGCGTACAGCATTACTCACCCAGGCTTCGGCATCGGATGCGCTGTACGAACAGTTTACTATATATCCGATGTACGAAAAGAAAGAAAATGAAACGGCGACCAGCCTCTATCAAATGTTGAAAATTCACGACGTGCCATTAGATAACCGTGAAAAAACACTAGATTTGCAATGTTTTCCGCACTTATATCCTTACGGTTGTAACGGACAACACGAAGATAGACCCAAACGTCTTACTCATTTCGAATTTATCAAATCGAGACTCATGTCAAAGCATCCACAATTCAGAACCGATCAACAATACCTTTTCTATCTATTGAACGATGCTAACAACAGACAATTAAGCGGTGGTATTTATCACTAATTAAATATCATTAATCCAAAGGAGCGATTTACCGCAGCAAGTTATTTGAGTAAGCTTTCCAAGGAAGAGTTGGAAGGCAATTTGAATTCTATATTTGCAAGACTGCGTAATACGGAGCAATATTGGAGTCGGCCAAGAAACGACGTATCCTGCATGATACATAATTACGGACCGGCGACATGGTTCCTCACATTAAGTCCAAGCGAATGGTTGTGGTCAGATATGACAGAATATCTACGCGAAGTCGGTGGCTCCTCCGCCGCAAAGATGACACCTAGTCAGTTGGTGGCCTCTGATCCAGTGTCCGCATCCAGATTTATCGAAAATAAGTTCAAGGCTATGCTGGATTTCATATGTTCTCCAGATAATCCCATTGGGGAAGTAACGCATTTCTTCTGGAGGCGAGAATACCAAGGTAGAGGAACGCAGCATTTTCATTTAATGATCTGGATTAAAGACGCTCCGATTCTTGGAACATCTTCCAACCAAGAAGTAGCAAACTTCATTCTTAAATATGCTACTTGCAGAATGCCGTCTAAAGATGTTTCACCAAACCTTCATCGTCGTGTTAATACACATCAACGGCATACACATAATTCCTATTGTTTGCGAAGTAAAGCAAACAAAAATGGCAAATCTGGAAAAGTCTGTCGTTTCGGTTTTTCTCGACCAATCACGAATAATTTCGTTATGCGAGAAGTGGCTATTTCGATTGCTGGTAGACGGACACTAAAGTCTAAAAGCAGATTGTACGACCTGCCCCGCTCCGAAAAGGAAGCCAATATTAACGACTACAACCCGGCAATTCTTACGGCCTGGGAAGGAAATATGGACATTCAGTTTATCGGAGAAAAATCTACACTCCTGAATCGGTATGTCACTAAATACGTTGCTAAGCCTGAAAAAAGTAACTCAGACATGACTTTCGAAGACATTAATTCCACGAAATCTCTGTGTAGTCGTCTATGGAATTTTGGTTTGCGCATGTTGAATCATAGAGAATGTGGAGCTCTTGAAGCCGCGAATACTCTATTAGGAATCGCTTTGTATGGCACAGATTCGGAAACTACCATCAGGTGGGTTGACGTGAACATAATCAGAAATAGAAAAGTAAAATCTCGTAAGGAAATCGAAGCCTTGGAGGCCGATTCCACTGAAATATTTTAAGATTCGTTAGTCGATACGCATGATCTCGCACGACCAGAGGAATTGGAAGCTACCAACCTCTACGATTTCGTACAATGGTACGACGTAATAAAGGTCGAGCCTACAGGTCAAGATGTAGAATATTATACGATGGGCAAGTCGCTGTACTTGAAGAAGCGTAAGCGTCAATGCCTCGTAAATCACTACAAAAATAACGTGAATATTCAACCCGAACGTTATTTCTACGCCTTGCTGCTACTCTTCCAACCATGGAGAGATGTAGATGAACTCCGCAACGGGTGCGATACTCATGCCGAGTCATTTCAATCAATGCAATTAGAACTTGCACAAGCACTGGAATATCACGAACGCATAACCGAAGTACAAAAAGGTATGGAATATGCGAAGGAAATGATTGAAAAACAAATCGCAGATAATGCGAAAGACAATAATTCACAAAATAGCGATACTGTACCACTCGGCTGCGTACCTATCGAGGCTGAAGGTGCCATGAAAGAATTCAAAGACGCTGCTGAGAAAGTCGAAACGGTAGACGTTTCAGAAATGATAAGCAGGCTGAAAATGGATCAGAAACGAGTTTTTGATCAGGTTATCAAAGCGGTGAGTTCAAATCAAATCCTTCGACTTTATGTCAGTGGAGAGGGGGGAACTGGTAAGAGCTTCCTCATAAAAACTATCAGATGCTGGATTAAGCAGCATGCTAGTAAAGATACTGCAATAACCGCCCCAACCGGAATAGCAGCATTCAATGTTGACGGCTTGACTGTTCATAGGCTCTTTCAATTGCCAGTTGAACACGGCCGCACTCCAAAATACAAACAGCTATCAGACGCGGTCCTGAAAACTATACGGGACCAACTAAGAAACGTTGCCCTGATAGTAATAGACGAAGTTTCGATGATTTCTAACGTAACGTTTATGTACATACATCTTCGATTAGTCGAAATCTTCAATACCGCAGACAACGAAGATGGTTGGTTTGGTAATAAGCATATTCTCCTTTTCGGCGATTTGCTACAACTTCCACCTGTTCACGAGGGACCCTCGTTCACAAAATTATCGAACACCGATGTCGAAAAACTCATAGGCGCTATGGGTAGTGTGGATCTGTGGTGTAATTTATTTACATACGACGAACTGACGATCAATATGAGACAAAAGAATGATCGAACTTATCGCGAGATACTCTCACGAATACGCCTTGGGATCGTTACCGATTCCGACACGAAAATGTTGTCCTCGAGGAAAATCATATTCAAGGTAACTGAGTTCAGAGACAGAATACGAGAACTTTGCAACTATATAAATAATTTACCTATCGACACAGTCTGTTGACTCCCCACGTGTCGCATGTGTGATGTTCTCAATGAAGCTATGTTGAGCGAAATTCAGACTGACGAGATACAGTTAGTGGCTCATGATACGGTTGATTGTCCACCGTACTTCAAAAAAAAAGTTCAGAAAATGTTGAACACGGATGACGAAGACAGTTCTCGAACCGCAGGTCTTGCAAAAATGATTATTGTAAAAATCGGTTCGAAGATAATGATTAGACGGAACATTGATGTTACGTTAGGCCTCGTCAACGGCACTATTGGTACAATAACGGCAATATCCCGAGCTGCTGATACCGGCGACGTAGAAACAGTGCAGATTGTCTTAGCTACAGGCATCGTACATGTTTTGGAGCGCGTTGATGTGAAATTTGAGGTAATGGAAGGCGCCTTTGTTATCCGAAGACAATTCCCTATCCGCCTCAGTTACGGTATTACAATTCATAAAAGTCAGGGCCTGAGTTTGAAGAACGCCGTAATCGATGCAGGTAATTCCGTATTTGCTTGCGGCCAAGTGTACGTTGCTCTTTCACGAGTAATTTCACTGGAAGAGCTGCATTTGATCAATTACGATCCTCACTCTGTATTAGCGAATAGCGCAGCCATTTTGGAATACAACAGATTGAGGAAAAAGTATCGTCCAGATCTCATACCGATGCCTCTCTCGTCGGTAAGAGCTCCGAAAGTAGCTGACTGCAGATGGTCGATTCCGAGAGATATTGTCACTTGTCAGGTACCAGCTGAAGAAAAAACTGCAGCTAAATTGTGGCAAATAAAAGGCTTACAAAACGTCGATCACGTTTCTTGTTACGCTAACGCAACGATCCAGTGTATATTCCACTGTGGAATATTCAGGGAGCATTTATCACGTCAAAATCAAACTGACGATATTTTGAAAATGTTGATCGATGGTTATGCTAACTCAGAAGCCCCGGTAAATGTATTTCCTGCCAGGGCACTTGCCGGTGAACACTTTACTGCAAATGAGCAACAAGATGCGTCAGAATTTTTAGCTGGTTTAATTTCTCATTGCAATAATCTCAGCATAATTGTTGAACACCAGCTGACGATAAAACTGCACTGCAAAGATTGCGGTTACACTAATACCTCAATCGAACGGAGTAGCATATTGTTATTGGCACTGCCCAAATCTTGCAAAAAAACACCGAGCTTATCTGACCTAATCAATGATAATCTCTCGCACTGGAAAACGGTCGAAGGATCGTGCGGTACTTGTCAATCGAAAGAAATGAGCGTAAAGATCGACGTATCATCAGCAAACAGGTGTTTAATTATTCAGCTAATGCTATTTTCAGTGGACAATGGAAAAGTCACGAAAATGAATGGTTACAGCATAAAAGCAGTACCTACAGAGAAAATCATCATCTGTACTAAAGTGTACAAGGTTGATAGTGCGATATTCCACCATGGCCGCAACATAACCGAAGGGCACTATACAAGCATGCTTCGACAAGGGACGTCTGCCTGGGTGAACGCTAATGTCGCGAACATCAGAAAACAACCCTGGCCAAGAAATGCTAAGGACGCATACATATTCTTCTTGCGGCAAATCTAAAGGCAGTGCCAGAAATATTGTAAGAATATGAACATAAATATAAAAAGCGAACTACACAGATGCAATGCAATCGCGACTATAAGCCCTGCATGTTAGTAACTCCGCCATTGCCGGTCCCAAGCCCGGATGAGAAAGGAGGAGGGCTGCATGCAGGGTTTATAGTTACAAAAATATATCTGGCAGAACTAAGTGCGATGCTTGAAATGAATTAGAGATTCCTATTCTATTCCTCAAAGACACGCAAGGCACCCTAGATCGACCTAGGGAATCAACGACTGTAAAATCGCCAGAAAATAGTAGACAAAACGATCGATAACTCAACAATTCAAATATAATTATTTGTTGAAACATTACATGCATTTCAGAAGGAGGCAGTTTTAATAACATTGATAATGGACCGCCTCTTGCGAGTTTCAGCTTTGAACTAAAGATCCATTTGGGCAAAATAATAATCGGAGAACACTGCGCTTTATGCCATATGCAGAGAAGACTCGTGGAAGCGGGTCAGCGAAGCTCACGCACGTAAAATTTTCGTGGTGGTCTGAGAAATGTCAATCCAACGCAAAACTCGACCTTCATTCGTTGCGGTAGCACCACTGCGTCGACATTCCGATATTACCGCACCACTTGGATTTTAGAAAAATTCGGAATGTAGCGTTTTCTATCAGATGCCGTAATGTTTATAAGCATTTGTGTGTGGAAAGTGCACTCCAATAGGGAAGAAAATAGAACAAGTTCGGCCGTAGAGACAATAAAGAGAAGAAGTTCTGTAAAAATAGTGGCTGCGTATCTGCTGTTATTATGTAAGTATATTTAAGCACATTTCACTATCCTGTAAATCACATTAGTCAAGTTAGATATTCATATTATGATATTCATATTGTACTATTATTTTTCAGGAATGATGCTTTATCTATTGGTGCAATGACTGATGCTCTTGTTACTTCAAGAGGTCACTGATTGAGTCAACGGAAGAAAGTTTCAGCAAAGAAGAGTTTAGAGTATCATTTTCCTTGCAGTTACTACAAGGTCCTTTGGTTAAAGATCCTACGTCAGGAATTATGTACTCTATGGCTATAATGTATTCTAACGCTACCAATGAGTCTGAAAGTCTCTTTCGGTGAGTTCTTGTACAAAGTACATTAATATGGCTATAATTATATTTCTCAAATATGTCATACATATTCCAATATCTGTCATTCAGATCAATACGTGAAACTTTTGGTTCATCTCCTGCAATTGGTGGTATCTGTTATCGAGCAAGACGGAGTATCGAGGTTCAGAAATACCTCAAGTACGAGCCAACCGGTGAGCGGAAAGTTATTGAGACAAAGAAAGAAAGTTTCAGCGAAGATGAGATCAAAGTATCATTTTCGTTTGGATCAAAGAACCATCATCAAGAATCATGTAGACTATATGGCTATGTATCCTGATGCTACCCATAAGTTTGTAAGTCTCTCTCGGTGAGTTCTTGTACAGAATACATTAATGTAGCTATAATTATGTTTCTCAAATATGTTATGCATATTTCAATATCTGTCATGTAGATCAATACCTGAGACCTTTGGTTCATCTGCTGCAATTGGTGGTATCTGTTATCAAGCAAGCAGTATCGACGGGCAGAAATACTTTGAGTACGAGCCAACCGGTCAACGCTTTAAGTACGAGCCAACCGGTCAACGGAAAGTCATTGAGACAACGAACGAAAGTTTCAGCAAAGATGAGATCAAAGTATCATTTTCGTTTGGATCAAAGAACCAACATCAAGAATCATGTAGACTATATGGCTATGTATTCTGATGCTACCCATAAGTTTGAAAGTCTCTCTCGGTGAGTTCTTGTACAGAGTACATTCATATAGCTATAGTTATGTTTCTCAAATATGTTATGTATATTTCACTATTTGTCATTTAGATCAATACGTGAGACCTTTGGTTCATCTGCTGCAATTGGTGGTACCTCTTATCGAGCAAGAAGGAGTATCGACGGGCAGAAATACTATAACTGCGAGCCAACCATATAACCATTAACCAAAGGTGTACCAGAAGCTTCACCTTTATCAGGCTATTTTGAAACGAATCTTTTGGAATTATTTATTTAATAAACTGAAGTTGAAGTGCTCAGCATTTCCTTTTATGTTTGCTGCAAGAATTCAATGTTCTTCCTGGCCCAATATGAACCTAGAGCTGCTCTCTGATCCTATTCATCGGTGAAAGCTACGGCCGAATCAAATGTGGGAATTCTTGAAATGAAAATGTCTCCCTTTGTTACCTCTCATTATAAACTACAACCAAACTGAAACCTGGCCATCTGCTTACGTCTCATAAGCTGGAATAACCACTTGAGCAAAATCAATTAAAACTATGACTGGGATTTAGTGCTCTTTTGTTGCTAATTTGTTGCCGAAATCCGGATTTTGTTGCTCCAGCCGTTTCGGCGTAATTGAGGGTGATGCCAGATTCAGAAAAAGTTAGCATCGCCATAGAAAAAAATGGTCAGAAAAAAAAAACACGAAGAACGGAATTTGTTGCTAATTAATTGCTCTGCAATCCCGCAACTTCGGAACCAAAAATGTCAACCCCTAACCCAATAACCACCCCTCAATGATTGCCGTGCAGTGAAAAATGGAAACAAGCCGAATACTGAACTTGGAGATTATTGTCGGACTCTTTGGAGTCTCTTCTGTGAAGAAACGACTCAAAAAGATTCTCGGCTCCACCCCTGGCCTCCCTGAACCCACCCCACCGCCCTAATACGGAGAAAACGTAAAAATCCGGTATAAGGTAAGACGATTCGACCTTTCGTCAGCTCGGCGAATTTGTTGCTCACGATAAACCAATCTCTCGATTTTGTTGCTCGACCCCTACGCACTGAAAACCCACCCTTGCTAACTTTCTGAGCATCCGAAAGAGTAATCGAGAGCCTGGATCGACTTTCTCGACTTTTTTCGACTGAATACAGCTCTGCGAATTTGTTGCTCACGAAAAATCAATCTCTCGATTTTGTTGCTCGACCCCTACGCACTGAAAACCCACCCTTGCTAACTTTCTGAGCATCCGAAAGAGTAATCGAGAGCCTGGATCGACTTTCTCGACTTTTTTCGACTGAATACAGCTCTGCGAATTTGTTGCTCACGAAAAATCAATCTCTCGATTTTGTTGCTCGACCCCTACGCACTGAAAACCCACCCCTGCTAACTTTCTGAGCATCCGAAAGAGTAATCGAGAGCCTGGATCGACTTTCTCGACTTTTTTCGACTGAATACAGCTCTGCGAATTTGTTGCTCACGAAAAATCAATCTCTCGATTTTGTTGCTCGACCCCTACGCACTGAAAACCCACCCCTGCTAACTTTCTGAGCATCCGAAAGAGTAATCGAGAGCCTGGATCGACTTTCTCGACTTTTTTCGACTGAATACAGCTCTGCGAATTTGTTGCTTACAGAGAACCAATCTCTCGATTTTGTTGCTCGACCCCTACGCACTGAAAACCCACCCCTGCTAACTTTCTGAGCATCCGAAAGAGTAATCGAGAGCCTGGATCGACTTTCTCGACTTTTTTCGACTGAATACAGCTCTGCGAATTTGTTGCTCACGAAAAATCAATCTCTCGATTTTGTTGCTCGACCCCTACGCACTGAAAACCCACCCCTGCTAACTTTCTGAGCATCCGAAAGAGTAATCGAGAGCCAATATCAACTTTTCCGACTTCTTTCGACTGAACACAGCTCTGCTAATTTGTTGCTCACGGAAAATAAGCCCCAAGTTTTTTTCGTGCAAGAAAAAACTGTCGAAAAACTGATCTTCTTCCATTCCGTTCACCTGTCTTTGTCTCGTGGATGGTTATAGAATACAGTCTGTCCTTTAATATATTGGTACGTCACGCCGAAAAAAGGAATAGACTACAAATTGATATCACGATCATATTTATTCGTCGGTATTCATGGTTTTGAAGATCATCACCTTCGGATCTGCTACAAAACATTCTCTTAATTGGGTTGCTTTATCACGAGTATCATCATACTGCAGCCAAGTTCTGTCACTCCGTCGTGCAATTGCCGTGTAATGGCCAATGCCTTCCTCGGAGCGCCTTGTTTTTATCGACGGGCCTGTGTAATTCACAAAACCCATCAATTGAAAACCGTCGTTTATTGACAACGGATTATGAACCCAGTTTGGTAATTGTTCGAGAATTATGTGATCAGAGGCGTCTCCGAAGTCGCCTACATCAAGTACAATTATCTTTCCTGAAATGTTACAAATCATTGGGCACATGTATATGCCTATAGATGTAATCATATTGCGTTGAACTGCATACTCACATCATGTGACAAATGGCATACCGTCTCCTCTCTGCGTTAACCTCGTAACTACATTTTTTTAAAAATTGAGATTATGAGCTATACATTCTGTGAAGTACTTTTGTAATGCAAAACCCAATCTTAAAAATCGATATCGCAAACAGAAATTCTTTAAAAGACGCATCATTTTTCTCGTATCTACATGCATCGCATGCAATATGTACTGTAACGTGGCGTTTTCAGCCCCGTTACTACGGCACCCAGATTTCCCGTATTTTCTCCCGTTTTGCAGTAAATACTATCGAAAAATGCAGAACACCGAAAACGATACACCAAGGCCAAATTTGAAATAAGAGATATTCTGTATATTTATTTAATTTGTGTGTTTCTCCCGAATATTCTCTTATATGGCGCAACGAGCTACCGATGGATTGAGCCTCCGGACGACTGCGACCACCTCCCGGGCCCTCTCCTCAGGGAATCAGACACCGACGTCACCCGTACCGCCAATCTACCGATATGTCGACCCCCAGCTGTCAGCCGGACAATCAGCTGGGGCTAGTATTGTCAACAACTACCGCCTCCCGACCTCCCGAATCTCTACCGACGTACAGGATCACTGGACGACCTGTCCGTTATCTCCCGTAGAAGACCGGTGCGTAAGACGCTTGCTACCGACACCTGGATGCTACGGAGACGGCGTATAGGGTGGCATGGACCGAGTAGTGTCACCTCCCGTCCCGTAACTTACTGGCCTGGAGCCAGACCAGACGAAACATCTACCGTTCCGGAGCTGCACCCCGTCACCGGGTAAAATCATGGTACCCTCCCGAGGTGACGGTCTGCCTAGGAGGGCGTGTAGGAGCCGAAGCACAAGTGGGCCCAGGACTGCACTCGGACTCCAGAGGCGATATGGGACCAAGCTATCGTTCTCGACGACGAAGACTCCAAGTGCCTGAGTCGACGCAGCCTTGGATGGCCCTCCGACAGCAGACAGCCGGCCGGACGGTACTCCAAAGCAAGCGCAGCCAACGAGGAAGCGTGGGTGGTGACGTCAGAGGAGAGGAGAGGCGCCGAATAGCCAAAATTCGAGTAACACCTCAAGAATTGCGCCCTACACCTATGAGGCAATTAGGAGGGAGCTACGCCAATCCGGGGCAATTTCCGAGAACGAAGATCACGGAAACCGAGGCTCAACTCGTTCTACTCTACGCTCGTCCGTTGTACCGACAACTTGCTGTTAGAACCTCCCGTTTCCGATAAAAGATCCTTGCCCATCCTTGCTACCGTTTCGCCTATAGTTCTCTCTCGCCTATCTACCGCTACCGTTTGTTAATTTAGCTTCGTTCCCTCCCGTCCCTTAGATAACGTTTATTTGAAAATAGAGTCATTTAATAAGAATAAGTAATAGAGTCAGTGGGTGCCGAACTCCTGCCTTGAGGTAAGGTTTTCCACCTTCTGAAAGAAAGTCACGACGTCGCCAAGTGGGAGTCGAGAATTGCCTTAGGTTTTGTATTTTGTAAAGTTTGTGTGTAAGTCGGTGCCGGGTATAGCCCCACCGCATCCCGTTTTGTCGAGTCTTTTGTTAAGTAGTAAATAAGTCGGTGCCGGGTATAGCCCCACCGCATTACGTTTTGTTAAGTGTTATAGTTGGTTAAGTTTGGTGCAATTCGGTCGGCTCTCCCGGCAAGCCTCGTGGCTGATTAAGTAACATACGTTTTGGAAATTAGTTTATTTGAATCCTTGTATTTGGTCTTCTACCGTTTCTCCCGTGCATTTGCTGCACGAGGCCTAAGATTGTAACTTCCGTTCTCCCGTAATTAAGTGATATATTAAGAGCCTTGGTGATATCTGGTTGTTCTGTAGGTTATTTCGCTTATACTTTGGCCCTATGCAATATGTAATTTCGTCAGTAATATTTTGATTTCGTCACTAAGTTTGATATCGTCCCGTTCGGTTCTGGGTCCGTTTGTAAAACAATAAAGTCAGCAGCACAGAGTAGCCACGGACGCGCTCCGTGTAAAACTGCGCATTTCTCCCGTTCGTAATTAGTGCCGTAAAATATTATCTACCGCTCCCGCTACCGTTAAGCAAATCTTTTGTTACTCCCGCTTGTGTCAACCTCCCGACTGTATTTCTATCTACCGATTTTGTGAAAATACAGGCCACATAATTACGAACTTGTTTCCCGCATTACTGTTATTTTGTTTGTGTCCGAATTGTTGTTGCCCACCCACGCCGCTCTACCGTTTATTCCGCTGTGTCTAGCCAGCCACTCCGGCGGATCTGGGGTTTGTTATTTAGTAAGATTTTGTTAAGGCTTGTTTAGTGACGCGAAAGCGCGTCTGGCGCCCAACAATCTCCCGTTCGAGTGTAGTTTCATTTTGAGTGTTGTTCAATTTTAGGTACGGTCATTTTCAGTTTTGGGTTTAATTTTTGTTCGTCCCAGATCGCGCCGAAGGCACGTGCGGGTTTCCCGGGTATAACCCGCCTGGGGAAAAAACCTAGCGTTGCAGTACAAACATCGTGTGTCTACTCTAATGTTCTGTCGGTTTTTGAGATTGTCCAAGTTTCTTACCGGTGGCAGCTTTTAAATTAATTATTAAACTGCTATTAGCTGTAATAATTTCATTGTTTTTTAGTCCGACGATTTTTGTAATGATGTGCGTTTTTCTTGTTTTCTGTAAAATTGAATTTGTGCAGTTACGTGGTTAACGCAGAAAGGGGACGATACATAATCCACTCATACTTTACTATGTACATCAGGTCGGTCCTCATTCAAGTTGAAAAAAAAGTCAGTTGGAACTCGTAAAATTGGCTTTGAAATTGGCAATAAAAAAAAAAATTTCGATCTTATAATTTTTCACCCATTCACTTTGCATGCAAGAAGAATCCATCATACCGATATTATTCAGTAAGCACCATTATCTTCTTCGGTGAAAAATCACATGCGGTGTATTATACGCGAATGGGGCGCTATATCATGATTTGATTTGTTCTAGCATAGCACATTATATTATCGAAAAAAAAATCACTTTAGTTTTTGTCAGTTATTAACTTCAATGTTACGTCGTGCTAACATGTGGATTAATTAGTTACAACACTTAGTAACTCTACGCCAATTTTATATTTGAAGAAAAAAGAACGGCTTATTCTATGTCCTTATAAAAAAATGACGAATTTTTCTGCGAGAAAATTTGAAATACCTTGGTCTTATTGGTTCTAGACGTCTTTTAAACTCTCAGGTTCAAACATCAGGTTTTATCACAGGTTTGCTCAAGATATACTCCGAATTCAATCTGAATATTCGACAATCAAATCGAATTCTGATACAGCGTCCGATTATCATATAATACCCCGCATATAATTTTCCAATTTTTCACCGGAGAAAGCACATGCATCTTTCTCATTGCAATTATTTGATCACTTTTGTGCAATAAACCTTGAAACAATTTTTAACTATTTTTAAATTTCCGCCAATATAGGGAAGACGAAGAGAATGGAATACAAATCTGGAACAATTAGAATTATCTTCTATCATTTGGAGCCGATTTGACGGGCTCCAACCTATTTTTCTCCGAACCCAAGTAAGGACCATCGTAATGTACATATACATACATAATTTGCATTCGCGATCAGTTCAAATCTCAATATTACCCAATTGATTCTAATTCGCATGTAAATCTCGAATAGTGAGTCAACTGTGATAGTTTCAATAAACAAACGTCTGTCCGAAGAAGGGTAAACAGACGCCTCCAAGGACTTCCTTCGAAAGAAAAATCGGAACCAGAAACGTTCATGGATCTCTAGAGCATACAATGTCTTACCAATCTCATTAACGCTAGTCGTCTCTACCCCTCCACACGTTTTTTTTTTTGGATTGCAGCATTTCGTCGTATGAGTCTGCAATTTCGAACTTAATATGTTTTGAAACGCATTCCTGTCTCGCAAATCCGCTGCATCGATTAAAAGCTTTTGGAAGCGCTTCACACGAGGTGGGCAACCACGATTGCATTTTGATGTTTCTATCAAACTGGGCATGTCGGTGAATAAATTACCAGCTAACCAGCCAACGTTAGTTTCGCAATTAACAAGTCGGCATCCGCCACGGAACGTATCGGTGTCTTTTTTGAACCATCTCATTAATATTCTGGCTCGCAATTGATAAGAATGTGCTCTTAATCCTTTCTCAAGAGTATCTAGCACCATCGCCATGAAAGGGTCAACTTCACCGAGTTTTTCGGCCTACAATGATAAAAAACCAATAATCAGGGCAAGAAAAAAGGTATGCATACAAACATCTATTGGCAATGAAAATCACTGAGACCTGGTTGAATAACTTGAATATGTATGCCACAAAATGTCGGGGGATAAACATCTACGATTCAGATGAGTGTAAAATCATAGCAAGTTCAAAATTCGAGATCAGGTGAGTTTAACCTTATAATTGGTTAGACACCGATTCTGATTGAACAAATTAGCTTCACAGGAAAATTGAATATCATTGGTAGAGACATTATTAATTTATCAAGTGAATCCGATGCAATATAGGGATATCATTTTTACCTTTTGTCGCAGAATTGGCCAGTCGGAAAATAAAGCCATCATTAATTGAAAAAGACTGTCGAAGGCACACGTATTAAAGAGGCATACTTTTTCGCCGTCAATTGACAGTGCTCGGAGTGTGTTTGTATCACCAGCTTTGATAATTGGCAGATTGCGATTTTTTTCAAACGTCAACTTATCTCGTATTTCATGTGCGCTATCACCCAAATATCTTGCTCGTCGCTTCTTCGTCTTTTTACTTACAATTAGTCCTCGCCAATTTTCCTCTTCCCGTGTGGCAATGATTTGTGGCGTGCTTTTTTCATTATGACATTTCATGCAACGATATCGGGTACCATATCCTTCCTCGAGTGCTATTGCAATAGAACATGGGCGGATAGCATGCACAGGCTCACTACATGAATCGCATAGGTGCGCACCTGGTGGTTTTACAAACATAGCACACGCAGAGCACGAGTTTTTTTCAGAATTTTCCTCGCCTTTTTTTGCGTTCGTTAATGGTGTGGCAGGTTCAGGATCATCAAGCATGGCCACTTCCATTTCTTCATTTGTATATGACGATGAGTCTCTTATTTCTTGGATTATACCAATGCTATCCGTTTGATTCTTTTGTACCGATACGGTATTGTCAGTTGAATGCTTTGCATTTACTATTTTAATGCGACCGTTGATGTAATCGATATGTTTTTTCAGAAACACATCCGGTCTCATCGGTGTCATTGAATGCTTCAACAAGTGGGTTTTAATTTTATTAAACTCCCCCTCTACTGCAGCACTGGAAGCCGGTACACGTCCATAGCCAATTTCGTCTCTCAGTATATTCGACCATAGCGGGATCAATTTCAGATCTTTTACAAGCCGATCTCCTAACTTGGGCAGATAATGAGCTGTTACTTTTTTTTCTAAGCGTGAGTGTCTCGAAAGTTAAGTAAGTGTGAGTCGTTTACTCAAATGATTTTATTTTGAGCTCTCTAGGAGTTTTGAGGCTAATTGTTAGGGTGCAGTTGCTATCTGAATTGTTATTACGGACTCGGGACAGGTTTTTACGCTGCCAGAGCCGTCTCCTGAGTCTAGAGTAAGGGATGCCTATGCTCCAGACGTGGGTTTCACTTGCCGCTCTGTCCTTGGACTCGGGTAGATATTTCACTACCAGAGCCATACACAAGAGGGGTTTGATCTGCCGACGCTGTCAACCAGACTTGGGTTTCACTAGCCGCTCAGTCCTTGGACTCGGATAGATATTTCGCTATCAGAGCCATACACTAGAGGGGTTTGTTCCGCCGAAGCTGTCTCTATCCTACACTAGTCATATGGAGGAGAGAGATAGTGGAAAAAATGTTTAACAGATTTCAATGTAACAATGGTGTGTAATTCAAAATAATACTTTTGGTCTCAAATGACAATATTGCTGACAAGAATAACGTAAAATTAAATATAAACTAAATATAAACTAAATATGAGCTGACTTAATAGCAGACATTTTATATTTTATCTAAGTAACCTTATGCATGTTCTATTTGAAATTGACTCTAAGTTCACTGGTCTACCCAAGACGGATAGCCAATGTTAATAATATAATGTATTGGCGCTTTGCCTAGTCTACATTGATTCTTTGATTTATATGATTTTGTGGTTAGTAGGCCCCTATGGCACAACTACCTAGCTTTTGAGGATATGATTCTAAATTCACTGGACTGCCCAAGACGGACAGCCAGTGTTCAATGAGTCAGTAGGCGCTCTGCCAAGTACTGCTGTCAAACCGATCGTGTGCCGGCCTTATATACCCGTATGTGACGTCATGATTCACCGCGCAGTCGTGTTGGCGTTGCTGCTCGCGCATCTTTTGGCAGCCTGGTGCTGAGTTGGCTGGATACGTCACATTGCTCCCTTCTTCCAGCAGCCTTTCACTTTTGGTGGGTGTTTTAAAAAACTGGATGTCTGTTGGGAGACTATCGGTTCTTCTTGTTTTCCTTTTTTGTTCTTACGTCCTTTTCTTCAGGGTTTGCCCAGTCCGAGCGGGTTGGAAGGATCGAATTGGGTGATGTATGCGGGTGTTGGCGGATCTGGGATCGGTGTGATCAGATCCGGTAATGGTGGCCCCAGCATTTGTTCCAGATCGTCTGATCTGAACAAAATAAATCTTCGTAGCCTTCGTTGTTGGTCCGCATACTCTCTCGTTGTCCGCATTGGTAGATGGTGTCGTTTTAATTCCCATGGAATTCCTGGGTTTACGTAGACTGTACCGGGTGGTTTTTCTACTTCGGTGATGGTCACTGGTTCGGCTATTTCTGGGCACTTCCTTGTCTGGCATGCCCTTCCCGCCTGGTATCTTCCAACTCCTGGCTTGAATCCTCCGGTGGATTTGAGGACTCGTTCGGTGTTGCCGTTAACATCTCTGATAGCCGTCCTTTCCTGCGTAGTTTGGGTTTCCTTATCCTGGACACTCGTGTAGTTATACATGATGTATGACTGAGGTCCTGAGCAAGTGGTATGTCCCTTTTATTGGTTTGTCTCATGTTGATTGTTGATAGTATGTTAATCCTTCACTGGTCCTTAATCTTTTGATGTCTCTGATTAATCTGTTTCAAGACCTCACGAGGGGTTTCGGTTATTTGGAACCTTTGTTTACTCAAGCTGTTGTTATGTATAGTTTAAACATATTCACGTGGAATCTTCCCCGTTCCTGTCCGGTCACTGGGTTTTCTAATATGAAAGTGGCTTCGCCTATTTGTCTCTTGACCCTGTATGGTCCTTCGTACAAGTCGAAAAACTTTGCCATTTTCTTATTTTTGGTATCTGAGACGTTTAATGCCTTGACCAGTACTAAGTCGTTTACTTTGAATTTCGCCATCTTGTGGGTTGTGTTGAATCGGTCTGCTCTTCTCTTCCCTTTCTTTCTGATTCTCTCCTTAGCTAACTTAATCTTAATTTCTGGTGGAAGATGTCCCTGACTTTGTCCTAACCATGGTTCCCAGAATCTTTTCGGTTTCTCATTTAGCTGGATTTCACATGGCGCGAATTCGGTTGTATCATGGTACGTTTCGTTCATGCAGGATTCTATTACTCTTACCCAATTTAACCAAGAGGTATGTTTATCTGTTAAGAAGGTACGAAAAAACCGACCGATCTCTCTATTCACTCTTTCAACAATGTTCCCTTGTGGGTGTCGTATTGATGAAAATATTGGGGTGATACCCTCTTCCCTTAATTTATTCAACCAAAGATTTGACGTGAACTGTGTACCATGATCGAACTGTATTCGTCTGGGTTTGCCTAGTTCTGGGATGTATTTTAGAAATAAGCAATTGATGGTGGATTGCGCATTGGCGATTTTGAGCGGGTATAGTCGCACGAATTTGCTGAAAGCGTCTATGGCTACTAATAACCATTTATAATTGCCTTTACTGGCTGGTAGTGGCCCAAAGAAATCGATCGAAACTAGATCGCCTACTCCATCAGGGATTATATTTTGCATGTTCGCGTAACTGTATAAGTTTGGGACTTTACATCTCTGACACCGATCGCACCCTGCCAATTCCTGGCGGATAACTTTGGCTAATTTTGTATAGTAAAACCCTTCTTTTAATATTCTATAGCATTTGCTTGCTCCTGTATGCCCGTATCTCTCATGACATTCCTTAATTAATTGTTTACCTAGTTTTTCTGGTAGGTATGCCCGTAACTGTTTCTCTGATCCTTGGTGATATAAGATCTTGTTTCTAACGGTGTACCGTGGATTATTCACTATTTTGTTTGATTTGAACAGCTCCCTGATCCTTTGATCCTCTTTCTGAATTTGTGCGAACGATTTGAGTTTCTTTTCTAAGTCCTCACTAATTTCTTTTGCTAATGGAGCGGCTATATTTACGTGGTTCATTACTCTGATCTTTCCTTCTTTTTCTTCGGGAGGGTATCGGCTGAGTATATCCGCGACGATGTTATGACAACCTTTTATGTACTCGATGTCAAACTTATATGTCTGAATGAAGAGCACCCACCTTGCTAACCGGGAACTGACTAATTTGCATGATAACATAAACGTCAATGCCTTGTGGTCCGTCCGGATGGTTAGTTTCGCGGCTATAATGAATGTCCTAAATTTTTCAAGCGCAAACACTATGGCTAAGAGTTCTTTCTCAGAAGTGAAGTAGTTTAGTTCCGCCCCCCTCATGATTCGACTGGCAAACCCCACGATTAATTCTTCATTTTTTTCGTTAAGCTGGTAAAGTACCGCTCCTATTGCATGATTGCTTGCGTCGCATTGTAAGTAATATCTTTGACTGGGGTCTGGGTGGTGGATTATCATGTAGTCGCAAAAAAGCTTCTTTACTTTATTAAACTGTTTATTTACCTCGTCCGTCCATTCCCATTTGACCCCTTTACGAATTAGCCGTAATAATGGGTATGTTACTTCTGAATACTTGTCGGTAAATTTGCTATAGTAATTTGTAAGCCCCAGAAATCCTTTTAGTTGCTTGACGTTTTTTGGTACCGGGAACCGGTGTATGGCCTCAACCTTCTCGGGTTGTGGTTTAATGCCGTTCTTTGTTATACAGTGTCCTAAGAAGTTAATTTCCTCTCGAAAGAACTCTGATTTCTTAAAGTTTATTGTCATGTTATGTTCCCTGAATACCTGAAATAGTGTCTCTAAATTGTTAAGATGTGTCTCTATGTTGTCTGACAGACATAGTATATCGTCGACGAAATTGATGGTGAAGCTATCTGTTTCACGTAATACCAGATCCAGTGCCCTGATCAGACTTGCAAGGCTAGTGCTTAATCCATATGGTGTGACTGTAAACTGATAGGTTCTTCCTTCATGCATGAAGGCTGTGTATTTTCTTGACTCTACTTGTAAGGGGATTTGCCAAAAACTTGCCGTTAGGTCTAAGCTGGACATGACATATGCCTTCCCGCATTTCTGGAACAAGACCTCAGTAGACTGAGCACAGTCATGGTCAGGTACTATTAGCTTGTTTATGAACCTGGCGTCTAACACTAATCGTATCTCACCATTTTTCTTCGTGACGACCACTAATGGGTTGATGTACTCACTATATGATCGTTCAATTACTCCCATTTCTAACATTTTTTTTATTTCGGTTTTAACTTTGCCACGATGCATGATCGGAATTGGATATGATCTCTTGACAAAAGGTCTATCATTGTATATTTTGATCTGGTGTTCGTAAACTGTAATTCGACCCGGTCGTTTCTTGAATACGTCTCGATATTTCTTAATTACGTCTGTAAAGGATTTTACTTGCTGGCTATTTAGTACCTGACACTCTGAAAGTTTCTCTTTCATCTCATCATCGGTTAGTTCATACTGTGTGTTTGGACTAAGAGTGCCCTCGGTGGCTGACTGGATTTCAGAAATCTTAAGCTGGTCCAGAGGTTCTTGGTAATGATACCTTTCTAAGTTAATGCTTTCTTTTCTCGTATTGACTTGAATGTGTAAGGTGTTCGATTCAATGTCCACATCACTTTGCCACCGGCGTAGTGTGTCGATCCCTATTATGACGTCGTGCCTGATTTTTGGGATTATGAGAACACAAAGCTGGTCAGTTATTTCCCCTATCCTAACTGACACAAATATCTGTTCTTTTATTTTTATTGCCTTACTGTCTGTCACTCCACGGATCTGGTATTTTCCAACTGGTAATCGTTCGCAACCGGTAAACGTGTCTCGATGCTTTAGAAAGAACTCTTCGGAAATCCCCGTGACTTGACTCCCTGTGTCGACTAGTGCTAAGGTTATTGTTTTCTCTATTGTAATAGATACCCACGGGCAGTAATTGGTTTTTTCTTCCGGTTCTCCGGGTTCCTTAATCAGGTACTCCCTGGGGTCCTCAAATATATCTAAATCAGTCGCAGAAATTTGTAAGTTGCGCCCTGTGTTTGATTCTAGCGACTGGATCCGCAGGGCGCCATCTCGTTTTCCGGTATTGATTCTGTTTCATCGATCGCGTTATCGACGGTTTCTTCTACCAGACTACTGACTCTAGTATTCGTCCAATTTCGTTTGTTTTGGTTTCCGTCATATGGCAATGTCCTACGTCTAGTGTCTACTGGGTCGGGTGCGCTGTTTACAGGTTTGTCTGTGACTGGTTTGGGACCGCTCCCTGTAGTTTGGCTTAGTGCACCCGGGTTTCGCCAAGTCTGTTTCGGTCTGTCATCAGTTATACGTGGCGTGTTTTGAACCATGCGATTATATGACGGTACACCTGGAATCTTGGGTGCGTTCGATCTCCCTCCTGTTTGCATTTCATCCAGGAAAGCTAAAAACTGATCTATATTCCTGATGTTTCGGCATCTAGCTGCCCCGACAACGGTGTCTTCAAAATGGCGGATGAGGTTTCTGACGATTTCGTCTTCTGACATTGGAGGATTTAGTCCCGACGCGGACGCAATTTTTTTTCCGGCATATTCGGACCAAGTAAGTTTGGAATCCGTGGAGTAATACCCAAATTCTAATTCCCTTCGAATTTCTCGTTGGATTTCTTCTCCCCAGAACCGGTTCAAAAATCTGATCTTAAATGTTTCAATTGTTGTGATACTATCGCGTCGCGCTATCCACCAATCCTTTGCTTCGTTATTTAAGCTAGAGTTAATGAGTGTTAAGCATATTTTGTCTTCGACATCTAATAATCTAAAGTATTCCTCCAGCTCCCTAATGTAATTCATTGGTTTTTCCCAGTGCTTTCCTGAATATGTAGGTAATTTGATCTGTTTAGCGATTAGCCTTTCTGCATGATCATCGCTCCCTTGTCCTACCGGTCTATTCCTAAGTCGCCTAACCTCTGCTTCTATTCCTATTTTGAAACTACTTTGCATATGTTCAACTCTGCTGATTTTGTCATGTGTGACTTTATCGTTTTCGTGGATCTTACTTCTTAAGGCTTCATACATATTTGCCTGTTCCTGTCTCAGAGTATTCTCACTTGTTAAAAGGCTATCCTGACACTGCGTAATGTCTTCACCTAATCTCTCTACGGCATTCTGGGTCTGAGCCCCTAAATGATCTATCTCTTGCCGGTTGCTGATGGCCAGTTCATGGATTTTGTGAGTAACCCTTTTTTCTAGCTTAGTTCTTTCCTCAATGTTATGGACTTGAAATTGACTGGTTGTATTTTCCATAGTGGCAACCCTGCTGTCAAGTTTCCGCTCAAGGCGGTCTACGGATGCCAGTATTCGTGATATTGGATCATCTACTTTGTCCTGAGGACTATCAATTGTTCCTAGGAGGCTAGTTTCTAGTGTCTGTGAGATGGTTCTGTCGTGAAACCCGGTGTCCTGCTCTATTGTACACTCTTGCGGGTTGAATGATACGTTCTTATTTCTACCTATCTCCTTGTCAGCCATTTTGTCAACCAAAGGGATTTTACTAGTTTTATTTATCTAAATCTTTCTTTTTCTTTTGACTGTATAGAAATAGAGGCAGCTGCACGGGTTCTTGCCTTGACCTTGCGGCTGGTTATACCAAATGAACAAGTGATTTTAATGTGATTTTACAAAGTGACTGCTACCCATAACTAGATTCGATTTTAAATTTTACTACTCTCTCTTTCTAGAGAGCCCCACGTTGGGCGCCAAATGTTACTTTTTTTTCTAAGCGTGAGTGTCTCGAAAGTTAAGTAAGTGTGAGTCGTTTACTCAAATGATTTTATTTTGAGCTCTCTAGGAGTTTTGAGGCTAATTGTTAGGGTGCAGTTGCTATCTGAATTGTTATTACGGACTCGGGACAGGTTTTTACGCTGCCAGAGCCGTCTCCTGAGTCTAGAGTAAGGGATGCCTATGCTCCAGACGTGGGTTTCACTTGCCGCTCTGTCCTTGGACTCGGGTAGATATTTCACTACCAGAGCCATACACAAGAGGGGTTTGATCTGCCGACGCTGTCAACCAGACTTGGGTTTCACTAGCCGCTCAGTCCTTGGACTCGGATAGATATTTCGCTATCAGAGCCATACACTAGAGGGGTTTGTTCCGCCGAAGCTGTCTCTATCCTACACTAGTCATATGGAGGAGAGAGATAGTGGAAAAAATGTTTAACAGATTTCAATGTAACAATGGTGTGTAATTCAAAATAATACTTTTGGTCTCAAATGACAATATTGCTGACAAGAATAACGTAAAATTAAATATAAACTAAATATAAACTAAATATGAGCTGACTTAATAGCAGACATTTTATATTTTATCTAAGTAACCTTATGCATGTTCTATTTGAAATTGACTCTAAGTTCACTGGTCTACCCAAGACGGATAGCCAATGTTAATAATATAATGTATTGGCGCTTTGCCTAGTCTACATTGATTCTTTGATTTATATGATTTTGTGGTTAGTAGGCCCCTATGGCACAACTACCTAGCTTTTGAGGATATGATTCTAAATTCACTGGACTGCCCAAGACGGACAGCCAGTGTTCAATGAGTCAGTAGGCGCTCTGCCAAGTACTGCTGTCAAACCGATCGTGTGCCGGCCTTATATACCCGTATGTGACGTCATGATTCACCGCGCAGTCGTGTTGGCGTTGCTGCTCGCGCATCTTTTGGCAGCCTGGTGCTGAGTTGGCTGGATACGTCACAGAGCGTTCTCGCGATCTCCAACCTCTCCTGAAGCATCTTGTACTTCTTTTTCAATGTTCGCTGCCCACTTGGACCACTGATTTTCCCCATAGCCATCATTAGCTTCACTCGCTTCATTTTCGTCGGTATTAGTATCAGCAGGGTCATTATTATTGGAACACTATTAACAAAGAAAAAATGGAACCTGATCAGTCGATTACTAATTCTAAGTTGTGATTGAGCAAATACGCAATTCTTGGTAGAGCTATATGGGCAATTCCACCTCAAATCAGACAGAAAATGAACCCATATTTTTTAAATCTACTGAATTTTTTTCCGCGTGTAGTACACATGCACCAAGAGTTGATATGGGCACTTAAGTTCAGCCAAAATTTTTTTTTTACCGAAGGTAAAAATAATGGATTGTGTGAAAAATTCGCTCACGGTAGGCTTCAAGAATATACTTATATATCTGGTTCTACTTATCATAAAGAAATCTGTAAAAACGCATTTGAAAACTAGAAGAATACACTTCCCGACCTTTTTTTGCAAATAACCAAAAACTAGAAATTTGTAATTATTATAAACAGATGAAATGTTTAACGAATTTTTAACCAAAGTTGAGCCATTTTCAAAATTCTGAAAAAAATATATTCGTATTCATTATTCAATTCTGAAGTATGAGTAATTTTTCATTTCATTGATGAGTAATTTTATTTTTCTATTGTTTTTTAAATTTTTTATACCATGGCGGTACGATCATGGCAACTTCACCTTGTATCTGATAGAACCATTTTTTTCATCCCGCTGCTGAACACCATTTTGTGGCGTCCCTTTATTAAACACGTAGATAATTGTCATAATTTTTCGATTTTTAATCATTTCTTATGTGCGTAACATGTATTAATAGTACATTACACAACTAGGGACGTAAGTCTCACTTACGTCCCTGCGCGTTTGGCCCCGAGCGAAGCGAGGGGCCGTGAGGAGCAGGGACGGGAGTGAGACTTACGTCCCGTAGTGTGTATACTATTTTTCTTCCTACCCTGCTTGAAAGTGCGTTCGCACGTAATTATTGTCATCGCATGTTCATGTCTATCGGGAATGCGCGCCGGCATTTGCGACCCGAGCGAAGCGAGGGTTGCTGGCCGACGGCGGGCATTCCCAGATCATCAAGAAAAGAAAAAACATTTTAATTTACATTTTTATTACATGAGCAAGGTGTAATATTAAAAACACAATTGTTGAAAGTACAATGTACAAAAGATGACATCTGATCAATATTTGAATGTAGGTTATTGAAAGTCTCTGATGTTATGGTCTCAGATCGTCGGTCATGGTCTAACAACAAGGTCTTCGTTTTCTTCGTTGGTGTTTCAGAGTTTTCCAGATTTTGAAAAACTTTTACTGGAGGCTTGTCCATGAAACTCCGTTTCCGATTCAGAGCAATTTCACCGGCCGTCACAAAGTTCGGAGAAAGGATTCGATTACTGGAAGTAGATGGCTCTGAATTCTCGATATCCTCTTTTTGGTTTTCATCCAAACCATCATCAAAATCATCGCATTGCAATAATAAATTTGATGGAAGTTTGGCTTTGGAGGAAGTAGCCGCTTGGGTTATTCCTTCGAATATTTTTTCTCTACTCTCTGAGGAATTTTCTACGTAGCCCTGAGCCACGGTGTCAGAACGCCAACCTCCCAGTCTCTTAATCATTGTCAAGTTCGCTCCGGAGTCTGACAAGAGTGTAGCTGCAGTCCTCCGGAGGCAATGGCCGGTAAAACTTTTTGGATCGGGCAGTCCCAGAAATGTTGCGATGATCTGAGGCGTGTCTCCTATTTTGTTCTTCCCTATTACTTGCCGGTTACATTTGCCATTCGCATAAACGATAAAAAATCGATCGGTGAAATTGTTAGCAGGTCTCAAATCTATATATTTTTTCACCGTCTTATAAAAAAGTGAACCGATGACAAATTTTCTATTCAGGTCTGTCTTTGTATCATTCACCGACACCACGAACTTCTCAACCTTCGTATCTTCGACGTCATTGATTGTTAATTTGACCAACTCATCGCATCTGAGGGCCCCACAAATTCCAAATATTAAAATTACCTGGAATTAGAACGTAGCATCTTATGAAGAACTGAAGCCCAAAAATGTTCCAATTGTTGACAAATTGATCATATACTTACTTTCGAGGATAAATAAACGTGATCTGGCGCTTTATTCATAAATTCCTCAATATGCTGCCACTTCAAAATTGCAGATTTTTTCGGTTTATAACCTTTGGAACAATTTTTCAATAAATTCTTTAATTTCACAAATTTATTCAAGTCAATATCTTCGTTCACACTTAAAGTTTTCTTGAGCATCGACCACATACTCCATAATGATGATGGTTTCATTTTTTTTTGTAAGTCTTGGAAATAAATTATCAAGTTATTCTCTTCACAAACCGATAGGAAACTTTTATGCACTTCTTTCCACTTATTATAACTTTGATATACTAATGCGTACCGATCTCCAGATTTTTTTGGTAATGCATTACTTTGGATTATTAATCGAGCTTCCGAGTCAAAATCTCGAAAAACTTCTTCTTCGTCGGCTGATTCCTCAGATGAGGAATTAGGATTCATTTTTAATCTTTTTTTAACAATGATGAAAGACTAAATAAACCCTCAGCTACGTTGTACATTTGCTTGTATACGGCTTGTTTGTTTGAAACAAAATACGAATCCCGTGCGATAGTCATTTGAATACGTGCCAAAACTCCTTCCATGGTTGCACAAAATATTAGGAAATTGAGCATTATAATATCGAGCGTCGGCTAGCCTAGTGAGTAGCGTTGCAGATTGCTGTTCGGACGTCCGAGGTTCGAGCCCGGGTCAGGGGGAAATTTTTATCTTCGCGAGATTAAAAACTTACGTCCCGGCAAATTATATTCGCTCCCTGTCAAGAGATGACGCGGTAATAGGGAGAAAAAGTAGCACTTACGTCCCCAAAAGCAGGGACGTAACACGCACTTTCGAGCAGGGTAGGAAGAAAAATTGATATTTATCGGATTTCATCACTGAAATCTGGTGTTAAGCGTATATAGAATACGACTATACCAACTGCGATTATGAAATCGTTAAAATATATAATCAACAATCGAACAGGATATGGACCAATCCTATGCGAAATATTTTAGTTGAATGAAAACACGGATGCGAAAAACTCGCGAAAGTGTCTCGCTTTGTGGTCTAACCGAGGAGTGTACCCCTAGAGTATCCACCAGCGGATTGATAATTGAAGCCGTAACTTTTTAAATCGAAGGACATATTTCATACGCACCTCGACTGTATCTCCTTCAACCAAATTTTTCAAGCATACGTTAGAGATGTTAAGGCCTCGAGGATCGGTTTCGTTTCTTACATCTACTGTTACTCCAGTGATCAGTGTCTTTAATCGTGATTTTGCTTCTTCACATTGAGATGCACGCCCACAAGATAACATCCCATCCGTCTCGCAGCGTGAGACCAACATAATGTCTTTTACAATGCTCCGAGCTTCGTCAAGATTTCGGATGACTACCAGCTTTCCTATGGCAGCAAGGTAAAAAATCTTTATCCGCTGTGGGGTAGTTTTGAGAAACCCTGCATAAATTTTCATGAAGTGGGCAACGTCGATGCGCACATAACATTCCGGCAGATTGTGGTATCTACAGGCATTCGCGTATTCTTCGATTGTGCCACATGTCGTGAATGCGCGAATGACGGCGCTTAACAGTGCCCTACTTGAATCGGTGACCACTTCCCGTGGAATCGGTGCCCCGGACCGGACCCACTCCATCAACCAAAACTGGATGGAATTTGTATTATGGCTCTCACTCAGCATCTGTGTTATCGAAAATTGCCCATTGTTGCAGTTAATAACGCCTTGATATAAGAAAATATGTTTGGAATGCGCTTTTTGAGGCTTTTGAACTTTTTTTATGAGACTCCCAGTTGCATCTATCGAAACACAGCTGTTCCGATTAGCTTTATATGTTTGCACCTGATAGTTCGTCCAGTAGTGCACGTAGAATGGATCCAGACCGATGTTGTGCACGGCATTTTTGAAGTACGTAGCTTTCATAATAGCGATCGCTTTTATTGGGTCTTGATCCAAGTATTGATTTTTCACGTAATCGTGCTTTGCCACGCTGAGTACGCCCGCTGAATAGAGGTGGGGTGGCTCCGGATCCCCTACAGACATAAGTTCGTCTGCCCGTTCTGACTGATAAACGTGAACAGCCTTCTGCAATAATTCTTTGGCAACCTCTTTCCTGATTGGCGCCCGAAGATATCGCTTGCCACATGCTCCGAACCCTTTCGTGACAACGCAATTAAAATATATATTGCCATCGCTAGAATCGGGGTCTTTAATAGCGATGTTAATTTTGCTTCCGCAGTTGCACATGCCTGTTGATAAAAAGTCATTTTTCAGGAAATATCACTATCATTTTTACTCATTAATTTTAACCAAGGCAAAAACACACCTATTTTTTCAATCACTGAGAACACTCTGGGTTAAAATGACTCTGTCCCATTTTTGACGTATTACCATTATAAAGGTACGAGTCTAATCTAACTGAAAAAATTCAGGGGTACGCTTTCACTATCTCAGAATGTGATAGTGCAGTAGTTCAGAAGTATAAATATGGCCATGGGCCATAGGCATGGCACTGCGAATTTCGAATTTGCCTAAAAGTTATTTTCGATTAAAGTTGAGGTATGGGTCAAAATGACCAAGTGTATTCTCGAAAAATTGAAAATAATTTGTTTCATATACAGGGTGTTAATAAATGATATAATAATAATAATAATAATAATAAAAATATAAAAATAATAATATAATAATAAATGAAATAATAAATAATTAGGTTGTGGCTCATTTGTTTTGTGTATAATTTATTGATTTTTTAGTCTTCAATTATTACAGAAAATCAACATAATTGCCAGCGACCAAGTGGAGGCCGTTCCAGCTAACCAAAACCCAAATCATTAAGTTCTCAAATCGAACGGGTGCACAGCGAAGTGACCTTTCCCTCGCAATTCTATTTTTCTAATTTCTAATAAATTTCTTAAAATTTGAAGCCATTTTTTGATAGTAAAGGATCGTTTGCGATCTTATGTTTCTCAGAGACTTTTGCCTTACTCGACGAGTAGAGTTTTTGAGCACAATAAAAAATTTTGACCTTGATTTTCGGGTTGCAGGTCAATTTTGCGGCTACAAGTTTTGATAGATCTCCACCAATCTTGAGCTGGAGAATAAGCTGGTGAAGCGGCGCTACATAATTTTTATACACCCTGTACCTATGGGCTATTCCGCATGAGGCGGATTAGTCACCTCACAGATGTTTTCTTAGAATTGCATACCAATAATCCTCGGGGAGTTAGATTTTCGTACCGGAGCATTTTGGAAGTACAGTAATTGTTTCATAATTTTAAATCATGTTTAACACGGTGAGGATCGATCGAAAATAACGCCGAGCAGCGTAAATGAAACGCGCCGACCGGGCGCCCCGAGTCAGCTGATCCGAATTTGCGCGCACCGCGACCTTTGCCGATTTTTTTCTGGAGAACGAGGGAAAACGTATATCTGAAATTAATTGACAGCCTGTGGCATAGTTCAAACTATACATGAGGTTTTTTAGATTTTTTTATCGTGTCACCCATTGCTTAAAAAATCTTTGAAAAATTAACTACTACATGAACAATTGATAAATAATATTTTACCGGATTATTATTATTTTTTTGAATTCCTCAGTTTTCCAATGCACGTAAAAAACATGGACTACGAAAAAAAATTGGATTCGAGCATCAGTTCTGTTGAAGCGCGAACCTAGCTTTTGAACTCCGCGCCCTTGAGGCGATTCAGGACTGCCCTGGCGTGCAGCGCCACCAACGCATCCTTCTACGACTGACTTCTATCACGGCGGCGTGGATATAGTTTTTCGCACCACGCTTGAACTTTTCTCAGTACTAACTATCTGCATTATAGTCTTCTCCATCTGATCGTTATGTTGTGATGTAAAGAGAATCACTCGGAAATAAAAGACTTACTTTAATTGATATATCTTAAGATCGCCGACTTGTTCTTTGCCTCCACGTACCGCCTCAATAAGTTCCATTCAAAATTTTTTGTTTTTCAAAAGAGAAGTAGCCCAAATTTGGTTTCCAAATAACTCGCTGGAATTTTCACTGACTGAAAAATGTTTTGGCACAAAAATCTAACCCCCCGAGGACTATCGGTATTTTGCAGATCTATTGGAGATGCTCACATGTATTCAAAATGCAATTCTAAATGAAATTCCGGATATAAATTTTTTTTCTAACAATAAGGGGAACTCTTGGACGGAAAAATTTTCTACTGAATAAAAGGTGAATCGAGTCATGAACAAACTCTTGAATTTTTACATCGGCTGAATCACTAACTTTTGCAATCGGAATTGCAAGCTTTTTCGATTTTTTATAGGTCAAAAAAATTGGAAATTTAGTTATTCGATAACTTGCGATTCCCAGTTACATGGAGCTGATAGAAGTAGAAACAATTACCGCATTCAGGTTGGCGTTAATTGATGAATTGATCGCAAAAAGTAGTGTGAATATATTTAGAATTGTAAATACCTAATTGTACAACGGAAGATTATCTGTTCTGTAAGTAAACCGCAATAATTTATACAATGTATTCTCGTGTCCGTGGGATGGAGAAATGATTATTAAATATGATCAGTGAGAACTTACCGTATATCGATCCAGATTTACCGTCTCCCGCTATGTAATGATTTTTGAAATTGAACCCGCACTGTATGTGCGTTGCATTCCAAATTCTTTTTGTAATCATGTCCTGCCATTTACCCGGTTGGAGCACGATTTGTTTCCGGTAACCCATCCGTTTTTTTTTATGTGTACGCTTGTACGACCTTTCCACGAGCAGCTCTTCAAACTCGGCTCTTGGAATCGGAATTGTCACGCGAGATTCCTCAGGATTCCGCTCTTCTATACTGACATCACAAATAATGTTGGACGTGTCATTCAGGGGTTCAGGATCACTATCAGGATCCTGATTCACCGTTGTGTTATTATTAAAATTTCCTTGATTTTTGAGGATAAGCTTATCGCGAATCTTATATCTATTACACGTAACGAACGTGTATAATGAGATCGGGGATATGGCGTTTTTTAATTCGCGAGATATCGCACTCCATACGTGGTCCGATTTCCGAATTATTTTTTGATTTGGTAACAATATATCTTTGTCGTGATTCAATATCAGATCCGTAATTATTTTTGGATCTTCTTTTGGAGGTCGCCCACGTGGTAGACTCATTTTCGTACCAATGCATCCACGACGATAGACTTTCGCAAACTGAAGCTCATGTGGTTCGAAAATCAAAGAATCAGAGAACGGGAAATAGAAAACATCACCTGAATGAGACAAAAGACGGCGGCTTGTTTGACTAAACATCAATCGTATGACGCGCTAATATACATTGTAACGCTGCGCCGTGTCGGCAATACTCAAAATACTCGCTAGCTCGCTAGCCCAGTCATTTGAGGGCAAAAATAGGAGGAAGTTGATTCCGGACAGCACGAAAAAATAACCCCAGGGTAGATTGTTGCCTACCGAATTTAAAATCAAATTTCGCACATTCCTGGAAGGCAAGCGTTTTGAGCAAAAAAAGTCGTAAGACCAAAATTTCGAAAAGAGACGTGTCCGACGCTACAGCCTCGAACGCTGCGAGAAGGACGCCAGCTGTCCAGAAAATGTACTCATCCTTTTTTGTAAAGAACTGAATTTTCCACAAAAAAGTCCGCGACGGCCTATATATGGAGTATATGGGGTATTCCACCCGAAACCGACAGGCCCGCGAACTTTGACCTCTTCAATTTGACTCATTATTCTTCCCCGCGTAATACGACCAAAAAAACTTACACGTAACTCGTAATTTTTTGATTCTACTTTTGGCTTTGAGAATACAGAATTTTTGATATTTTCACTTTTTCGTTCGCAGCAATATTTCACCAACCGTTAGCTCGAAAACAATCGGTCCTATCGTCAGAAGATATGGGACAAAATTTATTGATAATTGAATGACTTTTTTGATGGTTATTTTTTCAAAAATTTTCGTCATTCTGAACCCTTTTCTTAGGCAAATAAACATCAAAGATCCATTTTTCCACAAATAGGCTGTTCTCGATTAATTTGAAAAAAATCACAAAAATACCGTGAAAACTGACGAGAATTTTGCGACCAAGCCGAAAATAGTTTGACAATTAGTTTAGAAGTTACAGGTATTCGAAAATCAGGATCCGCCGACACTTAGCCGCGCTACAGATTTCTAAAACATTCTTATGGTCGAAAATGAAATTTTGTTAAAATTTCGAGTAAACAAGGAAATGAGTCATGGAAAAACAGTGGTCGTGTTCTAAAAACTTAATTTTTTTTTCATATTTTAATGCATAGAATAAATATATCTATAACGGCTGATAAGGTGGGTCGAAAAAATTTTGTTTTCTTATAGGCTACAAATTCTACCCCCAAGCTGAGAAAGAAAAAAAATTTCGACCCACCCTAACAGCTAATTCATTTGATGAGACAGTAAGATATTCTATCTACTGCCAATGAATATCTTTTCATTATAATATTGCCATTTCTATCAGGTATGACACAATGCAGTTTGCACGTTTTTCCATCACGCTTTCCTTTGTTTACTACTCGACATTGCAACAGAAATTTCTTGTCGGCTATAGGAATGTTTTAGAAATCTCTATAGCGCGGCCAAGTTTCGGCGGAATAACTGTAACTTCTAAACTAATTGTCAAACGATTTACGGCTTGGTCGCGGAATTCTCGTCAGTTTCCACGGTATTTTTGTAATTATTTTTTCAAATTAATTGAGAGCGGCCTATTTGTAAAAAAACGGATTTTTGATGTTTATTTGCCGGAAAAACGGGTTCAGGATGACTGAAAAATTTTGAAAAAATAACCATCAAAAAATTCATTCAATCATCAATAAATTTTGTCCCATATCTTCTCACGATTAGGACCGATTGTTTTCGAGCTAACCGTTGATGGAATATTGCTGTGAACAAAAAGTGAAAATTTCAAAATTCTATATTCTGAAAGCCAAAAGTAGAATCAAAAAATTACGAGTTACGTGTAACTTTTTTTTAGTCGTATTACGCGAGAAAGAATAATGAGTCAAATTGAAGAGGTCAAAGTTCGCGGGCCTGTCGGTTTCGGGTGGAATACCCCATTAGAGTTTAGGCGTGAGCAGCGATCAAAGTTTGAAAGGTTGGGCAACAAAATCGAGAAATTGGTTTATCGTGAGCAACAAATTCGCCGAGCTGTATTCAGTCGAAAAATGTCGAGAAAGTCGATCCAGGCTCTCGATTACTTTTTCGGATGCTCAGAAAGTTAGCAAGGGTGGGTTTTCAGTGCGTGGGGGTCGAGCAACAAAATCGAGAGATTGGTTCTCTGTAAGCAACAAATTCGCAGAGCTGTATTCAGTCGAAAAAAGTCGAGAAAGTCGATCCAGGCTCTCGATTACTCTTTCGGATGCTCAGAAAGTTAGCAGGGGTGGGTTTTCAGTGCGTAGGGGTCGAGCAACAAAATCGAGAGATTGATTTTTCGTGAGCAACAAATTCGCAGAGCTGTATTCAGTCGAAAAAAGTCGAGAAAGTCGATCCAGGCTCTCGATTACTCTTTCGGATGCTCAGAAAGTTAGCAGGGGTGGGTTTTCAGTGCGTAGGGGTCGAGCAACAAAATCGAGAGATTGGTTCTCTGTAAGCAACAAATTCGCAGAGCTGTATTCAGTCGAAAAAAGTCGAGAAAGTCGATCCAGGCTCTCGATTACTCTTTCGGATGCTCAGAAAGTTAGCAGGGGTGGGTTTTCAGTGCGTAGGGGTCGAGCAACAAAATCGAGAGATTGATTTTTCGTGAGCAACAAATTCGCAGAGCTGTATTCAGTCGAAAAAAGTCGAGAAAGTCGATCCAGGCTCTCGATTACTCTTTCGGATGCTCAGAAAGTTAGCAGGGGTGGGTTTTCAGTGCGTAGGGGTCGAGCAACAAAATCGAGAGATTGATTTTTCGTGAGCAACAAATTCGCAGAGCTGTATTCAGTCGAAAAAAGTCGAGAAAGTCGATCCAGGCTCTCGATTACTCTTTCGGATGCTCAGAAAGTTAGCAAGGGTGGGTTTTCAGTGCGTAGGGGTCGAGCAACAAAATCGAGAGATTGATTTTTCGTGAGCAACAAATTCGCAGAGCTGTATTCAGTCGAAAAAAGTCGAGAAAGTCGATCCAGGCTCTCGATTACTCTTTCGGATGCTCAGAAAGTTAGCAAGGGTGGGTTTTCAGTGCGTAGGGGTCGAGCAACAAAATCGAGAGATTGGTTTATCGTGAGCAACAAATTCGCCGAGCTGACGAAAGGTCGAATCGTCTTACCTTATACCGGATTTTTACGTTTTCTCCGTATTAGGGCGGTGGGGTGGGTTCAGGGAGGCCAGGGGTGGAGCCGAGAATCTTTTTGAGTCGTTTCTTCACAGAAGAGACTCCAAAGAGTCCGACAATAATCTCCAAGTTCAGTATTCGGCTTGTTTCCATTTTTCACTGCACGGCAATCATTGAGGGGTGGTTATTGGGTTAGGGGTTGACATTTTTGGTTCCGAAGTTGCGGGATTGCAGAGCAATTAATTAGCAACAAATTCCGTTCTTCGTGTTTTTTTTTTCTGACCATTTTTTTCTATGGCGATGCTAACTTTTTCTGAATCTGGCATCACCCTCAATTACGCCGAAACGGCTGGAGCAACAAAATCCGGATTTCGGCAACAAATTAGCAACAAAAGAGCACTAAATCCCAGTCATAGTTTTAATTGATTTTGCTCAAGTGGTTATTCCAGCTTATGAGACGTCATCTGCTTAGCAGTTGTTCATAAGTTAACTATTATCTTTCTTTTTATTTCATACCTACTGTACCGATCTATGATAACTATCACCATCCTTTCACCCACAAGCATATCGATAATGAAAGAAGTATCATTTTCTGTTTCGATATCACAAACCAAGAAAACTGATGCCAAACAATTCCAACCTTGCTTCTATGTTACCTGAAAGGAACCGATTTTTCTCTTGGTATGTTGTTAACACTGATAAGCTGCAACTTCGAACCCAAGATCCATTTCGTCAAACTAATGATCTAAGGATATTGCACCTGGTGATTTGCGATAAAATTCTACAAATATACCTAGTGAACTGAAAAACCGTAGACTTCAAATCGCAATTCAGCAGCTGGCGAGCTTTTTTATTCAAATAGAACACATCGTCCGAGGTATATGAAACCGACCTGTGAAGTAATTAATCGTTGGATTGCAAACGCGTAATACTATACCGAATCTCTTGATATCTGCTAAACTTAATCGCAATAGTAACTAAATTTTTCTAATCCGTTCAACATCTTACAACAATAGTATACTAGAGAAACCATAATCAACACATATATACTACAATATTCTTCAACAACATACAAAAAGTTATGAAATCCCCCCAAAAGGCACCTACGGTGCAAAAAAATTCGCCAAGTACATTAAATTAAATGTTTATTACGAATAACTACAATCCAAATATCTCTAATGAAAAGATAAACCAAAATTGATTATCAATTACAAAAAAAGGATCCAAATCAATTATTGTACCAAGTACATGTAACTTCACATCGTGCATAGAAGTTCTAAAGAAGACTGGAATTAGCATACCTACAACGAACAATATTACCAATTGTAAGAAAATAGAATTGGAAAATAAATCATTGAAAATGAATCCAAAAATTAAAAAAAAAAAAAATTAATAAGTTAAATTAAATTAGATTAAAGAAAAAAAAAAAAAATTGGAGGTAGTGGGGCTTGGCGAGCTTTTTCTGGAAAAATAGAATTCTTGTACGGCTATATAACATTAGCTCGCCAAGAACCACGTACTCCAATTTTTTTTTTTTTTCTTCAATCTAATTTAATTTAACTTATTTATTTTTATTTTTTTCAATTTTTGGATTCATTTTCAATGATTTATTTTCCAATTCTATTTTCTCACAATTGGTAATATTGTTCGTTGTAGGTATGCTAATTCCAGTCTTCTTTAGAACTTCTATGCACGATGCGAAGTTACATGTACTTGGTACAATAATTGATTTGGATCCTTTTTTTCTAATTGATAATCAATTTTGGTTTATCTTTTCATTAGAGATATTTGGATTGTAGTTATTCGTAATAAACATTTAATTTAATGTACTTGGCGAATTTTTTTGCACCGTAGGTGCCTTTTGGGGGGATACAGGTGATCGAGACAACGCACACTACTTACCCCAATTTGCCGACCGTCTATTGAAAGATGTGAAGTGGTTGCCATTATGGAGCTGCGTCTGTCGGGATAAATTCGGTTATGGCCGAGTACCCGCGTCCAGTGCAGCAGTGGAAGCGGAATTCAATATTATCAAGACCAGGTTGCTTGCTAACGTGACACTGCCGATCCGAGGTGATATATTTTTGAAGAAACATACGGATCACATCGATGGTCGATTGAAAATTATTAGTGCGCGAGCTACAGAAGTCCGGAATGTAGCGACAAAAGATATGGGTGAAGTACCTGCTGAATCAGATTCCGTCAACGGAATAAACGCTAATAATATAGAATGTCCGGCTTGTGCTATGGGCAATATGCCTTCTGGTGCGCATACGTGTGTAGTATGTGAAATATTCGTTCATGGCATCGATGAATGTTCCAAGTTGATGATCAACGAAGAAGAAGGCTATGGACAGAAACGGCTCTGTAGAACATGTTCCAAGGTATCTGAAAAAAAAACAGTGGATATTCTGAATTGTCGAGAACAAGAGACCTGGGGCGGGTTATCGGTGGAGCCTACAAAAAAAAAGTCGAGGTATCTTCAGAACAATTTCACAGAAAATGAACTCATTTTACATGATAAAATAAAGAAGATCCCTATATTGAGGAATGGCAGTTCTTTGATATTAAGGGCCACTACTTTGAAAGGAAAAAAAGTCACCTTATGTAATACGTGTGCTTTTGACAGCGTGACTCAAATCTTCCTAACGGCCGTATTTGACAGTCCACAGTTTAAAGATGAATGTCGTCGGCTGGCTGAAACAAGATCTTTTTTTAAAATGATTCATGACTGCTCGAGCAAAGGAATCACTAGAAATACGTACCATTTGAGGGCAGAGTCTTTAGTTCACATTTTTTCATCAGAAGAAGGTCCCCATAATTCTTTACTTGTCAAATGTAAAGTAACTGTTGGACACTTGTGCAAACTGCTTTTCAAGGGGGTTCCGAGTGTATCGGAAGTATCGTCATGCGATGAGGGCTGTGCACCTAGGCATAAACCATTCGAAACCTTATCGATCTATCCGAACTATCTGCTTCACAAAGATTTTAATGAACTTGTTGAGGAAAACTTTTTGCTTTCGAGCGGTGGCAGTCACTGTTGTCGCAAGAACTGTGTCGGAATCGAAACTACTGCTCCACCAACGGCGGGTGAGAAAAGTTCTATTATTACTGCCACTATTCGTATAATAATAGGGTGGTCCTTAACAAGGTCATTTTTGAATTTTGATCGCGACGCTCTCTAAAACCCTTCCAAATAAATAAGAAGAAATCCCTTCAAAATTTCAGCTCTTAATATCAATATCAATATCAACTCGACCCCCAAGACGTCGGAAGTTTTAAATCAGAAAACATACGTATTTTTCAAAATCAAACTGTGAATTTCCATAACTTTGGTAATAATCGACAAAAGAATTCCTCATTTGGCACAAATCTAGGTACTCATATGATGTATGGAAGGGTGCATTGGACAAATTTTTTGACTTTTGTTTTCTGATTCTTAGGTGAAAAGAATTTTTTTTTTTTAATAAATCAGAAAATCGAAAAATAACAGTCAAAAAATTTGTCCAATGCACCCTTTCATACCACATGTGATCGCCAAAGTGTGCCAAATTGAGAATTTTTTTGGCGATTATTACCAAAGTTATAAAAATTCAAAGTTTCATTTGAAAAAATACATGTTTTCGCATTTAAAATTTCTGACGTCTTCGGGTCGGGTCATTATTAATATTAAGAGATGAAATTTTGGCAGCGATTTCTTTTTGTTTATTGGGAAGGGTTTTAGAGGGCGTCGCGATCAAAATTCAAAAATGACCTTTTTAAGGACCACCGTACTGTATATGTACACTATTTTTCATCTGTGAGACTCCTCGGTAACAGAGAATGTTGCCTTTCTCCTTGGCTTCCGCTTCTAGTTCATTCGCAATTTCGAGGGTTGAAAAACTCCTGCAACCGATATCGCTCCAGCTAAAAATTACAGTACAAGTTCATTAGTTTTGCCGGCAGGTTTTAATAACATTTTAATGTACGCCAGACATGCGCAGAACGCTTTGCTCATACTTACCGTGTATTATTGGTTTATTAAGATACGGTTCGCGAAAACATTATAAGAATACCGTATTATGCCTGCTGCGCAGCCATAATAAAGCGACTTTTTCACGCATGCATTATCAAAATTAATATATATACTGTTCCAGCAAGATATATCATTTGCGAGGTATATGAAGATTTTGTCGTACCAAGCACTACCACCCCAGAGCATGGAATCATCTCAACCGAACTATCGGAGGGGGAGAAAATACGCGGTATAGGCAGAGATGTCGAAAAAACTGATACCACTATTCAGCTGTGTAAGATTCCGAAGGAGATGAAACTCTCTTTCATGGCCAAGCCGTATCAGTTGCGAGGCATAGTTCAGTGGACTCCTCCACTGACTCTTCCCGGACTATCGACTCGTAGGTCAGATCCACTGAGGGCTATAGGGTAGTACACTGCATTATGTTTTCGACCAGACGAAACATGGGTGCAGTATGATGACACAAAGAACAGTGGCGAAAAAATAGCCAAGGATTTCGCTGCGAGAATTCAATTAATTATCTACACGGTCTAATGATGAATATTGATAGTCACGGATGAACTCTTTCCTACTATTATGATTTTTTTTATGTAAATTTACTCTCACTAACCTTGGAAATAAAATCTTCTCTACGACTTTATTTGAAGCTTATTGTCAGTATACCTATTAGGGTGGTCCTTGAAAGGGTCATCTGTGAATTTTGATCGTTTAACCCTTGAAAACTGTGAACTTTCAACTCTTGATATTAACATTAACCTGACACCTAACACGACGGAAGTTTTAAATCAGAAAACACATGTATTTTTTTGAATCAGACTTCCAATTTTTATAACTTTGGTAACAATCGACCAAAAATTTTTCAATTTGACACAAATGTAGACTTATATGATATATATAAATAAAAGGATGTATTGGAAAAATTTCGTGACTAATAATCACATTCAAAATCTGGCAGAAATCTTTTATTTTTTATATAATGATCGGAAATAGATAAAACTCATGAAAACAATCCTTAATCCATAATTAAAAAAAAAAGATTACGAAATACATTCAATAGTCTCTAAAATTGAAAATTAAACTCATTTAAATACCTAAAAGGACTGAATAATTATTTGATTATAGACAAGCAGCAAAAAAATGGATAAATTAAGGTGAAAAAATTTCTTCTCGTCTAGAAATGATAAATTAGCGGTCAAAATTTTTTTCCAATACACCCTTTTTATACATCATATAAGTACCAACATTTATGGCAAATTGAATGTTTTTGTGTCGATCATTACCCAAATTATAAAAATCCAAAGTTTGATTTTCAAAAATGCATGTGTTTTCTCATTTAAAACTCCTATTGTCTTGGGGGTTGGGTTAATGTTGAAATTGAGGTGAAAATTTACAGGATTTTGTTTTGAAATATTTGGACGAGTTTTGGAGAGTGGAGTGATCGAAATTCAGAAACGACCCTTTTAAGGACCACTCTAATAGGTATATAGAAGTTAGGGAAATTATTAGGCATGGAATTGTATTGCAACTGCGCGATATAGTCGCGTAAGGTCTACCTGTGTATGTACTTTATATTTATCTCGATATAAATGAATCTCAGTGTGTTTTTGGAGGCTTCGAGTCTCACGAATCTTATTTTGCAATGGTGAATCATGATTTTTCATACGATAGGTCCGTACTGAAAACTGATATTTTTTGTTACGATTTCAGAAGAGAATCGATTGTTGCAATCTTCCATTTTCATACTGTAGTTATTAATCGTATTTGTCGAGTCGCTCTCTAACTACGATACAGTGCGCTACAAATATTACAATGTTTCATATTGAACATTAACACATATTTTTCATGCATTGGAATAAAATATTCATTACAACCGTTTGTATGCACCATATGAATTTTTGATGAACATTCCCAGGCTTGCCTACTTTCGCATGTTCACATACCTAACTTCGATAGAGTAGCGGTATTCATTCGCACTAAAAGTCTCGATAAATCATGCAAGTGAATTTGAGCAACGTTCAAAATTATAACTTACCTTGAAATAATTGTGGATTTAGGTGTAAAATCAATTGAGTAGATGACAGCAGAGACGGAGAGTAATGTAATAACACTTTTATTGACACACACAGTCGCTGGTCTGACAATGAGCATTATGAAATTATGTAGTGTATAATACATCAACTGAAGTTTTAAATCCAACGGAGTCTAAGAGTACTTCGCTCTTAAACTCGATTCCGTTTATCGGAGGTGGGTCGATGGGGGTTGCAGCTGAAAAATCGAGATTAGGATATTTTAGGAGCTCATAATTCTGGAAACATTTTCTTCCATATAAAGTTTTCGATTCGACCAACGACGAGGGTACTTTTCTCTTAGTGTGAATCGGTTTTCAGGGTGTGGGTACCTAAGGGTTGCAGCTCAAAAATCGAAATTAGGATATTTTAGGAGCTCATAAATAGCTCATAATTCCCCATTTTTTTCGAATTTTTCACAGCTGTCTTGAGGGGGGGGGGGGGGGGGGGGGGAGGCGACTACGTACGTACTCAGCCCCCCCACTCAAAAACGTTAATTCCCGCTCTGTGATTGGAGCTCAAAAATCGGGACTTGGGGATTATGAGAGCTCATAAATAGCTCGTAATTTCGATCGCTCTATTTTTCATTTTCGAGTATGTGGGGGGGCTAGGTACACAGAGGTAATCATTATTCAATATCAGAGAATACGTTTCATTGCAAATAAAAGAAATACGTACAGTATCCATTACGCGCATGTGGACCGTGTACAGTTGCGCTATCGGCGGGATATTCGGCTCAACCTGGAAAATTTATCACAATTAAATTTTATTTGCGATAACAATTCCTCCAAAACCGTGTGACATAATCATTGCGGTAAATTATAGATAGAGTATAGGGAAATTTCGAACGAGGTTTCATTTTTTTCGAAAGAGTTTACCTTGAAAGTTCCGTCGACGTAGATTTTCGCAAACTCCCCAGTCGTCGCAACATACCCTCGCTTGGGAAAATGATTGCCAAAGATTCGTCGGCGCCTTCGACTAGCCCTCGATAGATAGTTTGCACAGGTGCATAGTCGGTCAATACTTGTCCGAGGTCTCTCAGGGTCGCGGGTGTAGGTGGCCTCAAGTTCGCGCGAGCACGCTGAGTCGCACATTTCATCACGGCAAATGATAAATTTGGCGCAATTGCAGGATTTCTGTAATCAACAAATTTTGAAGGGTACTTCACAGAGAACTATTGTAATAATTGAATAGTCTTGAATGATGACTTGAGCAGCTTAATCGGTTGTAAATCAAGTCATCGACAAACCTTCGACACACGTCGTCGAAAATCTCCTTTGGAGGAGCGTTCGTCCGCGCCGCCAACTGAAGCATTTCTTCACGCATTAGCGCTTCCTCCAGAACGCTTTCATTGGGCTCGTGCCCCTCGTGCGGCCGGTAAACCGTTATTACCCCCGCAGCATCTTCACGCGCAGCACTCCGACATCCCGTGCTCTTGCGGGTCACACATCGTTATATATGTGGGGAGGTAGTATCAATGTGATACTCGTACCCCTCATATATATAGCGAACTGTGTTTCGCCGCGTTCCGGCTATTTACTGCATCTGAATACAAACACACAAAAATTATACGAGGAACGACAAGTAAATTATTACGCGATAGGTGGGGGGGGGGGGGGGCAAAAGCCGGTCCGCTTTGCATGAAATACCCTATATTTATTTTCGTAACTGAAGTAGGTTGTTTTAGCCACAAGAAGAGCTTTTTAGTGAAGAGAGAAAAAAGAGCGAGTGACGGGTGAGAGAGAGAAAATTTATCGTCGAATAAGCATTACCAAATGCATTGTAAAATCGCAGAATTTATTTTCTATAGTATGTATGACAACAGAACTTTACGTTACTGCAGAAAGAAATCAATCCACGCCGTTAGATTTTCACTGGCACCGTATAACTAGTTGGCCCTGAAAAGGGCTTTTTTTGAATTTTTTTAGAAGAGAGTAGTGAATGAAAAAAAAAAAGGAATGAAAGTGAAAGAAAGATAGATCGAAAAGTTATCTGAAATGAAAAGTAAACAATATCAGCCCTAAAAAGGGGTTTTTCTTTTAGGAGACAGCACTGAAGGAAAAAAGAAAAATTATATGAAAGCGAAAGAAAGATAGATCAAAAAGTTATCAGTAATAAAAAGTGAACAATGTTCGAAAAGACGAAAAAAATTGAGTATTCGCAACGAAAAAGAGAATTTAGTGAGCAAACTATTGATGAGATGGAGAAACTGAAGTAAATGAGAGGTTTTTTTTTTCGCTAGGAAACACGATAATCGCACAGAAATCAATCACTTTCCAGTCGCGATGCTGAGCATTCACGCTTCAAGAGCCTTATGACTTTGGTAGCGTGGGCCTTTGGCCACTGATTCGCCGATGTGTTCATACCCGACAACTTCTCAGCCAATGACAAAATTAGGCGCTAATATTCGAACGAAATTTTGAAATCACCAGCGCCTCTCGATGGTCGAGAATACAAATAGCGAGACGCAGCGAGCGAGAGTCTGCAACATTGTAGTTTGTTTAGTTGTTATTTTCGAAACTTCTCGGCTACCATCGACGGGACTATTGTTTCGTCACTATACACTACGATAAATAATATTATAATTCCAGAGGCTCAAATGGTTCGAAATGGATACCAAAAATATACCCCAAGTTTCATCGCCCCATCTTAATTTTAACCCGTGCCTCCTAATTTTGTAATTTATTATTTTTTATTACGGCCAAAATAATTATTCAACAAATTTTAAACTCTGCAGGCTATATCTTCACTTCTATCCTCTTTATCCTTTAGAATTTTCACAGATTTTAGAGATTAGAGATTGGATGAAAGAAAAAAAAAATCATTTATTATTATAATAATTATTATTATAATATAAAAAAAAATTCATTTACTATTAAAATAAATTATAATAAATATTATCACCAATAATATTATATACCTCGCTCGAAGTCAAGAAATTCGAGTATTTCGACGCATGCGCGGTACGCAACCACTTTCCTGAGACGCGCAAGGTAGATTTGACACGGTTGTAGATTGTGCTCCTCATTGAAGGGTTCAAACGTTGCGCAGAAATCAACCACGGCAGTCGTGTCGGCGCTTAATTTTTCCCCTTGAACAGCAAGCTCCCGTATTCCATGCCTGTTTTTAAATCGGTGTAACTAACTACTTGAAGCGTTGAATTGATTTGGGAGATTGAGAAATTCATGAAACCGTTGAGCTTGAAGCGTACACATCGGCCCTGATATGGGTATGCCCTCCGCGCGTTTTTGCAAAAACCATTTGGCCATCGAGTCATCAAGCGATTGAAACGACGAACCTTTAACCGTTTTCCGAAGAAATACATTCGACGAACTGTCAGCTTTTGCGATAATATTTTCGATCTTGACTCGATTTTTTATCAGATCTCTCACAGTCTGTCCTCCTACATTATTTTGTTTCGCTAAAACCGACACTGGCGCACCTTCGTCATACTCGTCGTTTGAGAATGTCCAACTTTGATTCGTTTGACAAAACATTGCGTTTACGTTTAGTAGTAGCTGGTGAACTCATAATTATAGGTGAATATGACAATCTATGTATTTTCGAATTAACACGCACGCGAACTCGAGACTGCCCAACGTTTGATTGTTGACTGCAATTAAGCATTTGCGGTACGCAGAGAATGTTATTAAACAAATGCATGCTCGATTCCATAGAAGCGTGAAAGCAACAGAAAAATATTGCGCTCTTTTATAACAATTCCCGATCATTTTTACATTATATGTATGTGTATGTTTGTGCGCAAATATTTCTCTGAGCTCCCCAAGACGAGCCGCGTCAATGCACCCCTGATTCGCTTGAAAACTTAGAAATAAATAATGACGAAAGTTCGGCACGGTTAAACCGCAGCCCGGTTGATCCGCACCCGGATAATCAAGGTTCTACTGTACTTGGTACAATAATTGATTTGGATCTTTTTTTTTATAATTAACAATGAATTTTGGTTTATCTTTTCATTAGAGATATTTGGGTTGTAGTTATTCGTAATAAACATTTAATTTAATGTACTTGGCGAATTTTTTTGCACCCTAGGTGCCTTTTGGGGGGATCAGATGTATTTGAACATTAACTACAACCTTTTTGATCCTAATACACTTTAGTAATTCTATGTACGACGACCCAGAGAAACGATTATGTTTATTTATGTTTGATATTAGACTGTCTATAGTATATAATGCCCAACCACTGTCACGTTCTTGAAACTCTTCAATATTATTTCAAACAGGGGCAACAATTGCCAATTGCATTTTCATACCATTCTGGTAATTGTGATGTTATTTGCAATTCATGGTGTTTAGTTTGAAAATGATTTTATTCAACAATATCGTGCAACACAAAGGATGCATAAAGATTACTATTTACTTCTACATGCTCAAATTTCCTGATACACTCTGCAACTTCATCAATTATTATATCTTTACTGTTTTTTAGAAAGTTGAACAAATATTGTTTTCTTAAATTAGTGACAACTCCTGTTGACACTTTATTTTTGAATGCTGATTCCATATCATACCATTGAACAGTTGGTTGATTTTCCTCAGTTCCAAACCCGCTGCCTCTAACCAGATTTCTGTCCCGCAACAATTCTGCACGTATAGTTTTTGGTTTCACCAAATAAAAATGAATTTGTCGTCTAAAGGATTGGTTGAAATTGTCATCAGCTCACAACCCACACAACACTTCTATAACACTTTGATAGGTGGCAAGACATTTCACAACATTATCATTGTTAAATTGACCATGTACTAAACTGTACACTAGATTGTGTGAATCAAAAACGTCCTTCACTCTTTTCAAGATAGAATTCATGATGCCAGCGCTGTTAAACTCACTCCTCGTTTCTACCAAAAACCTCGTTGTGTATATAAATATCGGAACTAATGCTGATAAATTCGTCCTCGCTCAGCATTCCGGAATTCGGATTTTTAAATTCAATCTGCCGCTCGTCTACTTTAACTGCCGCGGTTTCCACACTGCATTCTCTGCACTCGGCAGCAGGTTTGCGACTTATTTAATTTACGCCACAACCGTGGCACAAAATTTTCAAAGAATCAATTAGGTTCAGTGCAGATTTAAAATGTGCTGTTGCTTCTCCAAAATATTGTAACCCACCCTTTTCGTGTAGCTCTACAGCAGAACCCGTGCAATGTAGTAAAAAGTGTCTATTGCGTACGTACTCAATTCCCTGAAGAATATGCTAACTTTCGAACGAAAAATTCTTATAAGAATAGCAATAATATACGGGTTCAGTATCACCCATATCCATTGAAAACTTTGTGTGTTCATAAAAATGTTGCATTTTTATATGTAAAACCCCTCATCTAAATTGTTTAAAGTGTATCTATATTGAGACGTACAAAACATCTCAAGTATTGGTTCGAGCCCAATACAGCCAAGGCGGATTAACACGGATTTTCTAGAGCTCACGCGCACATTTACAAGACCTAGAAATCAGCTGGCAAAGAAAGTCGAGTTCAAGAAATGAGGCATTAATCTAAAATAATTTAGAAAAACTATCTCGTAGAAAACCTAGCATATAACTTCTCTCAGCATTAACAAAAAAACCAAACAACTGCATCAATATGCAAGCACTTTTGGACACCATGGAAACATATAGAACATTTCATTTTTTATCAACAATTGTTTAAATCAAAAATTCCAAACAGGCAAAAAGGAAGTTCATTCCGATAGAAAATTATGTCCTAAGTGACAATCATCCCTAATTTGCAAAATAACAATTTTGGACACCATAGAAGTTCATGGAACAATTTGTTTATAACAAATTGTCCAAATTAGAAAAACTAAAGGCGTGGAGACCTGCAGGAACTAGAATAAGGAATAATCTCATTACAAACAAATGTTCTCATATCGAAATTACCAAAAGTGGACACCAAAGAAGGTGATAGAACGTTAAGGATTAACTGCCGAAACCGTATAAAAGGGCGCCCACGCAGCGCTCGAGACCTCAGTCTAGGCTCAGCCTACAGAGAGTAATTATATAGAAAACTGCTCTTGATTATCATACAGTATTGAACATTCCAAACGCTAAAAGCTGAAACGTCGCAAAGACAGAAAACCCGAAACTTGATTTAATTTGATATATTTACAATTATTATTTTCACTACGGCATTGAAGCCAGATATTGTATTTTGGAGAAAACGTTTATTGAAAACAATTATTAAAACAATTTTCTTTTGTTTGAGGAATTACCCTTTGGTACTCAAACGGCCAACGAGCCACTACTAGTCAGAACCCGATCATTTTTCCATTGTATAAAAATCATCGAACATCACATTAAAAAGCAAAACTTTATATTGTTAAATTACGCCGAGTAAATATTTTTGTGGAAACCAATTTCAACACGATACCTCCCATCCCGAATTCTGGTCGTTTAATATTTGGTCCATTGCAGTTCCAAACAATTACTCAATCGCTTTCAGCCTCCCATCTGAGATTCTGGGCGCATAATTCTGGATCCACGACAGTTCTAAAACCAATACCCAGTCACAGCCAACCCCGAACCTTAAGGAATTCTGGTCGCTTAATATTTGGTCCATTGCGGTTCCCAAACCATTATTCGATCGCTTTCTGCATCCTCCCTGGAATTCTGGTTGCTTAACGCTCAGTCCACTGCGGTTCTGAGTGGTTATTCAATCGCTTTCTGCACCCCAGGATTCTGGTCGCTTAATATTTGGTCCATTGCGGTTCCAAAATCATTATTCGATCGCTTCCTGCATCCTCCCCGGAATTCTGGTTGCTTAACGCTCAGTCCACTGCGGTTCTGAGTGGTTATTCAATCGCTTTCTGCATCCTCCCTGGAATTCTGGTTGCTTAACGCTCAGTCTACTGCGGTTCTGAGTGGTTAGTCAATCGCTTTCTGCACCCCAGGATTCTGGTCGCTTAATATTTGGTCCATTGCGGTTCCAAAATCATTATTCGATCGATTTCTGCATCCTCCCCGGAATTCTGGTTGCTTAACGCTCAGTCCACTGCGGTTCTGAGTGGTTATTCAATCGCTTTCTGCATCCTCCCTGGAATTCTGGTTGCTTAACGCTCAGTCTACTGCGGTTCTGAGTGGTTAGTCAATCGCTTTCTGCACCCCAGGATTCTGGTCGCTTAATATTTGGTCCATTGCGGTTCCAAAATCATTATTCGATCGATTTCTGCATCCTCCTCCCGGGATTCTGGAAGTCTAGCGCCTATTCCACTGCGGTTATAGGTGGCTATTCCGCCGTTTCCTCCGCCCCGAAAAATCACCGCCCCAGAAAATCAACGCCCCAAATTCCTCCCAAGAGACATATCCACGAACTGTCAAACCTGGGCGTAAAATTAACCAATCCTGGCAAAACAGCTGTGACACAGTCACCCACATTCGGCATAACTTGGGCCGAATCGGCCAAAACAGAAGAAAATAATAGAAAGAACCTCTAACAAGGTGAACCAGATAAACACGGCCGCTACGGGAGACACTCCCGGAAGTCGGCACTAGTAACGACCCTCCTTACCGACAAACCGGGGGAAAACGGGACGTTACAATACATATGTGTCTATGTGTATCCTATTTCCCCTACTCTCTTTCCTTGATATGCAAAAGGTAGGATGTTGAATCATCCAATTATTCATTTAATCAACGCAGGTAGTACCATATTATTAAAAAATATTTACATGGTAGAAGACTACTACCTATGTCTAATAAAATGAAACTTCTTCATCTTGTCCCATCGTTACGTCTACTAAGCTGGAATCGCCACTTGATCAGAACAAATTCACTGCATACCTAAGATTTAGTGCTAATTAGTTGCTAATTTGTTCCCCAAATCTCGATTTTGTTGCTCCAGCCGTTTCGCTAGAATCGACGGTGATGCCAGGTTTAAAAAAAGGTAGCATCGCCACCTGAATGCACTGACGAAAAATGAAAAATGAAAAAAGAAAATGCCATAATTTGTTGCTAATTAGTTTCTGTGCAATCCAAGAAACCACCCCCACCATTACCGAGTGCCGGAAATGTCAAAAAAAAACACCATTGCACGTAATTGAATGATTCGTTGCAATGATTCTTCGATTATATGTCGATAACCGGAATCGTTTTCGAACCCTAGCTCCGAAAAAAACCCCCACACATCTACAACAACCCCTGGAAACAATCTCCACTGGTTCCGAATATGATTATTAAATTGGAGACGAGAACCCGCCATCTATCGAGCCGTCTTCCAGCTGACATCTTCACATGCATACGTTACAAATTTGTTGCCGCCCAAATTCGGATAAAAACCGACTCCTCAGATTTGTTGCTGTATGAATCCGACCGAAAAAGACCTCCTAGGATTTGTTGCCCGAATTCTGATGAAAAACGACTTCTCGAATTTGTTGCTGGCCGAATTCAGATAAAATACGCCTCTTTGAATTTGTTGCTGTCCGAATTCGGATAAAAAACGACTCCTTGGATTTGTTGCTGCCCAAATTCGGGTAAAAAACGACTTCCTGAATTTGTTACTGTATGAATTCGATCGGGAAACGACTTCTTGAGTTTGCTGCTGTAAGAATTCGATCGAGAAGCGACTTCCTGAATTTGTTGCTGTATGAATTCGGAAAAGAAACGACTCCTAGAATTTGTTGCTACCCGAATTCGGATGAAAAACGACTCCTTGAATTTGTTGCTGGTCGAATTCGGATAAAAAACGACTCCTCGAATTTGTTGCTGCCCGAATTCGGATGAAAAACGACTCCTCGAATTTGTTGCTGTGTGAATTCGATCAGGAAACGACTTCTTGAATTTGTTGCTCTCTGATTTCGGATGCAAAACGACTTTGTGAATGTGTTGTTTCAGTGATCGTTCCAATCGGATGCTTCCTCAATTTCTCTGTTCAGTTGTATCCCCCCAAAAGGCACCTACGGTGCAAAAAAGTTCGCCAAGTACATTAAATGTTTGAAAAAATCATTAATAATAAGAAAAAAAGGATCCAAATCAATTATTGTGCCAACTGCCAAGTACATGTAACTTTGCATTCTGTAAAAATATAGAATTAGAAAGTAAATCAATGAGAATCAATTCAAAGAATCAAAAACAAAAAAACAAAGGAATAAATTAGATGCAATTTAAAAAAAAAATCAAAGAACCAAATTGGAGGTAGTGGGACTTGGCGGGCTTTTTCGGAAAAAAAAATCCAGAATTTTTGTATGGCAATATAACATTAGCTCGCCAAGAACCACGTACTCCAATTTGGTTTTTTGATTTTTTTTTTAAATTGCATTTAATTTATTACTTTTTTTTTTTTTTTGATTCTTTGAATTGATTCTCATTGATTTACTTTCTAATTCTATATTTTTACAGGATGCAAAGTTACATGTACTTGGCAGTTGGCACAATAATTGATTTGGATCCTTTTTTTCTTATTATTAATGATTTTTTCAAACATTTAATGTACTTGGCGAACTTTTTTGCACCGTAGGTTTAATGTACTTGGCGAACTTTTTTGCACCGTAGGTGCCTTTTGGGGGGATTATTAATTCTTAAAGATCTAAGGCAGCAAGTGCAGTCCTTTAAATTGTCTTGCCCAACGCACACTCTACAATGTATCAAAGCATTGCATACCAATCAACAGATCTGGTTAATTACAAAGTATGGGTGTTGCACTACATGCAAATTATTCAATACTGCACTTACCTTTGTTTCCCGGAACCAAATGGTCCTGGTATTTTGTGGTATCATCACGTCACATGTAACATCGATTACAATGTATTGTAACGTCCCGTTTTGCCGACTCTAATTTTCCGCGGCAGGAGCGTCACGGTGCCGTCTCCCGGGCGTTTGTCCCCGCAGCGGTCGTGTTTTCGTCGTCTCCTCTTCTAAGATGCCTCTTTCGGCTTCTCTGTCTCACCTTTGTTCGCGTCTCTCTTGTGCATATGTTTTTCTTACTCTGAGGCAGTGGGTCAATGCCATCAGCTGATCTATCTGAGTTTGGGGATTCCATGTTTGAAATTTGTATCGGGTGTTGGATGTGAACCCGGTCAAACAATACTCTTTATAACCGCAATGGAATAAAGAATAGACAACCCAAATTCGGACGGATGGTGAATCCGATCAGACAATATCTTGTACAACCGCAATGGAGTACAAGATAGATGTTCGAAATTCCGAGAGGGCAATGCAGAATCCGATCAGACAACATTCTGTGTAACCGCAATGGAGTACGAAATAGATGCTCGAAATTCCAGGAGGGAGATGCAGAATCCGATCAGAAAGAAATAAAAGTATTTGTACGTAGCCAGTTTGTCAACGGAAAATATAATGATCGTGGATCAGAATTTTGTATGTTAATAATATGTTCGAAATGTCGAGAGAGTATTTAGCTGTTACTTCTTCGTAGGCTAGGCCTAGAATGGATCTCGAGTCGCTGTGCGCCCACTGTTTTGTACTACCTGGGGAGTTAATTCCATTTGTTCTATGGGCTTCTATCGTGTCCATTTTTGTTATGGTTAATTTTAGTAACTAGTTTTATAATAAAAATGTGCCCTATTTTATTTTCCGCACCTCGTGACGACTTTGGATTTTTCAATTTTCTGTTCCCGCAATTGTTGTTATTAACCAAATGTTCTATGACATTCTATGGTGTCCAAAAGTCACAATATTACAATTAAAAATTATTTTTGTGGAAAAATAATTGTGTTATGAACGGTTTTCGAAAGACCCCCGAGCGGATATGAATCGTTCCGAATTTGTTGTTGCTCAAATGGGTTCTTCTTCGTTTTACGCTTAGGAGCAACCGGGATGATGATGATTTGGATTTCAGGATTGAAGTGGAATAATTACGAATAATGATTATATTTATATGAATGGATTGACACTTTATTTGGTTATTCCAACTTTTAATAGAGAGCTGCTTTCAATTGAGAGGTTGGGAGAAGAATGAAAGAATGAAGATGAGACAATGAGAATATGAATTAAGATATGGACGTGTATATTGTTACTTTTTTCTAGATGTTAGTGTCTCGAAAGTTAAGTAAGTTTGACTCGTTTACTCAAATGATTTTATTCTGAGCTCTCTAGGAGTTTTGAGGCTACTTGTTAGGGTGCAGTTGCTATTTGAATTGTTATTACGGACTCGGGACAGGTTTTTACGCTGCCAGAGCCGTCTCCTGAGTCTAGAGTAAGGGATGCCTACGCTCCAGACGTGGGTTTCACTTGCCGCTCTGTCCTTGGACTCGGGTAGATATTTCACTATCAGAGCCATACACAAGAGGGGTTTGATCTGCCGACGCTGTCAACCAGACTTGGGTTTCACTAGCCGCTCAGTCCTTGGACTCGGATAGATATTTCGCTATCAGAGCCATACACTAGAGGGGTCGTTCCGCCGAAGCTGTCCCTATCCTACACTAGTCATATGGAGGAGAGAGATAGTGAAAAAATGTTTAACAGATTTTAATGTAACAATGGTATGTAATTCAAATAATACTGGTGGTCTCAAATGACAATATTGCTGACAAGAATAACGTAAAATTAAATACAAACTAAATATAAACTAAACTTGAGCTGACTTAATAGCAGAGATTCTCTATGATATTTTATATTTTATCTAAGTAACCTTGGGCATATTCTATTTGAAATTGACTCTAAGTTCACTGGTCTACCCAAGACGGATAGCCAATGTTAATAATATAATGCATTGGCGCTTCGCCTAATACTACATTGATTTCTTTGATTTATATGATTTTGTGGTTAGTAGGCCCCTATGGCACAACTACCTAAATTTTAAGGATATGATTCTAAATTCACTGGACTGCCCAAGACGGACAGCCAGCGTGCAATGAGTCAGTAGGCGCTCTGCCAAGTACTGCTGTTAAGCCGATCGTGTGCTGGCCTTATATACCCGTTTGTGACGTCATGATTCACCGCGCAGTCATGTGGGCGTTGCTGCTCGCGCATCTTTTGGCAGCCTGGTGCTGAGTTGGCTGGATTCGTCACAATATACAGGGTGAGTTTTCTCCGGGGTCCTGAGAGGGTGTGGCTTAAATCGGCTGAGACTCCGCCTCCTATTATTCCTACCTAGCAACCTATTATTCTGATAAGCTAGCTCAAGTCAACAAGCAGTCTAGTCTGTCCTGACAATAACAAGTATGAATGAAAGAAGGCGGAGTATCGGCCGATTTAAGCCACACCCTCTCAGGACCCCGGAGAAAACTCACCCTGTATAGTTCATGTTTTGTAATAAGAAGGGGAGCTATGGTGCAGAGGTGAGATATTTATGAAGAGTCAAGAGGTCACTTACGTAGAATCTGCCCATCGCAAATAGTTCTATGAAACGTTATCAATAAAAGATATAAATGAGAGATTGATGCGCAGACACTACAAGTGTGAAGTTACGGAGCACGTAGCAATTGTTATAATATAACATGATAAAATTTTAGTGAAGAAATATGTTTAAACTGAAAAAAAAAATTGATAAATCAATAACCCATATAACGAATATCTCGAAGTTTTCATTAGTTGCATAGGTTATTATTAATCTAGTGATGTACAGTTCGTTTGTGATTTGTTTATATTCTATTATTCTAATTGACCAAAGATTTTTAATTCAATATCAATGTGAATTTGTCATTTTAATTGAAAATGTAATGACATAATACACATCATTTTTGTTCAAACTTTGTTAAAACGTTGATAAAGTTTTTTTTGAAAGTTAAAAAAAAAATTCAATCTTTCTATTCTCACATACTTTTCATACATATCAATGATACTTTCTATGGAATTTTTATGTGATTGAGAAAAAAAAGTGAAAAATTTTGGGGGGTATCCACCGAATAAGTTCCAACTTTTTAGGTTATTATTAGCCAAACAGGCAGTATATTATTCAATTTTGACGAACCAGACCGTACCAAGCTGAATATGTTAGCACGCACAAGCAAAATAATGTGCAGTTAGGCAAAATTCGTTTTCGAGATCCAGTATCATCAGTTCGTTTCACAGCTCGTGTATTATTCTGACGTGTGATTATGTATCGATTATATGCGAATTTATAATTCACCACTTACCTGATTTTTGACGTGGATAAATTGACAAATAAATTTACCAACGCTGGCACACGTGTAACCGTGGAATATGGCAGGCATACGATACAGGAAGTACAAACGATGAAGTTCAAAGTCACGGCGAATAAATCGACCGAGCTTCTTGTTTCTTGAGGGACTCGCTCAAAGAGTTATTGTTGTAGGACGATGGATGAAGAAAAAGTTTTTAACAGACACTACTTGCGTATTATTCCAATATTTCTTGTAATATCGACAGTAGAAATTACAATATACCTCAGATGACTACCGAGTCGTCGGCGCCATATTTCTTCGATACGTGCGGCAAAGCTGAAATCCGTTGAAAATACAGGCGTAACCGTGACGTAACTGATAGCGTTTTTAGCAACGAATTCAGACTTACATAGAAGAACAGGGCCTGTGTTACGGCTTGAAGCCTAATTTTTAGTACTTACAGCCGAAGTGTAGTGGCGCTACTATAGAGACATTTGTGGGGTATTTGTAAAGGACATCTTAAATATCAATAGGATAATATCAAAGGTATTTATTAACAATAAAAGGTGATTACTTATATATATTACATAAGGACATGTGTCCGAGTCAAATCGTAACTTAACGTCTAGTAATCTAGTATCAAAAGTGGTCATGGAACACCACTCCTATCCGTAGCGGATAATCGAACTACTTCCTACATTCGGCCATCTTGTTACCGACACCACACATTTGCCAGTTCTGTGAACTGAGCAGAAGTGGGGTGGAAGTAGGTGGAGCGTAGAGGCGCGAAATTTGGCGGGAAATACCGTGATATCGAATTCGAAATTGCATCAACATGCGCGACAGATGCCGCGAAGTAATGAGGCGAAGAGGTGGCAATACTCGATTTTAATCATCCACTGACACACACACACACACACGCGTGCGTACCAGAGAGGGTTTGGAATTAAAAAATACTGTAGAATTGACGAACTACGGGGTCCTGATCTCTGGTACGCACAAAATGCATGCACACTTACACACGAGGTGTAAATCCTACCCCCCAAAAAGCACCTACGGTGCAAAAAAATTCGCCAAGTACATTAAATCTTCAAAAACAACTACTACTCGAATATCTTCAATATAGAAAAAAGACAATAAGCAGAAAACAAGAATCCAAATCAATTATTGTGCCAAGTGCATGTAACTTCGCATCACGCATAGACCTACTAGAGAAGCTGGAATAAAACAGACACCAAACCAGATTAACAATTAGAAAAGACAGCAAATCGAAATAGAGAGAAAAATCGATTTAGTAAATTGACACAAAAAATAAATAAACGAAACTAAAAAAAAAAAAAATTTTATTGAAAATGAAGTATGTGTTCCTTGGCGGGCTAATGTTATATTGCCTTTTGAGTATTACATTCTGGATTTTTTTCTACCGATAAAGCCCGCCAAGTCTCACTACCTCCATTTTCAATAAAAATTTTTTTTTCTTAGTTTCGTTTCTTTATTTTTTGTGTCAATTTACTAAATCAATTTTTCTCTCTATTTCGATTTGCTGTCTTTTCTAATTGTTAATCTGGTTTGTTGTCTGTTTTATTCCAGCTTCTCTAGTAGGTCTATGCGTGATGCGAAGTTACATGCACTTGGCACAATAATTGATTTGGATTCTTGTTTTCTGCTTATTGTCTTTTCTTTATATTGAAGATATTCGAGTAGTAGTTGTTTTTGAAGATTTAATGTACTTGGCGAATTTTTTTGCACCCTAGGTGCTTTTTGGGGGGATTTCTTAACTTTTTGTATAATGTTGTTCAATAATCGCAATATTGATTTATTTTTGCAATTACACTATTGTCGTGCAACGTTTGTTGGGTTGAAGAAAATGGAATTATTACCACATTGAAGTTTCACAGTTATCAAGAGACTCAATATAGCACTATCACTATATCTATATGGTAGTTTGGTACTATGCGTTTTTCGATACATGTGCATTCCAATTACTTCGTAGGTCGGTCCTATATGTCTTGTGTTTACAATTTATATGTCTACAATTTTCGTGTGTACCGTGTACTGTGGAGTGCCTATACGCGGGCGCTGACCCGTCGCTGGGCCGCATCCACGAATCCTCTCTGTGTATGGCACGGAGAGCAGTATTCTCCGATTATTATTTTGCCCTAATGAATCTCTCGTTTGGAACTGGAACTCGTAACAGGCGGTCCATTATTATCAATATTATTAAATAAAACTACATCCTTCCGAAAATCGCGCCTGAAACACATGAAAAACTTGAGGTTTTAGATCCTCATGGAGAAGCTGAATAATTTCAGTTGTTTTAATGATCCGTAAATTGCTGATACAACTAGGTCCACATGACTTCAGGTATAACGGCTCCAACCTGAATGGAAAAGTCCCCTACCTCCCCCCGTGCAACTATAAACCCTGCATGCAGCCCTCCTCCTTTCGCATCCGGGCTTGGGACCGGCAATGGCGGAGTTACTGACATGCAGGGATTATAGTCGCGATTGCATTGCATCTATATAGTTCGCTTCTTATTGAACTTCATATTCTCATGATATTTCTGGCAGTGCCTTTAGATTTGCCGCAAGAAGAATATGTACGCGTCCTTGGCATTTCTTGGCCAGGGTTGTTTTCTGATGTTCGCGTCATTAACGTTCACCCAGGCAGATGTCCCTTCTCGAAGCATGCTTGTATAATGCCCTTCGGTTATGTTGCGGCCATGGTGGAATATCGCACTATCAACCTTGTACACATTAGTGCGGATCGTGATTTTCTCCGTAGATACTGCTTTTATGTTGTACCCATTTATTTTCGTGACTTTTCCATTCTGTACTGAAAATAGCATCAGCAGAATGATTATACAGCTGTTTGCTGATGATATATCTGTTTTCACGCTCATTTCTCTCGACTTACAAGTACCGCACGATCCTTCGACCGTTTTCCAGTGCGAGAGATTATCATTGATCAGGTCTGATAAGCTAGGTGTTTTTTTGCAAGGTTTAGGCAATGCCAGTAACAATATGTTACTCTGTTGAATTCAGGTATTAGTGTAACCGCAATCTTTGCAGTGCAGTTTTACTGTCAGCTGGTGCTCAACAACCGTGCTGAGATTATTGCAATGAGAAATTAGACCAGTTAAAAATTCTGACGCATCTTGCTGCTCGTTCGCAGTAAACTGTTCACCCGCAAGTGCCCTGGCCGGAAATACATTTACCGGGGATTCTGACTTAGCATAATCATCGATCAACATTTTCAAAATATCGTCTGTTTGATTCTGACCGGATGAATGGTCCCTGAATGTTCTACAGTGAAATATACACTGGATCGTTGCGTTGGCGTAACAAGAAACATGATCGACGTTTTGGAAGCCTTTTATTTGCCACAATTTAGCTGCAGTTTTTTCTTCAGCTGGTACCTGACATGTCACAACATCTCTCGGAATCGAACATCTGCGGTCAACTACCTTCTGTGCTCTTACTGACGTGAGAGGCATCGGTACGAGATCTGAACGATACTTTTTCCTCAATCTATTGTATTCCAAAATAACTGCTCCATTTGCTAATACAGAGTGAGGATCGTAATTGATCAAATGCAGCTCTTCCAGTGAAATTACTCGTGAAAGAGCAACGTACACTTGGCCGCAAGCAAATACGGAATTACCTGCATCGATTACGGCGTTCTTCAAACTCAGGCCCTGACTTTTATGAATTGTAATACCGTAACTGAGGCGGATAGGGAATTGTCTTCGGATAACAAAGGCGCCTTCCATTACCTCAAATTTTACATCAACGCGCTCCAAAACATGTACGATGCCTGTAGCTAAGACAATCTTCACTGTTTCTACGTCGCCGGTATCAGCAGCTCGGGATATTGCCGTTATAGTACCGATAGTGCCGGTCACAAGGCCTAACGTAACATCAATGTTCCGTCTAATCATTATTTTTGAACCAATTTCGACAATAATCGTTTTTGCAAGACCTGCAGTTCCGGAACTGTCTTCGTCATCCGTGTTCAACATTTTCTGGACTTTTTTTGTGAAGTACGGTGGACAATCAACCGTATCATGAGCCAATAATTGTATCTCGTCAGTCTGAATTTCGCTCAACATGGCTTCATTGAGAACATCACACATGCGACGAGTAGGAAGTAAACAGACTGTGTCGATGGGTAAATTATTTTTATGATTGCAAAGTTCCCGTATTCTGTCTCTGAACTCAGTTGCTTTGAATGTAATTTTTTTCGATGACAACATTTTCGTGTCCGAATCAGTGACGATTCGAAGGCGCATTCTTGAGAGTATCTCGCGATACGTTTGATCATTCTTTCGTCTCATATTGATCGTTAGTTCATCGTATGTAAATAAATTACACCACAGATCCACACTGCCCATCGCGCCTATGAGTTTTTCGACGTCGGTGTTCGATAATTTTGTGAACGAGGGTCCCTCGTGAACAGGTGAAAGTTGTAGCAAATCGCCGAAAAGGAGAATATGCTTATCACCAAACCAACCATCTTCACAGTCTGCGGTATTGAAGATTTCGACTAATCGAAGATGTATGTACACTTGGCGAGATCATAACTGAAGTAGTTAGACACTACGCGATGAGCTGTAGGTTGGCGTAAAATATCCCTAGTTTAGGCAGCAAACGGGGGCTTGAGTTTTCGCAAATATCTCGAGAACTGATTGAGATTTTCGAAATTTTAAAAAAACATTCGAAAAGAGGAGGAAATGTCCTCAAAAAAGTCTCGACTCCCGGAACTAGAGGACCATTATTTATAATCTTTCTAAAAGCGTGAAAATATGGCCGAAAACAGCTAGTCTGGCTTGCGCGCGTCATGCAATGAAACGGCCCACGCGCCAGACTAGCCGTTTTCGGCCGTATTTTCACGCTTTTAGAAAGATTATAAATAATGGTCCTCTAGTTCCGGGAGTCGAGACTTTTTTGAGGACATTTCCTCCTCTTTTCGAATCTTTTTTCAAATTTCGAAAATCTCAATCAGTTCTCGAGATATTTGCGAAAACTCAAGCCCCCGTTTGCTGCCTAAACTAGGGATATTTTACGCCAACCTACAGCTCATCGCGTAGTGTCTAACTACTTCAGTTATGATCTCGCCAAGTGTACATGAACGTTACGTTCAAAATCATCGAAACTTCGTCTATCACTATCAGGCCAACGTTTCTCAATTGGTCCCGTATGGTTTTAAGGACCGCGTCTGACAGCTGTTTGTATTTCGGAGTGCGGCCGTGTTCAACTGGCAATTGAGAGAGCCTATGAACAGTCAAGCCGTCAACATTGAATGCTGCTATTCCGGTTGGGGCGGTTATTGCAGTATCTTTATTAGCATGCTGCTTAATCCAACATCTGATAGTTTTTATGAGAAAGCTCTCACCAGTTCCTCCCTCTCCACTGACGTCAAGTCATAGAATTTGATAAGAACTCACCGCTTTGATAACCTGATCAAAAACTCGTTTCTAATCCATGTTTAGTCTGCTTATCATGTCTGAAACGTCTACGGTTTGGACTTTCTCAGCAGCGTCTTTAAATTCTTTTATCGCACCTCCAGCCTCGATAGGTACGCAGCCGAGTGGTACAGTATCGCTATTTTGTGAGTTATCATTGTCTTTCGCATTATCTGCGATTTGTTTTTCAATCATTTCCTTCGCATATTCCATACCTTTTTGTACTTCGGTTATGCGTTCGTGATATTCCAGTGCTTGTGCAAGTTCTGCTTGCATTGATTGGGATGACTCGGCATAAGTATCGCACCCGTTGCGGAGTTCATCTACATCTCTCCATATTTGAAAGAGTAGCAGCAAGGCGTAGAAATAACGTTCGGGTTGAATATTCACGTTATTTTTGTAGTGATTTATGAGGCATAGACGCTTACGCTTCTTTAGATACAGCGACTTGCCCATCGTATGATATTCTACATCTTGACCTGTGGGCTCGACCTAAGTTATGTCGTACCATTGTACGAAATCGTAAAGGTTGGTAGCTTCCAATTCCTCTGGTCGTGCAGGATAATGCGTATCGACTAACGAATCACAAAATATTTCAGTGGAATCGGCCTCCAAGGCTTCGATTTCCTTACGAGATTTTACTTTCCTATTTCTGATTATGTTCACGTCAACCCACCTGATGGTAGTTTCCGGATCTGTGCCATACAAAGCGATTCCTAATAGAGTATCTGCGGCTTCAAGAGCTCCACATTCTCTATGATTCAACATGCGCAAACCAAAATTCCATAGACGACTACACAGAGATTTCGTATAATTTATGTCTTCGAAAGTCGTGTCTGAGTTGCTTTTTTCGGGCTTAGCAACGTATTTAGTGACATACCGATTCAAGAGTGTAGATTTTTCTCCGATGAACTGAATGTCCATGTTCCTTTCCCAGGCCGTAAGAATTGTCGGGTTGTAGTCCGTCATATAGGCTTCCTTTTCGGAGCGGGGCAAGTCGTACAATCTGCTCCTAGACTTTAGCGTCCGTCTACCAGCAATCCAAATGGCCACTTCTCGCATAACGAAATTTTTCGTGATTGGTCGAGAAAACCCGAAACGACACACTCTTGCAAATTTGCCATTTTTGTTTGCTTTACTTTGCAAACAATAGGAATTATGTGTATGCCGTTGATGTGTATTAACACGACGATAGAGGTTTGGTGAAACATCTTTAGATGGCATTCTGCAAGTAGCATATTTAAGAATGAAGCTTGCTACTTCTTGATTGGAAGACGTTCCAAGAATCGGAGCGTCTTTGATCCAGATCATCAAATGAAAATGCTGCGTTCCTCTACCTTGGTATTCTCGCCTCCAGAAGAAATGCGTTACTTCCCCAATGGGATTATCTGGAGAACATATGAAAACGAACATAGCCTTGAACTCATTTTCGATAAATCTGGATGCGGACACTGGATCAGAGACCACCAACTGACTAGGTGACATCTTTGCGGCGGAAGAGCCACCGACTTCGCGTGAATATTCTGTCATATCCGACCACAACCATTCGCTTGGACTTAATGTGAGGAACCATGTCGCCGGTCCGTAATTATGTATCATGCAGGATACGTCGTTTCTTGGCCGCCTCCAAAATTGCTCGGTATTACGCAGTCTTGCAAATATAGAATTCAAATTTCCTTCCAACTCTTTCTTGGAAAGCTCACTCAAATAACTTGCTGCGGTAAATCGCTCCTTTGGATTAATGATATTTAATTTGTGATAAATACCACCGCTTAATTGTCTGTTGTTAGCATCGTTCAATAGATGGAAAAGGTATTGTTGATCGGTTCTGAATTGTGGATGCTTTGACATAAGTCTCGATTTGATAAATTCAAAATGAGTAAGACGTTTGGGTCTATCTTCGTGTTGTCCGTTACAACCGTAAGGATATAAGTGCGGAAAACATTGCAAATCAAGTTCTTTCTCACGGTTATCTAATGGCACGTCGTGAATTTCCAACATTTGATAGAGGCTGGTCGCCGTTTCGTTTTCTTTTTTTTCGTACATCGGATATATAGTAAACTGTTCGTACAGCGCATCCAATGCCGAAGCCTGAGTGAGTAATGCTTTACGCTCGTCAGCTTCTATTTCACCGTGAATCTCGTTTCGTTCGACTAAAGGATCGTCTTCGTGATCAGAAACTGTTTCTGTACCGCGATTTTCTTGTATTTGGAATTCTACGTCTTTTATGTGAGCCAGCAGAAGATCGGCTGATGCTGGCAGCACGATCTTTGAATACTGGGGATTATTTGTTTTGAGCCAGACTAACGCTTCCCAGACTTTATTCATATCGACTAGTTGTTCCCAAACCAATTTTGATTTGGTTGGGATACCACGAACCAGGATGTAAAATTCGTGGTCGAGATTAATTGGATCCGTTTGACGGCAAACTTTTTTCAAAGTTTCTTCAAGGGGCAGGGGCAAATGAAATGTTCTGCCCTTAACTTTTTGCACCATCTCTCTATGGGGTACATTTTTTTTGCAACGGTGCCCATTCTTTGAATAGTTTGGAATGCCTTGGCTCTTTGAATCAAAATTCGCTCGTAATCATTCAAGCACGATATAACTTCGGGTATCGACTCGGTAGCGAGTTTATTCAATATGCGTTTCGGTGGCATAATGTCTTGACGAAGCTTTGGCAGACAATAATTGCAAACATAATCGCAATCGCTACCTTGGGCTGCGACGTGTCGCATCAAATCTGTCCATAATGTACCAGTCATAGGCTTCCTGAATTTCTGGACGTTCGTGACTTCTCTTTGGCAACAAAGTTTTTCACAGGATACACATACGTGCCGCGGAGTATCCATGGATCGCTTTGTTAATGTTTTAAACGGAATCGGATACTTGGATATTATATTTTCTTCGTTGAGATCCAATTCTTGTGCAACATTGCTTGCGATAGGATTCCGAGATTTCTTTCAGTTTCTCTAGGTCGCCGTCATTTAGAGCTTTGTCTACAGAAAGTGTTTTGTCAAAACAGTTCATTGATTGGCATACTAACCGCTCTATGTACCGCACCGATGGGAAATGTAGTGCTAATACCTGGACGGTTGAGAAAATTGATTTGCAGATGGCGTCATCCATGTAACATACTTGTGAATGACCTAGCTTAACGTCTGTATGTTTTACAGTACAATCCAATCGCGGATTGAATTTATGACAATTTTTCAACGTACACGTTGATATAATTTGCAGAAAGCTAACGTATTTATTCAGTTGATGAATATCTTTGGTTTTACACGTGTTACCGCAAAGCCAACTCTTTTTCGGGCTTTTTACTTTTCTCTTTGTATCCTCCAATGGCAAAATGTTCACTGCTTGTCCCGTTCGATTAATTATAATTGGATCTGACAATTGAACATACTTATATGCAGCTTCCGCAAAACAGGGTTCACCGGAGGCAATATGTTTTGATGAATCGCATAGAGCATCTATTTTATCCTGAATACTGTAATCGGGACATTGAGCAGCCTTTGTTGAAAAGATTTGCGCCTGCTTCTTAACAGTCTGTCATTTCTTTTTTAACGTAATGACGTTACATTCCCGCTCATAAAGACACCAGCTTATGATAGATTCCGCTTTCAATCTATTCTCAGTTTGGCATCGTTCATCGCTCATTTTTGACAAAATCTTTGCTACATATTTTTCTCTCGATTGTTTCACTGCTATAGTGTTTGCCGCACGGAAAACTCAATATTTTGTGAGGATTCGGCTAGCAGTATTCATTTTTTGCCTCACAATATCATTCCTCTTGGTTCTTATGTAATAAAATTTATTGTACTGCAATTTCAGATTACGACGGCGTAAATAATTTGCTCGCAGTCGCGCCCGTTCTCTTTCTATTCGGGTAGCATACCGCTTACGGAGCTGTTCGCGTGATTTTTCATGATTTAACGAATAACGTTCTCGCTTTCGAGCTCGCTGCCGTTCGTTATTCAAATTATAACATTTTCTATTTCGTTCTCGACGTTTTTCAACGTCTGACACACGCTCATGAAGGATAATTTGTTCATGACAATCATGAGACCGATCGTCCACCACCGACAACATATTTTCGGATCTATCACTTTCGAGTGGTTCCGCTAGTGACTTGTCTACGGATATTAAATTTTTCTGGATTAATAACCGTAACTTGTCATCATCGTCATTAATATTATTTTTATTATTGTTGTTATCATTATTGGTATTATTATCAATAACATCAACATTATTACTCACATCTTTGCGTAATGGACGGGACATTGTCCGTGTCAGTGGAATAGGTCCGACCTGTGCTACCTCGTATGACATGGTTTTCTTTTTATTAGGTTCCGAACATTCTTCCTCAACATATTCGCTAGGTACCTGACGTTTCTTCGAAAAACCAGTATTCTTCGACGCAATATTCTTTTTCTTGCTAACACGTGGAAAGTTTTCTATGATATTGCTTTCGAATATTCTTAGCAAATGTGTTCGCATCAGAGGAATATCGTACCTTCCATTCGATGGGTTATGACCGTTAATGAGCGATATTGCGAATGCGACAGCAAAGACTCCACAGTCGGATCCGTTAGGTTGCTGTTGGACCTGAGGGAATTTGATACATTTGCTTTGAAACTGATAGAAAGGAAATAGTTTTTTCAAGTATGTCTCATGGTGCTCATGAAGAGTCTTCCTGTTTAACGAATCATATATGTGGAGTGATTTACCGTCGAAATAACTGCATACCCAGTGCCCGTCGGATCCTGTATTACCGCTGTGCAATATTTGCACATGCTTTTCGTTCGATAGAACCGGCTTAATTGTGTCCGGCATTTGAACTCGCCACGTTTCTTGGGGTAAATATGACGAACATTTTTTGACGATATGACTAAAATGATCCATGTGCAGGTCAGTCAACCACCCACCTGATGTTATTATGTTTTTAGATGTAGCATCTAAATGCGGTATAGAGCGAAACCCGCTCTTTCGATTTTCAAGGGATATCTTCCCACTATTTTTATTAATAGAAGAAACTTGTGTTGTGAGACAAGTCTTATCATTAACTACCTGATTGACATCACGATTAGAAACGGGAAGACCAGTTACCGATACCGATTCAGTCCGTTTGTTGGCTTCTTTTGCTGATTGTTTTGAAACTTCAGCACGTCCTTTCTCTGCGCCATTTTGCGAATTTTTGCGCAGATTTTTATTTTGCCTAACCTCATTTGTCAAGCGATTGATTTCACGTGGCATTTGAGGCTTGGGAGTAGAGATAACTTTGACTGCAATAGCGCTATTCATTCCGTCCACGCATGGGAACTGTTGGATTGCATTATTTTTGAATATTTTTAATGAATGTGCCCGCATAAGGGTTGCATCGTATGTTACCTGATCAGGTTTTTTTCCATTCATAAGCGAAATAGCAAATGCAATCGCAAATACTCCGCAGTCAGACCCATTGGGCTGCCGCTGAATTGTAGGAAATTGTACAGTATTTTGGGAGAAATTGTAGAAGGGAAATAACGCCCTTAAGTAAGTTTCATGATCCTTGTGGAGCACCTTTGAATTCAAAGAATCATATATGAATATCGATTTTGTATCGTAGTAACTACAAACCCAGTGTTGCGCTCCGTGCCTGCCACTGTGCAATATTTGCACGTGTTCGACGGTAGGTGATACAGGTTTTATTGTATCTGGCATCTGTACCCGCCACGTCTCCTGAGGTGCATATTCTGAAAATTCTTTCAGAAGCAATGAGAAATGATCTACAGAGCGGTCAACGTGAACTTGCGCACCCCATTTACGCATGCGCGATTGTCGGCATTTGTTTCGCAGAATAGCCAACGCACTCAGATTTTAGATTTAGCTGTCAAAACCATGAGGTTAGATTACAATGTGATCAGTTAGGAATTATCGTTGAAATTTCATCGAAAAAATGAATAAGCTTATAAATTAATTGATTTATTAAACATTAGACTCAGATAATAGCTCTACATCGGAATCCAAACAACTTTCGCAAGTCTTATTCCTTTCAGAGGTTAGAACTCCTTTGACGCAGGGAACAAAGTTCTCCGTCAAAGTCCTAATTCCTTCGATGAGTCTAATTTTTTACAAAAGTTGTATTGTGATATTGTAAAGTAATATCTTGATGATAATTATTCAGTTGATTAATCAGATTTTAGGCTCAATCATTAGGATCATTTGATTTGTATAGTTTTCAACCTGTCATAACTTGCCCTCATATTATTATGAAGTTTCAGTCAATATGAATATTTATTCGGTATTTAGGCGGCCACCCTGATTATTTAAGTCTGGTTTTGTGTCGCATCATACACCTGTCACAATATAAAACATAACCGCAACCTCTGAGTATCCGCCATCGTCAATCTGACAGCCGACGCTGGATTCTGAGGCGGTTGGTACGGCACGTTAGCAGCCGACAAATTTGACTGTTTTTTAAATCCGCGCTTGCGCACAAAAATTGGGTGCGCAAGTTCACGTTGACCGCTCTGTATATGATCATCATAAAGCCAATCGCCAGATTCGATGACATTCAATAACATGTCATTAACGACTGGTATCTGCAAACTGACCATGATTGCGAGTTGGCTAATCGTTTAAATAGTTTAAAGTCCTCTATCTCTTGGTATTGTGTGTAAAGCAGCAATGTGTTGTGCGTTGAGCAGCAACGTGTTGTTTGCAGAGCAACAATTGATCTGATTGCGTAAAGCAACAGATTGTGGCGCTTAGAGCAGCCTCTCTCGAAATCGTGAGATTTCTGGGGTCGAAATCGTGAGATTTCTAGAGATAGAGGACGTCCTAACCTAACTAACCCATCTATCCCAACACACCTAATTATTAATGGACCCACACGACCTAGCCTAGCTATTCCCTTGCTAATGCAGATGCACTTGTCACAATTAAAAGCTTGTGGGTTATACCGTAATGACTGTAACTCTGAGAATTATTGAAACTTTATCAAGAACAACGGAATCTAAAAGTGCTCTCTTCAACCTCAGCTACAAAATTAGATCTCTCATCGAGAGTATACCATGATACATTGAATTCCGATAGAGCGGGATCTAATACCTAACTGTATCTGCCATGAACTACTTACCATTGGTCGGGGACTAGGGAATTTACGCTCGGTGCACACTGCTGATTTCAAACAATATCGTTTCGTACAACCGCGCTTCGCTATGTTTGTCAACGCTGTCATCTACATTAAACACTTTCGGAAAATTCAAAAAATTCTGTAACCAGTACGAACAATGGAATTTTATTGAGAATTGAAGGAAAATAAGACAGGAAGAGTCGTTTCTTTGATAGCATTGTTTTCTGCTATTCTTGGTGTGATGGGCTCTTTTTCATTTCTCTTCACTTTTTGTTTAAGGTAAGCTACATTTGTTCTATGATATTACTATGTATTTATAATTATGATCATTATTCTTGTTATTATTATTATTATTACAGGGCCTGTCTCAAATCAACCATTAATGGATTCCGCGTGAGATTTGCTATTCTCAAACGAGCTGGCAGATTACAAACAGAGGAATGACATTACGACGTGGGCTGTGCAACCGATTCCATCTACGGTGGCTTCCGAGATTAGTCGACGGAGGAGTTGCACCAAGAGAAGTCTCAATAGAACGTTGTAAGATAGGCAGACACTCAATGACAGTAATTCGTTTTTAATAAAAAAAAAATATGATACTGATAATGGTAATGTATGGACCCTTGTGAGCATTGCTTCATCCTTTTCCTTTTTCTTCTTCATTTGTTTTTCAGGACTATTCCGTAGATGTAATTGTTATTGGTCAGTACAGGACTTGAAGCAACTCAAATCGACTGTCCTTAGACTTTGAGTCTGCTTTGCGGTAGCAGAATGAGCATGAGAGAATGATATATCGATGCAGACTGTGTAGCTAACTCTATCCCGGTAGGTTTAAATTTTTGGCTGAATTCGCGGCAGTCTAAGGCTAAATGTCCACACAAACTTTTCTAGTTGATGAGTAGGAACAACGAGACTCATGTATTGAAATTCCTCTGCAGGCACTACAGCTGATTCGATCAGCCAAAGCTTCGTAAGTGATTCAATAAGTGGGAACTTTATAACGTAAACAAACGCTGGGACAGCTAATTTTCTCACGAATTTCATACTTTCCGTTGAATCGTCTTCACCGTTTTCAGCGTAAAGCATCTGCGTATATGCTAATAATACATAATATATTGTAACGCATTGGTATCAGAGAAAGGCTCTTGCATGACTGCAGTGGGTGCATTCCGAAATATACTTGAAGTACGGCAAGTTCGTGTCAGGCAGAGATAGATAGATAAGCAAATGAGCGGGTGGGAGAAGGGAACAAGGGAAACTCGTAGTACTTGCAGAATACTTCGGAATACACTCAATCTGAGGTCCCTAGGTAAAAACAAGACCGCAACTAGCCATCGGTGATGAACCGATGATTTTGAGGATCTTGCACCATTCGATTGAGCCACAGCTTAGATCAGCGCGTACATGTGTAGAGGAGCTCGTGTTTTATGGAGTTTTGGGAGAAAGACTGTCTTCTTTCAGGTAACATAGAAGGAAGCTCCGGATTTTTCGGCGTCAGTTTGTTCGAGGGTGCAGAAACTCTTGGTTGCGGAACAGGAGCCGATTCTTCCTTCGATATCGGTATGCTGGTAGGAGAGAGGATGGTGTTAGTCATTTCGGATTGGTACAGTGGGTTGAGAGGGTGATAAACATCGTACTTGGGTCACAAGGAATCGTTGGTCTGGTGGCCAGAACTCGATTAAACTATCAAACTAAGATTCATCTGTAGAAATCTTACGTTTTATAAGGTCGTTTACCTTATATTTCCCTACAGCTCTCCTCTTCGAGTAGGTTTGCGTTTGGAAGAGGATTTCTAGTTGATAATGCGCCAGGAGAGAGACTGGTTTCTTTCAGGTGACGTGGAAGGAATCTCCGGATTTATCAGCGTCGATTTGCTCGAAGGTGGTCTTTGGGAAGGGACTTTTGGTCTGTAGCAATGAAACAGGTTCTGATAAATTCTTCAATTTCAGTATGCTTCTGGGAAAAAGCAAGGCGTTAGTTATTATGATATAGTCGATAAGGAGAAGACGTGGAAATCTGATGGACTCATAAACAATCGCTGGATAGGTGGCCCAAGAGCTGCTGCATTCTTCGACATTGATATGATGGTAGGAAAAGATCAAACGGTAGTTGTGATGAATGAATGTGGTAAGTACTAATAGAGGGCAAAGGTCGTAATTAGCTTATCGACAACTGTCAAATGGGTGGCCCAGATTCGATTCGACTGCGGCTGACGGCGCACTACACTGTGAGTAAATTTTCTTCGTCTTAGAAAGTCTCCCGCCGATTCGGTCATTTGGAACTTTTGTCAGCGGGTAGGATTGGAGAGGAGCTTTTTGTTCGTAACGTTTCGGGTGAAGAATTGAATTCTTTCATCAATTCACATGGAAAGAGCTGTAGCATTTGTTGATGTCAGTACACCTGTGGGAGTAGGATCCTCTGGATTGTCGAATTGGAACAGGAACTGCTGCATTCTTCGATATCGGTATGCTTGTGGTAGAAAGGAAAATGTTAATTGTGTTGATTCGAAACAGCAGGTACGTTAGAGGAGCATTGATCATGATTGACTTACAAACAACTCCGGGAGAGATTGGTTGGATCTTGTCAACTGCTACTTGTAACGACGAAACGCATCAGCGGGAGACCTCCATGTTGGCGAGTCTTTTTCCCTCTGATTCCGTTACAGGTCTTAAAGCCGAGTGGAATTGGAAAGGAACTTTCAAATTTGTGGCGTGCCAGGAGGGGATGCATCCTTTCGTGAAATCCAGTTGGTAGTGTTGGATCGTTTGACTTTGGTTTGCCTGTGGGAATAGGAACCCTCAATTTGTGTCATTGGAATGGAAACTGCTGTATTTTTCGATATCGGTATGTTTGTGGGACAGGGAAACATGTTGGTTGTTTTGATTCGATACAGTGGGTACGCTAGAGATGCAAAGTTTATGATTGACTCACACCCATGCTGTTCATTACTCACGTGATTGCTTCGCAGATTTGACAAACCTAAACACCCTGCATATTGTATTCACTACATCCATGTTGTGATTTGTTGAAAACTTTATTACGCAATAACTGCCGGTAGCTATTCTCGATGATTTGACGAGCTCTTCCCTCATAACCTCACAAGCGGACAACGAGTTCGCGAGTAAACATCCGATGTTTCAACTATCGATGGGGTAGAAAAACGTGTGCACTGTTCAGAGTTTCATCTACGATTATTTATGTTCATTCACGAAACTGAGAGAGCTGTCATAGGGGAATGTGATGTACAACCCACATTCCAGCAACGACATGCCCGCCACTTTTATGATGCTTCCGCCATGGACTTGCCATCGACGGACATCTTTCAATCCCTCACGCAGCCAGCGCAGCGAACGGTAGCCAATGAGAGCGCTGCTTTTCTGGGGCACAATGGCAAGGAATTGCTGTGCGGCGGCGAACTTGGTAAAGAATGAGACAGGCTACGCAAACGCCACCTGCTAGGCGGACGGGAATTATAATCTTTTTCCTTTTTGACAGGAGCAGTCGACAGGAATATGACGCGAGCCGCGGCTTCCCTTCTATACCATTTATGTTGGAACGGTTTTGTTTTCAGATGACATATAGCTAGCGTACGACGACTATGGTGCTTAATCGTGAAACGAGCCTAACGGTGATCAGAGAATTAGAGAATTATCATACCCCAGCTCTCCGACCACAGACGTTATTGAAATTACGCTTAAATGACAGCTCGTCCGCGATTCATATCGCGAAAGTGCATCCAAATTTCCCGAAATGCTTATGATTTCGGAGATACTGGGTAGAACGGTTGGCCATACAGCGCTTTCTCGATCCCCTAGCAGTAAAGATACTCGGTAGTCCGCCCGTCCGTTCTTTTGCATGTACTTGGCGCGAGACTCTACCGAGTCTCTTGACCAAGCAACCTCTACGTGGTACACCTTGGGTAATGCTAATGCCGGAGGTAATAGTTGAATCTTCTGTTCTCGTCATGAGTTGAATAACGCAATAAAAAAAAAAAATAATAAAACGCAAGTGCGGATTTTGTAGGGGACAGATCAAGCTCGAAGTTGGTATCACGGGCCACCTATCCCGCTATTTTTACGCGACCTACAAGGGGTCAAACTTCAAGCTTTCACACTGCGATGCGCAGGGGTACATACGGAAGGTAACCGAGGTTCGAAAATTCAGATGAGGAAATACTGCAATAGAGTTTCGGGAAGTCAAAGTTTTGAGCTTCAAATTCGTTTTTGAAAAACTTCGATACGATAACTGGGTCGGTCAGGGTATTCGATCAAAGATTTATGTAAAAATCTATGTTTAATATATGTTTAACTCATGTAAAAAAAATCGTACGGAAAATTTAAAAAAAAGTGTTTTCAAGAGAACACTTCAACCTTCAAGATGACTTCAAAAAAATTGAAATCTAACAATCAAGACACCCGGTGCACCTTTTCAAAGTCAAAAGTTTACTTCACGTTTTCGACATGAGTTGAATCAGGAGAGTACAACTAGTGGATGAGTGTTGAGTATATAGTACATTTATATTATACATTACGTAGATATAATATACAATATGTGTGAAGAGTACACATGAGAGATTATATATATATGTATGAGTATGTGTGAGAGGCTTTTGCGCACGGCACGACTGGACTTACCTTAATACGAGAATCAGGTGAGGTGAGATCAGTGTAAGCCGTCATGAAGTGGACACGCTCTGAGCACACGGCTCATATTTAGTATGTAATGTATAGAAAATAAAGCCATTATATTGTTTATAATAAGGAGTTTTATCAGTCATTTTTCCACCACCTCAACAATGAGACAACGCAATCCAAATCGGCTGAAAGCATCTGAAAGGTGAAGCTTCAAGCTTCAAAATGCTTTTTTTCACAACTCGGCTATACTTCGGATTAGGTCCCCCCTCCGATTGAGCTGAAATTTTGCAAAGACCTTCATTTCAGTGTGATCAAAAAATCCCTTAAGGGATTTTTGGCGCATCGAAGTAGTTTTCGAGATATCAATTTTTGAAATTGTGAAAAAAAAAGATTTCTTTTGGCGATATCTAAAAAAATAGTGGTTTCTTGGAGAAATCACAAGAGTAACTTTTTGTTAGTAATAAAATTTCCTATCGGAAGTAGTGAAAAAAACATTCAAAACTCTAAACCCAAACTCGTGGAGGTCGTAGGGGGGGTAGCAAAGACCATTAGGCGTAACAAGTAGCCCGGCGCGCTTGCGCGCCGGGCCTCTCATCTCGCAATACTGGGTCGAGACAAGTATGTTTTTTTTTTTTTTAATTTTTTGGGTTTAGATTGCTTGGGCTTGAGTTGCCTGGGTTTGGGTTTGGGCTACCTGGTTTAAGATTAAGGGTTTGTTCGGATTTAGGTTTGAGTTTGGGTTTGGGGTTTTAGATGTTTTTTTTATCCAAATATACCTCGAAAACTACTTCGATGCGCCAAAAATCACTTTAGGGTTTTTTTTATAACACTAAAATGAAGGTTTTTACAAAATTTCAGCTCAATCGGAGGTGGGGGGTTTTCAGAACTGCACCCTAGGCAACTCAAACCTATAAGCAATCTTAATCCAAAAAATTGAAAAAAAAAAAAAACCTACTTGTCTCGACCCAGTATTGCGAGATGAGAGGCCCGGCGCGCAAGCGCGCCAGGCTACTTATTGCACCTAATGGTCTTTGCTACCCCCCTACGACCTCCACGAGTTTGGGTTTGGAGTTTTGAATGTTTTTTTCACCGCTTCCGATAGGAAATTTTATTACTAACAAAAAGTTACTCCTGTGATTTCTCCAAGAAACCACTATTTTTCGAGATGTCGCCAAAAATCTTTTTTTTTCACAATTTCAAAAATTGATATCTCGAAAACTACTTCGATGCGCCAAAAATCCCTTTAGGGGTTCTTCTATAACACTAAAATGAAGGTTTCTACCAAGTTTGAAACAAATCGGAGGGGGGACCTAATCCGAAGTAATTGTTGTGCGGAGTGTATTTTGTTTTCGCAAGACCGGAGTGTTGGCAGAGATTGTATTGGTTTCAGCGTTTGTCCCAGCCATTTGATTTTCTTATACCGGCTGAAAATTGCAGATGTGAAATTTTTAACGATCCGAGGAATAGCTTCTGTAGTGAGAAAATTTTGTAGAGATTACTTTAAAATTTTGGAAAAATCAGTTACCTAGACACTTTCTGGCATGCTAAAGTGTCATTCACCAAAGATTCGTATACATCCGAAACCTCGTTCCGAGGAATCAGAAATAGGCTTCATGCAGTCATATCCTAATTGTGAAATAGAATGATAAGAAATCATTGCGGCATTGCGGACTGGAAATGAAAGGTGACATCACTCAATGGAAACCGCGAGAAGGTGGTGGGTGGTCTTCCATCGGGTAAGGATGATGGACGGATAGGATTCGGGGGTAGGAAACACGAGAGGGACACATTGATAGCGTATAGCGAATTAAAAAGAATTATGGAAAAATTCATGCAGTGATAAGCGAAGGTAAAAATTTTCAAACAGCATTGCGAATCATGCAAGCACTTTAGTAGGAATATACTGCAGAATATATGGCAGAAATATACTGTATTTTCATAAATGTATTGAAATTCGATATTAATATAGCTATCAGTCTTAAAATTAGAATAGTATGATTATCATTTGATGTTATCAATTCTTTTAATCTGCACTTATTAAACTGAAATTGAGTAATAGTGGAAGCCATGCGGAAGCAAATTCATGCAAAAAGTAATTAAGTATATTACTTGAAGCCATATACCATGAAATTTATACAAAAATTATGAAGTGGAATTATGGAGTTATGAAATATTTTGTACAAAAGATGATGTAAGTAAACCGAAACCAAAGAAGAGTGAAGTTTATATTTAAAAAACAAAGGTTTGTAGCCAAGCAGCACTTGAGGAAAAATTTATTGGAATTTTCACGAATTATAAAATTACGTTAGATATATAGTAATATTCCAAGATCTCAGCAAATTAATGGGCAAAGTCGAATTATTGAAATCATTATCCGTACAATAACGAAAAATTTCATGATAAGGCCAAAGGACAACACAAGAAAAAGTATTGATCCCGATTGATGTAGCATCTTATTGATGGGTGACTTTCAGCAATTTTCCACTACCCTTCGAAATCGAACTATTACCCCTTTTTGCCCCTGCCTGATCTCTAAATATAATGGAAATAATGAATGAGTTGAAGTCTTCGGATGGAACCTTTAGATTGCCTAGTTGGTCCCCATCTTTAGTTGCGTAAGCTCGCCAAAAAATAAGTAATTCATCGTTGTACTCTAAATTGTGATTATCTTTTGTTAAAGCTTTTTTCTAGTTTTCGCAATTGAATTTGAGCAAACATTTATAAGCTAAATACCCTGCAACGTATTTCATAGAGCATCTTTCTAGATTTGGTTCGGTTACCAGAGAGGCTGGCTGAATAAACTGATTTGAAACTACCCCGGACCGATTATCCTCGGTGCTCGCGGTACCCTCGATGTCGATCGTTGCAGTGGTGTCCGTTTCGTCAATCTCAGTGTCTGCATTTATGTCAATGCTACTTTGAACATTTTCTTCGTCTGTAAAGTCTGTACGGTCTGTAATAGCGTTTCCTTCTATCGCTAGCAAAATCTGGGCGTCGTCAATCTCACAGTTTGTCCCTGATGCTTCATTAAATTAACCGTCATCGAGTATTGCAAATTTCTGCGGAATTGCATCGCAGAGGGATTATAATTGTGCCCTGAACGACTTCGCATAACTGCAAACAAGTTCCCAATCGTGTCTTGATTGAGTTGGGTGGTCTTCAGGAACAATGAGCCCTCCCCCTTGATTTCTTCCCAAAGCATAAGAATACCTCTGATGCTTATTATCAATCCACCAAAGCAGGGGGGCGGGGTCTGTCCGGTCGAAATTTCCCATTTTTCAATCCAAAGCAAAGCGGTCTGTAAATATTCTCGCACTCGGGGATGTTTGGAAGATAAGGCGCATTTTAATGGGTTTGGATCGTTAGGATGGCGGCTATTGAGGCAGTCGAAAATGTCATTTTACGGACAAAATTAGCAGTCGCGATGCAATGCGGGTCTACCAAATCTCCCGTGATTTTACCTGTATTCATTGCAGCTGACAGCGTGGCACTGAACACCTGGAGTGCGAGACTAACCGTCATCCGCTGAAAGTTATTGGGTGCGATATGACAATCCGTTAGTTTCGGTGCTGCTCTACAAGGTTTATCACGTTCGACCTCCCGTAGTTCCCGAATCGCACTCCAAGAAATAGTCTATCCGTCAATTATAAAGTCTCGTTTCAGTAAATTATTTCGAATGCTCTTTATTAAATGCGGCACATCATAATTGAAAAAAATGATCCGTTTTTCATCGAATTCTACAAAAGGTCTGTCCTGGGTCACTCTTAGGGAGGTAATTGCTCCTCTGTTGGCTACACCTTGATCGCTTACCATAGATCTCATATTCAATCCTGTCTCAAAGACTTTACTGACTACCGATAAAATTAATTCTTTAAGGTCAGTGCCGTTTAGGTCTCCATGAGAGATGAAATACGCAATAGGTTGCTTCCAGGAGTACCTCAGGACACGTAACATGAATCCCCGAGATCTTCGAAGCCTTCTACAAGGTCATCTTTGGGGTTTTATTCTAGAAGCGTTTTATTGCTCATTTCGTCCCACATCAAGACAGCGTTGCGTTCGTATTCCGTCATTGTCTGCGCTTTTTCTTTTAAGCGATCAAAAAGTCGAGTCTGTAATCCAGTCCTGAGATTCAGTTCATTAATCCAACTTCTTATCAAAGTGATGCAAGGTAACGCTATTTTTTTAACGTCTCGGAGAAAAACATGGGCTTTGGGCGACTTATAGTACAGGAATAAAGCAAACTGCTTCTCTTCCTCTGTCCACTTTCGTAATTTACTGTGTTCTAGTTGCATTTTGAGAAATAACAATTGTTCTTTATTCAAATATTTAGATGCGCCATCAACAAGGTCTTTTATCGTGGTACGTTTGTTCGTTGAGTCGGTCCTTTTCAATCTACGTACACGCTGCGCCTTCAATTTCGACTGGGCAGACAGTCGTTGGATTTTGTGAGTCAATCGCCGTTCCCTGGGAGTGAGATTACATTTTTTAGGCCGCATGTTTGAAGATGTCGAGAAATGTTCAGGAAGGGGTTGCATACAACTAAGGCTCGAACTAAGGTCATGATGAGAGGTATCTAATTCAGGCATGTTCGGTACATGTTCAATTTCGTGAGTGACAGTGGCGTTGTCTGAAGGTCCAGGACGATCTATGACTGAATACGATGCTGCTACCTGACTCTCAAAAAGTTGAATCGACTCTACATTACATTTTTCTGATGATACTACATGATCATTATTATTGCTGAAAGCACAATCAATCGGGATCGCGGTTCGTTTTAAAGTGGGCCTACCTGAGTGAGTTGGGTGAAAACTCTCTTCGCTAAAATGCTCGGAGCAAACCCAGTGCACACTTGTCGTGAGCTGCATATTTCAGTGGTAATTGTAGTGCAAACTTTAGTCTTGCACAGTGTTTCAGTGACGATGACTTCAGTGCAAAAAATCAACACCGACCACAGGGGACGGTGTCAGTATAGTGCAATATGTCGGCGCCCGTGCGTGATGATACTTTGAAAACAATTCAGCTGCTTGAATTGTTATCCTCCTCATCAAGTAGCGAAGAAGATGCGATTTTATAAATTCACGAAAAGCGGAAAGTTCCCAAAATAAATAATTTCATAGATGTAGTACATGAATTTTCGGATGATGAGGTTATTTTTGAGGTCGATCATATCCGATATCAGTCCAAACCATAATATGTGAATCTCAATCGATTTCGTCATTTGCTGTCCCAGTTTCGACGTAATTTTCGAGTCTCAAGGCCAACAGCGTATCATATAATGAAAATATATGAAATGTCAGCGTTCTACCCTTCCGATCGGTTCCATGGTGGAAGCGCACCAACTATAGCTGAATCAGATGTCTTATCATTTTTATGGTGAGAATGTACGAGTAAAGTTTTGATGGCCACACCTATGATGTTGATAAGTAGTAACAATGATGAATTTTTGTTATATTTCAAGTTTGCTGCAAATAAGGTATGTTTGAGAGATACTTCACAAAGATTTGGGGTATGTCCCGCAACAACGTTCAGACAAAATGATAGAGTAATGAATTTTGTACTCCATATTGCTCCAGACATTATAGAATTTGGTGACAAACAACACACTGCAACACAATTTTCACATGTATGTATGTTGCTGACTATAGTATTCATAATGTTATCGACACACAACGATAACCGAGCAGCTGTTTGAAGAAATACTTCAGATTTCAGGGTTTCCGAATGTGCTTGGCTGCATCGATGGGACCTTTATCAGGATTCGGACTCCGGCACGTAAAATTAAATCAACGTACGCGAGCAGACACGATATCCCGGCTACAACGTTGTAGGCCATATGTGATGCACGCAAAAGGTTTGTTGACGCATTTACTGGGATACCATCTAAGATACACGACGCACGGGTGTTGAAATTATCAGATATATATCCTGACTTACCGTATAGATGCACTGAAAATTATCATATCCTAGGTGATGGGGCGTATCTGATAAGAGAATGGATGATGGTCCCTTTCCGTGATTATGGTCACATGACTAATGCTCAAAGAGTATTCAATCCTCTCAAAAGCCACCTGTGGTGCAAAAAAATTCGCCAAGTACATTAAATTAATTGTTTATTACGAATAACTACAACCAAAATATCTAATGAAAAGATAAACCAAAATCCATTATTAAATAGAAAAAAAGGATCCAAATCAATTATTGAACCAAGTACATGTAACTTCGCATCATGCATAAAAGTTTTAAAGAAGACTGGAATTAGCATACAACGAACAATATTACCAATAGGCAAGGCGAAAGATTTTGAAATCCTCTTCCGTAATGCAGATAACCATCTACTGTTTACAACAAAACCTTCATTTCGGTAATAAACTTAAGATTTTGGAAATTTAAAGCCATTTTTATAATCATTTTTAAATATTGCGTGAAAACAGCTCGCCGTGTCATGGCGTCGTGTGTGACGTCATACTTACGTAAACGTCAAATTTGTTTACGCGCAGCTAGACAGCAAAGTAAACAAACACTGCGTATTTTTTGTGTTAAAAATGAATTCTAAAGTTTATAAGTGGTGTGCAGTGCCTCAGTGCAAAAATACATCAATAACGACACTTAACAAGGTGTTTGTACATGTCCCATACAAGAAAATGATAAGAGATAAATGGTTAAAGCTTGCACGGCGAAACCCGAACGATGTAAAGACAAATTCGCCACTTTATTTCTGTGAAGATCACTTTGATGTGAGTATGTTATCATGTATTCATAGATTTTTAACTTATTATAATGTTTGTTTGACGTGAAATAGTTGAAAGTAGAGGCTATGGAATAACTAGTCATTTATTGAGGTTATGTTTGTGTTAGTCTTGGTTATCATTCTTATTATCAATTTTAATTGTTAACTTTGCATTTTTCAGTTGCCAAATGACATGGAAAATTTTATGGAATACCATGTGATGGGGTCGGTATCGCAAGTACGTATGAAACCAGGATGTATGCCCACAAAATTTACTTGCCAACCAGGCAGGAAAACACACACATCTAACACAACGGAGCGACCCTATATAGTTAAAAAACGAAGGATGATGATTCTTGGAGAGTGTGAAAAGCAATTTGAAGAAAGTACTATAGTTGAAGAGCCATCAAGTTCAAAAGAAATTGCATCTTGTAGTTCAGGTATAGTTTACTAACTTATTTATTAGAATGTTAATTCAGTATTATTGCATACATTGTTGGTGTACTTAGGCCCGTATTACAGATTATCTTATATAGCGGTGTTTTACTATAGACTGTATGGGTTTTTTACTGCACTTAGGACTCATCGCAAAACAACATAAAGAAAATATAATTTTTACTTCTCCATTAATTGAGATCAAAAAGACATACATATTTTCTGATATACAGATGCTATTGTTTTTTGTTCTAGTTCAGTAATAAAGAGGTTTTTAATACTTAAACAAGCGGCATCCCTTTGTACAAATCTCAAGAAATGATCTATGTTTGAGATTCATTCTGTGATACTGGCTAAAAAAATACATAGATTTTTTTGTAACCTTGTAATTTTCTATTTCTGTTCATAATCATAACATTGCACTTCAATAACAAAACATTTGTTTGACAGTTCAGCAGATTGTTGAAGAAGTTCCCCAATTACCACCAAGAATGTTACATAAAGCAATTCAAGTACACATATGTAAAACATTTAGAAGTAAAGCTAACCAAACAAAAGTTAATTTGGTAGATCAGATGACATCACCCTTGAAGCAAAACACAGTGAAGCTTACATAAGTATGACGTCATGCGCTGTGATTGGTGTTTCAATCAAAATGGCCGATTGCAGTATTTTACTCTTTTATTTTATTAAAAATCTTATTAATCTCAATTTTTTAAATAAAACTAAATCAGTTTTTTAAATCCTTTGAATGTGTATTTTCCTCTAAAGTCTTTAAATCTTTGATAATGTCATACTGTCGACACGCCTATTGTAAGAAAATAGAATTGGAAAATAAATCATTGAAAATGAATTCGAAGAATCAAAAAAAAATCAAGCAAACAAGTGAAATTAAATTTAAGAAAAAAAAATTGAAGTACGTGGTTCTTAGCGGGCTGATGTTATATTGCCGTACAAGAATTCTATTTTTCCCGAAAAATCTCGCCAAGCCTCACTACCTCCAATTTTTTTTTTTTTCATCAATCTAACTTAATTTGACTTATTTGTTTGATTTTTTTTGATTCTTTGAATTCGCCAAGTACATCAAATTGAATGTTTATTATGAATAACTACAACCCAAATATTTCTAATGAGAAGATAAACCGCAATTCATTATTAATTGGAAAAAAAGGAACCAAATCAATTATTGTACCTTGTACACATACCTTAATCATAACTGACATGGTTAGACACTACGCGACGAGCTGTAGGTTGGCGTAAAATATCCCTAGTTTAGGCAGCAAACGGGGGCTTGATTTTCCGCAAATATCTCGAGAACTGATTGAGATTTTCGAAATTTTAAAAAAGATTCGAAAAGAGGAGGAAATTTCCTCAAAAAAGTCTCGACTCCCGGAACTAGACGACCATTATTTATAATCTTTCTAGAAGCGTGAAAATACGGCCGAAAACAGCTAGTCTGACACGTGGGCCGTTTCATTGCATGACGCGCGCAAGCCAGACTAGCCGTTTTCGGCCGTGTTTTCACGCTTCTAGAAAGATTATAAATAATGGTCCTCTAGTTCCGGGAGTCGAGACTTTTTTGAGGACATTTCCTCCTCTTTTCGAATCTTTTTTAAAATTTCGAAAATCTCAATCAGTTCTCGAGATATTTGCGAAAACTCAAGCCCCCGTTTGCTGCCTAAACTAGGGATATTTTACGCCAACCTACAGCTCGTCGCGTAGTGTCTAACTATGTCAGTTATGATCTCGCCAAGTGTACATGTAACTTCGCATCATGCATGGAAGTTCTAAAGAAGACTGGAACTAGCATACAACGAACAATATTAGCCTTATAAGAAAATAGAATTGGAAAATAAATCATTGAAAATGAATTCAAAGAATCAAAAAAATATCGAACAAATAAGTTAAATTGAATTGGATACGGTATGTATTAATTATTGTTTCTTCAGTATACTGTTATTGTAAGATGTTAGACGGGTTAAAAAAATTCAGTTACTATCGCGATTAAGTTTAGCAGGTATCAAGAGATTCGGTATAGTACTACGCGTTTGCAACCCAAAGATTACTTCGCAGGTCGGTTTCATATGCCTCAGACAATGTGTTCTATTTGAATAAGAAAGCTCACCAGCAGCTCAGTTTTTCAGTTCACTAGATATATTTGTGGAATTTTATCGCAAATCACCAGGTGCAATATCCTTAGATCATTAGTTTGACGAAATGGATCTTGGGTTCGACGTTGCAGCTTATCAGTGTTTATCAACATACCAAGAGAAAGATCGGTTTCTTTCAAGTAGCATGGAAGCCAGGTTCGAATTGTTTGGCATCAGTTTGCTTGGTTTGTGATATCGAAACAGAAAATGATACTTCTTTCATTATCGATATGCTTGTAGGTGAAAGGATAGTGATAGTTATAATGGATCGGTACAGTAGGTATGAAATAAAAAGAAAGATAATGGTTAACTTATGAACAACTGCTAAGCAGATGGCCAGGTTTCAGTTTGGATGTAGTTTATAATGAGAGGTAACAAAGAGATACATTATCATTTAAAGAATTCCCACATTTGATTCGGCCGTAGTCTTCACCGATGAATAGGATCAGAGAGAAGCTCTCGGTTCATATTGTGCCAGGAAGAAAATTGAATTCTTGCAGCAAACATAAAATGAAATGCTCGGCACTTCAACTTCGGTTTATTGAATAAATAATTCCAAAAGATTCGTTTCAAAATAGCCTGATTAAGGTCAAGCTTCTGGTACACCTTTGGTTAATGGTTGGCTCGCAGTTATAGTATTTCTGCCCGTCGATAATCCTTCTGGCTCGATAAGAGATACCACCAATTGCAGGAGATGAACCGAAGGTCTCACGTATTAATCTGAATGACAGATATTGGAATGTGCATGACATATTCGAGAAATATAATCATAGCTACAATGTACTTTGTACAAGAACTCACCGAGAGAAACTTTCAAACTCATTGGTAGCGTTAGAATACATTATAGCCATAGAGTACATAATTACATAAATAAGTACATAAATCAAAGGACCTTGTAGTAACTGCAAGGGAAAAGATACTCCAAACTCATCTTTGCTGAAACTTTCTTCCGTTGACTCAATCAGTGACCTCTCGAAGTAACAATTAGCATTGTCATTGCACCAATAGATAAAGCATCATTCCTGGAAAATAATAGTACAATATGAAAATCATAATCTTTATACAACTTAACTAATGTGATTTATAGGATAGTGAAATGTGCTAAAATATACTTACTGAGACGCTGCAGATTTTATCTGCCGTCACAAGAGGTCCCGAACCGTTAGCGGACCTTAGTTGGGTAGGGCCATTCAGGTTTCCTGCGGGAAAATAGCCTCGAGGCTTGGAAAAATGCTCCGAGAGGCGACCGTGACCGACCTGGACACCTGAACTTTTTAGTAATTCGTTTATTTCGATCCTCCACTTCTCTGTCATGTACACTTGGCAAGATCATAACTGAAGTAGTTAGACACGACGCGATGAGCTGTAGGTTGGCGTGAAATATCCTTAGTCTAGGCAGTAAACGGGAGTTTGATTTTTCGCAAATATCTCGAGACCTGATTGAGATTTTCGAAATTTTAAAAAAGATTCGAAAAGAGGAGGAAATTTCCTCAAAAAAGTCTCGACTCCCGGAACTATAGGACCATTTTTTATAATCTTTCTAGAAGCGTGAAAATACGGCCGAAAACGGCTAGTCTGGCTTGCGCGCGTCATGACGTATGAAACGGCGAACCGCGGTCCGCACCAAATCCTGGATTCTGATAAGGAATTACAGGTGCTGCCAACGCTGTAGGCTCGACGACCAGCTACGCACTACCACGAAGACACCGCCGCGCCAGAACGCCGGCAACCAGGCACACGATCGTCATCCCCTTTTTCCGAAATCGTGGATAGCGCCGCTGTCTTTAAGTTAAGCCCGAATAAGAAGGAGAAAATATGTAAAATTTTGTCTCGTCACTCTGCCGTAGGCTGTATTCCCGCTAGGGCACGTGAGATTTTTTTGAGAACCCGTGTGAGCCAAAGTTTAGAAATCACTGCGAATTGTGGGTGTCTGTCCGAAAAAACCCAAATGGATACCAAACGCGAGGCAGTTCTCTTCTGCGCGTGGCTGGAGAGTGGTGAGTGTTAATTATTCAGCCCTAATTAGAGTCAGCACCCGTTGTGGGCAATAGCCATTTTTGTCGTTGCTTGAGTACGCCACGAGGCGATTTCATTATCCGAGGTGGGTCTGATATCACCGATCTCCGACGTGGTAGGCCGCAGCCAGTGTTCCCATGTCCAATAAGTTGACACGTCCACATCACGGAACTTATGTTTTTTTCATGGGATTTATTTGCTAACAATTTGCTAATTTTTTGCCGAATTGAAAAATTTTTTGCTGCTCCCCTTTACCGAAAATTTTTGGCGTCGCCACCTAGTAAAAAAAGTTAGCAAGACCACATCGGGAATACGAAAAGGGGTGTTCGTGGCCATAAAAACTACACAGCATATTTTTTTGCTAATTATTTGCTACAAAAATATACAAGGAGATTTTTTTGTCACCATCTTACTCTGGAAATCAACCCCCTGACGGACAAGAGTCGAAGATTGATCGAAGAAATCAAAATCACGCAGAAACAATCACGCTTAATTTATTTGCTTACCACTCTACACGTCAGTTCATTGAGACACCCCCCCCCCCCCCCTTCTCCGATCTTAAGTCCAACTCCTTGTTAATAAAAGTCGAAGGAATCAAAATTCCGAGATAATAGACGCAGCTGATTTTTTTGCTCGTTTTTCCATGCCTGACTACGTTGAAAGGAATTTTTTTGGCTAACCCCTCCGACCTTGAAAACCAACCCTCTCGTGAATGAACCCGAAATCGAATCGAAGGAATCGGAATTTCGTGAAAATAATCAGGCCTGATTTTTTTGCTCGCCGTTTCATGCCTCACTACGTCAAAACCAATTTTTTTGCTCACCCTTCCAACCTCAAAACCAACCCCCTTGTGAACAAAAGCCGAAAACGAGTCGAAGGAATCGAAATTCCTACATCAAGAGACTCGGTCGAGTCTCGCGCCAAGTCTCGCGCCAAGTACATTAAAAGAGCACCGGATGGCAACCGAGTATCTATACAGTTAGGAGATAGCAAAAGCGCTGTACGGCAGACTGTTTTATTCGGTATCCCCTAAATCATTAGCTTTTCGGGAAATTTATATGCACTTCCGCAATATAAATCGCGGTGTAGCTCTCATTTGAGCCTAATTTCAATAACATTGATGTTCGGAGAGCTGTGATCTCATGATAGTTATTTACGCTGAGGCCGTTTCTACGATCAGAATTTTCAACGTCATAGTCGTCTCCGGATCATTTTACTCCTTAGCTCTATTCCTATGAGCAGAAGATGCAGTATACAACGCCAACTCGATTTGCGCTAAGGTTCAAACTGCAGACACATGGTCGCTTTCGTCGTCTCGCTATTTTCTAGGGACTCTTCAGGGACTCTAGTCGCAGCCAGTCGTCTCTACTGTACCACTAGAGTCCTGTCGTCATTCCACATGTCTTTACGATCACCTCGTTGCAATCACAGCTTGACAGCTGTCACAATACCCAAAACTCGATGATGGTACGTACAAGTCGTATATATTTATGGAAACGACGTTCAGGCTTTTAAATAATATAACCATGGCTGGTTTTCGTTAATACGAAGCGTCAATAAATGATCGAAATGAATAAATTCAGACTTCTGAATCCCTTTGCTGAAATGTTATACTTGTAGACTCGATAGCTCCGCAGTGACAGTTAGATGAGGTTATGCATGAGGTTTCTTCCGACTATTATAACGAATAGTATACGTGGTGGGCCTTATTATACGTGCAACAGTGATTGAGGCAATCTGATCAGATAAATATAATGCATGTTGGCGTTCCGAAAAAATCTAATTGTTTTATTCAATGCAGTGTGCAGATTCAAAAATAATATCGAGTTGTTGACAATAATTTTTGATCAAACGGATCATGATAAACGGACATTTGGTCAAGTAAATGAAATGGAAGCTTGCTCCTATCCTTCTATGGATATCCCAACAAAGCACCATCGGTGCAAAAAACATCGCCAAGTTCATTAAATTCTTCGGGGAAAAAAGATCCAAATCAATCATGGTGCCAAGTACATGTAACTTCGTATCATGCATAGGATTACTAGAGAAGACTGGAATAAATATGTAACAAACCAAATTACCAATTGGAAGAATATAAAATTGGCAAAAAAATTAAGAAAAAAAATAAAATAAAATAAGAAAATGGAGTACGTGGTCCTTGGCGGGCTAATGTCATATTGCCATACAAGAATTCTGTATTTTCTTTTTCGTAAAAAGCCCGCCAAGTCCCACTACCTCCATTTTCTTATTTTATTTTATTTTTTTTCTTAATTTTTTTGCCAATTTTATATTCTTCCAATTGGTAATTTGGTTTGTTACATATTTATTCCAGTCTTCTCTAGTAATCCTATGCATGATACGAAGTTACATGTACTTGGCACCATGATTGATTTGGATCTTTTTTCCCCGAAGAATTTAATGAACTTGGCGATGTTTTTTGCACCGATGGTGCTTTGTTGGGATTTCACTACTTTTTGAACAAAAATTTCTTCTCTTTTAATTATTGGTATTTTATGATTCAATTTTTATACTTTCAACAATTGAACGTTAAATTTTCTATAAAAATATGTATTTTTCAAAAATTATTGTCAACAACTGAAAAATCGTTTCTGTATAATTTTTTAGTCTGCGCACTGCGTGAAATGAAACAATTTATTTTTCGGGACGCCAACACGTATTATAGATCAGATTTCCTTAATCATTGTTGGGTTAAATCGACGATTAACTTATTGTTAATGATTTCAAATCTTTCGACGCTTCGATCCTTGGTAATCGCATACGTATATTAAGGCTCACGTATATTCGTTATAATAGTAGTAAGAAACTTCATTTATGGCATAACCTCATTTGTCACCGCGGAGCTATCGAGTATAATACAGTATACAAATATAACATTTGAGCAAACGGATTCAGAAGTCTCAATCAGGTGGTATGACAGCTCCAGAAAGTAAGATGATCACACAGCGCTTGAATTTGTTGGTTACGTTCGTTCAGCATCGGGATGACGGACGGAAGAATAGCGATTCGAAAAAACGGCGTCCCGCCCGGTGACGGCTGCAGACATAGACTTAGGATACGGTAATGGTGGTCGCTGCCTATTGCCATCTACGGGCGCTACATAAGAACTCACGTTCCGCAGGGTTCGGTCCAAAAAATATATTCTAATAATGTAACGATCCTTTCTACCCATTCATATTGGCAGCGGTTAGGGTATCATGACGACGACGTTGGTGCTTAAAAAATATTCGTCGAAACGACGGCAAACGGGTAGCAGAATTATCATATCTCAGCTTCCCGACCATCGATTCAATTGAAATTAGGCTCAAATGAAAGCTCTTCCTCGATTTATATCACAAAAGTGCATCCAAATTTCCCGGAATGCTAATAATTTAGGAGATATTTGTGTAAATAAAAGTCCCCACTCCGCGTTCGAGCTCCCGTAGCAGTAAATATACTCTGTGTCGTCCCGTTCGCTTTTAATGTACTTGGCGCGAGACTCTACCGAGTCTCTTGATATCCATAGAAGTATAGAAGGTCAAGTATTTTATGGAGTACGTGGTCCTTGGCGGGCTAATGTTATATTGCCATGCAAGAATTCTGGATTATTTTTTCTGAAAGAGCCCACCAAGTCCCACTACCTCCGATTTAAAAAATTTTTTTTTCTTTAATTTAATTTAATTGGTTTTTTTTCATCGATTTTTTTTCCAATTTCATATTCTTGTAATTGGTAACTTGGTTTGTTGTATGTTCATTACAGTCTTCTCTAGTACTCTTATGCACGGTGCAAAGTAACATGTACTTGGCACATTGATTCATTTGGATTCATTTTCCTGAGAATTTAATTTTACGGTTATTCTTGAGGAACTACTTTTTGGTGGCGGTTGATTCGGAAAAATTAATGTACTTGGCGATGTTTTTTGCACCTGAGGTGCTTTGTTGGGATTTCACTACTTTTTGAAGGATATTTTTCTTTTTTCTAATTTTTGGAATGCATAGAAGTAAATATTATGAAATTTATCGAAACACGCGATAACTCAATGTAATTAATTTTTATTTCATCATGGAAGAATAGTCACTTTCATTCTTGAGTCAAATCGTATTGTAATTATTAGGAAGTTATAATATATTTGTTGCAAAACAACCCGATAAAAGTCAAGGTTCTGGTACTTCTTTGGTTATTGGTTATATGGTAGGCTCGCAGTTATAGTATTTCTGCCGATCAATATTCCTTTTTACTCGATAATAGATACCATCAAGTGCAGGAGATGAACCGGAGGTCTCATATATGAATCTGAACGACAATTTTAGTGAAACATACATAACTTATGTGAGACATATAATAATAGCTATATGTACAAAAACTCAGTCAAAGAAACTCCTAAACTTGATATCAAGATACAAAGCCACATCGTCTACTCAATCAACCAAATCTGGAGTCTGAACAGTGTCATCGTTAAAATGGAATGCACCCGTCATCACTGGAATTACAGCTAGTCTCACTCTTAATGCCTATCTGGTACCAGATACTCATCATTGATTCTAATTTTTGTTGCACTTTTTTTTCCACAACGTAGTTGAAATGAATGAGTTCTGTGGGAACAACTGAACATACACCACTATTAGAGCTGGCTGCTTCCGGATAGGAAATTTTGATCTCGAAGAGCTGAACTGTTTTGGCTGCTGATTGAATGGTTATTATTAAAATACTTGACCTTCTATACTTCTATGGATATATCCATAGAAGGATAGAAGCAAGCTTCCATTTCATTTACTTGACCAAATGTCCGTTTATCATGATCCGTTTGATCAAAAATTATTGTCAACAACTCGATATTATTTTTGAATCTGCACACTGCATTGAATAAAACAATTAGATTTTTTCGGAACGCCAACATGCATTATATTTATCTGATCAGATTGCCTCAATCACTGTTGCACGTATAATAAGGCCCACCACGTATACTATTCGTTATAATAGTCGGAAGAAACCTCATGCATAACCTCATCTAACTGTCACTGCGGAGCTATCGAGTCTACAAGTATAACATTTCAGCAAAGGGATTCAGAAGTCTGAATTTATTCATTTCGATCATTTATTGACGCTTCGTATTAACGAAAACCAGCCATGGTTATATTATTTAAAAGCCTGAACGTCGTTTCCATAAATATATACGACTTGTACGTACCATCATCGAGTTTTGGGTATTGTGACAGCTGTCAAGCTGTGATTGCAACGAGGTGATCGTAAAGACATGTGGAATGACGACAGGACTCTAGTGGTACAGTAGAGACGACTGGCTGCGACTAGAGTCCCTGAAGAGTCCCTAGAAAATAGCGAGACGACGAAAGCGACCATGTGTCTGCAGTTTGAACCTTAGCGCAAATCGAGTTGGCGTTGTATACTGCATCTTCTGCTCATAGGAATAGAGCTAAGGAGTAAAATGATCCGGAGACGACTATGACGTTGAAAATTCTGATCGTAGAAACGGCCTCAGCGTAAATAACTATCATGAGATCACAGCTCTCCGAACATCAATGTTATTGAAATTAGGCTCAAATGAGAGCTACACCGCGATTTATATTGCGGAAGTGCATATAAATTTCCCGAAAAGCTAATGATTTAGGGGATACCGAATAAAACAGTCTGCCGTACAGCGCTTTTGCTATCTCCTAACTGTATAGATACTCGGTTGCCATCCGGTGCTCTTTTAATGTACTTGGCGCGAGACTTGGCGCGAGACTCGACCGAGTCTCTTGATGTAGGAATTTCGATTCCTTCGACTCGTTTTCGGCTTTTGTTCACAAGGGGGTTGGTTTTGAGGTTGGAAGGGTGAGCAAAAAAATTGGTTTTGACGTAGTGAGGCATGAAACGGCGAGCAAAAAAATCAGGCCTGATTATTTTCACGAAATTCCGATTCCTTCGATTCGATTTCGGGTTCATTCACGAGAGGGTTGGTTTTCAAGGTCGGAGGGGTTAGCCAAAAAAATTCCTTTCAACGTAGTCAGGCATGGAAAAACGAGCAAAAAAATCAGCTGCGTCTATTATCTCGGAATTTTGATTCCTTCGACTTTTATTAACAAGGAGTTGGACTTAAGATCGGAGAAGGGGGGGGGGGGGGGTGTCTCAATGAACTGACGTGTAGAGTGGTAAGCAAATAAATTAAGCGTGATTGTTTCTGCGTGATTTTGATTTCTTCGATCAATCTTCGACTCTTGTCCGTCAGGGGGTTGATTTCCAGAGTAAGATGGTGACAAAAAAATCTCCTTGTATATTTTTGTAGCAAATAATTAGCAAAAAAATATGCTGTGTAGTTTTTATGGCCACGAACACCCCTTTTCGTATTCCCGATGTGGTCTTGCTAACTTTTTTTACTAGGTGGCGACGCCAAAAATTTTCGGTAAAGGGGAGCAGCAAAAAATTTTTTAATTCGGCAAAAAATTAGCAAATTGTTAACAAATAAATCCCATGAAAAAAACATAAGTTCCGTGATGTGGACGTGTCAACTTATTGGACGTAGTGTTCCCCGAGAAGTGGGAAATGATTGTTGAGGATATTTGTTTGATATAGTTTATACGGGCTGTGACCAGAAAAGTTGATATTCCCCGCAGCGCGTTCTTGTAACGGCGCAATGGCCGGTTAACGTTCAGGTGTACGTGGGCCACGGTCACCCTCGGTATTTTGATGACGGGTGCCTTTGTTCTAGTGAGGGAAATAAAATTGACGGTAGAGTCAGGCCGCGGCACATTTATCGCTTTAATTATATTTTGCGTTATGTTACTCTTTAGTGTTTAATTTTATTAGAGCCGGTATTCATTCTATTTCAATTGTCGCTCCATGTGTGAGCGTTTTAGTTTCTGTTCATTTTTTTTTTTGTTGATTGTGTTTTTTTTCATTTCTGGAATCAAGATTCGCGGCAGCGAATCGCCGCCAAGTGCCGTGGCGGCAGTCGCTAGCCGAAAATATATCCTGGAAGGACCGACCTATACCTGTGATCAGGCTATCGTATTTTAAAAACTATTCAATGGAATCGGATCAATTTTGTAATATGGCGAGGTCTCGTGCGAAAGACCTTACTAACAAAATTTGATTCAGATCCGTCGAGTGGCTATTGAAATATTAACCGTTAAAGTTAGTGAAAAAACACAATCTTCTTCTTCATCGCAGACCGAGCTTGGGACACTTATATCTTTCGAATCGTTGCACGGATTTCTTTCAAATTTGATACAGAGGTTTTTGCTATCGCACTCTCGAAATCTATTGATTTTCGTGAAAATCCGAAATAGCGTTGATTAGATTTAGCAAAATTAGTGATTGCGGTGCATGTATGTATATCTATATACACAACGCGTCATTCGTTACGACGTATGGTGTTGTGTTTCTACTATTTGCCACCGGTAATCACCACGCGTCGGTGACTAGTAAACTATCCTCGCTGTGAATTGGGTGCTGTCACTGGTCTTTCAAATAGTGAGACGAGCAAATGAGAAAATAGAAAAGTATTCACGGAAAGTACAAATGAATAGTTGTCAATGATTGACAGATATGTTACTTCCTGAGGTTATTTTATTTAGTTGACCGGGTTATCGACCGAGGTCGGATGTGACAACGTTAACAGTGATTCTGTTTCTTTTCACCTGGTGAGTCTGTGGTGGTCGATTTGCCTGGTCGATACGTCAACACTCTACTGATTCACCACGTTACCGTAATTACTTAGGGTTCTTACCAGCCACTGCTCAGCGCAGTCGAAATGAAAGGGTGTTATTTATGGTAACAAAAAACAGTATCGGATCGTTGCTTTGGAATAGTATATTCATCAATCATGAAAATGATTGTTAAAGGAATTACAATTAGAAAATCAGTTTATCAATTGTTTGTTGGTTTATTTTCCGTGATTTCTGATGTTTAATGAGATTTAGATTTCACAATACTAATCGATGAATTCGTGTTAAACGAATAAAAAAATATTATGGATATTCTAAACTCGTGAGGTTTATGATATATGTTGAATAACTTTCGAATGAGATTTCGAATGTATATAATAATGAGCTGAGTAATCGAGCTAATTATGAATCAGCTAAGATTGAGCTAAAACTGAGATTTTAGATTGAAAGCGATTCTTGCGGGATGCTGGGTTTTATACAACAAATTTGGCGGTGTTTTAGGAGGGGTAGTTTTTCGGGTTACCGCGTCGGCGGGAGTTTACACTATTGGTTAATTCGGGTTTTTCGGAAAGATGCTCTGCTATAGGGATGCTGTGGTTGGACCAGCGCGAGGGCGGAGGGATGATTTCCTCGCGTCCGAGTGTTGGTGGGATTTATCTAGGATGTGGGTGTTCAATATTTTCCATTCTGTGGACTCGATTTCGTTCATAGGTTTTTCAGGATTTGGGGTGTGATTTTCACGGCTTTTCTTAGGATTCTGGACCTCAAGTGGTTGCACGTGTGGACGTAACAGATATTTCACAAATACGCATTGTTACAACTTCAAATACAGACGCTGTAATAAATTGACAAATGGCACTGTATATACCGGTTATTATACAGAGCGGTCAACGTGAACTTGCGCACCCCATTTACGCATGCGCGATTGTCGGCATTTGTTTCGCAGAATAGCCAACGCACTCAGATTTTAGATTTAGCTGTCAAAACCATGAGGTTAGATTACAATGTGATCAGTTAGGAATTATCGTTGAAATTTCATCGAAAAAATGAATTAGCTTATAAATTAATTGATTTATTAAACATTAGACTCAGGTAATAGCTCTACATCGGAATCCAAACAACTTTCACAAGTCTTATTCCTTCCAGAGGTTAGAACTCCTTTGACGCAGGGAACAAAGTTCTCCGTCAAAGTCCTAATTCCTTCGATGAGTCTAATTTTTGACAAAATTTGTATTGTGATATTGTAGAGTAATATTTTGATGATAATTATTCAGTTGATTAATCAAATTTTAGGCTTAATCATTAGGATCATTTGATTTGCATAGTTTTCAACCTGTCATAACTTGCCCTCATAATATCATGAAGTTTCAGTTAATATGAATATTTATTCGCTATTTAGGCGGCCGCCCTAATTATTCAAGTCTGGTTTTGTGTCGCATCATACACCTGTCACAATATAAAACATAACCGCAACCTCAGAGTATCCGCCATCGTCAATCTGACAGCCGACGCTGGATTCTGAGGCGGTTGGTACGGCACGTTAGCAGCCGACAAATTTGACTGTTTTTTAAATTCGCGCTTGCGCACAAAAATTGGGTGCGCAAGTCACGTTGACCGCTCTGTATGTATACGTCGGTGTGGAACAGCTCATACACAAGTGGTGGATACAGGCGTTCAAGAAGTAACAAAGATTTACTGCCGCGAAGATAGACCGTAATGTGAGAAGTTGTTTTCGGTGATGTGGATTTGCATTAGTTTGTACTGGATTTTCGAGTGGTTTTCAATCCAATTAGGGAATGAATGAGATTCACTCGATTGGAACTAGCTTCCTTCGTTCCTAACCTCGAATGTCACTGCACAGGTATGAAAACTATAGTACGACATCGAGCGTACGTTCTTTTGGTACGGAGATTCTTCGCACCGGCAACTGCGGCACAGTATGGTGAAAGTGAAGTATGATTTTTTCCTGGTAAGTCGGTGTTGATGGGTAATACCCGACGTAATCGCGTACCGAATGTATTCACATGAATATTGTGAATTTCCAACGTTTTACAGGTTCTCGAGACTCAGAATAGAAAATGGGGAAAAGATATAAAGTTGAATCATTGCAAGTAATTTACTCGCCAGAAGTAAGTGGAAATATGAAGAAGTTGTCAACTTTAGAAGTAGTAAGATGAGGGTGGATTATTACAGAGCAAACGTCAGGTAAGTCGGAGTTTAAATTAGACATCGAGTACAGTGATATTAATAATTCAAGTTCAAAATATTTTATCGGGTAGGTTGAAGAGGGGTCGAATAAATCCGATCCTTGCAACCAGTTACGTGAACGTCGTTACTTTTGCTACGATGCTTCAGGGTTCAAACTTGTAGGATTGCATGATGAGATCAAAGGATAAGTCGGTTGATGTAGCGGGGGAAGTCCAGCTCAACTCGACCAACCTCCAGACTTTCACCTCTCGGATTCGACTGAAACTTTTTTTCTATGTTCGCCCATATCCAAATGGAAATATGATTTTCGGTTTTTTTTTTCGAGCATCCCCTCTGATGTTATTAATTTTCGAAAATCTACGATCTTGAAAACTGGTAAATTTTCAACTCCGGATAACTCAGAGAGCAAAAATCGTATCTACGAAAAAAAGGTGTGTTTTAGATTCGTCTTGGATCGAACTTTTCAAAAGAAATAGTTACGAATTTTCAAAATTGTTTTTGGATGCCAAAATTCGGTATAAAGGCGGAAAATCAGTGTTCTCACAATTTGGGCATAATTGATCTCGTGGAGCTTTTTTTGTAAAATTCTGTATCAAAAACCAAAATTTTCGAGACCTTCTCGAAGATGGAGTCTTTAACGGTTCGAAAGTTATGAATTTGAAAAAAAAAAAAAATAAAAAAAAAAAAAAAAAAAATTAAATTGAATTGAATTAAAATTAACTGCATGGATCATCGGTTACTTTGGCTGGAAAACAATTTTTCGAATACTGATTCCTGATCGACAAAGATCTTTCAAGCTGTAGCGAAAAAAAAAAATTCAAAAATTTACAACTCTGTCATTTTGGATCTAGGCTATTTTTCATTTTCCGATCAAAAGGGCATGAAATTTTTCGATCAAAAAAATCTTAAAATTGAGGGTTAGGCATAACGAAGAATCCCTGAAATTTACAGGATGGTATTCGGCTTCGTTTTTTGTTTAATTAATGTTTTTGTTCATAAGAAGTCGATTTCACGTAAATATTCGCGCCTGCAGACGAAATTGCTGATTTTAGACCAGAAGGGCATCATATTTTTAAATGAAGAAATTACCAAAAATGAGGATTGAGCATACCTAGATCCAAAATGACAGAGTTGTAAATTTTTGAATTTTTTTTTTTTCGTTACAGCTTGAAAGATCTTTGTCGATCAGGAATCACTATTAGAAAAATTGTTTTCCAGCCAAAGTAACCGATGATCCATGCAGTTAATTTTAATTCAATTCGATTTAATTTTTTTTTTTTATACAAAAATTCATAACTTTCGAACCGTTGAAGACTCCATCTTCGAAAAGGTTTCAAAAATTTTGGTTTTTGATACAGAATTCTACAAAAAAAGCTCCACGAGATCAATTACGCCCAAATTGTGGAAACACCTATTTTCCGCCTTTATACCGAATTTTGGCATCCAAAAATAATTTTGAAAATTCGTAACTATTTTTTTTCGAAAAGTTCGATTCAAGACGAATCTGAAACACACCCTTTTTTTGTAGATACGATTTTTGCTCTCTGAGTTATCCGGAGTTGAAAATTTACCAGTTTTCAAGATCGTAGATTTTCAAAAATTAATAACATCAGAGGGGATGCTCGAAAAAAAAAAACCAAAAATCATATTTCCATTTGGATATGGGCGAACACAGAAAAAAAGTTTCAGTCGAATCCGAGAGGTGAAAGTCTGAAGGTTGGTCGAGTTGAGCTGGATTCCCCCAGCGACAAATTTGATATGGGTTGGATTTTCATGTAGTGAGGAGTACGGTGATGAACATCAAGAGACTCGGTAGAGTCTCGCGCCAAGTACATTCAAAAGAACGGGCGCACTACCGAGTATCTTTACTGAGACGGGAGCTCAGAGGCGGAGTGGGGACTCGCGTTTTATCAAATAACTTTCATACTGATAATATGACAGCAAATGTGAAATCACTTTCCTAACATAAACCGGGGACGAGCTTTCATTCAAGCCTAATTTCAATAACATCGGTAGTCGAAAAGTTGAGACACGATGATCTCTGATCACCGGCAAGCTCGTTTCATCAGATTCGTTACCGTCGTCATCAATATCTTTCAAGAATCAGAAACCATTCCAATATAAAATGTAGAAGGAAAGCCGCGTCATTGCCGTGGCTCGCGCTATATTCTCATCAAGCAGTGAAAATCCCGCTCGCCTGGCAGGTGGCGTCAGCGTAGGGGGACGATAAACGTCTCATCTCTTACCGAGTTCGCCACTACACAGCGATTCCTTTTCATAGACCTCTAGAAACGCAACGCTCTTATTGGCCGCCGTACGCCGCGCTGGCTGCTGATATCGGAGCCGTCGTCTAGCGGCAAGTGTAACATGATGGCGGCATAGAATAGAAGTGATGGAATCGTCATTGATGGGATGTGGGTTGTATGTACGTACGTACGTTACATGCTCTTGTGATAGCTCTCTGAGTTCCGCAATAAGAACATACATAATCGTAGATAAAACTCTGAAAAGTGCAACATGTTTGCCTGCTCGATGGAGGCATCAAGATGGCGGGTGTACACTCGCCAACTCGCTAACTGTGGCGGGTGTACGCTTCCCAGCTCGCTGACTGCTTGTGAGGTTACGAGGGAACAGCTGGTCGAATTATCGGTAATCGTTACCCGCGGTGATAGTTTGATGAATTTTTCAACATATCATATTATGGATGTATTGAATGATGGCGGCTGGGTGCCCGAGTTCGTCGAATCTACTAAACAATCACGTGAGTGAAAAACAGCATGGGTGTGAGTCAATCATGAACTTTGCATTTCTAACCCACTTACTTGTATCAAATGCAAACAACCAACATCTTCCCCTGTTCCATAAGCATACCGATACCGAAAAACACAGTAGTTTCTGTTCCAATGACACAGATCGGAGGTTCCTATTCCCACAGAAATACCAACGCCGAACGATCCAAAACTACCACTTGAATTTCACAAAAGGACTCTTCCCCTCCTGGCACGCTACAAACTTGAGAGTTCCATTTCAATCCTATTCGGCTTGAAAACCTGTAATAAAATCCGAGGGGAAAAGACTCGCCAACATGGAGGTCTCTCGCTGATGCTTTTTGGCGTTATAAGTTGCATTCGACAAGATACAATCTATCTCCCCTGGAGTTTTTTCGTAAGTCAACCATAACTTACGCCTCTCTAACATACCTGCTGTATTGAATCAACACAATTAATACCTTCCTTTCCACCACAAGTATACCGACATCGAAGAACGAAGCAGTTCTAATTCGACAATCCAAAGGATCCTACTCCCACAAGTGTACTGACATTGACAAAATTTTCGACTCTTCCTATGTAAATTCCTGAAAGAAGTCAGTTCTTCTTCTGGAACGTGACGAAGGAAAAGCTCCTCCACAATACTACCCGCTGACGAAAGTTCCAAAAGACTGGAACGGCGGAAGACTTTGCAAACCGAAGAAAGTCTACGTCCAATGAGATTCGCCGTCATCTACATTCCAATCAAATCCCGGCCACGCACCCCGGAGTTGTCGGTAAGCCGAATATGACCTTTGCCTTCCATTGGCACTTATCCCGTCGATTCGTCATAACTACTATTCGACCTTTTCCTATCAGCATATCAATGTTAAAGAATGCAGCAGCTCTTGGGTCACCTATCCAGCAATTGTTTATGAGTCAATCAAAACTCTACCTTTTTTCCTCATCGACTATATCATAACTAACACCTTCCATTTTCCCAGAAGCACACTGATATCGAAGGATTAATCAGAACCTGTTCCATTACCACAGACCAAGAACGCCTTCCCAGAGACCACCTTCCAGAAAATCGACGCTGAAAAATTTGGAGCTTCCTTCCATGTCACTTGAAAGAAGCCAGTCTTTCTCCCGGCTCATCATTAACAGAGAACTCCTTTCCAAACGCTATCCTACTCGGGGATGGAAGCTGTAGCGAAACATAAGGTGAACGACTTTTCAAAACTAAGGTCTCTTTCAGACAAATCTGACTTTTATAGCCATATCGAGTTCTGCCCACCAGACCAACGATTCCTTGTTACCCGAGTACGATGTTTATTACTCTCTCAAGCCACTGTACCGATCCGTAATTACTAACACCATCCTCTCTCCTACCAGCATACCGATATCCAAGGAGGAATTGGTTCCTGTTCCGATACCGCAAACCAAGAGTTCCTGCTGCACCCTCAATCAAACTGACGCTGAAAAACACGGAGCTTCCTTCCATGTTACCTGAAAGCTGACAACTTTTCTCCTAGCATTCCATAAAACACGAGCCTTTCTACAAATATACGCGCTGATCTAGTTGTAAGCTATGGCTTAATCGAATGGCGGAAGATTCTCAAAATCATCGTTTCCTCACCGATGGCTAGTTGCTGTTTTGTCGTTACCTAGAGACCTTAAATCGCAGTCATGCAAGTACCTTTCTCAGATGCCAATGCGTTACAACATATTAGCACATACGCCGATGCTTTACGCTGGAAATGGTGCATCGATTCACGTTACGGTGTAGAGCATTAAATGAAAAGTGTGAAAATTAGTTCTCAGCGTTTATTTACGTAATCTATGTTACCAACAAGTACAACATTTATCATCAGCTAATGTCAACGATATACAAGTGTGACATGTGAGTGGAGTACTTTGTTCGAAAGTTATCGCTACACGTAATAAGTATCATAATAATTGACGTATGTGATTGCAATGTATGGTAATAGCTGGATATTCGAAATAAAAGACACCATTAATGGTAGTTTGAGTTCTTGCATTGTATTGTAACAGCTTCTCTTGTAGTCACCTCAAGGTTAAAGAAAGTCATAAGTACAATATGTAATCATCACTGGATTCTTGTATTGCTCCATTGCAAGAGTCACCAGTTGGTATGTAAGATAGCATTCGAGTTGACTTATCTGAGAGGGTTCTGATTGGCTCATCTGGTAGGTTACTCCGTCTCACGTGTTGTTCGTATCTCTTCTCAATGATATTGTATCATAAGGGAACATCAGCCTCCCATTACAACCTATCATCATAATTCATTCATACATAAAAAAACGATTAAGTTCGCACTTTCTGACTCACCTTCGATGCTTTGGCTGATCGAATCAGCTGTGGTGCCTGCAGAGATATGCTGATACAAGTGTCTCGTTGTTCCTGCTAATTAAATGGAGAAGTTTGTGTGGACATCCAATTCCAGACTGCTGCGAATTCAGCAAAAAAACAAAACCTACCAGGACAGAGTTGGCTACATAGTTTGCATCGATATATCACTACCTCATGCTCATTCTACCACCGCAAAGCAAACTCATAGTCTAGCGACAGTCGATTTGAATTGCTTCAAGTCCTGTGATGACTAACAGCAATGACAGCTAAGGAATAGTCTTGAAAAACGAATGAAGACAAAAAAGAAAAAGGATGAAGACGCTCACAAAAGTCCACACATTACCATCATCAGTTTCATAGTTTTTTTCATTAAAAACGAATTACTGTCATTGAATGTCTGCCTATCTTACAATGTTGACTTGAGACTTCTCTGTGTGCAACTCCTCCGTCGACTAATCTCGGAAGCCGCTGTAGATGGAATCCGTTGCACAGCCTACGTCGTAATGTCATTCCACTGTTTGTAATTTGCCAGCTCATTTGGGAATAACAAATCTCACTCGAAATCCGTTAATCGTTGATTTGAGATCAAGCCCTATAATAATAATAATAACAATAATAAAAATAATAATCACAATTATACTAATAATTATGAATGTATAATGTAGCTTACCCAATACAAAAAGTGGAGAGAAATAGAACAGAGCCCAACACAACCAAGAACAATAGGAAACGATGCTGTCAAAGAAACGACTCTCCTATCTTATTTGTAAACAACTTTTTGACAGAGTGTTTGACAACAATACTCATTTCATCGATTGCACTAGTTACGGAATTTTTTCAATTTTCCGAAAGCGTTCAATGTAGATGACAGCGTTGACAATCACAGTAAAGCGCGGTTGTATGAAACGATATGGTTTGAAATCAGCACTGCGCTTCGGGCGTAAATTCCCTAGTCCCTGACCAATGGCAAGTCATCATTGCCGGTACAGTTAGGGATTCGATTCCGCTCTACCGGAATTCGACATATCATGGTTCGCTCGTCATGACAGATCTAATTTCGTAGCTGAGGTTGTAGAGCGCACTTTTAGATTACGTTGTTTCAATAAAATTTCAATAATTTTCAGAGTTAGAGTCGTAATAGTACAATCCACAAGCTATTAATTGTGACAAGTGCATCTGCATTAGTGAGGGATTAGCTAGGCTAGGTTGCGTGGGTGTTTATTAGTAATTAGGTGTGTCAGGATAGATAGGATAGTTAGGTTAGGACGTCCTCTATCTCTAGAAATCTCACGATTTCAAGAAAGGCTGCTCTAAGCGCCATAATCTGCTGCTTTACGCAATCAGATTAGTTGTTGCTCTGCAAACAACACATTGCTGCATTGCGCGCAACATATTGCTGCTTTACGCACAATATAAAGAGATAGAGGACTTTGAACTTATTAAACGATTAGCCAACTCGCAATCATGGTCAGTTTGCAGATACCAGTTGTTAATGACATGTTATTGAATGTCATCGAATCTGGCCAATGGCTTTATGATGATCATATAGATCATTTTTCATTGCTTCTGAAAGAATTTTCAGAATATGCACCTCAGGAGACGTGGCGGGTACAGATGCCAGATACGATAGAACCTGTGTCACCTACCGTCAAGCACGTGCAAATTTTGCACAGTGGCACGCACGGAGCGCAACACTGGGTTTGTAGTTACTATGATACAAAATCGATATTCATATACGATTCTTTGAATTCAAAGGTGCTCCACAAGGACCATGAAACTTACTTAAGGGCATTGTTTCCTTTCTATAATTTCTCCCAGAACCCTGTACAATTTCCTACAGTACAGCGGCAGCCCAATGGGTCTGACTGCGGAGTCTTCGCGATTGCTTTTGCTATCTCGCTTATGAATGGGAAAAAACCTGATCAGGTAACGTACGATGCAACCCTTATGCGGACACATTTGTTGAAATTATTTCAAAATACTGCAATTCAACAGTTTCCATGCGTGGATGGAATAAATAGCGCTTCAGTAGTCGAGGTCATCTCTTCTCCCAAGCCTCAAATGCCACGTCAAATCAATCGCACGAGAAATGAGGTTAGGCAAAACAAAAACCCAGGGAAAAATTCGCAAAATGGCGCAAAAAAAGGATGCATGACAAATGAGGTTAGGCAAAATAAAAACCTGCGGAAAACTTCGCAGAATGGCGCAAAACAAGGACGTGCTGAAGTTTTTAAACAATCGGCAAAAGAAGTCGGCAAACGGACTGTATCGGTAACTGCAGTTCTTCCCGTTTGTAAGCGTGATGACGATCAAGTAGTTGATGGTAAGACTTGTCCAACAACACAAGTTTCTTCTGTTAATAAAAATAGAGAGAAGATATCACTTGAAAATCGAAAGAGCGTATTTCGCCCTACACCGCATTTGGATGCTACGTCCAAAGACATAATAACTTCAGGTGGGTGGTTGACCGACCTGCACATGGATCATTTCAGTCATATGGTCAAAAAGTGTTCGTCATATTCACCCCAAGAAACGTGGAGAGTTCAAATGCCGGACACAATTAAACCGGTTTCATCAAACGAAAAACATGTGCAAATACTGCATTGCGGTAATACAGGATCAGACGGGCACTGGGTATGCAGTTATTTTGACGGTAAATCACTTTACATATACGATTCATTAAACAGGAAGACTCTTCACGAGCATCATGAGACGTACTTGAGGAAACTGTTTCCCTTTTATCAGTTTCAGAGCAAACGTATCAAATTCCCTCAGGTTCAACAGCAAAGTAATGGATCCGACTGTGGAGTCTTTGCTATCGCATTCGCGATATCGCTCATTAAAGGTCAAAACCCAATAAAAAAAACTTACGATGTTTCTCAGATGCGAACACATCTGCTAAAAATATTCGAAAGCAACGTTTTAGAAAACTTTCCATGCATTAACAGAAAAACGATCACTGCGTCGGAAAATACCGTATCCTCTAGAAAACGTCAGGCACCTGGCGAAGATGTCGGGGGACAATGCTTAGAAACAAGTAAAAAACGAACTTTGTTAGATAGTTGCCATGTGCATAACGAAAAGCAACGGGCTCGACGGCGAGAACTTTATGTTTCAAATGTCATGAAGCGAAGAGCTCGGCAGCGAGAACTTTATCTCTTGGATAAAGAAAGACGGATTGCTAAAAAAAGGAACAGATATCTGTCCGACATTCATATGCAGCGAACTCAAAAACGAAAACGTTATTTATCCAGTATAGAAAAAGAACGCGAACGGCTTCGTGGGCGGTATGCTTCCCAAATAGAGAAAGAACGCACGCGACAGCGAGCCAATTATTTACGTCGTCGCCATCTGCAGATGGAATATTACATACGAACTAAGAAGAATGATAACGTGAGGCAAAAAATAAGTGCCGCTGGCAGAATCCTCACAAAATATCGACTTATCCGGGCGGCAAACTCCATGGCAGTGATGCTCTCCAAACAGAAATATGTAGCGAAGATCTTGCCAAAAATGAGTGATCAATGCAAGACTGAGAGCAGATTAAAAGCAGAATCCATAGTAAAATGGTGTCTCCATGAGAGAGAACGTAACATCATCATGTTAAAAAAAAAAATTACTTACCGTTAAGAAGCAGGCTCAAATATTGTCAACAAAAGCTGCCGAATGTGCCGATCACAGTATCGAGGATAAGCTAAAAGCTCTATGTGGTCCATCCAAACATATTGCTTCGGGTGAACCCTATTATGCAGAAGCTGCATACAAGAGTTTTCAATCGTCAGATCCAATCATAATCAACCGAACGGGAGAAGCAGTAAACATTTTACCATTAGTTGATGCAACCAAAAAATCAAAAAGCAAGAAAAAAAATTGGCTTTGCGGTAACACATGTAAAACCAGAGATATATATCAACTGACTAAGTATGTTAGTTTTCTGCAAATCATATCGACGTGCACGTTGAAAAATTTTCATAAATTCATGATGCGGTTGGACTGTACCGTTAAACACATAGCCTTCAAGTTAGGTCATTCACAAGTGTGTTACATGGATGACGCTGTCTGCGAATCAATCTTCCTACCTGTCCAGTTATTAGCACCACATTTCCCTTCGGTGCGATACACACAGCGGTTAGTATACGAATCAGTGAACTGTTTCGAGAAAATACTTACCATAGACAAAGCTCTAGATGACGGTGACGTATCAAAACTGGAAGAAACCGCAGAATGCGCACAACACAAAGCAAATACTATCGCAAGTAATGTCGCACAAGAATTGGATCTCAACGAAGAAAATATCATATCTAAGTATCCGATTGCGTTTAAAACATTAACAAAGCGATCTATGGATACTCCGCGGTACGTATGTGTATCCTGCGAAAAACTTTGTTTCCAAAGAGAAGTTACGAACGTACAGAAATTCAGGAAGCCTATGACCAGTCTATTATGGGCAGAATTGATGCAACACGTCGCAGACCAAGGTAACGATTGCGATTACGTCTGCAATTACTGTCTCCCAAAGCTTCGTCAAGATATCATGCCACCGAAGTGCGTATTGAACAAACTCGCTACCGAGTCGGTACCTGAAGTTATATCGTGCTTAAACGATTACGAGCGAATTTTGATTCAAAGAGCCAAGGCGTTTCAAACAATTCAAAGGATGGGCACCATCGCAAAAAAAAATTTGCCCCATAGAGAGATGATGCAAAAAGTTAGAGGCAGAACGTTCCATTTGCCTCTACCCTTCGAAGAGACTTTGAAAAAAGTATGTCATCAAACGGATCCGATCAATCTGGACCACGAATTTTATATCCTAGTCCGCGGCATCCCGACAAAATCAAAATTGGTATGGGAGCAATTAGTCGATGTTAATAAAGTATGGGCAGCATTAGTCTGGCTCAAAAAAAATAACTCGCAATATTCAAAAATAAAGCTGCCAGCATCAGCCGACCTTTTGCTCGCTCATATAAAAGACGTTGAATATCAAGTACAAAATAAACAAGATACAGAAATAGTTCATGATCACGAAGATGATGATACAGAAATAGTTCATGATCACGAAGATGATGATCCAGCACAACATGAGACATGCGATAAAGTAGAATCTGACGAACGTGCAGCATTATTAACTCAGGCTTCGGCATCAGATGCGCTGTATGAACAGATGACTATATATCCGATGTATGAAAAAAAGGAAAACGAAACGGCGACAAATCTCTACCAAATGTTGAAAATTCACGACGTGCCATTGGATAGCCGTGAAAAAGCACTAGATTTGCAATGCTTTCCGCACTTGTATCCGCACGGTTGCAACGGGCAACACGAAGATAGACCCAAACGTCTTACTCATTTCGAATTCATCAAATCGAGACTTATGTCAAAGCATCCACAATTTAGAACCGATCAACAATACCTTTTCTATCTATTGAACGATGCTAACAACAGACAATTAAGCAGTGGTATTTATTATAAACTAAATATCATTAATCCAAGAGAGCGATTCACCGCAGCAAGTTATTTAAGCAAACTTTCCAAGGAAGAATTGGAAGGAAATTTGAATGCTATATTTGCAAGACTACGCAATACAGAGCAATATTGGAGCCGTCCCAGAAATGACGTATCGTGTATGATCTATAATTATGGACCGGCGACATGGTTCCTCACACTGAGTCCGAGTGAATGGCTGTGGTCAGATATGACTAATGAAGAAGTAGCGACTTTCATTCTTAAATATGCTACTTGCAGAATGCCATCTAAAGATATTTCACCAAATTTGTATCGCCGTGTTAACACACATCAACGGCATACCCACAATTCTTATTGCTTGCGAAGTAAAGCAAAGAAAAATGGCAGATCTGGAAAAGTCTGCCGTTTTGGGTTTTCTCGGCCGATTACGAATAATTTCGTTATGCGGGAAGTGGCTATTTCTATCGCCGGTAGGCGGACGCTCAAGTCAAGAAGCAGATTGTACGACCTGCCTCGCTCCGAAAAGGAAGCCAATCTTAACGATTACAACCCAGCAATTCTGACGGCCTGGGAAGGGAACATGGATATTCAGTTTATTGGAGAAAAGTCTACACTCCTAAATCGGTATGTCACAAAATACGTTGCTAAACCCGAAAAAAGTAATTCAGACACGACTTTCGAAGATATAAACTCTACGAAAACTCTGTGTAGTCGTTTATGGAATTTCGGCTTACGCATGTTGAATCATAGAGAATGTGGAGCTCCTGAAGCCGCGGATACTTTATTGGGAATCCCCTTATACGGTACAGATTCGGAGACTACTATCAGGTGGATTGACGTGAACATGATCAGAAATAGAAAAGTGAAATCACGTAAGGAAATTGAAGCTTTGGAGGCCGATTCCACTGAAATATTTTGCGATTCGTTAGTCGATACGCATTATCCCGCACGACCAGAGGAATTGGAAGCTACAAACCTGTACGATTTCGTACAATGGTACGACATAACAAAGGTCGAGCCTACAGGTAAAGATGTAGAATATTATACGATGGGCAAATCGCTGTATCTAAAGAAGCGTAAGCGTCTATGCCTCATAAATCACTACAAGAATAACGTTAATATTCAACCCGAACGTTATTTCTATGCCTTGCTGCTACTCTTCCAACCATGGAGAGATGTGGATGAACTCCGGAACGATTGCGATACTTACGACGAGTCATTTCAGTCAATGCAATCAGAACTTGCACAAGCAATGGAATATCACGAACGCATGACCGAAATACAAAAAGGTATGGAATATGCGAAGGAAATGATTGAAAAACAAATCGCAGATAATGCGAGAGACAATGACAATTCACAAAATAGCGATACTGTACCACTCGGCTGCGTACCTATCGAGGCTGAAGGTGCGATGAAGGAATTCAAAGACGCTGCTGAGAAAGTCAACACCGTAGACGTTTCAGAAATGATAAACAGACTGAACACGGATCAGAAACGAGTTTTCGATCAGGTTATCGAAGCGGTGAGATCCAATCAAATCCTACGACTATTTGTCAGTGGAGAGGGTGGAACTGGTAAGAGTTTTCTCATAGAAACTATCAAATGTTGGATTAAGCAGCATGCCAACAAAGATACTGCAATAACCGCCCCGACCGGAATAGCAGCATTCAATGTTGACGGCTTGACTGTTCATAGGCTCTTTCAATTGCCAGTAAAACACGGGCGCACTCCAAAATATTAACAGCTGTCGGACGCGGTCCTTAAAACCATACGGGACCAACTAAGAAACGTTGCTCTGATAGTGATAGACGAAGTGTCGATGATTTCGAACGTAACGTTTATGTACACATACCTTAATCATAACTGACATAGTTAGACACTACGCGACGAGCTGTAGGTTAGCGTAAAATATCCCTAGTTTAGGCAGCAAACGGGGGCTTGAGTTTTCGCAAATATCTCGAGAACTGATTGAGATTTTCGAAATTTTAAAAAAGATTCGAAAAGAGGAGGAAATTTCCTCAAAAAAGTCTCGACTCCCGGCACTAGAGGACCATTATTTATAATCTTTCTAAAAGCGTGAAAATACGGCCGAAAACAGCTAGTCTGGCTTGCGCGCGTCACGCTATGAAACGGCCCACGAGCCAGACTAGCCGTTTTCGGCCGTATTTTCACGCTTCTAGAAAGATTATAAATAATGGTCCTCTACTTCCGGGAGTCGAGACTTTTTCGAGGAAATTTCCTCCTCTTTTCGAATCTTTTTTAAAATTTCGAAAATCTCAATCAGTTCTCGAGATATTTTCGAAAACTCAAGCCCCCGTTTGCTGCCTAAACTAGGGATATTTTACGCCAACCTACAGCTCGTCGCGTAGTGTCTAACTATGTCAGTTATGATCTCGCCAAGTGTACATACATCTTCGATTAGTCGAAATCTTCAACACCGCAGACTGTGGAGATGGTTGGTTTGGTAATAAGCATATTCTCCTTTTCGGCGATTTGCTACAACTTCCACCTGTTCACGAGGGACCCTCGTTCACTAAATTATCGAACACCGATGTCGAAAAACTCATAGGCGCAATGGGTAGTGTGGATCTGTGGTGTAATTTATTCAAATACGATGAATTAACAATCAATATGAGACAAAAGAACGATCAAACCTATCGCGAGATACTCTCAAGAATACGCCGTGGGGTCGTTACTGATTCGGACACGAAAATATTGTCATCGAGGAAAATTACATTTAAAGCAACTGAGTTCAGAGACAGAATACGAGAACTTTGCAACTACTTAAATAATTTACCCAACGACACAGTCTGTTTACTGCCTACATGTCGCATGTGCGATGTTCTCAACGAAGCTATGTTGAACGAACTTCAAACTGACGACATACAATTACTGGCTCATGATACGGTTGATTGTCCACCGTACTTCAAAAAAAAAGTGCAGAAAATGTTAAGCACTGATGACGAAGACAGTTCTCGAACTGCAGGTGTAGCAAGAATAATTATTGTATAAATTGGTTCAAAAGTCATGATCAGACGGAACATCGATGTTACGTTAGGCCTCGTGAACGGTACTATTGGTACAATCACAGCAATATCCCGAGCTGCTGACACCGGCGATGTAGAAACAGTGCAGATTGTCTTAGTTACAGGCGTTGTACATGATTTAGAACGCGTTGATGTAAAATTTGAGGTGATGGAAGGCGCTTTCGTTATCCGAAGACAATTTCCAATTTGTCTCAGTTACGGTATGACAATTCATAAAAGTCAGGGACTGAGTTTAACAAATGCCGTAATCGACGCAGGTAATACCGTATTTGCTTGTGGTCAAGTGTACGTTGCTCTTTCTCGAGTAACCACACTAGAAGGTTTGCATCTGATCAATTACGATCCTCACTCTGTATTGGCGAATGGATCAGCCATTTTGGAATACAATAGATTGAGGAAAAAGTATCGTCCAGTTCTCATGCCGATGTCTTTCACGTCGATGAGAGCAAAGAAGATACCTGACTGCAGATGGTCAATACCGAGAGATGTCGATACATGTCAGGTACCAGCGGAAGAAACTGCAGCAAATTCGTGGCAAATAAAAGGCTTACAAAATGTCGATCACGTCTCTTGTTACGCTAACGCAACAATCCAGTGTATACTACACTGTAAAACACTCAGGGACCATTTATTACGTCAAAATCAAACAGACGATGTCTTGAAAATGTTAATTAATGATTATGCTGACTCAAAAGCCCCGGTGAATGTATTTTCCGCTAGAACACTTGCGGGTGAACAGTTTACTGCGAATGAGCAGCAAGACGCGTCCGAATTTATAACCGGTCTAATTGCTCATCACAATGACCTCAGCACGATTGTTGAGCATCAACTGACGAAAAAACTACACTGCAAAAACTGCGGTTACACTAATACCTTAATCGAACGCAGTACAATATTGTCATTGGTACTGCCTGAACCTTGCAAAAGAACACCAAGCTTATCCGATGTAATCAATGATAATCTCTCGCACTGGAAAACGGTCGAAGGATCGTGCAGTACTTGCAGATCGAAAGAAATGTGCGTGAAAACTGACATATTATCGGCAAACAGCTGTTTAATTATTCAGTTGATGCTATTTTCGGTACAGAATGGAGAAGTTATGAAATTGAATAATTACAGCATAAAAGCAGTACCCACGGAAAAAATCATGATCTGCACTAAAAGTTATAAGGTTGATAGTGCGATATTATTCCACCATGGCCGCAACATAACGGAAGGGCATTACACAAGCATGCTACGAGAAGGGACTTCTGCCTGGGTGAACGCTGATGACGAGAATATCAGGAAACAAACCTGGCCAAGAAATGCAAAGGACGGATACATGTTTTTCTTGCGACGAATGTAAAGGCGGCGTAAGACATATCGATAAAATATAAAAATAAATATGAAAAAAAAATTCTGCAAATGCCATACAAATGCAACTATAATCCCTGCATATCGGTAACTCTACCATTGCCGGTCAAAAGCCAGGATGAGAAAGAAGGAAAGCTGCATGCAGGGATTATGGTTGCACAAATATAGCTGGCAGGCTGAAATGCAATACTTGTTCTCTTCAAAGACACGCAGGGCACCCTAGATCGACCCAGGAAATCAATGGATGTAAAACTGCCAGCAAATAGTAGATGAGTCGATTGATAAGCTAACAATCCAAATATTATTGTCTGTCGCACAATTAAAGTTTTTCACTTATCGAATAAGTGATGAGATAAGCGAAGAGGTCAATGTAACTCGCGGTAGAATGGGTTTTTGAAATAGAAAAAACGATATAACATGAATGCAACTATAACGCCTGCATGTCAGTAACTCCGCCATTGCCGGTCCCAAGCCCGGATGAGAAAGGAGGAGGGCTGCATGCAGGGTTATAGTTGCATACATTAGGGGGGGGGGGGGGGGGGGGATATCCATACAGTATGGAGCAGCTGATAGCTTCGAGTTATGCACCCTTAGTTATATCAGCAATTTGTAAATCCTTGAATCAACCGAAGTTATTAGACTTTTTCATAAGGATCTACAGCCTTGATTTTTTCATGCTTTTCAGACACGGTTCTTCGATACAAGACGCAGTTTTATCCATACAGGATGGAGCAGCTGATACCTTTCAGTTATGCACCCGTAGTTATTGCAGCAATTCGTAGATCCATGAATCAACTGAAGTTATTAGACTTTTTCATAAGGATCTACAGCCTTGATTTTTTCATGCTTTTCAGACACGGTTCTTCGATACAAGACGCAGTTTTATCCATACAGGATGGAGCAGCTGATACCTTTCAGTTATGCACCCGTAGTTATTGCAGCAATTCGTAGATCCATGAATCAACTGAAGTTAATAGATTTTTTCGTATGGAGCCACAGCCTCGATTTTTCAGCGAACTGAAAAACTATGGACATTGGACTCTGTTCTAGTTTAGCAATCACCAATGCATTTTTTAACATAGGACGTATTACGTTAGATATATAAAACCGACCTACAAAATTGCTAATTTCAGAAGCAAACACGTAGAGCTATATAATCATTTAATAATCGTGAAACACAAGTGTGATGATCACTCACAAGGCGACACCACGAACTGGCCCTCACCGATTTTATTCATATTTATAGGATGTGGAGGGTATGACAAGAGTATGTCAACATATTTAAACAAGAAAATGCAACCCTCAATTATTTTAGAGAAAATTGCGTTTTAAAATCTCCAATGTGGTTATATACTTAATACGTAAGACAACGTGGAAACAGCCGTTAACCGAGCGGGTAGGCACCTAGTCTCACATGTTCATGGACACCGGTTCGATTCCCCGTCGTTGATCATTTTTTTTTTTCCCTAATGCCGCGTAATTCTAGTAAATCTAATATCTAACCATTTCTGCGTTACTTTTATAATTTTTTTCCTGAAAAAAATGCAACATTTATTACATGTGCCGTATGTCGAAAAAATTATTGTTTTCCTCGGTTCGATGGTTCTTTCCATCCTGATTCATGGGGCACCACGTAATTGGAAGTTCAAAAGCATAAAAAATGTATATGTATACCATAATATGAATGTAATGACGATATTTGATTAAAAATTTGCTTGTATGCGTTTTTCATTTCCAAACTCCTTTGCGAAATTTTTTTTTAGGAGAAAGATTATAAATGTAACACAGGAATAGTTGAATATTACATTTGCTGGAATTACGCGGCATTGAAGAAAAAAAAATAACCACGACGAGAGTCGAACCGGTCGCGGCTACCGCGAATTTATAAGACTAGGCGCTCATCCGCTCGGCTGCCGGCTGCCCACGAACGACCACAACGTAAATTCTCAAACCCAATTTTCTCGATAATGGTTGATTGAGACTTACGGTTTCTTGTTTAAATATGTTGTCATAGAAGTCATGCCCTACACACCCTATAACTGTGAATGAAATTGGTGAGGGCAAGTTCGCGGTGTCTCCTTGTCAATCAAGAGACTCGGTAGAGTTTTGCGACAGGTACATTCACACGGCCGGGCGTCCTACCAAGTGCTCGAAAGCGTAATGGGGGTTCGCGTTCTATTAAACAACTCACATAATAACAATATGACAGCAAATGTGGAATCACATCGCTATCGGGGATGAGCTTTCATTCAAGCCTGACAAAATACAAAAAGTTATGAAATCCCCCCAAAAGGCACCTACGGTGCAAAAAAGTTCGCCAAGTACATCAAATGTTAACTGCAACCCAAATACCTTTGAGGAAGACGAAAAATTTATTAATAAGAAAAAAAGGATGCAAATCAATTATTGTGCCAAGTACATGGAGCTTCGCATCATGCATAGGAGTAATGGAGAAGTCTAGGATCAACATACAACGAACGAAATTACGAAGTGTAAGACCATAGAATTGGAAAATAAATCGATGAAAAACAATTCTCAGAAAAAAAAAAAGAAATAAACAAATAAAGTGAAATTGAAAAAAAAAAAAAAAAAAAAAAGAATTGGAGTTCGCGGTGCTTGGCGGGCTAATGATACATCGCCATACAAGACTTATATATTTTTTTTCCGGAAAAGCCCGCCAAGTGCCACTACCTCCAATTCTTTTTTTTTTTTTTTTTTTTTTTTTCAATTTCACTTTATTTGTTTATTTCTTTTTTTTTTTCTGAGAATTGTTTTTCATCGATTTATTTTCCAATTCTATGGTCTTACACTTCGTAATTTCGTTCGTTGTATGTTGATCCTAGACTTCTCCATTACTCCTATGCATGATGCGAAGCTCCATGTACTTGGCACAATAATTGATTTGCATCCTTTTTTTCTTATTAATAAATTTTTCGTCTTCCTCAAAGGTATTTGGGTTGCAGTTAACATTTGATGTACTTGGCGAACTTTTTTGCACCGTAGGTGCCTTTTGGGGTACGAGCTTAATTGAAACATCTGACAGGTGAGCGAGCTTGAGGAAAAAATGAAAAAAGTCCGGTATTCTATGAACTTTAGACGGAGGTGAATGAGTGCTGTTATTTTTCGTATATTCGAATGCTCGAAGGTTTGTGACTGGTAGGTTGTAAGTGTCAAAGATGACGATGAGATAGCGTAGGTGTCAAAGAAGAGAGGTAGGGGCAAATTGACAAAGCAACGAATCTGAGGTGGGTCAGAGGTTGAACAGCGAGTATAACGGTTGAAAATGTCTATTTGAAACACTTTACAGGTTAGCGAGGTGGGAGGAAGATTGAATGAAGTTGATTAGCGCCGAAAGTTTCGTCATGGAAATTCCAGATGTGGGACTATTTCTGTTTGTAAATTTGGTACAATATTTGAGTGTTTGGAAATTAATGGCATCTGGGATTGCTGATCGCATTGAACAGTGTGAAGACTAAGGTAAAAGTAAATAATGGTGAAGTAAATGTCAGGCGATTGAAAGTTTACGATAACTCGAATAGCTAGTACATTGATAACAATCTCATTAGTTGGATTGGAATGTGTTACAGGTTAAGGAGGTCGAAAAGAAACTGAACGTGAGTGATTTTACAAATTAACTACATTTTCTGATCTTTGGGTGTTGCGGAACGTATAGGATTCGATATTTATCGTAAGTTGAGTGGCGAGTTCAATATTGTAGGTTTTCCGGTTCAAAATACTTACCAGGTTCGCAGGCTTGCAAAACAGCTAGACAGTGGCTGTCAAATCCAAAAATATTGAGTGTGATAGAGCAGGTGACTATTCTTAGTCTAATATTGGATCGCTTGGGAGTTTGTGGATTTGAGAATCGCAGACCTTAGTGACCAAGATTATTGGACCGAAGCGTTATTGGCATAGGGAAAAATATTGAGTAGGTGAGCGTTATTGCTACATGAAGTCGTATAAAATTCGAAAGAAAAAAGATAATCAATAAAGTTGGGACTAAATCCTAATTTCTGTCATGACAATGATAGTTATTAGGAAAGGTTGCACGAGTTATATTTGATATTACGCTGGTTTTTTGAATATCTCATACGGACTCTACAAAAAGTAGTGAAATAAACGACAAAAATTTGCCGGAGGCAAAAAAAGAGCCGCCAAGTACCTTTCGAGGCTACTCTCACGTGGACGAACTCGAATCGCCAGGGTTTGTAGTGAAATTAGAATATGTCAAGTACTATGACTTTCAAAAATTTGTGGTCTATCTTTGTAGTGAAATCATAATGTGTGACGCCAAGTACTGAGACCTATGCACAAATACACGTCGTCTGTAATTCGAGCTCAGTCGGAGAACCAGGTGATCTGAAATCAAAAGAAAAAACACACGCATACTTGGCGGGCGCGTCCGTACTCGATTATTTAATGAAAAAAAACCAAAACTACTTATGTTCGCGTACACTATGATCCGTTTTCATAGTGTAATTCATGAGACTGGATTGACCCTTACAATCAGTTTAGCGCACCTTCTCGGATCATCGAGGCGACGATGTGAATCCTTCGTTTTAATTTCCAATCTTCTTTCCGAAATGACATTACTTGTTGTGACGTTGTGCTCTGTGTGAATTGAAAGATCGCTAGAAAAGAGATCGAAGAGTTCAAGACGCACGGCAAATTATTCAGCTGAACGCCGCTGAAATGATATTTTTGACAATATGACATAAGTATATTTTTTCAAAGCAATGCAAAAACTTTGATTGATGTGAGAAAATATCGGTTCAAGCTTTGCAAATAGTAAACCAGTATGAACGGAATAATATCAGTTATTCATGTGATTTTATTCAGATAATATCTCGTCCTGCAGATAGAAAAGCAATGCCAGAAATTCAACGATATACGAACTTATACGAAACCATCCAGCTTTGCATTTGCACGAAAATAATGAACATAAACTAAATTCCGCAAAAGAATTACTTGCTATGCTAAATTTAATTGATAATTCGTAAGAACGATAGAAATGTAAAAAGGATGAGGACAGACGCGCCCACCAAGTATGCGTGTGTTTTTTCTTCTGATTTCAGATCACCTGGTTCTCCGACTGAGCTCGAATTCCAGACGACGTGTATTTGTGCATAGGTCTCAGTACTTGGCGTCACACATTATGATTTCACCACAAAGATAGACCACAAGTTTTTGAATGAAAGTCATAGTACTTAACATATCATTCTAATTTCACTACAAACCCTGGCGATTCGTGTTCGTCCACGTGAGAGTAGCTTTGAAAGGTACTTGGCGGCTCTTTTTTTGCCTCCGGCAGATTTTTGTCGTTTATATAGATATACATACATGCACTTTAATCACTAATTTTGCCTAATCTAATCAACTCGATCTCGGATTTTTACGAAAATCAATAGGCTCTGAGAGTGCGATAACAAAAACCTCTGTATCAAATTCCAAAGAAATCCGTGCAACGATTCGAAAGATATCAGTGTCCCAAGCTCGATCTGCGATGAAGAAGAAGAAGAAGAAGATTGTGTTTTTTCACTAACTTTAACGGTTAATATTCTAATAACCACTCGAAAGATCTGAATCAAATTTCGTAAGTATGGTCTTTTGCACGAGACCTCGCCATAAGACAAAATTAATCCGATTTCATCGAATAGTTTTCGAGATACGATAGCCTGATCACAGGTATAGGTCGATCTCTCCAGAATATATCCTTGACTAGCGACCGCCGCATACGGTCTTGGCGGCGATTCGCTGCCGCGAATCTTGATTAACGTAAACGAAAATTACAAGAAAAAGTACATATTCAAGGTAAGTATGGCGAACAAGAATCTTTCGATGACAATATGAACATCAATTTTAACAATGCATAAGGTATCAAATATAGTAAATTCAAGACAAAACAATATATTTTCAGTAAATTAACGTTCAGAAGCAATAAGAAGAAATACACTGTAACGTACGATTTTCCTATAGCGACAAATTAACGGCAGGGATGACCGATTCGTAGTTACCCTACGGCGCGTACTCCATTTATTGGCAAATAAACTCAGAATTACTTACGTGCTCGGGTTGGGCGCCAGACGCTGCTGCGTCACGTAATATTCGACAAAGCAGAATTCACACCAAAATATAAGATTCAAAGAGATCGGCGACGCGCGGTAACTCAGCTAGCTCAGAACGATACGAAAAAGGTAGAGGGGCTGGGTTTGCCTTAAATTATAACACAGTAATTGCCTTCACTGGGCGATGGCCCTTATATTCAAGTTAAACAAGCGAAATATTTGGTGGTACAGGCAATCTTACTTAATCAGATTCTTACAGCGTGATTCCGTAACGGCATCGATACAATACAAAGTTCATGAAATAAGAGAGGAAATATGCGGCGGTACGGCTCTTAGCCGATTTTCTAACAGATTATGCTATACGGTATTCTAGCGCTCTTTCAAAAGCGGTCGTAACAGTGGTACCACGATGGTCCAGTCAACGTTTTATGTCGCGGGGGACAGACCGAAATTTATGTCACCAAGGACAGACCGAAAATTATGTCACCACGGACAGACAGACGAAGAATATGTCACCAGGGACAGTCAGAATCGAGATATGTCATCAGGGACAGGCAGAATATCTTATGTCGATGACGGCGTTAGACTCGGAAATTAATTGTCCCAGTGGACAATACTAATCGGACAATTAATACGCCGCGTGAGGCAGCGGACGTACACGGTAAATCGGGGATTAACGTAGGCTTGGTGCAGTCTTTTCGCACACCGAGGTTCACCGCCAGATTTTTAAATTACTGTTACGATAAAGGCGGTATTTTCCTACGGCTACAACTACGGCGAAATTCTCCAAGGACGGTAACCAAATTAATAAAGCGACAATAATGAACTATTAATCACAAGTAACTAAATCATATGCGGGATGTTACGGTAAAGTGCAAGCAAGCGATAGCGATAGCGAAAGCGATAACAAATAAGCAGTAAGCCTAGATATTAGAGAGTCGGCCCTCGGATAATTCAGATCGGACGATACGATACGATAAATATCCGGAGAGAGATCTCTTGACCCAACACTCCGGAACGATAAAACTAAATAAATTTGCCTCGCCGAATTATCGTTGGCTTCACATAAAATATTGAGTTTCTTACTTTAGTGGTCGTAAACGGGAGCGCACTCAAATCATTCTTACACTGACTCTAAACAAAATAATTATTGAACTAAAGGAACTGATACGGGGTAGCGGAAATAATTAGAAGAACTACTGAAAATGAAACTGCTACGGCGGCACTTGGATGGCAGAACTGGTTCCTTAAAGGGTCAACGTAGAAGTAGATCGAGATCCTCGCTGGTTCCGGAGATCAAGCGATGATTTCGGTGTCCGGCACTTTGGTTGACCTCGTGATCAGGATCATCTCCAATAATTGGTCTTTGTCTCCCCACCTTTTGAGGATCCTTGCTGGCGCACGCTGGTCGCGTGCCGCGGTAAAGGATGGCTGGCGGGAGCAATTAGTAATATCATAGATACATTGAACGAGATCGGAGAAGTTGCGAAAAGTCAGAGTCATATGGTACTATGTCACAAAATAAAAGCGCCAGCCTAGAGCGCCATCTGCGCTTTATGGTAAAACAGGCTATTCATCGATATCGCGAAAATTGTCGGCCAACCGCATAACCGATGTGTAGGTATAATAGTCAAATTCATTTACCGACCGAAAATACCTCGTGGCCAAATGAGGAATATACACGGTGACGCAATATAAAATATAATCCACTCGAATGATTTTAGTACAAATTGATTGGGTCTAACTCTACATACATGTGTGCCAAACAATATGTTTCATCCAACAGATTGAAGAAAATAACTGTGACGGACAGACAGACATGAGAGTGATCCTATAAGCATAAATCAAGAGACTCGGTAGAGTCTCGCGCCAAGTACATTCAAAAGAACGGGCGCACTACCGAGTATCTTTACTGAGACGGGAGCTCAGAGGCGGAGTGGGGACTCGCGTTTTATCAAATAACTTTCATACTGATAATATGACAGCAAATGTGAAATCACTTTCCTAACATAAACCGGGGACGAGCTTTCATTCAAGCCTAATTTCAATAACATCGGTAGTCGAAAAGTTGAGACACGATGATCTCTGATCACCGGCAAGCTCGTTTCATCAGATTCGTTACCGTCGTCATCAATATCTTTCAAGAATCAGAAACCATTCCAATATAAAATGTAGAAGGAAAGCCGCGTCATTGCCGTGCTTCGCGCTATATTTTCATGAAGCAGTGAAAATCCCGCTCGCCTGGCAGGTGGCGTCAGTGTAGGGGGACGATAAACGTCTCATCTCTTACCGAGTTCGCCACTACACAGCGATTCCTTTTCATAGCCCTCTAGAAACGCAGCGCTCTCATAGGCTACCGGGATTAAAAAATGTCGTCTGCCGTCCGCTGGCAAGGCTATCATGACGGCAGCAACCTAAAAGTGGTAGGGTCGTAATTGCTGAAACGTAGATTGTACATAACATCCCCCTGTGACAGCCCTCTCAGTTTTGAGGTGAACATAAATAATCGTAGATAACACCGCGAACAGCGCAACACGTTTTTTATACCGTATTGCTTATTAAGACCTCCGAGATTCACTCGCCAGCTCGCTGACTACTTGTAAGGTTAGGTTAGGTGTGAGACGATCACAAACTTTGCATTTCTAACGTACCCACTGTACTGAATCAGAACAACCGACATCTTCCCCCGTCTCAGAATCAGGTGGAAAAAGACTCGCCAACATGGAGGTCTCCCGCTGATGCTTTTTGTTGTAACAAGTCGCAGTCTGCGAGACCTAACCTATTTCCTCTGTAGTTTTTACGTAAGTCAACCATAATTCATGCCTCTCTGACGTACCCGCTGCACTGTATCACCACAATTAACACCTTTCTTCTCACCCCAAGCATACCGATATCGAAGAATGCAGCAGTTCCCATTCCATTTCGACAAACCAAAGGATCCCACTCCCATGTGTTTTCGGACATTCACAAATTCTTTGAATCTACCTTGGAAATTCATGAAAGAAGTCACTTCTCCTGGAACTTCACGAACGACAAGTTCCTCTCCAACCCCACCCGCTGACAAAAGTTCAAACAGACTGGAAGGGTGGAAGACTTTGCAGACCGATGAAAGTCTACGACCAATAAGGTTTGGCCGGGCCATGCACTCGGGAGGTGTCGGTAAGCCAGCTATGACTTTCGCCCTCCATTAGCACTCACTGCATTGATTTATTACAACTACCATTCAAAATTTTCCTACCAGCACCTCAATGTCAAAGAATGCAGCATTTTATCTAGCAAGTTTTATTCAGTCAACCGGATCACTACCTCTTTTCCTTATAGTCTCTTTCATAACTAACACCTTCCTTTTTTTAGTAGCATACTGATAATGAAGGATTCATCACAACCTGTTCCATTGCTACAGTCTAAAAGCCCTTTCCCAGAGACCACCTTCAACAAATTGACGCCAAAAAATCTGGAGCTTTCATTGACATTAAATGAAAGAAACCAGTCTCTCTCGTGGCACATCACTAACGAAAAAATCCTTTCCAAACGCGATTTTACCCGGGGATGAGAGCTGTAGCGAATCAAAAGGTGAACGACTTTTCTAAACGTAGATCTCTTTCGGATTATTCTTGCTAAATCGAGTCCTGGCCACCAGCCCAACGATTTCTTGTGATTCAATTACAATGTTTGTTATCACTCTCTCAACCTGCTGTTCGAATCCATAACGACTAACACCATCCTCTCTCCTACAAGCATACTGATGATGGAAGAATTGATTCCCGTTCCGATACCAGCAAACCAAGAGTTCCTGCACCCTCAAACAAAGTGACGATGAAAAATTCGGAGGTTTCTCCCATGTTACCCGAAAGAAGATGTTTTTTTTTTATGGCATTTCACAAAACACGAGCCACTCTACAAACGTACGCGCGAATCTAATTGTAAGCTTTGGCCGAACGAAATGGTGGAAGATTTTCATAATCTTAGATTCATCACGGATGGCTGCTGTCTTGTTGTTACCTAGGGACGTTAGACTGCTGTCATGCAAGCACCTTTCTCAGACGCTAATGCGTTACAATATATTAGCATGTACCCTGATGCTTTACGCAGCAAATGGTGCATCGATTAACGTTATGGTTAAGAGTATCAAAATAAAATTGTTAAATTTGTGTGAAAGCGTTTGTTCAAGTAATCTGTGTTACCAACAAGAATATATACCGAGAGTAACATTGGAAACTGGCCACTCCATCCGCCCGACTAGCGGCAACTGTTCTTGCACCTACTCAATATACAGAATATTTACGTGCGTGGACCTCCGCTGACGTCAGCGGTCAGGACCATGCCAAAAACCGTGAATTGGGATCCCAGCATGGGCCCCTCCGGCAGCTGCTGCCCCCTCGCGGAACATTTGCATTCGCTCTTCAAGCCACGAGACAGATAATCGGAGCGTCGCAATCGTTGTATTTAATCGAAAAGTTTAATTCGAAATTATTAACAATTTCGAAGCACTAGAACTATTTAAATGCGGAAATAATTCGACGCTGGTCCAAAAATTCGTAATTAATAATTCGATACACTGTAAAAGGTGATTTGCGCGAAAAAGACCTCGAAGCGTACCGTGGAGAATACCATCAAGGAAATCGGAGCAGGTAAGTGTTAAAAATTATTCTACTAAAGTTCGGGTGAAGATGAGTTTGCATCAGAATGATACGGATTCTATCGGGTATTATGTCAATAAGATGAATTCAATTCACCCAGAAGCACGACACAAAAACGGAGTATTTCAATTAAGATAAATAAAAAGCATTTCTGACCAAGGTACGAAACATCCACTTTATTATGTGATCATCAATTTTATTGGGTCGATAAAATCAACAAGTCTGTTATTCTCAATAAACTACCAGCATTGGTAACGAGAAAATTATGGAACTCCAACTTTGTTGAATTTGAAGACTCGTACAAATGATGAATCAATGATGGCTTTGTGAAAAACCACAACATAACATTGTTCCAACTCGAAGATCTGATTTCAATATCTGGAACAAAATAATACAGGTTATCTAAAATTAATGGAAAGAATCGTCGATGGACCAACTGTGACTTTTTGAAACTTGGCAGCGGTTATGACAAGGAGTTACTTGTAAGATGACCAAATCCAAACCAAAAACGGTATTCCTGGGGCAAACCTGAAAAAATCGTGAACATTTGTTATTGAAAAAATTGTACCTTTTGATGTGATAACTCTGAAAAAAATATTTTCAAGACCATTAAATAAATGGTATTCATACCGCTGCTGAATGATTTGTTGCTCAAAAATAAACATGTCTCCTTGAACATCGGATGACACCTTCTGGAACCAGAGAACAAGGTTACACAATTACGGACTAAGACTTTTTAAATGTGCAAGATGCAAATTACCTTGCAATCCGGTTTTTGAGAAGGATGTTGGTCAAAGGTGAGCGGTTGAGTTCTTTAGAGTCCAAGTACCAGAGTAGGATCCAAGAAGAGTAAATTTCAATAGTTGTCTTGGGATTGGCGGTTGAGGATTTCAGAGTAGCAGTTTCATTATTTCAAAGACGGAGAGCATCTTTTCAGAGTTTGAGTGGAAGAAGCAGTTTAGGTAGTTGTACTTCCATTCCTTGTTAGATATCAAGTTGCAGGATATCATTCCAAAGTTTGTCAAAGATAAGCAGGAGAATTCTTTAGAGTTCAAGTACCAGAGTAGGATCCAAGAAAAGTAAATTTCAATAGTTGTCTTGGGATTGGCGGTTGAGGATTTCAGAGTAGCAGTTTCATTATTTCAAAGACGGAGAGCATCTTTTCAGAGTTTGAGTGGAAGAAGCAGTTTAGGTAGTTGTACTTCCATTCCTTGTTAGATATCAAGTTGCAGGATATCATTCCAAAGTGTGTCAAAGATAAGCAGCAGAGTTCTTTAGAGTCCAAGTACCAGAGTAGGATCCAAGAAGAGTAAATTTCAATAGTTGTCTTGGGATTGACGGTTGAGGATTTCAGAGTAGCAGTTTCATTATTTCAAAGACGGAGAGCATCTTTTCAGAGTTTGAGTGGAAGAAGCAGTTTAGGTAGTTGTACTTCCATTCCTTGTTAGATATCAAGTTGCAGGATATCATTCCAAAGTTTGTCAAAGATAAGCAGCAGAGTTCTTTAGAGTCCAAGTACCAGAGTAGGATCCAAGAAGAGTAAATTTCAATAGTCGTCTTGGGATTGGCGGTTGAGGATTTCAGAGTAGCAGTTTCATTATTTCAAAGACGGAGAGCATCTTTTCAGAGTTTGAGTGGAAGAAGCAGTTTAGGTAGTTGTACTTCCATTCCTTGTTAGATATCAAGTTGCAGGATATCATTCCAAAGTTTGTCAAAGATAAGCAGGAGAATTATTTAGAGTCCAAGTACCAGAGTAGGATCCAAGAAGAGTAAATTTCAATAGTTGTCTTGGGATTGGCGGTTGAGGATTTTAGAGTAGCAGTTTCATTATTTCAAAGACGGAGAGCATCTTTTCAGAGTTTGAGTGGAAGAAGCAGTTTAGGTAGTTGTACTTCCATTCCTTGTTAGATATCAAGTTGCAGGATATCATTCCAAAGTTTGTCAAAGATAAGCAGCAGAGTTCTTTAGAGTCCAAGTACCAGAGTAGGATCCAAGAAGAGTAAATTTCAATAGTCGTCTTGGGATTGGCGGTTGAGGATTTCAGAGTAGCAGTTTCATTATTTCAAAGACGGAGAGCATCTTTTCAGAGTTTGAGTGGAAGAAGCAGTTTAGGTAGTTGTACTTCCATTCCTTGTTAGATATCAAGTTGCAGGATATCATTCCAAAGTGTGTCAAAGATAAGCAGCAGAGTTCTTTAGAGTCCAAGTACCAGAGTAGGATCCAAGAAGAGTAAATTTCAATAGTTGTCTTGGGATTGACGGTTGACGATTTCAGAGTAGCAGTTTCATTATTTCAAAGACGGAGAGCATCTTTTCAGAGTTTGAGTGGAAGAAGCAGTTTAGGTAGTTGTACTTCCATTCCTTGTTAGATATCAAGTTGCAGGATATCATTCCAAAGTTTGTCAAAGATAAGCAGCAGAGTTCTTTAGAGTCCAAGTACCAGAGTAGGATCCAAGAAGAGTAAATTTCAATAGTCGTCTTGGGATTGGCGGTTGAGGATTTCAGAGTAGCAGTTTCATTATTTCAAAGACGGAGAGCATCTTTTCAGAGTTTGAGTGGAAGAAGCAGTTTAGGTAGTTGTACTTCCATTCCTTGTTAGATATCAAGTTGCAGGATATCATTCCAAAGTTTGTCAAAGATAAGCAGGAGAATTCTTTAGAGTCCAAGTACCAGAGTAGGATCCAAGAAGAGTAAATTTCAATAGTTGTCTTGGGATTGGCGGTTGAGGATTTTAGAGTAGCAGTTTCATTATTTCAAAGACGGAGAGCATCTTTTCAGAGTTTGAGTGGAAGAAGCAGTTTAGGTAGTTGTACTTCCATTCCTTGTTAGATATCAAGTTGCAGGATATCATTCCAAAGTTTGTCAAAGATAAGCAGCAGAGTTCTTTAGAGTCCAAGTACCAGAGTAGGATCCAAGAAGAGTAAATTTCAATAGTCGTCTTGGGATTGGCGGTTGAGGATTTCAGAGTAGCAGTTTCATTATTTCAAAGACGGAGAGCATCTTTTCAGAGTTTGAGTGGAAGAAGCAGTTTAGGTAGTTGTACTTCCATTCCTTGTTAGATATCAAGTTGCAGGATATCATTCCAAAGTTTGTCAAAGATAAGCAGGAGAATTCTTTAGAGTCCAAGTACCAGAGTAGGATCCAAGAAGAGTGAATTTCAATAGTTGTCTTGGGATTGGCGGTTGAGGATTTCAGAGTAGCAGTTTCATTATTTCAAAGACGGAGAGAATCTTTTCAGAGTTTGAGTGCAAGAAGCAGTTTAGGTAGTTGTACTTCCATTCCTTGTTAGATATCAAGTTGCAGGATATCATTCCAAAGTTTGTCAAAGATAAGCAGCAGAGTTCTTTACAGTCCAAGTACCAGAGTAGGATCCAAGAAGAGTAAATTTCAATAGTTGTCTTGGGATTGGCGGTTGAGGATTTCAGAGTAGCAGTTTCATTATTTCAAAGACGGAGAGCATCTTTTCAGAGTTTGAGTGGAAGAAGCAGTTTAGGTAGTTGTACTTCCATTCCTTGTTAGATATCAAGTTGCGGGATATCATTCCAAAGTTTGTCAAAGATAAGCAGGAGAATTCTTTAGAGTCCAAGTACCAGAGTAGGATCCAAGAAGAGTAAATTTCAATAGTTGTCTTGGGATTGGCGGTTGAGGATTTCAGAGTAGCAGTTTCATTATTTCAAAGACGGAGAGCATCTTTTCAGAGTTTGAGTGGAAGAAGCAGTTTAGGTAGTTGTACTTCCATTCCTTGTTAGATATCAAGTTGCAGGATATCATTCCAAAGTTTGTCAAAGATAAGCAGGAGAATTCTTTAGAGTTCAAGTACCAGAGTAGGATCCAAGAAAAGTAAATTTCAATAGTTGTCTTGGGATTGGCGGTTGAGGATTTCAGAGTAGCAGTTTCATTATTTCAAAGACGGAGAGCATCTTTTCAGAGTTTGAGTGGAAGAAGCAGTTTAGGTAGTTGTACTTCCATTCCTTGTTAGATATCAAGTTGCGGGATATCATTCCAAAGTTTGTCAAAGATAAGCAGGAGAATTCTTTAGAGTCCAAGTACCAGAGTAGGATCCAAGAAGAGTAAATTTCAATAGTCGTCTTGGGATTGGCGGTTGAGGATTTCAGAGTAGCAGTTTCATTATTTCAAAGACGGAGAGCATCTTTTCAGAGTTTGAGTGGAAGAAGCAGTTTAGGTAGTTGTACTTCCATTCCTTGTTAGATATCAAGTTGCAGGATATCATTCCAAAATTTGTCAAAGATAAGCAGCAGAGTTCTTTAGAGTCCAAGTACCAGAGTAGGATCCAAGAAGAGTAAATTTTAATAGTTGTCTTGGGATTGGCGGTTGAGGATTTTAGAGTAGCAGTTTCATTGTTTCAAAGACGGAGAGCATCTTTTCAGAGTTTGAGTGGAAGAAGCAGTTTAGGTAGTTGTACTTCCATTCCTTGTTAGATATCAAGTTGCAGGATATCATTCCAAAGTTTGTCAAAGATAAGCAGCAGAGTTCTTTAGAGTCCAAGTACCAGAGTAGGATCCAAGAAGAGTAAATTTCAATAGTTGTCTTGGGATTGGCGGTTGAGGATTTCAGAGTAGCAGTTTCATTATTTCAAAGACGGAGAGCATCTTTTCAGAGTTTGAGTGGAAGAAGCAGTTTGGGTAGTTGTACTTCCATTTCTTGTTAGATATCAAGTTGCAGGATATCATTCCAAAGTTTGTCAAAGATAAGCAGGAGAATTCTTTAGAGTTCAAGTACCAGAGTAGGATCCAAGAAGAGTAAATTTCAATAGTTGTCTTGGGATTGGCGGTTGAGGATTTCAGAGTAGCAGTTTCATTGTTTCAAAGACGGAGAGCATCTTTTCAGAGTTTGAGTGGAAGAAGCAGTTTAGGTAGTTGTACTTCCATTCCTTGTTAGATATCAAGTTGCAGGATATCATTTCAATAACATCCAGATGTTTATCAGTGTTTCTTCGAGTCCAAGTACCCGAGTAGGATCCAAGTTGAAAGAATTCAACAAGTTATCTTGGGATTGGCGGTTGAAGATTTGAGTGTAGCCGTCTCAATAGATTTTCCGGCGGTTGTTTCAACTTGGCTCATTCCAGTATATAGCCACTGGCTTAACACTCCAGCCATTCAAGGAGCCTTATCAGCACCCAGAAGCTGCTCAAAGTGCCCACCCTCCGCTGCTAAGCAGTAGCCAGCTCTATCATAAAAAGCCCTCGTCATATTTCGGACTTTCGCTGGCTCTATACTCCTCAAAATCTCCACGATCTTCCGCTGGGCAGTAGGGACGTCCCTCATCCTCTCTCCAACTGAATAAAATTGGTGGCGCAACCAGCTCCACAAAGAATAATCCAGAGGATTGAGATCGGGCGAGCGTGGAGGCCATGGTATCGGCCCCTGCCTACCGATCCATCGTGCCGGGAACTCTTCGTCCAAACACCGCCTCACTGCTACCGTGTTGTGAGGCGGTGCCCCATCTTGGAGGTACCAGATCGCAGGACCCTTGGAACCGAAGGCAAAGATTCATGCATCCAGTTGATGTTATCAATATTTAATGGTTCATGATGTTTCATTAGAATAATTATTGACAATGAATGAAGGAATAGTTTATTGTCATAAGACCAGTGATGGTGAAAATTTTTGCTATCACTGTCATACTTATACTCACATCTTGCTCGATGGCCCTGATTGCTGGCACGATCTGGTTTACCAGCAGCGCCAGATACCTCTCGCCATTGAGGTTTCCCTCAATGAAATATGGCCCTATCAGCTGGTCCCCTACCATCCCAAGCCACACATTTACTTTAAGCGGATATTGAGTGCCTGACTCAATTATCGCATGTGGATTTTCTCTAGCCCAAAATCTAGTGTTTTGCCTGTTTGGTGCCCCTGCCAACTGGATCGTGCACTCATCTGTAAAACAGATACGATCCAGTAGTGCCTCATCCGCATTGATATGTTCCATCATCAGCTCGGAGAACTCCATCCGCTGCAGATGATCTCGTTCGAGGAGTTCTTGGTGCTCCTGGAATTTATAGGGCCTGAAGTTTTGGGCCTTCAGGACCCTCCAAACGGTCATTTTCACTAAGCCCAATTCTTGAGCGATTTTTCGGCACGACGTATTCATGCCTTCCTCGACCGCCAGGCAAATGTCCAAAATTGTATCCTCGCTCAACCGTTTCCGGGGATATTGGAGTTTTTTCAGCGACGGGTCAATGACGCCCGTCTGCATGAATTTGTCGACTGTATTTTGGATGGTCGTCTTTGATGGTATAGGCCGATCTGCGTGCTCGGCGGCGAAATTATCGCGAATACGCCTATAACTGACGCCGGCTACAAACGCCACTATCCACTCGATTCTCTCCGCGACCGAGTTAATGATATTGGGCATATCGGAAAGTTTATAACTTATTATAAATAGATATAACTAAAAAACCGACGGGTTCTCCCAGCACACACACACCCCACAAAAAAGTTTATCTAACTTAAGGTACACTTATGCTATAATACAAACTGCCTCAACTGCACTAAAAAGTGTTCCTTTAAAATCTACGATAAACGATAATGCCTAAAAAATAACTTAATCGCACTTCAAGTGTCCTTAATCCTCAAAAATACTTGACTGCACGTAAGTGTCTCGTCTAAAAAATTCTCACACCTCAACCTAAGTTCTCTAATTGTCAAATAAACTCTCCAATTCTCACCAAAAATCCTCTTAATCACTGTTTCTTATCAAACCACCTCACAAACTCGGAAAAACCTCAAAATCGCCAAAAATACTTAAAAATCGTCACTGAACCACCACCATCTACTAGGCACAATCTCCTGAATAAAGTAGAATTGAAAATTTGCACGAGGTGATAGGAAAAGGGGAGGTGGAACCAATCAGGTTTGAATTCCATTTCGCGCGTTCGGTGGGATAACGCAGAGTTGCGTTCACAAACCCCACCCGAGTGTACCCGCGGCATCTCGACGTATTCAGATATCCTACCGCGAAATCACCCGGTTGCACTTGGGTAGAGTTTGAGAGCGCAACCAGGGCCGAATTCGGACGTTTTGAGATCGATTGGACTGTTCGACCGAAGCGCGAAGTTATCAACTGGATCGAGGGTATCGAGCATCATTGAAACAACCGCGGAAAAAACCTAGGACGATTTCTGATCCCAAAGTTGCATTCGGATTTCCTGACGAAATCATGTGGACGTAGAAGCTTTGGGCGATAAGGATTCGCATACCGCGGAGTGACTGACAAAAAAGTCATACTATAATTTGTTAAGAAACTAACCTGTGTTCAAAGAGGTCTACAATACTTAATTCTTTCCGACTTATAAAATCAAAATTTTATGGGACTCTAGCCTTACGAAATGGAGCTGAAGAGTCCGTTCATAGCTCTTGAACTTACATAATACGATCAACTTAGTCATCAGACAATTTTCAGTTAATAGTAGTAATCTTGAAGAGAGCCACATGATGATTTTGTTTGTAAAGTCAGTAGAGCACGAGCTTCCACAGTTGAGCGTCACACTGATAGAATACTGGAGATGTTAAATTTGAAATCACATAATATCATTGTTTTGAAGCAACGACTATGGAGATGGCAATGATGCACACCAGAAATTCTGGCGTACATTGTCAAAGTGGGGGAAATGTCACGGCACATTGTTTTATCATGGTCTTCTACCAACTGCAAGGTCTACTTTTACACATTGGAATCTTTTAACGAATAAGTACTGAAGGACAAGAAACTGCTAATCTGTCATTAACTTTAGAAGGAGCCTCTCCGCACCTGAAATAAACTGCTACGCTAAAATCCTCAACCGCCAATCCCAAGTTGACTTGTGGAATTCTCCCAAATTGGATCCCACACTGGTACTTGGACTCTACAGAACTCTGCTGCTCATCTTTGACAAACTTTGGTACAATATCTCACAACTTGAAATCTTTGAAAGAACTTCAGGTACGAAAACTTAAACTGCTTCTTTCACTCAAATATTGTAACGATACTCTCCGTCTTTAAAATCACCAAACTGCTTCTCTAGAATCCTCAACCGCCAATCCCAAGTTGACTTGTGGAATTCTCCCAAATTGGATCCCACACTGGTACTTGGACTCTACAGAACTCTGCTGCTCATCTTTGACAAACTTTGGTACAATATCTCACAACTTGAAATCTTTGAAAGAACTTCAGGTACGAAAACTTAAACTGCTTCTTTCACTCAAATATTGTAACGATACTTTCCGTCTTTAAAATCACCAAACTGCTACTCTAGAATCCTCAACCGCCAATCCCAAGTTGACTTGTGGAATTCTCGCAAATTGGATCCCACACTGGTACTTTGACTCTACAGAACTCTGTTGCTCATCTTTGACAAACTTTGGAATGATATCCTGCAACTCGAAATCTTTGAAAGAACTTCAGGTACAAAAACTTGAACTGCTTCTTTCACTCAAAGATTGTGAAGATACTCTCTGTCTTTGAAATAATGAAACTGCTACTCTGAAATCCTCAATGGCCAATCCCAATAAATTTTCAGAATATTATCTTTTGAAAAACCAAAAAAAAGAAACTGAGAATAGCGCAACCTCAACTGTTCTGAAAATATGAGGACTCCGAAAATATTACATCAGACTCGGGAATTTCAAACTGGAAGAAACTCTCGAAAATTGGGCTTTAAAGATCTTGTCACGATTCTTCAAAGTATAGAAACAATACAAAGCTTCGAAAGCCTCAATTGCAATCTTTCAGAAAGCTTATAAGGAATTTTCTCTAAGTTGTGGATCGAAAAGTCGCGGCTGCTTTGTGTATTCGAGTATTGAATTCCGTCTAATTCTAGTGAAGCACCTTTGGGTCTGGAAATCAGAACTGCTCAGACTGCGGCTGCCGTGAACTCTGCATTTGAAACTTCTTAATAGTTTGGAAATTGATCAGGTGATGTTCAAAGTAAATTACCTCATATTCTTCACCTTAAGTGTAATTATGATGTATTTGTTTTCCAGATTGGCTGCTCCGACTATTTTGTTGTCAATCTTGACATATTTCAAGAACGATTGCAATTGACTCCGAGACTAGAACGTGATTGCCGCTCCGAAGAACTCAAACGCTCACCATCGACCAACATCCCTCACCAAAACTGAATCACGACGTCATTTGCGTCTTGCAAATTCAAAAGGTCTCTCTCCGTATTTGTCAAACCTTGTTCACTGGTTCGAAAAGCTGTCATCCAATGTTCAGAAAAACATTCATCTTTGAACAGCAAATTATTTTGCAGCGGTATGAATAATATTTATTTAATGTTCTTGTAAATATTTTTTTACGAGTTATCGCGTCAAAAGATACAATTTTTAAAACAACAATTATTCCGTAATTTCTTCAGGTTTGTTACATGAATACCGTTTTCGGTTTGGATTTGGTCATCTTCCAGGTAACTCCTTGTCAGACCCGTTGCCAAGTTTCGAAAAGTCATCAGAATCACTGGTTCTTGGCGGCGTACTGCATTAATGTTCATCTTCATAAATGCGATGCGAGGGAAGTAGCAGTGGTTCCATCGACGATTATTTTCATGCATTTTTGACAATCTGTATTATTTTGTTTCAGATATTGAAATCAGGTCACCAAGTTGAAACATACAGTGAAATGTTGTGGTTTTTTATAACGCCATCATTGATTGATCATTTGTATGAGTCTTCAAATTCAACAAAGTCGGAGTTGCATCATATTTTCGTTACCAGTGCTGGTAGTTCATTGAAATTACCAGACTTGTTTATTTATTAAAAATTGATGAGAGTTATTGATTTATTGAAATTCATGATCACACAATAAAACGGATCTTTGGTACCCTGTTCAGATATTCTTGTTATTTATACTGATTGATATACTCCGCTTTCTTGTCGCGCTTTTACGTGGATGGAAATGAAAATAATACCTGTTAGAATCCGTATCATCCTGATGCAAACTCATCTTCACCCGAATTTTAGTAGAATAATTTTTAACACTTACCTGCTCCGATTTCCTTGATGGTATTCTCCACGGTACGCTTCGAGGTTTTTTTCGCGCAAATCACATTTTACAGTGTATCGAATTATCAATTACGAATTTTTGGACCAGCGTCGAATTATTTCCGCATTTAAATAGTTCTAGTGGTTCGAAATTGTTAATAATTTCGAATTGACCTTTTCGATGAAATCCAACGATTGCGACGCTCCGATTATCTGTTTCGTGGCTTGAAGAGCGAATGCAAATGCTCCGCGAGGGGGCAGCAGCTACCTGAGGGGCCCTCGCCGAGCACCAAATTTTTAGATTTTTGGCATGCCCCTGACCGCTGACGTCAGCGGAGGTCCACGCACGTAAATATTTTGCGTATTGAGTAGGTGCAAGAACAGTTGCCGCTAGTCGGGAGGATGGAGTGGCCAGTTTCCAATGTTACTCTCGGTATGCGTCAAACATCTTACAACAATAGTGTACCAAGGAAACCATAATTAATACTGCAATATTCTTCAACAACATACAAAAAGTTATGAAATCCCCCCAAAAGGCACCTACGGTGCAAAAAAGTTCGCCAAGTACATTAAATGTTTGAAAAAATCATTAATAAGAAGAAAAAAAGGATCCAAATCAATTATTGTGCCAACTGCCAAGTACATGTGACTTTGCATTCTGTAAAAATATAGAATTAGAGAGTAAATCAATCAGAATCAATTCAAAGAATCAAAAAAAAAAAAAAACAAAGAAATGAATTAAATGCAATTTAAAAAAAATATCAAAAAACCAAATTGGAGGTAGTGGGACTTGGCGGGCTTTTTCGGAAAAAAAATCCAGAATTTTTGTATGGCAATATAACATTAGCTCGCCAAGAACCACGTACTCCAATTTGGTTTTTTGATTTTTTTTTTAAATTGCATTTAATTTATTCTTTTTTTTTTTTTTTGATTCTTTGAATTGATTCTCATTGATTTACTTTCTAATTCTATATTTTTACGGAATGCAAAGTTACATGTACTTGGCAGTTGTCACAATAATTGATTTGGATCCTTTTTTTTCTTATTATTAATAATTTTTTCAAACATTTAATGTACACTTGGCGTGATCATAAGTGGCGTAGTTAGACACTACGCGATGAGCTGTTGGTTGGCGTAAAATATCCCTAGTCTAGGCAGCAAACGGGGGTTTGATTTTTCGCAAATATCTCGAGAACTAATTGAGATTTTCGAAATTTTAAAAAAGATTCGAAAAGAGGAGGAAATTTCCTCAAAGAAATCTCGACTCCCGGAACTAGACGACCATTATTTATAATCTTTCTAGAAGCGTGAAAATACGGCCGAAAACAGCTAGTCTGGCTTGCGCGCGTCACGCAATGAAACGGCCCACGAGCCAGACTAGCTGTTTTCGGCCGTATTTTCACGCTTCTAGAAAGATTATAAATAATGGTCGTCTAGTTCCGGGAGTCGAGATTTTTTTGAGGAAATTTCCTCCTCTTTTCGAATCTTTTTTAAAATTTCGAAAATCTCAATCAGTTCTTGAGATATTTGCGAAAAATCAAACCCCCGTTTGCTGCCTAGACTAGGGATATTTTACGCCAACCTAAAGCCCATCGCGTAGTGTCTAACTACGCCACTTATAATCACGCCAAGTGTACTTGGCGAACTTTTCTGCACCGTAGGTGCCTTTTGGGGGGTTAGCATATACGCCGATGCTTTACGCTGAAAATGGTGCCCCGATTCACGTTACGGTGAAGACAATTAAACGGAAAGTGTGAAATTCGTGTAAAAATCAGCTGGCTCAGCGTTTGTTTACGTAATTATGTAATTCTATATCACCAACAAGTACAACATTTATCATCAGCTAATGACAACGATACACAAGTGTGACATGCGCATTTAAGTGGAGTGTTTTGTCCCAGATTTATTGCTATACGTGATAAGTATCATAATAATTGATCTATGTGATGTAACAGTGATCGCAATGTGTGGTAATGGATGGGTATTCGAAATAAAAGACACTATCGATATTGGTTTCAGTTCTGGCTTTGCATTGTAACAGCTGTTCTTGTAGTCACCTCAAGGTTACGGGAAGTCACAAGTATAATACGTATTAATTACTGGATTAACTGTAATCTCAATATTTCCGTTCAAGAAACGTCCTTAGAATCACTGTCATCTGATGGTGAAAAAAAATCTTGTTATGATCAAAAATACACGTCGAGCAAATCAAAGAGAAAGAAAAAAAAAAACATCACTTACGTTCATTTACCAAATCCAAGTTCGTACCACCAAATAGGAGATCCAATATCTATCGAAGGACGTCCCTATCTTCACACCAACATACCATGGGTGAGTCACCTTTGGAAGGTGGACATTTATTTTCTAGTAGGAAGTCAGATGTTTACTCTATTTTTCCAGCGCTGAATATGAAAATTCAATATTATCAAAAACATCACCACATCTTCACTGCGTAAAATTGACAGTACCGTCACAATCATGATTGACTTGAAATATAGAAGAGACTGTCAACATCTGTGTTATGGTCTCTACTTTTGAACCTGTCTGAAGCCTATTTTTGCTGTCTCATCTCAACTGAAAGGGTCTCAACACCCTTCAATTACTCAAAATGGATCCTCAGGATTCATCAGTGGGTCATGAGCCCCCACATTCAGTATGTGAAAAACAGAGAGTGGATTTTCGAATCACACGATGGTCCGTCGGATTTGATCGGCAACCATTGAGACTCGACTCCGAAAAATTGGTCTGCCACTGAGAATTTAAGTTCACCGATCTGTCCAGAGAGTAATGTGGCCTAGAGGTGGATTATCAGTCATAAAAGAATAACAATGAGAAGGCGACCTCTGTCAGCAGGGTCAAATGAAATACACCGAATGATTAACATCGTTCCAGTTGCATTCCTTGTGCAAAAATATCCATTAGACGCGGCGATGTCTTCCCGACGAAGAAGAGTACCTTTTCATTTACAAGATATTTTACAACGAGCATCATCTTATTATTTGATTAAACTGCAAAAGTTTGGTGCCAGCAAACCGGAAGCGCAAGCGAAAAAAATTAGCTCCTGTCCCTGAAGCGCCCATGTTGAGACTTAATGTTTAAGTTCCCACTCAATGACTCAGTTTCGATGCTTCGGCTGATCGACTGCTCATTAACTAAAGAAGTTTGTATGGACAGTTAACCTTGGACTGCCGCGAATTGAGCAAAAAAAAAACCCACCGGGATAGAGTTAGCTACACAGTTTGCATTGATATATCATTTCCTCATGCTCATTCCGCCACTGCAAAGCAGACTCAAAGTCTAGCGACAGTTGATTCGAGTTGCTTCGAGTCCTGTAATTTCCAGTAACAATTGGATTTAAGGAATAGTCCTAAAAACAAATGAAGAAAGAAAAGAAGAAGGTTGAAGCAATGATCACAAGGGTCCATACTTTTCCATCATCAGTTTCATAGTTTTTTTTTTATCAAAGATGTATTACTGTCATTGAATGTTTTCCTATCTTACAATGTTGTGTGAAGACTTTTCTTTGTGCAACTCCTCCGTCGACTCATCTCTGAAGCCACCATAGGTGGAAACGGCTGCACAGCCTACGTCGTAATGTCGTTTCACTGTCAGTAATTTGCCAGCTCATTTGGGAATAGCAAATCTAATGCAAGATCCGTTGACCGTTGATTAGAGATCAAGCCCTGTAATAATAATAATAACAACAACAATAACAATAATAATCATAATATACTAATAATTATAAATTTATAATGTAGCTCACCCTAAACAAAAAGTGGAGAGAAATGGAACAGAGCCCGACACAACCAAGAACAATAGGAAACAATGTTGTCAAAGAAACGATTCTCTTACCTTATTTTTAAACAACTTTTTGACAGAGGGTTTGATAACCATCCTCATTTCATTGTTCGCACTGGTTACGGAATTTTTTTAATTTTCCGAAAGCGTTCAATGTAGATGATAGCGTTGACAAACAAAGCGAAGCACGGTTGTATGAAACGATATTGTTTGAAATCAGCACTGTGCACTGGGCGGAAATTCCCTAGTCCCCGACCAATGGCAAGTGGTTCATCGCAGGACCAGTTGGGTATTTGATCCTGCTCTATCGGACTTCAATATCATGGCACACTCTCGATGACAGATCTAATTTCGTAGCTGAGGTTGTAGAGTGCACTTTCAGATTACGTTATTTTGCTAAGAATTCCATAATAATTAGTATAACCCACACGCTAATAATTGTGTCAAGTGCCTCTGCATTAGTGAGGGATTAGCTAGGCTAGGTTGCGTGGGTGTTTATTAGTAATTAGGTGTATCAGAATAGATAGGTTAGTTAGGTTAGGACGTCCTCTATCTCTAGAAATCTCACGATTTCGACTCCAGAAATCTCACGATTTCGACCCCAGAAATCTCACGATTTCGATCTCTAGAAATCTCAACCTGTATCACCTACCGTCAAGCACGTGCGAATTTTGCACAGTGGCACGCACGGAGCGCAACACTGGGTTTGTAGTTACTACGATACAAAATCGATATTCATATACGATTCTTTGAATTCAAAGGTGCTCCACAAGGACCATGAAACTTACTTAAGGGCGTTGTTTCCCTTCTATAACTTCTCCCAGAATCCTGTACAATTCCCTACAGTTCAGCGGCAACCCAATGGTTCTGACTGCGGAGTATTTGCGATTGCTTTTGCTATTTCGCTCATTAATGGGAAAAAGCCTGATCAGGTAACGTACCATACAAGCCTTATGCGGACACATTCGTTGAAATTATTCAAAAATAATGCAATCCAACAGTTTCCATGCGTGGACAGAATAAATAGCACTTCTGCAGTGAAGGGAATCTCTCCTTCCAAGCCTCAACTGCCACGTGAAATCAATCGCATGACAAATGAGGTGAGGCAAAATAAAAATCTGCGCGAAAATTCGCAAAATGGCGCAGAAAAAGGACGTGCTGAAGTTTCAAAACAATCAGCAAAAGAAGCCAACAAACGGACTGAATCGGTATTGGTAATTGGTCTTCCCGTTTGTGATCGTGATGTCAATCAGGTAGTTAATGATAAGACTTGTCTCGCAACACAAGTTTCTTCTATTAATAAAAATAGAGAGAAGATATCTCTTGAAAATCGAAAGAGCGGGTTTCGCTCTATACCGCATTTAGATGCTACATCTAAAAACATAATAACATCAGGTGGGTGGTTGACTGACCTGCACATGGATCATTTTAGTCATATCGTCAAAAAATGTTCGTCATATTTACCCCAAGAAACGTGGCGAGTTCAAATGCCGGATACAATCAAGCCGGTTTCATCGAATGAAAAGCATGTGCAAATATTGCATAGCGGTAATACAGGATCAGACGGGCACTGGGTATGCAGTTATTTCGACGGTAAATCACTCCACATATATGATTCGTTAAACAGGAAGATTCTTCATGAGCACCATGAGACATACTTGAAAAAATTGTTTCCCTTCTATCAGTTTCAAAGCAAACGTATCAAATTCCCTCAGGTCCAAAAGCAACCTAACGGATCCGACTGTGGAGTCTTTGCTATTGCATTCGCAATATCGCTCATTAATGGTCATAACCCAACGAAAGAAAAGTACGATATTCCTCTGATGCGAACACATTTGCTAAGAATGTTCGAAAGCAATGTCATAGAAAACTTTCCACGTATTAGCGTGAAAAAGCAATTTGCGTCGAAAAATACTGGTTCTTCTGAGAAACGTCAGGCACCTAGCGAATATGTTGGGGAACAATCTTCGGAACCTAATAAAAAGAGAACCATGTTAAGCGAGGCTGCACGAACAATGCCCTGTCGACCACGCGAGGATGTAAGTAATAATAATGATATTACTGATAATAACACTGGTAATGATAACAATAATAATATCAATAATATTAATGATGATGACGACAAGTTACGGCTATCAATTCAGAAAAATATAATACCCGCAGACAAGCCACTAGCGGTACTACACGAAAGTAATAGATTTGGAAATGTATTGTCGGTCGTGGATGATGGGTCTCATGATCGTCATGAACAAATCCTCCTTCATGAACGTGTGTCAGACGTTGAAAAACGTCGAGAACGAAATAGAAGATGTTATCATTTGAATAATGAAAAGCAGCGGGCTCGGAAGCGAGAACTTGATGTCTTAAATAACGAAAAGCGACGAGCTCGAAAGCGACAACTTTACCTTTTGGATATGGAAAGACAGCGGGCTCGAAAGCGAAAACTTTACGACAATGATTATCAGCGTACTCAAAAACGCGGACGTTATTCGTCCATAGCGGTGAGGCAATCGAGAGAAAAATATGTAGCCAAGATTTTGTCAAAAATGAGTAATGAACGATGCCAAACTGAGAATAGATTGAAAGCGGAATCTATCGTAAGCTGGTGTCTTCATGAGCGGGAATGTAACGTCATTACGTTAAAAAAGAAATTACAGACTGTTAAGAAGCAGGCGCAAATCTTTTCAACAAAGGCTACTCAATGTCCCGATCGCAGTATTGAGGATAAAATAGATGCTCTATGCGGTTCATCAAAACATATTGCTTCCGGTGAACCCTATTTTGCAGAAGCTGCATATACGTATGTTTAATTATCAGATCCAATTATAATTAATCGAACGGGGCAAGCAGTGAACATTTTGCCATTGGATGATACAAAGAGAAAAGTAAAAAGCCTGAATAAAAGTTGGCTTTGCGGTAATGCGTATAAAACCGAAGATATTCATCGACTGAATAAGTATGTTGGCTTTCTGCAAATTATATCAACGTGAACGTTGAAAAATTTTCATAAATTCATTACGCGATTGGATTGTACTGTGAAACATACAGACGTTAAGCTAGGTCATTCACAAGTATGTTACATGGATGACGCCATCTGCAAATCAATTTTCTTAACCGTCCAGGTATTAGCACCACATTTCCCATCGGTGCGGTACATACAGCGGTTAGTATGCAAATCAATGAACTGTTTTGAGAAAACACTTTCTATAGACAAAGCTCTAAATGACGGCGACCTAGAGAAACTGGAAGAAATCTCGGAACCTACCCGACACAAAGCTGATACTATTGCAAGTAATGTTGCACAAGAATTGGATCTCAACGAAGAAAATATAATATCCAAGTATCCGATTGCGTTTAAAACGTTAACAAAGCGATCTATGGAAACTCCGCGGTACGTATGTGTATCCTGCGAAAAACTTTGTTTCCAAAGAGAAGTCACGAACGTCCAGAAATTCAGGAAGCCTATGACTGGTACATTATGGACAGATTTGATGCGACACGTCGCAGCCCAAGGTAGCGATTGCGATTATGTTTGCAATTATTGTCTGCCAAAGCTTCGTCAAGACATTATGCCACCGAAATGCATATTGAATAAACTCGCTACCGAGTCGATACCCAAAGTTATATCGTGCTTGAATGATTACGAGCGAATTTTGATCCAAAGAGCTAAGGCATTCCAAACTATTCAAAGAATGGGCACCGTTGCGAACAAAAATGTACCTCACAGAGAGATGGTGCAAAAAGTTAAGGGCAGAACATTTCATTTGCCCCTGCCCCTTGAAGAAACTTTGAAAAAATTTTGCCGTCAAACGGATCCAATTAATCTCGACCACAAATTTTACATCCTGGTTCGTGGTATCCCAACCAAATCATAATTGGTTTGGGAACAACTAGTCGATATGAATAAAGTCTGGGAAGCGTTAGTCTGGCTCAAAACAAATAATCCCCAGTATTCGAAGATCGAGCTGCCAGCATCAGCCGATCTTCTGCTGGCTCACATAAAAGACGTAGAATTCCAAATACAAGAAAATCGCGGTACAGAAACAGTTTCTGATCACGAAGACGATCCTTTAGTCGAACGAAACGAGATTCACGATGAAATAGAAGCTGACGAGCGTACAGCATTACTCACTCAGGCTTCGGCATCTGATGCGCTGTACGAACAGTTTACTATATATCCGATCTACGAAAAAAAAGAAAACGAAACGGCGACCAGCCTCTATCAAATGTTGAAAATTCACGACGTGCCATTAGATAACCGTGAAAAAACACTAGATTTGCAATGTTTTCCGCACTTATATCCTTACGGTTGTAACGGACAACATGAAGATAGACCCAAACGTCTTACTCATTTTGAATTTATCAAATCGAGACTTATGTCAAAGCATCCACAATTCAGAACCGATCAACAATACCTTTTCTATCTATTGAACGATGCTAACAACAGACAATTAAGCGGTGGTATTCATCACAAATTAAATATCATTAATCCAAAGCAGCGATTTACCGCAGCAAGTTATTTGAGTGAGCTTTCCAAGAAAGAGTTGGAAGGAAATTTGAATTCTATATTTGCAAGACTGCGTAATACCGAGCAATTTTGGAGGCGGCCAAGAAACGACGTATCCTGCATGATACATAATTACGGACCGGCGACATGGTTCCTCACATTAAGTCCAAGCGAATGGTTGTGGTCGGATATGACAGAATATTTACGCGAAGTCGGTGGCTCTTCCGCCGCAAAGATGTCACCTAGTCAGTTGGTGGTCTCTGATCCAGTGTCCGCATCCAGATTTATCGAAAATGAGTTCAAGGCTATGTTCGATTTCATATGTTCTCCAGATAATCCCATTGGGGAAGTAACGCATTTCTTCTGGAGGCGAGAATACCAAGGTAGAGGAACGCAGCATTTTCATTTAATGATCTGGATCAAAGACGCTCCGATTCTTGGAACGTCTTCCAATTAAGAAGTAGCAAGCTTCATTCTTGAATATGCTACTTGCAGAATGCCATCAAAAGATGTTTCACCAAACCTCTATCGTCGTGTTAACACACATCAACGGCATACACATAATTCCTATTGTTTGCGAAGTGAAGCAAACAAAAATGGCAAATTTGCAAAAGTGTGTCGTTTCGGGTTTTCTCGACCAATCACGAATAATTTCGTTATGCGAGAAGTGGCCATTTCGATTGCTGGTAGACGGACGCTAAAGTCTAGAAGCAGATTGTACGACTTGCCCCGCTCCGAAAAGGAAGCCTATATTAACGACTACAACCCGGCAATTCTTACGGCCTGGGAAGGGAACATGGACATTCAGTTCATCGGAGAAAAATCTACACTCCTGAATCGGTATGTCACTAAATACGTTGCTAAGCCTGAAAAAAGCAACTCAGACACGACTTTCGAAGACATAAATTCTACGAAATCTCTGTGTAGTCGTCTATGGAATTTTGGTTTGCGCATGTTGAATCATAGAGAATGTGGAGCTCTTGAAGCCGCAGATACTCTATTCGGAATCGCTTTGTATGGCACAGATCCGGAAACTACCATCAGGTGGGTTGACGTGAACATAATCAGAAATAGGAAAGTAAAATCTCGTAAGGTAATCGAAGCCTTGGAGGCCGATTCCACTGAAATATTTTGTGATTCGTTAGTCGATACGCATTATCCCGCACGACCAGAGGAATTGGATGCTACCAACCTTTACGATTTCGTACAATGGTACGACATAACTAAGGTCGAGCCCACAGGTCAAGATGTAGAATATTATACGATGGGCAAGTCGCTGTACCTAAAGAAGCGTAAGCGTCTATGCCTCATAAATCACTACAAAAATAACGTGAATATTCAACCCGAACGTTATTTCTACGCCTTGCTGCTACTCTTTCAACCATGGAGAGATGTAGATGAACTCCGCAACGGGTGCGATACTTATGCCGAGTCATTCCAATCAATGCAAGCAGAACTTGCACAAGCACTGGAATATCACGAACGCATAACCGAAGTACAAAAAGGTATGGAATATGCGAAGGAAATGATTGAAAAACAAATCGCAGATAATGCTAAAGACAATGATAACTCACAAAATAGCGATACTGTACCACTCGGCTGCGTACCTGTCGAGGCTGAAGGTGCGATGAAAGAATTCAAAGACGCTGCTGAGAAAGTCGAAACCATAGACGTTTCAGACATGATAAGCAGACTAAACATGGATCAGAAACGAGTTTTAGATCAGGTTATCAAAGCGGTGAGTTCTAATCAAATTCTACGACTTGACGTCAGTGGAGAGGGAGGAACTGGTGAGAGCTTTCTCATAAAAACTATCAGATGTTGGATTAAGCAGCATGCTAATAAAGATACTGCAATAACCGCCCTAACCGGAATAGCAGCATTCAATGTTGACGGCTTGACTGTTCATAGGCTCTTTCAATTGCCAGTTGAACACGGCCGCACTCCGAAATACAAACAGCTGTCAGACGCGGTCCTTAAAACCATACGGGACCGATTGAGAAACGTTGGCCTGATAGTGATAGACGAAGTTTCGATGATTTCGAACGTAACGTTCATGTACACATACCTTAATCATAACTGACATAGTTAGACACTACGCGACGAGCTGTAGGTTGGCGTAAAATATCCCTAGTTTAGGCAGCAAACGGGGGCTTGATTTTTCGCAAATATCTCGAGAACTGATTGAGATTTTCGAAATTTTAAAAAAGATTCGAAAAGAGGAGGAAATGTCCTCAAAAAAGTCTCGACTCCCGGAACTAGAGGACCATTATTTATAATCTTTCTAGAAGCGTGAAAATGCGGCCGAAAACAGCTAGTCTGACACGTGGGCCGTTTCATTGCATGACGCGCGCAAGCTAGACTAGCCGTTTTCGGCCGTGTTTTCACGCTTCTAGAAAGATTATAAATAATGGTCCTCTAGTTCCGGGAGTCGAGACTTTTTTGAGGACATTTCCTCCTCTTTTCGAATCTTTTTTAAAATTTCGAAAATCTCAATCAGTTCTCGAGATATTTGCGAAAACTCAAGCCCCCGTTTGCTGCCTAAACTAGGGATATTTTACGCCAACCTACAGCTCGTCGCGTAGTGTCTAACTATGTCAGTTATGATCTCGCCAAGTGTACATACATCTTCGATTAGTCGAAATATTCAATACCGCAGACTGTGAAGATGGTTGGTTTGGTGATAAGCATATTCTTCTTTTCGGCGATTTGCTACAACTTCCACCTGTTCACGAGGGACCCTCGTTCACAAAATTATCGAACACCGACGTCGAAAAACTCATAGGCGGAATGGGCAGTGTGGATCTGTGGTGTAATTTATTTACATACGATGAACTAACGATCAATATGAGACGAAAGAATGATCAAACGTATCGCGAGATACCCTCAAGAATGCGCCTTGGAATCGTCACTGATTCGGACACGAAAACGTTGTAATCGAAAAAAATTACATTCAAAGCAACTGAGTTCAGAGACAGAATACGGGAACTTTGCAATTATATAAATAATTCACCCATCGACACAGTCTGTTTACTTCCTACGTGTCGCATGTGTGATGTTCTCAATGAAGCCATGTTGAGCGAAATTCAGACTGACGAGATACAATTATTGGCTCATGATACGGTTGATTGTCCACCGTACTTCGAAAAAAAAGTCCAGAAAATGTTGAACACGGATGACGAAGACAGTTCTGGAACTGCAGGTCTTGCAAGAACGATTATTGTCAAAATTGGTTCAAAAATAATGATTAGACGGAACATTGATGTTACGTTAGGCCTTGTGAACGGCACTATTGGTACTATAACGGCAATATCCCGAGCTGCTGATACCGGCGACGTAGAAACAGTGCAGATTGTCTTAGCTACAGGCATCGTACATGTTTTGGAGCGCGTTGATGTAAAATTTGAGGTAATGGAAGGCGCCTTTGTTATCCGAAGACAATTCCCTATTTGCCCCAGTTACGGTATTACAATTCATTTGTTTCGCCCTATTATTTTGCCCTAATGAATCTCTAGTTTGGAACTGGAACTCGTAACAGGCGGTCCATTATCATCAATATTATTAAATAAAACTACATCCTTCCGAAAATCGCGCGCAAAAAAAAAAAATTTCCCGAAAATGGAGGTAGTGAGACTTGGCGGGCTTTATCGGTAGAAAAAAATCCAGAATGTAATACTCAAAAGGCAATATAACATTAGCCCGCCAAGAAACACGTACTCCATTTTCAAAAAAAATTTGTTTTTTTTTCTAGTTTCGTTTCTTTGTTACGTCCTAATAGGGAAGACGTCTAAAAGGTTCCTCCCGTTCACGGTGCTTCGCGGCACTTGAAGAGTGTGGTGAAGGTTAGGAGAAATGAAATGGATGAATTTTAACCAACTTAAAGTACTTTTATTGAATAATTGATAAAATGAGTTTGAATGGGTTGGAAAAGAATGATTGAATTGTGACGTCCGATCTTGACGGTTTGGAACAGGAGTTGAGAGTTGTTTTTGATTGTCGAGAGTGATTTTTGGGAAAGGTGATTGGGTTGTCTTCCGATCTCGTTGGTTTGCGAGGAGAGTTAGAAGTGAAGTCAGAGGGTAAGGCTCTGGGAAGAAGGACTGTCCAGAAGGTAGGGGAACTGCATCGGACGATGCAGTTTTGTGTGGGAATGAAATAGTAATCTGAGTAGAAGAGACTGGTGTCCAGGTTACTAGGCGGATAAGAAGGTGCCGTAGTCCGGGGTCTGGACGTAACACCCCCCTTGTTAGAGGAGGCATATCGTGCGGATACGAAAGATATGTCGATGTGGTTGAAGGTTGTTTACAATTGGGTTTACATATTGATGCTTATTGACTAATTTACATAATTATTGTGTTTGAGTGGGTGTTTTGTGTGTAGTGTGTGGACCCTCTTTCAATACGGTCTTTATTGGGTCCGGTTACATTTGCTGCATATGTGTATGTGTTCTGGTACTGTGTTCTTATAGTCTAGGTTGGTGTTCCTAGTGTTATAATGCTGTCTTAATCTACACTGCGAATAAAAATTAGCGGGTCACCCTGTTTTCGCTTCGAAAAACGTCCGATTTCGACGCATCATAACTTCTCGAAAATTTGAGGTAGAGAGTTGCAAAAAATGGCATTTTGAAGCTTGAAGCTTCACCTTTCAGATGCTTCCAGTCGATTTGGATTGCGCTTCATTGTTCACCAGTAACACCCTCCTGATTCAACTCATGTCGAAAACGTGAAGTAGACTTCTGACTTTGAGAAAGTGCACGGGGTGCTTTAGTCGTCGGATTTTAATTTTTCTGAAATCATTTTGAAGGTTGCAGTGTCCTCTTCAAAATGCTTTTTTTAAATTTCTTGTACGATTTTTTTTGCATGAGTTATGCGACTCTAAAGCAATTATTGTCCATGAATCTTTGATCGAATACCCTTACCGACCTAGTCATCGTATCGAGGTTTTCCAAAAACGAATTTAAAGCTCAAAACTTCTACTTCACGAAATCTCGTTGCAGTAATCTCTTATTCGGATTTTCGAAGCTCGGTCACCTTTCGAACGCACCCCTTCGCATCTTAATGTTGAAACTTGAACTTTGACCCCTTGTAAGTCGCGTAAAAATGGCGGAATAGGTGGCCCGTGGCACCATGTTCAAGCTTGAAGTGTCCCCTACAAAATCCGTCATGAGGTTTTTTTTTGTTTTTTTTTCTCATAGCGTTATTCAACTCAGAACGCAAGCAGAAGATTGAACCATTACCTCCGGCATTGGCATTACCCAAGGTGTACCGCGTGGAGGTTGCTCGGTAGGATTTACACCTCGTGTGTGAGTGTGCATGTGTTTTACGTGTACCAGAGATCAGGACCCCATGGTTCGTCAATTCCACGGTATTTTTCGACTCCAAACCCTCTCGGTACGTGTGTGAGTATCAGAGTGCGTGTCTGTGTGTGTGTGTGTGTGTGTGTGTGTGTGTGTGTGTGTGTGTGTGTGTGTGTGTGTGTGTGTGTGTGTGTGTGTGTGTGTGTGTGTATGTACAGCGAACAAAGAAATTAGTAGCGAGTGTTGCACCCTCGTTGTCGAATTACTTCTCGACATCTTTGCGTCATGTTGATGCAATTCCTGATTCTGTACTGCGGTATCTGTCGCCAAATTTGGATCAAAGCTCGACTCAGTTCCGCTAGATTCCTGGGTTGTTCCCGGCGTTCTCTTAGTTGCCGTCCAATCATGTCCCAGACCTGCTCGATAGGATTTAAATCAGGACTCATGGCTGGATGGTCGAGGAGAGTGATGTCATTCTCCAAAAAAAATTTTGCGCAATTCTCGCAGTGTGAGGGCGCGCGTTGTCCTGCGCGAATACGATATTCCGTCCGTATTCTAATCGTATCGGCAAAACATGAGGTTCCAGTACTTCGGCGATGTACCGAGCAGCGGTCATTCCTGGTGGTGGAATTATCACCAGATCAGTGCGGGCATGCGTTGAGATCGCACCCCAAACCATAACTGAGCCACCTCCGTAAGCATGGACTGGCACAAAACATTCTTGACGGTACCGTTCTCCTCTTCGTCGCCAAACATGCATGCGTCCGTCATTCCCATATAGCGAAAACCGCGATTCATCGCTAAACCAAACCCTGTTCCATTGTCGTGGACGCCACCGTATGTACCTCCGTGCGTATTCCAATCGAGCGCGACGGTGGTGTGGTAGCAGATGAGGACCTCTCGTTGGTCTACGCGAACGCATTCCGGTATCGCGCAATCTGTTCCGAACGGTGTTAACAGAGATCGGTCCCTGACGATGCTGAAGCATTTCACTTCGGATTTGTTGAGCCGTCACCGTTCGATTGTTGAAAACATTTCTCACTATAGCCCTATCTTCTCTAGGAGTAGTTATTCTTGGTCGCCCTTGACCAGGTCGTCTTCGAAATTCACCGGTTCCATTATGCCGGGCCCAAGCCCTTTGGACGACTGAGAGACTTACGGCCATGTGTCTTGCTACAGCCCGTTGGGAGCGACCTTCTTGAAGAAAAGTAACGAGATGTGCAACCTCGACTTCCGATAAATAACGTACAGGCATTATATCACTGGAAGAAAGAATAATTTGACTGATCTTGTGTACGATTCAACAGCGTGCTTCGCTACTTGCTCACTAACTACGAATGTATTGTCGATTCTCTTTTTTTTTTTTTCATATCAACTGAAGTTGTCTGAATTATTTGAAATAAGTACTGAAATCTGAGTGACAACAATGCTTGCGCTGCGCTGCTTCTAGTACTTATTTATGACATATTCCGAATAATTCAGACAACTTCAGTTGATATGAACTACGAATATATCGGCGATTCTCTTTTTTTTTTCATATCAACTGAAGTTGTCTGAATTATTCGGAATATGTCATAAATAAGTACTAGAAGCAGCGCAGCGCAAGCATTGTTGTCACTCAGATTTCAGTACTTATTTCAAATAATTCAGACAACTTCAGTTGATATGAAAAAAAAAAAAAGAGAATCGACAATACATTCGTAGTTAGTGAGCAAGTAGCGAAGCACGCTGTTGAATCGTACACAAGATCAGTCAAATTATTCTTTCTTCCAGTGATATAATGCCTGTACGTTATTTATCGGAAGTCGAGGTTGCACATCTCGTTACTTTTCTTCAAGAAGGTCGCTCCCAACGGGCTGTAGCAAGACACATGGCCGTAAGTCTCTCAGTCGTCCAAAGGGCTTGGGCCCGGCATAATGGAACCGGTGAATTTCGAAGACGACCTGGTCAAGGGCGACCAAGAATAACTACTCCTAGAGAAGATAGGGCTATAGTGAGAAATGTTTTCAACAATCGAACGGTGACGGCTCAACAAATCCGAAGTGAAATGCTTCAGCATCGTCAGGGACCGATCTCTGTTAACACCGTTCGGAACAGATTGCGCGATACCGGAATGCGTTCGCGTAGACCAACGAGAGGTCCTCATCTGCTACCACACCACCGTCGCGCTCGATTGGAATACGCACGGAGGTACATACGGTGGCGTCCACGACAATGGAACAGGGTTTGGTTTAGCGATGAATCGCGGTTTTCGCTATATGGGAATGACGGACGCATGCATGTTTGGCGACGAAGAGGAGAACGGTACCGTCAAGAATGTTTTGTGCCAGTCCATGCTTACGGAGGTGGCTCAGTTATGGTTTGGGGTGCGATCTCAACGCATGCCCGCACTGATCTGGTGATAATTCCACCACCAGGAATGACCGCTGCTCGGTACATCGCCGAAGTACTGGAACCTCATGTTTTGCCGATACGATTAGAATACGGACGGAATATCGTATTCGCGCAGGACAACGCGCGCCCTCACACTGCGAGAATTGCGCAAAATTTTTTTTGGAGAATGACATCACTCTCCTCGACCATCCAGCCATGAGTCCTGATTTAAATCCTATCGAGCAGGTCTGGGACATGATTGGACGGCAACTAAGAGAACGCCGGGAACAACCCAGGAATCTAGCGGAACTGAGTCGAGCTTTGATCCAAATTTGGCGACAGATACCGCAGTACAGAATCAGGAATTGCATCAACATGACGCAAAGATGTCGAGAAGTAATTCGACAACGAGGGTGCAACACTCGCTACTAATTTCTTTGTTCGCTGTACATACACACACACACACACACACACACACACACACACACACACACACACACACACACACACACACACACACACACACACACACACACAGACACGCACTCTGATACTCACACACGTACCGAGAGGGTTTGGAGTCGAAAAATACCGTGGAATTGACGAACCATGGGGTCCTGATCTCTGGTACACGTAAAACACATGCACACTCACACACGAGGTGTAAATCCTACCGAGCAACCTCCACGCGGTACACCTTGGGTAATGCCAATGCCGGAGGTAATGGTTCAATCTTCTGCTTGCGTTCTGAGTTGAATAACGCTATGAGAAAAAAAAACAAAAAAAAACCTCATGACGGATTTTGTAGGGGACACTTCAAGCTTGAACATGGTGCCACGGGCCACCTATTCCGCCATTTTTACGCGACTTACAAGGGGTCAAAGTTCAAGTTTCAACATTAAGATGCGAAGGGGTGCGTTCGAAAGGTGACCGAGCTTCGAAAATCCGAATAAGAGATTACTGCAACGAGATTTCGTGAAGTAGAAGTTTTGAGCTTCAAATTCGTTTTTGGAAAACCTCGATACGATGACTAGGTCGGTAAGGGTATTCGATCAAAGATTCATGGACAATAATTGCTTTAGAGTCGCATAACTCATGCAAAAAAAATCGTACAAGAAATTTAAAAAAAGCATTTTGAAGAGGACACTGCAACCTTCAAAATGATTTCAGAAAAATTAAAATCCGACGACTAAAGCACCCCGTGCACTTTCTCAAAGTCAGAAGTCTACTTCACGTTTTCGACATGAGTTGAATCAGGAGGGTGTTACTGGTGAACAATGAAGCGCAATCCAAATCGACTGGAAGCATCTGAAAGGTGAAGCTTCAAGCTTCAAAATGCCATTTTTTGCAACTCTCTACCTCAAATTTTCGAGAAGTTATGATGCGTCGAAATCGGACGTTTTTCGAAGCGAAAACAGGGTGACCCGCTAATTTTTATTCGCAGTGTAGTTTGATCCCAAAATTTGACGATTCCCAATAAATGAGAGGTATACATTAGACCATATCCTCTATCCTAAGGTGAATACGTATGACAGTAGTCATTTAATTCGAACTATTCGCAAAGCTGATCGTCGGTTTACATATACCAGGTGAGAGATCGGTTTCTTTCAGGTAACATGGAAGCAAGGGTCGAATTGTTTGGCATCAGTTTGCTTGGTTTGTGATATAGAAACAGAAAATGATACTTCTTTCATTATCGATATGCTTGTGGGTGAAAGAAGAGTGTTAGTTATAATGAATCGGTACAGTAGGTTTGAAATGAAAAGAAAGATAACAGTTTACTCATGAACAACTGCTAGGCAGATGGCCAGGTTTCAGTTGGCTGTAGCTTTCACCGATAAATAGGATCAGAGAGGAGCTCTTGGTTCATATTATGCCAGGAAGAAAACTAAATTCTTGCAGGAAACATAAAAAGACATGCCGAGCACTCCAACTTCAGTTTATTCAATAAATAATGACAAAAGATTCGTTACAAAACAGCTTGATCAAGGTCAAGCTTCTGGTACACCTTTGGTTAATGGTTATATGGTTGGCTCGCAGTTATAGTATTTCTGCCCGTCAATACTCCTTCTTACTCGATAACAGATACCACCAATCGCAGCAGACGAACCAAAGGTCTCACGTATTGATCTAAATGACAAATAGTGAAATATACATAACATATTTGAGAAACATAATTATAGCTATATTAATGTACTCTGTACACTCATACAGACCACTCAGGTGAGACTGAGAACTCACCGAGAGACTTTTAAACTCATGGGTAGCATCAGAATACATAGCCATAGAGTCTACATAATTCTTGACGTTGGTCCTTTGATCCAAACGAAAATGATACTTTGATCTCATCTTCGCTGAAACTTTCTTTCGTTGTTCAATGACTTCGTGTTCACCGGTTGGCTCGCACTTAAAGTATTTCTGCCCGACGATACTCCTTCTTGCTCGATAACGAATACCACCAATTGCAGCAGATGAACCAAAGGTCTCACGTATTGATCTAAATGACAGATATCGGAATATGCATGACATATTTGAGAAATATAATTATAGCTATATTAATGTACTCCGTACAAGAACTCACCGAGAGAGACTTTTGAACTTATTGGTAGCGTTAGGATACATTATAGCGATAGAGTACATTATTCCTGACGCAGGATCTTTGAACCAAAGGACCTTGTAGTAACTGCAAGGAAGATGATACTCCAAACTCATCTTTGCTGAAACTTTCTTCTGTCGACTCAATCAGTGACCTCTCGAAGTAAGCACCAGTCATTGCACCAATAGGTAACGCATCATTCCTGAAAAATAATAGTACAATATGGAAATCATAATCTTTATAAAACTTAACTTACAGGATAGTGAAATGTGCTAAAATATACTTACATAATAACAGCAGATACGCAGCCTTCTTCTTTTTATCGTCTCTACGACCGAACTTGTTCTGTTTTCTTCCCTATTGGAGTGCACTTTCCAAACACGAATGCTTATAAACATTAGCCGTACGGCATCTGATAGTAAACACTGCATTCCGAATTTTTCTAAAATCCAAGTGCTGCGATAATATCGGAATGTCGACGCAGTGGTGCTACCGCAACAAATGAAGGCCGAGTTGTACTTTGGATTGACATTTCTCAGCCACCACGAAAATTTTACGTGCGTGAGCATCGCAAGCCCGCATCCACGAGTCCTTTCTGTATATGGCACGGAGCGCAGTGTTCTCCGATTATTATTTTGCCGTAATGGATCTTTAGTTTGAAGCTGAAAGTCGCAAGAGGCGGTCCATTATCAATGTTATAAAAACTGCCTCCGTCTGAAAATCGCGTCCGAAAAACATGATAAAATCGATCCGTAAATTGTTGATACAATAAGACGTGCATGACTTCAGGTATTACCGTAGCAATCTGTATGTAAAGGTCTCCTACCTTCCCCCATGCAACAGTGCCACTAGATGCAGTGCTCCTCCTTTCTCAGCTTGGAACCGGCAATAGCGGGGTTACTGAAGTGCAGGTGTTATATAGTTGTATTCATATCGTATCGCATTTACTCTTTGATAAACCGATTCTATCGTGAGTTACATTGGACTCTTTGTTATAATCTCATTACTTGTTCAATGTGAAAAAATGTAATGTTTCAACAAATGATTATATTTGAATTGTTGAGTCATCGATCGTCTTATCTACTATTTTCTGGCGATTTTACAGTCGTTTATTTCCTAGGTCGATCTAGGGCGCCCAGCGTGTCTTTAAGGAATAGAATAGGGATATCTAATTCATTTCAAGCATTGCACTTAGTTCTGCCAGATATATTTTTGTAACTATAAACCCTGCATGCAGCCCTCCTCCTTTCTCATCCGGGCTTGGGACCGGCAATGGCGGAGTTCATAACATGCAGGGCTTATAGTCGCGATTGCATTGCATCTGTTTAGTTCGCTTGTTGTATTTATCTTCATATTCTTAAAATATTTCTGGCACTGCCTTTAGATTTGCCGCAAGAAGAATATGTATGCGTCCTTAGCATTTCTTGGCCAGGGTTGTTTTCTGATGTTCGCGTCATTAGCGTTCACCCAGGCAGACGTCCCTTCTCGAAGCATGCTTGTATAATGCCCTTCGGTTATGTTGCAGCCATGGTGGAATATCGCACTATCAACCTTGTACACTTTAGTGCAGATCATAATTTCCTCTGTAGGTACTGCTTTTATACTGTAACCATTCATTTTCGTGACTTTTCCATTCTCTACTGAAAATAGCATTAGCTGAATAATTAAACACCTGTTTGCTGGTGATATGTCAGTTTTTACGCTCATTTCTTTCGATTTACAAGTACCGCACGATCCTTCGACCGTTTTCCAGTGCGAGAGATTATCATTGATTACATCGGATAAGCTCGGTGTTTTTTTGCAAGGTTTGGGCAGCGCCAGTAACAATATGTTACTCCGTTCGATCGAGGTATGAGTGTAACCGCAATATTTGCAGTGTAGTTTTATCGTCAGCTGATACTCAACAATCGTGCTAAGATCATTGTGATTAGAAATTAGGCCGGTTAAAAATTCTGACACGTCTTGCTGCTCATTCGCAGTAAACTGTTCACCCGCTAATGCCCTAGCGGAAAATACATTCGCCGGGGCTTCTGATCTAGCATAGCCATCGATCAACATTTCAAAATATCGTCTATTTGATTTTGACGTGATAAATGGTCCCTGAATGTTCTACAGTGAAATATACACTGGATCGTTGCGTTACCGTAACAAGAAACGTGATCGACGTTTTGTAAGCCTTTTATTTGCCACAATTTAGCTGCAGTTTTTTCTTCAGCTGGTACCTGACATGTGACAACATCTCTCGCAATCGACCATCTGTGGTCTGCTACTTTCTGTGCTCTTACCAACGTAAGAGGGACGATACTTTTTCCTCAATCTGTTGTATTCTAAAATGGCTGCTCCATTCGCTGATACAGAGTATGGATCGTAATTGATCAAATGCAGACCTTGTGAAGTAACTCGCGAAAGAGCAACGTACACTTAGCCACAAGCAAATACGGAATTACTTGCATCGATTACGGCATTCTTGATACTCAGGCCCTGACTTTTGTGAATTGTAATACCGTAACTGAGGCAAATAGGGAATTGTCTTCGGATAACAAAGGCGCCTTCCATTACCTCAAATTTCACATCAACGCGCTCCAAATTATGTACGACGCCTGTGGCTAAGACAATCTGCACTGTTTCTACGTCGCCGGTATCAGCAGCTCGGGATATTGCCGTTATTGTACCAATAGTGCCGTTGACGAGGCCTAACGTAACATCAATGTTCCGTCTAATCATTATCTTCGAACCAATTTTGACAATAATCATTTTTGCAAGACCTGCAGTTCGAGAACTGTCTTCGTCATCCGTGTTCAACATTTTCTGAACTTTTTTTTTGAAGTACGGTGGACGGTCAACCGTATCATGAGCCACTAACTGTATCTCGTCAGTCTGAATTTCGCTCAACATGGCTTCATTGAGAACATCACACATGCGACACGTGGGAAGTAAACAGACTGTGTCGATAGGTAAATTATTTACATAGTTGCAAAGTTCTCGTATTCTGTCTCTGAACTCAATTGCTTTGAATATGATTTTCCTCGATCACAACATTTTTGTGTCCGAATCAGTAACGATCCCAAGGCGTATTCGGGAGAGTATCTCGCGATACGTTTGATCATTCTTTTGTCTCATATTCATCGTCAGTTCGTCGTATCTAAATAAATTACACCACAGATCCACACTGCCCATTGCGCCTATGAGTTTTTCGACAGCCGTGTTCGATAATTTTGTGAACGAGGGTCCCTCGTGAACAGGTGGAAGTTGTAGCAAATCGCCGAAAAGAAGAATATGCTTATTACCAAACCAACCATCTTTACAGTCTGCGGTATTGAATATTTCGACTAATCGAAGATGTATGTACACTTGGCGAGATCATAACTGACATAGTTAGACACTACGCGACGAGCTGTAGGTTGGCGTAAAATATCCCTAGTTTAGGCAGCAAACGGGGGCTTGATTTTTCGCAAATATCTCGAGAACTGATTGAGATTTTCGAAATTTTAAAAAAGATTCGAAAAGAGGAGGAAATGTCCTCAAAAAAGTCTCGACTCCCGGAACTAGAGGACCATTATTTATAATCTTTCTAGAAGCGTGAAAACACGGCCGAAAACGGCTAGTCTGGCTTGCGCGCGTCATGCAATGAAACGGCCCACGTGTCAGACTAGCTGTTTTCGGCCGTATTTTCACGCTTCTAGAAAGATTATAAATAATGGTCCTCTAGTTCCGGGAGTCGAGACTTTTTTGAGGACATTTCCTCCTCTTTTCGAATCTTTTTTAAAATTTCGAAAATCTCAATCAGTTCTCGAGATATTTGCGAAAAATCAAGCCCCCGTTTGCTGCCTAAACTAGGGATATTTTACGCCAACCTACAGCTCGTCGCGTAGTGTCTAACTATGTCAGTTATGATTAAGGTATGTGTACATGAACGTTACGTTCGAAATCATCAAAACTTCATCGATCACTATCAGGGCAACGTTTCTTAGTTGGTCCCGTATGGTTTTGAGGACCGCGTCTGACAGCTGTTTGTATTTTGGAGTGCGGCCGTGTTTTACTGGCAATTGAAAAAGCCTATGAACAGTCAAGCCGTCAACATTGAATGCTGCTATTCCGGTTGGGGCGGTTATTGCAGTATCTTTATTAGCATGCTGCTTAATCCAACATCTGATAGTTTTTATGAGAAAGCTCTCACCAGTTCCTCCCTCTCCACTGACGTCAAGTCGTAGAATTTGATTAGAACTCACCGCTTTGATAACCTGATCAAAAACTCGTTTCTGATCCATGTTTAGTCGGCTTATCATTTCTGAAACGTCCATGGTTTCCACTTTCTCAGCAGCGTCTCTGAATTCTTTCATTGCACCTTCAGCCTCGATAGGTACGCAGCCGAGTGTAACAGTATCGCTATTTTGTGAATTGTCATTGTCTCTCGCATTATCTGCGATTTGTTTTTCAATCATTTCCTTCGCATATTCCATACCTTTTTGTATTTCGGTCATGCGTTCGTGATATTCCATTGCTTGTGCAATTTCTGATTTCATTGACTGAGATGACTCGCCGTAAGTATCGCAATCGTTCCGGAGTTCATCCACATCTCTCCATGGTTGGAAGAGAAGCAGCAAGGCATAGAAATAACGTTCGGGTTGAATATTAACGTTATTTTTGTAGTGATTAACGAGGCATGGACGCTTACGTTTTTTTACGTACAGCAATTCGCCCATCGTATAATATTCTACATCTTCACCTGTAGGCTCGACCTTTGTTATGTCGTACCATTGTACGAAATCGTAGATGTTGGTAGCTTCCAATTCCTCTGGTCGTGCGGTAAAGTGCGTATCGACTAACGAATCACAAAATATTTCGGTGGAATCAGCCTCCAAGGCTTCGATTTCCTCACGAGATTTTACTCTTCTATTTCTGATTATGTTCACGTCAACCCACCTGATGGTAGTTTCCGGATCTGTACCATATAAAGCGATTCCTAATAGAGTATCTGCGGCTTCAGGGGTTTCACATTCTCTATGATTCAACATGCGCAAACCAAAATTCCATAGACGACTGCACAGAGATTTCGTGGAATTTATGTCTTCGAAAGTCGTGTCTGAGTTGCTTTTCTCGGGCTTAGCAACGTATTTAGTGACATACCGATTCAGGAGTGTAGATTTTTCTCCGATGAACTGAATGTCTATATTCCCTTCCCAGGCCGTAAGAATTGCCGGCTTGTAGTCGTTGATATTGGCTTTCTTTTCGGAGCGGGGCAGATCGTACAATCTGCTTCTAGACTTTAGCGTCCGTCTACCAGCAATCGAAATGGCCACTTCTCGCATAACGAAATTATTCGTGATTGGTCGAGAATACCCGAAACGACACACTTTTCCAGATTTGCCGTTGTTGTTTGCTTTACTTCGCAAACAATAGGAATTATGTGTATGCCGTTGATGTGTATTAACACGACGACAAAGGTTTGGTGAAACATCTTTAGATGGCATTCTACAAGTAGCATATTTTAGAATGAAGTTTGCTACTTCTTGATTGGAAGAAGTTCCAAGAACCGGAGCGTCTTTGATCCAGATCATCAAATGAAAATGCTGCGTTTCTCTACCTTGGTATTCTCGCCTCCAGAAGAAATGCGTTACTTCCCCAATGGGATCATCCGGAGAACATATGAAATCGAGCATAGCCTTGAACTTATTTTCGATGAATCTGGATGCGGACACTGGATCAGCGGCCACCAATTGACTAGATGACATCTTTGCGGCGGAGAAATCACCGACTTTACGCAGATCCGACCACAACCATTCGCTTGGACTTAATGTGAGGAACCATGTCGCCGGTCCGTAATTATATATCATGCAGGATACGTCATTTCTTGGCCGACTCCAATATTGCTCCGTATTACGCAGTCTTGCAAATATAGAATTCAAATTTCCTTCCAACTCTTCCTTGGAAAGCTTACTCAAATAACTAACTGCGGTAAATCGCTCCTTTGGATTAATGATATTCAATTTGTGATAAATACCACCACTTAGTTGTCTGTTGTTAGCATCGTTCAATAGATAGAAAAGGTATTGTTGATCGGTTCCGAATTGTGGATGCTTTGACATGAGTCTCGATTTGATAAATTCGAAATGAGTAAGACGTTTGGGTCTATCTTCGTGTTGTCCGTTACAACCGTGAGGATATAAGTGCGGAAAACATTGCAAATCTAGTGTTTTTTCACGGTTATCCAATGGCACTTCGTGAATTCTCAACATTTGATAGAGGTTGGTCGCCGTTTCGTTTAATTTTTTTTCGTAGATCGGATATATAGTAAACTGTTCGTACAGCGCATCCGATGCCGCAGCCTGAGTGAGTAATGCTGTACGTTCGTTAGCTTCTATTTCATCGTGAATCTCGTATTGTTTGACTAAAGGATCGTCTTCGTGATCAGAAACTGTTTCTGCATCTCCATTGTCTTGTATTTGGAATTCTACGTCTTTTATGTGAGCCAGCAGAAGATCGGCTGATGCTGGTAGCTCGATCTTCGAATACTGGGGATTATTGGTTTTGAGCCAGACTAACACCTCCCACACTTTATTAATATCGACCAGTTGTTCCCAAACCAATTTTGGTTTTGTTGGGATACCACGAACCAGGATGTAAAATTCGTGGTCGAGGTTAATTGGTTCCGTTTCACGGCAAACTTTTTTCAAAGTTTCTTCAAGGGGCAGAGGCAAATGAAATGTTCTGCCCTTAACTTTTTGCACTATCTCTCTGTGAGGTAAATTTTTTTTCGCAACGTTGCCCATTCTTTGAATAGTTTGGAATGCCTTAGCTCTTCGGATCAAAATTCGCTCGTAATCATTCAAGCACGATATAACTTTGGGTATCGACTCGGTAGCGAGTTTATTCAATACGCACTTCGGTGGCATAACGTCTTGACGAAGCTTTGGGAGACAGTAATTGCAATCATCATCGCAATCGCTACCTTGGGCTGCAACGTGTTGCAACAATTCTGCCCATAATAAACTGGTCATAGGCTTCCTGAATTTCTGAACGTTCGTGACCTCTCTTTGGAAACAAAGTTTTTCGCACGATACACATACGTACCGCGGAGTATCCATAGATCGCTTCGTTAATATTTTAAACGCAATCGGATACTTGGATATTATATTTTCTTCGTTGAGATCCAATTCTTGTGCAACATTACTTGCGATAGTATTAGCTTTGTGTCGGGTAAGTTCCGAGATTTCTTTCAGTTTCTCTAGGTCGCCGTCATTTAGAGCTTTGTCTATAGAAAGTATTTTCTCAAAACAGTTCATTGATTTGCATACTCACCGCTGTATGTACCGCACCGATGGGAAATGTGGTGCTAATACCTGGACGGTTAAGAAAATTGATTTGCAGATGGCGTCATCCATGTAACATACTTGTGAATGACCTAGCTTAACGTCTGTATGTTTCACAGTACAATCCAATCGCGGATTGAATTTATGAAAATTTTTCAACGTACACGTTGATATAATTTGCAGAAAGCCAACATACTTATTCAGTCGATGAATATCTTCGGTTTTACACGCATTACCACAAAGCCAACTTTTATTCAGGCTTTTTACTTTTTTCTTTGTATCAACCAATGGCAAAATGTTTACTGCTTGCCCCGTTTGATTAATTATAATTGGATCTGATAATTGAACATAGTTATATGCAGCTTCCGCGAAATAGGGTTCACCGGAAGCAATATGTTTTGATGAGCCGCATAGAGCACCTATTTCATTCTCGATACTGTGATCGGGACATTGAGCAGCCTTTGTTGACAGAATTTGCGTCTGCTTCTTGACGGTCTGTAATTTCTTTTTCAATATAATGACGTTATGTTCCCGCTCATGAAGACACCAGTTTATGATAGATTCCGCTTTCAATCTGTTCTTAGTTCTGCATTTTTCATCACTCATTTTTGACAAAATTTTGGCTACATATTTTTCTCTCGATTGCCTCACTGCTACTGTGTTTGCCGCACGGAAGAGTCGATATTTTGTGAGGATTCGGCCAGCAGCACCTATTTTTTGCCTCACAATATTATCCCTCTTGGTTTTTATATCATAAAATTTATTGTATTGTAACTTCGGATCACGACGGCGTAAATTATTTGCTCGCAGTCGCGCCCGTTCTCTTTTCATTCGGGCAGCATATCGCTTACGGAACTGTTCACGTTTTTTTTCTAGATTGAACGAATAAAGTTTGCGTTTTTGAGTTCGCTGCCTTTCTATATTCTTGCGGTAAAATTCTAGCGTCCGAGCCCGCTGCCTTTTTACATCCAAGAGGTAAATTTCTCGCTTTCGAGCTCGCTACTTTTCATTATTCAAATGATACCATTTTCCATTCTGTTCTCGATGTTTTCCAACATCTGACAAACGCTCATGAGGGATGATTTGTTCATGACGATCATGAGACCGATCGTCCACAACCGACAACATATCTCCAAATTTATTACTTTCGTGTGGTTCCGTTGCAGGTGGCTTATCTGCGGGTATTATATTTGTCTGAATTGATAGCCGTAACTTATCATCAACATCATCATCATTAATATTATTATTACTTGACAGCGAAATAGTTCTGACCTGTGCTACGTCGCCTAGCTTGGTTTTCTTTTTATTAGGTTCCGAACATTGTTCTCCATTAAATTCGCTAGGTACCTGACGTTTCTTAAAGATACTAGTATTGTTCAACGCAGTATTCGTTTTTTTGCTAACACGTGGAAAGTTTTCTATGACATTGATTTCGAATATTTTCAGCAAATGTGTTTGCATCAGAGGAATAGCGTACCTTTCTTTCGATGGGTTATGACCATTAATGAGCGATATTGCAAATGCGATCGCAAAAACTCCACAGTCGGATCCGTTAGGTTGCTGTTGGACCTGAGGAAATTTGATACGTTTGCTTTGAAACTGATAGAATGAAAATAGTTTTTTCAAGTAGGTCTTATGGTGTTCATGAAGAGTCTTCCTGTTTAACGAATCGTATATGTGGAGTGATTCACCGTCGAAATAACTGCATACCCAGTCTTACCGCTATGCAATATTTGCACATGCTTTTCGTTCGATGAAACCGGCTTAATTGTGTCCGGCATTTGAACTCGCCACGTCTCTTGGGGTGAATATGACGAACATTTTTTGACAATGTGACTAAAATGATCCATGTGCAGGTCAGTCAACCACCCACCTGATGTTATTATGTCTTTAGATGTAGTATCCAAATGCGGTGTAGGGCGAAACGCGCTCTTTCGATTTTCAAGAGATATCTTCCCTCTGTTTTTATTAACAGAAGAAACTTGAGTTGTGAGACAAGTCTTGTCATTGACTACCTGATTGTCATTACGATCAAAAACAGGAAGAACAGTTACCGATACTGATTCAGTCCGTTTGTTGACTTCTTTTGCTGATTGTTTGGGAACTTCAGCACGTGCTTTTTTTGCGCCGTTTTGCGAATTCTTTCCCAGGTTTTTATCTTGCCTAACCTCATTTGTCATGCATGCTTTTTTTGCGCCGTTTTGCGAATTTTTCCCTACGTTTTTATTTTGCCTAACCTCATTTTTCATGCGATTGATTTCACGTGGCATTTGAGGCTTGGGAGAAGAGATGGCCTTGACTGCAGAAGCACTATTTATTTTGTCCACGTATGGAAACTGTTGGATTGCATTCTTTTTGAATACTTTCAACAAATGTGCCCGCATAAGGTTTGCTTGATACATTACCTGATCAGGTTTTTCCCCATATATAAGAGAAGTAGCAAATGCAATTGCAAATACTCCACAATCAGACCCATTGGGCTGTCGTTGAACTGTAGGAAATTGTACAGGATTCTGGGAGAAGTTATAGAAGGGAAACAACGCCCTCAAATATTTTTCGTGGTCCTTGTGGAGCACCTTTGAATTCAAAGAATCGTATATGAATATCGATTTTGTATCATAGTAACTACAAACCCTGTGTTGCCCTCCGTGCGTACCACTGTGCAATATTTGCACGTGCTTGACAGTAGGCGAAACAGGTTCTATCGTGTCTGGCATTTGTACCCGCCACGTCTCCTGGAGTGCATATTCTGCAAATTTTTTCAGAAGCAATGAGAAATGATCTATATGATCATCATAAAGCCATTCGCCAGATTCGATGACATTCAATAACATGTCATTAACAACTGGTATCTGCAAACTGACCATGATTGCGAGTTGGCTAATCGTTCAATTAGTTTAAAGTCCTCTATCTCTTTATATTGTGCGTAAAGCAGCAATATTTTGTGCGTAAAGCAGCAATATTCTGCGCATAAAGCAGCAATGCGTTGTTTGCAGAGCAACAACTAATCTGATTGCGTAAAGCAGCAGATTGTGGCGCTAAAAGCAGCCTTTCTCGAAATCGTGAGATTTCTAGAGATTGAAATCGTGAGATTTCTAGAGATTGAAATCGTGAGATTTCTAGAGATTGAAATCGTGAGATTTCTAGAGATAGAGGACGTCCTAACCTAACTAACCTATCTATCCTAACACACCTAATTGTTAATAGACCCACACGACCTAGTCCAACTATTCCCTTACTAATGCAGATGCACTTATCACAATTAAAAGCTTGTGGGTTATAACGTAACGACTCTAACTCTGAGAATTACTGAAATTATCAAAAACAACGTAATCTAAAAGTGCAGTCTACAACCTTAGCTACGAAATGCGTATGTCATCGAGAGTGAACCATGATATATTGAATTTCCGATAGAGCGGGATCTAATACCTAACTGTACTACTTGCCATTGGTCGGGGACTAGGGAATTTACGCTCAGTGCACAGTGCTGATTTCAAACAATATCGTTTCGTACAACCGCGCTCCGCTATGTTTGTCAACGCTGTCATTTACATTAAACATTTTCGGAAAATTAAAAAAATTCTGTAACCAATGCGAACAATGGAATTTTATTGACAATTGTCATTAAACCCTCTGTCAAAAAACTATATGAAAATAAGGTAGGAAGAGTCGTTTCTTTGACAGCATTGTTTTCTACTGTTCTTGGTTGTTGGGTAGGATTTTGGTGAATTTTCAATTTTTATTTTATAATGTATGATATTTTTATTCCTGAATAAATTGAAAAAAATTACAATATATATGTATTTTTCATACCGCATTATTTATTGGATGGCTTGTCCTTGGCCAGAGACAGTAATTAGCAAATAGTGATGAATTGATGATTTTAAGAATCTTCCACCATCTGGTTCAGCCACAGCTTAAATCAGCGCATACATTTGTAGAGGAGCTCGTGTTTTATGAAGTGCCAGGAAGAAGACTGTCTTCTTTCAGGTAACATGGAAGGAAGCTCCGAATTTCTCAGCGTCAGTTTGCTTGAGGAACTCTTGATTCATGGTATCAGAACAGGAACCGATTTTTCCTTCGATATCGGTATGCTGGTGTAGGAAAGGATGGCATTGATTATTATAAATCGGTACAGTTTGTACAATAGATGTAGGAGAGAGTGACAAATATCAGACTTGGGTCACAAGGAATCGTTAGTCTCGTGGCCAGAATTCGATTTAGCTATAAAAGCAAGAATCATCTGAAAGAGACTTACGTTTTGAAAAGTCGTCCACGTTTTGATTTGCTACAGTTCTCATCTCCGAGTAGGATCGCGTTTAGAAAGGAGTTTTTCGTTAATGATGTGCCAGGAGAAAGACTGGTTTCTTTCAGGTGACATGGAAGGAAGCTCTAAATTTGTCGGCGTCAATTTGCTTGAAGGTGGTCTCTGGGAAGGGGCTCTTGGTCTGTAGCTATGAAACAGGTTCTGACGAATCCTCCAATATCAGTATACTTCTAGAAAAAAGGAAGGTGTTAGTTATGATACAGTCGATAAGGAAAAAAGGTAGAGATTTGATTAACTCATAAACAATTGCTGGATAGGTGGCCCAAGAGCTGCTGCATTCTTTAACATTGATATGCTGGTAGGCAAAGGTCGAATGTTAGGAGTAATGAATCGATGTGGTAAGTACAAATGGAAGGCAAAGGTCATAGTTGGCGTACAGACAACTGCCGCATGAGTGGCCAGAAATTGATTCGACTGCAGCTGACGATACACCTCATTGGACGTAAACTTTCTTTGTTTTGAAAAGTCTTCTGCTGTTTCAATCATTTGGAACTTTTGTCAGCGGGTAGGATTCGAGAGGAGCTTTCCGTTTGTGAAGTCCCAGGGAAAAAACTGAATTCCTTCATGAAATTACATAGAGAGAGCCAAAGAATTTGTTGACTTCAGTTTACCAGTGAGAGTAGGATCCTTTGATTCGTCGAATTGGAACAAAAACTGCTGCATTCTTCGTTATCGATATGCTTGTGGTTGAAAGGAAAGTGTTGATTATGTTGACACAGTGCAGCAGGGACATTACAGAGGCATTGATCATGATTGACTCACAAACAACTCCAAAGGAAATGGGTTGGATCTTGTTGACTGCAACTTGTAATGACGAGAAGCATCAGCGGAAGACCTCCATGTTGGCGAGTCTTTCTCCCTCTGATTTCGTTACAGATTTAATAGCCGAGTAGGATTGGAAAGGAACCCTCAAGTTAGTGGCGTGCCGGAAGGAGAAGCGTTCTTTCGTGAAATCCAGGTGGTAGTGTTAGATCGTCCGGCATTGGTTTGCCTGTGGGAATAGGAACCCTCGATTTGTGCCATTGGAACAGAAACTGCTGTATTTTTCGATATTGGTATGCTGGTGAAGCAGGAGGAAATGTTGTTGGTTTTGATGCGATACAGTGAGTGAGAAATGTAAAGTTTATGATTGACTCACACCCATGCTATTTGTTACTCACCTGATTACTTCGCGGATCTGACGTACTTCAACACCCTGCATACCATCATTTAATACATCTGTATTATGATATATTGAAAATTTCATCACGCAATCACTGCCGGTAACGATTACCGATGAATCTACGAGCTTTCACCTTGTAACCTCACGAGCAGTCAGCAAGCTGGCGAGTGAATACCCGACATTTCGATTATGGATCGCGTAGACAAACATGTTGCACTGTTCAGTGTTTTATCTACGATTATTTATGTTCAAGCAATGACAATTCCATCACTTCTATTCTGTGCTGCCATTATGCTAGACTTGCCGCTAAACGACGGCTTCGATGTCAGCAGCATGGAGGACAGCAGCCAGCGCGGCGAACGGCTACTAGTAGAGACCCGTCAGTAAAGGGTCTCTAGCTACTAGCCAATGGGAGCGCCGCTTTTCTGGGGGTCAATGAAAAGAAATCGCTGTGCGGTAGCGAACTCTCCTAAGAAATGAGACGTGCACAGGCTACGCTGACGCCACCTGCTAGGTTGGCGGGAATCGTAACCTTTTTCCTACTTGACAGGAGCTAGCTTCGACAGGAATATTACGCGAGCCGCGGCTTCCCTTCTATACCATTTATGTGAAAAGGTTTTGTCTCCAGATGACATACAGCTATCATCCGACGAAAACGTCGATGCTTTAATCGTGATGAAACGAGCCCACCGGTGATCGAAGATTATCATACCTCAACTCTCCGACCACTGAGGTTATCGAAATTAGGCTTGAATAAAAGCACGTCCGCGATTCATATAGCGAAGGTGCATCCGAATTTCCCGAAATGCTTATGATTTCGGAGATACTTGATACAACATTGGGCCTTACAGCGCTTTCCTGCTCTCCTAGCGGTAAAGATACTCGGTGGTCCGCCCGTTCTTTTGAATGTACTTGGCGCGAGACTCTACCGAGTCTCTTGATATCGAGGGTAGGATGGATATATTCTACATATATTGAACGTACTAAGATATACCCTTTGAAATAAATAATTTTGGCATTAACGTGATATTTTATTGTTTATAAAGATAATCCTGGAAAATTCGTTAAGCGCCGGAGCAGAGAGGAGCGTAGGAGCTACGCGGAGGTCGCGATCGGGGTGGCGGCCCCCCGCACCCCGCCGCATGAACCAGCGATCGCCGCGCCGGCTCGAACGCCGACCGCCGCACAGTAGGAGAAAAGCCCAAAAACCTGGCCAAAACCTCAAATGACCTTTGACGGGAATGAAAATTGGCTTACAGGGGTTTTCAAGGTCGCTGATTACGAATCTGAAAGCCAAATTATCGTAAACAAAATGGCCGATCCAATATGGCTGACATGAATGTTAAAAAGTTGCCAGATGTCGACAAAAATTGGTATTTACAGGTTTTCAAGGTCGCTGATTACGAATCCGCAAGCCAAATTATCGTAAAAAAAATGGCCGATCCAATATGGCCGACATGAACGTTAAAAAGTTACCAGATGTTGACAAAAATTGGTATATACGGGTTTTCAAGGTCGCTGATTACCAATCCGATATCTATTGTTTATAACTTGCAACAAAGAGCTTACAGCAAATTGTTATAAACAAAATGGCCGAGTATCCTGCTAAATAGATAAATTAATATATTTAAAAAAATCATCATAATAAAATAAACGTGAACAGTGTATTCTACGCAATTATTATTTTTATTTCCAAAATACATACGGAACGTTTCAAAAATAGAAAATGTTATTCTTAATCAAAATCGTAATCGGAGTCGGAGTCGGAGTCAGAATCATTATCCGAGTTTGTATCTATTACAACTCCCGGCACGGCTTCTGAAATAATTTAAAAAAAATTAGACATAAAATATTGACATGGATTTGGTTAAAAGAAAGCTTTGCTTACTATATAATATATGTATATTCAAATATTTTATTTGAATGTTATAACATTTCATTCATATTTAAGAAATTTTTATGTGTTTGATTTTAATATGTATATATATATATATATGCATACGTATATATCATAATTAAATCACAGAAAATTTATATATATATATATACACATACATATATATTAAAATAATTTATTTCAAGCGTATAACAGCCGTCTTGTCCGTTATGATGCTACTTCACCCATTCTCAGGTAGAGGCTAGGCGCAGAGGCTGCTCAATAGTGCTGCGTGCACGCTCGGCTACCGCACGATGCGAAAAAAATCATAACGGACAAGACGCACGTTTTCCGCAGGTAACTCTTGTAAATTTCGAAAGCTTATACATTAAACTAAAGGCCGAGACTAGGAGCTTTGCAAAATGTGACAAAATATATAACTTTTCGGACCGTTGAAAATATAAGTTTTCAAAATTATTCAATTTTATTTATGCCGAAGGCTATACTACATTTCAATCATTTATACATAAACTTTAGATTCAACCGATGTAAAAACATGTTCTACATACCTCCAGAAGTCGTATCCATGTTGCAGAATTGAAAATAAACCCGTCACTTTAAAGTTATGGGTTTTTGAAGTCAGCGTTATTTTCGTCTGTTCAGCGCGTGACACGTACACTCTTCACGAACACTAACTGCCAACTGACGCTGCGGCGCAGGTATACACTTAACGGGCTTTCCCTTCCACAATAGAATGCAGTTACTAGTCCTCCACCTGAATGACTACTCAACTGACCCTATTTCGAAAATTTATTTTTTGGGGTTTTGGCCAGGTTTTTGGGCTTTTCTCCTACTGTGCGCCGCCCCGTCGCCGCCACCGGTGCAAAACGTACGTAACAGATCTTGAATGTTTATACACACATTTTGGTTTTATACCAAATCCAATTCAACTCTTCAATCATGAATTAATTTTTGAAAAGATGCGGCATTTTTTTTCGCAAAAATTGTAGCAGTTCTCCCTATGATGATTCCTATCACAGAAAACTTGCCGGTTTGATCACCACACATGAAATTTGTCTATTGTCGGAGAAACAATTATATCCATACCACTACACTCCTTTCTAGAATCTGTTTTTTCACATGAAAAGTTTTGCTATTTTTTATCACACAAACTTGACACAAATTTATGTGTAGGAGAAGGTGGGCCCCCTTTTTTTTTTTGAATGATCGAAAAGGACTTGAACCATCATTGTGGATTTTGAAATTATTTTTTTTTATAACAGATTTCAAAAAAATATAAATGGTGATAACTTTAAATGTTAGTATAATTGTTATTATTATCATACAATGAAATAATTCTTAATTTTCTTTTTTCCATAGTAAATGAAAATCTTCCTAATTTACTTTGAATAGAAATTAGAAGAAGAATTTTCATCATACTTGAGTTTCAGAAAGCTCGGGCCTTCGTTAGGTACCCTGTATTGCCCCGCCTTCTCCTATATACATAATCCAGCGTACTAACAAATTTAATGTAGTACGAACAGTCCTGACCCATATTTAACATATTTCATATATCCCAACAAACATTCCAATGTACCACAGAGCATACTCTGAATTGAAAAACTAGTCCAAGTCAATAGAACTATTAAAATTGGAAAGATATAGTACGAATGAAAGTTGATTTCAGTGTTATCTCTGCATCAAATTATAGCTTATAATCATGATCATTCACAGAACATCCTCCACGACATATTGGCCGAGTAGAAGGGACTGCGGGCTGCGGTGGCTGCGCAGGGGCTGCAGCTGCAGGAGCTGGAGCTGCAGCAGCAGCAGCTACAGCGACAGCAGCAACAGCCGCAGCCGCCGCAGCAGCCGCAGCCGCAGCCGAAGCCGAAAGCAAAGAAAAAAAGAAATAACCGGCGAGGGGGCGGAAGAAAGCCAGCCGCTTTCTACAATTATTACTATGGATAGTAATATTGGTAGACGGCGGGGCCGCTACGCGGGCCACATTTTCGAAATAAATAATAATAAATATATTGCTTGTGTCATTTTTTTTCCTTCCACCATAAATATAGTTCGATAGTAGTTCTAACATATCTGACCACCTATTCACCTGATCACCTATTAAATGATAGAAATAGAAACCTTGTCAGAACGTTAGAACCATAGATATATTATCTATGTTACAACCTTCTCATAGGCCGTGTATTATGTTTTACTACAACAGATATGTTCAATATATCTAGGTTACTGCCAAGCTGTATACTTTTGGAATATTAGACAACTTAGAAAGGAGGAAGATGTTTATTTTTCACTTTCGATGATAATTATTAGTATTTTGAGGTATTGTTAGGATTTTGAGAACTATTGCAGCATAGATATATTGATTGCAGCATGTTTTCTTAATTGTTATACTTTGGGTCTAGTGATCTCTTTTAAATTATTCAAGTGCAACGTTTTAGAGCAAAAAAAAATTAGACTATGTAATTTAAATATATTACAGAAATTTGAATATGACGACAAAGTCTTTCGTATAAAAAAAAAAAGGATGGTTAAAAAATAACAACAAAATTTCTTTTAAACGTCTCTTATCGATAATTCTTACCAATAAAATGTTCAATATATCCGTATATCTATGATATATCTGTGATTAAATTAATACTCAAAAATGTGTTTTTTTAAAGTATATCGTCATTCTGGGTTTAAAGGCTGAAATTTTCTGAAATACTTTTTTTCAATTACAAATCGATCAACCGTATCATTTAACGTATCTATGATATCATATATGAATTAGGGTGGCTCAAAAAAACTAATATTTTTCTTTATGCGTCTTCAATGAAAATGTATCATACCTACATGTTTTGAAAGCCCCCTCCAACATCAGCTCAAAACAAAAAATTTTGAGGGGTCACTCAAGATTTCAAAATTTTTTCGAGATCGTCAACAATTGATTTTTATTGTTTTTTTTTTTCTCAATATTCGCTTGTTTCCTATGTTAAAAATGATATGGAGGCTCTGCAAATATCGAGTCAATATTTCGAATTCTATAAGTCGCTCAAAATTTTTCAACTCCGAAAGTAAAGTACTTAAAATGTTTTTGAGCGACCTTCAAATCTAAATACTAACGAACTTTCAATTTTTTGTCTTGAAGTTGATGTACAAAAGAATATGAACATAGATAAGGGCATTCCACGTCAAACGGGCCATTTTTTCCAAAATATTTTTTAAACTTGACGAAACTTTTTCGACGTCTTAGGGAGTCTTAGAAACCATGCTCAGACCACCTCATAACGCCAAAATTCGAAATTTCCAAAAGCGAGCTGTAAAGATCGCGAATTTCTACGTTTCTACTATTTTCGATATTTCTGGCCTGGTGGACCCAAGGAAAAAAAATTTGCTAAAACGACGTATTCGATAGGATTTTTTCCGTACTTTCACACGAAATTATCTATTTGGTTATAAACGAAATGGATGACCATGAAAATACGCCTTGAAAATTTCAATTCCACTTTTCTCAAAACTCTCGATGTTGAAAAATTTTTTCTAATCATTAAAACTTAGTTCATTCCCTCTACTTTGACCCCTGTGAATTTCAAAATGGGCCGAGTATCCGTTCTTTGTCAAAATTTATTTGTTATTCCAAAATGTGATGAAAAAACCACCAAATTTTCGTCTACATTCTTTATTATTGAACCGGTTAATATTACTAGGGATAAACATATTTTTCTAAATATTTTTAAATTTTTTGAATTCTTTTTTTATTTACAAATTTTTTTTCACTGAAAAAATAAATAAAAAATTGAAAAAAAAAATAATTAGAAGGAACAATAAAAATTCCAAATTTTTTTGAATTAATTTGAGGTCCAATATATCTATGATACAACACAGATAAAATTTGAAGTTCAATATATCTATGGTATAATCATGTGTTATTGAATTTTCCTTTCATGATTCTGCAACTTTTGTTTCAAACATTTCCAAAAAAATCCTCAAGTTTTGCTGGATACCTGTGTATCTAACGTTAAAAATTCATGGATACCGTGTATAACATGGCAAATTTCGTCCGGTCACACTTCTGTCGGTCAAGTTGAACAGTTTCGTTGAAATATTTTATCGATCGGTCCAGAAAATAACTTGCAAAATCGTGCGACTCATGGAGTATCAGGTCATTCTGTAAGTAAAACAGCGTCTTGAAGCGAAATCCTCAAATTGCGACGAATCGCCGAGCGCGCCGCCTACATTTAATCGCATACACTAGAATTCGACGCCATCTTGTCCGATCTAGTTCAATATATCTGTGGTAATATGTGGTGTCACCTGGATTTTGCCGCTGTCTTTGATACTCCCCGCTCTGTTGCCGTCTCCGAAGACTTCTCCGGGTCCCTTCGCGGGCAAACAATGCACCAGAGTAGCGGGAGACATGATGCGCCACACCGGGACTTGCATCCATGCTCCGTCCTTGCAGTCTTCTTCGATGGATCTCCGTGAGGCTTTCCTAGCCAACCACGGGGATTTTTCAACAGTCGAGACAGTAGATGTTCTGGGGCTGGTCCAGCTCCTGGCTGGTGAGTCTGTCCAACGGGAGGCTTGAGTGTGCGCTTTTCAATCGTCGCACAGCCCTGTACGCCGTCGTGGAGGCATCCAAATTGCAGTGGCGATGGTCTGGTTCAGCTCCAGGCTGATGAGTCATTTGTTAACGGGAGGTTTCGGCAGATTGGTTCTAACCCTGTACGCCGTCAACGTGGCATCCAGGCACAGCTGTTACTTTTCCTCATCAGAGCGGTAGGTCGGTATACTGCGGTGATGTCCAGGGTTGCAGATCTTGAAGGTCTCGAAGTTCTGGATGATCTCGATGAGTGCTAGATGTGAAAGGGGGTACAAATAATGCAAAAATTGACGGTAGAATTGACTAACTAAAAATATTCAAACAAGACCGTTTCTTGGAGGTAGCGATAACGCGGATTTTATCCGGACTGTAGTTGACGTAATTGGGACTTTCGGGATCCAGTGACGGCTGCAGAAATGCAACGTCACAACACATTGGGTAAGTACGGTTGTAAGGAACATACATTTTTTGGTTTCTCCGATGTTATATAGCACATTTGTATCACAAGTTTCAATTTTGGAGGAAGGGTATTTATTTTTCATTCGTTTGTCGTTGACCGGGGAGGCTATTGGTCGAAAAATTCGTCCATGCTTCAAATAAAGCTCCCTGACATTCTACTTCTTTTTGAGTTGTCCTATCTCATCCTCTATTTTTGAGATTCTTTTCGAGCCTTTTCCAAAATTTTAGTTTTTTTTTTAATTAACTCTCTTACTTTTTTTCGGCCTGCCTCTTCTTATGAATCTGTTCTATATTTTCTTTATCTTCCTTGGAACGCTTATCTTTGGCTTTCTGAAATCGTGCTCTAGCATTACGAGCAGCATGGAGTAAAGACTTTGTCAGAGGGACATTAGAAATGCGGCCGAACGCAGTAACAGCATCGTGAGTTACACGCCTGGTTACCAGAGTCTCTTCTCGACAATCTAACAGACAATCTGCGTTGACGGAAGAACCCCTCTCAACTTGAGCGTCTTCATGTGATAAAATCATAATCATTTTCACTACTTCTGTAATGGTCGCAGTTTGAGGTCGATCAAAAACATTGCTCCAGAAATGATCGAGTCGCTCATGTTCGCGACGATAACTTTTCAGCTTTTCCATAACTTCTGATAATGAGCAACTAGTTGAAGACTGTCGGGCAGCTTTATCAGCATTGCGGCCAGAAATCCAATTATTGTCGACTAAAATGGTAAGGAGATTTCGCAACCGGCTATTTACAATACTTGATTGCGCAGCAACAGTGGGGTCGAAGCACGAAACTGCTTTGGTGAGGTGGTATTTGATAGGAGAACATTCCATCAGCTTCGTCACTACTGTTACCAGATAAGTTCTGCAGTTTTTCCGGAAATTCAATACGTCTAGATCAGATAGCTTTTCGCATTTTCGTATTTGATTCTGAGTGGAATGACCTATCTTAATTTTCTGTGATGGTAATAAATTTTTCTCCTCTTTCAGATACACTGATTCTAAAGACGAACATTCCACGGGCATTGCCGGGTTTACAAAACGGTCCATTACATCGTGCAGAATCTGTGCAAAGGCTGAATGCAGGAATGGTGCCATAGGAGCATCCGTTTCTAAATCAGCTGCTACCGTGCCAAAAAAAGCCAGTTTGACAGAGAGAAGCCTATCGGCGAGAGCTGTCTGGATTATTTTGAAACTCTAACAAGTAGGAGCCATCTTTTCTTTGACAACGCCCTTCACAAACGTTATCAAGTGCGGAAGGATATCCAATACCCGCTGTGCTACTACGTTGCTCTTTAGCCACCTGACAGCATGAAACTTCATAGGAAACACCGTAGATAAAGTTATTCGTGTGTATGTTCCACGTCGCGCAGGAAGATTTTTGAAGAGATTGTATGTTGCCCTCATAAATTGAATTATTTCCCAGCCAGTTGAATTGATTCCGGCTTTGAACGCGCAATGCATTGTGACGAGTGAGACATAAGGGACAGACAGAAAGAGAAGAAGACAGAGACAGAGACAGGAAGAGAGCAAAGGAGAGAGAAATTGAGGAGATATCAGTAGGCCTACGACCCTCATTGTGCTCGTTTGTTTATATGTATATAGGAGTGGTGCTTTTATAAAATCTCAATTATTAACTGTAAAAACGTCTTGTGCAAGTCTTTGAAACCGTAAAACGATCGCAGGGAAACCCACCCTATTTTATCTATTTAAACGATTTTAATAACGAGTAAATATGAGAAATTTTAATAGGAAGAGCTCTCTCCTTACCGAATTTCAAATTTTCTGTCTTGTCACCATTTATTACTTACGTATTTATTTGTCGAACGATTTTATCCAGAATTATATTTTGAGGCTCATTTATTAAGTCTGGCATTTTATTTATACATTATTTGTTATTTATTATTTCTTGTCTGCTTTTATAAATATATGTTTGAACCATCTAATGAACTCTAGTGACGGCCATTAAAATCCGTTACAGCATCGTATGAATTCCGCAACTGCCCATGTTGAGAATAACAGGATCACTCTCGTTTTTTCGAACATCATTCTGTAATTCCTCGAAAAATTTGTAATTTACATTTGGCCCATCCATTGAAATTTGTACTATCCTCGACAAAGATAGTTCTAAAGACGAAAGTGCACTGATGAAAGCTGCCAACAAATCTGATGCAGTAGTTTTTTGAAGAAACGCCGATGTCAAATATAAAAATCATATGTTGACTTATTCAAAAAAAAAACGACTGATATCCATCAAGCCACAGAATTTTTCACATCCGGCAAGTCCTAAGCCTAATATTCGCATCACAAATATAAACCTACGATTTACTTCATATGATTTACCAATATTTTGACATGATAAAACGTATCTAGGCTGACATTTTTCACACTCTACGAGAATTTTGAAACCAAGGCCAAATTTCACACACTGTTTAAAATCCACTTTACTATTACAAATTTTGCCCTCTCCATTCTCATTTATTACATAAGATCATTTCACAAAAGTAGATAGTGTTGAAAAAACTAAAAAAAAATCGATGATTGCATACCGCAGAATACCGTCCTCTGGCACGTGTTTTTCATTTTGGCTTTTCAGTTTTTTCGCCGACGTGCTAGTGAAAGATTCGTCGTCTATCTCAGCAGTTTTCGGATTAAATGATTGTTTTCTTTTATTTGGTCTATTTTTTCTTCGACCAATAGTTACTCCATCAGATCTTGTAACTTTATTCATATTTTATAAATAAAAATTTATAAACACGTATAGTAAAGATTCACGAACACTTATAACCTCAAATCAACCTATTGGCTCAAGAAGCAACAATCAACTAAAATATTCAAAACTCAGTCGAGTAGCCCTTACATTGTAAAACAAAGTGGGAAAGGCCGACCAACAATAGCTATGCAGCTGCTTCCGTATACCTGCAAAGCGCTGTACTGACGTGGCCTGATGGGCGGAACTTCCGAAGGGTCTATCTTTTATAATTTTACTCGGATCGATTTGAAATTTTAGGAGAATATTTTAAACATATTGTACTATTTAATAAGACAAAAAAATCGATTTTTTGAAATTATCAAACCCACCCAACCCCTTAATACTTGGTCCATTGCGGTTCCAAACTATTACTCAATCGTTTTCAGCACCCAATCCTAAAAAACTCTCCTAAAGAATGCTCAGTCCATTGCGGTTCTGAGTGGTTATTCAATCATTTTCTGCAACCTATCTGGAACTCTGGTTGCTCAATGCTTAGTCCAGTGCGGTTCTAAGTTATTATTCAATCGTTTTCTGCATCCTACCTAGAACTCTGGTTGCTTAGCGCTCAGTCCATTGCGGTTCTGAGTCGTTATTCAATCGTTTTCTGCATCCTATCTGGAACTCTGGTTGCTTAATGCTTAGTCCACTGCGGTTCTAAATTATTATTCAAACGCTTACATCATCAACATAGTTAAATCGAGTTCTGACTACCAGACTAACGATTCCTTGTGACTCAAGAACGATGTTTATCACTCTCTTGACCCAATGTACCGATCCATAATGACTAACACCATCCTCTCTCCTACCAGCATACCGATATCGAAGGAAGAATTGCTTCCTGTTCCGATACCGCAAACCAAGAGTTCCTGCAACCTCAAACAAACTGACGCTAAAAAGTTCAGAGATTCTTTCCATGTGACCCGAAAGAAGACAGTCTTCATCCTGGCAGTTCACCGAACATAAGGTCCTTTACAAATTTACGTGCTGATCAAAGCTGTGGCTGAATGAAATGGTGGACGATTCGTAAAATCACCTGAATTTATTACCAATGGCTAGTTGCTGTTCCGCTTTTAGCTAGAGATCTGAGACTGCAGTTATGCAGGCACCTTTCTCAGAAAAATAAAATCTCATAAAATCGGTGGTCGTAAAGTTGAGATATGATAATCAAGAGACTCGGTAGAGTCTCGCGCCAAGTACATTCAAACGAACGGGCGGACTACCGGGTATCTTTACTGCTAGGGGATCGAGAAAGCGCTGTATGGCCAACCGATCTATCAAGTATCTCCGAAATCCTAAGCATCTCGGGAAATTTGGATGCACTTTCGCTATATGAATCGCGGACGAGCTTTCATTTGAGTGTGATTTCAATAACGTCAGTGGTCGGAGAGCTGGGATATGATAATCTCTAATCACCGGTAGGTCGTTTCATCGGATTCACCACCGTCGTCATCGTACAGCTAGCTATATGCCATATGAAAACCAAAACCATTCCAACATAAATTGTGTAGAAGAGAAGCCGCGGTGTAGTTATTGCCGTGGCTCGCGGCGTACTCTTGTTAAATAGGAAAGAGGTTATAATTCCCGTCCGCCTAGCAGGTAGCGTCAGCATAGCCAGTACACTACGGTACACGTCTCATTTCTTACAGAGTTCACCACCGCACAGCGACTCATTTTCATTGGGCCCCAGAAAAATGGCGCTCTCATGGCTACCGTTCGAAAATTTTTCTTACCGCGTCAAACTATAATTAATACTGCAATATTCTCCAACAACATACAAAAAGTTATGAGATCCCCCCAAAAAGCACCTACGGTGCAAAAAACTCCGCCAAGTACATTCAATGTTAGAAAAATTCATTAATAATAAGAAAAAAAGGATCCAAATCAATTATTGTGCCAAGTACATGTAATTTTGCATCGTGTAAAAATATAGAATTGGAAAGTGAATCAATGAGAATCAATTCAAAGAATTGAAAAAAAAATCATGAATGAAATTGTTACGTATGGACCTCGGTCCAAACGTCTCGCCTCATCCATTCTATCAATTCCAAATTCCTAACAATTATTACCAGTAACTCGCCTAGACGCAACTTAATATCTTTCTTCCTGTCTTCCTATTTTAACCGCCATCCGGCATGGTTCGACCACGCATCAGCACAACGCAACGTGCAAGTGCAATTCTACCTAGTCAGCGGCACGTGGCCTCCCACTTCACCTACCCCTTCTTTTAATAAACCGAGTTTACTTTATTCCTAATTTTCATGACAAAATCACTTCCGAACTTCGCACCGCTCTAGTAAATACCTCTGATTCAACGCAAGTACGCCCGGCGAGATTGAAGTTGACCCTCCTAGCGGCCAGGCGCGTCGAGTCAAATTGGACAAGCTTCTGCTGTCGCCGCGATCGCCGGTGACGAGCCTCTTTGCCTACCTCACTCCATAACCCGCTTCTCGTGATCGCTAAGTCGTCTGCTGCCGTGGTCTGCTCGCTGCAATCAACCGTTTGACAGCTCTGAATTCGTTAATGCTTTCGATAGGAGATGCAATGACTGCAACGGTTACTTTTTATTTACAGTACCGAGAGAAGTAATTTCGAGGAACAATACGAGCTGGTTTTTTTACCTGGGACATAAGCAATGCTCAATACGCGTTATCTCTTCTTCTGGGATATTAGGAATAATACGGAAAAAATATTGGGCACCATCGGAGAAATAACCTCGATAAAATTTAATTCGTCGGCCCGTATGTTTAGCATCGCTTTCGTTTGATTCATCTGAACTCCTGGCATTCACCTACAATATGTCAATAATCCACGAAAAAAGTTTCGTTTTTGCATGTGATAAAAATCACATGCAATGTATCGAACATTTCAGCGTGAAATTTTTCGAGGTTATCTCTCCGATGGTGCCCAATATTTTTCCCGTATTATTCCTAATATCCCAGAAGAAGAGATAGCTCGTATTGAGCACTTCTCATGTTCCAGGGAAAAAAAAACAACTCGTATTGTTCTTCGAAATGACTTCTCTCGGTACTGTAAATAGAAAGTAACCGTTGCAGTCATTGCATCGCCGATCGGAAGCATTAACGAATTCAGAGCTGTCAAACAGTTGAACGCAGCGAGCAGACGACTTGGCCATCACGGCGAGCCTGCAAAGCAGCTCGTCGCCGGCGACCGAAACTGCTTCGAGTCAGCCCAAATCGCGTGGCCGCGAGGAGGGTCTACTTCAATCTCGCCGGGCGTACTTGGCACATTGATTGATTTGGATTCATTTTTCTGAGAATTTAATTTTACGGTTATTCTTGAGGAACTACTTTTTGGTGGCGGTTGATTCGGAAAAATTGATGTACTTGGCGCGTCATGCAATGAAACGGTCCAAATTTCGAAAATCTCAATCAGTTCTCGAGATATTTGCGAAAAATCAAACGCCCGTTTGCTGCCTAGACTAGGGACATTTTACGCCAACCTACAGCTCATCGCGTAGTGTCTAACTACTTCAGTTATGATCTCGCCAAGTGTACAAGAACTCAGTCAAAGAAACTCCCAAACTTGATATCAAGATACAAAGCCACATCGTCTACCCAATCAACCAAATCTGGAGTCTGAACAGTGTCATTGTCAAAATGGAATGCACCCGTCATCACTGGAATCACAGCTGGTCTCACTCTTAATACCTATCTGGTACCAGATACTCATCATTGATTCTAATTTTTGTTGGACTTGTTTTTCCACAACATAGCTAAAATGAGTGACTTTTGTGGGAACAACTGAACATACACCACTGTTAAAGCTGGTTGCTTTCGGATAGGAAATTTTGATCTCGAAGAGCTGAACTGTTTTGGCTGCTGATTGAATGGTTATTATTAAAATACTTGACCTTCTATACTTCTATGGATACATCCATAGAAGGATAGGAGCAAGCTTCCATTTCATTTACTTGACCAAATGTCCGTTTATCATCATCCGTTTGATCAAAAATTATTGTCAACAACTCGATATTATTTTTGAATCTGCACACTGCATTGAATAAAACAATTAGATTTTTTCGGAACGCCAACATGCATTATATTTATCTGATCAGATTGCCTCAATCACTGTTGCACGTATAATAAGGCCCACCACGTATACTATTCGTTATAATAGTCGGAAGAAACCTCATGCATAACCTCATCTAACTGTCACTGCGGAGCTATCGAGTCTACAAGTATAACATTTCAGCAAAGGGATTCAGAAGTCTGAATTTATTCATTTCGATCATTTATTAACGCTTCGTATTATTACAAGTTTAACGAAAACCAGCCATGGTTATATTATTTAAAAGCCTGAACGTCGTTTCCATAAATATATACGACTTGTACGTACCATCATCGAGTTTTGGGTATTGTGACAGCTGTCAAGCTGTGATTACAAGGAGGTGATCGTAAAGACATGTGGAATGACGACAGGACTCTAGTGGTACAGTAGAGACGACTGGCTGCGACTAGAGTCCCTGAAGAGTCCCTAGAAAATAGCGAGACGACGAAAGCGACCATGTGTCTGCAGTTTGAACCTTAGCACAAATCGAGTTGGCGTTGTATACTGCATCTTCTGCTCATAGGAATAGAGCTGAGGAGTAAAATGATCCGGAGACGACTATGACGTTGAAAATTCTGATCGTAGAAACGGCCTCAGCGTAAATAACTATCATGAGATCACAGCTCTCTGAACATCAATGTTATTGAAATTAGGCTCAAATGAAAGATACACCGCGATTTATATTGCGGAAGTGCATATAAATTTCCCGAAAAGCTGATGATTTAGGGGATACCGAATAAAACAGTCTGCCGTACAGCGCTTTTGCTATCTCCTAACTGTATAGATACTCGGTTGCCGTCCGGTGCTCTTTTAATGTACTCGGCGCGAGACTCTACCGAGTCTCTCTATATATATATATATATATATTCCACAGCGGCTGCGGTTGTGAATTCCGTAAGTTCATCAGATACTTGAGTTTCATCACTACAGTAATTGTCAACATTTCTCTACATCAATAAAAATGAAGGTGAACCCCATTAATGTAATTATTCTTCTACTCGCCACATTTCAATCGCTCAACTTGGACGAAACTCCGATTAATGACAAAGAGATTGAATTGAAAGAAAACTTTGAGAGTATTTCATTGGCCTCGATGAACGAATTCGACGGGGTACAAATGACAGTCGAAGATTCCCTCGATTTTCACAAACCATTCAAAGATCCTGATGCACAAATCATAGAAGATGAAATGATGCATACTTTACCTAGATGGTCTGTCCCACCTACAAGTGAGTGTACGTCGGACGATGAGAAAGTAACTTATGATTATAAATTGAGAGCTGTAGAATACTGGAGAAGTGGGAGAACAAAAAATTTGAGCGTTGGTACTGTGAGTCATAGATTTAGAAAAGTGAGATCTGTGACACAATTGAAACGCTGGGCTCATACATTGAACAGAGGTAAAACTTATCGAGAAAAAGGCACTAGAATTTGTGACTTTGTAGAGGAAAATTTCAAAAATGCAGTCAACGCCGGTTATTGATGATAACGATCTACGCAAATGGGCTTTGCAAGCTCAAAAAGAAATAGGTGCTGAAGATTTTCGATTCAGAGCTTCAGATCACTGGTTGAAGCGATTTAAGCAGGCACACAGAATCGTATCAAGAAAAATTAATAAATTTGTGACTCGGAAAAGCATTGAAAATGCTAGGTCGTTACAGGCGAAGGCGAATGAATTTGTTGCTGAAGTAAAACATGATACAGCAATTATTGGAGCTGAAAATACATACAATTCCGACCAAAGCGGCTCTCAGTTAAAAGTGCATTCTGGAAGAACTTTGGCAGTTGAAGGAGAAAAAAAAGTTGAATGCTTGGTACAGTCAATCGCGTCTACAACCCATAGTTATACGATACAGCCATTAATATCGGCCGATGGGAGCTTTTGTCACCTTTGTTTTTGGTACTAAAATAACCAAGTGGCAGGTTCAGACCGGTAGTAGGAGAAAATTTATTCAGACCTGAAAATATTCATCTAACAGCATCAAAATCTGGGAAACTCACTTCAGGTATGAATACAAACTTGATCATTTTTGGCGAATATCCCCACTAAAAATAGCAACTGTTAGCAACAACGATTTGGTGTCGATTGTTCCAGATCACTTCCGAATTTGGTTAAGAGATTCAACAGTATTCTATTAATTGATTCATGGAGTGGTCATTGCCCAGCTGTGGTAGCAGAAAATACACCCGTGGATAAAAATATCAATTTGAAAATGGTACCAACAGGAACGACAGGGCAAATTCAACCGCTGGATGTGTATGGTTTCAGAATTTGGAAAAATTTCGTCAGACACTTTTCGGACACCTCTATTTTAATGAATCACGATATAAATTTGTATCCACGAAATAACATTATCAAGCTACAATCGTTGGTTCATAATCAATTATCGTCTCCTCGTTATATCAATCTTTTCAAATATTCTTGGCATCAAAGTGGTTATATCGATGACAGACCTGAGAAATTTGAGAATCCGGTTGAATTTGGATTCGGAGATTCTTGTGATACACATTGCCAGGTTAAGGGCTGTTGGAACGTTGCTATTATAAGATGCTCGTGGTGCAAAAAATCTCTGTGTTTGAAGCATTTTTTTGGACGATTTTCATTATTGTACGTAGTTTGAGAATTGATAAAAGCTGCTCACAAATTTTCACTGTAGTACATGGTAAAAAGTTATACTTATTTCATCCAGAATTCCATTTTACGTAACCCAGATTCGAGCCTACTATAATATATTTCGGAAATAATCCTATCAATGCAGGGGAACCCGAATGAGCATGAGGGGTGGTTGCCCTCTCTAATATCGCTCTCCGGCGAACATGGAAAACCTCATTGACTTTACTCCACACTTACGAGCCATAGATATGTTTTACAAATTTTCGAACATGAATTTGACCATATATCTTGTAATTCAGACTATATCACAGGGGGTGGTTAACCCCCTGGGAGTGTTCGCGCGTGAATAGGAAGAATGCACGTTGCCTTGATTTGAGTCTAGGACGACATATTCCGAGAACAATTCGATCGGCGCAGCGGAACCCGAGTGTGCATGGAGGGGTAGTTACCCCCCCTAATATCGCTTTTTGGGGAAAACGCAAAGACATGTCACCTTCAGTTTGTTGTCGCGAACAACATATATTTTTTCCAGATTTTCTGAATCGAAAACAGCCATTTTATAATGGATTTCAGTAATATTAGAGGGTGGTCCACCATGCAATTACGTCTCGGAGTCGAGCAAGTGACCTTGTTCGTTTCCAACGACGAGCAAATATTTCCAAAAGGTTTCGTCGTCGGGAATAACGTCTTTCTATACGAAACAGTGAATTCGACCGATGCACAGTAGGAGAAAAGCCCAAAAACCTGGCCAAAACCCCAAAAAATAAATTTTCGAAATAGGGTCAGTTGAGTAGTCATTCAGGTGGAGGACTAGTAACTGCATTCTATTGTGGAAGGGAAAGCCCTTTAAGTGTATACCTGCGCCGCAGCGTCAGTTGGCAGTTAGTGTTCGTGAAGAGTGTACGTGTCACGCGCTGAACAGACGAAAATAACGCTGACTTCAAAAACCCATAACTTTAAAGTGACGGGTTTATTTTCAATTCTGCAACATGGATACGACTTCTGGAGGTATGTAGAACATGTTTTTACATCGGTTGAATCTAAAGTTTATGTATAAATGATTGAAATGTAGTATAGCCTTCGGCATAAATAAAATTGAATAATTTTGAAAACTTATATTTTCAACGGTCCGAAAAGTTATATATTTTGTCACATTTTGCAAAGCTCCTAGTCTCGGCCTTTAGTTTAATGTATAAGCTTTCGAAATTTACAAGAGTTACCTGCGGAAAACGTGCGTCTTGTCCGTTATGATTTTTTTCGCATCGTGCGGTAGCCGAGCGTGCACGCGGCACTATTGAGCAGCCTCTGCGCCTAGCCTCTACCTGAGAATGGGTGAAGTAGCATCATAACGGACAAGACGGCTGTTATACGCTTGAAATAAATTATTTTAATATATATGTATGTGTATATATATATATATATAAATTTTCTGTGATTTAATTATGATATATACGTATGCATATATATATATATACATATTAAAATCAAACACATAAAAATTTCTTAAATATGAATGAAATGTTATAACATTCAAATAAAATATTTGAATATACATATATTATATAGTAAGCAAAGCTTTCTTTTAACCAAATCCATGTCAATATTTTATGTCTAATTTTTTTTAAATTATTTCAGAAGCCGTGCCGGGAGTTGTAATAGATACAAACTCGGATAATGATTCTGACTCCGACTCCGACTCCGATTACGATTTTGATTAAGAATAAAATTTTCTATTTTTGAAACGTTCCGTATGTATTTTGGAAATAAAAATAATAATTGCGTAGAATACACTGTTCACGTTTATTTTATTATGATGATTTTTTTAAATATATTAATTTATCTATTTAGCAGGATACTCGGCCATTTTGTTTATAACAATTTGCTGTAAGCTCTTTGTTGCAAGTTATAAACAATAGATATCGGATTGGTAATCAGCGACCTTGAAAACCCGTATATACCAATTTTTGTCAACATCTGGTAACTTTTTAACGTTCATGTCGGCCATATTGGATCGGCCATTTTTTTTACGATAATTTGGCTTGCGGATTCGTAATCAGCGACCTTGAAAACCTGTAAATACCAATTTTTGTCGACATCTGGCAACTTTTTAACATACATGTCAGCCATATTGGATCGGCCATTTTGTTTACGATAATTTGGCTTTCAGATTCGTAATCAGCGACCTTGAAAACCCCTGTAAGCCAATTTTCATTCCCGTCAAAGGTCATTTGAGGTTTTGGCCAGGTTTTTGGGCTTTTCTCCTACTGTGCGATGTCAGCCCCAACTTTGGAGGTTAGTTTCACCCCCTTAAAGTGCGTATGGGCACGTAAAAAAAAATATGTGTCGCTTAGTTTTTAGTCTACTACAATATATCAAAAAATGAATCAAATCCGTGAGGTACACCTGGGGACCTTTGCTTGTCAGACCTTGCCGCATGTTCATAAGATTCTTAGTTATTGAATGATATACTGCTTTTTAGAGGAATCACTATCTTTATCGCTTTGCATGGCAGCAACCATTACCTTAGAAAGTATCGCAATTGACCCTCCCAGGGGTAATACCGGTTGTCGGCTGAACGCAGTCGCAGTAGATTAATTAAAGTAATTTAGAACCCCCAGAAGGCACCTACGGTGCAAAAAACTTCGCCAAGTACATCAAATGTTTAAAAAATTCATTAATAATAAGAAAAAAAGGATCCAAAGCAATTATTGTGCCAACTGCCCAGTACATGTAACTTTGCATCGTGTAAAAATATAGAATTGGAAAGTAAATTAATGAGAATCAATTCAAAGAATCAGAAACAAAATAAATAAATACAATAAATGAAATTTAAAAAAAAAAATCAAAAAAACAAATTGGAGTACGTGGTTCTTGGCGAGCTAATGTTATATCGCCATACAAAAATTCTGGATTTTTTTTCCGAAAAAGCCCGCCAAGTCCCACTACCTCCAATTTGATTTTTTGATTTTTTTCTTTAAATTTCATTTATTGTATTTATTTATTTTGTTTCTGATTCTTTGAATTGATTCTCATTGATTTACTTTCCAATTCTATATTTTTACACGATGCAAAGTTACATGTACTGGGCAGTTGGCACAATAATTGATTTGGATCCTTTTTTTCTTATTATTAATGAATTTTTTAAACATTTGATGTACTTGGCGAAGTTTTTTGCACCGTAGGTGCCTTTTGGGGGGATCTCATAACTTTTTGTACGTTGTTAGAGAATATTGCAGTATTAATTATGGTTTCTTTCGTGTACTATTGTTGTAAGATGTTTGACGCTATACTACTCCACATCTATGGTTTGACGGGGTAAGAAAAATTTTCGAACGGTAGCCATGAGGGCGCCATTTTTCTGGGGCCCAATGAAAAGGAGTCGCTGTGCGGTGGCGAACTCTGTCAGAAATAAGACGTGTACCATAGTGTACCGGCTACGGTGCCGCCACCTGCTACGCGGACGGGAATCATAACCTTTTTCCTATTTGACAGGGGCTAGCTCTGACAGGAATATTACGCGAGCCGCGGCTTCCCTTCTATACCATTTATGTGAAAAGGTTTTGTTTTCAGATGACATATAGCTAGCGTACGACGCCGGAGACGGTGGTGCTTAATAATCGTTAAACGAGCCCACCGATGATCAGAGATTATCATACCTCAGCTCTCCGACCACTGAGGTTATTGAAATTACGCTTAAATAAAAGCACGTCCGCGATTCATATAGCGAAAGTGCATCCAAATTTCCCGAAATGCTTATGATTTCGGAGATACGTTAAAGAACAGTTGGCCGTACAGCGCTTTCTCGATCCCCTAGCAGTAAAGATACTCGGTGGTCCGCCCGTTCTTTTGAATGTACTTGGCGCGAGACTCTACCGAGTCTCTTGATAAGATAACTTCGTTCTTCCCGCTTTTTCATTGCATTTGTCGCTATCAAGTACCCGTAAGGGCAGTTAGAATATCGCCGTCAATTACGCCCTCAGCCTTCCGCTGAGAGTATTGAAGATCATTGCATTACCGCTGTAATTAATTATTTCCAGTCCTGCACCGCTTATTCCGCTTAGTTTTAATTCTGTAGCGCATTATATTCTGGGAATACCGCTGTATTACTCCGCCGGGTAGCGTCGCGCTACGGCCCGTCGACCCGCAAGGGCACTAGTTGTTTTGATTCCGCCAGCGACGAAGAATAGTCCCGCTAAGAAATAAACTCGAATGCATGTGATTGTATGAATAGGGCTTAAAATCCTGAGATAATTCCGCTGTTAGTTACCGCTTACCGCTTTTACTGATTGTAATGCTTGGCTAATAATTGTTATTTTATTCCGCTGTAAGTATCTGACTATCGCTTTCTTTTTTAATACACGGGAGAGATCTCACTGAAGGGATCCTCTGTTTCGAACTACGGTACTCCGCGATCAACGGTACGAGTTAGAAACAAAAGATCATCTAGGAGATGAGAATTTCATTGGTGCGGGTCAATGTACCTGAATCGGCGAGCAAAGCCGTGGATTGAAAAAAAACAAAGGATCATCTACGAGATAAGCCGAAGATAAGCATTTCATTCGTGCGGGTCAAGACGACCCAAAATCGTATATAAACCACGGAAAATTGACAGGGCATCACAGTCGATTGACAGACAGCGGCAAGATGACCGACCATGCTAATCAGTGCAATTGGCATTGACATGGGCGTTCAGACCGGGAGTGATGGGGTATTCGCTCCGGCTATACCAAGAAATTCTCAGAGGGTCATCATCATCCCAAGACCTTGGCAAGGGGTCCAGGGAAGACCAAAGGGAGGACGCGGCCAGCAGACAGTGCAAGCCAAATCAATGCACCGAGGCGTTGGTACGACGTGGAAACTTATACCGATCACCTTACCGGTGATCGAATACCAGCGAAGGATTCTGCCACCATCTTACCAGCCATCACAATCCTGGTGGGAGGAGAGTAACCCCAAAAATAATATCGCCAGCTGGAGCCCAGGTACCCCGCTAGAATTCCCGATCCAGCGAGAATTCGGGAAACTGCCGAAGAAAGGTGTTTCAACTGCAATCCTGTCCGAGGACCAGCCGATGATCCAGTGGATAAGGGATTATTACCACCTCCCACAACCCATCCTGCCATTCCCTCCTTCGCCCACCAAAATTCTCCAACTCCCCAATCCCCAGAAGAGGACAGCCAGCCCCGTCCACCCACAACCCTCTATTCCCGAATCCCTTTTCCCTAAACCTTCCCCTATAATGATATCCATTGATTTAGAAAATGTAATTCCTCGAAAATTATCGAAAAAAAAAATGGAAGTATTAGAAGACTCTTCTAATAAACCTATGCTAAGGTGTACTTACAATTAAATATTATTAAATAAATATACAGAGTGTGTCAAAAGTTCCGGGACGGCATTATAACTCGGCGAGAATGCATTTTCGGGAAAAATGTTTCAGACAAATGTTTCAGGATCCTTTCCTGGCTATCTGATAGCGACCTTGGATTTGACCCTCATTATGACCTTGAAGGTCTTATCAAGGTCAAGATCATTTTTTCAAATGGGAACCCCCAATTTTTATCACGGATATCGAAAGAGCAGGAAATTTTACGTCAAAAAATGACCCCTACCATGACCTTGAGGGTCAAGTCAAGGTCAAAGGCCACTTCGAGTTTAAAAAAAATTTCCTCGTGGCGAATTCGATATGAATGACTTCGACCTTAAAATGACCTTCAGTCGGCTCGATGGTACAAACTGACTCGAGATTCGGGTTCAGCGACTCCAAAAACACATTAAGTCCATATTTTCAACTTAATGCGATGAATTTTCTAGGTTTTACCTTAAAATGACCTTGATGGGACCAAACGAACCCCAAAAACATAATATTAATAAGTTTAAGTCTTTTCAACTGCCTTTTAATTATAAAAATGTTATTGATCTTGATATGTCCCTCAAGGGTTACTGCCTATGTTTGACTCAGACAAAAATTTGCTTGTTCATATCGAATTCGCCACGAGGAAATTTTTCTCAAACTCAAAGTGGCCTTTGACCTTGACTTGACCCTCAAGGTCATGGTAGGGGTCATTTTTCGACGTAAAATTTCCTGTTCTTTCGATACCCGTGATAAAAATTGGGGGTTCCCATTTGAAAAAATGATCTTGACCTTGATAAGACCTTCAAGGTCATAATTAGGGTCAAATCTAAGGTCGCTATCAGATAGCCAGGAAAGGATCCTGAAACATTTGTCTGATACATTTTTCCCGAAAATGCATTCTCGCCGAGTTATAATGCCGTCCCGGAACTTTTGACACACTCTGTATATTATAATAGTAAATATTATTTTTTATCTTATTAATCTAATGATTAATTCTTACTAATAAGAAGAAAAAAATGTGATATTACATAAGAAAAAAGAAATAGCCTAAAATTTTAAATATGTAATTATATCGCTTTCTATGTTATTAAAAAATATATAATAAACACCACGATACCTATTAAAATAAAATGTCTAAATGCCTTGTTACGTCCGGACCTCGGTCCAAACGTCTCGCCTCATCCATTCTATCAATTCCAAATTCCTCACAATTATTAGCAGAAATTCACCTAGACGCAACCTAATATCTTTCATCCTGTCTTCCTATTTCAACCTGCATCCGGCCTAGTTCGACCACGCATCAGCACAACGTGCAAGTGCAAATCCACCAAGTCAGCGGAACGTGGCCTCCCACTTTACCTACCCCTTCTTTTAATAAACCGAGTTTACCTTATTCCTAATTTTCATATCAAAATTACTTCCGAACTCAGTACCAAACTCTACGGTCTTCCAGGACCACTGCGCACAACAATTAAGGGATCACTCGAATTTTATCGTAAAACAGACCCATTTTCAAATGGGTGTAACTTCGTCGAAAATGAACGGATTTCAATGAAAAAAATGGGGATCTGAAGCTTGAAGCATTGATTCCAAAACTGTCATCCTGATTTTTTTGTTTTGCACAGTTTTTTCGAAGTTTTTCAGCATTGAAGCCATGAATGCAGAAATTTTGCGTTTTGCTTTTTTTTGTACCATGTGCATCGTGTGTCGGAAAAATTGCACGGGGATCGTGTCATATGGGTTTCGTAGCTTGAAACTTCCCCTTCAAAATGCTTTTTTTTTCATCATCGTGCGATTTTTCACTACCGAGTAATTCGTGTGTGAGCCGTTGACTGCACTTTCGTGAGTTGGTGACACTTTTACGGGTACCTCAGTGCTCGTGCGGTGATCTTATATTCATCAAAAATCTCGTGTTGCCTTCTCGAATTCTAATGACTCGCCAAAATAAATCTCGCTTACTTTACTATTGCCCAATTGTCCCCTGCCGGATAACACTTTTGACGGCCGTCTGAGACCTGTAAACCACGTCGATTATTAAGCCACAAATCTACACACATTCACCAACTTGCGAAAATGCACTCAACGGTTCAAACACGAATTACTCGGTAACGAAAAATCGCACGATGATGAAAAAAAAAGCATTTTGAAGGGGAAGTTTCAAGCTACGAAACCCATATGACACGATCCCCGTGCAATTTTTCCGACACACGATGCACATGGTACAAAAAAAAAGCAAAACGCAAAATTTCTGCATTCATGGCTTCAATGCTGAAAAACTTCAAAAAAACTGTGCAAAACAGAAAAATCAGGATAACAGTTTTGAAGTCAAAGCTTTAAGCTTCAGATCCCCATTTTTCCCATTGAAATCCGTTCATTTTCGACGAAGTTGCACCTATTTTAAAATGGGTCTTTTTCACAACAAAATTCGAGTGATCCCTTAATTGTTGTGCGCAGTGTAGTTCTTTAGTCGCACACCGAAATCCTGGATCGGTCATCTTATAATTATTCTCAACACACCTATAAGCCTCCTCGAGCCTGGTCAATAATTATTTCTCTTCAAGACTCTCAACGTCTGATTACGCCTATAAGCCTCCCCGAGCTTGGCAAATAAACAATATTCATATAGCATTTATCTACGAACTTTCAATCACCTCTGTCAATAAAAATCCTTTTCCACAGTTGCATTTAGTTGCGTAAAACGAGAAACGAACCAAAAATAATAACGGCGGCGAAGATCATTTCCCGACCGTAACAAAGTGGTGGCAGCGGTGACCTCGTTTCTGTGGGAAACATCGAAGTTATATGAATAAATAATAAATTTTTCTAAACACACCAATTTCGTAACAAAGAAGCGCATCAATATCCAACCAGACCACGGGAATCCTTCGACGAATCTACAAATCCTGCATCCCGTAAACAGCTGATAAAAGAATCACACCTGACAGATCATATTCCTTCCACAATCAGTGAACTCTCCTCGGACGACGATACAGACATCTCCATGATACCGAGGGTAAACAAACGGGGCCGACAAACCGAAACCTCTAGCAATCCAGCACCGCGTAAGAAACAAAATATAACCGATCACCTATCATTAGATTCCGACACATGCACAACCGATACAACAACAACAACAACTAAGCGAGGTACACAAAAACCGATACGGAACCGTAAACCAATTACGCGGCGAACGCAACGCCAGAGTCACACAAGCGATACGGACGAAAGTACCACCACATCTAAAGAAAGGCCCGCGAAAAGGAAATATACGCGTAAAACTCCGAAGGAATCGGAATCAAATAATGACAGTACAAGCACACACCGTTCTGGAAACATACATGTGAAATACACACTTACACCCGGAGCCAGAAACGCGGACCCATCTGATCGTAACGCGACACCGGACGGCAACGTAGCAGGTAGCTCCACACGCGCACCAGGTCACACACCTCCATACGACCAGTTCATGTATGACGTCAACATTCTACCACTAACTAATCTGAAACTTATGACGGAGATAAAGGCAGATTTATTGAAACAAAAAGACAACATGGCACACTGCATCTCAGCTGACTGTAAAGCATCCCAAGGAATCGCAGACCAAATGGTGAAAAAAGGACTTATACGCAGGAAAATGCTACAATCGGTACACCCAGAAATTACCGACGTGATATCAACAACATATCCGCGACGCACAATCTACAATCTAATCACAAAATCAAGGCATTTCGAAAAACCGACATATAAATCTTTATACGACGCGCTCACTACGCTGAAAAAAGTCATACTCAAGGACAGGATTAAGACCTTATCAATACCAAAACTAGGATGCGGGTTAGACAAATTACAGTGGTACAGAGTCAAGCAGATGATCTCGTACATCTTCAAAGATTTGGATTTGAAAATCACGGTTTGCAATTTTGAAAACAAAGAGCAATCAATTCAGTACACAGAATCGGAAAGCCCTTCTACACCAAACGCGGCTATAGCAAAATCGACAAGACCCACATTCAAATCAACCGAAAGTCGTAGAGCAATCTTTATGAAACCTAAAACTCCACCACCCCGTCGTCCACCTCGCCGTCCACCACCTCGGACTTCTCCTCCGACTCCTCCGGTACCCCCACCACTCTCAGCAGACGTGCAGATGACAGCTGACGATGACGTCGCAGCCGACGGAATGAGCATAGGTAGTACACACGGCATGACCTACCTGATCCACTGGAGCAATATGAAGCGAATAGCGATAACGAACGCAGTTACAAAAACTTTATGCAAACAATAGCGACCATTATTCCACCTGAAAACGTAGCAGTATCCAATGACGGACTATTGATGCTGAAGGATAATTACGCGCACTTTATAGCGGCAGATAGTAACTGGACGAAAGAACTAGATCAGCAATTAATAAACAAAGGCTACATAAACAAGGAAAAATTCGCGAACCAAAGACCACGCAAGCTCGAAATATTCACTTCACGCGCAAAATCAAAACACATCTTCACCGTAGTAGTAAAATCACGAGAATCTGATGCAAACAGATTATACGACGTATTTTATGCTTTGGTTAACTTATCGGCCCTATTACGAAAACTCAGAATAAAATCTCTGGCCATTCCTGTTACAGGAATGGGACTAGAAGATTTTCGAGGAGCAGTAATTATGAGAATGATGTACTACGTATTTGGCACGATTGACACACAAATTACTCTATGCCTCAACACCACGACGGTACCCGACGAAGGCTTATGATCAGATATAATCAAAGAATACCACAAGTCTCTATTCGGAGGTCATTAGGGCGTCTCAAAAACATATAATCGCATCAGGCAAAACTACTTCTGGCCACACATGAAATCGGAAATTCAACAACACATCAGAGCATGTGACAGCTGTCAAAGAAAAAAATTAGTTAGGGTCAAGACAAAACTCCCTATGGTCATTACCGACACTCCAGCCATTGCTTTCGATAAAGTAGCCCTAGACATCGTAGGACCACTCCCCATCACTAAACTAAATAACCAATATTTGTTAACGATTCAGTGCAATTTGACAAAATTCCTCGACGCGATCCCGCTACCAGACGCAACCGCCCAGTCAATAGGAATAGCATTCGCCAGAGAATATATCACGCGATACGGAACACCCGGAACCATATTGACAGATCAGGGAAGAAATTTCATGAGCACGGTAATGAAACAAATTTGCAGGTTATTCAAAGTTAAACAAATTCATACAACTCCCTACCGCCCGCAATCTAACGGATCACTAGAACGCAGTCACTTAGTTTTGACAGAGCATCTTAAACATTACACCGACGCAGGAAAAGATTGGGACCAATATATTAGATTCGCGATATTCAGTTACAACACCGCCAAACACGAAGGCATAAACTTTACTCCGCACCGTTTGATTTTCGGAAAAGAAGCGCAATTACCGACCAGTTTAACACCGTCCTCAGCGACTGCATTGACATACGACGCATTCGTCATCGATTTAATGGAAAATATCACTACCGCATGCAACCTCGCCGCACAGAATCTGAAAAAAGCCAAACAGAAGTCGAAGAACTTGCACGATAGACACCTAAATACACAACATTTCGAAGCAGGACAACGCGTATTTCTATTAAACGAAGCTCGTACGAAACTAGACGATCACTATAAGGGTCCATACATCATTAAGCGGATAATCAACGACATAGACGCAGAAATATATCTAACACCTCGCAAAACAAGAGTAGTCCACATTAATAAACTAAAACACGCACATACTCGGTAGAAACCCCGACGTAACAAATCTAAAATAATAACCTGAAACAACACAGTGAGGGACAATTAAGAGAAAGGATCAACACAGCAAATAGGTTCACTTAAAACGCTTTATTCGATCTGGCGCATCAAACATTGAAGGAAAGTGCCAAAAGCGGCAACACAGTTGGGACACTGATACGTATAGGAATACCGCCCCAGGAACCGGCGACATACTCCACACCGCTGGTGAACCTCATACGGAAACGCCAGCGTGACGTGCCGAGAAAACCAGAGATAGGGGTCTCCGCTAAGGGGCCGCGGGCAACGGGTACACCAAATCCGACCCCCGCTGGTCCATCCATGGCTCCGGTGGCACAGGCCATCCGAGAAAAAAATCTCGCGCAGCATTACCCCAGGGTCAGACACTCCTGGAAATGGCCCACCCGCAAGACCCGCTCGAATAACCCTCACAACGGCGGCAACTTGTTCCGCTTCCTCTCCCAGCATTACTATCCCTATAAAATCAACCCTGTTAGTACACTTCACAACTCTAAAGGAATATGTACACGCACGGAGCACACTTACGCTCTCCTAATCCAGACATCTCGGATGGACAAGACACTTGGAACAATTATAACTTATCGGTAATAGAAGCAAAGAACGAATGAGGCCCCGAGTGGCAAACTCCGCGCTCGCACCACCGGTCCCGGGATTAAAACGCTGACACAGCCACGAGCAAAGACACAGCAGAAAAAAAAAAAAATATACGATATTAAGAAGTCCAGTGCATACACTGACTCCGCGTATCTCCATCCCTAGGTGCAGATCGGATGCACCCTTATCAAACAACGAGACGTGTGGGATAGAACCACTGTCGAAGAACCCAGGAGTATATTACGACCGGCAGACGGATCTGATAACATTCAACGATGAATGGAGCCTCATCACATATATAGATCCGAAGGGGTTCTTCCACAAATTAGACAATCTGTTGATATATATTAGCGACAACAAAACCAAAATAGTGCACTTAAACAAACTAAAATTAGCACACACCAGGATAATCAAGCGTGACTTATAACGATATGAAATAATTACAGATGCGTTGCGGTCTTGTCCAACTATGCCCATACACCGTTCACCGCAACGACACTCAGTACGAATCCGGGGATCTATTATGAACAACTACTGGACCTGCGAGCATTCGATAGCGAGTGGACTCTAATAAACTACGTGAACGTTGGAAATCTTACTACTAAGTCAGAGAAATTGGAGAGGTACCTTGATCTACTGTACAATAGATGCGGAATACTCGGTTCAAACTGTGGTGGAAAAAATGTGTTAACACTTTCAAAAAAGAGATTATCATCCATAAACGAATGCCTGCAGCAAATTGGAGACCTCGTAGGAAATAAGGAGACTAGCGAAATACACGTCAAATTAACGCAACTTGCACACGCACGCGTAAAACGAAACTGGTACTACAGCCTCGTCGGAACTATACACAAAACACTATATGGAACGCTTAATGAGGAAGACGGAGAATACTATAATACCCAAATAGACAGACTTTTCAATGATACCAATCATCTGGCACTGCTATTAGTAAATCAAACCCATATCGTCCAATCAACACTAGGCATTCACACACAACAACTCGACAACATTGACAAACACATTTCGGAATTAGACGAACAAACAATATTTCTGTTCAATACCTCGAACGCTCTCAAAAGACGATTAGAACAAAATTCGGCAATAATAAACTTCGCTGAACATATAATAACACTGGATGAAATGATGAACGAATACGAATTAGATCTAAACTACCTGATTGACGCGATCTTATTCGCACAAAACGGTATCATCCACCCAAAAATATTAACGCCAAAACAATTAATCACCAGCTTACAACACATCCAATCATTGGAGCCACTCTTACGATTCCCAGTCCCCTTGAGGAATATCTACGCAGAAGAATTAATCAAACTATCACGATTAGAGGTAGCATACAATGAACCTAACCTACTGTACATACTATCTATACCTCTTCTGAACGACGAAACATTCAACTTATTCCATCTAATTCCAATCCCAGTGAAACAAAATTTTGATAGATCCGACGACAAATTTGCGCACATCACCCCAAGTCACGACTACATTGCAGTAGCCTCAAATACAAACTCATACTTTTACCTCTCAGAAACTGACTTTTCACAATGTAAGAAGTCAAGAAACGCATACATCTACAAACAAAACCACCCATTATACCACACGAATAATCATGGATCATGCGAAATGGAACTTTTTCTTAACAATCCACCCAAAACCCTCGAAGCCTGCGACATACGCATAGATAGCTTCAATAGCTCTTTCTGGCTAAAACTTAGAGCGCCAAACACCTGGCTATACTCGGTCTCGAAACCTGAAACCATACATATCGCCTGCCCAGATATCGAAGCAACGCGTACCACTCTAACTGGCTCGGGTATATTAAGGCTCGACAATAAATGTTCGGGACATTCAGAGACGATAACACTTATCACTTCAAACGATAGAACATCTATGACGTTTAAAAACTACGTACCGGAATTCACACTAAACTTAACAGAAATATATCAGAACTTAAACGCGAACCACACGGTGAACCTCTCTACAATTCCCATGTTTCACAAATATAAGCCCACTTTGAACATCGACGACCTCAATTCAAACGGGCTCGCCCTTAACCATATAATAAAACAGGCAACGGAAATCAGTACGCACCATCGCGATAAACAGGAGACTACCAGTCTGAAAACTGTGCTCACATATGCTGGTCTAGCAATGGCAGCAATAGCAGTCCTATTCGCGTTCTACAAATTTTCGGTATTAGGTAAAATACTCCACTGTATAGCGGGTAGAAAGCGCAACAGACAGGCGAAACAAGCATGCCGAGAACTGGCTAAAAGATATAGGCAACCAATAGACTGTGAGATCGAGCGTCCGCATATGATTAACGGGACACACATACACGAAAGCATAGAAATGGGGCCACTAAAAACTCCCCACAGATCAGCACCACCCATCCCAGATGTTCCACCATACATACGCGGATCCACGCACTCGTTATATTACCCTGATCAATAATCTGGCAATCAATTGAGAAATAGCGCGTAGCTGAAAACAGATATATAGCTGTACAAACACCTGTAAGTTAGGGCCATAGGACAACGGATTTGCAAAAATGACTACAATAATAAAAGAAACATATTTTCTGTAAGAAATAAACATAGCATAGGAATATCAAACATTGTATCAAGAGACTCGGTAGAGTCTCGCGCCAAGTACATTCAAACGAACGTGCGGACTACCGAGTATCTTTACTGCTAGGGGATCGAGAAAGCGCTGTACGGCCAACCGTTCTATCAAGTATCTCCGAAATCATAAGCATTTCGGGAAATTTGGATGCACTTTCGCGATATGAATCGCGGACGAGCTCTCATTTAAGCGTAATTTCAATAACGTCAGTGGTCGGAGAGCTGAGGTATGATAATTCTCTGATTCTCTGATCACCGTTAGGCTCGTTTCACGATTAAGCACCACCGTCATCGTCGTACGCTAGCTATATGTCATCTGAAAACGAAACCTTTTCACATAAATGGTATAGAAGGGAAGCCGTGGCTCGCGTAATATTCCTGTCAAAGCTAGCTCCTGTCGATTAGGAAAAAGGTTATAATTCCCGTCCGCCTAGCAGGTGGCGTCAGCGTAGCTGGTACACTACGGTACACGTCTGATTTCTTACAGAGTCCGCTACCGCACAGCGACTCTTTTTCATTGGGCCCCAGAAAAATGGCGCTCTCATGGCTACCGTTCGAAAATTTTTCCTACCCCGTCAAACCATAATTAACACTGCAATATTCTCCAACAAAATACAAAAAGTTATGAGATCCCCCCAAAGGCACCTACGGTGCAAAAAACTTCGCCAAGTACATTCAATGTTTGAAAAATTCATTAATAATAGGAAAAAAAGAATCCAAATCAATTATTGTGCCAACTGCCAAGTACATGTAACTTTGCATCGTGTAAAAACATAGAATTGGAAAGTAAATCAATGAGAATAAATTCAAAGAATCAGAAAAAAAATAAAATAAAATAAAATAAATGAAATTTAGAAAAAAAATCCAAAAAACAAATTGGAGGTAGTGGGACTTGGCGGGCTTTTTCGGAAACAAAATCTAGAATTTTTTTATGGCAATATAACATTAGCCCGCCAAGAACCACTACCTCCAATTTGTTTTTTGGATTTTTTTTCTAAATTTCATTTATTTTATTTTATTTTATTTTTTTTCTGATTCTTTGAATTTATTCTCATTGATTTACTTTCCAATTCTATATTTTTACACGATGCAAAGTTACATGTACTTGGCAGTTGGCACAATAATTGATTTGGATTCTTTTTTTCCTATTATTAATGAATTTTTCAAACATTGAATGTACTTGGCGAAGTTTTTTGCACCGTAGGTGCCTTTGGGGGGATAACTTATAGTCAACAACATTTGTAATAAAATTCATTATTATACTATTCGAGTGAAAGGATAAAATCAGTATTAACCATGGCATGTAAAATAACATAAGTGACTATCTGTAACAATACGGCTAATTCCTTCAATCACAAAATAAAAATTCAAAATCACCATTACCCAGATATTCAGGTAGCCTGTAAAATTCAATAAAGCATCTTCCGAAATATTATCCCAAAATAATTTATATTAAGAACATTGTACTCAGCGTAGAATGAACTTATATATATTACAAGATAAATAAGAACTAGAAGATAAGCTATCATTAAGAAAAAAAAAAATTGTATACTAACCCGCTTAAACGCGCATTAACCATAGGCGCATTTATCTTGAAGAAAAATTTCACTGTAAACAATCATTGCGAATAGGTGTAATCAGACGTTGCTTCATTCTACTTTTCTACACTTCGCATAGGGAACCATACCTCCGCTTTACATCGGTATGCTTCTTCTAACGGGGGGGGTGTTACGTCCGGACCTCGGTCCAAACGTCTCGCCTCATCCATTCTATCAATTCCAAATTCCTCACAATCATTAGCAGAAATTCACCTAGACGCAACCTAATATCTTTCATCCTGTCTTCCTATTTCAACCTGCATCCGGCCTAGTTCGACCACGCATCAGCACAACGTGCAAGTGCAAATCCACCAAGTCAGCGGCACGTGGCCTCCCACTTTACCTACCCCTTCTTTTAATAAACCGAGTTTACCTTATTCCTAATTTTCATATCAAAATTACTTCCGAACTCAGTACCAAACTCTACGGTCTTCCAGGACATAGTTCTTTAGTCGCACACCGAAATCCTGGATCGGTCATCTTATAATTATTCTCAACACACCTATAAGCCTCCTCGAGCCTGGTCAATAATTATTTCTCTTCAAGACTCTCAACGTCTGATTACGCCTATAAGCCTCCCCGAGCTTGGCAAATAAACAATATTCATATAGCATTTATCTACGAACTTTCAATCACCTCCGTCAATAAAAATCCTTTTCCACAGTTGCATTTAGTTGCGTAAAACGAGAAACGAACCAAAAATAATAACGGCGGCGAAGATCATTTCCCGACCGTAACAGCCTCGAGAAAAAAAAAAAAAATATAGAAAAAAAAAATTAGTTATGAAAAAAAAATATAAGTTATCGTTCTCTTCATTTAGACATCTTTATTTGGGGGGCATTGTAACGTGGCGTAAATACCCTATTGATATTATAAAATAAATTCGATTGAAATATAAAATCCAGTATAAAAAGATTAGCGTGTATGGGTGATCATCCGTGAGGACGACACTCATTCGTTTCAAGAGGGGTGCCTAGCGGTACCCCAGTAGTCATAGGAAAATAAATAAATAAAATAAATAAGTTAATTTCTCCAACCGCTCGAGGTCAATAGAAAAATAGGGCTCTCATAGAAACAAAATAGGCAAGCTACTTTAAGACGTCCCGATTTTTCAATGTAAAAGCGCGCTCTACCCTAACCAGTTGGTCTGCTCCGGCATCGCGGATTGTACTTCGGTCCTTCTGCCTGTCTCGGCTTCCACCTTGTTTGTAGGCTAGGTTGACCAGCATCGCGGATTGTACTTCGGTCCTTCTGCCTGTCTCGGCTTCCTATTTGCTTTTTACTTTATCAAAATTCACCATTAAAATATTTCGAGTCAAAAAATTAGAATCAAGAGAATTAATTCGGATCGGAGGTTTGATTAAATTCCCTCCATCGCGTAAAAAGGTATAGTCGCTCTCCAGGGTAGTAATAGTATCCATATCTAGTTATAACTTATCGTTAAAACTAATTTTATTCTATAAAAAAATTGTCAATTTATCCTTGAATTCCTGTATATTCATTCCTGTTCAGTTTCATAAATAATTACTGCTCCTGCCAATAAATATCCTTGTTACCAATTGTAAATCCTTTCTTCCTACAACGTTATTGGCATATTATTTCGTTCCACACCCAGGATGTATTTCCAATCGCCCTGAGGTCCAGAGTTTTCATTTCAATTATTTAATTAATCGTTCATACGATTTGGCGCCCAACATATTTAGTTTTTAGTCAAAGTCGGCGGAGTGTCGCAGTGTGTGTCTTTACTAATATCCTTCAGATTTTTTTTAATCATTGCTTCGTTTTTATTAAGATGTTGGACTGTATTATTAAAATTTTGAATAGTGCTTGATACTATTGTTGCTTGTTCTTTAACCAATTCAAGGGTTTTCCTTTCTCCTTTGATTAGTTTTTCAATTTCCGCATCAAACCTTTCCCCATCTTCGTTATCAACCAAACCGAAAATTTCTTTGAAAACATGTCCCATTCCGTCGAACCAACCTCTCTTATTTCTATGGCTATGAGGTTCGGATGCGTTATAAAAGCCAAGAAAATCTTGCAGATCAGTTTATTTTTCTTTGAGTCCTATCACTGTAATCTTTGTAGTCATAAATGAATTCTATTCTACCGACGAGGAGAGTCATCCGATCTATCATGGCGGATAGTGTATACGTATCTTTTTCAATTCTGTTAATAAATCCACTCTGATCATCATTAGGAGCTTTTATTCTATTATTCAACCTCGATCTATCTTTCCCTACATTACAATTGGCGACGAGGATAAAAGTATTTTTTGATTTTGGAAGTTGATTGGGAAGAAAATTGTGTTTTATTGAGACCACATGGACAAGGATTACGCACCACGCCATGGCGACAATCGAGGAGCTCAAAGCGGAGTTCTCAAAAGTACAAAATCTATATTCTACACTCCATGAAAAATACCAAGGACTGAAACAAAATGCTCAAACGCAAATTGCTGAAAAAGAGGATCAAGTCATGGATCTCGCTAGCAAGTTACAAGAGCAGCTGAAGTTAACCATTCAACTCCAGAGTCAAGGTACACCAGCGCAAAATGCAGTAACGAGCTGTGTAGGCCACATTGAAGGTTACGAACAAAGAACTGATTGGGTACATTGGTTGCAGAGATTTGAGCACTTCATGTCAGGTAGCCTTATCTCCAATGACAGAAGAAAGGAACTTTTTCTTAATTTATTAGGAGAAAAAGGTTATGCTCTACCATCAAATTTGTGTGCTCCGGACTTACCTAAAACCAAGTCATATGAAATTATGGTTGAAATGATGCCCAAACATTTAAAACCCGAACCAAGTATCATTACAGAGCGTTTTAAGTTTAACGTGTGTGAACAATCAGAAGGCCAATCAGTTAGTGATTTTTTTGCAAATCTGAAGAAACTCTCAGCACACTGCGAATTTGGAGCAACGCTGAATGACTCCATCCGTGATCGTTTTGTTTGTGGTCTCCGAAACAAAACGACGAAGAATAAGCTACTGTATGAAGAGCATTTATCATACGGACGAGCAGTGGAAATTGCCCTAAGCGACGAAGCAGCTACGAAGGACACTGGTGAGATGGATCAACCCAAGACGAATAATCTACTTAATTACGTGAAGAATTATCGTGGTAACAAAAACCGAGGTTCTGAAAACTCCAAACCAAAAGTTTGTGATTGTTGTGGAAGTATGGGACACATTGAGCCATATTGTAAGTACCGTGAGTATACGTGTAATAAGTGTGAAAAGAAAGGCCATGTAATGAATGTTTGTCGTTATGATATCAATACTGATAAAAATAATAATCAAAACCAAAGTGGAAAATCAAATGATCAGGAAAGGAAGTCAGATCGTAAGAAAAATGAAGGTTATGTCAAATCTCAAAAGTCAAATCAACATTTCTTAGATGAAATGTTACAAATAAATTAAGATTTTGAAAATTATTTATTCAATTGATGACAGGAGAATTTATTAAAAAAGATGATTGTACGCTCAAAGATTCTGGTCCAATTAGGATTAAGTTGAAAGTTGAAGACGAGGATATATTTTTTGAATTAGACTCGGGATCGCCCATTTCTGCTATTTCGAAGAATGAGTTTACGGAAAAAACCATGTTTTTCTAAATTCAAATTACAAGAATCATCGAGGCTCACCGATAATACCGTTGGGTGTATTGAATGTTGATGTGAAATTTAATGATAAATGTGAAGTTTTAGAACTTTTTGTGATGTCTGGTACGAGTGAGCCAATTCTCGGACGAGAATGGATCAAGGCGTTGGGTATATCCTTGGTTGCAGAAGAGGTAAAGTCAATTATTAATCAATTATCAGGTAGCGAGGATTTAACAGTTCCAAAATTACAGGAAATATTTCCTTCAGTGCTAACAGACGAATTAGGTCATTATCGACATGGTAAATTTTCTTTAGAATTGAAAGAGAAAGCTAAACCAATCTTTGTCAGACCAAGAGTATTGCCCTACCCTATGATTGATGAAGTTGAACAAGAATTGGGTCGACTTGTTAAGGATGATATTATTTTTCCAGTTAAATCAAGTGATGGGGCGACTCCTATTGCTCCTATTCCTAAGGTCACTGGTAATATTCGTGTGTGCGGGGATTACAAGATCACTTTGAATAAATATCTGGTAGTCGACAGGTATCCAATTCCCAGGATCCCTGATTTATTGACAAAAATAAGTCAAGGTAAAATTTTGTCCACGATAGATTTGAGTCATACTTATCAGCAGGTGGAACTTGACGATAAATCAAAATTATTAACAACCATCTCAACCCATGAAGGTTTATTTTCTTATAAACGTTTATGTTTCGGGGTGTCATCAGCACCTGGATTGTTTCAAAGGTTAATGGAAAAACTGTTAATTAATATTCCCGGAGTGATTACGTTTTTCGATGACATTTTGATTTTTCGTTCCGCTTTATCTGAGCATAATGTAAGATTACTTAGAGTTATGAAAACACTTAAAGAAGCAGGATTAACTGCAGGAGTGAAAAATTGTGATTTTTTCAAAAAAGAACTGAGATTTTTGGGGTTTTCAATTGGAGAAATCGGAATTTCAGTTTGTGAGGACAAAGTCAAAGCAATTTTAGCTATTAAAGTTCCTGAAAATATCACTGAGCTTAAGCGTTTTCTTGGCGCTACAGTTTATTACTCAAAATTTATTGAAAATTACACTTAAATTGTTGCTCCTCTTTACAATCTCCATAGGAAAGATGTTTAATGGATTTGGTCCAATGATCATTGACGTGCATTTGATGGAATCAAACAGAAATTAATTCCGAGTTGAGTTTTAATGCATTACGATCCGAAATTGCCAGTTAAAATTACGTGTGATGCGTCTCCTGTTGGGATTGGAGCAGTTATCTTTCATGTATTACCCGGTAATTTGGTGAGACCGACAGCTTTTTTTTCACGGTCATTAACTCCAGCTGAAAGAGCTTACTCTCAGCTGGATAAGGAAGCATTGGCTCTAGTTTTTGGGGTGTTCTCTTGCCATCAATACGTTTGGGGAAGAAGATTCGTGCTCGAAACTGATCACAAGCCTTTAAAGTATATTTTTGATCCCAACAAGAGCTTGCCATCAGCGGCAGCTGGACGAATCCAAAAATGGGCAGTATTGTTATGCGCTTATGATTTTGAATTGAACCATATTGAGGGAAAAGTGAACTGGGTTGTAGATTGCCTGTCCAGATCTCCAATTTTAATGAGGGAAGAAAGTAGCACGACTGAAGATTTTACGTATTTAAATTATATTGAGGCTGAAGCAAAGATGATTGACATTGAGCTTATTAGGATAGACTAAAAGAGACGAAGTCTTGGATAGAGTGTTGGACTATGTTTAAAATGGTTGGCCAGAGAAGGTTGAGGAAAAATTAAGTGTTCATAAAAAAAAAAGAAAGAGATTTGTATTTAGAGAATGGTTGTGTGATGAATGGGTTTCGTGTTGTTGTTCCTCTGTCTCCGAGAGATATGGTATTAAAAGAGCTCCATGCCACTCACATGGGAATTGTTAAGATGAAGGCTCTTCCTCGGTCTTTCGTTTGGTGGCCAGGAATCGACACTGATATCGAACGTATAACAAAATTGTGTCATTTGTGTTTAGAGAATGCGGAAAATCCGCCAAGATCCAAGTTGAATGTATGGAAATGGCCAGAAGGTCCGAACATGAGGCTTCATATTGATTTCTTGTAAGTAGGAGATAAAATGTATTTGGTAATAGTTGATTCTTTTTCTAGATGGATTGACGTGAAATTCATGAAGGACATCACGTCCAAGATGTGATCTATTCTGATGTTAATGGAGAACTTCATCATTTGGGGTTTTCCATGTGTATTAGTTAGTGACAATGGTCCAAGTCTTGTCTCGGAGGAGTTCGAGCAATTTTCAAAGAACCATGGAATTCTCCACGTGAGAACTGCCCCATATCACCCCGCATCAAACGGAGCTGCGGAGAACATTGTTAAGACTTTTAAACCGCAATTCAAATTATTATTAAGAGAAGGACAACCTGAAGAGATTGCATTGCCTCGCATTTTGTTGGGTTACCGCTCCACACTGCATTGTACAGCAGGGATTTCACCAGCTGAGCTTCGAATCGGTCGACCAATTACAACAAAAATGGATTCGATGAGACCAAGTCTACGTGACCGAGTAGTACAGCAGCAAGTTAATCAGCAACGTCATGCTGTGGGCTCCCATTCTTCTCGTGTGTTCAAGGTTGGTGACGTGGTCATGGCAAAGGATTGTATGAAGAGAATATGGACACAAGCGAAGGTCACTGAAAAAGTACCACCAGTGACTTACACTGTATGCACAGTTAATAACAGAGTCTGGAAACGTCATATAGACCAGCTGAGATCCTGTTTATTGAGTAGTTCTGAGATTTGTGATAGTAAGAAGAACACTGTAGTGGAAATTCTCGTTCCTTCTCTGGATGTAGAAGGTCCAACGCAGAATTCACCCCTACCTGAGACTTCATCCAGTTACGAGTTATTGGGTAAATTGTCAAGCTCTAGTCCTAGTGAGTCTGAAACAACTCAATCACCGTTGACAGTTCCATCATCAGCTACTCTTTTGGTTTCACATCCGAGCCCAGCAAGACCAGTGTCAAATAGTCCAGCGGTAGCCTCTGTACCAGCAGTAGTTCAGCCACCACCTACACCAGTCGTTGAGCTACGTCGATCCGTTCGAGCAAGGAAACCACCCTAGCGGCTAAATCTCTAATTATTCTTATGCTTTTGTATTTTCTTTATATTTGACGAATTATTTGGATTATGTGGAATGAAGTGTGCGTTATGTGGATTAAGGAGAGTTTTTTGAACTTTGAGTTGAAAGGAGTTGTAATATTTGTAGCCATAAATAAATACTATTTTACCGACGAAGAGTGTCATCCGATCTATCATGGCGGATAGTGTATATGTACCTTTTTCAATTCTGTTAATAAATCCACTCTGATCATCATTAAGAGCTATTATCAAGATTCGCGGTAGCGAATCGCCGCCAAGTACCGTAGGCGGCGGTCGCTAGCCAGGAATATATTCTGGAGGGACCAACCTATACCTGTGATCAGGCTATCGTATCTCGAAAACTATTCAATGGAATCGGATGAATTTTGTAATATGGCGAGGGCTCGTGCGAAAGACCTTACTTACAAAATTCGATTCAGATCCGTCGAGTGGTTATCGGAATATTAACCGTTAGAGTAAGTGAAAAAACACAATCTTCTTCTTCTTTTTCATCGCAGACCGAGCTTGGGACACTGATATCTTTCGAATCGTTGCACGGATTCCGTTCAAATTTGATACAGAGGTTTTTGCTATCGCACTCTCGAAGCCGATTGATTTTCGTGAAAATCCGAAATCGCGTTGATTAGATTAGGCAAAATTAGTGATGGAGGTGCATGTGTGTATGTCTACAGGGTGATTCTAAATTCAGTGCCATCCGTATGGTGGGTGATACAGTGAACCAAAAGGAGTAATTTGAGATGAGCAACCTATGGTCGCAGGCGTCGCATTTGGGCGCTACAGGGCATCGAAGGTTGCAGGTGGAACGCCTGGTCGCTGGCAATTATGATGATTTTCTGCATTAATCGAAAACTGAAAAATTAATAAAAAATGTATGAAACAAATGAACCACAACCTAGAGCTTTCATCTTCCGAATTATGAGCGTATTATGGCTTTTGAGTAGGGAACGCGGCAGGCGCGGTATCAATCCAACGTGCAATCCAACCAAACGGCACTGTATATACCGGTTATTATACAGAGTGTGTCAAAAGTTCCGGGACGGCATTATAACTCGGCGAGAATGCATTTTCGGGAAAAATGTTTCAGACGAATGTTTCAGGATCATTTTCTGGCTATCTGATAGCGACCTTGGATTTGACCCTAATTATGACCTTGAAGGTCTTATCAAGGTCAAGATCATTTTTTCAAATGGGAACCCCCAATTTTTATCACGGGTATCGAAAGAACAGGAAATTTTACGTCGAAAAATGACCCCTACCATGACCTTGAGGGTCAAGTCAAGGTCAAAGGCCACTTTGAGTTTGAGAAAAATTTCCTCGTGGCGAATTCGATATGAACAAGCAAATTTTTGTCTGAGTCAAACATAGGCAGTAACCCTTGAGGGACATATCAAGATCAATAACATTTTTATAATTAAAAGGCAGTTGAAAAGACTTAAACTTATTAATATTATGTTTTTGGGGTTCGTTTGGTCCCATCAAGGTCATTTTAAGGTAAAACCTAGAAAATTCATCGCATTAAGTTGAAAATATGGACTTAATGTGTTTTTGGAGTCGCTGAACCCGAATCTCGAGTCAGTTTGTACCATCGAGCCGACTGAAGGTCATTTTAAGGTCGAAGTCATTCATATCGAATTCGCCACGAGGAAATTTTTTTGAAACTCGAAGTGGCCTTTGACCTTGACTTGACCCTCAAGGTCATGGTAGGGGTCATTTTTCGACGTAAAATTTCCTGCTCTTTCGATATCCGTGATAAAAATTGGGGGTTCCCATTTGAAAAAATGATCTTGACCTTGATAAGACCTTCAAGGTCATAATGAGGGTCAAATCCAAGGTCGCTATCAGATAGCCAGGAAAGGATCCTGAAACATTTGTCTGAAACATTTTTCCCGAAAATGCATTCTCGCCGAGTTATAATGCCGTCCCGGAACTTTTGACACACTCTGTATAGATCGGTGTGAAACAGCTCATACACGAGTGGTGGATATAGGCCTTCAAGTAGTAACAAAGATTTACTGCTGCGAAGGTGGATCGTAATGTGAGAAGTTGTTTTCAGTGATGTGGATTTGCATTAGTTTGTACTGGATTTTCGAGTGGTTTTCGAGACAATTATGGAATGAATGAATTTCACTCGACTGTTCGAGAGTTCAAAATATTGTATCAGGTAGGTTAAAAAGGGGCCGAATGAATCCGATTCTTGCTACCAGTTACGTGAACGTCATTACTTTTGCTACGATGCTTCAGGAAACAAACTCGTAGGATTGCATAATAAAATTGAAGGATAAGTCGGTTGATGTAGCGGCAAATTTGATATGGGTTGGATTTTAATATATTGTGGAGTACGGTGATGAACATATGAGCTCAATTGGAACATCTTCTAGGTGAGCGAGCTGGAAGAAAGAACGAAAAAAGTCCGGTATTCTATGAACTTTAGACGGAGGTGAATGAGTGCTGTTATTTTTCGTATATTCGAATGCTCGGAGTTTTGTGACTTGTAGGTTGTGGGTGTCAAAGATGACGATGATTAGGAGAGGTAGGGGGAAATTGACGGAAAAACGAATCTGAGGTGAGTTAGAGGTTGAACAGCGAGTATATTGATTGGAAATGTCTATTTGGGACACTTCACAGGTTAGCGAGGTAGGAGAGAGATTAAATGAAGTTGATTAGCGCCGACAGTTTCGTCATGGAAATTCCAGATGTGAGACAATTTCTGTTTGTAGATTTGGTACAATATTTGAGTGTTTGGAAATTTATGGCTTTTGGGATTGCTGATTGCATTGAACACGGTGAAGACTACGGTAAAAGTAAATAATTGTGAAGTAAATGTCAAGCGATTAGAAGTTTATGATGACTCGAATAGCTAGTACATTGACAACAATCTCATTAGTTGGATTGAAATATGTTACAGGTTAAGGAGGTTGAAAAGAAAATGAATGTGAGTGATTTTATAAATCAGCTACATTTTCTAATCTTTGGGTATTGCGGAACGTATAGGATTGTTTATCGTCAAATATTTGAGTGCTCTGCGATTTCACTTATAGGATTCGTATAGATGGATAGATCAGATGATTTAATATTTATGGTAAGTTGAGTGGCGAGTTCGATATCGCAGGTTTTCCGGTTTGAAATATTTTCCAGGTTTGCAAGCCTGCAAAACAACTTGACAGTCGCTGTCGAATCCAAAAATATTGAGTATGATGGAGCAAGTGACCATTCTTTGTCTAATTTGGGATCGCTTAGGAATTCGTGGATTTGAGAATCACAGACCTAGATGAACAGGATTATTAGACCGAAGCGTTATTGGCATAGGGAAAAATTTCGAGTAGGTTAGCGTTATTGCTACATCAAGTAGTATGAAATTTGTACGAAAAAAGATAATCAATAAAGTTGGGACTGAATCCTAATTCCTGTAATGACAATGAAGGTTTAGGGAAAGGTTGCACGTGCTATATTTAATTCTACGCTGGTTTTTGCCGGAAAAAAAGGGCCGCTAAGTACCTTTCTAGGCTACTCTCACGTGGACAAACTCGAATCGCCAGGGGTGGAGTGAAATCAGAATGAAATGCCGAGTACTATGACTTTCAAAAACTTGCGGTTCATCTTTGTAGTGAAATCGTAATATGTGACGCCAGGTACTGAGACCAATGCGCGAATACACGTCATCTGGAACCCAACAAAGCACCATCGGTGCAAAAAACATCGCCAAGTTCATTAAATTCTTCGGGGAAAAAAGATCCAAATCAATCATGGTGCCAAGTACATGTAACTTCGTATCATGCATAGGAGTACTAGAGAAGACTGGAGTAAATATGTAACAAACCAAATTACCAATTGGAAGAATATAAAATTGGCAAAAAAATTGAGAAAAAAAATCAAATAAATTGAATTAAAAAAATAATATAAAATAAGAAAATGGAGTATGTGGTCCTTGGCGGGCTAATGTCATATTGCTATGCAAGAATTCTGAAATTTTTTTTTTTTGTATAAAGCCCACCAAGTCCACTACCTCCATTTTCTTATTTTATTTCATTTTTTTAATTCAATTTAATTCATTTTTGTTCTTAATTTTTTTGCCAATTTTATATTCTTCCAATTGGTAATTTGGTTTGTTACATATTTACTCCAGTCTTCTCTAGTACTCCTATGCATGATACGAAGTTACATGTACTTGGCACAATGATTGATTTGGATCTTTTTTCCCCGAAGAATTTAATGAACTTGGCGATGTTTCTTGCGCCGATGTGCTTTGTTGGGATTTCACTACTTTTTGAACAAAAATTTCTTCTCTTTTAATCATTGGAATGCACAGAAGTAAATATTATAGAACATATCGAAACACGCGATGATTGAATGTATTTCATTTTTATTTTATTAGATGAAAATAGCCTCTTTTATTCTGAGGTAAAATCGTATTGTAATTATTAAATAAATAGTTACAATAGATTCGTTATAGAACGGCCTGCCAAAGACGTAAAAGACGGCCTGGAAGACGCAAACGTAGGCGAAATAATGTAGAAGTAATTTTATATCAAGTTTTATTCAATTTTTATACTTTCAACAATTGAACGTTAAATTTTCTATAAAAATATGTATTTTTCAAAAATTATTGTCAACAACTCAAACATCGTTTCTGTATAATTTTTTAGTCTGCGCACTGCGTGAAATGAAACAATTTATTTTTTCGGGACGCCAACACGTATTATAGATCAGATTTCCTTAATCATTGTTGCGTTAAATCGACGATTAACTTATTGTTAATGATTTCAAATCTTTCGACGCTTCGATACTTGGTAATCGCATACGTATATTAAGGCTCACGTATATTCGTTATAATAGTAGTAAGCAACTTCATTTATGGCATAACCTCATCTAACCGTCATCGCGGAGCTATTGAGTATACATAGTATACAAATATAACATTTGAGCAAACGAATTCAGAAGTCCCAATCAGGTGGCATGACAGCTCCAGAAAGTAAGATGACCACACAGCGCTTGAATTTGTTGGTTACGTTCGTTCAGCATCGGGATGACGGACGGGAGAATAGCGATTCGGAAAAACGGCGTCCCGCCCGGTGACGGCTGCAGGACATAGACTTAGGATACGGTAATGGTGGTCGCTGCCTATTGCCATCTACGGGCGCTACATAAGAACTCACGTTCTGCAGGGGTCGGTCCGAAAAATATATTGTAATAATGTAACGATCCTTTCTACCCATTCGTATTGGCAGCGGTTTCGGTATCATGACGACGACGTTGGTGCTTAAAAAATCCTCGTCGAACGACGGTAAACGGGTAGCAGAAATATCATATCTCAGCTTCCTGACCATCGATTCAATTGAAATTAGGCTCAAATGAAAGCTCGTCCTCGATTTATATCACAAAAGTGCATCCAAAGTTCCCGGAATGCTAATAATTTAGGAGATATTTGTGTAAATAAAAGTCCCCACTCCGCGTTCGAGCTCCCGTAGCAGTAAAGATACTCTGTGTCGTCCCGTTCGCTTTTAATGTACTTGGCGCGAGACTCTACCGAGTCTCTTGATTCGAGGTCAGTCGGAGAACCAGGTGATCTGAAATCAAGAGAGAAAACACACGCTTACTTGGCGGGACCGTCTGTCTTGATCCTTTGTACATTTCTATCGTTCTTACGAATTATCAATCAAATTGAGCATTGCAAGTAATTCTTTTGTGGAATTTAATTTATGTTTATTATTTTCGTGGAAATGCAAAGCTGGATGTTTTCGTATAAGTTCGTATATCGTTGAATTTCCAGCATTACTTTTCTATCTGCAGGACGAGATATTATCTGAATAATTTCACATGGATAACTGATATCATCCCAATTAAACTGGTTTGCTATTTGCAAAGCTTGTACCGATATTTTCTCACAATAATCAGAGTTATTGCATTAGTCTCAGAAAATATACACTCGCGTCGGTATTTATGTTGACAATGTATTGATTTTATGAGATCAAGACTCTAGAAATCTAAATTATACTATATCATGGGCGTATTGGCATGATTGTAATCTTCGTTACACTCTTACAAGGAAAGGTCCCCAGGTGTACCTCACGGATTTGATTCATTTTTTGATATGTTGTAGTAGACTAAAAACTAAGCGACACATATTTTTTTTTACGTGCCCATACGCGCTTTAAGGGGGTGAAATTAACCTCCAAAGTTGGGGCTGACATCGGTCGAATTCACTGTTTCGTATAGAAGGACGTTATTTCCGACAACGAAACCTTTTGGAAATATTTGCTCGTCGTTAGAAACGAACAAGGTCACTTGCTCGACTCCGAGACCTAATTGCATAGGGGCGAACCACCCCCTGATATCACTAAAATCCGTTATAAAATGGCCGTTTTCGATTCAAAAAATCTGGAAAAAATATATGTTGTTCGCGACAACAAACTGAAGGTGACATGTCTTTGCGTTTTCCCCAAAAAGCGATATTAGGGGGGTAACTACCCCTCTATGCACACTCGGGTTCCGCTGCGCCGATCGAATTGTTCTCGGAATATGTCGTCCTAGACTCAAATCTAGGCAACGTGCATCCTTCCTATTTACGCGCGAACACTCCCAGGGGGTTAACCACCCCCTGTGATATAGTCTGAATTACAAGATATATAGTCAAATTCATGTTCGAAAATTTGTAAAACATATCTATGGCTCGTAAGTGTGGAGTAAAGTCAATGAGGTTTTCCATGTTCGCCGGAGAGCGATATTAGAGGGGGTAACCACCCCTCATGCTCATTCGGGTTCCCCTGCATTCATAGGATTATTTCCGAAATACATTATAGTAGGCTCGAATCCGGGTTACGCGCATTCTTCTTATCCATACACAAGCACTTCCTGGGGGTGAACTGGCCCTTGTGATATCGTTTGAATCACTGGGGACATGGCCACATTCCTGTTCGAAAATGTTGATAATCATACAGATGCTACTTGTGAGTGCAAATTGATGCTGACGTGTTTACGAATTTTTTACGTATTATGCCCAATCGAAAAGTTAAATTATTTCACAATCAGTGAGTCAGTCAATGGAAATACCCCAATCGTGTTGGGCTCTTCTTCATGAATGTTGTAAGATATTTTTAACTATTCAATAGGTGTATTTTAACCTTTGTGAGAAACAGTATATAAGTTCGATTTTTGCAACGATGCGCTTCAGTTTTGAACGCAACTTCTCTGGTTTTACTCCTGTTCCGAAATCAGCAAGAGAATCTTAGAGCTTTTATATTTGACAAAAGTTGACTCACAGACGATATATATATAAATACGTCTTCTATTCCCATGTATATATATATATATATATTTATATATATATGTTCCACAGCGGCTGCGGTTGTGAATTCCGTAAGTTCATCAGACACTTGAGTTTCATCACTACAGTAATTGTCAACATTTCTCTACATTGATAAAAATGAAGGTGAACCCCATTAATGTAATTAATCTTCTACTCGCCACATTCCAATCGCTCAACTTGGACGAAACTCCGATTAATGACAAAGAGATTGAATTGAAAGAAAACTTTGAGAGTATTTTATTAGCCTCGATGAACGAATTCGACGGAGCACAAATGACAGTCGAAGATTCCCTCGATTTTCACGAACCATTCAAAGATCCTGATGCACAAATCATAGAAGATGAAATGATGCATACTTTACCTAGCCGGCCTGTTCCACCTACAAGTGAGTGTACGTCGGACGATGAGGAAATAACTTATGATTATAAATTGAGAGCTGTAGAATACTGGAGAAGTGGGAGAACAAAAAATTTGAGCGTTGGTACTGTAAGTCATAGATTTAGAAAAGTGAGATCTGTGACACAATTGAAACGCTGGGCTCATACATTAAACAGAGGTGGAACCTATCGAGAAAAAGTCGCTAGAATTTGTGACTTTGTACTGGAAAATTTCAAAAATGCAGTCGACGCCGGTTATATCATTCATGATAACGATTTACGCAAATGGGCTTTGCAAGCTCAAAAAGAAATAGGTGCTGAAGATTTTCGATTCAGAGCTTCAGATCACTGGTTGAAGCGATTCAAGCAGGCACACAGAATCGTATCGAGAAAAATTAATAAATTTGTGACTCGGAAAAGCATTGAAAATGCTAGGTCGTTACAGGCGAAGGCGAATGAATTCGTTGCTGAAGTAAAACATGAAATAGCAATTATTGGAGCTGAAAATACATACAATTCCGACCAAAGCGGTTTTCAGTTAGAAATGCATTCTGGAAGAACTTTGGCAGTTGAAGGAGAGAAAAAAGTTGAATGCTTGGTACAGTCAATTGCGTCTACAACCCATAGTTATACGATACAGCCATTAATATCGGCCGATGGGAGGCTTTTGTCACCTTTGTTTTTGGTACTCAAAGAACCAAGTGGCAAGTTCGGACCGGTAGTAGAAGGAAATTTATTCAGACCTGAAAATATTCATCCAACAGCATCAAAATCTGGGAAACTTACTTCAGGTATGAATACAAACTTGATCATTTTTGGCGAATATCCCTTCTAAAAATAGCAACTGTTAGCAACAACGATTCGGTGTCGATTGTTTCAGATCACTTCCGAATTTGGTTAAGAGAAGTATATTTTCCAAACGTCGGATCCAACAGTATTCTATTAATTGGTTCATGGAGTGGTCATTGCCCAGCTGTGGTAGCAGAAAATACACCCGTGGATAAAAATATCAATTTGAAAATGATACCAACAGGAACGACAGGGCAAATTCAACCGCTAGATGTGTATGGTTTCAGAATTTGAAAAAATTTCGTCAGACACTTTTCGGACACCTTTATTTCAATGAATCACGATATAAATTTGCATCTACGAAATAATATTATCAAGCTACAATCGTTGGTTCATAATCAATTATCGTCTCCTCGTTAGATCAATCTTTTCAAATATTCTTGGCATAAAAGTGGTTATGTCGATGACAGACCTGAGAAATTTGAGAATCCGGTTGAATCCGGATTCGGAGATTCTTGTGATACACATTGCCAGGTTGAGGGCTGTTCGAACGTTGCTATTATAAGATGCTCGTGGTGCAAAAAATCTCTGTGTTTCAAGCATTTTTTTGACGATTATCATTATTGTACGCAGTTTGAGAATTGATAAAAGATGCTCACAAATTTTCACTGTACTATATGTTAGAAAGTTACTTTTATTTCATCCAGAATTCCATTTTACGTAACCTAGATTCGAGCCTACTATAATGTATTTCGGAAATAATCCTATGAATGCAGGGGAACCCGAATGAGCATGAGGGGTGGTTACCCCCTCTAATATCGCTCTCCGGCGAACATGGAAAACCTCATTGACTTTACTCCACACTTACGAGCCATAGATATGTTTTACAAATTTTCGAACATGAATTTGACCATATATCTTGTAATTCAGACTATATCACAGGGGGTGGTTAACCCCCTGGGAGTGTTCGCGCGTGAATAGGAAGGATGCACGTTGCCTTGATTTGAGTCTAGGACGACATATTCCGAGAACAATTCGATCGGCGCAGCGGAACCCGAGTGTGCATGGAGGGGTAGTTACCCCCCCTAATATCGCTTTTTGGGGAAAACGCAAAGACATGTCACCTTCAGTTTGTTGTCGCGAACAACATATATTTTTTCAAGATTTTTTGAATCGAAAACAGCCATTTTATAACGGATTTTAGTGATATCAGGGGGTGGTTCACCCCTATGCAATTAGGTCTCGGAGTCGAGCAAGTGACCTTGTTCGTTTCTAACGACGAGCAAATATTTCCAAAAGGTTTCGTTGTCGGGAATAACGTCCTTCTATACGAAACAGTGAATTCGACCGATGTCAGCCCCAACTTTGGAGGTTAATTTCACCCCCTTAAAGCGCGTATGGGCACGTAAAAAAAAATATATGTCGCTTAGTTTTTAGTCTACTACGATATATCAAAAAATGAATCAAATCCGTGAGGTACACCTGGGGACCTTTCCTTGTTAGTTGCTAGTTAGAAGAAGACAGCGCCATAGCGTATTTCCGTTGTTTTATCTTTGATCAAATATCAAAACTCGGTAGGAGGGGCGGTCGGTAAGTAAGTGACGTGTACACTTATACATTATTATACTGTTGCGCAACCTAATTAACTTATTTATTGCGCATTCTAATTGTGTCGTTTTGTTTGAAGAATAAAATTGAAATTTATTTTATATTAAGATATTTTCATTTTTAATTACAAGATGCCTAAAATTAGAGAGTTAACGATAGCAGAACGTGAACAAATATATAAGAGAAGAATGAGCGGAGATACATTAAAAAAAATAGCCACGGACTACGGAATATCCCGAGAAGGTGTCAATCGAATCGTCAATAAGATTAAAACCACAGGATCTGCACATAATCAACCTAGAACAGGAAGAAAAAGAAAAACAACACCTCGGATGGATCGACTCATTCTCAAAGAAGTACGACGTAATCCATTTGTGACCGCTAAAGAAATAAAAGAAGAACTGAATTTGCATATACAGTTGACACAGATTAAATCTAGAATTGCTAAAGCAAAGTTACATGGCCGAGTAGCCAGAAAAAGACCATATATTTCATCCAAAAATGCTCAGGTACGGTTACGTTTTGCAAAAAAGTACATTAATGAACCGATGTCTTTTTGGGAGAATGTGATCTGGAGTGATGAGAGTAAGTTCGAGTTAAAATCTAATAGACGACGAAAAATGGTTTGGTGGAGAGTTAAGGAAGCTAATAAATCAAATTTAATTATGCCGACTGTTAAGTATGGTGGTGGTTCAGTTATGGTATGGGGTTGTTTTTGCTACGAAGGCCCAGGGAAGTTACATATAATTGATGGCATATTGACCGCCGAAAAGTACATTGCAATATTAGAAACTCATCTTCTTAAAACTGTAAAAAAATAAGGAATAGCAGAATCGTTTACTTTCCAACATGATAATGACCCTAAACACACTGCTAAAATTGTGAAGCAATTTTTGCAAAAAAATAATAACATCACATTACCATGGCCTCCGCAAAGTCCTGAACTCAACCCCATTGAAAACTTGTGGGATGAACTCGACCGCTCTGTTCTGCAACGTGAGCGCTACACCAAAGCCATGTTTTCTGAAGCATTGAAACGAGAATGGTCTAATATACCCATTGAGACATTGAGAAAAGTAGTCCGAAGTATACCATCAAGATTAAGGGAAGTCTATAAGCAAAAGGGTATCATACGTCGTATTGAAGTTTTGAAATTTCAAGTGAAAATTTTTTTTTCATTGTTTGTCAAAATATTTTCCGACTTGTGAATTCAAAAAGTTATGTTATTATTTTTTGAATTTTTCGTTAAATATAGCTGTAAATATCTACCGTGTTTTCTTTGTATCACGAAGAAATAAACACATAAACCCTAATATTATTCAATAATCTATAATGAAATTAGCAATATTTTTGTTTTTGAAATGACCTTGTCAACATAAATACCGACGCGAGTGTACTTATGAGTCCATTTTCACGAAGTTATATTGTCAAAAATTTCATTTCAGCGGCATTCAGCTGAATAATTTGCTGTGCATCTTGAACTTTTCGATCTCTTTTCTAGCGATCTTTCAATTCACACAGAGCACTACGTCACAACAAGTAATGTCATGTCGAAAAGAAAATTGAAAATTAAAACGAAGAATTCACATTGTTACCTCGTGTTGTCCTGCGTCGACATTTTTAGGACGGAACGATTGATTCAAATTCACACACAAAGCATCGCGCTCAGAACAGTCAACCTCTGCTGTACTCACAAATGTTAAGAAGAGACGGTGGAGCTCGCAAGGCTCAAGATGATCAAGAGACTCGGTAGAGTCTCGCGCCAAGTACACTTGGCGTGATCATAACTGGCGTAGTTAGACACTACGCGATGAGCTGTAGGTTGGCGTAAAATATCCCTAGTCTAGGCAGCAAACGGGGGTTTGATTTTTCGCAAACATCTCGAGAACTGATTGAGATTTTCGAAATTTTAAAAAAGATTCGAAAAGAGGAGGAAATTTCCTCAAAAAAGTCTCGACTCCCGGAACTAGACGACCATTATTTATAATCTTTCTAGAAGCGTGAAAATACGGCCGAAAACAGCTAGTCTGGCTTGCGCGCGTCACGCAATGAACCGGCCCACGAGCCAGACTAGCCGTTTTCGGCCGTGTTTTCACGCTTCTGGAAAGATTATAAATAATGGTCGTCTAGTTCCGGGAGTCGAGACTTTTTTGAGGAAATTTCCTCCTCTTTTCGAATCTTTTTTAAAATTTCGAAAATCTCAATCAGTTCTCGAGATGTTTGCGAAAAATCAAACCCCCGTTTGCTGCCTAGACTAGGGATATTTTACGCCAACCTACAGCTCATCGCGTAGTGTCTAACTACGCCACTTATGATCACGCCAAGTGTACATTCAAACGAACGTGCGGACTACCGAGTATCTTTACTGCTAGGGGATCGAGAAAGCGCTGTACGGCCAACCGTTCTATCAAGTATCTCCGAAATCATAAGCATTTCGGGAAATTTGGATGCACTTTCGCGATATGAATCGCGGACGAGCTCTCATTTAAGCGTAATTTCAATAACGTCAGTGGTCGGAGAGCTGAGGTATGATAATTCTCTGATTCTCTGATCACCGTTAGGCTCATTTCACGATTAAGCACCACCGTCATCGTCGTACGCTAGCTATATGTCATCTGAAAACAAAACCTTTTCACGTAAATGGTATAGAAGGGAAGCCGCGGCTCGCGTAATATTCCTGTCAGAGCTAGCTCCTGTCAAATAGGAAGAAGGTTATAATTCCCGTCCGCCTAGCAGGTGGCGTCACCGTAGCCGGTACACTACGGTACACGTCTGATTTCTTACAGAGTCCGCTACCGCACAGCGACTCTTTTTCATTGGGCCCCAGAAAAATGGCGCTCTCATGGCTACCGTTCGAAAAATTTTCTTACCCCGTCAAACCATAATTAACACTACAATATTCTCCAACAAAATACAAAAAGTTATAAGATCCCCCCAAAGGCACCTACGGTGTAAAAAACTTCGCCAAGTACATTCAATGTTTGAAAAATTCATTAATAATAAGAAAAAAAGAATCCAAATCAATTATTGTGTCAACTGCCAAGTACATGTAACTTTGCATCGTGTAAAAATATAGAATTGGAAAGTAAATCAATGAGAATCAGAAAAAAAATAAAAAGAAATAAAATAAAATAAATGAAATTCAGAAAAAAAATCCAAAAAACAAATTGGAGGTAGTGGGACTTGGCGGGCTTTTTCGGAAACAAAATCTAGAATTTTTTTATGGCAATATAACATTAGCCCGCCAAGAACCACTACCTCCAATTTGTTTTTTGGATTTTTTTTCTAAATTTCATTTATTTTATTTTATTTTATTTTATTTTTTTTCTGATTCTCATTGATTTACTTTCCAATTCTATATTTTTACACGATGCAAAGTTACATGTACTTGGCAGTTGGCACAATAATTGATTTGGATTCTTTTTTTCTTATTATTAATGAATTTTTCAAACACTGAATGTACTTGGCGAAGTTTTTTGCACCGTAGGTGCCTTTGGGGGGATAAAATTGAGCCGGCTTGTGTAGATACTTAAAGATCCATACATCCACCCGAGCGATGATCCGAGAACTTGCGCTAAACTGATTGTAAGGGTCAATCAAGTCTCATGAATTATACTATGAAAACGAATCACAGTGTACGCGAACATAAGGATTTTGATTTTTTCTCATTAAGTAATCGAGTACGGACGCGCCCGCCAAGTATGCGTGTGTTTTCTCTTTTGATTTCAGATCACCTGGTTCTCCGACTGAGCTCGAATTTCAGATGACGTGTATTTGCGCATAGGTCTCAGTACCTGGCGTCACACATTATGATTTCACTACAAAGATAGACTGCAAGTTTTTGAAAGTCATAGTACTCGGCATTTCATTCTGATTTCACTTTACCCCTAGCGATTGGAGTTTGTCCACGTGAGAGTAGCCTAGAAAGGTACTTGGCGGCTCTTTTCCTGCCTCCGGCAAATTTTTGTCGTTTATGATCTACTTCATAACGTACCTGCCCGTCGTGCCGATTTCATCCATTACTCCGGACCTTCCACCTTTCCATTGAAATTTTGTGCAATAAGATGGCTACAAAATGTTAAGGTGGCTGAACGAGCTATAGCGATTTCACCTAGTGTTGTAAAATATGTAGATTCCATTAAGAAGGACAAACGATCACCTGCTTGTAGCAGTTTCACAATTGTTGCGACAGCGGTTCAGGATAAACTTTCGGGCCCGAAACTGAGTTTTTTCCAATCACTAGCGTCTGAGGTTGAACCGTTCTTCAATAAATTCCGATCCGATGCTCCTTTGCTCTATGAATCGTTTAATATGACTATGAGAGGTGTGCTTCCAAGATTCGTAAAAGCGGAAGTAATGAATACGACGCAGGACGCTTCAGAGATTAATTTCTCAACCAAAGAGAATTTGATTGCGATCAAAGAAATCGATCTGGGATTTTCAACACGAGACTCTCTTCGCCGAGTCCGTACTAGTTGCAGTGATCGTGAAATTTCGGAATTTCGTAGAGATTGTCGCACCGCAATGGCAACATTATGTCAAAAATTAACGCTACGCTCACCGTTACAATTTCGACTTACAAGAGCAATTTCTTGTTTCGATCCACAAATTGCAAAGCGGCCAGCTATTAGGGACAAACGAATCGCAACCGCCTTGGAGATATCCGTCAAACATAAGTGGCTTTCCGGTATGCAAGCGGACAAAACTCAACGACAGTTTAATACAGTATGTGCTGGTGCTAATTTCTTAGCAACAATTGAGACATTCTCCAGTACCGATAGATTGGATCATTTTTGGCTACGTACTGTATTACATGAGCCCGAAACAGCGGAGGAGTTAACATGCTTCTTGAAAATTATTTTTACGTTTTCACACGGTGATGCATCGTTGGAAAGGGTATTTTCGATCAACAAAGAGTGCCTGATAGACAATCTTGAAGAGGAATCTCTTGTAGCACAACGACGAGTATATGATGCAGGTATAGCATCTGAGAACTGGATTTCTTGAAAATTACAAAGCCACCGATCTTAAGTACGAGAAACGCTCATTCGAGATACATTGAAGGATTAGCGAAATGTCGGGCCCAAGCACAAGCGGAAGAACTGGCAAAGAGTAAAAAAAAGCGAGCTGGGATAAAATTGAAGGAGTTAGCAGCCAAGAAAAAAAAGCATATGGAAGAGGCTTCTAAGAAAGTATCTGTTATCGAGGAAGAAATGCAAGTTCTTTTTGGAACGAGCGTTAACAAATGATGAAAAAAAACTTAGTTATCTGAAGATACTTTTTCGTGCAATATGAAAATACCAAACATATAAAATTATTTTGAAGTCTTTTTCAACTAGTCCTAGTTAAGATCGTGCTAATAGTAATACAGATATTAAATGTTATCATATATGATATAATTTTATGAATATAAGTTGTAACGTACGATTTTTTTACAGCGAAAAATTAACGGCAGGGATGACTGATTCGTAGTTACCCTACGGCGCGTACTCTTTTTATTGGAAAATAAACTCAAAATTACTTACGTGCTCGGGTTGGGCGCCAGACGCTGCTGCGTCACGTAATACTCGACAAAGCGGAATTTACACCAAAATATAAGATTCAAGAGATCGGCGACGGGCGGTAACTCAGCTAGCTCAGAACGATACGAAAAAGGTAGAGGGGCTGGGTTTGCCTTACAATTAAATTATAACACAGCAAATTGCCTTCACTGGGCGATGGCCCTTATATTCAAGTTAAACCAGCGAGATATTTGGTGGTACAGATAATCAGATTCTTCCAACAGGATTCGGTAACGGCAGCGATACAATACAAAGTTTATGAAATAGGAGAGAAAATATGCGGCAGTACGGCTCTTAGCCGATTTTCTAACAGATTTTGCTACACGGTATTCTATTGCTCTTTCAAAATTAGTCGTAACAGTGGCACCTCGATGGTCCAGTCAAACTTTTATGTCACGGGGGACGGACCTAAAATTATGTCACCAAGAACAGCCAGACGAAGAATATGTCACCAGGGACAGTCAGACTCGAAATATGTCACGAGGAACAGGCAGAGTAAAAATATGTCATCGAGGACAGGCAGAGTATCTTATGTCGATGACGGTGTTAGACTCGGAAATCAATTGTCTCAGTGGACAATAATAATCGGACAATTAATACGCCGCGTAAGGCAGCAGACGTACACGGTAAATCGGGGGATTAACGTAGGCTCGGTGCAATCTTTTTGCACACCGAAGTTCACCGCCAGATTTTTGAATTACGGTTACGATAAAGCGGTATTTTCCTACGGCTACAACTATGGCGAAATTCTCCAAGGACGGTGGCCAAATTAATAAAGCAACAATAATGAGCTATTAATCACAAGTAACCAAATCAGATGCGGGATGTTACGGTCAAGTGCAAGCAAGCAATAGCGATAGCGAAAGCGATAACAAATAAGCAGTAAGCCCAGATATTAGAGAGTCGGCCCTCGGATAATTCAGGTTGGCACGATACGATACGATAAATATTCGGAGAGAGATCCCTTGACCCAACACTCCGAAACGATAAAACTAAATAAATTTGCCTCACTGAATTAGCGTTGGCTTCACATAAAATATTGAGTTTCTTACCTTAAATGACGAAACGGGATCACTTAATCCAACACCTAAATTAGGCACTGACGAAAACGAAAGGAAACAGAAGCTACGGAACTTGAACTAAACTGACTCTAATAATCGAACTTAAACAGAAAATCAAAAGATGAAAGAATAGAAGGTACAACTAGGTCCTGGCAAACTCGACTTGATCCTGACCGGGTCGGCGTAGAAGTAGATCGAGGTCCTCGCTGGTTCCGGGGATCAAGCGATGATTTCGGTGTCCGGCACTTTGGTTGACCTCGTGATCTGGATCATCTTCAATAATTGGTCATTGTCTCCCCACCTGTTGAGGATCCTTGCTGGCGCGCGCTGGTCGCGTGCCGCGGTAAAGGATGACTGGTGGGAGCAATTAGTAATGTGTGGTGTCACCTGGATTTTGCCGCTGGCGATATGAGGTGTGATGGGGGTCAGTATCTGGCTGGCGTAATGCAATTTTCGGTACTCCTCGCCCTATTGCCATCTCTGACGACTTCTCCGGGTCCCTCCGCGGGCAAACAATGCACCGGAGTAGCGGGAGACATGATGCGCCACACCGGGACTTGCATCCATGCTCCGTCCTTGCAGTCTTCTTCGATGGATCTCCGTGAGGCTTTCCTGGCCAACCACGGGGATTTTTCAGCAGTCGAGACAGTAGATGTTTGGGTTTGGTCCAGCTCCTGGCTGGTAAGTCTGTCCAACGGGAGGCTTGAGTGTGCGCTTTTTAATTGTCACACAGCCCTGTACGCCGTTGGGAAGGCATCCAAATTGCAGTGGCGATGATCTGGTTCAGCTCCAGGCTGATAAGTCATTTGTTAACGGGAGGTTTCGGCAGATTGGCTCTAACCCTGTACGTCGTCAACGTGGCATCCGGGTACAGCTGTTACTTTTTCTCATCAGAGCGGTAGGTCGGTATAGTGCGGTGATGTCCAGGGTTGCAGATCTTGAAGGTCTCGAAGTTCTGGATGATCTTGATGGGTGCCAGACGTGAAAGGGGGTCCAAATAATACAAAAATTGACGTTAGAATTGACTAACTAAAAATATTCAAACAAGACCGTGCCTTGGAGGTAGCGATAACGCGGATTGCATACGGACGGTAATTGACGTAATCGGGATCTTCGGGATTCAGTGACGGCTGCAGAAATGCAACGTCACAATGTATACTTGGCGAGATCATAACTGGCGTAGTTAGTCTAGTCAACATGTACCATTTTGGTGAATTCGAGTTCTCCTTCCTCGAAAATTATGATCGAGGTGTCATTCGATTCGGAATCGCCTCTCCAAACTTTTCGACGAAGTTGAATTGGGGCCGGCAAAAATTGCAAAAGTTATTAACAATTTAGATAAAAAAAAACAGGGGTTTCGTTTTTTGCGAATATCTCAAAAACTGTTGCGAATATCAAAAATCTGAAAAAAGATTCTGAAAGAGCAGGAAATTTCCTAAAGAAAAGTCCCGCCTCCCGGATCTCCATCGCCATTATTTATAATTTTGATTTCGAGGTGAAAATAGGGCTTAAACGGTTGAAGTGAGATCCGCGCGCGCCGACCGATTAGGCAGCTTCAACTATAAAAATCATTTTAACCCATCAAATATGAAAATTACGAAACGAAAAAATTTACCTACCTTATGAACACTTGAATGAACAATATTCCGTTGGAAAAAAAAAAATTTCCCCGATTTTTCCATCAGACATACTTTTGTTAATCAATTTTTTTTACAAGTTACAAGCTAACATAAAAACCGGGATATTTGCCGAACTTACAAACTTAGATTTTTGTAATTCCTTGGAGCTATTCTTGAAAGTCTTCAGAAGAGATCCCCGTTGGAAAAATTGAAAAATTTTGATTTTCCACTTTTTTATGAACAATCTAAGGTATGAAAAAATTAAAATCGTGAATAAAACAAATAACAAATCTTTTATTTTCAAATATTCCGACTAATTCGTTTTCAGATCATCCAAATCTACACAAAAATATTTTTTTTTAATTTTTTGCTCCTATTGTTGCAAAAATTGTTATACAAGACAATTGCCATTTTTTTTTTTGCAATTCAATCGTTGATGAAGATAATGATTTTCAAGGACAAAATTGCTTCTTAAAAAAATTTATTTATTGCTAAAAATCGCATTTGTTGATGAACAATTATTTTCTTACGCAAGGAACCGTTTTTTTCTTAAAATCATCATTTCTATTGTTGTTTCATATTCCAGAAGCAAATATTTTTTTTCTCCATTCCTTATTTGTTTATTTAATAAACAATCTGTTATAAACAAATGAATTTCTGCGCTATATTTTTTTTTAAATAGACAAAAGTTAAATGAAAACAACCATAATCGGTTTTAAATTTAACAAAAAAATTTTCCATTTTTTAGGAATTTTTGAACATTTACTTACATCTGAGTTTGTACTTTTCTTCGCGCTTTTCCTCATTATTATTCGAATAACTTATAAACTATTGGACATACGACTATATTACTTCAATACTTTTTTATTTGTCGTTGGATAACGAATGAAATGAACTTTGACTAGACTATCGATCATAATTTTCGAGGAAGGAGAACTCGAATTCACCAAAATGGTACATGTTGACTAGACTAACAAGGAAAGGTCCCCAGGTGTAGCTCACGGATTTGATTCATTTTTTGATATGTTGTAGTAGACTAAAAACTAAGCGACACATATTTTTTTTTACGTGCCCATACGCGCTTTAAGGGGGTGAAACTAACCTCCAAAGTTGGGGCTGACATCGGTCGAATTCACTGTTTCGTATAGAAGGACGTTATTCCCGACAACGAAACCTTTTGGAAATATTTGCTCGTCGTTAGAAACGAACAAGGTCACTTGCTCGACTCCGAGACCTAATTGCATAGGGGTGAACCACCCCCTGATATCACTAAAATCCGTTATAAAATGGCTGTTTTCGATTCAAAAAATCTGGAAAAAATATATGTTGTTCGCGACAACAAACTGAAGGTGACATATCTTTGCGTTTTCGCCAAAAAGCGATACTAGGGGGGGTAACTACCCCTCTATGCACACTCGGGTTCCGCTGCGCCGATCGAATTGTTCTCGGAATATGTCGTCCTAGACTCAAATCTAGGCAACGTGCATCCTTCCTATTCACGCGCGAACACTCCCAGGGGGTAAAGCACCCCCTGTGATATAGTCTGAATTACAAGATATATAGTCAAATTCATGTTCGAAAATTTGTAAAACATATGTATGGCTCGTAAGTGTGGAGTAAAGTCAATGAGGTTTTCCATAATCGCCGGAGAGCGATATTAGAGGGAGTAACCACCCCTCATGCTCATTCGGGTTCCCCTGCATTCATAGGATTATTTCCGAAATACATTAAAGTAGGCTCGAATCCGGGTTACGCGCATTCTTCTCATCCATACACAAGCAAAAAAAATTTGAGCGTTGGTAATGTGAATTATAGATTTAGAAAAGTGAGATCTGTGACACAATTGAAACGCTGGGCTCATACATTGAACAGAGGTGGAGCCTATCGAGAAAAAGGCGCTAGAATTTGTGACTTTGTACTGGAAAATTTCAAAAATGCAGTCGTCGCCGGTTATGTCATTCATGGTAACGATTTACGCAAATGGGCTTTGCAAGCTCAAAAAGAAATAGGTGCTGAAGATTTTCGATTCGGAGCTCCAGATCACTGGTTAAAGCGATTTAAGCAGGCACACAGAATCGTATCAAGAAAAATAATAAATTTGTGACTCGGAAAAGCATTGAAAATGCTAGGTCGTTACAGGCGAAGGCGAATGAATTCCTTGCTGAAGTAAAAGATGATATAGCAATTATTGCAGCTGAAAATACATATAATTCCAACCAAAGCGGCTTTCAGTCAGAAATGCATTCTAGAAGAACTTTGGCAGTTAAAGGAGAGAAGAAAGTCGAATGCTTGGTACAGTCCATTGCGTCTACCACCCATAGTTATACGATACAGCCAATAATATCGGCCGATGGGAGGCTTTTGTCACCTTTGTTTTTGGTACTAAAAGAACCAAGTGGCAAGTTCGGACCGGTAGTAGAAGGAAATTTATTCAGACCTGAAAATATTCATCCAACAGCATCAAAATCTGGGAAACTTACTTCAGGTATGAATACAAACTTGATCATTTTTGGCGAATATCCCTTCTAAAAATAGCAATTGTTAGCAGCAACGATTTGGTATCGATTGTTTCAGATCACTTCTGAATCTGGTTAAGAGAAGTATATTTTCCAAACGTCGGATCCAACAGTATTCTATTAATTGATTCATGGAGTGGTCATTGCCCAGCTGTGGTAGCAGAAAATACACCGTGGATAAAAATATCAATTTGAAAATGCTACCAACAGGAACGACAGGGCAAATTCAACCGCTAGATGTGTATGATTTCAGAATTTGGAAAAATTTCGTCAGACACTTTTCGGACACCTCTATTTTAATGAATCACGATACAAATTCGCATCTACGAAAAAACATTATTGAGCTACAATCGTTGATTCATAATCAATTATCGACTCCTCGTAATATCAATCTTTTAAAATATTTTTGGCATAAAAGTGGATATATCGATGACAGATTTTGGATTCGGAGATTCTTGTGATACACATTGCCAGGTTGAGGGCTGTTCGAACGTTGCTATTATAAGATACTCGTGGTGCAAAAAATCTCTGTGTTTTGAGCATTTTTTTTTAAGATTTTCATTATTGTACGCAGTTTGAGAATTGATAAAAGCTGCTCACAAATTTTCACTGTAGTACATGGTAAAAAGTTACATTTATTTCATCCGGAATTCCATTTTACATAACCCAGAATCGAGCCTACTTTAATGTATTTCGGAAATAATCCTATGAATGCAGGGGAACCCGAATGAGCATGAGGGGTGGTTACTCCCTCTAATATCGCTCTCCGGCGATTATGGAAAACCTCATTGACTTTACTCCACACTTACGAGCCATACATATGTTTTACAAATTTTCGAACATGAATTTGACTATATATCTTGTAATTCAGACTATATCACAGGGGGTGCTTTACCCCCTGGGAGTGTTCGCGCGTGAATAGGAAGGATGCACGTTGCCTAGATTTGAGTCTAGGACGACATATTCCGAGAACAATTCGATCGGCGCAGCGGAACCCGAGTGTGCATAGAGGGGTAGTTACCCCCCCTAGTATCGCTTTTTGGCGAAAACGCAAAGACATGTCACCTTCAGTTTGTTGTCGCGAACAACATATATTTTTTCCAGATTTTTTGAATCGAAAACAGCCATTTTATAACGGATTTTAGTGATATCAGGGGGTGGTTCACCCCTATGCAATTAGGTCTCGGAGTCGAGCAAGTGACCTTGTTCGTTTCTAACGACGAGCAAATATTTCCAAAAGGTTTCGTTGTCGGGAATAACGTCCTTCTATACGAAACAGTGAATTCGACCGATGTCAGCCCCAACTTTGGAGGTTAGTTTCACCCCCTTAAAGCGCGTATGGGCACGTAAAAAAAAATATGTGTCGCTTAGTTTTTAGTCTACTACAACATATCAAAAAATGAATCAAATCCGTGAGCTACACCTGGGGACCTTTCCTTGTAAGTTAGACACTACGCGATAAGCTATAGGTTGGCGTAAAATATCCCTAGTCTAGGCAGCAAACGGGGGTTTGATTTTTCGCAAATATCTCGCGAACTGATGACTCGACTCCCGGAACTAGAGGACCATTATTTATAATCTTTCTAGAAGCGTGAAAATACGGCCAAAAACGGCTAGTCTGGCTCGTGGGCCGTTTCATTGCATAACGCGCGCAAGGCAGACTAGCCGTTTTCACGACTCTAGAAAAAGTATAAATAATGGTACTCTAGTTCCGGTAGTCGAGACTTTTTTAAGGACATTTCCTCCTCTTTTCGAATCTTTTTTAAAATTTCGAAAATCTCAATCAGTTCTCGAGATATTTGCGAAAAATCAAACCCTCGTTTGCTGCCTAGACTAGGGATATTTTACGCCAACCTACAGCTCATCGCGTAGTGTCTTACTACGCCACTTATGATCTCGCCAAGTGTAGATACGTATGTGATCAATTGTTTGTCCCACGATATCTGGAGAACGAGTTGTCGGATTTCTATGAACTTAGTCTCAATCAGCGCGTCTTTTTCAAACTTGGAACTAGTTAGCTGTTGGCTTCGATCAATTCAATAGTCCTCGAATTATTCAAATAACGAAATTCTAAGAAATACTATTATGATAGTTATAACTTGGGAACAGATGGAGGGATTTAGATACAAATATTAGTAACTGAAGGTTTTTTGTCGCTGATCACAAATCTAAAGTCAGATTCGCAAAATTCATAGCGGCGTATTCGAAATACTGGAAAAAATTCGTAGAAATCATCAGATTTTTCCCCTTCTATTTGAGTGTTGAATTGCAGAATAAAATAGAATCAGAAAAGAAGTTATTGTATAACCATCCCGGAAATAGGTATATGAAACCCCCTAAATAACGAACTACAGTCTTCGAATGAACTGAACGCCAAAAAATCCAATGTTCAACATCTTATAAATATTACCGTGGTTCAAAATTTCTGACTTTCCAAATTCTGATGTAATGTCGTACCCGAAGGTTTTTGAGTCGCTCATTTCGAATTTGTCGAAATTCAAATTGAATAAATTATTTTCAGTCCTTTCTAGTTAGCGTGAAAATCAGAGGTTGAAGGGCTAGCACATGGGCAGCCTGAAGCCGGTTGAGCTGATTGTTTTTTTAATTCCGAGAAAAAATCATGAAAATTCTGTGGTTGATATAGAACAAGCTCTCACCGCTCACCTCACCTATAGAAAGGTGGGCGGAATAGTGCTGATGTTTTTTTTCTTAATTTGAACCAATTTTTTTCTGAAAAATCTGAATGGTGCACGTTAGAAAGATTTTTGGTAGCTTCAATGTTATTAGAAATTTTCGGAATAATATTTTTCTCAGATTAGAAAAAAAATGCCAAATTGCGCCCAATGTTTCTGTGAGTGGAAGGTCATCATCAACAGAATTTTTGTGATTTTTTCCTGAAGTTTCAAATAGGTCCTTTCAGTTAGAAAAATTGCTAGCGCCGGAGGTGTTGATTTGAAAGATCGGAAAAATAATTTGAAGGTTCTCGAGAGATAGGATAATGATTCAGAAAATTGAAAATCTAATTGGAGATGTCGAGGTCTGGAGCTGTCTCGCGTTGACGTGGGCAGCCCCATGTATAATAGTTATGTGTCGGCAAGGATGGGATTCAGTTCGCGAAACGCGCTTGGCGGGCGAGTAATTTTATTTGAGCACCGCTGCCGCTCAGCCTGACTGTGTAGCGTTGACGGCGCTGAAAACGTTGCGGCAAAGTTGTGAACTGTTTCTACGCGGCTGTCAGTGACGCGGGATAAGAAAACATGGCCGCGCTCACGATTTGCTTTTCGGCTCCCATATTCGCTTTTACGTCGCCACATGGCAATTATCTGCGTCGTGATTTTTCCAAACGGTCGATAGGATTAGCGTACAGGGGGCTCTGGTCCGTTATTCGATGCCTTTTCTGTAGATTGTGCGTTTTTCGTATGATTGTGGTTCGCGTCTGTGTGCTGCGAGTTGGTATGAGTGACAGCTGGTCCGCAGCCCCGCAGAAATAAATCAATTACTAATTCAAACTGATCTTGTTCGTTTATAGCTGACCAGAGCCCCCTTCACCACACTTCAATGAGTTTTCCCAAGCAGTTTCGGAGTTATCTGTTATTTTACCGAGGCGTAATTTGTAATATGCGATTGCGTTCACACAGACGCCACGCAACCATAGAAAAATAAGCGGTGGTGGGAGTCGCTGGCGGACCCTTAAGAGGTTCCTCATCGCCATTTTCCATTTCCCATTTGAATAACATTGGAAATTGTTTTTTTTCAACTTCGGAATTTTACAACTTATCAACGGATCAGTACACCATAATGCCCAAGCATATAATTCTTGTAGGAAATCGAACGGTCTGTAAAAAGGTATCGTGTCAATTTATGATAATTCCACTCTTTCAAAAGTTATTTAAGGTTAAAGTTGAACATATGATCAATTTTAATATTTTTTCACTTTTCCGGTGCAACTATCAAATTTATCACGAATTGTTATAGGATTTTTTTCGTAAATAATTTTATTTACCGGAAATTATTTCCAATCGAGTTTTTGAAATTTCTAGAAAATCATCAGTTATTTATATTTAAATGTGAATGTAAGTAAAAATACATTATCCACTTTCTGACACGTAATGTAGTTAATTGGGAAAAAAAGAATGGCGATGCGGAACCTCGTAACGTTAATATTAAGAGCCAAAATTTTAACTATATTTCTTTTTCGTGATTTCGAACAATATTGTCGATATAACTATTAAAAAAAAGTCGTTTTTTGGCGCGGTCTAATGAACATGATGCAAATGAAAAGTGTTAAAACCCTCCGTGAATGTGTGCATGAAATTTGAGTTGACATTGTACCCGTAAAATTGAATCTGTGTATGAAATCTCAATTTTATTTGAATTGAATTTAATTTCAAATGAAATCTAATGAAAGCGAGTGAATTTCGCAAACGAAACGAGAAATTTATAATATACATTAAGACGAAAATAAAACTAATGTTCATTCCCGATTTGTGAACTGCTGAGTTAAACAATACGTACAATATCTACGCTCTTGTACCACAGATGCTACTCGTAACGGCTCAATTAAGGGGCCGCGGAGCAATAGAAAGATTAAACATCGGTCCCTTTGCTTGGCAGTGCGATAAATATGTGCAGAATATTTGAACCGTTCAAAATGCATTTTAGCCGAAACAATTCGGGAGGAAAAAGCTAAGCGCTTTTAAGAACTGCCAGCTTGCGCTGTGCCTGAGAGGCCTGCCCCCGAGGTTTCGAGGTTCTTTCGGCGTTTCCCTGCCACTTAGTGACCTTACGGACTTTTATCGTCATCATGTCGTGTGCCATGGCTTTTCGATGCTCTTTACAAACTTGATCATCGAACCAGCCGGGAAAACGGCTGTGCACTACCGATACAATGAGACTGAAAGCCTTGTCAAGGATTCCGTACTCTCCTTTGATAGCCGGAAATCTGTTATCGAATGCAGCAGTCAGCAGTCTAAAGACGAAAGAGAATTCTTTCGATGAAGCGCAGAGATGTCCAAGCTCTGAGCCGTCGGCTGTCTCGTAAGCCCGAAAATAGATCAGTACTTGCTCACCACGTTCTAGCTGCTGCGTTGTGTCGAGCAGTATCTCGTAACAACGCGTACATTCGGTACGCTGGATACACCGTCTAGCGATGTAGCCAGCGAAATACTCAATGACACAAATCTCGAGAGTATCCTCGGGATTTTCGTCAACGTCGGTGACAATATCATTGACATTTGCCCGCAGCTGCGACTCGTCCTCAAGGTCGACGGAGAAACGGTCAAGCGTATTCTCAAGTTCGTGAGCACGAGCTTTACTGCTGTGTGCTCGTAGTTCCGAGATTGTTCTCTGAACCAGTATCTCGTCCTCATCGTCAACATAATTCGCAGTTTGCGTTGGTCTCAGCAAATTCAGAGTCATATTTTTCCGCAGAATTTGCCGAAAAGTTTTCGCTGTGGGATTGGGATTAAAAGTTGAAAGATACCCCTAGTGCTCGTTCCAAGTTTTCTTGAACGTTAGGCCTGAAATCGGAGATCGCACACTTGTTTCGATTCGGATCTATTGGACTGTGACTATTCGAATTGTCAAAAAGATCGTTCAACAGCTCAAAAAACCTAGCCGTGTTCATGCCGGTCTTGCTAGTTATTTGACCTGTTACCGAAGCGGTTTCCAAAGCTGCGGCTAAATACCTGAAGCGCCAGACGACACTTCATCTTGTCAAAGTCGTGAGAGTAGACGTGCTTTTTAGTGAGTTCACAAGCTGCCCTTGTAGTCTTGTTTTCTTCGATAGCCCATAAGGATTTGAGATCTCCCCATGATACTTCCGTTCATTTTTCATCTTCCAATAGAGACTGGGAGTCGCATAATACATCTTCATCGAGAGAAGCCGCTCCTCTTCCGTGATAGAGTTCCCCGGCTTATGGAAGAGCTGCATCATCACGAAGGTAAAAAAAAAACCTTGAATGCGACGACGTAACGCTTCAACCAAACTCTCGTCAGAGAATGATCCTTGACGAATGCATTTTCGCACACGTCTCATTTTCTCATCTTGCGCATTTGCTTTTTTGCGCAGACAAAGATTTTGTTTTTTAAGCTTTACAATCAAGCTGCGCTGTGTTTTCAGCCCCGTACGCAAGACGTGCCGTGCTCTGCACCGTTCTTGCCGCATCTCGAAAGACGGAACTTCATTCGGTTCCCCTTCATAATCTGGTTCAAAAAGGCGAGGTACGGCATCACGTTTCAACCACCCTGATCGAGGAAAAACGTCGTTTTCCGAGAAATGCATACCACATACAGCAAGCTTCTGCAATTCTCGATCAGATTCGGTAGCTAAATCGTCTCGTCCACTATTGACGAGCCACGTGCTTGACCGGTCTTCATCCTTGACCAGCAGGGCATGAAGTCGGAGACCAGGCACATTTTCTCTACTTCGTGCGCCACAGCGATAATAAACGCATGTGGTACTGTGTGAACATTTTTTTCTGGTAGCCGGAGCGTCCATGTTCATGGATAATGAATCACACGATGCAGCTATACTATTTCTCGTATAGTCGGTAGAAAAATGTAAAACCGATTCGTTCCGCCCACAAAGGCGTGGAATCTATTGGTTGTAAACTTGATTCGAACAGTTCTGGTAAACCGTCGGTGTGTAATGTATTAAGAATTTCTTTCCACACAGCTTAGGCAAAAAATCACTCAAATCACTTTACAATTCTTTCCGCCCAGCTAGGGCGATGAATTGGGGGTGTACAATTCTTTCCACCCAGTTGGGGCGATGAATTGGGGTTGTACAATTCTTTCCGCCCAGTTGGGGCGATGAATTGGGGTTGTACAATTCTTTCCGCCCAGTTGGGGCGATGAATTGGGGTTGTACAATTCTTTCCGCCCAATTTGAGCGAGAAATCAGAAAAGAGACGAATATTTATTGAAATTCGACTTAAGAAAGTCGCTAATCTTTACGAGACTCGGTTGAACTCACCAAAAATTGCGAGCCCTCGAGACGAACCTAAATTGTATCATACGTGTGGAAAGGTCGTGTATGTTTGAAAAATATCCACCTAAGTCGTTGGATCACGATACTTCACACTCTCGGACTTCTATACGAAGGTATGATCGTTGCGTATAAAGTCCTGACACGATGTTGATTTTCCAAGAATAACCAACACGAATAATCGAATTCGTCTGATGTAAGCAATGAAGGTGGTGATGAATCGATTGTCGAATTTTGATCCACTATCAAGATTCGCGGCAGCGAATCGCCGCCAAGTACCGTAGGCGGCGCGGCGGCGGTCGCTAGCCAACAGCGAATATACAGGGTGAGTTTTCTCCGGGGTCCTGAGAGGGTGTGGCTTAAATCGGCTGAGACTCCGCCTCCTATTATTCCTACCTAGCAACCTATTATTCTGATAAGCTAGCTCAAGTCAACAAACAGTCTAGTCTGTCCTGACAATAACAAGTATGAATGAAAGAAGGCGGAGTATCGGCCGATTTAAGCCACACCCTCTCAGGACCCCGGAGAAAACTCACCCTGTATACTGGAGGGACCGACTCATACCTGTGATCAGGCTATCGTATCTCGAAAACTATTCAATGAAATCGGATGAATTTTGTAATATGGCGAGGTCTCGTGCGAAAGACCTTATTTACGAAATTTAATTCAGATCCGTCGAGTGGTTATTGAAATATCAACCGTTAAAGTTAGTGAAAAAACACAATCTTCTTCTTCTTCTTCATCGCAGACCGAACTTGGGACACTGATATCTTTCGAATCGTTCCACGGGATTTTTTCAAATTTGATACAGAGGTTTTTGCTATCGCATTCTCGGAGCCTATTGATTTTCGTGAAAATCCGAAATGGCGTTGATTAGATCAAGTAAAATTAGTGATTGAGGTGCATGTATGTATATCTATATACACAACGCGTCATTCGTTACGACGTATGGTGTCGTGTTTCTACTATTTGCTACCGGCAGTCACCACGCGTCCGTGACGGGTCAACTATCCTCGCTGTGAATCGGGTGCTGTCACTGGTCTTTCAAATAGTGAGACGAGCGAATGAGAAAATAGAAAAGTATTTACGAAAAGTACTATTGAATAGTTGTCAATAATTGACAGATATTTCACAAATACGCATTGTTACAACTTCAAATACAAACGCTGTGATAAATTGACGAACGGCACTGTATGTACCGGTTATTATACAGGGTGAATCCTTTAACTCTGTCAACACGTCATGGGTATGTTGGGGCTGCTCAGACAAGCATTTTGAGGTAACACACTTATGGTCGGAAACTCCTCCTAACGGCTGTGGAGGACTTGAAAGATTTTTTTTTTTTTTTTTTCTCTGGTACCCAGGGGTTGTTCTTAGTGTAATGAATCAGAGGTGATTACTCGCGACCCAACGTTTTATTCAGGCGTGGACGACTTACAAATTTGTTATGTAATATCAACAAAACGATAAACTCTGAAGAACTTTTATAACAATGAAAAAACTAACAAAAACAATTCTTGTGGTACGGAAATTTCACGTCATTAAACTGATCTTTCACAGTAGGTGTTCAAAGTGTTCGCCACCTTGAAGAAGACACTCCGTGGAACGTCTGGTCATTTCCTCAGGTATTCTAGCGAGCTCGTCTCGAACGACATCACTTGCAGCCATAATCCTTGCCACCAAATCCATCTCCGTGGCTACAGGTCTACCGTTTCCGGGGTACACCAGATCTTTCATCCTGCCCCAAAAATAAAAATCCAAGGGATTCAAATCCGGGGATCTAGCAGGCCATGCAATGGGCCCACCTCTTCCAATCCATCTACCTGGGTACTTCTCGTCGAGGTACTCCCGCACAATGAGACTGTAGTGGCATGGTGCCCCATCATGTTGTAACCACATTCCGTGGCGAAGTCCAAGAGGAACATCCTCAAGTAATTGTGGTAGACTTCGACTCAAAAATGTTCGGTACACTTCACCGTTCAAGCGTGGCGGCAACATGTAAGGGCCAATGAGATGATTCCCTATGATACCGGCCCACATGTTGATCGAAAATTTGACCTGGCAGCCATGACTGTACTTAGCATGGGGATTTTCTTCGGCCCACACATGGTTGTTTCGGGGGTTAAAAATTCCTTCTCGCGTGAATGTGGCTTCATCGGTGTACAGGACCTGCCCTTGAAAGTCAGGGTCCTCTGCCGAATGCTGTAAATACCACTCACAGAATCGTTCGCGATGCTGGTAGTCATCTGGCTTGAGGTGCTGGACTTTTTGCCGGCTGTACGGGTGGAGCTGTTGTTCACGCAAAACTTTCCAAACAGTTCTTTGACCACAGCCAACTTCAGCCGCAATTCGTCGCGTGCTAGTTGATGGAGCATTTTCGACGCGAGCTAGAATGTTTTCTTCCAAACGGGGAGTGCGGACGGTTCTAGCCCGAGCTCTTTCCTGAGCATTTCCCGATCAAATAATACAAGTTATTGAGAAAATCATCTGAGAGTCGTACTGCAGAATGAACGAACGGCATACCTTTAATTTCCCAGTTTCCCTCAGGTGACGATGAACTGCAGAGAAAACTCGCCTGTCGGGAAGAGGTCGGTTTGGAAACCGTTCATGATACCACCGTTGTGCAGCAAGTAAATTCGAATCATTGGCGCCGTACGCATAATGCACATCTGTTAGCTCGACCCAAGTAAGGCGGTTCATAATTACTCGATTGTACTGATGAGACACTCAGAACTACGCTGTTTAGCGCAGAATAAACCATTATGTTTGAATCCGAGCACAAGTTGTTTACATGGAGCGGTCCCATTTTTTTCAAAGGCTTCAATAGCTTGTCACAAAGGTGAAATTCTCAGTAATACTAAACACTGACTTGCTGATTTCACATAACAAATTTGTAAGTCGTCCACGCCTGAATGAAACGTTGGGTCGCGAGTAATCACCTCTGATTCATTACACTACGAGCAACCCCTGGGTACCAGAAAACAAAAAAAAAAAAAATCTTCCAAGTCCTCCACAGCCGTTAGGAGGAGTTTCCGACCATAAGTGTGTTACCTCAAAATGCTTGTCTGAGCAGCCCCAACATACCCGTGACGTGTTGACAGAGTTAAAGGATTCACTCTGTATACATCGGCCTTCAAGTAGTAACAAAGATTTACTGCCGCGAAGATGGATCGTAATGTGAGAAGTTGTTTTCAGTGATGTGGATTTGCATTAGTTTGTACTGGATTTTCGAGTGTTTTTCAATCCAATTATGGAATGAATGAATTTCACTCGATAGAAACTAGCTTTATTCGTTCCTAACCTCGAATGTCACTGGACGGGTATGAAAACTATAGTACGACATCGAGGGTACGTTCTTTTGGTACGGAGGTTCTGTGCACCGGCAACTGCGGCACGGTATGGCGAAAGTGAAGTATAATATTTTCTTGGTTAAAGTCGGTGTTGATAGGTAATACCCGACGTAATCGCGTACCGAATGTATTCACATGAATATTGTGAATTTCAAACGTTTCACAGGTTCTCGAGACGCAATAGAAAATGGGGTCAAGATATGGAGTCAAATCATTGCAAGTAATTTACTTACCAGAAGTAAGTGGAAATCTGACGAAGTTGTCAACTTTAGAAGTGGTAAGATGAGGGTGGATTATTACAGAGCAAACGTCAGCCGAGTCGGAGTTTGAATTGGACATCGAGTACAGTGATATTAATAATTCAAGTTCAAAATATTTTATCAGGTAGGTTGAAGAGGGGTCGAATGAATCCGATCCTTGCAACCAGTTACGTGAACGTCGTTACTTTTGCTACGATGCTTCAGGGTGCAAACTTGTAGGATTGCATGATGAGATTAAAGGATAAGTCGGTTGATGTAGCGGCAAATTAGATATGGGTTGGATTTTAATAAATTGAGGAGTACGGTGATGAACATATGAGCTTAATTGAAACATCTAACAGGTGAGCGAGCTTGAGGAAAGAATGAAAAAAGTCCGGTATTCTATGAACTTTAGACGGAGGTGAATAAGCGCTGTTATTTTTCGTATATTCGAATGCTCGGAGGTTTGTGACTGGTAGGTTGTAAGTGTCAAAGATGACAATGAGTTAGCGTGGGAGTCAAAGAAGAGAGGTAGGGGCAAATTGACAAAGCAACGAATCTGAGGTGAGTCAGAGGTTGAACAGCGAGTATATTGATTGAAAATGTCTATTTGAAACACTTCACAGGTTAGCGAGGTGGGAGAGAGATTGAATGAAGTTGATTAGCGCCGACAGTTTCGTCATGGAAGTTCCAGATGTGAGACAATTTCTGTTTGTAGATTTAGTACAATATTTGAGTGTTTGGAAATTTATGGCTTCTGGAATCACTGATCGCATTGAACAGTGTAAAGACTAAGGCAAAAGTAAATAATTGTGAAGTAATTGTCAGGCGATTGAAAGTTTACGATGACTCGAATAGCTAGTACATTGATAACAATATCATTAGTTGGATTGAAATGTGTTACAGGTTGAGTAGGTAGAAAAAAAATGAATGTGAGTGATTTTACAAATTAACTGCATTTTCTGATCTTTGGGTGTTCCGGAACGTATAGGATTGTTTATGATCAAATATTTGAGTGCTCTGCGATTTCACTTATAGGATTGCTGGTATAGATGGATCGATCAGATGATTCAATATTCATAGTTAGTTAAGTGGCGAGTTCAATATCGTAGGTTTTCCGGTTTAAAATACTTTCCAGGTTCGCAAGCCTGCGAAACAGCCAGACAGTGGCTGTTAAATCCAAAAATATTGAGTATGATAGAGCAGGTGACCATTCTTTGTCTAATATTGGATCGCTTGGGAGTCTGTGGATTTGAGAATCGCAGACCTCGATGACCAAGATTATTAGACCGAAGCGTTATTGGCATGGGGAAAAATATTGAGTAGATAAGCGTTAATGCTACATCAAGTAGTTTAAAATTCGTACGAAAAAAGATAATCAATAAAGTTGGGACTAAATCCTTATTTCTGTAATGACGATGAAGGTTATTAGGAAAGGTAGCACGAGTTATATTTGATTCTACGCTGGTTTTTTGAATATTTCATACGGACCGTACAAAAAATAGTGGAATAAACGACAAAAATTTGCCGGATTCAAAAAAAGAGCCGCCAAGTACCTTTCGAGGCTACTCTTACGTGGACAAACTCGAATTGCCAGGGTTTGTAGTAAAATTAGAATGACATGTCAAGTACTATGACTTTCAAAAACTTGCAGTCTATCTTTGTAGTGAAATCATAATATGTGACGCTAAGTACTAAGACCCATGCGCAAATACACGTCATCTGGAATTCAAGCTCAGTCGGAGAACCAGGTGATCTGAAATCAAAAGAGAAAACACACGCATACTTGGCGGGTGCATCTGTCGTTATCCTTTGTACATTTCTATCGTTCTTACGAATTATCAATTAAATTTAGCATTGCAAGTAATTCTTTTGTGGAATTCAGTTTATGTTCATCATTTTCGTGGAAATGCAAAGCTGGATGTTTCCGTATTAGTTCGTATATTGTTGAATTTCCAGCATTACTTTTCTATCTGCAGGACGAGATATTGTCTGAATAAAATCACATGGATAACTGATATTATTCCATTCATACTGGTTTACTATTTGCAAAGCTTGTACCGTTATTTTCTCACATCAATCAAAGTTATTGCATTGGTTTGAAAGAATATACTCATGTCATATTGTCAAAAATTTCATTTCAGCGGCGTTCAGCTTAATAATTTGAATTTTAGGATTTCGTTTCCGCCAGGCGAAGCCTTGATTTAATCCAATAAATCCTGCAAAAATGCATAACGAGACTATAAAATATTGTCCAGTGTAAATAATTTTCGAACAGCAAAACTTAATTGTGAATTGAAATACTCTCAAAGCCGTCATCAATGCTAATTCCACATACAAGCAAACAATAATCATTTATGAAAAAAATTCTTTAAAATATCAGAGCATGTTCTATACATCAAAGTAATGTGATATGCTGATGTATGTTTACCAGGGACTCGTATCTCGCTCTTTTGCACGGATGAGAGCTCTCACGACCAGTTAAATTGCTGACACCACTCGTTAGCGAAGTACTGGATATTGACACCGTGTCAGCGGTGCTAACTAGAATGGAGAAAAATTCTATTACTTTTTCATTTATTTATTCATTTATTTATTTACTTAACTTTTTATTTATTTATTTATTTATTCATTCATTTATTCTTTTATAACTCAAACTATCCATCGATTCATCTATTTCCATTTATTAAATTACTTATCTAGTCCATTGATCTATCAATTTTTTATAAATATTCGTGCTAAATATATAACTAAGTAGAATTTCCTCAAAAACTACATCCCGAAGTAACCTGTGTTTCAAAAAATGAGATACCGAATAAAAAACATATTACTAGAAACCCGGGAATTGTTTCTCATCGAGGAACAGTAAATTATTTTTCTCCACCGTTATTCTAATCACACATGAATTCTAACAATAAGTAATAAAATACATCACCTGAGTGTGCGTGTTGTGGTGGTTCAACGAAATCTATTTTGGGTGTTAAACGAAAAAATGTATCTGGAAAGAGACTGAATAATGACGGTTCAATGAGTGCGCCATCCTCGTCGCGTAATACCAGATCGTTGCCATCGCTGAGACCGAATGCTTCTTGAGCTGAAAACGAATTAACCACTAGTAAATACGTATTTCGTATAGTCGATTTTTACACTTTTTTCAATAAGCATGTGATTTCACACAGTTGTATGTCTTGAAGTGAATTTCACACGCAGTGTATTTTAATAGACTCAAACGTTTGTTAAATAATACATTTGTGTTCCAATTATAGAACAAATACATACATGAGGGTGTTGAAATAACAAACCTGGAGTTCCAGTGTTATTACCCTCAACTTTTAACGATATTTGATACTACAATTAACACTCATTGGTAAATCAAGAATATATTTATGCACCGATAAACTCATTATTGGAAATATTATTTTAATATTGTCAAATAAACCCACCATGTAAGATGCGAATGCTATCTGAAGTTTTTTGCTTTTTTAAAAAAAGGCGAAAAAATCGACATCACGTGAATAGAATGACCTGGATTTTGTAAGATCAATTCTCAGTTACTTTATCTTTTTAGTTTTTAGTTACTTCATTTTTTCTTTTCTCTACGGCCAAATTTTATAGGTATATGAAGGGAGGAAAAATGTTTAAAAAATGCTCGAAAAATGCTCGGCTCAATTAGAATTTATATCATCGCATTTGAAAACAATATTTTATGTACGCTCTTCAAAAAAGTCATGCCAACAAATGATATTTATCATCGACACTTACCTGCCGCTAAAAAATCGTGGTATTCAGAGGGAGGTCTGCTACGGATTATTACCTTAATCCACTTCTTTTCGCCGAAATAGCGCGCCTTACGCAATGTGAACACTTCACAGCCTGTACTGGAATTATCACGATAGATAACTGTTGCAGGCTGATTCGGCTGCGAGACACTAGGGTAATCCTCAACACTTTCACAAAGAGCTTCCACGGCCGCATATTAAATATGTTAAGATCGGATGTGGACATTTTTTAAGATCCGTCCGGTCTGTTCAATCATTTATTTACTCCTGAATGATCAACTGACGAATTGTCAGGCGCTGCACGCCCGCTGATTGGCGGATTCGTGACCAAACTCGCACAAATTGTCGCCGAGAGACGGTACGGCGCCAACGCGACACCGATTACACGGGTCAACACGAAATTTGACCTTAACATCAGAGTATGAAATTTCGATGAATTAGATGATAGTTAAACGAAAAAAAATTATATGGCTTGTAAAAGTTTGCTTTTGTACCCAGTAGAACGTTTAAACGATATTTTCAAAAATTTGTGATTTTTATTTTTATTTTATAGAAAAATGATACAAATATAAATGTACATTATATTTATTAATTTCAACTATCAAATTAGCTCACAAAACAGTGGAAAATAATTTAAAAATGCACAGTATTACTTTTTCTTTTATGTTCGTAAGTACTTTCTCGCAATAAACCCCAAATATAGTCTCCCATCATATTTTCATTATATTGGCCTTGATAACGTTGTTCGAAGTTCATGATATCTTGGTGGAAACGTTCTCCTTGCTCTTCGGAGTACGCTCCCATATTGTTTTTAAATTTATCTAAATGAGCATGCAGCATATGTACTTTTAAAGACATCCTGCAACCCATGGCTTTGAAATTTTTCAACATATTTTTAACTAGTTCTTCATAGTTTTCAGCTTTGTTATTTCCCAAAAACCCAGAGACTACTGCTTTGAAACTATTCCAACTTGCTTGTTGAACTTTATTAAGTAAGCTCGGAAATTTTTCATCAGCAAAGATTTGCCGAATTTGTGGACCAACGAAAACTCCAGCTTTAACCTTCGCCTCTGACAGTTTCGGGAAATTTTTTTTTAAATATTCAAAAGCTTTCGATTTTTCATCCAATTTCTTCACAAATTGTTTCATTAATCCTAGCTTAATATGCAAAGGCGGCATTAACACTTTTTCCGCTTCAATAATCGACTCAAATTTTACGTTCTCTTTTCCGACACAAAATTGTGTTCTTACAGGCCGTGATCGTTTGGTATAATGCTGAGAATCCGCTCTGCTGTCCCACAAACACAAATAACACGGATATTTTGTATATCCACCCTGTAGCCCCATTAAAAATCCTACCATTTTGAAGTCTCCAATCAGCTGCCAGTTATATTCATGATACTTCACAGATTTTAGTAAGATTTTAACACTTTCATAATTTTCTTTTAAATGTACAGAGTGAGCGATTGGAAGAGATGGAAATTTATTCCCGTTGTGCAACAAAACAGCTTTTAGGCTTTTTGTAGAGCTGTCAATAAATAAGCGCCATTCACTAGGAACACAAGGAATTCCAATTTCTTCAAACATACCTTTTATGTCATTACAAAAACAAAGCCCATCTTCTTTTGTAAAAAATGATGAAAATATTTCATGCCGAGTTCGTTGGTCCGTGATGTTGACATCAATAAGTAAATTCCACTGTTTTAAACGAGAACCCAAAAGCTCTGCTTTACTTTTTGGCAGATTTAAATCTCGTATCAAATCGTTAAAATCTTCTGAAGAAATAAGATGTTGTTTTGGTTGTTCAGGTGTAGGTAAAAATTCTTTATCTGATTCACTTCTATTGGAGCTGTAAGATGAGCTTTTTTGAGACAATTTCATCGGAGATTCAGGTACTGGAAGTGTCGCGCTATGTATAACTGGAGCAGATGAAGAGTCAAGGTCAGGATATTCAATAGATTTTGCATTTTTGCCACTACGTCTTTTACGTGGATTGACAATGCAAAAGTAGCAGTCATTAATGTGGTCTTTTGGTTCTCGCCAAATTCTTGGTACTGCAAATTTCATAGACCGGTTCTCACCTCGATACCAACCTAAAATAAATAGAAATAAAAATTAATGTGTTTATAGTATTTTATCATCGCTTGAAAATTACTCACCTTCCAAAGACCTTTTACAAGTACTACATGCGACATGCGGAGCCCATGGCTTGTCTTGGTTCCCAACAGGGAAGTTAAAATATGCTTCGTAGGCTTTACAGAGAACGTTGCATGCCTTTAATTCATATTTTATATCACGCACTTTAATAAATTGACCACATATATAACAAAACGCATCAGCATCATATTTACACTTTCTCGACGACATTTTAACATTTTCTAGACTTGTACAAAACATCTGATTGTTATTTATCACTCAAGTGCCATCTGGAGGCACTGTGTGAATGTAAAAACCCCATGTTAATGTCGCGGTATTTTTGAAAGTATCAAAATTAATTAAAATTTCTATAAAAACTCGAAAATGACTATAATTACGATAGTTATCACAAAAGCAAACTTTACATAGAAAGAAAGTATTTTTTCATCGTTTTTGTGGTTAATTAACCAGAAAATCATAAAATAAACTTTAGGACAAGGAATGAAAATTTTTTTGTAGAGCCGTGTTATCAACACCGGATTGGTGTGCTCTGTATTATTGACACCGGATAGGTGTACTTTTCATAACAACGGACATTGCATGCGGTCAAATTCGCACCCAACAAGATTCGGTAACTCATACAATGATACTTGAATGATCAAACGAACTTACCTGTGAAGTTCAATCATAATTATATGACCGCCCCGTCCGACTAGATCACTAGGTAGTCTCCTATCTCATGGCCCATGTGCCACCACTTTTTAAAGATAAAAAAGCCAAATAGAACAATTGCAGCCACACATATGCAGTGATGTTGGCTGCGGTCTTCATTCTTTAAAGCTGTTGTCGTTCTCTGAAGGGCTTTGGGTTACCTGGGTGGGAGTGATCTAGTCGGACGGGGCGGTTATATAATTATGATCGAACTTCACAGGTAAGTTCGTTTAATCATTCAATTATATTTCCCGCCCCGTCCTCCAGATCACTAGGTAGATGTTTAAAGCATCCTACGACAACTGTAGTGAGAATATATGAGCGCGTATAATTAAAACACAGAAAACAAGCTCTCATGAACCCCTGTATTGTAAAAACCGGAATATTGATACAAACAGGTAACAATGAATGGAAATTAAATTGTAAGCACGGTTCTCGCAAAGGAACACACATCTATGATTGGTCTATTATAAAACCTAGCAAAAACCTCGGATTTTTTAGTCCATCCGACAGTTTTCCTTATTTCTTCTAACTCCAGACCTTTCCTGTATGCGGCAGAAGTTGAAGCATGTCTAGTACTATGCGCTCTAAAGATACTTGTATCTAACCCACTTCTGCCTAACATAATCTTGACCCATCGACTGAGGGTTTGTGTCGTTACAGCCTTATTATACGGCTTCCTAGTAGAAATAAATAAATTGTCAACCGCCCCCCGAATACTCATAGTCTTTGAGATATAGGTTTTCAAAACAGATGCAACACAGATCCTTGGATTGTCATTAAAGATTGGTAGTTTTAATACTGGTTGAGCCTTGTTAAGACCAGATGTTTTTATCCTGTTTGTGATCTTAACTTCAATCCAGTCATCGAATATCTTTACATTCTTCAATTCAATAAAAGCAAAAGTTTGCATTCTATGGCCTGTAACTAAAGCCAGCAAAGAAATAAGTTTGCGAGATAAATTTTCCAACGAAAGGTTCTCATTTGGGTGAAGAGTAGCGATGTATGTTAAAACTGTGCTAGGATCCCAAGTCACCTCATATCTTGGTTTACTAGGTTTGATATTATGAATACCCTTGAAAAATCTTTTAATGAGCGGATTCTCGCCCAGATCTCCATTTCTAATTAAAGAGATAGCTGAACGAATTGAATTTAAGGAGCCATATGATAACCCCAACTCGAAATGATAGGTAAGAAACCTGATAATTTCTGACACAGAACTATTATAAACATCAATTTTCTGTGTCAGGCAAAAGGTATACCAGCGTCTCAATCCCGAATCGTATTGTTTTAGAGTTGATTGGGATATTGATGCGAGAAAGATCTTGGCTGCTTTTTCTGAAACCCCTTTCAATTGATATGCTTGCTCGATAATATACCGGCCACCAGGATAAGATTCCAATGAAGAGGGTGTGGCTCTCTGTCAGAACAAAAAAGTAAATTGATATTAGGATTGAAAGTGATCAGTTCAGAATCTAGCAGAAGTTTGAATAGCGGGAACCATGGCTGGGAAGGCCAATACGGAACAACTACGATGCCTCTAGAATTACTACATTGGATCTTCCGTAGGACTCTTAAAATTAATGAAAAGGGTGGAAAAACATAAAAGAAATAATTTTCCCAAGAAATAGTAAATGCATCAGCCGCCATAGAACCTGGGTCTTTAAACCAAGAGATATACAGCCTGCACTTTTTGTTGTTCCTGCTTGCAAATAAGTCTATGTCTGGAAGGCTAAATTTATTCACAATGGTTTTGAACGCCAAGTCAGATAATTCCCATTTTGTTTCTTTTTCTAATCTCCTCGGTTCTGCATCTGCTTCAAAATTATCCGATGTACTAATATACGAAGCAAATAATGAAATACTTCTCTCCTCACACCACTGCCATATTCTTTCAGCTATCTGATTAAGCTCTGAGCATTGTATACCACCCATACGGTTTATATATGAAATTGCAGTGGTATTATCTATTCTTAAAAGAATATCACAATTTAATCTGTTGGCAGCAAAACATTTCAAACCAAAAAATGCAGCTAGAAGTTCCAAAATATTTATATGTTTTCTTTTTTCATAATTATTCCAGAAACCATGGGTTTTATCATCTCCACATATAGCTCCCCAACCAGAAAGCGACGCATCAGAAAAAATCTCAAGATCGAATGTAAAAAGTCTGCTCAGAGAATTCCTAGCCACTTGAATATTCTTTTCCCACCAGACAAGGTCCTCTCTAATGAAACTAGGAATATTCATTAATAGGTCACGATTCCCTCCCGTACAATTTAGAGCTAATAATTTTGCCCTTTCAAGAGATTTTGTATATGCCCCACCGTATGATATCGCAGGACATGCTGCTGTGATTTTACCCAAGAATTTCGGAAAATCTCTGATTTTACAGTTTGTCATAATACTGAATTTCTTAATTTGTTTCAACAAATTGAGCCTTTTATCAGTTGTTACTTCCATGGACATATCATCAGAGTTGAATACGAATCCGAGGAATTTTCTATTCTGAGAGGGAATCAGCTGACTTTTCTCCTCATTAATAAGGAAACCTAATTTGAGTAATAACTCCATGGTTTGAGATACATTGTTTTGACATGATTGATAAGAATCACCTATCAGCAAAAAATCATCAATGTACGAAACTGATATAAGACCCCTCTCCCTTAGTTCATGAAGGGCTGGTTTCAGAGTTTTTGTAAATACGTGAGGAGCTGTAGAAAGACCAAAAGGTAAACAGGTGAATTCGTAAATCTGATTCCCAAAATTGAATCTCAAATATTTTCTATAATCATGATGAATGGAAATCAGAAAATAGGCATCCCTTAAATCAATCGTACTCATGCAGCATCTATGAGAAATGAGCCTTTTAGCTGTTCTGAAATCCTCCATTTCAAAATATTCAGTAGTGATGAACTCGTTCAGTTTCTTCAGGTTCAAAATAAACCTGTATGAACCATTTGGTTTTGGGATTAGGAATATACTCGATAAGAATTGTGTTGGCTCTGGACTGCAACGAATTATGGCTCCTGAGTCTAATAATTTATCAATAGAAACTAAAATGTTTCGTCTTTCAGTTAAAGACCAACCTCTCTCCGGGGGCGGAGTTCTTTGGAAAGGAACTGAATTAAACGGAATTTCATAACCATCAATCCAAGATAACAGTTTTGTGTCCTTAGAAATTCCTTCCCAGGCTGATTTGAAAAATCTTAATCTACCTGCCGGAACGCTTACGTCTGGTATCACTGTCTCTTTCGATAAATGTTTGACGAATGAGGTGTTTTGGGATTGGCGTGGTAACGTTGCCCCCCCTGTGGCTTCAAATTCTTGCGAGCATCCTGGTGGTTGCGGTATGACTGTTGTCTGCCTGACTTGGGAGCTCGGGTCGCTTGCTGAGATTGTCGACGAAAGTAAGGCAGACTCTTGGAGTTTAAAGAAGCCTTTTGATTGGAGTCCGTTTTCTTGAAATCAGATCTAGCATTTTTCAAGCCCGAAGAGATCGTTTCTAAGGATTTGGCCGAGTTTACCCTTTCTTCGAGATCGTTACCAAAAAGAAACCTTCCAATTGGTGCTCCCGACAATATCTCCTTAGCTGATGGGTTGACGCTGGAGGTAACAAACAACCTCCTTGTTTGGGAGTCAGTATAATGTAGATCTGGAACAAACGACCTGCATCACTAATCCATTCTATAAGTTGTATATTCTTCCCTGCTTCGCTGTCACGAATAAGCCGGGATAAGGTTTGACCCAAAGCTGAAAGGCAGCAACCGATTTGACCTTGTAATGCGGTGAGTCTGGCATCTCTTTGAATGGTACTGGGATGCATTGCCGCCTTTGCCTCCGGGTTCAGCAACGGAGCTTCTATGAGGGTGCAATTGCTCGGAGCCGGATATTTTTTGATGAGGTCAGACTTTAAGTCTTGAGAAAGACCCTTTTGAAGGATCAATTCCCATCTACAGGCAATATCTGTATGAATTTCATTGGCTAATATTTTCTCATCGCCAGCCTTGCTGCCTAAAATTTCCAATATTTCGTCACCGAGAGTGGGATTTCCATCACCAGACGGACAGATCAGCTGTTCCGACGTATTTTCCATAAGCTCCAAGACAGTGGAAGGAGGATCGTTCTGAACACTAACGTCCAGATCCTTGGGTGAAGGCGATCTTGATTTGTAGTGGTGGCACATGGGCCATGAGATAGTAGACTACCTAGTGATCTGGAGGACGGGGCGGGAAATATAATTGAAGAGCAGTGTTTAATAATCAACACCGCACACAGCTTGCGGTGTAACATATTTATTTTGCAGAATGAAAATGATGAAAAATGAAAAATTACCAAACTTAAAATATTGTATAAAGTAATGATAAAATGCATATATTTGAACATATATATGTATGAAAATTGAGTTTAATTTGGCCTGGGGTACATATTCACCCCTAGTGGCCGCTAAGGGTTGAGTAACTTCCCTGCCCACTACACACCGAACGTGTTATTTTTACATACTAAGATACATTGGTATTCCGTGTAGTCACTTTTCACACCTTGTAAGTGTGTAATTCTACATTTTGATCGCTTTTGTGTGTGAAGTAACACACTTGTAAATTTTCACAATCTTTGGGGAGTAATATTACACTATCAAGTGTACTGAATCACATTACCACACATGAGCGTGATGTAAAATCATACACTTGGAGATATTTGAAGAGTGAACGGACGATATACACACGTATGTGTGTAAAAATAGTACACTTGGATTCTTAGTGCGAATCCCAGTCAACAATATGGTTCATGGAAGGTGTAAAATTAACACCTGAACTGATTAAGTGTCACGAACTAGTGCTCATATAATCTGTAAGTCATGCACGGTGCTGATTTTCAGATAATGACACTGTAACGATCTCTCAACCGTCACAAGATTTTTAAAGAAATAAAATAAAATAAATTAAATAGGTACATATAAAAATATAAGAAGATTTATTAAAAGAAAGATATATATTAAATCATCATTTGATATATGGGCAATTCCACGTGAAACCGGACAAATTTTGACTTCGTATTTTTTAAATTGATCGAAACTTTTTCTGCGTGATATATGCACCAAAAAAATCTACACGTGTTTCGGCGTTTGTCCAAAATATTTTTTTTTCAAAAGTTACAAAATGTTAAATTTTCTTGCAAAATGAGCGCCCGGTAAGCTTCAAGATTTAATATCTCCGGTTCTATTTGTCGTAGAAGAATGTTCTACAGCGCATTTTAAAGGTGAAAGAATAAGCTTTCAGACAAAATTTTGTTAACCCGGAAATCATCGCAAATTCTAATTGTTATTAACAAATTAAATGTTTAATGATTTTTCACCATGGAAAGAGCCATTTTTAAAATTCTGAAAAAAATATTTTCGGATACCTTATTTAATTCTGAATAGAGAAAAATTTTCTTTTTCATGGAGGTTTGATGGAGTCTATTTTTTATTGAATTAATTATCAGTCGCTGCGTCGCGCTGCGCCAAATTGCACCGCTCTCGACTCATAGCGTAGCGCCCGAAAGCGCCTCGATCACTTCGGAACCACTCGGATCCCATTCGGGCGCTATGCTATGTGTCGCGAGCGGTGCAATTTGGCGCGGCGCGACGCAGCGACTGATAATTAATTCAATAAAAAATAGACTCCATCAAACCTCCATGAAAAAGAAAATTTTTCTCTATTCAGAATTAAATAAGGTATCCGAAAATATTTTTTTCAGAATTTTAAAAATGGCTCTTTCCATGGTGAAAAATCATTAAACATTTAATTTGTTAATAACAATTGGAATTTGCGATGATTTCCGGGTTAACAAAATTTTGTCTGAAAGCTTATTCTTTCACCTTTAAAATGCGCTGTAGAACATTCTTCTACGACAAATAGAACCGGAGATATTAAATCTTGAAGCTTACCGGGCGCTCATTTTGCAAGAAAATTTAATATTTTGTAACTTTTGAAAAAAAAATATTTTGGACGAACGCCTAAACACGTGTAAATTTTTTTGGTCCATATATCACGCAAAAAAAGTTTAGATCGATTTAAAAAATACGCCGGTCATTTTTGTCCGGTTTCACGTGGAATTGCCCATATGGATTAAAATTGATTGTTTTGAATTTATTTATATAAATAGTGTATAGTTTTAAAATATGTTTTTTGATAAATGTAAAAATTGGCCGTTAAGTTCGTATATCTTCTCATGACTAGATCATTCACACATCTACACACATTCTATTAAAATTAACACATCACAAATATAAATAATTGATCGATCACAAATATAATTTAACAAAGAGATATCGAGACTTGGCAATCAGACGCATAGCTACAAAGACGTCTTGAATTTTATAATAAAAACTGTCTCGATATCTTTTTGTTAAATTATATTTGTGATTGATCAATTATTTATATTTGTGATGTGTTAATTTTAATAGAATGTGTGTAGATGTGTGAATGATCTAGTCATGAGAAGATATACGAACTTAACGGCCAATTTTTACATTTATCAAAAAACATATTTTTAAACTATACACTATTTATATAAAGAAATTCAAAACAATCAATTTTAATCCATATATCAAATGATGATTCAATATATATCTTTCTTTTAATAAATCTTCTTATATTTTTATACGTACCTATTTAATTTATTTTATTTTATTTCTTTAAAAATCTTGTGACGGTTGAGAGATCGTTACATTTTTCGCGCCCGAACAAAATTTAATAGATCATTATACAATTAGAGAATTAGTATGCATGAAAATTAAACTTATTTAATATTTTATTTTGTAACGTATGTCCAGAATTAAAAGAACACCAATCAAAACGAGGTCAACAACTCAAACTGTTAAAAGTAGCTCACCTAAATCAACGGTTAGAAATTTGAAAATGGAATTGGAACTGGAGACATTAAAAAAAGAAAGAGAAGAAATGTGGAAGGTTATTGAAAAACAACAAAATGATTCTGAACGACTGTTAGAAGAACTAAGAAATTTGAAAATTCAAAATCAACCAATTACCGAACAGGGGGATCGAGAAGGACAGTTGGTAAGTAGGCTGGTTGATAAATTACAAAATTCAAACCACGAAATTCCGTTACCTGAATATGAATCAAACGACAAAACTAATCCGGTAGAGTATATAGAAAATATGGAGAGGTATTTTAGAGTAAAACAGATCCCTACAAGCACACAACTAACAATTATTGAAAATTCGATGAGAGGATATGCCAAAATATGGTTTAAATCTTATAGACGAAATTTCGACGATAAATTTGTAGTATTTAGAACAAAATTTTTAGAAAAATTTGATTCGATTAACGCAAGGGCTCAAGCGAGGAATCAATGGGCGACTCGAGTATATGATTCACGGAAAGGCTCGCTCGAAACTTACTTTTTAGAACAATTAAACGAATATCAATATATAGATAAAACACGTAACCCAACTGAAATTCATTATGACATTATTCAACAGATACCGATATATGCTAGGGATTCTTGAGCATCGGTAGAAACCGAAAATGTGGAAAATTTTTTAAGAGTATTAAACAATTTAGATATAAACAAACAAAATAGAGAAAAATATAGAAATTCAAGCAACACTTCAAATTCGGCAATAAAGAGTTTAAATACAGTACATCATAATAATTACAGAAACCCATATCGAAATAATCAAAATATGTACAATTATAATAGATCTAAACCAAATTTCATGCAACAGCGATATAATAACAGTTTTCATTTAAACCAATATAACAGACACAATTCAAATAGCACGAGCCAGTCAAATAGCATTCAAGGTATTGATACAAGTATACCGCCCCTTAATATGCTTCATCAAAATTCATATAATAATATACCATCTTCTAATTCTAATTTTTTAAACTTGTGAATGACGCGGTGCAAATGGGTCCGACATCGCGTTGTAATTTCTATGACTTTATAACGAACCTAACAAGTGGCGTAGATTCCAACCATGAAAATCCATGTAAAATGCAAGAATCAGCGCAGACATCGACGCTGCAATTACAAATAAAAATCTTAAATGAAAACATCACATCAATAGTAGATTCAGGAAGCCAAGTATCTTGTATTTCAGACAAATTTTTTTCACGTTTAGCTAAAAATCGTACACTTGACACTTTACCAGTAAAAAACATTAATATTATAACAGCGGTAAAAAACAGAAGTTTAAAAGTAAAACAACAAGTACTACTACAAATTTTTATTAATCTCCACGTAGAATATCATTCATTTTCAATAATACCTGGACTTACAACAAACATCATATTAGGACATGATTGGTTACATAAAAACAGAGTAGAATTAGATTACAATAGAAATATTTTAAAAATCAAAGATATAATCGTTGATCGGGATTTGGTGTCGTTCGGTCGAGGCTGGTCGGAGAGGTTGTTATTGAACAATAAAGAAGATTCTATCTGTTTACAAATTAACACAATACTTCATCATGATTCTCATATAGCTATAAGTAAACAAAATTTTGAATTGTGACAGGAAAGTTTATTTCACCTCGACGTCCGCGCTAGATTTGACTCCCCGAAAGCAACAATCATCCCCTTGTGTCAAGTCCCTATTCGTTAATCGTATATTGTTAAAATTAATTATAATAATTTATGAATTTGACCAAATCTCGTCAAACTCGGATGCTCCGAAATAGGCCGGCCGCAATTAAAGATAGCGCTCGCACTTCTATATTAGCCCCAGGCAGAATTGCGCGGCCATGATGGGTAAAGTCAAAGTTCACAGGTACAGAGAACACTTCTCGTCCGTCTGTTAACGGGAAGACACATAACATATAACTTCTCGTTCGTCTGTCAACGAGAAGACATATAACTTCTTGTTCGTCTGTTATCAAGAAGACACGTAACTCCTTGATCGTCTGTTATCAAGTAGAAACGTACTCCTTGATCGTCTGTTATCGAGAAGGCACGTTCTCGGGGAGTCCGAATTTGTCAAATTTTGTGATTCGTCATTCAATTTATTACCATTGATTATATTGAATTCGTTCTGTCTTTTGTAATCGAATCTATTATTGTCAAATATTATGGCATTGTGAAGTGATTTAGGTGATATTCTTGCGACTCACCACCGCACCAAATAAAGTGAGTACGAGTCAAATATAATGTAAAACTCTACCCATCTTGCAATTATTTTCTGGTCCACCAGCGGAATCCACCTTGTTTTGTCCCATGTCTCTAGTCTTAGAAACGTCAAAACTATAAGTAATTAAATTGGTTATCAGTTAGCCGAAACCGATTGGCGCCCAACACAAATTAATTAAATAAATCGTCCTAGAGCCTTGTCAGCCGTTGGACCGCGGCCGCGGCAAGTGTAGGCTTTGCTTCGTAAAATCGTAGTATAAAGTCTTGTCTCAGAATATATGTCTAATATCGCAGAAGAAATAAATGATATAACGAGCAACGAAAATGTTGTGAATATGACTACTAATGTTGATGATGGAAATATTCTGAAAGCGGAAAAAAGAAAACAAAAACGATTATTATATGAAAAAGAAATAACGCGCTTAAATAAGATAAATGTCCAAAATGAAAATGATGATAATCAAAATAATAAAGATAATGATATTGATATAAATGATAAAAGGAATGAAACATGCAATGAACAAAATAATGATATTGATAATGAAGAAATTTGTATTTTTAATAATAATGTCATGATAGTAAATAATATTCAAAATGTTGATTTGTGTAATATAAATAATGTGTGTGCAGAGAATCATGAAAAAGTAATAATAGAAAACAATAAAAATGATGATAATTTCTTTGATCAGATTCGAACGATCGCGAGCAATCTAACGGCATTAAATCCAGACCAACAACAATTATTCGTACAAACTTTATCTAAATTTCAAAAATTATTTTCACAAAAAAAAGAACCTGCTGGACGTTATAAACATAAAATTGAATTATTATCCGATGAACCTATATTTAAAAAACCATAACCAATACCGATCTAAAAACATCTAAAAATTTTGAAGAACATATGAAACACATTAAATTAATTTTTGAGGAACTGCAAAACAATAACGTAACATTAAAACAATCAAAATCACTGTTCTTTAAAGCAGAAGTACCATTTCTCGGATTTATATTGTCTAGCCAAGGTATTCGGCCTAATCATGATAAATTACAAATTATTCAAAGATTTGAAGACCCTAAAAATCTTAAACAATTACAACAATTCATTGGTTTATGCAATTATTATCGACAATTTAGCATTAAGCATTCTACGTTCATACATCCTTTTCGAGATTTACTGAGTAATAAAAAACCATGGCTATGGACCGATAATCATTCTGAAGCTTTTAAACAACTCAAAAATAATTTTGTAAACAGTATTACATTAAGTCATATTATTCCCGGAATTACGTATCAAGAGACTCGGTAGAGTCTCGCGCCAAGTACATTAAAAGCGAACGGGACGACACAGAGTATCTTTACTGCTACGGGAGCTCGAACGCGGAGTGGGGACTTTTATTTACACAAATATCTCCTAAATTATTAGCATTCCGGGAAATTTGGATGCACTTTTGTGATATAAATCGAGGAAGAGCTTTCATTTGAGCCTAATTTCAATTGAATCGATGGTCGGGAAGCTGAGATATGATAATTCTGCTACCCGTTTGCCGTCGTTCGACGAATATTTTTTAAGCACCAACGTCGTCGTCATGATACTGAAACCGCTGCCAATATGAATGGGTAGAAAGGATCGTTACATTATTAGAATATATTTTTTGGACCGAACCCTGCGAAACGTGAGTTCTTATGTAGCGCCCGTAGATGGCAATAGGCAGCGACCACCATTACCGTATCCTAAGTCTATGTCCTGCAGCCGTCAGCGGGCGGGACGCCGTTTTTTCGAATCGCCATTTTCCCGTCCGTCATCCCGATGCTGAACGAACGTAACCAACAAATTCGAGCGCTGTGTGGTCATCTTACTTTCTGGAGCTGTCATACCACCTGATTGGGACTTCTGAATCCGTTTGCTCAAATGTTATATTTGTATACGATATATACTCAATAGCTCCGCGGTGACAGTTAGATGAGGTTATGCCATAAATGAAGTTTCTTACTACTATTATAACGAATATACGTGAGCCTTGATATACGTATGCGATTACCAAGTATCGAAGCGTCGAAAGATTCGAAATCATTAACAATAAGTTAATCGTCGATTTAACGCAACAATGAATAAGGAAATCTGATCTATAATACGTGTTGGCGTCCCGAAAATAGTACATTACGTAACGAGTGCGAGTGCGGGAGACACCTATGCGCACGTGTTGCGTATACTATTTTCCCTAACAAGCTGTGCAAAATTCGAGAACATCGGTAATTCGTATGTAATATCAAATATATTTAAATGATAGTATAAAAGACAGACGAACTGATACATACGGAGACTGAGGACGAGGGGGGGTCCAGGGGCACAGCCCCTGGTGGGGGTGCAGGGGGCGAAGCCCCCGCCGAGGGGGTCGGGGGGGCAGAGTTAAAACTTATTTTATTTTATTTTTTTAATTCAATTTAATTTATTTTTTTTCTTAATTTTTTTGACAATTTTATATTCTTCCAATTGGTAATTTGGTTTGTTACATATTTATTCCAGTCTTCTCTAGTAATCCTACGCATGATACGAAGTTACATGTACTTGGCACAATGATTGATTTGGATCTTTTTTCCCCGAAAAATTTAATGAACTTGGCGATGTTTTTTGCACCGATGGTGCTTTGTTGGGTAAAATACAAACAGATGCTAGTAACAAGGGTATCAGTGGAATTCTATATCAAGTTCATGAAAATAATCACTATTTAATACCTATCGTTAGTCGTTGTCTTTTGGCACACGAAAAGAATTATACAACCACAGAAAAAGAACTGTTAGCAATTGTTTACTCACTAATTGAATTCAAAATATACATATTTGGTCAAAAATTCGAAATTATAACAGATCATAAGGCATTAACTTTTTTAAATACTACTCCTTTTCAAAATTCAAGACTTCTCAGATGGTCACTGTGGAAACAACAATTCGATTTTAACATAAGTCATTGTCAAGGAAAAGATAATATCATTGCGCACTTTTTAAGCTGAAACCCTGACAGTAAATTCCATCAAGAAGATGATGATAATCAAGTTATTATTTTAAAAATCTTGTGACGGTTGAGAGATCGTTACAACACCTATCATCATTTTACCAAACAATCAGAGTATTTTATGCATCGGGAAAGTGTCATAATCAACACCAATATTCTCAACCACCAACTCCGAGCGAATTTACACCGCCTATTTTTTACAGTGAAGGCGTAACAAGTAGCCCGGCCACCCATTTTACCCTCGGTAGCCCCCTGGTTGAGTCGAAAGTGTATCTAGACGCTCAAATAGTAGGCGACCTCAAACTATACGTTACACATATTCGTATAATCATGTCTCATGTGTAATTTGGGAACGTCCGTTATTTGAACGCCTAGACACAATCTTGACCCAACTCGCGCGCCGAGCTACTTGTTATGCCTAATAGTCTTTGCTATTCGATCACCACCTTATGATTGTAAATTGCGATGAAGTTCCAAAAAGATACTCTTCGGTATGCATGTATTAGGGTGTTTCTACAAATTTTCAACATTAAAAAACTGTGTGAAGTTATGCTTTCCGCGCCCAACATATATACATATTCTTGATCGGCATATCGAACTCTACAACATACCAAAATTTCAAGAAAATCGGAGGTGTGACCGTTCAACTATACAATTACCTTTTTTTGGTGCATATATCACGCAGAAAAAGTTTCGATCGATTTCAAAAATGCGCCGGTCATTTCTTGTCCGGTTTGACGTGGAATTGCCCGCATATATTGTATATATTCTGTAAGTATCGATATATTTTTCTTTATTTGAAAACCGCGATGTTCTGTCTCTGGCGGAAACAGCTAGTGTTATGCGTTGATTGGCTAGTGCTTCGGCACGGCATAATGGCGCGGCGGTTGGTTCACCTCACTTTACAGTTTTCCCGAGCTCGATGACACAATCTTACTGTTTTTGGCGTAGTACGAATGTGAAATAAGGTGTAATCCTCTGGTGATCCTGTGATTTTTCCTTGAATTAATCATAATCAAAACATAATACTATAATCCTGAATGCCTATTAACGACTGAAGAAAGTCGCATATTATCGCGAATGAACGAGCCTAATAGTAGCTCCAATTCCAACCAAACAGATCTAGAAGATAGGGACAGTGAGAGTTCTGATTCGGGAAAAGATACAAATAAATTTGTGCGTGTAGACTCTTATAATGGCGGTGGTGATATGAGTCATCTTAGAAATTCCGATCATCGATCTTCGAGTGATTCAGGGACCTCTGGTACTGATAGCGATGAAGACCGCGAGCGTGAAAGTGCAGTTATGCCGGAATCTAATTCTAGTTCAGATGAAAGCGTTTCTGAAAACTCAGATAAATCCACGACCACTATAATACGGGGATGGGCACTAAAACATATAAAGACTTTAACAAAGGACTCGATTAGTGACTTACTCCTCGCATTGAGACGGATAGGTCACTCTGAACTACCGAAAACCGCCGTAACATTATTACAAACTCCAATAGTGCAGAAAGATTCGATACGCAATCTAATGGGTCATAATGGAAATTTTGGGCAGTTCATATATTTGGGTATAGAGAACAATTTGATGAAACTGATCACACCTACCTTTCATGCCGAGCACAAAAGAATTGAACTACTAATAAATATTGATGGGGCACCAGTGTTTCAAAATTCTAAAAAACAGTTCTGACCCATACTAGGGCAAATTCAAACCATGACATTTAAATATCGACCATTTCTCATCAGGCTTTTTTACGGTAATTCGAAGCCAAAACATTCAAACGACTTATTACAGGAATTCGTAGAAGAAGCCAGATATCTTACCAAATATGGACTACGAATAGCGGATGAATCTCGGGATGAATTATATTCGTTTAAAATCCTTGCCATGGTGTGCGACACTCCAGCAAGAGCGTTTGTCAAATCCATAGAAGGGCACACTGTTTTTTTTCATGTGAAAGATGCGTGACAAAAAGTGAAACAATCCAACGGAAAAGAATTTTTCCCGAGATGGACGCTGAATTGCGCACAAAAAAGTCATTCAAATTAAAATCGCAACCTGAACATCACCACGATATTGATCAATTTACATTACTCCTTAGAATACCTGATTTTGATCCTATTCGCGATTTTCCTCTCGATTATATGCACTTGTTGTGCTTAGGAGTAATGAAATGGCTTCTACATAAGTGGGTGAACGGAGATAACTCATCCAGAACGATGAGTAGTTTGCATCGGCGGCTATGTTCGGAGTTCTTAGAAAATTCGGTTTCACCAAATGTACCCATCGATTTTCAGAGACGAACATTTGATATAAATAACTTATCTAATTGGAAGGCGACCCAATACAGGTTTTTTCTCCTGTATTGTGGCGGTATTGTATTGCGGTTCATAATACCAAAACACAAATATAAACATTTTCTATTACTTGTAGCTGCTTGTCGGATTTTTTCCGATACTTCGTAGATAATTAATTCAGAAAATTTAGATGAGGCTAAGAAAGTGTTGCGACATTTTTTCAAATCCTTGCCGGGACTCTATGGATTGGATTCACAAGTAATGAATTTCCATAATCTAATTCACTTAGTTGATAACATTGAATATTTCAAAATGCCAATGATAGAGTTATCCGCCTTTCCGTTCGAGAACTACATCGGTTTTATGGAAAAGCTCGTTACTTCGCCCAAATCACCGCTAAGTCAGGTATTACGAAGATTAGAGAATTCGATGCTGGACTTCCCCAAAAACTTCAAGCTCGCGAGTTTGGTGTTCTACCGGGTTTAGCTGATATTGGTGAAGATTATACGGAATTTAAATCCATCAAAGTAAAAGATGCATTCACCATAACGACATCGCAACCCGATAACATAGTCATATTGAATGACGGAATAATATTAGCAGTAGGTAGGATTTTTACTCGTCATTGCAGTGATCCAAACGCAGTAAATAAGATTCATATTAGCGGCCGTAGATTTGATCAACGTGATAATGCTTTTAGTAATCCGTGTACATCAAGAAATGTTGGGATCTGGCGGCTCAATGCACCTCCCAATCCAGATATACTGTAGCGCGATCTTCGTCCCCCCAAAGGGAGAAAAGGGGACGCGTCACGACGTTACCCTACGGCACTCTTCCTTAGATCACCGTTCTTATCAATTGATCCCTAACGCAAAACTAAGTCTCAAAAATAGCAAAATTACAGACCGTTGGGCGCCAGACGCACTTCGCGTCACTTATCAAAGTTACCAAAACTACAAATTCAGACAGAACAAATTCTCAAACTCAAAGAAAGATCAATTGAATAGTGTTCTGAGGCGTTACGACGGATATGCTCGGCTAGTTCACCCGCGCGTCAGATGGAGTGGTAGAGGGGCAGGGTTACCATGTTTTTATCCGCAAGATGTTTTAATATCAACTAGATAATCGCTAAATAATCAAACACGCAGTTCAGGTTTTCACAATATGGTGCTTTTTAATGCAATTTCTGTGCCATTTAGTAGCGACCGACGTGGTCATACACAATATAACAAATTGTTATTCAGATTGTTTGTCAGAGCTCATTACAAAATTAAGTTTCACAAAGCATGGCTCTTTGGCCTAAAAGACGCTATACATTCCAAGAATTACGCTAACATACGACTCAGAGGGAGAGGTACGATACGATAGAAAAAGGGGGCAAGAAAATATAATAGAAAAGGGCAGAGATATAATAGCAAACGGCAGAAAATATAATAGAAAGAGTCAGAAAATATAATAGAAAGAGACCCAATTATTGCGCAGTCAACACTGCATGCGTTGCCTTGCTGCGCACTACTTTACTAATTACGTTTTAACGTGGGGATCAAATTCTACTTATTCCAAAACTACCAATTCACAACATTAATTATTCTACGCAATATTAACCTAATTCTCCACGGCTACTTCTACGCCCGCAATACTCTCGGAAACGTGACAGAATCAAATACTCATGCTTAACTAAATTAGCAAATATCACATAAGCAAAATACGAGGAATATCACATAGCAAAATACCAGATTACTACCTCAGAAAAAAGGGCTCCGAAGATCAGAAAATGGAAGTCGTCAGCCAGTCGCGAATTAACTCATTACTAATTACTCAATGCGCAATAGACGATCTCAAAACAAAATCGATGCGAGGGCCTTACGCAAAATTTTCCCAATAGTACAAAGTAACCACAAGCTTTATGGCCCTCGATCTAACAATAAGACAATAGAGAATTAATTCGTGGCTTTACATCAGAAACATAAGCCTTACCTCTAAATAGTAGAGTAGAAGAAGCAGAAAGAAGGTAGCACAGATAGAAAAGAAAAGCGAGAAGTTAAAGCGAGGGGAAAGAAATTAACAAAAACACTATTAAAAAAGACTCGAAATTAAATAATACTGGGGGGAATAGCAAAGCAAAGGGGGGGAGCGGTACGATATTGAAGTTGAAGATCCTGCGTGACGATCGTTGCGACGGTCGAACGTAGAAGAGGACGAATCTTCGATCCGTCAGCCGGAATATCGATAACAGGTGGGGGTGACGTCAGCTCCTGATTGGCGGGCTGAGCCGCTCGCTGCGCTGACTGCGCAGGGTGGACGGTGAGGCTACTGCTTCAGACTGCACGGACCCCGCCGTACGCCAGGTATTTTCCTCGCTTGTCGTCGGATGTCACTCGGGGATTCCACCGCCGCCGCAGGGTAGTACTCCGACCGTGGGCTCACTTGAAACCTCCCTAGCCAGAGGGGTTTGGCTGCAGTGCGGCGATCTTCAGGAAGGATATTCGCCGGGCTGCACCAGCAGCGTCGTAGGGAGTCACCTGAACTCTCCTCCCGAAATTTTACTACCCTCTGGGGTGAATGGGGTGTCCGGGACCTTTCTGGGGCAACCACGGGTCCAACACGGGTCCTCAGGGTGGATGGTAGCGGGGTGGTTCGGCACCTGGCCAAGAAGTCCGGAAAACGGGAAGTCTGTTATTGCAGATTTTACTCCACGACCCTATACGCCGTCATCAGGGCATCCACGGGATGGTACGAGACGATATTTGTGGGACTGTGCACCGGGGGAAAAGTGGTCCCCTGTGCTCCCCGGGAAGATACTTTGGCGATACGAGATGGTTTGACGCTACCCTTCGTCCATTTCTGGTGGCAACTTGGGCTGTGCGTCGGATTTGAACTGCAGTTCCGTCGATGATGCGTTTGGGTCCGTGAGCCGTCCACAGCAGGGTCCGCCGGGATGGTAGTCCCTCGGTGGTCGGGCTCGTCCGCAGATAGGGGGGGGGGGGGGGGGGGGGATTCGAAACGATAGAAAAATACACAAAATTAATAATAATATCCTAACTGCCTAAATCTGTCACAATTTGCCGAGAGTATCCTGCCGCACCGATCGTCTTTGCGCGGCATTTGTACCCCTGTGACGTGCATCCAAAATGCAACGTCAAAATACCTATCGAACAGATTCCATAGCGAAGAAGTGCATCAAATTCAGCGTCTATTCAAAATTGTTTGGTGTATCACTGTTGCATAGTCAATGATTATTTGTTTAATTTTTCCGGTTTTGGTCATATTCGACATAATCAATGGATAATTTCGTCTTCGTATGAGTGGATGACATTTGATGCAAATGTGTTAATGCCCCTGCGAAATGTTTCCAAATAGAAAATGAAAAGAATGAATAAAGAATGAGGAGATATGCACTTGATCGGTGCTATTAATATTAATGATATGACAGATTAACAGTGCGTATGCCGTGTGAAAATCATGTGTTTTAAATTAAAATGAGACATGGAAATAATAATGAGCTGAATAATTCGATAATGGAGTGAAAAAAGTTAATTTATAAGAATAAATACAACATTTTAGAAATAAATATTACGTGACAAAAGGTACACAACTATAATATGTGATGTGGTACGCAGATACGACCATTGCATTCTCAGCTCGAGGCCAGAACATACGGCCTGCCGGGGCCGAGGGGTCGGGAAGGGTTTGTTATCATTTCGTTCAGAACGCAGGAAGCGCCGCCTATGTTGACAAGAGCTAGGCAATATCTTTAATTTCAATGTTGCTAGTGAAGCACCACTGTACTGCGCGGGAAGGCGGACTGCGTAGACGACTCCCCCCGCCGTCAACCAAGCGTGGTTGCCAGCCACCGGCTTGTCATCATAAGGACGTACGTCGCTCAACCGAAGCTGTGGCAAGGCGCAACGACGAATAATCGGTCATTTCAGTCAACGACGTGTGTGATTAATTGAGTGACTGGAAAGTTGTAGTGGATTTTTGTTAAAAAAAATTATACGTTCCGGTATCGCAAAAATGGCAGCGCTATTCAAAAACTCTTACTGCGTTAAAAAAAAAAAATTCTGCCGTAAGTATGAAGAAATCGTTTTTCAGCTGTCTGTTTTTGGTCTGCAATAAATAGCGTTTTACATTTCTTGGTTCGTAACGTGTATCCAACATCGTATAGTCTTTTTGGACTGAAAACACGTTAAAAAAACGTGCCTTTCATGCCTGTGCTAAAGTTATAATAGTTAACATAAATGTGGCCGCCATCTCAGCTTATGCTAGTCCGCCTGGTTCACGCGGCATGGATACACCGGCTCGATTCTCGAATTCATACGACTCTTGCATGCGAGAGTTAATTTCCAACCAATCACGACGTTGAGTGGCCATTGAAACTGTTTTGCGACTGGGCGAATTCGAATTTTCAACTCTCGCATGCGAAAGCTAGTCGTATGAATTCAAGCTTTGAGCCTAACGTATACAAGCACGTGACCTTTGAACAGAAAATAGCTCTAAATTCTGTATTGTTTATTACCAGCTGGTAATTCTGGAGATAATGTGCAATTTAAAAAAACCTGCAACTACGCTATCGTGGTATTCGAAGGTCCCAAAACCAAAAAGAAGGAAGTGGAACTTGTTTGTCGACGATGGATGAAAAAAAGGAACAACTCTTGGTATTGTAGTTACCCACCACCCACAGAATATCAGTCCATGGATAAATATTTACAAGAACTTAAACAACCCAAAAGAGATTGGGCAGAGTTCAAGGTTGAACTTTTACAAGTAGCAGGTACATACATCTGATATTTTGGCTCATATTTTTTAAATAGGTAAATGACAAAATGACTTTAATTCTCGGTGAACTCAGAACATACGAAATCATAATATTGAAAACGATAGTAAATAAATAAATAAATGAAAGTACGGAAACTCATAAAATCTGAAGCTTTTTTTGCAGTCTTTTTTTTTACAGATAACATGAAGGATGGTTTACGCAGACTTGAACGTGCCTATTCGAACAAGGAAGTTTATGCAACTACAACAGATACTGACCAGGCTGGTGGTGATGATGAACGTCCTGAAATATTGTAATAAGGTACCATATATGTGCATAATCTTTTCTAGAGACTTCGAAGGAGCATAGTCACGACGAGATTCTGCCGGAAGATGATTCAAGCTCATTCTCAGATGGTCCCCCAACACCGAAAAAGAGTTATACACCCTATAAACCAAGAAGCAAAGATATGATCGTTGTTATTTATATCCATTGATGTCTTTGACTACAACAGTGATTTGCAAAACTTTGAAGTGTGAGCGCAAAAAACAATTCTGCGAAAAAACAAAAAAAAGATCCAAAAATATCATTTCTTTCAACAATAATTAGAATTTTTTTTAACTACATGGTGTTTGAATATTGTTTTCATAGAAGGTTATATGTACTTGTGTGGTGAAATCCAGCTGGAAAACAGTGTACTAGAATTATTAGATACGAAAAATACTAAATCATGACCCATGGATGTTGAATTTCACCTCGCAATGGTAATAAATTATGGAAAATATTTTTGATTGTAATTTCAGATCCACCTTCGCAAAATTCTACCCCCAAGAGCAGCTGCACAAAACTAATAGGAAGCGGAAGAAAACGGCCGACTCCTTCATACTCGTCATCTTTTCCCACAGTAACTCAATCTGAGAATGATAAAAGCGAAATAGACGATGTAACAGTCACCGATTTAGGTATCAGTCAATATATTTTTTTGGGTCTGCTTACTGACAGTGGGTCGATGCGATATTCATAGATTAGTTTGCTATGTTATTTTCGAAGAACCGAAAGTATGCAGCAATTGAAAGGAGGTGGAAAATATCATATCGGCTAAACTAGAAAAAGCCAAACGGAGTATTCTGTACAACATGAAACTGGGCTTCGATAGATTGGAAAGACGTTTGAAGGTCAGTGACCAAGACACAGAGGGGGGAAACATCGAAGGCTGTCGTCAACTTCTGGGTATATCTCTTTCTTGCAAAACACTAGAAGATTTTGACAATTTGGAGGCGATTTTAAGAAACGAAGAGGAAGTAGATAAACATGAAGCATTTGTAAGTAAAATTCGCAAGTTTTGCGTACAAAAAAAAAATGAAAAAAAGAAGGATGTCTGTGGTATAGATTATGCGTTATACATATACATTATACCTCCAGTATTGTGACGCATCAGTTATATTTTTCATTGAATTACTCACTTGATCAAACAATACTTTTGTGATGTGTACTTAAAATTAGAGATGCCGACAAGTAACAAACGAAGGAGACCACGCTATCAATATATTTTTACTACATGAGTTACGCATAACATTTTTCCAGTGAGTGAAATTTAAGGGGATATGTGGGCCATTCCACGCCAAACCGCACAAATTTGGCGATTTTTTGACTTCGTATTTTTTAAATCGATCGAAACTTTTTCTGAGTGATATATGCACCAAAAAAATCTACACGTGTAGATTCGTCCAAAATATTTTTTTTTCAAAAGTTACAAGATATTAAGTTTTTGGCAAAATGAGCGCCCGGTAAGCTTCAAGAATTAATATCTCCGCTTCTCTTCATCGTAGAAGGATGTTCTACAGCGCATTTTGAAGGTGGAAGAATAAGCTTTTAGACAAAATTTTATTCACCCGGAAATCATTGCAAATCCTAATTGTTGTTAACAAATTAAATGTTTAATGATTTTTCACCATTTTTAAAATTCTGAAAAAAATATTTTCGGATACCTTATTCAATTTTGAATAGAGAAATTTTTTTTTTTTTCATGGAGGATTGATGAAGTCTATTTTTTATTGAATTATTTATCAGTCACTGCGTCGCGCCGCGCTAAAATGCACCGCTCGCGACACATAGCGTAGCGCCCGAGAGCGCCTCCATCACTTCGGAACCATTCGGATCCCACTTCTTCGAAATCTTCGAAATCTCGGTGTCGTCAATGGACACAGTCATGACTGGACCAAGGCCTTACCAATGCTCGGGCAACGGTAAAGATTTACCGCTTTCCCAGCTCTTCGAAAACCGTTGCGACAGGACTGTGCCAATCTTTCGACGACGTTCGATCCGTTTCCGAAATCTCCGGAATCTCGGTGTCGTCAATAGACACAACTATGACTAGACCAAGGCTTTACCAATGCTCGGACAACGGTAAGGATTTACCGCTTTTCTAGCTCTGGGAAGACCGTTGCGACAGGACTGTGCCAATCTTTCGACGACGTTCGATCCGTTTCCGAAATCTTCGAAATCTCGGTGTCGTCAATAGACACAACCATGACTTGACCAAGGCTTTACCAATGCTCGGACAACGGTAAGGATTTACCGCTTCTCTAGCTCTGGGAAGACCGTTGCGACAGCCTGTGCCAATCTTTCGACGACGTTCGATCCGTTTCCGAAATCTTCGAAATCTCGGTGTCGTCAATGGACACAACCATGACTGGACTGAAGCTTACTGTTGCTTGGTCAACGGCAGGCAGCTACCGCTGATTCGGCTCTCGGAAGACGCTCGGGCCAAGACTGTGCCAATCTATCGAAGACATTCGGTCCAACCCTGAAACGTTCAGTATTCCGCTGTCGTCGATTGACATAGCCGTGATTGGACCAAGGCTCCACCGTTGCTTGGTCGATGGCAGGCATTTGCTGCCTTTCTAGCCTTGGAACACGCCTGGGCCAAGACTCTGTCAATCTGTCGACAACACTCCTTTGATGTTAGACATGTCAAGTATGCCAGTAATGCTGATAGCCTCAGACACCACTGGCTCTAGGATTCCCAAGTTTTTTTCCAGCTTTTGGTAATACCATTTCTTCAGCCTTGCCTTACTGTCGGCCCTCGATCCCGCTAATAATTTGTCATAGTGTGGCCAGGGTAGTTTGCAAACGCTTGGCTCCCGGGACCGGCCCATGCAAAAGCCGCTCGTCAACAGTGGCAGAAGGCCGGCAATTTTTATATGGGTAATCTCAGGCATAAATCAAATTCTAGAAGGGGATTTCGGTATCCAGGATGACGATTTGTTCCAAAACCTTGTCTCACCGGGAGACATATCCGTGCCAATTGAATCGTCGTTCCGACCTCAGATAGAGGAGATGATAACAAAAATAGATTTCTTGAGACCTCCGTGAACCTGGCACCCGACTTTTTGAGAAAAAAAAAAAATAGCTGAATACGTTGCAAATCGTCCGTAGTTGTTTGTAGTAAAAAAACTTTCGTTTGTAGTTCGAAAGCTTTCGAGAAAAAAGGGGGTCAAAAATCGGCTCGCACCCCACTTTGACCGAATTAAACCAAACAACGCTTATTCAACGTGAAATCGTTTGTAGTTGTTTGTAGTGAAAGAATTTTCGTTTGTAGTTGAACAGAAAAAAAGTTACGGCACTTTTTTGAAAATCCAAAATGCTAACTTCTCCATTTGTAGGGGTGCGAATTTTTTTATTGTGTCATTCCATTCAGAATCGTTTGTAGTTGTTTGTAGTCAAAGAATTTGCGTTTGTAGTTAAACAGAAAAAAGTGAGAGTACTTTTTTGAGAATCCAAAACGCCAAAATTCTAATTTTTTGAGGTGCTAGTTTTTTTATTGTGTCATTTTATTCAAAATCGTTATCATAATAAACCTTCATCCTTCCAAATTGTCACACGAAGTCTGATTACACTTACAAGCCCTAATTGTGGTGGGCAAATAAAACTACTGTTCAACCATCAAGTTGTTGTCTTTGAATAATTAATCATCTTCCACGACCCACTCATTTCCTACAGTTGTATTTAGTCACGTAAAATAAGGAACGAACTTAAATAATAACGCCGATAAACATTGTACCGACGTAATATAATAATTTTTTAATTTTTTTTTAATTTTTTCAATTTTTTAATTTTTTTTCCATTTTTTAATTTTTTAATTTTTTTTTTCGTTTTTCTTCTGATCATTTTCTTTTCATCAACTTTTTGTACACTATTATCAATCTTTTTTTCAACTTTCTTTGGCTTCTGTTTTGCCTTTATCATTATTTGCTGAGTTTGCATTTATTTTCTTGTAACTCATTGCTTGATATCTCAAATTGAAAATCAAACCCCTAAATCTACTTGATAGGCTATATCGTCTTTCGTATCATTAAACCAGACACCTAGCCCGATCAATACATACAATAATAGTAATTTAATTGACAAATAGTGAAAAAATCGATACACCAAACACACATAAAACGATAGTGTTTCTCACACCGAAGCAACACCCTAACGTTTACTTTACTTTTACATAGAAAAGGACTGGGAATGTTCTTTTTTGTAACAATTCTCGTGATGACACTGCGATTGGTTTTTTATCTAATGTGATGCCGTCATGTAATTCCCATTTGCCCGATATTCTTCTTACATATGCTTGATAATGGCCTACCGGACTTCCATGAATGTAACGAACCGCACCCGTTAAGCTAAAAGATTCTTCAAGAAAATTCAGTATTTTCGGTAATTCCGCGAGAGTAAATTTTTTTGAGTAGGCATTATTGTAGCCCAATCGCTTTGCTAGCTCCTCCCATTCAAGAGCTTCGATATCAAGCATCATGTGATGGCCGGTAGAGCGTTGATAGGAAATATTTTTGCTTTGACAACGCTTGCAGTGGTCAGTTCTAGGTTCCGAATACTGGTCTACTGCTTTTTGCAAACCATGAACGATTCCAGAATATAGGGGCATCGTATCTACACTCAAAATTGAGTCGATGAAGGTTTCTTGGAGATCGCAATCTTTACATTTTACCGTGATTATTAAGGACGGGATATCCGGCATAAGCTTTTTTATCAATGTCGAAAAATTCATCGCACAATCTAAACTATTGTTTTTAATTGATAGAATTCTCAATAAAATGTTTGCTCTCGCGATGTAAATCTTAACTGTTGGACCCGACTGAGATAAGCATCTGACAAAATCAAGAACTTCGTTTGTCGAGGCTTGTATGAACGAATGATATTCAGCGCAATCAAAATAGGCCGTAAGGACACATTGAATGAAAGAGTCAAAAGGACAAGTATTGAATATTTTAATAATACCGCGATCCGTTCTTACTGAAGGCAAACCATTACCGTTAATCAATAAGGGAATCTGTGTCTGAAATTTTGGTTTTTTGTGCAAATCACCAATATTAGCGCAAGGAATGAAATACTTACCTCTGCGTTGTTTTTTAATTACTTGTCCGCGCCAGTTTTCACGTTCGTTTAGAAATGTATCGGTATTATCATTGTCGAAAATGTCAGTGTCTTCTTGTACGGAATTATCGGAATATACATTAGAAGTTTCAGACTTTGTGATACTTTCGTTATTTTGATTTTGTTCAACCGTACTAGACGGGAATGATGCGTCAGCTGTTTCGTCTAAAACTGTATTTTTTGAGGAGAAATTTTGATCTTTAGGAACTTTACGGATAGAATTCAATAACTTTGTCGTGCCTGAAATGGACTTCAAATGAGTTATGATGAATTTATCAACTCTTGCACCTGCAGTCCCTTGCATAATAAGTCTTTTGACTTCGCGGAAGTATTCTTCGCTGCGAGCTGAAGAAGCAATGAATGAATTTTCTGATATTGCTCTTGGAATATGTGCAAATTTGAATGACATCATCTCTGTCCATAATACCATGTGTTTGGATAATTTTAGAAGGCGGTTTCCAAAATATTCACAATAGTACGGAATCGGCCGATCACCGTTATCATTACTTTTTGAATCACTTTCAAGTTTTTTGACGAACTTATCGATCGCAGTTCCGCAATATTCATATTGTACATCATCCAAGTCATCAAACTTAACTACTAGACTATCATCAGTAGGGCTAGAAATTTCGTCGCCTGTTTTCATCAAACGCAGAAGTCGTGTTTGTGCATCGTGGCACTTATTTGTTTTAGTAAAACTTTCTGTCTTTGCAAATGCTGTAGTCAAAACGTCTGTACAAAGCTGTCGAAAGTCGTCCAGTGTTTTTGTGGTGCTCAATATACCGATGCAACGTACAAAAAATTCCTTTACACCTGGTAAGGTGCTTTTGAAGCAAGGCCGGCGGCAGATCATTTTTATCAAGTGCGCAATATCTATTCTAATTACACAAACACTATCTTTTGATACTGTATCTGATAGTGAATCCATGCACTTATTAATATATGATGCAAGATCGATATTGTTGAATACCAACGCAACTGCGTTTAATAACGCTAAGGAATAATCCGTCACTACTTGATCAGGGCATTTGGCTCCACTACGCAACCATTCTCGCATCCAGTACGACAGCGTGTTCGCGTCATGTTTTTCAGATACCATCTGGAAAAGTGGTAAAATTTTTCCATTCATTCCACATACAGCCTGGCATAGAAAAGTTACATTTTTTGATCCATCGGGTTTCAAAATTGGTTTCACCAGTGAGCCAGTAGCGTCAATACTAATACTTCCAATCATCTGAGCTTTTTGTAATTGTTGATATAAATCAACTTGATCGGCTAACCAGTACATCAAATAAAATTTATCTAGCGCAAGTTCTCTCAAACTACTAGCATACACAGAATCATACTTCAACTGTAGAAGGAACAAAATTGGATTGGTGATATTACCAATTCCCAATTCTGCATCTCTATATTGTTGTTTTGCTTTGCGCAAAACGTTCTCGCTACACAAACTAGCCGGTTCCACGTCCCCAAACTCCATCAAACGTTCAGCTTCGTTTCGTCGCCACATGTATGTCGATTTTTCTTGCAATTTTTCCGAAACATCTCGTCTTAGTCGGCCTCGTAACTGCCTCTTTTTGGAATGAGCAATATCGCGAGTATCAAATGTTGATACGAGTATGTCCAAACCATCGTTACTTGGATTGCCTACACTATATATGTTGAGAGGTGTGTTACAGTCGGAGCACTTCCCGTTAATTTTGAGAAAAATATCTCCAGGAAGATTATTAATGTTGGCATTTTTCATTTGAAACGCGCAGGGTAATTTCAGTTTAGTCCAAATCAATTCATATATAATTGCAGCCCATCCGGGCTTTAAAATATTATAAAGACGACCCTTATAAGACGTAGCTTCCGGTGCAATTTTCATCCAAATATGAGAAATGTGGATTTCAGATTTAAGCGATGGTAAATCAGTTTGGAACGATTCGGTTGACCAGTTCAAATCAAAATTCTCGCTCTGGTTCGCTTTCGCTTTTTCATTAGTTTTGATAGGATACATTTCACGACCACAAAGTCTGTCGCCTACTTTGTTTCTATTTTGTGTTACATATAAATAAATATAATCTTTACTGAGTTCGCCTGCAAATAGGTTTGCTGCATCCTGCCAGACAAAATTATTATATGGTAATAAGACATTATTTCCATCGAAAAATTTCAGTTCCTTCAAAGTATCATAAATTTCATCTGGGGTCTTTTTCGGTTTTCGCGGCATGTTTAGATACAAGAACCAATACTTGAATAGCAGCAAAAAAAAATATTGAATGATCTTTTAGCGCAATCAGTGAAGATTACTAAATCGAATAATACCGAAAATATGACAAGCAAGAAACTACTCTTGTCAAACCTATAGTCTTGTAGGAAAAAGTAAAGCCTAATTTATGGCTCATACACGAGAACACCGTAAAAAGAGACTTGACTGTTCAGTCAAAGGGCTCGTCGCTAACAAGAATGTGCATGGGTTTCAGTCCAGGCTTCAGTAGAAGAATTTCGTAGTCGGGGTCGGGTGAGCTCTGTAAACCTCGGTTAAACTCGGTTAGAGTACAAACCAGATCGTTTGCTGACAATGAAGTGGGGGAAACGCAAAGTGGGACTATGCATGGTTAGATGGGACTTCTAGATATTAGAACGCGTATTTAGATACTTTGTAACTATGAGAAATAATGTTTTATGTACACTTGGCGAGATCATAACTGAAGTAGTTAGACACAACGCGATGAGCTGTAGGTTGGCGTAAAATATCCCTAGTTTAGGCAGCAAACGGGGGCTTGAGTTTTCGCAAATATCTCGAGAACTGATTGAGATTTTCGAAATTTTAAAAAAGATTCGAAAAGAGGAGGAAATTTCCTCAAAAAAGTCTCGACTCCCGGAACTAGAGGACCATTATTTATAATCTTTCTAAAAGCGTGAAAATACGGCCGAAAACAGCTAGTCTGGCTTTCGCGCGTCATGCAATGAAACGGCCCACGCGCCAGACTAGCCGTTTTCGGCCGTATTTTCACGCTTTTAGAAAGATTATAAATAATGGTCCTCTAGTTCCGGGAGTCGAGACTTTTTTGAGGAAATTTCCTCCTCTTTTCGAATCTTTTTTAAAATTTCGAAAATCTCAATCAGTTCTCGAGATATTTGCGAAAACTCAAGCCCCCGTTTGCTGCCTAAACTAGGGATATTTTACGCCAAGTGTACAAAATAACAATAATTTTTCTGTCGAAGTGAAAAATTAAACCGATTGTGAATGAATAATCAATTTTACATTATTACAATAAATGTGCTGAGAAACTATTTTTTCACGAAGCTCAATCATTCATATATTGTTATGAACTTATGACACAAATGTAACCAAAGTTGATCGTATTAATGAGAGACCAGAACATTTTTTTTTTAATTTTGTGACGTATTTTTCACGGGTTTTTTCTTTTCTTGTTATGATTTATTTATGCAAACCTGATCTTTTTTTCGTTTGATAAAATTGCGTTGACATTAGGAATTTTTTGGAAAAAGATCATGATTTTTGAAAATTGATTTGGGAGATCTGAATTTTATTTCATTTATTGATTGTTTTTTGTTATTGATAAACCCAACAGTTCGAACTGATGAAAGGATTACATGAAAATTGATTATATATAATGTAATATATCATTATTTTTCGGTTCAACTACGAACGGAAATTCTTCCACGACAAACAACTACAAACGATTCTGAATGCATCGGATCCATCAACAAACTTGCACCCCTAAAAATGGAAAAGTTAGCATTTTGGATTTTCAAAAAAGTGCCGTAACTTTATTTCTGTTCAACTACAAACGAAAATTCTTTCACTACAAACAACTACAAACGATTTCACGTTGAATAAGCGTTGTTTGGTTTCATTCGGTCAAAGTGGGGTGCGAGCCGATTTTTGACCCCCTTTTTTCTCGAAAACTTTCGAACTACAAACGAAAGTTTTTTTACTACAAACAACTACGGACGATTTGCAACGTCTTCAGCTATTTTTTTTTTTTTTTCTCGAAAAGTCGGGTGCCAGGTTCACGGAGGTTTTCTTGAGTGCATCTGAAAAAAGTGATCTCACGCGAGTTCTTTTACAAAATTCACAAGCCTTAGCAGTAAACCCGGCTGTGTTCGGGAATATGCACATCAGATTCATTCAACAACGGAGGATCGTATCATAGGTCCTGTATATTCGATTCCTCATTCACGACGGAAAGCAGTCAGTGATGAAATTAACCGAATGTTAGATGCCGGTATAATTGAACGAAGCAGTTCACCTTATTTGAACCCAATTACCCCTGTCATTAAAAAAGATGGGACAGTGCGCATTTGCCTAGACGCTAGTAAATTTAATTCGTACATGGAGGCTGACCATGAGAGACCCCTACCAGTAGATGATCTTATTCAGAAGTATGATAATGTGAAATTTATTACGTCAACTGACTTTACGAACGGTTACTGGCAGGTACCCCTTGCTATCGAGTCACGATCGTATACCGCTTTCTCACATGACTCTTCTCTTTACCAATTCTGTCGGGTTCCCTTCGGAATTAAAACCGTAAGCAGCGCATTCATACGTGCCGTTAATCTAGCTTTCGGTAACGATTTGGCTGAGTTTACTACCGTCTATGTTGACGATCTTTTAATAACTTCTCGAACTTTTCCAGAACATCTTGATCACCTTGATCAGGTGCTTAAGAAAATAATTCATTGTGGGTTTACGCTCAAATTATCCGAGACGTTTCTCTGTCGCAAAGAAATAACTTTTCTGGGATATATTTTAACCACCACGGGGGTGAAAATTGATCCTGACCGAATACAGACAATACAAAACTTCCCTCCGCCAAAAACCTCAAACAATTACAGAAATTCTTCGGTATCTGTAATTATTACCGTCGTTTTATCGCCAGATACGCGAATTTCACGGATCCTTTCCGGAGCCTTCTAAGTCCCAAAAATAAATGGCTGTGGACCTCTGAACATGACTCCGCTTCCGAAAATTTAAAACATAATTTCCTTAAATCTGTGGTTTTAAGTCACTACTCACACGATCAGAGATTTTACGTACAAACAGATGCTAGTCTGATGGGGATTAGTGCGATTCTTTATCAATTTGACCACGAAGATAACGCGCAAATTATCTCCCTTGTCAGTCGTTGTTTAAATTCGGCTGAGAAGAATTACTCAATTACTGAGCTCGAGTTGCTAGCCTAGCTTAGGTGGTCAGAAATGCATAGACTACGTTGATCAATTTTTCATTTGGTCGGCTTATCAACGAGACATTAGATAACACGTTGCCTCGTGTGATATTTGTCAAAGAACAAAACCAAATAACATAGTAATAGGTATTCAAGCTTCGAGTTACATCCCTACAAACATAAATGAAATTATCGCGGTAGATATTTATGGTCCACTACCGGTATCTGCGGGTGGAGTTCGATACCTGTTCGTCACAGTAGACCTGTTCTCAAAATTCGTAGTCCTATATCCAATTAAAAAAGCAAACGCTAACACATGTGTGAGAAAGTTACGGGACGATTATTTCAAAAATGTCGGAATACCCAAAAGAATTTTGTCTGATAATGGTACCCACTTCACTTCATTAATATGGGAAAAATTCGGAAGGGATAACGATGTCAGATTATTACTTTCCCCGGTGCGACATCCGCAAAGTAATCCTACCGAGCGCATCATGCGAGAACTTGGGCGGTATTTTCGCACTTAATGTAGTTCAAGACACACTAGCTGGGCGAATATAGTTCCCCAGATACAGAGGTGAATTAACCTAAAACAACTCATGAAAGCACAAAATTCACCCCGTATGAGGCTCACTTCGGTCAGAAACCCGCAAGTGAAATTAGGAAATTATTAAAAATTCCTTGGGGTTCAGAGATTCCTCAGGACCTACAAATTCGTTTAATTTACGAAAATTTAACGCGGGTGCCGCAAAACGAAATAAGAGCAAAGGGGAAGTGACACCCTTAAAAATAGGTGATCAGGTCTCAGTTACAGCATTAAGAACCTCCGCCGTTGATAAGCAGAAAATAGATAAATTCTTTCACTTATATGAAGGGCCGTATACTATAACCAACCACCCCCATGCTAATGCATACGAGCTTACAGATACCAATAGGTCTAATCGAGTCAATGGGATCTACCACAGGAATAACCTGCGTAAATATAAGGAAAATTAGAATTAAGGATAATATAATAGCATATAAGCTTAGAAAATAATATTTTCTCTAACATAAAAAAAAAAATGCATTAATAAATTCACTGGACGGCACTGGGCCAGCGTGGAAAAGAAATGGGGAGGAGTCAGAGAAGTCCCTAGAAAATTAAAGAAAGCCCCGTCCTCCCGTCCTCCCACAATCCCTAACGCCCATCAAATGACCCCTTAAACGGCCTGCCCCTATAATCGTATCCATCGATCTTGACGAGGTGGTACCTCGAAAGCTAACGAAGGAACAATTAAAAATGCTCGAGGACCTATTGGAAAAAAAAACAAAAAAAAACAATAAACTCAAGGCCCTTATTATGAATTGTATTGATTTTGAAAAAAATAAACAAATATTTTTTTTGTAAAATGTAAATATTGAAAAAAAAAAATATAGCCTTAGTTTTGAAAAAAAAAAAAATATTAAAAATAATTTGAGTTTTTTATAAAGAAAAGCAGAGAATTTTTTTTTTTGAAAATACGATTTTAATTACCATGTATGATATCCTAACTGTTCTTTATCACACCATGTTTCTGATTAAATAAATATGTCAAAATGCGTGAAAAAAAAAAAAATAGTATAATTTCTGTTTAAAAATAATAATAATAATAATAATATATTGCCAATACCTCTCCCCATTTAAACCTATTTATTGGGGGGGCATTGTAACATGGTGTCTAAGAACCCCTCCTATATAGACCCTGAAATCTATTAAATTAAGAGGAAAAATAGAGTAATATAATAGAATATCAATAATAATTAACATTCAAAGGAATACCAGCCCCAAAACCAACTCACAGTAACATGTGAGTTGGCGTCAATGCATAGCATTATCAATTGTCTAGAAGTAGGGTGCTAGTAGGCGCGGCAAATATAAATGTTTATACGATAATAGAATAAAAGAAATCCGGTTAAGGAATTATTCGCCAGAAGGTGAATTTTTAGGGAGAAGTTCTCATAGTAAAAAGAAATCCAGTTTCAATTATAAGCAGCTAGATTTGAGGCAGAAAGCGACTCCATATCCCTGAAGGACCTTTTGTGGTTATAGTTGCTGGCATCGCGGAGAAGACTTCGGTCCCTCTGCCTGTCCAGATCTTAAACCTCATCCCCTTTTTACCCGTTGTAGTTGCTGGCATCGCGGAGAAGACTTCGGTCCCTCTGCCTGTCCAGATCGTAAACCTTATCCCCTTTTTACCCGTTGTAGTTGCTGGCATCGCGGAGAAGACTTCGGTCCCTCTGCCTGTCCAGATCTTCAATCGTCAAATCGTGCACAATTAAAGTTGCTGGCATCGTGGAGAAAACTTCGGTTTCTCTGCCTGTCCAGATCTTTAATTTCTCCCTTATCCTGGTTCGCATGCCGGCATCGCGGAAAAGACCTCGGTCCCTCTGCCTGTCCGGAGTTATAACCGCTCTTTTCCCATCTTTAAAAACCTGCCTTTTCAGATTAGGCGTTGTTCCCCTTAACTTCCCTTGTGTTCCCCATTCCTTGTCGAAAGCTAAACGTTGCATTAAATTCCCTTTAGTGAACATTGAGGTTCGATTAAATTCCCTCCTTGCTCATAGATTTCTGGTTTCGGGATATGGATGTCTAATCGTAGTATATTGAGAGTAAATAAAATAAAGAATAAATAGAATAGTCCTTGAGTCAGGATATTCTAGAATAAAAGAAAAAAGAATTAATTAGGGTTGTCAATATTTGTGACAACGTAGGGTGAGATAAAAGAAAAAGGAATTCATTAGGGTTGTCAACATTTGTGACAACGTAGGGTTAGGAAATAAAAGAGAGTTATCTATAGCGATAACAACGTAGGGTTAGGAAATAAAACCGAATACAATAAATAATCTCAGCTAGGATATCTACTTAGCCAAATTATAATTAGGTGTGCAATCTGCCAATTCTTACCAAATCCAAATGACTATACAGTTATAAGATCCCTTTATAATTTGATATCTCGTATACCATAAATGTGTTTTTCTGAATAAATCCAATTTCACCCATATTCCCTTGTAAATCCTTCCTTCCTACGATTAGAACCTAGAACAGTTTCTTTCCAGATTTCCATCCCATACCTTTTGTGACTAGGCCAGGATGTATTTCCGAACGCCCGAGAAAGAGAGTCTGATAAATAATTAGTTGAAATTTCAACTTGGCGCCCAACATTCACTAGCTTACTCTGCCAATAAATAGCTACCGGCTTCATTATATTTGCCTGACAAAGTATCTGATCCTTGGATAGTGTGCTTGTATGATAAGTAGAGGCAAAAGCTTAGACTGACGTATCGAAGGATTAGCGTAACAACTTTGAGAGTGGCCTAGCTTTGTAATTGAATTTTGTAAGCTGCAATTATTCAAATATCTGATTTTGTTGCGAATATTTGATACTTTCCAATCACTTATACTGTTTATCACCTCCTCAATTCTATCAATGATGTATGGATTCATTTCTTTGCACAAGTCGGAACAAATCCAGGTCTTTCTATCGTTTTGGCTTGTGCAGACGGGTAAAAGGTTGGCGATAGATCCAATTGCTGTTGTAATGAGTGTATTTTTGTTCACATCAGCAATACTGTGATATGCTGTGTCAGAAAAATGGGCTTCTGATGAGCCAGTATGTTTTGATTCCCCACATATGGATATTATTTCATTTCTTAAATCGGGACATTCGACAGCCTTGATCAGATTTATTTCTATATTGCGTTTTAAATTTGCTAACGTTTTCTGCATTCCAACAACCAATCTTTTCCTAATATAAGTATTCCATTTTACTATTTTAGCAGTTTCTATTCTGGACTTAGTCATCGATCGTAATTTTTCATCAATCTCTACCGTTAATATGTTTATACGTCTGTCTGTTGATCCAAAAAATTTCATGGTATTTCCCTGTGTTCTGATCCGCTTGTATTTTTTTGATATATGGCTACATACATTGAATTTTCCGTAGAATGCTTTTTTTTCTTTTACCGCATTACTAAATTTAGCGCTCCACATTTTTTTTCCGCATTAACTATATATTTGTTTTTTTTTTATTGTTTTTTTATTCTGTGAATTATGATTATATTTTGTCTTTTCATATAGTTTTTTAGACTCAGGATTTTTAGCATATTGTTCTTTTTTTTGTTTTTTAATAGTAATTGAATCGATTGCATATCTATTCTGAACACTTGTTCGTTGAATTGTTGGATTTTCCGAATAAATAAGTCTTCTTTTGTGATTTATCTCTTCTCTATGACTACTCCAATATTTTTTGTTCTTGATATTTTTTTACTTTTTACCAACTGCCAACTTGTGAGCTGAGAAATATCTTCTTCTTTGCATTTGATGTGACTTGTTTCTACCGTTGAACCTTGAACTATGCTTATACTTGCTCGTGGTTGTGTCTGACGCATCGATTCATAACTTTGTGTTATTTTTGATTCTGATTGTATTTTAGTTTTGGGTGCACCTACAATATTTGATTTTCCTGCTATTGTGCGCTAACCTCTACAGTTATTACTTTGCTGCTGATCGTTCACTCGCAATTCTTGAACTCCAAGTGTTGGAAAAGGAATCAATACCTGTGTTTCTCAGATATTTAACAGATGATACCTTAAATTTTGAGCAGTTGCCCTGCACCTTCTATTCGTTGGAAGGTATGACTCGGTTGTAGGATTGTTTCCAAGTGCGAGTGAAGTTGCTATAGCAATCGCTAGGACTCCACAGGATATACTATCGGGTTGCATCGGAACATTTTCATATGAAACTGAATTATGTCTATATAATCTTTGCAGGATGATGTGTCGATGAGATGATAGTTGTTTATGTAATGTATCATACACATGAACTACGCTACCTTCCCTATATATATATATACAGGTCCAATGACCAATTGCATTTGCACCTATACTCCCTCCGTAAAGTATTTGTATATCAACCTGGCTAGTCTCGACTGGTCTATACCACTGAGGATTTTGATAGAATATTGGATCTTGTGGTTTGAATGATGTATTTTCTGTTAGTAGATTTAAGAATGCGTTGATGCACAGATCATTCAATTCTAAAGCTGGATCTATGATACAGTCACTAACATTTTTGTCAACCATATGAACGGTTCTTACAGTTGCTATAGGGATATTCTTATTGTTAGTATTTTCAATCAACTTACCAATATCAGTGTGTTGCGTTTCCAAGTTATTTTGAGGTCCTGATTTTTTAATTTTATCATTATTATCATTAGTACGATTATTGTTAATACTGGCATTATTCTCATTATTTTTATCTTTCTTTGATAGTTTTCGAGCCTTGGTATCTGCTATGCGCTTAGCATAACTATTTTTATTTGTTTTTGGCATCGTTACAACGTATTGTTTATATGATTCGTTCAAATTATGAATATGTATGTTTTAAACTATATTATTTAACACAAGAATAAAATTATCAGAAGAATATCAAGTTTAGTATGATTCGTAAAATATAATATGATAAGTATAGTATTGTTGTACACCCAGTTCGATATTTTGTGTGATAGGTGTGTTGAAAAAATTTGAATTCATCAATATCAAATGCGAGAATTATTGTTGATTCATCACACTGAGCTGCTGATAGATATATGTATTGTGTTTTGGATTTTTTCATTCATTTATGAATTTATATTTATATATAAATAAGGCACACACCTATTTACTTATTTTAGACGTGACAAATGATGTAATGTTTTTGATTACGTATTAATAAACTGGTTGTTTTATAATATGATATTACAATTTTATTAATCAAAATAAGATTTAGTTGTAAACTGTAACTTTCGTTTTCAGTAAACTGCTGAATCTAAACAGTAATTTCGAATGAAATTTGGCTGTTACGTTTGAGTAATGTGAAGCTGTGAGCAGAATTTAAAAGTTGTGACAATTGAAAACGCTGGTGACCAATCATAGTATTGCATTATACAAACTATGTTTTGAGGTTGATCATTACGAGTATGGTGCATTATGGGTAAATTTGAATACACAACTACAACTGATAACAACAAAGGGACGCCTGATATGACGATCATACTTGAAATTATAACGATTCATCAAATGATACCTAATAACAAGGTGTTAATATAGCATTATTTCATAAATTTAAATTGTATTTATTTAGTAATTCGGCTGTTGAAAAATTTATTCAACGAATTTCTCACTCCGACCCGAGTTTTCAGTGAATCATATGGTTAATTTATTAATTAATGCAATTGCTATTTCCCAATTGGGATTATGTGGATTGATTAGCGCCTATTTGGTACAATAATATTTCAAGGTTTATACTGAGTTTGTTTTCACAACTTTTTTTGATTGAACAATTTTTGGTTATGAATTAATTAATTCAAACCCGAGTGATTATTTCTGTATATCATGTGGTTTTTTTTCGGATTTTCTTGTTTGCTGTGTTACACAAATCCGTAGTCAAACATATACTGTAGGTAATGACTGTTTGATTTCTGATTGTGTTAATCCAAAACTATTTTATAGAATATATGATATCGTTTTCAGTAAATCGAGAACTACAGATGGTTCAACCATGGGGTGGCGGATGGCAATCAAACATCGCAAGGTACTTCACAGCGACATGAGGCTGTGACAATGGCTGGAGATGTATCACAACTAATAATGATCCCCCCGAAGGCACCTACGGTGCAAAAAACTTCGCCAAGTACATTCAATGTTTGAAAAATTCATTAATAATAAGAAAAAAAGAATCCAAATCAATTATTGTGCCAACTGCCAAGTACATGTAACTTTGCATCGTGTAAAAATATAGAATTGGAAAGTAAATCAATGAGAATCAATTCAAAGAATCAGAAAAAAAATAAAATAAAATAAAATAAAATAAATGAAATTCAGAAAAAAAATCCAAAAAACAAATTGGAGGTAGTGGGACTTGGCGGGCTAATGTTATATTGCCATAAAAAAATTCTAGATTTTGTTTCCGAAAAAGCCCGCCAAGTCCCACTACCTCCAATTTGTTTTTTGGATTTTTTTTCTAAATTTCATTTATTTTATTTTATTTTATTTTTTTTCTGATTCTTTGAATTGATTCTCATTGATTTACTCTCCAATTCTATATTTTTACACGATGCAAAGTTACATGTACTTGGCAGTTGGCACAATAATTGATTTGGATTCTTTTTTTCTTATTATTAATGAATTTTTCAAACATTGAATGTACTTGGCGAAGTTTTTTGCATCGTAGGTGCCTTTGGGGGGATCTCATAACTTTTTGTATTTTGTTGGAGAATATTGCAGTATTAATTATTGTTTGACGTGATAAGAAAATTTTTCGAACGGTAGCCATGAGAGCGCCATTTTTATGGGGCCCAATGAAAAGGAGTCGCTGTGCGGTAGCGGACTCTGTAAGAAATCAGACGTGTACCGTAGTGTACCGGCTACGGTGACGCCACCTGCTAGGCGGACGGGAATTATAACCTTTTTCCTATTTGACAGGAGCTAGCTCTGACAGGAATATTACGCGAGCCGCGGCTTCCCTTCTATACCGTTTCCGGAAAAGGTTTTGTTTTCAGATGACATATAGCTAGCGTACGACGATGACGGTGGTGCTTAATCGTGAAACGAGCCTAACGGTGATCAGAGAATCAGAGAATTATCATACCTCAGCTCTCCGACCACTGACGTTATTGAAATTACGCTTAAATGAGAGCTCGTCCGCGATTCATATCGCGAAAGTGCATCCAAATTTACCGAAATGCTTATGATTTCGGAGATACTTGATAAAACGGTTGGCCGTACAGTGCTTTCTCGATCCCCTAGCAGTACAGATACTCGGTAGTCCGCACGTTCGTTTGAATGTACTTGGCGCGAGACTCTACCGAGTCTCTTGATACTATCGCAATGTTTGGTACAAATTATGCAAAATTCATGACACATACTTGTGTGTTATGGGTATGGTTTTTTTTTTAATACTTGAGTTATTTCATAATCTCATCTTCTTGAATTCTGAAATATTGTTACGCCGGGGGAAATCTCTCACAGGATCCCGGCGTAAGCGCATCGCATGGTCCGAAAGGTTAGTGTCAGAAGCGTGGGGCTGCTGTCACGCTGTTGTGACGTCATGGCCGACGTCATGAGGTTTGACAGCGGGCAGTCGGTCGCCGCCTCTCGACGCTACCCCTAAGCTCTTCGTCAGATGTCTTGGGCGCCTGTCAATCTGACGTTGCCTAGTCAGCTGTTATTATTGCAAATAACAGTCTGTTCAGAGCTATTGAAGCAAGCACACGCTAACTAATCTGAATAAAGCAGACTTTTACCTAATCATTTCCCCTGACCCTTTATTTCTTCTCCGCGAGTCTATCCGGAGTAACAATATATTGCTATCAAAAATCAGTATCACATCATTGATATAAGCTGAAATATTTTCTTGTCTGTTGAATTTATTGGTAAAAGTTGTTGCAGTTGCGTTTAAAGCTAGAGAGCAATAAGAACAGTGTGCTGTCGGCCTGTTAAGAGAACACGGAATGGGACTTAAGACAGAGGCCATGAAGGCGGATGCCAAAGATGTGATGCTCCATAAGCTGCATGACTCTTGAGCAAGGAAGATTGATGTGTTAGTTGTGACTAAGGATGTATCACTTGGGAGTCCCATCGTGGCAGTCAGGAACCATAGCATAATTCCTAAGAACATAGTAGTCCTGGCAATTGTGGCCAAGAGTATTGGGACCAAAGCAGTGCTGGCAACACGTCTATCAAGCTAGCACCGCCACAAGAGAAATATTGAGTTTAGTATATGTAATAATTAAGTGCTAATTAGATGCTAATTGAATGCTCTAATGCCGAATTTGTCGCTCTGCATTTTATAAAAAAAACCTGTGGCGGTGCCAGCTTGGATTCAAGCTAGCAGCGCCACATTGAAAAATCAGCTAAGAGAGGGTGATTTCGAAAAAGTGATTGGGCAGTAATTAAATGCTAATTAGATGCTCCAATAATATCCAAGGCCCGAATTTGTCGCTCGTCATTTACGATTTTTTCTCAATTTTTTTCGATTTTTTCTGCCGTCTGTGGGGCTGCTGACGGTGTCGAGGGTCGAATCTACGATGGGGATGACAAATTCGAAAAAGTGATTGGGCAGTAATTAAATGCTAATTAGATGCTTCAATAATACCCAAGGCCCGAATTTGTCGCTCGTCATTTTCGATTTTTTTTCAATTTTTTTCGATTTTTTCTACCGTCTGTGCGGCTGCTGACGGTGTCGAGGGTCGAATCTACGATGGGGATGACAAATTCGAAAAAGTGATTGGGCAGTAATTAAATGCTAATTAGATGCTCCAATAATATCCAAGGCCCGAATTTGTCGCTCGTCATTTTCGATTTTTTCTGTTACATTCCAAAGCTTATCCCACTCGAAATGAAGCTAACAAATACATGGCTCAACGTCAATATCAGCTTGTCACTGCGAACTTACCTTCTGCTTATTCGGTCTGGCCCTGGTTAACACATAGGCTACATTCGTAGTATATAGCGTGCGCACAGCGTTCTTGTTGTTCTGCTACAGTGCAAGAAAAAGAGTGCTGATCGAATATTCTGAGTTTTGTGAGAAATTCAAAGTCTTGCGTTGGCCACGGGTTTGGTATAATATTTCTGTCTTCTTGTCGAATGAACCTCATGTACGTTATTACGAAAATGATCTGGTGAGTCTTTTAAGCATCTTGTGTTTGTTCAATAAATATTCATTCGTGTTGATTAAACAAACAAAACATAAATTAAATCAAAACTGATCATCCAAAACTACTTCATAATAAGTAGAAGTAGAAGGTCGTCCTTGTTGATCATTTTTGTTGAGTTTTCTGTTTTTATCGTGCGACCTATCACTGTGTGTGTGACGTTATAAGTAACTCAGAGTGGGGAGCATGATAGGTAAATAGATCTTTCATTCAGTTCGTCGTATTGAAGCAGGCATCGTGTAACCACGCTCCAGAATATTAAATTTTTCATATTCAGTTAAAACTGCAAAAGCGACATTTAAGTCACACAGTGCCGTGTTATCAAACAGGGAAAGAGAGCCAAGGGGTGAGGTGATTTCGCCTCACCTTCTAGTGTGTTTTGTTCGGATCTGCTACCCGGAGAAAACGTAAGTATACTATAGTGTTTGCTTTCCATTTAGGGACTGAATTATTATCATCCCAAGCAAGGTGATGATAACCTTTTCTCTTTGCCTTTTTCCAAATTAGTAGTTATACACTGCGAATAAAAATTAGCGGGTCACCCTGTTTTCGCTTCGAAAAACGTCCGATTTCGACGCATCAAAACTTCTCAAAAAATTAAGGTAGAGAGTTGCAAAAAATGGCATTTTGAAGCTTGAAGCTTCACCTTTCAGATGCTTCTAGTCGATTTGGATTGCACTCCATTGTTCACTAGTAACATCCTCCTGATTCAACTTATGTCGAAAACGTGAAGTAGACTTCTGACTTTGAGAAGGTGCACGGGGTGCTTTAGTCCTCGGATTTCAATTTTTCTGGAACCATTTCGAAGCTTGAAGTGTCCTCTTCAAAACGCTTTTTTTCAATTTCTTATACGATTTTTTTTGCATGAGTTATGCGACTCTAAAGCACTTATTGTCCATGAATCTTTGATCGAATACCCTGACCGACCCAGTTATCGTATCGAGGTTTTTCAAAAACGAATTTGAAGCTCAAAACTTCTACTTCACGAAATCTCGTTGCAGTAATCTCTTATTTGGATTTTCGAAGCTCGGTCACCTTTCGAACGCACCCCTTCGCATCTTAGTGTGGAAACTTGAACTTTGACCCCTTGTAAGTCGCGTAAAAATGGCGGAATAGGTGGCCTGTGGCACCATGTTCAAGCTTGAAGTGTCCCCTACAAAATCCGTCATGAGGTTTTTTTTTTTTCTCATAGCGTTATTCAACTCAGAACGCAAGCAGAAGATTGAACCATTACCTCCGGCATTGGCATTACCCAAGGTGTACCGCGTGGAGGTTGCTCGGTAGGATTTATACTTCGTGTGTGAGTGTGCATGTGTTTTGCGTGTACCAGAGATAAGGACCCCATGGTTCGTCAATTCCACGGTATTTTTCGACTCCAAACCCTCTCGGTACGTGAGTGAGTATCAGAGTGCGTGTCTGTGTGTGTGACAACAATACTTGCGCTGCGCTGCTTGCTCACTAACTACGAATTTATCGACGATTCTCTTATTTTTTTGATAACAACTGAAGTTGTCTGAGTTATCCAGAATGAGTACTGAAATCTGAATTACAACAAATGAAAAAGGACAAACTTCATTGTCGATAGTCCTTTATTTTGAACTAACTGAAATTGTCTGAATTGTCCGGAAAAAATACCGAAATACACATGACCACGACTGAGAAGAAAGAACGACCTAGAAAACTCACCGAGCTTACAATTAGTTGAGCTTTGATCGAAATTTGGCGACAGATACCGCAGTACAGGATCAGAAATTGTATCAACATGACGCAAAGATGTCGAGAAGTAATTCGACAACGAGGGGGCAACACTCGCTACTAATTTCTTTGTTTCGCTGTGCATACACACACACACACACACACACACGCAGACACGCACTCTGATACTCACTCACGTACCGAGAGGGTTTGGAGTCGAAAAATACCGTGGAATTGACGAACCATGGGGTCCTTATCTCTGGTACACGCAAAACACATGCACACTCACACACGAAGTATAAATCCTACCGAGCAACCTCCACGCGGTACACCTTGGGTAATGCCAATGCCGGAGGTAATGGTTCAATCTTCTGCTTGCGTTCTGAGTTGAATAACGCTATGAGAAAAAAAAAAAAAACCTCATGACGGATTTTGTAGGGGACACTTCAAGCTTGAACATGGTGCCACAGGCCACCTATTCCGCCATTTTTACGCGACTTACAAGGGGTCAAAGTTCAAGTTTCCACACTAAGATGCGAAGGGGTGCGTTCGAAAGGTGACCGAGCTTCGAAAATCCAAATAAGAGATTACTGCAACGAGATTTCGTGAAGTAGAAGTTTTGAGCTTCAAATTCGTTTTTGAAAAACCTCGATACGATAACTGGGTCGGTCAGGGTATTCGATCAAAGATTCATGGACAATAAGTGCTTTAGAGTCGCATAACTCATGCAAAAAAAATCGTATAAGAAATTGAAAAAAAGCGTTTTGAAGAGGACACTTCAAGCTTCGAAATGGTTCCAGAAAAATTGAAATCCGAGGACTAAAGCACCCCGTGCACCTTCTCAAAGTCAGAAGTCTACTTCACGTTTTCGACATAAGTTGAATCAGGAGGATGTTACTAGTGAACAATGAAGTGCAATCCAAATCGACTAGAAGCATCTGAAAGGTGAAGCTTCAAGCTTCAAAATGCCATTTTTTGCAACTCTCTACCTTAATTTTTTGAGAAGTTATGATGCGTCGAAATCGGACGTTTTTCGAAGCGAAAACAGGGTGACCCGCTAATTTTTATTCGCAGTGTAGTATAATAGTATATTACGCACCTAGCAAGTAAAAGTAGTATACATTTCAAATTACGTGCATAAACGCAGTTTGATACGGTACAATTTTCTTACCACGCTGCGTATACTTTTTTTCGCGACACGCGTAATAGAATGCTCTTTCCGAAGAGGGCATTAATACGAAACTTTCCGTCAAGGTGTGGTGAAATTTTTTTTTAAACTGTTACAGTTTTGGTGTTCGACTGCTATTTATTCATCTCATAGTAGCGAGTTTAGTCATTTTCCACGGTAATAATTATGTTGCAAATAAAGCATAGCCACTGATGTAAAGGTACGGCAGCGCCGGTCTGTAGCAGAAGACCAGCGTCCCAAGAAAAAAAAAATTGATATCTGAAGTCCGATAGGAATAAAACTGGAGAAATCGGTAAGAAAATAGTTTTTTTTTCTATTTCCAACAAAATCTACTGTATAGAATAGTACTTCATATTTTAAACATTTCAAACTTAATAACTCATAATTATTTTATCTTATAAAAATTAATCTTTTTTTTTTATATCTTTCACAGGTTCACTCGTCGAATTTAAACCAAACAAGCGCGTGAGGTCTGGCTTGATGATTACCAGTTAACTTTACGGGCGCAGAATTGGCTCTCGTGTCGTCGAATTTGAAATACGAGCTCGGTGGCCTCAACGAAATTGTCGTATAGTGCCCTAGCCCTGGGTTATTATCGACCACAGATCGGGTTGCTGTCTTTGGAGGCGTAAAATCTATGATACCGATAAGTCTGTAACGAGACTTTCCATTGCTTAACGGATCACAGCAACTCTTCGGGATTTGATCCAACATTAAAACTCCAACATCATCCGTTTCCATGATCATGAAAAGACCTGTAAATGCCAATCGTTACGCATAAAAGTAAGTGTTATGTCGAAAGCATAACAAATAGTAATTGATATAGAGACGGCATTTTATCTTCTGGTGTAATATCACCAGGATATATGTAATGCATTCCAGAATGCCCTATTTAGCAAATTTGAATCACGGATTTATCGTACTCAAATGATTGAAATTCGATCAGTGATTTTGTGTAATCAAATTTCAGGAGAAATATCACTTTCTCATTTCCTATTTTACATCTATGCATGTTCGTCACCGAAATGGCTGAAAATATTCAAAATTTCACGGAGATTTTTTATTATGTGTGTTTAATCGGCTGTCCTGAATTTAATTTTTTTCTATTTTTTTACCGGCCACCACTCCAAAATTTTGTTTTTTGCCGAATCTTCGTTCACATTAAGGCTAGACAATACATTCCATTCGTTGCGACACATTTTCTTGATGTACATAACGGATTATCATTATCACGTGTTAAGATGAAAAAGTCAATACTTGAGGTATAGCGTTTATCTTTAATTAGGGTTCATTTCGGACGAAAAACACAAGTTTCAGGTGGTGGGACGTGAAAAATAGGGGGGAAAACAAAGAATCAGGACACACTAGTACCCATATCGCGAAATCACGTCGGACCGGGATAAATTAGTCGAAATTGAATTCAGGAATTTCAGTTTATCAGTAAAATTTGTGTTTCTTCATATGTGAGGTGTAAAATATCAGAAAAGAATGAAGTTATGATGAGTGCAATCAATACATGAAGTCTTTTTTTTTTTAATTTTGCTTTGTCAAGTGATTAAAAGCTGTTTTTACAGATACACGACGTTCAACGAAAACATCAGCCAGATGCTTGATTAGGACCCAACTTAAAGATGGAAGAATGAAAAAAGAACATCAAAGAAAGAAGAGAATAACAATACAAATAACAAATTAACATAAATCAATCGGGCAGTGATATTTTACAATATAAAAAAAAGTATGAACGCTTTTGAATGGAAACTTACCCGTAGCGGTGATAACGTGGTCCGTGGGTGCTCGACACTTCACACAATAGCCTCTACCACGACTACTCAAAATTTTATGTAGTACGTTATCAAAATCTTGATGCCGCATCAGATGGTCTCGATTAACGCTGATCGTTCGTAGCGATTTATCTACGTATTGACATCCTGCGGCGCACGGCGATATCTCACGAAGGCTTGGCGTGTTTATGAATGCCCTAGCTAACACTGGACAGACGTTCGACTCGCAGTCGACCAAGTGACAATTTTTTACCCTTCTGACAGATTCGTGGAAATCGAGTAGTATTTGTGCCCTCAGTTGGTAAGAGTAAGCGCGTAGACCCTTAGTCATTATGTCCACTACTAAGTTAAAGATCGGATTATTGTCCTTAAGATCCTCCACGGCTTTCCTCACTTGTGGTCTATCAAACGCAGCGACAAGTATTACGTTCGTCGCGCTATCGAACGCGCAAGTATTCGTGAAAGAATATTTTCCGGCAGCAAACCTTGAAGCCTGTACAAGTGACACAAAATAGAAAATAAGCATACATAATAAGGTATACTAGGGTGTTTTGAAAAAAAATATATATATATTTTTTTTACTAACTTCTCTTTTGAGTCAACAAAACAGTCTTAAGTTTAATTGAGATGAAAGTTTCGCGGCCAGATTATGAAAAAATAAATTTGAGTGTGATATTTGAATGGCAATCATACACTCTGTTGTAGCTATCTCTAAATCTTTATCGATTGGTCGGAAATTTTGCGAAAATTTTTTAGGCGACACACCGTAATATGTACCACATACATTAAATTTAAGGAAAAGAAAGAACAGTTCAATATATTGTTAATAAGATTGCTTGTTAAACCACGGTGGGCGATGTACGTAGCAATCATTAGTCAGCAAATCGGGAGGATCAATATTGGAATTTGGAGTACAAAAAAATTAGTTTGTACGTATGTGGTTGAAAGTTGCCCCGAATGAGCGATTAAGTATTACCTGCAGTGTTAAAGTGTTACCATTCTTCATGATGGGTATTTTAGGGAGTGCGTCATTGGATATGGAGTCAAAGGTAGTATAATTTTTGTTTATATATCTCGATTTTTGCCGTAATTTTGCCTTGGTATCGGTAGATACTAAACCACCCCAGTCCTCAACTTCCCTCGATGCTATAATTTTTGCGGTACTATCCAGGTTGGTACACTCTACACATATCCTGGATCCTTCCTTGTCGGCATCAGCTGAGTCCAATTCAATCAGACCGAAACAGACTTCACAAGATATGGAACTTTTCATATCTTTTCGAGGTTTTGATGGAGGTGGTGATGCAGCTACATGCACTTTGATAATTTGGATGGATGTGTCAACATCCTCCGGGTCGGCTTTGATGGAAGCTTGCGGGAACTCAGTAGATGAGTCTTCGATAATCTGAGATGCTTGAGTATCTGAAGCATCAGCGCTTGCGGAGATAGTTTGGGCATCGACTATCTTCGTTTGCCCGCTTATATACCCAAGATGTCTCTTCACAAAGGTATCTACCCGCAGTGCTCTAGGTTCATTACGAAGTAAGTGAGTCTTCAATACGTTAAATTCACTTTCTACCGGTGCGCTGCTAGCTGGTACACGACCGTATTTAAATGAATCACGGCATACGCATGACCATAAAGGAAACCAGCGTACATCGCTGAGAAGTCGAGTTGCAAATTTGGGTAGAAAATGGGCGTTGTCACGATCCCCTTCTTCGGCTTGTGACACATTTTTCACTTCCAGGTCGATATCCTTACTCCAAGAGTACCAAAACGTGGAACTTTCGCTGTCATCGAACACGCTATCCAGCTCAGGACGTATGGCAGTCGGCGCATCACTGTCTTCATTGTGAATTTCGATGGAAGGATCAATCCGATTCCTCAACAAATTTCTGTGAATCTCACATTGAGTTGGCTGGCCACAAGGTAAATTTCCATCAGTTGCGGAAAGTGCAACTGTTAATATGGACTTCAACATTTCCTTTGCAGTGTCGATATCACGGACCTGTATGAGTTGCCCTAGTACAGCCAGGTAAAAAACTTTGACGCGCTTGGGTGAACCTTGCAGAAGATTGGCGTACATTTTTATGAAATGTGCCACATCAATCCGCACGTAGCACGGTGGCATAACTGAATGTGTGCAGGCATTCGCGTAATCTTCAATTGTCCCGTATCCTGTGAAGTTTCTAATCACAGCTGTCAGTATCGCTTTTGAAGAGTCGCAAACCACCTCCTTCGGATATACCCCAGCTTGTGAGACCCATTCTGCTAACCAATGTAGGATAGCTACCGTCGTGTGTCTCTCACTGATCATCTGTGCGACTGTCAATTGGCCATGTTGATTATTAATGACGGCGTGGTACAAAAACGGATGGCTACTCTTTGTTCCATCACATTTCTCCAGTTTTCGCACCACACCACCAGTCGCATCAATACAAATGCATGCTGGCTCTCGCTTCGCATAATCTCTAAATACATGGAGCTGATGGTTCGTCCAGTAATGGACGTAGAAAGGATCTAGACCTATGCTATGAAGCGAATTTTGCAGCAGTTCCAGTTTCATCATTTGCAACGCACGTAACGGATCACGGTCTAAGTATTGCGATGCTTTATATTCATAGCGTGCGTTATTAAGAGCGCTTTTTTTGTACAGGGTAGGTGGCTCTGGATCCCCTGAACGCATTCTCTTATCAGCCTGCTCCGCGCGGTACACGACGGCTGATTTTGTGCCTAATTCTTCGGCGATACGTTGCCTTATGGGTGCACGTAAATAACGTTTCCCGCATTTACCTGGGCCTTTTGTGGCTGTGCATTTAATCTGAACGTTCTCGTCAGGAGTGCCGTCCGTAAGTAAAATTGTACAGGTAATCATCCCTTTACAGTCACACGTACCTATAAAATATCAAAGTTATAATCATAGAGACATTATTTTTTAATATCATTTCCTTTAATCCTTTTGTAACAATCAAACAATTATTGATAGTAGCCCCTGAGCATAACAATATTTTTTCCGTCAATTTGCAAATCGAAAAAATTGAAAAAAACATTAAAAATTGAAAGAAAAAAAAAAGATTCCATTATTTTCCCATTATCAGACCAGCACTAAAACATGAAAAATTTTCAAAAAAATCGGAGATGCAAAAAACGGAATGGTATCCGATTTTGGCGTGAAATGCCTCAGGTTTACCAGATTTTACAATTGATCGACTCGTATACTTGTTCAAAACTACGCAGCATCGAACAAAAACGATCATTTTTATGCTCATAATCTTCAGGGTTATTTTATTATTGTATTAATGTCTCTATTTTTTTTTACAGATGTTCAGCCCAAGTTTCTTCTGTGTATCTCTCTCTGAATTTGAATGATAATATAATAAAATTTGTTGAGCACAGATGTATACATACCAGTCATTGTACCGCGTGTGCCATCCTTGATTACTTTGGCATAACGGAAATTATATGCGCATGACAATCGCGTGGCTCCATAAATTTCATTAGAAATCCATTCTTCCCAAAGACCTGGCGCCAAAACCGTACATTCACGTGCGTATTTTTTGTTTCTGGCTGCTTCTATGCGTTTATAAACCCTTGGTTCCATAAGTTCTAAATATGAACGTCGATCCGCCCAAATGGTGAACTCGTGGAACCCAGGCTCAACACTCGAGTCATTGTTGGTGTTAGTGGAGACATTAGAAATGATCGTGTCATCCACGCCCGAGGTGTTCAGTTTAATATGCACTGGATCTATTTGCTGCCGAATATCGTTTCTGCATACCATAGAGTATAGAGTCCCCGGTCTTAATTGATTCTCCAAGTCCTTCGATATTATTTGCCACACTGGATCTAGCTTCGAAACCACTTTCTTATCACGTATAACTCTGTCTTTATGTTTTTTAATTACACTTATAACCGTGCCCCGATCCACTTTATAGGGTTTCCCCACTGGCTTAACCATTTTTTAACCGTGATGCAAACTGAATCGCGATGTCTTAAGTCAACTTACTGACGAACGATTCGTGTGCAGGCTGATGAAAGACTGAGTAAAACCACCTCATTTCTTTTAAAAGCAAAATGAGATCGAAAATGCCAAATTGAGATCAAAAATGCCGAATTGAATACCCACTAATACGAAGCGGGATACTTTAAACGAAAATCTACGGAGCCCGCCATACATTGTAGCGCCCTTGCGCTGGCAATGTTTTTGGCTTGCACTGCTAGTCACAAACCTTTTTTTGTAAGCCAAATCCGTAAAATTTCGACTTCGAACATATGGTGACCCGTGCAAAGCATTCTTATTAACAAATATGTTGAATTCTGAACAATATAGTTTAATATACATATGGTGAAATGCTATATAAATTGAAATTTTTACCGTCTTAGCTTCGATCTGTAAAGTTGCGAAGACGGTTGAGTGGAAAGTAAAAATGTACAGATAGAGTTACTGAAAAAGATTCAAGTGATACGAGATGTTAAAATAGTATTTTTGGCTTACTTGTTGCTTTATCCAATTAACTAAAAATATTATCAAGCATCTCACTTGAACTCTTTGATTATTCATAGCATTGTTTTTCATTGCAATGTTTTATTCGTGGTTTAGTAGTTTCCATTTTATGTCGTACAATCTTTATGTATACAATATTTTCATAACACTTATGGCGAAGTAATTGATAACATATATTCAAGACGAGATGTTTTAAATTCGAAATTGGCTCTCAATAAAAACCATTATCATTACACAATGATCACTGAAAATCTTCCACAAAAATTTTGATTATTGCATCATCAATAACTATTTTATTCTTTGGTTGTTTTTTTTTTTTTTAGTTGGTCTAAATACAATTTTCTCGGGGTCGAGAGTGCTATACAATTTTCACCCCCATGAAGTTGGCTGGAATATTCTGGAGTTTCAAGAAAGAATTTTTTATTGCCGAAAATAACATTTCGCTGATACTAGCATAATAGGGAGATACCAAGAAACTAATAGAATTAATATTGAATCAGATTATTAGTAGCTATATCACCGCAGCGAAAACTTTCAATTCATTGGCAATCAAACTCAAAGCGTTGTGTTCTACAAACAAAACCCGGAGTAACAAATTTAAAGACTGATTGTGAATTAGACAGCTATGATGCGACTTGTATGAAAGAAAACAAAGAAAGGGTGAGAAAAATGAATTCTATTGTATAAAAAATTAATGTCGATACCAAATGTTCGTATATGTATATCGTTAGTTCTCGTTGTTATATGTCTACATATATTATATATTTAATACAAGAAATAGTTTTCAGGTTATCGGATCAACTATTATGTTATTTTTGTGTTATTATTTTTAACTTCATTTTTTACTCTAACTTACACTAACTAACTTAGTAGAATGAATGAATAAATAAATTTATTAATTAGGGACTTGAACACTGCGCAATTCAAACTAGAAAAAGAAAAATAAGCAAATTAGGGTGAACAAAATATGAAAATGAACTAGAATAATAATGATAAAAAAAAAAACGTAAAAAGAAATAAAGAGTGAAATGATATTAGATATAATCGACGGGCCTGTGTATTATAATTTAGGAGAAGCAATAACAATAAAGATGGAATATTTACATTAGAGTGGTCCTTAGTCGGGGGTATTTTTGAATTTCCATGCTCCCAGAAGCTCAAATGTTCCGAAACAAATTTGAAAAAATGTACCCCAAGTTTCAGGGCTCTATCTTAATTTGAATCCGTGCCGCTTAATTTTTTAATTCTTGATTTTTTTATTACGGTTAAAATAATTATTCAAAGAATTTGAAACTCTGCAGACTTTATCATCATAATAGTACCTGTCCTTCGGTAGAATGTGCAAAAATCAATGTCATTTTTAATTTTTACGTGAACTCATGTTGAGACGATTGATTCTATGTCGTATGTTCATTGAATTAGCAATGTCACCAGTCGTCAACCAATGACTCGAACCTGAAAAATTCGATTCGTGTAAAATTTTTGCCACTCGCCTCAAGATGCTTAGTTCACCGAATTCAGCCCTTGAGGATGAAAAAAAATTAAAAACGATGAGCGACAAATTCGTCGTTATAGCATTTAATCAGCATCTAATTATCATTCTATTATTATGTCATTCATTCTTCGGATTTGTCATCCCCATCGTAGATTCGACCCTCGACACCGTCAGCAGCCCCACAGACGGTAGAAAAAATCGAAAAAAATTGAAAAAAAATCGAAAATGACGAGCGACAAATTCGGGCCTTGGGTATTATTGGAGCATCTAATTAGCATTTAATTACTGCCCAATCACTTTTTCGAATTTGTCATCCCCATCGTAGATTCGACCCTCGACACCGTCAGCAGCCCCACAGACGGTAGAAAAAATCGAAAAAAATTGAAAAAAAATCGAAAATGACGAGCGACAAATTCGGGCCTTGGGTATTATTGGAGCATCTAATTAGCATTTAATTACTGCCCAATCACTTTTTCGAATTTGTCATCCCCATCGTAGATTCGACCCTCGACACCGTCAGCAGCCCCACAGACGGTAGAAAAAATCGAAAAAAATTGAAAAAAAATCGAAAATGACGAGCGACAAATTCGGGCCTTGGGTATTATTGGAGCATCTAATTAGCATTTAATTACTGCCCAATCACTTTTTCGAATTTGTCATCCCCATCGTAGATTCGACCCTCGACACCGTCAGCAGCCCCACAGACGGTAGAAAAAATCGAAAAAAATTGAAAAAAAATCGAAAATGACGAGCGACAAATTCGGGCCTTGGGTATTATTGGAGCATCCAATTAGCATTTAATTACTGCCCAATCACTTTTTCGAAATCACCCTCTCTTAGCTGATTTTTCAATGTGGCGCTGCTAGCTTGAATCCAAGCTGGCACCGCCACAGGTTTTTTTTATAAAATGCAGAGCGACAAATTCGGCATTAGAGCATTCAATTAGCATCTAATTAGCACTTAATTATTACATATACTGAACTCAATATTTCTCTTGTGGCGGTGCTAGCTTGATAGACGTCGGGGCTGGAGGCCTGTCGCCAGGGAAAGGGCGAAAGGCCTGGCTTTCCGAGTCGAAGCGATGTGGGAAAACCTTCGCGCCAGGCTAGAGTACTTTGAGGCGATTGTTGGTTCGATGAACCGTCGAATGCACAGTGTACTCGATAATGATGGTTGGTGGATAAACCATTGAATGAGGAGGTAATCGCCTAAATTCTACCGCCTCGTTTTTGAGTTATACTTGTGTAGTTGGTGGGGCATCGATCAATATGAGCTGAGTACTCTCTACCTTTCGCACTGTGCTGTTGCCTCTGACAAACGAAATTAATTGGCATTTTGATCAAATATTTATCCAAAGTGTTTTTTTCTTCTCTAGTGTAACATTTCATAGTATGAGATCCATATTCGTTTTCAGTTTCTTAAGTCTATTTTTCACTGCTTTCTGATTAACCTATTCCAATCAATTATCATGGGTATAGTTATTTGTCTTTTTTTCAAATTTTGTAACTACCTCCTAGCTTTCAATTCATATCTCGGTTCATATTATTCGTAGAAAAGGTAAGCATCGTAGTTTCCAGAAGTCTTTTCCTCCGGGCAATCCATCTCATGATAGCAAAATAGAAATTGTTGGGCATCGTCATATAAATTCAAGGCTCGTTGTCATTCAGGGATAGAGATTGTTGCGTACGTTTCAGGGGATTCAGGGATTTGTTTGTTTGATTGCAATCGCGTAATAGAAATCTGCTATGCTTTTGTCTGCTATGTTTTCTTAAAGTTTTCAAATTTTCGCGTTATGGGTGTAGAGATCATTGGGCATATTTGTAATAATTTCAGGGTTTTCGTAATGTTAGGGTACCCATCTTTTCCACACACAAAACAACATTTCCTTCATCAGTATTTGTAGAGAACTTAGCCGTAATTTGCTCCTAGCTGCATTTTTTGTTTATTCTCTTATTGAGTCAATTAATCGTAACAAATAGCTTCGTATTTCAATTTACTGTAGTATTGCTTTTCCAAATAGCCATCTTTGTCTTCTGGGAAAAACTATCTCATCAGTTTATAATTTTGTATTATCAATGTTTTGTAATTTTGTATTATTATTAATGTAATAACTTGACAGAATTCACTTTTTCATTCATTTTATAGTTTGTTTGTATGGTTTGTTTGTAGATTTTACTCGAGAAAAATCAATTTGTTATTTTGTGTCATATTTTATTTCTTCCGCATAAAGGGGATCCCTTATTTATTTGAACTCTAAGCTTTGCCAAAGACTGAAATTTTTTCCTAAACTATTCTTCGGATTTTTCGTAGCCTTTCAGAAAGGATCAATGTGCAACTCAGCTGAAATCAGTAAACTGATCAGTGAAACTGAATTGTTAAAAAAGGGTGATTGATCATGTTTGAAGAACATGTAACTATTGATTGGCTAGAAAATTTTGAGGTTGACCACTGATCACGACTATAAAAGACTACACCAAGGGTAATGGTCCGAGCGCTAGCAACGGTCGTCAATCTCCGGAAGTCTGTGACAATAATTGAGGCTCTGGTTTCAAGTACGGTGAAGCTCTGTCGACATGAGTCAACTAGGATAGCTGCGGGTTTGCGATGATTGCTTTTCCTTGACGTTATTGTCCAGATATCTGTGAAAATGAAGCAATGTTAGTTTGTGAACAGTTCCTAACAAATATTCAATCAAAGAAACATTTCAAGTGGCCAGTAAGTGAAAAGATGGTTTTTCGGATGCTCACGAAGCAATGTTCAACAGCATCTGCTACGGTTCACTTGTTGCAGCATTTGTATGAGCTGGACCATTCTAAAAATATTCATTTTTGAACCCATCCTTACTTCAACTTCAATCACTTGATATCTGTAAATTGGAACTGCAGATTATCGACAGTTTTTGAAGAGACACAATGATATGGGGAGAACATGTCGTGGTACAGTGTTAAGTAACGGGTGGTCCCCTTGCAAAAAACTTACAGTTGCGTCAGCCGAGGTGAACTTTGGTCACAACCCTGATAAAACATGACAGCGGAGGGTGGTTTATTGGTTTCCTGTATCTGTCAGAGTTCGCAGTGGCTACACCATCAGGTAACGAGGATCATGTTTGGTCAGAATCCTTTGGAGTTTTTATTTGTCTTTGGCTTTGCATCAGCTTGACTTTCAGGAGAGATGTGTGGCAGCGGAGAATGATATTTTAGGTATCTTAGTTTGTCTAAGAGTTCACATCAGCTTGACTACCAAGATAGATGTGTGACAGCAGAGGGTGATAATTGAGGTATACCAGTTTGTCTGAGAGTTTGCAGTAGGTATACCATCAGGTGACGAGGATCATGTTTGGTCAGAATCCTTTGGAGTTTTTAATTTGTCTTTGGTCTTGCATCAGCTTGACTACCAAGATAGATGTGTGGCAACAGAAGGTGATATTTTTACGTATACCAGTTTGTCTGAGAGTTTTCAGTAGGTATACCATCAGGTAACGAGGATCATGTTTGGTCAGAATCCTTTGGAGTTTTTATTTGTCTTTGGCCTTGCATCAGCTTGACTACCAAGATAGATGTGTGGCAACAGAAGGTGATATTTGAGGTATACCAGTTTGTCCGAGAGTTTGCAGTAGGTATACCATCAGGTGACGAGGATCATGTTTGGTCAGAATCCTTTGGAGTTTTCAATTTGTCTTTGGTCTTGCATCAGCTTGACTTTCAGGAGAGATGTGTGGCAGCGGAGAATGATATTTTAGGTATTTTAGTTTGTCTAAGAGTTCACATCAGCTTCACTACCAAGATAGATGTGTGGCAGCAGAGGGTGATAATTGAGGTATACCAGTTTGTCTGAGAGTTTTCAGTAGGTATACCATCAGGTAACGAGGATCATGTTTGGTCAGAATCCTTTGGAGTTTTTATTTGTCTTTGGCCTTGCATCAGCTTGACTACCAAGATAGATGTGTGGCAACAGAAGGTGATATTTGAGGTATACCAGTTTGTCCGAGAGTTTGCAGTAGGTATACCATCAGGTGACGAGGATCATGTTTGGTCAGAATCCTTTGGAGTTTTCAATTTGTCTTTGGTCTTGCATCAGCTTGACTTTCAGGAGAGATGTGTGGCAGCGGAGAATGATATTTTAGGTATCTTAGTTTGTCTAAGAGTTCACATCAGCTTGACTACCAAGATAGATGTGTGGCAGCAGAGGGTGATAATTGAGGTATACCAGTTTGTCTGAGAGTTTTCAGTAGGTATACCATCAGGTAACGAGGATCATGTTTGGTCAGAATCCTTTGGAGTTTTTATTTGTCTTTGGCCTTGCATCAGCTTGACTACCAAGATAGATGTGTGGCAACAGAAGGTGATATTTGAGGTATACCAGTTTGTCCGAGAGTTTGCAGTAGGTATACCATCAGGTGACGAGGATCATGTTTGGTCAGAATCCTTTGGAGTTTTCAATTTGTCTTTGGTCTTGCATCAGCTTGACTTTCAGGAGAGATGTGTGGCAGCGGAGAATGATATTTTAGGTATCTTAGTTTGTCTAAGAGTTCACATCAGCTTGACTACCAAGATAGATGTGTGGCAGCAGAGGGTGATAATTTAGGTATACCAGTTTGTCTGAGAGTTCGCAGTAGGTATACCGTCAGCTAATGTAGAACTTTTCGGTGACGATAGCACTCATTTTTATCTGCAGCTTTTTTGTGAGATTGATAGAGCTTTCAGGTTCGGTCAGTGAATCTCATAGACCATTGAAGCAATCATCGGTCGTAATGCACTCACGAATAGCTGTGTAGTGTGTCAAATCAGATGGCTTCGGCGTTTCGTAACGGACACGCAGAGTGTCTTCGCAAAATTCAGCGCATTTCGAGCATGTGCTCTTGGCTGTACAGAAAAACGACGTTTTACAATATTTTGTTACGAACCTTCAACACCCTTGAAGTTGCCGTCACAAATTGATAACATGATTTAATATTGGTCACTTACAGAGCTGCCAGTTTATTCTGGTGCACGGTGGCGTCTGCGGTGTTCGAAATGACCACCCTCAGCCTGCACACAGTCCACCAACCGTTGCGCGAAGGAATTCGTGGTATTGAGGATATGTGCCGGGTCCATATCCTCAAAAATTTGCACCACACGCCTCCGAAGTGCAGGAAGGTCTGGAAGCTTTTCTCCAGCGTAAAGGATGTTCTTCATCCTCCCCCACAGCCCATAATCCAGAGGAGCCAGATCCGGAGATCTAGGCGGCCACTGGATTGGACCAGCCCTTCCGATCCAACGATCAGGAAACTCCTGATCGAGGTATCGTCGTACCATCAGGGTGTAATGGGCAGGTGCGCCATCCTGCTGATACGATATTTTTGGTCCCTGGGTTTTTCAGAATTGGGAATTTTAATCAATCAATAGTTAATAATATCACTAGTATTGTGATTATGCAATGAAACGACATAAATTTGTATAAGAATTCAGTACTAACATTTCCCTCGATTTCTCTTATTGCAAGTACGATACTCTGCATGAGTAGTTCCAGGTAGCTTTCCCCATTTAAATTGCCATCTATGAAAAATGGCCCGACAAGCTGATGGCCAATGACGCCAAGCCACACATTAAGCTTTGGCTGGTATTGGGTCCGTACCTCGACCAACGCATGTGGGTTCTCCTTGGACCACACACGTACATTTTGCCGATTCGGCCCATGGATGAGTACAATAGTACTTTCATCCGAAAAGCAAATTGTACGTGGTAGCCCATCATCTGCCTCAAATCGGCCAAGCATCGTGCGACAGAATGCGAGCCGGCTCTCGCGATCCTGCGGTAGAAGCTGCTGATGCGCCTCCAGCTTGTACGGGTGGTACTTTTCCGTTTCGAGCGTCCTCAGCACCGAGGATTTGGATATGTCCAATGCCTGGGCAATCCTCGAAGCTGGTTGCTTGCCGTTTTCTTGGACCTTGAGGCAGACGTCCAGCTTTAATTACCCTTCAAGCTGTCTTGTCGGGTATTGCAGCTTATTCAACGTCGGGTCCACACTTCCCGTACCATTGAATTTTTTAACGATTTTACGAACCGTCTCCGCTGAAGGAGTACGGTGCTCAGGATCAGCTTGCCCAATAATCTCCGCAATTACTGCGTAGCTGATACCGGATGCGCTGAGATTTATCATCCGGATTCTCTGGTCCACTGAGTATTTTATATTCGGCATCTCTCCGAACTGAATTTACTTAAGGAACGCCCCACAACAATATTCAACAAAAACTTTGCAGCACTGATATTAAAAAAAAAAACTCCTCAAAACTTTCGTCAATAGAAAAAAAACTCCTCAAAACTATCGTCAATAGAAAAAAAACTCCTCAAAACTATCGTCAATAAAAAAAAACTCCTCGAAACTATCGTCAATCGAAAAAAACTCCTCAACACTATCGTCGATAAAAAAAAACTTACTACAATCCTCTGATAACAAAAACTCTTTAGCAATAACAAAACGAAAACTCCTTGATAAAAATACTCGATAACAAAAACTCTACTCAAAACAATTATCTAACGCCAGAAACTCCAAAAATCTAAAAAACTCGCAAACGCACAACTCACTTCGATGGTTTAGTATCTAGTACTAACGTGTGGAAGAACCGCGTGGTAGCACATTGTTAATTTTCAGATGATTTGGTGTTTCAATTTCGAGAGCGGCTATAGGCTATTTTTTGTGTGATAAGCCGGTATCGGCCAATCACAACGCTCATAACGTGACTCTAGTTCAGAATTCGCATGTACGACTTGATAACTGCAAAAATCGGTAAATCGCGGTGTTGATTGACCATCATCTGAGGTCAAATAAGTGTTTACAAAAAATGTGGAAAATAATGTTGGTGGAAATGATGGTGAAATGAGATAGCTTCAGACATAACTATAAGGGTTGCCTTGTGTGAATTATTCTGTCATCAACGCCGGCTAAAAATGTTGTTAATAAATATGAGAAACGCAAACCCTTCAGCAGACATTGATCCATTGATGATGGATCCTGGTAGTCAAGCTGATGCAAGCCCGAAGACAAATTAAAAACTCCAAAGGATTCTGACCAAACATGATCCTCGTTACCTGATGGTATACCTACTGCGAACTCTCAGACAAACTGGGATACCTAAAATATCATCCTCCGCTGCCACACATCTCTCGTGGTAGTCAAGCTGATGTGAACTCTCAGACAAACTAGGATACCTAAAATATCATTCGCCGCTGTCACACATCTCTCCTGGTAGTCAAGCTGATGCAAGCCCGAAGACAAATTAAAAACTCTAAAGGATTCTGTCGAAATGTGATCCTCCTTACCTGATGGTGTAGCTACTGCGTACTCTGACGGATGCAGGAAACCATTAGATCACCCTCCGCTGTCATGTTTTATCAGGGTTGTGACCAAAGTTTACCTCGGCTGACGCACTGTAAGTTTTTTGCAAGGAGACTATCTGTTGCTTAACACTGTACCACAACATGTTTTGCCTATATCATTGTGTTTCTCAGAAACTGTTGACCATCTGCACTTTCGATTCACAGATATCAAGTGATTGAAGTTGAAGTAAGGATGGTTTCCAGAATGAAGATTATTCGGATGGTCCAGCTGATACAAACGCTGCAAAAATGTGCACAACCTGGCAGATGTTTTGCGACTCTCGGACGTTGTAAGATGTTGTGGTCAAAGTGACCCACAGCAGATGCTGTTGTACAGTTCTTCGGGCAAACGAAGACCCACTGTTATCAATTCACTGTGCTGAGATAGGTATTCGCCGATACCATTGTTTTTGGGAAAAACTGTTGGAAGTGTAAACTTCGAATTTACAGATGTCAAATTACTGTCGAAACTTCCGAATATGACATTTCTTTGAGTGGGCCGGATGATGATAGCCCTGCGACATTGTGCAAAGCCCAGGAAGTCCCCCGATGATCTTACATGTCTCTGGAGGTTGCAGCTGAAACGGACCCCAGCAGGCGCTGCTGAACATGACTTTGTGAGCAGACAGAAAACCATCACTTCACTCACTGGGCACTTGAAATTATTCCTCCGAATTAATATTCGTTCGAACGCTGTTTATAAAATAACATCGCGCCATCCTCAGATATCCGGAAAATAACGTTGAGGAAAAGCAGTCATTGCAAACCCACAGCCATCCTAGCCATGACGACAGGGCTATGCCGTACTTGAAACCGGAGCTTCAATTGTTCCCACAGACATCAGGGGATTGACATCGAGGAAAAAAGCAATAGTGCAACGCACCCGATGGTGTGAGACGAACCGCGGCAAACACTGCGTGACAGTTATCACGGGTGTGGTATCGCAACCTTCGTAATTGGCCGAGTATTGAAGCAAATGATGATACCTTACCTCCGCGTTCCACCCACACAGCGGATGCAATAATGATGGTTGCTAGCGCCCAGACCATCACCTTAAAGAACCAAATGACGTCAGAGAATGATCCAGTATCAATCCGCGGATACTCACCGAGCATCCTTTGAATGTTTTCAAAGTTTTTTCGAGGGCGGGGAGATTCCTAGCACTGATTCTGTCTACTGCAGCTCCAACTATGAGATTATTATCATGCACGGTGATAGATTGAAGTGTAATCACTTCGAATAATTACCTCGTGTATTCCAGTCACTTGTAATGAAATTCCGATTTGAACTTTAATAAAATAATGATGAACAATATGACACATTGCCTTAATTTCCTACGCCTTTACATTAAGGTGGGTCATCCCAAAAAAATTTCCAGCTTAGGGGTAGAGTTTGTAACTCATAAAAAAAGGTGATTTGAAGAGGTGAAATCATTATTTTTTTAGAATCGTGAGATGGCCCACTCATTTTTAAAATCAAAAATACATTCAAATTTTATATCTCGAAACAAAATTTTTTTGCTGACTCACCATCTCTAAAAACATATGAGAATTGCCGAATACGATCGTTTTCAACTCAACTTTTACTCTAATACAAAGATGGCGTTTTTTTGTTTGTTAGATTTATTTCAAAAGTACAATTATAAAGATAATGAAAATTTGTCGCGAAGAAGATCATAATTCGGCGATTCTTAGATGTTCTTGGGGTCGAAAATACTACAATTTCTCTAGAAATCGAGAACTGAAATTCATTATTAATTTGCAAAATTAGTGGGCTACCTCAAGATATTGGAGAAAAACCATTTTTGTTTTTATTCCCTTGTTTCCCCCATGGGAAGTACCCATCACTTACCAGTTCATGTCCCTCAATCGTACATTTTTTTCGCAGTTTTTACCGACGACATTTTAGGGTTCGTTTTTTCTCAATCTGCCAGCCATTATACCTAACCTGTAAAAAATTTACGACTGAGGGCGATTTTTTATCAACGCGATTGCCGTAGCAAGTTGATTCCACGTCGTAAATAACATTCATTGATAATTGCATGATTTTTGATGGTGAGTCTCGCTGCTAATCAATTCGACAGGAGATCAGCCCTCGCAGGTGACGTGTCAACAACACGCCTACGCCAGTGGCTACGCTGATGTTTGCAATTGAAAATGAGTTGAGAACCCCTGACGCCAGCGAGGTTCGACCACGCTCGGTGTCGAGAAATTCGAGTATTTCGACGCATGCGCAGTGCGCAACCACTTTCCTAAGACGCGCACGGTAGAAAAGCGAGAAACTAGCGGAAACTGAGGCGGTAAATAGCGGTATTGAACAAAACAGTAACAAAATTAACGTCGATTCACTACGGAGGTTGAACGCAGAAGAAGGAGTCGATCTTCCTCCTCGTAATCGGTGGCTCTTCTCTACCTTGTCCTTCGTTATGGTGGGGGACAATAATTAGGCGATATCATTGGTCCTCCATCACACGTGATTTTTGCAGTAAGATTCGGGCCGACTCGTCAGCCGTTGCGAACTTAGGTGTTAGCGGAGAGCAGCCGGGCGTATCCGGTATCGTGCTCTCCGTCCCTTTTATGCAGGAAATTTGTAACTCAGTGCGGTAATTATTCCGTTCGCAGGCGAGAATTTCCTGCTGATCTGATGCGGTAAGGTGCGTTATTTGGGCTTCTCCCTGGTGCGGTAGCCCCTCGGTCTTCTGGCCCTGAGTTAGAAGAACACCACAGGTGGATGGTTTACCAGAAATCGACAATCAGCTATGGCACGGGAAGGCCTGAGGATGTTGCGCCCATCCTGTTCCTCCTCCAGGCGTCGCGGGGTGCTATACTCACCCATCTTCACGACGGTTCCCCCCTTTGGGCTGCGATACTGCTCATAGGCTTTCTGGGCCAATATGATGTCGAAACCAGAAGCGAGATCACTAGGTGGTAGAGCCGATGTAGCCTCAGGAAGGAGTCTGTCCCTTCCTTCGGGGATTCGATTGCAGCGGGACTCTGCTGCCGTAGCGTTAGCCCTATTTACCACGCTGCTTCGGGAATCGGTCGACTTGCGATATAGCGAGAATCAGCGGTAGTGGGTCGTATGCGGATCCTTTCACTCCGTCTGATTTTAATCCACAAACAACAACAACCCTCTCATATATGGGATGACCCTCGGACGCCTTTGCAACGTAGCAATCCGGGGCTGCACATCCGTGAGGATCGACATAGCGGTAGGTGACAGCAGCAGTCGAAATTAGCGGGAATCCATGGTGCGGTACTGAGAGAATCACGGTGGGGCGATAGAGATGCCTGTATGGTGCGGTAGAGAGAGAGATATCCTCGGGAACGAAAGAAGTGAACTCGATTCCGTTTTATTGGATATCGGCTCTTGTGGGCTTCATGTTGTTCACGGTATTTTTAAATCTGCTATGAGTTGAAACCTCATGGGGGATAGTCACGTTCTTGCGTGCCCTATACAATCTGTTTAAGGACGTTTCGGCCAGACGGGCGCTGTATACGTCTACGACTGATTTAAATCGGTTTCCCCTCAAGTTTTCCGCTGTGCGGTGGCTTGAAAATAAAGAAGTTGCACAAAGAGCTTTAGATATGCTTCCTTCCCTACAGAAATTTTTAAAAATTATGGAAGAAAGAAAAACTAAGCCTACGAGGGCAAGTTTCACGACTGTTGAAGAGCACCTCAGAGATAACATGCTTGGTCCTAAGATCGCTTACTTCAAGACTCAAATTGCTACAGACTTAGAGCCGTTTTTGAAACAATTTCAGTCAAATTGGCCACTCACTCCATTCCTCCATTCAGCTCTGACGTCGGTGGTACAAACCGTAATGGGACACTTTGTCAAACCCGAATTCAACTGTCCGTCAGTGAATCTGAACAAGGGTTCCAATCTTTTGGACAAAAATCATATCAAAATTGGATTTGCTACACGGAAAAAAATCTTTCGGGTTATTAACAATATTTATAGTTTGATCAACCAGATTGAATATATAGCTATGATGCCTATACGAAGGTGCATGCGACCACAAGATCTGTTTAGTTATGAACATCTTTATATTCCCGCTACTCCAACGGCGATTAGCGAATTCAGCGATACTGTTCTGGTTGACTAGCGTGCCAGATCCTGCCAGCTAAATCGGTACAGTTGAGTCTCCAAACTGTACAATATACGTTAGGTTTTTCGGTTTTCATAATCGAGTTTCAGTAATACAACAATACCGATTGGTTGGTCTTATAATACTGTGGAATGACAGAACGTCAATATTCTGAATTTGCTTCAGGGATTTGCGTATCTTCGAAAAATAACTAAACCAAAGTGGCTTAGATCTCTCATGCAAATGCATGGTTTAGGAAAATTCAAACAACGATATTCGTATGGGGCATCGAACAATCCGGGCCTTCCAATATTAAGATTTGTTCACTTAATCAGAACATAATTTCTTTTTAATTTCACCATATTTCTCGACTAGAATGGTATTCCTATCAGGCCCGAAGGATTTCTTTCCGTGTACGGAGCTTGAAATCAGGAAGTGCTCATCTTTCGCAGAGCTTGAAATTAAACTTTTTCGCAATGCTGCTAAGAAAGCACTTATTAAGTTTGTGTCAAAGATGATGGATAGGTCTCCTCTTGAATACCAAAGCTGTCAGCTGCTTCTATTCAACTATCGCACACCACAGTGCGGGGTCCAATCGTTTCGCTCTTTTATCAAAAATCCTAGTTGAGCATAATTGGGTCAGTGGAGAATGTGCCGATAGAGCTGAGGTTCAGTTCAATTCGGTATGCTCTAGTCTGGAAGCCAAACATGATTTTTGTCAGTTTAAATTCCGAATTATGCTACAGGGTATCAAGAGACTCGGTAGAGTCTCGCGCCAAGTACATTAAAAGCGAACGGGACGACACAGAGTTCAAGAGACTCGGTAGAGTCTCGCGCCAAGTACATTAAAAGCGAACGGGACGACACAGAGTATATTTACTGCTACGGGAGCTCGAACGCGGAGTGGGGACTTTTATTTACACAAATATCTCCTAAATTATTAGCATTCCGGGAAATTTGGATGCACTTTTGTGATATAAATCGAGGAAGAGCTTTCATTTGAGCCTAATTTCAATTGAATCGATGGTCGGGAAGCTGAGATATGATAATTCTGCTACCCGTTTGCCGTCGTTTCGACGAATATTTTTTAAGCACCAACGTCGTCGTCATGATACCCTAACCGCTGCCAATATGAATGGGTAGAAAGGATCGTTACATTATTAGAATATATTTTTTGGACCGAACCCTGCGGAACGTGAGTTCTTATGTAGCGCCCGTAGATGGCAATAGGCAGCGACCACCATTACCGTATCCTAAGTCTATGTCTGCAGCCGTCACCGGGCGGGACGCCGTTTTTTCGAATCGCTATTCTTCCGTCCGTCATCCCGATGCTGAACGAACGTAACCAACAAATTCAAGCGCTGTGTGATCATCTTACTTTCTGGAGCTGTCATACCACCTGATTGAGACTTCTGAATCCGTTTGCTCAAATGTTATATTTGTATACTGTATTATACTCGATAGCTCCGCGGTGACAAATGAGGTTATGCCATAAATGAAGTTTCTTACTACTATTATAACGAATATACGTGAGCCTTAATATACGTATGCGATTACCAAGGATCGAAGCGTCGAAAGATTTGAAATCATTAACAATAAGTTAATCGTCGATTTAACCCAACAATGATTAAGGAAATCTGATCTATAATACGTGTTGGCGTCCCGAAAAATAAATTGTTTCATTTCACGCAGTGCGCAGACTAAAAAATTATACAGAAACGATTTTTCAGTTGTTGACAATAATTTTTGAAAAATACATATTTTTATAGAAAATTTAACGTTCAATTGTTGAAAGTATAAAAATTGAATCATAAAATACCAATAATTAAAAGAGAAGAAATTTTTGTTCAAAAAGTAGTGAAATCCCAACAAAGCACCGTCGGTGCAAAAAACATCGCCAAGTTCATTAAATTCTTCGGGGAAAAAAGATCCAAATCAATCATGGTGCCAAGTACATGTAACTTCGTATCATGCATAGGATTACTAGAGAAGACTGGAATAAATATGTAACAAACCAAATTACCAATTGGAAGAATATAAAATTGGCAAAAAAATTAAGAAAAAAAATAAAATAAAATAAGAAAATGGAGGTAGTGGGACTTGGCGGGCTTTTTACGAAAAAGAAAATACAGAATTCTTGTATGGCAATATGACATTAGCCCGCCAAGGACCACGTACTCCATTTTCTTATTTTATTTTATTTTTTTTCTTAATTTTTTTGCCAATTTTATATTCTTCCAATTGGTAATTTGGTTTGTTACATATTTATTCCAGTCTTCTCTAGTAATCCTATGCATGATACGAAGTTACATGTACTTGGCACCATGATTGATTTGGATCTTTTTTCCCCGAAGAATTTAATGAACTTGGCGATGTTTTTTGCACCGACGGTGCTTTGTTGGGTTAGGTTTACAGGTGGGGTCGCAAGGTACTCGCTAGTATGCATTTCTTATTTCCAATTATTTTTAAACCTAATACCCTGTAGCATAATTCGAAATAACGGACAATTGCTTCGGAATGATGAGTTGTAATTTAAATACAGTGCCCTTGCATTTATCAATAACATAGGGAACATTCGCGAAGCATACTTCGACGAAATAATGAAGAAAAAAAAAAAAAAAGTGATCAGGAGAAATTAAATGTGTAATGTATTTATTTGGCAATATTATAATAAAGTATATTTATATAAATATCGGGATCGCCGGTCGGCCTGGCGACGCCGTTACAATATGTACTGAGACGTATAAAATGCTCAGGTATTGGTTCAAACCCAATACAACTATAGCGGATAACCACGAATTTTCTCGAGCGAACACGCACACTTACAAAACCTAGAAGCCGGCTGGCAAAGAAAATCGAAATTAAGAAAAAGGGCATTAATTCAAAATAATTTAGAAAAACCATCGGGTACAAAATATGGAATAATAACGTCTCTCAGAATTAACAAAAAACCATGGAGCTGCATGAATATTCAAGCACTTTTGGACACTATGGAAAAGCATGGAACATTTTTGAAGGTTTGAAAACTTTTTTTATAGAGGGCTGGGGCGGGGGGCCGAGGCCCGTTACGCGTTATGCGTTACGCCGGGGGGGGGGGGGGGAGGGTCGTGGCCTTCAGGGCTCCGTGAAAGCTCAGGGCTGAGGAACAAGTGCCCTTCTGGGGTTATGGAGTGCTCTAATGGAACAAACTAAGTTTTGCTATCACGTGAACTCACCTGAAATCAGATGAAACGATGAATGAGGAAGCCAATCGAGTTCAGCGGCAGCAGCTTTGGTGTCTGCCAAATTATCAGTTGTCAAAATTTTTCTTAGTGGTCAATTTCAACATTTCCTCAAAATTCATTTCAAGTGATGCACATAAGTATTCTCGTTGAAAACGATAATAGTTTGTAACGTCCCGTTCTGCCGACGCTAATTTTCCGCGGCGGGGGCGTCACGGTGCCGTCTCCTGGGCGTTTGTCCCCGTAGCGGCCGTGTTTTCGTCCTCTCCCCTTCTAAGATGCCTTTTTCGGCTTCTCTGTCTCACCTTTGTTTGCGTCTCTCTTGTGTGTTTGTTTTTCTTACTCTGAGGCAGTAGGTCAATGCCATCAGCTGATTGCTCTGGGTTCATGGATTTTTTGTTTGAAATTTGTATCTGGTGTTGGATGTGAACCCGGTCGAACAATATTCTTTATAACCGTAATGAAATAAAGAATAGACAACCAAAATTCGGACGGATGGTGAATCCGATCAGACAATACCTGTTACAACCGCCCTAGAGTACTAGATAGATAATCGTGACCCGGGCATAGGATGCAGAACCTGACCAGACAATACCTGGTACAACCGCAATGGAGTACCCGGTAGATGCTCAGAATTCCAGGAGAGAAATGCGGAATCCGATCAGACAATATCTTGTACAACCCCAACGGAGTGCAAGATAGATGTTCGAAATTCTGAGAGGGCAATGCAGAATTCGATCAGACAATATTTTGTGCAACCGCAATGGAGTACGAAATAGATGCTCGAAATTCCGGGATGGAATTGAGGAAGTTAAGAGTTATCAGGTGGAAAAGAAAGAACCCGGGTATACAGGGTGGCACGCAGGAATAGGAATAGTGACATCAAGCAGTTGGATAACAAGAAAATAAGAATACTGTATTTTGAATAATGGTCTTTGGCCTGACAGCTGTTTAACACAATAACACAAAAAAGAAATAATAAGTGATAGGTGCCAAGAATCACCGGCTTTAACGCCGTTCTCCCACAGTCTTTGGGTTTTAAAAAACAATAGTTTGCAGTAATGGAAAGATATGCAATGGCTGCGGTGCCAGAACTAATTAGCACAAAATAATAAGTAATGGAAAATGAACAAAGGCTTCGATGCCGGGTTCTAATTATATTAATGTGAATTAAGAAGAAATCAGAGTATTTGTACGTAGCTAGTTTGTCACCGGAAAATATAATGAACGACAAAAATTTGCTGGAGGCAAAAAAAGAGCCGCCAAGTACCTTTCGAGGCTACTCTCACGTGGACAAACTCGAATCGCCAGGGTTTGTGGTGAAATTAGAATGACATGTCGAGTACTATGACTTTCAAAAACTTGCGGTCTATCTTTGTAGTGAAATCATAATATGTGACGCCAAGTACTGAGACCTATGCGCAAATACACGTCGTCTGGAATTCGAGCTCATTCGGAGAAACAGGGGATCTGAAATCAAAAGACAAAACACACGCATACTTGGCGGGTGCGTCTGTCCTTATCCTTCCCACATTTCTATCGTTCTTACGAATTATCAATGAAATTTAGCATAGCAAGTAATTCTTTTGTGGAATTTAGTTTACGTTTATTATTTTCGTAGAAATGCAAAGCTGGATGGTTTCGTATGAGTTCGTATATCGTTGAATTTCTAGCATTACTTTTCTATCTGCAGGACGGGCTATTATCTGAATAAAATCACATGAATAACTGATATTCTTCCGTTCATACTGGTTTACTATTTGCAAAGCTTGTACCGATATTTTCTCACATCAATCAAAGTTATTGCATTGGTTCAAAAAAATATACTTATATCATATTGTCAAAAATTTCATTTCAGCGGCGTTCAGCTGAATGATTTGCCGTGCATCTTGAACTCTTCGATCTCTTTTCTAGCGATCCTTCAATTCACACAGAGCACTACGTCACAACAAATAATGTCATGTCAGAACGAAGATTGAAAATTAAAACGAAGGATTCACATCGTCGCCTCGTGTTGTCCTGCGTTGACATTTTTCGGACGGAACAATTGATTCAAATTCACACACAAAGCATCGCGCTCGGAATAGTCAACCTCTGCTGTACTCACAAATATTGAGAAGAGACGGTGGAGCTCGCAAGGCTTAAGCCGGCTTATGTAGGTACTTGAAGATCCATACATCCACCTGAGTGATGATCCGAGAACTTGCGCAAAAATGATTGTAAGGGTCAATCCAATCTCATGAATTACACTATGAAAACGAATCAGAGTGTACGCGAACATAAGTAGTTTTGATTTTTTTTATTAAATAATCGAGTACGGACGCGCCCGCCAAGTATGCGTGTGTTTTTTCTTTTGATTTCAGATCCCCTGGTTCTCCGACTGAGCTTGAATTCCAGACGACGTGTATTCGCGCATCGGTCTCAGTACTTGGCGTCACACATTATGATTTCACTAGAAAGATAGACCACAAGTTTTTGAAAGTCATAGTACTTGACATGTTATTCTAATTTCACTACAAACCCTGGCGATTCGAGTTTGTCCACGTGAGAGTAGCCTCGAAAGGTACTTGGCGGCTCTTTTTTTGCCTCCGGCAAATTTTTGTCGTTCATTTCACTACTTTTTGTACGGTCCGTATGAGATATTCAAAAAACCAGCGTAGAATCGAATATAACTCGTGCAACCTCTCCTTATAACATTTATTGTCATTACAGAAATTAGGATTTAGTCCCAACTTTATTGATTATCTTTTTTCGTACGAATTTTATACTACTCAATGTAGCATTAACGCTTACCTACTCAATATTTTTCCCCTTGCCAATAACGCTTCGGTCTAATAATCTTGGTCACCAAGGTCTGCGATTCTCAAATCCACAAACTCCCAAGCGATCCAATATTAGACAAAGAATGGTCACCTGCTCCATCATACTCAATATTTTTGGATTTGACAGCCACGGTCTAGCTGTTTTGCAGGCTTGCGAACCTGGAAAGTATTTGGATCCGGAAAACCTACGATATTGAACTCGTCACTCAACTTACGATAAATATTGAATCATCTAATCTATCCATCTATACCAGCAATCCTATAAGTGAATTCGCAGAGCACTCAAATATTCGACCATAAACAATCCTATACGTTCCGCAACACCCAAAGATCAGAAAATGTAGTTAATTTGTAAAATCACTCACATTCATTTTCTTTTCAACCTCCTTTACCTGTAACGCATTTCAATCCAACTAATGAGATTGTTATCAATGTACTAGCTATTCGAGTCATCGTAAACTGTCAATCGCCTGACATTTACTTCACAATGATTTACTTTCACCTTAGTCTTCACACTGTTCAATGCGAACAGCAATCCCAGAAGCCATTAATTTTTAAACACTTGAATATTGTCCCAAATCTACGAACAGGAATAGTCCCACATCTGGAATTTCCATGACGAAACTGTCGGCGCTAATCAACTTCATCCAATCTCTCTCCCACCTCGCTAACCTGTGAAGTGTTTCAAATGGATCTTTTCAATCAATATACTCGCTGTTCAACCTCTAACTCACCACAGATTCGTTGCTCCGTCAATTTGCCCCTACCTCTCTTTTTTGACACCCACGCTATCTCATCGTCATCTTTGGCACCCACAACCTACCGGTCACAAACCTCGGAGCATTCGAATATACGAAAAATAACAGCACTTAATCACTTTCGTCTAAAGTTCATAGAATACGGGACTTTTTTAATTCTTTCTTCAAGCTTGCTCACCTGTCAGATTTCCCAAATTAAGCTCATACGTTCATCACCGTACTCCTTAATATATTAAAATCCAACCCATATCAAATTCGTCGCTACATCAACCGACTTATCCTTTGATCTCATCATGCAATCCCACAAGTTTGAACCTTGAAGCATCGTAGCAAAAGTAACGACGTCCAAGTAACTGGTTGCAAGGATCGGATTCATTCGACCCTCCTTCAACCTACCTGATAAAATATTTTGAACTTGAATTATCAATATCACTGTACTCGATGTCCAATTCAAACTCCGACTCACCTGTAATAATCCACCCTCATCTTACTACTTCTAAAGTTGACAACTTCTTCATATTTTCACTCACTTCTGGTAAGTAAATTACTTGCAATGATTTAACTTCATATCTTTTCCCCATTTTCTATTCTGAGTCTCGAGAACCTGTAAAACGTTTCAAATTCACAATATTCATGTGAATACATTCGGTACGCGATTACGTCGGGTATTACCTATCAACACCGACTTTAACCAAGAAAATATTATACTTCACTTTCGCCATGCCGTGCCGCAGTTGCCGGTGCACAGAAGCTCTGTACCAAAAGAACGTACGCTCGATGTCGTACTATAGTTTTCATACCCGTTCAGTGACATTCGAGGTTAGGAACGGATGAAACTAGTTTCTATCGAGTGGAATTCATTTATTCCATAATTGGGTTGAAAACCACTCGAAAATCCAGTACAAACCAATGCAAATCTACATCACTGAAAACAACTTCTCACATTACGATCCATCTTCGCGGCAGTAAATCTTTGTTACCACTTGAAGGCCGATGTATATAATAACCGGTACATACAGTGCCGGCGTTTGTATTTGAAGTTGTAACAATGCGTATTTGTGAAATATCTGTCAATTATTGACAACTATTCATTAGTACTTTTCTTAAATACTTTTCTATTTTCTCATTCGCTCGTCTCACTATTTGAAAGACTAGTGACAGCACCCGATTCACAGCGAGGATAGTTCACCAATCACGGACGCGTGGTGACTTCCGGTGGCAAATAGTAGAAACACAACACCGTACGTCGTAACGAATGACGCGTTGTGTACGTAGATATACATACATGCACCTTAATCACTAATTTTGCTTAATCTAATCAACGCGATTTCGGATTTCCGCGAAAATCAATAGGCCCCGAGAGTGCGATAGCAAAAACCTCCTGTTTCAAATTTGAAAGAAATCCGTGCATTGATTCAAAAAACATCAGTGTTCCAAGCTCGGTCTGCGATGAAGAAGAAGAAAAAGAAGATTGTATATTTTCACTAACTTCAACGGTTGATATTTCAATAACCACTTGACGGATCTGAATCAAATTTCGTAAGTAAGGTCATTTGCACGAGACCTCGCCATATTACAAAATTCATCCGATTCCATTGAATTGTCTTCGAGATACGATAGCCTGATCACAGGTATGAGTCGGTCCCTCCAGTATATATTCGCTGTTGGCTAGCGACCGCCGCCTACGGTACTTGGCGGCGATTCGCTGCTTCGAATCTTGATGCTCGTGGATCAGAATTTGTATGTTAATGATAGGTTCGAAATGTCGAGAGTATTTAGCTGTTCCTCCTCCGTAGGCTGGGCCTAGAATGGTTCTTGAGTCGCTGTGCGCCCGCCCTTTTATACTACCTGGGGAGTTAATCCCATTTGTTTTATGGGCTTCTATCGTGTCCATTTTTGTTATAGTTAATTTTAGTGACTTGTTTTATAACAAAAATGTGCCCTATTTTATTTTCCGCGCCTCGTGACGGCTTTGGATTTTTAATTTTTAATTTTCGCTATTGTTGTTATAAACCAAATGTTCTATGACATTCTATGGTGTCTAAAAGTTGAAATATTACAATTAGAAATTTTTTTCATAGGAAAAATAATTTCTTGTTCTTATGTATTGTAACGGCGATTTCCGTCCACCCGAGGGAATCCACGGGAGAGAATCGGTGAAACCCTGCTGCAAATAGGCCCCCCCCCCCCTGAAATTCTTATATATAAAAAAAAGTACTACCTACGGAGTATGTCGGGAAGGAACAATTGTTGGGCGCCAGACATCCAAAAGATGCCACCTCACGAGACGACTCACGTTACTATAATAAAGACAACGAAAGCCAGCTTCTCAGTCAGCGAGGGGAACGCGAGGTCGAGAATTGATGAACCCACACACCTACGGATTCGACTTACTTCAATTAAAGAAAAATTAAAAAAAAATCTCTGTGCTCATGGACAAACAATTTAATTTATTCGAACAAATCACAATTTTAAAATAAGTTCCTCCGGACTACCGGGAGGAGATCTTGGAATAATTACCAGCTGTTGTGGTCTAAAACAAACTAAGTCGATTGAATCGCTCAGCTGACTTGCAACGGGGCTGACACAGGTCAGCCACGCTTTTAAAATAAAAGAGGAGCTCCGCGGTGTGCTCCACCGCCTACTAGCCACGAAACCCGAGTATGGTCACCAAACAAACAAATATGAAAGGCGAAAAAAAAAATATAAATGAACGGATTTTACGACACCGATTTCGGGCTCTTAACAAATTAATTATTTTCACAGATAGGAAAAATAAACTAAATAATAGGGCCAATCTCCAAGTATTTAACTTATATACCATGCAAGATTTAAATATTACGGGATGGCGATTCACCCTCAGAAAATATCGGTTTCATTAATTCTTTTAACAAAATATAACACATGACCCAAAGTTGCGGTACGTTAAAGAGACGGAAAATGAAATTTGATTTTAAGATGCACCAACGGCAATCAGGTAACGAGAAACCCAGGGCTCAACGCAGAAATGAGAACCAGATAACGGAAAGATAACAGGACGAGGGTTGATCACCCCCGGCCTGGCCAGAATTACGAAAATAACAGATATTTTTGAGGAGTGCGCAGTGACAAAAACTCACCCTAATATTAATCCAAAAGGGGTCACTGGCTCACAAAATAACACAATCACCAGAGTACGTAAGGTACGGGAGCTATCCTCAAAATATTAAATTTGGAATACGGACTAAGAAATCACACCGTATCCTACGGAGACGTAACAGAGAGTGATTTTCTTTTAAAATTTAATCAACAACCGGGAACCACGGACGTTCTTCTTCTTCGGGCTTCAATTTTCTCTTTGTTGCGCCAATCGGGAGCCGTTCCTCGTCCTCGTGACCCATGTAAATTCCGGCTTTTCCGATAGCAGGCACTGGCCAACGTCCCCGGGACTCCTATGTTGCTCTCACGGCCCCAGCTGCTGATCCTCGGTGACAACCGAGGTTTCCAAGGAAAGGAGCAGAAAAGATGTTGCCCTTTCCGCTTGTTATGTTAGATTCTCTCCAATAGAGATATAATGGGGCAGCTTGTCGTTTAGCAAATTTTCCTGCTCTTTTCGACCTCAACTTGACGATTCGTGTCTTCTCCCAAACCTTTTGGTCGTGCCGGAGGTTCCTAGGTAGTTCCGGTTAGCTGGCCTGCTGCAGACTTTCCCTGTAGATCTGGGGTTCTTCGGAATTGGGCTGAGGACTGCGAGGAGTAGCGGAATTGTCACCCCATCGTTGACCCGTTCCCTGGCTCTCCGGAGTTTTACATAGGGAGAAAAGAAATATCGAAACGGGAAGAATTAGGGGTGGTGTCTTTTAGAATTTAGAATTTAACCTTGGAAGATTGGCGCCTAGACTCTCTGTACGTTCTGTTAACAATTCTTTTATAATCGAAAGGGGTCTTTGGAATTTAACTGAGAATTTTGACCAAATTATTGTTTGGGGAACGGAGGCTGGGTCTGTAAACGGGGAAGTAACTACGCCGTGTTACAGTATTTTGATCCCATCTGGCTGGAATTTCTTATTTCTGTAAATAATGACGATAAAAAAAATACAATGAGTTTGGGTTGGGCTCGAACCAACGCCTGAGCGTTTCGAACGTTTCAAGTTACGTGTAGCGGGCAAAAGAGGACATATCCATGAAGCAGCTAATTACACCGTGTCGAAAAGTGGAGTCAAAATGGACAAGGAAAAGGATGACCTACCAACCTATCTGTTCAAAGTAGCATTGTAACGAGACCTTCTGACAAAGTAACAAGAACAACATCCGACTCGCAGCCGAGCGCATGGCGAAATACCGAAAGCGTAAGCGGGACGGAAAATGTAAAACGACAATCACCGAGGACAGCGTCGCTGAGCGGCTCGATAACCGAGCACTACTAACAACATCCCAAATCAGATTACTACGGAAGCCCGGTGGGGACATCTACATGCAGTGTATGATAACGTAGGTATTGTACCGATAGCTGTAAGTTGTCATACAGTGTATGTCAACAGATTTTCGATTTGTCGTTGTACAGTGTATGTCAACAGAACTTTACGCTGGAAGTAAAAGCTTTACTTCCTGCCTTACACGTACCGTACGTACAGTTTTGCGTAGCCGTGTTGAAATTTCTTGACGTTCGCAGCGTTTAGTCCGAATTACGTGAATTCGTTAGGCATTCATCATGTATATCAGTGGCATTTATAGAACGAAGGAGGTAAAATTTTATTTTTACGGTCTTAACGATTCACAGCGTTTTCGACTAGAGGCTGCACCACGTACTGCACTGGGCCGAAGTGCACGTAGTAGCAAATGTAGCGTTAACTGATCTTCATTCAACGAGTGTAGTGCTCTTGTTTCTGATAAAATAAAGAGAAAAGTCCAAACTGTGCTAGTTTGGATGCAATTGGTTTACCAACTGTGCTGGGAGAAATTGAAATAGATCCAGATTTAAAAGAAAACCATCCTTTCATTACGAAAATTAAGTTTACCAAATAATTGTTATTAGCTTATGAATAATTAGTATACGAATGTATAATAATCTACTAATACGATCGTGCGATGATCGAGTAAGTCATATCTCAGAAACAAAAAAACAACGAGTACAACAGATTCTGACTCAACTGAATAAAAGGAAACTAACAAAAGAAAACTACACAGATGACAATGTTCCGAAAACAATAAAAAAGGTGACTTGAAATTGTAATCTAGTTTACTACGTTGAATAATTGAGATTCAAATTAATATTCTTATGTGTTTTAGGCTCCTGATACTCTTAAAATATCCCTCAGTAAGTCAAAGCAGACCAAGATACTCCATATTGGTTGGCTGCATGAAACAAACTCAAACACAAAGTACACTCAAATGAAAATCGGTAGGTGGACTGAAGGAACTAAAACTAGATACATCACGTCAGTACTCTCTTGAGGAGTTACGAGAATTGGTAGGGAATGAGTTTGATAATGAGCATAATTCTGTGATGCTGAAAAGTTGCTCTGTTAGTTTGGGCTACTATGATTGAACCATCATTTCAACATTGGAAAGTTAACAATATGGTACGCGCAATACCACGGCCATCAAGCGACGATCAAGTAGTTAATATACATCCTCAACGAAAGCTTGTGCACAAGTCAACATACATGAGTGGGTTGGTTACACGTAGCGATTTACTCAAGTGTGTACATTTCTCGTCAAATAACCACTTTATAAAAATCATCATGTTAAACTGAATGAAGACGCTTTGTTGGGAGTTCCTTTAACATTGGAAGACCTTAGACGAGGGCGACGATGCAAAGATCTTAATATACACCAACCAGAGATATCATTAGTCTCTCAAGATAGCGACGAACCACCTGATGTTGATCTGTTGTACACAATGATGAAAGTGCTGCGTCTGCGAATGAGCGAAAGTTTGACCACGGCATTCAAGCGCACAAGGAGTGACAATAATGAACCCATCACAGCTGTGCAGTTGCTTGATAAAAACTTCATTTCGGAATTTACGGAGAAAAATTGAGCGTTTACCACAAGCATTAACACAATGCCTGCCTACATGCAGGAACGGAAGCGCGACGTACATGCTATGTTGCATCAACTTGGTAAGCCAACATTTTTCATTAATCTAACTGCTGCAGAAGTTATGTAGCCTGATTTGTTGCAAAATTTGACAAAGATTTTGCGCGGTGACACTATATCCGTGGAGGAAGCCCAAGCATTACCTTCTAATGTGAAATACGCATTAGTTCGGGATGATCCTGTAACCTGTGCCGTTTGGTTTAAGCGAAAACTCGACGTCATGATGAACTTGATGACTCTAAAGACAGTTGGTGTCTTTGGATCCAATACTGTAAAAGACTACTTTTACCGTATCGAGTTCCAACAGAGAGGTAGTCCTCATGCCCACATGATGGTTTGGTGTTAGAATGCATCAACGACTGATTCATCTGATGATGAGATTGCGGCCTTCATAGAGTAGCATGTAGCATGCAACGAAATCCACGATTACGTGCCTATTCGTCAAATTCATCGACACACGTTCACACGCTACAAAAATAACAATAAGAAAAAATGTCGATTCAACATTCCTTTTTGACCAATGGTCAAGACTAAGATCATGCGACCTTTGGAAAAAGTACTACCAAATGCCGACAAGTCAATTACTACTGAGCGAAATCGTTTACAAAAATTGAACAGCGTATTGCACCATCAATTGATAGCTGGAGAGCACGAAACACTTAAACTGCTAATGGATTCCTCTGGTTGCACAGGTTTGGAGGAGTACGAACTGGCTATACGTAGCACACTAAAAACACCGTTAGTGCCATCCGTATAATGGGTGACAGGGTGAACCAAAAGAAGTAATTTGAGATGAGCAACCTATGGTCGCAGGCGTCGCATTTGGGCGCTACAGGGCATCGAAGGTCGCAGGTTGAACGCCTGGTCGCTGGCAATCATGATGATTTTCTGCATTAATCAAAAACTGGAAAATTAATAAGAAATGTATAAAACATATGAACCACAACCTGGAGCTTTTATCTTCCGAATTATGAGCGTATTATGGGGTTTTTAAGTAGGGAACGCGGCAGGCGCGGTATCAATCCAACGTGCATCTCCTATTTAAAAGCTGTAAATACGCTCACAATTCGGAAGACGAAAGCTTCAGGTTGTGGTTCATTTGTTTTTTGTTCATTTTACAGTTTTTGATTAGTGCAGAAAATCATCATGATTGCCAGCGACCAGGCGTTTAACTTGCGACCTTCGATGTCGTGTAGCGCCCAAATGCGACGCCTCCGACCATAGGTTGCTTATCTCAGATTACTTCTTTTGGTTCACCCTGTCATCCATTATATGGATGGCACTGAATTCAGAATCACTCTGTATAGTCGACTACATTAAGAAAGCTAACCAGAGCATGAGCTTATTGTATTGCAAGTTTCGTAATTTGGTTAGGGGTGAAGAAATGGAACCGGGAACCAACAGCGAGGTTGTGGAAGCTCGGATTGACATCAGTTCGCGCAAACTTATGGCCAGTTACAGTACGAATTTGCTGAAGGTCATAGAAATTTCTGCACAGGAAACGGCTTGGTCTTTGTTACGATTCCCAATCACCCGCGGTTCTCGAAATTGTGTATTTGTTTGTACAATGTTGCCACATGAGCGAATTCAGGCTCACCGTGCAATGGCCGACTTGCGTGAACTTGAGGACCATGATACCGATCTAAAAATACGCCGCGAGATCGGTAGATATAGAATCGGTAACGCTAGCACAATTTGCTGCGGGGTATGAACCAATAGCAAAGTCTAAGCCCCTTCAGTACCGAAAATGACGTTTCAACAAAATTTTACGATATTGGGGCTACAGGAAGTGCGACGATTATGACCAACATTTACGCGAATTGGTTACCCTACATCATCCCTAGCGTAACGAAAATGTTGGAATACTAAAAAATAATCGTTGGCTACAATTACACCGAGAAAATATGGAACAAATTAACATCGCTCGATTAGAATTCGAATACCTCACGAGAAATTAATATCAAGTTCTATAAACAAAGCCAAATATACCGAGTTCGGTTATGATCTAGGGGAGGTGTTCGGTAATGTCAGCATTGATAACGATGCACCCGACTTTGATCCAGAATATTTACAGCATAACACCATGATTCGATTGTTGAAGCGCAAAATTAGCATGACGCACGAAAAATTCATGTCTCAAATGCGCATAGTTAATTTCAAACAAAGAACTCGGCTGTACGAAATTATGTATCGAAAATCAACCAACAACGATACACCGCTACGTATTTTTTTTACTGGACCCGCAGGCTCCGGTAAATCATTCACTATTCACATGCTCATAGAAGTTTATGAAAAACTGTACCCATGCCCTGATGGTGACGCAGTCACTGTAATAGTTTGTGCATCGACTGAAAGAGCTGCGTTTAATATCTACGGAGTGACAGTTCATTCAGCATTCAAACTTTCGATACATAGTTCCAACAACACTCCGAGTGGGCAGGCAAGGCAGGAAGTGGTAAATGCATACAGGCATACTTGAGCTCTAATCATAGATGAGGTAGGCATGATATTACACCGTATATTAACAATAATGGACCAACGCTTACGACAGGCTGAGGGAACACCGGACCAAATTTTCGGAGGTACAGATGTCTTATTATGCGGTGATCTTCACCAATTGCCATCGGTCCAAGAATTACCTATATAGCGAAGTCGCGATACTTTTGAACCCCTACTCTGGCTAGAATTTCAACGGTTTAAACTAACTGAGGTAATGAGGCGATCCGACTACGTCTTTTCGACCATACTTACAAAAATTGGAAACGGTGACCCTCTGAGTGATGAAGAAAAATATGTTATCGAAAGCCGTTTCATTGTCACGTCTAACCCAGTGACTATACACACGGATCATATACCCAACAATGCGATTCGTGTATTTTCCACAAACAAGTTGGTCGACGCATACAACGATCGCAAATTTCAGGATGCACCGATCGTATTTCATGCCATCGATCCATTGGAAGGAGACGTATCTGTAGATGCGGGAAACGTTATGTTGCGAGCAGTTCGCTATCGTTCATCCAATGAAAACCAAGGTTCACCTACTATCCTTGAACTGAAGAAAAACAGACCTTATATGCTCACATCTCATATCGACACCTCTGATGGATTGGTGAACGGAGCGTTCGGAATCCTTCAAGAATACGAAATGACGACTGAGCTAGAGATACCAATACCGAAACGGTTGTGGATGAAGTTCGATTCAATAGCGATCGGCGTTGAGGCTCGAAGGAAAGTGCGAATATACGCCTCGAAGAAACAATATCCCAGATCATGGGTTCCAATACAGCGGAAACGAACACGCATATTGACAACCACGAGCAAACAAGGTGGAGTTATACGCGATCAATTTCCGATAGTTCCAGCAGCGGCAATCACTGTGCACAAATCCTAAGGTTCTTCATTCGATCAAGTAGCTTATCACTACTCGGAAAGAGATTCTCGACAAGTAACCTACGTGGCACTTTCACGCAGTCGAACGATAAACGGCCTGTATATCACTAGTCCTATACCAACATTCTTCTTGGCAGACGGCCGCAAGGCAGATATGACCTAGCACGAGGAGCCAAACATCAATATGTCACCATAACAGAAAGATTAGAACAAAACAAATCACAGTTCATGATTATGTACCACAACGTCGAAAGTCTACCTGCTCATATGTATGATATTGCGGCCGACCCCACCTTTCTATGGTGCAATGTACTAGCACTGTCAGAAGTCTGGTTAAAAAGCTTGGATAAACCTCCAACAATCAATAATCACACAGCATGTTCTCTTTGCAATTCTCGGATGAATGAACATTCAGGTGATACTATTCTTCACGCAAAAAATGACCGCCTATTTACCAGCATTCAGAATCGTAAAAATAACATGAAATCGAAAAATATTGACATGAGTCAAACATTGTTTCGAACAAAAAAGCATTTGATAATAACCGTTGCTGTAATTTACTGCAGAATTGGCACTAGTGTTCATGAAATTTGCGACACATTGAAGAACAATCTGCATATACACCCATCACATCACTTTGGCACTCACTGCACGTATACGTTTATTCTATGCGGCGATTTCAATATTAACATGCGCAGCGAAAATGGTAAATACTTAGTTGATTATCTGACTTGAATCATAGTACAACAAAAGGTGACACGGTATTGGACGCAGTATTTTCACATGGACCAATACAAACACACGTAGATTGCTACTTACTGGTCGTGCCACAGCCCACTTCATATTTCGACCAACCATTCAGTGAAATTTGAGTATATCTTTATAACAAAATTGTAATCTGGATTGAAACAGATCAAACTACCGATAACCAAGATTGACCAACCACTAAAACTACGATTAATATTCAATTTGAATTTGAATCATATTTGAATACAAATGTTTTCGATTTCGAAAATTGCACTTCATACATATACCAATTTATGGAGTCATTCATCGTTTTATGTTCATTTGTTATTGAACTTCTGAGACCTATGATGAATAAATTATAAATTATAATACATGAGATATATTGTATATGGGGGAATCCAGCTCAACTCGACCAACCTCCAGACTTTCACCTCTCGGATTCGACTGAAACTTTTTTTTCTATGTTCGCCCATATCCAAATGGAAATATAATTTTTGGATTTTTTTTTCGAGCATCCCCTCTGATGTTATTAATTTTCGAAAATCTACAATCTTGAAAACCGGTGAATTTTCAACTCCGGATAACTCAGAGAGCAAAAATCGAATCTACAAAAAAAAGGTGTGTTTTGGATTCGTCTTGGATCGAACTTTTCGAAAAAAAATAGTTACGAATTTTCAAAATTATTTTTGGATGCCAAAATTCGGTATAAAGGCGGAAAATCGGTGTTTCCACAATTTGGGCATAATTGATCTCGTGGAGCTTTTTTTTGTAAAATTCTGTATCAAAAACCAAAATTTTTGAGACCTTTTCGAAGATGGAGTCTTTAACGGTTCAAAAGTTATGAATTTTTGTATAGAAAAAAAAAATTAAAAATAAATAAAAAAAATTAAATTGAATTGAATTAAAATTAACTGCATGGATCATCGGTTACTTTGGCCGGAAAATAATTTTTCTAATAGTAATTCCTGATCGACAAAGATCTTTCAAGCTGTAGCGACAAAAAAAAATTCAAAAATTTACAACTCTGTCATTTTGGATCTAGGCTATTTTTCATTTTTCTATCAGAAGGGCATAAAATTTTTCGATCAAAAAAATCTTAAAATTGAGGGTTAGGCATAACGAAGAATCTCTGAAATTTACAGGATAGTATTCGGCTTCGTTTTTTTTTAATTAATGTTTTTGTTCATAAGAAGTCGATTTCACGTGAATATTCGCGCCTGCAGACGAAATTGCTGATTTTCGACCAGAAGGGCATCATATTTTTGGATGAATAAATTACCAAAAATGAGGATTGAGCATACCCAAGATTGATCTGTAGGAAACTTACGTTTTATAAGGTCGGTTACCTTATATTTCCCTACAACTCTCCTCTTCGAGTAGGTTTGCGTTGGGAAAAGGATTTCTAGTTAATAATGCGCCAGGAGAGAGACTGGTTTCTTTCAGGTGACGTGGAAGGAAGCTCCGGATTTATCAGCATCGATTTGCTCGAAGGTGGTCTTTGGGAAGGGACTTTTTGTCTGTAGCAATGAAACAGGTTCTGATAAATTCTTCAATTTCAGTATGCTTCTGGGAAAAAGGAAGGCGTTAGTTATTATGATATAGTCGATGAGGAGAAGACGTGGAAATCTGATGGACTCATAAACAATTGCTGGATAGGTGGCCCAAGAGCTGCTGCATTCTTCGACATTGATATGATGGTAGGAAAAGATCAAACGGTAGTTGTGATGAATGAATGTGGTAAGTACTAATAGAGGGCAAAGGTCGTAATTAGCTTACCGACAACTGTCAAATGGGTGGCCCAGATTCGATTCGACTGCGGCTGACGGCGCACTACACTGTGAGTAAACGTTCTTCGTCTTAGAAAGTCTTCCGCCGATTCGGTCATTTGGAACTTTTGTCAGTGGGTAGGATTGGAGAGGAGCTTTTTGTTCGTAACGTTTCGGGTGAAGAATTGAATTCTTTCATCAATTCACATGGAAAGAGCTGTAGCATTTGTTGATGTCAGTACACCTGTGGGAGTAGGATCCTCTGGATTGTCGAATTGGAACAGGAACTGCTGCATTCTTCGATATCGGTATGCTTGTGGTGGAAAGGAAAATGTTAATTGTGTTGATTCGAAACAGCAGGTACGTTAGAGAAGCACTGATCATGATTGACTTACAGACAACTCCGGGAGAGATAGGTTGGATCTTGTCAACTGCTATTTGTAACGACGAAACGCATCAGCGGGAGACCTCCATGTTGGCGAGTCTCTTTCCCTCTGATTCCGTTACAGGTCTTAAAGCCGAGTGGAATTGGAAAGGAACTTTCAAATTTGTGGCGTGCCAGGAGGGGATGCATCCTTTCGTGAAATCCAGTTGGTAGTGTTGGATCGTTTGACTTTGGTTTGCCTGTGGGAATAGGAACCCTCAATTTGTGTCATTGGAATGGAAACTGCTGTATTTTTCGATATCGGTATGTTTGTGGGACAGGGAAACATGTTGGTTGTTTCGATTCGATACAGTGGGTACGCTAGAGATGCAAAGTTTATGATTGACTCACACCCATGCTGTTCATTACTCACGTGATTGCTTCGCAGATTTGACAAACCTAAACACCCTGCATATTGTATTCACTACATCCATGTTGTGATTTGTTGAAAACTTTATTACGCAATAACTGCCGGTAGCTATTCCCGATGATTTGACGAGCTCTTCCCTCATGACCTCACAAGCGGACAACGAGTTGGCGAGTAAACATCCGATGTTTCAACTATCGATGGGGTAGAAAAACGTGTGCACTGTTCAGAGTTTTATCTACGATTATTTATGTTCATTCACGAAACTGAGAGAGCTGTCATAGGGGAATGTGACGTACAACCCACATTCCAGCAACGACATGCCCGCCACTGTTATGATGCTTCCGCCATGGACTTGCACTCGACGGACATTTTTCAATCCCTCACGCAGCCAGCGCAGCGAACGGTACCCAATGAGAGCGCTGCTTTTCTGGGGCACAATGGCAAGGAATTGCTGTGCGGCGGCGAACTTGGTAAAGAATGAGACAGGCTACGCAAACGCCACCTGCTAGGCGGACGGGAATTATAATCTTTTTCCTATTTGACAGGAGCAGTCGACAGGAATATGACGCGAGCCGCGGCTTCCCTTCTATACCATTTATGTTAGAACGGTTCTGTCTTCAGATGACATATAGCTAGCGTACGACGACTATGGTGCTTAATCGTGAAACAAGCCTAACGGTGATCAGAGAATTAGAGAATTATCATACCCCAGCTCTCCGACCACTGACGTTATTGAAATTACGCTTAAATGACAGCTCGTCCGCGATTCATATCGCGAAAGTGCATCCAAATTTCCCGAAATGCTTATGATTTCGGAGATACTGGATAGAACGGTTGGCCATACAGCGCTTTCTCGATCCCCTAGCAGTAAAGATACTCGGTAGTCCGCCCGTCCGTTCTTTTGAATGTACTTGGCGCGAGACTCTACCGAGTCTCTTGATGTTTGAAAAATTCATTAATAACATAGATATATTGAACTAGATCGGACAAGATGGCGTCAAATTTTAGTGTCGCGAGATGAATGTAGGCGGCGCGCTCGGCGAAAATCTCTTTTTTGAGGATTTAGCTTCAGGACGCTGTTTTACTTACAGAATGACCTGATACCCCATGAGTCGTGCGACTCCGAAAATGATTTGCTAGACAGGTCGATAAAAGAAGTTAATGAAACTGTTCAACTTGACCGACAGATATGTGACCAAGCGGAATTAGCCGTGTTATACACGGCATCCATAAATTTTTAACGTTAGGTACATACATGGCATGGCTGCTATACCCGTGATAAATTATTCCTGTAATATCTCAACATACAGAATACAAACTCCAAAAATGCACGAATGCACGGCATGGTGAATTGTATTTTCCATGTACAGGATGATTTTTTCGAAGTGTGACAACATAGATATATGGTGACAAGCACTTCTCTGAAAACCCGAGAAATTTTTTGGAAAATCTTTGGAACAAAAGTTGCAAAATTATAAAAGGATAATTCAATATTGCATGATAATACATAATACCATGAATTTGAAAATTTATCTGTGTCATAGATATATTGAACTATATCTACGTCTGTGTTGTATCGTAGATATATTGGATTTGATTTAATTTCAAACTTTATAAAGTTTTTTGTTTCTCGCGTTTTATTTCTAATCTTTAGTAAATCAACTTCGAGACAAAAAATCAAAAATTTGTTGATATTTAGATTTAAAGGTCGCTCGAAAACATTCTAAGCACTTTACTTTAAAAGTTGAAAAATCTTGAGCAGCTCTTAGAAATCAAAACATCGACTCGATATTTGCAGAATCTCTATATCATTTTCAACCTAGAAGATAAAAGAATGACGAGAACAAAAGACAAAAAAAAAATCAATTTTTGACGATATTGGAAATTTTTGAAAATCTTGAGTGACCCCTAAACATTTCCTGTTCGAGCTGATCTTTAGAGGGGCTCTTAAAACATGTTGAACTATCATAAATATTCGTTCCTTTTCAGCCAGGGTAATCCATATGGTTGATCGATTTCTAATTGCAAAAAAAATATTTCGAAAAATTTTAGATTTTAAACCCAGAATTGGGATACATATACTTAGAATATATATTGAATATACCCCCCTTGTTGAATGAAATCACCACACTAAATCTATGACCTCACTGACAATTGCTCAATGAAACCGGTGACCAAAATTACAAGTTTTTTCCTCTATAATTAGTTAAAAACACCAAAATGATCTCTTGAGAGTGCGAATTTATAAATTGCTACGGGATTTTTAATGGCCTTAACGACTAATGTCCACTATTTACAAAAATACGATGATGGGTATTCATAATTCAGACATCATTTACGTTAAAACTACTATCGTACTATCTTTATGGTGGAAGGAAAAAAACGAAAGAAGCAATATATTTATTTTTAGTAATTTATTCATTGCCATGAAATGAAATGGAGGGGGGGGGGGGCCAGCGTTGCGGCCCCGCCATCAACCATTATTACTTTATTTGCAATAAAGGTTGATGACGGGAGCCGCACCCCTCCCCCTGCCGCGGCGATTATTGTTGTTTTTTTTTTTTTTTTTTTTTTGTTGCTGCTGCTGCTGGGGCTGCTGCTGGGGCTGCTGCTGCTGCTGCTGTTGGGGCTGCGGTGGCTGCTCCTGCTGCTGCTGGGGCTGCTCCTGCTGCTGCTGGGGCTGCGGTGGCTGCTCCTGCTGCTGCTGGGGCTGCAGTGGCTGCTGCTGCTGCTGCTGGGGCTGCGGTGGCTGCTCCTGCTGCTGCTGGGGCTGCGGTGGCTGCTGCTGCTGCTGCTGGGGCTGCGGTGGGTGCTGCTGAGGCCGCTCCTGCAGCACCGTTACCGCAGCCCTCAGCGCCTCCAGCTCCGCCAATATCTGTGCCACCACATTCTGTAAATGATCATAAATATGAGCTATAATTTGAAGTATGGATAACACTGAAATCAAAAACTTTCGCTTGTACAACATCTTTGTACTCCGAAATTCTGCTCCGGTCCTTTCCAACAAATTTCCAATTTGAATACTTTTATTGACTTGGACTAGTTTTTTAATCCGGAGTATGCTCTATGGTATATTGGAATCTTCACTAATCATAGTGTTGTGAAATATGACATATTGATCAGAACTGTTAGTAGCACATTAATTTTGTCAGTACACTTCAATATACATATATATATTTGTGTCAGGTTTGTGTGATAAAAAATACCAAGACTTTTCATGTACAAAAAATATATTAAAGAAGGGAGTGTAGTGGTTGCGGATAAAATTCTTCCTCCGACAATAGATAAATCCTACGTGTGGTGATCAAACCGACAATTTCTCTGTGCTACGAATCAAATGCCTGATCAAAGAAATTTAAATAGATTGGGCGATGGATTGCACTCAGTACGTCAAGTCACTCGACACAATAGTTTTTCACCATAGGGGTAACTACTAAACTTGCTGAGAAAAAAAAATTTACTACCTTTTCGAAAATGAATTCATGATTGAAGTGTTGAATTGGATACGGTACACAACTAAAATGGGTGTATGAAGATCTGTTACGTACGTTAGGGATGAGCACGTGCTGCGGGGACTGCGCCCGCTCTGGCTGGCGCTGCTGCGGGGGGGGAGATTCCCTCGCCCCCCCAGCCACCGCCGAGTAACTTCGCCGTTGCTTTTCTTTATCTTTATAAACAACAAAATATCACATTAATGCCAAAATTATTTATTTGGAAGAGGAATATCCTATCACGTTAAATATATGAAGAATATATCCATGGTACAATAGAAATATTGAATATATTTGTTCAATATATCTATGACGCTACCATAAAGGCGGGAAGACAGTTCACAATATATTTTATCGGTTAAATTGGGTACAGTAAATTTTAATCAACAGAGTAGAACTCATGAGAGAATTTAAGAAGAAAAAATTGCAGATACGAGCATGGTTTTTGCAAGTTTCGAACTATCCCGGTAAGGGTTGAAATATGTGTTATTTTTGTATTTATATTCCAAATAAGACATTACAATGTATTTCTGAACTTCAAATGTTAAATATCTAGTGTAATAATGAGAATTTCAGTTGGATGTGTGGCAAAAAAAAAATTAGTTAAACAAGCAGTACTCACCGGCCATGTCTAATGTTCGTGAAAGACTGATGCAATCGGTTGGGTGTTGCACTGCGTCGGCGGCGTGATTCGAAATCGCCTCAGCGCTACCACCTTAATATTTGACGCCGCCCATTTCAGCGACTGTAGCGCGTCATTCACCAGAATTACCCACGCCAAAATACAGTTGGTATCACCATTTGGTATCACTCTCAAGCGCCAACTTCGGCCGATTTCAAATGTGCGCATGCGCGAGCTTTACCGCGCTCCTACTTTACACAATCGCAACAACATTTCTCTTTTTCGGAAAAAAGGAATGAAGAATCCGCATATTCAACATCGTTTTCTCCAAGATTTCTGTTGAAGTTTTTTTAATATGCTACGCTGGACATTGCACAGTGCCGTTTCTAAATTTGTGCATATTTTAGTGCGAATTTTGATTCGCCGTTACATCCGTGGTTACCGCATCGAGAATTGAATTTTGTTTGGGACTTACGTCTCTTCAATTATAACGAGTCAGCTATTGTTCAGTCTTCGTTGAGATCGCGGTGGCATAGGCGTCCCGTACAACATAGATTGAACAAAAAATCCACGTCCGAGCAAGTGATAACGTCATGACGACCCTCAGCAGCGATGTGTGTTTTTATAAAAACTGCACATCGAGCCGAAATAAAGAGGGTATTACGCTTTTCTGCTTCCCGAATACCAAGGATCCAAGATACGAAATGTGGATCCGAAATGCAGGTAGGTACCTAAAAATTTGTTCTACTTTTTGGTATACAATTTGCAGACGTACCGAACGTATTGCTTTTCGCTATAATTAAATCACAACAGTTATCACTTCGAGTACCACTCGTGCAGCGCACAATTGTAACTATTTCCTACATATTCCACGTTTTTATCAAAGATGGGCTAGCGTTGCAAGAAACAAGTGCGCCTCAACATTCATTTTTCCCTACGTCAATCGTTGCGAACAACTTTGTAAACATCTAAGGAGCCGGCTTGCAAGTCAGATCACGTAGATTTGCCTTTATTGTGCGAAAAATTTCGAAGCTGGTAAAGATTATCGAACAAACATTAATACGGATGGTTCAATTATTCTGAGATTCTTCCATAATATCCGGGTCCTCGATTCTGGAAAAAATATTTCTGCATTTCGCATCAAATGTTAGTAAATGAAATTTTTTTTTTATCTTCATCACGAAGCCCTCGAGAACTCCATTTTTCTCAATCGCATATATGACACTGCGGCCCGCAGGGCGTTCTTCTTCTTGTGATCCTTTCTACGGACGACCACTTTACCTTTACGTGCGAGGAGAGCGGCGCAGGGGGGGGGGGGGGGGGGAACTCGAGCCGTAGTCGGAACGTCTCGCGGTAATAAAGGCGCGAAGAGGGTGAAAGAAAATCGCACGTAGGGCCGCAAAAGGGCATAGCCGGATAAATATGGGAAATCTGCCCCCATGGCTTTTTTGACTCACACTCAGGGGATCGATTTGGTATCGAATAAAAATAATTCACCTAAATTTTTAGCCCTTTAACTCGAACGGATTTCGAAATTTTCAAAAAAACATGTTTTTTCGATTTTAATTTTATTTTTATGCTAAAATTCGGAGTTAACCGATGGTGATTTTTTTTCTTATTCTTAGGAGTCTAAAACATGAAAAAATCATATGATCATGGTTCCTTAACGAAAAGCCGATTTTTAACGAAGGAAAGAAAATTAAAATATTTTTTTTTTTAGCGTTTTTGAAATATGTCAATCACCAAAACTTGTCAGAACATATCTTTTATACCCCTCTAGACTCAGGAATTTTTTCAGATTTTTTAAATTGGTGCAACAATGTTAAAAAAATTAAAAACTCAGTTTTTTCCTAAAATCCTGCGTTTTAACACATTTATTTTTTTTTTTGCTTAAAAAAATACGTAGAAAATTTTTTTTTATCAGAAATATATCTTTTCAGAAGATAAACATAAAAAATCAGAAACATAAAGTATGTAAAAAGGCTATTAATAATTCAATATACACTTCAAGGTGAATTTTATATTTTTTCATATGATTAGGAATAATTTTGAATTTTGATACAACAAAAATAGAAATTATACTCAAAACAATAATTAGATTAGTCTTCATCACTGTCTTCATTTACTACGACACTAACTTTTTCATCGATAAACAAACGACTAAGTATCTCAGCAGGTTTTACAATTTTTGCTAAATATCGAGCGTGAGATAAATAATAAATAATAGCAGCAATATGTGAGCAACACCCAACAGTACGTCGACCATTTGCGCAGTCACAACAATATCGAGTTATTCCAGAGATATCATTATTGTCTGGCTGATATTCAACAAAACAACGATATGTTTTTGCATTAATGTGTCGAGATCTGACTTCAAATTTTATAATGTTAGGAGTAATTATTAAATAATGAAGCTTCAGCGTTCCGTTTTCATCCATCATTTCAGCTAAGTACGACACCGCTTGAGACATTTGATATGATCCAGTAAAAAGAATTTTGAAATGCATAGACTTTACGTCATCGTTGTTTAGTAAAATGATAAGAAATGTTTAAGTAGTAATGCAATTTTGTGAATTATAAGTAAAAAAAAATTTTCTACGTATTTTTTTAAGCAAAAAAAAAAAATAAATGTGTTAAAACGCAGGATTTTAGGAAAAAACTGAGTTTTTAATGTTTTTAACATTGTTGCACCACTTTAAAAAATCTGAAAAAATTCCTGAGTCTAGAGGGGTATAAAAGACATGTTCTGACAAGTTTTGGTGATTGACATATTTCAAAAACGCTAAAAAAAAAATATTTTAATTTTCTTTCCTTCGTTCAAAATCGGCGTTTCGTTAAGGAACCATGATCATATGATTTTTTCATGTTTTAGACTCCTAAGAATAAGAAAAAAAATCACCATCGGTTAACTCCGAATTTTAGCATAAAAATAAAATTAAAATCGAAAAAACATGTTTTTTTGAAAATCTCGAAATCCGTTCGGGTTAAAGGGCTAAAAATTGAGGTGAATTATTTTTATTCGATACCAAATCGATCCCCTGAGTGTGAGTCAAAAAAGCCATGGGGGCAGATTTCCCATATTTATCCGGCTATGCCCTTTGAGCGCTCGTCGGATATCGCTACTAATCTTCCGTCAACGATCGCGGTCAGTGTTGGGCAAAAATTGTGTTTGTATCGATCGTGTAGGCGTTCATAACTAATTTTTCAACAAGATAATATTACCTCAGAGACTGTTACATTTTTTGAAAAATTAGTATTTATTTCATGACAACATTTGATCTAATATTATTTCTAAGCTATTTTATTTCTGTGCTTTTTCATTTTTATGCAAAGTAGTTATCATTTATTGTAATTTTTTATTTTTTTAAAAATCAGCTGTTCCGTTGGTTCAATTTATACATTTCGTTACCTTGTACGTACATTGTAACTTTGAACGGTTAGAAATAAATTGCGATGCCGACCTTGAAAACCTTACTTGATAATCAATAGTTTGATGAGGATCAATAATCAGGAATGAAAAGATTTAATTTTCCGCGTGGAGGAATCAATAATTATAGAAAAAAATACCTCATTCGTAGATAAATAGTACATTACTATTTTTCATAACAAATATGCATGAAAACCCAGAAAATAAGTCCGAGCCGGAGATCGAGCTCGGCTCCCGATTCCCTCGGCCAGCAAGCTACCCACACGGGGGCGAAACCCGCCTTTGCTCCCTAGATGCACAACATAGTATTTTTCCCGGATAATTTATAGTTCTATGAGAAAAATTGTCGGAGACAATAATTTGGGCTTAGGGGGCTAGATTGCGAAATTATTTGATTCCCGTATGGTCATTTATCATTACTGTAGAGTAGTTGGTATCCGGTAATGGGTCAATTACAATTGCGACAAGCTCTGCTCTCATATGTAGCAGAAACGAGGGTAATTGTTTGTGAGTGGAGTCCAACCTATTTTCAGCCGTGAAAAATCGAAAAATTAACATTCTTGAAATTTTTTTTAAATTCTTAATTTTTACGGTGGATTAATGAAAAACAAAATTTAATTGAAAAAAAAGATATTACAAATAGTTGGTTAAATTTTGTAATACAAAAAAAGCACTAATATAAATATTTTCGAATTCCTATTAATTGTTTGCTCCAATTATAATATTATTTCACTTACGATTTTATTTTAGTGTTAAAAAAAATATAAACAACGAATTATATTAAATTAAATCTTTTTATAATCATGTGTCATAAATGATAACATATATATGGGCAATTCGACGTCAGACCGGACAAATTTAGCGATTTTTTGACTTCGTATTTTTCAAATCGATCAAAACTTTTTCGGAGTGATATATGCACCAAAAAAATCGACACGTATTTCGGCGTTCGTCCAAAATATTTTTTTTTTTCAAAAGTTGCAAAATATTCAATTTTGTTGCCAAATGAGCGCTCGGTGAGTTTCAAGAATTAATATCTCCGGTTCTATTCGTTGTAGAAAGATGATCGACAGCGCATTTTAAACGCGAAGGAGTAGGGTTTCAGAAAAACTTTTGTTCATCCGGAAATCATTGCAAATTCTAATTGTTTATTAACAAACTAAATATTTAATGATTTTTTACCACGGAAAGAGCCATTTTTAAAATTCAGAAAAAAATATTTTCGGATACCTTATTCAATTTTGAATAGACAAAATTTTTTTTTTCAATCAATCCCCGAGTGGGATCCGAACGGTTCCGAAGTGATGGAGGCGTCCTCGGGTGCTGCGCTATGAGTCGCAAGCGGTGCAATTTGGCGCGGCGCGGAGCAGCGACTGATAAATAATCCAAGAAAAAATAGACTCCATGAAACCTCCATGAAAAAAAAAATTTTGTCTATTCAAAATTGAATAAGGTATCCGAAAAGATTGTTTTCTGATTTTTAAAAATGGCTCTTTCCGTGGTAAAAAATCATTAAACATTTAATTTGTTGATAACAATCATAAGTTGGTAACTTTTGAAAAAAAAAATTTTAGACAAACGCCGAAACACGTGTCGATTTATTTGGTGCATAAATCACTCAGAAAAAGTTTCGATCGATTTAAAAAATACGCGGGTCATTTCTTGTCCGGTCTGACGAGGAATTGCCCGTATGATATTTAATAGTTATCATATTCACTAAATCCAATTGATGATTACTACTAGAAGTTCATAGAAACGATTGTTTTTCCGTTCGTTACAATGACCAAATGTAATAAAAATATTAATTTTCCGTAGTCGCTCAACAGATGTTATTTTTTCGATTTTTTATGATAGAAAATAGAGTGGGCCCTACTCAAAAATAATTCTGCAACGAGTATTTATTTTTGGTTCGAAATTAGTCTTTGATGGCAATAACAATATATTTTTGATGAAACTCATGTGTCGCTGATAAAATTCACCCGTTATGCAACAAAGGTGGGATATCAAAGTATAAATATTAGGGTGGGTCTAAAAAAAAATTTTTTTCATTTCTTAGCTTGGGGGTAGGATTTGCAGCTTTGAAAAAACAAAATTTTTGCTAAACGAATTTATTTTTATAATTAAAAATATGAAGTTGAATATACAACATGACTTGTCAGTTTTAAATATTTACATTTGGTTTTTAGCGAAATTTTTCTTTTTTTTTCCAACTACAAATCCTACCCCAAGCTAAGAAAAGAAAAGAGAATTTTCTTTAGACCCACCCTAATGAATATTATACGCAGGAGAAAAAAATGCCAACTTGATGACACTATTTCGTTTTGAGTTGTACTGGATCTTTACCTAATTAATTTTTCTTTAAATTACATAGGACGTGAAAAAGAGACGACGCAATACGTCAACTTGAAACACCACCGACTGTGCTCGCTCCATTTTTCATCGGAGGGCTTTCTGACGCCAAAGCGGGACAAGTTGACGAGGCACGCCGTCCCCATAGACTATCGTACCGCAGGGACCCACAGCGAAATGGAGGGTTTCGATGATAGTCGAGTTTTGCGGACTTACGGTACCATCACAGGGGTACCTTCAGCCGAGCCGGTGCCGGATCGCCGTTATCCCTATAGGTCTCCCCGAGCTGCAAGTCCGACGACTTCGAGCGCAGATCCTAACGAGGATGAGACTGAGCGCCTACGGTCTGAAAACGAGAGGTTGCGCAGTATCATCCAAAAAATGGAACTGCAAGTGAGTCGCTCTACCATCACCACTTTAAAAGTTGCAGGTGAATCGATGGATTCGAGCGAGCCGAGGCCCTCCACTTCCATCGACATCAGTGGGGTGAAGTCGGAAGTCAGTCGCACGATGATCAACATGCAGTTGCGTCCTGACAACACCACCATGGCTTTCCCTGAGAATCAGCGAGATCTCGCCATGAAGATGCACTATTATTCCGCATCGGGGTACGAAAAGTTGCGTCAAATGGGACTGAAGTTGCCGGCGGAGAGGACGGTTCGCAGATGGATTGCAGAGACCGAAGTCAACGTGGGGTTCTGTGAGCACGTATTCACAGCGTTGAAGCAGGCCATGCTCGACATCCCTCCCGAAGAGAGGTGTTGTGCGCTCAAGTGGGATGAGATGTCCCTCATGGAACGGGAGGAGTATGACGTGAAGAACGACGTCATCGAAGGCTTTGAAGACCTCGGACCTCTTGGCAGAACTGAGCGACGCGCCAATCACGCCTTCGTGTTCTGCTTGAATGGACTGCATGCGGGCAACCAATGGCGAACGATGTTGGCGTATTTTCTGCCATGCAACAACGTGTCGGGCTCAGACATTGTCCGATTGGTGAGGCAATGCATCGACAAAATCAACGACGCTGGAGCCGACCTGAAGATGACAGTCTGTGACCAGGGAACGAGTAACGGCAAAGCGTATTCCGAATTGGGAGTGCGCGAGGACCAGCCTTACTTCTTCCACAAAGAAAAAAAAATCATCGCGCTCTTCGACTTTCCGCACGCGGTAAAAAACGTTCTAGGATTGTTTCGTAAGTGGGGTAAGATCAGTGCAGCAGAAAAGGTTGCTGCATATTCCGATTTTACTAATACATTCCGTAGCGATCTCGGATGCGAAACGTCTAATCTTTTAGGTCATATTACGGAAGCTCATATGTGGCCTAACGCTTTCGAACGTATGAATGTCTCTCGAGCTTTTCAGGTTTTCAGCAAGCGATTCGCTTCCGCGATGGAATTGGCACATCATTCGGAAGCTGTGAGATCAGAAACTATTCCTGAGACCGCAAGATTTTGCCGAAGTATGGACAAAATCATAGATGCTTGCAATAGTTCAAGCATCTTCAATGTGAACCCCGCAAAGAGACCTTTGAGCGAGGAGAACCCACAGGTGGAGGAAATACTCGTGGATTTCCTATCTTGGGCACCGTCCATGAAAGTGTGCGCTAAGGGCCGATGGAAGCGACCTGCATCATTCGTAGGAATAGTGCAAACTGTTCGCGGTATCCTTATCCTTTATCGCCATCTGCGAGAGCAATTCCCAGAATTTAAGTTATGTACAGCATTATGTAACCAGGATTCGGTGGAACAACTCTTTTCCAGATTCCGAGGACGTGGTGGCTTTAATCCAAACCCGACGTGCAGAATGTTCCGGTTTACCGCACGTCATTTGATATCGGTCCGCAACATTATTTCGTCCAAGCGGGGTAATGTCGTCTGCGCCGACCTACCATACTTGGCTGTTGCTGCTCCGAATGAAGAACCGCAGATAGCCGGTGATCTCACGGATCGGCAATACGAAGCCGGTGTAACTGCCGTCGAATTCTTCGAAGATGGGGAATTCGCACCAGTTGTTGACGACGAGAACGACGAACTTCTCGATGCACAGAGTGAAAGCGTCAGTGACAGCGAGGTTGAGGATTATGACGACCTCGACTTAGCGTCACGCATACGCATCTTCCGACCCGCAGCAGCGAGGCTAACGTCCGAAATATCCTCCATACCTAAGGTTGATACGCACACTTGGCGCTTTTGTCGAGTACACGTAGTCGATAACAGTACGTACGTACATGTGATACAAACGCTTGTCACGTAATTCAAATAACTCTGTTGATTACAGCTTGATCAGCAGTGACGTTTTTGATATTCGCGTTGCAAATGATGAAATATTGACGGGCGGAGTAAATATTTTCACACAATATCACCATAACATTACTTGGAGAACCATGATGAATAGAAAGTGCCTATGGGTTTTCTAGATATTTTGAGATGAATGTAAAAAAGTATCGTGGAGTCGCCATTTTTTTGCAATTAATTATGTGATATCGGTATATTATTAATATGAACGTATTTATATATTATTATCAATACATAATTATATATTAATACGAACATATTAATATCTTACTATTATTACACAATTATATGTGAAAAGGGAACGTTGAATTCATAGCCGTCCCGATCCTACCGAGAGTTCAGGGTGAGCTGCTCGTACAGTTTTATATTGCAGGGATTAATACCCATGTGTAAAACAGAGCTGTGAATTCGGCAGAAGTTCTCGAGCGACTTCGCGGTATTTTCGTCGGTCAACTTACACTTTCTTAATAAGAAAGCATTTAGTGTGATAACGATCCATTTGGAGTAATCCAAATGTTGACCTCCCTGTAGTATGGCTATTCTGTTAGGAATAGTTCACCCTGTTCTCTCTGGTAGGATTGGGACATTGTTGATCGACGCACGTTCATCTCATGTTCTTGTGATCGGTTTATTAGACCGTTCACTGTAACAATGGTTCTCAGTATTTGGTTGGTCTGCCGTCATCTTGCAACTCGAAGACTTTTCGCACGTCGAAAGCGAAAAAACGGGGGAAGACCGGGAAAAGTGGACTCCATTTTACTCCAGTCTCCTCCATGAAATTTCTGATACAATTGTTCATGTTTTTTTCCTTTGAACTAGCATACAGATTGTGCGTGCAATCGATACGTGTTTGCCTTTGATCTGGCGATACTTATAAAATGTCAGACAGTCGTAAATGTGTATCGAGTGTTGCGTAACGTTTACTATCCAATCTAGGATTTCATAGGATTCAGAATACTCCGATGGATGCAAATCCCAGTCTTACGGTTGTACTTCGTTCCCTAATATCGATGCAATGATTATAAAACATGCGATTATTACTAATTCAAATTTTCGACTTTCAGATTCGGCGAACTGGAGTTCATCGTCGCTGCTGGACGAAATCGATGGATCGTAGTGTATTATACCTACAAATAGAATCTCTTATTTATCGAAATATCACTCATTGTCTGTATTTATATTTCAGGATTCGCGGCTTCAATAAAATAATTTTTGATTTTAAAATTGATGTCTGGCCTTTTTTTATCCAACTCCGATTTAACTTCAATCATTAAATGTACCATAAATTCAACTTTGACCTTCAATCACTTTCGAACCTGTAGACTTATCAAAAAATGATAGATACCTTGTTCCTAGGGCCATCTAGGGCGTTCAATTCCCTACAAAAATATGTCTGGGATCTATGCTTAGAGCAATTTATAGCAATATAATATATTTATGCTTATAGGATCACTCTCATGCCTATCTGTCACAGTTAATTTTCTTCAATCTATTAGATGAAACATTTTGTTTGGTACACATGCATGTAGAGTTAGATGACCCAATCACGGACTTATAGCCTAAATAAGCGAATTCCGATTTTGGGGAGTTAAGTTAGAGGAGTCAGTTAGAAAATTGAAAAATTTGGTTTTTTCAGATGCATTATGTGACAAATCAAATGAACGGGCTCGTTATAAGAAAACGCAAATATATTTTCCTTCATAATTATGAAATATATGTAGTGTGGAAGAAATCGAAGAAAATATGATTCCATGATTTCACCTATGATTTCACGGAAAACGAAATGGATGCGGAATTCGCCCCACGCGAGTTCGGCTCGCATTTTTTTTTTAATACGCCGAACAAATCCATCCATCCACAGCTATTTGTTTTTTAGATTCTGACGGTTAGGTTTTTTATTAAAAACGAAAGTGGTATAAACACTACCTAACTTTATGAAACGCTACGAAATATTATAGAAATGGAAATACCATCGATCTTTCGACAGATCGTCAGCTGACCAACTACATTAAATACTGAAAAAACAATTTTCCCAACATATAATCATAGATATATTCATATATTGATATCTATGATATAATCATATATACATGTATGATATAATATATCTACGGATATCATGTTCAATATATCTATGATATTATCAATTTGTACTAAAATCATTCGAGTGGAGTATATTTTATATCGCGTCTCCGTATATATTCGTAATTTGGCCACGAGGTATTTTCGGTCGGTGAATGAATTTGACGATTATACCTACACATCGGTTGTGCGGTTGGCCGACAATCTTCGCGATATCGATGAATAGTCTGCTTTACCATAAAACGCAGATGGCGCCCTAGGCTGGGGCTCTTATTTTGTGACATACTACGATATGACTCTGACTTTTTGCAACTTGTCCGATCTAGTTCAATATATCTATGTTAATAATAAGAAAAAAAGGATCTAAATCAATTATGGTGCCAACTGCCAAGTGAATGTAACTTTGCATCGTGTAAAAATATAGAATTGGAAAGTAAATTAATGAGAATCAATTCAAAGAATCTAAAAAATAAAATAAATTGAAATAAATTTAATTTAAAAAAAAATTAAAAAAACAAATTGGAGGTAGTGGGACTAGGCCGGCTTTTTCGGAAAAAAATCCAGAATTTTTGTATGGCAATATAATATTGGCTAGCCAAAAACCACGTACTCTAATTTGTTTTTTTGATCTTTTTTTAAATTCAATTTATTTTATTTTATTTTATTTTTTAGATTCTTTGAATTGATTCTTATTGATTTACTTTCCAATTCTGTATTTGCACACGATGCAAAGTTACATTCACTTGGCAGTTGGCACCATAATTGATTTAGATCCTTTTTTTCTTATTATTAATGAATTTTTCAAACATCAAGAGACTCGGTAGAGTCTCGCGCCAAGTACATTCAAAAGAATGGACGGGCGGACTACCGAGTATCTTTACTGCTAGGGGATCGAGAAAGCGCTGTATGGCCAACCGTTCTATCCAGTATCTCCGAAATCATAAGCATTTCGGGAAATTTGGATGCACTTTCGCGATATGAATCGCGGACGAGCTGTCATTTAAGCGTAATTTCAATAACGTCAGTGGTCGGAGAGCTGGGGTATGATAATTCTCTAATTCTCTGATCACCGTTAGGCTTGTTTCACGATTAAGCACCATAGTCGTCGTACGCTAGCTATATGTCATCTGAAGACAGAACCGTTCTAACATAAATGGTATAGAAGGGAAGCCGCGGCTCGCGTCATATTCCTGTCGACTGCTCCTGTCAAATAGGAAAAAGATTATAATTCCCGTCCGCCTAGCAGGTGGCGTTTGCGTAGCCTGTCTCATTCTTTACCAAGTTCGCCGCCGCACAGCAATTCCTTGCCATTGTGCCCCAGAAAAGCAGCGCTCTCATTGGGTACCGTTCGCTGCGCTGGCTGCGTGAGGGATTGAAAAATGTCCGTCGAGTGCAAGTCCATGGCGGAAGCATCATAACAGTGGCGGGCATGTCGTTGCTGGAATGTGGGTTGTACGTCACATTCCCCTATGACAGCTCTCTCAGTTTCGTGAATGAACATAAATAATCGTAGATAAAACTCTGAACAGTGCACACGTTTTTCTACCCCATCGATAGTTGAAACATCGGATGTTTACTCGCCAACTCGTTGTCCGCTTGTGAGGTCATGAGGGAAGAGCTCGTCAAATCATCGGGAATAGCTACCGGCAGTTATTGCGTAATAAAGTTTTCAACAAATCACAACATGGATGTAGTGAATACAATATGCAGGGTGTTTAGGTTTGTCAAATCTGCGAAGCAATCACGTGAGTAATGAACAGCATGGGTGTGAGTCAATCATAAACTTTGCATCTCTAGCGTACCCACTGTATCGAATCGAAACAACCAACATGTTTCCCTGTCCCACAAACATACCGATATCGAAAAATACAGCAGTTTCCATTCCAATGACACAAATTGAGGGTTCCTATTCCCACAGGCAAACCAAAGTCAAACGATCCAACACTACCAACTGGATTTCACGAAAGGATGCATCCCCTCCTGGCACGCCACAAATTTGAAAGTTCCTTTCCAATTCCACTCGGCTTTAAGACCTGTAACGGAATCAGAGGGAAAGAGACTCGCCAACATGGAGGTCTCCCGCTGATGCGTTTCGTCGTTACAAATAGCAGTTGACAAGATCCAACCTATCTCTCCCGGAGTTGTCTGTAAGTCAATCATGATCAGTGCTTCTCTAACGTACCTGCTGTTTCGAATCAACACAATTAACATTTTCCTTTCCACCACAAGCATACCGATATCGAAGAATGCAGCAGTTCCTGTTCCAATTCGACAATCCAGAGGATCCTACTCCCACAGGTGTACTGACATCAACAAATGCTACAGCTCTTTCCATGTGAATTGATGAAAGAATTCAATTCTTCACCCGAAACGTTACGAACAAAAAGCTCCTCTCCAATCCTACCCGCTGACAAAAGTTCCAAATGACCGAATCGGCGGAAGACTTTCTAAGACGAAGAACGTTTACTCACAGTGTAGTGCGCCGTCAGCCGCAGTCGAATCGAATCTGGGCCACCCATTTGACAGTTGTCGGTAAGCTAATTACGACCTTTGCCCTCTATTAGTACTTACCACATTCATTCATCACAACTACCGTTTGATCTTTTCCTACCATCATATCAATGTCGAAGAATGCAGCAGCTCTTGGGCCACCTATCCAGCAATTGTTTATGAGTCCATCAGATTTCCACGTCTTCTCCTCATCGACTATATCATAATAACTAACGCCTTCCTTTTTCCCAGAAGCATACTGAAATTGAAGAATTTATCAGAACCTGTTTCATTGCTACAGACCAAAAGTCCCTTCCCAAAGACCACCTTCGAGCAAATCGACGCTGATAAATCCAGAGCTTCCTTCCACGTCACCTGAAAGAAACCAGTCTCTCTCCTGGCGCATTATTAACTAGAAATCCTCTTCCCAACGCAAACCTACTCGAAGAGGAGAGCTGTAGGGAAATATAAGGTAAACGACCTTATAAAACGTAAGTTTCCTACAGATGAATCTTAGTTTGATAGTTTAATCGAGTTCTGGCCACCAGACCAACGATTCCTTGTGACCCATGTACGATGTTTATCACCCTCAACCCACTGTACCAATCCGAAATGACTAACACCATCCTCTCTCCTACCAGCATACCGATATCGAAGGAAGAATCGGCTCCTGTTCCGCAACCAAGAGTTTCTGCACCCTCGAACAAACTGACGCCGAAAAATCCGGAGCTTCCTTCTATGTTACCTGAAAGAAGACAGTCTTTCTCCCGACACTCCATAAAACACGAGCTCCTCTACACATGTATGCGCTGATCTAAGCTGTGGCTCAATCGAATGGTGCAAGATCCTCAAAATCATCGGTTCATCACCGATGGCTAGTTGCGGTCTTGTTTTTACCTAGGGACCTCAGATTGAGTGTATTCCGAAGTATTCTGCAAGTACTACGAGTTTCCCTTGTTCCCTTCTCCCACCTGCTCATTTGCTTATCTATTTATCTCTGCCTGACACGAACTTGCCGTACTTCAAGTATATTTCGGAATGCACCCACTGCAGTCACGCAAGAGCCTTTCTCTGATACCAATGCGTAACAATATATTATGTATTATTAGCATATACGCGGACGCCTTACGCTGAAAACGGTGAAGACAATTCAACGGAAAGTATGAAATTCGTGAGAAAATAAGCTATCCCAGCGTTTGTTTACGTTATAAAGTTCCCACTTATTGACTCACTTACGAAGCTTTGGCTGATCGAATCAGCTGTAGTGCCTGCCGAGAAATTTCAATACATGAGTCTCGTTGTTCCTACTTATTAACTAGAAAAGTTTGTGTGGACATTTAGCCTTAGACTGCCGCGAATTCAGCCAAAAATTAAAACCTACCGGGATAGAGTTAGCTACACAGTCTGCATCGATATATCATTCTCTCATGCTCATTCTGCTACCGCAAAGCAGACTTAAAGTCTAACGACAGTTGATTTGAGTTGCTTCAAGTCCTGTACTGACCAATAACAATTACATCTACGGAATAGTCCTGAAAAACAAATGAAGAAGAAAAAGGAAAAGGATGAAGCAATGCTCACAAGGGTCCATACATTAACATTGTCAGTATCATATTTTTTTTTTATTAAAAACGAATAACTGTCATTGAGTGTCTGCCTATCTTACAACGTTCTATTGAGACTTCTCTTGGTGCAACTCCTCCGTCGACTAATCTCGGAAGCCATCGTAGATGGAATCGGTTGCACAGCCTACGTCGTAATGTCATTCCTCTGTTTGTAATTTGCCAGCTCGTTTAAGAAAAGCAAATCTCACGCGAAATCCGTTAATGGTTGATTTGAGACAGGCCCTGTAATAATAATCACAATAACAAGAATAATAAACATAATTATAAATACATAGTAATATTATAGAACAAATGTAGCTTACCTTAAACAAAATGTGAAGAGAAATGGAAAAGAGCCCATCACACCAAGAATAGCAGAAAACAATGCTATCAAAGAAACGACTCTTCCTATCTTATTTTCCTTCAATTCTCAATAAAATTCCATTGTTCGTACTGGTTACAGAATTTTTTGAATTTTCCGAAAGTGTTTAATGTAGATGACAGCGTTGACAAACATAGCGGAGCGCGGTTGTACGAAACGATATTTTTTGAAATCAGCAGTGTGCACCGAGCGTAAATTCCCTAGTCCCCGACCAATGGTAAGTAGTTCATGGCAGATACAGTTAGGTATTAGATCCCGCTCTATCGGAATTCAATGTATCATGGTATACTCTCGATGAGAGATCTAATTTTGTAGCTGAGGTTGTAGAGAGCACTTTTAGATTCCGTTGTTCTTGATAAAGTTTCAATAATTCTCAGAGTTACAGTCATTACGGTATAACCCACAAGCTTTTAATTGTGACAAGTGCATCTGCATTAGCAACGGAATAGCTAGGCTAGGTCGTGTGGGTCCATTAATAATTAGGTGTGTTAGGATAGATAGGTTAGTTAGGTTAGGACGTCCTCTATCTCTAGAAATCTCACGATTTCGACTCCAGAAATCTCACGATTTAGATCTCTAGGAATCTCACGATTTCGAGAGACGCTGCTCTAAGCGCCACAATCTGTTGCTTTACGCAATCAGATCAGTTGTTGCTCTGCAAACAACACGTTGCTGCTGTACGCACAACACATTGCTGCTTTACGCACAATACCAAGAGATAGAGGACTTTAAACTATTTAAACGATTAGCCAACTCGCAATCATGGTCAGTTTGCAGATACCAGTCGTTAATGACATGTTATTGAATGTCATCGAATCTGGCGATTGGCTTTATGATGATCATATAGATCATTTCTCATTGCTTCTGAAAGAATTTTCGGAATATGCACCTCAGGAGACGTGGCGGGTACAGATGCCAGATACAATAAAACCTGTATCACCTACCGTCGAACACGTGCAAATATTGCACAGTGGCAGGCACGGAGCGCAACACTGGGTTTGTAGTTACTACGATACAAAATCGATTTTCATATATGATTCTTTGAATTCAAAGGTGCTCCACAAGGATCATGAAACTTACTTGAGGGCGTTAAGGGTAACTGGTCTTCCCGTTTCTAATCGTGATGTCAATCAGGTAGTTAATGATAAGACTTGTCTCACAACACAAGTTTCTTCTATTAATAAAAATAGTGAGAAGATATCTCTTAAAAATCGAAAGAGCGGGTTTCGCCCTACACCGCATTTAGATGCTACGTCTAAAGACATAATAACATCAGGTGGGTGGTTGACTGACCTGCACATGGATCATTTTAGTCATATCGTCAAAAACTGTTCGTCATACTTACCCCAAGAAACGTGGCGAGTTCAAATGCCGGACACAATTAAGCCGGTTTCATCGAACGAAAAGCATGTGCAAATATTGCACAGCGGTAATACAGGATCCGACGGGCACTGGGTATGCAGTTATTTCGACGGTAAATCACTCCACATATATGATTCGTTAAACAGGAAGACTCTTCATGAGCACCATGAGACATACTTGAAAAAACTGTTTCCTTTCTATCAGTTTCAAAGCAAACGTATCAAATTCCCTCAGGTCCAACAGCAACCTAACGGATCCGACTGTGGAGTCTTTGCTATTGCATTCGCAATATCGCTCATTAATGGTCATAACCCATCGAAAGAAAGGTACGATATTCCTCTGATGCGAACACATTTGCTAAGAATATTCGAAAGCAATATCATAGAAAACTTTCCACGTGTTAGCAAGAAAAAGAATGTTGCGTCGAAGAATACTGGTTTTTCGAAGAAACGTCAGGTACCTAGCGAATATGTTGAGGAAGAATGTTCGGAACCTAATAAAAAGAAAACCATGTTAGACGAGATAGCACAGGTCGGACCTATTCCACTGACACGGACAATGTCCCGTCCACTACGCAATGATGTGAGTAATAATGATGATGTTATTGATAATAATACCAATAATGATAACAACAATAATAAAAATAATATTAATGACGATGATGACAAGTTACGGTTATCAATCCAGAAAAATTTAATATCCGTAGACAAGTCACTAGCGGAACCACTCGAAAGTGATAGATCCGAAAATATGTTGTCGGTGGTGGACGATCGGTCTCATGATTGTCATGAACAAATTATCCTTCATGAGCGTGTGTCAGACGTTGAAAAACGTCGAGAACGTAATAGAAAATGTTATAATTTGAATAACGAAAAGCAGCGAGCTCGAAAGCGAGAACTATACCTCTTGAATAACGAAAGACAGCGGGCTCGAAGGCGAGAACGTTATTCGTTGAATCATGAAAAATCACGCGAACAGCTCCGTAAGCGGTATGTTACCCAAATAGAAAGAGAACGGGCGCGACTGCAAGCAAATTATTTACGCCGTCGTGATTTGAAATTCCAGTACAATAAATTCTATTACATAAGAACCAAGAGGAATGATATTGTGAGGCAAAAAATAAATGCTGCTAGCCGAATCCTCACAAAATATCGAGTTTTCCGTACGGCAAACACTATAGCAGTGAAACAATCGAGAGAAAAATATGTAGCAAAGATTTTGTCAAAAATGAGCGATGAACGATGCCAAACTGAGAATAGATTGAAAGCGGAATCTATCATAAGCTGGTGTCTTCATGAGCGGGAATATAACGTCATTACGTTAAAAAAGAAATTACAGACTGTTAAGAAGCAGGCGCAAATCTTTTCAACAAAGGCTGCTCAATGTCCCGATCACAGTATTCAGGATAAAATAGATGCTCTATGCGGTTCATCAAAACATATTGCCTCCGGTGAACCCTATTTTGCGGAAGCTGCATATAAGTATGTTCAATTGTCAGATCCAATTATAATTAATCGAACGGGACAAGCAGTGAACATTTTGCCATTGGATGATACAAAGAGAAAAGTAAAAAGCTCGAAAAAAAGTTGGCTCTGCGGTAACATGTGTAAAACCAAAGATATTCATCAACTGGATAAGTACGTTAGCTTTCTGCAAATTATATCAACGTGTACGTTGAAAAATTTTCATAAATTCAATACGCGATTGGATTGTACTGTAAAACATACAGACGTTAAGCTAGGTCATTCACAAGTATGTTACATGGATGACGCCATCTGCAAATCAATTTTCTTAACCGTCCAGGTATTAGCACCACATTTCCCATCGGTGCGGTACATAAAGCGGTTAGTATGCAAATCAATGAACTGTTTTGAGAAAACACTTTCTATAGACAAAGCTCTAAATGACGGCGACCTAGAGACTATCGCAAGCAATGTTGCACAAGAATTGGATCTCAACGAAGAAAATATAATATCCAAGTATCTGATTGCGTTCAAAACATTAACAAAGCGATCCATGGATACTCCGCGGTACGTATGTGTATCCTGCGAAAAACTTTGTTTTCAAAGAGAAGTCACGAACGTCCAGAAATTCAGGAAGCCTATGACTGGTACATTATGGACAGATTTGATGCGACACGTCGCAGCCCAAGGTAGCGAATGCGATTATGTTTGCAATTATTGTCTGCCAAAGCTTCGTCAAGACATTATGCCACCGAAATGCATATTGAATAAACTCGCTACCGAGTCGATACCCAAAGTTATATCGTGCTTGAATTATTACGAGCGAATTTTGATTCAAAGAGCCAAGGCATTCCAAACTATTCAACGAATGGGCACCGTTGCAAAAAAAAAGGTACCCCATAGAGAGATGGTGCAAAAAGTTAAGGGCAGAACATTTCATTTGCCCCTGCCCCTTGAAGAAACTTTGAAAAAAGTTTGCCGTCAAACGGATCCAACTAATCTCGACCACGAATTTTACATCCTGGTTCGTGGTATCCCAACCAAATCAAAATTGGTTTGGGAACAACTAGTCGATATGAATAAAGTCTGGGAAGCGTTAGTCTGGCTCAAAACAAATAATCCCCAGTATTCAAAGATCGTGCTGCCAGCATCAGCCGATCTTCTGCTGGCTCACAAAAAAGACGTAGAATTCCAAATTCAAGAAAATCGCGGTACAGAAACAGTTTCTGATCACGAAGACGATCCTTTAGTCGAACGAAACGAGATTCACGATGAAATAGAAGCTGACGAGCGTACAGCATTACTCACTCAGGCTTCGGCATCGGATGCGCTGTACGAACAGTTTACTATATATCCGATGTACGAAAAAAAAGAAAACGAAACGGCGACTAGCCTCTATCAAATGTTGAAAATTCACGACGTGCCATTAGATAACCGTGAAAAAGAACTTGATTTGCAATGTTTTCCGCACTTATATCCTTACGGTTGTAACGGACAACATGAAGATAGACCCAAACGTCTTACTCATTTTGAATTTATCAAATCGAGACTCATGTCAAAGCATCCACAATTCAGAACCGATCAACAATACCTTTTCTATCTATTGAACGATGCTAACAACAGACAATTAAGCGGTGGTATTTGTCACAAATTAAATATCATTAATCCAAAGGAGCGATTTACTGCAGCAAGTTATTTGAGTAAGCTTTCCAAGGAAGAGTTGGAAGGAAATTTGAATTCTATATTTGCAAGACTGCGTAATACGGAGCAATATTGGAGTCGGCCAAGAAACGGCGTATCCTGCATGATACATAATTACGGACCGGCGACATGGTTCCTCACATTAAGTCCAAGCGAATGGTTGTGGTCGGATATGACAGAATATTTACGCGAAGTCGGTGGCTCCTCCGCCGCAAAGATGTCACCTAGTCAGTTGGTGGCCTCTGATCCAGTGTCCGCATCCCGATTTTTCGAAAATAAGTTCAAGGCTATGCTCGATTTCATATGTTCTCCAGATAATCCCATTGGGGAAGTAACGCATTTCTTCTGGAGGCGAGAATACCAAGGTAGAGGAACGCAGCATTTTCATTTAATGATCTGGATCAAAGACGCTCCGATTCTTGGAACGTCTTCCAATCAAGAAGTAGCAAGCTTCATTCTTGAATATGCTACTTGCAGAATGCCATCTAAAGATGTTTCACCAAACCTCTATCGTCGTGTTAATACTCATCAACGATATACACATAATTCCTATTGTTTGCGAAGTAAAGCAAACAAAAATGGCAAATTTGCAAAAGTGTGTCGTTTTGGGTTTTCTCGACCAATCACGAATAATTTCGTTATGCGAGAAGTGGCCATTTCGATTGCTGGTAGACGGACGCTAAAGTCTAGAAGCAGATTGTACGACTTGCCCCGCTCGGAAAAGGAAGCCTATATTAACGACTACAACCCGGCAATTCTTACGGCCTGGGAAGGGAACATGGACATTCAGTTCATCGGAGAAAAATCTACACTCCTGAATCGGTATGTCACTAAATACGTTGCTAAGCCTGAAAAAAGCAACTCAGACACGACTTTCGAAGACATAAATTCTACGAAATCTCTGTGTAGTCGTCTATGGAATTTTGGTTTGCGTATGTTGAATCATAGAGAATGTGGAGCTCTTGAAGCCGCAGATACTCTATTAGGAATTGCTTTGTATGGCACAGATCCGGGAACTACCATCCGGTGGGTTGACGTGAACATAATCAGAAATAGAAAAGTAAAATCTCGTAAGGAAATCGAAGCCTTGGAGGCCGATTCCACTGAAATATTTTGTGATTCGTTAGTCGATACGCATTATCCCGCACGACCAGAGGAATTGAAAGCTACCAACCTTTACGATTTCGTACAATGGTACGACATAACTAAGGTCGAGCCCACAGGTCAAGATGTAGAATATTATACGATGGGCAAGTCGCTGTACCTAAAGAAGCGTAAGCGTCTATGCCTCATAAATCACTACAAAAATAACGTGAATATTCAACCCGAACGTTATTTCTACGCCTTGCTGCTACTCTTTCAACCATGGAGAGATGTAGATGAGCTCCGCAACGGGTGCGATACTTATGCCGAGTCATTCCAATCAATGCAAGCAGAACTTGCACAAGCACTGGAATATCACGAACGCATAACCAAAGTACAAAAAGGTATGGAATATGCGAAGGAAATGATTGAAAAACAAATCGCAGATAATACGAAAGACAATGATAACTTACAAAATAGCGATACTGTACCACTCGGCTGCGTACCTATCGAGGCTGAAGGTGCGATGAAAGAATTTAAAGACACTGCTGAGAAAGTCGAAACCGTAGACGTTTCAGACATGATAAGCAGACTAAACATGGATCAGAAACGAGTTTTCGATCAGGTTATCAAAGCGGTGAGTTCTAATCAAATTCTACGACTTTACGTCAGTGGAGAGGGAGGAACTGGTAAGAGCTTTCTCATAAAAACTATCAGATGTTGGATTAAGCAGCATGCTAATAAAGATACTGCAATAACCGCCCCAACCGGAATAGCAGCATTCAATGTTGACGGCTTGACTGTTCATAGGCTCTTTCAATTGCCAGTTGAACACGGCCGCACTCCGAAATACAAACAGCTGTCAGACGCGGTCCTCAAAACCATACGGGACCAATTGAGAAACGTTAGCCTGATAGTGATAAACGAAGTTTCGATGATTTCGAACGTAACGTTCATGTACACTTGGCGTGATCATAACTGGCGAAGTTAGACACTACGCGATGAGCTGTAGGTTGGCGTAAAATATCCCTAGTCTAGGCAGCAAACGGGGGTTTGATTTTTCGCAAATATCTCGAGAACTAATTGAGATTTTCGAAATTTTAAAAAAGATTCGAAAAGAGGAGGAAATTTCCTCAAAAAAGTCTCGACTCCCGGAACTAGAGGACCATTATTTATAATCTTTCTAAAAGCGTGAAAATACGGCCGAAAACAGCTAGTCTGGCTTGCGCGCGTCATGCAATTAAACGGTCCACGTGCCAGACTAGCCGTTTTCGGCCGTATTTCACGCTTCTAGAAAGATTATAAATAATGGTCCTCTAGTTCCGGGAGTCGAGACTTTTTTGAGGAAATTTCCTCCTCTTTCCGAATCTTTTTTAAAATTTCGAAAATCTCAATCAGTTCTCGAGATATTTGCGAAAACTCAAGCCCCCGTTTGCTGCCTAAACTAGGGATATTTTACGCCAACCTAAAGCCCATCGCGTAGTGTCTAACTACGCCACTTATGATCACGCCAAGTGTACATACATCTTCGATTAGTCGAAATCTTCAATACCGCAGACTGTGAAGATGGTTGGTTTGGTAATAAGCATATTCTCCTTTTCGGCGATTTGCTACAACTTCCACCTGTTCACGAGGGACCCTCGTTCACAAAATTATCGAACACCGACGTCGAAAAACTCATAGGCGGAATGGGCAGTGTGGATCTGTGGTGTAATTTATTTACATACGATGAACTAACGATCAATATGAGACAAAAGAATGATCAAACGTATCGCGAGATACTCTCAAGAATGCGCCTTGGAATCGTCACTGATTCGGACACGAAAATGTTGTCATCGAAAAAAATTACATTCAAAGCAACTGAGTTCAGAGACAGAATACGAGAACTTTGCAATTATATAAATAATTTACCCATCGACACAGTCGGTTTACTTCCTACTCGTCGCATGTGTGATGTTCTCAATGAAGCCATGTTGAGCGAAATTCAGACTGACGAGATACAATTATTGGCTCATGATACGGTTGATTGTCCACCGTACTTCAAAAAAAAAGTCCAGAAAATGTTGAACACGGATGACGAAGACAGTTCTCGAACTGCAGGTCTTGCAAGAACGATTATTGTCAAAATTGGTTCAAAAATAATGATAAGACGGAACATTGATGTTACGTTAGGCCTTGTGAACGGCACTATTGGTACTATAACGGCAATATCCCGAGCTGCTGATACCGGCGACGTAGAAACAGTGCAGATTGTCTTAGCTACAGGCATCGTACATGTTTTGGAGCGCGTTGATGTAAAATTTGAGGTAATGGAAGGCGCCTTTGTTATCCGAAGACAATTCCCTATTTGCCTCAGTTACGGTATTACAATTCATAAAAGTCAGGGCCTGAGTTTGAAGAACGCCGTAATCGATGCAGGTAATTCCGTATTTGCTTGCGGCCAAGTGTACGTTGCTCTTTCACGAGTAACTTCACTGGAAGGTCTGCATTTGATCAATTACGATCCTCACTCTGTATTAGAAAATGGAGCAGCTATTTTGGAATACAATAGATTGAGGAAAAAGTATCGTCCAGATCTCGTACCGTTGCCTCTCACGTCAGTAAGAGCACAGAAGGTAGTTGACTGCAGATGGTCGATTCCGAGAGATGTTGTGACATGTCAGGTACCAGCTGAAGAAAAAACTGCAGCTAAATCGTGGCAAATAAAAGGCTTACAAAACGTCGATCATGTTTCTTGTTACGCCAACGCAACGATCCAGTGTATATTTCACTGTAGAACATTCAGGGACCATTCATCCGGTCAGAATCAAACAGACGATATTTTGAAAATGTTGATCGATGATTATGCTAAGTCAGAATCCCCGGTAAATGTATTTCCCGCCAGAGCACTTGCGGGTGAACAGTTCACTGCGGGTGAACAGTTCACTGTGAACGAGCAGCAAGATGCGTCAGAATTTTTAACCGGTCTAATTTCTCATTGCAATAATCTCAGCACGGTTGTTGAGCACCAGCTGACAGTAAAACTGCACTGCAAAGATTGCGGTTACACTAATACCTCAATTCAACGGAGTAACATATTGTTACTTGCATTGCCTAAACCTTGCAACCTGATCAACGATAATCTCTCGCACTGGAAAACGGTCGAAGGATCGTGCGGTACTTGTAAGTCGAGAGAAATGAGCGTGAAAACAGATATATCATCAGCAAACAGCTGTATAATTATTCAACTGATGCTATTTTCAGTACAGAATGGAAAAGTCACGAAAATAAATGGGTACAACATAAAAGCAGTATCTACGGAGGAAATCATGATCCACACTAATGTGTACAAGGTTGATAGTGCGATATTTCACCACGGCCGCAACATAACCGAAGGGCATTATACAAGCATGCTCCGCGAAGGGACATCTGCCTGGGTGAACGTTAATGACGCGAACATCAGAAAACAACCCTGGCCAAGAAATGCCAAGGACGCGTACATATTCTTCTTGCGGCAAATCTAAAGGCACTGCCAGAAATATCATCAGAATATGAAGTTCAATATAATAAATATAAGAAGCGAACTACACTGCGAATAAAAATTAGCGGGTCACCCTGTTTTCGCTTCGAAAAACGTCCGATTTCGACGCATCATAACTTTTCAAAAAATTAAGGTAGAGAGTTGCAAAAAATGGCATTTTGAAGCTTGAAGCTTCACCTTTCAGATGCTTCTAGTCGATTTGGATTGCGCTTCATTGTTCACTAGTAACACCCTTCTGATTCAACTTATGTCGAAAACGTGAAGTAGACTTCTGACTTTGAGAAGGTGCACGGGGTGCTTCAGTCCTCGGATTTCAATTTTTCTGGAACCATTTTGAAGCTTGAAGTGTCCCCTTCAAAACGCTTTTTTTTAATTTCTTTAACGATTTTTTTTGCATGAGTTATGCGACTCTAAAGCACTTATTGTCCATGAATCTTTGATCGAATACCCTGACCGACCCAGTTATCGTATCGAGGTTTTTCAAAAACGAATTTGAAGCTCAAAACTTCTACTTCACGAAATCTCGTTGCAGTAATCTCTTATTTGGATTTTCGAAGCTCGGTCACCTTTCGAACGCACCCCTTCGCATCTTAGTGTGGAAACTTGAACTTTGACCCCTTGTAAGTCGCGTAAAAATGGCGGAATAGGTGGCCTGTGGCACCATGTTCAAGCTTGAAGTGTCCCCTACAAAATCCGTCATGAGGTTTTTTTTTTTTTCTCATAGCGTTATTCAACTCAGAACGCAAGCAGAAGATTGAACCATTACCTCCGGCATTGGCATTACCCAAGGTGTACCGCGTGGAGGTTGCTCGGTAGGATTTATACCTCGTGTGTGAGTGTGCATGTGTTTTGCGTGTACCAGAGATAAGGACCCTATGCTTCGTCAATTCCACGGTATTTTTCGACTCCAAACCCTCTCGGTACGTGAGTGAGTATCAGAGTGCGTGTCTGTGTGTGTGTGTGTGTGTGTGTGTGTGTATGCACAGCGAAACAAAGAAATTAGTAGCGAGTGTTGCCCCCTCGTTGTCGAATTACTTCTCGACATCTTTGCGTCATGTTGATGCAATTTCTGATCCTGTACTGCGGTATCTGTCGCCAAATTCCGATCAAAGCTCAACTAATTGTAAGCTCGGTGAGTTTTCTAGGTCGTTCTTTCTTCTCAGTCGTGGTCATGTGTATTTCGGTATTTTTTCCGGACAATTCAGACAATTTCAGTTAGTTCAAAATAAAGGACTATCGACAATGAAGTTTGTCCTTTTTCATTTGTTGTAATTCAGATTTCAGTACTCATTCTGGATAATTCAGACAACTTCAGTTGTTATCAAAAAAAAAAGAGAATCGTCGATATATTCGTAGTTAGTGAGCAAGCAGCGCAGCGCAAGTATTGTTGTCACACACACAGACACGCACTCTGATACTCACTCACGTACCGAGAGGGTTTGGAGTCGAAAAATACCGTGGAATTGACGAAGCATGGGGTCCTTATCTCTGGTACACGCAAAACACATGCACACTCACACACGAGGTATAAATCCTACCGAGCAACCTCCACGCGGTACACCTTGGGTAATGCCAATGCCGGAGGTAATGGTTCAATCTTCTGCTTGCGTTCTGAGTTGAATAACGCTATGAGAAAAAAAAAAAACCTCATGACGGATTTTGTAGGGGACACTTCAAGCTTGAACATGGTGCCACAGGCCACCTATTCCGCCATTTTTACGCGACTTACAAGGGGTCAAAGTTCAAGTTTCCACACTAAGATGCGAAGGGGTGCGTTCGAAAGGTGACCGAGCTTCGAAAATCCAAATAAGAGATTACTGCAACGAGATTTCGTGAAGTAGAAGTTTTGAGCTTCAAATTCGTTTTTGAAAAACCTCGATACGATAACTGGGTCGGTCAGGGTATTCGATCAAAGATTCATGGACAATAAGTGCTTTAGAGTCGCATAACTCATGCAAAAAAAATCGTTAAAGAAATTAAAAAAAAGCGTTTTGAAGGGGACACTTCAAGCTTCAAAATGGTTCCAGAAAAATTGAAATCCGAGGACTGAAGCACCCCGTGCACCTTCTCAAAGTCAGAAGTCTACTTCACGTTTTCGACATAAGTTGAATCAGAAGGGTGTTACTAGTGAACAATGAAGCGCAATCCAAATCGACTAGAAGCATCTGAAAGGTGAAGCTTCAAGCTTCAAAATGCCATTTTTTGCAACTCTCTACCTTAATTTTTTGAGAAGTTATGATGCGTCGAAATCGGACGTTTTTCGAAGCGAAAACAGGGTGACCCGCTAATTTTTATTCGCAGTGTATATAGATGCAATGCAATCGCGACTATAATCCCTGCATGTCAGTAACTCCGCCATTGCCGGTCCCAAGCCCGGATGCGAAAGGAGGAGGGCTGCATGCAGGGTTTATAGTTCCACGGGGGGTGGTGGGTACTTTTTCATACATATTCTTCTTGCGGAAAATCCAAAGGCAGTGCCAGAAATATAATGAGAATATGAAGTTCAATATAAAAAGCGAACTATACAGATGCATTGCAATCGCGACTATAATCCCTGCATGTCAGTAACTCTGCCATTGCCGGTCCCAAGCCCGGATGCGAAAGGAGGAGGGCTGCATGCAGGGTTTATAGTTCCACGGGGGGTGGTGGGTACTTTTCCATACATATTCTTCTTGCGGAAAATCCAAAGGCAGTGCCAGAAATATCAAAAGAATATGAAGTTGAATATAAAAAGCGAACTATACAGATGCATTGCAATCGCGACTATAATCCCTGCATGTCAGTAACTCCGCCATTGCCGGTCCCAAGCCCGGATGCGAAAGGAGGAGGGCTGCATGCAGGGTTTATAGTTGCACGGGGGGAGGTAGGGGACTTTTCCATACAGGTTGGAGCCGTTATACCTGAAGTCATGTGGACCTAGTTGTATCAGCAATTTACGGATCATTAAAATAACTGAAATTATTCAGCTTCTCCATGAGGATCTGAAACCTCAAGTTTTTCATGTGTTTCAGGTGCGATTTTCGGAAGGATGTAGTTTTATTTAATAATATTGATAATAATGGACCGCCTGTTACGAGTTCCAGTTCCAAACTAGAGATTCATTAGGGCAAAATAATAATCTCTGTATAAAATAATCTCTGTAATAATGAATTCGTAATAATCTCTGTAATAATCTCTGTAATAAAATTATTTTTTTTTTCAGTTTCGTTTCTTTATTTTTTGTGTCAATTTTCTAAATCGATTTTTCTCTCTATTTCGATTTGCTGTCTTTTCTAATTGTTAATCTGGTTTGTTGTCTGTTTTATTCCAGCTTCTCTAGTAGGTCTATGCGTGATGCGAAGTTACATGCACTTGGCACAATAATTGATTTGGATTCTTTTTTTCTGCTTATTGTCTTTTTTTTATATTGAAGATATTCGAGTAGTAGTTGTTTTTGAAGATTTAATGTACTTGGCGAATTTTTTTGGGGGGTTTAATGTACACTTGGCAAGATCATAACTGAAGTAGTTAGACACTACGCGATGAGCTGTAGGTTGGCGTACAATATCCCTAGTCTAGGCAGCAAACGGGGGTTTGATTTTTCGCAAATATCTCGAGAACTGATTGAGATTTTCGAAATTTTAAAAAAGATTCGAAAAGAGGAGGAAATTTCCTCAAAAAAGTCTCGACTCCCGGAACTAGAGGACCATTATTCATAATCTTTCTAGAAGCGTGAAAATACGGCCGAAAACAGCTAGTCTGGCTCGCGGGCCGTTTCATTGTGTGACGCGCCCAAGCCAGCCATAGGGATATTTTACGCCAACCTCCAGCTCATCGCGTAGTGTATAACTACTTCAGTTATGATCTCACCAAGTGTACTTGGCAAATTTTTTTGCACCGTAGGTGCCTTTTGGGGGGATCTCATAACTTTTTGTATGTTGTTGGAGAATATTGCAGTATTAATTATGGTTTCTTTGGTGTACTATTGTTGCAAGATGTTTGACGCGTATATATGTACTACTTCACATCTATGATTTGATGGGGTATGAAAATTTTTCGAACGGTAGCCATGAGAGCGCCATTTTTCTGGGGCCCAATGAAAAGGAGTCGCTGTGCGATGGCGAACTCTGTAAGAAATCAGACATGTACCGTAGTATACCGGCTACGCTGACGCCACCTGCTAGGCGGACGGGAATCATAACCATTTTCCTACTTGACAGGGGCTAGCTTTGACAGGAATATTACGCGAGCCGCGGCTTCCCTTCTATACCATTTATGTGAAAAGGTTTTGTTTCCAGATGACATATAGCTACCGTACGACGATGACGGTGGTGCTTAATCGTGAAACAAGTCTAACGGTGATCAGAGAATCAGAGAATTATCATACCTCAGCTCTCCGACCACTGACGTTATTGAAATTACGCTTGAATTAAAGCTAGTCCGCGATTCATATCGCGAGAGTGCATCCAAATTTCCCGAAATGCTTATGATTTCGGAGATACTTGATAGAACGGTTGGCCATACAGCGCTTTCTCGATCCCCTAGCAGTAAAGATACTCGGTAGTCCGCTCGTTCGTTTGAATGTACACTTGGCGTGATCATAAGTGGCGTAGTTAGACACTACGCGATGAGCTGTAGGTTGGCGTAAAATATCCCTAGTCTAGGCAGCAAACGGGGGTTTGATTTTTCGCAAATATCTCGAAAACTGATTGAGATTTTCGAAATTTTAAAAAAGATTCGAAAAGAGGAGGAAATTTCCTCAAAAAAGTCTCGACTCCCGGAACTAGAGGACCATTATTTATAATCTTTATAGAAGCGTGAAAATACGGCCGAAAACAGCTAGTCTGGCTTGCGCGCGTCACGCAATGAAACGACCCACGAGCCAGACTAGCCGTTTTCGGCCGTATTTTCACGCTTCTATAAAGATTATAAATAATGGTCCTCTAGTTCCGGGAGTCGAGACTTTTTTGAGGAAATTTCCTCCTCTTTTCGAATCTTTTTTAAAATTTCGAAAATCTCAATCAGTTCTCGAGATATTTGCGAAAAATCAAACCCCCGTTTGCTGCCTAGACTAGGGATATTTTATGCCAACCTACAGCTCATCGCGTAGTGTCTAACTACGCCACTTATGATCACGCCAAGTGTACTTGGCGCGAGACTCTACCGAGTCTCTTGATTGCGCCCGTATTTAATTTTTGTTTCATCTGTATTTGACAGCTTGTCACTTTCTAGCAGCTAGATAATACAAGTTCCAAAGGATCTTCAAGGAATACCGCATTTCGCCCATCGATCCTGAACTCTTTCTGCTGGCTCTTTCTGTTGGATTCTCAACATCGTTCATTCTCGTTTCGTTCATTCAGTTGCTCTAATTTTGGCAGAGATTCGATTTATTTTTTGGTTACCCAATCTTGATCTATTGGTGAGTATAACCTTTGGTAAATTACGAGCTTGATTTGTTGCTTATCTCTTAAGAATTTCAACAAGTTAATTATTGATTTTCTCATCTCGTTTCAGGTTTGATGTTCAAGTAAAAAATCCAGTTTGTTGTTACCAATATATATTTTTTGAGATTATTACGAGTACTTACTGAAAATTATGAGTACCTACTAAGAATTATGAATAAACTGAAAAGATTGCTATGAGTACCATAAATATTTGAGTATGCAGGACTTAGTTGAATAGGTTTTTGGTTTTCCTTTTTTGGAGAGCACGACTCAGATTGAATCTGCGGTTTCGTTATTTTGTGAGATTGACAATTCAATTCTAATAAAGACAATTTTTCCCTTTCACAATGCCACGTCCAAAGAATAATCATTTTGACACAAAAGCAGAGAAATTACGAATAGGGTAGGCCTTTGTCATCAGTCTTCTTCTCTTTTTCCACAGCTTTTTTGTCAGTCTTAAGTTTGTTCTCAGCATCTTTTTCGAGAAGATTAATCTTACTATGGGGTGAAGTCAAATGCAAAATTGGATTTGTAGTTTTACGACGTTTCTTACAATTAGTTGTGGCGGGGGGCGTCTTGAAAGGTGATGAAAGAATTTCTTCAATAACTCCAGTAGTGCTGGGTGATTGGGCTGTATCAGATTGTTGTAAACTAGTGGATGGCAACGGCACTGTATCTTTAACTTGTTCTGGGTGTACTAGTTCAGTACTTGAGGATTGGTATTGTGATTGCACTTGTTGTGTACTCGTGGATTTCACTTGGGACTCCACAATGTCTAACTCTTGATCACCGATAAACTTGTGGTCGGGTATCGCATTGGCATATAATGGAAATATTCCAGTCTTTTCGAAGCCTTTCACAGCATTTCCGACAGTGGCAGCCTGGTTCCAAGCCTGTTTGAAAATTCCTCCGAAAGCGACCTTTGTGATCCCTTGATTTGGATGTGCATGTTGCCATGATGTAGCTTGTTGGTGATAATATGATTTAAGCGGTTTGAAAAACGATACATCGAGCGGTTGTAGTGCATGTGACGTGTGTGGAGGAAGAAGAGCAAGCTCAATGTCTAAAGAGTTACATAGATCTGCCACTGAGTAGCTCGTGTGAGACGCGTGTCCATCCAAGATAAGAATAACTTTTCCTTGGGTACGGTAGCGATTAAAATGTTGCAACCATAATTTAAGAGCTTCTTCATTTACTCAGCCCTTTTCTGTCATAACAATTTCAGTACCGGGTGACATACCAATGAGAAAATCATCTCGTTTGTGCACACCTTTAAACAGCACAAATGGAGGTATGTACTGACCGGTTGCATTCATACAGACTAAGATGGTTACATTTTCGCCTCGTTCAACATTTGTCGCACTGAAAACATCTTTTGCACCTTTTCGGGCTATAATGTTGGGTGGTCGATTATTAAGCGGATCCCCGTTTCGTCCACATTGTACACGCATTTAGGTCTTCCTCTTAAATTGGTCTTGACGACTACTATTTCCAAAGTCTTGAAGAATTCGGCCACTTTTTCCCTTTTCATGCCATCAATCCTTGCTCTTGACAATCCTTCTGGTTTCCGAATAGTTAACTTCTTGTTTCTCTCCATAAAGCGATGAAACCAGTCCTGACCAGCCATTCCTACTTTTCTGTTAAATTTGTGTTTAATTTTTTACGTTCTGCAAATTCAAATGCATATTCACGAACTGCCTTAGGTGTAATTCCGAAACCACGACTCGCTAAGTGCAGTGAATGGTCTGCTAAAATCTTTTCAGCAATCTTATCTAAGGCTGGCTGTCCCCCACGTGTCTTAATGACACTTCTGGAGGAAGAGACTCTTTTTTGTAAACTCGTGTAAACCCGACGTAAGGTTAACTCTTTGGCCAGGACTTTATTTGCAGCTTCTATCATTTTTTCTTGAGACCATTCTCCCGCATTTGTCTTCCTTTTGTACGTGCGAACCATCTACACTGAAATAAAAATGAATCACTGATCTCAAATATTAAATAAATCATTTTTAAAAAGTGATCCGATTCGCCCCCGATGCCGCGATCCGAATAACCCCATATTAAACACTTTTGAAATAAATATTGTACACATGAACTTATAATATTGTGCTTGAAAACTAGAATGTTTTCTAAAATAGGCCCCTTCCCAATCAATATGAGCCACATAATTCCACCTTTGAACACAAATCCTTAGAATGACACAAAGAAATGGTACTCGCTCGCGAGCAGCCCAGACTCTGATGTACGTACGCCCGGCGAGATTGAAGTTGACCCTCCTAGCGGCCAGGCGCGTCGAGTCAAAATGGACAAGCTTCTGCTGTCGCCGCGATCGCCGGTGACGAGCCTCTTTGCCTACCTAACTCCATAACCCGCTTCTCGTGATCGCTAAGTCGTCTGCTGCCGTGGTCTGCTCGCTGCAATCAACTGTTTGACAGCTCTGCATTCATTGCTGCTTCCGATCGGCGATGCAATGACTGCAACGATTATTTTTTATTTACAGTACCGAGAGAAGTAATTTCGAGGAACAATACGAGCTGGTTTTTTTCCCTGGGACATGAGCAATGCTCAATACGAGTTATCTCTTCTAGGATATTAGGAATAATACGGAAAAAATATTGGGCACCATCGGAGAAATGATCTCGATAAAATTTAATTCTTCGGCCCGTATGTTTAGCATCGCTATCGTTTGATTTATCTAAACTCCTAGCATTCACCTACAATATGTCAATAACCCACGAAAAAAGTTTCGTTTTTGCATGTGATAAAAATCACATGCAATGTATCGAACATTTCAGCGTGAAATTTTTCGAGGTTATTTCTCCGATGGTGCCCAATATTATTCCCGTATTATTCCTAATATCCCAGAAGAAGAGATAGCTCGTATTGAGCACTTTGCATGTTCCAGGGTAAAAAAAACAACTCGTATTGTTCTTCGAAATGACTTCTCTCGGTACTGTAAATAAAAAGTAACCGTTGCAGTCATTGCATCGCCGATCGAAAGCATTAACGAATTCAGAGCTGTCAAACGGTTGAACGCAGCGAGCAGACGACTTAGCCATCACGGCGAGCCTGCAAAGCAGCTCGTCGCCGGCGACCGAAACTGCTTCGAGTCAGCCCAAATCGCGTGGCCGCGAGGAGGGTCAACTATGTCCGTGAACTTAGCTCCGCCATTTTTAAAATGTTTAAAAATGTTGATTGTGCCAGATTGTGCTACACTTGTGCTGCACTGTGCCGAAAAGCCCACGCCAAAATGACAAAAAATGACGAAAGTAGAGCCAAAAAAGGTTTTTTCGAGTAGCTCCGCCATTTTGGAATTGTTTAAAAAAAATGATTGTGCTGGACAGTAAAAGATGCACTAATTGTTGTGCCGCTGGCGTATTTGCAAAAACTGCAACGGTTCTTGCACAAATCGAAATTTTCAAAAATCATCCTGGATAAACAAAAAATTTCTCAAAACCATGGTAGCTTAGATGACTAACTTGTGATGCTCGTCGAAAGCATCAATTTTCACTCATGAAGTTTTGTTCTGAGTATCGCAGTTTCCGAAATAGGGCAAAGTCAAAATTTCGAAAATTGGAAAAAAATTGAAAAGTTTAAATCGTAGACTCGTGCCGAGTTGTGCTCGTTGAGAGCATCAATTTTCGACCATGAAGTTTTGTTCTGAGTATCGCAGTTTCCGAAATAGGGCAAAGTCAAAATTTCGAAAATTGGAAAAAAATTGAAAAGTTTAAATCGTAGACTCGTGCCGAGTTGTGCTCGTTGAGAGCATCAATTTTCGACCATGAAGTTTTGTTCTGAGTATCGCAGTTTCCGAAATAGGGCAAAGTCAAAATTTCGAAAATTGGAAAAAAATTGAAAAGTTTAAATCGTAGACTCGTGCCGAGTTGTGCTCGTTGAGAGCATCAATTTTCGACCATGAAGTTTTGTTCTGAGTATCGCAGTTTCCGAAATAGGGCAAAGTCAAAATTTCGAAAATTGGAAAAAAATTGAAAAGTTTAAATCGTAGACTCGTGCCGAGTTGTGCTCGTTGAGAGCATCAATTTTCGACCATGAAGTTTTGTTCTGAGTATCGCAGTTTCCGAAATAGCACAAAGTCAAAATTTCGAAATCTGGAAAAAAATTGAAAAGTTTAAATCGTAGACTTGTGCCGAGTTGTGCTTGTCGAAAAAATGCAATTTTGGTCGATTATTTTCGTAGATTGATTTTAAATTGTCACTGTTTCGTGAACAGCTGATAAAAATTTGAAAAAAATTAATACTTGAATCTATTTAAAATGTTTAATGAAAAACTAAAAAAAAATGTATTCGAATTGAAAGAAAAAATGGTTTTTGAAGAGCATATAAAATAGAAAATGGGGGCGTCATTACCGCAGTATTGTTTTACTCTAAACCATTAATCATCGGCATGCAGAATACTCTAAGTAGGTGGACCCCGCAGTTCGTCAGTTCTGCAGTATTTTTTGACTCCAAACCACCATATTTTTTAACAATAAACCATAACGTTTATCTCTATATTTTCACTTCGACATAGACGCAAATATGTGCTTCCACTTCTAAATCTGCACTTACTAGCTGCGATTTCTTGCTTTTGTCAGTGTCGTTGTACATTATCCATTGACTGTCAGATTTGACATATGCGATATAGTGTCCCATTGAATTAACTTTTCTGGGACCTTCGTATCCAATAACGCCAGCGATTCTATAATTCTGTGCGTGAGAAGGTTGAATTTGATCAGGGAAATCACGTAACGCTGTTTTATCGGACTTTCCAGTATCTATTTCACACACTATATGTGGGCCGTAAGTTATCCTGACATCAGGAATTTTTCCACAGCACAATTTCGGAGTGCTTCTACTTTGATCGATGGCCTGCGCCAGGTGACCAATTCCGTTTTCACATATAACATTATAATTAGTGGTTTGCACGGGATATTTTCTTGATTTTTTTACTCCGCAGATTGAACATTCGGCATTCTCCACACAGCTCGGGTCATCTTCGAGTAAATAAGTAGCCAAGTTATAAAGCGTTGAATTCCCATTTATTTTTATCACGCCGTTGCGTCTTACTTCCGGTTTGAGCTGTGACAAGTTCCGTAGTACGTTTGCACGCTGACGATATAATTTAGCACATACTCCATCTGATAATAAGGTGTTCACGCATGCAAATATATTGGACTGCATCTTTTTGATTGCTTCACGGTAAATGTCGCTGATCGATGCTGCCATGCCGAGGATCTGACATAAGCTATCGTAACCGCAGGTGTTAGATATAATAAAAGTGTTCGATCCGTCTCTTATGAATGGACAAAGGTTGGCATTCACAATAAGTGGCAACCTCGTATATTTTGCATCAGATGATATAAAATCAGGACACGGGTCAGTGTATCGAAAATATGTATTCGGCATTTTCTTTTTGCTCATATCCGAGTATTTTTCATTTTTCAAATCTGGTCGATTATTTTGGTGTCTTATCGATTTTTTTGCAGTGACTTTTTCGTCCGTGGTAGTTCGGTCAGCAGCATCCGGAATGTTATGAAAACTAGTTTCAGTATACTTAAATTTTTTGTTCGGTCTATCATTTTCTTTCTCCAATTTTGTTCCTCTTTCAGTTCGGCGACTATCTCAATTTGCGTATTGTCAGTCTTTCCATCAATTATTGCCCGCTCAGCAACATCCGGAACCTCCGAAACTTCGTTCGAATAACAGTTGGTATTTTCGAGCATATATTGTGCTTGTCCGGACTCGTTGCACGTCAGATCCATCATAATCTGTTTGATATGCGTAGACCGTTCAGAATCATCGTGTGCACAGTCCCTATCGACAGTCAGTTCATTTAAATCGCTCTGGTGATACCGACCTGCCATTGCTAGTTTTAATTTACCGGGAAAAGAAGCAATGTGTCTTGCTACAAATTTATCGATCCGCATTGGCAGACCGACGTTTTTGAATAAACGATTCTTAAGATCGTTGAATTCAGATTCAACGGCTGCAGATGTTGCATTGACGGATCCATAATTGTATACACTACGCATTACTTCACTGAATAAAGGAAAGTATGGAAGCAAAGATTTTAATTTGTTGGCAAATGCATGACAATAAAAACCGTTCACGTCGTCAAGATCCGTGGTTTCATTATTAATTGTCAAAAGGCATTCGCTGTATAATTTGTCGGCCCATTTCCAAATATCAGTTCCTGATAAGTCACTGTTGTCCATAGGTTTTTCGTCAAGTCCTTCGGCTTCCTCGATTTCCAGTATTTCGGCTGAGTATTTACCGTCAGTGGCTCTGATGCATGCTGTTAGCGTGGACCTTGCTCTTTCCGCTGGACTATCATGCCCTTTGTTTTCGCTGAGCGCAAGTGTAAATATTGCCTTGGCAACGTTTTCCAAATCTGCGAGGGTTTCCTGCTTTCGCAGTACGGCCATAGAACGCAAATACATCTGCCTAACCCTAGCTGGTTTTCCTGCGAAACATTTCCACCGAGCCACCATATTTATAAAGTGGCAAATGTCGAGCCGTAAGAGGCAAGGAGAAGGTACATCGTTAGTTTTTCCTGTCAGCAGCGCGTAACTAAAACATAAGTAGGCCTTCAGACTTGGCCTTTGAGCAAACACTCGGCTAACAGCTCCTAAAAGAGCCTTATCAAAATCGGTGATCACCTCTTTAGGGATGGGGAAAGAGGCTTTTTGCATTGCTCCGACACGTAGAAATTCATTTAGCCAATGACTTATTGCATTGGTGTTTTGAATAGCGGACACCATCTGAAAAATGGGTACTGTTTTATCTCCGACTTGACCAACTGCTTGATACAAGTAAACGTGAGGACATAATTCCCCATTTGGTAACAAAACCTTCTTCATCACCGATCCTGTGGCGTCTATGTATAAAGTCATAGAATACTGTTCAAAAATGGCAAGCTGCTCCTTTGTCCAATAGTGCACATATATAGGATCTAACCCAATTGAATGAATCGCTCCCTCATATTTTATATCGTATTTCATAGCTTGTAAATTACTGTATAAATCTTTCGTTGGAAGACCAAGCTCTCTGTCATTATATTCCAACTTTGCCCTTCGTAGTACGTCACTGCTATAAAAATGGGGAGGTTCGTCGTCACCAATTTTCATTAGCTCATCAGCTTTTTTTCGTCGCCATATGCAAGGTAGCATATTCTTATCCACTAATTCTTTAGCCACAGTTTCTCTTACCTGACCTTTCAAATGGCGCTTCTTCTTGTGCTGTGCATCAGGATCGAAATCGGTAATCGTGCATTCCATTATTATTTTTTCTCCTTCCTTCGGATCATTGACAATTTTTCCGAAAAATGAACATTGACATTCCGGGCAATTACCAACAACTGTGGCAAAAAATCCGCTTCGAGAAATTTTTACAGATTTAAAAGCTAAAGGACACGGAAGTCTAGTCTTACGGAAGATCGCTTCAAAAAGTACATTAGTCCATGCGCTTCGTTTTAACTTGAATTCGCTTCGCTGGGCTCGACCTTTTAATCGATAGTGGACTTCTTCTGGTTGCATTTTGTCCCATACATCCGTAATATCGATATGGAATTCGGTAACAAAACCGAAATAGGGCAAATAGTATTCCTTGTTATTCGGATTATTCACGGAATCAATGCTACTATCAGCAAAGGAAACGTTTACCGGCATTTCTATATCACGCTCTTGTAATAAATCAGAATAAACACTGTAGCGATTCATTTTAATTATCGTATAAATATATTTTGGATTAAGCCGATATTTCGATTCCATGACTGATGATATTTTTGTAAATATTTCAGAACTTGGTGGTACAACGCGTCCATCGGATTCTATCACGTTATGGAACTCTGGTAATCTTAAAAGATGTTTGAGGTTGGAGATACTCGGCTTATCAGTCATGGCTTTTTATGAAGTTTTAAAGATTTCGGTCTCTATTGTGTGCGAATAGCTATCCTGAAATAACGATAACTCGCCGCACGATGGCTAACTTAATAACAAATATACGAAACTTCTCAGAGGTGCGCTATATTGACAAAAATCGTATTATAAGCAGAATAATCAAATAAAAACAGTGCAAACTAGCCCTCAGATAAAGATATGTTCGAATTTCCAAATAGAAATTTTAAATAACGCAATAGATGTAAAACATTAATGAAAGGACAAATGAAAATTATACAGAATATAGGGTACCAAACTATGGTATAAGAAACGCTTCCAGCTGAACCTAGATGTATACAAAGTTGCAAGCCTAGGCTGACGCATATAACCAAGTCGCTCCGCTACAGCTTGTGGCTACCATACCATGTACGCCTAGTGTGTTTGATTGTGAACCCCTCAGAGGCCAAGCGCGTCGCGTTAAATTGGACAAGCGTCTGCTGTCGCCGAGTCTGCTCGATCGCCGGCTACAATCTGCTTCAGCCCGAGCCCCGTGATCGCTAAGTCGTCTGCTACCGCGGTCTGCTCGCCGCGTTCAACCGTTTGACAGCTCTGAATTCGTTGTTGCTTTCGATCTGTTTCGATCGGCGATGCAATGATTGCAACGATTACTATTTATTTACAGTGCCGAGCGATGCAATTTTAAGGAACAATACGAGTTGTTTCTTCTTCTGGGGCATGAGCAATGCTCAATACGAGTTATTTCTTTTTCTGGGATATCAGGAATAATATGAAAAATATTGCGCACCATCGCAGTAGTAACCTCGAAGAATTTTACGGTAAAATGTGCGATACATTACATGCGATTTCATCTCATGTGACACCGACACTTTTTCGTGGATTATTGACATATCGCAGGTGAACGCCAGGAGTTTAGATGAATCAAACGGAAGCGATGCGAAACATACGGGCCGACGAATGTAAATAAAGATTCCGAGTATGTGTTAACCGGTTGTCCACGTGTCATACGCGGGATATTTACGCACGACACCCAGAGCAGTGATTTTGAGGCACAATATAAGGCGTTCTCTCTTCTAGAATATCGACAACACTGTGAAAAATACAAAACACTATTGGAGGAGATACTATGGGAAAATTGACGGTAAGTTCTTTGATGCATTATTCTACTCAACGTGTGAGAACAAAATTCTTTGTGGATTATTGATATGTTGCAGACGAGAGTCAGAAGCTCAGATAATTCGAAGCAGAGCGGTGCGAACCATACGAGCTGACCACTGAAAATAAAGATTCCGGGTATGTGTTGTGGGATTTTATTCACAAATTCATGATAATAACACTTCAACGACAGGGAGTTGCTCGAATAATAATACATCAAAATGGTTGGAACATTATTATAATTCATACTCGTATGTAATATTCATAGAATTGTTTGTATTAAATTTATATACAAATGTCGATTCAGGATAAATCTTAGTCTATAGAATTGCATACTTGATAGAAACAGAAGGAACATGTAAGTGGAGAATGAAGCTTAGAAATGTTGAATCTGATTGAAGGTGCAAAATAATGTGTGTTACTTGTATTGATTCTGAGCAAAAACGAAGCATAAATTACATTTGATAAGACAGAATTTGATGAAGACAGAGAAAAACCAAAATAGATACTGACAATGAGTTACGAATGTAGGATATACAAGATGATCTGCAAATAAAAACTTTAGTATTCTTCGAAAAATAAATATTCATCATTTACTCCTACTGATTTACGATGAAAAAAAAAACTACCAGTATTCTGTGAACAGAAGATAAATCTCTACGAGGTGACTTTACTTGAGTTGAATCTACAAACAATCTATACAATGAAAAAAAGAAATGATTCTTCTCGAGTAAAATCTACGAATAAACTATAAAACAAATATCAAGATGACTTTTTTGGAATTGAATATACAAATAAACTATGAAATAGAGGAACAAATCGATTTTTCTCGAGTAGAATCTACAAACTATAAAATAAATAAAAAAGTAAAGTTAATTGCACCGAATTTACAAATAAAATATGACATAAAATAACAAATTGATTTTTCTCGAGTAAAATCTACAAACAGACTATAAAACAAATAAAAAAGTAAAGTTAATTGCACCGAATTTTACAAATAAAATATGACATAAAATAACAAATTGATTTTTCTCGAGTAAAATCTACAAACAGACTATAAAATAAATAAAAAAGTAAAGTTAATTGCACCGAATTTTACAAATAAAATATGACAAAATAACAAATTGATTTTTCTCGAGTAAAATCTACAAACAGACTATAAAACAAATAAAAAAGTAAAGTTAATTGCACCGAATTTTACAAATAAAATATGACATAAAATAACAAATTGATTTTTCTCGAGTAAAATGTACAAACAGACTATAAAATAAATAAAAAAGTAAAGTTAATTGCACCGAATTTTACAAATAAAATATGAAATAAAATAACAAATTGATTTTTCTCGAGTAAAATCTACAAACGAACTATAAAATGAATAAAAAAGTGAATTCTGTCAAGTCATTACGTTATTATTAATACAAAACTATAAACTGATGGGATAGTTTTTCCCAGGAGACAAAGATGGCTATGTGGATAAGGAATACTAAAGTAAATTGAAATACGAAGCTATTTGTTACGACTGATTGACTAAATAAGAGAATAAATGAAAAATTAAGCTAAGAGCAAATCACGGCCAAGTTCTTTACAAATACTAATGAAGGAAATGTTGTTTCGTGTGGGGAAAAGATGGGTACCCTAACATTACGAAAACCCTGAAATTATTACAAATATGCCCAATGATCTCTACACCCATAACGCGAAAATTTGAAAACTTTAAGAAAACATAGCAGACAAAAGCATAGCAGATTTCTATTACGCGATTGCAATCAAACAAACAAATCCCTGAATCCCCTGAAACGTACGCAACAATCTCTATCCCTGAATGACAACGAGCCTTGAATTTATATGACGATGCCCAACAATTTCTATTTTGCTATCATGAGATGGATTGCCCGGAGAAAAAAACTTCTGGAAAATACGATGCTTACCTTTTCTACGAATAATATGAACCGAGATATGAATTGAAAGCTAGGAGGTAGTTACAAAATTTGAAAAAAAGACAAATAACTATACCCATGATAATTGATTGGAATAGGTTAATCAGAAAGCAGTGAAAAATAGACTCAAGAAACTGAAAACGAATATGGATCTTATACTATGAAATGTTACACTACAGAAGAAAAAAACACTTTGGATAAATATTTGATCAAAATGCCAATTAATTTCGATTGTCAGAGGCAACAGCACAGTGCGAGAGGTAGAGAGTACTCAGCTCATATTGATCAATGCCCCACAGAAGTACTCAAAAACGAGGCGGTAGAATTTAGGCGATTATGTCCTCATTCAATAGTTTATCCACCAACCATCATTATCGAGTACGCTGTTCATTCGACGGTGCATCGAACCAACAATCGCCTCAAAGTACTCTGGCCTGGCGCGAAGGTTTTCCCACTTCGCTTCGACTCGGAGAGCCAGGCCTTCCTCCCTTTCCCTGACGACAGGCCTCCAGCCCCGGACCATTTCAGACCAACAGTTCTCTATTGGATTGAGATCCGGGGATTTGGCTGGCCAGTCGAACCGCTGCAGTTCTGGGTGCTCTCCGTACCAGTTCTGCACGCTTCTGGCTCTGTGCACTGCACTATTATCCTCAACAACACGAATAATTGGCATGTCTTCTGCTGGGTATAGGGCTCTGACGGAGGGAAGCAATGAATTTTCCAGAATATCTATGTAATGCTCGGCATTCATATTCCGCGTTACCCTTACTAATTCCCCTGGACCAGCGGCCGAAATCCACCCCCAATACGCTGCAGTTACGCGTCCGCTGTGCTGACCTGCTATGACGTTTACCGGATTGTAGCGTTCCCCATCTTCCCTCCACACGTTCAACCGGCCATCTTTGTCCGAAGAAAACACTTTCTCATCAGTGAAGACCACCGTACTCCACTCTTCCTCGGTGATCCCCAGTCCCTGCAAAGCAAAACTTATTCTATCCTCCCGGTGAGTGATGGTCAAGTCCGTCTTCTGGGCCGCTCTCCTGCACTTCAGTCCTGCTTCCTTCAGTCGGGCTCGTACGATCCAGGGGCTGGCAGCGACTCCCACGGTGGGACCGATACCTGTGGCTGCCTGAAAAGGATCAGCCCTAGCGTGCGCGACTATGATCTGATGAAAAAATAATTGATTAAAGAAATCAATGGATTCAAAATCAAGAAAAGAAATTAATAAGACTAATTGAAAAAACGGACCTGATCCTCGAGAGGTGTCGTTTGGCGGGCAGCTCCATTATCTCTTCGGTGGTCCTGGAGTCCCTCGATGCCACCTTCTCTATATTTCTGGATCCACCGCTTCGCGGTGGATCTGCTGATTCCGACTTCAGCTACAAAGATGAGATAGTCACAGAAATCGATTAAATTGATTGATCTGGAAAAAAAGCTTTGTCTACTCTTCATGAATTATTTCACCTGTGATCGCCGGAATCGATACACCGGACTCCCAGAGTCCTATCACCCGTCCGCACTTCGTCTGATCCATTTTTTTTATGGATACTTGGACTTGAAACGCTTTTTTTAGAGTATTTTTTATCAGTAACGACAAAAATAGCTCAAGTATAGCTTTAACACGATAAGTGAGTGATGTTATTTCGTATTTCAATTGTTTTTCCGATGCGCGGGCACTCGATTCCCGCGCGTTGTCATTTGTTTTCAAATCCATCGCTGTTATTGGTGGATCACGCGCAGCTTTTGCATTCAACTAACTAATAACGAATCTTTGAATTTTGATAAATGACCAAATTTGAAGTTTTGCTTCCCTTTGAAAAGAAATACAACAATTAAGCAGATATTAGTCAGGCCAGTTTGAATTACTGAATAGTACTTCGTATTTTCAAGTAATGCTATTGAGGTAATGTTCTTGCTTGTGTTTTGCCAATCTGGCCTCACTTTATAGTTGAATCGAGAATGCGTAGTCTACGCTGACAGGGGTAAGATCGTTTGTAGAATCAGTAGGAGTAAATGATGAATATTTATTTTCCGAAGAATACTAAAGTTTTTATTTGCAGATCATCTTGTATATCCTACATTCGTAACTCATTGTCAGTATCTATTTTGATTTTTCTCTGTCTTCATCAAATTCTGTCTTATCAAATGTAATTTATGCTTCGTTTTTGCTCAGAATCAATACAAGTAACACACATTATTTTGCACCTTCAATCAGATTCAACATTTCTAAGCTTCATTCTCCACTTACATGTTCCTTCTGTTTCTATCAAGTATGCAATTCTATAGACTAAGATTTATCCTGAATCGACATTTGTATATAAATTTAATACAAACAATTCTATGAATATTACATGCGAGTATGAATTATAATAATGTTCCAACCATTTCGATGTTTTATTATTCGAGCAACTCCCTGTCGTTGAAGTGTTATTATCATGAATTTGTGAATAAAATCCCACAACACATACCCGGAATCTTTATTTTCAGTGGTCAGCTCGTATGATTCGCACCGCTCTCCTTCGAATTATCTGAGCTTCTGACTCTTGTCTGCAACATATCAATAATCCACAAAGAATTTTGTTCTCACACGTTGAGTAGAATAATGCATCAAAGAACTTACCGTCAATTTTCCCATAGTATCTCCTCCAATAGTGTTTTGTATTTTTCACAGTGTTGTCGATATTCTAGAAGAGAGAACGCCTTATATTGTGCCTCAAAATCACTGCTCTGGGTGTCGTGCGTAAATATCCCGCGTATGACACGTGGACAACCGGTTAACACGTACTCGGAATCTCTTTTTACATTCGTCGGCCCGTATGTTTCGCATCGCTTCCGTTTGATTCATCTAAACTCCTGGCATTCACCTGCGATATGTCAATAATCGACGAAAAAGTTTCGGTGTCACATGAGATGAAATCGCATGTAATGTATCGCACATTTTACCGTAAAATTCTTCGAGGTTACTACTGCGATGGTGCGCAATATTTTTCATATTATTCCTGATATCCCAGAAAAAGAAATAACTCGTATTGAGCATTGCTCATGCCCCAGAAGAAGAAACAACTCGTATTGTTCCTTAAAATTGCATCGCTCGGCACTGTAAATAAATAGTAATCGTTGCAATCATTGCATCGCCGATCGAAACAGATCGAAAGCAACAACGAATTCAGAGCTGTCAAACGGTTGAACGCGGCGAGCAGACCGCGGTAGCAGACGGCTCAGCCATCACGGCGAGCCTGCAATGTGGCTAGTCGCTGGCGACCGAAACTGCTCCGAGTCAGCCCAAATCGCGTGGCCGCTGAGGGGTCCACAATCAAACACACTAGGCGTACATGACGAGGTCGCAATGCTCCATTCAGCCTCTACTGCAGTCCCGCATACGTGATAGAGTAGTGGGGATAGTTCCTTGCGCATGCTTGAATATGCACTAGTACGAAACTATGGTATAAGAAACGCTTCCAGCTCTATTTCGGAAACTGCGATACTTAGAACAAAACTTCATGGTCGAAAATTGATGCTCTCAACGAGCACAACTCGGCACAAGTCTACGATTTAAACTTTTCATTTTTTTTCCAGTTTTCGAAATTTTGACTTTGCCCTATTTCGGAAACTGCGATACTCAGAACAAAACTTCATGGTCGAAAATTGATGCTCTCAACGAGCACAACTCGGCACGAGTCTACGATTTAAACTTTTCAATTTTTTTCCAATTTTCGAAATTTTGACTTTGCCCTATTTCGGAAACTGCGATACTCAGAACAAAACTTCATGGTCGAAAATTGATGCTCTCAACGAGCACAACTCAGCACGAGTCTACGATTTAAACTTTTCAATTTTTTTCCAATTTTCGAAATTTTGACTTTGCCCTATTTCGGAAACTGCGATACTCAGAACAAAACTTCATGGTCGAAAATTGATGCTCTCAACGAGCACAACTCGGCACAAGTCTACGATTTAAACTTTTCATTTTTTTTCCAGTTTTCGAAATTTTGACTTTGCCCTATTTCGGAAACTGCGATACTCAGAACAAAACTTCATGAGTGAAAATTGATGCTTTCGACGAGCATCACAAGTTAGTCATCTAAGCTACCATGGTTTTGAGAAATTTTTTGTTTATCCAGGATGATTTTTGAAAATTTCGATTTGTGCAAGAACCGTTGCAGTTTTTGCAAATACGCCAGCGGCACAACAATTAGTGCATCTTTTACTGTCCAGCACAATCATTTTTTTTAAACAATTCCAAAATGGCGGAGCTACTCGAAAAAACCTTTTTTGGCTCTACTTTCGTCATTTTTTGTCATTTTGGCGTGGGCTTTTCGGCACAGTGCAGCACAAGTGTAGCACAATCTGGCACAATCAACATTTTTAAACATTTTAAAAATGGCGAAGCTAAGTTCACGGACATGGGTCAACTTCAATCTCGCCGGGCGTACATGTAACTTCGCACCGTGCATAGGAATACTGGAGAAGACTGGAATGAACATACAAGAAACCAAGTTACCAATTGGCAGAATGTGAAATTAGAAAAAAAAATCGATAGGAAATTTTTTGTTTCTAAATTGGAGTACGTGGTCCTTGGCGGGCTAATGTTATATTGCCATATAAGAATTCTGGATTCTTTCTTCCGAAAGAGCCCGCCAAGTCCCACTATCTCCAATTTTTTTTTTTTTTTCATTGATTTTTTTTCTAATTTCACATTCTGCCAATTGGTAACTTGGTTTGTTGTATGTTCATTCCAGTCTTCTCTAGTACTCCTATGCACGGTGCGAAGTCGCATTCACTTAGCACAATAATTGATTCGGATCCTTTTTTCCTCATTATTAATGAATTTTTCAAATATCTAATGTACTTGGCGAAGTTTTATGCACCGTAGGTGCCTTTTGGGGAGATACAATTTAATTTACTCATTTCTCATTTTAATTCTAGCGTATCCCAGAACAATTCGATCACGGTTTGACCCTGATTAATTTTAAATTGTCTGAAATTGGCAGAAGATATCAGCTATTGTACAAATGTCAATTCCTTTTTCCATGCGACCGACTGAGTCATGCATATCCAGACATGCTTATAAATGCAACTGTGTGAAAAGTCTTTGAAAAATTCTGAATGATTCCATTCAGTTTGGGTTCATCATTTCAAGATCAGTCCCATCATGGAACGATTTCATTGATATATCTTCAAGCGGTTTGAAGGTACTATTCTTTTACCACCGTTTTGTCGTATCTACAAAGAAGTGGAAAATAGTTTAGTATAAAAATTGTTCACATTCAGTGAAATTGATTCTAACGTGTTTTTCATTTTCTTAGCTCCCTCACATAGAACTTGCCACATTTTACTACATGACATGAATTTTTTGACTAATCTTCTACAGCAACGATAACGTAGGTTTGCTGGTGTGTGATGTACACATCGTTACGAAGATCGTGTACGGTCGTGTAACGGATTGAAAAGATGAAATAAATATCAAGTGAAGTAATAGTTAACAATTAAGTGAAATAAAACAAAGCAAAGTGAACTCAAGGGAAAGAGGAGAAAGTCGAATACAATTGAATGAAATAAAGCTAACAATAAGTGAAATGAAATCGAATATAATAGAATCAAAAAAAATACCATGCAATTAAAAAAATAAAATAAAATAACATAATTCCTTTCATGAAATGAAGTATGAAAATTATATTGCTGTATTTGTGTACCTTTCACTGAACAGTTATTCAAAGAATATAAACCGATATTACAAACGAATTCAATGATTTCCTACAAACCGTATTACCTCATCCAAATCCATGCCTCAACGAAAATTCAGCGTGGCATTACGTCAGCACTATTCAGGTAACCCCCCAAAAATAAGGGTGGAGCAGCATACTCACCCCTCATAAAAATAAAAAAAAATCGTAAATGCAAGGAATCGTTTGCGTTGATTGTATTTTCTGCCTTGTTACAGAAAACATACTTACGACCAATCAAGCGGTCTAGGTACCCTTCCTGTGATTAGGCAGGGAATGCAATTGACGCAAACGATCCATTGCAGTTACGAACTATTTTTTATCGTCATGAGATGAGCATCAATTGTCTGAATAATTCCAGCATGATTCTAGAATAATGCCACCATGAATCGGCATTTTATGTGAATTTAATGCGCGTATAATGCTGGAATTGAACGGCACTCAATGCCCGTTTAATGCTGGTGATTCTAACCTTCAAGTGAACCATTAGGCTCGTTTCACGATTAAGCACCATAGTCGTCGGATGATAGCTATATGTCATCTGGAAACCTTTTCACATAAATGGTATAAAAGGGAAGCCGCGGCCGCATCATATTCCTGTCAGAGCTAGCTCCTGTCAAGTAGGAAAAAGGTTATAGTTTCCGTCCGCCTAGCAGGTGGCGTCAGGGTAGCCGGTACACTACGGTACACGTCTCATTTCTTACTGAGTTCGCCACCGCACAGCGACTCCTTTTCATTGGGCCCCATAAAAATGGCGCTCTCATGGCTACCGTTCGAAAATTTTTCTTACCGCGTCAAACCATAATTAATACTGCAATATTCTCCAACAACATACAAAAAGTTATGAAATCCCCTCAAAAGGCACCTACGGTGCAAAAAACTTCGCCAAGTACAATCAATGTTTGAAACATTCATTAATAATAAGAAAAATGAATCTAAATCAATCATTGTGCCAAGCACGCCCGGCCAGATTGAAGTTGACCCTCCTAGCGGCCACGCGATTTGGGCTGACTCGAAGCAGTTTCGGTCGCCGGCGACGAGCCACTTTGCAGGCTCGCCATGATGGCTGAGTCGTCTGCTACCGTGGTCTGCTCGCTGCGTTCAACCGTTTGACAGCGCTGAATTCGTTGATGCTTTCGATCGGCGATGCAATGACTGCAACGATTACTTTTTTTTTACAGTACCGAGAGAAGTAATTTCGAGTAACAATACGAGTTGTTTTTTTTCCTGGGACATGAGCAGTGCTCAATACGAGTTATCTCTTTACTGGGATATTAGGAATAATATGAGAAAAATATTGGGCACCATCAGAGAAGTAACCTCGAAAAATTTCACGCTGAAATGTTCGATGCATTTCATGTGATTTTTATCACATGCAAAAACGAAACTTTTTTCGTGGATTACATATTGACATATTGCAAGTAAATGCCAGGAGTTTAGATAAATCAAACGAAAGCGATGCTAAACATACGGGCCGACGCGACGAAGGAAATTTTATCGAGGTTATTTCTCCGATGATGCCTAATATTTTTTCCGTATCATTCTTAATGTCCTGGAAAAAGAGATAACTCATATTGAGCATTGTTCATATCCCAGGGGCAAAAAACAGCTCAAATTGTTCCTCGAAATTACTGCTCTCGGTACTGGAAATAAAAAATAATCGTTGCAGTCATTGCATCGCCGATCGAAAGCTGCAACGAATACAGAGCTGTCAAACAGTTGATCGCAGCGAGCAGACCACGGCAGCAGATCACGGCAGCAGACGACTTAGCGATCACGAGAAGCGGGTTATGGAGTTAGGTAGGCAAAGAGGCTCGTTACCGGCGATCGCGGCGACAGCAGAAGCTTGTCCAATTTGACTCGACGCGCGTGGCCGCTGGAGGGTCAACTTCAATCTCGCCGGGCGTACTTGGCGCGAGACTCTGCCGAGTCTCTTGATAAAATTTATTGGAACACGCGATGTCTCGATGTAATTAATTTTTATTTTACTAGGGGCTTCGCCCCCGCGCGCTTCGCGCTCGCTCTGTCAGTATATGGCCTAACTTATTCTAACTACTAATAATTCTTACCCCTGCGTTTGGTGGCTTTACCAATGATATGTCTCCACTTTCTGTCAATTCACGTTTTCTGTCTTCCTATACCATGAAGCGCATGACTTCGACATTGGAAACTATGAAGCGGATAACCCATACGTTATATAATCCATAAATTGAATGATCTCAACGCCTTAGTGTAGAACCTTGCTATCTTAAAAATTTGATGTTCTATAGTCTGTAGTCTGTGTTGAAGATTTAAGACGTGCAATGTTTTGTATGTGAGAATTTGACATCGCATAGTTTTCCACTAAGGCATCGGCCTGTTTTTCGTATACCACTACGTGGATGACCTGGACGTTCATATGACTACGAATCAGAGCTCTTTTGCATTCAGAACTACGGAATGGAAGACTGTCGTCATGAATGACAGAGTGGAAGATCTGCACGCTGAGAACTTTATAGCGTAGGACTTGATACATCACCTTTCTGTTAGATTATTATCATACTTTGTGCTGCATTAGAAAACGTATTTGGAAAACATATACCTGCAATCAAATTCAAAAACTTGTTTAACCACTATAAATACTTGTATTTTTTATTCCTTTCGTTTTTATTTTAGTCTATTTTCATAATATTTTATAATATTTTTCCTAACATATTGTTATCAAATTATTCTCTTTACTCGTGACTGCAAAAGCCAACAGACCACTGAAATTTATGTATGTAAAATGTATATGTATTGCATTCATGGATTCATGGATTTATATTGCGTCTCTTCTGAGGTGCACGTATACTATGATATTAATATTACTGGTTATTCACTATACGAAGACAGTTATATTTTTTAATTCCTCTTGTCCGATCTCCCGGCACCGAGCTGCCAGTTCTCTTTTTGTTGCTTTTGTAGCTTGCATCCATCATTTGCGCGCATGAAATTACAACATTTAGATTTCATGATTAATCATTATAAAATAATGAATGATAATGCACCAATATATTACGCTGGTTATATTTGAAGTAATATACGATACCTAAAATGCTGCTATCAGGCCCCATCTTCTCCACCGGCTCTATTTTCTCCGTATATCTGATCTGTAATTGTAATAATCGTAATATAATCTTATTTTGTTTCAGTACCGATTGCAATAGTTCTTGGTGGATTACTCACTTTCATGATGTTTTTCAAATGGCATATCTTTTACACCGAGTCCATGATGTTTTGTAAATAGCTCTTTTTACGTCGAGTTCAGTCGAATTATTTCTTTGAAACCTCCCGCAGAGGTAGTCCTATAAATATTTTCCAACGTACATCTTCTTTGTTTCATATTTTTCTATGTCTTGTTTGTCTCATTCACTCCAAGTCTTCTACGTCTAGGTGGTCTGGATCATAGTTTTCAGTTCGTACCTGCGTTTAAAGCAGCCGCTGACAATGAGTCATGATCAATTACTACACCTGATGTGAACTTAATTAGCCCTTGCGGTATATCAATTTCTTTTATTTGTATGGCACTGAAAGTTATATTTGAGAGTTATATTCGATGCCGAATCATGGTCTGATGTTAATAAACCCTGGAGGTATATCAAGTTCATCAACTTGCGTGGCGTTGAAAGCAGCCGCTGAGTTATATTTAATGCTAAGTTATGGTCTGATCTTGATAAACCCTGACGGTATATCAAGTTCGTCAACCTGCGTGTCGCTGAAAGCAGCCGCTGAAAGCAGCCGCTGATTTATGGTCATTGTCTACGTATGATGTGAACTCAATTAGCTCTAGCGGTATATCAATTTATTTAATTTACATGGCGCTGGAATTTCACTCATATTGACTGAAGTTGTACGTATCGTTGAAAATAACTGCTTATTCATGGACAGTACGTTCAACTGCCCACTATTTCATAATTCATGTATAATTTCTTTGTTTACAATATTGTTTATCTTTTCATCATTTTTCAATTGTATTTTTATACCTTTCATCGAACTACACCGTGACAGTGCAACGTAGAGTTGCCCGTGTCCAAAAATTGGTCTATCTATATACACTCCGACGAAGTCAAAACTTTGTCCTTGTGCTTTGTTGTTATGTCATAGCAAATGCTAAACGTACTGGGAATTGCCTTTTGTGGAGCACGAATGGCATGTCCGTATCACCTCGCCTATCTGATTTTATACGCGGTATTTCTACAACTTGACCTTTTTTCTCACCAGTTAATAGTTCAGCAACAAGTATTCTTGAATGTAGTACGCGAACGATTAGCCTTGTACCGTTACATATTCCATCGGAGATAGACAAATTTCGCAATGACATCACAATTGCGCCAACTTTTAATTGTGACTTGTGCGGTGGTAACCCCGAAGGCGTCAATCCATTTAAATATTCCGTTGGATATCTTAAAGTCGCTTCTTCCTCAAGAGTTGCATCTGCAGCATCTACACCTTGTAGAGTTGCCTTATCAATACTGCGTGACTCGATTAAATCACCTTCCATTCTGTTTAGAATTTCTGTATTTATCTAGTTAACTTCTACATTTTGCGGTGCCAAAATTGCCCTCTTCGTCAATTCGTCGACTTTTATATTTTTCGGATATAATTCCTCGATGAGATCTTGGCTTTGTATTTCCTCTTCTGGCTTAAAAACTTGAATTTTACCGTTTCCTACCTGCAGAAGCCAGTTTGAGAATAATAGTGCATCGTCTTGCGCTCTCATTATTTTTTTCAAACTGAATTTGGTGAATGAATTCCACAGTTTCGAATATTTTCTCGTTTCTTCCATTATCTGCTTTTTACCTGCTCGTTTTACAATTGGCAACACTTGTCTAAAGACACCGCCAAGTATTACTGTTTTCCCACCAAATGGCAACGTACACCCCATGACGTCTTGTAAGGTTCTGTCAATTATTTCAAGTGCGCGTTTCGGTATCATTGAACACTCATCCCATAGGAATACATCAGTTGCGCTTAATTTCTTCTTGATCGACGAATTTGTGAAAATGTTTCCTTCTTCAGGTAGAGTTAGTGGTAAATTGAACATTTTATGCGCTGTTGTACCACCAGGAAGAAGAATAGCTGCTATACCTGTCCACGCAACACAAGCTACATTCTTTCCACTTGATTTGAGTGTGAAATATAATGCGTTGTATATGAAGGTTTTTCCTGTTCTTCATGGACCATCTATGAAAAAACACCTATTACTTCGGCTTCTGTTCGAATTACTTTCTTCCGTAATTGCATTCATTATGTGGTTGAACACTATTTGCTGATCCTCGTTGAATTTTTGAGTGAGATTATGAGCCTGCTCAGCTAATAGCATAGTGTCTTCTGCATTATGATAGGAACAGTCTTCATTATTGATAATTTCCGGTGCTGGTATACCAAAATCTTCACACGTTCTACCTTCAGCACGAAGTAGTTGATCTATATGAAATGGAGCTCTATTTTCATGCATGTCATGAGAGTCTTCTGAAAGGACGTTTTTGTATTTATTTCAAATGTCTATCGCGTTTGACGGCATTTCGCCGATCAGATACTACAATAATTGTAAGAAATGTCGTAAACGTTTGGGCATGAGTAGTAAAACAGTGTCACGTCCGGAGAGTGACTTGATATACGTTGTCAATAGGAGGAGTTTCAAGGGTGTATGTTTATAGATGTCACGACTAAAATCGCGTTTGTTATTAATATTTCTACTATTATAGTTCTAGGTACCAGTGGTTATTTATCTGATGACGGTGTCGATAGGCGATACAGGATAGCAGTTTGTGTAAGTGGTGAGGTTTATATAAGTTTGTTTATGGCAATTACGAGCGGTCTTGAGGCGTAGCGGGTGTGACTCCTTGAAATGTGACTGAGCGAAACAGGGTATATCGTGTATGGGTGATGGTTTGGATGGAGGTGATGCGGGGTACACCTGGTGAATAGGTGTCGGGTTCCGAAGTAAGGTCAATGATTTCGGGGGATGCAGGGGAGGTGGACGTTACCTGATGACTTATGGGGTGATTGAGGAAATGCTGGTGTTTCGTTATAAGTGGAAGAAGTACTGGAGACAGGGTGTTGATAGGTAAAGGAGTGTCACCTGAGGAATGGGAACCTTGGGGTGTTGGCTGAGAACAGGAGCCGGTAGAGTCCCTCTGAGTTGGGTTTGCAGACTCGGAAAGCTTGGTTGTTCTATACGCTAATTTTATTAATTCGTCGACTTGATCAAGATCTCTCGCGATTGCGGCCTGTTTACGTTGCCGTACTTTGACTCCTCCACGATTACAGTATTTCTTGTTTCGTTCGGCTTTGGTCTGGAATATCTAGGAGTAATACATAGGTGGTGAGACTTCGCCTTGACCCGGCGAAGACGGGGAAATTGGGAAAAATGTGGAAGATTTCAATGTGATAGGTAAATGATTCGCAAGTAAGGAAGTGGAAAGAGAGCAATTCACGACCTCGCCAGTTTAGGCGAAGAGAGAGAGAGAGAGAGAGAGAGAATATTTCGCGACCTCGCTAGTGGAAGCGAGGAAAGAGGATACGAACTAGGAAAGTACGCGACCTCGCTAGTGTAAGCGAGGAGAAAGATGAATATGAGTTAAGGGACAAGGAGGAGATATGGATTAGGATTAATCAGGATCTTCCTAAATAATCTATATGGAGATAATGATATCGCACTGATAGTTGTGAAATGATTGAATAACTCTTACCTTGATTGAGTAATGTACGATGGGGAGAGATGAAGTCGAATATAAGATGATGGTAGGTGAATGTCACTTTTATACTGATTTTATTAATAACAGCTGATGAATAATGCGTTTCTACAAATAAAGATATAAATGATATAAACTTAGTTAACAAATTCAATATCCGAGTTAGAGGACGTTGTCCCGATATAGAGGTATTCGAAGTGTTGCACTGACAGTAGCCGAATAGAAATTCAATTGATGAATGAATGCTTGGGTCCTCGCGACCCAGCTTTTATATGCAGATAATCTAAACAAATCGGGTATCCGCGTTATTTGGTCGTAAGTCCAATGGAATATTCCATTGGATTGTTTTATAAATACATATCATGTTACATCAATTCTATGTTTTGACTTAGCTTATAATTATAGTTTGACTTGACTTATGATTATAGTTTGACTTGACTTATGATTATAGGTTGGTTCATTTTTATATTTAGATAGGTGACATGGATATCCGTGCAAGGAAACGAAGTTTTAATTTGCCTGGCTCCCAAAGATAAGGGGTATCTCTTAGGTTCTAGGTGACGGTATCCCTGGATCCGTCACAACAGCTTCATCAGATATTTTATATGCTTCGTCGTTTGTTTCCGTCAATCCCATAGTCACTGCAGCATCCCTGAATGTATCATGGAGTTTACCATCAACGATCCTCAAGTCTTCAAAACATTTTGCGTTTTTCGCATGTCCAAGAATAAGTTTCAAATGAAATCTCTCTGAATCCCGTGGTAAAACATTATTGATTCTACTCACTACTTCACATGCAATTGTTCGTCTTTTCCATGATTTTGTTGTTTCATCAAAACTAAAGTGATCGGGGGTGTCCGGATATGTTAAATTCTTTGCCATTTCATCATTATTGTTCAACTCAAACCACGCTGTTAGATGAGTTCTCCATTTTTTAATATTCGAAACAGCTTCTACTTCGTTGCCTTCCTCGAAAGTAGCATACTGTTGTCCCGTCAAATGGACTTGTAAACGGGTCACAGCATGACTTCTTCCATGCATTGGTATCTCCAATATTCTCCAAGCTGCTTCCATTGGCGAAACATAACGCGTTTCAATATAATCCTGTATTTCGTCTATTACTTGTTTTTCATTTCTATCTATGCTTGTATTTTCTATCATGATTCGTGCACGATCTTGACCCTTGTGTATATACTTGTGTGTGTACTTCACTCCCATTATTGATGCGCAGTATTCCACATTTATGTGACAGTCATATTTCACAATTATGTATGGATTATATGGAACGACCATACTATTATCAACTCTGATTAGCCTTCCATTCACTCTATTTTTGCAGATATGCAATCCAAGTGAGTTATTTCTTCTCCGGTACTTGGGATAACCTCCACTGATCATGTCTGTTTCGTCCATGAATGTTTTCGAGAACTTTTTGCTGCACTCTTTCGTTTCTAAATTCCAACACGGAACTTTAGCAGTATGTGGACCATGTAGCATATGAGACATCACAGTGCTATAAAGTGATGGATATTTGTCTTTGTCCGTTATTTCGGCGCATACAAATCTATCTAATGCTGCAGGATTTGTAAGTTTATCCTGATTATTCAGGATGAAAAGAATGTGAGCATGCGGAAGCCCACGTTTCTGGAATGCTATGGTATACACGTATCCCTGAACTTTACCGAACACTGTACCACTTTCAATTTCCTTTATTAATCGCTGTAATTTAATGTTGAATATTCCGCATGTTATGTTCAGTATATCCATTGCATTAGTACCCGGAGGAAATTTTTCCAACGCTCTTTTTATCTCTTTCCACTTAGGATTACAAGTCATGGTAATAAATAAATCTGGTCGACCTACTTTTCTCGGTATCGCAATTGCATCTTGGTACTGTTGTTGCATGTTGCGCATACTGCCCTGAAATGTTGATGGTAGAATCATCAAATTACCAAGTCGATTGTCATCAGATGTGTTCGCCATGCTGTTTGCTATGTGATCTGTCATGCCCCTGTAACATTCTACCCGTAACTGCTTCTGATTATTCCTCATATAAAGTAATCGCTGTGATTCAATCGTTAAGTAGGCATGTATGACGTAATGTTGTGTCAATCTTCCACTTCGTTATAGTGGATTCATTGGTTCACATGGGCACAGTACTAAACGATACCCGTAATATTGTACTGGCGAAATAGTTTTGCATTTTTCAACATGTTTCGTATTATAACTTCATCCCAAATCACCACTTAGAAATAACAATGGGAAAGTCATCGGATCTACGTGATCTGATGACCTTGGCACGTAACCGATTGTATTATCTCGCTTCGGGACAACTTCAACTTCGATATTCTGCGGGACAGATCCATCCATCGACACAATAATTGCAGCGATTTCTCCACATGTCGGCGCGTTATATCTTCGTTTATCATCACCACCTAATGAAATGAATTTCAATACCACGTGTCGTTCTCCGTCCATGTAACGCTGGTGTAGTGTTTTGAAATTTGATGCATACGGATTAATGTTGTTAATAATTTTTTCAACTTTTTTTAATATATCATCTTTTCTTCCGTTATTTTTTCGTAATTCAAGCTGTGCTTGTTCGTCGTAAATATATATCCCCCTAAAAGGCACCTACGGTGCAAAAAACTTCGCCAAGTACACATACCTTAATCATAACTGACATAGTTAGACACTACGCGACGAGCTGTAGGTTGGCGTAAAATATCCCTAGTTTAGGCAGCAAACGGGGGCTTGAGTTTTCGCAAATATCTCGGGAACTGATTGAGATTTTCGAAATTTTAAAAAAGATTCGAAAAGAGGAGGAAATTTCCTCAAAAAAGTCTCGACTCCCGGAACTAGAGGACCATTATTTATAATCTTTCTAGAAGCGTGAAAATACGGTCGAAAACGGCTAGTCTGGCTCGTGGGCCGTTTCATTGCGTGACGCGCGCAAGCCAGACTAGCTGTTTTCGGCCGTATTTTCACGCTTTTAGGAAGATTATAAATAATGGTCCTCTAGTTCCGGGAGTCGAGACTTTTTAGAGGAAATTTCCTCCTCTTTTCGAATCTTTTTTAAAATTTCGAAAATCTCAATCAGTTCTCGAGATATTTGCGAAAAATCAAACCCCCGTTTGCTGCTTAGACTAGGGATATTTTACGCCAACCTACAGCTCATCGCGTAGTGTCTAAATACTTCAGTTATGATCTCGCCAAGTGTACATCAAATGTTTAAAAAATTCATTAATAATAAGAAAAAAAGGATCCAAATCAATTATTGTGCCAACTGCCCAGTACATGTAACTTTGCATCGTGTAAAAATATAGAATTGGAAAGTAAATCAATGAGAATCAATTCAAAGAATCAGAAACAAAATAAATAAATACAATAAATGAAATTTAAAAAAAAAAATCAAAAAAACAAATTGGAGTACGTGGTTCTTGGCGAGCTAATGTTATATCGCCATACAAAAATTCTGGATTTTTTTTCCGAAAAAGCCCGCCAAGTCCCACTACCTCCAATTTGTTTTTTTGATTTTTTTTTTTAAATTTCATTTATTGTATTTATTTATTTTGTTTCTGATTCTTTGAATTGATTCTCATTGATTTACTTTCCAATTCTATATTTTTACACGATGCAAAGTTACATGTACTGGGCAGTTGGCACAATAATTGATTTGGATCCTTTTTTTCTTATTATTAATGAATTTTTTAAACATTTGATGTACTTGGCGAAGTTTTTTGCACCGTAGGTGCCTTTTAAGGGGATCTCATAACTTTTTGTACGTTGTTGGAGAATATTGCAGTATTAATTATGGTTTCTTTCGTGTACTATTGTTGTAAGATGTTTGACGGTATACTACTCCACATCTATGGTTTGACGGGGTAAGAAAAAGTTTCGAACGGTAGCATGAGGGCGCCATTTTTCTGGGGCCCAATGAAAAGGAGTCGCTGTGCGGTGGCGAACTCTGTAAGAAATAAGACGTGTACCATAGTGTACCGGCTACGGTGACGCAACCTGCTACGCGGACGGCAATTATAACCTTTTTTCTATTTGACAGAAGCCAGCTCTGACAGGAATATTACGCGAGCCGCGGCTTCCCTTCTATACCATTTATGTGAAAAGGTTTTGTTTTCAGATGACATATAGCTAGCGTACGACGCCGGAGACGGTGGTGCTTAATAATCGTTAAACGAGCCCACCGGTGATCAGAGATTATCATACCTCAGCTCTCTGACCACTGAGGTTATTGAAATTACGCTTAAATGAATGCTCGTCCGCGATTCATATAGCGAAAGTGCATCCAAATTTCCCGAAATGCTTATGATTTCGGAGATACGTTAAAGAACAGTTGGCCGTACAGCGCTTTCTCGATCCCCTAGCAGTAAAGATACTCGGTAGTCCGTCCGTTCTTTTGAATGTACTTGGCGCGAGACTCTACCGAGTCTCTTGATTATTATTTTTATTGTTGTTGTTATTATTATTATTACAGGGCTTGATCTCTAATCAACGGTCAACGGATCTTGCATTAGATTTGCTATTCCCAAATGAGCTGGCAAATTACTGACAGTGAAACGACATTACGACGTAGGCTGTGCAGCCGTTTCCACCTATGGTGGCTTCAGAGATGAGTCGACGGAGGAGTTGCACAAAGAAAAGTCTCAACACAACATTGTAAGATAGGAAAACATTCAATGACAGTAATACATCTTTGATAAAAAAAAAACTATGAAACTGATGATGGAAAAGTATGGACCCTTGTGATCATTGCTTCAACCTTCTTCTTTTCTTTCTTCATTTGTTTTTAGGACTATTCCTTAAATCCAATTGTTACTGGAAATTACAGGACTCGAAGCAACTCAAATCAACTGTCGCTAGACTTTGAGTCTGCTTTGCAGTGGCGGAATGAGCATGAGGAAATGATATATCAATGCAAACTGTGTAGCTAACTCTATCCCGGTGGTTTTTTTTTTTTGCTCAATTCGCGGCAGTCCAAGGTTAACTGTCCATACAAACTTCTCTAGTTAATGAGGAGGAACAACGAGACACATGTATTGAAATTTCTCTGCAGGCACCACAGCGGATTCGATCAGCCGAAGCATCGAAAGTGAGTCATCGAGTGGGAACTTAAACATTAAGTCTCAACATGGGCGCTTCAGGGACGGGGGCTAATTTTTTTCGCTTGCACTTCCGCTTTGCTGGCACCAAACTTTTGCAGTTTGATCAAATAATAAGATGATGCTCGTTGTAAAATATCTTATAAATGAAAAGGTACTCTTCTTCGTCGGGAAGACATCGCCGCGTCTAATGGATATTTTTGCACAAGGAATGCAACTGGAACGATGTTAATCATTCGGTGTATTTCATTTGACCCTGCTGACAGAGGTCGCCTTCTCATTGTCATTCTTTTATGACTGATAATCCACCTCTAGGCCACATTACTCTCTGGACAGATCGGTGAACTTAAATTCTCAGTGGCAGACCAATTTTTCGGAGTCGAGTCTCAATGGTTGCCGATCAAATCCGACGAACCATCGTGTGATTCGAAAATCCACTCTCTGTTTTTTACATACTGAATGTGGGAGCTCATGACCCACTGATGAATCCTGAGGATCCATTTTGAGTGATTGAAAGGTGTTGAGACCCTTTCAGTTGAGATGAGACAGCAAAAATAGGCTTCAGACAGGTTCAAAAGTAGAGAGCATAACACAGATGTTGACAGTCTCTTCTATATTTCAAGTCAATCATGATTGTGACGGTACTGTCAATTTTACGCAGTGAAGATGTGGCGATGTTTTTGATAATATTGAATTTTCATATTCAGCGCTGAAAAAATAGAGTGAACATCTGACTTCCTACTAAAAAATAAATGTCGACCTTCCAAAGGTGACTCAACCCATGGTATGTTGGTGTAAAGATAAGGACGTTCTTCGATAGACATTGGATCTCCTATTTGGTGGTACGAACTTGGATTTGGTAAATGAACGTAAGTGATGTTTTTTTTTTCTTTCTCTTTGATTTGCTCGACGTGTATTTTTGATCATAACAAGATTTTTTTTCACCATCAGATGACAGTGATTCGGAGGACGTTTCTTAAACGGAAATATTGAGATTACGGTTAATCCAGTAATTAATACGTATTATACTTGTGACTTCCCTTAACTTTGAGGTGACTACAAGAACAGCTGTTACAATGCATTGCCAGAACTGAAAGTAATATCGATGGTGTCTTTTATTTCGAATACCCATCCATTACCACACATTGCGATCACTGTTACATCACATAGATCAATTATTATGATACTTATCACGTATAGCAATAAATCTGGGACAAAACACTCCACTTAAATGCGCATGTCACACTTGTGTATCGTTGTCATTAGCTGATGATAAGTGTTGTACTTGTTGGTAATATTGAATTACATAATTACGTAAACAAACGCTGAGACAGCTGATTTTTACACGAATTTCACACTTTCCGTTTAATTGTCTTCACCGTAACGTGAATCGGGGCACCATTTTCAGCGTAAAGCATCGGCGTATATGCTAATATATTGTAACGCATTGGCATCGGAGAACGGTGCTTGCATGACTGCAATGGGTGCATTCCGAAATATACTTGAAGTACGGCGAGTTCGTGTCAGGAAGAGATAGATAGATAAGCAAATGAACGGGTGCGAGAAGGGAACAAGGGAAACTCGAAATACTTGCAGTATACTTTGGAATACACCCAATCTACGGTGCCTAGGTAATCACAAGACAGCAACTAGCCATCGGTGATGAACCGATGATTTTAAGGATCCTCCACCATTCGATCGAGCCACAGCTTAGATCAGCGCGTACGTTTGTGGAGAAGCTCGTGTTTTATGGAGTGCCGGGAGAAAGACTGTCTTCTTTCGGGTAACACGGAAGAAAGCTCCGTATTTTTCAGCTTCAGTTTGATTGAGGGTGCAGGAACTCTTGGTTTGCGGTTTTCGGAAAAGGAACCCATTCCTCCTCCGATATCGGTATACTGGTAGGGGAGAGGATGGTGTTAGACATTACGGGTTGGTACAGTGGGTTGAGAGAGTAATATACATCATACTTGGGTCACAAGGAATCGTTGGTCTGATGGCCAGAACTCGATTAAACCGTCAAACTAAAATTCATCTGTAGGAGTCCTACGTTATATAAAGTTGTTTACCTTCTAATTCGCTACAGCTCTCCTCTCCGAGTAGGATTGCATTTGGGAAGGAATTTTTTGTTAATGATGTGCCAGGAGAGAGACTGGTTTCTGTCAGGTGACGTGGAAGGAAGCTCCGGATTGATCAGCGTCAATTTGTATGAAGGTGGTCTTTGGGAAGGGACTCTTGGTCTGTAGCAATGGAACAGGTTCTGATAAATCCTTCAATATCAGTATGCTTCTGGGAAAAAGACAGGCGTTAGTTATGATATAGTCGGTAAGGAGAAGACGTGGAAATCTGATTGACTCATAAACAATTGCTGGATAGGTAGGCCGAGAGCTGCTGCATTCTTCGACATTAATATAATGGTAGGAAAAGATAAAATAGTAGTTGTGATTAATCATTGTTGTAAGTACTAATAGAAGGTAAAGGTCGTAGTTAGCGTACCGACAACTGTCAGATGGGTGCCCCGGATTCGATTTGACTGCAGCTGACGGGGCACTACACTGGAATAAACTTCCTTCGTTTTAAAAAAGTTTCCCGCAGTTCCAGACATCCGGAACTTTTGTCAGCGAGTAGGATTGCAGAGGAGCTTTTCGTTCGGGGCGTCCTAGGATTGGAACTGAGCTCTCTCATGAATTTACATAGGAAGAGCCATAGAATTTGTTGATATGAGTACACCTGTGGGAGTAGGATCCTCTGGATTGTCGAATTGGAACAGGAACTGCGGCATTGTTCGATATCCCTATGCTTGTGGTGGAAAGGAAAGTGTTAATTGTGTTGATTTGATACCGCAGGTACGTTAAAGAGGGATTGATTATCATTGGCTTACGAACAACTCCGGGAGAGATAGGTTGGATCTTGTCGACTGCAACTTGTAACGACGAGAAGCATCAGCGGGAGACCTCCATGTTGGCGAGTCCTTTTCCCTCTGATTCCGTTACAGGTTTTATAGCCGAATGGGATTGGAAAGGGACTCTCAAGTTTGTGGCGTGCCAGGAGGGGATGCATCCTTTTGTGAAATCCAGGTGGCAGTGTTGAATCGTTTTACGTAGGTTTGCCTGTGGGAATAGGAACCCTCGATTCGTGTCATTGGAATGGAAACTGCTGTATTCTTCGATATCGGTATGTTTGTGGGACAGGGGAAGATATTGGTTATCTTGATTCGATACAGTGGGTATGTTAGAAATGCAAAGTTTATGATTGACTCATACTCATGCTGTTTGTTACTCACATGACTGCTTCGCGGATTCGACGTACCAAAACAGCCTGCCTACAATCAATACATTCAATACATCTATTATGTGATGTATTGAAAAATTCATCAAACTATCACTCCCGGCTACGATTCCCAATGTTTCGACGAGCTTTTCTCTCATAACCTCACAAGCGGGCAACGAATCGGCGAGGAAACATCCGATGTTTCAAGTATCGATAGGGTAGAAAAACGTGTGCACTATTCAGAGTTTCATCTACGATTATTTATGTTCATTTACGGAACGAAACTGAGAGGGCTGTCGAAAGGGCATGTGGTCAACAACCCACATTCCAGCAATGACAAGCCCCCCACTGTTATGATGTCGCCGCCATGGACTTGCCATCACACGGCAGCAGACGACCGACATTTTTTAATCCTCACGCAGCCAGCGCGGCGAACGGCAGCCAATAAGAGCGCCGCTTTTCTGGGGCCCAATGAAAAGGAATCGCTGTGCGGTGGCGAACTCGGTAAAAAATGAGACAGGCTACGCTAACGCCACCTGCTGGGAGGACGGGAATTACGACGTTTTTCCCACTTGATAGGAATATGACGCGTTCAGGGGCAGTGACCAAAACACGGCTTCCCTTCTATACCATTTATGTTGGAACGGTTTTGTTTTCAGATCAGATTTTCAGATGACATATAGCTAGCGTACGACGCCGGAAACGGTGGTGCTTAATAATCGTTAAACGAGCCCACCGGTGATCAGAGATTATCACACCTCAGCTCTCCGACCACTGAGGTTATTGAAATTACGCTTAAATGAATGCTCGTCCGCGATTCATATAGCGAAAGTGCATCCAAATTTCCCGAAACGCTTATGATTTAGGAGATACTTGAAAGAACAGTTGGCCGTACAACGCTTTCTCGATCCCCTAGCAGTAAAGATACTCGGTAGTCCGCCCGTTCTTTTGAATGTACTTGGCGCGAGACTCTACCGAGTCTCTTGATATACACATGTACGTTCGTTGATAAATTCATAATTTTGTGTATCCAGTTTATTTATTACCCGACTTTAACCATCCATGGCTTATTCTAACAGATTCGGCTAGCAGCGTTTATTTTTTGCCTCACAATATCATTCCTCTTGGTTCTTATGTAATAAAATTTATTGTACTGCAATTTCAAATCACGACGGCGTAAATAATTTGCTCGCAGTCGCGCCCGTTCTCTTTCTATTCGGGTAGCATACCGCTTACGGAGCTGTTCGCGTGATTTTTCATGATTTAACGAATAACGTTCTCGCTTCCGAGCCCGCTGCCTTTTGTTATTCAAGAGGTATAGTTCTCGCTTTCGAGCTCGCTGCTTTTCGTTATTCAAATTATAACATTTTCTATTCCGTTCTCGACGTTTTTCAACGTCTGACACACGCTCATGAAGGATAATTTGTTCATGACAATCATGAGACTGATCGTCCACCACCGACAACATATTTTCGGATCTATCACTTTCGAGTGGTTCCGCTAGTGACTTGTCTACGGATATTAAATTTTTCTGGATTGATAACCGTAACTTGTCATCATCGTCATTAATATTATTTTTATTATTGTTGTTATCATTATTGGTATTATTATCAATAACATCAACATTATTACTCACATCATTGCGCAGTGGACGGGACATTGTCCGTGTCAGTGGAATAGGTCCGACCTGTGCTACCTCGTCTAACATGGTTTTCTTTTTATTAGGTTCCGAACATTCTTCCTCAACATATTCGCTAGGTACCTGACGTTTCTTCGAAAAACCAGTATTCTTCGACGCAATATTCTTTTTCTTGCTAGCACGTGGAAAGTTTTCTATGATATTGCTTTCGAATATTCTTAGCAAATGTGTTCGCATCAGAGGAATATCGTACCTTTCTTTCGATGGGTTATGACCATTAATGAGCGATATTGCGAATGCGACAGCAAAGACTCCACAGTCGGATCCGTTAGGTTGCTGTTGGACCTGAGGGAATTTGATACGTTTGCTTTGAAACTGATAGAAAGGAAACAGTTTTTTCAAGTATGTCTCATGGTGCTCATGAAGAGTCTTTCTGTTTAACGAATCATATATGTGGAGTGATTTACCGTCGAAATAACTGCATACCCAGTGCCCGTCGGATCCTGTATTACCGCTGTGCAATATTTGCACATGCTTTTCGTTCGATGAAACCGGCTTAATTGTGTCCGGCATTTGAACTCGCCACGTTTCTTGGGGTAAGTATGACGAACATTTTTTGACGATATGACTAGAATGATCCATGTGCAGGTCAGTCAACCACCCAACTGATGTTATTATGTCTTTAGACGTAGCATCTAAATGCGGTGTAGGGCGAAACCCGCTCTTTCGATTTTTAAGAGATATCTTCTCACTATTTTTATTAATAGAAGAAACTTGTGTTGTGAGACAAGTCTTATCATTAACTACCTGATTGACATCACGATTAGAAACGGGAAGACCAGTTACCGATACCGATTCAGTCCGTTTGTCGGCTTCTTTTGCTGATTGTTTTGAAACTTCAGCACGTCCTTTTTCTGCGCCTAACCTTATTTGTCAAGCGATTGATTTCGCGTGGCATTTGAGGCTTGAGAGTAGAGATAACTTTGACTGCAATAGCGCTATTCATTCCGTCCACGCATGGGAACTGTTGAATTACATTATTTTTGAATATTTTTAATAAATGTGCCCGCATAAGGGTTGCATCGTATGTTACCTGATCAGGTTTTTTTCTATTCATAAGCGAAATAGCAAATGCAATCGCAAATACTCCGCAGTCAGACCCATTGGGCTGCCGCTGAAGTGTAGGAAATTGTACAGTATTCTGGGAGAAATCGTAGAAGGGAAATAACGCCCTTAAGTAAGTTTCATGATCCTTGTGGAGCACCTTTGAATTCAAAGAATCATATACGAATATCGATTTTGTATCGTAGTAACTACAAACCCAGTGTTGCGCTCCGTGCGTGCCACTGTGCAATATTTGCACGTGTTCGACGGTGGGTGATACAGGTTTTATTGTATCTGGCATCTGTACCCGCCACGTCTCCTGAGGTGCATATTCTGAAAATTCTTTCAGAAGCAATGAGAGATGATCTATATGATCATCATAAAGCCAATCGCCAGATTCGATGACATTCAATAACATGTCATTAACGACTAGTATCTGCAAACTGACCATGATTGCGAGTTGGCTAATCGTTTAAATAGTTTGAAGTCCTCTATCTCTTGGTATTGTGCGTAAAGCAGCAATGTGTTGTGCGTAAAGCAGCAACGTGTTGTTTGTAAAGCAACAACTGATCTGATTGCGTAAAGCAACAGATTGTGGCGCTTAGAGCAGCCTCTCTCGAAATCGTGAGATTTCTAGAGATCGAAATCGTGAGATTTCTGGAGTCGGAATCGTGAGATTTCTAGAGATAGAGGACGTCCTAACCTAACTAACCTATTTATCCCAACACAGATGCACTGATCTGATTGCGTAAAGCAACAGATTGTGGCGCTTAGAGCAGCCTCTCTCGAAATCGTGAGATTTCTAGAGATCGAAATCGTGAGATTTCTGGAGTCGGAATCGTGAGATTTCTAGAGATAGAGGACGTCCTAACCTAACTAACCTATCGATCCTAACACAGATGCACTGATCTGATTGCGTAAAGCAACAGATTGTGGCGCTTAGAGCAGCCTCTCTCGAAATGGTGAGATTTCTAGAGATCGAAATCGTGAGATTTCTGGAGTCGAAATCGTGAGATTTCTAGAGATAGAGGACGTCCTAACCTAACTAACCTATCTATCCTAATGCAGATGCACTTGTCACAATTAAAAACTTGTGGGTTATACCGTAATGACTGTAACTCTGAGAATTATTGAAACTTTATCAAGAACAACGGAATCTTAAAGTGCTCTCTACAACCTCAGCTACAAAATTAGATCTCTCATCGAGAGTATACCATGATACATTGAATTCCGATAGAGCGGGATCTAATACCTAACTGTATCTGCCATGAACCACTTACCATTGGTCGGGGACTAGGAAATTTACGCTCGGTGCACACTACGGATTTCAAACAATATCGTTTCGTACAACCGCGCTCCGCTTTGTTTGTCAACGCCGTCATCTACATTGAACACTTTCAGAAAATTCAAAAAATTCTGTAACCAGTACGAACAATGGAATTTTATTGAGAATTGAAGGAAAATAAGATAGGAAGAGTCGTTTCTTTGATAGCATTGTTTTCTGCTATTCTTGGTGTGATGGGCTCTTTTCCATTTCTCTTCACTTTTTGTTTAAGGTAAGCTACATTTGTTCTATAATATTACTGTGTATTTATAATTATGATTATTATTCTTGTTATTATTATTATTATTACAGGGCCTGTCTCAAATCAACCATTAACGGATTTCGCGTGAGATTTGCTTTTCTCAAACGAGCTGGCAAATTACAAACAGAGGAATGACATTACGACGTAGGCTGTGCAACCGATTCTATCTACGATGGCTTCCGAGATTAGTCGACGGAGGAGTTGCACCAAGAGAAGTCTCAATAGAACGTTGTAAGATAGGCAGACACTCAATGACAGTAATTCGTTTTTAATAAAAAAAAAATATGATACTGATAATGGTAATGTATGGACCCTTGTGAGCATTGTTTCATCCTTTTCCTTTTTCTTCTTCATTTGTTTTTCAGGACCATTCCGTAGATGTAATTGTTATTGGTCAGTACAGGACTTGAAGCAACTCAAATCAACTGTCGTTAGACTTTAAGTCTGCTTTGCGGTAGCAGAATGAGCATGAGAGAATGATATATCGATGCAGACTGTGTAGCTAACTCTATCCCGGTAGGTTTTGTTTTTTGGCTGAATTCGCGGGAGTCTAAGGCTGAATGTCCACACAAACTTTTCTAGTTAATGACTAGGAACAACGAGACTCATGTAGCGAAATTTCTCGGCAGGCACTACAGCTGATTCGATCAGCCAAAGCTTCGTAAGTGAGTCAATAAATGGGAACTTTATAACGTAAACAAACGCTGGGACAGCTAATTTTCTCACGAATTTCATACTTTCCGTTGAATTGTCTTCACCGTTTTCAGCGTAAAGCGTCCGCGTATATGCTAATAATGCATAATATATTGTTACGCACTGGTATCAGAGAAAGGCTCTTGCGTAACTGCAGTGGGTGCATTCCGAAATATACTTGAAGTACGGCAAGTTCGTGTCAGGCAGAGATAAATAGATAAGCAAATGAGCAGGTGGGAGAAAGGAACAAGGGAAACTCGTAGTACTTGCAGAATACTTCGGAATACACTCAATCTGAGGTCCCTAGGTAAAAACAAGACCGCAACTAGCCATCGGTGATGAACCGATGATTTTGAGGATCTTGCACCATTCGATTGAGCCACAGCTTAGATCAGCGCATACATGTGTAGAGGAGCTCGTGTTTTATGGAGTGTCGGGAGAAAGACTGTCTTCTTTCAGGTAACATAGAAGGAAGCTCCGGATTTTTCGGCGTCAGTTTGTTCGAGGGTGCAGAAACTCTTGGTTGCGGAACAGGAGCCGATTCTTCCTTCGATATCGGTATGCTGGTAGGAGAGAGGATGGTGTTAGTCATTTCGGATTGGTACAGTGGGTTGAGAGGGTGATAAACATCGTACATGGGTCACAAGGAATCGTTGGTCTGGTGGCCAGAACTCGATTAAACTATCAAACTAAGATTCATCTGTAGGAAACTTACGTTTTATAAGGTCGTTTACCTTATATTTCCCTACAGCTCTCCTCTTCGAGTAGGTTTGCGTTGGGAAGAGGATTTCTAGTTAATAATGCGCCAGGAGAGAGACTGGTTTCTTTCAGGTGACGTGGAAGGAAGCTCTGGATTTATCAGCGTCGATTTGCTCGAAGGTGGTCTTTGGGAAGGGACTCTTGGTCTGTAGCAATGGAACAGGTTCTGATAAATCCTTCAATATCAGTATGCTTCTGGGAAAAAGACAGGCGTTAGTTATGATATAGTCGGTAAGGAGAAGACGTGGAAATCTGATTGACTCATAAACAATTGCTGGATAGGTAGGCCGAGAGCTGCTGCATTCTTCGACATTAATATAATGGTAGGAAAAGATAAAATAGTAGTTGTGATTAATCATTGTTGTAAGTACTAATAGAAGGTAAAGGTCGTAGTTAGCGTACCGACAACTGTCAGATGGGTGGCCCAGATTCGATTCGACTGCGGCTGACGGCCCACTACACTGTGAGTAAACTTTCTTCGTCTTAGAAAGTCTTCCGCCGATTCGGTCATTTGGAACTTTTGTCAGCGGGTAGGATTGGAGAGGAGCTTTTTGTTCGTAACGTTTCGGGTGAAGAATTGAATTCTTTCATCAATTCACATGGAAAGAGCTGTAGCATTTGTTGATGTCAGTACACCTGTGGGAGTAGGATCCTCTGGATTGTCGAATTGGAACAGGAACTGCTGCATTCTTCGATATCGGTATGCTTGTGGTGGAAAGGAAAATGTTAATTGTGTTGATTCGAAACAGCAGGTACGTTAGAGAAGCATTGATCATGATTGACTTACAAACAACTCCGGGAGAGATAGGTTGGATCTTGTCAACTGCTACTTGTAACGACGAAACGCATCAGCGGGAGACCTCCATGTTGGCGAGTCTTTTTCCCTCTGATTCCGTTACAGGTCTTAAAGCCGAGTGGAATTGGAAAGGAACTTTCAAATTTGTGGCGTGCCAGGAGGGGATGCATCCTTTCGTGAAATCCAGTTGGTAGTGTTGGATCGTTTGACTTTGGTTTGCCTGTGGGAATAGGAACCCTCAATTTGTGTCATTGGAATGGAAACTGCTGTATTTTTCGATATCGGTATGTTTGTGGGATAGGGAAACATGTTGGTTGTTTCGATTCGATACAGTGGGTACGCTAGAGATGCAAAGTTTATGATTGACTCACACCCATGCTGTTCATTACTCACGTGATTGCTTCGCAGATTTGACAAACCTAAACACCCTGCATATTGTATTCACTACATCCATGTTGTGATTTGTTGAAAACTTTATTACGCAATAACTGCCGGTAGCTATTCCCGATGATTTGACGAGCTCTTCCCTCATAACCTCACAAGCGGACAACGAGTTGGCGAGTAAACATCCGATGTTTCAACTATCGATGGGGTAGAAAAACGTGTGCACTGTTCAGAGTTTTATCTACGATTATTTATGTTCATTCACGAAACTGAGAGAGCTGTCATAGGGGAATGTGTCGTACAACCCACATTCCAGCAACGACATGCCCGCCACTGTTATGATGCTTCCGCCATGGACTTGCCATCGACGGACATTTTTCAATCCCTCACGCAGCCAGCGCAGCGAACGGTAGCCAATGAGAGCGCTGCTTTTCTGGGGCACAATGGCAAGGAATTGCTCTGCGGCGGCGAACTTGGTAAAGAATGAGACAGGCTACGCAAACGCTACCTGCTAGGCGTACGGGAATTATAATCTTTTTCCTATTTGACAGGAGCAGTCGACAGGAATATGACGCGAGCCGCGGCTTCCCTTCTATACCATTTATGTTGGAACGGTTCTGTCTTCAGATGACATATAGCTAGCGTACGACGACTATGGTGCTTAATCGTGAAACAAGCCTAACGGTGATCAGAGAATTAGAGAATTATCATACCCCAGCTCTCCGACCACTGACGTTATTGAAATTACGCTTAAATGACAGCTCGTCCGCGATTCATATCGCGAAAGTGCATCCAAATTTCCCGAAATGCTTATGATTTCGGAGATACTGGGTAGAACGGTTGGCCATACAGCGCTTTCTCGATCCCCTAGCAGTAAAGATACTCGGTAGTCCGCCCGTCCGTTCTTTTGAATGTACTTGGCGCGAGACTCTACCGAGTCTCTTGATCTGACTGTATCGTGCATCACCGTTACTATTCTCTAAACTGGTTGCAATCTTGTAACTAACGTCGCCGATTATCTTCATTACATGAGGTCCTTGATTTCCTAAGTCTACGGTTGAACAATTGAATGATGCTAATGCAAATGAGTCGTTATATGACCGTTTCATTTGTCTAAAATGCTTTGATGTTTCATTCCGTCCTTCTCGTAAATCTTCTAGTTCAGATGGATAAGTAGATAACGGTGGTAGTTTTATTTTTCCTCCGTGACAACAATTATGTTTTGTTCTACCCGGTTCATTTTCGAAGGAGAGTGCTTTGCAATGAGCACATATTGATGTCATATCACCAATGTCCAATCGTTCCAGATCCGCGATTGTATCGCAACTTATATCGCCATTATATTGATTTCTTTTGTTTTTTGGCCGTCCCTTAGCGTTTGTCTGGATCTTAATACATGTATGATCTTGCTTCTCGCTTTCGTCAATTGAAGTTATATTACTAGTATGTGACAGCCCAGGTGAGACATAACAAATGACGTCCCTCATAGAAATTTAGCAGTGCGTTTTCGGTATAAACTAAGGCTGTTCTGTGTCCAGAATTTCGAATAATGGAGCGTTTTTGGGTGACATCGGGTCACAGTGCTTACAATGCATGTGACCAGTGAGTACGTTTTGAGTACGCATAGGTTGATTCGAGTGCGTTTCAAGTGCACAGCTATCACGTGCAGTCTACGAATAGAACGCACTCAGTTGTTTTCCATAGAAGGATCGACATACAGGACGTATTGAGTGCACTGCCCAATCTGTTAAGAAGTAGACATTCACATAACTTTGGGGACGTTTTCAGAAACGTAGAAATAATTTTGAAGATAGTTCACATTTAGTTTGTTTTTAGTAAGTTTCCGAATACTTAAAAAATTTTGCCAAAAATACTGTTTGTGAATAGTACATTAGATTCACAATAATTAGCAGTATGTACTCTCTCATTGGGATATCACAGGAGAAAGAACAATTTAACATTTATAAAGACATGAAATACTGTCATTTATTTAACAATAAGGCACATCATTGAACTAATAATGTAAACTATTTTAACACACATGATATATATATCTGCACATTATTCATGATTACTCTGCTTCAAGAGTGTTGACTGGTTTAATAATATATACGTCATCTTCAATGATAATGTGATAACACAAACATTCCAAAGCAGACACGGGAACAGCAACTGTTGTATTGGAACGTTGCACTCTATTTACATATGAAAGTCTGACATGCGGAATATCATAAATGACCCATGGCACCTGGATATACACTTCAATTAAACAAAAATACTGAGCAGGAAGACAAAGACATCTTTCAGTACACTCACACTGAGACCATCGGACAAACTGTTTTAGATTGCCCAGTTTAGGTTCCCTATCAATATTGAAAGCAACATAAGTGGATGTCTTTTTATTTGCTCGTGTGTAGATCTCACTTGAATACATGACACCGTTCTTGCGAAGACGCTTGAAGAGTTGGAAATTACCCCCCAAAATGTTGTGATCGTGATTCAAAATAATTCTTACACTATGGGCTGCATTATCCATTCTTATAAAAGTTCCAACAGCATATATTTTATTTGATATAATCTCTGCAATTTTGAACTCTGTACCACTATGTAAAAGTTTCTCACAATAACCACGAATAAGAGACTCAGGGTCAAGTTGATCTATCATACCAACTAGATTTAAGAAAATCGATGCTGAAGAACAGATTTGCAGACCAATATGGCGTGAACCATGACAGAACTTTATCAATTTTCCATTCAGATCTTCCCATGGAAAACAACAATATACCCATAATGGTCCTAGATCCAAAACTACTTCTGGTAGATGTAAAAGTTGATGAACATTCATTCCCATGTGCCTCAAACCATATAGTTGCGCAAAATCCCTGACATATTCATGAAGAAGATGAGCTGCATTGTCTATTCGTTCAAGGGATATGCTCTCTTGACTTAAAAGATAGATGGCTGATACTAATTTGATGTGATGCTGAAGATACTGTTCATCCATGATGCCAATCAAAACAGGAATCGAATAATACAAGAGCCATAATTTGAATTCAAGGGATTTCCAAAAGGGGTTTCCTTGATTTTTCGAGGCATTCGAGGTACAAAACTTGGTGGGCTGAGAGATTTCAATCTTCTATCTACTACGTCTAGCATTTGAGATAGAGAGAATGGCATGTTGGAGTGAGTTGAATCAAACCAAAGAATAGTAAGAAGTTTGCTCAGGCCACCAAGACCGTGCATTTTATCTACCGCTGTAGAGCGAACCATATCAAAAACCATGTTATAAAGAATAGATGGACCCTTGACCCCATACACATCGGTATTGCGGTATACAGCCTCTTTGGCATAGACAAGGACTTCTTCGTTGGTTCTAAGACTCAAATTAGGTGAATACGGATAAACGTGAACATTGCAATTTTCTTCATTGTACCTTTGACCTGGAGCTTTGCATCGTGCACAACCGTAAAATCCATTATATTGCTTGAAATTGAGGAATGCACTCTTAGCTGGCAAATCGCAGGTGCCGCAAAGCAATATACCTCTTACTCGAATGGGAGGGCCATTTGGTATTTCACACACATAACCCACATTTTTGAAATGTTGCAGTACTGTATAAAACGGTTGAAAGTATGTATTAACTTTCGGTTTGGCAAGTCCAAACCATAGTCCAGCTAGAATTATATTTTGCTTTTTAATTCTGTTCTTGTAGTTCAATTCATTAATCATAAAATACAATGGCCAGATTGAAAATTTCGAAGATTTGAAAATTGATATACCATCAGTATACCACATCAACGATATGTTATGAGGATTTCGCAAGAAACCACTATCAAACTGTTCCTTATATATTCTCCCATCATATATATCCTCTATATTATTTTCATTCCGCTTTACTCGATTGAATCTGAACTGCAGCTTCTCTACAAAGCCTGGCCGTTTAAACATACTTTGAATCTGTGTTACCAATGGAATTTCTATAAAAAAAGACTTGTCATAACCTTCTCCACATCGTGCACAAACAGCGTCATTATTAGCAAGAAGGGCATAGCATCCTGAACAGAAGTAATGACGAATCAGAATCCTTGTACCCACGTGAGAGAAAATTTTTTGCAACTTGTACATGGAACGTACACATGAATTTTAAGGTGGGCAATGAAGAGCGATCAAAGCAAGAATATCTGTTACACATGAGCCAGTTAATGAATGGGTAAGACAAAGTGTCATTATTGCAAGTATACTTTGCGTCACGGTGAGAGGAGCACCCTCATAAAGAGGTGCATCGCCAAAGTTCTCATGTCTGCGTTGGTTCTCATTCCTGGGTTCATCGCCAAATTCCCTTGATTCACTGCCAGAATCTCCTTCACTCATACTTTCTTCATCATAAGTTACATCATCCGACAAGTCATCATCACTGCTAAGAACACTTTCGTGGTCACTTTCATCCGAGCTCTCATCACTTGTATTCACAGCATCCGAGGCTATATCAGCAACCTCATCTTGCGTCGGATGAGGATTCACTTGGTCTACGTGGTCAGATTCAGCACCAGTCCAATCTTCAACTAGCTGTTGGATATCCGATCGTGCCGATAGCCCTGCATGTTCACTGTCTAGTTAGGGTGCAATAATTAATTGAATATTCTTGAAATACATATAATGGTCGACTTTAGTACTCACAATCAGTACACAATTTCATTTAAAAAAATTGAAAATTGGATGAATCGGTAACCTTAGAACTTACTAGATATTTCAGTTTCAGACCAACTTCTAGAACAGTCTGCCTCGAAACAACTTGGTTCATGAATATCTGAAAACATATGGTGAATAATTTATCCTCAGAAACAATTAAAGTTCGAAATAAAAAGTGACAGAACTAACACCCTCACCATCGTCTTTTAATTGAAACTCATTGTTAGTAGTCAATTTTTGACTGAGGCATCTCAGGTTTCCACGCTTTGGAGTCTCACAATCGGAGCTGTCACTGTCACTGGAACCCTGCATCAAAACCGTAGTTGATGCCTTTCGTTTTAATCTATATTTCGTAGATTTCGATGACACTTGTTTCTTGTCTGACATTTTAAACGGTCTACTGTTTATTGGTGACACCTTTAATTGATCACTAAAATTATTATCAAATCATCATTTTCTACAAGAGTATTCAGATGTGATAGAAGAGTGGGTTAATTTTTCTACAACTTACGAAGATTAATAGAAGAAAAATACTATTTCCACAGCCGTTCGTTGTCGGCAGCTAGTTGATCCAATAAAAATTATATCAGGCACAAACCTAGCCTTAAATCGCTCTGAATCATTAACCTATTATACTGTGCTTATACTTACTGTGCTTATACTATGCTACTGGTGACTGAATTCGTTGACTGAAGATCGATCTTCAGTCAACGCTGATAGTGAGCCTATTTACAAAACTCGACGGTTTGAATATGCCGCTTCAGATAAGCGCACCGGTAGTGAAACCGAAACAATCGGAACCGCGGCGAACCGGACGGATGTTTATGTATTTCAAACTTGGTCCGAACAAGTTTCAACACGTACGTGAGAACACTTTGCCTCGTTGCTTGCCGGATCACGCAGATTCTTGTTCTGCACTTGTGTGCGTTCGGAATAAACTAATTATAAAAAATGGTATTGTGTGATAATACCTATATCGCTGACATGACGCACGCCAGTGTATTTTGGATAAATGATCGCCTAACAAGTATCGTCAATATTGAACACGTTCCCGCGGAAGATCGTTATAAAGAAGCTGTGTCTCGTGTACGTTTTTCTGACGGAAAATATTACCCAGCAAGAATCATAGCAATAAGCGGTAAGTTTCTTTTTTTTTTACTGTCTTTTATCTCGTACAAAAGCAAGTGAATGTCAGACTGCAACAATTATGAGGTTAGACGTAAGGATCAGCGATAACACCGACTCTGTACTACAGCAAATTCACGCTGCATTCGTTGTTATTCAATGGAAATCTGTTAATATGTATTTTTTTCTTATATTTATTGTTGATATGTTCATCGCCCGGATACACAAAACTGTTCCAATCATTTTCTTCATTTTTCTTTCATTATTGTTGTTATTTTCATAGATAATATGGAAGAACTTGAGAATGCTGAGGATCAATTCATGTCTTGCCTGAATGAGACCGTTGAAAAATCTTTGCCTAAGAACAGAAAAAATAGGGGCCAGCGCCACGATAAGAACAGTGTTCATACTGCTGCGACTGAAAAGAAAATTTCTTTTGCTCTTGGTGAAAGACCCCGCCTGGACAACAAATTAAGTGCAGCTAAAGAAAAAACAGCTAGTGCGAACAAGGTGTTGAAAAAAAATCAGAAGGAAGCAGACAGAGAGATTGAGCTTGCACTTCTGAATGCCAAGACATCACTATTCTCTAATAATTCTGACTCCAGTCACAATAGCAAACATGTCAAACAAAAAGACAATCAGGAAGCTGGTGTGAATACGAATAAAACTGCATTTGATACAAAGATTAGCAAATGTCATAACACAAGCAAGGATCCAACACAATCTCGTACAACAAATAAAATGATAGCAGTCGAACGTAAAAGAACAATATCTGATTCGAATCACATGACGGATGCCAACTTTGAAAATATTGAATATGGAAGGAATGTAGAAGCTGAATTCCATTCTGCAAGAAATAAGAGTAGTGGAAAGACTGATGAAGAGATAGATGAGAGCGACTATGGCAGCTGTGATCTCAACAAGACAAAGAGGAGAATGAATTCGATGACCGATATGTGTACTTCTTGTGTTGCGTTAAAAAGACACAGTGAGTTTTTGTGACACTGACATTCATTATTTGATATCTTTACCAATCTCTATTTTTGCTTATATCGCTAGATTTTGCTTCTGAATAATTTGCTCTTTTCTTCAATCTCACTTCTGTAGATAACTCTTCAATCAAGGAGTTTATTTCGGATCTAGGAGCTTTTTTAGGTGTGGATCTCAAATCATCAATACCAAGGAAGACCACTGGAAGTAAGGTAAGCTTTCAGATGCGTTTGTAACGCATTTTTCTCTTTGTGTGGGTTACATTCAAGATTTGTTTTGATCACACTAAAGGTAACAGCCAAATAGCAGGGCCTGAAAGTACAGCCCTGCACCAGAATGTCTATATAACTGTCGACTTCGGCTGCTAGCTTCAGTGACATTATGTTCTAAGGTTCCGTATCTTATAAAAAGTGTTTTGTTATATGAATTCAGCACAGCGTTGCTGTATTGTATAATTAATTCAGTTTTTTTTTTTTTTTTTTTTATTTTCCAGACAGATATTCTATCCGTTTTGCCAGTAGCAGAGAATCAGAAAAAGGTGATATAGCTCAATTTACAATTTTGTGGAATTGCACCATTGAAGATTTTTCTAATATGCTTCTAACGATCTTTCTCATATGCTTGATTATAGGTAGAAATTACTCTAGGCAGTGGTCTTTGGATATCGAAGGCAGCAAAGAGCAAAATCCTTATTACATGCGATAATGATCCTTACAAGCTATCCAGACAGATTGTACAAGAGCTTTATGGGAAAGATACTCTGAGAAACCCTGACGTAACTGCTATGGGTCAGGGAGCTGGGGGACGAGGAATTGGAATGGAAAATCTTCAGGCTATCTATAGTGAGTATTGAATACACCTCAATAAGTTACCTTTTCTCCAGAGAAAACTTTCTTTTTTTCCACAGAATTTGTAAAACGGAACACCCCATGGGACTGTCCTCCACCTACTAAAAATAATAAGCAAAGGCCAAAACTAACATTTACATTATTCACACGTGAGGTGAATCGCAAAATTATATCTCTACGACGCACACCTAAAAATCTCTCAGATTCTGAAGAGGAGACTTCTCGTGGTGTTCAAAATATATCAGCATCGGAGTCTGTCAGAAATAGAGGTTCTAAGCGATCAGCTAGCCAGGAATTTACTGCTACAGGTAATTCTCCGCCTTGCAGCACTTCTAATAAGATATGTCCTCTAAGCACTTCTACTCAACGGAGATCCCACACCCCTGTGAAAACCGATACTCCTCAGAAAATTCCCACAAAAACTCCTGAAAATACCAGAAATAATGTTTGGGTAGTGACACCATTGAAGCAGAATAATGCAAATCAGACAACCGAACCACATGATGCTCATACCCTCAGTCCGCATCAAGATTCTTCAGTGCAAAATCTGTCTGAGAATTTCAATGCAATTGCATCAACCCAACAAATCTACCCACCCCATTCTCATCAGCTCAATATTGACAATCCTTACCAATACAGTCATGCTCTGCACTCTTATCCACAACAGAGCATGATGACCCCCTATTCCTATCCAATGAGTCAACAATATCCAGTGCACAGCTATAATCCACCCCCGCAGCAGCATTATCATTTCAATCCTGCAAATTCTTCTCATCCACAACAGAACCCTAACAATCAGTAAACAATTTCACTTGAGAAAAATTGAAAATTGAATTAATCGATAACCTTAGAACTTACCAGATATTTCAGTTTCAGACCAGCTTCTAGTTTTATATAAATGCAAATATACCAATGCTGTACTTGAAATACCTATACTTCTATTTTTTTATGTTAATCCTATGAAAATTATTATTAATTCTAGTTTTATATGTGCAATACGAAATTTAAGCGCGAATAAGGTGTGTTAAAGATACTTATTATATACTACATATTTTTATAACTTTGTTCAAGAGCTAGCAAAAGCTCATGTGAAAGATTATTATTCTACTCCTCGATGTTAAAAAATGCATTTAATCATTTTGTAATACTCATATGACATAAATTCATAAAATCTCACCAAGACGACCAAGAAGTGTACTTCAGTCTTCACCGGTCCGGAAGTAATCTCGGTATACATCAGCCTACATTGGGCTACATGTGTACTCTTTTCGTCCTGTAGTCTACATCCAAAGCGACCTAAATGCGTATTAGCATTCAGGTCACAAAATCATAGAAAATGGGGCTAAAAGTGACACCTTTTCGCCCTCTATGCGCACCTTATGACGACATTAACGCAAAGTACCAATGCGATACGTTTTGGGGTATCTTTTCACAAATAAAACGCACTGCTGAATTTCTATGAGGGGTCACAAGCGCTAGACCCCCTCCCCCCTCCCCACCTTGGTCAGCGTCTCGCGACTCCCGCCTCGGTCTTTTGGCGCTATTTATCTTCCGCATTCACTCGTTCAAGATCCAAGATGGCGACCCTATCAATTCTGTCTCTCTCTCTCTCTCTCTTTCTCTCTCGATTTTGCTTACTCAAAATTCAAGATGGCGTGCCCTATTACAGAAGTTCACATTTCTGAAATTAATGTAGAGGGTGTGTTTCTGTTTTTAAAAAAGCGATTACGATGAATGGGCTTAATCATGTTTATTCTTAAATCTAGCAATACAGAAATCTTATAAAATAATGGAAACAATTGTGTGTTTTTGTTACATGGTTATCACAGCTTGTTGAACGTCGGCTATTATATATGCCGAGAACAGTCCCAACAATTCATAGAACAAAATATTGAATAAATTATCGCTAAAATCACCACCGAACTGCGTGATGATACGATTCCGGGCGGTCTCCGTTTCCTCACAAATCACCACGGCGATCTGCTGCAGCGTCGGGTTTTTCATCATCCGACCGACAGTCACCGTTGCGATATGTCGAACTAGGAACTCTTTGCAGCGGTTTACGGGTGCGATCAGGGCCCTGAGTAGACGTAGGCGCTCCCCCACACAGCGCACCATATTTTTCAGCCCTTCGTACGTTACCCTCTGCATACGTACGTACGTTTCACGTTTCTTTGCCAGGGGCTCCACTGACTCGGCTTCATCAGGTTGATTTTCAGAGGCTGTCGTCATCTCCGCGGGGGTGTAAAAAGCCACGACCCTGGATCCGTGAGAGCTCGTGAAACGCGACGAGCAGGCGGCGTCTAATTGTACGGTGTCGGTTAAGCAAACCAGCTAACCCGTCGTTGCACCCGGTGCCCTCGAAGTATGCGCCAAGCTGTCCAAGCGTTCCACGAGGTTTTTCCAACCATCCTCAGTAGATAGGCTATGAGAGTTCTGGACCACTATGTATTAGTGCGCACACGTACACACCCACACACACGCATATCCGTGTCCGTGTGAGGGCGAGGGGGGGTGAGGGGCAGGAGGGGCGGGGGTCCGGAAGCTTCCGGAAGGTCGCTCTTTCGCCGAACGTTGCCGTGGCGCGGGTAGAGACGGGCGAGGGGAAGGGGGTCTGGAAGCTTCTGGAACCGGAAGTGACGTCACGCGGGGTGAAGAACGGCGAGGGGTGGGGGGCCTGGAAGCTTCTGGAACCGGAAGTGACGTCACACGGATACGCGTGCAGCGGCGGGGTGGGGGCGAGGGGCCCAAAATGTTCCAGAATGTTCCAGAAGGTTCTAGAAGCTTCCAGATTCGAAAGTGGGATATTATCGGTAAAATGACTCATACAGGTGCATATCGCTATTCTTATTTATCGAGTACAGTTTCAGCTTTTGTTTTTTATTGATACGAGTATATTTTCGATGCATCGTACTTGGGTAATAGTTCCGAATGTATTTTTTGTTTTACTGACTCAATCATTCAATATTTTTACGAATAATCGAATTCACATCGGCTGTATTCCCCATCCAAGTAGCGCAGATGCAAATGATTCTCGAAAGTTCATCGCTCTCATCAGCCGGCCGCTTATCGCTCGCTTACGCGCGAGGCTGTAGAGTTACCGAGGTCGGCACGAAGAGCGCCGGGGACTCCCCGGATTCTCGACGGTTCAACGCCGTGACTTACGCGGCTATCGCCAACTTGTGTAAAAACAATGCTCCGCGCGGATCGTCGTTCGGGTTTCTTCTCTCCATCGTCGTTTCGCGCGGCTTCCGCGAACTAGACGTCACGGGCATTCCTGGAATCCTTGACTGTTCGATGCCGCGACTCGCGCGGTTATCGCCAACCTGTTTAGAAACAATGCTCCGCGCGGATCGTCGTTGTTGCTGTTGTTCTCGCACGTTCCATTTTGGGGGGACGGTTGATGTATACCGACATGATTGTCAACGCTAATCGAATACAGTTTCATCTTTTCTTGTTTTATTGATACAAGCATATTTTCTTACATCGTAGATAGATAATAATTCCGAACGTATTTCTCCAGAAATAATCAAAGTCACATAGATTGTACTCCCCGCCCGAGTGGCGCAAATACGAACGATTCTCGAAGGTTCAACGCCACGATCAGCCCGGCCGCTTATCGCTCGAGAGTGTAGGGTTACCACGGCCGAGGTCGGGAAAAAGAGCGCGGGCCGGCGCCGGGGACTCCCCCGGATTCTCGGAGGTTCGACGCCGCGACTCACGCGCGCGGTACGAATTAGGATTCTAGAAGTTTTTGCGGATGTAGTTTACGAGACAGTATTTCGGATGAATGAGTGAAAAATTTATAACTATTAGTTCGAATGAAGGATATTACGCGTGCATCTGGGTGTCGTTCGAGTCTCTTCTCTGTATCGTCGTTTGTTGTTGTATTCTCGCACGTTCGGAGGATGCAAGTAGCGTCCGCCTCGTTGACTGTAACCTGATACCCCTCAATACGCAAATCTCTTTGAGTGTGTGGAAGGAATCGGGATGTAGTTTTACAAAACGATGCCTTGATAAACGATTGAAATTTTTTTATTATCATTCATTTTTACATACGATCAATTCAATTCCATTACAATTTCAATTTGATTACATTTTCCAAAGCACAATTTTTATTCGATAAATTCGCGTGAACGAAACAGTCGCGGGTCGACGGCGTGGGCAGAGTCTTCACCGAAGGACAGCCAAAGTCTCCGAGGTCCAAAACCGTCTGGATTTTTCTTTCATTCCCCGCGAGATGTTCCAGCCATTGGATCTTTTCAGGTCCTTTGACATACACCGCTTTCGCCGTGCCGAGAATCGTATCCAGGAGTTCGTACGCTTTGGCGTACGGAACGTATCCGGAGTTCCACGACAATCCGTGGTGATTTCGCGTGCACCAGTTGTTCATGAGCCGATATTTTTTCGGTAATTTTTCCCACGTGTACGGAGCTTCGAAAAGAAACACCGACGGACACGTTTGTCCGATCGCTATTACGGCGAGTTCCTTCAACACGAAACGATTTACCGGCTCCTTGAAACCTTGCATGTCGACGACGTACGCCATATCTGCGACTCGACGCGACGAGAGTTCGCGTTAAACTGACGATCGTTTGCGGAAATTGTTTCTTAAAATTGGTACAAGTTGCAATGATTCTCGAACGATCGACAGAGAGGTATGTCGCGATTATGATTCTCAAACGACCGACAGAGAGGTACGTAGCGTCTTCTTATAGTGTAACATGATACCGGCTCGAAACTTCTTGTTTTGTTTACGCGACGATGTCCACGCTGGGCGAAGACGTAGCCTGTCCTTTTCCGATGTCCATGCTGTGAAGACGTTGGCGATCCTTTTCCAATTTGAAAACATCCTTCGAGTATATATAAAGCGCGATACCCATTTTCGGAGCATATGTTTCGCAACTAACAATCAGACATCAAGAGAAATGATTGACGAGTAAGTACTGTGTAAATACAGTTATTCGAAGAATATGTCTGTGTGTGTTCTAATGTGTTTGGTGTTTCTAATATTCAGCAGTTATATTCATTTGGATCAACAAATTTGGATCCCGATCGAATGGTTGGGCACGCCCATAGAAATGATAAAATTAACCATATGGTTCGCATTGAACCGACATTCGGAAGGACGAGAAACCATTGTTGAAATTGAAGATGTCAGAGTACAACTCTCGGTGGAGGAAAATGATAATATAGTGTTTAGAAGATGCTAAGTTTCGATCAGTGAGTGTTTGTCTTATTCGCAAAAACGATTCCGCAAGACTGTGTGTTTTTTTACTGAAATGACTGAAATTTGGATCATTTTTTTGCAGCCTCATCATATAGTGAAACCGAAAAATAAACAAAAAAACCAAATTCTTATGTGTTCGTTTATTTAGAATATAAATGTACAAATAATTTTCATTCTTTTTTATTCGTTCCAAATATACATTTAAACAAAAGATTTCTCAAGTTTCATCAATTTGCGTACTCCGCCGCTGAGCGGATTGTATGATCGACCAGTAAGTATCGCGCGACTCCAGTGATCCGAATTCGAAGGGCCAAAGGACAATCGTGTGCAAATCTGTTCTGGTATTTTTTGATATTTTAGCAGTTACGTTCGTTTGTGCGACAGCGTTTTTATTCCAGTGGAGTGGTCCACCGTGGACGAAGATATTGTAAAATTAGTTTTGTAGCTCGCGACCGAAGAGATTTTAACGCGACACAGGATACCTATTATTATCATCAATAACGTCGCGGCCGAACTATCATCCACGGTAGAAGGAAATATTTTGATTTAGAAGCGCTGTTAAATTCTTATCGGTGCGTGTTCATTTTCATTGAAGATGGGCTTTTTTTTGAAACTGAATATTTATACTATGTTTTCTTATATTTTTTTTACAGCCTCTTGTCATTGCGTGTGTGTGTGTGTGTGTGTGTGTGTGTGTGCGCTAGGGGGATGCTTTCTATGGATTGGTTCAAATAAATTCAAAGATAAAATTTTCATTTGTTCATTTATTTTGAATATACACTGCGCACGACAATTAAGGGATCACTCGAATTTTGTCGTAAAAAAGACCCATTTTCAAAAGGGTGTAACTTCGTCGAAAATGAACGGATTTCAATAGAAAAAATTGGGATCTGAAGCTTGAAGCTTCGGCTTCAAAACTGTCACCCTGCATTTTTTTTGTGCGAAGTTTTTTCTGAAGTTTTGCAGCCCTGAAGCCATAGATGCAGAAATTTTGCGTTTTGCTTTTTTTTTGTACCATGTGCCTCGTGTGTCGGAAAAATTGCACGAAGATAGCGTCACATGGGTTTTGTAGCTTAAAACTTCCCCTTCGAAATGCTTTTTTTTTCATCATCGTGCGATCTTTCATTACCGAGTAATTCGTGTTTGAACCGTTGACTGCACTTTCGTGAGTTGGTGACACTTTTACGGGTACCTCAGTGCTCGTGCGGTGATCTTATATTCATCAAAAATCTCGTGTTGCCTTCTCGAATAATAATGACTCGCTAAAATAAATCTCGCTCACTTTACTATTGCCCAATTGTCCCCTGCCGGATAACACTTGTGTCGGCCGTCTAAGATCGCGTAAACCACGTCAATTATTAAGTCACAAATCTACACACATTCACCAACTTGCGAAAGTGCAGTCAACGGTTCAAACACGAATTACTCGGTAATGAAAAATCGCACGATGATGAAAAAAAAAAGCATTTTGAAGGGGAAGTTTTAAGCTACAAAACCCATGTGACGCTATCTTCGTGCAATTCTTCCGACACACGATGCACATGGTACAAAAAAAAAGCAAAACGCAAAATTTCTGCATCCATGGCTTCAGGGCTGCCAAACTTTAGAAAAAACTGTGCACAAAAAAAATGCAGGATGACAGTTTTGAAGTCGAAGCTTCAAGCTTCAGATCCCAATTTTTTCTATTGGAATCTGTTCATTTTCAACGAAGTTACACCCTTTTGAAAATGGGTCTTTTTTACGACAAAATTCGAGTGATCCCTTAATTGTTGTGCGCAGTGTATCTATATACAAAAAAATACTCAAGTTACATCAATTTGCGTACTCCACGAGCAGATTGTACTCGACGATGCGGTCGTGCAGGATCAGACAGTAGGCCGAAGTCTGCGAGGGAAAGGGATGAGCCGATTCGAACTCGAGGCGGATATCCACCGGTCCGGATTTCAGAGACTCGTTCTGCTTGGAACAATCTATCACGACGAGCGGGGCGTGTTGCAGGTATTGGGCTCTCGCGAGCAGAGGTTCGGGTTCCTTGTTGTAGTACGAGGCTTGGAAGTTTGCGTACATGTCGTAGAGCACGGCGTATTGGTTACGCGAGATGTCGAGATTCAGGTTTCCGTAGGGGTAGCTCTGCGAGTTGAGGAAGAGTTTCACGTCTCTGAGGCTGCAGTGGTCGAAATGGCTGGCGTTTTCCGCGATGACATTTTTCCTGGCGGTCTGGAAACCCAGTACGACGTATCGAGGTTTTTCGAGTTGCGTCGACGTCTCGACGGCCCACACGTGTTTGGTGGTCGGTGGGAGCAGGGGGTACTCATACAATTCCCAAGCTCGGAAACTCACGGGTATCGGCGGATCTTTGGCGACGTAGTCCAACAATTCGAGTTTCTGCTTGTCGGCGACCTTGATGTACGGCACCATCCATTCGATTTTTTTAATAGATATCTGGCCGTTCTCCGGAGCGGTTTGCACCACGGCGTTCAGGTCGGTGTTGGATCTCGTGAGAATCAACTCGTGCTTCGCGTTGACGATGATCTTGCGGTAATCCTCGGCGAATCCCAGCAACAGACTCAGCGGTATGCACACATCGAAGTATCCGCTGTGACTCGTCGATTGGTGGTCGTTCAACCAACCGGCGTTCTCCAAAAGATTTTTCTGTCCGGGGCTGAAGCACGCGTAACCCTTCATAAGACTCGTGAGACCGACGTTCTTGCTTCGGTCGATTTCGACGGCGTTCAATTCGTATCGTATCTCCTCGAACATGTGACAGACGGCCATGTTGACCAGAGCGGTGGTCGTGGTAGCACTTCCGTCGGCCTTGACGAGTTTGCCGGAAACGTGGAGCGAGCTCTTGCTCGGCAGCAGGCACGGATCTTGATGCTGAATCGAGATTCGAATTTCGTTGCTGTTGTTGAAGGTGGACGAAGCGTAGGGTTGGTGCGCGTGAGTCTCGCAGTGGGAAACGGACTCGTCGAAAATCACGCCCTTCTGAACGGCGAGCACGTCTTCCATGGTAGCAAGCAAGCCAGACAACAGACGCGAATTTTTATTCTCCCAAATTCCCACGCGGTCTGACGCGAAAACCCTGATCCTTCAGAAACCAGAGACTCCGAGGTGTTAGCTCCTTGACAGGTGCGCGACGACTGATCGGTTTCGGGTTTAACTTCTCGCATTTGTGGTTTCTGGATTTCCCCTCAAACACGATGCCCATCACAACGACTTCACGTGCACGCGGATCGTGATGATTTCTCCGCGAAAATTCACCAATTCTCCGTCCTGATCGACGAGTCGTAGCTGAAGATGATGTATCGCGCGAACGGTGACGGGGAGGTAAATGACGTGCGACGGCACTTCGATGATCTTATATCCGGGCGGAACCACGGGGAGAAATTCGTGGATGGTGTGTACTCGACGCTCGTTGATGTAAGCGCCCGCGGTGACGTTGCACTCGACTCGCAGCGCGTTGATTTTCAAAATGGCTACTGGCGAATCGGACTTGTGCGTGACGTTAGCCTCGAGTATCCGGGGACCGAATCCCAGCAGTTGACCGAGGGAGTCTTCAGGGGTGAAATCCACCGGGCGATCGCACTTGATCTCACTGCGCAGTTCGTTGTTGTTGGGCTTGAGACTCAGGTTGATACCGGGAAGCGCTTTTTTCAGGTAGTTTTCGATGTCTTCGACTTCGTAACTGCCGGTGGGTATAACGACGACTCTGTCGCCCGCGTAAAATTTGTTTCTGCCCGCGTCGATGTTTGGGATCGCGTTGAAGGTTAAAAGTTCCACGAGACCGAGAGCGTAATTTTTCCGAGGCGACAACTCGATGGGCGGGAAGTATCGAGCCTCCAGCACGGAGGACGTTCCCGACAGCGTCAACGTGAACGAATCGTCCATGACTGGCGTCTCGCGGTCGTCCGTATCCGGTTTAAAGCTCGTCGTTGAGAAATTTGAGGCACAGGTGCCCGCAGTCCGCGGTGCCGTACTCCTGATACCTCTCGTGATTGTACTTGACGCTACCGACACCGAGATATTTCGTCAGATCTTTGGGTGGTCGCAAGTTGCCGAAACTGTCGAAGTAAACGACGTCGTCTCCGTTCTTCTTGTAGACCACCCAGTGCGTACCGGGTCCGTCCTTGTCGTCGAGATTCACGACGGCCGACTCGCGCTTCCGCGGGCCCGACTCGGGCAGACCGTTTCGCATGAAAACGCCACGAAAGTGTGGAATTTTCATTGCTTCGGCGTACCTCGTCAAATCGACGTCGGTGAGTGCTCGGTGCGGTAGCCTTACGCGTTTTTTGGTTTCAGATACAGTCCGTAACCCTTCTTGTAGAGTTTCAGGTACAAGCCTCTGCCTAACGCGATCGGCTCCATCGTCGCGTTGTGTCGTTTGCTCTCCTCCAATTGTCGTCGGGCGGCGGCGGCGGCGTTCACCGCTTTCGCTATTCCCGCCGCGCCGCCGGTCAGCGCTCTGGTCGCGCTCAGGCCGGCGAAGAGTGGAACCAAAAACGGCAAAAAACCCCCCACTTTCGAGGGGACGGGCAGGACGCGCGGCGACCGTACCCGTTCCTTTCCGCCGACCTTTTCGACGGCTCTTCGGGCACCCGCGAGCGCCGTACCAACGGGATTCGTGCCCGGTCGCATCGCCAGTTTCGCCGACTTGACGATTCCTCTGAGAGTGGTGGATTTCTTTTTGCCGCTCCTCTTCAAACCCATTCCGAGTTTGGATTTGACGTTCATCGTGTTGGCTATACCCCAAGCCGCGGCTTTCTCGCCCAAGCTGGCGTCTCGGGCGAACACGCGTCGCCAGGCCTTGTCGGCGAGGACCTGGTCGGCCTCGTTTCGCGCGGCTACGTTTTCGCGGTTGCGCGAGTACGCGATGTCGTGCTCCCTGCACGCCGCGTCCAGAGGATTGACGCCGGGATCCCCGCGGGCCAACCTCTTCGCCAATTTGGTGCCGGGGCCGCAGTACTGGTAGCTGGGTATGTGTAACTCGAACGGAAGGTTGTTGATGATTCTGTTGATCAGACCCTTGCCGCGTCGTCGTCGTCGTTGCAGTTTCTTGCGTCCGTACACGATCATGTTTCCGATGCGATTGACCGGGCGCGTATATGAGCGACTACTTATACGGTTTTCGATCAATCAAGATCGAGATGAGGTTCGAGAAACAACGAATCGAGTTGCCCGTGACGAATTTCGACGCGATGGTCGGACGGGATCGGGCCCCGAAACGCCACGAAAGTTTGTTGCCCAGCAACGTGCGAGCGGTTTTCTGCGGTCCGTCGAATTGCGGCAAGACCAACGCGCTCCTCGCCCTCCTCGTCCACCCCAACGGTCTGCGGTTCGAGAACGTTTACGTGTACTCGAAATCCCTCGACCAGCCAAAGTACCAGCTGCTGCGAAAGATGATCGAACCGGTGAAAGGTGTCGGTTATTTTCCCTTCGACGAACACGAGGAAGTGGTGAGACCGGAGGACGCGCGCGCCAACTCGATAATGATATTCGACGACGTGGCCTGCGAGAAGCAGGACAACGTCAGAGCTTTTTTCTGCATGGGCCGACACAGGGGCGTCGACTGCTTCTATCTCTGTCAAACGTACGCCCGAATCCCCAAACATCTGGTGCGCGACAACACCAATCTGTTGGTGCTCTTTCGTCAGGACGAAATGAATCTGAAACACGTCTACGACGATCACGTGAACACGGACATGAGTTACGAACGGTTCAAACGATTGTGTTCGGAGTGTTGGAATGCCGATAAGTATGGATTTGTCGTGATCGATAAGGAATCTGGAATGAACGAGGGACGATACAGAAGAGGATTCGATTGTTTCGTGAGCGTGAACCGCTGACAAAATTGGCAACGTTCGTCGCGGGCGTGACAGTCGCCTTTCGCGCGTAGACGCGTCGACATGCAGCGTACGAAAATTCGCGAAGAAAAAGCGATTCTACGTCATCTCGCCGACGCGAGTGACTCGATTCGTCGAAAACACAGAATGATAAACTTGGGCAGAGAGGTCGCCGAACGTACGATGAGCGATGTCTTCAAGCCGATAGTCACTCCGCTCAAACAATAGGTGCAAGTATCCGACCCTTCCAAGAAGAAGAAAAAAGTCGGAGCGATCGAAGCTGAAACCGAACAATTTCCGCTGGAAGAAGAAGAGGAAAACGAATCGTTTTTAACGGCGGACAACGGCCAGGAAGAGGTTTCATCGGTTCCACCGCCGTCACCGTTATCGACGGTGGAACCGATGCTTACAGACATTCCGCCGATAACGTTGAAACGTAAACCTACGGACGTTCCGCCGTCACCGCCACCCGTGAAACGTAGACGCGCGGACATCTCGCCAACGAAACGCAAAAGTGAAAAAATCGTTCAACCGGCGAAGAAACGTGTCAACGTCTCACCGCCACCGGTAAAAAGTATACCTATGGATATTCTGTCATCGACGATCAAACGTAAAGCCTCTACGGAAATCTAACCGCCGCCGCCGATCAAACGTAGACGAACGGATATGATGCAAACGAAACGTGAAAGTGAGAACGTTCGAGCATTGACGAAGCGTAGGAGCGCGGATATCTCTGCACCGTCGGTGGAACGTCCGCCGAAACGTAGATCTGCCACGGAAATCCAACCAGTACCGACAAAGCGCAGACGTACTTCGCCAACACGATCGACAACGAACCTAACCTTACCGCCTGTGAAAGGTCGACGTGCGCACACCTCCTCACAACCAACGATACGTGAACGCGTGGAAACAAAACGAATACCGAAGAAACGCAAGAGTACAGATGTCCCAAAATCGCCATCGGAAACAAAACGTAGACGTACGAACGTTTCACCATCGTCGATAGAACGTGAACGCACAGACATTTTGCCGAAGAGACCGACGAAACGCAAAAGTACAGACGTCCCAACACCGCCGTCGGTGCCGAAAGGTAGACGTACGAACGTTCCGCCATCATCATCGATAGAACGTAAACGAAAAGACATCTTGCCAACGCGCAAAAAACGTAAACGTATGAACGTCTTACCGGCGACGAGAAAGCGTGAAAGTACAGACGTTTTACCGTCACTGCCCACGAAACGCAAACGTACAGACACCCCGTCACCACTCCCGTTCGAAGGCAAAGGACTTTTACCGAAACACATGATCGCTCGTGAAAACAAAGAGACAGATTACGTTCATTGGGACTATCCCAACGAGCTGGTCGACCGGCTACGTTTACTGCTCGCGTCTCGAGCCGCGGGCAATCTCAGCCACTCCAACGAAATAATGTCCATCGTCGAGGAGCTGAAGGAGGCCGGATTCATTTATTAGCGGAGCGGCGAGACGGACGAGCGTCATTCGCATACCGACCGTCGAGAGATAATGAGTATAGACGTGTTCGGACGTCAACTGACGAAGAGTTTGGCGAGCGCCGGTAGTCGCGGTCCGCCCGGTCACGGATTCAAAACCACCGTCGACGGACAGTACGACATGAACAACAAGAGATTGTGCAACGTCGCCGATCCTCGGGAGCCGAACGACGCCGTCTCGATGAAAATCTTGCAGCGAGAAATACAAACCCAGATTCGCAACTCCGATCTCATTTCTCGTTTGGAGATCAGAGTGAAAACATTGGAAGAAGCCCAGAGCGAAAACAACGTTCCGATTCGGAACCTGGAAGAGGAAATCGAACCCGGGCAAGAACTGGATAAACACCTGTATTCCGTAACGCGCGAATAGACTCAAACATGGACAAGAAGGTGACGGTAGTGGACGAACTGCACAGACCCGTTCGACGAAACTATCCTCGGCGGCACGTACAAGTACGCGGACTGGACGAGACTTGGCAGGCGGATCTCGTCGATGTGTCGGCTTACGCGTCGGTCAACAACGGTTTCAAATATCTGCTCACGATCATCGACATATTCTCGAAATTTGCCTGGGCAGTGCCGGTAAAAACCAAATCCGGAAAAGATGTCGCGAACGCCATGAACTCTGTGCTGATAAAGGGTCGCGTGCCAAAGAACCTGCACGTTGATCGCGGCAAAGAGTTCTACAACACCGATTTCGAGGCGGTGATGCGAAGACACGGAGTCAAAATGTACTCGACGTTCAGCAATTTGAAAGCGTCGATCTGCGAACGTTTCAATCGCACTCTAAAGACCAAAATGTGGAAACGGTTTACGCTGCGGGGCAATTACAAGTGGATCGACATTTTACCGCATCTGGTGTCAACGTACAACGACACCGAACATCGAACCATCGGAATGAGACCGAGCGACGTGACCGCGGCTCACGAGAACCGAATCTTGCGAAACGTCTACCGAAATTTCCGCGTAAATCGAACGCGTAGGAGAAAATTTAATATCGGCGACAAAGTTCGTATCAGCAAATACAAACATGTTTTCGAGAAAGGTTATACACCCAATTGGACGACGGAAATCTTTACGATAAACGAGGTGAAGAATACCGACCCCGCAACTCAACATCAATTTGTTCTGTGGAATCGTGTGCACTTCGTGTTTCCTGCTTCTGATCAAATATTGACATTTCTTCAAATTTTGATGCGTAAACAGACAGTCTTTGTAATCAGCGAGCGTTATGGTTTTCAGAGCGGCTCCTTTGACACCTTTGGCTTTTTTCCTATCTTTTTGCCCCAGAGTTTTAAACGCGTATAATTTAGCCCTCAATCCTACAAATTCGGTAATCAGTTTACCGTTGGTCTCATCCTTCATCAAACCCGGAACTTTTTTATTGACCAACGGTATTCCGTAAACGTTGTTGCTCGGGTAGTCGGAGGTGTCGAATCTCGCCGAATCGCGTTTGATGTACTCGTAGATGTTCACTCGAGTAAAGTGGTACAAGAGACTGTCGGTATCCGTGTACATCAACTTAGCCTTATCGCCAAACGTATTTCTAACGTAATTGTAATGAAAATCATAAATGTACGTTTTGGAAAGATCGAGTACACAAAATCCAATGTACACTTGGCGTGATCATAAGTGGCGTAGTTAGACACTACGCGATTGGCCTTAGGTTGGCGCAAAATATCCCTAGTCTAGGCAGCAAACGGGGATTTGATTTTTCGCAAATATCTCGAGAACTGATTGAGATTTTCGAAATTTTAAAAAAGATTCGAAAAGAGGAGGAAATTTCCTCAAAAAAGTCTCGACTCCCGGAACTAGACGACCATTATTTATAATCTTTCTAGAAGCGTGAAAACACGGCCGAAAACGGCTAGTCTGGCTCGTGGGCCGTTTCATTGCGTGACGCGCGCAAGCCAGACTAGCTGTTTTCGGCCGTATTTTCACGCTTCTAGAAAGATTATAAATAATGGTCGTCTAGTTCCGGGAGTCGAGACTTTTTTGAGGAAATTTCCTTCTCTTTTCGAATCTTTTTTGAAATTTCGAAAATCTCAATCAGTTCTCGAGATATTTGCGAAAAGTCAAACCCCCGTTTGCTGCCTAGACTAGGGATATTTTACGCCAACCTACAGCTCATCGCGTAGTATCTAACTACGCCACTTATGATCACGCCAAGTGTACACATACCTTAATCATAACTGACATAGTTAGACACTACGCGACGAGCTGTAGGTTGGCGTAAAATATCCCTAGTTTAGGCAGCAAACGGGGGCTTGATTTTTCGCAAATATCTCGAGAACTGATTGAGATTTTCGAAATTTTAAAAAAGATTCGAAAAGAGGAGGAAATGTCCTCAAAAAAGTCTCGACTCCCGGAACTAGACGACCATTATTTATAATCTTTCTAGAAGCGTGAAAATACGGCCGAAAACAGCTAGTCTGACACGTGGGCCGTTTCATTGCATGACGCGCGCAAGCCAGACTAGCCGTTTTCGGCCGTGTTTTCACGCTTCTAGAAAGATTATAAATAATGGTCCTCTAGTTCCGGGAGTCGAGACTTTTTTGAGGACATTTCCTCCTCTTTTCGAATCTTTTTTAAAATTTCGAAAATCTCAATCAGTTCTCGAGATATTTGCGAAAACTCAAGCCCCCGTTTGCTGCCTAAACTAGGGATATTTTACGCCAACCTACAGCTCGTCGCGTCGTGTCTAACTATGTCAGTTATGATCTCGCCAAGTGTACATAGGTTTATTGAATTTGATCTTTAGACGATTCATCTCCACAATTACCATGTCGTCGAATACGATACTGCTGTGAAAATTGGGTTTAGAAACGAGAGCTCTCGCCCCGTACCTGCCGTCCCACTTTGTGACCAGCTCCACGTCTTTTTGTTTTCTCACGTTTTCCATGGTTTTGCCGAAAACGGCGTTGTTCATGAGTTTGAAGAAATTTTTCTCGAAATCGTTCGTCGATCGCTTTCGCTGATCCGTGTTCAAATCTATGTACTTTTTCAGCCACGGAGCTTGGTTGAATTTCAAAATTCGATGAAGTCTCGCCAGTTTCATTCCCAATTTCAAACACTGTTCCAAATTTACGTAATGAATAACGTACTTTTTCTTTGAAAACAACGTGGTCATCATTTTGGAATTTTTACAATTCGGAGGCGCCAAATGTTCCGGACACAGCGGCAAATCTTTATGAGTCTCGCGAAGCTCTTCGGGATACTCCAAATCGACTTCGAGAATGTACCCTACAGAGGAATCGTCCGCTACACTCGTAACGTCAATTTCAGCGTTTTCCCATTCGAACGAACCGTAAGGTAAAAACAGGCTCATGGCTACACCGTACAAGTTATTCACGTCAAAATATATCAAATACGATTCCGTCTCACTCGGATCGAAATCGTCGCCCATGAACTTGTTGTTGGCGCGAGCGTATCGGTTCGAACATTGAGCCACGCCACCTCGGATTCCTTTTTCTACGAACAATATCATTTCGGGATCGGTGAGAAGCTCGAGCTCGACACCGGTACACTTGAGCATAGCGTCAAAGGCAAGTCCCGGAGCCGTGTAATAATGCAGGGGATCCAAATTGTAGGTTGAGCGGCATTTGCGCCGAAAATTTTGAAAAATGTCCGCCAATAGTAAAACGTCTGTTTTCAGATACAGATCCGAATACTCGCCCAACGTTTGCACGTTAAATGTTTGCCACACCGTCGTCGCGTGTTGGTAATCCTGCTGCAAAATCCCCTCGTTATTTAATTTGGAATAGAAATTTTCTCTCGCGGGCAAGCGTCGCTCGTCGAGTTTCTCCCAACTGTCGATGTACTCGTAAGGAAACACTCCTTTTCGAGTCAACAAGGCGAATTCCCCTGCATCGGTACAGTGTTTTCGCGTAATCGATTTATCTTCGTCGCTCAGATAAGATGCCAGTTTTTCGATACTGCTCGCCATGAATCTGAACGAATCGATAAATCGCAAATTCACGATTGTGCCTTCGACGGTCTTTGTAAAGGAAATATATTTTTCTTTGTTTACGGGTAAGAGTTTGACCGGTCCGTCGTACAACGTGGCTAAAATTTGGATGAAAAAATGCGAATCGTAACCCGACAAATTATAAAAAATCACCGGAATATCGTGAGACTTTGTGTAATTCAAATTGCAACCTCGGTGAGCCGCACCGCGATACCTGCCCGTGAAATGGCAGTGGTCCCGGTGCTTGACGGCGTCTCGATCGAACGGCTTCTCGCAAACGTGACAAATTCGAGCTTCGTAGAAATTGTTCGATTGTTCCATGTTCAACGGTTCCATCGGTACGACACGTTTCAGATAAAAATCTACCTCGTGAGCCAACTCTTTGAGTTTACCGACAAACCATCCGATGCAATTCGTGCCGCGGTCGAGTTCAAATTTTGAAAGAGAATCGTCGAAAGCGCAGTGCAAACAATACGCGACGCTGTGCGGAATGTGTTTCTGCGATTCGTTCGCGGTAGGCTCTAGTATGCATTCCAGATCGGCGTACACGACAAACGGCACCGTCTTTTTGAATCTGTAATTTTTAAATTTCAAAATTTTATCTCCTTCCGTGGGTAAAATCATTCTCGTTTTCGTCAAATTCATACAGTCTTGTTTGTGTTTTTCGAAAGAACTCGGTTCGTAAAAATGACACAAGCATCGGTCGCACACCAACATCCTTCCGTTGTAAGTCGAGACTTGCGAACTGAGTAGACGAGACAGATTTCTGATCCACGCGAAATGATAAGTTGCCGGAGACTCATCATCGTCGACGCTCATGTTCACTTCGGATTTGATCATGAGGAGATGAATCGTAGGTCTATCGGATGTACGCTCGATCAAATAATACGGCACAACGTTATTTTTCGCATCATCTGAATCTACACCGTACACGTTAATCGACAAATTGTTCAATTTCTCAAATTTCAAAATGTCCCTCAAAGTCATCGGAAACTCGATACCGTCGTATTTCAACACAGATCTAAAGTCAGGGTAGGAGGTCACGCGATCAGTATGGCTTCCGGCTGGATAAAGAGCCGCCGTCACAGCCCACAGGAAACAGTATTCGTCTTCGTTCCGAATGTTGACGACTGCCTTTTTCGCCTGTATGGCTCTGGGCAGTTCCACGTAGGTCGGAAAACCTCCCCGAAGAGGTTCGAATCGGTTGATGTTCACCACGAGATTGTAGATTTCCACCAACGTCCACCCCGAATTCCTCTCTTGAAAATCTTCAACCTTGGTCAGTACGCGATCGGTGATGTTTTCGTCGAACCAGGTTTGAATGTTCGTCGACGGAAGAATCGCCTCATTTTTCGTATTGAAGTATTTCGTTTCCTCTACACTCTCGCCATCTTTCATCGTTCGAAATTTGCAGGTCAAAATACCGTTCACCTTGAGATTTCCTTCTCTTTGCAGCGCGTTCTTCAATCGAACCGCGGTCAAGTTTTTCGAATCTTGTAGAATAGATCGCAAGTCTCTGTGGCGGAGATTGATCACAGTCCCGGTTCGTATCCGTCCTTGGAAAACCGATTCCAGATCCTTCCATCGAACTCGATCTCTCACTCGTCGCGTACTAACCCCTGCACCGCGTCGTTGTCTCTCATTGAATCTCTCGCTCAACGACTTGAGTCGCGAAATCGTTGTTTGAATGCGCACTTTTTCCCCTACGGTCGAAGCCGTCGTCCGCAGAATTTTGTTCAAAAGTCGAATATTGCGAGTTGCGTATTTCAGCCATTTTGTAATTTCTTGCCGCGATGCTTGATCCAGTAATTCGTATGCATCCTCCATGATGCTGATGAGTTTCAAACACTTCGCCGATTCCATTGTCACTTGTCGCTCGACGAGATCAAAAATTAATGAGTGCATCGTGATCGCATCGGCCGATTTATACATGCATTTCTGTAATTCCTAGAATCGTGTTACACCGTTTCGCACCAAACCGTACAGTTATTTTCCACGTAACTTGATACTTTGATTCGTCGCCTAAGCTCTAGAATTTTCGGACGTGGAAATGTATTCGAGGTCGAGTGAAAAATTCGCGGGATTGTTTACACATAACGCATTCCAGTACAAAATTCCTGAAAATGTTTACGATGTATCCTGACACCCTGAAACCTATTGCGTATTTGTCTCAGAAGCGTACCAAAGCTCTAGGATTTTTGAACAAGCTCGAGCAGAAAATTCGTGGAATTGTTTACAAATAACGCATTCCAGTAAAAACATTCCTGGAATTGTTTACGATGTAACCTGACACCTCCCCCGAATCTATAGCGTTATTTCGTCAAAATCTTCCGTCAATATCGTCGCACGAGTCGATCGCAAACTCTCGAGCGGAACGGTTCAGATCGAGCAGCTACGATTTTTCCCCCAACAACAATGGATATCACAAAACTGAACGAGGTCGGGCGTATGGTAAACTTCTTACCTACGAAGAAGCTCAACGACTTGGAGATTGGATAAGCCTACCAAATCACAAGAATAAAGCAATTCACAACGAAATATGGGATAAGGTTCACGGTGGACCTGCACGAAGCATTCGTCGTGTTTCTTCCCGCCAGGGTGGTGAAACTCCTGCAGGAAGACGACCGCCTGCTGAACGACATGAAAAAATCAATCTCCGAAAATCGCCTCTATCTGCGCTACTTGGGCGGAGAATATAACCGATGCGAATTCGATTATTCGTGAAAAGATTATATGATTGTATCAATTGACCAAAAAATACGTTCGTAACTATTGCCCATGTACGATGTAACAAAAATATACTCGTATCAATAAAGAACAAAAGCTGAAACTGTACTCGATTCGCGTTGACGCTTATTTTGATACATCGACCACCACCCCTGAATTCCAGCACATTGAAAGGTTACTCGATGAATAAGAATAGCGATATGCACTTGTGTGAGTCATTTTACCGCCAATACCCCACTTTCGAATCTGGAAGCTTCCAGAACATTCTAGAACATTCCGGACTCATCGCCCCGTCCCGAATTCCTGCACATGAACGTCGTTGGCGTGAGTCATCTACCGGCGATTTCGGAACCTTTCGGAAGCTTCTAGAACCTTCTGGAACCTTCTCGAACATTTTGGGCCCCTCGCCCCGCCCCGCCGCTGCACGCGTATCCGTGTAACGTCACTTCCGGTTCCAGAAGCTTCCAGGCCCCCCACCCCTCGCCGCTCTTCACCCCGCGTGACGTCACTTCCGGTTCCAGAAGCTTCCACGCCCCTTTCCCCTCGCCCCTCTCCACCCGCGCCCCGGCAACGTTCGGCGAAAGAGCGACCTTCCGGAAGCTTCCGGACCCCCGCCCCTCCTGCCCCTCACCCCCCCTCGCCGTCACACGGACACGGATATGCGTGTGTGTGGGTGTGTACGTGTGTGCACTAACACATAGTGGTCCAGAACTCTCATAGCCTATCTACTATCCTCGCTGAGAGAGACACCCCCGGAGTAGTTTTTGACCAATTTTATGACCGGTTCGAACGCCCCGTCGATCCGCAGGTGAAGTCCGATTGTCAGCTCCTTCGTCCACGAGTTGTTCAAGCCGTAAGTTGTTGACAACATGAGATGTCGCTCAGACTTTTTAAGAGCGATGTCGAACGTTTTGAATATTCTACTGCACCCGGTGTTTGGAGATGTTGTTTTAGACATTGCCATTGCGGAGGTGTTATTTCGAGAGCTGTCGGCTGATGACTGGTAGATAACAAATTTCCTCGCAAGATAAGCGACAAAATTTTGCAAACCTCAGCAGAAACATCCCGCCACAGTTGTCGTCGTCGTGATCCGCGATCCGCGAGAGAGAAAGAGAGAGAGGAAGAGAGACACTGATTGATTGATTGATTGGCGAATAATTATAGCACAGTACAACTACGTTCACATAGAATACGCAGTTGCAGCGAACAATACAATACTTATACCTAATTAAAACTAAATGGAGGTCGAAGCGTGAGATGAGGAAGAGGATAGTTGGGAACAAGTGAGAAGAGATGAGATAATAGGTCGGAACGAGATATCATAGGTTATAGAAAAAAGACTTGGCGTGGGTCGCCCAGAACTAATCCCAAGTGTAAATAATAAGAGTAAGAGTAACACGCGATACAGAAAAAGCAAAAGTGGTGTAACGTGGCTTGGATACAAGGGGCCTAGTAAATTGAGTAGATGAGAATGACGCAATTCCATGAATGGATGCAAGGCGGATAAAAGAGAAAAAAATACAGAGAACCAACGACTTATTGTTCGAACCTCAATTCAGGCTAGCTTGTTCGAGGGAGAGTGAATAAGAAAAAATATTAGTTTTGAATATTCCTAGCGAAGTAGCTGAGGTGACAGACAGAGGCAGAGAGTTCCAAAGATTGATAAGCTGTGACAAGGAAGGAATTTTGATATGTAGCTGTTCTACAGGACGGGAGACGCAATAAAGAGACAGGAGCCACGAGACGTTGCGGGCGATCGGTGTCAGGTGGAATAAAATGAGACCAAATGTAGGGAGCTGTAGTACGATGAATGACGTGGTACATGAGGCTACCGATGAAGTAAAGGCGCCTGTTACGAACAGAGAGCCAGCCCAGTTGAAGTCTGTAAGGTGTGATATGGTCGTCCCTTCTGAGATCGTAGATGAATCTGATGCAGCAGTTCATTAGCCTCTGAAGTTTAAGGTCAAGTTCAGAGGTCGCATCGTGGTAGACAACACAACAGTAATCAATGAGTGGAAACGCAAGAGTAGTAACGAGTTTGATCTTCAGTTGACGAGATAGAGAATTGCGGTGGCACTTAAGTCCATATAAGGTGAAGTGGACTTTCTTGGAAATCATCGAAATGTGGTTGTTCCAACTCAGGTTCGAGCGAATGATGACCGTGAGGTTCCTCGCCTCAGAAACATAGGGAAGATTTATGCCATTTATGGTGATAGGTTCTAAGTCATTCAGGTCAATGGAGTTGACGTAGCGTGCACTTCCTACGATTAAAACCTTAGATTTCGCAAGGTTGAGTGACAAGCCGTTTTTCGCTGAATAAGCGGCAATAGCTGCAGCGTCTTCAGCTATTAATGCAAGACCTCGGGCCAGATGCGATGGATAGCAGCTAAGATAAATTTGGGTGTCGTCGGCAAAAATTAAGTATTCGGAGTGGACTAGTGACATTAATGAAAAGAGAGAACAGAAGTGGGCCGAGAACCGAGCCCTGAGGTACACCTGAAGTTGTCGGAAGTAGTTGCGAATAGGAGTTTGACTCGCCTCCAACGACTTGGGTACGTCCCGTGAGGTAGGAAAAGAACCAGGACAAAGCAGCGTTGGAAAATCCGAGGTGATGGAGTTTTGTGAGCAGTACGTGATGAGAGACAGTGTCAAAAGCTTTACTGAAGTCAAATAGAATTAAAATAGTCAGTCAACGTTCGTCTATATTTTTCCGGATATCATCTGTTAATCTAAGTAGTGTGGTCTGAGTACTGAAGCCGGCTCGGAATCCTGATTGACGTGGATCAAGAATACTATTTGCATCGAGGAAACTGACCAGTTGTTTATGATCCAGCTTCTCGAGGATTTTCGAGACATCACACAAATGGCAAATTGGCAATGGCGTTCTGAACGTCCTCTAGGGTGACAGGTGCGAGAGAGAAGGTGAGAGACGAGGTTGGATTAGAAGAGCAGATAGAGTTAAGGTCATCCAGATTGCATGGCGGAGAAACATTAGCAATAGAAGCAAAGTAGCAGTTTAGCTGGTCAGGAGTGAAAAAATTGAGAGGTGAAGTCAGAGACAACTTCACTAAACCTAGTCGGGCAAGCTCGCGCCACGTAGCAGAGGGATCAGTTAAGTTATCTAGCCTAGCAAGTTGGTAGTTGCTTTTAGCGGTTTTGATGTCCTTGCTAAGTTGATTCCGGTGATCTCTGTAGATCGCGAACCCTAGGAGGCAACCAGCTCTTTTAGCACGTTTGTAAAGAGTGCTACGGTAGCGTATACGTTGCTTGAGATCATCGGTGAGCCAGGGTGTAGGAGGACGCTGGACTTTGAAGGAGCATATGGGTGCGTGTAGATCCAGAGCACTCAGCAGGGCCTTGGTGAGGGAGGCACACAACACATCGACATCTTCCCTACTCAGCTTCCTCCCCGACACAGTTTCCTCTAAAATAGCTGTGTCGCAGTTCCGGTAATTACGACGGACCAGGTAGCGTTCAGTGGGGAGAGGGCGTTCAAGTTCGTAATTCAGCTCGAGGAAGTCATGGCCAGCAATGAACGGCACAGGAGATTTAATAACTATTGTGTCTTTGTTGAGGCAGTCAACAATGATGACATCGAGCAGTGAATCAGTTATAGCTGTGTGATAAGTTGCCTCAGTGCTAACAAGATGAAGTGATAAAGACGAAGTAAATTCACGCAAATATGAGGACTCGAAGGAGTCTCGAAGCAAATTGCAGTTGAGGTCCCCCGCAACGATGATATTTTTGTACGCATGCAGATGGATGGTCAGCTTGGACAAAAATTCCTCAAAGAGAAGGCCTTTGGGACGCCAATAGATCGAGGTGAAGAGGATGGCACCTGAATTGGGTGTACGTATATCTAGAAGTAAATACTCCGGGCTGTTGGTAAATTGGCTAGGTGACGCTGCCAGGATAGTAGCTGTTAAAGTATTGTGGATGAAGCACGCTACACCTCCACCCATCTTACCGACTCGATCGTTACGAATAAGAAAGTAGCCAGGTATATTCATCAAATTGTTGTAATCGGGTGTTTGATTTCCCAAGTATGGAAGGTGCAAGCTTCGCACTATTGCAATGCGCTGTTTATGCGTTGGGCCATACGTAGGAATCTGCATACACAGCACTGACCTCCTAAACGCAGTTAAAAGGCCTACACGCAACGCGCTCGTGGTCAGAACATCGGGACCCGTTATTACGTGCAAAATCGAGTATCGCTATAAGTTAACGTGTATCTTCCTATTTTAGATCATACTTCTCATTGTCATCTATAAATATTAAACTTCACTTATAATTGTACGACTGAGTACCAACTCTTAATTCGACGACGATCCTTACCAAATAAATAAAAGTATTGTTATACTGGGATTCCCGAATCCAATCCTAACAAAATCGTCGGCAATTTGAGAGTGAAGCCATGACTCAGAGAAAGCAACAATATGATAGGTATTACTAAGCAGTTTTAGTTTAACTTGGTCTATATGAGCTAGTAGCGAATTTGCGTTGAATTGGCCTATCCTAAGATGACCTGTATTGCAACTTTGGGTGTCAGGAGTGATATTATCATTTGATGCGTCGAGACATGGCTGGGTCGATAGTCAAATCAATTTAGTAAGGTCGGCTTCAGAGGAGATAGTGATAATAGGCTGACCTTCAGCACGGCGTACCAAAATCTGTCCAGCTCTCACCCAGACAAATTTGTGTTCTGTCTCCGAGGCCTTAGATTTGGTGAGTAGGAGCAGTTTATGAAGCTTGGAAGATAAAAATTCATTAACATAAACTAGTCCCTGAGTGTCAATCTTAAAAACATCAGCAGCAGAAAGGCGTGGTACCGATCGCTTTTTGGAGATAATGAAGTCACGTATCGGATTAGATTTGAGCGTGACAATGAACGAGGCGGTTGATGGTACAGTGGTATCGTTGGAGCTTGACGTGCTCCTACCAGGTTTTGGCTTTTTGAGCAGTTTTCGAACATTTAGAATATCTGATATAAGTTACGTGATATTAAGCGCAGCAAACACTGCATGAACAATTTCTAAATGAGATAATTTAACCGACTTCGGAATACCGGCTAAAATCAGTTCAGATGATGGTGGCGAGGTCGGGGTTGACTGAGAATTCATTAAAACAGACGAAGTTAGTCGCTCAACCTGCTCGTTAAGTTTTGAGATTTGAGCTTCATGTTCCTGTACCTTCTGCGGTAGCCCAGCAATCACCTCAAGTTTGGCGGTAATTTCAGCATTCGTTTTTTCCTGCCTAGCAATGAAGTTGTCAATCTTTTGGAAAATTTTTGTCGAGTTTGGCTAAAATAATTTCGAAGAGTTCATCGGCACGGCTAGTAGTCCCTTGCGGGCTAGTGTTAGTTGGCGGACTGCGAGCTATATTAGGCATTGTGCCAAGATTGGCCAAGCAACAGCCCCTTGCTGACTTATAAGCTAAATAAGTGGCACGGCAACTCGGGTGAAAAGAGTTTTGACAGGTATCACACGTGATTTGATCATAGACAATACGGGACTTACACTTTGAACACTTTCGACCAGACATACGAATTGAAGGCTTGACGTCACTAATAAATAATAAATAATGATGAAGAAAGAAAATGGAATAATGAGATGGACGATGTGAACGTCAGAGTCAAAGAAAAATGAAAAATACCAGTCCAACTTAAAGTCAAGTATAAAAATAGAAAATAAAAATGTCCAGTAGGTAAAATGCGCAAGGTCAGTTCAAAAGTTGAGACTAGGTCAGTACTAGGTATAAAAGTGTGATATCATACTATCAGCGTTGGCAATGATCAACAGCGGGTAAAATAGATATTAAGTAAGACTAAGAGTTGAAGGATTGAGACACGACCTCGTTGTCGGAGTAGTGAAGTCAACTAGTATAAAAGTTTGTCAGTGATGTAAGTACTCAAACTGTCCCATGTGAGTGAAGGCGGCAGCAGTGGGTGTCAAGTGATGACGTCAGTCAGTAGTCATGTGCCGTGTAAGATGTCCTCCAGATGACCAATAGCAGTCGACTCAGTTACAAAGAAATGGACATGCGTAGTACGTTTCGGCGGAGATGACCATCAGTGAGAGGTTAGAAAGAACTCAGTAAGAAGCAACTTTTTGGGACACCAAGTCGAATTAGAGGAAACCCAGAATGCCAATTAAAGAAAGCAATTTTGGCTTTAAGACGAACCTGAAACAAACGCCCGAGGGCAGGAAAATGCAGCAGATAGGTCCAAAATACTAGAGAGCCGGTTTAGCATGACAGTTCATACTCACAGAGAGAGAGAGAGAGAGAGAGAGAAAATCTAGAGAGCTCGAAGGTTCTCTCGGATACCTTCGCAACTACTCGAGGACCCACGCGGGGCCTCCTCGTTATCGGGAGGTACGGTGTGGGTGCCGGAGTTCTCGGCGATTTGATTACGGACACCGTGACGAGCTATTCGCGGCATTGTCTACACATCACAGACCGTGTACAGGGCTCATGTTACACCTGGGTGCAACATATACTCTGCATCCCTTTCTCTCTCTCTCTTTCTCTTTCTGCAATACTTTGGGCGAAGTATAGGCTTAGTATACTTACCAACACAGGGGGCCCCAAGCCAGGAATATTAGGGGATTATCGGGGGATTTAATGCAACAGGGAAATATTCTGGAAATATCCGGGGATTGTATTGCGACTTTTGAATTTCTTTGTAAATTTGTAAATTGACAAAGTAAATTTCTTTGCGGCCATCCTATTATACAAAAAGTACATAAAGGAAGTATCTTCTTAGACTATGATAATGCATGCGTGCACTCGTTGCACTAGGTGGGGGTTTCAGCAAACGTGTGATTTTTGGGAAGATATACACGGTCTCGATTTTTGCTGCTAACCCATAGTCACGAACGCCGCGACAATGTCCGAATCTATGGAAAAAATAAGATCTACGGTATTGGGGGTCGCCCGCTTCGCGAGAGCGTAGAATCCGCGGAACCACCCCTATTTAAACGGGGTTTGGCGGCAAAACCTGCGAAATTAGGAAACACCGGCTTTGTTACGCCAGCTGAAAATTGTGTTGTCGAAATGCAGCGACCGGGCGATCGGCCGCATGCACGTCTGGAGGTTGTTTAGGAAATCGTGTGTGTGCCTGGGTGTGGCGGCGAAGATCTTACAAAAACGGCGCACAAGACATTTGGCTGTGGTTAGATAGTTGATCGAGGATTACCGGGCGCACCAGGGTAGGTCCATTCTTATTTTCCATGTTGTCACGGCTCAAGAAACCCTAAAAACCCCTTTGCTCTTTGTTAGAAATTATTCGCGGGGAACAATTAATGTGGGAGGCTGCGGAAGCGGTGGAGAGAAGCTTCCAGAGCAACTTTTGCGCAACTACGCAGACCTTTCGTCTACCGTGTGTCCGCGAGATTAAGCCGCAGTAACTCTAGTTGCCTGCCACCAAGGCGGTCACGCAGAGCTGACGGGTTCAGCGGAGGAGGTAAAGCAGAGCTGCCCGTTGGCAACTAACTCCGTTAAAACGTTCAAATCAATCAGCGTTGATAGTTGAGTTGGAGATTTAAGGTTGCATTAGGTTAATGCGACACTTATAACAAATAAATAAATCGAAAAAATAAGAAAATTTTTAATTGGTGAATTTTTAATGAGGTGAATTTTTAACCTTTCACAAATGTTCATGGTCGATTTATTTGTTTGGTGGAAGTGTCACATTAACCTAATGCAACCTTAGATCTCCAACTCAACTATCAACGCTGGTTAATTTGAACGTTTTAACGGAGTTAGTTGCCAACGGGGAGCTCTGCTTTACCTTCTCCGCTGAACCTGTCAACTCTGCGTGACCGCCTTGGTGGCAGGCAACTAGAGTTACTGCGGCGTAAGTTCGCGGACACACGGTACATGCCCTTGTCCGTTAATTGGAGGCTTATTCGGTGTATGCCTCTACAAAATAATTTGTAACTTTCACGCGTTATCAACGGTTTTAACGAAATTTCAACAAAGTTGATATGTGTAATATCATTACATTTCGATTAAAATTACGAATTTATATTAAAATGAAATTAAAAATCTTTAGTCAGTCAAAATAACGAAACATAATGCAAGCATGTGAAAATTTTGCGGGACATCAACCGAATAAGTCCCCGTTAATTATAATAATAACCGCTGTAGTCTCACGAGCTATTTTACCCGTCCGCAGATGATGATAATGATAGGGCAGGGCCAAGCGGCCACCAGCAGCAACAAATGCGAAATTTGGAGGCGGTGCTGGCAGCTTTGGAGGCATCCGGAGGTGATGACGACGATGAAGACGATGCAGCGGGATCATCGCCTGTACGAAGTGTACAGGATCCCAATAATAACGTCGTTCCTGGCGAAGAAGTCATCGGTGCATCTGAGATTGGTAATGTCAGGCCAACTTTGGATAGCCGTGATTCGCGATATAGAACCCTACTCGAGGCAGGGCTTCTCGCAGTGGTCAGAAACTGTGACATGGGGCCCCATTGTAATTGAGGGACTGCATTGGTCATTAATTTTATTAAAACCTACATAAGGGCGTGATTTAGCCACTGGAAATAAAGTTTATACAAACAATCAATCAATATTCGCAAATATGCCTCGTTACTTTCTATTACAACCCGTATTCTCAACAGATAACCGTGAGCCGATTCAGCACGGCGAAGGCTCCCGAAACAGAACCGGAGTTTCACAATCCGGAGAGGAGGAAGAGGTGGAGGAGGAGAAGGAGAAGGAGGAGAAGGGGGAGGAGGTAGAGAAGGAGGAGGAGGAGGAGGAGCTTTACATCTTGATTACCGACGCGCGACGGTATTACAAACGTTTTAAATTAACGGGCCGGCATATGACTGTGAAAATCAAAACACCGCCACCGGAAGAAAACCCTATAACGTGGCTTGACGGGGCGATGAGAGCTATTTACGATCGCGCAATGGCTGGTGCGGAAGGAATGAGCGACTTTGTGGGGTTTAGTTTCAGCGCCCCGGGTTTCACAGACGGTGCGGCTGGCCTTTCATTTCGGCCAGCTTGCGATCATTCGTACAAAAATTTTTGGGAACTGATTTTCAAAGTGACGCAGAGCGCGTCCGAATTTACCGTGGATCAATCGTTTACGGTGACAACCGATCGTATTCGCATGCCGACTGGGTGTGGTCGAAGAAGCAAACCCCTAACCTGCGAAGATGTGCGGAAACGGTCTCTGTTAGGCGTTTTCGAGGATAATCTATGTCTTCCACGGGCCTTAGTTGCCGCACGAGCGCACGCCTGCCGATTAGCCGTTTTGAATGATGATCGAGGAGGAACGGGTTCTTGGTCCAAGGTCAGAGGGCCCCGCTCATTAGCCTAGCGTACGGAGGCACTCGAGCTCTACCGAGCTGCAGGTGTCACGGTCAGCGAAACGGAAGGTTGCGGTTTGCGTGAAGTTGCGCAGTTGCAGAAATTTCTCGCCCGTCAGGGGTGGGTCATCGTTGTTTACGATTTCAACACCTTAGGTCAGGGCCAGGAACCCCTCTACAACGGCGAGAGCTCGGTTGTCGAGGGCGGACGCAAACTGAATATACTCTACCTACCTCGAAGCAAACATTTCAAAGTAATCTTGAACATCAACAGCTGCTGCGGCGAACAGATACTTTTGCGAACAATGCAACATCGCTTATCGTCGACCGGTCGAACACAGATGCTCGCAGAGCTGTTCGTTGTGTATGAGTGTACCACAATGCGATACATCGGCGGAGCGTAGCGAGTGCCAGTCTTGTCGGAGATCGTTTTACGGTGCGGGGTGTTTGAGGAATCACACGACTCAGGGGTCGTATAGTGGAAGACGGTCGGTATGCGAGACGATAAAGATATGCGGGGGGTGCACTCGGGTGGTTAACCTGTCGCAAGGGACCCACAAGTGCGGGGTGACATACTGCGGCGCATGTAGGTCAAATCAGCCTGTCAATCACGACTGCTATATGGCTCGACTCACAAGTACCGCGGACAACGGCCGTATATTTTTGTGTTCTATGATTTCGAGACGCAGCAGTGCAAAACGCTCGAGGGTGTTGAAGCTACGAATTTACATGTGCCTAATCTTTGCGTGGCCCAGCAGGTGTGTAGCTTTTGCATTAACGATCCGGATATTCGTAACCCCTGCAACCGCTGCGGAGTAGTTCGTGAATACATTTTTCGAGTCGACCCCGTTAAACAGTTGATAGATTTTGTTACTAGGGAGATACAAGACTTCAAAAAAATCGTATGCATAGCACACAACGCAAGGGGGTTTGACAATCAGTTGATCTTACAACGGCTGGTAGGGGAGAGTCGGGAACTGCCAAAGGTGATATTGAACGGTACTAAAATTATTTTGATGGAAATCGGCCGTACGCGTTTTCTAGACTCGGCAGCGTACATGTCTCGCGGCTTTGCCCAAAGCCTTTGGTCTTTCTGATAATCTGGATAAAGGTATTTTTCCACACCTATTCAACGCCCCTAAAAATCGGGGATACATCGGCCCGTTACCGGCTGCGAAGTATTATTCGCCGGATAGTATGACCGACGTGGCCCGGACGGCCTTCTATGCCTGGTACGAGACAGCGGTGCAACGCAGAGATATTTTTAATTTTGATAGGGAGTTGATCACCTATTGTTGTTCCGATGTAGATATTCTCCGGGGGGCGTGTATAGCCTTTCGGGACATTTTTTTGAAGTGCGGAGATGTATGTCCGTTCACTCAAAGCGTAACGATTGCTTCAGCTTGTTCTGTGGTTTTTTGCAAAAATTTTCTACAGCCGCAAACGATAGGTATCTTACCAGCTGGGGAGTACAGATTGGCTGGCAACCAATCGCGAAAGGCCGACAAGTAGTTGGTTTGGAAGGATGGCGAGTTGGGGGTAAATATCGAGCATGTGGCTCGCTGTCGCGAGTTAAGGATCCCGGAAACTGGTAGGCCCATGGACGGGTATCATGCTAGCGGTCGACTCGTGTTTAAGTTTCACGGGTGCTACTGGCACGGATGTCCGCGCTGCAGCAGGGTTAATCGCGATGCGAAGTTGTTGACGGGGGGTACCATGGATCGGCGTTTCGAGGAGACCCGCTTAAAAACATCACAAATGCGAGTTCTGGGGTACAACGTTGAGGAAATCTGGGAGTGTGAATTTGACGGCCTGTACAACTCCGACGAGGAAATGCGCGAATACGTTGATAATCACCCTATGGTCACTTCCGTTCTTGCGGATGCGCTTCACCCCCGGGACGCGTTTTTTGGCGGTCGCACAGGTAATACCTCGCGCTTCTACGGAGTCACACCCGGCGAAGAGATCCGATACGTTGACGTTTGCTCGTTGTACCCTTGAGTATGTAAGAACGGTCGCTATCCCTTAGGTCACCCAACGGTTTATGACGGTGACGAATGCATGACTTTGACAGGAGCGAAAAACGCAAATATCGCCCGTGTTGAGGGTTTGGTAAAATGTATCGTGTTGCCGCCGCGCGATTTATATCACCCCGTACTCCCTGTTCGTTTGAGGGATAACCTGATGTTTGCATTATGTAGATCATGTTGCAAAAATTTAACAGTCTTCGTGTCTGCATGAAAACGAGGCCTATCGGTGATTGGATGGCACGTGGGTATCGGACGAGTTGAAGAAAGCTGTATCGGTGGGATATAAAATTATCAAGATAAAAAAGATTTGGCAGTACGAAATTACCGAGTATGATCCGTCCACCCGGCAGAGGGGCCATTTTGCAGGCTACATGCATACCTTTCTTAAAATAAAGCAGGAGGCGAGCGGCTGGCCAAGCGATTGCGCTGATGATGAGTCGAGAGAGCGCTACCTCGCGGAGTACGAGCGGGTTGAGGGAATCAGGTTAGATCGCGACAAAATAGCGAAAAACCCCGGACTTCGATCTGTTTCGAAGCTCGCTCTCAACTCTTTCTGGGGTAAGTTTGGGCAGAGGGAAAATTTGCCGCAAACCGAGGCGGTACGAAGCCGGGGGCGCTTACTGGAGTTACTAGTTGGACCCGATACCACCGTGACGGGTATTCTGCCTGCGACGGAAGATGTGCTCTACGTCCGTTGGCTTCGCAAGGAAGAAAGCGCGACTCCATCACCACTGGCAAATGTTGTTTTGGCTGCTTATACGACGGCTCAGGCTCGTTTGAAGTTGTACGGTTACCTGGAAAAGTTAGGGCGCCGCGTCTTGTATTATGATACGGATTCCGTCATTTACGTGCGAACGGGTAGGCTAGACGACTACGAACCGCCAACGGGTAATTTTTTGGGCGATCTTACCGACGAGTTAGAGCAGTATGGCTCCGGTAGTTTTATAAAAACTTTTGTTTCGGGTGGGCCGAAATTTTACGCATTCGTGGTTCAACAATCTGACGGGGGCGAGGTTGAGGTGTCCAAGGTGAAGGGTATCACGCTGAATTATGAAACTAGGTTACGGATCAATTTCAACTCTATTCGAAGCATGGTTGTCGACGCTACGGATCCTATCTTGGCACACCAATGCGCGATACAGCGTACGGCGCTTCATCAGGTAATCACACGTCCTGAAATGAGAATCTGCAGACCGGTGCAGGTGAAAAGACGCCGTATAGAGGGGAGCCATGACACACTTCCTCACGGTTATGTCGGATGAGCGTCGTTAGAATCAGTTTCATCATCACCCTTGCCGTACCGATGGAACGCTAAGTTTACAAGCCTGTATTCCCTCCGTTATAGTATCATAATTTTTAGATACTAAGAATAGGGCAAACTACAAACGAGAATGGCCTGGATTTTAGATTTAAGGATAATTATAAAAACCCCGTTAAACAGCGTTCGGTTGTTTGTTTGTTTGCTCTCTTTCTGATTTTCGCCTTCTCTCGATAGAGATAATAAAGGTGTCGCTTGGAGCCACGTAATATCGTATCGTCGCAGATTTTGACAGTTCAGCAAAGTACGCTTAGCTATAGCCTAGAGGCAGTTGTGCGGAGAGGAAAGGAGGTGTATTAAATATACGTTGTGAATAAAAAAATATAGCCATTTTTATACGTCAATCTTTTTTGTCGTTGAGTAGCTTGGTATTTGTAATAAGAATGATTGCGATAATAAAAATTCGCCAACTGGTAACTCTTCTCTTTCATCTGTACCTGCTCCCATTTCAGTCAGCGCTCGCGATAGCCAGCGGCGGGCAGGCCGTGTCGCGTGATGAGCTAAACTCGACACGGCTGCACACACGCATGCACTGTCTAATCAGCTCCCACGCAGGCTAGTGCGTGCGGTTGTATCAGCTGCCAAAACGCGTGCGATAACCAGCCTGTATCACACGCGCGGTCCGCGGGGGGGCCGGCCGTGGTAACAGCTCATCAAGGATCGGTAGGTATACTGTGCGCGTCTCAGGAAAGTGGTTGAGCACTGCGCATGCGTTGAAATACTCGAATTTCTCGACTTCGAACGAGGTCGAACCTCACTGGAGTCAGAGGTTCTCAGCGTGTTGTTGTGAAATGTCAACACGCCAGTGGCTACGCTGATGTTTGGAATTGACAATGAGTTGAGAACTCCTGACTCCAGCGAAGATCGACCTCGCTCGGAGTCGAGAAATTCGAGTATTTCAACGCATGCGCAGTGCTCAACCACTTTCCTGAGACGCGCACGGTATATTGTGACGTATCCAGCCAACTCAGCACCAGGCTGCCAAAAGATGCGCGAGCAGCAACGCCAACACGACTGCGCGGTGAATCATGACTTCACATACGGGTATATAAGGCCAGCACACGATCGGTTTGACAGCAGTACTTGGCAGAGCGCCGACTGACTCATTGCACGCTGGCTGTCCGTCTTGGGCAGTTCAGTGAATTTAGAATCATATCCTCAAAAGCTAGGTAGTTGTGCCATAGGGGCCTACTAACCACAAATCATATAAATCAAAGAAATCAATGTAGTATTAGGCAAAGCGCCAATGCATTATATTATTAACATTGGCTATCCGTTTTGGGTAGACCAGTGAACTTAGAGTCAATTTCAGATAGAATATGCCTAAGGTTACTTAGATAAAATATAAAATCTCATAGAGAATCTCTGCTATTAAGTCAGCTCAAATTTAGTTTATATTTAGTTTGTATTTAATTTTACGTTATTCTTGTCAGCAATATTGTCATTTGAGACCAAAAATATTATTTTGAATGACACACCATTGTTACATTAAATTCTGTTGAACATTTTTTCACTATCTCTCTCTTCCATATGACTAGTGTAGGATAGAGACAGCTTCGGCGAAACAAACCCCTCTAGTGTATGGCTCTGATAGCGAAATATCTATCCGAGTCCAAGGACTGAGCGGCTAGTGAAAGCCAAGTCTGGTTGACAGCGTCGGCAGATCAAACCCCTCTTGTGTATGGCTCTGATAGTGAAATATCTACCCGAGTCCAAGGACAGAGCGGCAAATGGAACCCACGTCTGGAGCGTAGGCATCCCTTACTCTAGACTCTGGAGACGGCTCTGGCAGCGTAAAAACCTGTCCCGAGTCCGTATTAACAATTCAAATAGCAACTGCACCCTAACAATTAGCCTCAAAACTCCTAGAGAGCTCAAAATAAAATCATTTAAGTGAACGACTCACACTTACTTAACTTTCGAGACACTCACACTTAGAAGAAAGTAACAATATTGATTTGCAGGTTTGATGCTCCGAAAAGTCGGAAGAATGGACACGCAGTGGAAAAATCCGTTTTCGGCAATCGTCGCCGGGCCGTCCGGTGGCGGAAAGTCGAACTTCATGGTTCCAAATTATTTTTTTCCCCCTGTATTTCCTCCTAGAAGAATCGTAAAACAAAGTGAAAGTGGTGAAGATTGCTCTCCAGGTGATGCACAACACGGCGCAACTATTAGTTTTGAACAATCTCGGATTTTCATGGTCCCAAATTATCTTATTTTCCCTGTATTTCTCTCTCGGAAAAACGTAAAACGAAGTGAAAGTGAAAAAGAATGCTATTCAGGTAATGCACAACACGGAACAACTATTAGTTTTGAACAATCTCGGATTTTCATGGTCCCAAATTATTTTTTCTCCCTGTATTTCCTTCTAGGGAGATCGTAAAACAAAGCGGAAGTGGGAAAGAATGCTCTCCAAGTGATGCAAAACATGGCACAACTATTAGTTTTGAACAATCACGGATTTTCATGGTTCCAAATTATCTTATATTCCCTGTATTTTCTTCTCGAAAGATCGTAAAACAAAGCGGAAGTGGGAAAGAATGCCCTCCAAGTGATGCAAAACATGGCACAACTATTAGTTTTGAACAATCACGGATTTTCATGGTTCCAAATTATCTTATATTCCCTGTATTTTCTTCTCGAAAGATCGTGAAACAATGTGAAAGTGGGAGAGAATGCTCTCCTGGTGATGCACAACGCGGCACAACTATTAGTTTTGAACAATCTCGGATTTTCATGGTTCCAAATTATCTTATTTTCCCTGTATTTCCTCTCCGAATAATCGTGAAACGAAGTGAAAGCGAAAGAGAATGCTTTCCGGCTGAAGTACAACATGGCACAACCAGAAGGTTCAACGATCTCGAGTTTTCAGAATTTTCATTCTTCCAAATTCCAATCTTTTTCGGAATTTTCTTTCTGAGAAATCGTAGAATAGAGAAGAAAAAAGTGAAAGTAAGACCTAAGGAAGTGGTCTTCAATAGTTGCACATTACAGCACAACCATTAGTTTCGAACAATCTCGAATTTTCATGGTTCCAAATTATCTTATTTTCCCTGTTTATCCTTCTCAAAAAATCCTCAAACAGAGTAAAAGTGAGAGAGAATGCTCTCCAGGTGATGCACAACACGGCTTAACTATTAGTTTCGAACAATCTCGGATTTTCATGATCCCAAATTATTTTTTTCTCCTTGTATTTCCTTCGAGAAGAATCGTGGAACAGAGAAGTAGTGGGAGAGAATGCTCTCCAGGTGATGCAAAACACAGCACAACTATTAGTTTTGAACAATCTCGGATTTTCATGGTTCCAAATTATCTTATTTTCCCTGTATTTCCTTTTCGAAAAAACGTAAAACAAAGTGAAAGTGAGAGAGAATGCTCTTCAGGTGATGCACAACACGGCACAACTATTAGTTTTGAACAATCTCGGATTTTCATGGTCCTAAATTATTTCATTCTCCCCGTTTATCCTTCTCGAAAAATCGTGAAACAAAACGAAAGTGGGAGGGAATGCTGTCCAGGTGATGCACAACACGGCACAACTATTGGTTCCGAACAATCTCGGATTTTCATGGTCCTGAATTATTTTTTTTCCCTGTATTTCTTTTCAGGAAAATCGTAAAACATAGTGAAAGTAGAAGAAAATGCTCTTCAGGTGATGCACAACACGGCACAACTATTAGTTTTAAACAATCTCGGATTTTCATGGTTCCAAATTTTCCTATTTTCCCTGTATTTCCTCTCCGAATAATCGTAAAACGAAGTGGAAGCCGAAGAGAATGCTTTCCGGCTGAAGTACAACATGGCACAACCAGGAGGTTCAACCATCTCGAGTTTTCAGAATTTTTATTCTTCCAAATTCCAATCTTTTTCGGAATTTTCTTTCTGAGAAATCGTAGAATAGAGTGAAAGAAAGTGGAAGAAAGACTTAAGAAAGTGGTCTTCAGTAGTTGCACATTACAGCACAACCATTAGTTTCGAACAATCTCGAATTCTCATGGTTCCAAATTATCTTATTCTCCCTGTATTTCCTTCTCGGAAAAACGTACAACAAAGTGAAACTGGGAAAGAATGCTGTCCAGGTGATGCACAACACGGCACAACTATTAGTCTTGAACAATCTCGGATTTTCATGGTTCCGAATTATATTATTATCCCTGTTTATCCTTTTCGACAAATCGTGAAACAAAGTGAAAGTGGGAGAAAATGCTGTCCAGGTGATGCACAACACGACACAACTATTAGTCTTGAACAATCTCGGATTTTCATGGTTCCAAATTATCTCATTTTCCTTGTTTATCCTTCTCAAAAATCCTAAAACAAAGTGAAAGTGAGGGAGAATGCTTTCCAGGTGATGCACAGCACGGCACAACTATTAGTTTTAAACAATCTCGGATTTTCATGATCCCAAATTATTTTTTTCTTCCTGTATTTCCTTCGAGAAAAATCGTAAAACAGAGTAAAAGTGGTAGAGAATGCTCTACAGGTGATGCACAACACGGCACGACTATTAGTTTCGAACAATCTCGGATTCTCATGGTCCCAAATTATTTTATTCTCCCCGTTTATCCTTCTCAAAAAATCGTAAAACAAAGCGAAAGTGGGAGAAAATGCTGTCCAGGTGATGCACAACACGGGACAACTATTAGTTTTGAACAATCTCGGATTTTTATGGTCTCAAATTATTTCTTCCTTCCTGTTGATCCCTTTCAAAAAATCGTAGAACAAAGCGAAAGTGGGAAAAAATGCTATCCAGGTGATGCACAACTTGGCACAACCATGAGTTTCGAACAATCTCGAATTTTCATGGTTCCAAATTATTTTTTTCTTCCCGTATTTCCTGCTCAAAAAATCGTGAAACAAAGTGAAAGTGGGAGGGAATGCTCTCCTGGTGATGCACAACACGGCAAAACTATCAGTTTTGAACAATCTCGGATTTTCATGGTTCCAAATTATATTATTTCCCCTGTATTTCCTTCTCAGAAAAACGTAAAACAAAGTGAAAGTAGAAGAGAATGCTCTTCAGGTGATGCACAACACGGCACAACTATTAGTTTTGAACAATCTCGGATTTTCATGATCCCAAATTATTTTTTTCTTCCTGTATTTCCTTTTCGAAAAATCGTAAAACAGAGTAAAAGTGGTAGAGAATGCTCTACAGGTGATGCACAACACGGCACGACTATTAGTTTTGAACAATCTCGGATTTTCATGGTTCCAATTATCTTATTTTCCCTGTATTTCCTTATCGAAAAAACGTAAAACAAAGTGTAAGTGAGAGAGAATGCTCTTTAGGTGATGCACAACACGGCACAACTATTAGTTTCGAACAATCTCGGATTCTCATGGTCCCAAATTATTTTTTTCTCCCTGTATTTCCTTCTAGGAAAATCGTAAAACAAAGTGAAAGTAGTAGGGAATGCTGTCCGGGTGATGCACAACACGGCACAGCTATTAGTTTCGAACAATCTCGGATTTTCATGGTCTCAAATTATTTCATTCTCCCCGTTCATCCTTCTCGGAAAATCGTGATACAAAGTGAAAGTAGAAGAAAATGCTCTCCGGGTGATGCACAACACGGCACAACTATCAGTCTTGAACAATCTCGGATTTTCATGGTTCCAAATTATTTCCTTCCTTCTGTTTTTCCTGCTTGAAAAATCGTGAAACAAAGTGAAAGTGGGAGGGAATGCTCTTCGGGTGATGCACAATATGGCACAACTATTAGTTTTGAACAATCTCGAATTTTCATGATTCCAAATAATCTTATTTTCCCTGTTTATCTTTCCCGAAAAATCGTAAAACAGAGTGAAAGTGAAAGAAAATGCTCCCCAGGTGATGCACAACACGGCACAACTATTGGTTTTGAACAATCCCGGATTTTCATGATCCCAAATTATTTTTTTCTTCCTGTATTTCCTTTTCGAAAAATCGTAAAACAGAGTGAAAGTGGTAGAGAATGCTCTACAGGTGATGCAAAACACGGCACAACCATTAGTTTCGAACAATTTGGAATTTTTATGTTTCGATAAACTTGTTTTCTGTGTATTATTTCCTCTGCCAATAATCGTAAAACAAAGTGACAGCGAGAAAAAATGCTTATCGGGTGAAGTACAACACTGCACAACCATTAGTTTCGAACAATCTCGAATTTTCACGGTTCCAAATTATTTTTTTCTCCCTGTATTTCCTTTCAGGAAAATCGTAAAACAAAGTGAAAGTAAAAGAAAATGCTCTCCAGGTGATGCACAACACGGCACAACTATCAGTCTTGAACAATCTCGGATTTTCATGGTTCCAAATAATCTTATTTTCCCTGTTTATCTTTCTCGAAGAATCGTGAAACAAAGTGAAAGTGAGAGAAAATGCTCTTCAGGTGATGCACAACACGGCACAACTATTAGTTTCGAACAATTTGGGATTTTCATGGTCCGAAATCATTTGATTTTTCCCGTTTATCTTTCTCGAAAAATCGTAAAACAAAGCGAAAGTGGAAGAGAATGCTGTCCAGGTGATGCACAACACGGCACAACTATTAGTCTTGAACAATCTCGGATTTTCATGGTTCCAAATTATCTTATTTTCCCTGTTTATCCTTTTCGAGAAATCGTCGAACAAAGCGAAAGTAAGAGAGAATGCTTTCCAGGTGATGCACAACACGGCACAACTATTTGTTTCGAACAATTTCGAATTTTTATGTTCCGATATACTTGTTTTTCGTGTATTATTTCCTCTCCCGATAATCGTAAAACAAAGTGAGAGCGAGAAAAAATGCTATTCGGGTGAAGTACAACACTGAACAACGTTTAGTTTTGAACAATCTCGAATTTGCATGGTTCCAAATACTTTTATTTCCCCTGTTTATCCTTCTCGAAAAATCGTAAAACAAAGCAAAAGTGGGAGAGAATGCTCTTCAGGTGATGCACAACATGGCACAACTATTAGTTTTGAACAATCTCGAATTTTTATGTTTCGATATACTTGTTTTTCGTGTATTATTTCCTCTCTCAATAATCGTAAAACAAAGTGATGGCGAGAAGAAATGCTACTCGGGTGAAGTACAACACTGAACAACGTTTAGTTTTGAACAACCTCGGATTCTCATGGTACCAAATACTTTTATTTCCCCTGTTTATCCTTCTCGAAAAATCGTGAAACAAAGCGAAAGTGGGAGAGAATGCTCTCCAGGTGATGCACAACATGGCACAACTATTAGTTTTGAACAATCTCGAATTTTTATGTTCCGATATACTTGTTTTTCGTGTATTATTTCCTCTCCCAATAATCGTAAAACAAAGTGAGAGCGAGAAAAAATGCTACTCAGGTGAAGTACAACACTGAACAACGCTTAGTTTTGAACAATCTCGAATTTGCATGGTTCCAAATTATTTCCTTCCTTCTGTTTTTCCTGCTTGAAAAATCGTAAAACAAAGTGAAAATGGGAGGGAATGCTCTTCAGGTGATGCACAACACGGCACAACTATTAGTTCTGAACAATCTCGGATTTTCATGGTCTCAAATTATTTTTTTTTTCCTGTATTTCTTTCCAGGAAAATCGTAAAACAAAGTAAAAGTAGAAAAAAATGCTCTCCAGATGATGCACAACACGGCACAACTATCAGTCTCGAATAATCTCGGATTTTCATGGTCCCAAATCATTTTATTTTCCCCGTTTATCCTTCTCGAAAAATCGTAAAACAAAGTGAAAGTAGAAGAGAATGCTGTCCAGGTGATGCACAACACGGCACAACTATCAGTCTTGAACAATCTTGGATTTTTATGGTTCCAAATGATCTTATTTTCCCTGTTTATTTTTTTCGAAAAATCGTGAAACAGAGTGAAAGTGAGAGAAAATACTCTCCAGGTGATGCACAACACGGCACAACTATTAGTTTCGAACAATTTCGGATTTTCATGGTTCCAAATCATCCTATTTTCCCTGTATTTTCTTCTCGAAAAATCGTAAAACAATGTAAAAGTGGGAGAAAATGCTCTTCAGGTGATGCACAACACGGCACAACCATTGGTTTCGAACAATCTTGGATTTTCATGGTCCCAAATCATTCTATTTTCCCCGTTTATCCTTCTCGAAGAATCGTAAAACAAAGCGAAAGTGGAAGAGAATGCTGTCCAGGTGATGCACAACACGGCACAACTATTAGTTTCGAACAATCTCGGATTTTCATGGTTCCAAATTATTTCCTTCCTTCTGTTTTTCCTGCTTGAAAAATCGTAAAACAAAGTGAAAATGGGAGGGAATGCTCTTCAGGTGATGCACAACACGGCACAACTATTAGTTCTGAACAATCTCGGATTTTCATGGTCTCAAATTATTTTTTTTTTCCTGTATTTCTTTCCAGGAAAATCGTAAAACAAAGTGAAAGTAGAAAAAAATGCTCTTCAGATGATGCACAACACGGCACAACTATCAGTCTCGAATAATCTCGGATTTTCACGATTCCAAATGATCTTATTTTCCCTGTTTATTTTCCTCGAAAAATCGTGAAACAGAGTGGAAGTGAGAGAAAATACTCTCCAGGTGATGCACAACACGGCACAACTATTAGTTTCGAACAATCTCGGATTTTCATGGTTCCAAATTATCTTATTTTCCCCGTTTATCCTTCTCGAAGAATCGTAAAACAAAGCGAAAGTGGGAGAGAATGCTCTTCAGGTGATGCACAACATGGCACAACCATTAGTTTTGAACAATCTCGAATTTTTATGTTCCGATATACTTGTTTTTCGTGTATTATTTCCTCTCCCAATAATCGTAAAACAAAGTGAGAGCGAGAAAAAATGCTACTCGGGTGAAGTACAACACTGAACAACGTTTAGTTTTGAACAATCTCGAATTTGCATGGTTCCAAATTATTTCCTTCCTTCTGTTTTTCCTGCTTGAAAAATCGTAAAACAAAGTGAAAATGGGAGGGAATGCTCTTCAGGTGATGCACAACACGGCACAACTATTAGTTCTGAACAATCTCGGATTTTCATGGTCTCAAATTATTTTTTTTTTCCTGTATTTCTTTCCAGGAAAATCGTAAAACAAAGTAAAAGTAGAAAAAAATGCACTTCAGATGATGCACAACACGGCACAACTATTAGTTTCAAACAATCTCGGATTTTCATGGTCCCAAATGATCATATTTTCCCTGTTTATCCTTCTTGAAAAATCGTAAAACAAAGTGAAAGTGCGAGAGCATGCTGTACAGGTAATGCACAACACGGCACAACTATTAGTCTTGAACAATCTCGGATTTTCATGGTTCCAAATCATCTTATTTTCCCTGTTTATTCTTCTCGAAAAATCGTGGAACAAAGTGAAAGTAGAAGAGAATGCTGTCCAGGTGATGCACACCACGGCACAACTATTAGTTTCGAACAATCTCGGATTTTCATGGTTCCGAATTATCTTATTTTCCCTGTTTATCCTTCTCAAAAAATTCTGAAACAAAGTGAAAGTGAGGGAGAATGCTCTCCAGGTGATGCACAACACGGCACAACTATAAGTTCCGAACAATCTCGGATTTTCATGGTCCCAATTTATTTCTTTTTCCCTGTTTATCCTTCTCGGAAAATCGTAAAACAAAGCGAAAGTGGGAGTAAATGCTGTCCAGGTGATGCACAACACGGCACAACTATCAGTTTCGAACAATCTCGGATTTTCATGGTCCCAAATTATTATATTTTCCCTGTTTATCCTTCTCGAAAAATCGTTAAACGAAGTGGAAGTGCGAGAGCATGCTCTACAGGTAATGCACAACACGGCACAACTATTATTTTCATGGTTCCAAATCATTCTTTTCTCCCTGTATCTTCTTTCAGGAAAATCGTAAAACGAAGTGAAAGTGTGAAAGAATGCTCTCCAGGTGATGCACAACACGGCACAACTATTAGTTCCAAACCATCTCGGATTTTCATGGTTCCAAATTATCTTATTTTCCCTGTTTATCCTTCTCGAAAAATCGTGGAACAAAGTGAAAGTGGGAGAGAATGCTGTCCAGGTGATGCACAACACGGCACAACTATTAGTCTCGAACGATCTCGGATTTTCATGGTTTCAAATTATCTGATTTTCCCTGTTTATCCTTCTTAAAAAATCCTCAAACAAAGTGAAAGTGACGGAAGATGCTCTACAGGTGATGCACAACACGGCACAACTATTAGTTTTGAACAATTTCGGATTCTCGTGGTCCCAAATTATTATATTTTCCCTGTTTATCCTTCTCGAAAAATCGTAAAACAAAGTGAAGGTGCGAAAGAATGCTGTCCAGGTGATGCACAACACGGCACAACTATTAGTCTCGAACGATCTCGGATTTTCATGGTCCTAATTTATTTCTTTTTCCCTGTTTATCCTCCTCGAAAAATCGTAAAACAAAGTAAAGTAAGAGGGAATGCTCTCCGGGTGATGCACAACACGGCACAACTATTAGTTTCGAACAATCTCGGATTTTGATGGTCCTGATTCATTTCTTTTTCCCTGTTTATCCTTCTCGAAGAATCGTAAAACAAAGTGAAAGTGGAAGAGAATGCTGTCCAGGTGGTGCACAACACGGCACAACTATTAGTCTTAAACAATCTCGGATTTTCATGGTCCCAATTTATTTCTTTTTCCCTGTTTATCCTTTTCGGAAAATCGTAAAACAAAGCGAAAGTGGAAGTAAATGCTGTCCAGGTGATGCACAACACGGCACAACTATCAGTTTCGAACAATCTCGGATTTTCATGGTCCCAAATTATTATATTTTCCCTGTTTATCCTTCTCGAAAAATCGTAAAACGAAGTGGAAGTGCGAGAGCATGCTGTACAGGTAATGCACAACACGGCACAACTATTATTTCCATGGTTCCAAATCATTCTTTTCTCCCTGTATCTTCTTTCAGGAAAATCGTAAAACGAAGTGAAAGTGGGAGAGAATGCTGTCCAGGTGATGCACAACACGGCACAACTATTAGTCTCGAACGATCTCGGATTTTCATGGTTTCAAATTATCTGATTTTCCCTGTTTATCCTTCTCAAAAAATCCTCAAACAAAGTGAAAGTGACGGAAGATGCTCTACAGGTGATGCACAACACGGCACAACTATTAGTTTTGAACAATCTCGGATTCTCGTGGTCCCAAATTATTATATTTTCCCTGTTTATCCTTCTCGAAAAATCGTAAAACAAAGTGAAGGTGCGAAAGAATGCTGTCCAGGTGATGCACAACACGGCACAACTATTAGTCTCGAACGATCTCGGATTTTCATGGTCCTAATTTATTTCTTTTTCCCTGTTTATCCTCCTCGAAAAATCGTAAAACAAAGTAAAGTAAGAGGGAATGCTCTCCGGGTGATGCACAACACGGCACAACTATTAGTTTCGAACAATCTCGGATTTTGATGGTCCTGATTCATTTCTTTTTCCCTGTTTATCCTCCTCGAAGAATCGTAAAACAAAGTGAAAGTGGAAGAGAATGCTGTCCAGGTGGTGCACAACACGGCACAACTATTAGTCTTAAACAATCTCGGATTTTCATGGTTCCAAATTATCGTATTTTCCCTGTTTATCCTTCTCAAAAAATCCTAAAACAAAGTGAAAGTAGGAGGGAATGCTCTCCAGGTGATGCACAACACGGCACAACTATTAGTCTTGAACAATCTCGGATTTTCATGGTTCCAAATCATCTTATTTTCCCTGTTTATTCTTCTCGAAAAATCGTGGAACAAAGTGAAAGTAGAAGAGAATGCTGTCCAGGTGATGCACACCACGGCACAACTATTAGTTTCGAACAATCTCGGATTTTCATGGTTCCGAATTATCTTATTTTCCCTGTTTATCCTTCTCAAAAAATCGTAAAACAAAGCGAAAGTGGGAGAGAATGCTCTTCAGGTGATGCACAACATGGCACAACTATTAGTTTTGAACAATCTCGAATTTTTATGTTCCGATATACTTGTTTTTCGTGTATTATTTTTTCTCCCAATAATCGTAAAACAAAGTGAGAGCGAGAAAAAATGCTACTCGGGTGAAGTACAACACTGAACAACGTTTAGTTTTGAACAATCTCGAATTTGCATGGTTCCAAATTATTTCCTTCCTTCTGTTTTTCCTGCTTGAAAAATCGTAAAACAAAGTGAAAATGGGAGGGAATGCTCTTCAGGTGATGCACAACACGGCACAACTATTAGTTCTGAACAATCTCGGATTTTCATGGTCTCAAATTATTTTTTTTTTCCTGTATTTCTTTCCAGGAAAATCGTAAAACAAAGTAAGAGTAGAAAAAAATGCACTTCAGATGATGCACAACACGGCACAACTATTAGTTTCAAACAATCTCGGATTTTCATGGTCCCAAATGATCATATTTTCCCTGTTTATCCTTCTTGAAAAATCGTAAAACAAAGCGAAAGTGCGAGAGCATGCTGTACAGGTAATGCACAACACGGCACAACTATCAGTCTCGAATAATCTCGGATTTTTATAATTCCAAATGATCTTATTTTCCCTGTTTATTTTTCTCGAAAAATCGTGAAACAGAGTAGAAGTGAAAGAAAATACTCTCCAGGTGATGCACAACACGGCACAACTATTAGTTTCGAACAATCTCGGATTTTCATGGTTCCAAATTATCTTATTTTCCCTGTATTTTCTTCTCGAAAAATCGTAAAACAATGCGAAAGTAGTAGAAAATGCTCTCCAGGTAATGCACAACACGGCACAACCATTAGTTTCGAACAATCTTGGATTTTCATGGTCCCAAATCATTTTATTTTCCCCGTTTATCCTTCTCGAAAAATCGTAAAACAAAGTAAAAGTAGAAGAGAATGCTGTCCAGGTGATGCACAACACGGCACAACTATTAGTTTCAAACAATCTCGGATTTTCATGGTCCCAAATGATCATATTTTCCCTGTTTATCCTTCTTGAAAAATCGTAAAACAAAGTGAAAGTGCGAGAGCATGCTGTACAGGTAATGCACAACACGGCACAACTATCAGTCTCGAACAATCTCGGATTTTCATGGTCCCAAATTATTATATTTTCCCTGTTTATCCTTCTCGAAAAATCGTAAAACGAAGTGGAAGTGCGAGAGCATGCTGTACAGGTAATGCACAACACGGCACAACTATTATTTTCATGGTTCCAAATCATTCTTTTCTCCCTGTATCTTCTTTCAGGAAAATCGTAAAACGAAGTGAAAGTGTGAAAGAATGCTCTCCAGGTGATGCACAACACAGCACAACTATTAGTTTCAAACAATCTCGGATTTTCATGGTTCCAAATTATCTTATTTTCCCTGTTTATCCTTCTCGAAAAATCGTGAAACAAAGTGAAAGTGGGAGAGAATGCTGTCCAGGTGATGCACAACACGGCACAACTATTAGTTTCAAACAATCTCGGATTTTCATGGTTCCAAATTATCTTATTTTCCCTGTTTATCCTTCTCGAAAAATCGTAAAACAAAGTGAAGGTGCGAAAGAATGCTGTCCAGGTGATGCACAACACGGCACAACTATTAGTCTCGAACGATCTCGGATTTTCATGGTCCCAATTTATTTCTTTTTCCCTGTTTATCCTCCTCGAAAAATCGTAAAACAAAGTAAAGTAAGAGGGAATGCTCTCCGGCCGATGCACAACACGGCACAACTATTAGTTTCGAACAATCTCGGATTTTGATGGTCCTGATTCATTCCTTTTTCCCTGTTCATCCTCCTCGAAAAATCGTAAAACAAAGTGAAAGTGAAAGAGAATGCTGTCCAGGTGGTGCACAACACGGCACAACTATTAGTCTTAAACAATCTCGGATTTTCATGGTCCCAAATTATCGTATTTTCCCTGTTTATCCTTCTCAAAAAATCCTCAAACAAAGTGAAAGTAGGAGGGAATGCTCTCCAGGTGATGCACAACACGGCACAACTATTAGTCTTGAACAATCTCGGATTTTCATGGTTCCAAATCATCTTATTTTCCCTGTTTATTCTTCTCGAAAAATCGTGGAACAAAGTGAAAGTAGAAGAGAATGCTGTCCAGGTGATGCACACCACGGCACAACTATTAGTTTCGAACAATCTCGGATTTTCATGGTTCCGAATTATCTTATTTTCCCTGTTTATCCTTCTCAAAAAATTCTGAAACAAAGTGAAAGTGAGGGAGAATGCTCTCCAGGTGATGCACAACACGGCACAACTATAAGTTCCGAACAATCTCGGATTTTCATGGTCCCAATTTATTTCTTTTTCCCTGTTTATCCTTCTCGGAAAATCGTAAAACAAAGCGAAAGTGGGAGTAAATGCTGTCCAGGTGATGCACAACACGGCACAACTATCAGTTTCGAACAATCTCGGATTTTCATGGTCCCAAATTATTATATTTTCCCTGTTTATCCTTCTCGAAAAATCGTAAAACGAAGTGGAAGTGCGAGAGCATGCTGTACAGGTAATGCACAACACGGCACAACTATTATTTTCATGGTTCCAAATCATTCTTTTCTCCCTGTATCTTCTTTCAGGAAAATCGTAAAACGAAGTGAAAGTGTGAAAGAATGCTCTCCAGGTGATGCACAACACGGCACAACTATTAGTTCCAAACCATCTCGGATTTTCATGGTTCCAAATTATCTTATTTTCCCTGTTTATCCTTCTCGAAAAATCGTAGAACAAAGTGAAAGTGGGAGAGAATGCTGTCCAGGTGATGCACAACACGGCACAACTATTAGTCTCGAACGATCTCGGATTTTCATGGTTTCAAATTATCTGATTTTCCCTGTTTATCCTTCTCAAAAAATCCTCAAACAAAGTGAAAGTGACGGAAGATGCTCTACAGGTGATGCACAACACGGCACAACTATTAGTTTTGAACAATCTCGGATTCTCGTGGTCCCAAATTATTATATTTTCCCTGTTTATCCTTCTCGAAAAATCGTAAAACAAAGTGAAGGTGCGAAAGAATGCTGTCCAGGTGATGCACAACACGGCACAACTATTAGTCTCGAACGATCTCGGATTTTCATGGTCCTAATTTATTTCTTTTTCCCTGTTTATCCTCCTCGAAAAATCGTAAAACAAAGTAAAGTAAGAGGGAATGCTCTCCGGGTGATGCACAACACGGCACAACTATTAGTTTCGAACAATCTCGGATTTTGATGGTCCTGATTCATTTCTTTTTCCCTGTTTATCCTCCTCGAAGAATCGTAAAACAAAGTGAAAGTGGAAGAGAATGCTGTCCAGGTGGTGCACAACACGGCACAACTATTAGTCTTAAACAATCTCGGATTTTCATGGTCCCAATTTATTTCTTTTTCCCTGTTTATCCTTTTCGGAAAATCGTAAAACAAAGCGAAAGTGGGAGTAAATGCTGTCCAGGTGATGCACAACACGGCACAACTATCAGTTTCGAACAATCTCGGATTTTCATGGTCCCAAATTATTATATTTTCCCTGTTTATCCTTCTCGAAAAATCGTAAAACGAAGTGGAAGTGCGAGAGCATGCTGTACAGGTAATGCACAACACGGCACAACTATTATTTTCATGGTTCCAAATCATTCTTTTCTCCCTGTATCTTCTTTCAGGAAAATCGTAAAACGAAGTGAAAGTGGGAGAGAATGCTGTCCAGGTGATGCACAACACGGCACAACTATTAGTCTCGAACGATCTCGGATTTTCATGGTTTCAAATTATCTGATTTTCCCTGTTTATCCTTCTCAAAAAATCCTCAAACAAAGTGAAAGTGACGGAAGATGCTCTACAGGTGATGCACAACACGGCACAACTATTAGTTTTGAACAATCTCGGATTCTCGTGGTCCCAAATTATTATATTTTCCCTGTTTATCCTTCTCGAAAAATCGTAAAACAAAGTGAAGGTGCGAAAGAATGCTGTCCAGGTGATGCACAACACGGCACAACTATTAGTCTCGAACGATCTCGGATTTTCATGGTCCTAATTTATTTCTTTTTCCCTGTTTATCCTCCTCGAAAAATCGTAAAACAAAGTAAAGTAAGAGGGAATGCTCTCCGGGTGATGCACAACACGGCACAACTATTAGTTTCGAACAATCTCGGATTTTGATGGTCCTGATTCATTTCTTTTTCCCTGTTTATCCTCCTCGAAGAATCGTAAAACAAAGTGAAAGTGGAAGAGAATGCTGTCCAGGTGGTGCACAACACGGCACAACTATTAGTCTTAAACAATCTCGGATTTTCATGGTTCCAAATTATCGTATTTTCCCTGTTTATCCTTCTCAAAAAATCCTAAAACAAAGTGAAAGTAGGAGGGAATGCTCTCCAGGTGATGCACAACACGGCACAACTATTAGTCTTGAACAATCTCGGATTTTCATGGTTCCAAATCATCTTATTTTCCCTGTTTATTCTTCTCGAAAAATCGTGGAACAAAGTGAAAGTAGAAGAGAATGCTGTCCAGGTGATGCACACCACGGCACAACTATTAGTTTCGAACAATCTCGGATTTTCATGGTTCCGAATTATCTTATTTTCCCTGTTTATCCTTCTCAAAAAATCGTAAAACAAAGCGAAAGTGGGAGAGAATGCTCTTCAGGTGATGCACAACATGGCACAACTATTAGTTTTGAACAATCTCGAATTTTTATGTTCCGATATACTTGTTTTTCGTGTATTATTTTTTCTCCCAATAATCGTAAAACAAAGTGAGAGCGAGAAAAAATGCTACTCGGGTGAAGTACAACACTGAACAACGTTTAGTTTTGAACAATCTCGAATTTGCATGGTTCCAAATTATTTCCTTCCTTCTGTTTTTCCTGCTCGAAAAATCGTAAAACAAAGTGAAAATGGGAGGGAATGCTCTTCAGGTGATGCACAACACGGCACAACTATTAGTTCTGAACAATCTCGGATTTTCATGGTCTCAAATTATTTTTTTTTTCCTGTATTTCTTTCCAGGAAAATCGTAAAACAAAGTAAGAGTAGAAAAAAATGCACTTCAGATGATGCACAACACGGCACAACTATTAGTTTCAAACAATCTCGGATTTTCATGGTCCCAAATGATCATATTTTCCCTGTTTATCCTTCTTGAAAAATCGTAAAACAAAGCGAAAGTGCGAGAGCATGCTGTACAGGTAATGCACAACACGGCACAACTATCAGTCTCGAATAATCTCGGATTTTTATAATTCCAAATGATCTTATTTTCCCTGTTTATTTTTCTCGAAAAATCGTGAAACAGAGTAGAAGTGAAAGAAAATACTCTCCAGGTGATGCACAACACGGCACAACTATTAGTTTCGAACAATCTCGGATTTTCATGGTTCCAAATTATCTTATTTTCCCTGTATTTTCTTCTCGAAAAATCGTAAAACAATGCGAAAGTAGTAGAAAATGCTCTCCAGGTAATGCACAACACGGCACAACCATTAGTTTCGAACAATCTTGGATTTTCATGGTCCCAAATCATTTTATTTTCCCCGTTTATCCTTCTCGAAAAATCGTAAAACAAAGTAAAAGTAGAAGAGAATGCTGTCCAGGTGATGCACAACACGGCACAACTATTAGTTTCAAACAATCTCGGATTTTCATGGTCCCAAATGATCATATTTTCCCTGTTTATCCTTCTTGAAAAATCGTAAAACAAAGTGAAAGTGCGAGAGCATGCTGTACAGGTAATGCACAACACGGCACAACTATCAGTCTCGAACAATCTCGGATTTTCATGGTCCCAAATTATTATATTTTCCCTGTTTATCCTTCTCGAAAAATCGTAAAACGAAGTGGAAGTGCGAGAGCATGCTGTACAGGTAATGCACAACACGGCACAACTATTATTTTCATGGTTCCAAATCATTCTTTTCTCCCTGTATCTTCTTTCAGGAAAATCGTAAAACGAAGTGAAAGTGTGAAAGAATGCTCTCCAGGTGATGCACAACACAGCACAACTATTAGTTTCAAACAATCTCGGATTTTCATGGTTCCAAATTATCTTATTTTCCCTGTTTATCCTTCTCGAAAAATCGTGAAACAAAGTGAAAGTGGGAGAGAATGCTGTCCAGGTGATGCACAACACGGCACAACTATTAGTTTCAAACAATCTCGGATTTTCATGGTTCCAAATTATCTTATTTTCCCTGTTTATCCTTCTCGAAAAATCGTAAAACAAAGTGAAGGTGCGAAAGAATGCTGTCCAGGTGATGCACAACACGGCACAACTATTAGTCTCGAACGATCTCGGATTTTCATGGTCCCAATTTATTTCTTTTTCCCTGTTTATCCTCCTCGAAAAATCGTAAAACAAAGTAAAGTAAGAGGGAATGCTCTCCGGCCGATGCACAACACGGCACAACTATTAGTTTCGAACAATCTCGGATTTTGATGGTCCTGATTCATTCCTTTTTCCCTGTTCATCCTCCTCGAAAAATCGTAAAACAAAGTGAAAGTGAAAGAGAATGCTGTCCAGGTGGTGCACAACACGGCACAACTATTAGTCTTAAACAATCTCGGATTTTCATGGTCCCAAATTATCGTATTTTCCCTGTTTATCCTTCTCAAAAAATCCTCAAACAAAGTGAAAGTAGGAGGGAATGCTCTCCAGGTGATGCACAACACGGCACAACTATTAGTCTTGAACAATCTCGGATTTTCATGGTTCCAAATCATCTTATTTTCCCTGTTTATTCTTCTCGAAAAATCGTGGAACAAAGTGAAAGTAGAAGAGAATGCTGTCCAGGTGATGCACACCACGGCACAACTATTAGTTTCGAACAATCTCGGATTTTCATGGTTCCGAATTATCTTATTTTCCCTGTTTATCCTTCTCAAAAAATTCTGAAACAAAGTGAAAGTGAGGGAGAATGCTCTCCAGGTGATGCACAACACGGCACAACTATAAGTTCCGAACAATCTCGGATTTTCATGGTCCCAATTTATTTCTTTTTCCCTGTTTATCCTTCTCGGAAAATCGTAAAACAAAGCGAAAGTGGGAGTAAATGCTGTCCAGGTGATGCACAACACGGCACAACTATCAGTTTCGAACAATCTCGGATTTTCATGGTTCCGAATTATCTTATTTTCCCTGTTTATCCTTCTCAAAAAATCGTAAAACAAAGCGAAAGTGGGAGAGAATGCTCTTCAGGTGATGCACAACATGGCACAACTATTAGTTTTGAACAATCTCGAATTTTTATGTTCCGATATACTTGTTTTTCGTGTATTATTTTTTCTCCCAATAATCGTAAAACAAAGTGAGAGCGAGAAAAAATGCTACTCGGGTGAAGTACAACACTGAACAACGTTTAGTTTTGAACAATCTCGAATTTGCATGGTTCCAAATTATTTCCTTCCTTCTGTTTTTCCTGCTCGAAAAATCGTAAAACAAAGTGAAAATGGGAGGGAATGCTCTTCAGGTGATGCACAACACGGCACAACTATTAGTTCTGAACAATCTCGGATTTTCATGGTCTCAAATTATTTTTTTTTTCCTGTATTTCTTTCCAGGAAAATCGTAAAACAAAGTAAGAGTAGAAAAAAATGCACTTCAGATGATGCACAACACGGCACAACTATTAGTTTCAAACAATCTCGGATTTTCATGGTCCCAAATGATCATATTTTCCCTGTTTATCCTTCTTGAAAAATCGTAAAACAAAGCGAAAGTGCGAGAGCATGCTGTACAGGTAATGCACAACACGGCACAACTATCAGTCTCGAATAATCTCGGATTTTTATAATTCCAAATGATCTTATTTTCCCTGTTTATTTTTCTCGAAAAATCGTGAAACAGAGTAGAAGTGAAAGAAAATACTCTCCAGGTGATGCACAACACGGCACAACTATTAGTTTCGAACAATCTCGGATTTTCATGGTTCCAAATTATCTTATTTTCCCTGTATTTTCTTCTCGAAAAATCGTAAAACAATGCGAAAGTAGTAGAAAATGCTCTCCAGGTAATGCACAACACGGCACAACCATTAGTTTCGAACAATCTTGGATTTTCATGGTCCCAAATCATTTTATTTTCCCCGTTTATCCTTCTCGAAAAATCGTAAAACAAAGTAAAAGTAGAAGAGAATGCTGTCCAGGTGATGCACAACACGGCACAACTATTAGTTTCAAACAATCTCGGATTTTCATGGTCCCAAATGATCATATTTTCCCTGTTTATCCTTCTTGAAAAATCGTAAAACAAAGTGAAAGTGCGAGAGCATGCTGTACAGGTAATGCACAACACGGCACAACTATCAGTCTCGAACAATCTCGGATTTTCATGGTCCCAAATTATTATATTTTCCCTGTTTATCCTTCTCGAAAAATCGTAAAACGAAGTGGAAGTGCGAGAGCATGCTGTACAGGTAATGCACAACACGGCACAACTATTATTTTCATGGTTCCAAATCATTCTTTTCTCCCTGTATCTTCTTTCAGGAAAATCGTAAAACGAAGTGAAAGTGTGAAAGAATGCTCTCCAGGTGATGCACAACACAGCACAACTATTAGTTTCAAACAATCTCGGATTTTCATGGTTCCAAATTATCTTATTTTCCCTGTTTATCCTTCTCGAAAAATCGTGAAACAAAGTGAAAGTGGGAGAGAATGCTGTCCAGGTGATGCACAACACGGCACAACTATTAGTTTCAAACAATCTCGGATTTTCATGGTTCCAAATTATCTTATTTTCCCTGTTTATCCTTCTCGAAAAATCGTAAAACAAAGTGAAGGTGCGAAAGAATGCTGTCCAGGTGATGCACAACACGGCACAACTATTAGTCTCGAACGATCTCGGATTTTCATGGTCCCAATTTATTTCTTTTTCCCTGTTTATCCTCCTCGAAAAATCGTAAAACAAAGTAAAGTAAGAGGGAATGCTCTCCGGCCGATGCACAACACGGCACAACTATTAGTTTCGAACAATCTCGGATTTTGATGGTCCTGATTCATTCCTTTTTCCCTGTTCATCCTCCTCGAAAAATCGTAAAACAAAGTGAAAGTGAAAGAGAATGCTGTCCAGGTGGTGCACAACACGGCACAACTATTAGTCTTAAACAATCTCGGATTTTCATGGTCCCAAATTATCGTATTTTCCCTGTTTATCCTTCTCAAAAAATCCTCAAACAAAGTGAAAGTAGGAGGGAATGCTCTCCAGGTGATGCACAACACGGCACAACTATTAGTCTTGAACAATCTCGGATTTTCATGGTTCCAAATCATCTTATTTTCCCTGTTTATTCTTCTCGAAAAATCGTGGAACAAAGTGAAAGTAGAAGAGAATGCTGTCCAGGTGATGCACACCACGGCACAACTATTAGTTTCGAACAATCTCGGATTTTCATGGTTCCGAATTATCTTATTTTCCCTGTTTATCCTTCTCAAAAAATTCTGAAACAAAGTGAAAGTGAGGGAGAATGCTCTCCAGGTGATGCACAACACGGCACAACTATAAGTTCCGAACAATCTCGGATTTTCATGGTCCCAATTTATTTCTTTTTCCCTGTTTATCCTTCTCGGAAAATCGTAAAACAAAGCGAAAGTGGGAGTAAATGCTGTCCAGGTGATGCACAACACGGCACAACTATCAGTTTCGAACAATCTCGGATTTTCATGGTCCCAAATTATTATATTTTCCCTGTTTATCCTTCTCGAAAAATCGTAAAACGAAGTGGAAGTGCGAGAGCATGCTGTACAGGTAATGCACAACACGGCACAACTATTATTTTCATGGTTCCAAATCATTCTTTTCTCCCTGTATCTTCTTTCAGGAAAATCGTAAAACGAAGTGAAAGTGTGAAAGAATGCTCTCCAGGTGATGCACAACACGGCACAACTATTAGTTCCAAACCATCTCGGATTTTCATGGTTCCAAATTATCTTATTTTCCCTGTTTATCCTTCTCGAAAAATCGTGGAACAAAGTGAAAGTGGGAGAGAATGCTGTCCAGGTGATGCACAACACGGCACAACTATTAGTCTCGAACGATCTCGGATTTTCATGGTTTCAAATTATCTGATTTTCCCTGTTTATCCTTCTCAAAAAATCCTCAAACAAAGTGAAAGTGACGGAAGATGCTCTACAGGTGATGCACAACACGGCACAACTATTAGTTTTGAACAATCTCGGATTCTCGTGGTCCCAAATTATTATATTTTCCCTGTTTATCCTTCTCGAAAAATCGTAAAACAAAGTGAAGGTGCGAAAGAATGCTGTCCAGGTGATGCACAACACGGCACAACTATTAGTCTCGAACGATCTCGGATTTTCATGGTCCTAATTTATTTCTTTTTCCCTGTTTATCCTCCTCGAAAAATCGTAAAACAAAGTAAAGTAAGAGGGAATGCTCTCCGGGTGATGCACAACACGGCACAACTATTAGTTTCGAACAATCTCGGATTTTGATGGTCCTGATTCATTTCTTTTTCCCTGTTTATCCTCCTCGAAGAATCGTAAAACAAAGTGAAAGTGGAAGAGAATGCTGTCCAGGTGGTGCACAACACGGCACAACTATTAGTCTTAAACAATCTCGGATTTTCATGGTCCCAATTTATTTCTTTTTCCCTGTTTATCCTTTTCGGAAAATCGTAAAACAAAGCGAAAGTGGGAGTAAATGCTGTCCAGGTGATGCACAACACGGCACAACTATCAGTTTCGAACAATCTCGGATTTTCATGGTCCCAAATTATCATATTTTCCCTGTTTATCCTTCTCGAAAAATCGTAAAACGAAGTGGAAGTGCGAGAGCATGCTGTACAGGTAATGCACAACACGGCACAACTATTATTTTCATGGTTCCAAATCATTCTTTTCTCCCTGTATCTTCTTTCAGGAAAATCGTAAAACGAAGTGAAAGTGTGAAAGAATGCTCTCCAGGTGATGCACAACACGGCACAACTATTAGTTCCAAACCATCTCGGATTTTCATGGTTCCAAATTATCTTATTTTCCCTGTTTATCCTTCTCGAAAAATCGTGGAACAAAGTGAAAGTGGGAGAGAATGCTCTTCAGGTGATGCACAACACGGCACAACTATTAGTTCTGAACAATCTCGGATTTTCATGGTCCCAAATCATTTTTTCTCCCTGTATTTCCTTCTAGGGAGATCGTAAAACAAAGCGGAAGTGGGAAAGAATGCTCTCCAAGTGATGCAAAACATGGCACAACTATTAGTTTTGAACAATCACGGATTTTCATGGTTCCAAATTATCTTATATTCCCTGTATTTTCTTCTCGAAAGATCGTAAAACAAAGCGGAAGTGGGAAAGAATGCCCTCCAAGTGATGCAAAACATGGCACAACTATTAGTTTTGAACAATCACGGATTTTCATGGTTCCAAATTATCTTATATTCCGTGTATTTTCTTCTCGAAAGATCGTGAAACAATGTGAAAGTGGGAGAGAATGCTCTCCTGGTGATGCACAACACGGCACAACTATTAGTTTTGAACAATCTCGGATTTTCATGGTTCCAAATTATCTTATTTTCCCTGTATTTCCTCTCCGAATAATCGTGAAACGAAGTGAAAGCGAAAGAGAATGCTTTCCGGCTGAAGTACAACATGGCACAACCAGAAGGTTCAACGATCTCGAGTTTTCAGAATTTTCATTCTTCCAAATTCCAATCTTTTTCGGAATTTTCTTTCTGAGAAATCGTAGAATAGAGAAGAAAAAAGTGAAAGTAAGACCTAAGGAAGTGGTCTTCAGTAGTTGCACATTACAGCACAACCATTAGTTTCGAACAATCTCGAATTTTCATGGTTCCAAATTATCTTATTTTCCCTGTTTATCCTTCTCAAAAAATCCTCAAACAGAGTGAAAGTGAGAGAGAATGCTCTCCAGGTGATGCACAACACGGCTTAACTATTAGTTTCGAACAATCTCGGATTTTCATGATCCCAAATTATTTTTTTCTCCTTGTATTTCCTTCGAGAAGAATCGTGGAACAGAGTAGTAGTGGGAGAGAATGCTCTCCAGGTGATGCAAAACACAGCACAACTATTAGTTTTGAACAATCTCGGATTTTCATGGTTCCAAATTATCTTATTTTCCCTGTATTTCCTTTTCGAAAAAACGTAAAACAAAGTGAAAGTGAGAGAGAATGCTCTTCAGGTGATGCACAACAGGGCACAACTATTAGTTTTGAACAATCTCGGATTTTCATGGTCCTAAATTATTTCATTCTCCCCGTTTATCCTTCTCGAAAAATCGTGAAACAAAACGAAAGTGGGAGGGAATGCTGTCCAGGTGATGCACAACACGGCACAACTATTGGTTTCGAACAATCTCGGATTTTCATGGTCCTGAATTATTTTTTTTCCCTGTATTTCTTTTCAGGAAAATCGTAAAACATAGTGAAAGTAGAAGAAAATGCTCTTCAGGTGATGCACAACACGGCACAACTATTAGTTTTAAACAATCTCGGATTTTCATGGTTCGAAATTATCCTATTTTCCCTGTATTTCCTCTCCGAATAATCGTGAAACGAAGTGAAAGCCGAAGAGAATGCTTTCCGGCTGAAGTACAACATGGCACAACCAGGAGGTTCAACCATCTCGAGTTTTCAGAATTTCTATTCTTCCGAATTCCAATCTTTTTCGAAATTTTCTTTCTGAGAAATCGTAGAATAGAGTGAAAGAAAGTGGAAGAAAGACTTAAGAAAGTGGTCTTTAGTAGTTGCACATTACAGCACAACCATTAGTTTCGAACAATCTCGAATTCTCATGGTTCCAAATTATCTTATTCTCCCTGTATTTCCTTCTCGGAAAAACGTACAACAAAGTGAAACTGGGAAAGAATGCTGTCCAGGTGATGCACAACACGGCACAACTATTAGTCTTGAACAATCTCGGATTTTCATGGTTCCGAATTATATTATTATCCCTGTTTATCCTTTTCGACAAATCGTGAAACAAAGTGAAAGTGGGAGAAAATGCTGTCCAGGTGATGCACAACACGACACAACTATTAGTCTTGAACAATCTCGGATTTTCATGGTTCCAAATTATCTCATTTTCCTTGTTTATCCTTCTCAAAAATCCTAAAACAAAGTGAAAGTGAGGGAGAATGCTCTCCAGGTGATGCACAGCACGGCACAACTATTAGTTTTAAACAATCTCGGATTTTCATGATCCCAAATTATTTTTTTCTTCCTGTATTTCCTTCGAGAAAAATCGTAAAACAGAGTAAAAGTGGTAGAGAATGCTCTACAGGTGATGCACAACACGGCACGACTATTAGTTTCGAACAATCTCGGATTCTCATGGTCCCAAATTATTTTATTCTCCCCGTTTATCCTTCTCAAAAAATCGTAAAACAAAGCGAAAGTGGGAGAAAATGCTGTCCAGGTGATGCACAACACGGGACAACTATTAGTTTTGAACAATCTCGGATTTTTATGGTCTCAAATTATTTCTTCCTTCCTGTTGATCCTTTTCAAAAAATCGTAGAACAAAGCGAAAGTGGGAAAAAATGCTATCCAGGTGATGCACAACTTGGCACAACCATGAGTTTCGAACAATCTCGAATTTTCATGGTTCCAAATTATTTTTTTCTCCCCGTATTTCCTGCTCAAAAAATCGTGAAACAAAGTGAAAGTGGGAGGGAATGCTCTCCTGGTGATGCACAACACGGCAAAACTATCAGTTTTGAACAATCTCGGATTTTCATGGTTCCAAATCATATTATTTCCCCTGTATTTCCTTCTCAGAAAAACGTAGAACAAAGTGAAAGTAGAAGAGAATGCTCTTCAGGTGATGCACAACACGGCACAACTATTAGTTTTGAACAATCTCGGATTTTCATGATCCCAAATTATTTTTTTCTTCCTGTATTTCCTTTTCGAAAAATCGTAAAACAGAGTAAAAGTGGTAGAGAATGCTCTACAGGTGATGCAAAACACGGCACAACTATTAGTTTTGAACAATCTCGGATTTTCATGGTTCCAATTATCTTATTTTCCCTGTATTTCCTTATCGAAAAAACGTAAAACAAAGTGTCAGTGAGAGAGAATGCTCTTTAGGTGATGCACAACACGGCACAACTATTAGTTTCGAACAATCTCGGATTCTCATGGTCCCAAATTATTTTTTTCTCCCTGTATTTCCTTCTAGGAAAATCGTAAAACAAAGTGAAAGTAGTAGGGAATGCTGTCCGGGTGATGCACAACACGGCACAGCTATTAGTTTCGAACAATCTCGGATTTTCATGGTCTCAAATTATTTCATTCTCCCCGTTCATCCTTCTCGGAAAATCGTGAAACAAAGTGAAAGTAGAAGAAAATGCTCTCCGGGTGATGCACAACACGGCACAACTATCAGTCTTGAACAATCTCGGATTTTCATGGTTCCAAATTATTTCCTTCCTTCTGTTTTTCCTGCTTGAAAAATCGTAAAACAAAGCGGAAGTGGGAAAGAATGCCCTCCAAGTGATGCAAAACATGGCACAACTATTAGTTTTGAACAATCACGGATTTTCATGGTTCCAAATTATCTTATATTCCCTGTATTTTCTTCTCGAAAGATCGTGAAACAATGTGAAAGTGGGAGAGAATGCTCTCCTGGTGATGCACAACACGGCACAACTATTAGTTTTGAACAATCTCGGATTTTCATGGTTCCAAATTATCTTATTTTCCCTGTATTTCCTCTCCGAATAATCGTGAAACGAAGTGAAAGCGAAAGAGAATGCTTTCCGGCTGAAGTACAACATGGCACAACCAGAAGGTTCAACGATCTCGAGTTTTCAGAATTTTCATTCTTCCAAATTCCAATCTTTTTCGGAATTTTCTTTCTGAGAAATCGTAGAATAGAGAAGAAAAAAGTGAAAGTAAGACCTAAGGAAGTGGTCTTCAGTAGTTGCACATTACAGCACAACCATTAGTTTCGAACAATCTCGAATTTTCATGGTTCCAAATTATCTTATTTTCCCTGTTTATCCTTCTCAAAAAATCCTCAAACAGAGTGAAAGTGAGAGAGAATGCTCTCCAGGTGATGCACAACACGGCTTAACTATTAGTTTCGAACAATCTCGGATTTTCATGATCCCAAATTATTTTTTTCTCCTTGTATTTCCTTCGAGAAGAATCGTGGAACAGAGTAGTAGTGGGAGAGAATGCTCTCCAGGTGATGCAAAACACAGCACAACTATTAGTTTTGAACAATCTCGGATTTTCATGGTTCCAAATTATCTTATTTTCCCTGTATTTCCTTTTCGAAAAAACGTAAAACAAAGTGAAAGTGAGAGAGAATGCTCTTCAGGTGATGCACAACAGGGCACAACTATTAGTTTTGAACAATCTCGGATTTTCATGGTCCTAAATTATTTCATTCTCCCCGTTTATCCTTCTCGAAAAATCGTGAAACAAAACGAAAGTGGGAGGGAATGCTGTCCAGGTGATGCACAACACGGCACAACTATTGGTTTCGAACAATCTCGGATTTTCATGGTCCTGAATTATTTTTTTTCCCTGTATTTCTTTTCAGGAAAATCGTAAAACATAGTGAAAGTAGAAGAAAATGCTCTTCAGGTGATGCACAACACGGCACAACTATTAGTTTTAAACAATCTCGGATTTTCATGGTTCGAAATTATCCTATTTTCCCTGTATTTCCTCTCCGAATAATCGTGAAACGAAGTGGAAGCCGAAGAGAATGCTTTCCGGCTGAAGTACAACATGGCACAACCAGGAGGTTCAACCATCTCGAGTTTTCAGAATTTCTATTCTTCCAAATTCCAATCTTTTTCGAAATTTTCTTTTTGAGAAATCGTAGAATAGAGTGAAAGAAAGTGGAAGAAAGACTTAAGAAAGTGGTCTTTAGTAGTTGCACATTACAGCACAACCATTAGTTTCGAACAATCTCGAATTCTCATGGTTCCAAATTATCTTATTCTCCCTGTATTTCCTTCTCGGAAAAACGTACAACAAAGTGAAACTGGGAAAGAATGCTGTCCAGGTGATGCACAACACGGCACAACTATTAGTCTTGAACAATCTCGGATTTTCATGGTTCCGAATTATATTATTATCCCTGTTTATCCTTTTCGACAAATCGTGAAACAAAGTGAAAGTGGGAGAAAATGCTGTCCAGGTGATGCACAACACGACACAACTATTAGTCTTGAACAATCTCGGATTTTCATGGTTCCAAATTATCTCATTTTCCTTGTTTATCCTTCTCAAAAATCCTAAAACAAAGTGAAAGTGAGGGAGAATGCTCTCCAGGTGATGCACAGCACGGCACAACTATTAGTTTTGAACAATCTCGGATTTTCATGATCCCAAATTATTTTTTTCTTCCTGTATTTCCTTCGAGAAAAATCGTAAAACAGAGTAAAAGTGGTAGAGAATGCTCTACAGGTGATGCACAACACGGCACGACTATTAGTTTCGAACAATCTCGGATTCTCATGGTCCCAAATTATTTTATTCTCCCCGTTTATCCTTCTCAAAAAATCGTAAAACAAAGCGAAAGTGGGAGAAAATGCTGTCCAGGTGATGCACAACACGGGACAACTATTAGTTTTGAACAATCTCGGATTTTTATGGTCTCAAATTATTTCTTCCTTCCTGTTGATCCTTTTCAAAAAATCGTAGAACAAAGCGAAAGTGGGAAAAAATGCTATCCAGGTGATGCACAACTTGGCACAACCATGAGTTTCGAACAATCTCGAATTTTCATGGTTCCAAATTATTTTTTTCTCCCCGTATTTCCTGCTCAAAAAATCGTGAAACAAAGTGAAAGTGAGAGAGAATGCTCTCCAGGTGATGCACAACACGGCTTAACTATTAGTTTCGAACAATCTCGGATTTTCATGATCCCAAATTATTTTTTTCTCCTTGTATTTCCTTCGAGAAGAATCGTGGAACAGAGTAGTAGTGGGAGAGAATGCTCTCCAGGTGATGCACAACACGGCTTAACTATTAGTTTCGAACAATCTCGGATTTTCATGATCCCAAATTATTTTTTTCTCCTTGTATTTCCTTCGAGAAGAATCGTGGAACAGAGTAGTAGTGGGAGAAAATGCTCTCCAGGTGATGCACAACACGGCACAACTATTAGTTTTGAACAATCTCGGATTTTTATGGTCTCAAATTATTTCTTCCTTCCTGTTGATCCTTTTCAAAAAATCGTAGAACAAAGCGAAAGTGGGAAAAAATGCTATCCAGGTGATGCACAACTTGGCACAACCATGAGTTTCGAACAATCTCGAATTTTCATGGTTCCAAATTATTTTTTTCTCCCCGTATTTCCTGCTCAAAAAATCGTGAAACAAAGTGAAAGTGGGAGGGAATGCTCTCCTGGTGATGCACAACACGGCAAAACTATCAGTTTTGAACAATCTCGGATTTTCATGGTTCCAAATCATATTATTTCCCCTGTATTTCCTTCTCAGAAAAACGTAAAACAAAGTGAAAGTAGAAGAGAATGCTCTTCAGGTGATGCACAACACGGCACAACTATTAGTTTTGAACAATCTCGGATTTTCATGATCCCAAATTATTTTTTTCTTCCTGTATTTCCTTTTCGAAAAATCGTAAAACAGAGTAAAAGTGGTAGAAAATACTCTCCAGGTGATGCACAACACGGCACAACTATTAGTTTCGAACAATTTCGGATTTTCATGGTCCCAAATCATTCTATTTTCCCCGTTTATCCTTCTCGAAGAATCGTAAAACAAAGCGAAAGTGGAAGAGAATGCTGTCCAGGTGATGCACAACACGGCACAACTATTAGTTCTGAACAATCTCGGATTTTCATGGTCTCAAATTATTTTTTTTTTCCTGTATTTCTTTCCAGGAAAATCGTAAAACAAAGTGAAAGTAGAAAAAAATGCTCTTCAGATGATGCACAACACGGCACCACTATCAGTCTCGAATAATCTCGGATTTTCACGATTCCAAATGATCTTATTTTCCCTGTTTATTTTCCTCGAAAAATCGTGAAACAGAGTGGAAGTGAGAGAAAATACTCTCCAGGTGATGCACAACACGGCACAACTATTAGTTTTAAACAATCTCGGATTTTCATGATCCCAAATTATTTTTTTCTTCCTGTATTTCCTTCGAGAAAAATCGTAAAACAGAGTAAAAGTGGTAGAGAATGCTCTACAGGTGATGCACAACACGGCACGACTATTAGTTTCGAACAATCTCGGATTTTCATGGTCCTAATTTATTTCTTTTTCCCTGTTTATCCTCCTCGAAAAATCGTTCAACAAAGTGAAAGTGGGAGGGAATGCTCTTCAGGTGATGCACAACACGGCACAACTATTAGTTTCGAACAATCTCGGATTTTCATGGTCCTGATTTATTCCTTTTTCCCTGTTCATCCTTCTTGAAAAATCGTGGAACAAAGTGAAAGTGGGAGAGAATGCTCTCCAGGTGATGCGCAACACGGCACAACCATTAGTTTTAACAATCTCGGATTTTCATGGTCCTGATTTATTCCTTTTTCCCTGTTTATCCTTCTCGAAAAATCGTAAAACAAAGTGAAAGTGAGAGAGAATGCTGTCCAGGTAATGCACAACACGGCGCAACTATTAGTCTTGAACAATCTCGGATTTTCATGGTTCCGAATTATATTATTTTCCCTGTTTATCCTTCTCGAAAAATCGTGAAACGAAGTGGAAGTGGAAGAGAATGCTGTCCAGGTGATGCACAACACGGCACAACTATTAGTTTAGAACAATCTCGGATTTTCATGGTCCTGATTGTTTTTTTTTTCCCTGTTTATCCTTCTCGGAAAATCGTAGAACAAAGTGAAAGTGGGAGAGAATGCTGTCCAGGTAATGCACAACACGGCACAACTATTAGTCCCGAACGATCTCGGATTTTCATGGTCCCAATTTATTTCTTTTTCCCTGTTTATCCTCCTCAAAAAATCGTAAAACAAAGTAAAGTAAGAGGGAATGCTCTCCGAGTGATGCACAACACGGCACAACTATTAGTTTCGAACAATCTCGGATTTTGATGGTCCTGATTCATTCCTTTTTCCCTGTTTATCCTCCTCGAAGAATCGTACAACAAAGTGAAAGTGGAAGAGAATGCTGTCCAGGTGGTGCACAACACGGCACAACTATTAGTCTCGAACAATCTCGGATTTTCATGGTGCCAAATTATCTCATTTTCCCTGTTTATCCTCCTCAAAAAATCCTAAAACAAAGTGAAAGTAGGAGGGAATGCTCTCTAGGTGATGCACAACACGGCACAACTATTAGTCTTGAACAATCTCGGATTTTCATGGTTCCAAATCATCTTATTTTCCCTGTTCATTCTTCTCGAAAAATCGTGGAACAAAGTGAAAGTAGAAGAGAATGCTGTCCAGGTGATGCACACCACGGCACAACTATTAGTTTCGAACAATCTCGGATTTTCATGGTTCCGAATTATCTTATTTTCCCTGTTTATCCTTCTCAAAAAATCCTGAAACAAAGTGAAAGTGAGGGAGAATGCTCTCCAGGTGATGCACAACACGCCACAACTATGAGTTCCGAACAATCTCGGATTTTCATGGTCCTAATTTATTTCTTTTTCCCTGTTTATCCTTTTCGGAAAATCGTAAAACAAAGCGAAAGTGGAAGTAAATGCTGTCCAGGTGATGCACAACACGGCACAACTATTAGTCTTGAACAATCTCGGATTTTCATGGTTCCAAATCATCTTATTTTCCCTGTTTATCCTTCTCGAAAAATCGTAAAACAAAGCGAGAGTCGGAGAGAATGCTGTCCAGGTGATGCACAACACGGCACAACTATTAGTCTTGAACAATCTCGGATTTTCATGGTTCCAAATTATCTTATTTTTCCTGTTTATCCTTCTCGAAAAATCGTAAAAACAGAGTGAAAGTGAGAGGGAATGCTCTCCAGGTGATGCACAACACGGCACAACTATGAGTCTTGAACAATCTCGGATTTTCATGGTGCCAAATTATCTTATTTTCCCTGTTTATCCTTCTCGTAAAATCGTAAAACAAAGTAAAAGTAGGAGAAAATGCTGTCCAGGTGATGCACAACACGGCACAACTATTAGTCTTGAACAATCTCGGATTTTCATGGTTCCGAATTATCTCATTTTCCCTGTTTATCCTTCTCAAAGAATCCTGAAACAAAGTGAATGTGAGGGAGAATGCTCTCCAGGTGATGCACAACACGGCACAACCATTAGTTTCGAACAATCTCGGATTTTCATGGTCCTAATTTATTTCTTTTTCCCTGTTTATCCTCCTCGAAAAATCGTTAAACAAAGTGAAAGTGAGAGGGAATGCTCTTCAGGTGATGCACAACACGGCACAACTATTAGTTTCGAACAATCTCGGATTTTCATGGTCCTGATTTATTCCTTTTTCCCTGTTCATCCTTCTTGAAAAATCGTGAAACAAAGTGAAAGTGGGAGAGAATGCTGTCCAGGTGATGCACAACACGGCACAACTATTAGTCTTGAACAATCTCGGATTTTCATGGTGCCAAATTATCTCATTTTCCCTGTTCATCCTTCTCGAAAAATCGTAAAAACAAAGTGAAAGTGAGAGGGAATGCTCTCCAGGTGATGCACAACACGGCACAACTATGAGTCTTGAACAATTTCGGATTTTCATGGTGCCAAATTATCTTATTTTCCCTGTTTATCCTTCTCGTAAAATCGTGAAACAAAGTGAAAGTAGGAGAAAATGCTGTCCAGGTGATGCACAACACGGCACAACTATTAGTCTTGAACAATCTCGGATTTTCATGGTTCCGAATTATCTTATTTTCCCTGTTTATCCTTCTCAAAAAATCCTGAAACAAAGTGAATGTGAGGGAGAATGCTTTCCAGGTGATGCAGAACACGGCACAACTATTAGTTTCGAACAATCTCGGATTTTCATGGTCCTAATTTATTCCTTTTTCCCTGTTTATCCTTCTCAAAGAATCCTGAAACAAAGTGAATGTGAGGGAGAATGCTCTCCAGGTGATGCACAACACGGCACAACTATTAGTTTCGAACAATCTCGGATTTTCATGGTCCTAATTTATTTCTTTTTCCCTGTTTATCCTCCTCGAAAAATCGTTAAACAAAGTGAAAGTGAGAGGGAATGCTCTTCAGGTGATGCACAACACGGCACAACTATTAGTTTCGAACAATCTCGGATTTTCATGGTCCTGATTTATTCCTTTTTCCCTGTTCATCCTTCTTGAAAAATCGTGAAACAAAGTGAAAGTGGGAGAGAATGCTGTCCAGGTGATGCACAACACGGCACAACTATTAGTCTTGAACAATCTCGGATTTTCATGGTGCCAAATTATCTCATTTTCCCTGTTCATCCTTCTCGAAAAATCGTAAAAACAAAGTGAAAGTGAGAGGGAATGCTCTCCAGGTGATGCACAACACGGCACAACTATGAGTCTTGAACAATTTCGGATTTTCATGGTGCCAAATTATCTTATTTTCCCTGTTTATCCTTCTCGTAAAATCGTGAAACAAAGTGAAAGTAGGAGAAAATGCTGTCCAGGTGATGCACAACACGGCACAACTATTAGTCTTGAACAATCTCGGATTTTCATGGTTCCGAATTATCTTATTTTCCCTGTTTATCCTTCTCAAAAAATCCTGGAACAAAGTGAATGTGAGGGAGAATGCTTTCCAGGTGATGCAGAACACGGCACAACTATTAGTTTCGAACAATCTCGGATTTTCATGGTTCCAAATTATCTTATTTTCCCTGTTTATCCTTCTCGAAAAATCGTAAAACAAAGTGAAAGTGAGAGAGAATGCTGTCCAGGTAATGCACAACACGGCACAACTATTAGTCTTGAACAATCTCGGATTTTCATGGTCCTGATTTATTCCTTTTTCCCTGTTTATCCTTCTCGAAAAATCGTCAAACAAAGTGAAAGTGAGAGAGAATGCTGTCCAGGTAATGCACAACACGGCGCAACTATTAGTCTTGAACAATCTCGGATTTTCATGGTTCCGAATTATATTATTTTCCCTGTTTATCCTTCTCGAAAAATCGTGAAACGAAGTGGAAGTGGAAGAGAATGCTGTCCAGGTGATGCACAACACGGCACAACTATTAGTTTAGAACAATCTCGGATTTTCATGGTCCTGATTGTTTTTTTTTTCCCTGTTTATCCTTCTCGGAAAATCGTAGAACAAAGTGAAAGTGGGAGACAATGCTGTCCAGGTGATGCACAACACGGCACAACTATTAGTCTTGAACAATCTCGGATTTCCATGGTTCCAAATTATCTTATTCTCCCTGTTTATCCTTCTCAAAAAATCCTAAAACAAAGTAAAAGTGAAAGGGAATGCTCTCCAGGTGATGCACAACACGGCACAACTATTAGTTTCGAACAATCTCGGATTTTCATGGTCCTAATTCATTTCGTTTTCCCTGTTTATCCTCCTCGAGAAATCGTAAAAAAAAGTGAAAGTCAGAGGGAATGCTGTCCAGGTGATGCACAACACGGCACAACTATCAGTCTCGAATAATCTCGGATTTTCATGGTCCCAATTTATTTCTTTTTCCCTGTTTATCCTCCTCAAAAAATCGTAAAACAAAGTAAAGTAAGAGGGAATGCTCTCCGAGTGATGCACAACACGGCACAACTATTAGTTTCGAACAATCTCGGATTTTGATAGTCCTGATTCATTCCTTTTTCCCTGTTTATCCTCCTCGAAGAATCGTAAAACAAAGTGAAAGTGGAAGAGAATGCTGTCCAGGTAGTGCACAACACGGCACAACTATTAGTCTTGAACAATCTCGGATTTTCATGGTTCCAAATCATCTTATTTTCCCTGTTCATTCTTCTCGAAATATCGTGGAACAAAGTGAAAGTAGAAGAGAATGCTCTCCAGGTGATGCACAACACGGCAAAACTATCAGTTTTGAACAATCTCGGATTTTCATGGTTCCAAATCATATTATTTCCCCTGTATTTCCTTCTCAGAAAAACGTAAAACAAAGTGAAAGTAGAAGAGAATGCTCTTCAGGTGATGCACAACACGGCACAACTATTAGTTTTGAACAATCTCGGATTTTCATGATCCCAAATTATTTTTTTCTTCCTGTATTTCCTTTTCGAAAAATCGTAAAACAGAGTAAAAGTGGTAGAAAATACTCTCCAGGTGATGCACAACACGGCACAACTATTAGTTTCGAACAATTTCGGATTTTCATGGTCCCAAATCATTCTATTTTCCCCGTTTATCCTTCTCGAAGAATCGTAAAACAAAGCGAAAGTGGAAGAGAATGCTTTCCGGCTGAAGTACAACATGGCACAACCAGAAGGTTCAACGATCTCGAGTTTTCAGAATTTTCATTCTTCCAAATTCCAATCTTTTTCGGAATTTTCTTTCTGAGAAATCGTAGAATAGAGAAGAAAAAAGTGAAAGTAAGACCTAAGGAAGTGGTCTTCAGTAGTTGCACATTACAGCACAACCATTAGTTTCGAACAATCTCGAATTTTCATGGTTCCAAATTATCTTATTTTCCCTGTTTATCCTTCTCAAAAAATCCTCAAACAGAGTGAAAGTGAGAGAGAATGCTCTCCAGGTGATGCACAACACGGCTTAACTATTAGTTTCGAACAATCTCGGATTTTCATGATCCCAAATTATTTTTTTCTCCTTGTATTTCCTTCGAGAAGAATCGTGGAACAGAGTAGTAGTGGGAGAGAATGCTCTCCAGGTGATGCAAAACACAGCACAACTATTAGTTTTGAACAATCTCGGATTTTCATGGTTCCAAATTATCTTATTTTCCCTGTATTTCCTTTTCGAAAAAACGTAAAACAAAGTGAAAGTGAGAGAGAATGCTCTTCAGGTGATGCACAACAGGGCACAACTATTAGTTTTGAACAATCTCGGATTTTCATGGTCCTAAATTATTTCATTCTCCCCGTTTATCCTTCTCGAAAAATCGTGAAACAAAACGAAAGTGGGAGGGAATGCTGTCCAGGTGATGCACAACACGGCACAACTATTGGTTTCGAACAATCTCGGATTTTCATGGTCCTGAATTATTTTTTTTCCCTGTATTTCTTTTCAGGAAAATCGTAAAACATAGTGAAAGTAGAAGAAAATGCTCTTCAGGTGATGCACAACACGGCACAACTATTAGTTTTAAACAATCTCGGATTTTCATGGTTCGAAATTATCCTATTTTCCCTGTATTTCCTCTCCGAATAATCGTGAAACGAAGTGGAAGCCGAAGAGAATGCTTTCCGGCTGAAGTACAACATGGCACAACCAGGAGGTTCAACCATCTCGAGTTTTCAGAATTTCTATTCTTCCAAATTCCAATCTTTTTCGAAATTTTCTTTTTGAGAAATCGTAGAATAGAGTGAAAGAAAGTGGAAGAAAGACTTAAGAAAGTGGTCTTTAGTAGTTGCACATTACAGCACAACCATTAGTTTCGAACAATCTCGAATTCTCATGGTTCCAAATTATCTTATTCTCCCTGTATTTCCTTCTCGGAAAAACGTACAACAAAGTGAAACTGGGAAAGAATGCTGTCCAGGTGATGCACAACACGGCACAACTATTAGTCTTGAACAATCTCGGATTTTCATGGTTCCGAATTATATTATTATCCCTGTTTATCCTTTTCGACAAATCGTGAAACAAAGTGAAAGTGGGAGAAAATGCTGTCCAGGTGATGCACAACACGACACAACTATTAGTCTTGAACAATCTCGGATTTTCATGGTTCCAAATTATCTCATTTTCCTTGTTTATCCTTCTCAAAAATCCTAAAACAAAGTGAAAGTGAGGGAGAATGCTCTCCAGGTGATGCACAGCACGGCACAACTATTAGTTTTGAACAATCTCGGATTTTCATGATCCCAAATTATTTTTTTCTTCCTGTATTTCCTTCGAGAAAAATCGTAAAACAGAGTAAAAGTGGTAGAGAATGCTCTACAGGTGATGCACAACACGGCACGACTATTAGTTTCGAACAATCTCGGATTCTCATGGTCCCAAATTATTTTATTCTCCCCGTTTATCCTTCTCAAAAAATCGTAAAACAAAGCGAAAGTGGGAGAAAATGCTGTCCAGGTGATGCACAACACGGGACAACTATTAGTTTTGAACAATCTCGGATTTTTATGGTCTCAAATTATTTCTTCCTTCCTGTTGATCCTTTTCAAAAAATCGTAGAACAAAGCGAAAGTGGGAAAAAATGCTATCCAGGTGATGCACAACTTGGCACAACCATGAGTTTCGAACAATCTCGAATTTTCATGGTTCCAAATTATTTTTTTCTCCCCGTATTTCCTGCTCAAAAAATCGTGAAACAAAGTGAAAGTGAGAGAGAATGCTCTCCAGGTGATGCACAACACGGCTTAACTATTAGTTTCGAACAATCTCGGATTTTCATGATCCCAAATTATTTTTTTCTCCTTGTATTTCCTTCGAGAAGAATCGTGGAACAGAGTAGCAGTGGGAGAGAATGCTTTCCAGGTGATGCACAACACGGCTTAACTATTAGTTTCGAACAATCTCGGATTTTCATGATCCCAAATTATTTTTTTCTCCTTGTATTTCCTTCGAGAAGAATCGTGGAACAGAGTAGTAGTGGGAGAAAATGCTCTCCAGGTGATGCACAACACGGCACAACTATTAGTTTTGAACAATCTCGGATTTTTATGGTCTCAAATTATTTCTTCCTTCCTGTTGATCCTTTTCAAAAAATCGTAGAACAAAGCGAAAGTGGGAAAAAATGCTATCCAGGTGATGCACAACTTGGCACAACCATGAGTTTCGAACAATCTCGAATTTTCATGGTTCCAAATTATTTTTTTCTCCCCGTATTTCCTGCTCAAAAAATCGTGAAACAAAGTGAAAGTGGGAGGGAATGCTCTCCTGGTGATGCACAACACGGCAAAACTATCAGTTTTGAACAATCTCGGATTTTCATGGTTCCAAATCATATTATTTCCCCTGTATTTCCTTCTCAGAAAAACGTAAAACAAAGTGAAAGTAGAAGAAAATGCTCTTCAGGTGATGCACAACACGGCACAACTATTAGTTTTGAACAATCTCGGATTTTCATGATCCCAAATTATTTTTTTCTTCCTGTATTTCCTTTTCGAAAAATCGTAAAACAGAGTAAAAGTGGTAGAAAATACTCTCCAGGTGATGCACAACACGGCACAACTATTAGTTTCGAACAATTTCGGATTTTCATGGTCCCAAATCATTCTATTTTCCCCGTTTATCCTTCTCGAAGAATCGTAAAACAAAGCGAAAGTGGAAGAGAATGCTGTCCAGGTGATGCACAACACGGCACAACTATTAGTTCTGAACAATCTCGGATTTTCATGGTCTCAAATTATTTTTTTTTTCCTGTATTTCTTTCCAGGAAAATCGTAAAACAAAGTGAAAGTAGAAAAAAATGCTCTTCAGATGATGCACAACACGGCACCACTATCAGTCTCGAATAATCTCGGATTTTCACGATTCCAAATGATCTTATTTTCCCTGTTTATTTTCCTCGAAAAATCGTGAAACAGAGTGGAAGTGAGAGAAAATACTCTCCAGGTGATGCACAACACGGCACAACTATTAGTTTTAAACAATCTCGGATTTTCATGATCCCAAATTATTTTTTTCTTCCTGTATTTCCTTCGAGAAAAATCGTAAAACAGAGTAAAAGTGGTAGAGAATGCTCTACAGGTGATGCACAACACGGCACGACTATTAGTTTCGAACAATCTCGGATTTTCATGGTCCTAATTTATTTCTTTTTCCCTGTTTATCCTCCTCGAAAAATCGTTCAACAAAGTGAAAGTGGGAGGGAATGCTCTTCAGGTGATGCACAACACGGCACAACTATTAGTTTCGAACAATCTCGGATTTTCATGGTCCTGATTTATTCCTTTTTCCCTGTTCATCCTTCTTGAAAAATCGTGGAACAAAGTGAAAGTGGGAGAGAATGCTCTCCAGGTGATGCGCAACACGGCACAACCATTAGTTTTAACAATCTCGGATTTTCATGGTCCTGATTTATTCCTTTTTCCCTGTTTATCCTTCTCGAAAAATCGTAAAACAAAGTGAAAGTGAGAGAGAATGCTGTCCAGGTAATGCACAACACGGCGCAACTATTAGTCTTGAACAATCTCGGATTTTCATGGTTCCGAATTATATTATTTTCCCTGTTTATCCTTCTCGAAAAATCGTGAAACGAAGTGGAAGTGGAAGAGAATGCTGTCCAGGTGATGCACAACACGGCACAACTATTAGTTTAGAACAATCTCGGATTTTCATGGTCCTGATTGTTTTTTTTTTCCCTGTTTATCCTTCTCGGAAAATCGTAGAACAAAGTGAAAGTGGGAGAGAATGCTGTCCAGGTAATGCACAACACGGCACAACTATTAGTCCCGAACGATCTCGGATTTTCATGGTCCCAATTTATTTCTTTTTCCCTGTTTATCCTCCTCAAAAAATCGTAAAACAAAGTAAAGTAAGAGGGAATGCTCTCCGAGTGATGCACAACACGGCACAACTATTAGTTTCGAACAATCTCGGATTTTGATGGTCCTGATTCATTCCTTTTTCCCTGTTTATCCTCCTCGAAGAATCGTACAACAAAGTGAAAGTGGAAGAGAATGCTGTCCAGGTGGTGCACAACACGGCACAACTATTAGTCTCGAACAATCTCGGATTTTCATGGTGCCAAATTATCTCATTTTCCCTGTTTATCCTCCTCAAAAAATCCTAAAACAAAGTGAAAGTAGGAGGGAATGCTCTCTAGGTGATGCACAACACGGCACAACTATTAGTCTTGAACAATCTCGGATTTTCATGGTTCCAAATCATCTTATTTTCCCTGTTCATTCTTCTCGAAAAATCGTGGAACAAAGTGAAAGTAGAAGAGAATGCTGTCCAGGTGATGCACACCACGGCACAACTATTAGTTTCGAACAATCTCGGATTTTCATGGTTCCGAATTATCTTATTTTCCCTGTTTATCCTTCTCAAAAAATCCTGAAACAAAGTGAAAGTGAGGGAGAATGCTCTCCAGGTGATGCACAACACGCCACAACTATGAGTTCCGAACAATCTCGGATTTTCATGGTCCTAATTTATTTCTTTTTCCCTGTTTATCCTTTTCGGAAAATCGTAAAACAAAGCGAAAGTGGAAGTAAATGCTGTCCAGGTGATGCACAACACGGCACAACTATTAGTCTTGAACAATCTCGGATTTTCATGGTTCCAAATCATCTTATTTTCCCTGTTTATCCTTCTCGAAAAATCGTAAAACAAAGCGAGAGTCGGAGAGAATGCTGTCCAGGTGATGCACAACACGGCACAACTATTAGTCTTGAACAATCTCGGATTTTCATGGTTCCAAATTATCTTATTTTTCCTGTTTATCCTTCTCGAAAAATCGTAAAAACAGAGTGAAAGTGAGAGGGAATGCTCTCCAGGTGATGCACAACACGGCACAACTATGAGTCTTGAACAATCTCGGATTTTCATGGTGCCAAATTATCTTATTTTCCCTGTTTATCCTTCTCGTAAAATCGTAAAACAAAGTAAAAGTAGGAGAAAATGCTGTCCAGGTGATGCACAACACGGCACAACTATTAGTCTTGAACAATCTCGGATTTTCATGGTTCCGAATTATCTCATTTTCCCTGTTTATCCTTCTCAAAGAATCCTGAAACAAAGTGAATGTGAGGGAGAATGCTCTCCAGGTGATGCACAACACGGCACAACCATTAGTTTCGAACAATCTCGGATTTTCATGGTCCTAATTTATTTCTTTTTCCCTGTTTATCCTCCTCGAAAAATCGTTAAACAAAGTGAAAGTGAGAGGGAATGCTCTTCAGGTGATGCACAACACGGCACAACTATTAGTTTCGAACAATCTCGGATTTTCATGGTCCTGATTTATTCCTTTTTCCCTGTTCATCCTTCTTGAAAAATCGTGAAACAAAGTGAAAGTGGGAGAGAATGCTGTCCAGGTGATGCACAACACGGCACAACTATTAGTCTTGAACAATCTCGGATTTTCATGGTGCCAAATTATCTCATTTTCCCTGTTCATCCTTCTCGAAAAATCGTAAAAACAAAGTGAAAGTGAGAGGGAATGCTCTCCAGGTGATGCACAACACGGCACAACTATGAGTCTTGAACAATTTCGGATTTTCATGGTGCCAAATTATCTTATTTTCCCTGTTTATCCTTCTCGTAAAATCGTGAAACAAAGTGAAAGTAGGAGAAAATGCTGTCCAGGTGATGCACAACACGGCACAACTATTAGTCTTGAACAATCTCGGATTTTCATGGTTCCGAATTATCTTATTTTCCCTGTTTATCCTTCTCAAAAAATCCTGAAACAAAGTGAATGTGAGGGAGAATGCTTTCCAGGTGATGCAGAACACGGCACAACTATTAGTTTCGAACAATCTCGGATTTTCATGGTCCTAATTTATTCCTTTTTCCCTGTTTATCCTTCTCAAAGAATCCTGAAACAAAGTGAATGTGAGGGAGAATGCTCTCCAGGTGATGCACAACACGGCACAACTATTAGTTTCGAACAATCTCGGATTTTCATGGTCCTAATTTATTTCTTTTTCCCTGTTTATCCTCCTCGAAAAATCGTTAAACAAAGTGAAAGTGAGAGGGAATGCTCTTCAGGTGATGCACAACACGGCACAACTATTAGTTTCGAACAATCTCGGATTTTCATGGTCCTGATTTATTCCTTTTTCCCTGTTCATCCTTCTTGAAAAATCGTGAAACAAAGTGAAAGTGGGAGAGAATGCTGTCCAGGTGATGCACAACACGGCACAACTATTAGTCTTGAACAATCTCGGATTTTCATGGTGCCAAATTATCTCATTTTCCCTGTTCATCCTTCTCGAAAAATCGTAAAAACAAAGTGAAAGTGAGAGGGAATGCTCTCCAGGTGATGCACAACACGGCACAACTATGAGTCTTGAACAATTTCGGATTTTCATGGTGCCAAATTATCTTATTTTCCCTGTTTATCCTTCTCGTAAAATCGTGAAACAAAGTGAAAGTAGGAGAAAATGCTGTCCAGGTGATGCACAACACGGCACAACTATTAGTCTTGAACAATCTCGGATTTTCATGGTTCCGAATTATCTTATTTTCCCTGTTTATCCTTCTCAAAAAATCCTGGAACAAAGTGAATGTGAGGGAGAATGCTTTCCAGGTGATGCAGAACACGGCACAACTATTAGTTTCGAACAATCTCGGATTTTCATGGTTCCAAATTATCTTATTTTCCCTGTTTATCCTTCTCGAAAAATCGTAAAACAAAGTGAAAGTGAGAGAGAATGCTGTCCAGGTAATGCACAACACGGCACAACTATTAGTCTTGAACAATCTCGGATTTTCATGGTCCTGATTTATTCCTTTTTCCCTGTTTATCCTTCTCGAAAAATCGTCAAACAAAGTGAAAGTGAGAGAGAATGCTGTCCAGGTAATGCACAACACGGCGCAACTATTAGTCTTGAACAATCTCGGATTTTCATGGTTCCGAATTATATTATTTTCCCTGTTTATCCTTCTCGAAAAATCGTGAAACGAAGTGGAAGTGGAAGAGAATGCTGTCCAGGTGATGCACAACACGGCACAACTATTAGTTTAGAACAATCTCGGATTTTCATGGTCCTGATTGTTTTTTTTTTCCCTGTTTATCCTTCTCGGAAAATCGTAGAACAAAGTGAAAGTGGGAGACAATGCTGTCCAGGTGATGCACAACACGGCACAACTATTAGTCTTGAACAATCTCGGATTTCCATGGTTCCAAATTATCTTATTCTCCCTGTTTATCCTTCTCAAAAAATCCTAAAACAAAGTAAAAGTGAAAGGGAATGCTCTCCAGGTGATGCACAACACGGCACAACTATTAGTTTCGAACAATCTCGGATTTTCATGGTCCTAATTCATTTCGTTTTCCCTGTTTATCCTCCTCGAGAAATCGTAAAAAAAAGTGAAAGTCAGAGGGAATGCTGTCCAGGTGATGCACAACACGGCACAACTATCAGTCTCGAATAATCTCGGATTTTCATGGTCCCAATTTATTTCTTTTTCCCTGTTTATCCTCCTCAAAAAATCGTAAAACAAAGTAAAGTAAGAGGGAATGCTCTCCGAGTGATGCACAACACGGCACAACTATTAGTTTCGAACAATCTCGGATTTTGATAGTCCTGATTCATTCCTTTTTCCCTGTTTATCCTCCTCGAAGAATCGTAAAACAAAGTGAAAGTGGAAGAGAATGCTGTCCAGGTAGTGCACAACACGGCACAACTATTAGTCTTGAACAATCTCGGATTTTCATGGTTCCAAATCATCTTATTTTCCCTGTTCATTCTTCTCGAAATATCGTGGAACAAAGTGAAAGTAGAAGAGAATGCTCTCCAGGTGATGCACAACACGGCAAAACTATCAGTTTTGAACAATCTCGGATTTTCATGGTTCCAAATCATATTATTTCCCCTGTATTTCCTTCTCAGAAAAACGTAAAACAAAGTGAAAGTAGAAGAGAATGCTCTTCAGGTGATGCACAACACGGCACAACTATTAGTTTTGAACAATCTCGGATTTTCATGATCCCAAATTATTTTTTTCTTCCTGTATTTCCTTTTCGAAAAATCGTAAAACAGAGTAAAAGTGGTAGAAAATACTCTCCAGGTGATGCACAACACGGCACAACTATTAGTTTCGAACAATTTCGGATTTTCATGGTCCCAAATCATTCTATTTTCCCCGTTTATCCTTCTCGAAGAATCGTAAAACAAAGCGAAAGTGGAAGAGAATGCTGTCCAGGTGATGCACAACACGGCACAACTATTAGTTCTGAACAATCTCGGATTTTCATGGTCTCAAATTATTTTTTTTTTCCTGTATTTCTTTCCAGGAAAATCGTAAAACAAAGTGAAAGTAGAAAAAAATGCTCTTCAGATGATGCACAACACGGCACCACTATCAGTCTCGAATAATCTCGGATTTTCACGATTCCAAATGATCTTATTTTCCCTGTTTATTTTCCTCGAAAAATCGTGAAACAGAGTGGAAGTGAGAGAAAATACTCTCCAGGTGATGCACAACACGGCACAACTATTAGTTTTAAACAATCTCGGATTTTCATGATCCCAAATTATTTTTTTCTTCCTGTATTTCCTTCGAGAAAAATCGTAAAACAGAGTAAAAGTGGTAGAGAATGCTCTACAGGTGATGCACAACACGGCACGACTATTAGTTTCGAACAATCTCGGATTTTCATGGTCCTAATTTATTTCTTTTTCCCTGTTTATCCTCCTCGAAAAATCGTTCAACAAAGTGAAAGTGGGAGGGAATGCTCTTCAGGTGATGCACAACACGGCACAACTATTAGTTTCGAACAATCTCGGATTTTCATGGTCCTGATTTATTCCTTTTTCCCTGTTCATCCTTCTTGAAAAATCGTGGAACAAAGTGAAAGTGGGAGAGAATGCTCTCCAGGTGATGCGCAACACGGCACAACCATTAGTTTTAACAATCTCGGATTTTCATGGTCCTGATTTATTCCTTTTTCCCTGTTTATCCTTCTCGAAAAATCGTAAAACAAAGTGAAAGTGAGAGAGAATGCTGTCCAGGTAATGCACAACACGGCGCAACTATTAGTCTTGAACAATCTCGGATTTTCATGGTTCCGAATTATATTATTTTCCCTGTTTATCCTTCTCGAAAAATCGTGAAACGAAGTGGAAGTGGAAGAGAATGCTGTCCAGGTGATGCACAACACGGCACAACTATTAGTTTAGAACAATCTCGGATTTTCATGGTCCTGATTGTTTTTTTTTTCCCTGTTTATCCTTCTCGGAAAATCGTAGAACAAAGTGAAAGTGGGAGAGAATGCTGTCCAGGTAATGCACAACACGGCACAACTATTAGTCCCGAACGATCTCGGATTTTCATGGTCCCAATTTATTTCTTTTTCCCTGTTTATCCTCCTCAAAAAATCGTAAAACAAAGTAAAGTAAGAGGGAATGCTCTCCGAGTGATGCACAACACGGCACAACTATTAGTTTCGAACAATCTCGGATTTTGATGGTCCTGATTCATTCCTTTTTCCCTGTTTATCCTCCTCGAAGAATCGTACAACAAAGTGAAAGTGGAAGAGAATGCTGTCCAGGTGGTGCACAACACGGCACAACTATTAGTCTCGAACAATCTCGGATTTTCATGGTGCCAAATTATCTCATTTTCCCTGTTTATCCTCCTCAAAAAATCCTAAAACAAAGTGAAAGTAGGAGGGAATGCTCTCTAGGTGATGCACAACACGGCACAACTATTAGTCTTGAACAATCTCGGATTTTCATGGTTCCAAATCATCTTATTTTCCCTGTTCATTCTTCTCGAAAAATCGTGGAACAAAGTGAAAGTAGAAGAGAATGCTGTCCAGGTGATGCACACCACGGCACAACTATTAGTTTCGAACAATCTCGGATTTTCATGGTTCCGAATTATCTTATTTTCCCTGTTTATCCTTCTCAAAAAATCCTGAAACAAAGTGAAAGTGAGGGAGAATGCTCTCCAGGTGATGCACAACACGCCACAACTATGAGTTCCGAACAATCTCGGATTTTCATGGTCCTAATTTATTTCTTTTTCCCTGTTTATCCTTTTCGGAAAATCGTAAAACAAAGCGAAAGTGGAAGTAAATGCTGTCCAGGTGATGCACAACACGGCACAACTATTAGTCTTGAACAATCTCGGATTTTCATGGTTCCAAATCATCTTATTTTCCCTGTTTATCCTTCTCGAAAAATCGTAAAACAAAGCGAGAGTCGGAGAGAATGCTGTCCAGGTGATGCACAACACGGCACAACTATTAGTCTTGAACAATCTCGGATTTTCATGGTTCCAAATTATCTTATTTTTCCTGTTTATCCTTCTCGAAAAATCGTAAAAACAGAGTGAAAGTGAGAGGGAATGCTCTCCAGGTGATGCACAACACGGCACAACTATGAGTCTTGAACAATCTCGGATTTTCATGGTGCCAAATTATCTTATTTTCCCTGTTTATCCTTCTCGTAAAATCGTAAAACAAAGTAAAAGTAGGAGAAAATGCTGTCCAGGTGATGCACAACACGGCACAACTATTAGTCTTGAACAATCTCGGATTTTCATGGTTCCGAATTATCTCATTTTCCCTGTTTATCCTTCTCAAAGAATCCTGAAACAAAGTGAATGTGAGGGAGAATGCTCTCCAGGTGATGCACAACACGGCACAACCATTAGTTTCGAACAATCTCGGATTTTCATGGTCCTAATTTATTTCTTTTTCCCTGTTTATCCTCCTCGAAAAATCGTTAAACAAAGTGAAAGTGAGAGGGAATGCTCTTCAGGTGATGCACAACACGGCACAACTATTAGTTTCGAACAATCTCGGATTTTCATGGTCCTGATTTATTCCTTTTTCCCTGTTCATCCTTCTTGAAAAATCGTGAAACAAAGTGAAAGTGGGAGAGAATGCTGTCCAGGTGATGCACAACACGGCACAACTATTAGTCTTGAACAATCTCGGATTTTCATGGTGCCAAATTATCTCATTTTCCCTGTTCATCCTTCTCGAAAAATCGTAAAAACAAAGTGAAAGTGAGAGGGAATGCTCTCCAGGTGATGCACAACACGGCACAACTATGAGTCTTGAACAATTTCGGATTTTCATGGTGCCAAATTATCTTATTTTCCCTGTTTATCCTTCTCGTAAAATCGTGAAACAAAGTGAAAGTAGGAGAAAATGCTGTCCAGGTGATGCACAACACGGCACAACTATTAGTCTTGAACAATCTCGGATTTTCATGGTTCCGAATTATCTTATTTTCCCTGTTTATCCTTCTCAAAAAATCCTGAAACAAAGTGAATGTGAGGGAGAATGCTTTCCAGGTGATGCAGAACACGGCACAACTATTAGTTTCGAACAATCTCGGATTTTCATGGTCCTAATTTATTCCTTTTTCCCTGTTTATCCTTCTCAAAGAATCCTGAAACAAAGTGAATGTGAGGGAGAATGCTCTCCAGGTGATGCACAACACGGCACAACTATTAGTTTCGAACAATCTCGGATTTTCATGGTCCTAATTTATTTCTTTTTCCCTGTTTATCCTCCTCGAAAAATCGTTAAACAAAGTGAAAGTGAGAGGGAATGCTCTTCAGGTGATGCACAACACGGCACAACTATTAGTTTCGAACAATCTCGGATTTTCATGGTCCTGATTTATTCCTTTTTCCCTGTTCATCCTTCTTGAAAAATCGTGAAACAAAGTGAAAGTGGGAGAGAATGCTGTCCAGGTGATGCACAACACGGCACAACTATTAGTCTTGAACAATCTCGGATTTTCATGGTGCCAAATTATCTCATTTTCCCTGTTCATCCTTCTCGAAAAATCGTAAAAACAAAGTGAAAGTGAGAGGGAATGCTCTCCAGGTGATGCACAACACGGCACAACTATGAGTCTTGAACAATTTCGGATTTTCATGGTGCCAAATTATCTTATTTTCCCTGTTTATCCTTCTCGTAAAATCGTGAAACAAAGTGAAAGTAGGAGAAAATGCTGTCCAGGTGATGCACAACACGGCACAACTATTAGTCTTGAACAATCTCGGATTTTCATGGTTCCGAATTATCTTATTTTCCCTGTTTATCCTTCTCAAAAAATCCTGAAACAAAGTGAATGTGAGGGAGAATGCTTTCCAGGTGATGCAGAACACGGCACAACTATTAGTTTCGAACAATCTCGGATTTTCATGGTCCTAATTTATTCCTTTTTCCCTGTTTATCCTTCTCGAAAAATCGTAAAACAAAGTGAAAGTGAGAGAGAATGCTGTCCAGGTAATGCACAACACGGCACAACTATTAGTCTTGAACAATCTCGGATTTTCATGGTCCTGATTTATTCCTTTTTCCCTGTTTATCCTTCTCGAAAAATCGTCAAACAAAGTGAAAGTGAGAGAGAATGCTGTCCAGGTAATGCACAACACGGCGCAACTATTAGTCTTGAACAATCTCGGATTTTCATGGTTCCGAATTATATTATTTTCCCTGTTTATCCTTCTCGAAAAATCGTGAAACGAAGTGGAAGTGGAAGAGAATGCTGTCCAGGTGATGCACAACACGGCACAACTATTAGTTTAGAACAATCTCGGATTTTCATGGTCCTGATTGTTTTTTTTTTCCCTGTTTATCCTTCTCGGAAAATCGTAGAACAAAGTGAAAGTGGGAGACAATGCTGTCCAGGTGATGCACAACACGGCACAACTATTAGTCTTGAACAATCTCGGATTTCCATGGTTCCAAATTATCTTATTCTCCCTGTTTATCCTTCTCAAAAAATCCTAAAACAAAGTAAAAGTGAAAGGGAATGCTCTCCAGGTGATGCACAACACGGCACAACTATTAGTTTCGAACAATCTCGGATTTTCATGGTCCTAATTCATTTCGTTTTCCCTGTTTATCCTCCTCGAGAAATCGTAAAAAAAAGTGAAAGTCAGAGGGAATGCTGTCCAGGTGATGCACAACACGGCACAACTATCAGTCTCGAATAATCTCGGATTTTCATGGTCCCAATTTATTTCTTTTTCCCTGTTTATCCTCCTCAAAAAATCGTAAAACAAAGTAAAGTAAGAGGGAATGCTCTCCGAGTGATGCACAACACGGCACAACTATTAGTTTCGAACAATCTCGGATTTTGATAGTCCTGATTCATTCCTTTTTCCCTGTTTATCCTCCTCGAAGAATCGTAAAACAAAGTGAAAGTGGAAGAGAATGCTGTCCAGGTAGTGCACAACACGGCACAACTATTAGTCTTGAACAATCTCGGATTTTCATGGTTCCAAATCATCTTATTTTCCCTGTTCATTCTTCTCGAAATATCGTGGAACAAAGTGAAAGTAGAAGAGAATGCTGTCCGGGTGATGCACACCACGGCACAACTATTAGTTTCGAACAATCTCGGATTTTCATGGTTCCGAATTATCTTATTTTCCCTGTTTATCCTTCTCAAAAAATCCTGAAACAAAGTGAAAGTGAGGGAGAATGCTCTCCAGGTGATGCACAACACGGCACAACTATAAGTTCCGAACAATCTCGGATTTTCATGGTCCTAATTTATTTCTTTTTCCCTGTTTATCTTTCCCGAAAAATCGTAAAACAGAGTGAAAGTGAAAGAAAATGCTCCCCAGGTGATGCACAACACGGCACAACTATTGGTTTTGAACAATCCCGGATTTTCATGATCCCAAATTATTTTTTTCTTCCTGTATTTCCTTTTCGAAAAATCGTAAAACAGAGTAAAAGTGGTAGAGAATGCTCTACAGGTGATGCAAAACACGGCACAACCATTAGTTTCGAACAATTTGGAATTTTTATGTTTCGATAAACTTGTTTTCTGTGTATTATTTCCTCTGCCAATAATCGTAAAACAAAGTGACAGCGAGAAAAAATGCTTATCGGGTGAAGTACAACACTGCACAACCATTAGTTTCGAACAATCTCGAATTTTCACGGTTCCAAATTATTTTTTTCTCCCTGTATTTCCTTTCAGGAAAATCGTAAAACAAAGTGAAAGTAAAAGAAAATGCTCTCCAGGTGATGCACAACACGGCACAACTATCAGTCTTGAACAATCTCGGATTTTCATGGTTCCAAATAATCTTATTTTCCCTGTTTATCTTTCTCGAAGAATCGTGAAACAAAGTGAAAGTGAGAGAAAATGCTCTTCAGGTGATGCACAACACGGCACAACTATTAGTTTCGAACAATTTGGGATTTTCATGGTCCGAAATCATTTGATTTTTCCCGTTTATCTTTCTCGAAAAATCGTAAAACAAAGCGAAAGTGGAAGAGAATGCTGTCCAGGTGATGCACAACACGGCACAACTATTAGTCTTGAACAATCTCGGATTTTCATGGTTCCAAATTATCTTATTTTCCCTGTTTATCCTTTTCGAGAAATCGTCGAACAAAGCGAAAGTAAGAGAGAATGCTTTCCAGGTGATGCACAACACGGCACAACCATTAGTTTCGAACAATTTCGAATTTTTATGTTCCGATATACTTGTTTTTCGTGTATTATTTCCTCTCCCGATAATCGTAAAACAAAGTGAGAGCGAGAAAAAATGCTATTCGGGTGAAGTACAACACTGAACAACGTTTAGTTTTGAACAATCTCGAATTTGCATGGTTCCAAATACTTTTATTTCCCCTGTTTATCCTTCTCGAAAAATCGTAAAACAAAGCGAAAGTGGGAGAGAATGCTCTTCAGGTGATGCACAACATGGCACAACTATTAGTTTTGAACAATCTCGAATTTTTATGTTTCGATATACTTGTTTTTCGTGTATTATTTCCTCTCTCAATAATCGTAAAACAAAGTGATGGCGAGAAGAAATGCTACTCGGGTGAAGTACAACACTGAACAACGTTTAGTTTTGAACAACCTCGGATTCTCATGGTACCAAATACTTTTATTTCCCCTGTTTATCCTTTTCGAAAAATCGTGAAACAAAGCGAAAGTGGGAGAGAATGCTCTTCAGGTGATGCACAACATGGCACAACTATTAGTTTTGAACAATCTCGAATTTTTATGTTCCGATATACTTGTTTTTCGTGTATTATTTCCTCTCCCAATAATCGTAAAACAAAGTGAGAGCGAGAAAAAATGCTACTCAGGTGAAGTACAACACTGAACAACGCTTAGTTTTGAACAATCTCGAATTTGCATGGTTCCAAATTATTTCCTTCCTTCTGTTTTTCCTGCTTGAAAAATCGTAAAACAAAGTAAAAATGGGAGGAAATGCTCTTCAGGTGATGCACAACACGGCACAACTATTAGTTCTGAACAATCTCGGATTTTCATGGTCTCAAATTATTTTTTTTTTCCTGTATTTCTTTCCAGGAAAATCGTAAAACAAAGTAAAAGTAGAAAAAAATGCTCTCCAGATGATGCACAACACGGCACAACTATCAGTCTCGAATAATCTCGGATTTTCATGGTCCCAAATCATTTTATTTTCCCCGTTTATCCTTCTCGAAAAATCGTAAAACAAAGTGAAAGTAGAAGAGAATGCTGTCCAGGTGATGCACAACACGGCACAACTATCAGTCTTGAACAATCTTGGATTTTTATGGTTCCAAATGATCTTATTTTCCCTGTTTATTTTTCTCGAAAAATCGTGAAACAGAGTGAAAGTGAGAGAAAATACTCTCCAGGTGATGCACAACACGGCACAACTATTAGTTTCGAACAATTTCGGATTTTCATGGTCCCAAATCATTCTATTTTCCCCGTTTATCCTTCTCGAAGAATCGTAAAACAAAGCGAAAGTGGAAGAGAATGCTGTCCAGGTGATGCACAACACGGCACAACTATTAGTTTCGAACAATCTCGGATTTTCATGGTTCCAAATTATTTCCTTCCTTCTGTTTTTCCTGCTTGAAAAATCGTAAAACAAAGTGAAAATGAAAGGGAATGCTCTTCAGGTGATGCACAACACGGCACAACTATTAGTTCTGAACAATCTCGGATTTTCATGGTCTCAAATTATTTTTTTTTTCCTGTATTTCTTTCCAGGAAAATCGTAAAACAAAGTGAAAGTAGAAAAAAATGCTCTTCAGATGATGCACAACACGGCACCACTATCAGTCTCGAATAATCTCGGATTTTCACGATTCCAAATGATCTTATTTTCCCTGTTTATTTTCCTCGAAAAATCGTGAAACAGAGTGGAAGTGAGAGAAAATACTCTCCAGGTGATGCACAACACGGCACAACTATTAGTTTTAAACAATCTCGGATTTTCATGATCCCAAATTATTTTTTTCTTCCTGTATTTCCTTCGAGAAAAATCGTAAAACAGAGTAAAAGTGGTAGAGAATGCTCTACAGGTGATGCACAACACGGCACGACTATTAGTTTCGAACAATCTCGGATTCTCATGGTCCCAAATTATTTCATTCTCCCCGTTTATCCTTCTCAAAAAATCGTAAAACAAAGCGAAAGTGGGAGAAAATGCTGTCCAGGTGATGCACAACACGGGACAACTATTAGTTTTGAACAATCTCGGATTTTTATGGTCTCAAATTATTTCTTCCTTCCTGTTGATCCTTTTTCAAAAAATCGTAGAACAAAGCGAAAGTGGGAAAAAATGCTATCCAGGTGATGCACAACTTGGCACAACCATGAGTTTCGAACAATCTCGAATTTTCATGGTTCCAAATTATTTTTTTCTCCCCGTATTTCCTGCTCAAAAAATCGTGAAACAAAGTGAAAGTGGGAGGGAATGCTCTCCTGGTGATGCACAACACGGCAAAACTATCAGTTTTGAACAATCTCGGATTTTCATGGTTCCAAATTATATTATTTCCCCTGTATTTCCTTCTCAGAAAAACGTAAAACAAAGTGAAAGTAGAAGAGAATGCTCTTCAGGTGATGCACAACACGGCACAACTATTAGTTTTGAACAATCTCGGATTTTCATGATCCCAAATTATTTTTTTCTTCCTGTATTTCCTTTTCGAAAAATCGTAAAACAGAGTAAAAGTGGTAGAGAATGCTCTACAGGTGATGCAAAACACGGCACAACTATTAGTTTTGAACAATCTCGGATTTTCATGGTTCCAATTATCTTATTTTCCCTGTATTTCCTTATCGAAAAAACGTAAAACAAAGTGTAAGTGAGAGAGAATGCTCTTTAGGTGATGCACAACACGGCACAACTATTAGTTTCGAACAATCTCGGATTCTCATGGTCCCAAATTATTTTTTTCTCCCTGTATTTCCTTCTAGGAAAATCGTAAAACAAAGTGAAAGTAGTAGGGAATGCTGTCCGGGTGATGCACAACACGGCACAGCTATTAGTTTCGAACAATCTCGGATTTTCATGGTCTCAAATTATTTCATTCTCCCCGTTCATCCTTCTCGGAAAATCGTGAAACAAAGTGAAAGTAGAAGAAAATGCTCTCCGGGTGATGCACAACACGGCACAACTATCAGTCTTGAACAATCTCGGATTTTCATGGTTCCAAATTATTTCCTTCCTTCTGTTTTTCCTGCTTGAAAAATCGTGAAACAAAGTGAAAGTGGGAGGGAATGCTCTTCAGGTGATGCACAATATGGCACAACTATTAGTTTTGAACAATCTCGAATTTTCATGATTCCAAATAATCTTATTTTCCCTGTTTATCTTTCCCGAAAAATCGTAAAACAGAGTGAAAGTGAAAGAAAATGCTCCCCAGGTGATGCACAACACGGCACAACTATTGGTTTTGAACAATCCCGGATTTTCATGATCCCAAATTATTTTTTTCTTCCTGTATTTCCTTCGAGAAAAATCGTAAAACAGAGTAAAAGTGGTAGAGAATGCTCTACAGGTGATGCACAACACGGCACGACTATTAGTTTCGAACAATCTCGGATTCTCATGGTCCCAAATTATTTTATTCTCCCCGTTTATCCTTCTCAAAAAATCGTAAAACAAAGCGAAAGTGGGAGAAAATGCTGTCCAGGTGATGCACAACACGGGACAACTATTAGTTTTGAACAATCTCGGATTTTTATGGTCTCAAATTATTTCTTCCTTCCTGTTGATCCTTTTCAAAAAATCGTAGAACAAAGCGAAAGTGGGAAAAAATGCTATCCAGGTGATGCACAACTTGGCACAACCATGAGTTTCGAACAATCTCGGATTTTCATGGTCCTGATTTATTCCTTTTTCCCTGTTCATCCTTCTTGAAAAATCGTGGAACAAAGTGAAAGTGGGAGAGAATGCTCTCCAGGTGATGCGCAACACGGCACAACCATTAGTTTCAACAATCTCGGATTTTCATGGTCCTGATTTATTCCTTTTTCCCTGTTTATCCTTCTCGAAAAATCGTAAAACAAAGTGAAAGTGAGAGAGAATGCTGTCCAGGTAATGCACAACACGGCGCAACTATTAGTCTTGAACAATCTCGGATTTTCATGGTTCCGAATTATATTATTTTCCCTGTTTATCCTTCTCGAAAAATCGTGAAACGAAGTGGAAGTGGAAGAGAATGCTGTCCAGGTGATGCACAACACGGCACAACTATTAGTTTAGAACAATCTCGGATTTTCATGGTCCTGATTGTTTTTTTTTTCCCTGTTTATCCTTCTCGGAAAATCGTAGAACAAAGTGAAAGTGGGAGAGAATGCTGTCCAGGTAATGCACAACACGGCACAACTATTAGTCCCGAACGATCTCGGATTTTCATGGTCCCAATTTATTTCTTTTTCCCTGTTTATCCTCCTCAAAAAATCGTAAAACAAAGTAAAGTAAGAGGGAATGCTCTCCGAGTGATGCACAACACGGCACAACTATTAGTTTCGAACAATCTCGGATTTTGATGGTCCTGATTCATTCCTTTTTCCCTGTTTATCCTCCTCGAAGAATCGTACAACAAAGTGAAAGTGGAAGAGAATGCTGTCCAGGTGGTGCACAACACGGCACAACTATTAGTCTCGAACAATCTCGGATTTTCATGGTGCCAAATTATCTCATTTTCCCTGTTTATCCTCCTCAAAAAATCCTAAAACAAAGTGAAAGTAGGAGGGAATGCTCTCTAGGTGATGCACAACACGGCACAACTATTAGTCTTGAACAATCTCGGATTTTCATGGTTCCAAATCATCTTATTTTCCCTGTTCATTCTTCTCGAAAAATCGTGGAACAAAGTGGAAGTAGAAGAGAATGCTGTCCAGGTGATGCACACCACGGCACAACTATTAGTTTCGAACAATCTCGGATTTTCATGGTTCCGAATTATCTTATTTTCCCTGTTTATCCTTCTCAAAAAATCCTGAAACAAAGTGAAAGTGAGGGAGAATGCTCTCCAGGTGATGCACAACACGCCACAACTATGAGTTCCGAACAATCTCGGATTTTCATGGTCCTAATTTATTTCTTTTTCCCTGTTTATCCTTTTCGGAAAATCGTAAAACAAAGCGAAAGTGGAAGTAAATGCTGTCCAGGTGATGCACAACACGGCACAACTATTAGTCTTGAACAATCTCGGATTTTCATGGTTCCAAATCATCTTATTTTCCCTGTTTATCCTTCTCGAAAAATCGTAAAACAAAGCGAGAGTGGGAGAGAATGCTGTCCAGGTGATGCACAACACGGCACAACTATTAGTCTTGAACAATCTCGGATTTTCATGGTTCCAAATTATCTTATTTTCCCTGTTTATCCTTCTCGAAAAATCGTAAAAACAGAGTGAAAGTGAGAGGGAATGCTCTCCAGGTGATGCACAACACGGCACAACTATGAGTCTTGAACAATCTCGGATTTTCATGGTGCCAAATTATCTTATTTTCCCTGTTTATCCTTCTCGTAAAATCGTAAAACAAAGTAAAAGTAGGAGAAAATGCTGTCCAGGTGATGCACAACACGGCACAACTATTAGTCTTGAACAATCTCGGATTTTCATGGTTCCGAATTATCTCATTTTCCCTGTTTATCCTTCTCAAAGAATCCTGAAACAAAGTGAATGTGAGGGAGAATGCTCTCCAGGTGATGCACAACACGGCACAACCATTAGTTTCGAACAATCTCGGATTTTCATGGTCCTAATTTATTTCTTTTTCCCTGTTTATCCTCCTCGAAAAATCGTTAAACAAAGTGAAAGTGAGAGGGAATGCTCTTCAGGTGATGCACAACACGGCACAACTATTAGTTTCGAACAATCTCGGATTTTCATGGTCCTGATTTATTCCTTTTTCCCTGTTCATCCTTCTTGAAAAATCGTGAAACAAAGTGAAAGTGGGAGAGAATGCTGTCCAGGTGATGCACAACACGGCACAACTATTAGTCTTGAACAATCTCGGATTTTCATGGTGCCAAATTATCTCATTTTCCCTGTTCATCCTTCTCGAAAAATCGTAAAAACAAAGTGAAAGTGAGAGGGAATGCTCTCCAGGTGATGCACAACGCGGCACAACTATGAGTCTTGAACAATTTCGGATTTTCATGGTGCCAAATTATCTTATTTTCCCTGTTTATCCTTCTCGTAAAATCGTGAAACAAAGTGAAAGTAGGAGAAAATGCTGTCCAGGTGATGCACAACACGGCACAACTATTAGTCTTGAACAATCTCGGATTTTCATGGTTCCGAATTATCTTATTTTCCCTGTTTATCCTTCTCAAAAAATCCTGAAACAAAGTGAATGTGAGGGAGAATGCTTTCCAGGTGATGCAGAACACGGCACAACTATTAGTTTCGAACAATCTCGGATTTTCATGGTCCTAATTTATTCCTTTTTCCCTGTTTATCCTTCTCAAAGAATCCTGAAACAAAGTGAATGTGAGGGAGAATGCTCTCCAGGTGATGCACAACACGGCACAACTATTAGTTTCGAACAATCTCGGATTTTCATGGTCCTAATTTATTTCTTTTTCCCTGTTTATCCTCCTCGAAAAATCGTTAAACAAAGTGAAAGTGAGAGGGAATGCTCTTCAGGTGATGCACAACACGGCACAACTATTAGTCTTGAACAATCTCGGATTTTCATGGTTCCGAATTATCTCATTTTCCCTGTTTATCCTTCTCAAAGAATCCTGAAACAAAGTGAATGTGAGGGAGAATGCTCTCCAGGTGATGCACAACACGGCACAACCATTAGTTTCGAACAATCTCGGATTTTCATGGTCCTAATTTATTTCTTTTTCCCTGTTTATCCTCCTCGAAAAATCGTTAAACAAAGTGAAAGTGAGAGGGAATGCTCTTCAGGTGATGCACAACACGGCACAACTATTAGTTTCGAACAATCTCGGATTTTCATGGTCCTGATTTATTCCTTTTTCCCTGTTCATCCTTCTTGAAAAATCGTGAAACAAAGTGAAAGTGGGAGAGAATGCTGTCCAGGTGATGCACAACACGGCACAACTATTAGTCTTGAACAATCTCGGATTTTCATGGTGCCAAATTATCTCATTTTCCCTGTTCATCCTTCTCGAAAAATCGTAAAAACAAAGTGAAAGTGAGAGGGAATGCTCTCCAGGTGATGCACAACACGGCACAACTATGAGTCTTGAACAATTTCGGATTTTCATGGTGCCAAATTATCTTATTTTCCCTGTTTATCCTTCTCGTAAAATCGTGAAACAAAGTGAAAGTAGGAGAAAATGCTGTCCAGGTGATGCACAACACGGCACAACTATTAGTCTTGAACAATCTCGGATTTTCATGGTTCCGAATTATCTTATTTTCCCTGTTTATCCTTCTCAAAAAATCCTGAAACAAAGTGAATGTGAGGGAGAATGCTTTCCAGGTGATGCAGAACACGGCACAACTATTAGTTTCGAACAATCTCGGATTTTCATGGTCCTAATTTATTCCTTTTTCCCTGTTTATCCTTCTCAAAGAATCCTGAAACAAAGTGAATGTGAGGGAGAATGCTCTCCAGGTGATGCACAACACGGCACAACTATTAGTTTCGAACAATCTCGGATTTTCATGGTCCTAATTTATTTCTTTTTCCCTGTTTATCCTCCTCGAAAAATCGTTAAACAAAGTGAAAGTGAGAGGGAATGCTCTTCAGGTGATGCACAACACGGCACAACTATTAGTTTCGAACAATCTCGGATTTTCATGGTCCTGATTTATTCCTTTTTCCCTGTTCATCCTTCTTGAAAAATCGTGAAACAAAGTGAAAGTGGGAGAGAATGCTGTCCAGGTGATGCACAACACGGCACAACTATTAGTCTTGAACAATCTCGGATTTTCATGGTGCCAAATTATCTCATTTTCCCTGTTCATCCTTCTCGAAAAATCGTAAAAACAAAGTGAAAGTGAGAGGGAATGCTCTCCAGGTGATGCACAACACGGCACAACTATGAGTCTTGAACAATTTCGGATTTTCATGGTGCCAAATTATCTTATTTTCCCTGTTTATCCTTCTCGTAAAATCGTGAAACAAAGTGAAAGTAGGAGAAAATGCTGTCCAGGTGATGCACAACACGGCACAACTATTAGTCTTGAACAATCTCGGATTTTCATGGTTCCGAATTATCTTATTTTCCCTGTTTATCCTTCTCAAAAAATCCTGAAACAAAGTGAATGTGAGGGAGAATGCTTTCCAGGTGATGCAGAACACGGCACAACTATTAGTTTCGAACAATCTCGGATTTTCATGGTCCTAATTTATTCCTTTTTCCCTGTTTATCCTTCTCGAAAAATCGTAAAACAAAGTGAAAGTGAGAGAGAATGCTGTCCAGGTAATGCACAACACGGCACAACTATTAGTCTTGAACAATCTCGGATTTTCATGGTCCTGATTTATTCCTTTTTCCCTGTTTATCCTTCTCGAAAAATCGTCAAACAAAGTGAAAGTGAGAGAGAATGCTGTCCAGGTAATGCACAACACGGCGCAACTATTAGTCTTGAACAATCTCGGATTTTCATGGTTCCGAATTATATTATTTTCCCTGTTTATCCTTCTCGAAAAATCGTGAAACGAAGTGGAAGTGGAAGAGAATGCTGTCCAGGTGATGCACAACACGGCACAACTATTAGTTTAGAACAATCTCGGATTTTCATGGTCCTGATTGTTTTTTTTTTCCCTGTTTATCCTTCTCGGAAAATCGTAGAACAAAGTGAAAGTGGGAGACAATGCTGTCCAGGTGATGCACAACACGGCACAACTATTAGTCTTGAACAATCTCGGATTTCCATGGTTCCAAATTATCTTATTCTCCCTGTTTATCCTTCTCAAAAAATCCTAAAACAAAGTAAAAGTGAAAGGGAATGCTCTCCAGGTGATGCACAACACGGCACAACTATTAGTTTCGAACAATCTCGGATTTTCATGGTCCTAATTCATTTCGTTTTCCCTGTTTATCCTCCTCGAGAAATCGTAAAAAAAAGTGAAAGTCAGAGGGAATGCTGTCCAGGTGATGCACAACACGGCACAACTATCAGTCTCGAATAATCTCGGATTTTCATGGTCCCAATTTATTTCTTTTTCCCTGTTTATCCTCCTCAAAAAATCGTAAAACAAAGTAAAGTAAGAGGGAATGCTCTCCGAGTGATGCACAACACGGCACAACTATTAGTTTCGAACAATCTCGGATTTTGATAGTCCTGATTCATTCCTTTTTCCCTGTTTATCCTCCTCGAAGAATCGTAAAACAAAGTGAAAGTGGAAGAGAATGCTGTCCAGGTAGTGCACAACACGGCACAACTATTAGTCTTAAACAATCTCGGATTTTCATGGTTCCAAATTATCGTATTTTCCCTGTTTATCCTTCTCAAAAAATCCTAAAACAAAGTGAAAGTAGGAGGGAATGCTCTCTAGGTGATGCACAACACGGCACAACTATTAGTCTTGAACAATCTCGGATTTTCATGGTTCCAAATCATCTTATTTTCCCTGTTCATTCTTCTCGAAATATCGTGGAACAAAGTGAAAGTAGAAGAGAATGCTGTCCGGGTGATGCACACCACGGCACAACTATTAGTTTCGAACAATCTCGGATTTTCATGGTTCCGAATTATCTTATTTTCCCTGTTTATCCTTCTCAAAAAATCCTGAAACAAAGTGAAAGTGAGGGAGAATGCTCTCCAGGTGATGCACAACACGGCACAACTATAAGTTCCGAACAATCTCGGATTTTCATGGTCCTAATTTATTTCTTTTTCCCTGTTTATCTTTCCCGAAAAATCGTAAAACAGAGTGAAAGTGAAAGAAAATGCTCCCCAGGTGATGCACAACACGGCACAACTATTGGTTTTGAACAATCCCGGATTTTCATGATCCCAAATTATTTTTTTCTTCCTGTATTTCCTTTTCGAAAAATCGTAAAACAGAGTAAAAGTGGTAGAGAATGCTCTACAGGTGATGCAAAACACGGCACAACCATTAGTTTCGAACAATTTGGAATTTTTATGTTTCGATAAACTTGTTTTCTGTGTATTATTTCCTCTGCCAATAATCGTAAAACAAAGTGACAGCGAGAAAAAATGCTTATCGGGTGAAGTACAACACTGCACAACCATTAGTTTCGAACAATCTCGAATTTTCACGGTTCCAAATTATTTTTTTCTCCCTGTATTTCCTTTCAGGAAAATCGTAAAACAAAGTGAAAGTAAAAGAAAATGCTCTCCAGGTGATGCACAACACGGCACAACTATCAGTCTTGAACAATCTCGGATTTTCATGGTTCCAAATAATCTTATTTTCCCTGTTTATCTTTCTCGAAGAATCGTGAAACAAAGTGAAAGTGAGAGAAAATGCTCTTCAGGTGATGCACAACACGGCACAACTATTAGTTTCGAACAATTTGGGATTTTCATGGTCCGAAATCATTTGATTTTTCCCGTTTATCTTTCTCGAAAAATCGTAAAACAAAGCGAAAGTGGAAGAGAATGCTGTCCAGGTGATGCACAACACGGCACAACTATTAGTCTTGAACAATCTCGGATTTTCATGGTTCCAAATTATCTTATTTTCCCTGTTTATCCTTTTCGAGAAATCGTCGAACAAAGCGAAAGTAAGAGAGAATGCTTTCCAGGTGATGCACAACACGGCACAACCATTAGTTTCGAACAATTTCGAATTTTTATGTTCCGATATACTTGTTTTTCGTGTATTATTTCCTCTCCCGATAATCGTAAAACAAAGTGAGAGCGAGAAAAAATGCTATTCGGGTGAAGTACAACACTGAACAACGTTTAGTTTTGAACAATCTCGAATTTGCATGGTTCCAAATACTTTTATTTCCCCTGTTTATCCTTCTCGAAAAATCGTAAAACAAAGCGAAAGTGGGAGAGAATGCTCTTCAGGTGATGCACAACATGGCACAACTATTAGTTTTGAACAATCTCGAATTTTTATGTTTCGATATACTTGTTTTTCGTGTATTATTTCCTCTCTCAATAATCGTAAAACAAAGTGATGGCGAGAAGAAATGCTACTCGGGTGAAGTACAACACTGAACAACGTTTAGTTTTGAACAACCTCGGATTCTCATGGTACCAAATACTTTTATTTCCCCTGTTTATCCTTTTCGAAAAATCGTGAAACAAAGCGAAAGTGGGAGAGAATGCTCTTCAGGTGATGCACAACATGGCACAACTATTAGTTTTGAACAATCTCGAATTTTTATGTTCCGATATACTTGTTTTTCGTGTATTATTTCCTCTCCCAATAATCGTAAAACAAAGTGAGAGCGAGAAAAAATGCTACTCAGGTGAAGTACAACACTGAACAACGCTTAGTTTTGAACAATCTCGAATTTGCATGGTTCCAAATTATTTCCTTCCTTCTGTTTTTCCTGCTTGAAAAATCGTAAAACAAAGTAAAAATGGGAGGAAATGCTCTTCAGGTGATGCACAACACGGCACAACTATTAGTTCTGAACAATCTCGGATTTTCATTGTCTCAAATTATTTTTTTTTTCCTGTATTTCCTCTTCAGAAGAACGTAAGACGAAGTAAAAGTAGTAGAGAATGCTAATCAGGTGATGCAAAACACGGCACAACTATTAGTTTGGAACAATCTCGGATTTTCATGGTTCCAATTATCTTATTTTCCCTGTATTTCCTTATCGAAAAAACGTAAAACAAAGTGTAAGTGAGAGAGAATGCTTTTTAGGTGATGCACAACACGGCACAACTATTAGTTTCGAACAATCTCGGATTCTCATGGTCCCAAATTATTTTTTTCTCCCTGTATTTTCTTCTAGGAAAATCGTAAAACAAAGTGAAAGTAGTAGGGAATGCTGTCCGGGTGATGCACAACACGGCACAGCTATTAGTTTCGAACAATCTCGGATTTTCATGGTCTCAAATTATTTCATTCTCCCCGTTCATCCTTCTCGGAAAATCGTGAAACAAAGTGAAAGTAGAAGAAAATGCTCTCCGGGTGATGCACAACACGGCACAACTATCAGTCTTGAACAATCTCGGATTTTCATGGTTCCAAATTATTTCCTTCCTTCTGTTTTTCCTGCTTGAAAAATCGTGAAACAAAGTGAAAGTGGGAGGGAATGCTCTTCAGGTGATGCACAATATGGCACAACTATTAGTTTTGAACAATCTCGAATTTTCATGATTCCAAATAATCTTATTTTCCCTGTTTATCTTTCCCGAAAAATCGTAAAACAGAGTGAAAGTGAAAGAAAATGCTCCCCAGGTGATGCACAACACGGCACAACTATTGGTTTTGAACAATCCCGGATTTTCATGATCCCAAATTATTTTTTTCTTCCTGTATTTCCTTCGAGAAAAATCGTAAAACAGAGTAAAAGTGGTAGAGAATGCTCTACAGGTGATGCACAACACGGCACGACTATTAGTTTCGAACAATCTCGGATTCTCATGGTCCCAAATTATTTTATTCTCCCCGTTTATCCTTCTCAAAAAATCGTAAAACAAAGCGAAAGTGGGAGAAAATGCTGTCCAGGTGATGCACAACACGGGACAACTATTAGTTTTGAACAATCTCGGATTTTTATGGTCTCAAATTATTTCTTCCTTCCTGTTGATCCTTTTCAAAAAATCGTAGAACAAAGCGAAAGTGGGAAAAAATGCTATCCAGGTGATGCACAACTTGGCACAACCATGAGTTTCGAACAATCTCGAATTTTCATGGTTCCAAATTATTTTTTTCTTCCCGTATTTCCTGCTCAAAAAATCGTGAAACAAAGTGAAAGTGGGAGGGAATGCTCTCCTGGTGATGCACAACACGGCAAAACTATCAGTTTTGAACAATCTCGGATTTTCATGGTTCCAAATTATATTATTTCCCCTGTATTTCCTTCTCAGAAAAACGTAAAACAAAGTGAAAGTAGAAGAGAATGCTCTTCAGGTGATGCACAACACGGCACAACTATTAGTTTCGAACAATCTCGGATTTTCATGGTCCTAATTCATTTCGTTTTCCCTGTTTATCCTCCTCGAGAAATCGTAAAAAAAAGTGAAAGTCAGAGGGAATGCTGTCCAGGTGATGCACGACACGGCACAACTATTAGTCTCGAACAATCTCGGATTTTCATGGTGCCAAATTATCTCATTTTCCCTGTTTATCCTCCTCAAAAAATCCTAAAACAAAGTGAAAGTAAAGGGGAATGCTCTCCAGGTGATGCACAACACGGCACAACTATTAGTCTTGAACAATCTCGGATTTTCATCGTCCTAATTTATTTCTTTTTCCCTGTTTATCCTGCTCGAAAAATCGTAAAACAAAGTGGAAGTGGGAGAGAATGCTGTCCAGGTGATGCACAACACGGCACAACTATTAGTCTGGAACAATCTCGGATTTTCATGGTTCCAAATTATCTTATTCTCCCTGTTTATTCTTCTCAAAAAATCCTTAAACAGAGTGAAAGTGAAGGAGAATGCTGTCCAGGTGATGCACAACACGGCACCACTATTAGTTCCGAACAATCTCGAATTTCCATGGTTTCAAATTATCTCATTTTCCCTGTTTGTCCTTCTCGAAAAATCCTCGAACAAAGTGAAAGTGGAAGGAAATGCTCTTCAGGTATTGCACAACACGGCACAACTATTAGTCTTGAACAATTTCGGATTTTCATGGTTTCAAATTATTTCATTTTCCCAGTTTATCCTTCTCAGAAAATCCTCAAGCAAAGTGAAAGTGAAAAGGAATGCTCTCCAGGTGATGCACAACACGGCACAACTATTAGTTTCAAACAATCTCGGATTTTCATGGTCCCAAATTATTATATTTTCCCTGTTTATCCTTCTCGAAAAATCGTAAAACGAAGTGGAAGTGCGAAAGCATGCTGTACAGGTAATGCACAACACGGCACAACTATTAGTCTCGAACGATCTCGGATTTTCATGGTCCCAATTTATTTCTTTTTCCCTGTTTATCCTCCTCAAAAAATCGTAAAACAAAGTAAAGTAAGAGGGAATGCTCTCCGAGTGATGCACAACACGGCACAACTATTAGTTTCGAACAATCTCGGATTTTGATAGTCCTGATTCATTCCTTTTTCCCTGTTTATCCTCCTCGAAGAATCGTAAAACAAAGTGAAAGTGGAAGAGAATGCTGTCCAGGTAGTGCACAACACGGCACAACTATTAGTCTTAAACAATCTCGGATTTTCATGGTTCCAAATTATCGTATTTTCCCTGTTTATCCTTCTCAAAAAATCCTAAAACAAAGTGAAAGTAGGAGGGAATGCTCTCTAGGTGATGCACAACACGGCACAACTATTAGTCTTGAACAATCTCGGATTTTCATGGTTCCAAATCATCTTATTTTCCCTGTTCATTCTTCTCGAAATATCGTGGAACAAAGTGAAAGTAGAAGAGAATGCTGTCCGGGTGATGCACACCACGGCACAACTATTAGTTTCGAACAATCTCGGATTTTCATGGTTCCGAATTATCTTATTTTCCCTGTTTATCCTTCTCAAAAAATCCTGAAACAAAGTGAAAGTGAGGGAGAATGCTCTCCAGGTGATGCACAACACGGCACAACTATAAGTTCCGAACAATCTCGGATTTTCATGGTCCTAATTTATTTCTTTTTCCCTGTTTATCTTTCCCGAAAAATCGTAAAACAGAGTGAAAGTGAAAGAAAATGCTCCCCAGGTGATGCACAACACGGCACAACTATTGGTTTTGAACAATCCCGGATTTTCATGATCCCAAATTATTTTTTTCTTCCTGTATTTCCTTTTCGAAAAATCGTAAAACAGAGTAAAAGTGGTAGAGAATGCTCTACAGGTGATGCAAAACACGGCACAACCATTAGTTTCGAACAATTTGGAATTTTTATGTTTCGATAAACTTGTTTTCTGTGTATTATTTCCTCTGCCAATAATCGTAAAACAAAGTGACAGCGAGAAAAAATGCTTATCGGGTGAAGTACAACACTGCACAACCATTAGTTTCGAACAATCTCGAATTTTCACGGTTCCAAATTATTTTTTTCTCCCTGTATTTCCTTTCAGGAAAATCGTAAAACAAAGTGAAAGTAAAAGAAAATGCTCTCCAGGTGATGCACAACACGGCACAACTATCAGTCTTGAACAATCTCGGATTTTCATGGTTCCAAATAATCTTATTTTCCCTGTTTATCTTTCTCGAAGAATCGTGAAACAAAGTGAAAGTGAGAGAAAATGCTCTTCAGGTGATGCACAACACGGCACAACTATTAGTTTCGAACAATTTGGGATTTTCATGGTCCGAAATCATTTGATTTTTCCCGTTTATCTTTCTCGAAAAATCGTAAAACAAAGCGAAAGTGGAAGAGAATGCTGTCCAGGTGATGCACAACACGGCACAACTATTAGTCTTGAACAATCTCGGATTTTCATGGTTCCAAATTATCTTATTTTCCCTGTTTATCCTTTTCGAGAAATCGTCGAACAAAGCGAAAGTAAGAGAGAATGCTTTCCAGGTGATGCACAACACGGCACAACCATTAGTTTCGAACAATTTCGAATTTTTATGTTCCGATATACTTGTTTTTCGTGTATTATTTCCTCTCCCGATAATCGTAAAACAAAGTGAGAGCGAGAAAAAATGCTATTCGGGTGAAGTACAACACTGAACAACGTTTAGTTTTGAACAATCTCGAATTTGCATGGTTCCAAATACTTTTATTTCCCCTGTTTATCCTTCTCGAAAAATCGTGAAACAAAGCGAAAGTGGGAGAGAATGCTCTTCAGGTGATGCACAACATGGCACAACTATTAGTTTTGAACAATCTCGAATTTTTATGTTTCGATATACTTGTTTTTCGTGTATTATTTCCTCTCTCAATAATCGTAAAACAAAGTGATGGCGAGAAGAAATGCTACTCGGGTGAAGTACAACACTGAACAACGTTTAGTTTTGAACAACCTCGGATTCTCATGGTACCAAATACTTTTATTTCCCCTGTTTATCCTTTTCGAAAAATCGTGAAACAAAGCGAAAGTGGGAGAGAATGCTCTTCAGGTGATGCACAACATGGCACAACTATTAGTTTTGAACAATCTCGAATTTTTATGTTCCGATATACTTGTTTTTCGTGTATTATTTCCTCTCCCAATAATCGTAAAACAAAGTGAGAGCGAGAAAAAATGCTACTCAGGTGAAGTACAACACTGAACAACGCTTAGTTTTGAACAATCTCGAATTTGCATGGTTCCAAATTATTTCCTTCCTTCTGTTTTTCCTGCTTGAAAAATCGTAAAACAAAGTAAAAATGGGAGGAAATGCTCTTCAGGTGATGCACAACACGGCACAACTATTAGTTCTGAACAATCTCGGATTTTCATGGTCTCAAATTATTTTTTTTTTCCTGTATTTCTTTCCAGGAAAATCGTAAAACAAAGTAAAAGTAGAAAAAAATGCTCTCCAGATGATGCACAACACGGCACAACTATCAGTCTCGAATAATCTCGGATTTTCATGGTCCCAAATCATTTTATTTTCCCCGTTTATCCTTCTCGAAAAATCGTAAAACAAAGTGAAAGTAGAAGAGAATGCTGTCCAGGTGATGCACAACACGGCACAACTATCAGTCTTGAACAATCTTGGATTTTTATGGTTCCAAATGATCTTATTTTCCCTGTTTATTTTTCTCGAAAAATCGTGAAACAGAGTGAAAGTGAGAGAAAATACTCTCCAGGTGATGCACAACACGGCACAACTATTAGTTTCGAACAATTTCGGATTTTCATGGTCTCAAATCATTCTATTTTCCCCGTTTATCCTTCTCGAAGAATCGTAAAACAAAGCGAAAGTGGAAGAGAATGCTGTCCAGGTGATGCACAACACGGCACAACTATTAGTTTCGAACAATCTCGGATTTTCATGGTTCCAAATTATTTCCTTCCTTCTGTTTTTCCTGCTTGAAAAATCGTAAAACAAAGTGAAAATGAGAGGGAATGCTCTTCAGGTGATGCACAACACGGCACAACTATTAGTTCTGAACAATCTCGGATTTTCATGGTCTCAAATTATTTTTTTTTTCCTGTATTTCTTTCCAGGAAAATCGTAAAACAAAGTGAAAGTAGAAAAAAATGCTCTTCAGATGATGCACAACACGGCACCACTATCAGTCTCGAATAATCTCGGATTTTCACGATTCCAAATGATCTTATTTTCCCTGTTTATTTTCCTCGAAAAATCGTGAAACAGAGTGGAAGTGAGAGAAAATACTCTCCAGGTGATGCACAACACGGCACAACTATTAGTTTTAAACAATCTCGGATTTTCATGATCCCAAATTATTTTTTTCTTCCTGTATTTCCTTCGAGAAAAATCGTAAAACAGAGTAAAAGTGGTAGAGAATGCTCTACAGGTGATGCACAACACGGCACGACTATTAGTTTCGAACAATCTCGGATTCTCATGGTCCCAAATTATTTTATTCTCCCCGTTTATCCTCCTCAAAAAATCGTAAAACAAAGCGAAAGTGGGAGAAAATGCTGTCCAGGTGATGCACAACACGGGACAACTATTAGTTTTGAACAATCTCGGAATTTTATGGTCTCAAATTATTTCTTCCTTCCTGTTGATCCTTTTTCAAAAAATCGTAGAACAAAGCGAAAGTGGGAAAAAATGCTATCCAGGTGATGCACAACTTGGCACAACCATGAGTTTCGAACAATCTCGAATTTTCATGGTTCCAAATTATTTTTTTCTCCCCGTATTTCCTGCTCAAAAAATCGTGAAACAAAGTGAAAGTGGGAGGGAATGCTCTCCTGGTGATGCACAACACGGCAAAACTATCAGTTTTGAACAATCTCGGATTTTCATGGTTCCAAATTATATTATTTCCCCTGTATTTCCTTCTCAGAAAAACGTAAAACAAAGTGAAAGTAGAAGAGAATGCTCTTCAGGTGATGCACAACACGGCACAACTATTAGTTTTGAACAATCTCGGATTTTCATGATCCCAAATTATTTTTTTCTTCCTGTATTTCCTTTTCGAAAAATCGTAAAACAGAGTAAAAGTGGTAGAGAATGCTCTACAGGTGATGCAAAACACGGCACAACTATTAGTTTTGAACAATCTCGGATTTTCATGGTTCCAATTATCTTATTTTCCCTGTATTTCCTTATCGAAAAAACGTAAAACAAAGTGTAAGTAAGAGAGAATGCTCTTTAGGTGATGCACAACACGGCACAACTATTAGTTTCGAACAATCTCGGATTCTCATGGTCCCAAATTATTTTTTTCTCCCTGTATTTCCTTCTAGGAAAATCGTAAAACAAAGTGAAAGTAGTAGGGAATGCTGTCCGGGTGATGCACAACACGGCACAGCTATTAGTTTCGAACAATCTCGGATTTTCATGGTCTCAAATTATTTCATTCTCCCCGTTCATCCTTCTCGGAAAATCGTGAAACAAAGTGAAAGTAGAAGAAAATGCTCTCCGGGTGATGCACAACACGGCACAACTATCAGTCTTGAACAATCTCGGATTTTCATGGTTCCAAATTATTTCCTTCCTTCTGTTTTTCCTGCTTGAAAAATCGTGAAACAAAGTGAAAGTGGGAGGGAATGCTCTTCAGGTGATGCACAATATGGCACAACTATTAGTTTTGAACAATCTCGAATTTTCATGATTCCAAATAATCTTATTTTCCCTGTTTATCTTTCCCGAAAAATCGTAAAACAGAGTGAAAGTGAAAGAAAATGCTCCCCAGGTGATGCACAACACGGCACAACTATTGGTTTTGAACAATCCCGGATTTTCATGATCCCAAATTATTTTTTTCTTCCTGTATTTCCTTCGAGAAAAATCGTAAAACAGAGTAAAAGTGGTAGAGAATGCTCTACAGGTGATGCACAACACGGCACGACTATTAGTTTCGAACAATCTCGGATTCTCATGGTCCCAAATTATTTTATTCTCCCCGTTTATCCTTCTCAAAAAATCGTAAAACAAAGCGAAAGTGGGAGAAAATGCTGTCCAGGTGATGCACAACACGGGACAACTATTAGTTTTGAACAATCTCGGATTTTTATGGTCTCAAATTATTTCTTCCTTCCTGTTGATCCTTTTCAAAAAATCGTAGAACAAAGCGAAAGTGGGGAAAAATGCTATCCAGGTGATGCACAACTTGGCACAACCATGAGTTTCGAACAATCTCGAATTTTCATGGTTCCAAATTATTTTTTTCTTCCCGTATTTCCTGCTCAAAAAATCGTGAAACAAAGTGAAAGTGGGAGGGAATGCTCTCCTGGTGATGCACAACACGGCAAAACTATCAGTTTTGAACAATCTCGGATTTTCATGGTTCCAAATTATATTATTTCCCCTGTATTTCCTTCTCAGAAAAACGTAAAACAAAGTGAAAGTAGAAGAGAATGCTCTTCAGGTGATGCACAACACGGCACAACTATTAGTTTTGAACAATCTCGGATTTTCATGATCCCAAATTATTTTTTTCTTCCTGTATTTCCTTTTCGAAAAATCGTAAAACAGAGTAAAAGTGGTAGAGAATGCTCTACAGGTGATGCAAAACACGGCACAACTATTAGTTTTGAACAATCTCGGATTTTCATGGTTCCAATTATCTTATTTTCCCTGTATTTCCTTATCGAAAAAACGTAAAACAAAGTGTAAGTGAGAGAGAATGCTCTTTAGGTGATGCACAACACGGCACAACTATTAGTTTCGAACAATCTCGGATTCTCATGGTCCCAAATTATTTTTTTCTCCCTGTATTTCCTTCTAGGAAAATCGTAAAACAAAGTGAAAGTAGTAGGGAATGCTGTCCGGGTGATGCACAACACGGCACAGCTATTAGTTTCGAACAATCTCGGATTTTCATGGTCTCAAATTATTTCATTCTCCCCGTTCATCCTTCTCGGAAAATCGTGAAACAAAGTGAAAGTAGAAGAAAATGCTCTCCGGGTGATGCACAACACGGCACAACTATCAGTCTTGAACAATCTCGGATTTTCATGGTTCCAAATTATTTCCTTCCTTCTGTTTTTCCTGCTTGAAAAATCGTAAAACAAAGTGAAAGTAGAAGAGAATGCTGTCCAGGTGATGCACAACACGGCACAACTATCAGTCTTGAACAATCTTGGATTTTTATGATTCCAAATGATCTTATTTTCCCTGTTTATTTTTCTCGAAAAATCGTGAAACAGAGTGAAAGTGAGTGTAAATACTCTCCAGGTGATGCACAACACGGCACAACTATTAGTTTCGAACAATTTCGGATTTTTATGGTTCCAAATCATCCTATTTTCCCTGTATTTTCTTCTCGAAAAATCGTAAAACAATGTAAAAGTGGGAGAAAATGCTCTTCAGGTGATGCACAACACGGCACAACTATTAGTTTCGAACAATCTCGGATTTTGATGGTCCTGATTCATTCCTTTTTCCCTGTTTATCCTCCTCGAAGAATCGTAAAACAAAGTGAAAGTGGAAGAGAATGCTGTCCAGGTGGTGCACAACACGGCACAACTATTAGTCTCGAACAATCTCGGATTTTCATGGTGCCAAATTATCTCATTTTCCCTGTTTATCCTCCTCAAAAAATCCTAAAACAAAGTGAAAGTAAAGGGGAATGCTCTCCAGGTGATGCACAACACGGCACAACTATTAGTCTCGAACGATCTCGGATTTTCATGGTCCCAATTTATTTCTTTTTCCCTGTTTATTCTCCTCAAAAAATCGTAAAACAAAGTAAAGTAAGAGGGAATGCTCTCCGAGTGATGCACAACACGGCACAACTATTAGTTTCGAACAATCTCGGATTTTGATAGTCCTGATTCATTCCTTTTTCCCTGTTTATCCTCCTCGAAGAATCGTAAAACAAAGTGAAAGTGGAAGAGAATGCTGTCCAGGTGGTGCACAACACGGCACAACTATTAGTCTTAAACAATCTCGGATTTTCATGGTTCCAAATTATCGTATTTTCCCTGTTTATCCTTCTCAAAAAATCCTAAAACAAAGTGAAAGTAGGAGGGAATGCTCTCTAGGTGATGCACAACACGGCACAACTATTAGTATTGAACAATCTCGGATTTTCATGGTTCCAAATCATCTTATTTTCCCTTTTCATTCTTCTCGAAATATCGTGGAACAAAGTGAAAGTAGAAGAGAATGCTGTCCGGGTGATGCACACCACGGCACAACTATGAGTCTTGAACAATCTCGGATTTTCATGGTGCCAAATTATCTTATTTTCCCTGTTTATCCTTCTCGTAAAATCGTAAAACAAAGTGAAAGTAGGAGAAAATGCTGTCCAGGTGATGCACAACACGGCACAACTATTAGTCTTGAACAATCTCGGATTTTCATGGTTCCGAATTATCTCATTTTCCCTGTTTATCCTTCTCAAAGAATCCTGAAACAAAGTGAATGTGAGGGAGAATGCTCTCCAGGTGATGCACAACACGGCACAACTATTAGTTTCGAACAATCTCGGATTTTCATGGTCCTAATTTATTTCTTTTTCCCTGTTTATCCTCCTCGAAAAATCGTTCAACAAAGTGAAAGTGAGAGGGAATGCTCTTCAGGTGATGCACAACACGGCACAACTATTAGTTTCGAACAATCTCGAATTTTCATGGTCCTGATTTATTCCTTTTTCCCTGTTCATCCTTCTTGAAAAATCGTGAAACAAAGTGAAAGTGGGAGAGAATGCTCTCCAGGTGATGCACAACACGGCACAACCATTAGTTTCAACAATCTCGGATTTTCATGGTCCTGATTTATTCCTTTTTCCCTGTTTATCCTTCTCGAAAAATCGTGAAACAAAGTGAAAGTGAGAGAGAATGCTGTCCAGGTAATGCACAACACGGCGCAACTATTAGTCTTGAACAATCTCGGATTTTCATGGTTCCGAATTATATTATTTTCCCTGTTTATCCTTCTCGAAAAATCGTGAAACGAAGTGGAAGTGGGAGAGAATGCTGTCCAGGTGATGCACAACACGGCACAACTATTAGTTTAGAACAATCTCGGATTTTCATGGTCCTGATTGTTTTTTTTTTCCCTGTTTATCCTTTTCGGAAAATCGTAGAACAAAGTGAAAGTGGGAGAGAATGCTGTCCAGGTGATGCACAACACGGCACAACTATTAGTCTTGAACAATCTCGGATTTCCATGGTTCCAAATTATCTTATTCTCCCTGTTTATCCTTCTCAAAAAATCCCCAAACAAAGTAAAAGTGAAAGGGAATGCTCTCCAGGTGATGCACAAAATGGCACAACTATTAGTTTCGAACAATCTCGGATTTTCATGGTCCTAATTCATTTCGTTTTCCCTGTTTATCCTCCTCGAGAAATCGTAAAACAAAGTGAAAGTCAGAGGGAATGCTGTCCAGGTGATGTACAACACGGCACAACTATTAGTTTCGAACAATCTCGGATTTTCATGGTCCTGATTCATTCCTTTTTCCCTGTTTATCCTTCTCGAAAAATCGTAAAACAAAGTGGAAGTGGGAGAGAATGCTGTCCAGGTGATGCACAACACGGCACAACTATTAGTCTGGAACAATCTCGGATTTTCATGGTCCTAATTCATTTCGTTTTCCCTGTTTATCCTCCTCGAAAAATCGTTCAACAAAGTGAAAGTGAGAGGGAATGCTCTTCAGGTGATGCACGACACGGCACAACTATTAGTTTCGAACAATCTCGGATTTTCATGGTCCTGATTTATTCCTTTTTCCCTGTTCATCCTTCTTGAAAAATCGTGGAACAAAGTGAAAGTGGGAGAGAATGCTCTCCAGGTGATGCACAACACGGCACAACCATTAGTTTTAACAATCTCGGATTTTCATGGTCCTGATTTATTCCTTTTTCCCTGTTTATCCTTTTCGAAAAATCGTAAAACAAAGTGAAAGTGGGAGGGAATGCTGTCCAGGTGATGCACAACACGGCACAACTATTAGTTCCGAATTATCTCGGATTTTCATGATTCCAAATTATCTCATTTTCCCTGTTTATCCTTCTCGAAAAATCGTAAAACAAAGTGGAAGTGGAAGGGAATGCTCTCCAGGTGATGCACAACACGGCACAACTTTTAGTTCCGAACAATCTCGAATTTTCATGGTTCCGAATTATTTTATTTTTCCAGTATTTCCTTCTCGAAAAAACGTGAAACAGAGAAGAAGTAAGAAAGGATGCTCTCCAGGTGATTCACAACACGGCACAACTATTAGTTTCGATCAATCTCGGATTTTCATGGTTCCAAATTATCTTATTTTCCCTGTTTATCCTTCTCAAAAAATCGTAAAACAAAGCGAAAGTGGGAGAAAATGCTGTCCAGGTGATGCACAACACGGGACAACTATTAGTTTTGAACAATCTCGGATTTTTATGGTCTCAAATTATTTCTTCCTTCCTGTTGATCCTTTTCAAAAAATCGTAGAACAAAGCGAAAGTGGGGAAAAATGCTATCCAGGTGATGCACAACTTGGCACAACCATGAGTTTCGAACAATCTCGAATTTTCATGGTTCCAAATTATTTTTTTCTTCCCGTATTTCCTGCTCAAAAAATCGTGAAACAAAGTGAAAGTGGGAGGGAATGCTCTCCTGGTGATGCACAACACGGCAAAACTATCAGTTTTGAACAATCTCGGATTTTCATGGTTCCAAATTATATTATTTCCCCTGTATTTCCTTCTCAGAAAAACGTAAAACAAAGTGAAAGTAGAAGAGAATGCTCTTCAGGTGATGCACAACACGGCACAACTATTAGTTTTGAACAATCTCGGATTTTCATGATCCCAAATTATTTTTTTCTTCCTGTATTTCCTTTTCGAAAAATCGTAAAACAGAGTAAAAGTGGTAGAGAATGCTCTACAGGTGATGCAAAACACGGCACAACTATTAGTTTTGAACAATCTCGGATTTTCATGGTTCCAATTATCTTATTTTCCCTGTATTTCCTTATCGAAAAAACGTAAAACAAAGTGTAAGTGAGAGAGAATGCTCTTTAGGTGATGCACAACACGGCACAACTATTAGTTTCGAACAATCTCGGATTCTCATGGTCCCAAATTATTTTTTTCTCCCTGTATTTCCTTCTAGGAAAATCGTAAAACAAAGTGAAAGTAGTAGGGAATGCTGTCCGGGTGATGCACAACACGGCACAGCTATTAGTTTCGAACAATCTCGGATTTTCATGGTCTCAAATTATTTCATTCTCCCCGTTCATCCTTCTCGGAAAATCGTGAAACAAAGTGAAAGTAGAAGAAAATGCTCTCCGGGTGATGCACAACACGGCACAACTATCAGTCTTGAACAATCTCGGATTTTCATGGTTCCAAATTATTTCCTTCCTTCTGTTTTTCCTGCTTGAAAAATCGTAAAACAAAGTGAAAGTAGAAGAGAATGCTGTCCAGGTGATGCACAACACGGCACAACTATCAGTCTTGAACAATCTTGGATTTTTATGATTCCAAATGATCTTATTTTCCCTGTTTATTTTTCTCGAAAAATCGTGAAACAGAGTGAAAGTGAGTGTAAATACTCTCCAGGTGATGCACAACACGGCACAACTATTAGTTTCGAACAATTTCGGATTTTTATGGTTCCAAATCATCCTATTTTCCCTGTATTTTCTTCTCGAAAAATCGTAAAACAATGTAAAAGTGGGAGAAAATGCTCTTCAGGTGATGCACAACACGGCACAACTATTAGTTTCGAACAATCTCGGATTTTGATGGTCCTGATTCATTCCTTTTTCCCTGTTTATCCTCCTCGAAGAATCGTAAAACAAAGTGAAAGTGGAAGAGAATGCTGTCCAGGTGGTGCACAACACGGCACAACTATTAGTCTCGAACAATCTCGGATTTTCATGGTGCCAAATTATCTCATTTTCCCTGTTTATCCTCCTCAAAAAATCCTAAAACAAAGTGAAAGTAAAGGGGAATGCTCTCCAGGTGATGCACAACACGGCACAACTATTAGTCTCGAACGATCTCGGATTTTCATGGTCCCAATTTATTTCTTTTTCCCTGTTTATTCTCCTCAAAAAATCGTAAAACAAAGTAAAGTAAGAGGGAATGCTCTCCGAGTGATGCACAACACGGCACAACTATTAGTTTCGAACAATCTCGGATTTTGATAGTCCTGATTCATTCCTTTTTCCCTGTTTATCCTCCTCGAAGAATCGTAAAACAAAGTGAAAGTGGAAGAGAATGCTGTCCAGGTGGTGCACAACACGGCACAACTATTAGTCTTAAACAATCTCGGATTTTCATGGTTCCAAATTATCGTATTTTCCCTGTTTATCCTTCTCAAAAAATCCTAAAACAAAGTGAAAGTAGGAGGGAATGCTCTCTAGGTGATGCACAACACGGCACAACTATTAGTATTGAACAATCTCGGATTTTCATGGTTCCAAATCATCTTATTTTCCCTTTTCATTCTTCTCGAAATATCGTGGAACAAAGTGAAAGTAGAAGAGAATGCTGTCCGGGTGATGCACACCACGGCACAACTATGAGTCTTGAACAATCTCGGATTTTCATGGTGCCAAATTATCTTATTTTCCCTGTTTATCCTTCTCGTAAAATCGTAAAACAAAGTGAAAGTAGGAGAAAATGCTGTCCAGGTGATGCACAACACGGCACAACTATTAGTCTTGAACAATCTCGGATTTTCATGGTTCCGAATTATCTCATTTTCCCTGTTTATCCTTCTCAAAGAATCCTGAAACAAAGTGAATGTGAGGGAGAATGCTCTCCAGGTGATGCACAACACGGCACAACTATTAGTTTCGAACAATCTCGGATTTTCATGGTCCTAATTTATTTCTTTTTCCCTGTTTATCCTCCTCGAAAAATCGTTCAACAAAGTGAAAGTGAGAGGGAATGCTCTTCAGGTGATGCACAACACGGCACAACTATTAGTTTCGAACAATCTCGAATTTTCATGGTCCTGATTTATTCCTTTTTCCCTGTTCATCCTTCTTGAAAAATCGTGAAACAAAGTGAAAGTGGGAGAGAATGCTCTCCAGGTGATGCACAACACGGCACAACCATTAGTTTCAACAATCTCGGATTTTCATGGTCCTGATTTATTCCTTTTTCCCTGTTTATCCTTCTCGAAAAATCGTGAAACAAAGTGAAAGTGAGAGAGAATGCTGTCCAGGTAATGCACAACACGGCGCAACTATTAGTCTTGAACAATCTCGGATTTTCATGGTTCCGAATTATATTATTTTCCCTGTTTATCCTTCTCGAAAAATCGTGAAACGAAGTGGAAGTGGGAGAGAATGCTGTCCAGGTGATGCACAACACGGCACAACTATTAGTTTAGAACAATCTCGGATTTTCATGGTCCTGATTGTTTTTTTTTTCCCTGTTTATCCTTTTCGGAAAATCGTAGAACAAAGTGAAAGTGGGAGAGAATGCTGTCCAGGTGATGCACAACACGGCACAACTATTAGTCTTGAACAATCTCGGATTTCCATGGTTCCAAATTATCTTATTCTCCCTGTTTATCCTTCTCAAAAAATCCCCAAACAAAGTAAAAGTGAAAGGGAATGCTCTCCAGGTGATGCACAAAATGGCACAACTATTAGTTTCGAACAATCTCGGATTTTCATGGTCCTAATTCATTTCGTTTTCCCTGTTTATCCTCCTCGAGAAATCGTAAAACAAAGTGAAAGTCAGAGGGAATGCTGTCCAGGTGATGTACAACACGGCACAACTATTAGTTTCGAACAATCTCGGATTTTCATGGTCCTGATTCATTCCTTTTTCCCTGTTTATCCTTCTCGAAAAATCGTAAAACAAAGTGGAAGTGGGAGAGAATGCTGTCCAGGTGATGCACAACACGGCACAACTATTAGTCTGGAACAATCTCGGATTTTCATGGTCCTAATTCATTTCGTTTTCCCTGTTTATCCTCCTCGAAAAATCGTTCAACAAAGTGAAAGTGAGAGGGAATGCTCTTCAGGTGATGCACGACACGGCACAACTATTAGTTTCGAACAATCTCGGATTTTCATGGTCCTGATTTATTCCTTTTTCCCTGTTCATCCTTCTTGAAAAATCGTGGAACAAAGTGAAAGTGGGAGAGAATGCTCTCCAGGTGATGCACAACACGGCACAACCATTAGTTTTAACAATCTCGGATTTTCATGGTCCTGATTTATTCCTTTTTCCCTGTTTATCCTTTTCGAAAAATCGTAAAACAAAGTGAAAGTGGGAGGGAATGCTGTCCAGGTGATGCACAACACGGCACAACTATTAGTTCCGAATTATCTCGGATTTTCATGATTCCAAATTATCTCATTTTCCCTGTTTATCCTTCTCGAAAAATCGTAAAACAAAGTGGAAGTGGAAGGGAATGCTCTCCAGGTGATGCACAACACGGCACAACTTTTAGTTCCGAACAATCTCGAATTTTCATGGTTCCGAATTATTTTATTTTTCCAGTATTTCCTTCTCGAAAAAACGTGAAACAGAGAAGAAGTAAGAAAGGATGCTCTCCAGGTGATTCACAACACGGCACAACTATTAGTTTCGATCAATCTCGGATTTTCATGGTTCCAAATTATCTTATTTTCCCTGTTTATCCTTCTCAAAAAATCCTGAAACAAAGTAAAAGTGAGAGGAAATGCTTCCCAGGTGATGCACAACACGGCACAACTATTAGTCTTGAACAATCTCGGATTTTCATGGTTCCAGATTATCTTATTTTCCCTGTTTATCTTTCTCAAGAAATTTTCAAACAAAGTGAAAGTGTGAAAAAATGCTGTCCAGGTGATGCACAACACGGCACAACTATTAGTTTGAAATAATCTCGGATTTTCATAATTGCAAATTAATTTATTTTTCCTGTGTTTCCTTCTGGGAAAATCGTGAAACTAAGTGGAAGTAAAAGAGAATGCTGTCCAGGTGATGCACAACACGGCACAACTATTAGTTTCGAACAATCTCGGATTTTCATGGTCCTAATTTATTTCTTTTTCCCTGTTTATCCTCCTCGAAAAATCGTTAAACAAAGTGAAAGTGAGAGGGAATGCTCTTCAGGTGATGCACAACACGGCACAACTATTAGTTTCGAACAATCTCGGATTTTCATGGTCCTGATTTATTCCTTTTTCCCTGTTCATCCTTCTTGAAAAATCGTGAAACAAAGTGAAAGTGGGAGAGAATGCTGTCCAGGTGATGCACAACACGGCACAACTATTAGTCTTGAACAATCTCGGATTTTCATGGTGCCAAATTATCTCATTTTCCCTGTTCATCCTTCTCGAAAAATCGTAAAAACAAAGTGAAAGTGAGAGGGAATGCTCTCCAGGTGATGCACAACACGGCACAACTATGAGTCTTGAACAATCTCGGATTTTCATGGTGCCAAATTATCTTATTTTCCCTGTTTGTCCTTCTCGTGAAATCGTAAAACAAAGTGAAAGTAGGAGAAAATGCTGTCCAGGTGATGCACAACACGGCACAACTATTAGTCTTGAACAATCTCGGATTTTCATGGTTCCGAATTATCTCATTTTCCCTGTTTATCCTTCTCAAAAAATCCTGAAACAAAGTGAATGTGAGGGAGAATGCTTTCCAGGTGATGCAGAACACGGCACAACTATTAGTTTCGAACAATCTCGGATTTTCATGGCGCCAAATTATCTTATTTTCCCTGTTTGTCCTTCTCGTGAAATCGTAAAACAAAGTGAAAGTGAGAGAGAATGCTGTCCAGGTAATGCACAACACGGCGCAACTATTAGTCTTGAACAATCTCGGATTTTCATGGTTCCGAATTATATTATTTTCCCTGTTTATCCTTCTCGAAAAATCGTGAAACGAAGTGGAAGTGGAAGAGAATGCTGTCCAGGTGATGCACAACACGGCACAACTATTAGTTTAAAACAATCTCGGATTTTCATGGTCCTGATTGTTTTTTTTTTCCCTGTTTATCCTTCTCGGAAAATCGTAGAACAAAGTGAAAGTGGGAGAGAATGCTGTCCAGGTAATGCACAACACGGCACAACTATTAGTCTTGAACGATCTCGGATTTTCATGGTCCCAATTTATTTCTTTTTCCCTGTTTATCCTTCTCAAAAAATCGTAAAACAAAGTAAAGTAAGAGGGAATGCTCTCCGAGTGATGCACAACACGGCACAACTATTAGTTTCGAACAATCTCGGATTTTGATGGTCCTGATTCATTCCTTTTTCCCTGTTTACCCTCCTCGAAAAATCGTACAACAAAGTGAAAGTGGAAGAGAATGCTGTCCAGGTGGTGCACAACACGGCACAACTATTAGTCTCGAACAATCTCGGATTTTCATGGTGCCAAATTATCTCATTTTCCCTGTTTATCCTCCTCAAAAAATCCTAAAACAAAGTGAAAGTAGGAGGGAATGCTCTCTAGGTGATGCACAACACGGCACAACTATTAGTCTTGAACAATCTCGGATTTTCATGATTCCAAATCATCTTATTTTCCCTGTTCATTCTTCTCGAAAAATCGTGGAACAAAGTGAAAGTAGAAGAGAATGCTGTCCAGGTGATGCACACCACGGCACAACTATTAGTTTCGAACAATCTCGGATTTTCATGGTTCCGAATTATCTTATTTTCCCTGTTTATCCTTCTCAAAAAATCCTGAAACAAAGTGAAAGTGAGGGAGAATGCTCTCCAGGTGATGCACAACACGGCACAACTATGAGTTCCGAACAATCTCGGATTTTCATGGTCCTAATTTATTTCTTTTTCCCTGTTTATCCTTTTCGGAAAATCGTAAAACAAAGCGAGAGTGGGAGAGAATGCTGTCCAGGTGATGCACAACACGGCACAACTATTAGTCTTGAACAATCTCGGATTTTCATGGTTCCAAATTATCTTATTTTCTCTGTTTATCCTTCTCGAAAAATCGTAAAAACAGAGTGAAAGTGAGAGGGAATGCTCTCCAGGTGATGCACAACACGGCACAACTATGAGTCTCGAACAATTTCGGATTTTCATGGTGCCAAATTATCTTATTTTCCCTGTTTATCCTTCTCGTAAAATCGTAAAACAAAGTGAAAGTAGGAGAAAATGCTGTCCAGGTGATGCACAACACGGCACAACTATTAGTCTTGAACAATCTCGGATTTTCATGGTTCCGAATTATCTCATTCTCCCTGTTTATCCTTCTCAAAGAATCCTGAAACAAAGTGAATGTGAGGGAGAATGCTCTCCAGGTGATGCACAACACGGCACAACTATTAGTTTCGAACAATCTCGGATTTTCATGGTCCTAATTTATTTCTTTTTCCCTGTTTATCCTCCTCGAAAAATCGTTAAACAAAGTGAAAGTGAGAGGGAATGCTCTTCAGGTGATGCACAACACGGCACAACTATTAGTTTCGAACAATCTCGGATTTTCATGGTCCTGATTTATTCCTTTTTCCCTGTTCATCCTTCTTGAAAAATCGTGAAACAAAGTGAAAGTGGGAGAGAATGCTGTCCAGGTGATGCACAACACGGCACAACTATTAGTCTTGAACAATCTCGGATTTTCATGGTGCCAAATTATCTCATTTTCCCTGTTCATCCTTCTCGAAAAATCGTAAAAACAAAGTGAAAGTGAGAGGGAATGCTCTCCAGGTGATGCACAACACGGCACAACTATGAGTCTTGAACAATTTCGGATTTTCATGGTGCCAAATTATCTTATTTTCCCTGTTTATCCTTCTCGTAAAATCGTGAAACAAAGTGAAAGTAGGAGAAAATGCTGTCCAGGTGATGCACAACACGGCACAACTATTAGTCTTGAACAATCTCGGATTTTCATGGTTCCGAATTATCTTATTTTCCCTGTTTATCCTTCTCAAAAAATCCTGAAACAAAGTGAATGTGAGGGAGAATGCTTTCCAGGTGATGCAGAACACGGCACAACTATTAGTTTCGAACAATCTCGGATTTTCATGGTCCTAATTTATTCCTTTTTCCCTGTTTATCCTTCTCGAAAAATCGTAAAACAAAGTGAAAGTGAGAGAGAATGCTGTCCAGGTAATGCACAACACGGCACAACTATTAGTCTTGAACAATCTCGGATTTTCATGGTCCTGATTTATTCCTTTTTCCCTGTTTATCCTTCTCGAAAAATCGTCAAACAAAGTGAAAGTGAGAGAGAATGCTGTCCAGGTAATGCACAACACGGCGCAACTATTAGTCTTGAACAATCTCGGATTTTCATGGTTCCGAATTATATTATTTTCCCTGTTTATCCTTCTCGAAAAATCGTGAAACGAAGTGGAAGTGGAAGAGAATGCTGTCCAGGTGATGCACAACACGGCACAACTATTAGTTTAGAACAATCTCGGATTTTCATGGTCCTGATTGTTTTTTTTTTCCCTGTTTATCCTTCTCGGAAAATCGTAGAACAAAGTGAAAGTGGGAGACAATGCTGTCCAGGTGATGCACAACACGGCACAACTATTAGTCTTGAACAATCTCGGATTTCCATGGTTCCAAATTGTCTGATTCTCCCTGTTTATCCTTCTCAAAAAATCCTAAAACAAAGTAAAAGTGAAAGGGAATGCTCTCCAGGTGATGCACAACACGGCACAACTATTAGTTTCGAACAATCTCGGATTTTCATGGTCCTAATTCATTTCGTTTTCCCTGTTTATCCTCCTCGAGAAATCGTAAAAAAAAGTGAAAGTCAGAGGGAATGCTGTCCAGGTGATGCACGACACGGCACAACTATTAGTCTCGAACAATCTCGGATTTTCATGGTGCCAAATTATCTCATTTTCCCTGTTCATCCTCCTCAAAAAATCCTAAAACAAAGTGAAAGTAAAGGGGAATGCTCTCCAGGTGATGCACAACACGGCACAACTATTAGTCTTGAACAATCTCGGATTTTCATCGTCCTAATTTATTTCTTTTTCCCTGTTTATCCTGCTCGAAAAATCGTAAAACAAAGTGGAAGTGGGAGAGAATGCTGTCCAGGTGATGCACAACACGGCACAACTATTAGTCTGGAACAATCTCGGATTTTCATGGTTCCAAATTATCTTATTCTCCCTGTTTATTCTTCTCAAAAAATCCTTAAACAGAGTGAAAGTGAAGGAGAATGCTGTCCAGGTGATGCACAACACGGCACCACTATTAGTTCCGAACAATCTCGAATTTCCATGGTTTCAAATTATCTCATTTTCCCTGTTTGTCCTTCTCGAAAAATCCTCGAACAAAGTGAAAGTGGAAGGAAATGCTCTTCAGGTATTGCACAACACGGCACAACTATTAGTCTTGAACAATTTCGGATTTTCATGGTTTCAAATTATTTCATTTTCCCAGTTTATCCTTCTCAGAAAATCCTCAAGCAAAGTGAAAGTGAAAAGGAATGCTCTCCAGGTGATGCACAACACGGCACAACTATTAGTTTCAAACAATCTCGGATTTTCATGGTCCCAAATTATTATATTTTCCCTGTTTATCCTTCTCGAAAAATCGTAAAACGAAGTGGAAGTGCGAAAGCATGCTGTACAGGTAATGCACAACACGGCACAACTATTAGTCTCGAACGATCTCGGATTTTCATGGTCCCAATTTATTTCTTTTTCCCTGTTTATCCTCCTCAAAAAATCGTAGAACAAAGTAAAGTAAGAGGGAATGCTCTCCGAGTGATGCACAACACGGCACAACTATTAGTTTCGAACAATCTCGGATTTTGATAGTCCTGATTCATTCCTTTTTCCCTGTTTATCCTTCTCGAAAAATCGTAAAACGAAGTGGAAGTGCGAAAGCATGCTGTACAGGTAATGCACAACACGGCACAACTATTAGTCTCGAACGATCTCGGATTTTCATGGTCCCAATTTATTTCTTTTTCCCTGTTTATCCTCCTCAAAAAATCGTAGAACAAAGTAAAGTAAGAGGGAATGCTCTCCGAGTGATGCACAACACGGCACAACTATTAGTCTTGAACAATTTCGGATTTTCATGGTTCCAAATTATCGTATTTTCCCTGTTTATCCTTCTCAAAAAATCCTAAAACAAAGTGAAAGTAGGAGGGAATGCTCTCTAGGTGATGCACAACACGGCACAACTATTAGTCTTGAACAATCTCGGATTTTCATGGTTCCAAACCATCTTATTTTCCCTTTTCATTCTTCTCGAAATATCGTGGAACAAAGTGAAAGTAGAAGAGAATGCTGTCCGGGTGATGCACACCACGGCACAACTATTAGTTTCGAACAATCTCGGATTTTCATGGTTCCGAATTATCTTATTTTCCCTGTTTATCCTTCTCAAAAAATCCTGAAACAAAGTGAAAGTGAGGGAGAATGCTCTCCAGGTGATGCACAACACGGCACAACTATAAGTTCCGAACAATCTCGGATTTTCATGGTCCTAATTTATTTCTTTTTCCCTGTTTATCCTTTTCGGAAAATCGTAAAACAAAGCGAAAGTGGGAGTAAATGCTGTCCAGGTGATGCACAACAGGGCACAACTATTAGTCTTGAACAATCTCGGATTTTCATGGTTCCAAATCATCTTATTTTCCCTGTTTATCCTTCTCGAAAAATCGTAAAACAAAGCGAGAGTGGGAGAGAATGCTGTCCAGGTGATGCACAACACGGCACAACTATTAGTCTTGAACAATCTCGGATTTTCATGGTTCCAAATTATCTTATTTTCCCTGTTTATCCTTCTCGAAAAATCGTAAAAACAAAGTGAAAGTGAGAGGGAATGCTCTCCAGGTGATGCACAACACGGCACAACTATGAGTCTTGAACAATCTCGGATTTTCATGGTGCCAAATTATCTTATTTTCTCTGTTTATCCTTCTCGTAAAATCGTAAAACAAAGTGAAAGTAGGAGAAAATGCTGTCCAGGTGATGCACAACACGGCACAACTATTAGTCTTGAACAATCTCGGATTTTCATGGTTCCGAATTATCTCATTTTCCCTGTTTATCCTTCTCAAAGAATCCTGAAACAAAGTGAATGTGAGGGAGAATGCTCTCCAGGTGATGCACAACACGGCACAACTATTAGTTTCGAACAATCTCGGATTTTCATGGTCCTAATTTATTTCTTTTTCCCTGTTTATCCTCCTCGAAAAATCGTTCAACAAAGTGAAAGTGAGAGGGAATGCTCTTCAGGTGATGCACAACACGGCACAACTATTAGTTTCGAACAATCTCGAATTTTCATGGTCCTGATTTATTCCTTTTTCCCTGTTCATCCTTCTTGAAAAATCGTGAAACAAAGTGAAAGTGGGAGAGAATGCTCTCTAGGTGATGCACAACACGGCACAACTATTAGTCTTGAACAATCTCGGATTTTCATGATTCCAAATCATCTTATTTTCCCTGTTCATTCTTCTCGAAAAATCGTGGAACAAAGTGAAAGTAGAAGAGAATGCTGTCCAGGTGATGCACACCACGGCACAACTATTAGTTTCGAACAATCTCGGATTTTCATGGTTCCGAATTATCTTATTTTCCCTGTTTATCCTTCTCAAAAAATCCTGAAACAAAGTGAAAGTGAGGGAGAATGCTCTCCAGGTGATGCACAACACGGCACAACTATGAGTTCCGAACAATCTCGGATTTTCATGGTCCTAATTTATTTCTTTTTCCCTGTTTATCCTTTTCGGAAAATCGTAAAACAAAGCGAGAGTGGGAGAGAATGCTGTCCAGGTGATGCACAACACGGCACAACTATTAGTCTTGAACAATCTCGGATTTTCATGGTTCCAAATTATCTTATTTTCTCTGTTCATCCTTCTCGAAAAATCGTAAAAACAGAGTGAAAGTGAGAGGGAATGCTCTCCAGGTGATGCACAACACGGCACAACTATGAGTCTCGAACAATTTCGGATTTTCATGGTGCCAAATTATCTTATTTTCCCTGTTTATCCTTCTCGTAAAATCGTAAAACAAAGTGAAAGTAGGAGAAAATGCTGTCCAGGTGATGCACAACACGGCACAACTATTAGTCTTGAACAATCTCGGATTTTCATGGTTCCGAATTATCTCATTCTCCCTGTTTATCCTTCTCAAAGAATCCTGAAACAAAGTGAATGTGAGGGAGAATGCTCTCCAGGTGATGCACAACACGGCACAACTATTAGTTTCGAACAATCTCGGATTTTCATGGTCCTAATTTATTTCTTTTTCCCTGTTTATCCTCCTCGAAAAATCGTTAAACAAAGTGAAAGTGAGAGGGAATGCTCTTCAGGTGATGCACAACACGGCACAACTATTAGTTTCGAACAATCTCGGATTTTCATGGTCCTGATTTATTCCTTTTTCCCTGTTCATCCTTCTTGAAAAATCGTGAAACAAAGTGAAAGTGGGAGAGAATGCTGTCCAGGTGATGCACAACACGGCACAACTATTAGTCTTGAACAATCTCGGATTTTCATGGTGCCAAATTATCTCATTTTCCCTGTTCATCCTTCTCGAAAAATCGTAAAAACAAAGTGAAAGTGAGAGGGAATGCTCTCCAGGTGATGCACAACACGGCACAACTATGAGTCTTGAACAATTTCGGATTTTCATGGTGCCAAATTATCTTATTTTCCCTGTTTATCCTTCTCGTAAAATCGTGAAACAAAGTGAAAGTAGGAGAAAATGCTGTCCAGGTGATGCACAACACGGCACAACTATTAGTCTTGAACAATCTCGGATTTTCATGGTTCCGAATTATCTTATTTTCCCTGTTTATCCTTCTCAAAAAATCCTGAAACAAAGTGAATGTGAGGGAGAATGCTTTCCAGGTGATGCAGAACACGGCACAACTATTAGTTTCGAACAATCTCGGATTTTCATGGTCCTAATTTATTCCTTTTTCCCTGTTTATCCTTCTCGAAAAATCGTAAAACAAAGTAAAAGTGAGAGAGAATGCTGTCCAGGTAATGCACAACACGGCACAACTATTAGTCTTGAACAATCTCGGATTTTCATGGTCCTGATTTATTCCTTTTTCCCTGTTTATCCTTCTCGAAAAATCGTCAAACAAAGTGAAAGTGAGAGAGAATGCTGTCCAGGTAATGCACAACACGGCGCAACTATTAGTCTTGAACAATCTCGGATTTTCATGGTTCCGAATTATATTATTTTCCCTGTTTATCCTTCTCGAAAAATCGTGAAACGAAGTGGAAGTGGAAGAGAATGCTGTCCAGGTGATGCACAACACGGCACAACTATTAGTTTAGAACAATCTCGGATTTTCATGGTCCTGATTGTTTTTTTTTTCCCTGTTTATCCTTCTCGGAAAATCGTAGAACAAAGTGAAAGTGGGAGACAATGCTGTCCAGGTGATGCACAACACGGCACAACTATTAGTCTTGAACAATCTCGGATTTCCATGGTTCCAAATTGTCTTATTCTCCCTGTTTATCCTTCTCAAAAAATCCTAAAACAAAGTAAAAGTGAAAGGGAATGCTCTCCAGGTGATGCACAACACGGCACAACTATTAGTTTCGAACAATCTCGGATTTTCATGGTCCTAATTCATTTCGTTTTCCCTGTTTATCCTCCTCGAGAAATCGTAAAAAAAAGTGAAAGTCAGAGGGAATGCTGTCCAGGTGATGCACGACACGGCACAACTATTAGTCTCGAACAATCTCGGATTTTCATGGTGCCAAATTATCTCATTTTCCCTGTTTATCCTCCTCAAAAAATCCTAAAACAAAGTGAAAGTAAAGGGGAATGCTCTCCAGGTGATGCACAACACGGCACAACTATTAGTCTTGAACAATCTCGGATTTTCATCGTCCTAATTTATTTCTTTTTCCCTGTTTATCCTGCTCGAAAAATCGTAAAACAAAGTGGAAGTGGGAGAGAATGCTGTCCAGGTGATGCACAACACGGCACAACTATTAGTCTGGAACAATCTCGGATTTTCATGGTTCCAAATTATCTTATTCTCCCTGTTTATTCTTCTCAAAAAATCCTTAAACAGAGTGAAAGTGAAGGAGAATGCTGTCCAGGTGATGCACAACACGGCACCACTATTAGTTCCGAACAATCTCGAATTTCCATGGTTTCAAATTATCTCATTTTCCCTGTTTGTCCTTCTCGAAAAATCCTCGAACAAAGTGAAAGTGGAAGGAAATGCTCTTCAGGTATTGCACAACACGGCACAACTATTAGTCTTGAACAATTTCGGATTTTCATGGTTTCAAATTATTTCATTTTCCCAGTTTATCCTTCTCAGAAAATCCTCAAGCAAAGTGAAAGTGAAAAGGAATGCTCTCCAGGTGATGCACAACACGGCACAACTATTAGTTTCAAACAATCTCGGATTTTCATGGTCCCAAATTATTATATTTTCCCTGTTTATCCTTCTCGAAAAATCGTAAAACGAAGTGGAAGTGCGAAAGCATGCTGTACAGGTAATGCACAACACGGCACAACTATTAGTCTCGAACGATCTCGGATTTTCATGGTCCCAATTTATTTCTTTTTCCCTGTTCATCCTCCTCAAAAAATCGTAGAACAAAGTAAAGTAAGAGGGAATGCTCTCCGAGTGATGCACAACACGGCACAACTATTAGTTTCGAACAATCTCGGATTTTGATAGTCCTGATTCATTCCTTTTTCCCTGTTTATCCTTCTCGAAAAATCGTAAAACGAAGTGGAAGTGCGAAAGCATGCTGTACAGGTAATGCACAACACGGCACAACTATTAGTCTCGAACGATCTCGGATTTTCATGGTCCCAATTTATTTCTTTTTCCCTGTTTATCCTCCTCAAAAAATCGTAGAACAAAGTAAAGTAAGAGGGAATGCTCTCCGAGTGATGCACAACACGGCACAACTATTAGTCTTGAACAATTTCGGATTTTCATGGTTCCAAATTATCGTATTTTCCCTGTTTATCCTTCTCAAAAAATCCTAAAACAAAGTGAAAGTAGGAGGGAATGCTCTCTAGGTGATGCACAACACGGCACAACTATTAGTCTTGAACAATCTCGGATTTTCATGGTTCCAAACCATCTTATTTTCCCTTTTCATTCTTCTCGAAATATCGTGGAACAAAGTGAAAGTAGAAGAGAATGCTGTCCGGGTGATGCACACCACGGCACAACTATTAGTTTCGAACAATCTCGGATTTTCATGGTTCCGAATTATCTTATTTTCCCTGTTTATCCTTCTCAAAAAATCCTGAAACAAAGTGAAAGTGAGGGAGAATGCTCTCCAGGTGATGCACAACACGGCACAACTATAAGTTCCGAACAATCTCGGATTTTCATGGTCCTAATTTATTTCTTTTTCCCTGTTTATCCTTTTCGGAAAATCGTAAAACAAAGCGAAAGTGGGAGTAAATGCTGTCCAGGTGATGCACAACAGGGCACAACTATTAGTCTTGAACAATCTCGGATTTTCATGGTTCCAAATCATCTTATTTTCCCTGTTTATCCTTCTCGAAAAATCGTAAAACAAAGCGAGAGTGGGAGAGAATGCTGTCCAGGTGATGCACAACACGGCACAACTATTAGTCTTGAACAATCTCGGATTTTCATGGTTCCAAATTATCTTATTTTCCCTGTTTATCCTTCTCGAAAAATCGTAAAAACAAAGTGAAAGTGAGAGGGAATGCTCTCCAGGTGATGCACAACACGGCACAACTATGAGTCTTGAACAATCTCGGATTTTCATGGTGCCAAATTATCTTATTTTCTCTGTTTATCCTTCTCGTAAAATCGTAAAACAAAGTGAAAGTAGGAGAAAATGCTGTCCAGGTGATGCACAACACGGCACAACTATTAGTCTTGAACAATCTCGGATTTTCATGGTTCCGAATTATCTCATTTTCCCTGTTTATCCTTCTCAAAGAATCCTGAAACAAAGTGAATGTGAGGGAGAATGCTCTCCAGGTGATGCACAACACGGCACAACTATTAGTTTCGAACAATCTCGGATTTTCATGGTCCTAATTTATTTCTTTTTCCCTGTTTATCCTCCTCGAAAAATCGTTCAACAAAGTGAAAGTGAGAGGGAATGCTCTTCAGGTGATGCACAACACGGCACAACTATTAGTTTCGAACAATCTCGAATTTTCATGGTCCTGATTTATTCCTTTTTCCCTGTTCATCCTTCTTGAAAAATCGTGAAACAAAGTGAAAGTGGGAGAGAATGCTCTCCAGGTGATGCACAACACGGCACAACCATTAGTTTCAACAATCTCGGATTTTCATGGTCCTGATTTATTCCTTTTTCCCTGTTTATCCTTCTCGAAAAATCGTGAAACAAAGTGAAAGTGGGAGAGAATGCTGTCCAGGTGATGCACAACACGGCACAACTATTAGTCTTGAACAATCTCGGATTTCCATGGTTCCAAATTATCTTATTCTCCCTGTTTATCCTTCTCAAAAAATCCTCAAACAAAGTAAAAGTGAAAGGGAATGCTTTTCAGGTGATGCACAACACGGCACAACTATTAGTTTCGAACAATCTCGGATTTTCATGGTCCTAATTCATTTCGTTTTCCCTGTTTATCCTCCTCGAGAAATCGTAAAACAAAGTGAAAGTCAGAGGGAATGCTGTCCAGGTGATGTACAACACGGCACAACTATTAGTTTCGAACAATCTCGGATTTTCATGGTCCTGATTCATTCCTTTTTCCCTGTTTATCCTTCTCGAAAAATCGTAAAACAAAGTGGAAGTGGGAGAGAATGCTGTCCAGGTGATGCACAACACGGCACAACTATTAGTCTGGAACAATCTCGGATTTTCATGGTCCTAATTCATTTCGTTTTCCCTGTTTATCCTCCTCGAAAAATCGTTCAACAAAGTGAAAGTGAGAGGGAATGCTCTTCAGGTGATGCACAACACGGCACAACTATTAGTTTCGAACAATCTCGGATTTTCATGGTCCTGATTTATTCCTTTTTCCCTGTTCATCCTTCTTGAAAAATCGTGGAACAAAGTGAAAGTGGGAGAGAATGCTCTCCAGGTGATGCACAACACGGCACAACCATTAGTTTTAACAATCTCGGATTTTCATGGTCCTGATTTATTCCTTTTTCCCTGTTTATCCTTTTCGAAAAATCGTAAAACAAAGTGAAAGTGGGAGGGAATGCTGTCCAGGTGATGCACAACACGGCACAACTATTAGTTCCGAATTATCTCGGATTTTCATGATTCCAAATTATCTCATTTTCCCTGTTTATCCTTCTCGAAAAATCGTAAAACAAAGTGGAAGTGGAAGGGAATGCTCTCCAGGTGATGCACAACACGGCACAACTTTTAGTTCCGAACAATCTCGAATTTTCATGGTTCCGAATTATTTTATTTTTCCAGTATTTCCTTCTCGAAAAAACGTGAAACAGAGAAGAAGTAAAAAAGGATGCTCTCCAGGTGATTCACAACACGGCACAACTATTAGTTTCGATCAATCTCGGATTTTCATGGTTCCAAATTATCTTATTTTCCCTGTTTATCCTTCTCAAAAAATCCTGAAACAAAGTGAAAGTGAGAGGAAATGCTTCCCAGGTGATGCACAACACGGCACAACTATTAGTCTTGAACAATCTCGGATTTTCATGGTTCCAGATTATCTTATTTTCCCTGTTTATCTTTCTCAAAAAATTTTCAAACAAAGTGAAAGTGTGAAAAAATGCTGTCCAGGTGATGCACAACACGGCACAACTATTAGTTTGAAATAATCTCGGATTTTCATAATTGCAAATTAATTTATTTTTCCTGTGTTTCCTTCTGGGAAAATCGTGAAACTAAGTGGAAGTAAAAGAGAATGCTGTCCAGGTGATGCACAACACGGCACAACTATTAGTTTCGAACAATCTCGGATTTTCATAGTCCTAATTTATTTCTTTTTCCCTGTTTATCCTCCTCGAAAAATCGTTAAACAAAGTGAAAGTGAGAGGGAATGCTCTTCAGGTGATGCACAACACGGCACAACTATTAGTTTCGAACAATCTCGGATTTTCATGGTCCTGATTTATTCCTTTTTCCCTGTTCATCCTTCTTGAAAAATCGTGAAACAAAGTGAAAGTGGGAGAGAATGCTGTCCAGGTGATGCACAACACGGCACAACTATTAGTCTTGAACAATCTCGGATTTTCATGGTGCCAAATTATCTCATTTTCCCTGTTCATCCTTCTCGAAAAATCGTAAAAACAAAGTGAAAGTGAGAGGGAATGCTCTCCAGGTGATGCACAACACGGCACAACTATGAGTCTTGAACAATCTCGGATTTTCATGGTGCCAAATTATCTTATTTTCCCTGTTTGTCCTTCTCGTGAAATCGTAAAACAAAGTGAAAGTAGGAGAAAATGCTGTCCAGGTGATGCACAACACGGCACAACTATTAGTCTTGAACAATCTCGGATTTTCATGGTTCCGAATTATCTCATTTTCCCTGTTTATCCTTCTCAAAAAATCCTGAAACAAAGTGAATGTGAGGGAGAATGCTTTCCAGGTGATGCAGAACACGGCACAACTATTAGTTTCGAACAATCTCGGATTTTCATGGTCCTAATTTATTTCTTTTTCCCTGTTTATCCTCCTCGAAAAATCGTTCAACAAAGTGAAAGTGAGAGGGAACTCTCTTCAGGTGATGCACAACACGGCACAACTATTAGTTTCGAACAATCTCGGATTTTCATGGTCCTGATTTATTCCTTTTTCCCTGTTCATCCTTCTTGAAAAATCGTGGAACAAAGTGAAAGTGGGAGAGAATGCTCTCCAGGTGATGCACAACACGGCACAACCATTAGTTTTAACAATCTCGGATTTTCATGGTCCTGATTTATTCCTTTTTCCCTGTTTATCCTTCTCGAAAAATCGTAAAACAAAGTGAAAGTGAGAGAGAATGCTGTCCAGGTAATGCACAACACGGCGCAACTATTAGTCTTGAACAATCTCGGATTTTCATGGTTCCGAATTATATTATTTTCCCTGTTTATCCTTCTCGAAAAATCGTGAAACGAAGTGGAAGTGGAAGAGAATGCTGTCCAGGTGATGCACAACACGGCACAACTATTAGTTTAGAACAATCTCGGATTTTCATGGTCCTGATTGTTTTTTTTTTCCCTGTTTATCCTTCTCGGAAAATCGTAGAACAAAGTGAAAGTGGGAGAGAATGCTGTCCAGGTGATGCACAACACGGCACAACTATTAGTCTTGAACAATCTCGGATTTCCATGGTTCCAAATTATCTTATTCTCCCTGTTTATCCTTCTCAAAAAATCCTAAAACAAAGTAAAAGTGAAAGGGAATGCTCTCCAGGTGATGCACAACACGGCACAACTATTAGTTTCGAACAATCTCGGATTTTCATGGTCCTAATTCATTTCGTTTTCCCTGTTTATCCTCCTCGAGAAATCGTAAAAAAAAGTGAAAGTCAGAGGGAATGCTGTCCAGGTGATGCACGACACGGCACAACTATTAGTCTCGAACAATCTCGGATTTTCATGGTGCCAAATTATCTCATTTTCCCTGTTTATCCTCCTCAAAAAATCCTAAAACAAAGTGAAAGTAAAGGGGAATGCTCTCCAGGTGATGCACAACACGGCACAACTATTAGTCTTGAACAATCTCGGATTTTCATCGTCCTAATTTATTTCTTTTTCCCTGTTTATCCTGCTCGAAAAATCGTAAAACAAAGTGGAAGTGGGAGAGAATGCTGTCCAGGTGATGCACAACACGGCACAACTATTAGTCTGGAACAATCTCGGATTTTCATGGTTCCAAATTATCTTATTCTCCCTGTTTATTCTTCTCAAAAAATCCTTAAACAGAGTGAAAGTGAAGGAGAATGCTGTCCAGGTGATGCACAACACGGCACCACTATTAGTTCCGAACAATCTCGAATTTCCATGGTTTCAAATTATCTCATTTTCCCTGTTTGTCCTTCTCGAAAAATCCTCGAACAAAGTGAAAGTGGAAGGAAATGCTCTTCAGGTATTGCACAACACGGCACAACTATTAGTCTTGAACAATTTCGGATTTTCATGGTTTCAAATTATTTCATTTTCCCAGTTTATCCTTCTCAGAAAATCCTCAAGCAAAGTGAAAGTGAAAAGGAATGCTCTCCAGGTGATGCACAACACGGCACAACTATTAGTTTCAAACAATCTCGGATTTTCATGGTCCCAAATTATTATATTTTCCCTGTTTATCCTTCTCGAAAAATCGTAAAACGAAGTGGAAGTGCGAAAGCATGCTGTACAGGTAATGCACAACACGGCACAACTATTAGTCTCGAACGATCTCGGATTTTCATGGTCCCAATTTATTTCTTTTTCCCTGTTTATCCTCCTCAAAAAATCGTAAAACAAAGTAAAGTAAGAGGGAATGCTCTCCGAGTGATGCACAACACGGCACAACTATTAGTTTCGAACAATCTCGGATTTTGATAGTCCTGATTCATTCCTTTTTCCCTGTTTATCCTCCTCCAAGAATCGTAAAACAAAGTGAAAGTGGAAGAGAATGCTCTCTAGGTGATGCACAACACGGCACAACTATTAGTCTTGAACAATCTCGGATTTTCATGGTTCCAAATCATCTTATTTTCCCTTTTCATTCTTCTCGAAATATCGTGGAACAAAGTGAAAGTAGAAGAGAATGCTGTCCGGGTGATGCACACCACGGCACAACTATTAGTTTCGAACAATCTCGGATTTTCATGGTTCCGAATTATCTTATTTTCCCTGTTTATCCTTCTCAAAAAATCCTGAAACAAAGTGAAAGTGAGGGAGAATGCTCTCCAGGTGATGCACAACACGGCACAACTATAAGTTCCGAACAATCTCGGATTTTCATGGTCCTAATTTATTTCTTTTTCCCTGTTTATCCTTTTCGGAAAATCGTAAAACAAAGCGAAAGTGGGAGTAAATGCTGTCCAGGTGATGCACAACACGGCACAACTATTAGTCTTGAACAATCTCGGATTTTCATGGTTCCAAATCATCTTATTTTCCCTGTTTATCCTTCTCGAAAAATCGTAAAACAAAGCGAGAGTGGGAGAGAATGCTGTCCAGGTGATGCACAACACGGCACAACTATTAGTCTTGAACAATCTCGGATTTTCATGGTTCCAAATTATCTTATTTTCCCTGTTTATCCTTCTCGAAAAATCGTAAAAACAAAGTGAAAGTGAGAGGGAATGCTCTCCAGGTGATGCACAACACGGCACAACTATGAGTCTTGAACAATCTCGGATTTTCATGGTGCCAAATTATCTTATTTTCCCTGTTTATCCTTCTCGTAAAATCGTAAAACAAAGTGAAAGTAGGAGAAAATGCTGTCCAGGTGATGCACAACACGGCACAACTATTAGTCTTGAACAATCTCGGATTTTCATGGTTCCGAATTATCTCATTTTCCCTGTTTATCCTTCTCAAAGAATCCTGAAACAAAGTGAATGTGAGGGAGAATGCTCTCCAGGTGATGCACAACACGGCACAACTATTAGTTTCGAACAATCTCGGATTTTCATGGTCCTAATTTATTTCTTTTTCCCTGTTTATCCTCCTCGAAAAATCGTTCAACAAAGTGAAAGTGAGAGGGAATGCTCTTCAGGTGATGCACAACACGGCACAACTATTAGTTTCGAACAATCTCGAATTTTCATGGTCCTGATTTATTCCTTTTTCCCTGTTCATCCTTCTTGAAAAATCGTGAAACAAAGTGAAAGTGGGAGAGAATGCTCTCCAGGTGATGCACAACACGGCACAACCATTAGTTTCAACAATCTCGGATTTTCATGGTCCTGATTTATTCCTTTTTCCCTGTTTATCCTTCTCGAAAAATCGTGAAACAAAGTGAAAGTGAGAGAGAATGCTGTCCAGGTAATGCACAACACGGCGCAACTATTAGTCTTGAACAATCTCGGATTTTCATGGTTCCGAATTATATTATTTTCCCTGTTTATCCTTCTCGAAAAATCGTGAAACGAAGTGGAAGTGGGAGAGAATGCTGTCCAGGTGATGCACAACACGGCACAACTATTAGTTTAGAACAATCTCGGATTTTCATGGTCCTGATTGTTTTTTTTTTCCCTGTTTATCCTTCTCGGAAAATCGTAGAACAAAGTGAAAGTGGGAGAGAATGCTGTCCAGGTGATGCACAACACGGCACAACTATTAGTCTTGAACAATCTCGGATTTCCATGGTTCCAAATTATCTTATTCTCCCTGTTTATCCTTCTCAAAAAATCCTCAAACAAAGTAAAAGTGAAAGGGAATGCTCTCCAGGTGATGCACAACACGGCACAACTATTAGTTTCGAACAATCTCGGATTTTCATGGTCCTAATTCATTTCGTTTTCCCTGTTTATCCTCCTCGAGAAATCGTAAAACAAAGTGAAAGTCAGAGGGAATGCTGTCCAGGTGATGTACAACACGGCACAACTATTAGTTTCGAACAATCTCGGATTTTCATGGTCCTGATTCATTCCTTTTTCCCTGTTTATCCTTCTCGAAAAATCGTAAAACAAAGTGGAAGTGGGAGAGAATGCTGTCCAGGTGATGCACAACACGGCACAACTATTAGTCTGGAACAATCTCGGATTTTCATGGTTCCAAATTATCTTATTCTCCCTGTTTATCCTTCTCAAAAAATCCTTAAACAGAGTGAAAGTGGAGGAGAATGCTGTCCAGGTGATGCACAACACGGCACAACTATTAGTCTTGAACAATTTCGGATTTTCATGGTGCCAAATCATCTCATTTTCCCTGTTTATCCTTCTCAAAAAATCCTAAAACAGAGTAAAAGTGAAAGGGAATGCTCTCCAGGTGATGCACAACACGGCACAACTATTAGTTTCGAACAATCTCGGATTTTCATGGTCCTAATTCATTTCGTTTTCCCTGTTTATCCTCCTCGAGAAATCGTAAAACAAAGTGAAAGTCAGAGGGAATGCTGTCCAGGTGATGCACGACACGGCACAACTATTAGTCTCGAACAATCTCGGATTTTCATGGTGCCAAATCATCTCATTTTCCCTGTTTATCCTCCTCAAAAAATCCTAAAACAAAGTGAAAGTAAAGGGGAATGCTCTCCAGGTGATGCACAACACGGCACAACTATTAGTTTTGAACAATCTCGGATTTTCATCGTCCTAATTTATTTCTTTTTCCCTGTTTATCCTGCTCGAAAAATCGTAAAACAAAGTGAAAGTGAGAGGAAATGCTCTCCAGGTGATGCACAACACGGCACAACTATTAGTTTCGAACAATCTCGGATTTTCATGGTCCTGATTCATTCCTTTTTCCCTGTTTATCCTTCTCGAAAAATCGTAAAACAAAGTGGAAGTGGGAGAGAATGCTGTCCAGGTGATGCACAACACGGCACAACTATTAGTCTTGAACAATCTCGGATTTTCATGGTTCCGAATTATATTATTTTCCCTGTTTATCCTTCTCGAAAAATCGTGAAACGAAGTGGAAGTGGGAGAGAATGCTGTCCAGGTGATGCACAACACGGCACAACTATTAGTTTAGAACAATCTCGGATTTTCATGGTCCTGATTGTTTTTTTTTTCCCTGTTTATCCTTCTCGGAAAATCGTAGAACAAAGTGAAAGTGGGAGAGAATGCTGTCCAGGTGATGCACAACACGGCACAACTATAAGTCTTGAACAATCTCGGATTTTCATGGTGCCAAATTATCTCATTTTCCCTGTTTATCCTTCTCAAAAAATCCTGAAACAAAGTGAAAGTGAGTGGGGATGCTCTCCAGGTGATGCACAACACGGCACAACTATTAGTCTTGAACAATCTCGGATTTTCATGGTTCCAAATTATCTCATTTTCCCTGTATTTCCTTTTAGAAAAATCGTGAAACGAAGTGAAAGTGAAAGAGAATGCTGTCCAGGTGATGCACAACACGGCACAACTATTAGTTCCGAACAATCTCGGATTTTCATCGTTTCAAATTATCTCATTTTCCCTGTTTGTCCTTCTCGAAAAATCCTCAAACAAAGTGAAAGTGGGAGGGAATGCTGTCCAGGTGATGCACAACACGGCACAACTATTAGTTTCGGACAATCTCGAATTCTCATGGTTCCAAATCATTCTTTTCTTCCTGTATCTTCTTCTAGGGAAATCGTAAAACAAAGTGAAAGTGAAAGAGAATGCTGTCCAGGTGCTGCACAACACGGCACAACTATTAGTTCCGAACAATCTCGGGTCTCCATGGTTCCAAATTATCTCATTTTCCCTGTTTATCCTTTTCGAAAAATCGTAAAAACGAAGTGAAAGTGAGAGGGAATGCTCTCCAGGTAATGCACAACACGGCACAACTATGAGTCTTGAACAATCTCGGATTTTCATGGTGCCAAATTATCTTATTTTCCCTGTTTATCCTTCTCGTAAAATCGTAAAACAGAGTGAAAGTGGGAGAAAATGCTGTCCAGGTGATGCACAACACGGCACAACTATTAGTCTTGAACAATCTCGGATTTTCATGGTTCCGAATTATCTCATTTTCCCTGTTGATCCTTCTCAAAAAATCCTGAAACAAAGTGAATGTGAGGGAGAATGCTCTCCAGGTGATGCACAACACGGCACAACTATTAGTTTCGAACAATTTCGGATTTTCATGGTCCTAATTTATTTCTTTTTCCCTGTTTATCCTCCTCGAAAAATCGTTAAACAAAGTGAAAGTGAGAGGGAATGCTCTTCAGGTGATGCACAACACGGCACAACTATAAGTTCCGAACAATCTCGAATTTTCATGGTTTCAAATTATCTCATTTTCCCTGTTTGTCCTTCTCGAAAAATCCTCGAACAAAGTAAAAGTGGAAGGAAATGCTCTTCAGGTATTGCACAACACGGCACAACTATTAGTCTTGAACAATTTCGGATTTTCATGGTTTCAAATTATTTCATTTTCCCAGTTTATCCTTCTCAGAAAATCCTCAAGCAAAGTGAGAGTGAAAAGGAATGCTCTCCAGGTGATGCACAACACAGCACAACTATTAGTTTCAAACAATCTCGGATTTTCATGGTCCCAAATTATTATATTTTCCCTGTTTATCCTTCTCGAAAAATCGTAAAACGAAGTGGAAGTGCGAAAGCATGCTGTACAGGTAATGCACAACACGGCACAACTATTACTCTCGAACGATCTCGGATTTTCATGGTCCCAATTCATTTCTTTTTCCCTGTTTATCCTCCTCAAAAAATCGTAAAACAAAGTAAAGTAAGAGGGAATGCTCTCCGAGTGATGCACAACACGGCACAACTATTAGTTTCGAACAATCTCGGATTTTGATGGTCCTGATTCATTCCTTTTTCCCTGTTTATCCTCCTCGAAGAATCGTAAAACAAAGTGAAAGTGGAAGAGAATGCTGTCCAGGTGGTGCACAACACGGCACAACTATTAGTCTCGAACAATCTCGGATTTTCATGGTGCCAAATTATCTCATTTTCCCTGTCTATCCTCCTCAAAAAATCCTAAAACAAAGTGAAGTAGGAGGGAATGCTCTCTAGGTGATGCACAACACGGCACAACTATTAGTCTTGCACAATCTCGGATTTTCATGGTTCCAAATCATCTCATTTTCCCTGTTTATTCTTCTCGAAAAATCGTGGAACAAAGTGAAAGTAGAAAAGAATGCTGTCCAGGTGATGCACACCACGGCACAACTATTAGTTTCGAACAATCTCGGATTTTCATGGTTCCGAATTATCTTATTTTCCCTGTTTATCCTTCTCAAAAAATCCTGAAACAAAGTGAAAGTGAGGGAGAATGCTCTTCAGGTGATGCACAACACGGCACAACTATAAGTTCCGAACAATCTCGGATTTTCATGGTCCTAATTTATTTCTTTTTCCCTGTTTATCCTTTTCGAAAAATCGTAAAACAAAGCGAAAGTGGGGGTAAATGCTGTCCAGGTGATGCACAACACGGCACAACTATTAGTCTTGAACAATCTCGGATTTTCATGGTTCCAAATCATCTTATTTTCCCTGTTTATCCTTCTCGAAAAATCGTAAAACAAAGCGAGAGTGGGAGAGAATGCTGTCCAGGTGATGCACAACACGGCACATCTATTAGTCTCGAACGATCTCGGATTTTCATGGTCCCAATTTATTTCTTTTTCCCTGTTTATCCTCCTCGAAAAATCGTAAAACAAAGTGAAGTAAGAGGGAATGCTCTCCGGGTGATGCACAACACGGCACAACTATTAGTTTCGAACAATCTCGGATTTTGATGGTCCTGATTCATTCCTTTTTCCCTGTTTATCCTCCTCGAAGAATCGTAAAACAAAGTGAAAGTAGGAGGGAATGCTCTCCAGGTGATGCACAACACGGCACAACTATCAGTCTTGAACAATCTCGGATTTTCATGGTTCCAAATCATGTTATTTTCCCTGTTTATTCTTCTCGAAAAATCGTGGAACAAAGTGAAAGTAGAAGAGAATGCTGTCCAGGTGATGCACACCACGGCACAACTATTAGTTTCGAACAATCTCGGATTTTCATGGTTCCGAATTATCTTATTTCCCCTGTTTATCCTTCTCAAAAAATCCTGAAACAAAGTGAAAGTGAGGGAGAATGCTCTTCAGGTGATGCACAACACGGCACAACTATAAGTTCCGAACAATCTCGGATTTTCATGGTCCTAATTTATTTCTTTTTCCCTGTTTATCCTTTCCGGAAAATCGTAAAACAAAGCGAAAGTGGGAGTAAATGCTGTCCAGGTGATGCACAACACGGCACAACTATTAGTCTTGAACAATCTCGGATTTTCATGGTTCCAAATCATCTTATTTTCCCTGTTTATCCTTCTCGAAAAATCGTAAAACAAAGCGAGAGTGGGAGAGAATGCTGTCCAGGTGATGCACAACACGGCACAACTATTAGTCTTGAACAATCTCGGATTTTCATGGTTCCAAATTATCTTATTTTCCCTGTTTATCCTTCTCGAAAAATCGTAAAAACAAAGTGAAAGTGAGAGGGAATGCTCTTCAGGTGATGCACAACACGGCACAACTATGAGTCTTGAACAATCTCGGATTTTCATGGTGCCAAATTATCTTATTTTTCCTGTTTATCCTTCTCGTGAAATCGTAAAACAAAGTGAAAGTAGGAGAAAATGCTGTCCAGGTGATGCACAACACGGCACAACTATTAGTCTTGAACAATCTCGGATTTTCATGGTTCCGAATTATCTCATTTTCCCTGTTTATCCTTCTCAAAAAATCCTGAAACAAAGTGAATGTGAGGGAGAATGCTCTCCAAGTGATGCACAACACGGCACAACTATTAGTTTCGAACAATCTCGGATTTTCATGGTCCTGATTTATTCCTTTTTCCCTGTTCATCCTTCTTGAAAAATCGTGAAACAAAGTGAAAGTGGGAGAGGATGCTCTCCAGGTGATGCACAACACGGCACAACCATTAGTTTCAACAATCTCGGATTTTCATGGTCCTGATTTATTTCTTTTTCCCTGTTTATCCTTTTCGAAAAATCGTAAAACAAAGTGAAAGTGGGAGGGAATGCTGTCCAGGTGATGCACAACACGGCACAACTATTAGTTCCGAATTATCTCGGATTTTCATGATTCCAAATTATCTCATTTTCCCTGTTTATCCTTCTCGAAAAATCGTAAAACAAAGTGGAAGTGGAAGGAAATGCTCTCCAGGTGATGCGGAACACGGCACAACTTTTAGTTTCGAACAATCTCGAATTTTCATGGTTCCGAATTATTTTATTTTTCCAGTATTTCCTTCTCGAAAAAACGTGAAACAGAGAAGAAGTAAGAAAGGATGCTCTCCAGGTGATTCACAACACGGCACAACTATTAGTTTCGATCAATCTCGGATTTTCATGGTTCCAAATTATCTTATTTTCCCTGTTTATCCTTCTCAAAAAATCCTGAAACAAAGTGAAAGTGAGAGGAAATGCTTTCCAGGTGATGCACAACACGGCACAACTATTAGTCTTGAACAATCTCGGATTTTTATGGTTCCAGATTATCTTATTTTCCCTGTTTATCTTTCTCAAAAAATTTTCAAACAAAGTGAAAGTGTGAAAAAATGCTGTCCAGGTGATGCACAACACGGCACAACTATTAGTTTGAAACAATCTCGGATTTTCATAATTGCAAATTAATTTATTTTCCCTGTGTTTCCTTCTGGGAAAATCGTGTAACTAAGTGGAAGTAGAAGAGAATGCTGTCCAGGTGATGCACAACACGGCACCACTATTAGTTCCGAACAATCTTGAATTTTCATGGTTTCAAATTATCTCATTTTCCCTGTTTGTCCTTCTCGAAAAATCCTCGAACAAAGTGAAAGTGGAAGGAAATGCTCTTCAGGTATTGCACAACACGGCACAACTATTAGTTTCGAACAATCTCGGATTTTGATGGTCCTGATTCATTCCTTTTTCCCTGTTTATCCTCCTCGAAGAATCGTAAAACAAAGTGAAAGTGGAAGAGAATGCTGTCCAGGTGGTGCACAACACGGCACAACTATTAGTTTCGAACAATCTCGGATTTTCATGGTTCCGAATTATCTTATTTTCACTGTTTATCCTTCTCAATAAATCCTGAAACAAAGTGAAAGTGAGGGAGAATGCTCTCCAGGTGATGCACAACACGGCACAACTATAAGTTCCGAACAATCTCGGGTTTTCATGGTTCCAAATTATCTCATTTTCCCTGTTTATCCTTCTCGGAAAATCGTAAAAACGAAGTGAAAGTGAGAGGGAATGCTCTCCAGGTAATGCACAACACGGCACAACTATGAGTCTTAAACAATCTCGGATTTTCATGGTGCCAAATTATCTTATTTTCCCTGTTTATCCTTCTCGTAAAATCGTAAAACAGAGTGAAAGTAGGAGAAAATGCTGTCCAGGTGATGCACAACACGGCACAACTATTAGTCTTGAACAATCTCGGATTTTCATGGTTCCGAATTATCTCATTTTCCCTGTTTATCCTTCTCAAAAAATCCTGAAACAAAGTGAATGTGAGGGAGAATGCTCTCCAGGTGATGCACAACACGGCACAACTATTAGTTTCGAACAATTTCGGATTTTCATGGTCCTAATTTATTCCTTTTCCCCTGTTTATCCTCCTCGAAAAATCGTTAAACAAAGTGAAAGTGAGAGGGAATGCTCTTCAGGTGATGCACAACACGGCACAACTATTAGTTTCGAACAATCTCGGATTTTCATGGTCCTGATTCATTCCTTCTTCCCTGTTCATCCTTCTTGAAAAATCGTGAAACAAAGTGAAAGTGAGAGGGAATGCTCTCCAGGTAATGCACAACACGGCACAACTATGAGTCTTGAACAATCTCGGATTTTCATGGTGCCAAATTATCTTATTTTCCCTGTTTATCCTTCTCGTAAAATCGTAAAACAGAGTGAAAGTAGGAGAAAATGCTGTCCAGGTGATGCACAACACGGCACAACTATTAGTCTTGAACAATCTCGGATTTCCATGGTGCCAAATCATCTCATTTTCCCTGTTTATCCTCCCCAAAAAATCCTTAAACAAAGTGAAAGTGAGAGGGAATGCTCTCCAGGTAATGCACAACACGGCACAACCATTAGTCTTGAACAATCTCGGATTTTCATGGTGCCAAATTATCTCATTTTCCCTGTTTATCCTTCTCAAAAAATCCTGAAACAAAGTGAAAGTGAGTGGGGATGCTCTCCAGGTGATGCACAACACGGCACAACTATTAGTCTTGAACAATCTCGGATTTAAATGGTCCCAAATTATCTTATTTTCCCTGTTTATCCTTCTCGAAAAATCGTAAAACAAAGTGAAACTGGGGAAAGAATGCTGTCCAGGTGATGCACAACACGGCACAACTATTAGTTTCGAACAATCTCGGATTTTCATGGTCTTGATTTATTTCTTTCTCCCCGTTTATCCTTCTCGAAAAATCGAAAAACAAAGTGAAAGTGGGAAAGAATGCTGTCCAGGTGATGCACAACACGGCACAACTATAAGTTCCGAAAAATCTCGGATTTTCATGGTTCCAAATTATTTTTTTCTCCCCGTATCTTATTCTAGGAAAATCGTAAAACAAAGTAAAAATAAGAGAGAATGCTTTTCAGGTGATGCACAACACGGCACGACTATTAGTCTTGAACAATCTCAGATCTTCATGGTCCCAAATTTTTTTATTTTCCCTGTAATTCCTTCTCGAAAGAACGTAAAACGGAGTAGAAGTGAAGAAGCATGCTGTCTAGGTGATGCACAACACGGCACAACTATTAGTCTTGGACAATCTCGGATTTTCCTGGTTCCAAATTATCTTATTTTCCGTGATTATCCTTCTCGAAAAATCGTAAAACAAAGTGAAAGTGGCAGAGAATGCTCTCCAGGTGATGCACAACACGGCACAACCATTAGTTTCAACAATCTCGGATTTTCATGGTCCTGATTTATTCCTTTTTCCCTGTTTATCCTTCTCGAACAATCGTAGAACAAAGTGAAAGTGAAAGAGAATGCTGTCCAGGTGATGCACAACACGGCGCAACTATTAGTCTTGAACAATCTCGGATTTCCATGGTTCCGGATCATATTATTTTCCCTGTTTATCCTTCTCGAAAAATCGTGAAACGAAGTGGAAGTGGGAGAGAATGCTGTCCAGGTGATGCACAACACGGCACAACTATTAGTCTTATACAATCTCGGATTTTCATGGTGCCAAATTATCTCATTTTCCCTGTTTATCCTTCTCAAAAAGTCCTGAAACAAAGTGGAAGTAAGAGGGAATGCTCTCCAGGTGATGCCCAACACGGCACAACTATTAGTTCCGAACAATCTCGGATTTTCATGGTTCCAAATGATTTTATTTTCCCAGTATTTCCTCCTCGAAAAAACGTGAAACGGAGTAAAAGTATTAAAGAATGCTCTCCAGGTGATGCACAACACGGCACAACCGTTGCTTTCGAACAATCTCGCATTTTCATGGTCATCAATTATTTCATTTTCCCTGTCTGTCCTTCTCGGAAAATCGTAAAACAAAGTGAAAGCAGGAAGGAATGCTACTCGGGTGAAGTACAACACTGCAAAACCATTAGTTTCAACAATCTCGGATTTCCATGGTTCCAAATGATCTTATTTTTCCTGTTTATCCTTCTCGAAAAATCCTCACACAAAGTGAAAGTGGGAGAAAATGCTGTCCAGGTGATGCACAACACAGCACAACTATTAGTCTTGAACAATCTCGGATTTTCATAATTCCAAATTATCTTATTTTCCCTGTTTATCCTTCTCGAAAGATCGTAAAACAAAGTGAAAGTGGGAGAGAATGCTGTTTAGGTGATGCACAACACAGCAAAACTATTAGTCTTGAACAATCTCGGATTTTCATAATTCCAAATTATCTTATTTTCCCTGTTTATCCTTCTCGAAAAATCGTAAAACAAAGTGAAAGTAGGAAAGAATGCTGTCCAGGTGATGCACAACACGGCACAACTATTAGTTTCGAACAATCTCGAATTTTCATGGTTCCAAATCATTCTTTTCTCCCTGTATCTTCTTCTAGGAAAATCGTAAAACAAAGTGAAAGTGTAAAAGAATGCTGTCCAGGTGATGCACAACACGGCACAACTATTAGTTTCGAACAATCTCGGATTTTCATGGTTGCAAATTAATTTCTTTTTCCCTGTTTTTCCTCCTCGAAAAATCGCAAAACAAAGTGGAAGTGAGAGAAATGCTCTCCAGGTGATGCACAACACGGCACAACTATAAGTTCCGAACGATCTCGGATTTTCATGGTCCCAATTTATTCCTTTTTCCCTGTGTATCCTTTTCGAGAAATCGTAAAACAAAGCGAAAGTGGGAGTGAATGCTGTCCAGGTGATGCACAACACGGCACAACTATTAGTCTTGAACAATCTCGGATTTTCATGGTTCCAAATTATCTCATTTTCCCTGTATTTCCTTCTAGAAAAATCGTGAAACGAAGTGAAAGTGAAAGAGAATGCTGTCCAGGTGATGCACAACACGGCACAACTATTAGTTCCGAACAATCTCGGGTTTTCATGGTTCCAAATTATCTCATTTTCCCTGTTTGTCCTTCTCGAAAAATCCTCAAACAAAGTGAAAGTGGGAGGGAATGCTGTCCAGGTGATGCACAACACGGCACAACTATTAGTTTCGGACAATCTCGAATTCTCATGGTTCCAAATCATTCTTTTCTTCCTGTATCTTCTTCTAGGGAAATCGTAAAACAAAGTGAAAGTGAAAGAGAATGCTGTCCAGGTGATGCACAACACGGCACAACTATTAGTTCCGAACAATCTCGGGTTTTCATGGTTCCAAATTATCTCATTTTTTCTGTTTATCCTTTTCGAAGAATTCTCAAACAAAGTGAAAGTGGGAGGGAATGCTGTCCAGGTGATGCACAACACGGCACAACTATTAGTTCCGAATTATCTCGGATTTTCATGATTCCAAATTATCTCATTTTCCCTGTTTATCCTTCTCGAAAAATCGTAAAACAAAGTGGAAGTGAAAGGGAATGCTCTCCAGGTGATGCACAACACGGCACAACTATTCGTTTCGAACAATCTCGGATTTTCATGGTTCCAAATCATTCTTTTCTCCCTGTATTTCCTTCTCAAAAAAAACGTGAAACGGAGTGGAAGCAAAAGAGAATGCTGTCCAGGTGATGCACAACACGGCACAACCGTTAGTTTCGAACAATCTCGCATTTTCATGGTTCCAAATGATTTTATTTTTCCTGTTTTTCCTCCTCGAAAAATCGCAAAACAAAGTGGAAGTGAGAGAAAATGCTCTCCAGGTGATGCACAACACGGCATAACTATAAGTTCCGAACAATCTCGGATTTTCATGGTCCCAATTTATTCCTTTTTCCCTGTTTATCCTTTTCGAGAAATCGTAAAACAAAGCGAAAGTGGGAGTGAATGCTGTCCAGGTGATGCACAACACGGCACAACTATTAGTCTTGAACAATCTCGGATTTTCATGGTTCCAAATTATCTCATTTTCCCTGTATTTCCTTTTTGAAAAATCGTGAAACGAAGTGAAAGTGAAAGTGAATGCTGTCCAGGTGATGCACAACACGGCACAACTATTAGTTCCGAACAATCTCGGATTTTCATGGTTTCAAATTATCTCATTTTCCCTGTTTGTCCTTCTCGAAAAATCCTCAAACAAAGTGAAAGTGGGAGGGAATGCTGTCCAGGTGATGCACAACACGGCACAACTATTAGTTTCGGACAATCTCGAATTCTCATGGTTCCAAATCATTCTTTTCTTCCTGTATCTTCTTCTAGGGAAATCGTAAAACAAAGTGAAAGTGAAAGAGAATGCTGTCCAGGTGATGCACAACACGGCACAACTATTAGTTCCGAACAATCTCGGGTTTTCATGGTTCCAAATTATCTCATTTTTCCTGTTTATCCTTCTCGAAAAATCGTGAAACGAAGTGAAAGTGAAAGAGAATGCTGTCCAGGTGATGCACAACACGGCACAACTATTAGTTCCGAACAATCTCGGATTTTCATGGTTTCAAATTATCTCATTTTCCCTGTTTGTCCTTCTCGAAAAATCCTCAAACAAAGTGAAAGTGGGCGGAAATGCTGTCCAGGTGATGCACAACACGGCACAACTATTAGTTTCGGACAATCTCGAATTCTCATGGTTCCAAATCATTCTTTTCTTCCTGTATCTTCTTCTAGGGAAATCGTAAAACAAAGTGAAAGTGAAAGAGAATGCTGTCCAGGTGATGCACAACACGGCACAACTATTAGTTCCGAACAATCTCGGGTTTTCATGGTTCCAAATTATCTCATTTTCCCTGTTTATCCTTTTCGAAGAATTCTCAAACAAAGTGAAAGTGGGAGGGAATGCTGTCCAGGTGATGCACAACACGGCACAACTATTAGTTCCGAATTATCTCGGATTTTCATGATTCCAAATTATCTCATTTTCCCTGTTTATCCTTCTCGAAAAATCGTAAAACAGAGTGGAAGTGGAAGGGAATGCTCTCCAGGTGATGCACAACACGGCACAACTATTCGTTTCGAACAATCTCGGATTTTCATGGTCCTAATCTATTTCTTCTTCCCTTTTCATCCTCCTCGAAAAATCGTAGAACAAAGTGAAAGTGAGAGGAAATGCTCTCCAGGTGATGCACAACACGGCACAACTTTTAGTTTCGAACAATCTCGAATTTTCATGGTTCCGAATTATTTTATTTTCCCTGTTTATCCTTCTCAAAAAATCCTGAAACGAAGTGAAAGTGAGAGGAAACCCTTTCCAGGTGATGCACAACACGGCACAACTATTAGTCTTGAACAATCTCGGATTTTCATGGTTCCAGATTATCTTATTTTCCCTGTTTATCTTTCTCAAAAAATTCTCAAACAAAGTGAAAGTGTGAAAGAATGCTGTCCAGGTGATGCACAACACGGCACAACCATTAGTCTTGAACAATCTCGGATTTTCATGGTGCCAAATTATCTCATTTTCCCTGTTTATCCTCCTCAAAAAATCCTAAAACAAAGTGAAAGTAGGGGGGAATGCTCTCCAGGTGATGCACAACACGGCACAACTATAAGTCTTGAACAATCTCGGATTTTCATCGTCCTAATTTATTTCTTTTTCCCTGTTTATCCTGCTCGAAAAATCGTGAAACAAAGTGAAAGTGGGAGAGAATGCTCTCCAGGTGATGCACAACACGGCACAACCATTAGTTTCAACAATCTCGGATTTTCATGGTTTTGATTTATTCCTTTTTCCCTGTTTATCCTTCTCGAAAAATCGTAGAACAAAGTGAAAGTGAGAGGAAATGCTCTCCAGGTGATGCACAACACGGCACAACTTTTAGTTTCGAACAATCTCGAATTTTCATGGTTCCGAATTATTTTATTTTCCCTGTTTATCCTTCTCAAAAAATCCTGAAACGAAGTGAAAGTGAGAGGAAACCCTTTCCAGGTGATGCACAACACGGCACAACTATTAGTCTTGAACAATCTCGGATTTTCATGGTTCCAGATTATCTTATTTTCCCTGTTTATCTTTCTCAAAAAATTCTCAAACAAAGTGAAAGTGTGAAAGAATGCTGTCCAGGTGATGCACAACACGGCACAACCATTAGTCTTGAACAATCTCGGATTTCCATGGTGCCAAATTATCTCATTTTCCCTGTTTATCCTCCTCAAAAAATCCTAAAACAAAGTGAAAGTAGGGGAGAATGCTCTCCAGGTGATGCACAACACGGCACAACTATTAGTCTTGAACAATCTCGGATTTTCATCGTCCTAATTTATTTCTTTTTCCCTGTTTATCCTTCTCGAAAAATCGTAAAACAGAGTGAAAGTGAGAGAGAATGCTGTCCAGGTGATGCACAACACGGCGCAACTATTAGTCTTGAACAATCTCGGATTTTCATGGTTCCGAATTATATTATTTTCCCTGTTTATCCTCCTCGAAAAATCGTGAAACGAAGTGGAAGTGGGAGAGAATGCTGTCCAGGTGATGCACAACACGGCACAACTATTAGTCTTATACAATCTCGGATTTTCATGGTGCCAAATTATCTCATTTTCCCTGTTTATCCTTTTCAAAAAGTCCTGAAACAAAGTGAAAGTAAGAGGGAATGCTCTCCAGGTGATGCACAACACGGCACAACTATTAGTTGAGAACAATCTCGGATTTTCATGGTCCTGATTGTTTTTTTTTTCCCTTCTTATCCTCCTCGGAAAATCGTAGAACAAAGTGAAAGTGGGAGAGAATGCTGTCCAGGTGATGCAGAACACGGCACAACTATTAGTCTTGAACAATCTCGGATTTCCATGGTTCCAAATTATCTTATTCTCCCTGTTTATCCTTCTCAAAAAATCCTGAAACAAAGTAAAAGTGAAAGGAAATGCTCTCCAGGTGATGCACAACACGGCACAACTATTAGTTTCGAACAATCTCGGATTTTCATGGTCCTAATTCATTTCGTTTTCCCTGTTTATCCTCCTCGAGAAATCGTAAAACAAAGTGAAAGTCAGAGGGAATGCTGTCCAGGTGATGCACGACACGGCACAACTATTAGTCTCGAACAATCTCGGATTTTCATGGTGCCAAATTATCTCATTTTCCCTGTTTATCCTCCTCAAAAAATCCTAAAACAAAGTGAAAGTAAGTGGGAATGCTCTCCAGGTGATGCACAACACGGCACAACTATTAGTCTTGAACAATCTCGGATTTTCATCGTCCTAATTTATTTCTTTTTCCCTGTTTATCCTGCTCGAAAAATCGTAAAACAAAGTGAAAGTGAGAGGAAATGCTCTCCAGGTGATGCACAACACGGCACAACTATTAGTTTCGAACAATCTCGGATTTTCATGGTCCTGATTCATTCCTTTTTCCCTGTCTATCCTTCTCGAAAAATCGTAAAACAAAGTGGAAGTGGGAGAGAATGCTGTCCAGGTGATGCACAACACGGCACAACTATTAGTCTTGAACAATCTCGGATTTTCATGGTTTCAAATTATCTTATTCTCCCTGTTTATCCTTCTCAAAAAATCCCTCAACAAAGTGAAAGTGAAGGATAATGCTGTCCAGGTGATGCACAACACGGCACAACTATTAGTCTTGAACAATCTCGGATTTTCATGGTGCCGAATCATCTCATTTTCCCTGTTTATCCTTCCCAAAAAATCCTTAAACAAATTGAAAGTGAAAGGGAATGCTCTCCAGGTAATGCACAACACGGCACAACCATTAGTCTTGAACAATCTCGGATTTTCATGGTGCCAAATTATCTCATTTTCCCTGTTTATCCTTCTCAAAAAATCCTGAAACAAAGTGAAAGTGAGTGGGGATGCTCTCCAGGTGATGCACAACACGGCACAACTATTAGTCTTGAACAATCTCGGATTTTAATGGTCCCAAATTATCTTATTTTCCCTGTTTATCCTTCTCGAAAAATCGTAAAACAAAGTGAAACTGGGGAAAGAATGCTGTCCAGGTGATGCACAACACGGCACAACTATTAGTTTCGAACAATCTCGGATTTTCATGGTCTTGATTTATTTCTTTTTCCCCGTTTATCCTTCTCGAAAAATCGAAAAACAAAGTGAAAGTGGGAAAGAATGCTGTCCAGGTGATGCACAACACGGCACAACTATTAGTTTCGAACAATCTCGGATTTTCATGGTCTTGATTTATTTCTTTTTCCCCGTTTATCCTTCTCGAAAAATCGAAAAACAAAGTGAAAGTGGGAAAGAATGCTGTCCAGGTGATGCACAACACGGCACATCTATTAGTTCCGAACAATCTCGGGTTTTCATGGTTCCAAATTATCTCATTTTCCCTGTTTGTCCTTCTCGAAAAATCCTCAAACAAAGTGAAAGTGGGAGGGAATGCTGTCCAGGTGATGCACAACACGGCACAACTATTAGTTTCGGACAATCTCGAATTCTCATGGTTCCAAATCATTCTTTTCTTCCTGTATCTTCTTCCAGGGAAATCGTAAAACAAAGTGAAAGTGAAAGAGAATGCTGTCCAGGTGATGCACAACACGGCACAACTATTAGTTCCGAACAATCTCGGGTTTTCATGGTTCCAAATTATCTCATTTTTCCTGTTTATCCTTTTCGAAGAATCCTCAAACAAAGTGAAAGTGGGAGGGAATGCTGTCCAGGTGATGCACAACACGGCACAACTATTAGTTCCGAATTATCTCGGATTTTCATGATTCCAAATTATCTCATTTTCCCTGTTTATCCTTCTCGAAAAATCGTAAAACATAGTGGAAGTGAAAGGGAATGCTCTCCAGGTGATGCACAACACGGCACAACTATTCGTTTCGAACAATCTCGGATTTTCATGGTTCCAAATCATTCTTTTCTCCCTGTATTTCCTTCTCAAAAAAAACGTGAAACGGAGTAGAAGCAAAAGAGAATGCTGTCCAGGTGATGCACAACACGGCACAACCGTTAGTTTCGAACAATCTCGCATTTTCATGGTTCCAAATGATTTTATTTTTCCTGTTTTTCCTCCTCGAAAAATCGCAAAACAAAGTGGAAGTGAGAGAAAATGCTCTCCAGGTGATGCACAACACGGCACAACTATAAGTTCCGAACAATCTCGGATTTTCATGGTTCTGATTTATTCCTTTTTCCCTGTTTATCCTTCTCGAAAAATCGTAAAACAGAGTGAAAGTGAGAGAGAATGCTGTCCAGGTGATGCACAACACGGCGCAACTATCAGTCTTGAACAATCTCGGATTTTCATGGTTCCGAATTATATTATTTTTCCTGTTTATCCTTCTCGAGAAATCGTAAAACAAAGCGAAAGTGGGAGTGAATGCTGTCCAGGTGATGCACAACACGGCACAACTATTAGTCTTGAACAATCTCGGATTTTCATGGTTCCAAATTATCTCATTTTCCCTGTATTTCCTTCTAGAAAAATCGTGAAACGAAGTGAAAGTGAAAGAGAATGCTGTCCAGGTGATGCACAACACGGCACAACTATTAGTTCCGAACAATTTCGGATTTTCATGGTTTCAAATTATCTCATTTTCCCTGTTTGTCCTTCTCGAAAAATCCTCAAACAAAGTGAAAGTGGGAGGGAATGCTGTCCAGGTGATGCACAACACGGCACAACTATTAGTTTCGGACAATCTCGAATTCTCATGGTTCCAAATCATTCTTTTCTTCCTGTATCTTCTTCTAGGGAAATCGTAAAACAAAGTGAAAGTGAAAGAGAATGCTGTCCAGGTGATGCACAACACGGCACAACTATTAGTTCCGAACAATCTCGGGTTTTCATGGTTCCAAATGATCTCATTTTCCCTGTTTGTCCTTCTCGAAAAATCCTCAAACAAAGTGAAAGTGGGCGGGAATGCTGTCCAGGTGATGCACAACACGGCACAACTATTAGTTCCGAACAATCTCGGATTTTCATGGTTTCAAATTATCTCATTTTCCCTGTTTGTCCTTCTCGAAAAATCCTCAAACAAAGTGAAAGTGGGAGGGAATGCTGTCCAGGTGATGCACAACACGGCACAACTATTAGTTTCGGACAATCTCGAATTTTCATGGTTCCAAATCATTCTTTTCTTCCTGTATCTTCTTCTAGGGAAATCGTAAAACAAAGTGAAAGTGGAAGAGAATGCTGTCCAGGTGATGCACAACACGGCACAACTATTAGTTCCGAACAATCTCGGGTTTTCATGGTTCCAAATTATCTCATTTTTCCTGTTTATCCTTCTCGAAAAATCGTGAAACGAAGTGAAAGTGAAAGAGAATGCTGTCCAGGTGATGCACAACACGGCACAACTATTAGTTCCGAACAATCTCGGATTTTCATGGTTTCAAATTATCTCATTTTCCCTGTTTGTCCTTCTCGAAAAATCCTCAAACAAAGTGAAAGTGGGCGGGAATGCTGTCCAGGTGATGCACAACACGGCACAACTATTAGTTTCGGACAATCTCGAATTCTCATGGTTCCAAATCATTCTTTTCTTCCTGTATCTTCTTCTAGGGAAATCGTAAAACAAAGTGAAAGTGAAAGAGAATGCTGTCCAGGTGATGCACAACACGGCACAACTATTAGTTCCGAACAATCTCGGGTTTTCATGGTTCCAAATTATCTCATTTTCCCTGTTTATCCTTTTCGAAGAATTCTCAAACAAAGTGAAAGTGGGAGGGAATGCTGTCCAGGTGATGCACAACACGGCACAACTATTAGTTCCGAATTATCTCGGATTTTCATGATTCCAAATTATCTCATTTTCCCTGTTTATCCTTCTCGAAAAATCGTAAAACAGAGTGGAAGTGGAAGGGAATGCTCTCCAGGTGATGCACAACACGGCACAACTATTCGTTTCGAACAATCTCGGATTTTCATGGTCCTAATCTATTTCTTCTTCCCTTTTCATCCTCCTCGAAAAATCGTAGAACAAAGTGAAAGTGAGAGGAAATGCTCTCCAGGTGATGCACAACACGGCACAACTTTTAGTTTCGAACAATCTCGAATTTTCATGGTTCCGAATTATTTTATTTTCCCTGTTTATCCTTCTCAAAAAATCCTGAAACAAAGTGAAAGTGAGAGGAAATGCTTTCCAGGTGATGCACAACACGGCACAACTATTAGTCTTGAACAATCTCGGATTTTCATGGTTCCAGATTATCTTATTTTCCCTGTTTATCTTTCTCAAAAAATTCTCAAACAAAGTGAAAGTGTGAAAGAATGCTGTCCAGGTGATGCACAACACGGCACAACCATTAGTCTTGAACAATCTCGGATTTTCATGGTGCCAAATTATCTTATTTTCCCTGTTTATCCTTCTCGTAGAATCGTAAAACAGAGTGAAAGTAGGAGAAAATGCTGTCCAGGTGATGCACAACACGGCACAACTATTAGTCTTGAACAATCTCGGATTTCCATGGTGCCAAATCATCTCATTTTCCCTGTTTATCCTCCTCAAAAAATCCTAAAACAAAGTGAAAGTAGGGGGGAATGCTCTCCAGGTGATGCACAACACGGCACAACTATAAGTCTTGAACAATCTCGGATTTTCATCGTCCTAATTTATTTCTTTTTCCCTGTTTATCCTGCTCGAAAAATCGTGAAACAAAGTGAAAGTGGGAGAGAATGCTCTCCAGGTGATGCACAACACGGCACAACCATTAGTTTCAACAATCTCGGATTTTCATGGTTCTGATTTATTCCTTTTTCCCTGTTTATCCTTCTCGAAAAATCGTAAAACAAAGTGAAAGTGAGAGAGAATGCTGTCCAGGTGATGCACAACACGGCGCAACTATTAGTCTTGAACAATCTCGGATTTTCATGGTTCCGAATTATATTATTTTCCCTGTTTATCCTCCTCGAAAAATCGTGAAACGAAGTGGAAGTGGGAGAGAATGCTGTCCAGGTGATGCACAACACGGCACAACTATTAGTCTTATACAATCTCGAATTTTCATGGTGCCAAATTATCTCATTTTCCCTGTTTATCCTTTTCAAAAAGTCCTGAAACAAAGTGAAAGTAAGAGGGAATGCTCTCCAGGTGATGCACAACACGGCACAACTATTAGTTTAGAACAATCTCGGATTTTCATGGTCCTGATTGTTTTTTTTTTCCCTTCTTATCCTTCTCGGAAAATCGTAGAACAAAGTGAAAGTGTAAAAGAATGCTGTCCAGGTGATGCACAACACGGCACAACTATTAGTTTTGAACAATCTCGGATTTTCATGGTTGCAAATTAATTTCTTTTTCCCTGTTTTTCCTCCTCGAAAAATCGCAAAACAAAGTGGAAGTGAGAGAAAATGCTCTCCAGGTGATGCACAACACGGCACAATTATTAGTTTCGAACAATCTCGGATTTTGATGGTCCTGATTCATTCCTTTTTCCCTGTTTATCCTCCTCGAAGAATCGTAAAACAAAGTGAAAGTGGAAGAGAATGCTGTCCAGGTGGTGCACAACACGGCACAACTATTAGTTTCGAACAATCTCGGATTTTCATGGTTCCGAATTATCTTATTTTCACTGTTTATCCTTCTCAAAAAATCCTGAAACAAAGTGAAAGTGAGGGAGAATGCTCTCCAGGTGATGCACAACACGGCACAACTATAAGTTCCGAACAATCTCGGGTTTTCATGGTTCCAAATTATCTCATTTTCCCTGTTTATCCTTCTCGGAAAATCGTAAAAACGAAGTGAAAGTGAGAGGGAATGCTCTCCAGGTAATGCACAACACGGCACAACTATGAGTCTTGAACAATCTCGGATTTTCATGGTGCCAAATTATCTTATTTTCCCTGTTTATCCTTCTCGTAAAATCGTAAAACAGAGTGAAAGTAGGAGAAAATGCTGTCCAGGTGATGCACAACACGGCACAACTATTAGTCTTGAACAATCTCGGATTTTCATGGTTCCGAATTATCTCATTTTCCCTGTTTATCCTTCTCAAAAAATCCTGAAACAAAGTGAATGTGAGGGAGAATGCTCTCCAGGTGATGCACAACACGGCACAACTATTAGTTTCGAACAATTTCGGATTTTCATGGTCCTAATTCATTTCTTTTCCCCTGTTTATCCTCCTCGAAAAATCGTTAAACAAAGTGAAAGTGAGAGGGAATGCTCTTCAGGTGATGCACAACACGGCACAACTATTAGTTTCGAACAATCTCGGATTTTCATGGTCCTGATTCATTCCTTCTTCCCTGTTCATCCTTCTTGAGAAATCGTGAAACAAAGTGGAAGTGGGAGAGAATGCTGTCCAGGTGATGCACAACACGGCACAACTATTAGTTTCGGACAATCTCGAATCCTCATGGTTCCAAATCATTCTTTTCTTCCTGTATCTTCTTCTAGGGAAATCGTAAAACGAAGTGAAAGTGAAAGAGAATGCTGTCCAGGTGATGCACAACACGGCACAACTATTAGTTCCGAACAATCTCGGGTTTTCATGGTTCCAAATTATCTCATTTTCCCTGTTTATCCTTCTCGGAAAATCGTAAAAACGAAGTGAAAGTGAGAGGGAATGCTCTCCAGGTGATGCACAACACGGCACAACTATGAGTCTTGAACAATCTCGGATTTTCATGGTGCCAAATTATCTTATTTTCCCTGTTTATCCTTCTCGTAAAATCGTAAAACAGAGTGAAAGTAGGAGAAAATGCTGTCCAGGTGATGCACAACACGGCACAACTATTAGTCTTGAACAATCTCGGATTTTCATGGTTCCGAATTATCTCATTTTCCCTGTTTATCCTTCTCAAAAAATCCTGAAACAAAGTGAATGTGAGGGAGAATGCTCTCCAGGTGATGCACAACACGGCACAACTATTAGTTTCGAACAATTTCGGATTTTCATGGTCCTAATTTATTTCTTTTCCCCTGTTTATCCTCCTCGAAGAATCGTTAAACAAAGTGAAAGTGAGAGGGAATGCTCTTCAGGTGATGCACAACACGGCACAACTATTAGTTTCGAACAATCTCGGATTTTCATGGTCCTGATTCATTCCTTCTTCCCTGTTCATCCTTCTTGAAAAATCGTGAAACAAAGTGAAAGTGGGAGAGAATGCTCTCCAGGTGATGCACAACACGGCACAACCATTAGTTTCGAACAATCTCGGATTTTCATGGTTCCAAATTATCTTATTCTCCCTGTTTATCCTTTTCAAAAAATCCTTAAACAGTGTGAAAGTGAAGGAGAATGCTGTCCAGGTGATGCACAACACGGCACAACTATTAGTCTTGAACAATCTCGGATTTCCATGGTGCCAAATCATCTCATTTTCCCTGTTTATCCTTCCCAAAAAATCCTAAAACAAAGTGAAAGTGAGAGGGAATGCTCTCCAGGTAATGCACAACACGGCACACTCATTAGTCTTGAACAATCTCGGATTTTCATGGTGCCAAATTATCTCATTTTCCCTGTTTATCCTTCTCAAAAAATCCTGAAACAAAGTAAAAGTGAGTGGAAATGCTCTCCAGGTGATGCACAACACGGCACAACTATTAGTCTTGAACAATCTCGGATTTTAATGGTCCCAAATTATCTTATTTTCCCTGTTTATCCTTCTCGAAAAATCGTAAAACAAAGTGAAACTGGGGAAAGAATGCTGTCCAGGTGATGCACAACACGGCACAACTATTAGTTTCGAACAATCTCGGATTTTCATGGTCTTGATTTATTTCTTTCTCCCCGTTTATCCTTCTCGAAAAATCGAAAAACAAAGTGAAAGTGGGAAAGAATGCTGTCCAGGTGATGCACAACACGGCACAACTATTACTTTCGGACAATCTCGAATTCTCATGATTCCAAATCATTCTTTTCTTCCTGTATCTTCTTCTAGGGAAATCGTAAAACAAAGTGAAAGTGAAAGAGAATGCTGTCCAGGTGATGCACAACACGACACAACTATTAGTTCCGAACAATCTCGGGTTTTCATGGTTCCAAATTATCTCATTTTCCCTGTTTATCCTTCTCGAAAAATCGTGAAAACGAAGTGAAAGTGAGAGGGAATGCTCTTCAGGTAATGCACAACACGGCACAACTATGAGTCTTGAACAATCTCGGATTTTCATGGTGCCAAATTATCTTATTTTCCCTGTTTATCCTTCTCGTAGAATCGTAAAACAGAGTGAAAGTAGGAGAAAATGCTGTCCAGGTGATGCACAACACGGCACAACTATTAGTCTTGAACAATCTCGGATTTCCATGGTGCCAAATCATCTCATTTTCCCTGTTTATCCTCCCCAAAAAATCCTTAAACAAAGTGAAAGTGAGAGGGAATGCTCTCCAGGTGATGCACAACACGGCACAACTATTAGTCTTGAACAATCTCGGATTTTAATGGTCCCAAATTATCTTATTTTCCCTGTTTATCCTTCTCGAAAAATCGTAAAACAAAGTGAAACTGGGAAAAGAATGCTGTCCAGGTGATGCACAACACGGCACAACTATTAGTTTCGAACAATCTCGGATTTTCATGGTCTTGATTTATTTCTTTCTCCCCGTTTATCCTTCTCGAAAAATCGAAAAACAAAGTGAAAGTGGGAAAGAATGCTGTCCAGGTGATGCACAACACGGCACAACTATAAGTTCCGAAAAATCTCGGATTTTCATGGTTCTAAATTATTTTTTTCTCCCCGTATCTTATTCTAGGGAAATCGTAAAACAAAGTAAAAATAAGAGAGAATGCTTTTCAGGTGATGCACAACACGGCACGACTATTAGTCTTGAACAATCTCAGATCTTCATGGTCCCAAATTTTTTTATTTTCCCTGTAATTCCTTCTCGAAAAAACGTAAAACGGAGTAGAAGTGAAGAAGCATGCTGTCTAGGTGATGCACAACACGGCACAACTATTAGTCTTGGACAATCTCGGATTTTCCTGGTTCCAAATTATCTTATTTTCCGTGATTATCCTTCTCGAAAAATCGTAAAACAAAGTGAAAGTGGCAGAGAATGCTCTCCAGGTGATGCACAACACGGCACAACCATTAGTTTCAACAATCTCGGATTTTCATGGTCCTGATTTATTCCTTTTTCCCTGTTTATCCTTCTCGAAAAATCGTAGAACAAAGTGAAAGTGAAAGAGAATGCTGTCCAGGTGATGCACAACACGGCGCAACTATTAGTCTTGAACAATCTCGGATTTCCATGGTTCCGGATCATATTATTTTCCCTGTTTATCCTTCTCGAAAAATCGTGAAACGAAGTGGAAGTGGGAGAGAATGCTGTCCAGGTGATGCACAACACGGCACAACTATTAGTCTTATACGATCTCGGATTTTCATGGTGCCAAATTATCTCATTTTCCCTGTTTATCCTTCTCAAAAAGTCCTGAAACAAAGTGGAAGTAAGAGGGAATGCTCTCCAGGTGATGCCCAACACGGCACAACTATTAGTTCCGAACAATCTCGGATTTTCATGGTTCCAAATGATTTTATTTTCCCAGTATTTCCTCCTCGAAAAAACGTGAAACGGAGTAAAAGTATTAAAGAATGCTCTCCAGGTGATGCACAACACGGCACAACCGTTGCTTTCGAACAATCTCGCATTTTCATGGTCATCAATTATTTCATTTTCCCTGTCTGTCCTTCTCGGAAAATCGTAAAACAAAGTGAAAGCAGGAAGGAATGCTACTCGGGTGAAGTACAACACTGCAAAACCATTAGTTTCAACAATCTCGGATTTCCATGGTTCCAAATTATCTTATTTTTCCTGTTTATCCTTCTCGAAAAATCCTCACACAAAGTGAAAGTGGAAGAAAATGCTGTCCAGGTGATGCACAACACAGCACAACTATTAGTCTTGAACAATCTCGGATTTTCATAATTCCAAATTATCTTATTTTCCCTGTTTATCCTTCTCGAAAGATCGTAAAACAAAGTGAAAGTGGGAGAGAATGCTGTTTAGGTGATGCACAACACAGCACAACTATTAGTCTTGAACAATCTCGGATTTTCATAATTCCAAATTATCTTATTTTCCCTGTTCATCCTTCTCGAAAAATCGTAAAACAAAGTGAAAGTGGGAAAGAATGCTGTCCAGGTGATGCACAACACGGCACAACTATTAGTTTCGAACAATCTCGAATTTTCATGGTTCCAAATCATTCTTTTCTCCCTGTATCTTCTTCTAGGAAAATCGTAAAACAAAGTGAAAGTGTAAAAGAATGCTGTCCAGGTGATGCACAACACGGCACAACTATTAGTTTTGAACAATCTCGGATTTTCATGGTTGCAAATTAATTTCTTTTTCCCTGTTCTTCCTCCTCGAAAAATCGCAAAACAAAGTGGAAGTGAGAGAAAATGCTCTCCAGGTGATGCACAACACGGCACAACTATAAGTTCCGAACAATCTCGGATTTTCATGGTCCCAATTTATTCCTTTTTCCCTGTTTATCCTTTTCGAGAAATCGTAAAACAAAGCGAAAGTGGGAGTGAATGCTGTCCAGGTGATGCACAACACGGCACAACTATTAGTCTTGAACAATCTCGGATTTTCATGGTTCCAAATTATCTCATTTTCCCTGTATTTCCTTCTAGAAAAATCGTGAAACGAAGTGAAAGTGAAAGAGAATGCTGTCCAGGTGATGCACAACACGGCACAACTATTAGTTCCGAACAATCTCGGGTTTTCATGGTTCCAAATTATCTCATTTTCCCTGTTTGTCCTTCTCGAAAAATCCTCAAACAAAGTGAAAGTGGGAGGGAATGCTGTCCAGGTGATGCACAACACGGCACAACTATTAGTTTCGGACAATCTCGAATTCTCATGGTTCCAAATCATTCTTTTCTTCCTGTATCTTCTTCTAGGGAAATCGTAAAACAAAGTGAAAGTGAAAGAGAATGCTGTCCAGGTGATGCACAACACGGCACAACTATTAGTTCCGAACAATCTCGGGTTTTCATGGTTCCAAATTATCTCATTTTTCCTGTTTATCCTTTTCGAAGAATCCTCAAACAAAGTGAAAGTGGGAGGGAATGCTGTCCAGGTGATGCACAACACGGCACAACTATTAGTTCCGAACAATCTCGGGTTTTCATGGTTCCAAATTATCTCATTTTCCCTGTTTATCCTTCTCGAAAAATCGTGAAAACGAAGTGAAAGTGAGAGGGAATGCTCTCCAGGTAATGCACAACACGGCACAACTATGAGTCTTGAACAATCTCGGATTTTCATGGTGCCAAATTATCTTATTTTCCCTGTTTATCCTTCTCGTAAAATCGTAAAACAGAATGAAAGTAGGAGAAAATGCTGTCCAGGTGATGCACAACACGGCACAACTATTAGTCTTGAACAATCTCGGATTTCCATGGTGCCAAATCATCTCATTTTCCCTGTTTATCCTCCCCAAAAAATCCTTAAACAAAGTGAAAGTGAGAGGGAATGCTCTCCAGGTAATGCACAACACGGCACAACCATTAGTCTTGAACAATCTCGGATTTTCATGGTGCCAAATTATCTCATTTTCCCTGTTTATCCTTCTCAAAAAATCCTGAAACAAAGTGAAAGTGAGTGGGGATGCTCTCCAGGTGATGCACAACACGGCACAACTATTAGTCTTGAACAATCTCGGATTTTAATGGTCCCAAATTATCTTATTTTCCCTGTTTATCCTTCTCGAAAAATCGTAAAACAAAGTGAAACTGGGGAAAGAATGCTGTCCAGGTGATGCACAACACGGCACAACTATTAGTTTCGAACAATCTCGGATTTTCATGGTCTTGATTTATTTCTTTCTCCCCGTTTATCCTTCTCGAAAAATCGAAAAACAAAGTGAAAGTGGGAAAGAATGCTGTCCAGGTGATGCACAACACGGCACAACTATAAGTTCCGAAAAATCTCGGATTTTCATGGTTCGAAATTATTTTTTTCTCCCCGTATCTTATTCTAGGGAAATCGTAAAACAAAGTGAAAATAAGAGAGAATGCTTTTCAGGTGATGCACAACACGGCACGACTATTAGTCTTGAACAATCTCAGATCTTCATGGTCCCAAATTTTTTTATTCTCCCTGTAATTCCTTCTCGAAAAAACGTAAAACGGAGTAGAAGTGAAGAAGCATGCTGTCTAGGTGATGCACAACACGGCACAACTATTAGTCTTGGACAATCTCGGATTTTCCTGGTTCCAAATTATCTTATTTTCCGTGATTATCCTTCTCGAAAAATCGTAAAACAAAGTGAAAGTGGCAGAGAATGCTCTCCAGGTGATGCACAACACGGCACAACCATTAGTTTCAACAATCTCGGATTTTCATGGTCCTGATTTATTCCTTTTTCCCTGTTTATCCTTCTCGAAAAATCGTAGAACAAAGTGAAAGTGAAAGAGAATGCTGTCCAGGTGATGCACAACACGGCGCAACTATTAGTCTTGAACAATCTCGGATTTCCATGGTTCCGGATCATATTATTTTCCCTGTTTATCCTTCTCGAAAAATCGTGAAACGAAGTGGAAGTGGGAGAGAATGCTGTCCAGGTGATGCACAACACGGCACAACTATTAGTCTTATACAATCTCGGATTTTCATGGTGCCAAATTATCTCATTTTCCCTGTTTATCCTTCTCAAAAAGTCCTGAAACAAAGTGGAAGTAAGAGGGAATGCTCTCCAGGTGATGCCCAACACGGCACAACTATTAGTTCCGAACAATCTCGGATTTTCATGGTTCCAAATGATTTTATTTTCCCAGTATTTCCTCCTCGAAAAAACGTGAAACGGAGTAAAAGTATTAAAGAATGCTCTCCAGGTGATGCACAACACGGCACAACCGTTGCTTTCGAACAATCTCGCATTTTCATGGTCATCAATTATTTCATTTTCCCTGTCTGTCCTTCTCGGAAAATCGTAAAACAAAGTGAAAGCAGGAAGGAATGCTACTCGGGTGAAGTACAACACTGCAAAACCATTAGTTTCAACAATCTCGGATTTCCATGGTTCCAAATTATCTTATTTTTCCTGTTTATCCTTCTCGAAAAATCCTCACACAAAGTGAAAGTGGGAGAAAATGCTGTCCAGGTGATGCACAACACAGCACAACTATTAGTCTTGAACAATCTCGGATTTTCATAATTCCAAATTATCTTATTTTCCCTGTTTATCCTTCTCGAAAGATCGTAAAACAAAGTGAAAGTGGGAGAGAATGCTGTTTAGGTGATGCACAACACAGCACAACTATTAGTCTTGAACAATCTCGGATTTTCATAATTCCAAATTATCTTATTTTCCCTGTTTATCCTTCTCGAAAAATCGTAAAACAAAGTGAAAGTGGGAAAGAATGCTGTCCAGGTGATGCACAACACGGCACAACTATTAGTTTCGAACAATCTCGAATTTTCATGGTTCCAAATCATTCTTTTCTCCCTGTATCTTCTTCTAGGAAAATCGTAAAACAAAGTGAAAGTGTAAAAGAATGCTGTCCAGGTGATGCACAACACGGCACAACTATTAGTTTTGAACAATCTCGGATTTTCATGGTTGCAAATTAATTTCTTTTTCCCTGTTTTTCCTCCTCGAAAAATCGCAAAACAAAGTGGAAGTGAGAGAAAATGCTCTCCAGGTGATGCACAACACGGCACAACTATAAGTTCCGAACAATCTCGGATTTTCATGGTTCCAAATTATCTCATTTTCCCTGTATTTCCTTCTAGAAAAATCGTGAAACGAAGTGAAAGTGAAAGAGAATGCTGTCCAGGTGATGCACAACACGGCACAACTATTAGTTCCGAACAATCTCGGGTTTTCATGGTTCCAAATTATCTCATTTTCCCTGTTTGTCCTTCTCGAAAAATCCTCAAACAAAGTGAAAGTGGAAGGGAATGCTGTCCAGGTGATGCACAACACGGCACAACTATTAGTTTCGGACAATCTCGAATTCTCATGGTTCCAAATCATTCTTTTCTTCCTGTATCTTCTTCTAGGGAAATCGTAAAACAAAGTGAAAGTGAAAGAGAATGCTGTCTAGGTGATGCACAACACGGCACAACTATTAGTTCCGAACAATCTCGGGTTTTCATGGTTCCAAATTATCTCATTTTTCCTGTTTATCCTTTTCGAAGAATCCTCAAACAAAGTGAAAGTGGGAGGGAATGCTGTCCAGGTGATGCACAACACGGCACAACTATTAGTTCCGAACAATCTCGGGTTTTCATGGTTCCAAATTATCTCATTTTCCCTGTTTATCCTTCTCGAAAAATCGTGAAAACGAAGTGAAAGTGAGAGGGAATGCTCTCCAGGTAATGCACAACACGGCACAACTATGAGTCTTGAACAATCTCGGATTTTCATGGTGCCAAATTATCTTATTTTTCCTGTTTATCCTTCTCGTAAAATCGTAAAACAGAGTGAAAGTAGGAGAAAATGCTGTCCAGGTGATGCACAACACGGCACAACTATTAGTCTTGAACAATCTCGGATTTCCATGGTGCCAAATCATCTCATTTTCCCTGTTTATCCTTCTCGAAAAATCGTAAAACAAAGTGGAAGTGAAAGGGAATGCTCTCCAGGTGATGCACAACACGGCACAACTATTCGTTTCGAACAATCTCGGATTTTCATGGTTCCAAATCATTCTTTTCTCCCTGTATTTCCTTCTCAAAAAAAACGTGAAACGGAGTGGAAGCAAAAGAGAATGCTGTCCAGGTGATGCACAACACGGCACAACCGTTAGTTTCGAACAATCTCGCATTTTCATGGTTCCAAATGATTTTATTTTTCCTGTTTTTCCTCCTCGAAAAATCGCAAAACAAAGTGGAAGTGAGAGAAAATGCTCTCTAGGTGATGCACAACACGGCACAACTATAAGTTCCGAACAATCTCGGATTTTCATGGTCCCAATTTATTCCTTTTTCCCTGTTTATCCTTTTCGAGAAATCGTAAAACAAAGCGACAGTGGGAGTGAATGCTGTCCAGGTGATGCACAACACGGCACAACTATTAGTCTTGACCAATCTCGGATTTTCATGGTTCCAAATTATCTCATTTTCCCTGTATTTCCTTCTAGAAAAATCGTGAAACGAAGTGAAAGTGAAAGAGAATGCTGTCTAGGTGATGCACAACACGGCACAACTATTAGTTCCGAACAATCTCGGATTTTCATGGTTTCAAATTATCTCATTTTCCCTGTTTGTCCTTCTCGAAAAATCCTCAAACAAAGTGAAAGTGGAAGGGAATGCTGTCCAGGTGATGCACAACACGGCACAACTATTAGTTTCGGACAATCTCGAATTCTCATGGTTCCAAATCATTCTTTTCTTCCTGTATCTTCTTCTAGGGAAATCGTAAAACAAAGTGAAAGTGAAAGAGAATGCTGTCCAGGTGATGCACAACACGGCACAACTATTAGTTCCGAACAATCTCGGGTTTTCATGGTTCCAAATTATCTCATTTTTCCTGTTTATCCTTCTCGAAAAATCGTGAAACGAAGTGAAAGTGAAAGAGAATGCTGTCCAGGTGATGCACAACACGGCACAACTATTAGTTCCGAACAATCTCGGATTTTCATGGTTTCAAATTATATCATTTTCCCTGTTTGTCCTTCTCGGAAAATCCTCAAACAAAGTGAAAGTGGGCGGGAATGCTGTCCAGGTGATGCACAACACGGCACAACTATTAGTTTCGGACAATCTCGAATTCTCATGGTTCCAAATCATTCTTTTCTTCCTGTATCTTCTTCTAGGGAAATCGTGAAACAAAGTGAAAGTGAAAGAGAATGCTGTCCAGGTGATGCACAACACGGCACAACTATTAGTTCCGAACAATCTCGGGTTTTCATGGTTCTAAATTATCTCATTTTCCCTGTTTATCCTTTTCGAAGAATTCTCAAACAAAGTGAAAGTGGGAGGGAATGCTGTCCAGGTGATGCACAACACGGCACAACTATTAGTTCCGAATTATCTCGGATTTTCATGATTCCAAATTATCTCATTTTCCCTGTTTATCCTCCTCGAAAAATCGTAAAACAGAGTGGAAGTGGAAGGGAATGCTCTCCAGGTGATGCACAACACGGCGCAACTATTCGTTTCGAACAATCTCGGATTTTCATGGTCCTAATCTATTTCTTCTTCCCTTTTCATCCTCCTCGAAAAATCGTAGAACAAAGTGAAAGTGAGAGGAAATGCTCTCCAGGTGATGCACAACACGGCACAACTTTTAGTTTCGAACAATCTCGAATTTTCATGGTTCCGAATTATTTTATTTTCCCTGTTTACCCTTCTCAAAAAATCCTGAAACAAAGTGAAAGTGAGAGGAAATGCTTTCCAGGTGATGCACAACACGGCACAACTATTAGTCTTGAACAATCTCGGATTTTCATGGTTCCAGATTATCTTATTTTCCCTGTTTATCTTTCTCAAAAAATTCTCAAACAAAGTGAAAGTGTGAAAGAATGCTGTCCAGGTGATGCACAACACGGCACAACCATTAGTCTTGAACAATCTCGGATTTTCATGGTGCCAAATTATCTCATTTTCCCTGTTTATCCTCCTCAAAAAATCCTAAAACAAAGTGAAAGTAGGGGGGAATGCTCTCCAGGTGATGCACAACACGGCACAACTATAAGTCTTGAACAATCTCGGATTTTCATCGTCCTAATTTATTTCTTTTTCCCTGTTTATCCTGCTCGAAAAATCGTGAAACAAAGTGAAAGTGGGAGAGAATGCTCTCCAGGTGATGCACAACACGGCACAACCATTAGTTTCAACAATCTCGGATTTTCATGGTTCTGATTTATTCCTTTTTCCCTGTTTATCCTTCTCGAAAAATCGTAGAATAAAGTGAAAGTGAGAGGAAATGCTCTCCAGGTGATGCACAACACGGCACAACTTTTAGTTTCGAACAATCTCGAATTTTCATGGTTCCGAATTATTTTATTTTCCCTGTTTATCCTTCTCAAAAAATCCTGAAACAAAGTGAAAGTGAGAGGAAATGCTTTCCAGGTGATGCACAACACGGCACAACTATTAGTCTTGAACAATCTCGGATTTTCATGGTTCCAGATTATCTTATTTTCCCTGTTTATCTTTCTCAAAAAATTCTCAAACAAAGTGAAAGTGTGAAAGAATGCTGTCCAGGTGATGCACAACACGGCACAACCATTAGTCTTGAACAATCTCGGATTTTCATGGTGCCAAATTATCTCATTTTCCCTGTTTATCCTCCTCAAAAAATCCTAAAACAAAGTGAAAGTAGGGGGGAATGCTCTCCAGGTGATGCACAACACGGCACAACTATTAGTCTTGAACAATCTCGGATTTTCATCGTCCTAATTTATTTCTTTTTCCCTGTTTATCCTGCTCGAAAAATCGTGAAACAAAGTGAAAGTGGGAGAGAATGCTCTCCAGGTGATGCACAACACGGCACAACCATTAGTTTCAACAATCTCGGATTTTCATGGTTCTGATTTATTCCTTTTTCCCTGTTTATCCTTCTCGAAAAATCGTAAAACAAAGTGAAAGTGAGAGAGAATGCTGTCCAGGTGATGCACAACACGGCGCAACTATTAGTCTTGAACAATCTCGGATTTTCATGGTTCCGAATTATATTATTTTCCCTGTTTATCCTCCTCGAAAAATCGTGAAACGAAGTGGAAGTGGGAGAGAATGCTGTCCAGGTGATGCACAACACGGCACAACTATTAGTCTTGAACAATCTCGGATTTTCATGGTGCCGAATCATCTCATTTTCCCTGTTTATCCTTCCCAAAAAATCCTTAAACAAATTGAAAGTGAAAGGGAATGCTCTCCAGGTAATGCACAACACGGCACAACCATTAGTCTTGAACAATCTCGGATTTTCATGGTGCCAAATTATCTCATTTTCCCTGTTTATCCTTCTCAAAAAATCCTGAAACAAAGTGAAAGTGAGTGGGGATGCTCTCCAGGTGATGCACAACACGGCACAACTATTAGTCTTGAACAATCTCGGATTTTAATGGTCCCAAATTATCTTATTTTCCCTGTTTATCCTTCTCGAAAAATCGTAAAACAAAGTGAAACTGGGGAAAGAATGCTGTCCAGGTGATGCACAACACGGCACAACTATTAGTTTCGAACAATCTCGGATTTTTATGGTCTTGATTTATTTCTTTTTTCCCGTTTATCCTTCTCGAAAAATCGAAAAACAAAGTGAAAGTGGGAAAGAATGCTGTCCAGGTGATGCACAACACGGCACAACTATTAGTTTCGAACAATCTCGGATTTTCATGGTCTTGATTTATTTCTTTTTCCCCGTTTATCCTTCTCGAAAAATCGAAAAACAAAGTGAAAGTGGGAAAGAATGCTGTCCAGGTGATGCACAACACGGCACAACTATTAGTTCCGAACAATCTCGGGTTTTCATGGTTCCAAATTATCTCATTTTCCCTGTTTGTCCTTCTCGAAAAATCCTCAAACAAAGTGAAAGTGGGAGGGAATGCTGTCCAGGTGATGCACAACACGGCACAACTATTAGTTTCGGACAATCTCGAATTCTCATGGTTCTAAATCATTCTTTTCTTCCTGTATCTTCTTCTAGGGAAATCGTAAAACAAAGTGAAAGTGAAAGAGAATGCTGTCCAGGTGATGCACAACACGGCACAACTATTAGTTCCGAACAATCTCGGGTTTTCATGGTTCCAAATTATCTCATTTTTCCTGTTTATCCTTTTCGAAGAATCCTCAAACAAAGTGAAAGTGGGAGGGAATGCTGTCCAGGTGATGCACAACACGGCACAACTATTAGTTCCGAACAATCTCGGATTTTCATGGTTTCAAATTATCTCATTTTCCCTGTTTGTCCTTCTCGAAAAATCCTCAAACAAAGTGAAAGTGGGAGGGAATGCTGTCCAGGTGATGCACAACACGGCACAACTATTAGTTTCGGACAATCTCGAATTCTCATGGTTCCAAATCATTCTTTTCTTCCTGTATCTTCTTCTAGGGAAATCGTAAAACAAAGTGAAAGTGAAAGAGAATGCTGTCCAGGTGATGCACAACACGGCACAACTATTAGTTCCGAACAATCTCGGGTTTTCATGGTTCCAAATTATCTCATTTTTCCTGTTTATCCTTCTCGGAAAATCGTGAAACGGAGTGAAAGTGAAAGAGAATGCTGTCCAGGTGATGCACAACACGGCACAACTATTAGTTCCGAACAATCTCGGATTTTCATGGTTTCAAATTATCTCATTTTCCCTGTTTGTCCTTCTCGAAAAATCCTCAAACAAAGTGAAAGTGGGCGGGAATGCTGTCCAGGTGATGCACAACACGGCACAACTATTAGTTTCGGACAATCTCGAATTCTCATGGTTCCAAATCATTCTTTTCTTCCTGTATCTTCTTCTAGGGAAATCGTAAAACAAAGTGAAAGTGAAAGAGAATGCTGTCCAGGTGATGCACAACACGGCACAACTATTAGTTCCGAACAATCTCGGGTTTTCATGGTTCCAAATTATCTCATTTTCTCTGTTTGTCCTTCTCGAAAAATCCTCAAACAAAGTGAAAGTGGGCGGGAATGCTGTCCAGGTGATGCACAACACGGCACAACTATTAGTTCCGAACAATCTCGGATTTTCATGGTTTCAAATTATCTCATTTTCCCTGTTTGTCCTTCTCGAAAAATCCTCAAACAAAGTGAAAGTGGGAGGGAATGCTGTCCAGGTGATGCACAACACGGCACAACTATTAGTTTCGGACAATCTCGAATTCTCATGGTTCCAAATCATTCTTTTCTTCCTGTATCTTCTTCTAGGGAAATCGTAAAACAAAGTGAAAGTGAAAGAGAATGCTGTCCAGGTGATGCACAACACGGCACAACTATTAGTTCCGAACAATCTCGGGTTTTCATGGTTCCAAATTATCTCATTTTTCCTGTTTATCCTTCTCGAAAAATCGTGAAACGAAGTGAAAGTGAAAGAGAATGCTGTCCAGGTGATGCACAACACGGCACAACTATTAGTTCCGAACAATCTCGGATTTTCATGGTTTCAAATTATCTCATTTTCCCTGTTTGTCCTTCTCGAAAAATCCTCAAACAAAGTGAAAGTGAAAGAGAATGCTGTCCAGGTGATGCACAACACGGCACAACTATTAGTTCCGAACAATCTCGGGTTTTCATGGTTCCAAATTATCTCATTTTCCCTGTTTATCCTTTTCGAAAAATCGTAAAACAGAGTGGAAGTGGAAGGGAATGCTCTCCAGGTGATGCACAACACGGCACAACTATTCGTTTCGAACAATCTCGGATTTTCATGGTCCTAATCTATTTCTTCTTCCCTTTTCATCCTCCTCGAAAAATCGTAGAACAAAGTGAAAGTGAGAGGAAATGCTCTCCAGGTGATGCACAACACGGCACAACTTTTAGTTTCGAACAATCTCGAATTTTCATGGTTCCGAATTATTTTATTTTCCCTGTTTATCCTTCTCAAAAAATCCCGAAACAAAGTGAAAGTGAGAGGAAATGCTTTCCAGGTGATGCACAACACGGCACAACTATTAGTCTTGAACAATCTCGGATTTTCATGGTTCCAGATTATCTTATTTTCCCTGTTTATCTTTCTCAAAAAATTCTCAAACAAAGTGAAAGTGTGAAAGAATGCTGTCCAGGTGATGCACAACACGGCACAACCATTAGTCTTGAACAATCTCGGATTTTCATGGTGCCAAATTATCTCATTTTCCCTGTTTATCCTCCTCAAAAAATCCTAAAACAAAGTGAAAGTAGGGGGAAATGCTCTCCAGGTGATGCACAACACGGCACAACTATAAGTCTTGAACAATCTCGGATTTTCATCGTCCTAATTTATTTCTTTTTCCCTGTTTATCCATCTCGAAAAATCGTCAAACAAAGTGAAAGTGAGAGAGAATGCTGTCCAGGTGATGCACAACACGGCGCAACTATTAGTCTTGAACAATCTCGGATTTTCATGGTTCCGAATTATATTATTTTCCCTGTTTATCCTCCTCGAAAAATCGTGAAACGAAGTGGAAGTGGGAGAGAATGCTGTCCAGGTGATGCACAACACGGCACAACTATTAGTCTTATACAATCTCGGATTTTCATGGTGCCAAATTATCTCATTTTCCCTGTTTATCCTTTTCGAAAAGTCCTGAAACAAAGTGAAAGTAAGAGGGAATGCTCTCCAGGTGATGCACAACACGGCACAACTATTAGTTTAGAACAATCTCGGATTTTCATGGTCCTGATTGTTTTTTTTTTCCCTTCTTATCCTTCTCGGAAAATCGTAGAACAAAGTGAAAGTGGGAGAGAATGCTGTTCAGGTGATGCAGAACACGGCACAACTATTAGTCTTGAACAATCTCGGATTTCCATGGTTCCAAATTATCTTATTCTCCCTGTTTATCCTTCTCAAAAAATCCTGAAACAAAGTAAAAGTGAAAGGAAATGCTCTCCAGGTGATGCACAACACGGCACAACTATTAGTTTCGAACAATCTCGGATTTTCATGGTGCCAAATTATCTCATTTTCCCTGTTTATCCTCCTCAAAAAATCCTAAAACAAAGTGAAAGTAGGGGGGAATGCTCTCCAGGTGATGCACAACACGGCACAACTATAAGTCTTGAACAATCTCGGATTTTCATCGTCCTAATTTATTTCTTCTTCCCTGTTTATCCTGCTCGAAAAATCGTGAAACAAAGTGAAAGTGGGAGAGAATGCTCTCCAGGTGATGCACAACACGGCACAACCATTAGTTTCAACAATCTCGGATTTTCATGGTACTGATTTTTTCCTTTTTCCCTGTTTATCCTTCTCGAAAAATCGTAAAACAAAGTGAAAGTGAGAGAGAATGCTGTCCAGGTGATGCACAACACGGCGCAACTATTAGTCTTGAACAATCTCGGATTTTCATGGTTCCGAATTATATTATTTTCCCTGTTTATCCTCCTCGAAAAATCGTGAAACGAAGTGGAAGTGGGAGAGAATGCTGTCCAGGTGATGCACAACACGGCACAACTATTAGTCTTATACAATCTCGGATTTTCATGGTGCCAAATTATCTCATTTTCCCTGTTTATCCTTTTCGAAAAGTCCTGAAACAAAGTGAAAGTAAGAGGGAATGCTCTCCAGGTGATGCACAACACGGCACAACTATTAGTTTAGAACAATCTCGGATTTTCATGGTCCTGATTGTTTTTTTTTTCCCTTCTTATCCTTCTCGGAAAATCGTAAAACAAAGTGAAAGTGGGAGAGAATGCTGTTCAGGTGATGCAGAACACGGCACAACTATTAGTCTTGAACAATCTCGGATTTCCATGGTTCCAAATTATCTTATTCTCCCTGTTTATCCTTCTCAAAAAATCCTGAAACAAAGTAAAAGTGAAAGGAAATGCTCTCCAGGTGATGCACAACACGGCACAACTATTAGTTTCGAACAATCTCGGATTTTCATGGTCCTAATTCATTTCGTTTTCCCTGTTTATCCTCCTCGAGAAATCGTAGAACAAAGTGAAAGTCAGAGGGAATGCTGTCCAGGTGATGCACGACACGGCACAACTATTAGTCTCGAACAATCTCGGATTTTCATGGTGGCAAATTATCTCATTCTCCCTGTTTATCCTCCTCAAAAAATCCGAAAACAGAGTGAAAGTAAGTGGGAATGCTCTCCAGGTGATGCACAACACGGCACAACTTTTAGTTTCGAACAATTTCGAATTTTCATGGTTCCGAATTATTTTATTTTCCCTGTTTATCCTTCTCAAAAAATCCTGAAACAAAGTGAAAGTGAGAGGAAATGCTCTCCAGGTGATGCACAACACGGCACAACTATTAGTTTCGAACAATCTCGGATTTTCATGGTCCTGATTCATTCCTTTTTCCCTGTTTATCCTTCTCGAGAAATCGTAAAACAAAGTGGAAGTGGGAGAGAATGCTGTCCAGGTGATGCACAACACGGCACAACTATTAGTCTTGAACAATCTCGGATTTTCATGGTTTCAAATTATCTTATTCTCCCTGTTTATCCTTCTCAAAAAATCCCTCAACAAAGTGAAAGTGAAGGATAATGCTGTCCAGGTGATGCACAACACGGCACAACTATTAGTCTTGAACAATCTCGGATTTTCATGGTGCCGAATCATCTCATTTTCCCTGTTTATCCTTCCCAAAAAATCCTTAAACAAATTGAAAGTGAGAGGGAATGCTCTCCAGGTAATGCACAACACGGCACAACCATTAGTCTTGAACAATCTCGGATTTTCATGGTGCCAAATTATCTCATTTTCCCTGTTTATCCTTCTCAAAAAATCCTGAAACAAAGTGAAAGTGAGTGGGGATGCTCTCCAGGTGATGCACAACACGGCACAACTATTAGTCTTGAACAATCTCGGATTTTAATGGTCCCAAATTATCTTATTTTCCCTGTTTATCCTTCTCGAAAAATCGTAAAACAAAGTGAAACTGGGGAAAGAATGCTGTCCAGGTGATGCACAACACGGCACAACTATTAGTTTCGAACAATCTCGGATTTTCATGGTCTTGATTTATTTCTTTTTCCCCGTTTATCCTTCTCGAAAAATGGAAAAACAAAGTGAAAGTGGGAAAGAATGCTGTCCAGGTGATGCACAACACGGCACAACTATTAGTTTCGAACAATCTCGGATTTTCATGGTCTTGATTTATTCCTTTCTCCCCGTTTATCCTTCTCGAAAAATCCTAAAATAAAGTGAAAGTAAGAAAGTATGCTCTCCAGGTGATGCACAACACGGCACAACGATAAGTTCCGAAAAATCTCGGATTTTCATGGTTCCAAATTATCTTATTTTCCCTGTTTATTCTCTTCAAAAAATCCTCAAACAAAGTGAAAGTGAGAGGGAATGCTCTCCAGGTGATGCGCACCACGGCACAACTATTAGTCTTGAACAATCTCGGATTTTCATGGTTCCAAATTATCTCATTTTCCTTGTTTATCCTTCTCAAAAATCCTAAAACAAAGTAAAAGTGAGGGAAAATGCTCTCCAGGTGATGCACAACACGGCACAACTATTAGTCTTGAACAATCTCGGATTTTTATGGTTCCGAATTATATTATTTTCCCTGTTTATCCTTCTCGAAAAATCGTGAAACAAAGTGAAAGTGGGAGAGAATGCTGTCCAGGTGATGCACAACACGGCACAACTATTAGTCTTATACAATCTCGGATGTTCATGGTGCCAAATTATCTCATTTTCCCTGTTTATCCTCCTCGAAAAATCGTGAAACGAAGTGAAAGTGGGAGAGAATGCTGTCCAGGTGATGCACAACACAGCACAACTATTAGTCTTGAACAATCTCGGATTTTCATAATTCCAAATTATCTTATTTTCCCTGTTTATCCTTCTCAAAAAACCCTAAAACAAAGCGAAAGTAAGAAAGAATGCTCTCCAGGTGATGCACAACACGGCACAACTATAAGTTCCGAACAATCTCGGATTTTCATGGTCCCAATTTATTCCTTTTTCCCTGTTTATCCTTTTCGAGAAATCGTAAAACAAAGCGAAAGTGGAAGTGAATGCTGTCCAGGTGATGCACAACACGGCACAACTATTAGTCTTGAACAATCTCGGATTTTCATGGTTCCAAATTATCCCATTTTCCCTGTATTTCCTTCTCGAAAAATCGTGAAACGAAGTGAAAGTGAAAGAGAATGCTGTCCAGGTGATGCACAACACGGCACAACTATTAGTTTCGAACAATCTCGGATTTTCATGGTCCTAATTTATTCCTTTTTCCCTGTTTATCCTTCTCGAAAAATCGTAAAACAATGTGAAAGTGGGAAAAAATGCTGTCCAGGTGATGCACAACACGGCACAACTATTAGTCTTGAACAGTCTCGGATTTTCATGGTTCCAAATTATCTCATTTTCCTTGTTTATCCTTCTCAAAAATCCTAAAACAAAGTGAAAGTGAGGGAGAATGCTCTCCAGGTGATGCACAACACGGCACAACTATTAGTCTTGAACAATTTCGGATTTTTATGGTTCCGAATTAGATTATTTACCCTGTTTATCCTTCTCGAAAAATCGTGAAACAAAGTGAAAGTAGGAGAAAATGCTGTCCAGGTGATGCACGACACGGCACAACTATTAGTCTTAAACAATCTCGGATTTTCATGGTTCCAAATTATCTCATTTTCCCTGTTTATCCTTTTCGAAGAATCCTCAAACAAAGTGAAAGTGGGAGGGAATGCTGTCCAGGTGATGCACAACACGGCACAACTATTAGTTCCGAATTATCTCGGATTTTCATGATTCCAAATTATCTCATTTTCCCTGTTTATCCTTCTCGAAAAATCGTAAAACAAAGTGGAAGTGGAAGGGAATGCTCTCCAGGTGATGCACAACACGGCACAACTATTCGTTTCGAACAATCTCGGATTTTCATGGTCCTAATTTACTTCTTTTTCCCTGTTTATCCTCCTCGAAAAATCGTAGAACAAAGTGGAAGTGAGAGGGAATGCTCTCCAGGTGATGCACAACACGGCACAACTTTTAGTTTCGAACAATCTCGAATTCTCATGGTTCCGAATTATTTTATTTTTCCAGTATTTCCTTCTCGGAAAAACGTGAAACAGAGAAGAAGTAAGAAAGGATGCTCTCCAGGTGATTCACAACACGGCACAACTATTAGTTTCGAACAATCTCGGATTTTCATGGTTCCAAATTATCTTATTTTCCCTGTTTATCCTTCTCAAAAAATCCTGAAACAAAGTGAAAGTGAGAGGAAATGCTTTCCAGGTGATGCACAACACGGCACAACTATGAGTCTTGAACAATCTCGGATTTTCATAATTCCAAATTATCTTATTTTTCCTGTTGATCCTTCTCGAAAAACCCTCAAACAAAGTGAAAGTGAGAAAGAATGCTCTTCAGGTGATGTACAACACGGCACAACTACTAGTTCCGAACAATCTCGGTTTTTCATGGTACCAAATTATTTCATTTTCCCTGTTTATCCTTCTCGAAAAATCGTGAAACAAAGTGAAAGTGGGAGAGAATGCTGTCCAGGTGATGCACAACACAGCACAACTATTAGTCTTGAACAATCTCGGATTTTCATAATACCAAATTATCTTATTTTCCCTGTTTATCCTTCTCGAAAAATCGTAAAACAAAGTGAAAGTGGGAAAGAATGCTGTCCAGGTGATGCACAACACGGCACAACTATTAGTTTCGGAAAATCTCGAATTTTCATGGTTCCAAATCATTCTTTTCTCCCTGTATCTTCTTCTAGGAAAATCGTAAAACAAAGTAAAAGTGTAAAAGAATGCTGTCCAGGTGATGCACAACACGGCACAACTATTAGATTTGAACAATCTCGGATTTTCATGGTTGCAAATTAATTTCTTTTTCTCTGTTTTTCCTCCTCGAAAAATCGCAAAACAAAGTGGAAGTGAGAGGAAATGCTCTTCAGGTGATGCACAACACGGCACAACTATAAGTTCCGAACAATCTCGGATTTTCATGGTCCCAATTTATTCCTTTTTCCCTGTTTATCCTTTTCGAGAAATCGTAAAACAAAGCGAAAGTGGCAGTGAATGCTGTCCAGGTGATGCACAACACGGCACAACTATTAGTCTTGAACAGTCTCGGATTTTCATGGTTCCAAATTATCTCATTTTCCCTGTATTTCCTTCTCGAAAAATCGTGAAACGAAGTGAAAGTGAAAGAGAATGTTGTCCAGGTGATGCACAACACGGCACAACTATTAGTCTTGAACAATTTCGGATTTTTACGGTTCCGAATTGGATCATTTTCCCTGTTTATCCTTCTCGAAAAATCGTGAAACAAAGTGAAAGTGGGAGAAAATGCTGTCAAGGTGATGCACGACACGGCACAACTATTAGTCTTAAACAATCTCGGATTTTCATGGTTCCAAATTATCTCATTTTCCCTGTTTATCCTTTTCGAAGAATCCTCAAACAAAGTGAAAGTGGGAGGGAATGCTGTCCAAGTGATGCACAACACGGCACCACTATTAGTTCCGAACAATCTCGGATTTTCATGGTTTCAAATCATCTCATTTTCCCTGTTTATCCTTCTCGAAAAATCGTAAAACAAAGTGGAAGTGGAAGGGAATGCTCTCCAGGTGATGCACAACACGGCACAACTATTAGTCTTGAACAGTCTCGGATTTTTATGGTGCCAAATTATCTCATTTTCCCTGTTTATCCTCCTCAAAAAATCCGAAAACGAAGTGAAAGTGAGAGAAGAATGCTCTCCAGGTGATGCACAACACGACACAACTATTAGTTTCGAACAATTTCGGATTTTCATGGTCTTGATTCATCTCTTTTTCCCTGTTTATCCTCCTCGAAAAATCGTGAAACAGAGTAAAAGTAAGAGGGAATGCTCTCCAGGTGATGCACAACACGGCACAACTATAAGTTCCAAACAATCTCGGATTTTCATGGTCCCAATTTATTCCTTTTTCCCTGTTTATCCTTTCCAAAAAATCGTGAAACAAAGCGAAAGTGGGAGTGAATGCTTTCCAGGTGATGCACAACACGGCACAACTATTAGTCTTGAACAATCTCGGATTTTCATGGTTGCAAATCAATTTATTTTCCCTGTATTTACTTCTAGAAAAATCGTGAAACAAAGTGAAAGTGGGAGAGAATGCTGTCCAGGTGATGCACAACACGGCACAACTATTAGTTTCGAACAATCTCGGATTTTCATGGTCCTAATTGATTCCTTTTTCCCTGTTTATCCTCCTCAAAAAATCCGAAAACAAAGTAAAAGTGAGAGGAGAATGCTCTCCAGGTGATGCACAACACGACACAACTATTAGTTTCGAACAATTTCGGATTTTCATGGTCTTGATTTATTCCTTTTTCCCTGTTGATCCTTCTCGGAAAATCAAAAAACAAAGTGAAAGTGGGAAAGAATGCTGTCCAGGTGATGCACAACACGGCGCAACTATTGGTTTCGAACAATCTCGAATTTTCATGGTTCCAAATCATTCTTTTTTCCCTGTATCTTCTTCTAGGGAAATCGTAGAACAGGGTGAAGATGAGAGAGAATGCTTTCCAGGTGATGCACAACACGGCACAACTATTAGTCTTGAACAATCTCGGATTCTCATGGTTCCAAATTATCTTATTTTTCCTGTTTATCCTTCTCAAAAAATCCTGAAACGAAGTGAAAGTGCGAGAGAATGCTGTCCGTGTGATGCACAACACGGCACAACTATTAGTCTTAAACAATCTCGGATTTTCATGGTTTTGAATTATCTGATTTTCCCTGTTTATTCTTCTCAAATAATCCTAAAACAAAGTGAAAGTGACGGAGAATGCTCGACAGGTGATGCACAACACAGCACAACTATTAGTTCCGAAAAATTTCGGATTTTCATGGTTCCAAATTATTTTTTTTCCCCTGTAATTGCTTCTCGAAAAAACGTAAAACGGAGTAGAAGTGAGAGAGCATGCTGTTTAGGTGATGCACAACACGGCACAACTATTAGTCTTGAACAATCTCGGATTTTCATGGTTCCAAATTATCCTATTTTCCTTGTTTATCCTTCTCGAAAAATCCTAAAACAAAGTGAAAGTGCGAGAGAATGCTGGTCGTGTGATGCACAACACGGCACAACTATTAGTCTTGAACAATCTCGGATTTTCATGGTTTTAAATTATCTGATTTTCCCTGTTTATTCTTCTCGAATAATCCTAAAACAAAGTGAAAGTGACGGAGAATGCTCGACAGGTGATGCACAACACGGCACAACTATTCGTTTCGAACAATCTCGGATTTCCATGGTCCTAATTTATTTCTTTTTTCCTGTTTATCCTTCTCGAAAAATCGTAAATCAAAGTGAAAGTGAGAGGGAATGCTCTCCAGGTGATGCACAACACGGCACAACCATTAGTTTCAACAATCTCGGATTTTCATGGTTCCAAATTATCTTATTTTTCCTGTTCATCCTTCTCAAAAAACCCTGAAACAAAGTGAAAGTGAAAAAGAATGCTTTCCAGGTGATGCACAACACGGCACAACTACTAGTTCCGAACAATCTCGGATTTTCATGGTTCCAAATTATCGTATTTTCCCTGTTTATCCTTCTCGAAAAATCGTAAAACAAAGTGAAAGTGGGAAAGAATGCTGTCCAGGTGATGCACAACACGGCACAACTATTAGTTTCAAACAATCTCGGATTTTTATGGTTCCAGATTATCTTATTTTCCCTGTTTATCTTTCTCAAAAAATTCTTAAACAAAGTGAAAGTGTGGAAGAATGCTGTCCAGGTGATGCACAACACGGCACAACTATGAGTTTGAAACAATCTCGCATTTTCATGGTCATCAATTATTTCATTTACCCTGTCTGTCCTCCTCGGAAAATCGTAAAACAAAGTGAAAGCAAGGAGGAATGCTACTCGGGTGAAGTACAACACTGCACAACCATTAGTTTCAACAATCTCGGATTTTCATGGTTCCAAATTATCTTATTCTTTCTGTTTATCCTTCTCAAAAAACCCTAAAACAAAGCGAAAGTAAGAAAGAATGCTCTCCAGGTGATGCACAACACGGCACAACTATAAGTTCCGAACAATCTCGGTTTTTCATGGTCATCAATTATTTCATTTACCCTGTCTGTCCTTCTCGGAAAATCGTAAAACAAAGTAAAAGTAAGAGGGAATGCTCTCCAGGTGATGCACAACACGGCACAACTATAAGTTCCAAACAATCTCGGATTTTCATGGTCCCAATTTATTCCTTTTTCCCTGTTTATCCTTTCCAAAAAATCGTGAAACAAAGCGAAAGTGGGAGTGAATGCTTTCCAGGTGATGCACAACACGGCACAACTATTAGTCTTGAACAATCTCGGATTTTCATGGTTGCAAATCAATTTATTTTCCCTGTATTTACTTCTAGAAAAATCGTGAAACAAAGTGAAAGTGGGAGAGAATGCTGTCCAGGTGATGCACAACACGGCACAACTATTAGTTTCGAACAATCTCGGATTTTCATGGTCCTAATTGATTCCTTTTTCCCTGTTTATCCTCCTCAAAAAATCCGAAAACAAAGTAAAAGTGAGAGGAGAATGCTCTCCAGGTGATGCACAACACGACACAACTATTAGTTTCGAACAATTTCGGATTTTCATGGTCTTGATTTATTCCTTTTTCCCTGTTGATCCTTCTCGGAAAATCAAAAAACAAAGTGAAAGTGGGAAAGAATGCTGTCCAGGTGATGCACAACACGGCGCAACTATTGGTTTCGAACAATCTCGAATTTTCATGGTTCCAAATCATTCTTTTTTCCCTGTATCTTCTTCTAGGGAAATCGTAGAACAGGGTGAAGATGAGAGAGAATGCTTTCCAGGTGATGCACAACACGGCACAACTATTAGTCTTGAACAATCTCGGATTCTCATGGTTCCAAATTATCTTATTTTTCCTGTTTATCCTTCTCAAAAAATCCTGAAACGAAGTGAAAGTGCGAGAGAATGCTGTCCGTGTGATGCACAACACGGCACAACTATTAGTCTTAAACAATCTCGGATTTTCATGGTTTTGAATTATCTGATTTTCCCTGTTTATTCTTCTCAAATAATCCTAAAACAAAGTGAAAGTGACGGAGAATGCTCGACAGGTGATGCACAACACAGCACAACTATTAGTTCCGAAAAATTTCGGATTTTCATGGTTCCAAATTATTTTTTTTCCCCTGTAATTGCTTCTCGAAAAAACGTAAAACGGAGTAGAAGTGAGAGAGCATGCTGTTTAGGTGATGCACAACACGGCACAACTATTAGTCTTGAACAATCTCGGATTTTCATGGTTCCAAATTATCCTATTTTCCTTGTTTATCCTTCTCGAAAAATCCTAAAACAAAGTGAAAGTGCGAGAGAATGCTGGTCGTGTGATGCACAACACGGCACAACTATTAGTCTTGAACAATCTCGGATTTTCATGGTTTTAAATTATCTGATTTTCCCTGTTTATTCTTCTCGAATAATCCTAAAACAAAGTGAAAGTGACGGAGAATGCTCGACAGGTGATGCACAACACGGCACAACTATTCGTTTCGAACAATCTCGGATTTCCATGGTCCTAATTTATTTCTTTTTTCCTGTTTATCCTTCTCGAAAAATCGTAAATCAAAGTGAAAGTGAGAGGGAATGCTCTCCAGGTGATGCACAACACGGCACAACCATTAGTTTCAACAATCTCGGATTTTCATGGTTCCAAATTATCTTATTTTTCCTGTTCATCCTTCTCAAAAAACCCTGAAACAAAGTGAAAGTGAAAAAGAATGCTTTCCAGGTGATGCACAACACGGCACAACTACTAGTTCCGAACAATCTCGGATTTTCATGGTTCCAAATTATCGTATTTTCCCTGTTTATCCTTCTCGAAAAATCGTAAAACAAAGTGAAAGTGGGAAAGAATGCTGTCCAGGTGATGCACAACACGGCACAACTATTAGTTTCAAACAATCTCGGATTTTTATGGTTCCAGATTATCTTATTTTCCCTGTTTATCTTTCTCAAAAAATTCTTAAACAAAGTGAAAGTGTGGAAGAATGCTGTCCAGGTGATGCACAACACGGCACAACTATGAGTTTGAAACAATCTCGCATTTTCATGGTCATCAATTATTTCATTTACCCTGTCTGTCCTCCTCGGAAAATCGTAAAACAAAGTGAAAGCAAGGAGGAATGCTACTCGGGTGAAGTACAACACTGCACAACCATTAGTTTCAACAATCTCGGATTTTCATGGTTCCAAATTATCTTATTCTTTCTGTTTATCCTTCTCAAAAAACCCTAAAACAAAGCGAAAGTAAGAAAGAATGCTCTCCAGGTGATGCACAACACGGCACAACTATAAGTTCCGAACAATCTCGGTTTTTCATGGTCATCAATTATTTCATTTACCCTGTCTGTCCTTCTCGGAAAATTGTAAAACAAAGTGAAAGCAAGAAGGAATGCTACTCGGGTGAAGTACAACACTGCACAACTATTAGTTTCAACAATCTCGGATTTCCATGGTTCCAAATTATCTTATTGTTCCCGTTTATCCTTCTCAAAAAACCCTCAAACAAAGTGAAAGTGAGAAAGAATGCTCTTCAGGTGATGTACAACACGGCACAACTACTAGTTCCGAACAATCTCGGTTTTTCATGGTACCAAATTATTCCATTTTCCCTGTTTATCCTTCTCGAAAAATCGTGAAACAAAGTGAAAGTGGGAAAGAATGCTGTCCAGGTGATGCACAACACAGCACAACTATTAGTCTTGAACAATCTCGGATTTTCATAATTCCAAATTATCTTATTTTCCCTGTTTATCCTTCTCGAAAAATCGTAAAACAAAGTGAAAGTGGGAAAGAATGCTGTCCAGGTGATGCACAACACGGCACAACTATTAGTTTCGAACAATCTCGAATTTTCATGGTTCCAAATCATTCTTTTCTCCCTGTATCTTCTTCTAGGAAAATCGTAAAACAAAGTAAAAGTGTAAAAGAATGCTGTCCAGGTGATGCACAACACGGCACAACTATTAGTTTTGAACAATCTCGGATTTTCATGGTTGCAAATTAATTTCTTTTTCCCTGTTTTTCCTCCTCGAAAAATCGCAAAACAAAGTGGAAGTGAGAGGAAATGCTCTTCAGGTGATGCACAACACGGCACAACTATAAGTTCCGAACAATCTCGGATTTTCATGGTCCCAATTTATTCCTTTTTCCCTGTTTATCCTTTTCGAGAAATCGTAAAACAAAGCGAAAGTGGGAGTGAATGCTGTCCAGGTGATGCACAACACGGCACAACCATTAGTTTCGACCAATCTCGGATTTTCATGGTTCCAAATTATCTTATTTTGCCTGTATTTCCTTTCCGGAAAAACGTAGAACGAAGTTAAAGTAGTAGAGAATGCCAATCAGGTGATGCACAACACGGCACAACCATTAGTTTCAAACAATCTCGGATTTTCATGGTTCCAAATTATCTCATTCTACCTGTATTTCCTTTCCGGAAGAACGTAGAACGAAGTAAAAGTAGTGAAGAATGCTAATCAGGTGATGCACAACACTGCACAACCATTAGTTTCGACCAATCTCGGATTTTCATGGTTCCAAATTATCTTATTTTGCCTGTATTTCCTTTCCGGAAAAACGTAGAACGAAGTTAAAGTAGTAGAGAATGCCAATCAGGTGATGCACAACACGGCACAACCAATAATTTCGAACAATCTCAGATTTTCATGGTGCCAAATTATCTCATTTCACCTGTATTTCCTTTCTGGAAGAACGTAAAACGATGTGAAGAAGACAGAGAATGCTAATCAGGTGATGCACAACACGGCACAACTATTAGTTTCGAACAATCTCGGATTTTCATGGTTCCAAATCATCTTATTTTGCCTGTATTTCCTTTCCGGAAAAACGTAGAACGAAGTAAAAGTAGTAGAGAATGCCAATCGGGTGATGCACAACACGGCACAACCATTAATTTCGAACAATCTCGGATTTTCATGGTTCCAAATTATCTTATTTTGCCTGTATTTCCTTCTTGGAAAAACGTAAAACAAATTGGAAGTGACAGAGAATGCTCTTCAGGTGATGCACAACACTGCACAACCATTAGTTTCGACCAATCTCGGATTTCCATGGTTCCAAATTATCTTATTTTGCCTGTATTTCCTTTTCGGAAAAACGTAGAACGAAGTTAAAGTAGTAGAGAATGCCAATCAGGTGATGCACAACACGGCACAACCAATAATTTCGAACAATCTCAGATTTTCATGGTGCCAAATTATCTCATTTCACCTGTATTTCCTTTTTGGAAGAACGTAAAACGATGTGAAGAAGACAGAGAATGCTCTTCAGGTGATGCACAACACGGCACAACTATAAGTTCCGAACAATCTCGGATTTTCATGGTCCCAATTTATTCCTTTTTCCCTGTTTATCCTTTTCGAGAAATCGTAAAACAAAGCGAAAGTGGGAGTGAATGCTGTCCAGGTGATGCACAACACGGCACAACCATTAGTTTCGACCAATCTCGGATTTTCATGGTTCCAAATTATCTTATTTTGCCTGTATTTCCTTTCCGGAAAAACGTAGAACGAAGTTAAAGTAGTAGAGAATGCCAATCAGGTGATGCACAACACGGCACAACCATTAGTTTCAAACAATCTCGGATTTTCATGGTTCCAAATTATCTCATTCTACCTGTATTTCCTTTCCGGAAGAACGTAGAACGAAGTAAAAGTAGTGAAGAATGCTAATCAGGTGATGCACAACACTGCACAACCATTAGTTTCGACCAATCTCGGATTTTCATGGTTCCAAATTATCTTATTTTGCCTGTATTTCCTTTCCGGAAAAACGTAGAACGAAGTTAAAGTAGTAGAGAATGCCAATCAGGTGATGCACAACACGGCACAACCAATAATTTCGAATAATCTCAGATTTTCATGGTGCCAAATTATCTCATTTCACCTGTATTTCCTTTCTGGAAGAACGTAAAACGATGTGAAGAAGACAGAGAATGCTAATCAGGTGATGCACAACACGGCACAACTATTAGTTTCGAACAATCTCGGATTTTCATGGTTCCAAATTATCTTATTTTGCCTGTATTTCCTTTCCGGAAAAACGTAGAACGAAGTAAAAGTAGTAGAGAATGCCAATCGGGTGATGCACAACACGGCACAACCATTAATTTCGAACAATCTCGGATTTTCATGGTTCCAAATTATCTTATTTTGCCTGTATTTCCTTCTTGGAAAAACGTGAAACAAATTGGAAGTGACAGAGAATGCTCTTCAGGTGATGCACAACACTGCACAACCATTAGTTTCGACCAATCTCGGATTTCCATGGTTCCAAATTATCTTATTTTGCCTGTATTTCCTTTTCGGAAAAACGTAGAACGAAGTTAAAGTAGTAAAGAATGCCAATCAGGTGATGCACAACACGGCACAACCAATAATTTCGAACAATCTCAGATTTTCATGGTGCCAAATTATCTCATTTCACCTGTATTTCCTTTTTGGAAGAACGTAAAACGATGTGAAGAAGACAGAGAATGCTCTTCAGGTAATGCACAACACGGCACAACTATTAGTTTCGAACAATCTCGGATTTTCATGGTTCCAAATTATCTTATTTTGCCTGTATTTCCTCCTCGAGAAATCGTGAAACAGAGTGAAAGTGAAAGAGAATGCTTTCCAGGTGATGCACAACACGGCACAACCATTAGTGTCAAACAATCTCGGATTTTCATGGTTCCAAATTATCTTATTTTGCCTGTATTTCCTTTCCGGAAAAACGTAGAACGAAGTTAAAGTAGTAGAGAATGCCAATCGGGTGATGCACAACACGGCACAACCATTAATTTTGAACAATCTCAGATTTTCATGGTTCCAAATTATCTCATTTCACCTGTATTTCCTTTTTGGAGCAACGTGAAACGATGTGAAAAAGACAGAGAATGCTCTTCAGGTGATGCACAACACGGCACAACTATTAGTTTCGACCAATCTCGGATTTTCATGGTTCCAAATTATCTTATTTTGCCTGTATTTCCTTTCCGGAAAAACGTAGAACGAAGTAAAAGTAGTAGAGAATGCCAATCAGCCGATGCACAACACGGCACAACCATTAATTTCGAACAATCTCAGATTTTCATGGTTCCAAATTATCTCATTTCACCTGTATTTCCTTTTTGGAAGAACGTAAAACGATGTGAAGAAGACAGAGAATGCTCTTCAGGTGATGCACAACACGGCACAACTATTAGTGTCAAACAATCTCGGATTTTCATGGTTCCGAATTATCTCATTTTACCTGTATTTCCTCTCCGGAAGAACGTAGAACGAAGTAAAAGTAGTAAAGAATGCTAATCAGGTGATGCACAACACGGCACAACCATTAGTTTCGAAAAATCTCGGATTTTCATGGTTCCAAATTATCTCATTTTACCTGTATTTCCTTACCGGAGAAACGTGAAACGAAGTAAAAGTAGTAGAGAATGCTAATCAGGTGATGCACAACACGGCACAACCATTAATTTCGAACAATCTCGGATTTTCATGGTTCCAAATTATCTCATTTTACCTGTATTTCCTTTCCGGAAAAACATAGAACGAAGTAAAAGTAGTAGAGAATGCCAATCAGGTGATGCACAACACGGCACAACCATTAATTTCAAAAAATCTAGGATTTTCATGGTTCCAAATTTTCTCATTTTGCCTGTATTTCCTTTCCGGAAAAACGTAGAACGAAGTAAAAGAAGTAGAGAATGCCAATCAGGTGATGCACAACACGGCACAACCATTAATTTCAAACAATCTCGGATTTTCATGGTTCCAAATTATCTTATTTTGCCTGTATTTCCTTTTTCGAAAAACGTAAAACAAATTGGAAGTGACCGAGAATGCTCTTCAGGTGATGCACAACACGGCACAATCATTAGTTTCGACCAATCTCGGATTTTCATGGTTCCAAATTATCTTATTTTGCCTGTATTTCCTTTCCGGAAAAACGTAGAACGAAGTAAAAGTAGTAGAGAATGCCAATCAGGTGATGCACAACACGGCACAACCATTAATTTCGAACAATCTCGGATTTTCATGGTTCCAAATTATCTTATTTTTCCTGTTTATCCTTCTCAAAAAACCCTGAAACGAAGTGAAAGTGAAAAAGAATGCTCTCCAGGTGATGCACAACACGGCACAACTACTAGTTCCGAACAATCTCGGATTTTCATGGTTCCAAATTATCGTATTTTCCCTGTTTATCCTTCTCGAAAAATCGTAAAACAAAGTGAAAGTGGGAAAGAATGCTGTCCAGGTGATGCACAACACGGCACAACTATTAGTTTCAAACAATCTCGGATTTTCATGGTTCCAGATTATCTTATTTTCCCTGTTTATTTTTCTCAAAAAATTCCTCAACAAAGTGAAAGTGTGGAAGAATGCTGTCCAGGTGATGCACAACACGGCACAACTATGAGTTTGAAACAATCTCGGATTTTTATGGTTGCAAATTGATTTATTTTCCCTGTTTATCTTTCTCAAAAAATTCTTAAACAAAGTGAAAGTGTGGAAGAATGCTGTCCAGGTGATGCACAACACGGCACAACTATTAGTTTAAAACAATCTCGCATTTTCATGGTCATCAATTATTTCATTTACCCTGTCTGTCCTCCTCGGAAAATCGTAAAACAAAGTGAAAGCAAGGAGGAATGCTACTCGGGTGAAGTACAACACTGCACAACCATTAGTTTCAACAATCTCGGATTTTCATGGTTCCAAATTATCTTATTCTTTCTGTTTATCCTTCTCAAAAAACCCTAAAACAAAGCGAAAGTAAGAAAGAATGCTCTCCAGGTGATGCACAACACGGCACAACTATAAGTTCCGAACAATCTCGGTTTTTCATGGTCATCAATTATTTCATTTACCCTGTCTGTCCTTCTCGGAAAATCGTAAAACAAAGTGAAAGCAAGAAGGAATGCTACTCGGGTGAAGTACAACACTGCACAACCATTAGTTTCAACAATCTCGGATTTCCATGGTTCCAAATTATCTTATTGTTCCCGTTTATCCTTCTCAAAAAACCCTCAAACAAAGTGAAAGTGAGAAAGAATGCTCTTCAGGTGATGTACAACACGGCACAACTACTAGTTCCGAACAATCTCGGTTTTTCATGGTACCAAATTATTCCATTTTCCCTGTTTATCCTTCTCGAAAAATCGTGAAACAAAGTGAAAGTGGGAAAGAATGCTGTCCAGGTGATGCACAACACAGCACAACTATTAGTCTTGAACAATCTCGGATTTTCATAATTCCAAATTATCTTATTTTCCCTGTTTATCCTTCTCGAAAAATCGTAAAACAAAGTGAAAGTGGGAAAGAATGCTGTCCAGGTGATGCACAACACGGCACAACTATTAGTTTCGAACAATCTCGAATTTTCATGGTTCCAAATCATTCTTTTCTCCCTGTATCTTCTTCTAGGAAAATCGTGAAACAAAGTGAAAGTGGGAAAGAATGCTGTCCAGGTGATGCACAACACGGCACAACCATTAGTTTCGACCAATCTCGGATTTTCATGGTTCCAAATTATCTTATTTTGCCTGTATTTCCTTTCCGGAAAAACGTAGAACGAAGTTAAAGTAGTAGAGAATGCCAATCAGGTGATGCACAACACGGCACAACCATTAGTTTCAAACAATCTCGGATTTTCATGGTTCCAAATTATCTCATTCTACCTGTATTTCCTTTCCGGAAGAACGTAGAACGAAGTAAAAGTAGTGAAGAATGCTAATCAGGTGATGCACAACACTGCACAACCATTAGTTTCGACCAATCTCGGATTTTCATGGTTCCAAATCATTCTTTTCTCCCTGTATCTTCTTCTAGGAAAATCGTAAAACAAAGTAAAAGTGTAAAAGAATGCTGTCCAGGTGATGCACAACACGGCACAACTATTAGTTTTGAACAATCTCGGATTTTCATGGTTGCAAATTAATTTCTTTTTCCCTGTTTTTCCTCCTCGAAAAATCGCAAAACAAAGTGGAAGTGAGAGGAAATGCTCTTCAGGTGATGCACAACACGGCACAACTATAAGTTCCGAACAATCTCGGATTTTCATGGTCCCAATTTATTCCTTTTTCCCTGTTTATCCTTTTCGAGAAATCGTAAAACAAAGCGAAAGTGGGAGTGAATGCTGTCCGGGTGATGCACAACACGGCACAACCATTAGTTTCGACCAATCTCGGATTTTCATGGTTCCAAATTATCTTATTTTGCCTGTATTTCCTTTCCGGAAAAACGTAGAACGAAGTTGAAGTAGTAGAGAATGCCAATCAGGTGATGCACAACACGGCACAACCATTAGTTTCAAACAATCTCGGATTTTCATGGTTCCAAATTATCTCATTCTACCTGTATTTCCTTTCCGGAAGAACGTAGAACGAAGTAAAAGTAGTGAAGAATGCTAATCAGGTGATGCACAACACTGCACAACCATTAGTTTCGACCAATCTCGGATTTTCATGGTTCCAAATTATCTTATTTTGCCTGTATTTCCTTTCCGGAAAAACGTAGAACGAAGTTAAAGTAGTAGAGAATGCCAATCAGGTGATGCACAACACGGCACAACCAATAATTTCGAACAATCTCAGATTTTCATGGTGCCAAATTATCTCATTTCACCTGTATTTCCTTTCTGGAAGAACGTAAAACGATGTGAAGAAGACAGAGAATGCTAATCAGGTGATGCACAACACGGCACAACTATTAGTTTCGAACAATCTCGGATTTTCATGGTTCCAAATTATCTTATTTTGCCTGTATTTCCTTTCCGGAAAAACGTAGAACAAAGTAAAAGTAGTAGAGAATGCCAATCGGGTGATGCACAACACGGCACAACCATTAATTTCGAACAATCTCGGATTTTCATGGTTCCAAATTATCTTATTTTGCCTGTATTTCCTTTTCGGAAAAACGTAAAACAAATTGGAAGTGACAGAGAATGCTCTTCAGGTGATGCACAACACTGCACAACCATTAGTTTCGACCAATCTCGGATTTCCATGGTTCCAAATTATCTTATTTTGCCTGTATTTCCTTTTCGGAAAAACGTAGAACGAAGTTAAAGTAGTAGAGAATGCCAATCAGGTGATGCACAACACGGCACAACCAATAATTTCGAACAATCTCAGATTTTCATGGTGCCAAATTATCTCATTTCACCTGTATTTCCTTTTTGGAAGAACGTAAAACGATGTGAAGAAGACAGAGAATGCTCTTCAGGTAATGCACAACACGGCACAACTATTAGTTTCGAACAATCTCGGATTTTCATGGTTCCAAATTATCTTATTTTGCCTGTATTTCCTCCTCGAGAAATCGTGAAACAGAGTGAAAGTGAAAGAGAATGCTTTCCAGGTGATGCACAACACGGCACAACCATTAGTGTCAAACAATCTCGGATTTTCATGGTTCCAAATTATCTTATTTTGCCTGTATTTCCTTTCCGGAAAAACGTAGAACGAAGTTAAAGTAGTAGAGAATGCCAATCGGGTGATGCACAACACGGCACAACCATTAATTTTGAACAATCTCAGATTTTCATGGTTCCAAATTATCTCATTTCACCTGTATTTCCTTTTTGGAGCAACGTGAAACGATGTGAAAAAGACAGAGAATGCTCTTCAGGTGATGCACAACACGGCACAACTATTAGTTTCGACCAATCTCGGATTTTCATGGTTCCAAATTATCTTATTTTGCCTGTATTTCCTTTCCGGAAAAACGTAGAACGAAGTAAAAGTAGTAGAGAATGCCAATCAGGTGATGCACAACACGGCACAACCATTAATTTCGAACAATCTCAGATTTTCATGGTTCCAAATTATCTCATTTCACCTGTATTTCCTTTTTGGAAGAACGTAAAACGATGTGAAGAAGACAGAGAATGCTCTTCAGGTGATGCACAACACGGCACAACTATTAGTGTCAAACAATCTCGGATTTTCATGGTTCCGAATTATCTCATTTTACCTGTATTTCCTCTCCGGAAGAACGTAGAACGAAGTAAAAGTAGTAAAGAATGCTCTTCAGGTGATGCACAACACGGCACAACTATTAGTGTCAAACAATCTCGGATTTTCATGGTTCCGAATTATCTCATTTTACCTGTATTTCCTCTCCGGAAGAACGTAGAACGAAGTAAAAGTAGTAAAGAATGCTAATCAGGTGATGCACAACACGGCACAACCATTAGTTTCGAAAAATCTCGGATTTTCATGGTTCCAAATTATCTCACTTTACCTGTATTTCCTTTCCGAAAGAACGTAGAACGAAGTAAAAGTAGTAGAGAATGCCAATCGGGTGATGCACAACACGGCACAACAATTAATTTCGAACAATCTCGGATTTTCATGGTTCCAAATTATCTCATTTTACCTGTATTTCCTTACCGGAGAAACGTGAAACGAAGTAAAAGTAGTAGAGAATGCTAATCAGGTGATGCACAACACGGCACAACCATTAATTTCGAACAATCTCGGATTTTCATGGTTCCAAATTATCTCATTTTACCTGTATTTCCTTTCCGGAAAAACATAGAACGAAGTAAAAGTAGTAGAGAATGCCAATCAGGTGATGCACAACACGGCACAACCATTAGTTTCAACAATCTCGGATTTCCATGGTTCCAAATTATCTTATTGTTCCCGTTTATCCTTCTCAAAAAACCCTCAAACAAAGTGAAAGTGAGAAAGAATGCTCTTCAGGTGATGTACAACACGGCACAACTACTAGTTCCGAACAATCTCGGTTTTTCATGGTACCAAATTATTCCATTTTCCCTGTTTATCCTTCTCGAAAAATCGTGAAACAAAGTGAAAGTGGGAAAGAATGCTGTCCAGGTGATGCACAACACAGCACAACTATTAGTCTTGAACAATCTCGGATTTTCATAATTCCAAATTATCTTATTTTCCCTGTTTATCCTTCTCGAAAAATCGTAAAACAAAGTGAAAGTGGGAAAGAATGCTGTCCAGGTGATGCACAACACGGCACAACTATTAGTTTCGAACAATCTCGAATTTTCATGGTTCCAAATCATTCTTTTCTCCCTGTATCTTCTTCTAGGAAAATCGTGAAACAAAGTGAAAGTGGGAAAGAATGCTGTCCAGGTGATGCACAACACGGCACAACCTCTAGTTTCGACCAATCTCGGATTTTCATGGTTCCAAATTATCTTATTTTGCCTGTATTTCCTTTCCGGAAAAACGTAGAACGAAGTTAAAGTAGTAGAGAATGCCAATCAGGTGATGCACAACACGGCACAACCATTAGTTTCAAACAATCTCGGATTTTCATGGTTCCAAATTATCTCATTCTACCTGTATTTCCTTTCCGGAAGAACGTAGAACGAAGTAAAAGTAGTGAAGAATGCTAATCAGGTGATGCACAACACTGCACAACCATTAGTTTCGACCAATCTCGGATTTTCATGGTTCCAAATCATTCTTTTCTCCCTGTATCTTCTTCTAGGAAAATCGTAAAACAAAGTAAAAGTGTAAAAGAATGCTGTCCAGGTGATGCACAACACGGCACAACTATTAGTTTTGAACAATCTCGGATTTTCATGGTTGCAAATTAATTTCTTTTTCCCTGTTTTTCCTCCTCGAAAAATCGCAAAACAAAGTGGAAGTGAGAGGAAATGCTCTTCAGGTGATGCACAACACGGCACAACTATAAGTTCCGAACAATCTCGGATTTTCATGGTCCCAATTTATTCCTTTTTCCCTGTTTATCCTTTTCGAGAAATCGTAAAACAAAGCGAAAGTGGGAGTGAATGCTGTCCGGGTGATGCACAACACGGCACAACCATTAGTTTCGACCAATCTCGGATTTTCATGGTTCCAAATTATCTTATTTTGCCTGTATTTCCTTTCCGGAAAAACGTAGAACGAAGTTGAAGTAGTAGAGAATGCCAATCAGGTGATGCACAACACGGCACAACCATTAGTTTCAAACAATCTCGGATTTTCATGGTTCCAAATTATCTCATTCTACCTGTATTTCCTTTCCGGAAGAACGTAGAACGAAGTAAAAGTAGTGAAGAATGCTAATCAGGTGATGCACAACACTGCACAACCATTAGTTTCGACCAATCTCGGATTTTCATGGTTCCAAATTATCTTATTTTGCCTGTATTTCCTTTCCGGAAAAACGTAGAACGAAGTTAAAGTAGTAGAGAATGCCAATCAGGTGATGCACAACACGGCACAACCAATAATTTCGAACAATCTCAGATTTTCATGGTGCCAAATTATCTCATTTCACCTGTATTTCCTTTCTGGAAGAACGTAAAACGATGTGAAGAAGACAGAGAATGCTAATCAGGTGATGCACAACACGGCACAACTATTAGTTTCGAACAATCTCGGATTTTCATGGTTCCAAATTATCTTATTTTGCCTGTATTTCCTTTCCGGAAAAACGTAGAACGAAGTAAAAGTAGTAGAGAATGCCAATCGGGTGATGCACAACACGGCACAACCATTAATTTCGAACAATCTCGGATTTTCATGGTTCCAAATTATCTTATTTTGCCTGTATTTCCTTTTCGGAAAAACGTAAAACAAATTGGAAGTGACAGAGAATGCTCTTCAGGTGATGCACAACACTGCACAACCATTAGTTTCGACCAATCTCGGATTTCCATGGTTCCAAATTATCTTATTTTGCCTGTATTTCCTTTTCGGAAAAACGTAGAACGAAGTTAAAGTAGTAGAGAATGCCAATCAGGTGATGCACAACACGGCACAACCAATAATTTCGAACAATCTCAGATTTTCATGGTGCCAAATTATCTCATTTCACCTGTATTTCCTTTTTGGAAGAACGTAAAACGATGTGAAGAAGACAGAGAATGCTCTTCAGGTAATGCACAACACGGCACAACTATTAGTTTCGAACAATCTCGGATTTTCATGGTTCCAAATTATCTTATTTTGCCTGTATTTCCTCCTCGAGAAATCGTGAAACAGAGTGAAAGTGAAAGAGAATGCTTTCCAGGTGATGCACAACACGGCACAACCATTAGTGTCAAACAATCTCGGATTTTCATGGTTCCAAATTATCTTATTTTGCCTGTATTTCCTTTCCGGAAAAACGTAGAACGAAGTTAAAGTAGTAGAGAATGCCAATCGGGTGATGCACAACACGGCACAACCATTAATTTTGAACAATCTCAGATTTTCATGGTTCCAAATTATCTCATTTCACCTGTATTTCCTTTTTGGAGCAACGTGAAACGATGTGAAAAAGACAGAGAATGCTCTTCAGGTGATGCACAACACGGCACAACTATTAGTTTCGACCAATCTCGGATTTTCATGGTTCCAAATTATCTTATTTTGCCTGTATTTCCTTTCCGGAAAAACGTAGAACGAAGTAAAAGTAGTAGAGAATGCCAATCAGGTGATGCACAACACGGCACAACCATTAATTTCGAACAATCTCAGATTTTCATGGTTCCAAATTATCTCATTTCACCTGTATTTCCTTTTTGGAAGAACGTAAAACGATGTAAAGAAGACAGAGAATGCTCTTCAGGTGATGCACAACACGGCACAACTATTAGTGTCAAACAATCTCGGATTTTCATGGTTCCGAATTATCTCATTTTACCTGTATTTCCTCTCCGGAAGAACGTAGAACGAAGTAAAAGTAGTAAAGAATGCTCTTCAGGTGATGCACAACACGGCACAACTATTAGTGTCAAACAATCTCGGATTTTCATGGTTCCGAATTATCTCATTTTACCTGTATTTCCTCTCCGGAAGAACGTAGAACGAAGTAAAAGTAGTAAAGAATGCTAATCAGGTGATGCACAACACGGCACAACCATTAGTTTCGAAAAATCTCGGATTTTCATGGTTCCAAATTATCTCACTTTACCTGTATTTTCTTTCCGAAAGAACGTAGAACGAAGTAAAAGTAGTAGAGAATGCCAATCGGGTGATGCACAACACGGCACAACAATTAATTTCGAACAATCTCGGATTTTCATGGTTCCAAATTATCTCATTTTACCTGTATTTCCTTACCGGAGAAACGTGAAACGAAGTAAAAGTAGTAGAGAATGCTAATCAGGTGATGCACAACACGGCACAACCATTAATTTCGAACAATCTCGGATTTTCATGGTTCCAAATTATCTCATTTTACCTGTATTTCCTTTCCGGAAAAACATAGAACGAAGTAAAAGTAGTAGAGAATGCCAATCAGGTGATGCACAACACGGCACAACCATTAATTTCAAAAAATCTAGGATTTTCATGGTTCCAAATTTTCTCATTTTGCCTGTATTTCCTTTCCGGAAAAACGTAGAACGAAGTAAAAGAAGTAGAGAATGCCAATCAGGTGATGCACAACACGGCACAACCATTAATTTCGAACAATCTCGGATTTTCATGGTTCCAAATTATCTTATTTTGCCTGTATTTCCTTTTTCGAAAAACGTAAAACAAATCGGAAGTGACCGAGAATGCTCTTCAGGTGATGCACAACACGGCACAATCATTAGTTTCGACCAATCTCGGATTTTCATGGTTCCAAATTATCTTATTTTGCCTGTATTTCCTTTCCGGAAAAACATAGAACGAAGTAAAAGTAGTAGAGAATGCCAATCAGGTGATGCACAACACGGCACAACCATTAATTTCGAACAATCTCGGATTTTCATGGTTCCAAATTATCTTATTTTTCCTGTTTATCCTTCTCAAAAAACCCTGAAACAAAGTGAAAGTGAAAAAGAATGCTCTCCAGGTGATGCACAACACGGCACAACTACTAGTTCCGAACAATCTCGGATTTTCATGGTTCCAAATTATCTCATTTCACCTGTATTTCCTTCTTGGAAGAACGTAAAACGATGTGAAAAAAAAAAGAGAATGCTCCTCAGGTGATGCACAACACGGCACAACTATTAGTTTCGAACAATCTCGGATTTTCATGGTTCCAAATTATCTTATTTTGCCTGTATTTCCTTTCCAGAAAAACGTAGAACGAAAAAAAAGGAGTAGAGAATGCCAATCAGGTGATGCACAACACGGCACAACCATTAGTGTCAAACAATCTCGGATTTTCATGGTTCCGAATTATCTCATTTTACCTGTATTTCCTCCCCGGAAGAACGTAGAACGAAGTCAAAGTAGTAAAAAATGCTAATCAGGTAATGCACAACACGGCACAACCATTAATTTCGAACAATCTCGGATTTTCATGGTTCCAAATTATCTCATTTCACCTGTATTTCCTTTTTTCGAAGAACGTAAAACGATGTGAAAGTGACAGAGAATGCTCTTCAGGTGATGCACAACACGGCACAACTATTAGTTTCGAACAATCTCGGATCTTCATGGTTCCAAATTATCTTATTTTTCCTGTTTATCCTTCTCAAAAAACCCTAAAACGAAGTGAAAGTGAAAAAGAATGCTCTCCAGGTGATGCACAACACGGCACAACTACTAGTTCCGAACAATCTCGGATTTTCATGGTTCCAAATTATCGTATTTTCCCTGTTTATCCTTCTCGAAAAATCGTAAAACAAAGTGAAAGTGGGAAAGAATGCTGTCCAGGTGATGCACAACACGGCACAACTATTAGTTTCAAACAATCTCGGATTTTCATGGTTCCAGATTATCTTATTTTCCCTGTTTATCTTTCTCAAAAAATTCCTCAACAAAGTGAAAGTGTGAAAGAATGCTGTCCAGGTGATGCACAACACGGCACAACTATGAGTTTGAAACAATCTCGGATTTTTATGGTTGCAAATTGATTTATTTTCCCTGTTTATCTTTCTCAAAAAATTCTTAAACAAAGTGAAAGTGTGGAAGAATGCTGTCCAGGTGATGCACAACACGGCACAACTATTAGTTTGAAACAATCTCGCATTTTCATGGTCATCAATTATTTCATTTACCCTGTCTGTTCTCCTCGGAAAATCGTAAAACAAAGTGAAAGCAAGGAGGAATGCTACTCGGGTGAAGTACAACACTGCACAACCATTAGTTTCAACAATCTCGGATTTTCATGGTACCAAATTATCTTATTCTTTCTGTTTATCCTTCTCAAAAAACCCTAAAACAAAGCGAAAGCAAGAAAGAATGCTCTCCAGGTGATGCACAACACGGCACAACTATAAGTTCCGAACAATCTCGGTTTTTCATGGTCATCAATTATTTCATTTACCCTGTCTGTCCTTCTCGGAAAATCGTAAAACAAAGTGAAAGCAAGAAGGAATGCTACTCGGGTGAAGTACAACACTGCACAACCATTAGTTTCAACAATCTCGGATTTCCATGGTTCCAAATTATCTTATTGTTCCCGTTTATCCTTCTCAAAAAACCCTCAAACAAAGTGAAAGTGAGAAAGAATGCTCTTCAGGTGATGTACAACACGGCACAACTACTAGTTCCGAACAATCTCGGTTTTTCATGGTACCAAATTATTCCATTTTCCCTGTTTATCCTTCTCGAAAAATCGTGAAACAAAGTGAAAGTGGGAAAGAATGCTGTCCAGGTGATGCACAACACAGCACAACTATTAGTCTTGAACAATCTCGGATTTTCATAATTCCAAATTATCTTATTTTCCCTGTTTATCCTTCTCGAAAAATCGTAAAACAAAGTGAAAGTGGGAAAGAATGCTGTCCAGGTGATGCACAACACGGCACAACTATTAGTTTCGAACAATCTCGAATTTTCATGGTTCCAAATCATTCTTTTCTCCCTGTATCTTCTTCTAGGAAAATCGTAAAACAAAGTAAAAGTGTAAAAGAATGCTGTCCAGGTGATGCACAACACGGCACAACTATTAGTTTTGAACAATCTCGGATTTTCATGGTTGCAAATTAATTTCTTTCTCCCTGTTTTTTCTCCTCGAAAAATCGCAAAACAAAGTGGAAGTGAGAGGAAATGCTCTTCAGGTGATGCACAACACGGCACAACTATAAGTTCCGAACAATCTCGGATTTTCATGGTCCCAATTTATTCCTTTTTCCCTGTTTATCCTTTTCGAGAAATCGTAAAACAAAGCGAAAGTGGGAGTGAATGCTGTCCAGGTGATGCACAACACGGCACAACCATTAGTTTCGACCAATCTCGGATTTTCATGGTTCCAAATTATCTTATTTTGCCTGTATTTCCTTTCCGGAAAAACGTAGAACGAAGTTAAAGTAGTAGAGAATGCCAATCAGGTGATGCACAACACGGCACAACCATTAGTTTCAAACAATCTCGGATTTTCATGGTTCCAAATTATCTCATTCTACCTGTATTTCCTTTCCGGAAGAACGTAGAACGAAGTAAAAGTAGTGAAGAATGCTAATCAGGTGATGCACAACACTGCACAACCATTAGTTTCGACCAATCTCGGATTTTCATGGTTCCAAATTATCTTATTTTGCCTGTATTTCCTTTCCGGAAAAACGTAGAACGAAGTTAAAGTAGTAGAGAATGCCAATCAGGTGATGCACAACACGGCACAACCAATAATTTCGAACAATCTCAGATTTTCATGGTGCCAAATTATCTCATTTCACCTGTATTTCCTTTCTGGAAGAACGTAAAACGATGTGAAGAAGACAGAGAATGCTAATCAGGTGATGCACAACACGGCACAACTATTAGTTTCGAACAATCTCGGATTTTCATGGTTCCAAATTATCTTATTTTGCCTGTATTTCCTTTCCGGAAAAACGTAGAACGAAGTAAAAGTAGTAGAGAATGCCAATCGGGTGATGCACAACACGGCACAACCATTAATTTCGAACAATCTCGGATTTTCATGGTTCCAAATTATCTTATTTTGCCTGTATTTCCTTCTTGGAAAAACGTAAAACAAATTGGAAGTGACAAGGAATGCTCTTCAGGTGATGCACAACACTGCACAACCATTAGTTTCGACCAATCTCGGATTTCCATGGTTCCAAATTATCTTATTTTGCCTGTATTTCCTTTTCGGAAAAACGTAGAACGAAGTTAAAGTAGTAGAGAATGCCAATCAGGTGATGCACAACACGGCACAACCAATAATTTCGAACAATCTCAGATTTTCATGGTGCCAAATTATCTCATTTCACCTGTATTTCCTTTTTGGAAGAACGTAAAACGATGTGAAGAAGACAGAGAATGCTCTTCAGGTAATGCACAACACGGCACAACTATTAGTTTCGAACAATCTCGGATTTTCATGGTTCCAAATTATCTTATTTTGCCTGTATTTCCTCCTCGAGAAATCGTGAAACAGAGTGAAAGTGAAAGAGAATGCTTTCCAGGTGATGCACAACACGGCACAACCATTAGTGTCAAACAATCTCGGATTTTCATGGTTCCAAATTATCTTATTTTGCCTGTATTTCCTTTCCGGAAAAACGTAGAACGAAGTTAAAGTAGTAGAGAATGCCAATCGGGTGATGCACAACACGGCACAACCATTAATTTTGAACAATCTCAGATTTTCATGGTTCCAAATTATCTCATTTCACCTGTATTTCCTTTTTGGAGCAACGTGAAACGATGTGAAAAAGACAGAGAATGCTCTTCAGGTGATGCACAACACGGCACAACTATTAGTTTCGACCAATCTCGGATTTTCATGGTTCCAAATTATCTTATTTTGCCTGTATTTCCTTTCCGGAAAAACGTAGAACGAAGTAAAAGTAGTAGAGAATGCCAATCAGGTGATGCACAACACGGCACAACCATTAATTTCGAACAATCTCAGATTTTCATGGTTCCAAATTATCTCATTTCACCTGTATTTCCTTTTTGGGAGAACGTAAAACGATGTGAAGAAGACAGAGAATGCTCTTCAGGTGATGCACAACACGGCACAACTATTAGTGTCAAACAATCTCGGATTTTCATGGTTCCGAATTATCTCATTTTACCTGTATTTCCTCTCCGGAAGAACGTAGAACGAAGTAAAAGTAGTAAAGAATGCTAATCAGGTGATGCACAACACGGCACAATCATTAGTTTCGAAAAATCTCGGATTTTCATGGTTCCAAATTATCTCACTTTACCTGTATTTCCTTTCCGAAAGAACGTAGAACGAAGTAAAAGTAGTAGAGAATGCCAATCGGGTGATGCACAACACGGCACAACAATTAATTTCGAACAATCTCGGATTTTCATGGTTCCAAATTATCTCATTTTACCTGTATTTCCTTACCGGAGAAACGTGAAACGAAGTAAAAGTAGTAGAGAATGCTAATCAGGTGATGCACAACACGGCACAACCATTAATTTCGAACAATCTCGGATTTTCATAGTTCCAAATTATCTCATTTTACCTGTATTTCCTTTCCGGAAAAACATAGAACGAAGTAAAAGTAGTAGAGAATGCCAATCAGGTGATGCACAACACGGCACAACCATTAATTTCAAAAAATCTAGGATTTTCATGGTTCCAAATTTTCTCATTTTGCCTGTATTTCCTTTCCGGAAAAACGTAGAACGAAGTAAAAGAAGTAGAGAATGCCAATCAGGTGATGCACAACACGGCACAACCATTAATTTCGAACAATCTCGGATTTTCATGGTTCCAAATTATCTTATTTTGCCTGTATTTCCTTTTTCGAAAAACGTAAAACAAATTGGAAGTGACCGAGAATGCTCTTCAGGTGATGCACAACACGGCACAATCATTAGTTTCGACCAATCTCGGATTTTCATGGTTCCAAATTATCTTATTTTGCCTGTATTTCCTTTCCGGAAAAACGTAGAACGAAGTAAAAGTAGTAGAGAATGCCAATCAGGTGATGCACAACACGGCACAACCATTAATTTCGAACAATCTCGGATTTTCATGGTTCCAAATTATCTTATTTTTCCTGTTTATCCTTCTCAAAAAACCCTGAAACAAAGTGAAAGTGAAAAAGAATGCTCTCCAGGTGATGCACAACACGGCACAACTACTAGTTCCGAACAATCTCGGATTTTCATGGTTCCAAATTATCTCATTTCACCTGTATTTCCTTCTTGGAAGAACGTAAAACGATGTGAAAAAAAAAAGAGAATGCTCTTCAGGTGATGCACAACACGGCACAACTATTAGTTCCGAACAATCTCGGATTTTCATGGTTCCAAATTATCTTATTTTGCCTGTATTTCCTTTCCAGAAAAACGTAGAACGAAAAAAAAGGAGTAGAGAATGCCAATCAGGTGATGCACAACACGGCACAACCATTAGTGTCAAACAATCTCGGATTTTCATGGTTCCGAATTATCTCATTTTACCTGTATTTCCTCCCCGGAAGAACGTAGAACGAAGTCAAAGTAGTAAAGAATGCTAATCAGGTGATGCACAACACGGCACAACCATTAATTTCGAACAATCTCGGATTTTCATGGTTCCAAATTATCTCATTTCACCTGTATTTCCTTTTTTCGAAGAACGTAAAACGATGTGAAAGTGACAGAGAATGCTCTTCAGGTGATGCACAACACGGCACAACTATTAGTTTCGAACAATCTCGGATCTTCATGGTTCCAAATTATCTCATTTCACCGGTATTTCCTTTTTGGAAGAACGTAAAACAAATTGGGAGTGACAGAGAATGCTCTTCAAGTGATGCACAACACGGCACAACTATTAGTTTCGAACAATCTCGGATCTTCATGGTTCCAAATTATCTCATTTCACCTGTATTTCCTTTTTGGAAGGACGTAAAACAAATTGGAAGTGACAGAGGATGCTTTTCAGGTGATGCACAACACGGCACAACTATTAGTTTCGAACAGTCTCGGATTTTCATGGTTCCAAATTATCTTATTTTGCCTGTATTTCCTTTTTGGAAGAACGTAAAACGATGTGAAAGTGACAGAGAATGCTCTTCAGGTGATGCACAACACGGCACAACAATTAATTTTGAACAATCTCGGATTTTCATGGTTCCAAATTATCTTATTTTGCCTGTATTTCCTTTCCAGAAAAACGTAGAACGAAAAAAAAGGAGTAGAGAATGCCAATCAGGTGATGCACAACACGGCACAACCATTAGTGTCAAACAATCTCGGATTTTCATGGTTCCGAATTATCTCATTTTACCTGTATTTCCTCCCCGGAAGAACGTAGAACGAAGTCAAAGTAGTAAAGAATGCTAATCAGGTGATGCACAACACGGCACAACCATTAATTTCGAACAATCTCGGATTTTCATGGTTCCAAATTATCTCATTTCACCTGTATTTCCTTTTTTCGAAGAACGTAAAACGATGTGAAAGTGACAGAGAATGCTCTTCAGGTGATGCACAACACGGCACAACTATTAGTTTCGAACAATCTCGGATCTTCATGGTTCCAAATTATCTCATTTCACCGGTATTTCCTTTTTGGAAGAACGTAAAACAAATTGGAAGTGACAGAGAATGCTCTTCAAGTGATGCACAACACGGCACAACTATTAGTTTCGAACAATCTCGGATCTTCATGGTTCCAAATTATCTCATTTCACCTGTATTTCCTTTTTGGAAGGACGTAAAACAAATTGGAAGTGACAGAGGATGCTTTTCAGGTGATGCACAACACGGCACAACTATTAGTTTCGAACAATCTCGGATTTTCATGGTTCCAAATTATCTTATTTTGCCTGTATTTCCTTTTTGGAAGAACGTAAAACGATGTGAAAGTGACAGAGAATGCTCTTCAGGTGATGCACAACACGGCACAACAATTAATTTTGAACAATCTCGGATTTTCATGGTTCCAAATTATCCTATTTTGCCTGTATTTCCTTTCCAGAAAAACGTAGAACGAAGTAAAAGTAGTAGAGAATGCCAATCAGGTGATGCACAACACGTTACAACCATTAATTTCGAACAATCTCAGATGTTCATGGTTCCAAATTATCTCATTTCACCTATATTTCCTTTTTGGAAGAACGTAAAACGATGTGAAGAAGACAGAGAATGCTCTTCAGGTGAGGCACAACACGGCACAACTATTAGTTTCGAACAATCTCGGATTTTCATGGTTCCAAATTATCTTATGTTGCCTGTATTTCCTTTCCGGAAAAACGTAAAACAAATTGGAAGTGACAGAGAATGCTTTTCAGGTGATGCACAACACGGCACAACTATTAGTTTCGAACAATCTCGGATTTTCATGGTTCCAAATTATCTCATTTCACCTGTATTTCCTTTTTGGAAGAACATAAAACGATGTGGAAGTGACGAAGAATGCTCTTCAGGTGATGCACAACACAGGCCAACTATTAGTTTCAAACAATCTCGGATCTTCATGGTTCCAAATTATCTCATTTCACCTGTATTTCCTTTTTGGAAGAACCTAAAACGATGTGAAAGTGACAAAGAATGCTCTTCAGGTGATGCACAACACGGCACAACCATTAGTTTCGACCAATCTCGGATTTTCATGGTTCCAAATTATCTCATTTCACCTGTATTTCCTTTTTGGAAGAACGTAAAACGATGTGAAAGTGACAAAGAATGCTAATCAGGTGATGCACAACACGGCACAACCATTAGTTTAGACCAATCTCGGATTTTCATGGTTCCAAATTATCTTATTTTGCCTGTATTTCCTTTCCGGAAAAACGTAGAACGGAGTAAAAGTAGTCGAGAATGCCAATCAGGTGATGCACAACACGGCACAACCATTAATTTCGAACAATCTCAGATTTTCATGGTTCCAAATCATTCTTTTCTCCCTGTATTTCCTTCTCGAAAAAACGTGAAACGGAGTAAAAGTATCAAAGAATGCTCTCCAGGTGATGCACAACATGGCACAACCGTTGCTTTCGAACCATCTCGCATTTTCATGGTCATCAATTATTTCATTTTCCCTGTCTGTCCTTCTCGGAAAATCGTAAAACAAAGTGAAAGCAAGAAGGAATGCTACTCGGGTGAAGTACAACACTGCACAACCATTAGTTTCAACAATCTCGGATTTCTATGGTCCCAAATTATCTTATTTTTCCTGTTTATCCTTCTCAAAAAACCCTCAAACAAAGTGAAACCGAGAAAGAATGCTCTTCAGGTGATGTACAACACGGCACAACTACTAGTTCCGAACAATCTCGGTTTTTCATGGTACCAAATTATTTCATTTTCCCTGTTTATCCTTCTCGAAAAATCGTGAAACGAAGTGAAAGTGGGAGAGAATGCTGTCCAGGTGATGCACAACACAGCACAACTATTAGTCTTGAACAATCTCGGATTTTCATAATTCCAAATTATCTTATTTTCCCTGTTTATCCTTCTCGAAAAATCGTAAAACAAAGTGAAAGTGGAAAAGAATGCTGTCCAGGTGATGCACAACACGGCACAACTATTAGTTTCGAACAATCTCGAATTTTCATGGTTCCAAATCATTCTTTTCTCCCTGTATTTTCTTCTAGGAAAATCGTAAAACAAAGTAAAAGTGTAAAAGAATGCTGTCCAGGTGATGCACAACACGGCACAACTATTAGATTTGAACAATCTCGGATTTTCATGGTTGCAAATTAATTTCTTTTTCTCTGTTTTTCCTCCTCGAAAAATCGCAAAACAAAGTGGAAGTGAGAGGAAATGCTCTTCAGGTGATGCACAACACGGCACAACTATTAGTTTCGAACAATCTCGGATTTTCATGGTTCCAAATTATCTTATTTTGCCTGTATTTCCTTTCCGGAAAAACGTAGAACGAAGTAAAAGTAGTAGAGAATGCCAATCGGGTGATGCACAACACGGCACAACCATTAATTTCGAACAATCTCGGATTTTCATGGTTCCAAATTATCTTATTTTGCCTGTATTTCCTTCTTGGAAAAACGTAAAACAAATTGGAAGTGACAAGGAATGCTCTTCAGGTGATGCACAACACTGCACAACCATTAGTTTCGACCAATCTCGGATTTCCATGGTTCCAAATTATCTTATTTTGCCTGTATTTCCTTTTCGGAAAAACGTAGAACGAAGTTAAAGTAGTAGAGAATGCCAATCAGGTGATGCACAACACGGCACAACCAATAATTTCGAACAATCTCAGATTTTCATGGTGCCAAATTATCTCATTTCACCTGTATTTCCTTTTTGGAAGAACGTAAAACGATGTGAAGAAGACAGAGAATGCTCTTCAGGTAATGCACAACACGGCACAACTATTAGTTTCGAACAATCTCGGATTTTCATGGTTCCAAATTATCTTATTTTGCCTGTATTTCCTCCTCGAGAAATCGTGAAACAGAGTGAAAGTGAAAGAGAATGCTTTCCAGGTGATGCACAACACGGCACAACCATTAGTGTCAAACAATCTCGGATTTTCATGGTTCCAAATTATCTTATTTTGCCTGTATTTCCTTTCCGGAAAAACGTAGAACGAAGTTAAAGTAGTAGAGAATGCCAATCGGGTGATGCACAACACGGCACAACCATTAATTTTGAACAATCTCAGATTTTCATGGTTCCAAATTATCTCATTTCACCTGTATTTCCTTTTTGGAGCAACGTGAAACGATGTGAAAAAGACAGAGAATGCTCTTCAGGTGATGCACAACACGGCACAACTATTAGTTTCGACCAATCTCGGATTTTCATGGTTCCAAATTATCTTATTTTGCCTGTATTTCCTTTCCGGAAAAACGTAGAACGAAGTAAAAGTAGTAGAGAATGCCAATCAGGTGATGCACAACACGGCACAACCATTAATTTCGAACAATCTCAGATTTTCATGGTTCCAAATTATCTCATTTCACCTGTATTTCCTTTTTGGGAGAACGTAAAACGATGTGAAGAAGACAGAGAATGCTCTTCAGGTGATGCACAACACGGCACAACTATTAGTGTCAAACAATCTCGGATTTTCATGGTTCCGAATTATCTCATCTTACCTGTATTTCCTCTCCGGAAGAACGTAGAACGAAGTAAAAGTAGTAAAGAATGCTAATCAGGTGATGCACAACACGGCACAATCATTAGTTTCGAAAAATCTCGGATTTTCATGGTTCCAAATTATCTCACTTTACCTGTATTTCCTTTCCGAAAGAACGTAGAACGAAGTAAAAGTAGTAGAGAATGCCAATCGGGTGATGCACAACACGGCACAACAATTAATTTCGAACAATCTCGGATTTTCATGGTTCCAAATTATCTCATTTTACCTGTATTTCCTTACCGGAGAAACGTGAAACGAAGTAAAAGTAGTAGAGAATGCTAATCAGGTGATGCACAACACGGCACAACCATTAATTTCGAACAATCTCGGATTTTCATAGTTCCAAATTATCTCATTTTACCTGTATTTCCTTTCCGGAAAAACATAGAACGAAGTAAAAGTAGTAGAGAATGCCAATCAGGTGATGCACAACACGGCACAACCATTAATTTCAAAAAATCTAGGATTTTCATGGTTCCAAATTTTCTCATTTTGCCTGTATTTCCTTTCCGGAAAAACGTAGAACGAAGTAAAAGAAGTAGAGAATGCCAATCAGGTGATGCACAACACGGCACAACCATTAATTTCGAACAATCTCGGATTTTCATGGTTCCAAATTATCTTATTTTGCCTGTATTTCCTTTTTCGAAAAACGTAAAACAAATTGGAAGTGACCGAGAATGCTCTTCAGGTGATGCACAACACGGCACAATCATTAGTTTCGACCAATCTCGGATTTTCATGGTTCCAAATTATCTTATTTTGCCTGTATTTCCTTTCCGGAAAAACGTAGAACGAAGTAAAAGTAGTAGAGAATGCCAATCAGGTGATGCACAACACGGCACAACCATTAATTTCGAACAATCTCGGATTTTCATGGTTCCAAATTATCTTATTTTTCCTGTTTATCCTTCTCAAAAAACCCTGAAACAAAGTGAAAGTGAAAAAGAATGCTCTCCAGGTGATGCACAACACGGCACAACTACTAGTTCCGAACAATCTCGGATTTTCATGGTTCCAAATTATCTCATTTCACCTGTATTTCCTTCTTGGAAGAACGTAAAACGATGTGAAAAAAAAAAGAGAATGCTCTTCAGGTGATGCACAACACGGCACAACTATTAGTTCCGAACAATCTCGGATTTTCATGGTTCCAAATTATCTTATTTTGCCTGTATTTCCTTTCCAGAAAAACGTAGAACGAAAAAAAAGGAGTAGAGAATGCCAATCAGGTGATGCACAACACGGCACAACCATTAGTGTCAAACAATCTCGGATTTTCATGGTTCCGAATTATCTCATTTTACCTGTATTTCCTCCCCGGAAGAACGTAGAACGAAGTCAAAGTAGTAAAGAATGCTAATCAGGTGATGCACAACACGGCACAACCATTAATTTCGAACAATCTCGGATTTTCATGGTTCCAAATTATCTCATTTCACCTGTATTTCCTTTTTTCGAAGAACGTAAAACGATGTGAAAGTGACAGAGAATGCTCTTCAGGTGATGCACAACACGGCACAACTATTAGTTTCGAACAATCTCGGATCTTCATGGTTCCAAATTATCTCATTTCACCGGTATTTCCTTTTTGGAAGAACGTAAAACAAATTGGGAGTGACAGAGAATGCTCTTCAAGTGATGCACAACACGGCACAACTATTAGTTTCGAACAATCTCGGATCTTCATGGTTCCAAATTATCTCATTTCACCTGTATTTCCTTTTTGGAAGGACGTAAAACAAATTGGAAGTGACAGAGGATGCTTTTCAGGTGATGCACAACACGGCACAACTATTAGTTTCGAACAGTCTCGGATTTTCATGGTTCCAAATTATCTTATTTTGCCTGTATTTCCTTTTTGGAAGAACGTAAAACGATGTGAAAGTGACAGAGAATGCTCTTCAGGTGATGCACAACACGGCACAACAATTAATTTTGAACAATCTCGGATTTTCATGGTTCCAAATTATCTTATTTTGCCTGTATTTCCTTTCCAGAAAAACGTAGAACGAAAAAAAAGGAGTAGAGAATGCCAATCAGGTGATGCACAACACGGCACAACCATTAGTGTCAAACAATCTCGGATTTTCATGGTTCCGAATTATCTCATTTTACCTGTATTTCCTCCCCGGAAGAACGTAGAACGAAGTCAAAGTAGTAAAGAATGCTAATCAGGTGATGCACAACACGGCACAACCATTAATTTCGAACAATCTCGGATTTTCATGGTTCCAAATTATCTCATTTCACCTGTATTTCCTTTTTTCGAAGAACGTAAAACGATGTGAAAGTGACAGAGAATGCTCTTCAGGTGATGCACAACACGGCACAACTATTAGTTTCGAACAATCTCGGATCTTCATGGTTCCAAATTATCTCATTTCACCGGTATTTCCTTTTTGGAAGAACGTAAAACAAATTGGAAGTGACAGAGAATGCTCTTCAAGTGATGCACAACACGGCACAACTATTAGTTTCGAACAATCTCGGATCTTCATGGTTCCAAATTATCTCATTTCACCTGTATTTCCTTTTTGGAAGGACGTAAAACAAATTGGAAGTGACAGAGGATGCTTTTCAGGTGATGCACAACACGGCACAACTATTAGTTTCGAACAATCTCGGATTTTCATGGTTCCAAATTATCTTATTTTGCCTGTATTTCCTTTTTGGAAGAACGTAAAACGATGTGAAAGTGACAGAGAATGCTCTTCAGGTGATGCACAACACGGCACAACAATTAATTTTGAACAATCTCGGATTTTCATGGTTCCAAATTATCCTATTTTGCCTGTATTTCCTTTCCAGAAAAACGTAGAACGAAGTAAAAGTAGTAGAGAATGCCAATCAGGTGATGCACAACACGTTACAACCATTAATTTCGAACAATCTCAGATGTTCATGGTTCCAAATTATCTCATTTCACCTATATTTCCTTTTTGGAAGAACGTAAAACGATGTGAAGAAGACAGAGAATGCTCTTCAGGTGAGGCACAACACGGCACAACTATTAGTTTCGAACAATCTCGGATTTTCATGGTTCCAAATTATCTTATGTTGCCTGTATTTCCTTTCCGGAAAAACGTAAAACAAATTGGAAGTGACAGAGAATGCTTTTCAGGTGATGCACAACACGGCACAACTATTAGTTTCGAACAATCTCGGATTTTCATGGTTCCAAATTATCTCATTTCACCTGTATTTCCTTTTTGGAAGAACATAAAACGATGTGGAAGTGACGAAGAATGCTCTTCAGGTGATGCACAACACAGGCCAACTATTAGTTTCAAACAATCTCGGATCTTCATGGTTCCAAATTATCTCATTTCACCTGTATTTCCTTTTTGGAAGAACCTAAAACGATGTGAAAGTGACAAAGAATGCTCTTCAGGTGATGCACAACACGGCACAACCATTAGTTTCGACCAATCTCGGATTTTCATGGTTCCAAATTATCTCATTTCACCTGTATTTCCTTTTTGGAAGAACGTAAAACGATGTGAAAGTGACGAAGAATGCTAATCAGGTGATGCACAACACGGCACAACCATTAGTTTAGACCAATCTCGGATTTTCATGGTTCCAAATTATCTTATTTTGCCTGTATTTCCTTTCCGGAAAAACGTAGAACGGAGTAAAAGTAGTCGAGAATGCCAATCAGGTGATGCACAACACGGCACAACCATTAATTTCGAACAATCTCAGATTTTCATGGTTCCAAATCATTCTTTTCTCCCTGTATTTCCTTCTCGAAAAAACGTGAAACGGAGTAAAAGTATTAAAGAATGCTCTCCAGGTGATGCACAACATGGCACAACCGTTGCTTTCGAACCATCTCGCATTTTCATGGTCATCAATTATTTCATTTTCCCTGTCTGTCCTTCTCGGAAAATCGTAAAACAAAGTGAAAGCAAGAAGGAATGCTACTCGGGTGAAGTACAACACTGCACAACCATTAGTTTCAACAATCTCGGATTTCTATGGTCCCAAATTATCTTATTTTTCCTGTTTATCCTTCTCAAGAAACCCTCAAACAAAGTGAAACCGAGAAAGAATGCTCTTCAGGTGATGTACAACACGGCACAACTACTAGTTCCGAACAATCTCGGTTTTTCATGGTACCAAATTATTTCATTTTCCCTGTTTATCCTTCTCGAAAAATCGTGAAACGAAGTGAAAGTGGGAGAGAATGCTGTCCAGGTGATGCACAACACAGCACAACTATTAGTCTTGAACAATCTCGGATTTTCATAATTCCAAATTATCTTATTTTCCCTGTTTATCCTTCTCGAAAAATCGTAAAACAAAGTGAAAGTGGAAAAGAATGCTGTCCAGGTGATGCACAACACGGCACAACTATTAGTTTCGAACAATCTCGAATTTTCATGGTTCCAAATCATTCTTTTCTCCCTGTATTTTCTTCTAGGAAAATCGTAAAACAAAGTAAAAGTGTAAAAGAATGCTGTCCAGGTGATGCACAACACGGCACAACTATTAGATTTGAACAATCTCGGATTTTCATGGTTGCAAATTAATTTCTTTTTCTCTGTTTTTCCTCCTCGAAAAATCGCAAAACAAAGTGGAAGTGAGAGGAAATGCTCTTCAGGTGATGCACAACACGGCACAACTATAAGTTCCGAACAATCTCGGATTTTCATGGTCCCAATTTATTCCTTTTTCCCTGTTTATCCTCTTCGAGAAATCGTAAAACAAAGCGAAAGTGGCAGTGAATGCTGTCCAGGTGATGCACAACACGGCACAACTATTAGTCTTGAACAATCTCGGATTTTCATGGTTCCAAATTATCTCATTTTCCCTGTATTTCCTTCTAGAAAAATCGTGAAACGAAGTGAAAGTGAAAGTGAATGCTGTCCAGGTGATGCACAACACGGCACAACTATTAGTCTTGAACAATCTCGGATTTTCATGGTTTCAAATTATCTTATTCTCCCTGTTTATCCTTCTCAAAAAATCCCTCAACAAAGTGAAAGTGAAGGATAATGCTGTCCAGGTGATGCACAACACGGCACAACTATTAGTCTTGAACAATCTCGGATTTTCATGGTGCCGAATCATCTCATTTTCCCTGTTTATCCTTCCCAAAAAATCCTTAAACAAATTGAAAGTGAAAGGGAATGCTCTCCAGGTAATGCACAACACGGCACAACCATTAGTCTTGAACAATCTCGGATTTTCATGGTGCCAAATTATCTCATTTTCCCTGTTTATCCTTCTCAAAAAATCCTGAAACAAAGTGAAAGTGAGTGGGGATGCTCTCCAGGTGATGCACAACACGGCACAACTATTAGTCTTGAACAATCTCGGATTTTAATGGTCCCAAATTATCTTATTTTCCCTGTTTATCCTTCTCGAAAAATCGTAAAACAAAGTGAAACTGGGGAAAGAATGCTGTCCAGGTGATGCACAACACGGCACAACTATTAGTTTCGAACAATCTCGGATCTTCATGGTTCCAAATTATCTCATTTCACCTGTATTTCCTTTTTGGAAGGACGTAAAACAAATTGGAAGTGACAGAGGATGCTTTTCAGGTGATGCACAACACGGCACAACTATTAGTTTCGAACAGTCTCGGATTTTCATGGTTCCAAATTATCTTATTTTGCCTGTATTTCCTTTTTGGAAGAACGTAAAACGATGTGAAAGTGACAGAGAATGCTCTTCAGGTGATGCACAACACGGCACAACAATTAATTTTGAACAATCTCGGATTTTTATGGTTCCAAATTATCTTATTTTGCCTGTATTTCCTTTCCAGAAAAACGTAGAACGAAAAAAAAGGAGTAGAGAATGCCAATCAGGTGATGCACAACACGGCACAACCATTAGTGTCAAACAATCTCGGATTTTCATGGTTCCGAATTATCTCATTTTACCTGTATTTCCTCCCCGGAAGAACGTAGAACGAAGTCAAAGTAGTAAAGAATGCTAATCAGGTGATGCACAACACGGCACAACCATTAATTTCGAACAATCTCGGATTTTCATGGTTCCAAATTATCTCATTTCACCTGTATTTCCTTTTTTCGAAGAACGTAAAACGATGTGAAAGTGACAGAGAATGCTCTTCAGGTGATGCACAACACGGCACAACTATTAGTTTCGAACAATCTCGGATCTTCATGGTTCCAAATTATCTCATTTCACCGGTATTTCCTTTTTGGAAGAACGTAAAACAAATTGGAAGTGACAGAGAATGCTCTTCAAGTGATGCACAACACGGCACAACTATTAGTTTCGAACAATCTCGGATCTTCATGGTTCCAAATTATCTCATTTCACCTGTATTTCCTTTTTGGAAGGACGTAAAACAAATTGGAAGTGACAGAGGATGCTTTTCAGGTGATGCACAACACGGCACAACTATTAGTTTCGAACAATCTCGGATTTTCATGGTTCCAAATTATCTTATTTTGCCTGTATTTCCTTTTTGGAAGAACGTAAAACGATGTGAAAGTGACAGAGAATGCTCTTCAGGTGATGCACAACACGGCACAACAATTAATTTTGAACAATCTCGGATTTTCATGGTTCCAAATTATCTTATTTTGCCTGTATTTCCTTTCCAGAAAAACGTAGAACGAAGTAAAAGTAGTAGAGAATGCCAATCAGGTGATGCACAACACGTTACAACCATTAATTTCGAACAATCTCAGATGTTCATGGTTCCAAATTATCTCATTTCACCTATATTTCCTTTTTGGAAGAACGTAAAACGATGTGAAGAAGACAGAGAATGCTCTTCAGGTGAGGCACAACACGGCACAACTATTAGTTTCGAACAATCTCGGATTTTCATGGTTTCAAATTATCTTATGTTGCCTGTATTTCCTTTCCGGAAAAACGTAAAACAAATTGGAAGTGACAGAGAATGCTTTTCAGGTGATGCACAACACGGCACAACTATTAGTTTCGAACAATCTCGGATTTTCATGGTTCCAAATTATCTCATTTCACCTGTATTTCCTTTTTGGAAGAACATAAAACGATGTGGAAGTGACGAAGAATGCTCTTCAGGTGATGCACAACACAGGCCAACTATTAGTTTCAAACAATCTCGGATCTTCATGGTTCCAAATTATCTCATTTCACCTGTATTTCCTTTTTGGAAGAACCTAAAACGATGTGAAAGTGACAAAGAATGCTCTTCAGGTGATGCACAACACGGCACAACCATTAGTTTCGACCAATCTCGGATTTTCATGGTTCCAAATTATCTCATTTCACCTGTATTTCCTTTTTGGAAGAACGTAAAACGATGTGAAAGTGACAAAGAATGCTAATCAGGTGATGCACAACACGGCACAACCATTAGTTTAGACCAATCTCGGATTTTCATGGTTCCAAATTATCTTATTTTGCCTGTATTTCCTTTCCGGAAAAACGTAGAACGGAGTAAAAGTAGTCGAGAATGCCAATCAGGTGATGCACAACACGGCACAACCATTAATTTCGAACAATCTCAGATTTTCATGGTTCCAAATCATTCTTTTCTCCCTGTATTTCCTTCTCGAAAAAACGTGAAACGGAGTAAAAGTATTAAAGAATGCTCTCCAGGTGATGCACAACATGGCACAACCGTTGCTTTCGAACCATCTCGCATTTTCATGGTCATCAATTATTTCATTTTCCCTGTCTGTCCTTCTCGGAAAATCGTAAAACAAAGTGAAAGCAAGAAGGAATGCTACTCGGGTGAAGTACAACACTGCACAACCATTAGTTTCAACAATCTCGGATTTCTATGGTCCCAAATTATCTTATTTTTCCTGTTTATCCTTCTCAAAAAACCCTCAAACAAAGTGAAACCGAGAAAGAATGCTCTTCAGGTGATGTACAACACGGCACAACTACTAGTTCCGAACAATCTCGGTTTTTCATGGTACCAAATTATTTCATTTTCCCTGTTTATCCTTCTCGAAAAATCGTGAAACGAAGTGAAAGTGGGAGAGAATGCTGTCCAGGTGATGCACAACACGGCACAACTATTAGTTTCGAACAATCTCGGATTTTCATGGTTCCAAATTATCTCATTTTGCCTGTATTTCCTTTTCGGAAAAACGTAGAACGAAGTTAAAGTAGTAGAGAATGCCAATCAGGTGATGCACAACACGGCACAACCAATAATTTCGAACAATCTCAGATTTTCATGGTGCCAAATTATCTCATTTCACCTGTATTTCCTTTTTGGAAGAACGTAAAACGATGTGAAGAAGACAGAGAATGCTCTTCAGGTAATGCACAACACGGCACAACTATTAGTTTCGAACAATCTCGGATTTTCATGGTTCCAAATTATCTTATTTTGCCTGTATTTCCTCCTCGAGAAATCGTGAAACAGAGTGAAAGTGAAAGAGAATGCTTTCCAGGTGATGCACAACACGGCACAACCATTAGTGTCAAACAATCTCGGATTTTCATGGTTCCAAATTATCTTATTTTGCCTGTATTTCCTTTCCGGAAAAACGTAGAACGAAGTTAAAGTAGTAGAGAATGCCAATCGGGTGATGCACAACACGGCACAACCATTAATTTTGAACAATCTCAGATTTTCATGGTTCCAAATTATCTCATTTCACCTGTATTTCCTTTTTGGAGCAACGTGAAACGATGTGAAAAAGACAGAGAATGCTCTTCAGGTGATGCACAACACGGCACAACTATTAGTTTCGACCAATCTCGGATTTTCATGGTTCCAAATTATCTTATTTTGCCTGTATTTCCTTTCCGGAAAAACGTAGAACGAAGTAAAAGTAGTAGAGAATGCCAATCAGGTGATGCACAACACGGCACAACCATTAATTTCGAACAATCTCAGATTTTCATGGTTCCAAATTATCTCATTTCACCTGTATTTCCTTTTTGGAAGAACGTAAAACGATGTAAAGAAGACAGAGAATGCTCTTCAGGTGATGCACAACACGGCACAACTATTAGTGTCAAACAATCTCGGATTTTCATGGTTCCGAATTATCTCATTTTACCTGTATTTCCTCTCCGGAAGAACGTAGAACGAAGTAAAAGTAGTAAAGAATGCTCTTCAGGTGATGCACAACACGGCACAACTATTAGTGTCAAACAATCTCGGATTTTCATGGTTCCGAATTATCTCATTTTACCTGTATTTCCTCTCCGGAAGAACGTAGAACGAAGTAAAAGTAGTAAAGAATGCTAATCAGGTGATGCACAACACGGCACAACCATTAGTTTCGAAAAATCTCGGATTTTCATGGTTCCAAATTATCTCACTTTACCTGTATTTTCTTTCCGAAAGAACGTAGAACGAAGTAAAAGTAGTAGAGAATGCCAATCGGGTGATGCACAACACGGCACAACAATTAATTTCGAACAATCTCGGATTTTCATGGTTCCAAATTATCTCATTTTACCTGTATTTCCTTACCGGAGAAACGTGAAACGAAGTAAAAGTAGTAGAGAATGCTAATCAGGTGATGCACAACACGGCACAACCATTAATTTCGAACAATCTCGGATTTTCATGGTTCCAAATTATCTCATTTTACCTGTATTTCCTTTCCGGAAAAACATAGAACGAAGTAAAAGTAGTAGAGAATGCCAATCAGGTGATGCACAACACGGCACAACCATTAATTTCAAAAAATCTAGGATTTTCATGGTTCCAAATTTTCTCATTTTGCCTGTATTTCCTTTCCGGAAAAACGTAGAACGAAGTAAAAGAAGTAGAGAATGCCAATCAGGTGATGCACAACACGGCACAACCATTAATTTCGAACAATCTCGGATTTTCATGGTTCCAAATTATCTTATTTTGCCTGTATTTCCTTTTTCGAAAAACGTAAAACAAATCGGAAGTGACCGAGAATGCTCTTCAGGTGATGCACAACACGGCACAATCATTAGTTTCGACCAATCTCGGATTTTCATGGTTCCAAATTATCTTATTTTGCCTGTATTTCCTTTCCGGAAAAACATAGAACGAAGTAAAAGTAGTAGAGAATGCCAATCAGGTGATGCACAACACGGCACAACCATTAATTTCGAACAATCTCGGATTTTCATGGTTCCAAATTATCTTATTTTTCCTGTTTATCCTTCTCAAAAAACCCTGAAACAAAGTGAAAGTGAAAAAGAATGCTCTCCAGGTGATGCACAACACGGCACAACTACTAGTTCCGAACAATCTCGGATTTTCATGGTTCCAAATTATCTCATTTCACCTGTATTTCCTTCTTGGAAGAACGTAAAACGATGTGAAAAAAAAAAGAGAATGCTCCTCAGGTGATGCACAACACGGCACAACTATTAGTTTCGAACAATCTCGGATTTTCATGGTTCCAAATTATCTTATTTTGCCTGTATTTCCTTTCCAGAAAAACGTAGAACGAAAAAAAAGGAGTAGAGAATGCCAATCAGGTGATGCACAACACGGCACAACCATTAGTGTCAAACAATCTCGGATTTTCATGGTTCCGAATTATCTCATTTTACCTGTATTTCCTCCCCGGAAGAACGTAGAACGAAGTCAAAGTAGTAAAAAATGCTAATCAGGTAATGCACAACACGGCACAACCATTAATTTCGAACAATCTCGGATTTTCATGGTTCCAAATTATCTCATTTCACCTGTATTTCCTTTTTTCGAAGAACGTAAAACGATGTGAAAGTGACAGAGAATGCTCTTCAGGTGATGCACAACACGGCACAACTATTAGTTTCGAACAATCTCGGATCTTCATGGTTCCAAATTATCTTATTTTTCCTGTTTATCCTTCTCAAAAAACCCTAAAACGAAGTGAAAGTGAAAAAGAATGCTCTCCAGGTGATGCACAACACGGCACAACTACTAGTTCCGAACAATCTCGGATTTTCATGGTTCCAAATTATCGTATTTTCCCTGTTCATCCTTCTCGAAAAATCGTAAAACAAAGTGAAAGTGGGAAAGAATGCTGTCCAGGTGATGCACAACACGGCACAACTATTAGTTTCAAACAATCTCGGATTTTCATGGTTCCAGATTATCTTATTTTCCCTGTTTATCTTTCTCAAAAAATTCCTCAACAAAGTGAAAGTGTGAAAGAATGCTGTCCAGGTGATGCACAACACGGCACAACTATGAGTTTGAAACAATCTCGGATTTTTATGGTTGCAAATTGATTTATTTTCCCTGTTTATCTTTCTCAAAAAATTCTTAAACAAAGTGAAAGTGTGGAAGAATGCTGTCCAGGTGATGCACAACACGGCACAACTATTAGTTTGAAACAATCTCGCATTTTCATGGTCATCAATTATTTCATTTACCCTGTCTGTTCTCCTCGGAAAATCGTAAAACAAAGTGAAAGCAAGGAGGAATGCTACTCGGGTGAAGTACAACACTGCACAACCATTAGTTTCAACAATCTCGGATTTTCATGGTACCAAATTATCTTATTCTTTCTGTTTATCCTTCTCAAAAAACCCTAAAACAAAGCGAAAGCAAGAAAGAATGCTCTCCAGGTGATGCACAACACGGCACAACTATAAGTTCCGAACAATCTCGGTTTTTCATGGTCATCAATTATTTCATTTACCCTGTCTGTCCTTCTCGGAAAATCGTAAAACAAAGTGAAAGCAAGAAGGAATGCTACTCGGGTGAAGTACAACACTGCACAACCATTAGTTTCAACAATCTCGGATTTCCATGGTTCCAAATTATCTTATTGTTCCCGTTTATCCTTCTCGAAAAACCCTCAAACAAAGTGAAAGTGAGAAAGAATGCTCTTCAGGTGATGTACAACACGGCACAACTACTAGTTCCGAACAATCTCGGTTTTTCATGGTACCAAATTATTTCATTTTCCCTGTTTATCCTTCTCGAAAAATCGTGAAACAAAGTGAAAGTGGGAGAGAATGCTGTCCAGGTGATGCACAACACAGCACAACTATTAGTCTTGAACAATCTCGGATTTTCATAATACCAAATTATCTTATTTTCCCTGTTTATCCTTCTCGAAAAATCGTAAAACAAAGTGAAAGTGGGAAAGAATGCTGTCCAGGTGATGCACAACACGGCACAACTATTAGTTTCGAACAATCTCGAATTTTCATGGTTCCAAATCATTCTTTTCTCCCTGTATCTTCTTCTAGGAAAATCGTAAAACAAAGTAAAAGTGTAAAAGAATGCTGTCCAGGTGATGCACAACACGGCACAACTATTAGATTTGAACAATCTCGGATTTTCATGGTTGCAAATTAATTTCTTTTTCTCTGTTTTTCCTCCTCGAAAAATCGCAAAACAAAGTGGAAGTGAGAGGAAATGCTCTTCAGGTGATGCACAACACGGCACAACTATAAGTTCCGAACAATCTCGGATTTTCATGGTCCCAATTTATTCCTTTTTCCCTGTTTATCCTTTCCGAGAAATCGTAAAACAAAGCGAAAGTGGCAGTGAATGCTGTCCAGGTGATGCACAACACGGCACAACTATTAGTCTTGAACAGTCTCGGATTTTCATGGTTCCAAATTATCTCATTTTCCCTGTATTTCCTTCTCGAAAAATCGTGAAACGAAGTGAAAGTGAAAGAGAATGTTGTCCAGGTGATGCACAACACGGCACAACTATTAGTCTTGAACAGTCTCGGATTTTCATGGTTCCAAATTATCTCATTTTCCTTGTTTATCCTTCTCAAAAATCTTAAAACAAAGTGAAAGTGAGGGAGAATGCTCTCCAGGTGATGCACAACACGGCACAACTATTAGTCTTGAACAATTTCGGATTTTTACGGTTCCGAATTGGATCATTTTCCCTGTTTATCCTCCTCGAAAAATCGTGAAACAGAGTAAAAGTAAGAGGGAATGCTCTCCAGGTGATGCACAACACGGCACAACTATAAGTTCCAAACAATCTCGGATTTTCATGGTCCCAATTTATTCCTTTTTCCCTGTTTATCCTTTCCAAAAAATCGTGAAACAAAGCGAAAGTGGGAGTGAATGCTTTCCAGGTGATGCACAACACGGCACAACTATAAGTCTTGAACAATCTCGGATTTTCATGGTTGCAAATCAATTTATTTTCCCTGTATTTACTTCTAGAAAAATCGTGAAACAAAGTGAAAGTGGGAGAGAATGCTGTCCAGGTGATGCACAACACGGCACAACTATTAGTTTCGAACAATCTCGGATTTTCATGGTCCTAATTGATTCCTTTTTCCCTGTTTATCCTCCTCAAAAAATCCGAAAACAAAGTAAAAGTGAGAGGAGAGTGCTCTCCAGGTGATGCACAACACGACACAACTATTAGTTTCGAACAATTTCGGATTTTCATGGTCTTGATTTATTCCTTTTTCCCTGTTGATCCTTCTCGGAAAATCAAAAAACAAAGTGAAAGTGGGAAAGAATGCTGTCCAGGTGATGCACAACACGGCGCAACTATTGGTTTCGAACAATCTCGAATTTTCATGGTTCCAAATCATTCTTTTTTCCCTATATCTTCTTCTAGGGAAATCGTAAAACAGGGTGAAGATGAGAGAGAATGCTTTCCAGGTGATGCACAACACGGCACAACTATTAGTCTTGAACAATCTCGGATTCTCATGGTTCCAAATTATCTTATTTTTCCTGTTTATCCTTCTCAAAAAATCCTGAAACAAAGTGAAAGTGCGAGAGAATGCTGTCCGTGTGATGCACAACACGGCACAACTATTAGTCTTAAACAATCTCGGATTTTCATGGTTTTGAATTATCTGATTTTCCCTGTTTATTCTTCTCAAATAATCCTAAAACAAAGTGAAAGTGACGGAGAATGCTCGACAGGTGATGCACAACACAGCACAACTATTAGTTCCGAAAAATCTCGGATTTTCATGGTTCCAAATTATTTTATTTTCCCTGTAATTGCTTCTCGAAAAAACGTAAAACGGAGTAGAAGTGAAAGAGCATGCTGTTTAGGTGATGCACAACACGGCACAACTATTAGTCTTGAACAATCTCGGATTTTCATGGTTCCAAATTATCCTATTTTCCTTGTTTATCCTTCTCGAAAAATCCTAAAACAAAGTGAAAGTGCGAGAGAATGCTGGTCGTGTGATGCACAACACGGCACAACTATGAGTCTTGAACAATCTCGGATTTTCATGGTTTTAAATTATCTGATTTGCCCTGTTTATTCTTCTCAAATAATCCTAAAACAAAGTGAAAGTGACGGAGAATGCTCTCCAGGTGATGCACAACACGGCACAACTATTAGTCTTGAACAATCTCGGATTCTCATGGTTCCAAATTATCTTATTTTTCCTGTTTATCCTTCTCAAAAAATCCTGAAACAAAGTGAAAGTGCGAGAGAATGCTGTCCGTGTGATGCACAACACGGCACAACTATTAGTCTTAAACAATCTCGGATTTTCATGGTTTTGAATTATCTGATTTTCCCTGTTTATTCTTCTTAAATAATCCTAAAACAAAGTGAAAGTGACGGAGAATACTCGACAGGTGATGCACAACACAGCACAACTATTAGTTCCGAAAAATCTCGGATTTTCATGGTTCCAAATTATTTTATTTTCCCTGTAATTGCTTCTCGAAAAAACGTAAAACGGAGTAGAAGTGAAAGAGCATGCTGTCCAGGTGATGCACAACACGGCACAACTATTAGTCTTAAACAATCTCGGATTTTCATGGTTTTGAATTATCTGATTTTCCCTGTTTATTCTCCTCAAATAATCCTAAAACAAAGTGAAAGTGACGGAGAATACTCGACAGGTGATGCACAACACAGCACAACTATTAGTTCCGAACAATCTCGGATTTTCATGGTTCCAAATTATCGTATTTTCCCTGTTTATCTTTCTCAAAAAATTCTTAAACAAAGTGAAAGTGTGAAAGAATGCTGTCCAGGTGATGCACAACACGGCACAACTATGAGTTTGAAACAATCTCGGATTTTCATGGTTGCAAATTGATTTATTTTCCCTGTTTATCTTTCTCAAAAAATTCTTAAACAAAGTGAAAGTGTGGAAGAATGCTGTCCAGGTGATGCACAACACGGCACAACTATTAGTTTAAAACAATCTCGCATTTTCATGGTCATCAATTATTTCATTTACCCTGTCTGTCCTCCTCGGAAAATCGTAAAACAAAGTGAAAGCAAGGAGGAGTGCTACTCGGGTGAAGTACAACACTGCACAACCATTAGTTTCAACAATCTCGGATTTTCATGGTTCCAAATTATCTTATTCTTTCTGTTTATCCTTCTCAAAAAACCCTAAAACAAAGCGAAAGTAAGAAAGAATGCTCTCCAGGTGATGCACAACACGGCACAACTATAAGTTCCGAACAATCTCGGTTTTTCATGGTCATCAATTATTTCATTTACCCTGTCTGTCCTTCTCGGAAAATCGTAAAACAAAGTGAAAGCAAGAAGGAATGCTACTTGGGTGAAGTACAACACTGCACAACCATTAGTTTCAACAATCTCGGATTTCCATGGTTCCAAATTATCTTATTGTTCCCGTTTATCCTTCTCAAAAAACCCTCAAACAAAGTGAAAGTGAGAAAGAATGCTCTTCAGGTGATGTACAACACGGCACAACTACTAGTTCCGAACAATCTCGGTTTTTCATGGTACCAAATTATTCCATTTTCCCTGTTTATCCTTCTCGGAAAATCGTGAAACAAAGTGGAAGTGGGAAAGAATGCTGTCCAGGTGATGCACAACACAGCACAACTATTAGTCTTGAACAATCTCGGATTTTCATAATTCCAAATTATCTTATTTTCCCTGTTTATCCTTCTCGAAAAATCGTGAAACAAAGTGAAAGTGGGAAAGAATGCTGTCCAGGTGATGCACAACACGGCACAACTATTAGTTTCGAACAATCTCGAATTTTCATGGTTCCAAATCATTCTTTTCTCCCTGTATCTTCTTCTAGGAAAATCGTAAAACAAAGTAAAAGTGTAAAAGAATGCTGTCCAGGTGATGCACAACACGGCACAACTATTAGTTTTGAACAATCTCGGATTTTCATGGTTGCAAATTAATTTCTTTTTCCCTGTTTTTCCTCCTCGAAAAATCGCAAAACAAAGTGGAAGTGAGAGGAAATGCTCTTCAGGTGATGCACAACACGGCACAACTATAAGTTCCGAACAATCTCGGATTTTCATGGTCCCAATTTATTCCTTTTTCCCTGTTTATCCTTTTCGAGAAATCGTAAAACAAAGCGAAAGTGGGAGTGAATGCTGTCCAGGTGATGCACAACACGGCACAACCATTAGTTTCGACCAATCTCGGATTTTCATGGTTCCAAATTATCTTATTTTGCCTGTATTTCCTTTCCGGAAAAACGTAGAACGAAGTTAAAGTAGTAGAGAATGCCAATCGGGTGATGCACAACACGGCACAACCATTAGTTTCAAACAATCTCGGATTTTCATGGTTCCAAATTATCTCATTCTACCTGTATTTCCTTTCCGGAAGAACGTAGAACGAAGTAAAAGTAGTGAAGAATGCTAATCAGGTGATGCACAACACTGCACAACCATTAGTTTCGACCAATCTCGGATTTTCATGGTTCCAAATTATCTTATTTTGCCTGTATTTCCTTTCCGGAAAAACGTAGAACGAAGTTAAAGTAGTAGAGAATGCCAATCAGGTGATGCACAACACGGCACAACCAATAATTTCGAACAATCTCAGATTTTCATGGTGCCAAATTATCTCATTTCACCTGTATTTCCTTTCTGGAAGAACGTAAAACGATGTGAAGAAGACAGAGAATGCTAATCAGGTGATGCACAACACGGCACAACTATTAGTTTCGAACAATCTCGGATTTTCATGGTTCCAAATTATCTTATTTTGCCTGTATTTCCTTTCCGGAAAAACGTAGAACGAAGTAGAAGTAGTAGAGAATGCCAATCGGGTGATGCACAACACGGCACAACCATGAATTTCGAACAATCTCGGATTTTCATGGTTCCAAATTATCTTATTTTGCCTGTATTTCCTTCTTGGAAAAACGTAAAACAAATTGGAAGTGACAGAGAATGCTCTTCAGGTGATGCACAACACTGCACAACCATTAGTTTCGACCAATCTCGGATTTCCATGGTTCCAAATTATCTTATTTTGCCTGTATTTCCTTTTCGGAAAAACGTAGAACGAAGTTAAAGTAGTAGAGAATGCCAATCAGGTGATGCACAACACGGCACAACCAATAATTTCGAACAATCTCAGATTTTCATGGTGCCAAATTATCTCATTTCACCTGTATTTCCTTTTTGAAAGAACGTAAAACGATGTGAAGAAGACAGAGAATGCTCTTCAGGTAATGCACAACACGGCACAACTATTAGTTTCGAACAATCTCGGATTTTCATGGTTCCAAATTATCTTATTTTGCCTGTATTTCCTCTTCGAGAAATCGTGAAACAGAGTGAAAGTGAAAGAGAATGCTTTCCAGGTGATGCACAACACGGCACAACCATTAGTGTCAAACAATCTCGGATTTTCATGGTTCCAAATTATCTTATTTTGCCTGTATTTCCTTTCCGGAAAAACGTAGAACGAAGTTAAAGTAGTAGAGAATGCCAATCGGGTGATGCACAACACGGCACAACCATTAATTTTGAACAATCTCAGATTTTCATGGTTCCAAATTATCTCATTTCACCTGTATTTCCTTCTTGGAGCAACGTAAAACGATGTGAAAAAGACAGAGAATGCTCTTCAGGTGATGCACAACACGGCACAACTATTAGTTTCGACCAATCTCGGATTTTCATGGTTCCAAATTATCTTATTTTGCCTGTATTTCCTTTCCGGAAAAACGTAGAACGAAGTAAAAGTAGTAGAGAATGCCAATCAGGTGATGCACAACACGGCACAACCATTAATTTCGAACAATCTCGGATTTTCATGGTTCCAAATTATCTTATTTTGCCTGTATTTCCTTTTTCGAAAAACGTAAAACAAATTGGAAGTGACCGAGAATGCTCTTCAGGTGATGCACAACACGGCACAATCATTAGTTTCGACCAATCTCGGATTTTCATGGTTCCAAATTATCTTATTTTGCCTGTATTTCCTTTCCGGAAAAACGTAGAACGAAGTAAAAGTAGTAGAGAATGCCAATCAGGTGATGCACAACACGGCACAACCATTAATTTCGAACAATCTCAGATTTTCATGGTTCCAAATTATCTCATTTCACCTGTATTTCCTTCTTGGAAGAACGTAAAACGATGTGAAAAAAAAAAGAGAATGCTCTTCAGGTGATGCACAACACGGCACAACTATTAGTTTCGAACAATCTCGGATTTTTATGGTTCCAAATTATCTTATTTTGCCTGTATTTCCTTTCCAGAAAAACGTAGAACGAAAAAAAAGGAGTAGAGAATGCCAATCAGGTGATGCACAACACGGCACAACCATTAGTGGCAAACAATCTCGGATTTTCATGGTTCCGAATTATCTCATTTTACCTGTATTTCCTCCCCGGAAGAACGTAGAACGAAGTCAAAGTAGTAAAGAATGCTAATCAGGTGATGCACAACACGGCACAACCATTAATTTCGAACAATCTCGGATTTTCATGGTTCCAAATTATCTCATTTCACCTGTATTTCCTTTTTTCGAAGAACGTAAAACGATGTGAAAGTGACAGAGAATGCTCTTCAGGTGATGCACAACACGGCACAACTATTAGTTTCGAACAATCTCGGATCTTCATGGTTCCAAATTATCTCATTTCACCGGTATTTCCTTTTTGGAAGAACGTAAAACAAATTGGAAGTGACAGAGAATGCTCTTCAAGTGATGCACAACACGGCACAACTATTAGTTTCGAACAATCTCGGATTTTCATAGTTGCAAATTTTCTCATTTTACCTGTATTTCTTCTTCAGAAAAACGTAAGACGGAGTAAAAGTAGTAGAGAATGCTGATCAGGTGATGCACAACACGGCACAACTATTAGTTTCGAACAATCTCGGATCTTCATGGTTCCAAATTATCTCATTTCACCTGTATTTCCTTTTTGGAAGAACGTAAAACGATGTGAAAGTGACAGAGAATGCTCTTCAGGTGATGCACAACACGGCACAACTATTAATTCCGAACAATCTCGGATTTTCATGGTTCTAAATTATCTCATTTCACCTGTATTTCGTTTTTGGAAAAACGTCAAACAAATAAGAAGTGACAGAGAATGCTCTTCAGGTGATGCACAACACGGCACAACTATTAGTTTCGAACAATCTCGGATTTTCATGGTTCCAAATTATCTCATTTCACCTGTATTTCTTTTTTGAAAGAACGTAAAACGATGTGGAAGTGACAGAGAATGCTCTTCAGGTGATGCACAACACGGCACAACTATTAGTTTCGAACAATCTCGGATCTTCATGGTTCCAAATTATCTCATTTCACCTGTATTTCCTTTTTTGAAAAACGTAAAACGAAGTGAAAGTCACGGAGAATGCTAATCAGGTGATGCACAACACGGCACAACCATTAATTTCGAACAATCTCGGATTTTCATGGTTCCAAATTATCTCATTTCACTTGTATTTCCTTTTTGGAAGAACGTAAAACGATGTGAAAGTGACAGAGAATGCTCTTCAGGTAATGCACAACACGGCACAACTATTAGTTTTGAACAATCTCGGATAATCATGGTTTCAAATTATCTTATTTTACCTGTATTTCCTTTCCAGAGAAACGTGAAACGAAGTAAAAGTAGTAGAGAATGCTAATCAGGTGATGCACAACACGGCACAACTATTAGTCTTGAACAATCTCGGATTTTTATGGTTCCGAATTATATTATTTTCCCTGTTTATCCTTCTCGAAAAATCGTGAAACAAAGTGAAAGTGGGAGAGAATGCTGTCCAGGTGATGCACAACACGGCACAACTATTAGTCTTATACAATCTCGGATGTTCATGGTGCCAAATTATCTCATTTTCCCTGTTTATCCTCCTCGAAAAATCGTGAAACGAAGTGAAAGTGGGAGAGAATGCTGTCCAGGTGATGCACAACACAGCACAACTATTAGTCTTGAACAATCTCGGATTTTCATAATTCCAAATTATCTTATTTTCCCTGTTTATCCTTCTCAAAAAACCCTAAAACAAAGCGAAAGTAAGAAAGAATGCTCTCCAGGTGATGCACAACACGGCACAACTATAAGTTCCGAACAATCTCGGATTTTCATGGTCCCAATTTATTCCTTTTTCCCTGTTTATCCTTTTCGAGAAATCGTAAAACAAAGCGAAAGTGGAAGTGAATGCTGTCCAGGTGATGCACAACACGGCACAACTATAAGTCTTGAACAATCTCGGATTTTCATGGTTCCAAATTATCCCATTTTCCCTGTATTTCCTTCTCGAAAAATCGTAAAACGAAGTGAAAGTGAAAGAGAATGCTGTCCAGGTGATGCACAACACGGCACAACTATTAGTTTCGAACAATCTCGGATTTTCATGGTCCTAATTTATTCCTTTTTCCCTGTTTATCCTTCTCGAAAAATCGTAAAACAATGTGAAAGTGGGAAAAAATGCTGTCCAGGTGATGCACAACACGGCACAACTATTAGTCTTGAACAGTCTCGGATTTTCATGGTTCCAAATTATCTCATTTTCCTTGTTTATCCTTCTCAAAAATCCTAAAACAAAGTGAAAGTGAGGGAGAATGCTCTCCAGGTGATGCACAACACGGCACAACTATTAGTCTTGAACAATTTCGGATTTTTATGGTTCCGAATTAGATTATTTACCCTGTTTATCCTTCTCGAAAAATCGTGAAACAAAGTGAAAGTGGGAGAAAATGCTGTCCAGGTGATGCACGACACGGCACAACTATTAGTCTTAAACAATGTCGGATTTTCATGGTTCCAAATTATCTCATTTTCCCTGTTTATCCTTTTCGAAGAATCCTCAAACAAAGTGAAAGTGGGAGGGAATGCTGTCCAGGTGATGCACAACACGGCACAACTATTAGTTCCGAATTATCTCGGATTTTCATGATTCCAAATTATCTCTTTTTCCCTGTTTATCCTCCTCGAAAAATCGTAGAACAAAGTGGAAGTGAGAGGGAATGCTCTCCAGGTGATGCACAACACGGCACAACTTTTAGTTTCGAACAATCTCGAATTCTCATGGTTCCGAATTATTTTATTTTTCCAGTATTTCCTTCTCGGAAAAACGTGAAACAGAGAAGAAGTAAGAAAGGATGCTCTCCAGGTGATTCACAACACGGCACAACTATTAGTTTCGAACAATCTCGGATTTTCATGGTTCCAAATTATCTTATTTTCCCTGTTTATCCTTCTCAAAAAATCCTGAAACAAAGTGAAAGTGAGAGGAAATGCTTTCCAGGTGATGCACAACACGGCACAACTATTAGTCTCGAACAATCTCGGATTTTCATGGTTCCAGATTATCTTATTTTCCCTGTTTATCTTTCTCAAAAAATTCTCAAACAAAGTGAAAGTGTGAAAGAATGCTGTCCAGGTGATGCACAACACGGCACAACTATTAGTTTGAAACAATCTCGGATTTTCATAATTGCAAATTAATTTATTTTCCCTGTATTTCCTTCTGGGAAAATCGTGAAACTGAGTGGAAGTGAAAGAGAATGCTGTCCAGGTGATGCACAACACGGCACCACTATTAGTTCCGAACAATCTCGGATTTTCATGGTTTCAAATTATCTCATTTTCCCTGTTTGTCCTTCTCGAAAAATCCTCAAACAAAGTGAAAGTGGGAGGGAATGCTGTCCAGGTGATGCACAACACGGCACAACCGTTTGTTTCGAACAATCTCGCATTTTCATGGTTCCAAATGATTTCATTTTCCCAGTATTTCCTTCTCGAAAAAACGTGAAACGGAGTAAAAGTATTAAAGAATGCTCTCCAGGTGATGCACAACATGGCACAACTACTAGTTCCGAACAATCTCGGTTTTTCATGGTACCAAATTATTCCATTTTCCCTGTTTATCCTTCTCGAAAAATCGTGAAACAAAGTGAAAGTGGGAAAGAATGCTGTCCAGGTGATGCACAACACAGCACAACTATTAGTCTTGAACAATCTCGGATTTTCATAATTCCAAATTATCTTATTTTTCCTGTTTATCCTTCTCGAAAAACCCTCAAACAAAGTGAAAGTGAGAAAGAATGCTCTTCAGGTGATGTACAACACGGCACAACTACTAGTTCCGAACAATCTCGGTTTTTCATGGTACCAAATTATTTCATTTTCCCTGTTTATCCTTCTCGAAAAATCGTGAAACAAAGTGAAAGTGGGAGAGAATGCTGTCCAGGTGATGCACAACACAGCACAACTATTAGTCTTGAACAATCTCGGATTTTCATAATACCAAATTATCTTATTTTCCCTGTTTATCCTTCTCGAAAAATCGTAAAACAAAGTGAAAGTGGGAAAGAATGCTGTCCAGGTGATGCACAACACGGCACAACTATTAGTTTCGAACAATCTCGAATTTTCATGGTTCCAAATCATTCTTTTCTCCCTGTATCTTCTTCTAGGAAAATCGTAAAACAAAGTAAAAGTGTAAAAGAATGCTGTCCAGGTGATGCACAACACAGCACAACTATTAGTCTTGAACAGTCTCGGATTTTCATGGTTCCAAATTATCTCATTTTCCCTGTATTTCCTTCTCGAAAAATCGTGAAACGAAGTGAAAGTGAGAGAGAATGTTGTCCAGGTGATGCACAACACGGCACAACTATTAGTCTTGAACAGTCTCGGATTTTCATGGTTCCAAATTATCTCATTTTCCTTGTTTATCCTTCTCAAAAATCTTAAAACAAAGTGAAAGTGAGGGAGAATGCTCTCCAGGTGATGCACAACACGGCACAACTATTAGTCTTGAACAATTTCGGATTTTTACGGTTCCGAATTGGATCATTTTCCCTGTTTATCCTCCTCGAAAAATCGTGAAACAGAGTAAAAGTAAGAGGGAATGCTCTCCAGGTGATGCACAACACGGCACAACTATAAGTTCCAAACAATCTCGGATTTTCATGGTCCCAATTTATTCCTCTTTCCCTGTTTATCCTTTCCAAAAAATCGTGAAACAAAGCGAAAGTGGGAGTGAATGCTTTCCAGGTGATGCACAACACGGCACAACTATAAGTCTTGAACAATCTCGGATTTTCATGGTTGCAAATCAATTTATTTTCCCTGTATTTACTTCTAGAAAAATCGTGAAACAAAGTGAAAGTGGGAGAGAATGCTGTCCAGGTGATGCACAACACGGCACAACTATTAGTTTCGAACAATCTCGGATTTTCATGGTCCTAATTGATTCCTTTTTCCCTGTTTATCCTCCTCAAAAAATCCGAAAACAAAGTAAAAGTGAGAGGAGAGTGCTCTCCAGGTGATGCACAACACGACACAACTATTAGTTTCGAACAATTTCGGATTTTCATGGTCTTGATTTATTCCTTTTTCCCTGTTGATCCTTCTCGGAAAATCAAAAAACAAAGTGAAAGTGGGAAAGAATGCTGTCCAGGTGATGCACAACACGGCGCAACTATTGGTTTCGAACAATCTCGAATTTTCATGGTTCCAAATCATTCTTTTTTCCCTGTATCTTCTTCTAGGGAAATCGTAAAACAGGGTGAAGATGAGAGAGAATGCTTTCCAGGTGATGCACAACACGGCACAACTATTAGTCTTGAACAATCTCGGATTCTCATGGTTCCAAATTATCTTATTTTTCCTGTTTATCCTTCTCAAAAAATCCTGAAACAAAGTGAAAGTGCGAGAGAATGCTGTCCGTGTGATGCACAACACGGCACAACTATTAGTCTTAAACAATCTCGGATTTTCATGGTTCTGAATTATCTGATTTTCCCTGTTTATTCTTCTCAAATAATCCTAAAACAAGGTGAAAGTGACGGAGAATGCTCGACAGGTGATGCACAACACAGCACAACTATTAGTTCCGAAAAATCTCGGATTTTCATGGTTCCAAATTATTTTATTTTCCCTGTAATTGCTTCTCGAAAAAACGTAAAACGGAGTAGAAGTGAAAGAGCATGCTGTTTAGGTGATGCACAACACGGCACAACTATTAGTCTTGAACAATCTCGGATTTTCATGGTTCCAAATTATCCTATTTTCCTTGTTTATCCTTCTCGAAAAATCCTAAAACAAAGTGAAAGTGCGAGAGAATGCTGGTCGTGTGATGCACAACACGGCACAACTATGAGTCTTGAACAATCTCGGATTTTCATGGTTTTAAATTATCTGATTTTCCCTGTTTATTCTTCTCAAATAATCCTAAAACAAAGTGAAAGTGACGGAGAATGCTCGACAGGTGATGCACAACACGGCACAACTATTCGTTTCGAACAATCTCGGATTTCCATGGTCCTAATTTATTTCTTTTTCCCTGTTTATCCTTCTCGAAAAATCGTAAATCAAAGTGAAAGTGAGAGGGAATGCTCTCCAGGTGATGCACAACACGGCACAACCATTAGTTTCAACAATCTCGGATTTTCATGGTTCCAAATTATCTTATTTTTCCTGTTTATCCTTCTCAAAAAACCCTGAAACAAAGTGAAAGTGAAAAAGAATGCTCTCCAGGTGATGCACAACACGGCACAACTACTAGTTCCGAACAATCTCGGATTTTCATGGTTCCAAATTATCGTATTTTCCCTGTTTATCCTTCTCGAAAAATCGTAAAACAAAGTGAAAGTGGGAAAGAATGCTGTCCAGGTGATGCACAACACGGCACAACTATTAGTTTCAAACAATCTCGGATTTTCATGGTTCCAGATTATCTTATTTTCCCTGTTTATCTTTCTCAAAAAATTCTTAAACAAAGTGAAAGTGTGAAAGAATGCTGTCCAGGTGATGCACAACACGGCACAACTATGAGTTTGAAACAATCTCGGATTTCTATGGTTGCAAATTGATTTATTTTCCCTGTTTATCTTTCTCAAAAAATTCTTAAACAAAGTGAAAGTGTGGAAGAATGCTGTCCAGGTGATGCACAACACGGCACAACTATTAGTTTAAAACAATCTCGCATTTTCATGGTCATCAATTATTTCATTTACCCTGTCTGTCCTCCTCGGAAAATCGTAAAACAAAGTGAAAGCAAGGAGGAATGCTACTCGGGTGAAGTACAACACTGCACAACCATTAGTTTCAACAATCTCGGATTTTCATGGTTCCAAATTATCTTATTCTTTCTGTTTATCCTTCTCAAAAAACCCTAAAACAAAGCGAAAGTAAGAAAGAATGCTCTCCAGGTGATGCACAACACGGCACAACTATAAGTTCCGAACAATCTCGGTTTTTCATGGTCATCAATTATTTCATTTACCCTGTCTGTCCTTCTCGGAAAATCGTAAAACAAAGTGAAAGCAAGAAGGAATGCTACTTGGGTGAAGTACAACACTGCACAACCATTAGTTTCAACAATCTCGGATTTCCATGGTTCCAAATTATCTTATTGTTCCCGTTTATCCTTCTCAAAAAACCCTCAAACAAAGTGAAAGTGAGAAAGAATGCTCTTCAGGTGATGTACAACACGGCACAACTACTAGTTCCGAACAATCTCGGTTTTTCATGGTACCAAATTATTCCATTTTCCCTGTTTATCCTTCTCGGAAAATCGTGAAACAAAGTGAAAGTGGAAAAGAATGCTGTCCAGGTGATGCACAACACGGCACAACCATTAATTTCGAACAATCTCAGATTTTCATGGTTCCAAATTATCTCATTTCACCTGTATTTCCTTCTTGGAAGAACGTAAAACGATGTGAAAAAAAAAAGAGAATGCTCTTCAGGTGATGCACAACACGGCACAACTATTAGTTTCGAACAATCTCGGATTTTTATGGTTCCAAATTATCTTATTTTGCCTGTATTTCCTTTCCAGAAAAACGTAGAACGAAAAAAAAGGAGTAGAGAATGCCAATCAGGTGATGCACAACACGGCACAACCATTAGTGGCAAACAATCTCGGATTTTCATGGTTCCGAATTATCTCATTTTACCTGTATTTCCTCCCCGGAAGAACGTAGAACGAAGTCAAAGTAGTAAAGAATGCTAATCAGGTGATGCACAACACGGCACAACCATTAATTTCGAACAATCTCGGATTTTCATGGTTCCAAATTATCTCATTTCACCTGTATTTCCTTTTTTCGAAGAACGTAAAACGATGTGAAAGTGACAGAGAATGCTCTTCAGGTGATGCACAACACGGCACAACTATTAGTTTCGAACAATCTCGGATCTTCATGGTTCCAAATTATCTCATTTCACCGGTATTTCCTTTTTGGAAGAACGTAAAACAAATTGGAAGTGACAGAGAATGCTCTTCAAGTGATGCACAACACGGCACAACTATTAGTTTCGAACAATCTCGGATTTTCATAGTTGCAAATTTTCTCATTTTACCTGTATTTCTTCTTCAGAAAAACGTAAGACGGAGTAAAAGTAGTAGAGAATGCTGATCAGGTGATGCACAACACGGCACAACTATTAGTTTCGAACAATCTCGGATTTTCATGGTTCCAAATTATCTTATTTTGCCTGTATTTCCTTTCCGGAAAAACGTAGAACGAAAAGAAAGTAGTAGAGAATGCTAATCAGGTGATGCACAACACGGCACAACCATTAGTTTCGAACAATCTCGGATTTTCATGGTTCCAAATTATCTCATTTTACCTGTATTTCCTCTTCAGAAGAACGTGAGACGATGTGAAAGTGACAGAGAATGCTCTTCAGGTAATGCACAACACGGCACAACTATTAGTTTCGAACAATCTCGGATTTTCATGGTTCCAAATTATCTCATTTTCCCTGTATTTCCTTTCCGGAGAAACGTGAAACGAAGTGAAAGTAGTGGAGAATGCTAATCAGGTGATGCACAACACAGCACAACCATTAATTTCGAACAATCTCGGATTTTCATGGTTCCAAATTATCTTATTTCACCTGTATTTCCTTTTTGGAAGAACGTAAAACGATGTGAAAGTGACAGAGAATGCTCTTCAGGTGATGCACAACACGGCACAACTATTAATTCCGAACAATCTCGGATTTTCATGGTTCTAAATTATCTCATTTCACCTGTATTTCGTTTTTGGAAAAACGTCAAACAAATAAGAAGTGACAGAGAATGCTCTTCAGGTGATGCACAACACGGCACAACTATTAGTTTCGAACAATCTCGGATTTTCATGGTTCCAAATTATCTCATTTCACCTGTATTTCTTTTTTGAAAGAACGTAAAACGATGTGGAAGTGACAGAGAATGCTCTTCAGGTGATGCACAACACGGCACAACTATTAGTTTCGAACAATCTCGGATCTTCATGGTTCCAAATTATCTCATTTCACCTGTATTTCCTTTTTTGAAAAACGTAAAACGAAGTGAAAGTCACGGAGAATGCTAATCAGGTGATGCACAACACGGCACAACCATTAATTTCGAACAATCTCGGATTTTCATGGTTCCAAATTATCTCATTTCACTTGTATTTCCTTTTTGGAAGAACGTAAAACGATGTGAAAGTGACAGAGAATGCTCTTCAGGTAATGCACAACACGGCACAACTATTAGTTTTGAACAATCTCGGATAATCATGGTTTCAAATTATCTTATTTTACCTGTATTTCCTTTCCAGAGAAACGTGAAACGAAGTAAAAGTAGTAGAGAATGCTAATCAGGTGATGCACAACACGGCACAACTATTAGTCTTGAACAATCTCGGATTTTTATGGTTCCGAATTATATTATTTTCCCTGTTTATCCTTCTCGAAAAATCGTGAAACAAAGTGAAAGTGGGAGAGAATGCTGTCCAGGTGATGCACAACACGGCACAACTATTAGTCTTATACAATCTCGGATGTTCATGGTGCCAAATTATCTCATTTTCCCTGTTTATCCTCCTCGAAAAATCGTGAAACGAAGTGAAAGTGGGAGAGAATGCTGTCCAGGTGATGCACAACACAGCACAACTATTAGTCTTGAACAATCTCGGATTTTCATAATTCCAAATTATCTTATTTTCCCTGTTTATCCTTCTCAAAAAACCCTAAAACAAAGCGAAAGTAAGAAAGAATGCTCTCCAGGTGATGCACAACACGGCACAACTATAAGTTCCGAACAATCTCGGATTTTCATGGTCCCAATTTATTCCTTTTTCCCTGTTTATCCTTTTCGAGAAATCGTAAAACAAAGCGAAAGTGGAAGTGAATGCTGTCCAGGTGATGCACAACACGGCACAACTATAAGTCTTGAACAATCTCGGATTTTCATGGTTCCAAATTATCCCATTTTCCCTGTATTTCCTTCTCGAAAAATCGTAAAACGAAGTGAAAGTGAAAGAGAATGCTGTCCAGGTGATGCACAACACGGCACAACTATTAGTTTCGAACAATCTCGGATTTTCATGGTCCTAATTTATTCCTTTTTCCCTGTTTATCCTTCTCGAAAAATCGTAAAACAATGTGAAAGTGGGAAAAAATGCTGTCCAGGTGATGCACAACACGGCACAACTATTAGTCTTGAACAGTCTCGGATTTTCATGGTTCCAAATTATCTCATTTTCCTTGTTTATCCTTCTCAAAAATCCTAAAACAAAGTGAAAGTGAGGGAGAATGCTCTCCAGGTGATGCACAACACGGCACAACTATTAGTCTTGAACAATTTCGGATTTTTATGGTTCCGAATTAGATTATTTACCCTGTTTATCCTTCTCGAAAAATCGTGAAACAAAGTGAAAGTGGGAGAAAATGCTGTCCAGGTGATGCACGACACGGCACAACTATTAGTCTTAAACAATGTCGGATTTTCATGGTTCCAAATTATCTCATTTTCCCTGTTTATCCTTTTCGAAGAATCCTCAAACAAAGTGAAAGTGGGAGGGAATGCTGTCCAGGTGATGCACAACACGGCACAACTATTAGTTCCGAATTATCTCGGATTTTCATGATTCCAAATTATCTCTTTTTCCCTGTTTATCCTCCTCGAAAAATCGTAGAACAAAGTGGAAGTGAGAGGGAATGCTCTCCAGGTGATGCACAACACGGCACAACTTTTAGTTTCGAACAATCTCGAATTCTCATGGTTCCGAATTATTTTATTTTTCCAGTATTTCCTTCTCGGAAAAACGTGAAACAGAGAAGAAGTAAGAAAGGATGCTCTCCAGGTGATTCACAACACGGCACAACTATTAGTTTCGAACAATCTCGGATTTTCATGGTTCCAAATTATCTTATTTTCCCTGTTTATCCTTCTCAAAAAATCCTGAAACAAAGTGAAAGTGAGAGGAAATGCTTTCCAGGTGATGCACAACACGGCACAACTATTAGTCTCGAACAATCTCGGATTTTCATGGTTCCAGATTATCTTATTTTCCCTGTTTATCTTTCTCAAAAAATTCTCAAACAAAGTGAAAGTGTGAAAGAATGCTGTCCAGGTGATGCACAACACGGCACAACTATTAGTTTGAAACAATCTCGGATTTTCATAATTGCAAATTAATTTATTTTCCCTGTATTTCCTTCTGGGAAAATCGTGAAACTGAGTGGAAGTGAAAGAGAATGCTGTCCAGGTGATGCACAACACGGCACCACTATTAGTTCCGAACAATCTCGGATTTTCATGGTTTCAAATTATCTCATTTTCCCTGTTTGTCCTTCTCGAAAAATCCTCAAACAAAGTGAAAGTGGGAGGGAATGCTGTCCAGGTGATGCACAACACGGCACAACCGTTTGTTTCGAACAATCTCGCATTTTCATGGTTCCAAATGATTTCATTTTCCCAGTATTTCCTTCTCGAAAAAACGTGAAACGGAGTAAAAGTATTAAAGAATGCTCTCCAGGTGATGCACAACATGGCACAACTACTAGTTCCGAACAATCTCGGTTTTTCATGGTACCAAATTATTCCATTTTCCCTGTTTATCCTTCTCGAAAAATCGTGAAACAAAGTGAAAGTGGGAAAGAATGCTGTCCAGGTGATGCACAACACAGCACAACTATTAGTCTTGAACAATCTCGGATTTTCATAATTCCAAATTATCTTATTTTTCCTGTTTATCCTTCTCGAAAAACCCTCAAACAAAGTGAAAGTGAGAAAGAATGCTCTTCAGGTGATGTACAACACGGCACAACTACTAGTTCCGAACAATCTCGGTTTTTCATGGTACCAAATTATTTCATTTTCCCTGTTTATCCTTCTCGAAAAATCGTGAAACAAAGTGAAAGTGGGAGAGAATGCTGTCCAGGTGATGCACAACACAGCACAACTATTAGTCTTGAACAATCTCGGATTTTCATAATACCAAATTATCTTATTTTCCCTGTTTATCCTTCTCGAAAAATCGTAAAACAAAGTGAAAGTGGGAAAGAATGCTGTCCAGGTGATGCACAACACGGCACAACTATTAGTTTCGAACAATCTCGAATTTTCATGGTTCCAAATCATTCTTTTCTCCCTGTATCTTCTTCTAGGAAAATCGTAAAACAAAGTAAAAGTGTAAAAGAATGCTGTCCAGGTGATGCACAACACAGCACAACTATTAGTCTTGAACAGTCTCGGATTTTCATGGTTCCAAATTATCTCATTTTCCCTGTATTTCCTTCTCGAAAAATCGTGAAACGAAGTGAAAGTGAGAGAGAATGTTGTCCAGGTGATGCACAACACGGCACAACTATTAGTCTTGAACAGTCTCGGATTTTCATGGTTCCAAATTATCTCATTTTCCTTGTTTATCCTTCTCAAAAATCTTAAAACAAAGTGAAAGTGAGGGAGAATGCTCTCCAGGTGATGCACAACACGGCACAACTATTAGTCTTGAACAATTTCGGATTTTTACGGTTCCGAATTGGATCATTTTCCCTGTTTATCCTCCTCGAAAAATCGTGAAACAGAGTAAAAGTAAGAGGGAATGCTCTCCAGGTGATGCACAACACGGCACAACTATAAGTTCCAAACAATCTCGGATTTTCATGGTCCCAATTTATTCCTCTTTCCCTGTTTATCCTTTCCAAAAAATCGTGAAACAAAGCGAAAGTGGGAGTGAATGCTTTCCAGGTGATGCACAACACGGCACAACTATAAGTCTTGAACAATCTCGGATTTTCATGGTTGCAAATCAATTTATTTTCCCTGTATTTACTTCTAGAAAAATCGTGAAACAAAGTGAAAGTGGGAGAGAATGCTGTCCAGGTGATGCACAACACGGCACAACTATTAGTTTCGAACAATCTCGGATTTTCATGGTCCTAATTGATTCCTTTTTCCCTGTTTATCCTCCTCAAAAAATCCGAAAACAAAGTAAAAGTGAGAGGAGAGTGCTCTCCAGGTGATGCACAACACGACACAACTATTAGTTTCGAACAATTTCGGATTTTCATGGTCTTGATTTATTCCTTTTTCCCTGTTGATCCTTCTCGGAAAATCAAAAAACAAAGTGAAAGTGGGAAAGAATGCTGTCCAGGTGATGCACAACACGGCGCAACTATTGGTTTCGAACAATCTCGAATTTTCATGGTTCCAAATCATTCTTTTTTCCCTGTATCTTCTTCTAGGGAAATCGTAAAACAGGGTGAAGATGAGAGAGAATGCTTTCCAGGTGATGCACAACACGGCACAACTATTAGTCTTGAACAATCTCGGATTCTCATGGTTCCAAATTATCTTATTTTTCCTGTTTATCCTTCTCAAAAAATCCTGAAACAAAGTGAAAGTGCGAGAGAATGCTGTCCGTGTGATGCACAACACGGCACAACTATTAGTCTTAAACAATCTCGGATTTTCATGGTTCTGAATTATCTGATTTTCCCTGTTTATTCTTCTCAAATAATCCTAAAACAAGGTGAAAGTGACGGAGAATGCTCGACAGGTGATGCACAACACAGCACAACTATTAGTTCCGAAAAATCTCGGATTTTCATGGTTCCAAATTATTTTATTTTCCCTGTAATTGCTTCTCGAAAAAACGTAAAACGGAGTAGAAGTGAAAGAGCATGCTGTTTAGGTGATGCACAACACGGCACAACTATTAGTCTTGAACAATCTCGGATTTTCATGGTTCCAAATTATCCTATTTTCCTTGTTTATCCTTCTCGAAAAATCCTAAAACAAAGTGAAAGTGCGAGAGAATGCTGGTCGTGTGATGCACAACACGGCACAACTATGAGTCTTGAACAATCTCGGATTTTCATGGTTTTAAATTATCTGATTTTCCCTGTTTATTCTTCTCAAATAATCCTAAAACAAAGTGAAAGTGACGGAGAATGCTCGACAGGTGATGCACAACACGGCACAACTATTCGTTTCGAACAATCTCGGATTTCCATGGTCCTAATTTATTTCTTTTTCCCTGTTTATCCTTCTCGAAAAATCGTAAATCAAAGTGAAAGTGAGAGGGAATGCTCTCCAGGTGATGCACAACACGGCACAACCATTAGTTTCAACAATCTCGGATTTTCATGGTTCCAAATTATCTTATTTTTCCTGTTTATCCTTCTCAAAAAACCCTGAAACAAAGTGAAAGTGAAAAAGAATGCTCTCCAGGTGATGCACAACACGGCACAACTACTAGTTCCGAACAATCTCGGATTTTCATGGTTCCAAATTATCGTATTTTCCCTGTTTATCCTTCTCGAAAAATCGTAAAACAAAGTGAAAGTGGGAAAGAATGCTGTCCAGGTGATGCACAACACGGCACAACTATTAGTTTCAAACAATCTCGGATTTTCATGGTTCCAGATTATCTTATTTTCCCTGTTTATCTTTCTCAAAAAATTCTTAAACAAAGTGAAAGTGTGAAAGAATGCTGTCCAGGTGATGCACAACACGGCACAACTATGAGTTTGAAACAATCTCGGATTTCTATGGTTGCAAATTGATTTATTTTCCCTGTTTATCTTTCTCAAAAAATTCTTAAACAAAGTGAAAGTGTGGAAGAATGCTGTCCAGGTGATGCACAACACGGCACAACTATTAGTTTAAAACAATCTCGCATTTTCATGGTCATCAATTATTTCATTTACCCTGTCTGTCCTCCTCGGAAAATCGTAAAACAAAGTGAAAGCAAGGAGGAATGCTACTCGGGTGAAGTACAACACTGCACAACCATTAGTTTCAACAATCTCGGATTTTCATGGTTCCAAATTATCTTATTCTTTCTGTTTATCCTTCTCAAAAAACCCTAAAACAAAGCGAAAGTAAGAAAGAATGCTCTCCAGGTGATGCACAACACGGCACAACTATAAGTTCCGAACAATCTCGGTTTTTCATGGTCATCAATTATTTCATTTACCCTGTCTGTCCTTCTCGGAAAATCGTAAAACAAAGTGAAAGCAAGAAGGAATGCTACTTGGGTGAAGTACAACACTGCACAACCATTAGTTTCAACAATCTCGGATTTCCATGGTTCCAAATTATCTTATTGTTCCCGTTTATCCTTCTCAAAAAACCCTCAAACAAAGTGAAAGTGAGAAAGAATGCTCTTCAGGTGATGTACAACACGGCACAACTACTAGTTCCGAACAATCTCGGTTTTTCATGGTACCAAATTATTCCATTTTCCCTGTTTATCCTTCTCGGAAAATCGTGAAACAAAGTGAAAGTGGAAAAGAATGCTGTCCAGGTGATGCACAACACAGCACAACTATTAGTCTTGAACAATCTCGGATTTTCATAATTCCAAATTATCTTATTTTCCCTGTTTATCCTTCTCGAAAAATCGTAAAACAAAGTGAAAGTGGGAAAGAATGCTGTCCAGGTGATGCACAACACGGCACAACTATTAGTTTCGAACAATCTCGAATTTTCATGGTTCCAAATCATTCTTTTCTCCCTGTATCTTCTTCTAGGAAAATCGTAAAACAAAGTAAAAGTGTAAAAGAATGCTGTCCAGGTGATGCACAACACGGCACAACTATTAGTTTTGAACAATCTCGGATTTTCATGGTTGCAAATTAATTTCTTTTTCCCTGTTTTTCCTCCTCGAAAAATCGCAAAACAAAGTGGAAGTGAGAGGAAATGCTCTTCAGGTGATGCACAACACGGCACAACTATAAGTTCCGAACAATCTCGGATTTTCATGGTCCCAATTTATTCCTTTTTCCCTGTTTATCCTTTTCGAGAAATCGTAAAACAAAGCGAAAGTGGGAGTGAATGCTGTCCAGGTGATGCACAACACGGCACAACCATTAGTTTCGACCAATCTCGGATTTTCATGGTTCCAAATTATCTTATTTTGCCTGTATTTCCTCCTCGAGAAATCGTGAAACAGAGTGAAAGTGGAAGAGAATGCTTTCCAGGTGATGCACAACACGGCACAACCATTAGTGTCAAACAATCTCGGATTTTCATGGTTCCAAATTATCTTATTTTGCCTGTATTTCCTTTCCGGAAAAACGTAGAACGAAGTTAAAGTAGTAGAGAATGCCAATCGGGTGATGCACAACACGGCACAACCATCAATTTTGAACAATCTCAGATTTTCATGGTTCCAAATTATCTCATTTCACCTGTATTTCCTTTTTGGAGCAACGTAAAACGATGTGAAAAAGACAGAGAATGCTCTTCAGGTGATGCACAACACGGCACAACTATTAGTTTCGACCAATCTCGGATTTTCATGGTTCCAAATTATCTTATTTTGCCTGTATTTCCTTTCCGGAAAAACGTAGAACGAAGTAAAAGTAGTAGAGAATGCCAATCAGGTGATGCACAACACGGCACAACCATTAATTTCGAACAATCTCGGATTTTCATGGTTCCAAATTATCTTATTTTGCCTGTATTTCCTTTTTCGAAAAACGTAAAACAAATTGGAAGTGACCGAGAATGCTCTTCAGGTGATGCACAACACGGCACAATCATTAGTTTCGACCAATCTCGGATTTTCATGGTTCCAAATTATCTTATTTTGCCTGTATTTCCTTTCCGGAAAAACGTAGAACGAAGTAAAAGTAGTAGAGAATGCCAATCAGGTGATGCACAACACGGCACAACCATTAATTTCGAACAATCTCAGATTTTCATGGTTCCAAATTATCTCATTTCACCTGTATTTCCTTCTTGGAAGAACGTAAAACGATGTGAAAAAAAAAAGAGAATGCTCTTCAGGTGATGCACAACACGGCACAACTATTAGTTTCGAACAATCTCGGATTTTCATGGTTCCAAATTATCTTATTTTGCCTGTATTTCCTTTCCAGAAAAACGTAGAACGAAAAAAAAGGAGTAGAGAATGCCAATCAGGTGATGCACAACACGGCACAACCATTAGTGGCAAACAATCTCGGATTTTCATGGTTCCGAATTATCTCATTTTACCTGTATTTCCTCCCCGGAAGAACGTAGAACGAAGTCAAAGTAGTAAAGAATGCTAATCAGGTGATGCACAACACGGCACAACCATTAATTTCGAACAATCTCGGATTTTCATGGTTCCAAATTATCTCATTTCACCTGTATTTCCTTTTTTCGAAGAACGTAAAACGATGTGAAAGTGACAGAGAATGCTCTTCAGGTGATGCACAACACGGCACAACTATTAGTTTCGAACAATCTCGGATCTTCATGGTTCCAAATTATCTCATTTCACCGGTATTTCCTTTTTGGAAGAACGTAAAACAAATTGGAAGTGACAGAGAATGCTCTTCAAGTGATGCACAACACGGCACAACTATTAGTTTCGAACAATCTCGGATTTTCATAGTTGCAAATTTTCTCATTTTACCTGTATTTCTTCTTCAGAAGAACGTAAGACGGAGTAAAAGTAGTAGAGAATGCTAATCAGGTGATGCACAACACGGCACAACCATTAGTTTCGAACAATCTCGGATTTTCATGGTTCCAAATTATCTCATTTTACCTGTATTTCCTCTTCAGAAGAACGTGAGACGATGTGAAAGTGACAGAGAATGCTCTTCAGGTAATGCACAACACGGCACAACTATTAGTTTCGAACAATCTCGGATTTTCATGGTTCCAAATTATCTCATTTTACCTGTATTTCCTTTCCGGAGAAACGTGAAACGAAGTGAAAGTAGTGGAGAATGCTAATCAGGTGATGCACAACACAGCACAACCATTAATTTCGAACAATCTCGGATTTTCATGGTTCCAAATTATCTCATTTCACCTGTATTTCCTTTTTGGAAGAACGTAAAACGATGTGAAAAAGACAGAGAATGCTCTTCAGGTGATGCACAACACGGCACAACTATTAGTTTCGACCAATCTCGGATTTTCATGGTTCCAAATTATCTTATTTTGCCTGTATTTCCTTTCCGGAAAAACGTAGAACGAAGTAAAAGTAGTAGAGAATGCCAATCAGGTGATGCACAACACGGCACAACCATTAATTTCGAACAATCTCGGATTTTCATGGTTCCAAATTATCTTATTTTGCCTGTATTTCCTTTTTCAAAAAACGTAAAACAAATTGGAAGTGACCGAGAATGCTCTTCAGGTGATGCACAACACGGCACAATCATTAGTTTCGACCAATCTCGGATTTTCATGGTTCCAAATTATCTTATTTTGCCTGTATTTCCTTTCCGGAAAAACGTAGAACGAAGTAAAAGTAGTAGAGAATGCCAATCAGGTGATGCACAACACGGCACAACCATTAATTTCGAACAATCTCAGATTTTCATGGTTCCAAATTATCTCATTTCACCTGTATTTCCTTCTTGGAAGAACGTAAAACGATGTGAAAAAAAAAAGAGAATGCTCTTCAGGTGATGCACAACACGGCACAACTATTAGTTTCGAACAATCTCGGATTTTCATGGTTCCAAATTATCTTATTTTGCCTGTATTTCCTTTCCAGAAAAACGTAGAACGAAAAAAAAGGAGTAGAGAATGCCAATCAGGTGATGCACAACACGGCACAACCATTAGTGGCAAACAATCTCGGATTTTCATGGTTCCGAATTATCTCATTTTACCTGTATTTCCTCTCCGGAAGAACGTAGAACGAAGTCAAAGTAGTAAAGAATGCTAATCAGGTGATGCACAACACGGCACAACCATTAATTTCGAACAATCTCGGATTTTCATGGTTCCAAATTATCTCATTTCACCTGTATTTCCTTTTTTCGAAGAACGTAAAACGATGTGAAAGTGACAGAGAATGCTCTTCAGGTGATGCACAACACGGCACAACTATTAGTTTCGAACAATCTCGGATCTTCATGGTTCCAAATTATCTCATTTCACCGGTATTTCCTTTTTGGAAGAACGTAAAACAAATTGGAAGTGACAGAGAATGCTCTTCAAGTGATGCACAACACGGCACAACTATTAGTTTCGAACAATCTCGGATTTTCATAGTTGCAAATTTTCTCATTTTACCTGTATTTCTTCTTCAGAAGAACGTAAGACGGAGTAAAAGTAGTAGAGAATGCTAATCAGGTGATGCACAACACGGCACAACCATTAGTTTCGAACAATCTCGGATTTTCATGGTTCCAAATTATCTCATTTTACCTGTATTTCCTCTTCAGAAGAACGTGAGACGATGTGAAAGTGACAGAGAATGCTCTTCAGGTAATGCACAACACGGCACAACTATTAGTTTCGAACAATCTCGGATTTTCATGGTTCCAAATTATCTCATTTTACCTGTATTTCCTTTCCGGAGAAACGTGAAACGAAGTGAAAGTAGTGGAGAATGCTAATCAGGTGATGCACAACACAGCACAACCATTAATTTCGAACAATCTCGGATTTTCATGGTTCCAAATTATCTCATTTCACCTGTATTTCCTTTTTGGAAGAACGTAAAACGATGTGAAAGTGACAGAGAATGCTCTTCAGGTGATGCACAACACGGCACAACTATAAGTTCCGAACAATCTCGGTTTTTCATGGTCATCAATTATTTCATTTAGCCTGTCTGTCCTTCTCGGAAAATCGTAAAACAAAGTGAAAGCAAGAAGGAATGCTACTTGGGTGAAGTACAACACTGCACAACCATTAGTTTCAACAATCTCGGATTTCCATGGTTCCAAATTATCTTATTGTTCCCGTTTATCCTTCTCAAAAAACCCTCAAACAAAGTGAAAGTGAGAAAGAATGCTCTTCAGGTGATGTACAACACGGCACAACTACTAGTTCCGAACAATCTCGGTTTTTCATGGGACCAAATTATTCCATTTTCCCTGTTTATCCTTCTCGGAAAATCGTGAAACAAAGTGAAAGTGGGAAAGAATGCTGTCCAGGTGATGCACAACACAGCACAACTATTAGTCTTGAACAATCTCGGATTTTCATAATTCCAAATTATCTTATTTTCCCTGTTTATCCTTCTCGAAAAATCGTAAAACAAAGTGAAAGTGGGAAAGAATGCTGTCCAGGTGATGCACAACACGGCACAACTATAAGTTCCGAACAATCTCGGTTTTTCATGGTCATCAATTATTTCATTTACCCTGTCTGTCCTTCTCGGAAAATCGTAAAACAAAGTGAAAGCAAGAAGGAATGCTACTTGGGTGAAGTACAACACTGCACAACCATTAGTTTCAACAATCTCGGATTTCCATGGTTCCAAATTATCTTATTGTTCCCGTTTATCCTTCTCAAAAAACCCTCAAACAAAGTGAAAGTGAGAAAGAATGCTCTTCAGGTGATGTACAACACGGCACAACTACTAGTTCCGAACAATCTCGGTTTTTCATGGTACCAAATTATTCCATTTTCCCTGTTTATCCTTCTCGGAAAATCGTGAAACAAAGTGAAAGTGGGAAAGAATGCTGTCCAGGTGATGCACAACACAGCACAACTATTAGTCTTGAACAATCTCGGATTTTCATAATTCCAAATTATCTTATTTTCCCTGTTTATCCTTCTCGAAAAATCGTAAAACAAAGTGAAAGTGGGAAAGAATGCTGTCCAGGTGATGCACAACACGGCACAACTATTAGTTTCGAACAATCTCGAATTTTCATGGTTCCAAATCATTCTTTTCTCCCTGTATCTTCTTCTAGGAAAATCGTAAAACAAAGTAAAAGTGTAAAAAAATGCTGTCCAGGTGATGCACAACACGGCACAACTATTAGTTTTGAACAATCTCGGATTTTCATGGTTGCAAATTAATTTCTTTTTTCCTGTTTTTCCTCCTCGAAAAATCGCAAAACAAAGTGGAAGTGAGAGGAAATGCTCTTCAGGTGATGCACAACACGGCACAACTATAAGTTCCGAACAATCTCGGATTTTCATGGTCCCAATTTATTCCTTTTTCCCTGTTTATCCTTTTCGAGAAATCGTAAAACAAAGCGAAAGTCGGAGTGAATGCTGTCCAGGTGATGCACAACACGGCACAACCATTAGTTTCGACCAATCTCGGATTTTCATGGTTTCAAATTATCTTATTTTGCCTGTATTTCCTCCTCGAGAAATCGTGAAACAGAGTGAAAGTGAAAGAGAATGCTTTCCAGGTGATGCACAACACGGCACAACCATGAGTGTCAAACAATCTCGGATTTTCATGGTTCCAAATTATCTTATTTTGCCTGTATTTCCTTTCCGGAAAAACGTAGAACGAAGTTAAAGTAGTAGAGAATGCCAATCGGGTGATGCACAACACGGCACAACCATCAATTTTGAACAATCTCAGATTTTCATGGTTCCAAATTATCTCATTTCACCTGTATTTCCTTTTTGGAGCAACGTAAAACGATGTGAAAAAGACAGAGAATGCTCTTCAGGTGATGCACAACACGGCACAACTATTAGTTTCGACCAATCTCGGATTTTCATGGTTCCAAATTATCTTATTTTGCCTGTATTTCCTTTCCGGAAAAACGTAGAACGAAGTAAAAGTAGTAGAGAATGCCAATCGGGTGATGCACAACACGGCACAACCATTAATTTCGAACAATCTCGGATTTTCATGGTTCCAAATTATCTTATTTTGCCTGTATTTCCTTTTTCGAAAAACGTAAAACAAATTGGAAGTGACCGAGAATGCTCTTCAGGTGATGCACAACACGGCACAATCATTAGTTTCGACCAATCTCGGATTTTCATGGTTCCAAATTATCTTATTTTGCCTGTATTTCCTTTCCGGAAAAACGTAGAACGAAGTAAAAGTAGTAGAGAATGCCAATCAGGTGATGCACAACACGGCACAACCATTAATTTCGAACAATCTCAGATTTTCATGGTTCCAAATTATCTCATTTCACCTGTATTTCCTTCTTGGAAGAACGTAAAACGATGTGAAAAAAAAAAGAGAATGCTCTTCAGGTGATGCACAACACGGCACAACTATTAGTTTCGAACAATCTCGGATTTTCATGGTTCCAAATTATCTTATTTTGCCTGTATTTCCTTTCCAGAAAAACGTAGAACGAAAAAAAAGGAGTAGAGAATGCCAATCAGGTGATGCACAACACGGCACAACCATTAGTGGCAAACAATCTCGGATTTTCATGGTTCCGAATTATCTCATTTTACCTGTATTTCCTCCCCGGAAGAACGTAGAACGAAGTCAAAGTAGTAAAGAATGCTAATCAGGTGATGCACAACACGGCACAACCATTAATTTCGAACAATCTCGGATTTTCATGGTTCCAAATTATCTCATTTCACCTGTATTTCCTTTTTTCGAAGAACGTAAAACGATGTGAAAGTGACAGAGAATGCTCTTCAGGTGATGCACAACACGGCACAACTATTAGTTTCGAACAATCTCGGATCTTCATCGTTCCAAATTATCTCATTTCACCGGTATTTCCTTTTTGGAAGAACGTAAAACAAATTGGAAGTGACAGAGAATGCTCTTCAAGTGATGCACAACACGGCACAACTATTAGTTTCGAACAATCTCGGATTTTCATAGTTGCAAATTTTCTCATTTTACCTGTATTTCTTCTTCAGAAGAACGTAAGACGGAGTAAAATAAGTAGAGAATGCTAATCAGGTGATGCACAACACGGCACAACCATTAGTTTCGAACAATCTCGGATTTTCATGGTTCCAAATTATCTCATTTTACCTGTATTTCCTCTTCAGAAGAACGTGAGACGATGTGAAAGTGACAGAGAATGCTCTTCAGGTAATGCACAACACGGCACAACTATTAGTTTCGAACAATCTCGGATTTTCATGGTTCCAAATTATCTCATTTTACCTGTATTTCCTTTCCGGAGAAACGTGAAACGAAGTGAAAGTAGTGGAGAATGCTAATCAGGTGATGCACAACACAGCACAACCATTAATTTCGAACAATCTCGGATTTTCATGGTTCCAAATTATCTCATTTCACCTGTATTTCCTTTTTGGAAGAACGTAAAACGATGTGAAAGTGACAGAGAATGCTCTTCAGGTGATGCACAACACGGCACAACTATTAATTCCGAACAATCTCGGATTTTCATGGTTCTAAATTATCTCATTTCACCTGTATTTCGTTTTTGGAAAAACGTAAAACAAATAAGAAGTGACAGAGAATGCTCTTCAGGTGATGCACAACACGGCACAACTATTAGTTTCGAACAATCTCGGATTTTCATGGTTCCAAATTATCTCATTTCACTTGTATTTCCTTTTTGGAAGAACGTAAAACGATGTAAAAGTGACAGAGAATGCTCTTCAGGTAATGCACAACACGGCACAACTATTAGTTTTGAACAATCTCGGATAATCATGGTTTCAAATTATCTTATTTTACCTGTATTTCCTTTCCAGAGAAACGTGAAACGAAGTAAAAGTAGTAGAGAATGCTAATCAGGTGATGCACAACACGGCACAACTATTAGTTTCGAACAATCTCGGATTTTCATGGTGCCAAATTATCTTATTTTGCCTGTATTTCCTTTCCGGAAAAACGTAGAACGAAAAAAAAGTAGTAGAGAATGCCAATCAGGTGATGCACAACACGGCACAACCATTAATTTCGAACAATCTCGGATTTTCATGGTTCCAAATTATCTCATTTCACCTGTATTTCCTCTTCAGAAGAACGTAAGACGATGTGAAAGTGACAGAGAATGCTCTTCAGGTAATGCACAACACGGCACAACTATTGGTTTCGAACAATCTCGGATTTTCATGGTTTCAAATTATCTCATTTTACCTGTATTTCCTTTCCGGAGAAACGTGAAACGAAGTAAAAGTAGTAGAGAATGCTAATCAGGTGATGCAAAACACGGCACAACCATTAATTTCGAACAATCTCGGATTTTTATGGTTCCAAATTATCTCATTTCACCTGTATTTCCTTTTTGGAAGAACGTAAAACGATGTGAAAGTGACAGAGAATGCTCTTCAGGTGATGCACAACACCGCACAACTATTAATTTCGAACAATCTCGGATTTTCATGGTTCCAAATTTTCTCATTTTACCTGTATTTCCTCTTCAGAAGACCGTGAAACGAAGTCAAAGTAGTAAAGAATGCTAATCAGGTGATGCACAACACGGCACAACTATTAGTTTTGAACAATCTCGGATCTTCATGGTTCCAAATTATCTCATTTCACCCCTATTTCCTTTTTGGAAGAACGTAAAACGAAGTGAAAGTGACGTAGAATGCTCTTCAGGTGATGCACAACACGGCACAACCTGATCAGATTCCACACTTCACAACCGGAAAATGTAAAACAAATTGGAAGTGACAGAGAATGCTCTTCAGGTGATGCACAACACGGCACAACTATTAATTTCGAACGATCTCGGATTTTCATGGTTCTAAATTATCTCATTTGATCTGTATTTCGTTTTTGGAAAAACGTAAAACAAATAAGAAGTGACAGAGAATGCTTTTCAGGTGATGCACAACACGGCACAACTATTAGTTTCGAACAATCTCGGATTTTCATGGTTCCAAATTTTCTCATTTTACCTGTATTTCCTCTTCAGAAGAACGTAAGACGAAGTAAAAGTAGTAGAGAATGCTAATCAGGTGATGCACAACACGGCACAACCATTAGTTTCGAACAATCTCGGATTTTCATAGTTCCAAATTATCTCATTTTACCTGTATTTCCTTCTTGGAAAAACGTAAAACAAATTGGAAGTGACAGAGAATGCTCTTCAGGTGATGCACAACACCGCACAACTATTAGTTTCGAACAATCTCGGATTTTCATGGTTCCAAATTATCTCATTTTACCTGTATTTCCTTTCCGGAGAAACGTGAAACAAAGTCAAAAAAGTAGAAAATGCTAATCAGGTGATGCACAACACGGCACAACCATTAATTTCGGACAATCTCGGATTCTCATGGTTCCAAATTATCTCATTTCACCTGTATTTCCTTTTTTGAATAACGTAAAACGAAGTGAAAGTGACGGAGAATGCTCTTCAGGTGATGCACAACACGGCACAACTATTAGTTTCGAACAATCTCGGATTTTCATGGTTCCAAATTATCTCATTTTACCTGTATTTCCTTCTTGGAAGAACGTAAAACAAATTGAAAGTGACAGAGAATGCTCTTCAGGTGATGCACAACACGGCACAACTATTAGTTTCGAACAATCTCGGATTTTCATGGTTCCAAATTATCTCATTTTACCTGTATTTCCTCTTCAGAAGAACGTGAGACGATGTGAAAGTGACAGAGAATGCTCTACAGGTAATGCACAACACGGCACAACTATTAGTTTCGAACAATCTCGGATTTTCATGGTTCCAAATTATCTCATTTTACCTGTATTTCCTTTCCGGAGAAACGTGAAACGAAGTGAAAGTAGTGGAGAATGCTAATCAGGTGATGCACAACACAGCACAACCATTAATTTCGAACAATCTCGGATTTTCATGGTTCCAAATTATCTCATTTCACCTGTATTTCCTTTTTGGAAGAACGTAAAACGATGTGAAAGTGACAGAGAATGCTCTTCAGGTGATGCACAACACGGCACAACTATTAATTCCGAACAATCTCGGATTTTCATGGTTCTAAATTATCTCATTTCACCTGTATTTCGTTTTTGGAAAAACGTAAAACAAATAAGAAGTGACAGAGAATGCTCTTCAGGTGATGCACAACACGGCACAACTATTAGTTTCGAACAATCTCGGATTTTCATGGTTCCAAATTATCTCATTTCACTTGTATTTCCTTTTTGGAAGAACGTAAAACGATGTGAAAGTGACAGAGAATGCTCTTCAGGTAATGCACAACACGGCACAACTATTAGTTTTGAACAATCTCGGATAATCATGGTTTCAAATTATCTTATTTTACCTGTATTTCCTTTCCAGAGAAACGTGAAACGAAGTAAAAGTAGTAGAGAATGCTAATCAGGTGATGCACAACACGGCACAACTATTAGTTTCGAACAATCTCGGATTTTCATGGTTCCAAATTATCTTATTTTGCCTGTATTTCCTTTCCGGAAAAACGTAGAACGAAAAAAAAGTAGTAGAGAATGCCAATCAGGTGATGCACAACACGGCACAACCATTAATTTCGAACAATCTCGGATTTTCATGGTTCCAAATTATCTCATTTCACCTGTATTTCCTCTTCAGAAGAACGTAAGACGATGTGAAAGTGACAGAGAATGCTCTTCAGGTAATGCACAACACGGCACAACTATTGGTTTCGAACAATCTCGGATTTTCATGGTTTCAAATTATCTCATTTTACCTGTATTTCCTTTCCGGAGAAACGTGAAACGAAGTAAAAGTAGTAGAGAATGCTAATCAGGTGATGCACAACACGGCACAACCATTAATTTCGAACAATCTCGGATTTTTATGGTTCCAAATTATCTCATTTCACCTGTATTTCCTTTTTGGAAGAACGTAAAACGATGTGAAAGTGACAGAGAATGCTCTTCAGGTGATGCACAACACCGCACAACTATTAATTTCGAACAATCTCGGATTTTCATGGTTCCAAATTTTCTCATTTTACCTGTATTTCCTCTTCAGAAGACCGTGAAACGAAGTCAAAGTAGTAAAGAATGCTAATCAGGTGATGCACAACACGGCACAACTATTAGTTTTGAACAATCTCGGATCTTCATGGTTCTAAATTATCTCATTTCACCCCTATTTCCTTTTTGGAAGAACGTAAAACGAAGTGAAAGTGACGGAGAATGCTCTTCAGGTGATGCACAACACGGCACAACCTGATCAGATTCCACACTTCACAACCGGAAAATGTAAAACAAATTGGAAGTGACAGAGAATGCTCTTCAGGTAATGCACAACACGGCACAACTATTAATTTCGAACAATCTCGGATTTTCATGGTTCTAAATTATCTCATTTCATCTGTATTTCGTTTTTGGAAAAACGTAAAACAAATAAGAAGTGACAGAGAATGCTTTTCAGGTGATGCACAACACGGCACAACTATTAGTTTCGAACAATCTCGGATCTTCATGGTTCCAAATTATCTCATTTCGCCTGTATTTCCTTCTTTGAAGAACGTAAAACAAAGTGAAAGTGACGGAGAATGCTCTTCAGGTGATGCACAACACGGCCCAACTATTAGTTTCGAACAATCTCGGATTTTCATGGTTCCAAATTATCTTATTTTGCCTGTATTTCCTTTCCGGAAAAACGTAGAACGGAGTAAGAGTAGTAGAGAATGCCAATCAGGTGATGCACAACACGGCATAACCATTAATTTCGAACAATCTCGGATTTTCATGGTTCCAAATTATCTCATTTTACCTGTATTTTCTTTCCGGAGAAACGTGAAACGAAGTAAAAGTAGTAGAGAATGCTAATCAGGTGATGCACAACACGGCACAACCATTAATTTCGAACAATCTCGGATTTTCATGATTCCAAATTATCTCATTTCACCTGTATTTCCTTTTTGGAAGAACGTAAAACGATGTGGAAGTGACAGAGAATGCTCTTCAGGTGATGCACAACACGGCACAACTATTAGTTTCGAACAATCTCGGATTTTCATGGTTCCAAATTATCTCATTTTACCTGTGTTTCCTTTCCGGAGAAACGTGAAACGAAGTAAAAGTAGTAGAGAATGCTAATCAGGTGATGCACAACACGGCACAACCATTAATTTCGAACAATCTCGGATGTTCATGGTTCCAAATTATCTCATTTCACCTGTATTTCCTTTTTGGAAGAACGTAAAACGATGTAAAAGTGACAGAGAATGCTCTTCAGGTGATGCACAACACGGCACAACCATTAATTTCGAACAATCTCGGATTTTCATGGTTCCAAATTTTCTCATTTTACCTGTATTTCCTTTTTGGAAGAACGTGAAACGATGTGAAAGTGACAGAGAATGCTCTTCAGGTGATGCACAACACGGCACAACTATTAATTTCGAACAATCTCGGATTTTCATGGTTTCAAATTATCTCATTTTACCTGTATTTCCTTTCCGGAGAAACGTGAAACGAAGTAAAAGTAGTAGAGAATGCTAATCAGGTGATGCACAACACGGCACAACCATTAATTTCGAACAATCTCGGATTTTCATGGTTCCAAATTATCTCATTTCACCTGTATTTCCTTTTTGGAAGAACGTAAAACGATGTGAAAGTGACAGAGAATGCTCTTCAGGTGATGCACAACACGGCACAACCATTAATTTCGAACAATCTCGGATTTTCATGGTTCCAAATTTTCTCATTTTACCTGTATTTCCTCTTCGGAAGAACGTAAGACGAAGTAGAAGTAGTAGAGAATGCTAATCAGGTGATGCACAACACGGCACAACCATTAGTTTCGAACAATCTCGGATCTTCATGGTTCCAAATTATCTCATTTCACCTGTATTTCCTTTTTGGAAGAACGTAAAACGAAGTGAAAGTGACGGAGAATGCTCTTCAGGTGATGCACAACACGGCACAACCATTAATTTCGAACAATTTCGGATTTTCATGGTTCCAAATTTTCTCATTTTACCTGTATTTCCTCTTCAGAAGAACGTAAGACGAAGTAAAAGTAGTAGAAAATGCTAATCAGGTGATGCACAACACGGCACAACCATTAGTTTCGAACAATCTCGGATTTTCATGGTTCCAAATTATCTCATTTTACCTGTATTTCCTTCTTGGAAAAACGTAAAACAAATTAGAAGTGACAGAGAATGCTCTTCAGGTGATGCACAACACCGCACAACTATTAATTTCGAACAATCTCGGATTTTCATGGTTCCAAATTTTCTCATTTTACCTGTATTTCCTCTTCGGAAGACCGTGAAACGAAGTCAAAGTAGTAAAGAATGCTAATCAGGTGATGCACAACACGGCACAACTATTAGTTTTGAACAATCTCGGAACTTCATGGTTCCAAATTATCTCATTTCACCTGTATTTCCTTTTCGGAAGGACGTAAAACGAAGTGAAAGTGACGGAGAATGCTCTTCAGGTGATGCACAACACGGCACAACCTGATCAGATTACACACTTCACAACCGGAAAATGTAAAACAAATTGGAAGTGACAGAGAATGCTCTCCAGGTGATGCACAACACGGCACAACTATTAATTTCGAACAATCTCGGATTTTCATGGTTCCAAATTATTTCATTTCACCTGTATTTCCTTTTTGGAAAAACGTAAAACAAATAAGAAGTGACAGAGAATGCTCTTCAGGTGATGCACAACACGGCACAACTATCAGTTTCGAACAATCTCGGATTTTCATGGTTCCAAATTATCTCATTTCACCTGTATTTCTTTTTTGAAAGAACGTTAAACGATGTGAAAGTGACAGAGAATGCTCTTCAGGTGATGCACAACACGGCACAACTATTAGTTTCGAACAATCTCGGATCTTCATGGTTCCAAATTATCTCATTTCACCTGTATTTCCTTTTTTGAAAAACGTAAAACGAAGTGAAAGTGACGGAGAATGCTAATCAGGTGATGCACAACACGGCACAACCATTAATTTCGAACAATCTCGGATTTTCATGGTTTCAAATTATCTCATTTTACCTGTATTTTCTTTTCGGAGAAACGTGAAACGAAGTGAAAGTAGTAGAGAATGCTAATCAGGTGATGCACAACACGGCACAACCATTAATTTCGAACAATTTCGGATTTTCATGGTTCCAAATTATCTCATTATACCTGTATTTCCTTCTTTGAAAAACGTAAAACAAATTAGAAGTGACAGAGAATGCTCCTCAGGTGATGCACAACACGGCACAACTATTAGTTCCGAACAATCTCGGATTTTCATGGTTCCAAATTATCTCATTTTACCTGTAGTTCCTTTCCGGAGAAACGTGAAACGAAGTGAAAGTAGTAGAGAATGCCAATCAGGTGATGCACAACACGGCAAAACCATTAATTTCGAACAATCTCGGATTTTCATGGTTCCAAATTATCTCATTTCACCTGTATTTCCTTTTTGGAAGAACGTAAAACGATGTGAAAGTGACAGAGAATGCTCTTCAGGTGATGCACAACACGGCACAACTATCAATTTCGAACAATCTCGGATTTTCATGGTTTCAAATTATCTCATTTTACCTGTATTTCCTTTCCGGAGAAACGTGAAACGAAGTAAAAGTAGTAGAGAATGCTAATCAGGTGATGCACAACACGGCACAACCATTAATTTCGAACAATCTCGGATTTTCATGGTTCCAAATTATCTCATTTCACCTGAATTTCCTTTTTGGAAGAACGTAAAACGATGTGAAAGTGACAGAGAATGCTCTTCAGGTGATGCACAACACCGCAGAACTATTAATTTCGAACAATCTCGGATTTTCATGGTTCCAAATTTTCTCATTTTACCTGTATTTCCTCTTCAGAAGACCGTGAAACGAAGTCAAAGTAGTAAAGAATGCTAATCAGGTGATGCACAACACGGCACAACTATTAGTTTTGAACAATCTCGGATCTTCATGGTTCCAAATTATCTCATTTCACCTGTATTTCCTTTTTGGAAGAACGTAAAACGAAGTGAAAGTGACGGAGAATGCTCTTCAGGTGATGCACAACACGGCACAACCATTAATTTCGAACAATCTCGGATTTTCATGGTTCCAAATTTTCCCATTTTACCTGTATTTCCTCTTCAGAAGAACGTAAGACGAAGTAAAAGTAGTAGAGAATGCTAATCAGGTGATGCACAACACGGCACAACCATTAGTTTCGAACAATCTCGGATTTTCATGGTTCCAAATTTTCTCATTTTACCTGTATTTCCTTCTTGGAAAAACGTGAAACAAATTAGAAGTGACAGAGAATGCTCCTCAGGTGATGCACAACACGGCACAACTATTAGTTTCGAACAATCTCGGATTTTCATGGTTCCAAATTATCTCATTTTAGCTGTATTTCCTCTTCAGCAGAACGTAAGACGAAGTAAAAGTAGTAGAGAATGCTAATCAGGTGATGCACAACACGGCACAACTATTAGTTTCGAACAATCTCGGATTTTCATGGTTCCAAATTATCTTATTTAGCCTGTATTTCCTTTCCGGAAGAACGTAGAACGAAGAAAAAGTAGTGGAGAATGCCAATCGGGTGATGCACAACACGGCACAACCAGTAATTTCGAACAATCTCGGATTTTCATGGTTCCAAATTTTCTCATTTTACCTGTATTTCCTCTTCAGAAGAACGTAAGACGAAGTAAAAGTAGTAGAGAATGCTAATCAGGTGATGCACAACACGGCACAACCATTAGTTTCGAACAATCTCGGATTTTCATAGTTCCAAATTATCTCATTTTACCTGTATTTCCTTCTTGGAAAAACGTAAAACAAATTGGAAGTGACAGAGAATGCTCTTCAGGTGATGCACAACACCGCACAACTATTAGTTTCGAACAATCTCGGATTTTCATGGTTCCAAATTATCTCATTTTACCTGTATTTCCTTTCCGGAGAAACGTGAAACAAAGTCAAAAAAGTAGAAAATGCTAATCAGGTGATGCACAACACGGCACAACCATTAATTTCGGACAATCTCGGATTCTCATGGTTCCAAATTATCTCATTTCACCTGTATTTCCTTTTTTGAATAACGTAAAACGAAGTGAAAGTGACGGAGAATGCTCTTCAGGTGATGCACAACACGGCACAACTATTAGTTTCGAACAATCTCGGATTTTCATGGTTCCAAATTATCTCATTTTACCTGTATTTCCTTCTTGGAAGAACGTAAAACAAATTGAAAGTGACAGAGAATGCTCTTCAGGTGATGCACAACACGGCACAACTATTAGTTTCGAACAATCTCGGATTTTCATGGTTCCAAATTATCTCATTTTACCTGTATTTCCTCTTCAGAAGAACGTGAGACGATGTGAAAGTGACAGAGAATGCTCTTCAGGTAATGCACAACACGGCACAACTATTAGTTTCGAACAATCTCGGATTTTCATGGTTCCAAATTATCTCATTTTACCTGTATTTCCTTTCCGGAGAAACGTGAAACGAAGTGAAAGTAGTGGAGAATGCTAATCAGGTGATGCACAACACAGCACAACCATTAATTTCGAACAATCTCGGATTTTCATGGTTCCAAATTATCTCATTTCACCTGTATTTCCTTTTTGGAAGAACGTAAAACGATGTGAAAGTGACAGAGAATGCTCTTCAGGTGATGCACAACACGGCACAACTATTAATTCCGAACAATCTCGGATTTTCATGGTTCTAAATTATCTCATTTCACCTGTATTTCGTTTTTGGAAAAACGTAAAACAAATAAGAAGTGACAGAGAATGCTCTTCAGGTGATGCACAACACGGCACAACTATTAGTTTCGAACAATCTCGGATTTTCATGGTTCCAAATTATCTCATTTCACTTGTATTTCCTTTTTGGAAGAACGTAAAACGATGTGAAAGTGACAGAGAATGCTCTTCAGGTAATGCACAACACGGCACAACTATTAGTTTTGAACAATCTCGGATAATCATGGTTTCAAATTATCTTATTTTACCTGTATTTCCTTTCCAGAGAAACGTGAAACGAAGTAAAAGTAGTAGAGAATGCTAATCAGGTGATGCACAACACGGCACAACTATTAGTTTCGAACAATCTCGGATTTTCATGGTTCCAAATTATCTTATTTTGCCTGTATTTCCTTTCCGGAAAAACGTAGAACGAAAAAAAAGTAGTAGAGAATGCCAATCAGGTGATGCACAACACGGCACAACCATTAATTTCGAACAATCTCGGATTTTCATGGTTCCAAATTATCTCATTTCACCTGTATTTCCTCTTCAGAAGAACGTAAGACGATGTGAAAGTGACAGAGAATGCTCTCCAGGTAATGCACAACACGGCACAACTATTGGTTTCGAACAATCCCGGATTTTCATGGTTTCAAATTATCTCATTTTACCTGTATTTCCTTTCCGGAGAAACGTGAAACGAAGTAAAAGTAGTAGAGAATGCTAATCAGGTGATGCACAACACGGCACAACCATTAATTTCGAACAATCTCGGATTTTTATGGTTCCAAATTATCTCATTTCACCTGTATTTCCTTTTTGGAAGAACGTAAAACGATGTGAAAGTGACAGAGAATGCTCTTCAGGTGATGCACAACACCGCACAACTATTAATTTCGAACAATCTCGGATTTTCATGGTTCCAAATTTTCTCATTTTACCTGTATTTCCTCTTCAGAAGACCGTGAAACGAAGTCAAAGTAGTAAAGAATGCTAATCAGGTGATGCACAACACGGCACAACTATTAGTTTTGAACAATCTCGGATCTTCATGGTTCTAAATTATCTCATTTCACCCCTATTTCCTTTTTGGAAGAACGTAAAACGAAGTGAAAGTGACGGAGAATGCTCTTCAGGTGATGCACAACACGGCACAACCTGATCAGATTCCACACTTCACAACCGGAAAATGTAAAACAAATTGGAAGTGACAGAGAATGCTCTTCAGGTAATGCACAACACGGCACAACTATTAATTTCGAACAATCTCGGATTTTCATGGTTCTAAATTATCTCATTTCATCTGTATTTCGTTTTTGGAAAAACGTAAAACAAATAAGAAGTGACAGAGAATGCTTTTCAGGTGATGCACAACACGGCACAACTATTAGTTTCGAACAATCTCGGATCTTCATGGTTCCAAATTATCTCATTTCGCCTGTATTTCCTTCTTTGAAGAACGTAAAACAAAGTGAAAGTGACGGAGAATGCTCTTCAGGTGATGCACAACACGGCCCAACTATTAGTTTCGAACAATCTCGGATTTTCATGGTTCCAAATTATCTTATTTTGCCTGTATTTCCTTTCCGGAAAAACGTAGAACGGAGTAAGAGTAGTAGAGAATGCCAATCAGGTGATGCACAACACGGCATAACCATTAATTTCGAACAATCTCGGATTTTCATGGTTCCAAATTATCTCATTTTACCTGTATTTTCTTTCCGGAGAAACGTGAAACGAAGTAAAAGTAGTAGAGAATGCTAATCAGGTGATGCACAACACGGCACAACCATTAATTTCGAACAATCTCGGATTTTCATGATTCCAAATTATCTCATTTCACCTGTATTTCCTTTTTGGAAGAACGTAAAACGATGTGGAAGTGACAGAGAATGCTCTTCAGGTGATGCACAACACGGCACAACTATTAGTTTCGAACAATCTCGGATTTTCATGGTTCCAAATTATCTCATTTTACCTGTGTTTCCTTTCCGGAGAAACGTGAAACGAAGTAAAAGTAGTAGAGAATGCTAATCAGGTGATGCACAACACGGCACAACCATTAATTTCGAACAATCTCGGATGTTCATGGTTCCAAATTATCTCATTTCACCTGTATTTCCTTTTTGGAAGAACGTAAAACGATGTAAAAGTGACAGAGAATGCTCTTCAGGTGATGCACAACACGGCACAACCATTAATTTCGAACAATCTCGGATTTTCATGGTTCCAAATTTTCTCATTTTACCTGTATTTCCTTTTTGGAAGAACGTGAAACGATGTGAAAGTGACAGAGAATGCTCTTCAGGTGATGCACAACACGGCACAACTATTAATTTCGAACAATCTCGGATTTTCATGGTTTCAAATTATCTCATTTTACCTGTATTTCCTTTCCGGAGAAACGTGAAACGAAGTAAAAGTAGTAGAGAATGCTAATCAGGTGATGCACAACACGGCACAACCATTAATTTCGAACAATCTCGGATTTTCATGGTTCCAAATTATCTCATTTCACCTGTATTTCCTTTTTGGAAGAACGTAAAACGATGTGAAAGTGACAGAGAATGCTCTTCAGGTGATGCACAACACGGCACAACCATTAATTTCGAACAATCTCGGATTTTCATGGTTCCAAATTTTCTCATTTTACCTGTATTTCCTCTTCGGAAGAACGTAAGACGAAGTAAAAGTAGTAGAGAATGCTAATCAGGTGATGCACAACACGGCACAACCATTAGTTTCGAACAATCTCGGATCTTCATGGTTCCAAATTATCTCATTTCACCTGTATTTCCTTTTTGGAAGAACGTAAAACGAAGTGAAAGTGACGGAGAATGCTCTTCAGGTGATGCACAACACGGCACAACCATTAATTTCGAACAATTTCGGATTTTCATGGTTCCAAATTTTCTCATTTTACCTGTATTTCCTCTTCAGAAGAACGTAAGACGAAGTAAAAGTAGTAGAAAATGCTAATCAGGTGATGCACAACACGGCACAACCATTAGTTTCGAACAATCTCGGATTTTCATGGTTCCAAATTATCTCATTTTACCTGTATTTCCTTCTTGGAAAAACGTAAAACAAATTAGAAGTGACAGAGAATGCTCTTCAGGTGATGCACAACACCGCACAACTATTAATTTCGAACAATCTCGGATTTTCATGGTTCCAAATTTTCTCATTTTACCTGTATTTCCTCTTCGGAAGACCGTGAAACGAAGTCAAAGTAGTAAAGAATGCTAATCAGGTGATGCACAACACGGCACAACTATTAGTTTTGAACAATCTCGGAACTTCATGGTTCCAAATTATCTCATTTCACCTGTATTTCCTTTTTGGAAGGACGTAAAACGAAGTGAAAGTGACGGAGAATGCTCTTCAGGTGATGCACAACACGGCACAACCTGATCAGATTACACACTTCACAACCGGAAAATGTAAAACAAATTGGAAGTGACAGAGAATGCTCTCCAGGTGATGCACAACACGGCACAACTATTAATTTCGAACAATCTCGGATTTTCATGGTTCCAAATTATTTCATTTCACCTGTATTTCCTTTTTGGAAAAACGTAAAACAAATAAGAAGTGACAGAGAATGCTCTTCAGGTGATGCACAACACGGCACAACTATCAGTTTCGAACAATCTCGGATTTTCATGGTTCCAAATTATCTCATTTCACCTGTATTTCTTTTTTGAAAGAACGTTAAACGATGTGAAAGTGACAGAGAATGCTCTTCAGGTGATGCACAACACGGCACAACTATTAGTTTCGAACAATCTCGGATCTTCATGGTTCCAAATTATCTCATTTCACCTGTATTTCCTTTTTTGAAAAACGTAAAACGAAGTGAAAGTGACGGAGAATGCTAATCAGGTGATGCACAACACGGCACAACCATTAATTTCGAACAATCTCGGATTTTCATGGTTTCAAATTATCTCATTTTACCTGTATTTTCTTTTCGGAGAAACGTGAAACGAAGTGAAAGTAGTAGAGAATGCTAATCAGGTGATGCACAACACGGCACAACCATTAATTTCGAACAATTTCGGATTTTCATGGTTCCAAATTATCTCATTATACCTGTATTTCCTTCTTTGAAAAACGTAAAACAAATTAGAAGTGACAGAGAATGCTCCTCAGGTGATGCACAACACGGCACAACTATTAGTTCCGAACAATCTCGGATTTTCATGGTTCCAAATTATCTCATTTTACCTGTAGTTCCTTTCCGGAGAAACGTGAAACGAAGTGAAAGTAGTAGAGAATGCCAATCAGGTGATGCACAACACGGCAAAACCATTAATTTCGAACAATCTCGGATTTTCATGGTTCCAAATTATCTCATTTCACCTGTATTTCCTTTTTGGAAGAACGTAAAACGATGTGAAAGTGACAGAGAATGCTCTTCAGGTGATGCACAACACGGCACAACTATCAATTTCGAACAATCTCGGATTTTCATGGTTTCAAATTATCTCATTTTACCTGTATTTCCTTTCCGGAGAAACGTGAAACGAAGTAAAAGTAGTAGAGAATGCTAATCAGGTGATGCACAACACGGCACAACCATTAATTTCGAACAATCTCGGATTTTCATGGTTCCAAATTATCTCATTTCACCTGAATTTCCTTTTTGGAAGAACGTAAAACGATGTGAAAGTGACAGAGAATGCTCTTCAGGTGATGCACAACACCGCAGAACTATTAATTTCGAACAATCTCGGATTTTCATGGTTCCAAATTTTCTCATTTTACCTGTATTTCCTCTTCAGAAGACCGTGAAACGAAGTCAAAGTAGTAAAGAATGCTAATCAGGTGATGCACAACACGGCACAACTATTAGTTTTGAACAATCTCGGATCTTCATGGTTCCAAATTATCTCATTTCACCTGTATTTCCTTTTTGGAAGAACGTAAAACGAAGTGAAAGTGACGGAGAATGCTCTTCAGGTGATGCACAACACGGCACAACCATTAATTTCGAACAATCTCGGATTTTCATGGTTCCAAATTTTCCCATTTTACCTGTATTTCCTCTTCAGAAGAACGTAAGACGAAGTAAAAGTAGTAGAGAATGCTAATCAGGTGATGCACAACACGGCACAACCATTAGTTTCGAACAATCTCGGATTTTCATGGTTCCAAATTTTCTCATTTTACCTGTATTTCCTTCTTGGAAAAACGTGAAACAAATTAGAAGTGACAGAGAATGCTCCTCAGGTGATGCACAACACGGCACAACTATTAGTTTCGAACAATCTCGGATTTTCATGGTTCTAAATTATCTCATTTTAGCTGTATTTCCTCTTCAGCAGAACGTAAGACGAAGTAAAAGTAGTAGAGAATGCTAATCAGGTGATGCACAACACGGCACAACTATTAGTTTCGAACAATCTCGGATTTTCATGGTTCCAAATTATCTTATTTAGCCTGTATTTCCTTTCCGGAAGAACGTAGAACGAAGAAAAAGTAGTGGAGAATGCCAATCGGGTGATGCACAACACGGCACAACCAGTAATTTCGAACAATCTCGGATTTTCATGGTTCCAAATATTCTCATTTTACCTGTATTTCCTCTTCAGAAGAACGTAAGACGAAGTAAAAGTAGTAGAGAATGCTAATCAGGTGATGCACAACACGGCACAACCATTAGTTTCGAACAATCTCGGATTTTCATAGTTCCAAATTATCTCATTTTACCTGTATTTCCTTCTTGGAAAAACGTAAAACAAATTGGAAGTGACAGAGAATGCTCTTCAGGTGATGCACAACACCGCACAACTATTAGTTTCGAACAATCTCGGATTTTCATGGTTCCAAATTATCTCATTTTACCTGTATTTCCTTTCCGGAGAAACGTGAAACAAAGTCAAAAAAGTAGAAAATGCTAATCAGGTGATGCACAACACGGCACAACCATTAATTTCGGACAATCTCGGATTCTCATGGTTCCAAATTATCTCATTTCACCTGTATTTCCTTTTTTGAATAACGTAAAACGAAGTGAAAGTGACGGAGAATGCTCTTCAGGTGATGCACAACACGGCACAACTATTAGTTTCGAACAATCTCGGATTTTCATGGTTCCAAATTATCTCATTTTACCTGTATTTCCTTCTTGGAAGAACGTAAAACAAATTGAAAGTGACAGAGAATGCTCTTCAGGTGATGCACAACACGGCACAACTATTAGTTTCGAACAATCTCGGATTTTCATGGTTCCAAATTATCTCATTTTACCTGTATTTCCTTTCTGGAGAAACGTAAAACGAAGTGAAAGTGACGGAGAATGCTCTTCAGGTGATGCACAACACGGCACAACCATTAATTTCGAACAATCTCGGATTTTCATGGTTACAAATTATCTCATTTTACCTGTATTTCCTTCTTGGAGAAACGTACAACAAATTGGAAGTGACAGAGAATGCTCTTCAAGTGATGCACAACACGGCACAACTATTAGTTTCGAACAATCTCGGATTTTCATGGTTCCAAATTATCTCATTTCACCTGTATTTCCTTTTTGGGAGAACGTAAAACGATGTGAAAGTGACAGAAAATGCTCTTCAGGTAATGCACAACACGGCACAACTATCAGTTTCGAACAATCTCGGATTTTCATGGTTTCAAATTATCTCATATTACCTGTATTTCCTTTCCGGAGAAACGTGAAACGAAGTAAAAGTAGTAGAGAATGCTCTTCAGGCCATGCACAACACGGCACAACCATTAATTTCGAACAATCTCGGATTTTCATGGTTTCAAATTTTCTCATTTTACCTGTATTTCCTCTTCAGAAGACCGTGAAACGAAGTCAAAGTAGTAAAGAATGCTAATCAGGTGATGCACAACACGGCACAACCATTAGTTTCGAACAATCTCGGATTTTCATGGTTCCAAATTATCTTATTTTACCTGTATTTCCTTCTTGGAAAAACGTAAAACAAATCAGAAGTGACAGAGAATGCTCCTCAGGTGATGCACAACACGGCACAACTATTAGTTTCGAACAATCTCGGATTTTCATGGTTCCAAATTATCTTATTTTGCCTGTATTTCCTTTCCGGAAGAACGTAGAACGAAGAAAAAGTAGTGGAGAATGCCAATCGGGTGATGCACAACACGGCACAACCATTAATTTCGAACAATCTCGGATTTTCATGGTTCCAAATTTTCTCCTTTTACCTGTATTTCCTCTTCAGAAGAACGTAAGACGAAGTAAAAGTAGTAGAGAATGCTAATCAGGTGATGCACAACACGGCACAACCATTAGTTTCGAACAATCTCGGATTTTCATAGTTCCAAATTATCTCATTTTACCTGTATTTCCTTGTTGGAAAAACGTAAAACAAATTGGAAGTGACAGAGAATGCTCTTCAGGTGATGCACAACACCGCACAACTATTAGTTTCGAACAATCTCGGATTTTCATGGTTCCAAATTATCTCATTTTACCTGTATTTCCTTTCCGGAGAAACGTGAAACAAAGTCAAAAAAGTAGAAAATGCTAATCAGGTGATGCACAACACGGCACAACCATTAATTTCGGACAATCTCGGATTCTCATGGTTCCAAATTATCTCATTTCACCTGTATTTCCTTTTTTGAATAACGTAAAACGAAGTGAAAGTGACGGAGAATGCTCTTCAGGTGATGCACAACACGGCACAACTATTAGTTTCGAACAATCTCGGATTTTCATGGTTCCAAATTATCTCATTTTACCTGTATTTCCTTCTTGGAAGAACGTAAAACAAATTGAAAGTGACAGAGAATGCTCTTCAGGTGATGCACAACACGGCACAACTATTAGTTTCGAACAATATCGGATTTTCATGGTTCCAAATTATCTCATTTTACCTGTATTTCCTTTCTGGAGAAACGTAAAACGAAGTGAAAGTGACGGAGAATGCTCTTCAGGTGATGCACAACACGGCACAACCATTAATTTCGAACAATCTCGGATTTTCATGGTTACAAATTATCTCATTTTACCTGTATTTCCTTCTTGGAAAAACGTACAACAAATTGGAAGTGACAGAGAATGCTCTTCAGGTGATGCACAACACGGCACAACTATTAGTTTCGAACAATCTCGGATTTTCATGGTTCCAAATTATCTCATTTCACCTGTATTTCCTTTTTGGGAGAACGTAAAACGATGTGAAAGTGACAGAAAATGCTCTTCAGGTAATGCACAACACGGCACAACTATCAGTTTCGAACAATCTCGGATTTTCATGGTTCCAAATTATCTCATTTTACCTGTATTTCCTCTTCAGAAGAACGTAAGACGAAGTAAAAGTAGTAGAGAATGCTAATCAGGTGATGCACAACACGGCACAACTATTAGTTTCGAACAATCTCGGATTTTCATGGTTCCAAATTATCTTATTTTGCCTGTATTTCCTTTCCGGAAGAACGTAGAACGAAGAAAAAGTAGTAGAGAATGCCAATCGGGTGATGCACAACACGGCACAACCATTAATTTCGAACAATCTCGGATTTTCATGGTTCCAAATTTTCTCATTTTACCTGTATTTCCTCTTCAGAAGAACGTAAGACGAAGTAAAAGTAGAAGAGAATGCTAATCAGGTGATGCACAACACGGCACAACCATTAGTTTCGAACAATCTCGGATTTTCATAGTTCCAAATTATCTCATTTTACCTGTATTTCCTTCTTGGAAAAACGTAAAACAAATTGGAAGTGACAGAGAATGCTCTTCAGGTGATGCACAACATCGCACAACTATTAGTTTCGAACAATCTCGGATTTTCATGGTTCCAAATTATCTCATTTTACCTGTATTTCCTTTCCGGAGAAACGTGAAACAAAGTCAAAAAAGTAGAAAATGCTAATCAGGTGATGCACAACACGGCACAACCATTAATTTCGGACAATCTCGGATTCTCATGGTTCCAAATTATCTCATTTCACCTGTATTTCCTTTTTTGAAGAACGTAAAACGAAGTGAAAGTGACGGAGAATGCTCTTCAGGTGATGCACAACACGGCACAACTATTAGTTTCGAACAATCTCGGATTTTCATGGTTCCAAATTATCTCATTTTACCTGTATTTCCTTCTTGGAAGAACGTCAAACAAATTGGAAGTGACAGAGAATGCTCTTCAGGTGATGCACAACACGGCACAACTATTAGTTTCGAACAATCTCGGATTTTCATGGTTCCAAATTATCTCATTTTACCTGTATTTCCTTTCTGGAGAAACGTGAAACGAAGTGAAAGTAGTGGAGAATGCTAATCAGGTGATGCACAACACAGCACAACCATTAATTTCGAACAATCTCGGATTTTCATGGTTCCAAATTATCTCATTTCACCTGTATTTCCTCTTTGGAAGAACGTAAAACGAAGTGAAAGTGACGGAGAATGCTCTTCAGGTGATGCACAACACGGCACAACCATTAATTTCGAACAATCTCGGATTTTCATGGTTACAAATTATCTCATTTTACCTGTATTTCCTTCTTGGAAAAACGTACAACAAATTGGAAGTGACAGAGAATGCTCTTCAGGTGATGCACAACACGGCACAACTATTAGTTTCGAACAATCTCGGATTTTCATAGTTCCAAATTATCTCATTTCACCTGTATTTCCTTTTTGGAAGAACGTAAAACGATGTGAAAGTGACAGAGAATGCTCTTCAGGTAATGCAAAACACGGCACAACTATCAGTTTCGAACAATCTCGGATTTTCATGGTTTCAAATTATCTCATATTACCTGTATTTCCTTGCCGGAGAAACGTGAAACGAAGTAAAAGTAGTAGAGAATGCTCTTCAGGTGATGCCCAACACGGCACAACCATTAATTTCGAACAATCTCGGATTCTCATGGTTTCAAATTTTCTCATCTTACCTGTATTTCCTCTTCAGAAGAACGTAAGACGAAGTAAAAGTAGTAGAGGATGCTAATCAGGTGATGCACAACACGGCACAACCATTAATTTCGAACAATCTCGGATTTTCATGGTTCCAAATTATCTCATTTCACCTGTATTCCCTTTTTGAAAGAACGTAAAACGATGTGAAAGTGACAGAGAATGCTCTTCAGGTGATGCACAACACGGCACAACTATTAATTTCGAACAATCTCGGATTTTCATGGTTCCAAATTTTCTCATTTTACCTGTATTTCCTCTTCAGAAGAACGTAAGACGAAGTAAAAGTAGTAGAGAATGCTAGTCAGGTGATGCACAACACGGCACAACTATTAGTTTCGAACAATCTCGGATTTTCATGGTTCCAAATTATCTTATTTTGCCTGTATTTCCTTTCCGGAAAAACGTAGATTGAAAAGAAAGTAGTAGAGAATGCCAATCAGGTGATGCACAACACGGCACAACCATTAATTTCGAACAATCTCGGATTTTCATAGTTTCAAATTTTCTCATTTTACCTGTATTTCCTCTTCAGAAGAACGTGAGACGAAGTAAAAGTAGTAGAGAATGCTAATCAGGTGATGCACAACACGGCACAACCATTAGTTTCGAACAATCTCGGATTTTCATGGTTCCAAATTATCTCATTTTACCTGTATTTCTTTCTTGGAAAAACGTAAAACAAATTGGAAGTGACAGAAAATGCTCTTCAGGTGATGCACAACACGGCACAACTATTAGTTTCGAACAATCTCGGATTTTCATGCTTCCAAATTATCTCATTTTACCTGTATTTCCTTTCCGGAGAAACGTGAAACGGAGTCAAAGTAGTAGAGAATGCTGATCAGGTGATGCACAACACGGCACAACCATTGATTTCGAACAATCTCGGATTTTCATGGTTCCAAATTTTCTCATTTCACCTGTATTTCCTTTTTGGGAGAACGTAAAACGAAGTGAAAGTGACAGAGAATGCTTTTCAGGTGATGCACAACACGGCAAAACCATTAATTTCGAACAATCTCGGATTTTCATGGTTCCAAATTATCTCATTTCACCTGTATTTCCTTTTTGGGAGAACGTAAAACGATGTGAAAGTGACAGAGAATGCTCTTCAGGTGATGCACAACACGGCACAACCATTAGTTTCGAACAATCTCGGATCTTCATGGTTCCAAATTATTTCATTTCACCTGTATTTCCTTTTTGGGAGAACGTAAAACGAAGTGAAAGTGACGGAGAATGCTCTTCAGGTGATGCACAACACGGCACAACCATTAATTTCGAACAATTTCGGATTTTCATGGTTCCAAATTTTCTCATTTTACCTGTATTTCCTCTTCAGAAGAACGTAAGACGAAGTGAAAGTAGTAGAAAATGCTAATCAGGTGATGCACAACACGGCACAACCATTAGTTTCGAACAATCTCGGATTTTCATGGTTCCAAATTATCTCATTTTACCTGTATTCTCTTCTTGGAGAAACGTAAAACAAATTAGAAGTGACAGAGAATGCTCCTCAGGTGATGCACAACACGGCACAACTATTAGTTTCGAATAATCTCGGATTTTCATGGTTCCAAATTATCTTATTTTGCCTGTATTTCCTTTCCGGAAAAACGTAGAACGAAAAAAAAGTAGTAGAGAATGCCAATCAGGTGATGCACAACACGGCACAACCATTAATTTCGAACAATCTCGGATTTTCATGGTTCCGAATTATCTCATTTTACCTGTATTTCCTCTTCAGAAGAACGTAAGACGATGTGAAAGTGACAGAGAATGCTCTTCAGGTAATGCACAACACGGCACAACTATTGGTTTCGAACAATCTCGGATTTTCATGGTCTCAAATTATCTCATTTTACCTGTATTTCCTTTCCGGAGAAACGTGAAACGAAGTAAAAGTAGTAGAGAATGCTAATCAGGTGATGCACAACACGGCACAACCATTAATTTCGAACAATCTCGGATTTTCATGGTTCCAAATTATCTCATTTCACTTGTATTTCCTTTTTGGAAGAACGTGAAACGATGTGAAAGTGACAGAGAATGCTCTTCAGGTGATGCACAACACCGCACAACTATTAATTTCGAACAATCTCGGATTTTCATGGTTCCAAATTTTCTCATTTTACCTGTATTTCCTCTTCAGAAGACCGTGAAACGAAGTCAAAGTAGTAAAGAATGCTAATCAGGTGATGCACAATACGGCACAACTATTAGTTTTGAACAATCTCGGATCTTCATGGTTCCAAATTATCTCATTTCACCCCTATTTCCTTTTCGGAAGAACGTAAAACAAAGTGAAAGTGACGGAGAATGCTCTTTAGGTGATGCACAACACGGCACAACCTGATCAGATTCCACACTTCACAACCGGAGAATGTAAAACAAATTGGAAGTGACAGAGAATGCTCTTCAGGTGATGCACAACACGGCATAACTAATAATTTCGAACAATCTCGGATTTTCATGGTTCCAAATTATCTCATTTCACCTGTATTTCCTTTTTGGAAAAACGTAAAACAAATAAGAAGTGACAGAGAATGCTTTTCAGGTGATGCACAACACGGCACAACTATTAGTTTCGAACAATCTCGGATTTTCATGGTTCCAAATTATCTCATTTCACCTGTATTTCTTTTTTGGAAGAACGTAAAACGATGTGAAAGTGACAGAGAATGCTCTTCAGGTGATGCACAACACGGCACAACCATTAGTTCCGAACAATCTCGGATTTTCATGGTTCCAAATTATCTCATTTTACCTGTATTTCCTTCTTGGAAAAACGTAAAACAAATTGGAAGTGACAGAGAATGCTCTTCAGGTGATGCACAACACGGCACAACTATTAGTCTCGAACAATCTCGGATTTTCATGGTTCCAAATTATCTTATTTTACCTGTATTTCCTTTCCGGAGAAACGTTAAACGAAGTCAAAGTAGTAGAGAATGCTAATCAGGTGATGCACAACACGGCACAACCATTAATTTCGAACAATCTCGGATTTTCATGGTTCCCAATTATCTCATTTTACCTGTATTTCCTCTTCGAAAGAACGTAAGACAAAGTAAAAGTAGTAGAGAATGCTAATCAGGTGATGCACAACACGGCACAACCATTAGTTTCGAACAATCTCGGATCTTCATGGTTCCAAATTATCTCATTTCACCTGTATTTCCTTTTTGGAAGAACGTAAAACGAAGTGAAAGTGACGGAGAATGCTCTTCAGGTGATGCACAACACGGCACAACCATTAATTTCGAACAATCTCGGATTTTCATGGTTCCAAATTTTCTCATTTTACCTGTATTTCCTCTTCAGAAGACCGTGAAACGAAGTCAAAGTAGTAAAGAATGCTAATCAGGTGATGCACAATACGGCACAACTATTAGTTCTGAACAATCTCGGATCTTCATGGTTCCAAATTATCTCATTTCACCCCTATTTCCTTTTTGGAAGAACGTAAAACGAAGTGAAAGTGACGGAGAATGCTCTTCAGGTGATGCACAACACGGCACAACCTGATCAGATTCCACACTTCACAACCGGAAAATGTAAAACAAATTGGGAGTGACAGAGAATGCTCTTCAGGTGATGCACAACACGGCACAACTATTAATTTCGAACAATCTCGGATTTTCATGGTTCCAAATTATCTCATTTCACCTGTATTTCCTTTTCGGAAAAACGTAAAACGAATAAGAAGTGACAGAGAATGCTCTTCAGGTGATGCACAACACGGCACAACTATTAGTTTCGAACAATCTCGGATTTTCATGGTTCTAAATTATCTCATTTCACCTGTATTTCTTTTTTGGAAGAACATAAAACGATGTGAAAGTGACAGAGAATGCTGTCCAGGTGATGCACAACACGGCACAACCATTAGTTTCGAACAATCTCGGATTTTCATGGTTCCAAATTATCTCATTTTACCTGTATTTCCTTCTTGGAAAAACGTAAAACAAATTGGAAGTGACAGAGAATGCTCTTCAGGTGATGGACAACACGGCACAACTATTAGTCTCGAACAATCTCGGATTTTCATGGTTCCAAATTATCTTATTTTACCTGTATTTCCTTTCCGGAGAAACGTGAAACGAAGTCAAAGTAGTAGAGAATGCTAATCAGGTGATGCACAACACGGCACAACCATTAATTTCGAACAATCTCGGATTTTCATGGTTCCCAATTATCTCATTTCACCTGTATTTCCTCTTCGGAAGAACGTAAGACAAAGTAAAAGTAGTAGAGAATGCTAATCAGGTGATGCACAACACGGCACAACCATTAGTTTCGAACAATCTCGGATCTTCATGGTTCCAAATTATCTCATTTCACCTGTATTTCCTTTTTGGAAGAACGTAAAACAAATTGGAAGTGACAGAGAATGCTCTTCAGGTGATGCACAACACGGCACAACTATTAGTTTCGAACAATCTCGGATTTTCATGGTTCCAAATTATCTCATTTCACCTGTATTTCCTTTTTGGAAGAACGTAAAACGATGTGAAAGTGACTGAGAATGCTCTTCAGGTGATGCACAACACGGCACAACTATTAGTTTCGAACAATCTCGGATCTTCATGGTTCCAAGTTATCTCATTTAACCTGTATTTCCTTCTTAGAAGAACGTAAAACGAAGTGAAAGTGACGGAGAATGCTCTTCAGGTGATGCACAACACGGCCCAACTATTAGTTTCGAACAATCTCGGATTCTCATGGTTCCAAATTATCTTATTTTGCCTGAATTCCCTTTCCGGAAAAACGTAGGACGGAGTAAGAGTAGTAGAGAATGCCAATCAGGTGATGCACAACACGGCACAACCATTAATTTCGAACAATCTCGGATTTTCATGGTTCCAAATTATCTCATTTTACCTGTATTTCCTTTCCGGAAAAACGTGAAACGAAGTAAAAGTAGTAGAGAATGCTAATCAGGTGATGCACAACACGGCACAACCATTAATTTCGAACAATCTCGGATTTTCATGGTTCCAAATTATCTCATTTCACCTGTATTTCCTTTTTGGAAGAACGTAAAACGATGTGAAAGTGACAGAGAATGCTCTTCAGGTGATGCACAACACGGCACAACCATTAATTTCGAACAATCTCGGATGTTCATGGTTCCAAATTATCTCATTTCACCTGTATTTCCTTTTTGGAAGAACGTGAAACGATGTGAAAGTGACAGAGAATGCTCTTCAGGTGATGCACAACACGGCACAACCATTAATTTCGAACAATCTCGGATTTTCATGGTTCTAAATTTTCTCATTTTACCTGTATTTCCTCTTCAGAAGAACGTAAGACGAAGTAAAAGTAGTAGAGAATGCTAATCAGGTGATGCACAACACGGTCCAACCATTAGTTTCGAACAATCTCGGATCTTCATGGTTCCAAATTATCTCATTTCACCTGTATTTCCTTTTTGGAAGAACGTAAAACGAAGTGAAAGTGACGGAAAATGCTCTTCAGGTGATGCACAACACGGCACAACCATTAATTTCGAACAATTTCGGATTTTCATGGTTCCAAATTTTCTCATTTTACCTGTATTTCCTCTTCAGAAGAACGTAAGACGAAGTCAAAGTAGTAAAAAATGCTAATCAGGTGATGCACAACACGGCACAACCATTAGTTTCGAACAATCTCGGATTTTCATGGTTCCAAATTATCTCATTTTACCTGTATTTCCTTCTTGGAAAAACGTAAAACAAATTAGAAGTGACAGAGAATGCTCCTCAGGTGATGCACAACACGGCACAACTATTAGTTTCGAACAATCTCGGATTTTCATGGTCCCAAATCATCCCATTTTACCTGTGTTTCCTTTCCGGAGAAACGTGAAACGAAGTGAGAGTAGTAGAGAATGCTAATCAGGTGATGCACAACACGGCAAAACCATTAATTTCGAACAATCTCGGATGTTCATGGTTCCAAATTATCTCATTTCACCTGTATTTCCTTTTTGGAAGAACGTAAAACGATGTGAAAGTGACAGAGAATGCTCTTCAGGTGATGCACAACACGGCACAACTATTAATTTCGAACAATCTCGGATTTTCATGGTTCCAAATTTTCTCATTTTACCTGTATTTCCTCTTCAGAAGAACGTAAGACGAAGTAAAAGTAGTAAAGAATGCTAATCAGGTGATGCACAACACGGCACAACTATTAGTTTCGAACAATCTCGGATTTTCATGGTTCCAAATTATCTTATTTTGCCTGTATTTCCTTTCCGGAAAAACGTAAAACGAAAAAAAAGTAGTAGAGAATGCCAATCAGGTGATGCACAACACGGCACAACCATTAATTTCGAACAATCTCGGATTTTCATGGTTCCAAATTATCTCATTTTACCTGTATTTCCTCTTCAGAAGAACGTAAGACGATGTGAAAGTGACAGAGAATGCTCTTCAGGTAATGCACAACACGGCACAACTATTGGTTTCGAACAATCTCGGATTTTCATGGTTTCAAATTATCTCATTTTACCTGTATTTCCTTTCCGGAGAAACGTGAAACGAAGTAAAAGTAGTAGAGAATGCTAATCAGGTGATGCACAACACGGCACAACCATTAATTTCGAACAATCTCGGATTTTCATGGTTCCAAATTATCTCATTTCACCTGTATTTCCTTTTTGGAAGAACGTAAAACGATGTGAAAGTGACAGAGAATGCTCTTCAGGTGACGCACAACACCGCACAGCTATTAATTTCGAACAATCTCGGATTTTCATGGTTCCAAATTATCTCGTTTCACTTGTATTTCCTTTTTGGAAGAACGTGAAACGATGTGAAAGTGACAGAGAATGCTCTTCAGGTGATGCACAACACCGCACAACTATTAATTTCGAACAATCTCGGATTTTCATGGTTCCAAATTTTCTCATTTTACCTGTATTTCCTCTTCAGAAGACCGTGAAACGAAGTCAAAGTAGTAAAGAATGCTAATCAGGTGATGCACAATACGGCACAACTATTAGTTTTGAACAATCTCGGATCTTCATGGTTCCAAATTATCTCATTTCACCCCTATTTCCTTTTTGGAAGAACGTAAAACGAAGTGAAAGTGACGGAGAATGCTCTTTAGGTGATGCACAACACGGCACAACCTGATCAGATTCCACACTTCCCAACCGGAGAATGTAAAACAAATTGGAAGTGACAGAGAATGCTCTTCAGGTGATGCACAACACGGCACAACTAATAATTTCGAACAATCTCGGATTTTCATGGTTCCAAATTATCTCATTTCACCTGTATTTCCTTTTTGGAAAAACGTAAAACAAATAAGAAGTGACAGAGAATGCTCTTCAGGTGATGCACAACACGGCACAACTATTAGTCTCGAACAATCTCGGATTTTCATGGTTCCAAATTATCTTATTTTACCTGTATTTCCTTTCCGGAGAAACGTGAAACGAAGTCAAAGTAGTAGAGAATGCTAATCAGGTGATGCACAACACGGCACAACCATTAATTTCGAACAATCTCGGATTTTCATGGTTCCCAATTATCTCATTTCACCTGTATTTCCTCTTCGGAAGAACGTAAGACAAAGTAAAAGTAGTAGAGAATGCTAATCAGGTGATGCACAACACGGCACAACCATTAGTTTCGAACAATCTCGGATCTTCATGGTTCCAAATTATCTCATTTCACCTGTATTTCCTTTTTGGAAGAACGTAAAACGATGTAAAAGTGACAGAGAATGCTCTTCAGGTGATGCACAACACGGCACAACTATTAGTTTCGAACAATCTCGGATCTTCATGGTTCCAAGTTATCTCATTTCACCTGTATTTCCTTCTTTGAAGAACGTGAAACGAAGTGAAAGTGACGGAGAATGCTCTTCAGGTGATGCACAACACGGCCCAAACATTAGTTTCGAACAATCTCGGATTTTCATGGTTCCAAATTATCTTATTTTGCCTGTATTTCCTTTCCGGAAAAACGCAGAACGGAGTAAGAGTAGTAGAGAATGCCAATCAGGTGATGCACAACACGGCACAATCATTAATTCCGAACAATCTCAGATTTTCATGGTTCCAAATTATCTCATTTCACCTGTATTTCCTTTCCGGAGAAACGTGAAACGAAGTAAAAGTAGTAGAGAATGCTAATCAGGTAATGCACAACACGGCACAACCATTAATTTCGAACAATCTCGGATTTTCATGGTTCCAAATTATCTCATTTCACCTGTATTTCCTTTTTGGAGAAACGTGAAACGAAGTGAAAGTAGTAGAGAATGCTAATCAGGTGATGCACAACACGGCACAACCATTAATTTCGAACAATCTCGGATGTTCATGGTTCCAAATTATCTTATTTCACCTGTATTTCCTTTTTGGAAAAACGTGAAACGATGTGAAAGTGACAGAGGATGCTCTTCAGGTGATGCACAACACGGCACAACCATTAATTTCGAACAATCTCGGATTTTCATGGTTCCAAATTTTCTCATTTCACCTGTATTCCCTCTTCAGAAGAACGTAAGACGAAGTCAAAGTGGTAGAGAATGCTAATCAGGTGATGCACAACACGGCACAACCATTAGTTTCGAACAATCTCGGATCTTCATGGTTCCAAATTATTTCATTTCACCTGTATTTCCTTTTTGGAAGAACGTAAAACGAAGTGAAAGTGACGGAGAATGCTCTTTAGGTGATGCACAACACGGCACAACCATTAATTTCGAACAATTTCGGATTTTCATGGTTCCAAATTTTCTCATTTTACCTGTATTTCCTCTTCAGAAGAACGTAAGACAAAGTAAAAGTAGTAGAAAATGCTAATCAGGTGATGCACAACACGGCACAACCATTAGTTTCGAACAATCTCGGATTTTCATGGTTCCAAATTATCTCATTTTACCTGTATTCCCTTCTTGGAAGAACGTAAAACAAATTAGAAGTGACAGAGAATGCTCCTCAGGTGATGCACAACACGGCACAACTATTAGTTTCGAACAATCTCGGATTTTCATGGTTCCAAATTATCTTATTTTGCCTGTATTTCCTTTCCGGAAAAACGTAGAACGAAAAAAAAGTAGTAGAGAATGCCAATCAGGTGATGAACAACACGGCACAACCATTAATTTCGAACAATCTCGGATTTTCATGGTTCCAAATTATCTCATTTTACCTGTATTTCCTCTTCAGAAGAACGTCAGACGATGTGAAAGTGACAGAGAATGCTCTTCAGGTAATGCACAACACGGCACAACTATTGGTTTCGAACAATCTCGGATTTTCATGGTCTCAAATTATCTCATTTTACCTGTATTTTCTTTCCGGAGAAACGTGAAACGAAGTAAAAGTAGTAGAGAATGCTAATCAGGTGATGCACAACACGGCACAACCATTAATTTCGAACAATCTCGGATTTTCATGGTTCCAAATTATCTCATTTCACCTGTATTTCCTTTTTGGAAGAACGTGAAACGATGTGAAAGTGACAGAGAATGCTCTTCAGGTGATGCACAACACCGCACAACTATTAATTTCGAACAATCTCGGATTTTCATGGTTCCAAATTTTCTCATTTTACCTGTATTTCCTCTTCAGAAGACCGTGAAACGAAGTCAAAGTAGTAAAGAATGCTAATCAGGTGATGCACAATACGGAACAACTATTAGTTTTGAACAATCTCGGATCTTCATGGTTCCAAATTATCTCATTTCACCCCTATTTCCTTTTTGGAAGAACGTAAAACGAAGTGAAAGTGACGGAGAATGCTCTTCAGGTGATGCACAACACGGCACAACCTGATCAGATTCCACACTTCACAACCGGAAAATGTAAAACAAATTGGAAGTGACAGAGAATGCTCTTCAGGTGATGCACAACACGGCACAACTATTAATTTCGAACAATCTCGGATTTTCATGGTCCCAAATTATCTCATTTCACCTGTATTTCCTTTTTGGAAAAACGTAAAACGAATAAGAAGTGACAGAGAATGCTCTTCAGGTGATGCACAACACGGCACAACTATTAGTTTCGAACAATCTCGGATTTTCATGGTTCCAAATTATCTCATTTCACCTGTATTTCTTTTTTGGAAGAACGTAAAACGATGTGAAAGTGACAGAGAATGCTCTTCATGTGATGCACAACACGGCACAACCATTAGTTTCGAACAATCTCGGATTTTCATGGTTCCAAATTATCTCATTTTACCTGTATTTCCTTCTTGGAAAAACGTAAAACAAATTGGAAGTGACAGAGAATGCTCTTCAGGTGATGCACAACACGGCACAACTATTAGTCTCGAACAATCTCGGATTTTCATGGTTCCAAATTATCTTATTTTACCTGTATTTCCTTTCCGGAGAAACGTGAAACGAAGTCAAAGTAGTAGAGAATGCTAATCAGGTGATGCACAACACGGCACAACCATTAATTTCGAACAATCTCGGATTTTCATGGTTCCCAATTATCTCATTTCACCTGTATTTCCTCTTCGGAAGAACGTAAGACAAAGTAAAAGTAGTAGAGAATGCTAATCAGGTGATGCACAACACGGCACAACCATTAGTTTCGAACAATCTCGGATCTTCATGGTTCCAAATTATCTCATTTTACCTGTATTTCCTTTTTGGGAGAACGTAAAACGATGTGAAAGTGACAGAGAATGCTCTTCAGGTGATGCACAACACGGCACAACCATTAATTTCGAACAATTTCGGATTTTCATGGTTCCAAATTTTCTCATTTCACCTGTATTTCCTCTTCAGAAGAACGTAAGACGAAGTCAAAGTAGTAGAAAATGCTAATCAGGTGATGCACAACACGGCACAACCATTAGTTCCGAACAATCTCGGATTTTCATGGTTCCAAATTATCTCATTTTACCTGTATTCCCTTCTTGGAAAAACGTAAAACAAATTAGAAGTGACAGAGAATGCTCCTCAGGTGATGCACAACACGGCACAACTATTAGTTTCGAACGATCTCGGATTTTCATGGTTCCAAATCATCCCATTTTACCTGTGTTTCCTTTCCGGAGAAACGTGAAACGAAGTGAAAGTAGTAGAGAATGCTAATCAGGTGATGCACAACACGGCAAAACCATTAATTTCGAACAATCTCGGATTTTCATGGTTCCAAATTATCTCATTTCACCTGTATTTCCTTTTTGGAAGGACGTAAAACGATGTGAAAGTGACAGAGAATGCTCTTCAGGTGATGCACAACACGGCACAACTATTAATTTCGAACAATCTCGGATTTTCATGGTTCCAAATTTTCTCATTTTACCTGTATTTCCTCTTCAGAAGAACGTAAGACGAAGTAAAAGTAGTAGAGAATGCTAATCAGGTGATGCACAACACGGCACAACTATTAGTTTCGAACAATCTCGGATTTTCATGGTTCCAAATTATCTTATTTTGCCTGTATTTCCTTTCCGGAAAAACGTAGAACGAAAAAAAAGTAGTAGAGAATGCCAATCAGGTGATGCACAACACGGCACAACCATTAATTTCGAACAATCTCGGATTTTCATGGTTCCAAATTATCTCATTTTACCTGTATTTCCTCTTCAGCAGAACGTAAGACGATGTGAAAGTGACAGAGAATGCTCTTCAGGTAATGCACAACACGGCACAACTATTGGTTTCGAACAATCTCGGATTTTCATGGTTTTAAATTATCTCATTTTACCTGTATTTCCTTTCCGGAGAAACGTGAAACGAAGTAAAAGTAGTAGAGAATGCTAATCAGGTGATGCACAACACGGCACAACCATTAATTTCGAACAATCTCGGATTTTCATGGTTCCAAATTATCTCATTTCACCTGTATTTCCTTTTTGGAAGAACGTAAAACGATGTGAAAGTGACAGAGAATGCTCTTCAGGTGATGCACAACACGGCACAACCATTAGTTTCGAACAATCTCGGATTTTCATGGTTCCAAATTATCTCATTTTACCTGTATTTCCTTCTTGGAAAAACGTAAAACAAATTGGAAGTGACAGAGAATGCTCTTCAGGTGATGCACAACACGGCACAACTATTAGTCTCGAACAATCTCGGATTTTCATGGTTCCAAATTATCTTATTTTACCTGTATTTCCTTTCCGGAGAAACGTGAAACGAAGTCAAAGTAGTAGAGAATGCTAATCAGGTGATGCACAACACGGCACAACCATTAATTTCGAACAATCTCGGATTTTCATGGTTCCCAATTATCTCATTTCACCTGTATTTCCTCTTCGGAAGAACGTAAGACAAAGTAAAAGTAGTAGAGAATGCTAATCAGGTGATGCACAACACGGCACAACCATTAGTTTCGAACAATCTCGGATCTTCATGGTTCCAAATTATCTCATTTTACCTGTATTTCCTTTCCGGAGAAACGTGAAACGAAGTAAAAGTAGTAGAGAATGCTAATCAGGTGATTCACAACACGGCACAACCATTAATTTCGAACAATCTCGGATTTTCATAGTTCCAAATTATCTCATTTCACCTGTATTTCCTTTTTGGAAGAACGTAAAACGATGTGAAAGTGACAGAGAATGCTCTTCAGGTGATGCACAACACGGCACAACCATTAATTTCGAACAATTTCGGATTTTCATGGTTCCAAATTTTCTCATTTCACCTGTATTTCCTCTTCAGAAGAACGTAAGACGAAGTCAAAGTAGTAGAAAATGCTAATCAGGTGATGCACAACACGGCACAACCATTAGTTTCGAACAATCTCGGATTTTCATGGTTCCAAATTATCTCATTTTACCTGTATTCCCTTCTTGGAAAAACGTAAAACAAATTAGAAGTGACAGAGAATGCTCCTCAGGTGATGCACAACACGGCACAACTATTAGTTTCGAACAATCTCGGATTTTCATGGTTCCAAATCATCCTATTTTACCTGTGTTTCCTTTCCGGAGAAACGTGAAACGAAGTGAAAGTAGTAGAGAATGCTAATCAGGTGATGCACAACACGGCAAAACCATTAATTTCGTACAATCTCGGATTTTCATGGTTCCAAATTATCTCATTTCACCTGTATTTCCTTTTTGGAAGAACGTAAAACGATGTGAAAGTGACAGAGAATGCTCTTCAGGTGATGCACAACACGGCACAACTATTAATTTCGAACAATCTCGGATTTTCATGGTTCCAAATTTTCTCATTTTACCTGTATTTCCTCTTCAGAAGAACGTAAGACGAAGTAAAAGTAGTAGAGAATGCTAATCAGGTGATGCACAACACGGCACAACTATTAGTTTCGAACAATCTCGGATTTTCATGGTTCCAAATTATCTTATTTTGCCTGTATTTCCTTTCCGGAAAAACGTAGAACGAAAAAAAAGTAGTAGAGAATGCCAATCAGGTGATGCACAACACGGCACAACCATTAATTTCGAACAATCTCGGATTTTCATGGTTCCAAATTATCTCATTTTACCTGTATTTCCTCTTCAGCAGAACGTAAGACGATGTGAAAGTGACAGAGAATGCTCTTCAGGTAATGCACAACACGGCACAACTATTGGTTTCGAACAATCTCGGATTTTCATGGTTTTAAATTATCTCATTTTACCTGTATTTCCTTTCCGGAGAAACGTGAAACGAAGTAAAAGTAGTAGAGAATGCTAATCAGGTGATGCACAACACGGCACAACCATTAATCTCGAACAATCTCGGATTTTCATGGTTCCAAATTATCTCATGTCACCTGTATTTCCTTTTTGGAAGAACGTAAAACGATGTGAAAGTGACAGAGAATGCTCTTCAGGTGACGCACAACACCGCACAACTATTAATTTCGAACAATCTCGGATTTTCATGGTTCCAAATTTTCTCATTTTACCTGTATTTCCTCTTCAGAAGACCGTGAAACGAAGTCAAAGAAGTAAAGAATGCTAATCAGGTGATGCACAACACGGCACAACTATTAGTTTTGAACAATCTCGGATCTTCATGGTTCCAAATTATCTCATTTCACCCCTATTTCCTTTTTGGAAGAACGTAAAACGAAGTGAAAGTGACGGAGAATGCTCTTCAGGTGATGCACAACACGGCACAACCTGATCAGATTCCACACTTCACAACCGGAAAATGTAAAACAAATTGGAAGTGACAGAGAATGCTCTTCAGGTGATGCACAACACGGCACAACTATTAATTTCGAACAATCTCGGATTTTCATGGTTCCAAATTATCTCATTTCACCTGTATTTCCTTTTTGGAAGAACGTAAAACGATGTGAAAGTGACAGAGAATGCTCTTCAGGTGATGCACAACACGGCACAACTATTAATTTCGAACAATCTCGGATTTTCATGGTTCCAAATTTTCTCATTTTACCTGTATTTCCTCTTCAGAAGACCGTGAAACGAAGTCAAAGTAGTAAAGAATGCTAATCAGGTGATGCACAACACGGCACAACCATTAATTTCGAACAATCTCGGATTTTCATGGTTCCAAATTATCTCATTTCACCTGTATTTCCTTTTTGGAAGAACGTAGAACGATGTGAAAGTGACAGAGAATGCTCTTCAGGTGATGCACAACACGGCACAACTATTAATTTCGAACAATCTCGGATTTTCATGGTTCCAAATTTTCTCATTTCACCTGTATTTCCTCTTCAGAAGAACGTAGGACGAAGTAGAAGTAGTAGAGAATGCTAATCAGGTGATGCACAACACGGCACAACTATTAGTTTCGAACAATCTCGGATTTTCATGGTTCCAAATTATCTTATTTTGCCTGTATTTCCTCTCCGGAAGAACGTAGAACGAAAAAAAAGTAGTAGAGAATGCCAATCAGGTGATGCACAACACGGCACAACCATTAATTTCGAACAATCTCGGATTTTCATGGTTCCAAATTTTCTCATTATACCTGTATTTTCTCTTCAGAAGAACGTAAGACGAAGTGAAAGTAGTAGAGAATGCTAATCAGGTGATGCACAACACGGCACAACCATTAGTTTCGAACAATCTCGGATTTTCATGGTTCCAAATTATCTCATTTTACCTGTATTTCCTTCTTGGAAAAACGTAAAACAAATTGGAAGTGACAGAGAATGCTCTTCAGGTGATGCACAACACCGCACAACTATTAGTTTCGAACAATCTCGGATTTTCATGGTTCCAAATTATCTCATTTTACCTGTATTTCCTTTCCGGAGAAACGTGAAACAAAGTCAAAAGAGTAGAGAATGCTAATCAGGTGATGCACAACACGGCACAACCATTAATTTCGGACAATCTCGGATTCTCATGGTTCCAAATTATCTCATTTCACCTGTATTTCCTTTTTTGAAGAACGTAAAACGAAGTGAAAGTGACGGAGAATGCTCTTCAGGTGATGCACAACACGGCACAACTCTTAGTTTCGAACAATCTCGGATTTTCATGGTTCCAAATTATCTCATTTTACCTGTATTTCCTTCTTGGAAGAACGTAAAACAAATTGGAAGTGACAGAGAATGCTCTTCAGGTGATGCACAACACGGCACAACTATCAGTTTCGAACAATCTCGGATTTTCATGGTTCCAAATTATCTCATTTTACCTGTATTTCCTTTCCGGAAAAACATAGAACGAAGTAAAAGTAGTAGAGAATGCCAATCAGGTGATGCACAACACGGCACAACCATTAATTTCGAACAATCTCGGATTTTCATGGTTCCAAATTATCTCATTTTACCTGTATTTCCTCTTCAGAAGAACGTAAGACGATGTGAAAGTGACAGAGAATGCTCTTCAGGTAATGCACAACACGGCACAACTATTGAATTCGAACAATCTCTGATTTTCATGGTTCCAAATTTTCTCATTTTACCTGTATTTCCTCTTCAGAAGAACGTAGGACGAAGTAAAAGTAGTAGAGAATGCTAATCAGGTGATGCACAATACGGCACAACTATTAGTTTCGAACAATCTCGGATTTTCATGGTTCCAAATTATCTTATTTTGCCTGTATTTCCTTTCCGGAAAAACGTAGAACGGAGAAAAAGTAGTAGAGAATGCCAATCAGGTGATGCACAACACGGCACAACCATTAATTTCGAACAATCTCGGATTTTCATGGTTCCAAATTATCTCATTTTACCTGTATTTCCTTCTTGGAGAAACGTAAAACAAATTGGAAGTGACAGAGAATGCTCTTCAGGTGATGCACAACACGGCACAACTATTAGTTTCGAACAATCTCGGATTCTCATGGTTTCAAATTATTTCATTTCACCTGTATTTCCTTTCCGGAGCAACGTGAAACGAAGTAAAAGTAGTAGAGAATGCTAATCAGGTGATGCACAACACGGCACAACTATGAATTTCGAACAATCTCGGATTTTCATGGTTCCAAATTATCTCATTTCACCTGTATTTTCTTTTTGGAAGAACGTAAAACGATGTGAAAGTGACAGAGAATGCTCTTCAGGTGATGCACAACACGGCACAACTATTAATTTCGAACAATCTCGGATTTTCATGGTTCCAAATTTTCTCGATTTACCTGTATTTCCTCTTCAGAAGAACGTAGGACGAAGTAAAAGTAGTGGAGAATGCTAATCAGGTGATGCACAACACGGCACAACTATTAATTTCGAACAATCTCGGATTTTCATGGTTCCAAATTTTCTCATTTTGCCTGTATTTCCTCTTCAGAAGAACGTAAGACGAAGTAAAAGTAGTAGAGAATGCTAATCAGGTGATGCACAACACGGCACAACTATTAGTTTCGAACAATCTCGGATTTTCATGGTTCCAAATTATCTTATCTTGCCTGTATTTCCTTTCCGGAAAAACGTAGAACGAAAAAAAAGTAGTAGAGAATGCCAATCAGGTGATGCACAACACGGCACAACCATTAATTTCGAACAATCTCGGATTTTCATGGTTCCAAATTATCTCATTTTACCTGTATTTCCTCTCCAGAAGAACGTAAGACGATGTAAAAGTGACAGAGAATGCTTTACAGGTAATCCACAACACGGCACAACTATTGGTTTCGAACAATCTCGGATTTTCATGGTTTCAAATTATCTCATTTTACCTGTATTTCCTTTCCGGAGAAACGTGAAACGAAGTAAAAGTAGTAGAGAATGCTGATCAGGTGATGCACAACACGGCACAACCATTAATTTCGAACAATCTCGGATTTTCATGGTTCCAAATTATCTCATTTCACCTGTATTTCCTTTTTGGAAGAACGTAAAACGATGTGAAAGTGACAGAGAATGCTCTCCAGGTGATGCACAACACCGCACAACTATTAATTTCGAACAATCTCGGATTTTCATGGTTCCAAATTTTCTCATTTTACCTGTATTTCCTCTTCAGAAGAACGTAGGACGAAGTGAAAGTAGTAGAGAATGCTAATCAGGTGATGCACAACACGGCACAACCATTAATTTCGAACAATTTCGGATTTTCATGGTTCCAAATTATCTTATTTTGCCTGTATTTCCTTTCCGGAAAAACGTAGAACGAAAAAAAAGTAGTAGAGAATGCCAATCAGGTGATGCACAACACGGCACAACCATTAATTTCGAACAATCTCGGATTTTCATGGTTCCAAATTTTCTCATTTTACCTGTATTTCCTCTTCAGAAGAACGTAAGACGAAGTAAAAGTAGTAGAGAATGCTAATAAGGTGATGCACAACACGGCACAACCATTAGTTTCGAACAATCTCGGATTTTCATGGATCCAAATTATCTCATTTTACCTGTATTTCCTTCTTGGGAAAACGTAAAACAAATTGGAAGTGACAGAGAATGCTCTTCAGGTGATGCACAACACGGCACAACTATTAGTTTCGAACAATCTCGGATTTTCATGGTTCCAAATTATCTCATTTTACCCGTATTTCCTTTCCGGAAAACGTGAAACGAAGTCAAAGTAGTAGAGAATGCTAATCAGGTGATGCACAACACGGCACAACCATTAATTTCGAACAATCTCGGATTTTCATGGTTCCAAATTATCTCATTTCACCTGTATTTCCTTTTTGAAAGAACGTAAAACGATGTGAAAGTGACAGAGAATGCTCTTCAGGTGATGCACAACACGGCACAACTATTAATTTCAAACAATCTCGGATTTTCATGGTTGCAAATTTTCTCATTTTACCTGTATTTCTTCTTCAGAAGAACGTAAGACGAAGTAAAAGTAGTAAAGAATGCTAATCAGGTGATGCACAACACGGCACAACTATTAGTTTCGAACAATCTCGGATTTTCATGGTTCCAAATTATCTTATTTTGCCTGTATTTCCTTTCCGGAAGAACGTAGAACGAAAAAAAAGTAGTAGAGAATGCTAATCAGGTGATGCACAACACGGCACAACCATTAGTTTCGAACAATCTCGGATTTTCATGGTTTCAAATTATCTCATTTTACCTGTATTTCCTTCTTGGAAGAACGTAAAACAAATTGGAAGTGACAGAGAATGCTCTTCAGGTGATGCACAACACAGCACAACTATTAGTTTCGAACAATCTCGGATTTTCATGGTTTCAAATTATCTCATTTTACCTGTATTTCCTTTCCGGAGCAACGTAAAACGAAGTAAAAGTAGTAGAGAATGCTAATCAGGTGATGCACAACACGGCACAACCATTAATTTCGAACAATCTCGGATTTTCATGGTTCCCAATTATCTCATTTTACCTGTATTTCCTCTTCAGAAAAACGTGAGACAAAGTAAAAGTAGTAGAAAATGCTAATCAGGTGATGCACAACACGGCACAACCATTAGTTTCGAACAATCTCGGATCTTCATGGTTCCAAATTATCTCATTTCACCTGTATTTCCTCTTTGGAAGAACGTAAAACGAAGTGAAAGTGACGGAGAATGCTCTTCAGGTGATGCACAACACGGCACAACCATTAATTTCGAACAATTTCGGATTTTCATGGTTCCAAATTTTCTCATTTCACCTGTATTTCCTCTTCAGAAGAACGTAAGACGAAGTCAAAGTAGTAGAAAATGCTAATCAGGTGATGCACAACACGGCACAACCATTAGTTTCGAACAATCTCGGATTTTCATGGTTCCAAATTATCTCATTTTACCTGTATTCCCTTCTTGGAAAAACGTAAAACAAATTAGAAGTGACAGAGAATGCTCCTCAGGTGATGCACAACACGGCACAACTATTAGTTTCGAACAATCTCGGATTTTCATGGTTCCAAATCATCCCATTTTACCTGTGTTTCCTTTCCGGAGAAACGTGAAACGAAGTGAAAGTAGTAGAGAATGCTAATCAGGTGATGCACAACACGGCAAAACCATTAATTTCGAACAATCTCGGATTTTCATGGTTCCAAATTATCTCATTTCACCTGTATTTCCTTTTTGGAAGAACGTAAAACGATGTGAAAGTGACAGAGAATGCTCTTCAGGTGATGCACAACACGGCACAACTATTAATTTCGAACAATCTCGGATTTTCATGGTTCCAAATTTTCTCATTTTACCTGTATTTCCTCTTCAGAAGAACGTAAGACGAAGTAAAAGTAGTAGAGAATGCTAATCAGGTGATGCACAACACGGCACAACTATTAGTTTCGAACAATCTCGGATTTTCATGGTTCCAAATTATCTTATTTTGCCTGTATTTCCTTTCCGGAAAAACGTAGAACGAAAAAAAAGTAGTAGAGAATGCCAATCAGGTGATGCACAACACGGCACAACCATTAATTTCGAACAATCTCGGATTTTCATGGTTCCAAATTATCTCATTTTACCTGTATTTCCTCTTCAGCAGAACGTAAGACGATGTGAAAGTGACAGAGAATGCTCTTCAGGTAATGCACAACACGGCACAACTATTGGTTTCGAACAATCTCGGATTTTCATGGTTTTAAATTATCTCATTTTACCTGTATTTCCTTTCCGGAGAAACGTGAAACGTAGTAAAAGTAGTAGAGAATGCTAATCAGGTGATGCACAACACGGCACAACCATTAATTTCGAACAATCTCGGATTTTCATGGTTCCAAATTATCTCATTTCACCTGTATTTCCTTTTTGGAAGAACGTAAAACGATGTGAAAGTGACAGAGAATGCTCTTCAGGTGATGCACAACACGGCACAACCATTAGTTTCGAACAATCTCGGATTTTCATGGTTCCAAATTATCTCATTTTACCTGTATTTCCTTCTTGGAAAAACGTAAAACAAATTGGAAGTGACAGAGAATGCTCTTCAGGTGATGCACAACACGGCACAACTATTAGTCTCGAACAATCTCGGATTTTCATGGTTCCAAATTATCTTATTTTACCTGTATTTCCTTTCCGGAGAAACGTGAAACGAAGTCAAAGTAGTAGAGAATGCTAATCAGGTGATGCACAACACGGCACAACCATTAATTTCGAACAATCTCGGATTTTCATGGTTCCCAATTATCTCATTTCACCTGTATTTCCTCTTCGGAAGAACGTAAGACAAAGTAAAAGTAGTAGAGAATGCTAATCAGGTGATGCACAACACGGCACAACCATTAGTTTCGAACAATCTCGGATCTTCATGGTTCCAAATTATCTCATTTTACCTGTATTTCCTTTCCGGAGAAACGTGAAACGAAGTAAAAGTAGTAGAGAATGCTAATCAGGTGATGCACAACACGGCACAACCATTAATTTCGAACAATCTCGGATTTTCATAGTTCCAAATTATCTCATTTTACCTGTATTTCCTTCTTGGAAGAACGTAAAACAAATTGGAAGTGACAGAGAATGCTCTTCAGGTGATGCACAACACAGCACAACTATTAGTTTCGAACAATCTCGGATTTTCATGGTTTCAAATTATCTCATTTTACCTGTATTTCCTTTCCGGAGCAACGTAAAACGAAGTAAAAGTAGTAGAGAATGCTAATCAGGTGATGCACAACACGGCACAACCATTAATTTCGAACAATCTCGGATTTTCATGGTTCCCAATTATCTCATTTTACCTGTATTTCCTCTTCAGAAGAACGTGAGACAAAGTAAAAGTAGTAGAGAATGCTAATCAGGTGATGCACAACACGGCACAACCATTAGTTTCGAACAATCTCGGATCTTCATGGTTCCAAATTATCTCATTTCACCTGTATTTCCTCTTTGGAAGAACGTAAAACGAAGTGAAAGTGACGGAGAATGCTCTTCAGGTGATGCACAACACGGCACAACCATTAATTTCGAACAATTTCGGATTTTCATGGTTCCAAATTTTCTCATTTCACCTGTATTTCCTCTTCAGAAGAACGTAAGACGGAGTCAAAGTAGTAGAAAATGCTAATCAGGTGATGCACAACACGGCACAACCATTAGTTTCGAACAATCTCGGATTTTCATGGTTCCAAATTATCTCATTTTACCTGTATTCCCTTCTTGGAAAAACGTAAAACAAATTAGAAGTGACAGAGAATGCTCCTCAGGTGATGCACAACACGGCACAACTATTAGTTTCGAACAATCTCGGATTTTCATGGTTCCAAATCATCCCATTTTACCTGTGTTTCCTTTCCGGAGAAACGTGAAACGAAGTGAAAGTAGTAGAGAATGCTAATCAGGTGATGCACAACACGGCAAAACCATTAATTTCGAACAATCTCGGATTTTCATGGTTCCAAATTATCTCATTTCACCTGTATTTCCTTTTTGGAAGAACGTAAAACGATGTGAAAGTGACAGAGAATGCTCTTCAGGTGATGCACAACACGGCACAACTATTAATTTCGAACAATCTCGGATTTTCATGGTTCCAAATTTTCTCATTTTACCTGTATTTCCTCTTCAGAAGAACGTAAGACGAAGTAAAAGTAGTAGAGAATGCTAATCAGGTGATGCACAACACGGCACAACTATTAGTTTCGAACAATCTCGGATTTTCATGGTTCCAAATTATCTTATTTTGCCTGTATTTCCTTTCCGGAAAAACGTAGAACGAAAAAAAAGTAGTAGAGAATGCCAATCAGGTGATGCACAACACGGCACAACCATTAATTTCGAACAATCTCGGATTTTCATGGTTCCAAATTATCTCATTTTACCTGTATTTCCTTCTTGGAGAAACGTAAAACAAATTGGAAGTGACAGAGAATGCTCTTCAGGTGATGCACAACACGGCACAACTATTAGTTTCGAACAATCTCGGATTCTCATGGTTTCAAATTATTTCATTTCACCTGTATTTCCTTTCCGGAGCAACGTGAAACGAAGTAAAAGTAGTAGAGAATGCTAATCAGGTGATGCACAACACGGCACAACTATGAATTTCGAACAATCTCGGATTTTCATGGTTCCAAATTATCTCATTTCACCTGTATTTTCTTTTTGGAAGAACGTAAAACGATGTGAAAGTGACAGAGAATGCTCTTCAGGTGATGCACAACACGGCACAACTATTAATTTCGAACAATCTCGGATTTTCATGGTTCCAAATTTTCTCGATTTACCTGTATTTCCTCTTCAGAAGAACGTAGGACGAAGTAAAAGTAGTGGAGAATGCTAATCAGGTGATGCACAACACGGCACAACTATTAATTTCGAACAATCTCGGATTTTCATGGTTCCAAATTTTCTCATTTTGCCTGTATTTCCTCTTCAGAAGAACGTAAGACAAAGTAAAAGTAGTAGAGAATGCTAATCAGGTGATGCACAACACGGCACAACTATTAGTTTCGAACAATCTCGGATTTTCATGGTTCCAAATTATCTTATTTTGCCTGTATTTCCTTTCCGGAAAAACGTAGAACGAAAAAAAAGTAGTAGAGAATGCCAATCAGGTGATGCACAACACGGCACAACCATTAATTTCGAACAATCTCGGATTTTCATGGTTCCAAATTATCTCATTTTACCTGTATTTCCTCTTCAGAAGAACGTAAGACGATGTAAAAGTGACAGAGAATGCTCTACAGGTAATCCACAACACGGCACAACTATTGGTTTCGAACAATCTCGGATTTTCATGGTTTCAAATTATCTCATTTTACCTGTATTTCCTTTACGGAGAAACGTGAAACGAAGTAAAAGTAGTAGAGAATGCTAATCAGGTGATGCACAACACGGCACAACCATTAATTTCGAACAATCTCGGATTTTCATGGTTCCAAATTATCTCATTTCACCTGTATTTCCTTTTTGGAAGAACGTAAAACGATGTGAAAGTGACAGAGAATGCTCTCCAGGTGATGCACAACACGGCACAACTATTAATTTCAAACAATCTCGGATTTTCATGGTTGCAAATTTTCTCATTTTACCTGTATTTCTTCTTCAGAAGAACGTAAGACGAAGTAAAAGTAGTAAAGAATGCTAATCAGGTGATGCACAACACGGCACAACTATTAGTTTCGAACAATCTCGGATTTTCATGGTTCCAAATTATCTTATTTTGCCTGTATTTCCTTTCCGGAAGAACGTAGAACGAAAAAAAAGTAGTAGAGAATGCTAATCAGGTGATGCACAACACGGCACAACCATTAGTTTCGAACAATCTCGGATTTTCATGGTTTCAAATTATCTCATTTTACCTGTATTTCCTTCTTGGAAGAACGTAAAACAAATTGGAAGTGACAGAGAATGCTCTTCAGGTGATGCACAACACAGCACAACTATTAGTTTCGAACAATCTCGGATTTTCATGGTTTCAAATTATCTCATTTTACCTGTATTTCCTTTCCGGAGCAACGTAAAACGAAGTAAAAGTAGTAGAGAATGCTAATCAGGTGATGCACAACACGGCACAACCATTAATTTCGAACAATCTCGGATTTTCATGGTTCCCAATTATGTCATTTTACCTGTATTTCCTCTTCAGAAGAACGTGAGACAAAGTAAAAGTAGTAGAGAATGCTAATCAGGTGATGCACAACACGGCACAACCATTAGTTTCGAACAATCTCGGATCTTCATGGTTCCAAATTATCTCATTTCACCTGTATTTCCTCTTTGGAAGAACGTAAAACGAAGTGAAAGTGACGGAGAATGCTCTTCAGGTGATGCACAACACCGCACAACCAATAATTTCGAACAATCTCGGATTTTCATGGTTCCAAATTTTCTCATTTTACCTGAATTTCCTCTTCAGAAGAACGTAAGACGAAGTAAAAGTAGTAGAGAATGCTAATCAGGTGATGCACAACACGGCACAACCATTAGTTTCGAACAATCTCGGATTTTCATGGTTCCAAATTATCTCATTTCACCTGTATTTCCTTTTTGGAAGAACGTAAAACGATGTGAAAGTGACAGAGAATGCTCTCCAGGTGATGCACAACACGGCACAACTATTAGTTTCGAACAATCTCGGATTTTCATGGTTCCAAATTATCTCATTTCACCTGTATTTCCTTTTTGGAAGAACGTAAAACGATGTGAAAGTGACAGAGAATGCTCTTCAGGTAATGCACAACACGGCACAACTATTAGTTTCGAACAATCTCGGATCTTCATGGTTCCAAGTTATCTCATTTCACCTGTATTTCCTTCTTTGAAGAACGTAAAACGAAGTGAAAGTGACGAAGAATGCTCTTCAGGTGATGCACAACACGGCCCAACTATTAGTTTCGAACAATCTCGGATTTTCATGGTTCCAAATTATCTTATTTTGCCTGTATTTCCTTTCCGGAAAAACGTAGAACGGAGTAAGAGTAGTAGAGAATGCCAATCAGGTGATGCACAACACGGCACAACCATCAATTTCGAACAATCTCGGATTTTCATGGTTCCAAATTATCTTATTTTGCCTGTATTTCGTCTTCAGAAGAACGTAAGACGATGTAAAAGTGACAGAGAATGCTCTTCAGGTAATGCACAACACGGCAACACTATTGGTTTCGAACAATCTCGGATTTTCATGGTTTCAAATTATCTCATTTTACCTGTATTTCCTTTCCGGAGAAACGTGAAACGAAGTAAAAGTAGTAGAGAATGCTAATCAGGTGATGCACAACACGACACAACCATTAGTTTCGGACAATCTCGGATTTTCATGGTTCCAAATTATCTCATTTTACCTGTATTTCCTTCTTGGAAAAACGTCAAACAAATTGGAAGTGACAGAGAATGCTCTTCAGGTGATGCACAACACGGCACAACTATTAGTTTCGAACAATCTCGGATTTTCATGGTTCCAAATTATCTCATTTTACCTGTATTTCCTTTCCGGAGAAACGTGAAACGAAGTAAAAGTAGTAGAGAATGCTAATCAGGTGATGCACAACACGACACAACCATTAGTTTCGAACAATCTCGGATTTTCATGGTTCCGAATTATCTTATTTTGCCTGTATTTCCTTTCCGGAGAAACGTGAAACGAAGTAAAAGTAGTAGAAAATGCTAATCAGGTGATGCACAACACGGCACAACCATTAATTTCGAACAATCTCGGATTTTTATGGTTCCAAATTTTCTCATTTTACCTGTATTTCCTCTTCAGAAGGATGTAAGACGAAGTAAAAGTAGTAGAGAATGCTAATCAGGTGATGCACAACACGGCACAACCATTAGTTTCGAACAATCTCGGATTTTCATGGTTCCAAATTATCTCATTTCACCTGTATTTCCTTTTTGGAAGAATGTAAAACGATGTGAAAGTGACAGAGAATGCTTTTCAGGTGATGCACAACACGGCAAAACCATTAATTTCGAACAATCTCGGATTTTCATGGTTTCAAATTATCTCATTTTACCTGTATTTCCTTTCCGGAGAAACGTGAAACGAAGTAAAAGTAGTAGAGAATGCTAATCAGGTGATGCACAACACGGCAAAACCATTAATTTCGAACAATCTCGGATTTTCATGGTTCCAAATTATCTCATTCCACCTGTATTTCCTTTTTGAAAGAACGTAAAACGATGTGAAAGTGACAGAGAATGCTCTCCAGGTGATGCACAACACGGCACAACTATTAATTTCGAACAATCTCGGATTTTCATGGTTCCAAATTTTCTCATTTTACCTGTATTTCCTCTTCAGAAGAACGTAAGACGAAGTAAAAGTAGTAGAGAATGCTAATCAGGTGATGCACAACACGGCACAACTATTAGTTTCGAACAATCTCGGATTTTCATGGTTCCAAATTATCTTATTTTGCCTGTATTTCCTTTCCGGAAAAACGTAGAACGAAAAAAAAGTAGTAGAGAATGCCAATCAGGTGATGCACAACACGGCACAACCATTAATTTCGAACAATCTCGGATTTTCATGGTTCCAAATTATCTCATTTTACCTGTATTTCCTTCTTGGAAAAACGTAAAACAAATTGGAAGTGACAGAGAATGCTCTTCAGGTGATGCACAACACGGCACAACTATTAGTTTCGAACAATCTCGGATTTTCATGGTTCCAAATTATCTCATTTTACCCGTATTTCCTTTCCGGAAAACGTGAAACGAAGTCAAAGTAGTAGAGAATGCTAATCAGGTGATGCACAACACGGCACAACCATTAATTTCGAACAATCTCGGATTTTCATGATTCCAAATTATCTCATTTCACCTGTATTTCTTTTTTGGAAAAACGTAAAACGATGTGAAAGTGACAGAGAATGCTCTTCAGGTGATGCACAACACGGCACAACCATTAATTTCAAACAATCTCGGATTTTCATGGTTGCAAATTTTCTCATTTTACCTGTATTTCTTCTTCAGAAGAACGTAAGACGGAGTAAAAGTAGTAAAGAATGCTAATCAGGTGAAGCACAACACGGCACAACTATGAGTTTCGAACAATCTCGGATTTTCATGGTTCCAAATTATCTTATTTTGCCTGTATTTCCTTTCCGGAAAAACGTAGAACGAAAAAAAAGTAGTAGAGAATGCTAATCAGGTGATGCACAACACGGCACAACCATTAGTTTCGAACAATCTCGGATTTTCATGGTTCCAAATTATCTCATTTTACCTGTATTTCCTTCTTGGAAAAACGTAAAACAAATCGGAAGTGACAGAGAATGCTCTTCAGGTGATGCACAACACAGCACAACTATTAGTTTCGAACAATCTCGGATTTTCATGGTTTCAAATTATCTCATTTTACCTGTATTTCCTTTACGGAGCAACGTGAAACGAAGTAAAAGTAGTAGAGAATGCTAATCAGGTGATGCACAACACAGCACAACCATTGATTTCGATTAATCTCGGATTTTCATGGTTCCAAATCATCTCATTTCACCTGTATTTCCTTTTTGGAAGAACGTAAAACGATGTGAAAGTGACAGAGAATGCTCTTCAGGTGATGCACAACACGGCACAACTATTAATTTCGAACAATCTCGGTTTCCATGGTTCCAAATTTTCTCATTTTACCTGTATTTCCTCTTTAGAAGAACGTAGGACGAAGTAAAAGTAGTGGAGAATGCTAATCAGGTCATGCACAACACGGCACAACCATTAATTTCGAACAATCTCGGATTTTCATGGTTCCAAATTATCTTATTTTGCCTGTATTTCCTTTCCGGAAAAACGTAGAACGAAGAAAAAGTAGTAGAGAATGCCAATCAGGTGATGCACAACACGGCACAACCATTAATTTCGAACAATCTCGGATTTTCATGGTTCCAAATTATCTCATTTCACCTGTATTTCCTTTTTGGAAAAACGTGAAACGATGTGAAAGTGACAGAGAATGCTCTTCAGGTGATGCACAACACGGCACAACCATTAGTTTCGAACAATCTCGGATTTTAATGGTTCCAAATTATCTCATTTTACCTGTATTTCCTTTCCGGAGAAACGTGAAACGAAGTCAAAGTAGTAGAGAATGCTAATCAGGTGATGCACAACACGGCACAACCATTAGTTTCGAACAATCTCGGATTTTCATGGTTCCAAATTTTCTCATTTTACCTGTAGTTCCTCTTCAGAAGAACGTAAGACGAAGTAAAAGTAGTAGAGAATGCTAATCAGGTGATGCACAACACGGCACAACCATTAGTTTCGAACAATCTCGGATTTTCATGGTTCCAAATTATCTTATTTTGCCTGTATTTCGTCTTCAGAAGAACGTAAGACGATGTAAAAGTGACAGAGAATGCTCTTCAGGTAATGCACAACACGGCACAACTATTGGTTTCGAACAATCTCGGATTTTCATGGTTTCAAATTATCTCATTTTACCTGTATTTCCTTTCCGGAGAAACGTGAAACGAAGTAAAAGTAGTAGAGAATGCTAATCAGGTGATGCACAACACGACACAACCATTAGTTTCGAACAATCTCGGATTTTCATGGTTCCAAATTTTCTCATTTTACCTGTATTTCCTTCTTGGAAAAACGTAAAACAAATTGGAAGTGACAGAGAATGCTCTTCAGGTGATGCACAACACGGCACAACTATTAGTTTCGAACAATCTCGGATTTTCATGGTTCCAAATTATCTCATTTTACCTGTATTTCCTTTCCGGAGAAACGTGAAACGAAGTAAAAGTAGTAGAGAATGCTAATCAGGTGATGCACAACACGACACAACCATTAGTTTCGAACAATCTCAGATTTTCATGGTTCCGAATTATCTTATTTTGCCTGTATTTCCTTTCCGGAGAAACGTGAAACGAAGTAAAAGTAGTAGAAAATGCTAATCAGGTGATGCACAACACGGCACAACCATTAATTTCGAACAATCTCGGATTTTCATGGTTCCAAATTTTCTCATTTTACCTGTATTTCCTCTTCAGAAGGATGTAAGACGAAGTAAAAGTAGTAGAGAATGCTAATCAGGTGATGCACAACACGGCACAACCATTAGTTTCGAACAATCTCGGATTTTCATGGTTCCAAATTATCTCATTTCACCTGTATTTCCTTTTTGGAAGAATGTAAAACGATGTGAAAGTGACAGAGAATGCTTTTCAGGTGATGCACAACACGGCAAAACCATTAATTTCGAACAATCTCGGATTTTCATGGTTTCAAATTATCTCATTTTACCTGTATTTCCTTTCCGGAGAAACGTGAAACGAAGTAAAAGTAGTAGAGAATGCTAATCAGGTGATGCACAACACGGCACAACCATTAATTTCGAACAATCTCGGATTTTCATGGTTCCAAATTTTCTCATTTCACCTGTATTTCCTTTTTGGAAGAACGTGAAACGAAGTGAAAGTGACAGAGAATGCTTTTCAGGTGATGCACAACACGGCAAAACCATTAATTTCGAATAATCTCGGATTTTCATGGTTCCAAATTTTCTCATTTTACCTGTATTTCCTCTTCAGAAGAACGTAGGACGAAGTAAAAGTAGTGGAGAATGCTAATCAGGTGATGCACAACACGGCACAACTATTAGTTTCGAACAATCTCGGATTTTCATGGTTCCGAATTATCTTATTTTGCCTGTATTTCCTTTCCGGAAGAACGTAGAACGAAAAAAAAGTAGTAGAGAATGCCAATCAGGTGATGCACAACACGGCACAACCATTAATTTCGAACAATCTCGGATTTTCATGGTTCCAAATTTTCTCATTTTACCTGTATTTCCTCTTCAGAAGGACGTAAGACGAAGTAAAAGTAGTAGAGAATGCTAATCAGGTGATGCACAACACGGCACAACCATTAGTTCCGATCAATCTCGGATCTTCATGGTTCCAAGTTATCTCATTTCACCTGTATTTCCTTCTTTGAAGGACGTAAAACGAAGTGAAAGTGACGGAGAATGCTCTTCAGGTGATGCACAACACGGCCCAACTATTAGTTTCGAACGATCTCGGATTTTCATGGTTCCAAATTATCTTATTTTGCCTGTATTTCCTTCCCGGAAAAACGTAGAACGGAGTGAGAGTAGTAGAGAATGCCAATCAGGTGATGCACAACACGGCACAACCATTAATTTCGAACAATCTCGGATTTTCATGGTTCCAAATTATCTCATTTTACCTGTATTTCCTTTCCGGAGAAACGTGAAACGAAATAAAAGTAGTAGAGAATGCTAATCAGGTGATGCACAACACGGCACAACCATTAATTTCGAACAATCTCGGATTTTCATGGTTCCAAATTATCTCATTTCACCTGTATTTCCTTTTTGGAAGAACGTAAAACGATGTGAAAGTGACAGAGAATGCTCTTCAGGTGATGCACAACACGGCACAACTATTAGTTTCGAACAATCTCGGATTTTCATGGTTCCAAATTATCTTATTTTGCCTGTATGTCCTTTCCGGAAAAACGTAGAACGAAAAAAAAGTAGTAGAGAATGCTAATCAGGTGATGCACAACACGGCACAACCATTAGTTTCGAACAATCTCGGATTTTCATGGTTCCAAATTATCTCATTTTACCTGTATTTTCTTCTTGGAAAAACGTAAAACAAATTGGAAGTGACAGAGAATGCTCTTCAGGTGATGCACAACACAGCACAACTATTAGTTTCGAACAATCTCGGATTTTCATGGTTCCAAATTATCTCATTTTACCTGTGTTTCCTTTCCGGAGAAACGTGAAACGAAGTGAAAGTAGTAGAGAATGCTAATCAGGTGATGCACAACACGGCACAGCCATCAATTTCGAACAATCTCGGATGTTCATGGTTCCAAATTATCTCATTTCACCTGTATTTCCGTTTTGGAAGAACGTAAAACGATGTGAAAGTGACAGAGAATGCTCTTCAGGTGATGCACAACACGGCACAACCATTAATTTCGAACAATCTCGGATTTACATGGTTCCAAATTTTCTCATTTTACCTGTATTTCCTCTTCAGAAGAACGTAAGACGAAGTAAAAGTAGTAGAGAATGCTAATCAGGTGATGCACAACACGGCACAACCATTAGTTTCGAACAATCTCGGATTTTCATGGTTCCAAATTATCTCATTACACCTGTATTTCCTTTTTGGAAGAACGTAAAACGATGTGAAAGTGACAGAGAATGCTCTTCAGGTGATGCACAACACCGCACAACTATTAATTTCGAACAATCTCGGATTTTCATGGTTCCAAATTATCTCATTTTACCTGTGTTTCCTTTCCGGAGAAACGTGAAACGAAGTAAAAGTAGTAGAGAATGCTAATCAGGTGATGCACAACACGGCACAACTATTAGTTTCGAACAATCTCGGATTTTCATGGTTCCAAATTATCTCATGTCACCTGTATTTCTTTTTTGGAAGAACGTAAAACGATGTGAAAGTGACAGAGAATGCTCTTCAGGTAATGCACAACACGGCACAACTATCAGTTTCGAACAATCTCGGATTTTCATGGTTTCAAATTATCTCATTTTACCTGTATTTCCTTTCCGGAGAAACGTGAAACGAAGTAAAAGTAGTAGAGAATGCTAATCAGGTGATGCACAACACGGCACAACCATTAATTTCGAACAATCTCGGATTTTCATGGTTCCAAATTATCTCATTTCACCTGTGTTTCCTTTCCGGAGAAACGTGAAACGAAGTCAAAGTAGTAGAGAATGCTAATCAGGTGATGCACAACACGGCACAACCATTAATTTCGAACAATCTCGGATTTTCATGGTTCCAAATTATCTCATGTCACCTGTATTTCCTTTTTGGAAGAACGTAAAACGATGTGGAAGTGACAGAGAATGCTCTTCAGGTAATGCACAACACGGCACAACTATCAGTTTCGAACAATCTCGGATTTTCATGGTTTCAAATTATCTCATTTTACCTGTATTTCCTTTCCGGAGAAACGTGAAACGAAGTAAAAGTAGTAGAGAATGCTAATCAGGTGATGCACAACACGGCACAACTATTAATTTCGAACAATCTCGGATTTTCATGGTTGCAAATTTTCTCATTTTACCTGTATTTCTTCTTCAGAAGAACGTAAGACGAAGTAAAAGTAGTAGAGAATGCTAATCAGGTGATGCACAACACGGCACAACTATTAGTTTCGAACAATCTCGGATTTTCATGGTTCCAAATTATCTTATTTTGCCTGTATTTCCTTTCCGGAAAAACGTAGAACGAAAAAAAAGTAGTAGAGAATGCTAATCAGGTGATGCACAACACGGCACAACCATTAGTTTTGAACAATCTCGGATTTTCATGGTTCCGAATTATCTCATTTTACCTGTATTTCCTTCTTGGAAAAACGTGAAACAAATTGGAAGTGACAGAGAATGCTCTTCAGGTTATGCACAACACAGCACAACTATTAGTTTCGAACAATCTCGGATTTTCATGGTTTCAAATTATCTCATTTTACCTGTATTTCCTTCCCGGAGCAACGTGAAACGAAGTAAAAGTAGTAGAGAATGCTAATCAGGTGATGCACAACACGGCACAACCATTAATTTCGAACAATCTCGGATTTTCATGGTTCCAAATTATCTCATTTCACCTGTATTTCCTTTTTGGAAGAACGTAAAACGATGTGAATGTGACAGAAAATGCTCTTCAGGTGATGCACAACACGGCACAACTATTAGTTTCGAACAATCTCGGATTCTCATGGTTTCAAATTATCTCATTTCACCTGTATTTCCTTTCCGGAGCAACGTGAAACGAAGTAAAAGTAGTAGAGAATGCCAATCAGGTGATGCACAACACGGCACAACTATTAATTTCGAACAATCTCGGATTTTCATGGTTCCAAATTTTCTCATTTTAACTGTATTTCCTCTTCAGAAGAACGTAGAGCGAAGTAAAAGTAGTGGAGAATGCTAATCAGGTGATGCACAACACGGCACAACTATTAGTTTCGAACAATCTCGGATTTTCATGGTTCCGAATTATCTTATTTTGCCTGTATTTCCTTTCCGGAAGAACGTAGAACGAAAAAAAAGTAGTAGAGAATGCCAATCAGGTGATGCACAACACGGCACAACCATTAATTTCGAACAATCTCGGATTTTCATGGTTCCAAATTTTCTCATTGTACCTGTATTTCCTCTTCAGAAGGACGTAAGACGAAGTAAAAGTAGTAGAGAATGCTAATCAGGTGATGCACAACACGGCACAACCATTAGTTTCGAACAATCTCGGATTTTCATGGTTCCAAATGATCTCATTTCACCTGTATTTCCTTTTTGGAAGAATGTAAAACGATGTGAAAGTGACAGAGAATGCTTTTCAGGTGATGCACAACACGGCAAAACCATTAATTTCGAACAATCTCGGATTTTCATGGTTTCAAATTATCTCATTTTACCTGTATTTCCTTTCCGGAGAAACGTGAAACGAAGTAAAAGTAGTAGAGAATGCTAATCAGGTGATGCACAACACGGCACAACCATTAATTTCGAACAATCTCGGATTTTCATGGTTCCAAATTTTCTCATTTCACCTGTATTTCCTTTTTGGAAGAACGTAAAACGAAGTGAAAGTGACAGAGAATGCTTTTCAGGTGATGCACAACACGGCAAAACCATTAATTTCGAACAATCTCGGATTTTCATGGTTCCAAATTTTCTCATTTTACCTGTATTTCCTCTTCAGAAGGACGTAAGACGAAGTAAAAGTAGTAGAGAATGCTAATCGGGTGATGCACAACACGGCACAACCATTAGTTTCGATCAATCTCGGATCTTCATGGTTCCAAGTTATCTCATTTCACCTGTATTTCCTTCTTTGAAGGACGTAAAACGAAGTGAAAGTGACGGAGAATGCTCTTCAGGTGATGCACAACACGGCCCAACTATTAGTTTCGAACAATCTCGGATTTTCATGGTTCCAAATTATCTTATTTTGCCTGTATTTCCTTCCCGGAAAAACGTAGAACGGAGTGAGAGTAGTAGAGAATGCCAATCAGGTGATGCACAACACGGCACAACCATTAATTTCGAACAATCTCGGATTTTCATGGTTCCAAATTATCTCATTTTACCTGTATTTCCTTTCCGGAGAAACGTGAAACGAAATAAAAGTAGTAGAGAATGCTAATCAGGTGATGCACAACACGGCACAACCATTAATTTCGAACAATCTCGGATTTTCATGGTTCCAAATTATCTCATTTCACCTGTATTTCCTTTTTGGAAGAACGTCAAACGATGTGAAAGTGACAGAGAATGCTCTTCAGGTGATGCACAACACGGCACAACTATTAGTTTCGAACAATCTCGGATTTTCATGGTTCCAAATTATCTTATTTTGCCCGTATGTCCTTTCCGGAAAAACGTAGAACGAAATAAAAGTAGTAGAGAATGCTAATCAGGTGATGCACAACACGGCACAACCATTAGTTTCGAACAATCTCGGATTTTCATGATTCCAAATTATCTCATTTTACCTGTATTTTCTTCTTGGAAAAACGTAAAACAAATTGGAAGTGACAAAGAATGCTCTTCAGGTAATGCACAACACAGCACAACTATTAGTTTCGAACAATCTCGGATTTTCATGGTTCCAAATTATCTCATTTTACCTGTGTTTCCTTTCCGGAGAAACGTGGAACGAACTGAAAGTAGTAGAGAATGCTAATCAGGTGATGCACAACACGGCACAACCATTAATTTCGAACAATCTCGGATTTTCATGGTTCCAAATTATCTCATTTCACCTGTATTTTCTTTTTGGAAGAACGTAAAACGATGTGAAAGTGACAGAGAATGCTCTTCAGGTGATGCACAACACGGCACAACTATTAATTTCGAACAATCTCGGATTTTCATGGTTCCAAATTTTCTCATTTTACCTGTATTTCCTCTTCAGAAGAACGTAGGACGAAGTAAAAGTGGTAGAGAATGCTAATCAGGTGATGCACAACACGGCACAACTATTAGTTTCGAACAATCTCGGATTTTCATGGTTCCAAATTATCTTATTTTGCCTGTATTTCCTTTCCGGAAAAACGTAGAACGAAAAAAAAGTAGTAGAGAATGCCAATCAGGTGATGCACAACACGGCACAACCATTAATTTCGAACAATCTCGGATTTTCATGGTTCCAAATTATCTCATTTTACCTGTATTTCCTTCTTGGAAAAACGTAAAACAGATTGGAAGTGACAGAGAATGCTCTTCAGGTGATGCACAACACCGCACAACTATTAGTTTCGAACAATCTCGGATTTTCATGGTTCCAAATTATCTCATTTTACCTGTATTTCCTTTCCGGAGAAACGTGAAACGAAGTGAAAGTAGTGGAGAATGCTAATCAGGTGATGCACAACACAGCACAACCATTAATTTCGAACAATCTCGGATTTTCATGGTTCCAAATTATCTCATTTCACCTGTATTTCCTTTTTGGAAGAACGTAAAACGATGTGAAAGTGACAGAGAATGCCCTTCAGGTGATGCACAACACGGCACAACTATTAGTTTCGAACAATCTCGGATTTTCATGGTTCCAAATTATCTTATTTTGCCTGTATTTCCTTTCCGGAAAAACGTAGAACGAAAAAAAAGTAGTAGAGAATGCCAATCAGGTGATGCACAACACGGCACAACCATTAATTTCGAACAATCTCGGATTTTCATGGTTCCAAATTATCTCATTTTACCTGTATTTCCTTCTTGGAAAAACGTAAAACAGATTGGAAGTGACAGAGAATGCTCTTCAGGTGATGCACAACACCGCACAACTATTAGTTTCGAACAATCTCGTATGTTCATGGTTCCAAATTATCTCATTTCACCTGTATTTCCGTTTTGGAAGAACGTAAAACGATGTGAAAGTGACAGAGAATGCTCTTCAGGTGATGCACAACACGGCACAACCATTAATTTCGAACAATCTCGGATTTACATGGTTCCAAATTTTCTCATTTTACCTGTATTTCCTCTTCAGAAGAACGTAAGACGAAGTAAAAGTAGTAGAGAATGCTAATCAGGTGATGCACAACACGGCACAACCATTAGTTTCGAACAATCTCGGATTTTCATGGTTCCAAATTATCTCATTACACCTGTATTTCCTTTTTGGAAGAACGTAAAACGATGTGAAAGTGACAGAGAATGCTCTTCAGGTGATGCACAACACCGCACAACTATTAATTTCGAACAATCTCGGATTTTCATGGTTCCAAATTATCTCATTTTACCTGTGTTTCCTTTCCGGAGAAACGTGAAACGAAGTAAAAGTAGTAGAGAATGCTAATCAGGTGATGCACAACACGGCACAACTATTAGTTTCGAACAATCTCGGATTTTCATGGTTCCAAATTATCTCATGTCACCTGTATTTCTTTTTTGGAAGAACGTAAAACGATGTGAAAGTGACAGAGAATGCTCTTCAGGTAATGCACAACACGGCACAACTATCAGTTTCGAACAATCTCGGATTTTCATGGTTTCAAATTATCTCATTTTACCTGTATTTCCTTTCCGGAGAAACGTGAAACGAAGTAAAAGTAGTAGAGAATGCTAATCAGGTGATGCACAACACGGCACAACCATTAATTTCGAACAATCTCGGATTTTCATGGTTCCAAATTATCTCATTTCACCTGTGTTTCCTTTCCGGAGAAACGTGAAACGAAGTCAAAGTAGTAGAGAATGCTAATCAGGTGATGCACAACACGGCACAACCATTAATTTCGAACAATCTCGGATTTTCATGGTTCCAAATTATCTCATGTCACCTGTATTTCCTTTTTGGAAGAACGTAAAACGATGTGGAAGTGACAGAGAATGCTCTTCAGGTAATGCACAACACGGCACAACTATCAGTTTCGAACAATCTCGGATTTTCATGGTTTCAAATTATCTCATTTTACCTGTATTTCCTTTCCGGAGAAACGTGAAACGAAGTAAAAGTAGTAGAGAATGCTAATCAGGTGATGCACAACACGGCACAACTATTAATTTCGAACAATCTCGGATTTTCATGGTTGCAAATTTTCTCATTTTACCTGTATTTCTTCTTCAGAAGAACGTAAGACGAAGTAAAAGTAGTAGAGAATGCTAATCAGGTGATGCACAACACGGCACAACTATTAGTTTCGAACAATCTCGGATTTTCATGGTTCCAAATTATCTTATTTTGCCTGTATTTCCTTTCCGGAAAAACGTAGAACGAAAAAAAAGTAGTAGAGAATGCTAATCAGGTGATGCACAACACGGCACAACCATTAGTTTTGAACAATCTCGGATTTTCATGGTTCCGAATTATCTCATTTTACCTGTATTTCCTTCTTGGAAAAACGTGAAACAAATTGGAAGTGACAGAGAATGCTCTTCAGGTTATGCACAACACAGCACAACTATTAGTTTCGAACAATCTCGGATTTTCATGGTTTCAAATTATCTCATTTTACCTGTATTTCCTTCCCGGAGCAACGTGAAACGAAGTAAAAGTAGTAGAGAATGCTAATCAGGTGATGCACAACACGGCACAACCATTAATTTCGAACAATCTCGGATTTTCATGGTTCCAAATTATCTCATTTCACCTGTATTTCCTTTTTGGAAGAACGTAAAACGATGTGAATGTGACAGAAAATGCTCTTCAGGTGATGCACAACACGGCACAACTATTAGTTTCGAACAATCTCGGATTCTCATGGTTTCAAATTATCTCATTTCACCTGTATTTCCTTTCCGGAGCAACGTGAAACGAAGTAAAAGTAGTAGAGAATGCCAATCAGGTGATGCACAACACGGCACAACTATTAATTTCGAACAATCTCGGATTTTCATGGTTCCAAATTTTCTCATTCTAACTGTATTTCCTCTTCAGAAGAACGTAGAGCGAAGTAAAAGTAGTGGAGAATGCTAATCAGGTGATGCACAACACGGCACAACTATTAGTTTCGAACAATCTCGGATTTTCATGGTTCCGAATTATCTTATTTTGCCTGTATTTCCTTTCCGGAAGAACGTAGAACGAAAAAAAAGTAGTAGAGAATGCCAATCAGGTGATGCACAACACGGCACAACCATTAATTTCGAACAATCTCGGATTTTCATGGTTCCAAATTTTCTCATTTTACCTGTATTTCCTCTTCAGAAGGACGTAAGACGAAGTAAAAGTAGTAGAGAATGCTAATCAGGTGATGCACAACACGGCACAACCATTAGTTTCGAACAATCTCGGATTTTCATGGTTCCAAATGATCTCATTTCACCTGTATTTCCTTTTTGGAAGAATGTAAAACGATGTGAAAGTGACAGAGAATGCTTTTCAGGTGATGCACAACACGGCAAAACCATTAATTTCGAACAATCTCGGATTTTCATGGTTTCAAATTATCTCATTTTACCTGTATTTCCTTTCCGGAGAAACGTGAAACGAAGTAAAAGTAGTAGAGAATGCTAATCAGGTGATGCACAACACGGCACAACCATTAATTTCGAACAATCTCGGATTTTCATGGTTCCAAATTTTCTCATTTCACCTGTATTTCCTTTTTGGAAGAACGTAAAACGAAGTGAAAGTGACAGAGAATGCTTTTCAGGTGATGCACAACACGGCAAAACCATTAATTTCGAACAATCTCGGATTTTCATGGTTCCAAATTTTCTCATTTTACCTGTATTTCCTCTTCAGAAGGACGTAAGACGAAGTAAAAGTAGTAGAGAATGCTAATCGGGTGATGCACAACACGGCACAACCATTAGTTTCGATCAATCTCGGATCTTCATGGTTCCAAGTTATCTCATTTCACCTGTATTTCCTTCTTTGAAGGACGTAAAACGAAGTGAAAGTGACGGAGAATGCTCTTCAGGTGATGCACAACACGGCCCAACTATTAGTTTCGAACAATCTCGGATTTTCATGGTTCCAAATTATCTTATTTTGCCTGTATTTCCTTCCCGGAAAAACGTAGAACGGAGTGAGAGTAGTAGAGAATGCCAATCAGGTGATGCACAACACGGCACAACCATTAATTTCGAACAATCTCGGATTTTCATGGTTCCATATTATCTCATTTTACCTGTATTTCCTTTCCGGAGAAACGTGAAACGAAATAAAAGTAGTAGAGAATGCTAATCAGGTGATGCACAACACGGCACAACCATTAATTTCGAACAATCTCGGATTTTCATGGTTCCAAATTATCTCATTTCACCTGTATTTCCTTTTTGGAAGAACGTCAAACGATGTGAAAGTGACAGAGAATGCTCTTCAGGTGATGCACAACACGGCACAACTATTAGTTTCGAACAATCTCGGATTTTCATGGTTCCAAATTATCTTATTTTGCCTGTATGTCCTTTCCGGAAAAACGTAGAACGAAATAAAAGTAGTAGAGAATGCTAATCAGGTGATGCACAACACGGCACAACCATTAGTTTCGAACAATCTCGGATTTTCATGGTTCCAAATTATCTCATTTTACCTGTATTTTCTTCTTGGAAAAACGTAAAACAAATTGGAAGTGACAAAGAATGCTCTTCAGGTAATGCACAACACAGCACAACTATTAGTTTCGAACAATCTCGGATTTTCATGGTTCCAAATTATCTCATTTTACCTGTGTTTCCTTTCCGGAGAAACGTGGAACGAACTGAAAGTAGTAGAGAATGCTAATCAGGTGATGCACAACACGGCACAACCATTAATTTCGAACAATCTCGGATTTTCATGGTTCCAAATTATCTCATTTCACCTGTATTTTCTTTTTGGAAGAACGTAAAACGATGTGAAAGTGACAGAGAATGCTCTTCAGGTGATGCACAACACGGCACAACTATTAATTTCGAACAATCTCGGATTTTCATGGTTCCAAATTTTCTCATTTTACCTGTATTTCCTCTTCAGAAGAACGTAGGACGAAGTAAAAGTGGTAGAGAATGCTAATCAGGTGATGCACAACACGGCACAACTATTAGTTTCGAACAATCTCGGATTTTCATGGTTCCAAATTATCTTATTTTGCCTGTATTTCCTTTCCGGAAAAACGTAGAACGAAAAAAAAGTAGTAGAGAATGCCAATCAGGTGATGCACAACACGGCACAACCATTAATTTCGAACAATCTCGGATTTTCATGGTTCCAAATTATCTCATTTTACCTGTATTTCCTTCTTGGAAAAACGTAAAACAGATTGGAAGTGACAGAGAATGCTCTTCAGGTGATGCACAACACCGCACAACTATTAGTTTCGAACAATCTCGGATTTTCATGGTTCCAAATTATCTCATTTTACCTGTATTTCCTTTCCGGAGAAACGTGAAACGAAGTGAAAGTAGTGGAGAATGCTAATCAGGTGATGCACAACACAGCACAACCATTAATTTCGAACAATCTCGGATTTTCATGGTTCCAAATTATCTCATTTCACCTGTATTTCCTTTTTGGAAGAACGTAAAACGATGTGAAAGTGACAGAGAATGCCCTTCAGGTGATGCACAACACGGCACAACTATTAGTTTCGAACAATCTCGGATTTTCATGGTTCCAAATTATTTCATGTCACCTGTATTTCCTTTTTGGAAGAACGTAAAACGATGTGAAAGTGACAGAGAATGCTCTCCAGGTAATGCACAACACGGCACAACTATCAGTTTCGAACAATCTCGGATTTTCATGGTTTCAAATTAGCTCATTTCACCTGTATTTCCTTTTTGGAAGAACGTAAAACGAAGTGAAAGTGACGGAGAATGCTCTTCAGGTGATGCACAACACGGCACAACCATTAATTTCGAACAATCTCGGATTTTCATGGTTACAAATTATCTCATTTTACCTGTATTTCCTTCTTGGAAAAACGTACAACAAATTGAAAGTAACGAAGAATGCTCTTCAGGTGACGCACAACACGGCACAACTATTAGTTTCGAACAATCTCGGATTTTCATGGTTCCAAATTATCTCATTTCACCTGTATTTCCTTTTTGGAAGAACGTAAAACGATGTGAAAGTGACAGAGAATGCTCTTCAGGTGATGCACAACACGGCACAACTATTAATTTCGAACAATCTCGGATTTTCATGGTTCCAAATTTTCTCATTTTACCTGTATTTCCTCTTCAGAAGAACGTAGGACGAAGTAAAAGTAGTGGAGAATGCTAATCAGGTGATGCACAACACGGCACAACTATTAGTTTCGAACAATCTCGGATTTTCATGGTTCTAAATTTTCTCATTTTACCTGTATTTCCTCTTCAGAAGGACGTAAGACGAAGTTAAAGTAGTAGAGAATGCTAATCAGGTGATGCACAACACGGCACAACCATTAGTTTCGAACAATCTCGGATTTTCATGGTTTCAAATTAGCTCATTTCACCTGTATTTCCTTTTTGGAAGAACGTAAAACGAAGTGAAAGTGACGGAGAATGCTCTTCAGGTGATGCACAACACGGCACAACCATTAGTTTCGAACAATCTCGGATTTTCATGGTTCCAAATTATCTCATTACACCTGTATTTCCTTTTTGGAAGAACGTAAAACGATGTGAAAGTGACAGAGAATGCTCTTCAGGTGATGCACAACACCGCACAACTATTAATTTCGAACAATCTCGGATTTTCATGGTTCCAAATTATCTCATTTTACCTGTGTTTCCTTTCCGGAGAAACGTGAAACGAAGTAAAAGTAGTAGAGAATGCTAATCAGGTGATGCACAACACGGCACAACTATTAGTTTCGAACAATCTCGGATTTTCATGGTTCCAAATTATCTCATGTCACCTGTATTTCTTTTTTGGAAGAACGTAAAACGATGTGAAAGTGACAGAGAATGCTCTTCAGGTAATGCACAACACGGCACAACTATCAGTTTCGAACAATCTCGGATTTTCATGGTTTCAAATTATCTCATTTTACCTGTATTTCCTTTCCGGAGAAACGTGAAACGAAGTAAAAGTAGTAGAGAATGCTAATCAGGTGATGCACAACACGGCACAACCATTAATTTCGAACAATCTCGGATTTTCATGGTTCCAAATTATCTCATTTCACCTGTGTTTCCTTTCCGGAGAAACGTGAAACGAAGTCAAAGTAGTAGAGAATGCTAATCAGGTGATGCACAACACGGCACAACCATTAATTTCGAACAATCTCGGATTTTCATGGTTCCAAATTATCTCATGTCACCTGTATTTCCTCTTTGGAAGAACGTAAAACGATGTGAAAGTGACAGAGAATGCTCTTCAGGTAATGCACAACACGGCACAACTATCAGTTTCGAACAATCTCGGATTTTCATGGTTTCAAATTATCTCATTTTACCTGTATTTCCTTTCCGGAGAAACGTGAAACGAAGTAAAAGTAGTAGAGAATGCTAATCAGGTGATGCACAACACGGCACAACTATTAATTTCGAACAATCTCGGATTTTCATGGTTGCAAATTTTCTCATTTTACCTGTATTTCTTCTTCAGAAGAACGTAAGACGAAGTAAAAGTAGTAGAGAATGCTAATCAGGTGATGCACAACACGGCACAACTATTAGTTTCGAACAATCTCGGATTTTCATGGTTCCAAATTATCTTATTTTGCCTGTATTTCCTTTCCGGAAAAACGTAGAACGAAAAAAAAGTAGTAGAGAATGCTAATCAGGTGATGCACAACACGGCACAACCATTAGTTTTGAACAATCTCGGATTTTCATGGTTCCGAATTATCTCATTTTACCTGTATTTCCTTCTTGGAAAAACGTGAAACAAATTGGAAGTGACAGAGAATGCTCTTCAGGTTATGCACAACACAGCACAACTATTAGTTTCGAACAATCTCGGATTTTCATGGTTTCAAATTATCTCATTTTACCTGTATTTCCTTCCCGGAGCAACGTGAAACGAAGTAAAAGTAGTAGAGAATGATAATCAGGTGATGCACAACACGGCACAACCATTAATTTCGAACAATCTCGGATTTTCATGGTTCCAAATTATCTCATTTCACCTGTATTTCCTTTTTGGAAGAACGTAAAACGATGTGAAAGTGACAGAAAATGCTCTTCAGGTGATGCACAACACGGCACAACTATTAGTTTCGAACAATCTCGGATTCTCATGGTTTCAAATTATCTCATTTCACCTGTATTTCCTTTCCGGAGCAACGTGAAACGAAGTAAAAGTAGTAGAGAATGCCAATCAGGTGATGCACAACACGGCACAACTATTAATTTCGAACAATCTCGGATTTTCATGGTTCCAAATTTTCTCATTTTAACTGTATTTCCTCTTCAGAAGAACGTAGAGCGAAGTAAAAGTAGTGGAGAATGCTAATCAGGTGATGCACAACACGGCACAACTATTAGTTTCGAACAATCTCGGATTTTCATGGTTCCGAATTATCTTATTTTGCCTGTATTTCCTTTCCGGAAGAACGTAGAACGAAAAAAAAGTAGTAGAGAATGCCAATCAGGTGATGCACAACACGGCACAACCATTAATTTCGAACAATCTCGGATTTTCATAGTTCCAAATTTTCTCATTTTACCTGTATTTCCTCTTCAGAAGGACGTAAGACGAAGTAAAAGTAGTAGAGAATGCTAATCAGGTGATGCACAACACGGCACAACCATTAGTTTCGAACAATCTCGGATTTTCATGGTTCCAAATTATCTCATTTCACCTGTATTTCCTTTTTGGAAGAATGTAAAACGATGTGAAAGTGACAGAGAATGCTTTTCAGGTGATGCACAACACGGCAAAACCATTAATTTCGAACAATCTCGGATTTTCATGGTTTCAAATTATCTCATTTTACCTGTATTTCCTTTCCGGAGAAACGTGAAACGAAGTAAAAGTAGTAGAGAATGCTAATCAGGTGATGCACAACACGGCACAACCATTAGTTTCGAACAATCTCGGATCTTCATGGTTCCAAATTATCTCATTTCACCTGTATTTCCTCTTTGGAAGAACGTAAAACGAAGTGAAAGTGACGGAGAATGCTCTTCAGGTGATGCACAACACGGCAAAACCATTAATTTCGAACAATCTCGGATTTTCATGGTTCCAAATTTTCTCATTTTACCTGTATTTCCTCTTCAGAAGGACGTAAGACGAAGTAAAAGTAGTAGAGAATGCTAATCGGGTGATGCACAACACGGCACAACCATTAGTTTCGATCAATCTCGGATCTTCATGGTTCCAAGTTATCTCATTTCACCTGTATTTCCTTCTTTGAAGGACGTAAAACGAAGTGAAAGTGACGGAGAATGCTCTTCAGGTGATGCACAACACGGCCCAACTATTAGTTTCGAACAATCTCGGATTTTCATGGTTCCAAATTATCTTATTTTGCCTGTATTTCCTTCCCGGAAAAACGTAGAACGGAGTGAGAGTAGTAGAGAATGCCAATCAGGTGATGCACAACACGGCACAACCATTAATTTCGAACAATCTCGGATTTTCATGGTTCCAAATTATCTCATTTTACCTGTATTTCCTTTCCGGAGAAACGTGAAACGAAATAAAAGTAGTAGAGAATGCTAATCAGGTGATGCACAACACGGCACAACCATTAATTTCGAACAATCTCGGATTTTCATGGTTCCAAATTATCTCATTTCACCTGTATTTCCTTTTTGGAAGAACGTCAAACGATGTGAAAGTGACAGAGAATGCTCTTCAGGTGATGCACAACACGGCACAACTATTAGTTTCGAACAATCTCGGATTTTCATGGTTCCAAATTATCTTATTTTGCCTGTATGTCCTTTCCGGAAAAACGTAGAACGAAATAAAAGTAGTAGAGAATGCTAATCAGGTGATGCACAACACGGCACAACCATTAGTTTCGAACAATCTCGGATTTTCATGGTTCCAAATTATCTCATTTTACCTGTATTTTCTTCTTGGAAAAACGTAAAACAAATTGGAAGTGACAAAGAATGCTCTTCAGGTAATGCACAACACAGCACAACTATTAGTTTCGAACAATCTCGGATTTTCATGGTTCCAAATTATCTCATTTTACCTGTGTTTCCTTTCCGGAGAAACGTGGAACGAACTGAAAGTAGTAGAGAATGCTAATCAGGTGATGCACAACACGGCACAACCATTAATTTCGAACAATCTCGGATTTTCATGGTTCCAAATTATCTCATTTCACCTGTATTTTCTTTTTGGAAGAACGTAAAACGATGTGAAAGTGACAGAGAATGCTCTTCAGGTGATGCACAACACGGCACAACTATTAATTTCGAACAATCTCGGATTTTCATGGTTCCAAATTTTCTCATTTTACCTGTATTTCCTCTTCAGAAGAACGTAGGACGAAGTAAAAGTGGTAGAGAATGCTAATCAGGTGATGCACAACACGGCACAACTATTAGTTTCGAACAATCTCGGATTTTCATGGTTCCAAATTATCTTATTTTGCCTGTATTTCCTTTCCGGAAAAACGTAGAACGAAAAAAAAGTAGTAGAGAATGCCAATCAGGTGATGCACAACACGGCACAACCATTAATTTCGAACAATCTCGGATTTTCATGGTTCCAAATTATCTCATTTTACCTGTATTTCCTTCTTGGAAAAACGTAAAACAGATTGGAAGTGACAGAGAATGCTCTTCAGGTGATGCACAACACCGCACAACTATTAGTTTCGAACAATCTCGGATTTTCATGGTTCCAAATTATCTCATTTTACCTGTATTTCCTTTCCGGAGAAACGTGAAACGAAGTGAAAGTAGTGGAGAATGCTAATCAGGTGATGCACAACACAGCACAACCATTAATTTCGAACAATCTCGGATTTTCATGATTCCAAATTATCTCATTTCACCTGTATTTCCTTTTCGGAAGAACGTAAAACGATGTGAAAGTGACAGAGAATGCCCTTCAGGTGATGCACAACACGGCACAACTATTAGTTTCGAACAATCTCGGATTTTCATGGTTCCAAATTATTTCATGTCACCTGTATTTCCTTTTTGGAAGAACGTAAAACGATGTGAAAGTGACAGAGAATGCTCTCCAGGTAATGCACAACACGGCACAACTATCAGTTTCGAACAATCTCGGATTTTCATGGTTTCAAATTAGCTCATTTCACCTGTATTTCCTTTTTGGAAGAACGTAAAACGAAGTGAAAGTGACGGAGAATGCTCTTCAGGTGATGCACAACACGGCACAACCATTAATTTCGAACAATCTCGGATTTTCATGGTTACAAATTATCTCATTTTACCTGTATTTCCTTCTTGGAAAAACGTACAACAAATTGAAAGTGACGAAGAATGCTCTTCAGGTGATGCACAACACGGCACAACTATTAGTTTCGAACAATCTCGGATTTTCATGGTTCCAAATTATCTCATTTCACCTGTATTTCCTTTTTGGAAGAACGTAAAACGATGTGAAAGTGACAGAGAATGCTCTTCAGGTGATGCACAACACGGCACAACTATTAATTTCGAACAATCTCGGATTTTCATGGTTCCAAATTTTCTCATTTTACCTGTATTTCCTCTTCAGAAGAACGTAGGACGAAGTAAAAGTAGTGGAGAATGCTAATCAGGTGATGCACAACACGGCACAACTATTAGTTTCGAACAATCTCGGATTTTCATGGTTCTAAATTTTCTCATTTTACCTGTATTTCCTCTTCAGAAGGACGTAAGACGAAGTTAAAGTAGTAGAGAATGCTAATCAGGTGATGCACAACACGGCACAACCATTAGTTTCGAACAATCTCGGATTTTCATGGTTCCAAATTATTTTATTTTACCTGTATTTCCTTTTTGGAAAAACGTAAAACAAATTGGAAGTGACAGAGAATGCTCTTCAGGTGATGCACAACACGGCACAACTATTAGTTTCGAACAATCTCGGATTTTCATGGTTCCAAATTATCTCATTTTACCTGTGTTTCCTTTCCGGAGAAACGTGAAACGAAGTGAAAGTAGTAGAGAATGCTAATCAGGTGATGCACAACACGGCACAACCATTAATTTCGAACATTCTCGGATGTTCATGGTTCCAAATTATCTCATTTCACCTGTATTTCCTTTTTGGAAGAACGTAAAACGATGTGAAAGTGACAGAGAATGCTCTTCAGGTGATGCACAACACGGCACAACTATTAATTTCGAACAATCTCGGATTTTCATGGTTCCAGATTTTCTCATTTTACCTGTATTTCCTCTTCAGAAGAACGTAAGACGAAGTAAAAGTAGTAGAAAATGCTAATCAGGTGATGCACAACACGGCACAACTATTAGTTTCGAACAATCTCGGATTTTCATGGTTCCAAATTATCTCATTTCACCTGTATTTCCTTTTTGGAAGAACGTAAAACGATGTGAAAGTGACAGAGAATGCCCTTCAGGTGATGCACAACACGGCACAACTATTAGTTTCGAACAATCTCGGATTTTCATGGTTCCAAATTATTTCATGTCACCTGTATTTCCTTTTTGGAAGAACGTAAAACGATGTGAAAGTGACAGAGAATGCTCTCCAGGTAATGCACAACACGGCACAACTATCAGTTTCGAACAATCTCGGATTTTCATGGTTTCAAATTAGCTCATTTCACCTGTATTTCCTTTTTGGAAGAACGTAAAACGAAGTGAAAGTGACGGAGAATGCTCTTCAGGTGATGCACAACACGGCACAACTATTAATTTCGAACAATCTCGGATTTTCATGGTTCCAGATTTTCTCATTTTACCTGTATTTCCTCTTCAGAAGAACGTAAGACGAAGTAAAAGTAGTAGAAAATGCTAATCAGGTGATGCACAACACGGCACAACTATTAGTTTCGAACAATCTCGGATTTTCATGGTTCCAAATTATCTCATTTCACCTGTATTTCCTTTTTGAAAGAACGTCAAACGATGTGAAAGTGACAGAGAATGCCCTTCAGGTGATGCACAACACGGCACAACTATTAGTTTCGAACAATCTCGGATTTTCATGGTTCCAAATTATTTCATTTTACCTGTATTTCCTTTCCGGAGAAACGTGAAACGAAGTAAAAGTAGTAGAGAATGCCAATCAGGTGATGCACAACACGGCACAACCATTAATTTCGAACAATCTCGGATTTTCATGGTTCCAAATTATCTCATTTTACCTGTATTTCCTTTCCGGAGAAACGTGAAACGAAATAAAAGTAGTAGAGAATGCTAATCAGGTGATGCACAACACGGCACAACCATTAATTTCGAACAATCTCGGATTTTCATGGTTCCAAATTATCTCATTTCACCTGTATTTCCTTTTTGGAAGAACGTCAAACGATGTGAAAGTGACAGAGAATGCTCTTCAGGTGATGCACAACACGGCACAACTATTAGTTTCGAACAATCTCGGATTTTCATGGTTCCAAATTATCTTATTTTGCCTGTATGTCCTTTCCGGAAAAACGTAGAACGAAATAAAAGTAGTAGAGAATGCTAATCAGGTGATGCACAACACGGCACAACCATTAGTTTCGAACAATCTCGGATTTTCATGGTTCCAAATTATCTCATTTTACCTGTATTTTCTTCTTGGAAAAACGTAAAACAAATTGGAAGTGACAAAGAATGCTCTTCAGGTAATGCACAACACAGCACAACTATTAGTTTCGAACAATCTCGGATTTTCATGGTTCCAAATTATCTCATTTTACCTGTGTTTCCTTTCCGGAGAAACGTGGAACGAACTGAAAGTAGTAGAGAATGCTAATCAGGTGATGCACAACACGGCACAACCATTAATTTCGAACAATCTCGGATTTTCATGGTTCCAAATTATCTCATTTCACCTGTATTTTCTTTTTGGAAGAACGTAAAACGATGTGAAAGTGACAGAGAATGCTCTTCAGGTGATGCACAACACGGCACAACTATTAATTTCGAACAATCTCGGATTTTCATGGTTCCAAATTTTCTCATTTTACCTGTATTTCCTCTTCAGAAGAACGTAGGACGAAGTAAAAGTGGTAGAGAATGCTAATCAGGTGATGCACAACACGGCACAACTATTAGTTTCGAACAATCTCGGATTTTCATGGTTCCAAATTATCTTATTTTGCCTGTATTTCCTTTCCGGAAAAACGTAGAACGAAAAAAAAGTAGTAGAGAATGCCAATCAGGTGATGCACAACACGGCACAACCATTAATTTCGAACAATCTCGGATTTTCATGGTTCCAAATGATCTCATTTTACCTGTATTTCCTTCTTGGAAAAACGTAAAACAGATTGGAAGTGACAGAGAATGCTCTTCAGGTGATGCACAACACCGCACAACTATTAGTTTCGAACAATCTCGGATTTTCATGGTTCCAAATTATCTCATTTTACCTGTATTTCCTTTCCGGAGAAACGTGAAACGAAGTGAAAGTAGTGGAGAATGCTAATCAGGTGATGCACAACACAGCACAACCATTAATTTCGAACAATCTCGGATTTTCATGGTTCCAAATTATCTCATTTCACCTGTATTTCCTTTTTGGAAGAACGTAAAACGATGTGAAAGTGACAGAGAATGCCCTTCAGGTGATGCACAACACGGCACAACTATTAGTTTCGAACAATCTCGGATTTTCATGGTTCCAAATTATTTCATGTCACCTGTATTTCCTTTTTGGAAGAACGTAAAACGATGTGAAAGTGACAGAGAATGCTCTCCAGGTAATGCACAACACGGCACAACTATCAGTTTCGAACAATCTCGGATTTTCATGGTTTCAAATTAGCTCATTTCACCTGTATTTCCTTTTTGGAAGAACGTAAAACGAAGTGAAAGTGACGGAGAATGCTCTTCAGGTGATGCACAACACGGCACAACCATTAATTTCGAACAATCTCGGATTTTCATGGTTACAAATTATCTCATTTTACCTGTATTTCCTTCTTGGAAAAACGTACAACAAATTGAAAGTGACGAAGAATGCTCTTCAGGTGATGCACAACACGGCACAACTATTAGTTTCGAACAATCTCGGATTTTCATGGTTCCAAATTATCTCATTTCACCTGTATTTCCTTTTTGGAAGAACGTAAAACGATGTGAAAGTGACAGAGAATGCTCTTCAGGTGATGCACAACACGGCACAACTATTAGTTTCGAACAATCTCGGATTTTCATGGTTCCAAATTATCTCATTTTACCTGTGTTTCCTTTCCGGAGAAACGTGAAACGAAGTGAAAGTAGTAGAGAATGCTAATCAGGTGATGCACAACACGGCACAACCATTAATTTCGAACATTCTCGGATGTTCATGGTTCCAAATTATCTCATTTCACCTGTATTTCCTTTTTGGAAGAACGTAAAACGATGTGAAAGTGACAGAGAATGCTCTTCAGGTGATGCACAACACGGCACAACTATTAATTTCGAACAATCTCGGATTTTCATGGTTCCAGATTTTCTCATTTTACCTGTATTTCCTCTTCAGAAGAACGTAAGACGAAGTAAAAGTAGTAGAAAATGCTAATCAGGTGATGCACAACACGGCACAACTATTAGTTTCGAACAATCTCGGATTTTCATGGTTCCAAATTATCTCATTTCACCTGTATTTCCTTTTTGGAAGAACGTAAAACGATGTGAAAGTGACAGAGAATGCCCTTCAGGTGATGCACAACACGGCACAACTATTAGTTTCGAACAATCTCGGATTTTCATGGTTCCAAATTATTTCATGTCACCTGTATTTCCTTTTTGGAAGAACGTAAAACGATGTGAAAGTGACAGAGAATGCTCTCCAGGTAATGCACAACACGGCACAACTATCAGTTTCGAACAATCTCGGATTTTCATGGTTTCAAATTAGCTCATTTCACCTGTATTTCCTTTTTGGAAGAACGTAAAACGAAGTGAAAGTGACGGAGAATGCTCTTCAGGTGATGCACAACACGGCACAACTATTAATTTCGAACAATCTCGGATTTTCATGGTTCCAGATTTTCTCATTTTACCTGTATTTCCTCTTCAGAAGAACGTAAGACGAAGTAAAAGTAGTAGAAAATGCTAATCAGGTGATGCACAACACGGCACAACTATTAGTTTCGAACAATCTCGGATTTTCATGGTTCCAAATTATCTCATTTCACCTGTATTTCCTTTTTGGAAGAACGTAAAACGATGTGAAAGTGACAGAGAATGCCCTTCAGGTGATGCACAACACGGCACAACTATTAGTTTCGAACAATCTCGGATTTTCATGGTTCCAAATTATTTCATTTTACCTGTATTTCCTTTCCGGAGAAACGTGAAACGAAGTAAAAGTAGTAGAGAATGCTAATCAGGTGATGCACAACACGACACAACCATTAGTTTCGAACAATCTCGGATTTTCATGGTTCCAAATTATCTCATTTCACCTGTATTTCCTTCTTGGAAAAACGTAAAACAAATTGGAAGTGACAGAGAATGCTCTTCAGGTGATGCACAACACGGCACAACTATTAGTTTCGAACAATCTCGGATTTTCATGGTTCCAAATTATCTCATTTTACCTGTATTTCCTTTCCGGAGAAACGTGAAACGAAGTAAAAGTAGTAGAGAATGCTAATCAGGTGATGCACAACACGACACAACCATTAGTTTCGAACAATCTCGGATTTTCATGGTTCCAAATTATCTCATTTCACCTGTATTTCCTTCTTGGAAAAACGTAAAACAAATTGGAAGTGACAGAGAATGCTCTTCAGGTGATGCACAACACGGCACAACTATTAGTTTCGAACAATCTCGGATTTTCATGGTTCCAAATTATCTCATTTTACCTGTATTTCCTTTCCGGAGAAACGTGAAACGAAGTAAAAGTAGTAGAGAATGCTAATCAGGTGATGCACAACACGACACAACCATTAGTTTCGAACAATATCGGATTTTCATGGTTCCGAATTATCTTATTTTGCCTGTATTTCCTTTCCGGAGAAACGTGAAACGAAGTAAAAGTAGTAGAGAATGCTAATCAGGTGATGCACAACACGGCACAACCATTAATTTCGAACAATCTCGGTTTTTCATGGTTCCAAATTTTCTCATTTTACCTGTATTTCCTCTTCAGAAGGACGTAAGACGAAGTAAAAGTAGTAGAGAATGCTAATCGGGTGATGCACAACACGGCACAACCATGAGTTTCGAACAATCTCGGATTTTCATGGTTCCAAATTATCTCATTTCACCTGTATTTCCTTTTTGGAAGAATGTAAAACGATGTGAAAGTGACAGAGAATGCTTTTCAGGTGATGCACAACACGGCAAAACCATTAATTTCGAACAATCTCGGATTTTCATGGTTTCAAATTATCTCATTTTACCTGTATTTCCTTTCCGGAGAAACGTGAAACGAAGTAAAAGTAGTAGAGAATGCTAATCAGGTGATGCACAACACGGCACAACCATTAATTTCGAACAATCTCGGATTTTCATGGTTCCAAATTATCTCATTTCACCTGTATTTCCTTTTTGGAAGAACGTAAAACGAAGTGAAAGTGACAGAGAATGCTTTTCAGGTGATGCACAACACGGCAAAACCATTAATTTCGAACAATCTCGGATTTTCATGGTTCCAAATTTTCTCATTTTACCTGTATTTCCTCTTCAGAAGAACGTAGGACGAAGTTAAAGTAGTGGAGAATGCTAATCAGGTGATGCACAACACGGCACAACTATTAGTTTCGAACAATCTCGGATTTTCATGGTTCCGAATTATCTTATTTTGCCTGTATTTCCTTTCCGGAAGAACGTAGAACGAAAAAAAAGTAGTAGAGAATGCCAATCAGGTGATGCACAACACGGCACAACCATTAATTTCGAACAATCTCGGATTTTCATGGTTCCAAATTTTCTCATTTTACCTGTATTTCCTCTTCAGAAGGACGTAAGACGAAGTAAAAGTAGTAGAGAATGCTAATCAGGTGATGCACAACACGGCACAACCATTAGTTTCGAACAATCTCGGATTTTCATGGTTCCAAATTATCTTATTTTGCCTGTATTTCCTTCCCGGAAAAACGTAGAACGGAGTGAGAGTAGTAGAGAATGCCAATCAGGTGATGCACAACACGGCACAACCATTAATTTCGAACAATCTCGGATTTTCATGGTTCCAAATCATCTCATTTTACCTGTATTTCCTTTCCGGAGAAACGTGAAACGAAATAAAAGTAGTAGAGAATGCTAATCAGGTGATGCACAACACGGCACAACCATTAATTTCGAACAATCTCGGATTTTCATGGTTCCAAATTATCTCATTTCACCTGTATTTCCTTTTTGGAAGAACGTAAAACGATGTGAAAGTGACAGAGAATGCTCTTCAGGTGATGCACAACACGGCACAACTATTAGTTTCGAACAATCTCGGATTTTCATGGTTCCAAATTATCTTATTTTGCCTGTATGTCCTTTCCGGAAAAACGTAGAACGAAAAAAAAGTAGTAGAGAATGCTAATCAGGTGATGCACAACACGGCACAACCATTAGTTTCGAACAATCTCGGATTTTCATGGTTCCAAATTATCTCATTTTACCTGTATTTTCTTCTCGGAAAAACGTAAAACAAATTGGAAGTGACAAAGAATGCTCTTCAGGTGATGCACAACACAGCACAACTATTAGTTTCGAACAATCTCGGATTTTCATGGTTCCAAATTATCTCATTTTACCTGTGTTTCCTTTCCGGAGAAACGTGGAACGAAGTGAAAGTAGTAGAGAATGCTAATCAGGTGATGCACAACACGGCACAACCATTAATTTCGAACAATCTCGGATTTTCATGGTTCCAAATTATCTCATTTCACCTGTATTTCCTTTTTGGAAGAACGTAAAACGATGTGAAAGTGACAGAGAATGCTCTTCAGGTGATGCACAACACGGCACAACTATTAATTTCGAACAATCTCGGATTTTCATGGTTCCAAATTTTCTCATTTTACCTGTATTTCCTCTTCAGAAGAACGTAGGACGAAGTAAAAGTAGTAGAGAATGCTAATCAGGTGATGCACAACACGGCACAACTATTAGTTTCGAACAATCTCGGATTTTCATGGTTCCAAATTATCTTATTTTGCCTGTATTTCCTTTCCGAAAAAACGTAGAACGAAAAAAAAGTAGTAGAGAATGCCAATCAGGTGATGCACAACACGGCACAACCATTAATTTCGAACAATCTCGGATTTTCATGGTTCCAAATTATCTCATTTTACCTGTATTTCCTTCTTGGAAAAACGTAAAACAAATTGGAAGTGACAGAGAATGCTCTTCAGGTGATGCACAACACCGCACAACTATTAGTTTCGAACAATCTCGGATTTTCATGGTTCCAAATTATCTCATTTTACCTGTATTTCCTTTCCGGAGAAACGTGAAACGAAGTGAAAGTAGTGGAGAATGCTAATCAGGTGATGCACAACACAGCACAACCATTAATTTCGAACAATCTCGGATTTTCATGGTTCCAAATTATCTCATTTCACCTGTATTTCCTTTTTGGAAGAACGTAAAACGATGTGAAAGTGACAGAGAATGCCCTTCAGGTGATGCACAACACGGCACAACTATTAGTTTCGAACAATCTCGGATTTTCATGGGTCCAAATTATTTCATGTCACCTGTATATCCTTTTTGGAAGAACGTAAAACGATGTGAAAGTAGTAGAGAATGCTAATCAGGTGATGCACAACACGGCACAACCATTAGTTTCGAACAATCTCGGATTTTCATGGTTCCAAATTATCTCATTACACCTGTATTTCCTTTTTGGAAGAACGTAAAACGATGTGAAAGTGACAGAGAATGCTCTTCAGGTGATGCACAACACCGCACAACTATTAATTTCGAACAATCTCGGATTTTCATGGTTCCAAATTATCTCATTTTACCTGTGTTTCCTTTCCGGAGAAACGTGAAACGAAGTAAAAGTAGTAGAGAATGCTAATCAGGTGATGCACAACACGGCACAACTATTAGTTTCGAACAATCTCGGATTTTCATGGTTCCAAATTATCTCATGTCACCTGTATTTCTTTTTTGGAAGAACGTAAAACGATGTGAAAGTGACAGAGAATGCTCTTCAGGTAATGCACAACACGGCACAACTATCAGTTTCGAACAATCTCGGATTTTCATGGTTTCAAATTATCTCATTTTACCTGTATTTCCTTTCCGGAGAAACGTGAAACGAAGTAAAAGTAGTAGAGAATGCTAATCAGGTGATGCACAACACGGCACAACCATTAATTTCGAACAATCTCGGATTTTCATGGTTCCAAATTATCTCATTTCACCTGTGTTTCCTTTCCGGAGAAACGTGAAACGAAGTCAAAGTAGTAGAGAATGCTAATCAGGTGATGCACAACACGGCACAACCATTAATTTCGAACAATCTCGGATTTTCATGGTTCCAAATTATCTCATGTCACCTGTATTTCCTTTTTGGAAGAACGTAAAACGATGTGAAAGTGACAGAGAATGCTCTTCAGGTAATGCACAACACGGCACAACTATCAGTTTCGAACAATCTCGGATTTTCATGGTTTCAAATTATCTCATTTTACCTGTATTTCCTTTCCGGAGAAACGTGAAACGAAGTAAAAGTAGTAGAGAATGCTAATCAGGTGATGCACAACACGGCACAACTATTAATTTCGAACAATCTCGGATTTTCATGGTTGCAAATTTTCTCATTTTACCTGTATTTCTTCTTCAGAAGAACGTAAGACGAAGTAAAAGTAGTAGAGAATGCTAATCAGGTGATGCACAACACGGCACAACTATTAGTTTCGAACAATCTCGGATTTTCATGGTTCCAAATTATCTTATTTTGCCTGTATTTCCTTTCCGGAAAAACGTAGAACGAAAAAAAAGTAGTAGAGAATGCTAATCAGGTGATGCACAACACGGCACAACCATTAGTTTTGAACAATCTCGGATTTTCATGGTTCCGAATTATCTCATTTTACCTGTATTTCCTTCTTGGAAAAACGTGAAACAAATTGGAAGTGACAGAGAATGCTCTTCAGGTTATGCACAACACAGCACAACTATTAGTTTCGAACAATCTCGGATTTTCATGGTTTCAAATTATCTCATTTCACCTGTATTTCCTTTCCGGAGCAACGTGAAACGAAGTAAAAGTAGTAGAGAATGCCAATCAGGTGATGCACAACACGGCACAACTATTAATTTCGAACAATCTCGGATTTTCATGGTTCCAAATTTTCTCATTTTAACCGTATTTCCTCTTCAGAAGAACGTAGAGCGAAGTAAAAGTAGTGGAGAATGCTAATCAGGTGATGCACAACACGGCACAACTATTAGTTTCGAACAATCTCGGATTTTCATGGTTCCGAATTATCTTATTTTGCCTGTATTTCCTTTCCGGAAGAACGTAGAACGAAGAAAAAGTAGTAGAGAATGCCAATCAGGTGATGCACAACACGGCACAACCATTAATTTCGAACAATCTCGGATTTTCATGGTTCCAAATTTTCTCATTTTACCTGTATTTCCTCTTCAGAAGGACGTAAGACGAAGTAAAAGTAGTAGAGAATGCTAATCAGGTGATGCACAACACGGCACAACCATTAGTTTCGAACAATCTCGGATTTTCATGGTTCCAAATTATCTCATTTCACCTGTATTTCCTTTTTGGAAGAATGTAAAACGATGTGAAAGTGACAGAGAATGCTTTTCAGGTGATGCACAACACGGCAAAACCATTAATTTCGAACAATCTCGGATTTTCATGGTTTCAAATTATCTCATTTTACCTGTATTTCCTTTCCGGAGAAACGTGAAACGAAGTAAAAGTAGTAGAGAATGCTAATCAGGTGATGCACAACACGGCACAACCATTAATTTCGAACAATCTCGGATTTTCATGGTTCCAAATTTTCTCATTTCACCTGTATTTCCTTTTTGAAAGAACGTAAAACGAAGTGAAAGTGACAGAGAATGCTTTTCAGGTGATGCACAACACGGCAAAACCATTAATTTCGAACAATCTCGGATTTTCATGGTTCCAAATTTTCTCATTTTACCTGTATTTCCTCTTCAGAAGGACGTAAGACGAAGTAAAAGTAGTAGAGAATGCTAATCGGGTGATGCACAACACGGCACAACCATTAGTTTCGATCAATCTCGGATCTTCATGGTTCCAAGTTATCTCATTTCACCTGTATTTCCTTCTTTGAAGGACGTAAAACGAAGTGAAAGTGACGGAGAATGCTCTTCAGGTGATGCACAACACGGCCCAACTATTAGTTTCGAACAATCTCGGATTTTCATGGTTCCAAATTATCTTATTTTGCCTGTATTTCCTTCCCGGAAAAACGTAGAACGGAGTGAGAGTAGTAGAGAATGCCAATCAGGTGATGCACAACACGGCACAACCATTAATTTCGAACAATCTCGGATTTTCATGGTTCCAAATTATCTCATTTTACCTGTATTTCCTTTCCGGAGAAACGTGAAACGAAATAAAAGTAGTAGAGAATGCTAATCAGGTGATGCACAACACGGCACAACCATTAATTTCGAACAATCTCGGATTTTCATGGTTCCAAATTATCTCATTTCACCTGTATTTCCTTTTTGGGAGAACGTCAAACGATGTGAAAGTGACAGAGAATGCTCTTCAGGTGATGCACAACACGGCACAACTATTAGTTTCGAACAATCTCGGATTTTCATGGTTCCAAATTATCTTATTTTGCCTGTATGTCCTTTCCGGAAAAACGTAGAACGAAATAAAAGTAGTAGAGAATGCTAATCAGGTGATGCACAACACGGCACAACCATTAGTTTCGAACAATCTCGGATTTTCATGGTTCCAAATTATCTCATTTTACCTGTATTTTCTTCTTGGAAAAACGTAAAACAAATTGGAAGTGACAAAGAATGCTCTTCAGGTAATGCAAAACACAGCACAACTATTAGTTTCGAACAATCTCGGATTTTCATGGTTCCAAATTATCTCATTTTACCTGTGTTTCCTTTCCGGAGAAACGTGGAACGAACTGAAAGTAGTAGAGAATGCTAATCAGGTGATGCACAACACGGCACAACCATTAATTTCGAACAATCTCGGATTTTCATGGTTCCAAATTATCTCATTTCACCTGTATTTTCTTTTTGGAAGAACGTAAAACGATGTGAAAGTGACAGAGAATGCTCTTCAGGTGATGCACAACACGGCACAACTATTAATTTCGAACAATCTCGGATTTTCATGGTTCCAAATTTTCTCATTTTACCTGTATTTCCTCTTCAGAAGAACGTAGGACGAAGTAAAAGTGGTAGAGAATGCTAATCAGGTGATGCACAACACGGCACAACTATTAGTTTCGAACAATCTCGGATTTTCATGGTTCCAAATTATCTTATTTTGCCTGTATTTCCTTTCCGGAAAAACGTAGAACGAAAAAAAAGTAGTAGAGAATGCCAATCAGGTGATGCACAACACGGCACAACCATTAATTTCGAACAATCTCGGATTTTCATGGTTCCAAATTATCTCATTTTACCTGTATTTCCTTCTTGGAAAAACGTAAAACAGATTGGAAGTGACAGAGAATGCTCTTCAGGTGATGCACAACACCGCACAACTATTAGTTTCGAACAATCTCGGATTTTCATGGTTCCAAATTATCTCATTTTACCTGTATTTCCTTTCCGGAGAAACGTGAAACGAAGTGAAAGTAGTGGAGAATGCTAATCAGGTGATGCACAACACAGCACAACCATTAATTTCGAACAATCTCGGATTTTCATGGTTCCAAATTATCTCATTTCACCTGTATTTCCTTTTTGGAAGAACGTAAAACGATGTGAAAGTGACAGAGAATGCCCTTCAGGTGATGCACAACACGGCACAACTATTAGTTTCGAACAATCTCGGATTTTCATGGTTCCAAATTATTTCATGTCACCTGTATTTCCTTTTTGGAAGAACGTAAAACGATGTGAAAGTGACAGAGAATGCTCTCCAGGTAATGCACAACACGGCACAACTATCAGTTTCGAACAATCTCGGATTTTCATGGTTTCAAATTAGCTCATTTCACCTGTATTTCCTCTTTGGAAGAACGTAAAACGAAGTGAAAGTGACGGAGAATGCTCTTCAGGTGATGCACAACACGACACAACCATTAATTTCGAACAATCTCGGATTTTCATGGTTACAAATTATCTCATTTTACCTGTATTTCCTTCTTGGAAAAACGTACAACAAATTGAAAGTGACGAAGAATGCTCTTCAGGTGATGCACAACACGGCACAACTATTAGTTTCGAACAATCTCGGATTTTCATGGTTCCAAATTATCTCATTTCACCTGTATTTCCTTTTTGGAAGAACGTAAAACGATGTGAAAGTGACAGAGAATGCTCTTCAGGTGATGCACAACACGGCACAACTATTAATTTCGAACAATCTCGGATTTTCATGGTTCCAAATTTTCTCATTTTACCTGTATTTCCTCTTCAGAAGAACGTAGGACGAAGTAAAAGTAGTGGAGAATGCTAATCAGGTGATGCACAACACGGCACAACTATTAGTTTCGAACAATCTCGGATTTTCATGGTTCTAAATTTTCTCATTTTACCTGTATTTCCTCTTCAGAAGGACGTAAGACGAAGTTAAAGTAGTAGAGAATGCTAATCAGGTGATGCACAACACGGCACAACCATTAGTTTCGAACAATCTCGGATTTTCATGGTTCCAAATTATTTTATTTTACCTGTATTTCCTTCTTGGAAAAACGTAAAACAAATTGGAAGTGACAGAGAATGCTCTTCAGGTGATGCACAACACGGCACAACTATTAGTTTCGAACAATCTCGGATTTTCATGGTTCCAAATTATCTCATTTTACCTGTGTTTCCTTTCCGGAGAAACGTGAAACGAAGTGAAAGTAGTAGAGAATGCTAATCAGGTGATGCACAACACGGCACAACCATTAATTTCGAACAATCTCGGATTTTCATGGTTCCAAATTTTCTCATTTCACCTGTATTTCCTTTTTGGAAGAACGTAAAACGAAGTGAAAGTGACAGAGAATGCTTTTCAAGTGATGCACAACACGGCAAAACCATTAATTTCGAACAATCTCGGATTTTCATGGTTCCAAATTTTCTCATTTTACCTGTATTTCCTCTTCAGAAGAACGTAGGACGAAGTTAAAGTAGTGGAGAATGCTAATCAGGTGATGCACAACACGGCACAACTATTAGTTTCGAACAATCTCGGATTTTCATGGTTCCGAATTATCTTATTTTGCCTGTATTTCCTTTCCGGAAGAACGTAGAACGAAAAAAAAGTAGTAGAGAATGCCAATCAGGTGATGCACAACACGGCACAACCATTAATTTCGAACAATCTCGGATGTTCATGGTTCCAAATTATCTCATTTCACCTGTATTTCCTTTTTGGAAGAACGTAAAACGATGTGAAAGTGACAGAGAATGCTCTTCAGGTGATGCACAACACGGCACAACTATTAATTTCGAACAATCTCGGATTTTCATGGTTCCAGATTTTCTCATTTTACCTGTATTTCCTCTTCAGAAGAACGTAAGACGAAGTAAAAGTAGTAGAAAATGCTAATCAGGTGATGCACAACACGGCACAACTATTAGTTTCGAACAATCTCGGATTTTCATGGTTCCAAATTATCTTATTTTGCCTGTATTTCGTCTTCAGAAGAACGTAAGACGATGTAAAAGTGACAGAGAATGCTCTTCAGGTAATGCACAACACGGCACAACTATTGGTTTCGAACAATCTCGGATTTTCATGGTTTCAAATTATCTCATTTTACCTGTATTTCCTTTCCGGAGAAACGTGAAACGAAGTAAAAGTAGTAGAGAATGCTAATCAGGTGATGCACAACACGACACAACCATTAGTTTCGAACAATCTCGGATTTTCATGGTTCCAAATTATCTCATTTCACCTGTATTTCCTTCTTGGAAAAACGTAAAACAAATTGGAAGTGACAGAGAATGCTCTTCAGGTGATGCACAACACGGCACAACTATTAGTTTCGAACAATCTCGGATTTTCATGGTTCCAAATTATCTCATTTTACCTGTATTTCCTTTCCGGAGAAACGTGAAACGAAGTAAAAGTAGTAGAGAATGCTAATCAGGTGATGCACAACACGACACAACCATTAGTTTCGAACAATATCGGATTTTCATGGTTCCGAATTATCTTATTTTGCCTGTATTTCCTTTCCGGAGAAACGTGAAACGAAGTAAAAGTAGTAGAGAATGCTAATCAGGTGATGCACAACACGGCACAACCATTAATTTCGAACAATCTCGGATTTTCATGGTTCCAAATTTCCTCATTTTACCTGTATTTCCTCTTCAGAAGGACGTAAGACGAAGTAAAAGTAGTAGAGAATGCTAATCAGGTGATGCACAACACGGCACAACCATGAGTTTCGAACAATCTCGGATTTTCATGGTTCCAAATTATCTCATTTCACCTGTATTTCCTTTTTGGAAGAATGTAAAACGATGTGAAAGTGACAGAGAATGCTTTTCAGGTGATGCACAACACGGCAAAACCATTAATTTCGAACAATCTCGGATTTTCATGGTTTCAAATTATCTCATTTTACCTGTATTTCCTTTCCGGAGAAACGTGAAACGAAGTAAAAGTAGTAGAGAATGCTAATCAGGTGATGCACAACACGGCACAACCATTAATTTCGAACAATCTCGGATTTTCATGGTTCCAAATTTTCTCATTTCACCTGTATTTCCTTTTTGGAAGAACGTAAAACGAAGTGAAAGTGACAGAGAATGCTTTTCAAGTGATGCACAACACGGCAAAACCATTAATTTCGAACAATCTCGGATTTTCATGGTTCCAAATTTTCTCATTTTACCTGTATTTCCTCTTCAGAAGAACGTAGGACGAAGTTAAAGTAGTGGAGAATGCTAATCAGGTGATGCACAACACGGCACAACTATTAGTTTCGAACAATCTCGGATTTTCATGGTTCCGAATTATCTTATTTTGCCTGTATTTCCTTTCCGGAAGAACGTAGAACGAAAAAAAAGTAGTAGAGAATGCCAATCAGGTGATGCACAACACGGCACAACCATTAATTTCGAACAATCTCGGATTTTCATGGTTCCAAATTTTCTCATTTTACCTGTATTTCCTCTTCAGAAGGACGTAAGACGAAGTGAAAGTAGTAGAGAATGCTAATCAGGTGATGCACAACACGGCACAACCATTAGTTTCGAACAATCTCGGATTTTCATGGTTCCAAATTATCTTATTTTGCCTGTATTTCCTTCCCGGAAAAACGTAGAACGGAGTGAGAGTAGTAGAGAATGCCAATCAGGTGATGCACAACACGGCACAACCAATAATTTCGAACAATCTCGGATTTTCATGGTTCCAAATCATCTCATTTTACCTGTATTTCCTTTCCGGAGAAACGTGAAACGAAATAAAAGTAGTAGAGAATGCTAATCAGGTGATGCACAACACGACACAACCATTAGTTTCGAACAATCTCGGATTTTCATGGATCCAAATTATCTCATTTCACCTGTATTTCCTTTTTGGAAGAACGTAAAACGATGTGAAAGTGACAGAGAATGCTCTTCAGGTGATGCACAACACGGCACAACTATTAATTTCGAACAATCTCGGATTTTCATGGTTGCAAATTTTCTCATTTCACCTGTATTTGTTCTTCAGAAGAACGTAAGACGAAGTAAAAGTAGTGGAGAATGCTAATCAGGTGATGCACAACACGGCACAACTATTAGTTTCGAACAATCTCGGATTTTCATGGTTCCAAATTATCTTATTTTGCCTGTATGTCCTTTCCGGAAAAACGTAGAACGAAAAAAAAGTAGTAGAGAATGCTAATCAGGTGATGCACAACACGGCACAACCATTAGTTTCGAACAATCTCGGATTTTCATGGTTCCAAATTATCTCATTTTACCTGTATTTCCTTCTTGGAAAAACGTACAACAAATTGGAAGTGACAAAGAATGCTCTTCAGGTGATGCACAACACGGCACAACTATTAGTTTCGAACAATCTCGGATTTTCATGGTTCCAAATTATCTCATGTCACCTGTATTTCCTTTTTGGAAGAACGTAAAACGATGTGAAAGTGACAGAGAATGCTCTTCAGGTAATGCACAACACGGCACAACTATTGGTTTCGAACAATCTCGGATTTTCATGGTTCCAAATTTTCTCATTTTACCTGTATTTCCTCTTCAGAAGAACGTAGGACGAAGTAAAAGTAGTAGAGAATGCTAATCAGGTGATGCACAACACGGCACAACTATTAGTTTCGAACAATCTCGGATTTTCATGGTTCCAAATTATCTTATTTTGCCTGTATTTCCTTTCCGGAAAAACGTAGAACGAAAAAAAAGTAGTAGAGAATGCTAATCAGGTGATGCACAACACGACACAACCATTAGTTTCGAACAATCTCGGATTTTCATGGTTCCAAATTATCTCATTTTACCTGTATTTCCTTCTTGGAAAAACGTAAAACAAATCGGAAGTGACAGAGAATGCTCTTCAGGTGATGCACAACACCGCACAACTATTAGTTTCGAACAATCTCGGATTTTCATGGTTCTAAATCATCTCATTTTACCTGTATTTCCTTTCCGGAGAAACGTGAAACAAAGTCAAAAAAGTAGAGAATGCTGATCAGGTGATGCACAACACGGCACAACCATTAATTTCGGACAATCTCGGATTCTCATGGTTCTAAATTATCTCATTTCACCTGTATTTCCTTTTTTGAAGAACGTAAAACGAAGGGAAAGTGACGGAGAATGCTCTTCAGGTGATGCACAACACGGCACGACTATTAGTTTCGAACAATCTCGGATTTTCATGGTTATAAATTATCTCATTTCACCTGTATTTCCTTTTTGGAAGAACGTAAAACGATGTGAAAGTGACAGAGAATGCTCTTCAGGTGATGCACAACACGGCACAACTATTAATTTCGAACAATCTCGGATTTTCATGGTTCCAAATTTTCTCATTTTACCTGTATTTCCTCTTCAGAAGAACGTAAGACGAAGTAAAAGTAGTAGAAAATGCTAATCAGGTGATGCACAACACGGCACAACTATTAGTTTCGAACAATCTCGGATTTTCATGGTTCCAAATTATCTTATTTTGCCTGTATTTCGTCTTCAGAAGAACTTAAGACGATGTGAAAGTGACAGAGAATGCTCTTCAGGTGATGCACAACACGGCACAACTATTAGTTTCGAACAATCTCGGATTTTCATGGTTCCGAATTATCTTATTTTACCTGTATTTCCTTCCCGGAGAAACGTGAAACGAAGTAAAAGTAGTAGAGAATGCTAATCAGGTGATGCACAACACGACACAACCATTAGTTTCGAACAATCTCGGATTTTCATGGTTCCAAATTATCTCATTTTACCTGTATTTCCTTCTTGGAAAAACGTAAAACAAATTGGAAGTGACAGAGAATGCTCTTCAGGTGATGCACAACACGGCACAACTATTAGTTTCGAACAATCTCGGATTTTCATGGTTCCAAATTATCTCATTTTACCTGTATTCCCTTTCCGGAGAAACGTGAAACGAAGTAAAAGTAGTAGAGAATGCTAATCAGGTGATGCACAACACGACACAACCATTAGTTTCGAACAATCTCGGATGCTCATGGTTCCAAATTATCTCATTTCACCTGTATTTCCTTTTTGGAAGAACGTAAAACGATGTGAAAGTGACAGAGAATGCTCTTCAGGTGATGCACAACACGGCACAACTATTAATTTCGAACAATCTCGGATTTTCATGGTTGCAAATTTTCTCATTTCACCTGTATTTGTTCTTCAGAAGAACGTAAGACGAAGTAAAAGTAGTGGAGAATGCTAATCAGGTGATGCACAACACGGCACAACTATTAGTTTCGAACAATCTCGGATTTTCATGGTTCCAAATTATCTTATTTTGCCTGTATGTCCTTTCCGGAAAAACGTAGAACGAAAAAAAAGTAGTAGAGAATGCTAATCAGGTGATGCACAACACGGCACAACCATTAGTTTCGAACAATCTCGGATTTTCATGGTTCCAAATTATCTCATTTTACCTGTATTTCCTCCTTGGAAAAACGTACAACAAATTGGAAGTGACAAAGAATGCTCTTCAGGTGATGCACAACACGGCACAACTATTAGTTTCGAACAATCTCGGATTTTCATGGTTCCAAATTATCTCATGTCACCTGTATTTCCTTTTTGGAAGAACGTAAAACGATGTGAAAGTGACAGAGAATGCTCTTTAGGTAATGCACAACACGGCACAACTATTGGTTTCGAACAATCTCGGATTTTCATGGTTCCAAATTTTCTCATTTTACCTGTATTTCCTCTTCAGAAGAACGTAGGACGAAGTAAAAGTAGTAGAGAATGCTAATCAGGTGATGCACAACACGGCACAACTATTAGTTTCGAACAATCTCGGATTTTCATGGTTCCAAATTATCTTATTTTGCCTGTATTTCCTTTCCGGAAAAACGTAGAACGAAAAAAAAGTAGTAGAGAATGCCAATCAGGTGATGCACAACACGGCACAACCATTAATTTCGAACAATCTCGGATTTTTATGGTTCCAAATTATCTCATTTTACCTGTATTTCCTTCTTGGAAAAACGTAAAACAAATCGGAAGTGACAGAGAATGCTCTTCAGGTGATGCACAACACCGCACAACTATTAGTTTCGAACAATCTCGGATTTTCATGGTTCTAAATCATCTCATTTTACCTGTATTTCCTTTCCGGAGAAACGTGAAACAAAGTCAAAAAAGTAGAGAATGCTAATCAGGTGATGCACAACACGGCACAACCATTAATTTCGGACAATCTCGGATTCTCATGGTTCTAAATTATCTCATTTCACCTGTATTTCCTTTTTTGAAGAACGTAAAACGAAGGGAAAGTGACGGAGAATGCTCTTCAGGTGATGCACAACACGGCACGACTATTAGTTTCGAACAATCTCGGATTTTCATGGTTATAAATTATCTCATTTCACCTGTATTTCCTTTTTGGAAGAACGTAAAACGATGTGAAAGTGACAGAGAATGCTCTTCAGGTGATGCACAACACGGCACAACTATTAATTTCGAACAATCTCGGATTTTCATGGTTCCAAATTTTCTCATTTTACCTGTATTTCCTCTTCAGAAGAACGTAGGACGAAGTAAAAGTAGTGGAGAATGCTAATCAGGTGATGCACAACACGGCACAACTATTAGTTTCGAACAATCTCGGATTTTCATGGTTCCGAATTATCTTATTTTGCCTGTATTTCCTTTCCGGAAGAACGTAGAACGAAAAAAAAGTAGTAGAGAATGCCAATCAGGTGATGCACAACACGGCACAACCATTAATTTCGAACAATCTCGGATTTTCATGGTTTTAAATTTCCTCATTTTACCTGTATTTCCTCTTCAGAAGGACGTAAGACGAAGTAAAAGTAGTAGAGAATGCTAATCAGGTGATGCACAACACGGCACAACCATTAGTTTCGAACAATCTCGGATTTTCATGGTTCCAAATTATCTCATTTTACCTGTATTTCCTTCTTGGAAAAACGTAAAACAAATTATAAGTGACAGAGAATGCTCTTCAGGTGATGCACAACACGGCACAACTATTAGTTTCGAACAATCTCGGATTTTCATGGTTCCAAATTATCTCATTTTACCTGTGTTTCCTTTCCGGAGGAACGTGGAACGAAGTGAAAGTAGTAGAGAATGCTAATCAGGTGATGCACAACACGGCACAACCATTAATTTCGAACAATCTCGGATGTTCATGGTTATAAATTATCTCATTTCACCTGTATTTCCTTTTTGGAAGAACGTAAAACGATGTGAAAGTGACAGAGAATGCTCTTCAGGTGATGCACAACACGGCACAACTATTAATTTCGAACAATCTCAGATTTTCATGGTTCCAAATTTTCTCATTTTACCTGTATTTCCTCTTCAGAAGAACGTAAGACGAAGTAAAAGTAGTAGAAAATGCTAATCAGGTGATGCACAACACGGCACAACTATTAGTTTCGAACAATCTCGGATTTTCATGGTTCCAAATTATCTTATTTTGCCTGTATTTCGTCTTCAGAAGAACGTAAGACGATGTGAAAGTGACAGAGAATGCTCTTCAGGTGATGCACAACACGGCACAACTATTAGTTTCGAACAATCTCGGATTTTCATGGTTCCGAATTATCTTATTTTACCTGTATTTCCTTTCCGGAGAAACGTGAAACGAAGTAAAAGTAGTAGAGAATGCTAATCAGGTGATGCACAACACGACACAACCATTAGTTTCGAACAATCTCGGATTTTCATGGTTCCAAATTATCTCATTTTACCTGTATTTCCTTCTTGGAAAAACGTAAAACAAATTGGAAGTGACAGAGAATGCTCTTCAGGTGATGCACAACACGGCACAACTATTAGTTTCGAACAATCTCGGATTTTCATGGTTCCAAATTATCTCATTTTACCTGTATTCCCTTTCCGGAGAAACGTGAAACGAAGTAAAAGTAGTAGAGAATGCTAATCAGGTGATGCACAACACGACACAACCATTAGTTTCGAACAATCTCGGATTTTCATGGATCCAAATTATCTCATTTCACCTGTATTTCCTTTTTGGAAGAACGTAAAACGATGTGAAAGTGACAGAGAATGCTCTTCAGGTGATGCACAACACGGCACAACTATCAATTTCGAACAATCTCGGATTTTCATGGTTGCAAATTTTCTCATTTCACCTGTATTTGTTCTTCAGAAGAACGTAAGACGAAGTAAAAGTAGTGGAGAATGCTAATCAGGTGATGCACAACACGGCACAACTATTAGTTTCGAACAATCTCGGATTTTCATGGTTCCAAATTATCTTATTTTGCCTGTATGTCCTTTCCGGAAAAACGTAGAACGAAAAAAAAGTAGTAGAGAATGCTAATCAGGTGATGCACAACACGGCACAACCATTAGTTTCGAACAATCTCGGATTTTCATGGTTCCAAATTATCTCATTTTACCTGTATTTCCTTCTTGGAAAAACGTACAACAAATTGGAAGTGACAAAGAATGCTCTTCAGGTGATGCACAACACGGCACAACTATTAGTTTCGAACAATCTCGGATTTTCATGGTTCCAAATTATCTCATGTCACCTGTATTTCCTTTTTGGAAGAACGTAAAACGATGTGAAAGTGACAGAGAATGCTCTTCAGGTAATGCACAACACGGCACAACTATTGGTTTCGAACAATCTCGGATTTTCATGGTTCCAAATTTTCTCATTTTACCTGTATTTCCTCTTCAGAAGAACGTAAGACGAAGTAAAAGTAGTAGAGAATGCTAATCAGGTGATGCACAACACGGCACAACTATTAGTTTCGAACAATCTCGGATTTTCATGGTTCCAAATTATCTTATTTTGCCTGTATTTCCTTTCCGGAAAAACGTAGAACGAAAAAAAAGTAGTAGAGAATGCTAATCAGGTGATGCACAACACGACACAACCATTAGTTTCGAACAATCTCGGATTTTCATGGTTCCAAATTATCTCATTTTACCTGTATTTCCTTTTTTGAAGAACGTAAAACGAAGGGAAAGTGACGGAGAATGCTCTTCAGGTGATGCACAACACGGCACGACTATTAGTTTCGAACAATCTCGGATTTTCATGGTTATAAATTATCTCATTTCACCTGTATTTCCTTTTTGGAAGAACGTAAAACGATGTGAAAGTGACAGAGAATGCTCTTCAGGTGATGCACAACACGGCACAACTATCAATTTCGAACAATCTCGGATTTTCATGGTTGCAAATTTTCTCATTTCACCTGTATTTGTTCTTCAGAAGAACGTAAGACGAAGTAAAAGTAGTGGAGAATGCTAATCAGGTGATGCACAACACGGCACAACTATTAGTTTCGAACAATCTCGGATTTTCATGGTTCCAAATTATCTTATTTTGCCTGTATGTCCTTTCCGGAAAAACGTAGAACGAAAAAAAAGTAGTAGAGAATGCTAATCAGGTGATGCACAACACGGCACAACCATTAGTTTCGAACAATCTCGGATTTTCATGGTTCCAAATTATCTCATTTTACCTGTATTTCCTTCTTGGAAAAACGTACAACAAATTGGAAGTGACAAAGAATGCTCTTCAGGTGATGCACAACACGGCACAACTATTAGTTTCGAACAATCTCGGATTTTCATGGTTCCAAATTATCTCATGTCACCTGTATTTCCTTTTTGGAAGAACGTAAAACGATGTGAAAGTGACAGAGAATGCTCTTCAGGTAATGCACAACACGGCACAACTATTGGTTTCGAACAATCTCGGATTTTCATGGTTCCAAATTTTCTCATTTTACCTGTATTTCCTCTTCAGAAGAACGTAAGACGAAGTAAAAGTAGTGGAGAATGCTAATCAGGTGATGCACAACACGGCACAACTATTAGTTTCGAACAATCTCGGATTTTCATGGTTCCAAATTATCTTATTTTGCCTGTATTTCCTTTCCGGAAAAACGTAGAACGAAAAAAAAGTAGTAGAGAATGCTAATCAGGTGATGCACAACACGACACAACCATTAGTTTCGAACAATCTCGGATTTTCATGGTTCCAAATTATCTCATTTTACCTGTATTTCCTTTTTTGAAGAACGTAAAACGAAGGGAAAGTGACGGAGAATGCTCTTCAGGTGATGCACAACACGGCACGACTATTAGTTTCGAACAATCTCGGATTTTCATGGTTATAAATTATCTCATTTCACCTGTATTTCCTTTTTGGAAGAACGTAAAACGATGTGAAAGTGACAGAGAATGCTCTTCAGGTGATGCACAACACGGCACAACTATTAATTTCGAACAATCTCGGATTTTCATGGTTCCAAATTTTCTCATTTTACCTGTATTTCCTCTTCAGAAGAACGTAAGACGAAGTAAAAGTAGTAGAAAATGCTAATCAGGTGATGCACAACACGGCACAACTATTAGTTTCGAACAATCTCGGATTTTCATGGTTCCAAATTATCTTATTTTGCCTGTATTTCGTCTTCAGAAGAACGTAAGACGATGTGAAAGTGACAGAGAATGCTCTTCAGGTGATGCACAACACGGCACAACTATTAGTTTCGAACAATCTCGGATTTTCATGGTTCCGAATTATCTTATTTTACCTGTATTTCCTTTCCGGAGAAACGTGAAACGAAGTAAAAGTAGTAGAGAATGCTAATCAGGTGATGCACAACACGACACAACCATTAGTTTCGAACAATCTCGGATTTTCATGGTTCCAAATTATCTCATTTTACCTGTATTTCCTTCTTGGAAAAACGTAAAACAAATTGGAAGTGACAGAGAATGCTCTTCAGGTGATGCACAACACGGCACAACTATTAGTTTCGAACAATCTCGGATTTTCATGGTTCCAAATTATCTCATTTTACCTGTATTCCCTTTCCGGAGAAACGTGAAACGAAGTAAAAGTAGTAGAGAATGCTAATCAGGTGATGCACAACACGACACAACCATTAGTTTCGAACAATCTCGGATTTTCATGGTTCCAAATTATCTCATTTCACCTGTATTTCCTTTTTGGAAGAACGTAAAACGATGTGAAAGTGACAGAGAATGCTCTTCAGGTGATGCACAACACGGCACAACTATTAATTTCGAACAATCTCGGATTTTCATGGTTGCAAATTTTCTCATTTCACCTGTATTTGTTCTTCAGAAGAACGTGAGACGAAGTAAAAGTAGTGGAGAATGCTAATCAGGTGATGCACAACACGGCACAACTATTAGTTTCGAACAATCTCGGATTTTCATGGTTCCAAATTATCTTATTTTGCCTGTATGTCCTTTCCGGAAAAACGTAGAACGAAAAAAAAGTAGTAGAGAATGCTAATCAGGTGATGCACAACACGGCACAACCATTAGTTTCGAACAATCTCGGATTTTCATGGTTCCAAATTATCTCATTTTACCTGTATTTCCTTCTTGGAAAAACGTACAACAAATTGGAAGTGACAAAGAATGCTCTTCAGGTGATGCACAACACGGCACAACTATTAGTTTCGAACAATCTCGGATTTTCATGGTTCCAAATTATCTCATGTCACCTGTATTTCCTTCTTGGAAGAACGTAAAACGATGTGAAAGTGACAGAGAATGCTCTTCAGGTGATGCACAACACGGCACAACTATTAATTTCGAACAATCTCGGATTTTCATGGTTCCAAATTTTCTCATTTTACCTGTATTTCCTCTTCAGAAGAACGTAAGACGAAGTAAAAGTAGTAGAAAATGCTAATCAGGTGATGCACAACACGGCACAACTATTAGTTTCGAACAATCTCGGATTTTCATGGTTCCGAATTATCTTATTTTGCCTGTATTTCCTTTCCGGAAGAACGTAGAACGAAAAAAAAGTAGTAGAGAATGCCAATCAGGTGATGCACAACACGACACAACCATTAGTTTCGAACAATCTCGGATTTTCATGGTTCCAAATTATCTCATTTTACCTGTATTTCCTTCTTGGAAAAACGTAAAACAAATTGGAAGTGACAGAGAATGCTCTTCAGGTGATGCACAACACGGCACAACTATTAGTTTCGAACAATCTCGGATTTTCATGGTTCCAAATTATCTCATTTTACCTGTATTCCCTTTCCGGAGAAACGTGAAACGAAGTAAAAGTAGTAGAGAATGCTAATCAGGTGATGCACAACACGACACAACCATTAGTTTCGAACAATCTCGGATTTTCATGGTTCCAAATTATCTCATTTCACCTGTATTTCCTTTTTGGAAGAACGTAAAACGATGTGAAAGTGACAGAGAATGCTCTTCAGGTGATGCACAACACGGCACAACTATTAATTTCGAACAATCTCGGATTTTCATGGTTGCAAATTTTCTCATTTCACCTGTATTTGTTCTTCAGAAGAACGTAAGACGAAGTGAAAGTAGTAGAGAATGCTAATCAGGTGATGCACAACACGGCACAACCATTAATTTCGAACAATCTCGGATTTTTATGGTTCCAAATTATCTCATTTTACCTGTATTTCCTTCTTGGAAAAACGTAAAACAAATCGGAAGTGACAGAGAATGCTCTTCAGGTGATGCACAACACCGCACAACTATTAGTTTCGAACAATCTCGGATTTTCATGGTTCTAAATCATCTCATTTTACCTGTATTTCCTTTCCGGAGAAACGTGAAACAAAGTCAAAAAAGTAGAGAATGCTAATCAGGTGATGCACAACACGGCACAACCATTAATTTCGGACAATCTCGGATTCTCATGGTTCTAAATTATCTCATTTCACCTGTATTTCCTTTTTCGAAGAACGTAAAACGAAGGGAAAGTGACGGAGAATGCTCTTCAGGTGATGCACAACACGGCACGACTATTAGTTTCGAACAATCTCGGATTTTCATGGTTATAAATTATCTCATTTCACCTGTATTTCCTTTTTGGAAGAACGTAAAACGATGTGAAAGTGACAGAGAATGCTCTTCAGGTGATGCACAACACGGCACAACTATTAATTTCGAACAATCTCGGATTTTCATGGTTCCAAATTTTCTCATTTAACCTGTATTTCCTCTTCAGAAGAACGTAAGACGAAGTAAAAGTAGTAGAAAATGCTAATCAGGTGATGCACAACACGGCACAACTATTAGTTTCGAACAATCTCGGATTTTCATGGTTCCAAATTTTCTCATTTAACCTGTATTTCCTCTTCAGAAGAACGTAAGACGAAGTAAAAGTAGTAGAAAATGCTAATCAGGTGATGCACAACACGACACAACCATTAGTTTCGAACAATCTCGGATTTTCATGGTTCCAAATTATCTCATTTCACCTGTATTTCCTTTTTGGAAGAACGTAAAACGATGTGAAAGTGACAGAGAATGCTCTTCAGGTGATGCACAACACGGCACAACTATTAGTTTCGAACAATCTCGGATTTTCATGGTTCCGAATTATCTTATTTTACCTGTATTTCCTTTCCGGAGAAACGTGAAACGAAGTAAAAGTAGTAGAGAATGCTAATCAGGTGATGCACAACACGACACAACCATTAGTTTCGAACAATCTCGGATTTTCATGGTTCCAAATTATCTCATTTTACCTGTATTTCCTTCTTGGAAAAACGTAAAACAAATTGGAAGTGACAGAGAATGCTCTTCAGGTGATGCACAACACGGCACAACTATTAGTTTCGAACAATCTCGGATTTTCATGGTTCCAAATTATCTCATTTTACCTGTATTCCCTTTCCGGAGAAACGTGAAACAAAGTAAAAGTAGTAGAGAATGCTAATCAGGTGATGCACAACACGACACAACCATTAGTTTCGAACAATCTCGGATTTTCATGGTTCCAAATTATCTCATTTCACCTGTATTTCCTTTTTGGAAGAACGTAAAACGATGTGAAAGTGACAGAGAATGCTCTTCAGGTGATGCACAACACGGCACAACTATTAATTTCGAACAATCTCGGATTTTCATGGTTGCAAATTTTCTCATTTCACCTGTATTTGTTCTTCAGAAGAACGTAAGACGAAGTAAAAGTAGTGGAGAATGCTAATCAGGTGATGCACAACACGGCACAACTATTAGTTTCGAACAATCTCGGATTTTCATGGTTCCAAATTATCTTATTTTGCCTGTATGTCCTTTCCGGAAAAACGTAGAACGAAAAAAAAGTAGTAGAGAATGCTAATCAGGTGATGCACAACACGGCACAACCATTAGTTTCGAACAATCTCGGATTTTCATGGTTCCAAATTATCTCATTTTACCTGTATTTCCTTCTTGGAAAAACGTACAACAAATTGGAAGTGACAAAGAATGCTCTTCAGGTGATGCACAACACGGCACAACTATTAGTTTCGAACAATCTCGGATTTTCATGGTTCTAAATTATCTCATTTCACCTGTATTTCCTTTTTTGAAGAACGTAAAACGAAGTGAAAGTGACGGAGAATGCTCTTCAGGTGATGCACAACACGGCACGACTATTAGTTTCGAACAATCTCGGATTTTCATGGCTCCAAATTATCTCATTTTACCTGTATTTCCTTCTTGGAAAAACGTAAAACAAATTGGAAGTGACAGAGAATGCTCTTCAGCCGATGCACAACACCGCACAACTATTAGTTTCGAACAATCTCGGATTTTCATGGTTCCAAATTATCTCATTTTACCTGTATTTCCTTTCCGGAGAAACGTGAAACGAAGTGAAAGTAGTGGAGAATGCTAATCAGGTGATGCACAACACAGCACAACCATTAATTTCGAACAATCTCGGATTTTCATGGTTCCAAATTATCTCATTTCACCTGTATTTCCTTTTTGGAAGAACGTAAAACGATGTGAAAGTGACAGAGAATGCCCTTCAGGTGATGCACAACACGGCACAACTATTAGTTTCGAACAATCTCGGATTTTCATGGTTCCAAATTATCTCATGTCACCTGTATTTCCTTTTTGGAAGAACGTAAAACGATGTGAAAGTGACAGAGAATGCTCTTCAGGTAATGCACAACACGGCACAACTATCAGTTTCAAACAATCTCGGATTTTCATGGTTTCAAATTATCTCATTTCACCTGTATTTCCTTTTTGGGAGAACGTAAAACGAAGTGAAAGTGACGGAGAATGCTCTTCAGGTGATGCACAACACGGCACAACCATTAATTTCGAACAATCTCGGATTTTCATGGTTACAAATTATCTCATTTTACCTGTATTTCCTTCTTGGAAAAACGTACAACAAATTGGAAGTGACAAAGAATGCTCTTCAGGTGATGCACAACACGGCACAACTATTAGTTTCGAACAATCTCGGATTTTCATGGTTCCAAATTATCTCATGTCACCTGTATTTCCTTTTTGGAAGAACGTAAAACGATGTGAAAGTGACAGAGAATGCTCTCCAGGTAATGCACAACACGGCACAACTATCAGTTTCGAACAATCTCGGATTTTCATGGTTTCAAATTATCTCATTTTACCTGTATTTCCTTTCCGGAGAAACGTGAAACGAAGTAAAAGTAGTAGAGAATGCTAATCAGGTGATGCACAACACGGCACAACCATTAATTTCGAACAATCTCGGATTTTCATGGTTCCAAATTATCTCATTTCACCTGTGTTTCCTTTCCGGAGAAACGTGAAACGAAGTCAAAGTAGTAGAGAATGCTAATCAGGTGATGCACAACACGGCACAACCATTAATTTCGAACAATCTCGGATTTTCATGGTTCCAAATTTTCTCATTTCACCTGTGTTTCCTTTCCGGAGAAACGTGAAACGAAGTCAAAGTAGTAGAGAATGCTAATCAGGTGATGCACAACACGGCACAACCATTAGTTTCGAACAATCTCGGATTTTCATGGTTCCAAATTATCTCATTTCACCTGTATTTCCTTTTTGGAAGAACGTAAAACGATGTGAAAGTGACAGAGAATGCTCTTCAGGTGATGCACAACACGGCACAACTATTAATTTCGAACAATCTCGGATTTTCATGGTTGCAAATTTTCTCATTTCACCTGTATTTGTTCTTCAGAAGAACGTAAGACGAAGTAAAAGTAGTGGAGAATGCTAATCAGGTGATGCACAACACGGCACAACTATTAGTTTCGAACAATCTCGGATTTTCATGGTTCCAAATTATCTTATTTTGCCTGTATGTCCTTTCCGGAAAAACGTAGAACGAAAAAAAAGTAGTAGAGAATGCTAATCAGGTGATGCACAACACGGCACAACCATTAGTTTCGAACAATCTCGGATTTTCATGGTTCCAAATTATCTCATTTCACCTGTATTTCCTTCTTCGAAAAACGTACAACAAATTGGAAGTGACAAAGAATGCTCTTCAGGTGATGCACAACACGGCACAACTATTAGTTTCGAACAATCTCGGATTTTCATGGTTCTAAATTATCTCATTTCACCTGTATTTCCTTTTTTGAAGAACGTAAAACGAAGTGAAAGTGACGGAGAATGCTCTTCAGGTGATGCACAACACGGCACGACTATTAGTTTCGAACAATCTCGGATTTTCATGGCTCCAAATTATCTCATTTTACCTGTATTTCCTTCTTGGAAAAACGTAAAACAAATTGGAAGTGACAGAGAATGCTCTTCAGCCGATGCACAACACCGCACAACTATTAGTTTCGAACAATCTCGGATTTTCATGGTTCCAAATTATCTCATTTTACCTGTATTTCCTTTCCGGAGAAACGTGAAACGAAGTGAAAGTAGTGGAGAATGCTAATCAGGTGATGCACAACACAGCACAACCATTAATTTCGAACAATCTCGGATTTTCATGGTTCCAAATTATCTCATTTCACCTGTATTTCCTTTTTGGAAGAACGTAAAACGATGTGAAAGTGACAGAGAATGCCCTTCAGGTGATGCACAACACGGCACAACTATTAGTTTCGAACAATCTCGGATTTTCATGGTTCCAAATTATCTCATGTCACCTGTATTTCCTTTTTGGAAGAACGTAAAACGATGTGAAAGTGACAGAGAATGCTCTTCAGGTAATGCACAACACGGCACAACTATCAGTTTCAAACAATCTCGGATTTTCATGGTTTCAAATTATCTCATTTCACCTGTATTTCCTTTTTGGAAGAACGTAAAACGAAGTGAAAGTGACGGAGAATGCTCTTCAGGTGATGCACAACACGGCACAACCATTAATTTCGAACAATCTCGGATTTTCATGGTTACAAATTATCTCATTTTACCTGTATTTCCTTCTTGGAAAAACGTACAACAAATTGGAAGTGACAAAGAATGCTCTTCAGGTGATGCACAACACGGCACAACTATTAGTTTCGAACAATCTCGGATTTTCATGGTTCCAAATTATCTCATGTCACCTGTATTTCCTTTTTGGAAGAACGTAAAACGATGTGAAAGTGACAGAGAATGCTCTCCAGGTAATGCACAACACGGCACAACTATCAGTTCCGAACAATCTCGGATTTTCATGGTTTCAAATTATCTCATTTTACCTGTATTTCCTTTCCGGAGAAACGTGAAACGAAGTAAAAGTAGTAGAGAATGCTAATCAGGTGATGCACAACACGGCACAACCATTAATTTCGAACAATCTCGGATTTTCATGGTTCCAAATTATCTCATTTCACCTGTGTTTCCTTTCCGGAGAAACGTGAAACGAAGTCAAAGTAGTAGAGAATGCTAATCAGGTGATGCACAACACGGCACAACCATTAATTTCGAACAATCTCGGATGTTCATGGTTATAAATTATCTCATTTCACCTGTATTTCCTTTTTGGAAGAACGTAAAACGATGTGAAAGTGACAGAGAATGCTCTTCAGGTGATGCACAACACGGCACAACTATTAATTTCGAACAATCTCAGATTTTCATGGTTCCAAATTTTCTCATTTTACCTGTATTTCCTCTTCAGAAGAACGTAAGACGAAGTAAAAGTAGTAGAAAATGCTAATCAGGTGATGCACAACACGGCACAACTATTAGTTTCGAACAATCTCGGATTTTCATGGTTCCAAATTATCTTATTTTGCCTGTATTTCGTCTTCAGAAGAACGTAAGACGATGTGAAAGTGACAGAGAATGCTCTTCAGGTGATGCACAACACGGCACAACTATTAGTTTCGAACAATCTCGGATTTTCATGGTTCCGAATTATCTTATTTTACCTGTATTTCCTTTCCGGAGAAACGTGAAACGAAGTAAAAGTAGTAGAGAATGCTAATCAGGTGATGCACAACACGACACAACCATTAGTTTCGAACAATCTCGGATTTTCATGGTTCCAAATTATCTCATTTTACCTGTATTTCCTTCTTGGAAAAACGTAAAACAAATTGGAAGTGACAGAGAATGCTCTTCAGGTGATGCACAACACGGCACAACTATTAGTTTCGAACAATCTCGGATTTTCATGGTTCCAAATTATCTCATTTTACCTGTATTCCCTTTCCGGAGAAACGTGAAACGAAGTAAAAGTAGTAGAGAATGCTAATCAGGTGATGCACAACACGACACAACCATTAGTTTCGAACAATCTCGGATTTTCATGGATCCAAATTATCTCATTTCACCTGTATTTCCTTTTTGGAAGAACGTAAAACGATGTGAAAGTGACAGAGAATGCTCTTCAGGTGATGCACAACACGGCACAACTATTAATTTCGAACAATCTCGGATTTTCATGGTTGCAAATTTTCTCATTTCACCTGTATTTGTTCTTCAGAAGAACGTAAGACGAAGTAAAAGTAGTGGAGAATGCTAATCAGGTGATGCACAACACGGCACAACTATTAGTTTCGAACAATCTCGGATTTTCATGGTTCCAAATTATCTTATTTTGCCTGTATGTCCTTTCCGGAAAAACGTAGAACGAAAAAAAAGTAGTAGAGAATGCTAATCAGGTGATGCACAACACGGCACAACCATTAGTTTCGAACAATCTCGGATTTTCATGGTTCCAAATTATCTCATTTTACCTGTATTTCCTTCTTGGAAAAACGTACAACAAATTGGAAGTGACAAAGAATGCTCTTCAGGTGATGCACAACACGGCACAACTATTAGTTTCGAACAATCTCGGATTTTCATGGTTCCAAATTATCTCATGTCACCTGTATTTCCTTTTTGGAAGAACGTAAAACGATGTGAAAGTGACAGAGAATGCTCTTCAGGTAATGCACAACACGGCACAACTATTGGTTTCGAACAATCTCGGATTTTCATGGTTCCAAATTTTCTCATTTTACCTGTATTTCCTCTTCAGAAGAACGTAGGACGGAGTAAAAGTAGTAGAGAATGCTAATCAGGTGATGCACAACACGGCACAACTATTAGTTTCGAACAATCTCGGATTTTCATGGTTCCAAATTATCTTATTTTGCCTGTATTTCCTTTCCGGAAAAACGTAGAACGAAAAAAAAGTAGTAGAGAATGCTAATCAGGTGATGCACAACACGACACAACCATTAGTTTCGAACAATCTCGGATTTTCATGGTTCCAAATTATCTCATTTTACCTGTATTTCCTTTTTTGAAGAACGTAAAACGAAGGGAAAGTGACGGAGAATGCTCTTCAGGTGATGCACAACACGGCACGACTATTAGTTTCGAACAATCTCGGATTTTCATGGTTATAAATTATCTCATTTCACCTGTATTTCCTTTTTGGAAGAACGTAAAACGATGTGAAAGTGACAGAGAATGCTCTTCAGGTGATGCACAACACGGCACAACTATTAATTTCGAACAATCTCGGATTTTCATGGTTCCAAATTTTCTCATTTTACCTGTATTTCCTCTTCAGAAGAACGTAAGACGAAGTAAAAGTATTAGAAAATGCTAATCAGGTGATGCACAACACGGCACAACTATTAGTTTCGAACAATCTCGGATTTTCATGGTTCCAAATTATCTTATTTTGCCTGTATTTCGTCTTCAGAAGAACGTAAGACGATGTGAAAGTGACAGAGAATGCTCTTCAGGTGATGCACAACACGGCACAACTATTAGTTTCGAACAATCTCGGATTTTCATGGTTCCGAATTATCTTATTTTACCTGTATTTCCTTTCCGGAGAAACGTGAAACGAAGTAAAAGTAGTAGAGAATGCTAATCAGGTGATGCACAACACGACACAACCATTAGTTTCGAACAATCTCGGATTTTCATGGTTCCAAATTATCTCATTTTACCTGTATTTCCTTCTTGGAAAAACGTAAAACAAATTGGAAGTGACAGAGAATGCTCTTCAGGTGATGCACAACACGGCACAACTATTAGTTTCGAACAATCTCGGATTTTCATGGTTCCAAATTATCTCATTTTACCTGTATTCCCTTTCCGGAGAAACGTGAAACGAAGTAAAAGTAGTAGAGAATGCTAATCAGGTGATGCACAACACGACACAACCATTAGTTTCGAACAATCTCGGATTTTCATGGTTCCAAATTATCTCATTTCACCTGTATTTCCTTTTTGGAAGAACGTAAAACGATGTGAAAGTGACAGAGAATGCTCTTCAGGTGATGCACAACACGGCACAACTATTAATTTCGAACAATCTCGGATTTTCATGGTTGCAAATTTTCTCATTTCACCTGTATTTGTTCTTCAGAAGAACGTGAGACGAAGTAAAAGTAGTGGAGAATGCTAATCAGGTGATGCACAACACGGCACAACTATTAGTTTCGAACAATCTCGGATTTTCATGGTTCCAAATTATCTTATTTTGCCTGTATGTCCTTTCCGGAAAAACGTAGAACGAAAAAAAAGTAGTAGAGAATGCTAATCAGGTGATGCACAACACGGCACAACCATTAGTTTCGAACAATCTCGGATTTTCATGGTTCCAAATTATCTCATTTTACCTGTATTTCCTTCTTGGAAAAACGTACAACAAATTGGAAGTGACAAAGAATGCTCTTCAGGTGATGCACAACACGGCACAACTATTAGTTTCGAACAATCTCGGATTTTCATGGTTCCAAATTATCTCATGTCACCTGTATTTCCTTTTTGGAAGAACGTAAAACGATGTGAAAGTGACAGAGAATGCTCTTTAGGTAATGCACAACACGGCACAACTATTGGTTTCGAACAATCTCGGATTTTCATGGTTCCAAATTTTCTCATTTTACCTGTATTTCCTCTTCAGAAGAACGTAGGACGAAGTAAAAGTAGTAGAGAATGCTAATCAGGTGATGCACAACACGGCACAACTATTAGTTTCGAACAATCTCGGATTTTCATGGTTCCAAATTATCTTATTTTGCCTGTATTTCCTTTCCGGAAAAACGTAGAACGAAAAAAAAGTAGTAGAGAATGCCAATCAGGTGATGCACAACACGGCACAACCATTAATTTCGAACAATCTCGGATTTTTATGGTTCCAAATTATCTCATTTTACCTGTATTTCCTTCTTGGAAAAACGTAAAACAAATCGGAAGTGACAGAGAATGCTCTTCAGGTGATGCACAACACCGCACAACTATCAGTTTCGAACAATCTCGGATTTTCATGGTTCTAAATCATCTCATTTTACCTGTATTTCCTTTCCGGAGAAACGTGAAACAAAGTCAAAAAAGTAGAGAATGCTAATCAGGTGATGCACAACACGGCACAACCATTAATTTCGGACAATCTCGGATTCTCATGGTTCTAAATTATCTCATTTCACCTGTATTTCCTTTTTTGAAGAACGTAAAACGAAGGGAAAGTGACGGAGAATGCTCTTCAGGTGATGCACAACACGGCACGACTATTAGTTTCGAACAATCTCGGATTTTCATGGTTATAAATTATCTCATTTCACCTGTATTTCCTTTTTGGAAGAACGTAAAACGATGTGAAAGTGACAGAGAATGCTCTTCAGGTGATGCACAACACGGCACAACTATTAATTTCGAACAATCTCGGATTTTCATGGTTCCAAATTTTCTCATTTTACCTGTATTTCCTCTTCAGAAGAACGTAGGACGAAGTAAAAGTAGTGGAGAATGCTAATCAGGTGATGCACAACACGGCACAACTATTAGTTTCGAACAATCTCGGATTTTCATGGTTCCGAATTATCTTATTTTGCCTGTATTTCCTTTCCGGAAGAACGTAGAACGAAAAAAAAGTAGTAGAGAATGCCAATCAGGTGATGCACAACACGACACAACCATTAGTTTCGAACAATCTCGGATTTTCATGGTTCCAAATTATCTCATTTTACCTGTATTTCCTTCTTGGAAAAACGTAAAACAAATTGGAAGTGACAGAGAATGCTCTTCAGGTGATGCACAACACGGCACAACTATTAGTTTCGAACAATCTCGGATTTTCATGGTTCCAAATTATCTCATTTTACCTGTATTCCCTTTCCGGAGAAACGTGAAACGAAGTAAAAGTAGTAGAGAATGCTAATCAGGTGATGCACAACACGACACAACCATTAGTTTCGAACAATCTCGGATTTTCATGGTTCCAAATTATCTCATTTCACCTGTATTTCCTTTTTGGAAGAACGTAAAACGATGTGAAAGTGACAGAGAATGCTCTTCAGGTGATGCACAACACGGCACAACTATTAATTTCGAACAATCTCGGATTTTCATGGTTGCAAATTTTCTCATTTCACCTGTATTTGTTCTTCAGAAGAACGTAAGACGAAGTAAAAGTAGTAGAGAATGCTAATCAGGTGATGCACAACACGGCACAACCATTAATTTCGAACAATCTCGGATTTTTATGGTTCCAAATTATCTCATTTTACCTGTATTTCCTTCTTGGAAAAACGTAAAACAAATCGGAAGTGACAGAGAATGCTCTTCAGGTGATGCACAACACCGCACAACTATTAGTTTCGAACAATCTCGGATTTTCATGGTTCTAAATCATCTCATTTTACCTGTATTTCCTTTCCGGAGAAACGTGAAACAAAGTCAAAAAAGTAGAGAATGCTAATCAGGTGATGCACAACACGGCACAACCATTAATTTCGGACAATCTCGGATTCTCATGGTTCTAAATTATCTCATTTCACCTGTATTTCCTTTTTCGAAGAACGTAAAACGAAGGGAAAGTGACGGAGAATGCTCTTCAGGTGATGCACAACACGGCACGACTATTAGTTTCGAACAATCTCGGATTTTCATGGTTATAAATTATCTCATTTCACCTGTATTTCCTTTTTGGAAGAACGTAAAACGATGTGAAAGTGACAGAGAATGCTCTTCAGGTGATGCACAACACGGCACAACTATTAATTTCGAACAATCTCGGATTTTCATGGTTCCAAATTTTCTCATTTTACCTGTATTTCCTCTTCAGAAGAACGTAAGACGAAGTAAAAGTAGTAGAAAATGCTAATCAGGTGATGCACAACACGGCACAACTATTAGTTTCGAACAATCTCGGATTTTCATGGTTCCAAATTATCTTATTTTGCCTGTATTTCGTCTTCAGAAGAACGTAAGACGATGTGAAAGTGACAGAGAATGCTCTTCAGGTGATGCACAACACGGCACAACTATTAGTTTCGAACAATCTCGGATTTTCATGGTTCCGAATTATCTTATTTTACCTGTATTTCCTTTCCGGAGAAACGTGAAACGAAGTAAAAGTAGTAGAGAATGCTAATCAGGTGATGCACAACACGACACAACCATTAGTTTCGAACAATCTCGGATTTTCATGGTTCCAAATTATCTCATTTTACCTGTATTTCCTTCTTGGAAAAACGTAAAACAAATTGGAAGTGACAGAGAATGCTCTTCAGGTGATGCACAACACGGCACAACTATTAGTTTCGAACAATCTCGGATTTTCATGGTTCCAAATTATCTCATTTTACCTGTATTCCCTTTCCGGAGAAACGTGAAACGAAGTAAAAGTAGTAGAGAATGCTAATCAGGTGATGCACAACACGGCACAACCATTAATTTCGGACAATCTCGGATTCTCATGGTTCTAAATTATCTCATTTCACCTGTATTTCCTTTTTTGAAGAACGTAAAACGAAGGGAAAGTGACGGAGAATGCTCTTCAGGTGATGCACAACACGGCACGACTATTAGTTTCGAACAATCTCGGATTTTCATGGTTATAAATTATCTCATTTCACCTGTATTTCCTTTTTGGAAGAACGTAAAACGATGTGAAAGTGACAGAGAATGCTCTTCAGGTGATGCACAACACGGCACAACTATTAATTTCGAACAATCTCGGATTTTCATGGTTCCAAATTTTCTCATTTTACCTGTATTTCCTCTTCAGAAGAACGTAGGACGAAGTAAAAGTAGTGGAGAATGCTAATCAGGTGATGCACAACACGGCACAACTATTAGTTTCGAACAATCTCGGATTTTCATGGTTCCGAATTATCTTATTTTGCCTGTATTTCCTTTCCGGAAGAACGTAGAACGAAAAAAAAGTAGTAGAGAATGCCAATCAGGTGATGCACAACACGACACAACCATTAGTTTCGAACAATCTCGGATTTTCATGGTTCCAAATTATCTCATTTTACCTGTATTTCCTTCTTGGAAAAACGTAAAACAAATTGGAAGTGACAGAGAATGCTCTTCAGGTGATGCACAACACGGCACAACTATTAGTTTCGAACAATCTCGGATTTTCATGGTTCCAAATTATCTCATTTTACCTGTATTCCCTTTCCGGAGAAACGTGAAACGAAGTAAAAGTAGTAGAGAATGCTAATCAGGTGATGCACAACACGACACAACCATTAGTTTCGAACAATCTCGGATTTTCATGGTTCCAAATTATCTCATTTCACCTGTATTTCCTTTTTGGAAGAACGTAAAACGATGTGAAAGTGACAGAGAATGCTCTTCAGGTGATGCACAACACGGCACAACTATTAATTTCGAACAATCTCGGATTTTCATGGTTGCAAATTTTCTCATTTCACCTGTATTTGTTCTTCAGAAGAACGTAAGACGAAGTAAAAGTAGTAGAGAATGCTAATCAGGTGATGCACAACACGGCACAACCATTAATTTCGAACAATCTCGGATTTTTATGGTTCCAAATTATCTCATTTTACCTGTATTTCCTTCTTGGAAAAACGTAAAACAAATCGGAAGTGACAGAGAATGCTCTTCAGGTGATGCACAACACCGCACAACTATTAGTTTCGAACAATCTCGGATTTTCATGGTTCTAAATCATCTCATTTTACCTGTATTTCCTTTCCGGAGAAACGTGAAACAAAGTCAAAAAAGTAGAGAATGCTAATCAGGTGATGCACAACACGGCACAACCATTAATTTCGGACAATCTCGGATTCTCATGGTTCTAAATTATCTCATTTCACCTGTATTTCCTTTTTCGAAGAACGTAAAACGAAGGGAAAGTGACGGAGAATGCTCTTCAGGTGATGCACAACACGGCACGACTATTAGTTTCGAACAATCTCGGATTTTCATGGTTATAAATTATCTCATTTCACCTGTATTTCCTTTTTGGAAGAACGTAAAACGATGTGAAAGTGACAGAGAATGCTCTTCAGGTGATGCACAACACGGCACAACTATTAATTTCGAACAATCTCGGATTTTCATGGTTCCAAATTTTCTCATTTTACCTGTATTTCCTCTTCAGAAGAACGTAAGACGAAGTAAAAGTAGTAGAAAATGCTAATCAGGTGATGCACAACACGGCACAACTATTAGTTTCGAACAATCTCGGATTTTCATGGTTCCAAATTATCTTATTTTGCCTGTATTTCGTCTTCAGAAGAACGTAAGACGATGTGAAAGTGACAGAGAATGCTCTTCAGGTGATGCACAACACGGCACAACTATTAGTTTCGAACAATCTCGGATTTTCATGGTTCCGAATTATCTTATTTTACCTGTATTTCCTTTCCGGAGAAACGTGAAACGAAGTAAAAGTAGTAGAGAATGCTAATCAGGTGATGCACAACACGACACAACCATTAGTTTCGAACAATCTCGGATTTTCATGGTTCCAAATTATCTCATTTTACCTGTATTTCCTTCTTGGAAAAACGTAAAACAAATTGGAAGTGACAGAGAATGCTCTTCAGGTGATGCACAACACGGCACAACTATTAGTTTCGAACAATCTCGGATTTTCATGGTTCCAAATTATCTCATTTTACCTGTATTCCCTTTCCGGAGAAACGTGAAACGAAGTAAAAGTAGTAGAGAATGCTAATCAGGTGATGCACAACACGACACAACCATTAGTTTCGAACAATCTCGGATTTTCATGGTTCCAAATTATCTCATTTCACCTGTATTTCCTTTTTGGAAGAACGTAAAACGATGTGAAAGTGACAGAGAATGCTCTTCAGGTGATGCACAACACGGCACAACTATTAATTTCGAACAATCTCGGATTTTCATGGTTGCAAATTTTCTCATTTCACCTGTATTTGTTCTTCAGAAGAACGTAAGACGAAGTAAAAGTAGTGGAGAATGCTAATCAGGTGATGCACAACACGGCACAACTATTAGTTTCGAACAATCTCGGATTTTCATGGTTCCAAATTATCTTATTTTGCCTGTATGTCCTTTCCGGAAAAACGTAGAACGAAAAAAAAGTAGTAGAGAATGCTAATCAGGTGATGCACAACACGGCACAACCATTAGTTTCGAACAATCTCGGATTTTCATGGTTCCAAATTATCTCATTTTACCTGTATTTCCTTCTTGGAAAAACGTACAACAAATTGGAAGTGACAAAGAATGCTCTTCAGGTGATGCACAACACGGCACAACTATTAGTTTCGAACAATCTCGGATTTTCATGGTTCTAAATTATCTCATTTCACCTGTATTTCCTTTTTTGAAGAACGTAAAACGAAGTGAAAGTGACGGAGAATGCTCTTCAGGTGATGCACAACACGGCACGACTATTAGTTTCGAACAATCTCGGATTTTCATGGCTCCAAATTATCTCATTTTACCTGTATTTCCTTCTTGGAAAAACGTAAAACAAATTGGAAGTGACAGAGAATGCTCTTCAGCCGATGCACAACACCGCACAACTATTAGTTTCGAACAATCTCGGATTTTCATGGTTCCAAATTATCTCATTTTACCTGTATTTCCTTTCCGGAGAAACGTGAAACGAAGTGAAAGTAGTGGAGAATGCTAATCAGGTGATGCACAACACAGCACAACCATTAATTTCGAACAATCTCGGATTTTCATGGTTCCAAATTATCTCATTTCACCTGTATTTCCTTTTTGGAAGAACGTAAAACGATGTGAAAGTGACAGAGAATGCCCTTCAGGTGATGCACAACACGGCACAACTATTAGTTTCGAACAATCTCGGATTTTCATGGTTCCAAATTATCTCATGTCACCTGTATTTCCTTTTTGAAAGAACGTAAAACGATGTGAAAGTGACAGAGAATGCTCTTCAGGTAATGCACAACACGGCACAACTATCAGTTTCAAACAATCTCGGATTTTCATGGTTTCAAATTATCTCATTTCACCTGTATTTCCTTTTTGGGAGAACGTAAAACGAAGTGAAAGTGACGGAGAATGCTCTTCAGGTGATGCACAACACGGCACAACCATTAATTTCGAACAATCTCGGATTTTCATGGTTACAAATTATCTCATTTTACCTGTATTTCCTTCTTGGAAAAACGTACAACAAATTGGAAGTGACAAAGAATGCTCTTCAGGTGATGCACAACACGGCACAACTATTAGTTTCGAACAATCTCGGATTTTCATGGTTCCAAATTATCTCATGTCACCTGTATTTCCTTTTTGGAAGAACGTAAAACGATGTGAAAGTGACAGAGAATGCTCTCCAGGTAATGCACAACACGGCACAACTATCAGTTTCGAACAATCTCGGATTTTCATGGTTTCAAATTATCTCATTTTACCTGTATTTCCTTTCCGGAGAAACGTGAAACGAAGTAAAAGTAGTAGAGAATGCTAATCAGGTGATGCACAACACGGCACAACCATTAATTTCGAACAATCTCGGATTTTCATGGTTCCAAATTATCTCATTTCACCTGTGTTTCCTTTCCGGAGAAACGTGAAACGAAGTCAAAGTAGTAGAGAATGCTAATCAGGTGATGCACAACACGGCACAACCATTAATTTCGAACAATCTCGGATTTTCATGGTTCCAAATTTTCTCATTTCACCTGTGTTTCCTTTCCGGAGAAACGTGAAACGAAGTCAAAGTAGTAGAGAATGCTAATCAGGTGATGCACAACACGGCACAACCATTAGTTTCGAACAATCTCGGATTTTCATGGTTCCAAATTATCTCATTTCACCTGTATTTCCTTTTTGGAAGAACGTAAAACGATGTGAAAGTGACAGAGAATGCTCTTCAGGTGATGCACAACACGGCACAACTATTAATTTCGAACAATCTCGGATTTTCATGGTTGCAAATTTTCTCATTTCACCTGTATTTGTTCTTCAGAAGAACGTAAGACGAAGTAAAAGTAGTGGAGAATGCTAATCAGGTGATGCACAACACGGCACAACTATTAGTTTCGAACAATCTCGGATTTTCATGGTTCCAAATTATCTTATTTTGCCTGTATGTCCTTTCCGGAAAAACGTAGAACGAAGAAAAAGTAGTAGAGAATGCTAATCAGGTGATGCACAACACGGCACAACCATTAGTTTCGAACAATCTCGGATTTTCATGGTTCCAAATTATCTCATTTCACCTGTATTTCCTTCTTGGAAAAACGTACAACAAATTGGAAGTGACAAAGAATGCTCTTCAGGTGATGCACAACACGGCACAACTATTAGTTTCGAACAATCTCGGATTTTCATGGTTCTAAATTATCTCATTTCACCTGTATTTCCTTTTTTGAAGAACGTAAAACGAAGTGAAAGTGACGGAGAATGCTCTTCAGGTGATGCACAACACGGCACGACTATTAGTTTCGAACAATCTCGGATTTTCATGGCTCCAAATTATCTCATTTTACCTGTATTTCCTTCTTGGAAAAACGTAAAACAAATTGGAAGTGACAGAGAATGCTCTTCAGCCGATGCACAACACCGCACAACTATTAGTTTCGAACAATCTCGGATTTTCATGGTTCCAAATTATCTCATTTTACCTGTATTTCCTTTCCGGAGAAACGTGAAACGAAGTGAAAGTAGTGGAGAATGCTAATCAGGTGATGCACAACACAGCACAACCATTAATTTCGAACAATCTCGGATTTTCATGGTTCCAAATTATCTCATTTCACCTGTATTTCCTTTTTGGAAGAACGTAAAACGATGTGAAAGTGACAGAGAATGCCCTTCAGGTGATGCACAACACGGCACAACTATTAGTTTCGAACAATCTCGGATTTTCATGGTTCCAAATTATCTCATGTCACCTGTATTTCCTTTTTGGAAGAACGTAAAACGATGTGAAAGTGACAGAGAATGCTCTTCAGGTAATGCACAACACGGCACAACTATCAGTTTCAAACAATCTCGGATTTTCATGGTTTCAAATTATCTCATTTCACCTGTATTTCCTTTTTGGAAGAACGTAAAACGAAGTGAAAGTGACGGAGAATGCTCTTCAGGTGATGCACAACACGGCACAACCATTAATTTCGAACAATCTCGGATTTTCATGGTTACAAATTATCTCATTTTACCTGTATTTCCTTCTTGGAAAAACGTACAACAAATTGGAAGTGACAAAGAATGCTCTTCAGGTGATGCACAACACGGCACAACTATTAGTTTCGAACAATCTCGGATTTTCATGGTTCCAAATTATCTCATGTCACCTGTATTTCCTTTTTGGAAGAACGTAAAACGATGTGAAAGTGACAGAGAATGCTCTCCAGGTAATGCACAACACGGCACAACTATCAGTTTCGAACAATCTCGGATTTTCATGGTTTCAAATTATCTCATTTTACCTGTATTTCCTTTCCGGAGAAACGTGAAACGAAGTAAAAGTAGTAGAGAATGCTAATCAGGTGATGCACAACACGGCACAACCATTAATTTCGAACAATCTCGGATTTTCATGGTTCCAAATTATCTCATTTCACCTGTGTTTCCTTTCCGGAGAAACGTGAAACGAAGTCAAAGTAGTAGAGAATGCTAATCAGGTGATGCACAACACGGCACAACCATTAATTTCGAACAATCTCGGATTTTCATGGTTCCAAATTTTCTCATTTCACCTGTATTTCCTTTTCGGAGAAACGTGAAACAAAGTCAAAAAAGTAGAGAATGCTAATCAGGTGATGCACAACACGGCACAACTATTAGTTTCGAACAATCTCGGATCTTCATGGTTCCAAGTTATCTCATTTCACCTGTATTTCCTTCTTTGAAGAACGTGAAACGATGTGAAAGTGACAGAGAATGCTCTTCAGGTGATGCACAACACGGCACAACTAATAATTTCGAACAATCTCGGATTTTCATGGTTGCAAATTTTCTCATTTTACCTGTATTTGTTCTTCAGAAGAACGTAAGACGAAGTAAAAGTAGTGGAGAATGCTAATCAGGTGATGCACAACACGGCACAACTATTAGTTTCGAACAATCTCGGATTTTCATGGTTCCAAATTATCTCATTTTACCTGTATTTTCTTCTTGAAAAAACGTAAAACAAATTGGAAGTGACAGAGAATGCTCTTCAGGTGATGCACAACACAGCACAACTATTAGTTTCGAACAATCTCGGATTTTCATGGTTTCAAATTATCTCATTTTACCTGTATTTCCTTTCCGGAGCAACGTGAAACGAAGTAAAAGTAGTAGAGGATGCTAATCAGGTGATGCACAACACGGCACAACCATTAATTTCGAACAATCTCGGATTTTCATGGTTCCAAATTATCTCATTTCACCTGTATTTCCTTTTTGGAAGAACGTAAAACGATGTGAAAGTGACAGAGAATGCTCTTCAGGTGATGCACAACACGGCACAACTATTAATTTCGAACAATCTCGGATTTTCATGGTTCCAAATTTTCTCATTTTACCTGTATTTCCTCTTCAGAAGAACGTAGGACGAAGTAAAAGTAGTAGAGAATGCTAATCAGGTGATGCACAACACGGCACAACCATTAATTTCGAACAATCTCGGATTTTCATGGTTCCAAATTATCTCATTTCACCTGTATTTCCTTTTTTGAAGAACGTAAAACGAAGTGAAAGTGACGGAGAATGCTCTTCAGGTGATGCACAACACGGCACGACTATTAGTTTCGAACAATCTCGGATTTTCATGGCTCCTAATTATCTCATTTTACCTGTATTTCCTTCTTGGAAAAACGTAAAACAAATTGAAAGTGACAGAGAATGCTCTTCAGGTGATGCACAACACTCCACAACTATTAGTTTCGAACAATCTCGGATTTTCATGGTTCCAAATTATCTCATTTTACCTGTATTTCCTTTCCGGAGAAACGTGAAACGAAGTGAAAGTAGTGGAGAATGCTAATCAGGTGATGCACAACACAGCACAACCATTAATTTCGAACAATCTCGGATTTTCATGGTTCCAAATTATCTCATTTCACCTGTATTTCCTTTTTGGAAGAACGTGAAACGATGTGAAAGTGACAGAGAATGCCCTTCAGGTGATGCACAACACGGCACAACTATTAGTTTCGAACAATCTCGGATTTTCATGGTTCCAAATTATCTCATGTCACCTGTATTTCCTTTTTGAAAGAACGTAAAACGATGTGAAAGTGACAGAGAATGCTCTTCAGGTAATGCACAACACGGCACAACTATCAGTTTCAAACAATCTCGGATTTTCATGGTTTCAAATTATCTCATTTCACCTGTATTTCCTTTTTGGAAGAACGTAAAACGAAGTGAAAGTGACGGAGAATGCTCTTCAGGTGATGCACAACACGGCACGACTATTAGTTTCGAACAATCTCGGATTTTCATGGTTCCAAATTATCTTATTTTGCCTGTATTTCCTTTCCGGAAAAACGTAGAACGAAAAAAAAGTAGGAGAGAATGCCAATCAGGTGATGCACAACACGGCACAACCATTAATTTCGAACAATCTCGGATTCTCATGGTTCTAAATTATCTCATTTCACCTGTATTTCCTTTTTTGAAGAACGTAAAACGAAGTGAAAGTGACGGAGAATGCTCTTCAGGTGATGCACAACACGGCACGACTATTAGTTTCGAACAATCTCGGATTTTCATGGCTCCAAATTATCTCATTTTACCTGTATTTCCTTCTTGGAAAAACGTAAAACAAATTGGAAGTGACAGAGAATGCTCTTCAGGTGATGCACAACACCGCACAACTATTAGTTTCGAACAATCTCGGATTTTCATGGTTCCAAATTATCTCATTTTACCTGTATTTTCTTTCCGGAGAAACGTGAGACGAAGTGAAAGTAGTGGAGAATGCTAATCAGGTGATGCACAACACAGCACAACCATTAATTTCGAACAATCTCGGATTTTCATGGTTCCAAATTATCTCATTTCACCTGTATTTCCTTTTTGGAAGAACGTAAAACGATGTGAAAGTGACAGAGAATGCCCTTCAGGTGATGCACAACACGGCACAACTATTAGTTTCGAACAATCTCGGATTTTCATGGTTCCAAATTATCTCATGTCACCTGTATTTCCTTTTTGGAAGAACGTAAAACGATGTGAAAGTGACAGAGAATGCTCTTCAGGTAATGCACAACACGGCACAACTATCAGTTTCAAACAATCTCGGATTTTCATGGTTTCAAATTATCTCATTTCACCTGTATTTCCTTTTTGGAAGAACGTAAAACGAAGTGAAAGTGACGGAGAATGCTCTTCAGGTGATGCACAACACGGCACAACCATTAATCTCGAACAATCTCGGATTTTCATGGTTACAAATTATCTCATTTTACCTGTATTTCCTTCTTGGAAAAACGTACAACAAATTGGAAGTGACAAAGAATGCTCTTCAGGTGATGCACAACACGGCACAACTATTAGTTTCGAACAATCTCGGATTTTCATGGTTCCAAATTATCTCATGTCACCTGTATTTCCTTTTTCGAAGAACGTAAAACGATGTGAAAGTGACAGAGAATGCTCTTCAGGTAATGCACAACACGGCACAACTATCAGTTTTGAACAATCTCGGATTTTCATGGTTTCAAATTATCTCATTTTACCTGTATTTCCTTTCCGGAGAAACGTGAAACGAAGTAAAAGTAGTAGGGAATGCTAATCAGGTGATGCACAACACGGCACAACCATTAATTTCGAACAATCTCGGATTTTCATGGTTCCAAATTATCTCATTTCACCTGTGTTTCCTTTCCGGAGAAACGTGAAACGAAGTCAAAGTAGTAGAGAATGCTAATCAGGTGATGCACAACACGGCACAACCATTAATTTCGAACAATCTCGGATTTTCATGGTTCCAAATTTTCTCATTTCACCTGTATTTCCTTTTTGGAAGAACGTAAAACGAAGTGAAAGTGACAGAGAATGCTCTTCAGGTGATGCACAACACCGCACAACTATTAGTTTCGAACAATCTCGGATTTTCATGGTTCTAAATTATCTCATTTTACCTGTATTTCCTTTTCGGAGAAACGTGAAACAAAGTCGAAAAAGTAGAGAATGCTAATCAGGTGATGCACAACACGGCACAACCATTAGTTTCGATCAATCTCGGATCTTCATGGTTCCAAGTTATCTCATTTCACCTGTATTTCCTTCTTTGAAGGACGTAAAACGAAGTGAAAGTGACGGAGAATGCTCTTCAGGTGATGCACAACACGGCCCAACTATTAGTTTCGAACAATCTCGGATTTTCATGGTTCCAAATTATCTTATTTTGCCTGTATTTCCTTCCCGGAAAAACGTAGAACGGAGTGAGAGTAGTAGAGAATGCCAATCAGGTGATGCACAACACGGCACAACCATTAATTTCGAACAATCTCGGATTTTTATGGTTCCAAATTATCTCATTTCACCTGTATTTCCTTTCCGGAGAAACGTGAAACGATGTGAAAGTGACAGAGAATGCTCTTCAGGTGATGCACAACACGGCACAACTATTAGTTTCGAACAATCTCGGATTTTCATGGTTCCAAATTATCTCATTTTACCTGTGTTTCCTTTCCGGAGAAACGTGGAACGAAGTGAAAGTAGTAGAGAATGCTCTTCAGGTGATGCACAACACGGCACAACCATTGATTTCGAACAATCTCGGATTTTCATGGTTCCAAATTATCTCATTTTACCTGTATTTCCTTTCCGGAGAAACGTGAAACGAAGTAAAAGTAGTAGAGAATGCTAATCAGGTGATGCACAACACGGCACAACCATTAATTTCGAACAATCTCGGATTTTCATGGTTCCAAATTTTCTCATTTCACCTGTATTTCCTTTTTGGAAGAACGTAAAACGAAGTGAAAGTGACAGAGAATGCTTTTCAGGTGATGCACAACACGGCAAAACCATTAATTTCGAACAATCTCGGATTTTCATGGTTCCAAATTTTCTCATTTTACCTGTATTTCCTCTTCAGAAGAACGTAGGACGAAGTAAAAGTAGTGGAGAATGCTAATCAGGTGATGCACAACACGGCACAACTATTCGTTTCGAACAATCTCGGATTTTCATGGTTCCGAATTATCTTATTTTGCCTGTATTTCCTTTCCGGAAGAACGTAGAACGAAAAAAAAGTAGTAGAGAATGCTAATCAGGTGATGCACAACACGGCACAACCATTAATTTCGAACAATCTCGGATTTTCATGGTTCCAAATTTTCTCATTTTACCTGTATTTCCTCTTCAGAAGGACGTAAGACGAAGTAAAAGTAGTAGAGAATGCTAATCAGGTGATGCACAACACGGCACAACTATTAGTTTCGAACAATCTCGGATTTTTATGGTTCCAAATTATCTTATTTTGCCTGTATTTCCTTTCCGGAAAAACGTAGAACGAAAAAAAAGTAGTAGAAAATGCCAATCAGGTGATGCACAACACGGCACAACCATTAATTTCGAACAATCTCGGATTTTCATGGTTCCAAATTATCTCATTTCACCTGTATTTCCTTTTTTGAAGAACGTAAAACGAAGTGAAAGTGACGGAAAATGCTCTTCAGGTGATGCACAACACGGCACGACTATTAGTTTCGAACAATCTCGGATTTTCATGGCTCCTAATTATCTCATTTTACCTGTATTTCCTTCTTGGAAAAACGTCAAACAGATTGAAAGTGACAGAGAATGCTCTTCAGGTGATGCACAACACCCCACAACTATTAGTTTCGAACAATCTCGGATTTTCATGGTTCCAAATTATCTCATTTTACCTGTATTTCCTTTCCGGAGAAACGTGAAACGAAGTGAAAGTAGTGGAGAATGCTAATCAGGTGATGCACAACACAGCACAACCATTAATTTCGAACAATCTCGGATTTTCATGGTTCCAAATTATCTCATTTCACCTGTATTTCCTTTTTGGAAGAACGTGAAACGATGTGAAAGTGACAGAGAATGCCCTTCAGGTGATGCACAACACGGCACAACTATTAGTTTCGAACAATCTCGGATTTTCATGGTTCCAAATTATCTCATGTCACCTGTATTTCCTTTTTGGAAGAACGTAAAACGATGTGAAAGTGACAGAGAATGCTCTTCAGGTAATGCACAACACGGCACAACTATCAGTTTCAAACAATCTCGGATTTTCATGGTTTCAAATTATCTCATTTCACCTGTATTTCCTTTTTGGAAGAACGTAAAACGAAGTGAAAGTGACGGAGAATGCTCTTCAGGTGATGCACAACACGGCACGACTATTAGTTTCGAACAATCTCGGATTTTCATGGTTCCAAATTATCTTATTTTGCCTGTATTTCCTTTCCGGAAAAACGTAGAACGAAAAAAAAGTAGGAGAGAATGCCAATCAGGTGATGCACAACACGGCACAACCATTAATTTCGAACAATCTCGGATTCTCATGGTTCTAAATTATCTCATTTCACCTGTATTTCCTTTTTTGAAGAACGTAAAACGAAGTGAAAGTGACGGAGAATGCTCTTCAGGTGATGCACAACACGGCACGACTATTAGTTTCGAACAATCTCGGATTTTCATGGCTCCAAATTATCTCATTTTACCTGTATTTCCTTCTTGGAAAAACGTAAAACAAATTGGAAGTGACAGAGAATGCTCTTCAGGTGATGCACAACACCGCACAACTATTAGTTCCGAACAATCTCGGATTTTCATGGTTCCAAATTATCTCATTTTACCTGTATTTCCTTTCCGGAGAAACGTGAAACGAAGTGAAAGTAGTGGAGAATGCTAATCAGGTGATGCACAACACAGCACAACCATTAATTTCGAACAATCTCGGATTTTCATGGTTCCAAATTATCTCATTTCACCTGTATTTCCTTTTTGGAAGAACGTAAAACGATGTGAAAGTGACAGAGAATGCCCTTCAGGTGATGCACAACACGGCACAACTATTAGTTTCGAACAATCTCGGATTTTCATGGTTCCAAATTATCTCATGTCACCTGTATTTCCTTTTTGGAAGAACGTAAAACGATGTGAAAGTGACAGAGAATGCTCCTCAGGTAATGCACAACACGGCACAACTATCAGTTTCAAACAATCTCGGATTTTCATGGTTTCAAATTATCTCATTTCACCTGTATTTCCTTTTTGGAAGAACGTAAAACGAAGTGAAAGTGACGGAGAATGCTCTTCAGGTGATGCACAACACGGCACAACCATTAATTTCGAACAATCTCGGATTTTCATGGTTACAAATTATCTCATTTTACCTGTATTTCCTTCTTGGAAAAACGTACAACAAATTGGAAGTGACAAAGAATGCTCTTCAGGTGATGCACAACACGGCACAACCATTGATTTCGAACAATCTCGGATTTTCATGGTTCCAAATTATCTCATTTTACCTGTATTTCCTTTCCGGAGAAACGTGAAACGAAGTAAAAGTAGTAGAGAATGCTAATCAGGTGATGCACAACACGGCACAACCATTAATTTCGAACAATCTCGGATTTTCATGGTTCCAAATTTTCTCATTTCACCTGTATTTCCTTTTTGGAAGAACGTAAAACGAAGTGAAAGTGACAGAGAATGCTTTTCAGGTGATGCACAACACGGCAAAACCATTAATTTCGAACAATCTCGGATTTTCATGGTTCCAAATTTTCTCATTTTACCTGTATTTCCTCTTCAGAAGAACGTAGGACGAAGTAAAAGTAGTGGAGAATGCTAATCAGGTGATGCACAACACGGCACAACTATTCGTTTCGAACAATCTCGGATTTTCATGGTTCCGAATTATCTTATTTTGCCTGTATTTCCTTTCCGGAAGAACGTAGAACGAAAAAAAAGTAGTAGAGAATGCCAATCAGGTGATGCACAACACGGCACAACCATTAATTTCGAACAATCTCGGATTTTCATGGTTCCAAATTTTCTCATTTTACCTGTATTTCCTCTTCAGAAGGACGTAAGACGAAGTAAAAGTAGTAGAGAATGCTAATCAGGTGATGCACAACACGGCACAACCATTAGTTTCGATCAATCTCGGATCTTCATGGTTCCAAGTTATCTCATTTCACCTGTATTTCCTTCTTTGAAGGACGTAAAACGAAGTGAAAGTGACGGAGAATGCTCTTCAGGTGATGCACAACACGGCCCAACTATTAGTTTCGAACAATCTCGGATTTTCATGGTTCCAAATTATCTTATTTTGCCTGTATTTCCTTCCCGGAAAAACGTAGAACGGAGTGAGAGTAGTAGAGAATGCCAATCAGGTGATGCACAACACGGCACAACCATTAATTTCGAACAATCTCGGATTTTCATGGTTCCAAATTATCTCATTTCACCTGTATTTCCTTTTTGAAAGAACGTAAAACGATGTGAAAGTGACAGAGAATGCTCTTCAGGTGATGCACGACACGGCACAACTATTAGTTTCGAACAATCTCGGATTTTCATGGTTCCAAATTATCTCATTTTACCTGTGTTTCCTTTCCGGAGAAACGTGGAACGAAGTGAAAGTAGTAGAGAATGCTAATCAGGTGATGCACAACACGGCACAACCATTAATTTCGAACAATCTCGGATGTTCATGGTTCCAAATTATCTCATTTCACCTGTATTTCCTTTTTGGAAGAACGTAAAACGATGTGAAAGTGACAGAGAATGCTCTTCAAGTGATGCACAACACGGCACAACCATTAATTTCGAACAATCTCGGATTTTCATGGTTCCAAATTTTCTCATTTTACCTGTATTTTCTCTTCAGAAGAACGTAGGACGAAGTAAAAGTAGTGGAGAATGCTCTTCAGGTGATGCACAACACGGCCCAACTATTAGTTTCGAACAATCTCGGATTTTCATGGTTCCAAATTATCTTATTTTGCCTGTATTTCCTTCCCGGAAAAACGTAGAACGGAGTGAGAGGAGTAGAGAATGCCAATCAGGTGATGCACAACACGGCACAACCATTAATTTCGAACAATCTCGGATTTTCATGGTTCCAAATTATCTCATTTTACCTGTATTTCCTTTCCGGAGAAACGTGAAACGAAATAAAAGTAGTAGAGAATGCTGATCAGGTGATGCACAACACGGCACAACCATTAATTTCGAACAATCTCGGATTTTCATGGTTCCAAATTATCTCATTTCACCTGTATTTCCTTTTTTGAAGAACGTAAAACGAAGTGAAAGTGACGGAGAATGCTCTTCAGGTGATGCACAACACGGCACGACTATTAGTTTCGAACAATCTCGGATTTTCATGGTTCTAAATTATCTCATTTTACCTGTATTTCCTTCTTGGAAGAACATAAAACGAAGTCAAAGTAGTAGAGAATGCTAATCAGGTGATGCACAACACGGCACAACCATTAATTTCGAACAATCTCGGATTTTCATGGTTCCAAATTATCTCATTTCACCTGTATTTCCTTTTTGGAAGAACGTAGAACGATGTGAAAGTGACAGAAAATGCTGATCAGGTGATGCACAACACGGCACAACTATTAATTTCGAACAATCTCGGATTTTCATGGTTCCAAATTTTCTCATTTGACCTGTATTTCCTCTTCAGAAGAACGTAGGACGAAGTAAAAGTAGTGGAGAATGCTAATCAGGTGATGCACAACACGGCACAACTATTAGTTTCGAACAATCTCGGATTTTTATGCTTCCGAATTATCTTATTTTGCCTGTATTTCCTTTCCGGAAGAACGTAGAACGAAAAAAAAGTAGTAGAGAATGCCAATCAGGTGATGCACAACACGGCAAAACCATTAATTTCGAACAATCTCGGATTTTCATGGTTCCAAATTTTCTCATTTTACCTGTATTTCCTCTTCAGAAGGACGTAAGACGAAGTAAAAGTAGTAGAAAATGCTAATCAGGTGATGCACAACACGGCACAACCATTAGTTTCGAACAATCTCGGATCTTCATGGTTCCAAATTATCTCATTTCACCTGTATTTCCTTTTTGAAAGAACGTAAAACGAAGTGAAAGTGACGGAGAATGCTCTTCAGGTGATGCACAACACGGCACAACCATTAATTTCGAACAATCTCGGATTTTCATGGTTCCAAATTTTCTCATTTAACCTGTATTTCCTCTTCAGAAGAACGTAAGACGAAGTAAAAGTAGTAGAGAATGCTAATCAGGTGATGCACAACACGGCACAACCATGAGTTTCGAACAATCTCGGATTTTCATGGTTCCAAATTATCTCATTTTACCTGTATTTCCTTTTTGGAAGAATGTAAAACGATGTGAAAGTGACAGAGAATGCTTTTCAGGTGATGCACAACACGGCAAAACCATTCATTTCGAACAATCTCGGATTTTCATGGTTTCAAATTATCTCATTTTACCTGTATTTCCTTTCCGGAGAAACGTGGAACGAAGTCAAAGTAGTAGAGAATGCTAATTAGGTGATGCACAACACGGCACAACCATTAATTTCGAACAATCTCGGATTTTCATGGTTCCAAATTTTCTCATTTCACCTGTATTTCCTTTTTGGAAGAACGTAAAACGAAGTGAGAGTGACAGAGAATGCTTTTCAGGTGATGCACAACACGGCAAAACTATTAGTTTCGAACAATCTCGGATTTTCATGGTTCCGAATTATCTTATTTTGCCTGTATTTCCTTTCCGGAAGAACGTAGAACAAAAAAAAAGTAGTAGAGAATGCCAATCAGGTGATGCACAACACGGCACAACCATTAATTTCGAACAATCTCGGATTTTCATGGTTCTAAATTTTCTAATTTTACCTGTATTTTCTCTTCAGAAGGACGTAAGACGAAGTAAAAGTAGTAGAGAATGCTAATCAGGTGATGCGCAACACGGCACAACCATTAGTTTCGATCAATCTCGGATTTTCATGGTTCCAAGTTATCTCATTTCACCTGTATTTCCTTCTTTGAAGGACGTAAAACGAAGTGAAAGTGACGGAGAATGCTCTTCAGGTGATGCACAACACGGCCCAACTATTAGTTTCGAACAATCTCGGATTTTCATGGTTCCAAATTATCTTATTTTGCCTGTATTTCCTTCCCGGAAAAACGTAGAACGGAGTGAGAGTAGTAGAGAATGCCAATTAGGTGATGCACAACACGGCACAACCATTAGTTTCGAACAATCTCGGATCTTCATGGTTCCAAATGATCTCATTTCACCTGTATTTCCTTTTTGGAAAAACGTAAAACGAAGTGAAAGTGACGAAGAATGCTCTTCAGGTGATGCACAACACGGCACAACCATTAATTTCGAACAATCTCGGATTTTCATGGTTCCAAATTTTCTCATTTTACCTGTATTTCCTTTCCGGAGAAACGTGAAACGAAGTAAAAGTAGTAGAGAATGCTAATCAGGTGATGCACAACACGGCACAACCATTAATTTCGAACAATCTCGGATTTTCATGGTTCCAAATTTTCTCATTTCACCTGTATTTCCTTTTTGGAAGAACGTAAAACGAAGTGAAAGTGACAGAGAATGCTTTTCAGGTGATGCACAACACGGCAGAACCATTAATTTCGAACAATCTCGGATTTTCATGGTTCCAAATTATCTTATTTTGCCTGTATTTCCTTCCCGGAAAAACGTAGAACGGAGTGAGAGTAGTAGAGAATGCCAATCAGGTGATGCACAACACGGCACAACCATTAATTTCGAACAATCTCGGATTTTCATGGTTCCAAATTATCTCATTTTACCTGTATTTCCTTTCAGGAGAAACGTGAAACGAAATAAAAGTAGTAAAGAATGCTAATCAGGTGATGCACAACACGGCACAACCATTAATTTCGAACAATCTCGGATTTTCATGGTTCCAAATTATCTCATTTCTTTCACCTGTATTTCCTTTTTGGAAGAAAGTAAAACGATGTGAAAGTGACAGAGAATGCTCTTCAGGTTATGCACAACACGGCACAACCATTAATTTCGAACAATCTCGGATGTTCATGGTTCCAAATTATCTCATTTCACCTGTATTTCCTTTTTGGAAGAACGTAAAACGATGTGAAAGTGACAGAGAATGCTCTTCAGGTGATGCACAACACGGCACAACCATTAGTTTCGAACAATCTCGGATTTTCATGGTTCCAAATTATCTCATTTTACCTGTGTTTCCTTTCCGGAGAAACGTGGAACGAAGTGAAAGTAGTAGAGAATGCTAATCAGGTGATGCACAACACGGCACAACCATTAATTTCGAACAATCTCGGATGTTCATGGTTCCAAATTATCTCATTTCACCTGTATTTCCTTTTTGGAAGAACGTAAAACGATGTGAAAGTGACAGAGAATGCTCTTCAAGTGATGCACAACACGGCACAACCATTAATTTCGAACAATCTCGGATTTTCATGGTTCCAAATTTTCTCATTTTACCTGTATTTCCTCTTCAGAAGAACGTAGGACGAAGTAAAAGTAGTGGAGAATGCTCTTCAGGTGATGCACAACACGGCCCAACTATTAGTTTCGAACAATCTCGGATTTTCATGGTTCCAAATTATCTTATTTTGCCTGTATTTCCTTCCCGGAAAAACGTAGAACGGAGTGAGAGGAGTAGAGAATGCCAATCAGGTGATGCACAACACGGCACAACCATTAATTTCGAACAATCTCGGATTTTCATGGTTCCAAATTATCTCATTTTACCTGTATTTCCTTTCCGGAGAAACGTGAAACGAAATAAAAGTAGTAGAGAATGCTGATCAGGTGATGCACAACACGGCACAACCATTAATTTCGAACAATCTCGGATTTTCATGGTTCCAAATTATCTCATTTCACCTGTATTTCCTTTTTTGAAGAACGTAAAACGAAGTGAAAGTGACGGAGAATGCTCTTCAGGTGATGCACAACACGGCACGACTATTAGTTTCGAACAATCTCGGATTTTCATGGTTCTAAATTATCTCATTTTACCTGTATTTCCTTCTTGGAAGAACATAAAACGAAGTCAAAGTAGTAGAGAATGCTAATCAGGTGATGCACAACACGGCACAACCGTTAATTTCGAACAATCTCGGATTTTCATGGTTCCAAATTATCTCATTTCACCTGTATTTCCTTTTTGGAAGAACGTAGAACGATGTGAAAGTGACAGAGAATGCTGATCAGGTGATGCACAACACGGCACAACTATTAATTTCGAACAATCTCGGATTTTCATGGTTCCAAATTTTCTCATTTGACCTGTATTTCCTCTTCAGAAGAACGTAGGACGAAGTAAAAGTAGTGGAGAATGCTAATCAGGTGATGCACAACACGGCACAACTATTAGTTTCGAACAATCTCGGATTTTTATGCTTCCGAATTATCTTATTTTGCCTGTATTTCCTTTCCGGAAGAACGTAGAACGAAAAAAAAGTAGTAGAGAATGCCAATCAGGTGATGCACAACACGGCAAAACCATTAATTTCGAACAATCTCGGATTTTCATGGTTCCAAATTTTCTCATTTTACCTGTATTTCCTCTTCAGAAGGACGTAAGACGAAGTAAAAGTAGTAGAAAATGCTAATCAGGTGATGCACAACACGGCACAACCATTAGTTTCGAACAATCTCGGATCTTCATGGTTCCAAATTATCTCATTTCACCTGTATTTCCTTTTTGGAAGAACGTAAAACGAAGTGAAAGTGACGGAGAATGCTCTTCAGGTGATGCACAACACGGCACAACCATTAATTTCGAACAATCTCGGATTTTCATGGTTCCAAATTTTCTCATTTAACCTGTATCTCCTCTTCAGAAGAACGTAAGACGAAGTAAAAGTAGTAGAGAATGCTAATCAGGTGATGCACAACACGGCACAACCATGAGTTTCGAACAATCTCGGATTTTCATGGTTCCAAATTATCTCATTTTACCTGTATTTCCTTTTTGGAAGAATGTAAAACGATGTGAAAGTGACAGAGAATGCTTTTCAGGTGATGCACAACACGGCAAAACCATTAATTTCGAACAATCTCGGATTTTCATGGTTTCAAATTATCTCATTTTACCTGTATTTCCTTTCCGGAGAAACGTGGAACGAAGTCAAAGTAGTAGAGAATGCTAATTAGGTGATGCACAACACGGCACAACCATTAATTTCGAACAATCTCGGATTTTCATGGTTCCAAATTTTCTCATTTCACCTGTATTTCCTTTTTGGAAGAACGTAAAACGAAGTGAGAGTGACAGAGAATGCTTTTCAGGTGATGCACAACACGGCAAAACTATTAGTTTCGAACAATCTCGGATTTTCATGGTTCCGAATTATCTTATTTTGCCTGTATTTCCTTTCCGGAAGAACGTAGAACAAAAAAAAAGTAGTAGAGAATGCCAATCAGGTGATGCACAACACGGCACAACCATTAATTTCGAACAATCTCGGATTTTCATGGTTCTAAATTTTCTAATTTTACCTGTATTTTCTCTTCAGAAGGACGTAAGACGAAGTAAAAGTAGTAGAGAATGCTAATCAGGTGATGCGCAACACGGCACAACCATTAGTTTCGATCAATCTCGGATTTTCATGGTTCCAAGTTATCTCATTTCACCTGTATTTCCTTCTTTGAAGGACGTAAAACGAAGTGAAAGTGACGGAGAATGCTCTTCAGGTGATGCACAACACGGCCCAACTATTAGTTTCGAACAATCTCGGATTTTCATGGTTCCAAATTATCTTATTTTGCCTGTATTTCCTTTCCGGAAAAACGTAGAACGGAGTGAGAGTAGTAGAGAATGCCAATCAGGTGATGCAAAACACGGCACAACCATTAATTTCGAATAATCTCGGATTTTCATGGTTCCAAATTATCTCATTTTACCTGTATTTCCTTTCAGGAGAAACGTGAAACGAAATAAAAGTAGTAAAGAATGCTAATCAGGTGATGCACAACACGGCACAACCATTAATTTCGAACAATCTCGGATTCTCATGGTTCTAAATTATCTCATTTCACCTGTATTTCCTTTTTTGAAGAACGTAAAACGAAGTGAAAGTGACGGAGAATGCTCTTCAGGTGATGCACAACACGGCACGACTATTAGTTTCAAACAATCTCGGATTTTCATGGCTCCAAATTATCTCATTTTACCTGTATTTCCTTCTTGGAAAAACGTAAAACAAATTGGAAGTGACAGAGAATGCTCTTCAGGTGATGCACAACACCGCACAACTATTAGTTCCGAACAATCTCGGATTTTCATGGTTCCAAATTATCTCATTTTACCTGTATTTCCTTTCCGGAGAAACGTGAAACGAAGTGAAAGTAGTGGAGAATGCTAATCAGGTGATGCACAACACAGCACAACCATTAATTTCGAACAATCTCGGATTTTCATGGTTCCAAATTATCTTATTTTGCCTGTATTTCCTTCCCGGAAAAACGTAGAACGGAGTGAGAGTAGTAGAGAATGCCAATCAGGTGATGCACAACACGGCACAACCATTAATTTCGAATAATCTCGGATTTTCATGGTTCCAAATTATCTCATTTTACCTGTATTTCCTTTCAGGAGAAACGTGAAACGAAATAAAAGTAGTAAAGAATGCTAATCAGGTGATGCACAACACGGCACAACCATTAATTTCGAACAATCTCGGATTTTCATGGTTCCAAATTATCTCATTTCTTTCACCTGTATTTCCTTTTTGGAAGAAAGTAGAACGATGTGAAAGTGACAGAGAATGCTCTTCAGGTTATGCACAACACGGCACAACCATTAATTTCGAACAATCTCGGATGTTCATGGTTCCAAATTATCTCATTTCACCTGTATTTTCTTTTTGGAAGAACGTAAAACGATGTGAAAGTGACAGAGAATGCTCTTCAGGTGATGCACAACACGGCACAACCATTAGTTTCGAACAATCTCGGATTTTCATGGTTCCAAATTATCTCATTTTACCTGTGTTTCCTTTCCGGAGAAACGTGGAACGAAGTGAAAGTAGTAGAGAATGCTAATCAGGTGATGCACAACATGGCACAACCATTAATTTCGAACAATCTCGGATGTTCATGGTTCCAAATTATCTCATTTCACCTGTATTTCCTTTTTGGAAGAACGTAAAACGATGTGAAAGTGACAGAGAATGCCCTTCAGGTGATGCACAACACGGCACAACTATTAGTTTCGAACAATCTCGGATTTTCATGGTTCCAAATTATCTCATGTCACCTGTATTTCCTTTTTGGAAGAACGTAAAACGATGTGAAAGTGACAGAGAATGCTCTTCAGGTAATGCACAACACGGCACAACTATCAGTTTCAAACAATCTCGGATTTTTATGGTTTCAAATTATCTCATTTCACCTGTATTTCCTTTTTGGAAGAACGTAAAACGAAGTGAAAGTGACGGAGAATGCTCTTCAGGTGATGCACAACACGGCACGACTATTAGTTTCGAACAATCTCGGATTTTCATGGTTCCAAATTATCTTATTTTGCCTGTATTTCCTTTCCGGAAAAACGTAGAACGAAGAAAAAGTAGGAGAGAATGCCAATCAGGTGATGCACAACACGGCACAACCATTAATTTCGAACAATCTCGGATTCTCATGGTTCTAAATTATCTCATTTCACCTGTATTTCCTTTTTTGAAGAACGTAAAACGAAGTGAAAGTGACGGAGAATGCTCTTCAGGTGATGCACAACACGGCACGACTATTAGTTTCAAACAATCTCGGATTTTCATGGCTCCAAATTATCTCATTTTACCTGTATTTCCTTCTTGGAAAAACGTAAAACAAATTGGAAGTGACAGAGAATGCTCTTCAGGTGATGCACAACACCGCACAACTATTAGTTCCGAACAATCTCGGATTTTCATGGTTCCAAATTATCTCATTTTACCTGTATTTCCTTTCCGGAGAAACGTGAAACGAAGTGAAAGTAGTGGAGAATGCTAATCAGGTGATGCACAACACAGCACAACCATTAATTTCGAACAATCTCGGATTTTCATGGTTCCAAATTATCTTATTTTGCCTGTATTTCCTTCCCGGAAAAACGTAGAACGGAGTGAGAGTAGTAGAGAATGCCAATCAGGTGATGCACAACACGGCACAACCATTAATTTCGAATAATCTCGGATTTTCATGGTTCCAAATTATCTCATTTTACCTGTATTTCCTTTCAGGAGAAACGTGAAACGAAATAAAAGTAGTAAAGAATGCTAATCAGGTGATGCACAACACGGCACAACCATTAATTTCGAACAATCTCGGATTTTCATGGTTCCAAATTATCTCATTTCTTTCACCTGTATTTCCTTTTTGGAAGAAAGTAGAACGATGTGAAAGTGACAGAGAATGCTCTTCAGGTTATGCACAACACGGCACAACCATTAATTTCGAACAATCTCGGATGTTCATGGTTCCAAATTATCTCATTTCACCTGTATTTTCTTTTTGGAAGAACGTAAAACGATGTGAAAGTGACAGAGAATGCTCTTCAGGTGATGCACAACACGGCACAACCATTAGTTTCGAACAATCTCGGATTTTCATGGTTCCAAATTATCTCATTTTACCTGTGTTTCCTTTCCGGAGAAACGTGGAACGAAGTGAAAGTAGTAGAGAATGCTAATCAGGTGATGCACAACATGGCACAACCATTAATTTCGAACAATCTCGGATGTTCATGGTTCCAAATTATCTCATTTCACCTGTATTTCCTTTTTGGAAGAACGTAAAACGATGTGAAAGTGACAGAGAATGCCCTTCAGGTGATGCACAACACGGCACAACTATTAGTTTCGAACAATCTCGGATTTTCATGGTTCCAAATTATCTCATGTCACCTGTATTTCCTTTTTGGAAGAACGTAAAACGATGTGAAAGTGACAGAGAATGCTCTTCAGGTAATGCACAACACGGCACAACTATCAGTTTCAAACAATCTCGGATTTTTATGGTTTCAAATTATCTCATTTCACCTGTATTTCCTTTTTGGAAGAACGTAAAACGAAGTGAAAGTGACGGAGAATGCTCTTCAGGTGATGCACAACACGGCACGACTATTAGTTTCGAACAATCTCGGATTTTCATGGTTCCAAATTATCTTATTTTGCCTGTATTTCCTTTCCGGAAAAACGTAGAACGAAGAAAAAGTAGGAGAGAATGCCAATCAGGTGATGCACAACACGGCACAACCATTAATTTCGAACAATCTCGGATTCTCATGGTTCTAAATTATCTCATTTCACCTGTATTTCCTTTTTTGAAGAACGTAAAACGAAGTGAAAGTGACGGAGAATGCTCTTCAGGTGATGCACAACACGGCACGACTATTAGTTTCAAACAATCTCGGATTTTCATGGCTCCAAATTATCTCATTTTACCTGTATTTCCTTCTTGGAAAAACGTAAAACAAATTGGAAGTGACAGAGAATGCTCTTCAGGTGATGCACAACACCGCACAACTATTAGTTCCGAACAATCTCGGATTTTCATGGTTCCAAATTATCTCATTTTACCTGTATTTCCTTTCCGGAGAAACGTGAAACGAAGTGAAAGTAGTGGAGAATGCTAATCAGGTGATGCACAACACAGCACAACCATTAATTTCGAACAATCTCGGATTTTCATGGTTCCAAATTATCTCATTTCACCTGTATTTCCTTTTTGGAAGAACGTAAAACGATGTGAAAGTGACAGAGAATGCCCTTCAGGTGATGCACAACACGGCACAACTATTAGTTTCGAACAATCTCGGATTTTCATGGTTCCAAATTATCTCATGTCACCTGTATTTCCTTTTTGGAAGAACGTAAAACGATGTGAAAGTGACAGAGAATGCTCCTCAGGTAATGCACAACACGGCACAACTATCAGTTTCAAACAATCTCGGATTTTCATGGTTTCAAATTATCTCATTTCACCTGTATTTCCTTTTTGGAAGAACGTAAAACGAAGTGAAAGTGACGGAGAATGCTCTTCAGGTGATGCACAACACGGCACAACCATTAATTTCGAACAATCTCGGATTTTTATGGTTACAAATTATCTCATTTTACCTGTATTTCCTTCTTGGAAAAACGTACAACAAATTGGAAGTGACAAAGAATGCTCTTCAGGTGATGCACAACACGGCACAACTATTAGTTTCGAACAATCTCGGATTTTCATGGTTCCAAATTATCTCATGTCACCTGTATTTCCTTTTTGGAAGAACGTAAAACGATGTGAAAGTGACAGAGAATGCTCTTCAGGTAATGCACAACACGGCACAACTATCAGTTTCGAACAATCTCGGATTTTCATGGTTTCAAATTATCTCATTTTACCTGTATTTCCTTTCCGGAGAAACGTGAAACGAAGTAAAAGTAGTAGGGAATGCTAATCAGGTGATGCACAACACGGCACAACCATTAATTTCGAACAATCTCGGATTTTCATGGTTCCAAATTATCTCATTTCACCTGTGTTTCCTTTCCGGAGAAACGTGAAACGAAGTCAAAGTAGTAGAGAATGCTAATCAGGTGATGCACAACACGGCACAACCATTAATTTCGAACAATCTCGGATTTTCATGGTTCCAAATTTTCTCATTTCACCTGTATTTCCTTTTTGGAAGAACGTAAAACGAAGTGAAAGTGACAGAGAATGCTCTTCAGGTGATGCACAACACCGCACAACTATTAGTTTCGAACAATCTCGGATTTTCATGGTTCTAAATTATCTCATTTTACCTGTATTTCCTTTTCGGAGAAACGTGAAACAAAGTCAAAAAAGTAGAGAATGCTAATCAGGTGATGCACAACACGGCACAACCATTAGTTTCGATCAATCTCGGATCTTCATGGTTCCAAGTTATCTCATTTCACCTGTATTTCCTTCTTTGAAGGACGTAAAACGAAGTGAAAGTGACGGAGAATGCTCTTCAGGTGATGCACAACACGGCCCAACTATTAGTTTCGAACAATCTCGGATTTTCATGGTTCCAAATTATCTTATTTTGCCTGTATTTCCTTCCCGGAAAAACGTAGAACGGAGTGAGAGTAGTAGAGAATGCCAATCAGGTGATGCACAACACGGCACAACCATTAATTTCGAACAATCTCGGATTTTCATGGTTTCAAATTATCTCATTTCACCTGTATTTCCTTTCCGGAGAAACGTGAAACGATGTGAAAGTGACAGAGAATGCTCTTCAGGTGATGCACAACACGGCCCAACTATTAGTTTCGAACAATCTCGGATTTTCATGGTTCCAAATTTTCTCATTTCACCTGTATTTCCTTTTTGGAAGAACGTAAAACGAAGTGAAAGTGACAGAGAATGCTTTCCAGGTGATGCACAACACGGCAAAACCATTAATTTCGAACAATCTCGGATTTTCATGGTTCCAAATTTTCTCATTTTACCTGTATTTCCTCTTCAGAAGAACGTAGGACGAAGTAAAAGTAGTGGAGAATGCTAATCAGGTGATGCACAACACGGCACAACTATTCGTTTCGAACAATCTCGGATTTTCATGGTTCCGAATTATCTTATTTTGCCTGTATTTCCTTTCCGGAAGAACGTAGAACGAAAAAAAAGTAGTAGAGAATGCCAATCAGGTGATGCACAACACGGCACAACCATTAATTTCGAACAATCTCGGATTTTCATGGTTCCAAATTTTCTCATTTTACCTGTATTTCCTCTTCAGAAGGACGTAAGACGAAGTAAAAGTAGTAGAGAATGCTAATCAGGTGATGCACAACACGGCACAACCATTAGTTTCGATCAATCTCGGATCTTCATGGTTCCAAGTTATCTCATTTCACCTGTATTTCCTTCTTTGAAGGACGTAAAACGAAGTGAAAGTGACGGAGAATGCTCTTCAGGTGATGCACAACACGGCCCAACTATTAGTTTCGAACAATCTCGGATTTTCATGGTTCCAAATTATCTTATTTTGCCTGTATTTCCTTCCCGGAAAAACGTAGAACGGAGTGAGAGTAGTAGAGAATGCCAATCAGGTGATGCACAACACGGCACAACCATTAATTTCGAACAATCTCGGATTTTCATGGTTCCAAATTATCTCATTTCACCTGTATTTCCTTTCCGGAAAAACGTGAAACGAAATAAAAGTAGTAGAGAATGCTAATCAGGTGATGCACAACACGGCACAACCATTAATTTCGAACAATCTCGGATTTTCATGGTTCCAAATTATCTCATTTCACCTGTATTTCCTTTTTGAAAGAACGTAAAACGATGTGAAAGTGACAGAGAATGCTCTTCAGGTGATGCACGACACGGCACAACTATTAGTTTCGAACAATCTCGGATTTTCATGGTTCCAAATTATCTCATTTTACCTGTGTTTCCTTTCCGGAGAAACGTGGAACTAAGTGAAAGTAGTAGAGAATGCTAATCAGGTGATGCACAACACGGCACAACCATTAATTTCGAACAATCTCGGATGTTCATGGTTCCAAATTATCTCATTTCACCTGTATTTCCTTTTTGGAAGAACGTGAAACGATGTGAAAGTGACAGAGAATGCTCTTCAAGTGATGCACAACACGGCACAACCATTAATTTCGAACAATCTCGGATTTTCATGGTTCCAAATTTTCTCATTTTACCTGTATTTCCTCTTCAGAAGAACGTAGGACGAAGTAAAAGTAGTGGAGAATGCTCTTCAGGTGATGCACAACACGGCCCAACTATTAGTTTCGAACAATCTCAGATTTTCATGGTTCCAAATTATCTTATTTTGCCTGTATTTCCTTCCCGGAAAAACGTAGAACGGAGTGAGAGGAGTAGAGAATGCCAATCAGGTGATGCACAACACGGCACAACCATTAATTTCGAACAATCTCGGATTTTCATGGTTCCAAATTATCTCATTTTACCTGTATTTCCTTCCCGGAGAAACGTGAAACGAAATAAAAGTAGTAGAGAATGCTGATCAGGTGATGCACAACACGGCACAACCATTAATTTCGAACAATCTCGGATTTTCATGGTTCCAAATTATCTCATTTCACCTGTATTTCCTTTTTTGAAGAACGTAAAACGAAGTGAAAGTGACGGAGAATGCTCTTCAGGTGATGCACAACACGGCACGACTATTAGTTTCGAACAATCTCGGATTTTCATGGTTCTAAATTATCTCATTTTACCTGTATTTCCTTCTTGGAAGAACATAAAACGAAGTCAAAGTAGTAGAGAATGCTAATCAGGTGATGCACAACACGGCACAACCATTAATTTCGAACAATCTCGGATTTTCATGGTTCCAAATTATCTCATTTCACCTGTATTTCCTTTTTGGAAGAACGTAGAACGATGTGAAAGTGACAGAAAATGCTGATCAGGTCATGCACAACACGGCACAACTATTAATTTCGAACAATCTCGGATTTTCATGGTTCCAAATTTTCTCATTTGACCTGTATTTCCTCTTCAGAAGAACGTAGGACGAAGTAAAAGTAGTGGAGAATGCTAATCAGGTGATGCACAACACGGCACAACTATTAGTTTCGAACAATCTCGGATTTTTATGCTTCCGAATTATCTTATTTTGCCTGTATTTCCTTTCCGGAAGAACGTAGAACGAAAAAAAAGTAGTAGAGAATGCCAATCAGGTGATGCACAACACGGCAAAACCATTAATTTCGAACAATCTCGGATTTTCATGGTTCCAAATTTTCTCATTTTACCTGTATTTCCTCTTCAGAAGGACGTAAGACGAAGTAAAAGTAGTAGAAAATGCTAATCAGGTGATGCACAACACGGCACAACCATTAGTTTCGAACAATCTCGGATCTTCATGGTTCCAAATTATCTCATTTCACCTGTATTTCCTTTTTGGAAGAACGTAAAACGAAGTGAAAGTGACGGAGAATGCTCTTCAGGTGATGCACAACACGGCACAACCATTAATTTCGAACAATCTCGGATTTTCATGGTTCCAAATTTTCTCATTTAACCTGTATTTCCTCTTCAGAAGAACGTAAGACGAAGTAAAAGTAGTAGAGAATGCTAATCAGGTGATGCACAACACGGCACAACCATGAGTTTCGAACAATCTCGGATTTTCATGGTTCCAAATTATCTCATTTTACCTGTATTTCCTTTTTGGAAGAATGTAAAACGATGTGAAAGTGACAGAGAATGCTTTTCAGGTGATGCACAACACGGCAAAACCATTCATTTCGAACAATCTCGGATTTTCATGGTTTCAAATTATCTCATTTTACCTGTATTTCCTTTCCGGAGAAACGTGGAACGAAGTCAAAGTAGTAGAGAATGCTAATTAGGTGATGCACAACACGGCACAACCATTAATTTCGAACAATCTCGGATTTTCATGGTTCCAAATTTTCTCATTTCACCTGTATTTCCTTTTTGGAAGAACGTAAAACGAAGTGAGAGTGACAGAGAATGCTTTTCAGGTGATGCACAACACGGCAAAACTATTAGTTTCGAACAATCTCGGATTTTCATGGTTCCGAATTATCTTATTTTGCCTGTATTTCCTTTCCGGAAGAACGTAGAACAAAAAAAAAGTAGTAGAGAATGCCAATCAGGTGATGCACAACACGGCACAACCATTAATTTCGAACAATCTCGGATTTTCATGGTTCTAAATTTTCTAATTTTACCTGTATTTTCTCTTCAGAAGGACGTAAGACGAAGTAAAAGTAGTAGAGAATGCTAATCAGGTGATGCGCAACACGGCACAACCATTAGTTTCGATCAATCTCGGATTTTCATGGTTCCAAGTTATCTCATTTCACCTGTATTTCCTTCTTTGAAGGACGTAAAACGAAGTGAAAGTGACGGAGAATGCTCTTCAGGTGATGCACAACACGGCCCAACTATTAGTTTCGAACAATCTCGGATTTTCATGGTTCCAAATTATCTTATTTTGCCTGTATTTCCTTCCCGGAAAAACGTAGAACGGAGTGAGAGTAGTAGAGAATGCCAATTAGGTGATGCACAACACGGCACAACCATTAGTTTCGAACAATCTCGGATCTTCATGGTTCCAAATGATCTCATTTCACCTGTATTTCCTTTTTGGAAAAACGTAAAACGAAGTGAAAGTGACGAAGAATGCTCTTCAGGTGATGCACAACACGGCACAACCATTAATTTCGAACAATCTCGGATTTTCATGGTTCCAAATTTTCTCATTTTACCTGTATTTCCTTTCCGGAGAAACGTGAAACGAAGTAAAAGTAGTAGAGAATGCTAATCAGGTGATGCACAACACGGCACAACCATTAATTTCGAACAATCTCGGATTTTCATGGTTCCAAATTTTCTCATTTCACCTGTATTTCCTTTTTGGAAGAACGTAAAACGAAGTGAAAGTGACAGAGAATGCTTTTCAGGTGATGCACAACACGGCAGAACCATTAATTTCGAACAATCTCGGATTTTCATGGTTCCAAATTATCTTATTTTGCCTGTATTTCCTTCCCGGAAAAACGTAGAACGGAGTGAGAGTAGTAGAGAATGCCAATCAGGTGATGCACAACACGGCACAACCATTAATTTCGAACAATCTCGGATTTTCATGGTTCCAAATTATCTCATTTTACCTGTATTTCCTTTCAGGAGAAACGTGAAACGAAATAAAAGTAGTAAAGAATGCTAATCAGGTGATGCACAACACGGCACAACCATTAATTTCGAACAATCTCGGATTTTCATGGTTCCAAATTATCTCATTTCTTTCACCTGTATTTCCTTTCTGGAAGAAAGTAAAACGATGTGAAAGTGACAGAGAATGCTCTTCAGGTTATGCACAACACGGCACAACCATTAATTTCGAACAATCTCGGATGTTCATGGTTCCAAATTATCTCATTTCACCTGTATTTCCTTTTTGGAAGAACGTAAAACGATGTGAAAGTGACAGAGAATGCTCTTCAGGTGATGCACAACACGGCACAACCATTAGTTTCGAACAATCTCGGATTTTCATGGTTCCAAATTATCTCATTTTACCTGTGTTTCCTTTCCGGAGAAACGTGGAACGAAGTGAAAGTAGTAGAGAATGCTAATCAGGTGATGCACAACACGGCACAACCATTAATTTCGAACAATCTCGGATGTTCATGGTTCCAAATTATCTCATTTCACCTGTATTTCCTTTTTGGAAGAACGTAAAACGATGTGAAAGTGACAGAGAATGCTCTTCAAGTGATGCACAACACGGCACAACCATTAATTTCGAACAATCTCGGATTTTCATGGTTCCAAATTTTCTCATTTTACCTGTATTTCCTCTTCAGAAGAACGTAGGACGAAGTAAAAGTAGTGGAGAATGCTCTTCAGGTGATGCACAACACGGCCCAACTATTAGTTTCGAACAATCTCGGATTTTCATGGTTCCAAATTATCTTATTTTGCCTGTATTTCCTTCCCGGAAAAACGTAGAACGGAGTGAGAGGAGTAGAGAATGCCAATCAGGTGATGCACAACACGGCACAACCATTAATTTCGAACAATCTCGGATTTTCATGGTTCCAAATTATCTCATTTTACCTGTATTTCCTTTCCGGAGAAACGTGAAACGAAATAAAAGTAGTAGAGAATGCTGATCAGGTGATGCACAACACGGCACAACCATTAATTTCGAACAATCTCGGATTTTCATGGTTCCAAATTATCTCATTTCACCTGTATTTCCTTTTTTGAAGAACGTAAAACGAAGTGAAAGTGACGGAGAATGCTCTTCAGGTGATGCACAACACGGCACGACTATTAGTTTCGAACAATCTCGGATTTTCATGGTTCTAAATTATCTCATTTTACCTGTATTTCCTTCTTGGAAGAACATAAAACGAAGTCAAAGTAGTAGAGAATGCTAATCAGGTGATGCACAACACGGCACAACCGTTAATTTCGAACAATCTCGGATTTTCATGGTTCCAAATTATCTCATTTCACCTGTATTTCCTTTTTGGAAGAACGTAGAACGATGTGAAAGTGACAGAGAATGCTGATCAGGTGATGCACAACACGGCACAACTATTAATTTCGAACAATCTCGGATTTTCATGGTTCCAAATTTTCTCATTTGACCTGTATTTCCTCTTCAGAAGAACGTAGGACGAAGTAAAAGTAGTGGAGAATGCTAATCAGGTGATGCACAACACGGCACAACTATTAGTTTCGAACAATCTCGGATTTTTATGCTTCCGAATTATCTTATTTTGCCTGTATTTCCTTTCCGGAAGAACGTAGAACGAAAAAAAAGTAGTAGAGAATGCCAATCAGGTGATGCACAACACGGCAAAACCATTAATTTCGAACAATCTCGGATTTTCATGGTTCCAAATTTTCTCATTTTACCTGTATTTCCTCTTCAGAAGGACGTAAGACGAAGTAAAAGTAGTAGAAAATGCTAATCAGGTGATGCACAACACGGCACAACCATTAGTTTCGAACAATCTCGGATCTTCATGGTTCCAAATTATCTCATTTCACCTGTATTTCCTTTTTGGAAGAACGTAAAACGAAGTGAAAGTGACGGAGAATGCTCTTCAGGTGATGCACAACACGGCACAACCATTAATTTCGAACAATCTCGGATTTTCATGGTTCCAAATTTTCTCATTTAACCTGTATCTCCTCTTCAGAAGAACGTAAGACGAAGTAAAAGTAGTAGAGAATGCTAATCAGGTGATGCACAACACGGCACAACCATGAGTTTCGAACAATCTCGGATTTTCATGGTTCCAAATTATCTCATTTTACCTGTATTTCCTTTTTGGAAGAATGTAAAACGATGTGAAAGTGACAGAGAATGCTTTTCAGGTGATGCACAACACGGCAAAACCATTAATTTCGAACAATCTCGGATTTTCATGGTTTCAAATTATCTCATTTTACCTGTATTTCCTTTCCGGAGAAACGTGGAACGAAGTCAAAGTAGTAGAGAATGCTAATTAGGTGATGCACAACACGGCACAACCATTAATTTCGAACAATCTCGGATTTTCATGGTTCCAAATTTTCTCATTTCACCTGTATTTCCTTTTTGGAAGAACGTGAAACGAAGTGAGAGTGACAGAGAATGCTTTTCAGGTGATGCACAACACGGCAAAACTATTAGTTTCGAACAATCTCGGATTTTCATGGTTCCGAATTATCTTATTTTGCCTGTATTTCCTTTCCGGAAGAACGTAGAACAAAAAAAAAGTAGTAGAGAATGCCAATCAGGTGATGCACAACACGGCACAACCATTAATTTCGAACAATCTCGGATTTTCATGGTTCTAAATTTTCTAATTTTACCTGTATTTTCTCTTCAGAAGGACGTAAGACGAAGTAAAAGTAGTAGAGAATGCTAATCAGGTGATGCGCAACACGGCACAACCATTAGTTTCGATCAATCTCGGATTTTCATGGTTCCAAGTTATCTCATTTCACCTGTATTTCCTTCTTTGAAGGACGTAAAACGAAGTGAAAGTGACGGAGAATGCTCTTCAGGTGATGCACAACACGGCCCAACTATTAGTTTCGAACAATCTCGGATTTTCATGGTTCCAAATTATCTTATTTTGCCTGTATTTCCTTTCCGGAAAAACGTAGAACGGAGTGAGAGTAGTAGAGAATGCCAATTAGGTGATGCACGACACGGCACAACCATTAGTTTCGAACAATCTCGGATCTTCATGGTTCCAAATGATCTCATTTCACCTGTATTTCCTTTTTGGAAAAACGTAAAACGAAGTGAAAGTGACGAAGAATGCTCTTCAGGTGATGCACAACACGGCACAACCATTAATTTCGAACAATCTCGGATTTTCATGGTTCCAAATTTTCTCATTTTACCTGTATTTCCTTTCCGGAGAAACGTGAAACGAAGTAAAAGTAGTAGAGAATGCTAATCAGGTGATGCACAACACGGCACAACCATTAATTTCGAACAATCTCGGATTTTCATGGTTCCAAATTTTCTCATTTCACCTGTATTTCCTTTTTGGAAAAACGTAAAACGAAGTGAAAGTGACAGAGAATGCTTTTCAGGTGATGCACAACACGGCAGAACCATTAATTTCGAACAATCTCGGATTTTCATGGTTCCAAATTATCTTATTTTGCCTGTATTTCCTTCCCGGAAAAACGTAGAACGGAGTGAGAGTAGTAGAGAATGCCAATCAGGTGATGCACAACACGGCACAACCATTAATTTCGAATAATCTCGGATTTTCATGGTTCCAAATTATCTCATTTTACCTGTATTTCCTTTCAGGAGAAACGTGAAACGAAATAAAAGTAGTAAAGAATGCTAATCAGGTGATGCACAACACGGCACAACCATTAATTTCGAACAATCTCGGATTTTCATGGTTCCAAATTATCTCATTTCTTTCACCTGTATTTCCTTTTTGGAAGAAAGTAGAACGATGTGAAAGTGACAGAGAATGCTCTTCAGGTTATGCACAACACGGCACAACCATTAATTTCGAACAATCTCGGATGTTCATGGTTCCAAATTATCTCATTTCACCTGTATTTTCTTTTTGGAAGAACGTAAAACGATGTGAAAGTGACAGAGAATGCTCTTCAGGTGATGCACAACACGGCACAACCATTAGTTCCGAACAATCTCGGATTTTCATGGTTCCAAATTATCTCATTTTACCTGTGTTTCCTTTCCGGAGAAACGTGGAACGAAGTGAAAGTAGTAGAGAATGCTAATCAGGTGATGCACAACATGGCACAACCATTAATTTCGAACAATCTCGGATGTTCATGGTTCCAAATTATCTCATTTCACCTGTATTTCCTTTTTGGAAGAACGTAAAACGATGTGAAAGTGACAGAGAATGCCCTTCAGGTGATGCACAACACGGCACAACTATTAGTTTCGAACAATCTCGGATTTTCATGGTTCCAAATTATCTCATGTCACCTGTATTTCCTTTTTGGAAGAACGTAAAACGATGTGAAAGTGACAGAGAATGCTCTTCAGGTAATGCACAACACGGCACAACTATCAGTTTCAAACAATCTCGGATTTTTATGGTTTCAAATTATCTCATTTCACCTGTATTTCCTTTTTGGAAGAACGTAAAACGAAGTGAAAGTGACGGAGAATGCTCTTCAGGTGATGCACAACACGGCACGACTATTAGTTTCGAACAATCTCGGATTTTCATGGTTCCAAATTATCTTATTTTGCCTGTATTTCCTTTCCGGAAAAACGTAGAACGAAGAAAAAGTAGGAGAGAATGCCAATCAGGTGATGCACAACACGGCACAACCATTAATTTCGAACAATCTCGGATTCTCATGGTTCTAAATTATCTCATTTCACCTGTATTTCCTTTTTTGAAGAACGTAAAACGAAGTGAAAGTGACGGAGAATGCTCTTCAGGTGATGCACAACACGGCACGACTATTAGTTTCAAACAATCTCGGATTTTCATGGCTCCAAATTATCTCATTTTACCTGTATTTCCTTCTTGGAAAAACGTAAAACAAATTGGAAGTGACAGAGAATGCTCTTCAGGTGATGCACAACACCGCACAACTATTAGTTCCGAACAATCTCGGATTTTCATGGTTCCAAATTATCTCATTTTACCTGTATTTCCTTTCCGGAGAAACGTGAAACGAAGTGAAAGTAGTGGAGAATGCTAATCAGGTGATGCACAACACAGCACAACCATTAATTTCGAACAATCTCGGATTTTCATGGTTCCAAATTATCTCATTTCACCTGTATTTCCTTTTTGGAAGAACGTAAAACGATGTGAAAGTGACAGAGAATGCCCTTCAGGTGATGCACAACACGGCACAACTATTAGTTTCGAACAATCTCGGATTTTCATGGTTCCAAATTATCTCATGTCACCTGTATTTCCTTTTTGGAAGAACGTAAAACGATGTGAAAGTGACAGAGAATGCTCCTCAGGTAATGCACAACACGGCACAACTATCAGTTTCAAACAATCTCGGATTTTCATGGTTTCAAATTATCTCATTTCACCTGTATTTCCTTTTTGGAAGAACGTAAAACGAAGTGAAAGTGACGGAGAATGCTCTTCAGGTGATGCACAACACGGCACAACCATTAATTTCGAACAATCTCGGATTTTCATGGTTACAAATTATCTCATTTTACCTGTATTTCCTTCTTGGAAAAACGTACAACAAATTGGAAGTGACAAAGAATGCTCTTCAGGTGATGCACAACACGGCACAACTATTAGTTTCGAACAATCTCGGATTTTCATGGTTCCAAATTATCTCATGTCACCTGTATTTCCTTTTTGGAAGAACGTAAAACGATGTGAAAGTGACAGAGAATGCTCTTCAGGTAATGCACAACACGGCACAACTATCAGTTTCGAACAATCTCGGATTTTCATGGTTTCAAATTATCTCATTTTACCTGTATTTCCTTTCCGGAGAAACGTGAAACGAAGTAAAAGTAGTAGGGAATGCTAATCAGGTGATGCACAACACGGCACAACCATTAATTTCGAACAATCTCGGATTTTCATGGTTCCAAATTATCTCATTTCACCTGTGTTTCCTTTCCGGAGAAACGTGAAACGAAGTCAAAGTAGTAGAGAATGCTAATCAGGTGATGCACAACACGGCACAACCATTAATTTCGAACAATCTCGGATTTTCATGGTTCCAAATTTTCTCATTTCACCTGTATTTCCTTTTTGGAAGAACGTAAAACGAAGTGAAAGTGACAGAGAATGCTCTTCAGGTGATGCACAACACCGCACAACTATTAGTTTCGAACAATCTCGGATTTTCATGGTTCTAAATTATCTCATTTTACCTGTATTTCCTTTTCGGAGAAACGTGAAACAAAGTCAAAAAAGTAGAGAATGCTAATCAGGTGATGCACAACACGGCACAACCATTAGTTTCGATCAATCTCGGATCTTCATGGTTCCAAGTTATCTCATTTCACCTGTATTTCCTTCTTTGAAGGACGTAAAACGAAGTGAAAGTGACGGAGAATGCTCTTCAGGTGATGCACAACACGGCCCAACTATTAGTTTCGAACAATCTCGGATTTTCATGGTTCCAAATTATCTTATTTTGCCTGTATTTCCTTCCCGGAAAAACGTAGAACGGAGTGAGAGTAGTAGAGAATGCCAATCAGGTGATGCACAACACGGCACAACCATTAATTTCGAACAATCTCGGATTTTCATGGTTTCAAATTATCTCATTTCACCTGTATTTCCTTTCCGGAGAAACGTGAAACGATGTGAAAGTGACAGAGAATGCTCTTCAGGTGATGCACAACACGGCCCAACTATTAGTTTCGAACAATCTCGGATTTTCATGGTTCCAAATTTTCTCATTTCACCTGTATTTCCTTTTTGGAAGAACGTAAAACGAAGTGAAAGTGACAGAGAATGCTTTTCAGGTGATGCACAACACGGCAAAACCATTAATTTCGAACAATCTCGGATTTTCATGGTTCCAAATTTTCTCATTTTACCTGTATTTCCTCTTCAGAAGAACGTAGGACGAAGTAAAAGTAGTGGAGAATGCTAATCAGGTGATGCACAACACGGCACAACTATTCGTTTCGAACAATCTCGGATTTTCATGGTTCCGAATTATCTTATTTTGCCTGTATTTCCTTTCCGGAAGAACGTAGAACGAAAAAAAAGTAGTAGAGAATGCCAATCAGGTGATGCACAACACGGCACAACCATTAATTTCGAACAATCTCGGATTTTCATGGTTCCAAATTTTCTCATTTTACCTGTATTTCCTCTTCAGAAGGACGTAAGACGAAGTAAAAGTAGTAGAGAATGCTAATCAGGTGATGCACAACACGGCACAACCATTAGTTTCGATCAATCTCGGATCTTCATGGTTCCAAGTTATCTCATTTCACCTGTATTTCCTTCTTTGAAGGACGTAAAACGAAGTGAAAGTGACGGAGAATGCTCTTCAGGTGATGCACAACACGGCCCAACTATTAGTTTCGAACAATCTCGGATTTTCATGGTTCCAAATTATCTTATTTTGCCTGTATTTCCTTCCCGGAAAAACGTAGAACGGAGTGAGAGTAGTAGAGAATGCCAATCAGGTGATGCACAACACGGCACAACCATTAATTTCGAACAATCTCGGATTTTCATGGTTCCAAATTATCTCATTTCACCTGTATTTCCTTTCCGGAAAAACGTGAAACGAAATAAAAGTAGTAGAGAATGCTAATCAGGTGATGCACAACACGGCACAACCATTAATTTCGAACAATCTCGGATTTTCATGGTTCCAAATTATCTCATTTCACCTGTATTTCCTTTTTGAAAGAACGTAAAACGATGTGAAAGTGACAGAGAATGCTCTTCAGGTGATGCACGACACGGCACAACTATTAGTTTCGAACAATCTCGGATTTTCATGGTTCCAAATTATCTCATTTTACCTGTGTTTCCTTTCCGGAGAAACGTGGAACGAAGTGAAAGTAGTAGAGAATGCTAATCAGGTGATGCACAACACGGCACAACCATTAATTTCGAACAATCTCGGATGTTCATGGTTCCAAATTATCTCATTTCACCTGTATTTCCTTTTTGGAAGAACGTAAAACGATGTGAAAGTGACAGAGAATGCTCTTCAAGTGATGCACAACACGGCACAACCATTAATTTCGAACAATCTCGGATTTTCATGGTTCCAAATTTTCTCATTTTACCTGTATTTCCTCTTCAGAAGAACGTAGGACGAAGTAAAAGTAGTGGAGAATGCTCTTCAGGTGATGCACAACACGGCCCAACTATTAGTTTCGAACAATCTCGGATTTTCATGGTTCCAAATTATCTTATTTTGCCTGTATTTCCTTCCCGGAAAAACGTAGAACGGAGTGAGAGGAGTAGAGAATGCCAATCAGGTGATGCACAACACGGCACAACCATTAATTTCGAACAATCTCGGATTTTCATGGTTCCAAATTATCTCATTTTACCTGTATTTCCTTCCCGGAGAAACGTGAAACGAAATAAAAGTAGCAGAGAATGCTGATCAGGTGATGCACAACACGGCACAACCATTAATTTCGAACAATCTCGGATTTTCATGGTTCCAAATTATCTCATTTCACCTGTATTTCCTTTTTTGAAGAACGTAAAACGAAGTGAAAGTGACGGAGAATGCTCTTCAGGTGATGCACAACACGGCACGACTATTAGTTTCGAACAATCTCGGATTTTCATGGTTCTAAATTATCTCATTTTACCTGTATTTCCTTCTTGGAAGAACATAAAACGAAGTCAAAGTAGTAGAGAATGCTAATCAGGTGATGCACAACACGGCACAACCATTAATTTCGAACAATCTCGGATTTTCATGGTTCCAAATTATCTCATTTCACCTGTATTTCCTTTTTGGAAGAACGTAGAACGATGTGAAAGTGACAGAAAATGCTGATCAGGTGATGCACAACACGGCACAACTATTAATTTCGAACAATCTCGGATTTTCATGGTTCCAAATTTTCTCATTTGACCTGTATTTCCTCTTCAGAAGAACGTAGGACGAAGTAAAAGTAGTGGAGAATGCTAATCAGGTGATGCACAACACGGCACAACTATTAGTTTCGAACAATCTCGGATTTTTATGCTTCCGAATTATCTTATTTTGCCTGTATTTCCTTTCCGGAAGAACGTAGAACGAAAAAAAAGTAGTAGAGAATGCCAATCAGGTGATGCACAACACGGCAAAACCATTAATTTCGAACAATCTCGGATTTTCATGGTTCCAAATTTTCTCATTTTACCTGTATTTCCTCTTCAGAAGGACGTAAGACGAAGTAAAAGTAGTAGAAAATGCTAATCAGGTGATGCACAACACGGCACAACCATTAGTTTCGAACAATCTCGGATCTTCATGGTTCCAAATTATCTCATTTCACCTGTATTTCCTTTTTGGAAGAACGTAAAACGAAGTGAAAGTGACGGAGAATGCTCTTCAGGTGATGCACAACACGGCACAACCATTAATTTCGAACAATCTCGGATTTTCATGGTTCCAAATTTTCTCATTTAACCTGTATTTCCTCTTCAGAAGAACGTAAGACGAAGTAAAAGTAGTAGAGAATGCTAATCAGGTGATGCACAACACGGCACAACCATGAGTTTCGAACAATCTCGGATTTTCATGGTTCCAAATTATCTCATTTTACCTGTATTTCCTTTTTGGAAGAATGTAAAACGATGTGAAAGTGACAGAGAATGCTTTTCAGGTGATGCACAACACGGCAAAACCATTAATTTCGAACAATCTCGGATTTTCATGGTTTCAAATTATCTCATTTTACCTGTATTTCCTTTCCGGAGAAACGTGGAACGAAGTCAAAGTAGTAGAGAATGCTAATTAGGTGATGCACAACACGGCACAACCATTAATTTCGAACAATCTCGGATTTTCATGGTTCCAAATTTTCTCATTTCACCTGTATTTCCTTTTTGGAAGAACGTAAAACGAAGTGAGAGTGACAGAGAATGCTTTTCAGGTGATGCACAACACGGCAAAACTATTAGTTTCGAACAATCTCGGATTTTCATGGTTCCGAATTATCTTATTTTGCCTGTATTTCCTTTCCGGAAGAACGTAGAACAAAAAAAAAGTAGTAGAGAATGCCAATCAGGTGATGCACAACACGGCACAACCATTAATTTCGAACAATCTCGGATTTTCATGGTTCTAAATTTTCTAATTTTACCTGTATTTTCTCTTCAGAAGGACGTAAGACGAAGTAAAAGTAGTAGAGAATGCTAATCAGGTGATGCGCAACACGGCACAACCATTAGTTTCGATCAATCTCGGATTTTCATGGTTCCAAGTTATCTCATTTCACCTGTATTTCCTTCTTTGAAGGACGTAAAACGAAGTGAAAGTGACGGAGAATGCTCTTCAGGTGATGCACAACACGGCCCAACTATTAGTTTCGAACAATCTCGGATTTTCATGGTTCCAAATAATCTTATTTTGCCTGTATTTCCTTCCCGGAAAAACGTAGAACGGAGTGAGAGTAGTAGAGAATGCCAATTAGGTGATGCACAACACGGCACAACCATTAGTTTCGAACAATCTCGGATCTTCATGGTTCCAAATGATCTCATTTCACCTGTATTTCCTTTTTGGAAAAACGTAAAACGAAGTGAAAGTGACGAAGAATGCTCTTCAGGTGATGCACAACACGGCACAACCATTAATTTCGAACAATCTCGGATTTTCATGGTTCCAAATTTTCTCATTTTACCTGTATTTCCTTTCCGGAGAAACGTGAAACGAAGTAAAAGTAGTAGAGAATGCTAATCAGGTGATGCACAACACGGCACAACCATTAATTTCGAACAATCTCGGATTTTCATGGTTCCAAATTTTCTCATTTCACCTGTATTTCCTTTTTGGAAGAACGTAAAACGAAGTGAAAGTGACAGAGAATGCTTTTCAGGTGATGCACAACACGGCACAACCATTAATTTCGAACAATCTCGGATGTTCATGGTTCCAAATTATTTCATTTCACCTGTATTTCCTTTTTGGAAGAACGTAAAACGATGTGAAAGTGACAGAGAATGCTCTTCAGGTGATGCACAACACGGCACAACCATTAATTTCGAACAATCTCGGATTTTCATGGTTCCAAATTATCTCATTTTACCTGTATTTCCTCTTCAGAAGAACGTAGGACGAAGTAAAAGTAGTGGAGAATGCTCATCAGGTGATGCACAACACGGCCCAACTATTAGTTTCGAACAATCTCGGATTTTCATGGTTCCAAATTATCTTATTTTGCCTGTATTCCCTTCCCGGAAAAACGTAGAACGGAGTGAGAGTAGTAGAGAATGCCAATCAGGTGATGCACAACACGGTACAACCATTAATTTCGAACAATCTCAGATTTTCATGGTTCCAAATTATCTCATTTTACCTGTATTTCCCTTCCGGAGAAACGTGAAACGAAATAAAAGTAGTAGAGAATGCTAATCAGGTGATGCACAACACGGCACAACCATTAGTTTCGAACAATCTCGGATTTTCATGGTTCCAAATTATCTCATTTCAGCTGTATTTCCTTTTTGGAAGAACGTAAAACGATGTGAAAGTGACAGAGAATGCTCTTCAGGTGATGCACAACACGGCACAACCATTAATTTCGAACAATCTCGGATGTTCACGGTTCCAAATTATCTCATTTCACCTGTATTTCCTTTTTGAAAGAACGTAAAACGATGTGAAAGTGACAGAGAATGCTCTTCAGGTGATGCACAACACGGCACAACCATTAATTTCGAACAATCTCGGATTTTCATGGTTCCAAATTTTCTCATTTTACCTGTATTTCCTCTTCAGAAGAACGTAGGACGAAGTAAAAGTAGTGGAGAATGCTCTTCAGGTGATGCACAACACGGCCCAACTATTAGTTTCGAACAATCTCGGATTTTCATGGTTCCAAATTAACTCATTTTACCTGTATTTCCTTCTTGGAAAAACGTAAAACAAATTGGAAGTGACAGAGAATGCTCTTCAGGTGATGCACAACACCGCACAACTATTAGTTTCGAACAATCTCAGATTTTCATGGTTCCAAATTATCTCATTTTACCTGTATTTCCTTTCCGGAGAAACGTGAAACGAAATAAAAGTAGTAGAGAATGCTAATCAGGTGATGCACAACACGGCACAACCATTAGTTTCGAACAATCTCGGATTTTCATGGTTCTAAATTATCTCATTTCAGCTGTATTTCCTTTTTGGAAGAACGTAAAACGATGTGAAAGTGACAGAGAATGCTCTTCCGGTGATGCACAACACGGCACAACCATTAATTTCGAACAATCTCGGATGTTCATGGTTCCAAATTATCTCATTTCACCTGTATTTCCTTTTTGGAAGAACGTAAAACGATGTGAAAGTGACGGAGAATGCTAATCAGGTGATGCACAACACGGCACAACCATTAGTTTCGAACAATCTCGGATTTTCATGGTTCCAAATTATCTCATTTTACCTGTGTTTCCTTTCCGGAAAAACGTGAAACGAAGTGAAAGTAGTAGAGAATGCTCTTCAGGTGATGCACAACACGGCACAACCATTAATTTCGAACAATCTCGGATGTTCACGGTTCCAAATTATCTCATTTCACCTGTATTTCCTTTTTGAAAGAACGTAAAACGATGTGAAAGTGACAGAGAATGCTCTTCAGGTGATGCACAACACGGCACAACCATTAATTTCGAACAATCTCGGATTTTCATGGTTCCAAATTTTCTCATTTTACCTGTATTTCCTCTTCAGAAGAACGTAGGACGAAGTAAAAGTAGTGGAGAATGCTCTTCAGGTGATGCACAACACGGCCCAACTATTAGTTTCGAACAATCTCGGATTTTCATGGTTCCAAATTAACTCATTTTACCTGTATTTCCTTCTTGGAAAAACGTAAAACAAATTGGAAGTGACAGAGAATGCTCTTCAGGTGATGCACAACACCGCACAACTATTAGTTTCGAACAATCTCAGATTTTCATGGTTCCAAATTATCTCATTTTACCTGTATTTCCTTTCCGGAGAAACGTGAAACGAAATAAAAGTAGTAGAGAATGCTAATCAGGTGATGCACAACACGGCACAACCATTAGTTTCGAACAATCTCGGATTTTCATGGTTCTAAATTATCTCATTTCAGCTGTATTTCCTTTTTGGAAGAACGTAAAACGATGTGAAAGTGACAGAGAATGCTCTTCCGGTGATGCACAACACGGCACAACCATTAATTTCGAACAATCTCGGATGTTCATGGTTCCAAATTATCTCATTTCACCTGTATTTCCTTTTTGGAAGAACGTAAAACGATGTGAAAGTGACGGAGAATGCTCTTCAGGTGATGCACAACACGGCACAACCATTAATTTCGAACAATCTCGGATTTTCATGGTTCCAAATTTTCTCATTTAACCTGTATTTCCTCTTCAGAAGAACGTAAGACGAAGTAAAAGTAGTAGAGAATGCTAATCAGGTGATGCACAACACGGCACAACCATTAGTTTCGAACAATCTCGGATTTTCATGGTTCCAAATTATCTCATTTTACCTGTGTTTCCTTTCCGGAAAAACGTGAAACGAAGTGAAAGTAGTAGAGAATGCTAATCAGGTGATGCACAACACGGCACAACCATTAATTTCGAACAATCTCGGATTTTCATGGTTCCAAATTATCTCATTTCACCTGTATTTCCTTTTTGGAAGAATGTAAAACGATGTGAAAGTGACAGAGAATGCTTTTCAGGTGATGCACAACACGGCAAAACCATTAATTTCGAACAATCTCGGATTTTCATGGTTTCAAATTATCTCATTTTACCTGTATTTCCTTTCCGGAGAAACGTGAAACGAAGTCAAAGTAGTAAAGAATGCTAATCAGGTGATGCACAACACGGCACAACCATTAATTTCGAACAATCTCGGATTTTCATGGTTCCAAATTTTCTCATTTCACCTGTATTTCCTTTTTGGAAGAACGTAAAACGAAGTGAAAGTGACAGAGAATGCTTTTCAGGTAATGCACAACGCGGCAAAACTATTAGTTTCGAACAATCTCGGATTTTCATGGTTCCGAATTATCTTATTTTGCCTGTATTTCCTTTCCGGAAGAACGTAGAACAAAAAAAAAGTAGTAGAGAATGCCAATCAGGTGATGCACAACACGGCTCAACCATTAGTTTCGAACAATCTCGGATTTTCATGGTTCCAAATTATCTCATTTTACCTGTGTTTCCTTTCCGGAGAAACGTGAAACGGAGTGAAAGTAGTAGAGAATGCTAATCAGGTGATGCACAACACGGCACAACCATTAATTTCGAACAATCTCGGATTTTCATGGTTCCAAATTATCTCATTTCACCTGTATTTTCTTCTTTGAAGGACGTAAAACGAAGTGAAAGTGACGGAGAATGCTCTTCAGGTGATGCACAACACGGCCCAACTATTAGTTTCGAACAATCTCGGATTTTCATGGTTCCAAATTATCTTATTTTGCCTGTATTTCCTTCCCGGAAAAACGTAGAACGGAGTGAGAGTAGTAGAGAATTTCAATTAGGTGATGCACAACACGGCACAACCATTAATTTCGAACAATCTCGGATTTTCATGGTTCCAAATTATCTCATTTTACCTGTATTTCCTTTCCGGAGAAACGTGAAACGAAATAAAAGTAGTAGAGAATGCTAATCAGGTGATCCACAACACGGCACAACCATTAATTTCGAACAATCTCGGATTTTCATGGTTCCAAATTATCTCATTTCACCTGTATTTCCTTTTTGAAAGAACGTAAAACGATGTGAAAGTGACAGAGAATGCTCTTCAGGTGATGCACAACACGGCACAACTATTAGTTTCGAACAATCTCGGATTTTCATGGTTCCAAATTATCTCATTTTACCTGTGTTTCCTTTCCGGAGAAACGTGGAACGAAGTGAAAACAGTAGAGAATGCTAATCAGGTGATGCACAACACGGCACAACCATTAATTTCGAACAATCTCGGATGTTCATGGTTCCAAATTATTTCATTTCACCTGTATTTCCTTTTTGGAAGAACGTAAAACGATGTGAAAGTGACAGAGAATGCTCTTCAGGTGATGCACAACACGGCACAACCATTAATTTCGAACAATCTCGGATTTTCATGGTTCCAAATTTTCTCATTTTACCTGTATTTCCTCTTCAGAAGAACGTAGGACGAAGTAAAAGTAGTGGAGAATGCTCATCAGGTGATGCACAACACGGCCCAACTATTAGTTTCGAACAATCTCGGATTTTCATGGTTCCAAATTATCTTATTTTGCCTGTATTCCCTTCCCGGAAAAACGTAGAACGGAGTGAGAGTAGTAGAGAATGCCAATCAGGTGATGCACAACACGGCACAACCATTAATTTCGAACAATCTCAGATTTTCATGGTTCCAAATTATCTCATTTTACCTGTATTTCCTTTCCGGAGAAACGTGAAACGAAATAAAAGTAGTAGAGAATGCTAATCAGGTGATGCACAACACGGCACAACCATTAGTTTCGAACAATCTCGGATTTTCATGGTTCCAAATTATCTCATTTCAGCTGTATTTCCTTTTTGGAAGAACGTAAAACGATGTGAAAGTGACAGAGAATGCTCTTCAGGTGATGCACAACACGGCACAACCATTAATTTCGAACAATCTCGGATGTTCATGGTTCCAAATTATCTCATTTCACCTGTATTTCCTTCTTGGAAGAACGTAAAACGATGTGAAAGTGACAGAGAATGCTTTTCAGGTGATGCACAACACGGCAAAACCATTAATTTCGAACAATCTCGGATTTTCATGGTTTCAAATTATCTCATTTTACCTGTATTTCCTTTCCGGAGAAACGTGAAACGAAGTAAAAGTAGTAGAGAATGCTAATCAGGTGATGCACAACACGGCACAACCATTAATTTCGAACAATCTCGGATTTTCATGGTTCCAAATTTTCTCATTTCACCTGTATTTCCTTTTTGGAAGAACGTAAAACGAAGTGAAAGTGACAGAGAATGCTTTTCAGGTGATGCACAACACGGCAAAACTATTAGTTTCGAACAATCTCGGATTTTCATGGTTCCGAATTATCTTATTTTGCCTGTATTTCCTTTCCGGAAGAACGTAGAACAAAAAAAAAGTAGTAGAGAATGCCAATCAGGTGATGCACAACACGGCACAACCATTAATTTCGAACAATCTCGGATTTTCATGGTTCCAAATTTTCTAATTTTACCTGTATTTTCTCTTCAGAAGGACGTAAGACGAAGTAAAAGTAGTAGAGAATGCTAATCAGGTGATGCGCAACACGGCACAACCATTAGTTTCGATCAATCTCGGATTTTCATGGTTCCAAATTATCTCATTTCACCTGTATTTCCTTTTTGGAAAAACGTAAAACGAAGTGAAAGTGACGAAAAATGCTCTTCAGGTGATGCACAACACGGCACAACCATTAGTTTCGATCAATCTCGGATCTTCATGGTTCCAAGTTATCTCATTTCACCTGTATTTCCTTCTTTGAAGGACGTAAAACGAAGTGAAAGTGACGGAGAATGCTCTTCAGGTGATGCACAACACGGCCCAACTATTAGTTTCGAACAATCTCGGATTTTCATGGTTCCAAATTATCTTATTTTGCCTGTATTTCCTTCCCGGAAAAACGTAGAACGGAGTGAGAGTAGTAGAGAATGCCAATCAGGTGATGCACAACACGGCACAACCATTAATTTCGAACAATCTCGGATTTTCATGGTTCCAAATTATCTCATTTCACCTGTATTTCCTTTCCGGAAAAACGTGAAACGAAATAAAAGTAGTAGAGAATGCTAATCAGGTGATGCACAACACGGCACAACCATTAATTTCGAACAATCTCGGATTTTCATGGTTCCAAATTATCTCATTTCACCTGTATTTCCTTTTTGAAAGAACGTAAAACGATGTGAAAGTGACAGAGAATGCTCTTCAGGTGATGCACGACACGGCACAACTATTAGTTTCGAACAATCTCGGATTTTCATGGTTCCAAATTATCTCATTTTACCTGTGTTTCCTTTCCGGAGAAACGTGGAACGAAGTGAAAGTAGTAGAGAATGCTAATCAGGTGATGCACAACACGGCACAACCATTAGTTTCGAACAATCTCGGATCTTCATGGTTCCAAATGATCTCATTTCACCTGTATTTCCTTTTTGGAAAAACGTGAAACGAAGTGAAAGTGACGAAGAATGCTCTTCAGGTGATGCACAACACGGCACAACCATTAATTTCGAACAATCTCGGATTTTCATGGTTCCAAATTTTCTCATTTTACCTGTATTTCCTCTTCAGAAGAACGTAAGACGAAGTAAAAGTAGTAGAGAATGCTAATCAGGTGATGCACAACACGGCAAAACCATTAATTTCGAACAATCTCGGATTTTCATGGTTTCAAATTATCTCATTTTACCTGTATTTCCTTTCCGGAGAAACGTGAAACGAAGTAAAAGTAGTGGAGAATGCTAATCAGGTGATGCACAACACGGCACAACCATTAATTTCGAACAATCTCGGATTTTCATGGTTCCAAATTTTCTCATTTCACCTGTATTTCCTTTTTGGAAGAACGTAAAACGAAGTGAAAGTGACAGAGAATGCTTTTCAGGTGATGCACAACACGGCAGAACCATTAATTTCGAACAATCTCGGATTTTCATGGTTCCAAATTATCTTATTTTGCCTGTATTTCCTTCCCGGAAAAACGTAGAACGGAGTGAGAGTAGTAGAGAATGCCAATCAGGTGATGCACAACACGGCACAACCATTAATTTCGAACAATCTCGGATTTTCATGGTTCCAAATTATCTCATTTTACCTGTATTTCCTTTTCGGAGAAACGTGAAACGAAATAAAAGTAGTAAAGAATGCTAATCAGGTGATGCACAACACGGCACAACCATTAATTTCGAACAATCTCGGATTTTCATGGTTCCAAATTATCTCATTTCTTTCACCTGTATTTCCTTTTTGGAAGAACGTAAAACGATGTGAAAGTGACGGAGAATGCTCTTCAGGTTATGCACAACACGGCACAACCATTAATTTCGAACAATCTCGGATGTTCATGGTTCCAAATTATCTCATTTCACCTGTATTTCCTTTTTGGAAGAACGTAAAACGATGTGAAAGTGACAGAGAATGCTCTTCAGGTGATGCACAACACGGCACAACTATTAGTTTCGAACAATCTCGGATTTTCATGGTTCCAAATTATCTCGTTTTACCTGTGTTTCCTTCCCGGAAAAACGTGGAACGAAGTGAAAGTAGTAGAGAATGCTAATCAGGTGATGCACAACATGGCACAACCATTAATTTCGAACAATCTCGGATGTTCATGGTTCCAAATTATCTCATTTCACCTGTATTTCCTCTTCAGAAGAACGTAAGACGAAGTAAAAGTAGTAGAGAATGCTAATCAGGTGATGCACAACACGGCACAACCATTAGTTTCGAACAATCTCGGATTTTTATGGTTCCAAATTATCTCATTTTAACTGTGTTTCCTTTCCGGAGAAACGTGAAACGAAGTGAAAGTAGTAGAGAATGCTAATCAGGTGATGCACAACACGGCACAACCATTAATTCCGAACAATCTCGGATTTTCATGGTTCCAAATTATCTCATTTCACCTGTATTTCCTTTTTGGAAGAATGTAAAATGATGTGAAAGTGACAGAGAATGCTTTTCAGGTGATGCACAACACGGCAAAACCATTAATTTCGAACAATCTCGGATTTTCATGGTTTCAAATTATCTCATTTTACCTGTATTTCCTTTCCGGAAAAACGTGAGACGAAGTAAAAGTAGTAGAGAATGCTAATCAGGTGATGCACAACACGGCACAACCATTAATTTCGAACAATCTCGGATTTTCATGGTTCCAAATTATCTCATTTCACCTGTATTTCCTTTTTGGAAGAACGTAAAACGAAGTGAAAGTGACAGAGAATGCTTTTCAGGTGATGCACAACACGGCAAAACCATTAATTTCGAACAATCTCGGATTTTCATGGTTCCAAATTTTCTCATTTTACCTGTATTTCCTCTTCAGAAGAACGTAGGACGAAGTGAAAGTAGTGGAGAATGCTAATCAGGTGATGCACAACACGGCACAACTATTAGTTTCGAACAATCTCGGATTTTCATGGTTCCAAATTATCTTATTTTGCCTGTATTTCCTTTCCGGAAGAACGTAGAACGAAAAAAAAGTAGTAGAGAATGCCAATCAGGTGATGCACAACACGGCACAACCATTAATTTCGAACAATCTCGGCTTTTCATGGTTCCAAATTTTCTCATTTCACCTGTATTTCCTCTTCAGAAGAACGTAAGACGAAGTAAAAGTAGTAGAGAATGCTCTTCAGGTGATGCACAACACGGCACAACCATTAATTTCGAACAATCTCGGATTTTCATGGTTCCAAATTTTCTCCTTTTACCTGTATTTCCTCTTCAGAAGAACGTAAGACGAAGTAAAAGTAGTAGAGAATGCTAATCAGGTGATGCACAACACGGCACAACCATTAGTTTCGAACAATCTCGGATTTTCATGGTTCCAAATTATCTCATTTTACCTGTATTTCCTCTTCAGAAGAACGTAAGACGAAGTAAAAGTAGTAGAGAATGCTAATCAGGTGATGCACAACACGGCTCAACCATTAGTTTCGAACAATCTCGGATTTTCATGGTTCCAAATTATCTCATTTCACCTGTATTTCCTTTTTGGAAGAACGTAAAACGAAGTGAAAGTGCCGGAGAATGCTCTTCAGGTGATGCACAACACGGCACAACCATTAATTTCGAACAATCTCGGATTTTCATGGTTCCAAATTATCTCATTTCACCTGTATTTCCTTTTTGGAAGAACGTAAGACGAAGTAAAAGTAGTAGAGAATGCTAATCAGGTGATGCACAACACGGCTCAACCATTAGTTTCGAACAATCTCGGATTTTCATGGTTCCAAATTATCTCATTTTACCTGTGTTTCCTTTCCGGAGAAACGTGAAACGGAGTGAAAGTAGTAGAGAATGCTAAACAGGTGATGCACAACACGGCACAACCATTAATTTCGAACAATCTCGGATTTTCATGGTTCCAAATTTTCTCCTTTTACCTGTATTTCCTCTTCAGAAGAACGTAAGACGAAGTAAAAGTAGTAGAGAATGCGAATCAGGTGATGCACAACACGGCACAACCATTAGTTTCGAACAATCTCGGATTTTCATGGTTCCAAATTATCTCATTTTACCTGTATTTCCTCTTCAGAAGAACGTAAGACGAAGTAAAAGTAGTAGAGAATGCTAATCAGGTGATGCACAACACGGCTCAACCATTAGTTTCGAACAATCTCGGATTTTCATGGTTCCAAATTATCTCATTTTACCTGTGTTTCCTTTCCGGAGAAACGTGAAACGGAGTGAAAGTAGTAGAGAATGCTAAACAGGTGATGCACAACACGGCACAACCATTAATTTCGAACAATCTCGGATTTTCATGGTTCCAAATTATCTCATTTCACCTGTATTTCCTTTTTGGAAGAATGTAAAACGATGTGAAAGTGACAGAGAATGCTTTTCAGGTGATGCACAACACGGCAAAACCATTAATTTCGAACAATCTTGGATTTTCATGGTTCCAAATTATCTTATTTTGCCTGTATTTCCTTTCCGGAAGAACGTAGAACGAAAAAAAAGTAGTAGAGAATGCCAATCAGGTGATGCACAACACGGCACAACCATTAATTTCGAACAATCTCGGATTTTCATGGTTCCAAATTTTCTCATTTCACCTGTATTTCCTCTTCAGAAGGATGTAAGACGAAGTAAAAGTAGTAGAGAATGCTAATCAGGTGATGCACAACACGGCTCAACCATTAGTTTCGAACAATCTCGGATTTTCGTGGTTTCAAATTATCTCATTTTACCTGTATTTCCTCTTCAGAAGAACGTAAGACGAAGTAAAAGTAGTAGAGAATGCTAATCAGGTGATGCACAACACGGCACAACCATTAGTTCCGAACAATCTCGGATCTTCATGGTTCCAAATTATCTCATTTCACCTGTATTTCCTTTTTGGAAGAACGTAAAACGAAGTGAAAGTGACGGAGAATGCTCTTCAGGTGATGCACAACACGGCACAACCATTAATTTCGAACAATCTCGGATTTTCATGGTTCCAAATTTTCTCATTTTACCTGTATTTCCTCTTCAGAAGAACGTAAGACGAAGTAAAAGTAGTAGAGAATGCTAATCAGGTGATGCACAACACGGCACAACCATTAGTTTCGAACAATCTCGGATTTTCATGGTTCCAAATTATCTCATTTTACCTGTATTTCCTCTTCAGAAGAACGTAAGACGAAGTAAAAGTAGTAGAGAATGCTGATCAGGTGATGCACAACACGGCTCAACCATTAGTTTCGAACAATCTCGGATTTTCATGGTTCCAAATTATCTCATTTTACCTGTGTTTCCTTTCCGGAGAAACGTGAAACGGAGTGAAAGTAGTAGAGAATGCTAATCAGGTGATGCACAACACGGCACAACCATTAATTTCGAACAATCTCGGATTTTCATGGTTCCAAATTATCTCATTTTACCTGTATTTCCTCTTCAGAAGAACGTAAGACGAAGTAAAAGTAGTAGAGAATGCTAATCAGGTGATGCACAACACGGCACAACCATTAGTTTCGAACAATCTCGGATCTTCATGGTTCCAAATTATCTCATTTCACCTGTATTTCCTTTTTGGAAGAACGTGAAACGAAGTGAAAGTGACGGAGAATGCTCTTCAGGTGATGCACAACACGGCACAACCATTAATTTCGAACAATCTCGGATTTTCATGGTTCCAAATTTTCTCATTTTACCTGTATTTCCTCTTCAGAAGAACGTAAGACGAAGAAAAAGTAGTAGAGAATGCTAATCAGGTGATGCACAACACGGCACAACCATTAGTTTCGAACAATCTCGGATTTTCATGGTTCCAAATTATCTCATTTTACCTGTGTTTCCTTTCCGGAGAAACGTGAAACGAAGTGAAAGTAGTAGAGAATGCTAATCAGGTGATGCACAACACGGCACAACCATTAATTTCGAACAATCTCGGATTTTCATGGTTCCAAATTATCTCATTTTACCTGTATTTCCTCTTCAGAAGAACGTAAGACGAAGTAAAAGTAGTAGAGAATGCTAATCAGGTGATGCACAACACGGCACAACCATTAATTTCGAACAATCTCGGATTTTCATGGTTCCAAATTATCTCATTTCACCTGTATTTCCTTTTTGGAAGAATGTAAAACGATGTGAAAGTGACAGAGAATGCTTTTCAGGTGATGCACAACACGGCAAAACCATTAATTTCGAACAATCTTGGATTTTCATGGTTCCAAATTATCTTATTTTGCCTGTATTTCCTTTCCGGAAGAACGTAGAACGAAAAAAAAGTAGTAGAGAATGCCAATCAGGTGATGCACAACACGGCACAACCATTAATTTCGAACAATCTCGGATTTTCATGGTTCCAAATTTTCTCATTTCACCTGTATTTCCTCTTCAGAAGGACGTAAGACGAAGTAAAAGTAGTAAAGAATGCTAATCAGGTGATGCACAACACAGCACAACCATTAGTTTCGAACAATCTCGGATTTTCGTGGTTTCAAATTATCTCATTTTACCTGTATTTCCTCTTCAGAAGAACGTAAGACGAAGTAAAAGTAGTAGAGAATGCTAATCAGGTGATGCACAACACGGCACAACCATTAGTTCCGAACAATCTCGGATCTTCATGGTTCCAAATTATCTCATTTCACCTGTATTTCCTTTTTGGAAGAACGTAAAACGAAGTGAAAGCGACGGAATATGCTCTTCAGGTGATGCACAACACGGCACAACCATTAATTTCGAACAATCTCGGATTTTCATGGTTTCAAATTTTCTCATTTTACCTGTATTTCCTCTTCAGAAGAACGTGAGACGAAGTAAAAGTAGTAGAGAATGCCAATCAGGTGATGCACAACACGGCACAACCATTAGTTTCGAACAATCTCGGATTTTCATGGTTCCAAATTATCTCATTTTACCTGTATTTCCTCTCCAGAAGAACGTAAGACGAAGTAAAAGTAGTAGAGAATGCTAATCAGGTGATGCACAACACGGCACAACCATTAGTTCCGAACAATCTCGGATCTTCATGGTTCCAAATTATCTCATTTCACCTGTATTTCCTTTTTGGAAGAACGTAAAACGAAGTGAAAGTGACGGAGAATGCTCTTCAGGTGATGCTTAACACGGCACAACCATTAATTTCGAACAATCTCGGATTTTCATGGTTCCAAATTTTCTCATTTTACCTGTATTTCCTCTTCAGAAGAACGTAAGACGAAGTAAAAGTAGTAGAGAATGCTAATCAGGTGATGCACAACACGGCACAACCATTAGTTTCGAACAATCTCGGATTTTCATGGTTCCAAATTATCTCATTTTACCTGTATTTCCTCTTCAGAAGAACGTAAGACGAAGTAAAAGTAGTAGAGAATGCTAATCAGGTGATGCACAACACGGCTCAACCATTAGTTTCGAACAATCTCGGATTTTCATGGTTCCAAATTATCTCATTTTACCTGTGTTTCCTTTCCGGAGAAACGTGAAACGAAGTGAAAGTAGTAGAGAATGCTAATCAGGTGATGCACAACACGGCACAACCATTAATTTCGAACAATCTCGGATTTTCATGGTTCCAAATTATCTCATTTTACCTGTATTTCCTCTTCAGAAGAACGTAAGACGAAGTAAAAGTAGTAGAGAATGCTAATCAGGTGATGCACAACACGGCACAACCATTAATTTCGAACAATCTCGGATTTTCATGGTTCCAAATTATCTCATTTTACCTGTATTTCCTCTTCAGAAGAACGTAAGACGAAGTAAAAGTAGTAGAGAATGCTAATCAGGTGATGCACAACACGGCACAACCATTAATTTCGAACAATCTCGGATTTTCATGGTTCCAAATTATCTCATTTCACCTGTATTTCCTTTTTGGAAGAATGTAAAACGATGTGAAAGTGACAGAGAATGCTTTTCAGGTGATGCACAACACGGCAAAACCATTAATTTCGAACAATCTTGGATTTTCATGGTTCCAAATTATCTTATTTTGCCTGTATTTCCTTTCCGGAAGAACGTAGAACGAAAAAAAAGTAGTAGAGAATGCCAATCAGGTGATGCACAACACGGCACAACCATTAATTTCGAACAATCTCGGATTTTCATGGTTCCAAATTTTCTCATTTCACCTGTATTTCCTCTTCAGAAGGACGTAAGACGAAGTAAAAGTAGTAAAGAATGCTAATCAGGTGATGCACAACACAGCACAACCATTAGTTTCGAACAATCTCGGATTTTCGTGGTTTCAAATTATCTCATTTTACCTGTATTTCCTCTTCAGAAAAACGTAAGACGAAGTAAAAGTAGTAGAGAATGCTAATCAGGTGATGCACAACACGGCACAACCATTAGTTCCGAACAATCTCGGATCTTCATGGTTCCAAATTATCTCATTTCACCTGTATTTCCTTTTTGGAAGAACGTAAAACGAAGTGAAAGCGACGGAATATGCTCTTCAGGTGATGCACAACACGGCACAACCATTAATTTCGAACAATCTCGGATTTTCATGGTTTCAAATTTTCTCATTTTACCTGTATTTCCTCTTCAGAAGAACGTGAGACGAAGTAAAAGTAGTAGAGAATGCCAATCAGGTGATGCACAACACGGCACAACCATTAGTTTCGAACAATCTCGGATTTTCATGGTTCCAAATTATCTCATTTTACCTGTATTTCCTCTCCAGAAGAACGTAAGACGAAGTAAAAGTAGTAGAGAATGCTAATCAGGTGATGCACAACACGGCACAACCATTAGTTCCGAACAATCTCGGATCTTCATGGTTCCAAATTATCTCATTTCACCTGTATTTCCTTTTTGGAAGAACGTAAAACGAAGTGAAAGTGACGGAGAATGCTCTTCAGGTGATGCACAACACGGCACAACCATTAATTTCGAACAATCTCGGATTTTCATGGTTCCAAATTTTCTCATTTTACCTGTATTTCCTCTTCAGAAGAACGTAAGACGAAGTAAAAGTAGTAGAGAATGCTAATCAGGTGATGCACAACACGGCACAACCATTAGTTTCGAACAATCTCGGAATTTCATGGTTCCAAATTATCTCATTTTACCTGTATTTCCTCTTCAGAAGAACGTAAGACGAAGTAAAAGTAGTAGAGAATGCTAATCAGGTGATGCACAACACGGCTCAACCATTAGTTTCGAACAATCTCGGATTTTCATGGTTCCAAATTATCTCATTTTACCTGTGTTTCCTTTCCGGAGAAACGTGAAACGGAGTGAAAGTAGTAGAGAATGCTAATCAGGTGATGCACAACACGGCACAACCATTAATTTCGAACAATCTCGGATTTTCATGGTTCCAAATTATCTCATTTTACCTGTATTTCCTCTTCAGAAGAACGTAAGACGAAGTAAAAGTAGTAGAGAATGCTAATCAGGTGATGCACAACACGGCACAACCATTAGTTTCGAACAATCTCGGATCTTCATGGTTCCAAATTATCTCATTTCACCTGTATTTCCTTTTTGGAAGAACGTGAAACGAAGTGAAAGTGACGGAGAATGCTCTTCAGGTGATGCACAACACGGCACAACCATTAATTTCGAACAATCTCGGATTTTCATGGTTCCAAATTTTCTCATTTTACCTGTATTTCCTCTTCAGAAGAACGTAAGACGAAGTAAAAGTAGTAGAGAATGCTAATCAGGTGATGCACAACACGGCACAACCATTAGTTTCGAACAATCTCGGATTTTCATGGTTCCAAATTATCTCATTTTACCTGTGTTTCCTTTCCGGAGAAACGTGAAACGAAGTGAAAGTAGTAGAGAATGCTAATCAGGTGATGCACAACACGGCACAACCATTAATTTCGAACAATCTCGGATTTTCATGGTTCCAAATTATCTCATTTTACCTGTATTTCCTCTTCAGAAGAACGTAAGACGAAGTAAAAAAAGTAGAGAATGCTAATCAGGTGATGCACAACACGGCACAACCATTAATTTCGAACAATCTCGGATTTTCATGGTTCCAAATTATCTCATTTCACCTGTATTTCCTTTTTGGAAGAATGTAAAACGATGTGAAAGTGACAGAGAATGCTTTTCAGGTGATGCACAACACGGCAAAACCATTAATTTCGAACAATCTTGGATTTTCATGGTTCCAAATTATCTTATTTTGCCTGTATTTCCTTTCCGGAAGAACGTAGAACGAAAAAAAAGTAGTAGAGAATGCCAATCAGGTGATGCACAACACGGCACAACCATTAATTTCGAACAATCTCGGATTTTCATGGTTCCAAATTTTCTCATTTCACCTGTATTTCCTCTTCAGAAGGACGTAAGACGAAGTAAAAGTAGTAAAGAATGCTAATCAGGTGATGCACAACACAGCACAACCATTAGTTTCGAACAATCTCGGATTTTCGTGGTTTCAAATTATCTCATTTTACCTGTATTTCCTCTTCAGAAGAACGTAAGACGAAGTAAAAGTAGTAGAGAATGCTAATCAGGTGATGCACAACACGGCACAACCATTAGTTCCGAACAATCTCGGATCTTCATGGTTCCAAATTATCTCATTTCACCTGTATTTCCTTTTTGGAAGAACGTAAAACGAAGTGAAAGCGACGGAATATGCTCTTCAGGTGATGCACAACACGGCACAACCATTAATTTCGAACAATCTCGGATTTTCATGGTTTCAAATTTTCTCATTTTACCTGTATTTCCTCTTCAGAAGAACGTGAGACGAAGTAAAAGTAGTAGAGAATGCCAATCAGGTGATGCACAACACGGCACAACCATTAATTTCGAACAATCTCGGATTTTCATGGTTCCAAATTTTCTCATTTCACCTGTATTTCCTCTTCAGAAGGACGTAAGACGAAGTAAAAGTAGTAGAGAATGCTAATCAGGTGATGCACAACACAGCACAACCATTAGTTTCGAACAATCTCGGATTTTCGTGGTTCCAAATTATCTCATTTCACCTGTATTTCCTTTTTGGAAGAACGTAAAACAAAGTGAAAGTGACGAAGAATGCTCTTCAGGTGATGCACAACACGGCACAACCATTAATTTCGAACAATCTCGGATTTTCATGGTTCCAAATTTTCTCATTTTACCTGTATTTCCTCTTCAGAAGAACGTAAGACGAAGTAAAAGTAGTAGAGAATGCTAATCAGGTGATGCACAACACGGCACAACCATTAGTTTCGAACAATCTCGGATTTTCATGGTTCCAAATTATCTCATTTCACCTGTATTTCCTTTTTGGAAGAATGTAAAACGATGTGAAAGTAGTAGAGAATGCTAATCAGGTGATGCACAACACGGCAAAACCATTAATTTCGAACAATCTCGGATTTTCATGGTTTCAAATTATCTCATTTTACCTGTATTTCCTTTCCGGAGAAACGTGAAACGAAGTAAAAGTAGTAGAGAATGCTAATCAGGTGATGCACAACACGGCACAACCATTAATTTCGAACAATCTCGGATTTTCATGGTTCAAAATTTTCTCATTTCACCTGTATTTCCTTTTTGGAAGAACGTAAAACGAAGTGAAAGTGACAGAGAATGCTTTTCAGGTGATGCACAACACGGCAAAACCATTAATTTCGAACAATCTCGGATTTTCATGGTTCCAAATTTTCACATTTTACCTGTATTTCCTCTTCAGAAGAACGTAGGACGAAGTAAAAGTAGTGGAGAATGCTAATCAGGTGATGCACAACACGGCACAACTATTAGTTTCGAACAATCTCGGATTTTCATGGTTCCGAATTATCCTATTTTGCCTGTATTTCCTTTCCGGAAGAACGTAGAACGAAAAAAAAGTATTAGAGAATGCCAATCAGGTGATGCACAACACGGCACAACCATTAATTTCGAACAATCTCGGATTTTCATGGTTCCAAATTTTCTCATTTTACCTGTATTTCCTCTTCAGAAGGACGTAAGACGAAGTAAAAGTAGTAGAAAATGCTAATCAGGTGATGCACAACACGGCACAACCATTAGTTTCGAACAATCTCGGATTTTCATGGTTCCAAATTATCTCATTTTACCTGTATTTCCTCTTCAGAAGGACGTAAGACGAAGTAAAAGTACCAGAGAATGCTAATCAGGTGATGCACAACACGGCACAACCATTAGTTTCGATCAATCTCGGATCTTCATGGTTCCAAGTTATCTCATTTCACCTGTATTTCCTTCTTTGAAGGACGTAAAACGAAGTGAAAGTGACGGAGAATGCTCTTCAGGTGATGAACAACACGGCCCAACTATTAGTTTCGAACAATCTCGGATTTTCATGGTTCCAAATTATCTTATTTTGCCTGTATTTCCTTCCCGGAAAAACGTAGAACGGAGTGAGAGTAGTAGAGAATGCCAATCAGGTGATGCACAACACGGCACAACCATTAATTTCGAACAATCTCGGATTTTCATGGTTCCAAATTTTCTCATTTCACCTGTATTTCCTCTTCAGAAGGACGTAAGACGAAGTAAAAGTAGTAGAGAATGCTAATCAGGTGATGCACAACACGGCACAACTATTAGTTTCGAACAATCTCGGATTTTTATGCTTCCGAATTATCTTATTTTGCCTGTATTTCCTTTCCGGAAGAACGTAAAACGAATTGAAAGTGACGGAGAATGCTCTTCAGGTGATGCACAACACGGCACAACCATTAATTTCGAACAATCTCGGATTTTCATGGTTCCAAATTTTCTCATTTCACCTGTATTTCCTTTTTGGAAGAACGTAAAACGAAGTGAAAGTGACAGAGAATGCTTTTCAGGTGATGCACAACACGGCAAAACCATTAATTTCGAACAATCTCGGATTTTCATGGTTCCAAATTTTCTCATTTTACCTGTATTTCCTCTTCAGAAGAACGTAGGACGAAGTGAAAGTAGTGGAGAATGCTAATCAGGTGATGCACAACACGGCACAACTATTAGTTTCGAACAATCTCGGATTTTCATGGTTCCAAATTATCTTATTTTGCCTGTATTTCCTTCCCGGAAGAACGTAGAACGAAAAAAAAGTAGTAGAGAATGCCAATCAGGTGATGCACAACACGGCACAACCATTAATTTCGAACAATCTCGGATTTTCATGGTTCCAAATTTTCTCGTTTTAACTGTGTTTCCTTTCCGGAGAAACGTGAAACGAAGTGAAAGTAGTAGAGAATGCTAATCAGGTGATGCACAACACGGCACAACCATTAATTCCGAACAATCTCGGATTCTCATGGTTCCAAATTATCTCATTTCACCTGTATTTCCTTTTTGGAAGAATGTAAAACGATGTGAAAGTGACAGAGAATGCTTTTCAGGTGATGCACAACACGGCAAAACCATTAATTTCGAACAATCTCGGATTTTCATGGTTTCAAATTATCTCATTTTACCTGTATTTCCTTCCCGGAAAAACGTGAAACGAAGTAAAAGTAGTAGAGAATGCTAATTAGGTGATGCACAACACGGCACAACCATTAATTTCGAACAATCTCGGATTTTCATGGTTCCAAATTTTCTCATTTCACCTGTATTTCCTTTTTGGAAGAACGTAAAACGAAGTGAAAGTGACGGAGAATGCTCTTCAGGTGATGCACAACACGGCACAACCATTAATTTCGAACAATCTCGGATTTTCATGGTTCCAAATTTTCTCATTTTACCTGTATTTCCTCTTCAGAAGAACGTAAGACGAAGTAAAAGTAGTAGAGAATGCTAATCAGGTGATGCACAACACGGCACAACCATTAGTTTCGAACAATCTCGGATTTTCATGGTTCCAAATTATCTCATTTTACCTGTATTTCCTCTTCAGAAGAACGTAAGACGAAGTAAAAGTAGTAGAGAATGCTAATCAGGTGATGCACAACACGGCACAACCATTAGTTTCGAACAATCTCGGATTTTCATGGTTCCAAATTATCTCATTTCACCTGTATTTCCTTTTTGGAAGAATGTAAAACGATGTGAAAGTAGTAGAGAATGCTAATCAGGTGATGCACAACACGGCAAAACCATTAATTTCGAACAATCTCGGATTTTCATGGTTCCAAATTTTCACATTTTACCTGTATTTCCTCTTCAGAAGAACGTAGGACGAAGTAAAAGTAGTGGAGAATGCTAATCAGGTGATGCACAACACGGCACAACTATTAGTTTCGAACAATCTCGGATTTTCATGGTTCCGAATTATCCTATTTTGCCTGTATTTCCTTTCCGGAAGAACGTAGAACGAAAAAAAAGTATTAGAGAATGCCAATCAGGTGATGCACAACACGGCACAACCATTAATTTCGAACAATCTCGGATTTTCATGGTTCCAAATTTTCTCATTTTACCTGTATTTCCTCTTCAGAAGGACGTAAGACGAAGTAAAAGTAGTAGAAAATGCTAATCAGGTGATGCACAACACGGCACAACCATTAGTTTCGAACAATCTCGGATTTTCATGGTTCCAAATTATCTCATTTTACCTGTATTTCCTCTTCAGAAGGACGTAAGACGAAGTAAAAGTACCAGAGAATGCTAATCAGGTGATGCACAACACGGCACAACCATTAGTTTCGATCAATCTCGGATCTTCATGGTTCCAAGTTATCTCATTTCACCTGTATTTCCTTCTTTGAAGGACGTAAAACGAAGTGAAAGTGACGGAGAATGCTCTTCAGGTGATGAACAACACGGCCCAACTATTAGTTTCGAACAATCTCGGATTTTCATGGTTCCAAATTATCTTATTTTGCCTGTATTTCCTTCCCGGAAAAACGTAGAACGGAGTGAGAGTAGTAGAGAATGCCAATCAGGTGATGCACAACACGGCACAACCATTAATTTCGAACAATCTCGGATTTTCATGGTTCCAAATTTTCTCATTTCACCTGTATTTCCTCTTCAGAAGGACGTAAGACGAAGTAAAAGTAGTAGAGAATGCTAATCAGGTGATGCACAACACGGCACAACTATTAGTTTCGAACAATCTCGGATTTTTATGCTTCCGAATTATCTTATTTTGCCTGTATTTCCTTTCCGGAAGAACGTAAAACGAATTGAAAGTGACGGAGAATGCTCTTCAGGTGATGCACAACACGGCACAACCATTAATTTCGAACAATCTCGGATTTTCATGGTTCCAAATTTTCTCATTTCACCTGTATTTCCTTTTTGGAAGAACGTAAAACGAAGTGAAAGTGACAGAGAATGCTTTTCAGGTGATGCACAACACGGCAAAACCATTAATTTCGAACAATCTCGGATTTTCATGGTTCCAAATTTTTTCATTTTACCTGTATTTCCTCTTCAGAAGAACGTAGGACGAAGTAAAAGTAGTGGAGAATGCTAATCAGGTGATGCACAACACGGCACAACTATTAGTTTCGAACAATCTCGGATTTTCATGGTTCCAAATTATCTTATTTTGCCTGTATTTCCTTCCCGGAAGAACGTAGAACGAAAAAAAAGTAGTAGAGAATGCCAATCAGGTGATGCACAACACGGCACAACCATTAATTTCGAACAATCTCGGATTTTCATGGTTCCAAATTTTCTCGTTTTAACTGTGTTTCCTTTCCGGAGAAACGTGAAACGAAGTGAAAGTAGTAGAGAATGCTAATCAGGTGATGCACAACACGGCACAACCATTAATTCCGAACAATCTCGGATTCTCATGGTTCCAAATTATCTCATTTCACCTGTATTTCCTTTTTGGAAGAATGTAAAACGATGTGAAAGTGACAGAGAATGCTTTTCAGGTGATGCACAACACGGCAAAACCATTAATTTCGAACAATCTCGGATTTTCATGGTTTCAAATTATCTCATTTTACCTGTATTTCCTTTCCGGAAAAACGTGAAACGAAGTAAAAGTAGTAGAGAATGCTAATTAGGTGATGCACAACACGGCACAACCATTAATTTCGAACAATCTCGGATTTTCATGGTTCCAAATTTTCTCATTTCACCTGTATTTCCTTTTTGGAAGAACGTAAAACGAAGTGAAAGTGACGGAGAATGCTCTTCAGGTGATGCACAACACGGCACAACCATTAATTTCGAACAATCTCGGATTTTCATGGTTCCAAATTTTCTCATTTTACCTGTATTTCCTCTTCAGAAGAACGTAAGACGAAGTAAAAGTAGTAGAGAATGCTAATCAGGTGATGCACAACACGGCACAACCATTAGTTTCGACAATCTCGGATTTTCATGGTTCCAAATTATCTCATTTTACCTGTATTTCCTTCCCGGAAGAACGTAGAACGAAAAAAAAGTAGTAGAGAATGCCAATCAGGTGATAAACAACACGGCACAACCATTAATTTCGAACAATCTCGGATTTTCATGGTTCCAAATTTTCTCGTTTTAACTGTGTTTCCTTTCCGGAGAAACGTGGAACGAAGTGAAAGTAGTAGAGAATGCTAATCAGGTGATGCACAACACGGCACAACCATTAATTCCGAACAATCTCGGATTCTCATGGTTCCAAATTATCTCATTTCACCTGTATTTCCTTTTTGGAAGAATGTAAAACGATGTGAAAGTGACAGAGAATGCTTTTCAGGTGATGCACAACACGGCAAAACCATTAATTTCGAACAATCTCGGATTTTCATGGTTTCAAATTATCTCATTTTACCTGTATTTCCTTTCCGGAAAAACGTGAAACGAAGTAAAAGTAGTAGAGAATGCTAATTAGGTGATGCACAACACGGCACAACCATTAATTTCGAACAATCTCGGATTTTCATGGTTCCAAATTTTCTCATTTCACCTGTATTTCCTTTTTGGAAGAACGTAAAACGAAGTGAAAGTGACAGAGAATGCTTTTCAGGTGATGCACAACACGGCAAAACCATTAATTCCGAACAATCTCGGATTTTCATGGTTCCAAATTTTCTCATTTTACCTGTATTTCCTCTTCAGAAGAACGTAGGACGAAGTGAAAGTAGTGGAGAATGCTAATCAGGTGATGCACAACACGGCACAACTATTAGTTTCGAACAATCTCGGATTTTCATGGTTCCAAATTATCTTATTTTGCCTGTATTTCCTTTCCGGAAGAACGTAGAACGAAAAAAAAGTAGTAGAGAATGCCAATCAGGTGATGCACAACACGGCACAACCATTAATTTCGAACAATCTCGGATTTTCATGGTTCCAAATTTTCTCATTTCACCTGTATTTCCTCTTCAGAAGAACGTAAGACGGAGTAAAAGTAGTAGAGAATGCTCTTCAGGTGATGCACAACACGGCACAACCATTAATTTCGAACAATCTCGGATTTTCATGGTTCCAAATTTTCTCATTTTACCTGTATTTCCTCTTCAGAAGAACGTAGGACGAAGTAAAAGTAGTGGAGAATGCTCTTCAGGTGATGCACAACACGGCCCAACTATTAGTTTCGAACAATTTCGGATTTTCATGGTTCCAAATTATCTTATTTTGCCTGTATTTCCTTCCCGGAAAAACGTAGAACGGAGTGAGAGTAGTAGAGAATGCCAATCAGGTGATGCACAACACGGCACAACCATTAGGTTCGAACAATCTCGGATTTTCATGGTTCCAAATTATCTCATTTTACCTGTATTTCCTTTCCGGAGAAACGTGAAACGAAATAAAAGTAGTAGAGAATGCTAATCAGGTGATGCACAACACGGCACAACCATTAATTTCGAACAATCTCGGATTTTCATGGTTCCAAATTATCTCATTTCACCTGTATTTCCTTTTTGGAAGAACGTAAAACGATGTGAAAGTGACAGAGAATGCTCTTCAGGTGATGCACAACACGGCACAACTATTAGTTTCGAACAATCTCGGATTTTCATGGTTCCAAATAATCTCATTTTACCTGTGTTTCCTTTCCGGAGAAACGTGGAACGAAGTGAAAGTAGTAGAGAATGCTAATCAGGTGATGCACAACACGGCACAACCATTAGTTTCGAACAATCTCGGATCTTCATGGTTCCAAATTATCTCATTTCACCTGTATTTCCTTTTTGGAAGAACGTAAAACAAAGTGAAAGTGACGAAGAATGCTCTTCAGGTGATGCACAACACGGCACAACCATTAATTCCGAACAATCTCGGATTTTCATGGTTCCAAATTTTGTCATTTTACCTGTATTTCCTCTTCAGAAGAACGTAAGACGTAGTAAAAGTAGTAGAGAATGCTAATCAGGTGATGCACAACACGGCACAACCATTAATTCCGAACAATCTCGGATTTTCATGGTTCCAAATTATCTCATTTCACCTGTATTTCCTTTTTGGAAGAATGTAAAACGATGTGAAAGTGACAGAGAATGCTTTTCAGGTGATGCACAACACGGCAAAACCATTAATTTCGAACAATCTCGGATTTTCATGGTTTCAAATTATCTCATTTTACCTGTATTTCCTCTCCGGAAAAACGTGAAACGAAGTAAAAGTAGTAGAGAATGCTAATCAGGTGATGCACAACACGGCACAACCATTAATTTCGAACAATCTCGGATTTTCATGGTTCCAAATTTTCTCATTTCACCTGTATTTCCTTTTTGGAAGAACGTAAAACGAAGTGAAAGTGACAGAGAATGCTTTTCAGGTGATGCACAACACGGCAAAACCATTAATTTCGAACAATCTCGGATTTTCATGGTTCCAAATTTTCTCATTTTACCTGTATTTCCTCTTCAGAAGAACGTAGGACGAAGTGAAAGTAGTGGAGAATGCTAATCAGGTGATGCACAACACGGCACAACTATTAGTTTCGAACAATCTCGGATTTTCATGGTTCCAAATTATCTTATTTTGCCTGTATTTCCTTTCCGGAAGAACGTAGAACGAAAAAAAAGTAGTAGAGAATGCCAATCAGGTGATGCACAACACGGCACAACCATTAATTTCGAACAATCTCGGATTTTCATGGTTCCAAATTTTCTCATTTCACCTGTATTTCCTCTTCAGAAGGACGTGAGACGAAGTAAAAGTAGTAGAGAATGCTAATCAGGTGATGCACAACACGGCACAACCATTAATTTCGAACAATCTCGGATTTTCATGGTTCCAAATTATCTCATTTTACCTGTATTTCCTCTTCAGAAGAACGTGAGACGAAGTAAAAGTAGTAGAGAATGCTAATCAGGTGATGCACAACACGGCACAACCATTAGTTTCGAACAATCTCGGATCTTCATGGTTCCAAATTATCTCATTTCACCTGTATTTCCTTTTTGGAAGAACGTAAAACGAAGTGAAAGTGACGGAGGATGCTCTTCAGGTGATGCACAACACGGCACAACCATTAATTTCGAACAATCTCGGATTTTCATGGTTCCAAATTTTCTCATTTTACCTGTATTTCCTCTTCAGAAGAACGTAAGACGAAGTAAAAGTAGTAGAGAATGCTAATCAGGTGATGCACAACACGGCACAACCATTAGTTTCGAACAATCTCGGATTTTCATGGTTCCAAATTATCTCATTTTACCTGTGTTTCCTTTCCGGAGAAACGTGAAACGAAGTGAAAGTAGTAGAGAATGCTAATCAGGTGATGCACAACACGGCACAACCATTAATTTCGAACAATCTCGGATTTTTATGGTTCCAAATTATCTCATTTCACCTGTATTTCCTTCTTGGAAGAATGTAAAACGATGTGAAAGTAGTAGAGAATGCTAATCAGGTGATGCACAACACGGCAAAACCATTAATTTCGAACAATCTCGGATTTTCATGGTTTCAAATTATCTCATTTTACCTGTATTTCCTTTCCGGAGAAACGTGAAACGAAGTAAAAGTAGTAGAGAATGCTAATCAGGTGATGCACAACACGGCACAACCATTAATTTCGAACAATCTCGGATTTTCATGGTTCAAAATTTTCTCATTTCACCTGTATTTCCTTTTTGGAAGAACGTAAAACGGAGTGAAAGTGACAGAGAATGCTTTTCAGGTGATGCACAACACGGCAAAACCATTAATTTCGAACAATCTCGGATTTTCATGGTTCCAAATTTTCACATTTTACCTGTATTTCCTCTTCAGAAGAACGTAGGACGAAGTAAAAGTAGTGGAGAATGCTAATCAGGTGATGCACAACACGGCACAACTATTAGTTTCGAACAATCTCGGATTTTCATGGTTCCGAATTATCTTATTTTGCCTGTATTTCCTTTCCGGAAGAACGTAGAACGAAAAAAAAGTATTAGAGAATTCCAATCAGGTGATGCACAACACGGCACAACCATTAATTTCGAACAATCTCGGATTTTCATGGTTCCAAATTTTCTCATTTTACCTGTATTTCCTCTTCAGAAGGACGTAAGACGAAGTAAAAGTAGTAGAAAATGCTAATCAGGTGATGCACAACACGGCACAACCATTAGTTTCGAACAATCTCGGATTTTCATGGTTCCAAATTATCTCATTTTACCTGTATTACCTCTTCAGAAGAACGTAAGACGAAGTAAAAGTAGTAGAGAATGCTAATCAGGTGATGCACAACACGGCACAACCATTAGTTTCGAACAATCTCGGATTTTCATGGTTCCAAATTATCTCATTTTACCTGTATTTCCTCTTCAGAAGGACGTAAGACGAAGTAAAAGTAGTAGAGAATGCTAATCAGGTGATGCACAACACGGCACAACCATTAGTTTCGATCAATCTCGGATCTTCATGGTTCCAAGTTATCTCATTTCACCTGTATTTCCTTCTTTGGAAGACGTAAAACGAAGTGAAAGTGACGGAGAATGCTCTTCAGGTGATGAACAACACGGCCCAACTATTAGTTTCGAACAATCTCGGATTTTCATGGTTCCAAATTATCTTATTTTGCCTGTATTTCCTCCCCGGAAAAACGTAGAACGGAGTGAGAGTAGTAGAGAATGCCAATCAGGTGATGCACAACACGGCACAACCATTAATTTCGAACAATCTCGGATTTTCATGGTTCCAAATTATCTCATTTTACCTGTATTTCCTTTCAGGAGAAACGTGAAACGAAATAAAAGTAGTAAAGAATGCTAATCAGGTGATGCACAACACGGCACAACCATTAATTTCGAACAATCTCGGATTTTCATGGTTCCAAATTTTCTCATCTCACCTGTATTTCCTCTTCAGAAGGACGTAAGACGAAGTAAAAGTAGTAGAGAATGCTAATCAGGTGATGCACAACACAGCACAACCATTAGTTTCGAACAATCTCGGATTTTCGTGGTTTCAAATTATCTCATTTTACCTGTATTTCCTCTTCAGAAGAACGTGAGACGAAGTAAAAGTAGTAGAGAATGCTAATCAGGTGATGCACAACACGGCACAACCATTAGTTCCGAACAATCTCGGATCTTCATGGTTCCAAATTATCTCATTTCACCTGTATTTCCTTTTTGGAAGAACGTAAAACGAAGTGAAAGTGACGGAGAATGCTCTTCAGGTGATGCACAACACGGCACAACCATTAATTTCTAACAATCTCGGATTTTCATGGTTCCAAATTTTCTCATTTTACCTGTATTTCCTCTTCAAAAGAACGTAAGACGAAGTAAAAGTAGTAGAGAATGCTAATCAGGTGATGCACAACACGGCACAACCATTAGTTTCGAACAATCTCGGATTTTCATGGTTCCAAATTATCTCATTTTACCTGTGTTTCCTTTCCGGAGAAACGTGAAACGAAGTGAAAGTAGTAGAGAATGCTAATCAGGTGATGCACAACACGGCACAACCATTAATTTCGAACAATCTCGGATTTTTATGGTTCCAAATTATCTCATTCCACCTGTATTTCCTTCTTGGAAGAATGTAAAACGATGTGAAAGTAGTAGAGAATGCTAATCAGGTGATGCACAACACGGCAAAACCATTAATTTCGAACAATCTCGGATTTTCATGGTTCCAAATTATCTCATTTTACCTGTATTTCCTTTCCGGAGAAACGTGAAACGAAGTAAAAGTAGTAGAGAATGCTAATCAGGTGATGCACAACACGGCACAACCATTAATTTCGAACAATCTCGGATTTTCATGGTTCAAAATTTTCTCATTTCACCTGTATTTCCTTTTTGGAAGAACGTAAAACGAAGTGAAAGTGACAGAGAATGCTTTTCAGGTGATGCACAACACGGCAAAACCATTAATTTCGAACAATCTCGGATTTTCATGGTTCCAAATTTTCACATTTTACCTGTATTTCCTCTTCAGAAGAACGTAGGACGAAGTAAAAGTAGTGGAGAATGCTAATCAGGTGATGCACAACACGGCACAACTATTAGTTTCGAACAATCTCGGATTTTCATGGTTCCGAATTATCTTATTTTGCCTGTATTTCCTTTCCGGAAGAACGTAGAACGAAAAAAAAGTATTAGAGAATGCCAATCAGGTGATGCACAACACGGCACAACCATTAATTTCGAACAATCTCGGATTTTCATGGTTCCAAATTTTCTCATTTTACCTGTATTTCCTCTTCAGAAGGACGTAAGACGAAGTAAAAGTAGTAGAAAATGCTAATCAGGTGATGCACAACACGGCACAACCATTAGTTTCGAACAATCTCGGATTTTCATGGTTCCAAATTATCTCATTTTACCTGTATTACCTCTTCAGAAGAACGTAAGACGAAGTAAAAGTAGTAGAGAATGCTAATCAGGTGATGCACAACACGGCACAACCATTAGTTTCGAACAATCTCGGATTTTCATGGTTCCAAATTATCTCATTTTACCTGTATTTCCTCTTCAGAAGGACGTAAGACGAAGTAAAAGTAGTAGAGAATGCTAATCAGGTGATGCACAACACGGCACAACCATTAGTTTCGATCAATCTCGGATCTTCATGGTTCCAAGTTATCTCATTTCACCTGTATTTCCTTCTTTGGAAGACGTAAAACGAAGTGAAAGTGACGGAGAATGCTCTTCAGGTGATGAACAACACGGCCCAACTATTAGTTTCGAACAATCTCGGATTTTCATGGTTCCAAATTATCTTATTTTGCCTGTATTTCCTCCCCGGAAAAACGTAGAACGGAGTGAGAGTAGTAGAGAATGCCAATCAGGTGATGCACAACACGGCACAACCATTAATTTCGAACAATCTCGGATTTTCATGGTTCCAAATTATCTCATTTTACCTGTATTTCCTTTCAGGAGAAACGTGAAACGAAATAAAAGTAGTAAAGAATGCTAATCAGGTGATGCACAACACGGCACAACCATTAATTTCGAACAATCTCGGATTTTCATGGTTCCAAATTTTCTCATCTCACCTGTATTTCCTCTTCAGAAGGACGTAAGACGAAGTAAAAGTAGTAGAGAATGCTAATCAGGTGATGCACAACACAGCACAACCATTAGTTTCGAACAATCTCGGATTTTCGTGGTTTCAAATTATCTCATTTTACCTGTATTTCCTCTTCAGAAGAACGTGAGACGAAGTAAAAGTAGTAGAGAATGCTAATCAGGTGATGCACAACACGGCACAACCATTAGTTCCGAACAATCTCGGATCTTCATGGTTCCAAATTATCTCATTTCACCTGTATTTCCTTTTCGGAAGAACGTAAAACGAAGTGAAAGTGACGGAGAATGCTCTTCAGGTGATGCACAACACGGCACAACCATTAATTTCGAACAATCTCGGATTTTCATGGTTCCAAATTTTCTCATTTTACCTGTATTTCCTCTTCAGAAGAACGTAAGACGAAGTAAAAGTAGTGGAGAATGCTAATCAGGTGATGCACAACACGGCACAACCATTAGTTTCGAACAATCTCGGATTTTCATGGTTCCAAATTATCTCATTTTACCTGTATTTCCTCTTCAGAAGAACGTAAGACGAAGTAAAAGTAGTAAAGAATGCTAATCAGGTGATGCACAACACGGCTCAACCATTAGTTTCGAACAATCTCGGATTTTCATGGTTCCAAATTATCTCATTTTACCTGTGTTTCCTTTCCGGAGAAACGTGAAACGGAGTGAAAGTAGTAGAGAATGCTAATCAGGTGATGCACAACACGGCACAACCATTAATTTCGAACAATCCCGGATTTTCATGGTTCCAAATTTTCTCATTTCACCTGTATTTCCTTTTTGGAAGAACGTAGAACGATGTGAAAGTGACAGAGAATGCTAATCAGGTGATGCACAACACGGCACAACTATTAATTTCGAACAATCTCGGATTTTCATGGTTCCAAATTTTCTCATTTGACCTGTATTTCCTCTTCAGAAGAACGTAGGACGAAGTAAAAGTAGTGGAGAATGCTAATCAGGTGATGCACAACACGGCACAACTATTAGTTTCGAACAATCTCGGATTTTTACGCTTCCAAATTATCTCATTTCACCTGTATTTCCTTTTTGGAAGAACGTAAAACGAAGTGAAAGTGACGGAGAATGCTCTTCAGGTGATGCACAACACGGCACAACCATTAATTTCGAACAATCTCGGATTTTCATGGTTCCAAATTTTCTCATTTCACCTGTATTTCCTTTTTGGAAGAATGTAAAACGATGTGAAAGTGACAGAGAATGCTTTTCAGGTGATGCACAACACGGCACAACTATTAGTTTCGAACAATCTCGGATTTTTACGCTTCCAAATTATCTCATTTCACCTGTATTTCCTTTCCGGAAGAACGTAGAACGAAGAAAAAAGTAGTAGAGAATGCCAATCAGGTGATGCACAACACGGCACAACCATTAATTTCGAACAATCTCGGATTTTCATGGTTCCAAATTTTCTCATTTCACCTGTATTTCCTCTTCAGAAAGACGTAAGACGAAGTAAAAGTAGTAGAGAATGCTAATCAGGTGATGCACAACACAGCACAACCATTAGTTTCGAACAATCTCGGATTTTCGTGGTTTCAAATTATCTCATTTTACCTGTATTTCCTCTTCAGAAGAACGTAAGACGAAGTAAAAGTAGTAGAGAATGCTAATCAGGTGATGCACAACACGGCACAACCATTAGTTCCGAACAATCTCGGATCTTCATGGTTCCAAATTATCTCATTTCACCTGTATTTCCTTTTTGGAAGAACGTAAAACGAAGTGAAAGTGACGGAGAATGCTCTTCAGGTGATGCACAACACGGCACAACCATTAATTTCGAACAATCTCGGATTTTCATGGTTCCAAATTTTCTCATTTTACCTGTATTTCCTCTTCAGAAGAACGTAAGACGAAGTAAAAGTAGTAGAGAATGCTAATCAGGTGATGCACAACACGGCACAACCATTAGTTTCGAACAATCTCGGATTTTCATGGTTCCAAATTATCTCATTTTACCTGTATTTCCTCTTCAGAAGAACGTGAGACGAAGTAAAAGTAGTAGAGAATGCTAATCAGGTGATGCACAACACGGCTCAACCATTAGTTTCGAACAATCTCGGATTTTCATGGTTGCAAATTATCTCATTTTACCTGTGTTTCCTTTCCGGAGAAACGTGAAACGGAGTGAAAGTAGTAGAGAATGCTAATCAGGTGATGCACAACACGGCACAACCATTAATTTCGAACAATCTCGGATTTTCATGGTTCCAAATTTTCTCATTTCACCTGTATTTCCTTTTTGGAAGAACGTAGAACGATGTGAAAGTGACAGAGAATGCTAATCAGGTGATGCACAACACGGCACAACTATTAATTTCGAACAATCTCGGATTTTCATGGTTCCAAATTTTCTCATTTGACCTGTATTTCCTCTTCAGAAGAACGTAGGACGAAGTGAAAGTAGTGGAGAATGCTAATCAGGTGATGCACAACACGGTACAACTATTAGTTTCGAACAATCTCGGATTTTTATGCTTCCGAATTATCTTATTTTGCCTGTATTTCCTTTCCGGAAGAACGTAAAACGAAGTGAAAGTGACGGAGAATGCTCTTCAGGTGATGCACAACACGGCACAACCATTAATTTCGAACAATCTCGGATTTTCATGGTTCCAAATTTTCTCATTTTACCTGTATTTCCTCTTCAGAAGAACGTAAGACGAAGTAAAAGTAGTAGAGAATGCTAATCAGGTGATGCACAACACGGCACAACCATTAGTTTCGAACAATCTCGGATTTTCATGGTTCCAAATTATCTCATTTTACCTGTGTTTCCTTTCCGGAGAAACGTGAAACGAAGTGAAAGTAGTAGAGAATGCTAATCAGGTGATGCACAACACGGCACAACCATTAATTTCGAACAATCTCGGATTTTTATGGTTCCAAATTATCTCATTTCACCTGTATTTCCTTTTTGGAAGAATGTAAAACGATGTGAAAGTAGTAGAGAATGCTAATCAGGTGATGCACAACACGGCAAAACCATTAATTTCGAACAATCTCGGATTTTCATGGTTTCAAATTATCTTATTTTACCTGTATTTCCTTTCCGGAGAAACGTGAAACGAAGGAAAAGTAGTAGAGAATGCTAATCAGGTGATGCACAACACGGCACAACCATTAGTTTCGAACAATCTCGGATCTTCATGGTTCCAAATTATCTCATTTCACCTGTATTTCCTTTTTGGAAGAACGTAAAACAAAGTGAAAGTGACGAAGAATGCTCTTCAGGTGATGCACAACACGGCACAACCATTAGTTTCGAACAATCTCGGATTTTCATGGTTCCAAATTATCTCATTTTACCTGTATTTCCTCTTCAGAAGAACGTAAGACGAAGTAAAAGTAGTAGAGAATGCTTTTCAGGTGATGCACAACACGGCAAAACCATTAATTTCGAACAATCTCGGATTTTCATGGTTCCAAATTATCTTATTTTGCCTGTATTTCCTTTCCGGAAGAACGTAGAACGAAAAAAAAGTAGTAGAGAATGCCAATCAGGTGATGCACAACACGGCACAACCATTAATTTTGAACAATCTCGGATTTTCATGGTTCCAAATTTTCTCATTTCACCTGTATTTCCTCTTCAGAAGGACGTAAGACGAAGTAAAAGTAGTAGAGAATGCTAATCAGGTGATGCACAACACGGCACAACCATTAGTTTCGAACAATCTCGGATTTTCATGGTTCCAAATTATCTCATTTTACCTGTATTTCCTCTTCAGAAGAACGTAAGACGAAGTAAAAGTAGTAGAGAATGCTAATCAGGTGATGCACAACACGGCACAACCATTAGTTTCGAACAATCTCGGATTTTCATGGTTCCAAATTATCTCATTTTAACTGTGTTTCCTTTCCGGAGAAACGTGAAACGAAGTGAAAGTGACAGAGAATGCTTTTCAGGTGATGCACAACACGGCAAAACCATTAATTCCGAACAATCTCGGATTTTCATGGTTTCAAATTATCTCATTTTACCTGTATTTCCTTTCCGGAAAAACGTGAAACGAAGTAAAAGTAGTAGAGAATGCTAATCAGGTGATGCACAACACGGCACAACCATTAATTTCGAACAATCTCGGATTTTCATGGTTCCAAATTTTCTCATTTCACCTGTATTTCCTTTTTGGAAGAACGTAAAACGAAGTGAAAGTGACAGAGAATGCTTTTCAGGTGATGCACAACACGGCAAAACCATTAATTTCGAACGATCTCGGATTTTCATGGTTCCAAATTTTCTCATTTTACCTGTATTTCCTCTTCAGAAGAACGTAGGACGAAGTGAAAGTAGTGGAGAATGCTAATCAGGTGATGCACAACACGGCACAACTATTAGTTTCGAACAATCTCGGATTTTCATGGTTCCAAATTATCTTATTTTGCCTGTATTTCCTTTCCGGAAGAACGTAGAACGAAAAAAAAGTAGTAGAGAATGCCAATCAGGTGATGCACAACACGGCACAACCATTAATTTCGAACAATCTCGGATTTTCATGGTTCCAAATTTTCTCATTTCACCTGTATTTCCTCTTCAGAAGGACGTAAGACGAAGTAAAAGTAGTAGAGAATGCTAATCAGGTGATGCACAACACAGCACAACCATTAGTTTCGAACAATCTCGGATTTTCGTGGTTTCAAATTATCTCATTTTACCTGTATTTCCTCTTCAGAAGAACGTAAGACGAAGTAAAAGTAGTAGAGAATGCTAATCAGGTGATGCACAACACGGCACAACCATTAATTTCGAACAATCTCGGATTTTTATGGTTCCAAATTATCTCATTTCACCTGTATTTCCTTTTCGGAAGAACGTAAAACGAAGTGAAAGTAGTAGAGAATGCTAATCAGGTGATGCACAACACGGCACAACCATTAATTTCGAACAATCTCGGATTTTCATGGTTCCAAATTTTCTCATTTTACCTGTATTTCCTCTTCAGAAGAACGTAAGACGAAGTAAAAGTAGTGGAGAATGCTAATCAGGTGATGCACAACACGGCACAACCATTAGTTTCGAACAATCTCGGATTTTCATGGTTCCAAATTATCTCATTTTACCTGTATTTCCTCTTCAGAAGAACGTAAGACGAAGTAAAAGTAGTAAAGAATGCTAATCAGGTGATGCACAACACGGCTCAACCATTAGTTTCGAACAATCTCGGATTTTCATGGTTCCAAATTATCTCATTTTACCTGTGTTTCCTTTCCGGAGAAACGTGAAACGGAGTGAAAGTAGTAGAGAATGCTAATCAGGTGATGCACAACACGGCACAACCATCAATTTCGAACAATCCCGGATTTTCATGGTTCCAAATTTTCTCATTTCACCTGTATTTCCTTTTTGGAAGAACGTAGAACGATGTGAAAGTGACAGAGAATGCTAATCAGGTGATGCACAACACGGCACAACTATTAATTTCGAACAATCTCGGATTTTCATGGTTCCAAATTTTCTCATTTGACCTGTATTTCCTCTTCAGAAGAACGTAGGACGAAGTAAAAGTAGTGGAGAATGCTAATCAGGTGATGCACAACACGGCACAACTATTAGTTTCGAACAATCTCGGATTTTTACGCTTCCAAATTATCTCATTTCACCTGTATTTCCTTTTTGGAAGAACGTAAAACGAAGTGAAAGTGACGGAGAATGCTCTTCAGGTGATGCACAACACGGCACAACCATTAATTTCGAACAATCTCGGATTTTCATGGTTCCAAATTTTCTCATTTCACCTGTATTTCCTTTTTGGAAGAATGTAAAACGATGTGAAAGTGACAGAGAATGCTTTTCAGGTGATGCACAACACGGCACAACTATTAGTTTCGAACAATCTCGGATTTTTACGCTTCCAAATTATCTCATTTCACCTGTATTTCCTTTCCGGAAGAACGTAGAACGAAGAAAAAAGTAGTAGAGAATGCCAATCAGGTGATGCACAACACGGCACAACCATTAATTTCGAACAATCTCGGATTTTCATGGTTCCAAATTTTCTCATTTCACCTGTATTTCCTCTTCAGAAAGACGTAAGACGAAGTAAAAGTAGTAGAGAATGCTAATCAGGTGATGCACAACACAGCACAACCATTAGTTTCGAACAATCTCGGATTTTCGTGGTTTCAAATTATCTCATTTTACCTGTATTTCCTCTTCAGAAGAACGTAAGACGAAGTAAAAGTAGTAGAGAATGCTAATCAGGTGATGCACAACACGGCACAACCATTAGTTCCGAACAATCTCGGATCTTCATGGTTCCAAATTATCTCATTTCACCTGTATTTCCTTTTTGGAAGAACGTAAAACGAAGTGAAAGTGACGGAGAATGCTCTTCAGGTGATGCACAACACGGCACAACCATTAATTTCGAACAATCTCGGATTTTCATGGTTCCAAATTTTCTCATTTTACCTGTATTTCCTCTTCAGAAGAACGTAAGACGAAGTAAAAGTAGTAGAGAATGCTAATCAGGTGATGCACAACACGGCACAACCATTAGTTTCGAACAATCTCGGATTTTCATGGTTCCAAATTATCTCATTTTACCTGTATTTCCTCTTCAGAAGAACGTGAGACGAAGTAAAAGTAGTAGAGAATGCTAATCAGGTGATGCACAACACGGCTCAACCATTAGTTTCGAACAATCTCGGATTTTCATGGTTGCAAATTATCTCATTTTACCTGTGTTTCCTTTCCGGAGAAACGTGAAACGGAGTGAAAGTAGTAGAGAATGCTAATCAGGTGATGCACAACACGGCACAACCATTAATTTCGAACAATCTCGCATTTTCATGGTTCCAAATTATCTCATTTCACCTGTATTTCCTTTTTGGAAGAATGTAAAACGATGTGAAAGTAGTAGAGAATGCTAATCAGGTGATGCACAACACGGCAAAACCATTAATTTCGAACAATCTCGGATTTTCATGGTTTCAAATTATCTCATTTTACCTGTATTTCCTTTCCGGAGAAACGTGAAACGAAGTAAAAGTAGTAGAGAATGCTAATCAGGTGATGCACAACACGGCACAACCATTAGTTTCGAACAATCTCGGATTTTCATGGTTCCAAATTATCTCATTTTACCTGTGTTTCCTTTCCGGAGAAACGTGAAACGAAGTGAAAGTAGTAGAGAATGCTAATCAGGTGATGCACAACACGGCACAACCATTAATTTCGAACAATCTCGGATTTTCATGGTTCCAAATTATCTCATTTCACCTGTATTTCCTTTTTGGAAGAATGTAAAACGATGTGAAAGTAGTAGAGAATGCTAATCAGGTGATGCACAACACGGCAAAACCATTAATTTCGAACAATCTCGGATTTTCATGGTTTCAAATTATCTCATTTTACCTGTATTTCCTTCCCGGAGAAACGTGAAACGAAGTAAAAGTAGTAGAGAATGCTAATCAGGTGATGCACAACACGGCACAACCATTAATTTCGAACAATCTCGGATTTTCATGGTTCCAAATTTTCTCATTTCACCTGTATTTCCTTTTTGGAAGAACGTAAAACGATGTGAAAGTGACAGAGAATGCTCTTCAGGTGATGCACAACACGGCACAACCATTAATTTCGAACAATCTCGGATTTTCATGGTTCCAAATTTTCTCATTTTACCTGTATTCCCTCTTCAGAAGAACGTAGGACGAAGTAAAAGTAGTGGAGAATGCTCTTCAGGTGATGCACAACACGGCCCAACTATTAGTTTCGAACAATCTCGGATTTTCATGGTTCCAAATTATCTTATTTTGCCTGTATTTCCTTCCCGGAAAAACGTAGAACGGAGTAAGAGTAGTAGAGAATGCCAATCAGGTGATGCACAACACGGCACAACCATTAATTTCGAACAATCTCGGATTTTCATGGTTCCAAATTATCTCATTTCACCTGTATGTCCTTTTTGGAAGAACGTAAAACGATGTAAAAGTGACAGAGAATGCTCTTCAGGTGATGCACAACACGGCACAACTATTAGTTTCGAACAATCTCGGATTTTCATGGTTCCAAATTATCTCATTTTACCTGTGTTTCCTTTCCGGAGAAACGTGGAACGAAGTGAAAGTAGTAGAGAATGCTAATCAGGTGATGCACAACACGGCACAACCATTAATTTCGAACAATCTCGGATGTTCATGGTTCCAAATTATCTCATTTCACCTGTATTTCCTTTTTGGAAGAACGTAAAACGATGTGAAAGTGACAGAGAATGCTCTTCAGGTGATGCACAACACGGCACAACCATTAATTTCGAACAATCTCGGATGTTCATGGTTCCAAATTATCTCATTTCACCTGTATTTCCTTTTTGGAAGAACGTAAAACGATGTGAAAGTGACAAAGAATGCTCTTCAGGTGATGCACAACACGGCACAACCATTAATTTCGAACAATCTCGGAATTTCATGGTTCCAAATTTTCTCATTTTACCTGTATTTCCTCTTCAGAAGAACGTAGGACGAAGTGAAAGTAGTGGAGAATGCTCTTCAGGTGATGCACAACACGGCCCAACTATTAGTTTCGAACAATCTCGGATTTTCATGGTTCCAAATCATCTTATTTTGCCTGTATTTCCTCCCCGGAAAAACGTAGAACGGAGTGAGAGGAGTAGAGAATGCCAATCAGGTGATGCACAACACGGCACAACCATTAATTTCGAACAATCTCGGATTTTCATGGTTCCAAATTATCTCATTTCACCTGTATTTCCTTTCCGGAGAAACGTGAAACGAAATAAAAGTAGTAGAGAATGCTAATCAGGTGATGCACAACACGGCACAACCATTAATTTCGAACAATCTCGGATTTTCATGGTTCCAAATTATCTCATTTCACCTGTATTTCCTTTTTGGAAGAACGTAAAACGATGTGAAAGTGACAGAGAATGCTCTTCAGGTGATGCACAACACGGCACAACCATTAATTTCGAACAATCTCGGATGTTCATGGTTCCAAATTATCTCATTTCACCTGTATTTCCTTTTTGGAAGAACGTAAAACGATGTGAAAGTGACAAAGAATGCTCTTCAGGTGATGCACAACACGGCACAACCATTAATTTCGAACAATCTCGGAATTTCATGGTTCCAAATTTTCTCATTTTACCTGTATTTCCTCTTCAGAAGAACGTAGGACGAAGTAAAAGTAGTGGAGAATGCTCTTCAGGTGATGCACAACACGGCCCAACTATCAGTTTCGAACAATCTCGGATTTTCATGGTTCCAAATTATCTTATTTTGCCTGTATTTCCTTCCCGGAAAAACGTAGAACGGAGTGAGAGTAGTAGAGAATGCTAATCAGGTGATGCACAACACGGCACAACTATCAGTTTCGAACAATCTCGGATTTTCATGGTTCCGAATTATCTTATTTTGCCTGTATTTCCTTTCCGGAAGAACGTAGAACGAAAAAAAAGTAGTAGAGAATGCCAATCAGGTGATGCACAACACGGCACAACCATTAGTTTCGAACAATCTCGGATTTTCATGGTTCCAAATTTTCTCATTTTACCTGTATTTCCTCTTCAGGAGGACGTAAGACGAAGTAAAAGTAGTAGAAAATGCTAATCAGGTGATGCACTACACGGCACAACCATTATTTTCGAACAATCTCGGATTTTCATGGTTCCAAATTATCTCATTTTACCTGTATTTCCTTTTTGGAAGAACGATGTGAAAGTGACAGAGAATGCCCTTCAGGTGATGCACAACACGGCACAACTATTAGTTTCGAACAATCTCGGATCTTCATGGTTACAAATTATCTCATTTTACCTGTATTTCCTTCTTGGAAAGACGTACAACAAATTGGAAGTGACAGAGAATGCTCTTCAGGTGATGCACAACACGGAACAACTATTAGTTTCGAACAATCTCGGATTTTGATGGTTCCAAATTATCTCATTTTACCTGTATTTCCTTTTCGGAGAAACGTGAAACGAAGTAAAAGTAGTAGAGAATGCTAATCAGGTGATGTACAACACGGCACAACCATTAATTTCAAACAATCTCGGATTTTCATGGTTCCAAATTATCTCATTTCACCTGTATGTCCTTTTTGGAAGAACGTAAAACGATGTGAAAGTGACAGAGAATGCTCTTCAGGTGATGCACAACACGGCACAACTATTAGTTTCGAACAATCTCGGATTTTCGTGGTTCCAAATTATCTCATTTTACCTGTGTTTCCTTTCCGGAGAAACGTGGAACGAAGTGAAAGTAGTAAAGAATGCTAATCAGGTGATGCACAACACGGCACAACCATTAGTTTCGAACAATCTCGGATCTTCATGGTTCCAAATTATCTCATTTCACCTGTATTTCCTTTTTGGAAAAACGTAAAACGGAGTGAAAGTGACGAAGAATGCTCTTCAGGTGATGCACAACACGGCACAACCATTAATTTCGAACAATCTCGGATTTTCATGGTTCCAAATTTTCTCATTTTACCTGTATTTCCTTTTCAGAAGAACGTAAGAGGAATTGAAAGTAGTAGAGAATGCTCTTCAGGTGATGCACAACACGGCCCAACTATTAGTTTCGAACAATCTCGGATTTTCATGGTTCCAAATTATCTTATTTTGCCTGTATTTCCTTCCCGGAAAAACGTAGAACGGAGTGAGAGTAGTAGAGAATTTCAATTAGGTGATGCACAACACGGCACAACCATTAATTTCGAACAATCTCGGATTTTCATGGTTCCAAATTATCTCATTTTACCTGTATTTCCTTTCCGGAGAAACGTGAAACGAAATAAAAGTAGTAGAGAATGCTAATCAGGTGATCCACAACACGGCACAACCATTAATTTCGAACAATCTCGGATTTTCATGGTTCCAAATTATCTCATTTCACCTGTATTTCCTTTTTGAAAGAACGTAAAACGATGTGAAAGTGACAGAGAATGCTCTTCAGGTGATGCACAACACGGCACAACTATTAGTTTCGAACAATCTCGGATTTTCATGGTTCCAAATTATCTCATTTTACCTGTGTTTCCTTTCCGGAGAAACGTGGAACGGAGTGAAAACAGTAGAGAATGCTAATCAGGTGATGCACAACACGGCACAACCATTAATTTCGAACAATCTCGGATGTTCATGGTTCCAAATTATTTCATTTCACCTGTATTTCCTTTTTGGAAGAACGTAAAACGATGTGAAAGTGACAGAGAATGCTCTTCAGGTGATGCACAACACGGCACAACCATTAATTTCGAACAATCTCGGATTTTCATGGTTCCAAATTTTCTCATTTTACCTGTATTTCCTCTTCAGAAGAACGTAGGACGAAGTAAAAGTAGTGGAGAATGCTCATCAGGTGATGCACAACACGGCCCAACTATTAGTTTCGAACAATCTCGGATTTTCATGGTTCCAAATCATCTTATTTTGCCTGTATTCCCTTCCCGGAAAAACGTAGAACGGAGTGAGAGTAGTAGAGAATGCCAATCAGGTGATGCACAACACGGCACAACCATTAATTTCGAACAATCTCAGATTTTCATGGTTCCAAATTATCTCATTTTACCTGTATTTCCTTTCCGGAGAAACGTGAAACGAAATAAAAGTAGTAGAGAATGCTAATCAGGTGATGCACAACACGGCACAACCATTAGTTTCGAACAATCTCGGATTTTCATGGTTCCGAATTATCTCATTTCAGCTGTATTTCCTTTTTGGAAGAACGTAAAACGATGTGAAAGTGACAGAGAATGCTCTTCAGGTGATGCACAACACGGCACAACCATTAATTTCGAACAATCTCGGATGTTCATGGTTCCAAATTATCTCATTTCACCTGTATTTCCTTTTTGGAAGAACGTAAAACGATGTGAAAGTGACAGAGAATGCTCTTCAGGTGATGCACAACACGGCACAACCATTAATTTCGAACAATCTCGGATTTTCATGGTTCCAAATTTTCTCATTTTACCTGTATTTCCTCTTCAGAAGAACGTAGGACGAAGTAAAAGTAGTGGAGAATGCTCTTCAGGTGATTTACAACACGGCCCAACTATTAGTTTCGAACAATCTCGGATTTTCATGGTTCCAAATTAACTCATTTTACCTGTATTTCCTTCTTGGAAAAACGTAAAACAAATTGGAAGTGACAGAGAATGCTCTTCAGGTGATGCACAACACCGCACAACTATTAGTTTCGAACAATCTCGGATTTTCATGGTTCCAAATTATCTCATTTTACCTGTACTTCCTCTTCAGAAGAACGTAAGACGAAGTAAAAGTAGTAGAGAATGCTAATCAGGTGATGCACAACACGGCACAACCATTAGTTTCGAACAATCTCGGATTTTCATGGTTCCAAATTATCTCATTTTACCTGTGTTTCCTTTCCGAAGAAACGTGAAACGAAGTGAAAGTAGTAGAGAATGCTAATCAGGTGATGCACAACACGGCACAACCATTAATTTCGAACAATCTCGGATTTTCATGGTTCCAAATTATCTCATTTCACCTGTATTTCCTTTTTGGAAGAATGTGAAACGATGTGAAAGTGACAGAGAATGCTCTTCAGGTGATGCACAACACGGCACAACTATTAGTTTCGAACAATCTCGGATTTTCATGGTTCCAAATTATCTCATTTTACCTGTGTTTCCTTTCCGGAGAAACGTGGAACGAAGTGAAAGTAGTAGAGAATGCTAATCAGGTGATGCACAACACGGCACAACCATTAGTTTCGAAAAATCTCGGATTTTCATGGTTCCAAATTATCTTATTTTGCCTGTATTTTCTTTTTGGAAGAACGTAAAACGATGTGAAAGTGACAGAGAATGCTCTTCAGGTGATGCACAACACGGCACAACTATTAGTTTCGAACAATCTCGGATTTTCATGGTTCCAAATTATCTCATTTTACCTGTGTTTCCTTTCCGGAGAAACGTGGAACGGAGTGAAAGTAGTAGAGAATGCTAATCAGGTGATGCACAACACGGCACAACCATTAGTTTCGAACAATCTCGGATTTTCATGGTTCCAAATTATCTCATTTTACCTGTGTTTCCTTTCCGGAGAAACGTGAAACGAAGTGAAAGTAGTAGAGAATGCTAATCAGGTGATGCACAACACGGCACAACCATTAATTTCGAACAATCTCGGATTTTCATGGTTCCAAATTATCTCATTTCACCTGTATTTCCTTTTTGGAAGAATGTAAAACGATGTGAAAGTAGTAGAGAATGCTAATCAGGTGATGCACAACACGGCGAAACCATTAATTTCGAACAATCTCGGATTTTCATGGTTTCAAATTATCTCATTTTACCTGTATTTCCTTTCCGGAGAAACGTGAAACGAAGTAAAAGTAGTAGAGAATGCTAATCAGGTGATGCACAACACGGCACAACCAATAATTTCGAACAATCTCGGATTTTCATGGTTCCAAATTTTCTCATTTCACCTGTATTTCCTTTTTGGAAGAACGTAAAACGATGTGAAAGTGACAGAGAATGCTCCTCAGGTGATGCACAACACGGCACAACCATTAATTTCGAACAATCTCGGATTTTCATGGTTCCAAATTTTCTCATTTTACCTGTATTCCCTCTTCAGAAGAACGTAGGACGAAGTAAAAGTAGTGGAGAATGCTCTTCAGGTGATGCACAACACGGCCCAACTATTAGTTTCGAACAATCTCGGATTTTCATGGTTCCAAATTATCTTATTTTGCCTGTATTTCCTTCCCGGAAAAACGTAGAACGGAGTGAGAGTAGTAGAGAATGCCAATCAGGTGATGCACAACACGGCACAACCATTAGTTTCGAACAATCTCGGATTTTCATGGTTCCAAATTATCTCATTTTACCTGTGTTTCCTTTCCGGAGAAACGTGAAACGAAGTGAAAGTAGTAGAGAATGCTAATCAGGTGATGCACAACACGGCACAACCATTAATTTCGAACAATCTCGGATTTTCATGGTTCCAAATTATCTCATTTCACCTGTATTTCCTTTTTGGAAGAATGTAAAACGATGTGAAAGTAGTAGAGAATGCTAATCAGGTGATGCACAACACGGCAAAACCATTAATTTGGAACAATCTCGGATTTTCATGGTTTCAAATTATCTCATTTGACCTGTATTTCCTTTCCGGAGAAACGTGAAACGAAGTAAAAGTAGTAGAGAATGCTAATCAGGTGATGCACAACACGGCACAACCATTAATTTCGAACAATCTCGGATTTTCATGGTTCCAAATTTTCTCATTTCACCTGTATTTCCTTTTTGGAAGAACGTAAAACGAAGTGAAAGTGACAGAGAATGCTTTTCAGGTGATGCACAACACGGCAAAACCATTAATTTCGAACAATCTCGGATTTTCATGGTTCCAAATTTTCTCATTTTACCTGTATTTCCGCTTCAGAAGAACGTAGGACGAAGTAAAAGTAGTGGAGAATGCTAATCAGGTGATGCACAACACGGCACAACTATCAGTTTCGAACAATCTCGGATTTTCATGGTTCCGAATTATCTTATTTTGCCTGTATTTCCTTTCCGGAAGAACGTAGAACGAAAAAAAAGTAGTAGAGAATGCCAATCAGGTGATGCACAACACGGCACAACCATTAGTTTCGAACAATCTCGGATTTTCATGGTTCCAAATTTTCTCATTTTACCTGTATTTCCTCTTCAGGAGGACGTAAGACGAAGTAAAAGTAGTAGAAAATGCTAATCAGGTGATGCACTACACGGCACAACCATTATTTTCGAACAATCTCGGATTTTCATGGTTCCAAATTATCTCATTTTACCTGTATTTCCTTTTTGAAAGAACGATGTGAAAGTGACAGAGAATGCCCTTCAGGTGATGCACAACACGGCACAACTATTAGTTTCGAACAATCTCGGATCTTCATGGTTACAAATTATCTCATTTTACCTGTATTTCCTTCTTGGAAAGACGTACAACAAATTGGAAGTGACAGAGAATGCTCTTCAGGTGATGCACAACACGGAACAACTATTAGTTTCGAACAATCTCGGATTTTGATGGTTCCAAATTATCTCATTTTACCTGTATTTCCTTTTCGGAGAAACGTGAAACGAAGTAAAAGTAGTAGAGAATGCTAATCAGGTGATGTACAACACGGCACAACCATTAATTTCAAACAATCTCGGATTTTCATGGTTCCAAATTATCTCATTTCACCTGTATTTCCTTTTTGAAAGAACGTAAAACGATGTGAAAGTGACAGAGAATGCTCTTCAGGTGATGCACAACACGGCACAACTATTAATTTCGAACAATCTCGGATTTTCATGGTTGCAAATTTTCTCATTTTACCTGTATTTCCTCTTCAGAAGAACGTAGGACGAAGTAAAAGTAGTGGAGAATGCTAATCAGGTGATGCACAACACGGCACAACTATAAGTTTCGAACAATCTCGGATTTTCATGGTTCCAAATTATCTCATTTTACCTGTATTTCCTTTCCGGAGAAACGTGAAACGAAATAAAAGTAGTAGAGAATGCTAATCAGGTGATGCACAACACGGCACAACCATTAATTTCGAACAATCTCGGATTTTCATGGTTCCAAATTATCTCATTTCACCTGTATTTCCTCTTTGGAAGAACGTAAAACGATGTGAAAGTGACAGAGAATGCTCTCCAGGTGATGCACAACACGGCACAACCATTAATTTCGAACAATCTCGGATTTTCATGGTTCCAAATTATCTCATTTCACCTGTATTTCCTTTTTGGAAAAACGTAAAACGATGTGAAAGTGACAGAGAATGCTCTTCAGGTGATGCACAACACGGCACAACCATTAATTTCGAACAATCTCGGATTTTCATGGTTCCAAATTTTCTCATTTTACCTGTATTTCCTCTTCAGAAGAACGTAGGACGAAGTAAAAGTAGTGGAGAATGCTCTTCAGGTGATGCACAACACGGCCCAACTATTAGTTTCGAACAATCTCGGATTTTCATGGTTCCAAATTATCTTATTTTGCCTGTATTTCCTTCCCGGAAAAACGTAGAACGGAGTGAGAGTAGTAGAGAATGCCAATCAGGTGATGCACAACACGGCACAACCATTAATTTCGAACAATCTCGGATTTTTATGGTTCCAAATTATCTCATTTCACCTGTATGTCCTTTTTGGAAGAACGTAAAACGATGTGAAAGTGACAGAGAATGCTCTTCAGGTGATGCACAACACGGCACAACTATTAGTTTCGAACAATCTCGGATTTTCATGGTTCCAAATTATCTCATTTTACCTGTGTTTCCTTTCCGGAGAAACGTGGAACGAAGTGAAAGTAGTAGAGAATGCTAATCAGGTGATGCACAACACGGCACAACCATTAGTTTCGAAAAATCTCGGATTTTCATGGTTCCAAATTATCTTATTTTGCCTGTATTTTCTTTTTGGAAGAACGTAAAACGATGTGAAAGTGACAGAGAATGCTCTTCAGGTGATGCACAACACGGCACAACTATTAGTTTCGAACAATCTCGGATTTTCATGGTTCCAAATTATCTCATTTTACCTGTGTTTCCTTTCCGGAGAAACGTGGAACGAAGTGAAAGTAGTAGAGAATGCTAATCAGGTGATGCACAACACGGCACAACCATTAGTTTCGAACAATCTCGGATTTTCATGGTTCCAAATTATCTCATTTTACCTGTGTTTCCTTTCCGGAGAAACGTGAAACGAAGTGAAAGTAGTAGAGAATGCTAATCAGGTGATGCACAACACGGCACAACCATTAATTTCGAACAATCTCGGATTTTCATGGTTCCAAATTATCTCATTTCACCTGTATTTCCTTTTTGGAAGAATGTAAAACGATGTGAAAGTAGTAGAGAATGCTAATCAGGTGATGCACAACACGGCAAAACCATTAATTTCGAACAATCTCGGATTTTCATGGTTTCAAATTATCTCATTTTACCTGTATTTCCTTTCCGGAGAAACGTGAAACGAAGTAAAAGTAGTAGAGAATGCTAATCAGGTGATGCACAACACGGCACAACCAATAATTTCGAACAATCTCGGATTTTCATGGTTCCAAATTTTCTCATTTCACCTGTATTTCCTTTTTGGAAGAACGTAAAACGATGTGAAAGTGACAGAGAATGCTCCTCAGGTGATGCACAACACGGCACAACCATTAATTTCGAACAATCTCGGATTTTCATGGTTCCAAATTTTCTCATTTTACCTGTATTCCCTCTTCAGAAGAACGTAGGACGAAGTAAAAGTAGTGGAGAATGCTCTTCAGGTGATGCACAACACGGCCCAACTATTAGTTTCGAACAATCTCGGATTTTCATGGTTCCAAATTATCTTATTTTGCCTGTATTTCCTTCCCGGAAAAACGTAGAACGGAGTGAGAGTAGTAGAGAATGCCAATCAGGTGATGCACAACACGGCACAACCATTAATTTCGAACAATCTCGGATTTTCATGGTTCCAAATTATCTCATTTCACCTGTGTTTCCTTTCCGGAGAAACTTGGAACGAAGTGAAAGTAGTAGAGAATGCTAATCAGGTGATGCACAACACGGCACAACCATTAGTTTCGAACAATCTCGGATTCTCATGGTTCCAAATTATCTCATTTTACCTGTGTTTCCTTTCCGGAGAAACGTGGAACGAAGTGAAAGTAGTAGAGAATGCTAATCAGGTGATGCACAACACGGCACAACCATTAGTTTCGAACAATCTCGGATTCTCATGGTTCCAAATTATCTTATTTTGCCTGTGTTTCCTTTCCGGAGAAACGTGGAACGAAGTGAAAGTAGTAGAGAATGCTAATCAGGTGATGCACAACACGGCACAACCATTAGTTTCGAACAATCTCGGATTTTCATGGTTCCAAATTATCTCATTTTACCTGTGTTTCCTTTCCGGAGAAACGTGGAACGAAGTGAAAGTAGTAGAGAATGCTAATCAGGTGATGCACAACACGGCACAACCATTAATTTCGAACAATCTCGGATTTTCATGGTTCCAAATTATCTCATTTCACCTGTATTTCCTTTTTGGAAGAATGTAAAACGATGTGAAAGTAGTAGAGAATGCTAATCAGGTGATGCACAACACGGCAAAACCATTAATTTCGAACAATCTCGGATTTTCATGGTTCCAAATTATCTCATTTTACCTGTGTTTCCTTTCCGGAGAAACGTGGAACGAAGTGAAAGTAGTAGAGAATGCTAATCAGGTGATGCACAACACGGCACAACCATTAGTTTCGAACAATCTCGGATTTTCATGGTTCCAAATTATCTCATTTTACCTGTGTTTCCTTTCCGGAGAAACGTGAAACGAAGTGAAAGTAGTAGAGAATGCTAATCAGGTGATGCACAACACGGCACAACCATTAATTTCGAACAATCTCGGATTTTCATGGTTCCAAATTATCTCATTTCACCTGTATTTCCTTTTTGGAAGAATGTAAAACGATGTGAAAGTAGTAGAGAATGCTAATCAGGTGATGCACAACACGGCAAAACCATTAATTTCGAACAATCTCGGATTTTCATGGTTTCAAATTATCTCATTTTACCTGTATTTCCTTTCCGGAGAAACGTGAAACGAGGTAAAAGTAGTAGAGAATGCTAATCAGGTGATGCACAACACGGCACAACCAATAATTTCGAACAATCTCGGATTTTCATGGTTCCAAATTTTCTCATTTCACCTGTATTTCCTTTTTGGAAGAACGTAAAACGATGTGAAAGTGACAGAGAATGCTCCTCAGGTGATGCACAACACGGCACAACCATTAATTTCGAACAATCTCGGATTTTCATGGTTCCAAATTTTCTCATTTTACCTGTATTCCCTCTTCAGAAGAACGTAGGACGAAGTAAAAGTAGTGGAGAATGCTCTTCAGGTGATGCACAACACGGCCCAACTATTAGTTTCGAACAATCTCGGATTTTCATGGTTCCAAATTATCTTATTTTGCCTGTATTTCCTTCCCGGAAAAACGTAGAACGGAGTGAGAGTAGTAGAGAATGCCAATCAGGTGATGCACAACACGGCACAACCATTAATTTCGAACAATCTCGGATTTTCATGGTTCCAAATTATCTCATTTCACCTGTGTTTCCTTTCCGGAGAAACTTGGAACGAAGTGAAAGTAGTAGAGAATGCTAATCAGGTGATGCACAACACGGCACAACCATTAGTTTCGAACAATCTCGGATTCTCATGGTTCCAAATTATCTCATTTTACCTGTGTTTCCTTTCCGGAGAAACGTGGAACGAAGTGAAAGTAGTAGAGAATGCTAATCAGGTGATGCACAACACGGCACAACCATTAATTTCGAACAATCTCGGATTCTCATGGTTCCAAATTATCTCATTTTACCTGTGTTTCCTTTCCGGAGAAACGTGGAACGAAGTGAAAGTAGTAGAGAATGCTAATCAGGTGATGCACAACACGGCACAACCATTAATTTCGAACAATCTCGGATTTTCATGGTTCCAAATTATCTCATTTCACCTGTATTTCCTTTTTGGAAGAATGTAAAACGATGTGAAAGTAGTAGAGAATGCTAATCAGGTGATGCACAACACGGCAAAACCATTAATTTCGAACAATCTCGGATTTTCATGGTTCCAAATTATCTCATTTTACCTGTGTTTCCTTTCCGGAGAAACGTGAAACGAAGTGAAAGTAGTAGAGAATGCTAATCAGGTGATGCACAACACGGCACAACCATTAATTTCGAACAATCTCGGATTTTCATGGTTCCAAATTATCTCATTTCACCTGTATTTCCTTTTTGGAAGAATGTAAAACGATGTGAAAGTAGTAGAGAATGCTAATCAGGTGATGCACAACACGGCGAAACCATTAATTTCGAACAATCTCGGATTTTCATGGTTTCAAATTATCTCATTTTACCTGTATTTCCTTTCCGGAGAAACGTGAAACGAAGTAAAAGTAGTCGAGAATGCTAATCAGGTGATGCACAACACGGCACAACCATTAATGTCGAACAATCTCGGATTTTCATGGTTCCAAATTTTCTCATTTCACCTGTATTTTCTTTTTGGAAGAACGTAAAACGATGTGAAAGTGACAGAGAATGCTCTTCAGGTGATGCACAACACGGCACAACTATTAGTTTCGAACAATCTCGGATTTTCATGGTTCCAAATTATCTCATTTTACCTGTGTTTCCTTTCCGGAGAAACGTGGAACGAAGTGAAAGTAGTAGAGAATGCTAATCAGGTGATGCACAACACGGCACAACCATTAGTTTCGAACAATCTCGGATTTTCATGGTTCCAAATTATCTCATTTTACCTGTGTTTCCTTTCCGGAGAAACGTGAAACGAAGTGAAAGTAGTAGAGAATGCTAATCAGGTGATGCACAACACGGCACAACCATTAATTTCGAACAATCTCGGATTTTCATGGTTCCAAATTATCTCATTTCACCTGTATTTCCTTTTTGGAAGAATGTAAAACGATGTGAAAGTAGTAGAGAATGCTAATCAGGTGATGCACAACACGGCAAAACCATTAATTTGGAACAATCTCGGATTTTCATGGTTTCAAATTATCTCATTTGACCTGTATTTCCTTTCCGGAGAAACGTGAAACGAAGTAAAAGTAGTAGAGAATGCTAATCAGGTGATGCACGACACGGCACAACTATCAGTTTCGAACAATCTCGGATTTTCATGGTTCCGAATTATCTTATTTTGCCTGTATTTCCTTTCCGGAAGAACGTAGAACGGAAAAAAAGTAGTAGAGAATGCCAATCAGGTGATGCACAACACGGCACAACCATTAGTTTCGAACAATCTCGGATTTTCATGGTTCCAAATTTTCTCATTTTACCTGTATTTCCTCTTCAGAAGGACGTAAGACGAAGTAAAAGTAGTAGAAAATGCTAATCAGGTGATGCACAACACGGCACAACCATTAGTTTCGAACAATCTCGGATTTTCATGGTTCCAAATTATCTCATTTTACCTGTATTTCCTCTTCAGAAGAACGTAAGACGAAGTAAAAGTAGTAGAGAATGCTAATCAGGTGATGCACAACACGGCACAACCATTAGTTTCGAACAATCTCGGATCTTCATGGTTCCAAATTATCTCATTTCACCTGTATTTCCTTTTTGGAAGAACGTAAAACGAAGTGAAAGTGACGGAGAATGCTCATCAGGTGATGCACAACACGGCACAACCATTAATTTCGAACAATTTCGGATTTTCATGGTTCCAAATTTTCTCATTTTACCTGTATTTCCTCTTCAGAAGAACGTAAGACGGAGTGAAAGTAGTGGAGAATGCTAATCAGGTGATGCACAACACGGCACAACCATTAGTTTCGAACAATCTCGGATTTTCATGGTTCCAAATTATCTCATTTTACCTGTATTTCCTTTTTGGAAGAACGATGTGAAAGTGACAGAGAATGCCCTTCAGGTGATGCACAACACGGCACAACTATTAGTTTCGAACAATTTCGGATCTTCATGGTTACAAATTATCTCATTTTACCTGTATTTCCTTCTTGGAAAGACGTACAACAAATTGGAAGTGACAGAGAATGCTCTTCAGGTGATGCACAACACGGCACAACTATTAGTTTCGAACAATCTCGGATTTTGATGGTTCCAAATTATCTCATTTCACCTGTATTTCCTTTTTGGAAGAACGTAAAACGATGTGAAAGTGACAGAGAATGCCCTTCAGGTGATGCACAACACGGCACAACTATTAGTTTTGAACAATCTCGAAACTTCATGGTTCCAAATTATCTCATTTCACCTGTATTTCCTTTTTGGAAGAACGTAAAACGATGTGAAAGTGACAGAGAATGCCCTTCAGGTGATGCACAACACGGCACAACTATTAGTTTCGAACAATCTCGGATTTTCATGGTTTCAAATTATCTCATTTTACCTGTATTTCCTTTTCGGAGAAACGTGAAACGAAGTAAAAGTAGTAGAGAATGCTAATCAGGTGATGTACAACACGGCACAACCATTAATTTCGAACAATCTCGGATTTTCATGGTTCCAAATTATCTCATTTCACCTGTATTTCCTTTTTGAAAGAACGTAAAACGATGTGAAAGTGACAGAGAATGCTCTTCAGGTGATGCACAACACGGCACAACTATTAATTTCGAACAATCTCGGATTTTCATGGTTGCAAATTTTCTCATTTTACCTGTATTTCCTCTTCAGAAGAACGTAGGACGAAGTAAAAGTAGTGGAGAATGCTAATCAGGTGATGCACAACACGGCACAACTATTAGTTTCGAACAATCTCGGATTCTCATGGTTCCAAATTATCTCATTTTACCTGTATTTCCTTTCCGGAGAAACGTGAAACGAAGTGAAAGTAGTGGAGAATGCTAATCAGGTGATGCACAACACAGCACAACCATTAATTTCGAACAATCTCGGATTTTCATGGTTCCAAATTATCTCATTCCACCTGTATTTCCTTTTTGGAAGAACGTAAAACGACGTGAAAGTGACAGAGAATGCCCTTCAGGTGATGCACAACACGGCACAACTATTAGTTTCGAACAATCTCGGATCTTCATGGTTCCAAATTATCTCATTTTACCTGTATTTCCTTTCTGGAAGAACGTAAAACGAATTGAAAGTGACGGAGAATGCTCTTCAGGTGATGCACAACACGGCACAACCATTAATTTCGAACAATCTCGGATTTTCATGGTTACAAATTATCTCATTTTACCTGTATTTCCTTCTTGGAAAGACGTACAACGAATTAGAAGTGACAGAGAATGCTTTTCAGGTGATGCACAACACGGCACAACTATTAGTTTCGATCAATCTCGGATTTTCATGGTTCCAAATTATCTCATTTTACCTGTATTTCCTTTCCGGAGAAACGTGAAACGAAGTGGAAGTAGTGGAGAATGCTAATCAGGTGATGCACAACACAGCACAACCATTAATTTCGAACAATCTCGGATTTTCATGGTTCCAAATTATCTCATTTCACCTGTATTTCCTTTTTGGAAGAACGATGTGAAAGTGACAGAGAATGCCCTTCAGGTGATGCACAACACGGCACAACTATTAGTTTCGAACAATCTCGGATCTTCATGGTTACAAATTATCTCATTTTACCTGTATTTCCTTCTTGGAAAGACGTACAACAAATTGGAAGTGACAGAAAATGCTCTTCAGGTGATGCACAACACGGCACAACTATTAGTTTCGAACAATCTCGGATTTTGATGGTTCCAAATTATCTCATTTCACCTGTATTTCCTTTTTGGAAGAACGTAGAACGATGTGAAAGTGACAGAGAATGCCCTTCAAGTGATGCACAACACGGCACAACCATTAATTTCGGACAATCTCGGATTCTCATGGTTCCAAATTATCTCATTTCACCTGTATTTCCTTTTTTGAAGAACGTAAAACGAAGTGAAAGTGACGGAGAATGCTCTTCAGGTGATGCACAACACGGCACGACTATTAGTTTCGAACAATCTCGGATTTTCATGGTTCCGAATTATCTCATTTTACCTGTATTTCCTTCTTGGAAGAACGTAAAACGAAGTGAAAGTGACGGAGAATGCTCTTCAGGTGATGCACAACACGGCACGACTATTAGTTTCGAACAATCTCGGATTTTCATGGTTCCGAATTATCTCATTTTACCTGTATTTCCTTCTTGGAAGAACGTAAAACAAATTGTAAGTGACAGAGAATGCTCTTCAGGTGATGCACAACACGGCACAACTATTAGTTTCGAACAATCTCGGATTTTCATGGTTCCAAATTATCTCATTTTACCTGTGTTTCCTTTCCGGAGAAACGTGAAACGAAGTCAAAGTAGTAGAGAATGCTAATCAGGTGATGCACAACACGGCACAACCATTAATTTCGAACAATCTCGGATTCTCATGGTTCCAAATTATCTCATTTTACCTGTATTTCCTTTTTTGAAGAACGTAAAACGAAGTGAAAGTGACGGAGAATGCTCTTCAGGTGATGCACAACACGGCACGACTATTAGTTTCGAACAATCTCGGATTTTCATGGTTCCAAATTATCTCATTTTACCTGTATTTCCTTCTTGGAAAGACGTACAACAAATTGGAAGTGACAAAGAATGCTCTTCAGGTGATGCACAACACGGCACAACTATTAGTTTCGAACAATCTCGGATTTTCATGGTTCCAAATTTTCTCATTTTACCTGTATTTCCTTTCCGGAGAAACGTGAAACGAAGTGAAAGTAGTGGAGAATGCTAATCAGGTGATGCACAACACAGCACAACCATTAATTTCGAACAATCTCGGATTTTCATGGTTCCAAATTATCTCATTTCACCTGTATTTCCTTTTTGGGAGAACGTAAAACGATGTGAAAGTGACAGAGAATGCCCTTCAGGTGATGCACAACACGGCACAATCATTAGTTTCGAACAATTTTGGATCTTCATGGTTCCAAATTATCTCATTTCACCTGTATTTCCTTTTTGGAAGAACGTAAAACGAAGTTCAAGTGACGGAGAATGCTCTTCAGGTGATGCACAACACGGCACAACCATTAATTTCGAACAATCTCGGATTTTCATGGTTCCAAATTTTCTCATTTTACCTGTATTTCCTCTTCAGAAGAACGTAAGACGAAGTAAAAGTAGTAGAGAATGCTGATCAGGTGATGCACAACACGGCACAACCATTAGTTTCGAACAATCTCGGATTTTCATGGTTCCAAATTATCTCATTTTACCTGTATTTCCTTCTTGGAAAAACGTAAAACAAATTGGAAGTGACAGAGAATGCTCTTCAGGTGATACACAACACGGCACAACTATTAGTTTCGAACAATCTCGGATTTTCATGGTTCCAAATTATCTCATTTCACCTGTATTTCCTTTTTGGGAGAACGTAAAACGATGTGAAAGTGACAGAGAATGCCCTTCAGGTGATGCACAACACGGCACAACCATTAGTTTCGAACAATTTTGGATCTTCATGGTTCCAAATTATCTCATTTCACCTGTATTTCCTTTTTGGAAGAACGTAAAACGAAGTTAAAGTGACGGAGAATGCTCTTCAGGTGATGCACAACACTGCACAACCATTAATTTCGAACAATCTCGGATTTTCATGGTTCCAAATTTTCTCATTTTACCTGTATTTCCTCTTCAGAAGAACGTAAGACGAAGTAAAAGTAGTAGAGAATGCTAATCAGGTGATGCACAACACGGCACAACCATTAGTTTCGAACAATCTCGGATTTTCATGGTTCCAAATTATCTCATTTTACCTGTATTTCCTTCTTGGAAAAACGTAAAACAAATTGGAAGTGACAGAGAATGCTCTTCAGGTGATACACAACACGGCACAACTATTAGTTTCGAACAATCTCGGATTTTCATGGTTCCAAATTATCTCATTTCACCTGTATTTCCTTTTTGGAAGAACGTAAAACGATGTAAAAGTGACAGAGAATGCTCTTCAGGTGATGCACAACACGGCACGACTATTAGTTTCGAACAATCTCGGATTTTCATGGTTCCAAATTATCTCATTTTACCTGTATTTCCTTCTTGGAAAAACGTAAAACAAATTAGAAGTGACAGAGAATGCTCCTCAGGTGATGCTCAACACGGCACAACTATTAGTTTCGAACAATCTCGGATTTTCATGGTTCCAAATTATCTCATTTTACCTGTGTTTCCTTTCCGGAGAAACGTGAAACGAAGTGAAAGTAGTAGAGAATGCTAATCAGGTGATGCAAAACACGGCAAAACCATTAATTTCGAACAATCTCGGATTTTCATGGTTCCAAATTATCTCATTTCACCTGTATTTCCTTTTTGGAAGAACGTAAAACGATGTGAAAGTGACAGAGAATGCTCTCCAGGTGATGCACAACACGGCACAACTATTAATTTCGAACAATCCCGGATTTTCATGGTTTCAAATTATCTCATTTTACCTGTATTTCCTTTCCGGAGAAACGTGAAACGAAGTAAAAGTAGTAGAGAATGCTAATCAGGTGATGCACAACACGGCACAACTATTAGTTTCGAACAATCTCGGATTTTCATGGTTCTAAATTATCTTATTTTGCCTGTATTTTCTTTCCGGAAAAACGTAGAACAAAAAAAAAGTAGTAGAGAATGCCAATCAGGTGATGCACAACACGGCACAACCATTAATTTCGAACAATCTCGGATTTTCATGGTTCCAAATTATCTCATTTTACCTGTATTTCCTTTCCGGAGAAACGTGAAACGAAGTAAAAGTAGTAGAGAATGCTAATCAGGTGATGCACAACACGGCACAACCATTAATTTCGAACAATCTCGGATTTTCATGGTTCCAAATTTTCTCATTTCACCTGTATTTCCTTTTTGGAAGAACGTAAAACGAAGTGAAAGTGACAGAGAATGCTTTTCAGGTGATGCACAACACGGCAAAACCATTAATTTCGAACAATCTCGGATTTTCATGGTTCCAAATTTTCTCATTTTACCTGTATTTCCTCTTCAGAAGAACGTAGGACGAAGTAAAAGTAGTGGAGAATGCTAATCAGGTGATGCACAACACGGCACAACTATCAGTTTCGAACAATCTCGGATTTTCATGGTTCCGAATTATCTTATTTTGCCTGTATTTCCTTTCCGGAAGAACGTAGAACGAAAAAAAAGTAGTAGAGAATGCCAATCAGGTGATGCACAACACGGCACAACCATTAGTTTCGAACAATCTCGGATTTTCATGGTTCCAAATTTTCTCATTTTACCTGTATTTCTTCTTCAGGAGGACGTAAGACGAAGTAAAAGTAGTAGAAAATGCTAATCAGGTGATGCACTACACGGCACAACCATTATTTTCGAACAATCTCGGATTTTCATGGTTCCAAATTATCTCATTTTACCTGTATTTCCTTTTTGGAAGAACGATGTGAAAGTGACAGAGAATGCCCTTCAGGTGATGCACAACACGGCACAACTATTAGTTTCGAACAATCTCGGATCTTCATGGTTACAAATTATCTCATTTTACCTGTATTTCCTTCTTGGAAAGACGTACAACAAATTGGAAGTGACAGAGAATGCTCTTCAGGTGATGCACAACACGGAACAACTATTAGTTTCGAACAATCTCGGATTTTCATGGTTCCAAATTATCTCATTTTACCTGTATTTCCTTTTCGGAGAAACGTGAAACGAAGTAAAAGTAGTAGAGAATGCTAATCAGGTGATGTACAACACGGCACAACCATTAATTTCAAACAATCTCGGATTTTCATGGTTCCAAATTATCTCATTTCACCTGTATTTCCTTTTTGAAAGAACGTAAAACGATGTGAAAGTGACAGAGAATGCTCTTCAGGTGATGCACAACACGGCACAACTATTAATTTCGAACAATCTCGGATTTTCATGGTTGCAAATTTTCTCATTTTACCTGTATTTCCTCTTCAGAAGAACGTAGGACGAAGTAAAAGTAGTGGAGAATGCTAATCAGGTGATGCACAACACGGCACAACTATTAGTTTCGAACAATCTCGGATTTTCATGGTTCCAAATTATCTCATTTTACCTGTATTTCCTTTCCGGAGAAACGTGAAACGAAATAAAAGTAGTAGAGAATGCTAATCAGGTGATGCACAACACGGCACAACCATTAATTTCGAACAATCTCGGATTTTCATGGTTCCAAATTATCTCATTTCACCTGTATTTCCTCTTTGGAAGAACGTAAAACGATGTGAAAGTGACAGAGAATGCTCTTCAGGTGATGCACAACACGGCACAACCATTAATTTCGAACAATCTCGGATTTTCATGGTTCCAAATTATCTCATTTCACCTGTATTTCCTTTTTGGAAGAACGTAAAACGATGTGAAAGTGACAGAGAATGCTCTTCAGGTGATGCACAACACGGCACAACCATTAATTTCGAACAATCTCGGATTTTCATGGTTCCAAATTTTCTCATTTTACCTGTATTTCCTCTTCAGAAGAACGTAGGACGAAGTAAAAGTAGTGGAGAATGCTCTTCAGGTGATGCACAACACGGCCCAACTATTAGTTTCGAACAATCTCGGATTTTCATGGTTCCAAATTATCTTATTTTGCCTGTATTTCCTTCCCGGAAAAACGTAGAACGGAGTGAGAGTAGTAGAGAATGCCAATCAGGTGATGCACAACACGGCACAACCATTAATTTCGAACAATCTCGGATTTTTATGGTTCCAAATTATCTCATTTCACCTGTATGTCCTTTTTGGAAGAACGTAAAACGATGTGAAAGTGACAGAGAATGCTCTTCAGGTGATGCACAACACGGCACAACTATTAGTTTCGAACAATCTCGGATTTTCATGGTTCCAAATTATCTCATTTTACCTGTGTTTCCTTTCCGGAGAAACGTGGAACGAAGTGAAAGTAGTAGAGAATGCTAATCAGGTGATGCACAACACGGCACAACCATTAGTTTCGAAAAATCTCGGATTTTCATGGTTCCAAATTATCTTATTTTGCCTGTATTTTCTTTTTGGAAGAACGTAAAACGATGTGAAAGTGACAGAGAATGCTCTTCAGGTGATGCACAACACGGCACAACTATTAGTTTCGAACAATCTCGGATTTTCATGGTTCCAAATTATCTCATTTTACCTGTGTTTCCTTTCCGGAGAAACGTGGAACGGAGTGAAAGTAGTAGAGAATGCTAATCAGGTGATGCACAACACGGCACAACCATTAGTTTCGAACAATCTCGGATTTTCATGGTTCCAAATTATCTCATTTTACCTGTGTTTCCTTTCCGGAGAAACGTGAAACGAAGTGAAAGTAGTAGAGAATGCTAATCAGGTGATGCACAACACGGCACAACCATTAATTTCGAACAATCTCGGATTTTCATGGTTCCAAATTATCTCATTTCACCTGTATTTCCTTTTTGGAAGAATGTAAAACGATGTGAAAGTAGTAGAGAATGCTAATCAGGTGATGCACAACACGGCGAAACCATTAATTTCGAACAATCTCGGATTTTCATGGTTTCAAATTATCTCATTTTACCTGTATTTCCTTTCCGGAGAAACGTGAAACGAAGTAAAAGTAGTAGAGAATGCTAATCAGGTGATGCACAACACGGCACAACCAATAATTTCGAACAATCTCGGATTTTCATGGTTCCAAATTTTCTCATTTCACCTGTATTTCCTTTTTGGAAGAACGTAAAACGATGTGAAAGTGACAGAGAATGCTCCTCAGGTGATGCACAACACGGCACAACCATTAATTTCGAACAATCTCGGATTTTCATGGTTCCAAATTTTCTCATTTTACCTGTATTCCCTCTTCAGAAGAACGTAGGACGAAGTAAAAGTAGTGGAGAATGCTCTTCAGGTGATGCACAACACGGCCCAACTATTAGTTTCGAACAATCTCGGATTTTCATGGTTCCAAATTATCTTATTTTGCCTGTATTTCCTTCCCGGAAAAACGTAGAACGGAGTGAGAGTAGTAGAGAATGCCAATCAGGTGATGCACAACACGGCACAACCATTAATTTCGAACAATCTCGGATTTTCATGGTTCCAAATTTTCTCATTTCACCTGTATTTCCTTTTTGGAAGAACGTAAAACGATGTGAAAGTGACAGAGAATGCTCTTCAGGTGATGCACAACACGGCACAACTATTAGTTTCGAACAATCTCGGATTTTCATGGTTCCAAATTATCTCATTTTACCTGTGTTTCCTTTCCGGAGAAACGTGGAACGAAGTGAAAGTAGTAGAGAATGCTAATCAGGTGATGCACAACACGGCACAACCATTAGTTTCGAACAATCTCGGATTTTCATGGTTCCAAATTATCTCATTTTACCTGTGTTTCCTTTCCGGAGAAACGTGAAACGAAGTGAAAGTAGTAGAGAATGCTAATCAGGTGATGCACAACACGGCACAACCATTAATTTCGAACAATCTCGGATTTTCATGGTTCCAAATTATCTCATTTCACCTGTATTTCCTTTTTGGAAGAATGTAAAACGATGTGAAAGTAGTAGAGAATGCTAATCAGGTGATGCACAACACGGCAAAACCATTAATTTGGAACAATCTCGGATTTTCATGGTTTCAAATTATCTCATTTGACCTGTATTTCCTTTCCGGAGAAACGTGAAACGAAGTAAAAGTAGTAGAGAATGCTAATCAGGTGATGCACAACACGGCACAACCATTAATTTCGAACAATCTCGGATTTTCATGGTTCCAAATTTTCTCATTTCACCTGTATTTCCTTTTTGGAAGAACGTAAAACGAAGTGAAAGTGACAGAGAATGCTTTTCAGGTGATGCACAACACGGCAAAACCATTAATTTCGAACAATCTCGGATTTTCATGGTTCCAAATTTTCTCATTTTACCTGTATTTCCGCTTCAGAAGAACGTAGGACGAAGTAAAAGTAGTGGAGAATGCTAATCAGGTGATGCACAACACGGCACAACTATCAGTTTCGAACAATCTCGGATTTTCATGGTTCCGAATTATCTTATTTTGCCTGTATTTCCTTTCCGGAAGAACGTAGAACGAAAAAAAAGTAGTAGAGAATGCCAATCAGGTGATGCACAACACGGCACAACCATTAGTTTCGAACAATCTCGGATTTTCATGGTTCCAAATTTTCTCATTTTACCTGTATTTCCTCTTCAGGAGGACGTAAGACGAAGTAAAAGTAGTAGAAAATGCTAATCAGGTGATGCACTACACGGCACAACCATTATTTTCGAACAATCTCGGATTTTCATGGTTCCAAATTATCTCATTTTACCTGTATTTCCTTTTTGAAAGAACGATGTGAAAGTGACAGAGAATGCCCTTCAGGTGATGCACAACACGGCACAACTATTAGTTTCGAACAATCTCGGATCTTCATGGTTACAAATTATCTCATTTTACCTGTATTTCCTTCTTGGAAAGACGTACAACAAATTGGAAGTGACAGAGAATGCTCTTCAGGTGATGCACAACACGGAACAACTATTAGTTTCGAACAATCTCGGATTTTGATGGTTCCAAATTATCTCATTTTACCTGTATTTCCTTTTCGGAGAAACGTGAAACGAAGTAAAAGTAGTAGAGAATGCTAATCAGGTGATGTACAACACGGCACAACCATTAATTTCAAACAATCTCGGATTTTCATGGTTCCAAATTATCTCATTTCACCTGTATTTCCTTTTTGAAAGAACGTAAAACGATGTGAAAGTGACAGAGAATGCTCTTCAGGTGATGCACAACACGGCACAACTATTAATTTCGAACAATCTCGGATTTTCATGGTTGCAAATTTTCTCATTTTACCTGTATTTCCTCTTCAGAAGAACGTAGGACGAAGTAAAAGTAGTGGAGAATGCTAATCAGGTGATGCACAACACGGCACAACTATAAGTTTCGAACAATCTCGGATTTTCATGGTTCCAAATTATCTCATTTTACCTGTATTTCCTTTCCGGAGAAACGTGAAACGAAATAAAAGTAGTAGAGAATGCTAATCAGGTGATGCACAACACGGCACAACCATTAATTTCGAACAATCTCGGATTTTCATGGTTCCAAATTATCTCATTTCACCTGTATTTCCTCTTTGGAAGAACGTAAAACGATGTGAAAGTGACAGAGAATGCTCTCCAGGTGATGCACAACACGGCACAACCATTAATTTCGAACAATCTCGGATTTTCATGGTTCCAAATTATCTCATTTCACCTGTATTTCCTTTTTGGAAAAACGTAAAACGATGTGAAAGTGACAGAGAATGCTCTTCAGGTGATGCACAACACGGCACAACCATTAATTTCGAACAATCTCGGATTTTCATGGTTCCAAATTTTCTCATTTTACCTGTATTTCCTCTTCAGAAGAACGTAGGACGAAGTAAAAGTAGTGGAGAATGCTCTTCAGGTGATGCACAACACGGCCCAACTATTAGTTTCGAACAATCTCGGATTTTCATGGTTCCAAATTATCTTATTTTGCCTGTATTTCCTTCCCGGAAAAACGTAGAACGGAGTGAGAGTAGTAGAGAATGCCAATCAGGTGATGCACAACACGGCACAACCATTAATTTCGAACAATCTCGGATTTTTATGGTTCCAAATTATCTCATTTCACCTGTATGTCCTTTTTGGAAGAACGTAAAACGATGTGAAAGTGACAGAGAATGCTCTTCAGGTGATGCACAACACGGCACAACTATTAGTTTCGAACAATCTCGGATTTTCATGGTTCCAAATTATCTCATTTTACCTGTGTTTCCTTTCCGGAGAAACGTGGAACGAAGTGAAAGTAGTAGAGAATGCTAATCAGGTGATGCACAACACGGCACAACCATTAGTTTCGAAAAATCTCGGATTTTCATGGTTCCAAATTATCTTATTTTGCCTGTATTTTCTTTTTGGAAGAACGTAAAACGATGTGAAAGTGACAGAGAATGCTCTTCAGGTGATGCACAACACGGCACAACTATTAGTTTCGAACAATCTCGGATTTTCATGGTTCCAAATTATCTCATTTTACCTGTGTTTCCTTTCCGGAGAAACGTGGAACGAAGTGAAAGTAGTAGAGAATGCTAATCAGGTGATGCACAACACGGCACAACCATTAGTTTCGAACAATCTCGGATTTTCATGGTTCCAAATTATCTCATTTTACCTGTGTTTCCTTTCCGGAGAAACGTGAAACGAAGTGAAAGTAGTAGAGAATGCTAATCAGGTGATGCACAACACGGCACAACCATTAATTTCGAACAATCTCGGATTTTCATGGTTCCAAATTATCTCATTTCACCTGTATTTCCTTTTTGGAAGAATGTAAAACGATGTGAAAGTAGTAGAGAATGCTAATCAGGTGATGCACAACACGGCAAAACCATTAATTTCGAACAATCTCGGATTTTCATGGTTTCAAATTATCTCATTTTACCTGTATTTCCTTTCCGGAGAAACGTGAAACGAAGTAAAAGTAGTAGAGAATGCTAATCAGGTGATGCACAACACGGCACAACCAATAATTTCGAACAATCTCGGATTTTCATGGTTCCAAATTTTCTCATTTCACCTGTATTTCCTTTTTGGAAGAACGTAAAACGATGTGAAAGTGACAGAGAATGCTCCTCAGGTGATGCACAACACGGCACAACCATTAATTTCGAACAATCTCGGATTTTCATGGTTCCAAATTTTCTCATTTTACCTGTATTCCCTCTTCAGAAGAACGTAGGACGAAGTAAAAGTAGTGGAGAATGCTCTTCAGGTGATGCACAACACGGCCCAACTATTAGTTTCGAACAATCTCGGATTTTCATGGTTCCAAATTATCTTATTTTGCCTGTATTTCCTTCCCGGAAAAACGTAGAACGGAGTGAGAGTAGTAGAGAATGCCAATCAGGTGATGCACAACACGGCACAACCATTAATTTCGAACAATCTCGGATTTTCATGGTTCCAAATTATCTCATTTCACCTGTGTTTCCTTTCCGGAGAAACTTGGAACGAAGTGAAAGTAGTAGAGAATGCTAATCAGGTGATGCACAACACGGCACAACCATTAGTTTCGAACAATCTCGGATTCTCATGGTTCCAAATTATCTCATTTTACCTGTGTTTCCTTTCCGGAGAAACGTGGAACGAAGTGAAAGTAGTAGAGAATGCTAATCAGGTGATGCACAACACGGCACAACCATTAGTTTCGAACAATCTCGGATTCTCATGGTTCCAAATTATCTTATTTTGCCTGTGTTTCCTTTCCGGAGAAACGTGGAACGAAGTGAAAGTAGTAGAGAATGCTAATCAGGTGATGCACAACACGGCACAACCATTAGTTTCGAACAATCTCGGATTTTCATGGTTCCAAATTATCTCATTTTACCTGTGTTTCCTTTCCGGAGAAACGTGGAACGAAGTGAAAGTAGTAGAGAATGCTAATCAGGTGATGCACAACACGGCACAACCATTAATTTCGAACAATCTCGGATTTTCATGGTTCCAAATTATCTCATTTCACCTGTATTTCCTTTTTGGAAGAATGTAAAACGATGTGAAAGTAGTAGAGAATGCTAATCAGGTGATGCACAACACGGCAAAACCATTAATTTCGAACAATCTCGGATTTTCATGGTTCCAAATTATCTCATTTTACCTGTGTTTCCTTTCCGGAGAAACGTGAAACGAAGTGAAAGTAGTAGAGAATGCTAATCAGGTGATGCACAACACGGCACAACCATTAATTTCGAACAATCTCGGATTTTCATGGTTCCAAATTATCTCATTTCACCTGTATTTCCTTTTTGGAAGAATGTAAAACGATGTGAAAGTAGTAGAGAATGCTAATCAGGTGATGCACAACACGGCGAAACCATTAATTTCGAACAATCTCGGATTTTCATGGTTTCAAATTATCTTATTTTGCCTGTATTTTCTTTTTGGAAGAACGTAAAACGATGTGAAAGTGACAGAGAATGCTCTTCAGGTGATGCACAACACGGCACAACTATTAGTTTCGAACAATCTCGGATTTTCATGGTTCCAAATTATCTCATTTTACCTGTGTTTCCTTTCCGGAGAAACGTGGAACGAAGTGAAAGTAGTAGAGAATGCTAATCAGGTGATGCACAACACGGCACAACCATTAGTTTCGAACAATCTCGGATTTTCATGGTTCCAAATTATCTCATTTTACCTGTGTTTCCTTTCCGGAGAAACGTGAAACGAAGTGAAAGTAGTAGAGAATGCTAATCAGGTGATGCACAACACGGCACAACCATTAATTTCGAACAATCTCGGATTTTCATGGTTCCAAATTATCTCATTTCACCTGTATTTCCTTTTTGGAAGAATGTAAAACGATGTGAAAGTAGTAGAGAATGCTAATCAGGTGATGCACAACACGGCAAAACCATTAATTTCGAACAATCTCGGATTTTCATGGTTTCAAATTATCTCATTTTACCTGTATTTCCTTTCCGGAGAAACGTGAAACGAGGTAAAAGTAGTAGAGAATGCTAATCAGGTGATGCACAACACGGCACAACCAATAATTTCGAACAATCTCGGATTTTCATGGTTCCAAATTTTCTCATTTCACCTGTATTTCCTTTTTGGAAGAACGTAAAACGATGTGAAAGTGACAGAGAATGCTCCTCAGGTGATGCACAACACGGCACAACCATTAATTTCGAACAATCTCGGATTTTCATGGTTCCAAATTTTCTCATTTTACCTGTATTCCCTCTTCAGAAGAACGTAGGACGAAGTAAAAGTAGTGGAGAATGCTCTTCAGGTGATGCACAACACGGCCCAACTATTAGTTTCGAACAATCTCGGATTTTCATGGTTCCAAATTATCTTATTTTGCCTGTATTTCCTTCCCGGAAAAACGTAGAACGGAGTGAGAGTAGTAGAGAATGCCAATCAGGTGATGCACAACACGGCACAACCATTAATTTCGAACAATCTCGGATTTTCATGGTTCCAAATTATCTCATTTCACCTGTGTTTCCTTTCCGGAGAAACTTGGAACGAAGTGAAAGTAGTAGAGAATGCTAATCAGGTGATGCACAACACGGCACAACCATTAGTTTCGAACAATCTCGGATTCTCATGGTTCCAAATTATCTCATTTTACCTGTGTTTCCTTTCCGGAGAAACGTGGAACGAAGTGAAAGTAGTAGAGAATGCTAATCAGGTGATGCACAACACGGCACAACCATTAATTTCGAACAATCTCGGATTCTCATGGTTCCAAATTATCTCATTTTACCTGTGTTTCCTTTCCGGAGAAACGTGGAACGAAGTGAAAGTAGTAGAGAATGCTAATCAGGTGATGCACAACACGGCACAACCATTAATTTCGAACAATCTCGGATTTTCATGGTTCCAAATTATCTCATTTCACCTGTATTTCCTTTTTGGAAGAATGTAAAACGATGTGAAAGTAGTAGAGAATGCTAATCAGGTGATGCACAACACGGCAAAACCATTAATTTCGAACAATCTCGGATTTTCATGGTTCCAAATTATCTCATTTTACCTGTGTTTCCTTTCCGGAGAAACGTGAAACGAAGTGAAAGTAGTAGAGAATGCTAATCAGGTGATGCACAACACGGCACAACCATTAATTTCGAACAATCTCGGATTTTCATGGTTCCAAATTATCTCATTTCACCTGTATTTCCTTTTTGGAAGAATGTAAAACGATGTGAAAGTAGTAGAGAATGCTAATCAGGTGATGCACAACACGGCGAAACCATTAATTTCGAACAATCTCGGATTTTCATGGTTTCAAATTATCTCATTTTACCTGTATTTCCTTTCCGGAGAAACGTGAAACGAAGTAAAAGTAGTAGAGAATGCTAATCAGGTGATGCACAACACGGCACAACCATTAATGTCGAACAATCTCGGATTTTCATGGTTCCAAATTTTCTCATTTCACCTGTATTTTCTTTTTGGAAGAACGTAAAACGATGTGAAAGTGACAGAGAATGCTCTTCAGGTGATGCACAACACGGCACAACTATTAGTTTCGAACAATCTCGGATTTTCATGGTTCCAAATTATCTCATTTTACCTGTGTTTCCTTTCCGGAGAAACGTGGAACGAAGTGAAAGTAGTAGAGAATGCTAATCAGGTGATGCACAACACGGCACAACCATTAGTTTCGAACAATCTCGGATTTTCATGGTTCCAAATTATCTCATTTTACCTGTGTTTCCTTTCCGGAGAAACGTGAAACGAAGTGAAAGTAGTAGAGAATGCTAATCAGGTGATGCACAACACGGCACAACCATTAATTTCGAACAATCTCGGATTTTCATGGTTCCAAATTATCTCATTTCACCTGTATTTCCTTTTTGGAAGAATGTAAAACGATGTGAAAGTAGTAGAGAATGCTAATCAGGTGATGCACAACACGGCAAAACCATTAATTTGGAACAATCTCGGATTTTCATGGTTTCAAATTATCTCATTTGACCTGTATTTCCTTTCCGGAGAAACGTGAAACGAAGTAAAAGTAGTAGAGAATGCTAATCAGGTGATGCACGACACGGCACAACTATCAGTTTCGAACAATCTCGGATTTTCATGGTTCCGAATTATCTTATTTTGCCTGTATTTCCTTTCCGGAAGAACGTAGAACGGAAAAAAAGTAGTAGAGAATGCCAATCAGGTGATGCACAACACGGCACAACCATTAGTTTCGAACAATCTCGGATTTTCATGGTTCCAAATTTTCTCATTTTACCTGTATTTCCTCTTCAGAAGGACGTAAGACGAAGTAAAAGTAGTAGAAAATGCTAATCAGGTGATGCACAACACGGCACAACCATTAGTTTCGAACAATCTCGGATTTTCATGGTTCCAAATTATCTCATTTTACCTGTATTTCCTCTTCAGAAGAACGTAAGACGAAGTAAAAGTAGTAGAGAATGCTAATCAGGTGATGCACAACACGGCACAACCATTAGTTTCGAACAATCTCGGATCTTCATGGTTCCAAATTATCTCATTTCACCTGTATTTCCTTTTTGGAAGAACGTAAAACGAAGTGAAAGTGACGGAGAATGCTCATCAGGTGATGCACAACACGGCACAACCATTAATTTCGAACAATCTCGGATTTTCATGGTTCCAAATTTTCTCATTTTACCTGTATTTCCTCTTCAGAAGAACGTAAGACGGAGTGAAAGTAGTGGAGAATGCTAATCAGGTGATGCACAACACGGCACAACCATTAGTTTCGAACAATCTCGGATTTTCATGGTTCCAAATTATCTCATTTTACCTGTATTTCCTTTTTGGAAGAACGATGTGAAAGTGACAGAGAATGCCCTTCAGGTGATGCACAACACGGCACAACTATTAGTTTCGAACAATTTCGGATCTTCATGGTTACAAATTATCTCATTTTACCTGTATTTCCTTCTTGGAAAGACGTACAACAAATTGGAAGTGACAGAGAATGCTCTTCAGGTGATGCACAACACGGCACAACTATTAGTTTCGAACAATCTCGGATTTTGATGGTTCCAAATTATCTCATTTCACCTGTATTTCCTTTTTGGAAGAACGTAAAACGATGTGAAAGTGACAGAGAATGCCCTTCAGGTGATGCACAACACGGCACAACTATTAGTTTCGAACAATCTCGAAACTTCATGGTTCCAAATTATCTCATTTCACCTGTATTTCCTTTTTGGAAGAACGTAAAACGATGTGAAAGTGACAGAGAATGCCCTTCAGGTGATGCACAACACGGCACAACTATTAGTTTCGAACAATCTCGGATTTTCATGGTTTCAAATTATCTCATTTTACCTGTATTTCCTTTTCGGAGAAACGTGAAACGAAGTAAAAGTAGTAGAGAATGCTAATCAGGTGATGTACAACACGGCACAACCATTAATTTCGAACAATCTCGGATTTTCATGGTTCCAAATTATCTCATTTCACCTGTATTTCCTTTTTGAAAGAACGTAAAACGATGTGAAAGTGACAGAGAATGCTCTTCAGGTGATGCACAACACGGCACAACTATTAATTTCGAACAATCTCGGATTTTCATGGTTGCAAATTTTCTCATTTTACCTGTATTTCCTCTTCAGAAGAACGTAGGACGAAGTAAAAGTAGTGGAGAATGCTAATCAGGTGATGCACAACACGGCACAACTATTAGTTTCGAACAATCTCGGATTCTCATGGTTCCAAATTATCTCATTTTACCTGTATTTCCTTTCCGGAGAAACGTGAAACGAAGTGAAAGTAGTGGAGAATGCTCTCCAGGTGATGCACAACACAGCACAACCATTAATTTCGAACAATCTCGGATTTTCATGGTTCCAAATTATCTCATTCCACCTGTATTTCCTTTTTGGAAGAACGTAAAACGACGTGAAAGTGACAGAGAATGCCCTTCAGGTGATGCACAACACGGCACAACTATTAGTTTCGAACAATCTCGGATCTTCATGGTTCCAAATTATCTCATTTTACCTGTATTTCCTTTCTGGAAGAACGTAAAACGAATTGAAAGTGACGGAGAATGCTCTTCAGGTGATGCACAACACGGCACAACCATTAATTTCGAACAATCTCGGATTTTCATGGTTACAAATTATCTCATTTTACCTGTATTTCCTTCTTGGAAAGACGTACAACGAATTAGAAGTGACAGAGAATGCTTTTCAGGTGATGCACAACACGGCACAACTATTAGTTTCGATCAATCTCGGATTTTCATGGTTCCAAATTATCTCATTTTACCTGTATTTCCTTTCCGGAGAAACGTGAAACGAAGTGGAAGTAGTGGAGAATGCTAATCAGGTGATGCACAACACAGCACAACCATTAATTTCGAACAATCTCGGATTTTCATGGTTCCAAATTATCTCATTTCACCTGTATTTCCTTTTTGGAAGAACGATGTGAAAGTGACAGAGAATGCCCTTCAGGTGATGCACAACACGGCACAACTATTAGTTTCGAACAATCTCGGATCTTCATGGTTACAAATTATCTCATTTTACCTGTATTTCCTTCTTGGAAAGACGTACAACAAATTGGAAGTGACAGAAAATGCTCTTCAGGTGATGCACAACACGGCACAACTATTAGTTTCGAACAATCTCGGATTTTGATGGTTCCAAATTATCTCATTTCACCTGTATTTCCTTTTTGGAAGAACGTAGAACGATGTGAAAGTGACAGAGAATGCCCTTCAAGTGATGCACAACACGGCACAACCATTAATTTCGGACAATCTCGGATTCTCATGGTTCCAAATTATCTCATTTCACCTGTATTTCCTTTTTTGAAGAACGTAAAACGAAGTGAAAGTGACGGAGAATGCTCTTCAGGTGATGCACAACACGGCACGACTATTAGTTTCGAACAATCTCGGATTTTCATGGTTCCGAATTATCTCATTTTACCTGTATTTCCTTCTTGGAAGAACGTAAAACGAAGTGAAAGTGACGGAGAATGCTCTTCAGGTGATGCACAACACGGCACGACTATTAGTTTCGAACAATCTCGGATTTTCATGGTTCCGAATTATCTCATTTTACCTGTATTTCCTTCTTGGAAGAACGTAAAACAAATTGTAAGTGACAGAGAATGCTCTTCAGGTGATGCACAACACGGCACAACTATTAGTTTCGAACAATCTCGGATTTTCATGGTTCCAAATTATCTCATTTTACCTGTGTTTCCTTTCCGGAGAAACGTGAAACGAAGTCAAAGTAGTAGAGAATGCTAATCAGGTGATGCACAACACGGCACAACCATTAATTTCGAACAATCTCGGATTCTCATGGTTCCAAATTATCTCATTTTACCTGTATTTCCTTTTTTGAAGAACGTAAAACGAAGTGAAAGTGACGGAGAATGCTCTTCAGGTGATGCACAACACGGCACGACTATTAGTTTCGAACAATCTCGGATTTTCATGGTTCCAAATTATCTCATTTTACCTGTATTTCCTTCTTGGAAAGACGTACAACAAATTGGAAGTGACAAAGAATGCTCTTCAGGTGATGCACAACACGGCACAACTATTAGTTTCGAACAATCTCGGATTTTCATGGTTCCAAATTTTCTCATTTTACCTGTATTTCCTTTCCGGAGAAACGTGAAACGAAGTGAAAGTAGTGGAGAATGCTAATCAGGTGATGCACAACACAGCACAACCATTAATTTCGAACAATCTCGGATTTTCATGGTTCCAAATTATCTCATTTCACCTGTATTTCCTTTTTGGGAGAACGTAAAACGATGTGAAAGTGACAGAGAATGCCCTTCAGGTGATGCACAACACGCCACAACCATTAGTTTCGAACAATTTTGGATCTTCATGGTTCCAAATTATCTCATTTCACCTGTATTTCCTTTTTGGAAGAACGTAAAACGAAGTTAAAGTGACGGAGAATGCTCTTCAGGTGATGCACAACACGGCACAACCATTAATTTCGAACAATCTCGGATTTTCATGGTTCCAAATTTTCTCATTTTACCTGTATTTCCTCTTCAGAAGAACGTAAGACGAAGTAAAAGTAGTAGAGAATGCTGATCAGGTGATGCACAACACGGCACAACCATTAGTTTCGAACAATCTCGGATTTTCATGGTTCCAAATTATCTCATTTTACCTGTATTTCCTTCTTGGAAAAACGTAAAACAAATTGGAAGTGACAGAGAATGCTCTTCAGGTGATACACAACACGGCACAACTATTAGTTTCGAACAATCTCGGATTTTCATGGTTCCAAATTATCTCATTTCACCTGTATTTCCTTTTTGGGAGAACGTAAAACGATGTGAAAGTGACAGAGAATGCCCTTCAGGTGATGCACAACACGGCACAACCATTAGTTTCGAACAATTTTGGATCTTCATGGTTCCAAATTATCTCATTTCACCTGTATTTCCTTTTTGGAAGAACGTAAAACGAAGTTAAAGTGACGGAGAATGCTCTTCAGGTGATGCACAACACTGCACAACCATTAATTTCGAACAATCTCGGATTTTCATGGTTCCAAATTTTCTCATTTTACCTGTATTTCCTCTTCAGAAGAACGTAAGACGAAGTAAAAGTAGTAGAGAATGCTAATCAGGTGATGCACAACACGGCACAACCATTAGTTTCGAACAATCTCGGATTTTCATGGTTCCAAATTATCTCATTTTACCTGTATTTCCTTCTTGGAAAAACGTAAAACAAATTGGAAGTGACAGAGAATGCTCTTCAGGTGATACACAACACGGCACAACTATTAGTTTCGAACAATCTCGGATTTTCATGGTTCCAAATTATCTCATTTCACCTGTATTTCCTTTTTGGAAGAACGTAAAACGATGTAAAAGTGACAGAGAATGCTCTTCAGGTGATGCACAACACGGCACGACTATTAGTTTCGAACAATCTCGGATTTTCATGGTTCCAAATTATCTCATTTTACCTGTATTTCCTTCTTGGAAAAACGTAAAACAAATTAGAAGTGACAGAGAATGCTCCTCAGGTGATGCTCAACACGGCACAACTATTAGTTTCGAACAATCTCGGATTTTCATGGTTCCAAATTATCTCATTTTACCTGTGTTTCCTTTCCGGAGAAACGTGAAACGAAGTGAAAGTAGTAGAGAATGCTAATCAGGTGATGCAAAACACGGCAAAACCATTAATTTCGAACAATCTCGGATTTTCATGGTTCCAAATTATCTCATTTCACCTGTATTTCCTTTTTGGAAGAACGTAAAACGATGTGAAAGTGACAGAGAATGCTCTCCAGGTGATGCACAACACGGCACAACTATTAATTTCGAACAATCCCGGATTTTCATGGTTTCAAATTATCTCATTTTACCTGTATTTCCTTTCCGGAGAAACGTGAAACGAAGTAAAAGTAGTAGAGAATGCTAATCAGGTGATGCACAACACGGCACAACTATTAGTTTCGAACAATCTCGGATTTTCATGGTTCTAAATTATCTTATTTTGCCTGTATTTTCTTTCCGGAAAAACGTAGAACAAAAAAAAAGTAGTAGAGAATGCCAATCAGGTGATGCACAACACGGCACAACCATTAATTTCGAACAATCTCGGATTTTCATGGTTCCAAATTATCTCATTTCACCTGTATTTCCTTTTTGGAAGAACGTAAAACGTTGTGAAAGTGACAGAGAATGCTCTCCAGGTGATGCACAACACGGCACAACTATTAATTTCGAACAATCTCGGATTTTCATGGTTCCAAATTTTCTCATTTTACCTGTATTTCCTCTTCAGAAGAACGTAAGACGAAGTAAAAGTAGTAGAGAATGCTAATCAGGTGATGCACAACACGGCACAACTATTAGTTTCGAACAATCTCGGATTTTCATGGTTCTAAATTATCTTATTTTGCCTGTATTTTCTTTCCGGAAAAACGTAGAACAAAAAAAAAGTAGTAGAGAATGACAATCAGGTGATGCACAACACGGCACAACCATTAATTTCGAACAATCTCGGATTTTCATGGTTCCAAATTATCTCATTTCACCTGTATTTCCTTTTTGGAAGAACGTAAAACGTTGTGAAAGTGACAGAGAATGCTCTCCAGGTGATGCACAACACGGCACAACTATTAATTTCGAACAATCTCGGATTTTCATGGTTCCAAATTATCTCATTTCACCCGTATTTCCTTTTTGGAAGAACGTAAAACGATGTGAAAGTGACAGAAAATGCTTTTCGGGTGATGCACAACACGGCAACACCATTAATTTCGAACAATCTCGGATTTTCATGGTTCCAAATTATCTCATTTCACCTGTATTTCCTTTTTGGAAGAACGTAAAACGATGTGAAAGTGACAGAGAATGCTCTTCAGGTGATGCACAACACGGCACGACTATTAGTTTCGAACAATCTCGGATTTTCATGGTTCCAAATTATCTCATTTTACCTGTATTTCCTTTCCGGAAAAACGTGAAACGAAGTAAAAGTAGTAGAGAATGCTAATCAGGTGATGCACAACACGGCACAACTATTAGTTTCGAACAATCTCGAATTTTCATGGTTCTGAATTATCTTATTTTGCCTGTATTTTCTTTCCGGAAAAACGTAGAACAAAAAAAAAGTAGTAGAGAATGCCAATCAGGTGATGCACAACACGGCACAACCATTAATTTCGAACAATCTCGGATTTTCATGGTTCCAAATTATCTCATTTCACCTGTATTTCCTTTTTGGAAGAACGTAAAACGTTGTGAAAGTGACAGAGAATGCTCTCCAGGTGATGCACAACACGGCACAACTATTAATTTCGAACAATCTCGGATTTTCATGGTTCCAAATTTTCTCATTTTACCTGTATTTCCTCTTCAGAAGAACGTAAGACGAAGTAAAAGTAGTAGAGAATGCTAATCAGGTGATGCACAACACGGCACAACTATTAGTTTCGAACAATCTCGGATTTTCATGGTTCTAAATTATCTTATTTTGCCTGTATTTTCTTTCCGGAAAAACGTAGAACAAAAAAAAAGTAGTAGAGAATGCCAATCAGGTGATGCACAACACGGCACAACCATTAATTTCGAACAATCTCGGAATTTCATGGTTCCAAATTTTCTCATTTTACCTGTATTTGCTCTTCAGAAGAACGTAAGACGAAGTAAAAGTAGTAGAGAATGCTAATCAGGTGATGCACAACACGGCACAACCATTAGTTTCGAACAATCTCGGATTTTCATGGTTCCAAATTATCTTATTTTACCTGTATTTCCTTCTTGGAAAAACGTATAACAAATTGGAAGTGACAGAGAATGCTCTTCAGGTGATGCACAACACGGCACAACTATTAGTTTCGAACAATCTCGGATTTTCATGGTTCCAAATTATCTCATTTTACCCGTATTTCCTTTCCGGAAAACGTGAAACGAAGTCAAAGTAGTAGAGAATGCTAATCAGGTGATGCACAACACGGCACAACCATTAATTTCGAACAATCTCGGATTTTCATGGTTCCAAATTATCTCATTTCACCTGTATTTCCTTTTTGGAAGAACGTAAAACGATGTGAAAGTGACAGAAAATGCTTTTCGGGTGATGCACAACACGGCAACACCATTAATTTCGAACAATCTCGGATTTTCATGGTTCCAAATTATCTCATTTCACCTGTATTTCCTTTTTGGAAGAACGTCAAACGATGTGAAAGTGACAGAGAATGCTCTTCAGGTGATGCACAACACGGCACGACTATTAGTTTCGAACAATCTCGGATTTTCATGGTTCCAAATTATCTCATTTTACCTGTATTTCCTTCTTGGAAGAACGTAAAACAAATTGGAAGTGACAGAGAATGCTCTTCAGGTGATGCACAACACGGCACAACTATTAGTTTCGAACAATCTCGGATTTTCATGGTTCAAATTATCTCATTTTACCCGTATTTCCTTTACGGAAAAACGTGAAACGAAGTGAAAGTAGTGGAGAATGCTAATCAGGTGATGCACAACACAGCACAACCATTAATTTCGAACAATCTCGGATTTTCATGGTTCCAAATTATCTCATTTCACCTGTATTTCCTTTTTGGAAGAACGTAAAACGATGTGAAAGTGACAGAGAATGCCCTTCAGGTGATGCACAACACGGCACAACTATTAGTTTCGAACAATCTCGGATCTTCATGGTTCCAAATTATCTCATTTCACCTGTATTTCCTTTTTGGAAAAACGTAAAACGAAGTGAAAGTAGTAGAGAATGCTAATCAGGTGATGCACAACACGGCACAACCATTAGTTTCGAACAATTTTGGATCTTCATGGTTCCAAATTATCTCATTTCACCTGTATTTCCTTTTTGGAAGAACGTAGAACGAAGTGAAAGTGACGGAGAATGCTCTTCAGGTGATGCACAACACGGCACAACTATTAGTTTCGAACAATCTCGGATTTTCATGGTTCAAATTATCTCATTTTACCTGTACTTCCTTTCCGGAGAAACGTCAAACGAAGTGAAAGTAGTGGAGAATGCTAATCAGGTGATGCACAACACAGCACAACCATTAATTTCGAACAATTTCGGATTTTCATGGTTCCAAATTATCTCATTTCACCTGTATTTCCTTTTTGGAAGAACGTAAAACGATGTGAAAGTGACAGAGAATGCCCTTCAGGTGATGCACAACACGGCACAACTATTAGTTTCGAACAATCTCGGATCTTCATGGTTCCAAATTATCTCATTTCACCTGTATTTCCTTTTTGGAAGAACGTAAAACGAAGTGAAAGTGACAGAGAATGCTTTTCAGGTGATGCACAACACGGCAAAACCATTAATTTCGAACAATCTCGGATTTTCATGGTTCCAAATTTTCTCATTTTACCTGTATTTCCTCTTCAGAAGAACGTAGGACGAAGTAAAAGTAGTGGAGAATGCTAATCAGGTGATGCACAACACGGCACAACTATTAGTTTCGAACAATCTCGGATTTTCATGGTTCCAAATTTTCTCATTTTACCTGTATTTCCTCTTCAGAAGGACGTAAGACGAAGTAAAAGTAGTAGAGAATGCTAATCAGGTGATGCACAACACGGCACAACCATTAGTTTCGAACAATCTCGGATTTTCATGGTTCCAAATATTCTCATTTTACCTGTATTTCCTCTTCAGAAGGACGTAAGACGAAGTAAAAGTAGTAGAGAATGCTAATCAGGTGATGCACAACACGGCACAACTATTAGTTTCGAACAATCTCGGATTTTCATGGTTCCAAATTTTCTCATTTTACCTGTATTTCCTCTTCAGAAGGACGTAAGACGAAGTAAAAGTAGTAGAGAATGCTAATCAGGTGATGCACAACACGGCACAACCATTAGTTTCGAACAATCTCGGATTTTCATGGTTCCAAATTTTCTCATTTTACCTGTATTTCCTCTTCAGAAGAACGTAGGACGAAGTAAAAGTAGTGGAGAATGCTAATCAGGTGATGCACAACACGGCAAAACCATTAATTTCGAACAATCTCGGATTTTCATGGTTCCGAATTTTCTCATTTCACCTGTATTTCCTTTTTGGAAAAACGTAAAACGAAGTGAAAGTGACAGAGGATGCTTTTCAGGTGATGCACAACACGGCACAACCATTAGTTTCGAACAATCTCGGATTTTCATGGTTCCAAATTATCTCATTTTACCTGTATTTCCTTCTTGGAAAAACGTAAAACAAATTGGAAGTGACAGAGAATGCTCTTCAGGTGATGCACAACACCGCACAACTATTAGTTTCGAACAATCTCGGATTTTCATGGTTCTAAATTATCTCATTTTACCTGTATTTCCTTTCCGGAGAAACGTGAAACAAAGTCAAAAAAGTAGAGAATGCTAATCAGGTGATGCACAACACGGCACAACCATTAATTTCGGACAATCTCGGATTCTCATGGTTCCAAATTATCTCATTTCACCTGTATTTCCTTTTTGGAAGAACGTAAAACGATGTGAAAGTGACAGAGAATGCTCTTCAGGTAATGCACAACACGGCACAACTATTGGTTTCGAACAATCTCGGATTTTCATGGTTCCAAATTTTCTCATTTTACCTGTATTTCCTCTTCAGAAGAACGTAGGACGAAGTAAAAGTAGTAGAGAATGCTCTTCAGGTGATGCACAACACGGCACAACTATTAGTTTCGAACAATCTCGGATTTCCATGGTTCCAAATTATCTTATTTTGCCTGTATTTCCTTTCCGGAAAAACGTAAAACGAAGTGAAAGTGACAGAGAATGCTTTTCAGGTGTTGCACAACACGGCAAAACCATTAATTTCAAACAATCTCGGATTTTCATGATTCCAGATTATCTCATTTCACCTGTATTTCCTTTTTTGAAGAACGTAAAACGAAGTGAAAGTAGTAGAGAATGCTAATCAGGTGATGCACAACACGGCAAAACCATTAATTTCGAACAATTTCGGATTTTCATGGTTCCAAATTATCTCATTTCACCTGTATTTCCTTTTTGGAGGAACGTAAAACGATGTGAAAGTGACAGAGAATGCTCTTCAGGTGATGCACAACACGGCACAACTATTAATTTCGAACAATCTCGGATTTTCATGGTTTCAAATTATCTCATTTTACCTGTATTTCCTTTCCGGAGAAACGTGAAACGAAGTAAAAGTAGTAGAGAATGCTAATCAGGTGATGCACAACACGGCACAACCATTAATTTCGAACAATCTCGGATTTTCATGGTTCCAAATTATCTCATTTCACCTGTATTTCCTTTTTGGAAGAACGTAAAACGATGTGAAAGTGACAGAGAATGCTCTTCAGGTGATGCACAACACCGCACAACTATTAATTTCGAACAATCTCGGATTTTCATGGTTCCAAATTTTCTCATTTTACCTGTATTTCCTCTTCAGAAGACCGTGAAACAAAGTCAAAGTAGTAAAGAATGCTCTTCAGGTGATGCACAACACCGCACAACTATTAGTTTCGAACAATCTCGGATTTTCATGGTTCCAAATTATCTCATTTTACCTGTGTTTCCTTTCCGGAGAAACGTGAAACGAAGTGAAAGTGACGGAGAATGCTCTTCAGGTGATGCACAACACGGCACAACCATTAATTTCGAACAATCTCGGATTTTCATGGTTCCAAATTATCTTATTTTACCTGTATTTCCTCTTCAGAAGAACGTAAGACGAAGTAAAAGTAGTAGAGAATGCTAATCAGGTGATGCACAACACAGCACAACTATTAGTTTCGAACAATCTCGGATTTTCATGGTTCCAAATTATCTCATTTTACCCGTATTTCCTTTCCGAAAAACGTGAAACGAAGTCAAAGTAGTAGAGAATGCTAATCAGGTGATGCACAACACGGCACAACCATTAGTTTCGAACAATCTCAGATTTTCATGGTTCCAAATTATCTTATTTTACCTGTATTTCCTTCTTGGAAAAACGTAAAACAAATTGGAAGTGACAGAGAATGCTCTTCAGGTGATACACAACACGGCACAACTATTAGTTTCGAACAATCTCGGATTTTCATTGTTCCAAATTATCTCATTTCACCTGTATTTCCTTCTTGGAAGAACGTAAAACGATGTGAAAGTGACAGAGAATGCTTTTCGGGTGATGCACAACACGGCAACACCATTAATTTCGAACAATCTCAGATTTTCATGGTTCCAAATTATCTCATTTCACCTGTATTTCCTTTTTGGAAGAACGTAAAACGATGTGAAAGTGACAGAGAATGCTCTTCAGGTGATGCACAACACAGCACAACCATTAATTTCGAACAATCTCGGATTTTCATGGTTCCAAATTATCTCATTTCACCTGTATTTCCTTTTTGGGAGAACGTAAAACGAAGTGAAAGTGACGGAGAATGCTCTTCAGGTGATGCACAACACGGCACAACCATTAATTTCGAACAATCCCGGATTTTCATGGTTCCAAATTTTCTCATTTTACCTGTATTTCCTCTTCAGAAGAACGTAAGACGAAGTAAAAGTAGTAGAGAATGCTAATCAGGTGATGCACAACACGGCACAACCATTAATTTCGAACAATCTCGGATTCTCATGGTTCCAAATTATCTCATTTCACCTGTATTTCCTTTTTTGAAGAACGTAAAACGAAGTGAAAGTGACGGAGAATGCTCTTCAGGTGATGCACAACACGGCACGACTATTAGTTTCGAACAATCTCGGATTTTCATGGTTCCAAATGTTCTCATTTTACCTGTATTTCCTCTTCAGAAGAATGTAGGACGAAGTAAAAGTAGTGGAGAATGCTAATCAGGTGATGCACAACACGGCAAAACCATTAATTTCGAACAATCTCGGATTTTCATGGTTCCAAATTTTCTCATTTCACCTGTATTTCCTTTTTGGAAGAACGTGAAACGAAGTGAAAGTGACAGAGAATGCTTTTCAGGTGATGCACAACACGGCACAACCATTAGTTTCGAACAATCTCGGATTTTCATGGTTCCAAATTATCTCATTTTACCTGTATTTCCTTCTTGGAAAAACGTAAAACAAATTGGAAGTGACAGAGAATGCTCTTCAGGTGATGCACAACACCGCACAACTAAAAGTTTCGAACAATCTCGGATTTTCATGGTTCTAAATTATCTCATTTTACCTGTATTTCCTTTCCGGAGAAACGTGAAACAAAGTCAAAAAAGTAGAGAATCTTAATCAGGTGATGCACAACACGGCACAACCATTAATTTCGGACAATCTCGGATTCTCATGGTTCCAAATTATCTCATTTCACCTGTATTTCCTTTTTTGAAGAACGTAAAACGAAGGGAAAGTAGTGGAGAATGCTAATCAGGAGATGCACAACACGGCACAACCATTAATTTCGAACAATCTCGGATTTTCATGGTTCCAAATTTTCTCATTTCACCTGTATTTCCTTTTTGGAAGAACGTAAAACGAAGTGAAAGTGACAGAGAATGCTTTTCAGGTGATGCACAACACGGCAAAACCATTAATTTCGAACAATCTCGGATTTTCATGATTCCAAATTATCTCATCTCACCTGTATTTCCTTTTTTGAAGAACGTAAAACGAAGTGAAAGTGACAGAGAATGCTTTTCAGGTGATGCACAACACGGCAAAACCATTAATTTCGAACAATCTCGGATTTTCATGATTCCAAATTATCTCATCTCACCTGTATTTCCTTTTTTGAACAACGTAAAACGAAGTGAAAGTGACGGAGAATGCTCTTCAGGTGATGCACAACACGGCACAACCATTAATTTCGGACAATCTCGGATTCTCATGGTTCCAAATTATCTCATCTCACCTGTATTTCCTTTTTTGAAGAACGTAAAACGAAGTGAAAGTGACGGAGAATGCTCTTCAGGTGATGCACAACACGGCACGACTATTAGTTTCGAACAATCTCAGATTTTCATGGTTCCGAATTATCTCATTTTACCTGTATTTCCTTCTTGGAAGAACGTAAAACAAATTGTAAGTGACAGAGAATGCTCTTCAGGTGATGCACAACACGGCACAACTATTAGTTTCGAACAATCTCGGATTTTCATGGTTCCAAATTATCTCATTTTACCTGTATTTTCTTTCCGGAGAAACGTGAAACGAAGTGAAAGTAGTGGAGAATGCTAATCAGGTGATGCACAACACAGCACAACCATTAATTTCGAACAATCTCGGATTTTCATGGTTCCAAATTATCTCATTTCACCTGTATTTCCTTTTTGGAAAAACGTAAAACGATGTGAAAGTGACAGAGAATGCCCTTCAGGTGATGCACAACACGGCACAACTATTAGTTTCGAACAATCTCGGATCTTCATGGTTCCAAATTATCTCATTTCACCTGTATTTCCTTTTTGGAAGAACGTAAAACGAAGTGAAAGTGACGGAGAATGCTCTTCAGGTGATGCACAACACGGCACAACCATTAATTTCGAACAATCTCGGATTTTCATGGTTACAAATTATCTTATTTTACCTGTATTTCCTTCTTGGAAAGACGTACAACAAATTGGAAGTGACAGAGAATGCTCTTCAGGTGATGCACAACACGGCACAACTATTAGTTTCGAACAATCTCGGATTTTCATGGTTCCAAATTATTTAGTTTTACCTGTGTTTCCTTTCCGGAGAAACGTGAAACGAAGTCAAAGTAGTAGAGAATGCTAATCAGGTGATGCACAACACGGCACAACCAATAATTTCGAACAATCTCGGATTTTCATGGTTCTAAATTATCTCATTTTACCTGTATTTCCTTTCCGGAGAAACGTGAAACAAAGTCAAAAAAGTAGAGAATGCTAATCAGGTGATGCACAACACGGCACAACCATTAATTTCGGACAATCTCGGATTCTCATGGTTCCAAATTATCTCATTTCACCTGTATTTCCTTTTTGGAAGAACGTAAAACGATGTGAAAGTGACAGAGAATGCCCTTCAGGTGATGCACAACACGGCACAACTATTAGTTTCGAACAATCTCGGATCTTCATGGTTCCAAATTATCTCATTTCCCCTGTATTTCCTTTTTGGAAAAACGTGAAACGAATTGAAAGTGACGGAGAATGCTCTTCAGGTGATGCACAACACGGCACAACCATTAATTTCGAACAATCTCGGATTTTCATGGTTACAAATTATCTCATTTTACCTGTATTTCCTTTTTGGAAAGACGTACAACAAATTGGAAGTGACAGAGAATGCTCTTCAGGTGATGCACAACACGGCACAACTATTAGTTTCGAACAATCTCGGATTTTCATGGTTCCAAATTATCTCATTTCACCTGTATTTCCTTTTTGGAAGAACGTCAAACGATGTGAAAGTGACAGAGAATGCCCTTCAGGTGATGCACAACACGGCACAACTATTAGTTTCGAACAATCTCGGATCTTCATGGTTCCAAATTATCTCATTTCACCTGTATTTCCTTTTTGGAAGAACGTGAAACGAAGTGAAAGTGACAGAGAATGCTTTTCAGGTGATGCACAACACGGCAAAACCATTAATTTCGAACAATCTCGGATTTTCATGGTTCCAAATTATCTCATTTTACCTGTATTTCCTTTCCGGAGAAACGTGAAACGAAGTGAAAGTAGTAGAGAATGCTAATCAGGAGATGCACAACACGGCACAACCATTAATTTCGAACAATCTCGGATTTTCATGGTTCCAAATTATCTCATTTCACCTGTATTTCCTTTTTGGAAGAACGTAAAACGAAGTGAAAGTAGTAGAGAATGCTAATCAGGAGATGCACAACACGGCACAACCAATAATTTCGAACAATCTCGGATTTTCATGGTTCCAAATTTTCTCATTTCACCTGTATTTCCTTTTTGGAAGAACGTAAAACGAAGTGAAAGTGACAAAGAATGCTTTTCAGGTGATGCACAACACGGCAAAACCATTAATTTCGAACAATCTCGGATTTTCATGATTCCAAATTTTCTCATTTTACCTGTATTTCCTCTTCGGAAGAACGTAAGACGAAGTAAAAGTAGTAGAGAATGCTAATCAGGTGATGCACAACACGGCACAACCATTAATTTCGGACAATCTCGGATTCTCATGGTTCCAAATTATCTCATCTCACCTGTATTTCCTTTTTTGAGGAACGTAAAACGAAGTGAAAGTGACGGAGAATGCTCTTCAGGTGATGCACAACACGGCACGACTATTAGTTTCGAACAATCTCGGATTTTCATGGTTCCAAATTATCTCATTTTACCTGTATTTCCTTTCCGGAGAAACGTGAAACAAAGTGAAAGTAGTGGAGAATGCTAATCAGGTGATGCACAACACAGCACAACCATTAATTTCGAACAATCTCGGATTTTCATGGTTCCAAATTATCTCATTTCACCTGTATTTCCTTTTTGGAAAAACGTAAAACGAAGTGAAAGTGACGAAGAATGCTCTTCAGGTGATGCACAACACGGCACGACTATTAGTTTCGAACAATCTCGGATTTTCATGGTTCCAAATTATCTCATTTCACCTGTATTTCCTTTTTTGAAGAACGTAAAACGAAGTGAAAGTGACGGAAAATGCTCTACAGGTGATGCACAACACGGCACGACTATTAGTTTCGAACAATCTCGGATTTTCATGGTTCCAAATTATCTCATTTTACCTGTATTTCCTTCTTGGAAGAACGTAAAACAAATTGGAAGTGACAAAGAATGCTCTTCAGGTGATGCACAACACGGCACAACTATCAGTTTCGAACAATCTCGGATTTTCATGGTTCCAAATTATCTCATTTTACCTGTATTTCCTTTCCGGAGAAACGTGGAACGAAGTGAAAGTAGTGGAGAATGCTAATCAGGTGATGCACAACACAGCACAACCATTAATTTCGAACAATCTCGGATTTTCATGGTTCCAAATTATCTCATTTCTCCTGTATTTCCTTTTTGGAAGAACGTAAAACGATGTGAAAGTGACAGAGAATGCCCTTCAGGTGATGCACAACACGGCACAACTATTAGTTTCGAACAATCTCGGATCTTCATGGTTCCAAATTATCTCATTTCACCTGTATTTCCTTTTTGGAAGAACGTAAAACGGATTGAAAGTGACGGAGAATGCTCTTCAGGTGATGCACAACACGGCACAACCATTAATTTCGAACAATCTCGGATTTTCATGGTTACAAATTATCTCATTTTACCTGTATTTCCTTCTTGGAAAGACGTACAACAAATTGGAAGTGACAGAGAATGCTCTTCAGGTGATGCACAACACGGCACAACTATTAGTTTCGAACAATCTCGGATTTTCATGGTTCCAAATTATCTCATTTTACCTGTATTTCCTTTCCGGAAAAACGTGGAACGAAGTGAAAGTAGTGGAGAATGCTAATCAGGTGATGCACAACACAGCACAACCATTAATTTCGAACAATCTCGGATTTTCATGGTTCCAAATTATCTCATTTCACCTGTATTTCCTTTTTGGAAGAACGTAAAACGATGTGAAAGTGACAGAGAATGCCCTTCAGGTGATGCACAACACGGCACAACTATTAGTTTCGAACAATCTCGGATCTTCATGGTTCCAAATTATCTCATTTCACCTGTATTTCCTTTTTGGAAGAACGTAAAACGAAGTGAAAGTGACGGAGAATGCTCTTCAGGTGATGCACAACACGGCACGACTATTAGTTTCGAACAATCTCGGATTTTCATGGTTCCAAATTATCTCATTTCACCTGTATTTCCTTTTTTGAAGAACGTAAAACGAAGTGAAAGTGACGGAAAATGCTCTTCAGGTGATGCACAACACGGCACGACTATTAGTTTCGAACAATCTCGGATTTTCATGGTTCCAAATTATCTCATTTTACCTGTATTTCCTTCTTGGAAGAACGTAAAACAAATTGGAAGTGACAGAGAATGCTCTTCAGGTGATGCACAACACGGCACAACTATTAGTTTCGAACAATCTCGGATTTTCATGGTTCCAAATTATCTCATTTTACCTGTGTTTTCTTTCCGGAGAAACGTGGAACGAAGTCAAAGGAGTAGAGAATGCTAATCAGGTGATGCACAACACGTCACAACCATTAATTTCGAACAATCTCGGATTCTCATGGTTCCAAATTATCTCATTTCACCTGTATTTCCTTTTTTGAAGAACGTGAAACGAAGTGAAAGTGACGGAGAATGCTCTTCAGGTGATGCACAACACGGCACGACTATTAGTTTCGAACAATCTCGGATCTTCATGGTTCCAAATTATCTCATTTCACCTGTATTTCCTTTTTGGAAGAACGTAAAACGAATTGAAAGTGACGGAGAATGCTCTTCAGGTGATGCACAACACGGCACAACCATTAATTTCGAACAATCTCGGATTTTCATGGTTACAAATTATCTCATTTTACCTGTATTTCCTTCTTGGAAAGACGTACAACAAATTGGAAGTGACAGAGAATGCTCTTCAGGTGATGCACAACACCGCACAACTATTAATTTCGAACAATCTCGGATTTTCATGGTTCCAAATTATCTCATTTTACCTGTGTTTCCTTTCCGGAGAAACGTGAAACGAAGTCAAAGTAGTAGAGAATGCTAATCAGGTGATGCACAACACGGCACAACCATTAATTTCGAACAATCTCGGATTCTCATGGTTCCAAATTATCTCATTTCACCTGTATTTCCTTTTTTGAAGAACGTGAAACGAAGTGAAAGTGACGGAGAATGCTCTTCAGGTGATGCACAACACAGCACAACCATTAATTTCGAACAATCTCGGATTTTCATGGTTCCAAATTATCTCATTTCACCTGTATTTCCTTTTTGGAAGAACGTAAAACGATGTGAAAGTGACAGAGAATGCTCTTCAGGTGATGCACAACACGGCACAACTATTAGTTTCGAACAATCTCGGATTTTCATGGTTCCAAATTATCTCATTTTACCTGTATTTCCTTTCCGGAAAAACGTGGAACGAAGTGAAAGTAGTGGAGAATGCTAATCAGGTGATGCACAACACAGCACAACCATTAATTTCGAACAATCTCGGATTTTCATGGTTCCAAATTATCTCATTTCACCTGTATTTCCTTTTTGGAAGAACGTAAAACGATGTGAAAGTGACAGAGAATGCCCTTCAGGTGATGCACAACACGGCACAACTATTAGTTTCGAACAATCTCGGATCTTCATGGTTCCAAATTATCTCATTTCACCTGTATTTCCTTTTTGGAAGAACGTAAAACGAAGTGAAAGTGACGGAGAATGCTCTTCAGGTGATGCACAACACGGCACGACTATTAGTTTCGAACAATCTCGGATTTTCATGGTTCCAAATTATCTCATTTCACCTGTATTTCCTTTTTTGAAGAACGTAAAACGAAGTGAAAGTGACGGAAAATGCTCTTCAGGTGATGCACAACACGGCACGACTATTAGTTTCGAACAATCTCGGATTTTCATGGTTCCAAATTATCTCATTTTACCTGTATTTCCTTCTTGGAAGAACGTAAAACAAATTGGAAGTGACAGAGAATGCTCTTCAGGTGATGCACAACACGGCACAACTATTAGTTTCGAACAATCTCGGATTTTCATGGTTCCAAATTATCTCATTTTACCTGTGTTTTCTTTCCGGAGAAACGTGGAACGAAGTCAAAGGAGTAGAGAATGCTAATCAGGTGATGCACAACACGTCACAACCATTAATTTCGAACAATCTCGGATTCTCATGGTTCCAAATTATCTCATTTCACCTGTATTTCCTTTTTTGAAGAACGTGAAACGAAGTGAAAGTGACGGAGAATGCTCTTCAGGTGATGCACAACACGGCACGACTATTAGTTTCGAACAATCTCGGATCTTCATGGTTCCAAATTATCTCATTTCACCTGTATTTCCTTTTTGGAAGAACGTAAAACGAATTGAAAGTGACGGAGAATGCTCTTCAGGTGATGCACAACACGGCACAACCATTAATTTCGAACAATCTCGGATTTTCATGGTTACAAATTATCTCATTTTACCTGTATTTCCTTCTTGGAAAGACGTACAACAAATTGGAAGTGACAGAGAATGCTCTTCAGGTGATGCACAACACCGCACAACTATTAATTTCGAACAATCTCGGATTTTCATGGTTCCAAATTATCTCATTTTACCTGTGTTTCCTTTCCGGAGAAACGTGAAACGAAGTCAAAGTAGTAGAGAATGCTAATCAGGTGATGCACAACACGGCACAACCATTAATTTCGAACAATCTCGGATTCTCATGGTTCCAAATTATCTCATTTCACCTGTATTTCCTTTTTTGAAGAACGTGAAACGAAGTGAAAGTGACGGAGAATGCTCTTCAGGTGATGCACAACACAGCACAACCATTAATTTCGAACAATCTCGGATTTTCATGGTTCCAAATTATCTCATTTCACCTGTATTTCCTTTTTGGAAGAACGTAAAACGATGTGAAAGTGACAGAGAATGCCCTTCAGGTGATGCACAACACGGCACAACTATTAGTTTAGAACAATCTCGGATCTTCATGGTTCCAAATTATCTCATTTCACCTGTATTCCCTTTTTGGAAGAACGTAAAACGAAGTGAAAGTAGTGGAGAATGCTCTTCAGGTGATGCACAACACGGCACAACCATTAATTTCGAACAATCTCGGATTTTCATGGTTACAAATTATCTCATTTTACCTGTATTTCCTTCTTGGAAAGACGTACAACAAATTGGAAGTGACAGAGAATGCTCTTCAGGTGATGCACAACACGGCACAACTATTAGTTTCGAACAATCTCGGATTTTCATGGTTCCAAATTATCTCATTTTACCTGTATTTCCTTTCCGGAGAAACGTGAAACGAAGTGAAAGTAGTGGAGAATGCTAATCAGGTGATGCACAACACAGCACAACCATTAATTTCGAACAATCTCGGATTTTCATGGTTCCAAATTATCTCATTTCACCTGTATTTCCTTTTTGGAAGAACGTGAAACGAAGTGAAAGTGACGGAGAATGCTCTTCAGGTGATGCACAACACGGCACAACCATTAATTTCGAACAATCTCGGATTTTCATAGTTACAAATTATCTCATTTTACCTGTATTTCCTTCTTGGAAAAACGTACAACAAATGGAAAGTGACAGAGAATGCTCTTCAGGTGATGCACAACACGGCACCACTATTAGTTTCGAACAATCTCGGATTTTCATGGTTCCAAATTATCTCATTTCACCTGTATTTCCTTCTCGGAGAAACGTGAAACGAAGTCAAAGTAGTAGAGAATGCTAATCAAGTGATGCACAACACGGCACAACCATTAATTTCGAACAATCTCGGATTCTCATGGTTCCAAATTATCTCATTTCACCTGTATTTCCTTTTTTGAAGAACGTAAAACGAAGTGAAAGTGACGGAGAATGCTCTTCAGGTGATGCACAACACGGCACGACTATTAGTTTCGAACAATCTCGGATTTTCATGGTTCCAAATTATCTCATTTTACTTGTATTCCCTTCTTGGAAGAACGTAAAACAAATTGGAAGTGACAGAGAATGCTCTTCAGGTGATGCACAACACGGCACAACTATTAGTTTCGAACAATCTCGGATTTTCATGGTTCCAAATTATCTCATTTTACCTGTATTGTCTTTCCGGAGAAACGTGAAACGAATTGAAAGTGACGGAGAATGCTCCTCAGGTGATGCACAACACGGCACAACCATTAATTTCGAACAATCTCGGATTTTCATGGTTACAAATTATCTCATTTTACCTGTATTTCCTTCTTGGAAAGACGTACAACAAATTGGAAGTGACAGAGAATGCTCTTCAGGTGATGCACAACACGGCACAACTATTAGTTTCGAACAATCTCGGATTTTCATGGTTCCAAATTATCTCATTTTACCTGTATTTCCTTTCCGGAGAAACGTGAAACGAAGTGAAAGTAGTGGAGAATGCTAATCAGGTGATGCACAACACAGCACAACCATTAATTTCGAACAATCTCGGATTTTCATGGTTCCAAATTATCTCATTTCACCTGTATTTCCTTTTTGGGAGAACGTAAAACGATGTGAAAGTGACAGAGAATGCCCTTCAGGTGATGCACAACACGGCACCACTATTAGTTTCGAACAATCTCGGATTTTCATGGTTCCAAATTATCTCATTTTACCTGTATTTCCTTCTTGGAAGAACGTAAAACAAATTGGAAGTGACAGAGAATGCTCTTCAGGTGATGCACAACACGGCACAACTATTAGTTTCGAACAATCTCGGATTCTCATGGTTCCAAATTATCTCATTTCACCTGTATTTCCTTTTTTGAAGAACGTAACACGAAGTGAAAGTAGTAGAGAATGCTAATCAGGTGATGCACAACACGGCACAACCATTAATTTCGAACAATCTCGGATTTTCATGGTTCCAAATTATCTCATTTCACCTGTATTTCCTTTTTTGAAGAACGTAAAACGAAGTGAAAGTAGTAGAGAATGCTAATCAGGTGATGCACAACACGGCACAACCATTAATTTCGAACAATCTCGGATTTTCATGGTTCCAAATTTTCTCATTTCACCTGTATTTCCTTTTTGGAAGAACGTAAAACGAAGTGAAAGTGACAGAGAATGCTTTTCAGCTGATGCACAACACGGCAAAACCATTAGTTTCGAACAATCTCGGATTTTCATGGTTCCAAATTATCTCATTTTACCTGTATTGTCTTTCCGAAGGAACGTGAAACGAAGTGAAAGTAGTGGAGAATGCTAATCAGGTGATGCACAACACAGCACAACCATTAATTTCGAACAATCTCGGATTTTCATGGTTCCAAATTATCTCATTTCACCTGTATTTCCTTTTTGGAAGAACGTAAAACGATGTGAAAGTGACAGAGAATGCCCTTCAGGTGATGCACAACACGGCACAACTATTAGTTTCGAACAATCTCGGATCTTCATGGTCCCAAATTATCTCATTTCACCTGTATTTCCTTTTTGGAAGAACGTAAAACGAATTGAAAGTGACGGAGAATGCTCTTCAGGTGATGCACAACACGGCACAACCATTAATTTCGAACAATCTCGGATTTTCATGGTTACAAATTATCTCATTTTACCTGTATTTCCTTCTTGGAAAGACGTACAACAAATTGGAAGTGACAGAGAATGCTCTTCAGGTGATGCACAACACCGCACAACTATTAATTTCGAACAATCTCGGATTTTCATGGTTCCAAATTATCTCATTTTACCTGTGTTTCCTTTCCGGAGAAACGTGAAACGAAGTCAAAGTAGTAGAGAATGCTCTTCAGGTGATGCACAACACGGCACAACCATTAATTTCGAACAATCTCGGATTTTCATAGTTACAAATTATCTCATTTCACCTGTATTTCCTTCTTGGAAAAACGTACAACAAATGGGAAGTGACAGAGAATGCTCTTCAGGTGATGCACAACACGGAACCACTATTAGTTTCGAACAATCTCGGATTTTCATGGTTCCAAATTATCTCATTTCACCTGTATTTCCTTTTTGGAAGAACGTAAAACGATGTGAAAGTGACAGAGAATGCTCTTCAGGTAATGCACAACACGGCACAACTATTAGTTTCGAACAATCTCGGATTTTCATGGTTTCAAATTATCTCATTTTACCTGTATTTCCTTTTCGGAGAAACGTGAAACGAAGTAAAAGTAGTGGAGAATGCTAATCAGGTGATGTACAACACGGCACAACCATTAATTTCGAACAATCTCGGATTTTCATGGTTCCAAATTATCTCATTTCACCTGTATTTCCTTTTCGGAGAAACGTGAAACGAAGTCAAAGTAGTAGAGAATGCTAATCAAGTGATGCACAACACGGCACAACCATTAATTTCGAACAATCTCGGATTCTCATGGTTCCAAATTATCTCATTTCACCTGTATTTCCTTTTTTGAAGAACGTAAAACGAAGTGAAAGTGACGGAGAATGCTCTTCAGGTGATGCACAACACGGCACGACTATTAGTTTCGAACAATCTCGGATTTTCATGGTTCTAAATTATCTCATTTTACTTGTATTTCCTTCTTGGAAGAACGTAAAACAAATTGGAAGTGACAGAGAATGCTCTTCAGGTGATGCACAACACGGCACAACTATTAGTTTCGAACAATCTCGGATTTTCATGGTTCCAAATTATCTCATTTTACCTGTATTGTCTTTCCGGAGAAACGTGAAACGAAGTGAAAGTAGTGGAGAATGCTAATCAGGTGATGCACAACACAGCACAACCATTAATTTCGAACAATCTCGGATTTTCATGGTTCAAAATTATCTCATTTCACCTGTATTTCCTTTTTGGAAGAACGTAAAACGATGTGAAAGTGACAGAGAATGCCCTTCAGGTGATGCACAACACGGCACAACTATTAGTTTCGAACAATCTCGGATCTTCATGGTTCCAAATTATCTCATTTCACCTGTATTTCCTTTTTGGAAGAACGTAAAACGAAGTGAAAGTGACGGAGAATGCTCTTCAGGTGATGCACAACACGGCACGACTATGAGTTTCGAACAATCTCGGATTTTCATGGTTCCAAATTATCTCATTTCACCTGTATTTCCTTTTTTGAAGAACGTAAAACGAAGTGAAAGTGACGGAAAATGCTCTTCAGGTGATGCACAACACGGCACGACTATTAGTTTCGAACAATCTCGGATTTTCATGGTTCCAAATTATCTCATTTTACCTGTATTTCCTTCTTGGAAGAACGTAAAACAAATTGGAAGTGACAGAGAATGCTCTTCAGGTGATGCACAACACGGCACAACTATTAGTTTCGAACAATCTCGGATTTTCATGGTTCCAAATTATCTCATTTTACCTGTGTTTTCTTTCCGGAGAAACGTGGAACGAAGTCAAAGGAGTAGAGAATGCTAATCAGGTGATGCACAACACGTCACAACCATTAATTTCGAACAATCTCGGATTCTCATGGTTCCAAATTATCTCATTTCACCTGTATTTCCTTTTTTGAAGAACGTGAAACGAAGTGAAAGTGACGGAGAATGCTCTTCAGGTGATGCACAACACGGCACGACTATTAGTTTCGAACAATCTCGGATCTTTATGGTTCCAAATTATCTCATTTCACCTGTATTTCCTTTTTGGAAGAACGTAAAACGAATTGAAAGTGACGGAGAATGCTCTTCAGGTGATGCACAACACGGCACAACCATTAATTTCGAACAATCTCGGATTTTCATGGTTACAAATTATCTCATTTTACCTGTATTTCCTTCTTGGAAAGACGTACAACAAATTGGAAGTGACAGAGAATGCTCTTCAGGTGATGCACAACACCGCACAACTATTAATTCCGAACAATCTCGGATTTTCATGGTTCCAAATTATCTCATTTTACCTGTGTTTCCTTTCCGGAGAAACGTGAAACGAAGTCAAAGTAGTAGAGAATGCTAATCAGGTGATGCACAACACGGCACAACCATTAATTTCGAACAATCTCGGATTCTCATGATTCCAAATTATCTCATTTCACCTGTATTTCCTTTTTTGAAGAACGTGAAACGAAGTGAAAGTGACGGAGAATGCTCTTCAGGTGATGCACAACACAGCACAACCATTAATTTCGAACAATCTCGGATTTTCATGGTTCCAAATTATCTCATTTCACCTGTATTTCCTTTTTGGAAGAACGTAAAACGATGTGAAAGTGACAGAGAATGCCCTTCAGGTGATGCACAACACGGCACAACTATTAGTTTAGAACAATCTCGGATCTTCATGGTTCCAAATTATCTCATTTCACCTGTATTCCCTTTTTGGAAGAACGTAAAACGAAGTGAAAGTAGTGGAGAATGCTCTTCAGGTGATGCACAACACGGCACAACCATTAATTTCGAACAATCTCGGATTTTCATGGTTACAAATTATCTCATTTTACCTGTATTTCCTTCTTGGAAAGACGTACAACAAATTGGAAGTGACAGAGAATGCTCTTCAGGTGATGCACAACACGGCACAACTATTAGTTTCGAACAATCTCGGATTTTCATGGTTCCAAATTATCTCATTTTACCTGTATTTCCTTTCCGGAGAAACGTGAAACGAAGTGAAAGTAGTGGAGAATGCTAATCAGGTGATGCACAACACAGCACAACCATTAATTTCGAACAATCTCGGATTTTCATGGTTCCAAATTATCTCATTTCACCTGTATTTCCTTTTTGGAAGAACGTGAAACGAAGTGAAAGTGACGGAGAATGCTCTTCAGGTGATGCACAACACGGCACAACCATTAATTTCGAACAATCTCGGATTTTCATAGTTACAAATTATCTCATTTTACCTGTATTTCCTTCTTGGAAAAACGTACAACAAATGGAAAGTGACAGAGAATGCTCTTCAGGTGATGCACAACACGGCACCACTATTAGTTTCGAACAATCTCGGATTTTCATGGTTCCAAATTATCTCATTTCACCTGTATTTCCTTCTCGGAGAAACGTGAAACGAAGTCAAAGTAGTAGAGAATGCTAATCAAGTGATGCACAACACGGCACAACCATTAATTTCGAACAATCTCGGATTCTCATGGTTCCAAATTATCTCATTTCACCTGTATTTCCTTTTTTGAAGAACGTAAAACGAAGTGAAAGTGACGGAGAATGCTCTTCAGGTGATGCACAACACGGCACGACTATTAGTTTCGAACAATCTCGGATTTTCATGGTTCCAAATTATCTCATTTTACTTGTATTCCCTTCTTGGAAGAACGTAAAACAAATTGGAAGTGACAGAGAATGCTCTTCAGGTGATGCACAACACGGCACAACTTTTAGTTTCGAACAATCTCGGATTTTCATGGTTCCAAATTATCTCATTTTACCTGTATTGTCTTTCCGGAGAAACGTGAAACGAATTGAAAGTGACGGAGAATGCTCCTCAGGTGATGCACAACACGGCACAACCATTAATTTCGAACAATCTCGGATTTTCATGGTTACAAATTATCTCATTTTACCTGTATTTCCTTCTTGGCAAGACGTACAACAAATTGGAAGTGACAGAGAATGCTCTTCAGGTGATGCACAACACGGCACAACTATTAGTTTCGAACAATCTCGGATTTTCATGGTTCCAAATTATCTCATTTTACCTGTATTTCCTTCTTGGAAGAACGTAAAACAAATTGGAAGTGACAGAGAATGCTCTTCAGGTGATGCACAACACGGCACAACTATTAGTTTCGAACAATCTCGGATTCTCATGGTTCCAAATTATCTCATTTCACCTGTATTTCCTTTTTTGAAGAACGTAACACGAAGTGAAAGTAGTAGAGAATGCTAATCAGGTGATGCACAACACGGCACAACCATTAATTTCGAACAATCTCGGATTTTCATGGTTCCAAATTATCTCATTTCACCTGTATTTCCTTTTTTGAAGAACGTAAAACGAAGTGAAAGTAGTAGAGAATGCTAATCAGGTGATGCACAACACGGCACAACCATTAATTTCGAACAATCTCGGATTTTCATGGTTCCAAATTTTCTCATTTCACCTGTATTTCCTTTTTGGAAGAACGTAAAACGAAGTGAAAGTGACAGAGAATGCTTTTCAGCTGATGCACAACACGGCAAAACCATTAGTTTCGAACAATCTCGGATTTTCATGGTTCCAAATTATCTCATTTTACCTGTATTGTCTTTCCGAAGGAACGTGAAACGAAGTGAAAGTAGTGGAGAATGCTAATCAGGTGATGCACAACACAGCACAACCATTAATTTCGAACAATCTCGGATTTTCATGGTTCCAAATTATCTCATTTCACCTGTATTTCCTTTTTGGAAGAACGTAAAACGATGTGAAAGTGACAGAGAATGCCCTTCAGGTGATGCACAACACGACACAACTATTAGTTTCGAACAATCTCGGATCTTCATGGTCCCAAATTATCTCATTTCACCTGTATTTCCTTTTTGGAAGAACGTAAAACGAATTGAAAGTGACGGAGAATGCTCTTCAGGTGATGCACAACACGGCACAACCATTAATTTCGAACAATCTCGGATTTTCATGGTTACAAATTATCTCATTTTACCTGTATTTCCTTCTTGGAAAGACGTACAACAAATTGGAAGTGACAGAGAATGCTCTTCAGGTGATGCACAACACCGCACAACTATTAATTTCGAACAATCTCGGATTTTCATGGTTCCAAATTATCTCATTTTACCTGTGTTTCCTTTCCGGAGAAACGTGAAACGAAGTCAAAGTAGTAGAGAATGCTCTTCAGGTGATGCACAACACGGCACAACCATTAATTTCGAACAATCTCGGATTTTCATAGTTACGAATTATCTCATTTCACCTGTATTTCCTTCTTGGAAAAACGTACAACAAATGGGAAGTGACAGAGAATGCTCTTCAGGTGATGCACAACACGGAACCACTATTAGTTTCGAACAATCTCGGATTTTCATGGTTCCAAATTATCTCATTTCACCTGTATTTCCTTTTTGGAAGAACGTAAAACGATGTGAAAGTGACAGAGAATGCTCTTCAGGTAATGCACAACACGGCACAACTATTAGTTTCGAACAATCTCGGATTTTCATGGTTTCAAATTATCTTATTTTACCTGTATTTCCTTTTCGGAGAAACGTGAAACGAAGTAAAAGTAGTGGAGAATGCTAATCAGGTGATGTACAACACGGCACAACCATTAATTTCGAACAATCTCGGATTTTCATGGTTCCAAATTATCTCATTTCACCTGTATTTCCTTTTCGGAGAAACGTGAAACGAAGTCAAAGTAGTAGAGAATGCTAATCAAGTGATGCACAACACGGCACAACCATTAATTTCGAACAATCTCGGATTCTCATGGTTCCAAATTATCTCATTTCACCTGTATTTCCTTTTTTGAAGAACGTAAAACGAAGTGAAAGTGACGGAGAATGCTCTTCAGGTGATGCACAACACGGCACGACTATTAGTTTCGAACAATCTCGGATTTTCATGGTTCTAAATTATCTCATTTTACTTGTATTTCCTTCTTGGAAGAACGTAAAACAAATTGGAAGTGACAGAGAATGCTCTTCAGGTGATGCACAACACGGCACAACTATTAGTTTCGAACAATCTCGGATTTTCATGGTTCCAAATTATCTCATTTTACCTGTATTGTCTTTCCGGAGAAACGTGAAACGAAGTGAAAGTAGTGGAGAATGCTAATCAGGTGATGCACAACACAGCACAACCATTAATTTCGAACAATCTCGGATTTTCATGGTTCAAAATTATCTCATTTCACCTGTATTTCCTTTTTGGAAGAACGTAAAACGATGTGAAAGTGACAGAGAATGCCCTTCAGGTGATGCACAACACGGCACAACTATTAGTTTCGAACAATCTCGGATCTTCATGGTTCCAAATTATCTCATTTCACCTGTATTTCCTTTTTGGAAGAACGTAAAACGAATTGAAAGTGACGGAGAATGCTCCTCAGGTGATGCACAACACGGCACAACCATTAATTTCGAACAATCTCGGATTTTCATGGTGACAAATTATCTCATTTTACCTGTATTTCCTTCTTGGAAAGACGTACAACAAATTGGAAGTGACAGAGAATGCTCTTCAGGTGATGCACAACACGGCGGAACTATTAGTTTCGAACAATCTCGGATTTTCATGGTTCCAAATTATCTCATTTTACCTGTATTTCCTTTCCGGAGAAACGTGAAACGAAGTGAAAGTAGTGGAGAATGCTAATCAGGTGATGCACAACACAGCACAACCATTAATTTCGAACAATCTCGGATTTTCATGGTTCCAAATTATCTCATTTCACCTGTATTTCCTTTTTGGGAGAACGTAAAACGATGTGAAAGTTACAGAGAATGCCCTTCAGGTGATGCACAACACGGCACCTCTATTAGTTTCGAACAATCTCGGATTTTCATGGTTCCAAATTATCTCATTTCACCTGTATTTCCTTTTTGGAAGAACGTAAAACGATGTGAAAGTGACAGAGAATGCTCTGCAGGTAATGCACAACACGGCACAACTATAAGTTTTGAACAATCTCGGATTTTCATGGTTTCAAATTATCTCATTTTACCTGTATTTCCTTTTCGGAGAAACGTGAAACGAAGTAAAAGTAGTAGAGAATGCTAATCAGGTGATGTACAACACGGCACAACCATTAATTTCGAACAATCTCGGATTTTCATGGTTCCAAATTATCTCATTTCACCTGTATTTCCTTTTCGGAGAAACGTGAAACGAAGTCAAAGTAATAGAGAATGCTAATCAAGTGATGCACAACACGGCACAACCATTAATTTCGAACAATCTCGGATTCTCATGGTTCCAAATTATCTCATTTCACCTGTATTTCCTTTTTTGAAGAACGTAAAACGAAGTGAAAGTGACGGAGAATGCTCTTCAGGTGATGCACAACACGGCACGACTATTAGTTTCGAACAATCTCGGATTTTCATGGTTCCAAATTATCTCATTTTACCTGTATTTCCTTCTTGGAAGAACGTAAAACAAATTGGAAGTGACAGAGAATGCTCTTCAGGTGATGCACAACACGGCACAACTATTAGTTTCGAACAATCTCGGATTCTCATGGTTCCAAATTATCTCATTTCACCTGTATTTCCTTTTTTGAAGAACGTAACACGAAGTGAAAGTAGTAGAGAATGCTAATCAGGTGATGCACAACACGGCACAACCATTAATTTCGAACAATCTCGGATTTTCATGGTTCCAAATTATCTCATTTCACCTGTATTTCCTTTTTTGAAGAACGTAAAACGAAGTGAAAGTAGTAGAGAATGCTAATCAGGTGATGCACAACACGGCACAACCATTAATTTCGAACAATCTCGGATTTTCATGGTTCCAAATTTTCTCATTTCACCTGTATTTCCTTTTTGGAAGAACGTAAAACGAAGTGAAAGTGACAGAGAATGCTCTTCAGGTGATGCACAACACGGCAAAACCATTAATTTCGAACAATCTCGGATTTTCATGATTCCAAATTTTCTCATTTTACCTGTATTTCCTCTTCGGAAGAACGTAAGACGAAGTAGAAGTAGTAGAGAATGCTAATCAGGTGATGCACAACACGGCACAACCATTAATTTCGGACAATCTCGGATTCTCATGGTTCCAAATTATCTCATCTCACCTGTATTTCCTTTTTTGAAGAACGTAAAACGAAGTGAAAGTGACGGAGAATGCTCTTCAGGTGATGCACAACACGGCACGACTATTTGTTTCGAACAATCTCGGATTTTCATGGTTCCGAATTATCTCGTTTTACCTGTATTTCCTTCTTGGAAGAACGTAAAACAAATTGTAAGTGACAGAGAATGCTCTTCAGGTGATGCACAACACGGCACAACTATTAGTTTCGAACAATCTCGGATTTTCATGGTTCCAAATTATCTCATTTTACCTGTATTGTCTTTCCGGAGAAACGTGAAACGAAGTGAAAGTAGTGGAGAATGCTAATCAGGTGATGCACAACACAGCACAACCATTATTTCGAACAATCTCGGATTTTCATGGTTCCAAATTATCTCATTTCACCTGTATTTCCTTTTTGGAAGAACGTAAAACGATGTGAAAGTGACAGAGAATGCCCTTCAGGTGATGCACAACACGGCACAACTATTAGTTTCGAACAATCTCGGATCTTCGTGGTTTCAAATTATCTCATTTTACCTGTATTTCCTTTTCGGAGAAACGTGAAACGAAGTAAAAGTAGTAGAGAATGCTAATCAGGTGATGTACAACACGGCACAACCATTAATTTCGAACAATCTCGGATTTTCATGGTTCCAAATTATCTCATTTCACCTGTATTTCCTTTTCGGAGAAACGTGAAACGAAGTCAAAGTAGTAGAGAATGCTAATCAAGTGATGCACAACACGGCACAACCATTAATTTCGAACAATCTCGGATTCTCATGGTTCCAAATTATCTCATTTCACCTGTATTTCCTTTTTTGAAGAACGTAAAACGAAGTGAAAGTGACGGAGAATGCTCTTCAGGTGATGCACAACACGGCACGACTATTAGTTTCGAACAATCTCGGATTTTCATGGTTCCAAATTATCTCATTTTACCTGTATTTCCTTCTTGGAAGAACGTAAAACAAATTGGAAGTGACAGAGAATGCTCTTCAGGTGATGCACAACACGGCACAACTATTAGTTTCGAACAATCTCGGATTCTCATGGTTCCAAATTATCTCATTTCACCTGTATTTCCTTTTTTGAAGAACGTAACACGAAGTGAAAGTAGTAGAGAATGCTAATCAGGTGATGCACAACACGGCACAACCATTAATTTCGAACAATCTCGGATTTTCATGGTTCCAAATTATCTCATTTCACCTGTATTTCCTTTTTTGAAGAACGTAAAACGAAGTGAAAGTAGTAGAGAATGCTAATCAGGTGATGCACAACACGGCACAACCATTAATTTCGAACAATCTCGGATTTTCATGGTTCCAAATTTTCTCATTTCACCTGTATTTCCTTTTTGGAAGAACGTAAAACGAAGTGAAAGTGACAGAGAATGCTCTTCAGGTGATGCACAACACGGCAAAACGATTAATTTCGAACAATCTCGGATTTTCATGATTCCAAATTTTCTCATTTTACCTGTATTTCCTCTTCGGAAGAACGTAAGACGAAGTAGAAGTAGTAGAGAATGCTAATCAGGTGATGCACAACACGGCACAACCATTAATTTCGGACAATCTCGGATTCTCATGGTTCCAAATTATCTCATCTCACTTGTATTTCCTTTTTTGAAGAACGTAAAACGAAGTGAAAGTGACGGAGAATGCTCTTCAGGTGATGCACAACACGGCACGACTATTAGTTTCGAACAATCTCGGATTTTCATGGTTCCGAATTATCTCATTTCACCTGTATTTCCTTTTTGGAAGAACGTAAAACGAAGTGAAAGTGACAGAGAATGCTCTTCAGGTGATGCACAACACGGCAAAACCATTAATTTCGAACAATCTCGGATTTTCATGGTTCCGAATTATCTCGTTTTACCTGTATTTCCTTCTTGGAAGAACGTAAAACAAATTGTAAGTGACAGAGAATGCTCTTCAGGTGATGCACAACACGGCACAACTATTAGTTTCGAACAATCTCGGATTTTCATGGTTCCAAATTATCTCATTTTACCTGTATTGTCTTTCCGGAGAAACGTGAAACGAAGTGAAAGTAGTGGAGAATGCTAATCAGGTGATGCACAACACAGCACAACCATTATTTCGAACAATCTCGGATTTTCATGGTTCCAAATTATCTCATTTCACCTGTATTTCCTTTTTGGAAGAACGTAAAACGATGTGAAAGTGACAGAGAATGCCCTTCAGGTGATGCACAACACGGCACAACTATTAGTTTCGAACAATCTCGGATCTTCGTGGTTTCAAATTATCTCATTTTACCTGTATTTCCTTTTCGGAGAAACGTGAAACGAAGTAAAAGTAGTAGAGAATGCTAATCAGGTGATGTACAACACGGCACAACCATTAATTTCGAACAATCTCGGATTTTCATGGTTCCAAATTATCTCATTTTACCTGTATTTCCTTTTCGGAGAAACGTGAAACGAAGTCAAAGTAGTAGAGAATGCTAATCAAGTGATGCACAACACGGCACAACCATTAATTTCGAACAATCTCGGATTCTCATGGTTCCAAATTATCTCATTTCACCTGTATTTCCTTTTTTGAAGAACGTAAAACGAAGTGAAAGTGACGGAGAATGCTCTTCAGGTGATGCACAACACGGCACGACTATTAGTTTCGAACAATCTCGGATTTTCATGGTTCCAAATTATCTCATTTTACCTGTATTTCCTTCTTGGAAGAACGTAAAACAAATTGGAAGTGACAGAGAATGCTCTTCAGGTGATGCACAACACGGCACAACTATTAGTTTCGAACAATCTCGGATTCTCATGGTTCCAAATTATCTCATTTCACCTGTATTTCCTTTTTTGAAGAACGTAACACGAAGTGAAAGTAGTAGAGAATGCTAATCAGGTGATGCACAACACGGCACAACCATCAATTTCGAACAATCTCGGATTTTCATGGTTCCAAATTATCTCATTTCACCTGTATTTCCTTTTTTGAAGAACGTAAAACGAAGTGAAAGTAGTAGAGAATGCTAATCAGGTGATGCACAACACGGCACAACCATTAATTTCGAACAATCTCGGATTTTCATGGTTCCAAATTTTCTCATTTCACCTGTATTTCCTTTTTGGAAGAACGTAAAACGAAGTGAAAGTGACAGAGAATGCTCTTCAGGTGATGCACAACACGGCAAAACGATTAATTTCGAACAATCTCGGATTTTCATGATTCCAAATTTTCTCATTTTACCTGTATTTCCTCTTCGGAAGAACGTAAGACGAAGTAGAAGTAGTAGAGAATGCTAATCAGGTGATGCACAACACGGCACAACCATTAATTTCGGACAATCTCGGATTCTCATGGTTCCAAATTATCTCATCTCACTTGTATTTCCTTTTTTGAAGAACGTAAAACGAAGTGAAAGTGACGGAGAATGCTCTTCAGGTGATGCACAACACGGCACGACTATTAGTTTCGAACAATCTCGGATTTTCATGGTTCCGAATTATCTCATTTTACCTGTATTTCCTTCTTGGAAGAACGTAAAACAAATTGTAAGTGACAGAGAATGCTCTTCAGGTGATGCACAACACGGCACAACTATTAGTTTCGAACAATCTCGGATTTTCATGGTTCCAAATTATCTCATTTTACCTGTATTGTCTTTCCGGAGAAACGTGAAACGAAGTAAAAGTAGTGGAGAATGCTAATCAGGTGATGCACAACACAGCACAACCATTAATTTCGAACAATCTCGGATTTTCATGGTTCCAAATTATCTCATTTCACCTGTATTTCCTTTTTGGAAGAACGTAAAACGATGTGAAAGTGACAGAGAATGCCCTTCAGGTGATGCACAACACGGCACAACTATTAGTTTCGAACAATCTCGGATCTTCATGGTTCCAAATTATCTCATTTCACCTGTATTTCCTTTTTGGAAGAACGTAAAACGAAGTGAAAGTGACGGAGAATGCTCTTCAGGCGATGCACAACACGGCACAACCATTAATTTTGAACAATCTCGGATTTTCATGGTTCCAAATTATCTCATTTTACCTGTATTTCCTTCTTGGAAGAACGTAAAACAAATTGGAAGTGACAGAGAATGCTCTTCAGGTGATGCACAACACGGCACAACTATTAGTTTCGAACAATCTCGGATTTTCATGGTTCCAAATTATCTCATTTTACCTGTATTTCCTTTCCGGAGAAACGTGAAACGAAGTGAAAGTAGTGGAGAATGCTAATCAGGTGATGCACAACACAGCACAACCATTAATTTCGAACAATCTCGGATTTTCATGGTTCCAAATTATCTCATTTCACCTGTATTTCCTTTTTGGAAGAACGTAAAACGATGTGAAAGTGACAGAGAATGCCCTTCAGGTGATGCACAACACGGCACAACTATTAGTTTCGAACAATCTCGGATCTTCATGGTTCCAAATTATCTCATTTCACCTGTATTTCCTTTTTGGAAAAACGTAAAACGAAGTGAAAGTGACGGAGAATGCTCTTCAGGCGATGCACAACACGGCACAACCATTAATTTCGAACAATCTCGGATTTTCATGGTTACAAATTATCTCATTTTACCTGTATTTCCTTCTTGGAAAGACGTACAACAAATTGGAAGTGACAGAGAATGCTCTTCAGGTGATGCACAACACGGCACAACTATTAGTTTCGAACAATCTCGGATTTTCATGGTTCCAAATTATCTCATTTTACCTGTATTTCCTTTCCGGAGAAACGTGAAACGAAGTGAAAGTAGTGGAGAATGCTAATCAGGTGATGCACAACACAGCACAACCATTAATTTCGAACAATCTCGGATTTTCATGGTTCCAAATTATCTCATTTCACCTGTATTTCCTTTTTGGGAGAACGTGAAACGATGTGAAAGTGACAGAGAATGCCCTTCAGGTGATGCACAACACGGCACCACTATTAGTTTCGAACAATCTCGGATTTTCATGGTTCCAAATTATCTCATTTTACCTGTATTTCCTTCTTGGAAGAACGTAAAACAAATTGGAAGTGACAGAGAATGCTCTTCAGGTGATGCACAACACGGCACAACTATTAGTTTCGAACAATCTCGGATTCTCATGGTTCCAAATTATCTCATTTCACCTGTATTTCCTTTTTTGAAGAACGTAACACGAAGTGAAAGTAGTAGAGAATGCTAATCAGGTGATGCACAACACGGCACAACCATTAATTTCGAACAATCTCGGATTTTCATGGTTCCAAATTATCTCATTTCACCTGTATTTCCTTTTTTGAAGAACGTAACACGAAGTGAAAGTAGTAGAGAATGCTAATCAGGTGATGCACAACACGGCACAACCATTAATTTCGAACAATCTCGGATTTTCATGGTTCCAAATTATCTCATTTCACCTGTATTTCCTTTTTTGAAGAACGTAAAACGAAGTGAAAGTAGTAGAGAATGCTAATCAGGTGATGCACAACACGGCACAACCATTAATTTCGAACAATCTCGGATTTTCATGGTTCCAAATTTTCTCATTTCACCTGTATTTCCTTTTTGGAAGAACGTAAAACGAAGTGAAAGTGACAGAGAATGCTTTTCAGCTGATGCACAACACGGCAAAACCATTAGTTTCGAACAATCTCGGATTTTCATGGTTCCAAATTATCTCATTTTACCTGTATTGTCTTTCCGGAGAAACGTGAAACGAAGTAAAAGTAGTGGAGAATGCTAATCAGGTGATGCACAACACAGCACAACCATTAATTTCGAACAATCTCGGATTTTCATGGTTCCAAATTATCTCATTTCACCTGTATTTCCTTTTTGGAAGAACGTAAAACGATGTGAAAGTGACAGAGAATGCCCTTCAGGTGATGCACAACACGGCACAACTATTAGTTTCGAACAATCTCGGATCTTCATGGTTCCAAATTATCTCATTTCACCTGTATTTCCTTTTTGGAAGAACGTAAAACGAAGTGAAAGTGACGGAGAATGCTCTTCAGGCGATGCACAACACGGCACAACCATTAATTTCGAACAATCTCGGATTTTCATGGTTCCAAATTATCTCATTTTACCTGTATTTCCTTCTTGGAAGAACGTAAAACAAATTGGAAGTGACAGAGAATGCTCTTCAGGTGATGCACAACACGGCACAACTATTAGTTTCGAACAATCTCGGATTTTCATGGTTCCAAATTATCTCATTTTACCTGTATTTCCTTTCCGGAGAAACGTGAAACGAAGTGAAAGTAGTGGAGAATGCTAATCAGGTGATGCACAACACAGCACAACCATTAATTTCGAACAATCTCGGATTTTCATGGTTCCAAATTATCTCATTTCACCTGTATTTCCTTTTTGGAAGAACGTAAAACGATGTGAAAGTGACAGAGAATGCCCTCCAGGTGATGCACAACACGGCACAACTATTAGTTTCGAACAATCTCGGATCTTCATGGTTCCAAATTATCTCATTTCACCTGTATTTCCTTTTTGGAAGAACGTAAAACGAATTGAAAGTGACGGAGAATGCTCTTCAGGTGATGCACAACACGGCACAACCATTAATTTCGAACAATCTCGGATTTTCATGGTTACAAATTATCTCATTTTACCTGTATTTCCTTCTTGGAAAGACGTACAACAAATTGGAAGTGACAGAGAATGCTCTTCAGGTGATGCACAACACCGCACAACTATTAATTTCGAACAATCTCGGATTTTCATGGTTCCAAATTATCTCATTTTACCTGTGTTTCCTTTCCGGAGAAACGTGAAACGAAGTCAAAGTAGTAGAGAATGCTAATCAGGTGATGCACAACACGGCACAACCATTAATTTCGAACAATCTCGGATTCTCATGGTTCCAAATTATCTCATTTCACCTGTATTTCCTTTTTTGAAGAACGTGAAACGAAGTGAAAGTGACGGAGAATGCTCTTCAGGTGATGCACAACACAGCACAACCATTAATTTCGAACAATCTCGGATTTTCATGGTTCCAAATTATCTCATTTCACCTGTATTTCCTTTTTGGAAGAACGTGAAACGATGTGAAAGTGACAGAGAATGCCCTTCAGGTGATGCACAACACAGCACAACCATTAATTTCGAACAATCTCGGATTCTCATGGTTCCAAATTATCTCATTTCACCTGTATTTCCTTTTTTGAAGAACGTAACACGAAGTGAAAGTAGTAGAGAATGCTAATCAGGTGATGCACAACACGGCACAACCATTAATTTCGAACAATCTCGGATTTTCATGGTTCCAAATTATCTCATTTCACCTGTATTTCCTTTTTTGAAGAACGTAACACGAAGTGAAAGTAGTAGAGAATGCTAATCAGGTGATGCACAACACGGCACAACCATTAATTTCGAACAATCTCGGATTTTCATGGTTCCAAATTATCTCATTTCACCTGTATTTCCTTTTTTGAAGAACGTAAAACGAAGTGAAAGTAGTAGAGAATGCTAATCAGGTGATGCACAACACGGCACAACCATTAATTTCGAACAATCTCGGATTTTCATGGTTCCAAATTTTCTCATTTCACCTGTATTTCCTTTTTGGAAGAACGTAAAACGAAGTGAAAGTGACAGAGAATGCTTTTCAGCTGATGCACAACACGGCAAAACCATTAGTTTCGAACAATCTCGGATTTTCATGGTTCCAAATTATCTCATTTTACCTGTATTGTCTTTCCGGAGAAACGTGAAACGAAGTGAAAGTAGTGGAGAATGCTAATCAGGTGATGCACAACACAGCACAACCATTAATTTCGAACAATCTCGGATTTTCATGGTTCCAAATTATCTCATTTCACCTGTATTTCCTTTTTGGAAGAACGTAAAACGAAGTGAAAGTGACGGAGAATGCTCTTCAGGCGATGCACAACACGGCACAACCATTAATTTCGAACAATCTCGGATTTTCATGGTTCCAAATTATCTCATTTTACCTGTATTTCCTTCTTGGAAGAACGTAAAACAAATTGGAAGTGACAGAGAATGCTCTTCAGGTGATGCACAACACGGCACAACTATTAGTTTCGAACAATCTCGGATTTTCATGGTTCCAAATTATCTCATTTTACCTGTATTTTCTTTCCGGAGAAACGTGAAACGAAGTGAAAGTAGTGGAGAATGCTAATCAGGTGATGCACAACACAGCACAACCATTAATTTCGAACAATCTCGGATTTTCATGGTTCCAAATTATCTCATTTCACCTGTATTTCCTTTTTGGAAGAACGTAAAACGATGTGAAAGTGACAGAGAATGCCCTTCAGGTGATGCACAACACGGCACAACTATTAGTTTCGAACAATCTCGGATCTTCATGGTTCCAAATTATCTCATTTCACCTGTATTTCCTTTTTGGAAGAACGTAAAACGAATTGAAAGTGACGGAGAATGCTCTTCAGGTGATGCACAACACGGCACAACCATTAATTTCGAACAATCTCGGATTTTCATGGTTACAAATTATCTCATTTTACCTGTATTTCCTTCTTGGAAAGACGTACAACAAATTGGAAGTGACAGAGAATGCTCTTCAGGTGATGCACAACACCGCACAACTATTAATTTCGAACAATCTCGGATTTTCATGGTTCCAAATTATCTCATTTTACCTGTGTTTCCTTTCCGGAGAAACGTGAAACGAAGTCAAAGTAGTAGAGAATGCTAATCAGGTGATGCACAACACGGCACAACCATTAATTTCGAACAATCTCGGATTTTCATGGTTCCAAATTATCTCATTTCACCTGTATTTCCTTTTTTGAAGAACGTGAAACGAAGTGAAAGTGACGGAGAATGCTCTTCAGGTGATGCACAACACAGCACAACCATTAATTTCGAACAATCTCGGATTTTCATGGTTCCAAATTATCTCATTTCACCTGTATTTCCTTTTTGGAAGAACGTGAAACGATGTGAAAGTGACAGAGAATGCCCTTCAGGTGATGCACAACACGGCACAACTATTAGTTTCGAACAATCTCGGATCTTCATGGTTCCAAATTATCTCATTTCACCTGTATTTCCTTTTTGGAAGAACGTAAAACGAAGTGAAAGTAGTGGAGAATGCTCTTCAGGTGATGCACAACACGGCACAACCATTAATTTCGAACAATCTCGGATTTTCACGGTTACAAATTATCTCATTTTACCTGTATTTCCTTCTTGAAAAGACGTACAACAAATTGGAAGTGACAGAGAATGCTCTTCAGGTGATGCACAACACGGCACAACTATTAGTTTCGAACAATCTCGGATTTTCATGGTTCCAAATTATCTCATTTTACCTGTATTTCCTTTCCGGAGAAACGTGAAACGAAGTGAAAGTAGTGGAGAATGCTAATCAGGTGATGCACAACACAGCACAACCATTAATTTCGAACAATCTCGGATTTTCATGGTTCCAAATTATCTCATTTCACCTGTATTCCCTTTTTGGAAGAACGTCAAACGAAGTGAAAGTGACGGAGAATGCTCTTCAGGTGATGCACAACACGGCACAACCATTAATTTCGAACAATCTCGGATTTTCATAGTTACAAATTATCTCATTTTACCTGTATTTCCTTCTTGGAAAAACGTACAACAAATGGGAAGTGACAGAGAATGCTCTTCAGGTGATGCACAACACGGCACCACTATTAGTTTCGAACAATCTCGGATTTTCATGGTTCCAAATTATCTCATTTCACCTGTATTTCCTTTTTGGAAGAACGTAAAACGATGTGAAAGTGACAGAGAATGCTCTTCAGGTAATGCACAACACGGCACAACTATTAGTTTCAAACAATCTCGGATTTTCATGGTTTCAAATTATCTCATTTTACCTGTATTTCCTTTTCGGAGAAACGTGAAACGAAGTAAAAGTAGTAGAGAATGCTAATCAGGTGATGTACAACACGGCACAACCATTAATTTCGAACAATCTCGGATTTTCATGGTTCCAAATTATCTCATTTCACCTGTATTTCCTTTTCGGAGAAACGTGAAACGAAGTAAAAGTAGTAGAGAATGCTAATCAGGTGATGTACAACACGGCACAACCATTAATTTCGAACAATCTCGGATTTTCATGGTTCCAAATTATCTCATTTCACCTGTATTTCCTTTTTGGGAGAACGTGAAACGATGTGAAAGTGACAGAGAATGCCCTTCAGGTGATGCACAACACGGCACCACTATTAGTTTCGAACAATCTCGGATTTTCATGGTTCCAAATTATCTCATTTTACCTGTATTTCCTTCTTGGAAGAACGTAAAACAAATTGGAAGTGACAGAGAATGCTCTTCAGGTGATGCACAACACGGCACAACTATTAGTTTCGAACAATCTCGGATTCTCATGGTTCCAAATTATCTCATTTCACCTGTATTTCCTTTTTTGAAGAACGTAACACGAAGTGAAAGTAGTAGAGAATGCTAATCAGGTGATGCACAACACGGCACAACCATTAATTTCGAACAATCTCGGATTTTCATGGTTCCAAATTATCTCATTTCACCTGTATTTCCTTTTTTGAAGAACGTAACACGAAGTGAAAGTAGTAGAGAATGCTAATCAGGTGATGCACAACACGGCACAACCATTAATTTCGAACAATCTCGGATTTTCATGGTTCCAAATTATCTCATTTCACCTGTATTTCCTTTTTTGAAGAACGTAAAACGAAGTGAAAGTAGTAGAGAATGCTAATCAGGTGATGCACAACACGGCACAACCATTAATTTCGAACAATCTCGGATTTTCATGGTTCCAAATTTTCTCATTTCACCTGTATTTCCTTTTTGGAAGAACGTAAAACGAAGTGAAAGTGACAGAGAATGCTTTTCAGCTGATGCACAACACGGCAAAACCATTAGTTTCGAACAATCTCGGATTTTCATGGTTCCAAATTATCTCATTTTACCTGTATTGTCTTTCCGGAAAAACGTGAAACGAAGTAAAAGTAGTGGAGAATGCTAATCAGGTGATGCACAACACAGCACAACCATTAATTTCGAACAATCTCGGATTTTCATGGTTCCAAATTATCTCATTTCACCTGTATTTCCTTTTTGGAAGAACGTAAAACGATGTGAAAGTGACAGAGAATGCCCTTCAGGTGATGCACAACACGGCACAACTATTAGTTTCGAACAATCTCGGATCTTCATGGTTCCAAATTATCTCATTTCACCTGTATTTCCTTTTTGGAAGAACGTAAAACGAAGTGAAAGTGACGGAGAATGCTCTTCAGGCGATGCACAACACGGCACAACCATTAATTTCGAACAATCTCGGATTTTCATGGTTCCAAATTATCTCATTTTACCTGTATTTCCTTCTTGGAAGAACGTAAAACAAATTGGAAGTGACAGAGAATGCTCTTCAGGTGATGCACAACACGGCACAACTATTAGTTTCGAACAATCTCGGATTTTCATGGTTCCAAATTATCTCATTTTACCTGTATTTCCTTTCCGGAGAAACGTGAAACGAAGTGAAAGTAGTGGAGAATGCTAATCAGGTGATGCACAACACAGCACAACCATTAATTTCGAACAATCTCGGATTTTCATGGTTCCAAATTATCTCATTTCACCTGTATTTCCTTTTTGGAAGAACGTAAAACGATGTGAAAGTGACAGAGAATGCCCTCCAGGTGATGCACAACACGGCACAACTATTAGTTTCGAACAATCTCGGATCTTCATGGTTCCAAATTATCTCATTTCACCTGTATTTCCTTTTTGGAAGAACGTAAAACGAATTGAAAGTGACGGAGAATGCTCTTCAGGTGATGCACAACACGGCACAACCATTAATTTCGAACAATCTCGGATTTTCATGGTTACAAATTATCTCATTTTACCTGTATTTCCTTCTTGGAAAGACGTACAACAAATTGGAAGTGACAGAGAATGCTCTTCAGGTGATGCACAACACCGCACAACTATTAATTTCGAACAATCTCGGATTTTCATGGTTCCAAATTATCTCATTTTACCTGTGTTTCCTTTCCGGAGAAACGTGAAACGAAGTCAAAGTAGTAGAGAATGCTAATCAGGTGATGCACAACACGGCACAACCATTAATTTCGAACAATCTCGGATTCTCATGGTTCCAAATTATCTCATTTCACCTGTATTTCCTTTTTTGAAGAACGTGAAACGAAGTGAAAGTGACGGAGAATGCTCTTCAGGTGATGCACAACACAGCACAACCATTAATTTCGAACAATCTCGGATTTTCATGGTTCCAAATTATCTCATTTCACCTGTATTTCCTTTTTGGAAGAACGTGAAACGATGTGAAAGTGACAGAGAATGCCCTTCAGGTGATGCACAACACAGCACAACCATTAATTTCGAACAATCTCGGATTCTCATGGTTCCAAATTATCTCATTTCACCTGTATTTCCTTTTTTGAAGAACGTAACACGAAGTGAAAGTAGTAGAGAATGCTAATCAGGTGATGCACAACACGGCACAACCATTAATTTCGAACAATCTCGGATTTTCATGGTTCCAAATTATCTCATTTCACCTGTATTTCCTTTTTTGAAGAACGTAACACGAAGTGAAAGTAGTAGAGAATGCTAATCAGGTGATGCACAACACGGCACAACCATTAATTTCGAACAATCTCGGATTTTCATGGTTCCAAATTATCTCATTTCACCTGTATTTCCTTTTTTGAAGAACGTAAAACGAAGTGAAAGTAGTAGAGAATGCTAATCAGGTGATGCACAACACGGCACAACCATTAATTTCGAACAATCTCGGATTTTCATGGTTCCAAATTTTCTCATTTCACCTGTATTTCCTTTTTGGAAGAACGTAAAACGAAGTGAAAGTGACAGAGAATGCTTTTCAGCTGATGCACAACACGGCAAAACCATTAGTTTCGAACAATCTCGGATTTTCATGGTTCCAAATTATCTCATTTTACCTGTATTGTCTTTCCGGAGAAACGTGAAACGAAGTGAAAGTAGTGGAGAATGCTAATCAGGTGATGCACAACACAGCACAACCATTAATTTCGAACAATCTCGGATTTTCATGGTTCCAAATTATCTCATTTCACCTGTATTTCCTTTTTGGAAGAACGTAAAACGATGTGAAAGTGACAGAGAATGCCCTTCAGGTGATGCACAACACGGCACAACTATTAGTTTCGAACAATCTCGAATCTTCATGGTTCCAAATTATCTCATTTCACCTGTATTTCCTTTTTGGAAGAACGTAAAACGAAGTGAAAGTGACGGAGAATGCTCTTCAGGCGATGCACAACACGGCACAACCATTAATTTCGAACAATCTCGGATTTTCATGGTTCCAAATTATCTCATTTTACCTGTATTTCCTTCTTGGAAGAACGTAAAACAAATTGGAAGTGACAGAGAATGCTCTTCAGGTGATGCACAACACGGCACAACTATTAGTTTCGAACAATCTCGGATTTTCATGGTTCCAAATTATCTCATTTTACCTGTATTTTCTTTCCGGAGAAACGTGAAACGAAGTGAAAGTAGTGGAGAATGCTAATCAGGTGATGCACAACACAGCACAACCATTAATTTCGAACAATCTCGGATTTTCATGGTTCCAAATTATCTCATTTCACCTGTATTTCCTTTTTGGAAGAACGTAAAACGATGTGAAAGTGACAGAGAATGCCCTTCAGGTGATGCACAACACGGCACAACTATTAGTTTCGAACAATCTCGGATCTTCATGGTTCCAAATTATCTCATTTCACCTGTATTTCCTTTTTGGAAGAACGTAAAACGAATTGAAAGTGACGGAGAATGCTCTTCAGGTGATGCACAACACGGCACAACCATTAATTTCGAACAATCTCGGATTTTCATGGTTACAAATTATCTCATTTTACCTGTATTTCCTTCTTGGAAAGACGTACAACAAATTGGAAGTGACAGAGAATGCTCTTCAGGTGATGCACAACACCGCACAACTATTAATTTCGAACAATCTCGGATTTTCATGGTTCCAAATTATCTCATTTTACCTGTGTTTCCTTTCCGGAGAAACGTGAAACGAAGTCAAAGTAGTAGAGAATGCTAATCAGGTGATGCACAACACGGCACAACCATTAATTTCGAACAATCTCGGATTTTCATGGTTCCAAATTATCTCATTTCACCTGTATTTCCTTTTTTGAAGAACGTGAAACGAAGTGAAAGTGACGGAGAATGCTCTTCAGGTGATGCACAACACAGCACAACCATTAATTTCGAACAATCTCGGATTTTCATGGTTCCAAATTATCTCATTTCACCTGTATTTCCTTTTTGGAAGAACGTGAAACGATGTGAAAGTGACAGAGAATGCCCTTCAGGTGATGCACAACACGGCACAACTATTAGTTTCGAACAATCTCGGATCTTCATGGTTCCAAATTATCTCATTTCACCTGTATTTCCTTTTTGGAAGAACGTAAAACGAAGTGAAAGTAGTGGAGAATGCTCTTCAGGTGATGCACAACACGGCACAACCATTAATTTCGAACAATCTCGGATTTTCACGGTTACAAATTATCTCATTTTACCTGTATTTCCTTCTTGAAAAGACGTACAACAAATTGGAAGTGACAGAGAATGCTCTTCAGGTGATGCACAACACGGCACAACTATTAGTTTCGAACAATCTCGGATTTTCATGGTTCCAAATTATCTCATTTTACCTGTATTTCCTTTCCGGAGAAACGTGAAACGAAGTGAAAGTAGTGGAGAATGCTAATCAGGTGATGCACAACACAGCACAACCATTAATTTCGAACAATCTCGGATTTTCATGGTTCCAAATTATCTCATTTCACCTGTATTCCCTTTTTGGAAGAACGTAAAACGAAGTGAAAGTGACGGAGAATGCTCTTCAGGTGATGCACAACACGGCACAACCATTAATTTCGAACAATCTCGGATTTTCATAGTTACAAATTATCTCATTTTACCTGTATTTCCTTCTTGGAAAAACGTACAACAAATGGGAAGTGACAGAGAATGCTCTTCAGGTGATGCACAACACGGCACCACTATTAGTTTCGAACAATCTCGGATTTTCATGGTTCCAAATTATCTCATTTCACCTGTATTTCCTTTTTGGAAGAACGTAAAACGATGTGAAAGTGACAGAGAATGCTCTTCAGGTAATGCACAACACGGCACAACTATTAGTTTCAAACAATCTCGGATTTTCATGGTTTCAAATTATCTCATTTTACCTGTATTTCCTTTTCGGAGAAACGTGAAACGAAGTAAAAGTAGTAGAGAATGCTAATCAGGTGATGTACAACACGGCACAACCATTAATTTCGAACAATCTCGGATTTTCATGGTTCCAAATTAGCTCATTTCACCTGTATTTCCTTTTCGGAGAAACGTGAAACGAAGTCAAAGTAGTAGAGAATGCTAATCAAGTGATGCACAACACGGCACAACCATTAATTTCGAACAATCTCGGATTCTCATGGTTCCAAATTATCTCATTTCACCTGTATTTCCTTTTTTGAAGAACGTAAAACGAAGTGAAAGTGACGGAGAATGCTCTTCAGGTGATGCACAACACGGCACGACTATTAGTTTCGAACAATCTCGGATTTTCATGGTTCCAAATTATCTCATTTTACTTGTATTTCCTTCTTGGAAGAACGTAAAACAAATTGGAAGTGACAGAGAATGCTCTTCAGGTGATGCACAACACGGCACAACTATTAGTTTCGAACAATCTCGGATTTTCATGGTTCCAAATTATCTCATTTTACCTGTATTGTCTTTCCGGAGAAACGTGAAACGAAGTGAAAGTAGTGGAGAATGCTAATCAGGTGATGCACAACACAGCACAACCATTAATTTCGAACAATCTCGGATTTTCATGGTTCAAAATTATCTCATTTCACCTGTATTTCCTTTTTGGAAGAACGTAAAACGATGTGAAAGTGACAGAGAATGCCCTTCAGGTGATGCACAACACGGCACAACTATTAGTTTCGAACAATCTCGGATCTTCATGGTTCCAAATTATCTCATTTCACCTGTATTTCCTTTTTGGAAGAACGTAAAACGAATTGAAAGTGACGGAGAATGCTCCTCAGGTGATGCACAACACGGCACAACCATTAATTTCGAACAATCTCGGATTTTCATGGTTACAAATTATCTCATTTTACCTGTATTTCCTTCTTGGAAAGACGTACAACAAATTGGAAGTGACAGAGAATGCTCTTCAGGTGATGCACAACACGGCACAACTATTAGTTTCGAACAATCTCGGATTTTCATGGTTCCAAATTATCTCATTTTACCTGTATTTCCTTTCCGGAGAAACGTGAAACGAAGTGAAAGTAGTGGAGAATGCTAATCAGGTGATGCACAACACAGCACAACCATTAATTTCGAACAATCTCGGATTTTCATGGTTCCAAATTATCTCATTTCACCTGTATTTCCTTTTTGGGAGAACGTAAAACGATGTGAAAGTGACAGAGAATGCCCTTCAGGTGATGCCCAACACGGCACCACTATTAGTTTCGAACAATCTCGGATTTTCATGGTTCCAAATTATCTCATTTCACCTGTATTTCCTTTTTGGAAGAACGTAAAACGATGTGAAAGTGACAGAGAATGCTCTTCAGGTAATGCACAACACGGCACAACTATTAGTTTCGAACAATCTCGGATTTTCATGGTTTCAAATTATCTCATTTTACCTGTATTTCCTTTTCGGAGAAACGTGAAACGAAGTAAAAGTGACAGAGAATGCTCTTCAGGTAATGCACAACACGGCACAACTATTAGTTTTGAACAATCTCGGATTTTCATGGTTTCAAATTATCTCATTTTACCTGTATTTCCTTTTCGGAGAAACGTGAAACGAAGTAAAAGTAGTAGAGAATGCTAATCAGGTGATGTACAACACGGCACAACCATTAATTTCGAACAATCTCGGATTTTCATGGTTCCAAATTATCTCATTTCACCTGTATTTCCTTTTCGGAGAAACGTGAAACGAAGTCAAAGTAGTAGAGAATGCTAATCAAGTGATGCACAACACGGCACAACCATTAATTTCGAACAATCTCGGATTCTCATGGTTCCAAATTATCTCATTTCACCTGTATTTCCTTTTTTGAAGAACGTAAAACGAAGTGAAAGTGACGGAGAATGCTCTTCAGGTGATGCACAACACGGCACGACTATTAGTTTCGAACAATCTCGGATTTTCATGGTTCCAAATTATCTCATTTTACCTGTATTTCCTTCTTGGAAGAACGTAAAACAAATTGGAAGTGACAGAGAATGCTCTTCAGGTGATGCACAACACGGCACAACTATTTGTTTCGAACAATCTCGGATTCTCATGGTTCCAAATTATCTCATTTCACCTGTATTTCCTTTTTTGAAGAACGTAAAACGAAGTGAAAGTAGTAGAGAATGCTAATCAGGTCATGCACAACACGGCACAACCATTAATTTCGAACAATCTCGGATTTTTATGGTTCCAAATTATCTCATTTCACCTGTATTTCCTTTTTTGAAGAACGTAAAACGAAGTGAAAGTAGTAGAGAATGCTAATCAGGTCATGCACAACACGGCACAACCATTAATTTCGAACAATCTCGGATTTTCATGGTTCCAAATTTTCTCATTTCACCTGTATCTCCTTTTTGGAAGAACGTAAAACGAAGTGAAAGTGACAGAGAATGCTCTTCAGGTGATGCACAACACGGCAAAACCATTAATTTCGAACAATCTCGGATTTTCATGATTCCAAATTTTCTCATTTTACTTGTATTTCCTCTTCGGAAGAACGTAAGACGAAGTAGAAGTAGTAGAGAATGCTAATCAGGTGATGCACAACACGGCACAACCATTAATTTCGGACAATCTCGGATTCTCATGGTTCCAAATTATCTCATCTCACCTGTATTTCCTTTTTTGAAGAACGTAAAACGAAGTGAAAGTGACGGAGAATGCTCTTCAGGTGATGCACAACACGGCACGACTATTAGTTTCGAACAATCTCGGATTTTCATGGTTCCGAATTATCTCATTTTACCTGTATTTCCTTCTTGGAAGAACGTAAAACAAATTGTAAGTGACAGAGAATGCTCTTCAGGTGATGCACAACACGGCACAACTATTAGTTTCGAACAATCTCGGATTTTCATGGTTCCAAATTATCTCATTTTACCTGTATTGTCTTTCCGGAAAAACGTGAAACGAAGTGAAAGTAGTGGAGAATGCTAATCAGGTGATGCACAACACAGCACAACCATTAATTTCGAACAATCTCGGATTTTCATGGTTCCAAATTATTTCATTTCACCTGTATTTCCTTTTTGGAAGAACGTAAAACGATGTGAAAGTGACAGAGAATGCCCTTCAGGTGATGCACAACACGGCACAACTATTAGTTTCGAACAATCTCGGATCTTCATGGTTCCAAATTATCTCATTTCACCTGTATTTCCTTTTTGGAAAAACGTAAAACGAAGTGAAAGTGACGGAGAATGCTCTTCAGGCGATGCACAACACGGCACAACCATTAATTTCGAACAATCTCGGATTTTCATGGTTCCAAATTATCTCATTTTACCTGTATTTCCTTCTTGGAAGAACGTAAAACAAATTGGAAGTGACAGAGAATGCTCTTCAGGTGATGCACAACACGGCACAACTATTAGTTTCGAACAATCTCGGATTCTCATGGTTCCAAATTATCTCATTTTACCTGTATTTCCTTTCCGGAGAAACGTGAAACGAAGTGAAAGTAGTGGAGAATGCTGATCAGGTGATGCACAACACAGCACAACCATTAATTTCGAACAATCTCGGATTTTCATGGTTCCAAATTATCTCATTTCACCTGTATTTCCTTTTTGGAAGAACGTAAAACGATGTGAAAGTGACAGAGAATGCCCTTCAGGTGATGCACAACACGGCACGACTATTAGTTTCGAACAATCTCGGATCTTCATGGTTCCAAATTATCTCATTTCACCTGTATTTCCTTTTTGGAAGAATGTAAAACGAATTGAAAGTGACGGAGAATGCTCTTCAGGTGATGCACAACACGGCACAACCATTAATTTCGAACAATCTCGGATTTTCATGGTTACAAATTATCTCATTTTACCTGTATTTCCTTCTTGGAAAGACGTACAGCAAATTGGAAGTGACAGAGAATGCTCTTCAGGTGATGCACAACACGGCACAACTATTAGTTTCGAACAATCTCGGATTTTCATGGTTCCAAATTATCTCATTTTGCCTGTATTTCCTTTCCGGAGAAACGTGAAACGAAGTGAAAGTAGTGGAGAATGCTAATCAGGTGATGCACAACACAGCACAACCATTAATTTCGAACAATCTCGGATTTTCATGGTTCCAAATTATCTCATTTCACCTGTATTTCCTTTTTGGGAGAACGGAAAACGATGTGAAAGTGACAGAGAATGCCCTTCAGGTGATGCACAACACGGCACAACTATTGGTTTCGAACAATCTCGGATCTTCATGGTTCCAAATTATCTCATTTTACCTGTATTTCCTTTTCGGAGAAACGTGAAACGAAGTCAAAGTAGTAGAGAATGCTAATCAAGTGATGCACAACACGGCACAACTATTAATTTCGAACAATCTCGGATTCTCATGGTTCCAAATTATCTCATTTCACCTGTATTTCCTTTTTTGAAGAACGTAAGACGAAGTGAAAGTAGTAGAGAATGCTAATCAGGTGAGGCACAACACGGCAAAACCATTAATTTCGAACAATCTCGGATTTTCATGGTTCCAAATTATCTCATTTCACCTGTATTTCCTTTTTGGGAGAACGTAAAACGATGTGAAAGTGACAGAGAATGCCCTTCAGGTGATGCACAACACGGCACAACCATTAGTTTCGAACAATCTCGGATTTTCATGGTTCCAAATTTTCTCACTTTACCTGTATTTCCTCTTCGGAAGAACGTAAGACGAAGTAAAAGTAGTAGAGAATGCTAATCAGGTGATGCACAACACGGCACAACCATTAGTTTCGAACAATTTTGGATCTTCATGGTTCCAAATTATCTCATTTCACCTGTATTTCCTTTTTGGAAGAACGTAAAACGAAGTGAAAGTGACGGAGAATGCTCTTCAGGTGATGCACAACACGGCACAACCATTAATTTCGAACAATCTCGGATTTTCATGGTTCCAAATTTTCTCATTTTACCTGTATTTCCTCTTCAGAAGAACGTAAGACGAAGTAAAAGTAGTAGAGAATGCTAATCAGGTGATGCACAACACGGCACAACCATTAGTTTCGAACAATCTCGGATTTTCATGGTTCCAAATTATCTCATTTTACCTGTATTTCCTTCTTGGAAAAACGTAAAACAAATTGGAAGTGACAGAGAATGCTCTTCAGGTGATACACAACACGGCACAACTATTAGTTTCGAACAATCTCGGATTTTCATGGTTCCAAATTATCTCATTTTACCTGTATTTCCTTTTTGGGAGAACGTGAAACGATGTGAAAGTGACAGAGAATGCCCTTCAGGTGATGCACAACACGGCACAACTATTAGTTTCGAACAATCTCGGATCTTCATGGTTCCAAATTATCTCATTTCACCTGTATTTCCTTTTTGGAAGAACGTAAAACGAAGTGAAAGTGACGGAGAATGCTCTTCAGGCGATGCACAACACGGCACAACCATTAATTTCGAACAATCTCGGATTTTCATGGTTCCAAATTATCTCATTTTACCTGTATTTCCTTCTTGGAAGAACGTAAAACAAATTGGAAGTGACAGAGAATGCTCTTCAGGTGATGCACAACACGGCACAACTATTAGTTTCGAACAATCTCGGATTTTCATGGTTCCAAATTATCTTATTTTACCTGTATTTCCTTTCCGGAGAAACGTGAAACGAAGTGAAAGTAGTGGAGAATGCTAATCAGGTGATGCACAACACAGCACAACCATTAATTTCGAACAATCTCGGATTTTCATGGTTCCAAATTATCTCATTTCACCTGTATTTCCTTTTTGGAAGAACGTAAAACGATGTGAAAGTGACAGAGAATGCCCTTCAGGTGATGCACAACACGGCACAACTATTAGTTTCGAACAATCTCGGATCTTCATGGTTCCAAATTATCTCATTTCACCTGTATTTCCTTTTTGGAAGAACGTAAAACGAATTGAAAGTGACGGAGAATGCTCTTCAGGTGATGCACAACACGGCACAACTATTAGTTTCGAACAATCTCGGATCTTCATGGTTCCAAATTATCTCATTTCACCTGTATTTCCTTCTTGGAAAGACGTACAACAAATTGGAAGTGACAGAGAATGGTCTCCAGGTGATGCACAACACGGCACAACTATTAGTTTCGAACAATCTCGGATTTTCATGGTTCCAAATTATCTCATTTTGCCTGTATTTCCTTTCCGGAGAAACGTGAAACGAAGTGAAAGTAGTGGAGAATGCTAATCAGGTGATGCACAACACAGCACAACCATTAATTTCGAACAATCTCGGATTTTCATGGTTCCAAATTATCTCATTTCACCTGTATTTCCTTTTTGGGAGAACGTAAAATGATGTAAAAGTGACAGAGAATGCCCTTCAGGTGATGCACAACACGGCACAACTATTAGTTTCGAACAATCTCGGATCTTCATGGTTCCAAATTATCTCATTTCACCTGTATTTCATTTTTGGAAGAACGTAAAACGATGTGAAAGTGACAGAGAATGCTCTTCAGGTAATGCACAACACGGCACAACTATTAGTTTCGAACAATCTCGGATTTTCATGGTTTCAAATTATCTCATTTTACCTGTATTTCCTTTTCGGAGAAACGTGAAACGAAGTCAAAGTAGTAGAGAATGCTAATCAAGTGATGCACAACACGGCACAACCATTAATTTCGAACAATCTCGGATTCTCATGGTTCCAAATTATCTCATTTCACCTGTATTTCCTTTTTTGAAGAACGTAAAACGAAGTGAAAGTGACGGAGAATGCTCTTCAGGTGATGCACAACACGGCACGACTATTAGTTTCGAACAATCTCGGATTTTCATGGTTCCAAATTATCTCATTTCACCTGTATTCCCTTTCCGGAGAAACGTGAAACGAAGTGAAAGTAGTGGAGAATGCTAATCAGGTGATGCACAACACAGCACAACCATTAATTTCGAACAATCTCGGATTTTCATGGTTCCAAATTATCTCATTTCACCTGTATTTCCTTTTTGGAGGAACGTAAAACGATGTGAAAGTGACCGAGAATGCCCTTCAGGTGATGCACAACACGGCACAACTATTAGTTTCGAACAATCTCGGATCTTCATGGTTCCAAATTATCTCATTTCACCTGTATTTCCTTTCCGGAGAAACGTGAAACGAAGTGAAAGTAGTGGAGAATGCTGATCAGGTGATGCACAACACAGCACAACCATTAATTTCGAACAATCTCGGATTTTCATGGTTCCAAATTATCTCATTTCACCTGTATTTCCTTTTTGGAAGAACGTAAAACGATGTGAAAGTGACAGAGAATGCCCTTCAGGTGATGCACAACACGGCACGACTATTAGTTTCGAACAATCTCGGATCTTCATGGTTCCAAATTATCTCATTTCACCTGTATTTCCTTTTTGGAAGAACGTAAAACGAATTGAAAGTGACGGAGAATGCTCTTCAGGTGATGCACAACACGGCACAACCATTAATTTCGAACAATCTCGGATTTTCATGGTTACAAATTATCTCATTTTACCTGTATTTCCTTCTTGGAAAGACGTACAACAAATTGGAAGTGACAGAGAATGCTCTTCAGGTGATGCACAACACGGCACAACTATTAGTTTCGAACAATCTCGGATTTTCATGGTTCCAAATTATCTCATTTTGCCTGTATTTCCTTTCCGGAGAAACGTGAAACGAAGTGAAAGTAGTGGAGAATGCTAATCAGGTGATGCACAACACAGCACAACCATTAATTTCGAACAATCTCGGATTTTCATGGTTCCAAATTATCTCATTTCACCTGTATTTCCTTTTTGGGAGAACGTAAAACGATGTGGAAGTGACAGAGAATGCCCTTCAGGTGATGCACAACACGGCACAACTATTGGTTTCGAACAATCTCGGATCTTCATGGTTCCAAATTATCTCATTTTACCTGTATTTCCTTTTCGGAGAAACGTGAAACGAAGTCAAAGTAGTAGAGAATGCTAATCAAGTGATGCACAACACGGCACAACTATTAATTTCGAACAATCTCGGATTCTCATGGTTCCAAATTATCTCATTTCACCTGTATTTCCTTTTTTGAAGAACGTAAGACGAAGTAAAAGTAGTAGAGAATGCTAATCAGGTGAGGCACAACACGGCAAAACCATTAATTTCGAACAATCTCGGATTTTCATGGTTCCAAATTATCTCATTTCACCTGTATTTCCTTTTTGGGAGAACGTAAAACGATGTGAAAGTGACAGAGAATGCCCTTCAGGTGATGCACAACACGGCACAACCATTAGTTTCGAACAATCTCGGATTTTCATGGTTCCAAATTTTCTCACTTTACCTGTATTTCCTCTTCGGAAGAACGTAAGACGAAGTAAAAGTAGTAGAGAATGCTAATCAGGTGATGCACAACACGGCACAACCATTAGTTTCGAACAATTTTGGATCATCATGGTTCCAAATTATCTCATTTCACCTGTATTTCCTTTTTGGAAGAACGTAAAACGAAGTGAAAGTGACGGAGAATGCTCTTCAGGTGATGCACAACACGGCACAACCATTAATTTCGAACAATCTCGGATTTTCATGGTTCCAAATTTTCTCATTTTACCTGTATTTCCTCTTCAGAAGAACGTAAGACAAAGTAAAAGTAGTAGAGAATGCTAATCAGGTGATGCACAACACGGCACAACCATTAGTTTCGAACAATCTCGGATTTTCATGGTTCCAAATTATCTCATTTTACCTGTATTTCCTTCTTGGAAAAACGTAAAACAAATTGGAAGTGACAGAGAATGCTCTTCAGGTGATACACAACACGGCACAACTATTAGTTTCGAACAATCTCGGATTTTCATGGTTCCAAATTATCTCATTTTACCTGTATTTCCTTTTTGGGAGAACGTGAAACGATGTGAAAGTGACAGAGAATGCCCTTCAGGTGATGCACAACACGGCACAACTATTAGTTTCGAACAATCTCGGATCTTCATGGTTCCAAATTATCTCATTTCACCTGTATTTCCTTTTTGGAAGAACGTAAAACGAAGTGAAAGTGACGGAGAATGCTCTTCAGGCGATGCACAACACGGCACAACCATTAATTTCGAACAATCTCGGATTTTCATGGTTCCAAATTATCTCATTTTACCTGTATTTCCTTCTTGGAAGAACGTAAAACAAATTGGAAGTGACAGAGAATGCTCTTCAGGTGATGCACAACACGGCACAACTATTAGTTTCGAACAATCTCGGATTTTCATGGTTCCAAATTATCTTATTTTACCTGTATTTCCTTTCCGGAGAAACGTGAAACGAAGTGAAAGTAGTGGAGAATGCTAATCAGGTGATGCACAACACAGCACAACCATTAATTTCGAACAATCTCGGATTTTCATGGTTCCAAATTATCTCATTTCACCTGTATTTCCTTTTTGGAAGAACGTAAAACGATGTGAAAGTGACAGAGAATGCCCTTCAGGTGATGCACAACACGGCACAACTATTAGTTTCGAACAATCTCGGATCTTCATGGTTCCAAATTATCTCATTTCACCTGTATTTCCTTTTTGGAAGAACGTAAAACGAATTGAAAGTGACGGAGAATGCTCTTCAGGTGATGCACAACACGGCACAACTATTAGTTTCGAACAATCTCGGATCTTCATGGTTCCAAATTATCTCATTTCACCTGTATTTCCTTCTTGGAAAGACGTACAACAAATTGGAAGTGACAGAGAATGGTCTCCAGGTGATGCACAACACGGCACAACTATTAGTTTCGAACAATCTCGGATTTTCATGGTTCCAAATTATCTCATTTTGCCTGTATTTCCTTTCCGGAGAAACGTGAAACGAAGTGAAAGTAGTGGAGAATGCTAATCAGGTGATGCACAACACAGCACAACCATTAATTTCGAACAATCTCGGATTTTCATGGTTCCAAATTATCTCATTTCACCTGTATTTCCTTTTTGGGAGAACGTAAAACGATGTGAAAGTGACAGAGAATGCCCTTCAGGTGATGCACAACACGGCACAACTATTAGTTTCGAACAATCTCGGATCTTCATGGTTCCAAATTATCTCATTTCACCTGTATTTCATTTTTGGAAGAACGTAAAACGATGTGAAAGTGACAGAGAATGCTCTTCAGGTAATGCACAACACGGCACAACTATTAGTTTCGAACAATCTCGGATTTTCATGGTTTCAAATTATCTCATTTTACCTGTATTTCCTTTTCGGAAAAACGTGAAACGAAGTCAAAGTAGTAGCGAATGCTAATCAAGTGATGCACAACACGGCACAACCATTAATTTCGAACAATCTCGGATTCTCATGGTTCCAAATTATCTCATTTCACCTGTATTTCCTTTTTTGAAGAACGTAAAACGAAGTGAAAGTGACGGAGAATGCTCTTCAGGTGATGCACAACACGGCACGACTATTAGTTTCGAACAATCTCGGATTTTCATGGTTCCAAATTATCTCATTTTACCTGTATTTCCTTCTTGGAAGAACGTAAAACAAATTAGAAGTGACAGAGAATGTTCTTCAGGTGATGCACAACACGGCACAACTATTAGTTTCGAACAATCTCGGATTTTCATGGTTCCAAATTATCTCATTTTACCTGTATTCCCTTTCCGGAGAAACGTGAAACGAAGTGAAAGTAGTGGAGAATGCTAATCAGGTGATGCACAACACAGCACAACCATTAATTTCGAACAATCTCGGATTTTCATGGTTCCAAATTATCTCATTTCACCTGTATTTCCTTTTTGGAGGAACGTAAAACGATGTGAAAGTGACCGAGAATGCCCTTCAGGTGATGCACAACACGGCACAACTATTAGTTTCGAACAATCTCGGATCTTCATGGTTCCAAATTATCTCATTTCACCTGTATTTCCTTTCCGGAGAAACGTGAAACGAAGTGAAAGTAGTGGAGAATGCTAATCAGGTGATGCACAACACAGCACAACCATTAATTTCGAACAATCTCGGATTTTCATGGTTCCAAATTATCTCATTACACCTGTATTTCCTTTTTGGGAGAACGTAAAACGATGTGAAAGTGACAGAGAATGCCCTTCAGGTGATGCACAACACGGCACCACTATTAGTTTCGAACAATCTCGGATTTTCATGCTTCCAAATTATCTCATTTCACCTGTATTTCCTTTTTGGGAGAACGTAAAACGATGTGAAAGTGACAGAGAATGCTCTTCAGGTAATGCACAACACGGCACAACCATTGATTTCGAACAATCTCGGATTTTCATGGTTCCAAATTATCTCATTTCACCTGTATTTCCTTTTTGGAAGAACGTGAAACGTTGTGAAAGTGACAGAGAATGCTCTTCAGGTGATGCACAACACGGCACAACTATTAATTTCGAACAATCTCGGATTTTCATGGTTCCAAATTTCCTCATTGTACCTGTATTTCCTCTTCAGAAGAACGTAAGACGAAGTAAAAGTAGTAGAGAATGCTAATCAGGTGATGCACAACACGGCACAACTATTAGTTTTGAACAATTCGATTTCCATGGTTCTAAATTATCTTATTTTGCCTGTATTTCCTTTCCGGAAAAACGTAGAACAAAGAAAAAGTAGTAGAGAATGCCAATCAGGTGATGCCCAACACGGCACAACCATTAATTTCGAACAATCTCGGAATTTCATGGTTCCAAATTTTCTCATTTTACCTGTATTTCCTCTTCAGAAGAACGTAAGACGAAGTAAAAGTAGTAGAGAATGCTAAATCAGGTGATGCACAACACGGCACAACCATTAGTTTCGAACAATCTCGGATTTTCATGGTTCCAAATTATCTTATTTTACCTGTATTTCCTTCTTGGAAAAACGTATAACAAATTGGAAGTGACAGAGAATGCTCTTCAGGTGATGCACAACACGGCACAACTATTAGTTTCGAACAATCTCGGATTTTCATGGTTCCAAATTATCTCATTTTACCCGTATTTCCTTTCCGAAAAACGTGAAACGGAGTCAAAGTAGTAGAGAATGCTAATCAGGTGATGCACAACACGGCACAACCATTAATTTCGAACAATCTCGGATTTCCATGGTTCCAAATTATCTCATTTCACCTGTATTTCCTTTTTGGAAGAACGTAAAACGATGTGAAAGTGACAGAGAATGCTTTTCGGGTGATGCACAACACGGCAACACCATTAATTTCGAACAATCTCGGATTTTCATGGTTCCAAATTATCTCATTTCACCTGTATTTCCTTTTTGGAGAAACGTGAAACGAAGTGAAAGTAGTGGAGAATGCTAATCAGGTGATGCACAACACAGCACAACCATTAATTTCGAACAATCTCGGATTTTCATGGTTCCAAATTATCTCATTTCACCTGTATTTCCTTTTTGGAAGAACGTAAAACGATGTGAAAGTGACAGAGAATGCCCTTCAGGTGATGCACAACACGGCACAACTATTAGTTTCGAACAATCTCGGATCTTCATGGTTCCAAATTATCTCATTTCACCTGTATTTCCTTTTTGGAAGAACGTAAAACGAATTGAAAGTGACGGAGAATGCTCTTCAGGTGATGCACAACATGGCACAACCATTAATTTCGAACAATCTCGGATTTTCATGGTTACAAATTATCTCATTTTACCTGTATTTCCTTCTTGGAAAGACGTACAACAAATTGGAAGTGACAGAGAATGCCCTTCAGGTGATGCACAACACGGCACAACTATTAGTTTCGAACAATCTCGGATCTTCATGGTTCCAAATTATCTCATTTTACCTGTATTTCCTTTTCGGAGAAACGTGAAACGAAGTCAAAGTAGTAGAGAATGCTAATCAAGTGATGCACAACACGGCACAACTATTAATTTCGAACAATCTCGGATTCTCATGGTTCCAAATTATCTCATTTCACCTGTATTTCCTTTTTTGAAGAACGTAAGACGAAGTAAAAGTAGAAGAGAATGCTAATCAGGTGATGCACAACACGGCAAAACCATTAATTTCGAACAATCTCGGATTTTCATGGTTCCAAATTATCTCATTTCACCTGTATTTCCTTTTTGGGAGAACGTAAAACGATGTGAAAGTGACAGAGAATGCCCTTCAGGTGATGCACAACACGGCACAACCATTAGTTTCGAACAATCTCGGATTTTCATGGTTTCAAATTTTCTCACTTTACCTGTATTTCCTCTTCGGAAGAACGTAAGACGAAGTAAAAGTAGTAGAGAATGCTAATCAGGTGATGCACAACACGGCACAACCATTAGTTTCGAACAATTTTGGATCTTCATGGTTCCAAATTATCTCATTTCACCTGTATTTCCTTTTTGGAAGAACGTAAAACGAAGTGAAAGTGACGGAGAATGCTCTTCAGGTGATGCACAACACGGCACAACCATTAATTTCGAACAATCTCGGATTTTCATGGTTCCAAATTTTCTCATTTTACCTGTATTTCCTCTTCAGAAGAACGTAAGACGAAGTAAAAGTAGTAGAGAATGCTAATCAGGTGATGCACAACACGGCACAACCATTAGTTTCGAACAATCTCGGATTTTCATGGTTCCAAATTATCTCATTTCACCTGTATTTCCTTCTTGGAAAAACGTAAAACAAATTGGAAGTGACAGAGAATGCTCTTCAGGTGATACACAACACGGCACAACTATTAGTTTCGAACAATCTCGGATTTTCATGGTTCCAAATTATCTCATTTTACCTGTATTTCCTTTTTGGGAGAACGTGAAACGATGTGAAAGTGACAGAGAATGCCCTTCAGGTGATGCACAACACGGCACAACTATTAGTTTCGAACAATCTCGGATCTTCATGGTTCCAAATTATCTCATTTCACCTGTATTTCCTTTTTGGAAGAACGTAAAACGAAGTGAAAGTGACGGAGAATGCTCTTCAGGCGATGCACAACACGGCACAACCATTAATTTCGAACAATCTCGGATTTTCATGGTTCCAAATTATCTCATTTTACCTGTATTTCCTTCTTGGAAGAACGTAAAACAAATTGGAAGTGACAGAGAATGCTCTTCAGGTGATGCACAACACGGCACAACTATTAGTTTCGAACAATCTCGGATTTTCATGGTTCCAAATTATCTTATTTTACCTGTATTTCCTTTCCGGAGAAACGTGAAACGAAGTGAAGGTAGTGGAGAATGCTAATCAGGTGATGCACAACACGGCACAACTATTAGTTTCGAACAATCTCGGATCTTCATGGTTCCAAATTATCTCATTTCACCTGTATTTCCTTTTTGCAAGAACGTAAAACGAATTGAAAGTGACGGAGAATGCTCTTCAGGTGATGCACAACACGGCACAACTATTAGTTTCGAACAATCTCGGATCTTCATGGTTCCAAATTATCTCATTTCACCTGTATTTCCTTCTTGGAAAGACGTACAACAAATTGGAAGTGACAGAGAATGCTCTCCAGGTGATGCACAACACGGCACAACTATTAGTTTCGAACAATCTCGGATTTTCATGGTTCCAAATTATCTCATTTTGGCTGTATTTCCTTTCCGGAGAAACGTGAAACGAAGTGAAAGTAGTGGAGAATGCTAATCAGGTGATGCACAACACAGCACAACCATTAATTTCGAACAATCTCGGATTTTCATGGTTCCAAATTATCTCATTTCACCTGTATTTCCTTTTTGGGAGAACGTAAAACGATGTGAAAGTGACAGAGAATGCCCTTCAGGTGATGCACAACACGGCACAACTATTAGTTTCGAACGATCTCGGATCTTCATGGTTCCAAATTATCTCATTTCACCTGTATTTCATTTTTGGAAGAACGTAAAACGATGTGAAAGTGACAGAGAATGCTCTTCAGGTAATGCACAACACGGCACAACTATTAGTTTCGAACAATCTCGGATTTTCATGGTTTCAAATTATCTCATTTTACCTGTATTTCCTTTTCGGAGAAACGTGAAACGAAGTCAAAGTAGTAGAGAATGCTAATCAAGTGATGCACAACACGGCACAACCATTAATTTCGAACAATCTCGGATTCTCATGGTTCCAAATTATCTCATTTCACCTGTATTTCCTTTTTTGAAGAACGTAAAACGAAGTGAAAGTGACGGAGAATGCTCTTCAGGTGATGCACAACACGGCACGACTATTAGTTTCGAACAATCTCGGATTTTCATGGTTCCAAATTATCTCATTTTACCTGTATTTCCTTCTTGGAAGAACGTAAAACAAATTAGAAGTGACAGAGAATGTTCTTCAGGTGATGCACAACACGGCACAACTATTAGTTTCGAACAATCTCGGATTTTCATGGTTCCAAATTATCTCATTTTACCTGTATTTCCTTTCCGGAGAAACGTGAAACGAAGTGAAAGTAGTGAAGAATGCTAATCAGGTGATGCACAACACAGCACAACCATTAATTTCGAACAATCTCGGATTTTCATGGTTCCAAATTATCTCATTTCACCTGTATTTCCTTTTTGGAGGAACGTAAAACGATGTGAAAGTGACAGAGAATGCCCTTCAGGTGATGCACAACACGGCACAACTATTAGTTTCGAACAATCTCGGATCTTCATGGTTCCAAATTATCTCATTTCACCTGTATTTCCTTTCCGGAGAAACGTGAAACGAAGTGAAAGTAGTGGAGAATGCTAATCAGGTGATGCACAACACAGCACAACCATTAATTTCGAACAATCTCGGATTTTCATGGTTCCAAATTATCTCATTACACCTGTATTCCCTTTTTGGGAGAACGTAAAACGATGTGAAAGTGACAGAGAATGCCCTTCAGGTGATGCACAACACGGCACCACTATTAGTTTCGAACAATCTCGGATTTTCATGGTTCCAAATTATCTCATTTCACCTGTATTTCCTTTTTGGGAGAACGTAAAACGATGTGAAAGTGACAGAGAATGCTCTTCAGGTAATGCACAACACGGCACAACCATTGATTTCGAACAATCTCGGATTTTCATGGTTCCAAATTATCTCATTTCACCTGTATTTCCTTTTTGGAAGAACGTAAAACGTTGTGAAAGTGACAGAGAATGCTCTTCAGGTGATGCACAACACGGCACAACTATTAATTTCGAACAATCTCGGATTTTCATGGTTCCAAATTTTCTCATTGTACCTGTATTTCCTCTTCAGAAGAACGTAAGACGAAGTAAAAGTAGTAGAGAATGCTAATCAGGTGATGCACAACACGGCACAACTATTAGTTTCGGACAATTCGATTTTCATGGTTCTAAATTATCTTATTTTGCCTGTATTTCCTTTCCGGAAAAACGTAGAACAAAGAAAAAGTAGTAGAGAATGCCAATCAGGTGATGCACAACACGGCACAACCATTAATTTCGAACAATCTCGGAATTTCATGGTTCCAAATTTTCTCATTTTACCTGTATTTCCTCTTCAGAAGAACGTAAGACGAAGTAAAAGTAGTAGAGAATGCTAAATCAGGTGATGCACAACACGGCACAACCATTAGTTTCGAACAATCTCGGATTTTCATGGTTCCAAATTATCTTATTTTACCTGTATTTCCTTCTTGGAAAAACGTATAACAAATTGGAAGTGACAGAGAATGCTCTTCAGGTGATGCACAACACGGCACAACTATTAGTTTCGAACAATCTCGGATTTTCATGGTTCCAAATTATCTCATTTTACCCGTATTTCCTTTCCGAAAAACGTGAAACAAAGTCAAAGTAGTAGAGAATGCTAATCAAGTGATGCACAACACGGCACAACTATTAATTTCGAACAATCTCGGATTCTCATGGTTCCAAATTATCTCATTTCACCTGTATTTCCTTTTTTGAAGAACGTAAGACGAAGTAAAAGTAGAAGAAAATGCTAATCAGGTGATGCACAACACGGCAAAACCATTAATTTCGAACAATCTCGGATTTTCATGGTTCCAAATTATCTCATTTCACCTGTATTTCCTTTTTGGGAGAACGTAAAACGATGTGAAAGTGACAGAGAATGCCCTTCAGGTGATGCACAACACGGCACAACTATTAGTTTCGAACAATCTCGGATTTTCATGGTTCCAAATTTTCTCACTTTACCTGTATTTCCTCTTCGGAAGAACGTAAGACGAAGTAAAAGTAGTAGAGAATGCTAATCAGGTGATGCACAACACGGCACAACCATTAATTTCGAACAATCTCGGCTTTTCATGGTTCCAAATTATCTCATTTCACCTGTATTTCCTCTTCAGAAGAACGTAAGACGATGTGAAAGTGACAGATAATGCTCTCCAGGTAATGCACAACACGGCACAACTATTAGTTTCGAACAATCTCGGATTTTCATGGTTCCAAATTATCTCATCTTACCTGTATTTCCGTTCCGGAGAAACGTGAAACGAAGTGAAAGTAGTGGAGAATGCTAATCAGGTGATGCACAACACAGCACAACCATTAATTTCGAACAATCTCGGATTTTCATGGTTCCAAATTATCTCATTTCACCTGTATTTCCTTTTTGGAAGAACGTAAAACGATGTGAAAGTGACAGAGAATGCCCTTCAGGTGATGCACAACACGGCACAACTATTAGTTTCGAACAATCTCGGATCTTCATGGTTCCAAATTATCTCATTTCACCTGTATTTCCTTTTTGGAAGAACGTAAAACGAAGTGAAAGTGACGGAGAATGCTCTTCAGGTGATGCACAACACGGCACAACCATTAATTTCGAACAATCTCGGATTTTCATAGTTACAAATTATCTCATTTTACCTGTATTTCCTTCTTGGAAAAACGTACAACAAATGGGAAGTGACAGAGAATGCTCTTCAGGTGATGCACAACACGGCACAACTATTAGTTTCGAACAATCTCGGATTTTCATGGTTCCAAATTGTCTCATTTTACCTGTGTTTCCTTTCCGGAAAAATGTGAAACGAAGTCAAAGTAGTAAAGAATGCTAATCAGGTGATGCACAACACGGCACAACCATTAATTTCAAACAATCTCGGATTTTCATGGTTCCAAATTTTCTCATTTTACCTGTATTTCCTCTTCAGAAGAACGTAAGACGAAGTAAAAGTAGTAGAGAATGCTAATCAGGTGATGCACAACACGGCACAACTATTAGTTTCGAACAATTCGATTTTCATGGTTCTAAATTATCTTATTTTGCCTGTATTTCCTTTCCGGAAAAACGTAGAACAAAGAAAAAGTAGTAGAGAATGCCAATCAGGTGATGCACAACACGGCACAACCATTAATTTCGAACAATCTCGGAATTTCATGGTTCCAAATTTTCTCATTTTACCTGTATTTCCTCTTCAGAAGAACGTAAGACGAAGTAAAAGTAGTAGAGAATGCTAAATCAGGTGATGCACAACACGGCACAACCATTAGTTTCGAACAATCTCGGATTTTCATGGTTCCAAATTATCTTATTTTACCTGTATTTCCTTCTTGGAAAAACGTATAACAAATTGGAAGTGACAGAGAATGCTCTTCAGGTGATGCACAACACGGCACAACTATTAGTTTCGAACAATCTCGGATTTTCATGGTTCCAAATTATCTCATTTTACCCGTATTTCCTTTCCGAAAAACGTGAAACAAATTCAAAGTAGTAGAGAATGCTAATCAGGTGATGCACAACACGGCACAACCATTAATTTCGAACAATCTCGGATTTCCATGGTTCCAAATTATCTCATTTCACCTGTATTTCCTTTTTGGAAGAACGTGAAACGATGTGAAAGTGACAGAGAATGCTTTTCGGGTGATGCACAACACGGCAACACCATTAATTTCGAACAATCTCGGATTTTCATGGTTCCAAATTATCTCATTTCACCTGTATTTCCTTTTTGGAAGAACGTAAAACGATGTGAAAGTGACAGAGAATGCTCTTCAGGTGATGCACAACACGGCACAACTATTAGTTTCGAACAATCTCGGATTTTCATGGTTCCAAATTATCTCATTTTACCTGTATTTCCTTCTTGGAAAAACGTAAAACAAATTGGAAGTGACAGAGAATGCTCTTTAGGTGATGCACAACACGGCACAACTATTAGTTTCGAACAATCTCGGATCTTCATGGTTCCAAATTATCTCATTTCACCTGTATTTCCTTTCCGGAGAAACGTGAAACGAAGTGAAAGTAGTGGAGAATGCTAATCAGGTGATGCACAACACAGCACAACCATTAATTTCGAACAATCTCGGATTTTCATGGTTCCAAATTATCTCATTACACCTGTATTTCCTTTTTGGGAGAACGTAAAACGATGTAAAAGTGACAGAGAATGCCCTTCAGGTGATGCACAACACGGCACCACTATTAGTTTCGAACAATCTCGGATTTTCATGGTTCCAAATTATCTCATTTCACCTGTATTTCCTTTTTGGGAGAACGTAAAACGATGTGAAAGTGACAGAGAATGCTCTTCAGGTAATGCACAACACGGCACAACCATTGATTTCGAACAATCTCGGATTTTCATGGTTCCAAATTATCTCATTTCACCTGTATTTCCTTTTTGGAAGAACGTAAAACGTTGTGAAAGTGACAGAGAATGCTCTTCAGGTGATGCACAACACGGCACAACTATTAATTTCGAACAATCTCGGATTTTCATGGTTCCAAATTTTCTCATTGTACCTGTATTTCCTCTTCAGAAGAACGTAAGACGAAGTAAAAGTAGTAGAGAATGCTAATCAGGTGATGCACAACACGGCACAACTATTAGTTTCGAACAATTCGATTTTCATGGTTCTAAATTATCTTATTTTGCCTGTATTTCCTTTCCGGAAAAACGTAGAACAAAGAAAAAGTAGTAGAGAATGCCAATCAGGTGATGCACAACACGGCACAACCATTAATTTCGAACAATCTCGGAATTTCATGGTTCCAAATTTTCTCATTTTACCTGTATTTCCTCTTCAGAAGAACGTAAGACGAAGTAAAAGTAGTAGAGAATGCTAAATCAGGTGATGCACAACACGGCACAACCATTAGTTTCGAACAATCTCGGATTTTCATGGTTCCAAATTATCTTATTTTACCTGTATTTCCTTCTTGGAAAAACGTATAACAAATTGGAAGTGACAGAGAATGCTCTTCAGGTGATGCACAACACGGCACAACTATTAGTTTCGAACAATCTCGGATTTTCATGGTTCCAAATTATCTCATTTTACCCGTATTTCCTTTCCGAAAAACGTGAAACGAATTCAAAGTAGTAGAGAATGCTAATCAGGTGATGCACAACACGGCACAACCATTAATTTCGAACAATCTCGGATTTCCATGGTTCCAAATTATCTCATTTCACCTGTATTTCCTTTTTGGAAGAACGTAAAACGATGTGAAAGTGACAGAGAATGCTTTTCGGGTGATGCACAACACGGCAACACCATTAATTTCGAACAATCTCGGATTTTCATGGTTCCAAATTATCTCATTTCACCTGTATTTCCTTTTTGGAAGAACGTAAAACGATGTGAAAGTGACAGAGAATGCTCTTCAGGTGATGCACAACACGGCACAACTATTAGTTTCGAACAATCTCGGATTTTCATGGTTCCAAATTATCTCATTTTACCTGTATTTCCTTCTTGGAAAAACGTAAAACAAATTGGAAGTGACAGAGAATGCTCTTTAGGTGATGCACAACACGGCACAACTATTAGTTTCGAACAATCTCGGATTTTCATGGTTCCAAATTATCTCATTTTACCTGTATTTCCTTTCCGGAGAAACGTGAAACGAAGTAAAAGTAGTAGAGAATGCTAATCAGGTGATGCACAACACGGCACAACCATTAATTTCGAACAATCTGGGATTTTCATGGTTGCAAATTATCTCATTTCACCTGTATTTCCTCTTCAGAAAAACGTAAGACGATGTGAAAGTGACAGAGAATGCTCTTCAGGTAATGCACAACACGGCACAACTATTAGTTTCGAACAATCTCGGATTTTCATGGTTCCAAATTATCTCATTTTATCTGTGTTTCCTTTCCGGAGAAACGTGGAACGAAGTGAAAGTAGTAGAGAATGCTAATCAGGTGATGCACAACACGGCACAACCATTAATTTCGAACAATCTCGGATGTTCATGGTTCCGAATTATCTCATTTCACCTGTATTTCCTTTTTGGAAGAACGTAAAACGATGTGAAAGTGACAAAGAATGCTCTTCAGGTGATGCACAACACGGCACAACCATTAATTTCGAACAATCTCGGATTTTCATGGTTCCAAATTTTCTCATTTTACCTGTATTTCCTCTTCAGAAGAACGTAAGACGGAGTAAAAGTAGTAGAGAATGCTAATCAGGTGATGCACAACACGGCACAACCATCAGTTTCGAACAATCTCGGATCTTCATGGTTCCAAATTTTCTCATTTTACCTGTATTTTCTCTTCGGAAGAACGTAAGACGAAGTAAAAGTAGTAGAGAATGCTAATCAGGTGATGCACAACACGGCACAACCATTAGTTTCGAACAATCTCGGATTTTCATGGTTCCAAATTATCTCATTTCACCTGTATTTCCTTTTTGGAAGAACGTAAAACGATGTGAAAGTGACAGAGAATGCTCTTCAGGTGATGCACAACACGGCACAACCATTAGTTTCGAACAATCTCGGATTTTCATGGTTCCAAATTATCTCATTTTACCTGTATTTCCTTCTTGGAAAAACGTAAAACAAATTAGAAGTGACAGAGAATGCTAATCAGGTGATGCACAACACGGCACAACCATTAATTTCGAACAATCTCGGATTTTCATGGTTCCAAATTATCTCATTTCACCTGTATTTCCTCTTCAGAAGAACGTTAGACAAAGAAAAAGTAGTAGAGAATGCTAATCAGGTGATGCACAACACGGCACAACTATTAGTTTCGAACAATCTCGGATCTTCATGGTTCCAAGTTATCCCATTTCACCTGTATTTCCTTCTTTGAAGAACGTAAAACGTTGTGAAAGTGACAGAGAATGCTCTTCAGGTGATGCACAACACGGCACAACCATTAATTTCGAACAATCTCGGAATTTCATGGTTCCAAATTTTCTCATTTTACCTGTATTTCCTCTTCAGAAGAACGTAAGACGAAGTAAAAGTAGTAGAGAATGCTAAATCAGGTGATGCACAACACGGCACAACCATTAGTTTCGAACAATCTCGGATTTTCATGGTTCCAAATTATCTTATTTTACCTGTATTTCCTTCTTGGAAAAACGTATAACAAATTGGAAGTGACAGAGAATGCTCTTCAGGTGATGCACAACACGGCACAACTATTAGTTTCGAACAATCTCGGATTTTCATGGTTCCAAATTATCTCATTTTACCCGTATTTCCTTTCCGAAAAACGTGAAACGAAGTCAAAGTAGTAGAGAATGCTAATCAGGTGATGCACAACACGGCACAACCATTAATTTCGAACAATCTCGGAATTCCATGGTTCCAAATTATCTCATTTCACCTGTATTTCCTTTTTGGAAGAACGTAAAACGATGTGAAAGTGACAGAGAATGCTTTTCGGGTGATGCACAACACGGCAACACCATTAATTTCGAACAATCTCGGATTTTCATGGTTCCAAATTATCTCATTTCACCTGTATTTCCTTTTTGGAAGAACGTAAAACGATGTGAAAGTGACAGAGAATGCTCTTCAGGTGATGCACAACACGGCTTAACTATTAGTTTCGAACAGTCCCGGATTTTCATGGTTCCAAATTATCTCATTTTACCTGTATTTCCTTCTTGGAAGAACGTAAAACAAATTGGAAGTGACAGAGAATGCTCTTTAGGTGATGCACAACACGGCACAACTATTAGTTTCGAACAATCTCGGATTTTCATGGTTCCAAATTATCTCATTTTACCTGTATTTCCTTTCCGGAGAAACGTGAAACGAAGTAAAAGTAGTAGAGAATGCTAATCAGGTGATGCACAACACGGCACAACCATTAATTTCGAACAATCTGGGATTTTCATGGTTCCAAATTATCTCATTTCACCTGTATTTCCTCTTCAGAAGAACGTAAGACGATGTGAAAGTGACAGAGAATGCTCTTCAGGTAATGCACAACACGGCACAACTATTAGTTTCGAACAATCTCGGATTTTCATGGTTCCAAATTATCTGATTTTATCTGTGTTTCCTTTCCGGAGAAACGTGGAACGAAGTGAAAGTAGTAGAGAATGCTAATCAGGTGATGCACAACACGGCACAACCATTAATTTCGAACAATCTCGGATGTTCATGGTTCCAAATTATCTCATTTCACCTGTATTTCCTTTTTGGAAGAACGTAAAACGATGTGAAAGTGACAGAGAATGCTCTTCAGGTGATGCACAACACGGCACAACCATTAATTTCGAACAATCTCGGATTTTCATGGTTCCAAATTTTCTCATTTTACCTGTATTTCCTCTTCAGAAGAACGTAAGACGGAGTAAAAGTAGTAGAGAATGCTAATCAGGTGATGCACAACACGGCACAACCATCAGTTTCGAACAATCTCGGATCTTCATGGTTCCAAATTTTCTCATTTTACCTGTATTTTCTCTTCGGAAGAACGTAAGACGAAGTAAAAGTAGTAGAGAATGCTAATCAGGTGATGCACAACACGGCACAACCATTAGTTTCGAACAATCTCGGATTTTCATGGTTCCAAATTATCTTATTTTACCTGTATTTCCTTTTTGGAAAAACGTATAACAAATTGGAAGTGACAGAGAATGCTCTTCAGGTGATGCACAACACGGCACAACTATTAGTTTCGAACAATCTCGGATTTTCATGGTTCCAAATTATCTCATTTTACCCGTATTTCCTTTCCGAAAAACGTGAAACGAAGTCAAAGTAGTAGAGAATGCTAATCAGGTGATGCACAACACGGCACAACCATTAATTTCGAACAATCTCGGATTTCCATGGTTCCAAATTATCTCATTTCACCTGTATTTCCTTTTTGGAAGAACGTAAAACGATGTGAAAGTGACAGAGAATGCTCTTCAGGTGATGCACAACACGGCACAACCATTAGTTTCGAACAATCTCGGATTTTCATGGTTCCAAATTATCTCATTTTACCTGTATTTCCTTCTTGGAAAAACGTAAAACAAATTGGAAGTGACAGAGAATGCTAATCAGGTGATGCACAACACGGCACAACCATTAATTTCGAACAATCTCGGATTTTCATGGTTCCAAATTATCTCATTTCACCTGTATTTCCTCTTCAGAAGAACGTTAGACAAAGAAAAAGTAGTAGAGAATGCTAATCAGGTGATGCACAACACGGCACAACTATTAGTTTCGAACAATCTCGGATCTTCATGGTTCCAAGTTATCCCATTTCACCTGTATTTCCTTCTTTGAAGAACGTAAAACGAAGTGAAAGTGACGGAGAATGCTCTTCAGGTGATGCACAACACGGCCCAACTATTAATTTCGAACAATCTCGGATTTTCATGGTTCCAAATTATCTTATTTTGCCTGTATTTCCTTCCCGGAAAAACGTAGAACGGAGTGAGAGTAGTAGAGAATGCTCTTCAGGTGATGCACAACACGGCACAACTATTAGTCTCGAACAATCTCGGATTTTCATGGTTCCAAATTATCTCATTTTACCTGTGTTTCCTTTCCGGAGAAACGTGGAACGAAGTGAAAGTAGTAGAGAATGCTAATCAGGTGATGCACAACACGGCACAACCATTAATTTCGAACAATCTCGGATGTTCATGGTTCCAAATTATCTCTCTTCACCTGTATTTCCTTTTTGGAAGAACGTAAAACGATGTGAAAGTGACAGAGAATGCTCTTCAGGTGATGCACAACACGGCACAACCATGAATTTCGAACAATCTCGGATTTTCATGGTTCCAAATTTTCTCATTTTACCTGTATTTCCTCTTCAGAAGAACGTAAGACGATGTGAAAGTGACAGAGAATGCTCTTCAGGTAATGCACAACACGGCACAACTATTAGTTTCGAACAATCTCGGATTTTCATGGTTCCAAATTATCTCATTTTATCTGTGTTTCCTTTCCGGAGAAACGTGGAACGAAGTGAAAGTAGTAGAGAATGCTAATCAGGTGATGCACAACACGGCACAACCATTAATTTCGAACAATCTCGGATGTTCATGGTTCCAAATTATCTCATTTCACCTGTATTTCCTTTTTGGAAGAACGTAAAACGATGTGAAAGTGACAGAGAATGCTCTTCAGGTGATGCACAACACGGCACAACCATTAATTTCGAACAATCTCGGATTTTCATGGTTCCAAATTTTCTCATTTTACCTGTATTTCCTCTTCAGAAGAACGTAAGACGGAGTAAAAGTAGTAGAGAATGCTAATCAGGTGATGCACAACACGGCACAACCATCAGTTTCGAACAATCTCGGATCTTCATGGTTCCAAATTTTCTCATTTTACCTGTATTTTCTCTTCGGAAGAACGTAAGACGAAGTAAAAGTAGTAGAGAATGCTAATCAGGTGATGCACAACACGGCACAACCATTAGTTTCGAACAATCTCGGATTTTCATGGTTCCAAATTATCTTATTTTACCTGTATTTCCTTTTTGGAAAAACGTATAACAAATTGGAAGTGACAGAGAATGCTCTTCAGGTGATGCACAACACGGCACAACTATTAGTTTCGAACAATCTCGGATTTTCATGGTTCCAAATTATCTCATTTTACCCGTATTTCCTTTCCGAAAAACGTGAAACGAAGTCAAAGTAGTAGAGAATGCTAATCAGGTGATGCACAACACGGCACAACCATTAATTTCGAACAATCTCGGATTTCCATGGTTCCAAATTATCTCATTTCACCTGTATTTCCTTTTTGGAAGAACGTAAAACGATGTGAAAGTGACAGAGAATGCTCTTCAGGTGATGCACAACACGGCACAACCATTAGTTTCGAACAATCTCGGATTTTCATGGTTCCAAATTATCTCATTTTACCTGTATTTCCTTCTTGGAAGCACGTAAAACAAATTTGAAGTGACAGAGAATGCTAATCAGGTGATGCACAACACGGCACAACCATTAATTTCGAACAATCTCGGATTTTCATGGTTCCAAATTATCTCATTTCACCTGTATTTCCTCTTCAGAAGAACGTTAGACAAAGAAAAAGTAGTAGAGAATGCTAATCAGGTGATGCACAACACGGCACAACTATTAGTTTCGAACAATCTCGGATCTTCATGGTTCCAAGTTATCCCATTTCACCTGTATTTCCTTCTTTGAAGAACGTAAAACGAAGTGAAAGTGACGGAGAATGCTCTTCAGGTGATGCACAACACGGCCCAACTATTAATTTCGAACAATCTCGGATTTTCATGGTTCCAAATTATCTTATTTTGCCTGTATTTCCTTCCCGGAAAAACGTAGAACGGAGTGAGAGTAGTAGAGAATGCTCTTCAGGTGATGCACAACACGGCACAACTATTAGTCTCGAACAATCTCGGATTTTCATGGTTCCAAATTATCTCATTTTACCTGTGTTTCCTTTCCGGAGAAACGTGGAACGAAGTGAAAGTAGTAGAGAATGCTAATCAGGTGATGCACAACACGGCACAACCATTAATTTCGAACAATCTCGGATGTTCATGGTTCCAAATTATCTCTCTTCACCTGTATTTCCTTTTTGGAAGAACGTAAAACGATGTGAAAGTGACAGAGAATGCTCTTCAGGTGATGCACAACACGGCACAACCATGAATTTCGAACAATCTCGGATTTTCATGGTTCCAAATTTTCTCATTTTACCTGTATTTCCTCTTCAGAAGAACGTAAGACGGAGTAAAAGTAGTAGAGAATGCTAACCAGGTGATGCACAACACGGCACAACCATTAGTTTCGAACAATCTCGGATCTTCATGGTTCCAAATTTTCTCATTGACCTGTATTTCCTTTCCGGAAGAACGTAAGACGGAGTAAAAGTAGTAGAGAATGCTAATCAGGTGATGCACAACACGGCACAACCATTAGTTTCGAACAATCTCGGATTTTCATGGTTCCAAATTATCTCATTTCACCTGTATTTCCTTTTTGGAAGAACGTAAAACAAATTGGAAGTGACAGAGAATGCTAATCAGGTGATGCACAACACGGCACAACCATTAATTTCGAACAATCTCGGATTTTCATGGTTCCAAATTATCTCATTTCACCTGTATTTCCTCTTCAGAAGAACGTTAGACACAGAAAAAGTAGTAGAGAATGCTAATCAGGTGATGCACAACACGGCACAACCATTAGTTTCGAACAATCTCGGATCTTCATGGTTCCAAATTATCTCATTTCACCAGTATTTCCTTTTTAGAAGAACGTAAAACGAAATGAAAGTGACGGAGAATGCTAATCAGGTGATGCACAACACGGCACAACCATTAATTTCGAACAATCTCGGATTTTCATGGTTCCAAATTATCTCATGTCACCTGTATTTCCTTTTTGGAAGAACGTAAAACGATGTGAAAGTGACAGAGAATGCTCTTCAGGTGATGCACAACACGGCACAACTATTAGTCTCGAACAATCTCGGATTTTCATGGTTCCAAATTATCTCATTTTACCTGTGTTTCCTTTCCGGAGAAACGTGGAACGAAGTGAAAGTAGTAGAGAATGCTAATCAGGTGATGCACAACACGGCACAACCATTAATTTCGAACAATCTCGGATTTTCATGGTTCCAAATTATCTCATTTCACCTGTATTTCCTCTTCAGAAGAACGTTAGACAAAGAAAAAGTAGTAGAGAATGCTAATCAGGTGATGCACAACACGGCACAACCATTAGTTTCGAACAATCTCGGATCTTCATGGTTCCAAATTATCTCATTTCACCTGTATTTCCTTTTTGGAAGAACGTAAAACGAAGTGAAAGTGACGGAGAATGCTCTTCAGGTGATGCACAACACGGCACAACCATTAATTTCGAACAATCTCGGATTTTCTTGGTTCCAAATTTTCTCATTTTACCTGTATTTCCTCTTCAGAAGAACGTAAGACGAAGTAAAAGTAGTAGAGAATGCTAATCAGGTGATGCACAACACGGCACAACCATTAGTTTCGAACAATCTCGGATTTTCATGGTTCCAAATTATCTCATTTCACCTGTATTTTCTTTTTGGAAGAACGTAAAACGATGTGAAAGTGACAGAGAATGCTCTTCAGGTGATGCACAACACGGCACAACTATTAGTTTCGAACAATCTCGGATCTTCATGGTTCCAAATTATCTCATTTTACCTGTGTTTCCTTTCCGGAGAAACGTGGAACGAAGTGAGAGTAGTAGAGAATGCTAATCAGGTGATGCACAACACGGCACAACCATTAATTTCGAACAATCTCGGATGTTCATGGTTCCAAATTATCTCATTTCACCTGTATTTCCTTTTTGGAAAAACGTAAAACGATGTGAAAGTGACAGAGAATGCTCTTCAGGTGATGCACAACACGGCACAACCATTAATTTCGAACAATCTCGGATTTTCATGGTTCCAAATTTTCTCATTTTACCTGTATTTCCTTTTCAGAAGAACGTAAGACGAAGTAAAAGTAGTAGAAAATGCTAATCAGGTGATGCACAACACGGCACAACCATTAGTTTCGAACAATCTCGGATCTTCATGGTTCCAAATTATCTTATTTTGCCTGTATTTCCTTTCCGGAAAAACGTAGAACGAAAGAAAAGTAGTAGAGAATGCCAGACAGGTGATGCACAACACGGCACAACCATTAGTTTCGAACAATCTCGGATTTTCATGGTTCTAAATTATCTTATTTTGCCTGTATTTCCTTCTTGGAAAAACGTAAAACAAATTGTAAGTGACAGAGAATGCTCTTCAGGTAATGCACAACACGGCACAACTATTTGTTTCGAACAATCTCGGATTCTCATGGTCCCAAATTATCTCATTTTACCTGTATTTCCTTCTTGGAAAGACGTACAACAAATTGGAAGTGACAGAGAATGCTTTTCAGGTGATGCACAACACGGCACAACTATTAGTTTCGAACAATCTCGGATTTTCATGGTTCCAAATTATCTCATTTCACCTGTATTTCCTTTTTCGAAGAACGTAAAACGATGTGAAAGTGACAGAGAATGCTCTTCAGGTGATGCACAACACGGCACAACTATTAGTTTCGAACAATCTCGGATTTTCATGGTTCCAAATTATCTCATCTTACCTGTATTTCCTTTCCGGAGAAACGTGAAACGAAGTGAAAGTAGTGGAGAATGCTAATCAGGTGATGCACAACACAGCACAACCATTAATTTCGAACAATCTCGGATTTTCATGGTTCCAAATTATCTCATTTCACCTGTATTTCCTTTTTGGAAGAACGTAAAACGATGTGAAAGTGACAGAGAATGCCCTTCAGGTGATGCACAACACGGCACAACTATTAGTTTCGAACAATCTCGGATCTTCATGGTTCCAAATTATCTCATTTCACCTGTATTTCCTTTTTGGAAGAACGTAAAACGAAGTGAAAGTGACGGAGAATGCTCTTCAGGTGATGCACAACACGGCACAACCATTAATTTCGAACAATCTCGGATTTTCATAGTTACAAATTATCTCATTTTACCTGTATTTCCTTCTTGGAAAAACGTACAACAAATGGGAAGTGACAGAGAATGCTCTTCAGGTGATGCACAACACGGCACAACTATTAGTTTCGAACAATCTCGGATTTTCATGGTTCCAAATTGTCTCATTTTACCTGTGTTTCCTTTCCGGAAAAATGTGAAACGAAGTCAAAGTAGTAAAGAATGCTAATCAGGTGATGCACAACACGGCACAACCATTAATTTCAAACAATCTCGGATTTTCATGGTTCCAAATTTTCTCATTTCACCTGTATTTCCTTTTTGGAAGAACGTAAAACGAAGTGAAAGTGACAGAGAATGCTTTTCAGGTGATGCACAACACGGCAAAACCATTAATTTCGAACAATCTCGGATTTTCATGATTCCAAATTTTCTCATTTTACCTGTGTTTCCTTTCCGGAGAAACGTGGAACGAAGTGAGAGTAGTAGAGAATGCTAATCAGGTGATGCACAACACGGCACAACCATTAATTTCGGACAATCTCGGATTCTCATGGTTCCAAATTATCTCATTTCACCTGTATTTCCTTTTTTGAAGAACGTAAAACGAAGTGAAAGTGACGGAGAATGCTCTTCAGGTGATGCACAACACGGCACGACTATTAGTTTCGAACAATCTCGGATTTTCATGGTTCCAAATTATCTCATTTCACCTGTATTTCCTCTTCAGAAGAACGTAAGACGATGTGAAAGTGACAGATAATGCTCTCCAGGTAATGCACAACACGGCACAACTATTAGTTTCGAACAATCTCGGATTTTCATGGTTTCAAATTATCTCATTTTACCTGTATTTCCTTTCCGGAGAAACGTGAAACGAAGTGAAAGTAGTAGAGAATGCTAATCAGGTGATGCACAACACGGCACAACCATTAATTTCGAACAATCTCGGCTTTTCATGGTTCCAAATTATCTCATTTCACCTGTATTTCCTCTTCAGAAGAACGTAAGACGATGTGAAAGTGACAGATAATGCTCTCCAGGTAATGCACAACACGGCACAACCATTAGTTTCGAACAATCTCGGATTTTCATGGTTCCAAATTATCTCATCTTACCTGTATTTCCTTTCCGGAGAAACGTGAAACGAAGTTAAAGTAGTGGAGAATGCTAATCAGGTGATGCACAACACAGCACAACCATTAATTTCGAACAATCTCGGATTTTCATGGTTTCAAATTATCTCATTTCACCTGTATTTCCTTTTTGGAAGAACGTAAAACGATGTGAAAGTGACAGAGAATGCCCTTCAGGTGATGCACAACACGGCACAACTATTAGTTTCGAACAATCTCGGATCTTCATGGTTCCAAATTATCTCATTTCACCTGTATTTCCTTTTTGGAAGAACGTAAAACGAAGTGAAAGTGACGGAGAATGCTCTTCAGGTGATGCACAACACGGCACAACCATTAATTTCGAACAATCTCGGATTTTCATAGTTACAAATTATCTCATTTTACCTGTATTTCCTTCTTGGAAATACGTACAACAAATGGGAAGTGACAGAGAATGCTCTTCAGGTGATGCACAACACGGCACAACTATTAGTTTCGAACAATCTCGGATTTTCATGGTTCCAAATTGTCTCATTTTACCTGTGTTTCCTTTCCGGAAAAATGTGAAATGAAGTCAAAGTAGTAAAGAATGCTAATCAGGTGATGCACAACACGGCACAACCATTAATTTCAAACAATCTCGGATTTTCATGGTTCCAAATTTTCTCATTTCACCTGTGTTTCCTTTCCGGAAAAATGTGAAACGAAGTCAAAGTAGTAAAGAATGCTAATCAGGTGATGCACAACACGGCACAACCATTAATTTCGGACAATCTCGGATTCTCATGGTTCCAAATTATCTCATTTCACCTGTATTTCCTTTTTTGAAGAACGTAAAACGAAGTGAAAGTGACGGAGAATGCTCTTCAGGTGATGCACAACACGGCACGACTATTAGTTTCGAACAATCTCGGATTTTCATGGTTCCGAATTATCTCATTTTACCTGTATTTCCTTCTTGGAAGAACGTAAAACGAAGTGAAAGTGACGGAGAATGCTCTTCAGGTGATGCACAACACGGCACGACTATTAGTTTCGAACAATCTCGGATTTTCATGGTTCCGAATTATCTCATTTTACCTGTATTTCCTTCTTGGAAGAACGTAAAACAAATTGTAAGTGACAGAGAATGCTCTTCAGGTGATGCACAACACGGCACAACTATCAGTTTCGAACAATCTCGGATTTTCATGGTTCCAAATTGTCTCATTTTACCTGTGTTTCCTTTCCGGAAAAATGTGAAACGAAGTCAAAGTAGTAAAGGATGCTAATCAGGTGATGCACAACACGGCACAACCATTAATTTCAAACAATCTCGGATTTTCATGGTTCCAAATTTTCTCATTTCACCTGTATTTCCTTTTTGGAAGAACGTAAAACGAAGTGAAAGTGACGGAGAATGCTCTTCAGGTGATGCACAACACGGCACGACTATTAGTTTCGAACAATTTCGGATTTTCATGGTTCCGAATTATCTCATTTTACCTGTATTTCCTTTCCGGAAAAACGTAGAACGAAAGAAAAGTAGTAGAGAATGCCAATCAGGTGATGCACAACACGGCACAACCATTAGTTTCGAACAATCTCGGATTTTCATGGTTCTAAATTATCTTATTTTGCCTGTATTTCCTTCTTGGAAAAACGTAAAACAAATTGTAAGTGACAGAGAATGCTCTTCAGGTAATGCACAACACGGCACAACTATTTGTTTCGAACAATCTCGGATTCTCATGGTTCCAAATTATCTCATTTTACCTGTATTTCCTTCTTGGAAAGACGTACAACAAATTGGAAGTGACAGAGAATGCTTTTCAGGTGATGCACAACACGGCACAACTATTAGTTTCGAACAATCTCGGATTTTCATGGTTCCAAATTATCTCATTTCACCTGTATTTCCTTTTTCGAAGAACGTAAAACGATGTGAAAGTGACAGAGAATGCTCTTCAGGTGATGCACAACACGGCACAACTATTAGTTTCGAACAATCTCGGATTTTCATGGTTCCAAATTATCTCATCTTACCTGTATTTCCTTTCCGGAGAAACGTGAAACGAAGTGAAAGTAGTGGAGAATGCTAATCAGGTGATGCACAACACAGCACAACCATTAATTTCGAACAATCTCGGATTTTCATGGTTCCAAATTATCTCATTTCACCTGTATTTCCTTTTTGGAAGAACGTAAAACGATGTGAAAGTGACAGAGAATGCCCTTCAGGTGATGCACAACACGGCACAACTATTAGTTTCGAACAATCTCGGATCTTCATGGTTCCAAATTATCTCATTTCACCTGTATTTCCTTTTTGGAAGAACGTCAAACGAAGTGAAAGTGACGGAGAATGCTCTTCAGGTGATGCACAACACGGCACAACCATTAATTTCGAACAATCTCGGATTTTCATAGTTACAAATTATCTCATTTTACCTGTATTTCCTTCTTGGAAAAACGTACAACAAATGGGAAGTGACAGAGAATGCTCTTCAGGTGATGCACAACACGGCACAACTATTAGTTTCGAACAATCTCGGATTTTCATGGTTCCAAATTGTCTCATTTTACCTGTGTTTCCTTTCCGGAAAAATGTGAAACGAAGTCAAAGTAGTAAAGAATGCTAATCAGGTGATGCACAACACGGCACAACCATTAATTTCAAACAATCTCGGAGTTTCATGGTTCCAAATTTTCTCATTTCACCTGTATTTCCTTTTTGGAAGAACGTAAAACGAAGTGAAAGTGACAGAGAATGCTTTTCAGGTGATGCACAACACGGCAAAACCATTAATTTCGAACAATCTCGGATTTTCATGATTCCAAATTTTCTCATTTTACCTGTATTTCCTCTTCGGAAGAACGTAAGACGAAGTAAAAGTAGTAGAGAATGCTAATCAGGTGATGCACAACACGGCACAACCATTAATTTCGGACAATCTCGGATTCTCATGGTTCCAAATTATCTCATTTCACCTGTATTTCCTTTTTTGAAGAACGTAAAACGAAGTGAAAGTGACGGAGAATGCTCTTCAGGTGATGCACAACACGGCACGACTATTAGTTTCGAACAATCTCGGATTTTCATGGTTCCGAATTATCTCATTTTACCTGTATTTCCTCTTCAGAAGAACGTAAGACGATGTGAAAGTGACAGATAATGCTCTCCAGGTAATGCACAACACGGCACAACTATTAGTTTCGAACAATCTCGGATTTTCATGGTTTCAAATTATCTCATTTTACCTGTATTTCCTTTCCGGAGAAACGTGAAACGAAGTGAAAGTAGTAGAGAATGCTAATCAGGTGATGCACAACACGGCACAACCATTAATTTCGAACAATCTCGGCTTTTCATGGTTCCAAATTATCTCATTTCACCTGTATTTCCTCTTCAGAAGAACGTAAGACGATGTGAAAGTGACAGATAATGCTCTCCAGGTAATGCACAACACGGCACAACTATTAGTTTCGAACAATCTCGGATTTTCATGGTTCCAAATTATCTCATCTTACCTGTATTTCCTTTCCGGAGAAACGTGAAACGAAGTTAAAGTAGTGGAGAATGCTAATCAGGTGATGCACAACACAGCACAACCATTAATTTCGAACAATCTCGGATTTTCATGGTTCCAAATTATCTCATTTCACCTGTATTTCCTTTTTGGAAGAACGTAAAACGATGTGAAAGTGACAGAGAATGCCCTTCAGGTGATGCACAACACGGCACAACTATTAGTTTCGAACAATCTCGGATCTTCATGGTTCCAAATTATCTCATTTCACCTGTATTTCCTTTTTGGAAGAACGTAAAACGAAGTGAAAGTGACGGAGAATGCTCTTCAGGTGATGCACAACACGGCACAACCATTAATTTCGAACAATCTCGGATTTTCATAGTTACAAATTATCTCATTTTACCTGTATTTCCTTCTTGGAAAAACGTACAACAAATGGGAAGTGACAGAGAATGCTCTTCAGGTGATGCACAACACGGCACAACTATTAGTTTCGAACAATCTCGGATTTTCATGGTTCCAAATTGTCTCATTTTACCTGTGTTTCCTTTCCGGAAAAATGTGAAACGAAGTCAAAGTAGTAAAGAATGCTAATCAGGTGATGCACAACACGGCACAACCATTAATTTCAAACAATCTCGGATTTTCATGGTTCCAAATTTTCTCATTTCACCTGTATTTCCTTTTTGGAAGAACGTAAAACAAAGTGAAAGTGACGGAGAATGCTCTTCAGGTGATGCACAACACGGCACGACTATTAGTTTCGAACAATCTCGGATTTTCATGGTTCCGAATTATCTCATTTTACCTGTATTTCCTTCTTGGAAGAACGTAAAACGAAGTGAAAGTGACGGAGAATGCTCTCCAGGTGATGCACAACACGGCACGACTATTAGTTTCGAACAATCTCGGATTTTCATGGTTCCGAATTATCTCATTTTACCTGTATTTCCTTCTTGGAAGAACGTAAAACAAATTGTAAGTGACAGAGAATGCTCTTCAGGTGATGCACAACACGGCACAACTATTAGTTTCGAACAATCTCGGATTTTCATGGTTCCAAATTATCTCATTTTACCTGTGTTTCCTTTCCGGAGAAACGTGAAACGAAGTCAAAGTAGTAGAAAATGCTAATCAGGTGATGCACAACACGGCACAACCATTAATTTCGAACAATCTCGGATTCTCATGGTTCCAAATTATCTTATTTCACCTGTATTTCCTTCTTGGAAGAACGTAAAACAAATTGGAAGTGACAGAGAATGCTCTTCAGGTAATGCACAACACGGCACAACTATTAGTTTCGAACAATCTCGGATTTTCATGGTTCCAAATTATCTCATTTTACCTGTATTTCCTTTCCGGAGAAACGTGAAACGAAGTGAAAGTAGTGGAGAATGCTAATCAGGTGATGCACAACACAGCACAACCATTAATTTCGAACAATCTCGGATTTTCATGGTTCCAAATTATCTCATTTCACCTGTATTTCCTTTTTGGAAGAACGTAAAACGATGTGAAAGTGACAGAGAATGCCCTTCAGGTGATGCACAACACGGCACAACTATTAGTTTCGAACAATCTCGGATCTTCATGGTTCCAAATTATCTCATTTCACCTGTATTTCCTTTTTGGAAGAACGTAAAACGAAGTGAAAGTGACGGAGAATGCTCTTCAGGTGATGCACAACACGGCACAACCATTAATTTCGAACAATCTCGGATTTTCATAGTTACAAATTATCTCATTTTACCTGTATTTCCTTCTTGGAAAAACGTACAACAAATGGGAAGTGACAGAGAATGCTCTTCAGGTGATGCACAACACGGCACAACTATTAGTTTCGAACAATCTCGGATTTTCATGGTTCCAAATTGTCTCATTTTACCTGTGTTTCCTTTCCGGAAAAATGTGAAACGAAGTCAAAGTAGTAAAGAATGCTAATCAGGTGATGCACAACACGGCACAACCATTAATTTCAAACAATCTCGGAGTTTCATGGTTCCAAATTTTCTCATTTCACCTGTATTTCCTTTTTGGAAGAACGTAAAACGAAGTGAAAGTGACAGAGAATGCTTTTCAGGTGATGCACAACACGGCAAAACCATTAATTTCGAACAATCTCGGATTTTCATGATTCCAAATTTTCTCATTTTACCTGTATTTCCTCTTCGGAAGAACGTAAGACGAAGTAAAAGTAGTAGAGAATGCTAATCAGGTGATGCACAACACGGCACAACCATTAATTTCGGACAATCTCGGATTCTTATGGTTCCAAATTATCTCATTTCACCTGTATTTCCTTTTTTGAAGAACGTAAAACGAAGTGAAAGTGACGGAGAATGCTCTTCAGGTGATGCACAACACGGCACGACTATTAGTTTCGAACAATCTCGGATTTTCATGGTTCCGAATTATCTCATTTTACCTGTATTTCCTCTTCAGAAGAACGTAAGACGATGTGAAAGTGACAGATAATGCTCTCCAGGTAATGCACAACACGGCACAACTATTAGTTTCGAACAATCTCGGATTTTCATGGTTTCAAATTATCTCATTTTACCTGTATTTCCTTTCCGGAGAAACGTGAAACGAAGTGAAAGTAGTAGAGAATGCTAATCAGGTGATGCACAACACGGCACAACCATTAATTTCGAACAATCTCGGCTTTTCATGGTTCCAAATTATCTCATTTCACCTGTATTTCCTCTTCAGAAGAACGTAAGACGATGTGAAAGTGACAGATAATGCTCTCCAGGTAATGCACAACACGGCACAACTATTAGTTTCGAACAATCTCGGATTTTCATGGTTCCAAATTATCTCATCTTACCTGTATTTCCTTTCCGGAGAAACGTGAAACGAAGTTAAAGTAGTGGAGAATGCTAATCAGGTGATGCACAACACAGCACAACCATTAATTTCGAACAATCTCGGATTTTCATGGTTCCAAATTATCTCATTTCACCTGTATTTCCTTTTTGGAAGAACGTAAAACGATGTGAAAGTGACAGAGAATGCCCTTCAGGTGATGCACAACACGGCACAACTATTAGTTTCGAACAATCTCGGATCTTCATGGTTCCAAATTATCTCATTTCACCTGTATTTCCTTTTTGGAAGAACGTAAAACGAAGTGAAAGTGACGGAGAATGCTCTTCAGGTGATGCACAACACGGCACAACCATTAATTTCGAACAATCTCGGATTTTCATAGTTACAAATTATCTCATTTTACCTGTATTTCCTTCTTGGAAAAACGTACAACAAATGGGAAGTGACAGAGAATGCTCTTCAGGTGATGCACAACACGGCACAACTATTAGTTTCGAACAATCTCGGATTTTCATGGTTCCAAATTGTCTCATTTTACCTGTGTTTCCTTTCCGGAAAAATGTGAAACGAAGTCAAAGTAGTAAAGAATGCTAATCAGGTGATGCACAACACGGCACAACCATTAATTTCAAACAATCTCGGATTTTCATGGTTCCAAATTTTCTCATTTCACCTGTATTTCCTTTTTGGAAGAACGTAAAACGAAGTGAAAGTGACGGAGAATGCTCTTCAGGTGATGCACAACACGGCACGACTATTAGTTTCGAACAATCTCGGATTTTCATGGTTCCGAATTATCTCATTTTACCTGTATTTCCTTCTTGGAAGAACGTAAAACGAAGTGAAAGTGACGGAGAATGCTCTCCAGGTGATGCACAACACGGCACGACTATTAGTTTCGAACAATCTCGGATTTTCATGGTTCCGAATTATCTCATTTTACCTGTATTTCCTTCTTGGAAGAACGTAAAACAAATTGTAAGTGACAGAGAATGCTCTTCAGGTGATGCACAACACGGCACAACTATTAGTTTCGAACAATCTCGGATTTTCATGGTTCCAAATTATCTCATTTTACCTGTGTTTCCTTTCCGGAGAAACGTGGAACGAAGTCAAAGTAGTAGAGAATGCTAATCAGGTGATGCACAACACGGCACAACCATTAATTTCGAACAATCTCGGATTCTCATGGTTCCAAATTATCTCATTTCACCTGTATTTCCTTCTTGGAAGAACGTAAAACAAATTGGAAGTGACAGAGAATGCTCTTCAGGTAATGCACAACACGGCACAACTATTAGTTTCGAACAATCTCGGATTTTCATGGTTCCAAATTATCTCATTTTACCTGTATTTCCTTTCCGGAGAAACGTGAAACGAAGTGAAAGTAGTGGAGAATGCTAATCAGGTGATGCACAACACAGCACAACCATTAATTTCGAACAATCTCGGATTTTCATGGTTCCAAATTATCTCATTTCACCTGTATTTCCTTTTTGGAAGAACGTAAAACGATGTGAAAGTGACAGAGAATGCCCTTCAGGTGATGCACAACACGGCACAACTATTAGTTTCGAACAATCTCGGATCTTCATGGTTCCAAATTATCTCATTTCACCTGTATTTCCTTTTTGGAAGAACGTAAAACGAAGTGAAAGTGACGGAGAATGCTCTTCAGGTGATGCACAACACGGCACAACCATTAATTTCGAACAATCTCGGATTTTCATAGTTACAAATTATCTCATTTTACCTGTATTTCCTTCTTGGAAAAACGTACAACAAATGGGAAGTGACAGAGAATGCTCTTCAGGTGATGCACAACACGGCACAACTATTAGTTTCGAACAATCTCGGATTTTCATGGTTCCAAATTGTCTCATTTTACCTGTGTTTCCTTTCCGGAAAAATGTGAAACGAAGTCAAAGTAGTAAAGAATGCTAATCAGGTGATGCACAACACGGCACAACCATTAATTTCAAACAATCTCGGATTTTCATGGTTCCAAATTTTCTCATTTCACCTGTGTTTCCTTTCCGGAAAAATGTGAAACGAAGTCAAAGTAGCAAAGAATGCTAATCAGGTGATGCACAACACGGCACAACCATTAATTTCGGACAATCTCGGATTCTCATGGTTCCAAATTATCTCATTTCACCTGTATTTCCTTTTTTGAAGAACGTAAAACGAAGTGAAAGTGACGGAGAATGCTCTTCAGGTGATGCACAACACGGCACGACTATTAGTTTCGAACAATCTCGGATTTTCATGGTTCCGAATTATCTCATTTTACCTGTATTTCCTTCTTGGAAGAACGTAAAACGAAGTGAAAGTGACGGAGAATGCTCTTCAGGTGATGCACAACACGGCACGACTATTAGTTTCGAACAATCTCGGATTTTCATGGTTCCGAATTATCTCATTTTACCTGTATTTCCTTCTTGGAAGAACGTAAAACAAATTGTAAGTGACAGAGAATGCTCTTCAGGTGATGCACAACACGGCACAACTATTAGTTTCGAACAATCTCGGATTTTCATGGTTCCAAATTATCTCATTTTACCTGTGTTTCCTTTCCGGAGAAACGTGGAACGAAGTCAAAGTAGTAGAGAATGCTAATCAGGTGATGCACAACACGGCACAACCATTAATTTCGAACAATCTCGGATTCTCATGGTTCCAAATTATCTCATTTCACCTGTATTTCCTTCTTGGAAGAACGTAAAACAAATTGGAAGTGACAGAGAATGCTCTTCAGGTAATGCACAACACGGCACAACTATTAGTTTCGAACAATCTCGGATTTTCATGGTTCCAAATTATCTCATTTTACCTGTATTTCCTTTCCGGAGAAACGTGAAACGAAGTGAAAGTAGTGGAGAATGCTAATCAGGTGATGCACAACACAGCACAACCATTAATTTCGAACAATCTCGGATTTTCATGGTTCCAAATTATCTCATTTCACCTGTATTTCCTTTTTGGAAGAACGTAAAACGATGTGAAAGTGACAGAGAATGCCCTTCAGGTGATGCACAACACGGCACAACTATTAGTTTCGAACAATCTCGGATCTTCATGGTTCCAAATTATCTCATTTCACCTGTATTTCCTTTTTGGAAGAACGTAAAACGAAGTGAAAGTGACGGAGAATGCTCTTCAGGTGATGCACAACACGGCACAACCATTAATTTCGAACAATCTCGGATTTTCATAGTTACAAATTATCTCATTTTACCTGTATTTCCTTCTTGGAAAAACGTACAACAAATGGGAAGTGACAGAGAATGCTCTTCAGGTGATGCACAACACGGCACAACTATTAGTTTCGAACAATCTCGGATTTTCATGGTTCCAAATTGTCTCATTTTACCTGTGTTTCCTTTCCGGAAAAATGTGAAACGAAGTCAAAGTAGTAAAGAATGCTAATCAGGTGATGCACAACACGGCACAACCATTAATTTCAAACAATCTCGGATTTTCATGGTTCCAAATTTTCTCATTTCACCTGTGTTTCCTTTCCGGAAAAATGTGAAACGAAGTCAAAGTAGCAAAGAATGCTAATCAGGTGATGCACAACACGGCACAACCATTAATTTCGGACAATCTCGGATTCTCATGGTTCCAAATTATCTCATTTCACCTGTATTTCCTTTTTTGAAGAACGTAAAACGAAGTGAAAGTGACGGAGAATGCTCTTCAGGTGATGCACAACACGGCACGACTATTAGTTTCGAACAATCTCGGATTTTCATGGTTCCGAATTATCTCATTTTACCTGTATTTCCTTCTTGGAAGAACGTAAAACGAAGTGAAAGTGACGGAGAATGCTCTTCAGGTGATGCACAACACGGCACGACTATTAGTTTCGAACAATCTCGGATTTTCATGGTTCCGAATTATCTCATTTTACCTGTATTTCCTTCTTGGAAGAACGTAAAACAAATTGTAAGTGACAGAGAATGCTCTTCAGGTGATGCACAACACGGCACAACTATCAGTTTCGAACAATCTCGGATTTTCATGGTTCCAAATTGTCTCATTTTACCTGTGTTTCCTTTCCGGAAAAATGTGAAACGAAGTCAAAGTAGTAAAGGATGCTAATCAGGTGATGCACAACACGGCACAACCATTAATTTCAAACAATCTCGGATTTTCATGGTTCCAAATTTTCTCATTTCACCTGTATTTCCTTTTTGGAAGAACGTAAAACGAAGTGAAAGTGACGGAGAATGCTCTTCAGGTGATGCACAACACGGCACGACTATTAGTTTCGAACAATTTCGGATTTTCATGGTTCCGAATTATCTCATTTTACCTGTATTTCCTTTCCGGAAAAACGTAGAACGAAAGAAAAGTAGTAGAGAATGCCAATCAGGTGATGCACAACACGGCACAACCATTAGTTTCGAACAATCTCGGATTTTCATGGTTCTAAATTATCTTATTTTGCCTGTATTTCCTTCTTGGAAAAACGTAAAACAAATTGTAAGTGACAGAGAATGCTCTTCAGGTAATGCACAACACGGCACAACTATTTGTTTCGAACAATCTCGGATTCTCATGGTTCCAAATTATCTCATTTTACCTGTATTTCCTTCTTGAAAAGACGTACAACAAATTGGAAGTGACAGAGAATGCTTTTCAGGTGATGCACAACACGGCACAACTATTAGTTTCGAACAATCTCGGATTTTCATGGTTCCAAATTATCTCATTTCACCTGTATTTCCTTTTTCGAAGAACGTAAAACGATGTGAAAGTGACAGAGAATGCTCTTCAGGTGATGCACAACACGGCACAACTATTAGTTTCGAACAATCTCGGATTTTCATGGTTCCAAATTATCTCATCTTACCTGTATTTCCTTTCCGGAGAAACGTGAAACGAAGTGAAAGTAGTGGAGAATGCTAATCAGGTGATGCACAACACAGCACAACCATTAATTTCGAACAATCTCGGATTTTCATGGTTCCAAATTATCTCATTTCACCTGTATTTCCTTTTTGGAAGAACGTAAAACGATGTGAAAGTGACAGAGAATGCCCTTCAGGTGATGCACAACACGGCACAACTATTAGTTTCGAACAATCTCGGATCTTCATGGTTCCAAATTATCTCATTTCACCTGTATTTCCTTTTTGGAAGAACGTAAAACGAAGTGAAAGTGACGGAGAATGCTCTTCAGGTGATGCACAACACGGCACAACCATTAATTTCGAACAATCTCGGATTTTCATAGTTACAAATTATCTCATTTTACCTGTATTTCCTTCTTGGAAAAACGTACAACAAATGGGAAGTGACAGAGAATGCTCTTCAGGTGATGCACAACACGGCACAACTATTAGTTTCGAACAATCTCGGATTTTCATGGTTCCAAATTGTCTCATTTTACCTGTGTTTCCTTTCCGGAAAAATGTGAAACGAAGTCAAAGTAGTAAAGAATGCTAATCAGGTGATGCACAACACGGCACAACCATTAATTTCAAACAATCTCGGAGTTTCATGGTTCCAAATTTTCTCATTTCACCTGTATTTCCTTTTTGGAAGAACGTAAAACGAAGTGAAAGTGACAGAGAATGCTTTTCAGGTGATGCACAACACGGCAAAACCATTAATTTCGAACAATCTCGGATTTTCATGATTCCAAATTTTCTCATTTTACCTGTATTTCCTCTTCGGAAGAACGTAAGACGAAGTAAAAGTAGTAGAGAATGCTAATCAGGTGATGCACAACACGGCACAACCATTAATTTCGGACAATCTCGGATTCTCATGGTTCCAAATTATCTCATTTCACCTGTATTTCCTTTTTTGAAGAACGTAAAACGAAGTGAAAGTGACGGAGAATGCTCTTCAGGTGATGCACAACACGGCACGACTATTAGTTTCGAACAATCTCGGATTTTCATGGTTCCGAATTATCTCATTTTACCTGTATTTCCTCTTCAGAAGAACGTAAGACGATGTGAAAGTGACAGATAATGCTCTCCAGGTAATGCACAACACGGCACAACTATTAGTTTCGAACAATCTCGGATTTTCATGGTTTCAAATTATCTCATTTTACCTGTATTTCCTTTCCGGAGAAACGTGAAACGAAGTGAAAGTAGTAGAGAATGCTAATCAGGTGATGCACAACACGGCACAACCATTAATTTCGAACAATCTCGGCTTTTCATGGTTCCAAATTATCTCATTTCACCTGTATTTCCTCTTCAGAAGAACGTAAGACGATGTGAAAGTGACAGATAATGCTCTCCAGGTAATGCACAACACGGCACAACTATTAGTTTCGAACAATCTCGGATTTTCATGGTTCCAAATTATCTCATCTTACCTGTATTTCCTTTCCGGAGAAACGTGAAACGAAGTTAAAGTAGTGGAGAATGCTAATCAGGTGATGCACAACACAGCACAACCATTAATTTCGAACAATCTCGGATTTTCATGGTTCCAAATTATCTCATTTCACCTGTATTTCCTTTTTGGAAGAACGTAAAACGATGTGAAAGTGACAGAGAATGCCCTTCAGGTGATGCACAACACGGCACAACTATTAGTTTCGAACAATCTCGGATCTTCATGGTTCCAAATTATCTCATTTCACCTGTATTTCCTTTTTGGAAGAACGTAAAACGAAGTGAAAGTGACGGAGAATGCTCTTCAGGTGATGCACAACACGGCACAACCATTAATTTCGAACAATCTCGGATTTTCATAGTTACAAATTATCTCATTTTACCTGTATTTCCTTCTTGGAAAAACGTACAACAAATGGGAAGTGACAGAGAATGCTCTTCAGGTGATGCACAACACGGCACAACTATTAGTTTCGAACAATCTCGGATTTTCATGGTTCCAAATTGTCTCATTTTACCTGTGTTTCCTTTCCGGAAAAATGTGAAACGAAGTCAAAGTAGTAAAGAATGCTAATCAGGTGATGCACAACACGGCACAACCATTAATTTCAAACAATCTCGGATTTTCATGGTTCCAAATTTTCTCATTTCACCTGTATTTCCTTTTTGGAAGAACGTAAAACGAAGTGAAAGTGACGGAGAATGCTCTTCAGGTGATGCACAACACGGCACGACTATTAGTTTCGAACAATCTCGGATTTTCATGGTTCCGAATTATCTCATTTTACCTGTATTTCCTTCTTGGAAGAACGTAAAACGAAGTGAAAGTGACGGAGAATGCTCTCCAGGTGATGCACAACACGGCACGACTATTAGTTTCGAACAATCTCGGATTTTCATGGTTCCGAATTATCTCATTTTACCTGTATTTCCTTCTTGGAAGAACGTAAAACAAATTGTAAGTGACAGAGAATGCTCTTCAGGTGATGCACAACACGGCACAACTATTAGTTTCGAACAATCTCGGATTTTCATGGTTCCAAATTATCTCATTTTACCTGTGTTTCCTTTCCGGAGAAACGTGAAACGAAGTCAAAGTAGTAGAGAATGCTAATCAAGTGATGCACAACACGGCACAACCATTAATTTCGAACAATCTCGGATTCTCATGGTTCCAAATTATCTCATTTCACCTGTATTTCCTTCTTGGAAGAACGTAAAACAAATTGGAAGTGACAGAGAATGCTCTTCAGGTAATGCACAACACGGCACAACTATTAGTTTCGAACAATCTCGGATTTTCATGGTTCCAAATTATCTCATTTTACCTGTATTTCCTTTCCGGAGAAACGTGAAACGAAGTGAAAGTAGTGGAGAATGCTAATCAGGTGATGCACAACACAGCACAACCATTAATTTCGAACAATCTCGGATTTTCATGGTTCCAAATTTTCTCATTTTACCTGTATTTCCTCTTCAAAAGAACGTAAGACGAAGTAAAAGTAGTAGAGAATGCTAATCAGGTGATGCACAACACGGCACAACCATTAGTTTCGAACAATCTCGGATTTTCATGGTTCCAAAATATCTCATTTTACCTGTGTTTCCTTTCCGGAGAAACGTGAAACGAAGTGAAAGTAGTAGAGAATGCTAATCAGGTGATGCACAACACGGCACAACCATTAATTTCGAACAATCTCGGCTTTTCATGGTTCCAAATTATCTCATTTCACCTGTATTTCCTCTTCAGAAGAACGTAAGACGATGTGAAAGTGACAGATAATGCTCTCCAGGTAATGCACAACACGGCACAACTATTAGTTTCGAACAATCTCGGATTTTCATGGTTTCAAATTATCTCATTTTACCTGTATTTCCTTTCCGGAGAAACGTGAAACGAAGTGAAAGTAGTAGAGAATGCTAATCAGGTGATGCACAACACGGCACAACCATTAATTTCGAACAATCTCGGCTTTTCATGGTTCCAAATTGTCTCATTTCACCTGTATTTCCTCTTCAGAAGAACGTAAGACGATGTGAAAGTGACAGATAATGCTCTCCAGGTAATGCACAACACGGCACAACTATTAGTTTCGAACAATCTCGGATTTTCATGGTTCCAAATTATCTCATCTTACCTGTATTTCCTTTCCGGAGAAACGTGAAACGAAGTGAAAGTAGTGGAGAATGCTAATCAGGTGATGCACAACACAGCACAACCATTAATTTCGAACAATCTCGGATTTTCATGGTTCCAAATTATCTCATTTCACCTGTATTTCCTTTTTGGAAGAACGTAAAACGATGTGAAAGTGACAGAGAATGCCCTTCAGGTGATGCACAACACGGCACAACTATTAGTTTCGAACAATCTCGGATCTTCATGGTTCCAAATTATCTCATTTCACCTGTATTTCCTTTTTGGAAGAACGTAAAACGGAGTGAAAGTGACGGAGAATGCTCTTCAGGTGATGCACAACACGGCACAACCATTAATTTCGAACAATCTCGGATTTTCATAGTTACAAATTATCTCATTTTACCTGTATTTCCTTCTTGGAAAAACGTACAACAAATGGGAAGTGACAGAGAATGCTCTTCAGGTGATGCACAACACGGCACAACTATTAGTTTCGAACAATCTCGGATTTTCATGGTTCCAAATTGTCTCATTTTACCTGTGTTTCCTTTCCGGAAAAATGTGAAACGAAGTCAAAGTAGTAAAGAATGCTAATCAGGTGATGCACAACACGGCACAACCATTAATTTCGGACAATCTCGGATTCTCATGGTTCCAAATTATCTCATTTCACCTGTATTTCCTTTTTTGAAGAACGTGAAACGAAGTGAAAGTGACGGAGAATGCTCTTCAGGTGATGCACAACACGGCACGACTATTAGTTTCGAACAATCTCGGATTTTCATGGTTCCGAATTATCTCATTTTACCTGTATTTCCTTCTTGGAAGAACGTAAAACGAAGTGAAAGTGACGGAGAATGCTCTTCAGGTGATGCACAACACGGCACGACTATTAGTTTCGAACAATCTCGGATTTTCATGGTTCCGAATTATCTCATTTTACCTGTATTTCCTCCTTGGAAGAACGTAAAACAAATTGTAAGTGACAGAGAATGCTCTTCAGGTGATGCACAACACGGCACAACTATCAGTTTCGAACAATCTCGGATTTTCATGGTTCCAAATTGTCTCATTTTACCTGTGTTTCCTTTCCGGAAAAATGTGAAACGAAGTCAAAGTAGTGAAGGATGCTAATCAGGTGATGCACAACACGGCACAACCATTAATTTCAAACAATCTCGGATTTTCATGGTTCCAAATTTTCTCATTTCACCTGTATTTCCTTTTTGGAAGAACGTAAAACGAAGTGAAAGTGACGGAGAATGCTCTTCAGGTGATGCACAACACGGCACGACTATTAGTTTCGAACAATTTCGGATTTTCATGGTTCCGAATTATCTCATTTTACCTGTATTTCCTTCTTGGAAGAACGTAAAACGAAGTGAAAGTGACGGAGAATGCTCTTCAGGTGATGCACAACACGGCACGACTATTAGTTTCGAACAATCTCGGATTTTCATGGTTCCGAATTATCTCATTTTACCTGTATTTCCTTCTGGGAAGAACGTAAAACGAAGTGAAAGTGACGGAGAATGCTCTTCAGGTGATGCACAACACGGCACAACTATTAGTTTCGAACAATCTCGGATTTTCATGGTTCCAAATTGTCTCATTTTACCTGTGTTTCCTTTCCGGAAAAATGTGAAACGAAGTCAAAGTAGTAAAGAATGCTAATCAGGTGATGCACAACACGGCACAACCATTAATTTCAAACAATCTCGGATTTTCATGGTTCCAAATTTTCTCATTTCACCTGTGTTTCCTTTCCGGAAAAATGTGAAACGAAGTCAAAGTAGTAAAGAATGCTAATCAGGTGATGCACAACACGGCACAACCATTAATTTCGGACAATCTCGGATTCTCATGGTTCCAAATTATCTCATTTCACCTGTATTTCCTTTTTTGAAGAACGTAAAACGAAGTGAAAGTGACGGAGAATGCTCTTCAGGTGATGCACAACACGGCACGACTATTAGTTTCGAACAATCTCGGATTTTCATGGTTCCGAATTATCTCATTTTACCTGTATTTCCTTCTTGGAAGAACGTAAAACGAAGTGAAAGTGACGGAGAATGCTCTTCAGGTGATGCACAACACGGCACGACTATTAGTTTCGAACAATCTCGGATTTTCATGGTTCCGAATTATCTCATTTTACCTGTATTTCCTTCTTGGAAGAACGTAAATCAAATTGTAAGTGACAGAGAATGCTCTTCAGGTGATGCACAACACGGCACAACTATCAGTTTCGAACAATCTCGGATTTTCATGGTTCCAAATTGTCTCATTTTACCTGTGTTTCCTTTCCGGAAAAATGTGAAACGAAGTCAAAGTAGTAAAGGATGCTAATCAGGTGATGCACAACACGGCACAACCATTAATTTCAAACAATCTCGGATTTTCATGGTTCCAAATTTTCTCATTTCACCTGTATTTCCTTTTTGGAAGAACGTAAAACGAAGTGAAAGTGACGGAGAATGCTCTTCAGGTGATGCACAACACGGCACGACTATTAGTTTCGAACAATTTCGGATTTTCATGGTTCCGAATTATCTCATTTTACCTGTATTTCCTTCTTGGAAGAACGTAAAACGAAGTGAAAGTGACGGAGAATGCTCTCAGGTGATGCACAACACGGCACGACTATTAGTTTCGAACAATCTCGGATTTTCATGGTTCCGAATTATCTCATTTTACCTGTATTTCCTTCTTGGAAGAACGTAAAACTAAGTGAAAGTGACGGAGAATGCTCTTCAGGTGATGCACAACACGGCACAACTATTAGTTTCGAACAATCTCGGATTTTCATGGTTCCAAATTATCTCATTTTACCTGTGTTTCCTTTCCGGAGAAACGTGAAACGAAGTCAAAGTAGTAGAGAATGCTAATCAGGTGATGCACAACACGGCACAACCATTAATTCCGAACAATCTCGGATTCTCATGGTTCCAAATTATCTCATTTCACCTGTATTTCCTTCTTGGAAGAACGTAAAACAAATTGGAAGTGACAGAGAATGCTCTTCAGGTGATGCACAACACGGCACAACTATTAGTTTCGAACAATCTCGGATTTTCATGGTTCCAAATTATCTCATTTTACCTGTATTTCCTTTCCGGAGAAACGTGAAACGAAGTGAAAGTAGTGGAGAATGCTAATCAGGTGATGCACAACACAGCACAACCATTAATTTCGAACAATCTCGGATTTTCATGGTTCCAAATTTTCTCATTTTACCTGTATTTCCTCTTCAAAAGAACGTAAGACGAAGTAAAAGTAGTAGAGAATGCTAATCAGGTGATGCACAACACGGCACAACCATTAGTTTCGAACAATCTCGGATTTTCATGGTTCCAAAATATCTCATTTTACCTGTGTTTCCTTTCCGGAGAAACGTGAAACGAAGTGAAAGTAGTAGAGAATGCTAATCAGGTGATGCACAACACGGCACAACCATTAATTTCGAACAATCTCGGCTTTTCATGGTTCCAAATTATCTCATTTCACCTGTATTTCCTCTTCAGAAGAACGTAAGACGATGTGAAAGTCACAGATAATGCTCTCCAGGTAATGCACAACACGGCACAACTATTAGTTTCGAACAATCTCGGATTTTCATGGTTCCAAATTATCTCATTTTACCTGTATTTCCTTTCCGGAGAAACGTGAAACGAAGTGAAAGTAGTAGAGAATGCTAATCAGGTGATGCACAACACGGCACAACCATTAATTTCGAACAATCTCGGCTTTTCATGGTTCCAAATTATCTCATTTCACCTGTATTTCCTCTTCAGAAGAACGTAAGACGATGTGAAAGTGACAGATAATGCTCTCCAGGTAATGCACAACACGGCACAACTATTAGTTTCGAACAATCTCGGATTTTCATGGTTCCAAATTATCTCATCTTACCTGTATTTCCTTTCCAGAGAAACGCGAAACGAAGTGAAAGTAGTGGAGAATGCTAATCTGGTGATGCACAACACAGCACAACCATTAATTTCGAACAATCTCGGATTTTCATGGTTCCAAATTATCTCATTTCACCTGTATTTCCTTTTTGGAAGAACGTAAAACGATGTGAAAGTGACAGAGAATGCCCTTCAGGTGATGCACAACACGGCACAACTATTAGTTTCGAACAATCTCGGATCTTCATGGTTCCAAATTATCTCATTTCACCTGTATTTCCTTTTTGGAAGAACGTAAAACGAAGTGAAAGTGACGGAGAATGCTCTTCAGGTGATGCACAACACGGCACAACCATTAATTTCGAACAATCTCGGATTTTCATAGTTACAAATTATCTCATTTCACCTGTATTTCCTTCTTGGAAAAACGTACAACAAATGGGAAGTGACAGAGAATGCTCTTCAGGTGATGCACAACACGGCACAACTATTAGTTTCGAACAATCTCGGATTTTCATGGTTCCAAATTGTCTCATTTTACCTGTGTTTCCTTTCCGGAAAAATGTGAAACGAAGTCAAAGTAGTAAAGAATGCTAATCAGGTGATGCACAACACGGCACAACCATTAATTTCAAACAATCTCGGATTTTCATGGTTCCAAATTTTCTCATTTCACCTGTATTTCCTTTTTGGAAGAACGTAAAACGAAGTGAAAGTGACAGAGAATGCTTTTCAGGTGATGCACAACACGGCAAAACCATTAATTTCGAACAATCTCGGATTTTCATGATTCCAAATTTTCTCATTTTACCTGTATTTCCTCTTCGGAAGAACGTAAGACGAAGTAAAAGTAGTAGAGAATGCTAATCAGGTGATGCACAACACGGCACAACCATTAATTTCGGACAATCTCGGATTCTCATGGTTCCAAATTATCTCATTTCACCTGTATTTCCTTTTTTGAAGAACGTAAAACGAAGTGAAAGTGACGGAGAATGCTCTTCAGGTGATGCACAACACGGCACGACTATTAGTTTCGAACAATCTCGGATTTTCATGGTTCCGAATTATCTCATTTTACCTGTATTTCCTTCTTGGAAGAACGTAAAACGAAGTGGAAGTGACGGAGAATGCTCTTCAGGTGATGCACAACACGGCACGACTATTAGTTTCGAACAATCTCGGATTTTCATGGTTCCGAATTATCTCATTTTACCTGTATTTCCTTCTTGAAAGAACGTAAAACAAATTGTAAGTGACAGAGAATGCTCTTCAGGTGATGCACAACACGGCACAACTATTAGTTTCGAACAATCTCGGATTTTCATGGTTCCCAATTATCTCATTTTACCTGTGTTTCCTTTCCGGAGAAACGTGAAACGAAGTCAAAGTAGTAGAGAATGCTAATCAGGTGATGCACAACACGGCACAACCATTAATTTCGAACAATCTCGGATTCTCATGGTTCCAAGTTATCTCATTTCACCTGTATTTCCTTCTTGGAAGAACGTAAAACAAATTGGAAGTGACAGAGAATGCTCTTCCGGTGATGCACAACACGGCACAACTATTAGTTTCGAACAATCTCGGATTTTCATGGTTCCAAATTATCTCATTTTACCTGTATTTCCTTTCCGGAGAAACGTTAAACGAAGTGAAAGTAGTGGAGAATGCTAATCAGGTGATGCACAACACAGCACAACCAATAATTTCGAACAATCTCGGATTTTCATGGTTCCAAATTTTCTCATTTTACCTGTATTTCCTCTTCAAAAGAACGTAAGACGAAGTAAAAGTAGTAGAGAATGCTAATCAGGTGATGCACAACACGGCACAACCATTAGTTTCGAACAATCTCGGATTTTCATGGTTCCAAAATATCTCATTTTACCTGTGTTTCCTTTCCGGAGAAACGTGAAACGAAGTGAAAGTAGTAGAGAATGCTAATCAGGTGATGCACAACACGGCACAACCATTAATTTCGAACAATCTCGGCTTTTCATGGTTCCAAATTATCTCATTTCACCTGTATTTCCTCTTCAGAAGAACGTAAGACGATGTGAAAGTGACAGATAATGCTCTCCAGGTAATGCACAACACGGCACAACTATTAGTTTCGAACAATCTCGGATTTTCATGGTTTCAAATTATCTCATTTTACCTGTATTTCCTTTCCGGAGAAACGTGAAACGAAGTGAAAGTAGTAGAGAATGCTAATCAGGTGATGCACAACACGGCACAACCATTAATTTCGAACAATCTCGGCTTTTCATGGTTCCAAATTATCTCATTTCACCTGTATTTCCTCTTCAGAAGAACGTAAGACGATGTGAAAGTGACAGATAATGCTCTCCAGGTAATGCACAACACGGCACAACTATTAGTTTCGAACAATCTCGGATTTTCATGGTTCCAAATTATCTCATCTTACCTGTATTTCCTTTCCAGAGAAACGTGAAACGAAGTGAAAGTAGTGGAGAATGCTAATCAGGTGATGCACAACACGGCACAACTATTAGTTTCGAACAATCTCGGATCTTCATGGTTCCAAATTATCTCATTTCACCTGTATTTCCTTTTTGGAAGAACGTAAATGAAGTGAAAGTGACGGAGAATGCTCTTCAGGTGATGCACAACACGGCACAACCATTAATTTCGAACAATCTCGGATTTTCATAGTTACAAATTATCTCATTTCACCTGTATTCCCTTCTTGGAAAAACGTACAACAAATGGAAAGTGACAGAGAATGCTCTTCAGGTGATGCACAACACGGCACAACTATTAGTTTCGAACAATCTCGGATTTTCATGGTTCCAAATTGTCTCATTTTACCTGTGTTTCCTTTCCGGAAAAATGTGAAACGAAGTCAAAGTAGTGAAGAATGCTAATCAGGTGATGCACAACACGGCACAACCATTAATTTCAAACAATCTCGGATTTTCATGGTTCCAAATTTTCTCATTTCACCTGTATTTCCTTTTTGGAAGAACGTAAAACGAAGTGAAAGTGACAGAGAATGCTTTTCAGGTGATGCACAACACGGCAAAAACATTAATTTCGAACAATCTCGGATTTTCATGATTCCAAATTTTCTCATTTTACCTGTATTTCCTCTTCGGAAGAACGTAAGACGAAGTAAAAGTAGTAGAGAATGCTAATCAGGTGATGCACAACACGGCACAACCATTAATTTCGGACAATCTCGGATTCTCATGGTTCCAAATTATCTCATTTCACCTGTATTTCCTTTTTTGAAGAACGTAAAACGAAGTGAAAGTGACGGAGAATGCTCTTCAGGTGATGCACAACACGGCACGACTATTAGTTTCGAACAATCTCGGATTTTCATGGTTCCGAATTATCTCATTTTACCTGTATTTCCTTCTTGGAAGAACGTAAAACGAAGTGAAAGTGACGGAGAATGCTCTTCAGGTGATGCACAACACGGCACGACTATTAGTTTCGAACAATCTCGGATTTTCATGGTTCCGAATTATCTCATTTTACCTGTATTTCCTTCTTGGAAGAACGTAAAACAAATTGTAAGTGACAGAGAATGCTCTTCAGGTGATGCACAACACGGCACAACTATTAGTTTCGAACAATCTCGGATTTTCATGGTTCCCAATTATCTCATTTTACCTGTGTTTCCTTTCCGGAGAAACGTGAAACGAAGTCAAAGTAGTAGAGAATGCTAATCAGGTGATGCACAACACGGCACAACTATTAATTTCGAACAATCTCGGATTCTCATGGTTCCAAATTATCTCATTTCACCTGTATTTCCTTCTTGGAAGAACGTAAAACAAATTGGAAGTGACAGAGAATGCTCTTCAGGTGATGCACAACACGGCACAACTATTAGTTTCGAACAATCTCGGATTTTCATGGTTCCAAATTGTCTCATTTTACCTGTGTTTCCTTTCCGGAAAAATGTGAAACGAAGTCAAAGTAGTAAAGAATGCTAATCAGGTGATGCACAACACGGCACAACCATTAATTTCAAACAATCTCGGATTTTCATGGTTCCAAATTATCTCATTTTACCTGTGTTTCCTTTCCGGAGAAACGTGAAACGAAGTGAAAGTAGTAGAGAATGCTAATCAGGTGATGCACAACACGGCACAACCATTAATTACGAACAATCTCGGCTTTTCATGGTTCCAAATTATCTCATTTCACCTGTATTTCCTCTTCAGAAGAACGTAAGACGATGTGAAAGTGACAGATAATGCTCCTCAGGTAATGCACAACACGGCACAACTATTAGTTTCGAACAATCTCGGATTTTCATGGTTTCAAATTATCTCATTTTACCTGTATTTCCTTTCCGGAGAAACGTGAAACGAAGTGAAAGTAGTAGAGAATGCTAATCAGGTGATGCACAACACGGCACAACCATTAATTTCGAACAATCTCGGCTTTTCATGGTTCCAAATTATCTCATTTCACCTGTATTTCCTCTTCAGAAGAACGTAAGACGATGTGAAAGTGACAGATAATGCTCTCCAGGTAATGCACAACACGGTGCAACTATTAGTTTCGAACAATCTCGGATTTTCATGGTTCCAAATTATCTCATCTTACCTGTATTTCCTTTCCGGAGAAACGTGAAACGAAGTGAAAGTAGTGGAGAATGCTAATCAGGTGATGCACAACACAGCACAACCATTAATTTCGAACAATCTCGGATTTTCATGGTTCCAAATTATCTCATTTCACCTGTATTTCCTTTTTGGAAGAACGTAAAACGATGTGAAAGTGACAGAGAATGCCCTTCAGGTGATGCACAACACGGCACAACTATTAGTTTCGAACAATCTCGGATCTTCATGGTTCCAAATTATCTCATTTCACCTGTATTTCCTTTTTGGAAGAACGTAAAACGAAGTGAAAGTGACGGAGAATGCTCTTCAGGTGATGCACAACACGGCACAACCATTAATTTCGAACAATCTCGGATTTTCATAGTTACAAATTATCTCATTTTACCTGTATTTCCTTCTTGGAAAAACGTACAACAAATGGGAAGTGACAGAGAATGCTCTTCAGGTGATGCACAACACGGCACAACTATTAGTTTCGAACAATCTCGGATTTTCATGGTTCCAAATTGTCTCATTTTACCCGTGTTTCCTTTCCGGAAAAATGTGAAACGAAGTCAAAGTAGTAAAGAATGCTAATCAGGTGATGCACAACACGGCAAAACCATTAATTTCGAACAATCTCGGATTTTCATGATTCCAAATTTTCTCATTTTACCTGTATTTCCTCTTCGGAAGAACGTAAGACGAAGTAAAAGTAGTAGAGAATGCTAATCAGGTGATGCACAACACGGCACAACCATTAATTTCGGACAATCTCGGATTCTCATGGTTCCAAATTATCTCATTTCACCTGTATTTCCTTTTTTGAAGAACGTGAAACGAAGTGAAAGTGACGGAGAATGCTCTTCAGGTGATGCACAACACGGCACGACTATTAGTTTCGAACAATCTCGGATTTTCATGGTTCCGAATTATCTCATTTTACCTGTATTTCCTTCTTGGAAGAACGTAAAACGAAGTGAAAGTGACGGAGAATGCTCTTCAGGTGATGCACAACACGGCACGACTATTAGTTTCGAACAATCTCGGATTTTCATGGTTCCGAATTATCTCATTTTACCTGTATTTCCTTCTTGGAAGAACGTAAAACAAATTGTAAGTGACAGAGAATGCTCTTCAGGTGATGCACAACACGGCACAACTATTAGTTTCGAACAATCTCGGATTTTCATGGTTCCAAATTATCTCATTTTACCTGTGTTTCCTTTCCGGAGAAACGTGAAACGAAGTCAAAGTAGTAGAGAATGCTAATCAGGTGATGCACAACACGGCACAACCATTAATTTCGAACAATCTCGGATTCTCATGGTTCCAAATTATCTCATTTCACCTGTATTTCCTTCTTGGAAGAACGTAAAACAAATTGGAAGTGACAGAGAATGCTCTTCAGGTGATGCACAACACGGCACAACTATTAGTTTCGAACAATCTCGGATTTTCATGGTTCCAAATTATCTCATTTTACCTGTATTTCCTTTCCGGAGAAACGTGAAACGAAGTGAAAGTAGTGGAGAATGCTAATCAGGTGATGCACAACACAGCACAACCATTAATTTCGAACAATCTCGGATTTTCATGGTTCCAAATTTTCTCATTTTACCTGTATTTCCTCTTCAAAAGAACGTAAGACGAAGTAAAAGTAGTAGAGAATGCTAATCAGGTGATGCACAACACGGCACAACCATTAGTTTCGAACAATCTCGGATTTTCATGGTTCCAAAATATCTCATTTTACCTGTGTTTCCTTTCCGGAGAAACGTGAAACGAAGTGAAAGTAGTAGAGAATGCTAATCAGGTGATGCACAACACGGCACAACCATTAATTTCAAACAATCTCGGATTTTCATGGTTCCAAATTATCTCATTTCACCTGTATTTCCTCTTCAGAAGAACGTAAGACGATGTGAAAGTGACAGATAATGCTCTCCAGGTAATGCACAACACGGCACAACTATTAGTTTCGAACAATCTCGGATTTCCATGGTTTCAAATTATCTCATTTTACCTGTATTTCCTTTCCGGAGAAACGTGAAACGAAGTGAAAGTAGTAGAGAATGCTAATCAGGTGATGCACAACACGGCACAACCATTAATTTCGAACAATCTCGGCTTTTCATGGTTCCAAATTATCTCATTTCACCTGTATTTCCTCTTCAGAAGAACGTAAGACGATGTGAAAGTGACAGATATCGCTCTCCAGGTAATGCACAACACGGCACAACTATTAGTTTCGAACAATCTCGGATTTTCATGGTTCCAAATTATCTCATCTTACCTGTATTTCCTTTCCGGAGAAACGTGAAACGAAGTGAAAGTAGTGGAGAATGCTAATCAGGTGATGCACAACACAGCACAACCATTAATTTCGAACAATCTCGGATTTTCATGGTTCCAAATTATCTCATTTCACCTGTATTTCCTTTTTGGAAGAACGTAAAACGATGTGAAAGTGACAGAGAATGCCCTTCAGGTGATGCACAACACGGCACAACTATTAGTTTCGAACAATCTCGGATCTTCATGGTTCCAAATTATCTCATTTCACCTGTATTTCCTTTTTGGAAGAACGTAAAACGAAGTGAAAGTGACGGAGAATGCTCTTCAGGTGATGCACAACACGGCACAACCATTAATTTCGTACAATCTCGGATTTTCATAGTTACAAATTATCTCATTTTACCTGTATTTCCTTCTTGGAAAAACGTACAACAAATGGGAAGTGACAGAGAATGCTCTTCAGGTGATGCACAACACGGCACAACTATTAGTTTCGAACAATCTCGGATTTTCATGGTTCCAAATTGTCTCATTTTACCTGTGTTTCCTTTCCGGAAAAATGTGAAACGAAGTCAAAGTAGTAAAGAATGCTAATCAGGTGATGCACAACACGGCACAACCATTAATTTCAAACAATCTCGGATTTTCGTGGTTCCAAATTTCCTCATTTTACCTGTATTTTCTCTTCAGAAGAACGTAAGACGAAGTCAAAGTAGTAGAGAATGCTAATCAGGTGATGCACAACACGGCACAACTATTAGTTTCGAACAATCTCGGATTTTCATGGTTTCAAATTATCTCATTTTACCTGTATTTCCTTTCCGGAGAAACGTGAAACGAAGTGAAAGTAGTGGAGAATGCTAATCAGGTGATGCACAACACAGCACAACCATTGATTTCGAACAATCTCGGATTTTCATGGTTCCAAATTTTCTCATTTTACCTGTATTTCCTCTTCAAAAGAACGTAAGACGAAGTAAAAGTAGTAGAGAATGCTAATCAGGTGATGCACAACACGGCACAACCATTAGTTTCGAACAATCTCGGATTTTCATGGTTCCAAAATATCTCATTTTACCTGTGTTTCCTTTCCGGAGAAACGTGAAACGAAGTGAAAGTAGTAGAGAATGCTAATCAGGTGATGCACAACACGGCACAACCATTAATTTCGAACAATCTCGGCTTTTCATGGTTCCAAATTATCTCATTTCACCTGTATTTCCTCTTCAGAAGAACGTAAGACGATGTGAAAGTGACAGATAATGCTCTCCAGGTAATGCACAACACGGCACAACTATTAGTTTCGAACAATCTCGGATTTTCATGGTTCCAAATTATCTCATCTTACCTGTATTTTCTTTCCGGAGAAACGTGAAACGAAGTGAAAGTAGTGGAGAATGCTAATCAGGTGATGCACAACACAGCACAACCATTAATTTCGAACAATCTCGGATTTTCATGGTTCCAAATTATCTCATTTCACCTGTATTTCCTTTTTGGAAGAACGTAAAACGATGTGAAAGTGACAGAGAATGCCCTTCAGGTGATGCACAACACGGCACAACTATTAGTTTCGAACAATCTCGGATCTTCATGGTTCCAAATTATCTCATTTCACCTGTATTTCCTTTTTGGAAGAACGTAAAACGAAGTGAAAGTGACGGAGAATGCTCTTCAGGTGATGCACAACACGGCACAACCATTAATTTCGAACAATCTCGGATTTTCATAGTTACAAATTATCTCATTTTACCTGTATTTCCTTCTTGGAAAAACGTACAACAAATGGGAAGTGACAGAGAATGCTCTTCAGGTGATGCACAACACGGCACAACTATTAGTTTCGAACAATCTCGGATTTTCATGGTTCCAAATTGTCTCATTTTACCTGTGTTTCCTTTCCGGAAAAATGTGAAACAAAGTCAAAGTAGTAAAGAATGCTAATCAGGTGATGCACAACACGGCACAACCATTAATTTCAAACAATCTCGGATTTTCATGGTTCCAAATTTTCTCATTTTACCTGTATTTTCTCTTCAGAAGAACGTAAGACGAAGTAAAAGTAGTAGAGAATGCTAATCAGGTGATGCACAACACGGCACAACCATTAGTTTCGAACAATCTCGGATTTTCATGGTTCCAAAATATCTCATTTTACCTGTGTTTCCTTTCCGGAGAAACGTGAAACGAAGTGAAAGTAGTAGAGAATGCTAATCAGGTGATGCACAACACGGCACAACCATTAATTTCGAACAATCTCGGCTTTTCATGGTTCCAAATTATCTCATTTCACCTGTATTTCCTCTTCAGAAGAACGTAAGACGATGTGAAAGTGACAGATAATGCTCTCCAGGTAATGCACAACACGGCACAACTATTAGTTTCGAACAATCTCGGATTTTCATGGTTTCAAATTATCTCATTTTACCTGTATTTCCTTTCCGGAGAAACGTGAAACGAAGTGAAAGTAGTAGAGAATGCTAATCAGGTGATGCACAACACGGCACAACCATTAATTTCGAACAATCTCGGCTTTTCATGGTTCCAAATTATCTCATTTCACCTGTATTTCCTCTTCAGAAGAACGTAAGACGATGTGAAAGTGACAGATAATGCTCTCCAGGTAATGCACAACACGGCACAACTATTAGTTTCGAACAATCTCGGATTTTCATGGTTCCAAATTATCTCATCTTACCTGTATTTCCTTTCCGGAGAAACGTGAAACGAAGTTAAAGTAGTGGAGAATGCTAATCAGGTGATGCACAACACAGCACAACCATTAATTTCGAACAATCTCGGATTTTCATGGTTCCAAATTATCTCATTTCACCTGTATTTCCTTTTTGGAAGAACGTAAAACGATGTGAAAGTGACAGAGAATGCCCTTCAGGTGATGCACAACACGGCACAACTATTAGTTTCGAACAATCTCGGATCTTCATGGTTCCAAATTATCTCATTTCACCTGTATTTCCTTTTTGGAAGAACGTAAAACGAAGTGAAAGTGACGGAGAATGCTCTTCAGGTGATGCACAACACGGCACAACCATTAATTTCGAACAATCTCGGATTTTCATAGTTACAAATTATCTCATTTTACCTGTATTTCCTTCTTGGAAAAACGTACAACAAATGGGAAGTGACAGAGAATGCTCTTCAGGTGATGCACAACACGGCACAACTATTAGTTTCGAACAATCTCGGATTTTCATGGTTCCAAATTGTCTCATTTTACCTGTGTTTCCTTTCCGGAAAAATGTGAAACAAAGTCAAAGTAGTAAAGAATGCTAATCAGGTGATGCACAACACGGCACAACCATTAATTTCAAACAATCTCGGATTTTCATGGTTCCAAATTTTCTCATTTTACCTGTATTTTCTCTTCAGAAGAACGTAAGACGAAGTAAAAGTAGTAGAGAATGCTAATCAGGTGATGCACAACACGGCACAACCATTAGTTTCGAACAATCTCGGATTTTCATGGTTCCAAAATATCTCATTTTACCTGTGTTTCCTTTCCGGAGAAACGTGAAACGAAGTGAAAGTAGTAGAGAATGCTAATCAGGTGATGCACAACACGGCACAACCATTAATTTCGAACAATCTCGGCTTTTCATGGTTCCAAATTATCTCATTTCACCTGTATTTCCTCTTCAGAAGAACGTAAGACGATGTGAAAGTGACAGATAATGCTCTCCAGGTAATGCACAACACGGCACAACTATTAGTTTCGAACAATCTCGGATTTTCATGGTTTCAAATTATCTCATTTTACCTGTATTTCCTTTCCGGAGAAACGTGAAACGAAGTGAAAGTAGTAGAGAATGCTAATCAGGTGATGCACAACACGGCACAACCATTAATTTCGAACAATCTCGGCTTTTCATGGTTCCAAATTATCTCATTTCACCTGTATTTCCTCTTCAGAAGAACGTAAGACGATGTGAAAGTGACAGATAATGCTCTCCAGGTAATGCACAACACGGCACAACTATTAGTTTCGAACAATCTCGGATTTTCATGGTTCCAAATTATCTCATCTTACCTGTATTTCCTTTCCGGAGAAACGTGAAACGAAGTTAAAGTAGTGGAGAATGCTAATCAGGTGATGCACAACACAGCACAACCATTAATTTCGAACAATCTCGGATTTTCATGGTTCCAAATTATCTCATTTCACCTGTATTTCCTTTTTGGAAGAACGTAAAACGATGTGAAAGTGACAGAGAATGCCCTTCAGGTGATGCACAACACGGCACAACTATTAGTTTCGAACAATCTCAGATCTTCATGGTTCCAAATTATCTCATTTCACCTGTATTTCCTTTTTGGAAGAACGTAAAACGAAGTGAAAGTGACGGAGAATGCTCTTCAGGTGATGCACAACACGGCACAACCATTAATTTCGAACAATCTCGGATTTTCATAGTTACAAATTATCTCATTTTACCTGTATTTCCTTCTTGGAAAAACGTACAACAAATGGGAAGTGACAGAGAATGCTCTTCAGGTGATGCACAACACGGCACAACTATTAGTTTCGAACAATCTCGGATTTTCATGGTTCCAAATTATCTCATTTTACCTGTGTTTCCTTTCTGGAGAAACGTGAAACGAAGTCAAAGTAGTAGAGAATGCTAATCAGGTGATGCACAACACGGCACAACCATTAATTTCGAACAATCTCGGATTCTCATGGTTCCAAATTATCTCATTTCACCTGTATTTCCTTCTTGGAAGAACGTAAAACAAATTGGAAGTGACAGAGAATGCTCTTCAGGTGATGCACAACACGGCACAACTATTAGTTTCGAACAATCTCGGATTTTCATGGTTCCAAATTATCTCATTTTACCTGTGTTTCCTTTCCGGAGAAACGTGAAACGAAGTGAAAGTAGTGGAGAATGCTAATCAGGTGATGCACAACACAGCACAACCATTAATTTCGAACAATCTCGGATTTTCATGGTTCCAAATTTTCTCATTTTACCTGTATTTCCTCTTCAAAAGAACGTAAGACGAAGTAAAAGTAGTAGAGAATGCTAATCAGGTGATGCACAACACGGCACAACCATTAGTTTCGAACAATCTCGGATTTTCATGGTTCCAAAATATCTCATTTTACCTGTGTTTCCTTTCCGGAGAAACGTGAAACGAAGTGAAAGTAGTAGAGAATGCTAATCAGGTGATGCACAACACGGCACAACCATTAATTTCGAACAATCTCGGCTTTTCATGGTTCCAAATTATCTCATTTCACCTGTATTTCCTCTTCAGAAGAACGTAAGACGATGTGAAAGTGACAGATAATGCTCTCCAGGTAATGCACAACACGGCACAACTATTAGTTTCGAACAATCTCGGATTTTCATGGTTTCAAATTATCTCATTTTACCTGTATTTCCTGTCCGGAGAAACGTGAAACGAAGTGAAAGTAGTAGAGAATGCTAATCAGGTGATGCACAACACGGCACAACCATTAATTTCGAACAATCTCGGCTTTTCATGGTTCCAAATTATCTCATTTCACCTGTATTTCCTCTTCAGAAGAACGTAAGACGATGTGAAAGTGACAGATAATGCTCTCCAGGTAATGCACAACACGGCACAACTATTAGTTTCGAACAATCTCGGATTTTCATGGTTCCAAATTATCTCATCTTACCTGTATTTCCTTTCCGGAGAAACGTGAAACGAAGTGAAAGTAGTGGAGAATGCTAATCAGGTGATGCACAACACGGCACAACTATTAGTTTCGAACAATCTCGGATTTTCATGGTTCCAAATTATCTCATTTCACCTGTATTTCCTTTTTGGAAGAACGTAAAACGATGTGAAAGTGACAGAGAATGCCCTTCAGGTGATGCACAACACGGCACAACTATTAGTTTCGAACAATCTCGGATCTTCATGGTTCCAAATTATCTCATTTCACCTGTATTTCCTTTTTGGAAGAACGTAAAACGGAGTGAAAGTGACGGAGAATGCTCTTCAGGTGATGCACAACACGGCACAACCATTAATTTCGAACAATCTCGGATTTTCATAGTTACAAATTATCTCATTTTACCTGTATTTCCTTCTTGGAAAAACGTACAACAAATGGGAAGTCACAGAGAATGCTCTTCAGGTGATGCACAACACGGCACAACTATTAGTTTCGAACAATCTCGGATTTTCATGGTTCCAAATTGTCTCATTTTACCTGTGTTTCCTTTCCGGAAAAATGTGAAACGAAGTCAAAGTAGTAAAGAATGCTAATCAGGTGATGCACAACACGGCACAACCATTAATTTCAAACAATCTCGGATTTTCATGGTTCCAAATTATCTCATTTTACCTGTATTTCCTTTCCGGAGAAACGTGAAACGAAGTGAAAGTAGTGGAGAATGCTAATCAAGTGATGCACAACACAGCACAACCATTAATTTCGAACAATCTCGGATTTTCATGGTTCCAAATTTTCTCATTTTACCTGTATTTCCTCTTCAAAAGAACGTAAGACGAAGTAAAAGTAGTAGAGAATGCTAATCAGGTGATGCACAACACGGCACAACCATTAGTTTCGAACAATCTCGGATTTTCATGGTTCCAAAATATCTCATTTTACCTGTGTTTCCTTTCCGGAGAAACGTGAAACGAAGTGAAAGTAGTAGAGAATGCTAATCAGGTGATGCACAACACGGCACAACCATTAATTTCGAACAATCTCGGCTTTTCATGGTTCCAAATTATCTCATTTCACCTGTATTTCCTCTTCAGAAGAACGTAAGACGATGTGAAAGTGACAGATAATGCTCTCCAGGTAATGCACAACACGGCACAACTATTAGTTTCGAACAATCTCGGATTTTCATGGTTTCAAATTATCTCATTTTACCTGTATTTCCTTTCCGGAGAAACGTGAAACGAAGTAAAAGTAGTAGAGAATGCTAATCAGGTGATGCACAACACGGCTCAACCATTAATTTCGAACAATCGCGGATTTTCATGGTTCCAAATTATCTCATTTCACCTGTATTTCCTTTTTGAAAGAACGTAAAACGATGTGAAAGTGACAGAGAATGCTCTTCAGGTGATGCACAACACGGCACAACTATTAATTTCGAACAATCTCGGATTTTCATGGTTCCAAATTTTCTTATTTTACCTGTATTTTCTCTTCAGAAGAACGTAGGACGAAGTAAAAGTGGTGGAGAATGCTAATCAGGTGATGCACAACACGGCACAACTATTAGTTTCGAACAATCTCGGATTTTCATGGTTCCAAATTATCTTATTTTGCCTGTATTTCCTTTCCGGAAAAACGTAGAACGAAAAAGAAGTAGTAGAGAATGCCAATCAGGTGATGCACAACACGGCACAACCATTAATTTCGAACAATCTCGGATTTTCATGGTTCCAAATTTTCTCATTTCACCTGTATTTCCTCTTCAGAAGGACGTAAGACGAAGTAAAAGTAGTAGAGAATGCTAATCAGGTGATGCACAACACGGCACAACCATTAATTTCGAACAATCTCGGATTTTCATGGTTCCAAATTATCTCATTTCACCTGTATTTCCTTTTTGGAAGAACGTAAAACGTTGTGAAAGTGACAGAGAATGCTCTTCAGGTGGTGCACAACACGGCACAACTATTAATTTCGAACAATCTCGGATTTTCATGGTTCCAAATTTTCTCATTTTACCTGTATTTCCTCTTCAGAAGAACGTAAGACGAAGTAAAAGTAGTAGAGAATGCTAATCAGGTGATGCACAACACGTTACAACTATTAGTTTCGAACAATCTCGGATTTTCATGGTTCCAAATTATCTAATTTCACCCGTATTTCCTTTTTGGAAGAACGTGAAACGAAGTAAAAGTGACGAAGAATGCTTTTCAGGTGATGCACAACACGGCACAACCATTAATTTCGAACAATCTCGGATTTTCATGGTTCCAAATTATCTCATTTCACCTGTATTTCCTTTTTGGAAGAACGTAAAACGATGTGAAAGTGACAAGGAATGCTCTTCAGGTAATGCACAACACGGCACAACTATTAGTTTCGAACAATCTCGGATTTTCATGGTTTCAAATTATCTCATTTTACCTGTATTTCCTTTCCGGAGGAACGTGGAACGAAGTAAAAGTAGTAGAGGATGCTAATCAGGTGATGCACAACACGGCACAACCATTAATTTCGAACAATCTGGGATTTTCATGGTTCCGAATTATCTCATTTCACCTGTATTTCCTCTTCAGAAGAACGTAAGACGATGTTAAAGTGACAGAGAATGCTCTCCAGGTAATGCACAACACGGCACAACTATTAATTTCGAACAATCTCGGATTTTCATGGTTTCAAATTATCTCATTTCACCTGTATTTCCTTTCCGGAGAAACGTGAAACGAAGTAAAAGTAGTAGATAATGCTAATCAGGTGATGCACAACACGGCACAACCATTAATATCGAACAATCTCGGATTTTCATGGTTCCAAATTATCTCATTTCACCTGTATTTCCTTTTTGAAAGAACGTAAAACGATGTGAAAGTGACAGAGAATGCTCTTCAGGTGATGCACAACACGGCACAACTATTAATTTCGAACAATCTCGGATTTTCATGGTTCCAAATTTTCTCATTTTACCTGTATTTCCTCTTCAGAAGAACGTAGGACGAAGTAAAAGTAGTTGAGAATGCTAATCAGGTGATGCACAACACGGCACAACCATTAATTTCGAACAATCTCGGATTTTCATGGTTCCAAATTATCTTATTTTGCCTGTATTTCCTTTCCGGAAAAACGTAGAACGAGAAAAAAGTAGTAGAGAATGCCAATCAGGGTGATGCACAACACGGCACAACCATTAATTTCGAACAATCTCGGATTTTCATGGTTCCAAATTTTCTCATTTCACCTGTATTTCCTCTTCAGAAGGACGTAAGACGAAGTAAAAGTAGTAGAGAATGCTAATCAGGTGATGCACAACACGGCACAACCATTAATTTCGAACAATCTCGGATTTTCATGGTTCCAAATTATCTCATTTCACCTGTATTTCCTTTTTGGAAGAACGTAAAACGATGTGAAAGTGACAGGGAATGCTCTTCAGGTAATGCACAACACGGCACAACTATTAGTTTCGAACAATCTCGGATTTTCATGGTTTCAAATTATCTCATTTTACCTGTATTTCCTTTCCGGAGGAACGTGGAACGAAGTAAAAGTAGTAGAGGATGCTAATCAGGTGATGCACAACACGGCACAACCATTAATTTCGAACAATCTGGGATTTTCATGGTTCCGAATTATCTCATTTCACCTGTATTTCCTCTTCAGAAGAACGTAAGACGATGTGAAAGTGACAGAGAATGCTCTCCAGGTAATGCACAACACGGCACAACTATTAGTTTCGAACAATCTCGGATTTTCATGGTTTCAAATTTTCTCATTTTACCTGTATTTCCTCTTCAAAAGAACGTAAGACGAAGTAAAAGTAGTAGAGAATGCTAATCAGGTGATGCACAACACGGCACAACCATTAGTTTCGAACAATCTCGGATTTTCATGGTTCCAAAATATCTCATTTTACCTGTGTTTCCTTTCCGGAGAAACGTGAAACGAAGTGAAAGTAGTAGAGAATGCTAATCAGGTGATGCACAACACGGCACAACCATTAATTTCGAACAATCTCGGCTTTTCATGGTTCCAAATTATCTCATTTCACCTGTATTTCCTCTTCAGAAGAACGTAAGACGATGTGAAAGTGACAGATAATGCTCTCCAGGTAATGCACAACACGGCACAACTATTAGTTTCGAACAATCTCGGATTTTCATGGTTTCAAATTATCTCATTTTACCTGTATTTCCTGTCCGGAGAAACGTGAAACGAAGTGAAAGTAGTAGAGAATGCTAATCAGGTGATGCACAACACGGCACAACCATTAATTTCGAACAATCTCGGCTTTTCATGGTTCCAAATTATCTCATTTCACCTGTATTTCCTCTTCAGAAGAACGTAAGACGATGTGAAAGTGACAGATAATGCTCTCCAGGTAATGCACAACACGGCACAACTATTAGTTTCGAACAATCTCGGATTTTCATGGTTCCAAATTATCTCATCTTACCTGTATTTCCTTTCCGGAGAAACGTGAAACGAAGTGAAAGTAGTGGAGAATGCTAATCAGGTGATGCACAACACGGCACAACTATTAGTTTCGAACAATCTCGGATTTTCATGGTTCCAAATTATCTCATTTCACCTGTATTTCCTTTTTGGAAGAACGTAAAACGATGTGAAAGTGACAGAGAATGCCCTTCAGGTGATGCACAACACGGCACAACTATTAGTTTCGAACAATCTCGGATCTTCATGGTTCCAAATTATCTCATTTCACCTGTATTTCCTTTTTGGAAGAACGTAAAACGGAGTGAAAGTGACGGAGAATGCTCTTCAGGTGATGCACAACACGGCACAACCATTAATTTCGAACAATCTCGGATTTTCATAGTTACAAATTATCTCATTTTACCTGTATTTCCTTCTTGGAAAAACGTACAACAAATGGGAAGTCACAGAGAATGCTCTTCAGGTGATGCACAACACGGCACAACTATTAGTTTCGAACAATCTCGGATTTTCATGGTTCCAAATTGTCTCATTTTACCTGTGTTTCCTTTCCGGAAAAATGTGAAACGAAGTCAAAGTAGTAAAGAATGCTAATCAGGTGATGCACAACACGGCACAACCATTAATTTCAAACAATCTCGGATTTTCATGGTTCCAAATTATCTCATTTTACCTGTATTTCCTTTCCGGAGAAACGTGAAACGAAGTGAAAGTAGTGGAGAATGCTAATCAAGTGATGCACAACACAGCACAACCATTAATTTCGAACAATCTCGGATTTTCATGGTTCCAAATTTTCTCATTTTACCTGTATTTCCTCTTCAAAAGAACGTAAGACGAAGTAAAAGTAGTAGAGAATGCTAATCAGGTGATGCACAACACGGCACAACCATTAGTTTCGAACAATCTCGGATTTTCATGGTTCCAAAATATCTCATTTTACCTGTGTTTCCTTTCCGGAGAAACGTGAAACGAAGTGAAAGTAGTAGAGAATGCTAATCAGGTGATGCACAACACGGCACAACCATTAATTTCGAACAATCTCGGCTTTTCATGGTTCCAAATTATCTCATTTCACCTGTATTTCCTCTTCAGAAGAACGTAAGACGATGTGAAAGTGACAGATAATGCTCTCCAGGTAATGCACAACACGGCACAACTATTAGTTTCGAACAATCTCGGATTTTCATGGTTTCAAATTATCTCATTTTACCTGTATTTCCTTTCCGGAGAAACGTGAAACGAAGTAAAAGTAGTAGAGAATGCTAATCAGGTGATGCACAACACGGCTCAACCATTAATTTCGAACAATCGCGGATTTTCATGGTTCCAAATTATCTCATTTCACCTGTATTTCCTTTTTGAAAGAACGTAAAACGATGTGAAAGTGACAGAGAATGCTCTTCAGGTGATGCACAACACGGCACAACTATTAATTTCGAACAATCTCGGATTTTCATGGTTCCAAATTTTCTTATTTTACCTGTATTTTCTCTTCAGAAGAACGTAGGACGAAGTAAAAGTGGTGGAGAATGCTAATCAGGTGATGCACAACACGGCACAACTATTAGTTTCGAACAATCTCGGATTTTCATGGTTCCAAATTATCTTATTTTGCCTGTATTTCCTTTCCGGAAAAACGTAGAACGAAAAAGAAGTAGTAGAGAATGCCAATCAGGTGATGCACAACACGGCACAACCATTAATTTCGAACAATCTCGGATTTTCATGGTTCCAAATTTTCTCATTTCACCTGTATTTCCTCTTCAGAAGGACGTAAGACGAAGTAGAAGTAGTAGAGAATGCTAATCAGGTGATGCACAACACGGCACAACCATTAATTTCGAACAATCTCGGATTTTCATGGTTCCAAATTATCTCATTTCACCTGTATTTCCTTTTTGGAAGAACGTAAAACGTTGTGAAAGTGACAGAGAATGCTCTTCAGGTGGTGCACAACACGGCACAACTATTAATTTCGAACAATCTCGGATTTTCATGGTTCCAAATTTTCTCATTTTACCTGTATTTCCTCTTCAGAAGAACGTAAGACGAAGTAAAAGTAGTAGAGAATGCTAATCAGGTGATGCACAACACGTTACAACTATTAGTTTCGAACAATCTCGGATTTTCATGGTTCCAAATTATCTCATTTCACCCGTATTTCCTTTTTGGAAGAACGTGAAACGAAGTAAAAGTGACGAAGAATGCTTTTCAGGTGATGCACAACACGGCACAACCATTAATTTCGAACAATCTCGGATTTTCATGGTTCCAAATTATCTCATTTCACCTGTATTTCCTTTTTGGAAGAACGTAAAACGATGTGAAAGTGACAAGGAATGCTCTTCAGGTAATGCACAACACGGCACAACTATTAGTTTCGAACAATCTCGGATTTTCATGGTTTCAAATTATCTCATTTTACCTGTATTTCCTTTCCGGAGGAACGTGGAACGAAGTAAAAGTAGTAGAGGATGCTAATCAGGTGATGCACAACACGGCACAACCATTAATTTCGAACAATCTGGGATTTTCATGGTTCCGAATTATCTCATTTCACCTGTATTTCCTCTTCAGAAGAACGTAAGACGATGTTAAAGTGACAGAGAATGCTCTCCAGGTAATGCACAACACGGCACAACTATTAATTTCGAACAATCTCGGATTTTCATGGTTTCAAATTATCTCATTTCACCTGTATTTCCTTTCCGGAGAAACGTGAAACGAAGTAAAAGTAGTAGATAATGCTAATCAGGTGATGCACAACACGGCACAACCATTAATATCGAACAATCTCGGATTTTCATGGTTCCAAATTATCTCATTTCACCTGTATTTCCTTTTTGAAAGAACGTAAAACGATGTGAAAGTGACAGAGAATGCTCTTCAGGTGATGCACAACACGGCACAACTATTAATTTCGAACAATCTCGGATTTTCATGGTTCCAAATTTTCTCATTTTACCTGTATTTCCTCTTCAGAAGAACGTAGGACGAAGTAAAAGTAGTAGAGAATGCTAATCAGGTGATGCACAACACGGCACAACCATTAATTTCGAACAATCTCGGATTTTCATGGTTCCAAATTATCTTATTTTGCCTGTATTTCCTTTCCGGAAAAACGTAGAACGAAAAAAAAGTAGTAGAGAATGCCAATCAGGGTGATGCACAACACGGCACAACCATTAATTTCGAACAATCTCGGATTTTCATGGTTCCAAATTTTCTCATTTCACCTGTATTTCCTCTTCAGAAGGACGTAAGACGAAGTAAAAGTAGTAGAGAATGCTAATCAGGTGATGCACAACACGGCACAACCATTAATTTCGAACAATCTCGGATTTTCATGGTTCCAAATTATCTCATTTCACCTGTATTTCCTTTTTGGAAGAACGTAAAACGTTGTGAAAGTGACAGAGAATGCTCTTCAGGTGGTGCACAACACGGCACAACTATTAATTTCGAACAATCTCGGATTTTCATGGTTCCAAATTTTTTCATTTTACCTGTATTTCCTCTTCAGAAGAACGTAAGACGAAGTAAAAGTAGTAGAGAATGCTAATCAGGTGATGCACAACACGGCACAACTATTAGTTTCGAACAATCTCGGATTTTCATGGTTCCAAATTATCTCATTTCACCCGTATTTCCTTTTTGGAAGAACGTGAAACGAAGTAAAAGTGACGAAGAATGCTTTTCAGGTGATGCACAACACGGCACAACCATTAATTTCGAACAATCTCGGATTTTCATGGTTCCAAATTATCTCATTTCACCTGTATTTCCTTTTTGGAAGAACGTAAAACGATGTGAAAGTGACAGGGAATGCTCTTCAGGTAATGCACAACACGGCACAACTATTAGTTTCGAACAATCTCGGATTTTCATGGTTTCAAATTATCTCATTTTACCTGTATTTCCTTTCCGGAGGAACGTGGAACGAAGTAAAAGTAGTAGAGGATGCTAATCAGGTGATGCACAACACGGCACAACCATTAATTTCGAACAATCTGGGATTTTCATGGTTCCGAATTATCTCATTTCACCTGTATTTCCTCTTCAGAAGAACGTAAGACGATGTGAAAGTGACAGAGAATGCTCTCCAGGTAATGCACAACACGGCACAACTATTAATTTCGAACAATCTCGGATTTTCATGGTTTCAAATTATCTCATTTTACCTGTATTTCCTTTCCGGAGAAACGTGAAACGAAGTAAAAGTAGTAGATAATGCTAATCAGGTGATGCACAACACGGCACAACCATTAATTTCGAACAATCTCGGATTTTCATGGTTCCAAATTATCTCATTTCACCTGTATTTCCTTTTCGAAAGAACGTAAAACGATGTGAAAGTGACAGAGAATGCTCTTCAGGTGATGCACAACACGGCACAACTATTAATTTCGAACAATCTCGGATTTTCATGGTTCCAAATTTTCTCATTTTACCTGTATTTCCTCTTCAGAAGAACGTAGGACGAAGTAAAAGTAGTTGAGAATGCTAATCAGGTGATGCACAACACGGCACAACCATTAATTTCGAACAATCTCGGATTTTCATGGTTCCAAATTATCTTATTTTGCCTGTATTTCCTTTCCGGAAAAACGTAGAACGAGAAAAAAGTAGTAGAGAATGCCAATCAGGGTGATGCACAACACGGCACAACCATTAATTTCGAACAATCTCGGATTTTCATGGTTCCAAATTTTCTCATTTCACCTGTATTTCCTCTTCAGAAGGACGTAAGACGAAGTAAAAGTAGTAGAGAATGCTAATCAGGTGATGCACAACACGGCACAACCATTAATTTCGAACAATCTCGGATTTTCATGGTTCCAAATTATCTCATTTCACCTGTATTTCCTTTTTGGAAGAACGTAAAACGATGTGAAAGTGACAGGGAATGCTCTTCAGGTAATGCACAACACGGCACAACTATTAGTTTCGAACAATCTCGGATTTTCATGGTTTCAAATTATCTCATTTTACCTGTATTTCCTTTCCGGAGGAACGTGGAACGAAGTAAAAGTAGTAGAGGATGCTAATCAGGTGATGCACAACACGGCACAACCATTAATTTCGAACAATCTGGGATTTTCATGGTTCCGAATTATCTCATTTCACCTGTATTTCCTCTTCAGAAGAACGTAAGACGATGTGAAAGTGACAGAGAATGCTCTCCAGGTAATGCACAACACGGCACAACTATTAGTTTCGAACAATCTCGGATTTTCATGGTTTCAAATTATCTCATTTTACCTGTATTTCCTTTCCGGAGAAACGTGAAACGAAGTAAAAGTAGTAGATAATGCTAATCAGGTGATGCACAACACGGCACAACCATTAATTTCGAACAATCTCGGATTTTCATGGTTCCAAATTATCTCATTTCACCTGTATTTCCTTTTTGAAAGAACGTAAAACGATGTGAAAGTGACAGAGAATGCTCTTCAGGTGATGCACAACACGGCACAACTATTAATTTCGAACAATCTCGGATTTTCATGGTTCCAAATTTTCTCATTTTACCTGTATTTCCTCTTCAGAAGAACGTAGGACGAAGTAAAAGTAGTAGAGAATGCTAATCAGGTGATGCACAACACGGCACAACCATTAATTTCGAACAATCTCGGATTTTCATGGTTCCAAATTATCTTATTTTGCCTGTATTTCCTTTCCGGAAAAACGTAGAACGAAAAAAAAGTAGTAGAGAATGCCAATCAGGGTGATGCACAACACGGCACAACCATTAATTTCGAACAATCTCGGATTTTCATGGTTCCAAATTTTCTCATTTCACCTGTATTTCCTCTTCAGAAGGACGTAAGACGAAGTAAAAGTAGTAGAGAATGCTAATCAGGTGATGCACAACACGGCACAACCATTAATTTCGAACAATCTCGGATTTTCATGGTTCCAAATTATCTCATTTCACCTGTATTTCCTTTTTGGAAGAACGTAAAACGTTGTGAAAGTGACAGAGAATGCTCTTCAGGTGGTGCACAACACGGCACAACTATTAATTTCGAACAATCTCGGATTTTCATGGTTCCAAATTTTCTCATTTTACCTGTATTTCCTCTTCAGAAGAACGTAAGACGAAGTAAAAGTAGTAGAGAATGCTAATCAGGTGATGCACAACACGGCACAACTATTAGTTTCGAACAATCTCGGATTTTCATGGTTCCAAATTATCTCATTTCACCCGTATTTCCTTTTTGGAAGAACGTGAAACGAAGTAAAAGTGACGAAGAATGCTTTTCAGGTGATGCACAACACGGCACAACCATTAATTTCGAACAATCTCGGATTTTCATGGTTCCAAATTATCTCATTTCACCTGTATTTCCTTTTTGGAAGAACGTAAAACGATGTGAAAGTGACAGGGAATGCTCTTCAGGTAATGCACAACACGGCACAACTATTAGTTTCGAACAATCTCGGATTTTCATGGTTTCAAATTATCTCATTTTACCTGTATTTCCTTTCCGGAGGAACGTGGAACGAAGTAAAAGTAGTAGAGGATGCTAATCAGGTGATGCACAACACGGCACAACCATTAATTTCGAACAATCTGGGATTTTCATGGTTCCGAATTATCTCATTTCACCTGTATTTCCTCTTCAGAAGAACGTAAGACGATGTGAAAGTGACAGAGAATGCTCTCCAGGTAATGCACAACACGGCACAACTATTAATTTCGAACAATCTCGGATTTTCATGGTTTCAAATTATCTCATTTTACCTGTATTTCCTTTCCGGAGAAACGTGAAACGAAGTAAAAGTAGTAGATAATGCTAATCAGGTGATGCACAACACGGCACAACCATTAATTTCGAACAATCTCGGATTTTCATGGTTCCAAATTATCTCATTTCACCTGTATTTCCTTTTTGCAGGAACGTAAAACGATGTGAAAGTGACAGAGAATGCTCTTCAGGTGATGCACAACACGGCACAACTATTAATTTCGAACAATCTCGGATTTTCATGGTTCCAAATTTTCTCATTTTACCTGTATTTCCTCTTCAGAAGAACGTAGGACGAAGTAAAAGTAGTTAAGAATGCTAATCAGGTGATGCACAACACGGCACACCCATTAATTTCGAACAATCTCGGATTTTCATGGTTCCAAATTATCTTATTTTGCCTGTATTTCCTTTCCGGAAAAACGTAGAACGAGAAAAAAGTAGTAGAGAATGCCAATCAGGGTGATGCACAACACGGCACAACCATTAATTTCGAACAATCTCGGATTTTCATGGTTCCAAATTTTCTTATTTCACCTGTATTTCCTCTTCAGAAGGACGTAAGACGAAGTAAAAGTAGTAGAGAATGCTAATCAGGTGATGCACAACACGGCACAACCATTAATTTCGAACGATCTCGGATTTTCATGGTTCCAAATTATCTCATTTCACCTGTATTTCCTTTTTGGAAGAACGTAAAACGATGTGAAAGTGACAGGGAATGCTCTTCAGGTAATGCACAACACGGCACAACTATTAGTTTCGGACAATCTCGGATTTTCATGGTTTCAAATTATCTCATTTTACCTGTATTTCCTTTCCGGAGGAACGTGGAACGAAGTAAAAGTAGTAGAGGATGCTAATCAGGTGATGCACAACACGGCACAACCATTAATTTCGAACAATCTGGGATTTTCATGGTTCCGAATTATCTCATTTCACCTGTATTTCCTCTTCAGAAGAACGTAAGACGATGTGAAAGTGACAGAGAATGCTCTCCAGGTAATGCACAACACGGCACAACTATTAGTTTCGAACAATCTCGGATTTTCATGGTTTCAAATTATCTCATTTTACCTGTATTTCCTTTCCGGAGAAACGTGAAACGAAGTAAAAGTAGTAGATAATGCTAATCAGGTGATGCACAACACGGCACAACCATTAATTTCGAACAATCTCGGATTTTCATGGTTCCAAATTATCTCATTTCACCTGTATTTCCTTTTTGAAAGAACGTAAAACGATGTGAAAGTGACAGAGAATGCTCTTCAGGTGATGCACAACACGGCACAACTATTAATTTCGAACAATCTCGGATTTTCATGGTTCCAAATTTTCTCATTTTACCTGTATTTCCTCTTCAGAAGAACGTAGGACGAAGTAAAAGTAGTAGAGAATGCTAATCAGGTGATGCACAACACGGCACAACCATTAATTTCGAACAATCTCGGATTTTCATGGTTCCAAATTATCTTATTTTGCCTGTATTTCCTTTCCGGAAAAACGTAGAACGAAAAAAAAGTAGTAGAGAATGCCAATCAGGGTGATGCACAACACGGCACAACCATTAATTTCGAACAATCTCGGATTTGCATGGTTCCAAATTTTCTCATTTCACCTGTATTTCCTCTTCAGAAGGACGTAAAACGAAGTAAAAGTAGTAGAGAATGCTAATCAGGTGATGCACAACACGGCACAACCATTAATTTCGAACAATCTCGGATTTTCATGGTTCCAAATTATCTCATTTCACCTGTATTTCTTTTTTGGAAGAACGTAAAACGTTGTGAAAGTGACAGAGAATGCTCTTCAGGTGGTGCACAACACGGCACAACTATTAATTTCGAACAATCTCGGATTTTCATGGTTCCAAATTTTCTCATTTTACCTGTATTTCCTCTTCAGAAGAACGTAAGACGAAGTAAAAGTAGTAGAGAATGCTAATCAGGTGATGCACAACACGGCACAACTATTAGTTTCGAACAATCTCGGATTTTCATGGTTCCAAATTATCTCATTTCACCCGTATTTCCTTTTTGGAAGAACGTGAAACGAAGTAAAAGTGACGAAGAATGCTTTTCAGGTGATGCACAACACGGCACAACCATTAATTTCGAACAATCTCGGATTTTCATGGTTCCAAATTATCTCATTTCACCTGTATTTCCTTTTTGGAAGAACGTAAAACGATGTGAAAGTGACAGGGAATGCTCTTCAGGTAATGCACAACACGGCACAACTATTAGTTTCGAACAATCTCGGATTTTCATGGTTTCAAATTATCTCATTTTACCTGTATTTCCTTTCCGGAGGAACGTGGAACGAAGTAAAAGTAGTAGAGGATGCTAATCAGGTGATGCACAACACGGCACAACCATTAATTTCGAACAATCTGGGATTTTCATGGTTCCGAATTATCTCATTTCACCTGTATTTCCTCTTCAGAAGAACGTAAGACGATGTGAAAGTGACAGAGAATGCTCTCCAGGTAATGCACAACACGGCACAACTATTAATTTCGAACAATCTCGGATTTTCATGGTTTCAAATTATCTCATTTTACCTGTATTTCCTTTCCGGAGAAACGTGAAACGAAGTAAAAGTAGTAGATAATGCTAATCAGGTGATGCACAACACGGCACAACCATTAATTTCGAACAATCTCGGATTTTCATGGTTCCAAATTATCTCATTTCACCTGTATTTCCTTTTTGAAAGAACGTAAAACGATGTGAAAGTGACAGAGAATGCTCTTCAGGTGATGCACAACACGGCACAACTATTAATTTCGAACAATCTCGGATTTTCATGGTTCCAAATTTTCTCATTTTACCTGTATTTCCTCTTCAGAAGAACGTAGGACGAAGTAAAAGTAGTTGAGAATGCTAATCAGGTGATGCACAACACGGCACAACCATTAATTTCGAACAATCTCGGATTTTCATGGTTCCAAATTATCTTATTTTGCCTGTATTTCCTTTCCGGAAAAACGTAGAACGAGAAAAAAGTAGTAGAGAATGCCAATCAGGGTGATGCACAACACGGCACAACCATTAATTTCGAACAATCTCGGATTTTCATGGTTCCAAATTTTCTCATTTCACCTGTATTTCCTCTTCAGAAGGACGTAAGACGAAGTAAAAGTAGTAGAGAATGCTAATCAGGTGATGCACAACACGGCACAACCATTAATTTCGAACAATCTCGGATTTTTATGGTTCCAAATTATCTCATTTCACCTGTATTTCCTTTTTGGAAGAACGTAAAACGTTGTGAAAGTGACAGAGAATGCTCTTCAGGTGGTGCACAACACGGCACAACCATTAATTTCGAACAATCTCGGATTTTCATGGTTCCAAATTTTCTCATTTCACCTGTATTTCCTCTTCAGAAGGACGTAAGACGAAGTAAAAGTAGTAGAGAATGCTAATCAGGTGATGCACAACACGGCACAACCATTAGTTTCGAACAATCTCGGATTTTCATGGTTCCAAATTATCTCATTTTACCTGTATTTCCTTCTTGGAAAAACGTAAAACAAATTGGAAGTGACAGAGAATGCTCTTCAGGTGATGCACAACACGGCACAACTATTAGTTTCGAACAATCTCGGATTTTCATGGTTCCAAATTATCTCATTTTACCTGTATTTCCTTCTTGGAAAAACGTAAAACAAATTGGAAGTGACAGAGAATGCTCTTTAGGTGATGCACAACACGGCACAACTATTAGTTTCGAACAGTCTCGGATTTTCATGGTTCCAAATTATCTCATTTTACCTGTATTTCCTTTCCGGAGAAACGTGAAACGAAGTGAAAGTAGTAAAGAATGCTAATCAGGTGATGCACAACACGGCACAACCATTAATTTCGAACAATCTCGGATTTTCATGGTTCCAAATTATCTCATTTCACCCGTATTTCCTTTTTGGAAGAACGTGAAACAAAGTAAAAGTGACGAAGAATGCTTTTCAGGTGATGCACAACACGGCACAACCATTAATTTCGAACAATCTCGGATTTTCATGGTTCCAAATTATCTCATTTCACCTGTATTTCCTTTTTGGAAGAACGTAAAACGATGTGAAAGTGACAGGGAATGCTCTTCAGGTAATGCACAACACGGCACAACTATTAGTTTCGAACAATCTCGGATTTTCATGGTTCCAAATTATCTCATTTTACCTGTATTTCCTTTCCGGAGAAACGTGAAACGAAGTGAAAGTAGTGGAGAATGCTAATCAGGTGATGCACAACACAGCACAACCATTAATTTCGAACAATCTCGGATTTTCATGGTTCCAAATTTTCTCATTTTACCTGTATTTCCTCTTCAAAAGAACGTAAGACGAAGTAAAAGTAGTAGAGAATGCTAATCAGGTGATGCACAACACGGCACAACCATTAGTTTCGAACAATCTCGGATTTTCATGGTTCCAAAATATCTCATTTTACCTGTGTTTCCTTTCCGGAGAAACGTGAAACGAAGTGAAAGTAGTAGAGAATGCTAATCAGGTGATGCACAACACGGCACAACCATTAATTTCGAACAATCTCGGCTTTTCATGGTTCCAAATTATCTCATTTCACCTGTATTTCCTCTTCAGAGGAACGTAAGACGATGTGAAAGTGACAGATAATGCTCTCCAGGTAATGCACAACACGGCAGAACTATTAGTTTCGAAAAATCTCGGATTTTCATGGTTTCAAATTATCTCATTTTACCTGTATTTCCTTTCCGGAGAAACGTGAAACGAAGTGAAAGTAGTAGAGAATGCTAATCAGGTGATGCACAACACGGCACAACCATTAATTTCGAACAATCTCGGCTTTTCATGGTTCCAAATTATCTCATTTCACCTGTATTTCCTCTTCAGAAGAACGTAAGACGATGTGAAAGTGACAGATAATGCTCTCCAGGTAATGCACAACACGGCACAACTATCAGTTTCGAACAATCTCGGATTTTCATGGTTCCAAATTATCTCATCTTACCTGTATTTCCTTTCCGGAGAAACGTGAAACGAAGTGAAAGTAGTGGAGAATGCTAATCAGGTGATGCACAACACAGCACAACCATTAATTTCGAACAATCTCGGATTTTCATGGTTCCAAATTATCTCATTTCACCTGTATTTCCTTTTTGGAAGAACGTAAAACGATGTGAAAGTGACAGAGAATGCCCTTCAGGTGATGCACAACACGGCACAACTATTAGTTTCGAACAATCTCGGATTTTCATGGTTCCAAATTATCTCATTTCACCTGTATTTCCTCTTCAGAGGAACGTAAGACGATGTGAAAGTGACAGATAATGCTCTCCAGGTAATGCACAACACGGCAGAACTATTAGTTTCGAACAATCTCGGATTTTCATGGTTTCAAATTATCTCATTTTACCTGTATTTCCTTCTTGGAAAAACGTACAACAAATGGGAAGTGACAGAGAATGCTCTTCAGGTGATGCACAACACGGCACAACTATTAGTTTCGAACAATCTCGGATTTTCATGGTTCCAAATTGTCTCATTTTACCTGTGTTTCCTTTCCGGAAAAATGTGAAACGAAGTCAAAGTAGTAAAGAATGCTAATCAGGTGATGCACAACACGGCACAACCATTAATTTCAAACAATCTCGGATTTTCATGGTTCCAAATTTTCTCATTTCACCTGTATTTCCTTTTTGGAAAAACGTAAAACGAAGTGAAAGTGACAGAGAATGCTTTTCAGGTGATGCACAACACGGCAAAACCATTAATTTCGAACAATCTCGGATTTTCATGATTCCAAATTTTCTCATTTTACCTGTATTTCCTCTTCGGAAGAACGTAAGTCGAAGTAAAAGTAGTAGAGAATGCTAATCAGGTGATGCACAACACGGCACAACCATTAATTTCGGACAATCTCGGATTCTCATGGTTCCAAATTATCTCATTTCACCTGTATTTCCTTTTTTGAAGAACGTAAAACGAAGTGAAAGTGACGGAGAATGCTCTTCAGGTGATGCACAACACGGCACGACTATTAGTTTCGAACAATCTCGGATTTTCATGGTTCCGAATTATCTCATTTTACCTGTATTTCCTTCTTGGAAGAACGTAAAACGAAGTGAAAGTGACGGGGAATGCTCTTCAGGTGATGCACAACACGGCACGACTATTAGTTTCGAACAATCTCGGATTTTCATGGTTCCGAATTATCTCATTTTACCTGTATTTCCTTCTTGGAAGAACGTAAAACAAATTGTAAGTGACAGAGAATGCTCTTCAGGTGATGCACAACACGGCACAACCATTAATTTCGAACAATCTCGGCTTTTCATGGTTCCAAATTATCTCATTTCACCTGTATTTTCTCTTCAGAAGAACGTAAGACGATGTGAAAGTGACAGATAATGCTCTCCAGGTAATGCACAACACGGCACAACTATTAGTTTCGAACAATCTCGGATTTTCATGGTTTCAAATTATCTCATTTTACCTGTATTTCCTTTCCGGAGAAACGTGAAACGAAGTGAAAGTAGTAGAGAATGCTAATCAGGTGATGCACAACACGGCACAACCATTAATTTCGAACAATCTCGGCTTTTCATGGTTCCAAATTATCTCATTTCACCTGTATTTCCTCTTCAGAAGAACGTAAGACGATGTGAAAGTGACAGAGAATGCCCTTCAGGTAATGCACAACACGGCACAACTATTAGTTTCGAACAATCTCGGATTTTCATGGTTCCAAATTATCTCATCTTACCTGTATTTCCTTTCCGGAGAAACGTGAAACGAAGTGAAAGTAGTGGAGAATGCTAATCAGGTGATGCACAACACAGCACAACCATTAATTTCGAACAATCTCGGATTTTCATGGTTCCAAATTATCTCATTTCACCTGTATTTCCTTTTTGGAAGAACGTAAAACGATGTGAAAGTGACAGAGAATGCCCTTCAGGTGATGCACAACACGGCACAACTATTAGTTTCGAACAATCTCGGATCTTCATGGTTCCAAATTATCTCATTTCACCTGTATTTCCTTTTTGGAAGAACGTAAAACGAAGTGAAAGTGACGGAGAATGCTCTTCAGGTGATGCACAACACGGCACAACCATTAATTTCGAACAATCTCGGATTTTCATAGTTACAAATTATCTCATTTTACCTGTATTTCCTTCTTGGAAAAACGTACAACAAATGGGAAGTGACAGAGAATGCTCTTCAGGTGATGCACAACACGGCACAACCATTAATTTCGGACAATCTCGGATTCTCATGGTTCCAAATTATCTCATTTCACCTGTATTTCCTTTTTTGAAGAACGTAAAACGAAGTGAAAGTGACGGAGAATGCTCTTCAGGTGATGCACAACACGGCACGACTATTAGTTTCGAACAATCTCGGATTTTCAGGGTTCCGAATTATCTCATTTTACCTGTATTTCCTTCTTGGAAGAACGTAAAACGAAGTGAAAGTGACGGAGAATGCTCTTCAGGTGATGCACAACACGGCACAACCATTAATTTCGGACAATCTCGGATTCTCATGGTTCCAAATTATCTCATTTCACCTGTATTTCCTTTTTTGAAGAACGTAAAACGAAGTGAAAGTGACGGAGAATGCTCTTCAGGTGATGCACAACACGGCACGACTATTAGTTTCGAACAATCTCGGATTTTCATGGTTCCGAATTATCTCATTTTACCTGTATTTCCTTCTTGGAAGAACGTAAAACAAATTGTAAGTGACAGAGAATGCTCTTCAGGTGATGCACAACACGGCACAACTATTAGTTTCGAACAATCTCGGATTTTCATGGTTCCAAATTATCTCATTTTACCTGTGTTTCCTTTCCGGAGAAACGTGAAACGAAGTCAAAGTAGTAGAGAATGCTAATCAGGTGATGCACAACACGGCACAACCATTAATTTCGAACAATCTCGGATTCTCATGGTTCCAAATTATCTCATTTCACCTGTATTTCCTTCTTGGAAGAACGTAAAACAAATTGGAAGTGACAGAGAATGCTCTTCAGGTGATGCACAACACGGCACAACTATTAGTTTCGAACAATCTCGGATTTTCATGGTTCCAAATTATCTCATTTTACCTGTATTTCCTTTCCGGAGAAACGTGAAACGAAGTGAAAGTAGTGGAGAATGCTAATCAGGTGATGCACAACACAGCACAACCATTAATTTCGAACAATCTCGGATTTTCATGGTTCCAAATTTTCTCATTTTACCTGTATTTCCTCTTCAAAAGAACGTAAGACGAAGTAAAAGTAGTAGAGAATGCTAATCAGGTGATGCACAACACGGCACAACCATTAGTTTCGAACAATCTCGGATTTTCATGGTTCCAAAATATCTCATTTTACCTGTGTTTCCTTTCCGGAGAAACGTGAAACGAAGTGAAAGTAGTAGAGAATGCTAATCAGGTGATGCACAACACGGCACAACCATTAATTTCGAACAATCTCGGCTTTTCATGGTTCCAAATTATCTCATTTCACCTGTATTTCCTCTTCAGAAGAACGTAAGACGATGTGAAAGTGACAGATAATGCTCTCCAGGTAATGCACAACACGGCACAACTATTAGTTTCGAACAATCTCGGATTTTCATGGTTCCAAATTATCTCATCTTACCTGTATTTCCTTTCCGGAGAAACGTGAAACGAAGTGAAAGTAGTGGAGAATGCTAATCAGGTGATGCACAACACAGCACAACCATTAATTTCGAACAATCTCGGATTTTCATGGTTCCAAATTATCTCATTTCACCTGTATTTCCTTTTTGGAAGAACGTAAAACGATGTGAAAGTGACAGAGAATGCCCTTCAGGTGATGCACAACACGGCACAACTATTAGTTTCGAACAATCTCGGATTTTCATGGTTCCAAATTATCTCATTTCACCTGTATTTCCTCTTCAGAGGAACGTAAGACGATGTGAAAGTGACAGATAATGCTCTCCAGGTAATGCACAACACGGCAGAACTATTAGTTTCGAACAATCTCGGATTTTCATGGTCTCAAATTATCTCATTTTACCTGTATTTCCTTCTTGGAAAAACGTACAACAAATGGGAAGTGACAGAGAATGCTCTTCAGGTGATGCACAACACGGCAAAACCATTAATTTCGAACAATCTCGGATTTTCATGATTCCAAATTTTCTCATTTTACCTGTATTTCCTCTTCGGAAGAACGTAAGTCGAAGTAAAAGTAGTAGAGAATGCTAATCAGGTGATGCACAACACGGCACAACCATTAATTTCGGACAATCTCGGATTCTCATGGTTCCAAATTATCTCATTTCACCTGTATTTCCTTTTTTGAAGAACGTAAAACGAAGTGAAAGTGACGGAGAATGCTCTTCAGGTGATGCACAACACGGCACGACTATTAGTTTCGAACAATCTCGGATTTTCATGGTTCCGAATTATCTCATTTTACCTGTATTTCCTTCTTGGAAGAACGTAAAACGAAGTGAAAGTGACGGGGAATGCTCTTCAGGTGATGCACAACACGGCACGACTATTAGTTTCGAACAATCTCGGATTTTCATGGTTCCGAATTATCTCATTTTACCTGTATTTCCTTCTTGGAAGAACGTAAAACAAATTGTAAGTGACAGAGAATGCTCTTCAGGTGATGCACAACACGGCACAACCATTAATTTCGAACAATCTCGGCTTTTCATGGTTCCAAATTATCTCATTTCACCTGTATTTTCTCTTCAGAAGAACGTAAGACGATGTGAAAGTGACAGATAATGCTCTCCAGGTAATGCACAACACGGCACAACTATTAGTTTCGAACAATCTCGGATTTTCATGGTTTCAAATTATCTCATTTTACCTGTATTTCCTTTCCGGAGAAACGTGAAACGAAGTGAAAGTAGTAGAGAATGCTAATCAGGTGATGCACAACACGGCACAACCATTAATTTCGAACAATCTCGGCTTTTCATGGTTCCAAATTATCTCATTTCACCTGTATTTCCTCTTCAGAAGAACGTAAGACGATGTGAAAGTGACAGAGAATGCCCTTCAGGTAATGCACAACACGGCACAACTATTAGTTTCGAACAATCTCGGATTTTCATGGTTCCAAATTATCTCATCTTACCTGTATTTCCTTTCCGGAGAAACGTGAAACGAAGTGAAAGTAGTGGAGAATGCTAATCAGGTGATGCACAACACAGCACAACCATTAATTTCGAACAATCTCGGATTTTCATGGTTCCAAATTATCTCATTTCACCTGTATTTCCTTTTTGGAAGAACGTAAAACGATGTGAAAGTGACAGAGAATGCCCCTCAGGTGATGCACAACACGGCACAACTATTAGTTTCGAACAATCTCGGATCTTCATGGTTCCAAATTATCTCATTTCACCTGTATTTCCTTTTTGGAAGAACGTAAAACGAAGTGAAAGTGACGGAGAATGCTCTTCAGGTGATGCACAACACGGCACAACCATTAATTTCGAACAATCTCGGATTTTCATAGTTACAAATTATCTCATTTTACCTGTATTTCCTTCTTGGAAAAACGTACAACAAATGGGAAGTGACAGAGAATGCTCTTCAGGTGATGCACAACACGGCACAACCATTAATTTCGGACAATCTCGGATTCTCATGGTTCCAAATTATCTCATTTCACCTGTATTTCCTTTTTTGAAGAACGTAAAACGAAGTGAAAGTGACGGAGAATGCTCTTCAGGTGATGCACAACACGGCACGACTATTAGTTTCGAACAATCTCGGATTTTCAGGGTTCCGAATTATCTCATTTTACCTGTATTTCCTTCTTGGAAGAACGTAAAACGAAGTGAAAGTGACGGAGAATGCTCTTCAGGTGATGCACAACACGGCACAACCATTAATTTCGGACAATCTCGGATTCTCATGGTTCCAAATTATCTCATTTCACCTGTATTTCCTTTTTTGAAGAACGTAAAACGAAGTGAAAGTGACGGAGAATGCTCTTCAGGTGATGCACAACACGGCACGACTATTAGTTTCGAACAATCTCGGATTTTCATGGTTCCGAATTATCTCATTTTACCTGTATTTCCTTCTTGGAAGAACGTAAAACAAATTGTAAGTGACAGAGAATGCTCTTCAGGTGATGCACAACACGGCACAACTATTAGTTTCGAACAATCTCGGATTTTCATGGTTCCAAATTATCTCATTTTACCTGTGTTTCCTTTCCGGAGAAACGTGAAACGAAGTCAAAGTAGTAGAGAATGCTAATCAGGTGATGCACAACACGGCACAACCATTAATTTCGAACAATCTCGGATTCTCATGGTTCCAAATTATCTCATTTCACCTGTATTTCCTTCTTGGAAGAACGTAAAACAAATTGAAAGTGACAGAGAATGCTCTTCAGGTGATGCACAACACGGCACAACTATTAGTTTCGAACAATCTCGGATTTTCATGGTTCCAAATTATCTCATTTTACCTGTATTTCCTTTCCGGAGAAACGTGAAACGAAGTGAAAGTAGTGGAGAATGCTAATCAGGTGATGCACAACACAGCACAACCATTAATTTCGAACAATCTCGGATTTTCATGGTTCCAAATTTTCTCATTTTACCTGTATTTCCTCTTCAAAAGAACGTAAGACGAAGTAAAAGTAGTAGAGAATGCTAATCAGGTGATGCACAACACGGCACAACCATTAGTTTCGAACAATCTCGGATTTTCATGGTTCCAAAATATCTCATTTTACCTGTGTTTCCTTTCCGGAGAAACGTGAAACGAAGTGAAAGTAGTAGAGAATGCTAATCAGGTGATGCACAACACGGCACAACCATTAATTTCGAACAATCTCGGCTTTTCATGGTTCCAAATTATCTCATTTCACCTGTATTTCCTCTTCAGAAGAACGTAAGACGATGTGAAAGTGACAGATAATGCTCTCCAGGTAATGCACAACACGGCACAACTATTAGTTTCGAACAATCTCGGATTTTCATGGTTCCAAATTATCTCATCTTACCTGTATTTCCTTTCCGGAGAAACGTGAAACGAAGTGAAAGTAGTGGAGAATGCTAATCAGGTGATGCACAACACAGCACAACCATTAATTTCGAACAATCTCGGATTTTCATGGTTCCAAATTATCTCATTTCACCTGTATTTCCTTTTTGGAAGAACGTAAAACGATGTGAAAGTGACAGAGAATGCCCTTCAGGTGATGCACAACACGGCACAACTATTAGTTTCGAACAATCTCGGATTTTCATGGTTCCAAATTATCTCATTTCACCTGTATTTCCTCTTCAGAGGAACGTAAGACGATGTGAAAGTGACAGATAATGCTCTCCAGGTAATGCACAACACGGCAGAACTATTAGTTTCGAACAATCTCGGATTTTCATGGTTTCAAATTATCTCATTTTACCTGTATTTCCTTCTTGGAAAAACGTACAACAAATGGGAAGTGACAGAGAATGCTCTTCAGGTGATGCACAACACGGCACAACTATTAGTTTCGAACAATCTCGGATTTTCATGGTTCCAAATTGTCTCATTTTACCTGTGTTTCCTTTCCGAAAAAATGTGAAACGAAGTCAAAGTAGTAAAGAATGCTAATCAGGTGATGCACAACACGGCACAACCATTAATTTCAAACAATCTCGGATTTTCATGGTTCCAAATTTTCTCATTTCACCTGTATTTCCTTTTTGGAAAAACGTAAAACGAAGTGAAAGTGACAGAGAATGCTTTTCAGGTGATGCACAACACGGCAAAACCATTAATTTCGAACAATCTCGGATTTTCATGATTCCAAATTTTCTCATTTTACCTGTATTTCCTCTTCGGAAGAACGTAAGTCGAAGTAAAAGTAGTAGAGAATGCTAATCAGGTGATGCACAACACGGCACAACCATTAATTTCGGACAATCTCGGATTCTCATGGTTCCAAATTATCTCATTTCACCTGTATTTCCTTTTTTGAAGAACGTAAAACGAAGTGAAAGTGACGGAGAATGCTCTTCAGGTGATGCACAACACGGCACGACTATTAGTTTCGAACAATCTCGGATTTTCATGGTTCCGAATTATCTCATTTTACCTGTATTTCCTTCTTGGAAGAACGTAAAACGAAGTGAAAGTGACGGGAAATGCTCTTCAGGTGATGCACAACACGGCACGACTATTAGTTTCGAACAATCTCGGATTTTCATGGTTCCGAATTATCTCATTTTACCTGTATTTCCTTCTTGGAAGAACGTAAAACAAATTGTAAGTGACAGAGAATGCTCTTCAGGTGATGCACAACACGGCACAACCATTAATTTCGAACAATCTCGGCTTTTCATGGTTCCAAATTATCTCATTTCACCTGTATTTTCTCTTCAGAAGAACGTAAGACGATGTGAAAGTGACAGATAATGCTCTCCAGGTAATGCACAACACGGCACAACTATTAGTTTCGAACAATCTCGGATTTTCATGGTTTCAAATTATCTCATTTTACCTGTATTTCCTTTCCGGAGAAACGTGAAACGAAGTGAAAGTAGTAGAGAATGCTAATCAGGTGATGCACAACACGGCACAACCATTAATTTCGAACAATCTCGGCTTTTCATGGTTCCAAATTATCTCATTTCACCTGTATTTCCTCTTCAGAAGAACGTAAGACGATGTGAAAGTGACAGAGAATGCCCTTCAGGTAATGCACAACACGGCACAACTATTAGTTTCGAACAATCTCGGATTTTCATGGTTCCAAATTATCTCATCTTACCTGTATTTCCTTTCCGGAGAAACGTGAAACGAAGTGAAAGTAGTGGAGAATGCTAATCAGGTGATGCACAACACAGCACAACCATTAATTTCGAACAATCTCGGATTTTCATGGTTCCAAATTATCTCATTTCACCTGTATTTCCTTTTTGGAAGAACGTAAAACGATGTGAAAGTGACAGAGAATGCCCTTCAGGTGATGCACAACACGGCACAACTATTAGTTTCGAACAATCTCGGATCTTCATGGTTCCAAATTATCTCATTTCACCTGTATTTCCTTTTTGGAAGAACGTAAAACGAAGTGAAAGTGACGGAGAATGCTCTTCAGGTGATGCACAACACGGCACAACCATTAATTTCGAACAATCTCGGATTTTCATAGTTACAAATTATCTCATTTTACCTGTATTTCCTTCTTGGAAAAACGTACAACAAATGGGAAGTGACAGAGAATGCTCTTCAGGTGATGCACAACACGGCACAACCATTAATTTCGGACGATCTCGGATTCTCATGGTTCCAAATTATCTCATTTCACCTGTATTTCCTTTTTTGAAGAACGTAAAACGAAGTGAAAGTGACGGAGAATGCTCTTCAGGTGATGCACAACACGGCACGACTATTAGTTTCGAACAATCTCGGATTTTCAGGGTTCCGAATTATCTCATTTTACCTGTATTTCCTTCTTGGAAGAACGTAAAACGAAGTGAAAGTGACGGAGAATGCTCTTCAGGTGATGCACAACACGGCACAACCATTAATTTCGGACAATCTCGGATTCTCATGGTTCCAAATTATCTCATTTCACCTGTATTTCCTTTTTTGAAGAACGTAAAACGAAGTGAAAGTGACGGAGAATGCTCTTCAGGTGATGCACAACACGGCACGACTATTAGTTTCGAACAATCTCGGATTTTCATGGTTCCGAATTATCTCATTTTACCTGTATTTCCTTCTTGGAAGAACGTAAAACAAATTGTAAGTGACAGAGAATGCTCTTCAGGTGATGCACAACACGGCACAACTATTAGTTTCGAACAATCTCGGATTTTCATGGTTCCAAATTATCTCATTTTACCTGTGTTTCCTTTCCGGAGAAACGTGAAACGAAGTCAAAGTAGTAGAGAATGCTAATCAGGTGATGCACAACACGGCACAACCATTAATTTCGAACAATCTCGGATTCTCATGGTTCCAAATTATCTCATTTCACCTGTATTTCCTTCTTGGAAGAACGTAAAACAAATTGGAAGTGACAGAGAATGCTCTTCAGGTGATGCACAACACGGCACAACTATTAGTTTCGAACAATCTCGGATTTTCATGGTTCCAAATTATCTCATTTTACCTGTATTTCCTTTCCGGAGAAACGTGAAACGAAGTGAAAGTAGTGGAGAATGCTAATCAGGTGATGCACAACACAGCACAACCATTAATTTCGAACAATCTCGGATTTTCATGGTTCCAAATTATCTCATTTCACCTGTATTTCCTTTTTGGAAGAACGTAAAACGATGTGAAAGTGACAGAGAATGCCCTTCAGGTGATGCACAACACGGCACAACTATTAGTTTCGAACAATCTCGGATCTTCATGGTTCCAAATTATCTCATTTCACCTGTATTTCCTTTTTGGAAGAACGTAAAACGAAGTGAAAGTGACGGAGAATGCTCTTCAGGTGATGCACAACACGGCACAACCATTAATTTCGAACAATCTCGGATTTTCATAGTTACAAATTATCTCATTTTACCTGTATTTCCTTCTTGGAAAAACGTACAACAAATGGGAAGTGACAGAGAATGCTCTTCAGGTGATGCACAACACGGCACAACCATTAATTTCGGACAATCTCGGATTCTCATGGTTCCAAATTATCTCATTTCACCTGTATTTCCTTTTTTGAAGAACGTAAAACGAAGTGAAAGTGACGGAGAATGCTCTTCAGGTGATGCACAACACGGCACGACTATTAGTTTCGAACAATCTCGGATTTTCAGGGTTCCGAATTATCTCATTTTACCTGTATTTCCTTCTTGGAAGAACGTAAAACGAAGTGAAAGTGACGGAGAATGCTCTTCAGGTGATGCACAACACGGCACAACCATTAATTTCGGACAATCTCGGATTCTCATGGTTCCAAATTATCTCATTTCACCTGTATTTCCTTTTTTGAAGAACGTAAAACGAAGTGAAAGTGACGGAGAATGCTCTTCAGGTGATGCACAACACGGCACGACTATTAGTTTCGAACAATCTCGGATTTTCATGGTTCCGAATTATCTCATTTTACCTGTATTTCCTTCTTGGAAGAACGTAAAACGAATTGTAAGTGACAGAGAATGCTCTTCAGGTGATGCACAACACGGCACAACTATTAGTTTCGAACAATCTCGGATTTTCATGGTTCCAAATTATCTCATTTTACCTGTGTTTCCTTTCCGGAGAAACGTGAAACGAAGTCAAAGTAGTAGAGAATGCTAATCAGGTGATGCACAACACGGCACAACCATTAATTTCGAACAATCTCGGATTCTCATGGTTCCAAATTATCTCATTTCACCTGTATTTCCTTCTTGGAAGAACGTAAAACAAATTGGAAGTGACAGAGAATGCTCTTCAGGTGATGCACAACACGGCACAACTATTAGTTTCGAACAATCTCGGATTTTCATGGTTCCAAATTATCTCATTTTACCTGTATTTCCTTTCCGGAGAAACGTGAAACGAAGTGAAAGTAGTGGAGAATGCTAATCAGGTGATGCACAACACAGCACAACCATTAATTTCGAACAATCTCGGATTTTCATGGTTCCAAATTTTCTCATTTTACCTGTATTTCCTCTTCAAAAGAACGTAAGACGAAGTAAAAGTAGTAGAGAATGCTAATCAGGTGATGCACAACACGGCACAACCATTAGTTTCGAACAATCTCGGATTTTCATGGTTCCAAAATATCTCATTTTACCTGTGTTTCCTTTCCGGAGAAACGTGAAACGAAGTGAAAGTAGTAGAGAATGCTAATCAGGTGATGCACAACACGGCACAACCATTAATTTCAAACAATCTCGGATTTTCATGGTTCCAAATTTTCTCATTTCACCTGTATTTCCTTTTTGGAAGAACGTAAAACGAAGTGAAAGTGACAGATAATGCTCTCCAGGTAATGCACAACACGGCACAACTATTAGTTTCGAACAATCTCGGATTTTCATGGTTCCAAATTATCTCATTTCACCTGTATTTCCTTTTTGGAAGAACGTCAAACGAAGTGAAAGTGACGAAGAATGCTCTTCAGGTGATGCACAACACGGCACAACCATTAATTTCGAACAATCTCGGATTTTCATAGTTACAAATTATCTCATTTTACCTGTATTTCCTTCTTGGAAAAACGTACAACAAATGGAAAGTGACAGAGAATGCTCTTCAGGTGATGCACAACACGGCACAACTATTAGTTTCGAACAATCTCGGATTTTCATGGTTCCAAATTGTCTCATTTTACCTGTGTTCCCTTTCCGGAAAAATGTGAAACGAAGTCAAAGTAGTAAAGAATGCTAATCAGGTGATGCACAACACGGCACAACCATTAATTTCAAACAATCTCGGATTTTCATGGTTCCAAATTTTCTCATTTCACCTGTATTTCCTTTTTGGAAGAACGTAAAACGAAGTGAAAGTGACAGAGAATGCTTTTCAGGTGATGCACAACACGGCAAAACCATTAATTTCGAACAATCTCGGATTTTCATGATTCCAAATTTTCTCATTTTACCTGTATTTCCTCTTCGGAAGAACGTAAGACGAAGTAAAAGTAGTAGAGAATGCTAATCAGGTGATGCACAACACGGCACAACCATTAATTTCGGACAATCTCGGATTCTCATGGTTCCAAATTATCTCATTTCACCTGTATTTCCTTTTTTGAAGAACGTAAAACGAAGTGAAAGTGACGGAGAATGCTCTTCAGGTGATGCACAACACGGCACGACTATTAGTTTCGAACAATCTCGGATTTTCATGGTTCCGAATTATCTCATTTTACCTGTATTTCCTTCTTGGAAGAACGTAAAACGAAGTGAAAGTGACGGAGAATGCTCTTCAGGTGATGCACAACACGGCACGACTATTAGTTTCGAACAATCTCGGATTTTCATGGTTCCGAATTATCTCATTTTACCTGTATTTCCTTCTTGGAAGAACGTAAAACAAATTGTAAGTGACAGAGAATGCTCTTCAGGTGATGCACAACACGGCACAACTATTAGTTTCGAACAATCTCGGATTTTCATGGTTCCAAATTATCTCATTTTACCTGTGTTTCCTTTTCGGAGAAACGTGAAACGAAGTCAAAGTAGTAGAGAATGCTAATCAGGTGATGCACAACACGGCACAACCATTAATTTCGAACAATCTCGGATTCTCATGGTTCCAAATTATCTCATTTCACCTGTATTTCCTTCTTGGAAGAACGTAAAACAAATTGGAAGTGACAGAGAATGCTCTTCAGGTGATGCACAACACGGCACAACTATTAGTTTCGAACAATCTCGGATTTTCATGGTTCCAAATTATCTCATTTTACCTGTATTTCCTTTCCGGAGAACCGTGAAACGAAGTGAAAGTAGTGGAGAATGCTAATCAGGTGATGCACAACACAGCACAACCATTAATTTCGAACAATCTCGGATTTTCATGGTTCCAAATTTTCTCATTTTACCTGTATTTCCTCTTCAGAAGAACGTAAGACGAAGTAAAAGTAGTAGAGAATGCTAATCAGGTGATGCACAACACGGCACAACTATTAGTTTCGAACAATCTCGGATTTTCATGGTTCCAAATTATCTCATTTTACCTGTATTTCCTTTCCGGAGAAACGTGAAACGAAGTGAAAGTAGTGGAGAATGCTAATCAGGTGATGCACAACACAGCACAACCATTAATTTCGAACAATCTCGGATTTTCATGGTTCCAAATTTTCTCATTTTACCTGTATTTTCTCTTCAAAAGAACGTAAGACGAAGTAAGAGTAGTAGAGAATGCTAATCAGGTGATGCACAACACGGCACAACCATTAGTTTCGAACAATCTCGGATTTTCATGGTTCCAAAATATCTCATTTTACCTGTGTTTCCTTTCCGGAGAAACGTGAAACGAAGTGAAAGTAGTAGAGAATGCTAATCAGGTGATGCACAACACGGCACAACCATTAATTTCGAACAATCTCGGCTTTTCATGGTTCCAAATTATCTCATTTCACCTGTATTTCCTCTTCAGAAGAACGTAAGACGATGTGAAAGTGACAGATAATGCTCTCCAGGTAATGCACAACACGGCACAACTATTAGTTTCGAACAATCTCGGATTTTCATGGTTCCAAATTATCTCATTTTACCTGTGTTTCCTTTCCGGAGAAACGTGAAACGAAGTCAAAGTAGTAGAGAATGCTAATCAGGTGATGCACAACACGGCACAACCATTAATTTCGAACAATCTCGGATTCTCATGGTTCCAAATTATCTCATTTCACCTGTATTTCCTTCTTGGAAGAACGTAAAACAAATTGGAAGTGACAGAGAATGCTCTTCAGGTGATGCACAACACGGCACAACTATTAGTTTCGAACAATCTCGGATTTTCATGGTTCCAAATTATCTCATTTTACCTGTATTTCCTTTCCGGAGAAACGTGAAACGAAGTGAAAGTAGTGGAGAATGCTAATCAGGTGATGCACAACACAGCACAACCATTAATTTCGAACAATCTCGGATTTTCATGGTTCCAAATTATCTCATTTCACCTGTATTTCCTTTTTGGAAGAACGTAAAACGATGTGAAAGTGACAGAGAATGCCCTTCAGGTGATGCACAACACGGCACAACTATTAGTTTCGAACAATCTCGGATCTTCATGGTTCCAAATTATCTCATTTCACCTGTATTTCCTTTTTGGAAGAACGTAAAACGAAGTGAAAGTGACGGAGAATGCTCTTCAGGTGATGCACAACACGGCACAACCATTAATTTCGAACAATCTCGGATTTTCATAGTTACAAATTATCTCATTTTACCTGTATTTCCTTCTTGGAAAAACGTACAACAAATGGGAAGTGACAGAGAATGCTCTTCAGGTGATGCACAACACGGCACAACTATTAGTTTCGAACAATCTCGGATTTTCATGGTTCCAAATTGTCTCATTTTACCTGTGTTTCCTTTCCGGAAAAATGTGAAACGAAGTCAAAGTAGTAAAGAATGCTAATCAGGTGATGCACAACACGGCACAACCATTAATTTCAAACAATCTCGGATTTTCATGGTTCCAAATTTTCTCATTTTACCTGTATTTCCTCTTCAGAAGAACGTAAGACGAAGTAAAAGTAGTAGAGAATGCTAATCAGGTGATGCACAACACGGCACAACTATTAGTTTCGAACAATCTCGGATTTTCATGGTTCCAAATTATCTCATTTTACCTGTATTTCCTTTCCGGAGAAACGTGAAACGAAGTGAAAGTAGTGGAGAATGCTAATCAGGTGATGCACAACACAGCACAACCATTAATTTCGAACAATCTCGGATTTTCATGGTTCCAAATTTTCTCATTTTACCTGTATTTCCTTCTTGGAAAAACGTACAACAAATGGGAAGTGACAGAGAATGCTCTTCAGGTGATGCACAACACGGCACAACCATTAATTTCAAACAATCTCGGATTTTCATGGTTCCAAATTTTCTCATTTCACCTGTATTTCCTTTTTGGAAGAACGTAAAACGAAGTGAAAGTGACAGATAATGCTCTTCAGGTAATGCACAACACGGCACAACTATTAGTTTCGAACAATCTCGGATTTTCATGGTTCCAAATTATCTCATTTCACCTGTATTTCCTTTTTGGAAGAACGTCAAACGAAGTGAAAGTGACGAAGAATGCTCTTCAGGTGATGCACAACACGGCACAACCATTAATTTCGAACAATCTCGGATTTTCATAGTTACAAATTATCTCATTTTACCTGTATTTCCTTCTTGGAAAAACGTACAACAAATGGAAAGTGACAGAGAATGCTCTTCAGGTGATGCACAACACGGCACAACTATTAGTTTCGAACAATCTCGGATTTTCATGGTTCCAAATTGTCTCATTTTACCTGTGTTTCCTTTCCGGAAAAATGTGAAACGAAGTCAAAGTAGTAAAGAATGCTAATCAGGTGATGCACAACACGGCACAACCATTAATTTCAAACAATCTCGGATTTTCATGGTTCCAAATTTTCTCATTTCACCTGTATTTCCTTTTTGGAAGAACGTAAAACGAAGTGAAAGTGACAGAGAATGCTTTTCAGGTGATGCACAACACGGCAAAACCATTAATTTCGAACAATCTCGGATTTTCATGATTCCAAATTTTCTCATTTTACCTGTATTTCCTCTTCGGAAGAACGTAAGACGAAGTAAAAGTAGTAGAGAATGCTAATCAGGTGATGCACAACACGGCACAACCATTAATTTCGGACAATCTCGGATTCTCATGGTTCCAAATTATCTCATTTCACCTGTATTTCCTTTTTTGAAGAACGTAAAACGAAGTGAAAGTGACGGAGAATGCTCTTCAGGTGATGCACAACACGGCACGACTATTAGTTTCGAACAATCTCGGATTTTCATAGTTACAAATTATCTCATTTTACCTGTATTTCCTTCTTGGAAAAACGTACAACAAATGGAAAGTGACAGAGAATGCTCTTCAGGTGATGCACAACACGGCACAACTATTAGTTTCGAACAATCTCGGATTTTCATGGTTCCAAATTGTCTCATTTTACCTGTGTTTCCTTTCCGGAAAAATGTGAAACGAAGTCAAAGTAGTAAAGAATGCTAATCAGGTGATGCACAACACGGCACAACCATTAATTTCGAACAATCTCGGCTTTTCATGGTTCCAAATTATCTCATTTCACCTGTATTTCCTCTTCAGAAGAACGTAAGACGATGTGAAAGTGACAGATAATGCTCTCCAGGTAATGCACAACACGGCACAACTATTAGTTTCGAACAATCTCGGATTTTCATGGTTCCAAATTATCTCATCTTACCTGTATTTCCTTTCCGGAGAAACGTGAAACGAAGTGAAAGTAGTGGAGAATGCTAATCAGGTGATGCACAACACAGCACAACCATTAATTTCGAACAATCTCGGATTTTCATGGTTCCAAATTATCTCATTTCACCTGTATTTCCTTTTTGGAAGAACGTAAAACGATGTGAAAGTGACAGAGAATGCCCTTCAGGTGATGCACAACACGGCACAACTATTAGTTTCGAACAATCTCGGATCTTCATGGTTCCAAATTATCTCATTTCACCTGTATTTCCTTTTTGGAAGAACGTAAAACGAAGTGAAAGTGACGGAGAATGCTCTTCAGGTGATGCACAACACGGCACAACCATTAATTTCGAACAATCTCGGATTTTCATAGTTACAAATTATCTCATTTTACCTGTATTTCCTTCTTGGAAAAACGTACAACAAATGGGAAGTGACAGAGAATGCTCTTCAGGTGATGCACAACACGGCACAACTATTAGTTTCGAACAATCTCGGATTTTCATGGTTCCAAATTGTCTCATTTTACCTGTGTTTCCTTTCCGGAAAAATGTGAAACGAAGTCAAAGTAGTAAAGAATGCTAATCAGGTGATGCACAACACGGCACAACCATTAATTTCAAACAATCTCGGATTTTCATGGTTCCAAATTTTCTCATTTTACCTGTATTTCCTCTTCAGAAGAACGTAATACGAAGTAAAAGTAGTAGAGAATGCTAATCAGGTGATGCACAACACGGCACAACTATTAGTTTCGAACAATCTCGGATTTTCATGGTTCCAAATTATCTCATTTTACCTGTATTTCCTTTCCGGAGAAACGTGAAACGAAGTGAAAGTAGTGGAGAATGCTAATCAGGTGATGCACAACACAGCACAACCATTAATTTCGAACAATCTCGGATTTTCATGGTTCCAAATTTTCTCATTTTACCTGTATTTCCTTCTTGGAAAAACGTACAACAAATGGGAAGTGACAGAGAATGCTCTTCAGGTGATGCACAACACGGCACAACCATTAATTTCAAACAATCTCGGATTTTCATGGTTCCAAATTTTCTCATTTCACCTGTATTTCCTTTTTGGAAGAACGTAAAACGAAGTGAAAGTGACAGATAATGCTCTCCAGGTAATGCACAACACGGCACAACTATTAGTTTCGAACAATCTCGGATTTTCATGGTTCCAAATTATCTCATTTCACCTGTATTTCCTTTTTGGAAGAACGTCAAACGAAGTGAAAGTGACGAAGAATGCTCTTCAGGTGATGCACAACACGGCACAACCATTAATTTCGAACAATCTCGGATTTTCATAGTTACAAATTATCTCATTTTACCTGTATTTCCTTCTTGGAAAAACGTACAACAAATGGAAAGTGACAGAGAATGCTCTTCAGGTGATGCACAACACGGCACAACTATTAGTTTCGAACAATCTCGGATTTTCATGGTTCCAAATTGTCTCATTTTACCTGTGTTTCCTTTCCGGAAAAATGTGAAACGAAGTCAAAGTAGTAAAGAATGCTAATCAGGTGATGCACAACACGGCACAACCATTAATTTCAAACAATCTCGGATTTTCATGGTTCCAAATTTTCTCATTTCACCTGTATTTCCTTTTTGGAAGAACGTAAAACGAAGTGAAAGTGACAGAGAATGCTTTTCAGGTGATGCACAACACGGCAAAACCATTAATTTCGAACAATCTCGGATTTTCATGATTCCAAATTTTCTCATTTTACCTGTATTTCCTCTTCGGAAGAACGTAAGACGAAGTAAAAGTAGTAGAGAATGCTAATCAGGTGATGCACAACACGGCACAACCATTAATTTCGGACAATCTCGGATTCTCATGGTTCCAAATTATCTCATTTCACCTGTATTTCCTTTTTTGAAGAACGTAAAACGAAGTGAAAGTGACGGAGAATGCTCTTCAGGTGATGCACAACACGGCACGACTATTAGTTTCGAACAATCTCGGATTTTCATGGTTCCGAATTATCTCATTTTACCTGTATTTCCTTCTTGGAAGAACGTAAAACGAAGTGAAAGTGACGGAGAATGCTCTTCAGGTGATGCACAACACGGCACGACTATTAGTTTCGAACAATCTCGGATTTTCATGGTTCCGAATTATCTCATTTTACCTGTATTTCCTTCTTGGAAGAACGTAAAACAAATTGTAAGTGACAGAGAATGCTCTTCAGGTGATGCACAACACGGCACAACTATTAGTTTCGAACAATCTCGGATTTTCATGGTTCCAAATTATCTCATTTTACCTGTGTTTCCTTTTCGGAGAAACGTGAAACGAAGTCAAAGTAGTAGAGAATGCTAATCAGGTGATGCACAACACGGCACAACCATTAATTTCGAACAATCTCGGATTCTCATGGTTCCAAATTATCTCATTTCACCTGTATTTCCTTCTTGGAAGAACGTAAAACAAATTGGAAGTGACAGAGAATGCTCTTCAGGTGATGCACAACACGGCACAACTATTAGTTTCGAACAATCTCGGATTTTCATGGTTCCAAATTATCTCATTTTACCTGTATTTCCTTTCCGGAGAAACGTGAAACGAAGTGAAAGTAGTGGAGAATGCTAATCAGGTGATGCACAACACAGCACAACCATTAATTTCGAACAATCTCGGATTTTCATGGTTCCAAATTTTCTCATTTTACCTGTATTTCCTCTTCAGAAGAACGTAAGACGAAGTAAAAGTAGTAGAGAATGCTAATCAGGTGATGCACAACACGGCACAACTATTAGTTTCGAACAATCTCGGATTTTCATGGTTCCAAATTATCTCATTTTACCTGTATTTCCTTTCCGGAGAAACGTGAAACGAAGTGAAAGTAGTGGAGAATGCTAATCAGGTGATGCACAACACAGCACAACCATTAATTTCGAACAATCTCGGATTTTCATGGTTCCAAATTTTCTCATTTTACCTGTATTTCCTCTTCAAAAGAACGTAACACTAAGTAAAAGTAGTAGAGAATGCTAATCAGGTGATGCACAACACGGCACAACCATTAGTTTCGAACAATCTCGGATTTTCATGGTTCCAAAATATCTCATTTTACCTGTGTTTCCTTTCCGGAGAAACGTGAAACGAAGTGAAAGTAGTAGAGAATGCTAATCAGGTGATGCACAACACGGCACAACCATTAATTTCGAACAATCTCGGCTTTTCATGGTTCCAAATTATCTCATTTCACCTGTATTTCCTCTTCAGAAGAACGTAAGACGATGTGAAAGTGACAGATAATGCTCTCCAGGTAATGCACAACACGGCACAACTATTAGTTTCGAACAATCTCGGATTTTCATGGTTCCAAATTATCTCATTTTACCTGTGTTTCCTTTCCGGAGAAACGTGAAACGAAGTCAAAGTAGTAGAGAATGCTAATCAGGTGATGCACAACACAGCACAACCATTAATTTCGAACAATCTCGGATTCTCATGGTTCCAAATTATCTCATTTCACCTGTATTTCCTTCTTGAAAGAACGTAAAACAAATTGGAAGTGACAGAGAATGCTCTTCAGGTGATGCACAACACGGCACAACTATTAGTTTCGAACAATCTCGGATTTTCATGGTTCCAAATTATCTCATTTTACCTGTATTTCCTTTCCGGAGAAACGTGAAACGGAGTGAAAGTAGTGGAGAATGCTAATCAGGTGATGCACAACACAGCACAACCATTAATTTCGAACAATCTCGGATTTTCATGGTTCCAAATTTTCTCATTTTACCTGTATTTCCTCTTCAAAAGAACGTAAGACGAAGTAAAAGTAGTAGAGAATGCTAATCAGGTGATGCACAACACGGCACAACCATTAGTTTCGAACAATCTCGGATTTTCATGGTTCCAAAATATCTCATTTTACCTGTGTTTCCTTTCCGGAGAAACGTGAAACGAAGTGAAAGTAGTAGAGAATGCTAATCAGGTGATGCACAACACGGCACAACCATTAATTTCGAACAATCTCGGCTTTTCATGGTTCCAAATTATCTCATTTCACCTGTATTTCCTCTTCAGAAGAACGTAAGACGATGTGAAAGTGACAGATAATGCTCTCCAGGTAATGCACAACACGGCACAACTATTAGTTTCGAACAATCTCGGATTTCCATGGTTTCAAATTATCTCATTTTACCTGTATTTCCTTTCCGGAGAAACGTGAAACGAAGTGAAAGTAGTAGAGAATGCTAATCAGGTGATGCACAACACGGCACAACCATTAATTTCGAACAATCTCGGCTTTTCATGGTTCCAAATTATCTCATTTCACCTGTATTTCCTCTTCAGAAGAACGTAAGACGATGTGAAAGTGACAGATAATGCTCTCCAGGTAATGCACAACACGGCACAACTATTAGTTTCGAACAATCTCGGATTTTCATGGTTCCAAATTATCTCATCTTACCTGTATTTCCTTTCCGGAGAAACGTGAAACGAAGTGAAAGTAGTGGAGAATGCTAATCAGGTGATGCACAACACAGCACAACCATTAATTTCGAACAATCTCGGATTTTCATGGTTCCAAATTATCTCATTTCACCTGTATTTCCTTTTTGGAAGAACGTAAAACGATGTGAAAGTGACAGAGAATGCCCTTCAGGTGATGCACAACACGGCACAACTATTAGTTTCGAACAATCTCGGATCTTCATGGTTCCAAATTATCTCATTTCACCTGTATTTCCTTTTTGGAAGAACGTAAAACGAAGTGAAAGTGACGGAGAATGCTCTTCAGGTGATGCACAACACGGCACAACCATTAATTTCGAACAATCTCGGATTTTCATAGTTACAAATTATCTCATTTTACCTGTATTTCCTTCTTGGAAAAACGTACAACAAATGGGAAGTGACAGAGAATGCTCTTCAGGTGATGCACAACACGGCACAACTATTAGTTTCGAACAATCTCGGATTTTCATGGTTCCAAATTGTCTCATTTTACCTGTGTTTCCTTTCCGGAAAAATGTGTAACGAAGTCAAAGTAGTAAAGAATGCTAATCAGGTGATGCACAACACGGCACAACCATTAATTTCAAACAATCTCGGATTTTCATGGTTCCAAATTTTCTCATTTTACCTGTATTTCCTCTTCAGAAGAACGTAAGACGAAGTAAAAGTAGTAGAGAATGCTAATCAGGTGATGCACAACACGGCACAACTATTAGTTTCGAACAATCTCGGATTTTCATGGTTCCAAATTATCTCATTTTACCTGTATTTCCTTTCCGGAGAAACGTGAAACGAAGTGAAAGTAGTGGAGAATGCTAATCAGGTGATGCACAACACAGCACAACCATTAATTTCGAACAATCTCGGATTTTCATGGTTCCAAATTTTCTCATTTTACCTGTATTTCCTCTTCAAAAGAACGTAAGACGAAGTAAAAGTAGTAGAGAATGCTAATCAGGTGATGTACAACACGGCACAACCATTAGTTTCGAACAATCTCGGATTTTCATGGTTCCAAAATATCTCATTTTACCTGTGTTTCCTTTCCGGAGGAACGTGAAACGAAGTGGAAGTAGTAGAGAATGCTAGTCAGGTGATGCACAACACGGCACAACCATTAATTTCGAACAATCTCGGCTTTTCATGGTTCCAAATTATCTCATTTCACCTGTATTTCCTCTTCAGAAGAACGTAAGACGATGTGAAAGTGACAGATAATGCTCTCCAGGTAATGCACAACACGGCACAACTATTAGTTTCGAACAATCTCGGATTTTCATGGTTTCAAATTATCTCATTTTACCTGTATTTCCTTTCCGGAGAAACGTGAAACGAAGTGAAAGTAGTAGAGAATGCTAATCAGGTGATGCACAACACGGCACAACCATTAATTTCGAACAATCTCGGCTTTTCATGGTTCCAAATTATCTCATTTCACCTGTATTTCCTTTCCGGAAAAACGTGAAACGATGTGAAAGTGACAGATAATGCTCTCCAGGTAATGCACAACACGGCAGAACTATTAGTTTCGAACAATCTCGGATTTTCATGGTTTCAAATTATCTCATTTTACCTGTATTTCCTTCTTGGAAAAACGTACAACAAATGGGAAGTGACAGAGAATGCTCTTCAGGTGATGCACAACACGGCACAACTATTAGTTTCGAACAATCTCGGATTTTCATGGTTCCAAATTGTCTCATTTTACCTGTATTTCCTCTTCAAAAGAACGTGAGACGAAGTAAAAGTAGTAGAGAATGCTAATCAGGTGATGCACAACACGGCACAACTATTAGTTTCGAACAATCTCGGATTTTCATGGTTCCAAATTATCTCATTTTACCTGTGTTTCCTTTCCGGAGAAACGTGAAACGAAGTGAAAGTAGTAGAGAATGCTAATCAGGTGATGCACAACACGGCACAACCATTAATTTCGAACAATCTCGGCTTTTCATGGTTCCAAATTATCTCATTTCACCTGTATTTCCTTTCCGGAGAAACGTGAAACGAAGTGAAAGTAGTGGAGAATGCTAATCAGGTGATGCACAACACAGCACAACCATTAATTTCGAACAATCTCGGATTTTCATGGTTCCAAATTTTCTCATTTTACCTGTATTTCCTCTTCAAAAGAACGTAAGACGAAGTAAAAGTAGTAGAGAATGCTAATCAGGTGATGCACAACACGGCACAACCATTAGTTTCGAACAATCTCGGATCTTCATGGTTCCAAATTATCTCATTTCACCTGTATTTCCTTTTTGGAAGAACGTAAAACGAAGTGGATGTGACGGAGAATGCTCTCCAGGTGATGCACAACACGGCACAACCATTAATTTCGAACAATCTCGGATTTTCATAGTTACAAATTATCTCATTTTACCTGTATTTCCTTCTTGGAAAAACGTACAACAAATGGAAAGTGACAGAGAATGCTCTTCAGGTGATGCACAACACGGCACAACTATTAGTTTCGAACAATCTCGGATTTTCATGGTTCCAAATTGTCTCATTTTACCTGTGTTTCCTTTCCGGAAAAATGTGAAACGAAGTCAAAGTAGTAAAGAATGCTAATCAGGTGATGCACAACACGGCACAACCATTAATTTCAAACAATCTCGGATTTTCATGGTTCCAAATTTTCTCATTTCACCTGTATTTCCTTTTTGGAAGAACGTAAAACGAAGTGAAAGTGACAGAGAATGCTTTTCAGGTGATGCACAACACGGCAAAACCATTAATTTCGAACAATCTCGGATTTTCATGATTCCAAATTTTCTCATTTTACCTGTATTTCCTCTTCGGAAGAACGTAAGTCGAAGTAAAAGTAGTAGAGAATGCTAATCAGGTGATGCACAACACGGCACAACCATTAATTTCGGACAATCTCGGATTCTCATGGTTCCAAATTATCTCATTTCACCTGTATTTCCTTCTTTGAAGAACGTAAAACGAAGTGAAAGTGACGGAGAATGCTCTTCAGGTGATGCACAACACGGCACGACTATTAGTTTCGAACAATCTCGGATTTTCATGGTTCCGAATTATCTCATTTTACCTGTATTTCCTTCTTGGAAGAACGTAAAACGAAGTGAAAGTGACGGAGAATGCTCTTCAGGTGATGCACAACACGGCACGACTATTAGTTTCGAACAATCTCGGATTTTCATGGTTCCGAATTATCTCATTTTACCTGTATTTCCTTCTTGGAAGAACGTAAAACAAATTGTAAGTGACAGAGAATGCTCTTCAGGTGATGCACAACACGGCACAACTATTAGTTTCGAACAATCTCGGATTTTCATGGTTCCAAATTATCTCATTTTACCTGTGTTTCCTTTCCGGAGAAACGTGAAACGAAGTCAAAGTAGTAGAGAATGCTAATCAGGTGATGCACAACACGGCACAACCATTAATTTCGAACAATCTCGGATTTTCATGGTTCCAAATTATCTTATTTTGCCTGTATTTCCTTTCCGGAAAAACGTAGAACGAAAAAAAAGTAGTAGAGAATGCCAATCAGGGTGATGCACAACACGGCACAACCATTAATTTCGAACAATTTCGGATTTTCATGGTTCCAAATTTTCTCATTTCACCTGTATTTCCTTTTTGGAAGAACGTAAAACGTTGTGAAAGTGACAGAGAATGCTCTTCAGGTGGTGCACAACACGGCATCTCGGATTTTCATGGTTCCAAATTATCTTATTTTGCCTGTATTTCCTTTCCGGAAAAACGTAGAACGAAACAAAAGTAGTAGAGAATGCCAATCAGGGTGATGCACAACACGGCACAACCATTAATTTCGAACAATCTCGGATTTTCATGGTTCCAAATTTTCTCATTTCACCTGTATTTCCTTCTTGGAAAGACGTACAACAAATTGGAAGTGACAGAGAATGCTTTTCAGGTGATGCACAACACGGCACAACTATTAGTTTCGAACAATCTCGGATTTTCATGGTTCCAAATTATCTCATTTCACCTGTATTTCCTTTTTGGAAGAACGTAAAACGATGTGAAAGTGACAGGGAATGCTCTTCAGGTAATGCACAACACGGCACAACTATTAGTTTCGAACAATCTCGGATTTTCATGGTTTCAAATTATCTCATTTTACCTGTATTTCCTTTCCGGAGGAACGTGGAACGAAGTAAAAGTAGTAGAGGATGCTAATCAGGTGATGCACAACACGGCACAACCATTAATTTCGAACAATCTGGGATTTTCATGGTTCCAAATTATCTCATTTCACCTGTATTTCCTCTTCAGAAGAACGTAAGACGATGTGAAAGTGACAGAGAATGCTCTCCAGGTAATGCACAACACGGCACAACTATTAGTTTCGAACAATCTCGGATTTTCATGGTTTCAAATTATCTCATTTTACCTGTATTTCCTTTCCGGAGAAACGTGAAACGAAGTAAAAGTAGTAGATAATGCTAATCAGGTGATGCACAACACGGCACAACCATTAATTTCGAACAATCTCGGATTTTCATGGTTCCAAATTATCTCATTTCACCTGTATTTCCTTTTTGAAAGAACGTAAAACGATGTGAAAGTGACAGAGAATGCTCTTCAGGTGATGCACAACACGGCACAACTATTAATTTCGAACAATCTCGGATTTTCATGGTTCCAAATTTTCTCATTTTACCTGTATTTCCTCTTCAGAAGAACGTAGGACGAAGTAAAAGTAGTAGAGAATGCTAATCAGGTGATGCACAACACGGCACAACCATTAATTTCGAACAATCTCGGATTTTCATGGTTCCAAATTATCTTCTTTTGCCTGTATTTCCTTTCCGGAAAAACGTAGAACGAAAAAAAAGTAGTACAGAATGCCAATCAGGGTAATGCACAACACGGCACAACCATTAATTTCGAACAATCTCGGATTTTCATGGTTCCAAATTTTCTCATTTCACCTGTATTTCCTCTTCAGAAGGACGTAAGACGAAGTAAAAGTAGTAGAGAATGCTAATCAGGTGATGCACAACACGGCACAACCATTAATTTCGAACAATCTCGGATTTTCATGGTTCCAAATTATCTCATTTCACCTGTATTTCCTTTTTGGAAGAACGTAAAACGTTGTGAAAGTGACAGAGAATGCTCTTCAGGTGGTGCACAACACGGCACAACTATTAATTTCGAACAATCTCGGATTTTCATGGTTCCAAATTTTCTCATTTTACCTGTATTTCCTCTTCAGAAGAACGTAAGACGAAGTAAAAGTAGTAGAGAATGCTAATCAGGTGATGCACAACACGGCACAACTATTAGTTTCGAACAATCTCGGATTTTCATGGTTCCAAATTATCTCATTTCACCCGTATTTCCTTTTTGGAAGAACGTGAAACGAAGTAAAAGTGACGAAGAATGCTTTTCAGGTGATGCACAACACGGCACAACCATTAATTTCGAACAATCTCGGATTTTCATGGTTCTAAATTATCTCATTTCACCTGTATTTCCTTTTTGGAAGAACGTAAAACGATGTGAAAGTGACAGGGAATGCTCTTCAGGTAATGCACAACACGGCACAACTATTAGTTTCGAACAATCTCGGATTTTCATGGTTTCAAATTATCTCATTTTACCTGTATTTCCTTTCCGGAGGAACGTGGAACGAAGTAAAAGTAGTAGAGGATGCTAATCAGGTGATGCACAACACGGCACAACCATTAATTTCGAACAATCTGGGATTTTCATGGTTCCGAATTATCTCATTTCACCTGTATTTCCTCTTCAGAAGAACGTAAGACGATGTGAAAGTGACAGAGAATGCTCTCCAGGTAATGCACAACACGGCACAACTATTAATTTCGAACAATCTCGGATTTTCATGGTTTCAAATTATCTCATTTTACCTGTATTTCCTTTCCGGAGAAACGTGAAACGAAGTAAAAGTAGTAGATAATGCTAATCAGGTGATGCACAACACGGCACAACCATTAATTTCGAACAATCTCGGATTTTCATGGTTCCAAATTATCTCATTTCACCTGTATTTCCTTTTTGAAAGAACGTAAAACGATGTGAAAGTGACAGAGAATGCTCTTCAGGTGATGCACAACACGGCACAACTATTAATTTCGAACAATCTCGGATTTTCATGGTTCCAAATTTTCTCATTTTACCTGTATTTCCTCTTCAGAAGAACGTAGGACGAAGAAAAAGTAGTTGAGAATGCTAATCAGGTGATGCACAACACGGCACAACCATTAATTTCGAACAATCTCGGATTTTCATGGTTCCAAATTATCTTATTTTGCCTGTATTTCCTTTCCGGAAAAACGTAGAACGAAAAAAAAGTAGTAGAGAATGCCAATCAGGGTGATGCACAACACGGCACAACCATTAATTTCGAACAATCTCGGATTTTCATGGTTCCAAATTTTCTCATTTCACCTGTATTTCCTCTTCAGAAGGACGTAAGACGAAGTAAAAGTAGTAGAGAATGCTAATCAGGTGATGCACAACACGGCACAACCATTAATTTCGAACAATCTCGGATTTTCATGGTTCCAAATTATCTCATTTCACCTGTATTTCCTTTTTGGAAGAACGTAAAACGTTGTGAAAGTGACAGAGAATGCTCTTCAGGTGGTGCACAACACGGCATCTCGGATTTTCATGGTTCCAAATTATCTTATTTTGCCTGTATTTCCTTTCCGGAAAAACGTAGAACGAAAAAAAAGTAGTAGAGAATGCCAATCAGGGTGATGCACAACACGGCACAACCATTAATTTCGAACAATCTCGGATTTTCATGGTTCCAAATTTTCTCATTTCACCTGTATTTCCTCTTCAGAAGGACGTAAGACGAAGTAAAAGTAGTAGAGAATGCTAATCAGGTGATGCACAACACGGCACAACCATTAGTTTCGAACAATCTCGGATTTTCATGGTTCCAAATTATCTCATTTTACCTGTATTTCCTTCTTGGAAAAACGTAAAACAAATTGGAAGTGACAGAGAATGCTCTTCAGGTGATGCACAACACGGCACAACTATTAGTTTCGAACAATCTCGGATTTTCATGGTTCCAAATTATCTCATTTTACCTGTATTTCCTTTCCGGAGAAACGTGAAACGAAGTGAAAGTAGTGGAGAATGCTAATCAGGTGATGCACAACACGGCACAACTATTAATTTCGAACAATCTCGGATTTTCATGGTTCCAAATTATCTCATTTCACCTGTATTTCCTTTTTGGAAGAACGTAAAACGATGTGAAAGTGACAGAGAATGCCCTTCTGGTGATGCACAACACGGCACAACTATTAGTTTCGAACAATCTCGGATCTTCATGGTTCCAAATTATCTCATTTCACCTGTATTTCCTTTTTGGAAGAACGTAAAACGAAGTGAAAGTGACGGAGAATGCTCTTCAGGTGATGCACAACACGGCACAACCATTAATTTCGAACAATCTCGGATTTTCATAGTTACAAATTATCTCATTTTACCTGTATTTCCTTCTTGGAAAAACGTACAACAAATGGGAAGTGACAGAGAATGCTCTTCAGGTGATGCACAACACGGCACAACTATTAGTTTCGAACAATCTCGGATTTTCATGGTTCCAAATTGTCTCATTTTACCTGTGTTTCCTTTCCGGAAAAATGTGAAACGAAGTCAAAGTAGTAAAGAATGCTAATCAGGTGATGCACAACACGGCACAACCATTAATTTCAAACAATCTCGGATTTTCATGGTTCCAAATTTTCTCATTTCACCTATATTTCCTTTTTGGAAGAACGTAAAACGAAGTGAAAGTGACAGAGAATGCTTTTCAGGTGATGCACAACACGGCAAAACCATTAATTTCGAACAATCTCGTATTTTCATGATTCCAAATTTTCTCATTTTACCTGTATTTCCTCTTCGGAAGAACGTAAGTCGAAGTAAAAGTAGTAGAGAATGCTAATCAGGTGATGCACAACACGGCACAACCATTAATTTCGAACAATCTCGGATTTTCATGGTTTCAAATTATCTCATTTTACCTGTATTTCCTTTCCGGAGGAACGTGGAACGAAGTAAAAGTAGTAGAGGATGCTAATCAGGTGATGCACAACACGGCACAACCATTAATTTCGAACAATCTGGGATTTTCATGGTTCCGAATTATCTCATTTCACCTGTATTTCCTCTTCAGAAGAACGTAAGACGATGTGAAAGTGACAGGGAATGCTCTCCAGGTAATGCACAACACGGCACAACTATTAATTTCGAACAATCTCGGATTTTCATGGTTTCAAATTATCTCATTTTACCTGTATTTCCTTTCCGGAGAAACGTGAAACGAAGTAAAAGTAGTAGATAATGCTAATCAGGTGATGCACAACACGGCACAACCATTAATTTCGAACAATCTCGGATTTTCATGGTTCCAAATTATCTCATTTCACCTGTATTTCCTTTTTGAAAGAACGTAAAACGATGTGAAAGTGACAGAGAATGCTCTTCAGGTGATGCACAACACGGCACAACTATTAATTTCGAACAATCTCGGATTTTCATGGTTCCAAATTTTCTCATTTTACCTGTATTTCCTCTTCAGAAGAACGTAAGACGAAGTAAAAGTAGTTGAGAATGCTAATCAGGTGATGCACAACACGGCACAACCATTAATTTCGAACAATCTCGGATTTTCATGGTTCCAAATTATCTTATTTTGCCTGTATTTCCTTTCCGGAAAAACGTAGAACGAAAAAAAAGTAGTAGAGAATGCCAATCAGGGTGATGCACAACACGGCACAACCATTAATTTCGAACAATCTCGGATTTTCATGGTTCCAAATTTTCTCATTTCACCTGTATTTCCTCTTCAGAAGGACGTAAGACGAAGTAAAAGTAGTAGAGAATGCTAATCAGGTGATGCACAACACGGCACAACCATTAATTTCGAACAATCTCGGATTTTCATGGTTCCAAATTATCTCATTTCACCTGTATTTCCTTTTTGGAAGAACGTAAAACGTTGTGAAAGTGACAGAGAATGCTCTTCAGGTGGTGCACAACACGGCATCTCGGATTTTCATGGTTCCAAATTATCTTATTTTGCCTGTATTTCCTTTCCGGAAAAACGTAGAACGAAAAAAAAGTAGTAGAGAATGCCAATCAGGGTGATGCACAACACGGCACAACCATTAATTTCGAACAATCTCGGATTTTCATGGTTCCAAATTTTCTCATTTCACCTGTATTTCCTCTTCAGAAGGACGTAAGACGAAGTAAAAGTAGTAGAGAATGCTAATCAGGTGATGCACAACACGGCACAACCATTAGTTTCGAACAATCTCGGATTTTCATGGTTCCAAATTATCTCATTTTACCTGTATTTCCTTCTTGGAAAAACGTAAAACAAATTGGAAGTGACAGAGAATGCTCTTCAGGTGATGCACAACACGGCAGAACTATTAGTTTCGAACAATCTCGGATTTTCATGGTTTCAAATTATCTCATTTTACCTGTATTTCCTTCTTGGAAAAACGTACAACAAATGGGAAGTGACAGAGAATGCTCTTCAGGTGATGCACAACACGGCACAACTATTAGTTTCGAACAATCTCGGATTTTCATGGTTCCAAATTGTCTCATTTTACCTGTATTTCCTCTTCAAAAGAACGTGAGACGAAGTAAAAGTAGTAGAGAATGCTAATCAGGTGATGCACAACACGGCACAACTATTAGTTTCGAACAATCTCGGATTTTCATGGTTCCAAATTATCTCATTTTACCTGTGTTTCCTTTCCGGAGAAACGTGAAACGAAGTGAAAGTAGTAGAGAATGCTAATCAGGTGATGCACAACACGGCACAACCATTAATTTCGAACAATCTCGGCTTTTCATGGTTCCAAATTATCTCATTTCACCTGTATTTCCTTTCCGGAGAAACGTGAAACGAAGTGAAAGTAGTGGAGAATGCTAATCAGGTGATGCACAACACAGCACAACCATTAATTTCGAACAATCTCGGATTTTCATGGTTCCAAATTTTCTCATTTTACCTGTATTTCCTCTTCAAAAGAACGTAAGACGAAGTAAAAGTAGTAGAGAATGCTAATCAGGTGATGCACAACACGGCACAACCATTAGTTTCGAACAATCTCGGATCTTCATGGTTCCAAATTATCTCATTTCACCTGTATTTCCTTTTTGGAAGAACGTAAAACGAAGTGGATGTGACGGAGAATGCTCTCCAGGTGATGCACAACACGGCACAACCATTAATTTCGAACAATCTCGGATTTTCATAGTCACAAATTATCTCATTTTACCTGTATTTCCTTCTTGGAAAAACGTACAACAAATGGAAAGTGACAGAGAATGCTCTTCAGGTGATGCACAACACGGCACAACTATTAGTTTCGAACAATCTCGGATTTTCATGGTTCCAAATTGTCTCATTTTACCTGTGTTTCCTTTCCGGAAAAATGTGAAACGAAGTCAAAGTAGTAAAGAATGCTAATCAGGTGATGCACAACACGGCACAACCATTAATTTCAAACAATCTCGGATTTTCATGGTTCCAAATTTTCTCATTTCACCTGTATTTCCTTTTTGGAAGAACGTAAAACGAAGTGAAAGTGACAGAGAATGCTTTTCAGGTGATGCACAACACGGCAAAACCATTAATTTCGAACAATCTCGGATTTTCATGATTCCAAATTTTCTCATTTTACCTGTATTTCCTCTTCGGAAGAACGTAAGTCGAAGTAAAAGTAGTAGAGAATGCTAATCAGGTGATGCACAACACGGCACAACCATTAATTTCGGACAATCTCGGATTCTCATGGTTCCAAATTATCTCATTTCACCTGTATTTCCTTCTTTGAAGAACGTAAAACGAAGTGAAAGTGACGGAGAATGCTCTTCAGGTGATGCACAACACGGCACGACTATTAGTTTCGAACAATCTCGGATTTTCATGGTTCCGAATTATCTCATTTTACCTGTATTTCCTTCTTGGAAGAACGTAAAACGAAGTGAAAGTGACGGAGAATGCTCTTCAGGTGATGCACAACACGGCACGACTATTAGTTTCGAACAATCTCGGATTTTCATGGTTCCGAATTATCTCATTTTACCTGTATTTCCTTCTTGGAAGAACGTAAAACAAATTGTAAGTGACAGAGAATGCTCTTCAGGTGATGCACAACACGGCACAACTATTAGTTTCGAACAATCTCGGATTTTCATGGTTCCAAATTATCTCATTTTACCTGTGTTTCCTTTCCGGAGAAACGTGAAACGAAGTCAAAGTAGTAGAGAATGCTAATCAGGTGATGCACAACACGGCACAACCATTAATTTCGAACAATCTCGGATTTTCATGGTTCCAAATTATCTTATTTTGCCTGTATTTCCTTTCCGGAAAAACGTAGAACGAAAAAAAAGTAGTAGAGAATGCCAATCAGGGTGATGCACAACACGGCACAACCATTAATTTCGAACAATTTCGGATTTTCATGGTTCCAAATTTTCTCATTTCACCTGTATTTCCTTTTTGGAAGAACGTAAAACGTTGTGAAAGTGACAGAGAATGCTCTTCAGGTGGTGCACAACACGGCATCTCGGATTTTCATGGTTCCAAATTATCTTATTTTGCCTGTATTTCCTTTCCGGAAAAACGTAGAACGAAACAAAAGTAGTAGAGAATGCCAATCAGGGTGATGCACAACACGGCACAACCATTAATTTCGAACAATCTCGGATTTTCATGGTTCCAAATTTTCTCATTTCACCTGTATTTCCTTCTTGGAAAGACGTACAACAAATTGGAAGTGACAGAGAATGCTTTTCAGGTGATGCACAACACGGCACAACTATTAGTTTCGAACAATCTCGGATTTTCATGGTTCCAAATTATCTCATTTCACCTGTATTTCCTTTTTGGAAGAACGTAAAACGATGTGAAAGTGACAGGGAATGCTCTTCAGGTAATGCACAACACGGCACAACTATTAGTTTCGAACAATCTCGGATTTTCATGGTTTCAAATTATCTCATTTTACCTGTATTTCCTTTCCGGAGGAACGTGGAACGAAGTAAAAGTAGTAGAGGATGCTAATCAGGTGATGCACAACACGGCACAACCATTAATTTCGAACAATCTGGGATTTTCATGGTTCCAAATTATCTCATTTCACCTGTATTTCCTCTTCAGAAGAACGTAAGACGATGTGAAAGTGACAGAGAATGCTCTCCAGGTAATGCACAACACGGCACAACTATTAGTTTCGAACAATCTCGGATTTTCATGGTTTCAAATTATCTCATTTTACCTGTATTTCCTTTCCGGAGAAACGTGAAACGAAGTAAAAGTAGTAGATAATGCTAATCAGGTGATGCACAACACGGCACAACCATTAATTTCGAACAATCTCGGATTTTCATGGTTCCAAATTATCTCATTTCACCTGTATTTCCTTTTTGAAAGAACGTAAAACGATGTGAAAGTGACAGAGAATGCTCTTCAGGTGATGCACAACACGGCACAACTATTAATTTCGAACAATCTCGGATTTTCATGGTTCCAAATTTTCTCATTTTACCTGTATTTCCTCTTCAGAAGAACGTAGGACGAAGTAAAAGTAGTAGAGAATGCTAATCAGGTGATGCACAACACGGCACAACCATTAATTTCGAACAATCTCGGATTTTCATGGTTCCAAATTATCTTCTTTTGCCTGTATTTCCTTTCCGGAAAAACGTAGAACGAAAAAAAAGTAGTACAGAATGCCAATCAGGGTAATGCACAACACGGCACAACCATTAATTTCGAACAATCTCGGATTTTCATGGTTCCAAATTTTCTCATTTCACCTGTATTTCCTCTTCAGAAGGACGTAAGACGAAGTAAAAGTAGTAGAGAATGCTAATCAGGTGATGCACAACACGGCACAACCATTAATTTCGAACAATCTCGGATTTTCATGGTTCCAAATTATCTCATTTCACCTGTATTTCCTTTTTGGAAGAACGTAAAACGTTGTGAAAGTGACAGAGAATGCTCTTCAGGTGGTGCACAACACGGCACAACTATTAATTTCGAACAATCTCGGATTTTCATGGTTCCAAATTTTCTCATTTTACCTGTATTTCCTCTTCAGAAGAACGTAAGACGAAGTAAAAGTAGTAGAGAATGCTAATCAGGTGATGCACAACACGGCACAACTATTAGTTTCGAACAATCTCGGATTTTCATGGTTCCAAATTATCTCATTTCACCCGTATTTCCTTTTTGGAAGAACGTGAAACGAAGTAAAAGTGACGAAGAATGCTTTTCAGGTGATGCACAACACGGCACAACCATTAATTTCGAACAATCTCGGATTTTCATGGTTCTAAATTATCTCATTTCACCTGTATTTCCTTTTTGGAAGAACGTAAAACGATGTGAAAGTGACAGGGAATGCTCTTCAGGTAATGCACAACACGGCACAACTATTAGTTTCGAACAATCTCGGATTTTCATGGTTTCAAATTATCTCATTTTACCTGTATTTCCTTTCCGGAGGAACGTGGAACGAAGTAAAAGTAGTAGAGGATGCTAATCAGGTGATGCACAACACGGCACAACCATTAATTTCGAACAATCTGGGATTTTCATGGTTCCGAATTATCTCATTTCACCTGTATTTCCTCTTCAGAAGAACGTAAGACGATGTGAAAGTGACAGAGAATGCTCTCCAGGTAATGCACAACACGGCACAACTATTAATTTCGAACAATCTCGGATTTTCATGGTTTCAAATTATCTCATTTTACCTGTATTTCCTTTCCGGAGAAACGTGAAACGAAGTAAAAGTAGTAGATAATGCTAATCAGGTGATGCACAACACGGCACAACCATTAATTTCGAACAATCTCGGATTTTCATGGTTCCAAATTATCTCATTTCACCTGTATTTCCTTTTTGAAAGAACGTAAAACGATGTGAAAGTGACAGAGAATGCTCTTCAGGTGATGCACAACACGGCACAACTATTAATTTCGAACAATCTCGGATTTTCATGGTTCCAAATTTTCTCATTTTACCTGTATTTCCTCTTCAGAAGAACGTAGGACGAAGAAAAAGTAGTTGAGAATGCTAATCAGGTGATGCACAACACGGCACAACCATTAATTTCGAACAATCTCGGATTTTCATGGTTCCAAATTATCTTATTTTGCCTGTATTTCCTTTCCGGAAAAACGTAGAACGAAAAAAAAGTAGTAGAGAATGCCAATCAGGGTGATGCACAACACGGCACAACCATTAATTTCGAACAATCTCGGATTTTCATGGTTCCAAATTTTCTCATTTCACCTGTATTTCCTCTTCAGAAGGACGTAAGACGAAGTAAAAGTAGTAGAGAATGCTAATCAGGTGATGCACAACACGGCACAACCATTAATTTCGAACAATCTCGGATTTTCATGGTTCCAAATTATCTCATTTCACCTGTATTTCCTTTTTGGAAGAACGTAAAACGTTGTGAAAGTGACAGAGAATGCTCTTCAGGTGGTGCACAACACGGCATCTCGGATTTTCATGGTTCCAAATTATCTTATTTTGCCTGTATTTCCTTTCCGGAAAAACGTAGAACGAAAAAAAAGTAGTAGAGAATGCCAATCAGGGTGATGCACAACACGGCACAACCATTAATTTCGAACAATCTCGGATTTTCATGGTTCCAAATTTTCTCATTTCACCTGTATTTCCTCTTCAGAAGGACGTAAGACGAAGTAAAAGTAGTAGAGAATGCTAATCAGGTGATGCACAACACGGCACAACCATTAGTTTCGAACAATCTCGGATTTTCATGGTTCCAAATTATCTCATTTTACCTGTATTTCCTTCTTGGAAAAACGTAAAACAAATTGGAAGTGACAGAGAATGCTCTTCAGGTGATGCACAACACGGCACAACTATTAGTTTCGAACAATCTCGGATTTTCATGGTTCCAAATTATCTCATTTTACCTGTATTTCCTTTCCGGAGAAACGTGAAACGAAGTGAAAGTAGTGGAGAATGCTAATCAGGTGATGCACAACACGGCACAACTATTAATTTCGAACAATCTCGGATTTTCATGGTTCCAAATTATCTCATTTCACCTGTATTTCCTTTTTGGAAGAACGTAAAACGATGTGAAAGTGACAGAGAATGCCCTTCTGGTGATGCACAACACGGCACAACTATTAGTTTCGAACAATCTCGGATCTTCATGGTTCCAAATTATCTCATTTCACCTGTATTTCCTTTTTGGAAGAACGTAAAACGAAGTGAAAGTGACGGAGAATGCTCTTCAGGTGATGCACAACACGGCACAACCATTAATTTCGAACAATCTCGGATTTTCATAGTTACAAATTATCTCATTTTACCTGTATTTCCTTCTTGGAAAAACGTACAACAAATGGGAAGTGACAGAGAATGCTCTTCAGGTGATGCACAACACGGCACAACTATTAGTTTCGAACAATCTCGGATTTTCATGGTTCCAAATTGTCTCATTTTACCTGTGTTTCCTTTCCGGAAAAATGTGAAACGAAGTCAAAGTAGTAAAGAATGCTAATCAGGTGATGCACAACACGGCACAACCATTAATTTCAAACAATCTCGGATTTTCATGGTTCCAAATTTTCTCATTTCACCTATATTTCCTTTTTGGAAGAACGTAAAACGAAGTGAAAGTGACAGAGAATGCTTTTCAGGTGATGCACAACACGGCAAAACCATTAATTTCGAACAATCTCGTATTTTCATGATTCCAAATTTTCTCATTTTACCTGTATTTCCTCTTCGGAAGAACGTAAGTCGAAGTAAAAGTAGTAGAGAATGCTAATCAGGTGATGCACAACACGGCACAACCATTAATTTCGAACAATCTCGGATTTTCATGGTTTCAAATTATCTCATTTTACCTGTATTTCCTTTCCGGAGGAACGTGGAACGAAGTAAAAGTAGTAGAGGATGCTAATCAGGTGATGCACAACACGGCACAACCATTAATTTCGAACAATCTGGGATTTTCATGGTTCCGAATTATCTCATTTCACCTGTATTTCCTCTTCAGAAGAACGTAAGACGATGTGAAAGTGACAGGGAATGCTCTCCAGGTAATGCACAACACGGCACAACTATTAATTTCGAACAATCTCGGATTTTCATGGTTTCAAATTATCTCATTTTACCTGTATTTCCTTTCCGGAGAAACGTGAAACGAAGTAAAAGTAGTAGATAATGCTAATCAGGTGATGCACAACACGGCACAACCATTAATTTCGAACAATCTCGGATTTTCATGGTTCCAAATTATCTCATTTCACCTGTATTTCCTTTTTGAAAGAACGTAAAACGATGTGAAAGTGACAGAGAATGCTCTTCAGGTGATGCACAACACGGCACAACTATTAATTTCGAACAATCTCGGATTTTCATGGTTCCAAATTTTCTCATTTTACCTGTATTTCCTCTTCAGAAGAACGTAAGACGAAGTAAAAGTAGTTGAGAATGCTAATCAGGTGATGCACAACACGGCACAACCATTAATTTCGAACAATCTCGGATTTTCATGGTTCCAAATTATCTTATTTTGCCTGTATTTCCTTTCCGGAAAAACGTAGAACGAAAAAAAAGTAGTAGAGAATGCCAATCAGGGTGATGCACAACACGGCACAACCATTAATTTCGAACAATCTCGGATTTTCATGGTTCCAAATTTTCTCATTTCACCTGTATTTCCTCTTCAGAAGGACGTAAGACGAAGTAAAAGTAGTAGAGAATGCTAATCAGGTGATGCACAACACGGCACAACCATTAATTTCGAACAATCTCGGATTTTCATGGTTCCAAATTATCTCATTTCACCTGTATTTCCTTTTTGGAAGAACGTAAAACGTTGTGAAAGTGACAGAGAATGCTCTTCAGGTGGTGCACAACACGGCATCTCGGATTTTCATGGTTCCAAATTATCTTATTTTGCCTGTATTTCCTTTCCGGAAAAACGTAGAACGAAAAAAAAGTAGTAGAGAATGCCAATCAGGGTGATGCACAACACGGCACAACCATTAATTTCGAACAATCTCGGATTTTCATGGTTCCAAATTTTCTCATTTCACCTGTATTTCCTCTTCAGAAGGACGTAAGACGAAGTAAAAGTAGTAGAGAATGCTAATCAGGTGATGCACAACACGGCACAACCATTAGTTTCGAACAATCTCGGATTTTCATGGTTCCAAATTATCTCATTTTACCTGTATTTCCTTCTTGGAAAAACGTAAAACAAATTGGAAGTGACAGAGAATGCTCTTCAGGTGATGCACAACACGGCACAACTATTAGTTTCGAACAATCTCGGATTTTCATGGTTCCAAATTATCTCATTTTACCTGTATTTCCTTTCCGGAGAAACGTGAAACGAAGTGAAAGTAGTGGAGAATGCTAATCAGGTGATGCACAACACGGCACAACTATTAGTTTCGAACAATCTCGGATTTTCATGGTTCCAAATTATCTCATTTCACCTGTATTTCCTTTTTGGAAGAACGTAAAACGATGTGAAAGTGACAGAGAATGCCCTTCAGGTGATGCACAACACGGCACAACTATTAGTTTCGAACAATCTCGGATCTTCATGGTTCCAAATTATCTCATTTCACCTGTATTTCCTTTTTGGAAGAACGTAAAACGAAGTGAAAGTGACGGAGAATGCTCTTCAGGTGATGCACAACACGGCACAACCATTAATTTCGAACAATCTCGGATTTTCATAGTTACAAATTATCTCATTTTACCTGTATTTCCTTCTTGGAAAAACGTACAACAAATGGGAAGTGACAGAGAATGCTCTTCAGGTGATGCACAACACGGCACAACTATTAGTTTCGAACAATCTCGGATTTTCATGGTTCCAAATTGTCTCATTTTACCTGTGTTTCCTTTCCGGAAAAATGTGAAACGAAGTCAAAGTAGTAAAGAATGCTAATCAGGTGATGCACAACACGGCACAACCATTAATTTCAAACAATCTCCGATTTTCATGGTTCCAAATTTTCTCATTTCACCTATATTTCCTTTTTGGAAGAACGTAAAACGAAGTGAAAGTGACAGAGAATGCTTTTCAGGTGATGCACAACACGGCAAAACCATTAATTTCGAACAATCTCGTATTTTCATGATTCCAAATTTTCTCATTTTACCTGTATTTCCTCTTCGGAAGAACGTAAGTCGAAGTAAAAGTAGTAGAGAATGCTAATCAGGTGATGCACAACACGGCACAACCATTAATTTCGGACAATCTCGGATTCTCATGGTTCCAAATTATCTCATTTCACCTGTATTTCCTTCTTTGAGGAACGTAAAACGTTGTGAAAGTGACAGAGAATGCTCTTCAGGTGGTGCACAACACGGCATCTCGGATTTTCATGGTTCCAAATTATCTTATTTTGCCTGTATTTCCTTTCCGGAAAAACGTAGAACGAAAAAAAAGTAGTAGAGAATGCCAATCAGGGTGATGCACAACACGGCACAACCATTAATTTCGAACAATCTCGGATTTTCATGGTTCCAAATTTTCTCATTTCACCTGTATTTCCTCTTCAGAAGGACGTAAGACGAAGTAAAAGTAGTAGAGAATGCTAATCAGGTGATGCACAACACGGCACAACCATTAGTTTCGAACAATCTCGGATTTTCATGGTTCCAAATTATCTCATTTTACCTGTATTTCCTTCTTGGAAAAACGTAAAACAAATTGGAAGTGACAGAGAATGCTCTTCAGGTGATGCACAACACGGCACAACTATTAGTTTCGAACAATCTCGGATTTTCATGGTTCCAAATTATCTCATTTTACCTGTATTTCCTTTCCGGAGAAACGTGAAACGAAGTGAAAGTAGTGGAGAATGCTAATCAGGTGATGCACAACACGGCACAACTATTAGTTTCGAACAATCTCGGATTTTCATGGTTCCAAATTATCTCATTTCACCTGTATTTCCTTTTTGGAAGAACGTAAAACGATGTGAAAGTGACAGAGAATGCCCTTCAGGTGATGCACAACACGGCACAACTATTAGTTTCGAACAATCTCGGATCTTCATGGTTCCAAATTATCTCATTTCACCTGTATTTCCTTTTTGGAAGAACGTAAAACGAAGTGAAAGTGACGGAGAATGCTCTTCAGGTGATGCACAACACGGCACAACCATTAATTTCGAACAATCTCGGATTTTCATAGTTACAAATTATCTCATTTTACCTGTATTTCCTTCTTGGAAAAACGTACAACAAATGGGAAGTGACAGAGAATGCTCTTCAGGTGATGCACAACACGGCACAACTATTAGTTTCGAACAATCTCGGATTTTCATGGTTCCAAATTGTCTCATTTTACCTGTGTTTCCTTTCCGGAAAAATGTGAAACGAAGTCAAAGTAGTAAAGAATGCTAATCAGGTGATGCACAACACGGCACAACCATTAATTTCAAACAATCTCCGATTTTCATGGTTCCAAATTTTCTCATTTCACCTATATTTCCTTTTTGGAAGAACGTAAAACGAAGTGAAAGTGACAAAGAATGCTTTTCAGGTGATGCACAACACGGCAAAACCATTAATTTCGAACAATCTCGTATTTTCATGATTCCAAATTTTCTCATTTTACCTGTATTTCCTCTTCGGAAGAACGTAAGTCGAAGTAAAAGTAGTAGAGAATGCTAATCAGGTGATGCACAACACGGCACAACCATTAATTTCGGACAATCTCGGATTCTCATGGTTCCAAATTATCTCATTTCACCTGTATTTCCTTCTTTGAGGAACGTAAAACGTTGTGAAAGTGACAGAGAATGCTCTTCAGGTGGTGCACAACACGGCATCTCGGATTTTCATGGTTCCAAATTATCTTATTTTGCCTGTATTTCCTTTCCGGAAAAACGTAGAACGAAAAAAAAGTAGTAGAGAATGCCAATCAGGGTGATGCACAACACGGCACAACCATTAATTTCGAACAATCTCGGATTTTCATGGTTCCAAATTTTCTCATTTCACCTGTATTTCCTCTTCAGAAGGACGTAAGACGAAGTAAAAGTAGTAGAGAATGCTAATCAGGTGATGCACAACACGGCACAACCATTAGTTTCGAACAATCTCGGATTTTCATGGTTCCAAATTATCTCATTTTACCTGTATTTCCTTCTTGGAAAAACGTAAAACAAATTGGAAGTGACAGAGAATGCTCTTCAGGTGATGCACAACACGGCACAACTATTAGTTTCGAACAATCTCGGATTTTCATGGTTCCAAATTATCTCATTTTACCTGTATTTCCTTTCCGGAGAAACGTGAAACGAAGTGAAAGTAGTGGAGAATGCTAATCAGGTGATGCACAACACGGCACAACTATTAGTTTCGAACAATCTCGGATTTTCATGGTTCCAAATTATCTCATTTCACCTGTATTTCCTTTTTGGAAGAACGTAAAACGATGTGAAAGTGACAGAGAATGCCCTTCAGGTGATGCACAACACGGCACAACTATTAGTTTCGAACAATCTCGGATCTTCATGGTTCCAAATTATCTCATTTCACCTGTATTTCCTTTTTGGAAGAACGTAAAACGAAGTGAAAGTGACGGAGAATGCTCTTCAGGTGATGCACAACACGGCACAACCATTAATTTCGAACAATCTCGGATTTTCATAGTTACAAATTATCTCATTTTACCTGTATTTCCTTCTTGGAAAAACGTACAACAAATGGGAAGTGACAGAGAATGCTCTTCAGGTGATGCACAACACGGCACAACTATTAGTTTCGAACAATCTCGGATTTTCATGGTTCCAAATTGTCTCATTTTACCTGTGTTTCCTTTCCGGAAAAATGTGAAACGAAGTCAAAGTAGTAAAGAATGCTAATCAGGTGATGCACAACACGGCACAACCATTAATTTCAAACAATCTCCGATTTTCATGGTTCCAAATTTTCTCATTTCACCTATATTTCCTTTTTGGAAGAACGTAAAACGAAGTGAAAGTGACAGAGAATGCTTTTCAGGTGATGCACAACACGGCAAAACCATTAATTTCGAACAATCTCGTATTTTCATGATTCCAAATTTTCTCATTTTACCTGTATTTCCTCTTCGGAAGAACGTAAGTCGAAGTAAAAGTAGTAGAGAATGCTAATCAGGTGATGCACAACACGGCACAACCATTAATTTCGGACAATCTCGGATTCTCATGGTTCCAAATTATCTCATTTCACCTGTATTTCCTTCTTTGAGGAACGTAAAACGTTGTGAAAGTGACAGAGAATGCTCTTCAGGTGGTGCACAACACGGCATCTCGGATTTTCATGGTTCCAAATTATCTTATTTTGCCTGTATTTCCTTTCCGGAAAAACGTAGAACGAAAAAAAAGTAGTAGAGAATGCCAATCAGGGTGATGCACAACACGGCACAACCATTAATTTCGAACAATCTCGGATTTTCATGGTTCCAAATTTTCTCATTTCACCTGTATTTCCTCTTCAGAAGGACGTAAGACGAAGTAAAAGTAGTAGAGAATGCTAATCAGGTGATGCACAACACGGCACAACCATTAGTTTCGAACAATCTCGGATTTTCATGGTTCCAAATTATCTCATTTTACCTGTATTTCCTTCTTGGAAAAACGTAAAACAAATTGGAAGTGACAGAGAATGCTCTTCAGGTGATGCACAACACGGCACAACTATTAGTTTCGAACAATCTCGGATTTTCATGGTTCCAAATTATCTCATTTTACCTGTATTTCCTTTCCGGAGAAACGTGAAACGAAGTGAAAGTAGTGGAGAATGCTAATCAGGTGATGCACAACACGGCACAACTATTAGTTTCGAACAATCTCGGATTTTCATGGTTCCAAATTATCTCATTTCACCTGTATTTCCTTTTTGGAAGAACGTAAAACGATGTGAAAGTGACAGAGAATGCCCTTCAGGTGATGCACAACACGGCACAACTATTAGTTTCGAACAATCTCGGATCTTCATGGTTCCAAATTATCTCATTTCACCTGTATTTCCTTTTTGGAAGAACGTAAAACGAAGTGAAAGTGACGGAGAATGCTCTTCAGGTGATGCACAACACGGCACAACCATTAATTTCGAACAATCTCGGATTTTCATAGTTACAAATTATCTCATTTTACCTGTATTTCCTTCTTGGAAAAACGTACAACAAATGGGAAGTGACAGAGAATGCTCTTCAGGTGATGCACAACACGGCACAACTATTAGTTTCGAACAATCTCGGATTTTCATGGTTCCAAATTATCTCATTTTACCTGTATTTCCTTTCCGGAGAAACGTGAAACGAAGTGAAAGTAGTAGAGAATGCTAATCAGGTGATGCACAACACGGCACAACCATTAATTTCGAACAATCTTGGATTTTCATGGTTCCAAATTATCTTATTTTGCCTGTATTTCCTTTCCGGAAAAACGTAGAACGAAAAAAAAGTAGTAGAGAATGCCAATCAGGGTGATGCACAACACGGCACAACCATTAATTTCGCACAATCTCGGATTTTCATGGTTCCAAATTTTCTCATTTCACCTGTATTTCCTCTTCAGAAGGACGTAAGACGAAGTAAAAGTAGTAGAGAATGCTAATCAGGTGATGCACAACACGGCACAACCATTAATTTCGAACAATCTCGGATTTTCATGGTTCCAAATTATCTCATTTCACCTGTATTTCCTTTTTGGAAGAACGTAAAACGTTGTGAAAGTGACAGAGAATGCTCTTCAGGTGGTGCACAACACGGCACAACTATTGATTTCGAACAATCTCGGATTTTCATGGTTCCAAATTTTCTCATTTTACCTGTATTTCCTCTTCAGAAGAACGTAAGACGAAGTAAAAGTAGTAGAGAATGCTAATCAGGTGATGCACAACACGGCACAACTATTAGTTTCGAACAATCTCGGATTTTCATGGTTCCAAATTATCTCATTTCACCCGTATTTCCTTTTTGGAAGAACGTGAAACGAAGTAAAAGTGACGAAGAATGCTTTTCAGGTGATGCACAACACGGCACAACCATTAATTTCGAACAATCTCGGATTTTCATGGTTCCAAATTATCTCATTTCACCTGTATTTCCTTTTTGGAAGAACGTAAAACGATGTGAAAGTGACAGAGAATGCTCTTCAGGTGATGCACAACACGGCACAACTATTAATTTCGAACAATCTCGGATTTTCATGGTTCCAAATTTTCTCATTTTACCTGTATTTCCTCTTCAGAAGAACGTAGGACGAAGTAAAAGTAGTTGAGAATGCTAATCAGGTGATGCACAACACGGCACAACCATTAATTTCGAACAATCTCGGATTTTCATGGTTCCAAATTATCTTATTTTGCCTGTATTTCCTTTCCGGAAAAACGTAGAACGAAAAAAAAGTAGTAGAGAATGCCAATCAGGGTGATGCACAACACGGCACAACCATTAATTTCGAACAATCTCGGATTTTCATGGTTCCAAATTTTCTCATTTCACCTGTATTTCCTCTTCAGAAGGACGTAAGACGAAGTAAAAGTAGTAGAGAATGCTAATCAGGTGATGCACAACACGGCACAACCATTAATTTCGAACAATCTCGGATTTTCATGGTTCCAAATTATCTCATTTCACCTGTATTTCCTTTTTGGAAGAACGTAAAACGTTGTGGAAGTGACAGAGAATGCTCTTCAGGTGGTGCACAACACGGCATCTCGGATTTTCATGGTTCCAAATTATCTTATTTTGCCTGGATTTCCTTTCCGGAAAAACGTAGAACGAAAAAAAAGTAGTAGAGAATGCCAATCAGGGTGATGCACAACACGGCACAACCATTAATTTCGAACAATCTCGGATTTTCATGGTTCCAAATTTTCTCATTTCACCTGTATTTCCTCTTCAGAAGGACGTAAGACGAAGTAAAAGTAGTAGAGAATGCTAATCAGGTGATGCACAACACGGCACAACCATTAGTTTCGAACAATCTCGGATTTTCATGGTTCCGAATTATCTTATTTTGCCTGTATTTCCTTTCCGGAAGAACGTAGAACGAAAAAAAAGTAGTAGAGAATGCCAATCAGGTGATGCACAACACGGCACAACCATTAATTTCGAACAATCTCGGATTTTCATGGTTCCAAATTTTCTCATTTTACCTGTATTTCCTCTTCAGAAGAACGTAAGACGAAGTAAAAGTAGTAGAGAATGCTAATCAGGTGATGCACAACACGGCACAACCATTAGTTTCGAACAATCTCGGATTTTCATGGTTCTAAATTATCTTATTTTGCCTGTATTTCCTTCTTGGAAAAACGTAAAACAAATTGAAAGTGACAGAGAATGCTCTTCAGGTGATGCACAACACGGCACAACTATTTGTTTTGAACAATCTCGGATTTTCATGGTTCCAAATTATCTCATTTTACCTGTATTTCCTTCTTGGAAAGACGTACAACAAATTGGAAGTGACAGAGAATGCTTTTCAGGTGATGCACAACACGGCACAACTATTAGTTTCGAACAATCTCGGATTTTCATGGTTCCGAATTATCTCATTTCACCTGTATTTCCTTTTTGGAAGAACGTAAAACGATGTGAAAGTGACAGAGAATGCTCTTCAGGTGATGCACAACACGGCACAACCATTAATTTCGAACAATCTCGGATTTTCATGGTTTCAAATTATCTCATTTTACCTGTATTTCCTTTCCGGAGGAACGTGGAACGAAGTAAAAGTAGTAGAGGATGCTAATCAGGTGATGCACAACACGGCACAACCATTAATTTCGAACAATCTCGGATTTTCATGGTTCCAAATTATCTCATTTCACCCGTATTTCCTTTTTGGAAGAACGTGAAACAAAGTAAAAGTGACGAAGAATGCTTTTCAGGTGATGCACAACACGGCACAACTATTAGTTTCGAACAATCTCGGATTTTCATGGTTTCAAATTATCTCATTTTACCTGTATTTCCTTTCCGGAGAAACGTGAAACGAAGTAAAAGTAGAAGATAATGCTAATCAGGTGATGCACAACACGGCACAACCATTAATTTCGAACAATCTCGGATTTTCATGGTTCCAAATTATCTCATTTCACCTGTATTTCCTTTTTGAAAGAACGTAAAACGATGTGAAAGTGACAGAGAATGCTCTTCAGGTGATGCACAACACGGCACAACTATTAATTTCGAACAATCTCGGATTTTCACGGTTCCAAATTTTCTCATTTTACCTGTATTTCCTCTTCAGAAGAACGTAGGACGAAGTAAAAGTAGTAGAGAATGCTAATCAGGTGATGCACAACACGGCACAACCATTAATTTCGAACAATCTTGGATTTTCATGGTTCCAAATTATCTTATTTTGCCTGTATTTCCTTTCCGGAAAAACGTAGAACGAAAAAAAAGTAGTAGAGAATGCCAATCAGGGTGATGCACAACACGGCACAACCATTAATTTCGAACAATCTCGGATTTTCATGGTTCCAAATTTTCTCATTTCACCTGTATTTCCTCTTCAGAAGGACGTAAGACGAAGTAAAAGTAGTAGAGAATGCTAATCAGGTGATGCACAACACGGCACAACCATTAATTTCGAACAATCTCGGATTTTCATGGTTCCAAATTATCTCATTTCACCTGTATTTCCTTTTTGGAAGAACGTAAAACGTTGTGAAAGTGACAGAGAATGCTCTTCAGGTGGTGCACAACACGGCACAACTATTAATTTCGAACAATCTCGGATTTTCATGGTTCCAAATTTTCTCATTTTACCTGTATTTCCTCTTCAGAAGAACGTAAGACGAAGTAAAAGTAGTAGAGAATGCTAATCAGGTGATGCACAACACGGCACAACTATTAGTTTCGAACAATCTCGGATTTTCATGGTTCCAAATTATCTCATTTCACCCGTATTTCCTTTTTGGAAGAACGTGAAACGAAGTAAAAGTGACGAAGAATGCTTTTCAGGTGATGCACAACACGGCACAACCATTAATTTCGAACAATCTCGGATTTTCATGGTTCCAAATTATCTCATTTCACCTGTATTTCCTTTTTGGAAGAACGTAAAACGATGTGAAAGTGACAGAGAATGCTCTTCAGGTGATGCACAACACGGCACAACTATTAATTTCGAACAATCTCGGATTTTCATGGTTCCAAATTTTCTCATTTTACCTGTATTTCCTCTTCAGAAGAACGTAGGACGAAGTAAAAGTAGTTGAGAATGCTAATCAGGTGATGCACAACACGGCACAACCATTAATTTCGAACAATCTCGGATTTTCATGGTTCCAAATTATCTTATTTTGCCTGTATTTCCTTTCCGGAAAAACGTAGAACGAAAAAAAAGTAGTAGAGAATGCCAATCAGGGTGATGCACAACACGGCACAACCATTAATTTCGAACAATCTCGGATTTTCATGGTTCCAAATTTTCTCATTTCACCTGTATTTCCTCTTCAGAAGGACGTAAGACGAAGTAAAAGTAGTAGAGAATGCTAATCAGGTGATGCACAACACGGCACAACCATTAATTTCGAACAATCTCGGATTTTCATGGTTCCAAATTATCTCATTTCACCTGTATTTCCTTTTTGGAAGAACGTAAAACGTTGTGGAAGTGACAGAGAATGCTCTTCAGGTGGTGCACAACACGGCATCTCGGATTTTCATGGTTCCAAATTATCTTATTTTGCCTGGATTTCCTTTCCGGAAAAACGTAGAACGAAAAAAAAGTAGTAGAGAATGCCAATCAGGGTGATGCACAACACGGCACAACCATTAATTTCGAACAATCTCGGATTTTCATGGTTCCAAATTTTCTCATTTCACCTGTATTTCCTCTTCAGAAGGACGTAAGACGAAGTAAAAGTAGTAGAGAATGCTAATCAGGTGATGCACAACACGGCACAACCATTAGTTTCGAACAATCTCGGATTTTCATGGTTCCGAATTATCTTATTTTGCCTGTATTTCCTTTCCGGAAGAACGTAGAACGAAAAAAAAGTAGTAGAGAATGCCAATCAGGTGATGCACAACACGGCACAACCATTAATTTCGAACAATCTCGGATTTTCATGGTTCCAAATTTTCTCATTTTACCTGTATTTCCTCTTCAGAAGAACGTAAGACGAAGAAAAAGTAGTAGAGAATGCTAATCAGGTGATGCACAACACGGCACAACCATTAGTTTCGAACAATCTCGGATTTTCATGGTTCTAAATTATCTTATTTTGCCTGTATTTCCTTCTTGGAAAAACGTAAAACAAATTAAAAGTGACAGAGAATGCTCTTCAGGTGATGCACAACACGGCACAACTATTTGTTTCGAACAATCTCGGATTTTCATGGTTCCAAATTATCTCATTTTACCTGTATTTCCTTCTTGGAAAGACGTACAACAAATTGGAAGTGACAGAGAATGCTTTTCAGGTGATGCACAACACGGCACAACTATTAGTTTCGAACAATCTCGGATCTTCATGGTTCCAAATTATCTCATTTCACCTGTATTTCCTTTTTGGAAGAACGTAAAACGATGTGAAAGTGACAGAGAATGCTCTTCAGGTGATGCACAACACGGCACAACCATTAATTTCGAACAATCTCGGATTTTCATGGTTACAAATTATCTCATTTTACCTGTATTTCCTTCTTGGAAAGACGTACAACAAATTGGAAGTGACAGAGAATGCTCTTCAGGTGATGCACAACACGGCACAACTATTAGTTTCGAACAATCTCGGATTTTCATGGTTCCAAATTTTCTCATTTTACCTGTATTTCCTCTTCAAAAGAACGTAAGACGAAGTAAAAGTAGTAGAGAATGCTAATCAGGTGATGCACAACACGGCACAACTATTAGTTTCGAACAATCTCGGATTTTCATGGTTCCAAATTATCTCATTTTACCTGTATTTCCTTCTTGGAAGAACGTAAAACGATGTGAAAGTGACAGAGAATGCTTTTCGGGTGATGCACAACACGGCACAACTATTAGTTTCGAACAATCTCGGATTTTCATGGTTCCAAATTATCTCATCTTACCTGTATTTCCTTTCCGGAGAAACGTGAAACGAAGTGAAAGTAGTGGAGAATGCTAATCAGGTGATGCACAACACGGCACAACTATTAGTTTCGAACAATCTCGGATTTTCATGGTTCTAAATTATCTTATTTTGCCTGTATTTCCTTTCCGGAAAAACGTAGAACAAAAAAAAAGTAGTAGAGAATGCCAATCAGGTGATGCACAACACGGCACAACCATTAATTTCGAACAATCTCGGAATTTCATGGTTCCAAATTTTCTCATTTTACCTGTATTTCCTCTTCAGAAGAACGTAAGACGAAGTAAAAGTAGTAGAAAATGCTAATCAGGTGATGCACAACACGGCACAACCATTAGTTTCGAACAATCTCGGATTTTCATGGTTCCAAATTATCTTATTTTACCTGTATTTCCTTCTTGGAAAAACGTATAACAAATTGGAAGTGACAGAGAATGCTCTTCAGGTGATGCACAACACGGCACAACTATTAGTTTCGAACAATCTCGGATTTTCATGGTTCCAAATTATCTCATTTTACCCGTATTTCCTTTCCGAAAAACGTGAAACGAAGTCAAAGTAGTAGAGAATGCTAATCAGGTGATGCACAACACGGCACAACCATTAATTTCGAACAATCTCGGATTTCCATGGTTCCAAATTATCTCATTTTACCTGTATTTCCTTTCCGGAGAAACGTGAAACGAAGTGAAAGTAGTAAAGAATGCTAATCAGGTGATGCACAACACGGCACAACCATTAATTTCGAACAATCTCGGATTTTCATGGTTCCAAATTATCTCATTTCACCCGTATTTCCTTTTTGGAAGAACGTGAAACAAAGTAAAAGTGACGAAGAATGCTTTTCAGGTGATGCACAACACGGCACAACTATTAGTTTCGAACAATCTCGGATTTTCATGGTTTCAAATTATCTCATTTTACCTGTATTTCCTTTCCGGAGGAACGTGTAACGAAGTAAAAGTAGTAGAGGATGCTAATCAGGTGATGCACAACACGGCACAACCATTAATTTCGAACAATCTGGGATTTTCATGGTTCCAAATTATCTCATTTCACCTGTATTTCCTCTTCAGAAGAACGTAAGACGATGTGAAAGTGACAGAGAATGCTCTCCAGGTAATGCACAACACGGCACAACTATTAGTTTCGAACAATCTCGGATTTTCATGGTTTCAAATTATCTCATTTTACCTGTATTTCCTTTCCGGAGAAACGTGAAACGAAGTAAAAGTAGAAGATAATGCTAATCAGGTGATGCACAACACGGCACAACCATTAATTTCGAACAATCTCGGATTTTCATGGTTCCAAATTATCTCATTTCACCTGTATTTCCTTTTTGAAAGAACGTAAAACGATGTGAAAGTGACAGAGAATGCTCTTCAGGTGATGCACAACACGGCACAACTATTAATTTCGAACAATCTCGGATTTTCATGGTTCCAAATTTTCTCATTTTACCTGTATTTCCTCTTCAGAAGAACGTAGGACGAAGTAAAAGTAGTAGAGAATGCTAATCAGGTGATGCACAACACGGCACAACCATTAATTTCGAACAATCTTGGATTTTCATGGTTCCAAATTATCTTATTTTGCCTGTATTTCCTTTCCGGAAAAACGTAGAACGAAAAAAAAGTAGTAGAGAATGCCAATCAGGGTGATGCACAACACGGCACAACCATTAATTTCGAACAATCTCGGATTTTCATGGTTCCAAATTTTCTCATTTCACCTGTATTTCCTCTTCAGAAGGACGTAAGACGAAGTAAAAGTAGTAGAGAATGCTAATCAGGTGATGCACAACACGGCACAACCATTAATTTCGAACAATCTCGGATTTTCATGGTTCCAAATTATCTCATTTCACCTGTATTTCCTTTTTGGAAGAACGTAAAACGTTGTGAAAGTGACAGAGAATGCTCTTCAGGTGGTGCACAACACGGCACAACTATTAATTTCGAACAATCTCGGATTTTCATGGTTCCAAATTTTCTCATTTTACCTGTATTTCCTCTTCAGAAGAACGTAAGACGAAGTAAAAGTAGTAGAGAATGCTAATCAGGTGATGCACAACACGGCACAACTATTAGTTTCGAACAATCTCGGATTTTCATGGTTCCAAATTATCTCATTTCACCCGTATTTCCTTTTTGGAAAAACGTGAAACGAAGTAAAAGTGACGAAGAATGCTTTTCAGGTGATGCACAACACGGCACAACCATTAATTTCGAACAATCTCGGATTTTCATGGTTCCAAATTATCTCATTTCACCTGTATTTCCTTTTTGGAAGAACGTAAAACGATGTGAAAGTGACAGAGAATGCTCTTCAGGTGATGCACAACACGGCACAACTATTAATTTCGAACAATCTCGGATTTTCATGGTTCCAAATTTTCTCATTTTACCTGTATTTCCTCTTCAGAAGAACGTAGGACGAAGTAAAAGTAGTTGAAAATGCTAATCAGGTGATGCACAACACGGCACAACCATTAATTTCGAACAATCTCGGATTTTCATGGTTCCAAATTATCTTATTTTGCCTGTATTTCCTTTCCGGAAAAACGTAGAACGAAAAAAAAGTAGTAGAGAATGCCAATCAGGGTGATGCACAACACGGCACAACCATTAATTTCGAACAATCTCGGATTTTCATGGTTCCAAATTTTCTCATTTCACCTGTATTTCCTCTTCAGAAGGACGTAAGACGAAGTAAAAGTAGTAGAGAATGCTAATCAGGTGATGCACAACACGGCACAACCATTAATTTCGAACAATCTCGGATTTTCATGGTTCCAAATTATCTCATTTCACCTGTATTTCCTTTTTGGAAGAACGTAAAACGTTGTGGAAGTGACAGAGAATGCTCTTCAGGTGGTGCACAACACGGCATCTCGGATTTTCATGGTTCCAAATTATCTTATTTTGCCTGGATTTCCTTTCCGGAAAAACGTAGAACGAAAAAAAAGTAGTAGAGAATGCCAATCAGGGTGATGCACAACACGGCACAACCATTAATTTCGAACAATCTCGGATTTTCATGGTTCCAAATTTTCTCATTTCACCTGTATTTCCTCTTCAGAAGGACGTAAGACGAAGTAAAAGTAGTAGAGAATGCTAATCAGGTGATGCACAACACGGCACAACCATTAATTTCGAACAATCTCGGATTTTCATGGTTCCAAATTATCTCATTTCACCTGTATTTCCTTTTTGGAAGAACGTAAAACGTTGTGAAAGTGACAGAGAATGCTCTTCAGGTGGTGCACAACACGGCACAACTATTAATTTCGAACAATCTCGGATTTTCATGGTTCCAAATTTTCTCATTTTACCTGTATTTCCTCTTCAGAAGAACGTAAGACGAAGTAAAAGTAGTAGAGAATGCTAATCAGGTGATGCACAACACGGCACAACTATTAGTTTCGAACAATCTCGGATTTTCATGGTTCCAAATTATCTCATTTCACCCGTATTTCCTTTTTGGAAGAACGTGAAACGAAGTAAAAGTGACGAAGAATGCTTTTCAGGTGATGCACAACACGGCACAACCATTAATTTCGAACAATCTCGGATTTTCATGGTTCCAAATTATCTCATTTCACCTGTATTTCCTTTTTGAAAGAACGTAAAACGATGTGAAAGTGACAGAGAATGCTCTTCAGGTGATGCACAACACGGCACAACTATTAATTTCGAACAATCTCGGATTTTCATGGTTCCAAATTTTCTCATTTTACCTGTATTTCCTCTTCAGAAGAACGTAGGACGAAGTAAAAGTAGTTGAAAATGCTAATCAGGTGATGCACAACACGGCACAACCATTAATTTCGAACAATCTCGGATTTTCATGGTTCCAAATTATCTTATTTTGCCTGTATTTCCTTTCCGGAAAAACGTAGAACGAAAAAAAAGTAGTAGAGAATGCCAATCAGGGTGATGCACAACACGGCACAACCATTAATTTCGAACAATCTCGGATTTTCATGGTTCCAAATTTTCTCATTTCACCTGTATTTCCTCTTCAGAAGGACGTAAGACGAAGTAAAAGTAGTAGAGAATGCTAATCAGGTGATGCACAACACGGCACAACCATTAATTTCGAACAATCTCGGATTTTCATGGTTCCAAATTATCTCATTTCACCTGTATTTCCTTTTTGGAAGAACGTAAAACGTTGTGGAAGTGACAGAGAATGCTCTTCAGGTGGTGCACAACACGGCATCTCGGATTTTCATGGTTCCAAATTATCTTATTTTGCCTGGATTTCCTTTCCGGAAAAACGTAGAACGAAAAAAAAGTAGTAGAGAATGCCAATCAGGGTGATGCACAACACGGCACAACCATTAATTTCGAACAATCTCGGATTTTCATGGTTGCAAATTTTCTCATTTCACCTGTATTTCCTCTTCAGAAGGACGTAAGACGAAGTAAAAGTAGTAGAGAATGCTAATCAGGTGATGCACAACACGGCACAACCATTAGTTTCGAACAATCTCGGATTTTCATGGTTCCGAATTATCTTATTTTGCCTGTATTTCCTTTCCGGAAGAACGTAGAACGAAAAAAAAGTAGTAGAGAATGCCAATCAGGTGATGCACAACACGGCACAACCATTAATTTCGAACAATCTCGGATTTTCATGGTTCCAAATTTTCTCATTTTACCTGTATTTCCTCTTCAGAAGAACGTAAGACGAAGTAAAAGTAGTAGAGAATGCTAATCAGGTGATGCACAACACGGCACAACCATTAGTTTCGAACAATCTCGGATTTTCATGGTTCTAAATTATCTTATTTTGCCTGTATTTCCTTCTTGGAAAAACGTAAAACAAATTGAAAGTGACAGAGAATGCTCTTCAGGTGATGCACAACACGGCACAACTATTTGTTTCGAACAATCTCGGATTTTCATGGTTCCAAATTATCTCATTTTACCTGTATTTCCTTCTTGGAAAGACGTACAACAAATTGGAAGTGACAGAGAATGCTTTTCAGGTGATGCACAACACGGCACAACTATTAGTTTCGAACAATCTCGGATTTTCATGGTTCCAAATTATCTCATTTCACCTGTATTTCCTTTTTGGAAGAACGTAAAACGATGTGAAAGTGACAGAGAATGCTCTTCAGGTGATGCACAACACGGCACAACCATTAATTTCGAACAATCTCGGATTTTCATGGTTACAAATTATCTCATTTTACCTGTATTTCCTTCTTGGAAAGACGTACAACAAATTGGAAGTGACAGAGAATGCTCTTCAGGTGATGCACAACACGGCACAACTATTAGTTTCGAACAATCTCGGATTTTCATGGTTCCAAATTTTCTCATTTTACCTGTATTTCCTCTTCAAAAGAACGTAAGACGAAGTAAAAGTAGTAGAGAATGCTAATCAGGTGATGCACAACACGGCACAACTATTAGTTTCGAACAATCTCGGATTTTCATGGTTCCAAATTATCTCATTTTACCTGTATTTCCTTCTTGGAAGAACGTAAAACGATGTGAAAGTGACAGAGAATGCTTTTCGGGTGATGCACAACACGGCACAACTATTAGTTTCGAACAATCTCGGATTTTCATGGTTCCAAATTATCTCATCTTACCTGTATTTCCTTTCCGGAGAAACGTGAAACGAAGTGAAAGTAGTGGAGAATGCTAATCAGGTGATGCACAACACGGCACAACTATTAGTTTCGAACAATCTCGGATTTTCATGGTTCTAAATTATCTTATTTTGCCTGTATTTCCTTTCCGGAAAAACGTAGAACAAAAAAAAAGTAGTAGAGAATGCCAATCAGGTGATGCACAACACGGCACAACCATTAATTTCGAACAATCTCGGAATTTCATGGTTCCAAATTTTCTCATTTTACCTGTATTTCCTCTTCAGAAGAACGTAAGACGAAGTAAAAGTAGTAGAAAATGCTAATCAGGTGATGCACAACACGGCACAACCATTAGTTTCGAACAATCTCGGATTTTCATGGTTCCAAATTATCTTATTTTACCTGTATTTCCTTCTTGGAAAAACGTATAACAAATTGGAAGTGACAGAGAATGCTCTTCAGGTGATGCACAACACGGCACAACTATTAGTTTCGAACAATCTCGGATTTTCATGGTTCCAAATTATCTCATTTTACCCGTATTTCCTTTCCGAAAAACGTGAAACGAAGTCAAAGTAGTAGAGAATGCTAATCAGGTGATGCACAACACGGCACAACCATTAATTTCGAACAATCTCGGATTTCCATGGTTCCAAATTATCTCATTTTACCTGTATTTCCTTTCCGGAGAAACGTGAAACGAAGTGAAAGTAGTAAAGAATGCTAATCAGGTGATGCACAACACGGCACAACCATTAATTTCGAACAATCTCGGATTTTCATGGTTCCAAATTATCTCATTTCACCCGTATTTCCTTTTTGGAAGAACGTGAAACAAAGTAAAAGTGACGAAGAATGCTTTTCAGGTGATGCACAACACGGCACAACTATTAGTTTCGAACAATCTCGGATTTTCATGGTTTCAAATTATCTCATTTTACCTGTATTTCCTCTTCGGAAGAACGTAAGTCGAAGTAAAAGTAGTAGAGAATGCTAATCAGGTGATGCACAACACGGCACAACCATTAATTTCGGACAATCTCGGATTCTCATGGTTCCAAATTATCTCATTTCACCTGTATTTCCTTCTTTGAGGAACGTAAAACGAAGTGAAAGTGACGGAGAATGCTCTTCAGGTGATGCACAACACGGCACGACTATTAGTTTCGAACAATCTCGGATTTTCATGGTTCCGAATTATCTCATTTTACCTGTATTTCCTTTCCGGAGAAACGTGAAACGAAGTGAAAGTAGTGGAGAATGCTAATCAGGTGATGCACAACACAGCACAACCATTAATTTCGAACAATCTCGGATTTTCATGGTTCCAAATTTTCTCATTTTACCTGTATTTCCTCTTCAAAAGAACGTAAGACGAAGTAAAAGTAGTAGAGAATGCTAATCAGGTGATGCACAACACGGCACAACCATTAGTTTCGAACAATCTCGGATTTTCATGGTTCCAAAATATCTCATTTTACCTGTGTTTCCTTTCCGGAGAAACGTGAAACGAAGTGAAAGTAGTAGAGAATGCTAATCAGGTGATGCACAACACGGCACAACCATTAATTTCGAACAATCTTGGATTTTCATGGTTCCAAATTATCTTATTTTGCCTGTATTTCCTTTCCGGAAAAACGTAGAACGAAGAAAAAGTAGTAGAAAATGCCAATCAGGGTGATGCACAACACGGCACAACCATTAATTTCGAACAATCTCGGATTTTCATGGTTCCAAATTTTCTCATTTCACCTGTATTTCCTCTTCAGAAGGACGTGAGACGAAGTAAAAGTAGTAGAGAATGCTAATCAGGTGATGCACAACACGGCACAACCATTAATTTCGAACAATCTCGGATTTTCATGGTTCCAAATTATCTCATTTCACCTGTATTTCCTTTTTGGAAAAACGTAAAACGTTGTGAAAGTGACAGAGAATGCTCTTCAGGTGGTGCACAACACGGCACAACTATTAATTTCGAACAATCTCGGATTTGCATGGTTCCAAATTTTCTCATTTTACCTGTATTTCCTCTTCAGAAGAACGTAGAACGAAAAAAAAGTAGTAGAGAATGCCAATCAGGTGATGCACAACACGGCACAACCATTAATTTCGAACAATCTCGGATTTTCATGGTTCCAAATTTTCTCATTTTACCTGTATTTCCTCTTCAGAAGAACGTAAGACGAAGTAAAAGTAGTAGAGAATGCTAATCAGGTGATGCACAACACGGCACAACTATTAGTTCCGAACAATCTCGGATTTTCATGGTTCCAAATTATCTCATTTCACCCGTATTTCCTTTTTGGAAGAACGTGAAACGAAGTAAAAGTGACGAAGAATGCTTTTCAGGTGATGCACAACACGGCACAACCATTAATTTCGAACAATCTCGGATTTTCATGGTTCCAAATTATCTCATTTCACCTGTATTTCCTTTTTGGAAGAACGTAAAACGATGTGAAAGTGACAGAGAATGCTCTTCAGGTGATGCACAACACGGCACAACTATTAATTTCGAACAATCTCGGATTTTCATGGTTCCAAATTTTCTCATTTTACCTGTATTTCCTCTTCAGAAGAACGTAGGACGAAGTAAAAGTAGTTGAGAATGCTAATCAGGTGATGCACAACACGGCACAACCATTAATTTCGAACAATCTCGGATTTTCATGGTTCCAAATTATCTTATTTTGCCTGTATTTCCTTTCCGGAAAAACGTAGAACGAAAAAAAAGTAGTAGAGAATGCCAATCAGGGTGATGCACAACACGGCACAACCATTAATTTCGAACAATCTCGGATTTTCATGGTTCCAAATTTTCTCATTTCACCTGTATTTCCTCTTCAGAAGGACGTAAGACGAAGTAAAAGTAGTAGAGAATGCTAATCAGGTGATGCACAACACGGCACAACCATTAATTTCGAACAATCTCGGATTTTCATGGTTCCAAATTATCTCATTTCACCTGTATTTCCTTTTTGGAAGAACGTAAAACGTTGTGGAAGTGACAGAGAATGCTCTTCAGGTGGTGCACAACACGGCATCTCGGATTTTCATGGTTCCAAATTTTCTCATTTCACCTGTATTTCCTCTTCAGAAGGACGTAAGACGAAGTAAAAGTAGTAGAGAATGCTAATCAGGTGATGCACAACACGGCACAACCATTAATTTCGAACAATCTCGGATTTTCATGGTTCCAAATTATCTCATTTCACCTGTATTTCCTTTTTGGAAGAACGTAAAACGTTGTGAAAGTGACAGAGAATGCTCTTCAGGTGGTGCACAACACGGCACAACTATTAATTTCGAACAATCTCGGATTTTCATGGTTCCAAATTTTCTCATTTTACCTGTATTTCCTCTTCAGAAGAACGTAAGACGAAGTAAAAGTAGTAGAGAATGCTAATCAGGTGATGCACAACACGGCACAACTATTAGTTTCGAACAATCTCGGATTTTCATGGTTCCAAATTATCTCATTTCACCCGTATTTCCTTTTTGGAAGAACGTGAAACGAAGTAAAAGTGACGAAGAATGCTTTTCAGGTGATGCACAACACGGCACAACCATTAATTTCGAACAATCTCGGATTTTCATGGTTCCAAATTATCTCATTTCACCTGTATTTCCTTTTTGGAAGAACGTAAAACGATGTGAAAGTGACAGAGAATGCTCTTTAGGTGATGCACAACACGGCACAACTATTAATTTCGAACAATCTCGGATTTTCATGGTTCCAAATTTTCTCATTTTACCTGTATTTCCTCTTCAGAAGAACGTAGGACGAAGTAAAAGTAGTTGAGAATGCTAATCAGGTGATGCACAACACGGCACAACCATCAATTTCGAACAATCTCGGATTTTCATGGTTCCAAATTATCTTATTTTGCCTGTATTTCCTTTCCGGAAAAACGTAGAACGAAAAAAAAGTAGTAGAGGATGCCAATCAGGGTGATGCACAACACGGCACAACCATTAATTTCGAACAATCTCGGATTTTCATGGTTCCAAATTTTCTCATTTCACCTGTATTTCCTCTTCAGAAGGACGTAAGACGAAGTAAAAGTAGAAGATAATGCTAATCAGGTGATGCACAACACGGCACAACCATTAATTTCGAACAATCTCGGATTTTCATGGTTCCAAATTATCTCATTTCACCTGTATTTCCTTTTTGAAAGAACGTAAAACGATGTGAAAGTGACAGAGAATGCTCTTCAGGTGATGCACAACACGGCACAACTATTAATTTCGAACAATCTTGGATTTTCATGGTTCCAAATTATCTTATTTTGCCTGTATTTCCTTTCCGGAAAAACGTAGAACGAAAAAAAAGTAGTAGAGAATGCTCTTCAGGTGGTGCACAACACGGCACAACTATTAATTTCGAACAATCTCGGATTTTCATGGTTCCAAATTTTCTCATTTTACCTGTATTTCCTCTTCAGAAGAACGTAAGACGAAGTAAAAGTAGTAGAGAATGCTAATCAGGTGATGCACAACACGGCACAACTATTAGTTTCGAACAATCTCGGATTTTCATGGTTCCAAATTATCTCATTTCACCCGTATTTCCTTTTTGGAAGAACGTGAAACGAAGTAAAAGTGACGAAGAATGCTTTTCAGGTGATGCACAACACGGCACAACCATTAATTTCGAACAATCTCGGATTTTCATGGTTCCAAATTATCTCATTTCACCTGTATTTCCTTTTTGGAAGAACGTAAAACGATGTGAAAGTGACAGAGAATGCTCTTCAGGTGATGCACAACACGGCACAACTATTAATTTCGAACAATCTCGGATTTTCATGGTTCCAAATTTTCTCATTTTACCTGTATTTCCTCTTCAGAAGAACGTAGGACGAAGTAAAAGTAGTTGAGAATGCTAATCAGGTGATGCACAACACGGCACAACCATTAATTTCGAACAATCTCGGATTTTCATGGTTCCAAATTATCTTATTTTGCCTGTATTTCCTTTCCGGAAAAACGTAGAACGAAAAAAAAGTAGTAGAGAATGCCAATCAGGGTGATGCACAACACGGCACAACCATTAATTTCGAACAATCTCGGATTTTCATGGTTCCAAATTTTCTCATTTCACCTGTATTTCCTCTTCAGAAGGACGTAAGACGAAGTAAAAGTAGTAGAGAATGCTAATCAGGTGATGCACAACACGGCACAACCATTAATTTCGAACAATCTCGGATTTTCATGGTTCCAAATTATCTCATTTCACCTGTATTTCCTTTTTGGAAGAACGTAAAACGTTGTGGAAGTGACAGAGAATGCTCTTCAGGTGGTGCACAACACGGCATCTCGGATTTTCATGGTTCCAAATTATCTTATTTTGCCTGGATTTCCTTTCCGGAAAAACGTAGAACGAAAAAAAAGTAGTAGAGAATGCCAATCAGGGTGATGCACAACACGGCACAACCATTAATTTCGAACAATCTCGGATTTTCATGGTTCCAAATTTTCTCATTTCACCTGTATTTCCTCTTCAGAAGGACGTAAGACGAAGTAAAAGTAGTAGAGAATGCTAATCAGGTGATGCACAACACGGCACAACCATTAGTTTCGAACAATCTCGGATTTTCATGGTTCCAAATTATCTCATTTCACCCGTATTTCCTTTTTGGAAGAACGTGAAACGAAGTAAAAGTGACGAAGAATGCTTTTCAGGTGATGCACAACACGGCACAACCATTAATTTCGAACAATCTCGGATTTTCATGGTTCCAAATTATCTCATTTCACCTGTATTTCCTTTTTGGAAGAACGTAAAACGATGTGAAAGTGACAGAGAATGCTCTTCAGGTGATGCACAACACGGCACAACTATTAATTTCGAACAATCTCGGATTTTCATGGTTCCAAATTTTCTCATTTTACCTGTATTTCCTCTTCAGAAGAACGTAGGACGAAGTAAAAGTAGTTGAGAATGCTAATCAGGTGATGCACAACACGGCACAACCATCAATTTCGAACAATCTCGGATTTTCATGGTTCCAAATTATCTTATTTTGCCTGTATTTCCTTTCCGGAAAAACGTAGAACGAAAAAAAAGTAGTAGAGGATGCCAATCAGGGTGATGCACAACACGGCACAACCATTAATTTCGAACAATCTCGGATTTTCATGGTTCCAAATTTTCTCATTTCACCTGTATTTCCTCTTCAGAAGGACGTAAGACGAAGTAAAAGTAGAAGATAATGCTAATCAGGTGATGCACAACACGGCACAACCATTAATTTCGAACAATCTCGGATTTTCATGGTTCCAAATTATCTCATTTCACCTGTATTTCCTTTTTGGAAGAACGTGAAACGAAGTAAAAGTGACGAAGAATGCTTTTCAGGTGATGCACAACACGGCACAACCATTAATTTCGAACAATCTCGGATTTTCATGGTTCCAAATTATCTCATTTCACCTGTATTTCCTTTTTGGAAGAACGTAAAACGATGTGAAAGTGACAGAGAATGCTCTTCAGGTGATGCACAACACGGCACAACTATTAATTTCGAACAATCTCGGATTTTCATGGTTCCAAATTTTCTCATTTTACCTGTATTTCCTCTTCAGAAGAACGTAGGACGAAGTAAAAGTAGTTGAGAATGCTAATCAGGTGATGCACAACACGGCACAACCATCAATTTCGAACAATCTCGGATTTTCATGGTTCCAAATTATCTTATTTTGCCTGTATTTCCTTTCCGGAAAAACGTAGAACGAAAAAAAAGTAGTAGAGGATGCCAATCAGGGTGATGCACAACACGGCACAACCATTAATTTCGAACAATCTCGGATTTTCATGGTTCCAAATTTTCTCATTTCACCTGTATTTCCTCTTCAGAAGGACGTAAGACGAAGTAAAAGTAGAAGATAATGCTAATCAGGTGATGCACAACACGGCACAACCATTAATTTCGAACAATCTCGGATTTTCATGGTTCCAAATTATCTCATTTCACCTGTATTTCCTTTTTGAAAGAACGTAAAACGATGTGAAAGTGACAGAGAATGCTCTTCAGGTGATGCACAACACGGCACAACTATTAATTTCGAACAATCTCGGATTTTCATGGTTCCAAATTTTCTCATTTTACCTGTATTTCCTCTTCAGAAGAACGTAGGACGAAGTAAAAGTAGTAGAGAATGCTAATCAGGTGATGCACAACACGGCACAACCATTAATTTCGAACAATCTTGGATTTTCATGGTTCCAAATTATCTTATTTTGCCTGTATTTCCTTTCCGGAAAAACGTAGAACGAAAAAAAAGTAGTAGAGAATGCCAATCAGGGTGATGCACAACACGGCACAACCATTAATTTCGAACAATCTCGGATTTTCATGGTTCCAAATTTTCTCATTTCACCTGTATTTCCTCTTCAGAAGGACGTAAGACGAAGTAAAAGTAGTAGAGAATGCTAATCAGGTGATGCACAACACGGCACAACCATTAATTTCGAACAATCTCGGATTTTCATGGTTCCAAATTATCTCATTTCACCTGTATTTCCTTTTTGGAAGAACGTAAAACGTTGTGAAAGTGACAGAGAATGCTCTTCAGGTGGTGCACAACACGGCACAACTATTAATTTCGAACAATCTCGGATTTTCATGGTTCCAAATTTTCTCATTTTACCTGTATTTCCTCTTCAGAAGAACGTAAGACGAAGTAAAAGTAGTAGAGAATGCTAATCAGGTGATGCACAACACGGCACAACTATTAGTTTCGAACAATCTCGGATTTTCATGGTTCCAAATTATCTCATTTCACCCGTATTTCCTTTTTGGAAGAACGTGAAACGAAGTAAAAGTGACGAAGAATGCTTTTCAGGTGATGCACAACACGGCACAACCATTAATTTCGAACAATCTCGGATTTTCATGGTTCCAAATTATCTCATTTCACCTGTATTTCCTTTTTGGAAGAACGTAAAACGATGTGAAAGTGACAGAGAATGCTCTTCAGGTGATGCACAACACGGCACAACTATTAATTTCGAACAATCTCGGATTTTCATGGTTCCAAATTTTCTCATTTTACCTGTATTTCCTCTTCAGAAGAACGTAGGACGAAGTAAAAGTAGTTGAGAATGCTAATCAGGTGATGCACAACACGGCACAACCATTAATTTCGAACAATCTCGGATTTTCATGGTTCCAAATTATCTTATTTTGCCTGTATTTCCTTTCCGGAAAAACGTAGAACGAAAAAAAAGTAGTAGAGAATGCCAATCAGGGTGATGCACAACACGGCACAACCATTAATTTCGAACAATCTCGGATTTTCATGGTTCCAAATTTTCTCATTTCACCTGTATTTCCTCTTCAGAAGGACGTAAGACGAAGTAAAAGTAGTAGAGAATGCTAATCAGGTGATGCACAACACGGCACAACCATTAATTTCGAACAATCTCGGATTTTCATGGTTCCAAATTATCTCATTTCACCTGTATTTCCTTTTTGGAAGAACGTAAAACGTTGTGGAAGTGACAGAGAATGCTCTTCAGGTGGTGCACAACACGGCATCTCGGATTTTCATGGTTCCAAATTATCTTATTTTGCCTGGATTTCCTTTCCGGAAAAACGTAGAACGAAAAAAAAGTAGTAGAGAATGCCAATCAGGGTGATGCACAACACGGCACAACCATTAATTTCGAACAATCTCGGATTTTCATGGTTCCAAATTTTCTCATTTCACCTGTATTTCCTCTTCAGAAGGACGTAAGACGAAGTAAAAGTAGTAGAGAATGCTAATCAGGTGATGCACAACACGGCACAACCATTAGTTTCGAACAATCTCGGATTTTCATGGTTCCGAATTATCTTATTTTGCCTGTATTTCCTTTCCGGAAGAACGTAGAACGAAAAAAAAGTAGTAGAGAATGCCAATCAGGTGATGCACAACACGGCACAACCATTAATTTCGAACAATCTCGGATTTTCATGGTTCCAAATTTTCTCATTTTACCTGTATTTCCTCTTCAGAAGAACGTAAGACGAAGTAAAAGTAGTAGAGAATGCTAATCAGGTGATGCACAACACGGCACAACCATTAGTTTCGAACAATCTCGGATTTTCATGGTTCTAAATTATCTTATTTTGCCTGTATTTCCTTCTTGGAAAAACGTAAAACAAATTGAAAGTGACAGAGAATGCTCTTCAGGTGATGCACAACACGGCACAACTATTTGTTTCGAACAATCTCGGATTTTCATGGTTCCAAATTATCTCATTTTACCTGTATTTCCTTCTTGGAAAGACGTACAACAAATTGGAAGTGACAGAGAATGCTTTTCAGGTGATGCACAACACGGCACAACTATTAGTTTCGAACAATCTCGGATTTTCATGGTTCCAAATTATCTCATTTCACCTGTATTTCCTTTTTGGAAGAACGTAAAACGATGTGAAAGTGACAGAGAATGCTCTTCAGGTGATGCACAACACGGCACAACCATTAATTTCGAACAATCTCGGATTTTCATGGTTACAAATTATCTCATTTTACCTGTATTTCCTTCTTGGAAAGACGTACAACAAATTGGAAGTGACAGAGAATGCTCTTCAGGTGATGCACAACACGGCACAACTATTAGTTTCGAACAATCTCGGATTTTCATGGTTCCAAATTTTCTCATTTTACCTGTATTTCCTCTTCAAAAGAACGTAAGACGAAGTAAAAGTAGTAGAGAATGCTAATCAGGTGATGCACAACACGGCACAACTATTAGTTTCGAACAATCTCGGATTTTCATGGTTCCAAATTATCTCATTTTACCTGTATTTCCTTCTTGGAAGAACGTAAAACGATGTGAAAGTGACAGAGAATGCTTTTCGGGTGATGCACAACACGGCACAACTATTAGTTTCGAACAATCTCGGATTTTCATGGTTCCAAATTATCTCATCTTACCTGTATTTCCTTTCCGGAGAAACGTGAAACGAAGTGAAAGTAGTGGAGAATGCTAATCAGGTGATGCACAACACGGCACAACTATTAGTTTCGAACAATCTCGGATTTTCATGGTTCTAAATTATCTTATTTTGCCTGTATTTCCTTTCCGGAAAAACGTAGAACAAAAAAAAAGTAGTAGAGAATGCCAATCAGGTGATGCACAACACGGCACAACCATTAATTTCGAACAATCTCGGAATTTCATGGTTCCAAATTTTCTCATTTTACCTGTATTTCCTCTTCAGAAGAACGTAAGACGAAGTAAAAGTAGTAGAAAATGCTAATCAGATGATGCACAACACGGCACAACCATTAGTTTCGAACAATCTCGGATTTTCATGGTTCCAAATTATCTCATCTTACCTGTATTTCCTTTCCGGAGAAACGTGAAACGAAGTGAAAGTAGTGGAGAATGCTAATCAGGTGATGCACAACACGGCACAACTATTAGTTTCGAACAATCTCGGATTTTCATGGTTCCAAATTATCTCATCTTACCTGTATTTCCTTTCCGGAGAAACGTGAAACGAAGTGAAAGTAGTGGAGAATGCTAATCAGGTGATGCACAACACGGCACAACTATTAGTTTCGAACAATCTCGGATTTTCATGGTTCTAAATTATCTTATTTTGCCTGTATTTCCTTTCCGGAAAAACGTAGAACAAAAAAAAAGTAGTAGAGAATGCCAATCAGGTGATGCACAACACGGCACAACCATTAATTTCGAACAATCTCGGAATTTCATGGTTCCAAATTTTCTCATTTTACCTGTATTTCCTCTTCAGAAGAACGTAAGACGAAGTAAAAGTAGTAGAAAATGCTAATCAGGTGATGCACAACACGGCACAACCATTAGTTTCGAACAATCTCGGATTTTCATGGTTCCAAATTATCTTATTTTACCTGTATTTCCTTCTTGGAAAAACGTATAACAAATTGGAAGTGACAGAGAATGCTCTTCAGGTGATGCACAACACGGCACAACTATTAGTTTCGAACAATCTCGGATTTTCATGGTTCCAAATTATCTCATTTTACCCGTATTTCCTTTCCGAAAAACGTGAAACGAAGTCAAAGTAGTAGAGAATGCTAATCAGGTGATGCACAACACGGCACAACCATTAATTTCGAACAATCTCGGATTTCCATGGTTCCAAATTATCTCATTTTACCTGTATTTCCTTTCCGGAGAAACGTGAAACGAAGTGAAAGTAGTAAAGAATGCTAATCAGGTGATGCACAACACGGCACAACCATTAATTTCGAACAATCTCGGATTTTCATGGTTCCAAATTATCTCATTTCACCCGTATTTCCTTTTTGGAAGAACGTGAAACAAAGTAAAAGTGACGAAGAATGCTTTTCAGGTGATGCACAACACGGCACAACTATTAGTTTCGAACAATCTCGGATTTTCATGGTTTCAAATTATCTCATTTTACCTGTATTTCCTTTCCGGAGGAACGTGGAACGAAGTAAAAGTAGTAGAGGATGCTAATCAGGTGATGCACAACACGGCACAACCATTAATTTCGAACAATCTGGGATTTTCATGGTTCCAAATTATCTCATTTCACCTGTATTTCCTCTTCAGAAGAACGTAAGACGATGTGAAAGTGACAGAGAATGCTCTCCAGGTAATGCACAACACGGCACAACTATTAGTTTCGAACAATCTCGGATTTTCATGGTTTCAAATTATCTCATTTTACCTGTATTTCCTTTCCGGAGAAACGTGAAACGAAGTAAAAGTAGAAGATAATGCTAATCAGGTGATGCACAACACGGCACAACCATTAATTTCGAACAATCTCGGATTTTCATGGTTCCAAATTATCTCATTTCACCTGTATTTCCTTTTTGAAAGAACGTAAAACGATGTGAAAGTGACAGAGAATGCTCTTCAGGTGATGCACAACACGGCACAACTATTAGTTTCGAACAATCTCGGATTTTCATGGTTCCAAATTATCTCATTTTACCCGTATTTCCTTCCCGAAAAACGTGAAACGAAGTCAAAGTAGTAGAGAATGCTAATCAGGTGATGCACAACACGGCACAACCATTAATTTCGAACAATCTCGGATTTCCATGGTTCCAAATTATCTCATTTTACCTGTATTTCCTTTCCGGAGAAACGTGAAACGAAGTGAAAGTAGTAAAGAATGCTAATCAGGTGATGCACAACACGGCACAACCATTAATTTCGAACAATCTCGGATTTTCATGGTTCCAAATTATCTCATTTCACCCGTATTTCCTTTTTGGAAGAACGTGAAACTAAGTAAAAGTGACGAAGAATGCTTTTCAGGTGATGCACAACACGGCACAACTATTAGTTTCGAACAATCTCGGATTTTCATGGTTTCAAATTATCTCATTTTACCTGTATTTCCTTTCCGGAGGAACGTGGAACGAAGTAAAAGTAGTAGAGGATGCTAATCAGGTGATGCACAACACGGCACAACCATTAATTTCGAACAATCTGGGATTTTCATGGTTCCAAATTATCTCATTTCACCTGTATTTCCTCTTCAGAAGAACGTAAGACGATGTGAAAGTGACAGAGAATGCTCTCCAGGTAATGCACAACACGGCACAACTATTAGTTTCGAACAATCTCGGATTTTCATGGTTTCAAATTATCTCATTTTACCTGTATTTCCTTTCCGGAGAAACGTGAAACGAAGTAAAAGTAGAAGATAATGCTAATCAGGTGATGCACAACACGGCACAACCATTAATTTCGAACAATCTCGGATTTTCATGGTTCCAAATTATCTCATTTCACCTGTATTTCCTTTTTGAAAGAACGTAAAACGATGTGAAAGTGACAGAGAATGCTCTTCAGGTGATGCACAACACGGCACAACTATTAATTTCGAACAATCTCGGATTTTCATGGTTCCAAATTTTCTCATTTTACCTGTATTTCCTCTTCAGAAGAACGTAGGACGAAGTAAAAGTAGTAGAGAATGCTAATCAGGTGATGCACAACACGGCACAACCATTAATTTCGAACAATCTTGGATTTTCATGGTTCCAAATTATCTTATTTTGCCTGTATTTCCTTTCCGGAAAAACGTAGAACGAAAAAAAAGTAGTAGAGAATGCCAATCAGGGTGATGCACAACACGGCACAACCATTAATTTCGAACAATCTCGGATTTTCATGGTTCCAAATTTTCTCATTTCACCTGTATTTCCTCTTCAGAAGGACGTAAGACGAAGTAAAAGTAGTAGAGAATGCTAATCAGGTGATGCACAACACGGCACAACCATTAGTTTCGAACAATCTCGGATTTTCATGGTTCCAAATTATCTCATTTTACCTGTATTTCCTTCTTGGAAAAACGTAAAACAAATTGGAAGTGACAGAGAATGCTCTTCAGGTGATGCACAACACGGCACAACTATTAGTTTCGAACAATCTCGGATTTTCATGGTTCCAAATTATCTCATTTTACCTGTATTTCCTTTCCGGAGAAACGTGAAACGAAGTGAAAGTAGTGGAGAATGCTAATCAGGTGATGCACAACACGGCACAACTATTAGTTTCGAACAATCTCGGATTTTCATGGTTCCGAATTATCTTATTTTGCCTGTATTTCCTTTTCGGAAGAACGTAGAACGAAAAAAAAGTAGTAGAGAATGCTAATCAGGTGATGCACAACACGGCACAACCATTAATTTCGAACAATCTCGGATTTTCATGGTTCCAAATTTTCTCATCTCACCTGTATTTCCTTTTTGGAAGAACGTAAAACGAAGTGAAAGTGACAGAGAATGCTTTTCAGGTGATGCACAACACGGCAAAACCATTAATTTCGAACAATCTCGGATTTTCATGGTTCCAAATTATTTCATTTCACCTGTATTTCCTTCTTGGAAGAACGTAAAACAAATTGGAAGTGACAGAGAATGCTCTTCAGGTGATGCACAACACGGCACAACCATTAGTTTCGAACAAACTCGGATTTTCATGGTTCCAAATTATCTCATTTTACCTGTATTTCCTTCTTGGAAAAACGTAAAACAAATTGGAAGTGACAGAGAATGCTCTTCAGGTGATGCACAACACCGCACAACTATTAGTTTCGAACAATCTCGGATTTTCATGGTTCCAAATTATCTCATTTCACCTGTATTTCCTTCTTGGAAGAACGTAAAACAAATTGGAAGTGACAGAGAATGCTCTTCAGGTGATGCACAACACGGCACAACTATTAGTTTCGAACAATCTCGGATTTTCATGGTTCCAAATTTTCTCATTTTACCTGTATTTCCTCTTCAAAAGAACGTAAGACGAAGTAAAAGTAGTAGAGAATGCTAATCAGGTGATGCACAACACGGCACAACTATTAGTTTCGAACAATCTCGGATTTTCATGGTTCCAAATTATCTCATTTTACCTGTATTTCCTTCTTGGAAGAACGTAAAACGATGTGAAAGTGACAGAGAATGCTTTTCGGGTGATGCACAACACGGCACAACTATTAGTTTCGAACAATCTCGGATTTTCATGGTTCCAAATTATCTCATCTTACCTGTATTTCCTTTCCGGAGAAACGTGAAACGAAGTGAAAGTAGTGGAGAATGCTAATCAGGTGATGCACAACACGGCACAACTATTAGTTTCGAACAATCTCGGATTTTCATGGTTCTAAATTATCTTATTTTGCCTGTATTTCCTTTCCGGAAAAACGTAGAACAAAAAAAAAGTAGTAGAGAATGCCAATCAGGTGATGCACAACACGGCACAACCATTAATTTCGAACAATCTCGGAATTTCATGGTTCCAAATTTTCTCATTTTACCTGTATTTCCTCTTCAGAAGAACGTAAGACGAAGTAAAAGTAGTAGAAAATGCTAATCAGGTGATGCACAACACGGCACAACCATTAGTTTCGAACAATCTCGGATTTTCATGGTTCCAAATTATCTTATTTTACCTGTATTTCCTTCTTGGAAAAACGTATAACAAATTGGAAGTGACAGAGAATGCTCTTCAGGTGTTGCACAACACGGCACAACTATTAGTTTCGAACAATCTCGGATTTTCATGGTTCCAAATTATCTCATTTTACCCGTATTTCCTTTCCGAAAAACGTGAAACGAAGTCAAAGTAGTAGAGAATGCTAATCAGGTGATGCACAACACGGCACAACCATTAATTTCGAACAATCTCGGATTTCCATGGTTCCAAATTATCTCATTTTACCTGTATTTCCTTTCCGGAGAAACGTGAAACGAAGTGAAAGTAGTAAAGAATGCTAATCAGGTGATGCACAACACGGCACAACCATTAATTTCGAACAATCTCGGATTTTCATGGTTCCAAATTATCTCATTTCACCCGTATTTCCTTTTTGGAAGAACGTGAAACAAAGTAAAAGTGACGAAGAATGCTTTTCAGGTGATGCACAACACGGCACAACTATTAGTTTCGAACAATCTCGGATTTTCATGGTTTCAAATTATCTCATTTTACCTGTATTTCCTTTCCGGAGGAACGTGGAACGAAGTAAAAGTAGTAGAGGATGCTAATCAGGTGATGCACAACACGGCACAACCATTAATTTCGAACAATCTGGGATTTTCATGGTTCCAAATTATCTCATTTCACCTGTATTTCCTCTTCAGAAGAACGTAAGACGATGTGAAAGTGACAGAGAATGCTCTCCAGGTAATGCACAACACGGCACAACTATTAGTTTCGAACAATCTCGGATTTTCATGGTTTCAAATTATCTCATTTTACCTGTATTTCCTTTCCGGAGAAACGTGAAACGAAGTAAAAGTAGAAGATAATGCTAATCAGGTGATGCACAACACGGCACAACCATTAATTTCGAACAATCTCGGATTTTCATGGTTCCAAATTATCTCATTTCACCTGTATTTCCTTTTTGAAAGAACGTAAAACGATGTGAAAGTGACAGAGAATGCTCTTCAGGTGATGCACAACACGGCACAACTATTAGTTTCGAACAATCTCGGATTTTCATGGTTTCAAATTATCTCATTTTACCTGTATTTCTTTTCCGGAGGAACGTGGAACGAAGTAAAAGTAGTAGAGGATGCTAATCAGGTGATGCACAACACGGCACAACCATTAATTTCGAACAATCTGGGATTTTCATGGTTCCAAATTATCTCATTTCACCTGTATTTCCTCTTCAGAAGAACGTAAGACGATGTGAAAGTGACAGAGAATGCTCTCCAGGTAATGCACAACACGGCACAACTATTAGTTTCGAACAATCTCGGATTTTCATGGTTTCAAATTATCTCATTTTACCTGTATTTCCTTTCCGGAGAAACGTGAAACGAAGTAAAAGTAGAAGATAATGCTAATCAGGTGATGCACAACACGGCACAACCATTAATTTCGAACAATCTCGGATTTTCATGGTTCCAAATTATCTCATTTCACCTGTATTTCCTTTTTGAAAGAACGTAAAACGATGTGAAAGTGACAGAGAATGCTCTTCAGGTGATGCACAACACGGCACAACTATTAATTTCGAACAATCTCGGATTTTCATGGTTCCAAATTTTCTCATTTTACCTGTATTTCCTCTTCAGAAGAACGTAGGACGAAGTAAAAGTAGTAGAGAATGCTAATCAGGTGATGCACAACACGGCACAACCATTAATTTCGAACAATCTTGGATTTTCATGGTTCCAAATTATCTTATTTTGCCTGTATTTCCTTTCCGGAAAAACGTAGAACGAAAAAAAAGTAGTAGAGAATGCCAATCAGGGTGATGCACAACACGGCACAACCATTAATTTCGAACAATCTCGGATTTTCATGGTTCCAAATTTTCTCATTTCACCTGTATTTCCTCTTCAGAAGGACGTAAGACGAAGTAAAAGTAGTAGAGAATGCTAATCAGGTGATGCACAACACGGCACAACCATTAGTTTCGAACAATCTCGGATTTTCATGGTTCCAAATTATCTCATTTTACCTGTATTTCCTTCTTGGAAAAACGTAAAACAAATTGGAAGTGACAGAGAATGCTCTTCAGGTGATGCACAACACGGCACAACTATTAGTTTCGAACAATCTCGGATTTTCATGGTTCCAAATTATCTCATTTTACCTGTATTTCCTTTCCGGAGAAACGTGAAACGAAGTGAAAGTAGTGGAGAATGCTAATCAGGTGATGCACAACACGGCACAACTATTAGTTTCGAACAATCTCGGATTTTCATGGTTCCGAATTATCTTATTTTGCCTGTATTTCCTTTTCGGAAGAACGTAGAACGAAAAAAAAGTAGTAGAGAATGCTAATCAGGTGATGCACAACACGGCACAACCATTAATTTCGAACAATCTCGGATTTTCATGGTTCCAAATTTTCTCATCTCACCTGTATTTCCTTTTTGGAAGAACGTAAAACGAAGTGAAAGTGACAGAGAATGCTTTTCAGGTGATGCACAACACGGCAAAACCATTAATTTCGAACAATCTCGGATTTTCATGGTTCCAAATTATCTCATTTCACCTGTATTTCCTTCTTGGAAGAACGTAAAACAAATTGGAAGTGACAGAGAATGCTCTTCAGGTGATGCACAACACGGCACAACCATTAGTTTCGAACAAACTCGGATTTTCATGGTTCCAAATTATCTCATTTTACCTGTATTTCCTTCTTGGAAAAACGTAAAACAAATTGGAAGTGACAGAGAATGCTCTTCAGGTGATGCACAACACCGCACAACTATTAGTTTCGAACAATCTCGGATTTTCATGGTTCCAAATTATCTCATTTTACCTGTATTTCCTTTCCGGAGAAACGTGAAACGAAGTGAAAGTAGTGGAGAATGCTAATCAGGTGATGCACAACACGGCACAACTATTAGTTTCGAACAATCTCGGATTTTCATGGTTCCGAATTATCTCATTTTGCCTGTATTTCCTTTCCGGAAGAACGTAGAACGAAAAAAAAGTAGTAGAAAATGCTAATCAGGTGATGCACAACACGGCACAACCATTAATTTCGAACAATCTCGGATTTTCATGGTTCCAAATTTTCTCATCTCACCTGTATTTCCTTTTTGGAAGAACGTAAAACGAAGTGAAAGTGACAGAGAATGCTTTTCAGGTGATGCACAACACGGCAAAACCATTAATTTCGAACAATCTCGGATTTTCATGGTTCCAAATTATCTCATTTCACCTGTATTTCCTTCTTGGAAGAACGTAAAACAAATTGGAAGTGACAGAGAATGCTCTTCAGGTGATGCACAACACGGCACAACCATTAGTTTCGAACAAACTCGGATTTTCATGGTTCCAAATTATCTCATTTCACCTGTATTTCCTTTTTGAAAGAACGTAAAACGATGTGAAAGTGACAGAGAATGCTCTTCAGGTGATGCACAACACGGCACAACTATTAATTTCGAACAATCTCGGATTTTCATGGTTCCAAATTTTCTCATTTTACCTGTATTTCCTCTTCAGAAGAACGTAGGACGAAGTAAAAGTAGTTGAGAATGCTAATCAGGTGATGCACAACACGGCACAACCATTAATTTCGAACAATCTCGGATTTTCATGGTTCCAAATTATCTTATTTTGCCTGTATTTTCTTTCCGGAAAAACGTAGAACGAAAAAAAAGTAGTAGAGAATGCCAATCAGGGTGATGCACAACACGGCACAACCATTAATTTCGAACAATCTCGGATTTTCATGGTTCCAAATTTTCTCATTTCACCTGTATTTCCTCTTCAGGAGGACGTGAGACGAAGTAAAAGTAGTAGAGAATGCTAATCAGGTGATGCACAACACGGCACAACCATTAATTTCGAACAATCTCGGATTTTCATGGTTCCAAATTATCTCATTTCACCTGTATTTCCTTTTTGGAAAAACGTAGAACGTTGTGAAAGTGACAGAGAATGCTCTTCAGGTGGTGCACAACACGGCATCTCGGATTTTCATGGTTCCAAATTATCTCATTTTGCCTGTATTTCCTTTCCGGAAAAACGTAGAACGAAAAAAAAGTAGTAGAGAATGCCAATCAGGGTGATGCACAACACGGCACAACCATTAATTTCGAACAATCTCGGATTTTCATGGTTCCAAATTTTCTCATTTCACCTGTATTTCCTCTTCAGAAGGACGTAAGACGAAGTAAAAGTAGTAGAGAATGCTAATCAGGTGATGCACAACACGGCACAACCATTAGTTTCGAACAATCTCGGATTTTCATGGTTCCAAATTATCTCATTTTACCTGTATTTCCTTCTTGGAAAAACGTAAAACAAATTGGAAGTGACAGAGAATGCTCTTCAGGTGATGCACAACACGGCACAACTATTAGTTTCGAACAATCTCGGATTTTCATGGTTCCAAATTATCTCATTTTACCTGTATTTCCTTTCCGGAGAAACGTGAAACGAAGTGAAAGTAGTGGAGAATGCTAATCAGGTGATGCACAACACGGCACAACTATTAGTTTCGAACAATCTCGGATTTTCATGGTTCCGAATTATCTTATTTTGCCTGTATTTCCTTTTCGGAAGAACGTAGAACGAAAAAAAAGTAGTAGAGAATGCTAATCAGGTGATGCACAACACGGCACAACCATTAATTTCGAACAATCTCGGATTTTCATGGTTCCAAATTTTCTCATCTCACCTGTATTTCCTTTTTGGAAGAACGTAAAACGAAGTGAAAGTGACAGAGAATGCTTTTCAGGTGATGCACAACACGGCAAAACCATTAATTTCGAACAATCTCGGATTTTCATGGTTCCAAATTATCTCATTTCACCTGTATTTCCTTCTTGGAAGAACGTAAAACAAATTGGAAGTGACAGAGAATGCTCTTCAGGTGATGCACAACACGGCACAACCATTAGTTTCGAACAAACTCGGATTTTCATGGTTTCAAATTATCTCATTTTACCTGTATTTCCTTCTTGGAAAAACGTAAAACAAATTGGAAGTGACAGAGAATGCTCTTCAGGTGATGCACAACACCGCACAACTATTAGTTTCGAACAATCTCGGATTTTCATGGTTCCAAATTATCTCATTTTACCTGTATTTCCTTTCCGGAAAAACGTAGAACGAAAAAAAAGTAGTAGAGAATGCCAATCAGGGTGATGCACAACACGGCACAACCATTAATTTCGAACAATCTCGGATTTTCATGGTTCCAAATTTTCTCATTTCACCTGTATTTCCTCTTCAGAAGGACGTAAGACGAAGTAAAAGTAGTAGAGAATGCTAATCAGGTGATGCACAACACGGCACAACCATTAGTTTCGAACAATCTCGGATTTTCATGGTTCCAAATTATCTCATTTTACCTGTATTTCCTTCTTGGAAAAACGTAAAACAAATTGGAAGTGACAGAGAATGCTCTTCAGGTGATGCACAACACGGCACAACTATTAGTTTCGAACAATCTCGGATTTTCATGGTTCCAAATTATCTCATTTTACCTGTATTTCCTTTCCGGAGAAACGTGAAACGAAGTGAAAGTAGTGGAGAATGCTAATCAGGTGATGCACAACACGGCACAACTATTAGTTTCGAACAATCTCGGATTTTCATGGTTCCGAATTATCTTATTTTGCCTGTATTTCCTTTTCGGAAGAACGTAGAACGAAAAAAAAGTAGTAGAGAATGCTAATCAGGTGATGCACAACACGGCACAACCATTAATTTCGAACAATCTCGGATTTTCATGGTTCCAAATTTTCTCATCTCACCTGTATTTCCTTTTTGGAAGAACGTAAAACGAAGTGAAAGTGACGGAGAATGCTCTTCAGGTGATGCACAACACGGCACAACCATTAATTTCGAACAATCTCGGATTTTCATGGTTCCAAATTTTCTCATTTTACCTGTATTTCCTCTTCAGAAGAACGTAAGACGAAGTAAAAGTAGTAGAGAATGCTAATCAGGTGATGCACAACACGGCACAACTATTAGTTTCGAACAATCTCGGATTTTCATGGTTCCAAATTATCTCATTTTACCCGTATTTCCTTTCCGGAAAACGTGAAACGAAGTCAAAAAAGTAGAGAATGCTAATCAGGTGATGCACAACACGGCACAACTATTAATTTCGGACAATCTCGGATTCTCATGGTTCCAAATTATCTCATTTCACCTGTATTTCCTCTTTGGAAGAACGTAAAACGATGTGAAAGTGACAGAGAATGCTCTTTAGGTGATGCACAACACGGCACAACTATTAGTTTCGAACAATCTCGGATTTTCATGGTTCCAAATTATCTCATTTTACCTGTATTTCCTTCTTTGAAAAACGTAAAACGAATTGGAAGTGACAGAGAATGCTCTTCAGGTGATGCACAACACGGCACAACCATTAATTTCGAACAATCTCGGATTTTCATGGTTCCAAATTATCTTATTTTGCCTGTATTTCCTTTCCGGAAAAACGTGGAACGAAAAAAAAGTAGTGGAGAATGCCAATCAGGGTGATGCACAACACGGCACAACCATTAATTTCGAACAATCTCGGATTTTCATGGTTCCAAATTTTCTCATTTTACCTGTATTTCCTCTTCAGAAGAACGTAAGACGAAGTAAAAGTAGTAGAGAATGCTAATCAGGTGATGCACAACACGGCACAACTATTAGTTTCGAACAATCTCGGATTTTCATGCTTCCGAATTATCTTATTTTGCCTGTATTTTCTTTCCGGAAGAACGTAGAACGAAAAAAAAGTAGTAGAGAATGCCAATCAGGTGATGCACAACACGGCACAACCATTAATTTCGAACAATCTCGGATCTTCATGGTTCCAAATTATCTCATTTCACCTGTATTTCCTTTTTGGAAGAACGTAAAACAGAGTGAAAGTGACGGAGGATGCTCTTCAGGTGATGCACAACATGGCGGAACCATTAATTTTGAACAATCTCGGATTTTCATGGTTCCAAATTTTCTCATTTTACCTGTATTTCCTCTTCAGAAGAACGTAAGACGAAGTAAAAGTAGTGGAGAATGCTAATCAGGTGATGCACAACACGGCACAACCATTAGTTTCGAACAATCTCGGATTTTCATGGTTACAAATTATCTCATTTTACCTGTATTTCCTTCTTGGAAAAACGTAAAACAAATTAGAAGTGACAGAAAATGCTCCTCAGGTGATGCACAATACGGCACAACTATTAGTTTCGAACAATCTCGGATTTTCATGGTTCCAAATTATCTCATTTTACCTGTATTTCCTCTTCAGAAGAACGTAAGACGAAGTAAAAGTAGTAGAGAATGCTAATCAGGTGATGCACAACACGGCACAACCATTAGTTTCGAACAATCTCGGATCTTCATGGTTCCAAATTATCTCATTTCACCTGTATTTCCTTTTTGGAAGAACGTAAAACGAGGTGAAAGTGACGGAGAATGCTCTTCAGGTGATGCACAACACGGCACAACCATTAATTTCGAACAATCTCGGATTTTCATGGTTCCAAATTTTCTCATTTTACCTGTATTTCCTCTTCAGAAGAACGTAAGACGAAGTAAAAGTAGTAGAGAATGCTAATCAGGTGATGCACAACACGGAACAACCATTAGTTTCGAACAATCTCGGATTTTCATGGTTCCAAATTATCTCATTTTACCTGTATTTCCTTCTTGGAAAAACGTAAAACAAATTGGAAGTGACAGAGAATGCTCTTCAGGTGATACACAACACGGCACAACTATTAGTTTCGAACAATCTCGGATCTTCATGGTTCCAAGTTATCTCATTTCACCTGTATTTCCTTCTTTGAAGAACGTCAAACGAAGTGAAAGTGACGGAGAATGCTCTTCAGGTGATGCACAACACGGCCCAACTATTAGTTTCGAACAATCTCGGATTTTCATGGTTCCAAATTATCTCATTTTACCTGTATTTCCTTCTTGGAAAAACGTAAAACAAATTGGAAGTGACAGAGAATGCTCTTCAGGTGATACACAACACGGCACAACTATTAGTTTCGAACAATCTCGGATCTTCATGGTTCCAAGTTATCTCATTTCACCTGTATTTCCTTCTTTGAAGAACGTAAAACGAAGTGAAAGTGACGGAGAATGCTCTTCAGGTGATGCACAACACGGCCCAACTATTAGTTTCGAACAATCTCGGATTTTCATGGTTCCAAATTATCTCATTTCACCTGTATTTCCTTTTTGGAAGAACGTAGAACGATGTGAAAGTGACAGAGAATGCTAATCAGGTGATGCACAACACGGCACAACCATTAGTTTCGAACAATCTCGGATTTTCATGGTTCCAAATTATCTTATTTTGCCTGTATTTCCTTCCCGGAAAAACGTAGAACGGAGTGAGAGTAGTAGAGAATGCCAATCAGGTGATGCACAACACGGCACAACCATTAATTTCGAACAATCTCGGATTTTCATGGTTCCAAATTATCTCATTTTACCTGTATTTCCTTTCCGGAGAAACGTGAAACGAAATAAAAGTAGTAGAGAATGCTAATCAGGTGATGCACAACACGGCACAACCATTAATTTCGAACAATCTCGGATTTTCATGGTTCCAAATTATCTCATTTCACCTGTATTTCCTTTTTGGAAGAACGTAAAACGATGTGCAAGTGACAGAGAATGCTCTTCAGGTGATGCACAACACGGCACAACTATTAGTTTCGAACAATCTCGGATTTTCATGGTTCCAAATTATCTCATTTCACCTGTGTTTCCTTTCCGGAGAAACGTGGAACGAAGTGAAAGTAGTAGAGAATGCTAATCAGGTGATGCACAACACGGCACAACCATTAATTTCGAACGATCTCGGATGTTCATGGTTCCAAATTATCTCATTTCACCTGTATTTCCTTTTTGGAAGAACGTAAAACGATGTGAAAGTGACAGAGAATGCTCTTCAGGTGATGCACAACACGGCACAACCATGAATTTCGAACAATCTCGGATTTTCATGGTTCAAAATTTTCTCATTTTACCTGTATTTCCTCTTCAGAAGAACGTAAGACGAAGTAAAAGTAGTAGAGAATGCTAATCAGGTGATGCACAACACGGCACAACCATTAATTTCGGACAATCTCGGATTCTCATGGTTCCAAATTATCTCATTTCACCTGTATTTCCTTCTTGGAAAAACGTAAAACAAATTGGAAGTGACAGAGAATGCTCTTCAGGTGATGCACAACACGGCACAACTATTAGTTTCGAACAATCTCGGATTTTCATGGTTCCAAATTATCTCATTTTACCTGTATTTCCTTTCCGGAGAAACGTGAAACGAAGTGAAAGTAGTGGAGAATGCTAATCAGGTGATGCACAACACGGCACAACTATTAGTTTCGAACAATCTCGGATTTTCATGGTTCCGAATTATCTCATTTTGCCTGTATTTCCTTTCCGGAAGAACGTAGAACGAAAAAAAAGTAGTAGAAAATGCTAATCAGGTGATGCACAACACGGCACAACCATTAATTTCGAACAATCTCGGATTTTCATGGTTCCAAATTTTCTCATCTCACCTGTATTTCCTTTTTGGAAGAACGTAAAACGAAGTGAAAGTGACAGAGAATGCTTTTCAGGTGATGCACAACACGGCAAAACCATTAATTTCGAACAATCTCGGATTTTCATGGTTCCAAATTATCTCATTTCACCTGTATTTCCTTCTTGGAAGAACGTAAAACAAATTGGAAGTGACAGAGAATGCTCTTCAGGTGATGCACAACACGGCATAACCATTAGTTTCGAACAAACTCGGATTTTCATGGTTCCATATTATCTCATTTTACCTGTATTTCCTTCTTGGGAAAACGTAAAACAAATTGGAAGTGACAGAGAATGCTCTTCAGGTGATGCACAACACTGCACAACTATTAGTTTCGAACAATCTCGGATTTTCATGGTTCTAAATTATCTCATTTTACCTGTATTTCCTTTCCGGAGAAACGTGAAACAAAGTCAAAAAAGTAGAGAATGCTAATCAGGTGATGCACAACACGGCACAACTATTAATTTCGGACAATCTCGGATTCTCATGGTTCCAAATTATCTCATTTCACCTGTATTTCCTTCTTGGAAGAACGTAAAACAAATTGGGAGTGACAGAGAATGCTCTTCAGGTGATGCACAACACGGCACAACTATTAGTTTCGAACAATCTCGGATTTTCATGGTTCCAAATTATCTCATTTTACCTGTGTTTCCTTTCCGGAGAAACGTGAAACGAAGTCAAAGTAGTAGAGAATGCTAATCAGGTGATGCACAACACGGCACAACCATTAATTTCGAACAATCTCGGATTTTCATGGTTCCAAATTTTCTCATTTCACCTGTATTTCCTTTTTGGAAGAATGTAAAACGATGTGAAAGTGACAGAGAATCCTTTTCAGGTGATGCACAACACGGCACAACCATTAATTTCGAACAATCTCGGATTTTCATGGTTCCAAATTTTCTCATTTTACTTGTATTTCCTCTTCAGAAGAACGTTAGACGAAGTAAAAGTAGTAGAGAATGCTAATCAGGTGATGCACAACACGGCACAACTATTAGTTTCGAACAATCTCGGATTTTCATGGTTCCAAATCATCTCATTTTACCCGTATTTCCTTTCCGGAAAACGTGAAACGAAGTCAAAGTAGTAGAGAATGCTAATCAGGTGATGCACAACACGGCACAACCATTAATTTCGAACAATCTCGGATTTTCATGGTTCCAAATTATCTCATTTCACCTGTATTTCCTTTTTGGAAGAACGTAAAACGATGTGAAAGTGACAGAGAATGCTTTTCAGGTGATGCACAACACGGCAACACCATTAATTTCGAACAATCTCGGATTTTCATGGTTCCAAATTATCTCATTTCACCTGTATTTCCTCTTTGGAAGAACGTAAAACGATGTGAAAGTGACAGAGAATGCTCTTTAGGTGATGCACAACACGGCACAACTATTAGTTTCGAACAATCTCGGATTTTCATGGTTCCAAATTATCTCATTTTACCTGTATTTCCTTTTTGGAAGAATGTAAAACGATGTGAAAGTGACAGAGAATGCTTTTCAGGTGATGCACAACACGGCAAAACCATTAATTTCGAACAATCTCGGATTTTCATGGTTTCAAATTATCTCATTTTACCTGTATTTCCTTTCCGGAGAAACGTGAAACGAAGTAAAAGTAGTAGAGAATGCTAATCAGGTGATGCACAACACGGCACAACCATTAATTTCGAACAATCTCGGATTTTCATGGTTCCAAATTATCTCATTTCACCTGTATTTCCTTTTTGGAAGAACGTAAAACGATGTGAAAGTGACGGAGAATGCTCTTCAGGTGATGCACAACACGGCACAACCATTAGTTTCGAACAATCTCGGATTTTCATGGTTCCAAATTATCTCATTTCACCTGTATTTCCTTTTTGGAAGAACGTAAAACGAAGTGAAAGTGACGGAGAATGCTCTTCAGGTGATGCACAACACGGCACAACCATTAATTTCGAACAATCTCGGATTTTCATGGTTCCAAATTTTCTCATTTTACCTGTATTTCCTCTTCAGAAGAACGTAAGACGAAGTAAAAGTAGTAGAGAATGCTAATCAGGTGATGCACAACACGGCACAACTATTAGTTTCGAACAATCTCGGATTTTCATGGTTCCAAATTATCTCATTTTACCCGTATTTCCTTTCCGGAAAACGTGAAACGAAGTCAAAGTAGTAGAGAATGCTAATCAGGTGATGCACAACACGGCACAACCATTAATTTCGAACAATCTCGGATTTTCATGGTTCCAAATTATCTCATTTCACCTGTATTTCCTTTTTGGAAGAACGTAAAACGATGTGAAAGTGACAAAGAATGCTTTTCAGGTGATGCACAACACGGCAACACCATTAATTTCGAACAATCTCGGATTTTCATGGTTCCAAATTATCTCATTTCACCTGTATTTCCTCTTTGGAAGAACGTAAAACGATGTGGAAGTGACAGAGAATGCTCTTTAGGTGATGCACAACACGGCACAACCATTAGTTTCGAACAATCTCGGATTTTCATGGTTCCAAATTATCTCATTTTACCTGTATTTCCTTCTTTGAAAAACGTAAAACGAATTGGAAGTGACAGAGAATGCTCTTCAGGTGATGCACAACACGGCACAACCATTAATTTCGAACAATCTCGGATTTTCATGGTTCCAAATTATCTTATTTTGCCTGTATTTCCTTTCCGGAAAAACGTGGAACGAAAAAAAAGTAGTAGAGAATGCCAATCAGGGTGATGCACAACACGGCACAACCATTAATTTCGAACAATCTCGGATTTTCATGGTTCCAAATTTTCTCATTTTACCTGTATTTCCTCTTCAGAAGAACGTAAGACGAAGTAAAAGTAGTAGAGAATGCTAATCAGGTGATGCACAACACGGCACAACTATTAGTTTCGAACAATCTCGGATTTTCATGCTTCCGAATTATCTTATTTTGCCTGTATTTCCTTTCCGGAAGAACGTAGAACGAAAAAAAAGTAGTAGAGAATGCCAATCAGGTGATGCACAACACGGCACAACCATTAATTTCGAACAATCTCGGATTTTCATGGTTCCAAATTTTCTCATTTTACCTGTATTTCCTCTTCAGAAGGACGTAAGACGAAGTAAAAGTAGTAGAGAATGCTAATCAGGTGATGCACAACACGGCACAACCATTAGTTTCGAACAATCTCGGATTTTCATGGTTCCAAATTATCTCATTTTACCTGTATTTCCTTCTTGGAAAAACGTAAAACAAATTGGAAGTGACAGAGAATGCTCTTCAGGTGATGCACAACACCGCACAACTATTAGTTTCGAACAATCTCGGATTTTCATGGTTCTAAATTATCTCATTTTACCTGTATTTCCTTTCCGGAGAAACGTGAAACAAAGTCGAAAAAGTAGAGAATGCTAATCAGGTGATGCACAACACGGCACAACCATTAATTTCGAACAATCTCGGATTTTCATGGTTCCAAATTTTCTCATTTTACCTGTATTTCCTCTTCAGAAGAACGTAAGACGAAGTAAAAGTAGTAGAGAATGCTTATCAGGTGATGCACAACACGGCACAACCATTAGTTTCGAACAATCTCGGATCTTCATGGTTCCAAATTATCTCATTTCACCTGTATTTCCTTCTTGGAAAAACGTAAAACGAAGTGAAAGTGACAGAGAATGCTTTTCAGGTGATGCACAACACGGCAAAACCATTAATTTCGAACAATCTCGGATTTTCATGGTTCCAAATTATCTCATTTCACCTGTATTTCCTTCTTGGAAGAACGTAAAACAAATTGGAAGTGACAGAGAATGCTCTTCAGGTGATGCACAACACGGCACAACCATTAGTTTCGAACAAACTCGGATTTTCATGGTTCCAAATTATCTCATTTTACCTGTATTTCCTTCTTGGAAAAACGTAAAACAAATTGGAAGTGACAGAGAATGCTCTTCAGGTGATGCACAACACCGCACAACTATTAGTTTCGAACAATCTCGGATTTTCATGGTTCCAAATTATCTCATTTTACCTGTATTTCCTTTCCGGAGAAACGTGAAACAAAGTCAAAAAAGTGGAGAATGCTAATCAGGTGATGCACAACACGGCACAACCATTAATTTCGGACAATCTCGGATTCTCATGGTTCCAAATTATCTCATTTCACCTGTATTTCCTTCTTGGAAAAACGTAAAACAAATTGGAAGTGACAGAGAATGCTCTTCAGGTGATGCACAACACGGCACAACCATTAGTTTCGAACAAACTCGGATTTTCATGGTTCCAAATTATCTCATTTTACCTGTATTTCCTTCTTGGAAAAACGTAAAACAAATTGGACGTGACAGAGAATGCTCTTCAGGTGATGCACAACACCGCACAACTATTAGTTTCGAACAATCTCGGATTTTCATGGTTCCAAATTATCTCATTTTACCTGTATTTCCTTTCCGGAGAAACGTGAAGCAAAGTCAAAAAAGTGGAGAATGCTAATCAGGTGATGCACAACACGGCACAACCATTAATTTCGGACAATCTCGGATTCTCATGGTTCCAAATTATCTCATTTCACCTGTATTTCCTTCTTGGAAAAACGTAAAACAAATTGGAAGTGACAGAGAATGCTCTTCAGGTGATGCACAACACGGCACAACTATTAGTTTCGAACAATCTCGGATTTTCATGGTTCCAAATTATCTCATTTTACCTGTATTTCCTTTCCGGAGAAACGTGAAACGAAGTGAAAGTAGTGGAGAATGCTAATCAGGTGATGCACAACACGGCACAACTATTAGTTTCGAACAATATCGGATTTTCATGGTTCCGAATTATCTCATTTTGCCTGTATTTCCTTTCCGGAAGAACGTAGAACGAAAAAAAAGTAGTAGAAAATGCTCTTCAGGTGATGCACAACACGGCACAACTATTAGTTTCGAACAATCTCGGATTTTCATGGTTCCAAATTATCTCATTTTACCTGTGTTTCCTTTCCGGAGAAACGTGAAACGAAGTCAAAGTAGTAGAGAATGCTAATCAGGTGATGCACAACACGGCACAACCATTAATTTCGAACAATCTCGGATTTTCATGGTTCCAAATTTTCTCATTTCACCTGTATTTCCTTTTTGGAAGAATGTAAAACGATGTGAAAGTGACAGAGAATCCTTTTCAGGTGATGCACAACACGGCACAACCATTAATTTCGAACAATCTCGGATTTTCATGGTTCCAAATTTTCTCATTTTACTTGTATTTCCTCTTCAGAAGAACGTTAGACGAAGTAAAAGTAGTAGAGAATGCTAATCAGGTGATGCACAACACGGCACAACTATTAGTTTCGAACAATCTCGGATTTTCATGGTTCCAAATCATCTCATTTTACCCGTATTTCCTTTCCGGAAAACGTGAAACGAAGTGAAAGTGACAGAGAATGCTCTTTAGGTGATGCACAACACGGCACAACTATTAGTTTCGAACAATCTCGGATTTTCATGGTTCCAAATTATCTCATTTTACCTGTATTTCCTTTTTGGAAGAATGTAAAACGATGTGAAAGTGACAGAGAATGCTTTTCAGGTGATGCACAACACGGCAAAACCATTAATTTCGAACAATCTCGGATTTTCATGGTTTCAAATTATCTCATTTTACCTGTATTTCCTTTCCGGAGAAACGTGAAACGAAGTAAAAGTAGTAGAGAATGCTAATCAGGTGATGCACAACACGGCACAACCATTAATTTCGAACAATCTCGGATTTTAATGGTTCCAAATTATCTCATTTCACCTGTATTTCCTTTTTGGAAGAACGTAAAACGATGTGAAAGTGACGGAGAATGCTCTTCAGGTGATGCACAACACGGCACAACCATTAGTTTCGAACAATCTCGGATTTTCATGGTTCCAAATTATCTCATTTCACCTGTATTTCCTTTTTGGAAGAACGTAAAACGAAGTGAAAGTGACGGAGAATGCTCTTCAGGTGATGCACAACACGGCACAACCATTAATTTCGAACAATCTCGGATTTTCATGGTTCCAAATTTTCTCATTTTACCTGTATTTCCTCTTCAGAAGAACGTAAGACGAAGTAAAAGTAGTAGAGAATGCTAATCAGGTGATGCACAACACGGCACAACTATTAGTTTCGAACAATCTCGGATTTTCATGGTTCCAAATTATCTCATTTTACCCGTATTTCCTTTCCGGAAAACGTGAAACGAAGTCAAAGTAGTAGAGAATGCTAATCAGGTGATGCACAACACGGCACAACCATTAATTTCGAACAATCTCGGATTTTCATGGTTCCAAATTATCTCATTTCACCTGTATTTCCTTTTTGGAAGAACGTAAAACGATGTGAAAGTGACAAAGAATGCTTTTCAGGTGATGCACAACACGGCAACACCATTAATTTCGAACAATCTCGGATTTTCATGGTTCCAAATTATCTCATTTCACCTGTATTTCCTCTTTGGAAGAACGTAAAACGATGTGAAAGTGACAGAGAATGCTCTTTAGGTGATGCACAACACGGCACAACTATTAGTTTCGAACAATCTCGGATTTTCATGGTTCCAAATTATCTCATTTTACCTGTATTTCCTTCTTTGAAAAACGTAAAACGAATTGGAAGTGACAGAGAATGCTCTTCAGGTGATGCACAACACGGCACAACCATTAATTTCGAACAATCTCGGATTTTCATGGTTCCAAATTATCTTATTTTGCCTGTATTTCCTTTCCGGAAAAACGTGGAACGAAAAAAAAGTAGTAGAGAATGCCAATCAGGGTGATGCACAACACGGCACAACCATTAATTTCGAACAATCTCGGATTTTCATGGTTCCAAATTTTCTCATTTTACCTGTATTTCCTCTTCAGAAGAACGTAAGACGAAGTAAAAGTAGTAGAGAATGCTAATCAGGTGATGCACAACACGGCACAACTATTAGTTTCGAACAATCTCGGATTTTCATGCTTCCGAATTATCTTATTTTGCCTGTATTTCCTTTCCGGAAGAACGTAGAACGAAAAAAAAGTAGTAGAGAATGCCAATCAGGTGATGCACAACACGGCACAACCATTAATTTCGAACAATCTCGGATTTTCATGGTTCCAAATTTTCTCATTTTACCTGTATTTCCTCTTCAGAAGGACGTAAGACGAAGTAAAAGTAGTAGAGAATGCTAATCAGGTGATGCACAACACGGCACAACCATTAGTTTCGAACAATCTCGGATTTTCATGGTTCCAAATTATCTCATTTTACCTGTATTTCCTTCTTGGAAAAACGTAAAACAAATTGGAAGTGACAGAGAATGCTCTTCAGGTGATGCACAACACCGCACAACTATTAGTTTCGAACAATCTCGGATTTTCATGGTTCTAAATTATCTCATTTTACCTGTATTTCCTTTCCGGAGAAACGTGAAACAAAGTCGAAAAAGTAGAGAATGCTAATCAGGTGATGCACAACACGGCACAACCATTAATTTCGAACAATCTCGGATTTTCATGGTTCCAAATTTTCTCATTTTACCTGTATTTCCTCTTCAGAAGAACGTAAGACGAAGTAAAAGTAGTAGAGAATGCTTATCAGGTGATGCACAACACGGCACAACCATTAGTTTCGAACAATCTCGGATCTTCATGGTTCCAAATTATCTCATTTCACCTGTATTTCCTTTTTGGAAGAACGTAAAACAGAGTGAAAGTGACGGAGGATGCTCTTCAGGTGATGCACAACATGGCACAACCATTAATTTTGAACAATCTCGGATTTTCATGGTTCCAAATTTTCTCATTTTACCTGTATTTCCTCTTCAGAAGAACGTAAGACGAAGTAAAAGTAGTGGAGAATGCTAATCAGGTGATGCACAACACGGCACAACCATTAGTTTCGAACAATCTCGGATTTTCATGGTTACAAATTATCTCATTTTACCTGTATTTCCTTCTTGGAAAAACGTAAAACAAATTAGAAGTGACAGAAAATGCTCCTCAGGTGATGCACAATACGGCACATCTATTAGTTTCGAACAATCTCGGATTTTCATGGTTCCAAATTATCTCATTTTACCTGTATTTCCTCTTCAGAAGAACGTAAGACGAAGTAAAAGTAGTAGAGAATGCTAATCAGGTGATGCACAACACGGCACAACCATTAGTTTCGAACAATCTCGGATCTTCATGGTTCCAAATTATCTCATTTCACCTGTATTTCCTTTTTGGAAGAACGTAAAACGAGGTGAAAGTGACGGAGAATGCTCTTCAGGTGATGCACAACACGGCACAACCATTAATTTCGAACAATCTCGGATTTTCATGGTTCCAAATTTTCTCATTTTACCTGTATTTCCTCTTCAGAAGAACGTAAGACGAAGTAAAAGTAGTAGAGAATGCTAATCAGGTGATGCACAACACGGAACAACCATTAGTTTCGAACAATCTCGGATTTTCATGGTTCCAAATTATCTCATTTTACCTGTATTTCCTTCTTGGAAAAACGTAAAACAAATTGGAAGTGACAGAGAATGCTCTTCAGGTGATACACAACACGGCACAACTATTAGTTTCGAACAATCTCGGATCTTCATGGTTCCAAGTTATCTCATTTCACCTGTATTTCCTTCTTTGAAGAACGTCAAACGAAGTGAAAGTGACGGAGAATGCTCTTCAGGTGATGCACAACACGGCCCAACTATTAGTTTCGAACAATCTCGGATTTTCATGGTTCCAAATTATCTCATTTTACCTGTATTTCCTTCTTGGAAAAACGTAAAACAAATTGGAAGTGACAGAGAATGCTCTTCAGGTGATACACAACACGGCACAACTATTAGTTTCGAACAATCTCGGATTTTCATGGTTCCAAATTATCTCATTTCACCTGTATTTCCTTTTTGGAAGAACGTAAAACGATGTGAAAGTGACAGAGAATGCTAATCAGGTGATGCACAACACGGCACAACCATTAGTTTCGAACAATCTCGGATTTTCATGGTTCCAAATTATCTTATTTTGCCTGTATTTCCTTCCCGGAAAAACGTAGAACGGAGTGAGAGTAGTAGAGAATGCCAATCAGGTGATGCACAACACGGCACAACCATTAATTTCGAACAATCTCGGATTTTCATGGTTCCAAATTATCTCATTTTACCTGTATTTCCTTTCCGGAGAAACGTGAAACGAAATAAAAGTAGTAGAGAATGCTAATCAGGTGATGCACAACACGGCACAACCATTAATTTCGAACAATCTCGGATTTTCATGGTTCCAAATTATCTCATTTCACCTGTATTTCCTTTTTGGAAGAACGTAAAACGATGTGCAAGTGACAGAGAATGCTCTTCAGGTGATGCACAACACGGCACAACTATTAGTTTCGAACAATCTCGGATTTTCATGGTTCCAAATTATCTCATTTCACCTGTGTTTCCTTTCCGGAGAAACGTGGAACGAAGTGAAAGTAGTAGAGAATGCTAATCAGGTGATGCACAACACGGCACAACCATTAATTTCGAACGATCTCGGATGTTCATGGTTCCAAATTATCTCATTTCACCTGTATTTCCTTTTTGGAAGAACGTAAAACGATGTGAAAGTGACAGAGAATGCTCTTCAGGTGATGCACAACACGGCACAACTATTAGTTTCGAACAATCTCGGATTTTCATGGTTCCAAATTATCTCATTTTACCTGTATTTCCTTCTTTGAAAAACGTAAAACAAATTGGAAGTGACAGAGAATGCTCTTCAGGTGATGCACAACACGGCACAACCATTAATTTCGAACAATCTCGGATTTTCATGGTTCCAAATTATATCATTTCACCCGTATTCCTTTTTTGGAAGAACGTGAAACGGAGTAAAAGTGACGAAGAATGCTTTTCAGGTGATGCACAACACGGCACAACCATTAATTTCGAACAATCTCGGATTTTCATGGTCCCAAATTATCTCATTTCACCTGTATTTCCTTTTTGGAAGAACGTAAAACGATGTGAAAGTGACAGAGAATGCTCTTTAGGTGATGCACAACACGGCACAACTATTAGTTTCGAACAATCTCGGATTTTCATGGTTCCAAATTATCTCATTTTACCTGTATTTCCTTCTTTGAAAAACGTAAAACAAATTGGAAGTGACAGAGAATGCTCTTCAGGTGATGCACAACACGGCACAACCATTAATTTCGAACAATCTCGGATCTTCATGGTTCCAAATTATCTTATTTTGCCTGTATTTCCTTTCCGGAAAAACGTGGAACGAAAAAAAAGTAGTAGAGAATGCCAATCAGGGTGATGCACAACACGGCACAACCATTAATTTCGAACAATCTCGGATTTTTATGGTTCCAAATTTTCTCATTTTACCTGTATTTCCTCTTCAGAAGAACGTAAGACGAAGTAAAAGTAGTAGAGAATGCTAATCAGGTGATGCACAACACGGCACAACTATTAGTTTCGAACAATCTCGGATTTTCATGCTTCCGAATTATCTTATTTTGCCTGTATTTCCTTTCCGGAAGAACGTAGAACGAAAAAAAAGTAGTAGAGAATGCCAATCAGGTGATGCACAACACGGCACAACCATTAATTTCGAACAATCTCGAATTTTCATGGTTCCAAATTTTCTCATTTTACCTGTATTTCCTCTTCAGAAGGACGTAAGACGAAGTAAAAGTAGTAGAGAATGCTAATCAGGTGATGCACAACACGGCACAACCATTAGTTTCGAACAATCTCGGATCTTCATGGTTCCAAATTATCTCATTTCACCTGTATTTCCTTTTTGGAAGAACGTGAAACAGAGTGAAAGTGACGGAGGATGCTCTTCAGGTGATGCACAACATGGCACAACCATTAATTTCGAACAATCTCGGATTTTCATGGTTCCAAATTTTCTCATTTTACCTGTATTTCCTCTTCAGAAGAACGTAAGACGAAGTAAAAGTAGTAGAGAATGCTAATCAGGTGATGCACAACACGGCACAACCATTAGTTTCGAACAATCTCGGATTTTCATGGTTCCAAATTATCTCATTTTACCTGTATTTCCTTCTTGGAAAAACGTAAAACAAATTAGAAGTGACAGAGGATGCTCCTCAGGTAATGCACAATACGGCACAACTATTAGTTTCGAACAATCTCGGATTTTCATGGTTCCAAATTATCTCATTTTACCTGTATTTCCTCTTCAGAAGAACGTAAGACGAAGTAAAAGTAGTAGAGAATGCTAATCAGGTGATGCACAACACGGCACAACCATTAGTTTCGAACAATCTCGGATCTTCATGGTTCCAAATTATCTCATTTCACCTGTATTTCCTTTTTGGAAGAACGTGAAACGAGGTGAAAGTGACGGAGAATGCTCTTCAGGTGATGCACAACACGGCACAACCATTAATTTCGAACAATCTCGGATTTTCATGGTTCCAAATTTTCTCATTTTACCTGTATTTCCACTTCAGAAGAACGTAAGACGAAGTAAAAGTAGTAGAGAATGCTAATCAGGTGATGCACAACACGGAACAACCATTAGTTTCGAACAATCTCGGATTTTCATGGTTCCAAATTATCTCATTTTACCTGTATTTCCTTCTTGGAAAAACGTAAAACAAATTGGAAGTGACAGAGAATGCTCTTCAGGTGATACACAACACGGCACAACTATTAGTTTCGAACAATCTCGGATCTCCATGGTTCCAAGTTATCTCATTTCACCTGTATTTCCTTCTTTGAAGAACGTAAAACGAAGTGAAAGTGACGGAGAATGCTCTTCAGGTGATGCACAACACGGCCCAACTATTAGTTTCGAACAATCTCGGATTTTCATGGTTCCAAATTATCTCATTTTACCTGTATTTCCTTCTTGGAAAAACGTAAAACAAATTGGAAGTGACAGAGAATGCTCTTCAGGTGATACACAACACGGCACAACTATTAGTTTCGAACAATCTCGGATCTTCATGGTTCCAAGTTATCTCATTTCACCTGTATTTCCTTCTTTGAAGAACGTAAAACGAAGTGAAAGTGACAGAGAATGCTCTTCAGGTGATGCACAACACGGCACAACCATTAATTTCGAACAATCTCGGATCTTCATGGTTCCAAATTATCTCATTTCACCTGTATTTCCTTTTTGGAAGAACGTAAAACGATGTGAAAGTGACAGAGAATGCTCTTCAGGTGATGCACAACACGGCACAACCATTAATTTCGAACAATCTCGGATTTTCATGGTTCCAAATTTTCTCATTTTACCTGTATTTCCTCTTCAGAAGAACGTAAGACGTAGTAAAAGTAGTAGAGAATGCTAATCAGGTGATGCACAACACGGCACAACTATTAGTTTCGAACAATCTCGGATTTTCATGGTTCCAAATTATCTCATTTTACCTGTGTTTCCTTTCCGGAGAAACGTGGAACGAAGTGAAAGTAGTAGAGAATGCTAATCAGGTGATGCACAACACGGCACAACCAATAATTTCGAACAATCTCGGATGTTCATGGTTCCAAATTATCTCATTTCACCTGTATTTCCTTCTTGGAAAAACGTAAAACAAATTGGAAGTGACAGAGAATGCTCTTCAGGTGATACACAACACGGCACAACTATTAGTTTCGAACAATCTCGGATCTTCATGGTTCCAAGTTATCTCATTTCACCTGTATTTCCTTTTTGGAAGAACGTAAAACGATGTGAAAGTGACAGAGAATGCTCTTCAGGTGATGCACAACACGGCACAACCATTGATTTCGAACAATCTCGGATTTTCATGGTTCCAAATTTTCTCATTTTACCTGTATTTCCTCTTCAGAAGAACGTAAGACGAAGTAAAAGTAGTAGAGAATGCTAATCAGGTGATGCACAACACGGCACAACCATTAGTTTCGAACAATCTCGGATCTTCATGGTTCCAAATTATCTCATTTCACCTGTATTTCCTTCTTGGAAGAACGTAAAACAAAGTGAAAGTGACGGAGAATGCTCTTCAGGTGATGCACAACACGGCACAACCATTAATTTCGAACAATCTCGGATTTTCATGGTTCCAAATTTTCTCATTTTACCTGTATTTCCTCTTCAGAAGAACGTCAGACGAAGTAAAAGTAGTAGAGAATGCTAATCAGGTGATGCACAACACGGCACAACCATTAGTTTCGAACAATCTCGGATCTTCATGGTTCCAAATTATCTCATTTCACCTGTATTTCCTTTTTGGAAGAACGTAAAACGATGTGAAAGTGACAGAGAATGCTCTTCAGGTGATGCACAACACGGCACAACCATTAATTTCGAACAATCTCGGATTTTCATGGTTCCAAATTTTCTCATTTTACCTGTATTTCCTCTTCAGAAGAACGTAAGACGTAGTAAAAGTAGTAGAGAATGCTAATCAGGTGATGCACAACACGGCACAACTATTAGTTTCGAACAATCTCGGATTTTCATGGTTCCAAATTATCTCATTTCACCTGTGTTTCCTTTCCGGAGAAACGTGGAACGAAGTGAAAGTAGTAGAGAATGCTAATCAGGTGATGCACAACACGGCACAACCATTAATTTCGAACGATCTCGGATGTTCATGGTTCCAAATTATCTCATTTCACCTGTATTTCCTTTTTGGAAGAACGTAAAACGATGTGAAAGTGACAGAGAATGCTCTTCAGGTGATGCACAACACGGCACAACCATGAATTTCGAACAATCTCGGATTTTCATGGTTCCAAATTTTCTCATTTTACCTGTATTTCCTCTTCAGAAGAACGTAAGACGAAGTAAAAGTAGTAGAGAATGCTAATCAGGTGATGCACAACACGGCACAACCATTAGTTTCGAACAATCTCGGATCTTCATGGTTCCAAATTATCTCATTTCACCTGTATTTCCTCTTTGGAAGAACGTAAAACGATGTGAAAGTGACAGAGAATGCTCTTCAGGTGATGCACAACACGGCACAACTATTAGTTTCGAACAATCTCGGATTTTCATAGTTCCAAATTATCTCATTTTACCTGTATTTCCTTCTTTGAAAAACGTAAAACAAATTGGAAGTGACAGAGAATGCTCTTCAGGTGATGCACAACACGGCACAACCATTAATTTCGAACAATCTCGGATTTTCATGGTTCCAAATTATATCATTTCACCCGTATTCCTTTTTTGGAAGAACGTGAAACGGAGTAAAAGTGACGAAGAATGCTTTTCAGGTGATGCACAACACGGCACAACCATTAATTTCGAACAATCTCGGATTTTCATGGTCCCAAATTATCTCATTTCACCTGTATTTCCTTTTTGGAAGAACGTGAAACAGAGTGAAAGTGACGGAGGATGCTCTTCAGGTGATGCACAACATGGCACAACCATTAATTTCGAACAATCTCGGATTTTCATGGTTCCAAATTTTCTCATTTTACCTGTATTTCCTCTTCAGAAGAACGTAAGACGAAGTAAAAGTAGTAGAGAATGCTAATCAGGTGATGCACAACACGGCACAACCATTAGTTTCGAACAATCTCGGATTTTCATGGTTCCAAATTATCTCATTTTACCTGTATTTCCTTCTTGGAAAAACGTAAAACAAATTAGAAGTGACAGAGGATGCTCCTCAGGTAATGCACAATACGGCACAACTATTAGTTTCGAACAATCTCGGATTTTCATGGTTCCAAATTATCTCATTTTACCTGTATTTCCTCTTCAGAAGAACGTAAGACGAAGTAAAAGTAGTAGAGAATGCTAATCAGGTGATGCACAACACGGCACAACCATTAGTTTCGAACAATCTCGGATCTTCATGGTTCCAAATTATCTCATTTCACCTGTATTTCCTTTTTGGAAGAACGTGAAACGAGGTGAAAGTGACGGAGAATGCTCTTCAGGTGATGCACAACACGGCACAACCATTAATTTCGAACAATCTCGGATTTTCATGGTTCCAAATTTTCTCATTTTACCTGTATTTCCACTTCAGAAGAACGTAAGACGAAGTAAAAGTAGTAGAGAATGCTAATCAGGTGATGCACAACACGGAACAACCATTAGTTTCGAACAATCTCGGATTTTCATGGTTCCAAATTTTCTCATTTTACCTGTATTTCCACTTCAGAAGAACGTAAGACGAAGTAAAAGTAGTAGAGAATGCTAATCAGGTGATGCACAACACGGAACAACCATTAGTTTCGAACAATCTCGGATCTTCATGGTTCCAAATTATCTCATTTCACCTGTATTTCCTCTTTGGAAGAACGTAAAACGATGTGAAAGTGACAGAGAATGCTCTTCAGGTGATGCACAACACGGCACAACTATTAGTTTCGAACAATCTCGGATTTTCATAGTTCCAAATTATCTCATTTTACCTGTATTTCCTTCTTTGAAAAACGTAAAACAAATTGGAAGTGACAGAGAATGCTCTTCAGGTGATGCACAACACGGCACAACCATTAATTTCGAACAATCTCGGATTTTCATGGTTCCAAATTATATCATTTCACCCGTATTCCTTTTTTGGAAGAACGTGAAACGGAGTAAAAGTGACGAAGAATGCTTTTCAGGTGATGCACAACACGGCACAACCATTAATTTCGAACAATCTCGGATTTTCATGGTCCCAAATTATCTCATTTCACCTGTATTTCCTTTTTGGAAGAACGTAAAACGATGTGAAAGTGACAGAGAATGCTCTTTAGGTGATGCACAACACGGCACAACTATTAGTTTCAAACAATCTCGGATTTTCATGGTTCCAAATTATCTCATTTTACCTGTATTTCCTTCTTTGAAAAACGTAAAACAAATTGGAAGTGACAGAGAATGCTCTTCAGGTGATGCACAACACGGCACAACCATTAATTTCGAACAATCTCGGATCTTCATGGTTCCAAATTATCTTATTTTGCCTGTATTTCCTTTCCGGAAAAACGTGGAACGAAAAAAAAGTAGTAGAGAATGCCAATCAGGGTGATGCACAACACGGCACAACCATTAATTTCGAACAATCTCGGATTTTTATGGTTCCAAATTTTCTCATTTTACCTGTATTTCCTCTTCAGAAGAACGTAAGACGAAGTAAAAGTAGTAGAGAATGCTAATCAGGTGATGCACAACACGGCACAACTATTAGTTTCGAACAATCTCGGATTTTCATGCTTCCGAATTATCTTATTTTGCCTGTATTTCCTTTCCGGAAGAACGTAGAACGAAAAAAAAGTAGTAGAGAATGCCAATCAGGTGATGCACAACACGGCACAACCATTAATTTCGAACAATCTCGAATTTTCATGGTTCCAAATTTTCTCATTTTACCTGTATTTCCTCTTCAGAAGGACGTAAGACGAAGTAAAAGTAGTAGAGAATGCTAATCAGGTGATGCACAACACGGCACAACCATTAGTTTCGAACAATCTCGGATCTTCATGGTTCCAAATTATCTCATTTCACCTGTATTTCCTTTTTGGAAGAACGTGAAACAGAGTGAAAGTGACGGAGGATGCTCTTCAGGTGATGCACAACATGGCACAACCATTAATTTCGAACAATCTCGGATTTTCATGGTTCCAAATTTTCTCATTTTACCTGTATTTCCTCTTCAGAAGAACGTAAGACGAAGTAAAAGTAGTAGAGAATGCTAATCAGGTGATGCACAACACGGCACAACCATTAGTTTCGAACAATCTCGGATTTTCATGGTTCCAAATTATCTCATTTTACCTGTATTTCCTTCTTGGAAAAACGTAAAACAAATTAGAAGTGACAGAGGATGCTCCTCAGGTAATGCACAATACGGCACAACTATTAGTTTCGAACAATCTCGGATTTTCATGGTTCCAAATTATCTCATTTTACCTGTATTTCCTTCTTGGAAAAACGTAAAACAAATTAGAAGTGACAGAGGATGCTCCTCAGGTAATGCACAATACGGCACAACTATTAGTTTCGAACAATCTCGGATCTTCATGGTTCCAAATTATCTCATTTCACCTGTATTTCCTTTTTGGAAGAACGTGAAACGAGGTGAAAGTGACGGAGAATGCTCTTCAGGTGATGCACAACACGGCACAACCATTAATTTCGAACAATCTCGGATTTTCATGGTTCCAAATTTTCTCATTTTACCTGTATTTCCACTTCAGAAGAACGTAAGACGAAGTAAAAGTAGTAGAGAATGCTAATCAGGTGATGCACAACACGGAACAACCATTAGTTTCGAACAATCTCGGATTTTCATGGTTCCAAATTATCTCATTTTACCTGTATTTCCTTCTTGGAAAAACGTAAAACAAATTGGAAGTGACAGAGAATGCTCTTCAGGTGATACACAACACGGCACAACTATTAGTTTCGAACAATCTCGGATCTCCATGGTTCCAAGTTATCTCATTTCACCTGTATTTCCTTCTCTGAAGAACGTAAAACGAAGTGAAAGTGACGGAGAATGCTCTTCAGGTGATGCACAACACGGCCCAACTATTAGTTTCGAACAATCTCGGATTTTCATGGTTCCAAATTATCTCATTTTACCTGTATTTCCTTCTTGGAAAAACGTAAAACAAATTGGAAGTGACAGAGAATGCTCTTCAGGTGATACACAACACGGCACAACTATTAGTTTCGAACAATCTCGGATCTTCATGGTTCCAAGTTATCTCATTTCACCTGTATTTCCTTCTTTGAAGAACGTAAAACGAAGTGAAAGTGACAGAGAATGCTCTTCAGGTGATGCACAACACGGCACAACCATTAATTTCGAACAATCTCGGATTTTCATGGTCCAAATTTTCTCATTTTACCTGTATTTCCTCTTCAGAAGAACGTAAGACGAAGTGAAAGTGACGGAGAATGCTCTTCAGGTGATGCACAACACGGCCCAACTATTAGTTTCGAACAATCTCGGATTTTCATGGTTCCAAATTATCTCATTTTACCTGTATTTCCTTCTTGGAAAAACGTAAAACAAATTGGAAGTGACAGAGAATGCTCTTCAGGTGATACACAACACGGCACAACTATTAGTTTCGAACAATCTCGGATCTTCATGGTTCCAAGTTATCTCATTTCACCTGTATTTCCTTCTTTGAAGAACGTAAAACGAAGTGAAAGTGACGGAGAATGCTCTTCAGGTGATGCACAACACGGCCCAACTATTAGTTTCGAACAATCTCGGATTTTCATGGTTCCAAATTATCTCATTTCACCTGTATTTCCTTTTTGGAAGAACGTAAAACGATGTGAAAGTGACAGAGAATGCTCTTCAGGTGATGCACAACACGGCACAACCATTAATTTCGAACAATCTCGGATGTTCATGGTTCCAAATTATCTCATTTCACCTGTATTTCCTTTTTGGAAGAACGTAAAACGATGTGAAAGTGACAGAGAATGCTCTTCAGGTGATGCACAACACGGCACAACCATTGATTTCGAACAATCTCGGATTTTCATGGTTCCAAATTTTCTCATTTTACCTGTATTTCCTCTTCAGAAGAACGTAAGACGAAGTAAAAGTAGTAGAGAATGCTAATCAGGTGATGCACAACACGGCACAACCATTAGTTTCGAACAATCTCGGATCTTCATGGTTCCAAATTATCTCATTTCACCTGTATTTCCTTCTTGGAAGAACGTAAAACAAAGTGAAAGTGACGGAGAATGCTCTTCAGGTGATGCACAACACGGCACAACCATTAATTTCGAACAATCTCGGATTTTCATGGTTCCAAATTTTCTCATTTTACCTGTATTTCCTCTTCAGAAGAACGTCAGACGAAGTAAAAGTAGTAGAGAATGCTAATCAGGTGATGCACAACACGGCACAACCATTAGTTTCGAACAATCTCGGATCTTCATGGTTCCAAATTATCTCATTTCACCTGTATTTCCTTTTTGGAAGAACGTAAAACGATGTGAAAGTGACAGAGAATGCTCTTCAGGTGATGCACAACACGGCACAACCATTAATTTCGAACAATCTCGGATTTTCATGGTTCCAAATTTTCTCATTTTACCTGTATTTCCTCTTCAGAAGAACGTAAGACGTAGTAAAAGTAGTAGAGAATGCTAATCAGGTGATGCACAACACGGCACAACTATTAGTTTCGAACAATCTCGGATTTTCATGGTTCCAAATTATCTCATTTTACCTGTGTTTCCTTTCCGGAGAAACGTGGAACGAAGTGAAAGTAGTAGAGAATGCTAATCAGGTGATGCACAACACGGCACAACCAATAATTTCGAACAATCTCGGATGTTCATGGTTCCAAATTATCTCATTTCACCTGTATTTCCTTCTTGGAAAAACGTAAAACAAATTGGAAGTGACAGAGAATGCTCTTCAGGTGATACACAACACGGCACAACTATTAGTTTCGAACAATCTCGGATCTTCATGGTTCCAAGTTATCTCATTTCACCTGTATTTCCTTCTTTGAAGAACGTAAAACGAAGTGAAAGTGACGGAGAATGCTCTTCAGGTGATGCACAACACGGCCCAACTATTAGTTTCGAACAATCTCGGATTTTCATGGTTCCAAATTATCTCATTTCACCTGTATTTCCTTTTTGGAAGAACGTAAAACGATGTGAAAGTGACAGAGAATGCTCTTCAGGTGATGCACAACACGGCACAACCATTAATTTCGAACAATCTCGGATGTTCATGGTTCCAAATTATCTCATTTCACCTGTATTTCCTTTTTGGAAGAACGTAAAACGATGTGAAAGTGACAGAGAATGCTCTTCAGGTGATGCACAACACGGCACAACCATTGATTTCGAACAATCTCGGATTTTCATGGTTCCAAATTTTCTCATTTTACCTGTATTTCCTCTTCAGAAGAACGTAAGACGAAGTAAAAGTAGTAGAGAATGCTAATCAGGTGATGCACAACACGGCACAACCATTAGTTTCGAACAATCTCGGATCTTCATGGTTCCAAATTATCTCATTTCACCTGTATTTCCTTTTTGGAAGAACGTAAAACAAAGTGAAAGTGACGGAGAATGCTCTTCAGGTGATGCACAACACGGCACAACCATTAATTTCGAACAATCTCGGATCTTCATGGTTCCAAATTATCTCATTTCACCTGTATTTCCTTTTTGGAAGAACGTAAAACGATGTGAAAGTGACAGAGAATGCTCTTCAGGTGATGCACAACACGGCACAACCATTAATTTCGAACAATCTCGGATTTTCATGGTTCCAAATTTTCTCATTTTACCTGTATTTCCTCTTCAGAAGAACGTAAGACGAAGTAAAAGTAGTAGAGAATGCTAATCAGGTGATGCACAACACGGCACAACTATTAGTTTCGAACAATCTCGGATTTTCATGGTTCCAAATTATCTCATTTTACCTGTGTTTCCTTTCCGGAGAAACGTGGAACGAAGTGAAAGTAGTAGAGAATGCTAATCAGGTGATGCACAACACGGCACAACCATTGATTTCGAACAATCTCGGATTTTCATGGTTCCAAATTTTCTCATTTTACCTGTATTTCCTCTTCAGAAGAACGTAAGACGAAGTAAAAGTAGTAGAGAATGCTCTTCAGGTGATGCACAACACGGCACAACTATTAGTTTCGAACAATCTCGGATTTTCATAGTTCCAAATTATCTCATTTTACCTGTATTTCCTTCTTTGAAAAACGTAAAACAAATTGGAAGTGACAGAGAATGCTCTTCAGGTGATGCACAACACGGCACAACCATTAATTTCGAACAATCTCGGATTTTCATGGTTCCAAATTATATCATTTCACCCGTATTCCTTTTTTGGAAGAACGTGAAACGGAGTAAAAGTGACGAAGAATGCTTTTCAGGTGATGCACAACACGGCACAACCATTAATTTCGAACAATCTCGGATTTTCATGGTCCCAAATTATCTCATTTCACCTGTATTTCCTTTTTGGAAGAACGTGAAACAGAGTGAAAGTGACGGAGGATGCTCTTCAGGTGATGCACAACATGGCACAACCATTAATTTCGAACAATCTCGGATTTTCATGGTTCCAAATTTTCTCATTTTACCTGTATTTCCTCTTCAGAAGAACGTAAGACGAAGTAAAAGTAGTAGAGAATGCTAATCAGGTGATGCACAACACGGCACAACCATTAGTTTCGAACAATCTCGGATTTTCATGGTTCCAAATTATCTCATTTTACCTGTATTTCCTTCTTGGAAAAACGTAAAACAAATTAGAAGTGACAGAGGATGCTCCTCAGGTAATGCACAATACGGCACAACTATTAGTTTCGAACAATCTCGGATTTTCATGGTTCCAAATTATCTCATTTTACCTGTATTTCCTCTTCAGAAGAACGTAAGACGAAGTAAAAGTAGTAGAGAATGCTAATCAGGTGATGCACAACACGGCACAACCATTAGTTTCGAACAATCTCGGATCTTCATGGTTCCAAATTATCTCATTTCACCTGTATTTCCTTTTTGGAAGAACGTGAAACGAGGTGAAAGTGACGGAGAATGCTCTTCAGGTGATGCACAACACGGCACAACCATTAATTTCGAACAATCTCGGATTTTCATGGTTCCAAATTTTCTCATTTTACCTGTATTTCCACTTCAGAAGAACGTAAGACGAAGTAAAAGTAGTAGAGAATGCTAATCAGGTGATGCACAACACGGAACAACCATTAGTTTCGAACAATCTCGGATTTTCATGGTTCCAAATTTTCTCATTTTACCTGTATTTCCACTTCAGAAGAACGTAAGACGAAGTAAAAGTAGTAGAGAATGCTAATCAGGTGATGCACAACACGGAACAACCATTAGTTTCGAACAATCTCGGATCTTCATGGTTCCAAATTATCTCATTTCACCTGTATTTCCTCTTTGGAAGAACGTAAAACGATGTGAAAGTGACAGAGAATGCTCTTCAGGTGATGCACAACACGGCACAACTATTAGTTTCGAACAATCTCGGATTTTCATAGTTCCAAATTATCTCATTTTACCTGTATTTCCTTCTTTGAAAAACGTAAAACAAATTGGAAGTGACAGAGAATGCTCTTCAGGTGATGCACAACACGGCACAACCATTAATTTCGAACAATCTCGGATTTTCATGGTTCCAAATTATATCATTTCACCCGTATTCCTTTTTTGGAAGAACGTGAAACGGAGTAAAAGTGACGAAGAATGCTTTTCAGGTGATGCACAACACGGCACAACCATTAATTTCGAACAATCTCGGATTTTCATGGTCCCAAATTATCTCATTTCACCTGTATTTCCTTTTTGGAAGAACGTAAAACGATGTGAAAGTGACAGAGAATGCTCTTTAGGTGATGCACAACACGGCACAACTATTAGTTTCAAACAATCTCGGATTTTCATGGTTCCAAATTATCTCATTTTACCTGTATTTCCTTCTTTGAAAAACGTAAAACAAATTGGAAGTGACAGAGAATGCTCTTCAGGTGATGCACAACACGGCACAACTATTAGTTTCGAACAATCTCGGATTTTCATGGTTCCAAATTATCTCATTTTACCTGTGTTTCCTTTCCGGAGAAACGTGGAACGAAGTGAAAGTAGTAGAGAATGCTAATCAGGTGATGCACAACACGGCACAACCATTAATTTCGAACAATCTCGGATTTTCATGGTTCCAAATTATCTCATTTTACCTGTATTTCCTCTTCAGAAGGACGTAAGACGAAGTAAAAGTAGTAGAGAATGCTAATCAGGTGATGCACAACACGGCACAACCATTAATTTCGAACAATCTCGGATTTTCATGGTTCCAAATTATCTCATTTCACCTGTATTTCCTTTTTGGAAGAACGTAAAACGTTGTGAAAGTGACAGAGAATGCTCTTCAGGTGGTGCACAACACGGCACAACTATTAATTTCGAACAATCTCGGATTTTCATGGTTCCAAATTTTCTCATTTTACCTGTATTTCCTCTTCAGAAGAACGTAAGACGAAGTAAAAGTAGTAGAGAATGCTAATCAGGTGATGCACAACACGGCACAACTATTAGTTTCGAACAATCTCGGATTTTCATGGTTCCAAATTATCTCATTTCACCCGTATTTCCTTTTTGGAAGAACGTGAAACGAAGTAAAAGTGACGAAGAATGCTTTTCAGGTGATGCACAACACGGCACAACCATTAATTTCGAACAATCTCGGATTTTCATGGTTCCAAATTATCTCATTTCACCTGTATTTCCTTTTTGGAAGAACGTAAAACGATGTGAAAGTGACAGAGAATGCTCTTCAGGTGATGCACAACACGGCACAACTATTAATTTCGAACAATCTCGGATTTTCATGGTTCCAAATTTTCTCATTTTACCTGTATTTCCTCTTCAGAAGAACGTAGGACGAAGTAAAAGTAGTTGAGAATGCTAATCAGGTGATGCACAACACGGCACAACCATTAATTTCGAACAATCTCGGATTTTCATGGTTCCAAATTATCTTATTTTGCCTGTATTTCCTTTCCGGAAAAACGTAGAACGAAAAAAAAGTAGTAGAGAATGCCAATCAGGGTGATGCACAACACGGCACAACCATTAATTTCGAACAATCTCGGATTTTCATGGTTCCAAATTTTCTCATTTCACCTGTATTTCCTCTTCAGAAGGACGTAAGACGAAGTAAAAGTAGTAGAGAATGCTAATCAGGTGATGCACAACACGGCACAACCATTAATTTCGAACAATCTCGGATTTTCATGGTTCCAAATTATCTCATTTCACCTGTATTTCCTTTTTGGAAGAACGTAAAACGTTGTGGAAGTGACAGAGAATGCTCTTCAGGTGGTGCACAACACGGCATCTCGGATTTTCATGGTTCCAAATTATCTTATTTTGCCTGGATTTCCTTTCCGGAAAAACGTAGAACGAAAAAAAAGTAGTAGAGAATGCCAATCAGGGTGATGCACAACACGGCACAACTATTAGTTTCGAACAGTCTCGGATTTTCATGGTTCCAAATTATCTCATTTTACCTGTATTTCCTTTCCGGAGAAACGTGAAACGAAGTGAAAGTAGTAAAGAATGCTAATCAGGTGATGCACAACACGGCACAACCATTAATTTCGAACAATCTCGGATTTTCATGGTTCCAAATTATCTCATTTCACCCGTATTTCCTTTTTGGAAGAACGTGAAACAAAGTAAAAGTGACGAAGAATGCTTTTCAGGTGATGCACAACACGGCACAACCATTAATTTCGAACAATCTCGGATTTTCATGGTTCCAAATTATCTCATTTCACCTGTATTTCCTTTTTGGAAAAACGTAAAACGATGTGAAAGTGACAGGGAATGCTCTTCAGGTAATGCACAACACGGCACAACTATCAGTTTCGAACAATCTCGGATTTTCATGGTTTCAAATTATCTCACTTTACCTGTATTTCCTTTCCGGAGGAACGTGGAACGAAGTAAAAGTAGTAGATAATGCTAATCAGGTGATGCACAACACGGCACAACCATTAATTTCGAACAATCTCGGATTTTCATGGTTCCAAATTATCTCATTTCACCTGTATTTCCTTTTTGAAAGAACGTAAAACGATGTGAAAGTGACAGAGAATGCTCTTTAGGTGATGCACAACACGGCACAACTATTAATTCCGAACAATCTCGGATTTTCATGGTTCCAAATTTTCTCATTTTACCTGTATTTCCTCTTCAGAAGAACGTAGGACGAAGTAAAAGTAGTAGAGAATGCTAATCAGGTGATGCACAACACGGCACAACCATTAATTTCGAACAATCTCGGATTTTCATGGTTCCAAATTATCTTATTTTGCCTGTATTTCCTTTCCGGAAAAACGTAGAACGAAAAAAAAGTAGTAGAGAATGCCAATCAGGTGATGCACAACACGGCACAACCATTAATTTCGAACAATCTCGGATTTTCATGGTTCCAAATTTTCTCATTTCACCTGTATTTCCTCTTCAGAAGGACGTAAGACGAAGTAAAAGTAGTAGAGAATGCTAATCAGGTGATGCACAACACGGCACAACCATTAATTTCGAACAATCTCGGATTTTCATGGTTCCAAATTATCTCATTTCACCTGTATTTCCTTTTTGGAAGAACGTAAAACGTTGTGAAAGTGACAGAGAATGCTCTTCAGGTGGTGCACAACACGGCACAACTATTAATTTCGAACAATCTCGGATTTTCATGGTTCCAAATTTTCTCATTTTACCTGTATTTCCTCTTCAGAAGAAAGTAAGACGAAGTAAAAGTAGTAGAGAATGCTAATCAGGTGATGCACAACACGGCACAACTATTAGTTTCGAACAATCTCGGATTTTCATGGTTCCAAATTATCTCATTTCACCCGTATTTCCTTTTTGGAAGAACGTGAAACGAAGTAAAAGTGACGAAGAATGCTTTTCAGGTGATGCACAACACGGCACAACCATTAATTTCGAACAATCTCGGATTTTCATGGTTCCAAATTATCTCATTTCACCTGTATTTCCTTTTTGGAAGAACGTAAAACGATGTGAAAGTGACAGGGAATGCTCTTCAGGTAATGCACAACACGGCACAACTATTAGTTTCGAACAATCTCGGATTTTCATGGTTTCAAATTATCTCATTTTACCTGTATTTCCTTTCCGAAGGAACGTGGAACGAAGTAAAAGTAGTAGAGGATGCTAATCAGGTGATGCACAACACGGCACAACCATTAATTTCGAACAATCTGGGATTTTCATGGTTCCGAATTATCTCATTTCACCTGTATTTCCTCTTCAGAAGAACGTAAGACGATGTGAAAGTGACAGAGAATGCTCTCCAGGTAATGCACAACACGGCACAACTATTAGTTTCGAACAATCTCGGATTTTCATGGTTTCAAATTATCTCATTTTACCTGTATTTCCTTTCCGGAGAAACGTGAAACGAAGTAAAAGTAGTAGATAATGCTAATCAGGTGATGCACAACACGGCACAACCATTAATTTCGAACAATCTCGGATTTTCATGGTTCCAAATTATCTCATTTCACCTGTATTTCCTTTTTGAAAGAACGTAAAACGATGTGAAAGTGACAGAGAATGCTCTTCAGGTGATGCACAACACGGCACAACTATTAATTTCGAACAATCTCGGATTTTCATGGTTCCAAATTTTCTCATTTTACCTGTATTTCCTCTTCAGAAGAACGTAGGACGAAGTAAAAGTAGTTGAGAATGCTAATCAGGTGATGCACAACACGGCACAACCATTAATTTCGAACAATCTCGGATTTTCATAATTCCAAATTATCTTATTTTGCCTGTATTTTCTTTCCGGAAAAACGTAGAACGAAAAAAAAGTAGTAGAGAATGCCAATCAGGGTGATGCACAACACGGCACAACCATTAATTTCGAACAATCTCGGATTTTCATGGTTCCAAATTTTCTCATTTCACCTGTATTTCCTCTTCAGAAGGACGTAAGACGAAGTAAAAGTAGTAGAGAATGCTAATCAGGTGATGCACAACACGGCACAACCATTAATTTCGAACAATCTCGGATTTTCATGGTTCCAAATTATCTCATTTCACCTGTATTTCCTTTTTGGAAAAACGTAGAACGTTGTGAAAGTGACAGAGAATGCTCTTCAGGTGGTGCACAACACGGCATCTCGGATTTTCATGGTTCCAAATTATCTTATTTTGCCTGTATTTCCTTTCCGGAAAAACGTAGAACGAAAAAAAAGTAGTAGAGAATGCCAATCAGGGTGATGCACAACACGGCACAACCATTAATTTCGAACAATCTCGGATTTTCATGGTTCCAAATTTTCTCATTTCACCTGTATTTCCTCTTCAGAAGGACGTAAGACGAAGTAAAAGTAGTAGAGAATGCTAATCAGGTGATGCACAACACGGCACAACCATTAGTTTCGAACAATCTCGGATTTTCATGGTTCCAAATTATCTCATTTTACCTGTATTTCCTTCTTGGAAAAACGTAAAACAAATTGGAAGTGACAGAGAATGCTCTTCAGGTGATGCACAACACGGCACAACTATTAGTTTCGAACAATCTCGGATTTTCATGGTTCCAAATTATCTCATTTTACCTGTATTTCCTTTCCGGAGAAACGTGAAACGAAGTGAAAGTAGTGGAGAATGCTAATCAGGTGATGCACAACACGGCACAACTATTAGTTTCGAACAATCTCGGATTTTCATGGTTCCGAATTATCTTATTTTGCCTGTATTTCCTTTTCGGAAGAACGTAGAACGAAAAAAAAGTAGTAGAGAATGCTAATCAGGTGATGCACAACACGGCACAACCATTAATTTCGAACAATCTCGGATTTTCATGGTTCCAAATTTTCTCATCTCACCTGTATTTCCTTTTTGGAAGAACGTAAAACGAAGTGAAAGTGACAGAGAATGCTTTTCAGGTGATGCACAACACGGCAAAACCATTAATTTCGAACAATCTCGGATTTTCATGGTTCCAAATTATCTCATTTCACCTGTATTTCCTTCTTGGAAGAACGTAAAACAAATTGGAAGTGACAGAGAATGCTCTTCAGGTGATGCACAACACGGCACAACCATTAGTTTCGAACAAACTCGGATTTTCATGGTTCCAAATTATCTCATTTTACCTGTATTTCCTTCTTGGAAAAACGTCAAACAAATTGGAAGTGACAGAGAATGCTCTTCAGGTGATGCACAACACCGCACAACTATTAGTTTCGAACAATCTCGGATTTTCATGGTTCCAAATTATCTCATTTTACCTGTATTTCCTTTCCGGAGAAACGTGAAACAAAGTCAAAAAAGTGGAGAATGCTAATCAGGTGATGCACAACACGGCACAACCATTAATTTCGGACAATCTCGGATTCTCATGGTTCCAAATTATCTCATTTCACCTGTATTTCCTTCTTGGAAAAACGTAAAACAAATTGGAAGTGACAGAGAATGCTCTTCAGGTGATGCACAACACGGCACAACCATTAGTTTCGAACAAACTCGGATTTTCATGGTTCCAAATTATCTCATTTTACCTGTATTTCCTTCTTGGAAAAACGTAAAACAAATTGGAAGTGACAGAGAATGCTCTTCAGGTGATGCACAACACCGCACAACTATTAGTTTCGAACAATCTCGGATTTTCATGGTTCCAAATTATCTCATTTTACCTGTATTTCCTTTCCGGAAAAACGTGAAACAAAGTCAAAAAAGTGGAGAATGCTAATCAGGTGATGCACAACACGGCACAACCATTAGTTTCGAACAATCTCGGATTTTCATGGTTCCAAATTATCTCATTTTACCTGTATTTCCTTCTTGGAAAAACGTAAAACAAATTGGAAGTGACAGAGAATGCTCTTCAGGTGATGCACAACACCGCACAACTATTAGTTTCGAACAATCTCGGATTTTCATGGTTCTAAATTATCTCATTTTACCTGTATTTCCTTTCCGGAGAAACGTGAAACAAAGTCGAAAGAGTAGAGAATGCTAATCAGGTGATGCACAACACGGCACAACCATTAATTTCGAACAATCTCGGATTTTCATGGTTCCAAATTTTCTCATTTTACCTGTATTTCCTCTTCAGAAGAACGTAAGACGAAGTAAAAGTAGTAGAGAATGCTTATCAGGTGATGCACAACACGGCACAACCATTAGTTTCGAACAATCTCGGATCTTCATGGTTCCAAATTATCTCATTTCACCTGTATTTCCTTTTTGGAAGAACGTAAAACAGAGTGAAAGTGACGGAGGATGCTCTTCAGGTGATGCACAACATGGCACAACCATTAATTTTGAACAATCTCGGATTTTCATGGTTCCAAATTTTCTCATTTTACCTGTATTTCCTCTTCAGAAGAACGTAAGACGAAGTAAAAGTAGTGGAGAATGCTAATCAGGTGATGCACAACACGGCACAACCATTAGTTTCGAACAATCTCGGATTTTCATGGTTACAAATTATCTCATTTTACCTGTATTTCCTTCTTGGAAAAACGTAAAACAAATTAGAAGTGACAGAAAATGCTCCTCAGGTGATGCACAATACGGCACAACTATTAGTTTCGAACAATCTCGGATTTTCATGGTTCCAAATTATCTCATTTTACCTGTATTTCCTCTTCAGAAGAACGTAAGACGAAGTAAAAGTAGTAGAGAATGCTAATCAGGTGATGCACAACACGGCACAACCATTAGTTTCGAACAATCTCGGATCTTCATGGTTCCAAATTATCTCATTTCACCTGTATTTCCTTTTTGGAAGAACGTAAAACGAGGTGAAAGTGACGGAGAATGCTCTTCAGGTGATGCACAACACGGCACAACCATTAATTTCGAACAATCTCGGATTTTCATGGTTCCAAATTTTCTCATTTTACCTGTATTTCCTCTTCAGAAGAACGTAAGACGAAGTAAAAGTAGTAGAGAATGCTAATCAGGTGATGCACAACACGGAACAACCATTAGTTTCGAACAATCTCGGATTTTCATGGTTCCAAATTATCTCATTTTACCTGTATTTCCTTCTTGGAAAAACGTAAAACAAATTGGAAGTGACAGAGAATGCTCTTCAGGTGATACACAACACGGCACAACTATTAGTTTCGAACAATCTCGGATCTTCATGGTTCCAAGTTATCTCATTTCACCTGTATTTCCTTCTTTGAAGAACGTCAAACGAAGTGAAAGTGACGGAGAATGCTCTTCAGGTGATGCACAACACGGCCCAACTATTAGTTTCGAACAATCTCGGATTTTCATGGTTCCAAATTATCTCATTTTACCTGTATTTCCTTCTTGGAAAAACGTAAAACAAATTGGAAGTGACAGAGAATGCTCTTCAGGTGATACACAACACGGCACAACTATTAGTTTCGAACAATCTCGGATTTTCATGGTTCCAAATTATCTCATTTCACCTGTATTTCCTTTTTGGAAGAACGTAAAACGATGTGAAAGTGACAGAGAATGCTAATCAGGTGATGCACAACACGGCACAACCATTAGTTTCGAACAATCTCGGATTTTCATGGTTCCAAATTATCTTATTTTGCCTGTATTTCCTTCCCGGAAAAACGTAGAACGGAGTGAGAGTAGTAGAGAATGCCAATCAGGTGATGCACAACACGGCACAACTATTAGTTTCGAACAATCTCGGATTTTCATGGTTCCAAATTATCTCATTTCACCTGTATTTCCTTTTTGGAAGAACGTAAAACGATGTGAAAGTGACAGAGAATGCTAATCAGGTGATGCACAACACGGCACAACCATTAGTTTCGAACAATCTCGGATTTTCATGGTTCCAAATTATCTTATTTTGCCTGTATTTCCTTCCCGGAAAAACGTAGAACGGAGTGAGAGTAGTAGAGAATGCCAATCAGGTGATGCACAACACGGCACAACCATTAATTTCGAACAATCTCGGATTTTCATGGTTCCAAATTATCTCATTTTACCTGTATTTCCTTTCCGGAGAAACGTGAAACGAAATAAAAGTAGTAGAGAATGCTAATCAGGTGATGCACAACACGGCACAACCATTAATTTCGAACAATCTCGGATTTTCATGGTTCCAAATTATCTCATTTCACCTGTATTTCCTTTTTGGAAGAACGTAAAACGATGTGCAAGTGACAGAGAATGCTCTTCAGGTGATGCACAACACGGCACAACTATTAGTTTCGAACAATCTCGGATTTTCATGGTTCCAAATTATCTCATTTCACCTGTGTTTCCTTTCCGGAGAAACGTGGAACGAAGTGAAAGTAGTAGAGAATGCTAATCAGGTGATGCACAACACGGCACAACCATTAATTTCGAACGATCTCGGATGTTCATGGTTCCAAATTATCTCATTTCACCTGTATTTCCTTTTTGGAAGAACGTAAAACGATGTGAAAGTGACAGAGAATGCTCTTCAGGTGATGCACAACACGGCACAACCATGAATTTCGAACAATCTCGGATTTTCATGGTTCCAAATTTTCTCATTTTACCTGTATTTCCTCTTCAGAAGAACGTAAGACGAAGTAAAAGTAGTAGAGAATGCTAATCAGGTGATGCACAACACGGCACAACCATTAGTTTCGAACAATCTCGGATCTTCATGGTTCCAAATTATCTCATTTCACCTGTATTTCCTCTTTGGAAGAACGTAAAACGATGTGAAAGTGACAGAGAATGCTCTTCAGGTGATGCACAACACGGCACAACTATTAGTTTCGAACAATCTCGGATTTTCATGGTTCCAAATTATCTCATTTTACCTGTATTTCCTTCTTTGAAAAACGTAAAACAAATTGGAAGTGACAGAGAATGCTCTTCAGGTGATGCACAACACGGCACAACCATTAATTTCGAACAATCTCGGATTTTCATGGTTCCAAATTATATCATTTCACCCGTATTCCTTTTTTGGAAGAACGTGAAACGGAGTAAAAGTGACAAAGAATGCTTTTCAGGTGATGCACAACACGGCACAACCATTAATTTCGAACAATCTCGGATCTTCATGGTTCCAAATTATCTTATTTTGCCTGTATTTCCTTTCCGGAAAAACGTGGAACGAAAAAAAAGTAGTAGAGAATGCCAATCAGGGTGATGCACAACACGGCACAACCATTAATTTCGAACAATCTCGGATTTTTATGGTTCCAAATTTTCTCATTTTACCTGTATTTCCTCTTCAGAAGAACGTAAGACGAAGTAAAAGTAGTAGAGAATGCTAATCAGGTGATGCACAACACGGCACAACTATTAGTTTCGAACAATCTCGGATTTTCATGCTTCCGAATTATCTTATTTTGCCTGTATTTCCTTTCCGGAAGAACGTAGAACGAAAAAAAAGTAGTAGAGAATGCCAATCAGGTGATGCACAACACGGCACAACCATTAATTTCGAACAATCTCGAATTTTCATGGTTCCAAATTTTCTCATTTTACCTGTATTTCCTCTTCAGAAGGACGTAAGACGAAGTAAAAGTAGTAGAGAATGCTAATCAGGTGATGCACAACACGGCACAACCATTAGTTTCGAACAATCTCGGATCTTCATGGTTCCAAATTATCTCATTTCACCTGTATTTCCTTTTTGGAAGAACGTGAAACAGAGTGAAAGTGACGGAGGATGCTCTTCAGGTGATGCACAACATGGCACAACCATTAATTTCGAACAATCTCGGATTTTCATGGTTCCAAATTTTCTCATTTTACCTGTATTTCCTCTTCAGAAGAACGTAAGACGAAGTAAAAGTAGTAGAGAATGCTAATCAGGTGATGCACAACACGGCACAACCATTAGTTTCGAACAATTTCGGATTTTCATGGTTCCAAATTATCTCATTTTACCTGTATTTCCTTCTTGGAAAAACGTAAAACAAATTAGAAGTGACAGAGGATGCTCCTCAGGTAATGCACAATACGGCACAACTATTAGTTTCGAACAATCTCGGATTTTCATGGTTCCAAATTATCTCATTTTACCTGTATTTCCTCTTCAGAAGAACGTAAGACGAAGTAAAAGTAGGAGAGAATGCTAATCAGGTGATGCACAACACGGCACAACCATTAGTTTCGAACAATCTCGGATCTTCATGGTTTCAAATTATCTCATTTCACCTGTATTTCCTTTTTGGAAGAACGTGAAACGAGGTGAAAGTGACGGAGAATGCTCTTCAGGTGATGCACAACACGGCACAACCATTAATTTCGAACAATCTCGGATTTTCATGGTTCCAAATTTTCTCATTTTACCTGTATTTCCACTTCAGAAGAACGTAAGACGAAGTAAAAGTAGTAGAGAATGCTAATCAGGTGATGCACAACACGGAACAACCATTAGTTTCGAACAATCTCGGATTTTCATGGTTCCAAATTATCTCATTTTACCTGTATTTCCTTCTTGGAAAAACGTAAAACAAATTGGAAGTGACAGAGAATGCTCTTCAGGTGATACACAACACGGCCCAACTATTAGTTTCGAACAATCTCGGATTTTCATGGTTCCAAATTATCTCATTTTACCTGTATTTCCTTCTTGGAAAAACGTAAAACAAATTGGAAGTGACAGAGAATGCTCTTCAGGTGATACACAACACGGCACAACTATTAGTTTCGAACAATCTCGGATCTTCATGGTTCCAAGTTATCTCATTTCACCTGTATTTCCTTCTTTGAAGAACGTAAAACGAAGTGAAAGTGACGGAGAATGCTCTTCAGGTGATGCACAACACGGCCCAACTATTAGTTTCGAACAATCTCGGATTTTCATGGTTCCAAATTATCTCATTTCACCTGTATTTCCTTTTTGGAAGAACGTAAAACGATGTGAAAGTGACAGAGAATGCTCTTCAGGTGATGCACAACACGGCACAACCATTAATTTCGAACAATCTCGGATGTTCATGGTTCCAAATTATCTCATTTCACCTGTATTTCCTTTTTGGAAGAACGTAAAACGATGTGAAAGTGACAGAGAATGCTCTTCAGGTGATGCACAACACGGCACAACCATTGATTTCGAACAATCTCGGATTTTCATGGTTCCAAATTTTCTCATTTTACCTGTATTTCCTCTTCAGAAGAACGTAAGACGAAGTAAAAGTAGTAGAGAATGCTAATCAGGTGATGCACAACACGGCACAACCATTAGTTTCGAACAATCTCGGATCTTCATGGTTCCAAATTATCTCATTTCACCTGTATTTCCTTTTTGGAAGAACGTAAAACAAAGTGAAAGTGACGGAGAATGCTCTTCAGGTGATGCACAACACGGCACAACCATTAATTTCGAACAATCTCGGATTTTCATGGTTCCAAATTTTCTCATTTTACCTGTATTTCCTCTTCAGAAGAACGTAAGACGAAGTGAAAGTGACGGAGAATGCTCTTCAGGTGATGCACAACACGGCCCAACTATTAGTTTCGAACAATCTCGGATCTTCATGGTTCCAAATTATCTCATTTCACCTGTATTTCCTTTTTGGAAGAACGTAAAACAAAGTGAAAGTGACGGAGAATGCTCTTCAGGTGATGCACAACACATCACAACCATTAATTTCGAACAATCTCGGATTTTCATGGTTCCAAATTTTCTCATTTTACCTGTATTTCCTCTTCAGAAGAACGTCAGACGAAGTAAAAGTAGTAGAGAATGCTAATCAGGTGATGCACAACACGGCACAACCATTAGTTTCGAACAATCTCGGATCTTCATGGTTCCAAATTATCTCATTTCACCTGTATTTCCTTTTTGGAGGAACGTAAAACGATGTGAAAGTGACAGAGAATGCTCTTCAGGTGATGCACAACACGGCACAACCATTAATTTCGAACAATCTCGGATTTTCATGGTTCCAAATTATCTCATTTCACCTGTATTTCCTTTTTGGAAGAACGTAAAACAAAGTGAAAGTGACGGAGAATGCTCTTCAGGTGATGCACAACACGGCACAACCATTAATTTCGAACAATCTCGGATTTTCATGGTTCCAAATTTTCTCATTTTACCTGTATTTCCTCTTCAGAAGAACGTCAGACGAAGTAAAAGTAGTAGAGAATGCTAATCAGGTGATGCACAACACGGCACAACCATTAGTTTCGAACAATCTCGGATCTTCATGGTTCCAAATTATCTCATTTCACCTGTATTTCCTTTTTGGAAGAACGTAAAACGATGTGAAAGTGACAGAGAATGCTCTTCAGGTGATGCACAACACGGCACAACCATTAATTTCGAACAATCTCGGATTTTCATGGTTCCAAATTTTCTCATTTTACCTGTATTTCCTCTTCAGAAGAACGTCAGACGAAGTAAAAGTAGTAGAGAATGCTAATCAGGTGATGCACAACACGGCACAACCATTAGTTTCGAACAATCTCGGATCTTCATGGTTCCAAATTATCTCATTTCACCTGTATTTCCTTTTTGGAAGAACGTAAAACGATGTGAAAGTGACAGAGAATGCTCTTCAGGTGATGCACAACACGGCACAACCATTAATTTCGAACAATCTCGGATTTTCATGGTTCCAAATTATCTCATTTCACCTGTATTTCCTCTTCAGAAGAACGTAAGACGAAGTAAAAGTAGTAGAGAATGCTAATCAGGTGATGCACAACACGGCACAACCATTAGTTTCGAACAATCTCGGATCTTCATGGTTCCAAATTATCTCATTTCACCTGTATTTCCTTTTTGGAAGAACGTAAAACAAAGTGAAAGTGACGGAGAATGCTCTTCAGGTGATGCACAACACGGCACAACCATTAATTTCGAACAATCTCGGATTTTCATGGTTCCAAATTTTCTCATTTTACCTGTATTTCCTCTTCAGAAGAACGTCAGACGAAGTAAAAGTAGTAGAGAATGCTAAACAGGTGATGCACAACACGGCACAACCATTAGTTTCGAACAATCTCGGATCTTCATGGTTCCAAATTATCTCATTTCACCTGTATTTCCTTTTTGGAAGAACGTAAAACGATGTGAAAGTGACAGAGAATGCTCTTCAGGTGATGCACAACACGGCACAACCATTAATTTCGAACAATGTCGGATTTTCATGGTTCCAAATTTTCTCATTTTACCTGTATTTCCTCTTCAGAAGAACGTAAGACGAAGTGAAAGTGACGGAGAATGCTCTTCAGGTGATGCACAACACGGCCCAACTATTAGTTTCGAACAATCTCGGATTTTCATGGTTCCAAATTATCTCATTTTACCTGTATTTCCTTCTTGGAAAAACGTAAAACAAATTGGAAGTGACAGAGAATGCTCTTCAGGTGATGCACAACACGGCACAACTATTAGTTTCGAACAATCTCGGATTTTCATGGTTCCAAATTATCTCATTTTACCTGTATTTCCTTTCCGGAGAAACGTGAAACGAAGTGAAAGTAGTGGAGAATGCTAATCAGGTGATGCACAACACGGCACAACTATTAGTTTCGAACAATCTCGGATTTTCATGGTTCCGAATTATCTTATTTTGCCTGTATTTCCTTTTCGGAAGAACGTAGAACGAAAAAAAAGTAGTAGAGAATGCTAATCAGGTGATGCACAACACGGCACAACCATTAATTTCGAACAATCTCGGATTTTCATGGTTCCAAATTTTCTCATCTCACCTGTATTTCCTTTTTGGAAGAATGTAAAACGATGTGAAAGTGACAGAGAATGCTTTTCAGGTGATGCACAACACGGCACAACCATTAATTTCGAACAATCTCGGATTTTCATGGTTCCAAATTTTCTCATTTCACCTGTATTTCCTTTTTGGAAGAATGTAAAACGATGTGAAAGTGACAGAGAATGCTTTTCAGGTGATGCACAACACGGCACAACCATTAATTTCGAACAATCTCGGATTTTCATGGTTCCAAATTTTCTCATTTTACCTGTATTTCCTCTTCAGAAGAACGTAAGACGAAGTGAAAGTGACGGAGAATGCTCTTCAGGTGATGCACAACACGGCCCAACTATTAGTTTCGAACAATCTCGGATTTTCATGGTTCCAAATTATCTCATTTCACCTGTATTTCCTTCTTGGAAGAACGTAAAACAAATTGGAAGTGACAGAGAATGCTCTTCAGGTGATGCACAACACGGCACAACCATTAGTTTCGAACAAACTCGGATTTTCATGGTTCCGAATTATCTCATTTTACCTGTATTTCCTTCTTGGAAAAACGTAAAACAAATTGGAAGTGACAGAGAATGCTCTTCAGGTGATGCACAACACCGCACAACTATTAGTTTCGAACAATCTCGGATTTTCATGGTTCCAAATTATCTCATTTTACCTGTATTTCCTTTCCGGAGAAACGTAAAACAAAGTCAAAAAAGTGGAGAATGCTAATCAGGTGATGCACAACACGGCACAACCATTAATTTCGGACAATCTCGGATTCTCATGGTTCCAAATTATCTCATTTCACCTGTATTTCCTTCTTGGAAAAACGTAAAACAAATTGGAAGTGACAGAGAATGCTCTTCAGGTGATGCACAACACGGCACAACCATTAGTTTCGAACAAACTCGGATTTTCATGGTTCCAAATTATCTCATTTTACCTGTATTTCCTTCTTGGAAAAACGTAAAACAAATTGGAAGTGACAGAGAATGCTCTTCAGGTGATGCACAACACCGCACAACTATTAGTTTCGAACAATCTCGGATTCTCATGGTTCCAAATTATCTCATTTTACCTGTATTTCCTTTCCGGAGAAACGTGAAACAAAGTCAAAAAAGTGGAGAATGCTAATCAGGTGATGCACAACACGGCACAACCATTAATTTCGGACAATCTCGGATTCTCATGGTTCCAAATTATCTCATTTCACCTGTATTTCCTTCTTGGAAAAACGTAAAACAAATTGGAAGTGACAGAGAATGCTCTTCAGGTGATGCACAACACGGCACAACTATTAGTTTCGAACAATCTCGGATTTTCATGGTTCCAAATTATCTCATTTTACCTGTATTTCCTTTCCGGAGAAACGTGAAACGAAGTGAAAGTAGTGGAGAATGCTAATCAGGTGATGCACAACACGGCACAACTATTAGTTTCGAACAATCTCGGATTTTCATGGTTCCGAATTATCTCATTTTGCCTGTATTTCCTTTCCGGAAGAACGTAGAACGAAAAAAAAGTAGTAGAAAATGCTAATCAGGTGATGCACAACACGGCACAACCATTAATTTCGAACAATCTCGGATTTTCATGGTTCCAAATTTTCTCATCTCACCTGTATTTCCTTTTTGGAAGAACGTAAAACGAAGTGAAAGTGACAGAGAATGCTTTTCAAGTGATGCACAACACGGCAAAACCATTAATTTCGAACAATCTCGGATTTTCATGGTTCCAAATTATCTCATTTCACCTGTATTTCCTTCTTGGAAGAACGTAAAACAAATTGGAAGTGACAGAGAATGCTCTTCAGGTGATGCACAACACGGCACAACCATTAGTTTCGAACAAACTCGGATTTTCATGGTTCCATATTATCTCATTTTACCTGTATTTCCTTCTTGGGAAAACGTAAAACAAATTGGAAGTGACAGAGAATGCTCTTCAGGTGATGCACAACACTGCACAACTATTAGTTTCGAACAATCTCGGATTTTCATGGTTCTAAATTATCTCATTTTACCTGTATTTCCTTTCCGGAGAAACGTGAAACAAAGTCAAAAAAGTAGAGAATGCTAATCAGGTGATGCACAACACGGCACAACTATTAATTTCGGACAATCTCGGATTCTCATGGTTCCAAATTATCTCATTTCACCTGTATTTCCTTCTTGGAAGAACGTAAAACAAATTGGGAGTGACAGAGAATGCTCTTCAGGTGATGCACAACACGGCACAACTATTAGTTTCGAACAATCTCGGATTTTCATGGTTCCAAATTATCTCATTTTACCTGTGTTTCCTTTCCGGAGAAACGTGAAACGAAGTCAAAGTAGTAGAGAATGCTAATCAGGTGATGCACAACACGGCACAACCATTAATTTCGAACAATCTCGGATTTTCATGGTTCCAAATTTTCTCATTTCACCTGTATTTCCTTTTTGGAAGAATGTAAAACGATGTGAAAGTGACAGAGAATGCTTTTCAGGTGATGCACAACACGGCACAACCATTAATTTCGAACAATCTCGGATTTTCATGGTTCCAAATTTTCTCATTTTACTTGTATTTCCTCTTCAGAAGAACGTTAGACGAAGTAAAAGTAGTAGAGAATGCTAATCAGGTGATGCACAACACGGCACAACTATTAGTTTCGAACAATCTCGGATTTTCATGGTTCCAAATTTTCTCATTTTACCTGTATTTCCTCTTCAGAAGAACGTCAGACGAAGTAAAAGTAGTAGAGAATGCTAAACAGGTGATGCACAACACGGCACAACCATTAGTTTCGAACAATCTCGGATCTTCATGGTTCCAAATTATCTCATTTCACCTGTATTTCCTTTTTGGAAGAACGTAAAACGATGTGAAAGTGACAGAGAATGCTCTTCAGGTGATGCACAACACGGCACAACCATTAATTTCGAACAATCTCGGATTTTCATGGTTCCAAATTTTCTCATTTTACCTGTATTTCCTCTTCAGAAGAACGTAAGACGAAGTGAAAGTGACGGAGAATGCTCTTCAGGTGATGCACAACACGGCCCAACTATTAGTTTCGAACAATCTCGGATTTTCATGGTTCCAAATTATCTCATTTTACCTGTATTTCCTTCTTGGAAAAACGTAAAACAAATTGGAAGTGACAGAGAATGCTCTTCAGGTGATGCACAACACGGCACAACTATTAGTTTCGAACAATCTCGGATTTTCATGGTTCCAAATTATCTCATTTTACCTGTATTTCCTTTCCGGAGAAACGTGAAACGAAGTGAAAGTAGTGGAGAATGCTAATCAGGTGATGCACAACACGGCACAACTATTAGTTTCGAACAATCTCGGATTTTCATGGTTCCGAATTATCTTATTTTGCCTGTATTTCCTTTTCGGAAGAACGTAGAACGAAAAAAAAGTAGTAGAGAATGCTAATCAGGTGATGCACAACACGGCACAACCATTAATTTCGAACAATCTCGGATTTTCATGGTTCCAAATTTTCTCATCTCACCTGTATTTCCTTTTTGGAAGAATGTAAAACGATGTGAAAGTGACAGAGAATGCTTTTCAGGTGATGCACAACACGGCACAACTATTAGTTTCGAACAATCTCGGATTTTCATGGTTCCGAATTATCTCATTTTGCCTGTATTTCCTTTCCGGAAGAACGTAGAACGAAAAAAAAGTAGTAGAAAATGCTAATCAGGTGATGCACAACACGGCACAACCATTAATTTCGAACAATCTCGGATTTTCATGGTTCCAAATTTTCTCATCTCACCTGTATTTCCTTTTTGGAAGAACGTAAAACGAAGTGAAAGTGACAGAGAATGCTTTTCAGGTGATGCACAACACGGCAAAACCATTAATTTCGAACAATCTCGGATTTTCATGGTTCCAAATTATCTCATTTCACCTGTATTTCCTTCTTGGAAGAACGTAAAACAAATTGGAAGTGACAGAGAATGCTCTTCAGGTGATGCACAACACGGCACAACCATTAGTTTCGAACAAACTCGGATTTTCATGGTTCCATATTATCTCATTTTACCTGTATTTCCTTCTTGGGAAAACGTAAAACAAATTGGAAGTGACAGAGAATGCTCTTCAGGTGATGCACAACACTGCACAACTATTAGTTTCGAACAATCTCGGATTTTCATGGTTCTAAATTATCTCATTTTACCTGTATTTCCTTTCCGGAGAAACGTGAAACAAAGTCAAAAAAGTAGAGAATGCTAATCAGGTGATGCACAACACGGCACAACTATTAATTTCGGACAATCTCGGATTCTCATGGTTCCAAATTATCTCATTTCACCTGTATTTCCTTCTTGGAAGAACGTAAAACAAATTGGGAGTGACAGAGAATGCTCTTCAGGTGATGCACAACACGGCACAACTATTAGTTTCGAACAATCTCGGATTTTCATGGTTCCAAATTATCTCATTTTACCTGTGTTTCCTTTCCGGAGAAACGTGAAACGAAGTCAAAGTAGTAGAGAATGCTAATCAGGTGATGCACAACACGGCACAACCATTAATTTCGAACAATCTCGGATTTTCATGGTTCCAAATTTTCTCATTTCACCTGTATTTCCTTTTTGGAAGAATGTAAAACGATGTGAAAGTGACAGAGAATGCTTTTCAGGTGATGCACAACACGGCACAACCATTAATTTCGAACAATCTCGGATTTTCATGGTTCCAAATTTTCTCATTTTACTTGTATTTCCTCTTCAGAAGAACGTTAGACGAAGTAAAAGTAGTAGAGAATGCTAATCAGGTGATGCACAACACGGCACAACTATTAGTTTCGAACAATCTCGGATTTTCATGGTTCCAAATTTTCTCATTTTACCTGTATTTCCTCTTCAGAAGAACGTCAGACGAAGTAAAAGTAGTAGAGAATGCTAAACAGGTGATGCACAACACGGCACAACCATTAGTTTCGAACAATCTCGGATCTTCATGGTTCCAAATTATCTCATTTCACCTGTATTTCCTTTTTGGAAGAACGTAAAACGATGTGAAAGTGACAGAGAATGCTCTTCAGGTGATGCACAACACGGCACAACCATTAATTTCGAACAATCTCGGATTTTCATGGTTCCAAATTTTCTCATTTTACCTGTATTTCCTCTTCAGAAGAACGTAAGACGAAGTGAAAGTGACGGAGAATGCTCTTCAGGTGATGCACAACACGGCCCAACTATTAGTTTCGAACAATCTCGGATTTTCATGGTTCCAAATTATCTCATTTTACCTGTATTTCCTTCTTGGAAAAACGTAAAACAAATTGGAAGTGACAGAGAATGCTCTTCAGGTGATGCACAACACGGCACAACTATTAGTTTCGAACAATCTCGGATTTTCATGGTTCCAAATTATCTCATTTTACCTGTATTTCCTTTCCGGAGAAACGTGAAACGAAGTGAAAGTAGTGGAGAATGCTAATCAGGTGATGCACAACACGGCACAACTATTAGTTTCGAACAATCTCGGATTTTCATGGTTCCGAATTATCTTATTTTGCCTGTATTTCCTTTTCGGAAGAACGTAGAACAAAAAAAAAGTAGTAGAGAATGCTAATCAGGTGATGCACAACACGGCACAACCATTAATTTCGAACAATCTCGGATTTTCATGGTTCCAAATTTTCTCATCTCACCTGTATTTCCTTTTTGGAAGAATGTAAAACGATGTGAAAGTGACAGAGAATGCTTTTCAGGTGATGCACAACACGGCACAACCATTAATTTCGAACAATCTCGGATTTTCATGGTTCCAAATTTTCTCATTTCACCTGTATTTCCTTTTTGGAAGAATGTAAAACGATGTGAAAGTGACAGAGAATGCTTTTCAGGTGATGCACAACACGGCACAACCATTAATTTCGAACAATCTCGGATTTTCATGGTTCCAAATTTTCTCATTTTACCTGTATTTCCTCTTCAGAAGAACGTAAGACGAAGTGAAAGTGACGGAGAATGCTCTTCAGGTGATGCACAACACGGCCCAACTATTAGTTTCGAACAATCTCGGATTTTCATGGTTCCAAATTATCTCATTTCACCTGTATTTCCTTCTTGGAAGAACGTAAAACAAATTGGAAGTGACAGAGAATGCTCTTCAGGTGATGCACAACACGGCACAACCATTAGTTTCGAACAAACTCGGATTTTCATGGTTCCAAATTATCTCATTTTACCTGTATTTCCTTCTTGGAAAAACGTAAAACAAATTGGAAGTGACAGAGAATGCTCTTCAGGTGATGCACAACACCGCACAACTATTAGTTTCGAACAATCTCGGATTTTCATGGTTCCAAATTATCTCATTTTACCTGTATTTCCTTTCCGGAGAAACGTAAAACAAAGTCAAAAAAGTGAAGAATGCTAATCAGGTGATGCACAACACGGCACAACCATTAATTTCGGACAATCTCGGATTCTCATGGTTCCAAATTATCTCATTTCACCTGTATTTCCTTCTTGGAAAAACGTAAAACAAATTGGAAGTGACAGAGAATGCTCTTCAGGTGATGCACAACACGGCACAACCATTAGTTTCGAACAAACTCGGATTTTCATGGTTCCAAATTATCTCATTTTACCTGTATTTCCTTCTTGGAAAAACGTAAAACAAATTGGAAGTGACAGAGAATGCTCTTCAGGTGATGCACAACACCGCACAACTATTAGTTTCGAACAATCTCGGATTTTCATGGTTCCAAATTATCTCATTTTACCTGTATTTCCTTTCCGGAGAAACGTGAAACAAAGTCAAAAAAGTGGAGAATGCTAATCAGGTGATGCACAACACGGCACAACCATTAATTTCGGACAATCTCGGATTCTCATGGTTCCAAATTATCTCATTTCACCTGTATTTCCTTCTTGGAAAAACGTAAAACAAATTGGAAGTGACAGAGAATGCTCTTCAGGTGATGCACAACACGGCACAACTATTAGTTTCGAACAATCTCGGATTTTCATGGTTCCAAATTATCTCATTTTACCTGTATTTCCTTTCCGGAGAAACGTGAAACGAAGTGAAAGTAGTGGAGAATGCTAATCAGGTGATGCACAACACGGCACAACTATTAGTTTCGAACAATCTCGGATTTTCATGGTTCCGAATTATCTCATTTTGCCTGTATTTCCTTTCCGGAAGAACGTAGAACGAAAAAAAAGTAGTAGAAAATGCTAATCAGGTGATGCACAACACGGCACAACCATTAATTTCGAACAATCTCGGATTTTCATGGTTCCAAATTTTCTCATCTCACCTGTATTTCCTTTTTGGAAGAACGTAAAACGAAGTGAAAGTGACAGAGAATGCTTTTCAGGTGATGCACAACACGGCAAAACCATTAATTTCGAACAATCTCGGATTTTCATGGTTCCAAATTATCTCATTTCACCTGTATTTCCTTCTTGGAAGAACGTAAAACAAATTGGAAGTGACAGAGAATGCTCTTCAGGTGATGCACAACACGGCACAACCATTAGTTTCGAACAAACTCGGATTTTCATGGTTCCATATTATCTCATTTTACCTGTATTTCCTTCTTGGGAAAACGTAAAACAAATTGGAAGTGACAGAGAATGCTCTTCAGGTGATGCACAACACTGCACAACTATTAGTTTCGAACAATCTCGGATTTTCATGGTTCTAAATTATCTCATTTTACCTGTATTTCCTTTCCGGAGAAACGTGAAACAAAGTCAAAAAAGTAGAGAATGCTAATCAGGTGATGCACAACACGGCACAACTATTAATTTCGGACAATCTCGGATTCTCATGGTTCCAAATTATCTCATTTCACCTGTATTTCCTTCTTGGAAGAACGTAAAACAAATTGGGAGTGACAGAGAATGCTCTTCAGGTGATGCACAACACGGCACAACTATTAGTTTCGAACAATCTCGGATTTTCATGGTTCCAAATTATCTCATTTTACCTGTGTTTCCTTTCCGGAGAAACGTGAAACGAAGTCAAAGTAGTAGAGAATGCTAATCAGGTGATGCACAACACGGCACAACCATTAATTTCGAACAATCTCGGATTTTCATGGTTCCAAATTTTCTCATTTCACCTGTATTTCCTTTTTGGAAGAATGTAAAACGATGTGAAAGTGACAGAGAATGCTTTTCAGGTGATGCACAACACGGCACAACCATTAATTTCGAACAATCTCGGATTTTCATGGTTCCAAATTTTCTCATTTTACTTGTATTTCCTCTTCAGAAGAACGTTAGACGAAGTAAAAGTAGTAGAGAATGCTAATCAGGTGATGCACAACACGGCACAACTATTAGTTTCGAACAATCTCGGATTTTCATGGTTCCAAATCATCTCATTTTACCCGTATTTCCTTTCCGGAAAACGTGAAACGAAGTCAAAGTAGTAGAGAATGCTAATCAGGTGATGCACAACACGGCACAACCATTAATTTCGAACAATCTCGGATTTTCATGGTTCCAAATTATCTCATTTCACCTGTATTTCCTTTTTGGAAGAACGTAAAACGATGTGAAAGTGACAGAGAATGCTTTTCAGGTGATGCACAACACGGCAACACCATTAATTTCGAACAATCTCGGATTTTCATGGTTCCAAATTATCTCATTTCACCTGTATTTCCTCTTTGGAAGAACGTAAAACGATGTGAAAGTGACAGAGAATGCTCTTTAGGTGATGCACAACACGGCACAACTATTAGTTTCGAACAATCTCGGATTTTCATGGTTCAAAATTATCTCATTTTACCTGTATTTCCTTTTTGGAAGAATGTAAAACGATGTGAAAGTGACAGAGAATGCTTTTCAGGTGATGCACAACACGGCAAAACCATTAATTTCGAACAATCTCGGATTTTCATGGTTTCAAATTATCTCATTTTACCTGTATTTCCTTTCCGGAGAAACGTGAAACGAAGTAAAAGTAGTAGAGAATGCTAATCAGGTGATGCACAACACGGCACAACCATTAATTTCGAACAATCTCGGATTTTCATGGTTCCAAATTATCTCATTTCACCTGTATTTCCTTTTTGGAAGAACGTAAAACGATGTGAAAGTGACGGAGAATGCTCTTCAGGTGATGCACAACACGGCACAACCATTAGTTTCGAACAATCTCGGATTTTCATGGTTCCAAATTATCTCATTTCACCTGTATTTCCTTTTTGGAAGAACGTAAAACGAAGTGAAAGTGACGGAGAATGCTCTTCAGGTGATGCACAACACGGCACAACCATTAATTTCGAACAATCTCGGATTTTCATGGTTCCAAATTTTCTCATTTTACCTGTATTTCCTCTTCAGAAGAACGTAAGACGAAGTAAAAGTAGTAGAGAATGCTAATCAGGTGATGCACAACACGGCACAACTATTAGTTTCGAACAATCTCGGATTTTCATGGTTCCAAATTATCTCATTTTACCCGTATTTCCTTTCCGGAAAACGTGAAACGAAGTCAAAGTAGTAGAGAATGCTAATCAGGTGATGCACAACACGGCACAACCATTAATTTCGAACAATCTCGGATTTTCATGGTTCCAAATTATCTCATTTCACCTGTATTTCCTTTTTGGAAGAACGTAAAACGATGTGAAAGTGACAAAGAATGCTTTTCAGGTGATGCACAACACGGCAACACCATTAATTTCGAACAATCTCGGATTTTCATGGTTCCAAATTATCTCATTTCACCTGTATTTCCTCTTTGGAAGAACGTAAAACGATGTGAAAGTGACAGAGAATGCTCTTTAGGTGATGCACAACACGGCACAACTATTAGTTTCGAACAATCTCGGATTTTCATGGTTCCAAATTATCTCATTTTACCTGTATTTCCTTCTTTGAAAAACGTAAAACGAATTGGAAGTGACAGAGAATGCTCTTCAGGTGATGCACAACACGGCACAACCATCAATTTCGAACAATCTCGGATTTTCATGGTTCCAAATTATCTCATTTTACCTGTATTTCCTTTCCGGAAAACGTGAAACGAAGTCAAAGTAGTAGAGAATGCTAATCAGGTGATGCACAACACGGCACAACCATTAATTTCGAACAATCTCGGATTTTCATGGTTCCAAATTATCTCATTTCACCTGTATTTCCTTTTTGGAAGAACGTAAAACGATGTGAAAGTGACAGAGAATGCTTTTCAGGTGATGCACAACACGGCAACACCATTAATTTCGAACAATCTCGGATTTTCATGGTTCCAAATTATCTCATTTCACCTGTATTTCCTCTTTGGAAGAACGTAAAACGATGTGAAAGTGACAGAGAATGCTCTTTAGGTGATGCACAACACGGCACAACTATTAGTTTCGAACAATCTCGGATTTTCATGGTTCCAAATTATCTCATTTTACCTGTATTTCCTTTTTGGAAGAATGTAAAACGATGTGAAAGTGACAGAGAATGCTTTTCAGGTGATGCACAACACGGCAAAACCATTAATTTCGAACAATCTCGGATTTTCATGGTTTCAAATTATCTCATTTTACCTGTATTTCCTTTCCGGAGAAACGTGAAACGAAGTAAAAGTAGTAGAGAATGCTAATCAGGTGATGCACAACACGGCACAACCATTAATTTCGAACAATCTCGGATTTTCATGGTTCCAAATTATCTCATTTCACCTGTATTTCCTTTTTGGAAGAACGTAAAACGATGTGAAAGTGACGGAGAATGCTCTTCAGGTGATGCACAACACGGCACAACCATTAGTTTCGAACAATCTCGGATTTTCATGGTTCCAAATTATCTCATTTCACCTGTATTTCCTTTTTGGAAGAACGTAAAACGAAGTGAAAGTGACGGAGAATGCTCTTCAGGTGATGCACAACACGGCACAACCATTAATTTCGAACAATCTCGGATTTTCATGGTTCCAAATTTTCTCATTTTACCTGTATTTCCTCTTCAGAAGAACGTAAGACGAAGTAAAAGTAGTAGAGAATGCTAATCAGGTGATGCACAACACGGCACAACTATTAGTTTCGAACAATCTCGGATTTTCATGGTTCCAAATTATCTCATTTTACCCGTATTTCCTTTCCGGAAAACGTGAAACGAAGTCAAAGTAGTAGAGAATGCTAATCAGGTGATGCACAACACGGCACAACCATTAATTTCGAACAATCTCGGATTTTCATGGTTCCAAATTATCTCATTTCACCTGTATTTCCTTTTTGGAAGAACGTAAAACGATGTGAAAGTGACAAAGAATGCTTTTCAGGTGATGCACAACACGGCAACACCATTAATTTCGAACAATCTCGGATTTTCATGGTTCCAAATTATCTCATTTCACCTGTATTTCCTCTTTGGAAGAACGTAAAACGATGTGAAAGTGACAGAGAATGCTCTTTAGGTGATGCACAACACGGCACAACTATTAGTTTCGAACAATCTCGGATTTTCATGGTTCCAAATTATCTCATTTTACCTGTATTTCCTTCTTTGAAAAACGTAAAACGAATTGGAAGTGACAGAGAATGCTCTTCAGGTGATGCACAACACGGCACAACCATCAATTTCGAACAATCTCGGATTTTCATGGTTCCAAATTATCTCATTTTACCTGTATTTCCTTTCCGGAAAACGTGAAACGAAGTCAAAGTAGTAGAGAATGCTAATCAGGTGATGCACAACACGGCACAACCATTAATTTCGAACAATCTCGGATTTTCATGGTTCCAAATTATCTCATTTCACCTGTATTTCCTTTTTGGAAGAACGTAAAACGATGTGAAAGTGACAGAGAATGCTTTTCAGGTGATGCACAACACGGCAACACCATTAATTTCGAACAATCTCGGATTTTCATGGTTCCAAATTATCTCATTTCACCTGTATTTCCTCTTTGGAAGAACGTAAAACGATGTGAAAGTGACAGAGAATGCTCTTTAGGTGATGCACAACACGGCACAACTATTAGTTTCGAACAATCTCGGATTTTCATGGTTCCAAATTATCTCATTTTACCTGTATTTCCTTTTTGGAAGAATGTAAAACGATGTGAAAGTGACAGAGAATGCTTTTCAGGTGATGCACAACACGGCAAAACCATTAATTTCGAACAATCTCGGATTTTCATGGTTTCAAATTATCTCATTTTACCTGTATTTCCTTTCCGGAGAAACGTGAAACGAAGTAAAAGTAGTAGAGAATGCTAATCAGGTGATGCACAACACGGCACAACCATTAATTTCGAACAATCTCGGATTTTCATGGTTCCAAATTATCTCATTTCACCTGTATTTCCTTTTTGGAAGAACGTAAAACGATGTGAAAGTGACGGAGAATGCTCTTCAGGTGATGCACAACACGGCACAACCATTAGTTTCGAACAATCTCGGATTTTCATGGTTCCAAATTATCTCATTTCACCTGTATTTCCTTTTTGGAAGAACGTAAAACGAAGTGAAAGTGACGGAGAATGCTCTTCAGGTGATGCACAACACGGCACAACCATTAATTTCGAACAATCTCGGATTTTCATGGTTCCAAATTTTCTCATTTTACCTGTATTTCCTCTTCAGAAGAACGTAAGACGAAGTAAAAGTAGTAGAGAATGCTAATCAGGTGATGCACAACACGGCACAACTATTAGTTTCGAACAATCTCGGATTTTCATGGTTCCAAATTATCTCATTTTACCCGTATTTCCTTTCCGGAAAACGTGAAACGAAGTCAAAGTAGTAGAGAATGCTAATCAGGTGATGCACAACACGGCACAACCATTAATTTCGAACAATCTCGGATTTTCATGGTTCCAAATTATCTCATTTCACCTGTATTTCCTTTTTGGAAGAACGTAAAACGATGTGAAAGTGACAAAGAATGCTTTTCAGGTGATGCACAACACGGCAACACCATTAATTTCGAACAATCTCGGATTTTCATGGTTCCAAATTATCTCATTTCACCTGTATTTCCTCTTTGGAAGAACGTAAAACGATGTGAAAGTGACAGAGAATGCTCTTTAGGTGATGCACAACACGGCACAACTATTAGTTTCGAACAATCTCGGATTTTCATGGTTCCAAATTATCTCATTTTACCTGTATTTCCTTCTTTGAAAAACGTAAAACGAATTGGAAGTGACAGAGAATGCTCTTCAGGTGATGCACAACACGGCACAACCATTAATTTCGAACAATCTCGGATTTTCATGGTTCCAAATTATCTTATTTTGCCTGTATTTCCTTTCCGGAAAAACGTGGAACGAAAAAAAAGTAGTAGAGAATGCCAATCAGGGTGATGCACAACACGGCACAACCATTAATTTCGAACAATCTCGGATTTTCATGGTTCCAAATTTTCTCATTTTACCTGTATTTCCTCTTCAGAAGAACGTAAGACGAAGTAAAAGTAGTAGAGAATGCTAATCAGGTGATGCACAACACGGCACAACTATTAGTTTCGAACAATCTCGGATTTTCATGCTTCCGAATTATCTTATTTTGCCTGTATTTCCTTTCCGGAAGAACGTAGAACGAAAAAAAAGTAGTAGAGAATGCCAATCAGGTGATGCACAACACGGCACAACCATTAATTTCGAACAATCTCGGATTTTCATGGTTCCAAATTTTCTCATTTTACCTGTATTTCCTCTTCAGAAGGACGTAAGACGAAGTAAAAGTAGTAGAGAATGCTAATCAGGTGATGCACAACACGGCACAACCATTAGTTTCGAACAATCTCGGATTTTCATGGTTCCAAATTATCTCATTTTACCTGTATTTCCTTCTTGGAAAAACGTAAAACAAATTGGAAGTGACAGAGAATGCTCTTCAGGTGATGCACAACACGGCAAAACCATTAATTTCGAACAATCTCGGATTTTCATGGTTCCAAATTATCTCATTTCACCTGTATTTCCTTCTTGGAAGAACGTAAAACAAATTGGAAGTGACAGAGAATGCTCTTCAGGTGATGCACAACACGGCACAACCATTAGTTTCGAACAAACTCGGATTTTCATGGTTCCATATTATCTCATTTTACCTGTATTTCCTTCTTGGGAAAACGTAAAACAAATTGGAAGTGACAGAGAATGCTCTTCAGGTGATGCACAACACTGCACAACTATTAGTTTCGAACAATCTCGGATTTTCATGGTTCTAAATTATCTCATTTTACCTGTATTTCCTTTCCGGAGAAACGTGAAACAAAGTCAAAAAAGTAGAGAATGCTAATCAGGTGATGCACAACACGGCACAACTATTAATTTCGGACAATCTCGGATTCTCATGGTTCCAAATTATCTCATTTCACCTGTATTTCCTTCTTGGAAGAACGTAAAACAAATTGGGAGTGACAGAGAATGCTCTTCAGGTGATGCACAACACGGCACAACTATTAGTTTCGAACAATCTCGGATTTTCATGGTTCCAAATTATCTCATTTTACCTGTGTTTCCTTTCCGGAGAAACGTGAAACGAAGTCAAAGTAGTAGAGAATGCTAATCAGGTGATGCACAACACGGCACAACCATTAATTTCGAACAATCTCGGATTTTCATGGTTCCAAATTTTCTCATTTCACCTGTATTTCCTTTTTGGAAGAATGTAAAACGATGTGAAAGTGACAGAGAATGCTTTTCAGGTGATGCACAACACGGCACAACCATTAATTTCGAACAATCTCGGATTTTCATGGTTCCAAATTTTCTCATTTTACTTGTATTTCCTCTTCAGAAGAACGTTAGACGAAGTAAAAGTAGTAGAGAATGCTAATCAGGTGATGCACAACACGGCACAACTATTAGTTTCGAACAATCTCGGATTTTCAAGGTTCCAAATCATCTCATTTTACCCGTATTTCCTTTCCGGAAAACGTGAAACGAAGTCAAAGTAGTAGAGAATACTAATCAGGTGATGCACAACACGGCACAACCATTAATTTCGAACAATCTCGGATTTTCATGGTTCCAAATTATCTCATTTCACCTGTATTTCCTTTTTGGAAGAACGTAAAACGATGTGAAAGTGACAGAGAATGCTTTTCAGGTGATGCACAACACGGCAACACCATTAATTTCGAACAATCTCGGATTTTCATGGTTCCAAATTATCTCATTTCACCTGTATTTCCTCTTTGGAAGAACGTAAAACGATGTGAAAGTGACAGAGAATGCTCTTTAGGTGATGCACAACACGGCACAACTATTAGTTTCGAACAATCTCGGATTTTCATGGTTCCAAATTATCTCATTTTACCTGTATTTCCTTTTTGGAAGAATGTAAAACGATGTGAAAGTGACAGAGAATGCTTTTCAGGTGATGCACAACACGGCAAAACCATTAATTTCGAACAATCTCGGATTTTCATGGTTTCAAATTATCTCATTTTACCTGTATTTCCTTTCCGGAGAAACGTGAAACGAAGTAAAAGTAGTAGAGAATGCTAATCAGGTGATGCACAACACGGCACAACCATTAATTTCGAACAATCTCGGATTTTCATGGTTCCAAATTATCTCATTTCACCTGTATTTCCTTTTTGGAAGAACGTAAAACGATGTGAAAGTGACGGAGAATGCTCTTCAGGTGATGCACAACACGGCACAACCATTAGTTTCGAACAATCTCGGATTTTCATGGTTCCAAATTATCTCATTTCACCTGTATTTCCTTTTTGGAAGAACGTAAAACGAAGTGAAAGTGACGGAGAATGCTCTTCAGGTGATGCACAACACGGCACAACCATTAATTTCGAACAATCTCGGATTTTCATGGTTCCAAATTTTCTCATTTTACCTGTATTTCCTCTTCAGAAGAACGTAAGACGAAGTAAAAGTAGTAGAGAATGCTAATCAGGTGATGCACAACACGGCACAACTATTAGTTTCGAACAATCTCGGATTTTCATGGTTCCAAATTATCTCATTTTACCCGTATTTCCTTTCCGGAAAACGTGAAACGAAGTCAAAGTAGTAGAGAATGCTAATCAGGTGATGCACAACACGGCACAACCATTAATTTCGAACAATCTCGGATTTTCATGGTTCCAAATTATCTCATTTCACCTGTATTTCCTTTTTGGAAGAACGTAAAACGATGTGAAAGTGACAAAGAATGCTTTTCAGGTGATGCACAACACGGCAACACCATTAATTTCGAACAATCTCGGATTTTCATGGTTCCAAATTATCTCATTTCACCTGTATTTCCTCTTTGGAAGAACGTAAAACGATGTGAAAGTGACAGAGAATGCTCTTTAGGTGATGCACAACACGGCACAACTATTAGTTTCGAACAATCTCGGATTTTCATGGTTCCAAATTATCTCATTTTACCTGCATTTCCTTCTTTGAAAAACGTAAAACGAATTGGAAGTGACAGAGAATGCTCTTCAGGTGATGCACAACACGGCACAACCATTAATTTCGAACAATCTCGGATTTTCATGGTTCCAAATTATCTTATTTTGCCTGTATTTCCTTTCCGGAAAAACGTGGAACGAAAAAAAAGTAGTAGAGAATGCCAATCAGGGTGATGCACAACACGGCACAACCATTAATTTCGAACAATCTCGGATTTTCATGGTTCCAAATTTTCTCATTTTACCTGTATTTCCTCTTCAGAAGGACGTAAGACGAAGTAAAAGTAGTAGAGAATGCTAATCAGGTGATGCACAACACGGCACAACCATTAGTTTCGAACAATCTCGGATTTTCATGGTTCCAAATTATCTCATTTTACCTGTATTTCCTTCTTGGAAAAACGTAAAACAAATTGGAAGTGACAGAGAATGCTCTTCAGGTGATGCACAACACCGCACAACTATTAGTTTCGAACAATCTCGGATTTTCATGGTTCTAAATTATCTCATTTTACCTGTATTTCCTTTCCGGAGAAACGTGAAACAAAGTCGAAAAAGTAGAGAATGCTAATCAGGTGATGCACAACACGGCACAACCATTAATTTCGAACAATCTCGGATTTTCATGGTTCCAAATTTTCTCATTTTACCTGTATTTCCTCTTCAGAAGAACGTAAGACGAAGTAAAAGTAGTAGAGAATGCTTATCAGGTGATGCACAACACGGCACAACCATTAGTTTCGAACAATCTCGGATTTTCATGGTTCCAAATTATCTCATTTTACCTGTATTTCCTTCTTGGAAAAACGTAAAACAAATTGGAAGTGACAGAGAATGCTCTTCAGGTGATGCACAACACCGCACAACTATTAGTTTCGAACAATCTCGGATTTTCATGGTTCTAAATTATCTCATTTCACCTGTATTTCCTTTTTGGAAGAACGTAAAACAGAGTGAAAGTGACGGAGGATGCTCTTCAGGTGATGCACAACACGGCACAACCATTAGTTTCGAACAATCTCGGATCTTCATGGTTCCAAATTATCTCATTTCACCTGTATTTCCTTTTTGGAAGAACGTAAAACGAGGTGAAAGTGACGGAGAATGCTCTTCAGGTGATGCACAACACGGCACAACCATTAATTTCGAACAATCTCGGATTTTCATGGTTCCAAATTTTCTCATTTTACCTGTATTTCCTCTTCAGAAGAACGTAAGACGAAGTAAAAGTAGTAGAGAATGCTAATCAGGTGATGCACAACACGGAACAACCATTAGTTTCGAACAATCTCGGATTTTCATGGTTCCAAATTATCTCATTTTACCTGTATTTCCTTCTTGGAAAAACGTAAAACAAATTGGAAGTGACGGAGAATGCTCTTCAGGTGATACACAACACGGCACAACTATTAGTTTCGAACAATCTCGGATCTTCATGGTTCCAAGTTATCTCATTTCACCTGTATTTCCTTCTTTGAAGAACGTCAAACGAAGTGAAAGTGACGGAGAATGCTCTTCAGGTGATGCACAACACGGCCCAACTATTAGTTTCGAACAATCTCGGATTTTCATGGTTCCAAATTATCTCATTTTACCTGTATTTCCTTCTTGGAAAAACGTAAAACAAATTGGAAGTGACAGAGAATGCTCTTCAGGTGATACACAACACGGCACAACTATTAGTTTCGAACAATCTCGGATCTTCATGGTTCCAAGTTATCTCATTTCACCTGTATTTCCTTCTTTGAAGAACGTAAAACGAAGTGAAAGTGACGGAGAATGCTCTTCAGGTGATGCACAACACGGCCCAACTATTAGTTTCGAACAATCTCGGATTTTCATGGTTCCAAATTATCTCATTTCACCTGTATTTCCTTTTTGGAAGAACGTAAAACGATGTGAAAGTGACAGAGAATGCTAATCAGGTGATGCACAACACGGCACAACCATTAGTTTCGAACAATCTCGGATTTTCATGGTTCCAAATTATCTTATTTTGCCTGTATTTCCTTCCCGGAAAAACGTAGAACGGAGTGAGAGTAGTAGAGAATGCCAATCAGGTGATGCACAACACGGCACAACCATTAATTTCGAACAATCTCGGATTTTCATGGTTCCAAATTATCTCATTTTACCTGTATTTCCTTTCCGGAGAAACGTGAAACGAAATAAAAGTAGTAGAGAATGCTAATCAGGTGATGCACAACACGGCACAACCATTAATTTCGAACAATCTCGGATTTTCATGGTTCCAAATTATCTCATTTCACCTGTATTTCCTTTTTGGAAGAACGTAAAACGATGTGCAAGTGACAGAGAATGCTCTTCAGGTGATGCACAACACGGCACAACTATTAGTTTCGAACAATCTCGGATTTTCATGGTTCCAAATTATCTCATTTCACCTGTGTTTCCTTTCCGGAGAAACGTGGAACGAAGTGAAAGTAGTAGAGAATGCTAATCAGGTGATGCACAACACGGCACAACCATTAATTTCGAACGATCTCGGATGTTCATGGTTCCAAATTATCTCATTTCACCTGTATTTCCTTTTTGGAAGAACGTAAAACGATGTGAAAGTGACAGAGAATGCTCTTCAGGTGATGCACAACACGGCACAACCATGAATTTCGAACAATCTCGGATTTTCATGGTTCCAAATTTTCTCATTTTACCTGTATTTCCTCTTCAGAAGAACGTAAGACGAAGTAAAAGTAGTAGAGAATGCTAATCAGGTGATGCACAACACGGCACAACCATTAGTTTCGAACAATCTCGGATCTTCATGGTTCCAAATTATCTCATTTCACCTGTATTTCCTCTTTGGAAGAACGTAAAACGATGTGAAAGTGACAGAGAATGCTCTTCAGGTGATGCACAACACGGCACAACTATTAGTTTCGAACAATCTCGGATTTTCATGGTTCCAAATTATCTCATTTTACCTGTATTTCCTTCTTTGAAAAACGTAAAACAAATTGGAAGTGACAGAGAATGCTCTTCAGGTGATGCACAACACGGCACAACCATTAATTTCGAACAATCTCGGATTTTCATGGTTCCAAATTATATCATTTCACCCGTATTCCTTTTTTGGAAGAACGTGAAACGGAGTAAAAGTGACGAAGAATGCTTTTCAGGTGATGCACAACACGGCACAACCATTAATTTCGAACAATCTCGGATTTTCATGGTCCCAAATTATCTCATTTCACCTGTATTTCCTTTTTGGAAGAACGTAAAACGATGTGAAAGTGACAGAGAATGCTCTTTAGGTGATGCACAACACGGCACAACTATTAGTTTCGAACAATCTCGGATTTTCATGGTTCCAAATTATCTCATTTTACCTGTATTTCCTTCTTGGAAAAACGTAAAACAAATTGGAAGTGACAGAGAATGCTCTTCAGGTGATGCACAACACCGCACAACTATTAGTTTCGAACAATCTCGGATTTTCATGGTTCCAAATTATCTCATTTTACCTGTATTTCCTTTCCGGAAAACGTGAAACGAAGTCAAAGTAGTAGAGAATGCTAATCAGGTGATGCACAACACGGCACAACCATTAATTTCGAACAATCTCGGATTTTCATGGTTCCAAATTATCTCATTTCACCTGTATTTCCTTTTTGGAAGAACGTAAAACGATGTGAAAGTGACAGAGAATGCTTTTCAGGTGATGCACAACACGGCAACACCATTAATTTCGAACAATCTCGGATTTTCATGGTTCCAAATTATCTCATTTCACCTGTATTTCCTCTTTGGAAGAACGTAAAACGATGTGAAAGTGACAGAGAATGCTCTTTAGGTGATGCACAACACGGCACAACTATTAGTTTCGAACAATCTCGGATTTTCATGGTTCCAAATTATCTCATTTTACCTGTATTTCCTTTTTGGAAGAATGTAAAACGATGTGAAAGTGACAGAGAATGCTTTTCAGGTGATGCACAACACGGCAAAACCATTAATTTCGAACAATCTCGGATTTTCATGGTTTCAAATTATCTCATTTTACCTGTATTTCCTTTCCGGAGAAACGTGAAACGAAGTAAAAGTAGTAGAGAATGCTAATCAGGTGATGCACAACACGGCACAACCATTAATTTCGAACAATCTCGGATTTTCATGGTTCCAAATTATCTCATTTCACCTGTATTTCCTTTTTGGAAGAACGTAAAACGATGTGAAAGTGACGGAGAAAGCTCTTCAGGTGATGCACAACACGGCACAACCATTAGTTTCGAACAATCTCGGATTTTCATGGTTCCAAATTATCTCATTTCACCTGTATTTCCTTTTTGGAAGAACGTAAAACGAAGTGAAAGTGACGGAGAATGCTCTTCAGGTGATGCACAACACGGCACAACCATTAATTTCGAACAATCTCGGATTTTCATGGTTCCAAATTTTCTCATTTTACCTGTATTTCCTCTTCAGAAGAACGTAAGACGAAGTAAAAGTAGTAGAGAATGCTAATCAGGTGATGCACAACACGGCACAACTATTAGTTTCGAACAATCTCGGATTTTCATGGTTCCAAATTATCTCATTTCACCTGTATTTCCTCTTTGGAAGAACGTAAAACGATGTGAAAGTGACAGAGAATGCTCTTTAGGTGATGCACAACACGGCACAACTATTAGTTTCGAACAATCTCGGATTTTCATGGTTCCAAATTATCTCATTTTACCTGTATTTCCTTCTTTGAAAAACGTAAAACGAATTGGAAGTGACAGAGAATGCTCTTCAGGTGATGCACAACACGGCACAACCATTAATTTCGAACAATCTCGGATTTTCATGGTTCCAAATTATCTTATTTTGCCTGTATTTCCTTTCCGGAAAAACGTGGAACGAAAAAAAAGTAGTAGAGAATGCCAATCAGGGTGATGCACAACACGGCACAACCATTAATTTCGAACAATCTCGGATTTTCATGGATCCAAATTTTCTCATTTTACCTGTATTTCCTCTTCAGAAGAACGTAAGACGAAGTAAAAGTAGTAGAGAATGCTAATCAGGTGATGCACAACACGGCACAACTATTAGTTTCGAACAATCTCGGATTTTCATGCTTCCGAATTATCTTATTTTGCCTGTATTTCCTTTCCGGAAGAACGTAGAACGAAAAAAAAGTAGTAGAGAATGCCAATCAGGTGATGCACAACACGGCACAACCATTAATTTCGAACAATCTCGGATTTTCATGGTTCCAAATTTTCTCATTTTACCTGTATTTCCTCTTCAGAAGGACGTAAGACGAAGTAAAAGTAGTAGAGAATGCTAATCAGGTGATGCACAACACGGCACAACCATTAGTTTCGAACAATCTCGGATTTTCATGGTTCCAAATTATCTCATTTTACCTGTATTTCCTTCTTGGAAAAACGTAAAACAAATTGGAAGTGACAGAGAATGCTCTTCAGGTGATGCACAACACGGCAAAACCATTAATTTCGAACAATCTCGGATTTTCATGGTTCCAAATTATCTCATTTCACCTGTATTTCCTGCTTGGAAGAACGTAAAACAAATTGGAAGTGACAGAGAATGCTCTTCAGGTGATGCACAACACGGCACAACCATTAGTTTCGAACAAACTCGGATTTTCATGGTTCCATATTATCTCATTTTACCTGTATTTCCTTCTTGGGAAAACGTAAAACAAATTGGAAGTGACAGAGAATGCTCTTCAGGTGATGCACAACACTGCACAACTATTAGTTTCGAACAATCTCGGATTTTCATGGTTCTAAATTATCTCATTTTACCTGTATTTCCTTTCCGGAGAAACGTGAAACAAAGTCAAAAAAGTAGAGAATGCTAATCAGGTGATGCACAACACGGCACAACTATTAATTTCGGACAATCTCGGATTCTCATGGTTCCAAATTATCTCATTTCACCTGTATTTCCTTCTTGGAAGAACGTAAAACAAATTGGGAGTGACAGAGAATGCTCTTCAGGTGATGCACAACACGGCACAACTATTAGTTTCGAACAATCTCGGATTTTCATGGTTCCAAATTATCTCATTTTACCTGTGTTTCCTTTCCGGAGAAACGTGAAACGAAGTCAAAGTAGTAGAGAATGCTAATCAGGTGATGCACAACACGGCACAACCATTAATTTCGAACAATCTCGGATTTTCATGGTTCCAAATTTTCTCATTTCACCTGTATTTCCTTTTTGGAAGAATGTAAAACGATGTGAAAGTGACAGAGAATGCTTTTCAGGTGATGCACAACACGGCACAACCATTAATTTCGAACAATCTCGGATTTTCATGGTTCCAAATTTTCTCATTTTACTTGTATTTCCTCTTCAGAAGAACGTTAGACGAAGTAAAAGTAGTAGAGAATGCTAATCAGGTGATGCACAACACGGCACAACTATTAGTTTCGAACAATCTCGGATTTTCATGGTTCCAAATCATCTCATTTTACCCGTATTTCCTTTCCGGAAAACGTGAAACGAAGTCAAAGTAGTAGAGAATACTAATCAGGTGATGCACAACACGGCACAACCATTAATTTCGAACAATCTCGGATTTTCATGGTTCCAAATTATCTCATTTCACCTGTATTTCCTTTTTGGAAGAACGTAAAACGATGTGAAAGTGACAGAGAATGCTTTTCAGGTGATGCACAACACGGCAACACCATTAATTTCGAACAATCTCGGATTTTCATAGTTCCAAATTATCTCATTTCACCTGTATTTCCTCTTTGGAAGAACGTAAAACGATGTGAAAGTGACAGAGAATGCTCTTTAGGTGATGCACAACACGGCACAACTATTAGTTTCGAACAATCTCGGATTTTCATGGTTCCAAATTATCTCATTTTACCTGTATTTCCTTTTTGGAAGAATGTAAAACGATGTGAAAGTGACAGAGAATGCTTTTCAGGTGATGCACAACACGGCAAAACCATTAATTTCGAACAATCTCGGATTTTCATGGTTTCAAATTATCTCATTTTACCTGTATTTCCTTTCCGGAGAAACGTGAAACGAAGTAAAAGTAGTAGAGAATGCTAATTAGGTGATGCACAACACGGCACAACCATTAATTTCGAACAATCTCGGATTTTCATGGTTCCAAATTATCTCATTTCACCTGTATTTCCTGTTTGGAAGAACGTAAAACGATGTGAAAGTGACGGAGAATGCTCTTCAGGTGATGCACAACACGGCACAACCATTAGTTTCGAACAATCTCGGATTTTCATGGTTCCAAATTATCTCATTTCACCTGTATTTCCTTTTTGGAAGAACGTAAAACGAAGTGAAAGTGACGGAGAATGCTCTTCAGGTGATGCACAACACGGCACAACCATTAATTTCGAACAATCTCGGATTTTCATGGTTCCAAATTTTCTCATTTTACCTGTATTTCCTCTTCAGAAGAACGTAAGACGAAGTAAAAGTAGTGGAGAATGCTAATCAGGTGATGCACAACACGGCACAACTATTAGTTTCGAACAATCTCGGATTTTCATGGTTCCAAATTATCTCATTTTACCCGTATTTCCTTTCCGGAAAACGTGAAACGAAGTCAAAGTAGTAGAGAATGCTAATCAGGTGATGCACAACACGGCACAACCATTAATTTCGAACAATCTCGGATTTTCATGGTTCCAAATTATCTCATTTCACCTGTATTTCCTTTTTGGAAGAACGTAAAACGATGTGAAAGTGACAAAGAATGCTTTTCAGGTGATGCACAACACGGCAACACCATTAATTTCGAACAATCTCGGATTTTCATGGTTCCAAATTATCTCATTTCACCTGTATTTCCTCTTTGGAAGAACGTAAAACGATGTGAAAGTGACAGAGAATGCTCTTTAGGTGATGCACAACACGGCACAACTATTAGTTTCGAACAATCTCGGATTTTCATGGTTCCAAATTATCTCATTTTACCTGTATTTCCTTCTTTGAAAAACGTAAAACGAATTGGAAGTGACAGAGAATGCTCTTCAGGTGATGCACAACACGGCACAACCATTAATTTCGAACAATCTCGGATTTTCATGGTTCCAAATTATCTGATTTTGCCTGTATTTCCTTTCCGGAAAAACGTGGAACGAAAAAAAAGTAGTAGAGAATGCCAATCAGGGTGATGCACAACACGGCACAACCATTAATTTCGAACAATCTCGGATTTTCATGGTTCCAAATTTTCTCATTTTACCTGTATTTCCTCTTCAGAAGAACGTAAGACGAAGTAAAAGTAGTAGAGAATGCTAATCAGGTGATGCACAACACGGCACAACTATTAGTTTCGAACAATCTCGGATTTTCATGCTTCCGAATTATCTTATTTTGCCTGTATTTCCTTTCCGGAAGAACGTAGAACGAAAAAAAAGTAGTAGAGAATGCCAATCAGGTGATGCACAACACGGCACAACCATTAATTTCGAACAATCTCGGATTTTCATGGTTCCAAATTTTCTCATTTTACCTGTATTTCCTCTTCAGAAGGACGTAAGACGAAGTAAAAGTAGTAGAGAATGCTAATCAGGTGATGCACAACACGGCACAACCATTAGTTTCGAACAATCTCGGATTTTCATGGTTCCAAATTATCTCATTTTACCTGTATTTCCTCTTCAGAAGAACGTAAGACGAAGTAAAAGTAGTAGAAAATGCTAATCAGGTGATGCACAACACGGCACAACTATTAGTTTCGAACAATCTCGGATTTTCATGCTTCCGAATTATCTTATTTTGCCTGTATTTCCTTTCCGGAAGAACGTAGAACGAAAAAAAAGTAGTAGAGAATGCCAATCAGGTGATGCACAACACGGCACAACCATTAATTTCGAACAATCTCGGATTTTCATGGTTCCAAATTTTCTCATTTTACCTGTATTTCCTCTTCAGAAGGACGTTAGACGAAGTAAAAGTAGTAGAGAATGCTAATCAGGTGATGCACAACACGGCACAACCATTAGTTTCGAACAATCTCGGATTTTCATGGTTCCAAATTATCTCATTTTACCTGTATTTCCTTCTTGGAAAAACGTAAAACAAATTGGAAGTGACAGAGAATGCTCTTCAGGTGATGCACAACACGGCAAAACCATTAATTTCGAACAATCTCGGATTTTCATGGTTCCAAATTATCTCATTTCACCTGTATTTCCTTCTTGGAAGAACGTAAAACAAATTGGAAGTGACAGAGAATGCTCTTCAGGTGATGCACAACACGGCACAACCATTAGTTTCGAACAAACTCGGATTTTCATGGTTCCATATTATCTCATTTTACCTGTATTTCCTTCTTGGGAAAACGTAAAACAAATTGGAAGTGACAGAGAATGCTCTTCAGGTGATGCACAACACTGCACAACTATTAGTTTCGAACAATCTCGGATTTTCATGGTTCTAAATTATCTCATTTTACCTGTATTTCCTTTCCGGAGAAACGTGAAACAAAGTCAAAAAAGTAGAGAATGCTAATCAGGTGATGCACAACACGGCACAACTATTAATTTCGGACAATCTCGGATTCTCATGGTTCCAAATTATCTCATTTCACCTGTATTTCCTTCTTGGAAGAACGTAAAACAAATTGGGAGTGACAGAGAATGCTCTTCAGGTGATGCACAACACGGCACAACTATTAGTTTCGAACAATCTCGGATTTTCATGGTTCCAAATTATCTCATTTTACCTGTGTTTCCTTTCCGGAGAAACGTGAAACGAAGTCAAAGTAGTAGAGAATGCTAATCAGGTGATGCACAACACGGCACAACCATTAATTTCGAACAATCTCGGATTTTCATGGTTCCAAATTTTCTCATTTCACCTGTATTTCCTTTTTGGAAGAATGTAAAACGATGTGAAAGTGACAGAGAATGCTTTTCAGGTGATGCACAACACGGCACAACCATTAATTTCGAACAATCTCGGATTTTCATGGTTCCAAATTTTCTCATTTTACTTGTATTTCCTCTTCAGAAGAACGTTAGACGAAGTAAAAGTAGTAGAGAATGCTAATCAGGTGATGCACAACACGGCACAACTATTAGTTTCGAACAATCTCGGATTTTCATGGTTCCAAATCATCTCATTTTACCCGTATTTCCTTTCCGGAAAACGTGAAACGAAGTCAAAGTAGTAGAGAATACTAATCAGGTGATGCACAACACGGCACAACCATTAATTTCGAACAATCTCGGATTTTCATGGTTCCAAATTATCTCATTTCACCTGTATTTCCTTTTTGGAAGAACGTAAAACGATGTGAAAGTGACAGAGAATGCTTTTCAGGTGATGCACAACACGGCAACACCATTAATTTCGAACAATCTCGGATTTTCATGGTTCCAAATTATCTCATTTCACCTGTATTTCCTCTTTGGAAGAACGTAAAACGATGTGAAAGTGACAGAGAATGCTCTTTAGGTGATGCACAACACGGCACAACTATTAGTTTCGAACAATCTCGGATTTTCATGGTTCCAAATTATCTCATTTTACCTGTATTTCCTTTTTGGAAGAATGTAAAACGATGTGAAAGTGACAGAGAATGCTTTTCAGGTGATGCACAACACGGCAAAACCATTAATTTCGAACAATCTCGGATTTTCATGGTTTCAAATTATCTCATTTTACCTGTATTTCCTTTCCGGAGAAACGTGAAACGAAGTAAAAGTAGTAGAGAATGCTAATTAGGTGATGCACAACACGGCACAACCATTAATTTCGAACAATCTCGGATTTTCATGGTTCCAAATTATCTCATTTCACCTGTATTTCCTTTTTGGAAGAACGTAAAACGATGTGAAAGTGACGGAGAATGCTCTTCAGGTGATGCACAACACGGCACAACCATTAGTTTCGAACAATCTCGGATTTTCATGGTTCCAAATTATCTCATTTCACCTGTATTTCCTTTTTGGAAGAACGTAAAACGAAGTGAAAGTGACGGAGAATGCTCTTCAGGTGATGCACAACACGGCACAACCATTAATTTCGAACAATCTCGGATTTTCATGGTTCCAAATTTTCTCATTTTACCTGTATTTCCTCTTCAGAAGAACGTAAGACGAAGTAAAAGTAGTAGAGAATGCTAATCAGGTGATGCACAACACGGCACAACTATTAGTTTCGAACAATCTCGGATTTTCATGGTTCCAAATTATCTCATTTTACCCGTATTTCCTTTCCGGAAAACGTGAAACGAAGTCAAAGTAGTAGAGAATGCTAATCAGGTGATGCACAACACGGCACAACCATTAATTTCGAACAATCTCGGATTTTCATGGTTCCAAATTATCTCATTTCACCTGTATTTCCTTTTTGGAAGAACGTAAAACGATGTGAAAGTGACAAAGAATGCTTTTCAGGTGATGCACAACACGGCAACACCATTAATTTCGAACAATCTCGGATTTTCATGGTTCCAAATTATCTCATTTCACCTGTATTTCCTCTTTGGAAGAACGTAAAACGATGTGAAAGTGACAGAGAATGCTCTTTAGGTGATGCACAACACGGCACAACTATTAGTTTCGAACAATCTCGGATTTTCATGGTTCCAAATTATCTCATTTTACCTGTATTTCCTTCTTTGAAAAACGTAAAACGAATTGGAAGTGACAGAGAATGCTCTTCAGGTGATGCACAACACGGCACAACCATTAATTTCGAACAATCTCGGATTTTCATGGTTCCAAATTATCTGATTTTGCCTGTATTTCCTTTCCGGAAAAACGTGGAACGAAAAAAAAGTAGTAGAGAATGCCAATCAGGGTGATGCACAACACGGCACAACCATTAATTTCGAACAATCTCGGATTTTCATGGTTCCAAATTTTCTCATTTTACCTGTATTTCCTCTTCAGAAGAACGTAAGACGAAGTAAAAGTAGTAGAGAATGCTAATCAGGTGATGCACAACACGGCACAACTATTAGTTTCGAACAATCTCGGATTTTCATGCTTCCGAATTATCTTATTTTGCCTGTATTTCCTTTCCGGAAGAACGTAGAACGAAAAAAAAGTAGTAGAGAATGCCAATCAGGTGATGCACAACACGGCACAACCATTAATTTCGAACAATCTCGGATTTTCATGGTTCCAAATTTTCTCATTTTACCTGTATTTCCTCTTCAGAAGGACGTAAGACGAAGTAAAAGTAGTAGAGAATGCTAATCAGGTGATGCACAACACGGCACAACCATTAGTTTCGAACAATCTCGGATTTTCATGGTTCCAAATTATCTCATTTTACCTGTATTTCCTTCTTGGAAAAACGTAAAACAAATTGAAAGTGACAGAGAATGCTCTTCAGGTGATGCACAACACCGCACAACTATTAGTTTCGAACAATCTCGGATTTTCATGGTTCTAAATTATCTCATTTTACCTGTATTTTCTTTCCGGAGAAACGTGAAACAAAGTCGAAAAAGTAGAGAATGCTAATCAGGTGATGCACAACACGGCACAACCATTAATTTCGAACAATCTCGGATTTTCATGGTTCCAAATTTTCTCATTTTACCTGTATTTCCTCTTCAGAAGAACGTAAGACGAAGTAAAAGTAGTAGAGAATGCTTATCAGGTGATGCACAACACGGCACAACCATTAGTTTCGAACAATCTCGGATCTTCATGGTTCCAAATTATCTCATTTCACCTGTATTTCCTTTTTGGAAGAACGTAAAACAGAGTGAAAGTGACGGAGGATGCTCTTCAGGTGATGCACAACATGGCACAACCATTAATTTTGAACAATCTCGGATTTTCATGGTTCCAAATTTTCTCATTTTACCTGTATTTCCTCTTCAGAAGAACGTAAGACGAAGTAAAAGTAGTGGAGAATGCTAATCAGGTGATGCACAACACGGCACAACCATTAGTTTCGAACAATCTCGGATTTTCATGGTTACAAATTATCTCATTTTACCTGTATTTCCTTCTTGGAAAAACGTAAAACAAATTAGAAGTGACAGAAAATGCTCCTCAGGTGATGCACAATACGGCACAACTATTAGTTTCGAACAATCTCGGATTTTCATGGTTCCAAATTATCTCATTTTACCTGTATTTCCTCTTCAGAAGAACGTAAGACGAAGTAAAAGTAGTAGAGAATGCTAATCAGGTGATGCACAACACGGCACAACCATTAGTTTCGAACAATCTCGGATCTTCATGGTTCCAAATTATCTCATTTCACCTGTATTTCCTTTTTGGAAGAACGTAAAACGAGGTGAAAGTGACGGAGAATGCTCTTCAGGTGATGCACAACACGGCACAACCATTAATTTCGAACGATCTCGGATTTTCATGGTTCCAAATTTTCTCATTTTACCTGTATTTCCTCTTCAGAAGAACGTAAGACGAAGTAAAAGTAGTAGAGAATGCTAATCAGGTGATGCACAACACGGAACAACCATTAGTTTCGAACAATCTCGGATTTTCATGGTTCCAAATTATCTCATTTTACCTGTATCTCCTTCTTGGAAAAACGTAAAACAAATTGGAAGTGACAGAAAATGCTCTTCAGGTGATACACAACACGGCACAACTATTAGTTTCGAACAATCTCGGATCTTCATGGTTCCAAGTTATCTCATTTCACCTGTATTTCCTTCTTTGAAGAACGTCAAACGAAGTGAAAGTGACGGAGAATGCTCTTCAGGTGATGCACAACACGGCCCAACTATTAGTTTCGAACAATCTCGGATTTTCATGGTTCCAAATTATCTCATTTTACCTGTATTTCCTTCTTGGAAAAACGTAAAACAAATTGGAAGTGACAGAGAATGCTCTTCAGGTGATACACAACACGGCACAACTATTAGTTTCGAACAATCTCGGATCTTCATGGTTCCAAGTTATCTCATTTCACCTGTATTTCCTTCTTTGAAGAACGTAAAACGAAGTGAAAGTGACGGAGAATGCTCTTCAGGTGATGCACAACACGGCCCAACTATTAGTTTCGAACAATCTCGGATTTTCATGGTTCCAAATTATCTCATTTCACCTGTATTTCCTTTTTGGAAGAACGTGAAACGATGTGAAAGTGACAGAGAATGCTAATCAGGTGATGCACAACACGGCACAACCATTAGTTTCGAACAATCTCGGATTTTCATGGTTCCAAATTATCTTATTTTGCCTGTATTTCCTTCCCGGAAAAACGTAGAACGGAGTGAGAGTAGTAGAGAATGCCAATCAGGTGATGCACAACACGGCACAACCATTAATTTCGAACAATCTCGGATTTTCATGGTTCCAAATTATCTCATTTTACCTGTATTTCCTTTCCGGAGAAACGTGAAACGAAATAAAAGTAGTAGAGAATGCTAATCAGGTGATGCACAACACGGCACAACCATTAATTTCGAACAATCTCGGATTTTCATGGTTCCAAATTATCTCATTTCACCTGTATTTCCTTTTTGGAAGAACGTAAAACGATGTGAAAGTGACAGAGAATGCTCTTCAGGTGATGCACAACACGGCACAACTATTAGTTTCGAACAATCTCGGATTTTCATGGTTCCAAATTATCTCATTTCACCTGTGTTTCCTTTCCGGAGAAACGTGGAACGAAGTGAAAGTAGTAGAGAATGCTAATCAGGTGATGCACAACACGGCACAACCATTAATTTCGAACGATCTCGGATGTTCATGGTTCCAAATTATCTCATTTCACCTGTATTTCCTTTTTGGAAGAACGTAAAACGATGTGAAAGTGACAGAGAATGCTCTTCAGGTGATGCACAACACGGCACAACCATGAATTTCGAACAATCTCGGATTTTCATGGTTCCAAATTTTCTCATTTTACCTGTATTTCCTCTTCAGAAGAACGTAAGACGAAGTAAAAGTAGTAGAGAATGCTAATCAGGTGATGCACAACACGGCACAACCATTAGTTTCGAACAATCTCGGATCTTCATGGTTCCAAATTATCTCATTTCACCTGTATTTCCTCTTTGGAAGAACGTAAAACGATGTGAAAGTGACAGAGAATGCTCTTCAGGTGATGCACAACACGGCACAACTATTAGTTTCGAACAATCTCGGATTTTCATGGTTCCAAATTATCTCATTTTACCTGTATTTCCTTCTTTGAAAAACGTAAAACAAATTGGAAGTGACAGAGAATGCTCTTCAGGTGATGCACAACACGGCACAACCATTAATTTCGAACAATCTCGGATTTTCATGGTTCCAAATTATATCATTTCACCCGTATTCCTTTTTTGGAAGAACGTGAAACGGAGTAAAAGTGACGAAGAATGCTTTTCAGGTGATGCACAACACGGCACAACCATTAATTTCGAACAATCTCGGATTTTCATGGTCCCAAATTATCTCATTTCACCTGTATTTCCTTTTTGGAAGAACGTAAAACGATGTGAAAGTGACAGAGAATGCTCTTTAGGTGATGCACAACACGGCACAACTATTAGTTTCGAACAATCTCGGATTTTCATGGTTCCAAATTATCTCATTTTACCTGTATTTCCTTCTTTGAAAAACGTAAAACAAATTGGAAGTGACAGAGAATGCTCTTCAGGTGATGCACAACACGGCACAACCATTAATTTCGAACAATCTCGGATCTTCATGGTTCCAAATTATCTTATTTTGCCTGTATTTCCTTTCCGGAAAAACGTGGAACGAAAAAAAAGTAGTAGAGAATGCCAATCAGGGTGATGCACAACACGGCACAACCATTAATTTCGAACAATCTCGGATTTTTATGGTTCCAAATTTTCTCATTTTACCTGTATTTCCTCTTCAGAAGAACGTAAGACGAAGTAAAAGTAGTAGAGAATGCTAATCAGGTGATGCACAACACGGCACAACTATTAGTTTCGAACAATCTCGGATTTTCATGCTTCCGAATTATCTTATTCTGCCTGTATTTCCTTTCCGGAAGAACGTAAAACGAAAAAAAAGTAGTAGAGAATGCCAATCAGGTGATGCACAACACGGCACAACTATTAATTTCGAACAATCTCGAATTTTCATGGTTCCAAATTTTCTCATTTTACCTGTATTTCCTCTTCAGAAGGACGTAAGACGAAGTAAAAGTAGTAGAGAATGCTAATCAGGTGATGCACAACACGGCACAACCATTAGTTTCGAACAATCTCGGATCTTCATGGTTCCAAATTATCTCATTTCACCTGTATTTCCTTCTTGGAAGAACGTGAAACAGAGTGAAAGTGACGGAGGATGCTCTTCAGGTGATGCACAACATGGCACAACCATTAATTTCGAACAATCTCGGATTTTCATGGTTCCAAATTTTCTCATTTTACCTGTATTTCCTCTTCAGAAGAACGTAAGACGAAGTAAAAGTAGTAGAGAATGCTAATCAGGTGATGCACAACACGGCACAACCATTAGTTTCGAACAATCTCGGATTTTCATGGTTCCAAATTATCTCATTTTACCTGTATTTCCTTCTTGGAAAAACGTAAAACAAATTAGAAGTGACAGAGGATGCTCCTCAGGTAATGCACAATACGGCACAACTATTAGTTTCGAACAATCTCGGATTTTCATGGTTCCAAATTATCTCATTTTACCTGTATTTCCTCTTCAGAAGAACGTAAGACGAAGTAAAAGTAGTAGAGAATGCTAATCAGGTGATGCACAACACGGCACAACCATTAGTTTCGAACAATCTCGGATCTTCATGGTTCCAAATTATCTCATTTCACCTGTATTTCCTTTTTGGAAGAACGTGAAACGAGGTGAAAGTGACGGAGAATGCTCTTCAGGTGATGCACAACACGGCACAACCATTAATTTCGAACAATCTCGGATTTTCATGGTTCCAAATTTTCTCATTTTACCTGTATTTCCACTTCAGAAGAACGTAAGACGAAGTAAAAGTAGTAGAGAATGCTAATCAGGTGATGCACAACACGGAACAACCATTAGTTTCGAACAATCTCGGATTTTCATGGTTCCAAATTATCTCATTTTACCTGTATTTCCTTCTTGGAAAAACGTAAAACAAATTGGAAGTGACAGAGAATGCTCTTCAGGTGATACACAACACGGCACAACTATTAGTTTCGAACAATCTCGGATCTCCATGGTTCCAAGTTATCTCATTTCACCTGTATTTCCTTCTTTGAAGAACGTAAAACGAAGTGAAAGTGACGGAGAATGCTCTTCAGGTGATGCACAACACGGCCCAACTATTAGTTTCGAACAATCTCGGATTTTCATGGTTCCAAATTATCTCATTTTACCTGTATTTCCTTCTTGGAAAAACGTAAAACAAATTGGAAGTGACAGAGAATGCTCTTCAGGTGATACACAACACGGCACAACTATTAGTTTCGAACAATCTCGGATCTTCATGGTTCCAAGTTATCTCATTTCACCTGTATTTCCTTCTTTGAAGAACGAAAAACGAAGTGAAAGTGACAGAGAATGCTCTTCAGGTGATGCACAACACGGCACAACCATTAATTTCGAACAATCTCGGATTTTCATGGTTCCAAATTTTCTCATTTTACCTGTATTTCCTCTTCAGAAGAACGTAAGACGAAGTGAAAGTGACGGAGAATGCTCTTCAGGTGATGCACAACACGGCCCAACTATTAGTTTCGAACAATCTCGGATTTTCATGGTTCCAAATTATCTCATTTTACCTGTATTTCCTTCTTGGAAAAACGTAAAACAAATTGGAAGTGACAGAGAATGCTCTTCAGGTGATACACAACACGGCACAACTATTAGTTTCGAACAATCTCGGATCTTCATGGTTCCAAGTTATCTCATTTCACCTGTATTTCCTTCTTTGAAGAACGTAAAACGAAGTGAAAGTGACGGAGAATGCTCTTCAGGTGATGCACAACACGGCACAACCATTAGTTTCGAACAATCTCGGATCTTCATGGTTCCAAATTATCTCATTTCACCTGTATTTCCTTTTTGGAAGAACGTAAAACGATGTGAAAGTGACAGAGAATGCTCTTCAGGTGATGCACAACACGGCACAACCATTAATTTCGAACAATCTCGGATTTTCATGGTTCCAAATTTTCTCATTTTACCTGTATTTCCTCTTCAGAAGAACGTAAGACGTAGTAAAAGTAGTAGAGAATGCTAATCAGGTGATGCACAACACGGCACAACTATTAGTTTCGAACAATCTCGGATTTTCATGGTTCCAAATTATCTCATTTTACCTGTGTTTCCTTTCCGGAGAAACGTGGAACGAAGTGAAAGTAGTAGAGAATGCTAATCAGGTGATGCACAACACGGCACAACCAATAATTTCGAACAATCTCGGATGTTCATGGTTCCAAATTATCTCATTTCACCTGTATTTCCTTCTTGGAAAAACGTAAAACAAATTGGAAGTGACAGAGAATGCTCTTCAGGTGATACACAACACGGCACAACTATTAGTTTCGAACAATCTCGGATCTTCATGGTTCCAAGTTATCTCATTTCACCTGTATTTCCTTCTTTGAAGAACGTAAAACGAAGTGAAAGTGACGGAGAATGCTCTTCAGGTGATGCACAACACGGCCCAACTATTAGTTTCGAACAATCTCGGATTTTCATGGTTCCAAATTATCTCATTTCACCTGTATTTCCTTTTTGGAAGAACGTAAAACGATGTGAAAGTGACAGAGAATGCTCTTCAGGTGATGCACAACACGGCACAACCATTAATTTCGAACAATCTCGGATGTTCATGGTTCCAAATTATCTCATTTCACCTGTATTTCCTTTTTGGAAGAACGTAAAACGATGTGAAAGTGACAGAGAATGCTCTTCAGGTGATGCACAACACGGCACAACCATTGATTTCGAACAATCTCGGATTTTCATGGTTCCAAATTTTCTCATTTTACCTGTATTTCCTCTTCAGAAGAACGTAAGACGAAGTAAAAGTAGTAGAGAATGCTAATCAGGTGATGCACAACACGGCACAACCATTAGTTTCGAACAATCTCGGATCTTCATGGTTCCAAATTATCTCATTTCACCTGTATTTCCTTTTTGGAAGAACGTAAAACAAAGTGAAAGTGACGGAGAATGCTCTTCAGGTGATGCACAACACGGCACAACCATTAATTTCGAACAATCTCGGATCTTCATGGTTCCAAATTATCTCATTTCACCTGTATTTCCTTTCCGGAGAAACGTGGAACGAAGTGAAAGTAGTAGAGAATGCTAATCAGGTGATGCACAACACGGCACAACCATTGATTTCGAACAATCTCGGATTTTCATGGTTCCAAATTTTCTCATTTTACCTGTATTTCCTCTTCAGAAGAACGTAAGACGAAGTAAAAGTAGTAGAGAATGCTAATCAGGTGATGCACAACACGGCACAACCATTAGTTTCGAACAATCTCGGATCTTCATGGTTCCAAATTATCTCATTTCACCTGTATTTCCTTCTTGGAAAAACGTGAAACAAATTAGAAGTGACAGAGAATGCTCCTCAGGTGATGCACAATACGGCACAACTATTAGTTTCGAACAATCTCGGATTTTCATGGTTCCAAATTATCTCATTTTACCTGTATTTCCTCTTCAGAAGAACGTAAGACGAAGTAAAAGTAGTAGAGAATGATAATCAGGTGATGCACAACACGGCACAACTATTGGTTTCGAACAATCTCGGATTTTCATGGTTCCAAATTATCTTATTTTGCCTGTATTTCCTTTTCGGAAAAACGTAGAACGAAAAAAAAGTAGTAGAGAATGCCAATCAGGTGATGCACAACACGGCACAACCATTAATTTCGAACAATCTCGGATTTTCATGGTCCCAAATTATCTCATTTCACCTGTATTTCCTTTTTGGAAGAACGTAAAACGTTGTGAAAGTGACAGAGAATGCTCTTCAGGTGATGCACAACACGGCACAACTATTAGTTTCGAACAATCTCGGATTTTCATGGTTCCAAATTATCTCATTTTACCTGTGTTTCCTTTCCGGAGAAACGTGGAACGAAGTGAAAGTAGTAGAGAATGCTAATCAGGTGATGCACAACACGGCACAACCATTAATTTCGAACAATCTCGGATTTTCATGGTTCCAAATTATCTCATTTTACCTGTATTTCCTCTTCAGAAGGACGTAAGACGAAGTAAAAGTAGTAGAGAATGCTAATCAGGTGATGCACAACACGGCACAACCATTAATTTCGAACAATCTCGGATTTTCATGGTTCCAAATTATCTCATTTCACCTGTATTTCCTTTTTGGAAGAACGTAAAACGTTGTGAAAGTGACAGAGAATGCTCTTCAGGTGGTGCACAACACGGCACAACTATTAATTTCGAACAATCTCGGATTTTCATGGTTCCAAATTTTCTCATTTTACCTGTATTTCCTCTTCAGAAGAACGTAAGACGAAGTAAAAGTAGTAGAGAATGCTAATCAGGTGATGCACAACACGGCACAACTATTAGTTTCGAACAATCTCGGATTTTCATGGTTCCAAATTATCTCATTTCACCCGTATTTCCTTTTTGGAAGAACGTGAAACGAAGTAAAAGTGACGAAGAATGCTTTTCAGGTGATGCACAACACGGCACAACCATTAATTTCGAACAATCTCGGATTTTCATGGTTCCAAATTATCTCATTTCACCTGTATTTCCTTTTTGGAAGAACGTAAAACGATGTGAAAGTGACAGGGAATGCTCTTCAGGTAATGCACAACACGGCACAACTATTAGTTTCGAACAATCTCGGATTTTCATGGTTTCAAATTATCTCATTTTACCTGTATTTCCTCTTCAGAAGGACGTAAGACGAAGTAAAAGTAGTAGAGAATGCTAATCAGGTGATGCACAACACGGCACAACCATTAGTTTCGAACAATCTCGGATCTTCATGGTTCCAAATTATCTCATTTCACCTGTATTTCCTTCTTGGAAGAACGTGAAACAGAGTGAAAGTGACGGAGGATGCTCTTCAGGTGATGCACAACATGGCACAACCATTAATTTCGAACAATCTCGGATTTTCATGGTTCCAAATTTTCTCATTTTACCTGTATTTCCTCTTCAGAAGAACGTAAGACGAAGTAAAAGTAGTAGAGAATGCTAATCAGGTGATGCACAACACGGCACAACCATTAGTTTCGAACAATCTCGGATTTTCATGGTTCCAAATTATCTCATTTTACCTGTATTTCCTTCTTGGAAAAACGTAAAACAAATTAGAAGTGACAGAGGATGCTCCTCAGGTAATGCACAATACGGCACAACTATTAGTTTCGAACAATCTCGGATTTTCATGGTTCCAAATTATCTCATTTTACCTGTATTTCCTCTTCAGAAGAACGTAAGACGAAGTAAAAGTAGTAGAGAATGCTAATCAGGTGATGCACAACACGGCACAACCATTAGTTTCGAACAATCTCGGATCTTCATGGTTCCAAATTATCTCATTTCACCTGTATTTCCTTTTTGGAAGAACGTGAAACGAGGTGAAAGTGACGGAGAATGCTCTTCAGGTGATGCACAACACGGCACAACCATTAATTTCGAACAATCTCGGATTTTCATGGTTCCAAATTTTCTCATTTTACCTGTATTTCCACTTCAGAAGAACGTAAGACGAAGTAAAAGTAGTAGAGAATGCTAATCAGGTGATGCACAACACGGAACAACCATTAGTTTCGAACAATCTCGGATTTTCATGGTTCCAAATTATCTCATTTTACCTGTATTTCCTTCTTGGAAAAACGTAAAACAAATTGGAAGTGACAGAGAATGCTCTTCAGGTGATACACAACACGGCACAACTATTAGTTTCGAACAATCTCGGATCTCCATGGTTCCAAGTTATCTCATTTTACCTGTATTTCCTTCTTGGAAAAACGTAAAACAAATTAGAAGTGACAGAGGATGCTCCTCAGGTAATGCACAATACGGCACAACTATTAGTTTCGAACAATCTCGGATTTTCATGGTTCCAAATTATCTCATTTTACCTGTATTTCCTCTTCAGAAGAACGTAAGACGAAGTAAAAGTAGTAAAGAATGCTAATCAGGTGATGCACAACACGGCACAACCATTAGTTTCGAACAATCTCGGATTTTCATGGTTCCAAATTATCTCATTTTACCTGTATTTCCTTCTTGGAAAAACGTAAAACAAATTGGAAGTGACAGAGAATGCTCTTCAGGTGATGCACAACACGGCACAACTATTAGTTTCGAACAATCTCGGATTTTCATGGTTCCAAATAATCTCATTTTACCTGTATTTCCTTTCCGGAGAAACGTGAAACGAAGTGAAAGTAGTGGAGAATGCTAATCAGGTGATGCACAACACGGCACAACTATTAGTTTCGAACAATCTCGGATTTTCATGGTTCCGAATTATCTTATTTTGCCTATATTTCCTTTTCGGAAGAACGTAGAACGAAAAAAAAGTAGTAGAGAATGCTAATCAGGTGATGCACAACACGGCACAACCATTAATTTCGAACAATCTCGGATTTTCATGGTTCCAAATTTTCTCATCTCACCTGTATTTCCTTTTTGGAAGAACGTAAAACGAAGTGAAAGTGACAGAGAATGCTTTTCAGGTGATGCACAACACGGCAAAACCATTAATTTCGAACAATCTCGGATTTTCATGGTTCCAAATTATCTCATTTCACCTGTATTTCCTTCTTGGAAGAACGTAAAACAAATTGGAAGTGACAGAGAATGCTCTTCAGGTGATGCACAACACGGCACAACCATTAGTTTCGAACAATCTCGGATTTTCATGGTTCCAAATTTTCTCATCTCACCTGTATTTCCTTTTTGGAAGAACGTAAAACGAAGTGAAAGTGACAGAGAATGCTTTTCAGGTGATGCACAACACGGCAAAACCATTAATTTCGAACAATCTCGGATTTTCATGGTTCCAAATTATCTCATTTCACCTGTATTTCCTTTTTGGAAGAACGTAAAACGATGTGAAAGTGACAGGGAATGCTCTTCAGGTAATGCACAACACGGCACAACTATTAGTTTCGAACAATCTCGGATTTTCATGGTTTCAAATTATCTCATTTTACCTGTATTTCCTTTCCGGAGGAACGTGGAACGAAGTAAAAGTAGTAGAGGATGCTAATCAGGTGATGCACAACACGGCACAACCATTAATTTCGAACAATCTGGGATTTTCATGGTTCCGAATTATCTCATTTCACCTGTATTTCCTCTTCAGAAGAACGTAAGACGATGTGAAAGTGACAGAGAATGCTCTCCAGGTAATGCACAACACGGCACAACTATTAGTTTCGAACAATCTCGGATTTTCATGGTTCCAAATTATCTCATTTTACCTGTGTTTCCTTTCCGGAGAAACGTGGAACGAAGTGAAAGTAGTAGAGAATGCTAATCAGGTGATGCACAACACGGCACAACCATTGATTTCGAACAATCTCGGATTTTCATGGTTCCAAATTTTCTCATTTTACCTGTATTTCCTCTTCAGAAGAACGTAAGACGAAGTAAAAGTAGTAGAGAATGCTAATCAGGTGATGCACAACACGGCACAACCATTAGTTTCGAACAATCTCGGATCTTCATGGTTCCAAATTATCTCATTTCACCTGTATTTCCTTCTTGGAAAAACGTGAAACAAATTAGAAGTGACAGAGAATGCTCCTCAGGTGATGCACAATACGGCACAACTATTAGTTTCGAACAATCTCGGATTTTCATGGTTCCAAATTATCTCATTTTACCTGTATTTCCTCTTCAGAAGAACGTAAGACGAAGTAAAAGTAGTAGAGAATGCTAATCAGGTGATGCACAACACGGCACAACTATTGGTTTCGAACAATCTCGGATTTTCATGGTTCCAAATTATCTTATTTTGCCTGTATTTCCTTTTCGGAAAAACGTAGAACGAAAAAAAAGTAGTAGAGAATGCCAATCAGGTGATGCACAACACGGCACAACCATTAATTTCGAACAATCTCGGATTTTCATGGTCCCAAATTATCTCATTTCACCTGTATTTCCTTTTTGGAAGAACGTAAAACGTTGTGAAAGTGACAGAGAATGCTCTTCAGGTGATGCACAACACGGCACAACTATTAGTTTCGAACAATCTCGGATTTTCATGGTTCCAAATTATCTCATTTTACCTGTGTTTCCTTTCCGGAGAAACGTGGAACGAAGTGAAAGTAGTAGAGAATGCTAATCAGGTGATGCACAACACGGCACAACCATTAATTTCGAACAATCTCGGATTTTCATGGTTCCAAATTATCTCATTTTACCTGTATTTCCTCTTCAGAAGGACGTAAGACGAAGTAAAAGTAGTAGAGAATGCTAATCAGGTGATGCACAACACGGCACAACCATTAATTTCGAACAATCTCGGATTTTCATGGTTCCAAATTATCTCATTTCACCTGTATTTCCTTTTTGGAAGAACGTAAAACGTTGTGAAAGTGACAGAGAATGCTCTTCAGGTGGTGCACAACACGGCACAACTATTAATTTCGAACAATCTCGGATTTTCATGGTTCCAAATTTTCTCATTTTACCTGTATTTCCTCTTCAGAAGAACGTAAGACGAAGTAAAAGTAGTAGAGAATGCTAATCAGGTGATGCACAACACGGCACAACTATTAGTTTCGAACAATCTCGGATTTTCATGGTTCCAAATTATCTCATTTCACCCGTATTTCCTTTTTGGAAGAACGTGAAACGAAGTAAAAGTGACGAAGAATGCTTTTCAGGTGATGCACAACACGGCACAACCATTAATTTCGAACAATCTCGGATTTTCATGGTTCCAAATTATCTCATTTCACCTGTATTTCCTTTTTGGAAGAACGTAAAACGATGTGAAAGTGACAGGGAATGCTCTTCAGGTAATGCACAACACGGCACAACTATTAGTTTCGAACAATCTCGGATTTTCATGGTTTCAAATTATCTCATTTTACCTGTATTTCCTTTCCGGAGGAACGTGGAACGAAGTAAAAGTAGTAGAGGATGCTAATCAGGTGATGCACAACACGGCACAACCATTAATTTCGAACAATCTGGGATTTTCATGGTTCCGAATTATCTCATTTCACCTGTATTTCCTCTTCAGAAGAACGTAAGACGATGTGAAAGTGACAGAGAATGCTCTCCAGGTAATGCACAACACGGCACAACTATTAGTTTCGAACAATCTCGGATTTTCATGGTTTCAAATTATCTCATTTTACCTGTATTTCCTTTCCGGAGAAACGTGAAACGAAGTAAAAGTAGTAGATAATGCTAATCAGGTGATGCACAACACGGCACAACCATTAATTTCGAACAATCTCGGATTTTCATGGTTCCAAATTATCTCATTTCACCTGTATTTCCTTTTTGAAAGAACGTAAAACGATGTGAAAGTGACAAAGAATGCTCTTCAGGTGATGCACAACACGGCACAACCATTAATTTCGAACAATCTCGGATTTTCATGGTTCCAAATTTTCTCATTTCACCTGTATTTCCTCTTCAGAAGGACGTAAGACGAAGTAAAAGTAGTAGAGAATGCTAATCAGGTGATGCACAACACGGCACAACCATTAATTTCGAACAATCTCGGATTTTCATGGTTCCAAATTATCTCATTTCACCTGTATTTCCTTTTTGGAAAAACGTAGAACGTTGTGAAAGTGACAGAGAATGCTCTTCAGGTGGTGCACAACACGGCATCTCGGATTTTCATGGTTCCAAATTATCTTATTTTGCCTGTATTTCCTTTCCGGAAAAACGTAGAACGAAAAAAAAGTAGTAGAGAATGCCAATCAGGGTGATGCACAACACGGCACAACCATTAATTTCGAACAATCTCGGATTTTCATGGTTCCAAATTTTCTCATTTCACCTGTATTTCCTCTTCAGAAGGACGTAAGACGAAGTAAAAGTAGTAGAGAATGCTAATCAGGTGATGCACAACACGGCACAACCATTAGTTTCGAACAATCTCGGATTTTCATGGTTCCAAATTATCTCATTTTACCTGTATTTCCTTCTTGGAAAAACGTAAAACAAATTGGAAGTGACAGAGAATGCTCTTCAGGTGATGCACAACACGGCACAACTATTAGTTTCGAACAATCTCGGATTTTCATGGTTCCAAATTATCTCATTTTACCTGTATTTCCTTTCCGGAGAAACGTGAAACGAAGTGAAAGTAGTGGAGAATGCTAATCAGGTGATGCACAACACGGCACAACTATTAGTTTCGAACAATCTCGGATTTTCATGGTTCCGAATTATCTTATTTTGCCTGTATTTCCTTTTCGGAAGAACGTAGAACGAAAAAAAAGTAGTAGAGAATGCTAATCAGGTGATGCACAACACGGCACAACCATTAATTTCGAACAATCTCGGATTTTCATGGTTCCAAATTTTCTCATCTCACCTGTATTTCCTTTTTGGAAGAACGTAAAACGAAGTGAAAGTGACAGAGAATGCTTTTCAGGTGATGCACAACACGGCAAAACCATTAATTTCGAACAATCTCGGATTTTCATGGTTCCAAATTATCTCATTTCACCTGTATTTCCTTCTTGGAAGAACGTAAAACAAATTGGAAGTGACAGAGAATGCTCTTCAGGTGATGCACAACACGGCACAACCATTAGTTTCGAACAAACTCGGATTTTCATGGTTCCAAATTATCTCATTTTACCTGTATTTCCTTCTTGGAAAAACGTCAAACAAATTGGAAGTGACAGAGAATGCTCTTCAGGTGATGCACAACACCGCACAACTATTAGTTTCGAACAATCTCGGATTTTCATGGTTCCAAATTATCTCATTTTACCTGTATTTCCTTTCCGGAGAAACGTGAAACAAAGTCAAAAAAGTGGAGAATGCTAATCAGGTGATGCACAACACGGCACAACCATTAATTTCGGACAATCTCGGATTCTCATGGTTCCAAATTATCTCATTTCACCTGTATTTCCTTCTTGGAAAAACGTAAAACAAATTGGAAGTGACAGAGAATGCTCTTCAGGTGATGCACAACACGGCACAACCATTAGTTTCGAACAAACTCGGATTTTCATGGTTCCAAATTATCTCATTTTACCTGTATTTCCTTCTTGGAAAAACGTAAAACAAATTGGAAGTGACAGAGAATGCTCTTCAGGTGATGCACAACACCGCACAACTATTAGTTTCGAACAATCTCGGATTTTCATGGTTCCAAATTATCTCATTTTACCTGTATTTCCTTTCCGGAGAAACGTGAAACAAAGTCAAAAAAGTGGAGAATGCTAATCAGGTGATGCACAACACGGCACAACCATTAGTTTCGAACAATCTCGGATTTTCATGGTTCCAAATTATCTCATTTTACCTGTATTTCCTTCTTGGAAAAACGTAAAACAAATTGGAAGTGACAGAGAATGCTCTTCAGGTGATGCACAACACCGCACAACTATTAGTTTCGAACAATCTCGGATTTTCATGGTTCTAAATTATCTCATTTTACCTGTATTTCCTTTCCGGAGAAACGTGAAACAAAGTCGAAAAAGTAGAGAATGCTAATCAGGTGATGCACAACACGGCACAACCATTAATTTCGAACAATCTCGGATTTTCATGGTTCCAAATTTTCTCATTTTACCTGTATTTCCTCTTCAGAAGAACGTAAGACGAAGTAAAAGTAGTAGAGAATGCTTATCAGGTGATGCACAACACGGCACAACCATTAGTTTCGAACAATCTCGGATCTTCATGGTTCCAAATTATCTCATTTCACCTGTATTTCCTTTTTGGAAGAACGTAAAACAGAGTGAAAGTGACGGAGGATGCTCTTCAGGTGATGCACAACATGGCACAACCATTAATTTTGAACAATCTCGGATTTTCATGGTTCCAAATTTTCTCATTTTACCTGTATTTCCTCTTCAGAAGAACGTAAGACGAAGTAAAAGTAGTGGAGAATGCTAATCAGGTGATGCACAACACGGCACAACCATTAGTTTCGAACAATCTCGGATTTTCATGGTTACAAATTATCTCATTTTACCTGTATTTCCTTCTTGGAAAAACGTAAAACAAATTAGAAGTGACAGAAAATGCTCCTCAGGTGATGCACAATACGGCACAACTATTAGTTTCGAACAATCTCGGATTTTCATGGTTCCAAATTATCTCATTTTACCTGTATTTCCTCTTCAGAAGAACGTAAGACGAAGTAAAAGTAGTAGAGAATGCTAATCAGGTGATGCACAACACGGCACAACCATTAGTTTCGAACAATCTCGGATCTTCATGGTTCCAAATTATCTCATTTCACCTGTATTTCCTTTTTGGAAGAACGTAAAACGAGGTGAAAGTGACGGAGAATGCTCTTCAGGTGATGCACAACACGGCACAACCATTAATTTCGAACAATCTCGGATTTTCATGGTTCCAAATTTTCTCATTTTACCTGTATTTCCTCTTCAGAAGAACGTAAGACGAAGTAAAAGTAGTAGAGAATGCTAATCAGGTGATGCACAACACGGAACAACCATTAGTTTCGAACAATCTCGGATTTTCATGGTTCCAAATTATCTCATTTTACCTGTATTTCCTTCTTGGAAAAACGTAAAACAAATTGGAAGTGACAGAGAATGCTCTTCAGGTGATACACAACACGGCACAACTATTAGTTTCGAACAATCTCGGATCTTCATGGTTCCAAGTTATCTCATTTCACCTGTATTTCCTTCTTTGAAGAACGTCAAACGAAGTGAAAGTGACGGAGAATGCTCTTCAGGTGATGCACAACACGGCCCAACTATTAGTTTCGAACAATCTCGGATTTTCATGGTTCCAAATTATCTCATTTTACCTGTATTTCCTTCTTGGAAAAACGTAAAACAAATTGGAAGTGACAGAGAATGCTCTTCAGGTGATACACAACACGGCACAACTATTAGTTTCGAACAATCTCGGATCTTCATGGTTCCAAGTTATCTCATTTCACCTGTATTTCCTTCTTTGAAGAACGTAAAACGAAGTGAAAGTGACGGAGAATGCTCTTCAGGTGATGCACAACACGGCCCAACTATTAGTTTCGAACAATCTCGGATTTTCATGGTTCCAAATTATCTCATTTCACCTGTATTTCCTTTTTGGAAGAACGTAAAACGATGTGAAAGTGACAGAGAATGCTAATCAGGTGATGCACAACACGGCACAACCATTAGTTTCGAACAATCTCGGATTTTCATGGTTCCAAATTATCTTATTTTGCCTGTATTTCCTTCCCGGAAAAACGTAGAACGGAGTGAGAGTAGTAGAGAATGCCAATCAGGTGATGCACAACACGGCACAACCATTAATTTCGAACAATCTCGGATTTTCATGGTTCCAAATTATCTCATTTTACCTGTATTTCCTTTCCGGAGAAACGTGAAACGAAATAAAAGTAGTAGAGAATGCTAATCAGGTGATGCACAACACGGCACAACCATTAATTTCGAACAATCTCGGATTTTCATGGTTCCAAATTATCTCATTTCACCTGTATTTCCATTTTGGAAGAACGTAAAACGATGTGCAAGTGACAGAGAATGCTCTTCAGGTGATGCACAACACGGCACAACTATTAGTTTCGAACAATCTCGGATTTTCATGGTTCCAAATTATCTCATTTCACCTGTGTTTCCTTTCCGGAGAAACGTGGAACGAAGTGAAAGTAGTAGAGAATGCTAATCAGGTGATGCACAACACGGCACAACCATTAATTTCGAACGATCTCGGATGTTCATGGTTCCAAATTATCTCATTTCACCTGTATTTCCTTTTTGGAAGAACGTAAAACGATGTGAAAGTGACAGAGAATGCTCTTCAGGTGATGCACAACACGGCACAACCATGAATTTCGAACAATCTCGGATTTTCATGGTTCCAAATTTTCTCATTTTACCTGTATTTCCTCTTCAGAAGAACGTAAGACGAAGTAAAAGTAGTAGAGAATGCTAATCAGGTGATGCACAACACGGCACAACCATTAGTTTCGAACAATCTCGGATCTTCATGGTTCCAAATTATCTCATTTCACCTGTATTTCCTCTTTGGAAGAACGTAAAACGATGTGAAAGTGACAGAGAATGCTCTTCAGGTGATGCACAACACGGCACAACTATTAGTTTCGAACAATCTCGGATTTTCATGGTTCCAAATTATCTCATTTTACCTGTATTTCCTTCTTTGAAAAACGTAAAACAAATTGGAAGTGACAGAGAATGCTCTTCAGGTGATGCACAACACGGCACAACCATTAATTTCGAACAATCTCGGATTTTCATGGTTCCAAATTATATCATTTCACCCGTATTCCTTTTTTGGAAGAACGTGAAACGGAGTAAAAGTGACGAAGAATGCTTTTCAGGTGATGCACAACACGGCACAACCATTAATTTCGAACAATCTCGGATCTTCATGGTTCCAAATTATCTTATTTTGCCTGTATTTCCTTTCCGGAAAAACGTGGAACGAAAAAAAAGTAGTAGAGAATGCCAATCAGGGTGATGCACAACACGGCACAACCATTAATTTCGAACAATCTCGGATTTTTATGGTTCCAAATTTTCTCATTTTACCTGTATTTCCTCTTCAGAAGAACGTAAGACGAAGTAAAAGTAGTAGAGAATGCTAATCAGGTGATGCACAACACGGCACAACTATTAGTTTCGAACAATCTCGGATTTTCATGCTTCCGAATTATCTTATTTTGCCTGTATTTCCTTTCCGGAAGAACGTAGAACAAAAAAAAAGTAGTAGAGAATGCCAATCAGGTGATGCACAACACGGCACAACCATTAATTTCGAACAATCTCGAATTTTCATGGTTCCAAATTTTCTCATTTTACCTGTATTTCCTCTTCAGAAGGACGTAAGACGAAGTAAAAGTAGTAGAGAATGCTTATCAGGTGATGCACAACACGGCACAACCATTAGTTTCGAACAATCTCGGATCTTCATGGTTCCAAATTATCTCATTTCACCTGTATTTCCTTTTTGGAAGAACGTAAAACAGAGTGAAAGTGACGGAGGATGCTCTTCAGGTGATGCACAACATGGCACAACCATTAATTTTGAACAATCTCGGATTTTCATGGTTCCAAATTTTCTCATTTTACCTGTATTTCCTCTTCAGAAGAACGTAAGACGAAGTAAAAGTAGTGGAGAATGCTAATCAGGTGATGCACAACACGGCACAACCATTAGTTTCGAACAATCTCGGATTTTCATGGTTACAAATTATCTCATTTTACCTGTATTTCCTTCTTGGAAAAACGTAAAACAAATTAGAAGTGACAGAAAATGCTCCTCAGGTGATGCACAATACGGCACAACTATTAGTTTCGAACAATCTCGGATTTTCATGGTTCCAAATTATCTCATTTTACCTGTATTTCCTCTTCAGAAGAACGTAAGACGAAGTAAAAGTAGTAGAGAATGCTAATCAGGTGATGCACAACACGGCACAACCATTAGTTTCGAACAATCTCGGATCTTCATGGTTCCAAATTATCTCATTTCACCTGTATTTCCTTTTTGGAAGAACGTAAAACGAGGTGAAAGTGACGGAGAATGCTCTTCAGGTGATGCACAACACGGCACAACCATTAATTTCGAACAATCTCGGATTTTCATGGTTCCAAATTTTCTCATTTTACCTGTATTTCCTCTTCAGAAGAACGTAAGACGAAGTAAAAGTAGTAGAGAATGCTAATCAGGTGATGCACAACACGGAACAACCATTAGTTTCGAACAATCTCGGATTTTCATGGTTCCAAATTATCTCATTTTACCTGTATTTCCTTCTTGGAAAAACGTAAAACAAATTGGAAGTGACAGAGAATGCTCTTCAGGTGATACACAACACGGCACAACTATTAGTTTCGAACAATCTCGGATCTTCATGGTTCCAAGTTATCTCATTTCACCTGTATTTCCTTCTTTGAAGAACGTCAAACGAAGTGAAAGTGACGGAGAATGCTCTTCAGGTGATGCACAACACGGCCCAACTATTAGTTTCGAACAATCTCGGATTTTCATGGTTCCAAATTATCTCATTTTACCTGTATTTCCTTCTTGGAAAAACGTAAAACAAATTGGAAGTGACAGAGAATGCTCTTCAGGTGATACACAACACGGCACAACTATTAGTTTCGAACAATCTCGGATCTTCATGGTTCCAAGTTATCTCATTTCACCTGTATTTCCTTCTTTGAAGAACGTAAAACGAAGTGAAAGTGACGGAGAATGCTCTTCAGGTGATGCACAACACGGCCCAACTATTAGTTTCGAACAATCTCGGATTTTCATGGTTCCAAATTATCTCATTTCACCTGTATTTCCTTTTTGGAAGAACGTAAAACGATGTGAAAGTGACAGAGAATGCTAATCAGGTGATGCACAACACGGCACAACCATTAGTTTCGAACAATCTCGGATTTTCATGGTTCCAAATTATCTTATTTTGCCTGTATTTCCTTCCCGGAAAAACGTAGAACGGAGTGAGAGTAGTAGAGAATGCCAATCAGGTGATGCACAACACGGCACAACCATTAATTTCGAACAATCTCGGATTTTCATGGTTCCAAATTATCTCATTTTACCTGTATTTCCTTTCCGGAGAAACGTGAAACGAAATAAAAGTAGTAGAGAATGCTAATCAGGTGATGCACAACACGGCACAACCATTAATTTCGAACAATCTCGGATTTTCATGGTTCCAAATTATCTCATTTCACCTGTATTTCCTTTTTGGAAGAACGTAAAACGATGTGCAAGTGACAGAGAATGCTCTTCAGGTGATGCACAACACGGCACAACTATTAGTTTCGAACAATCTCGGATTTTCATGGTTCCAAATTATCTCATTTCGCCTGTGTTTCCTTTCCGGAGAAACGTGGAACGAAGTGAAAGTAGTAGAGAATGCTAATCAGGTGATGCACAACACGGCACAACCATTAATTTCGAACGATCTCGGATGTTCATGGTTCCAAATTATCTCATTTCACCTGTATTTCCTTTTTGGAAGAACGTAAAACGATGTGAAAGTGACAGAGAATGCTCTTCAGGTGATGCACAACACGGCACAACCATGAATTTCGAACAATCTCGGATTTTCATGGTTCCAAATTTTCTCATTTTACCTGTATTTCCTCTTCAGAAGAACGTAAGACGAAGTAAAAGTAGTAGAGAATGCTAATCAGGTGATGCACAACACGGCACAACCATTAGTTTCGAACAATCTCGGATCTTCATGGTTCCAAATTATCTCATTTCACCTGTATTTCCTCTTTGGAAGAACGTAAAACGATGTGAAAGTGACAGAGAATGCTCTTCAGGTGATGCACAACACGGCACAACTATTAGTTTCGAACAATCTCGGATTTTCATGGTTCCAAATTATCTCATTTTACCTGTATTTCCTTCTTTGAAAAACGTAAAACAAATTGGAAGTGACAGAGAATGCTCTTCAGGTGATGCACAACACGGCACAACCATTAATTTCGAACAATCTCGGATTTTCATGGTTCCAAATTATATCATTTCACCCGTATTCCTTTTTTGGAAGAACGTGAAACGGAGTAAAAGTGACGAAGAATGCTTTTCAGGTGATGCACAACACGGCACAACCATTAATTTCGAACAATCTCGGATCTTCATGGTTCCAAATTATCTTATTTTGCCTGTATTTCCTTTCCGGAAAAACGTGGAACGAAAAAAAAGTAGTAGAGAATGCCAATCAGGGTGATGCACAACACGGCACAACCATTAATTTCGAACAATCTCGGATTTTTATGGTTCCAAATTTTCTCATTTTACCTGTATTTCCTCTTCAGAAGAACGTAAGACGAAGTAAAAGTAGTAGAGAATGCTAATCAGGTGATGCACAACACGGCACAACTATTAGTTTCGAACAATCTCGGATTTTCATGCTTCCGAATTATCTTATTTTGCCTGTATTTCCTTTCCGGAAGAACGTAGAACGAAAAAAAAGTAGTAGAGAATGCCAATCAGGTGATGCACAACACGGCACAACCATTAATTTCGAACAATCTCGAATTTTCATGGTTCCAAATTTTCTCATTTTACCTGTATTTCCTCTTCAGAAGGACGTAAGACGAAGTAAAAGTAGTAGAGAATGATTATCAGGTGATGCACAACACGGCACAACCATTAGTTTCGAACAATCTCGGATCTTCATGGTTCCAAATTATCTCATTTCACCTGTATTTCCTTTTTGGAAGAACGTAAAACAGAGTGAAAGTGACGGAGGATGCTCTTCAGGTGATGCACAACATGGCACAACCATTAATTTTGAACAATCTCGGATTTTCATGGTTCCAAATTTTCTCATTTTACCTGTATTTCCTCTTCAGAAGAACGTAAGACGAAGTAAAAGTAGTGGAGAATGCTAATCAGGTGATGCACAACACGGCACAACCATTAGTTTCGAACAATCTCGGATTTTCATGGTTACAAATTATCTCATTTTACCTGTATTTCCTTCTTGGAAAAACGTAAAACAAATTAGAAGTGACAGAAAATGCTCCTCAGGTGATGCACAATACGGCACAACTATTAGTTTCGAACAATCTCGGATTTTCATGGTTCCAAATTATCTCATTTTACCTGTATTTCCTCTTCAGAAGAACGTAAGACGAAGTAAAAGTAGTAGAGAATGCTAATCAGGTGATGCACAACACGGCACAACCATTAGTTTCGAACAATCTCGGATCTTCATGGTTCCAAATTATCTCATTTCACCTGTATTTCCTTTTTGGAAGAACGTAAAACGAGGTGAAAGTGACGGAGAATGCTCTTCAGGTGATGCACAACACGGCACAACCATTAATTTCGAACAATCTCGAATTTTCATGGTTCCAAATTTTCTCATTTTACCTGTATTTCCTCTTCAGAAGAACGTAAGACGAAGTAAAAGTAGTAGAGAATGCTAATCAGGTGATGCACAACACGGAACAACCATTAGTTTCGAACAATCTCGGATTTTCATGGTTCCAAATTATCTCATTTTACCTGTATTTCCTTCTTGGAAAAACGTAAAACAAATTGGAAGTGACAGAGAATGCTCTTCAGGTGATACACAACACGGCACAACTATTAGTTTCGAACAATCTCGGATCTTCATGGTTCCAAGTTATCTCATTTCACCTGTATTTCCTTCTTTGAAGAACGTCAAACGAAGTGAAAGTGACGGAGAATGCTCTTCAGGTGATGCACAACACGGCCCAACTATTAGTTTCGAACAATCTCGGATTTTCATGGTTCCAAATTATCTCATTTTACCTGTATTTCCTTCTTGGAAAAACGTAAAACAAATTGGAAGTGACAGAGAATGCTCTTCAGGTGATACACAACACGGCACAACTATTAGTTTCGAACAATCTCGGATCTTCATGGTTCCAAGTTATCTCATTTCACCTGTATTTCCTTCTTTGAAGAACGTAAAACGAAGTGAAAGTGACGGAGAATGCTCTTCAGGTGATGCACAACACGGCCCAACTATTAGTTTCGAACAATCTCGGATTTTCATGGTTCCAAATTATCTCATTTCACCTGTATTTCCTTTTTGGAAGAACGTAAAACGATGTGAAAGTGACAGAGAATGCTAATCAGGTGATGCACAACACGGCACAACCATTAGTTTCGAACAATCTCGGATTTTCATGGTTCCAAATTATCTTATTTTGCCTGTATTTCCTTCCCGGAAAAACGTAGAACGGAGTGAGAGTAGTAGAGAATGCCAATCAGGTGATGCACAACACGGCACAACCATTAATTTCGAACAATCTCGGATTTTCATGGTTCCAAATTATCTCATTTTACCTGTATTTCCTTTCCGGAGAAACGTGAAACGAAATAAAAGTAGTAGAGAATGCTAATCAGGTGATGCACAACACGGCACAACCATTAATTTCGAACAATCTCGGATTTTCATGGTTCCAAATTATCTCATTTCACCTGTATTTCCTTTTTGGAAGAACGTAAAACGATGTGCAAGTGACAGAGAATGCTCTTCAGGTGATGCACAACACGGCACAACTATTAGTTTCGAACAATCTCGGATTTTCATGGTTCCAAATTATCTCATTTCACCTGTGTTTCCTTTCCGGAGAAACGTGGAACGAAGTGAAAGTAGTAGAGAATGCTAATCAGGTGATGCACAACACGGCACAACCATTAATTTCGAACGATCTCGGATGTTCATGGTTCCAAATTATCTCATTTCACCTGTATTTCCTTTTTGGAAGAACGTAAAACGATGTGAAAGTGACAGAGAATGCTCTTCAGGTGATGCACAACACGGCACAACCATGAATTTCGAACAATCTCGGATTTTCATGGTTCCAAATTTTCTCATTTTACCTGTATTTCCTCTTCAGAAGAACGTAAGACGAAGTAAAAGTAGTAGAGAATGCTAATCAGGTGATGCACAACACGGCACAACCATTAGTTTCGAACAATCTCGGATCTTCATGGTTCCAAATTATCTCATTTCACCTGTATTTCCTCTTTGGAAGAACGTAAAACGATGTGAAAGTGACAGAGAATGCTCTTCAGGTGATGCACAACACGGCACAACTATTAGTTTCGAACAATCTCGGATTTTCATGGTTCCAAATTATCTCATTTTACCTGTATTTCCTTCTTTGAAAAACGTAAAACAAATTGGAAGTGACAGAGAATGCTCTTCAGGTGATGCACAACACGGCACAACCATTAATTTCGAACAATCTCGGATTTTCATGGTTCCAAATTATATCATTTCACCCGTATTCCTTTTTTGGAAGAACGTGAAACGGAGTAAAAGTGACGAAGAATGCTTTTCAGGTGATGCACAACACGGCACAACCATTAATTTCGAACAATCTCGGATCTTCATGGTTCCAAATTATCTTATTTTGCCTGTATTTCCTTTCCGGAAAAACGTGGAACGAAAAAAAAGTAGTAGAGAATGCCAATCAGGGTGATGCACAACACGGCACAACCATTAATTTCGAACAATCTCGGATTTTTATGGTTCCAAATTTTCTCATTTTACCTGTATTTCCTCTTCAGAAGAACGTAAGACGAAGTAAAAGTAGTAGAGAATGCTAATCAGGTGATGCACAACACGGCACAACTATTAGTTTCGAACAATCTCGGATTTTCATGCTTCCGAATTATCTTATTTTGCCTGTATTTCCTTTCCGGAAGAACGTAGAACGAAAAAAAAGTAGTAGAGAATGCCAATCAGGTGATGCACAACACGGCACAACCATTAATTTCGAACAATCTCGAATTTTCATGGTTCCAAATTTTCTCATTTTACCTGTATTTCCTCTTCAGAAGGACGTAAGACGAAGTAAAAGTAGTAGAGAATGCTTATCAGGTGATGCACAACACGGCACAACCATTAGTTTCGAACAATCTCGGATCTTCATGGTTCCAAATTATCTCATTTCACCTGTATTTCCTTTTTGGAAGAACGTAAAACAGAGTGAAAGTGACGGAGGATGCTCTTCAGGTGATGCACAACATGGCACAACCATTAATTTTGAACAATCTCGGATTTTCATGGTTCCAAATTTTCTCATTTTACCTGTATTTCCTCTTCAGAAGAACGTAAGACGAAGTAAAAGTAGTGGAGAATGCTAATCAGGTGATGCACAACACGGCACAACCATTAGTTTCGAACAATCTCGGATTTTCATGGTTACAAATTATCTCATTTTACCTGTATTTCCTTCTTGGAAAAACGTAAAACAAATTAGAAGTGACAGAAAATGCTCCTCAGGTGATGCACAATACGGCACAACTATTAGTTTCGAACAATCTCGGATTTTCATGGTTCCAAATTATCTCATTTTACCTGTATTTCCTCTTCAGAAGAACGTAAGACGAAGTAAAAGTAGTAGAGAATGCTAATCAGGTGATGCACAACACGGCACAACCATTAGTTTCGAACAATCTCGGATCTTCATGGTTCCAAATTATCTCATTTCACCTGTATTTCCTTTTTGGAAGAACGTAAAACGAGGTGAAAGTGACGGAGAATGCTCTTCAGGTGATGCACAACACGGCACAACCATTAATTTCGAACAATCTCGGATTTTCATGGTTCCAAATTTTCTCATTTTACCTGTATTTCCTCTTCAGAAGAACGTAAGACGAAGTAAAAGTAGTAGAGAATGCTAATCAGGTGATGCACAACACGGAACAACCATTAGTTTCGAACAATCTCGGATTTTCATGGTTCCAAATTATCTCATTTTACCTGTATTTCCTTCTTGGAAAAACGTAAAACAAATTGGAAGTGACAGAGAATGCTCTTCAGGTGATACACAACACGGCACAACTATTAGTTTCGAACAATCTCGGATCTTCATGGTTCCAAGTTATCTCATTTCACCTGTATTTCCTTCTTTGAAGAACGTCAAACGAAGTGAAAGTGACGGAGAATGCTCTTCAGGTGATGCACAACACGGCCCAACTATTAGTTTCGAACAATCTCGGATTTTCATGGTTCCAAATTATCTCATTTTACCTGTATTTCCTTCTTGGAAAAACGTAAAACAAATTGGAAGTGACAGAGAATGCTCTTCAGGTGATACACAACACGGCACAACTATTAGTTTCGAACAATCTCGGATCTTCATGGTTCCAAGTTATCTCATTTCACCTGTATTTCCTTCTTTGAAGAACGTAAAACGAAGTGAAAGTGACGGAGAATGCTCTTCAGGTGATGCACAACACGGCCCAACTATTAGTTTCGAACAATCTCGGATTTTCATGGTTCCAAATTATCTCATTTCACCTGTATTTCCTTTTTGGAAGAACGTAAAACGATGTGAAAGTGACAGAGAATGCTAATCAGGTGATGCACAACACGGCACAACCATTAGTTTCGAACAATCTCGGATTTTCATGGTTCCAAATTATCTTATTTTGCCTGTATTTCCTTCCCGGAAAAACGTAGAACGGAGTGAGAGTAGTAGAGAATGCCAATCAGGTGATGCACAACACGGCACAACCATTAATTTCGAACAATCTCGGATTTTCATGGTTCCAAATTATCTCATTTTACCTGTATTTCCTTTCCGGAGAAACGTGAAACGAAATAAAAGTAGTAGAGAATGCTAATCAGGTGATGCACAACACGGCACAACCATTAATTTCGAACAATCTCGGATTTTCATGGTTCCAAATTATCTCATTTCACCTGTATTTCCTTTTTGGAAGAACGTAAAACGATGTGCAAGTGACAGAGAATGCTCTTCAGGTGATGCACAACACGGCACAACTATTAGTTTCGAACAATCTCGGATTTTCATGGTTCCAAATTATCTCATTTCACCTGTGTTTCCTTTCCGGAGAAACGTGGAACGAAGTGAAAGTAGGAGAGAATGCTAATCAGGTGATGCACAACACGGCACAACCATTAGTTTCGAACAATCTCGGATTTTCATGGTTCCAAATTATCTCATTTTACCTGTATTTCCTTCTTGGAAAAACGTAAAACAAATTAGAAGTGACAGAGGATGCTCCTCAGGTAATGCACAATACGGCACAACTATTAGTTTCGAACAATCTCGGATTTTCATGGTTCCAAATTATCTCATTTTACCTGTATTTCCTCTTCAGAAGAACGTAAGACGAAGTAAAAGTAGGAGAGAATGCTAATCAGGTGATGCACAACACGGCACAACCATTAGTTTCGAACAATCTCGGATCTTCATGGTTTCAAATTATCTCATTTCACCTGTATTTCCTTTTTGGAAGAACGTGAAACGAGGTGAAAGTGACGGAGAATGCTCTTCAGGTGATGCACAACACGGCACAACCATTAATTTCGAACAATCTCGGATTTTCATGGTTCCAAATTTTCTCATTTTACCTGTATTTCCACTTCAGAAGAACGTAAGACGAAGTAAAAGTAGTAGAGAATGCTAATCAGGTGATGCACAACACGGAACAACCATTAGTTTCGAACAATCTCGGATTTTCATGGTTCCAAATTATCTCATTTTACCTGTATTTCCTTCTTGGAAAAACGTAAAACAAATTGGAAGTGACAGAGAATGCTCTTCAGGTGATACACAACACGGCCCAACTATTAGTTTCGAACAATCTCGGATTTTCATGGTTCCAAATTATCTCATTTTACCTGTATTTCCTTCTTGGAAAAACGTAAAACAAATTGGAAGTGACAGAGAATGCTCTTCAGGTGATACACAACACGGCACAACTATTAGTTTCGAACAATCTCGGATCTTCATGGTTCCAAGTTATCTCATTTCACCTGTATTTCCTTCTTTGAAGAACGTAAAACGAAGTGAAAGTGACGGAGAATGCTCTTCAGGTGATGCACAACACGGCCCAACTATTAGTTTCGAACAATCTCGGATTTTCATGGTTCCAAATTATCTCATTTCACCTGTATTTCCTTTTTGGAAGAACGTAAAACGATGTGAAAGTGACAGAGAATGCTCTTCAGGTGATGCACAACACGGCACAACCATTAATTTCGAACAATCTCGGATGTTCATGGTTCCAAATTATCTCATTTCACCTGTATTTCCTTTTTGGAAGAACGTAAAACGATGTGAAAGTGACAGAGAATGCTCTTCAGGTGATGCACAACACGGCACAACCATTGATTTCGAACAATCTCGGATTTTCATGGTTCCAAATTTTCTCATTTTACCTGTATTTCCTCTTCAGAAGAACGTAAGACGAAGTAAAAGTAGTAGAGAATGCTAATCAGGTGATGCACAACACGGCACAACCATTAGTTTCGAACAATCTCGGATCTTCATGGTTCCAAATTATCTCATTTCACCTGTATTTCCTTTTTGGAAGAACGTAAAACAAAGTGAAAGTGACGGAGAATGCTCTTCAGGTGATGCACAACACGGCACAACCATTAATTTCGAACAATCTCGGATTTTCATGGTTCCAAATTTTCTCATTTTACCTGTATTTCCTCTTCAGAAGAACGTAAGACGAAGTGAAAGTGACGGAGAATGCTCTTCAGGTGATGCACAACACGGCCCAACTATTAGTTTCGAACAATCTCGGATCTTCATGGTTCCAAATTATCTCATTTCACCTGTATTTCCTTTTTGGAAGAACGTAAAACAAAGTGAAAGTGACGGAGAATGCTCTTCAGGTGATGCACAACACATCACAACCATTAATTTCGAACAATCTCGGATTTTCATGGTTCCAAATTTTCTCATTTTACCTGTATTTCCTCTTCAGAAGAACGTCAGACGAAGTAAAAGTAGTAGAGAATGCTAATCAGGTGATGCACAACACGGCACAACCATTAGTTTCGAACAATCTCGGATCTTCATGGTTCCAAATTATCTCATTTCACCTGTATTTCCTTTTTGGAAGAACGTAAAACGATGTGAAAGTGACAGAGAATGCTCTTCAGGTGATGCACAACACGGCACAACCATTAATTTCGAACAATCTCGGATTTTCATGGTTCCAAATTATCTCATTTCACCTGTATTTCCTTTTTGGAAGAACGTAAAACAAAGTGAAAGTGACGGAGAATGCTCTTCAGGTGATGCACAACACGGCACAACCATTAATTTCGAACAATCTCGGATTTTCATGGTTCCAAATTTTCTCATTTTACCTGTATTTCCTCTTCAGAAGAACGTCAGACGAAGTAAAAGTAGTAGAGAATGCTAATCAGGTGATGCACAACACGGCACAACCATTAGTTTCGAACAATCTCGGATCTTCATGGTTCCAAATTATCTCATTTCACCTGTATTTCCTTTTTGGAAGAACGTAAAACGATGTGAAAGTGACAGAGAATGCTCTTCAGGTGATGCACAACACGGCACAACCATTAATTTCGAACAATCTCGGATTTTCATGGTTCCAAATTTTCTCATTTTACCTGTATTTCCTCTTCAGAAGAACGTCAGACGAAGTAAAAGTAGTAGAGAATGCTAATCAGGTGATGCACAACACGGCACAACCATTAGTTTCGAACAATCTCGGATCTTCATGGTTCCAAATTATCTCATTTCACCTGTATTTCCTTTTTGGAAGAACGTAAAACGATGTGAAAGTGACAGAGAATGCTCTTCAGGTGATGCACAACACGGCACAACCATTAATTTCGAACAATCTCGGATTTTCATGGTTCCAAATTATCTCATTTCACCTGTATTTCCTTTTTGGAAGAACGTAAAACAAAGTGAAAGTGACGGAGAATGCTCTTCAGGTGATGCACAACACGGCACAACCATTAATTTCGAACAATCTCGGATTTTCATGGTTCCAAATTTTCTCATTTTACCTGTATTTCCTCTTCAGAAGAACGTCAGACGAAGTAAAAGTAGTAGAGAATGCTAATCAGGTGATGCACAACACGGCACAACCATTAGTTTCGAACAATCTCGGATCTTCATGGTTCCAAATTATCTCATTTCACCTGTATTTCCTTTTTGGAAGAACGTAAAACGATGTGAAAGTGACAGAGAATGCTCTTCAGGTGATGCACAACACGGCACAACCATTAATTTCGAACAATCTCGGATTTTCATGGTTCCAAATTTTCTCATTTTACCTGTATTTCCTCTTCAGAAGAACGTAAGACGAAGTGAAAGTGACGGAGAATGCTCTTCAGGTGATGCACAACACGGCCCAACTATTAGTTTCGAACAATCTCGGATTTTCATGGTTCCAAATTATCTCATTTTACCTGTATTTCCTTCTTGGAAAAACGTAAAACAAATTGGAAGTGACAGAGAATGCTCTTCAGGTGATGCACAACACGGCACAACTATTAGTTTCGAACAATCTCGGATTTTCATGGTTCCAAATTATCTCATTTTACCTGTATTTCCTTTCCGGAGAAACGTGAAACGAAGTGAAAGTAGTGGAGAATGCTAATCAGGTGATGCACAACACGGCACAACTATTAGTTTCGAACAATCTCGGATTTTCATGGTTCCGAATTATCTTATTTTGCCTGTATTTCCTTTTCGGAAGAACGTAGAACGAAAAAAAAGTAGTAGAGAATGCTAATCAGGTGATGCACAACACGGCACAACCATTAATTTCGAACAATCTCGGATTTTCATGGTTCCAAATTTTCTCATCTCACCTGTATTTCCTTTTTGGAAGAACGTAAAACGAAGTGAAAGTGACAGAGAATGCTTTTCAGGTGATGCACAACACGGCAAAACCATTAATTTCGAACAATCTCGGATTTTCATGGTTCCAAATTATCTCATTTCACCTGTATTTCCTTCTTGGAAGAACGTAAAACAAATTGGAAGTGACAGAGAATGCTCTTCAGGTGATGCACAACACGGCACAACCATTAGTTTCGAACAAACTCGGATTTTCATGGTTCCAAATTATCTCATTTTACCTGTATTTCCTTCTTGGAAAAACGTAAAACAAATTGGAAGTGACAGAGAATGCTCTTCAGGTGATGCACAACACCGCACAACTATTAGTTTCGAACAATCTCGGATTTTCATGGTTCCAAATTATCTCATTTTACCTGTATTTCCTTTCCGGAGAAACGTAAAACAAAGTCAAAAAAGTGGAGAATGCTAATCAGGTGATGCACAACACGGCACAACCATTAATTTCGGACAATCTCGGATTCTCATGGTTCCAAATTATCTCATTTCACCTGTATTTCCTTCTTGGAAAAACGTAAAACAAATTGGAAGTGACAGAGAATGCTCTTCAGGTGATGCACAACACGGCACAACCATTAGTTTCGAACAAACTCGGATTTTCATGGTTCCAAATTATCTCATTTTACCTGTATTTCCTTCTTGGAAAAACGTAAAACAAATTGGAAGTGACAGAGAATGCTCTTCAGGTGATGCACAACACCGCACAACTATTAGTTTCGAACAATCTCGGATTTTCATGGTTCCAAATTATCTCATTTTACCTGTATTTCCTTTCCGGAGAAACGTGAAACAAAGTCAAAAAAGTGGAGAATGCTAATCAGGTGATGCACAACACGGCACAACCATTAATTTCGGACAATCTCGGATTCTCATGGTTCCAAATTATCTCATTTCACCTGTATTTCCTTCTTGGAAAAACGTAAAACAAATTGGAAGTGACAGAGAATGCTCTTCAGGTGATGCACAACACGGCACAACTATTAGTTTCGAACAATCTCGGATTTTCATGGTTCCAAATTATCTCATTTTACCTGTATTTCCTTTCCGGAGAAACGTGAAACGAAGTGAAAGTAGTGGAGATCGCTAATCAGGTGACGCACAACACGGCACAACTATTAGTTTCGAACAATCTCGGATTTTCATGGTTCCGAATTATCTCATTTTGCCTGTATTTCCTTTCCGGAAGAACGTAGAACGAAAAAAAAGTAGTAGAAAATGCTAATCAGGTGATGCACAACACGGCACAACCATTAATTTCGAACAATCTCGGATTTTCATGGTTCCAAATTTTCTCATCTCACCTGTATTTCCTTTTTGGAAGAACGTAAAACGATGTGAAAGTGACAGAGAATGCTCTTCAGGTGATGCACAACACGGCACAACCATTAATTTCGAACAATCTCGGATTTTCATGGTTCCAAATTTTCTCATTTTACCTGTATTTCCTCTTCAGAAGAACGTAAGACGAAGTGAAAGTGACGGAGAATGCTCTTCAGGTGATGCACAACACGGCCCAACTATTAGTTTCGAACAATCTCGGATTTTCATGGTTCCAAATTATCTCATTTTACCTGTATTTCCTTCTTGGAAAAACGTAAAACAAATTGGAAGTGACAGAGAATGCTCTTCAGGTGATGCACAACACGGCACAACTATTAGTTTCGAACAATCTCGGATTTTCATGGTTCCAAATTATCTCATTTTACCTGTATTTCCTTTCCGGAGAAACGTGAAACGAAGTGAAAGTAGTGGAGAATGCTAATCAGGTGATGCACAACACGGCACAACTATTAGTTTCGAACAATCTCGGATTTTCATGGTTCCGAATTATCTTATTTTGCCTGTATTTCCTTTTCGGAAGAACGTAGAACGAAAAAAAAGTAGTAGAGAATGCTAATCAGGTGATGCACAACACGGCACAACCATTAATTTCGAACAATCTCGGATTTTCATGGTTCCAAATTTTCTCATCTCACCTGTATTTCCTTTTTGGAAGAACGTAAAACGAAGTGAAAGTGACAGAGAATGCTTTTCAGGTGATGCACAACACGGCAAAACCATTAATTTCGAACAATCTCGGATTTTCATGGTTCCAAATTATCTCATTTCACCTGTATTTCCTTCTTGGAAGAACGTAAAACAAATTGGAAGTGACAGAGAATGCTCTTCAGGTGATGCACAACACGGCACAACCATTAGTTTCGAACAAACTCGGATTTTCATGGTTCCAAATTATCTCATTTTACCTGTATTTCCTTCTTGGAAAAACGTAAAACAAATTGGAAGTGACAGAGAATGCTCTTCAGGTGATGCACAACACCGCACAACTATTAGTTTCGAACAATCTCGGATTTTCATGGTTCCAAATTATCTCATTTTACCTGTATTTCCTTTCCGGAGAAACGTAAAACAAAGTCAAAAAAGTGGAGAATGCTAATCAGGTGATGCACAACACGGCACAACCATTAATTTCGGACAATCTCGGATTCTCATGGTTCCAAATTATCTCATTTCACCTGTATTTCCTTCTTGGAAAAACGTAAAACAAATTGGAAGTGACAGAGAATGCTCTTCAGGTGATGCACAACACGGCACAACCATTAGTTTCGAACAAACTCGGATTTTCATGGTTCCAAATTATCTCATTTTACCTGTATTTCCTTCTTGGAAAAACGTAAAACAAATTGGAAGTGACAGAGAATGCTCTTCAGGTGATGCACAACACCGCACAACTATTAGTTTCGAACAATCTCGGATTTTCATGGTTCCAAATTATCTCATTTTACCTGTATTTCCTTTCCGGAGAAACGTGAAACAAAGTCAAAAAAGTGGAGAATGCTAATCAGGTGATGCACAACACGGCACAACCATTAATTTCGGACAATCTCGGATTCTCATGGTTCCAAATTATCTCATTTCACCTGTATTTCCTTCTTGGAAAAACGTAAAACAAATTGGAAGTGACAGAGAATGCTCTTCAGGTGATGCACAACACGGCACAACTATTAGTTTCGAACAATCTCGGATTTTCATGGTTCCAAATTATCTCATTTTACCTGTATTTCCTTTCCGGAGAAACGTGAAACGAAGTGAAAGTAGTGGAGATCGCTAATCAGGTGATGCACAACACGGCACAACTATTAGTTTCGAACAATCTCGGATTTTCATGGTTCCGAATTATCTCATTTTGCCTGTATTTCCTTTCCGGAAGAACGTAGAACGAAAAAAAAGTAGTAGAAAATGCTAATCAGGTGATGCACAACACGGCACAACCATTAATTTCGAACAATCTCGGATTTTCATGGTTCCAAATTTTCTCATCTCACCTGTATTTCCTTTTTGGAAGAACGTAAAACGAAGTGAAAGTGACAGAGAATGCTTTTCAGGTGATGCACAACACGGCAAAACCATTAATTTCGAACAATCTCGGATTTTCATGGTTCCAAATTATCTCATTTCACCTGTATTTCCTTCTTGGAAGAACGTAAAACAAATTGGAAGTGACAGAGAATGCTCTTCAGGTGATGCACAACACGGCACAACCATTAGTTTCGAACAAACTCGGATTTTCATGGTTCCAAATTATCTCATTTTACCTGTATTTCCTTTTTGGAAAAATGTAAAACGATGTGAAAGTGACAGAGAATGCTTTTCAGGTGATGCACAACACGGCAAAACCATTAATTTCGAACAATCTCGGATTTTCATGGTTTCAAATTATCTCATTTTACCTGTATTTCCTTTCCGGAGAAACGTGAAACGAAGTAAAAGTAGTAGAGAATGCTAATCAGGTGATGCACAACACGGCACAACCATTAATTTCGAACAATCTCGGATTTTCATGGTTCCAAATTATCTCATTTCACCTGTATTTCCTTTTTGGAAGAACGTAAAACGATGTGAAAGTGACGGAGAATGCTCTTCAGGTGATGCACAACACGGCACAACCATTAGTTTCGAACAATCTCGGATTTTCATGGTTCCAAATTATCTCATTTCACCTGTATTTCCTTTTTGGAAGAACGTAAAACGAAGTGAAAGTGACGGAGAATGCTCTTCAGGTGATGCACAACACGGCACAACCATTAATTTCGAACAATCTCGGATTTTCATGGTTCCAAATTTTCTCATATTACCTGTATTTCCTCTTCAGAAGAACGTAAGACGAAGTAAAAGTAGTAGAGAATGCTAATCAGGTGATGCACAACACGGCACAACTATTAGTTTCGAACAATCTCGGATTTTCATGGTTCCAAATTATCTCATTTTACCCGTATTTCCTTTCCGGAAAACGTGAAACGAAGTCAAAGTAGTAGAGAATGCTAATCAGGTGATGCACAACACGGCACAACCATTAATTTCGAACAATCTCGGATTTTCATGGTTCCAAATTATCTCATTTCACCTGTATTTCCTTTTTGGAAGAACGTAAAACGATGTGAAAGTGACAAAGAATGCTTTTCAGGTGATGCACAACACGGCAACACCATTAATTTCGAACAATCTCGGATTTTCATGGTTCCAAATTATCTCATTTCACCTGTATTTCCTCTTTGGAAGAACGTAAAACGATGTGAAAGTGACAGAGAATGCTCTTTAGGTGATGCACAACACGGCACAACTATTAGTTTCGAACAATCTCGGATTTTCATGGTTCCAAATTATCTCATTTTACCTGTATTTCCTTCTTTGAAAAACGTAAAACGAATTGGAAGTGACAGAGAATGCTCTTCAGGTGATGCACAACACGGCACAACCATTAGTTTCGAACAATCTCGGATTTTCATGGTTCCAAATTATCTCATTTCACCTGTATTTCCTTTTTGGAAGAACGTAAAACGAAGTGAAAGTGACGGAGAATGCTCTTCAGGTGATGCACAACACGGCACAACCATTAATTTCGAACAATCTCGGATTTTCATGGTTCCAAATTTTCTCATTTTACCTGTATTTCCTCTTCAGAAGAACGTAAGACGAAGTAAAAGTAGTAGAGAATGCTAATCAGGTGATGCACAACACGGCACAACTATTAGTTTCGAACAATCTCGGATTTTCATGGTTCCAAATTATCTCATTTTACCCGTATTTCCTTTCCGGAAAACGTGAAACGAAGTCAAAGTAGTAGAGAATGCTAATCAGGTGATGCACAACACGGCACAACCATTAATTTCGAACAATCTCGGATTTTCATGGTTCCAAATTATCTCATTTCACCTGTATTTCCTTTTTGGAAGAACGTAAAACGATGTGAAAGTGACAAAGAATGCTTTTCAGGTGATGCACAACACGGCAACACCATTAATTTCGAACAATCTCGGATTTTCATGGTTCCAAATTATCTCATTTCACCTGTATTTCCTCTTTGGAAGAACGTAAAACGATGTGAAAGTGACAGAGAATGCTCTTTAGGTGATGCACAACACGGCACAACTATTAGTTTCGAACAATCTCGGATTTTCATGGTTCCAAATTATCTCATTTTACCTGTATTTCCTTCTTTGAAAAACGTAAAACGAATTGGAAGTGACAGAGAATGCTCTTCAGGTGATGCACAACACGGCACAACCATTAATTTCGAACAATCTCGGATTTTCATGGTTCCAAATTATCTTATTTTGCCTGTATTTCCTTTCCGGAAAAACGTGGAACGAAAAAAAAGTAGTAGAGAATGCCAATCAGGGTGATGCACAACACGGCACAACCATTAATTTCGAACAATCTCGGATTTTCATGGTTCCAAATTTTCTCATTTTACCTGTATTTCCTCTTCAGAAGAACGTAAGACGAAGAAAAAGTAGTAGAGAATGCTAATCAGGTGATGCACAACACGGCACAACTATTAGTTTCGAACAATCTCGGATTTTCATGCTTCCGAATTATCTTATTTTGCCTGTATTTCCTTTCCGGAAGAACGTAGAACGAAAAAAAAGTAGTAGAGAATGCCAATCAGGTGATGCACAACACGGCACAACCATTAATTTCGAACAATCTCGGATTTTCATGGTTCCAAATTTTCTCATTTTACCTGTATTTCCTCTTCAGAAGGACGTAAGACGAAGTAAAAGTAGTAGAGAATGCTAATCAGGTGATGCACAACACGGCACAACCATTAGTTTCGAACAATCTCGGATTTTCATGGTTCCAAATTATCTCATTTTACCTGTATTTCCTTCTTGGAAAAACGTAAAACAAATTGGAAGTGACAGAGAATGCTCTTCAGGTGATGCACAACACCGCACAACTATTAGTTTCGAACAATCTCGGATTTTCATGGTTCTAAATTATCTCATTTTACCTGTATTTCCTTTCCGGAGAAACGTGAAACAAAGTCGAAAAAGTAGAGAATGCTAATCAGGTGATGCACAACACGGCACAACCATTAATTTCGAACAATCTCGGATTTTCATGGTTCCAAATTTTCTCATTTTACCTGTATTTCCTTTTTGGAAGAACGTAAAACAGAGTGAAAGTGACGGAGGATGCTCTTCAGGTGATGCACAACATGGCACAACCATTAGTTTCGAACAATCTCGGATCTTCATGGTTCCAAATTATCTCATTTCACCTGTATTTCCTTTTTGGAAGAACGTAAAACAGAGTGAAAGTGACGGAGGATGCTCTTCAGGTGATGCACAACATGGCACAACCATTAATTTTGAACAATCTCGGATTTTCATGGTTCCAAATTTTCTCATTTTACCTGTATTTCCTCTTCAGAAGAACGTAAGACGAAGTAAAAGTAGTGGAGAATGCTAATCAGGTGATGCACAACACGGCACAACCATTAGTTTCGAACAATCTCGGATTTTCATGGTTCCAAATTATCTCATTTTACCTGTATTTCCTTCTTGGAAAAACGTAAAACAAATTAGAAGTGACAGAGGATGCTCCTCAGGTAATGCACAATACGGCACAACTATTAGTTTCGAACAATCTCGGATTTTCATGGTTCCAAATTATCTCATTTTACCTGTATTTCCTCTTCAGAAGAACGTAAGACGAAGTAAAAGTAGGAGAGAATGCTAATCAGGTGATGCACAACACGGCACAACCATTAGTTTCGAACAATCTCGGATCTTCATGGTTCCAAATTATCTCATTTCACCTGTATTTCCTTTTTGGAAGAACGTGAAACGAGGTGAAAGTGACGGAGAATGCTCTTCAGGTGATGCACAACACGGCCCAACTATTAGTTTCGAACAATCTCGGATTTTCATGGTTCCAAATTATCTCATTTTACCTGTATTTCCTTCTTGGAAAAACGTAAAACAAATTGGAAGTGACAGAGAATGCTCTTCAGGTGATACACAACACGGCACAACTATTAGTTTCGAACAATCTCGGATCTTCATGGTTCCAAGTTATCTCATTTCACCTGTATTTCCTTCTTTGAAGAACGTAAAACGAAGTGAAAGTGACGGAGAATGCTCTTCAGGTGATGCACAACACGGCCCAACTATTAGTTTCGAACAATCTCGGATTTTCATGGTTCCAAATTATCTCATTTCACCTGTATTTCCTTTTTGGAAGAACGTAAAACGATGTGAAAGTGACAGAGAATGCTCTTCAGGTGATGCACAACACGGCACAACCATTAATTTCGAACAATCTCGGATGTTCATGGTTCCAAATTATCTCATTTCACCTGTATTTCCTTTTTGGAAGAACGTAAAACGATGTGAAAGTGACAGAGAATGCTCTTCAGGTGATGCACAACACGGCACAACCATTGATTTCGAACAATCTCGGATTTTCATGGTTCCAAATTTTCTCATTTTACCTGTATTTCCTCTTCAGAAGAACGTAAGACGAAGTAAAAGTAGTAGAGAATGCTAATCAGGTGATGCACAACACGGCACAACCATTAGTTTCGAACAATCTCGGATCTTCATGGTTCCAAATTATCTCATTTCACCTGTATTTCCTTTTTGGAAGAACGTAAAACAAAGTGAAAGTGACGGAGAATGCTCTTCAGGTGATGCACAACACGGCACAACCATTAATTTCGAACAATCTCGGATTTTCATGGTTCCAAATTTTCTCATTTTACCTGTATTTCCTCTTCAGAAGAACGTCAGACGAAGTAAAAGTAGTAGAGAATGCTAAACAGGTGATGCACAACACGGCACAACCATTAGTTTCGAACAATCTCGGATCTTCATGGTTCCAAATTATCTCATTTCACCTGTATTTCCTTTTTGGAAGAACGTAAAACGATGTGAAAGTGACAGAGAATGCTCTTCAGGTGATGCACAACACGGCACAACCATTAATTTCGAACAATCTCGGATTTTCATGGTTCCAAATTTTCTCATTTTACCTGTATTTCCTCTTCAGAAGAACGTAAGACGAAGTGAAAGTGACGGAGAATGCTCTTCAGGTGATGCACAACACGGCCCAACTATTAGTTTCGAACAATCTCGGATTTTCATGGTTCCAAATTATCTCATTTTACCTGTATTTCCTTCTTGGAAAAACGTAAAACAAATTGGAAGTGACAGAGAATGCTCTTCAGGTGATGCACAACACGGCACAACTATTAGTTTCGAACAATCTCGGATTTTCATGGTTCCAAATTATCTCATTTTACCTGTATTTCCTTTCTGGAGAAACGTGAAACGAAGTGAAAGTAGTGGAGAATGCTAATCAGGTGATGCACAACACGGCACAACTATTAGTTTCGAACAATCTCGGATTTTCATGGTTCCGAATTATCTTATTTTGCCTGTATTTCCTTTTCGGAAGAACGTAGAACGAAAAAAAAGTAGTAGAGAATGCTAATCAGGTGATGCACAACACGGCACAACCATTAATTTCGAACAATCTCGGATTTTCATGGTTCCAAATTTTCTCATCTCACCTGTATTTCCTTTTTGGAAGAATGTAAAACGATGTGAAAGTGACAGAGAATGCTTTTCAGGTGATGCACAACACGGCACAACCATTAATTTCGAACAATCTCGGATTTTCATGGTTCCAAATTTTCTCATTTCACCTGTATTTCCTTTTTGGAAGAATGTAAAACGATGTGAAAGTGACAGAGAATGCTTTTCAGGTGATGCACAACACGGCACAACCATTAATTTCGAACAATCTCGGATTTTCATGGTTCCAAATTTTCTCATTTTACCTGTATTTCCTCTTCAGAAGAACGTAAGACGAAGTGAAAGTGACGGAGAATGCTCTTCAGGTGATGCACAACACGGCCCAACTATTAGTTTCGAACAATCTCGGATTTTCATGGTTCCAAATTATCTCATTTCACCTGTATTTCCTTCTTGGAAGAACGTAAAACAAATTGGAAGTGACAGAGAATGCTCTTCAGGTGATGCACAACACGGCACAACCATTAGTTTCGAACAAACTCGGATTTTCATGGTTCCAAATTATCTCATTTTACCTGTATTTCCTTCTTGGAAAAACGTAAAACAAATTGGAAGTGACAGAGAATGCTCTTCAGGTGATGCACAACACCGCACAACTATTAGTTTCGAACAATCTCGGATTCTCATGGTTCCAAATTATCTCATTTTACCTGTATTTCCTTTCCGGAGAAACGTGAAACAAAGTCAAAAAAGTGGAGAATGCTAATCAGGTGATGCACAACACGGCACAACCATTAATTTCGGACAATCTCGGATTCTCATGGTTCCAAATTATCTCATTTCACCTGTATTTCCTTCTTGGAAAAACGTAAAACAAATTGGAAGTGACAGAGAATGCTCTTCAGGTGATGCACAACACGGCACAACTATTAGTTTCGAACAATCTCGGATTTTCATGGTTCCAAATTATCTCATTTTACCTGTATTTCCTTTCCGGAGAAACGTGAAACGAAGTGAAAGTAGTGGAGAATGCTAATCAGGTGATGCACAACACGGCACAACTATTAGTTTCGAACAATCTCGGATTTTCATGGTTCCGAATTATCTCATTTTGCCTGTATTTCCTTTCCGGAAGAACGTAGAACGAAAAAAAAGTAGTAGAAAATGCTAATCAGGTGATGCACAACACGGCACAACCATTAATTTCGAACAATCTCGGATTTTCATGGTTCCAAATTTTCTCATCTCACCTGTATTTCCTTTTTGGAAGAACGTAAAACGAAGTGAAAGTGACAGAGAATGCTTTTCAGGTGATGCACAACACGGCAAAACCATTAATTTCGAACAATCTCGGATTTTCATGGTTCCAAATTATCTCATTTCACCTGTATTTCCTTCTTGGAAGAACGTAAAACAAATTGGAAGTGACAGAGAATGCTCTTCAGGTGATGCACAACACGGCACAACCATTAGTTTCGAACAAACTCGGATTTTCATGGTTCCATATTATCTCATTTTACCTGTATTTCCTTCTTGGGAAAACGTAAAACAAATTGGAAGTGACAGAGAATGCTCTTCAGGTGATGCACAACACTGCACAACTATTAGTTTCGAACAATCTCGGATTTTCATGGTTCTAAATTATCCCATTTTACCTGTATTTCCTTTCCGGAGAAACGTGAAACAAAGTCAAAAAAGTAGAGAATGCTAATCAGGTGATGCACAACACGGCACAACTATTAATTTCGGACAATCTCGGATTCTCATGGTTCCAAATTATCTCATTTCACCTGTATTTCCTTCTTGGAAGAACGTAAAACAAATTGGGAGTGACAGAGAATGCTCTTCAGGTGATGCACAACACGGCACAACTATAAGTTTCGAACAATCTCGGATTTTCATGGTTCCAAATTATCTCATTTTACCTGTGTTTCCTTTCCGGAGAAACGTGAAACGAAGTCAAAGTAGTAGAGAATGCTAATCAGGTGATGCACAACACGGCACAACCATTAATTTCGAACAATCTCGGATTTTCATGGTTCCAAATTTTCTCATTTCACCTGTATTTCCTTTTTGGAAGAATGTAAAACGATGTGAAAGTGACAGAGAATGCTTTTCAGGTGATGCACAACACGGCACAACCATTAATTTCGAACAATCTCGGATTTTCATGGTTCCAAATTTTCTCATTTTACTTGTATTTCCTCTTCAGAAGAACGTTAGACGAAGTAAAAGTAGTAGAGAATGCTAATCAGGTGATGCACAACACGGCACAACTATTAGTTTCGAACAATCTCGGATTTTCATGGTTCCAAATTTTCTCATTTTACCTGTATTTCCTCTTCAGAAGAACGTCAGACGAAGTAAAAGTAGTAGAGAATGCTAAACAGGTGATGCACAACACGGCACAACCATTAGTTTCGAACAATCTCGGATCTTCATGGTTCCAAATTATCTCATTTCACCTGTATTTCCTTTTTGGAAGAACGTAAAACGATGTGAAAGTGACAGAGAATGCTCTTCAGGTGATGCACAACACGGCACAACCATTAATTTCGAACAATCTCGGATTTTCATGGTTCCAAATTTTCTCATTTTACCTGTATTTCCTCTTCAGAAGAACGTAAGACGAAGTGAAAGTGACGGAGAATGCTAATCAGGTGATGCACAACACGGCACAACTATTAGTTTCGAACAATCTCGGATTTTCATGGTTCCAAATTATCTCATTTTACCCGTATTTCCTTTCCGGAAAACGTGAAACGAAGTCAAAGTAGTAGAGAATGCTAATCAGGTGATGCACAACACGGCACAACCATTAATTTCGAACAATCTCGGATTTTCATGGTTCCAAATTATCTCATTTCACCTGTATTTCCTTTTTGGAAGAACGTAAAACGATGTGAAAGTGACAAAGAATGCTTTTCAGGTGATGCACAACACGGCAACACCATTAATTTCGAACAATCTCGGATTTTCATGGTTCCAAATTATCTCATTTCACCTGTATTTCCTCTTTGGAAGAACGTAAAACGATGTGAAAGTGACAGAGAATGCTCTTTAGGTGATGCACAACACGGCACAACTATTAGTTTCGAACAATCTCGGATTTTCATGGTTCCAAATTATCTCATTTTACCTGTATTTCCTTCTTTGAAAAACGTAAAACGAATTGGAAGTGACAGAGAATGCTCTTCAGGTGATGCACAACACGGCACAACCATCAATTTCGAACAATCTCGGATTTTCATGGTTCCAAATTATCTTATTTTGCCTGTATTTCCTTTCCGGAAAAACGTGGAACGAAAAAAAAGTAGTAGAGAATGCCAATCAGGGTGATGCACAACACGGCACAACCATTAATTTCGAACAATCTCGGATTTTCATGGTTCCAAATTTTCTCATTTTACCTGTATTTCCTCTTCAGAAGAACGTAAGACGAAGTAAAAGTAGTAGAGAATGCTAATCAGGTGATGCACAACACGGCACAACTATTAGTTTCGAACAATCTCGGATTTTCATGCTTCCGAATTATCTTATTTTGCCTGTATTTCCTTTCCGGAAGAACGTAGAACGAAAAAAAAGTAGTAGAGAATGCCAATCAGGTGATGCACAACACGGCACAACCATTAATTTCGAACAATCTCGGATTTTCATGGTTCCAAATTTTCTCATTTTACTTGTATTTCCTCTTCAGAAGGACGTAAGACGAAGTAAAAGTAGTAGAGAATGCTAATCAGGTGATGCACAACACGGCACAACCATTAGTTTCGAACAATCTCGGATTTTCATGGTTCCAAATTATCTCATTTTACCTGTATTTCCTTCTTGGAAAAACGTAAAACAAATTGGAAGTGACAGAGAATGCTCTTCAGGTGATGCACAACACGGCACAACCATTAGTTTCGAACAAACTCGGATTTTCATGGTTCCAAATTATCTCATTTCACCTGTATTTCCTTTTTGGAAGAACGTAAAACGATGTGAAAGTGACAGAGAATGCTTTTCAGGTGATGCACAACACGGCAACACCATTAATTTCGAACAATCTCGGATTTTCATGGTTCCAAATTATCTCATTTCACCTGTATTTCCTCTTTGGAAGAACGTAAAACGATGTGAAAGTGACAGAGAATGCTCTTTAGGTGATGCACAACACGGCACAACTATTAGTTTCGAACAATCTCGGATTTTCATGGTTCCAAATTATCTCATTTTACCTGTATTTCCTTTTTGGAAGAATGTAAAACGATGTGAAAGTGACAGAGAATGCTTTTCAGGTGATGCACAACACGGCAAAACCATTAATTTCGAACAATCTCGGATTTTCATGGTTTCAAATTATCTCATTTTACCTGTATTTCCTTTCCGGAGAAACGTGAAACGAAGTAAAAGTAGTAGAGAATGCTAATCAGGTGATGCACAACACGGCACAACCATTAATTTCGAACAATCTCGGATTTTCATGGTTCCAAATTATCTCATTTCACCTGTATTTCCTTTTTGGAAGAACGTAAAACGATGTGAAAGTGACGGAGAATGCTCTTCAGGTGATGCACAACACGGCACAACCATTAGTTTCGAACAATCTCGGATTTTCATGGTTCCAAATTATCTCATTTCACCTGTATTTCCTTTTTGGAAGAACGTAAAACGAAGTGAAAGTGACGGAGAATGCTCTTCAGGTGATGCACAACACGGCACAACCATTAATTTCGAACAATCTCGGATTTTCATGGTTCCAAATTTTCTCATTTTACCTGTATTTCCTCTTCAGAAGAACGTAAGACGAAGTAAAAGTAGTAGAGAATGCTAATCAGGTGATGCACAACACGGCACAACTATTAGTTTCGAACAATCTCGGATTTTCATGGTTCCAAATTATCTCATTTTACCCGTATTTCCTTTCCGGAAAACGTGAAACGAAGTCAAAGTAGTAGAGAATGCTAATCAGGTGATGCACAACACGGCACAACCATTAATTTCGAACAATCTCGGATTTTCATGGTTCCAAATTATCTCATTTCACCTGTATTTCCTTTTTGGAAGAACGTAAAACGATGTGAAAGTGACAAAGAATGCTTTTCAGGTGATGCACAACACGGCAACACCATTAATTTCGAACAATCTCGGATTTTCATGGTTCCAAATTATCTCATTTCACCTGTATTTCCTCTTTGGAAGAACGTAAAACGATGTGAAAGTGACAGAGAATGCTCTTTAGGTGATGCACAACACGGCACAACTATTAGTTTCGAACAATCTCGGATTTTCATGGTTCCAAATTATCTCATTTTACCTGTATTTCCTTCTTTGAAAAACGTAAAACGAATTGGAAGTGACAGAGAATGCTCTTCAGGTGATGCACAACACGGCACAACCATTAATTTCGAACAATCTCGGATTTTCATGGTTCCAAATTATCTTATTTTGCCTGTATTTCCTTTCCGGAAAAACGTGGAACGAAAAAAAAGTAGTAGAGAATGCCAATCAGGGTGATGCACAACACGGCACAACCATTAATTTCGAACAATCTCGGATTTTCATGGTTCCAAATTTTCTCATTTTACCTGTATTTCCTCTTCAGAAGAACGTAAGACGAAGTAAAAGTAGTAGAGAATGCTAATCAGGTGATGCACAACACGGCACAACTATTAGTTTCGAACAATCTCGGATTTTCATGCTTCCGAATTATCTTATTTTGCCTGTATTTCCTTTCCGGAAGAACGTAGAACGAAAAAAAAGTAGTAGAGAATGCCAATCAGGTGATGCACAACACGGCACAACCATTAATTTCGAACAATCTCGGATTTTCATGGTTCCAAATTTTCTCATTTTACCTGTATTTCCTCTTCAGAAGGACGTAAGACGAAGTAAAAGTAGTAGAGAATGCTAATCAGGTGATGCACAACACGGCACAACCATTAGTTTCGAACAATCTCGGATTTTCATGGTTCCAAATTATCTCATTTTACCTGTATTTCCTTCTTGGGAAAACGTAAAACAAATTGGAAGTGACAGAGAATGCTCTTCAGGTGATGCACAACACGGCACAACCATTAATTTCGAACAATCTCGGATTTTCATGGTTCCAAATTATCTCATTTCACCTGTATTTCCTTTTTGGAAGAACGTAAAACGATGTGAAAGTGACAGAGAATGCTTTTCAGGTGATGCACAACACGGCAACACCATTAATTTCGAACAATCTCGGATTTTCATGGTTCCAAATTATCTCATTTCACCTGTATTTCCTCTTTGGAAGAACGTAAAACGATGTGAAAGTGACAGAGAATGCTCTTTAGGTGATGCACAACACGGCACAACTATTAGTTTCGAACAATCTCGGATTTTCATGGTTCCAAATTATCTCATTTTACCTGTATTTCCTTTTTGGAAGAATGTAAAACGATGTGAAAGTGACAGAGAATGCTTTTCAGGTGATGCACAACACGGCAAAACCATTAATTTCGAACAATCTCGGATTTTCATGGTTTCAAATTATCTCATTTTACCTGTATTTCCTTTCCGGAGAAACGTGAAACGAAGTAAAAGTAGTAGAGAATGCTAATCAGGTGATGCACAACACGGCACAACCATTAATTTCGAACAATCTCGGATTTTCATGGTTCCAAATTATCTCATTTCACCTGTATTTCCTTTTTGGAAGAACGTAAAACGATGTGAAAGTGACGGAGAATGCTCTTCAGGTGATGCACAACACGGCACAACCATTAGTTTCGAACAATCTCGGATTTTCATGGTTCCAAATTATCTCATTTCACCTGTATTTCCTTTTTGGAAGAACGTAAAACGAAGTGAAAGTGACGGAGAATGCTCTTCAGGTGATGCACAACACGGCACAACCATTAATTTCGAACAATCTCGGATTTTCATGGTTCCAAATTTTCTCATTTTACCTGTATTTCCTCTTCAGAAGAACGTAAGACGAAGTAAAAGTAGTAGAGAATGCTAATCAGGTGATGCACAACACGGCACAACTATTAGTTTCGAACAATCTCGGATTTTCATGGTTCCAAATTATCTCATTTTACCCGTATTTCCTTTCCGGAAAACGTGAAACGAAGTCAAAGTAGTAGAGAATGCTAATCAGGTGATGCACAACACGGCACAACCATTAATTTCGAACAATCTCGGATTTTCATGGTTCCAAATTATCTCATTTCACCTGTATTTCCTTTTTGGAAGAACGTAAAACGATGTGAAAGTGACAAAGAATGCTTTTCAGGTGACGCACAACACGGCAACACCATTAATTTCGAACAATCTCGGATTTTCATGGTTCCAAATTATCTCATTTCACCTGTATTTCCTCTTTGGAAGAACGTAAAACGATGTGAAAGTGACAGAGAATGCTCTTTAGGTGATGCACAACACGGCACAACTATTAGTTTCGAACAATCTCGGATTTTCATGGTTCCAAATTATCTCATTTTACCTGTATTTCCTTCTTTGAAAAACGTAAAACGAATTGGAAGTGACAGAGAATGCTCTTCAGGTGATGCACAACACGGCACAACCATTAATTTCGAACAATCTCGGATTTTCATGGTTCCAAATTATCTTATTTTGCCTGTATTTCCTTTCCGGAAAAACGTGGAACGAAAAAAAAGTAGTAGAGAATGCCAATCAGGGTGATGCACAACACGGCACAACCATTAATTTCGAACAATCTCGGATTTTCATGGTTCCAAATTTTCTCATTTTACCTGTATTTCCTCTTCAGAAGAACGTAAGACGAAGTAAAAGTAGTAGAGAATGCTAATCAGGTGATGCACAACACGGCACAACTATTAGTTTCGAACAATCTCGGATTTTCATGCTTCCGAATTATCTTATTTTGCCTGTATTTCCTTTCCGGAAGAACGTAGAACGAAAAAAAAGTAGTAGAGAATGCCAATCAGGTGATGCACAACACGGCACAACCATTAATTTCGAACAATCTCGGATTTTCATGGTTCCAAATTTTCTCATTTTACCTGTATTTCCTCTTCAGAAGGACGTAAGACGAAGTAAAAGTAGTAGAGAATGCTAATCAGGTGATGCACAACACGGCACAACCATTAGTTTCGAACAATCTCGGATTTTCATGGTTCCAAATTATCTCATTTTACCTGTATTTCCTTCTTGGGAAAACGTAAAACAAATTGGAAGTGACAGAGAATGCTCTTCAGGTGATGCACAACACTGCACAACTATTAGTTTCGAACAATCTCGGATTTTCATGGTTCTAAATTATCTCATTTTACCTGTATTTCCTTTCCGGAGAAACGTGAAACAAAGTCAAAAAAGTAGAGAATGCTAATCAGGTGATGCACAACACGGCACAACTATTAATTTCGGACAATCTCGGATTCTCATGGTTCCAAATTATCTCATTTCACCTGTATTTCCTTCTTGGAAGAACGTAAAACAAATTGGGAGTGACAGAGAATGCTCTTCAGGTGATGCACAACACGGCACAACTATTAGTTTCGAACAATCTCGGATTTTCATGGTTCCAAATTATCTCATTTTACCTGTGTTTCCTTTCCGGAGAAACGTGAAACGAAGTCAAAGTAGTAGAGAATGCTAATCAGGTGATGCACAACACGGCACAACCATTAATTTCGAACAATCTCGGATTTTCATGGTTCCAAATTTTCTCATTTCACCTGTATTTCCTTTTTGGAAGAATGTAAAACGATGTGAAAGTGACAGAGAATGCTTTTCAGGTGATGCACAACACGGCACAACTATTAGTTTCGAACAATCTCGGATTTTCATGGTTCCAAATTATCTCATTTTACCTGTATTTCCTTCTTTGAAAAACGTAAAACGAATTGGAAGTGACAGAGAATGCTCTTCAGGTGATGCACAACACGGCACAACCATTAATTTCGAACAATCTCGGATTTTCATGGTTCCAAATTATCTTATTTTGCCTGTATTTCCTTTCCGGAAAAACGTGGAACGAAAAAAAAGTAGTAGAGAATGCCAATCAGGGTGATGCACAACACGGCACAACCATTAATTTCGAACAATCTCGGATTTTCATGGTTCCAAATTTTCTCATTTTACCTGTATTTCCTCTTCAGAAGAACGTAAGACGAAGTAAAAGTAGTAGAGAATGCTAATCAGGTGATGCACAACACGGCACAACTATTAGTTTCGAACAATCTCGGATTTTCATGCTTCCGAATTATCTTATTTTGCCTGTATTTCCTTTCCGGAAAAACGTAGAACGAAAAAAAAGTAGTAGAGAATGCCAATCAGGTGATGCACAACACGGCACAACCATTAATTTCGAACAATCTCGGATTTTCATGGTTCCAAATTTTCTCATTTTACCTGTATTTCCTCTTCAGAAGGACGTAAGACGAAGTAAAAGTAGTAGAGAATGCTAATCAGGTGATGCACAACACGGCACAACTATTAATTTCGGACAATCTCGGATTCTCATGGTTCCAAATTATCTCATTTCACCTGTATTTCCTTCTTGGAAGAACGTAAAACAAATTGGGAGTGACAGAGAATGCTCTTCAGGTGATGCACAACACGGCACAACTATTAGTTTCGAACAATCTCGGATTTTCATGGTTCCAAATTATCTCATTTTACCTGTGTTTCCTTTCCGGAGAAACGTGAAACGAAGTCAAAGTAGTAGAGAATGCTAATTAGGTGATGCACAACACGGCACAACCATTAATTTCGAACAATCTCGGATTTTCATGGTTCCAAATTTTCTCATTTCACCTGTATTTCCTTTTTGGAAGAATGTAAAACGATGTGAAAGTGACAGAGAATGCTTTTCAGGTGATGCACAACACGGCACAACCATTAATTTCGAACAATCTCGGATTTTCATGGTTCCAAATTTTCTCATTTTACTTGTATTTCCTCTTCAGAAGAACGTTAGACGAAGTAAAAGTAGTAGAGAATGCTAATCAGGTGATGCACAACACGGCACAACTATTAGTTTCGAACAATCTCGGATTTTCATGGTTCCAAATCATCTCATTTTACCCGTATTTCCTTTCCGGAAAACGTGAAACGAAGTCAAAGTAGTAGAGAATACTAATCAGGTGATGCACAACACGGCACAACCATTAATTTCGAACAATCTCGGATTTTCATGGTTCCAAATTATCTCATTTCACCTGTATTTCCTTTTTGGAAGAACGTAAAACGATGTGAAAGTGACAGAGAATGCTTTTCAGGTGATGCACAACACGGCAACACCATTAATTTCGAACAATCTCGGATTTTCATGGTTCCAAATTATCTCATTTCACCTGTATTTCCTCTTTGGAAGAACGTAAAACGATGTGAAAGTGACAGAGAATGCTCTTTAGGTGATGCACAACACGGCACAACTATTAGTTTCGAACAATCTCGGATTTTCATGGTTCCAAATTATCTCATTTTACCTGTATTTCCTTTTTGGAAGAATGTAAAACGATGTGAAAGTGACAGAGAATGCTTTTCAGGTGATGCACAACACGGCAAAACCATTAATTTCGAACAATCTCGGATTTTCATGGTTTCAAATTATCTCATTTTACCTGTATTTCCTTTCCGGAGAAACGTGAAACGAAGTAAAAGTAGTAGAGAATGCTAATCAGGTGATGCACAACACGGCACAACCATTAATTTCGAACAATCTCGGATTTTCATGGTTCCAAATTATCTCATTTCACCTGTATTTCCTTTTTGGAAGAACGTAAAACGATGTGAAAGTGACGGAGAATGCTCTTCAGGTGATGCACAACACGGCACAACCATTAGTTTCGAACAATCTCGGATTTTCATGGTTCCAAATTATCTCATTTCACCTGTATTTCCTTTTTGGAAGAACGTAAAACGAAGTGAAAGTGACGGAGAATGCTCTTCAGGTGATGCACAACACGGCACAACCATTAATTTCGAACAATCTCGGATTTTCATGGTTCCAAATTTTCTCATTTTACCTGTATTTCCTCTTCAGAAGAACGTAAGACGAAGTAAAAGTAGTAGAGAATGCTAATCAGGTGATGCACAACACGGCACAACTATTAGTTTCGAACAATCTCGGATTTTCATGGTTCCAAATTATCTCATTTTACCCGTATTTCCTTTCCGGAAAACGTGAAACGAAGTCAAAGTAGTAGAGAATGCTAATCAGGTGATGCACAACACGGCACAACCATTAATTTCGAACAATCTCGGATTTTCATGGTTCCAAATTATCTCATTTCACCTGTATTTCCTTTTTGGAAGAACGTAAAACGATGTGAAAGTGACAAAGAATGCTTTTCAGGTGATGCACAACACGGCAACACCATTAATTTCGAACAATCTCGGATTTTCATGGTTCCAAATTATCTCATTTCACCTGTATTTCCTCTTTGGAAGAACGTAAAACGATGTGAAAGTGACAGAGAATGCTCTTTAGGTGATGCACAACACGGCACAACTATTAGTTTCGAACAATCTCGGATTTTCATGGTTCCAAATTATCTCATTTTACCTGTATTTCCTTCTTTGAAAAACGTAAAACGAATTGGAAGTGACAGAGAATGCTCTTCAGGTGATGCACAACACGGCACAACCATTAATTTCGAACAATCTCGGATTTTCATGGTTCCAAATTATCTTATTTTGCCTGTATTTCCTTTCCGGAAAAACGTGGAACGAAAAAAAAGTAGTAGAGAATGCCAATCAGGGTGATGCACAACACGGCACAACCATTAATTTCGAACAATCTCGGATTTTCATGGTTCCAAATTTTCTCATTTTACCTGTATTTCCTCTTCAGAAGAACGTAAGACGAAGTAAAAGTAGTAGAGAATGCTAATCAGGTGATGCACAACACGGCACAACTATTAGTTTCGAACAATCTCGGATTTTCATGCTTCCGAATTATCTTATTTTGCCTGTATTTCCTTTCCGGAAGAACGTAGAACGAAAAAAAAGTAGTAGAGAATGCCAATCAGGTGATGCACAACACGGCACAACCATTAATTTCGAACAATCTCGGATTTTCATGGTTCCAAATTTTCTCATTTTACCTGTATTTCCTCTTCAGAAGGACGTAAGACGAAGTAAAAGTAGTAGAGAATGCTAATCAGGTGATGCACAACACGGCACAACCATTAGTTTCGAACAATCTCGGATTTTCATGGTTCCAAATTATCTCATTTTACCTGTATTTCCTTCTTGGGAAAACGTAAAACAAATTGGAAGTGACAGAGAATGCTCTTCAGGTGATGCACAACACTGCACAACTATTAGTTTCGAACAATCTCGGATTTTCATGGTTCTAAATTATCTCATTTTACCTGTATTTCCTTTCCGGAGAAACGTGAAACAAAGTCAAAAAAGTAGAGAATGCTAATCAGGTGATGCACAACACGGCACAACCATTAATTTCGAACAATCTCGGATTTTCATGGTTCCAAATTTTCTCATTTTACCTGTATTTCCTCTTCAGAAGAACGTAAGACGAAGTAAAAGTAGTAGAGAATGCTAATCAGGTGATGCACAACACGGCACAACTATTAGTTTCGAACAATCTCGGATTTTCATGGTTCCAAATTATCTCATTTTACCCGTATTTCCTTTCCGGAAAACGTGAAACGAAGTCAAAGTAGTAGAGAATGCTAATCAGGTGATGCACAACACGGCACAACCATTAATTTCGAACAATCTCGGATTTTCATGGTTCCAAATTATCTCATTTCACCTGTATTTCCTTTTTGGAAGAACGTAAAACGATGTGAAAGTGACAAAGAATGCTTTTCAGGTGATGCACAACACGGCAACACCATTAATTTCGAACAATCTCGGATTTTCATGGTTCCAAATTATCTCATTTCACCTGTATTTCCTCTTTGGAAGAACGTAAAACGATGTGAAAGTGACAGAGAATGCTCTTTAGGTGATGCACAACACGGCACAACTATTAGTTTCGAACAATCTCGGATTTTCATGGTTCCAAATTATCTCATTTTACCTGTATTTCCTTCTTTGAAAAACGTAAAACGAATTGGAAGTGACAGAGAATGCTCTTCAGGTGATGCACAACACGGCACAACCATTAATTTCGAACAATCTCGGATTTTCATGGTTCCAAATTATCTTATTTTGCCTGTATTTCCTTTCCGGAAAAACGTGGAACGAAAAAAAAGTAGTAGAGAATGCCAATCAGGGTGATGCACAACACGGCACAACCATTAATTTCGAACAATCTCGGATTTTCATGGTTCCAAATTTTCTCATTTTACCTGTATTTCCTCTTCAGAAGGACGTAAGACGAAGTAAAAGTAGTAGAGAATGCTAATCAGGTGATGCACAACACGGCACAACCATTAGTTTCGAACAATCTCGGATTTTCATGGTTCCAAATTATCTCATTTTACCTGTATTTCCTTCTTGGAAAAACGTAAAACAAATTGGAAGTGACAGAGAATGCTCTTCAGGTGATGCACAACACCGCACAACTATTAGTTTCGAACAATCTCGGATTTTCATGGTTCTAAATTATCTCATTTTACCTGTATTTCCTTTCCGGAGAAACGTGAAACAAAGTCGAAAAAGTAGAGAATGCTAATCAGGTGATGCACAACACGGCACAACCATTAATTTCGAACAATCTCGGATTTTCATGGTTCCAAATTTTCTCATTTTACCTGTATTTCCTCTTCAGAAGAACGTAAGACGAAGTAAAAGTAGTAGAGAATGCTTATCAGGTGATGCACAACACGGCACAACCATTAGTTTCGAACAATCTCGGATCTTCATGGTTCCAAATTATCTCATTTCACCTGTATTTCCTTTTTGGAAGAACGTAAAACAGAGTGAAAGTGACGGAGGATGCTCTTCAGGTGATGCACAACATGGCACAACCATTAATTTTGAACAATCTCGGATTTTCATGGTTCCAAATTTTCTCATTTTACCTGTATTTCCTCTTCAGAAGAACGTAAGACGAAGTAAAAGTAGTGGAGAATGCTAATCAGGTGATGCACAACACGGCACAACCATTAGTTTCGAACAATCTCGGATCTTCATGGTTCCAAATTATCTCATTTCACCTGTATTTCCTTTTTGGAAGAACGTAAAACGAGGTGAAAGTGACGGAGAATGCTCTTCAGGTGATGCACAACACGGCACAACCATTAATTTCGAACAATCTCGGATTTTCATGGTTCCAAATTTTCTCATTTTACCTGTATTTCCTCTTCAGAAGAACGTAAGACGAAGTAAAAGTAGTAGAGAATGCTAATCAGGTGATGCACAACACGGAACAACCATTAGTTTCGAACAATCTCGGATTTTCATGGTTCCAAATTATCTCATTTTACCTGTATTTCCTTCTTGGAAAAACGTAAAACAAATTGGAAGTGACAGAGAATGCTCTTCAGGTGATACACAACACGGCACAACTATTAGTTTCGAACAATCTCGGATCTTCATGGTTCCAAGTTATCTCATTTCACCTGTATTTCCTTCTTTGAAGAACGTCAAACGAAGTGAAAGTGACGGAGAATGCTCTTCAGGTGATGCACAACACGGCCCAACTATTAGTTTCGAACAATCTCGGATTTTCATGGTTCCAAATTATCTCATTTTACCTGTATTTCCTTCTTGGAAAAACGTAAAACAAATTGGAAGTGACAGAGAATGCTCTTCAGGTGATACACAACACGGCACAACTATTAGTTTCGAACAATCTCGGATCTTCATGGTTCCAAGTTATCTCATTTCACCTGTATTTCCTTCTTTGAAGAACGTAAAACGAAGTGAAAGTGACGGAGAATGCTCTTCAGGTGATGCACAACACGGCCCAACTATTAGTTTCGAACAATCTCGGATTTTCATGGTTCCAAATTATCTCATTTCACCTGTATTTCCTTTTTGGAAGAACGTAAAACGATGTGAAAGTGACAGAGAATGCTAATCAGGTGATGCACAACACGGCACAACCATTAGTTTCGAACAATCTCGGATTTTCATGGTTCCAAATTATCTTATTTTGCCTGTATTTCCTTCCCGGAAAAACGTAGAACGGAGTGAGAGTAGTAGAGAATGCCAATCAGGTGATGCACAACACGGCACAACCATTAATTTCGAACAATCTCGGATTTTCATGGTTCCAAATTATCTCATTTTACCTGTATTTCCTTTCCGGAGAAACGTGAAACGAAATAAAAGTAGTAGAGAATGCTAATCAGGTGATGCACAACACGGCACAACCATTAATTTCGAACAATCTCGGATTTTCATGGTTCCAAATTATCTCATTTCACCTGTATTTCCTTTTTGGAAGAACGTAAAACGATGTGCAAGTGACAGAGAATGCTCTTCAGGTGATGCACAACACGGCACAACTATTAGTTTCGAACAATCTCGGATTTTCATGGTTCCAAATTATCTCATTTCACCTGTGTTTCCTTTCCGGAGAAACGTGGAACGAAGTGAAAGTAGTAGAGAATGCTAATCAGGTGATGCACAACACGGCACAACCATTAATTTCGAACGATCTCGGATGTTCATGGTTCCAAATTATCTCATTTCACCTGTATTTCCTTTTTGGAAGAACGTAAAACGATGTGAAAGTGACAGAGAATGCTCTTCAGGTGATGCACAACACGGCACAACCATGAATTTCGAACAATCTCGGATTTTCATGGTTCCAAATTTTCTCATTTTACCTGTATTTCCTCTTCAGAAGAACGTAAGACGAAGTAAAAGTAGTAGAGAATGCTAATCAGGTGATGCACAACACGGCACAACCATTAGTTTCGAACAATCTCGGATCTTCATGGTTCCAAATTATCTCATTTCACCTGTATTTCCTCTTTGGAAGAACGTAAAACGATGTGAAAGTGACAGAGAATGCTCTTCAGGTGATGCACAACACGGCACAACTATTAGTTTCGAACAATCTCGGATTTTCATGGTTCCAAATTATCTCATTTTACCTGTATTTCCTTCTTTGAAAAACGTAAAACAAATTGGAAGTGACAGAGAATGCTCTTCAGGTGATGCACAACACGGCACAACCATTAATTTCGAACAATCTCGGATTTTCATGGTTCCAAATTATATCATTTCACCCGTATTCCTTTTTTGGAAGAACGTGAAACGGAGTAAAAGTGACGAAGAATGCTTTTCAGGTGATGCACAACACGGCACAACCATTAATTTCGAACAATCTCGGATTTTCATGGTCCCAAATTATCTCATTTCACCTGTATTTCCTTTTTGGAAGAACGTAAAACGATGTGAAAGTGACAGAGAATGCTCTTTAGGTGATGCACAACACGGCACAACTATTAGTTTCGAACAATCTCGGATTTTCATGGTTCCAAATTATCTCATTTTACCTGTATTTCCTTCTTGGAAAAACGTAAAACAAATTGGAAGTGACAGAGAATGCTCTTCAGGTGATGCACAACACCGCACAACTATTAGTTTCGAACAATCTCGGATTTTCATGGTTCCAAATTATCTCATTTTACCTGTATTTCCTTTCCGGAAAACGTGAAACGGAGTCAAAGTAGTAGAGAATGCTAATCAGGTGATGCACAACACGGCACAACCATTAATTTCGAACAATCTCGGATTTTCATGGTTCCAAATTATCTCATTTCACCTGTATTTCCTTTTTGGAAGAACGTAAAACGATGTGAAAGTGACAGAGAATGCTTTTCAGGTGATGCACAACACGGCAACACCATTAATTTCGAACAATCTCGGATTTTCATGGTTCCAAATTATCTCATTTCACCTGTATTTCCTCTTTGGAAGAACGTAAAACGATGTGAAAGTGACAGAGAATGCTCTTTAGGTGATGCACAACACGGCACAACTATTAGTTTCGAACAATCTCGGATTTTCATGGTTCCAAATTATCTCATTTTACCTGTATTTCCTTTTTGGAAGAATGTAAAACGATGTGAAAGTGACAGAGAATGCTTTTCAGGTGATGCACAACACGGCAAAACCATTAATTTCGAACAATCTCGGATTTTCATGGTTTCAAATTATCTCATTTTACCTGTATTTCCTTTCCGGAGAAACGTGAAACGAAGTAAAAGTAGTAGAGAATGCTAATCAGGTGATGCACAACACGGCACAACCATTAATTTCGAACAATCTCGGATTTTCATGGTTCCAAATTATCTCATTTCACCTGTATTTCCTTTTTGGAAGAACGTAAAACGATGTGAAAGTGACGGAGAATGCTCTTCAGGTGATGCACAACACGGCACAACCATTAGTTTCGAACAATCTCGGATTTTCATGGTTCCAAATTATCTCATTTCACCTGTATTTCCTTTTTGGAAGAACGTAAAACGAAGTGAAAGTGACGGAGAATGCTCTTCAGGTGATGCACAACACGGCACAACCATCAATTTCGAACAATCTCGGATTTTCATGGTTCCAAATTTTCTCATTTTACCTGTATTTCCTCTTCAGAAGAACGTAAGACGAAGTAAAAGTAGTAGAGAATGCTAATCAGGTGATGCACAACACGGCACAACTATTAGTTTCGAACAATCTCGGATTTTCATGGTTCCAAATTATCTCATTTTACCCGTATTTCCTTTCCGGAAAACGTGAAACGAAGTCAAAGTAGTAGAGAATGCTAATCAGGTGATGCACAACACGGCACAACCATTAATTTCGAACAATCTCGGATTTTCATGGTTCCAAATTATCTCATTTCACCTGTATTTCCTTTTTGGAAGAACGTAAAACGATGTGAAAGTGACAAAGAATGCTTTTCAGGTGATGCACAACACGGCAACACCATTAATTTCGAACAATCTCGGATTTTCATGGTTCCAAATTATCTCATTTCACCTGTATTTCCTCTTTGGAAGAACGTAAAACGATGTGAAAGTGACAGAGAATGCTCTTTAGGTGATGCACAACACGGCACAACTATTAGTTTCGAACAATCTCGGATTTTCATGGTTCCAAATTATCTCATTTTACCTGTATTTCCTTCTTTGAAAAACGTAAAACGAATTGGAAGTGACAGAGAATGCTCTTCAGGTGATGCACAACACGGCACAACCATTAATTTCGAACAATCTCGGATTTTCATGGTTCCAAATTATCTTATTTTGCCTGTATTTCCTTTCCGGAAAAACGTGGAACGAAAAAAAAGTAGTAGAGAATGCCAATCAGGGTGATGCACAACACGGCACAACCATTAATTTCGAACAATCTCGGATTTTCATGGATCCAAATTTTCTCATTTTACCTGTATTTCCTCTTCAGAAGAACGTAAGACGAAGTAAAAGTAGTAGAGAATGCTAATCAGGTGATGCACAACACGGCACAACTATTAGTTTCGAACAATCTCGGATTTTCATGCTTCCGAATTATCTTATTTTGCCTGTATTTCCTTTCCGGAAGAACGTAGAACGAAAAAAAAGTAGTAGAGAATGCCAATCAGGTGATGCACAACACGGCACAACCATTAATTTCGAACAATCTCGGATTTTCATGGTTCCAAATTTTCTCATTTTACCTGTATTTCCTCTTCAGAAGGACGTGAGACGAAGTAAAAGTAGTAGAGAATGCTAATCAGGTGATGCACAACACGGCACAACCATTAGTTTCGAACAATCTCGGATTTTCATGGTTCCAAATTATCTCATTTTACCTGTATTTCCTTCTTGGAAAAACGTAAAACAAATTGGAAGTGACAGAGAATGCTCTTCAGGTGATGCACAACACGGCAAAACCATTAATTTCGAACAATCTCGGATTTTCATGGTTCCAAATTATCTCATTTCACCTGTATTTCCTTCTTGGAAGAACGTAAAACAAATTGGAAGTGACAGAGAATGCTCTTCAGGTGATGCACAACACGGCACAACCATTAGTTTCGAACAAACTCGGATTTTCATGGTTCCATATTATCTCATTTTACCTGTATTTCCTTCTTGGGAAAACGTAAAACAAATTGGAAGTGACAGAGAATGCTCTTCAGGTGATGCACAACACTGCACAACTATTAGTTTCGAACAATCTCGGATTTTCATGGTTCTAAATTATCTCATTTTACCTGTATTTCCTTTCCGGAGAAACGTGAAACAAAGTCAAAAAAGTAGAGAATGCTAATCAGGTGATGCACAACACGGCACAACTATTAATTTCGGACAATCTCGGATTCTCATGGTTCCAAATTATCTCATTTCACCTGTATTTCCTTCTTGGAAGAACGTAAAACAAATTGGGAGTGACAGAGAATGCTCTTCAGGTGATGCACAACACGGCACAACTATTAGTTTCGAACAATCTCGGATTTTCATGGTTCCAAATTATCTCATTTTACCTGTGTTTCCTTTCCGGAGAAACGTGAAACGAAGTCAAAGTAGTAGAGAATGCTAATCAGGTGATGCACAACACGGCACAACCATTAATTTCGAACAATCTCGGATTTTCATGGTTCCAAATTTTCTCATTTCACCTGTATTTCCTTTTTGGAAGAATGTAAAACGATGTGAAAGTGACAGAGAATGCTTTTCAGGTGATGCACAACACGGCACAACCATTAATTTCGAACAATCTCGGATTTTCATGGTTCCAAATTTTCTCATTTTACTTGTATTTCCTCTTCAGAAGAACGTTAGACGAAGTAAAAGTAGTAGAGAATGCTAATCAGGTGATGCACAACACGGCACAACTATTAGTTTCGAACAATCTCGGATTTTCATGGTTCCAAATCATCTCATTTTACCCGTATTTCCTTTCCGGAAAACGTGAAACGAAGTCAAAGTAGTAGAGAATACTAATCAGGTGATGCACAACACGGCACAACCATTAATTTCGAACAATCTCGGATTTTCATGGTTCCAAATTATCTCATTTTACCTGTATTTCCTTTTTGGAAGAACGTAAAACGATGTGAAAGTGACAGAGAATGCTTTTCAGGTGATGCACAACACGGCAACACCATTAATTTCGAACAATCTCGGATTTTGATGGTTCCAAATTATCTCATTTCACCTGTATTTCCTCTTTGGAAGAACGTAAAACGATGTGAAAGTGACAGAAAATGCTCTTTAGGTGATGCACAACACGGCACAACTATTAGTTTCGAACAATCTCGGATTTTCATGGTTCCAAATTATCTCATTTTACCTGTATTTCCTCTTTGGAAGAATGTAAAACGATGTGAAAGTGACAGAGAATGCTTTTCAGGTGATGCACAACACGGCAAAACCATTAATTTCGAACAAACTCGGATTTTCATGGTTCCATATTATCTCATTTTACCTGTATTTCCTTCTTGGGAAAACGTAAAACAAATTGGAAGTGACAGAGAATGCTCTTCAGGTGATGCACAACACTGCACAACTATTAGTTTCGAACAATCTCGGATTTTCATGGTTCTAAATTATCTCATTTTACCTGTATTTCCTTTCCGGAGAAACGTGAAACAAAGTCAAAAAAGTAGAGAATGCTAATCAGGTGATGCACAACACGGCACAACTATTAATTTCGGACAATCTCGGATTCTCATGGTTCCAAATTATCTCATTTCACCTGTATTTCCTTCTTGGAAGAACGTAAAACAAATTGGGAGTGACAGAGAATGCTCTTCAGGTGATGCACAACACGGCACAACTATTAGTTTCGAACAATCTCGGATTTTCATGGTTCCAAATTATCTCATTTTACCTGTGTTTCCTTTCCGGAGAAACGTGAAACGAAGTCAAAGTAGTAGAGAATGCTAATCAGGTGATGCACAACACGGCACAACCATTAATTTCGAACAATCTCGGATTTTCATGGTTCCAAATTTTCTCATTTCACCTGTATTTCCTTTTTGGAAGAATGTAAAACGATGTGAAAGTGACAGAGAATGCTTTTCAGGTGATGCACAACACGGCACAACCATTAATTTCGAACAATCTCGGATTTTCATGGTTCCAAATTTTCTCATTTTACTTGTATTTCCTCTTCAGAAGAACGTTAGACGAAGTAAAAGTAGTAGAGAATGCTAATCAGGTGATGCACAACACGGCACAACTATTAGTTTCGAACAATCTCGGATTTTCATGGTTCCAAATCATCTCATTTTACCCGTATTTCCTTTCCGGAAAACGTGAAACGAAGTCAAAGTAGTAGAGAATACTAATTAGGTGATGCACAACACGGCACAACCATTAATTTCGAACAATCTCGGATTTTCATGGTTCCAAATTATCTCATTTCACCTGTATTTCCTTTTTGGAAGAACGTAAAACGATGTGAAAGTGACAGAGAATGCTTTTCAGGTGATGCACAACACGGCAACACCATTAATTTCGAACAATCTCGGATTTTCATGGTTCCAAATTATCTCATTTCACCTGTATTTCCTCTTTGGAAGAACGTAAAACGATGTGAAAGTGACAGAGAATGCTCTTTAGGTGATGCACAACACGGCACAACTATTAGTTTCGAACAATCTCGGATTTTCATGGTTCCAAATTATCTCATTTTACCTGTATTTCCTTTTTGGAAGAATGTAAAACGATGTGAAAGTGACAGAGAATGCTTTTCAGGTGATGCACAACACGGCAAAACCATTAATTTCGAACAATCTCGGATTTTCATGGTTTCAAATTATCTCATTTTACCTGTATTTCCTTTCCGGAGAAACGTGAAACGAAGTAAAAGTAGTAGAGAATGCTAATCAGGTGATGCACAACACGGCACAACCATTAATTTCGAACAATCTCGGATTTTCATGGTTCCAAATTATCTCATTTCACCTGTATTTCCTTTTTGGAAGAACGTAAAACGATGTGAAAGTGACGGAGAATGCTCTTCAGGTGATGCACAACACGGCACAACCATTAGTTTCGAACAATCTCGGATTTTCATGGTTCCAAATTATCTCATTTCACCTGTATTTCCTTTTTGGAAGAACGTAAAACGAAGTGAAAGTGACGGAGAATGCTCTTCAGGTGATGCACAACACGGCACAACCATTAATTTCGAACAATCTCGGATTTTCATGGTTCCAAATTTTCTCATTTTACCTGTATTTCCTCTTCAGAAGAACGTAAGACGAAGTAAAAGTAGTAGAGAATGCTAATCAGGTGATGCACAACACGGCACAACTATTAGTTTCGAACAATCTCGGATTTTCATGGTTCCAAATTATCTCATTTTACCCGTATTTCCTTTCCGGAAAACGTGAAACGAAGTCAAAGTAGTAGAGAATGCTAATCAGGTGATGCACAACACGGCACAACCATTAATTTCGAACAATCTCGGATTTTCATGGTTCCAAATTATCTCATTTCACCTGTATTTCCTCTTTGGAAGAACGTAAAACGATGTGAAAGTGACAGAGAATGCTCTTTAGGTGATGCACAACACGGCACAACTATTAGTTTCGAACAATCTCGGATTTTCATGGTTCCAAATTATCTCATTTTACCTGTATTTCCTTCTTTGAAAAACGTAAAACGAATTGGAAGTGACAGAGAATGCTCTTCAGGTGATGCACAACACGGCACAACCATTAATTTCGAACAATCTCGGATTTTCATGGTTCCAAATTATCTTATTTTGCCTGTATTTCCTTTCCGGAAAAACGTGGAACGAAAAAAAAGTAGTAGAGAATGCCAATCAGGGTGATGCACAACACGGCACAACCATTAATTTCGAACAATCTCGGATTTTCAAGGTTCCAAATTTTCTCATTTTACCTGTATTTCCTCTTCAGAAGAACGTAAGACGAAGTAAAAGTAGTAGAGAATGCTAATCAGGTGATGCACAACACGGCACAACTATTAGTTTCGAACAATCTCGGATTTTCATGCTTCCGAATTATCTTATTTTGCCTGTATTTCCTTTCCGGAAGAACGTAGAACGAAAAAAAAGTAGTAGAGAATGCCAATCAGGTGATGCACAACACGGCACAACCATTAATTTCGAACAATCTCGGATTTTCATGGTTCCAAATTTTCTCATTTTACCTGTATTTCCTCTTCAGAAGGACGTAAGACGAAGTAAAAGTAGTAGAGAATGCTAATCAGGTGATGCACAACACGGCACAACCATTAGTTTCGAACAATCTCGGATTTTCATGGTTCCAAATTATCTCATTTTACCTGTATTTCCTTCTTGGAAAAACGTAAAACAAATTGGAAGTGACAGAGAATGCTCTTCAGGTGATGCACAACACCGCACAACTATTAGTTTCGAACAATCTCGGATTTTCATGGTTCTAAATTATCTCATTTTACCTGTATTTCCTTTCCGGAGAAACGTGAAACAAAGTCGAAAAAGTAGAGAATGCTAATCAGGTGATGCACAACACGGCACAACCATTAATTTCGAACAATCTCGGATTTTCATGGTTCCAAATTTTCTCATTTTACCTGTATTTCCTCTTCAGAAGAACGTAAGACGAAGTAAAAGTAGTAGAGAATGCTTATCAGGTGATGCACAACACGGCACAACCATTAGTTTCGAACAATCTCGGATCTTCATGGTTCCAAATTATCTCATTTCACCTGTATTTCCTTTTTGGAAGAACGTAAAACAGAGTGAAAGTGACGGAGGATGCTCTTCAGGTGATGCACAACATGGCACAACCATTAATTTTGAACAATCTCGGATTTTCATGGTTCCAAATTTTCTCATTTTACCTGTATTTCCTCTTCAGAAGAACGTAAGACGAAGTAAAAGTAGTGGAGAATGCTAATCAGGTGATGCACAACACGGCACAACCATTAGTTTCGAACAATCTCGGATTTTCATGGTTACAAATTATCTCATTTTACCTGTATTTCCTTCTTGGAAAAACGTAAAACAAATTAGAAGTGACAGAAAATGCTCCTCAGGTGATGCACAATACGGCACAACTATTAGTTTCGAACAATCTCGGATTTTCATGGTTCCAAATTATCTCATTTTACCTGTATTTCCTCTTCAGAAGAACGTAAGACGAAGTAAAAGTAGTAGAGAATGCTAATCAGGTGATGCACAACACGGCACAACCATTAGTTTCGAACAATCTCGGATCTTCATGGTTCCAAATTATCTCATTTCACCTGTATTTCCTTTTTGGAAGAACGTAAAACGAGGTGAAAGTGACGGAGAATGCTCTTCAGGTGATGCACAACACGGCACAACCATTAATTTCGAACAATCTCGGATTTTCATGGTTCCAAATTTTCTCATTTTACCTGTATTTCCTCTTCAGAAGAACGTAAGACGAAGTAAAAGTAGTAGAGAATGCTAATCAGGTGATGCACAACACGGAACAACCATTAGTTTCGAACAATCTCGGATTTTCATGGTTCCAAATTATCTCATTTTACCTGTATTTCCTTCTTGGAAAAACGTAAAACAAATTGGAAGTGACAGAAAATGCTCTTCAGGTGATACACAACACGGCACAACTATTAGTTTCGAACAATCTCGGATCTTCATGGTTCCAAGTTATCTCATTTCACCTGTATTTCCTTCTTTGAAGAACGTCAAACGAAGTGAAAGTGACGGAAAATGCTCTTCAGGTGATGCACAACACGGCCCAACTATTAGTTTCGAACAATCTCGGATTTTCATGGTTCCAAATTATCTCATTTTACCTGTATTTCCTTCTTGGAAAAACGTAAAACAAATTGGAAGTGACAGAGAATGCTCTTCAGGTGATACACAACACGGCACAACTATTAGTTTCGAACAATCTCGGATCTTCATGGTTCCAAGTTATCTCATTTCACCTGTATTTCCTTCTTTGAAGAACGTAAAACGAAGTGAAAGTGACGGAGAATGCTCTTCAGGTGATGCACAACACGGCCCAACTATTAGTTTCGAACAATCTCGGATTTTCATGGTTCCAAATTATCTCATTTCACCTGTATTTCCTTTTTGGAAGAACGTAAAACGATGTGAAAGTGACAGAGAATGCTAATCAGGTGATGCACAACACGGCACAACCATTAGTTTCGAACAATCTCGGATTTTCATGGTTCCAAATTATCTTATTTTGCCTGTATTTCCTTCCCGGAAAAACGTAGAACGGAGTGAGAGTAGTAGAGAATGCCAATCAGGTGATGCACAACACGGCACAACCATTAATTTCGAACAATCTCGGATTTTCATGGTTCCAAATTATCTCATTTTACCTGTATTTCCTTTCCGGAGAAACGTGAAACGAAATAAAAGTAGTAGAGAATGCTAATCAGGTGATGCACAACACGGCACAACCATTAATTTCGAACAATCTCGGATTTTCATGGTTCCAAATTATCTCATTTCACCTGTATTTCCTTTTTGGAAGAACGTAAAACGATGTGAAAGTGACAGAGAATGCTCTTCAGGTGATGCACAACACGGCACAACTATTAGTTTCGAACAATCTCGGATTTTCATGGTTCCAAATTATCTCATTTCACCTGTGTTTCCTTTCCGGAGAAACGTGGAACGAAGTGAAAGTAGTAGAGAATGCTAATCAGGTGATGCACAACACGGCACAACCATTAATTTCGAACGATCTCGGATGTTCATGGTTCCAAATTATCTCATTTCACCTGTATTTCCTTTTTGGAAGAACGTAAAACGATGTGAAAGTGACAGAGAATGCTCTTCAGGTGATGCACAACACGGCACAACCATGAATTTCGAACAATCTCGGATTTTCATGGTTCCAAATTTTCTCATTTTACCTGTATTTCCTCTTCAGAAGAACGTAAGACGAAGTAAAAGTAGTAGAGAATGCTAATCAGGTGATGCACAACACGGCACAACCATTAGTTTCGAACAATCTCGGATCTTCATGGTTCCAAATTATCTCATTTCACCTGTATTTCCTCTTTGGAAGAACGTAAAACGATGTGAAAGTGACAGAGAATGCTCTTCAGGTGATGCACAACACGGCACAACTATTAGTTTCGAACAATCTCGGATTTTCATGGTTCCAAATTATCTCATTTTACCTGTATTTCCTTCTTTGAAAAACGTAAAACAAATTGGAAGTGACAGAGAATGCTCTTCAGGTGATGCACAACACGGCACAACCATTAATTTCGAACAATCTCGGATTTTCATGGTTCCAAATTATATCATTTCACCCGTATTCCTTTTTTGGAAGAACGTGAAACGGAGTAAAAGTGACGAAGAATGCTTTTCAGGTGATGCACAACACGGCACAACCATTAATTTCGAACAATCTCGGATTTTCATGGTCCCAAATTATCTCATTTCACCTGTATTTCCTTTTTGGAAGAACGTAAAACGATGTGAAAGTGACAGAGAATGCTCTTTAGGTGATGCACAACACGGCACAACTATTAGTTTCGAACAATCTCGGATTTTCATGGTTCCAAATTATCTCATTTTACCTGTATTTCCTTCTTTGAAAAACGTAAAACAAATTGGAAGTGACAGAGAATGCTCTTCAGGTGATGCACAACACGGCACAACCATTAATTTCGAACAATCTCGGATCTTCATGGTTCCAAATTATCTTATTTTGCCTGTATTTCCTTTCCGGAAAAACGTGGAACGAAAAAAAAGTAGTAGAGAATGCCAATCAGGGTGATGCACAACACGGCACAACCATTAATTTCGAACAATCTCGGATTTTTATGGTTCCAAATTTTCTCATTTTACCTGTATTTCCTCTTCAGAAGAACGTAAGACGAAGTAAAAGTAGTAGAGAATGCTAATCAGGTGATGCACAACACGGCACAACTATTAGTTTCGAACAATCTCGGATTTTCATGCTTCCGAATTATCTTATTTTGCCTGTATTTCCTTTCCGGAAGAACGTAGAACGAAAAAAAAGTAGTAGAGAATGCCAATCAGGTGATGCACAACACGGCACAACCATTAATTTCGAACAATCTCGAATTTTCATGGTTCCAAATTTTCTCATTTTACCTGTATTTCCTCTTCAGAAGGACGTAAGACGAAGTAAAAGTAGTAGAGAATGCTAATCAGGTGATGCACAACACGGCACAACCATTAGTTTCGAACAATCTCGGATCTTCATGGTTCCAAATTATCTCATTTCACCTGTATTTCCTTTTTGGAAGAACGTGAAACAGAGTGAAAGTGACGGAGGATGCTCTTCAGGTGATGCACAACATGGCACAACCATTAATTTCGAACAATCTCGGATTTTCATGGTTCCAAATTTTCTCATTTTACCTGTATTTCCTCTTCAGAAGAACGTAAGACGAAGTAAAAGTAGTAGAGAATGCTAATCAGGTGATGCACAACACGGCACAACCATTAGTTTCGAACAATCTCGGATTTTCATGGTTCCAAATTATCTCATTTTACCTGTATTTCCTTCTTGGAAAAACGTAAAACAAATTAGAAGTGACAGAGGATGCTCCTCAGGTAATGCACAATACGGCACAACTATTAGTTTCGAACAATCTCGGATTTTCATGGTTCCAAATTATCTCATTTCACCTGTATTTCCTTTTTGGAAGAACGTGAAACGAGGTGAAAGTGACGGAGAATGCTCTTCAGGTGATGCACAACACGGCACAACCATTAATTTCGAACAATCTCGGATTTTCATGGTTCCAAATTTTCTCATTTTACCTGTATTTCCTCTTCAGAAGAACGTAAGACGAAGTGAAAGTGACGGAGAATGCTCTTCAGGTGATGCACAACACGGCCCAACTTTTAGTTTCGAACAATCTCGGATTTTCATGGTTCCAAATTATCTCATTTTACCTGTATTTCCTTCTTGGAAAAACGTAAAACAAATTGGAAGTGACAGAGAATGCTCTTCAGGTGATACACAACACGGCACAACTATTAGTTTCGAACAATCTCGGATCTTCATGGTTCCAAGTTATCTCATTTCACCTGTATTTCCTTCTTTGAAGAACGTAAAACGAAGTGAAAGTGACGGAGAATGCTCTTCAGGTGATGCACAACACGGCCCAACTATTAGTTTCGAACAATCTCGGATTTTCATGGTTCCAAATTATCTCATTTCACCTGTATTTCCTTTTTGGAAGAACGTAAAACGATGTGAAAGTGACAGAGAATGCTCTTCAGGTGATGCACAACACGGCACAACCATTAATTTCGAACAATCTCGGATGTTCATGGTTCCAAATTATCTCATTTCACCTGTATTTCCTTTTTGGAAGAACGTAAAACGATGTGAAAGTGACAGAGAATGCTCTTCAGGTGATGCACAACACGGCACAACCATTGATTTCGAACAATCTCGGATTTTCATGGTTCCAAATTTTCTCATTTTACCTGTATTTCCTCTTCAGAAGAACGTAAGACGAAGTAAAAGTAGTAGAGAATGCTAATCAGGTGATGCACAACACGGCACAACCATTAGTTTCGAACAATCTCGGATCTTCATGGTTCCAAATTATCTCATTTCACCTGTATTTCCTTTTTGGAAGAACGTAAAACAAAGTGAAAGTGACGGAGAATGCTCTTCAGGTGATGCACAACACGGCACAACCATTAATTTCGAACAATCTCGGATTTTCATGGTTCCAAATTTTCTCATTTTACCTGTATTTCCTCTTCAGAAGAACGTCAGACGAAGTAAAAGTAGTAGAGAATGCTAATCAGGTGATGCACAACACGGCACAACCATTAGTTTCGAACAATCTCGGATCTTCATGGTTCCAAATTATCTCATTTCACCTGTATTTCCTTTTTGGAAGAACGTAAAACGATGTGAAAGTGACAGAGAATGCTCTTCAGGTGATGCACAACACGGCACAACCATTAATTTCGAACAATCTCGGATTTTCATGGTTCCAAATTTTCTCATTTTACCTGTATTTCCTCTTCAGAAGAACGTAAGACGTAGTAAAAGTAGTAGAGAATGCTAATCAGGTGATGCACAACACGGCACAACTATTAGTTTCGAACAATCTCGGATTTTCATGGTTCCAAATTATCTCATTTTACCTGTGTTTCCTTTCCGGAGAAACGTGGAACGAAGTGAAAGTAGTAGAGAATGCTAATCAGGTGATGCACAACACGGCACAACCAATAATTTCGAACAATCTCGGATGTTCATGGTTCCAAATTATCTCATTTCACCTGTATTTCCTTCTTGGAAAAACGTAAAACAAATTGGAAGTGACAGAGAATGCTCTTCAGGTGATACACAACACGGCACAACTATTAGTTTCGAACAATCTCGGATCTTCATGGTTCCAAGTTATCTCATTTCACCTGTATTTCCTTCTTTGAAGAACGTAAAACGAAGTGAAAGTGACGGAGAATGCTCTTCAGGTGATGCACAACACGGCCCAACTATTAGTTTCGAACAATCTCGGATTTTCATGGTTCCAAATTATCTCATTTCACCTGTATTTCCTTTTTGGAAGAACGTAAAACGATGTGAAAGTGACAGAGAATGCTCTTCAGGTGATGCACAACACGGCACAACCATTAATTTCGAACAATCTCGGATGTTCATGGTTCCAAATTATCTCATTTCACCTGTATTTCCTTTTTGGAAGAACGTAAAACGATGTGAAAGTGACAGAGAATGCTCTTCAGGTGATGCACAACACGGCACAACCATTGATTTCGAACAATCTCGGATTTTCATGGTTCCAAATTTTCTCATTTTACCTGTATTTCCTCTTCAGAAGAACGTAAGACGAAGTAAAAGTAGTAGAGAATGCTAATCAGGTGATGCACAACACGGCACAACCATTAGTTTCGAACAATCTCGGATCTTCATGGTTCCAAATTATCTCATTTCACCTGTATTTCCTTTTTGGAAGAACGTAAAACAAAGTGAAAGTGACGGAGAATGCTCTTCAGGTGATGCACAACACGGCACAACCATTAATTTCGAACAATCTCGGATCTTCATGGTTCCAAATTATCTCATTTCACCTGTATTTCCTTTCCGGAGAAACGTGGAACGAAGTGAAAGTAGTAGAGAATGCTAATCAGGTGATGCACAACACGGCACAACCATTGATTTCGAACAATCTCGGATTTTCATGGTTCCAAATTTTCTCATTTTACCTGTATTTCCTCTTCAGAAGAACGTAAGACGAAGTAAAAGTAGTAGAGAATGCTAATCAGGTGATGCACAACACGGCACAACCATTAGTTTCGAACAATCTCGGATCTTCATGGTTCCAAATTATCTCATTTCACCTGTATTTCCTTCTTGGAAAAACGTGAAACAAATTAGAAGTGACAGAGAATGCTCCTCAGGTGATGCACAATACGGCACAACTATTAGTTTCGAACAATCTCGGATTTTCATGGTTCCAAATTATCTCATTTTACCTGTATTTCCTCTTCAGAAGAACGTAAGACGAAGTAAAAGTAGTAGAGAATGCTAATCAGGTGATGCACAACACGGCACAACTATTGGTTTCGAACAATCTCGGATTTTCATGGTTCCAAATTATCTTATTTTGCCTGTATTTCCTTTTCGGAAAAACGTAGAACGAAAAAAAAGTAGTAGAGAATGCCAATCAGGTGATGCACAACACGGCACAACCATTAATTTCGAACAATCTCGGATTTTCATGGTCCCAAATTATCTCATTTCACCTGTATTTCCTTTTTGGAAGAACGTAAAACGTTGTGAAAGTGACAGAGAATGCTCTTCAGGTGATGCACAACACGGCACAACTATTAGTTTCGAACAATCTCGGATTTTCATGGTTCCAAATTATCTCATTTTACCTGTGTTTCCTTTCCGGAGAAACGTGGAACGAAGTGAAAGTAGTAGAGAATGCTAATCAGGTGATGCACAACACGGCACAACCATTAATTTCGAACAATCTCGGATTTTCATGGTTCCAAATTATCTCATTTTACCTGTATTTCCTCTTCAGAAGGACGTAAGACGAAGTAAAAGTAGTAGAGAATGCTAATCAGGTGATGCACAACACGGCACAACCATTAATTTCGAACAATCTCGGATTTTCATGGTTCCAAATTATCTCATTTCACCTGTATTTCCTTTTTGGAAGAACGTAAAACGTTGTGAAAGTGACAGAGAATGCTCTTCAGGTGGTGCACAACACGGCACAACTATTAATTTCGAACAATCTCGGATTTTCATGGTTCCAAATTTTCTCATTTTACCTGTATTTCCTCTTCAGAAGAACGTAAGACGAAGTAAAAGTAGTAGAGAATGCTAATCAGGTGATGCACAACACGGCACAACTATTAGTTTCGAACAATCTCGGATTTTCATGGTTCCAAATTATCTCATTTCACCCGTATTTCCTTTTTGGAAGAACGTGAAACGAAGTAAAAGTGACGAAGAATGCTTTTCAGGTGATGCACAACACGGCACAACCATTAATTTCGAACAATCTCGGATTTTCATGGTTCCAAATTATCTCATTTCACCTGTATTTCCTTTTTGGAAGAACGTAAAACGATGTGAAAGTGACAGGGAATGCTCTTCAGGTAATGCACAACACGGCACAACTATTAGTTTCGAACAATCTCGGATTTTCATGGTTTCAAATTATCTCATTTTACCTGTATTTCCTTTCCGGAGGAACGTGGAACGAAGTAAAAGTAGTAGAGGATGCTAATCAGGTGATGCACAACACGGCACAACCATTAATTTCGAACAATCTCGGATTTTCATGGATCCAAATTTTCTCATTTTACCTGTATTTCCTCTTCAGAAGAACGTAAGACGAAGTAAAAGTAGTAGAGAATGCTAATCAGGTGATGCACAACACGCCACAACTATTAGTTTCGAACAATCTCGGATTTTCATGGTTTCAAATTATCTCATTTTACCTGTATTTCCTTTCCGGAGAAACGTGAAACGAAGTAAAAGTAGTAGATAATGCTAATCAGGTGATGCACAACACGGCACAACCATTAATTTCGAACAATCTCGGATTTTCATGGTTCCAAATTATCTCATTTCACCTGTATTTCCTTTTTGAAAGAACGTAAAACGATGTGAAAGTGACAAAGAATGCTCTTCAGGTGATGCACAACACGGCACAACTATTAATTTCGAACAATCTCGGATTTTCATGGTTCCAAATTTTCTCATTTTACCTGTATTTCCTCTTCAGAAGAACGTAGGACGAAGTAAAAGTAGTTGAGAATGCTAATCAGGTGATGCACAACACGGCACAACCATTAATTTCGAACAATCTCGGATTTTCATGGTTCCAAATTATCTTATTTTGCCTGTATTTTCTTTCCGGAAAAACGTAGAACGAAAAAAAAGTAGTAGAGAATGCCAATCAGGGTGATGCACAACACGGCACAACCATTAATTTCGAACAATCTCGGATTTTCATGGTTCCAAATTTTCTCATTTCACCTGTATTTCCTCTTCAGAAGGACGTAAGACGAAGTAAAAGTAGTAGAGAATGCTAATCAGGTGATGCACAACACGGCACAACCATTAATTTCGAACAATCTCGGATTTTCATGGTTCCAAATTATCTCATTTCACCTGTATTTCCTTTTTGGAAAAACGTAAAACGTTGTGAAAGTGACAGAGAATGCTCTTCAGGTGGTGCACAACACGGCATCTCGGATTTTCATGGTTCCAAATTATCTTATTTTGCCTGTATTTCCTTTCCGGAAAAACGTAGAACGAAAAAAAAGTAGTAGAGAATGCCAATCAGGGTGATGCACAACACGGCACAACCATTAATTTCGAACAATCTCGGATTTTCATGGTTCCAAATTTTCTCATTTCACCTGTATTTCCTCTTCAGAAGGACGTAAGACGAAGTAAAAGTAGTAAAGAATGCTAATCAGGTGATGCACAACACGGCACAACCATTAGTTTCGAACAATCTCGGATTTTCATGGTTCCAAATTATCTCATTTTACCTGTATTTCCTTCTTGGAAAAACGTAAAACAAATTGGAAGTGACAGAGAATGCTCTTCAGGTGATGCACAACACGGCACAACTATTAGTTTCGAACAATCTCGGATTTTCATGGTTCCAAATAATCTCATTTTACCTGTATTTCCTTTCCGGAGAAACGTGAAACGAAGTGAAAGTAGTGGAGAATGCTAATCAGGTGATGCACAACACGGCACAACTATTAGTTTCGAACAATCTCGGATTTTCATGGTTCCGAATTATCTTATTTTGCCTATATTTCCTTTTCGGAAGAACGTAGAACGAAAAAAAAGTAGTAGAGAATGCTAATCAGGTGATGCACAACACGGCACAACCATTAATTTCGAACAATCTCGGATTTTCATGGTTCCAAATTTTCTCATCTCACCGGTATTTCCTTTTTGGAAGAACGTAAAACGAAGTGAAAGTGACAGAGAATGCTTTTCAGGTGATGCACAACACGGCAAAACCATTAATTTCGAACAATCTCGGATTTTCATGGTTCCAAATTATCTCATTTCACCTGTATTTCCTTCTTGGAAGAACGTAAAACAAATTGGAAGTGACAGAGAATGCTCTTCAGGTGATGCACAACACGGCACAACCATTAGTTTCGAACAATCTCGGATTTTCATGGTTCCAAATTTTCTCATCTCACCTGTATTTCCTTTTTGGAAGAACGTAAAACGAAGTGAAAGTGACAGAGAATGCTTTTCAGGTGATGCACAACACGGCAAAACCATTAATTTCGAACAATCTCGGATTTTCATGGTTCCAAATTATCTCATTTCACCTGTATTTCCTTTTTGGAAAAACGTAAAACGTTGTGAAAGTGACAGAGAATGCTCTTCAGGTGGTGCACAACACGGCATCTCGGATTTTCATGGTTCCAAATTATCTTATTTTGCCTGTATTTCCTTTCCGGAAAAACGTAGAACGAAAAAAAAGTAGTAGAGAATGCCAATCAGGGTGATGCACAACACGGCACAACCATTAATTTCGAACAATCTCGGATTTTCATGGTTCCAAATTTTCTCATTTCACCTGTATTTCCTCTTCAGAAGGACGTAAGACGAAGTAAAAGTAGTAAAGAATGCTAATCAGGTGATGCACAACACGGCACAACCATTAGTTTCGAACAATCTCGGATTTTCATGGTTCCAAATTATCTCATTTTACCTGTATTTCCTTCTTGGAAAAACGTAAAACAAATTGGAAGTGACAGAGAATGCTCTTCAGGTGATGCACAACACGGCACAACTATTAGTTTCGAACAATCTCGGATTTTCATGGTTCCAAATAATCTCATTTTACCTGTATTTCCTTTCCGGAGAAACGTGAAACGAAGTGAAAGTAGTGGAGAATGCTAATCAGGTGATGCACAACACGGCACAACTATTAGTTTCGAACAATCTCGGATTTTCATGGTTCCGAATTATCTTATTTTGCCTATATTTCCTTTTCGGAAGAACGTAGAACGAAAAAAAAGTAGTAGAGAATGCTAATCAGGTGATGCACAACACGGCACAACCATTAATTTCGAACAATCTCGGATTTTCATGGTTCCAAATTTTCTCATCTCACCTGTATTTCCTTTTTGGAAGAACGTAAAACGAAGTGAAAGTGACAGAGAATGCTTTTCAGGTGATGCACAACACGGCAAAACCATTAATTTCGAACAATCTCGGATTTTCATGGTTCCAAATTTTCTCATTTTACCTGTATTTCCTCTTCAGAAGAACGTAAGACGAAGTAAAAGTAGTAGAGAATGCTAATCAGGTGATGCACAACACGGCACAACCATTAGTTTCGAACAATCTCGGATCTTCATGGTTCCAAATTATCTCATTTCACCTGTATTTCCTTTTTGGAAGAACGTAAAACAAAGTGAAAGTGACGGAGAATGCTCTTCAGGTGATGCACAACACGGCACAACCATTAATTTCGAACAATCTCGGATCTTCATGGTTCCAAATTATCTCATTTCACCTGTATTTCCTTTTTGGAAGAACGTAAAACGATGTGAAAGTGACAAAGAATGCTCTTCAGGTGATGCACAACACGGCACAACCATTAATTTCGAACAATCTCGGATTTTCATGGTTCCAAATTTTCTCATTTTACCTGTATTTCCTCTTCAGAAGAACGTAAGACGAAGTAAAAGTAGTAGAGAATGCTAATCAGGTGATGCACAACACGGCACAACTATTAGTTTCGAACAATCTCGGATTTTCATGGTTCCAAATTATCTCATTTTACCTGTGTTTCCTTTCCGGAGAAACGTGGAACGAAGTGAAAGTAGTAGAGAATGCTAATCAGGTGATGCACAACACGGCACAACCATTAGTTTCGAACAATCTCGGATCTTCATGGTTCCAAATTATCTCATTTCACCTGTATTTCCTTCTTGGAAAAACGTGAAACAAATTAGAAGTGACAGAGAATGCTCCTCAGGTGATGCACAATACGGCACAACTATTAGTTTCGAACAATCTCGGATTTTCATGGTTCCAAATTATCTCATTTTACCTGTATTTCCTCTTCAGAAGAACGTAAGACGAAGTAAAAGTAGTAGAGAATGCTAATCAGGTGATGCACAACACGGCACAACTATTGGTTTCGAACAATCTCGGATTTTCATGGTTCCAAATTATCTTATTTTGCCTGTATTTCCTTTTCGGAAAAACGTAGAACGAAAAAAAAGTAGTAGAGAATGCCAATCAGGTGATGCACAACACGGCACAACCATTAATTTCGAACAATCTCGGATTTTCATGGTCCCAAATTATCTCATTTCACCTGTATTTCCTTTTTGGAAGAACGTAAAACGTTGTGAAAGTGACAGAGAATGCTCTTCAGGTGATGCACAACACGGCACAACTATTAGTTTCGAACAATCTCGGATTTTCATGGTTCCAAATTATCTCATTTTACCTGTGTTTCCTTTCCGGAGAAACGTGGAACGAAGTGAAAGTAGTAGAGAATGCTAATCAGGTGATGCACAACACGGCACAACCATTAATTTCGAACAATCTCGGATTTTCATGGTTCCAAATTATCTCATTTCACCTGTATTTCCTCTTCAGAAGGACGTAAGACGAAGTAAAAGTAGTAGAGAATGCTAATCAGGTGATGCACAACACGGCACAACCATTAATTTCGAACAATCTCGGATTTTCATGGTTCCAAATTATCTCATTTCACCTGTATTTCCTTTTTGGAAGAACGTAAAACGTTGTGAAAGTGACAGAGAATGCTCTTCAGGTGGTGCACAACACGGCACAACTATTAATTTCGAACAATCTCGGATTTTCATGGTTCCAAATTTTCTCATTTTACCTGTATTTCCTCTTCAGAAGAACGTAAGACGAAGTGAAAGTAGTAGAGAATGCTAATCAGGTGATGCACAACACGGCACAACTATTAGTTTCGAACAATCTCGGATTTTCATGGTTTCAAATTATCTCATTTCACCCGTATTTCCTTTTTGGAAGAACGTGAAACGAAGTAAAAGTGACGAAGAATGCTTTTCAGGTGATGCACAACACGGCACAACCATTAATTTCGAACAATCTCGGATTTTCATGGTTCCAAATTATCTCATTTCACCTGTATTTCCTTTTTGGAAGAACGTAAAACGATGTGAAAGTGACAGGGAATGCTCTTCAGGTAATGCACAACACGGCACAACTATTAGTTTCGAACAATCTCGGATTTTCATAGTTTCAAATTATCTCATTTTACCTGTATTTCCTTTCCGGAGGAACGTGGAACGAAGTAAAAGTAGTAGAGGATGCTAATCAGGTGATGCACAACACGGCACAACCATTAATTTCGAACAATCTGGGATTTTCATGGTTCCGAATTATCTCATTTCACCTGTATTTCCTCTTCAGAAGAACGTAAGACGATGTGAAAGTGACAGAGAATGCTCTCCAGGTAATGCACAACACGGCACAACTATTAGTTTCGAACAATCTCGGATTTTCATGGTTTCAAATTATCTCATTTTACCTGTATTTCCTTTCCGGAGAAACGTGAAACGAAGTAAAAGTAGTAGATAATGCTAATCAGGTGATGCACAACACGGCACAACCATTAATTTCGAACAATCTCGGATTTTCATGGTTCCAAATTATCTCATTTCACCTGTATTTCCTTTTTGAAAGAACGTAAAACGATGTGAAAGTGACAAAGAATGCTCTTCAGGTGATGCACAACACGGCACAACTATTAATTTCGAACAATCTCGGATTTTCATGGTTCCAAATTTTCTCATTTTACCTGTATTTCCTCTTCAGAAGAACGTAGGACGAAGTAAAAGTAGTTGAGAATGCTAATCAGGTGATGCACAACACGGCACAACCATTAATTTCGAACAATCTCGGATTTTCATGGTTCCAAATTATCTTATTTTGCCTGTATTTTCTTTCCGGAAAAACGTAGAACGAAAAAAAAGTAGTAGAGAATGCCAATCAGGGTGATGCACAACACGGCACAACCATTAATTTCGAACAATCTCGGATTTTCATGGTTCCAAATTTTCTCATTTCACCTGTATTTCCTCTTCAGAAGGACGTAAGACGAAGTAAAAGTAGTAGAGAATGCTAATCAGGTGATGCACAACACGGCACAACCATTAATTTCGAACAATCTCGGATTTTCATGGTTCCAAATTATCTCATTTCACCTGTATTTCCTTTTTGAAAAAACGTAAAACGTTGTGAAAGTGACAGAGAATGCTCTTCAGGTGGTGCACAACACGGCATCTCGGATTTTCATGGTTCCAAATTATCTTATTTTGCCTGTATTTCCTTTCCGGAAAAACGTAGAACGAAAAAAAAGTAGTAGAGAATGCCAATCAGGGTGATGCACAACACGGCACAACCATTAATTTCGAACAATCTCGGATTTTCATGGTTCCAAATTTTCTCATTTCACCTGTATTTCCTCTTCAGAAGGACGTAAGACGAAGTAAAAGTAGTAAAGAATGCTAATCAGGTGATGCACAACACGGCACAACCATTAGTTTCGAACAATCTCGGATTTTCATGGTTCCAAATTATCTCATTTTACCTGTATTTCCTTCTTGGAAAAACGTAAAACAAATTGGAAGTGACAGAGAATGCTCTTCAGGTGATGCACAACACGGCACAACTATTAGTTTCGAACAATCTCGGATTTTCATGGTTCCAAATAATCTCATTTTACCTGTATTTCCTTTCCGGAGAAACGTGAAACGAAGTGAAAGTAGTGGAGAATGCTAATCAGGTGATGCACAACACGGCACAACTATTAGTTTCGAACAATCTCGGATTTTCATGGTTCCGAATTATCTTATTTTGCCTATATTTCCTTTTCGGAAGAACGTAGAACGAAAAAAAATTAGTAGAGAATGCTAATCAGGTGATGCACAACACGGCACAACCATTAATTTCGAACAATCTCGGATTTTCATGGTTCCAAATTTTCTCATCTCACCTGTATTTCCTTTTTGGAAGAACGTAAAACGAAGTGAAAGTGACAGAGAATGCTTTTCAGGTGATGCACAACACGGCAAAACCATTAATTTCGAACAATCTCGGATTTTCATGGTTCCAAATTATCTCATTTCACCTGTATTTCCTTCTTGGAAGAACGTAAAACAAATTGGAAGTGACAGAGAATGCTCTTCAGGTGATGCACAACACGGCACAACCATTAGTTTCGAACAAACTCGGATTTTCATGGTTCCAAATTATCTCATTTTACCTGTATTTCCTTTCCGGAGAAACGTGAAACAAAGTCAAAAAAGTGGAGAATGCTAATCAGGTGATGCACAACACGGCACAACCATTAATTTCGGACAATCTCGGATTCTCATGGTTCCAAATTATCTCATTTCACCTGTATTTCCTTCTTGGAAAAACGTAAAACAAATTGGAAGTGACAGAGAATGCTCTTCAGGTGATGCACAACACGGCACAACTATTAGTTTCGAACAATCTCGGATTTTCATGGTTCCAAATTATCTCATTTTACCTGTATTTCCTTTCCGGAGAAACGTGAAACGAAGTGAAAGTAGTGGAGAATGCTAATCAGGTGATGCACAACACGGCACAACTATTAGTTTCGAACAATCTCGGATTTTCATGGTTCTAAATTATCTCATTTTACCTGTATTTCCTTTCCGGAAGAACGTGAAACAAAGTCAAAAAAGTAGAGAATGCTAATCAGGTGATGCACAACACGGCACAACTATTAATTTCGGACAATCTCGGATTCTCATGGTTCCAAATTATCTCATTTCACCTGTATTTCCTTCTTGGAAGAACGTAAAACAAATTAGGAGTGACAGAGAATGCTCTTCAGGTGATGCACAACACGGCACAACTATTAGTTACGAACAATCTCGGATTTTCATGGTTCCAAATTATCTCATTTTACCTGTGTTTCCTTTCCGGAGAAACGTGGAACGAAAAAAAAGTAGTAGAAAATGCTAATCAGGTGATGCACAACACGGCACAACCATTAATTTCGAACAATCTCGGATTTTCATGGTTCCAAATTTTCTCATCTCACCTGTATTTCCTTTTTGGAAGAACGTAAAACGAAGTGAAAGTGACAGAGAATGCTTTTCAGGTGATGCACAACACGGCAAAACCATTAATTTCGAACAATCTCGGATTTTCATGGTTCCAAATTATCTCATTTCACCTGTATTTCCTTCTTGGAAGAACGTAAAACAAATTGGAAGTGACAGAGAATGCTCTTCAGGTGATGCACAACACGGCACAACCATTAGTTTCGAACAAACTCGGATTTTCATGGTTCCATATTATCTCATTTTACCTGTATTTCCTTCTTGGGAAAACGTAAAACAAATTGGAAGTGACAGAGAATGCTCTTCAGGTGATGCACAACACTGCACAACTATTAGTTTCGAACAATCTCGGATTTTCATGGTTCTAAATTATCTCATTTTACCTGTATTTCCTTTCCGGAGAAACGTGAAACAAAGTCAAAAAAGTAGAGAATGCTAATCAGGTGATGCACAACACGGCACAACTATTAATTTCGGACAATCTCGGATTCTCATGGTTCCAAATTATCTCATTTCACCTGTATTTCCTTCTTGGAAGAACGTAAAACAAATTGGGAGTGACAGAGAATGCTCTTCAGGTGATGCACAACACGGCACAACTATTAGTTACGAACAATCTCGGATTTTCATGGTTCCAAATTATCTCATTTTACCTGTGTTTCCTTTCCGGAGAAACGTGAAACGAAGTCAAAGTAGTAGAGAATGCTAATCAGGTGATGCACAACACGGCACAACCATTGATTTCGAACAATCTCGGATTTTCATGGTTCCAAATTTTCTCATTTCACCTGTATTTCCTTTTTGGAAGAATGTAAAACGATGTGAAAGTGACAGAGAATGCTTTTCAGGTGATGCACAACACGGCACAACCATTAATTTCGAACAATCTCGGATTTTCATGGTTCCAAATTTTCTCATTTTACTTGTATTTCCTCTTCAGAAGAACGTTAGACGAAGTAAAAGTAGTAGAGAATGCTAATCAGGTGATGCACAACACGGCACAACTATTAGTTTCGAACAATCTCGGATTTTCATGGTTCCAAATTATCTCATTTTACCCGTATTTCCTTTCCGGAAAACGTGAAACGAAGTCAAAGTAGTAGAGAATGCTAATCAGGTGATGCACAACACGGCACAACCATTAATTTCGAACAATCTCGGATTTTCATGGTTCCAAATTATCTCATTTCACCTGTATTTCCTTTTTGGAAGAACGTAAAACGATGTGAAAGTGACAGAGAATGCTTTTCAGGTGATGCACAACACGGCAACACCATTAATTTCGAACAATCTCGGATTTTCATGGTTCCAAATTATCTCATTTCACCTGTATTTCCTCTTTGGAAGAACGTAAAACGATGTGAAAGTGACAGAGAATGCTCTTTAGGTGATGCACAACACGGCACAACTATTAGTTTCGAACAATCTCGGATTTTCATGGTTCCAAATTATCTCATTTTACCTGTATTTCCTTTTTGGAAGAATGTAAAACGATGTGAAAGTGACAGAGAATGCTTTTCAGGTGATGCACAACACGGCAAAACCATTAATTTCGAACAATCTCGGATTTTCATGGTTTCAAATTATCTCATTTTACCTGTATTTCCTTTCCGGAGAAACGTGTAACGAAGTAAAAGTAGTAGAGAATGCTAATCAGGTGATGCACAACACGGCACAACCATTAATTTCGAACAATCTCGGATTTTCATGGTTCCAAATTATCTCATTTCACCTGTATTTCTTTTTTGGAAGAACGTAAAACGATGTGAAAGTGACGGAGAATGCTCTTCAGGTGATGCACAACACGGCACAACCATTAGTTTCGAACAATCTCGGATTTTCATGGTTCCAAATTATCTCATTTCACCTGTATTTCCTTTTTGGAAGAACGTAAAACGAAGTGAAAGTGACGGAGAATGCTCTTCAGGTGATGCACAACACGGCACAACCATTAATTTCGAACAATCTCGGATTTTCATGGTTCCAAATTTTCTCATTTTACCTGTATTTCCTCTTCAGAAGAACGTAAGACGAAGTAAAAGTAGTAGAGAATGCTAATCAGGTGATGCACAACACGGCACAACTATTAGTTTCGAACAATCTCGGATTTTCATGGTTCCAAATTATCTCATTTTACCCGTATTTCCTTTCCGGAAAACGTGAAACGAAGTCAAAGTAGTAGAGAATGCTAATCAGGTGATGCACAACACGGCACAACCATTAATTTCGAACAATCTCGGATTTTCATGGTTCCAAATTATCTCATTTCACCTGTATTTCCTTTTTGGAAGAACGTAAAACGATGTGAAAGTGACAAAGAATGCTTTTCAGGTGATGCACAACACGGCAACATCATTAATTTCGAACAATCTCGGATTTTCATGGTTCCAAATTATCTCATTTCACCTGTATTTCCTCTTTGGAAGAACGTAAAACGATGTGAAAGTGACAGAGAATGCTCTTTAGGTGATGCACAACACGGCACAACTATTAGTTTCGAACAATCTCGGATTTTCATGGTTCCAAATTATCTCATTTTACCTGTATTTCCTTCTTTGAAAAACGTAAAACGAATTGGAAGTGACAGAGAATGCTCTTCAGGTGATGCACAACACGGCACAACCATTAATTTCGAACAATCTCGGATTTTCATGGTTCCAAATTATCTTATTTTGCCTGTATTTCCTTTCCGGAAAAACGTGGAACGAAAAAAAAGTAGTAGAGAATGCCAATCAGGGTGATGCACAACACGGCACAACCATTAATTTCGAACAATCTCGGATTTTCATGGTTCCAAATTTTCTCATTTTACCTGTATTTCCTCTTCAGAAGAACGTAAGACGAAGTAAAAGTAGTAGAGAATGCTAATCAGGTGATGCACAACACGGCACAACTATTAGTTTCGAACAATCTCGGATTTTCATGCTTCCGAATTATCTTATTTTGCCTGTATTTCCTTTCCGGAAGAACGTAGAACGAAAAAAAAGTAGTAGAGAATGCCAATCAGGTGATGCACAACACGGCACAACCATTAATTTCGAACAATCTCGGATTTTCATGGTTCCAAATTTTCTCATTTTACCTGTATTTCCTCTTCAGAAGGACGTAAGACGAAGTAAAAGTAGTAGAGAATGCTAATCAGGTGATGCACAACACGGCACAACCATTAGTTTCGAACAATCTCGGATTTTCATGGTTCCAAATTATCTCATTTTACCTGTATTTCCTTCTTGGAAAAACGTAAAACAAATTGGAAGTGACAGAGAATGCTCTTCAGGTGATGCACAACACAGCACAACTATTAGTTTCGAACAATCTCGGATTTTCATGGTTCTAAATTATCTCATTTTACCTGTATTTCCTTTCCGGAGAAACGTGAAACAAAGTCGAAAAAGTAGAGAATGCTAATCAGGTGATGCACAACACGGCACAACCATTAATTTCGAACAATCTCGGATTTTCATGGTTCCAAATTTTCTCATTTTACCTGTATTTCCTCTTCAGAAGAACGGAAGACGAAGTGAAAGTAGTAGAGAATGCTTATCAGGTGATGCACAACACGGCACAACCATTAGTTTCGAACAATCTCGGATCTTCATGGTTCCAAATTATCTCATTTCACCTGTATTTCCTTTTTGGAAGAACGTAAAACAGAGTGAAAGTGACGGAGGATGCTCTTCAGGTGATGCACAACATGGCACGACCATTAATTTTGAACAATCTCGGATTTTCATGGTTCCAAATTTTCTCATTTTACCTGTATTTCCTCTTCAGAAGAACGTAAGACGAAGTAAAAGTAGTAGAGAATGCTAATCAGGTGATGCACAACACGGCACAACCATTAGTTTCGAACAATCTCGGATTTTCATGGTTACAAATTATCTCATTTTACCTGTATTTCCTTCTTGGAAAAACGTAAAACAAATTAGAAGTGACAGAAAATGCTCCTCAGGTGATGCACAATACGGCACAACTATTAGTTTCGAACAATCTCGGATTTTCATGGTTCCAAATTATCTCATTTTACCTGTATTTCCTCTTCAGAAGAACGTAAGACGAAGTAAAAGTAGTAGAGAATGCTAATCAGGTGATGCACAACACGGCACAACCATTAGTTTCGAACAATCTCGGATCTTCATGGTTCCAAATTATCTCATTTCACCTGTATTTCCTTTTTGGAAGAACGTAAAACGAGGTGAAAGTGACGGAGAATGCTCTTCAGGTGATGCACAACACGGCACAACCATTAATTTCGAACAATCTCGGATTTTCATGGTTCCAAATTTTCTCATTTTACCTGTATTTCCTCTTCAGAAGAACGTAAGACGAAGTAAAAGTAGTAGAGAATGCTAATCAGGTGATGCACAACACGGAACAACCATTAGTTTCGAACAATCTCGGATTTTCATGGTTCCAAATTATCTCATTTTACCTGTATTTCCTTCTTGGAAAAACGTAAAACAAATTGGAAGTGACAGAGAATGCTCTTCAGGTGATACACAACACGGCACAACTATTAGTTTCGAACAATCTCGGATCTTCATGGTTCCAAGTTATCTCATTTCACCTGTATTTCCTTCTTTGAAGAACGTCAAACGAAGTGAAAGTGACGGAGAATGCTCTTCAGGTGATGCACAACACGGCCCAACTATTAGTTTCGAACAATCTCGGATTTTCATGGTTCCAAATTATCTCATTTTACCTGTATTTCCTTCTTGGAAAAACGTAAAACAAATTGAAAGGGACAGAGAATGCTCTTCAGGTGATACACAACACGGCACAACTATTAGTTTCGAACAATCTCGGATCTTCATGGTTCCAAGTTATCTCATTTCACCTGTATTTCCTTCTTTGAAGAACGTAAAACGAAGTGAAAGTGACGGAGAATGCTCTTCAGGTGATGCACAACACGGCCCAACTATTAGTTCCGAACAATCTCGGATTTTCATGGTTCCAAATTATCTCATTTCACCTGTATTTCCTTTTTGGAAGAACGTAAAACGATGTGAAAGTGACAGAGAATGCTAATCAGGTGATGCACAACACGGCACAACCATTAGTTTCGAACAATCTCGGATTTTCATGGTTCCAAATTATCTTATTTTGCCTGTATTTCCTTCCCGGAAAAACGTAGAACGGAGTGAGAGTAGTAGAGAATGCCAATCAGGTGATGCACAACACGGCACAACCATTAATTTCGAACAATCTCGGATTTTCATGGTTCCAAATTATCTCATTTTACCTGTATTTCCTTTCCGGAGAAACGTGAAACGAAATAAAAGTAGTAGAGAATGCTAATCAGGTGATGCACAACACGGCACAACCATTAATTTCGAACAATCTCGGATTTTCATGGTTCCAAATTATCTCATGTCACCTGTATTTCCTTTTTGGAAGAACGTAAAACGATGTGCAAGTGACAGAGAATGCTCTTCAGGTGATGCACAACACGGCACAACTATTAGTTTCGAACAATCTCGGATTTTCATGGTTCCAAATTATCTCATTTCACCTGTGTTTCCTTTCCGGAGAAACGTGGAACGAAGTGAAAGTAGTAGAGAATGCTAATCAGGTGATGCACAACACGGCACAACCATTAATTTCGAACGATCTCGGATGTTCATGGTTCCAAATTATCTCATTTCACCTGTATTTCCTTTTTGGAAGAACGTAAAACGATGTGAAAGTGACAGAGAATGCTCTTCAGGTGATGCACAACACGGCACAACCATGAATTTCGAACAATCTCGGATTTTCATGGTTCCAAATTTTCTCATTTTACCTGTATTTCCTCTTCAGAAGAACGTAAGACGAAGTAAAAGTAGTAGAGAATGCTAATCAGGTGATGCACAACACGGCACAACCATTAGTTTCGAACAATCTCGGATCTTCATGGTTCCAAATTATCTCATTTCACCTGTATTTCCTCTTTGGAAGAACGTAAAACGATGTGAAAGTGACACAGAATGCTCTTCAGGTGATGCACAACACGGCACAACTATTAGTTTCGAACAATCTCGGATTTTCATGGTTCCAAATTATCTCATTTTACCTGTATTTCCTTCTTTGAAAAACGTAAAACAAATTGGAAGTGACAGAGAATGCTCTTCAGGTGATGCACAACACGGCACAACCATTAATTTCGAACAATCTCGGATTTTCATGGTTCCAAATTATATCATTTCACCCGTATTCCTTTTTTGGAAGAACGTGAAACGGAGTAAAAGTGACGAAGAATGCTTTTCAGGTGATGCACAACACGGCACAACCATTAATTTCGAACAATCTCGGATCTTCATGGTTCCAAATTATCTTATTTTGCCTGTATTTCCTTTCCGGAAAAACGTGGAACGAAAAAAAAGTAGTAGAGAATGCCAATTAGGGTGATGCACAACACGGCACAACCATTAATTTCGAACAATCTCGGATTTTTATGGTTCCAAATTTTCTCATTTTACCTGTATTTCCTCTTCAGAAGAACGTAAGACGAAGTAAAAGTAGTAGAGAATGCTAATCAGGTGATGCACAACACGGCACAACTATTAGTTTCGAACAATCTCGGATTTTCATGCTTCCGAATTATCTTATTTTGCCTGTATTTCCTTTCCGGAAGAACGTAGAACGAAAAAAAAGTAGTAGAGAATGCCAATCAGGTGATGCACAACACGGCACAACCATTAATTTCGAACAATCTCGAATTTGCATGGTTCCAAATTTTCTCATTTTACCTGTATTTCCTCTTCAGAAGGACGTAAGACGAAGTAAAAGTAGTAGAGAATGCTAATCAGGTGATGCACAACACGGCACAACCATTAGTTTCGAACAATCTCGGATCTTCATGGTTCCAAATTATCTCATTTCACCTGTATTTCCTTTTTGGAAGAACGTGAAACAGAGTGAAAGTGACGGAGGATGCTCTTCAGGTGATGCACAACATGGCACAACCATTAATTTCGAACAATCTCGGATTTTCATGGTTCCAAATTTTCTCATCTTACCTGTATTTCCTCTTCAGAAGAACGTAAGACGAAGTAAAAGTAGTAGAGAATGCTAATCAGGTGATGCACAACACGGCACAACCATAAGTTTCGAACAATCTCGGATTTTCATGGTTCCAAATTATCTCATTTTACCTGTATTTCCTTCTTGGAAAAACGTAAAACAAATTAGAAGTGACAGAGGATGCTCCTCAGGTAATGCACAATACGGCACAACTATTAGTTTCGAACAATCTCGGATTTTCATGGTTCCAAATTATCTCATTTTACCTGTATTTCCTCTTCAGAAGAACGTAAGACGAAGTGAAAGTAGGAGAGAATGCTAATCAGGTGATGCACAACACGGCACAACCATTAGTTTCGAACAATCTCGGATCTTCATGGTTCCAAATTATCTCATTTCACCTGTATTTCCTTTTTGGAAGAACGTGAAACGAGGTGAAAGTGACGGAGAATGCTCTTCAGGTGATGCACAACACGGCACAACCATTAATTTCGAACAATCTCGGATTTTCATGGTTCCAAATTTTCTCATTTTACCTGTATTTCCACTTCAGAAGAACGTAAGACGAAGTAAAAGTAGTAGAGAATGCTAATCAGGTGATGCACAACACGAAACAACCATTAGTTTCGAACAATCTCGGATTTTCATGGTTCCAAATTATCTCATTTTACCTGTATTTCCTTCTTGGAAAAACGTAAAACAAATTGGAAGTGACAGAGAATGCTCTTCAGGTGATACACAACACGGCCCAACTATTAGTTTCGAACAATCTCGGATTTTCATGGTTCCAAATTATCTCATTTTACCTGTATTTCCTTCTTGGAAAAACGTAAAACAAATTGGAAGTGACAGAGAATGCTCTTCAGGTGATACACAACACGGCACAACTATTAGTTTCGAACAATCTCGGATCTTCATGGTTCCAAGTTATCTCATTTCACCTGTATTTCCTTCTTTGAAGAACGTAAAACGAAGTGAAAGTGACGGAGAATGCTCTTCAGGTGATGCACAACACGGCCCAACTATTAGTTTCGAACAATCTCGGATTTTCATGGTTCCAAATTATCTCATTTCACCTGTATTTTCTTTTTGGAAGAACGTAAAACGATGTGAAAGTGACAGAGAATGCTCTTCAGGTGATGCACAACACGGCACAACCATTAATTTCGAACAATCTCGGATGTTCATGGTTCCAAATTATCTCATTTCACCTGTATTTCCTTTTTGGAAGAACGTAAAACGATGTGAAAGTGACAGAGAATGCTCTTCAGGTGATGCACAACACGGCACAACCATTGATTTCGAACAATCTCGGATTTTCATGGTTCCAAATTTTCTCATTTTACCTGTATTTCCTCTTCAGAAGAACGTAAGACGAAGTAAAAGTAGTAGAGAATGCTAATCAGGTGATGCACAACACGGCACAACCATTAGTTTCGAACAATCTCGGATCTTCATGGTTCCAAATGATCTCATTTCACCTGTATTTCCTTTTTGGAAGAACGTAAAACAAAGTGAAAGTGACGGAGAATGCTCTTCAGGTGATGCACAACACGGCACAACCATTAATTTCGAACAATCTCGGATTTTCATGGTTCCAAATTTTCTCATTTTACCTGTATTTCCTCTTCAGAAGAACGTCAGACGAAGTAAAAGTAGTAGAGAATGCTAATCAGGTGATGCACAACACGGCACAACCATTAGTTTCGAACAATCTCGGATCTTCATGGTTCCAAATTATCTCATTTCACCTGTATTTCCTTTTTGGAAGAACGTAAAACGATGTGAAAGTGACAGAGAATGCTCTTCAGGTGATGCACAACACGGCACAACCATTAATTTCGAACAATCTCGGATTTTCATGGTTCCAAATTTTCTCATTTTACCTGTATTTCCTCTTCAGAAGAACGTAAGACGAAGTGAAAGTGACGGAGAATGCTCTTCAGGTGATGCACAACACGGCCCAACTATTAGTTTCGAACAATCTCGGATTTTCATGGTTCCAAATTATCTCATTTTACCTGTATTTCCTTCTTGGAAAAACGTAAAACAAATTGGAAGTGACAGAGAATGCTCTTCAGGTGATACACAACACGGCACAACTATTAGTTTCGAACAATCTCGGATCTTCATGGTTCCAAGTTATCTCATTTCACCTGTATTTCCTTCTTTGAAGAACGTAAAACGAAGTGAAAGTGACGGAGAATGCTCTTCAGGTGATGCACAACACGGCCCAACTATTAGTTTCGAACAATCTCGGATTTTCATGGTTCCAAATTATCTCATTTCACCTGTATTTCCTTTTTGGAAGAACGTAAAACAAATTGGAAGTGACAGAGAATGCTCTTCAGGTGATACACAACACGGCACAACTATTAGTTTCGAACAATCTCGGATCTTCATGGTTCCAAGTTATCTCATTGCACCTGTATTTCCTTCTTTGAAGAACGTAAAACGAAGTGAAAGTGACGGAGAATGCTCTTCAGGTGATGCACAACACGGCCCAACTATTAGTTTCGAACAATCTCGGATTTTCATGGTTCCAAATTATCTCATTTCACCTGTATTTCCTTTTTGGAAGAACGTAAAACGATGTGAAAGTGACAGAGAATGCTCTTCAGGTGATGCACAACACGGCACAACCATTAATTTCGAACAATCTCGGATGTTCATGGTTCCAAATTATCTCATTTCACCTGTATTTCCTTTTTGGAAGAACGTAAAACGATGTGAAAGTGACAGAGAATGCTCTTCAGGTGATGCACAACACGGCACAACCATTGATTTCGAACAATCTCGGATTTTCATGGTACCAAATTTTCTCATTTTACCTGTATTTCCTCTTCAGAAGAACGTAAGACGAAGTAAAAGTAGTAGAGAATGCTAATCAGGTGATGCACAACACGGCACAACTATTAGTTTCGAACAATCTCGGATTTTCATGGTTCTAAATTATCTCATTTTACCTGTGTTTCCTTTCCGGAGAAACGTGGAACGAAGTGAAAGTAGTAGAGAATGCTAATCAGGTGATGCACAACACGGCACAACCATTAGTTTCGAACAATCTCGGATCTTCATGGTTCCAAATTATCTCATTTCACCTGTATTTCCTTTTTGGAAGAACGTAAAACAAAGTGAAAGTGACGGAGAATGCTCTTCAGGTGATGCACAACACGGCACAACCATTAATTTCGAACAATCTCGGATCTTCATGGTTCCAAATTATCTCATTTCACCTGTATTTCCTTTTTGGAAGAACGTAAAACGATGTGAAAGTGACAGAGAATGCTCTTCAGGTGATGCACAACACGGCACAACCATTAATTTCGAACAATCTCGGATTTTCATGGTTCCAAATTTTCTCATTTTACCTGTATTTCCTCTTCAGAAGAACGTAAGACGAAGTAAAAGTAGTAGAGAATGCTAATCAGGTGATGCACAACACGGCACAACTATGAGTTTCGAACAATCTCGGATTTTCATGGTTCCAAATTATCTCATTTTACCTGTGTTTCCTTTCCGGAGAAACGTGGAACGAAGTGAAAGTAGTAGAGAATGCTAATCAGGTGATGCACAACACGGCACAACCATTGATTTCGAACAATCTCGGATTTTCATGGTTCCAAATTTTCTCATTTTACCTGTATTTCCTCTTCAGAAGAACGTAAGACGAAGTAAAAGTAGTAGAGAATGCTAATCAGGTGATGCACAACACGGCACAACCATTAGTTTCGAACAATCTCGGATCTTCATGGTTCCAAATTATCTCATTTCACCTGTATTTCCTTCTTGGTAAAACGTGAAACAAATTAGAAGTGACAGAGAATGCTCCTCAGGTGATGCACAATACGGCACAACTATTAGTTTCGAACAATCTCGGATTTTCATGGTTCCAAATTATCTCATTTTACCTGTATTTCCTCTTCAGAAGAACGTAAGACGAAGTAAAAGTAGTAGAGAATGCTAATCAGGTGATGCACAACACGGCACAACTATTGGTTTCGAACAATCTCGGATTTTCATGGTTCCAAATTATCTTATTTTGCCTGTATTTCCTTTTCGGAAAAACGTAGAACGAAAAAAAAGTAGTAGAGAATGCCAATCAGGTGATGCACAACACGGCACAACCATTAATTTCGAACAATCTCGGATTTTCATGGTTCCAAATTATCTCATTTTACCTGTATTTCCTCTTCAGAAGGACGTAAGACGAAGTAAAAGTAGTAGAGAATGCTAATCAGGTGATGCACAACACGGCACAACCATTAATTTCGAACAATCTCGGATTTTCATGGTTCCAAATTATCTCATTTTACCTGTATTTCCTCTTCAGAAGGACGTAAGACGAAGTAAAAGTAGTAGAGAATGCTAATCAGGTGATGCACAACACGGCACAACCATTAATTTCGAACAATCTCGGATTTTCATGGTTCCAAATTATCTCATTTCACCTGTATTTCCTTTTTGGAAGAACGTAAAACGTTGTGAAAGTGACAGAGAATGCTCTTCAGGTGGTGCACAACACGGCACAACTATTAATTTCGAACAATCTCGGATTTTCATGGTTCCAAATTTTCTCATTTTACCTGTATTTCCTCTTCAGAAGAACGTAAGACGAAGTAAAAGTAGTAGAGAATGCTAATCAGGTGATGCACAACACGGCACAACTATTAGTTTCGAACAATCTCGGATTTTCATGGTTCCAAATTATCTCATTTCACCCGTATTTCCTTTTTGGAAGAACGTGAAACGAAGTAAAAGTGACGAAGAATGCTTTTCAGGTGATGCACAACACGGCACAACCATTAATTTCGAACAATCTCGGATTTTCATGGTTCCAAATTATCTCATTTCACCTGTATTTCCTTTTTGGAAGAACGTAAAACGATGTGAAAGTGACAGGGAATGCTCTTCAGGTAATGCACAACACGGCACAACTATTAGTTTCGAACAATCTCGGATTTTCATGGTTTCAAATTATCTCATTTTACCTGTATTTCCTTTCCGGAGGAACGTGGAACGAAGTAAAAGTAGTAGAGGATGCTAATCAGGTGATGCACAACACGGCACAACCATTAATTTCGAACAATCTCGGATTTTCATGGATCCAAATTTTCTCATTTTACCTGTATTTCCTCTTCAGAAGAACGTAAGACGAAGTAAAAGTAGTAGAGAATGCTAATCAGGTGATGCACAACACGGCACAACTATTAGTTTCGAACAATCTCGGATTTTCATGGTTTCAAATTATCTCATTTTACCTGTATTTCCTTTCCGGAGAAACGTGAAACGAAGTAAAAGTAGTAGATAATGCTAATCAGGTGATGCACAACACGGCACAACCATTAATTTCGAACAATCTCGGATTTTCATGGTTCCAAATTATCTCATTTCACCTGTATTTCCTTTTTGAAAGAACGTAAAACGATGTGAAAGTGACAAAGAATGCTCTTCAGGTGATGCACAACACGGCACAACTATTAATTTCGAACAATCTCGGATTTTCATGGTTCCAAATTTTCTCATTTTACCTGTATTTCCTCTTCAGAAGAACGTAGGACGAAGTAAAAGTAGTTGAGAATGCTAATCAGGTGATGCACAACACGGCACAACCATTAATTTCGAACAATCTCGGATTTTCATGGTTCCAAATTATCTTATTTTGCCTGTATTTTCTTTCCGGAAAAACGTAGAACGAAAAAAAAGTAGTAGAGAATGCCAATCAGGGTGATGCACAACACGGCACAACCATTAATTTCGAACAATCTCGGATTTTCATGGTTCCAAATTTTCTCATTTCACCTGTATTTCCTCTTCAGAAGGACGTAAGACGAAGTAAAAGTAGTAGAGAATGCTAATCAGGTGATGCACAACACGGCACAACCATTAATTTCGAACAATCTCGGATTTTCATGGTTCCAAATTATCTCATTTCACCTGTATTTCCTTTTTGGAAAAACGTAAAACGTTGTGAAAGTGACAGAGAATGCTCTTCAGGTGGTGCACAACACGGCATCTCGGATTTTCATGGTTCCAAATTATCTTATTTTGCCTGTATTTCCTTTCCGGAAAAACGTAGAACGAAAAAAAAGTAGTAGAGAATGCCAATCAGGGTGATGCACAACACGGCACAACCATTAATTTCGAACAATCTCGGATTTTCATGGTTCCAAATTTTCTCATTTCACCTGTATTTCCTCTTCAGAAGGACGTAAGACGAAGTAAAAGTAGTAAAGAATGCTAATCAGGTGATGCACAACACGGCACAACCATTAGTTTCGAACAATCTCGGATTTTCATGGTTCCAAATTATCTCATTTTACCTGTATTTCCTTCTTGGAAAAACGTAAAACAAATTGGAAGTGACAGAGAATGCTCTTCAGGTGATGCACAACACGGCACAACTATTAGTTTCGAACAATCTCGGATTTTCATGGTTCCAAATAATCTCATTTTACCTGTATTTCCTTTCCGGAGAAACGTGAAACGAAGTGAAAGTAGTGGAGAATGCTAATCAGGTGATGCACAACACGGCACAACTATTAGTTTCGAACAATCTCGGATTTTCATGGTTCCGAATTATCTTATTTTGCCTATATTTCCTTTTCGGAAGAACGTAGAACGAAAAAAAAGTAGTAGAGAATGCTAATCAGGTGATGCACAACACGGCACAACCATTAATTTCGAACAATCTCGGATTTTCATGGTTCCAAATTTTCTCATCTCACCGGTATTTCCTTTTTGGAAGAACGTAAAACGAAGTGAAAGTGACAGAGAATGCTTTTCAGGTGATGCACAACACGGCAAAACCATTAATTTCGAACAATCTCGGATTTTCATGGTTCCAAATTATCTCATTTCACCTGTATTTCCTTCTTGGAAGAACGTAAAACAAATTGGAAGTGACAGAGAATGCTCTTCAGGTGATGCACAACACGGCACAACCATTAGTTTCGAACAATCTCGGATTTTCATGGTTCCAAATTTTCTCATCTCACCTGTATTTCCTTTTTGGAAGAACGTAAAACGAAGTGAAAGTGACAGAGAATGCTTTTCAGGTGATGCACAACACGGCAAAACCATTAATTTCGAACAATCTCGGATTTTCATGGTTCCAAATTATCTCATTTCACCTGTATTTCCTTTTTGGAAAAACGTAAAACGTTGTGAAAGTGACAGAGAATGCTCTTCAGGTGGTGCACAACACGGCATCTCGGATTTTCATGGTTCCAAATTATCTTATTTTGCCTGTATTTCCTTTCCGGAAAAACGTAGAACGAAAAAAAAGTAGTAGAGAATGCCAATCAGGGTGATGCACAACACGGCACAACCATTAATTTCGAACAATCTCGGATTTTCATGGTTCCAAATTTTCTCATTTCACCTGTATTTCCTCTTCAGAAGGACGTAAGACGAAGTAAAAGTAGTAAAGAATGCTAATCAGGTGATGCACAACACGGCACAACCATTAGTTTCGAACAATCTCGGATTTTCATGGTTCCAAATTATCTCATTTTACCTGTATTTCCTTCTTGGAAAAACGTAAAACAAATTGGAAGTGACAGAGAATGCTCTTCAGGTGATGCACAACACGGCACAACTATTAGTTTCGAACAATCTCGGATTTTCATGGTTCCAAATAATCTCATTTTACCTGTATTTCCTTTCCGGAGAAACGTGAAACGAAGTGAAAGTAGTGGAGAATGCTAATCAGGTGATGCACAACACGGCACAACTATTAGTTTCGAACAATCTCGGATTTTCATGGTTCCGAATTATCTTATTTTGCCTATATTTCCTTTTCGGAAGAACGTAGAACGAAAAAAAAGTAGTAGAGAATGCTAATCAGGTGATGCACAACACGGCACAACCATTAATTTCGAACAATCTCGGATTTTCATGGTTCCAAATTTTCTCATCTCACCTGTATTTCCTTTTTGGAAGAACGTAAAACGAAGTGAAAGTGACAGAGAATGCTTTTCAGGTGATGCACAACACGGCAAAACCATTAATTTCGAACAATCTCGGATTTTCATGGTTCCAAATTTTCTCATTTTACCTGTATTTCCTCTTCAGAAGAACGTAAGACGAAGTAAAAGTAGTAGAGAATGCTAATCAGGTGATGCACAACACGGCACAACCATTAGTTTCGAACAATCTCGGATCTTCATGGTTCCAAATTATCTCATTTCACCTGTATTTCCTTTTTGGAAGAACGTAAAACAAAGTGAAAGTGACGGAGAATGCTCTTCAGGTGATGCACAACACGGCACAACCATTAATTTCGAACAATCTCGGATCTTCATGGTTCCAAATTATCTCATTTCACCTGTATTTCCTTTTTGGAAGAACGTAAAACGATGTGAAAGTGACAAAGAATGCTCTTCAGGTGATGCACAACACGGCACAACCATTAATTTCGAACAATCTCGGATTTTCATGGTTCCAAATTTTCTCATTTTACCTGTATTTCCTCTTCAGAAGAACGTAAGACGAAGTAAAAGTAGTAGAGAATGCTAATCAGGTGATGCACAACACGGCACAACTATTAGTTTCGAACAATCTCGGATTTTCATGGTTCCAAATTATCTCATTTTACCTGTGTTTCCTTTCCGGAGAAACGTGGAACGAAGTGAAAGTAGTAGAGAATGCTAATCAGGTGATGCACAACACGGCACAACCATTGATTTCGAACAATCTCGGATTTTCATGGTTCCAAATTTTCTCATTTTACCTGTATTTCCTCTTCAGAAGAACGTAAGACGAAGTAAAAGTAGTAGAGAATGCTAATCAGGTGATGCACAACACGGCACAACCATTAGTTTCGAACAATCTCGGATCTTCATGGTTCCAAATTATCTCATTTCACCTGTATTTCCTTCTTGGAAAAACGTGAAACAAATTAGAAGTGACAGAGAATGCTCCTCAGGTGATGCACAATACGGCACAACTATTAGTTTCGAACAATCTCGGATTTTCATGGTTCCAAATTATCTCATTTTACCTGTATTTCCTCTTCAGAAGAACGTAAGACGAAGTAAAAGTAGTAGAGAATGCTAATCAGGTGATGCACAACACGGCACAACTATTGGTTTCGAACAATCTCGGATTTTCATGGTTCCAAATTATCTTATTTTGCCTGTATTTCCTTTTCGGAAAAACGTAGAACGAAAAAAAAGTAGTAGAGAATGCCAATCAGGTGATGCACAACACGGCACAACCATTAATTTCGAACAATCTCGGATTTTCATGGTCCCAAATTATCTCATTTCACCTGTATTTCCTTTTTGGAAGAACGTAAAACGTTGTGAAAGTGACAGAGAATGCTCTTCAGGTGATGCACAACACGGCACAACTATTAGTTTCGAACAATCTCGGATTTTCATGGTTCCAAATTATCTCATTTTACCTGTGTTTCCTTTCCGGAGAAACGTGGAACGAAGTGAAAGTAGTAGAGAATGCTAATCAGGTGATGCACAACACGGCACAACCATTAATTTCGAACAATCTCGGATTTTCATGGTTCCAAATTATCTCATTTCACCTGTATTTCCTCTTCAGAAGGACGTAAGACGAAGTAAAAGTAGTAGAGAATGCTAATCAGGTGATGCACAACACGGCACAACCATTAATTTCGAACAATCTCGGATTTTCATGGTTCCAAATTATCTCATTTCACCTGTATTTCCTTTTTGGAAGAACGTAAAACGTTGTGAAAGTGACAGAGAATGCTCTTCAGGTGGTGCACAACACGGCACAACTATTAATTTCGAACAATCTCGGATTTTCATGGTTCCAAATTTTCTCATTTTACCTGTATTTCCTCTTCAGAAGAACGTAAGACGAAGTGAAAGTAGTAGAGAATGCTAATCAGGTGATGCACAACACGGCACAACTATTAGTTTCGAACAATCTCGGATTTTCATGGTTCCAAATTATCTCATTTCACCCGTATTTCCTTTTTGGAAGAACGTGAAACGAAGTAAAAGTGACGAAGAATGCTTTTCAGGTGATGCACAACACGGCACAACCATTAATTTCGAACAATCTCGGATTTTCATGGTTCCAAATTATCTCATTTCACCTGTATTTCCTTTTTGGAAGAACGTAAAACGATGTGAAAGTGACAGGGAATGCTCTTCAGGTAATGCACAACACGGCACAACTATTAGTTTCGAACAATCTCGGATTTTCATAGTTTCAAATTATCTCATTTTACCTGTATTTCCTTTCCGGAGGAACGTGGAACGAAGTAAAAGTAGTAGAGGATGCTAATCAGGTGATGCACAACACGGCACAACCATTAATTTCGAACAATCTGGGATTTTCATGGTTCCGAATTATCTCATTTCACCTGTATTTCCTCTTCAGAAGAACGTAAGACGATGTGAAAGTGACAGAGAATGCTCTCCAGGTAATGCACAACACGGCACAACTATTAGTTTCGAACAATCTCGGATTTTCATGGTTTCAAATTATCTCATTTTACCTGTATTTCCTTTCCGGAGAAACGTGAAACGAAGTAAAAGTAGTAGATAATGCTAATCAGGTGATGCACAACACGGCACAACCATTAATTTCGAACAATCTCGGATTTTCATGGTTCCAAATTATCTCATTTCACCTGTATTTCCTTTTTGAAAGAACGTAAAACGATGTGAAAGTGACAAAGAATGCTCTTCAGGTGATGCACAACACGGCACAACTATTAATTTCGAACAATCTCGGATTTTCATGGTTCCAAATTTTCTCATTTTACCTGTATTTCCTCTTCAGAAGAACGTAGGACGAAGTAAAAGTAGTTGAGAATGCTAATCAGGTGATGCACAACACGGCACAACCATTAATTTCGAACAATCTCGGATTTTCATGGTTCCAAATTATCTTATTTTGCCTGTATTTTCTTTCCGGAAAAACGTAGAACGAAAAAAAAGTAGTAGAGAATGCCAATCAGGGTGATGCACAACACGGCACAACCATTAATTTCGAACAATCTCGGATTTTCATGGTTCCAAATTTTCTCATTTCACCTGTATTTCCTCTTCAGAAGGACGTAAGACGAAGTAAAAGTAGTAGAGAATGCTAATCAGGTGATGCACAACACGGCACAACCATTAATTTCGAACAATCTCGGATTTTCATGGTTCCAAATTATCTCATTTCACCTGTATTTCCTTTTTGAAAAAACGTAAAACGTTGTGAAAGTGACAGAGAATGCTCTTCAGGTGGTGCACAACACGGCATCTCGGATTTTCATGGTTCCAAATTATCTTATTTTGCCTGTATTTCCTTTCCGGAAAAACGTAGAACGAAAAAAAAGTAGTAGAGAATGCCAATCAGGGTGATGCACAACACGGCACAACCATTAATTTCGAACAATCTCGGATTTTCATGGTTCCAAATTTTCTCATTTTACCTGTATTTCCTCTTCAGAAGAACGTAAGACGAAGTAAAAGTAGTAGAGAATGCTAATCAGGTGATGCACAACACGGCACAACCATTAATTTCGAACAATCTCGGATGTTCATGGTTCCAAATTATCTCATTTCACCTGTATTTCCTTTTTGGAAGAACGTAAAACGATGTGAAAGTGACAGAGAATGCTCTTCAGGTGATGCACAACACGGCACAACCATTGATTTCGAACAATCTCGGATTTTCATGGTTCCAAATTTTCTCATTTTACCTGTATTTCCTCTTCAGAAGAACGTAAGACGAAGTAAAAGTAGTAGAGAATGCTAATCAGGTGATGCACAACACGGCACAACCATTAGTTTCGAACAATCTCGGATCTTCATGGTTCCAAATGATCTCATTTCACCTGTATTTCCTTTTTGGAAGAACGTAAAACAAAGTGAAAGTGACGGAGAATGCTCTTCAGGTGATGCACAACACGGCACAACCATTAATTTCGAACAATCTCGGATTTTCATGGTTCCAAATTTTCTCATTTTACCTGTATTTCCTCTTCAGAAGAACGTCAGACGAAGTAAAAGTAGTAGAGAATGCTAATCAGGTGATGCACAACACGGCACAACCATTAGTTTCGAACAATCTCGGATCTTCATGGTTCCAAATTATCTCATTTCACCTGTATTTCCTTTTTGGAAGAACGTAAAACGATGTGAAAGTGACAGAGAATGCTCTTCAGGTGATGCACAACACGGCACAACCATTAATTTCGAACAATCTCGGATTTTCATGGTTCCAAATTTTCTCATTTTACCTGTATTTCCTCTTCAGAAGAACGTAAGACGAAGTGAAAGTGACGGAGAATGCTCTTCAGGTGATGCACAACACGGCCCAACTATTAGTTTCGAACAATCTCGGATTTTCATGGTTCCAAATTATCTCATTTTACCTGTATTTCCTTCTTGGAAAAACGTAAAACAAATTGGAAGTGACAGAGAATGCTCTTCAGGTGATACACAACACGGCACAACTATTAGTTTCGAACAATCTCGGATCTTCATGGTTCCAAGTTATCTCATTTCACCTGTATTTCCTTCTTTGAAGAACGTAAAACGAAGTGAAAGTGACGGAGAATGCTCTTCAGGTGATGCACAACACGGCCCAACTATTAGTTTCGAACAATCTCGGATTTTCATGGTTCCAAATTATCTCATTTCACCTGTATTTCCTTTTTGGAAGAACGTAAAACAAATTGGAAGTGACAGAGAATGCTCTTCAGGTGATACACAACACGGCACAACTATTAGTTTCGAACAATCTCGGATCTTCATGGTTCCAAGTTATCTCATTGCACCTGTATTTCCTTCTTTGAAGAACGTAAAACGAAGTGAAAGTGACGGAGAATGCTCTTCAGGTGATGCACAACACGGCCCAACTATTAGTTTCGAACAATCTCGGATTTTCATGGTTCCAAATTATCTCATTTCACCTGTATTTCCTTTTTGGAAGAACGTAAAACGATGTGAAAGTGACAGAGAATGCTCTTCAGGTGATGCACAACACGGCACAACCATTAATTTCGAACAATCTCGGATGTTCATGGTTCCAAATTATCTCATTTCACCTGTATTTCCTTTTTGGAAGAACGTAAAACGATGTGAAAGTGACAGAGAATGCTCTTCAGGTGATGCACAACACGGCACAACCATTGATTTCGAACAATCTCGGATTTTCATGGTACCAAATTTTCTCATTTTACCTGTATTTCCTCTTCAGAAGAACGTAAGACGAAGTAAAAGTAGTAGAGAATGCTAATCAGGTGATGCACAACACGGCACAACTATTAGTTTCGAACAATCTCGGATTTTCATGGTTCTAAATTATCTCATTTTACCTGTGTTTCCTTTCCGGAGAAACGTGGAACGAAGTGAAAGTAGTAGAGAATGCTAATCAGGTGATGCACAACACGGCACAACCATTAGTTTCGAACAATCTCGGATCTTCATGGTTCCAAATTATCTCATTTCACCTGTATTTCCTTTTTGGAAGAACGTAAAACAAAGTGAAAGTGACGGAGAATGCTCTTCAGGTGATGCACAACACGGCACAACCATTAATTTCGAACAATCTCGGATCTTCATGGTTCCAAATTATCTCATTTCACCTGTATTTCCTTTTTGGAAGAACGTAAAACGATGTGAAAGTGACAGAGAATGCTCTTCAGGTGATGCACAACACGGCACAACCATTAATTTCGAACAATCTCGGATTTTCATGGTTCCAAATTTTCTCATTTTACCTGTATTTCCTCTTCAGAAGAACGTAAGACGAAGTAAAAGTAGTAGAGAATGCTAATCAGGTGATGCACAACACGGCACAACTATGAGTTTCGAACAATCTCGGATTTTCATGGTTCCAAATTATCTCATTTTACCTGTGTTTCCTTTCCGGAGAAACGTGGAACGAAGTGAAAGTAGTAGAGAATGCTAATCAGGTGATGCACAACACGGCACAACCATTGATTTCGAACAATCTCGGATTTTCATGGTTCCAAATTTTCTCATTTTACCTGTATTTCCTCTTCAGAAGAACGTAAGACGAAGTAAAAGTAGTAGAGAATGCTAATCAGGTGATGCACAACACGGCACAACCATTAGTTTCGAACAATCTCGGATCTTCATGGTTCCAAATTATCTCATTTCACCTGTATTTCCTTCTTGGTAAAACGTGAAACAAATTAGAAGTGACAGAGAATGCTCCTCAGGTGATGCACAATACGGCACAACTATTAGTTTCGAACAATCTCGGATTTTCATGGTTCCAAATTATCTCATTTTACCTGTATTTCCTCTTCAGAAGAACGTAAGACGAAGTAAAAGTAGTAGAGAATGCTAATCAGGTGATGCACAACACGGCACAACTATTGGTTTCGAACAATCTCGGATTTTCATGGTTCCAAATTATCTTATTTTGCCTGTATTTCCTTTTCGGAAAAACGTAGAACGAAAAAAAAGTAGTAGAGAATGCCAATCAGGTGATGCACAACACGGCACAACCATTAATTTCGAACAATCTCGGATTTTCATGGTCCCAAATTATCTTATTTCACCTGTATTTCCTTTTTGGAAGAACGTAAAACGTCGTGAAAGTGACAGAGAATGCTCTTCAGGTGATGCACAACACGGCACAACTATTAGTTTCGAACAATCTCGGATTTTCATGGTTCCAAATTATCTCATTTTACCTGTGTTTCCTTTCCGGAGAAACGTGGAACGAAGTGAAAGTAGTAGAGAATGCTAATCAGGTGATGCACAACACGGCACAACCATTAATTTCGAACAATCTCGGATTTTCATGGTTCCAAATTATCTCATTTTACCTGTATTTCCTTCTTGGAAAAACGTAAAACAAATTAGAAGTGACAGAGAATGCTCCTCAGGTGATGCACAATACGGCACAACTATTAGTTTCGAACAATCTCGGATTTTCATGGTTCCAAATTATCTCATTTTACCTGTATTTCCTCTTCAGAAGAACGTAAGACGAAGTAAAAGTAGTAGAGAATGCTAATCAGGTGATGCACAACACGGCACAACCATTAGTTTCGAACAATCTCGGATCTTCATGGTTCCAAATTATCTCATTTCACCTGTATTTCCTTTTTGGAAGAACGTAAAACGAAGTGAAAGTGACAGAGAATGCTCCTCAGGTGATGCACAACACGGCACAACTAGTAGTTTCGAACAATCTCGGATTTTCATGGTTCCAAATTATCTCATTTTACCTGTATTTCCTTTCCGGAGAAACGTGAAACGAAGTCAAAGTAGTAGAGAATGCTAATGAGGTGATGCACAACACGGCACAACCATTAGTTTCGAACAATCTCGGATTTTCATGGTTCCAAATTATCTCATTTTACCTGTGTTTCCTTTCCGGAGAAACGTGAAACGAAGTGAAAGAAGTAGAGAATGCTAATCAGGTGATGCACAACACGGCACAACCATTAATTTCGAACAATCTCGGATTTTCATGGTTCCAAATTATCTCATTTCACCTGTATTTCCTTTTTGGAAGAATGTAAAACGATGTGAAAGTGACAGAGAATGCTTTTCAGGTGATGCACAACACGGCAAAACCATTAATTTCGAACAATCTCGGATTTTCATGGTTTCAAATTATCTCATTTTACCTGTATTTCCTTTCCGGAGAAACGTGAAACGAAGTAAAAGTAGTAGAGAATGCTAATCAGGTGATGCACAACACGGCACAACCATTAATTTCGAACAATCTCGGATTTTCATGGTTCCAAATTATCTCATTTCACCTGTATTTCCTTTTTGGAAGAACGTCAAACGATGTGAAAGTGACAGAGAATGCTCTTCAGGTGATGCACAACACGGCACAACTATTAATTTCGAACAATCTCGGATTTTCATGGTTCCAAATTTTCTCATTTTACCTGTATTTCCTCTTCAGAAGAACGTAAGACGAAGTAAAAGTAGTAGAGAATGCTAATCAGGTGATGCACAACACGGCACAACTATTAGTTTCGAACAATCTCGGATTTTCATGGTTCCAAATTATCTTATTTTGCCTGTATTTCCTTTTCGGAAGAACGTAGAACGAAAAAAAAGTAGTAGAGAATGCCAATCAGGTGATGCACAACACGGCACAACCATTAATTTCGAACAATCTCGGATTTTCATGGTTCCAAATTATCTCATTTCACCTGTATTTCCTTTTTGGAAGAACGTAAAACGTTGTGAAAGTGACAGAGCATGCTCTTCAGGTGATGCACAACACGGCACAACTATTAGTTTCGAACAATCTCGGATTTTCATGGTTCCGAATTTTTTCATTTTACCTGTATTTCCTCTTCAGAAGAACGTAAGACGAAGTAAAAGTAGTAGAGAATGCTAATCAGGTGATGCACAACACGGCACAACTATTAGTTTCGAACAATCTCGGATTTTCATGGTTCTAAATTATCTTATTTTGCTTGTATTTCCTTTTCGGAAAAACGTAGAACAAAAAAAAAGTAGTAGAGAATGCCAATCAGGTGATGCACAACACGGCACAACCATTAATTTCGAACAATCTCGGATTTTCATGGTTCCAAATTATCTCATTTCACCTGTATTTTCTTTTTGGAAGAACGTAAAACGTTGTGAAAGTGACAGAGAATGCTCTTCAGGTGATGCACAACACAGCACAACTATTAATTTCGAACAATCTCGGATTTTCATGGTTCCGAATTTTTTCATTTTACCTGTATTTCCTCTTCAGAAGAACGTAAGACGAAGTAAAAGTAGTAGAGAATGCTAATCAGGTGATGCACAACACGGCACAACTATTAATTTCGAACAATCTCGGATTTTCATGGTTCCAAATTATCTCATTTCACCTGTATTTCCTTTTTGGAAGAACGTAAAACGTTGTGAAAGTGACAGAGAATGCTCTTCAGGTGATGCACAACACGGCACAACTATTAATTTCGAACAATCTCGGATTTTCATGGTTCCAAATTTTCTCATTTTACCTGTATTCCCTCTTCAGAAGAACGTAAGACGAAGTAAAAGTAGTAGAGAATGCTAATCAGGTGATGCACAACACGGCACAACTATTAATTTCGAACAATCTCGGATGTTCATGGTTCCAAATTATCTCATTTCACCTGTATTTCCTCTTCAGAAGAACGTAAGACGAAGTAAAAGTAGTAGAAAATGCTAATCAGGTGATGCACAACACGGCACAACCATTAGTTTCGAACAATCTCGGATCTTCATGGTTCCAAATTATCTCATTTCACCTGTATTTCCTTTTTGGAAGAACGTAAAACGAAGTGAAAGTGACGGAGAATGCTCTTCAGGTGATGCACAACACGGCACAACCATTAATTTCGAACAATCTCGGATTTTCATGGTTCTAAATTATCTTATTTTGCTTGTATTTCCTTTTCGGAAAAACGTAGAACAAAAAAAAAGTAGTAGAGAATGCCAATCAGGTGATGCACAACACGGCACAACCATTAATTTCGAACAATCTCGGATTTTCATGGTTCCAAATTATCTCATTTCACCTGTATTTTCTTTTTGGAAGAACGTAAAACGAAGTGAAAGTGACGGAGAATGCTCTTCAGGTGATGCACAACACGGCCCAACTATTAGTTTCGAACAATCTCGGATTTTCATGGTTCCAAATTATCTCATTTCACCTGTATTTCCTTTTTGGAAGAACGTAAAACGATGTGAAAGTGACAGAGAATGCTCTTCAGGTGATGCACAACACGGCACAACCATTAATTTCGAACAATCTCGGATGTTCATGGTTCCAAATTATCTCATTTCACCTGTATTTCCTTCTTGGAAGAACGTAAAACGATGTGAAAGTGACAGAGAATGCTCTTCAGGTGATGCACAACACGGCACAACCATTGATTTCGAACAATCTCGGATTTTCATGGTTCCAAATTTTCTCATTTTACCTGTATTTCCTCTTCAGAAAAACGTAAGACGAAGTAAAAGTAGTAGAGAATGCTAATCAGGTGATGCACAACACGGCACAACCATTAGTTTCGAACAATCTCGGATCTTCATGGTTCCAAATTATCTCATTTCACCTGTATTTCCTTTTTGGAAGAACGTAAAACAAAGTGAAAGTGACGGAGAATGCTCTTCAGGTGATGCACAACACGGCACAACCATTAATTTCGAACAATCTCGGATCTTCATGGTTCCAAATTATCTCATTTCACCTGTATTTCCTTTTTGGAAGAACGTAAAACGATGTGAAAGTGACAGAGAATGCTCTTCAGGTGATGCACAACACGGCACAACCATTAATTTCGAACAATCTCGGATTTTCATGGTTCCAAATTTTCTCATTTTACCTGTATTTCCTCTTCAGAAGAACGTAGGACGAAGTAAAAGTAGTAGAGAATGCTAATCAGGTGATGCACAACACGGCACAACTATTAGTTTCGAACAATCTCGGATTTTCATGGTTCCAAATTATCTCATTTTACCTGTGTTTCCTTTCCGGAGAAACGTGGAACGAAGTGAAAGTAGTAGAGAATGCTAATCAGGTGATGCACAACACGGCACAACCATTGATTTCGAACAATCTCGGATTTTCATGGTTCCAAATTTTCTCATTTTACCTGTATTTCCTCTTCAGAAGAACGTAAGACGAAGTAAAAGTAGTAGAGAATGCTAATCAGGTGATGCACAACACGGCACAACCATTAGTTTCGAACAATCTCGGATCTTCATGGTTCCAAATTATCTCATTTCACCTGTATTTCCTTCTTGGAAAAACGTGAAACAAATTAGAAGTGACAGAGAATGCTCCTCAGGTGATGCACAATACGGCACAACTATTAGTTTCGAACAATCTCGGATTTTCATGGTTCCAAATTATCTCATTTTACCTGTATTTCCTCTTCAGAAGAACGTAAGACGAAGTAAAAGTAGTAGAGAATGCTAATCAGGTGATGCACAACACGGCACAACTATTGGTTTCGAACAATCTCGGATTTTCATGGTTCCAAATTATCTTATTTTGCCTGTATTTCCTTTTCGGAAAAACGTAGAACGAAAAAAAAGTAGTAGAGAATGCCAATCAGGTGATGCACAACACGGCACAACCATCAATTTCGAACAATCTCGGATTTTCATGGTCCCAAATTATCTCATTTCACCTGTATTTCCTTTTTGGAAGAACGTAAAACGTTGTGAAAGTGACAGAGAATGCTCTTCAGGTGATGCACAACACGGCACAACTATTAGTTTCGAACAATCTCGGATTTTCATGGTTCCAAATTATCTCATTTTACCTGTGTTTCCTTTTCGGAGAAACGTGGAACGAAGTGAAAGTAGTAGAGAATGCTAATCAGGTGATGCACAACACGGCACAACCATTAATTTCGAACAATCTCGGATTTTCATGGTTCCAAATTATCTCATTTTACCTGTATTTCCTTCTTGGAAAAACGTAAAACAAATTAGAAGTGACAGAGAATGCTCCTCAGGTGATGCACAATACGGCACAACTATTAGTTTCGAACAATCTCGGATTTTCATGGTTCCAAATTATCTCATTTTACCTGTATTTCCTCTTCAGAAGAACGTAAGACGAAGTAAAAGTAGTAGAGAATGCTAATCAGGTGATGCACAACACGGCACAACCATTAGTTTCGAACAATCTCGGATCTTCATGGTTCCAAATTATCTCATTTCACCTGTATTTCTTTTTTGGAAGAACGTAAAACGTTGTGAAAGTGACAGAGAATGCTCCTCAGGTGATGCACAACACGGCACAACTAGTAGTTTCGAACAATCTCGGATTTTCATGGTTCCAAATTATCTCATTTTACCTGTATTTCCTTTCCGGAGAAACGTGAAACGAAGTCAAAGTAGTAGAGAATGCTAATGAGGTGATGCACAACACGGCACAACCATTAGTTTCGAACAATCTCGGATTTTCATGGTTCCAAATTATCTCATTTTACCTGTGTTTCCTTTCCGGAGAAACGTGAAACGAAGTGAAAGTAGTAGAGAATGCTAATCAGGTGATGCACAACACGGCACAACCATTAATTTCGAACAATCTCGGATTTTCATGGTTCCAAATTATCTCATTTCACCTGTATTTCCTTTTTGGAAGAATGTAAAACGATGTGAAAGTGACAGAGAATGCTTTTCAGGTGATGCACAACACGGCAAAACCATTAATTTCGAACAATCTCGGATTTTCATGGTTTCAAATTATCTCATTTTACCTGTATTTCCTTTCCGGAGAAACGTGAAACGAAGTAAAAGTAGTAGAGAATGCTAATCAGGTGATGCACAACACGGCACAACCATTAATTTCGAACAATCTCGGATTTTCATGGTTCCAAATTATCTCATTTCACCTGTATTTCCTTTTTGGAAGAACGTCAAACGATGTGAAAGTGACAGAGAATGCTCTTCAGGTGATGCACAACACGGCACAACTATTAATTTCGAACAATCTCGGATTTTCATGGTTCCAAATTTTCTCATTTTACCTGTATTTCCTCTTCAGAAGAACGTAAGACGAAGTAAAAATAGTAGAGAATGCTAATCAGGTGATGCACAACACGGCACAACTATTAGTTTCGAACAATCTCGGATTTTCATGGTTCTAAATTATCTTATTTTGCTTGTATTTCCTTTTCGGAAAAACGTAGAACAAAAAAAAAGTAGTAGAGAATGCCAATCAGGTGATGCACAACACGGCACAACCATTAATTTCGAACAATCTCGGATTTTCATGGTTCCAAATTATCTCATTTCACCTGTATTTTCTTTTTGGAAGAACGTAAAACGTTGTGAAAGTGACAGAGAATGCTCTTCAGGTGATGCACAACACAGCACAACTATTAATTTCGAACAATCTCGGATTTTCATGGTTCCGAATTTTTTCATTTTACCTGTATTTCCTTTTCAGAAGAACGTAAGACGAAGTAAAAGTAGTAGAGAATGCTAATCAGGTGATGCACAACACGGCACAACTATTAATTTCGAACAATCTCGGATTTTCATGGTTCCAAATTATCTCATTTCACCTGTATTTCCTTTTTGGAAGAACGTAAAACGTTGTGAAAGTGACAGAGAATGCTCTTCAGGTGATGCACAACACGGCACAACCATTAATTTCGAACAATCTCGGATGTTCATGGTTCCAAATTATCTCATTTCACCTGTATTTCCTTTTTGGAAGAACGTAAAACGATGTGAAAGTGACAGAGAATGCTCTTCAGGTGATGCACAACACGGCAAAACCATTAATTTCGAACAATCTCGGATTTTCATGGTTCCAAATTATCTCATTTTACCTGTATTTCCTTCTTGGAAAAACGTAAAACAAATTAGAAGTGACAGAGAATGCTCCTCAGGTGATGCACAATACGGCACAACTATTAGTTTCGAACAATCTCGGATTTTCATGGTTCCAAATTATCTCAATTTACCTGTATTTCCTCTTCAGAAGAACGTAAGACGAAGTAAAAGTAGTAGAGAATGCTAATCAGGTGATGCACAACACGGCACAACCATTAGTTTCGAACAATCTCGGATCTTCATGGTTCCAAATTATCTCATTTCACCTGTATTTCCTTTTTGGAAGAACGTAAAACGTTGTGAAAGTGACAGAGAATGCTCCTCAGGTGATGCACAACACGGCACAACTAGTAGTTTCGAACAATCTCGGATTTTCATGGTTCCAAATTATCTCATTTTACCTGTATTTCCTTTCCGGAGAAACGTGAAACGAAGTCAAAGTAGTAGAGAATGCTAATGAGGTGATGCACAACACGGCACAACCATTAGTTTCGAACAATCTCGGATTTTCATGGTTCCAAATTATCTCATTTTACCTGTGTTTCCTTTCCGGAGAAACGTGAAACGAAGTGAAAGTAGTAGAGAATGCTAATCAGGTGATGCACAACACGGCACAACCATTAATTTCGAACAATCTCGGATTTTCATGGTTCCAAATTATCTCATTTCACCTGTATTTCCTTTTTGGAAGAATGTCAAACGATGTGAAAGTGACAGAGAATGCTTTTCAGGTGATGCACAACACGGCAAAACCATTAATTTCGAACAATCTCGGATTTTCATGGTTTCAAATTATCTCATTTTACCTGTATTTCCTTTCCGGAGAAACGTGAAACGAAGTAAAAGTAGTAGAGAATGCTAATCAGGTGATGCACAACACGGCACAACCATTAATTTCGAACAATCTCGGATTTTCATGGTTCCAAATTATCTCATTTCACCTGTATTTCCTTTTTGGAAGAACGTCAAACGATGTGAAAGTGACAGAGAATGCTCTTCAGGTGATGCACAACACGGCACAACTATTAATTTCGAACAATCTCGGATTTTCATGGTTCCAAATTTTCTCATTTTACCTGTATTTCCTCTTCAGAAGAACGTAAGACGAAGTAAAAGTAGTAGAGAATGCTAATCAGGTGATGCACAACACGGCACAACTATTAGTTTCGAACAATCTCGGATTTTCATGGTTCTAAATTATCTTATTTTGCTTGTATTTCCTTTCCGGAGAAACGTGAAACGAAGTAAAAGTAGTGAAGAATGCTAATCAGGTGATGCACAACACGGCACAACCATTAATTTCGAACAATCTCGGATTTTCATGGTTCCAAATTATCTCATTTTACCTGTATTTCCTTCTTTGAAAAACGTAAAACAAATTGGAAGTGACAGAGAATGCTCTTCAGGTGATGCACATTACGGCACAACCATTAATTTCGAACAATCTCGGATTTTCATGGTTTCAAATTATCTCATTTTACCTGTATTTCCTTTCCGGAAAAACGTGAAACGAAGTAAAAGTAGTAGAGAATGCTAATCAGGTGATGCACAACACGGCACAACCATTAATTTCGAACAATCTCGGATTTTTATGGTTCCAAATTTTCTCATTTTACCTGTATTTCCTCTTCAGAAGAACGTAAGACGAAGTCAAAGTAGTAGAGAATGCTAATCAGGTGATGCACAACACGGCACAACTATTAGTTTCGAACAATCTCGGATTTTCATGCTTCCGAATTATCTTATTTTGCCTGTATTTCCTTTCCGGAAGAACGTAGAACGAAAAAAAAGTAGTAGAGAATGCCAATCAGGTGATGCACAACACGGCACAACCATTAATTTCGAACAATCTCGGATTTTCATGGTTCCAAATTTTCTCATTTTACCTGTATTTCCTCTTCAGAAGGACGTAAGACGAAGTAAAAGTAGTAGAGAATGCTAATCTGGTGATGCACAACACGGCACAACCATTAGTTTCGAACAATCTCGGATTTTCATGGTTCCAAATTATCTCATTTTACCTGTATTTCCTTCTTGGAGAAACGTCAAACAAATTGGAAGTGACAGAGAATGCTCTTCAGGTGATGCACAACACCGCACAACTATTAGTTTCGAACAATCTCGGATTTTCATGGTTCTAAATTATCTCATTTTACCTGTATTTCCTTTCCGGAGAAACGTGAAACAAAGTCAAAAAAGTAGAGAATGCTAATCAGGTGATGCACAACACGGCACAACTAGTAGTTTCGAACAATCTCGGATTTTCATGGTTCCAAATTTTCTCATTTTACCTGTATTTCCTCTTCAGAAGAACGTAAGACGAAGTAAAAGTAGTAGAGAATGCTAATCAGGTGATGCACAACACGGCACAACCATTAGTTTCGAACAATCTCGGATCTTCATGGTTCCAAATTATCTCATTTCACCTGTATTTCCTTTTCGGAAGAACGTGAAACAGAGTGAAAGTGACGGAGGATGCTCTTCAGGTGATGCACAACATGGCACAACCATTAATTTCGAACAATCTCGGATTTTCATGGTTCCAAATTATCTCATTTTACCTGTATTTCCTCTTCAGAAGAACGTAAGACGAAGTAAAAGTAGTAGAGAATGCTAATCAGGTGATGCACAACACGGCACAACCATTAGTTTCGAACAATCTCGGATCTTCATGGTTCCAAATTATCTCATTTCACCTGTATTTCCTTTTTGGAAGAACGTGAAACGAGGTGAAAGTGACGGAGAATGCTCTTCAGGTGATGCACAACACGGCACAACCATTAATTTCGAACAATCTCGGATTTTCATGGTTCCAAATTTTCTCATTTTACCTGTATTCCCTCTTCAGAAGAACGTAAGACGAAGTAAAAGTAGTAGAGAATGCTAATCAGGTGATGCACAACACGGAACAACCATTAGTTTCGAACAATCTCGGATTTTCATGGTTCCAAATTATCTCATTTTACCTGTATTTCCTTCTTGGAAAAACGTAAAACAAATTGGAAGTGACAGAGAATGCTCTTCAGGTGATACACAACACGGCACAACTATTAGTTTCGAACAATCTCGGATCTCCATGGTTCCAAGTTATCTCATTTCACCTGTATTTCCTTTTTTGAAGAACGTAAAACGAAGTGAAAGTGACGGAGAATGCTCTTCAGGTGATGCACAACACGGCCCAACTATTAGTTTCGAACAATCTCGGATTTTCATGGTTCCAAATTATCTCATTTTACCTGTATTCCCTTCTTGGAAAAACGTAAAACAAATTGGAAGTGACAGAGAATGCTCTTCAGGTGATACACAACACGGCACAACTATTAGTTTCGAACAATCTCGGATCTTCATGGTTCCAAGTTATCTCATTTCACCTGTATTTCCTTCTTTGAAGAACGTAAAACGAAGTGAAAGTGACGGAGAATGCTCTTCAGGTGATGCACAACACGGCCCAACTATTAGTTTCGAACAATCTCGGATTTTCATGGTTCCAAATTATCTCATTTCACCTGTATTTCCTTTTTGGAAGAACGTAAAACGATGTGAAAGTGACAGAGAATGCTCTTCAGGTGATGCACAACACGGCACAACCATTAATTTCGAACAATCTCGGATGTTCATGGTTCCAAATTATCTCATTTCACCTGTATTTCCTTTTTGGAAGAACGTAAAACGATGTGAAAGTGACAGAGAATGCTCTTCAGGTGATGCACAACACGGCACAACCATTGATTTCGAACAATCTCGGATTTTCATGGTACCAAATTTTCTCATTTTACCTGTATTTCCTCTTCAGAAGAACGTAAGACGAAGTAAAAGTAGTAGAGAATGCTAATCAGGTGATGCACAACACGGCACAACCATTAGTTTCGAACAATCTCGGATCTTCATGGTTCCAAATTATCTCATTTCACCTGTATTTCCTTTTTGGAAGAACGTAAAACAAAGTGAAAGTGACGGAGAATGCTCTTCAGGTGATGCACAACACGGCACAACCATTAATTTCGAACAATCTCGGATTTTCATGGTTCCAAATTTTCTCATTTTACCTGTATTTCCTCTTCAGAAGAACGTCAGACGAAGTAAAAGTAGTAGAGAATGCTAATCAGGTGATGCACAACACGGCACAACTATTGGTTCCGAACAATCTCGGATTTTCATGGTTCCAAATTATCTTATTTTGCCTGTATTTCCTTTTCGGAAAAACGTAGAACGAAAAAAAAGTAGTAGAGAATGCCAATCAGGTGATGCACAACACGGCACAACCATTAATTTCGAACAATCTCGGATTTTCATGGTCCCAAATTATCTCATTTCACCTGTATTTCCTTTTTGGAAGAACGTAAAACGTTGTGAAAGTGACAGAGAATGCTCTTCAGGTGATGCACAACACGGCACAACTATTAGTTTCGAACAATCTCGGATTTTCATGGTTCCAAATTATCTCATTTTACCTGTGTTTCCTTTTTGGAAAAACGTAAAACAAATTAGAAGTGACAGAGAATGCTCCTCAGGTGATGCACAATACGGCACAACTATTAGTTTCGAACAATCTCGGATTTTCATGGTTTCAAATTATCTCATTTTACCTGTATTTCCTTCTTGGAAAAACGTAAAACAAATTAGAAGTGACAGAGAATGCTCCTCAGGTGATGCACAATACGGCACAACTATTAGTTTCGAACAATCTCGGATTTTCATGGTTCCAAATTATCTCATTTTACCTGTATTTCCTCTTCAGAAGAACGTAAGACGAAGTAAAAGTAGTACAGAATGCTAATCAGGTGATGCACAACACGGCACAACCATTAGTTTCGAACAATCTCGGATCTTCATGGTTCCAAATTATCTCATTTCACCTGTATTTCCTTTTTGGAAGAACGTAAAACGAAGTGAAAGTGACAGAGAATGCTCCTCAGGTGATGCACAACACGGCACAACTAGTAGTTTCGAACAATCTCGGATTTTCATGGTTCCAAATTATCTCATTTTACCTGTATTTCCTTTCCGGAGAAACGTGAAACGAAGTCAAAGTAGTAGAGAATGCTAATGAGGTGATGCACAACACGGCACAACCATTAGTTTCGAACAATCTCGGATTTTCATGGTTCCAAATTATCTCATTTTACCTGTGTTTCCTTTCCGGAGAAACGTGAAACGAAGTGAAAGTAGTAGAGAATGCTAATCAGGTGATGCACAACACGGCACAACCATTGATTTCGAACAATCTCGGATTTTCATGGTTCCAAATTTTCTCATTTTACCTGTATTTCCTCTTCAGAAGAACGTAAGACGAAGTAAAAGTAGTAGAGAATGCTAATCAGGTGATGCACAACACGGCACAACCATTAGTTCCGAACAATCTCGGATCTTCATGGTTCCAAATTATCTCATTTCACCTGTATTTCCTTCTTGGAAAAACGTGAAACAAATTAGAAGTGACAGAGAATGCTCCTCAGGTGATGCACAATACGGCACAACTATTAGTTTCGAACAATCTCGGATTTTCATGGTTCCAAATTATCTCATTTTACCTGTATTTCCTCTTCAGAAGAACGTAAGACGAAGTAAAAGTAGTAGAGAATGCTAATCAGGTGATGCACAACACGGCACAACTATTGGTTTCGAACAATCTCGGATTTTCATGGTTCCAAATTATCTTATTTTGCCTGTATTTCCTTTTCGGAAAAACGTAGAACGAAAAAAAAGTAGTAGAGAATGCCAATCAGGTGATGCACAACACGGCACAACCATTAATTTCGAACAATCTCGGATTTTCATGGTCCCAAATTATCTCATTTCACCTGTATTTCCTTTTTGGAAGAACGTAAAACGTTGTGAAAGTGACAGAGAATGCTCTTCAGGTGATGCACAACACGGCACAACTATTAGTTTCGAACAATCTCGGATTTTCATGGTTCCAAATTATCTCATTTTACCTGTGTTTCCTTTCCGGAGAAACGTGGAACGAAGTGAAAGTAGTAGAGAATGCTAATCAGGTGATGCACAACACGGCACAACCATTAATTTCGAACAATCTCGGATTTTCATGGTTCCAAATTATCTCATTTTACCTGTATTTCCTTCTTGGAAAAACGTAAAACAAATTAGAAGTGACAGAGAATGCTCCTCAGGTGATGCACAATACGGCACAACTATTAGTTTCGAACAATCTCGGATTTTCATGGTTCCAAATTATCTCATTTTACCTGTATTTCCTCTTCAGAAGAACGTAAGACGAAGTAAAAGTAGGAGAGAATGCTAATCAGGTGATGCACAACACGGCACAACCATTAGTTTCGAACAATCTCGGATCTTCATGGTTCCAAATTATCTCATTTCACCTGTATTTCCTTTTTGGAAGAACGTAAAACGAAGTGAAAGTGACAGAGAATGCTCCTCAGGTGATGCACAACACGGCACAACTAGTAGTTTCGAACAATCTCGGATTTTCATGGTTCCAAATTATCTCATTTTACCTGTATTTCCTTTCCGGAGAAACGTGAAACGAAGTCAAAGTAGTAGAGAATGCTAATGAGGTGATGCACAACACGGCACAACCATTAGTTTCGAACAATCTCGGATTTTCATGGTTCCAAATTATCTCATTTTACCTGTGTTTCCTTTCCGGAGAAACGTGAAACGAAGTGAAAGTAGTAGAGAATGCTAATCAGGTGATGCACAACACGGCACAACCATTAATTTCGAACAATCTCGGATTTTCATGGTTCCAAATTATCTCATTTCACCTGTATTTCCTTTTTGGAAGAATGTAAAACGATGTGAAAGTGACAGAGAATGCTTTTCAGGTGATGCACAACACGGCAAAACCATTAATTTCGAACAATCTCGGATTTTCATGGTTTCAAATTATCTCATTTTACCTGTATTTCCTTTCCGGAGAAACGTGAAACAAAGTAAAAGTAGTGGAGAATGCTAATCAGGTGATGCACAACACGGCACAACCATTAATTTCGAACAATCTCGGATTTTCATGGTTCCAAATTATCTCATTTCACCTGTATTTCCTTTTTGGAAGAACGTCAAACGATGTGAAAGTGACAGAGAATGCTCTTCAGGTGATGCACAACACGGCACAACTATTAATTTCGAACAATCTCGGATTTTCATGGTTCCAAATTTTCTCATTTTACCTGTATTTCCTCTTCAGAAGAACGTAAGACGAAGTAAAAGTAGTAGAGAATGCTAATCAGGTGATGCACAACACGGCACAACTATTAGTTTCGAACAATCTCGGATTTTCATGGTTCCAAATTATCTTATTTTGCCTGTATTTCCTTTTCGGAAAAACGTAGAACGAAAAAAAAGTAGGAGAGAATGCCAATCAGGTGATGCACAACACGGCACAACCATTAATTTCGAACAATCTCGGATTTTCATGGTTCCAAATTATCTCATTTCACCTGTATTTCCTTTTTGGAAGAACGTAGAACGTTGTGAAAGTGACAGAGAATGCTCTTCAGGTGATGCACAACACGGCACAACTATTAGTTTCGAACAATCTCGGATTTTCATGGTTCCGAATTTTTTCATTTTACCTGTATTTCCTCTTCAGAAGAACGTAAGACGAAGTAAAAGTAGTAGAGAATGCTAATCAGGTGATGCACAACACGGCACAACTATTAGTTTCGAACAATCTCGGATTTTCATGGTTCTAAATTATCTTATTTTGCTTGTATTTCCTTTCCGGAAAAACGTAGAACAAAAAAAAAGTAGTAGAGAATGCCAATCAGGTGATGCACAACACGGCACAACCATTAATTTCGAACAATCTCGGATTTTCATGGTTCCAAATTATCTCATTTCACCTGTATTTTCTTTTTGGAAGAACGTAAAACGTTGTGAAAGTGACAGAGAATGCTCTTCAGGTGATGCACAACACAGCACAACTATTAATTTCGAACAATCTCGGATTCTCATGGTTCCGAATTTTTTCATTTTACCTGTATTTCCTCTTCAGAAGGACGTAAGACGAAGTAAAAGTAGTAGAGAATGCTAATCAGGTGATGCACAACACGGCACAACCATTAGTTTCGAACAATCTCGGATTTTCATGGTTCCAAATTATCTCATTTTACCTGTATTTCCTTCTTGGAGAAACGTCAAACAAATTGGAAGTGACAGAGAATGCTCTTCAGGTGATGCACAACACCGCACAACTATTAGTTTCGAACAATCTCGGATTTTCATGGTTCTAAATTATCTCATTTTACCTGTATTTCCTTCCCGGAGAAACGTGAAACGAAGTCAAAAAAGTAGAGAATGCTAATCAGGTGATGCACAACACGGCACAACTAGTAGTTTCGAACAATCTCGGATTTTCATGGTTCCAAATTTTCTCATTTTACCTGTATTTCCTCTTCAGAAGAACGTAAGACGAAGTAAAAGTAGTAGAGAATGCTAATCAGGTGATGCACAACACGGCACAACCATTAGTTTCGAACAATCTCGGATCTTCATGGTTCCAAATTATCTCATTTCACCTGTATTTCCTTTTCGGAAGAACGTGAAACAGAGTGAAAGTGACGGAGGATGCTCTTCAGGTGATGCACAACATGGCACAACCATTAATTTCGAACAATCTCGGATTTTCATGGTTCCAAATTATCTCATTTTACCTGTATTTCCTCTTCAGAAGAACGTAAGACGAAGTAAAAGTAGTAGAGAATGCTAATCAGGTGATGCACAACACGGCACAACCATTAGTTTCGAACAATCTCGGATCTTCATGGTTCCAAATTATCTCATTTCACCTGTATTTCCTTTTTGGAAGAACGTGAAACGAGGTGAAAGTGACGGAGAATGCTCTTCAGGTGATGCACAACACGGAACAACCATTAGTTTCGAACAATCTCGGATTTTCATGGTTCCAAATTATCTCATTTTACCTGTATTTCCTTCTTGGAAAAACGTAAAACAAATTGGAAGTGACAGAGAATGCTCTTCAGGTGATACACAACACGGCACAACTATTAGTTTCGAACAATCTCGGATCTCCATGGTTCCAAGTTATCTCATTTCACCTGTATTTCCTTCTTTGAAGAACGTAAAACGTTGTGAAAGTGACAGAGAATGCTCTTCAGGTGATGCACAACACGGCACAACTATTAGTTTCGAACAATCTCGGATTTTCATGGTTCCGAATTTTTTCATTTTACCTGTATTTCCTCTTCAGAAGAACGTAAGACGAAGTAAAAGTAGTAGAGAATGCTAATCAGGTGATGCACAACACGGCACAACTATTAGTTTCGAACAATCTCGGATTTTCATGGTTCTAAATTATCTTATTTTGCTTGTATTTCCTTTCCGGAAAAACGTAGAACAAAAAAAAAGTAGTAGAGAATGCCAATCAGGTGATGCACAACACGGCACAACCATTAATTTCGAACAATCTCGGATTTTCATGGTTCCAAATTATCTCATTTCACCTGTATTTTCTTTTTGGAAGAACGTAAAACGTTGTGAAAGTGACAGAGAATGCTCTTCAGGTGATGCACAACACAGCACAACTATTAATTTCGAACAATCTCGGATTCTCATGGTTCCGAATTTTTTCATTTTACCTGTATTTCCTCTTCAGAAGGACGTAAGACGAAGTAAAAGTAGTAGAGAATGCTAATCAGGTGATGCACAACACGGCACAACCATTAGTTTCGAACAATCTCGGATTTTCATGGTTCCAAATTATCTCATTTTACCTGTATTTCCTTCTTGGAGAAACGTCAAACAAATTGGAAGTGACAGAGAATGCTCTTCAGGTGATGCACAACACCGCACAACTATTAGTTTCGAACAATCTCGGATTTTCATGGTTCTAAATTATCTCATTTTACCTGTATTTCCTTCCCGGAGAAACGTGAAACGAAGTCAAAAAAGTAGAGAATGCTAATCAGGTGATGCACAACACGGCACAACTAGTAGTTTCGAACAATCTCGGATTTTCATGGTTCCAAATTTTCTCATTTTACCTGTATTTCCTCTTCAGAAGAACGTAAGACGAAGTAAAAGTAGTAGAGAATGCTAATCAGGTGATGCACAACACGGCACAACCATTAGTTTCGAACAATCTCGGATCTTCATGGTTCCAAATTATCTCATTTCACCTGTATTTCCTTTTTGGAAGAACGTGAAACGAGGTGAAAGTGACGGAGAATGCTTTTCAGGTGATGCACAACACGGCACAACCATTAATTTCGAACAATCTCGGATTTTCATGGTTCCAAATTTTCTCATTTTACCTGTATTCCCTCTTCAGAAGAACGTAAGACGAAGTAAAAGTAGTAGAGAATGCTAATCAGGTGATGCACAACACGGAACAACCATTAGTTTCGAACAATCTCGGATTTTCATGGTTCCAAATTATCTCATTTTACCTGTATTTCCTTCTTGGAAAAACGTAAAACAAATTGGAAGTGACAGAGAATGCTCTTCAGGTGATACACAACACGGCACAACTATTAGTTTCGAACAATCTCGGATCTCCATGGTTCCAAGTTATCTCATTTCACCTGTATTTCCTTCTTTGAAGAACGTAAAACGAAGTGAAAGTGACGGAGAATGCTCTTCAGGTGATGCACAACACGGCCCAACTATTAGTTTCGAACAATCTCGGATTTTCATGGTTCCAAATTATCTCATTTTACCTGTATTTCCTTTTTGGAAGAACGTAAAACGATGTGAAAGTGACAGAGAATGCTCTTCAGGTGATGCACAACACGGCACAACCATTAATTTCGAACAATCTCGGATTTTCATGGTTCCAAATTTTCTCATTTTACCTGTATTTCCTTTTCAGAAGAACGTAAGACGAAGTCAAAGTAGTAGAGAATGCTAATCAGGTGATGCACAACACGGCACAACCATTAGTTTCGAACAATCTCGGATCTTCATGGTTCCAAATTATCTCATTTCACCTGTATTTCCTTTTTGGAAGAACGTAAAACGATGTGAAAGTGACAGAGAATGCTCTTCAGGTGATGCACAACACGGCACAACCATTGATTTCGAACAATCTCGGATTTTCATGGTAACAAATTTTCTCATTTTACCTGTATTTCCTCTTCAGAAGAACGTAAGACGAAGTAAAAGTAGTAGAGAATGCTAATCAGGTGATGCACAACACGGCACAACCATTAGTTTCGAACAATCTCGGATCTTCATGGTTCCAAATTATCTCATTTCACCTGTATTTCCTTTTTGGAAGAACGTGAAACAAAGTGAAAGTGACGGAGAATGCTCTTCAGGTGATGCACAACACGGCACAACCATTAATTTCGAACAATCTCGGATTTTCATGGTTCCAAATTTTCTCATTTTACCTGTATTTCCTCTTCAGAAGAACGTCAGACGAAGTAAAAGTAGTAGAGAATGCTAATCAGGTGATGCACAACACGGCACAACCATTAGTTTCGAACAATCTCGGATTTTCATGGTTCCAAATTTTCTCATTTCACCTGTATTTCCTCTTCAGAAGCACGTAAGACGAAGTAAAAGTAGTAGAGAATGCTAATCAGGTGATGCACAACACGGCACAACCATTAGTTTCGAACAATCTCGGATTTTCATGGTTCCAAATTATCTCATTTTACCTGTGTTTCCTTTCCGGAGAAACGTGGAACGAAGTGAAAGTAGTAGAGAATGCTAATCAGGTGATGCACAACACGGCACAACCAATAATTTCGAACAATCTCGGATGTTCATGGTTCCAAATTATCTCATTTCACCTGTATTTCCTTCTTGGAAAAACGTGAAACAAATTAGAAGTGACAGAGAATGCTCCTCAGGTGATGCACAATACGGCACAACTATTAGTTTCGAACAATCTCGGATTTTCATGGTTCCAAATTATCTCATTTTACCTGTATTTCCTCTTCAGAAGAACGTAAGACGAAGTAAAAGTAGTAGAGAATGCTGATCAGGTGATGCACAACACGGCACAACTATTGGTTTCGAACAATCTCGGATTTTCATGGTTCCAAATTATCTTATTTTGCCTGTATTTCCTTTTCGGAAAAACGTAGAACGAAAAAAAAGTAGTAGAGAATGCCAATCAGGTGATGCACAACACGGCACAACCATTAATTTCAAACAATCTCGGATTTTCATGGTCCCAAATTATCTCATTTCACCTGTATTTCCTTTTTGGAAGAACGTAAAACGTTGTGAAAGTGACAGAGAATGCTCTTCAGGTGATGCACAACACGGCACAACTATTAGTTTCGAACAATCTCGGATTTTCATGGTTCCAAATTATCTCATTTTACCTGTGTTTCCTTTCCGGAGAAACGTGGAACGAAGTGAAAGTAGTAGAGAATGCTAATCAGGTGATGCACAACACGGCACAACCATTAATTTCGAACAATCTCGGATTTTCATGGTTCCAAATTATCTCATTTTACCTGTATTTCCTTCTTGGAAAAACGTAAAACAAATTAGAAGTGACAGAGAATGCTCCTCAGGTGATGCACAATACGGCACAACTATTAGTTTCGAACAATCTCGGATTTTCATGGTTCCAAATTATCTCATTTTACCTGTATTTCCTCTTCAGAAGAACGTAAGACGAAGTAAAAGTAGTAGAGAATGCTAATCAGGTGATGCACAACACGGCACAACCATTAGTTTCGAACAATCTCGGATCTTCATGGTTCCAAATTATCTCATTTCACCTGTATTTCCTTTTTGGAAGAACGTAAAACGAAGTGAAAGTGACAGAGAATGCTCCTCAGGTGATGCACAACACGGCACAACTAGTAGTTTCGAACAATCTCGGATTTTCATGGTTCCAAATTATCTCATTTTACCTGTATTTCCTTTCCGGAGAAACGTGAAACGAAGTCAAAGTAGTAGAGAATGCTAATGAGGTGATGCACAACACGGCACAACCATTAGTTTCGAACAATCTCGGATTTTCATGGTTCCAAATTATCTCATTTTACCTGTGTTTCCTTTCCGGAGAAACGTGAAACGAAGTGAAAGTAGTAGAGAATGCTAATCAGGTGATGCACAACACGGCACAACCATTAATTTCGAACAATCTCGGATTTTCATGGTTCCAAATTATCTCATTTCACCTGTATTTCCTTTTTGGAAGAATGTAAAACGATGTGAAAGTGACAGAGAATGCTTTTCAGGTGATGCACAACACGGCAAAACCATTAATTTCGAACAATCTCGGATTTTCATGGTTTCAAATTATCTCATTTTACCTGTATTTCCTTTCCGGAGAAACGTGAAACGAAGTAAAAGTAGTAGAGAATGCTAATCAGGTGATGCACAACACGGCACAACCATTAATTTCGAACAATCTCGGATTTTCATGGTTCCAAATTATCTCATTTCACCTGTATTTCCTTTTTGGAAGAACGTCAAACGATGTGAAAGTGACAGAGAATGCTCTTCAGGTGATGCACAACACGGCACAACTATTAATTTCGAACAATCTCGGATTTTCATGGTTCCAAATTTTCTCATTTTACCTGTATTTCCTCTTCAGAAGAACGTAAGACGAAGTAAAAGTAGTAGAGAATGCTAATCAGGTGATGCACAACACGGCACAACTATTAGTTTCGAACAATCTTGGATTTTCATGGTTCCAAATTATCTTATTTTGCCTGTATTTCCTTTTCGGAAAAATGTAAAACGAAAAAAAAGTAGTAGAGAATGCCAATCAGGTGATGCACAACACGGCACAACCATTAATTTCGAACAATCTCGGATTTTCATGGTTCCAAATTATCTCATTTCACCTGTATTTCCTTTTTGGAAGAACGTAAAACGTTGTGAAAGTGACAGAGAATGCTCTTCAGGTGATGCACAACACGGCACAACTATTAATTTCGAACAATCTTGGATTTTCATAGTTCCAAATTTTCTCATTTTACCTGTATTTCCTCTTCAGAAGAACGTAAGACGAAGTAAAAGTAGTAGAGAATGCTAATCAGGTGATGCACAACACGGCACAACTATTAATTTCGAACAATCTCGGATTTTCATGGTTCCAAATTATCTCATTTCACCTGTATTTCCTTTTTGGAAGAACGTAAAACGTTGTGAAAGTGACAGAGAATGCTCTTCAGGTGATGCACAACACGGCACAACTATTAATTTCGAACAATCTCGGATTTTCATGGTTCCAAATTTTCTCATTTTACCTGTATTTCCTCTTCAGAAGAACGTAAGACGAAGTAAAAGTAGTAGAGAATGCTAATCAGGTGATGCACTACACGGCACAACTATTAATTTCGAACAATCTCGGATGTTCATGGTTCCAAATTATCTCATTTCACCTGTATTTCCTTTTTGGAAGAACGTAAAACGATGTGAAAGTGACAGAGAATGCTCTTCAGGTGATGCACAACACGGCACAACCATTAATTTCGAACAATCTCGGATTTTCATGGTTCCAAATTTTCTCATTTTACCTGTATTTCCTTTTCAGAAGAACGTAAGACGAAGTCAAAGTAGTAGAGAATGCTAATCAGGTGATGCACAACACGGCACAACCATTAGTTTCGAACAATCTCGGATCTTCATGGTTCCAAATTATCTCATTTCACCTGTATTTCCTTTTTGGAAGAACGTAAAACGATGTGAAAGTGACAGAGAATGCTCTTTAGGTGATGCACAACACGGCACAACTATTAGTTTCGAACAATCTCGGATTTTCATGGTTCCAAATTATCTCATTTTACCTGTATTTCCTTCTTTGAAAAACGTAAAACGAATTGAAAGTGACAGAGAATGCTCTTCAGGTGATGCACAACACGGCACAACTATTAGTTTCGAACAATCTCGGATTTTCATGGTTCCAAATTATCTCATTTTACCTGTATTTCCTTCTTGGAAAAACGTGAAACAAATTAGAAGTGACAGAGAATGCTCCTCAGGTGATGCACAATACGGCACAACTATTAGTTTCGAACAATCTCGGATTTTCATGGTTCCGAATTGTCTCATTTTACCTGTATTTCCTCTTCAGAAGAACGTAAGACGAAGTAAAAGTAGTAGAGAATGCTAATCAGGTGATGCACAACACGGCACAACTAGTAGTTTCGAACAATATCGGATTTTCATGGTTCCAAATTATCTCATTTTACCTGTGTTTCCTTTCCGGAGAAACGTAGAACGAAGTGAAAGTAGTATAGAATGCTAATCAGGTGATGCACAACACGGCACAACCATTAATTTCGAACAATCTCGGATTTTCATGGTTCCAAATCATCTCATTTTACCTGTATTTCCTTTCCGGAGAAACGTGAAACGAAGTAAAAGTAGTAGAGAATGCTAATCAGGTGATGCACAACACGGCACAACCATTAATTTCGAACAATCTCGGATTTTCATGGTTCCAAATTATCTCATTTGACCTGTATTTCCTCTTCAGAAAACGTAAGACGAAGTCAAAGTAGTAGAGAATGCTAATCAGGTGATGCACAACACGGCACAACTATTAGTTTCGAACAATCTCGGATTTTCATGGTTCTAAATCATCTTATTTTGCCTGTATTTCCTTTTCGGAAAAACGTAGAACGAAAAAAAAGTAGTAGAGAATGCCAATCAGGTGATGCACAACACGGCACAACCATTAATTTCGAACAATCTCGGATTTTCATGGTTCCAAATTATCTCATTCCACCTGTATTTCCTCTTTGGAAGAACGTAAAACGTTGTGAAAGTGACAGAGAATGCTCTTCAGGCTATGCACAACACGGCACAACTATTAATTTCGAACAATCTCGGATTTTCATGGTTCCAAATTTTCTCATTTTACCTGTATTTCCTCTTCAGAAGAACGTAAGACGAAGTGAAAGTAGTAGAGAATGCTAATCAGGTGATGCACAACACGGCACAACTATTAGTTTCGAACAATCTCGGATTTTCATGGTTCTAAATTATCTTATTTTGCCTGTATTTCCTTTCCGAAAAAACGTAGAACAAAAAAAAAGTAGTAGAGAATGCCAATCAGGTTATGCACAACACGGCACAACCATTAATTTCGACAATCTCGGATTTTCATGGTTCCAAATTATCTCATTTCACCTGTATTTCCTTTTTGGAAGAACGTAAAACGTTGTGAAAGTGACAGAGAATGCTCTTCAGGTGATGCACAACACGGCACAACTATTAATTTCGAACAATCTCGGATTTTCATGGTTCCAAATTTTCTCATTTTACCTGTATTTCCTCTTCAAAAGAACGTAAGACGAAGTAAAAGTAGTAGAGAATGCTAATCAGGTGATGCACAACACGGCACAACTATTAGTTTCGAACAATCTCGGATTTTCATGGTTCTAAATTATCTTATTTTGCCTGTATTTCCTTTCCGGAAAAACGTAGAACAAACAAAAAGTAGTAGAGAATGCCAATCAGGTGATGCACAACACGGCACAACCATTAATTTCGAACAATCTCGGATTTTCATGGTTCCAAATTATCTTATTTTACCTGTATTTTCTTCTTGGAAAAACGTAAAACAAATTGGAAGTGACAGAGAATGCTCTTCAGGTGATGCACAACACGGCACAACTATTAGTTTCGAACAATCTCGGATTTTCATGGTTCCAAATTAACTCATTTTACCCGTATTTCCTTTCCGGAAAACGTGAAACGAAGTCAAAGTAGTAGAGAATGCTAATCAGGTGATGCACAACACGGCACAACCATTAATTTCGAACAATCTCGGATTTTCATGGTTCCAAATTATCTCATTTCACCTGTATTTCCTTTTTGGAAGAACGTAAAACGATGTGAAAGTGACAGAGAATGCTTTTCGGGTGATGCACAACACGGCAACACCATTAATTTCGAACAATCTCGGATTTTCATGGTTCCAAATTATCTCATTTCACCTGTATTTCCTTTTTGGAAGAACGTAAAACGTTGTGAAAGTGACAGAGAATGCTCTTCAGGTGATGCACAACACGGCACAACTATTAATTTCGAACAATCTTGGATTTTCATAGTTCCAAATTTTCTCATTTTACCTGTATTTCCTCTTCAGAAGAACGTAAGACGAAGTAAAAGTAGTAGAGAATGCTAATCAGGTGATGCACAACACGGCACAACTATTAATTTCGAACAATCTCGGATTTTCATGGTTCCAAATTATCTCATTTCACCTGTATTTCCTTTTTGGAAGAACGTAAAACGTTGTGAAAGTGACAGAGAATGCTCTTCAGGTGATGCACAACACGGCACAACTATTAATTTCGAACAATCTCGGATTTTCATGGTTCCAAATTTTCTCATTTTACCTGTATTTCCTCTTCAGAAGAACGTAAGACGAAGTAAAAGTAGTAGAGAATGCTAATCAGGTGATGCACTACACGGCACAACTATTAATTTCGAACAATCTCGGATGTTCATGGTTCCAAATTATCTCATTTCACCTGTATTTCCTTTTTGGAAGAACGTAAAACGATGTGAAAGTGACAGAGAATGCTCTTCAGGTGATGCACAACACGGCACAACCATTAATTTCGAACAATCTCGGATTTTCATGGTTCCAAATTTTCTCATTTTACCTGTATTTCCTTTTCAGAAGAACGTAAGACGAAGTCAAAGTAGTAGAGAATGCTAATCAGGTGATGCACAACACGGCACAACCATTAGTTTCGAACAATCTCGGATCTTCATGGTTCCAAATTATCTCATTTCACCTGTATTTCCTTTTTGGAAGAACGTAAAACGATGTGAAAGTGACAGAGAATGCTCTTTAGGTGATGCACAACACGGCACAACTATTAGTTTCGAACAATCTCGGATTTTCATGGTTCCAAATTATCTCATTTTACCTGTATTTCCTTCTTTGAAAAACGTAAAACGAATTGAAAGTGACAGAGAATGCTCTTCAGGTGATGCACAACACGGCACAACTATTAGTTTCGAACAATCTCGGATTTTCATGGTTCCAAATTATCTCATTTTACCTGTATTTCCTTCTTGGAAAAACGTGAAACAAATTAGAAGTGACAGAGAATGCTCCTCAGGTGATGCACAATACGGCACAACTATTAGTTTCGAACAATCTCGGATTTTCATGGTTCCGAATTGTCTCATTTTACCTGTATTTCCTCTTCAGAAGAACGTAAGACGAAGTAAAAGTAGTAGAGAATGCTAATCAGGTGATGCACAACACGGCACAACTAGTAGTTTCGAACAATATCGGATTTTCATGGTTCCAAATTATCTCATTTTACCTGTGTTTCCTTTCCGGAGAAACGTAGAACGAAGTGAAAGTAGTATAGAATGCTAATCAGGTGATGCACAACACGGCACAACCATTAATTTCGAACAATCTCGGATTTTCATGGTTCCAAATCATCTCATTTTACCTGTATTTCCTTTCCGGAGAAACGTGAAACGAAGTAAAAGTAGTAGAGAATGCTAATCAGGTGATGCACAACACGGCACAACCATTAATTTCGAACAATCTCGGATTTTCATGGTTCCAAATTATCTCATTTGACCTGTATTTCCTCTTCAGAAAACGTAAGACGAAGTCAAAGTAGTAGAGAATGCTAATCAGGTGATGCACAACACGGCACAACTATTAGTTTCGAACAATCTCGGATTTTCATGGTTCTAAATCATCTTATTTTGCCTGTATTTCCTTTTCGGAAAAACGTAGAACGAAAAAAAAGTAGTAGAGAATGCCAATCAGGTGATGCACAACACGGCACAACCATTAATTTCGAACAATCTCGGATTTTCATGGTTCCAAATTATCTCATTCCACCTGTATTTCCTCTTTGGAAGAACGTAAAACGTTGTGAAAGTGACAGAGAATGCTCTTCAGGCTATGCACAACACGGCACAACTATTAATTTCGAACAATCTCGGATTTTCATGGTTCCAAATTTTCTCATTTTACCTGTATTTCCTCTTCAGAAGAACGTAAGACGAAGTGAAAGTAGTAGAGAATGCTAATCAGGTGATGCACAACACGGCACAACTATTAGTTTCGAACAATCTCGGATTTTCATGGTTCTAAATTATCTTATTTTGCCTGTATTTCCTTTCCGGAAAAACGTAGAACAAAAAAAAAGTAGTAGAGAATGCCAATCAGGTTATGCACAACACGGCACAACCATTAATTTCGACAATCTCGGATTTTCATGGTTCCAAATTATCTCATTTCACCTGTATTTCCTTTTTGGAAGAACGTAAAACGTTGTGAAAGTGACAGAGAATGCTCTTCAGGTGATGCACAACACGGCACAACTATTAATTTCGAACAATCTCGGATTTTCATGGTTCCAAATTTTCTCATTTTACCTGTATTTCCTCTTCAAAAGAACGTAAGACGAAGTAAAAGTAGTAGAGAATGCTAATCAGGTGATGCACAACACGGCACAACTATTAGTTTCGAACAATCTCGGATTTTCATGGTTCTAAATTATCTTATTTTGCCTGTATTTCCTTTCCGGAAAAACGTAGAACAAACAAAAAGTAGTAGAGAATGCCAATCAGGTGATGCACAACACGGCACAACCATTAATTTCGAACAATCTCGGATTTTCATGGTTCCAAATTATCTTATTTTACCTGTATTTTCTTCTTGGAAAAACGTAAAACAAATTGGAAGTGACAGAGAATGCTCTTCAGGTGATGCACAACACGGCACAACTATTAGTTTCGAACAATCTCGGATTTTCATGGTTCCAAATTAACTCATTTTACCCGTATTTCCTTTCCGGAAAACGTGAAACGAAGTCAAAGTAGTAGAGAATGCTAATCAGGTGATGCACAACACGGCACAACCATTAATTTCGAACAATCTCGGATTTTCATGGTTCCAAATTATCTCATTTCACCTGTATTTCCTTTTTGGAAGAACGTAAAACGATGTGAAAGTGACAGAGAATGCTTTTCGGGTGATGCACAACACGGCAACACCATTAATTTCGAACAATCTCGGATTTTCATGGTTCCAAATTATCTCATTTTACCTGTATTTCCTTTTTGGAAGAACGTAAAACGATGTGAAAGTGACAGAGAATGCTCTTCAGGTGATGCACAACACGGCACAACTGTAACATCCTCACCTCAGTACGGACGTTTTTCACTTCCACGTTATTTCACTTTGATAAACTAACTAACTTCACGTTTGCGTATGAATACTACTCTATATATATATATATACTCTCTTCATTTTATATCAATAATAATTATAACCATATATATAAACAAATGCACTTTATTATAATTATAATACAAAGTATAATACAAAGTATAAGTTATAGAAAACTGTCACTATAACTCAGGACTGGCCCAGGTAGCGACGCAAAGGTAGCAGCGTGCCCAACGATCATGATTCATCGCCAGGTGCAACTCCAACTCGAAAACAAGACCATAAAACAAAACATGAAAACAAGGTCATAAAACCCTTAGACGCGGACCACGCGCCCCTTCACTTACCTGAGGACCTTCAGACTACCTCTGATCACCGAAGCGAGCACGTCGGAGCTCCTCACCTGAAAACAGATAAGTGTTAGTTGCGTGCACCCCAAGTGAACTATCAGACTATCGTATCCCAACTGAAGTGTTATCTGTAGCATACTGAACTAAGTGAACAATTGTTATCTAGTATAAGTGCATATTGTTTAATCAGAACTCTGAACTATATTATTCAACTAAAACTTTGGACATTCGAAATTATATTTATGAAGCGTGGACTTGGGTCCCAGGAATGCAAACTGTAAACATTGCTGAGGCGACCACGCCACTCCGTATCTAAACATAAACACATTTCGGCAGAGCGCGGTCACGTAGGCACGGCTTCCCCTTGCCCCGCGACCTCGCATATCATTTCTTTATATACTGCATAAGGAGCAGGGTTAGCAGCGTAAATTAATCAGTACTAGTTCAGAGCTCAAACCGAGCAGTTCGACTCTTAGGAGTCATTTTCTAAATCTCATACTCTTGAGAGTATTGCCAAATCCATTTATTCTTACATTAATAACCAGTTAAAAGTGTTATAACCTCATATTATATTCAAGTTTTCTATTATAAAATATAAACCAAGTTAAACTATATTCAACTATAATTATTCAAAACCCTACTTACCCGCAACGAGGAACAAGAAGTCTCCAGCTCAGGACCAAGCAGCAGCAAACATCGTAAGTAAATATTAACCAGTCGCATCTATTTCCCTTTTTCCAAAATCTCCTGGTTATCCGTGTGTGGCTACGCCAGAGCTGAAAGAGGCCGACACGTCCCTTGATAAGCGGTGCAATAGCCGAAAAACGCTTCTTCCTTGAGTTAATGATCCTGATTAACTCTAACCTGTTGATTTGAGCGGCGCTAGGGCTGAAAGACGCTTAATCAACATCCCTACGCACCTGTTGGTATGGGCGGCGCTAGAGCTGAAAACGCCTAACCAACATTCTTTCTTTCCCTCGTAGATGCCTGAAACCCGTAGACGACACCGGGCAGGTAGACGCTTCAAAGCTAAAAGAGCTAAGGCCGCAGTCAGGACCGCTATTCGCACGGCTTTAAGAGAAACCAAACGTCCACAGTCGCCTCCAGCCGAATCACCAAGATCCCCATCACCGGTAATAGAATTACCTAGGGCGCCTACTCCAGAATATAGAGATCAGCACGGGCAACCTATTGAAGCAGAATTGTACAATCATATACAGGAATATTTAGATCAGTCACAGGACGACGAGGGTTACCAAACCTCAGATACAGATATTATTCCCCCTTGTCCCCGGGCTATACCAATTGCGCAAGCACGGGCTTACCAATAACCCGCTACGCCCCTTACCGTTCATAAATTCACGCATAGCTAACCTGTGTATAATGTTATTTTGTGAAATATAAATCCTTTGATAAACGAATTACCTAATTTCTTGTCAGATCCCTGACATCCCAACACGTAGTGTTTAGCGACCTAATAAGTCCACTCAGGGATCCGAAGGTCACTGACGGGTCAGATATCAAAATCCCTTTTAATTTTCTAAAATCAACCCGGGACGTGACAAAATTTGGTGACAGCGGTGGGATGTAAAGATAAGAATTAGGTAAAACATAGGAAATTGACCGCGTATAAAAAAAAATATATATTAAAATGGGTCCACCAACTACACGTAGTGGCACGACATTTACCGCAGAACAATTAGAAACACTACAAGCTCAAATCACACAAAGGGAAAAAGAAGTAGAAGAGAGAGAGACGGCTTTTCTAGAGACGCAGCGCAAAATACGCGAAAAGGAAAAGAAATTAGAGGACGCACAAGAAAAACAAATGGAGTTAGATCAGGAGAACGAAAGACTTAGAATAGAAATATCCAGGAGAAAAGAGGAATTAATCTCAGCGACAGGTTCAGAAACAATACATGCCGCCAGAGCACCCCTCTTACCCCCCTCACCTGTTCCGACGCACGAATCAACCGCGGACGTTACACCAGGAAGTACTCCGCGAAGAAATATTTCAGCAGATAACACAATATTAGCGGAACAAGTATTGGCTTTACAACACCAAATAAATACAATTCAGAACCGAAGTATTAATGTACCCGATTCTTATATTTCGATTAAAGACGCGATTCAAACTGTCCCGGCATTTGACGGAGACACAAATAAATTAACTACATTTTTACAAGCATGTTGGAAGGCTAGGGAATTAGTTTCACCTGCAAACGAGAGAATTCTGGTGAGAACATTAAAACACAAGCTTACTGACAGGGCATACCAAATTTTAGCGCGAGATGATTTCGATTCAGTAGTAGAATCCGCAGACAGATTATCCTCATTATTCAGCTCGCTGAAAACCACAAATCATTACCGTGGAGATTTGGCTAACATCTTCAAAGGAAGTAATGAGCACATCATAGACTATATCATACGAGTAAAGACGCTGAAAGATGCCATCTTAGATAGCGAGAGACGAAGTGGGTATTTCACTAGAGACTTAATCTATAATACGGAATGCGAGGCATCAGAAAGCCTCAAACGTGGACTCCCCAGTTTATTCCGACACTCGCTAATCTAACTTAACCCTACGGACTTTGAAGATACCTGTGCGAAGGCAATCATGATAGGAAGGCAATTGGAAGAAGAAGCTATGAGAGAGCGCGACAAGCAACGCCCCCAAAATTACCTCCCTAAAACTCCAACCTGTCAAAAATGCAATCGGAGTAACCACACAACCAGTCAATGCACGGCTAGAATAGCCACGCCTCTGAACCAACACCAAGGACCAGTCCCAGTGCAGGATAGGCGTAACGAGAGGCCAACCGTCCACTTCCAGCAAACCGAAGGGAACCGCGAAAATAGGCAACGCCCCATATGCGCGTACTGTAAGAATATAGGTCATACCATCGAACAATGCCGCAAAAAGCAGTACAACGATCAACTCGCGCAGCGCCAAAGAACTGGAAATACGGGAAACGGGCAGGGTCGTCCGCAACAACAGGTAGACGGGCAGACAGACCGGACCCGAAACAGTCTACCTATTCAGGTCATTCAGGAGAAAATCGAAACGATACCGGAGGACATCCAGTCGTGTTCTTACACAACTTCGGAACAAGTGATGTGCCCGCAATAGAAATAGATTCACCGGATCTCATGACAAGTGCAAAAATTTTGATAGATTCGGGAGCAGAAACTAACGTCATTAAATACAAAAACATTAAAAACCCTGCAGAAATTAACAGGAGCATTATATTGGCAATCAAAGGGATTACCAATAATATAGTACACACCCTAGGGCAAATAGTACTAAATATTTCAGGAATTCGCGTGGGGTTCCACGTTGTTAACGACTCCTTCAACATAAATCAGGATGGCATCCTGGGATCTGCCTTTCTTACGGAGACAGGAGCAATAATCAATTACAAAAAAAATAAGCTACAGTTAGACGATAAGTGTAACATCCTCACCTCAGTACGGACGTTTTTTCACTTCCACGTTATTTCACTTTGATAAACTAACTAACTTCACGTTTGCGTATGAATACTACTCTATATATATATATATACTCTCTTCATTTTATATCATTAATAATTATAACCATATATAAACAAATGCACTTTATTATAAAAATAATACAAAGTATAAACTAAGAAACACTGTCACTTAAATAATACAAAGTACTCACTCGCGACGACAACCCTTGCGACTGTCCCGTACGAGGACGAACTCAGGACCGGCCCAGGTAGCGACGCAAAGGTAGCAGCGTGCCCAACGATCATGATTCATCGCCAGGTGCAACTCCAACTCGAAAACAAGACCATAAAACAAAACATGAAAACAAGGTCATAAAACCCTTAGACGCGGACCACGCGCCCCTTCACTTACCTGAGGACCTTCAGACTACCTCTGGTCACCGAAGCGAGCACGTCGGAGCTCCTCACCTGAAAACAGAAAAGTGTTAGTTGCGTGCACCCCAAGTGAACTATCAGACTATCGTATCCCAACTAAAGTGTTATCTGTAGCATACTGAACTAAGTGAACAATTGTTATCTAGTATAAGTGCATATTGTTTAATCAGAACTCTGAACTATATTATTCAACTAAAACTTTGGACATTCGAAATTATATTTATGAAGCGTGGACTTGGGTCCCAGGAATGCAAACTGTAAACATTGCTGAGGCGACCACGCCACTCCGTATCTAAACATAAACACATTTCGGCAGAGCGCGGTCACGTAGGCACGGCTTCCCCTTGCCCCGCGACCTCACATATCATTTCTTTATATACTGCATAAGGAGCAGGGTTAGCAGCGTAAATTAATCAGTACTAGTTCAGAGCTCAAACCGAGCAGTTCGACTCTTAGGAGTCATTTCACAAATTTCATACTCTTGGGAGTATTGCCAAATCCATTTATTCTTATAATTAATAACCAGTTAAAAGTGTTATAACCTCATATTATATTCAAGTTTTCTATTATAAAATATAAACCAAGTTAAACTATATTCAACTATAATTATTCAAAACCCTACTTACCCGCAACGAGGAACAAGAAGTCTCCAGCTCAGGACCAAGCAGCAGCAAACATCGTAAGTAAATATTAACCAGTCGCATCTGTTTCCCTTTTTCCAAAATCTCCTGGTTATCCGTGTGTGGCTACGCCAGAGCTGAAAGAGGCCGACACATCCCTTGATAAGCGGTGCAATAGCCGAAAAACGCTTTTTCCTTGAGTTAATGATCCTGATTAACTCTTACCTGTTGATTTGAGCGGCGCTAGGGCTGAAAGACGCTTAATCGACATCCCTACGCACCTGTTGGTATGGGCGGCGCTAGAGCTGAAAACGCCTAACCAACATTCTTTCTTTCCCTCGTAGATGCCTGAAACCCGTAGACGACACCGGGCAGGTAGACGCTTCAAAGCTAAAAGAGCTAAGGCCGCAGTCAGGACCGCTATTCGCACGGCTTTAAGAGAAACCAAACGTCCACAGTCGCCTCCAGTCGAATCACCGAGATCCCCATCACCGGTAATAGAATTACCTAGGGCGCCTACTCCAGAATATAGAGATCAGCACGGGCAACCTATTGAAGCAGAATTATACAATCATATACAGGAATATTTAGATCAGTCACAGGACGACGAGGGTTACCAAACCTCAGATACAGATATTATTCCCCCTTGTCCCCGGGCTATACCAATTGCGCAAGCACGGGCTTACCAATAACCCGCTACGCCCCTTACCGTTCATAAATTCACGCATAGCTAACCTGTGTATAATGTTATTTTGTGAAATATAAATCCTTGGTTAAACGAATTACCTAATTTCTTGTCAGATCCCTGACATCCCAACACGTAGTGTTTAGCGACCTAATAAGTCCACTCAGGGATCCGAAGGTCACTGACGGGTCAGATATCAAAATCCCTTTTAATTTTCTAAAATCAACCCGGGACGTGACATAAGGCCTTTTACTTCTTAGGAAGTACCCATACGCTCCAAGCCCGAGCAATGCAAGTATTCAAAGTTAAGGCCGCAAACCCAGATAAATTAAACGAAGGTTACATACCTAAGATGCAATCACCAGTAGGAGTTTACACAGGCCAGGCGGTCTGCAGAATCATCGAAGACAAAGTAATCCTTCCAATCATCAACACGAGCGAATCTGAAATCAAAGTACAATTACCAATTATTAATGTGCAATCCTTCCTTGAACCACCTAGAATACAGGAGGGAGTAGTAAGTATAGCCGGCATCCAAACGGAAACATCAGACGTATTATCCCTTCTCCGGCTGGACCATTTAAACAAAGAAGAAAGAAAATATATAGAAGAACTAGTCTTACAAAACGCAGATAGATTCCAGATACCAGGAACACCATTAGAGGCAACTACAGTTATAGAACATAAAATAACAACCACAGATGACGGACCCGTCGTAACTAAGCAGTATCGATACCCACCTATCCACAAAGAAGAAATTACCAAGCAGGTAAAGGAACTCGAATCCGGAGGAATAATCACACCTTCCATATCACCCTATAGTTCACCCCTTTGGATTGTCCCCAAAAAACCAGACTCCCAAGGAAATACAAGGTGGAGAATGGTAATCGACTACAGACAGTTAAACGAAAAAACAATTGGCGACGCATATCCGTTACCCAATATAACAGACATACTGGACCAGTTAGGTAGCGCCAAATACTTCTCGGTGTTCGACTTGGCATCAGGTTTCCACCAGATAAAAATGGCACAGAAAGATGAAGAAAAAACCGCTTTTTCAACACCTTTTGGACACTTTCAATTCCAACGAATGCCATTCGGTTTGAAAAACGCACCAGCGACATTTCAACGCCTCATGGATAGAGTATTAACAGGGTTACAGGGAACAGAAATGTTTGTTTACCTCGATGACATCGTTATATACGCAAGCTCTCTTCAAGAGCACACACGAAAATTTAATCTATTAATTAACAGACTTCGATCAGCTAACCTCAAACTCCAACCTGATAAATGTGAATTCTTGCGAAAAGAAGTAAACTACCTTGGTCACATCATTTCAGAGGAAGGGCTAAAACCCGACCCCAAAAAACTAGAAGCTGTAAAAAACTTTCCAATCCCTAAAACACCGAAAAATATAAAGCAGTTCCTTGGACTCGCAGGATACTATCGGCGATTCATTCAAAATTTTTCCAAAATAGCAAAACCGTTGACGGAACTATTAAAAAAGGATAGAAAATTCAATTGGACGGAAAAACAAACCGAGGCCTTTGTAACATTACGGGATAAATTATGTGAAAAACCAATATTGCAGTATCCAGACTTTAACGAACCCTTTATAGTTACAACAGACGCATCGGGAATAGCTATCGGAGCAGTACTCAGTCAAGGACAAGTAGGAAAAGATTTACCAGTAGCATATACATCACGAATATTAAACAAGGCAGAACAAAACTATTCAACTACCGAAAAGGAATTATTAGCAATGGTATATGCCGTAAAACATTTCAGACCGTATCTTTATGGGAAACATTTCACGTTAATAACTGATCATCGCCCTTTAACGTGGCTCCAATCATTAAAAGACCCTTCTTCCAGACTTGCTCGATGGAAAGTCCACCTCATGGACTATGAATTCACTATCCGATCCAAGCCAGGTAGAATCAACGAAAACGCAGACGCATTGTCACGGAATCCAGTAGCAAGCGAAACATGCGCACAGATATTACAAATTACAGAAATAGACGGGGATCTTTTCTCCGCACCCAAGGACTATGCGTTAGCACATTGCGTTTCAGAAGATTTTAAAATGGGAGCAGGCATTGCAAAGAAGTTCGCGGAAAAATTTAAGAATAGAGAAACGCTACAGCAATTAAAACTAACAGTAGGCGAAGTAGCCAGAATCAAGATCAATAAACAGAACATATTTTATTTGATAACCAAACAAAAATATTTTGAAAAACCCACATACAAGGATCTAGAAACCGCGTTACGAGCTATGAAACAAGTATGTGAAAAAGAAAAAATATACAAAATTGCTATGCCGCGAATAGGATGCGGATTAGATAGGTTAAATTGGGCACGAGTTAGGGGACTTTTATCCACTATATTCCCTGACCCCTTTTTCCTAAAAATTTACAGTTTAGAAGACAGTGAATCTTCAAGCTCTGACGACGAGATATTTAAGACACCTGAAACGTCCGGTAGAGAAATGCCAAGAATCATAGAGGAGGAGGACATTCCCCCTCAATTTAGAATTAACATGCCAATTGACTCTGAAACAGAGCCACCTGAATCTTCGTTAATAATAGAGGAAGGAACAGCAGAAGACCCTGAGGGATCATACGTAGAAGAAGAGTACTACAGCAGCGCGGAAACTAGCCCTCAGGATCCTGACGCACTTGAGTCTCAAACAGAGTCATCCGAAGAAAGCGACGATGCAATCTTTAGCGATGAGGAAGGTCAACCTAGGCTCAACGAAGAACCCCTCTTTGTTGAATCTAGAGATAGATTGAGTATGCATAAGGGTAATAGCGTATTCTTTATTACCCAACGTGGCGAGCCAATAGATGAAGGAGCTAAAGATTTGTGCAAATACGAAAAATTACCAAAATTTGCGCACATACAATTAGCAAGAGCAAAAGTCCATCAAGCTAGTAACCGTCATTTGATAGGGTTACCTATAAAAGAAGGGACATCTACACCGTTAGACGAAGAAGTATTTAATGAAGCCTTCGCATCACTACAAGATGTAATCACTGAATTACAATTAACGGAAATTGGAATAGCACAGACGGCAAGAATAGACACCTTGTGCTGGAAAGAAATTATTCGCAGAATAAGACTCCAATTGATTGACACTGGGTGCAAAATCACTGTATACAAACAACTCGTCGAAATACCAGACGACGAAGAGACTTCCGGAATTATAAGGGAAAATCACGAAAGTAGCATAGGAGGACACAAAGGCGTAACGAAAACCTTTGCGCGCATCAGACAAAGATACTATTGGACAGGTATGAAGAAGCAAATAGAGGACTTTATACGGATATGTATAAAGTGCCAGACCCAAAAACTGACTCGAGTAAAAACGCGAAAACCTATGATCCTCACGGACACCCCAGACTCAGCATTCGATAAGATATCAATGGACATTGTGGGACCATTACCCTTAACTCCCCAAGGTAACGAATACATACTAACAGTCCAGGATCAACTAACAAAATACTCAGTCGCAGTCGCGTTAAAAGATGTAAAATCAGAAACCATAGCTAACGGACTCATAATGGAAGTAATAAACAAGTACGGCGCCCCCAGGAAAATATTAACAGATCAGGGAGCAAATTTAACCAGCTCACTCATGCGTCAAATCGCCAAGAAATATAAAATCGAACAGGTCAAAACTACCGCTTTTCATCCCCAATCGAACGGCTCAATCGAGAGATCCCATCATGTATTAACTGAATATTTAAAGCAGTATATTAACAAGAAGAACAATTGGGACGAATGGTTAAGCTACGCGATGTTCTCTTACAATACCAGTACACACGAAGGTACTAAATGGACTCCCTATGAACTTGTATTTGGCAAGGTAGCAAGAATACCCTCGGCAAACGAAATCATTGAAGAAACCCTTGACCGTACGTACGCAGACTACTTTACAGAATTGAGTAAAAAAATACGCGAGAGTCAAAACATTGCAAAGGAGAATTCAATCTCCGCTAAACAGCGATCAAAACGGTACTATGACCGTAAAGTACACAATGTTGAGTTCGAAAAAGGAAATCAAGTCTTTCTCTTGAAGGAACCTTCAAAAGGAAAATTTGATGCCCAGTATACAGGTCCCCACGAGGTCCTGGATACATTACCTAATAATAACGCTAGAATAAGAATAGGCAATAAGGAGAAAGTAGTTCACTACAACAAGCTAAAACAAGCAAAACTCTAAATAACCTATACGTTATACACGTAATCCTTATGATAAAACCCTAGACCTAGTTAATCACTATCAATAAGTAATTCATGTATGTTTTAGATGAGAATTCCGGACGAAGTTCGAAAAAACCCAAGATTTTACAGGCGGCCTAATTGGCCAAAGGAAAGAATCAAAATCGCGGAGTGCGGTAGAGACTTAGATATTTTTACCGGGAGAACCCTCCACGAATGGGAGAAAATAATCATAAAATGGACACACGAGATCAATACAATTAGAAATTTTAACGGGAAACTTATTGTAACCGAGATACTAGAGGAAAGCGACTTCCTAGACGCTTTGAAAAATTCCGATAACAATGTTATATTATTAACATATGGTTCTGCTGAACCCTCAACTCGCGATTTTCATATAGGGATTAAAAAGAACAACGTCCCGAATTACTTAAATGGATTTTATTATATAGAAATGTAAGGAAAAATAATCACGTAAGCATACGCAAAACCTAATAAAAGTACACTGGAACCTTCTGTTCCAGATGGCAGCATTGCTAATACTACTTTCAACTATAATTGCAACGGTCAACTGCCTAATAGGATTCGATTGTACACACGGAAAATTAAACGTCACTACAATTAACCTGTTGGAACCTGTAACCTGCAATGTCCCTGAAGTACAACCCCAGGAAGAAAAAGTCTACGCTCAACTACTACAACTAACGGAATTCCGCACTACCGATGCCATTCAATGCCGAATAGAAATAGACAGAACGGTGTATCATTGTGGGATGCATTCCCACGTTTCATTAGTCGAACTTGGACGACAGGAATATATTAAATTCACATCTAAAGAAACTTGCCATCAACTATACAGAGAAGGAAGTATCGAAATCTGGCCTGGGAAATTCCTAAATAACATTCCACAAAATGCCACCACCAGGCGTTCGGTTACCCTCAGTGGAGGACTCGCTACGGACGGATCCTGCCAACCGGGATTTTTCGATGACCAGTATGGACAATGGACTAGCGTGGTAGTACAGGCTATTGTAAAGATATCAGTTACTAAACAAAAAGCCACAATAAAACTCAATAATGACAAAATAGTATTTCAAACCGGATTAACTTGTGATTTTTCAACCGCGTCATGCTCAGACGAAGAAGGCGGAAATTTGTATTGGGAAGTAGTTCCCGAAGATAATTGCAAATTCACATCATATGATGTACTTCATGAAGGCTATATAACCAGGGTACAAGCATCAGAGCAAGAACCCGTTGTGTATTCAATCACATCTCAGGACATCACTTTTGCGTTAATTAAAACCACAGAAGTAAGAATTTGTGGCTATTCACTTTTCAAAACAGAACACCCAAAATTATTCATCTTCGAAACCAGCCAAGGGAACACGTTCAAGACAAAGGGGACGTTACCCATCGAGAGCATCGACATCTTCACTTATGTAAACTCAAAATTTATCTACGTGGAAAAGCATATCCGGCAACAAATGACGGAATTGTATAAAGATGTCATTTTACAAAAATGTGAACTGGAAAAGCAAGTATTGAAAAATAGCCTGACACTCGCAACCATACTACCAGATGAATTTGCCTATAACGTAATGGGAGGACCAGGACATATGGCAACCATTGCTGGAGAAGTGGCTCATATTGTCAAGTGCATACCTGTATCTTGCGCAGTAAGGGAAACACAGGACTGCTACACGGAACTACCCGTAACAATGAGGAATACTTCGTACTTCTTAACACCGAAGTCAAAAATCCTAGTTAAGAAAGGTACACAGGTCGAATGCAACCGCATATTGGCACCCATGTACCGGATCGACGATGTATGGTATAGATTCACCCCGCATCACGAGGAAGTTCTGCCACCCAAGGCTCTACAGCATCAAACACAATACACCTGGAAATTCATTGACACAGAGACATTGGCAATCAGCGGTATTTATGGACAAAAAGATATTGACCGATTCCGAGACCATCTTCTTTTTCCTGCAGAAAGACCAGCTATCCTAAATAATCTCGCTAGAGGAATGACGGGAAAAGAGACACGAGCTGACGGAAGTTCTATATACAACCTATTCAACGAACAAATATTCGAGCAAATCGCTGACTCCACATACCGTAAAGTATGGGGAGGATTTATCACTTTTGGCTCAGCAACAGCAGGCGTTATGGGAATATTAATAGTTATTAGAATCATCAAGTTAGTAGTCGACACTATCATACATGGTTACACCTTACACCAAGTCTATGGATGGAGTTTGAAACTACTAGGCTCACTATGGACATCGGTGACTCACCTTCTTATTTATCTGGGACATCAAAAAGCACAAGCCCAAGATAAGAAAGACGTTGAAAAGGACGAAGCACTGCAGCCAGCAATCAGTCTTCCATCGGCAGCACCACCAGAAGAAGAAGAACACCTTTATCCACAACTAGTGCAACTGAGAAATAACATGGAAAGCGGAATAACTAACGGAGTTCGTTATTCCAATATAAGGGGGGAGGTGTAACATCCTCACCTCAGTACGGACGTTTTTCACTTCCACGTTATTTCACTTTGATAAACTAACTAAATTCACGTTTGCGTATGAATACTACTCTATATATATATATATACTCTCTTCATTTTATATCAATAATAATTATAACCATATATATAAACAAATGCACTTTATTATAATTATAATACAAAGTATAATACAAAGTATAAGTTATAAAAAACTGTCACTATAACTCAGGACTGGCCCAGGTAGCGACGCAAAGGTAGCAGCGTGCCCAACGATCATGATTCATCGCCAGGTGCAACTCCAACTCGAAAACAAGACCATAAAACAAAACATGAAAACAAGGTCATAAAACCCTTAGACGCGGACCACGCGCCCCTTCACTTACCTGAGGACCTTCAGACTACCTCTGATCACCGAAGCGAGCACGTCGGAGCTCCTCACCTGAAAACAGAAAAGTGTTAGTTGCGTGCACCCCAAGTGAACTATCAGACTATCGTATCCCAACTAAAGTGTTATCTGTAGCATACTGAACTAAGTGAACAATTGTTATCTAGTATAAGTGCATATTGTTTAATCAGAACTCTGAACTATATTATTCAACTAAAACTTTGGACATTCGAAATTATATTTATGAAGCGTGGACTTGGGTCCCAGGAATGCAAACTGTAAACATTGCTGAGGCGACCACGCCACTCCGTATCTAAACATAAACACATTTCGGCAGAGCGCGGTCACGTAGGCACGGCTTCCCCTTGCCCCGCGACCTCGCATATCATTTCTTTATATACTGCATAAGGAGCAGGGTTAGCAGCGTAAATTAATCAGTACTAGTTCAGAGCTCAAACCGAGCAGTTCGACTCTTAGGAGTCATTTTCTAAATCTCATACTCTTAAGAGTATTGCCAAATCCATTTATTCTTATATTAATAACCAGTTAAAAGTGTTATAACCTCATATTATATTCAAGTTTTCTATTATAAAATATAAACCAAGTTAAACTATATTCAACTATAATTATTCAAAACCCTACTTACCCGCAACGAGGAACAAGAAGTCTCCAGCTCAGGACCAAGCAGCAGCAAACATCGTAAGTAAATATTAACCAGTCGCATCTATTCCCCTTTTTCCAAAATCTCCTGGTTATCCGTGTGTGGCTACGCCAGAGCTGAAAGAGGCCGACACATCCCTTGATAAGCGGTGCAATAGCCGAAAAACGCTTTTTCCTTGAGTTAATGATCCTGATTAACTCTAACCTGTTGATTTGAGCGGCGCTAGGGCTGAAAGACGCTTAATCAACATCCCTACGCACCTGTTGGTATGGGCGGCGCTAGAGCTGGAAACGCCTAACCAACATTCTTTCTTTCCCTCGTAGATGCCTGAAACCCGTAGACGACACCGGGCAGGTAGACGCTTCAAAGCTAAAAGAGCTAAGGCCGCAGTCAGGACCGCTATTCGCACGGCTTTAAGAGAAACCAAACGTCCACAGTCGCCTCCAGCCGAATCACCAAGATCCCCATCACCGGTAATAGAATTACCTAGGGCGCCTACTCCAGAATATAGAGATCAGCACGGGCAACCTATTGAAGCAGAATTGTACAATCATATACAGGAATATTTAGATCAGTCACAGGACGACGAGGGTTACCAAACCTCAGATACAGATATTATTCCCCCTTGTCCCCGGGCTATACCAATTGCGCAAGCACGGGCTTACCAATAACCCGCTACGCCCCTTACCGTTCATAAATTCACGAATAGCTAACCTGTGTATAATGTTATTTTGTGAAATATAAATCCTTTGATAAACGAATTACCTAATTTCTTGTTAGATCCCTGACATCCCAACACGTAGTGTTTAGCGACCTAATAAGTCCACTCAGGGATCCGAAGGTCACTGACGGGTCAGATATCAAAATCCCTTTTAATTTTCTAAAATCAACCCGGGACGTGACACAACTATTAGTTTCGAACAATCTCGGATTTTCATGGTTCCAAATTATCTCATTTTACCTGTATTTCCTTCTTGGAAAAACGTAAAACAAATTGGAAGTGACAGAGAATGCTCTTCAGGTGATGCACAACACGGCACAACTATTAGTTTCGAACAGTCTCGGATTTTCATGGTTCCAAATTATCTCATTTTACCTGTATTTCCTTTCCGGAGAAACGTGAAACGAAGTGAAAGTAGTAAAGAATGCTAATCAGGTGATGCACAACACGGCACAACCATTAATTTCGAACAATCTCGGATTTTCATGGTTCCAAATTATCTCATTTCACCCGTATTTCCTTTTTGGAAGAACGTGAAACGAAGTAAAAGTGACGAAGAATGCTTTTCAGGTGATGCACAACACGGCACAACCATTAATTTCGAACAATCTCGGATTTTCATGGTTCCAAATTATCTGATTTTACCTGTATTTCCTTCTTGGAAAAACGTTAAACCAATTGGAAGTGACAGAGAATGCTCTTCAGGTGATGCACAACACGGCACAACTATTAGTTTCGAACAGTCTCGGATTTTCATGGTCCCAAATTATCTCATTTTACCTGTATTTCCTTTCCGGAGAAACGTGAAACGAAGTGGAAGTAGTAAAGAATGCTAATCAAGTGATGCACAACACGGCACAACCATTAATTTCGAACAATCTCGGATTTTCATGGTTCCAAATTATCTCATTTCACCCGTATTTCCTTTTTGGAAGAACGTGAAACGAAGTAAAAGTGACGAAGAATGCTTTTCAGGTGATGCACAACACGGCACAACCATTAATTTCGAACAATCTCGGATTTTCATGGTTTCAAATTATCTCATTTTACCTGTATTTCCTTTCCGGAGAAACGTGAAACGAAGTAAAAGTAGTAGAGAATGCTAATCAGGTGATGCACAACACGGCACAACCATTAATTCCGAACAATCTCGGATTTTCATGGTTCCAAATTATCTCATTTCACCTGTATTTCCTTTTTGGAAGAACGTAAAACGATGTGAAAGTGACAGAGAATGCTTTTCGGGTGATGCACAACACGGCAACACCATCAATTTCGAACAATCTCGGATTTTCATGGTTCCAAATTATCTCATTTCACCTGTATTTCCTTTTTGGAAGAACGTAAAACGATGTGAAAGTGACAGAGAATGCTCTTCAGGTGATGCACAACACGGCACAACTATTAGTTTCGAACAATCTCGGATTTTCATGGTTCCAAATTATCTCATTTTACCTGTATTTCATTCTTGGAAAAACGTAAAACAAATTGGAAGTGACAGAGAATGCTCTTCAGGTGATGCACAACACGGCACAACTATTAGTTTCGAACAGTCTCGGATTTTCATGGTTCCAAATTATCTCATTTTACCGGTATTTCCTTTCCGGAGAAACGTGAAACGAAGTGAAAGTAGTAAAGAATGCTAATCAGGTGATGCACAACACGGCACAACCATTAATTTCGAACAATCTCGGATTTTCATGGTTCCAAATTATCTCATTTCACCCGTATTTCCTTTTTGGAAGAACGTGAAACGGAGTAAAAGTGACGAAGAATGCTTCTCAGGTGATGCACAACACGGCACAACCATTAATTTCGAACAATCTCGGATTTTCATGGTTCCAAATTATCTCATTTCACCTGTATTTTCTTATCGGAAGAACGTAACACGATGTGAAAGTGGCAGAGAATGCTCTTCAGGTAATGCACAACACGGCACAACTATTAGTTTCGAACAATCTCGGATTTTCATGGTTTCAAATTATCTCATTTTACCTGTATTTCCTTTCCGGAGAAACGTGAAACAAAGTAAAAGTAGTAGAGAATGCTAATCAGGTGATGCACAACACGGCACAACCATTAATTTCGAACAATCTGGGATTTTCATGGTTCCAAATTATCTCATTTCACCTGTATTTCCTTTTTGGAAGAACGTAAAACGATGTGAAAATGACAGAGAATGCTCTTCAGGTGATGCACAACACGGCACAACTATTAATTTCGAACAATCTCGGATTTTCATGGTTCCAGATTTTCTCATTTTACCTGTATTTCCTCTTCAGAAGAACGTAGGACGAAGTAAAAGTAGTAGAGAATGCTAATCAGGTGATGCACAACACGGCACAACTATTAGTTTCGAACAATCTCGGATTTTCATGGTTCCAAATTATCTTATTTTGCCTGTATTTTCTTTCCGGAAGAACGTAGAACGAAAAAAAAGTAGTAGAGAAACCAATCAGGTGATGCACAACACGGCACAACCATTAATTTCGAACAATCTCGGATTTTCATGGTTCCAAATTTTCTCATTTTACCTGTATTTCCTCTTCAGAAGAACGTAAGACGAAGTGAAAGTAGTAGCGAATGCTAATCAGGTGATGCACAACACGGCACAACCATTAGTTTCGAACAATCTCGGATTTTCATGGTTCCAAATTATCTCATTTTACCTGTATTTCCTTCTTGGAAAAACGTAAAACAAATTGGAAATGACAGAGAATGCTCTTCAGGTGATGCACAACACGGCACAACCATTAATTTCGAACAATCTCGGATTTTCATGGTTTCAAATTATCTCATTTCACCTGTATTTCCTTTTTGGAAGAACGTAAAACGATGTGAAAGTGACAGAGACCGCTTTTCAGGTGATGCACAACACGGCACAACTATTAGTTTCGAACAATCTCGGATCTTCATGGTTCCAAGTTATCTCATTTCACCTGTATTTCCTTCTTTGAAGGACGTAAAACGGAGTGAAAGTGACGGAGAATGCTCTTCAGGTGATGCACAACACGGCCCAACTATTAGTTTCGAACAATCTCGGATTTTCATGGTTCCAAATTATCTTATTTTGCCTGTATTTCCTTTCCGGAAAAACGTAGAACGGAGTAAGAGTAGTAGAGAATGCCAATCAGGTGATGCACAACACGGCACAACCATTAATTTCGAACAATCTCGGATTTTCATGGTTCCAAATTATCTCATTTCACCTGTATTTCCTTTTTGGAAGAACGTAAGACGAAGTAAAAGTAGTAGAGAATGCTAATCAGGTGATGCACAACACGGCACAACCATTAGTTTCGAACAATCTCGGATTTTCATGGTTCCAAATTATCTCATTTTACCTGTATTTCCTTTCCGGAAAAACGTAGAACGAAGTAAAAGTAGAAGAGAATGCCAATCAGGTGATGCACAACACGGCACAACCATTAGTTTCGAACAATCTCGGATTTTCATGGTTCCAAATTATCTCATTTTACCTGTATTTCCTTTCCGGAAAAACGTAGAACGAAGTAAAAGTAGTAGAGAATGCCAATCAGGTGATGCACAACACGGCACAACTATTAGTTTCGAACAATCTCGAATTTTCATGGTTCCAAATTATCTCATTTCACCTGTATTTCCTTTTCGAAAAAACGTAGAACGGAGTAAAAGCAGTAGAGAATGCCAATCAGGTGATGCACAACACGGCACAACTATTAGTTTCGAACAATCTCGAATTTTCATGGTTCCAAATTATCTCATTTCACCTGTATTTCCTTCTTGGAAAAACGTAAAACAAATTGGAAGTGACAGAGAATGCTCTTCAGGTGATGCACAACACGGCACAACTATTAGTTTCGAACAATCTCGGATTTTCATGGTTCCAAATTATCTTATTTTACCTGTATTTCCTTTCCGGAGAAACGTGAAACGAAGTCAAAGTAGTAGAGAATGCTAATCAGGTGATGCACAACACGGCACAACCATTAATTTCGAACAATCTCGGATTTTCATGGTTCCTAATTATCTCATTTCACCTGTATTTCCTCTTCAGAAGAACGTAAGACAAAGTCAAAGTAGTAGAGAATGCTAATCAGGTGATGCACAACACGGCACAACCATTAGTTTCGAACAATCTCGGATTTTCATGGTTCCAAATTATCTCATTTCACATGTATTTCCTTTTTGGAAGAACGTAAAACGATGTGAAAGTGACAGAGAATGCTTTTCAGGTGATGCACAACACGGCAAAACCATTAATTTCGAACAATCTCGGATTTTCATGGTTTCAAATTATCTCATTTTACCTGTGTTTCCTTCCCGGAGAAACGTGAAACGAAGTGAAAGTAGTGGAGAATGCTAATCAGGTGATGCACAACACGGCACAACCATTAATTTCGAACAATCTCGGATTTTCATGGTTCCAAATTATCTCATTTCACCTGTATTTCCTTTTTGGAAGAACGTGAAACGATGTGAAAGTGACAGAGAATGCTTTTCAGGTGATGCACAACACGGCAAAACCATTATTTCGAACAATCTCGGATTTTCATGGTTTCAAATTATCTCATTTTACCTGTATTCCCTTTTTGGAAGAACGTAAAACGATGTGAAAGTGACAGAGAATGCTTTTCAGGTGATGCACAACACGGCAAAACCATTAATTTCGAACAATCTCGGATTTTCATGGTTTCAAATTATCTCATTTTACCTGTATTTCCTTTCCGGAGAAACGTGAAACGAAGTAAAAGTAGTAGAGAATGCTAATCAGGTGATGCACAACACGGCACAACCATTAATTTCGAACAATCTCGGATTTTCATGGTTCTAAATTATCTCATTTCACCCGTATTTCCTTTTTGGAAGAACGTGAAACGAAGTAAAAGTGACGAAGAATGCTTTTCAGGTGATGCACAACACGGCACAACCATTAATTTCGAACAATCTCGAATTTCCATGGTTCCAGATTATCTCATTTCACCTGTATTTCCTTTTTGGAAGGACTGCAAAACGATGTGAAAGTGACAGAGAATGCTCTTCAGGTAATGCACAACACGGCACAACTATTAGTTTCGAACAATCTCGGATTTTCATGGTTTCAAATTATCTCATTTTACCTGTATTTCCTTTCCGGAGAAACGTGAAACGAAGTAAAAGTAGTAGAGAATGCTAATCAGGTGATGCACAACACGGCACAACCATTAATTTCGAACAATCTGGGATTTTCATGGTTCCAAATTATCTCATTTCACCTGTATTTCCTTTTTGGAAGAACGTCAAACGATGTGAAAGTGACAGAGAATGCTCTTCAGGTGATGCACAACACGGCACAACTATTAATTTCGAACAATTTCGGATTTTTATGGTTCCAAATTTCCTCATTTTACCTGTATTTCCTCTTCAGAAGAACGTAGGACGGAGTAAAAGTAGTAGAGAATGCCAATCAGGTGATGCACAACACGGCATAACCATTAGTTTCGAACAATCTCGGATTTTCATGGTTCCAAATTATCTCATTTTACCTGTATTTCCTTCTTGGAAAAACGTAAAACAATTCGGAAGTGACAGAGAATGCTCTTCAGGTGATGCACAACACGGCACAACTATTAGTTTCGAACAATCTCGGATTTTCATGGTTCAAAATTATCTCATTTTACATGTGTTTCCTTTCCGGAGAAACGTGAAACGAAGTAAAAGTAGTAAAGAATGCTAATCAGGTGATGCACAACACGGCACAACCATTAATTTCGAACAATCTCGGATTTTCATGGTTCCAAATTATCTCATTTCACCCGTATTTCCTTTTTGGAAAAACGTGAAACGAAGTGAAAGTGACGAAGAATGCTTTTCAGGTGATGCACAACACGGCACAACCATTAATTTCGAACAATCTCGAATTTTCATGGTTCCAAATTATCTCATTTCACCTGTATTTTCTTTTTGGAAGAACGTAAAACGATGTGAAAGTGACAGAGAATGCTCTTCAGGTAATGCACAACACGGCACAACTATTAGTTTCGAACAATCTCGGATTTTCATGATTCTAAATTATCTGATTTTACCTGTATTTCCTTCTTGGAAAAACGTTAAACCAATTGGAAGTGACAGAGAATGCTCTTCAGGTGATGCACAACACGGCACAACTATTAGTTTCGAACAGTCTCGGATTTTCATGGTCCCAAATTATCTCATTTTACCTGTATTTCCTTTCCGGAGAAACGTGAAACGGAGTGGAAGTAGTAAAGAATGCTAATCAGGTGATGCACAACACGGCACAACCATTAATTTCGAACAATCTCGGATTTTCATGGTTCCAAATTATCTCATTTCACCCGTATTTCCTTTTTGGGAGAACGTGAAACGAAGTAAAAGTGACGAAGAATGCTTTTCAGGTGATGCACAACACGGCACAACCATTAATTTGGAACAATCTCGGATTTTCATGGTTTCAAATTATCTCATTTTACCTGTATTTCCTTTCCGGAGAAACGTGAAACGAAGTAAAAGTAGTAGAGAATGCTAATCAGGTGATGCACAACACGGCACAACCATTAATTCCGAACAATCTCGGATTTTCATGGTTCCAAATTATCTCATTTCACCTGTATTTCCTTTTTGGAAGAACGTAAAACGATGTGAAAGTGACAGAGAATGCTTTCCGGGTGATGCACAACACGGCAACACCATCAATTTCGAACAATCTCGGATTTTCATGGTTCCAAATTATCTCATTTCACCTGTATTTCCTTTTTGGAAGAACGTAAAACGATGTGAAAGTGACAGAGAATGCTCTTCAGGTGATGCACAACACGGCACAACTATTAGTTTCGAACAATCTCGGATTTTCATGGTTCCAAATTATCTCATTTTACCTGTATTTCATTCTTGGAAAAACGTAAAACAAATTGGAAGTGACAGAGAATGCTCTTCAGGTGATGCACAACACGGCACAACTATTAGTTTCGAACAGTCTCGGATTTTCATGGTTCCAAATTATCTCATTTTACCGGTATTTCCTTTCCGGAGAAACGTGAAACGAAGTGAAAGTAGTAAAGAATGCTAATCAGGTGATGCACAACACGGCACAACCATTAATTTCGAACAATCTGGGATTTTCATGGTTCCAAATTATCTCATTTCACCTGTATTTCCTTTTTGGAAGAACGTAAAACGATGTGAAAATGACAGAGAATGCTCTTCAGGTGATGCACAACACGGCACAACTATTAATTTCGAACAATCTCGGATTTTCATGGTTCCAGATTTTCTCATTTTACCTGTATTTCCTCTTCAGAAGAACGTAGGACGAAGTAAAAGTAGTAGAGAATGCTAATCAGGTGATGCACAACACGGCACAACTATTAGTTTCGAACAATCTCGGATTTTCATGGTTCCAAATTATCTTATTTTGCCTGTATTTTCTTTCCGGAAGAACGTAGAACGAAAAAAAAGTAGTAGAGAAACCAATCAGGTGATGCACAACACGGCACAACCATTAATTTCGAACAATCTCGGATTTTCATGGTTCCAAATTTTCTCATTTTACCTGTATTTCCTCTTCAGAAGAACGTAAGACGAAGTGAAAGTAGTAGCGAATGCTAATCAGGTGATGCACAACACGGCACAACCATTAGTTTCGAACAATCTCGGATTTTCATGGTTCCAAATTATCTCATTTTACCTGTATTTCCTTCTTGGAAAAACGTAAAACAAATTGGAAATGACAGAGAATGCTCTTCAGGTGATGCACAACACGGCACAACCATTAATTTCGAACAATCTCGGATTTTCATGGTTTCAAATTATCTCATTTCACCTGTATTTCCTTTTTGGAAGAACGTAAAACGATGTGAAAGTGACAGAGACCGCTTTTCAGGTGATGCACAACACGGCACAACTATTAGTTTCGAACAATCTCGGATCTTCATGGTTCCAAGTTATCTCATTTCACCTGTATTTCCTTCTTTGAAGGACGTAAAACGGAGTGAAAGTGACGGAGAATGCTCTTCAGGTGATGCACAACACGGCCCAACTATTAGTTTCGAACAATCTCGGATTTTCATGGTTCCAAATTATCTTATTTTGCCTGTATTTCCTTTCCGGAAAAACGTAGAACGGAGTAAGAGTAGTAGAGAATGCCAATCAGGTGATGCACAACACGGCACAACCATTAATTTCGAACAATCTCGGATTTTCATGGTTCCAAATTATCTCATTTCACCTGTATTTCCTTTTTGGAAGAACGTAAGACGAAGTAAAAGTAGTAGAGAATGCTAATCAGGTGATGCACAACACGGCACAACCATTAGTTTCGAACAATCTCGGATTTTCATGGTTCCAAATTATCTCATTTTACCTGTATTTCCTTTCCGGAAAAACGTAGAACGAAGTAAAAGTAGAAGAGAATGCCAATCAGGTGATGCACAACACGGCACAACCATTAGTTTCGAACAATCTCGGATTTTCATGGTTCCAAATTATCTCATTTTACCTGTATTTCCTTTCCGGAAAAACGTAGAACGAAGTAAAAGTAGTAGAGAATGCCAATCAGGTGATGCACAACACGGCACAACTATTAGTTTCGAACAATCTCGAATTTTCATGGTTCCAAATTATCTCATTTCACCTGTATTTCCTTTTCGAAAAAACGTAGAACGGAGTAAAAGCAGTAGAGAATGCCAATCAGGTGATGCACAACACGGCACAACTATTAGTTTCGAACAATCTCGAATTTTCATGGTTCCAAATTATCTCATTTCACCTGTATTTCCTTCTTGGAAAAACGTAAAACAAATTGGAAGTGACAGAGAATGCTCTTCAGGTGATGCACAACACGGCACAACTATTAGTTTCGAACAATCTCGGATTTTCATGGTTCCAAATTATCTTATTTTACCTGTATTTCCTTTCCGGAGAAACGTGAAACGAAGTCAAAGTAGTAGAGAATGCTAATCAGGTGATGCACAACACGGCACAACCATTAATTTCGAACAATCTCGGATTTTCATGGTTCCTAATTATCTCATTTCACCTGTATTTCCTCTTCAGAAGAACGTAAGACAAAGTCAAAGTAGTAGAGAATGCTAATCAGGTGATGCACAACACGGCACAACCATTAGTTTCGAACAATCTCGGATTTTCATGGTTCCAAATTATCTCATTTCACATGTATTTCCTTTTTGGAAGAACGTAAAACGATGTGAAAGTGACAGAGAATGCTTTTCAGGTGATGCACAACACGGCAAAACCATTAATTTCGAACAATCTCGGATTTTCATGGTTTCAAATTATCTCATTTTACCTGTGTTTCCTTCCCGGAGAAACGTGAAACGAAGTGAAAGTAGTGGAGAATGCTAATCAGGTGATGCACAACACGGCACAACCATTAATTTCGAACAATCTCGGATTTTCATGGTTCCAAATTATCTCATTTCACCTGTATTTCCTTTTTGGAAGAACGTGAAACGATGTGAAAGTGACAGAGAATGCTTTTCAGGTGATGCACAACACGGCAAAACCATTATTTCGAACAATCTCGGATTTTCATGGTTTCAAATTATCTCATTTTACCTGTATTCCCTTTTTGGAAGAACGTAAAACGATGTGAAAGTGACAGAGAATGCTTTTCAGGTGATGCACAACACGGCAAAACCATTAATTTCGAACAATCTCGGATTTTCATGGTTTCAAATTATCTCATTTTACCTGTATTTCCTTTCCGGAGAAACGTGAAACGAAGTAAAAGTAGTAGAGAATGCTAATCAGGTGATGCACAACACGGCACAACCATTAATTTCGAACAATCTCGGATTTTCATGGTTCTAAATTATCTCATTTCACCCGTATTTCCTTTTTGGAAGAACGTGAAACGAAGTAAAAGTGACGAAGAATGCTTTTCAGGTGATGCACAACACGGCACAACCATTAATTTCGAACAATCTCGAATTTCCATGGTTCCAGATTATCTCATTTCACCTGTATTTCCTTTTTGGAAGGACTGCAAAACGATGTGAAAGTGACAGAGAATGCTCTTCAGGTAATGCACAACACGGCACAACTATTAGTTTCGAACAATCTCGGATTTTCATGGTTTCAAATTATCTCATTTTACCTGTATTTCCTTTCCGGAGAAACGTGAAACGAAGTAAAAGTAGTAGAGAATGCTAATCAGGTGATGCACAACACGGCACAACCATTAATTTCGAACAATCTGGGATTTTCATGGTTCCAAATTATCTCATTTCACCTGTATTTCCTTTTTGGAAGAACGTCAAACGATGTGAAAGTGACAGAGAATGCTCTTCAGGTGATGCACAACACGGCACAACTATTAATTTCGAACAATTTCGGATTTTTATGGTTCCAAATTTCCTCATTTTACCTGTATTTCCTCTTCAGAAGAACGTAGGACGGAGTAAAAGTAGTAGAGAATGCCAATCAGGTGATGCACAACACGGCATAACCATTAGTTTCGAACAATCTCGGATTTTCATGGTTCCAAATTATCTCATTTTACCTGTATTTCCTTCTTGGAAAAACGTAAAACAATTCGGAAGTGACAGAGAATGCTCTTCAGGTGATGCACAACACGGCACAACTATTAGTTTCGAACAATCTCGGATTTTCATGGTTCAAAATTATCTCATTTTACATGTGTTTCCTTTCCGGAGAAACGTGAAACGAAGTAAAAGTAGTAAAGAATGCTAATCAGGTGATGCACAACACGGCACAACCATTAATTTCGAACAATCTCGGATTTTCATGGTTCCAAATTATCTCATTTCACCCGTATTTCCTTTTTGGAAAAACGTGAAACGAAGTGAAAGTGACGAAGAATGCTTTTCAGGTGATGCACAACACGGCACAACCATTAATTTCGAACAATCTCGAATTTTCATGGTTCCAAATTATCTCATTTCACCTGTATTTTCTTTTTGGAAGAACGTAAAACGATGTGAAAGTGACAGAGAATGCTCTTCAGGTAATGCACAACACGGCACAACTATTAGTTTCGAACAATCTCGGATTTTCATGATTCTAAATTATCTGATTTTACCTGTATTTCCTTCTTGGAAAAACGTTAAACCAATTGGAAGTGACAGAGAATGCTCTTCAGGTGATGCACAACACGGCACAACTATTAGTTTCGAACAGTCTCGGATTTTCATGGTCCCAAATTATCTCATTTTACCTGTATTTCCTTTCCGGAGAAACGTGAAACGGAGTGGAAGTAGTAAAGAATGCTAATCAGGTGATGCACAACACGGCACAACCATTAATTTCGAACAATCTCGGATTTTCATGGTTCCAAATTATCTCATTTCACCCGTATTTCCTTTTTGGGAGAACGTGAAACGAAGTAAAAGTGACGAAGAATGCTTTTCAGGTGATGCACAACACGGCACAACCATTAATTTGGAACAATCTCGGATTTTCATGGTTTCAAATTATCTCATTTTACCTGTATTTCCTTTCCGGAGAAACGTGAAACGAAGTAAAAGTAGTAGAGAATGCTAATCAGGTGATGCACAACACGGCACAACCATTAATTCCGAACAATCTCGGATTTTCATGGTTCCAAATTATCTCATTTCACCTGTATTTCCTTTTTGGAAGAACGTAAAACGATGTGAAAGTGACAGAGAATGCTTTCCGGGTGATGCACAACACGGCAACACCATCAATTTCGAACAATCTCGGATTTTCATGGTTCCAAATTATCTCATTTCACCTGTATTTCCTTTTTGGAAGAACGTAAAACGATGTGAAAGTGACAGAGAATGCTCTTCAGGTGATGCACAACACGGCACAACTATTAGTTTCGAACAATCTCGGATTTTCATGGTTCCAAATTATCTCATTTTACCTGTATTTCATTCTTGGAAAAACGTAAAACAAATTGGAAGTGACAGAGAATGCTCTTCAGGTGATGCACAACACGGCACAACTATTAGTTTCGAACAGTCTCGGATTTTCATGGTTCCAAATTATCTCATTTTACCGGTATTTCCTTTCCGGAGAAACGTGAAACGAAGTGAAAGTAGTAAAGAATGCTAATCAGGTGATGCACAACACGGCACAACCATTAATTTCGAACAATCTCGGATTTTCATGGTTCCAAATTATCTCATTTCACCCGTATTTCCTTTTTGGAAGAACGTGAAACGGAGTAAAAGTGACGAAGAATGCTTTTCAGGTGATGCACAACACGGCACAACCATTAATTTCGAACAATCTCGGATTTTCATGGTTCCAAATTATCTCATTTCACCTGTATTTTCTTTTCGGAAGAACGTAAAACGATGTGAAAGTAACAGAGAATGCTCTTCAGGTAATGCACAACACGGCACAACTATTAGTTTCGAACAATCTCGGATTTTCATGGTTTCAAATTATCTCATTTTACCTGTATTTCCTTTCCGGAGAAACGTGAAACAAAGTAAAAGTAGTAGAGAATGCTAATCAGGTGATGCACAACACGGCACAACCATTAATTTCGAACAATCTGGGATTTTCATGGTTCCAAATTATCTCATTTCACCTGTATTTCCTTTTTGGAAGAACGTAAAACGATGTGAAAATGACAGAGAATGCTCTTCAGGTGATGCACAACACGGCACAACTATTGATTTCGAACAATCTCGGATTTTCATGGTTCCAGATTTTCTCATTTTACCTGTATTTCCTCTTCAGAAGAACGTAGGACGAAGTCAAAGTAGTAGAGAATGCTAATCAGGTGATGCACAACACGGCACAACTATTAGTTTCGAACAATCTCGGATTTTCATGGTTCCAAATTATCTTATTTTGCCTGTATTTTCTTTCCGGAAGAACGTAGAACGAAAAAAAAGTAGTAGAGAAACCAATCAGGTGATGCACAACACGGCACAACCATTAATTTCGAACAATCTCGGATTTTCATGGTTCCAAATTTTCTCATTTTACCTGTATTTCCTTCTTGGAAAAACGTAAAACAATTCGGAAGTGACAGAGAATGCTCTTCAGGTGATGCACAACACGGCACAACTATTAGTTTCGAACAATCTCGGATTTTCATGGTTCAAAATTATCTCATTTTACATGTGTTTCCTTTCCGGAGAAACGTGAAACGAAGTAAAAGTAGTAAAGAATGCTAATCAGGTGATGCACAACACGGCACAACCATTAATTTCGAACAATCTCGGATTTTCATGGTTCCAAATTATCTCATTTCACCCGTATTTCCTTTTTGGAAAAACGTGAAACGAAGTGAAAGTGACGAAGAATGCTTTTCAGGTGATGCACAACACGGCACAACCATTAATTTCGAACAATCTCGAATTTTCATGGTTCCAAATTATCTCATTTCACCTGTATTTTCTTTTTGGAAGAACGTAAAACGATGTGAAAGTGACAGAGAATGCTCTTCAGGTAATGCACAACACGGCACAACTATTAGTTTCGAACAATCTCGGATTTTCATGATTCTAAATTATCTGATTTTACCTGTATTTCCTTCTTGGAAAAACGTTAAACCAATTGGAAGTGACAGAGAATGCTCTTCAGGTGATGCACAACACGGCACAACTATTAGTTTCGAACAGTCTCGGATTTTCATGGTCCCAAATTATCTCATTTTACCTGTATTTCCTTTCCGGAGAAACGTGAAACGGAGTGGAAGTAGTAAAGAATGCTAATCAGGTGATGCACAACACGGCACAACCATTAATTTCGAACAATCTCGGATTTTCATGGTTCCAAATTATCTCATTTCACCCGTATTTCCTTTTTGGGAGAACGTGAAACGAAGTAAAAGTGACGAAGAATGCTTTTCAGGTGATGCACAACACGGCACAACCATTAATTTGGAACAATCTCGGATTTTCATGGTTTCAAATTATCTCATTTTACCTGTATTTCCTTTCCGGAGAAACGTGAAACGAAGTAAAAGTAGTAGAGAATGCTAATCAGGTGATGCACAACACGGCACAACCATTAATTCCGAACAATCTCGGATTTTCATGGTTCCAAATTATCTCATTTCACCTGTATTTCCTTTTTGGAAGAACGTAAAACGATGTGAAAGTGACAGAGAATGCTTTCCGGGTGATGCACAACACGGCAACACCATCAATTTCGAACAATCTCGGATTTTCATGGTTCCAAATTATCTCATTTCACCTGTATTTCCTTTTTGGAAGAACGTAAAACGATGTGAAAGTGACAGAGAATGCTCTTCAGGTGATGCACAACACGGCACAACTATTAGTTTCGAACAATCTCGGATTTTCATGGTTCCAAATTATCTCATTTTACCTGTATTTCATTCTTGGAAAAACGTAAAACAAATTGGAAGTGACAGAGAATGCTCTTCAGGTGATGCACAACACGGCACAACTATTAGTTTCGAACAGTCTCGGATTTTCATGGTTCCAAATTATCTCATTTTACCGGTATTTCCTTTCCGGAGAAACGTGAAACGAAGTGAAAGTAGTAAAGAATGCTAATCAGGTGATGCACAACACGGCACAACCATTAATTTCGAACAATCTCGGATTTTCATGGTTCCAAATTATCTCATTTCACCCGTATTTCCTTTTTGGAAGAACGTGAAACGGAGTAAAAGTGACGAAGAATGCTTTTCAGGTGATGCACAACACGGCACAACCATTAATTTCGAACAATCTCGGATTTTCATGGTTCCAAATTATCTCATTTCACCTGTATTTTCTTTTCGGAAGAACGTAAAACGATGTGAAAGTAACAGAGAATGCTCTTCAGGTAATGCACAACACGGCACAACTATTAGTTTCGAACAATCTCGGATTTTCATGGTTTCAAATTATCTCATTTTACCTGTATTTCCTTTCCGGAGAAACGTGAAACAAAGTAAAAGTAGTAGAGAATGCTAATCAGGTGATGCACAACACGGCACAACCATTAATTTCGAACAATCTGGGATTTTCATGGTTCCAAATTATCTCATTTCACCTGTATTTCCTTTTTGGAAGAACGTAAAACGATGTGAAAATGACAGAGAATGCTCTTCAGGTGATGCACAACACGGCACAACTATTGATTTCGAACAATCTCGGATTTTCATGGTTCCAGATTTTCTCATTTTACCTGTATTTCCTCTTCAGAAGAACGTAGGACGAAGTCAAAGTAGTAGAGAATGCTAATCAGGTGATGCACAACACGGCACAACTATTAGTTTCGAACAATCTCGGATTTTCATGGTTCCAAATTATCTTATTTTGCCTGTATTTTCTTTCCGGAAGAACGTAGAACGAAAAAAAAGTAGTAGAGAAACCAATCAGGTGATGCACAACACGGCACAACCATTAATTTCGAACAATCTCGGATTTTCATGGTTCCAAATTTTCTCATTTTACCTGTATTTCCTTCTTGGAAAAACGTTAAACCAATTGGAAGTGACAGAGAATGCTCTTCAGGTGATGCACAACACGGCACAACTATTAGTTTCGAACAGTCTCGGATTTTCATGGTCCCAAATTATCTCATTTTACCTGTATTTCCTTTCCGGAGAAACGTGAAACGGAGTGGAAGTAGTAAAGAATGCTAATCAGGTGATGCACAACACGGCACAACCATTAATTTCGAACAATCTCGGATTTTCATGGTTCCAAATTATCTCATTTCACCCGTATTTCCTTTTTGGGAGAACGTGAAACGAAGTAAAAGTGACGAAGAATGCTTTTCAGGTGATGCACAACACGGCACAACCATTAATTTGGAACAATCTCGGATTTTCATGGTTTCAAATTATCTCATTTTACCTGTATTTCCTTTCCGGAGAAACGTGAAACGAAGTAAAAGTAGTAGAGAATGCTAATCAGGTGATGCACAACACGGCACAACCATTAATTCCGAACAATCTCGGATTTTCATGGTTCCAAATTATCTCATTTCACCTGTATTTCCTTTTTGGGAGAACGTAAAACGATGTGAAAGTGACAGAGAATGCTTTCCGGGTGATGCACAACACGGCAACACCATCAATTTCGAACAATCTCGGATTTTCATGGTTCCAAATTATCTCATTTCACCTGTATTTCCTTTTTGGAAGAACGTAAAACGATGTGAAAGTGACAGAGAATGCTCTTCAGGTGATGCACAACACGGCACAACTATTAGTTTCGAACAATCTCGGATTTTCATGGTTCCAAATTATCTCATTTTACCTGTATTTCATTCTTGGAAAAACGTAAAACAAATTGGAAGTGACAGAGAATGCTCTTCAGGTGATGCACAACACGGCACAACTATTAGTTTCGAACAGTCTCGGATTTTCATGGTTCCAAATTATCTCATTTTACCGGTATTTCCTTTCCGGAGAAACGTGAAACGAAGTGAAAGTAGTAAAGAATGCTAATCAGGTGATGCACAACACGGCACAACCATTAATTTCGAACAATCTCGGATTTTCATGGTTCCAAATTATCTCATTTCACCCGTATTTCCTTTTTGGAAGAACGTGAAACGGAGTAAAAGTGACGAAGAATGCTTTTCAGGTGATGCACAACACGGCACAACCATTAATTTCGAACAATCTCGGATTTTCATGGTTCCAAATTATCTCATTTCACCTGTATTTTCTTTTCGGAAGAACGTAAAACGATGTGAAAGTGACAGAGAATGCTCTTCAGGTAATGCACAACACGGCACAACTATTAGTTTCGAACAATCTCGGATTTTCATGGTTCCAAATTATCTCATTTCACCTGTATTTCCTTTTTGGAAGAACGTAAAACGAAGAGAAAGTGACAGAGAATGCTTTTCAGGTGATGCACAACACGGCAAAACCATTAATTTCGAACAATCTCGGATTTTCATAGTTCCAAATTTTCTCATTTTACCTGTATTTCCTTCTTGGAAAAACGTAAAACAAATTGGAAGTGACAGAGAATGCTCTTCAGGTGATGCACAACACGGCACAACTATTAGTTTCGAACAATCTCGGATTTTCATGGTTCCAAATTATCTTATTTTACCTGTATTTCCTTTCCGGAGAAACGTGAAACGAAGTCAAAGTAGTAGAGAATGCTAATCAGGTGATGCACAACACGGCACAACCATTAATTTCGAACAATCTCGGATTTTCATGGTTCCTAATTATCTCATTTCACCTGTATTTCCTCTTCAGAAGAACGTAAGACAAAGTCAAAGTAGTAGAGAATGCTAATCAGGTGATGCACAACACGGCACAACCATTAGTTTCGAACAATCTCGGATTTTCATGGTTCCAAATTATCTCATTTCACTTGTATTTCCTTTTTGGAAGAACGTAAAACGATGTGAAAGTGACAGAGAATGCTTTTCAGGTGATGCACAACACGGCAAAACCATTAATTTCGAACAATCTCGGATTTTCATGGTTTCAAATTATCTCATTTTACCTGTGTTTCCTTCCCGGAGAAACGTGAAACGAAGTGAAAGTAGTGGAGAATGCTAATCAGGTGATGCACAACACGGCACAACCATTAATTTCGAACAATCTCGGATTTTCATGGTTTCAAATTATCTCATTTTACCTGTATTCCCTTTTTGGAAGAACGTAAAACGATGTGAAAGTGACAGAGAATGCTTTTCAGGTGATGCACAACACGGCAAAACCATTAATTTCGAACAATCTCGGATTTTCATGGTTTCAAATTATCTCATTTTACCTGTATTTCCTTTCCGGAGAAACGTGAAACGAAGTAAAAGTAGTAGAGAATGCTAATCAGGTGATGCACAACACGGCACAACCATTAATTTCGAACAATCTCGGATTTTCATGGTTCCAAATTATCTCATTTCACCCGTATTTCCTTTTTGAAAGAACGTGAAACGAAGTAAAAGTGACGAAGAATGCTTTTCAGGTGATGCACAACACGGCACAACCATTAATTTCGAACAATCTCGGATTTTCATGGTTTCAAATTATCTCATTTCACCTGTATTTCCTTTTTGGAAGAACGTAAAACGATGTGAAAGTGACAGAGACCGCTTTTCAGGTGATGCACAACACGGCACAACTATTAGTTTCGAACAATCTCGGATCTTCATGGTTCCAAGTTATCTCATTTCACCTGTATTTCCTTCTTTGAAGAACGTAAAACGGAGTGAAAGTGACGGAGAATGCTCTTCAGGTGATGCACAACACGGCCCAACTATTAGTTTCGAACAATCTCGGATTTTCATGGTTCCAAATTATCTTATTTTGCCTGTATTTCCTTTCCGGAAAAACGTAGAACGGAGTAAGAGTAGTAGAGAATGCCAATCAGGTGATGCACAACACGGCACAACCATTAATTTCGAACAATCTCGGATTTTCATGGTTCCAAATTATCTCATTTTACCTGTATTTTCTTTCCGGAAGAACGTAGAACGAAAAAAAAGTAGTAGAGAAACCAATCAGGTGATGCACAACACGGCACAACCATTAATTTCGAACAATCTCGGATTTTCATGGTTCCAAATTTTCTCATTTTACCTGTATTTCCTCTTCAGAAGAACGTAAGACGAAGTAAAAGTAGTAGCGAATGCTAATCAGGTGATGCACAACACGGCACAACCATTAGTTTCGAACAATCTCGGATTTTCATGGTTCCAAATTATCTCATTTTACCTGTATTTCCTTCTTGGAAAAACGTAAAACAAATTGGAAATGACAGAGAATGCTCTTCAGGTGATGCACAACACGGCACAACCATTAATTTCGAACAATCTCGGATTTTCATGGTTTCAAATTATCTCATTTCACCTGTATTTCCTTTTTGGAAGAACGTAAAACGATGTGAAAGTGACAGAGACCGCTTTTCAGCCGATGCACAACACGGCACAACTATTAGTTTCGAACAATCTCGGATCTTCATGGTTCCAAGTTATCTCATTTCACCTGTATTTCCTTCTTTGAAGAACGTAAAACGGAGTGAAAGTGACGGAGAATGCTCTTCAGGTGATGCACAACACGGCCCAACTATTAGTTTCGAACAATCTCGGATTTTCATGGTTCCAAATTATCTTATTTTGCCTGTATTTCCTTTCCGGAAAAACGTAGAACGGAGTAAGAGTAGTAGAGAATGCCAATCAGGTGATGCACAACACGGCACAACCATTAATTTCGAACAATCTCGGATTTTCATGGTTCCAAATTATCTCATTTTACCTGTATTTTCTTTCCGGAGAAACGTGAAACGAAGTAAAAGTAGTAGAGAATGCTAATCAGGTGATGCACAACACGGCACAACCATTAATTTCGAACAATCTCAGATTTTCATGGTTCCAAATTATCTCATTTCACCTGTATTTCCTTTTTGGAAGAACGTAAAACGATGTGAAGGTGACAGAGAATGCTTTTCAGGTGATGCACAACACGGCACAACTGTTAGTTTCGAACAATCTCGGATTTTCATGGTTCCAAATTATCTCATTTTACCTGTGTTTCCTTTCCGGAGAAACGTGAAACGAAGTGAAAGTAGTAGAGAATGCCAATCAGGTGATGCGCAACACGGCACAACCATTAATTTCGAACAATCTCGGATGTTCATGGTTCCAAATTATCTCATTTCACCTGTATTTCCTTTTTGGAAGAACGTAAAACGAAGTGAAAGTGACGGAGAATGCTCTTCAGGTGATGCACAACACGGCACAACCATTAATTTCGAACAATCTCGGATTTTCATGGTTCCAAATTTTCTCATTTTACCTGTATTTCCTCTTCAGAAGAACGTAAGACGAAGTAAAAGTAGTAGAGAATGCTAATCAGGTGATGCACAACACGGCACAACCATTAGTTTCGAACAATCTCGGATTTTCATGGTTCCAAATTATCTCATTTTACCTGTATTTCCTTTCCGGAAAAACGTAGAACGAAGTAAAAGTAGAAGAGAATGCCAATCAGGTGATGCACAACACGGCACAACTATTAGTTTCGAACAATCTCGAATTTTCATGGTTCCAAATTATCTCATTTCACCTGTATTTCCTTTTCGGAAAAACGTAGAACGGAGTAAAAGCAGTAGAGAATGCCAATCAGGTCATGCACAACACGGCACAACCATTAATTTCGAACAATCTCGGATTTTCATGGTTCCAAATTATCTCATTTCACCTGTATTTCCTTTTTGGAAGAACGTAAAACGAAGTGAAAGTGACAGAGAATGCTTTTCAGGTGATGCACAACACGGAAAAACCATTAATTTCGAACAATCTCGGATTTTCATAGTTCCAAATTTTCTCATTTTACCTGTATTTCCTTCTTGGAAAAACGTAAAACGAATTGGAAGTGACAGAGAATGCTCTTCAGGTGATGCACAACACGGCACAACTATTAGTTTCGAACAATCTCGGATTTTCATGGTTCCAAATTATCTTATTTTACCTGTATTTCCTTTCCGGAGAAACGTGAAACGAAGTCAAAGTAGTAGAGAATGCTAATCAGGTGATGCACAACACGGCACAACCATTAATTTCGAACAATCTCGGATTTTCATGGTTCCTAATTATCTCATTTCACCTGTATTTCCTCTTCAGAAGAACGTAAGACAAAGTCAAAGTAGTAGAGAATGCTAATCAGGTGATGCACAACACGGCACAACCATTAGTTTCGAACAATCTCGGATTTTCATGGTTCCAAATTATCTCATTTCACTTGTATTTCCTTTTTGGAAGAACGTAAAACGATGTGAAAGTGACAGAGAATGCTTTTCAGGTGATGCACAACACGGCAAAACCATTAATTTCGAACAATCTCGGATTTTCATGGTTTCAAATTATCTCAATTTACCTGTGTTTCCTTCCCGGAGAAACGTGAAACGAAGTGAAAGTAGTGGAGAATGCTAATCAGGTGATGCACAACACGGCACAACCATTAATTTCGAACAATCTCGGATTTTCATGATTCCAAATTATCTGATTTTACCTGTATTTCCTCTTCAGAAGAACGTAAGACAAAGTCAAAGTAGTAGAGAATGCTAATCAGGTGATGCACAACACGGCACAACCATTAGTTTCGAACAATCTCGGATTTTCATGGTTCCAAATTATCTCATTTCACTTGTATTTCCTTTTTGGAAGAACGTAAAACGATGTGAAAGTGACAGAGAATGCTTTTCAGGTGATGCACAACACGGCAAAACCATTAATTTCGAACAATCTCGGATTTTCATGGTTTCAAATTATCTCATTTTACCTGTGTTTCCTTCCCGGAGAAACGTGAAACGAAGTGAAAGTAGTGGAGAATGCTAATCAGGTGATGCACAACACGGCACAACCATTAATTTCGAACAATCTCGGATTTTCATGGTTCCAAATTATCTCATTTCACCTGTATTTCCTTTTTGGAAGAACGTAAAACGATGTGAAAGTGACAGAGAATGCTTTTCAGGTGATGCACAACACGGCAAAACCATTATTTCGAACAATCTCGGATTTCCATGGTTTCAAATTATCTCATTTTACCTGTATTCCCTTTTTGGAAGAACGTAAAACGATGTGAAAGTGACAGAGAATGCTTTTCAGGTGATGCACAACACGGCAAAACCATTAATTTCGAACAATCTCGGATTTTCATGGTTTCAAATTATCTCATTTTACCTGTATTTCCTTTCCGGAGAAACGTGAAACGAAGTAAAAGTAGTAGAGAATGCTAATCAGGTGATGCACAACACGGCACAACCATTAATTTCGAACAATCTCGGATTTTCATGGTTCCAAATTATCTCATTTCACCCGTATTTCCTTTTTGGAAGAACGTGAAACGAAGTAAAAGTGACGAAGAATGCTTTTCAGGTGATGCACAACACGGCACAACCATTAATTTCGAACAATCTCGAATTTCCATGGTTCCAGATTATCTCATTTCACCTGTATTTCCTTTTTGGAAGGACTGTAAAACGATGTGAAAGTGACAGAGTATGCTCTTCAGGTAATGCACAACACGGCACAACTATTAGTTTCGAAAATCTCGGATTTTCATGGTTTCAAATTATCTCATTTTACCTGTATTTCCTTTCCGGAGAAACGTGAAACGAAGTAAAAGTAGTAGAGAATGCTAATCAGGTGATGCACAACACGGCACAACCATTAGTTTCGAACAATCTCGGATTTTCATGGTTCCAAATTATCTCATTTTACCTGTATTTCCTTCTTGGGAAAACGTAAAACAAATTGGAAGTGACAGAGAATGCTCTTCAGGTGATGCACAACACGGCACAACTATTAGTTTCGAACAATCTCGGATTTTCATGGTTCCAAATTATTTCATTTTACATGTGTTTCCTTTCCGGAGAAACGTGAAACGAAGTAAAAGTAGTAAAGAATGCTAATCAGGTGATGCACAACACGGCACAACCATTAATTTCGAACAATCTCGGATTTTCATGGTTCCAAATTATCTCATTTCACCCGTATTTCCTTTTTGGAAGAACGTGAAACGAAGTAAAAGTGACGAAGAATGCTTTTCAGGTGATGCACAACACGGCACAACCATTAATTTCGAACAATCTCGGATTTTCATGGTTCCAAATTATCTCATTTCACCTGTATTTCCTTTTTGGAAGAACGTAAAATGATGTAAAAGTGACAGAGAATGCTCTTCAGGTAATGCACAACACGGCACAACTATTAGTTTCGAACAATCTCGGATTTTCATGGTTCCAAATTCTCTCATTTTACCTGTATTTCCTCTTCAGAAGAACGTAGGAAGGAGTAAAAGTAGTAGAGAATGCTAATCAGGTGATGCACAACACGGCACAACTATTAGTTTCGAACAATCTCGGATTTTCATGGTTCCAAATTATCTTATTTTGCCTGTATTTCCTTTCCGGAAGAACGTAGAACGAAGTAAAAGTAGTAGAAAATGCTAATCAGGTGATGCACAACACGGCACAACCATTAGTTTCGAACAATCTCGGATTTTCATGGTTTCAAATTATCTCATTTCACCTGTATTTCCTTTTTGGAAGAACGTGAAACGATGTGAAAGTGACAGAGAATGCTTTTCAGGTGATGCACAACACGGCAAAACCATTAATTTCGAACAATCTCGGATTTTCATGGTTTCAAATTATCTCATTTTACCTGTATTTCCTTTCCGGAGAAACGTGAAACGAAGTCAAAGTAGTAGAGAATGCTTTTCAGGTGATGCACAACACGGCACAACCATTAATTTCGAACAATCTCGGATTTTCATGGTTCCAAATTATCTCATTTCACCCGTATTTCCTTTTTGGAAGAACGTAAAACGATGTGAAAGTGACAGAGAATGCTCTTCAGGTGATGCACAACACGGCACAACTATTAGTTTCGAACAATCTCGGATTTTCATGGTTCCAAATTATCTCATTTTACCTGTATTTCCTTCTTGGGAAAACGTAAAACAAATTGGAAGTGACAGAGAATGCTCTTCAGGTGATGCACAACACGGCACAACTATTAGTTTCGAACAATCTCGGATTTTCATGGTTCCAAATTTTCTCATTTTACCTGTATTTCCTCTTCAGAAGAACGTAAGACGAAGTAAAAGTAGTAGAGAATGCTTATCAGGTGATGCACAACACGGCACAACCATTAGTTTCGAACAATCTCGGATTTTCATGGTTCCAAATTATCTTATTTTACATGTGTTTCCTTTCCGGAGAAACGTGAAACGAAGTAAAAGTAGTAAAGAATGCTAATCAGGTGATGCACAACACGGCACAACCATTAATTTCGAACAATCTCGGATTTTCATGGTTCCAAATTATCTCATTTCACCCGTATTTCCTTTTTGGAAGAACGTGAAACGAAGTGAAAGTGACGAAGAATGCTTTTCAGGTGATGCACAACACGGCACAACCATTAATTTCGAACAATCTCGGATTTTCATGGTTCCAAATTATCTCATTTCACCTGTATTTCCTTTTTGGAAGACCGTAAAACGATGTGAAAGTGACAGAGAATGCTCTTCAGGTAATGCACAACACGGCACAACTATTAGTTTCGAACAATCTCGGATTTTCATGGTTCCAAATTCTCTCATTTTACCTGTATTTCCTCTTCAGAAGAACGTAGGACGGAGTAAAAGTAGTAGAGAATGCTAATCAGGTGATGCACAACACGGCACAACTATTAGTTTCGAACAATCTCGGATTTTCATGGTTCCAAATTATCTCATTTCACCTGTATTTCCTTCTTGGGAAAACGTAAAACAAATTGGAAGTGAAAGAGAATGCTCTTCAGGTGATGCACAACACGGCACAACTATTAGTTTCGAACAATCTCGGATTTTCATGGTTTCAAATTATCTCATTTCACCTGTATTTCCTTTTTGGAAGAACGTAAAACGATGTGAAAGTGACAGAGAATGCTTTTCAGGTGATGCACAACACGGCAAAACCATTAATTTCGAACAATCTCGGATTTTCATGGTTTCAAATTATCTCATTTTACCTGTATTTCCTTTCCGGAAAAACGTGAAACGAAGTCAAAGTAGTAGAGAATGCTTTTCAGGTGATGCACAACACGGCACAACCATTAATTTCGAACAATCTCGGATTTTCATGGTTCCAAATTATCTCATTTCACCCGTATTTCCTTTTTGGAAGAACGTAAAACGATGTGAAAGTGACAGAGAATGCTCTTCAGGTGATGCACAACACGGCACAACTATTAGTTTCGAACAATCTCGGATTTTCATGGTTCCAAATTATCTCATTTTACCTGTATTTCCTTCTTGGGAAAACGTAAAACAAATTGGAAGTGACAGAGAATGCTCTTCAGGTGATGCACAACACGGCACAACTATTAGTTTCGAACAATCTCGGATTTTCATGGTTCCAAATTTTCTCATTTTACCTGTATTTCCTCTTCAGAAGAACGTAAGACGAAGTAAAAGTAGTAGAGAATGCTTATCAGGTGATGCACAACACGGCACAACCATTAGTTTCGAACAATCTCGGATTTTCATGGTTCCAAATTATCTTATTTTACATGTGTTTCCTTTCCGGAGAAACGTGAAACGAAGTAAAAGTAGTAAAGAATGCTAATCAGGTGATGCACAACACGGCACAACCATTAATTTCGAACAATCTCGGATTTTCATGGTTCCAAATTATCTCATTTCACCCGTATTTTCTTTTTGGAAGAACGTGAAACGAAGTGAAAGTGACGAAGAATGCTTTTCAGGTGATGCACAACACGGCACAACCATTAATTTCGAACAATCTCGGATTTTCATGGTTCCAAATTATCTCATTTCACCTGTATTTCCTTTTTGGAAAAACGTAAAACGATGTGAAAGTGACAGAGAATGCTCTTCAGGTAATGCACAACACGGCACAACTATTAGTTTCGAACAATCTCGGATTTTCATGGTTCCAAATTCTCTCATTTCACCTGTATTTCCTCTTCAGAAGAACGTAGGACGGAGTAAAAGTAGTAGAGAATGCTAATCAGGTGATGCACAACACGGCACAACTATTAGTTTCGAACAATCTCGGATTTTCATGGTTCCAAATTATCTCATTTTACCTGTATTTCCTTCTTGGGAAAACGTAAAACAAATTGGAAGTGACAGAGAATGCTCTTCAGGTGATGCACAACACGGCACAACTATTAGTTTCGAACAATCTCGGATTTTCATGGTTCCAAATTATCTCATTTCACATGTGTTTCCTTTCCGAAAAAACGTGAAACGAAGTAAAAGTAGTAAAGAATGCTAATCAGGTGATGCACAACACGGCACAACCATTAATTTCGAACAATCTCGGATTTTCATGGTTCCAAATTATCTCATTTCACCCGTATTTCCTTTTTGGAAGAACGTGAAACGAAGTGAAAGTGACGAAGAATGCTTTTCAGGTGATGCACAACACGGCACAACCATTAATTTCGAACAATCTCGAATTTTCATGGTTCCAAATTATCTCATTTCACCTGTATTTCCTTTTTGGAAGAACGTAAAACGATGTGAAAGTGACAGAGAATGCTCTTTAGGTAATGCACAACACGGCACAACTATTAGTTCCGAACAATCTCGGATTTTCATGATTCCAAATTATCTCATTTTACCTGTGTTTCCTTTCCGGAGAAACGTGAAACGGAGTGAAAGTAGTAGAGATTGCTAATCAGGTGATGCACAACACGGCACAACCATTGATTTCGAACAATCTCGGATTTCCATGGTTCCAAATTATCTCATTTCACCTGTATTTCCTTTTTGGGAGAACGTAAAACGATGTGAAAGTGACAGAGAATGCTTTTCAGGTGATGCACAACACGGCAAAACCATTAATTTCGAACAATCTCGGATTTTCATGGTTTCAAATTATCTCATTTTACCTGTGTTTCCTTTCCGGAGAAACGTGAAACGAAGTGAAAGTAGTAGAGAATGCTAATCAGGTGATGCACAACACGGCACAACCATTAGTTTCGAACAATCTCGGATTTTCATGGTTCCAAATTATATCATTTTACCTGTATTTCCTTCTTGGGAAAACGTAAAACAAATTGAAAGTGACAGAGAATGCTCTCCAGGTGATGCACAACACGGCACAACTATTAGTTTCGAACAATCTCGGATTTTCATGGTTCCAAATTATTTCATTTTACATGTGTTTCCTTTCTGGAGAAACGTGAAACGAAGTAAAAGTAGTAAAGAATGCTAATCAGGTGATGCGCAACACGGCACAACCATTAATTTCGAACAATCTCGGATTTTCATGGTTCCAAATTATCTCATTTCACCCGTATTTCCTTTTTGGAAGAACGTGAAACGAAGTGAAAGTGACGAAGAATGCTTTTCAGGTGATGCACAACACGGCACAACTATTAATTTCGAACAATCTCGGATTTTCATGGTTCCAAATTATCTCATTTCACCTGTATTTCCTTTTTGGAAGAACGTAAAACGATGTGAAAGTGACAGAGAATGCTCTTCAGGTAATGCACAACACGGCACAACCATTAGTTTCGAACAATCTCGGATTTTCATGGTTCCAAATTATCTCATTTTACCTGTATTTCCTTCTTGGGAAAACGTTAAACAAATTGGAAGTGACAGAGAATGCTCTTCAGGTGATGCACAACACGGCACAACTATTAGTTTCGAACAATCTCGGATTTTCATAGTTCCAAATTATCTCATTTCACCTGTATTTCCTCTTTGGAAGAACGTGAAACGATGTGAAAGTGACAGAGAATGCTTTTCAGGTGATGCACAACACGGCAAAACCATTAATTTCGAACAATCTCGGATTTTCATGGTTTCAAATTATCTCATTTCACCTGTATTTCCTTTTTGGAAAAACGTAAAACGATGTGGAAGTGACAGAGAATGCTTTTCAGGTGATGCACAACGAGGCAAAACCATTAATTTCGAACAATCTCGGATTTTCATGGTTTCAAATTATCTCATTTCACCTGTATTTCCTTTCCGGAGAAACGTGAAACGAAGTCAAAGTAGTAGAGAATGCTTTTCAGGTGATGCACAACACGGCACAACCATTAATTTCGAACAATCTCGGATTTTCATGGTTCCAAATTATCTCATTTCACCCGTATTTCCTTTTTGGAAGAACGTAAAACGATGTGAAAGTGACAGAGAATGCTCTTCAGGTGATGCACAACACGGCACAACTATTAGTTTCGAACAATCTCGGATTTTCATGGTTCCAAATTTTCTCATTTTACCTGTATTTCCTCTTCAGAAGAACGTAGGACGGAGTGAAAGTAGTAGAGAATGCCAATCAGGTGATGCACAACTCGGCACAACCATTAGTTTCGAACAATCTCGGATTTTCATGGTTCCAAATTATCTCATTTTACCTGTATTTCCTTCTTGGGAAAACGTAACACAAATTGGAAGTGACAGAGAATGCTCTTCAGGTGATGCACAACACGGCACAACTATTAGTTTCGAACAATCTCGGATTTTCATGGTTCCAAATTTTCTCATTTTACCTGTATTTCCTCTTCAGAAGAACGTAAGACGAAGTAAAAGTAGTAGAGAATGCTTATCAGGTGATGCACAACACGGCACAACCATTAGTTTCGAACAATCTCGGATTTTCATGGTTCCAAATTATCTCATTGCACCTGTATTTCCTTTTTTGAAAAACGTAAAACGAAGTGAAAGTGACGGAGAATGCTCTTCAGGTGATGCACAACACGGCACAACTATTAGTTTCGAACAATCTCGGATTTTCATGGTTATAAATTATCTTATTTTGCCTGTATTTCCTTTCCGGAAAAACGTAAAACGATGTGAAAGTGACAGAGAATGCTCTTCAGGTGATGCACAACACGGCACAACTATTAGTTTCGAACAATCTCGGATCTTCATGGTTCCAAATTATCTCATTTCACCTGTATTTTCTTTTTTGGAGAACGTAGAACGAAGTTAAAGTGACGGAGAATGCTCTTCAGGAGATGCACAACACGGCACAACTATTAGTTTCGAACAATCTCGGATTTTCATGATTCCAAATTATCTTATTTTGCCTGTATTTCTTCTCCGGAAAAACGTAGAACGAAGTAGAAGTAGTAGGAAATGCCAATCAGGTGATGCACAACACGGCACAACCATTTATTTCGAACAATCTCGGATTTTTATGGTTCCAAATTATCTTATTTTGCCTATATTTCCTTTTCGGAAAAACGTAGAACAAAGTGAAAGTAGTAGAGAATGCCAATCAGGTGATGCACAACACGGCACAACTATTAGTTTCGAACAATCTCGGATCTTCATGGTTCCAAATTATCTCATTTCACCTGTATTTCCTTTTTTGAAGAACGTCAAACGAAGTGAAAGTGACGGAGACTGCTCTTCAGGTGATGCACAACACGGCACAACTATTAGTTTCGAACAATTTCGGATTTTCATGGTTCCAAATTATCTTATTTTGCCTGTATTTCCTTTCCGGAAAAACGTAGAACGAAGTAAAAGTAGTAGAGAATGCTAATCAGGTGATGCACAACACGGCACAACCATTAGTTTCGAACAATCTCGGATTTTCATGGTTCCAAATTATCTCATTTTACCTGTATTTCCTTCTTGGAAGAACGTAAAACAAATTGGAAATGACAGAGAATGCTCTTCAGGTGATGCACAACACGGCACAACTATTAGTTTCGAACAATCTCGGATTTTCATGGTTCCAAATTATCTTATTTTGCCTGTATTTCCTTTCCGGAAAAACGTAGAACGAAGTAAAAGTAGTAGAGAATGCTAATCAGGTGATGCACAACACGGCACAACCATTAGTTTCGAACAATCTCGGATTTTCATGGTTCCAAATTATTTCATTTTACCTGTATTTCCTTCTTGGAAAAACGTAAAACAAATTGGAAATGACAGAGAATGCTCTTCAGGTGATGCACAACACGGCACAACTATTAGTTTAGAACAATCTCGGATTTTCATGGTTCCAAATTATCTTATTTTGCCTGTATTTCCTTTCCGGAAAAACGTAGAACGAAGTAAAAGTAGTAGAGAATGCCAATCAGGTGATGCACAACACGGCACAACTATTAGTTTCGAACAATTTCGGATCTTCATGGTTCCAAATTATCTCATTTCACCTGTATTTCCTTTTTTGAAGAACGTAAAACGGAGTGAAAGTGACGGAGAATGCTCTTCAGGTGATGCACAACACGGCACAACTATTAGTTTCGAACAATCTCGGATTTTCATGGTTCCAAATCATCTTATTTTGCCTATATTTCCTTTTCGGAAAAACGTAGAACAAAGTGAAAGTAGTAGAGAATGCCAATCAGGTGATGCACAACACGGCACAACTATTAGTTTCGAACAATCTCGGATCTTCATGGTTCCAAATTATCTCATTTCACCTGTATTTCCTTTTTTGAAGAACGTAAAACGGAGTGAAAGTGACGGAGAATGCTCTTCAGGTGATGCACAACACGGCACAACTATTAGTTTCGAACAATCTCGGATTTTCATGGTTCCAAATTATCTTATTTTGCCTGTATTTCTTCTCAGAAAAACGTAGAACGAAGTAAAAGTAGTAGAAAATGCCAATCAGGTGATGCACAACACGGCACGACCATTTATTTCGAACAATCTCGGATTTTCATGGTTCCAAATTATCTTATTTTGCCTATATTTCCTTTTCGGAAAAACGTAGAACAAAGTGAAAGTAGTAGAGAATGCCAATCACTCGATGCACAACACGGCACAACTATTAAATTCGAACAATCTCGGATCTTCATGGTTCCAAATTATCTCATTTCACCTGTATTTCCTTTTTTGAAGAACGTAAAACGGAGTGAAAGTGACGGAGAATGCTCTTCAGGTGATGCACAACACGGCACAACTATTAGTTTCGAACAATCTCGGATTTTCATGGTTCCAAATTATCTTATTTTGCTTGTATTTCCTTTCCGGAAAAACGTAGAACGAAGTAAAAGTAGTAGAGAATGCCAATCAGGTGATGCACAACACGGCACAACCATTTATTTCGAACAATCTCGGATTTTCATGGTTCCAAATTATCTTATTTTGCCTATATTTCCTTTTCGGAAAAACGTAGAACAAAGTGAAAGTAGTAGAGAATGCCAATCAGGTGATGCACAACACGGCACAACTATTAGTTTCGAACAATCTCAGATCTTCATGGTTCCAAATTATCTCATTTCACCTGTATTTCCTTTTTTGAAGAACGTAAAACGGAGTGAAAGTGACGGAGAATGCTCTTCAGGTGATGCACAACACGGCACAACTATTAGTTTCGAACAATTTCGGATTTTCATGGTTCCAAATTATCTTATTTTGCCTGTATTTCCTTTCCGGAAAAACGTAGAACGAAGTAAAAGTAGTAGAGAATGCTAATCAGGTGATGCACAACACGGCACAACCATTAGTTTCGAACAATCTCGGATTTTCATGGTTCCAAATTATCTCATTTTACCTGTATTTCCTTCTTGGAAAAACGTAAAACAAATTGGAAATGACAGAGAATGCTCTTCAGGTGATGCACAACACGGCACAACTATTAGTTTCGAACAATCTCGGATTCTCATGGTTCCAAATTATCTTATTTTGCCTGTATTTCCTTTCCGGAAAAACGTAGAACGAAGTAAAAGTAGTAGAGAATGCTAATCAGGTGATGCACAACACGGCACAACCATTAGTTTCGAACAATCTCGGATTTTCATGGTTCCAAATTATTTCATTTTACCTGTATTTCCTTCTTGGAAAAACGTAAAACAAATTGGAAATGACAGAGAATGCTCTTCAGGTGATGCACAACACGGCACAACTATTAGTTTAGAACAATCTCGGATTTTCATGGTTCCAAATTATCTTATTTTGCCTATATTTCCTTTTCAGAAAAACGTAGAACAAAGTGAAAGTAGTAGAGAATGCCAATCAGGTGATGCACAACACGGCACAACTATTAGTTTCGAACAATCTCGGATCTTCATGGTTCCAAATTATCTCATTTCACCTGTATTTCCTTTTTTGAAGAACGTAAAACGGAGTGAAAGTGACGGAGAATGCTCTTCAGGTGATGCACAACACGGCACAACTATTAGTTTCGAACAATCTCGGATTTTCATGGTTCCAAATTATCTTATTTTGCCTGTATTTCTTCTCAGAAAAACGTAGAACGAAGTAAAAGTAGTAGAAAATGCCAATCAGGTGATGCACAACACGGCACGACCATTTATTTCGAACAATCTCGGATTTTCATGGTTCCAAATTATCTTATTTTGCCTATATTTCCTTTTCGGAAAAACGTAGAACAAAGTGAAAGTAGTAGAGAATGCCAATCAGGTGATGCACAACACCGCACAACTATTAGTTTCGAACAATCTCGGATCTTCATGGTTCCAAATTATCTCATTTCACCTGTATTTCCTTTTTTGAAGAACGTAAAACGGAGTGAAAGTGACGGAGAATGCTCTCCAGGTGATGCACAACACGGCACAACTATTAGTTTCGAACAATCTCGGATTTTCATGGTTCCAAATTATCTTATTTTGCCTGTATTTCCTTTCCGGAAAAACGTAGAACGAAGTAAAAGTAGTAGAGAATGCCAATCAGGTGATGCACAACACGGCACAACCATTTATTTCGAACAATCTCGGATTTTCATGGTTCCAAATTATCTTATTTTGCCTATATTTCCTTTTCGGAAAAACGTAGAACGAAGTAAAAGTAGTAGAGAATGTGTCACGTCCCGGGTTGATTTTAGAAAATTAAAAAGGATTTTGATATCTGACCCGTCAGTGACCTTCGGATCCCTGAGTGGACTTATTAGGTCGCTAAACACTACGTGTTGGGATGTCAGGGATCTGACAAGAAATTAGGTAATTCGTTTATCAAAGGATTTATATTTCACAAAATAACATTATACACAGGTTAGCTATGCGTGAATTTATGAACAGTAAGGGGCGTAGCGGGTTATTGGTAAGCCCGTGCTTGCGCAATTGGTATAGCCCGGGGACAAGTGGGAATAATATCTGTATCTGAGGTTTGGTAACCCTCGTCGTCCTGTGACTGATCTAAATATTCCTGTATATGATTGTACAATTCTGCTTCAATAGGTTGCCCGTGCTGATCTCTATATTCTGGAGTAGGCGCCCTAGGTAATTCTATTACCGGTGATGGGGATCTCGGTTTATTTCGAACAATCTCGGATTTTCATGGTTCCAAATTATCTTATTTTGCCTATATTTCCTTTTCGGAAAAACGTAGAACAAAGTGAAAGTAGTAGAGAATGCCAATCAGGTGATGCACAACACGGCACAACTATTAGTTTCGAACAATCTCGGATCTTCATGGTTCCAAATTATCTCATTTCACCTGTATTTCCTTTTTTGGAGAACGTAAAACGGAGTGAAAGTGACGGAGAATGCTCTTCAGGTGATGCACAACACGGCACAACTATTAGTTTCGAACAATCTCGGATTTTCATGGTTCCAAATTATCTTATTTTGCCTGTATTTCTTCTCAGAAAAACGTAGAACGAAGTAAAAGTAGTAGAAAATGCCAATCAGGTGATGCACAACACGGCACAACCATTTATTTCGAACAATCTCGGATTTTCATGGTTCCAAATTATCTTATTTTGCCTATATTTCCTTTTCGGAAAACCGTAGAACAAAGTGAAAGTCGTAGAGAATGCCAATCACGTGATGCACAACACGGCACAACCATTAATTTCGAACAATCTCGGATTTTCATAGTTCCAAATTTTCTCATTTTACCTGTATTTCCTCTTCAGAGGAACGTAAGACGAAGTAAAAGTAGTAGAGAATGCTGATCAGGTGATGCACAACACAGCACAACCATTAGTTTCGAACAATCTCGGATTTTCATGGTTCCAAATTATCTCATTTCACCTGTATTTCCTTTTTTGAAGAACGTCAAACGGAGTGAAAAAGACGGAGACTGCTCTTCAGGTGATGCACAACACGGCACAACTATTAGTTTCGAACAATTTCGGATTTTCATGGTTCCAAATTATCCTATTTTGCCTGTATTTCCTTTCCGGAAAAACGTAGAACGAAGTAAAAGTAGTAGAGAATGCTAATCAGGTGATGCACAACACGGCACAACCATTAGTTTCGAACAATCTCGGATTTTCATGGTTCCAAATTATCTCATTTTACCTGTATTTCCTTCTTGGAAAAACGTAAAACAAATTGGAAATGACAGAGAATGCTCTTCAGGTGATGCACAACACGGCACAACTATTAGTTTCGAACAATCTCGGATTTTCATGGTTCCAAATTATCTTATTTTGCCTGTATTTCCTTTCCGGAAAAACGTAGAACGAAGTAAAAGTAGTAGAGAATGCTAATCAGGTGATGCACAACACGGCACAACCATTAGTTTCGAACAATCTCGGATTTTCATGGTTCCAAATTATTTCATTTTACCTGTATTTCCTTCTTGGAAAAACGTAAAACAAATTGGAAATGACAGAGAATGCTCTTCAGGTGATGCACAACACGGCACAACTATTAGTTTAGAACAATCTCGGATTTTCATGGTTCCAAATTATCTTATTTTGCCTATATTTCCTTTTCGGAAAAACGTAGAACAAAGTGAAAGTAGTAGAGAATGCCAATCAGGTGATGCACAACACGGCACAACTATTAGTTTCGAACAATCTCGGATCTTCATGGTTCCAAATTATCTCATTTCACCTGTATTTCCTTTTTTGAAGAACGTAAAACGGAGTGAAAGTGACGGAGAATGCTCTTCAGGTGATGCACAACACGGCACAACTATTAGTTTCGAACAATCTCGGATTTTCATTGTTCCAAATTATCTTATTTTGCCTGTATTTCCTTTCCGGAAAAACGTAGAACAAAGTAAAAGTAGTAGAGAATGCCAATCAGGTGATGCACAACACGGCACAAACATTTATTTCGAACAATCTCGGATTTTCATGGTTCCAAATCATCTTATTTTGCCTATATTTCCTTTTCGGAAAAACGTAGAACAAAGTGAAAGTAGTAGAGAATGCCAATCAGGTGATGCACAACACGGCACAACTATTAGTTTCGAACAATCTCGGATCTCCATGGTTTCAAATTATCTCATTTCACCTGTATTTCCTTTTTTGAAGAACGTAAAACGGAGTGAAAGTGACGGAGAATGCTCTTCAGGTGATGCACAACACGGCACGACTATTAGTTTCGAACAATCTCGGATTTTCATGGTTCCAAATTATCTTATTTTGCCTGTATTTCCTTTCCGGAAAAACGTAGAACGAAGTAAAAGTAGTAGAGAATGCTAATCAGGTGATGCACAACACGGCACAACCATTAGTTTCGAACAATCTCGGATTTTCGTGGTTCCAAATTATCTCATTTTACCTGTATTTCCTTCTTGGAAAAACGTAAAACAAATTGGAAATGACAGAGAATGCTCTCCAGGTGATGCACAACACGGCACAACTATTAGTTTCGAACAATCTCGGATTTTCATGGTTCCAAATTATCTTATTTTGCCTATATTTCCTTTTCGGAAAAACGTAGAACGAAGTAAAAGTAGTAGAGAATGTGTCACGTCCCGGGTTGATTTTAGAAAATTAAAAAGGATTTTGATATCTGACCCGTCAGTGACCTTCGGATCCCTGAGTGGACTTATTAGGTCGCTAAACACTACGTGTTGGGATGTCAGGGATCTGACAAGAAATTAGGTAATTCGTTTATCAAAGGATTTATATTTCACAAAATAACATTATACACAGGTTAGCTATGCGTGAATTTATGAACAGTAAGGGGCGTAGCGGGTTATTGGTAAGCCCGTGCTTGCGCAATTGGTATAGCCCGGGGACAAGTGGGAATAATATCTGTATCTGAGGTTTGGTAACCCTCGTCGTCCTGTGACTGATCTAAATATTCCTGTATATGATTGTACAATTCTGCTTCAATAGGTTGCCCGTGCTGATCTCTATATTCTGGAGTAGGCGCCCTAGGTAATTCTATTACCGGTGATGGGGATCTCGGTTTATTTCGAACAATCTCGGATTTTCATGGTTCCAAATTATCTTATTTTGCCTATATTTCCTTTTCGGAAAAACGTAGAACAAAGTGAAAGTAGTAGAGAATGCCAATCAGGTGATGCACAACACGGCACAACTATTAGTTTCGAACAATCTCGGATCTTCATGGTTCCAAATTATCTCATTTCACCTGTATTTCCTTTTTTGAAGAACGTAAAACGGAGTGAAAGTGACGGAGAATGCTCTTCAGGTGATGCACAACACGGCACAACTATTAGTTTCGAACAATCTCGGATTTTCATGGTTCCAAATTATCTTATTTTGCCTGTATTTCTTCTCAGAAAAACGTAGAACGAAGTAAAAGTAGTAGAAAATGCCAATCAGGTGATGCACAACACGGCACAACCATTTATTCCGAACAATCTCGGATTTTCATGGTTCCAAATTATCTTATTTTGCCTATATTTCCTTTTCGGAAAACCGTAGAACAAAGTGAAAGTCGTAGAGAATGCCAATCACGTGATGCACAACACGGCACAACCATTAATTTCGAACAATCTCGGATTTTCATAGTTCCAAATTTTCTCATTTTACCTGTATTTCCTCTTCAGAGGAACGTAAGACGAAGTAAAAGTAGTAGAGAATGCTGATCAGGTGATGCACAACACAGCACAACCATTAGTTTCGAACAATCTCGGATTTTCATGGTTCCAAATTATCTCATTTCACCTGTATTTCCTTTTTTGAAGAACGTCAAACGGAGTGAAAAAGACGGAGACTGCTCTTCAGGTGATGCACAACACGGCACAACTATTAGTTTCGAACAATTTCGGATTTTCATGGTTCCAAATTATCCTATTTTGCCTGTATTTCCTTTCCGGAAAAACGTAGAACGAAGTAAAAGTAGTAGAGAATGCTAATCAGGTGATGCACAACACGGCACAACCATTAGTTTCGAACAATCTCGGATTTTCATGGTTCCAAATTATCTCATTTTACCTGTATTTCCTTCTTGGAAAAACGTAAAACAAATTGGAAATGACAGAGAATGCTCTTCAGGTGATGCACAACACGGCACAACTATTAGTTTCGAACAATCTCGGATTTTCATGGTTCCAAATTATCTTATTTTGCCTGTATTTCCTTTCCGGAAAAACGTAGAACGAAGTAAAAGTAGTAGAGAATGCTAATCAGGTGATGCACAACACGGCACAACCATTAGTTTCGAACAATCTCGGATTTTCATGGTTCCAAATTATTTCATTTTACCTGTATTTCCTTCTTGGAAAAACGTAAAACAAATTGGAAATGACAGAGAATGCTCTTCAGGTGATGCACAACACGGCACAACTATTAGTTTAGAACAATCTCGGATTTTCATGGTTCCAAATTATCTTATTTTGCCTATATTTCCTTTTCGGAAAAACGTAGAACAAAGTGAAAGTAGTAGAGAATGCCAATCAGGTGATGCACAACACGGCACAACTATTAGTTTCGAACAATCTCGGATCTTCATGGTTCCAAATTATCTCATTTCACCTGTATTTCCTTTTTTGAAGAACGTAAAACGGAGTGAAAGTGACGGAGAATGCTCTTCAGGTGATGCACAACACGGCACAACTATTAGTTTCGAACAATCTCGGATTGTCATTGTTCCAAATTATCTTATTTTGCCTGTATTTCCTTTCCGGAAAAACGTAGAACGAAGTAAAAGTAGTAGAGAATGCCAATCAGGTGATGCACAACACGGCACAACCATTTATTTCGAACAATCTCGGATTTTCATGGTTCCAAATCATCTTATTTTGCCTATATTTCCTTTTCGGAAAAACGTAGAACAAAGTGAAAGTAGTAGAGAATGCCAATCAGGTGATGCACAACACGGCACAACTATTAGTTTCGAACAATCTCGGATCTCCATGGTTCCAAATTATCTCATTTCACCTGTATTTCCTTTTTTGAAGAACGTAAAACGGAGTGAAAGTGACGGAGAATGCTCTTCAGGTGATGCACAACACGGCACAACTATTAGTTTCGAACAATCTCGGATTTTCATGGTTCCAAATTATCTTATTTTGCCTGTATTTCCTTTCCGGAAAAACGTAGAACGAAGTAAAAGTAGTAGAGAATGCCAATCAGGTGATGCACAACACGGCACAACCATTTATTTCGAACAATCTCGGATTTTCATGGTTCCAAATTATCTTATTTTGCCTATATTTCCTTTTCGGAAAAACGTTGAACAAAGTGAAAGTAGTAGAGAATGCCAATCAGGTGATGCACAACACGGCACAACTATTGGTTTCGAACAATCTCGGATCTTCATGGTTCCAAATTATCTCATTTCACCTGTATTTCCTTTTTTGAAGAACGTAAAACGGAGTGAAAGTGACGAAGAATGCTCTTCAGGTGATGCACAACACGGCACAACTATTAGTTTCGAACAATCTCGAATTTTCATGGTTCCAAATTATCTTATTTTGCCTGTATTTCTTCTCAGAAAAACGTAGAACGAAGTAAAAGTAGTAGAAAATGCCAATCAGGTGATGCACAACACGGCACAACCATTTATTTCGAACAATCTCGGATTTTCATGGTTCCAAATTATCTTATTTTGCCTATATTTCCTTTTCGGAAAAACGGAGAACAAAGTGAAAGTCGTAGAGAATGCCAATCACGTGATGCACAACACGGCACAACCATTAATTTCGAACAATCTCGGATTTTCATAGTTCCAAATTTTCTCATTTTACCTGTATTTCCTCTTCAGAAGAACGTAAGACGAAGTAAAAGTAGTAGAGAATGCTGATCAGGTGATGCACAACACAGCACAACCATTAGTTTCGAACAATCTCGGATTTTCATGGTTCCAAATTATCTCATTTCACCTGTATTTCCTTTTTTGAAGAACGTCAAACGAAGTGAAAGTGACGGAGACTGCTCTTCAGGTGATGCACAACACGGCACAACTATTAGTTTCGAACAATTTCGGATTTTCATGGTTCCAAATTATCTTATTTTGCCTGTATTTCCTTTCCGGAAAAACGTAGAACGAAGTCAAAGTAGTAGAGAATGCTAATCAGGTGATGCACAACACGGCACAACCATTAGTTTCGAACAATCTCGGATTTTCATGGTTCCAAATTATCTTATTTTGCCTGTATTTCCTTTCCGGAAAAACGTAGAACGAAGTAAAAGTAGTAGAGAATGCCAATCAGGTGATGCACAACACGGCACAACCATTTATTTCGAACAATCTCGGATTTTCATGGTTCCAAATTATCTTATTTTGCCTATATTTCCTTTTCGGAAAAACGTTGAACAAAGTGAAAGTAGTAGAGAATGCCAATCAGGTGATGCACAACACGGCACAACTATTGGTTTCGAACAATCTCGGATCTTCATGGTTCCAAATTATCTCATTTCACCTGTATTTCCTTTTTTGAAGAACGTAAAACGGAGTGAAAGTGACGAAGAATGCTCTTCAGGTGATGCACAACACGGCACAACTATTAGTTTCGAACAATCTCGAATTTTCATGGTTCCAAATTATCTTATTTTGCCTGTATTTCTTCTCAGAAAAACGTAGAACGAAGTAAAAGTAGTAGAAAATGCCAATCAGGTGATGCACAACACGGCACAACCATTTATTTCGAACAATCTCGGATTTTCATGGTTCCAAATTATCTTATTTTGCCTATATTTCCTTTTCGGAAAAACGTAGAACAAAGTGAAAGTCGTAGAGAATGCCAATCACGTGATGCACAACACGGCACAACCATTAATTTCGAACAATCTCGGATTTTCATAGTTCCAAATTTTCTCATTTTACCTGTATTTCCTCTTCAGAAGAACGTAAGACGAAGTAAAAGTAGTAGAGAATGCTGATCAGGTGATGCACAACACAGCACAACCATTAGTTTCGAACAATCTCGGATTTTCATGGTTCCAAATTATCTCATTTCACCTGTATTTCCTTTTTTGAAGAACGTCAAACGAAGTGAAAGTGACGGAGACTGCTCTTCAGGTGATGCACAACACGGCACAACTATTAGTTTCGAACAATTTCGGATTTTCATGGTTCCAAATTATCTTATTTTGCCTGTATTTCCTTTCCGGAAAAACGTAGAACGAAGTAAAAGTAGTAGAGAATGCTAATCAGGTGATGCACAACACGGCACAACCATTAGTTTCGAACAATCTCGGATTTTCATGGTTCCAAATTATCTCATTTTACCTGTATTTCCTTCTTGGAAAAACGTAAAACAAATTGGAAATGACAGAGAATGCTCTCCAGGTGATGCACAACACGGCACAACTATTAGTTTCGAACAATCTCGGATTTTCATGGTTCCAAATTATCTTATTTTGCCTATATTTCCTTTTCGGAAAAACGTAGAACGAAGTAAAAGTAGTAGAGAATGTGTCACGTCCCGGGTTGATTTTAGAAAATTAAAAAGGATTTTGATATCTGACCCGTCAGTGACCTTCGGATCCCTGAGTGGACTTATTAGGTCGCTAAACACTACGTGTTGGGATGTCAGGGATCTGACAAGAAATTAGGTAATTCGTTTATCAAAGGATTTATATTTCACAAAATAACATTATACACAGGTTAGCTATGCGTGAATTTATGAACAGTAAGGGGCGTAGCGGGTTATTGGTAAGCCCGTGCTTGCGCAATTGGTATAGCCCGGGGACAAGTGGGAATAATATCTGTATCTGAGGTTTGGTAACCCTCGTCGTCCTGTGACTGATCTAAATATTCCTGTATATGATTGTACAATTCTGCTTCAATAGGTTGCCCGTGCTGATCTCTATATTCTGGAGTAGGCGCCCTAGGTAATTCTATTACCGGTGATGGGGATCTCGGTTTATTTCGAACAATCTCGGATTTTCATGGTTCCAAATTATCTTATTTTGCCTATATTTCCTTTTCGGAAAAACGTAGAACAAAGTGAAAGTAGTAGAGAATGCCAATCAGGTGATGCACAACACGGCACAACTATTAGTTTCGAACAATCTCGGATCTTCATGGTTCCAAATTATCTCATTTCACCTGTATTTCCTTTTTTGGAGAACGTAAAACGGAGTGAAAGTGACGGAGAATGCTCTTCAGGTGATGCACAACACGGCACAACTATTAGTTTCGAACAATCTCGGATTTTCATGGTTCCAAATTATCTTATTTTGCCTGTATTTCTTCTCAGAAAAACGTAGAACGAAGTAAAAGTAGTAGAAAATGCCAATCAGGTGATGCACAACACGGCACAACCATTTATTTCGAACAATCTCGGATTTTCATGGTTCCAAATTATCTTATTTTGCCTATATTTCCTTTTCGGAAAACCGTAGAACAAAGTGAAAGTCGTAGAGAATGCCAATCACGTGATGCACAACACGGCACAACCATTAATTTCGAACAATCTCGGATTTTCATAGTTCCAAATTTTCTCATTTTACCTGTATTTCCTCTTCAGAGGAACGTAAGACGAAGTAAAAGTAGTAGAGAATGCTGATCAGGTGATGCACAACACAGCACAACCATTAGTTTCGAACAATCTCGGATTTTCATGGTTCCAAATTATCTCATTTCACCTGTATTTCCTTTTTTGAAGAACGTCAAACGGAGTGAAAAAGACGGAGACTGCTCTTCAGGTGATGCACAACACGGCACAACTATTAGTTTCGAACAATTTCGGATTTTCATGGTTCCAAATTATCCTATTTTGCCTGTATTTCCTTTCCGGAAAAACGTAGAACGAAGTAAAAGTAGTAGAGAATGCTAATCAGGTGATGCACAACACGGCACAACCATTAGTTTCGAACAATCTCGGATTTTCATGGTTCCAAATTATCTCATTTTACCTGTATTTCCTTCTTGGAAAAACGTAAAACAAATTGGAAATGACAGAGAATGCTCTTCAGGTGATGCACAACACGGCACAACTATTAGTTTCGAACAATCTCGGATTTTCATGGTTCCAAATTATCTTATTTTGCCTGTATTTCCTTTCCGGAAAAACGTAGAACGAAGTAAAAGTAGTAGAGAATGCTAATCAGGTGATGCACAACACGGCACAACCATTAGTTTCGAACAATCTCGGATTTTCATGGTTCCTAATTATTTCATTTTACCTGTATTTCCTTCTTGGAAAAACGTAAAACAAATTGGAAATGACAGAGAATGCTCTTCAGGTGATGCACAACACGGCACAACTATTAGTTTAGAACAATCTCGGATTTTCATGGTTCCAAATTATCTTATTTTGCCTATATTTCCTTTTCGGAAAAACGTAGAACAAAGTGAAAGTAGTAGAGAATGCCAATCAGGTGATGCACAACACGGCACAACTATTAGTTTCGAACAATCTCGGATCTTCATGGTTCCAAATTATCTCATTTCACCTGTATTTCCTTTTTTGAAGAACGTAAAACGGAGTGAAAGTGACGGAGAATGCTCTTCAGGTGATGCACAACACGGCACAACTATTAGTTTCGAACAATCTCGGATTGTCATTGTTCCAAATTATCTTATTTTGCCTGTATTTCCTTTCCGGAAAAACGTAGAACGAAGTAAAAGTAGTAGAGAATGCCAATCAGGTGATGCACAACACGGCACAACCATTTATTTCGAACAATCTCGGATTTTCATTGTTCCAAATTATCTTATTTTGCCTGTATTTCCTTTCCGGAAAAACGTAGAACGAAGTAAAAGTAGTAGAGAATGCCAATCAGGTGATGCACAACACGGCACAAACATTTATTTCGAACAATCTCGGATTTTCATGGTTCCAAATTATCTCATTTCACCTGTATTTTCTTTTTGGAAGAACGTAAAACGTTGTGAAAGTGACAGAGAATGCTCTTCAGGTGATGCACAACACAGCACAACTATTAATTTCGAACAATCTCGGATTCTCATGGTTCCGAATTTTTTCATTTTACCTGTATTTCCTCTTCAGAAGGACGTAAGACGAAGTAAAAGTAGTAGAGAATGCTAATCAGGTGATGCACAACACGGCACAACCATTAGTTTCGAACAATCTCGGATTTTCATGGTTCCAAATTATCTCATTTTACCTGTATTTCCTTCTTGGAGAAACGTCAAACAAATTGGAAGTGACAGAGAATGCTCTTCAGGTGATGCACAACACCGCACAACTATTAGTTTCGAACAATCTCGGATTTTCATGGTTCTAAATTATCTCATTTTACCTGTATTTCCTTCCCGGAGAAACGTGAAACAAAGTCAAAAAAGTAGAGAATGCTAATCAGGTGATGCACAACACGGCACAACTAGTAGTTTCGAACAATCTCGGATTTTCATGGTTCCAAATTTTCTCATTTTACCTGTATTTCCTCTTCAGAAGAACGTAAGACGAAGTAAAAGTAGTAGAGAATGCTAATCAGGTGATGCACAACACGGCACAACCATTAGTTTCGAACAATCTCGGATCTTCATGGTTCCAAATTATCTCATTTCACCTGTATTTCCTTTTCGGAAGAACGTGAAACAGAGTGAAAGTGACGGAGGATGCTCTTCAGGTGATGCACAACATGGCACAACCATTAATTTCGAACAATCTCGGATTTTCATGGTTCCAAATTATCTCATTTCACCTGTATTTCCTTTTTTGAAGAACGTAAAACGGAGTGAAAGTGACGGAGAATGCTCTTCAGGTGATGCACAACACGGCACAACTATTAGTTTCGAACAATCTCGGATTTTCATGGTTCCAAATTATCTTATTTTGCCTGTATTTCCTTTCCGGAAAAACGTAGAACGAAGTAAAAGTAGTAGAGAATGCCAATCAGGTGATGCACAACACGGCACAACCATTTATTTCGAACAATCTCGGATTTTCATGGTTCCAAATTATCTTATTTTGCCTATATTTCCTTTTCGGAAAAACGTTGAACAAAGTGAAAGTAGTAGAGAATGCCAATCAGGTGATGCACAACACGGCACAACTATTAGTTTCGAACAATCTCGGATCTTCATGGTTCCAAATTATCTCATTTCACCTGTATTTCCTTTTTTGAAGAACGTAAAACGGAGTGAAAGTGACGAAGAATGCTCTTCAGGTGATGCACAACACGGCACAACTATTAGTTTCGAACAATCTCGGATTTTCATGGTTCCAAATTATCTTATTTTGCCTGTATTTCTTCTCAGAAAAACGTAGAACGAAGTAAAAGTAGTAGAAAATGCCAATCAGGTGATGCACAACACGGCACAACCATTTATTTCGAACAATCTCGGATTTTCATGGTTCCAAATTATCTTATTTTGCCTATATTTCCTTTTCGGAAAAACGTAGAACAAAGTGAAAGTCGTAGAGAATGCCAATCACGTGATGCACAACACGGCACAACCATTAATTTCGAACAATCTCGGATTTTCATAGTTCCAAATTTTCTCATTTTACCTGTATTTCCTCTTCAGAAGAACGTAAGACGAAGTAAAAGTAGTAGAGAATGCTGATCAGGTGATGCACAACACAGCACAACCATTAGTTTCGAACAATCTCGGATTTTCATGGTTCCAAATTATCTCATTTCACCTGTATTTCCTTTTTTGAAGAACGTCAAACGAAGTGAAAGTGACGGAGACTGCTCTTCAGGTGATGCAGAACACGGCACAACTATTAGTTTCGAACAATTTCGGATTTTCATGGTTCCAAATTATCTTATTTTGCCTGTATTTCCTTTCCGGAAAAACGTAGAACGAAGTAAAAGTAGTAGAGAATGCTAATCAGGTGATGCACAACACGGCACAACCATTAGTTTCGAACAATCTCGGATTTTCATGGTTCCAAATTATCTCATTTTACCTGTATTTCCTTCTTGGAAAAACGTAAAACAAATTGGAAATGACAGAGAATGCTCTCCAGGTGATGCACAACACGGCACAACTATTAGTTTCGAACAATCTCGGATTTTCATGGTTCCAAATTATCTTATTTTGCCTATATTTCCTTTCCGGAAAAACGTAGAACAAAGTGAAAGTAGTAGAGAATGCCAATCAGGTGATGCACAACACGGCACAACTATTAGTTTCGAACAATCTCGGATCTTCATGGTTCCAAATTATCTTATTTTGCCTGTATTTCCTTTTTTGAAGAACGAGAAACGAAGTGAAAGTGACGGAGAATGCTCTTCAGGTGATGCACAACACGGCACAACTATTAGTTTCGAACAATCTCGGATCTTCATGTTTCCAAATTATCTCATTTCACCTGTATTTCCTTTTTGGAAGAACGTAAGACGAAGTGAAAGTGACGGAGAATGCTCTTCAGGTGATGCACAACACGGCACAACTATTAGTTTCGTAAAATCTCGGATTTTCATGGTTCCAAATTATCTCATTTCACCTGTATTTCCTTTTTGGAAGAACGTAAAACGAAGTGAAAGTGACAGAGAATGCTCTTCAGGTGATGCACAACACGGCACAACTATTAGTTTCGAACAATCTCGGATTTTCATGGTTCCAAATTATCTCATTTCACCTGTATTTCCTTTTTGGAAGAACGTAAAACGGAGTGAAAGTGACAGAGAATGCCAATCAGGTGATGCACAACACGGCACAACTATTCGTCTTGAACAATCTCGGATTTGCATGGTTCCAAATTATCTTATTTTCCCTGTTCATCCTTTTCGAAAAATCGTGAAACGAAGTAAAAGTGAGAGAAAATGCTCTTCAGGTGATGCACAACACTGCACAACCATTAGTTTCGAACAATCTCGGATTTTCATGGTTCCAAATTATCTCATTTTACCTGTATTTTTTTTCGGAAGAACGTAGAACGAAGCAAAAGTAGTAAAGAATGCTAATCAAGTGATGCACAACACGGCACAACTATCAGTTTCGAACAATCTCGGATTTTCATGGTTCCAAATTATCTCATTTTACCTGTATTTCCTTCTTGGAAAAACGTAAAACAAATTGGAAGTGACAGAGAATGCTCTTCAGATGATGCACAACACGGCACAACTATTAGTTTCGAACAATCTCGGATTTTCATGGTTCCAAATTATCTCATTTTACCTGTATTTCCTTTCCGGAGAAACGTGAAACGAAGTAAAAGTAGTAGAGAATGCTAATCAGGTGATGCACAACACGGCACAACTATTAGTTTCGAACAATCTCGGATTTTCATGGTTCCAAATTATCTTATTTTGCCTATATTTCCTTTTTGGAAGAACGTAAAATGATGTGAAAGTGACAGAGAATGCTCTCCAGGTGATGCACAACACGGCACAACCATTAGTTTCGAACAATCTCGGATCTTTATTGTAACATCCTCACCTCAGTACGGACGTTTTTTCACTTCCACGTTATTTCACTTTGATAAACTAACTAACTTCACGTTTGCGTATGAATACTACTCTATATATATATATACTCTCTTCATTTTATATCATTAATAATTATAACCATATATAAACAAATGCACTTTATTATAAAAATAATACAAAGTATAAACTAAGAAACACTGTCACTTAAATAATACAAAGTATAAGTTATAGAAAACTGTCACTATACTCACTCGCGACGACAACCCTTGCGACTGTCCCGTACGAGGACGAACTCAGGACTGGCCCAGGTAGCGACGAAAAGGTAGCAGCGTGCCCAACGATCATGATTCATCGCCAGGTGCAACTCCAACTCGAAAACAAGACCATAAAACAAAACATGAAAACAAGGTCATAAAACCCTTAGACGCGGACCACGCGCCCCTTCACTTACCTGAGGACCTTCAGACTACCTCTGATCACCGAAGCGAGCACGTCGGAGCTCCTCACCTGAAAACAGAAAAGTGTTAGTTGCGTGCACCCCAAGTGAACTATCAGACTATCGTATCCCAACTAAAGTGTTATCTGTAGCATACTGAACTAAGTGAACAATTGTTATCTAGTATAAGTGCATATTGTTTAATCAGAACTCTGAACTATATTATTCAACTAAAACTTTGGACATTCGAAATTATATTTATGAAGCGTGGACTTGGGTCCCAGGAATGCAAACTGTAAACATTGCTGAGGCGACCACGCCACTCCGTATCTAAACATAAACACATTTCGGCAGAGCGCGGTCACGTAGGCACGGCTTCCCCTTGCCCCGCGACCTCACATATCATTTCTTTATATACTGCATAAGGAGCAGGGTTAGCAGCGTAAATTAATCAGTACTAGTTCAGAGCTCAAACCGAGCAGTTCGACTTTTAGGAGTTATTTTCCAAATCTCATACTCTTGGGAGTATTGCCAAATCCATTTATTCTTATATTAATAACCAGTTAAAAGTGTTATAACCTCACATTATATTCAAGTTTTCTATTATAAAATATAAACCAAGTTAAACTATATTCAACTATAATTATTCAAAACCCTACTTACCCGCAACGAGGAACAAGAAGTCTCCAGCTCAGGACCAAGCAGCAGCAAACATCGTAAGTAAATATTAACCAGTCGCATCTATTTCCCTTTTTCCAAAATCTCCTGGTTATCCGTGTGTGGCTACGCCAGAGCTGAAAGAGGCCGACACGTCCCTTGATAAGCGGTGCAATAGCCGAAAAACGCTTCTTCCTTGAGTTAATGATCCTGATTAACTCTAACCTGTTGATTTGAGCGGCGCTAGGGCTGAAAGACGCTTAATCAACATCCCTACGCACCTGTTGGTATGGGCGGCGCTAGAGCTGAAAACGCCTAACCAACATTCTTTCTTTCCCTCGTAGATGCCTGAAACCCGTAGACGACACCGGGCAGGTAGACGCTTCAAAGCTAAAAGAGCTAAGGCCGCAGTCAGGACCGCTATTCGCACGGCTTTAAGAGAAACCAAACGTCCACAGCCGCCTCCAGCCGAATCACCGAGATCCCCATCACCGGTAATAGAATTACCTAGGGCGCCTACTCCAGAATATAGAGATCAGCATGGGCAACCTATTGAAGCAGAATTATACAATCATATACAGGAATATTTAGATCAGTCACAGGACGACGAGGGTTACCAAACCTCAGATACAGATATTATTCCCCCTTGTCCCCGGGCTATACCAATTGCGCAAGCACGGGCTTACCAATAACCCGCTACGCCCCTTACCGTTCATAAATTCACGCATAGCTAACCTGTGTATAATGTTATTTTGTGAAATATAAATCCTTTGTTAAACGAATTACCTAATTTCTTGTCAGATCCCTGACATCCCAACACGTAGTGTTTAGCGACCTAATAAGTCCACTCAGGGATCCGAAGGTCACTGACGGGTCAGATATCAAAATCCCTTTAAATTTTCTAAAATCAACCCGGTACGTGACAGAAGAACGTAAAACGATGTGAAAGTGACAGAGAATGCACTTCAGGTGATGCACAACACGGCACAACTATTAGTTTCGAACAATCTCGGATCTTCATGGTTCCAAATTATCTCATTTCACCTGTATTTCCTTTTTGGAAGAACGTAAAACGAAGTGAAAGTGACGGAGAATGCTCTTCAGGTGATGCACAACACGGCACAACTATTAGTTTCGAACAATCTCGGATTTTCATGGTTCCAAATTATCTCATTTCACCTGTATTTCCTTTTTGGAAGAACGTAAAACGAAGTGAAAGTGACAGAGAATGCTCTTCAGGTGATGCACGACACGGCACAACTATTAGTTTCGAACAATCTCGGATTTTCATGGTTCCAAATTATCTCATTTCACCTGTATTTCCTTTTTGGAAGAACGTAAAACGAAGTGAAAGTGACAGAGAATGCCAATCAGGTGATGCACAACACGGCACAACCGTTAGTTTCGAACAATCTCGCATTCTCATGGTCCCAAACTATTTCATTTTCCCTGTTTATTCTTTTCGGAAAATCGTAAAACAAAGAAAAAGTTGGAGGAAATGCTGTCCAGGTGATTCCTAACACGGCACAACTATTCGTCTTGAACAATCTCGGATTTGCATGGTTCCAAATTATCTTATTTTCCCTGTTCATCCTTTTCGAAAAATCGTGAAACGAAGTAAAAGTGAGAGAAAATGCTCTCCAGGTGATGCACAACACTGCACAACCATTAGTTTCGAACAATCTCGGATTTTCACGGTTCCAAATTATCTCATTTTACCTGTATTTTTTTTCGGAAGAACGTAGAACGAAGTAAAAGTAGTGAAGAATGCTCTTCAGGTGATGCACAACACGGCACAACTATTAGTTTCGAACAATCTCGGATTTTCATGGTTCCAAATTATCTCATTTTACCTGTATTTCCTTTCCGGAGAAACGTGGAACAAAGTAAGAGTAGTAGAGAATGCTAATCAGGTGATGCACAACACGGCACAACTATTAGTTTCGAACAATCTCGGATTTTCATGGTTCCAAATTATGTTATTTTGCCTATATTTCCTTTTTGGAAGAACGTAAAACGATGTGAAAGTGACAGAGAATGCTCTTCAGGTGATGCACAACACGGCACAACCATTAGTTTCGAACAATCTCGGATCTTCATGGTTCCAAATTATCTCATTTCACCTGTATTTCCTTTCTTGAAGAACGTAAAAAAAAGTGAAAGTGACGGAGAATGCTCTTCAGGTGATGCACAACACGGCACAACTATTAGTTTCGAACAATCTCGGATCTTCATGGTTCCAAATTATCTCATTTCACCTGTATTTCCTTTTTTGAAGAACGTAAAACGAAGTGAAAGTGACGGAGAATGCTCTTCAGGTGATGCACAACACGGCACAACTATTAGTTTCGAACAATCTCGGATTTTCATGGTTCCAAATTATCTTATTTTGCCTGTATTTCCTTTCCGGAAAAACGTAGAACGAAGTTCAAGTAGTAGAGAATGCCAATCAGGTGATGCACAACACGGCACAACCATTAATTTCGAACAATCTCGGATTTTCATAGTTCTAAATTTTCTCATTTTACCTGTATTTCCTCTTCAGAAGAACGTAAGACGAAGTGAAAGTAGTAGAGAATGCTAATCAGGTGATGCACAACACGGCACAACCATTGGTTTCGAACAATCTCGGATTTTCATGGTTCCAAATTATCTCATTCTACCTGTATTTTCTTCTTGGAAAAACGTGAAAAAAATTGGAAGTGACAGAGAATGCTCTTCAGGTGATGCACAACACGGCACAACTATTAGTCTCGAACAATCTCGGATTTTCATGGTTCCAAATTATCTCATTTCACCTGTATTTCCTCTTCAGAAGAACGTAAGACGAAGTTAAAGTAGTAGAGAATGCTGATCAGGTGATGCACAACACGGCACAACTATTAGTTCCGAACAATCTCGGATTTTCATGGTTCCAAATTATCTCATTTCACCTGTATTTCCTTTTTTGAAGAACGTGAAACGAAGTGAAAGTGACGAAGAATGCTCTTCAGGTGATGCACAACACGGCACAACTATTAGTTTCGAACAATCTCGGATTTTCATGGTTCCAAATCATCTTATTTTGCCTGTATTTCCTTCTTGGAAGAACGTGAAACGATGTGAAAGTGACAGAGAATGCACTTCAGGTGATGCACAACACGGCACAACTATTAGTTTCGAACAATCTCGCATTCTCATGGTCCCAAACTATTTCATTTTCCCTGTTTATTCTTTTCGGAAAATCGTAAAACAAAGAAAAAGTTGGAGGAAATGCTGTCCAGGTGATTCCCAACACGGCACAACTATTCGTCTTGAACAATCTCGGATTTGCATGGTTCCAAATTATCTTATTTTCCCTGTTCATCCTCTTCGAAAAATCGTGAAACGAAGTGAAAGTGAGAGAAAATGCTCTTCAGGTGATGCGCAACACTGCACAACCATTAGTTTCGAACAATCTCGGATTTTCATGGTTCCAAATTATCTCATTTCACCTGTTTTTCCTTTTTTGAAGAACGTGAAACGAAGTGAAAGTGACGGAGAATGCTCTTCAGGTGATGCACAACACGGCACAACTATTAGTTTCGAACAATCTCGGATCTTCATGGTTCCAAATTATCTCATTTCACCTGTATTTCCTTTTTTGAAGAACGTAGAAAAAAGTGAAAGTGACGGAGAATGCTCTTCAGGTGATGCACAACACGGCACAACTATTAGTTTCGAACAATCTCGGATCTTCATGGTTCCAAATTATCTCATTTCACCTGTATTTCCTTTTTTGAAGAACGTAAAACGAAGTGAAAGTGACGGAGAATGCTAATCAGGTGATGCACAACACGGCACAACCATTGGTTTCGAACAATCTCGGATTTTCATGGTTCCAAATTATCTCATTTCACCTGTATTTCCTTTTTTGAAGAACGTAGAAAAAAGTGAAAGTGACGGAGAATGCTCTTCAGGTGATGCACAACACGGCACAACTATTAGTTTCGAACAATCTCGGATCTTCATGGTTCCAAATTATCTCATTTCACCTGTATTTCCTTTTTTGAAGAACGTAAAACGAAGTGAAAGTGACGGAGAATGCTCTTCAGGTGATGCACAACACGGCACAACTATTAGTTTCGAACAATCTCGGATTTTCATGGTTCCGAATTATCTTATTTTGCCTGTATTTCCTTTCCGGAAAAACGTAGAACGGAGTAAAAGTAGTAGAGAATGCCAATCAGTTCATGCACAACACGGCACAACCATTAATTTCGAACAATCTCGGATTTTCATGGTTCCAAATTATCTCATTTTACCTGTATTTCCTTTCCGGTGAACGTAAAACGAAGTAAAAGTAGTAGAGAATGCCAATCAGGTGATGCACAACACGGCACAATCATTTATTTCGAACAATCTCGGATTTTCATGGTTCCAAATTATCTTATTTTGCCTATATTTCCTTTCCGGAAAAACGTAGAACAAAGTGAAAGTAGTAGAGAATGCCAATCAGGTGATGCACAACACGGCACAACCATTAATTTCGAACAATCTCGGATTTTCATGGTTCCAAATTTTCTCATTTTACCTGTATTTCCTTTTCGGAGAAACGTGAAACGAAGTAAAAGTAGTAGAGAATGCTAATCAGGTGATGCACAACACGGCACAACTATTAGTTTCGAACAATCTCGGATTTTCATGGTTCCAAATTATCTCATTTTACCTGTATTTCCTTTCCGGAGAAACGTGAAACGAAGTAAAAGTAGTAGAGAATGCCAATCAGGTGATGCACAACACGGCACAACCATTAATTTCGAACAATCTCGGATTTTCATAGTTCTAAATTTTCTCATTTTACCTGTATTTCCTCTTCAGAAGAACGTAAGACGAAGTGAAAGTAGTAGAGAATGCTAATCAGGTGATGCACAACACGGCACAACCATTGGTTTCGAACAATCTCGGATTTTCATGGTTCCAAATTATCTCATTCTACCTGTATTTTCTTCTTGGAAAAACGTGAAAAAAATTGGAAGTGACAGAGAATGCTCTTCAGGTGATGCACAACACGGCACAACTATTAGTCTCGAACAATCTCGGATTTTCATGGTTCCAAATTATCTCATTTCACCTGTATTTCCTCTTCAGAAGAACGTAAGACGAAGTTAAAGTAGTAGAGAATGCTGATCAGGTGATGCACAACACGGCACAACTATTAGTTCCGAACAATCTCGGATTTTCATGGTTCCAAATTATCTCATTTCACCTGTATTTCCTTTTTTGAAGAACGTGAAACGAAGTGAAAGTGACGAAGAATGCTCTTCAGGTGATGCACAACACGGCACAACTATTAGTTTCGAACAATCTCGGATTTTCATGGTTCCAAATCATCTTATTTTGCCTGTATTTCCTTCTTGGAAGAACGTGAAACGATGTGAAAGTGACAGAGAATGCACTTCAGGTGATGCACAACACGGCACAACTATTAGTTTCGAACAATCTCGCATTCTCATGGTCCCAAACTATTTCATTTTCCCTGTTTATTCTTTTCGGAAAATCGTAAAACAAAGAAAAAGTTGGAGGAAATGCTGTCCAGGTGATTCCCAACACGGCACAACTATTCGTCTTGAACAATCTCGGATTTGCATGGTTCCAAATTATCTTATTTTCCCTGTTCATCCTCTTCGAAAAATCGTGAAACGAAGTGAAAGTGAGAGAAAATGCTCTTCAGGTGATGCGCAACACTGCACAACCATTAGTTTCGAACAATCTCGGATTTTCATGGTTCCAAATTATCTCATTTCACCTGTTTTTCCTTTTTTGAAGAACGTGAAACGAAGTGAAAGTGACGGAGAATGCTCTTCAGGTGATGCACAACACGGCACAACTATTAGTTTCGAACAATCTCGGATCTTCATGGTTCCAAATTATCTCATTTCACCTGTATTTCCTTTTTTGAAGAACGTAGAAAAAAGTGAAAGTGACGGAGAATGCTCTTCAGGTGATGCACAACACGGCACAACTATTAGTTTCGAACAATCTCGGATCTTCATGGTTCCAAATTATCTCATTTCACCTGTATTTCCTTTTTTGAAGAACGTAAAACGAAGTGAAAGTGACGGAGAATGCTAATCAGGTGATGCACAACACGGCACAACCATTGGTTTCGAACAATCTCGGATTTTCATGGTTCCAAATTATCTCATTTCACCTGTATTTCCTTTTTTGAAGAACGTAGAAAAAAGTGAAAGTGACGGAGAATGCTCTTCAGGTGATGCACAACACGGCACAACTATTAGTTTCGAACAATCTCGGATCTTCATGGTTCCAAATTATCTCATTTCACCTGTATTTCCTTTTTTGAAGAACGTAAAACGAAGTGAAAGTGACGGAGAATGCTCTTCAGGTGATGCACAACACGGCACAACTATTAGTTTCGAACAATCTCGGATTTTCATGGTTCCGAATTATCTTATTTTGCCTGTATTTCCTTTCCGGAAAAACGTAGAACGGAGTAAAAGTAGTAGAGAATGCCAATCAGTTCATGCACAACACGGCACAACCATTAATTTCGAACAATCTCGGATTTTCATGGTTCCAAATTATCTCATTTTACCTGTATTTCCTTTCCGGTGAACGTAAAACGAAGTAAAAGTAGTAGAGAATGCCAATCAGGTGATGCACAACACGGCACAATCATTTATTTCGAACAATCTCGGATTTTCATGGTTCCAAATTATCTTATTTTGCCTATATTTCCTTTCCGGAAAAACGTAGAACAAAGTGAAAGTAGTAGAGAATGCCAATCAGGTGATGCACAACACGGCACAACCATTAATTTCGAACAATCTCGGATTTTCATGGTTCCAAATTTTCTCATTTTACCTGTATTTCCTTTTCGGAGAAACGTGAAACGAAGTAAAAGTAGTAGAGAATGCTAATCAGGTGATGCACAACACGGCACAACTATTAGTTTCGAACAATCTCGGATTTTCATGGTTCCAAATTATCTCATTTTACCTGTATTTCCTTTCCGGAGAAACGTGAAACGAAGTAAAAGTAGTAGAGAATGCCAATCAGGTGATGCACAACACGGCACAACCATTAATTTCGAACAATCTCGGATTTTCATAGTTCTAAATTTTCTCATTTTACCTGTATTTCCTCTTCAGAAGAACGTAAGACGAAGTGAAAGTAGTAGAGAATGCTAATCAGGTGATGCACAACACGGCACAACCATTGGTTTCGAACAATCTCGGATTTTCATGGTTCCAAATTATCTCATTCTACCTGTATTTTCTTCTTGGAAAAACGTGAAAAAAATTGGAAGTGACAGAGAATGCTCTTCAGGTGATGCACAACACGGCACAACTATTAGTCTCGAACAATCTCGGATTTTCATGGTTCCAAATTATCTCATTTCACCTGTATTTCCTCTTCAGAAGAACGTAAGACGAAGTTAAAGTAGTAGAGAATGCTGATCAGGTGATGCACAACACGGCACAACTATTAGTTCCGAACAATCTCGGATTTTCATGGTTCCAAATTATCTCATTTCACCTGTATTTCCTTTTTTGAAGAACGTGAAACGAAGTGAAAGTGACGAAGAATGCTCTTCAGGTGATGCACAACACGGCACAACTATTAGTTTCGAACAATCTCGGATTTTCATGGTTCCAAATCATCTTATTTTGCCTGTATTTCCTTCTTGGAAGAACGTGAAACGATGTGAAAGTGACAGAGAATGCACTTCAGGTGATGCACAACACGGCACAACTATTAGTTTCGAACAATCTCGCATTCTCATGGTCCCAAACTATTTCATTTTCCCTGTTTATTCTTTTCGGAAAATCGTAAAACAAAGAAAAAGTTGGAGGAAATGCTGTCCAGGTGATTCCCAACACGGCACAACTATTCGTCTTGAACAATCTCGGATTTGCATGGTTCCAAATTATCTTATTTTCCCTGTTCATCCTCTTCGAAAAATCGTGAAACGAAGTGAAAGTGAGAGAAAATGCTCTTCAGGTGATGCGCAACACTGCACAACCATCAGTTTCGAACAATCTCGGATTTTCATGGTTCCAAATTATCTCATTTCACCTGTATTTCCTCTTCAGAAGAACGTAAGACGAAGTTAAAGTAGTAGAGAATGCTGATCAGGTGATGCACAACACGGCACAACTATTAGTTTCGAACAATCTCGGATTTTCATGGTTCCGAATTATCTTATTTTGCCTGTATTTTCTTTCCGGAAAAACGTAGAACGGAGTAAAAGTAGTGGAGAATGCCAATCAGTTGATGCACAACACGGCACAACCATTAATTTCGAACAATCTCGGATTTTCATGGTTCCAAATTATCTCATTTTACCTGTATTTCCTCTCCGGAAAAACGTAAAACAAAGTGAAAGTAGTAGAGAATGCCAATCAGGTGATGCACAACACGGCACAACCATTTATTTCGAACAATCTCGGATTTTCATGGTTCCAAATTATCTTATTTTGCCTATATTTCCTTTCCGGAAAAACGTAGAACAAAGTGAAAGTAGTAGAGAATGCCAATCAGGTGATGCACAACACGGCACAACCATTAATTTCGAACAATCTCGGATTTTCATGGTTCCAAATTTTCTCATTTTACCTGTATTTTTTTTTCAGAAGAACGTAAGACGAAGTAAAAGTAGTAGAGAATGCTAATCAGGTGATGCACAACACAGCACAACCATTAGTTTCGAACAATTTCGGATTTTCATGGTTCCAAATTATCTCATTTTACCCGTATTTCCTTCTTGGAAAAACGTAAAACAAATTGGAAGTGACAGAGAATGCTCTTTGGGTGATGCACAACACGGCACAACCATTAATTTTGAACAATCTCGTATTTTCATGGTTCCAAATTATCTCATTTTACCTGTATTTCCTTCTTGGAAAAACGTAAAACAAATTGGAAGTGACAGAGAATGCTCATCAGGTGATGCACAACACGGCACAACTATTAGTTTCGAACAATCTCGGATTTTCATGGTTCCAAATTATCTCATTTTACCTGTATTTCCTTTCCGGAGAAACGTGAAACGAAGTAAGAGTAGTAGAGAATGCTAATCAGGTGATGCACAACACGGCACAACTATTAGTTTCGAACAATCTCGGATCTTCATGGTTCCAAATTATCTCATTTCACCTGTATTTCCTTTTTTGAAGAACGTAAAACGAAGTGAAAGTGACGGAGAATGCTCTTCAGGTGATGCACAACACGGCACAACTATTAGTTTCGAACAATCTCGGATCTTCATGGTTCCAAATTATCTCATTTTACCTGTATTTCCTTTCCGGAGAAACGTGAAACGAAGTAAAAGAAGTAAAGAATGCTAATCAGGTGATGCACAACACGGCACAACTATTAGTTTCGAACAATCTCGGATTTTCATGGTTCCAAATTATCTTATTTTACCTGTATTTCCTTTCCGGAGAAACGTGAAACGAAGTAAAAGTAGTAAAAAATGCTAATCAGGTGATGCACAACACGGCACAACCATTAGTTTCGAACAATCTCGGATTTTCATGGTTCCAAATTATCTTATTTTGCCTGTATTTCCTTCTCGATAAATCGTGAAACAAAGTGAAAGTGAAAGAGAATGCTTCCCAGGTGATGCACAACACGGCACAACTATATGTGTCGAACAATCTCGGATTTTCATGGTTACAAATTATCTCATTTTACCTGTATTTCCTTTCCGGAAGAACGTAGAACGAAGTAAAAGTAGTAAAAAATGCTAATCAGGTGATGCACAACACGGCACAACCATTAGTTCCGAACAATCTCGGATTTTCATGGTTCCAAATTATCTCATTTTACCTGTATTGCCTTTCCGGAAGAACGTGAAACAAAGTGAAAGTGTGAGAGAATGCTCTCCAGGTGATGCACAACACGGCACAACCATTAATTTCGAACAATCTCGGATTTTCATTGTTCCAAATTATTTCATTTTACCTGTATTTCCTTTCCGAAAAAACGTAGAACGAAGTAAAAGTAGTAGAGAATGCCAATCAGGTGATGCACAACACGGCACAACCATTTATTTTGAACAATCTCGGATTTTCATGGTTCCAAATTATCTTATTTTGCCTGTATTTCCTTTTTGGAAGAACGCAAAACGAAGTGAAAGTGACAGAGAATGCTCTTCAGGTGATGCACAACACGGCACAACTATTAGTTTCGAACAATCTCGGATTTTCATGGTTCCTAATTATCTCATTTTACTTGTATTTCCTTTCCGGAAGGACGTAGAACGAAGTAAAAGTAGTAAAGAATGCTAATCGAGTGATGCACAACACGGCACAACTATTAGTTTCGAACAATCTCAGATCTTCATGGTTCCAAATTATCTCATTTCACCTGTATTTCCTTTTTGGAAAACCGTAGAACGAAGTGAAAGTGACGGAGAATGCTCTTCAGGTGATGCACAACACGGCACAACCATTAATTTCGAACAATCTCGGATTTTCATGGTTCCAAATTATCTCATTTTACCTGTATTTTCTCTTCAGAAGAACGTAAGACGAAGTGAAGTTGGTAGAGAATGCTAATCAGGTGATGCACAACACGGCACAACCATTAGTTTCGAACAATCTCGGATTTTCATGGTTCCAAATTATCTTATTTTGCCTGTATTTCCTTCTCGATAAATCGTGAAACAAAGTGAAAGTGGAAGAGAATGCTTTCCAGGTGATGCACAACACGGCACAACCATAAGTGTCGAACAATCTCGGATTTTCATGGTTCCAAATTATCTCATTTTACCTGTATTTCCTTTCCGGAAGAACGTAGAACGAAGTAAAAGTATTAAAGAATGCTAATCAGGTGATGCACAACACGGCACAACCATTAGTTTCGAACAATCTCGGATTTTCATGGTTCCAAATTATCTCATTTTACCTGTATTTCCTTTCCGGAAGAACGTGAAACAAAGTGAAAGTGTGAGAGAATGCTCTCCAGGTGATGCACAACACGGCACAACCATTAGTTTCGAACAATCTCGGATTTTCATGGTTCCAAATTTTCTCATTTCACCTGTATTTTCTCTTCAGAAGAACGAAAGACGAAGTAAAAGTAGTAGAGAATGCTAATCAGGTGATTCACAACACGGCACAACTATTAGTTTCGAACAATCTCGGATCTTCATGGTTCCAAATTATCTCATTTCACCTGTATTTTCTTTTTGGAAAAACGTAGAACGAAGTGAAAGTGACGGAGAATGCTCTTCAGGTGATGCACAACACAGCACAACCATTAATTTCGAACAATTTCGGATTTCCATGGTTCCAAATTATCTCATTTTACCTGTATTTCCTCTTCAGAAGAACGTAAGACGAAGTAAAGTTAGGAGAGAATGCTAATCAGGTGATGCACAACACGGCACAACCATTAGTTTCGAACAATCTCGGATTTTCATGGTTCCAAATTATCTCCTTTTACCTGTATTTCCTTTTCGGAAGAACGTGAAACAAAGTGAAAGTATGAGAGAATGCTCTCCAGGTGATGCACAACACGGCACAACTATTAATTCCGAACAATCTCGGATTTTCATGGTTCCAAATTATCTCATTTTACCTGTATTTCCTTTCCGGAAAAACGTAGAGGAAAGTAAAAGTAGTAGAGAATGCCAATCAGGTGATGCACAACACGGCACAACTATTAGTTTCGAACAATCTCGGATTTTCATGGTTCCGAATTATCCCATTTTACCTGTATTTCCTTCTTGGGAAAACGTTAAACAAATTGGAAGTGACAGAGAATGCTCTTCAGGTGATGCACAACACGGCACAACTATTAATTTCGAACAATCTCGGATTTTTATGGTTCCAAATTATCTCATTTCACCTGTATTTCCTCTTTGGAAGAACGTAAAACGATGTGAAAGTGACAGAGAATGCTCTTCAGGTGATGCACAACACGGCACAACTATTAGTTTCGAACAATCTCGGATCTTCATGGTTCCAAATTATCTCATTTCACCTGTATTTCCTTTTTGGAAGGACGTAAAACGAAGTGAAAGTGACGGAGAATGCTCTTCAGGTGATGCACAACACGGCACAACTATTAGTTTCGAACAATCTCGGATTTTCATGGTTCCAAATTATCTCATTTTACCTGTATTTCCTTTCCGGAGAAACGTGAAACGAACTAAAAGTAGTGGAGAATGCTAATCAAGTGGTGCACAACACGGCACAACCATTAGTTTCGAACAATCTCGGATTTTCATGGTTCCAAATTTTCTCATTTCACCTGTATTTTCTCTTCAGAAGAACGAAAGACAAAGTAAAAGTAGTAGAGAATGCTAATCAGGTGATGCACAACACGGCACAACCATTCATTTCGAACAATCTCGGATTTTCATGGTTCCTAATTATCTCATTTTACCTGTATTTCCTTTCCGGAAGAACGTAGAACGAAGTAAAAGTAGTAGAGAATGCCAATCAGGTGATGCACAACACGGCACAACCATTAATTCCGAACAATCTCGGATTTTCATGGTTCCAAATTATCTCATTTTACCTGTATTTCCTTTCCGGAAAAACGTAGAACGAAGTAAAAGTAGTAGAGAATGCCAATCAGGTGATGCACAACACGGCACAACTATTAGTTTCGAACAATCTCGGATTTTCATGGTTCCTAATTATCTCATTTTACCTGTATTTCCTTTCCGGAAAAACGTAGAACGAAGTGAAAGTAGTAAAGAATGCTAATCAGGTGATGCACAACACGGCACAACCATTAGTTTCGAACAATCTCGGATGTTCATGGTTCCAAATTATCTCATTTTACCTGTATTTCCTTTCCGGAAGAACGTAGAACGAAGTAAAAGTAGTAAAGAATGCTGATCAGGTGATGCACAACACGGCACAACCATTAGTTTCGAACAATCTCGGATGTTCATGGTTCCAAATTATCTCATTTTACCTGTATTTTTTTTTCGGAAGAACGTAGAACGAAGTAAAAGTAGTAGAGAATGCTAAACAGGTGATGCACAACACGGCACAACCATTAGTTTCGACCAATCTCGGATTTTCATGGTTCTAAATTATCTTATTTTGCCTGTATTTCCTTTCCGGAAAAACGTAGAACGAAGTAAAAGTAGTAGAGAATGCCAATCAGGTGATGCAAAACACGGCACAACCATTTATTTTGAACAATCTCGGATTTTCATGGTTCCAAATTATCTTATTGTGCCTGTATTTCCTTTTTGGAAGAACGTCAAACGAAGTGAAAGTGTGAGAGAATGCTCTCCAGGTGATGCACAACACGGCACAACCATTAGTTTCGAACGATCTCGGATTTTCATGGTTCCAAATAATCTTATTTTGCCTGTATTTCCTTCTCGAGAAATCGTGAAACAAAGTGAAAGTGAAAGAGAATGCTTTCCAGGTGATGCACAACACGGCACAACCATTAGTGTCAAACGATCTCGGATTTTCATGGTTCCAAATTATCTCATTTTACCTGTATTTTCTTTCCGGAAGAACGTAGAACGAAGTAAAAGTAGTAAAAAATGCTAATCAGGTGATGCACAACACGGCACAACGATTAGTTTCGAACAATTTCGGATTTTCATGGTTCCAAATTATCTTATTTTGCCTGTATTTCCTTTCCGGAAAAACGTGGAACGAAGTAAAAGTAGTAGAGAATGCCAATCAGGTGATGCACAACACGGCACAACCATTAATTTCGAACAATCTCGGATTTTCATGGTTCCAAATTATCTCATTTTACCTGTATTTCCTTTCCGGAAAAACGTAGAACGAAGTAAAAGTAGTAGAGAATGCCAATCAGGTGATGCACAACACGGCACAACCATTTATTCCGAACAATCTCGGATTTTCATGGTTCCAAATTATCTTATTTTGCCTATATTTCCTTTCCGGAAGAACGTAGAACAAAGTGAAAGTAGTAGAGAAACCCAATCAGGTGATGCACAACACGGCACAACCATTAATTTCGAACAATCTCGGATTTTCATGGTTCCGAATTTTCTCATTTTACCTGTATTTTTTTTTCAGAAGAACGTAAGACGAAGTAAAAGTAGTAGAGAATGCTAATCAGGTGATGCACAACACGGCACAACCATTAGTTTCGAACAATCTCGGATTTTCATGGTTCCAAATTATCTCATTTTACCTGTATTTCCTTCTTGGAAAAACGTGAAACGAATTGAAAGTGACAGAGAATGCTCTTTAGGTGATGCACAACACGGCACAACCATTAATTTCGAACAATCTCGGATTTTCATGGTTCCAAATTATCTCATTTCACCTGTATTTCCTTTTTGGAAGAACGTAAAACGAAGTGAAAGTGACGGAGAATGCTCTTCAGGTGATGCACAACACGGCACAACTATTAGTTTCGAACAATCTCGGATTTTCATGGTTCCAAATTATCTTATTTTACCTGTATTTCCTTTCCGGAAGAACGTAGAACGAAGTAAAAGTAGTAGAGAATGCCAATCAGGTGATGCACAACACGGCACAACCATTAATTTCGAACAATCTCGGATTTTCATGGTTTCAAATTTTCTCATTTGACCTGTATTTCCTCTTCAGAAGAACGTAAGACGAAGTAAAAGTAGTATAGAATGCTAATCAGGTGATGCACAACACGGCACAACCATTAGTTTCGAACAATCTCGGATTTCCATGGTTCCAAATTATCTCATTTCACCTGTATTTCCTTTTTTCGAAGAACGTAAAACGATGTGAAAGTGACAGAGAATGCTCTTCAGGTGATGCACAACACGGCACAACTATTAGTTTCGAACAATCTCGAATTTTCATGGTCCCAAATTATTATATTCTCCTTGTTTATCCTTCTCGGAAAATCGTGAAACAAAGCGAAAGTGGAAGAGAATGCTGTCCAGGTGATGCACAACACGTCACAACTATTAGTCTTGAACAATCTGGGATTTTCATGGTTCCAAATTATCTTATTTTCCCTGTTTATCCTTCTAGGAAAATCGTAAAACAAAGTGAAAGTAGAAGAAAATGCTCTCCAGGTGATGCACAACACGGCACAACCATTAGTGTCGAACAATCTCGGATTTTCATGGTTCCAAATTATCTTATTTTACCTGTATTTCCTTCTCGAAAAAACGTAGAACAAAGTGGAAGTGAGAGACAATGCGCTTCAGGTGATGCACAACACGGCACAACCATTAGTTTCGAACAATTTCGAATTTTTATGTTTCGAAATACTTGTTTCCCGTGGATTATTTCCTCTCCCAATGATCGTAAAACAAAGTGAAAGCGAGAAGGAATGCTACTCGGGTGAAGTACAACACTGCACAACCATTAGTTTCGAACAATCTCGGATTTTCATAGTTCCAAATTATCTAATTTTCCCTGTATTTCCTGCTCCAAAAATCGTAACACAAAGTGAAAGCGAGAAAGAATGCTGTCCAGGTGATGCACAACACTGCACAACTATTAGTTCCAAACAATTTCGAATTTTCATGTTTCGAAATACTTGTTTCCCGTGTATTATTTCCTCTCCCAATAATCGTTGAACAAATTGAAAGCGAAAAGAAATGCTCTCTAGGTGATGCACAACACGGCACAACCATTAGTTTTAAACAATCTCGGATTTTCATGATCTCAAATTATTATATTTTCCCTGTTTATCCTTTTCGATAAATCGTAAAACAAAGCGAAAGTGAGAGTGAATGCTGTCCAGGTAATGCACAACACGGCACAACTATTAGTTTCAAACAATTCCGGATTTTCATGGTCCCAAATTTTTCCTGTTTATCCTTCTCAAAAAATCCTAAAACGAAGTGTAATGAGAGAGAATGCTCTTCAGGTGATGCACAACACGGCACAACTATTAGTTTCGAACAATCTCGGATTTTCATGGTCCCAATCATTATATTTTCCCTGTTTATCCTTCTCGAAAAATCGTGAAACAAAGCGAAAGTGGAAGAGAATGCTGTCCAGGTGATGCACAACACGTCACAACTATTAGTCTTGAACAATCTGGGATTTTCATGGTTCCAAATTATCTTATTTTCCCTGTTTATCCTTCTAGGAAAATCGTAAAACAAAGTGAAAGTAGAAGAAAATGCTCTCCAGGTGATGCACAACACGGCACAACCATTAGTCTTGAACAATCTCGGATTTTCATGGTTCCAAATTATCTTATTTTCCCTGTTTATCCTTCTCAAAGAATTCTAAAACAAAGTGAAAGTGAAAGAGAATGCTCTCCAGGTGATGCACAACACGGCACAACTATAAGTTTCGAACAATCTCGAATTTTCATGGTTCCAAATCATTTTTTTCTCCCTGTGTCTTTTTCTGGGAAAATCCTAAAACAAAGTGAAAGTGGAAGAAAATGCTCTCCGGGTGATTCCTAACACGGCACAACTATTAGTCTTGAACAATCTCGGATTTTCATGGTTCCAAATTATCTCATTTCACCTGTATTTCCTTCTTGGAAAAACGTAAAACAAATTGGAAGTGACGGAGAATGCTAATCAGGTGATGCACAACACGGCACAACCATTAGTTTCGAACAATCTCGGATTTTCATGGTTCCAAATTATCTCATTTTACCTGTATTTTTTTTCGGAAGAACGTAGAACGAAGTAAAAGTAGTAAAGGATGCTGATCAAGTGGTGCACAACACGGCACAACCATTAGTTTCGAACAATCTCGGATTTTCATGGTTCCAAATTTTCTCATTTCACCTGTATTTTCTCTTCAGAAGAACGAAAGACGAAGTAAAAGTAGTAGAGAATGCTAATCAGGTGATTCACAACACGGCACAACTATTAGTTTCGAACAATCTCGGATCTTCATGGTTCCAAATTATCTCATTTCACCTGTATTTTCTTTTTGGAAAAACGTAGAACGAAGTGAAAGTGACGGAGAATGCTCTTCAGGTGATGCACAACACGGCACAACCATTAATTTCGAACAATCTCGGATTTCCATGGTTCCAAATTATCTCATTTTACCTGTATTTCCTCTTCAGAAGAACGTAAGACAAAGTAAAGTTAGGAGAGAATGCTAATCAGGTGATGCACAACACGGCACAACCATTAGTTTCGAACAATCTCGGATTTTCATGGTTCCAAATTATCTCATTTTACCTGTATTTTTTTTCGGAAGAACGTAGAACGAAGTAAAAGTAGTAAAGGATGCTGATCAAGTGGTGCACAACACGGCACAACCATTAGTTTCGAACAATCTCGGATTTTCATGGTTCCAAATTTTCTCATTTCACCTGTATTTTCTCTTCAGAAGAACGAAAGACGAAGTAAAAGTAGTATAGAATGCTAATCAGGTGATGCACAACACGGCACAACCATTAGTTTCGAACAATCTCGGATTTCCATGGTTCCAAATTTTCTCATTTTACCTGTATTTTTTTCTCAGAAGAACGTAAGACGAAGTAAAAGTAGTAGAGAATGCTAATCAGGTGATGCACAACACGGCACAACCATTAGTTTCGAACAATCTCGGATTTTCATGGTCCCAAATTATTTTTTTTTCCTGTATGTCCTCACAGGAAAATCGTAAAACAAAGTGAAAGAAGGAGAAAATGCTCTCCAGGTGATGCACAACACGGCACAACTATCAGTTTCGAACAATTTCGGATTTTCATGGTCCCAAATTATTTTTTTTTCCTGTATGTCCTCACAGGAAAATCGTAAAACAAAGTGAAAGAAGGAGAAAATGCTGTCCAGGTGATGCACAACACGGCACAACCATTAGTTTCGAGCAATTTCGAATTTTTATGTTCCGTTATACTTGTTTTTCGTATATTATTTCCTTTCTCAATAATCGTAGAACAAAGTGAAAGCAAGAAAGAATGCTGTCCAGGTGATGCACAACACTGCACAACTATTAGTTCCAAACATTCTCGAATTTTCAAGGTTCCAAATTATTTTTTTCCCCCCGTATCTTCTTCTAGGAAAATCGTAAAACGGAGTTGAAGTGGAAGAGAATGCTCTTCAGGTGATGAACAACACGGCTCAACTATTAGTTTCGAACAATTTCGAATTTTTATGTTTTGATATACTTGTTTTCCGGGTATTATTCACTCTCCCAATAATCGTTAAACAAATTGAAAGCGAGAAAGAATGCTCTTCAGTTGATGCACAACACGGCACAACCATTAGTTTCAAACAATCTCGGATTTTCATGATCCCAAATTATTATATTTTCCCTGTTTATCCTTTTCGATGAATCGTAAAACAAAGCGAAAGTGGGAAAGAATGCTGTCCAAGTGATGCACAACACGGCACAACTATTAGTCTTGAACAATTTCGGATTTTCATGGTTCCAAATTGTCTTATTTTCCCTGTTCATCCTTTTCAGAGAATCCTAAAACAAAGTGAAAGTGAAAGAGAATGCTCTCCAGGTGATGCACAACACGGCACAACTATTAGTTTCAAACAATTCCGGATTTTCATGGTCCCAAATTTCTCCTGTTTATCCTTCTCATAAAATCCTAAAACAAAGTGAAAGTGAAAGAGAATGCTCTTCAGGTGATGCACAACACGGCACAACTATCAGTTTCGAACAATTTCGGATTTCCATGGTCCTAATTTATTATATTCTCCTTGTTTATCCTTCTCGGAAAATCGTGAAACAAAGCGAAAGTGGAAGAGAATGCTGTCCAGGTGATGCACAACACGTCACAACTATTAGTCTTGAACAATCTGGGATTTTCATGGTTCCAAATTATCTTATTTTCCCTGTTTATCCTTCTAGGAAAATCGTAAAACAAAGTGAAAGTAGAAGAAAATGCTCTCCAGGTGATGCACAACACGGCACAACCATTAGTGTCGGACAATCTCGGATTTTCATGGTTCCAAATTATCTTATTTTACCTGTATTTCCTTCTCGAAAAAACGTAGAACAAAGTGGAAGTGAGAGACAATGCGCTTCAGGTGATGCACAACACGGCACAACTATTAGTTTCGAACAATCTCGGATTTTCATGGTCCCAATCATTATATTTTCCCTGTTTATCCTTCTCGAAAAATCGTGAAACAAAGCGAAAGTGGAAGAGAATGCTGTCCAGGTGATGCACAACACGTCACAACTATTAGTCTTGAACAATCTGGGATTTTCATGGTTCCAAATTATCTTATTTTCCCTGTTTATCCTTCTAGGAAAATCGTAAAACAAAGTGAAAGTAGAAGAAAATGCTCTCCAGGTGATGCACAACACGGCACAACCATTAGTGTCGAACAATCTCGGATTTTCATGGTTCCAAATTATCTTATTTTACCTGTATTTCCTTCTCGAAAAAACGTAGAACAAAGTGGAAGTGAGAGACAATGCGCTTCAGGTGATGCACAACACGGCACAACCATTAGTTTCGAACAATTTCGAATTTTTATGTTTCGAAATACTTGTTTCCCGTGGATTATTTCCTCTCCCAATGATCGTAAAACAAAGTGAAAGCGAGAAGGAATGCTACTCGGGTGAAGTACAACACTGCACAACCATTAGTTTCGAACAATCTCGGATTTTCATGGTTCCAAATTATCTTATTTTCCCTGTATTTCCTGCTCCAAAAATCGTAACACAAAGTGAAAGCGAGAAAGAATGCTGTCCAGGTGATGCACAACACTGCACAACTATTAGTTCCAAACAATTTCGAATTTTCATGTTTCGAAATACTTGTTTCCCGTGTATTATTTCCTCTCCCAATAATCGTTAAACAAATTGAAAGCGAGAAGAAATGCTCTCTAAGTGATGCACAACACGGCACAACCATTAGTTTTAAACAATCTCGGATTTTCATGATCCCAAATTATTATATCTTCCCTGTTTATCCTTTTCGATAAATCGTAAAACAAAGCGAAAGTGAGAGTGAATGCTGTCCAGGTAATGCACAACACGGCACAACTATTAGTTTCAAACAATTCCGGATTTTCATGGTCCCAAATTTTTCCTGTTTATCCTTCTCAAAAAATCCTAAAACAAAGTGTAATGAGAGAGAATGCTCCTCAGGTGATGCACAACACGGCACAACTATGAGTTTCGAACAATCTCGGATTTTCATGGTCCCAAATTATTTTTTTTTCCTGTATGTCCTCACAGGAAAATCGTAAAACAAAGTGAAAGAAGGAGAAAATGCTTTCCAGGTGATGCACAACACGGCACAACTATCAGTTTCGAACAATTTCGGATTTTCATGGTCCCAAATTATTTTTTTTTCCTGTATGTCCTCACAGGAAAATCGTAAAACAAAGTGAAAGAAGGAGAAAATGCTCTCCAGGTGATGCACAACACGGCACAACTATCAGTTTCGAACAATTTCGGATTTTCATGGTCCCAAATTATTTTTTTTTCCTGTATGTCCTCACAGGAAAATCGTAAAACAAAGTGAAAGAAGGAGAAAATGCTGTCCAGGTGATGCACAACACGGCACAACCATTAGTTTCGAGCAATTTCGAATTTTTATGTTCCGTTATACTTGTTTTTCGTATATTATTTCCTTTCTCAATAATCGTAGAACAAAGTGAAAGCAAGAAAGAATGCTGTCCAGGTGATGCACAACACTGCACAACTATTAGTTCCAAACATTCTCGAATTTTCAAGGTTCCAAATTATTTTTTTCCCCCCGTATCTTCTTCTAGGAAAATCGTAAAACGGAGTTGAAGTGGAAGAGAATGCTCTTCAGGTGATGAACAACACGGCTCAACTATTAGTTTCGAACAATTTCGAATTTTTATGTTTTGATATACTTGTTTTCCGGGTATTATTCACTCTCCCAATAATCGTTAAACAAATTGAAAGCGAGAAAGAATGCTCTCCAGTTGATGCACAACACGGCACAACCATTAGTTTCAAACAATCTCGGATTTTCATGATCCCAAATTATTATATTTTCCCTGTTTATCCTTTTCGATGAATCGTAAAACAAAGCGAAAGTGGGAAAGAATGCTGTCCAAGTGATGCACAACACGGCACAACTATTAGTCTTGAACAATCTCGGATTTTCATGGTTCCAAATTATCTTATTTTCCCTGTTCATCCTTTTCAGAGAATCCTAAAACAAAGTGAAAGTGAAAGAGAATGCTCTCCAGGTGATGCACAACACGGCACAACTATTAGTTTCAAACAATTCCGGATTTTCATGGTCCCAAATTTCTCCTGTTTATCCTTCTCATAAAATCCTAAAACAAAGTGAAAGTGAGAGAGAATGCTCTTCAGGTGATGCACAACACGGCACAACTATCAGTTTCGAACAATTTCGGATTTCCATGGTCCTAATTTATTTTTTTTTTCCTGTTTATCCTTCTCGAAGATTCGTAAAACGAAGTGAAAGTGGGAAAGAATGCTGTCCAAGTGATGCACAACACGGCACAACTATTAGTCTTGAACAATCTCGGATTTTCATGGTTCCAAATTATCTTATTTTCCCTGTTTATCCTTCTCAAAGAATTCTAAAACAAAGTGAAAGTGAAAGAGAATGCTCTCCAGGTGATGCACAACACGGCACAACTATAAGTTTCGAACAATCTCGAATTTTCATGGTTCCAAATCATTTTTTTCTCCCTGTGTCTTTTTCTGGGAAAATCCTAAAACAAAGTGAAAGTGAAAGAAAATGCTCTCCGGGTGATGCACAACAAGGCACAACCGTTAGTTTCGAACAATCTCGCATTTTCATGGTCCTAAATTATTTCATTTTCCCTGTTTATTCTCCTCGAAAAATCGTAAAACAGAGCAAAAGTTGGAGAAAATGCTGTCCAGGTGATTCCTAACACGGCACAACTATTAGTCTTGAACAATCTCGGATTTTCATGGTTCCAAATTATCTCATTTCACCTGTATTTCCTTCTTGGAAAAACGTGAAACAAATTGGAAGTGACAGAGAATGCTAATCAGGTGATGCACAACACGGCACAACCATTAGTTTCGAACAATCTCGGATTTTCATGGTTCCAAATTATCTCATTTCACCTGTATTTCCTTTTTGGAAGAACGTAAAACGATGTGAAAGTGACAGAGAATGCTCTTCAGGTGATGCACAACACGGCACAACTATTAGTGTCAAACGATCTCGGATTTTCATGGTTCCAAATTATCTCATTTTACCTGTATTTTCTTTCCGGAAGAACGTAGAACGAAGTAAAAGTAGTAAAAAATGCTAATCAGGTGATGCACAACACGGCACAACGATTAGTTTCGAACAATTTCGGATTTTCATGGTTCTAAATTATCTTATTTTGCCTGTATTTCCTTTTTGGAAGAACGCAAAACGAAGTGAAAGTGACAGAGAATGCTCTTCAGGTGATGCACAACACGGCACAACTATTAGTTTCGAACAATCTCGGATTTTCATGGTTCCAAATTATCTTATTTTGCCTGTATTTCCTTTTCGGAAAAACGTAGAACGAAGTAAAAGTAGTAGAGAATGCCAATCAGGTGATGCACAACACGGCACAACCATTAATTTCGAACAATCTCGGATTTTCATGGTTCCAAATTATCTCATTTTACCTGTATTTCCTTTCCGGAAAAACGTAGAACGAAGTAAAAGTAGTAGAGAATGCCAATCAGGTGATGCACAACACGGCACAACCATTTATTCCGAACAATCTCGGATTTTCATGGTTCCAAATTATCTCATTTCACCTGTATTTCCTTTTTGGAAGAACGTAAAACGATGTGAAAAAGACAGAGAATGCTAATCAGGTGATGCACAACACGGCACAACCATTAGTTTCGAACAATCTCGGATTTTCATGGTTCCAAATTATCTCATTTTCCCTGTTTATCCTTCTCAAAGAATCCTAAAACAAAGTGAAAGTGAAAGAGAATGCTCTTCAGGTGATGCACAACACGGCACAACTATTAGTTTCAAACAATTCCGGATTTTCATGGTCCCAAATTTCTCCTGTTTATCCTTCTCATAAAATCCTAAAACAAAGTGAAAGTGAGAGAGAATGCTCTTCAGGTGATGCACAACACGGCACAACTATCAGTTTCGAACAATTTCGGATTTCCATGGTCCTAATTTATTTTTTTTTTCCTGTTTATCCTTCTCGAAGATTCGTAAAACGAAGTGAAAGTGGGAAAGAATGCTGTCCAAGTGATGCACAACACGGCACAACTATTAGTCTTGAACAATCTCGGATTTTCATGGTTCCAAATTATCTTATTTTCCCTGTTTATCCTTCTCAAAGAATTCTAAAACAAAGTGAAAGTGAAAGAGAATGCTCTCCAGGTGATGCACAACACGGCACAACTATAAGTTTCGAACAATTTCGAATTTTCATGGTTCCAAATCATTTTTTTCTCCCTGTGTCTTTTTCTGGGAAAATCCTAAAACAAAGTGAAAGTGAAAGAAAATGCTCTCCGGGTGATGCACAACAAGGCACAACCGTTAGTTTCGAACAATCTCGCATTTTCATGGTCCTAAATTATTTCATTTTCCCTGTTTATTCTCCTCGAAAAATCGTAAAACAGAGCAAAAGTTGGAGAAAATGCTGTCCAGGTGATTCCTAACACGGCACAACTATTAGTCTTGAACAATCTCGGATTTTCATGGTTCCAAATTATCTTATTTTGCCTGTATTTCCTTTCCGGAAAAACGTAGAACGAAGTAAAAGTAGTAGAGAATGCCAATCAGGTGATGCACAACACGGCACAACTATTAGTTTCGAACAATCTCGGATTTTCATGGTTCCTTATTATCTCATTTTACCTGTATTTCCTTTCCGGAAGAACGTAGAACGAAGTAAAAGTAGTAGAGAATGCTAATCAGGTGATGCACAACACGGCACAACCATTAGTTTCAAACGATCTCGGATTTTCATGGTTCCAAATTATCTCATTTCACCTGTATTTCCTTTCCGGAAAAACGTGAAACAAAGTGTAAGTGTGAGAGAATGCTTTCCAGGTGATGCACAACACGGCACAACCATTAGTTTCGAACGATCTCGGATTTTCATGGTTTCAAATTATCTTATTTTGCCTGTATTTCCTTTTCGGAAAAACGTGAAACAAAGTGAAGGTGTGAGATAATGCTCTCCAGGAGATGCACAACACGGCACAATCATTAGTGTCAAACAATCTCGGATGTTCATGGTTCCAAATTATGTCATTTTACCTGTATTTCCTTTCCGAAAGAACGTAGAACGAAGTAAAAGTAGTAGAGAATGCTAATCGGGTGATGCACAACACGGCACAACCATTAGTTTCGAACGATCTCGGATTTTCATGGTTCCAAATTATCTTATTCTGCCTGTATTTCCTTCTCGAGAAATCGTGAAACAAAGTGAAAGTGAAAGAGAATGCTTTCCAGGTGATGCACAACACGGCACAACCATTAGTGTCAAACAATCTCGGATTTTCATGGTTCCAAATTATCTCATTTTACCTGTATTTCCTTTCCGGAAGAACGTAGAACGAAGTAAAAGTAGTAAAGAATGCTAATCAGGTGATGCACAATACGGCACAACCATTAGTTTCGAACAATCTCGGATGTTCATGGTTCCAAATTATCTCATTTTACCTGTATTTTTTTTTCGGAAGAACGAAGAACGAAGTAAAAGTAGTGAAGAATGCTAATCAGGTGATGCACAACACGGCACAACCATTAGTTTCAAACGATTTCGGATTTTCATGGTTCCAAATTATCTCATTTTACCTGCATTTCCTTTTCGGAGAAACGTGAAACAAAGTGAAAGTGTGAAAGAATGCTCTCCGGGTGATACACAACACGGCACAACCATTAGTGTCAAACAATCTCGGATTTTTATTGTTCCAAATTATCTCATTTCACCTGTATTTCCTTTCCGAAAAAACGTGAAACAAAGTGTAAGTGTGAGAGAATGCTCTCCAGGTGATGCACAACACGGCACAACCATTAGATTCGAACGATCTCGGATTTTCATGGTTCCAAATTATCTCATTTTACCTGTATTTCCTTTCCGGAAGAACGTAGAACGAAGTAAAAGTAGTCAAGAATGCTAATCAGGTGATGCACAACACGGCACAACCATTAGTTTTGAACAATCTCGGATGTTCATGGTTCCAAATTATCTCATTTTACCTGTATTTTTTTTTCGGAAGAACGTAGAACGAAGTAAAAGTAGTGAAGAATGCTAATCAGCTGATGCACAACACAGCACAACTATTAGTTTCGAACAATTTCGAATTTGGAGAATTTTCATTCTTCCGAATTCCGTTTTTTTTCTGTATTTCCTTTCTGAAAAATCGTGAAACAAAGTGGAAGCCGAAGAGAATGGTCTGCAGGTGTAGCACAACACATTACAGCCACTAGGTTTGAACGATTTTGAGTTTTGAGAATTCTCATTTTCTCAAATTCCGTTTTGTCTCCGTATTTCCTCTTCGAATAATCGTGAAACAAGGTGAAAGCCGAAGAAAATTGTCTTCAGGTGTAGCACGACACAGCACAACCACAAACTTCAAATGATTTTGAATTTCGAGAATTTTCATTCTTCCAAATCAGGTTTTTTCTCTGTATTTTCTTACTGAGGAAACCTAGAACGAATAGGAAGCCGAAGAGAATGGTCTGCAGGTGTAGCACAACACAGCACAACCGCAAGGTTTCAACGATTTCGAGTTTTGAGAATGTTCAATCTTCCAAATTCCGATCTGTCTATGTATTTCCTTACTGAAAAATCGTGGATCAAAGTAAAAAAGAGGAAAGAAGTTGTTCTCCAGGTGTAGCACAACGCAGCACAACCACAAGGTTCAAATGATTTCGAGTTTAGAGAATTCTCAGTTTCTCAAATTCTGTTCTGTCTTCGTATTCCCTTCCTGAGAAATAGTAGAACAGAGTAAAAAAAAAAGGAAGCAGTTGTTCTCCAGGCAGATCACAACACGGCACAACCGTAAGGGTTGAACAATTTCGAGTTTTGAGAATTTTTATTTTTTCAAATTTTGTTCCTGGTCTGTATTTTCTTCCTGCGAATTCGTAGAACAGAGTAAAAGCCCGAAAGAATGGTCTCCAGGTGTAGCAAAACACAGCACAACCGCAAGGTTTCAACGATTTCGTGTTTTGAGAATGTTCAATTTTTCGAATTTCGTCCTTTCTCTGTATTTCCTTTCTGAGAAATAGTAGAACAGAGTGAAAAAAGAAGAAAAGAAGTTTTTCTCTAGGCAGATCACAACAAGGCACAACCGTTAGGGTTGAACAATTTTGAGTTTTGAGAATTCTCACTCTTTCAAATTTCGTTGTTGGTCTGTATTTTCTTCCTGCAAATTCGTAGAACGGAGTGGAGAGCGTAAGAAAATTGTCTTCAGGTGTAGCACAACACAGAACAACCCCAAGGTTCAGATGATTTCGAGTTTAGAGAATTTTCGTTTTTTCAAATTCCGTTCTTTTTCTGTATTTGCTTTCTGAAAAATCGTGGATCAAAGTGAAAAAGAGAAAAGAAGTTGTTCTCCAGGTGTAGCACAACACAGCACAACTACAAGGTTCAAATGATTTCGAGTTTAGAAAATGAATAATTTTCCAAATTTCGTTTTTTCTCCGTATTTTCTCTTCGAATAATCGTGAAACAAAGTGGAAGCCGTAAAGAATGGTCTGCAGGTGTGGCAAAACACAGCACAACCGCAAGGTTTCAACGATTTCGAGTTTTGAGAATGTTCAATCTTCCAAATTCCGTTCTGTCTATGTATTTCCTTGCTGAGAAATCGTACAACAAAGTGAAAAAAGGGAAAGAAGTTGTTCTCCAGGCGAATCACAACACGGCACAACCGTTAGGTTTGAATGATTTCGAGTTTACGGAATTCTCATTCTTCCTAACTTCGTTTTTTCTTTGTATTTTCTTTTTGAGAAATCGGAAAACAAAAAGGAAGCCGAAGGGAATAGTCTGCAGGTGTTGCACAACACAGCACAACCGCAAAGTTTCAACGATTTCGAGTTTTGAGAATGATCAATTTTCCAAATTTCGTTTTTTCTCTGTATTTTCTTTCCGAAAAATCGCAGTACAAAGTGAAGGAAAGGTAAGTTGGCGCTCTCCAGGTGGACCACAAAACAGCACAACCATTAGTTTCGAACAATCTCGAATTTTGAGAATTCTCATTTTCTCAAATTCCGTTTTGTCTCCGTATTTTCTCTTCGAATGATTGTAAAACGAAGTGAAAGCCGGAGAGGATGGTCTGCAGGTGTAGCACAACACAGCACAACCACTAGGTTTGGACGATTTCGAGTTTCGAGAATGCTCATTTTCTCAAATTCCGTTCTGTCTTTGTATTTCCTCTTCAAATAATCGTGAAACAAAGTGAAAGCCGAAAAGATTGATCCCCAAGTGTAGCACAACACAGCACAACCACAAGGTTCCAACGATTTCGAGTTTTGAAAATGTTTAATTTTTCAAATTCCGTTTCTTCTATGTATTTTCTTACTGAAAAATCGTGGAACAGAAAGGAAGCCGAAGAGAATGGTCTGCAGGTGTAGCACAACACAGCACAACCGCAAGGTTTCAACGATCTCGAGTTTTGAAAATTTTCATTCCTTCAAATTCCGTTCTTTCTCTGTATTTTCTTTCTGAAAACTAGTAGAACAAAGTGGAGATAAGGGAAGAAATTGTTCTCCGGGCAGATCACAACACGGCACAACCGTCAGGTCTAGACAATGCAGAGTTCAGAGAATTCGCATTTACTCAAATTCCGTTCTGTCTCCGTATTTCCTCTTCGAATAATCGTGAAACTAAGTGAAAGCCGAAGAGAATGGTCCCTAGGTGTAGCACAACACAGCACAACCACTAGGTTTGAACGATTTCGAGTTTTGAGAATTCTCATTTACTCAAATTCCGTTTTGCCTCTGTATTTTCTCTTCGAATAATCGTGAAACAAAGTGGAAGCCGGAGAGAATGGTCTGCGGGTGTAGCACAACACAGCACAACCGCAAGGTTTCAACGATTCCGAGTTTGGAGAATGTTCAATCTCCCAAATTCCGTTCTTTCTCTGTATTTTTTTTCCGAAATGTCGTGGAACAAAGTGAAAGCCAAAGAAAATGTTTCACAGGTGTAGCACAACACAGCACAACCACTAGGTTTCAACGATTTCGAGTTTTGAGAATTCTCATTTACTCAAATTCCGTTTTGTCTCCGTATTTCCAGTTCGAATAATCGTAGAACAAAGTGGAAGCCGGGAAGAATGGTCCGCAGGTGTAGCACAACACAGCACAACCGCAAGGTTTCAACGATTTCGAATTTTGAGAATTTTCATTTTTTCAAATTTTGTTCCCGGTCTGTATTTTCTTCCTGCGAATCCGCAAAACAGAGTGAAAGCCTGAGGGAAAGGTCTCCAGGTGTAGCACAACACAGCACAACCGCAAGGTTTCAACGATCTCGAGTTTTGAAAATTTTCATTCCTTCAAATTCCGTTCTTTCTCTGTATTTTCTTTCTGAAAAATAGTAGAACAAAGTGGAGATAAGGGAAGAAATTGTTCTCCGGGCAGATCACAACACGGCACAACCGTCAGGTCTAGACAATTCAGAGTTCCGAGAATTTTCAACTTCACAAATTCTGTTCTTTCTCTGTATTTCCTCTCTGAAAAATCGTGAAACCAAGTGAAAGCCGAAGAGAATGGTCCCCAGGTGTAGCACAACACAGCACAACCACTAGGTTTGAACGATTTCGAGTTTTGAGAATTCTCATTCACTCAAATTCCGTTCTGTCTCCGTATTTTCTCTTCGAATAATCGTGAGACTAAGTGAAAGCTGAAGAGAATGGTCCCCAGGTGTAGCACAACACAGCACAACTATTAGTTTCGAACAATCTCGAATTTTGAGAATTTTCATTCTTCCAAATTCCGTTTTTTTTCTGTATTTCTTTTCTGAAGAATCGTGGAACAGAAAGGAAGCCGAAGAGAATGGTCTGCAGGTGTAGAACAACACAGCACAACCGCAAGGTTCTAACGATTCCGAGTTTTGAGAATGTTCAATTTTCCAAATTCCGTTCTGTCTATGTATTCCCTCCCTGAGAAATCGTGAATCAAAGTAAAAGCGAGAAAAGGAGTTGTTCTCCAGGTGTAGCACAACACAGCACAACCACAAGGTTCAAATGATTTCGAGTTTAGAAAATTCGCATTTTCTCAAATTCCATTTTGTCTCCGTATTTCCAGTTCAAATAATCGTGAAACAAAGTGGAAGCCGGGGAGAATGGTCCGCAGGTGTAGCACAACACAGCACAACTGCAAGGTTTCAACGATTTCGAGTTTTAAGAATGTTCAATCTTCCAAATTCCGTTCTGTCTATGTATTCCCTCCCTGAGAAATCGTGAATCAAAGTAAAAGCGAGAAAAGGAGTTGTTCTCCAGGTGTAGCACAACACAGCACAACCACAAGGTTCAAATGATTTCGAGTTTAGAGAATTCGCATTTTCTCAAATTCTGTTTTGTCTCCGTATTCCGACTTCGAAAATTTTCATTCCTTCAAATTCCGTTCTTTCTCTGTATTTCCTTTCTGAGAAATAGTAGAACAAAGTAGAAAAGAGGGAAGAAATTGTTCTCCGGGCAGATCACAACACGGCACAACCGTCAGGTCTAGACAATTCAGAGTTCCGAGAATTTTCAAATTCACAAATTCCGTTCTTTTTCTGTATTTCCTTTCTGAAAAATCGTAGAACAGAAAAAAAAAATGAGAAAAATCGCTCTCCAGGCGGACTACAACACAGCACAACCACCAGTTTGGGTTAGATTAGGTTAGGTTGGGTTAGGTTGGGTTGGATCAGGTCAGGTGAGGTTAGGCCAGGTTAGGTTGGGTCTAAGTCATTCTCCTACTCAATATTTTCTCTCCGAGAAAACGTAGAGAAAAGCGTATGCCGAAGAAAATGCTCTCCTCGTAGAGCACAACATAGCACAACCACTAGGTATAAACGAATTCGAGTTTTGAGAATTCTTATTTTCTCAAATTCCGTTCTGTCTCCGTATTTCCTCTTCGAATAATCGTGAGACTAAGTGAAAGCTGAAGAGAATGGTCCCCAGGTGTAGCACAACACAGCACAACCACAAGGTTCCAACGATTTCGAGTTTTGAAAATGTTTAATTTTTCAAATTCCGTTCTTTCTCTATGTTTCTTTTCCGAAAAGTCGTGGAACAAAGTAAAAGCCGAAGAAAATGTTCTGCAGGTGTAGCACAACACAGCACAACCGCAAGGTTCCAACGATTTCGAGTTTTGAGAATGTTCAATTTTTCAAATTCCGTTCTTTCTCTGTATTTCCTTTCTGAGAAATAGTAGAACAGAGTGAAACAAAAGAAAGGAGTTGTTCTCCAGGCGGATCATAACACAGCACAATCATCAGTTTCGTACAATTTCGAAGTTTGAGAATTTTTATTCTTCCAAATTCCGTTCTTTCTCTGTATTTCCTTTCCGAGAATTCGTGAAACACAGAGAAGCAATGAAAAAAGTTGCTTCCCAGGCGGACCACAACACGGCACAACCACCAGTTCGGGTTAGGTTGGGTTAGATTAGGTCGGGTGAGGGTTAGGCTAGGTAAGGTTGGGTCTGAATCATTCTTTTACTCTGCATCTCCTTTTCGAGAAAACGTGGAAAAAAGCAAGAGCCAAAGAAAATGGTCTGCAGGTGTAGCACAACACAGCACAACTCTCAGGTTTAAATAATTTCGAATTTTGAGAATTTTCATTCTTTCAAATTCCGTTTCTTCTATGTATTTTCTTACTGAAAAATCGTGGAACAGAAAGGAAGCCGAAGAGAATGGTCTGCAGGTGTAGCACAACACAGCACAACCACTAGGTTTCAACAATCTCGAGTTTTGAGAATGTTCAATCTTCCGAATTCCGTTCTGTCCATGTATTTTCTTTCTGGAAAATCGTGGATCGGAGTAAAAAAAAGGAAAGAAGTTGTTCTCCAGGTGTAGCACAACACAGCACAACCACAAGGTTCGAATGATCTCGAGTTTAGAGAATTCTTATTTCCTCAAATTCCGTTTTCTGTTTGTATTTTCTCACTGAAAAATCGTAGAACAGAAAGGAAGCCGAAGAGAATGGTCTGCAGGTGTAGCACAACACAGCACAACCACAAGGTTCAAATGATTTCGAGTTCAGAGAATTCGCATTTACTCAAATTCCGTTTTGTCTCCGTATTTTCTCTTCGAATAATCGTGAAACAAAGTGAAAGCCGGAGAGAATGGTCCGCGGGTGTAGCACAACACAGCACAACTGCAAGGTTTCAACGATTTCGAGTATTGAGAATGTTTAATTTTCCAAATTTCGTTTTTTCTCTGTATTTTCTTTCCGGAAAATCGCAGTACACAGTGAAAGAGAGTAAAGTAAGCGCTCTTCAGGCGGACTACAACACAGCACAACCATTAGTTTCGAACAATCTCGAATTTTGAGAATTTTCATTCTTCCAAATTCCGTTATTTTTCTGTATTTCTTTCCTGAAAAATCGTAGAACAAAAAGAAAGCCGAAGAAAATGGTCTGCAGGTGTGGCACAACACAGCACAACCACTAGGTTTGAATGATTTCGAGTTTTGAGAATTCTCATTTTCTCAAATTCCGTTCTGTCTCCGTATTTCCTCTTTGAATAATCGTGAAACCGAGTGAAAGCCGAAGAGAATGGTCCCCAGGTGTAGCACAACACAGCACAACCACTAGGTTTGAACGATTTTGAGTTTTGACAATTTTCATTTTCGCAAATTCCGTTCTTTCTCTGTGTTTCCTTTCTGAAAAATAGTAGAACAAAGTGGAAAAAAAGAAAGAAGTTGTTCCCCAGGCGGATCATAACACAGCACAATCATCAGTTTCGAACAATTTCGAAGTTTGAGAATTTTTATTCTTCCAAATTCCGTTCTTTCTCTGTATTTTCTTTCCGAGAATTCGTAGAACACAAAAAAGGAATGAGAAAAGTTGCTTCCCAGGCGGACCACAACACGGCACAACCACCAGTTTGGGTTAGGTTAGGTTAGGTTGGGTAAGGTTGGGTTAGATTAGGTCGGGTGAGGGTCAGGCTAGGTAAGGTTGGGTCTGAATCATTCTTTTACTCTGCATTTCCTTTTCGAGAAAACGTGGAAAAAAGCGAGAGCCAAAGAGAATGGTCTGCAGGTGTAGCACAACACAGCACAACCGTCAGGTTTGAATGATTTCGAATATTGAGAATTTTCATTCTTTCAAATTTCGTTTTTTTTCTGTATTTCCTTTCTGAAAAATCGTTAAACAAAGTGAAAGCCTAAGAGATTAGTCTCTAGGTGTAGCACAACACAGCACAACCACTAGGTTTAAACGATTTCTAGTTTCTAGTATGTTCAATCTTCCATATTCCGTTCTGTCTATGTATTTTCTTTCTGAGAAATCGTACAACGAAGTGGAAAAGGGAAAAGTAGGTGTTCTCCACTGGAATCACAACACGGCACTACCGTTAGGTTCGAACAATCCAGAGTTTCGAGAATATTCATTTCCACAAATTCTGTTCTTTCCCTGTATTTCCTTCTCGAATCATCGTCAAACAAAGTGAAAGCCGAAGAGAATGGTCCCCAGGTGTAGCACAACACAGCACAACCACTAGGTTCAAACGATTTCTAGTTTCTAGTATGTTCAATCTTCCATATTCCGTTCTGTCTATGTATTTTCTTCCTTAGAAATCGTGGAACAAAGTAAAAAAGAGGAGAGAAGTTGTTCTCCAGGTGTAGCACAACACAGCACAACCACAAGGTTCCAACGATTTCGAGTTTTGAGAATGTTCAATTTTCCAAATTCCGTTCTTTCTCTGTATTTTTTTTCCGAAATGTCGTGGAACAAAGTGAAAGCCGAAGAAAATGTTCTACAGGTGCAGCACAACACAGCACAACCACTAGGTTTCAACGATCTCGAGTTTTGAGAATGTTCAATTTTCAAATTCCGTTTTGTCCATGTATTTCCTTGCTGAGAAATAGTAGAACAAAAAGGGAGCCGAGGAGAATGGTCCCCAGGTGTAGCACAACACAGCACAACCACTGGGTTCAAACGATTTCTAGTTTCTAGTATGTTCAATCTTCCATATTCCGTTCTGTCTATGTATTTTCTTCCTGAGAAATCGTGGAACAAAGTAAAAAAGAGGAGAGAAGTTGTTCTCCAGGTGTAGCACAACACAGCACAACCACAAGGTTCAAATGATTTCGAGTTTAGAAAATTCGCATTTTCTCAAATTCCATTTTGTCTCCGTATTTCCAGTTCAAATAATCGTGAAACAAAGTGGAAGCCGGGGAGAATGGTCCGCAGGTGTAGCACAACACAGCACAACCGCAAGGTTTCAACGATTTCGAGTTTTAAGAATGTTTAATCTTCCAAATTCCGTTCTGTCTATGTATTCCCTCCCTGAGAAATCGTGAATCAAAGTAAAAGCGAGAAAAGGAGTTGTTCTCCAGGTGTAGCACAACACAGCACAACCACAAGGTTCAAATGATTTCGAGTTCAGAGAATTCGCATTTTCTCAAATTCTGTTTTGTCTCCGTATTCCGACTTCGAAAATTTTCATTCCTTCAAATTCCGTTCTTTCTCTGTATTTCCTTTCTGAGAAATAGTAGAACAAAGTAGAAAAGAGGGAAGAAATTGTTCTCCGGGCAGATCACAACACGGCACAACCGTCAGGTCTAGACAATTCAGAGTTCCGAGAATTTTCAAATTCACAAATTCCGTTCTTTTTCTGTATTTCCTTTCTGAAAAATCGTAGAACAGAAAAAAAAAATGAGAAAAATCGCTCTCCAGGCGGACTACAACACAGCACAACCACCAGTTTGGGTTAGATTAGGTTAGGTTGGGTTAGGTTGGGTTGGATCAGGTCAGGTGAGGTTAGGCCAGGTTAGGTTGGGTCTAAGTCATTCTCCTACTCAATATTTTCTCTCCGAGAAAACGTAGAGAAAAGCGTATGCCGAAGAAAATGCTCTCCTCGTAGAGCACAACATAGCACAACCACTAGGTATAAACGAATTCGAGTTTTGAGAATTCTTATTTTCTCAAATTCCGTTCTGTCTCCGTATTTCCTCTTCGAATAATCGTGAGACTAAGTGAAAGCTGAAGAGAATGGTCCCCAGGTGTAGCACAACACAGCACAACCACAAGGTTCCAACGATTTCGAGTTTTGAAAATGTTTAATTTTTCAAATTCCGTTCTTTCTCTATGTTTCTTTTCCGAAAAGTCGTGGAACAAAGTAAAAGCCGAAGAAAATGTTCTGCAGGTGTAGCACAACACAGCACAACCGCAAGGTTCCAACGATTTCGAGTTTTGAGAATGTTCAATTTTTCAAATTCCGTTCTTTCTCTGTATTTCCTTTCTGAGAAATAGTAGAACAGAGTGAAACAAAAGAAAGGAGTTGTTCTCCAGGCGGATCATAACACAGCACAATCATCAGTTTCGTACAATTTCGAAGTTTGAGAATTTTTATTCTTCCAAATTCCGTTCTTTCTCTGTATTTCCTTTCCGAGAATTCGTGAAACACAGAGAAGCAATGAAAAAAGTTGCTTCCCAGGCGGACCACAACACGGCACAACCACCAGGTCGGGTTAGGTTGGGTTAGATTAGGTCGGGTGAGGGTTAGGCTAGGTAAGGTTGGGTCTGAATCATTCTTTTACTCTGCATCTCCTTTTCGAGAAAACGTGGAAAAAAGCAAGAGCCAAAGAAAATGGTCTGCAGGTGTAGCACAACACAGCACAACTCTCAGGTTTAAATAATTTCGAATTTTGAGAATTTTCATTCTTTCAAATTCCGTTTCTTCTATGTATTTTCTTACTGAAAAATCGTGGAACAGAAAGGAAGCCGAAGAAAATGGTCTGCAGGTGTAGCACAACACAGCACAACCGCAAGGTTTCAACGATTTCGAGTTTTAAGAATGTTCAATCTTCCAAATTCTGTTCTGTCTATGTATTTCCTTCCTAAGAAATCGTGGAACAGAGAAAAGGAATGAGAAAAGTTGCTTCCCAGGCGGACCACAACACGGCACAACTACCAGTTTGGGTTAGGTTAGGTCAGGTTGGGTTAGGTTGGGTTAGATCAGGTCGGGTGAGGGTTAGGCTGGGTAAGGTTGGGTCAGAATAATTCTTTCACTCTGCATTTCCATTTCGGGAAAACGTGGAAAAAAGCGAGAGCCAAAGAGAATGGTTGCAGGTGTAGCACAACACAGCACAACTACCAGGTTTGAACGATTTTGAGTTTCGAGAATATTCATTTCCACAAATTCTGTTCTTTCCCTGTATTTCCTTCTCGAATCATCGTCAAACAAAGTGGAAGCCGAAGAGAATGGTCCCCAGGTGTAGCACAACACAGCACAACCACTAGGTTCAAACGATTTCTAGTTTCTAGTATGTTCAATCTTCCATATTCCGTTTTGTCTATGTATTTTCTTCCTGAGAAATCGTGGAACAAAGTAAAAAAGAGGAGAGAAGTTGTTCTCCAGGTGTAGCACAACACAGCACAACCACAAGGTTCCAACGATTTCGAGTTTTGAGAATGTTCAATTTTCCAAATTCCGTTCTTTCTCTGTATTTTTTTTCCGAAATGTCGTGGAACAAAGTGAAAGCCGAAGAAAATGTTCTACAGGTGCAGCACAACACAGCACAACCACTAGGTTTCAACGATCTCGAGTTTTGAGAATGTTCAATTTTCAAATTCCGTTTTGTCCATGTATTTCCTTGCTGAGAAATAGTAGAACAAAAAGGGAGCCGAGGAGAATGGTCCCCAGGTGTAGCACAACACAGCACAACCACTGGGTTCAAACGATTTCTAGTTTCTAGTATGTTCAATCTTCCATATTCCGTTCTTTCTATGTATTTTCTTCCTGAGAAATCGTGGAACAAAGTAAAAAAGAGGAGAGAAGTTGTTCTCCAGGTGTAGCACAACACAGCACAACCACAAGGTTCAAATGATTTCGAGTTTAGAAAATTCACATTTTCTCAAATTCCATTTTGTCTCCGTATTTCCAGTTCAAATAATCGTGAAACAAAGTGGAAGCCGGAGAGAATGGTCCGCAGGTGTAGCACAACACAGCACAACCGCAAGGTTTCAACGATTTCGAGTTTTAAGAATGTTCAATCTTCCAAATTCTGTTCTGTCTATGTATTTCCTTCCTAAGAAATCGTGGAACAGAGAAAAGGAATGAGAAAAGTTGCTTCCCAGGCGGACCACAACACGGCACAACCACCAGTTTGGGTTAGGTTAGGTCAGGTTGGGTTAGGTTGGGTTAGATTAGGTCGGGTGAGGGTTAGGCTGGGTAAGGTTGGGTCAGAATAATTCTTTCACTCTGCATTTCCATTTCGGGAAAACGTGGAAAGAAGCGAGAGCTAAAGAGAATGGTTGCAGGTGTAGCACAACACAGCACAACTACTAGGTTTAAACGATTTTGAGTTTTGAGAATTTTCATTTTCGCAAATTCCGTTCTTTCTCTTCATTTTCTTCCTGAAAAATAGAAGAACAAAGTAGAAAAAAAGAAAGAAGTTGTTCTTCAGGCGGATCATAACACAGCACAATCATCAGTTTCGAACAATTTCGAAGTTTGAGAATTTTTATTTTTCCAAATTCCGTTTTTTCTCTGTATTTCCTTTCCGAGAATTCGTAGAACAAACGTGGAACGTAGGAATAAGAAGAGTTGCTTTCCAGGCGGACCACAACACGGCACAACCACCAGTTTGGGTTAGGTCAGGTTAGGTTAGGTTAGATGAGGTCAGGTGAGGGTTAGGCTAGGTAAGGTTGGGTCTGAATCATTCTTTTACTCTGCATTTCCTCTTCGAGAAAACGTGGAGGAAAGCGAGAGCCAGAGAGAATGGTCCGCAGGTGTAGCACAACACAGCACAACCGCAAGGTTTCAACGAGTCCGAGTTTTGAGAATGTTCAATCTTTCAAATTCCGTTCTGTCAATGTATTTCCTTTCTGAGAAATCGTGGATCAAAATGAAAAAGAGAAAAGAAGTTGTTCTCCAGGTGTAGCACAACACAGCACAACCACAAGGTTCAAATGATTTCGAGTTCAGAGAATTCGGATTTTCTCAAATTCCGTTTTGTCTCCGTATTTTCAGTTCGAATAATCGTGAAACAAAGTGGAAGCCAGAGAGAATGGTCTGCAGGTGTAGCACAACACAGCACAACCGCAAGGTTTCAACGATTTCGAGTTTGGAGAATGTTCAATCTTCCAATTTCCGTTCTGTCTACGTATTTTCTTCCTGAGAAATCGTGGATCAAAGTAAAAAAGAGAAAAAAAGTTGCTCTCCGGGTGTAGTACAACACAGCACAACCACAAGGTTCAAATGATTTCGAGTTCAAAGAATTCGCATTTTCTCAAATTCCGTTTTGTCTCCGTATTTCCAGTTCGAATAATCGTGAAACAAAGTGGAAGCCGGAGAAAATGCTCTACAGGTGTAGCACAACACAGCACAACCACTAGAATTGCACGATTCCAAGTTTTGAGAATCCTTATTTTTTCAAATTCCGTTTTGCCTCTGTATTTTCTCTTCGAATAATCGTGAAACAAAGTGGAAGCCGGAGAGAATGGTCTGCGGGTGTAGCACAACACAGCACAACCGCAAGGTTACAACGATTCCGAGTTTGGAAAATGTTCAATCTCCCAAATTCCGTTCTTTCTCTGTATTTTTTTTCCGAAATGTCGTGGAACAAAGTGAAAGCCAAAGAAAATGTTTCACAGGTGTAGCAGAACACAGCACAACCACTAGGTTTCAACGATCCCGAGTTTTGAGAATGTTCAATTTTCAAATTCCGTTTTGTCCTTGTATTTCCTTCCTGAGAAATAGTAGAACAAGAAGGAAGCCGAAGAGAATAGTCTGCAGGTGTAGCACAACACAGCACAACCACTAGGATTGCACGATTTTGAGTTTTGAGAATTTTCATTTTCACAAATTTCGTTCTTTCTCTGTATTTCCTTTCTGAAGAATAGTAGAACAAAGTGGAAAAAAAGGAAGAAGTTGTTCTCCAGGCGGATCATAACACGGCACAATCATCAGTTTCGAACAATTTCGAAGTTTGAGAATTTTTATTTTTCCAAATTCCGTTCTTTCTCTGTATTTCCTTTCCGAGAATTCGTGGAACAAAGAAAAGGAATGAGAAAAGTTGCTTCCCAAGCGGACCACATCACGGCACAACCACCAGTTTGGGTTAGGTTAGGTCAGGTTGGGTTAGGTTGGGTTAGATTAGGTCGGGTGAGGGTTAGGCTGGGTAAGGTTGGGTCAGAATAATTCTTTCACTCTGCATTTCCATTTCGGGAAAACGTGGAAAGAAGCGAGAGCTAAAGAGAATGGTTGCAGGTGTAGCACAACACAGCACAACTACTAGGTTTAAACGATTTTGAGTTTTGAGAATTTTCATTTTCGCAAATTCCGTTCTTTCTCTTCATTTTCTTCCTGAAAAATAGAAGAACAAAGTAGAAAAAAAGAAAGAAGTTGTTCTTCAGGCGGATCATAACACAGCACAATCATCAGTTTCGAACAATTTCGAAGTTTGAGAATTTTTATTTTTCCAAATTCCGTTTTTTCTCTGTATTTCCTTTCCGAGAATTCGTAGAACAAACGTGGAACGTAGGAATAAGAAAAGTTGCTTTCCAGGCGGACCACAACACGGCACAACCACCAGTTTGGGTTAGGTCAGGTTAGGTTAGGTTAGATGAGGTCAGGTGAGGGTTAGGCTAGGTAAGGTTGGGTCTGAATCATTCTTTTACTCTGCATTTCCTTTTCGAGAAAACGTGGAGGAAAGCGAGAGCCAGAGAGAATGGTCCGCAGGTGTAGCACAACACAGCACAACCGCAAGGTTTCAACGAGTCCGAGTTTTGAGAATGTTCAATCTTTCAAATTCCGTTCTGTCTATGTATTTCCTTTCTGAGAAATCGTGGATCAAAATGAAAAAGAGAAAAGAAGTTGTTCTCCAGGTGTAGCACAACACAGCACAACCACAAGGTTCAAATGATTTCGAGTTCAGAGAATTCGGATTTTCTCAAATTCTGTTTTGTCTCCGTATTTTCAGTTCGAATAATCGTGAAACAGAGTGGAAGCCAGAGAGAATGGTCTGCAGGTGTAGCACAACACAGCACAACCGCAAGGTTTCAACGATTTCGAGTTTGGAGAATGTTCAATCTTCCAATTTCCGTTCTGTCTACGTATTTTCTTCCTGAGAAATCGTGGATCAAAGTAAAAAAGAGAAGAAAAGTTGCTCTCCGGGTGTAGTACAACACAGCACAACCACAAGGTTCAAATGATTTCGAGTTCAAAGAATTCGCATTTTCTCAAATTCCGTTTTGTCTCCGTATTTCCAGTTCGAATAATCGTGAAACAAAGTGGAAGCCGGAGAAAATGTTCTACAGGTGTAGCACAACACAGCACAACCACTAGAATTGCACGATTCCAAGTTTTGAGAATTCTTATTTTTTCAAATTCCGTTTTGCCTCTGTATTTTCTCTTCGAATAATCGTGAAACAAAGTGGAAGCCGGAGAGAATGGTCTGCGGGTGTAGCACAACACAGCACAACCGCAAGGTTACAACGATTCCGAGTTTGGAGAATGTTCAATCTCCCAAATTCCGTTCTTTCTCTGTATTTTTTTTCCGAAATGTCGTGGAACAAAGTGAAAGCCAAAGAAAATGTTTCACAGGTGTAGCAGAACACAGCACAACCACTAGGTTTCAACGATCCCGAGTTTTGAGAATGTTCAATTTTCAAATTCCGTTTTGTCCTTGTATTTCCTTCCTGAGAAATAGTAGAACAAGAAGGAAGCCGAAGAGAATAGTCTGCAGGTGTAGCACAACACAGCACAACCACTAGGATTGCACGATTTTGAGTTTTGAGAATTTTCATTTTCACAAATTTCGTTCTTTCTCTGTATTTCCTTTCTGAAGAATAGTAGAACAAAGTGGAAAAAAAGGAAGAAGTTGTTCTCCAGGCGGATCATAACACGGCACAATCATCAGTTTCGAACAATTTCGAAGTTTGAGAATTTTTATTTTTCCAAATTCCGTTCTTTCTCTGTATTTCCTTTCCGAGAATTCGTGGAACAAAGAAAAGGAATGAGAAAAGTTGCTTCCCAAGCGGACCACATCACGGCACAACCACCAGTTTGGGTTAGGTTAGGTTGGGTTGGGTGAGTTGGGTTAGATCAGGTCAGGTGAGGGTTAGGCTAAGTAAGGTTGGGTCTGAATCATTCTTTTACTCTGCATTTCCTCTTCGATGAAACGCGGAGAAAAGCGAGAGCCAAAGAAAATGGTCCGCAGGTGTAGCACAACACAGCACAACCGCAAGGTCTCAACGATTCCAAGTTTTGAGAATGTTCAGTTCTCTAAATTCCAGTCTTTCTCCGTATTTTCTTTCTGAGAAATCTTGGATCAAAGTAAAGAAGAAGAAAGAAGTTGTTCTCCAGGTGTAGCACAACACAGCACAACCACAAGGTTCAAATGATTTCGAGTTTAGAAAATTCGCATTTTCTCAAATTCCGTTTTGTCTCCGTATTCCGACTTCGAATAATCGTGGAACAAAGTGGAAGCCGGAAAGAATGGTCCGCAGGTGTAGCACAACACAGCTTAACCGCAAGGTTTCAACGATTTCAAGTTCTGAGAATGTTCAGTTTTCCAAATTCCATTTCTTCTCCGTATTTCCTCGCTGAGAAATCGTAGATCAAAGTGAAAAAAAGAAAAGAAGTTGTTCTCCAGGCGGACCACAACACGTCATAACCACCAGTTCGGGTCAGGTTAGGTTAGGTTGGGTCAGGTTGGGTTAGATTAGGTCAGGTGAGGGTTAGGCTAGGTAAGGTTGGGTCTGAATCATTCTTTTACTCTGCATTTCTTTTTCGAGAAAACGTGGAAAAAAGCGAGAGCCAAAGAGAATGGTCTGCAGGTGTAGCACAACACAGCACAACCGCAAGGTTTCAACGATCTCGAGTTTTGAAAATTTTCAATCTTCCAAATTCCGTTCTGTCTATGTATTCCCTTCCTGAGAAATCTTGAATCAAAGTAAAGAAGAAGAAAGAAGTTGTTCTCCAGGTGTAGCACAACACAGCACAACCACAAGGTGCAAACGAATTCGAGTTTTGAGAATTCTTATTTTCTCTAATTCCATTCTGTCTCCGTATTTTCTCTTCGAATAATCGTGAAACAAAGTGAAAGCCGAAGAGAATAGTCCCCAGGTGTAGCACAACACAGCACAACCGAAGGTTCCAACGATTTCGAGTTTTGAAAATTTTCATTCCTCCAAATTCCGTTCTTTCTCTGTATTTCCTTTCTGAAAAATAGTAGAACAGAGTGGAGGAAAGGGAAGAAATCGTTCTCCGGGCAGATCACAGCACGGCACAACCGTCAGGTCTAGACAATTCAGAGTTCCGAGAATTTTCAACTTCACAAATTCTGTTCTTTCTCTGTATTTCCTCTCTGAAAAATCGTGAAACCAAGTAAAAGCCGAAGAGAATAGTCCCCAGGTGTAGCACAACACAGCACACGCACTAGTTTCAAACGATTTCGAGTTTTGAGAATTCTCATTTTCTCAAATTCCGTCCTTCCTCTGTATTTTTTTTTCGGAAAATTGTGGAACAAAGTGGAAGCCGAAGAGAATGGTCTGCAGGTGTAGCACAACACAGCACAACTGCAAGGTTTCAACGATTTCGAGTTTGGAGAATGTTCAATCTTCCAAATTCCGTTCTGTCTATGTATTTCCTTCCTGAGAAATCGTAGATCGAAGTAAAGAAGGAAAAAGAAAATGCCCTCCAGGTGGATTATAACACAGCACAACCATTAGTTTCGAACAATTTCGAGTTTTGAGAATGTTCAATCTTCCGAATTCCGTTCTTTCTCCGTATTTCCTTTCTGAGAAATCATGGATCGAAGCGAAAAAGAGAAAAAAAGTTGTTCTCCAGGTGGATCATAACACAGCACAACTACAAGGTTTAAACGATTTCGAGTTTTGAGAATTCTCATTTTCTCAAATTCCGTTCTGTCTTCGTATTTCCTCTTCGACTAATCGTGAAACAAAGTACAAGCCGAAGAGAATGCTCTGCAGGTGTAGCACAACACAGCACAACCGCAAGGTTTCAACGATTTTGAGTTTTGAGAATTTTCATTTTCTCAAATTTCGTTTTTTTTCCGTATTTCCTTCCTGAAAAATTGTAGAACAGAGTGAAAAAAAAAAAAAAGGAGTTGTTTTCCAGGGGATCATAACCGTTAGGGTTGAACAATTTCGAGTTTTGAGAATTTTCATTTTTTCAAATTTTGTTCCTGGTCTGTATTTTCTTCCTGCGAATCCGTGACACAGAGTGAAAGCCTGAAAAAAAGGTCTCCAGGTGTAGCACAACACAGCACAACCACAGGGTTCAAATGATTTCGAGTTCAGAGAATCCGCATTTTCTCAAATTCCGTTTTGTCTCCGTATTTCCAGTTCGAATAATCGTGAAACATAGTGGAAGCCAGAGAGAATGGTCCGCAGGTGTAGCACAACACAGCACGACCGCAAGGTTTCAACGATTTCGAGTTTTGAGAATGTTCAATATTCCAAATTCCGTTCTGTCTATGTATTTCCATCCTGAGAAATCGTAGATTCGAATAAAGAAGAGAAAAAAAGTTGTTCTCCAGGTGTAGCACAACACAGCACAACCACAAGGTTCAAATGATTTCGAGTTTAGAAAATTCGCATTTTCTCAAATTCCGTTTTGTCTCCGTATTCCGACTTCGAATAATTGTGGAACAAAGTGGAAGCCGGAGAGAATGGTCCGCAGGTGTAGCACAACACAGCACAACCACTAGCTTTGAACGATTTTGAGTTTTGAGAATTTCCATTTTCGCAAATTCCGTTCTTCCTCTGTATTCCCTTTCTGGAAAATAATGGAACAAAGTGGAAAAAAAGGAAGAAGTTGTTCTCCAGGCGGATCATAACACAGCACAATCATCAGTTTCGAACGATTTCGAAGTTTGAGAATTTTTATTTTTCCAAATTCCGTTCTTTCTCTGTATTTCCTCTCCGAGGATTTGTAGAACAAAGAAAAGAAATGAGAAAAGTTGCTTTCCAGGCGGACCACAACACGGCACAACCAACAGTTTGGGTTAGGCTAGGTAAGGTTAGGTCTGAATCATTCTTTTACTCTGCATTTCCTCTTCGAGAAAACGTGGAAAAAAGCGAGAGCCAAAGAAAATGGTCTGCGGGTGTAGCGCAACACAGCACAACCACAAGGTTCAAATGATTTCGAGTTCAGAGAATTTGCATTTTCTCAAATTCCGTTTTGTCTCCGTATTCCGACTTCGAATAATCGTGAAACAAAGTGGGAGCCGGAGAGAATGGTCCGCAGGTGTAGCACAACACAGCACAACCGCAAGGTTTCAACGATTTCAAGTTTTGAGAATGTTCAGTTTTCCAAATTCTATTTTTTTTCCGTATTTCTTTCCTGAGAAATCGTAGATCAAAGTGAAAAAGAGAAAAGAAGTTGTTCTCCAGGTGTAGCACAACACAGCACAACCACAAGGTTCAAATGATTTCGAGTTTAGAAAATTCGCATTTTCTCAAATTCCGTTTTGTCTCCGTATTCCGACTTCGAATAATCGTGAAACAAAGTGGGAGCCGGAAAGAATGGTCCGCAGGTGTAGCACAACACAGCACAACCGCAAGGTTTCAACGATTTCGAGTTTTGAGAATGTTCAATTTTCCAAATTTCGTTTTTTCTCTGTATTTTCTTTCTCGAAAATCGCAGTACAAAGTGAAGAAGAGGGAAGTGAGCGCTCTTCAGGCGGACCACAACACAGCACAACCATTAGTTTCGAACAATCTCGAATTTTGAGAATTTTCATTCTTCCAAATTCCGTTCTTTTTCCGTATTCCTCTTCTGAAAAATCGTGGAACAAAAAGGAAGCCGAAGAGAATGGTTTCCAGGTGTAGCACAACACAGCACAACCACAAAGTTTGAACGATTTTGAGTTTTGAGAATTTTCATTTTTTCAAATTTTGTTCCCGGTCTGTATTTTCTTCCTGCGAATCCGTAAAACAGAGTGAAAGCCTGAGAAAAAGGTCTCCAAGTGTAGCACAACACAGCACAACCGCAAGGTTCCAGCGATTTCGTGATTTGAGAAGGTTTAATTTTCCAAATTTCGTTTTTTGTCTGTGTTTTTTTTTCCGGAAAATCGCAGTACAAAGGTGAAAAGAGGCAAGCGAGCGCTCTCCAGCCAGACCACAACACAGCACAACCATTAGTTTCGAACAATCTCGAATTTTGAGAATTTTCATTCTTCCAAATTCCGTTCTTTTTCTGTATTTCTTTTCTGGAAAATCGTGGAAAAAGAAGAAAGCCGAAGAGAATGGTCCGCAGGTGTAGAACAACACAGCACAACCACTGGGTTTGAACGATTTCGAGTTTTGAGAATTCGCATTTTCTCAAATTCCGTTTTGTCTCCGTATTCCGACTTCGAATAATCGTGGAACAAAGTAAAAGCCGGAAAGAATGGTCCGCAGGTGTAGCACAACACAGCACAACCGCAAGGTTCCAACGATTTCGAGTTCTGAGAATGTTCAATTTTCCAAATTTTGTTTTTTCTCTGTATTTTCTTTCCCGAAAATCGTAGTACAAAGTAAAAAAAAGGAAAGTAAGCGCTCTTCAGGCGGACCACAACACAGCACAACCATTAACCAGCACAATCTTCCAAATTCCGTTCTGTCTTTGTATTTCCTTCCTGAGAAATCGTGGATCAAAGTCAAAGAGAGGAAAGAAGTTGTTCTCCAGGTGTAGCACAACACAGCACAACCACAAGGTTCGAATGATTTCGAGTTTAGAGAATTCGCATTTTCTCAAATTCCGTTTTGTCTCCATATTTCCTCTTCGAATAATCGTGAAACAAAGTGGAAGCCGGAGAGAATGGTCTGCAGGTGTAGCACAACACAGCACAACCGCGAGGTTTCAACGATTTCGAGTTTTGAGAATGTTTAATTTTCCAAATTTCGTTTTTTCTCTGAATTTCTTTCCGGAAAATCGCAGTACAAAGTAAAAAAGAGAAAAGTAAGCGCTCTCCAGGCGGACCACAACACAGCACAACCATTAGTTTCAAACAATCTCGAATTTTGAGAATTTTCATTTTTCCAAATTCCGTTCTTTATCTGTATTTCTTTTCTGAAAAATTGTGGAACGAAAAGAAAGCTGAAGAGAATGGTCTGCAGGTGTGACACAACGCAGCACAACCACTAGGTTCGAATGATTTTGAGTTTTAAGAACTCTCATTTTCTCAAATTCCGTTTTGTCTCCGTATTTCCTCTTCAAATGATCGTGAAAGTAAGTGGAAGCCGAAAAGAATGGTCCCCAGGTGTAGCACAACACAGCACAACCACTAGGTTTGAACGATTTTGAGTTTTGAGAATTCTCATTTTCTCGAATTCCGTTCTGTCTCCGTATTTCCTCTTCGAATAATCGTGGAACAAAGTGGAAGCCGGGAAGAATGGTCCGCAGGTGTAGCACAACACAGCACAACCGCAAGGTTTCAACGATTTCGAGTTTTCAGAATGTTTAATTTTCCAAATTTCGTTTTTTCTCTGTATTTTCTTCTCGGAATATCGCAGTCCAAAGTGAAACAGAGAAAAGAAAGCGCTCTCCAGGCGGACCACAACACAGCAAAACCATGAGTTCCGAACAATTTCGAATTTTGAGAATTTCCATTCTTCCAAATTCCGTTCTTTTTTTGTATTTCTTCCCTTAAAAATCGTGGAACAAAGAGAAAGCCGAAGGAAATGGTCTGCGGGTGTAGAACAACACAGCACAACCGTCAGGTTTGAATGATTTCGAATACTGAGAATTTTCAAACTTTCAAATTCCGTTTTTTTTCTGTATTTCCTTTCTGAAAAATCGTAAAACAAAGTGGAAGCCTAAGAGAATGGTCCCTAGGTGTAGCACAACACAGCACAACCACTAGGTTTAAACGATTTCCAGTTTCTAGTATGTTCAATTTTCCATATTCCGTTCTGTCCATGTATTTTCTTTCTGAGAAATCGTACAACAAAGTGGAAAAGGTAAAACTAGGTGTTTTTCAGGTGAATCACATTACGGCACTACCGTAAGGTTCAAATGATTTCGAGTTTAGAGAATTCGCATTTTCTCAAATTCCGTTTTGTCTCCGTATTCCGACTTCGAATAATCGTGGAACAAAGTGGAAGCCGGGAAGAATGGTCCGCAGGTGTAGCACAACACAGCACAACCATGAGTTCCGAACAATCTCGAATTTTGAGAATTTCCATTCTTCCAAATTCCGTTCTTTTTTTGTATTTCTTCCCTTAAAAATCGTGGAACAAAGAGAAAGCCGAAGGAAATGGTCTGCGGGTGTAGAACAACACAGCGCAACCACTAGGTTTGAACGATCTCGAGTTTTGAGAATTTTCATTTTCTCAAATTCCGTTTTGTCTCCGTATTTCCTCTTCGAATAATCGTTAAACAAAGTGGAAGCCGGAGAGAATGGTCTGCAGGTGTAGCACAACACAGCACAACCGCAAGGTTTCAACGATTTCGAGTTTTGAGAATGTTTAATTTCTCAAATTCCGTTCTTTCTCTGTATTTCCTTTCTGAAAAATAGTAGAACAAAGTGGAGAGAAAGGAAGAAGTTGTTTTCCAGGCGGATCATAACACAGCACAATCATCAGTTCCGAACAATCTCGAATTTTGAGAATTTCCATTCTTCCAAATTCCGTTCTTTTTTTGTATTTCTTCCCTTAAAAATCGTGGAACAAAGAGAAAGCCGAAGGAAATGGTCTGCGGGTGTAGAACAACACAGCACAACCACTAGGTTTGAACGATCTCGAGTTTTGAGAATTTTCATTTTCTCAAATTCCGTTCTGTCTCCGTATTTCCTCTTCGAATAATCGTTGAACAAAGTGGAAGCCGGAGAGAATGGTCTGCAGGTGTAGCACAACACAGCACAACCGCAAGGTTTCAACGATTTCGAGTTTTGAGAATGTTTAATCTTCCAAATTTCGTTTTTTCTCTGTATTTTCTTTCCGGAATATCGCAGTCCAAAGTGAAAGAGAGGAAAGTAAGCGCTCTCCAGGCGGACCACAACACAGCACAACCATGAGTTTCGAACAATCTCGAATTTTAAGAATTTTCATTCTTCCAAATTCCGTTCTTTTTTTGTATCTCTTTTCTTAAAAATCGTAAAACGTAGAGAAAGTCGAAGAGAATGGTCTGCATTTGTGGAACAACACAGCACAACCACTCGGTTTGAACGATTTCGAGTTTTGAGAATTCTTATTTTCTCAAATTCCGTTCTGTCTCCGTATTTCCTCTTCGAATAATTGTGAAACCAAGTGAAAGCCGAAGAGAATGGTCCCCAGGTGTAGCACAACACAGCACAACCACTAGGTTTGAATGATTTCGAGTTTTGAGAATTTTCATTTTCGCAAATTCCGTTCTTTTTCTGTGTTTTCTTTCCGAAAAATAGTAGAACAAAGTAGAGAGGAAGGAAAAAGTTGTTCTCCAGGCGGATCATAACACAGCACAATCATCAGTTTCGAACAATTTCGAAGTTTAGGAATTTTTATTTTTCCAAATTCCGTTCTTTCTCTGTATTTCCTTTCCGAGAATTCGTAGAACACAGAAAAGGAATGAGAAGAGTTGCTTTCCAGGCGGACCACAACACGGCACAACCACCAGTTTGGGTTAGGTTAGGTTAGGTTGGGTTAGGTTGGGTTAGATGAGGTCGGGTAAGGGTTAGGCTAGGTAAGGTTGGGTCTGAATCATTCTTTTCCTCTGCATTTCCTTCTCGAGAGAACGTGGAAAAAAGCGAGAGCCAAAGAGAATGGTCTGCAGGTGTAGCGCAATACAGCACAACCGCAAAGTTTCAACAATTTCGAGTTTTGAGAATGTTCAATCTTCCAAATTCCGTTCTGTCTATGTATTTCCTTCCTGAGAAATCGTGAATCATAGTAAGAAAGAGGAGAGAAGTTGTTCTCCAGGTGTAGCACAACACAGCACAACCAAAAGTTTCAAATGATTTCGAGTTTAGAGGATTTTCATTTTCTCAAATTCCGTTTTGTCTCCGTATTCCGACTTCGAATAATCGTGAAACAAAGTGGAAGCCGGAGAGAATGATCCGCAGGTGTAGCACAACACTGCACAACCGCAAGGTTTCAACGATTCCGAGTTTTGAGAATGTTTAATTTTCCAAATTTCGTTTTTTCTCTGTATTTTCTTCTCGGAATATCGCAGTCCAAAGTGAAAAAGAAAAAAGTAAGCGCTCTCCAGGCGGACCACAACACAGCACAACCATGAGTTCCGAACAATCTCGAATTTTGAGAATTTCCATTTTTCCAAATTCCGTTCTTTTTTTGTATTTCTTTTCTTAAAAATCGTGGAACAAAGAGAAAGCCGAAGAAAATGGTCTGCGGGTGTAGAACAACACAGCACAACCACTAGGTTTGAACGATTTCGAATTTTGAGAATTTTCATTTTCTCAAATTCCGTTCTGTCTCTGTATTTCCTCTTCGAATAATCGTGGAACAAAGTGGAAGCCGGAGAGAATGGTCTGCAGGTGTAGCACAACACAGCACAACCGCAAGGTTTCAACGATTTCGAGTTTGGAGAATTTTCATTCTTTCAAGTTCCGTTTTTTTTCTGTATTTCCTTTCTGAAAAATCGTGGAACGAAGTGAAAGCCGAAGAGAATGGTCCCTAGGTGTAGCACAACACAGCACAATCACTAGGTTTCAACGATTTCGAATTTGAAGAATGTTCAATCTTTCAAATTCCGTTCTGTCTATGTATTTCCTTCCTGAGAAATCGTGGAACAGAGAAAAGGAATGAGAAAAGTTGCCTCCCAGGCGGACCACAACACAGCACAACCACCAGTTTTGGTTAGGTTAGGTCAGGTTGGGTTAGGTTGGGTTAGATTAGGTCGGGTGAGGGTAAGGCTAGGTGAGGTTGGGTCTGAATCATTCTTTTACTCTGCATTCCCTTTTCGGAAAAACGTAGAAAAAAGCGAGAGACAAGGAGAATGGTTGCAGGTGTAGCGCAACACAGCACAACCACTAGGTTTGAACGATTTTGAGTTTTGAGAATTTTCATTTCCGCAAATTCCGTTCTTTTTCTGTATTTCCTTTCTGAAAAATAGTAGGACAAAGTGGAAAAAACGGAAAAAGTTGTTCTCCAGGCGGATCATCACACAGCACAATCATCAGTTTCGAACAATTTCGAAGTTTGAGAATTTTTATTTCTCTAAATTCCGTTCTTTCTCTGTATTTCCTTTCCGAAAATTCGTAGAACAAAAAAAAGAATGAGAAAAGTTGCTTTCCAGACGGACCACAACACGGCACAACCACCAGTTTGGGTTAGGTTGGGTTAGGTTGGGTTAGGTTGGGTTTGATTAGGTCAGGTGAGGGTTAGGCTAGGTAAGGTTGGGTCTGAATCATTCTTTTACTCTGCATTTCCTTTCCGAGAAAACGTGGAAAAAAGCGAGAGCCGAAGAGAATGGTCTGCAGGTGTAGCACATTACAGCTCAACCGCAAGGTTTCAACGATTTCAAGTTTTGAGAATGTTCAGTTTTCCAAATTCCATTCTTTCTCCGTATTTTCTTCTTGAGAAATCGTAGATCAAATTGAGAAAGAAAAGAGAAGTTGTTCTCCAGGCGGACCACATCACGGCATAACCACCAGTTCGGGTTAGGTTAGGTTAGGTTGGGTTAGGTTGTGTTAGATTAGGTCAGGTGAGGGTTAGGCTACGTAAGGTTAGGTCCAAATCCTTCTTTTACTCTGCATTTTCTCTTCGAATAATCGTGAAACAAAGTGGAAGCCGGGGAGAATGGTCTGCAGGGGTAGCACAACACAGCACAACCGCAAGGTTTCAACGATCTCGAGTTTTGAAAATTTTCATTTCTTTGAATTCCGTTCTTGCTCTGTATTTCCTTTCTGAGAAATAGTAGAACAAAGTGGAAAAAAGGGAAGTAATTGTTCTCCGGTCGGTCTACAACACAGCACAACCACCAGTTTGGGTTAGATTAGGTTAGGTGGGGTTAGGTCAGGTTGGATCAGGTCAGGTGAGGTTAGGCCAGGTTAGGTTGGGTCTGAGTCATTCTCCTACTCGATATTTCCCCTCCGAAAAAACATAGAGAAAAGCGTATGCCGAAGAAAATGCTCTCCTCGTAAAGCACAACATAGCACAACCACTAGGTTTAAACGAATTCGAGTTTTGAGAATTCTTTTTTTCTCAAATTCCGTTCTGTCTCCGTATTTCCTTTTCGAATGATCGTGAAACAGAGTGGAAGCCGAAGAGAATGGTCCGCAGGTGTAGCACAACACAGCACAACCGCAAGGTTTCAACGATTTCGAATTTGGAGAATGTTCAATCTTCCAAATTCCGTTCTTTCTATGTATTTCCTTTTTGAGAAATCGTGGATCAAGGTAAAAAAGAGGAAAGAAGTTGTTCTTCAGGTGTAGCACAACACAGCACAACCACGAGGTTCAAATGATTTCGAGTTTAGAGAATTCGCATTTTCTCAAATTCCGTTTTGTCTCCGTATTCCGACTTCGAATAATCGTGGAACAAAGTGGAAGCCGGGAAGAATGGTCCGCAGGTGTAGCACAACACAGCACAACCATGAGTTCCGAACAATCTCGAATTTTGAGAATTTCCATTCTTCCAAATTCCGTTCTTTTTTTGTATTTCTTCCCTTAAAAATCGTGGAACAAAGAGAAAGCCGAAGGAAATGGTCTGCGGGTGTAGAACAACACAGCACAACCACTAGGTTTGAACGATCTCGAGTTTTGAGAATTTTCATTTTCTCAAATTCCGTTCTGTCTCCGTATTTCCTCTTCGAATAATCGTTAAACAAAGTGGAAGCCGGAGAGAATGGTCTGCAGGTGTAGCACAACACAGCACAACCGCAAGGTTTCAACGATTTCGAGTTTTGAGAATGTTTAATTTTTCAAATTCCGTTCTTTCTCTGTATTTCCTTTCTGAAAAATAGTAGAACAAAGTGGAGAGAAAGGAAGAAGTTGTTTTCCAGGCGGATCATAACACAGCACAATCATCAGTTCCGAACAATCTCGAATTTTGAGAATTTCCATTCTTCCAGATTCCGTTCTTTTTTTGTATTTCTTCCCTTAAAAATCGTGGAACAAAGAGAAAGCCGAAGGAAATGGTCTGCGGGTGTAGAACAACACAGCACAACCACTAGGTTTGAACGATCTCGAGTTTTGAGAATTTTCATTTTCTCAAATTCCGTTCTGTCTCCGTATTTCCTCTTCGAATAATCGTTGAACAAAGTGGAAGCCGGAGAGAATGGTCTGCAGGTGTAGCACAACACAGCACAACCGCAAGGTTTCAACGATTTCGAGTTTTGAGAATGTTTAATCTTCCAAATTTCGTTTTTTCTCTGTATTTTCTTTCCGGAATATCGCAGTCCAAAGTGAAAGAGAGAAAAGTAAGCGCTCTCCAGGCGGACCACAACACAGCACAACCATGAGTTTCGAACAATCTCGAATTTTAAGAATTTTCATTCTTCCAAATTCCGTTCTTTTTTTGTATCTCTTTTCTTAAAAATCGTAAAACGTGGAGAAAGTCGAAGAGAATGGTCTGCACTTGTGGAACAACACAGCACAACCACTAGGTTCGAACGATTTCGAGTTTTGAGAATTCTCATTTTCTCAAATTCCGTTCTGTCTCCGTATTTCCTCTTCGAATAATTGTGAAACCAAGTGAAAGCCGGAGAGAATGGTTCCCAGGTGTAGCACAACACAGCACAACCACTAGGTTTGAATGATTTTGAGTTTTGAGAATTTTCATTTTCGCAAATTCCGTTCTTTTTCTGTGTTTTCTTTCCGAAAAATAGTAGAACAAAGTAGAGAGGAAGGAAAAAGTTGTTCTCCAGGCGGATCATAACACAGCACAATCATCAGTTTCGAACAATTTCGAAGTTTAAGAATTTTTATTTTTCCAAATTTCGTTCTTTCTCTGTATTTCCTTTCCGAGAATTCGTAGAACACAGAAAAGGAATGAGAAGAGTTGCTTTCCAGGCGGACCACAACACGGCACAACCACCAGTTTGGGTTAGGTTAGGTTAGGTTGGGTTAGGTTGGGTTAGATGAGGTCGGGTAAGGGTTAGGCTAGGTAAGGTTGGGTCTGAATCATTCTTTTACTCTGCATTTCCTTTTCGAGAGAACGTGGAAAAAAGCGAGAGCCAAAGAGAATGGTCTTCAGGTGTAGCGCAATACAGCACAACCGCAAGGTTTCAACGATTCCGAGTTTTGAGAATGTTTAATTTTCTAAATTTCGTTTTTTTTCTGTATTTTCTTCTCGGAATATCGCAGTCCAAAGTGAAAAAGAGAAAAGTAAGCGCTCTCCAGGCGGACCACAACACAGCACAACCACTAGGTTTGAACGATTTCGAGTTTTGAGAATTCTCATTTTCTCAAATTCCGTTCTGTCTCCGTATTTCCTCTTCGAATAATTGTGAAACCAAGTGAAAGCCGAAGAGAATGGTTCCCAGGTGTAGCACAACACAGCACAACCACTAGGTTTGAATGATTTTGAGTTTTGAGAATTTTCATTTTCGCAAATTCCGTTCTTTTTCTGTGTTTTCTTTCCGAAAAATAGTAGAACAAAGTAGAGAGGAAGGGAAAAGTTGTTCTCCAGGCGGATCATAACACAGCACAATCATCAGTTTCGAACAATTTCGAAGTTTAAGAATTTTTATTTTTCCAAATTCCGTTCTTTCTCTGTATTTCCTTCCCGAGAATTCGTAGAACACAGAAAAGAAATGAGAAGAGTTGCTTTCCAGGCGGACCACAACACGGCACAACCACCAGTTTGGGTTAGGTTAGGTTAGGTTGGGTTAGGTTGGGTTAGATGAGGTCGGGTAAGGGTTAGGCTAGGTAAGGTTGGGTCTGAATCATTCTTTTACTCTGCATTTCCTTTTCGAGAGAACGTGGAAAAAAGCGAGAGCCAAAGAGAATGTTCTGCAGGTGTAGCGCAATACAGCACAACCGCAAAGTTTCAACAATTTCGAGTTTTGAGAATGTTCAATCTTCCAAATTCCGTTCTGTCTATGTATTTCCTTCCTGAGAAATCGTGAATCATAGTAAGAAAGAGGAGAGAAGTTGTTCTCCAGGTGTAGCACAACACAGCACAACCAAAAGTTTCAAATGATTTCGAGTTTAGAGGATTCGCAATTTCTCAAATTCCGTTTTGTCTCCGTATTCCGACTTCGAATAATCGTGAAACAAAGTGGAAGCCGGAGAGAATGGTCCGCAGGTGTAGCACAACACTGCACAACCGCAAGGTTTCAACGATTTCGAGTTTGGAGAATTTTCATTCTTTCAAGTTCCGTTTTTTTTCTGTATTTCCTTTCTGAAAAATCGTGGAACGAAGTGAAAGCCGAAGAGAATGGTCCCTAGGTGTAGCACAACACAGCACAATCACTAGGTTTCAACGATTCCGAATTTGAAAAATGTTCAATCTTTCAAATTCCGTTCTGTCTATGTATTTCTTTCCTGAGAAATCGTGAAACAGAGAAAAGGAATGAGAAAAGTTGCCTCCCAGGCGGACCACAACACAGCACAACCACCAGTTTTGGTTAGGTTAGGTCAGGTTGGGTTAGGTTGGGTTAGATTAGGTCGGGTGAGGGTAAGGCTAGGTGAGGTTGGGTCTGAATCATTCTTTTACTCTGCATTCCCTTTTCGGAAAAACGTAGAAAAAAGCGAGAGACAAGGAGAATGGTTGCAGGTGTAGCGCAACACAGCACAACCACCAGGTTTGAACGATTTTGAGTTTTGAGAATTTTCATTTTCGCAAATTTCGTTCTTTTTCTGTATTTCCTTTCTGAAAAATAGTAGGACAAAGTGGAAAAAACGGAAAAAGTTGTTCTCCAGGCGGATCATCACACAGCACAATCATCAGTTTCGAACAATTTCGAAGTTTGAGAATTTTTATTTCTCTAAATTCCGTTCTTTCTCTGTATTTCCTTTCCGAAAATTCGTAGAACAAAAAAAAGAATGAGAAAAGTTGCTTTCCAGACGGACCACAACACGGCACAACCACCAGTTTGGGTTAGGTTGGGTTAGGTTGGGTTGGGTTGGGTTTGATTAGGTCAGGTGAGGGTTAGGCTAGGTAAGGTTGGGTCTGAATCATTCTTTTACTCTGCATTTCCTTTCCGAGAAAACGTGGAAAAAAGCGAGAGCCGAAGAGAATGGTCTGCAGGTGTAGCACAACACAGCCCAACCGCAAGGTTCAAATGATTTCGAGTTTAGAGAATTCGCATTTTCTCAAATTCCGTTTTGTCTCCGTATTACGACTTCGAATAATCGTGAAACAGAGTGAAAGCCGGGGAGAATGGTCTGCAGGTGTAGCACATTACAGCTTAACCGCAAGGTTTCAACGATTTCAAGTTTTGAGAATGTTCAGTTTTCCAAATTCCATTCTTTCTCCGTATTTTCTTCTTGAGAAATCGTAGATCAAAGTGAGAAAGAAAAGAGAAGTTGTTCTCCAGGCGGACCACATCACGGCATAACCACCAGTTCGGGTTAGGTTAGGTTAGGTTGGGTTAGGTTGTGTTAGATTAGGTCAGGTGAGGGTTAGGCTACGTAAGGTTAGGTCCAAATCCTTCTTTTACTCTGCATTTTCTCTTCGAATAATCGTGAAACAAAGTGAAAGCCGAAGAGAATAGTCCCCAGGTGTAGCACAACACAGCACAACCGAAGGTTCCAACGATCTCGAGTTTTGAAAATTTTCATTCCTCCAAATTCCGTTCTTTCTCTGTATTTCCTTTCTGAAAAATAGTAGAACAGAGTGGAGGAAAGGGAAGAAATCGTTCTCCGGGCAGATCACAGCACGGCACAACCGTCAGGTCTAGACAATTCAGAGTTCCGAGAATTTTCAACTTCACAAATTCTGTTCTTTCTCTGTATTTCCTCTCTGAAAAATCGTGAAACCAAGTGGAAGCCGAAGAGAATAGTCCCCAGGTGTAGCACAACACAGCACACGCACTAGTTTCAAACGATTTCGAGTTTTGAGAATTCTCATTTTCTCAAATTCCGTCCTTCCTCTGTATTTTTTATTCGGAAAATTGTGGAACAAAGTGGAAGCCGAAGAGAATGGTCTGCAGGTGTAGCACAACACAGCACAACTGCAAGGTTTCAACGATTTCGAGTTTGGAGAATGTTCAATCTTCCAAATTCCGTTCTGTCTATGTATTTCCTTCCTGAGAAATCGTAGATCGAAGTAAAGAAGGAAAAAGAAAATGCCCTCCAGGTGGATTATAACACAGCACAACCATTAGTTTCGAACAATTTCGAGTTTTGAGAATGTTCAATCTTCCGAATTCCGTTCTTTCTCCGTATTTCCTTTCTGAGAAATCATGGATCGAAGCGAAAAAGAGAGAAAAAGTTGTTCTCCAGGTGGATCATAACACAGCACAACTACAAGGTTTAAACGATTTCGAGTTTTGAGAATTCTCATTTTCTCAAATTCCGTTCTGTCTTCGTATTTCCTCTTCGACTAATCGTGAAACAAAGTACAAGCCGAAGAGAATGCTCTGCAGGTGTAGCACAACACAGCACAACCGCAAGGTTTCAACGATTTTGAGTTTTGAGAATTTTCATTTTCTCAAATTTCGTTTTTTTTCCGTATTTCCTTCCTGAAAAATTGTAGAACAGAGTGAAAAAAAAAAAAAGTAGTTGTTTCCCAGGGGATCATAACCGTTAGGGTTGAACAATTTCGAGTTTTGAGAATTTTCATTTTTTCAAATTTTGTTCCTGGTCTGTATTTTCTTCCTGCGAATCCGTGACACAGAGTGAAAGCCTGAAAAAAAGGTCTCCAGGTGTAGCACAACACAGCACAACCACAGGGTTCAAATGATTTCGAGTTCAGAGAATCCGCATTTTCTCAAATTCCGTTTTGTCTCCGTATTTCCAGTTCGAATAATCGTGAAACATAGTGGAAGCCAGAGAGAATGGTCCGCAGGTGTAGCACAACACAGCACGACCGCAAGGTTTCAACGATTTCGAGTTTTGAGAATGTTCAATATTCCAAATTCCGTTCTGTCTATGTATTTCCATCCTGAGAAATCGTAGATTCGAATAAAGAAGAGAAAAAAAGTTGTTCTCCAGGTGTAGCACAACACAGCACAACCACAAGGTTCAAATGATTTCGAGTTTAGAAAATTCGCATTTTCTCAAATTCCGTTTTGTCTCCGTATTCCGACTTCGAATAATTGTGGAACAAAGTGGAAGCCGGAGAGAATGGTCCGCAGGTGTAGCACAACACAGCACAACCACTAGCTTTGAACGATTTTGAGTTTTGAGAATTTCCATTTTCGCAAATTCCGTTCTTCCTCTGTATTCCCTTTCTGGAAAATAATGGAACAAAGTGGAAAAAAAGAAAGAAGTTGTTCTCCAGGCAGATCATAACACAGCACAATCATCAGTTTCGAACGATTTCGAAGTTTGAGAATTTTTATTTTTCCAAATTCCGTTCTTTCTCTGTATTTCCTCTCCGAGGATTTGTAGAACAAAGAAAAGAAATGAGAAAAGTTGCTTTCCAGGCGGACCACAACACGGCACAACCAACAGTTTGGGTTAGGCTAGGTAAGGTTAGGTCTGAATCATTCTTTTACTCTGCATTTCCTCTTCGAGAAAACGTGGAAAAAAGCGAGAGCCAAAGAAAATGGTCTGCGGGTGTAGCGCAACACAGCACAACCGCAAGGTTTCAACGATTTCAAGTTTTGAGAATGTTCAGTTTTCCAAATTCTATTTTTTTTCCGTATTTCCTTCCTGAGAAATCGTAGATCAAAGTGAAAAAGAGAAACGAAGTTGTTCTCCAGGTGTAGCACAACACAGCACAACCACAAGGTTCAAATGATTTCGAGTTTAGAAAATTCGCATTTTCTCAAATTCCGTTTTGTCTCCGTATTCCGACTTCGAATAATCGTGAAACAAAGTGGGAGCCGGAAAGAATGGTCCGCAGGTGTAGCACAACACAGCACAACCGCAAGGTTTCAACGATTTCGAGTTTTGAGAATGTTCAATTTTCCAAATTTCGTTTTTTCTCTGTATTTTCTTCCTCGAAATCGCAGTACAAAGTGAAGAAGAGGGAAGTGAGCGCTCTTCAGGCGGACCACAACACAGCACAACCATTAGTTTCGATTAATCTCGAATTGTGAGAATTTTCATTCTTCCAAATTCCGTTCTTTTTCTGTATTTCTCTTCTGAAAAATCGTGAAACAAAAAGGAAGCCAAAGAGAATGGTTCCCAGGTGTAGCACAACACAGCACAACCACAAAGTTTGAACGATTTTGAGTTTTGAGAATTTTCATTTTCTCAAATTTCGTTCTTTTTCTGTATTTCCTTCCTGAGGAATTGTAGAACAGAGTGAAAGAAAAAGGAAGGAATTGTTTTCCAGGAGATCACAACCGTTAGGGTTGAACAATTTCGAGTTTTGAGAATTTTCATTTTTTCAAATTTTGTTCCCGGTCTGTATTTTCTTCCTGCGAATCCGTGAAACAGAGTGAAAGCCTGAGAAAAAGGTCTCCAGGTGTAGCAGAACACAGCTAAACCGCAAGGTTTCAACGATTTCGTGTTATGAAAAGGTTTAATTTTCCAAATTTCGTTTTTTGTCTGTGTTTTTTTTTCCGGAAAATCGCAGTACAAAGGTGAAGAGAGGAAAGTAGGCGCTCTCCAGGCGGACCACAACACAGCACAACCATTAGTTTCGAACAATCTCGAATTTTGAGAATTTTCATTCTTCCAAATTCCGTTCTTTTTCTGTATTTCTTTTCTGGAAAATCCTGGAACAAAAAAAAAGCCGAAGAGAATGGTCCGCAGGTGTAGAACAACACAGCACAACCACTGGGTTTGAACGATTTCGAGTTTTGAGAATTCTCATTTTCTCGAATTCCGTTCTGTCTCCGTATTTCCTCTTCGAATAATCGTGAAACAAAGTGAAAGCCGAAGAGAATGGTCCCCAGGTGTAGCACAACACAGCACAACCGCAAGGTTTCAACTATTTCGAGTTTTGACAATGTTCAATCTTGCAAATTCCGTTCTGTCTGTGTATTTCCTTCCTGAGAAATCGTGGATCAGAGTGAAAAAGAGGAAAGAAGTTGTTCTCCAGGTGTAGCACAACACAGCACAACCACAAGGTTCAAATGATTTCGAGTTTAGAAAATTCGCATTTTCTCAAATTCCGTTTTGTCTCCGTATTCCGACTTCGAATAATCGTGAAACAAAGTGGAAGCCGAAGAGAATGGTCCGCAGGTGTAGCACAACATAGCACAACCGCAAGGTTTCAACGATTTCGAGTTTTGAGAATGTTCAATTTTCCAAATTTCGTTTTTTCTCTGTATTTTCTTTCTCGAAAATCGCAGTACATAGTGAAAAAGAGGGAAGTGAGCGCTCTTCAGGTGGACCACAACACAGCACAACCATTAGTTTTGAACAATCTCGAATTTTGAGAATTTTCATTCTTCCAAATTCCGTTCTTTTTCCGTATTCCTCTTCTGAAAAATCGTGGAACAAAAAGGAAGCCGAAGAGAATGGTTTCCAGGTGTAGCACAACACAGCACAACCACAAAGTTTGAACGATTTTGAGTTTTGAGAATTTTCATTTTTTCAAATTTTGTTCCCGGTCTGTATTTTCTTCCTGCGAATCCGTAAAACAGAGTGAAAGCCTGAGAAAAAGGTCTCCAGGTGTAGCACAACACAGCACAACCGCAAGGTTCCAGCGATTTCGTGATTTGAGAAGGTTTAATTTTCCAAATTTCGTTTTTTGTCTGTGTTTTTTTTTCCGGAAAATCGCAGTACAAAGGTGAAAAGAGGAAAGCGAGCGCTCTCCAGCCAGACCACAACACAGCACAACCATTAGTTTCGAACAATCTCGAATTTTGAGAATTTTCATTCTTCCAAATTCCGTTCTTTTTCTGTATTTCTTTTCTGGAAAATCGTGGAACAAGAAGAAAGCCGAAGAGAATGGTCCGCAGGTGTAGCACAACACAGCACAACCACTAGGTTTGAACGATTTCGAGTTTTGAGAATTCTCATTTACTCAAATTCCGTTCTGTCTCCGTATTTTCTCTTCGAATAATCGTGAGACTAGGTGAAAGCTGAAGAGAATGGTCCCCAGGTGTAGCACAACACAGCACAACTATTAGTTTCGAACAATCTCGAATTTTGAGAATTTTCATTCTTCCAAATTCCGTTTTTTTTCTGTATTTTTTTTCTGAAGAATCGTGGAACAGAAAGGAAGCCGAAGAAAATGGTCTGCAGGTGTAGAACAACACAGCACAACCGCAAGGTTCTAACGATTTCAAGTTTTGAGAATGTTCAATTTTCCAAATTCCGTTCTGTCTATGTATTCCCTCCCTGAGAAATCGTGAATCAAAGTAAAAGACAGAAAAGGAGTTGTTCTCCAGGTGTAGCACAACACAGCACAACTACAAGGTTCAAATGATTTCGAGTTCAGAGAATTCGCATTTTCTCAAATTCCGTTTTGTCTCCGTATTCCGACTTCGAAAATTTTCATTCCTTCAGATTCCGTTCTTTCTCTGTATTTCCTTTCTGAAAAATAGTAGAACAAAGTAGAAAAGAGGGAAGAAATTGTTCTCCGGGCAGATCACAACACGGCACAACCGTCAGGTCTAGACAATTCAGAGTTCCGAGAATTTTCGAATTCACAAATTTCGTTCTTTTTCTGTATTTCCTTTCTGAAAAATCGTAGAACAGAAAAAAAAAATGAGAAAAATCGCTCTCCAGGCGGACTACAACACAGCACAACCACCAGTTTGGGTTAGATTAGGTTAGGTTGGGTTAGGTTGGGTTGGATCAGGTCAGGTGAGGTTAGGCCAGGTTAGGTTGGGTCTAAGTCATACTCCTACTCAATATTTCCTCTCCTAGAAAACGTAGAGAAAAGCGTATGCCGAAGAAAATGCTCTCCTCGTAGAGCACAACATAGCACAACCACTAGGTATAAACGAATTCGAGTTTTGAGAATTCTTATTTCCTCAAATTCCGTTCTGTCTCCGTATTTCCTCTTCGAATAATCGTGAGACTAAGTGAAAGCTGAAGAGAATGGTCCCCAGGTGTAGCACAACACAGCACAACTATTAGTTTCGAACAATCTCGAATTTTGAGAATTTTCATTCTTCCGAATTCCGTTTTTTTTCTGTATTTCTTTTCTGAAAAATCGTGGAACAGAAAGGAAGCCGAAGAGAATGGTCTGCAGGTGTAGAACAACACAGCACAACCGCAAGGTTCTAACGATTCCGAGTTTTGAGAATGTTCAATTTTGCAAATTCCGTTCTGTCTATGTATTTCCTTCCTGAGAAATCGTGGATCAAAGTAAAAGAGAGAAAAGGAGTTGTTTTCCAGGTGTAGCACAACACAGCACAACCGCAAGGTTCTAACGATCTCGAGTTTTGAAAATTTTTATTCCTTCAAATTCCGTTCTTTCTCTGTATTTCCTTTCTGAGTAATAGTAGAACATAGTGGAAAAAAGGAAAGAAATTGTTCTCCGGGCAGATCACAACATGGCACAACCGTCAGGTCTAGACAATTCAGAGTTCCGAGAATTTTCAACTTCACAAATCCTGTTCTTTCTCTGTATTTCCTTTCTGAAAAATCGTAGAACAGAAAAAAAAATGAGAAAAATCGCTCTCCAGGCGGACTACAACACAGCACAACCACCAGTTTGGGTTGGATTGGGTTAGGTTGGGTTAGGTTGGGTTAGATTAGGTCAGGTGAGGGTTAGGCTAGGTAAGGTTGGGTCTGAATCATTCTTTCACTCTGCATTTCCTTTTCGAGAAAACGTGGAAAAAAGCGAGAGCCAAAAAGAATGGTCTGCAGGTGTAGCACAACACAGCACAACTGCAAGGTTTCAACGATTCCGAGTTTTGAGAATGTTCAATCTTTCAAATTCCGTTCTGTCTATGTATTCCCTTCCTGAGAAATCGTGGATCAAAGTAAAAGAGAGAAAGGGAGTTGTTTTTCGGGTGTAGCACAACACAGCACAACCACAAGGTTCAAATGATTCCGAATTTAGAAAATTCGCATTTTCTCAAATTCCGTTTTGTCTCCGTATTCCGACTTCGAATAATCGTTAAACAAAGTGGAAGCCGGAGAGAATGGTCCGCAGGTGTAGCACAACACAGCACAACCGCAAGGTTTCAACGATTTCGAGTTTGGAGAATGTTCAATCTTCCAAATTCCGTTCTTTCTCTGTATTTCTTTTCTGAAAAATCGTGAAACCAAGTGAAAGCTGAAGAGAATGGTCCCCAGGTGTAGAACAACACAGCACAACCACTAGGTTTGAACGATTTCGAGTTTTGAGAATTCTCATTTTCTCGAATTCCGCTCTGTCTCCGTATTTCCTGTGTAAATAATCGTGCAACTAAGTGAAAGCCGAAGAGAATGGTCCCTAGGTGTAGCACAACACAGCACAACCACTAGGTTTGATCGATTTCGAGTTTTGAGAATTTTCAATTTCGCAAATTCCGTTCTGTCTATGTATTTCTGTCCTGAGAAATCGTGGATCAAAGTTGAAAAGAGAAAAGAAGTTGTTTTCCAGGTGTAGTACAACACAGCACAACCACAAGGTTCAAATGATTTCAAGTTCAGAAAATTCGCATTTTCTCAAATTCCGTTTTGTCTCCGTATTTCCAGTTCGAATAATCGTGGAACGAAGTGGAAGCCGGGGAAAATGGTCCTTAGGTGTAGCACAACACTGCACAACCGCAAGGTTTCAACGATTTCGAGTTTTGAGAATTCGCATTTTCTCAAATTCCGTTTTGTCTCCGTATTCCGACTTCGAATAATCGTGAAACAAAGTGGAAGCCGGAGAGAATGGTCCGCAGGTGTAGCACAACACAGCACAACCGCAAGGTTTCAACGATTTCGAGTTTGGAGAATGTTCAATCTTCCAAATTCCGTTCTTTCTCTGTATTTCTTTTCTGAAAAATCGTGAAACCAAGTGAAAGCTGAAGAGAATGGTCCCCAGGTGTAGCACAACACAGCACAACCACTAGGTTTGAACGATTTTGAGTTTTGAAAATTTTCATTATCGCAAATTTCGTTCTTTCTCTGTATTTCCTTTCTGAAAAATAGTATGTTACGGTCGGGAAATGATCTTCGCCGCCGTTATTATTTTTGGTTCGTTTCTCGTTTTACGCAACTAAATGCAACTGTGGAAAAGGAATTTTATTGACGGAGGTGATTGAAAGTTCGTAGATAAATGCTATATGAATATTGTTTATTTGCCAAGCTCGGGGAGGCTTATAGGCGTAATCAGACGTTGAGAGTCTTGAAGAGAAATAATTATTGACCAGGCTCGAGGAGGCTTATAGGTGTGTTGAGAATAATTATAAGATGACCGATCCAGGATTTCGGTGTGCGACTAAAGAACTATGTCCTGGAAGACCGTAGAGTTTGGTACTGAGTTCGGAAGTGATTTTGATATGAAAATTAGGAATAAGGTAAACTCGGTTTATTAAAAGAAGGGGTAGGTAAAGTGGGAGGCCACGTGCTGCTGACTTGGTAGTTTCGCACTTGCACGTTGTGCTGATGCGTGGTCGAACTAGGCCGGATGCAGGTTGAAATAGGAAGACAGGATGAAAGATATTAGGTTGCGTCTAGGTGAATTTCTGCTAATCATTGTGAGGAATTTGGAATTGATAGAATGGATGAGGCGAGACGTTTGGACCGAGGTCCGGACGTAACACCCCCCCCCGTTAGAAGAAGCATACCGATGTGAAGCGGAGGTATGGTTCCCTATGCGAAGTGTAGAAAAGTAGAATGAAGCAACGTCTGATTATACCTATTCGCAATGATTGTTTACAGTGAAATTTTTCTTTAAGATAAATGCGCCTATGGTTAATGCGCGTTTGAGCGGGTTAGTATACATTTTTTCTTAATGATAGCTTATCTTCTAGTTCTTATTTATCTTGTAATATATGTAAGTTCATTTTACGCTGAGTACAATGTCCTTAATATTGATTATTTTGGAATAATATTTCGGAAGATGCTTTATTGAATTTTACAGGCTACCTGAATATCTGGGTAATGGTGATTTTGAATTTTTATTTTGTGATTGAAGGAATTAGCCGTATTGTTACAGATAGTTACTTATGTTATTTTACATGCCATGGTTAATACTGATTTTATCCTTTTACTCGAATAGTATAATAATGAATTTTATTACAAATGTTGCTGACTATAAGTTATACAATGTTCGATATTGCTATGCTATGTTTATTTCTTATAGAAAATATGTTTCTTTTATTATTGTAATCATTTTTGCAAATCCGTTGTCCTATGGCCCTAACTTACAGGTGTTTGTACAGCTATATTTCTGTTTTCAGCTACGCGCTATTTCTCAATTGATTGCCAGATTATTGATCAGGGTAATATAACGAGTGCGTGGATCCGCGTATGTATGGTGGAACATCTGGGATGGGTGGTGCTGATCTGTGGGGAGTTTTTAGTGGCCCCATTTCTATGCTTTCGTGTATGTGTGTCCCGCTAATCATATGCGGACGCTCGATCTCACAGTCTATTGGTTGCCTATATCTTTTAGCCAGTTCTCGGCATGCTTGTTTCGCCTGTCTGTTGCGCTTTCTACCCGCTATACAGTGGAGTATTTTACCTAATACCGAAAATTTGTAGAACGCGAATAGGAAAGCCATTGCTGCCATTGCTAGACCAGCATATGTGAGCACAGTTTTCAGACTGGTAGTCTCCTGTTTATCGCGATGGTGCGTACTGATTTCCGTTGCCTGTTTTATTATATCGTTAAGGGCGAGCCCGTTTGAATTGAGGTCGTCGATGTTCAAAGTGGGCTTATATTTGTGAAACATGGGAATTGAAGAGAGGTTCACCGTGTGGTTCGCGTTTAAGTTCTGATATATTTCTGTTAAGTTTAGTGTGAATTCCGGTACGTAGTTTTTAAACGTCATAGATGTTCTATCGTTTGAAGTGATAAGTGTTATCGTCTCTGAATGTCCCGAACATTTATTGTTGAGCCTTAATATACCCGAGCCAGTTAGAGTGGTACGCGTTGCTTCGATATCTGGGCAGGCGATATGTATGGTTTCAGGTTTCGAGACCGAGTATAGCCAGGTGTTTGGCGCTCTAAGTTTTAGCCAGAAAGAGCTATTGAAGCTATCTATGCGTATATCGCAGGCTTCGAGGGTTTTGGGTGGATTGTTAAGAAAAAGTTCCATTTCGCATGATCCATGATTATTCGTGTGGTATAATGGGTGGTTTTGTTTGTAGATGTATGCGTTTCTTGACTTCTTACATTGTGAAAAGTCAGTTTCTGAGAGGTAGAAGTATGAGTTTGTATTTGAGGCTACTGCAATGTAGTCGTGACTTGGGGTGATGTGTGCAAATTTGTCGTCGGATCTATCAAAATTTTGTTTCACTGGGATCGGAATTAGATGGAATAAGTTGAATGTTTCGTCGTTCAGAAGAGGTATAGATAGTATGTACAGTAGGTTTGGTTCATTGTATGCTACCTCTAATTGTGATAGTTTGATTAATTCTTCTGCGTAGATATTCCTCAAGGGGACTGGGAATCGTAAGAGTGGCTCTAATGATTGGATGTGTTGTAAGCTGGTGATTAATTGTTTTGGTGTTAATATTTTTGGGTGGATGATACCGTTTTGTGCGAATAAGATTGCGTCAATCAGGTAGTTTAGATCTAATTCGTATTCGTTCATCATTTCATCCAGTGTTATTATGTGTTCAGCGAAGTTTATTATTGCCGAATTTTGTTCTAATCGTCTTTTGAGAGCGTTCGAGGTATTGAACAGAAATATTGTTTGTTCATCTAATTCCGAAATGTGTTTGTCAATGTTATCGAGTTTTTGTGTGTGAATGCCTAGTGTTGATTGGACGATATGGGTCTGATTTACTAATAGCAGTGCCAAATGATTGGTATCGTTGAAAAGTCTGTCTATTTGGGTATTATAGTATTCTCCGTCTTCCTCATTAAGCGTTCCATATAGTGTTTTGTGTATAGTTCCGACGAGGCTGTAGTACCAGTTTCGTTTTACGCGTGCGTGTGCAAGTTGCGTTAATTTGACGTGTATTTCGCTAGTCTCCTTATTTCCTACGAGGTCTCCAATTTGCTGCAGGCATTCGTTTATGGATGATAATCTCTTTTTTGAAAGTGTTAATACATTTTTTCCACCACAGTTTGAACCAAGTATTCCGCATCTATTGTACAGTAGATCAAGGTACCTTTCCAATTTTTCTGACTTAGTAGTAAGATTTCCAACGTTCACGTAGTTTATTAGAGTCCACTCGCTATCGAATGTTCGCAGGTCCAGTAGTTGTTCATAATAGATCCCCGGATTCGTACTGAGTGTCGTTGCGGTGAACGGTGTATGGGCATAGTTGGACAAGACCGCAACGCATCTGTAATTATTTCATATCGTTATAAGTCACACTCGATTATCCTGGTGTGTGCTAATTTTAGTTTGTTTAAGTGCGCTATTTTGGTTTTGTTGTCGCTAATATATATCAATAGATCGTCTAATTTGTGGAAGAACCCCTTCGGATCTATATATGTGATGAGGCTCCATTCATCGTTGAATGTTATCAGATCTGTCTGCCGGTCGTAATATACTCCTGGGTTCTTCGACAGTGGTTCTATCCCACACGTCTCGTTGTCTGATAAGGGTGCATCCGATCTGCACCTAGGGATGGACTGGACTTCTTAATATCGTATCTTTTTTTTTTCTTCTGCTGTGTCTTTGCTCGTGGCTGTGTCAGCGTTTTAATCCCGGGACCGGTGGTGCGAGCGCGGAGTTTGCCGCTCGGGGCCTCATTCGTTCTTTGCTTCTATTGTCGACAAGTTGTTTCAAGCGCATTATCTTACAACGAGATGTCCGGGTTGAAAGAAAGTGAGTACGCTCTTGTGCGTGTGCATATTCCTCTCGTTTTGTGACGTGTACTAACAGGGTTGCTTTTATAGGGATTATAAGGCTCGGCCGGGAGGCAGAACAGGTTTCCGCTGTTGTGGAAGTCATTCAAGGGGGTCTCGCGGGCGTATCGTTGCCGGAGTTGTCCGGACAGGGGGCCATGCTGCAGGACCTCTTTTTTTCGGGTGGCTTGTGCCATCGAAGCCAAGGGTGGTCCAGTGGGGGTCGGTACTGGTGTTGCCATTGCCCGCGGCCCCTCGCTGGAGATCCTTATCTCCGGTATACTCGGCATGTTACCCTAGCCTACCCCTACGAAGTTCACCGGCGGTGTGTGGTGTGCCGGCGGTTCATGGGGCGGTATTCCTACGTATACCAATGTTCTCATTGTGTTGCCGCTTTTGGCACATTCCTCCGGGCTTTAATGAACCAGAGGGAATAAAGCAACCTGTGTGAACCTATTTGCTGTGTTGATCTTTCTCCTTAATTGTCCCTCACTGTGTTGTTTCAGGTTATTATTTTAGATTTGTTACGTCGGGGTTTCTACCGAGTATGTGCGTGTTTTAGTTTATTAATGTGGACTACTTTTGTTTTGCGAGGTGTTAGATATATTTCTGCGTTTATGTCGTTAATTATCCGCTTAATGATGTATGGACCCTTATAGTGATCGTCTAGTTTCGTACGAGCTTCGTTTAATAGAAATACGCGTTGTCCTGCTTCGAAATGTTGTGTATTCAGGTGTCTATCGTGCAAGATCTTCGACTTCTGTTTAGCTTTCTTCAGATTCTGTGCGGCGAGGTTGCATGCGGTAGTGATATTTTCCATTAAATCGATGACGAATGCGTCGTATGTCAATGCAGTCGCTGAGGATGGTGTTAAACTGGTCGGTAATTGCGCTTCTTTTCCGAAAATCAAACGGTGCGGAGCAAAGTTTATGCCTTCGTGTTTGGCGGTGTTGTAACTGAATATCGCGAATCTAATATATTGGTCCCAATCTTTTCCTGCGTCGGTGTAATGTTTAAGATGCTCTGTCAAAACTAAGTGACTGCGTTCTAGTGATCCGTTAGATTGCGGGCGGTAGGGAGTTGTATGAATTTGTTTAACTTTGAATAACCTGCAAATTTGTTTCATTACCGTGCTCATGAAATTTCTTCCCTGATCTGTCAATATAGTTCCGGGTGTTCCGTATCGCGTGATATATTCTCTGGCGAATGCTATTCCTATTGACTGGGCGGTTGCGTCTGGTAGCGGGATCGCGTCGAGGAATTTTGTCAGATTGCACTGAATTGTCAACAAGTATTGGTTATTTAGTTTAGTGATGGGGAGTGGTCCCACGATGTCTAGGGCTACTTTATCGAAAGCAATGGCTGGTGTGTCGGTAATGACCATAGGGAGTTTTGTCTTGACTCTAACTAATTTTTTCCTTTGACAGCTGTCACATGCTCTGATGTGTTGTTGAATTTCCAATTTCATGTGTGGCCAGAAGTAGTTTTGCCTGATGCGATTATATGTTTTTGAGACGCCCTGATGACCTCCGAATAGAGAATCGTGGTATTCTTTGATTATATCTGATCGTAAGCCTTCGTCGGGTACCGTCGTGGTGTTGAGGCATAGAGTAATTTGTGTGTCAATCGTGCCAAATACGTAGTACATCATTCTCATAATTACTGCTTCTCGAAAATCTTCTAGTCCCATTCCTGTGACAGGGATGGCCAGGGATTTTATTCTGAGTTTTCGTAATAGGGCTGCTAAATCAACCAAAGCGTAAAATACGTCATATAATCTGTTTGCATCATGTTCTCGTGATTTTACTACTACGGTGAAGATGTGTTTTGATTTTGCGCGTGAAGTGAATATTTCGAGCTTGCGTGGTCTTTGGTTCGCGAATTTTTCCTTGTTTATGTAGCCTTTGTTTATTAATTGCTGATCTAGTTCTTTCGTCCAGTTACTATCTGCCGCTATAAAGTGCGCGTAATTATCCTTCAGCATCAATAGTCCGTCATTGGATACTGCTACGTTTTCAGGTGGAATAATGGTCCCTATTGTTTGCATAAAGTTTTTGTAACTGCGTTCGTTATCACTATTCGCTTCATATTGCTCCAGTGGATCAGGTAGGTCATGGTCGTGTGTACTACCTATGCTCATTTCGTCGGCCGCGACGTCATCGTCAGCTGTCATCTGCACGTCTGCTAAGAGTGGTGGGGGTACCGGAGGAGTCGGAGGAGAAGTCCGAGGTGGTGGACGGCGAGGTGGACGACGGGGTGGTGGAGTTTTAGGTTTCATAAAGATTGCTCTACGACTTTCGGTTGATTTGAATGTGGGTCTTGTCGATTTTGCTATAGCCGCGTTTGGTGTAGAAGGGCTTTCCGATTCTGTGTACTGAATTGATTGCTCATTGTTTTCAAAATTGCAAACCGTGATTTTCAAATCCAAGTCCTTGAAGATGTACGAGATCATCTGCTTGACTCTGTACCACTGTAATTTGTCTAACCCGCATCCTAGTTTTGGTATTGATAAGGTCTTAATCCTGTCCTTGAGTATGAGTTTTTTCAGGGTAGTGAGCGCGTCGTATAAAGATTTATATGTCGGTTTTTCGAAATGCCTTGATTTTGTGACTAGATTGTAGATTGTGCGTCGCGGATATGTTGTTGATATCACGTCGGTAATCTCTGGGTGTACCGATTGTAGCATTTTCCTGCGTATAAGTCCTTTTTTGACCATTTGATCTGCGATTCCTTGGGATGCTTTACAGTCAGCTGAGATGCAGTGTGCCATGTTGTCTTTTTGTTTCAATAAATCTGCCTTTATCTCCGTCATAAGTTTCAGATTAGTTAGTGGTAGAATGTTTACGTCATACATGAACTGGTCGTATGGAGGTGTGTGACCTGGTGCGCGTGTGGAGCTGCCTGCTACGTTGCCGTCCGGTGTCGCGTTACGATCAGATGGGTCCGCGTTTCTGGCTCCGGGTGTAAGTGTGTATTTTACATGTACGTTTCCAGAACGGTGTGTGCTTGTACTGTCATTATTTGATTCTGATTCCTTTGGAGTTTTACGCGTATATTTCCTTTTCGTGGGCCTTTCTTTAGATGTGGTGGTACTTTCGTCCGTATCGCTTGTGTGACTCTGGCGTTGCGTTCGCCGCGTAATTGGTTTACGGTTCCGTATCGGTTTTTGTGTACCTCGCTTAGTTGTTGTTGTTGTTGTATCGGTTGTGCATGTGTCGGAATCTAATGATAGGTGATCAGTTATATTTTGTTTCTTACGCGGTGCTGGATTGCTAGAGGTTTCGGTTTGTCGGCCCCGTTTGTTTACCCTCGGTATCATGGAGATGTCTGTATCGTCGTCCGAGGAGAGTTCACTGATTGTGGAAGGAATATGATCTGTCAGGTGTGATTCTTTTATCAGCTGTTTACGGGGTGCAGGATTTGTAGATTCGTCGGAGGATTCCCGTGGTCTGGTTGGATATTGATGCGCTTCTTTGACACGTTTCGGCGATTCTGACACCGAGGTTACTGTTTCCGGCCTTGGTCTTTTGACATTGATGGGAAGAATTTGAATCGGATTAGGTGGTGGATTTCTTGAGAGTGCGTCGGCGTTAGAATTGGCTCTGCCTTTTTTACACACGATATCATATGAATATTCGTCCAGCGTTAGTCTCCATCGTAATATTCTCGAGGTCGGGTCTTTTACGCTATTAATCCAAATGAGTGGTTTGTGATCTGTTACCAAGGTGAATTTTCGTCCGTATACATAAGGTCTGAAATGTTTTACCGCGAAGATGATAGCTAATAGTTCTTTGTCCGTTGTGGAATAATTTGTTTCGGCTTTCTGAAGTGTTCGTGATGCATATGCTATAGGAAGATCTTCACCTATTTTTCCCTGACTCAGTACCGCGCCTATCGCGTAATTTGACGCGTCCGTTGTTATGACGAAAGGCTTTTCAAAATCCGGATACTGTAAGATCGGTTCGGCACAGATGGTGTCGCGTAATAGTTCAAATGCTGCTTGATGCTCAGATGTCCAAAGGAATGCGGTATTTTTCTTTAATAAGTTATTTATTGGTTTAGCGATTTTGGCGAAATTAGGGATGAATCTGCGGTAATATCCGATCAGTCCTAGGAATTGTTTGATCTGCTTTGGATTTCTGGGTGGTGGATATTCTTTTACGGCTGCTGTTTTATCGGAATTCGGTTTTACTCCGTCGCGTGTGATCGTGTGTCCGAGATATGCTACTTCAGTACGTAAGAACTCGCATTTATCTGGTTGCAACGTTAAACCTGCGTCAGCTAATCTGGTCATAAGTTTTCTGAATTTAATCGCGTGTTCTCCCAGTGACCTTGCGTAAATTACTATGTCATCCAAATATACAAACATCTCGTTGCCTTGAAGTCCCGAAAGTACTTGGTCCATTAGTCGTTGAAATGTTGACGGTGCATTCTTGAGCCCGAATGGCATTCTACTGTATTCATAATGACCGTGGGGAGTCGAAAAAGCTGTTTTTTGCGCGTGGTCTGGATGCATTGGGATTTGATGAAATCCGGAGGCTAGATCGAATGTCGAAAAATATTTTGCTGAGCCTAGCTGATCTAAGATATCCGTAATATTCGGCAAGGGATACGCGTCACCTACTGTTTTGTCATTAAGCTTTCTGAAATCTATTACCATACGCCACTTTTTATTTCCACTAGCGTCTGCCTTTTTAGGAACAATCCACACAGGAGAATTGAACGGAGACGTTGAGTGTCTGATGACGTCTTGCTCTAGCAATTTTGTAACTTGTTTATTTATTTCATCCTTTTGTGAGTTGGGATGTCTGTATTGTTTGGTGTGTATGGGAATTTCGTCCGTTGTGGGAATTGTGTGACTGACCAGATGGGTGTGGCCTAATTGATCACCAGGTAAGAAAAATAAGTGATTGTATTCGATTGCGAGTTCTGTAATTGATTGTTTTTCCTCGTCATTAAGGTGGTCCAACCTCAAATTTTCCGTTAAAACTTTTAAACGATTTGAATCATGGTTTGGGTGTATGTTAAGTTCGCGTTGTCCCCTGGGTTTTTGCCTTATTGTTGCGAGAGTTCCGTGTGAGTTGTTGGGTGGTGGTCGTAGTGTCATATCAGCTTCAGGTCTGTGTGTGATGGTGTCAACTTCTTCTAGAGTTACCGTTGGCTGTTTTACTTCTACCGGTGTTTCGTTTGAATTTATGGCGCATGCATATGTAAAGCCTCTATTATTGTTGACTAATGCTTTTCCTAAATAGATATTTTTTCCTAACTTGATTTCGTCGATGGCCCCTGATTTTACCGATGGATTGGCTACCTTTAAGCGAATGATTTGCGCGGTACGCGGTGGTATGGTTATTGTTTTGTTGTTCATTATTTTCAGAGGTTCGCAGTCGTCCGTAATTATGCAATCGTTTTCAAAAGATATTGTCGCATTCTGTTGTTTTAAAAATTCAATGCCAATGATTCCTTCTTCTCTTATTGGAAATGAGTTCTCGACTATGTGGAATTTGTGGGGCTTGTTACCGATTTGAACTTTTAGCGATCCGATGGTTTGCATTCGTCCCTGTGTTATGCCCGTTAACGTAGTTATATCTTTAGCTGTGCATAGCGCGTCCAAGCTAAGTGCGCGGAGTTTGATAATGTTTACGTCAGCACCTGTGTCTACCAAGAGCAGTGTCTCAGGATTGACGAATTCCGGGGCGCGTATATGTACCGTAGGAGCGTGATTCTGCTGATTCGTAAAAACTTGTGTGAGGTCGCGCGTGTGTGTATGGTTTAAATGAAGCGGTATGGTGCCGGTATTACGAGTATTGAGGATATTATTTTTGAAACAAATCGTTGCATTTTCTGTTCGGAAAAAATCTGCACTAAGGATCCCGTCTCCCTTGACTGGAAATGAATCATGCACTAGATGAAATTCGTGTCGCGTGTTAGCGAATTCGAGGTCAATGCTGCCCATTGTTTCTATGTGTGTACCCGTTATTCCAGAGATATATCGTTTGTCGGTTGGCGTACACAGTGTGCGTCGGTCTATGCACCCGATTTTTATTAAATTTAGGTTGGCGCCTGTGTCTGTTATGAGGGTAGTGTATCTTTGGACTGTTTGCGGTGATTGTATTATTATGTGAGGAGCTGTCAATTCTGGCGATTCTTTTACTTGTAATACGTTGCTGCTACTGGCGTAGGACGCTGGTTCTGATCTTGGGATATCGACGCGTCCACTCGATCGTCCCGGTTCTCGTTTAAATGACTGTTTCCCGAGTCATTGCCGAAGTTTGCTTCGCGGTGTTCATTGTAATCATCGCGAGGATCATTGCGTTCATAAGGATCTCTTTGTGTGTAATTGACGCGGTGCTGGGCCTGTGGACGGTTTTGTTCGCCTGGTACATTTCTGCCTTGATTGTTTTCTCTTTGATAGTTGAACTGTCTGTCGTTGTACCGATTATTTGCTTCTTGATAATTAAAATGTCTGTCGTTGTACCGATTATTTGCGCCTTGATAATTGAATTGTCTGTCGTTGTACCGATCGTTTGCTCTCGCGTGACCTGGCGGTTCGGGTGCCCTGTAGTTATTATTTCCGCGTCCTTGATAATGATCTCGCGGATTTTGGTGGTACTGGTGGTTTTCGCGCGTGCGACATTGTTGGAATGTGTGTCCTACGCGTTTGCAATATGTACACCTACTCGGACCGTCACGCGGTTTCTCGCGGCAATTTTCTATTGTATGACCGACGCGTTTACAATATCTACAGGTGTATGCTATGATATCTTGTTGCTTGATTCTACATTCGTCGCTGGAGTGGCCGGTGCGTTTGCAATATGCACAGCCTAATACACTAACGTGCTTGGTTTCGAGCTGTTTTTTGTTGTTGGGCATTAAGGTTGTGTCGTGTACGATGTTATCCGCCGCGGATGTTTTCAGGGTGTGAAATTTATTCCTGTTTTGCACTACTCTTTGTATTACGATAGCCTTTTCTGTTGCTTCTGCAAGTGTTTTTGGTCTTTCTGCCGCTACTCTAAGTTCTATATCGTCTGGCAATCCTCTGATAAAAGAGCGCGCGGCTGCGATTCTAGTGTATTCTATTAGGGTTTGGGCGGTCTCCCTCGCTAGGGTAGATTCTGCCGCCTCTTCGGCCTTTGTGACCAGTTTCTTAATTCTAGCGGAGTATTCTATGACAGTTTCATTTCGTTCCATCACGCAAGCTGCGATTTCCATTTGAATATCTTCCAGGTTACGCTTGGAGCTATATGCGCGTTTAAGATCTCTTAAGGTATCTATCAAAGTGGCTGACTCTGGTCTTACTTGCTCGGCTGCTTCGCCTTCTATCTTAAGTTGCACTACGAAAGTGAATTGTGATAAGTCTCTGGGGTTGATAAGCTGTTGTATTTTGTTGACCCGAGCTGCGAATGTGCGGTATGGCATGTTTTTGCCATCGAAAACTGGTAATAACGTTGTTGCGTGTTGCATCGAAATGAAGGAAATGTTACTGTCGCCTGGGCGGCTCATTTTGCCTTATATGGTTAATTCAAGTGCGCTTATGTGTAAATGTTAGAAGGTATGCGTTATACGACTTACAGAAGTGTAACTATGGTGATGAAGATGTGGGATAACTGCATGCTGTTGATGACGTAGATCTGGTGTCGGTGACTTTGTAGTTTGTCAGCGTCTTATCCGGTGTCCGGGTGTTGAACGGAATTGTAATGCTGCTATTTCTCCGCTATTTTCCACTTCCTTGATGCTTAGTAATATAAAATTACTGATTGATTTGAAAATTTCAGTAATTGATGAGGATCACTGAGTTCTTTGGTCACTATTCGAAGATTTCAAATTATATTCGTCACTTTTCGTGGATTTAAAAATTTTCGTCGCTTGTTGCGGATTGACTTGGTACGTCGCTCTGTGGCGGATTGAAAAAATTTACGTCGCTTTTTCGCGGATTGTTGAGATACGTCGCTCTATGGCGGATTGAAAAAATTTACGTCGCTTTTTCGCGGATCGTTGAGATACGTCGCTCTGTGGCGGATTGAAAAATTTTACGTCGCTTTTTCGCGGATTTGATTAGTGATACGTCGCTCTATGGCGGATTGAAAAAATTTACGTCGCTTTTTCGCGGATTTGATTAGTGATTTATGTCACAATTGTTGGTCACTTTAACTTACACGATACTTTCACTAACGGGGTTTCCGTTATCACGAAACTAGCTGTTCGTATGTACGAGGTGCTATCTATGACGGCTGGCAAGTATTGCCACCGGTAAAAAGCTTGTGCAGAGTTATTTTTCACAGATCACAATTGAGACGGTCACCGCGAAGGTCACCGCTGCCACCACTTTGTTACGGCATTGGTGTGTTTTAGAAAATGTTGATTGATTTAATGAATTAGCTTCGATGTTTTCCACAGAAACGAGAAGGTCACCGCTGCCACCACTTTGTTACGGCATTGGTGTGTTTAAGAAAATGTTGATTGATTTAATGAATTAGCTTCGATGTTTTCCACAGAAACGAGAAGGTCACCGCTGCCACCACTTTGTTACGGTCAGGAAATGATCTTCGCCGCCGTTATTATTTTTGGTTCGTTTCTCGTTTTACGCAACTAAATGCAACTGTGGAAAAGGAATTTTATTGACGGAGGTGATTGAAAGTTCGTAGATAAATGCTATATGAATATTGTTTATTTGCCAAGCTCGGGGAGGCTTATAGGCGTAATCAGACGTTGAGAGTCTTGAAGAGAAATAATTATTGACCAGGCTCGAGGAGGCTTATAGGTGTGTTGAGAATAATTATAAGATGACCGATCCAGGATTTCGGTGTGCGACTAAAGAACCATGTCCTGGAAGACCGTAGAGTTTGGTACTGAGTTCGGAAGTGATTTTGATATGAAAATGAGGAATAAGGTAAACTCGGTTTATTAAAAGAAGGGGTAGGTAAAGTGGGAGGCCACGTGCCGCTGACTTGGTAGTTTTGCACTTGCACGTTGTGCTGATGCGTGGTCGAACTAGGCCGGATGCAGGTTGAAATAGGAAGACAGGATGAAAGATATTAGGTTGCGTCTAGGTGAATTTCTGCTAATAATTGTGAGGAATTTGGAATTGATAGAATGGATGAGGCGAGACGTTTGGACCGAGGTCCGGACGTAACAAGTAGAACAAAGTGGAAAGAAGGGAAAAAGTTGTTCTCCAGGCGGATCATAACACAGCACAATCATCAGTTTCGAACAATTTCGAAGTTTGGGAATTTTTATTTTTCCAAATTCCGTTCTTTCTCTGTATTTCCTCCCCGAGAATTCGTGAAACAAAGAAAAAGAATGAGAAAAGTTGCTTCCCGGGTGGACCACAACACGGCACAACCACCAGTTTGGGTTAGGTTAGGTTAGGTTGGGTTAGGTTGGGTTAGATTAGGTCAGGTGAGGGTTAGGCTAGGTAAGGTTGGGTCTGAATCATTCTTTTACTCTGCATTTCCTTTTCGAAAAAACGTGAAAAAAAGCGAGAGCCGCAGAGAATGGTCTGCAGGTGTAGCACAACACAGCACAACCGCAAGGTTCTAACGATTCCGAGTTTTGAGAATGTTCAATCTTCCAAATTCCGTTCTGTCTATGTATTCCCTTCCTGAGAAATCGTAGATCAAAGTGAGAAAGAGAAAAGAAGTTGTTCTCCAGGTGTAGCACTACACAGCACAACTACAAGGTTCGAATGATTTCGAGTTTTGAGAATTTTCATTTTCGCAAATTCCGTTCTTTCTCTGTATTTCCTTCCTGAAAAATAGTGGAACAAAGTGGAAAAAAGGGAAGTAATTGTTCTCCGGTCGGACTACAACACAGCACAACCACCAGTTTGGGTTAGATTAGGTTAGGTGGGGTTAGGTCAGGTTGGATCAGGTCAGGTGAGGTTAGGCCAGGTTAGGTTGGGTCTGAGTCATTCTCCTACTCGATATTTCCCCTCCGAAAAAACGTAGAGAAAAGCGTATGCCGAAGAAAATGCTCTCCTCGTAAATCTTCCAAATTCCGTTCTTTCTATGTATTTCCTTTTTGAGAAATCGTGGATCAAGGTAAAAAAGAGGAAAGAAGTTGTTCTTCAGGTGTAGCACAACACAGCACAACCACGAGGTTCAAATGATTTCGAGTTTAGAGAATTCGCATTTTCTCAAATTCCGTTTTGTCTCCGTATTCCGACTTCGAATAATCGTAAAACAGAGTGGAAGCCGGGGAGAATGGTCTGCAGGTGTAGCACAACACAGCTTAACCGCAAGGTTTCAACGATTCCAAGTTTTGAGAATTCTCATTTTCTCAAATTCCGTCCTTCCTCTGTATTTTTTTTTCGGAAAATTGTGGAACAAAGTGGAAGCCGAAGAGAATGGTCTGCAGGTGTAGCAAAACACAGCACAACTGCAAGGTTTCAACGATTCCGAGTTTGGAGAATGTTTAATCTTCCAAATTCCGTTCTGTCTATGTATTTTTTTTCTCAGAAATCGTGGATCGAAGTAAAAAAGAGGAAAGAAGTTATTCTCCAGGTGTAGCACAACACAGCACAACCACAAGGTTCAGATGATTTCGAGTTTAGAAAATTCGCATTTTCTCAAATTCCGTTTTGTCTCCGTATTTCCTCTTCGAATAATCGTTAAACAAAGTGGAAGCCGGAGAGAATGGTCTGCAGGTGTAGCACAACACAGCTTAACCGCAAGGTTTCAACGATTCCAAATTTTGAGAATTCTCATTTTCTCAAATTCCGTCCTTCCTCTGTATTTTTTTTTCGGAAAATTGTGGAACAAAGTGGAAGCCGAAGAGAATGGTCTGCAGGTGTAGCAAAACACAGCACAACTGCAAGGTTTCAACGATTTCGAGTTTGGAGAATGTTTAATCTTCCAAATTCCGTTCTGTCTATGTATTTTTTTTCTCAGAAATCGTGGATCGAAGTAAAAAAGAGGAAAGAAGTTGTTCTCCAGGTGTAGCTGTAACATCCTCACCTCAGTACGGACGTTTTTTCACTTCCACGTTATTTCACTTTGATAAACTAACTAACTTCACGTTTGCGTATGAATACTACTCTATATATATATATATACTCTCTATATTTTATATCATTAATAATTATAACCATATATAAACAAATGCACTTTATTATAATTATAATACAAAGTATAAACTATGAAACACTGTCACTTGAATAATACAAAGTATAAGTTATAGAAAACTGTCACTATACTCACTCGCGACGACAACCCTTGCGACTGTCCCGTACGAGGACGAACTCAGGACTGGCCCAGGTAGCGACGCAAAGGTAGCAGCGTGCCCAACAATCATGATTCATCGCCAGGTGCAACTCCAACTCGAAAACAAGACCATAAAACAAAACATGAAAACAAGGTCATAAAACCTTCAGACGCGGACCACGCGCCCCTTCACTTACCTGAGGACCTTCAGACTACCTCTGGTCACCGAAGCGAGCACGTCGGAGCTCCTCACCTGAAAACAGAAAAGTGTTAGTTGCGTGCACCCCAAGTGAACTACCAGACTATCGTATCCCAACTAAAGTGTTACCTGTAGCATACTGAACTAAGTGAACAATTGTTATCTAGTATAAGTGCATATTGTTTAATCAGAACTCTGAACTATATTATTCAACTAAAACTTTGGACATTCGAAATTATATTTATGAAGCGTGGACTTGGGTCCCAGGAATGCAAACTGTAAACATTGCTGAGGCGACCACGCCACTCCGTATCTAAACATAAACACATTTCGGCAGAGCGCGGTCACGTAGGCACGGCTTCCCCTTGCCCCGCGACCTCACATATCATTTCTTTATATACTGCATAAGGAGCAGGGTTAGTAGCGTAAATTAATCAGTACTAGTTCAGAGCTCAAACCGAGCAGTTCGACTCTTAGGAGTCATTTTCTAAATCTCATACTCTTGGGAGTATTGCCAAATCCATTTATTCTTATATTAATAACCAGTTAAAAGTGTTATAACCTCATATTATATTCAAGTTTTCTATTATAAAATATAAATCAAGTTAAACTATATTCAACTATAATTATTCAAAACCCTACTTACCCGCAACGAGGAACAAGAAGTCTCCAGCTCAGGACCAAGCAGCAGCAAACATCGTAAGTAAATATTAACCAGTCGCATCTATTTCCCTTTTTCCAAAATCTCCTGGTTATCCGTGTGTGGCTACGCCAGAGCTGAAAGAGGCCGACACATCCCTTGATAAGCGGTGCAATAGCCGAAAAACGCTTTTTCCTTGAGTTAATGATCCTGATTAACTCTAACCTGTTGATTTGAGCGGCGCTAGGGCTGAAAGACGCTTAATCAACATCCCTACGCACCTGTTGGTATGGGCGGCGCTAGAGCTGAAAACGCCTAACCAACATTCTTTCTTTCCCTCGTAGATGCCTGAAACCCGTAGACGACACCGGGCAGGTAGACGCTTCAAAGCTAAAAGAGCTAAGGCCGCAGTCAGGACCGCTATTCGCACGGCTTCAAGAGAAACCAAACGTCCACAGCCGCCTCCAGCCGAATCACCGAGATCCCCATCACCGGTAATAGAATTACCTAGGGCGCCTACTCCAGAATATAGAGATCAGCACGGGCAACCTATTGACGCAGAATTATACAATCATATACAGGAATATTTAGATCAGTCACAGGACGACGAGGGTTACCAAACCTCAGATACAGATATTATTCCCCCTTGTCCCCGGGCTATACCAATTGCGCAAGCACGGGCTTACCAATAACCCGCTACGCCCCTACCGTTCATAAATTCACGCATAGCTAACCTGTGTATAATGTTATTTTGTGAAATATAAATCCTTTGTTAAACGAATTACCTAATTTCTTGTCAGATCCCTGACATCCCAACACGTAGTGTTTAGCGACCTAATAAGTCCACTCAGGGATCCGAAGGTCACTGACGGGTCAGATATCAAAATCCCTTTTAATTTTCTAAAATCAACCCGGGACGTGACATAGCACAACACAGCACAACCACAAGGTTCAGATGATTTCGAGTTTAGAAAATTCGCATTTTCTCAAATTCCGTTTTGTCTCCGTATTTCCAGTTCAAATAATCGTGAAACAAAGTGGAAGCCGAAGAGAATGGTCCTCAGGTGTAGTGTTACGTACTGGGTTGATATTTCGCAGAAAGGGATTCCTACTAATAACTTCCCAGAAGCAACGGTTTTGGATCCCTGAATGGACACGAGGTCGCTTAACACTATGTGTGGGGATGTCAGGGATCTAGGCAAAAGTTAGATCACGTGAAATAAATGAATGAAAAGATAACCATTTAATAAAATATTCCTGTCTTTATTAATGCGGAAGGGCGTAATGGGTGTTATTATCGGTGGTTAATTCTGTTTGCCTCCTCTATGGGTATGGCCGGTGGACAACGAGGAATTATGATTGTGTCTGTGGTCTCGTAACCCTCGTCGCGATCTCTCTCTAACATACGTAAATATTCTTGGACTTCTAGATATAAGGCTAGACCTCCAGGACCATCTGCTGGGGGTGGCTCTGGTGATGGGGAACGTGGCGATTCCTGTTCCTCTAGTACTCTTTGAATCTCTATTCTATTTGCTGCCCTGATTGCTGCCCTAATTGTGGCTTTAGCTCGTCTGGCTCTCAATCGTCTACCCGCTCGGTGTTTCCTTCGTGGGATGTCGGGCATCTAATGGAAAATGAGGAAAAGCGTCTTTCAGCACTGGGCATCGCTTGTCACTGGGTACGAATCGATTAGGACCATGGGTTCTAGGAAAGAGCAATAATTCTGCACTAGGCACTGCTCATCAAGGATTCAGCTTATTTCGGCACTAAGCACAGCTTGACATGGAATATGAGGTTTTGGTAAAGGCGTTTAGTAAAGTATGGTTTGGGATTGGAATACGTAGAATGATACTTTACCTTGATGCTGTTCTGCGGCTGTTGGATCTGGTACTGCGGCTGCTTGCGTTGTAGAGGTTGCAGGATTCACAAATAATTACTTGAGTTAACTTTCAACTTGTAGAATATATTTCAGGATTTTGTATGAAATACGAATTGAATATAAATTGGTATAATATAAAGTAACTCGAAATAGTATAAAAGTATAACTTGGAATGGTATAATATAAATTGATACTGAGTAAAACTCCTAAGAGTATGTATGAATATTTGGAAATAGAAAAATAACTCCCAAGGGTTATATGTAATAAGGACAACTCCTAAGAGTGTAGTAACTCGTCTGAGTTCTGGATCCAGACTGAATGATTTCGTTTTTGGTCTCTGAGTCTAATGCAGTATATAAGGTAACTAGATGTGGAGTCGCGGGGCAAGGGGAAGCCATGCCTACGTGACCGTACTCTGCCAAAATATGTTTACACTTAGATATGGAGTGGCGTGGTTGCCTCGGCGTTGTTTATGCTTTGCATTCTTGAGACTCAAATCCGTGCCTTATAAATATAATATAGTTTAGATATTCAAATAATTATAGTTCAAAGTTCTCATGCGTTATACTGAGTTAACAGTTGTTCACTTATATCCTTATCCACCGGGTAACACTTAGTTAAAGTTCAAAAGTCTAATAGTTCACATTATGGTACGCGTGATTGACACTTAGTATTCTCGTTTTCAGGTGAACCGTTCCGATGTGCTCGCTCCGGTAACTGGAGGTAGACTGAGGGTCCTCAGGTAAGTAGTGGGGTCGCGTGCTCCGCGTCCAAAGGTTTATGGCCTTGTTGTTGTTCTGGAGTTTGCACCTGGTGTTGAGTCATGGGTACGGGGTGCTCTGCCATCTTGGATCGCTACCTGGGTCAGTCTCGAGCTTGTCCTCGTACGGGACGGTCGCAAGGGTTGTCGTCGAGAGTGAACAGTGGTTTAAGGCGAAGGTGTTCTATAACCTTGATACTTATATTAGCTTTTGTAATACATACGTGTTGAATTATATTGTAATTATTAAAGATATAAAAATAAAAGAGTATATTATATATGTATGTGAATAGTATCCATACGCAAACGTGTAATTGATTATTTTGAGTAAAAGTGATGTGGAAGGTAAAAGTTGAAAAATACGGCCAGCTTGAGGTGAGGATGTTACACCTCCCCCCTTATATCGGAATAACGAACTCCGTTAGTTATTCCCGTGTCCATGTTACTTCTTAGTTGTACTAATTGCGGGTATAAGCGTTCGTCTTCCTCTGGTGCTGCTGGTTGGAGACTGGTTGCTGGCTGAGGCGTCGCGTCCTTTTCAACGTCTTTCTTATCTTGCGTTGCGCTCTGGTGTCCCAGATATACAAGAAGGTGAGTCATTGATGTCCATAGTGACCCGACTAGTTTCAAACTCCATCCGTATATTTGATGTAGCGTGTACCCGTGTATTATCGTATCTACGACTAGTTTAATCATTCGGATCACGATAAGGATTCCCATAATCCCTGCTGTGGCTGATCCGAAGGTAATAAAGCCTCGCCATACTTTTCGATAAGTAGAGTCTGCTATTTGCTCGAATATTTGGTCATTAAATAAATTGTCAATTGAACTGCCGTCGGTTTGTGTTTCTCTTTCCGTTAGACCTCGGGCTAGGTTATTCAGAATAGCAGGGCGTTCTGCTGGGAATAGTAGGTGATCTCTGAATCTTTCAACATCCTTCTGACTGTAGATGCCACTGGTTGCCAGTGTTTCCGTATTTACAAATTTCCATGTATATTGAGTTGTGTGCTGCAATGCTTTCGGCGGTAGAACCTCTTCATGATGCGGGGTAAATTTATACCATACGTCATCTATTCTGTACATCGGGGCTAGTATTCGGTTGCATTCCATTTGTGTTCCTTTCTTCACTAGGATTTTTGATTTAGGCGTCAAGAAGTATGATGTGTTGCGCATTGTTACTGGTAATTCCACATAACATTCATCCGTCTCGCGTACCGCGCAGGCTACAGGTATACATTTCACAATGTGTGCCACTTCTCCGGCGATGGTTGCCATATGACCTGGGCCTCCCATGATGTTGTAAGCGAATTCGTCAGGTAATATGCTGGCTAGTGTGAGGCTGTTTTTGAGTACTTGCTTTTCTAGTTCGCATTTCTGAGATATGACGTCTTTGTATAGGTCGGTCATTTGTTGTTTGATGTGTTTTTCGACGTAGATGAATTTTGAGTTGACATACGTAAATATGTCTACGCTTTCAACCGGTAATAATCCTTGATTTTTAAATGTGTTTCCTTTGCTTGTTTCAAAAATGAATAGTTTTGGGTGTTCGGTTTTGTAAAGGGTGTAGCCACATATTTTGATTTCTGTGGTACGGATAAGTGCGAAAGTTATATCTTGTGAAGTAATGGAGTACACGATAGGTTCGTCCTTCTTTGATGATTGTACTTTGGTAATATATCCTTCATGGAGTACATCGTATGAGGTAAATTTGCAGTTATCCTCGGGTATCACTTCCCAATATAAGTTTCCTCCTTCTTCATCGGAACACGTTGATGCAGAAAAATCACACGCCAGTCCGTTTTGAAACACGATTTTATTATGATTCAATTTTACTGTTGCTTCTTGTTGGATTACTGAGATCTTGACTATAGCTTGGACCACCACGCTTGGCCATTGTCCATATTGGTCGTCAAAGAACCCTGGTTCGCAGGTCCCGTCGCGTGCTAGTCCTCCAGTAAGGGTTACTGATCTTCGGGTAGTCGCGTTTTGTGGTATGTTGTTTAAGTATTTCCCTGGCCAAATTTCGATGGATCTTTCTCGATACAACTTATGGCATGTCTCCTTGCTAGTATATTTGATGTAAGCTTGTCTGCCTAGCTCAACCAAGGATACGTGGGAGTGCATCCCACAATGGTAAACAGTGCGGTCGATTTCTACTCTGCATTGTATGGTGTTGGTTTTCCTAAAGTCCGTCAGCTGTAGTAATTGTGCGTAAGTTTTTTCCTCCTGCGGTTCGACGTCGGGTACGTTGCATTCCACAGGTTCGAGTAGATTGATAGTGGTCACGTTCAGCTTCCCATGCACACAATCGTAACCTACTAAGCTGTAGACGTTCGTAATTGAGATGCATATGATGATTAGTAGCAACATCTGGAACAGAGGGTTCCAGTGCATTTATTTTATTTGTTTGCGTATGTATATATTTTAGAAAAGATTCATGATTCAGAATTCCATATAGTAAAATCCGTTAAGATATGTAGCGATATTGTTTTGTTTAAGCCCTATGTGATAGTCCTTATCCCTAAGTTCATTATATCCGTACGTTATTAACATAGTATTATTCTCAATTTTATCTAGTGTTTCTAAGAATTCACTTTCCTCGAGCATTTCTTTTATTACAAGTTTTCCTGCGAAATTTTGAAGTGTGTTAAATTTGTGCGCGTATTTGATAACTATCTGTTCCCATGAGGCGGGATTTCTTCCTGTAAAAATGTCTAGAGAGTTTCCGCATTCTGCTATCTTTATTCTATCCTGCGGCCAGTTAGGTCGTTTATAAAACTTTGGAACTCTTTGCGCTGCCTCTGGGATTCTCATCTGTAACATATTATTTTATACTTGAGTTTTTGCTAGTTTTAACTTATTAAAATGTACTACTCTTTCCTTATTAGCTATCTTAATTATTGCATTATTATTAGGTAGTGTATTCAGGATTTTGTGAGGTCCTGTATACTGGTCATCGAATTTTCCTTTGGAGGGTTCCTTCAGAAGGAAAACTAGATCACCTTGTTTGAATTCCACATCGTGGATTTTCCGATCATAGTATTTTTTGGACCGAATTTTGGATGCTATTAGGTTTTCTTTGGCTTTAGCCTGACATTCGCGCATTTTACAGTAGAGTTCAGTGAGGTATTCCGTGTACGTTCTGTCTAAGTTTTCCTCTATTATCTCATTTTCAGAAGGTAGTCGTGCTATTCTGGCAAACATAAGTTCGAAGGGGGTGTACTTTGTTCCCTCATGTGAGCTAGTGTTGTAGGAAATCATTGCATAGGATAGCCATTCGTCCCAGTTATTTAGGTGATTTATGTAATGCTTTAGGTATTCTGTAAGTACGCCTAGTGTGTTTGATTGTGAACCCCTCAGAGGCCAAGCGCGTCGCGTTGAATTGGACAAGCGTCTGCTGTCGCCGAGTCGGCTCGATCGCCGGCTACAATCTGCTTCAGCCCGAGCCCCGTGATCGCTAAGTCGTCTGCTACCGCGGTCTGCTCGCCGCGTTCAACCGTTTGACAGCTCTGAATTCGTTGTTGCTTTCGATCTGTTTCGATCGGCGATGCAATGATTGCAACGATTACTATTTATTTACAGTACCGAGCGATGTAATTTTGAGGAACAATACGAGTTGTTTCTTTTTCTGGGGCATATGCAGCAATGCTCAGTACGAGTTATTTCTCTTTCTGGGATATCAGGAATAATATGAAAAATATTGCGCACCATCGCAGTAGTAACCTCGAACAATTTTACGGCAAAATGTGCGATACATTACATGCGATTTCATCTCATGTGACACCGAAACTTTTTCGTGGATTATTGACATATCGCAGGTGAATGCCAGGAGTTTAGATGAATCAAACGGAAGCGATGCGAAACATACGGGCCAACGAATGTAAATAAAGATTCCGAGTACGTGTTAACCGGTTGTCCACGTGTCATACGCGGGATATTTACGCACGACACCCAGAGCAGTGATTTTGAGGCACAATATAAGGCGTTCTCTCTTCTAGAATATCGACAACACTGTGAAAAATACAAAGCACTATTGGAGGAGATACTATGGGAAAATTGACGGTAAGTTCTTTGATGCAGCATTATCAAGAGACTCGGTAGAGTCTCGCGCCAAGTACATTTAAAAGAACGGGCGGACTACCGAGTATCTTTACTGCTAGAGGATCGAGAAAGCGCTGTACGGCCAACTGTTCTTTCAAGTATCTCCTAAATCATAAGCGTTTCGGGAAATTTGGATGCACTTTCGCTATATGAATCGCGGACGAGCATTCATTTAAGCGTAATTTCAATAACCTCAATGGTCGGAGAGCTGAGGTGTGATAATCTCTGATCACCGGTGGGCTCGTTTAACGATTATTAAGCACCACCGTCTCCGGCGTCGTACGCTAGCTATATGTCATCTGAAAATCTGATCTGAAAACAAAACCGTTCCAACATAAATGGTATAGAAGGGAAGCCGTGTTTTGGTCACTGCCCCTGAACGCGTCATATTCCTATCAAGTGGGAAAAACGTCGTAATTCCCGTCCTCCCAGCAAGTGGCGTTAGCGTAGCCTGTCTCATTTTTTATCATTTTTTACCGAGTTCGCCACCGCACAGCGATTCCTTTTCATTGGGCCCCAGAAAAGCGGCGCTCTTATTGGCTGCCGTTCGCCGCGCTGGCTGCGTGTGGATTGAAAAATGTCCGTCGTCTGCTGCCGTGTGATGGCAAGTCCATGGCGGCGACATCATAACAGTGGGGGGCTTGTCATTGCTGGAATGTGGGTTGTTGACCACATGCCCTTTCGACAGCCCTCTCAGTTTCGTTCCGTAAATGAACATAAACAATCGTAGATAAAACTCCGAACAGCGTACACGTTTTTTTACCCTATCGATAGTTAAAACGTCGGGAGTTCACTCGCCAGCTCGTCGGCCGCTTGTGAGGTTACGTGGGCCAAGCTCGTTGAATCATCGGTAATCATTACCGGCAGTGATTGCGTAATGAGGTCTTCAATACATCACAAAATAGATGTATTGAATGATGGTAGGCAGGCTGTTTTGGTACGTCGAATCCGCGAAGCAGTCATGTGAGTAACAAACAGCATGAGTGTGAGTCAATCATAAACTTTGCATTTCTAACATACCCACTGTATCGAATCAAGATAACCAATATCCTCCCCTGTCCCACAAACATACCGATATCGAAGAATACAGCAGTCTCCATTCCAATGACACGAATCGAGGGTTCCTATTCCCACAGGCAAACCTACGTAAAACGATTCAACACTACCACCTGGATTTCACAAAAGGATGCGTCCCCTCCTGGCACCCCACAAACTTGAGAGTCCCTTTCCAATCCCATTCGGCTATAAAACCTGTAACGGAATCAGAGGGAAAAGGACTCGCCAACATGGAGGTCTCCCACTGATGCTTCTCGTCGTTACAAGTTGCAGTCGACAAGATCCAACCTGTCTCTCCCGGAGTTGTTCGTAAGCCAATGATAATCAATCCCTCTTTAACGTACCTGCGGTATCAAATCAACACAATTAACACTTTCCTTTCCACCACAAGCATAGGGATATCGAACAATGCCGCAGTTCCTGTTCAAATTCGACAATCCAGAGGATCCTACTCCCACAGGTGTAATCATATCAACAAATTCTATGGCTCTTCCTATGTAAATTCATGAGAGAGCTCAGTTCCAATCCTAGGACGCCCCAAACGAAAAGCTCCTCTGCAATCCTACTCGCTGACAAAAGTTCCGAATGTCTGAAACTGCGGGAAACTTTTTTAAAACGAAGGAAGTTTATTCCAGTGTAGTGCCCCGTCAGCTGCAGTCAAATCGAATCCGGGGCACCCATCTGACAGTTGTCGGTACGCTAACTACGACCTTTACCTTCTATTAGTACTTACAACAATGATTAATCACAACTACCATTTTATCTATTCCTACCATTATATTAATGTCGAAGAATGCAGCAGCTCTCGGCCTACCTATCCAGCAATTGTTTATGAGTCAATCAGAATAACTAACGCCTGTCTTTTTCCCAGAAGCATACTGATATTGAAGGAGTTATCAGAACCTGTTCCATTGCTACAGACCAAGAGTCCCTTCCCAAAGACCACCTTCATACAAATTGACGCTGATCAATCCGGAGCTTCCTTCCACGTCACCTGACAGAAATTAGTCTCTCTCCTGGCACATCATTAACAAAAAATTCCTTCCCAAATGCAATCCTACTCGGAGAGGAGAGCTGTAGCGAATCAGAAGGTAAACAACTTTATATAACATAGGACTCCTACAGATGAATTTTAGTATGACGGTTTAATCGAGTTCTGGCCATCAGACCAACGATTCCTTGTGACCCAAGTATGATGTATATCACTCTCTCAACCCACTGTACCAACCCGTAATGTCTAACACCATCCTCTCCCCTACCAGTATACCGATATCGAAGGAGGAATGGGTTCCTTTTCCGAAAACCGCAAACCAAGAGTTCCTGCACCCTCAATCAAACTGAAGCTGAAAAATACGGAGCTTTCTTCCGTGTTACCCGAAAGAAGACAGTCTTTCTCCCGGCACTCCATAAAACACGAGCTTCTCCACAAACGTACGCGCTGATCTAAGCTGTGGCTCGATCGAATGGTGGAGGATCCTTAAAATCATCGGTTCATCACCGATGGCTAGTTGCTGTCTTGTGATTACCTAGGCACCGTAGATTGGGTGTATTCCAAAGTATACTGCAAGTATTGCGAGTTTCCCTTGTTCCCTTCTCGCACCCGTTCATTTGCTTATCTATCTATCTCTTCCTGACACGAACTCGCCGTACTTCAAGTATATTTCGGAATGCACCCATTGCAGTCATGCAAGCACCGTTCTCCGATGCCAATGCGTTACAATATATTAGCATATACGCCGATGCTTTACGCTGAAAATGGTGCCCCGATTCACGTTACGGTGAAGACAATTAAACGGAAAGTGTGAAATTCGTGTAAAAATCAGCTGTCTCAGCGTTTGTTTACGTAATTATGTAATTCAATATTACCAACAAGTACAACACTTATCATCAGCTAATGACAACGATACACAAGTGTGACATGCGCATTTAACTGGAGTGTTTTGTCCCAGATTTATTGCTATACGTGATAAGTATCATAATAATTGATCTATGTGATGTAACAGTGATCGCAATGTGTGGTAATGGATGGGTATTCGAAATAAAAGACACCATCGATATTACTTTCAGTTCTGGCAATGCATTGTAACAGCTGTTCTTGTAGTCACCTCAAAGTTAAGGGAAGTCACAAGTATAATACGTATTAATTACTGTATCCTTGTACAGCTGCACCTGAATACTTGCTCGATGAAAAGTTGATAGAGTCACTTCTGACGTAGCATTAATCCGCGAATTCATTGAGGGTGGAACAATTTCCACATCATTGCTGCATCATCTAAAAAGTCCAACAGCAACTTGGGCTGTTTCCTAAAAACAAAAACATCGAATAACAAAAGCCAAATACAAATCGAAATATCCCTACTAAATTGGAGTACAAGCCAGAAAGTGAAGTTGTTACCCAACCTATCGAAGATGTTTGTTTTAATCTGTCATCACGTCAAATGACCAGTAAGATTCCCTGCAGCAATGATGGTCATGGCTGTGGTCACCTGCAAAAAAAATCGTCTTAGGATCAAAAATACGCGTCGAGCAAACCAAAGAGAAAGAAAAAGAAACATCACCTACGTTCATCCACCAAATCCAGGTTCGTACCATCAAATAGGAAATCCAATGGCCGTCGAAGGGCGTCCTTATCGTCACAGCAACACACCGTGGGCAAAGTCACCGACATAAGGTCAACATTTTCAGTAGGAGGATCATATGTCAGATGTTCGGCCTATTTTAGCAGCGCTGAATGTGAAAATTCAATATTGTCCAAAACATCACATCTTTAACGCATCAAATTGAGAATGCCAACATAATCATGATTGACTTGAAGTATAAAAGAGACCGTCATCTCCTGTGCCATGCTCTCTACTTTCGAACCTGTCTGAAGCAGATTTTGGCTGTTGTGTTGCCTGAAAGGATCTATCGTCCAACAACGGGTTGGACCGTTCGATACTAAATAACATGCAAAATGGATCATCAGGATTCATCGGAGGGACATGAGCTTGTAAATTCAGAATGTAAAAAAAAGAGTTCATTTTGCATCATACGATGGTTCCTCGGATTCGATCGGCATCCATAGAGACTCGACTCCGAAAAATTGGTCTGCCACTGAGAGTTTAAATTCACCGGTCTGTCCAGAGAGTAAATGTGACCCATAGGTGGAATATCAATCACGAAAAATAAACCAATGAGAAGATGACCTCTGTCTGCAGGATCAAATGAGATACGCTGATGATCAACATCATTCCAGTTGCATCTTTTGTGCATAAATATCCACCAAACGCGGTAATGTCTTTGCCATGAAGAAAAACTCCTCTTCATTAACAAGATATTTTAAAACGAGCATCATCTTATTATTTGAACAAACTGCAAGAGTTTGTGTCCCAACAAACCGGAAGTGCATATGCATCTCCAACCAACAGAAGGCTGTGGCATCGGAGAAGGCGGAAGTTCTCAGCCGCCTTGTATTACAGTGAAAAACATGGCGGATAGCGACGCCTTCAGTCCAGACAGTGTGAGTTCATTTTTTCTTTTATCGAAAGAAGTTCAGTAACTTTGTGTACAATGATTTGCCAAAAAGCTGACGTATATTATCAATTTTCAGATTGACGCAGAAATGGCCGAATGGTCTGGTGGCGAAGACCTGCTGGGTATGGCAGGTCTGCAATTAGACCACGTGCCATACCCAGCAGGTCGCCGGGAGGACCGCCCTGAGCTAGGTATGCATTTAATTTGTTATTATTTATTCAGTATCCTGTATAACAGTCGGCATTCATTGTTATCCACTCGATCTGCATTTGTTCTTGCATTAATCCGATGAGACTCAACAAAAAACTAGTTTTTACTTCGGTGTGATGCTGTTATGCTGCTGTGAATGTGATCGATCTTTGAACTATTCATGTGTTAATAACGACGGCAAATCGATTGCAATAATTATATTATCATATAATTACCGTAAAATAAATTTTCAACTCAACAGCACCGGTGGCACCGCCGGCACCCGCGGCACCGGAGGCACCGGAGGCACCGGAGGCAGAAGCGGCACCACCGGCACCGGAGGCAGAAGCGGCACCTCCCGTGGCCCCCCAAGTGGCCGCAAACGGTATGTAAGATAACATCAGATTTCATTTGTCTGAGACGATACAGATTGTCTCATTTGGTGGGTTACTGCATCTCACGTGTAGTTTGTATCTCTTCCTTAATGATACTATATCTTGAGTTAATTTCATTACATATTTTGTAGCAAACCAACAGCGTGGTCGGGGCGGGGGCAAGGTGAAAAAGGGGACTTCGCGCCAGCAGGAGGCCCTGGCCACCCGGATGATATTCGACTTCATCAAATTGGCTCAGCCGAACAAGAAGGGTGGCCAGGGCCGCAAGGGCCGCAAGGGTCCAAAGAAGAACCGCGGTCGCGGCGGCGGCCAGGGTGGCGGCGGACGGGGCGGCGGACGGGGTGGCGGCAGACGGGGCGGCGGACAGGGTGGCGGCGCCGGGGGGGCCGACGGCATCCTGGCCTAACCCCAATGTTAATTTTTATAAAATAAATAAGTTGAAAAAACCCCCTAACCCCAATGTTAATTTTTATAAAATAAATAAGTTGAAAAAAGAACGATTCATTTGTTATTCATTCGATAATTTACAACAGTAACATCCCTAGTCCCCGACCAATGACAAGTGATTTATTGCGAGTATAGGTTGGAATTAGATCCCGCTCCATGGAATTCGATGAAAATGTCGTCGTCCGCCGGCAAATCTATCATGGCGGCGGCAACGTAAAAGTGGAAGGTTCATATTTGCTAAAATGTAGGTTGTACGTCACATTCCCCTATGACAGCCCTCTCAGTTTCGTGAATGAACATAAACAATCGTAGATAAAACTCCGAACAGCGTACACGTTTTTTTACCCTATCGATAGTTAAAACGTCGGGAGTTCACTCGCCAGCTCGTCGGCCGCTTGTGAGGTTACGTGGGCCAAGCTCGTTGAATCATCGGTAATCATTACCGGCAGTGATTGCGTAATGAGGTCTTCAATACATCACAAAATAGATGTATTGAATGATGGTAGGCAGGCTGTTTTGGTACGTCGAATCCGCGAAGCAGTCATGTGAGTAACAAACAGCATGAGTGTGAGTCAATCATAAACTTTGCATTTCTAACATACCCACTGTATCGAATCAAGATAACCAATATCCTCCCCTGTCCCACAAACATACCGATATCGAAGAATACAGCAGTCTCCATTCCAATGACACGAATCGAGGGTTCCTATTCCCACAGGCAAACCTACGTAAAACGATTCAACACTACCACCTGGATTTCACAAAAGGATGCGTCCCCTCCTGGCACCCCACAAACTTGAGAGTCCCTTTCCAATCCCATTCGGCTATAAAACCTGTAACGGAATCAGAGGGAAAAGGACTCGCCAACATGGAGGTCTCCCACTGATGCTTCTCGTCGTTACAAGTTGCAGTCGACAAGATCCAACCTGTCTCTCCCGGAGTTGTTCGTAAGCCAATGATAATCAATCCCTCTTTAACGTACCTGCGGTATCAAATCAACACAATTAACACTTTCCTTTCCACCACAAGCATAGGGATATCGAACAATGCCGCAGTTCCTGTTCAAATTCGACAATCCAGAGGATCCTACTCCCACAGGTGTAATCATATCAACAAATTCTATGGCTCTTCCTATGTAAATTCATGAGAGAGCTCAGTTCCAATCCTAGGACGCCCCAAACGAAAAGCTCCTCTGCAATCCTACTCGCTGACAAAAGTTCCGAATGTCTGAAACTGCGGGAAACTTTTTTAAAACGAAGGAAGTTTATTCCAGTGTAGTGCCCCGTCAGCTGCAGTCAAATCGAATCCGGGGCACCCATCTGACAGTTGTCGGTACGCTAACTACGACCTTTACCTTCTATTAGTACTTACAACAATGATTAATCACAACTACCATTTTATCTATTCCTACCATTATATTAATGTCGAAGAATGCAGCAGCTCTCGGCCTACCTATCCAGCAATTGTTTATGAGTCAATCAGAATAACTAACGCCTGTCTTTTTCCCAGAAGCATACTGATATTGAAGGAGTTATCAGAACCTGTTCCATTGCTACAGACCAAGAGTCCCTTCCCAAAGACCACCTTCATACAAATTGACGCTGATCAATCCGGAGCTTCCTTCCACGTCACCTGACAGAAATTAGTCTCTCTCCTGGCACATCATTAACAAAAAATTCCTTCCCAAATGCAATCCTACTCGGAGAGGAGAGCTGTAGCGAATCAGAAGGTAAACAACTTTATATAACATAGGACTCCTACAGATGAATTTTAGTATGACGGTTTAATCGAGTTCTGGCCATCAGACCAACGATTCCTTGTGACCCAAGTATGATGTATATCACTCTCTCAACCCACTGTACCAACCCGTAATGTCTAACACCATCCTCTCCCCTACCAGTATACCGATATCGAAGGAGGAATGGGTTCCTTTTCCGAAAACCGCAAACCAAGAGTTCCTGCACCCTCAATCAAACTGAAGCTGAAAAATACGGAGCTTTCTTCCGTGTTACCCGAAAGAAGACAGTCTTTCTCCCGGCACTCCATAAAACACGAGCTTCTCCACAAACGTACGCGCTGATCTAAGCTGTGGCTCGATCGAATGGTGGAGGATCCTTAAAATCATCGGTTCATCACCGATGGCTAGTTGCTGTCTTGTGATTACCTAGGCACCGTAGATTGGGTGTATTCCAAAGTATACTGCAAGTATTGCGAGTTTCCCTTGTTCCCTTCTCGCACCCGTTCATTTGCTTATCTATCTATCTCTTCCTGACACGAACTCGCCGTACTTCAAGTATATTTCGGAATGCACCCATTGCAGTCATGCAAGCACCGTTCTCCGATGCCAATGCGTTACAATATATTAGCATATACGCCGATGCTTTACGCTGAAAATGGTGCCCCGATTCACGTTACGGTGAAGACAATTAAACGGAAAGTGTGAAATTCGTGTAAAAATCAGCTGTCTCAGCGTTTGTTTACGTAATTATGTAATTCAATATTACCAACAAGTACAACACTTATCATCAGCTAATGACAACGATACACAAGTGTGACACGCGCATTTAACTGGAGTGTTTTGTCCCAGATTTATTGCTATACGTGATAAGTATCATAATAATTGATCTATGTGATGTAACAGTGATCGCAATGTGTGGTAATGGATGGGTATTCGAAATAAAAGACACCATCGATATTACTTTCAGTTCTGGCAATGCATTGTAACAGCTGTTCTTGTAGTCACCTCAAAGTCAAGGGAAGTCACAAGTATAATACGTATTAATTACTGGATTAACCGTAATCTCAATATTTCCGTTCAAGAAACGTCCTCCGAATCACTGTCATCTGATGGTGAAAAAAAATCTTGTTATGATCAAAAATACACGTCGAGCAAATCAAAGAGAAAGAAAAAAAAAACATCACTTACGTTCATTTACCAAATCCAAGTTCGTACCACCAAATAGGAGATCCAATGTCTATCGAAGAACGTCCTTATCTTTACACCAACATACCATGGGTTGAGTCACCTTTGGAAGGTCGACATTCATTTTTTAGTAGGAAGTCAGATGTTTACTCTATTTTTCCAGCGCTGAATATGAAAATTCAATATTATTAAAAACATCACCACATCTTCACTGCGTAAAATTGACAGTACCGTCACAATCATGATTGACTTGAAATATAGAAGAGACTGTCAACATCTGTGTTATGTTCTCTACTTTTGAACCTGTCTGAAGCCTATTTTTGCTGTCTCATCTCAACTGAAAGGGTCTCAACACCCTTCAATTACTCAAAATGGATCCTCAGGATTCATCAGTGGGTCATGAGCTCCTATATTCAGTATGTAAAAAACAGAGAGTGGATTTTCGAATCACACGATGGTTCGTCGGATTTGATCGGCAACCATTGAGACTCGACTCCGAAAAATTAGTCTGCCACTGAGAATTTAAGTTCACCGATCTGTCCAGAGAGTAATGTGGCCTAGAGGTGGATTATCAGTCATAAAAGAATAACAATGAGAAGGCGACCTCTGTCAGCAGGGTCAAATGAAAAATACACCGAATGATTAACATCGTTCCAGTTGCATTCCTTGTGCAAAAATATCCATTAGACGCGGCGATGTCTTCCCGACGAAGAAGAGTACCTTTTCATTTACAAGATATTTTACAACGAGCATCATCTTATTATTTGATCAAACTGCAAAAGTTTGGTGCCAGCAAACCGGAAGCGCAAGCGAAAAAAATTAGCCCCCGTCCCTGAAGCGCCCATGTTGAGACTTAATGTTTAAGTTCCCACTCAATGACTCACTTTCGATGCTTCGGCTGATCGAATCCGCTGTGGTGCCTGCAGAGAAATTTCAATACATGTGTCTCGTTTTTCCTGCTCATTAAGTAGAGAAGTTTGTATGGACAGTTAACCTTGGACTGCCGCGAATTAAGCAAAAAAAAAAACCACCGGGATAGAGTTAGCTACACAGTTTGCATTGATATATCATTTCCTCATGCTCATTCCGCCACTGCAAAGCAGACTCAAAGTCTAGCGACAGTTGATTTGAGTTGCTTCGAGTCCTGTAATTTCCAGTAACAATTGGATTTAAGGAATAGTCCTAAAAACAAATGAAGAAAGAAAAGAAGAAGGTTGAAGCAATGATCACAAGGGTCCATACTTTTCCATCATCAGTTTCATAGTTTTTTTTTTATCAAAGATGTATTACTGTCATTGAATGTTTTCCTATCTTACAATGTTGTGTTGAGACTTTTCTTTGTGCAACTCCTCCGTCGACTCATCTCTGAAGCCACCATAGGTGGAAACGGCTGCGCAGCCTACGTCGTAATGTCGTTTCACTGTCAGTAATTTGCCAGCTCATTTGGGAATAGCAAATCTAATGCAAGATCCGTTGACCGTTGATTAGAGATCAAGCCCTGTAATAATAATAATAACAACAACAATAAAAATAATAATCATAATATACTAATAATTATAAATTTATAATGTAGCTTACCCTAAACAAAAAGTGGAGAGAAATGGAACAGAGCCCGACACAACCAAGAACAATAGGAAACAATGTTGTCGAAGAAACGATTCTCTTACCTTATTTTTAAACAACTTTTTGACAGAGGGTTTGATAACCATCCTCATTTCATTGTTCGCACTGGTTACGGAAATTTTTTAATTTTCCGAAAGCGTTCAATGTAGATGATAGCGTTGACAAACAAAGCGAAGCGCGGTTGTACGAAACGATATTGTTTGAAATCAGCACTGTGCACTGGGCGGAAATTCCCTAGTCCCCGACCAATGGCAAGTGGTTCATCGCAGGACCAGTTGGGTATTTGATCCTGCTCTATCGGACTTCAATATCATGGCACACTCTCGATGACAGATCTAATTTCGTAGCTGAGGTTGTAGAGTGCACTTTCAGATTACGTTATTTTGCTAAAAATTCCATAATTTTCAGAGTTAGAGTAGTAGAAGTATAACCCACACGCTAATAATTGTGTCAAGTGCCTCTGCATTAGTGAGGGATTAGTTAGGCTAGGTTGCGTGGGTGTTTATTAGTAATTAGGTGTATCAGGATAGATAGGTTAGTTAGGTTAGGACGTCCTCTATCTCTAGAAATCTCACGATTTCGACTCTAGAAATCTCACGATTTCGACCCCAGAAATCTCACGATTTCGATCTCTAGAAATCTCACGATTTCGAGAGAGGCTGCTCTAAGCGCCACAATCTGTTGCTTTACGCAATCAGATCAGTTGTTGCTCTGCAAACAACACGTTGCTGCTTTACGCACAACACATTGCTGCTTTACGCACAATACAAAGAGATAGAGGACTTTAAACTAATTAAACGATTAGCCAACTTGCAATCATGGTCAGTTTGCAGATACCAGTTGTTAATGACATGTTATTGAATGTCATCGAATCTGGCGAATGGCTTTATGATGATCATATAGATCATTTCTCATTGCTCCTGAAAGAATTTTCAGAATATGCACCTCAGGAGACATGGCGGGTACAGATGCCAGATACGATAGAACCTGTATCACCTACCGTCAAGCACGTGCAAGTTTTGCACAGTGGCACGCACGGAGCGCAACACTGGGTCTGTAGTTACTACGATACAAAATCGATATTCATATACGATTCTTTGAATTCAAAGGTGCTCCACAAGGACCATGAAATTTACTTAAGGGCGTTGTTTCCCTTCTATAACTTCTCCCAGAATCCTGTACAATTCCCTACAGTTCAGCGGCAACCCATTGGGTCTGACTGCGGAGTATTTGCGATTGCTTTTGCTATTTCGCTTATTAATGGGGAAAAACCTGATCAGGTAACGTACCATGCAAGCCTTATGCGGACACATTTGTTGAAATTATTCAAAAATAATGCAATCCAACAGTTTCCATGCGTGGACAAAATAAATAGCACTTCTGCAGTGAAGGGCATCTCTCCTCCCAAGCCTCAAATGCCACGTGAAATCAATCGCACGACAAATGAGGTTAGGCAGAATAAAAACCTGGGGAAAAATTCGCAAACCGGCGCAAAAAAAGGACGTGCTGAAGTTCTCAAACAATCAGCAAAAGAAGTCAACAAACGGACTGAATCGGTATTGGTAACTAGTCTTCCCGTTTGTAATGGTGATGTCAATCAGGTAGTTAATGATAAGACTTGTCTCACAACACAAGTTTCTTCTATTAATAAAAATAGAGAGAAGATATCTCTTGAAAATCGAAAGAGCGGGTTTCGCTCTATACCGCATTTAGATGCTACATCTAAAAACATAATAACATCAGGTGGGTGGTTGACTGACCTGCACATGGATCATTTTAGTCATATCGTCAAAAAATGTTCGTCATATTTACCCCAAGAAACGTGGCGAGTTCAAATGCCGGATACAATTAAGCCGGTTTCATCGAATGAAAAGCATGTGCAAATATTGCATAGCGGTAATACAGGATCAGACGGGCACTGGGTATGCAGTTATTTCGACGGTAAATCACTCCACATATATGATTCGTTAAACAGGAAGATTCTTCATGAGCACCATGAGACATACTTGAAAAAATTGTTTCCCTTCTATCAGTTTCAAAGCAAACGTATCAAATTCCCTCAGGTCCAAAAGCAACCTAACGGATCCGACTGTGGAGTCTTTGCTATTGCATTCGCAATATCGCTCATTAATGGTCATAACCCAACGAAAGAAAAGTACGATATTCCTCTGATGCGAACACATTTGCTAAGAATGTTCGAAAGCAATGTCATAGAAAACTTTCCACGTATTAGCGTGAAAAAGAATGTTGCGTCGAAAAATACTGGTTCTTCTGAGAAACGTCAGGCACCTAGCGAATATGTTGGGGAACAATCTTCGGAACCTAATAAAAAGAGAACCATGTTAAGCGAGGCTGCACGAACAATGCCCTGTCCACCACGCAAGGATGTAAGTAATAATAATGATATTACTGATAATAACACTGGTAATGATAACAATAATAATATCAATAATATTAATGATGATGACGACAAGTTACGGCTATCAATTCAGAAAAATATAATACCCGCAGACAAGCCACTAGCGGTACTACACGAAAGTAATAGATTTGGAAATGTATTGTCGGTCGTGGATGATGGGTCTCATGATCGTCATGAACAAATCCTCCTTCATGAACGTGTGTCAGACGTTGAAAAACGTCGAGAACGAAATAGAAGATGTTATCATTTGAATAATGAAAAGCAGCGGGCTCGGAAGCGAGAACTTGATGTCTTAAATAACGAAAAGCGACGAGCTCGAAAGCGACAACTTTACCTTTTGGATATGGAAAGACAGCGGGCTCGAAAGCGAAAACTTTACGACAATGATTATCAGCGTACTCAAAAACGCGGACGTTATTCGTCAAATCTCGAAAAATCACGTGAGCAACTCCGTAAGCGGTATGCTGCCCGAGTAGAATTAGAACGGGCGCGACTGCGAGCAAATTATTTACGCCGTCGTGATCTGAAATTGCAGTACAATAAATTTTATTATAGAAAAACCAAGAGCAATGATATTGTAAGGCAAAAAATAAGTGCTGCTAGCCGAATCCTCACAAAATATCGAGTTTTCCGTGCGGCAAACACCATAGCGGTGAGGCAATCGAGAGAAAAATATATAGCCAAGATTTTGTCAAAAATGAGTAATGAACGATGCCAAACTGAGAATAGATTGAAAGCGGAATCTATCGTAAGCTGGTGTCTTCATGAGCGGGAATGTAACGTCATTACGTTAAAAAAGAAATTACAGACTGTTAAGAAGCAGGCGCAAATCTTTTCAACAAAGGCTACTCAATGTCCCGATCGCAGTATTGAGGATAAAATAGATGCTCTATGCGGTTCATCAAAACATATTGCTTCCGGTGAACCCTATTTTGCAGAAGCTGCATATACGTATGTTCAATTATCAGATCCAATTATAATTAATCGAACGGGGCAAGCAGTGAACATTTTGCCATTGGATGATACAAAGAGAAAAGTAAAAAGCCCGAAAAAAAGTTGGCTTTGCGGTAACACGTGTAAAACCAAAGATATTCATCAACTGAATAAGTACTTTAGCTTTCTGCAAATTATATCAACGTGTACGTTGAAAAATTTTCATAAATTCATTACGCGATTGGATTGTACTGTGAAACATACAGACGTTAAGCTAGGTCATTCACAAGTATGTTACATGGATGACGCCATCTGCAAATCAATTTTCTTAACCGTCCAGGTATTAGCACCACATTTCCCATCGGTGCGGTACATAAAGCGGTTAGTATGCAAATCAATGAACTGTTTTGAGAAAACACTTTCTATAGACAAAGCTCTAAATGACGGCGACCTAGAGAAACTGAAAGAAATCTCGGAACTTACCCGACACAAAGCTAATACTATCGCAAGTAATGTTACACAAGAATTGGATCTCAACGAAGAAAATATAATATCCAAGTATCCGATTGCGTTTAAAACATTAACAAAGCGATCTATGGATACTCCGCGGTACGTATGTGTATCCTGCGAAAAACTTTGTTTCCAAAGAGAAGTCACGAACGTCCAGAAATTCAGGAAGCCTATGACTGGTACATTATGGACAGATTTGATGCGACACGTCGCAGCCCAAGGTAGCGATTGCGATTATGTTTGCAATTATTGTCTGCCAAAGCTTCGTCAAGACATTATGCCACCGAAATGCATATTGAATAAACTCGCTACCGAGTCGATACCCAAAGTTATATCGTGCTTGAATGATTACGAGCGAATTTTGATTCAAAGAGCCAAGGCATTCCAAACTATTCAAAGAATGGGCACCGTTGCAAAAAAAAATGTACCCCATAGAGAGATGGTGCAAAAAGTTAAGGGCAGAACATTTCATTTGCCCCTGCCCCTTGAAGAAACTTTGAAAAAAGTTTGCCGTCAAACGGATCCAATTAATCTCGACCACGAATTTTACATCCTGGTTCGTGGTATCCCAACCAAATCAAAATTGGTTTGGGAACAACTAGTCGATATGAATAAAGTCTGGGAAGCGTTAGTCTGGCTCAAAACAAATAATCCCCAGTATTCAAAGATCGTGCTGCCAGCATCAGCCGATCTTCTGCTGGCTCACATAAAAGACGTAGAATTCCAAATACAAGAAAATCGCGGTACAGAAACAGTTTCTGATCACGAAGACGATCCTTTAGTCGAACGAAACGAGATTCACGATGAAATAGAAGCTGACGAGCGTACAGCATTACTCACTCAGGCTTCGGCATCGGATGCGCTGTACGAACAGTTTACTATATATCCGATGTACGAAAAAAAAGAAAACGAAACGGCGACCAGCCTCTATCAAATGTTGAAAATTCACGACGTGCCATTAGATAACCGTGAGAAAGAACTTGATTTGCAATGTTTTCCGCACTTATATCCTTACGGTTGTAACGGACAACACGAAGATAGACCCAAACGTCTTACTCATTTTGAATTTATCAAATCGAGACTTATGTCAAAGCATCCACAATTCAGAACCGATCAACAATACCTTTTCTATCTATTGAACGATGCTAACAACCGACAATTAAGCGGTGGTATTTATCACAAATTAAATATCATTAATCCAAAGGAGCGATTCACCGCAGCAAGCTATTTGAGTAAGCTTTCCAAGGAAGAGTTGGAAGGAAATTTAAATTCTATATTTGCAAGACTGCGTAATACGGAGCAATATTGGAGTCGGCCAAGAAACGACGTATCCTGCATGATACATAATTACGGACCGGCGACATGGTTCCTCACATTAAGTCCAAGCGAATGGTTGTGGTCAGATATGACAGAATATCTACGCGAAGTCGGTGGCTCCTCCGCCGCAAAGATGTCACCTAGTCAGTTGGTGGCCTCTGATCCAGTGTCCGCATCCAGATTTATCGAAAATAAGTTCAAGGCTATGCTCGATTTCATATGTTCTCCAGATAATCCCATTGGGGAAGTAACGCATTTCTTCTGGAGGCGAGAATACCAAGGTAGAGGAACACAGCATTTTCATTTAATGATCTGGATCAAAGACGCTCCGATTCTTGGAACGTCTTCCAATCAAGAAGTAGCAAGCTTCATTTTTAAATATGCTACTTGCAGAATGCCATCAAAAGATGTTTCACCAAACCTCTATCGCCGTGTTAATACACATCAACGGCATACACATAATTCCTATTGTTTGCGAAGTAAAGCAAACAAAAATGGCAAATTTGCAAAAGTGTGTCGTTTCGGGTTTTCTCGACCAATCACGAATAATTTCGTTATGCGAGAAGTGGCCATTTCGATTGCTGGTAGACGGACGCTAAAGTCTAGAAGCAGATTGTACGACTTACCCCGCTCCGAAAAGGAAGCCTATATTAACGACTACAACCCGGCAATTCTTACGGCCTGGGAAGGAAACATGGATATTCAGTTCATCGGAGAAAAATCTACACTCCTGAATCGGTATGTCACTAAATACGTTGCTAAGCCTGAAAAAAGCAACTCAGACACGACTTTCGAAGACATAAATTCTACGAAATCTCTGTGTAGTCGTCTATGGAATTTTGGTTTGCGCATGTTGAATCATAGAGAATGTGGAGCTCTTGAAGCCGCAGATACTCTATTAGGAATCGCTTTGTATGGCACAGATCCGGAAACTACCATCAGGTGGGTTGACGTGAACATAATCAGAAATAGGAAAGTAAAATCTCGTAAGGAAATCGAAGCCTTGGAGGCCGATTCCACTGAAATATTTTGTGATTCGTTAGTTGATACGCATTATCCCGCACGACCAGAGGAATTGGAAGCTACCAACCTTTACGATTTCGTACAATGGTACGACATAACTAAGGTCGAGCCCACAGGTCAAGATGTAGAATATTATACGATGGGCAAGTCGCTGTACCTAAAGAAGCGTAAGCGTCTATGCCTCATAAATCACTACAAAAATAACGTGAATATTCAACCCGAACGTTATTTCTACGCCTTGCTGCTACTCTTTCAACCATGGAGAGATGTAGATGAACTCCGCAACGGGTGCGATACTTATGCCGAGTCATTCCAATCAATGCAAGCAGAACTTGCACAAGCACTGGAATATCACGAACGCATAACCGAAGTACAAAAAGGTATGGAATATGCGAAGGAAATGATTGAAAAACAAATTGCAGATAATGCTAAAGACAATGATAACTCACAAAATAGCGATACTGTACCACTCGGCTGCGTACCTATCGAGGCTGAAGGTGCGATGAAAGAATTTAAAGACGCTGCTGAGAAAGTCGAAACCATAGACGTTTCAGACATGATAAGCAGACTAAACATGGATCAGAAACGAGTTTTCGATCAGGTTATCAAAGCGGTGAGTTCTAATCAAATTCTACGACTTTACGTCAGTGGAGAGGGAGGAACTGGTAAGAGCTTTCTCATAAAAACTATCAGATGTTGGATTAAGCAGCATGCTAATAAAGATACTGCAATAACCGCCCCAACCGGAATAGCAGCATTCAATGTTGACGGCTTGACTGTTCATAGACTCTTTCAATTGCCAGTTGAACACGGCCGCACTCCGAAATACAAACAGCTGTCAGACGCGGTCCTTAAAACCATACGGGACCAATTGAGAAACGTTGGCCTGATAGTGATAGACGAAGTTTCGATGATTTCGAACGTAACGTTCATGTACATACATCTTCGATTAGTCGAAATCTTCAATACCGCAGACTGTGAAGATGGTTGGTTTGGTAATAAGCATATTCTCCTTTTCGGCGATTTGCTACAACTTCCACCTGTTCACGAGGGACCCTCGTTCACAAAATTATCGAACACCGACGTCGAAAAACTCATAGGCGCGATGGGCAGTGTGGATCTGTGGTGTAATTTATTTACATACGATGAACTAACGATCAATATGAGACAAAAGAATGATCAAACGTATCGCGAGATACTCTCAAGAATGCGCCTTGGAATCGTCACTGATTCGGACACGAAAATGTTGTCATCGAAAAAAATTACATTCAAAGCAACTGAGTTCAGAGACAGAATACGAGAACTTTGTAATTATATAAATAATTTACCCATCGACACAGTCTGTTTACTTCCTACTTGTCGCATGTGTGATGTTCTCAATGAAGCCATGTTGAGCGAAATTCAGACTGACGAGATACAATTATTGGCTCATGATACGGTTGATTGTCCACCGTACTTCAAAAAAAAAGTCCAGAAAATGTTGAACACGGATGACGAAGACAGTTCTCGAACTGCAGGTCTTGCAAGAACGATTATTGTCAAAATTGGTTCAAAAATAATGATTAGACGGAACATTGATGTTACGTTAGGCCTTGTGAACGGCACTATTGGTACTATAACGGCAATATCCCGAGCTGCTGATACCGGCGACGTAGAAACAGTGCAGATTGTCTTAGCTACAGGCATCGTACATGTTTTGGAGCGCGTTGATGTAAAATTTGAGGTAATGGAAGGCGCCTTTGTTATCCGAAGACAATTCCCTATTTGCCTCAGTTACGGTATTACAATTCATAAAAGTCAGGGCCTGAGTTTGAAGAACGCCGTAATCGATGCAGGTAATTCCGTATTTGCTTGCGGCCAAGTGTACGTTGCTCTTTCACGAGTAACTTCACTGGAAGGTCTGCATTTGATCAATTACGATCCTCACTCTGTATTAGCAAATGGTGCAGCCATTTTGGAATACAATAGATTGAGGAAAAAGTATCGTCCAGATCTCATACCGATGCCTCTCACGTCAGTAAGAGCACAGAAGGTAGTTGACTGCAGATGGTCGATTCCGAGAGATGTTGTGACATGTCAGGTACCAGCTGAAGAAAAAACTGCAGCTAATTTGTGGCAAATAAAAGGCTTACAAAACGTCGATCATGTTTCTTGTTACGCCAACGCAACGATCCAGTGTATATTTCACTGTAGAACATTCAGGGACCATTCATCCGGTCAGAATCAAACAGACGATATTTTGAAAATGTTGATCGATGATTATGCTAAGTCAGAATCCCCGGTAAATGTATTTCCGGCCAGGGCACTTGCGGGTGAACAGTTTACTGCGAACGAGCAGCAAGATGCGTCAGAATTTTTAACTGGTCTAATTTCTCATTGCAATAATCTCAGCACGGTTGTTGAGCACCAGCTGACAGTAAAACTGCACTGCAAAAGTTGCGGTTACACTAATACCTCAATTCAACAGAGTAACATATTGTTACTGGCATTGCCTAAACCTTGCAAAAAAACACCTAGCTTATCTGACCTGATCAATGATAATCTCTCGCACTGGAAAACGGTCGAAGGATCGTGCGGCACTTGTAAGTCGAGAGAAATGAGCGTGAAAACAGATATATCATCAGCAAACAGCTGTATAATTATTCAGCTGATGCTATTTTCAGTACAGAATGGAAAAGTCACGAAAATAAATGGGTACAACATAAAAGCAGTATCTACGGAGAAAATCATGATCCGGACTAATGTGTACAAGGTTGATAGTGCGATATTCCACCATGGCCGCAACATAACCGAAGGGCATTATACAAGCATGCTTCGAGAAGGGACATCTACCTGGGTGAACGTTAATGACGCGAACATGAGAAAACAACCCTGGCCAAGAAATGCCAAGGACGCGTACTTATTCTTCTTGCGGCAAATCTAAAGGCACTGCCAGAAATATCATAAGAATATGAAGTTGAATATAAAAAGCGAACTATACAGATGCATTGCAATCGCGACTATAATCCCTGCATGTCAGTAACTCCGCCATTGCCGGTCCCAAGCCCGGATGCGAAAGGAGGAGGGCTGCATGCAGGGTTTATAGTTCCACGGGGGGTGGTGGGTACTTTTCCATACATATTCTTCTTGCGGCAAATCCAAAGGCAGTGCCAGAAATATCATAAGAATATGAAGTTGAATATAAAAAGCGAACTATACAGATGCATTGCAATCGCGACTATAATCCCTGCATGTCAGTAACTCCGCCATTGCCGGTCCCAAGCCCGGATGCGAAAGGAGGAGGGCTGCATGCAGGGTTTATAGTTGCACGTGGGGAGGTAGGGGACTTTTCCATACAGGTTGGAGCCGTTATACCTGAAGTTATGTGGACCTAGTTGTATCAGCAATTTACGGATCATTAAAACAACTGAAATTATTCAGCTTCTCCATGAGGATCTAAAACCTCAAGTTTTTCATGTGTTTCAGGCGCGATTTTCGGAAGGATGTAGTTTTATTTAATAATATTGATAATAATGGACCGCCTGTTACGAGTTCCAGTTCCAAACTAGAGATTCATTAGGGCAAAATAATAATCGGAGAACACTGCGCTCCGTGCCATACACAGAGAGGATTCGTGGATGCGGCCCAGCGACGGGTCAGCGCCCGCGTATAGGCACCCCACAGTACACGCTACACACGAAAATTGTACGTGCGTGAGCTTCTCTGGCGTAAGCGGTATAGCTCAAGCTCACAAATATAATCATCATAAAGAAAAAACTGCGTATCAGTTTAGCAGCTGCCGATTTCTTTTTTCAAGCAGAACGTATTCCACAAGACATATAGGACCGACCTACGAAGTAATTGGAATGCACATGTATCGAAAAACGCATAGTACCAAACTACCACAGATATAGTGACGTTGACTGAAGACAATCTTCAGTCAACGATAGTGATAGTGCTATATCAAGTCTCTTGATAACTGTGAAACTTCAATGTGATAATAATTCCATTTTCTTCAACCCAACAAACGTCGCACGACAATAGTGTAATTGCAAAAATGAATCAATACTGCGATTATTGAACAACATTATACAAAAAGTTAAGAAATCCCCCCAAAAAGCACCTACGGTGCAAAAAAATTCGCCAAGTACATTAAATCTTCAAAAACAACTACTACTCGAATATCTTCAATATAAAAAAAAGACAATAAGCAGAAAAAAAGAATCCAAATCAATTATTGTGCCAAGTGCATGTAACTTCGCATCACGCATAGACCTACTAGAGAAGCTGGAATAAAACAGACAACAAACCAGATTAACAATTAGAAAAGACAGCAAATCGAAATAGAGAGAAAAATCGATTTAGAAAATTGACACAAAAAATAAAGAAACGAAACTAAAAAAAAAAAAAAAAATTTTTTGGAAAATGGAGGTAGTGAGACTTGGCGGGCTTTATCGGTAGAAAAAAATCCAGAATGTAATACTCAAAAGGCAATATAACATTAGCCCGCCAAGGAACACGTACTCCGTTTTCCAAAAAATTTTTTTTTTTTTTTTTAGTTTCGTTTCTTTATTTTTTGTGTCAATTTTCTAAATCGATTTTTCTCTCTACTTCGATTTGCTGTCTTTTCTAATTGTTAATCTGGTTTGTTGTCTGTTTTATTCCAGCTTCTCTAGTAGGTCTATGCGTGATGCGAAGTTACATGCACTTGGCACAATAATTGATTTGGATTCTTTTTTTCTGCTTATTGTCTTTTTTTTATATTGAAGATATTCGAGTAGTAGTTGTTTTTGAAGATTTAATGTACTTGGCGAATTTTTTTGCACCGTAGGTGCTTTTTGGGGGGATTCTACTTAACGTGTGAGAACAAAATTCTTTGTGGATTATTGATATGTTGCAGACAAGAGTCAGAAGCTCAGATAATTCGAAGGAGAGCGGTGCGAATCATACGAGCTGACCACTGAAAATAAAGATTCCGGGTATGTGTTGTGGGATTTTATTCACAAATTCATGATAATAACACTTCAACGACAGGGAGTTGCTCGAATAATAAAACATCAAAATGGTTGGAACATTATTATAATTCATACTCGCATGTAATATTCATAGAATTGTTTGTATTAAATTTATATACACATGTCGATTCAGGATAAATCTTAGTCTATAGAATTGCATACTTGATAGAAACAGAAGGAACATGTAAGTGGAGAATGAAGCTTAGAAATGTTGAATCTGATTGAAGGTGCAAAATAATGTGTGTTACTTGTATTGATTCTGAGCAAAAACGAAGCATAAATTACATTTGATAAGACAGAATTTGATGAAGACAGAGAAAAACCAAAATAGATACTGACAATGAGTTACGAATGTGGGATATACAAGATGATCTGCAAATAAAAACTTTAGTATTCTTCGAAAAATAAATATTCATCATTTACTCCTACTGATTTACAATGAAAAAAAAAACTACCAGTATTCTGTGAACAGAAGATAAATCTCTACGAAGTGACTTTACTTGAGTTGAATCTACAAACAATCTATACAATGAAAAAAAGAAATGATCCTTCTCGAGGAAAATCTACGAATAAACTATAAAACAAATATCAAGATGACTTTTTTGGAATTGAATATACAAATAAACTATGAAATAGAGGAACAAATTGATTTTTCTCGAGTAGAATCTACAAACTATAAAATAAATAAAAAAGTAAAGTTAATTGCACCGAATTTACAAATAAAATATGACATAAAATAACAAATTGATTTTTCTCGAGTAAAATCTACAAACAGACTATAAAACAAATAAAAAAGTAAAGTTAATTGCACCGAATTGTACAAATAAAATATGACATAAAATAACAAATTGATTTTTCTCGAGTAAAATCTACAAACAGACTATAAAATAAATAAAAAAGTAAAGTTAATTGCACCGAATTTTACAAATAAAATATGACATAAAATAACAAATTGATTTTTCTCGAGTAAAATCTACAAACAGACTATAAAACAAATAAAACAGTAAAGTTAATTGCACCGAATTTCACAAATAAAATATGACATAAAATAACAAATTGATTTTTCTCGAGTAAAATCTACAAACAGACTATAAAATAAATAAAAAAGTAAAGTTAATTGCACCAAATTTTACAAATAAAATATGACATAAAATAACAAATTGATTTTTCTCGAGTAAAATCTACAAACGAACTATAAAATGAATAAAAAAGTGAATTCTGTCAAGTCATTACATTATTATTAATACAAAACTATAAACTGATGGGATAGTTTTTCCCAGGAGACAAAGATGGCTATGTGGATAAGCAATACTAAAGTAAATTGAAATACGAAGCTATTTGTTACGACTGATTGACTAAATAAGAGAATAAATAAAAAATTAAGCTAAGAGCAAATCACGGCCAAGTTCTTTACAAATACTAATGAAGGAAATGTTGTTTCGTGTGGGGAAAAGATGGGTACCCTAACATTACGAAAACCCTGAAATTCTTCCAAATATGCCCAATGATCTCTACACCCATAACGCGAAAATTTGAAAATTTTAAAACAGCAGACAAAAGCATAGCAGATTTCTATTACGCGATTGCAAGATTCCAAATCCCCTGAAATGTACGCAACAATCTCTATCCCTGAATGACAACGAGCCTTAAATTTATATGACGATACCCAACAATTTCTATTTTGCTATCTTGAGATGGATCGCCCGGACGAAAAAACTTCTGGAAAATACGATGCTTACCTTTTCTACGAATAATATGATCCGAGATATGAACTGAAAGCTAGGAGGTAGTTACAAAATTTGAAAAAAAGACAAATAACTATACCCATAATAATTGATTGGAATAGGTTAATCAGAAAGCAGTGAAAAATAGACTCAAGAAACTGAAAACGAATATGGATCTTATACTATAAAACTTTACACTAGAGAAGAGAAAAACACTTTAGATAAATATTTGATTAAAATGCCAATTAATTTCTATTGTTAGAGGCAATAGCACAGTGCGAAAGGTAGAGAGTACTCAGCTCATATTGATCAATGCCCTCCAGAAGTACTCAAAAACGAGGCGGTAGAATTTAGGCGATTATGTCCTCATTCAATAGTTTATCCACCAACCATCATTATCAAGTACGCTGTTCATTCGACGGTGCATCGAACCAACAATTGCTTCAAAGTACTCCGGCCTGGCGCGAAGCTCTTCCCACTTCGCTTCGACTCGGAGACTCAGGCCTTCCTCCCTTTCCCTGGCGACAGGCCTCCAGCCCCGGACCATTTCAGACCAACAGTTTTCTATTGGATTGAGATCCGGGGATTTGGCTGGCCAGTCGAACCGCTGCAGTTCTGGGTGGTCTCCGTACCAGTTCTGCACGCTTCTGGCTCTGTGCACTGCACTATTATCCTCAACAACCCGAATAACTGGCATGACTTCTACTGGGTATAGGGCTCTGACTGAGGGAAGCAATGCATTTTCCAGAATATCAATGTACTGCTCGGCATTCATATTCCGCGTTACCTTTACTAATTCCCCTGGACCAGCGGCCGAAATCCACCCCCAATACGCTGCAGTTACGCGTCCGCTGTGCTGACCTGCTATGACGTTTACTGGATTGTAGCGTTCCCCATCTTCCCTCCACACGTTCAACCGGCCATCTTTGTCCGAGGAAAACACTTTCTCATCAGTGAAGACCACCGTACTCCACTCTTCCTCGGTGATCCCCAGTCCCTGCAAAGCAAAACTTATCCTATCCTCCCGGTGAGTGATGGTCAAGTCCGTCTTCTGGGCCGCTCTCCTGCACTTCAGTCCTGCTTCCTTCAGTCGGGCTCGTACGATCCAGGGGCTGGCAGCGACTCCCACGGTGGGACCGATACCTGTGGCTGCCTGAAAAGGATCAGCCCTAGCGTGCGCGACTATGGTCTGATGAAAAAATAATTGATTAAAGAGATCAATGGATTCAAAATCAAGAAAAGAAATAAATAAGACTAATTGAAAAAACGGACCTGATCCTCGAGAGGTGTCGTTTGGCGGGCAGCTCCATTATCTCTTCGGTGGTCCTGGAGTCCCTCGATGCCACCTTCTCTATATTTCTGGATCCACCGCCTCGCGGTGGATCTGCTGATTCCGACTTCAGCTACAAAGATGAGATAGTCACAGAAATTGATTAAATTGATTGATCTGGAAAAAAAAGCTTTGTCTACTCTTCATGAATTATTTCACCTGTGATCGCGGGAATCGATACACCGGACTCCCAGAGTCCTATCACCCGTCCGCACTTCGTCTGATCCATTTTTTACGTTTTTTACGTACCTTTATACGTTTTTTGCGAGTTTTTCGAGTATTTTTTATCACTAATGATAAAAATAACTCTCAAGTACCGCTTTAACACGATAAGTGAGTAATGTTATTTCGTATTTCAATTGTTTTTCCGATGCGCGGGCACTCGATTCCCGCGCGTTGTCATTTGTTTTCAAATCCATCGCTGTTATTGGTGGATCACGCGCAGCTTTTGCATTCAACTAACTAATAACGAATCTTTGAATTCTGATAAATGACCAAATTTGAAGTTTTGCTTTTCAAAGGGAAGAAATACAACAATTAAGCAGATATTAGTCAGGCCAGTTTCAATTACTGGATAGTACTTCGTATTTTCAAGTAATGCTATTGAGGTAATGTTCTTGCTTGTATTTTGACAATCTGGCCTCACTTTATAGTTGAATCGAGAATGCGTAGTCTACGCTGACAGGGGTAAGATCGTTTGTAGAATCAGTAGGAGTAAATGATGAATATCAAGAGACTCGGTAGAGTCTCGCGCCAAGTACATTAAAAGCGAACGGGACGACACAGAGTATATTTACTGCTACGGGAGCTCGAACGCGGAGTGGGGACTTTTATTTACACAAATATCTCCTAAATTATTAGCATTCCGGGAAATTTGGATGCACTTTTGTGATATAAATCGAGGAAGAGCTTTCATTTGAGCCTAATTTCAATTGAATCGATGGTCGGGAAGCTGAGATATGATAATTCTGCTACCCGTTTGCCGTCGTTTCGACGAATATTTTTTAAGCACCAACGTCGTCGTCATGATACCCTAACCGCTGCCAATATGAATGGGTAGAAAGGATCGTTACATTATTAGAATATATTTTTTGGACCGAACCCTGCGGAACGTGAGTTCTTATGTAGCGCCCGTAGATGGCAATAGGCAGCGACCACCATTACCGTATCCTAAGTCTATGTCTGCAGCCGTCACCGGGCGGGACGCCGTTTTTTCGAATCGCTATTCTTCCGTCCGTCATCCCGATGCTGAACGAACGTAACCAACAAATTCAAGCGCTGTGTGATCATCTTACTTTCTGGAGCTGTCATACCACCTGATTGAGACTTCTGAATCCGTTTGCTCAAATCTTATATTTGTATACTGTATTATACTCGATAGCTCCGCGGTGACAAATGAGGTTATGCCATAAATGAAGTTTCTTACTACTATTATAACGAATATACGTGAGCCTTAATATACGTATGCGATTACCAAGGATCGAAGCGTCGAAAGATTTGAAATCATTAACAATAAGTTAATCGTCGATTTAACCCAACAATGATTAAGGAAATCTGATCTATAATACGTGTTGGCGTCCCGAAAAATAAATTGTTTCATTTCACGCAGTGCGCAGACTGAAAAATTATACAGAAACGATTTTTCAGTTGTTGACAATAATTTTTGAAAAATACATATTTTTATAGAAAATTTAACGTTCAATTGTTGAAAGTATAAAAATTGAATCATAAAATACCAATAATTAAAAGAGAAGAAATTTTTGTTCAAAAAGTAGTGAAATCCCAACAAAGCACCATCGGTGCAAAAAACATCGCCAAGTTCATTAAATTCTTCGGGGAAAAAAGATCCAAATCAATCATGGTGCCAAGTACATGTAACTTCGTATCATGCATAGGATTACTAGAGAAGACTGGAATAAATATGTAACAAACCAAATTACCAATTGGAAGAATATAAAATTGGCAAAAAAATTAAGAAAAAAAATAAAATAAAATAAGAAAATGGAGGTAGTGGGACTTGGCGGGCTTTTTACGAAAAAGAAAATACAGAATTCTTGTATGGCAATATGACATTAGCCCGCCAAGGACCACGTACTCCATTTTCTTATTTTATTTTATTTTTTTTCTTAATTTTTTTGCCAATTTTATATTCTTCCAATTGGTAATTTGGTTTGTTATTTATTTTTATATATACTAAATACTAAAGTTTTCATTTGCAGATCATCTTGTATATCCCACATTCGTAACTCATTGTCAGTATCTATTTTGGTTTTTCTCTGTCTTCATCAAATTCTGTCTTATCAAATGTAATTTATGCTTCGTTTTTGCTCAGAATCAATACAAGTAACACACATTATTTTGCACCTTCAATCAGATTCAACATTTCTAAGCTTCATTTTTCACTTACATGTTCCTTCTGTTTCTATCAAGTATGCAATTCTATAGACTAAGATTTATCCTGAATCGACATGTGTATATAAATTTAATACAAACAATTCTATGAATATTACATGCATTTTGATGTTTTATTATTCGAGCAACTCCCTGTCGTTGAAGTGTTATTATCATGAATTTGTGAATAAAATCCCACAACACATACCCGGAATCTTTATTTTCAGTGGTCAGCTCGTATGATTCGCACCGCTCTCCTTCGAATTATCTGAGCTTCTGACTCTTGTCTGCAACATATCAATAATCCACAAAGAATTTTGTTCTCACACGTTAAGTAGAATAATGCTGCATCAAAGAACTTCCCGTCAATTTTCCCATAGTATCTCCTCCAATAGTGCTTTGTATTTTTCACAGTGTTGTCGATATTCTAGAAGAGAGAACGCCTTATATTGTGCTTCAAAATCACTGCTCTGGGTGTCGTGCGTAAATATCCCGCGTATGACACGTGGACAACCGGTTAACACGTACTCGGAATCTTTATTTACATTCGTTGGCCCGTATGTTTCGCATCGCTTCCGTTTGATTCATCTAAACTCCTGGCATTCACCTGCGATATGTCAATAATCCACGAAAAAGTTTCGGTGTCACATGAGATGAAATCGCATGTAATGTATCGCACATTTTGCCGTAAAATTGTTCGAGGTTACTACTGCGATGGTGCGCAATATTTTTCATATTATTCCTGATATCCCAGAAAGAGAAATAACTCGTACTGAGCATTGCTGCATATGCCCCAGAAAAAGAAACAACTCGTATTGTTCCTCAAAATTACATCGCTCGGTACTGTAAATAAATAGTAATCGTTGCAATCATTGCATCGCCGATCGAAACAGATCGAAAGCAACAACGAATTCAGAGCTGTCAAACGGTTGAACGCGGCGAGCAGACCGCGGTAGCAGACGGCTCAGCCATCACGGCGAGCCTGCAATGTGGCTAGTCGCTGGCGACCGAAACTGCTCCGAGTCAGCCCAAATCGCGTGGCCGCTGAGGGGTTCACAATCAAACACACTAGGCGTACGTGATGTGATCTTTCTATGGAACCGTTTGATTGTGGGTGAAACGCAGTAGTTTTCACTTGGCTGATTCTGTATCTCTTTGCTAACTGTTTTATGAGCGAGCTGATGAGATTTGCTCCTTAGTCTGTTAGGATCTTCCGTGGGGCTCCAAATATGTTAATAACTTTTTCTATAAGTGCGTCAGCAACTGTTTGTGATTTAGTATTGGTTAGCGCTATGGCACTGGAGTGTTTGGTTAATAAGTCTTGGACTGTCAGTATATACTGGTTTCCTCGTGGTGTCAATGGTAAGGGGCCCATTATATCCATTGAAATTTTATCAAATGCTTGATCTGGTGTGTCCGTTAGCATCATAGGCTTTCTTGTTTTGACTCTGGTTAATTTTTTGATTTGACATTTTAAGCATTGTCGTATAAAATCCTCGATCTGTTTTTTCATTCCGGTCCAGAAGTATCGCTGCCGAATTCTCGGATATGTTTTTGTCATGCCTTTATGTCCTCCAACACTGCTTTCGTGGTTCTCTCGTATAATACTCGCGGCTTCTTCTTCGTTGATTATTTTTACGAGTTGTTGGTAGATTGTGATCTTGCATCCGGTGTCGATCAATTGTACCTTTATTCGCCTTATAATTTCTTTTCCACACAGGCTGTCTATTCTCGTAGTCTTTGCGATCCCTATTTCCTTAAGATCTAGTTCTAGCACTACGTTTTGTAGTGAGGTTATTGCTTCGTTTAATACCTCTTCATCTAACTGTGTTCTTATCGTTTCTTTGATTGGTAAGCCAATCAAATTTCGGTTGTTCACATGATGTACCTTGGCCCTTGCTAGTTGTATTTGTGTGAATTCAGGCATTCTATTATTTGCTTCGAGGTCTTTTGCACCTTCGTCCAATGGTTCTCCGTTCTGTGTTATAAAAAATACGCAGTTTCCTTTATGCATGCTCAACCTGTCTCGCGTCTCTTCGTCCCTATTATCTTCGTCAGCTCTGGGTATTGCCTCTTCGTTACTGAATATATCCCCGTCCGTTTCGGAGTCTGAGGCATCGGTATGATCCGTCACCTGGCTGTCCGCGCTGCGGTATTCTTCTTCTATGTCTGATTCAGGGAATGTTTGTGGGTTTTGAATTTCGGCTATTTCGTTACTTGGGGCCTTAATCTCTTCTTCTCTTGGCTGTATTTCCTTGTCTGATGGTTGGGGGGTTTCGAACGTTTCATTATCCGAGCTTGAGGATTCCTTTTCTTTTTCTTCTTCTTCAGTGAGCTTGTAAATTTTTATTATGAATGGATCCGGAAAGACCGAAGTAATCATTCCGCGAACTCTTCCCCAATTGAGTTGATCTAGCCCGCATCCTATCTGCGGCATTGCTACCTTATAAATTCTCTCCTTGTCGCATGCTTTCCGTAACGTTCGTAACGCGGTTTCTAGATTTTTGTATGTGGGTTTTTCATGGTATTTTCCTTTTGTAACGAGATAAAAAATGTTTTGATTGTTTATTTTTAATTTTCCTACCCCGCCTATTTTGATTCCTTGCTGGAGAAGTGTCTCCCTATTTTTAAATTTTTCAGCGAACTTCTTTGCTATTCCTGCACCCATTTTGAAGTCTTCGGAGACACAGTGTGCGAGTGCGTAGTCCTTGGAGACCGTAAAGAGATCACCCGTTACTTCGGTGATTTGTAAGACTTGTGTGGTCGTATTGTTTTCTACCGGGTTTCGTGATAGAGCGTCGGCGTTTGCATTTATCTTCCCGGGTTTGTATTGGATGTTGAATTCATAATCCATTAAATGGACTTTCCACCTAGCGAGTCTGGACGATGGATCCTTTAGCGATTGTAACCAGGTTAATGGTCTATGGTCAGTAACTAGTGTGAAGAGTTTTCCGTATAAGTATGGTCTAAAGTGCTTGACCGCGTAGACCATTGCTAAAAGCTCCTTTTCTGTCGTGGAATAGTTTTGTTCGGCTTTATTTAGTAATCGTGATGTATAGGCTATTGGTAAATCTTTCCCTATCTGGCCTTGACTTAAAACTGCTCCTATGGCTATTCCCGAGGCGTCCGTCGTTACTACGAAGGGTTTATTGAAATCTGGATACTGTAAAATGGGTTTTTCACATAGTTTGTTCCGTAATATCGTGAAGGCTTCTATTTGTTTCTCTGTCCATTTAAAATTTCTGTCTTTCTTCAAGAGTTCCGTCATAGGTTTTGCTATCTTAGAAAAGTCTTGAATAAATCGTCGGTAGTATCCAGCGAGTCCGAGGAATTGTTTGACGTTTTTGGGTGTTTTGGGAATAGGGAAGTCCCTTACTGCTTCTAATTTTTTTGGATCTGGTTTCAGTCCTTCTTCAGATATTATGTGTCCAAGATAATTCACCTCTTTTCGTAAGAATTCGCATTTATCAGGTTGTAGTTTGAGGTTCGCTGATCTTAGTCTGTTAATTAATAAATTGAATTTTCTGGTATGCTCCTGTAATGAGCTTGCATATATAACGATGTCATCTAGATAGACGAACATTTCTGTTCCTTGTAACCCTGATAAAACCCTGTCCATCAATCGTTGAAACGTTGCCGGAGCATTCTTTAGTCCGAATGGCATTCGTTCGAATTGATAGTGTCCGAACGGTGTTGTGAATGCAGTTTTTTCCGCGTCTTCTTTCGCCATTTCTATTTGATGGAAACCTGAAGCTAGGTCGAATACTGAGAAATACTTGGCACTGCCCAGCTGGTCTAATATGTCTGTTATGTTGGGAAGTGGGTATGCGTCTCCGATAGTTTTTTCGTTAAGCTGTCTATAATCTATAACCATCCTCCACCTCGTGTTTCCTTGTGAGTCAGGTTTTTTTGGAACAATCCAGAGTGGAGAGCTGTAGGGTGAGGCTGAGGGTGTGATTATACCACCTGCTTCTAGTTCTTTTACTTGTTTTGTGATCTCTTCTTTGTGAATTGGAGGGTATCGATATTGTTTCGTGAACACAGGTGCGTCGTCTGTTGTCGTAATTTTGTGTTTAATCGCTGTGGTAGCTTCTAAACGTGCACCTGGTATTTGGAACCGATCTGCATTCGTGTTGACTAAATTTTCTATGTATTTTCTTTCGTCTCCGTTTAAATGTTCTAATCGAAGTAGTGAAAGTACGTCCGGTACTTCGCCTCGCGCTTCCTCTATTTTTGTTATTCTTGTTACCGGTGGTGTAAGGAATTGTTCCACCCTTATGACTGGTACCTCTACTTTTGTTTCTGTTTCTAGGGTGTTGAAAATTGGTAGGATAACGTGATTTTTTTCGACTCTGCAGACTGCTTGCCCTGCGTAGAATCCTTTCGGTAGTTTGACCCTTGAGACATAACCTTCACTTAGATCGTCTGGGTTGGCGACTTTTATTTTTAATACCTGCATTGATCGTGCCTTGATTTGGTGCGCACTTCCTAAGAAGTGGAATTAATCGTTGTCTATCTGTAGTTTTCCTCCCTTATAATCAATGACTGCTCCCGTTTTGGTAAAGAAGGCTGATCCTAAGATACCGTCCTGTGTGATGTGAAACGTGTCTCCTACTACATGAAACACTACTTGGATTCCCGAAATGCTGAGCGTAGTTTGCCCTAAGGTGTGTACTAGATCATTGGTTATGCCTTTTATGGAGAGTCGGACATTATTATTAATTTGTGTGGGGTTTCTTATGTTTTTAAGTTTGATTATATTAGGTTCTGCCCCTGTGTCTACTAATAGATTTGCGGAATTTGTGAGATCGGGTGATAAAATATTAACGGTGGGAACGTCGCCTAGTCCGACGTTGTGTAAGAGCACGATGGAATGGGTTCCGGTAGTGCGTTGTTCTCTACGTGGGTCACTTGGATTGGTAGACCTGTTTGGGGTTGGTCGTTCCGCCTGTCTACCTGCAGTTGCGGCCGACCACTGTCGTTTCCCGACCTATATCTGTTGCGAAGTTCGTCATTGTATTTTCTCTTCCGGCACTCTTCAAGAGACTGACCGATATTCTTGCAGTAGGCACACGTGCTGGGTCTGCTGTTGCTCGGTCCCGGTTGTTGGAACCGCGTGTTCTGATAATCACGCCTGTCACCCCGTCTATCATTTTGTCTATTATTCGTCTGGGGTGGTCCTCTATAGAAGTTAGCGGGTTGTTCTACGTGTGTCGTGCAATCATTCGCCTGGTGACCGCTCCTATTGCATCTCTGGCATACGGGTGGTCTGGGTGCGTAATTTGGTGTTGGACGCTGTCGTTCCCGGTCGCGATCCCGCGCGGTTTCTTCCTCCATGGTTCTTCCTACCATTATCGCCTTCGCACAGGTGTCCTCAAAGTCGGTTGGGTTTAATAGGATTAAAGAGTGTCGAAAGATACTGGGTAGCCCTCTCTTCAGGCTCTCCGAGGCCTCATATTCAGTATTGTAGATTAGGTCTCGCGTGAAATAACCAGCTCTACGTTCGCTGTCCAGGATCGCGTCTTTTAACGTTTTTACCCTGATGACGTAATCGATAATGTGTTCACTTGGTTTTTTATATATATTCGCTAAATCTCCACGATAGTGGTTTGTGGTCTTTAGTGAACTAAATAGTGAGGACAATCTGTCAGCGAATTCTAATACCGTATCGGAATCATCTCGAGCGATGATCTGGTAAGCCCTCCCAGTAAGCTTATGTTTTAATGTTCTTACTAGGATTCTCTCGTTCGCCGGGGAAATTAATTCCTTTGCTTTCCAGCACGCTTGGTAGGTATGTTGACAACCGGTTTGTGTCTCCATCAAATGAGGGGACTGTTTGGACTGCATCTCGAATTGATGCATGAGATTCGGTAGTGTTAAGCGTGCGATTTTGGAGAGTGTTGAATTGGTGTTGTAAAGCTAATACCTGTTCTACGAGTACCGTATTGTCCATTGAGTCTGCCCGTCGCGGGGTGTTTCTTGGCGTAACATTCGCCGTGGATTCGTAGGTTGGGATAGGTGAGGGTGGTAACGGTGCCCTGGGAATGTGTATAGGTTCTGTGGTTGTTCCTGTCATTAACTCTTCTTTCCTTTTCGCTATCTCTAATCTAAGCCTCTCATTCTCTTGTGCTAACTCGGTTTGTTTATCTTGTGCTTCGTCTAATTTCTTTTCATTTTCCCTGTTTTTTTGTTGTGCTTCTAGGAATGCTGTTTCCCTGTTTTCTAGTTCCCTCTCTCTTTCCATGATCTGTGCTTGCATTGCTTCTAATTGTTCGGCTGTAAACGCTGCTCCACTACGTGTAATTGGGGGACCCATTGAATTAAAATTTGGTTGGGAGATCTCTAACAAATGCCTTTTCTCATCCCACCGCTGTCACCAAAATTTTGTTACGTACTGGGTTGATATTTCGCAGAAAGGGATTCCTACTAATAACTTCCCAAAAGCAACGGTTTTGGATCCCTGAATGGACACGAGGTCGCTTAACACTATGTGTGGGGATGTCAGGGATCTAGGCAAAAGTAAGATCACGTGAAATAAATGAATGAAAAGATAACCATTTAATAAAATATTCCCGTCTTTAATAATGCGGAAGGGCGTAATGGGTGTTATTATCGGTGGTTAATTCTGTTTGCCTCCTCTATGGGTATGGCCGGTGGACAACGAGGTATTATGATTGTGTCTGCGGTCTCGTAACCCTCGTCGCGATCTCTCTCTAACATACGTAAATATTCTTGGACTTCTAGATATAAGGCTAGACCTCCAGGACCATCTGCTGGGGGTGGCTCTGGTGATGGGGAACGTGGCGATTCCTGTTCCTCTAGTACTCTTTGAATCTCTATTCTATTTGCTGCCCTGATTGCTGCCCTAATTGTGGCTTTAGCTCGTCTGGCTCTCAATCGTCTACCCGCTCGGTGTTTCCTTCGTGGGATGTCGGGCATCTAATGGAAAATGAGGAAAAGCGTCTTTCAGCACTGGGCATCGCTTGTCACTGGGTACGAATCGATTAGGACCATGGGTTCTAGGAAAGAGCAATAATTCTGCACTAGGCACTGCTCATCAAGGATTCAGCTTATTTCGGCACTAAGCACAGCTTGACATGGAATATGAGGTTTTGGTAAAGGCGTTTAGTAAAGTACGGTTTGGGATTGGAATACGTAGAATGATACTTTACCTTGATGCTGTTCTGCGGCTGTTGGATCTGGTACTGCGGCTGCTTGCGTTGTAGAGGTTGCAGGATTCACAAATAATTACTTGAGTTAACTTTCAACTTGTAGAATATATTTCAGGATTTTGTATGAAATACGAATTGAATATAAATTGGTATAATATAAAGTAACTCGAAATAGTATAAAAGTATAACTTGGAATGGTATAATATAAATTGATACTGAGTAAAACTCCTAAGAGTATGTATGAATATTTGGAAATAGAAAAATAACTCCCAAGGGTTATATGTAATAAGGACAACTCCTAAGAGTGTAGTAACTCGTCTGAGTTCTGGATCCAGACTGAATGATTTCGTTTTTGGTCTCTGAGTCTAATGCAGTATATAAGGTAACTAGATGTGGAGTCGCGGGGCAAGGGGAAGCCATGCCTACGTGACCGTACTCTGCCAAAATATGTTTACACTTAGATATGGAGTGGCGTGGTTGCCTCGGCGTTGTTGATGCTTTGCATTCTTGAGACTCAAATCCGTGCCTTATAAATATAATATAGTTTAGATATTCAAATAATTATAGTTCAAAGTTCTCATGCGTTATACTGAGTTAACAGTTGTTCACTTATATCCTTATCCACCGGGTAACACTTAGTTAAAGTTCAAAAGTCTAATAGTTCACATTATGGTACGCGTGATTGACACTTAGTATTCTCGTTTTCAGGTGAACCGTTCCGATGTGCTCGCTCCGGTAACTGGAGGTAGACTGAGGGTCCTCAGGTAAGTAGTGGGGTCGCGTGCTCCGCGTCCAAAGGTTTATGGCCTTGTTGTTGTTCTGGAGTTTGCACCTGGTGTTGAGTCATGGGTACGGGGTGCTCTGCCATCTTGGATCGCTACCTGGGTCAGTCTCGAGCTTGTCCTCGTACGGGACGGTCGCAAGGGTTGTCGTCGAGAGTGAACAGTGGTTTAAGGCGAAGGTGTTCTATAACCTTGATACTTATATTAGCTTTTGTAATACATACGTGTTGAATTATATTGTAACTATTAAAGATATAAAAATAAAAGAGTATATTATATATGTATGTGAATAGTATCCTTACGCAAACGTGTAATTGATTATTTTGAGTAAAAGTGATGTGGAAGGTAAAAGTTGGAAAATACGTCCAGCTTGAGGTGAGGATGTTACAGTAGCACAACACAGCACAACCGCAAGGTTTCAACGATTTCGAGTTTGAAGAATGTTCAATCTTCCAAATTCCGTTCTGTCTATGTATTTCCTTCCTGAGAAATCGTGGAACAGAGAAAAGGAATGAGAAAAGTTGCTTCCCAGGCGGACCACAACACAGCACAACCACCAGTTTTGGTGAGGTTAGGTCAGGTTGGGTTAGGTTGGGTTAGATTAGGTCGGATGAGGGTTAGGCTAGGTAAGGTTGGGTCTGAATCATTCTTTTACTCTGCATTCCCTTTTCGGGAAAACGTAGAAAAAAGCGGAAGTCGAGGAGAATGGTTGCAGGTGTAGCGCAACACAGCACAACCACTAGGTTTGAACGATTTTGAGTTTTGAGAATTTTCATTTTCGCAAATTCCGTTCTTTCTCTGTATTTCCTTTCTGAAAAATAGTAGAACAAAGTGGAAAAAACGGAAGAAGTTGTTCTCCAGGCGGATCATCACACAGCACAATCATCAGTTTCGAACAATTTCGAAGTTTGAGAATTTTTATTTCTCCAAATTCCGTTCTTTCTCTGTATTTCCTCCCCGAGAATTCGTGGAACAAAGAAAAGGAATGAGAAAAGTTGCTTCCCGGGTGGACCACAACACGGCACAACCACCGGTTTGGGTTAGGTTAGGTTAGGTTAGGTTAGGTTGGGTTAGATTAGGTCAAGTGAGGGTAAGGCTAGGTAAGGTTGGGTCTGACCATTCTTTTACTTTGCTTTTCCTTTTCGAGGAAACGTGGAAAGAAGCGAGAGCCGCAGAGAATGGTCTGCAGGTGTAGCACAACACAGCACAACCGCAAGGTTCTAACGATTCCGAATTTTGAGAATGTTCAATTTTCCAAATTCCGTTCTGTCTATGTATTCCCTTCCTGAGAAATCGTGGATCAAAGCAAGAGAGAGAGAAGGAGTTGTTCTCCAGGTGTAGCACAACACAGCACAACCACAAGGTTCAAATGATTTCGAGTTCAGAGAATTCTCATTTTCTCGAATTCCGTTTTGTCTCTGTATTTTCTTTCTCGAAAATCGCAGTACAGAGTGAAAAAGAGGGTAGTAAGCGCTCTTCAGGCGGACCACAACACAGCACAACCATTAGTTTCGAACAATCTCGAATTTTGAGAATTTTCATTCTTCCAAATTCCGTTCTTTTTCTGTATTCCTTTTCTGAAAAATCGTGGAACGAAAAGGAAGCCGAAAAGAATGGTTCCCAGGTGTAGCACAACACAGCACAACCACAAAGTTTGAACGATTTTGAGTTTTGAGAATTTTCATTTTCTCAAATTTCGTTTTTTTTCTGTATTTCCTCCCTGAGAAATTGTAGAACAGAGTGAAAAAAAAGGAAGAAGTCGTTTACCAGGAGATCACAACCGTTAGGGTTGAACAATTTCGAGTTTTGAGAATTTTCATTTTTTCAAATTTTGTTCCCGGTCTGTATTTTCTTCCGGCGAATCCGTGAAACAGAGTGGAAGCCTGAGAAAAAGGTCTCCAGGTGTAGCACAACACAGCACAACCGCAAGGTTTCAACGATTTCGTGTTTTGAGAAGGTTTAATTTTCCGAATTTCGTTTTTTCTCGGTATTTTTTCTTCTGGAGAATCGCAGTACAAAGGTGGAGAGAGAAAAGTAGGCGTTCTCCAGGCAGACCACAACACAGCACAACCATTAGTTTCGAACAATTTCGAATTTTGAGAATTTTCATTCTTCCAAATTCCGTTCTTTTTCTGTATTTCTTTTCTGAAAAATCGTGGAACAAAAAGAAAGCCAAAGAGAATGGTCTGCAGGTGTAGAACAACACAGCACAACCACTAGGTTTGGACGATTTCGAGTTTTGAGAATTCTCATTTTCTCGAATTCCGTTCTGCCTCCGTATTTTCTCTTCGAATAATCGTGGAACAAAGTGGAAGCCCAAGAGAATGGTCTGCAGGTGTAGCACAACACAGCACAACTGCAAGGTTTCAACGATTCCGAGTTTTGAGAATGTTCAATCTTCCAAATTCCGTTCTGTCTATGTATTCCCTTCCTGAGAAATCGTGGATCAAAGTGAAAAAGAGAAAAGAAGTTGTTCTCCAGGTGTAGCACTACACAGCACAACTACAAGGTTCAAATGATTTCGAGTTCAGAAAATTCGCATTTTCTCAAGTTCCGTTCTGTCTCCGTATTTTCTCTTCGAATAATCGTGAAACTAAGTGAAAGCCGAAGAGAATGGTCCCTAGGTGTAGCACAACACAGCACAACCACTAGGTTTGAACGATTTCGAGTTTTGGGAATTCTCATTTACTCAAATTCCGTTCTGTCTTCGTATTTCCTCTTCGAATAATCGTGAAACTAAGTGAAAGCTGAAGAGGATGGTCCCAGGTGTAGCACATCACAGCACAACCACAAGGTTTGAACGATTTTGAGTTTTGAGAATTTTCATTTTCGCAAATTCCGTTCTTTCTCTGTATTTCCTTCCTGAAAAATAGTGGAACAAAGTGGCGAAAAAGAAAGAAGTTGTTCTCCAGGCGGATCATAACACAGCACAATCATCAGTTTCAAACAATTTCGAAGTTTGAGAATTTTTATTTTTCCAAATTCCGTTCTTTCTCTGTATTTCCTTTCCGAAAATTTGTAGGACAAAGAAAAGAAATGAGAAGAGTCGCTGCCAAGGCGGACCACAACACGGAACAACCACCAGTTTGGATTAGGTTAGGTTAGGTTGGGTGAGGTTGGGTTAGATTAGGTCAGGTGAGGGTTAGGCTAGGTAAGGTTGGGTCTGAATCATTCTTTTACTCTGCATCTACTTTTCGAGAAAACGCGGAAAAAAGCGAGAGCCGAAGAGAATGGTCTGCAGGTGTAGCACAACACAGCACAACCATTAGTTTCGAACAATCTCGAATTTTGAGAATTTTGATTTTCGCAAATTCCGTTCTTTCTCCGTGTTTCCTCACTGAAAAATCGTGAAACCAAGTGAAAGCCGAAGAGAATGGTCCCCAGGTGTAGCACAACACAGCACAACCGCAAGGTTTCAACGATCTCGAGTTTTGAAAATTTTCATTCCTTCAAATTCCGTTCTTTCTCTGTATTTTCTTTCTGAAAAATAGTAGAACAAAGTGGAAATGAGGGAAGAAATTGTTTTCCGGGCAGATCACAACACGGCACAACCGTCAGGTCTAGACAATTCAGAGTTCCGAGAATTTTCAACTTCACAAATTCTGTTCTTTCTCTGTATTTCCTCTTCGAATAATCGTGAAACTGAGTGAAAGCCGAAGAGAATGGTCCCCAGGTGTAGCACAACACAGCACAACCGCAAGGTTTCAACGATTTCGAGTTTTGAGAACGTTCAATCTTTCAAATTCCGTTCTGTCTATGTATTTGCTTTCTGAAAAATAGTAAAACAAAGTGGAAAAAAGGGAAGAAGTTGTTTTCCAGGCGGATCATAACACAGCACAATCATCGGTTTCAAACAATTTCGAAGTTTGAGGATTTTTATTTTTCCAAATTCCGTTCTTTCTCTGTATTTTTTTTCCGAAAATTCGTAGAACGAAGAAAAGGAATAAGATAAGTTGCTTTTCAGGTCGACCACAACACGGCACAACCACCAGTTCGGGTTTGATTAGGTCAGGTGAGGGTTAGGCTAGGTGAGGTTGGGTCTGAATCATTCTTTTACTCTGCATTTTCTCTTCAAATAATCGTGGAACGAAGTGAAAGACGGGGAGAATGGTCTGCAGGTGTAGCACAACACAGCACAACCGCAAGGTTTCAACGATTTCAAATTTTGAGAATGTTCAGTTTTCCAAATTCCAGTCTTTCTCCGTATTTCCCTCCTGAGAAATCGTAGATCAAAGTGAAGAAGAGAAAAGGAGTTGTTCTCTAGGCGGACCACAACACGGCATAACCACCAGTTCGGGTTAGGTCAGGTTAGGTTAGGTCAGGTTGGGTTGGATTAGGTCAGGTGAGGGTTAGGCTAGGTGAGGTTGGGTCTAAATCATTCTTTTATTCTGCATTTCCTTTTCGAGAAAACGTGGAGGAAAGTGGAAGCCAAAGAGAATGGTCCGCAGGTGTAGCACAACACAGCACAACCGCAAGGTTTTAACGATCTCGAGTTTTGAAAATTTTCATTCCTTCGAATTCCGTTCTTTCTCTGTATTTTCTTTCTGAAAAATAGTAGAACAAAGTGGAGATACGGGAAGAAATTGTTCTCCGGGCAGATCACAACACGGCACAACCGTCAGGTCTAGACAATTCAGAGTTCCGAGAATTTTCAACTTCACAAATTCTGTTCTTTCTCTGTATTTCCTCTCTAAAAAATCGTGGAATCAAGTGAAAGCCGCAGAGAATGGTCCCCAGGTGTAGCACAACACAGCACAACCGCAAGGTTTCAACGATCTCGAGTTTTGAAAATTTTCATTCCTTCAAATTCCGTTCTTTCTCTGTATTTCCTTTCTGAGTAATAGTAAAACAAGGTGGAAAAAAAGGAAGAAATTGTTCTCCGGGCAGATCACAACATGGCACGACCGTCAGGTCTAGACAATTCAGAGTTCCGAGAATTTTCAACTTTACAAATTCTGTTATTTCTCTGTATTTCCTTTCTGAAAAATCGTAGAACAGAAAAAAAAAATGAGAAAAATCGCTATCCAGGCGGACTACAACACAGCACAACCACCAGTTTGGGTTAGATTAGGTTAGGTTTGGTTAGGTTAGGTTGGATCAGGTCAGGTGAGGTTAGGCCAGGTTAGGTTAGGTCTAAGTCATTCTCCTACTCAATATTTCCTCTCCGAGAGAACGTAGAGAGAAGCGTATGCCAAAGAAAATGCTCTCCTCGCAGAGCACAACATAGCACAACCACTAGGTTTAAACGAATTCGAGTTTTGAGAATTCTTATCTTCTCAAATTCCGTTCTGTCTCCGTATTTCCTCTTCGAATAATCGTGAAACAAAGTGAAAGCCGAAGAGAATGGTCCGCAGGTGTAGCACAACACAGCACACCCTCTATTTTCAAACGATTTCGAGTTTTGAGAATTCTCAGTTTCTCCAATTCCGTCCTTCCTCTGTATTTTTTTTTCGGAAAATTGTGGAACAAAGTGAAAGCCGAAGGGAATGGTCTGCAGGTGTAGCACAACACAGCAAAACTGCAAGGTTTCAACGATTTCGAGTTTTGACAATGTTCAATCTTCCAAATTCCGTTCTGTCTATGTATTTTCTTCCTGAGAAATCGTGGATCAAAGTGAAAAAAAGAAAAAAAGTTGTTCTCCAGGCGGACCACAACACGGCATAACCACTAGGTTTGAACGATTTTGAGTTTTGAGGATTTTCATTTTCGCAAATTCCGTTCTTTCTCTGTATTTCCTTTCTGAAAAATAGTAAAACGAAGTGGAAAAAAAGGAAGAAGTTGTTCTCCAGGCGGATCATAACACAGCACAACCGCAAGGTTTTGACGATTTCGTGTTTTGAGAAGGTTGAATTTTCCAAATTTCGTTTTTTGTCTGTATTTTTTTTTCCGGAAAATCGCAGTACAAGGGTAAAAAGAGAAAAGTGAGCGCTCTCCGGGCGGACCACAACACAGCACAACCATTAGTTTCGAACAATCTCGAATTTTGAGAATTTTCATTCTTCCAAATTCCGTTCTTTTTCTGTATTACTTTCCTGAAAAATCGTGGAACAAAAAGGGAGCCGAAGAGAATGGTCTGCAGGTGTAGAACAACACAGCACAACCACTAGGTTCGAACGATTTCGAGTTTTGAAAATTCTCATGTTTTCAAATTCCGTTTTGTCTCCGTATTTCCTCTTCGAATGATCGTAAAACTGAGTGAAAGACGAAGAGAATGGTCCCCAGGTGTAGCACAACACAGCACAACCACTAGGTTTGAACGATCTCGAGTTTTGGAAATTTTCAATCTTCCGAATTCCGTTCTGTCTATGTATTCCCTTCCTGAGAAATCGTAGATTGAGGTAAAAAAGAGAAAAAAAGTTGTTTTCCAAGTGGATCATAACACAGCACAACTATTAGTTTCGAACAATTTTGAGTTTTGAGAATTTTCATTTTCGCAAATTCCGTTCTTTCTTTGTGTTTCCTCTCTGAAAAATCGTGAAACCAAGTGAAAGCCGAAGGAAATGCTCCCCAGGTGTAGCACAACACAGCACAACCACTAGGTTTAAACGATTTTGAGTTTGGAGAATTTTCATTTTCGCAAATTCCGTTCTTTCTCTGTATTTTCTTTCTGAAAAATAGTAGAACAAAGTGAAAAAAAGAGAAAAAGCTGTTCTCCAGGCGGATCATAACACAGCACAATCATCAGTTTGGAACGATTTCGAAGTTTGAGAATTTTTATTTTTCCAAATTCCGTTCTTTCTCTGTATTTTCTTTCCGAGTATTCGTAGAAGAGAAAAAAGGAATGAGTAAAGTTGCTTGCCAGGCGGACCACAACACGGCACAACCACCAGTTCGGGTAAGGTTAGGTTAGGTTGGGTTAGGTTGGGTAAGATTAGGTCAGGTGAGGGTTAGGCTAGGTAAGGTTGGGTCTGAATCATTCTTTAACCCTGCATTTCCTTTTCGAGAAATCGTGGATAGAAGCGAGAGCCAAAGAGAATGGTCTGCAGGTGTAGCACAACATAGCACAACCACTGGGTTTCAACGATCTCGAGTTTTGAGAATGTTCAATTTTTAAATTCCGTTTTGTCCATGTATTTCCTTTCTGAAAAATAGTGGAACAAGAAGGAAGCCGAGGAGAATAGTCTGCAGGTGTAGCACAACACAGCACAATCACTAGAATTGCACGATTTCAAGTTTTGGAAATTTTCAATCTTCCGAATTCCGTTCTGTCTATGTATTCCCTTCCTGAGAAATCGTAGATTGAGGTAAAAAAGAGAAAAAAAGTTGTTTTCCAAGTGGATCATAACACAGCACAACTATTAGTTTCGAACAATTTTGAGTTTTGAGAATTTTCATTTTCGCAAATTCCGTTCTTTCTTTGTGTTTCCTCTCTGAAAAATCGTGAAACCAAGTGAAAGCCGAAGGAAATGCTCCCCAGGTGTAGCACAACACAGCACAACCACTAGGTTTAAACGATTTTGAGTTTGGAGAATTTTCATTTTCGCAAATTCCGTTCTTTCTCTGTATTTTCTTTCTGAAAAATAGTAGAACAAAGTGAAAAAAAGAGAAAAAGCTGTTCTCCAGGCGGATCATAACACAGCACAATCATCAGTTTGGAACGATTTCGAAGTTTGAGAATTTTTATTTTTCCAAATTCCGTTCTTTCTCTGTATTTTCTTTCCGAGTATTCGTAGAAGAGAAAAAAGGAATGAGTAAAGTTGCTTGCCAGGCGGACCACAACACGGCACAACCACCAGTTCGGGTAAGGTTAGGTTAGGTTGGGTTAGGTTGGGTAAGATTAGGTCAGGTGAGGGTTAGGCTAGGTAAGGTTGGGTCTGAATCATTCTTTAACCCTGCATTTCCTTTTCGAGAAATCGTGGATAGAAGCGAGAGCCAAAGAGAATGGTCTGCAGGTGTAGCACAACATAGCACAACCACTGGGTTTCAACGATCTCGAGTTTTGAGAATGTTCAATTTTTAAATTCCGTTTTGTCCATGTATTTCCTTTCTGAAAAATAGTGGAACAAGAAGGAAGCCGAGGAGAATAGTCTGCAGGTGTAGCACAACACAGCACAACCACTAGAATTGCACGATTTCAAGTTTTAAGAATTCTCATTTTTTCAAATTCCGTTCTGCCTCCGTATTTTCTCTTCGAATAATCGTGAAACAAAGTGGAAGCCGGAGAGAATGGTCCGCAGGTGTAGCACAACACAGCACAACCGCAAGGTTTCAACGATCTCGAGTTTTGAAAATTTTCATTCCTTCAAATTCCGTTCTTTCTCTGTATTTTCTTTCTGAAAAATAGTAGAACAAAGTGGAAATGAGGGAAGAAATTGTTCTCCGGGCAGATCACAACACGGCACAACCGTCAGGTCTAGACAATTCAGAGTTCCGAGAATTTTCAACTTCACAAATTCTGTTCTTTCTCTGTATTTCCTTTCTGAAAAACCGTAGAACAGAAAAAAAAAATGAGAAAAATCGCTCTCCAGGCGAACTACAACACAGCACAACTACCAGTTTGGGTTGGATTGGGTTAGGTTGGGTTAGGTTGGGTTAGATTAGGTCAGGTGAGGATTAGGCTAGGTAAGGTTGGGTCTGAATCATTCTTTTACTCTGCATTTCCTTTTCGAGAAAACGTGGAAAAAAGCGATAGCCAAAGAGAATGGTCTCCAGGTGTAGCACTACACAGCACAACTACAAGGTTCAAATGATTTCGAGTTCAGAGAATTCAAATTCTCTCAAATTCCGTTTTGTCTCCGTATTTCCAGTTCGAATAATCGTTGAACAAAGTGAAAGCCGGGGAGAAAGGTCCGCAGGTATAGCACAACACAGCACGACTATTAGTTTCGAACAATCTCGAATTTTGAGAATTTTCATTCTTCCAAATTCCGTTTTTTTTCTGTATTTCTTTTCTGAAAAATCGTGGAACAGAAAGGAAGCCGAAGAGAATGGTCTGCAGGTCTAGAACAACACAGCACAACCGCAAGGTTCTAACGATTCCGAGTTTTGAGAATGTTCAATTTTCCAAATTCCGTTCTGTCCATGTATTCCCTTCCTGAGAAATCGTGGATCAAAGTAAAAGAGAAAAAAGGAGTTGTTCTTCAGGTGTAGCACAACGCAGCACAACCACAAGGTTCAAATGATTTCGAGTTCAGAGAATTCGCATTTTCTCAAATTCCGTTTTGTCTCCGTATTCCGACTTCGAAAATTTTCATTCCTTCAAATTCCGTCCTTTCTCTGTATTCCCTTTCTGAGAAATAGTAAAACAATGTAGAAAAAAGGGAAGAAATTGTTCTCCGGGCAGATCACCACACGGCACAACCGTCAGGTCTAGACAATTCAGAGTTCCGAGAATTTTCAAATTCACAAATTTTGTTCTTTTTCTGTATTTCCTTTCTGAAAAATCGTAGAACAGAAAAAAAAAATGAGAAAAATCGCTCTCCAGGCGGACTACAACACAGCACAACTACCAGTTTGGGTTAGATTAGGTTAGGTTGGGTTAGGTTGGGTTGGATCAGGTCAGGTGAGGTTAGGCCAGGTTAGGTTGGGTCTAAGTCATTCTCCTACTCAATATTTCCTCTCCGAGAAAACGTAGAGAAAAGCGTATGCCGAAGAAAATGCTCTCCTCGTGGAGCACAACATAGCACAACCACTAGGTATAAACGAATTCGAGTTTTGAGAATTCTTATCTTCTCAAATTCCGTTCTGTCTCCGTATTTCCTCTTCGAATAATCGTAAAACAAAGTGAAAGCCGAAGAGAATGGTCTGCAGGTGTAGCACAACACAGCACACCCACTAGTTTCAAACGATTTCGAGTTTAGAGAATTCTCATTTTCTCAAATTCCGTTTTGTCTCCGTATTCCGACTTCAAATAATCGTGAAACAAAGTGAAAGCCGGAGAAAATGGTCCGCAGGTGTAGCACAATACAGCACAACTGCAAGGTTTCAACGATTTCGAGTTTGGAGAATGTTCAATCTTCCAAATTCCGTTCTTTCTCTGTATTTCCTCTCTGAAGAATCGTGAAACCAAGTGGAAGCCGAAGAGAATGGTCCCCAGGTGTAGCACAACACAGCACACCCACTAGTTTCAAACGATTTCGAGTTTTGAGAATTCTCATTTTCTCAAATTCCGTCCTTCCTCCGTATTTTTTTTTCGGAAAATTGTGGAACAAAGTGGAAGCCGAAGAGAATGGTCTGAAGGTGTAGCACAACACAGCACAACTGCAAGGTTTCAACGATTTCGAGTTTGGAGAATGTTTAATCTTCCAAATTCCGTTCTTTCTCTGTATTTCCTCTCTGAAGAATCGTGAAACCAAGTGGAAGCCGAAGAGAATGGTCCCCAGGTGTAGCACAACACAGCACACCCACTAGTTTCAAACGATTTTGAGTTTGGAGAATTTTCATTTTCGCAAATTCCGTTCTTTCTCTGTATTTCCTTTCTGAAAAATATTAGAACAAAGTGGAAAAGAGAAAAGAAGTTGTTCTCCAGGCGGACCACAACACAGCACAATCATCAGTTGCGAACAATTTCGAAGTTTGAGAATTTTTGTTTTTCCAAATTCCGTTCTTTCTCTGTATTTCCTCCCCGAGAATTCGTGAAACAAAGAAAAGGAATGAGAAAAGTTGCTTCCCGGGTGGACCACAACACGGCACAACCACCAGTTTGGGTTAGGTTAGGTTAGGTTGGGTTAGGTTGGGTTAGATTAGGTCAGGTGAGGGTTAGGCTAGGTAAGGTTGGGTCTGAATCATTCTTTTACTCTGCATTTCCTTTTCGAAAAAACGTGAAAAAAAGCGAGAGCCGCAGAGAATGGTCTGCAGGTGTAGCACAACACAGCACAACTGCAAGGTTTCAACGATTTCGAGTTTGAAGAATGTTCAATCTTCCAAATTCCGTTCTGTCTATGTATTTCCTTCCTGAGAAATCGTGGATCAAAGTAAAAAAGAGGAAAGAAGTTGTTCTCCAGGTGTAGCACAACACAGCACAACCACAAGGTTCCCATGATTTCGAATTTGTAGAATTCGCATTTTCTCAAATTCCGTTTTGTCTCCGTATTCCGACTTCAAATAATCGTGGAACGAAGTGAAAGCCGGAGAGAATGGTTCGCAGGTGTAGCACAACACAGCACAACCACGAGGTTTCAACGATTTCGAGTTTTGAGAATGTTCAATCTTCCAAATTCCGTTCTGTCTGTGTATTTCCTTTCTGAGAAATCGTGGATCAAAGTAAAGAAGAGAAAAGAAGTTGTTCTTCAGGTGTAGCACAACACACCACAACCGCAAGGTTTCGAAGATTTCGAGTTTTGAGAATGTTCAATTTTCCAAATTCCGTTCTTTCTCTGTATTTTTTTTCCGAAATGTCGTGGAACAAAGTGGAAGCCGAAGAGAATGTTCTGCAGGTGTAGCACAACACAGCACAACCACTAGGTTTCAACGATCTCGAGTTTTAAGAATAATCAATTTTCAAATTCCGTTTTTTCTTTGTATTTTCTTCCTGAGAAATAGTAGAACGAGAAGAAAGCCGAAAAGAATAGTCTGCAAGTGTAGCACAACACAGCACAACCACTGGGATTGCACGATTTCAAGTTTTGAGAATTCTTATTTTTTCAAATTCCGTTCTGCCTCCGTATTTTCTCTTCGAATGATCGTGAAACAAAGTGGAAGCCGAAGAGAATGGTCCTTAGGTGTAGCACAACACAGCACAACCGCAAGGTTTCAACGATTTCGAGTTTGGAGAATGTTCAATCTTCCAAATTCCGTTCTATCTGTGTATTTCCTTCTTTAGAAATCGTAGATCGGAGTAAAAAAAAAAAAAAAGAAAATGCTTTCCAGGTGTAGCACAACACGGCACGACCACTAGGTTCCAATGATTTCGAGTTTAGAGAATTCGCATTTTCTCAAATTACGTTTTGTCTCCGTATTTCCTCTCCGAATAATCGTGAAACAAAGTAGAAGCCGGAGAGAATGGTCCGCAGGTGTAGCACAACACAGCACAACCGCAAGGTTTCAACGATCTCGAGTTTTGGAAATTTTCATTCCTCCAAATTCCGTTCTTTCTCTGTATTTTCTTTCTGAGTAATAGTAGAACAAAGTGGAAAAAAGGAAAAAAATTGTTCTCCGGGCAGATCACAACATGGCACAACCGTCAGGTCTAGACAATTCAGAGTTCCGAGAATTTTCAACTTCACAAATTCTGTTCTTTCTCTGTATTTCCTTTCTGAAAAACCGTAGAACAGAAAAAAAAAATGAGAAAAATCGCTCTTCAGGCGAACTACAACACAGCACAACTACCAGTTTGGGTTGGATTGGGTTAGGTTGGGTTAGGTTGGGTTAGATTAGGTCAGGTGAGGATTAGGCTAGGTAAGGTTGGGTCTGAATCATTCTTTTACTCTGCATTTCCTTTTCGAGAAAACGTGGAAAAAAGCGATAGCCAAAGAGAATGGTCTCCAGGTGTAGCACTACACAGCACAACTACAAGGTTCAAATGATTTCGAGTTCAGAGAATTCAAATTCTCTCAAATTCCGTTTTGTCTCCGTATTTCCAGTTCGAATAATCGTGGAACAAAGTGAAAGCCGGGGAGAAAGGTCCGCAGGTATAGCACAACACAGCACGACTATTAGTTTCGAACAATCTCGAATTTTGAGAATTTTCATTCTTCCAAATTCCGTTTTTTTTCTGTATTTCTTTTCTGAAAAATCGTGGAACAGAAAGGAAGCCGAAGAGAATGGTCTGCAGGTCTAGAACAACACAGCACAACCGCAAGGTTCTAACGATTCCGAGTTTTGAGAATGTTCAATTTCCCAAATTCCGTTCTGTCTATGTATTCCCTTTCTGAGAAATCGTGGATCAAAGTAAAAGAGAAAAAAGGAGTTGTTCTTCAGGTGTAGCACAACGCAGCACAACCACAAGGTTCAAATGATTTCGAGTTCAGAGAATTCGCATTTTCTCAAATTCCGTTTTGTCTCCGTATTCCGACTTCGAAAATTTTCATTCCTTCAAATTCCGTTCTTTCTCTGTATTTCCTTTCTGAGAAATAGTAAAACAATGTAGAAAAAAGGGAAGAAATTGTTCTCCGGGCAGATCACAACACGGCACAACCGTCAGGTCTAGACAATTCAGAGTTCCGAGAATTTTCAAATTCACAAATTTTGTTCTTTTTCTGTATTTCCTTTCTGAAAAATCGTAGAACAGAAAAAAAAAATGAGAAAAATCGCTCTCCAGGCGGACTACAACACAGCACAACTACCAGTTTGGGTTAGATTAGGTTAGGTTGGGTTAGGTTGGGTTGGATCAGGTCAGGTGAGGTTAGGCCAGGTTAGGTTGGGTCTAAGTCATTCTCCTACTCAATATTTCCTCTCCGAGAAAACGTAGAGAAAAGCGTATGCCGAAGAAAATGCTCTCCTCGTGGAGCACAACATAGCACAACCACTAGGTATAAACGAATTCGAGTTTTGAGAATTCTTATCTTCTCAAATTCCGTTCTGTCTCCGTATTTCCTCTTCGAATAATCGTAAAACAAAGTGAAAGCCGAAGAGAATGGTCTGCAGGTGTAGCACAACACAGCACACCCACTAGTTTCAAACGATTTCGAGTTTAGAGAATTCTCATTTTCTCAAATTCCGTTTTGTCTCCGTATTCCGACTTCAAATAATCGTGAAACAAAGTGAAAGCCGGAGAAAATGGTCCGCAGGTGTAGCACAACACAGCACAACTGCAAGGTTTCAACGATTTCGAGTTTGGAGAATGTTCAATCTTCCAAATTCCGTTCTTTCTCTGTATTTCCTCTCTGAAGAATCGTGAAACCAAGTGGAAGCCGGAGAGAATGGTCCCCAGGTGTAGCACAACACAGCACAACCACTAGGTTTGAACGATTTTGAGTTTTGAGAATTTTCATCCTCGCAAATTCCGTTTTTTCTCTGTATTTCCTTTCTGAGAAATAGTAGAACAAAGTAAAAAAAAGGGAAGAAGTTGTTCTCCAGGCGGATCATAACACAGCACAATCATCAGTTGCGAACAATTTCGAAGTTTGAGAATTTTTGTTTTTTCAAATTCCGTTCTTTCTCTGTATTTCCTCCCCGAGAATTCGTGAAACAAAGAAAAGGAATGAGAAAAGTTGCTTCCCGGGTGGACCACAACACGGCACAACCACCAGTTTGGGTTAGGTTAGGTTAGGTTGGGTTAGGTTGGGTTAGATTAGGTCAGGTGAGGGTTAGGCTAGGTAAGGTTGGGTCTGAATCATTCTTTTACTCTGCATTTCCTTTTCAAAAAAACGTGAAAAAAAGCGAGAGCCGCAGAGAATGGTCTGCAGGTGTAGCACAACACAGCACAACCGCAAGGTTCTAACGATTTCGAGTTTTGAGAATGTTCAATTTTCCAAATTCCGTTCTGTCTATGTTTTCCCTTCCTGAGAAATCGTGGATCAAAGTAAAAGAGAGAAAAGGAGTTGTTCTCCAGGTGTAGCACAACACAGCACAACGACAAGGTTTAAATGATTTCGAGTTTAGAAAATTTACATTTTCTCAAATTCCGTTTTGTCTCTGTATTTTCTTCCTCGAAAATCGCAGTACAAAGTGAAAAATAGGGAAGTAAGCGCTTTTCAGGCGGACCACAACACAGCACAACCATTAGTTTCGAACAATCTCGAATTTTGAGAATTTTCATTCTTCCAAATTCCGTTCTTTTTCTGTATTTCTTTTCTGAAAAATCGTAGAACGAAAAGAAAGCCGGAAAAAATAGTTCCCAGGTGTAGCACAACACAGCACAACCACAAAGTTTGAACGATTTTGAGTTTTGAGAATTTTCATTTTCTCAAATTTCGTTTTTTTCCTGTATTTCCTTCCTGAGAAATTGTAGAACAGAGTGAAAAAAAAGGAAGAAGTCGTTTCCTAGGAGTTCACAACCGTTAGGGTTGAACAATTTCGAGTTTTGAGGATTTTCATTTTTTCAAATTTTGTTCCCGGTCTGTATTTTCTTCCTGCGAATCCGTAAAACAGAGTAAAAGCCTGAGAAAAAGGTCTCCAGGTGTAGCACAACACAGCACAACCGCAAGGTTCTAACGATTTCGTGTTTTGAGAAGGTTTGATTTTCCAAATTTCGTTTTTTGTCTGTATTTTTTTTTCTGGAAAATTGCAGTACGAAGGTGAAAAGAGGAAAGTAGGCGCTCTCCAGGCGGACCACAACACAGCACAACCATTAGTTTCGAACAATCTTGAATTTTGAGAATTTTCATTCTTCTAAATTCCGTTCTTTTTCTGTATTTCTTTCCTGAAAAATCGTGGAACAAAAAGAAAGCCGAAGAGAATGGTCTGCAGGTGTAGAACAACACAGCACAACCACTAGGTTTGAACGATTTCGAGTTTTGAGAATTCTCATTTCCTCGAATTCCGTTCTGTCTCCGTATTTCCTTTTCGAATAATCGTGAAACTTAGTGAAAGCCGAAGAGAATGGTCCCCAGGTGTAGCACAACACAGCACAACCGCAAGGTTTCAACGATTTCGAGTTTTTAGAATGTTTAATTTTTCAAATTCCGTTCTTTCTATGTATTTTCTTCCTGAGAAATCGTGGATCAAAGTGAAAGAGAGAAAAGAAGTTGTTCTCCAGGTGTAGCACAACACAGCACAACCACAAGGTTTAAATGATTTCGAGTTTGGAAAATTCGCATTTTCTCAAATTCCGTTTTGTCCCCGTATTCCGACTTCGAATAATCGTGAAACAAAGTGAAAGCCGGAGAAAATGGTTCGCAGGTGTAGCACAACACAGCACAACCGCAGGGTTTCAACGATTTCGAGTTTCGAGAATGTTCAATTTTCCAAATTTCGTTTTTTCTCTGTATTTTCTTTCTCAAAAATCGCAGTACAGAGTGAAGAAGAGGGAAGTGAGCGCTCTTCAGGCGGACCACAACACAGCACAACCATTAGTTTCGAACAATCTCGAATTTTGAGAATTTTCATTCTTCCAAATTCCGTTCTTTTTCTGTATTTCTCTTCTGAAAAATCGTGAATCAAAAAGGAAGCCGAAGAGAATGGTTCCCAGGTGTAGCACAACACAGCACAACCACAAAGTTTGAACGATTTTGAGTTTTGAGAATTTTCATTTTCTCAAATTTCGTTCTTTTTCTGTATTTCCTTCCTGAGAAATTGTAGAACAGAGTGAAAGAAAAAGGAAGGAATTGTTTTCCAGGAGATCACAACCGTTAGGGTTGAACAATTTCGAGTTTTGAGAATTTTCATTTTTTCAAATTTTGTTCTCGGTCTGTATTTTCTTCCTGCGAATCCGTAAAACAGAGTGAAAGCCTGAGAAAAAGGTCTCCAGGTGTGGCACAACACAGCACAACCACTAGGTTTGAACGATTTTGAGTTTTGAAAATTTCCATTTTCGCTAATTCCGTTCTTTCTCTGTATTTCCTCCCCGAGAATTCGTGAAACAAAGAAAAGGAATGAGAAAAGTTGCTTCCCGGGTGGACCACAACACAGCACAACCACCAGTTTGGGTCAGGTTAGGTAAGGTTGGGTTAGGTTGGGTTAGATTAGGCCAGGTGAGGGTTAGGCTAGGTAAGGATGGGTCTGAATCATTTTTTTACTCTGCATTTCCTTTTCGAGAGAACGTGAAAAAAAGCGAGAGCCGCAGAGAATGGTCTGCAGGTGTAGCACAACACAGCACAACCGCAAGGTTCTAACGATTCCGAGTTTTGAGAATGTTCAATTTTCCGAATTCCGTTCTGTCTATGTATTCCCTTCCTAAGAAATCGTGGATCAAAGTAAAAGAGAGAAAAGGAGTTGTTCTCCAGGTGTAGCACAACACAGCACAACCGCAAGGTTTCAACGATTTCGTGTTTTGAGAATGTTCAATCTTTCAAATTCCGTTCTGTCTATGTATTTCCTACCTGAGGAATCGTAGATCGAAGTAAAAAAGAGGAAAGAAGTTGTTCTCCAGGTGTAGCACAACACAGCACAACCATTAGTTTCGAACAATCTCGAATTTTGAGAATTTCATTCTTCCAAATTCCGTTCTTTTTCTGTATTTCTTTCCTGAAAAATCGTGGAACAAAAAGAAAGCCGAAAAGAATGGTCTGCAGGTGTAGAACAACACAGCACAACCACTAGGTTTGAACGATTTCGAGTTTCGAGAATTCTCATTTTCTCGAATTCCGTTCTGCCTCCGTATTTTCTCTTCGAATAATCGTGAAACAAAGTGGAAGCCGGAGAGAATGGTCTGCAGGTGTAGCACAACACAGCACAATTGCAAGGTTTCAACGATTCCGAGTTTGGAGGATGTTCGATCTTCCAAATTCCGTTCTGTCCATGTATTTCCTACCTGAAAAATCGTGGATTAAGGTAAATAAGAGAAAAATAGTTGTTCTCCAGGTGTAGCACAACACAGCACGACCACAAGGTTAGAATGATTTCGAGTTTGGAGAATTCGCATTTTCTCAAATTCCGTTTTGTCTCCGTATTCCGACTTCGAATTATCGTGAAACAAAGCGGAAGTCGGGGAGAATAGTCCGCAGGTGTAGCACAACACAGCTCAACCGCAAGGTTTGAACGATTTCGAGTTTTGAGAATTCTCATTTTCTCGAATTCCGTTCTGTCTCCGTATTTCCTTCTCGAATAATCGTGAAACTAAGTGAAAGCCGAAGAGAATGGTCCCCAGGTGTAGCACAACACAGCACAACCGCAAGGTTTCAACGATTTCGAGTTTTGAGAATGTTCAATCTTCCAAATTCCGTTCTGTCTATGTATTTCCTCCCTGAGAAATCGTAGATTAGAGTAAAGAAGAGAAAAGAAGTTGTTCTCCAGGTGTAGCACAACACAGCACAACCACAAGGTTCGAATGATTTCGAGTTTAGAAAATTCGCATTTTCTCAAATTCCGTTTTGTCTCCGTATTCCGACTTCGAAAATTTTCATTCCTTCAAATTTCGTTCTTTCTCTGTATTTCCTTTCTGAGAAATAGTAGAACAAAGTAGAAAAAAGGAAAGAAATTGTTCTTCGGGCAGATCACAACACGGCACAACCGTCAGGTCTAGACAATTCAGAGTTCCGAGAATTTTCAACTTCACAAATTTTGTTCTTTTTCTGTATTTCTTTCCTGAAAAATCGTGGAACAAAAAGAAAGCCGAAAAGAATGGTCTGCAGGTGTAGAACAACACAGCACACCCACTAGTTTCAAACGATTTCGAGTTTTGAGAATTCTCATTCTCTCAAATTCCGTCCTTCCTCTGTATTTTTTTTTCGGAAAATTGTGGAACAGAGTAGAAGCCGAAGAGAATGGTCTGCAGGTGTAGCACAACACAGCACAACTGCAAGGTTTCAACGATTTCGAGTTTGGAGAATGTTCAATCTTCCAAATTCCGTTCTGTCTATGTATTTCCTTCCTGAGAAATCGTGGATCAAAGTAAAAAAGAGGAAAGAAGTTGTTCTCCAGGTGTAGCACAACACAGCACAACCACAAGGTTCCCATGATTTCGAATTTGTAGAATTCGCATTTTCTCAAATTCCGTTTTGTCTCCGTATTCCGACTTCAAATAATCGTGGAACGAAGTGAAAGCCGGAGAGAATGGTTCGCAGGTGTAGCACAACACAGCACAACCACGAGGTTTCAACGATTTCGAGTTTTGAGAATGTTCAATCTTCCAAATTCCGTTCTGTCTGTGTATTTCCTTTCTGAGAAATCGTGGATCAAAGTAAAGAAGAGAAAAGAAGTTGTTCTTTAGGTGTAGCACAACACACCACAACCGCAAGGTTTCGAAGATTTCGAGTTTTGAGAATGTTCAATTTTCCAAATTCCGTTCTTTCTCTGTATTTTTTTTCCGAAATGTCGTGGAACAAAGTGGAAGCCGAAGAGAATGTTCTGCAGGTGTAGCACAACACAGCACAACCACTAGGTTTCAACGATCTCGAGTTTTAAGAATGTTCAATTTTCAAATTCCGTTTTTTCTTTGTATTTTCTTCCTGAGAAATAGTAGAACGAGAAGAAAGCCGAAAAGAATAGTCTGCAAGTGTAGCACAACACAGCACAACCACTGGGATTGCACGATTTCAAGTTTTGAGAATTCTTATTTTTTCAAATTCCGTTCTGCCTCCGTATTTTCTCTTCGAATAATCGTGAAACAAAGTGGAAGCCGGAGAGAATGGTCTGCAGGTGTAGCACAACACAGCACAACTGCAAGGTTTCAACGATTCCGAGTTTGGAGAATGTTCGATCTTCAAAATTCCGTTCTGTCCATGTATTTCCTACCTGAAAAATCGTGGATTGAGGTAAATAAGAGAAAAGGAGTTGTTTTCCAGGTGTAGCACAACACAGCACAACCGCAAGGTTCCAACGATCTCGAGTTTTGAAAATTTTAATTCCTTCAAATTCCGTTCTTTCTCTGTATTTTCTTTCTGAAAAATGGTAGAACAAAGTGGAGATAAGGGAAGAAATTGTTCTCCGGGCAGATCACAACACGGCACAACCGTCAGGTCTAGACAATTCGGAGTTCCGAGAATTTTCAACTTCACAAATTCTGTTCTTTCTCTGTATTTCCTCCCTGAAAAATCGTGGATTAAAGTTGGAAATGGGAAAGAAGTTGTTTTCCAGGTGTAGTACAACACAGCACAACCACTAGGTTCGAACGATGTTGAGTTTTGAAAATTTTCATTTTCGCAAATTCCGTTCTTTCTCTGTATTTCCTTCCTGAAAAATAGTAAATCAAAGTGGAAAAAGGGAAGAAGTTGTTCTCCAGGCGGATCATAACACAGCACAATCATCAGTTTCGAACAATTTCGAAGTTTGAGGATTTTTATTTTTCCAAATTCCGTTCTTTCTCTGTATTTCCTTCCCGAAATTTCGTAGAACAAAGAAAAGGAATGAGAAAAGTTGCTTTTCAGGTGGACCACAACACGGCACAACCACCAGTTTGGGTTAGGGCAGGTTAGGTTAGGTTAGATTAGGTCAGGTGAGGGTTAGGCTAGGTAAGGTTGGGTCTAAATCATTCTCTTACTCTGCATTTTCTCTTCGAATAATCGTGGAACAAAGTGGAAGCCGTGGAGAATGGTCTGCAGGTGTAGCACAACACAGCACAACCACAAGGTTTCAACGATTTCAAGTTTTGAGAATGTTCAGTTTTCCAAATTCCAGTCTTTCTCCGTATTTTCTTTCTGAGAAATCGTAGATCAAAGTGAAGAAGAGGAAAGGAGTTGTTCTCCAGGCGGACAACAACACGGCATAACCACCGGTTCGGGTTAGGTTAGGTCAGGTTGGGTCAGGTTGGGTTAGATTAGGTCAGGTGAGGGTTAGGCTAGGTAAGGTTGGGTCTAAATCATTCTTCTATTCTGCATTTCCTTTTCGAGAAAACGTGGAGGAAAGTGAAAGCCAAAAAAAATGGTCTGCAGGTGTAGCACAACACAGCACAACCGCAAGGTTCCACCGATCTCGAGTTTCGAAAATTTTCATTCCTTCAAATTCCGTTCTTTCTATGTATTTCCTTTATGAAAAATCGTAAAACAGAAAAAAATAATGAGAAAAATCGCTCTCCAGGCGGACTACAACACAGCACAACCACCAGTTTGGATTAGGTTAGGTTAGGTTGGGTCAGGTTGGGTTAGATTAGGTCAGGTGAGGGTTAGGCTAGGTAAGGTTGGGTCTGAATCATTCTTTTACTCTGCATTTCCTGTCCGAGAAAACGTGGAAAAAAGCGAGAGCCAAAGAGAATGGTCTGCAGGTGTGGCACAACACAGCACAACTGCTAGGTTTCAACGATTCCGAGTTTTGAGAATGTTCAATCTTCCAAATTCCGTTCTGTCTATGTATTCCCTTTCTGAGAAATCGTGGATCAAAGTGAAAAAGAGAAAAAAAGTTGTTCTCCAGGTGTAGCACTACACAGCACAACTACAAGGTTCAAATGATTTCGAGTTCAGAGAATTCGCATTTTCTCAAATTCCGTTTTGTCTCCGTATTCCGAATTCGAATAATCGTGAAACTAAGTGAAAGCCGAAGAGAATGGTCCCCAGGTGTAGCACAACACAGCACAACCACTAGGTTTGAACGATTTCGAGTTTTGAGAATTCTGATTTACTCAAATTCCGTTCTGTCTCCGTATTTCCTCTTCGAATAATCGTGAAACTAAGTGAAAGCTGAAGAGAATGGTCCCCAGGTGTAGCACAACACAGCACAACCACTGGGTTTAAACAATTTTGAGTTTTGAGAATTTTCATTTTCGCAAATTCCGTTCTTTCTCTGTATTTCCTTTCTGAAAAATAGTGGAACAAAGTGGCAAAAAAGGAAGAAGTTTTTCTCCAGGCGGATCATAACACAGCACAATCATCAGTTTCGAACAATTTCGGAGTTTGAGAATTTTTATTTTTCCAAATTCCGTTCTTTCTCTGTATTTCCTTTACGAGAATTCGTGGAACGAAGGAAAGAAATGAGAAAAGTTGCTTTCCAGGCGGACCACAACTTGGCACAACCACCAGTTTGGATTAGGTCAGGTTAGGTTGGGTCAGGTTGGGTTAGATTAGGTCAGGTGAGGGTTAGGCTAGGTAAGGTTGGGTCTAAATCATGCTTTTATTCTGCATTTCCTTTTCGAGAAAACGTTAAGGAAAGTGAAAGCCGAAGAGAATAGTCTGCAGGTGTAGCACAACACAGCACAACCGCAAGGTTTCAACGATCTCGAGTTTTGAAAATTTTCATTCCTTCAAATTCCGTTCTTTCTCTGTATTTTCTTTCTGAAAACTAGTAGAACAAAGTGGAGATAAGGGAAGAAATTGTTCTCCGGGCAGATCACAACACGGCACAACCGTCAGGTCTAGACAATGCAGAGTTCAGAGAATTCGCATTTACTCAAATTCCGTTCTGTCTCCGTATTTCCTCTTCGAATAATCGTGAAACTAAGTGAAAGCCGAAGAGAATGGTCCCTAGGTGTAGCACAACACAGCACAACCACTAGGTTTGAACGATTTCGAGTTTTGAGAATTCTCATTTACTCAAATTCCGTTTTGTCTCCGTATTTCCAGTTCGAATAATCGTGGAACAAAGTGGAAGCCGGAAAGAATGGTCCGCAGGTGTAGCACAACACAGCACAACCGCAAGGTTTCAACGATTTCGAATTTTGAGAATTTTCATTTTTTCAAATTTTGTTCCCGGTCCGTATTTTCTTCCTGCGAATCCGCAAAACAGAGTGAAAGCCTGAGGGAAAGGTCTCCAGGTGTAGCACAACACAGCACAACCGCAAGGTTTCAACGATCTCGAGTTTTGAAAATTTTCATTCCTTCAAATTCCGTTCTTTCTCTGTATTTTCTTTCTGAGAAATAGTAGAACGAAGTGGAGATAAGGGAAGAAATTGTTCTCCGGGCAGATCACAACACGGCACAACCGTCAGGTCTAGACAATTCAGAGTTCCGAGAATTTTCAACTTCACAAATTCTGTTCTTTCTCTGTATTTCCTCTCTGAAAAATCGTGAAACCAAGTGAAACCCGAAGAGAATGGTCCCCAGGTGTAGCACAACACAGCACAACCGCAAGGTTCTAACGATCTCGAGTTTTGAAAATTTTTATTCCTTCAAATTCCGTTCTTTCTCTGTATTTCCTTTCTGAGTAATAGTAGAACAAAGTGGAAAAAAGGAAAGAAATTGTTCTCCGGGCAGATCACAACATGGCACAACCGTCAGGTCTAGACAATTCAGAGTCCCGAGAATTTTCAACTTCACAAATTCTGTTCTTTCTCTGTATTTCCTTTCTGAAAAATCGTAGAACAGAAAAAAAAAATGAGAAAAATCGCTCTCCAGGCGGACTACAACACAGCACAACCACCAGTTTGGATTAGGTTAGGTTAGGTTGGGTCAGGTTGGGTTAGATTAGGTCAGGTGAGGGTTAGGCTAGGTAAGGTTGGGTCTGAATCATTCTTTTACTCTGCATTTTCTGTCCGAGAAAACGTGGAAAAAAGCGAGAGCCAAAGAGAATGGTCTGCAGGTGTGGCACAACACAGCACAACCACAAGGTTCAAATAATTTCAAGTTCAGAAAATTCGCATTTTCTCAAATTCCGTTTTGTCTCCGTATTTCCAGTTCGAATAATCGTGGAACAAAGTTGAAGCCGGAGAGAATGGTCCTTAGGTGTAGCACAACACTGCACAACCGCAAGGTTTCAACGATTTCGAGTTTTGAGAATGTTCAATCTTCCAAATTCCGTTCTGTCTATGTATTTCCTTCCTGAAAAATCGTAAATCAAATGAAAAAAGAGGAAAGAAGTTGTTCTCCAGGTGTAGCACAACACAGCACAACCACAAGGTTCAAATGATTTCGAGTTTAGAAAATTCGCATTTTCTCAAATTTCGTTTTGTCTCCGTATTTCCTCTTCGAATAATCGTGAAACAAAGTGAAAGCCGGAGAGAATGGTCCGCAGGTGTAGCACAACACAGCACAACCACAAGGTTCAAATGATTTCGAATTTGGAGAATTCGCATTTTTTCAAATTCCGTTTTGTCTCCGTATTCCGACTTCGAATAATCGTGAAACAAAGTGGAAGTTGAGGAGAATGGTCTGCAGGTGTAGCACAACACAGCTTGACCGCAAGGTTTCAACGATTTCAAGTTTTGAGAATGTTCAATCTTTCAAATTTCGTTCTTTCTCTGTATTTCTTTTCTGAAAAATCGTGAAACCAAGTGAAAGCCGAAGAGAATGGTCCCTAGGTGTAAAACAACACAGCACAACCACTAGGTTTGAACGATTTCGAGTTTTGAGAATTCTCATTTTCTCGAATTCCGTTCTGTCTCCGTATTTCCTCTTCAAATAATCGTGAAACTGAGTGAAAGCCGAAGAGAATGGTCCCTAGGTGTAGCACAACACAGCACAACCACTAGGTTTGATCGATTTCGAGTTTTGAGAATTTTCAATTTTACAAATTCCGTTCTGTCTATGTATTTCTGTTCTGAGAAATCGTGGATCAAAGTTGAAAAGAGAAAAGAAGTTGTTTTCCAGGTGTAGTACAACACAGCACAACCACAAGGTTCAAATGATTTCAAGTTCAGAAAATTCGCATTTTCTCAAATTCCGTTTTGTCTCCGTATTTCCAGTTCGAATAATCGTGAAACAAAGTGGAAGCCGGAGAGAATGGTCCTTAGGTGTAGCACAACACTGCACAACCGCAAGGTTTCAACGATTTCGAGTTTTGAGAATGTTCAATCTTCCAAATTCCGTTCTGTCTATGTATTGCCTTCCTGAGAAATCGTGGATCAAAGTAAAAAAGAAAAAAGAAGTTGTTCTCCAGGCGGACCACAACACGGCATAACCATCAGTTCGGGTTAGGTTGGGTAAGGTTGGGTTAGGTTGGGTTGGATCAGGTCAGGTGAGGGTTAGGCTAGGTAAGGTTGGGTTTGAATCATTCTTTTACTCCGCTTTTTCTCTTCGAGAAAACGTGGAAAAAAGCGAGGGCCGCAGAGAATGGTCTGCAGGTGTAGCACAACACAGCACAACCATTAGTTTCGAACAATCTCGAATTTTGAGAATTTTCACTCTTCCAAATTCCGTTTTTTTTCTGTATTTCTTTTCTGGAAAATCGTGGAACAGAAAGAAAGCCGAAGAGAATGGTCTGCAGGTGTAGAACAACACAGCACAACTGCAAGGTTTCAACGATCTCGAGTTTTGAAAATTTTCATTCCTCCAAATTCCGTTCTTTCTCTGTATTTTCTTTCTGAGTAATAGTAGAACAAAGTGGAAAAAAGGAAAAAAATTGTTCTCCGGGCAGATCACAACATGGCACAACCGTCAGGTCTAGACAATTCAGAGTTCCGAGAATTTTCAACTTCACAAATTCTGTTCTTTCTCTGTATTTCCTTTCTGAAAAACCGTAGAACAGAAAAAAAAAATGAGAAAAATCGCTCTCCAGGCGAACTACAACACAGCACAACCACCAGTTTGGGTTGGATTGGGTTAGGTTGGGTTAGGTTGGGTTAGATTAGGTCAGGTGAGGGTTAGGCTAGGTAAGGTTGGGTCTGAATCATTCTTTTACTCTGCATTTCCTTTTCGAGAAAACGTGGAAAAAAGCGATAGCCAAAGAGAATGGTCTCCAGGTGTAGCACTACACAGCACAACTACAAGGTTCAAATGATTTCGAGTTCAGAGAATTCAAATTCTCTCAAATTCCGTTTTGTCTCCGTATTTCCAGTTCGAATAATCGTGGAACAAAGTGGAAGCCGGGGAGAATGGTCCGCAGGTATAGCACAACACAGCACGACTATTAGTTTCGAACAATCTCGAATTTTGAGAATTTTCATTCTTCCAAATTCCGTTTTTTTTCTGTATTTCTTTTCTGAAAAATCGTGGAACAGAAAGGAAGCCGAAGAGAATGGTCTGCAGGTCTAGAACAACACAGCACAACCGCAAGGTTCTAACGATTCAGAGTTTTGAGAATGTTCAATTTTCCAAATTCCGTTCTGTCTATGTATTCCCTTCCTGAGAAATCGTAGATCAAAGTAAAAGAGAAAAAAGGAGTTGTTCTTCAGGTGTAGCACAACGCAGCACAACCACAAGGTTCAAATGATTTCGAGTTCAGAGAATTCGCATTTTCTCAAATTCCGTTTTGTCTCCGTATTTCCAGTTCGAATAATCGTGGAACAAAGTGGAAGCCGGGGAGAATGGTCCCCAGGTGTAGCACAACACAGCACACCCACTAGTTTCAAACGATTTCGAGTTTTGAGAATTCTCATTTTCTCAAATTCCGTCCTTCCTCCGTATTTTTTTTTCGGAAAATTGTGGAACAAAGTGGAAGCCGAAGAGAATGGTCTGAAAGTGTAGCACAACACAGCACAACTGCAAGGTTTCAACGATTTCGAGTTTGGAGAATGTTTAATCTTCCAAATTCCGTTCTTTCTCTGTATTTCCTCTCTGAAAAATCGTGAAACCAAGTGGAAGCCGGAGAGAATGGTCCCCAGGTGTAGCACAACACAGCACAACCACTAGGTTCGAACGATTTTGAGTTTTGAGAATTTTCATCCTCGCAAATTCCGTTTTTTCTCTGTATTTCCTTTCTGAGAAATAGTAGAACAAAGTAAAAAAAAGGGAAGAAGTTGTTCTCCAGGCGGATCATAACACAGCACAATCATCAGTTGCGAACAATTTCGAAGTTTGAGAATTTTTGTTTTTTCAAATTCCGTTCTTTCTCTGTATTTCCTCCCCGAGAATTCGTGAAACAAAGAAAAGGAATGAGAAAAGTTGCTTCCCGGGTGGACCACAACACGGCACAACCACCAGTTTGGGTTAGGTTAGGTTAGGTTGGGTTAGGTTGGGTTAGATTAGGTCAGGTGAGGGTTAGGCTAGGTAAGGTTGGGTCTGAATCATTCTTTTACTCTGCATTTCCTTTTCAAAAAAACGTGAAAAAAAGCGAGAGCCGCAGAGAATGGTCTGCAGGTGTAGCACAACACAGCACAACCGCAAGGTTCTAACGATTTCGAGTTTTGAGAATGTTCAATTTTCCAAATTCCGTTCTGTCTATGTTTTCCCTTCCTGAGAAATCGTGGATCAAAGTAAAAGAGAGAAAAGGAGTTGTTCTCCAGGTGTAGCACAACACAGCACAACGACAAGGTTTAAATGATTTCGAGTTTAGAAAATTTACATTTTCTCAAATTCCGTTTTGTCTCTGTATTTTTTTCCTCGAAAATCGCAGTACAAAGTGAAAAATAGGGAAGTAAGCGCTTTTCAGGCGGACCACAACACAGCACAACCATTAGTTTCGAACAATCTCGAATTTTGAGAATTTTCATTCTTCCAAATTCCGTTCTTTTTCTGTATTTCTTTTCTGAAAAATCGTAGAACGAAAAGAAAGCCGGAAAAAATAGTTCCCAGGTGTAGCACAACACAGCACAACCACAAAGTTTGAACGATTTTGAGTTTTGAGAATTTTCATTTTCTCAAATTTCGTTTTTTTCCTGTATTTCCTTCCTGAGAAATTGTAGAACAGAGTGAAAAAAAAGGAAGAAGTCGTTTCCTAGGAGTTCACAACCGTTAGGGTTGAACAATTTCGAGTTTTGAGGATTTTCATTTTTTCAAATTTTGTTCCCGGTCTGTATTTTCTTCCTGCGAATCCGTAAAACAGAGTAAAAGCCTGAGAAAAAGGTCTCCAGGTGTAGCACAACACAGCACAACCGCAAGGTTCTAACGATTTCGTGTTTTGAGAAGGTTTGATTTTCCAAATTTCGTTTTTTGTCTGTATTTTTTTTTCTGGAAAATTGCAGTACGAAGGTGAAAAGAGGAAAGTAGGCGCTCTCCAGGCGGACCACAACACAGCACAACCATTAGTTTCGAACAATCTCGAATTTTGAGAATTTTCATTCTTCTAAATTCCGTTCTTTTTCTGTATTTCTTTCCTGAAAAATCGTGGAACAAAAAGAAAGCCGAAGAGAATGGTCTGCAGGTGTAGAACAACACAGCACAACCACTAGGTTTGAACGATTTCGAGTTTTGAGAATTCTCATTTCCTCGAATTCCGTTCTGTCTCCGTATTTCCTTTTCGAATAATCGTGAAACTTAGTGAAAGCCGAAGAGAATGGTCCCCAGGTGTAGCACAACACAGCACAACCGCAAGGTTTCAACGATTTCGAGTTTTTAGAATGTTTAATTTTTCAAATTCCGTTCTTTCTATGTATTTTCTTCCTGAGAAATCGTGGATCAAAGTGAAAGAGAGAAAAGAAGTTGTTCTCCAGGTGTAGCACAACACAGCACAACCACAAGGTTTAAATGATTTCGAGTTTGGAAAATTCGCATTTTCTCAAATTCCGTTTTGTCTCCGTATTCCGACTTCGAATAATCGTGAAACAAAGTGAAAGCCGGAGAAAATGGTTCGCAGGTGTAGCACAACACAGCACAACCGCAGGGTTTCAACGATTTCGAGTTTCGAGAATGTTCAATTTTCCAAATTTCGTTTTTTCTCTGTATTTTCTTTCTCAAAAATCGCAGTACAGAGTGAAGAAGAGGGAAGTGAGCGCTCTTCAGGCGGACCACAACACAGCACAACCATTAGTTTCGAACAATATCGAATTTTGAGAATTTTCATTCTTCCAAATTCCGTTCTTTTTCTGTATTTCTCTTCTGAAAAATCGTGAAACAAAAAGGAAGCCGAAGAGAATGGTTCCCAGGTGTAGCACAACACAGCACAACCACAAAGTTTGAACGATTTTGAGTTTTGAGAATTTTCATTTTCTCAAATTTCGTTCTTTTTCTGTATTTCCTTCCTGAGAAATTGTAGAACAGAGTGAAAGAAAAAGGAAGGAATTGTTTTCCAGGAGATCACAACCGTTAGGGTTGAACAATTTCGAGTTTTGAGAATTTTCATTTTTTCAAATTTTGTTCTCGGTCTGTATTTTCTTCCTGCGAATCCGTAAAACAGAGTGAAAGCCTGAGAAAAAGGTCTCCAGGTGTGGCACAACACAGCACAACCACTAGGTTTGAACGATTTTGAGTTTTGAAAATTTCCATTTTCGCTAATTCCGTTCTTTCTCTGTATTTCCTCCCCGAGAATTCGTGAAACAAAGAAAAGGAATGAGAAAAGTTGCTTCCCGGGTGGACCACAACACAGCACAACCACCAGTTTGGGTCAGGTTAGGTAAGGTTGGGTTAGGTTGGGTTAGATTAGGCCAGGTGAGGGTTAGGCTAGGTAAGGATGGGTCTGAATCATTTTTTTACTCTGCATTTCCTTTTCGAGAGAACGTGAAAAAAAGCGAGAGCCGCAGAGAATGGTCTGCAGGTGTAGCACAACACAGCACAACCGCAAGGTTCTAACGATTCCGAGTTTTGAGAATGTTCAATCTTTCAAATTCCGTTCTGTCTATGTATTTCCTACCTGAGGAATCGTAGATCGAAGTAAAAAAGAGGAAAGAAGTTGTTCTCCAGGTGTAGCACAACACAGCACAACCATTAGTTTCGAACAATCTCGAATTTTGAGAATTTCATTCTTCCAAATTCCGTTCTTTTTCTGTATTTCTTTCCTGAAAAATCGTGGAACAAAAAGAAAGCCGAAAAGAATGGTCTGCAGGTGTAGAACAACACAGCACAACCACTAGGTTTGAACGATTTCGAGTTTCGAGAATTCTCATTTTCTCGAATTCCGTTCTGCCTCCGTATTTTCTCTTCGAATAATCGTGAAACAAAGTGGAAGCCGGAGAGAATGGTCTGCAGGTGTAGCACAACACAGCACAATTGCAAGGTTTCAACGATTCCGAGTTTGGAGGATGTTCGATCTTCCAAATTCCGTTCTGTCCATGTATTTCCTACCTGAAAAATCGTGGATTAAGGTAAATAAGAGAAAAATAGTTGTTCTCCAGGTGTAGCACAACACAGCACGACCACAAGGTTAGAATGATTTCGAGTTTGGAGAATTCGCATTTTCTCAAATTCCGTTTTGTCTCCGTATTCCGACTTCGAATTATCGTGAAACAAAGCGGAAGTCGGGGAGAATAGTCCGCAGGTGTAGCACAACACAGCTCAACCGCAAGGTTTGAACGATTTCGAGTTTTGAGAATTCTCATTTTCTCGAATTCCGTTCTGTCTCCGTATTTCCTTCTCGAATAATCGTGAAACTAAGTGAAAGCCGAAGAGAATGGTCCCCAGGTGTAGCACAACACAGCACAACCGCAAGGTTTCAACGATTTCGAGTTTTGAGAATGTTCAATCTTCCAAATTCCGTTCTGTCTATGTATTTCCTCCCTGAGAAATCGTAGATTAGAGTAAAGAAGAGAAAAGAAGTTGTTCTCCAGGTGTAGCACAACACAGCACAACCACAAGGTTCGAATGATTTCGAGTTTAGAAAATTCGCATTTTCTCAAATTCCGTTTTGTCTCCGTATTCCGACTTCGAAAATTTTCATTCCTTCAAATTTCGTTCTTTCTCTGTATTTCCTTTCTGAGAAATAGTAGAACAAAGTAGAAAAAAGGAAAGAAATTGTTCTTCGGGCAGATCACAACACGGCACAACCGTCAGGTCTAGACAATTCAGAGTTCCGAGAATTTTCAACTTCACAAATTTTGTTCTTTTTCTGTATTTCTTTCCTGAAAAATCGTGGAACAAAAAGAAAGCCGAAAAGAATGGTCTGCAGGTGTAGAACAACACAGCACACCCACTAGTTTCAAACGATTTCGAGTTTTGAGAATTCTCATTCTCTCAAATTCCGTCCTTCCTCTGTATTTTTTTTTCGGAAAATTGTGGAACAGAGTAGAAGCCGAAGAGAATGGTCTGCAGGTGTAGCACAACACAGCACAACTGCAAGGTTTCAACGATTTCGAGTTTGGAGAATGTTCAATCTTCCAAATTCCGTTCTGTCTATGTATTTCCTTCCTGAGAAATCGTGGATCAAAGTAAAAAAGAGGAAAGAAGTTGTTTTCCAGGTGTAGCACAACACAGCACAACCACAAGGTTCCCATGATTTCGAATTTGTAGAATTCGCATTTTCTCAAATTCCGTTTTGTCTCCGTATTCCGACTTCAAATAATCGTGGAACGAAGTGAAAGCCGGAGAGAATGGTTCGCAGGTGTAGCACAACACAGCACAACCACGAGGTTTCAACGATTTCGAGTTTTGAGAATGTTCAATCTTCCAAATTCCGTTCTGTCTGTGTATTTCCTTTCTGAGAAATCGTGGATCAAAGTAAAGAAGAGAAAAGAAGTTGTTCTTCAGGTGTAGCACAACACACCACAACCGCAAGGTTTCGAAGATTTCGAGTTTTGAGAATGTTCAATTTTCCAAATTCCGTTCTTTCTCTGTATTTTTTTTCCGAAATGTCGTGGAACAAAGTGGAAGCCGAAGAGAATGTTCTGCAGGTGTAGCACAACACAGCACAACCACTAGGTTTCAACGATCTCGAGTTTTAAGAATGTTCAATTTTCAAATTCCGTTTTTTCTTTGTATTTTCTTCCTGAGAAATAGTAGAACGAGAAGAAAGCCGAAAAGAATAGTCTGCAAGTGTAGCACAACACAGCACAACCACTGGGATTGCACGATTTCAAGTTTTGAGAATTCTTATTTTTTCAAATTCCGTTCTGCCTCCGTATTTTCTCTTCGAATAATCGTGAAACAAAGTGGAAGCCGGAGAGAATGGTCTGCAGGTGTAGCACAACACAGCACAACTGCAAGGTTTCAACGATTCCGAGTTTGGAGAATGTTCGATCTTCCAAATTCCGTTCTGTCCATGTATTTCCTACCTGAAAAATCGTGGATTGAGGTAAATAAGAGAAAAGGAGTTGTTTTCCAGGTGTAGCACAACACAGCACAACCACAAGGTTCGAATGATTTCGAGTTTGGAGAATTCGCATTTTCTCAAATTCCGTTTTGTCTCCGTATTCCGACTTCGAATTATCGTGAAACAAAGCGGAAGTCGGGGAGAATGGTCCGCAGGTGTAGCACAACACAGCTCAACCGCAAGGTTGCAACGATTTCAAGTTTTGAGAATGTTCAGTTTTCCAAATTCCATTTTTTCTCCGTATTTTCTTCCTGAGAAATCGTAGATCAAAGTGAAAAAGAGAAAAGAAGTTGTTTTCCAGGCGGACCACAACACGTCATAACCACCAGTTCGGGTGAGGTTAGGTTAGGTTGGGTCAGGTTGGGTTAGATTAGGTCAGGTGAGGGTTAGGCTAGGTAAGGTTGGGTAAAAATCATTCTTTTATTCTGCATTTCCTTTTCGAGAAAACGTGGAGGAAAGTGAAAGCCGAAGAGAATGGTCTGCAGGTGTAGCACAACACAGCACAACCGCAAGGTTCCAACGATCTCGAGTTTTGAAAATTTTAATTCCTTCAAATTCCGTTCTTTCTCTGTATTTTCTTTCTGAAAAATGGTAGAACAAAGTGGAGATAAGGGAAGAAATTGTTCTCCGGGCAGATCACAACACGGCACAACCGTCAGGTCTAGACAATTCGGAGTTCCGAGAATTTTCAACTTCACAAATTCTGTTCTTTCTCTGTATTTCCTCCCTGAAAAATCGTGGATTAAAGTTGGAAATGGGAAAGAAGTTGTTTTCCAGGTGTAGTACAACACAGCACAACCACTAGGTTCGAACGATGTTGAGTTTTGAAAATTTTCATTTTCGCAAATTCCGTTCTTTCTCTGTATTTCCTTCCTGAAAAATAGTAAATCAAAGTGGAAAAAGGGAAGAAGTTGTTCTCCAGGCGGATCATAACACAGCACAATCATCAGTTTCGAACAATTTCGAAGTTTGAGGATTTTTATTTTTCCAAATTCCGTTCTTTCTCTGTATTTCCTTCCCGAAATTTCGTAGAACAAAGAAAAGGAATGAGAAAAGTTGCTTTTCAGGTGGACCACAACACGGCACAACCACCAGTTTGGGTTAGGGCAGGTTAGGTTAGGTTAGATTAGGTCAGGTGAGGGTTAGGCTAGGTAAGGTTGGGTCTAAATCATTCTCTTACTCTGCATTTTCTCTTCGAATAATCGTGGAACAAAGTGGAAGCCGTGGAGAATGGTCTGCAGGTGTAGCACAACACAGCACAACCACAAGGTTTCAACGATTTCAAGTTTTGAGAATGTTCAGTTTTCCAAATTCCAGTCTTTCTCCGTATTTTCTTTCTGAGAAATCGTAGATCAAAGTGAAGAAGAGGAAAGGAGTTGTTCTCCAGGCGGACAACAACACGGCATAACCACCGGTTCGGGTTAGGTTAGGTCAGATTGGGTCAGGTTGGGTTAGATTAGGTCAGGTGAGGGTTAGGCTAGGTAAGGTTGGGTCTAAATCATTCTTCTATTCTGCATTTCCTTTTCGAGAAAACGTGGAGGAAAGTGAAAGCCAAAAAAAATGGTCTGCAGGTGTAGCACAACACAGCACAACCGCAAGGTTCCACCGATCTCGAGTTTCGAAAATTTTCATTCCTTCAAATTCCGTTCTTTCTATGTATTTCCTTTATGAAAAATCGTAAAACAGAAAAAAATAATGAGAAAAATCGCTCTCCAGGCGGACTACAACACAGCACAACCACCAGTTTGGATTAGGTTAGGTTAGGTTGGGTCAGGTTGGGTTAGATTAGGTCAGGTGAGGGTTAGGCTAGGTAAGGTTGGGTCTGAATCATTCTTTTACTCTGCATTTCCTGTCCGAGAAAACGTGGAAAAAAGCGAGAGCCAAAGAGAATGGTCTGCAGGTGTGGCACAACACAGCACAACTGCTAGGTTTCAACGATTCCGAGTTTTGAGAATGTTCAATCTTCCAAATTCCGTTCTGTCTATGTATTCCCTTTCTGAGAAATCGTGGATCAAAGTGAAAAAGAGAAAAAAAGTTGTTCTCCAGGTGTAGCACTACACAGCACAACTACAAGGTTCAAATGATTTCGAGTTCAGAGAATTCGCATTTTCTCAAATTCCGTTTTGTCTCCGTATTCCGAATTCGAATAATCGTGAAACTAAGTGAAAGCCGAAGAGAATGGTCCCCAGGTGTAGCACAACACAGCACAACCACTAGGTTTGAACGATTTCGAGTTTTGAGAATTCTGATTTACTCAAATTCCGTTCTGTCTCCGTATTTCCTCTTCGAATAATCGTGAAACTAAGTGAAAGCTGAAGAGAATGGTCCCCAGGTGTAGCACAACACAGCACAACCACTGGGTTTAAACAATTTTGAGTTTTGAGAATTTTCATTTTCGCAAATTCCGTTCTTTCTCTGTATTTCCTTTCTGAAAAATAGTGGAACAAAGTGGCAAAAAAGGAAGAAGTTTTTCTCCAGGCGGATCATAACACAGCACAATCATCAGTTTCGAACAATTTCGGAGTTTGAGAATTTTTATTTTTCCAAATTCCGTTCTTTCTCTGTATTTCCTTTACGAGAATTCGTGGAACGAAGGAAAGAAATGAGAAAAGTTGCTTTCCAGGCGGACCACAACTTGGCACAACCACCAGTTTGGATTAGGTCAGGTTAGGTTGGGTCAGGTTGGGTTAGATTAGGTCAGGTGAGGGTTAGGCTAGGTAAGGTTGGGTCTAAATCATGCTTTTATTCTGCATTTCCTTTTCGAGAAAACGTTAAGGAAAGTGAAAGCCGAAGAGAATAGTCTGCAGGTGTAGCACAACACAGCACAACCGCAAGGTTTCAACGATCTCGAGTTTTGAAAATTTTCATTCCTTCAAATTCCGTTCTTTCTCTGTATTTTCTTTCTGAAAACTAGTAGAACAAAGTGGAGATAAGGGAAGAAATTGTTCTCCGGGCAGATCACAACACGGCACAACCGTCAGGTCTAGACAATGCAGAGTTCAGAGAATTCGCATTTACTCAAATTCCGTTCTGTCTCCGTATTTCCTCTTCGAATAATCGTGAAACTAAGTGAAAGCCGAAGAGAATGGTCCCTAGGTGTAGCACAACACAGCACAACCACTAGGTTTGAACGATTTCGAGTTTTGAGAATTCTCATTTACTCAAATTCCGTTTTGTCTCCGTATTTCCAGTTCGAATAATCGTGGAACAAAGTGGAAGCCGGAAAGAATGGTCCGCAGGTGTAGCACAACACAGCACAACCGCAAGGTTTCAACGATTTCGAATTTTGAGAATTTTCATTTTTTCAAATTTTGTTCCCGGTCTGTATTTTCTTCCTGCGAATCCGCAAAACAGAGTGAAAGCCTGAGGGAAAGGTCTCCAGGTGTAGCACAACACAGCACAACCGCAAGGTTTCAACGATCTCGAGTTTTGAAAATTTTCATTCCTTCAAATTCCGTTCTTTCTCTGTATTTTCTTTCTGAGAAATAGTAGAACGAAGTGGAGATAAGGGAAGAAATTGTTCTCCGGGCAGATCACAACACGGCACAACCGTCAGGTCTAGACAATTCAGAGTTCCGAGAATTTTCAACTTCACAAATTCTGTTCTTTCTCTGTATTTCCTCTCTGAAAAATCGTGAAACCAAGTGAAACCCGAAGAGAATGGTCCCCAGGTGTAGCACAACACAGCACAACCGCAAGGTTCTAACGATCTCGAGTTTTGAAAATTTTTATTCCTTCAAATTCCGTTCTTTCTCTGTATTTCCTTTCTGAGTAATAGTAGAACAAAGTGGAAAAAAGGAAAGAAATTGTTCTCCGGGCAGATCACAACATGGCACAACCGTCAGGTCTAGACAATTCAGAGTCCCGAGAATTTTCAACTTCACAAATTCTGTTCTTTCTCTGTATTTCCTTTCTGAAAAATCGTAGAACAGAAAAAAAAAATGAGAAAAATCGCTCTCCAGGCGGACTACAACACAGCACAACCACCAGTTTGGATTAGGTTAGGTTAGGTTGGGTCAGGTTGGGTTAGATTAGGTCAGGTGAGGGTTAGGCTAGGTAAGGTTGGGTCTGAATCATTCTTTTACTCTGCATTTTCTGTCCGAGAAAACGTGGAAAAAAGCGAGAGCCAAAGAGAATGGTCTGCAGGTGTGGCACAACACAGCACAACCACAAGGTTCAAATAATTTCAAGTTCAGAAAATTCGCATTTTCTCAAATTCCGTTTTGTCTCCGTATTTCCAGTTCGAATAATCGTGGAACAAAGTTGAAGCCGGAGAGAATGGTCCTTAGGTGTAGCACAACACTGCACAACCGCAAGGTTTCAACGATTTCGAGTTTTGAGAATGTTCAATCCTCCAAATTCCGTTCTGTCTATGTATTTTCTTTCTGAGAAATCGTGGATCAAAGTGAGGAAGAGAAAAAAAGTTGTTCTCCAGGTGTAGCACTACACAGCACAACTACAAGGTTCAAATGATTTCGAGTTCAGAGAATTCGCATTTTCTCAAATTCCGTTTTGTCTCCGTATTTCCAGTTCGAATAATCGTGGAACAAAGTGGAAGCCGGGGAGAATGGTCCGCAGGTGTAGCACAACACAGCACAACCACTAGGTTTGAACGATTTCGAGTTTTGAGAATTCTCATTTACTCAAATTCCGTTCTGTCTCCGTATTTTCTCTTCGAATAATCGTGAGACTAAGTGAAAGCTGAAGAAAATGGTCCCCAGGTGTAGAACAACACAGCACAACCGCAAGGTTCTAACGATTCCGAGTTTTGAGAATGTTCAATTTTCCAAATTCCGTTCTGTCTATGTATTCCCTTTCTGAGAAATCGTGGATCAAAGTAAAAGAGAGAGAAGGAGTTGTTCTCCAGGTGTAGCTCAACACAGCACAACCGCAAGGTTCTAACGATCTCGAGTTTTGAAAATTTTTATTCCTTCAAATTCCGTTCTTTCTCTGTATTTCCTTTCTGAGTAATAGTAGAACAAAGTGGAAAGAAGAAAAGAAATTGTTCTCCGGGCAGATCACAACATGGCACAACCGTCATGTCTAGACAATTCAGAGTCCCGAGAATTTTCAACTTCACAAATTCTGTTCTTTCTCTGTATTTCCTTTCTGAAAAATCGTAGAACAGAAAAAAAAAATGAGAAAAATCGCTCTCCAGGCGGACTACAACACAGCACAACCACCAGTTTGGGTTGGATTGGGTTAGGTTGGGTTAGGTTGGGTTAGATTAGGTCAGGTGAGGGTTAGGCTAGGTAAGGTTGGGTCTGAATCATTCTTTTACTCTGCATTTCCTTTTCGAGAAAACGTGGAAAAAAGCGAGAGCCAAAAAGAATGGTCTGCAGGTGTAGCACAAGACAGCACAACCACAAGGTTCAAATGATTCCGAGTTTAGAAAATTCGCATTTTCTCAAATTCCGTTTTGTCTCCGTATTCCGACTTCGAATAATCGTGAAACAAAGTGGAAGCCGGAGAGAATCGTCCGCAGGTGTAGCACAACACAGCACAACCGCAAGGTTTCAACGATTTCGAGTTTTGAGAATGTTCAATCTTCCAAATTCCGTTCTGTCTATGTATTTCCTTCCTGAAAAATCGTAAATCAAATGAAAAAAGAGGAAAGAAGTTGTTCTCCAGGTGTAGCACAACACAGCACAACCACAAGGTTCAAATGATTTCGAGTTTAGAAAATTCGCATTTTCTCAAATTTCGTTTTGTCTCCGTATTTCCTCTTCGAATAATCGTGAAACAAAGTGAAAGCCGGAGAGAATGGTCCGCAGGTGTAGCACAACACAGCACAACCACAAGGTTCAAATGATTTCGAATTTGGAGAATTCGCATTTTTTCAAATTCCGTTTTGTCTCCGTATTCCGACTTCGAATAATCGTGAAACAAAGTGGAAGTTGAGGAGAATGGTCTGCAGGTGTAGCACAACACAGCTTGACCGCAAGGTTTCGACGATTTCAAGTTTTGAGAATGTTCAATCTTTCAAATTTCGTTCTTTCTCTGTATTTCTTTTCTGAAAAATCGTGAAACCAAGTGAAAGCCGAAGAGAATGGTCCCCAGGTGTAAAACAACACAGCACAACCACTGGGTTTGAACGATTTCGAGTTTTGAGAATTCTCATTTTCTCGAATTCCGTTCTGTCTCCGTATTTCCTCTTCAAATAATCGTGAAACTGAGTGAAAGCCGAAGAGAATGGTCCCTAGGTGTAGCACAACACAGCACAACCACTAGGTTTGATCGATTTCGAGTTTTGAGAATTTTCAATTTTACAAATTCCGTTCTGTCTATGTATTTCTGTTCTGAGAAATCGTGGATCAAAGTTGAAAAGAGAAAAGAAGTTGTTTTCCAGGTGTAGCACTACACAGCACAACTACAAGGTTCAAATGATTTCGAGTTCAGAGAATTCGCATTTTCTCAAATTCCGTTTTGTCTCCGTATTTCCAGTTCGAATAATCGTGGAACAAAGTGGAAGCCGGGGAGAATGGTCCGCAGGTGTAGCACAACACAGCACAACCGCAAGGTTTCAACGATCTCGAGTTTTGAAAATTTTCATTCCTTCAAATTCCGTTCTTTCTCTGTATTTTCTTTCTGAGAAATAGTAGAACGAAGTGGAGATAAGGGAAGAAATTGTTCTCCGGGCAGATCACAACACGGCACAACCGTCAGGTCTAGACAATTCAGAGTTCCGAGAATTTTCAACTTCACAAATTCTGTTCTTTCTCTGTATTTCCTCTCTGAAAAATCGTGAAACCAAGTGAAACCCGAAGAGAATGGTCCCCAGGTGTAGCACAACACAGCACAACCGCAAGGTTCTAACGATCTCGAGTTTTGAAAATTTTTATTCCTTCAAATTCCGTTCTTTCTCTGTATTTCCTTTCTGAGTAATAGTAGAACAAAGTGGAAAAAAGGAAAGAAATTGTTCTCCGGGCAGATCACAACATGGCACAACCGTCAGGTCTAGACAATTCAGAGTCCCGAGAATTTTCAACTTCACAAATTCTGTTCTTTCTCTGTATTTCCTTTCTGAAAAATCGTAGAACAGAAAAAAAAAATGAGAAAAATCGCTCTCCAGGCGGACTACAACACAGCACAACCACCAGTTTGGATTAGGTTAGGTTAGGTTGGGTCAGGTTGGGTGAGATTAGGTCAGGTGAGGGTTAGGCTAGGTAAGGTTGGGTCTGAATCATTCTTTTACTCTGCATTTTCTGTCCGAGAAAACGTGGAAAAAAGCGAGAGCCAAAGAGAATGGTCTGCAGGTGTGGCACAACACAGCACAACCACAAGGTTCAAATAATTTCAAGTTCAGAAAATTCGCATTTTCTCAAATTCCGTTTTGTCTCCGTATTTCCAGTTCGAATAATCGTGGAACAAAGTTGAAGCCGGAGAGAATGGTCCTTAGGTGTAGCACAACACTGCACAACCGCAAGGTTTCAACGATTTCGAGTTTTGAGAATGTTCAATCCTCCAAATTCCGTTCTGTCTATGTATTTTCTTTCTGAGAAATCGTGGATCAAAGTGAGGAAGAGAAAAAAAGTTGTTCTCCAGGTGTAGCACTACACAGCACAACTACAAGGTTCAAATGATTTCGAGTTCAGAGAATTCGCATTTTCTCAAATTCCGTTTTGTCTCCGTATTTCCAGTTCGAATAATCGTGGAACAAAGTGGAAGCCGGGGAGAATGGTCCGCAGGTGTAGCACAACACAGCACAACCACTAGGTTTGAACGATTTCGAGTTTTGAGAATTCTCATTTACTCAAATTCCGTTCTGTCTCCGTATTTTCTCTTCGAATAATCGTGAGACTAAGTAAAAGCTGAAGAAAATGGTCCCCAGGTGTAGAACAACACAGCACAACCGCAAGGTTCTAACGATTCCGAGTTTTGAGAATGTTCAATTTTCCAAATTCCGTTCTGTCTATGTATTCCCTTTCTGAGAAATCGTGGATCAAAGTAAAAGAGAGAGAAGGAGTTGTTCTCCAGGTGTAGCTCAACACAGCACAACCGCAAGGTTCTAACGATCTCGAGTTTTGAAAATTTTTATTCCTTCAAATTCCGTTCTTTCTCTGTATTTCCTTTCTGAGTAATAGTAGAACAAAGTGGAAAGAAGAAAAGAAATTGTTCTCCGGGCAGATCACAACATGGCACAACCGTCATGTCTAGACAATTCAGAGTCCCGAGAATTTTCAACTTCACAAATTCTGTTCTTTCTCTGTATTTCCTTTCTGAAAAATCGTAGAACAGAAAAAAAAAATGAGAAAAATCGCTCTCCAGGCGGACTACAACACAGCACAACCACCAGTTTGGGTTGGATTGGGTTAGGTTGGGTTAGGTTGGGTTAGATTAGGTCAGGTGAGGGTTAGGCTAGGTAAGGTTGGGTCTGAATCATTCTTTTACTCTGCATTTCCTTTTCGAGAAAACGTGGAAAAAAGCGAGAGCCAAAAAGAATGGTCTGCAGGTGTAGCACAAGACAGCACAACCACAAGGTTCAAATGATTCCGAGTTTAGAAAATTCGCATTTTCTCAAATTCCGTTTTGTCTCCGTATTCCGACTTCGAATAATCGTGAAACAAAGTGGAAGCCGGAGAGAATCGTCCGCAGGTGTAGCACAACACAGCACAACCGCAAGGTTTCAACGATTTCGAGTTTTGAGAATGTTCAATCTTCCAAATTCCGTTCTGTCTATGTATTTCCTTCCTGAAAAATCGTAAATCAAATGAAAAAAGAGGAAAGAAGTTGTTCTCCAGGTGTAGCACAACACAGCACAACCACAAGGTTCAAATGATTTCGAGTTTAGAAAATTCGCATTTTCTCAAATTTCGTTTTGTCTCCGTATTTCCTCTTCGAATAATCGTGAAACAAAGTGAAAGCCGGAGAGAATGGTCCGCAGGTGTAGCACAACACAGCACAACCACAAGGTTCAAATGATTTCGAATTTGGAGAATTCGCATTTTTTCAAATTCCGTTTTGTCTCCGTATTCCGACTTCGAATAATCGTGAAACAAAGTGGAAGTTGAGGAGAATGGTCTGCAGGTGTAGCACAACACAGCTTGACCGCAAGGTTTCGACGATTTCAAGTTTTGAGAATGTTCAATCTTTCAAATTTCGTTCTTTCTCTGTATTTCTTTTCTGAAAAATCGTGAAACCAAGTGAAAGCCGAAGAGAATGGTCCCCAGGTGTAAAACAACACAGCACAACCACTGGGTTTGAACGATTTCGAGTTTTGAGAATTCTCATTTTCTCGAATTCCGTTCTGTCTCCGTATTTCCTCTTCAAATAATCGTGAAACTGAGTGAAAGCCGAAGAGAATGGTCCCTAGGTGTAGCACAACACAGCACAACCACTAGGTTTGATCGATTTCGAGTTTTGAGAATTTTCAATTTTACAAATTCCGTTCTGTCTATGTATTTCTGTTCTGAGAAATCGTGGATCAAAGTTGAAAAGAGAAAAGAAGTTGTTTTCCAGGTGTAGTACAACACAGCACAACCACAAGGTTCAAATGATTTCAAGTTCAGAAAATTCGCATTTTCTCAAATTCCGTTTTGTCTCCGTATTTCCAGTTCGAATAATCGTGAAACAAAGTGGAAGCCGGAGAGAATGGTCCTTAGGTGTAGCACAACACTGCACAACCGCAAGGTTTCAACGATTTCGAGTTTTGAGAATGTTCAATCTTCCAAATTCCGTTCTGTCTATGTATTGCCTTCCTGAGAAATCGTGGATCAAAGTAAAAAAGAAAAAAGAAGTTGTTCTCCAGGCGGACCACAACACGGCATAACCATCAGTTCGGGTTAGGTTGGGTAAGGTTGGGTTAGGTTGGGTTGGATCAGGTCAGGTGAGGGTTAGGCTAGGTAAGGTTGGGTCTGAATCATTCTTTTACTCCGCTTTTTCTCTTCGAGAAAACGTGGAAAAAAGCGAGGGCCGCAGAGAATGGTCTGCAGGTGTAGCACAACACAGCACAACCATTAGTTTCGAACAATCTCGAATTTTGAGAATTTTCACTCTTCCAAATTCCGTTTTTTTTCTGTATTTCTTTTCTGGAAAATCGTGGAACAGAAAGAAAGCCGAAGAGAATGGTCTGCAGGTGTAGAACAACACAGCACAACTGCAAGGTTTCAACGATCTCGAGTTTTGAAAATTTTCATTCCTCCAAATTCCGTTCTTTCTCTGTATTTTCTTTCTGAGTAATAGTAGAACAAAGTGGAAAAAAGGAAAAAAATTGTTCTCCGGGCAGATCACAACATGGCACAACCGTCAGGTCTAGACAATTCAGAGTTCCGAGAATTTTCAACTTCACAAATTCTGTTCTTTCTCTGTATTTCCTTTCTGAAAAACCGTAGAACAGAAAAAAAAAATGAGAAAAATCGCTCTCCAGGCGAACTACAACACAGCACAACCACCAGTTTGGGTTGGATTGGGTTAGGTTGGGTTAGGTTGGGTTAGATTAGGTCAGGTGAGGATTAGGCTAGGTAAGGTTGGGTCTGAATCATTCTTTTACTCTGCATTTCCTTTTCGAGAAAACGTGGAAAAAAGCGATAGCCAAAGAGAATGGTCTCCAGGTGTAGCACTACACAGCACAACTACAAGGTTCAAATGATTTCGAGTTCAGAGAATTCAAATTCTCTCAAATTCCGTTTTGTCTCCGTATTTCCAGTTCGAATAATCGTGGAACAAAGTGGAAGCCGGGGAGAATGGTCCGCAGGTATAGCACAACACAGCACGACTATTAGTTTCGAACAATCTCGAATTTTGAGAATTTTCATTCTTCCAAATTCCGTTTTTTTTCTGTATTTCTTTTCTGAAAAATCGAGGAACAGAAAGGAAGCCGAAGAGAATGGTCTGCAGGTCTAGAACAACACAGCACAACCGCAAGGTTCTAACGATTCCGAGTTTTGAGAATGTTCAATTTTCCAAATTCCGTTCTGTCTATGTATTCCCTTCCTGAGAAATCGTAGATCAAAGTAAAAGAGAAAAAAGGAGTTGTTCTTCAGGTGTAGCACAACGCAGCACAACCACAAGGTTCAAATGATTTCGAGTTCAGAGAATTCGCATTTTCTCAAATTCCGTTTTGTCTCCGTATTCCGACTTCGAAAATTTTCATTCCTTCAAATTCCGTTCTTTCTCTGTATTTCCTTTCTGAGAAATAGTAAAACAATGTAGAAAAAAGGGAAGAAATTGTTTTCCGGGCAGATCACAACACGGCACAACCGTCAGGTCTGGACAATTCAGAGTTCCGAGAATTTTCAAATTCACAAATTTTGTTCTTTTTCTGTATTTCCTTTCTGAAAAATCGTAGAACAGAAAAAAAAAATGAGAAAAATCGCTCTCCAGGCGAACTACAACACAGCACAACCACCAGTTTGGGTTAGATTAGGTTAGGTTGGGTTAGGTTGGGTTGGATCAGGTCAGGTGAGGTTAGGCCAGGTTAGGTTGGGTCTAAGTCATTCTCCTACTCAATATTTCCTCTCCGAGGAAACGTAGGGAAAAGCGTATGCCGAAGAAAATGCTCTCCTCGTGGAGCACAACATAGCACAACCACTAGGTATAAACGAATTCGAGTTTTGAGAATTCTTATCTTCTCAAATTCCGTTCTGTCTCCGTATTTCCTCTTCGAATAATCGTAAAACAAAGTGAAAGCCGAAGAGAATGGTCTGCAGGTGTAGCACAACACAGCACACCCACTAGTTTCAAACGATTTCGAGTTTGGAGAATTCTCATTTTCTCAAATTCCGTTTTGTCTCCGTATTCCGACTTCAAATAATCGTGAAACAAAGTGAAAGCCGGAGAAAATGGTCCGCAGGTGTAGCACAACACAGCACAACTGCAAGGTTTCAACGATTTCGAGTTTGGAGAATGTTCAATCTTCCAAATTCCGTTCTTTCTCTGTATTTCCTCTCTGAAGAATCGTGAAACCAAGTGGAAGCCGAAGAGAATGGTCCCCAGGTGTAGCACAACACAGCACACCCACTAGTTTCAAACGATTTTGAGTTTGGAGAATTTTCATTTTCGCAAATTCCGTTCTTTCTCTGTATTTCCTTTCTGAAAAATAGTAGAACAAAGTGAAAAAAAGAGAAAAAGTTGTTCTCCAGGCGGATCATAACACAGCACAATCATCAGTTTCGAACGATTTCGAAGTTTGAGAATTTTTATTTTTCCAAATTCCGTTCTTTCTCTGTATTTCCTTTCCGAGTATTCGTAGAAGAGAAAAAAGGAATGAGTAAAGTTGCTTGCCAGGCGGACCACAACACGGCACAACCACCAGTTCGGGTAAGGTTAGGTTAGGTTGGGTTAGGTTGGGTAAGATTAGGTCAGGTGAGGGTTAGGCTAGGTAAGGTTGGGTCTGAATCATTCTTTTACCCTGCATTTCCTTTTCGAGAAATCGTGGATAAAAGCGAGAGCCAAAGAGAATGGTCTGCAGGTGTAGCACAACATAGCACAACCACTGGGTTTCAACGATCTCGAGTTTTGAGAATGTTCAATTTTCAAATTCCGTTTTGTCCATGTATTTCCTTTCTGAAAAATAGTGGAACAAGAAGGAAGCCGAAGAGAATAGTCTGCAGGTGTAGCACAACACAGCACAACCACTAGAATTGCACGATTTCAAGTTTTAAGAATTCTCATTTTTTCAAATTCCGTTCTGCCTCCGTATTTTCTCTTCGAATAATCGTGAAACAAAGTGGAAGCCGAAGAGAATGGTCCTTAGGTGTAGCACAACACAGCACAACCGCAAGGTTTCAACGATTTCGAGTTTGGAGAATGTTCAATCTTCCAAATTCCGTTCTATCTGTGTATTTTCTTCTTTAGAAATCGTAGATCGGAGTAAAAAAAAAAAAAAGAAAATGCTTTCCAGGTGTAGCACAACACGGCACGACCACTAGGTTCCAATGATTTCGAGTTTAGAGAATTCGCATTTTCTCAAATTACGTTTTGTCTCCGTATTTCCTCTCCGAATAATCGTGAAACAAAGTAGAAGCCGGAGAGAATGGTCCGCAGGTGTAGCACAACACAGCACAACCGCAAGGTTTCAACGATCTCGAGTTTTGAAAATTTTCATTCCTTCAAATTCCGTTCTTTCTCTGTATTTTCTTTCTGAAAAATAGTAGAACAAAGTGGAAATGAGGGAAGAAATTATTCTCCGGGCAGATCACAACACGGCACAACCGTCAGGTCTAGACAATTCAGAGTTCCGAGAATTTTCAAATTCACAAATTTTGTTCTTTTTCTGTATTTCCTTTCTGAAAAATCGTAGAACAGAAAAAAAAAATGAGAAAAATCGCTCTCCAGGCGAACTACAACACAGCACAACCACCAGTTTGGGTTAGATTAGGTTAGGTTGGGTTAGGTTGGGTTGGATCAGGTCAGGTGAGGTTAGGCCAGGTTAGGTTGGGTCTAAGTCATTCTCCTACTCAATATTTCCTCTCCGAGGAAACGTAGGGAAAAGCGTATGCCGAAGAAAATGCTCTCCTCGTGGAGCACAACATAGCACAACCACTAGGTATAAACGAATTCGAGTTTTGAGAATTCTTATCTTCTCAAATTCCGTTCTGTCTCCGTATTTCCTCTTCGAATAATCGTAAAACAAAGTGAAAGCCGAAGAGAATGCTTTCCAGGTGTAGCACAACACGGCACGACCACTAGGTTCCAATGATTTCGAGTTTAGAGAATTCGCATTTTCTCAAATTACGTTTTGTCTCCGTATTTCCTCTCCGAATAATCGTGAAACAAAGTAGAAGCCGGAGAGAATGGTCCGCAGGTGTAGCACAACACAGCACAACCGCAAGGTTTCAACGATCTCGAGTTTTGAAAATTTTCATTCCTTCAAATTCCGTTCTTTCTCTGTATTTTCTTTCTGAAAAATAGTAGAACAAAGTGGAAATGAGGGAAGAAATTATTCTCCGGGCAGATCACAACACGGCACAACCGTCAGGTCTAGACAATTCAGAGTTCCGAGAATTTTCAACTTCACAAATTCTGTTCTTTCTCTGTATTTCCTTTCTGAAAAACCGTAGAACAGAAAAAAAAAATGAGAAAAATCGCTCTCCAGGCGAACTACAACACAGCACAACTACCAGTTTGGGTTGGATTGGGTTAAGTTGGGTTAGGTTGGGTTAGATTAGGTCAGGTGAGGATTAGGCTAGGTAAGGTTGGGTCTGAATCATTCTTTTACTCTGCATTTCCTTTTCGAGAAAACGTGGAAAAAAGCGATAGCCAAAGAGAATGGTCTCCAGGTGTAGCACTACACAGCACAACTACAAGGTTCAAATGATTTCGAGTTCAGAGAATTCAAATTCTCTCAAATTCCGTTTTGTCTCCGTATTTCCAGTTCGAATAATCGTGGAACAAAGTGAAAGCCGGGGAGGAAGGTCCGCAGGTATAGCACAACACAGCACGACTATTAGTTTCGAACAATCTCGAATTTTGAGAATTTTCATTCTTCCAAATTCCGTTCTTTCTCTGTATTTCCTCTCTGAAAAATCGTGAAACCAAGTGGAAGCCGGAGAGAATGGTCCCCAGGTGTAGCACAACACAGCACAACCACTAGGTTTGAACGATTTTGAGTTTTGAGAATTTTCATTTTCGCAAATTCCGTTTTTTCTCTGTATTTCCTTTCTGAGAAATAGTAGAACAAAGTAAAAAAAAGGGAAGAAGTTGTTCTCCAGGCGGATCATAACACAGCACAATCATCAGTTTCGAACAATTTCGAAGTTTGAGAATTTTTGTTTTTCCAAATTCCGTTCTTTCTCTGTATTTCCTCCCCGAGAATTCGTGAAACAAAGAAAAGGTATGAGAAAAGTTGCTTCCCGGGTGGACCACAACACGGCACAACCACCAGTTTGGGTTAGGTTAGGTTAGGTTGGGTTAGGTTGAGTTGGATTAGGTCAGGTGAGGGTTAGGCTAGGTAAGGTTGGGTCTGAATCATTCTTTTACTCTGCATTTCCATTTCGAAAAAACGTGAAAAAAAGCGAGAGCCGCAGAGAATGGTCTGCAGGTGTAGCACAACACAGCACAACCGCAAGGTTCTAACGATTTCGAGTTTTGAGAATGTTTAATTTTCCAAATTCCGTTCTGTCTATGTTTTCCCTTCCTGAGAAATCGTGGATCAAAGTAAAAGAGAGAAAAGGAGTTGTTCTCCAGGTGTAGCACAACACAGCACAACGACAAGGTTTAAATGATTTCGAGTTTAGAAAATTTACATTTTCTCAAATTCCGTTTTGTCTCTGTATTTTCTTCCTCGAAAATCGCAGTACAAAGTGAAAAAGAGGGAAGTAAGCGCTTTTCAGGCGGACCACAACACAGCACAACCATTAGTTTCGAACAATCTCGGATTTTGAGAATTTTCATTCTTCCAAATTCCGTTTTTTTTCTGTATTTCTTTTCTGAAAAATCGTAGAACGAAAAGAGAGCCGGAAAAAATAGTTCCCAGGTGTAGCACAACACAGCACAACCACAAAGTTTGAACGATTTTGAGTTTTGAGAATTTTCATTTTCTCAAATTTCGTTTTTTTCCTGTATTTCCTTCCTGAGAAATTGTAGAACAGAGTGAAAAAAGAGGAAGAAGTCGTTTCCCAGGAGATCACAACCGTTGGGGTTGAACAATTTCGAGTTTTGAGGATTTTCATTTTTTCAAATTTTGTTCCCGGTCTGTATTTTCTTCCTGCGAATCCGTAAAACAAAGTAAAAGCCTAAGAAAAAGGTCTCCAGGTGTAGCACAACACAGCACAACCATTAGTTTCGAACAATCTCGAATTTTGAGAATTTTCATTCTTTGAAATTCCGTTCTTTTTCTGTATTTCTTTCCTGAAAAATCGTGGAACAAAAAGAAAGCCGGAGAGAATGGTCTGCAGGTGTAGAACAACTCAGCACAACCACTAGGTTTGAACGATTTCGAGTTTTGAGAATTCTCATTTCCTCGAATTCCGTTTTGTCTCCGTATTCCGACTTCGAATAATCGAGAAACAAAGTGAAAGCCGGAGAGAATGGTCCTCAGGTGTAGCACAACACAGCACAACCGCAAGGTTTCAACGATTTCGAGTTTTGAGGATGTTCAATCTTCCAAATTCCGTTCTGTCTGTGTATTTCCTTCCTGAGAAATCGTGGATCAAAGTAAAAAAGAAAAAAGAAATTGTTCTTCAGGTGTAGCACAACACAGCACAACCACAAGGTTCAAATGATTTCGAGTTTAGAAAATGCGCATTTGCTCAAATTCCGTTTTGTCTCCGTATTCCGACTTCGAATAACCGTGAAACGAAGTGGGAGCCCGAGAGAATGGTCCGCAGGTGTAGCACAACACAGCACAACCGCAAGGTTTCAACGATTTCGAGTTTTGAGAATGTTCAGTTTTCCAAATTTCGTTTTTTCTCTGTATTTTCTTTCTCAAAAATCGCAGTACAAAGTGAAAAAGAGGGAAGTAAGCGCTCTTCAGGCGAACCACAACACAGCACAACCATTAGTTTCGAACAATCTCGAATTTTTAGAATTTTCATTCTTCTAAATTCCGTTCTTTTTCTGTATTTCTTTCCTGAAAAATCGTGGAACAAAAAGGAAGCCGAAGAGAATGGTCTGCAGGTGTAGAACAACACAGCACAACCGCAAGGTTTCAACGATTTCGAGTTTTGAGAATGTTCAATTTTCCAAATTCCGTTCTGTCTATGTATTTTCTTCCTAAGAAATCGTAGATTAAAGTAAAGGAGAGAAAAGAAGTTGTTTTCCCGGTGTAGCACAACACAGCACAACCACAAGGTTCAAATGATTTCGAGTTTAGAAAATTCGCATTTTCTCAAATTCCGTTTTGTCTCCGTATTCCGACTTCGAATAACCGTGAAACAGAGTGGAAGCTGGAGAGAATGGTCCGCAGGTGTAGCACAACACAGCACAACCGCAAGGTTTCAACGATTTCGAGTTTTGAGAATTTTCATTTTCTAAAATTTCGTTTTCTTTCTGTATTTCTTTCCTGAAAAATTGTAGAACAGAGTGAAAAAAAAAGGAAGAAGTTGTTACCCAGGAGATCACAACCGTTAGGGTTGAACAATTTCGAGTTTTGAGAATTTTCATTTTTTCAAATTTTGTTCCCGGTCTGTATTTTCTTTCTGCGAATCCGTAAAACAAAGTGAAAGCCTGAGAAAAAGGTCTCCAGGTGTAGCACAACACAGCACAACCGCAAGGTTTTGACGATTTCGTGTTTTGAGAAGGTTTAATTTTCCAAATTTCGATTTTTGTCTGTATTTTTTTTTCCGGAAAATCGCAGGACGAAAATAAAAAAAGGAAAGTGAGCGCTCTCCAGGCGGACCACAACACAGCACAACCATTAGTTTCGAACAATCCCGAATTTTGAGAATTTTCATTCTTCCAAATTCCGTTCTTTTTCTGTATTCCTTTCCTGAGCACACAGCACAACCACAAGGTCTGCAGGTGTGGAACAACACAGCACAACCGCAAGGTTTCAACGATTTCGAGTTTCGAGAATGTTCAATTTTCCAAATTTCGTTTTTTCTCTGTATTTTCGTTCCCGAAAATCGCAGTACAGAGTGAAAAAGGGGAAAGTAAGCGCTCTTCAGGCGGACCACAACACAGCACAACCACAAGGTTCAAATGATTTCGAGTTTAGAGAATTCGCATTTTCTCAAATTCCGTTTTGTCTCCGTATTCCGACTCCAAATAATCGTGAAACAAAGTGGAAGTCGGGGAGAATGGTCTGCAGGTGTAGCACAACACAGCTTAACCGCAAGGTTTCAACGATTTCAAGTTTTGAGAATGTTCAGTTTTCCAAATTCCATTCTTTCTCCGTATTTCCTTCCTGAGAAATCGTAGATCAAAGTGGAAAAGAGGAAAGTAAGCACTCTCCAGGCGGACCACAACACAGCACAACCATTAGTTTCGAACAATCTCGAATTTTGAGAATTTTCATTTTTCCAAATTCCGTTCTTTTTCTGTATTTCCTCTCTGGAAAATCGTGAAACCGAGTGAAAGCCGAAGGCAATGGTCGCCAGGTGTAGCACAACACAGCACAACCACCAGGTTCGAACGATTTTGAGTTTTGAGAATTTTCATTTTCGCAAATTCCGTTCTTTCTCTGTATTTCCTTTCTGAAAAATATTAGAACAAAGTGGAAAAGAGAAAAGAAGTTGTTCTCCAGGCGGACCACAACACAGCATAACCACCAGTTCGGGTTAGGTCAGGTTAGGTTGGGTCAGGTTGGGTTAGATTAGGTCAGGTGAGGGTTAGGCTAGGTAAGGTTGGGTCTAAATCATCCTTTTACTCTGCATTTTCTCTTCGAATAATCGTGGAACAAAGTAGAAGCCGGGGAGAATGGTCTGCAGGTGTAGCACAACACAGCACAACCGCAAGGTTTCAACGATTCCGAGTTTTGAGAATGTTCAATCTTCCAAATTCCGATCTTTCTCTGTATTTCCTCTTCGAATAATCGTGAAACGAAGTGAAAGCCGAAGAGAATGGTCTGCAGGTATGGCACAACACAGCACAACTGCAAGGTTTCAACGATTTCGAGTTTGGAGAATGTTTAATCTTCCGAATTCCGTTCTGTATATGTATTTCCTCCTTGAAAAATCGTAGATCGGAGTAAAAAAGAGGAAAGAGAATGGTCTCCAGGTGGATTATAACACAGCACAATCATCAGTTTCGAACAATTTCGAAGTTTGAGAATTTTCATGTTTCCAAATTCCGTTCTTTCTCTGTATTTTCTTTCTGAAAAATCGTGGAACAAAGTGCAAGCCAAAGTAAATGGTCTTCGGATGTCGCACAACACAGCACAACCGCAAGGTTTCAACGATTTCGAGTTTTGAGAATTTTCATTTTCGCGAATTCCGTTCTTTTTCTGTATTCCTTTCCTGAAAAATCGTGGAACAAAAAGGGAGCCGAAGAGAATGGTCTGCAGGTGTGGAACAACACAGCACAACCGCAAGGTTTCAACGATTTCGAGTTTTGAGAATGTTCAATTTTCCAAATTTCGTTTTTTCTCTGTATTTTCTTTCCCGAAAATCGCAGTACGAAGTGAAGAAGGGGAAAGTAAGCGCTCTTCAGGCGGACCACAACACAGCACAACCACAAGGTTCAAATGATTTCGAGTTCAGAGAATTTGCATTTTCTCAAATTCCGTTTTGTCTCCGTATTCCGACTCCAAATAATCGTAAAACAAAGTGGAAGTCAGGGAGAATGGTCTGCAGGTGTAGCACAACACAGCTTAACCGCAAGGTTTCAACGATTTCAAGTTTTGAGAATGTTCAGTTTTTCAAATTCCATTCTTTCTCCGTATTTCCTTCCTGAGAAATCGTAGATCAAAGTGAAAAAGAGGAAAGTAAGCGCTCTCCAGGCGGACCACAACACAGCACAACCACAAGGTTCAAATGATTTCGAGTTTAGAGAATTTGCATTTTCTCAAATTCCGTTTGGTCTCCGTATTCCGACTCCAAATAATCGTGAAACAAAGTGGAAGTCGGGGAGAATGGTCTGCAGGTGTAGCACAACACAGCACAACCGCAAGGTTCTAACGATTTCGAGTTTTGAGAATGTTCAATTTTCCAAATTCCGTTTTGTCTATGTATTTTCGTCCTGAGAAATCGTGGATCAAAGTTGAAGGGAGGAAAGAAGTTGTTTTCCAGGTGTAGTACAACACAGCACAACCATTAGTTTCGAACAATTTTAAGTTTTGGAAATTTTCATTTTCGCAAATTCCGTTCTTTCTCTGTATTACCTTTCTGAAAAATAGTAAAACAAAGTGGGAAAAAAAGAAGAAGTTGTTCTCCAGGCGAATCATAACACAGCACAATCATCAGTTTCGAACAATTTCGAAGTTTGAGAATTTTTATTTTTCCAAATTCCGTTCTTTCTCTGTATTTCCTCTCCGAAAATTCGTAGAACACGGAAAAGGAATGAGAAAAGTTGCTTCCCAGGCGGACCACAATACGGCACAACCACCAGTTTGGATTAGGTTGGGTTCGGTTGGGTTGGATTAGGTCAGGTGAGGGTTAGGCTAGGTAAGGTTGGGTCTGGATCATTCTTTTACTCTGCATTTCCTTTTCGAGAAAACGTGGAAAAAAGCGAGAGCCAAAGAAAATGTTCTGCAGGTGTAGCACAACACAGCACAACCGCAAGGTTTCAACGATTCCGAGTTTTGAGAATGTTCAATCTTCCAAATTCCGTTCTGTCTATGTATTTTCGTCCTGAGAAATTGTGGATCAAAGTTGAAGAAAGGAAAGAAGTTGTTTTCCAGGTGTGGTACAACACAGCACAACCACAAGGTTCAAATGATTTCAAGTTCAGAGAATTCGCATTTTTTCAAATTCCGTTTTGTCTCCGTATTCCGACTCCAAATAATCGTGAAAAAAAGTGGAAGTCGGGGAGAATGGTCTGCAGGTGTAGCACAACACAGCAAAACCGCAAGGTTTCAACGATTTCGAGTTTTGAGAATGTTCAATTTTCCAAATTTCGTTTTTTCTCTGTATTTTCTTTCCCGAAAATCGCAGTACAAAGTGAAAAAGAGAAAAGTAGGCGCTCTTCAGGCGGACCACAACACAGCACAACCACAAGGATCGAATGATTTCGAGTTTAGAGAATTCGCATTTTCTCAAATTCCGTTTTGTCTTCATATTTCCTTTCCGAATAATCGTAAAACAAAGTGAAAGCCGAAAAGAATGGTCCGCAGGTGTAGCACAACACAGCACAACCGCAAGGTTTCAACGATTTCGAGTTTTAAGAATGTTCAATCTTCCAAATTCCGTTCTGTCTATGTATTTCCCTCCCGAGAAATCGTGGATCAAAGTGAAGGAGAGGAAAGAAGTTGTTCTCCGGGTGTAGCACAACACAGCACAACCACAAGGTTCGAATGCTTTCGAGTTTAGAGAATTCACATTTTCTCAAATTCCGTTTTGTCTCCATATTTCCTCTTCGAATAAACGTGGAACAAAGTGGAAGCCGGAGAGAACGGTCCACAGGTGTAGCACAACACAGCACAACCGCAAGGTTTCAACGATTTCGAGTTTTGAGAATGTTTAATTTTTCAAATTCCGTTCTGTCTATGTATTTCCTTCTTGAGAAATCGTAGATCGAAGTAAATAAGAAGAAAGAGCATGCTCTCCAGGTGGATTATAACACAGCACAACCATTAGTTTCGAACAATTTCGAGTTTTGAGAATGTTTAATCTTCCAAATTCCGTTCTTTCTCCGTATTTCCTTTCTGAGAAATCATGGATCAAAGTTGAAAAGAGGAAAAAAGTTGTTCTTCAGGCGGACCACAACACAGCACAACCACAAGGATCGAATGATTTCGAGTTTAGAGAATTCGCATTTTCTCAAATTCCGTTTTGTCTTCATATTTCCTTTCCGAATAATCGTAAAACAAAGTGAAAGCCGGAGAGAATGGTCCGCAGGTGTAGCACAACACAGCACAACCGCAAGGTTTCAACGATTTCGAGTTTTGAGAATGTTCAATCTTCCAAATTCCGTTCTGTCTATGTATTTTCCTCCCGAGAAATCGTGGATCAAAGTGAAAAAAAAAAAAGAAGTTGTTCTCCCGGTGGACCACAACACGGCATAACCACCAGTTCGGGTCAGGTTAGGTTGGGTTGGGTTAGGTTGGGTTAGATTAGGTGAGGTGAGGGTTAGGCTTGGTGAGGTTGGGTCTAAATCATTCTTTTACTATGCATTTCCTCTCCGAGAAAACGTGGAGAAAAGTAAAAGCCGAAGAGAATGGTCTGCAGGTGTAGCACAACACAGCACAACCGCAAGGTTTCAACGATCTCGACTTTTGAAAATTTTCAATCCTTCAAATTTCGTTCTTTCTCTGTATTTTCTTTCTGAGAAATAGTAGAACAAAGTGGAAAAAAGGGAAGAAATTGTTCTCCGGGCGGACTACAACACAGCACAACCACCAGTTTGAGTTAGATTAGGTCAGGTGGGGCTAGGTTAGGTTGGATCAGGTCAGGTGAGGTTAGGCCAGGTTAGGTTGGGTCTAAGTCATTCTCCTACTCAATATTTCCTCTCCGAGAAAACGTAGAGAGAAGCGTATGCCAAAGAAAATGCTCTCCTCGTAGAGCACAACATAGCACAACCGCAAGGTTTCAACGATTTCGTGTTTTGAGAAGGTTTAATTTTCCAAATTTCGTTCTTTGTCCGTATTTTTTTCTTCCGGAAAATCGCAGTACAAAGGTAAAAAGAGAAAAGTGAGCGCTCTCCAGGCGGACCACAACACAGCACAACCATTAGTTTCGAACAATCTCGAATTTAGAGAATTCGCATTTTCTCAAATTCCGTTTTGTCTCCGTATTCCGACTTCGAATAATCGTGAAACAAAGTGGAAGCCGGAGAGAATGGTCCGCAGGTGTAGCACAACACAGCACAACCGCAAGGTTTCAACGATTTCGAGTTTTAAGAATGTTCAATCTTCCAAATTCCGTTCTGTCTATGTATTTCCTCTTCGAATGATCGTGAAACTAAGGTTAAGACGAAGAGAATGGTCCCCAGGTGTAGCACAACACAGCACAACCGCAAGGTTTCAACGATTTCGAGTTTTGAGAATTTTCATTTTCTAAAATTTCGTTTTCTTTCTGTATTTCTTTCCTGAAAAATTGTAGAACAGAGTGAAAAAAAAAGGAAGAAGTTGTTACCCAGGAGATCACAACCGTTAGGGTTGAACAATTTCGAGTTTTGAGAATTTTCATTTTTTCAAATTTTGTTCCCGGTCTGTATTTTCTTTCTGCGAATCCGTAAAACAAAGTGAAAGCCTGAGAAAAAGGTCTCCAGGTGTAGCACAACACAGCACAACCGCAAGGTTTTGACGATTTCGTGTTTTGAGAAGGTTTAATTTTCCAAATTTCGATTTTTGTCTGTATTTTTTTTTCCGGAAAATCGCAGGACGAAAATAAAAAAAGGAAAGTGAGCGCTCTCCAGGCGGACCACAACACAGCACAACCATTAGTTTCGAACAATCCCGAATTTTGAGAATTTTCATTCTTCCAAATTCCGTTCTTTTTCTGTATTCCTTTCCTGAGCACACAGCACAACCACAAGGTCTGCAGGTGTGGAACAACACAGCACAACCGCAAGGTTTCAACGATTTCGAGTTTCGAGAATGTTCAATTTTCCAAATTTCGTTTTTTCTCTGTATTTTCGTTCCCGAAAATCGCAGTACAGAGTGAAAAAGGGGAAAGTAAGCGCTCTTCAGGCGGACCACAACACAGCACAACCACAAGGTTCAAATGATTTCGAGTTTAGAGAATTCGCATTTTCTCAAATTCCGTTTTGTCTCTGTATTCCGACTCCAAATAATCGTGAAACAAAGTGGAAGTCGGGGAGAATGGTCTGCAGGTGTAGCACAACACAGCTTAACCGCAAGGTTTCAACGATTTCAAGTTTTGAGAATGTTCAGTTTTCCAAATTCCATTCTTTCTCCGTATTTCCTTCCTGAGAAATCGTAGATCAAAGTGGAAAAGAGGAAAGTAAGCACTCTCCAGGCGGACCACAACACAGCACAACCATTAGTTTCGAACAATCTCGAATTTTGAGAATTTTCATTTTTCCAAATTCCGTTCTTTTTCTGTATTTCCTCTCTGGAAAATCGTGAAACCGAGTGAAAGCCGAAGGCAATGGTCCCCAGGTGTAGCACAACACAGCACAACCACCAGGTTCGAACGATTTTGAGTTTTGAGAATTTTCATTTTCGCAAATTCCGTTCTTTCTCTGTATTTCCTTTCTGAAAAATATTAGAACAAAGTGGAAAAGAGAAAAGAAGTTGTTCTCCAGGCGGACCACAACACAGCATAACCACCAGTTCGGGTTAGGTCAGGTTAGGTTGGGTCAGGTTGGGTTAGATTAGGTCAGGTGAGGGTTAGGCTAGGTAAGGTTGGGTCTAAATCATCCTTTTACTCTGCATTTTCTCTTCGAATAATCGTGGAACAAAGTAGAAGCCGGGGAGAATGGTCTGCAGGTGTAGCACAACACAGCACAACCGCAAGGTTTCAACGATTCCGAGTTTTGAGAATGTTCAATCTTCCAAATTCCGATCTTTCTCTGTATTTCCTCTTCGAATAATCGTGAAACGAAGTGAAAGCCGAAGAGAATGGTCTGCAGGTATGGCACAACACAGCACAACTGCAAGGTTTCAACGATTTCGAGTTTGGAGAATGTTTAATCTTCCGAATTCCGTTCTGTATATGTATTTCCTTCTTGAAAAATCGTAGATCGGAGTAAAAAAGAGGAAAGAGAATGGTCTCCAGGTGGATTATAACACAGCACAATCATCAGTTTCGAACAATTTCGAAGTTTGAGAATTTTCATGTTTCCAAATTCCGTTCTTTCTCTGTATTTTCTTTCTGAAAAATCGTGGAACAAAGTGCAAGCCAAAGTAAATGGTCTTCGGATGTCGCACAACACAGCACAACCGCAAGGTTTCAACGATTTCGAGTTTTGAGAATTTTCATTTTCGCGAATTCCGTTCTTTTTCTGTATTCCTTTCCTGAAAAATCGTGGAACAAAAAGGGAGCCGAAGAGAATGGTCTGCAGGTGTGGAACAACACAGCACAACCGCAAGGTTTCAACGATTTCGAGTTTTGAGAATGTTCAATTTTCCAAATTTCGTTTTTTCTCTGTATTTTCTTTCCCGAAAATCGCAGTACAAAGTGAAGAAGGGGAAAGTAAGCGCTCTTCAGGCGGACCACAACACAGCACAACCACAAGGTTCAAATGATTTCGAGTTCAGAGAATTTGCATTTTCTCAAATTCCGTTTTGTCTCCGTATTCCGACTCCAAATAATCGTAAAACAAAGTGGAAGTCGGGGAGAATGGTCTGCAGGTGTAGCACAACACAGCTTAACCGCAAGGTTTCAACGATTTCAAGTTTTGAGAATGTTCAGTTTTTCAAATTCCATTCTTTCTCCGTATTTCCTTCCTGAGAAATCGTAGATCAAAGTGAAAAAGAGGAAAGTAAGCGCTCTCCAGGCGGACCACAACACAGCACAACCACAAGGTTCAAATGATTTCGAGTTTAGAGAATTTGCATTTTCTCAAATTCCGTTTGGTCTCCGTATTCCGACTCCAAATAATCGTGAAACAAAGTGGAAGTCGGAAAGAATGGTCTGCAGGTGTAGCACAACACAGCACAACCGCAAGGTTTCAACGATTTCAAGTTTTGAGAATGTTCAGTTTTTCAAATTCCATTCTTTCTCCGTATTTCCTTCCTGAGAAATCGTAGATCAAAGTGAAAAAGAGGAAAGTAAGCGCTCTCCAGGCGGACCACAACACAGCACAACCACAAGGTTCAAATGATTTCGAGTTTAGAGAATTTGCATTTTCTCAAATTCCGTTTGGTCTCCGTATTCCGACTCCAAATAATCGTGAAACAAAGTGGAAGTCGGAAAGAATGGTCTGCAGGTGTAGCACAACACAGCACAACCGCAAGGTTTCAACGATTTCAAGTTTTGAGAATGTTCAGTTTTTCAAATTCCATTCTTTCTCCGTATTTCCTTCCTGAGAAATCGTAGATCAAAGTGAAAAAGAGGAAAGTAAGCGCTCTCCAGGCGGACCACAACACAGCACAACCACAAGGTTCAAATGATTTCGAGTTTAGAGAATTTGCATTTTCTCAAATTCCGTTTGGTCTCCGTATTCCGACTCCAAATAATCGTGAAACAAAGTGGAAGTCGGGGAGAATGGTCTGCAGGTGTAGCACAACACAGCACAACCGCAAGGTTCTAACGATTTCGAGTTTTGAGAATGTTCAATTTTCCAAATTCCGTTTTGTCTATGTATTTTCGTCCTGAGAAATCGTGGATCAAAGTTGAAGGGAGGAAAGAAGTTGTTTTCCAGGTGTAGTACAACACAGCACAACCATTAGTTTCGAACAATTTTAAGTTTTGGAAATTTTCATTTTCGCAAATTCCGTTCTTTCTCTGTGTTTCCTCTCTAAAAAATCGTGAAACCAAGTGAAAGCCGAAGGCAATGGTCCCCAGGTGTAGCACAACACAGCACAACCACTAGGTTTGAACGATTTTGAGTTTTGAGAATTTTCATTTTCGCAAATTCCGTTCTTCCTCTGTATTACCTTTCTGAAAAATAGTAAAACAAAGTGGGAAAAAAAGAAGAAGTTGTTCTCCAGGCGAATCATAACACAGCACAATCATCAGTTTCGAACAATTTCGAAGTTTGAGAATTTTTATTTTTCCAAATTCCGTTCTTTCTCTGTATTTCCTTTCCGAAAATTCGTAGAACAAAGAAAAAAAATGAGAAAAGTTGCTTCCCAGGCGGACCACAATACGGCACAACCACCAGTTTGGATTAGGTTGGGTTCGGTTGGGTTGGATTAGGTCAGGTGAGGGTTAGGCTAGGTAAGGTTGGGTCTGGATCATTCTTTTACTCTGCATTTCCTTTTCGAGAAAACGTGGAAAAAAGCGAGAGCCAAAGAAAATGTTCTGCAGGTGTAGCACAACACAGCACAACCGCAAGGTTTCAACGATTCCGAGTTTTGAGAATGTTCAATCTTCCAAATTCCGTTCTGTCTATGTATTTTCGTCCTGAGAAATTGTGGATCAAAGTTGAAGAAAGGAAAGAAGTTGTTTTCCAGGTGTGGTACAACACAGCACAACCACAAGGTTCAAATGATTTCAAGTTCAGAGAATTCGCATTTTTTCAAATTCCGTTTTGTCTCCGTATTCCGACTCCAAATAATCGTGAAAAAAAGTGGAAGTCGGGGAGAATGGTCTGCAGGTGTAGCACAACACAGCAAAACCGCAAGGTTTCAACGATTTCGAGTTTTGAGAATGTTCAATTTTCCAAATTTCGTTTTTTCTCTGTATTTTCTTTCCCGAAAATCGCAGTACAAAGTGAAAAAGAGAAAAGTAGGCGCTCTTCAGGCGGACCACAACACAGCACAACCACAAGGATCGAATGATTTCGAGTTTAGAGAATTCGCATTTTCTCAAATTCCGTTTTGTCTTCATATTTCCTTTCCGAATAATCGTAAAACAAAGTGAAAGCCGAAAAGAATGGTCCGCAGGTGTAGCACAACACAGCACAACCGCAAGGTTTCAACGATTTCGAGTTTTAAGAATGTTCAATCTTACAAATTCCGTTCTGTCTATGTATTTCCCTCCCGAGAAATCGTGGATCAAAGTGAAGGAGAGGAAAGAAGTTGTTCTCCGGGTGTAGCACAACACAGCACAACCACAAGGTTCGAATGCTTTCGAGTTTAGAGAATTCACATTTTCTCAAATTCCGTTTTGTCTCCATATTTCCTCTTCGAATAATCGTGGAACAAAGTGGAAGCCGGAGAGAACGGTCCACAGGTGTAGCACAACACAGCACAACCGCAAGGTTTCAACGATTTCGAGTTTTGAGAATGTTTAATTTTTCAAATTCCGTTCTGTCTATGTATTTCCTTCTTGAGAAATCGTAGATCGAAGTAAATAAGAAGAAAGAGCATGCTCTCCAGGTGGATTATAACACAGCACAACCATTAGTTTCGAACAATTTCGAGTTTTGAGAATGTTTGATCTTCCAAATTCCGTTCTTTCTCCGTATTTCCTTTCTGAGAAATCATGGATCAAAGTTGAAAAGAGGAAAAAAGTTGTTCTTCAGGCGGACCACAACACAGCACAACCACAAGGATCGAATGATTTCGAGTTTAGAGAATTCGCATTTTCTCAAATTCCGTTTTGTCTTCATATTTCCTTTCCGAATAATCGTAAAACAAAGTGAAAGCCGGAGAGAATGGTCCGCAGGTGTAGCACAACACAGCACAACCGCAAGGTTTCAACGATTTCGAGTTTTAAGAATGTTCAATCTTCCAAATTCCGTTCTGTCTATGTATTTCCCTCCCGAGAAATCGTGGATCAAAGTGAAAAGAAAAAAAGAAGTTGTTCTCCCGGTGGACCACAACACGGCATAACCACCAGTTCGGGTCAGGTTAGGTTGGGTTGGGTTAGGTTGGGTTAGATTAGGTGAGGTGAGGGTTAGGCTTGGTGAGGTTGGGTCTAAATCATTCTTTTACTATGCATTTCCTCTCCGAGAAAACGTGGAGAAAAGTAAAAGCCGAAGAGAATGGTCTGCAGGTGTAGCACAACACAGCACAACCGCAAGGTTTCAACGATCTCGACTTTTGAAAATTTTCAATCCTTCAAATTTCGTTCTTTCTCTGTATTTTCTTTCTGAGAAATAGTAGAACAAAGTGGAAAAAAGGGAAGAAATTGTTCTCCGGGCGGACTACAACACAGCACAACCACCAGTTTGAGTTAGATTAGGTCAGGTGGGGCTAGGTTAGGTTGGATCAGGTCAGGTGAGGTTAGGCCAGGTTAGGTTGGGTCTAAGTCATTCTCCTACTCAATATTTCCTCTCCGAGAAAACGTAGAGAAGAGCGTATGCCAAAGAAAATGCTCTCCTCGTAGAGCACAACATAGCACAACCGCAAGGTTTCAACGATTTCGTGTTTTGAGAAGGTTTAATTTTCCAAATTTCGTTCTTTGTCCGTATTTTTTTTTTCCGGAAAATCGCAGTACAAAGGTAAAAAGAGAAAAGTGAGCGCTCTCCAGGCGGACCACAACACAGCACAACCATTAGTTTCGAACAATCTCGAATTTAGAGAATTCGCATTTTCTCAAATTCCGTTTTGTCTCCGTATTCCGACTTCGAATAATCGTGAAACAAAGTGGAAGCCGGAGAGAATGGTCCGCAGGTGTAGCACAACACAGCACAACCGCAAGGTTTCAACGATTTCGAGTTTTAAGAATGTTCAATCTTCCAAATTCCGTTCTGTCTATGTATTTCCTCTTCGAATGATCGTGAAACTAAGGTAAAGACGAAGAGAATGGTCCCCAGGTGTAGCACAACACAGCACAACCACTAGGTTTGAACGATTTTGAGACTTGAGAATTTTCATTTTCGCAAATTCCGTTCTTTCTCTGTATTTTCTTCCTGAAAAATAGTAGAACAAAGTGGAGAGAAAGAAAAAAGTTGTTCTCCAGGCGGATCATAACACAGCACAATCATCAGTTTCGAACAATTTCGAAGTTTGAGAATTTTTATTCTTCCAAATTCCGTTCTTTCTCTGTATTTCCTTTCCGAGAATCCGTAGAACAGAAAAAAGGAACGAGAAAAGTTGCTTCCCAGGCGGACCACAACACGGCACAACCACCAGTTTGGGTAAGGTTAGGTTAGGTTGGGTTAGGTTGGGTTCGATTAGGTCGGGTGAGGGTTAGGCTAGGTGAGGTTATGTCTGAATCATTCTTTCACTCTGCATTTTCTTTTCGAGCAAACGTGGAAAAAAGCGAGAGCCAGAGAGAATGGTCTGCAGGTGTAGCACAATACAGCACAACCACGAGGTTCAAATGATTTCGAGTTTTGAGAATGTTCAATCCTCCAAATTCCGTTCTGTCTATGTATTTCCTTCCTGAGAAATCGTGAATCAAATTAAAAAAAAAGAAAGAAGTTGTTCTCCAGGTGTAGCACAACACAGCACAACCACAAGGTTCAAATGATTTCGAGTTTAGAAAATTCGCATTTTCTCAAATTCCGTTTTGTCTCCGTATTTCCTCTTCGATTAATCGTGAAACAAAGTGGGAGCCGGAGAGAATGGTCTGCAGGTGTAGCACAACACAGCACAACCACAAGGTTCAAATGATTTCGAATTTGGAGAATTCGCATTTTCTCAAATTCCGTTTTGTCTCCGTATTCCGACTTCGAATAATCGTGAAACAAAGCTGAAGTCGGGGAGAATGGTCTGCAGGTGTAGCACAACACAGCTTAACCGCAAGGTTTCAACGATTTCAAGTTTTGAGAATTTTCAGTTTTCCAAATTCCATTCTTTTTCCGTATTTCCTTCCTGAGAAATCGTAGATCAAAGTGAAAAAGAGAAAAGAAGTTGTTCTCCCGGTGGACCACAACACGGCATAACCACCAGTTCGGGTCAGGTTAGGTTGGGTTGGGTTAGGTTGGGTTAGATTAGGTGAGGTGAGGGTTAGGCTTGGTGAGGTTGGGTCTAAATCATTCTTTTACTATGCATTTCCTCTCCGAGAAAACGTGGAGAAAAGTAAAAGCCGAAGAGAATGGTCTGCAGGTGTAGCACAACACAGCACAACCGCAAGGTTTCAACGATCTCGACTTTTGAAAATTTTCAATCCTTCAAATTTCGTTCTTTCTCTGTATTTTCTTTCTGAGAAATAGTAGAACAAAGTGGAAAAAAGGGAAGAAATTGTTCTCCGGGCGGACTACAACACAGCACAACCACCAGTTTGAGTTAGATTAGGTCAGGTGGGGCTAGGTTAGGTTGGATCAGGTCAGGTGAGGTTAGGCCAGGTTAGGTTGGGTCTAAGTCATTCTCCTACTCAATATTTCCTCTCCGAGAAAACGTAGAGAAGAGCGTATGCCAAAGAAAATGCTCTCCTCGTAGAGCACAACATAGCACAACCGCAAGGTTTCAACGATTTCGTGTTTTGAGAAGGTTTAATTTTCCAAATTTCGTTCTTTGTCCGTATTTTTTTTTTCCGGAAAATCGCAGTACAAAGGTAAAAAGAGAAAAGTGAGCGCTCTCCAGGCGGACCACAACACAGCACAACCATTAGTTTCGAACAATCTCGAATTTAGAGAATTCGCATTTTCTCAAATTCCGTTTTGTCTCCGTATTCCGACTTCGAATAATCGTGAAACAAAGTGGAAGCCGGAGAGAATGGTCCGCAGGTGTAGCACAACACAGCACAACCGCAAGGTTTCAACGATTTCGAGTTTTAAGAATGTTCAATCTTCCAAATTCCGTTCTGTCTATGTATTTCCTCTTCGAATGATCGTGAAACTAAGGTAAAGACGAAGAGAATGGTCCCCAGGTGTAGCACAACACAGCACAACCACTAGGTTTGAACGATTTTGAGACTTGAGAATTTTCATTTTCGCAAATTCCGTTCTTTCTCTGTATTTTCTTCCTGAAAAATAGTAGAACAAAGTGGAGAGAAAGAAAAAAGTTGTTCTCCAGGCGGATCATAACACAGCACAATCATCAGTTTCGAACAATTTCGAAGTTTGAGAATTTTTATTCTTCCAAATTCCGTTCTTTCTCTGTATTTCCTTTCCGAGAATCCGTAGAACAGAAAAAAGGAACGAGAAAAGTTGCTTCCCAGGCGGACCACAACACGGCACAACCACCAGTTTGGGTAAGGTTAGGTTAGGTTGGGTTAGGTTGGGTTCGATTAGGTCGGGTGAGGGTTAGGCTAGGTGAGGTTATGTCTGAATCATTCTTTCACTCTGCATTTTCTTTTCGAGCAAACGTGGAAAAAAGCGAGAGCCAGAGAGAATGGTCTGCAGGTGTAGCACAATACAGCACAACCACGAGGTTCAAATGATTTCGAGTTTTGAGAATGTTCAATCCTCCAAATTCCGTTCTGTCTATGTATTTCCTTCCTGAGAAATCGTGAATCAAATTGAAAAAAAAGAAAGAAGTTGTTCTCCAGGTGCAGCACAACACAGCACAACCACAAGGTTCAAATGATTTCGAGTTTAGAAAATTCGCATTTTCTCAAATTCCGTTTTGTCTCCGTATTTCCTCTTCGATTAATCGTGAAACAAAGTGGAAGCCGGAGAGAATGGTCTGCAGGTGTAGCACAACACAGCACAACCACAAGGTTCAAATGATTTCGAATTTGGAGAATTCGCATTTTCTCAAATTCCGTTTTGTCTCCGTATTCCGACTTCGAATAATCGTGAAACAAAGTGGAAGTCGGGGAGAATGGTCTGCAGGTGTAGCACAACACAGCTTAACCGCAAGGTTTCAACGATTTCAAGTTTTGAGAATTTTCAGTTTTCCAAATTCCATTCTTTCTCCGTATTTCCTTCCTGAGAAATCGTAGATCAAAGTGAAAAAGAGAAAAGAAGTTGTTCTCCCGGTGGACCACAACACGGCATAACCACCAGTTCGGGTCAGGTTAGGTTGGGTTGGGTTAGGTTTGGTTAGATTAGGTAAGGTGAGGGTTAGGCTTGGTGAGGTTGGGTCTTAATCATTCTTTTACTATGCATCTCCTCTCCGAGAAAACGTGGAGAAAAGTAAAAGCCGAAGAGAATGGTCTGCAGGTGTAGCACAACACAGCACAACCGCAAGGTTTCAACGATATCGACTTTTGAAAATTTTCAATCGTTCAAATTTCGTTCTTTCTCTGTATTTTCTTTCTGAGAAATAGTAGAACAAAGTGGAAAAAGGGGAAGAAATTGTTCTCCGGGCGGAGTACAACACAGCACAACCACCAGTTTGAGTTAGATTAGGTCAGGTGGGGCTAGGTTAGGTTGAATCAGGTAAGGTGAGGTTAGGCCAGGTTAGGTTGGGTCTAAGTCATTCTCCTACTCAATATTTCCTCTCCGAGAAAACGTAGAGAAAAGCGTATGCCAAAGAAAATGCTCTCCTCGTAGAGCACAACATAGCACAACCGCAAGGTTTCAACGATTTCGTGTTTTGAGAAGGTTTAATTTTCCAAATTTCGTTCTTTGTCCGTATTTTTTTTTTCCGGAAAATCGCAGTACAAAGGTAAAAAGAGAAAAGTGAGCGCTCTCCAGGCGGACCACAACACAGCACAACCATTAGTTTCGAACAATCTCAAATTTAGAGAATTCGCATTTTCTCAAATTCCGTTTTGTCTCCGTATTCCGACTTCGAATAATCGTGAAACAAAGTGGAAGCCGGAGAGAATGGTCCGCAGGTGTAGCACAACACAGCACAACCGCAAGGTTTCAACGATTTCGAGTTTTAAGAATGTTCAATCTTCCAAATTCCGTTCTGTCTATGTATTTCCTCTTCGAATGATCGTGAAACTAAGTTAAAGACGAAGAGAATGGTCCCCAGGTGTAGCACAACACAGCACAACCACTAGGTTTGAACGATTTTGAGACTTGAGAATTTTCATTTTCGCAAATTCCGTTCTTTCTCTGTATTTCCTTCCTGAAAAATAGTAGAACAAAGTGGAGAGAAAGAAAAAAGTTGTTCTCCAGGCGGATCATAACACAGCACAATCATCAGTTGCGAACAATTTCGAAGTTTGAGAATTTTTATTTTTCCAAATTCCGTTCTTTCTCTGTATTTCCTCTCCGAGAAACCGTAGAACAGAGAAAAGGAACGAGAAAAGTTGCTTCCCAGGCGGACCACAACACGGCACAACCACCAGTTTGGGTAAGGTTAGGTTAGGTTGGGTTAGGTTGGGTTCGATTAGGTCGGGTGAGGGTTAGAATAGGTAAGGTTGGGTCTGGATCATTCTTTTACTCTGCATTTCCTTTTCGAGAAAACATGAAAAAAAGCAAGAGCCAAAGAGAATTGTCTGCAGGTGTAGTACAACACAGCACAACCGTCAGGTTTGAATGATTTCGAATATTGAGAATTTTCAAACTTTCAAATTCCGTTTTTTTTCTGTATTTCCTTTCTGAAAAATCGTAAAACAAAGTGTAAGCCTAAGAGAATGGTCCCTAGGTGTAGCACAACACAGCACAACCACTAGGTTTAAACGATTTCTAGTTTCTAGTATGTTCCATCTTCCATATTCCGTTCTGTCTATGTATTTTCTTTCTGAGAAATCGTACAACAAAGTGGAAAAGGTAAAAGTAGGTGTTCTTCAGGTGAATCACAACACGGCACTACCGTAAGGTTCGAACAACTCAGAGTTTCGAGAATATTCATTTCCACAAATTCTGTTCTTTTCCTGTATTTCCTTTTCGAATCATCGTCGAACAAAGTGGAAGCCGAAGAGAATGGTCCCCAGGTGTAGCACAACACAGCACAACCACTAGGTTTAAACGATTTCTAGTTTCTAGTATGTTCAATTTCCCATATTCCGTTCTGTCTATGTAATTCCTTCCTGAGAAATCGTGGATCAAAGTAAAAAAGAGAAAAGAAGTTGTTCTCCAGGTGTAGCACAACACAGCACAACCACAAGTTCCAAATGATTTCGAGTTTTGAGAATTTTCATTTTCTCAAATTCCGTTCTGTCTCCGTATTTCCTCTTCGAATAATCGTTAAACAAAGTGGAAGCCGGAGAGAATGGTCTGCAGGTGTAGCACAACACAGCACATCCGCAAGGTTTCAACGATTTCGAGTTTTGAGAATGTTTAATTTTTCAAATTTCGTTTTTTCTCTGTATTTTCTTTCCGGAAAATCGCAGTACAAAGTGAAAGAGAGGGAAGTCAGCGCTCTTCAGGCGGACTACAACACAGCACAACCATGAGTTCCGAACAATCTCGAATTTTGAGAATTTCCATTCTTCCAAATTCCGTTCTTTTTTTGTATTTCTTCCCTTAAAAATCGTGGAACAAAGAGCAAGCCGAAGAGAATGATCTGCGGGTGTAGAACAACACAGCACAACCACTAGGTTTGAACGATCTCGAGTTTTGAGCATTTCATTTTCTCAAATTCCGTTCTGTCTCCGTATTTCCTCTTCGAATAATCGTTAAACAAAGTGGAAGCCGGAGAGAATGGTCCCCAGGTGTAGCACAACCACTAGGTTTGAACGATTTCGAGTTTTGAAAATTCGCATTTTCTCAAATTCCGTTTTGTCTCCGTATTTCCTCTTCGAATAATCGTGAAACAAAGTGGAAGCCGGAGAGAATGGTCTGCAGGTGTAGCACAACACAGCACAACCACAAGGTTCAAATGATTTCGAATTTAGAGAATTCCCATTTTCTCAAATTCCGTTTTGTCTCCGTATTCCGATTTCGAATAATCGTGGAACAAAGTGGAAGCCGGGGAGAATGGTCTGCGGGTGTAGCACAACACAGCACAACCGCAAGGTTTCAACGATTTCAAGTTTTGAGGATGTTCAGTTCCTCAAATCCCATTCTTTCTCCGTATTTCCTTCCTGAGGAATCGTGGATCAGAGTGAAAGAGAGAAAAGAAGTTGTTCTCCAGGCGGACTACAACACGGCATAACCACCAGTTCAGGTTAGGTTAGGTTAGGTTGGGTTAGGTTGGGTTAGATTAGGTCAGGTGAGGGTTAGCGTAGCCAAGGTTGGGTCTTAATCATTCTTTCACTCTGCATTTCCTTTCCGAGAAAACGTGGAGGAAAGCGAAAGCCAAAGAGAATGGTCTGCAGGTGTAGCACAACACAGCACAACCACTAGGTTTGAACGATTTCGAGTTTTGAGGATTCTCATTTTCTCAAATTCCGTTCTGTCTCCGTATTTCCTCTTCGAATGATCGTTAAACTAAGTGAAAGCCGAAGAGAATGGTCCCCAGGTGTAGCACAACCGCAAGGTTTCAACGATTTCGAGTTTTCAGAATGTTTAATTTTCCAAATTTCGTTTTTTCTCTGTATTTTCTTCTCGGAATATCGCAGTCCAAAGTGAAACAGAAAAAAGAAAGCGCTCTCCAGGCGGACCACAACACAGCACAACCATGAGTTCCGAACAATCTCGAATTTTGAGAATTTCCATTCTTCCAAATTCCGTTCTTTTTTTGTATTTCTTCCCTTAAAAATCGTGGAACAAAGAGCAAGCCGAAGAAAATGATCTGCGGGTGTAGAACAACACAGCACAACCACTAGGTTTGAACGATCTCGAGTTTTGAGCATTTCATTTTCTCAAATTCCGTTCTGTCTCCGTATTTCCTCTTCGAATAATCGTTAAACAAAGTGGAAGCCGGAGAGAATGGTCTGCAGGTGTAGCACAACACAGCACAACCGCAAGGTTTCAATGATTTCGAGTTTTGAGAATGATTAATTTTTCAAATTTCGTTTTTTCTCTGTATTTTCTTCCCGGAAAATCGCAGTACAAAGTGAAAGAGAGGGAAGTCAGCGCTCTTCAGGCGGACTACAACACAGCACAACCATTAGTTTCGAACAATCTCGAATTTTGAGAATTTTCATTCTTCCAAATGCCGTTCTTTTTCTGTATTCCTTTTCTGAAAAATCGCGGAACGAAAAGAAAGCCGAAGAGAATGGTCTGCAGGTGTAGCACAACACAGCACAACCACTGGGATTGCACGATTTCAAGTTTTGAGAATTCTCATTTTTTCAAATTCCGTTCTGCCTCCGTATTTTCTTATCGAATAATCGTGAAACAAAGTGGAAGCCGGGGAGAATGGTCTGCAGGTGCAGCACAACACAGCACAACCGCAAGGTTTCAACGATTTCGAGTTTGGAGAATGTTCAATCTTCCAAATTCCGTTCTGTCTATGTATTTCCTTCCTGAGAAATCGTGGATCATGGTAAAAAAGAGAAAAAAAGTTGTTCTCCAGGTGTAGCACAACACAGCACAACTACAAGGTTCAAATGATTTCGAGTTTAGAAAATTCGCATTTTCTCGAATTCCGTTTTGTCTCCGTATTTCCTCTTCGAATAATCGTGAAACAAAGTGGAAGCCGGAGGAAATGGTCTGCAGGTGTAGCACAACACAGCACAACCACAAGGTTCAAATGATTTCGAATTTAGAGAATTCGCATTTTCTCAAATTCCGTTTTGTCTCCGTATTCCGATTTCGAATAATCGTGAAACAAAGTGGAAGTCGGGGAGAATGGTCTGCAGGTGTAGCACAACACAGCTCAACCGCAAGGTTTCAACGATTTCAAGTTTTGAGAATGTTCAGTTTTCCAAATTCCATTCTTTCTCCGTATTTCCTTCCTGAGAAATCGTAGATCAAAGTGAAAAAGAGAAAAGAAGTTGTTCTCCCGGTGGACCACAACACGGCATAACCACCAGTTCGGGTCAGGTTAGGTTGGGTTAGGTTAGGTTGGGTTAGATTAGGTGAGGTGAGGGCTAGGCTTGGTGGGGTTGGGTCTAAATCATTCTTTTACTATGCATTTCCTTTCCGAGAAAACGTGGAGAAAAGTAAAAGCCGAAGAGAATGGTCTGCAGGTGTAGCACAACACAGCACAACCGCAAGGTTTCAACGATTTCGAGTTTTCAGAATGTTTAATTTTCCAAATTTCGTTTTTTCTCTGTATTTTCTTCTCGGAATATCGCAGTCCAAAGTGAAACAGAGAAAAGAAAGCGCTCTCCAGGCGGACCACAACACAGCACAACCATGAGTTCCGAACAATTTCGAATTTTGAGAATTTCCATTCTTCCAAATTCCGTTCTTTTTTTGTATTTCTTCCCTTAAAAATCGTGGAACAAAGAGAAAGCCGAAGGAAATGGTCTGCGGGTGTAGAACAACACAGCACAACCACTAGGTTTGAACGATCTCAAGTTTTGAGCATTTCATTTTCTCAAATTCCGTTCTGTCTCCGTATTTCCTCTTCGAATAATCGTTAAACAAAGTGGAAGCCGGAGAGAATGGTCTGCAGGTGTAGCACAACACAGCACAACCGCAAGGTTTCAACGATTTCGAGTTTTGAGAATGTTTAATTTTTCAAATTTCGTTTTTCCTCTGTATTTTCTTTCCGGAAAATCGCAGTACAAAGTGAAAGAGAGGGAAGTCAGCGCTCTTCAGGCGGACTACAACACAGCACAACCATTAGTTTCGAACAATCTCGAATTTTGAGAATTTTCATTCTTCCAAATGCCGTTCTTTTTCTGTATTCCTTTTCTGAAAAATCGCGGAACGAAAAGGAAGCCGAAGAGAATGGTCTGCAGGTGTAGCACAACACAGCACAACCACCGGGATTGCACGATTTCAAGTTTTGAGAATTCTCATTTTTTCAAATTCCGTTCTGCCTCCGTATTTTCTCATCGAATAATCGTGAAACAAAGTGAAAGCCGGGGAGAATGGTCTGCAGGTGTAGCACAACACAGCACAACCGCAAGGTTTCAACGATTTCGAGTTTGGAGAATGTTCAATCTTCCAAATTCCGTTCTGTCTATGTATTTCCTTCCTGAGAAATCGTGGATCAAGGTAAAAAAGAGAAAAAAAGTTGTTCTCCAGGTGTAGCACAACACAGCACAACTACAAGGTTCAAATGATTTCGAGTTTAGGAAATTCGCATTTTCTCAAATTCCGTTTTGTCTCCGTATTTCCAGTTCGAATAATCGTGAAACAAAGTGGAAGCCGGAGAGAATGGTCCGCAGGTGTAGCACAACACAGCACAACCGCAAGGTTTCAACGATTTCGAGTTTTAAGAATGTTCAATCTTCCAAATTCCGTTCTGTCTATGTATTTCCTCTTCGAATGATCGTGAAACTAAGTGGAAGACGAAGAGAATGGTCCCCAGGTGTAGCACAACACAGCACAACCACTAGGTTTGAACGATTTTGAGTCTTGAGAATTTTCATTTTCGCAACTTCCGTTCTTTCTCTGTATTTCCTTGCTGAAAAATAGTAGAACAAAGTAGAGAGAAAGGAAGAAGTTGTTCTCCAGGCGGATCATAACACAGCACAATCATCAGTTTCGAACAATTTCGAAGTTTGAGAATTTTTATTCTTCCAAATTCCGTTCTTTCTCTGTATTTCCTCTCCGAGAATTCGTAGAACACAGAAAAGGAATGAGAAAAGTTGCTTCCCAGGCGGACCACAACACGGCACAACCACCAGTTTGGGTTAGGTTAGGTGAGGTTGGGTTAGGTTGGGTTGGATTAGGTCGGGTGAGGGTTAGGCTAGGTAAGGTTGGGTCTGAATCATTTCTTTACTCTGCATTTCCTTTTCGAGAAAACATGGAAAAAAGCAAGAGCCAAAGGGAATTGTCTGCAGGTGTAGCACAACACAGCACAACCGTCAGGTTTGAATGATTTCGAATATTGAGAATTTTCAAACTTTCAAATTCCGTTTTTTTTCTGTATTTCCTTTCTGAAAAATCGTAAAACAAAGTGTAAGCCTAAGAGAATGGTCCCTAGGTGTAGCACAACACAGCACAACCACTAGGTTTAAACGATTTCTAGTTTCTAGTATGTTCCATCTTCCATATTCCGTTCTGTCTATGTATTTTCTTTCTGAGAAATCGTACAACAAAGTGGAAAAGGTAAAAGTAGGTGTTCTTCAGGTGAATCACAACACGGCACTACCGTAAGGTTCGAACAATCCAGAGTTTCGAAAATATTCATTTCCACAAATTCTGTTCTTTCCCTGTATTTCCTTTTCGAATCATCGTCAAACAAAGTGGAAGCCGAAGAAAATGGTCCCCAGGTGTAGCACAACACAGCACAACCACTAGGTTTAAACGATTTCCAGTTTCTAGTATGTTTAATTTTCCATATTCCGTTCTGTCCATGTATTTTCTTTCTGAGAAATCGTACAACAAAGTGGAAAAGGTAAAAGTAGGTGTTCTTCAGGTGAATCACAACACGGCACTACCGTAAGGTTCAAATGATTTCGAGTTTAGAGAATTCGCATTTTCTCAAATTCCGTTTTGTCTCCGTATTCCCTCTTCGAATAATCGTGGAACAAAGTGGAAGCCGGGAAGAATGGTCCGCAGGTGTAGCACAACACAGCACAACCGCAAGGTTTCAACGAGTTCGAGTTTTCAGAATGTTTAATTTTCCAAATTTCGTTTTTTCTCTGTATTTTTTTCTCGGAATATCGCAGTCCAAAGTGAAACAGAGAAAAGAAAGCGCTCTCCGGGCGGACCACAACACAGCACAACCATGAGTTCCGAACAATCTCGAATTTTGAGAATTTACATTCTTCCAAATTCCGTTCTTTTTTTGTATTTCTCCCCTTAAAAATCGTGGAACAAAGGGAAAGCCGAAGGAAATGGTCTGCGGGTGTAGAACAACACAGCACAACCACTAGGTTTGAACGATCTCGAGTTTTGAGAATTTTCATTTTCTCAAATTCCGTTCTGTCTCCGTATTTCCTCTTCGAATAATCGTTAAACAAAGTGGAAGCCGGAGAGAATGGTCTGCAGGTGTAGCACAACACAGCACAACCGCAAGGTTTCAACGATTTCGAGTTTTTAGAATGTTTAATTTTTCAAATTCCGTTCTTTCTCTGTATTTCCTTTCTGAAAAATAGTAGAACAAAGTGGAGAGAAAGGAAGAAGTCGTTTTCCAGGCGGATCATAACACAGCACAATCATCAGTTCCGAACAATCTCGAATTTTGAGAATTTACATTCTTCCAAATTCCGTTCTTTTTTTGTATTTCTTCCCTTAAAAATCGTGGAACAAAGAGAAAGCCGAAGGAAATGGTCTGCGGGTGTAGAGCAACACAGCACAACTACCAGGTTTGAACGATCTCGAGTTTTGAGAATTTTCATTTTCTCAAATTCCGTTCTGTCTCCGTATTTTCTCATCGAATAATCGTGGAACAAAGTGAGAGCCGGGGTAAATGGTCTGCAGGTGTAGCACAACACAGCACAACCGCAAGGTTTCAACGATTTCGAGTTTTGAAAATGTTTAATTTTTCAATTTTCGTTTTTTCTCTGTATTTTCTTTCCGGAAAATCGCAGTACAAAGTGGAAGAGAGGGAAGTCAGCGCTCTTCAGGCGGACTACAACACAGCACAACCATTAGTTTCGAACAATCTCGAATTTTGAGAATTTTCATTCTTCCAAATGCCGTTTTTTTTCTGTATTCCTTTCCCGAAAAATCGCTTAACAAAAAGGAAGACGAAGAAAATGGTCTGCAGGTGTAGCACAACACAGCACAACCACTGGGATTGCACGATTTCAAGTTTTGAGAATTCTCATTTTTTCAAATTCCGTTCTGCCTCCGTATTTTCTCTTCGAATAATCGTGAAACAAAGTGAAAGCCGGAAAGAATGGTCTGCAGGTGTAGCACAACACAGCACAACCGCAAGGTTTCAACGATTTCGAGTTTGGAGAATGTTCAATCTTCCAAATTCCGTTCTGTCTATGTATTTCCTTCCTGAGAAATCGTGAATCGAGGTAAAAAAGAGAAAAAATGCTTCCCAGGCGGACCACAACACGGCACAACCACCAGTTTGGGTTAGGTTAGGTCAGGTTGGGTACGGTTGGGTGAGATTAGGTCGGTAGAGGGTTAGGCTAGGTAAAGTTGGGTCTGACTCATTCTTTTACTCTGCATTTCCTTCTCGAGAAGACGTGAAAAAAAGCGACAGCCAAAGAGAATGGTTGCAGGTGTAGCACAACACAGCACAACCGCAAGGTTTCAACGATTTCGAGTTTCAAAAATGTTCAATTTTCCAAATTCCGTTCTGTCTATGTATTTCCTTCCTGAAAAATCGTGGATCAAAGTAAAAAAGAGAAAAGATGTTGTTCTCCGGGTGTAGCACAACACAGCACAACCACAAGTTTCAAATGATTTCGAGTTTAGAGAATTCGCATTTTCTCAAATTCCGTTTTCTCTCCGTATTTCGACTTCGAATAATCGTGAAACAAAGTGGAAGCCGGAGAGAATGGTCCGCAGGTGTAGCACAACACAGCTTAACCGCAAGGTTTCAAAGATTTCGAGTTTTCAGAATGTTTAATTTTCCAAATTTCGTTTTTTCTCTGAATTTCTTTCCGGAAAATCGCAGTACAAAGTAAAGAAGAGAAAAGTAAGCGCTCTCCAGGCGGACCACAACACAGCACAACCATTAGTTTCAAACAATCTCGAATTTTGAGGATTTTTATTTTTCCAAATTCCGTTCTTTATCTGTATTTCTTTTCTGAAAAATCGTGGAACGAAGAGAAAGCTGAAGAGAATGGTCTGCAGGTGTGACACAACGCAGCAGAACCACTAGGTTCGAATGATTTTGAGTTTTAAGAACTCTCATTTTCTCAAATTCCGTTTTGTCTCCGTATTTCCTCTTCGAATGATCGTGAAACTAAGTGGAAGCCGAGAAGAATTGTCCCCAGGTGTAGCACAACACAGCACAACCACTAGGTTTGAACGATTTTGAGTTTTGAGAATTTTCATTTTCGCAAATTCCGTTCTTTCTCTGTATTTCCTTTCTGAAAAATAGTGGAACAAAGTGAAGAGAAAGGAAGAAGTTGTTTTCCAGGCGGATCATAACACAGCACAATCATCAGTTTCGAACAATTTCGAAGTTTGAGAATTTTTATTTCTCCAAATTCCGTTCTGTCTCTGTTTTTTCTTTCTGAGAAATCGTACAACAAAGTGGAAAAGGTAAAAGTAGGTGTTCTTCAGGTGAATTACAACACGGCACTACCGTCAGGTTCGAACAATCCAGAGTTTCGAGAATATTCATTTCCACAAATTCTGTTCTTTCCCTGTATTTCCTTTTCGAATCATCGTCAAACAAAGTGGAAGCCGGAGAGAATGGTCCGCAGGTGTAGCACAACACAGCACAACCGCAAGGTTCCAACGATTTCGAGTTTCAAGAATGTTCAATTTTCCAAATTCCGTTCTGTCTATGTATTTCCTTCCTGAAAAATCGTGGATCAAAGTAAAAAAGAGGAAAGAAGTTGTTCTCCGGGTGTAGCACAACACAGCACAACCACAAGTTTCAAGTGATTTCGAGTTTAGAGAATTCGCATTTTCTCAAATTCCGTTTTGTCTCCGTATTCCGACTTCGAATAATCGTGGAACAAAGTGGAAGCCGGAAAGAATGGTCCGCAGGTGTAGCACAACACAGCACAACCGCAAGGTTTCAACGATTTCGAGTTTTCAGAATGTTTAATTTTCCAAATTTCGTTTTTTCTCTGTATTTTCTTCTCGGAATATCGCAGTCCGAAGTGAAACAGAGAAAAGAAAGTGCTCTCCAGGCGGACCACAACACAGCACAACCATGAGTTCCGAACAATCTCGAATTTTGAGAATTTCCATTCTTCCAAATTCCGTTCTTTTTTTGTATTTCTTCCTTTAAAAATCGTGGAACAAGAAGAAAGCCGAAGGAAATGGTCTGCGGGTGTAGAACAACACAGCACAACCATTAGTTTCGAACAATCTCGAATTTTGAGAATTTTCATTCTTCCAAATGCCGTTCTTTTTCTGTATTCCTTTTCTGAAAAATCGCGGAACAAAAAGGAAGCCGAAGAGAATGGTCTGCAGGTGTAGCACAACACAGCACAACCACTGGGATTGCACGATTTCAAGTTTTGAGAATTCTCATTTTTTCAAATTCCGTTCTGCCTCCGTATTTTCTCATCGAATAATCGTGAAACAAAGTGAAAGCCGGGGAGAATGGTCTGCAGGTGTAGCACAACACAGCACAACCGCAAGGTTTCAACGATTTCGAGTTTGGAGAATGTTCAATCTTCCAAATTCCGTTCTGTCTATGTATTTCCTTCCTGAGAAATCGTGGATCAAGGTAAAAAAGAGAAAAAAAGTTGTTCTCCAGGTGTAGCACAACACAGCACAACTACAAGGTTCAAATGATTTCGAGTTTAGAAAATTCGCATTTTCTCAAATTCCGTTTTGTCTCCGTATTTCCAGTTCGAATAATCGTGAAACAAAGTGGAAGCCGGAGAGAATGGTCCGCAGGTGTAGCACAACACAGCACAACCGTAAGGTTTCAACGATTTCGAGTTTTAAGAATGTTCAATCTTCCAAATTCCGTTCTGTCTATGTATTTCCTCTTCGAATGATCGTGAAACTAAGTGAAAGACGAAGAGAATGGTCCCCAGGTGTAGCACAACACAGCACAACCACTAGGTTTGAACGATTTTGAGTCTTGAGAATTTTCATTTTCGCAACTTCCGTTCTTTCTCTGTATTTCCTTTCTGAAAAATAGTAGAACAAAGTGGAGAGAAAGGAAGAAGTTGTTCTTCAGGCGGATCATAACACAGCACAATCATCAGTTTCGAACAATTTCGAAGTTTGAGAATTTTTATTTTCCCAAATTCCGTTCTTTCTCTGTATTTCCTCTCCGAAAATTCGTAGAACACGGAAAAGGAATGAGAAAAGTTGCTTTCCAGGCGGACCACAACACGGCACAACCACCAGTTTAGGTTGGGTAAGGTTAGATTGGGTTAGGTTGGGTTAGATGAGGTCAGGTGAGGGTTAGGCTAGATAAGGTTGGGTCCAAATCATTCTCTTACTCCGCATTTCCTTTTCGAGAAAACGTGAAGAAAAGTGGAAGCCGAAAAGAATAGTCTGCAGGTGTAGCACAACACAGCACAACTACTAGGTTTGAACGATCTCGAGTTTTGAGAATTTTCATTTTCTCAAATTCCGTTCTGTCTCCGTATTTCCTCTTCGAATAATCGTTAAACAAAGTGGAAGCCGGAGAGAATGGTCCGCAGGTGTAGCACAACACAGCACAACCGCAAGGTTTCAACGATTTCGAGTTTTCAGAATGTTTAATTTTCCAAATTTCGTTTTTTCTCTGTATTTTCTTCTCGGAATATCGCAGTCCAAAGTGAAACAGAGAAAAGAAAGCGCTCTCCAGGCGGACCACAACACAGCACAACCATGAGTTCCGAACAATCTCGAATTTTGAGAATTTCCATTCTTCCAAATGCCGTTCTTTTTCTGTATTCCTTTTCTGAAAAATCGCTCAACAAAAAGAAAGCCGAAGAGAATGGTCTGCAGGTGTAGCACAACACAGCACAACCACTGGGATTGCACGATTTCAAGTTTTGAGAATTCTCATTTTCTCAAATTCCGTTCTGCCTCCGTATTTTCTCTCCGAATAATCGTGAAACAAAGTGAAAGCCGGGGAGAATGGTCTGCAGGTGTAGCACAACACAGCACAACCGCAAGGTTTCAACGATTTCGAGTTTCAAGAATGTTCAATTTTCCAAATTCCGTTCTGTCTATGTATTTCCTTCCTGAGAAATCGTGGATCAAAGTAAAAAAGAGGAAAGAAGTTGTTCTCCGGGTGTAGCACAACACAGCACAACTACAAGTTTCAAATGATTTCGAGTTTAGAGAATTCGCATTTTCTCAAATTCTGTTTTCTCTCCGTATTCCGACTTCAAATAATCGTGAAACAAAGTGAAAGCCGGAGAGAATGGTCCGCAGGTGTAGCACAACACAGCACAACCGCAAGGTTTCAACGATTTCGAGTTTTGAGAATGTTTAATTTTCCAAATTTCGGTTTTTCTCTGTATTTTCTTTCCAGGATATCGCAGTCCAAAGTGAAAGAGAGAAAATTAAGCGCTCTCCAGGCGGACCACAACACAGCACAACCATGAGTTCCGAACAATCTCGAATTTTGAGAATTTTCATTCTTCCGAATTCCGTTCTTTTTCTGTATTTCTTTCCTTAAAAATCGTGGAACAAAGAGAAAGCCGGAGAGAATGGTCTGCAGGTGTAGAACAACACAGCACAACCACTAGGTTTGAACGATTTCGAGTTTTGAGAATGTTCAATCTTCCAAATTCCGTTCTGTCTATGTATTTCCTTCCTGAGAAATCGTGGATCAAAGTAAAAAAAAGGAAAAAAGTTGTTCTTCAGGTGTAGCACGACACAGCACAACCACAAGGTTCAAATGATTTCGAGTTTAAAAAATTCGCATTTTCTCAAATTCCGTTTTGTCTCCGTATTCCGACTTCGAATAATCGTGGAACAAAGTAAAAGCCGGAAAGAATGGTCCGCAGGTGTAGCACAACACAGCACAACCGCAAGGTTCCAACGATTTCGAGTTCTGAGAATGTTCAATTTTCCAAATTTTGTTTTTTCTCTGTATTTTCTTTCCCGAAAATCGTAGTACAAAGTAAAAAAAAGGAAAGTAAGCGCTCTTCAGGCGGACCACAACACAGCACAACCATTAACCAGCACAATCTTCCAAATTCCGTTCTGTCTTTGTATTTCCTTCCTGAGAAATCGTGGATCAAAGTCAAAGAGAGGAAAGAAGTTGTTCTTCAGGTGTAGCACAACACAGCACAACCACAAGGTTCGAATGATTTCGAGTTTAGAGAATTCGCATTTTCTCAAATTCCGTTTTGTCTCCATATTTCCTCTTCGAATAATCGTGAAACAAAGTGGAAGCCGGAGAGAATGGTCTGCAGGTGTAGCACAACACAGCACAACCGCGAGGTTTCAACGATTTCGAGTTTTGAGAATGTTTAATTTTCCAAATTTCGTTTTTTCTCTGAATTTCTTTCCGGAAAATCGCAGTACAAAGTAAAAAAGAGAAAAGTAAGCGCTCTCCAGGCGGACCACAACACAGCACAACCATTAGTTTCAAACAATCTCGAATTTTGAGAATTTTCATTTTTCCAAATTCCGTTCTTTATCTGTATTTCTTTTCTGAAAAATTGTGGAACGAAAAGAAAGCTGAAGAGAATGGTCTGCAGGTGTGACACAACGCAGCACAACCACTAGGTTCGAATGATTTTGAGTTTTAAGAACTCTCATTTTCTCAAATTCCGTTTTGTCTCCGTATTTCCTCTTCAAATGATCGTGAAACTAAGTGGAAGCCGAAAAGAATGGTCCCCAGGTGTAGCACAACACAGCACAACCACTAGGTTTGAACGATTTTGAGTTTTGAGAATTCTCATTTTCTCGAATTCCGTTCTGTCTCCGTATTTCCTCTTCGAATAATCGTGGAACAAAGTGGAAGCCGGGAAGAATGGTCCGCAGGTGTAGCACAACACAGCACAACCGCAAGGTTTCAACGATTTCGAGTTTTCAGAATGTTTAATTTTCCAAATTTCGTTTTTTCTCTGTATTTTCTTCTCGGAATATCGCAGTCCAAAGTGAAACAGAGAAAAGAAAGCGCTCTCCAGGCGGACCACAACACAGCAAAACCATGAGTTCCGAACAATTTCGAATTTTGAGAATTTCCATTCTTCCAAATTCCGTTCTTTTTTTGTATCTCTTCCCTTAAAAATCGTGGAACAAAGAGAAAGCCGGAGAGAATGGTCTGCAGGTGTAGAACAACACAGCACAACCACTAGGTTTGAACGATCTCGAGGTTTGAGAATTTTCATTTTCTCAAATTCCGTTCTGTCTCCGTATTCCCTCTTCGAATAATCGTTAAACAAAGTGGAAGCCGGAGAGAATGGTCTGCAGGTGTAGCACAACACAGCACGACCGCAAGGTTTCAACGATTTCGAGTTTTGAGAATGTTTAATTTTTCAAATTTCGTTTTTTCTCTGTATTTTCTTTCCGGAAAATCGCAGTACAAAGTGAAAAAGAGGGAAGTCAGCGCTCTTCAGGCGGACTACAACACAGCACAACCATTAGTTCCGAACAATCTCGAATTTTGAGAATTTTCATTCTTCCAAATGCCGTTCTTTTTCTGTATTCCTTTTCTGAAAAATCGCGGAACGAAAAGGAAGCCGGAGAGAATGGTCTGCAGGTGTAGCACAACACAGCACAACCACTGGGATTGCACGATTTCAAGTTTTGAGAATTCTCATTTTTTCAAATTCCGTTCTGCCTCCGTATTTTCTCATCGAATAATCGTGAAACAAAGTGAAAGCCGGGGAGAATGGTCTGCAGGTGTAGCACAACACAGCACAACCGCAAGGTTTCAACGATTTCGAGTTTGGAGAATGTTCAATCTTCCAAATTCCGTTCTGTCTATGTATTTCCTTCCTGAGAAATCGTGGATCAAGGTAAAAAAGAGAAAAAAAGTTGTTCTCCAGGTGTAGCACAACACAGCACAACTACAAGGTTCAAATGATTTCGAGTTTAGAAAATTCTCATTTTCTCAAATTCCGTTCTGTCTCCGTATTTCCAGTTCGAATAATCGTGAAACCAAGTGAAAGCCGAAGAGAATGGTTCCCAGGTGTAGCACAACACAGCACAACCACTAGGTTTGAATGATTTTGAGTTTTGAGAATTTTCATTTTCGCAAATTCCGTTCTTTTTCTGTGTTTTCTTTCCGAAAAATAGTAGAACAAAGTAGAGAGAAAGGAAAAAGTTGTTCTCCAGGCGGATCATGACACAGCACAATCATCAGTTTCGAACAATTTCGAAGTTTGAGAATTTTTATTTCTCCAAATTCCGTTCTTTCTTTGTATTTCCTCTCCGAGAATTCGTAGAACACAGAAAAGGAATGAGAAAAGTTGCTTCCCAGGCGGACCACAACACGGCACAACCACCAGTTTGGGTTAGGTTAGGTTAGGTTGGGTTAGGTTGGGTTGGATTAGGTCGGGTGAGGGTTAGGCTAGGTAAGGTTGGGTCTGAATCATTCTTTTACTCTGCATTTCCTTTTCGAGAAAACATGGAAAGAAGCAAGAGCCAGAAAGAATTGTCTGCAGGTGTAGCACAACACAGCACAACCACAAGTTTCAAATGATTTCGAGTTTAGAGAATTCGCATTTTCTCAAATTCCGTTTTCTCTCCGTATTTCGACTTCGAATAATCGTGAAACAAAGTGGAAGCCGGAGAGAATGGTCCGCAGGTGTAGCACAACACAGCACAACCGCAAGGTTTCAAAGATTTCGAGTTTTCAGAATGTTTAATTTTCCAAATTTCGTTTTTTCTCTGAATTTCTTTCCGGAAAATCGCAGTACAAAGTAAAAAAGAGAAAAGTAAGCGCTCTCCAGGCGGACCACAACACAGCACAACCATTAGTTTCAAACAATCTCGAATTTTGAGGATTTTCATTTTTCCAAATTCCGTTCTTTATCTGTATTTCTTTTCTGAAAAATCGTGGAACGAAAAGAAAGCTGAAGAGAATGGTCTGCAGGTGTGACACAACGCAGCAGAACCACTAGGTTCGAATGATTTTGAGTTTTAAGAACTCTCATTTTCTCAAATTCCGTTTTGTCTCCGTATTTCCTCTTCGAATGATCGTGAAACTAAGTGGAAGCCGAAAAGAATTGTCCCCAGGTGTAGCACAACACAGCACAACCACTAGGTTTGAACGATTTTGAGTTTTGAGAATTTTCATTTTCGCAAATTCCGTTCTTTCTCTGTATTTCCTTTCTGAAAAATAGTGGAACAAAGTGGAGAGAAAGGAAGAAGTTGTTTTCCAGGCGGATCATAACACAGCACAATCATCAGTTTCGAACAATTTCGAAGTTTGAGAATTTTTATTTCTCCAAATTCCGTTCTGTCTCTGTTTTTTCTTTCTGAGAAATCGTACAACAAAGTGGAAAAGGTAAAAGTAGGTGTTCTTCAGGTGAATTACAACACGGCACTACCGTCCGGTTCGAACAATCCAGAGTTTCGAGAATATTCATTTCCACAAATTCTGTTCTTTCCCTGTATTTCCTTTTCGAATCATCGTCAAACAAAGTGGAAGCCGGAGAGAATGGTCCGCAGGTGTAGCACAACACAGCACAACCGCAAGGTTTCAACGATTTCGAGTTTCAAGAATGTTCAATTTTCCAAATTCCGTTCTGTCTATGTATTTCCTTCCTGAAAAATCGTGGATCAAAGTAAAAAAGAGGAAAGAAGTTGTTCTCCGGGTGTAGCACAACACAGCACAACCACAAGTTTCAAGTGATTTCGAGTTTAGAGAATTCGCATTTTCTCAAATTCCGTTTTGTCTCCGTATTCCGACTTCGAATAATCGTGGAACAAAGTGAAAGCCGGAAAGAATGGTCCGCAGGTGTAGCACAACACAGCACAACCGCAAGGTTTCAACGATTTCGAGTTTTCAGAATGTTTAATTTTCCAAATTTCGTTTTTTCTCTGTATTTTCTTCTCGGAATATCGCAGTCCGAAGTGAAACAGAGAAAAGAAAGTGCTCTCCAGGCGGACCACAACACAGCACAACCATGAGTTACGAACAATCTCGAATTTTGAGAATTTCCATTCTTCCAAATTCCGTTCTTTTTTTGTATTTCTTCCCTTAAAAATCGTGGAACAAGAAGAAAGCCGAAGGAAATGGTCTGCGGGTGTAGAACAACACAGCACAACCATTAGTTTCGAACAATCTCGAATTTTGAGAATTTTCATTCTTCCAAATGCCGTTCTTTTTCTGTATTCCTTTTCTGAAAAATCGCGGAACAAAAAGGAAGCCGAAGAGAATGGTCTGCAGGTGTAGCACAACACAGCACAACCACTGGGATTGCACGATTTCAAGTTTTGAGAATTCTCATTTTTTCAAATTCCGTTCTGCCTCCGTATTTTCTCATAGAATAATCGTGAAACAAAGTGAAAGCCGGGGAGAATGGTCTGCAGGTGTAGCACAACACAGCACAACCGCAAGGTTTCAACGATTTCGAGTTTGGAGAATGTTCAATCTTCCAAATTCCGTTCTGTCTATGTATTTCCTTCCTGAGAAATCGTGGATCAAGGTAAAAAAGAGAAAAAAAGTTGTTCTCCAGGTGTAGCACAACACAGCACAACTACAAGGTTCAAATGATTTCGAGTTTAGAAAATTCGCATTTTCTCAAATTCCGTTTTGTCTCCGTATTTCCAGTTCGAATAATCGTGAAACAAAGTGGAAGCCGGAGAGAATGGTCCGCAGGTGTAGCACAACACAGCACAACCGTAAGGTTTCAACGATTTCGAGTTTTAAGAATGTTCAATCTTCCAAATTCCGTTCTGTCTATGTATTTCCTCTTCGAATGATCGTGAAACTAAGTGAAAGACGAAGAGAATGGTCCCCAGGTGTAGCACAACACAGCACAACCACTAGGTTTGAACGATTTTGAGTCTTGAGAATTTTCATTTTCGCAACTTCCGTTCTTTCTCTGTATTTCCTTTCTGAAAAATAGTAGAACAAAGTGGAGAGAAAGGAAGAAGTTGTTCTTCAGGCGGATCATAACACAGCACAATCATCAGTTTCGAACAATTTCGAAGTTTGAGAATTTTTATTTTCCCAAATTCCGTTCTTTCTCTGTATTTCCTCTCCGAAAATTCGTAGAACACGGAAAAGGAATAAGAAAAGTTGCTTTCCAGGCGGACCACAACACGGCACAACCACCAGTTTAGGTTGGGTAAGGTTAGATTGGGTTAGGTTGGGTTAGATGAGGTCAGGTGAGGGTTAGGCTAGATAAGGTTGGGTCCAAATCATTCTCTTACTCCGCATTTCCTTTTCGAGAAAACGTGAAGAAAAGTGGAAGCCGAAAAGAACAGTCTGCAGGTGTAGCACAACACAGCACAACTACTAGGTTTGAACGATCTCGAGTTTTGAGAATTTTCATTTTCTCAAATTCCGTTCTGTCTCCGTATTTCCTCTTCGAATAATCGTTAAACAAAGTGGAAGCCGGAGAGAATGGTCCGCAGGTGTAGCACAACACAGCACAACCGCAAGGTTTCAACGATTTCGAGTTTTCAGAATGTTTAATTTTCCAAATTTCGTTTTTTCTCTGTATTTTCTTCTCGGAATATCGCAGTCCAAAGTGAAACAGAGAAAAGAAAGCGCTCTCCAGGCGGACCACAACACAGCACAACCATGAGTTCCGAACAATCTCGAATTTTGAGAATTTCCATTCTTCCAAATGCCGTTCTTTTTCTGTATTCCTTTTCTGAAAAATCGCTCAACAAAAAGAAAGCCGAAGAGAATGGTCTGCAGGTGTAGCACAACACAGCACAACCACTGGGATTGCACGATTTCAAGTTTTGAGAATTCTCATTTTCTCAAATTCCGTTCTGCCTCCGTATTTTCTCTCCGAATAATCGTGAAACAAAGTGAAAGCCGGGGAGAATGGTCTGCAGGTGTAGCACAACACAGCACAACCGCAAGGTTTCAACGATTTCGAGTTTCAAGAATGTTCAATTTTCCAAATTCCGTTCTGTCTATGTATTTCCTTCCTGAGAAATCGTGGATCAAAGTAAAAAAGAGGAAAGAAGTTGTTCTCCGGGTGTAGCACAACACAGCACAACTACAAGTTTCAAATGATTTCGAGTTTAGAGAATTCGCATTTTCTCAAATTCTGTTTTCTCTCCGTATTCCGACTTCAAATAATCGTGAAACAAAGTGAAAGCCGGAGAGAATGGTCCGCAGGTGTAGCACAACACAGCACAACCGCAAGGTTTCAACGATTTCGAGTTTTGAGAATGTTTAATTTTCCAAATTTCGTTTTTTCTCTGTATTTTCTTTCCAGGATATCGCAGTCCAAAGTGAAAGAGAGAAAATTAAGCGCTCTCCAGGCGGACCACAACACAGCACAACCATGAGTTCCGAACAATCTCGAATTTTGAGAATTTTCATTCTTCCGAATTCCGTTCTTTTTCTGTATTTCTTTCCTTAAAAATCGTGGAACAAAGAGAAAGCCGGAGAGAATGGTCTGCAGGTGTAGAACAACACAGCACAACCACTAGGTTTGAACGATTTCGAGTTTTGAGAATGTTCAATCTTCCAAATTCCGTTCTGTCCATGTATTTCCTTCCTGAGAAATCGTGGGTCAAAGTAAAAAAGAGAAAAAAAGTTGTTCTTCAGGTGTAGCACGACACAGCACAACCACAAGGTTCAAATGATTTCGAGTTTAAAAAATTCGCATTTTCTCAAATTCCGTTTTGTCTCCGTATTCCGACTTCGAATAATCGTGGAACAAAGTAAAAGCCGGAAAGAATGGTCCGCAGGTGTAGCACAACACAGCACAACCGCAAGGTTCCAACGATTTCGAGTTCTGAGAATGTTTAATTTTCCAAATTTCGTTTTTTCTCTGTATTTTCTTCTCGGAATATCGCAGTCCAAAGTGAAACAGAGAAAAGAAAGCGCTCTCCAGGCGGACCACAACACAGCAAAACCATGAGTTCCGAACAATTTCGAATTTTGAGAATTTCCATTCTTCCAAATTCCGTTCTTTTTTTGTATCTCTTCCCTTAAAAATCGTGGAACAAAGAGAAAGCCGGAGAGAATGGTCTGCAGGTGTAGAACAACACAGCACAACCACTAGGTTTGAACGATCTCGAGGTTTGAGAATTTTCATTTTCTCAAATTCCGTTCTGTCTCCGTATTCCCTCTTCGAATAATCGTTAAACAAAGTGGAAGCCGGAGAGAATGGTCTGCAGGTGTAGCACAACACAGCACGACCGCAAGGTTTCAACGATTTCGAGTTTTGAGAATGTTTAATTTTTCAAATTTCGTTTTTTCTCTGTATTTTCTTTCCGGAAAATCGCAGTACAAAGTGAAAAAGAGGGAAGTCAGCGCTCTTCAGGCGGACTACAACACAGCACAACCATTAGTTCCGAACAATCTCGAATTTTGAGAATTTTCATTCTTCCAAATGCCGTTCTTTTTCTGTATTCCTTTTCTGAAAAATCGCGGAACGAAAAGGAAGCCGAAGAGAATGGTCTGCAGGTGTAGCACAACACAGCACAACCACTGGGATTGCACGATTTCAAGTTTTGAGAATTCTCATTTTTTCAAATTCCGTTCTGCCTCCGTATTTTCTCATCGAATAATCGTGAAACAAAGTGAAAGCCGGGGAGAATGGTCTGCAGGTGTAGCACAACACAGCACAACCGCAAGGTTTCAACGATTTCGAGTTTGGAGAATGTTCAATCTTCCAAATTCCGTTCTGTCTATGTATTTCCTTCCTGAGAAATCGTGGATCAAGGTAAAAAAGAGAAAAAAAGTTGTTCTCCAGGTGTAGCACAACACAGCACAACTACAAGGTTCAAATGATTTCGAGTTTAGAAAATTCTCATTCTCTCAAATTCCGTTCTGTCTCCGTATTTCCAGTTCGAATAATCGTGAAACCAAGTGAAAGCCGAAGAGAATGGTTCCCAGGTGTAGCACAACACAGCACAACCACTAGGTTTGAATGATTTTGAGTTTTGAGAATTTTCATTTTCGCAAATTCCGTTCTTTTTCTGTGTTTTCTTTCCGAAAAATAGTAGAACAAAGTAGAGAGAAAGGAAAAAAATGTTCTCCAGGCGGATCATAACACAGCACAATCATCAGTTTCGAACAATTTCGAAGTTTGAGAATTTTTATTTCTCCAAATTCCGTTCTTTCTCTGTATTTCCTCTCCGAGAATTCGTAGAACACAGAAAAGGAATGAGAAAAGTTGCTTCCCAGGCGGACCACAACACGGCACAACCACCAGTTTGGGTTAGGTTAGGTTAGGTTGGGTCTGAATCATTCTTTTACTCTGCATTTCCTTTTCGAGAAAACATGGAAAGAAGCAAGAGCCAAAGAGAATTGTCTGCAGGTGTAGCACAACACAGCACAACCGTCAGGTTTGAATGATTTCGAATACTGAGAATTTTCAAACTTTCAAATTCCGTTTTTTTTCTGTATTTCCTTTCTGAAAAATCGTAAAACAAAGTGGAAGCCTAAGAGAATGGTCCCTAGGTGTAGCACAACACAGCACAACCACTAGGTTCAAACGATTTCCAGTTTCTAGTATGTTCAATTTTCCATATTCCGTTCTGTCCATGTATTTTCTTTCTGAGAAATCGTACAACAAAGTGGAAAAGGTAAAACTAGGTGTTCTTCAGGTGAATCACAACACGGCACTACCGTAAGGTTCAAATGATTTCGAGTTTAGAGAATTCGCATTTTCTCAAATTCCGTTTTGTCTCCGTATTCCGACTTCGAATAATCGTGGAACAAAGTGGAAGCCGGGAAGAATGGTCCGCAGGTGTAGCACAACACAGCACAACCATGAGTTCCGAACAATCTCGAATTTTGAGAATTTCCATTCTTCCAAATTCCGTTCTTTTTTTGTATTTCTTCCCTTAAAAATCGTGGAACAAAGAGAAAGCCGAAGGAAATGGTCTGCGGGTGTAGAACAACACAGCGCAACCACTAGGTTTGAACGATCTCGAGTTTTGAGAATTTTCATTTTCTCAAATTCCGTTTTGTCTCCGTATTTCCTCTTCGAATAATCGTTAAACAAAGTGGAAGCCGGAGAGAATGGTCTGCAGGTGTAGCACAACACAGCACAACCGCAAGGTTTCAACGATTTCGAGTTTTGAGAATGTTTAATTTTTCAAATTCCGTTCTTTCTCTGTATTTCCTTTCTGAAAAATAGTAGAACAAAGTGGAGAGAAAGGAAGAAGTTGTTTTCCAGGCGGATCATAACACAGCACAATCATCAGTTCCGAACAATCTCGAATTTTGAGAATTTCCATTCTTCCAGATTCCGTTCTTTTTTTGTATTTCTTCCCTTAAAAATCGTGGAACAAAGAGAAAGCCGAAGGAAATGGTCTGCGGGTGTAGAACAACACAGCACAACCACTAGGTTTGAACGATCTCGAGTTTTGAGAATTTTCATTTTCTCAAATTCCGTTCTGTCTCCGTATTTCCTCTTCGAATAATCGTTGAACAAAGTGGAAGCCGGAGAGAATGGTCTGCAGGTGTAGCACAACACAGCACAACCGCAAGGTTTCAACGATTTCGAGTTTTGAGAATGTTTAATCTTCCAAATTTCGTTTTTTCTCTGTATTTTCTTTCCGGAATATCGCAGTCCAAAGTGAAAGAGAGGAAAGTAAGCGCTCTCCAGGCGGACCACAACACAGCACAACCATGAGTTTCGAACAATCTCGAATTTTAAGAATTTTCATTCTTCCAAATTCCGTTCTTTTTTTGTATCTCTTTTCTTAAAAATCGTAAAACGTGGAGAAAGTCGAAGAGAATGGTCTGCACTTGTGGAACAACACAGCACAACCACTAGGTTCGAACGATTTCGAGTTTTGAGAATTCTCATTTTCTCAAATTCCGTTCTGTCTCCGTATTTCCTCTTCGAATAATTGTGAAACCAAGTGAAAGCCGAAAAGAATGGTCCGCAGGTGTAGCACAACACAGCACAACCGCAAGGTTTCAACGATTTCGAGTTTTGAGAATGTTCAATCTTCCAAATTCCGTTCTGTCTATGTATTTCCTTCCTGAGAAATCGTGAATCATAGTAAGAAAGAGAAGAGAAGTTGTTCTCCAGGTGTAGCACAACACAGCACAACCAAAAGTTTCAAATGATTTCGAGTTTAGAGGATTCGCAATTTCTCAAATTCCGTTTTGTCTCCGTATTCCGACTTCGAATAATCGTGAAACAAAGTGGAAGCCGGAGAGAATGGTCCGCAGGTGTAGCACAACACTGCACAACCGCAAGGTTTCAACGATTTCGAGTTTGGAGAATTTTCATTCTTTCAAGTTCCGTTTTTTTTCTGTATTTCCTTTCTGAAAAATCGTGGAACGAAGTGAAAGCCGAAGAGAATGGTCCCTAGGTGTAGCACAACACAGCACAATCACTAGGTTTCAACGATTCCGAATTTGAAAAATGTTCAATCTTTCAAATTCCGTTCTGTCTATGTATTTCTTTCCTGAGAAATCGTGAAACAGAGAAAAGGAATGAGAAAAGTTGCCTCCCAGGCGGACCACAACACAGCACAACCACCAGTTTTGGTTAGGTTAGGTCAGGTTGGGTTAGGTTGGGTTAGATTAGGTCGGGTGAGGGTAAGGCTAGGTGAGGTTGGGTCTGAATCATTCTTTTACTCTGCATTCCCTTTTCGGAAAAACGTAGAAAAAAGCGAGAGACAAGGAGAATGGTTGCAGGTGTAGCGCAACACAGCACAACCACCAGGTTTGAACGATTTTGAGTTTTGAGAATTTTCATTTTCGCAAATTCCGTTCTTTTTCTGTATTTCCTTTCTGAAAAATAGTAGGACAAAGTGGAAAAAACGGAAAAAGTTGTTCTCCAGGCGGATCATCACACAGCACAATCATCAGTTTCGAACAATTTCTAAGTTTGAGAATTTTTATTTCTCTAAATTCCGTTCTTTCTCTGTATTTCCTTTCCGAAAATTCGTAGAACAAAAAAAAGAATGAGAAAAGTTGCTTTCCAGACGGACCACAACACGGCACAACCACCAGTTTGGGTTAGGTTGGGTTAGGTTGGGTTGGGTTGGGTTTGATTAGGTCAGGTGAGGGTTAGGCTAGGTAAGGTTGGGTCTGAATCATTCTTTTACTCTGCATTTCCTTTCCGAGAAAACGTGGAAAAAAGCGAGAGCCGAAGAGAATGGTCTGCAGGTGTAGCACAACACAGCCCAACCGCAAGGTTCAAATGATTTCGAGTTTAGAGAATTCGCATTTTCTCAAATTCCGTTTTGTCTCCGTATTACGACTTCGAATAATCGTGAAACAGAGTGAAAGCCGGGGAGAATGGTCTGCAGGTGTAGCACATTACAGCTTAACCGCAAGGTTTCAACGATTTCAAGTTTTGAGAATGTTCAGTTTTCCAAATTCCATTCTTTCTCCGTATTTTCTTCTTGAGAAATCGTAGATCAAAGTGAGAAAGAAAAGAGAAGTTGTTCTCCAGGCGGACCACATCACGGCATAACCACCAGTTCGGGTTAGGTTAGGTTAGGTTGGGTTAGGTTGTGTTAGATTAGGTCAGGTGAGGGTTAGGCTACGTAAGGTTAGGTCCAAATCCTTCTTTTACTCTGCATTTTCTCTTCGAATAATCGTGAAACAAAGTGAAAGCCGAAGAGAATAGTCCCCAGGTGTAGCACAACACAGCACAACCGAAGGTTCCAACGATCTCGAGTTTTGAAAATTTTCATTCCTCCAAATTCCGTTCTTTCTCTGTATTTCCTTTCTGAAAAATAGTAGAACAGAGTGGAGGAAAGGGAAGAAATCGTTCTCCGGGCAGATCACAGCACGGCACAACCGTCAGGTCTAGACAATTCAGAGTTCCGAGAATTTTCAACTTCACAAATTCTGTTCTTTCTCTGTATTTCCTCTCTGAAAAATCGTGAAACCAAGTGAAAGCCGAAGAGAATAGTCCCCAGGTGTAGCACAACACAGCACACGCACTAGTTTCAAACGATTTCGAGTTTTGAGAATTCTCATTTTCTCAAATTCCGTCCTTCCTCTGTATTTTTTATTCGGAAAATTGTGGAACAAAGTGGAAGCCGAAGAGAATGGTCTGCAGGTGTAGCACAACACAGCACAACTGCAAGGTTTCAACGATTTCGAGTTTGGAGAATGTTCAATCTTCCAAATTCCGTTCTGTCTATGTATTTCCTTCCTGAGAAATCGTAGATCGAAGTAAAGAAGGAAAAAGAAAATGCCCTCCAGGTGGATTATAACACAGCACAACCATTAGTTTCGAACAATTTCGAGTTTTGAGAATGTTCAATCTTCCGAATTCCGTTCTTTCTCCGTATTTCCTTTCTGAGAAATCATGGATCGAAGCGAAAAAGAGAGAAAAAGTTGTTCTCCAGGTGGATCATAACACAGCACAACTACAAGGTTTAAACGATTTCGAGTTTTGAGAATTCTCATTTTCTCAAATTCCGTTCTGTCTTCGTATTTCCTCTTCGACTAATCGTGAAACAAAGTACAAGCCGAAGAGAATGCTCTGCAGGTGTAGCACAACACAGCACAACCGCAAGGTTTCAACGATTTTGAGTTTTGAGAATTTTCATTTTCTCAAATTTCGTTTTTTTTCCGTATTTCCTTCCTGAAAAATTGTAGAACAGAGTGAAAAAAAAAAAAAGGAGTTGTTTCCCAGGGGATCATAACCGTTAGGGTTGAACAATTTCGAGTTTTGAGAATTTTCATTTTTTCAAATTTTGTTCCTGGTCTGTATTTTCTTCCTGCGAATCCGTGACACAGAGTGAAAGCCTGAAAAAAAGGTCTCCAGGTGTAGCACAACACAGCACAACCACAGGGTTCAAATGATTTCGAGTTCAGAGAATCCGCATTTTCTCAAATTCCGTTTTGTCTCCGTATTTCCAGTTCGAATAATCGTGAAACATAGTGGAAGCCAGAGAGAATGGTCCGCAGGTGTAGCACAACACAGCACGACCGCAAGGTTTCAACGATTTCGAGTTTTGAGAATGTTCAATATTCCAAATTCCGTTCTGTCTATGTATTTCCATCCTGAGAAATCGTAGATTCGAATAAAGAAGAGAAAAAAAGTTGTTCTCCAGGTGTAGCACAACACAGCACAACCACAAGGTTCAAATGATTTCGAGTTTAGAAAATTCGCATTTTCTCAAATTCCGTTTTGTCTCCGTATTCCGACTTCGAATAATTGTGGAACAAAGTGGAAGCCGGAGAGAATGGTCCGCAGGTGTAGCACAACACAGCACAACCACTAGCTTTGAACGATTTTGAGTTTTGAGAATTTCCATTTTCGCAAATTCCGTTCTTCCTCTGTATTCCCTTTCTGGAAAATAATGGAACAAAGTGGAAAAAAAGAAAGAAGTTGTTCTCCAGGCAGATCATAACACAGCACAATCATCAGTTTCGAACGATTTCGAAGTTTGAGAATTTTCATTTTTCCAAATTCCGTTCTTTCTCTGTATTTCCTCTCCGAGGATTTGTAGAACAAAGAAAAGAAATGAGAAAAGTTGCTTTCCAGGCGGACCACAACACGGCACAACCAACAGTTTGGGTTAGGCTAGGTAAGGTTAGGTCTGAATCATTCTTTTACTCTGCATTTCCTCTTCGAGAAAACGTGGAAAAAAGCGAGAGCCAAAGAAAATGGTCTGCGGGTGTAGCGCAACACAGCACAACCGCAAGGTTTCAACGATTTCAAGTTTTGAGAATGTTCAGTTCTCCAAATTCTATTTTTTTTCCGTATTTCCTTCCTGAGAAATCGTAGATCAAAGTGAAAAAGAGAAACGAAGTTGTTCTCCAGGTGTCGCACAACACAGCACAACCACAAGGTTCAAATGATTTCGAGTTTAGAAAATTCGCATTTTCTCAAATTCCGTTTTGTCTCCGTATTCCGACTTCGAATAATCGTGAAACAAAGTGGGAGCCGGAAAGAATGGTCCGCAGGTGTAGCACAACACAGCACAACCGCAAGGTTTCAACGATTTCGAGTTTTGAGAATGTTCAATTTTCCAAATTTCGTTTTTTCTCTGTATTTTCTTCCTCGAAATCGCAGTACAAAGTGAAGAAGAGGGAAGTGAGCGCTCTTCAGGCGGACCACAACACAGCACAACCATTAGTTTCGATTAATCTCGAATTGTGAGAATTTTCATTCTTCCAAATTCCGTTCTTTTTCTGTATTTCTCTTCTGAAAAATCGTGAAACAAAAAGGAAGCCAAAGAGAATGGTTCCCAGGTGTAGCACAACACAGCACAACCACAAAGTTTGAACGATTTTGAGTTTTGAGAATTTTCATTTTCTCAAATTTCGTTCTTTTTCTGTATTTCCTTCCTGAGAAATTGTAGAACAGAGTGAAAGAAAAAGGAAGGAATTGTTTTCCAGGAGATCACAACCGTTAGGGTTGAACAATTTCGAGTTTTGAGAATTTTCATTTTTTCAAATTTTGTTCCCGGTCTGTATTTTCTTCCTGCGAATCCGTGAAACAGAGTGAAAGCCTGAGAAAAAGGTCTCCAGGTGTAGCAGAACACAGCTAAACCGCAAGGTTTCAACGATTTCGTGTTATGAAAAGGTTTAATTTTCCAAATTTCGTTTTTTGTCTGTGTTTTTTTTTCCGGAAAATCGCAGTACAAAGGTGAAGAGAGGAAAGTAGGCGCTCTCCAGGCGGACCACAACACAGCACAACCATTAGTTTCGAACAATCTCGAATTTTGAGAATTTTCATTCTTCCAAATTCCGTTCTTTTTCTGTATTTCTTTTCTGGAAAATCCTGGAACAAAAAAAAAGCCGAAGAGAATGGTCCGCAGGTGTAAAACAACACAGCACAACCACTGGGTTTGAACGATTTCGAGTTTTGAGAATTCTCATTTTCTCGAATTCCGTTCTGTCTCCGTATTTCCTCTTCGAATAATCGTGAAACAAAGTGAAAGCCGAAGAGAATGGTCCCCAGGTGTAGCACAACACAGCACAACCGCAAGGTTTCAACTATTTCGAGTTTTGACAATGTTCAATCTTGCAAATTCCGTTCTGTCTGTGTATTTCCTTCCTGAGAAATCGTGGATCAGAGTGAAAAAGAGGAAAGAAGTTGTTCTCCAGGTGTAGCACAACACAGCACAACCACAAGGTTCAAATGATTTCGAGTTTAGAAAATTCGCATTTTCTCAAATTCCGTTTTGTCTCCGTATTCCGACTTCGAATAATCGTGAAACAAAGTGGAAGCCGAAGAGAATGGTCCGCAGGTGTAGCACAACATAGCACAACCGCAAGGTTTCAACGATTTCGAGTTTTGAGAATGTTCAATTTTCCAAATTTCGTTTTTTCTCTGTATTTTCTTTCTCGAAAATCGCAGTACATAGTGAAAAAGAGGGAAGTGAGCGCTCTTCAGGTGGACCACAACACAGCACAACCATTAGTTTTGAACAATCTCGAATTTTGAGAATTTTCATTCTTCCAAATTCCGTTCTTTTTCCGTATTCCTCTTCTGAAAAATCGTGGAACAAAAAGGAAGCCGAAGAGAATGGTTTCCAGGTGTAGCACAACACAGCACAACCACAAAGTTTGAACGATTTTGAGTTTTGAGAATTTTCATTTTTTCAAATTTTGTTCCCGGTCTGTATTTTCTTCCTGCGAATCCGTAAAACAGAGTGAGAGCCTGAGAAAAAGGTCTCCAGGTGTAGCACAACACAGCACAACCGCAAGGTTCCAGCGATTTCGTGATTTGAGAAGGTTTAATTTTCCAAATTTCGTTTTTTGTCTGTGTTTTTTTTTCCGGAAAATCGCAGTACAAAGGTGGAAAGAGGAAAGCGAGCGCTCTCCAGCCAGACCACAACACAGCACAACCATTAGTTTCGAACAATCTCGAATTTTGAGAATTTTCATTCTTCCAAATTCCGTTCTTTTTCTGTATTTCTTTTCTGGAAAATCGTGGAACAAGAAGAAAGCCGAAGAGAATGGTCCGCAGGTGTAGCACAACACAGCACAACCACTAGGTTTGAACGATTTCGAGTTTTGAGAATTCTCATTTACTCAAATTCCGTTCTGTCTCCGTATTTTCTCTTCGAATAATCGTGAGACTAGGTGAAAGCTGAAGAGAATGGTCCCCAGGTGTAGCACAACACAGCACAACTATTAGTTTCGAACAATCTCGAATTTTGAGAATTTTCATTCTTCCAAATTCCGTTTTTTTTCTGTATTTTTTTTCTGAAGAATCGTGGAACAGAAAGGAAGCCGAAGAAAATGGTCTGCAGGTGTAGAACAACACAGCACAACCGCAAGGTTCTAACGATTTCAAGTTTTGAGAATGTTCAATTTTCCAAATTCCGTTCTGTCTATGTATTCCCTCCCTGAGAAATCGTGAATCAAAGTAAAAGACAGAAAAGGAGTTGTTCTCCAGGTGTAGCACAACACAGCACAACTACAAGGTTCAAATGATTTCGAGTTCAGAGAATTCGCATTTTCTCAAATTCCGTTTTGTCTCCGTATTCCGACTTCGAAAATTTTCATTCCTTCAGATTCCGTTCTTTCTCTGTATTTCCTTTCTGAAAAATAGTAGAACAAAGTAGAAAAGAGGGAAGAAATTGTTCTCCGGGCAGATCACAACACGGCACAACCGTCAGGTCTAGACAATTCAGAGTTCCGAGAATTTTCGAATTCACAAATTTCGTTCTTTTTCTGTATTTCCTTTCTGAAAAATCGTAGAACAGAAAAAAAAATGAGAAAAATCGCTCTCCAGGCGGACTACAACACAGCACAACCACCAGTTTGGGTTAGATTAGGTTAGGTTGGGTTAGGTTGGGTTGGATCAGGTCAGGTGAGGTTAGGCCAGGTTAGGTTGGGTCTAAGTCATACTCCTACTCAATATTTCCTCTCCTAGAAAACGTAGAGAAAAGCGTATGCCGAAGAAAATGCTCTCCTCGTAGAGCACAACATAGCACAACCACTAGGTATAAACGAATTCGAGTTTTGAGAATTCTTATTTCCTCAAATTCCGTTCTGTCTCCGTATTTCCTCTTCGAATAATCGTGAGACTAAGTGAAAGCTGAAGAGAATGGTCCCCAGGTGTAGCACAACACAGCACAACTATTAGTTTCGAACAATCTCGAATTTTGAGAATTTTCATTCTTCCGAATTCCGTTTTTTTTCTGTATTTCTTTTCTGAAAAATCGTGGAACAGAAAGGAAGCCGAAGAGAATGGTCTGCAGGTGTAGAACAACACAGCACAACCGCAAGGTTCTAACGATTCCGAGTTTTGAGAATGTTCAATTTTGCAAATTCCGTTCTGTCTATGTATTTCCTTCCTGAGAAATCGTGGATCAAAGTAAAAGAGAGAAAAGGAGTTGTTTTCCAGGTGTAGCACAACACAGCACAACCGCAAGGTTCTAACGATCTCGAGTTTTGAAAATTTTTATTCCTTCAAATTCCGTTCTTTCTCTGTATTTCCTTTCTGAGTAATAGTAGAACATAGTGGAAAAAAGGAAAGAAATTGTTCTCCGGGCAGATCACAACATGGCACAACCGTCAGGTCTAGACAATTCAGAGTTCCGAGAATTTTCAACTTCACAAATCCTGTTCTTTCTCTGTATTTCCTTTCTGAAAAATCGTAGAACAGAAAAAAAAATGAGAAAAATCGCTCTCCAGGCGGACTACAACACAGCACAACCACCAGTTTGGGTTGGATTGGGTTAGGTTGGGTTAGGTTGGGTTAGATTAGGTCAGGTGAGGGTTAGGCTAGGTAAGGTTGGGTCTGAATCATTCTTTCACTCTGCATTTCCTTTTCGAGAAAACGTGGAAAAAAGCGAGAGCCAAAAAGAATGGTCTGCAGGTGTAGCACAACACAGCACAACTGCAAGGTTTGAACGATTCCGAGTTTTGAGAATGTTCAATCTTTCAAATTCCGTTCTGTCTATGTATTCCCTTCCTGAGAAATCGTGGATCAAAGTAAAAGAGAGAAAGGGAGTTGTTTTTCGGGTGTAGCACAACACAGCACAACCACAAGGTTCAAATGATTCCGAATTTAGAAAATTCGCATTTTCTCAAATTCCGTTTTGTCTCCGTATTCCGACTTCGAATAATCGTTAAACAAAGTGGAAGCCGGAGAGAATGGTCCGCAGGTGTAGCACAACACAGCACAACCGCAAGGTTTCAACGATTTCGAGTTTGGAGAATGTTCAATCTTCCAAATTCCGTTCTTTCTCTGTATTTCTTTTCTGAAAAATCGTGAAACCAAGTGAAAGCTGAAGAGAATGGTCCCCAGGTGTAGAACAACACAGCACAACCACTAGGTTTGAACGATTTCGAGTTTTGAGAATTCTCATTTTCTCGAATTCCGCTCTGTCTCCGTATTTCCTGTGTAAATAATCGTGCAACTAAGTGAAAGCCGAAGAGAATGGTCCCTAGGTGTAGCACAACACAGCACAACCACTAGGTTTGATCGATTTCGAGTTTTGAGAATTTTCAATTTCGCAAATTCCGTTCTGTCTATGTATTTCTGTCCTGAGAAATCGTGGATCAAAGTTGAAAAGAGAAAAGAAGTTGTTTTCCAGGTGTAGTACAACACAGCACAACCACAAGGTTCAAATGATTTCAAGTTCAGAAAATTCGCATTTTCTCAAATTCCGTTTTGTCTCCGTATTTCCAGTTCGAATAATCGTGGAACGAAGTGGAAGCCGGGGAAAATGGTCCTTAGGTGTAGCACAACACTGCACAACCGCAAGGTTTCAACGATTTCGAGTTTTGAGAATTCGCATTTTCTCAAATTCCGTTTTGTCTCCGTATTCCGACTTCGAATAATCGTGAAACAAAGTGGAAGCCGGAGAGAATGGTCCGCAGGTGTAGCACAACACAGCACAACCGCAAGGTTTCAACGATTTCGAGTTTGGAGAATGTTCAATCTTCCAAATTCCGTTCTTTCTCTGTATTTCTTTTCTGAAAAATCGTGAAACCAAGTGAAAGCTGAAGAGAATGGTCCCCAGGTGTAGCACAACACAGCACAACCACTAGGTTTGAACGATTTTGAGTTTTGAAAATTTTCATTATCGCAAATTTCGTTCTTTCTCTGTATTTCCTTTCTGAAAAATAGTATGTTACGGTCGGGAAATGATCTTCGCCGCCGTTATTATTTTTGGTTCGTTTCTCGTTTTACGCAACTAAATGCAACTGTGGAAAAGGAATTTTATTGACGGAGGTGATTGAAAGTTCGTAGATAAATGCTATATGAATATTGTTTATTTGCCAAGCTCGGGGAGGCTTATAGGCGTAATCAGACGTTGAGAGTCTTGAAGAGAAATAATTATTGACCAGGCTCGAGGAGGCTTATAGGTGTGTTGAGAATAATTATAAGATGACCGATCCAGGATTTCGGTGTGCGACTAAAGAACTATGTCCTGGAAGACCGTAGAGTTTGGTACTGAGTTCGGAAGTGATTTTGATATGAAAATTAGGAATAAGGTAAACTCGGTTTATTAAAAGAAGGGGTAGGTAAAGTGGGAGGCCACGTGCTGCTGACTTGGTAGTTTCGCACTTGCACGTTGTGCTGATGCGTGGTCGAACTAGGCCGGATGCAGGTTGAAATAGGAAGACAGGATGAAAGATATTAGGTTGCGTCTAGGTGAATTTCTGCTAATCATTGTGAGGAATTTGGAATTGATAGAATGGATGAGGCGAGACGTTTGGACCGAGGTCCGGACGTAACACCCCCCCCCGTTAGAAGAAGCATACCGATGTGAAGCGGAGGTATGGTTCCCTATGCGAAGTGTAGAAAAGTAGAATGAAGCAACGTCTGATTATACCTATTCGCAATGATTGTTTACAGTGAAATTTTTCTTTAAGATAAATGCGCCTATGGTTAATGCGCGTTTGAGCGGGTTAGTATACATTTTTTCTTAATGATAGCTTATCTTCTAGTTCTTATTTATCTTGTAATATATGTAAGTTCATTTTACGCTGAGTACAATGTCCTTAATATTGATTATTTTGGAATAATATTTCGGAAGATGCTTTATTGAATTTTACAGGCTACCTGAATATCTGGGTAATGGTGATTTTGAATTTTTATTTTGTGATTGAAGGAATTAGCCGTATTGTTACAGATAGTTACTTATGTTATTTTACATGCCATGGTTAATACTGATTTTATCCTTTTACTCGAATAGTATAATAATGAATTTTATTACAAATGTTGCTGACTATAAGTTATACAATGTTCGATATTGCTATGCTATGTTTATTTCTTATAGAAAATATGTTTCTTTTATTATTGTAATCATTTTTGCAAATCCGTTGTCCTATGGCCCTAACTTACAGGTGTTTGTACAGCTATATTTCTGTTTTCAGCTACGCGCTATTTCTCAATTGATTGCCAGATTATTGATCAGGGTAATATAACGAGTGCGTGGATCCGCGTATGTATGGTGGAACATCTGGGATGGGTGGTGCTGATCTGTGGGGAGTTTTTAGTGGCCCCATTTCTATGCTTTCGTGTATGTGTGTCCCGCTAATCATATGCGGACGCTCGATCTCACAGTCTATTGGTTGCCTATATCTTTTAGCCAGTTCTCGGCATGCTTGTTTCGCCTGTCTGTTGCGCTTTCTACCCGCTATACAGTGGAGTATTTTACCTAATACCGAAAATTTGTAGAACGCGAATAGGAAAGCCATTGCTGCCATTGCTAGACCAGCATATGTGAGCACAGTTTTCAGACTGGTAGTCTCCTGTTTATCGCGATGGTGCGTACTGATTTCCGTTGCCTGTTTTATTATATCGTTAAGGGCGAGCCCGTTTGAATTGAGGTCGTCGATGTTCAAAGTGGGCTTATATTTGTGAAACATGGGAATTGAAGAGAGGTTCACCGTGTGGTTCGCGTTTAAGTTCTGATATATTTCTGTTAAGTTTAGTGTGAATTCCGGTACGTAGTTTTTAAACGTCATAGATGTTCTATCGTTTGAAGTGATAAGTGTTATCGTCTCTGAATGTCCCGAACATTTATTGTTGAGCCTTAATATACCCGAGCCAGTTAGAGTGGTACGCGTTGCTTCGATATCTGGGCAGGCGATATGTATGGTTTCAGGTTTCGAGACCGAGTATAGCCAGGTGTTTGGCGCTCTAAGTTTTAGCCAGAAAGAGCTATTGAAGCTATCTATGCGTATATCGCAGGCTTCGAGGGTTTTGGGTGGATTGTTAAGAAAAAGTTCCATTTCGCATGATCCATGATTATTCGTGTGGTATAATGGGTGGTTTTGTTTGTAGATGTATGCGTTTCTTGACTTCTTACATTGTGAAAAGTCAGTTTCTGAGAGGTAGAAGTATGAGTTTGTATTTGAGGCTACTGCAATGTAGTCGTGACTTGGGGTGATGTGTGCAAATTTGTCGTCGGATCTATCAAAATTTTGTTTCACTGGGATCGGAATTAGATGGAATAAGTTGAATGTTTCGTCGTTCAGAAGAGGTATAGATAGTATGTACAGTAGGTTTGGTTCATTGTATGCTACCTCTAATTGTGATAGTTTGATTAATTCTTCTGCGTAGATATTCCTCAAGGGGACTGGGAATCGTAAGAGTGGCTCTAATGATTGGATGTGTTGTAAGCTGGTGATTAATTGTTTTGGTGTTAATATTTTTGGGTGGATGATACCGTTTTGTGCGAATAAGATTGCGTCAATCAGGTAGTTTAGATCTAATTCGTATTCGTTCATCATTTCATCCAGTGTTATTATGTGTTCAGCGAAGTTTATTATTGCCGAATTTTGTTCTAATCGTCTTTTGAGAGCGTTCGAGGTATTGAACAGAAATATTGTTTGTTCATCTAATTCCGAAATGTGTTTGTCAATGTTATCGAGTTTTTGTGTGTGAATGCCTAGTGTTGATTGGACGATATGGGTCTGATTTACTAATAGCAGTGCCAAATGATTGGTATCGTTGAAAAGTCTGTCTATTTGGGTATTATAGTATTCTCCGTCTTCCTCATTAAGCGTTCCATATAGTGTTTTGTGTATAGTTCCGACGAGGCTGTAGTACCAGTTTCGTTTTACGCGTGCGTGTGCAAGTTGCGTTAATTTGACGTGTATTTCGCTAGTCTCCTTATTTCCTACGAGGTCTCCAATTTGCTGCAGGCATTCGTTTATGGATGATAATCTCTTTTTTGAAAGTGTTAATACATTTTTTCCACCACAGTTTGAACCAAGTATTCCGCATCTATTGTACAGTAGATCAAGGTACCTTTCCAATTTTTCTGACTTAGTAGTAAGATTTCCAACGTTCACGTAGTTTATTAGAGTCCACTCGCTATCGAATGTTCGCAGGTCCAGTAGTTGTTCATAATAGATCCCCGGATTCGTACTGAGTGTCGTTGCGGTGAACGGTGTATGGGCATAGTTGGACAAGACCGCAACGCATCTGTAATTATTTCATATCGTTATAAGTCACACTCGATTATCCTGGTGTGTGCTAATTTTAGTTTGTTTAAGTGCGCTATTTTGGTTTTGTTGTCGCTAATATATATCAATAGATCGTCTAATTTGTGGAAGAACCCCTTCGGATCTATATATGTGATGAGGCTCCATTCATCGTTGAATGTTATCAGATCTGTCTGCCGGTCGTAATATACTCCTGGGTTCTTCGACAGTGGTTCTATCCCACACGTCTCGTTGTCTGATAAGGGTGCATCCGATCTGCACCTAGGGATGGACTGGACTTCTTAATATCGTATCTTTTTTTTTTCTTCTGCTGTGTCTTTGCTCGTGGCTGTGTCAGCGTTTTAATCCCGGGACCGGTGGTGCGAGCGCGGAGTTTGCCGCTCGGGGCCTCATTCGTTCTTTGCTTCTATTGTCGACAAGTTGTTTCAAGCGCATTATCTTACAACGAGATGTCCGGGTTGAAAGAAAGTGAGTACGCTCTTGTGCGTGTGCATATTCCTCTCGTTTTGTGACGTGTACTAACAGGGTTGCTTTTATAGGGATTATAAGGCTCGGCCGGGAGGCAGAACAGGTTTCCGCTGTTGTGGAAGTCATTCAAGGGGGTCTCGCGGGCGTATCGTTGCCGGAGTTGTCCGGACAGGGGGCCATGCTGCAGGACCTCTTTTTTTCGGGTGGCTTGTGCCATCGAAGCCAAGGGTGGTCCAGTGGGGGTCGGTACTGGTGTTGCCATTGCCCGCGGCCCCTCGCTGGAGATCCTTATCTCCGGTATACTCGGCATGTTACCCTAGCCTACCCCTACGAAGTTCACCGGCGGTGTGTGGTGTGCCGGCGGTTCATGGGGCGGTATTCCTACGTATACCAATGTTCTCATTGTGTTGCCGCTTTTGGCACATTCCTCCGGGCTTTAATGAACCAGAGGGAATAAAGCAACCTGTGTGAACCTATTTGCTGTGTTGATCTTTCTCCTTAATTGTCCCTCACTGTGTTGTTTCAGGTTATTATTTTAGATTTGTTACGTCGGGGTTTCTACCGAGTATGTGCGTGTTTTAGTTTATTAATGTGGACTACTTTTGTTTTGCGAGGTGTTAGATATATTTCTGCGTTTATGTCGTTAATTATCCGCTTAATGATGTATGGACCCTTATAGTGATCGTCTAGTTTCGTACGAGCTTCGTTTAATAGAAATACGCGTTGTCCTGCTTCGAAATGTTGTGTATTCAGGTGTCTATCGTGCAAGATCTTCGACTTCTGTTTAGCTTTCTTCAGATTCTGTGCGGCGAGGTTGCATGCGGTAGTGATATTTTCCATTAAATCGATGACGAATGCGTCGTATGTCAATGCAGTCGCTGAGGATGGTGTTAAACTGGTCGGTAATTGCGCTTCTTTTCCGAAAATCAAACGGTGCGGAGCAAAGTTTATGCCTTCGTGTTTGGCGGTGTTGTAACTGAATATCGCGAATCTAATATATTGGTCCCAATCTTTTCCTGCGTCGGTGTAATGTTTAAGATGCTCTGTCAAAACTAAGTGACTGCGTTCTAGTGATCCGTTAGATTGCGGGCGGTAGGGAGTTGTATGAATTTGTTTAACTTTGAATAACCTGCAAATTTGTTTCATTACCGTGCTCATGAAATTTCTTCCCTGATCTGTCAATATAGTTCCGGGTGTTCCGTATCGCGTGATATATTCTCTGGCGAATGCTATTCCTATTGACTGGGCGGTTGCGTCTGGTAGCGGGATCGCGTCGAGGAATTTTGTCAGATTGCACTGAATTGTCAACAAGTATTGGTTATTTAGTTTAGTGATGGGGAGTGGTCCCACGATGTCTAGGGCTACTTTATCGAAAGCAATGGCTGGTGTGTCGGTAATGACCATAGGGAGTTTTGTCTTGACTCTAACTAATTTTTTCCTTTGACAGCTGTCACATGCTCTGATGTGTTGTTGAATTTCCAATTTCATGTGTGGCCAGAAGTAGTTTTGCCTGATGCGATTATATGTTTTTGAGACGCCCTGATGACCTCCGAATAGAGAATCGTGGTATTCTTTGATTATATCTGATCGTAAGCCTTCGTCGGGTACCGTCGTGGTGTTGAGGCATAGAGTAATTTGTGTGTCAATCGTGCCAAATACGTAGTACATCATTCTCATAATTACTGCTTCTCGAAAATCTTCTAGTCCCATTCCTGTGACAGGGATGGCCAGGGATTTTATTCTGAGTTTTCGTAATAGGGCTGCTAAATCAACCAAAGCGTAAAATACGTCATATAATCTGTTTGCATCATGTTCTCGTGATTTTACTACTACGGTGAAGATGTGTTTTGATTTTGCGCGTGAAGTGAATATTTCGAGCTTGCGTGGTCTTTGGTTCGCGAATTTTTCCTTGTTTATGTAGCCTTTGTTTATTAATTGCTGATCTAGTTCTTTCGTCCAGTTACTATCTGCCGCTATAAAGTGCGCGTAATTATCCTTCAGCATCAATAGTCCGTCATTGGATACTGCTACGTTTTCAGGTGGAATAATGGTCCCTATTGTTTGCATAAAGTTTTTGTAACTGCGTTCGTTATCACTATTCGCTTCATATTGCTCCAGTGGATCAGGTAGGTCATGGTCGTGTGTACTACCTATGCTCATTTCGTCGGCCGCGACGTCATCGTCAGCTGTCATCTGCACGTCTGCTAAGAGTGGTGGGGGTACCGGAGGAGTCGGAGGAGAAGTCCGAGGTGGTGGACGGCGAGGTGGACGACGGGGTGGTGGAGTTTTAGGTTTCATAAAGATTGCTCTACGACTTTCGGTTGATTTGAATGTGGGTCTTGTCGATTTTGCTATAGCCGCGTTTGGTGTAGAAGGGCTTTCCGATTCTGTGTACTGAATTGATTGCTCATTGTTTTCAAAATTGCAAACCGTGATTTTCAAATCCAAGTCCTTGAAGATGTACGAGATCATCTGCTTGACTCTGTACCACTGTAATTTGTCTAACCCGCATCCTAGTTTTGGTATTGATAAGGTCTTAATCCTGTCCTTGAGTATGAGTTTTTTCAGGGTAGTGAGCGCGTCGTATAAAGATTTATATGTCGGTTTTTCGAAATGCCTTGATTTTGTGACTAGATTGTAGATTGTGCGTCGCGGATATGTTGTTGATATCACGTCGGTAATCTCTGGGTGTACCGATTGTAGCATTTTCCTGCGTATAAGTCCTTTTTTGACCATTTGATCTGCGATTCCTTGGGATGCTTTACAGTCAGCTGAGATGCAGTGTGCCATGTTGTCTTTTTGTTTCAATAAATCTGCCTTTATCTCCGTCATAAGTTTCAGATTAGTTAGTGGTAGAATGTTTACGTCATACATGAACTGGTCGTATGGAGGTGTGTGACCTGGTGCGCGTGTGGAGCTGCCTGCTACGTTGCCGTCCGGTGTCGCGTTACGATCAGATGGGTCCGCGTTTCTGGCTCCGGGTGTAAGTGTGTATTTTACATGTACGTTTCCAGAACGGTGTGTGCTTGTACTGTCATTATTTGATTCTGATTCCTTTGGAGTTTTACGCGTATATTTCCTTTTCGTGGGCCTTTCTTTAGATGTGGTGGTACTTTCGTCCGTATCGCTTGTGTGACTCTGGCGTTGCGTTCGCCGCGTAATTGGTTTACGGTTCCGTATCGGTTTTTGTGTACCTCGCTTAGTTGTTGTTGTTGTTGTATCGGTTGTGCATGTGTCGGAATCTAATGATAGGTGATCAGTTATATTTTGTTTCTTACGCGGTGCTGGATTGCTAGAGGTTTCGGTTTGTCGGCCCCGTTTGTTTACCCTCGGTATCATGGAGATGTCTGTATCGTCGTCCGAGGAGAGTTCACTGATTGTGGAAGGAATATGATCTGTCAGGTGTGATTCTTTTATCAGCTGTTTACGGGGTGCAGGATTTGTAGATTCGTCGGAGGATTCCCGTGGTCTGGTTGGATATTGATGCGCTTCTTTGACACGTTTCGGCGATTCTGACACCGAGGTTACTGTTTCCGGCCTTGGTCTTTTGACATTGATGGGAAGAATTTGAATCGGATTAGGTGGTGGATTTCTTGAGAGTGCGTCGGCGTTAGAATTGGCTCTGCCTTTTTTACACACGATATCATATGAATATTCGTCCAGCGTTAGTCTCCATCGTAATATTCTCGAGGTCGGGTCTTTTACGCTATTAATCCAAATGAGTGGTTTGTGATCTGTTACCAAGGTGAATTTTCGTCCGTATACATAAGGTCTGAAATGTTTTACCGCGAAGATGATAGCTAATAGTTCTTTGTCCGTTGTGGAATAATTTGTTTCGGCTTTCTGAAGTGTTCGTGATGCATATGCTATAGGAAGATCTTCACCTATTTTTCCCTGACTCAGTACCGCGCCTATCGCGTAATTTGACGCGTCCGTTGTTATGACGAAAGGCTTTTCAAAATCCGGATACTGTAAGATCGGTTCGGCACAGATGGTGTCGCGTAATAGTTCAAATGCTGCTTGATGCTCAGATGTCCAAAGGAATGCGGTATTTTTCTTTAATAAGTTATTTATTGGTTTAGCGATTTTGGCGAAATTAGGGATGAATCTGCGGTAATATCCGATCAGTCCTAGGAATTGTTTGATCTGCTTTGGATTTCTGGGTGGTGGATATTCTTTTACGGCTGCTGTTTTATCGGAATTCGGTTTTACTCCGTCGCGTGTGATCGTGTGTCCGAGATATGCTACTTCAGTACGTAAGAACTCGCATTTATCTGGTTGCAACGTTAAACCTGCGTCAGCTAATCTGGTCATAAGTTTTCTGAATTTAATCGCGTGTTCTCCCAGTGACCTTGCGTAAATTACTATGTCATCCAAATATACAAACATCTCGTTGCCTTGAAGTCCCGAAAGTACTTGGTCCATTAGTCGTTGAAATGTTGACGGTGCATTCTTGAGCCCGAATGGCATTCTACTGTATTCATAATGACCGTGGGGAGTCGAAAAAGCTGTTTTTTGCGCGTGGTCTGGATGCATTGGGATTTGATGAAATCCGGAGGCTAGATCGAATGTCGAAAAATATTTTGCTGAGCCTAGCTGATCTAAGATATCCGTAATATTCGGCAAGGGATACGCGTCACCTACTGTTTTGTCATTAAGCTTTCTGAAATCTATTACCATACGCCACTTTTTATTTCCACTAGCGTCTGCCTTTTTAGGAACAATCCACACAGGAGAATTGAACGGAGACGTTGAGTGTCTGATGACGTCTTGCTCTAGCAATTTTGTAACTTGTTTATTTATTTCATCCTTTTGTGAGTTGGGATGTCTGTATTGTTTGGTGTGTATGGGAATTTCGTCCGTTGTGGGAATTGTGTGACTGACCAGATGGGTGTGGCCTAATTGATCACCAGGTAAGAAAAATAAGTGATTGTATTCGATTGCGAGTTCTGTAATTGATTGTTTTTCCTCGTCATTAAGGTGGTCCAACCTCAAATTTTCCGTTAAAACTTTTAAACGATTTGAATCATGGTTTGGGTGTATGTTAAGTTCGCGTTGTCCCCTGGGTTTTTGCCTTATTGTTGCGAGAGTTCCGTGTGAGTTGTTGGGTGGTGGTCGTAGTGTCATATCAGCTTCAGGTCTGTGTGTGATGGTGTCAACTTCTTCTAGAGTTACCGTTGGCTGTTTTACTTCTACCGGTGTTTCGTTTGAATTTATGGCGCATGCATATGTAAAGCCTCTATTATTGTTGACTAATGCTTTTCCTAAATAGATATTTTTTCCTAACTTGATTTCGTCGATGGCCCCTGATTTTACCGATGGATTGGCTACCTTTAAGCGAATGATTTGCGCGGTACGCGGTGGTATGGTTATTGTTTTGTTGTTCATTATTTTCAGAGGTTCGCAGTCGTCCGTAATTATGCAATCGTTTTCAAAAGATATTGTCGCATTCTGTTGTTTTAAAAATTCAATGCCAATGATTCCTTCTTCTCTTATTGGAAATGAGTTCTCGACTATGTGGAATTTGTGGGGCTTGTTACCGATTTGAACTTTTAGCGATCCGATGGTTTGCATTCGTCCCTGTGTTATGCCCGTTAACGTAGTTATATCTTTAGCTGTGCATAGCGCGTCCAAGCTAAGTGCGCGGAGTTTGATAATGTTTACGTCAGCACCTGTGTCTACCAAGAGCAGTGTCTCAGGATTGACGAATTCCGGGGCGCGTATATGTACCGTAGGAGCGTGATTCTGCTGATTCGTAAAAACTTGTGTGAGGTCGCGCGTGTGTGTATGGTTTAAATGAAGCGGTATGGTGCCGGTATTACGAGTATTGAGGATATTATTTTTGAAACAAATCGTTGCATTTTCTGTTCGGAAAAAATCTGCACTAAGGATCCCGTCTCCCTTGACTGGAAATGAATCATGCACTAGATGAAATTCGTGTCGCGTGTTAGCGAATTCGAGGTCAATGCTGCCCATTGTTTCTATGTGTGTACCCGTTATTCCAGAGATATATCGTTTGTCGGTTGGCGTACACAGTGTGCGTCGGTCTATGCACCCGATTTTTATTAAATTTAGGTTGGCGCCTGTGTCTGTTATGAGGGTAGTGTATCTTTGGACTGTTTGCGGTGATTGTATTATTATGTGAGGAGCTGTCAATTCTGGCGATTCTTTTACTTGTAATACGTTGCTGCTACTGGCGTAGGACGCTGGTTCTGATCTTGGGATATCGACGCGTCCACTCGATCGTCCCGGTTCTCGTTTAAATGACTGTTTCCCGAGTCATTGCCGAAGTTTGCTTCGCGGTGTTCATTGTAATCATCGCGAGGATCATTGCGTTCATAAGGATCTCTTTGTGTGTAATTGACGCGGTGCTGGGCCTGTGGACGGTTTTGTTCGCCTGGTACATTTCTGCCTTGATTGTTTTCTCTTTGATAGTTGAACTGTCTGTCGTTGTACCGATTATTTGCTTCTTGATAATTAAAATGTCTGTCGTTGTACCGATTATTTGCGCCTTGATAATTGAATTGTCTGTCGTTGTACCGATCGTTTGCTCTCGCGTGACCTGGCGGTTCGGGTGCCCTGTAGTTATTATTTCCGCGTCCTTGATAATGATCTCGCGGATTTTGGTGGTACTGGTGGTTTTCGCGCGTGCGACATTGTTGGAATGTGTGTCCTACGCGTTTGCAATATGTACACCTACTCGGACCGTCACGCGGTTTCTCGCGGCAATTTTCTATTGTATGACCGACGCGTTTACAATATCTACAGGTGTATGCTATGATATCTTGTTGCTTGATTCTACATTCGTCGCTGGAGTGGCCGGTGCGTTTGCAATATGCACAGCCTAATACACTAACGTGCTTGGTTTCGAGCTGTTTTTTGTTGTTGGGCATTAAGGTTGTGTCGTGTACGATGTTATCCGCCGCGGATGTTTTCAGGGTGTGAAATTTATTCCTGTTTTGCACTACTCTTTGTATTACGATAGCCTTTTCTGTTGCTTCTGCAAGTGTTTTTGGTCTTTCTGCCGCTACTCTAAGTTCTATATCGTCTGGCAATCCTCTGATAAAAGAGCGCGCGGCTGCGATTCTAGTGTATTCTATTAGGGTTTGGGCGGTCTCCCTCGCTAGGGTAGATTCTGCCGCCTCTTCGGCCTTTGTGACCAGTTTCTTAATTCTAGCGGAGTATTCTATGACAGTTTCATTTCGTTCCATCACGCAAGCTGCGATTTCCATTTGAATATCTTCCAGGTTACGCTTGGAGCTATATGCGCGTTTAAGATCTCTTAAGGTATCTATCAAAGTGGCTGACTCTGGTCTTACTTGCTCGGCTGCTTCGCCTTCTATCTTAAGTTGCACTACGAAAGTGAATTGTGATAAGTCTCTGGGGTTGATAAGCTGTTGTATTTTGTTGACCCGAGCTGCGAATGTGCGGTATGGCATGTTTTTGCCATCGAAAACTGGTAATAACGTTGTTGCGTGTTGCATCGAAATGAAGGAAATGTTACTGTCGCCTGGGCGGCTCATTTTGCCTTATATGGTTAATTCAAGTGCGCTTATGTGTAAATGTTAGAAGGTATGCGTTATACGACTTACAGAAGTGTAACTATGGTGATGAAGATGTGGGATAACTGCATGCTGTTGATGACGTAGATCTGGTGTCGGTGACTTTGTAGTTTGTCAGCGTCTTATCCGGTGTCCGGGTGTTGAACGGAATTGTAATGCTGCTATTTCTCCGCTATTTTCCACTTCCTTGATGCTTAGTAATATAAAATTACTGATTGATTTGAAAATTTCAGTAATTGATGAGGATCACTGAGTTCTTTGGTCACTATTCGAAGATTTCAAATTATATTCGTCACTTTTCGTGGATTTAAAAATTTTCGTCGCTTGTTGCGGATTGACTTGGTACGTCGCTCTGTGGCGGATTGAAAAAATTTACGTCGCTTTTTCGCGGATTGTTGAGATACGTCGCTCTATGGCGGATTGAAAAAATTTACGTCGCTTTTTCGCGGATCGTTGAGATACGTCGCTCTGTGGCGGATTGAAAAATTTTACGTCGCTTTTTCGCGGATTTGATTAGTGATACGTCGCTCTATGGCGGATTGAAAAAATTTACGTCGCTTTTTCGCGGATTTGATTAGTGATTTATGTCACAATTGTTGGTCACTTTAACTTACACGATACTTTCACTAACGGGGTTTCCGTTATCACGAAACTAGCTGTTCGTATGTACGAGGTGCTATCTATGACGGCTGGCAAGTATTGCCACCGGTAAAAAGCTTGTGCAGAGTTATTTTTCACAGATCACAATTGAGACGGTCACCGCGAAGGTCACCGCTGCCACCACTTTGTTACGGCATTGGTGTGTTTTAGAAAATGTTGATTGATTTAATGAATTAGCTTCGATGTTTTCCACAGAAACGAGAAGGTCACCGCTGCCACCACTTTGTTACGGCATTGGTGTGTTTAAGAAAATGTTGATTGATTTAATGAATTAGCTTCGATGTTTTCCACAGAAACGAGAAGGTCACCGCTGCCACCACTTTGTTACGGTCAGGAAATGATCTTCGCCGCCGTTATTATTTTTGGTTCGTTTCTCGTTTTACGCAACTAAATGCAACTGTGGAAAAGGAATTTTATTGACGGAGGTGATTGAAAGTTCGTAGATAAATGCTATATGAATATTGTTTATTTGCCAAGCTCGGGGAGGCTTATAGGCGTAATCAGACGTTGAGAGTCTTGAAGAGAAATAATTATTGACCAGGCTCGAGGAGGCTTATAGGTGTGTTGAGAATAATTATAAGATGACCGATCCAGGATTTCGGTGTGCGACTAAAGAACCATGTCCTGGAAGACCGTAGAGTTTGGTACTGAGTTCGGAAGTGATTTTGATATGAAAATGAGGAATAAGGTAAACTCGGTTTATTAAAAGAAGGGGTAGGTAAAGTGGGAGGCCACGTGCCGCTGACTTGGTAGTTTTGCACTTGCACGTTGTGCTGATGCGTGGTCGAACTAGGCCGGATGCAGGTTGAAATAGGAAGACAGGATGAAAGATATTAGGTTGCGTCTAGGTGAATTTCTGCTAATAATTGTGAGGAATTTGGAATTGATAGAATGGATGAGGCGAGACGTTTGGACCGAGGTCCGGACGTAACAAGTAGAACAAAGTGGAAAGAAGGGAAAAAGTTGTTCTCCAGGCGGATCATAACACAGCACAATCATCAGTTTCGAACAATTTCGAAGTTTGGGAATTTTTATTTTTCCAAATTCCGTTCTTTCTCTGTATTTCCTCCCCGAGAATTCGTGAAACAAAGAAAAAGAATGAGAAAAGTTGCTTCCCGGGTGGACCACAACACGGCACAACCACCAGTTTGGGTTAGGTTAGGTTAGGTTGGGTTAGGTTGGGTTAGATTAGGTCAGGTGAGGGTTAGGCTAGGTAAGGTTGGGTCTGAATCATTCTTTTACTCTGCATTTCCTTTTCGAAAAAACGTGAAAAAAAGCGAGAGCCGCAGAGAATGGTCTGCAGGTGTAGCACAACACAGCACAACCGCAAGGTTCTAACGATTCCGAGTTTTGAGAATGTTCAATCTTCCAAATTCCGTTCTGTCTATGTATTCCCTTCCTGAGAAATCGTAGATCAAAGTGAGAAAGAGAAAAGAAGTTGTTCTCCAGGTGTAGCACTACACAGCACAACTACAAGGTTCGAATGATTTCGAGTTTTGAGAATTTTCATTTTCGCAAATTCCGTTCTTTCTCTGTATTTCCTTCCTGAAAAATAGTGGAACAAAGTGGAAAAAAGGGAAGTAATTGTTCTCCGGTCGGACTACAACACAGCACAACCACCAGTTTGGGTTAGATTAGGTTAGGTGGGGTTAGGTCAGGTTGGATCAGGTCAGGTGAGGTTAGGCCAGGTTAGGTTGGGTCTGAGTCATTCTCCTACTCGATATTTCCCCTCCGAAAAAACGTAGAGAAAAGCGTATGCCGAAGAAAATGCTCTCCTCGTAAATCTTCCAAATTCCGTTCTTTCTATGTATTTCCTTTTTGAGAAATCGTGGATCAAGGTAAAAAAGAGGAAAGAAGTTGTTCTTCAGGTGTAGCACAACACAGCACAACCACGAGGTTCAAATGATTTCGAGTTTAGAGAATTCGCATTTTCTCAAATTCCGTTTTGTCTCCGTATTCCGACTTCGAATAATCGTAAAACAGAGTGGAAGCCGGGGAGAATGGTCTGCAGGTGTAGCACAACACAGCTTAACCGCAAGGTTTCAACGATTCCAAGTTTTGAGAATTCTCATTTTCTCAAATTCCGTCCTTCCTCTGTATTTTTTTTTCGGAAAATTGTGGAACAAAGTGGAAGCCGAAGAGAATGGTCTGCAGGTGTAGCAAAACACAGCACAACTGCAAGGTTTCAACGATTCCGAGTTTGGAGAATGTTTAATCTTCCAAATTCCGTTCTGTCTATGTATTTTTTTTCTCAGAAATCGTGGATCGAAGTAAAAAAGAGGAAAGAAGTTATTCTCCAGGTGTAGCACAACACAGCACAACCACAAGGTTCAGATGATTTCGAGTTTAGAAAATTCGCATTTTCTCAAATTCCGTTTTGTCTCCGTATTTCCTCTTCGAATAATCGTTAAACAAAGTGGAAGCCGGAGAGAATGGTCTGCAGGTGTAGCACAACACAGCTTAACCGCAAGGTTTCAACGATTCCAAATTTTGAGAATTCTCATTTTCTCAAATTCCGTCCTTCCTCTGTATTTTTTTTTCGGAAAATTGTGGAACAAAGTGGAAGCCGAAGAGAATGGTCTGCAGGTGTAGCAAAACACAGCACAACTGCAAGGTTTCAACGATTTCGAGTTTGGAGAATGTTTAATCTTCCAAATTCCGTTCTGTCTATGTATTTTTTTTCTCAGAAATCGTGGATCGAAGTAAAAAAGAGGAAAGAAGTTGTTCTCCAGGTGTAGCTGTAACATCCTCACCTCAGTACGGACGTTTTTTCACTTCCACGTTATTTCACTTTGATAAACTAACTAACTTCACGTTTGCGTATGAATACTACTCTATATATATATATATACTCTCTATATTTTATATCATTAATAATTATAACCATATATAAACAAATGCACTTTATTATAATTATAATACAAAGTATAAACTATGAAACACTGTCACTTGAATAATACAAAGTATAAGTTATAGAAAACTGTCACTATACTCACTCGCGACGACAACCCTTGCGACTGTCCCGTACGAGGACGAACTCAGGACTGGCCCAGGTAGCGACGCAAAGGTAGCAGCGTGCCCAACAATCATGATTCATCGCCAGGTGCAACTCCAACTCGAAAACAAGACCATAAAACAAAACATGAAAACAAGGTCATAAAACCTTCAGACGCGGACCACGCGCCCCTTCACTTACCTGAGGACCTTCAGACTACCTCTGGTCACCGAAGCGAGCACGTCGGAGCTCCTCACCTGAAAACAGAAAAGTGTTAGTTGCGTGCACCCCAAGTGAACTACCAGACTATCGTATCCCAACTAAAGTGTTACCTGTAGCATACTGAACTAAGTGAACAATTGTTATCTAGTATAAGTGCATATTGTTTAATCAGAACTCTGAACTATATTATTCAACTAAAACTTTGGACATTCGAAATTATATTTATGAAGCGTGGACTTGGGTCCCAGGAATGCAAACTGTAAACATTGCTGAGGCGACCACGCCACTCCGTATCTAAACATAAACACATTTCGGCAGAGCGCGGTCACGTAGGCACGGCTTCCCCTTGCCCCGCGACCTCACATATCATTTCTTTATATACTGCATAAGGAGCAGGGTTAGTAGCGTAAATTAATCAGTACTAGTTCAGAGCTCAAACCGAGCAGTTCGACTCTTAGGAGTCATTTTCTAAATCTCATACTCTTGGGAGTATTGCCAAATCCATTTATTCTTATATTAATAACCAGTTAAAAGTGTTATAACCTCATATTATATTCAAGTTTTCTATTATAAAATATAAATCAAGTTAAACTATATTCAACTATAATTATTCAAAACCCTACTTACCCGCAACGAGGAACAAGAAGTCTCCAGCTCAGGACCAAGCAGCAGCAAACATCGTAAGTAAATATTAACCAGTCGCATCTATTTCCCTTTTTCCAAAATCTCCTGGTTATCCGTGTGTGGCTACGCCAGAGCTGAAAGAGGCCGACACATCCCTTGATAAGCGGTGCAATAGCCGAAAAACGCTTTTTCCTTGAGTTAATGATCCTGATTAACTCTAACCTGTTGATTTGAGCGGCGCTAGGGCTGAAAGACGCTTAATCAACATCCCTACGCACCTGTTGGTATGGGCGGCGCTAGAGCTGAAAACGCCTAACCAACATTCTTTCTTTCCCTCGTAGATGCCTGAAACCCGTAGACGACACCGGGCAGGTAGACGCTTCAAAGCTAAAAGAGCTAAGGCCGCAGTCAGGACCGCTATTCGCACGGCTTCAAGAGAAACCAAACGTCCACAGCCGCCTCCAGCCGAATCACCGAGATCCCCATCACCGGTAATAGAATTACCTAGGGCGCCTACTCCAGAATATAGAGATCAGCACGGGCAACCTATTGACGCAGAATTATACAATCATATACAGGAATATTTAGATCAGTCACAGGACGACGAGGGTTACCAAACCTCAGATACAGATATTATTCCCCCTTGTCCCCGGGCTATACCAATTGCGCAAGCACGGGCTTACCAATAACCCGCTACGCCCCTACCGTTCATAAATTCACGCATAGCTAACCTGTGTATAATGTTATTTTGTGAAATATAAATCCTTTGTTAAACGAATTACCTAATTTCTTGTCAGATCCCTGACATCCCAACACGTAGTGTTTAGCGACCTAATAAGTCCACTCAGGGATCCGAAGGTCACTGACGGGTCAGATATCAAAATCCCTTTTAATTTTCTAAAATCAACCCGGGACGTGACATAGCACAACACAGCACAACCACAAGGTTCAGATGATTTCGAGTTTAGAAAATTCGCATTTTCTCAAATTCCGTTTTGTCTCCGTATTTCCAGTTCAAATAATCGTGAAACAAAGTGGAAGCCGAAGAGAATGGTCCTCAGGTGTAGTGTTACGTACTGGGTTGATATTTCGCAGAAAGGGATTCCTACTAATAACTTCCCAGAAGCAACGGTTTTGGATCCCTGAATGGACACGAGGTCGCTTAACACTATGTGTGGGGATGTCAGGGATCTAGGCAAAAGTTAGATCACGTGAAATAAATGAATGAAAAGATAACCATTTAATAAAATATTCCTGTCTTTATTAATGCGGAAGGGCGTAATGGGTGTTATTATCGGTGGTTAATTCTGTTTGCCTCCTCTATGGGTATGGCCGGTGGACAACGAGGAATTATGATTGTGTCTGTGGTCTCGTAACCCTCGTCGCGATCTCTCTCTAACATACGTAAATATTCTTGGACTTCTAGATATAAGGCTAGACCTCCAGGACCATCTGCTGGGGGTGGCTCTGGTGATGGGGAACGTGGCGATTCCTGTTCCTCTAGTACTCTTTGAATCTCTATTCTATTTGCTGCCCTGATTGCTGCCCTAATTGTGGCTTTAGCTCGTCTGGCTCTCAATCGTCTACCCGCTCGGTGTTTCCTTCGTGGGATGTCGGGCATCTAATGGAAAATGAGGAAAAGCGTCTTTCAGCACTGGGCATCGCTTGTCACTGGGTACGAATCGATTAGGACCATGGGTTCTAGGAAAGAGCAATAATTCTGCACTAGGCACTGCTCATCAAGGATTCAGCTTATTTCGGCACTAAGCACAGCTTGACATGGAATATGAGGTTTTGGTAAAGGCGTTTAGTAAAGTATGGTTTGGGATTGGAATACGTAGAATGATACTTTACCTTGATGCTGTTCTGCGGCTGTTGGATCTGGTACTGCGGCTGCTTGCGTTGTAGAGGTTGCAGGATTCACAAATAATTACTTGAGTTAACTTTCAACTTGTAGAATATATTTCAGGATTTTGTATGAAATACGAATTGAATATAAATTGGTATAATATAAAGTAACTCGAAATAGTATAAAAGTATAACTTGGAATGGTATAATATAAATTGATACTGAGTAAAACTCCTAAGAGTATGTATGAATATTTGGAAATAGAAAAATAACTCCCAAGGGTTATATGTAATAAGGACAACTCCTAAGAGTGTAGTAACTCGTCTGAGTTCTGGATCCAGACTGAATGATTTCGTTTTTGGTCTCTGAGTCTAATGCAGTATATAAGGTAACTAGATGTGGAGTCGCGGGGCAAGGGGAAGCCATGCCTACGTGACCGTACTCTGCCAAAATATGTTTACACTTAGATATGGAGTGGCGTGGTTGCCTCGGCGTTGTTTATGCTTTGCATTCTTGAGACTCAAATCCGTGCCTTATAAATATAATATAGTTTAGATATTCAAATAATTATAGTTCAAAGTTCTCATGCGTTATACTGAGTTAACAGTTGTTCACTTATATCCTTATCCACCGGGTAACACTTAGTTAAAGTTCAAAAGTCTAATAGTTCACATTATGGTACGCGTGATTGACACTTAGTATTCTCGTTTTCAGGTGAACCGTTCCGATGTGCTCGCTCCGGTAACTGGAGGTAGACTGAGGGTCCTCAGGTAAGTAGTGGGGTCGCGTGCTCCGCGTCCAAAGGTTTATGGCCTTGTTGTTGTTCTGGAGTTTGCACCTGGTGTTGAGTCATGGGTACGGGGTGCTCTGCCATCTTGGATCGCTACCTGGGTCAGTCTCGAGCTTGTCCTCGTACGGGACGGTCGCAAGGGTTGTCGTCGAGAGTGAACAGTGGTTTAAGGCGAAGGTGTTCTATAACCTTGATACTTATATTAGCTTTTGTAATACATACGTGTTGAATTATATTGTAATTATTAAAGATATAAAAATAAAAGAGTATATTATATATGTATGTGAATAGTATCCATACGCAAACGTGTAATTGATTATTTTGAGTAAAAGTGATGTGGAAGGTAAAAGTTGAAAAATACGGCCAGCTTGAGGTGAGGATGTTACACCTCCCCCCTTATATCGGAATAACGAACTCCGTTAGTTATTCCCGTGTCCATGTTACTTCTTAGTTGTACTAATTGCGGGTATAAGCGTTCGTCTTCCTCTGGTGCTGCTGGTTGGAGACTGGTTGCTGGCTGAGGCGTCGCGTCCTTTTCAACGTCTTTCTTATCTTGCGTTGCGCTCTGGTGTCCCAGATATACAAGAAGGTGAGTCACTGATGTCCATAGTGACCCGACTAGTTTCAAACTCCATCCGTATATTTGATGTAGCGTGTACCCGTGTATTATCGTATCTACGACTAGTTTAATCATTCGGATCACGATAAGGATTCCCATAATCCCTGCTGTGGCTGATCCGAAGGTAATAAAGCCTCGCCATACTTTTCGATAAGTAGAGTCTGCTATTTGCTCGAATATTTGGTCATTAAATAAATTGTCAATTGAACTGCCGTCGGTTTGTGTTTCTCTTTCCGTTAGACCTCGGGCTAGGTTATTCAGAATAGCAGGGCGTTCTGCTGGGAATAGTAGGTGATCTCTGAATCTTTCAACATCCTTCTGACTGTAGATGCCACTGGTTGCCAGTGTTTCCGTATTTACAAATTTCCATGTATATTGAGTTGTGTGCTGCAATGCTTTCGGCGGTAGAACCTCTTCATGATGCGGGGTAAATTTATACCATACGTCATCTATTCTGTACATCGGGGCTAGTATTCGGTTGCATTCCATTTGTGTTCCTTTCTTCACTAGGATTTTTGATTTAGGCGTCAAGAAGTATGATGTGTTGCGCATTGTTACTGGTAATTCCACATAACATTCATCCGTCTCGCGTACCGCGCAGGCTACAGGTATACATTTCACAATGTGTGCCACTTCTCCGGCGATGGTTGCCATATGACCTGGGCCTCCCATGATGTTGTAAGCGAATTCGTCAGGTAATATGCTGGCTAGTGTGAGGCTGTTTTTGAGTACTTGCTTTTCTAGTTCGCATTTCTGAGATATGACGTCTTTGTATAGGTCGGTCATTTGTTGTTTGATGTGTTTTTCGACGTAGATGAATTTTGAGTTGACATACGTAAATATGTCTACGCTTTCAACCGGTAATAATCCTTGATTTTTAAATGTGTTTCCTTTGCTTGTTTCAAAAATGAATAGTTTTGGGTGTTCGGTTTTGTAAAGGGTGTAGCCACATATTTTGATTTCTGTGGTACGGATAAGTGCGAAAGTTATATCTTGTGAAGTAATGGAGTACACGATAGGTTCGTCCTTCTTTGATGATTGTACTTTGGTAATATATCCTTCATGGAGTACATCGTATGAGGTAAATTTGCAGTTATCCTCGGGTATCACTTCCCAATATAAGTTTCCTCCTTCTTCATCGGAACACGTTGATGCAGAAAAATCACACGCCAGTCCGTTTTGAAACACGATTTTATTATGATTCAATTTTACTGTTGCTTCTTGTTGGATTACTGAGATCTTGACTATAGCTTGGACCACCACGCTTGGCCATTGTCCATATTGGTCGTCAAAGAACCCTGGTTCGCAGGTCCCGTCGCGTGCTAGTCCTCCAGTAAGGGTTACTGATCTTCGGGTAGTCGCGTTTTGTGGTATGTTGTTTAAGTATTTCCCTGGCCAAATTTCGATGGATCTTTCTCGATACAACTTATGGCATGTCTCCTTGCTAGTATATTTGATGTAAGCTTGTCTGCCTAGCTCAACCAAGGATACGTGGGAGTGCATCCCACAATGGTAAACAGTGCGGTCGATTTCTACTCTGCATTGTATGGTGTTGGTTTTCCTAAAGTCCGTCAGCTGTAGTAATTGTGCGTAAGTTTTTTCCTCCTGCGGTTCGACGTCGGGTACGTTGCATTCCACAGGTTCGAGTAGATTGATAGTGGTCACGTTCAGCTTCCCATGCACACAATCGTAACCTACTAAGCTGTAGACGTTCGTAATTGAGATGCATATGATGATTAGTAGCAACATCTGGAACAGAGGGTTCCAGTGCATTTATTTTATTTGTTTGCGTATGTATATATTTTAGAAAAGATTCATGATTCAGAATTCCATATAGTAAAATCCGTTAAGATATGTAGCGATATTGTTTTGTTTAAGCCCTATGTGATAGTCCTTATCCCTAAGTTCATTATATCCGTACGTTATTAACATAGTATTATTCTCAATTTTATCTAGTGTTTCTAAGAATTCACTTTCCTCGAGCATTTCTTTTATTACAAGTTTTCCTGCGAAATTTTGAAGTGTGTTAAATTTGTGCGCGTATTTGATAACTATCTGTTCCCATGAGGCGGGATTTCTTCCTGTAAAAATGTCTAGAGAGTTTCCGCATTCTGCTATCTTTATTCTATCCTGCGGCCAGTTAGGTCGTTTATAAAACTTTGGAACTCTTTGCGCTGCCTCTGGGATTCTCATCTGTAACATATTATTTTATACTTGAGTTTTTGCTAGTTTTAACTTATTAAAATGTACTACTCTTTCCTTATTAGCTATCTTAATTATTGCATTATTATTAGGTAGTGTATTCAGGATTTTGTGAGGTCCTGTATACTGGTCATCGAATTTTCCTTTGGAGGGTTCCTTCAGAAGGAAAACTAGATCACCTTGTTTGAATTCCACATCGTGGATTTTCCGATCATAGTATTTTTTGGACCGAATTTTGGATGCTATTAGGTTTTCTTTGGCTTTAGCCTGACATTCGCGCATTTTACAGTAGAGTTCAGTGAGGTATTCCGTGTACGTTCTGTCTAAGTTTTCCTCTATTATCTCATTTTCAGAAGGTAGTCGTGCTATTCTGGCAAACATAAGTTCGAAGGGGGTGTACTTTGTTCCCTCATGTGAGCTAGTGTTGTAGGAAATCATTGCATAGGATAGCCATTCGTCCCAGTTATTTAGGTGATTTATGTAATGCTTTAGGTATTCTGTAAGTACGCCTAGTGTGTTTGATTGTGAACCCCTCAGAGGCCAAGCGCGTCGCGTTGAATTGGACAAGCGTCTGCTGTCGCCGAGTCGGCTCGATCGCCGGCTACAATCTGCTTCAGCCCGAGCCCCGTGATCGCTAAGTCGTCTGCTACCGCGGTCTGCTCGCCGCGTTCAACCGTTTGACAGCTCTGAATTCGTTGTTGCTTTCGATCTGTTTCGATCGGCGATGCAATGATTGCAACGATTACTATTTATTTACAGTACCGAGCGATGTAATTTTGAGGAACAATACGAGTTGTTTCTTTTTCTGGGGCATATGCAGCAATGCTCAGTACGAGTTATTTCTCTTTCTGGGATATCAGGAATAATATGAAAAATATTGCGCACCATCGCAGTAGTAACCTCGAACAATTTTACGGCAAAATGTGCGATACATTACATGCGATTTCATCTCATGTGACACCGAAACTTTTTCGTGGATTATTGACATATCGCAGGTGAATGCCAGGAGTTTAGATGAATCAAACGGAAGCGATGCGAAACATACGGGCCAACGAATGTAAATAAAGATTCCGAGTACGTGTTAACCGGTTGTCCACGTGTCATACGCGGGATATTTACGCACGACACCCAGAGCAGTGATTTTGAGGCACAATATAAGGCGTTCTCTCTTCTAGAATATCGACAACACTGTGAAAAATACAAAGCACTATTGGAGGAGATACTATGGGAAAATTGACGGTAAGTTCTTTGATGCAGCATTATTCTACTTAACGTGTGAGAACAAAATTCTTTGTGGATTATTGATATGTTGCAGACAAGAGTCAGAAGCTCAGATAATTCGAAGGAGAGCGGTGCGAATCATACGAGCTGACCACTGAAAATAAAGATTCCGGGTATGTGTTGTGGGATTTTATTCACAAATTCATGATAATAACACTTCAACGACAGGGAGTTGCTCGAATAATAAAACATCAAAATGGTTGGAACATTATTATAATTCATACTCGCATGTAATATTCATAGAATTGTTTGTATTAAATTTATATACACATGTCGATTCAGGATAAATCTTAGTCTATAGAATTGCATACTTGATAGAAACAGAAGGAACATGTAAGTGGAGAATGAAGCTTAGAAATGTTGAATCTGATTGAAGGTGCAAAATAATGTGTGTTACTTGTATTGATTCTGAGCAAAAACGAAGCATAAATTACATTTGATAAGACAGAATTTGATGAAGACAGAGAAAAACCAAAATAGATACTGACAATGAGTTACGAATGTGGGATATACAAGATGATCTGCAAATAAAAACTTTAGTATTCTTCGAAAAATAAATATTCATCATTTACTCCTACTGATTTACAATGAAAAAAAAAACTACCAGTATTCTGTGAACAGAAGATAAATCTCTACGAAGTGACTTTACTTGAGTTGAATCTACAAACAATCTATACAATGAAAAAAAGAAATGATCCTTCTCGAGGAAAATCTACGAATAAACTATAAAACAAATATCAAGATGACTTTTTTGGAATTGAATATACAAATAAACTATGAAATAGAGGAACAAATTGATTTTTCTCGAGTAGAATCTACAAACTATAAAATAAATAAAAAAGTAAAGTTAATTGCACCGAATTTACAAATAAAATATGACATAAAATAACAAATTGATTTTTCTCGAGTAAAATCTACAAACAGACTATAAAACAAATAAAAAAGTAAAGTTAATTGCACCGAATTGTACAAATAAAATATGACATAAAATAACAAATTGATTTTTCTCGAGTAAAATCTACAAACAGACTATAAAATAAATAAAAAAGTAAAGTTAATTGCACCGAATTTTACAAATAAAATATGACATAAAATAACAAATTGATTTTTCTCGAGTAAAATCTACAAACAGACTATAAAACAAATAAAACAGTAAAGTTAATTGCACCGAATTTCACAAATAAAATATGACATAAAATAACAAATTGATTTTTCTCGAGTAAAATCTACAAACAGACTATAAAATAAATAAAAAAGTAAAGTTAATTGCACCAAATTTTACAAATAAAATATGACATAAAATAACAAATTGATTTTTCTCGAGTAAAATCTACAAACGAACTATAAAATGAATAAAAAAGTGAATTCTGTCAAGTCATTACATTATTATTAATACAAAACTATAAACTGATGGGATAGTTTTTCCCAGGAGACAAAGATGGCTATGTGGATAAGCAATACTAAAGTAAATTGAAATACGAAGCTATTTGTTACGACTGATTGACTAAATAAGAGAATAAATAAAAAATTAAGCTAAGAGCAAATCACGGCCAAGTTCTTTACAAATACTAATGAAGGAAATGTTGTTTCGTGTGGGGAAAAGATGGGTACCCTAACATTACGAAAACCCTGAAATTCTTCCAAATATGCCCAATGATCTCTACACCCATAACGCGAAAATTTGAAAATTTTAAAACAGCAGACAAAAGCATAGCAGATTTCTATTACGCGATTGCAAGATTCCAAATCCCCTGAAATGTACGCAACAATCTCTATCCCTGAATGACAACGAGCCTTAAATTTATATGACGATACCCAACAATTTCTATTTTGCTATCTTGAGATGGATCGCCCGGACGAAAAAACTTCTGGAAAATACGATGCTTACCTTTTCTACGAATAATATGATCCGAGATATGAACTGAAAGCTAGGAGGTAGTTACAAAATTTGAAAAAAAGACAAATAACTATACCCATAATAATTGATTGGAATAGGTTAATCAGAAAGCAGTGAAAAATAGACTCAAGAAACTGAAAACGAATATGGATCTTATACTATAAAACTTTACACTAGAGAAGAGAAAAACACTTTAGATAAATATTTGATTAAAATGCCAATTAATTTCTATTGTTAGAGGCAATAGCACAGTGCGAAAGGTAGAGAGTACTCAGCTCATATTGATCAATGCCCTCCAGAAGTACTCAAAAACGAGGCGGTAGAATTTAGGCGATTATGTCCTCATTCAATAGTTTATCCACCAACCATCATTATCAAGTACGCTGTTCATTCGACGGTGCATCGAACCAACAATTGCTTCAAAGTACTCCGGCCTGGCGCGAAGCTCTTCCCACTTCGCTTCGACTCGGAGACTCAGGCCTTCCTCCCTTTCCCTGGCGACAGGCCTCCAGCCCCGGACCATTTCAGACCAACAGTTTTCTATTGGATTGAGATCCGGGGATTTGGCTGGCCAGTCGAACCGCTGCAGTTCTGGGTGGTCTCCGTACCAGTTCTGCACGCTTCTGGCTCTGTGCACTGCACTATTATCCTCAACAACCCGAATAACTGGCATGACTTCTACTGGGTATAGGGCTCTGACTGAGGGAAGCAATGCATTTTCCAGAATATCAATGTACTGCTCGGCATTCATATTCCGCGTTACCTTTACTAATTCCCCTGGACCAGCGGCCGAAATCCACCCCCAATACGCTGCAGTTACGCGTCCGCTGTGCTGACCTGCTATGACGTTTACTGGATTGTAGCGTTCCCCATCTTCCCTCCACACGTTCAACCGGCCATCTTTGTCCGAGGAAAACACTTTCTCATCAGTGAAGACCACCGTACTCCACTCTTCCTCGGTGATCCCCAGTCCCTGCAAAGCAAAACTTATCCTATCCTCCCGGTGAGTGATGGTCAAGTCCGTCTTCTGGGCCGCTCTCCTGCACTTCAGTCCTGCTTCCTTCAGTCGGGCTCGTACGATCCAGGGGCTGGCAGCGACTCCCACGGTGGGACCGATACCTGTGGCTGCCTGAAAAGGATCAGCCCTAGCGTGCGCGACTATGGTCTGATGAAAAAATAATTGATTAAAGAGATCAATGGATTCAAAATCAAGAAAAGAAATAAATAAGACTAATTGAAAAAACGGACCTGATCCTCGAGAGGTGTCGTTTGGCGGGCAGCTCCATTATCTCTTCGGTGGTCCTGGAGTCCCTCGATGCCACCTTCTCTATATTTCTGGATCCACCGCCTCGCGGTGGATCTGCTGATTCCGACTTCAGCTACAAAGATGAGATAGTCACAGAAATTGATTAAATTGATTGATCTGGAAAAAAAAGCTTTGTCTACTCTTCATGAATTATTTCACCTGTGATCGCGGGAATCGATACACCGGACTCCCAGAGTCCTATCACCCGTCCGCACTTCGTCTGATCCATTTTTTACGTACCTTTATACGTTTTTTGCGAGTTTTTCGAGTATTTTTTATCACTAATGATAAAAATAACTCTCAAGTACCGCTTCAACACGATAAGTGAGTAATGTTATTTCGTATTTCAATTGTTTTTCCGATGCGCGGGCACTCGATTCCCGCGCGTTGTCATTTGTTTTCAAATCCATCGCTGTTATTGGTGGATCACGCGCAGCTTTTGCATTCAACTAACTAATAACGAATCTTTGAATTCTGATAAATGACCAAATTTGAAGTTTTGCTTTTCAAAGGGAAGAAATACAACAATTAAGCAGATATTAGTCAGGCCAGTTTCAATTACTGGATAGTACTTCGTATTTTCAAGTAATGCTATTGAGGTAATGTTCTTGCTTGTATTTTGACAATCTGGCCTCACTTTATAGTTGAATCGAGAATGCGTAGTCTACGCTGACAGGGGTAAGATCGTTTGTAGAATCAGTAGGAGTAAATAATGAATATTTATTTTTATATATACTAAATACTAAAGTTTTCATTTGCAGATCATCTTGTATATCCCACATTCGTAACTCATTGTCAGTATCTATTTTGGTTTTTCTCTGTCTTCATCAAATTCTGTCTTATCAAATGTAATTTATGCTTCGTTTTTGCTCAGAATCAATACAAGTAACACACATTATTTTGCACCTTCAATCAGATTCAACATTTCTAAGCTTCATTTTTCACTTACATGTTCCTTCTGTTTCTATCAAGTATGCAATTCTATAGACTAAGATTTATCCTGAATCGACATGTGTATATAAATTTAATACAAACAATTCTATGAATATTACATGCATTTTGATGTTTTATTATTCGAGCAACTCCCTGTCGTTGAAGTGTTATTATCATGAATTTGTGAATAAAATCCCACAACACATACCCGGAATCTTTATTTTCAGTGGTCAGCTCGTATGATTCGCACCGCTCTCCTTCGAATTATCTGAGCTTCTGACTCTTGTCTGCAACATATCAATAATCCACAAAGAATTTTGTTCTCACACGTTAAGTAGAATAATGCTGCATCAAAGAACTTCCCGTCAATTTTCCCATAGTATCTCCTCCAATAGTGCTTTGTATTTTTCACAGTGTTGTCGATATTCTAGAAGAGAGAACGCCTTATATTGTGCCTCAAAATCACTGCTCTGGGTGTCGTGCGTAAATATCCCGCGTATGACACGTGGACAACCGGTTAACACGTACTCGGAATCTTTATTTACATTCGTTGGCCCGTATGTTTCGCATCGCTTCCGTTTGATTCATCTAAACTCCTGGCATTCACCTGCGATATGTCAATAATCCACGAAAAAGTTTCGGTGTCACATGAGATGAAATCGCATGTAATGTATCGCACATTTTGCCGTAAAATTGTTCGAGGTTACTACTGCGATGGTGCGCAATATTTTTCATATTATTCCTGATATCCCAGAAAGAGAAATAACTCGTACTGAGCATTGCTGCATATGCCCCAGAAAAAGAAACAACTCGTATTGTTCCTCAAAATTACATCGCTCGGTACTGTAAATAAATAGTAATCGTTGCAATCATTGCATCGCCGATCGAAACAGATCGAAAGCAACAACGAATTCAGAGCTGTCAAACGGTTGAACGCGGCGAGCAGACCGCGGTAGCAGACGGCTCAGCCATCACGGCGAGCCTGCAATGTGGCTAGTCGCTGGCGACCGAAACTGCTCCGAGTCAGCCCAAATCGCGTGGCCGCTGAGGGGTTCACAATCAAACACACTAGGCGTACGTGATGTGATCTTTCTATGGAACCGTTTGATTGTGGGTGAAACGCAGTAGTTTTCACTTGGCTGATTCTGTATCTCTTTGCTAACTGTTTTATGAGCGAGCTGATGAGATTTGCTCCTTAGTCTGTTAGGATCTTCCGTGGGGCTCCAAATATGTTAATAACTTTTTCTATAAGTGCGTCAGCAACTGTTTGTGATTTAGTATTGGTTAGCGCTATGGCACTGGAGTGTTTGGTTAATAAGTCTTGGACTGTCAGTATACAGGGTGTCCCAGAATTCGCGCCAACTAAGTACGTAGCGTTGTTCCTCGTAGAAAACTAAAATAGGGAAGTCGAGGTGAAAATGTTCTAGGTCTGACAGGTAAAAAGTTACAAGGTGCCAAAGTTCCGCCAATCGGCGTGCACCGTCACGTCGGTGTGCCATCAATACGCCGGGCGTAGCGGTGTGTTGGTGGCACACCGACGTTATTTCAGTCAGCGGTGCACGCCGATTAGCGGAACTTTGGCACCTTGTAACTTTTTACCTGTCAGACCTAGAACATTTTCACCTCGACTTCCCGATTTTAGTTTTCTACGAGGAACAACGCTACGTACTTAGTTGGCGCGAATTCTGGGACACCCTGTATACTGGTTTCCTCGTGGTGTCAATGGTAAGGGGCCCATTATATCCATTGAAATTTTATCAAATGCTTGATCTGGTGTGTCCGTTAGCATCATAGGCTTTCTTGTTTTGACTCTGGTTAATTTTTTGATTTGACATTTTAAGCATTGTCGTATAAAATCCTCGATCTGTTTTTTCATTCCGGTCCAGAAGTATCGCTGCCGAATTCTCGGATATGTTTTTGTCATGCCTTTATGTCCTCCAACACTGCTTTCGTGGTTCTCTCGTATAATACTCGCGGCTTCTTCTTCGTTGATTATTTTTACGAGTTGTTGGTAGATTGTGATCTTGCATCCGGTGTCGATCAATTGTACCTTTATTCGCCTTATAATTTCTTTTCCACACAGGCTGTCTATTCTCGTAGTCTTTGCGATCCCTATTTCCTTAAGATCTAGTTCTAGCACTACGTTTTGTAGTGAGGTTATTGCTTCGTTTAATACCTCTTCATCTAACTGTGTTCTTATCGTTTCTTTGATTGGTAAGCCAATCAAATTTCGGTTGTTCACATGATGTACCTTTGCCCTTGCTAGTTGTATTTGTGTGAATTCAGGCATTCTATTATTTGCTTCGAGGTCTTTTGCACCTTCGTCCAATGGTTCTCCGTTCTGTGTTATAAAAAATACGCAGTTTCCTTTATGCATGCTCAACCTGTCTCGCGTCTCTTCGTCCCTATTATCTTCGTCAGCTCTGGGTATTGCCTCTTCGTTACTGAATATATCCCCGTCCGTTTCGGAGTCTGAGGCATCGGTATGATCCGTCACCTGGCTGTCCGCGCTGCGGTATTCTTCTTCTATGTCTGATTCAGGGAATGTTTGTGGGTTTTGAATTTCGGCTATTTCGTTACTTGGGGCCTTAATCTCTTCTTCTCTTGGCTGTATTTCCTTGTCTGATGGTTGGGGGGTTTCGAACGTTTCATTATCCGAGCTTGAGGATTCCTTTTCTTTTTCTTCTTCTTCAGTGAGCTTGTAAATTTTTATTATGAATGGATCCGGAAAGACCGAAGTAATCATTCCGCGAACTCTTCCCCAATTGAGTTGATCTAGCCCGCATCCTATCTGCGGCATTGCTACCTTATAAATTCTCTCCTTGTCGCATGCTTTCCGTAACGTTCGTAACGCGGTTTCTAGATTTTTGTATGTGGGTTTTTCATGGTATTTTCCTTTTGTAACGAGATAAAAAATGTTTTGATTGTTTATTTTTAATTTTCCTACCCCGCCTATTTTGATTCCTTGCTGGAGAAGTGTCTCCCTATTTTTAAATTTTTCAGCGAACTTCTTTGCTATTCCTGCACCCATTTTGAAGTCTTCGGAGACACAGTGTGCGAGTGCGTAGTCCTTGGAGACCGTAAAGAGATCACCCGTTACTTCGGTGATTTGTAAGACTTGTGTGGTCGTATTGTTTTCTACCGGGTTTCGTGATAGAGCGTCGGCGTTTGCATTTATCTTCCCGGGTTTGTATTGGATGTTGAATTCATAATCCATTAAATGGACTTTCCACCTAGCGAGTCTGGACGATGGATCCTTTAGCGATTGTAACCAGGTTAATGGTCTATGGTCAGTAACTAGTGTGAAGAGTTTTCCGTATAAGTATGGTCTAAAGTGCTTGACCGCGTAGACCATTGCTAAAAGCTCCTTTTCTGTCGTGGAATAGTTTTGTTCGGCTTTATTTAGTAATCGTGATGTATAGGCTATTGGTAAATCTTTCCCTATCTGGCCTTGACTTAAAACTGCTCCTATGGCTATTCCCGAGGCGTCCGTCGTTACTACGAAGGGTTTATTGAAATCTGGATACTGTAAAATGGGTTTTTCACATAGTTTGTTCCGTAATATCGTGAAGGCTTCTATTTGTTTCTCTGTCCATTTAAAATTTCTGTCTTTCTTCAAGAGTTCCGTCATAGGTTTTGCTATCTTAGAAAAGTCTTGAATAAATCGTCGGTAGTATCCAGCGAGTCCGAGGAATTGTTTGACGTTTTTGGGTGTTTTGGGAATAGGGAAGTCCCTTACTGCTTCTAATTTTTTTGGATCTGGTTTCAGTCCTTCTTCAGATATTATGTGTCCAAGATAATTCACCTCTTTTCGTAAGAATTCGCATTTATCAGGTTGTAGTTTGAGGTTCGCTGATCTTAGTCTGTTAATTAATAAATTGAATTTTCTGGTATGCTCCTGTAATGAGCTTGCATATATAACGATGTCATCTAGATAGACGAACATTTCTGTTCCTTGTAACCCTGATAAAACCCTGTCCATCAATCGTTGAAACGTTGCCGGAGCATTCTTTAGTCCGAATGGCATTCGTTCGAATTGATAGTGTCCGAACGGTGTTGTGAATGCAGTTTTTTCCGCGTCTTCTTTCGCCATTTCTATTTGATGGAAACCTGAAGCTAGGTCGAATACTGAGAAATACTTGGCACTGCCCAGCTGGTCTAATATGTCTGTTATGTTGGGAAGTGGGTATGCGTCTCCGATAGTTTTTTCGTTAAGCTGTCTATAATCTATAACCATCCTCCACCTCGTGTTTCCTTGTGAGTCAGGTTTTTTTGGAACAATCCAGAGTGGAGAGCTGTAGGGTGAGGCTGAGGGTGTGATTATACCACCTGCTTCTAGTTCTTTTACTTGTTTTGTGATCTCTTCTTTGTGAATTGGAGGGTATCGATATTGTTTCGTGAACACAGGTGCGTCGTCTGTTGTCGTAATTTTGTGTTTAATCGCTGTGGTAGCTTCTAAACGTGCACCTGGTATTTGGAACCGATCTGCATTCGTGTTGACTAAATTTTCTATGTATTTTCTTTCGTCTCCGTTTAAATGTTCTAATCGAAGTAGTGAAAGTACGTCCGGTACTTCGCCTCGCGCTTCCTCTATTTTTGTTATTCTTGTTACCGGTGGTGTAAGGAATTGTTCCACCCTTATGACTGGTACCTCTACTTTTGTTTCTGTTTCTAGGGTGTTGAAAATTGGTAGGATAACGTGATTTTTTTCGACTCTGCAGACTGCTTGCCCTGCGTAGAATCCTTTCGGTAGTTTGACCCTTGAGACATAACCTTCACTTAGATCGTCTGGGTTGGCGACTTTTATTTTTAATACCTGCATTGATCGTGCCTTGATTTGGTGCGCACTTCCTAAGAAGTGGAATTAATCGTTGTCTATCTGTAGTTTTCCTCCCTTATAATCAATGACTGCTCCCGTTTTGGTAAAGAAGGCTGATCCTAAGATACCGTCCTGTGTGATGTGAAACGTGTCTCCTACTACATGAAACACTACTTGGATTCCCGAAATGCTGAGCGTAGTTTGCCCTAAGGTGTGTACTAGATCATTGGTTATGCCTTTTATGGAGAGTCGGACATTATTATTAATTTGTGTGGGGTTTCTTATGTTTTTAAGTTTGATTATATTAGGTTCTGCCCCTGTGTCTACTAATAGATTTGCGGAATTTGTGAGATCGGGTGATAAAATATTAACGGTGGGAACGTCGCCTAGTCCGACGTTGTGTAAGAGCACGATGGAATGGGTTCCGGTAGTGCGTTGTTCTCTACGTGGGTCACTTGGATTGGTAGACCTGTTTGGGGTTGGTCGTTCCGCCTGTCTACCTGCAGTTGCGGCCGACCACTGTCGTTTCCCGACCTATATCTGTTGCGAAGTTCGTCATTGTATTTTCTCTTCCGGCACTCTTCAAGAGACTGACCGATATTCTTGCAGTAGGCACACGTGCTGGGTCTGCTGTTGCTCGGTCCCGGTTGTTGGAACCGCGTGTTCTGATAATCACGCCTGTCACCCCGTCTATCATTTTGTCTATTATTCGTCTGGGGTGGTCCTCTATAGAAGTTAGCGGGTTGTTCTACGTGTGTCGTGCAATCATTCGCCTGGTGACCGCTCCTATTGCATCTCTGGCATACGGGTGGTCTGGGTGCGTAATTTGGTGTTGGACGCTGTCGTTCCCGGTCGCGATCCCGCGCGGTTTCTTCCTCCATGGTTCTTCCTACCATTATCGCCTTCGCACAGGTGTCCTCAAAGTCGGTTGGGTTTAATAGGATTAAAGAGTGTCGAAAGATACTGGGTAGCCCTCTCTTCAGGCTCTCCGAGGCCTCATATTCAGTATTGTAGATTAGGTCTCGCGTGAAATAACCAGCTCTACGTTCGCTGTCCAGGATCGCGTCTTTTAACGTTTTTACCCTGATGACGTAATCGATAATGTGTTCACTTGGTTTTTTATATATATTCGCTAAATCTCCACGATAGTGGTTTGTGGTCTTTAGTGAACTAAATAGTGAGGACAATCTGTCAGCGAATTCTAATACCGTATCGGAATCATCTCGAGCGATGATCTGGTAAGCCCTCCCAGTAAGCTTATGTTTTAATGTTCTTACTAGGATTCTCTCGTTCGCCGGGGAAATTAATTCCTTTGCTTTCCAGCACGCTTGGTAGGTATGTTGACAACCGGTTTGTGTCTCCATCAAATGAGGGGACTGTTTGGACTGCATCTCGAATTGATGCATGAGATTCGGTAGTGTTAAGCGTGCGATTTTGGAGAGTGTTGAATTGGTGTTGTAAAGCTAATACCTGTTCTACGAGTACCGTATTGTCCATTGAGTCTGCCCGTCGCGGGGTGTTTCTTGGCGTAACATTCGCCGTGGATTCGTAGGTTGGGATAGGTGAGGGTGGTAACGGTGCCCTGGGAATGTGTATAGGTTCTGTGGTTGTTCCTGTCATTAACTCTTCTTTCCTTTTCGCTATCTCTAATCTAAGCCTCTCATTCTCTTGTGCTAACTCGGTTTGTTTATCTTGTGCTTCGTCTAATTTCTTTTCATTTTCCCTGTTTTTTTGTTGTGCTTCTAGGAATGCTGTTTCCCTGTTTTCTAGTTCCCTCTCTCTTTCCATGATCTGTGCTTGCATTGCTTCTAATTGTTCGGCTGTAAACGCTGCTCCACTACGTGTAATTGGGGGACCCATTGAATTAAAATTTGGTTGGGAGATCTCTAACAAATGCCTTTTCTCATCCCACCGCTGTCACCAAAATTTTGTTACGTACTGGGTTGATATTTCGCAGAAAGGGATTCCTACTAATAACTTCCCAAAAGCAACGGTTTTGGATCCCTGAATGGACACGAGGTCGCTTAACACTATGTGTGGGGATGTCAGGGATCTAGGCAAAAGTAAGATCACGTGAAATAAATGAATGAAAAGATAACCATTTAATAAAATATTCCCGTCTTTAATAATGCGGAAGGGCGTAATGGGTGTTATTATCGGTGGTTAATTCTGTTTGCCTCCTCTATGGGTATGGCCGGTGGACAACGAGGTATTATGATTGTGTCTGCGGTCTCGTAACCCTCGTCGCGATCTCTCTCTAACATACGTAAATATTCTTGGACTTCTAGATATAAGGCTAGACCTCCAGGACCATCTGCTGGGGGTGGCTCTGGTGATGGGGAACGTGGCGATTCCTGTTCCTCTAGTACTCTTTGAATCTCTATTCTATTTGCTGCCCTGATTGCTGCCCTAATTGTGGCTTTAGCTCGTCTGGCTCTCAATCGTCTACCCGCTCGGTGTTTCCTTCGTGGGATGTCGGGCATCTAATGGAAAATGAGGAAAAGCGTCTTTCAGCACTGGGCATCGCTTGTCACTGGGTACGAATCGATTAGGACCATGGGTTCTAGGAAAGAGCAATAATTCTGCACTAGGCACTGCTCATCAAGGATTCAGCTTATTTCGGCACTAAGCACAGCTTGACATGGAATATGAGGTTTTGGTAAAGGCGTTTAGTAAAGTACGGTTTGGGATTGGAATACGTAGAATGATACTTTACCTTGATGCTGTTCTGCGGCTGTTGGATCTGGTACTGCGGCTGCTTGCGTTGTAGAGGTTGCAGGATTCACAAATAATTACTTGAGTTAACTTTCAACTTGTAGAATATATTTCAGGATTTTGTATGAAATACGAATTGAATATAAATTGGTATAATATAAAGTAACTCGAAATAGTATAAAAGTATAACTTGGAATGGTATAATATAAATTGATACTGAGTAAAACTCCTAAGAGTATGTATGAATATTTGGAAATAGAAAAATAACTCCCAAGGGTTATATGTAATAAGGACAACTCCTAAGAGTGTAGTAACTCGTCTGAGTTCTGGATCCAGACTGAATGATTTCGTTTTTGGTCTCTGAGTCTAATGCAGTATATAAGGTAACTAGATGTGGAGTCGCGGGGCAAGGGGAAGCCATGCCTACGTGACCGTACTCTGCCAAAATATGTTTACACTTAGATATGGAGTGGCGTGGTTGCCTCGGCGTTGTTGATGCTTTGCATTCTTGAGACTCAAATCCGTGCCTTATAAATATAATATAGTTTAGATATTCAAATAATTATAGTTCAAAGTTCTCATGCGTTATACTGAGTTAACAGTTGTTCACTTATATCCTTATCCACCGGGTAACACTTAGTTAAAGTTCAAAAGTCTAATAGTTCACATTATGGTACGCGTGATTGACACTTAGTATTCTCGTTTTCAGGTGAACCGTTCCGATGTGCTCGCTCCGGTAACTGGAGGTAGACTGAGGGTCCTCAGGTAAGTAGTGGGGTCGCGTGCTCCGCGTCCAAAGGTTTATGGCCTTGTTGTTGTTCTGGAGTTTGCACCTGGTGTTGAGTCATGGGTACGGGGTGCTCTGCCATCTTGGATCGCTACCTGGGTCAGTCTCGAGCTTGTCCTCGTACGGGACGGTCGCAAGGGTTGTCGTCGAGAGTGAACAGTGGTTTAAGGCGAAGGTGTTCTATAACCTTGATACTTATATTAGCTTTTGTAATACATACGTGTTGAATTATATTGTAACTATTAAAGATATAAAAATAAAAGAGTATATTATATATGTATGTGAATAGTATCCTTACGCAAACGTGTAATTGATTATTTTGAGTAAAAGTGATGTGGAAGGTAAAAGTTGGAAAATACGTCCAGCTTGAGGTGAGGATGTTACAGTAGCACAACACAGCACAACCGCAAGGTTTCAACGATTTCGAGTTTGAAGAATGTTCAATCTTCCAAATTCCGTTCTGTCTATGTATTTCCTTCCTGAGAAATCGTGGAACAGAGAAAAGGAATGAGAAAAGTTGCTTCCCAGGCGGACCACAACACAGCACAACCACCAGTTTTGGTGAGGTTAGGTCAGGTTGGGTTAGGTTGGGTTAGATTAGGTCGGATGAGGGTTAGGCTAGGTAAGGTTGGGTCTGAATCATTCTTTTACTCTGCAATCCCTTTTCGGGAAAACGTAGAAAAAAGCGGGAGTCGAGGAGAATGGTTGCAGGTGTAGCGCAACACAGCACAACCACTAGGTTTGAACGATTTTGAGTTTTGAGAATTTTCATTTTCGCAAATTCCGTTCTTTCTCTGTATTTCCTTTCTGAAAAATAGTAGAACAAAGTGGAAAAAACGGAAGAAGTTGTTCTCCAGGCGGATCATCACACAGCACAATCATCAGTTTCGAACAATTTCGAAGTTTGAGAATTTTTATTTCTCCAAATTCCGTTCTTTCTCTGTATTTCCTCCCCGAGAATTCGTGGAACAAAGAAAAGGAATGAGAAAAGTTGCTTCCCGGGTGGACCACAACACGGCACAACCACCGGTTTGGGTTAGGTTAGGTTAGGTTAGGTTAGGTTGGGTTAGATTAGGTCAAGTGAGGGTAAGGCTAGGTAAGGTTGGGTCCGACCATTCTTTTACTTTGCTTTTCCTTTTCGAGGAAACGTGGAAAAAAGCGAGAGCCGCAGAGAATGGTCTGCAGGTGTAGCACAACACAGCACAACCGCAAGGTTCTAACGATTCCGAATTTTGAGAATGTTCAATTTTCCAAATTCCGTTCTGTCTATGTATTCCCTTCCTGAGAAATCGTGGATCAAAGCAAGAGAGAGAGAAGGAGTTGTTCTCCAGGTGTAGCACAACACAGCACAACCACAAGGTTCAAATGATTTCGAGTTCAGAGAATTCGTATTTTCTCAAATTCCGTTTTGTCTCAGTATTTCAAGTTCGAAAAATCGTGAAACAAAGTGGAAGCCAGAGAGAATGGTCCGCAGGTGTAGCACAACACAGCACAACCGCAAGGTTTCAACGATTTCGAGTTTTGAGAATGTTCAATCTTCCAAATTCCGTTCTGTCTATGTATTCCCTTTCTGAAAAATCGTGGATCGAAGTAAAAGAGAGAAAAGGAGTTGTTCTCCAGGTGTAGCACAACACAGCACAACCACAAGGTTCAAATGATTTCGAGTTTAGAAAATTCGCATTTTCTCAAATTCCGTTTTGTCTCCGTATTCCGACTTCGAATGATCGTGAAACAAAGTGGAAGCCGGAGAAAATGGTCCGCAGGTGTAGCACAACACAGCACAACCGCAAGGTTTTAACGATTTCGAGTTTGGAGAATGTTCAATCTTCCAAATTCCGTTCTTTCTCTGTATTTCTTTCCTGAAAAATCGTGGAACCAAGTGAAAGCCGAAGAAAATGGTCCCCAGGTGTAGCACAACACAGCACAACCACTAGGTTTGAACGATTTTGAGTTTTGAAAATTTTCATTCTTGCAAATTCCGTTCCTTCTCTGTATTTCCTTTTCGAAAAATAGTAGAACAAAGTGAAAAAAAGGGAAAAAGTTGTTCTCTAGGCGAATCATAACACAGCACAATCATCAGTTTCGAACAATTTCGAAGTTTGAGAATTTTTATTTTTCCAAATTCCGTTTTTTCTCTGTATTTCCTTCCCGAAAATTCGTGAAACAAAGGAAAGAAATGAGAAAAGTTGCTTCCCGGGTGTACCACAACACGGCACATCGACCAGTTTGGGTTAGGTTAGGTTAGGTTGGGTTAGGTTGAGTTAGATGAGGTCAGGTGAGGGTTAGGCTAGGTAAGGTTGGGTCTGAATCATTCTTTCACTCTGCATTTCATTTTCGAGGTAACGTGAAAAAAAGCGAGAGCCGCAGAGAATGGTCTGCAGGTGTAGCACAACACAGCACAACCGCAAGGTTCTAACGATTCCGAGTTTTGAGAATAATCAATTTTCCAAATTCCGTTCTGTCTCTGTATTCCCTTCCTGAGAAATCGTAGATCAAAGTAAAACAGAGAAAAGGAGTTGTTCTCCAGGTGTAGCACAACACAGCACAACCACAAGGTTTAAATGATTTCGAGTTTAGAAAATTCTCATTTTCTCATATTCCGTTTTGTCTCTGTATTTTCTTTCTCGAAAATCGCAGTACAAAGTGAAAAAGAGGGAAGTAAGCGCTCTTCAGGCGGACCACAACACAGCACAACCATTAGTTTCGAACAATCTCGAATTTTGAGAATTTTCATTCTTCCAAATTCCGTTCTTTTTCTGTATTCCTTTTCTGAAAAATCGTGGAACGGAAAGAAAGCCGAAAAGAATGGTTCCCAGGTGTAGCACAACACAGCACAACCACAAAGTTTGAACGATTTTGAGTTTTGAGAATTTTCATTTTCTCAAATTTCGTTTTTTTTCTGTATTTCCTCCCTGAGAAATTGTAGAACAGAGTGAAGAAAAAGGAAGAAGTCGTTTACCAGGAGATCACAACCGTTAGGGTTGAACAATTTCGAGTTTTGAGAATTTTCATTTTTTCAAATTTTGTTCCCGGTCTGTATTTTCTTCCGGCGAATCCGTGAAACAGAGTGGAAGCCTGAGAAAAAGGTCTCCAGGTGTAGCACAACACAGCACAACCGCAAGGTTTCAACGATTTCGTGTTTTGAGAAGGTTTAATTTTCCGAATTTCGTTTTTTCTCGGTATTTTTTCTTCTGGAGAATCGCAGTACAAAGGTGGAAAGAGAAAAGTAGGCGTTCTCCAGGCAGACCACAACACAGCACAACCATTAGTTTCGAACAATTTCGAATTTTGAGAATTTTCATTCTTCCAAATTCCGTTCTTTTTCTGTATTTCTTTTCTGAAAAATCGTGGAACAAAAAGAAAGCCAAAGAAAATGGTCTGCAGGTGTAGAACAACACAGCACAACCACTAGGTTTGGACGATTTCGAGTTTTGAGAATTCTCATTTTCTCGAATTCCGTTCTGCCTCCGTATTTTCTCTTCGAATAATCGTGGAACAAAGTGGAAGCCCAAGAGAATGGTCTGCAGGTGTAGCACAACACAGCACAACTGCAGGGTTTCAACGATTCCGAGTTTTGAGAATGTTCAATCTTCCAAATTCCGTTCTGTCTATGTATTCCCTTCCTGAGAAATCGTGGATCAAAGTGAAAAAGAGAAAAGAAGTTGTTCTCCAGGTGTAGCACTACACATTACAACTACAAGGTTCAAATGATTTCGAGTTCAGAAAATTCGCATTTTCTCAAGTTCCGTTCTGTCTCCGTATTTTCTCTTCGAATAATCGTGAAACTAAGTGAAAGCCGAAGAGAATGGTCCCTAGGTGTAGCACAACACAGCACAACCACTAGGTTTGAACGATTTCGAGTTTTGGGAATTCTCATTTACTCAAATTCCGTTCTGTCTCCGTATTTCCTCTTCGAATAATCGTGAAACTAAGTGAAAGCTGAAGAGAATGGTCCCCAGGTGTAGCACATCACAGCACAACCACAAGGTTTGAACGATTTTGAGTTTTGAGAATTTTCATTTTCGCAAATTCCGTTCTTTCTCTGTATTTCCTTCCTGAAAAATAGTGGAACAAAGTGGCGAAAAAGAAAGAAGTTGTTCTCCAGGCGGATCATAACACAGCACAATCATCAGTTTCAAACGATTTCGAAGTTTGAGAATTTTTATTTTTCCAAATTCCGTTCTTTCTCTGTATTTCCTTTCCGAGAATTCGTAGGACAAAGAAAAGAAATGAGAAGAGTCGCTGCCAAGGCGGACCACAACACGGAACAACCACCAGTTTGGATTAGGTTAGGTTAGGTTGGGTAAGGTTGGGTTAGATTAGGTCAGGTGAGGGTTAGGCTAGGTAAGGTTGGGTCTGAATCATTCTTTTACTCTGCATTTACTTTTCGAGAAAACGCGGAAAAAAGCGAGAGCCGAAGAGAATGGTCTGCAGGTGTAGCACAACACAGCACAACCGCGAAGTTTCAACGATTCCGAGTTTTGAGAATGTTCAATCTTCCAAATTCCGTTCTGTCTATGTATTTGCGTCCTGAGTAATCGTGGATCAAAGTTGAAAAAAGAAAAGAAGTTGTTCTCCAGGTGAAGTTCAACACAGCACAACCACAAGTTTCAAATGATTTCAAGTTCAGAGAATTCGCATTTTCTCAAATTCCGTTTTGTCTCCGTATTTCCAGTTCGAATAATCGTGGAACAAAGTGGAAGCCGGAGAGAATGGTCCTTAGGTGTAGCACAACACAGCACAACCGCAAGGTTTCAACGATTTCGAGTTTTGAGAACGTTCAATTTCTCAAATTCCGTTCTGTCTATGTATTTCTTTTCTGAGAAATCGTGTATCAAAGTAAAAAAGAAAAAAGAAGTTGTTCTCCAGGCGGACCACAACACGGCATAACCATCAGTTCGGGTTAGGTTAGCTCAGGTTGGGTTAGGTTGGTTTAGGCTAGGTAAGGTCGGGTCTGAATCATTCTCTTACTCTGCGTTTCTTTTTCGAGAAAACGTGGAAAAAAGCGAGGCCCGCAGAGAATGATCTGCAGGTGTAGCACAACACAGCACAACCATTAGTTTCGAACAATCTCGAATTTTGAGAATTTTGATTTTCGCAAATTCCGTTCTTTCTCCGTGTTTTCTCACTGAAAAATCGTAAAACCAAGTGAAAGCCGAAGAGAATGGTCCCCAGGTGTAGCACAACACAGCACAACCGCAAGGTTTCAACGATTTCGAGTTTGGAGAATTTTCATTCTTTCAAATTTTGTTCCCGGTCTGTATTTTCTTCCTGCGAATCCGTAAAACAGAGTGAAAGCCTGAGGGAAAGGTCTCCAGGTGTAGCACAACACAGCACAACCGCAAGGTTTCAACGATCTCGAGTTTTGAAAATTTTCATTCCTTCAAATTCCGTTCTTTCTCTGTATTTTCTTTCTGAAAAATAGTAGAACAGAGTGGAAATGAGGGAAGAAATTGTTCTCCGGGCAGATCACAACACGGCACAACCGTCAGGTCTAGACAATTCAGAGTTCCGAGAATTTTCAACTTCACAAATTCTGTTCTTTCTCTGTATTTCCTCTTCGAATAATCGTGAAACTAAGTGAAAGCTGAAGAGAATGGTCCCCAGGTGTAGCACAACACAGCACAACCGCAAGGTTTCAACGATTTCGAGTTTTGAGAACGTTCAATCTTTCAAATTCCGTTCTGTCTATGTATTTGCTTTCTGAAAAATAGTAAAACAAAGTGGAAAAAAGGGAAGAAGTTGTTTTCCAGGCGGATCATAACACAGCACAATCATCGGTTTCAAACAATTTCGAAGTTTGAGGATTTTTATTTTTCCAAATTCCGTTCTTTCTCTGTATTTTTTTTCCGAAAATTCGTAGAACGAAGAAAAGGAATAAGAAAAGTTGCTTTTCAGGTCGACCACAACACGGCACAACCACCAGTTCGGGTTTGATTGGGTCAGGTGAGGGTTAGGCTAGGTGAGGTTGGGTCTGAATCATTCTTTTACTCTGCATTTTCTCTTCAAATAATCGTGGAACGAAGTGGAAGCCGGGGAGAATGGTCTGCAGGTGTAGCACAACACAGCACAACCGCAAGGTTTCAACGATTTCAAATTTTAAGAATGTTCAGTTTTCCAAATTCCAGTCTTTCTCCGTATTTCCCTCCTGAGAAATCGTAGATCAAAGTGAAGAAGAGAGAAGGAGTTGTTCTCTAGGCGGACCACAACACGGCATAACCACCAGTTCGGGTTAGGTCAGGTTAGGTTAGGTCAGGTTGGGTTAGATTAGGTCAGGTGAGGGTTAGGCTAGGTGAGGTTGGGTCTAAATCATTCTTTTATTCTGCATTTCCTTTTCGAGAAAACGTGGAGGAAAGTGGAAGCCAAAGAGAATGGTCCGTAGGTGTAGCACAACACAGCACAACCGCAAGGTTTTAACGATCTCGAGTTTTGAAAATTTTCATTCCTTCGAATTCCGTTCTTTCTCTGTATTTTCTTTCTGAAAAATAGTAGAACAAAGTGGAGATACGGGAAAAAATCGTTCTCCGGGCAGATCACAACACGGCACAACCGTCAGGTCTAGACAATTCAGAGTTCCGAGAATTTTCAACTTCACAAATTCTGTTCTTTCTCTGTATTTCCTCTCTAAAAAATCGTGGAACCAAGTGAAAGCCGCAGAGAATGGTCCCTAGGTGTAGCACAACACAGCACAACCGCAAGGTTTCAACGATCTCGAGTTTTGAAAATTTTCATTCCTTCAAATTCCGTTCTTTCTCTGTATTTCCTTTCTGAGTAATAGTAAAACAAAGTGGAAAAAAAAGAAGAAATTGTTCTCCGGGCAGATCACAACATGGCACGACCGTCAGGTCTAGACAATTCAGAGTTCCGAGAATTTTCAACTTTACAAATTCTGTTATTTCTTTGTATTTCCTTTCTGAAAAATCGTAGAACAGAAAAAAAAAATGAGAAAAATCGCTATCCAGGCGGACTACAACACAGCACAACCACCAGTTTGGGTTAGATTAGGTTAGGTTTGGTTAGGTTAGGTTGGATCAGGTCAGGTGAGGTTAGGCCAGGTTAGGTTAGGTCTAAGTCATTCTCCTACTCAATATTTCCTCTCCGAGAGAACGTAGAGAGAAGCGTATGCCAAAGAAAATGCTCTCCTCGCAGAGCACAACATAGCACAACCACTAGGTTTAAACGAATTCGAGTTTTGAGAATTCTTATCTTCTCAAATTCCGTTCTGTCTCCGTATTTCCTCTTCGAATTATCGTGAAACAAAGTGAAAGCCGAAGAGAATGGTCCGCAGGTGTAGCACAACACAGCACACCCTCTATTTTCAAACGATTTCGAGTTTTGAGAATTCTCAGTTTCTCCAATTCCGTCCTTCCTCTGTATTTTTTTTTCGGAAAATTGTGGAACAAAGTGAAAGCCGAAGGGAATGGTCTGCAGGTGTAGCACAACACAGCAAAACTGCAAGGTTTCAACGATTTCGAGTTTTGAGAATGTTCAATCTTCCGAATTCCGTTCTGTCTATGTATTTTCTTCCTGAGAAATCGTGGATCAAAGTGAAAAAGAGAAAAAAAGTTGTTCTCCAGGCGGACCACAACACGGCATAACCACTAGGTTTGAACGATTTTGAGTTTTGAGGATTTTCATTTTCGCAAATTCCGTTCTTTCTCTGTATTTCCTTTCTGAAGAATAGTAAAACAAAGTGGAAAAAAAGGAAGAAGTTGTTCTCCAGGCGGATCATAACACAGCACAACCGCAAGGTTTTGACGATTTCGTGTTTTGAGAAGGTTGAATTTTCCAAATCTCGTTTTTTGTCTGTATTTTTTTTTCCGGAAAATCGCAGTACAAGGGTAAAAAGAGAAAAGTGAGCGCTCTCCAGGCGGACCACAACACAGCACAACCATTAGTTTCGAACAATCTCGAATTTTGAGAATTTTCATTCTTCCAAATTCCGTTCTTTTTCTGTATTTTGAGTTTTGAGAATTTTCATTTTCGCAAATTCCGTTCTTTCTTTGTGTTTCCTCTCTGAAAAATCGTGAAACCAAGTGAAAGCCGAAGGAAATGCTCCCCAGGTGTAGCACAACACAGCACAACCACTAGGTTTAAACGATTTTGAGTTTGGAGAATTTTCATTTTCGCAAATTCCGTTCTTTCTCTGTATTTCCTTTCTGAAAAATAGTAGAACAAAGTGAAAAAAAGAGAAAAAGTTGTTCTCCAGGCGGATCATAACACAGCACAATCATCAGTTTCGAACGATTTCGAAGTTTGAGAATTTTTATTCTTCCAAATTCCGTTCTTTCTCTGTATTTCCTTTCCGAGTATTCGTAGAAGAGAAAAAAGGAATGAGTAAAGTTGCTTGCCAGGCGGACCACAACACGGCACAACCACCAGTTCGGGTAAGGTTAGGTTAGGTTGGGTTAGGTTGGGTAAGATTAGGTCAGGTGAGGGTTAGGCTAGGTAAGGTTGGGTCTGAATCATTCTTTCACCCTGCATTTCCTTTTCGAGAAATCGTGGATAAAAGCGAGAGCCAAAGAGAATGGTTTGCAGGTGTAGCTCAACATAGCACAACCACTGGGTTTCAACGATCTCGAGTTTTGAGAATGTTCAATTTTCAAATTCCGTTTTGTCCATGTATTTCCTTTCTGAAAAATAGTGGAACAAGAAGGAAGCCGAAGAGAATAGTCTGCAGGTGTAGCACAACACAGCACAACCACTAGAATTGCACGATTTCAAGTTTTAAGAATTCTCATTTTTTCAAATTCCGTTCTGCCTCCGTATTTTCTCTTCGAATAATCGTGAAACAAAGTGGAAGCCGAAGAGAATGGTCCTTAGGTGTAGCACAACACAGCACAACCGCAAGGTTTCAACGATTTCGAGTTTGGAGAATGTTCAATCTTCCAAATTCCGTTCTATCTGTGTATTTCCTTCTTTAGAAATCGTAGATCGGAGTAAAAAAAAAAAAAAAGAAAATGCTTTCCAGGTGTAGCACAACACGGCACGACCACTAGGTTCCAATGATTTCGAGTTTAGAGAATTCGCATTTTCTCAAATTACGTTTTGTCTCCGTATTTCCTCTCCGAATAATCGTGAAACAAAGTAGAAGCCGGAGAGAATGGTCCGCAGGTGTAGCACAACACAGCACAACCGCAAGGTTTCAACGATTTCGAGTTTTGAGAATGTTCAATCTTCCAAATTTCGTTCTGTCTATGTATTTTCTTCCTGAGAAATCGTGGATTAGGGTAAAAAAAAAGAAAGAAGTTGTTCTTCAGGTGTAGCACAACACAGCACAACCGCAAGGTTCAAATGATTTCGAGTTTAGAGAAATCGCATTTTCTCAAATTCCGTTTTGTCTCCGTATTCCGACTCCAAATAATTGTGAAACAATGTGGAAGTCGGGGAGAATGGTCTGCAGGTGTAGCACAACACAGCTGAACCGCAAGGTTTCAACGATTTCAAGTTTTGAGAATGTTCAATCTTCCAAATTCCGTTCTGTCTATGTATTTTCTTCCTGAGAAATCGTGGATCAAAGTGGAAAAGAGAAAAGAAGTTGTTCTCCAGGTGTAGCACAACACAGCACAACCACAAGGTTCAAATGATTTCGAGTTTAGAAAATTCGCCTTTTCTCAAATTCCGTTTTGTCTCCGTATTCAGACTTCGAATAACCGTGAAACAGAGTGAAAGCCGGAGAGAATGGTCCGCAGGTGTGGCACAACACAGCACAACCGCAAGGTTTCAACGATTTCGAGTTTTGGGAATGTTCAATTTTTCCAAATTTCGTTTTTCGTCTGTATTTTCTTTCCCGAAAATCGCAGTACGAAGTGAAAGAGAGGAAAGTAAGCGCGTAAGAGTAAGTAAGTTGTGGAGAGGCGGACCACAACACAGCACAACCATCAGTTTCGAACAATCTCGAATTTTGAGAATTTTAATTCTTCCAAATTCCGTTTTTTTTCTGTATTCCTTTTCTGAAAAATCGTGGAACAGAACGAAAGCCGAAGAGAATGGTTCCCAGGTGAAGCACAACACAGCACAACCACAAAGTTTGAACGATTTCGAGTTTTCAGAATATTCATTTTTTCAAATTTTGTTCCCGGTCTGTATTTTCTTCCTGCGAATCCGTGAAACAGAGTGAAAGCCTGAGAAAAAGGTCTCCAGGTGTAGCACAACACAGCACAACCACAAGGTTCAAATGATTTCGAGTTTAGAAAATTCGCATTTTCTCAAATTCCGTTTTGTCTCCGTATTCCGATTTCGAATAATCGTGAAACAAAGTGGAAGCCAGAGAGAATGGTCCGCAGGTGTGGCACAACACAGCACAACCGCAAGGTTTCAACGATTTCGAGTTTTGAGAATGTTCAATCTTCCAAATTCCGTTCTGTCTATGTATTCCCTTTCTGAGAAATCGTGGATCAAAGTAAAAGAGAGAAAAGGAGTTGTTCTCCAGGTGTAGCACAACACAGCACAACCACAAGGTTCAAATGATTTCGAGTTCAGAGAATTCGCATTCTCTCAAATTCCGTTTCGTCTCCGTATTTCCAGTTCGAATAATCGTGAAACAAAGTGGAAGCCAGAGAGAATGGTCCGCAGGTGTGGCACAACACAGCACAACCGCAAGGTTTCAACGATTTCGAGTTTTGAGAATGTCCAATCTTCCAAATTCCGTTCTGTCTATGTATTCCCTTCCTGAGAAATCGTGGATCAAAGTAAGAGAGAGGAAAGGAGTTGTTCTTCAGGTGCAGCACAACACAGCACAACCACAAGGTTGGAACGATTTCAAGTTTTGAGGATTCTCATTTTCTCAAATTCTGTTCTTTTTTTGTATTTCCTTTCCGAGAATTCGTAGAACAGAGAAAAGAAATGAAAAAAGTTGCTTCCCAGGCGGACCACAACACGGCACAACCACCAGTTTGGGTTGGGTAAGGTTAGATTGGGTTAGGTTGGGTTAGATGAGGTCAGGTGAGGGTTAGGCTAGATAAGGTTGGGTCCAAATCATTCTCTTACTCCGCATTTCCTTTTCGAGAAAACGTGAAGAAAAGTGGAAGCCGAAAAGAATAGTCTGCAGGTGTAGCACAACACAGCACAACCGCAAGGCTTCAACGATCTCGAGTTTTGAAAATTTTCAATCTTCCAAATTCCGTTCTGTCTATGTATTCCCTCCCTGAGAAATCGTGGATTGAGGTAAGAAAGAGGAAAAAAGTTGTTCTCCAGGTGGACCACAACACGGCACAACCACCAGTTTGGGTTAGGGCAGGTCAGGTTGGGTTAGATTAGGTCAGGTGAGGGTTAGGCTAGGTAAGGTTGGGTCTGAATCATTCTTTCACTCTGCATTTTCTCTTCGAATAATCGTTGAACAAAGTGGAAGCCGGGGAGATTGGTCTGCAGGTGTAGCACAACACAGCACAACCGCAAGGTTTCAACGATTTTGAGTTTTGAGAATGTTCAGTTTTTCAAATTCCAGTCCTTCTCCGTATTTCCTTCATGAGAAATCGTAGATCACAGTGAAGAAGAGGAAAGGAGTTGTTCTCCAGTTGGACCACAACACGGCATAACCACCAGTTCGGGTTAGGTTAGGTTAGGTTGGGTCAGGTTGGGTTAGATTAGGTCAGGTGAGGGTTAGGCTAGGTAAGGTTAGGTCTAAATCATTCTTTATTCTGCATTTCCTTTTCGAGAGAACGTGGAGGAAAGTGAAAGCCAAAGAGAATGGTCTGCAGGTGTAGCACAACACAGCACAACCGCAAGGTTTCAACGATCTCGAGTTTTGTAAATTTTCATTCCTCCGAATTCCGTTCTTTCTCTGTATTTTCTTTCTGAAAAATAGTAGAACAGAGTGGAGATAAGGGAAGAAATTGTTCTCCGGGCAGATCACAACACGGCACAACCGTCAGGTCTAGACAATTCAGAGTCCCGAGAATTTTCAACTTCACAAATTCTGTTCTTCTTCTGTATTTCCTTTTCGAATAATCGTGAGACTAAGTGAAAGCCGCAGAGAATGGTCCCCAGGTGTAGCACAACACAGCACAACCGCAAGGTTTCAACGATCTCGAGTTTTGAGAATGTTCAATCTTCCAAATTCCGTTCTGTCTATGTATTTCCTTTCTGAAAAATCGTAGAACAGAAAAAAAAATGAGGAAAATCGCTCTCCAGGCGGACTACAACACAGCACAACCACCAGTCTGGGTTGGATTGGGTTAGGTTGGGTTAGGTTGGGTTAGATTAGGTCAGGTGAGGGTTAGGCTAGGTAAGGTTGGGTCTGAATCATTCTTTTACTCTGCATTTCCTTTTCAAGAAAACGTGGAAAAAAGCGAGAGCCCAAGAGAATGGTCTGCAGGTGTAGCACAACACAGCACAACTGCAAGGTTTCAACGATTCCGAGTTTTGAGAATGTTCAATCTTCCAAATTCCGTTCTGTCTATGTATTTCCTTCCTGAGAAATCGTCGATCGAAGTGAAAAAGAGAAAAGAAGTTGTTCTCCAGGTGTAGCACTACACAGCACAACTACGAGGTTCAGATGATTTCGAGTTCAGAGAATTCGCATTTTCTCAAATTCCGTTTTGTCTCCGTATTTTCAGTCCGAATAATCGTGAAACAAAGTGGAAGCCGGAGAGAATGGTCCTTAGGTGTAGCACAACACAGCACAACCGCAAGGTTCCAACGATTTCGAGTTTTGAGAACGTTCAATCTCTCAAATTCCGTTCTGTCTATGTATTTCTTTTTTGAGAAATCGTGGATCAAAGTAAAAAAGAAAAAAGAAGTTGTTCTCCAGGCGGACCACAACACGGCATAACCATCAGTTCGGGTTAGGTTAGGTTAGGTTGGGTTAGGTTGGGTTAGGCTAGGTAAGGTCGGGTCTGAATCATTCTCTTACTCTGCGTTTCCTTTTCGAGAAAACGTGGAAAAAAGCGAGGGCCGCAGAGGATGGTCTGCAGGTGTAGCACAACACAGCACAACCATTAGTTTCGAACAATCTCGAATTTTGAGAATTTTGATTTTCGCAAATTCCGTTTTTTCTCCGTGTTTCCTCACTGGAAAATCGTGAAACCAAGTGAAAGCCGGAAAGAATAGTCCCCAGGTGTAGCACAACACAGCACAACCGCAAGGTTTCAACGATCTCGAGTTTTGAAAGTTTTCATTCCTTCAAATTCCGTTCACTCTCTGTATTTTCTTTCTGAAAAATAGTAGAACGAAGTGGAAATGCTGGAAGAAATTGTTCTCCGGGCAGATCACAATACGGCACAACCGTCAGGTCTAGACAATTCAGAGTTCCGAGAATTTTCAACTTCACAAATTCTGTTCTTTCTCTGTATTTCCGCTCTGAAAAATCGTGAAACCAGGTGAAAGCCGAAGAAAATGGTCCCCAGGTGTAGCACAACACAGCACAACCGCAAGGTTTCAACGATTTCGAGTTTTGAGAACGTTCAATCTTTCAAATTCCGTTCTGTCTATGTATTTCCTTCCTGAAAAATAGTAGAACAAAGTGGAAAAAAGGGAAGAAGTTGTTTTCCAGGCGGATCATAACACAGCACAATCATCGGTTTCGAACAATTTCGAAGTTTGAGGATTTTTATTTTTCCGAATTCCGTTCTTTTTCTGTATTACTTTCCTGAAAAATCGTGGAACAAAAAGGGAGCCGAAGAGAATGGTCTGCAGGTGTAGAACAACACAGCACAATCATCAGTTTCGAACGATTTCGAAGTTTGAGGATTTTTATTTTTCCAAATTCCGTTCTTTCGCTGTATTTCCTTCCCGAAAATTCGTAGAACAAAGAAAAGGAATGAGAAAAGTTGCTTTTCGGGTGGACCACAACACGGCACAACCACCAGTTTGGGTTAGGGCAGGTCAGGTTAGGTTAAATTAGGTCAGGTGAGGGTTAGGCTAGGTAAGGTTGGGTCTGAATCATTCTTTTACTCTGCATTTTCTCTTCGAATAATCGTTGAACAAAGTAGAAGCCGGGGAGATTGGTCTGCAGGTGTAGCACAACACAGCACAACCGCAAGGTTTCAACGATTTTGAGTTTTGAGAATGTTCAGTTTTTCAAATTCCAGTCTCTCTCCGTATTTCCTTCATGAGAAATCGGAGATCAAAGTGAAAAAAAGAAAAGAAGTTGTTCTCCAGGCGGACCACAACACGGCATAACCACCAGTTCGGGTTAGGTTGGGTTAGGTTGAGTCAGGTTGGGTTAGATTAGGTCAGGTGAGGGCTAGGATAGGTAAGGTTGGGTCTGAATCATTCTTTTACTCTGCATTTTCTCTTCGAATAATCGTTGAACAAAGTGGAAGCCGGGGAGATTGGTCTGCAGGTGTAGCACAACACAGCACAACCGCAAGGTTTCAACGATTTTGAGTTTTGAGAATGTTCAGTTTTTCAAATTCCAGTCTTTCTCCGTATTTCCTTCATGAGAAATCGGAGATCAAAGTGAAAAAAAGAAAAGAAGTTGTTCTCCAGGCGGACTACAACACAGCACAACCACCAGTTCGGGTTTGATTAGGTCAGGTTTGGTTAGGTTAGGTTGGATCAGGTCAGGTGAGGTTAGGCCAGGTTAGGTTAGGTCTAAGTCATTCTCCTACTCGATATTTCCTCTCCGAGAGAACGTAGAGAAAAGCGTATGCCAAAGAAAACGCTCTCCTCGTAGAGCACAACATAGCACAACCACTAGGTTTAAACGAATTCGAGTTTTGAGAATTCTTATTTTCTCAAATTCCGTTCTGTCTCCGTATTTCCTCTTCGAATAATCGTGAAACAAAGTGGAAGCCGGAGAGAATGGTCTGCAGGTGTAGCACAACACAGCACAACCACAAGGTTCAAATGATTTCGAGTTTAGAGAATTCGCCTTTTCTCAAATTCCGTTTTGTCTCCGTATTCCGACTTCGAATAATCGTTGAACAAAGTGGAAGCCGGGGAGATTGGTCTGCAGGTGTAGCACAACACAGCACAACCGCAAGGTTTCAACGATTTTAGGTTTCGAGAATGTTCAGTTTTTCAAATTCCAGTCTTTCTCCGTATTTCCTTCATGAGAAATCGTGGATCAAAGTGGAAAAAAGAAAAGAAGTTGTTCTTTAGGTGTAGCACAACACAGCACAACCACAAGGTTCAAATGATTTCGAGTTTAGAAAATTTGCCTTTTCTCAAATTCCGTTTTGTCTCCGTATTCAGACTTCGAATAACCGTGAAACACAGTGAAAGCCGGAGAGAATGGTCCGCAGGTGTGGCACAACACAGCACAACCGCAAGGTTTCAACGATTTCGAGTTTTGGGAATGTTCAATTTTCCAAATTTCGTTTTTCGTCTGTATTTTCTTTCCCGAAAATCGCAGTACGAAGTGAAAGAGAGGAAAGTAAGCGCGTAAGAGTAAGTAAGTCGTGGAGAGGCGGACCACAACACAGCACAACCATCAGTTTCGAACAATCTCGAATTTTGAGAATTTTCATTCTTCCAAATTCCGTTTTTTTTCTGTATTCCTTTTCTGAAAAATCGTGGAACAAAACGGAAGCCGAAGAGAATGGTTCCCAGGTGAAGCACAACACAGCACAACCACAAAGTTTGAACGATTTCGAGTTTTGAGAATATTCATTTTTTCAAATTTTGTTCCCGGTCTGTATTTTCTTCCTGCGAATCCGTAAAACAGAGTGAAAGCCTGAGAAAAAGGTCCTCAGGTGTAGCACAACACAGCACAACCACAAGGTTCAAATGATTTCGAGTTTAGAAAATTCGCATTTTCTCAAATTCCGTTTTGTCTCCGTATTCCGATTTCGAATAATCGTGGAACAAAGTGAAAGCCAGAGAGAATGGTCCGCAGGTGAGGCACAACACAGCACAACCGCAAGGTTTCAACGATTTCGAGTTTTGAGAATGTTCAATCTTCCAAATTCCGTTCTGTCTATGTATTCCCTTTCTGAGAAATCGTGGATCAAAGTAAAAGAGAGAAAAGAAGTTGTTCTCCAGGTGTAGCACAACACAGCACAACCACAAGGTTCAAATGATTTCGAGTTCAGAGAATTCGCATTCTCTCAAATTCCGTTTCGTCTCCGTATTTCCAGTTCGAATAATCGTGAAACAAAGTGGAAGCCAGAGAGAATGGTCCGCAGGTGTGGCACAACACAGCACAACCGCAAGGTTTCAACGATTTCGAGTTTTGAGAATGTCCAATCTTCCAAATTCCGTTCTGTCTATGTATTCCCTTCCTGAGAAATCGTGGATCAAAGTAAAAGAGAGGAAAGGAGTTGTTCTTCAGGTGCAGCACAACACAGCACAACCACAAGGTTGAAACGATTTCAAGTTTTGAGGATTCTCATTTTCTCAAATTCTGTTCTTTTTTTGTATTTCCTTTCCGAGAATTCGTAGAACAGAGAAAAGAAATGAAAAAAGTTGCTTCCCAGGCGGACCACAACACGGCACAACCACCAGTTTGGGTTGGGTAAGGTTAGATTGGGTTAGGTTGGGTTAGATGAGGTCAGGTGAGGGTTAGGCTAGATAAGGTTGGGTCCAAATCATTCTCTTACTCCGCATTTCCTTTTCGAGAAAACGTGAAGAAAAGTGGAAGCCGAAAAGAATAGTCTGCAGGTGTAGCACAACACAGCACAACCGCAAGGCTTCAACGATCTCGAGTTTTGAAAATTGTCAATCTTCCAAATTCCGTTCTGTCTATGTATTTCCTCCCTGAGAAATCGTGGATTGAGGTAAGAAAGAGGAAAAAAGTTGTTCTCCAGGTGGACCACAACACGGCACAACCACCAGTTTGGGTTAGGGCAGGTCAGGTTGGGTTAGATTAGGTCAGGTGAGGGTTAGGCTAGGTAAGGTTGGGTCTGAATCATTCTTTCACTCTGCATTTTCTCTTCGAATAATCGTTGAACAAAGTGGAAGCCGGGGAGATTGGTCTGCAGGTGTAGCACAACACAGCACAACCGCAAGGTTTCAACGATTTTGAGTTTTGAGAATGTTCAGTTTTTCAAATTCCAGTCCTTCTCCGTATTTTCTTCATGAGAAATCGTAGATCAAAGTGAAGAAGAGGAAAGGAGTTGTTCTCCAGTTGGACCACAACACGGCATAACCACCAGTTCGGGTTAGGTTAGGTTAGGTTGGGTCAGGTTGGGTTAGATTAGGTCAGGTGAGGGTTAGGCTAGGTAAGGTTAGGTCTAAATCATTCTTTATTCTGCATTTCCTTTTCGAGAGAACGTGGAGGAAAGTGAAAGCCAAAGAGAATGGTCTGCAGGTGTAGCACAACACAGCACAACCGCAAGGTTTCAACGATCTCGAGTTTTGTAAATTTTCATTCCTCCGAATTCCGTTCTTTCTCTGTATTTTCTTTCTGAAAAATAGTAGAACAGAGTGGAGATAAGGGAAGAAATTGTTCTCCGGGCAGATCACAACACGGCACAACCGTCAGGTCTAGACAATTCAGAGTCCCGAGAATTTTCAACTTCACAAATTCTGTTCTTCTTCTGTATTTCCTTTTCGAATAATCGTGAGACTAAGTAAAAGCCGCAGAGAATGGTCCCCAGGTGTAGCACAACACAGCACAACCGCAAGGTTTCAACGATCTCGAGTTTTGAGAATGTTCAATCTTCCAAATTCCGTTCTGTCTATGTATTTCCTTTCTGAAAAATCGTAGAACAGAAAAAAAAAATGAGGAAAATCGCTCTCCAGGCGGACTACAACACAGCACAACCACCAGTCTGGGTTGGATTGGGTTAGGTTGGGTTAGGTTGGGTTGGATGAGGTCAGGTGAGGGTTAGGCTAGGTAAGGTTGGGTCTGAATCATTCTTTTACTCTGCGTTTCCTTTTCAAGGAAACGTGGAAAAAAGCGAGAGCCCAAGAGAATGGTCTGCAGGTGTAGCACAACACAGCACAACTGCAAGGTTTCAACGATTCCGAGTTTTGAGAATGTTCAATCTTCCAAATTCCGTTCTGTCTATGTATTTCCTTCCTGAGAAATCGTCGATCGAAGTGAAAAAGAGAAAAGAAGTTGTTCTCCAGGTGTAGCACTACACAGCACAACTACAAGGTTCAGATGATTTCGAGTTCAGAGAATTCGCATTTTCTCAAATTCCGTTCTGTCTCCGTATTTCTTTTTCGAATAATCGTGAAACTAAGTGAAAGCCGAAGAGAATGGTCCCCAGGTGTAGCACAACACAGCACAACCGCAAGGTTTCAACGATCTCGAGTTTTGGAAATTTTCATTTTCGCAAATTCCGTTCTTTCTCTGTATTTCCTTTCTGAAAAATAGTAGAACAAAGTGAAAGAAAGGGAAGAAGTTGTTCTCCAGGCGGATCATAACACAGCACAATCATCAGTTTCGAACTATTTCGAAGTTTAAGAATTTTTATTTTTCCAAATTCCGTTCTTTCTCTGTATTTCCTTTCCGAGAATTCGTAGGACAAAGAGAAGAAATGAGAAGAGTTGCTTCCAAGGCGGACCACAACACGGAACAACCACCAGTTTGGATTAGGTTAGGTTAGGTTGGCTGAGGTTGGGTTAGATTAGGTCAGGTGAGGGTTAGGCTAGGTAAGGTTCGGTCTGAATCATTCTTTTACTCTGCATTTCCTTTTCGAGAAAACGCGGAAAAAAGCGAGAGCCGAAGAGAATGGTCTGCAGGTGTAGCACAACACAGCACAACCGCAAGGTTTCAACGATTCCGAGTTTTGAGAATGTTCAATCTTCCAAATTCCGTTCTGTCTATGTATTTCCGTCCTGAGAAATCGTGGATCAAAGTTGAAAAAAGAAAAGAAGTCGTTCTCCAGGTGAAGTTCAACACAGCACAACCACAAGGTTCAAATGATTTCAAGTTCAGAGAATTCGCATTTTCTCAAATTCCGTTTTGTCTCCGTATTTCCAGTTCGAATAATCGTGAAACAAAGTGGAAGCCGGAGAGAATGGTCCTTAGGTGTAGCACAACACAGCACAACCGCAAGGTTCCAACGATTTCGAGTTTTGAGAACGTTCAATCTTTCAAATTCCGTTCTGTCTATGTATTTCTTTTTTGAGAAATCGTGGATCAAAGTAAAAAAGAAAAAAGAAGTTGTTCTCCAGGCGGACCACAACACGGCATAACCATCAGTTCGGGTTAGGTTAGCTTAGGTTGGGTTAGGTTGGGTTAGGCTAGGTAAGGTCGGGTCTGAATCATTCTCTTACTCTGCGTTTCCTCTTCGAGAAAACGTGGAAAAAAGCGAGGGCCGCAGAGGATGGTCTGCAGGTCTAGCACAACACAGCACAACCATTAGTTTCGAACAATCTCGAATTTTGAGAATTTTGATTTTCGCAAATTCCGTTCTTTCTCCGTGTTTCCTCACTGAAAAATCGTGAAACCAAGTGAAAGCCGAAGAGAATAGTCCCCAGGTGTAGCACAACACAGCACAACCGCAAGGTTTCAACGATCTCGAGTTTTGAAAGTTTTCATTCCTTCAAATTCCGTTCTCTCTCTGTATTTTCTTTCTGAAAAATAGTAGAACAAAGTGGAAATGCGGGAAGAAATTGTTCTCCGGGCAGATCACAATACGGCACAACCGTCAGGTCTAGACAATTCAGAGTTCCGAGAATTTTCAACTTCACAAATTCTGTTCTTTCTCTGTATTTCCGCTCTGAAAAATCGTGAAACCAGGTGAAAGCCGAAGAAAATGGTCCCCAGGTGTAGCACAACACAGCACAACCGCAAGGTTTCAACGATTTCGAGTTTTGAGAACGTTCAATCTTTCAAATTCCGTTCTGTCTATGTATTTCCTTTCTGAAAAATAGTAGAACAAAGTGGAAAAAAGGGAAGAAGTTGTTTTCCAGGCGGATCATAACACAGCACAATCATCGGTTTCGAACAATTTCGAAGTTTGAGGATTTTTATTTTTCCGAATTCCGTTCTTTCTCTGTATTTTCTTTCCGAAAATTCGTAGAACGAAGAGAAGGAATAAGAAAAGTTGCTTTTCAGGTCGACCACAACACGGCACAACCACCAGTTTGGGTTAGATTAGGTCAGGTGAGGGTTAGGCTAGGTAAGGTTGGGTCTGAATCATTCTTTTACTCTGCATTTTCTCTTCAAATAATCGTGGAACAAAGTGGAAGCCGGGGAGAATGGTCTGCAGGTGTGGCGCAACACAGCACAACCGCAAAGTTTCAACGATTTCAAATTTTGAGAATGTTCAGTTTTCCAAATTCCAGTCTTTCTCCGTATTTCCTTCCTGAGAAATCGTAGATCAAAGTGAAGAAGAGAAAAGAAGTTGTTCTCTAGGCGGACCACAACACGGCATAACCACCAGTTCGGGTTAGGTTAGGTTAGGTTAGGTCAGGTTGGGTTGGATTAGGTCAGGTGAGGGTTAGGCTAGGTAAGGTTGAGTCTAAATCATTCTTCTATTCTGCATTTCCTTTTCGAGAAAACGTGGAGGAAAGTGAAAGCCAAAGAGAATGGTCCGCAGGTGTAGCACAACACAGCACAACCGCAAGGTTTTAACGATCTCGAGTTTTGAAAATTTTCATTCCTCCAAATTCTGTTCTGTCTATGTATTTTCTTCCTGAGAAATCGTGGATCGAAGTGAAAAAGAGGAAAGAAGTTGTTCTCCAGGCGGACCACGACACGGCATAACCACCAGTTCGGGTTAGGTTAGGTTAGGTTGTGTCAGGTTGGGTTAGATTAGGTCAGGTGAGGGTTAGGCTAGGTAAGGTTGGGTCTAAATCATTCTTCTATTCTGCATTTCCTTTTCGAGAAAACGTGGAGGAAAGTGAAAGCCAAAGAGAATGGTCCGCAGGTGTAGCACAACACAGCACAACCGCAAGGTTTTAACGATCTCGAGTTTTGAAAATTTTCATTCCTCCAAATTCTGTTCTGTCTATGTATTTTCTTCCTGAGAAATCGTAGATCAAAGTGAAAAAGAGGAAAGAAGTTGTTCTCCAGGCGGACCACAACACGGCATAACCACTAGGTTTGAACGATTTTGAGTTTTGAGGATTTTCATTTTCGCAAATTCCGTTCTTTCTCTGTATTTCCTTTCTGAAAAATAGTAGAACAAAGTGGAAAAAAAGGAAGAAGTTGTTCTCCAGGCGGATCATAACACAGCACAACCGCAAGGTTTTGACGATTTCGTGTTTTGAGAAGGTTGAATTTTCCAAATTTCGTTTTTTGTCTGTATTTTTTTTCCCGGAAAATCGCAGTACAAGGGTAAAAAGAGAAAAGTGAGCGCTCTCCAGGCGGACCACAACACAGCACAACCATTAGTTCCGAACAATCTCGAATTTTGAGAATTTTCATTCTTCCAAATTCCGTTTTGTCTCCGTATTTCCTCTCCGAATGATCGTAAAACTAAGTGGAAGACGAAGAGAATGGTCCCCAGGTGTAGCACAACACAGCACAACCACTAGGTTTGAACGATCTCGAGTTTTGAAAATTTTCAATCTTCCAAATTCCGTTCTGTCTATGTATTCCCTCCCTGAGAAATCGTGGATTGAGGTAAAAAACAGGAAAAAAGTTGTTTTCCAAGTGGATCATAACACAGCACAACTATTAGTATCGAACAATTCTGAGTTTTGAGAATTTTCATTTTCGCAAATTCCGTTTTTTCTTTGTGTTTCCTCTCTGAAAAATCGTGAAACCAAGTAAAAGCCGAAGGAAATGCTCCCCAGGTGTAGCACAACACAGCACAACCACTAGGTTTAAACGATTTTGAGTTTTGAGAATTTTCATTTTCGCAAATTCCGTTCTTTCTCTGTATTTCCTTTCTGAAAAATAGTAGAACAAAGTGAAAAAAAGGGAAGAAGTTGTTTTCCAGGCGGATCATAACACAGCACAATCATCAGTTTCGAACAATTTCGAAGTTTGAGAATTTTTATTTTTCCAAATTCCGTTCTTTCTCTGTATTTCCTTCCCGAGTATTCGTAGAAGAGAAAAAAAGAATGAGTAAAGTTGCTTTCCAGGCGGACCACAACACGGCACAACCACCAGTTCGGGTAAGGTTAGGTTAGGTTGGGTTAGGTTGGGTAAGATTAGGTCAGGTGAGGGTTAGGCTAGGTAAGGTTGGGTCTGAATCATTCTTTTACCCTGCATTTCCTTTTCGAGAAATCGTGGATAAAAGCGAGAGCCAAAGAGAATGGTCTGCAGGTGTAGCACAACATAGCACAACCACTGGGTTTCAACGATCTCGAGTTTTGGGAATGTTCAATTTTCAAATTCCGTTTTGTCCATGTATTTCCTTTCTGAAAAATAGTGGAACAAGAAGGAAGCCGAAGAGAATAGTCTGCAGGTGTAGCACAACACAGCACAACCGCACGGTTTCAACGATTTCGAGTTTTGAGAATGTTCAATCTTCCAAATTCCGTTCTTTCGCTGTATTTCCTTCCCGAAAATTCGTAGAACAAAGAAAAGGAATGAGAAAAGTTGCTTTTCGGGTGGACCACAACACGGCACAACCACCAGTTTGGGTTAGAGCAGGTCAGGTTGGGTTAGATTAGGTCAGGTGAGGGTTAGGCTAGGCAAAGTTGGGTCTGAATCATTCTTTTACTCTGCATTTTCTCTTCGAATAATCGTTGAACGAAGTGGAAGCCGGGGAGATTGGTCTGCAGGTGTAGCACAACACAGCAGAACCGCAAGGTTTCAACGATTTTGAGTTTTGAGAATGTTCAGTTTTTCAAATTCCAGTCTTTCTCCGTATTTCCTTTATGAGAAATCGTAGATCAAAGTGAAGAAGAGGAAAGGAGTTGTTCTCCAGGCGGACCACAACACGGCATAACCACCAGTTCGGGTTAGGTTAGGTTAGGTTGTGTCAGGTTGGGTTAGATTAGGTCAGGTGAGGGTTAGGCTAGGTAAGGTTGGGTCTAAATCATTCTTTTATTCTGCATTTCCTTTCCGAGAGAACGTGGAGGAAAGTGAAAGCCAAAGAGAATGGTCTGCAGGTGTAGCACAACACAGCACAACCGCAAGGTTTCAACGATCTCGAGTTTTGAAAATTTTCATTCCTCCAAATTCCGTTCTTTCTCTGTATTTTCTTTCTGAAAAATAGTAGAACAGAGTGGAGATGAGGGAAGAAATTGTTTTCCGGGCAGATCACAACACGGCACAACCGTCAGGTCTAGACAATTCAGAGTTTCGACAATTTTCAACTTCACAAATTCTGTTCTTTTTCTGTATTTCCTCTTCGAATAATCGTGAGACTAAGTGAAAGCCGCAGAGAATGGTCCCCAGGTGTAGCACAACACGGCACGACCACTAGGTTCCAATGATTTCGAGTTTAGAGAATTCGCATTTTCTCAAATTACGTTTTGTCTCCGTATTTCCTTTCCGAATAATCGTGAAACAAAGAAGAAGCCGGAGAAAATGGTCCGCAGGTGTAGCACAACACAGCACAACCACTAGAATTGCACGATTTCAAGTTTTAAGAATTCTAATTTTTCAAATTCCGTTCTGCCTCCGTATTTTCTCTTCGAATAATCGTGAAACAAAGAAGAAGCCGAAGAAAATGGTCCGCAGGTGTAGCACAACACAGCACAACCGCACGGTTTCAACGATTTCGAGTTTTGAGAATGTTCAATCTTCCAAATTCCGTTCTTTCGCTGTATTTCCTTCCCGAAAATTCGTAGAACAAAGAAAAGGAATGAGAAAAGTCGCTTTTCGGGTGGACCACAACACGGCACAACCACCAGTTTGGGTTAGAGCAGGTCAGGTTAGGTTAGATTAGGTCAGGTGAGGGTTAGGCTAGGTAAGGTTGGGTCTGAATCATTCTTTTACTCTGCATTTTCTCTTCGAATAATCGTTGAACGAAGTGGAAGCCGGGGAGATTGGTCTGCAGGTGTAGCACAACACAGCACAACCTTAAGGTTTCAACGATTTTAAGTTTTGAGAATGTTCAGTTTTTCAAATTCCAGTCTTTCTCCGTATTTCCTTCATGAGAAATCGTAGATCAAAGTGAAGAAGAGGAAAGGAGTTGTTCTCCAGGCGGACCACAACACGGCATAACCACCAGTTCGGGTTAGGTTAGGTTAGGTTGTGTCAGGTTGGGTTGAATTAGGTCAGGTGAGGGTTAGGCTAGGTAAGGTTGGGTCTAAATCATTCTTTTATTCTGCATTTCCTTTTCGAGAGAACGTGGAGGAAAGTGAAAGCCAAAGAGAATGGTGTGCAGGTGTAGCACAACACAGCACAACCGCAAGGTTTCAACGATCTCGAGTTTTGAAAATTTTCATTCCTCCAAATTCCGTTCTTTCTCTGTATTTTCTTTCTGAAAAATAGTAGAACAGAGTGGAGATGAGGGAAGAAATTGTTTTCCGGGCAGATCACAACACGGCACAACCGTCAGGTCTAGACAATTCAGAGTTCCGAGAATTTTCAACTTCACAAATTCTGTTCTTTTTCTGTATTTTCTCTTCGAATAATCGTGAGACTAAGTGAAAGCCGCAGAGAATGGTCCCCAGGTGTAGCACAACACAGCACAACCGCAAGGTTTCAACGATCTCGAGTTTTGAGAATGTTCAATCTTCCAAATTCCGTTCTGTCTATGTATTTTCTTTCTGAAAAATCGTAGAACAGAAAAAAAAATGAGAAAAATCGCTCTCCAGGCGGACTACAACACAGCACAACCACCAGTCTGGGTTGGATTGGGTTAGGTTGGGTTAGGTTGGGTTAGATTAGGTCAGGTGAGGGTTAGGCTAGGTAAGGTTGGGTCTGAATCATTCTTTTACTCTGCATTTTCTCTTCGAATAATCGTTGAACGAAGTGGAAGCCGGGGAGATTGGTCTGCAGGTGTAGCACAACACAGCAGAACCGCAAGGTTTCAACGATTTTGAGTTTTGAGAATGTTCAGTTTTTCAAATTCCAGTCTTTCTCCGTATTTCCTTTATGAGAAATCGTAGATCAAAGTGAAGAAGAGGAAAGGAGTTGTTCTCCAGGCGGACCACAACACGGCATAACCACCAGTTCGGGTTAGGTTAGGTTAGGTTGTGTCAGGTTGGGTTAGATTAGGTCAGGTGAGGGTTAGGCTAGGTAAGGTTGGGTCTAAATCATTCTTTTATTCTGCATTTCCTTTTCGAAAGAACGTGGAGGAAAGCGAGAGCCCAAGAGAATGGTCTGCAGGTGTAGCACAACACAGCACAACTGCAAGGTTTTAACGATTCCGAGTTTTGAGAATGTTCAATCTTCCAAATTCCGTTCTGTCTATGTATTCCCTTCCTGAGAAATCGTGGATCAAAGTGAAAAAGAGAAAAGAAGTTGTTCTCCAGGTGTAGCACTACACGGCACAACTACAAGGTTCAAATGATTTTGAGTTCAGAGAATTCGCATTTTCTCAAATTCCGTTCTGTCTCCGTATTTTCTCTTCGAATAATCGTGAAACTAAGTAAAAGCCGAAGAGAATGGTCCCTAGGTGTAGCACAACACAGCACAACCACTAGGTTTGAACGATTTCGAGTTTTGACAATTCTCATTTACTCAAATTCCGTTCTGTCTCCGTATTTCCTCTTCGAATAATCGTGAAACTGAGTGGAAGCTGAAGAGAATGGTCCCCAGGTTTAGCACATCACAGCACAATCATCAGTTTCGAACAATTTCGAAGTTTGAGAATTTTTATTTTTCCAAATTCCGTTCTTTCTCTGTATTTCCTTTCCGAGAATTCGTAGGACAAAGAAAAGAAATGAGAAGAGTTGCTTCCAAGGCGGACTACAACACGGAACAACCACCAGTTTGGATTAGGTTAGGTTAGGTTGGGTGAGGTTGGGTTAGATTAGGTCAGGTGAGGGTTAGGCTAGGTAAGGTTGGGTCTGAATCATTCTTTTACTCTGCATTTACTTTTCGAGAAAACGCGGAAAAAAGCGAGAGCCGAAGAGAATGGTCTGCAGGTGTAGCACAACACAGCACAACCGCAAGGTTTCAACGATTCCGAGTTTTGAGAACGTTCAATCTTTCAAATTCCGTTCTGTCTGTGTATTTCCTTTCTGAGAAATCGTGGATCAAAGTAAAAAAGAAAAAAGAAGTTGTTCTCCAGGCGGACCACAACACGGCATAACCATCAGTTCGGGTTAGGTTAGGTTAGGTTAGGTTAGGTTGGGTTAGGCTAGGTAAGGTCGGGTCTGAATCATTCTCTTATTCTGCGTTTCCTTTTCGAGAAAACGTGGAAAAAAGCGAGGGCCGCAGAGAATGGTCTGCAGGTGTAGCACAACACAGCACAACCATTAGTTTCGAACAATCTCGAATTTTGAGAATTCTGATTTTCGCAAATTCCGTTCTTTCTCCGTGTTTCCTCACTGAAAAATCGTGAAACCAAGTGAAAGCCGAAGAGAATGGTCCCCAGGTGTAGCACAACACAGCACAACCGCAAGGTTTCAACGATTTCGAGTTTTGGGAATGTTCAATTTTCCAAATTTCGTTTTTTGTCTGTATTTTCTTTCCCGAAAATCGCAGTACGAAGTGAAAGAGAGGAAAGTAAGCGCGTAAGGGTAAGTAAGTTGTGGAGAGGCGGACCACAACACAGCACAACCATCAGTTTCGAACAATCTCGAATTTTGAGAATTTTCATTCTTCCAAATTCCGTTTTTTTTCTGTATTCCTTTTCTGAAAAATCGTGGAACAAAACGAAAGCCGAAGAGAATGGTTCCCAGGTGAAGCACAACACAGCACAACCACAAAGTTTGAACGATTTCGAGTTTTGAGAATATTCATTTTTTCCAATTTTGTTTCCGGTCTGTATTTTCTTCCTGCGAATCCGTAAAACAGAGTGAAAGCCTGAGAAAAAGGTCTCCAGGTGTAGCACAACACAGCACAACCACAAGGTTCAAATGATTTCGAGTTTAGAAAATTCGCATTTTCTCAAATTCCGTTTTGTCTCCGTATTCCGACTTCGAATAATCGTGGAACAAAGTGGAAGCCGAAAAGAATGGTCCGCAGGTGTAGCACAACACAGCTTAACCGCAAGGTTTCAACGATTTCAAGTTTTGAGAATGTTCAGTTTTTCAAATTCCATTTGTTCTCCGTATTTCCTTCCTGAGAAATCGTAGATCGAAGTGGAAAAAAGAAAAGAAGTTGTTCTCCAGGCGGACCACAACACGGCATAACCACCAGTTCGGGTTAGGTGAGGTTAGGTTGAGTCAGGTTGGGTTGGATGAGGTCAGGTGAGGGTTAGGCTAGGTAAGGTTGGGTCTGAATCATTCTTTTACTTTGCATTTTCTCTTCAAATAATCGTGGAACAAAAAGGAAGCCGGGGAGAATGGTCTGCAGGTGTAGCACAACACAGCACAACCATTAGTTTCGAACAATCTCGAATTTTGAGAATTTTGATTTTCGCAAATTCCGTTCTTTCTCCGTGTTTCCTCACTGAAAAATCGTGAAACCAAGTGAAAGCCGAAAAGAATGGTCCGCAGGTGTAGCACAACACAACTTAACCGCAAGGTTTCAACGATTCCAAATTTTGAGAATGTTCAGTTTTCCAAATTCCATTTTTTCTCCGTATTTCCTTCCTGAGAAATCGTAGATCGAAGTGGAAAAAAGGGAAGAAGTTGTTCTCCAGGCGGATCATAACACAGCACAATTATCGGTTTCAAACAATTTCGAAGTTTGAGGATTTTTATTTTTTCAAATTCCGTTCTTTCTCCGTATTTCCTTTCCGAAAATTCGTAGAACGAAGAAAAGGAATAAGAAAAGTTGCTTTTCAGGTCGACCACAACACGGCACAACCACCAGTTTGGGTTTGATTAGGTCAGGTGAGGGTTAGGCTAGGTAAGGTTGGGTCTGAATCATTCTTTTACTCTGCATTTTCTCTTCAAATAATCGTGGAACAAAGTAGAAGCCGGGGAGAATGGTCTGCAGGTGTAGCACAACACAGCACAACCGCAAGGTTTCAACGATTTCAAATTTTGAGAATGTTTAGTTTCCCAAATTCCAGTCTTTCTCCGTATTTCCCTCCTGAGAAATCGTGGATCAAAGTGAAGAAGAGAAAAGGAGTCGTTCTCTAGGCGGACCACAACACGGCATAACCACCAGTTCGGGTTAGGTCAGGTTAGGTTAGGTCAGGTTGGGTTAGATTAGGTCAGGTAAGGGTTAGGCTAGGTAAGGTTGGGTCTAAATCATTCTTTTATTCTGCATTTCCTTTTCGAGAAAACGTGGAGGAAAGTGGAAGCCAAAGAGAATAGTCCGCAGGTGTAGCACAACACAGCACAACCGCAAGGTTTTAAGGATCTCGAGTTTTGAAAATTTTCATTCCTTCAAATTCCGTTCTTTCTCTGTATTTTCTTTCTGAAAAATAGTAGAACAAAGTGGAGATAAGGGAAGAAATTGTACTCCGGGCAGCTCACAACACGGCACAACCGTCAGGTCTAGACAATTCAGAGTTCCGAGAATTTTCAACTTCACAAATTCTGTTCTTTCTCTGTATTTCCTCTCTAAAAAATCGTGGAACCAAGTGAAAGCCGAAGAGAATGGTCCCCAGGTGTAGCACAACACAGCACAACCGCAAGGTTTCAACGATCTCGAGTTTTGAGAATGTTCATTCCTTCAAATTCCGTTCTTTCTCTGTATTTCCTTTCTGAAAAATAGTAGAACAAAGTGGAAAAAAAGGAAGAAGTTGTTCTCCAGGCGGATCATAACACAGCACAACCGCAAGGTTTTGACGATTTCGTGTTTTGAGAAGGTTAAATTTTCCAAATTTCGTTTTTTGTCTGTATTTTTTTTCCGGAAAATCGCAGTACAAGGGTAAAAAGAGAAAAGTAAGCGCTCTCCAGGCGGACCACAACACAGCACAACCATTAGTACCGAACAATCTCGAATTTTGAGAATTTTCATCCTTCCAAATTCCGTTCTTTTTCTGTATTCCTTTCCTGAAAAATTGTGGAACAGAAAGGGAGCTGAAGAGAATGGTCTGCAGGTGTAGAACAACACAGCACAACCACTAGGTTCGAACGATTTCGAGTTTTGAAAATTCTCATGTTTTCAAATTCCGTTTTGTCTCCGTATTTCCTCTCCGAACGATCGTAAAACTGAGTGGAAGACGAAGAGAATGGTCCCCAGGTGTAGCACAACACAGCACAACCACTAGGTTTGAACGATCTCGAGTTTTGAAAATTTTCAATCTTTCAAATTCCGTTCTGTCTATGTATTCCCTTCCTGAGAAATCGAGGATTGAGGTAAAAAAGAGGAAAAAAGTTGTTTTTCAAGTGGATCATAACACAGCACAACTATTAGTATCGAACAATTTTGAGTTTTGAGAATTTTCATTTTCGCAAGTTCCGTTCTTTCTTTGTGTTTCCTCTCTGAAAAATCGTGAAACCAAGTGAAAGCCGAAGGAAATGCTCCCCAGGTGTGGCACAACACAGCACAACCACTAGGTTTAAACGATTTTGAGTTTTGAGAATTTTCATTTTCGCAAATTCCGTTCTTTCTCTGTATTTCCTTTCTGAAAAATAGTAGAACAAAGTGAAAAAAAGGAAAGAAGTTGTTCTCCAGGCGGATCATAACACAGCACAATCATCAGTTTCGAACAATTTTGAAGTTTGAGAATTTTTATTTTTCCAAATTCCGTTCTTTCTCTGTATTTCCTTTCCGAGTATTCGTAGAAGAGAAAAAAGGAATAAGTAAAGTTGCTTTCCAGGCGGACCACAACACGGCACAACCACCAGTCCGGGTAAGGTTAGGTTAGGTTGGGTTAGGTTGGGTAAGATTAGGTCAGGTGAGGGTTAGGCTAGGTAAGGTTGGGTCTGAATCATTCTTTTACCCTGCATTTCCTTTTCGAGAAATCGTGGATAAAAGCGAGAGCCAAAGAGAATGGTCTGCAGGTGTAGCACAACATAGCACAACCACTGGGTTTCAACGATCTCGAGTTGTGAGAATGTTCAATTTTCAAATTCCGTTTTGTCCATGTATTTCCTTTCTGAAAAATAGTGGAACAAGAAGGAAGCCGAAGAGAATAGTCTGCAGGTGTAGCACAACACAGCACAACCACTAGAATTGCACGATTTCAAGTTTTAAGAATTCTCATTTTTTCAAATTCCGTTCTGCCTCCGTATTTTCTCTTCGAATAATCGTGAAACAAAGTAGAAGCCGGAGAGAATGGTCCGCAGGTGTAGCACAACACAGCACAACCGCAAGGTTTGAACGATTTCGAGTTTCGAGAATATTCATTTTTTCAAATTTTGTTCCCGGTCTGTATTTTCTTCCTGCGAATCCGTAAAACAAAGTGAAAGCCTGAGAAAAAGGTCTCCAGGTGTAGCACAACACAGCACAACCACAAGGTTCGAATGATTTCGAGTTTAGAAAATTCGCATTTTCTCAAATTCCGTTTTGTCTCCGTATTCCGACTTCGAATATTCGTGGAACAAAGTGGAAGCCAGAGAGAATGGTCCGCAGGTGTGGCACAACACAGCACAACCGCAAGGTTTCAACGATTTCGAGTTTTGAGAATGTTCAATCTTCCAAATTCCGTTCTGTCTATGTATTCCCTTCCTGAGAAATCGTGGATCAAAGTGAAAGAGAGAAAAGGAGTTGTTCTCCAGGTGTAGCACTACACAGCACAACTACAAGGTTCAAATGATTTCGAGTTCAGAGAATTCGCATTTTCTCAAATTCCGTTCTGTCTCCGTATTTTCTCTTCGAATAATCGTGAAACTAAGTGAAAGCCGAAGAGAATGGTCCCTAGGTGTAGCACAACACAGCACAACCACTAGGTTTGAACGATTTCGAGTTTTGAGAATTCTCATTTACTCAAATTCCGTTCTGTCTCCGTATTTCCTCTTCGAATAATCGTGAAACTAAGTGAAAGCTGAAGAGAATGGTCCCCAGGTGTAGCACATCACAGCACAATCATCAGTTTCGAACAATTTCGAAGTTTGAGAATTTTCATTTCTTCAAATTCCGTTCTTTCTCTGTATTTCCTTTCCGAGAATTCGTAGGACAAAGAAAAGAAATGAGAAGAGTTGCTTCCAAGGCGGACCACAACACGGAACAACCACCAGTTTGGATTAGGTTAGGTTAGGTTGGGTGAAGCCAAGGTCGGAGGAAACGTGCCGAGGGCTGCGTGGCACTGGGGGAGCAGTGTCCCAAACGACTCCTGGCGGCCCAGGCGAAGCCGCCAGTGTACTTAAGCCCTACTCGGTTAAGCGGGGCTCTAACCGGGCGGACAGAACAAACCCTAGCTAATCGTGGGAACAATCATGAACCAAAACAAACAAAACAAGAAGGGAACGGACAAGGAGCAACCGGAAACGGCGAATGCGAGACAACCCATATATGAGATAGACCTGGACTCGGATTCAGACTCCACAGGACAGCAGGCGGATGGAAACCAATCACACGGGGCAAGCGGACAAATGGACCTGGAACCCGGCACTTCGGGCACGAAGCCGTGCGTTAAGCAGGAGCCCGCAGCGAACAACATGCCCCCAGAGAGAACATTGACCACGGAGGCAGAAAAGATGAGAAGGGAAGTGGCGCAACAGCTCAGGGCACTAGGTCGGGAGATAATAAGCGCAGCTGAGTCAAGTGGGAACCTAAAAAGGACAGTAAAGGAGGCCGCAACGCAGAAGATCACGGAGGCCGGCTTCGCCCTGAGGGGAGGAGAAGAAAAGTGCAAGATCGTGGAATGGACGACCATAGTAGAAGAGGTCATCTCCACCGTCACGGCTGAGAAGGGCCTAAGGAAGGGGATTACCACTGAGATGGTGAATATCCGGAATAAGGCCGTAGCAATGGTCGAACACATGCTCCGGAACGATCCAAGCCGGGCAGCAGACCCCACACTCCCCCCCCTCCCTCCTACTCCACTGGACAGGAACGACTCACACAGACCTCCCCGAGCGGAGAATAGAGTTGAAAAAAGAAAGAGGAGCATAGGCTCGCCGACGACGACCACACCCCCGGCAAAAAGGACATCGGGGAAGGAAGACGCAACCAACAACAAAAGAAATAAGGAGGAACAGGTACCGGCGGACCAAGCAACATCAGCAGAGCAAGTACCCCCACGGACGCGTACCCGAAACCAGAATATCGTCGTGAGAGCCAGAGCCGGCGAAAACGAAAGGTACGAGGACAACCTCAGGAAACTGCGCACAGAGGTGCCCACAACCGGCGTTAAGATAAGAGGAGTGCGAAAAGCCGCCACCGGTAATGACGCCCTCATACAGGTCGAGTCAGACGCAGAGGCGCAGACGATACGGGAGAGAATAATGAGTATAGGCAGGAAAGCGGACGTACTACCGAGAAGGAAGGAGACGGTGCAAGTACACATCAGCCGAATGCACAACCCAACCGAAAAGGAAGACATAATCAGTGCCATCAAGGACGCAACGGGCGAGGAACCAGAAATAGTATTCCTGATACCGGGCAGACCGGGGCTAATGACAGCGTGCGTGGCAACCAGTAGAGTAGCGGCCGGGAAGCTCGCCGGACTAGCCGTAATCAGCATAGGCTGGGCCAGGGCCAGGATAAGGGAATTCGAGCCGAGGAAAATATGCTAACGATGCGGCAAGGATGACCACATCCTGGTGGACTGTCAACTAGACCAAGCAACCAAGGCATGCTATAAGTGCGGGGACACAGGACATATAGCGAAGGAATGTAAGGACAGAAACGCACGTAGGACGGTACGGAACGACACAGCGGCGCCCGAGATGGCCCCAGTTAAACACCAAAACCTGGCTAGACTGAGGAGACAATGGAGCACCAGGAGCATAGACTCAACCTCCACGACAAACGACGCGGCAACTGAGGCCGGCACGGAAGCGGACATGGAAATCGACATTGACGCCGAGATAGAGAGGATGAAGGCCGAACTACGCACGAGTGGCGCAGTGTTCCCCGGCGGGACAGCCACAGCTCAGTCCCGAAGGCCCAATGGAGGAGACGCAGCCCACGACACTGGTGGGGCAGGAGCGATGCGGCAAAGAGACACTAGGGACGCCTCCACGCAGACGGAGGAGATACCTACCGCAGAACGCCCCGGAATAACCCACCACCCCCAGGGCGGGGAAGCAACGCAAAGCACAACCAGACTGTGGAGCCAGGTAGCTGCAACGGCAGCAGAAAAGGGCCCGGGTGAAAAAACCCGAACGCAGACAAGACAACAGGTGCAACATAGGAAGGATCGAACCCAACACACGCAGCAGCAGGAGGAGAACACAGCACGGGCCCAGAGCCGAAATACCCCACGCAGACCGAGAGCAAGAACGAGCCAAGGTCCAGCACTGCTGATCAGGAGACCCGGTATGGAGTACCAGGAACTCCTCAGAACCCTCAGGAGCAAGCTAAAGGAGAGGACGGCACAGCACCCGGCAAGCGGCGTCCGCAGGACAAGAACGGGCGATCTAATCGTGGAACTCCCTGACACAGAATCGAGTGCGATCTGGAGGCACGCTATCAAGTCGGACCTGGGAGACGAGACCACAGTCACCAACCTAGGGGACACAGACACGGTAAAGATAAGACAGATGGACGCTCTTACTACCGAGGAGGAGATCGCGCAGGCTATCTCTCAACAATACGGATGTGGTCAGCAAGAGGTGACCGTGATAAGAGTATTCAATTACCCCTGGGAGGAAAGGGCGGCAATCATCAGGGCACCCACAGAGGCCGTGAAGCAAATGAAGCAGAAGAAAACCCTGAAGGTAGGGTTCACGACAGCGAGGGTCGTGAGCAAGAACAGGCAAGGGCACAACACCAGCCCGGACATAGACACGACCAACGAGCCGCCAGCTCGCGCCCCCCCCCGCACCTCCGCCCCTACTCCCGCTCATACCGAAGGGCGACCATGAAGGGGGAAGGGGAGAGATTGAGGACACGAGCCCCAGAGGGGACGACGAAGAACAGCTCATGAGCATGGAGGACGAATTTGCGCGCGCCCGAGAGGTGGTCCTGGCAATGGAGGAATGCCAGGCGGCGCGTAGTAGCAGCGGAGCGGAAACAGAAACGGAGAACGATGACGAGTAACATCACCACAACCCCGCGAGCCCCGCAAGCCGCAGGAATCACGGCCGCAGCAATACCACCAAGCACGAAAACAAGAGGAACGGGAATAGGAGCGAACATGCCGACAAGGGACCACACAGGGGGCACCCACCGGATCATCCAAATAAATCTTAACAACTCACCCAGAGCCATGGACCTCCTGAGAGCGAAGGCAATGAAAGAAGGCATACACATCGCGATAATAAGCGAGCCCCCAAGCCGAGTGGGCGGGGGCAGATGGCACACGAGCACCGACCACAAAGCGGCAGTCCTGATTATGGACCGGACGACCCCGGCAAAGAGAATGGGGCAAGGCAGAGGATGGGTGGCAGCCAAGGTCGGGGAGGTATTATACGTCAGCTGTTACATATCACCGAATACAAACGCCGGGGCCTTTCACGAACAGGCGAAAGACATTGCGTACAATCTGCAGAGAATTGCGGGCAGAACAACCAACAACAAGGGGCACCATGCAATAGTGGCTGGCGACTTCAACGCATGGTCCACAAGGTGGGGAAGCGCCGGAGACAACGCTCGAGGCAGGAGGCTTGACAGACTGATGAGAGAAAGCGAGATGGTAATCTGCAACAGCGGGAACGACCCAACGTTCGTCAGGGCCGAAAGGGCCTCAGTAGTGGACCTCACGTTCGCAACGACGAGACTAGCACGCACCGTGATCCGTAGTTGGAAGGTGCTGTCGCAGGAAGAAACCCTCAGCGACCATAAGTACATCACATATGAGGTGAACCTCCCGGGCGCTGCTGCTGGGGACAAAACTACTCCCGAGACTGGATGGTCCATCAGGAAAATAGACAAACACAAGTTTGCCCAATGCCTCGAACGATCCTGCACAACGGAGGCGGACATGGATTCCCTGAGTGCAGACCAACAGGCGCACCTAATGCACACTAGAATCACAGAAGCACTGGACGAATCGGCACCGAGGAGACCAGTAGGCACAAGAGCAAGGGCAGTCCACTGGTGGAATAAGGAGATCGCGGCACTCCACAGGGAATGCGGAATGACAAAGCGCCGCCTACAACGCGCGAAAAAAAGCCAGCGCATGGAACGCCTCGCGAGCCTCAGCGATGAGTACAAAACCAAAAACAAACAGCTCAGGACCAGCATTCGCAGGAGCAAAGAGATTGCGTGGAGGGAAATGGTGGCCACAATCGAGGAGAACCCCTGGGGCCTGGCCTACAAAGTGAGCATGGACAAGCTCCGCCCAAGGGAGGTACCGCACCTGGAGGACATCAGGAAGGCGGTAACAGAGCTCTTCCCGCCCGGAGAGACATTGCAGACGAGACCACCGAACGATGACCAAGAGGAAGAAGAGGCAGATGCCCCACCCATCACCACCGCGGAGATTCTAGCAGCCCTGAAAAAAACAAAGAACAACAAGGCGCCCGGCCTGGACGGCATCCCTAGCGAGATCCTGAAGGAGGCCTACAAAGCGGACCCCTCCGCCTTCATAGCACTGTTCAACAGATGCATCACAGAGGGAAGTATCCCGAGGAGCTGGAAGGTGGCCAGACTGGTGCTACTCCCCAAGGGGGACCCAACGGAGCTCAAGTTTAGGCCTCTGTGCCTACTCAACACCATAGGCAAGCTGTTCGAGAAGATACTGGTTGCCAGACTGGAGAGTCACATGGACGCACAAAACGGAATAAGCGAAAGGCAATTTGGGTTCCGCAAAGGCATGTCAACAACAGATGCGATCATGAAACTGGACCAGGAGATCAGAAGAAATGGCAGGCACACCAAAAGAACCAAGAAGGCCACGATCAGCCTAGACATTAAAAACGCGTTTAACATGGCCAGCTGGCCCAGAATAATGGCGGCACTGAGGGCCAAAAATACCCCAGGATACATGCTGACAGTGCTGGCGGACTACCTCTCCGAGAGGTATGTACAATACGGAGAACCAGGCAAGACGGAGGTTAGGCAAGTGACGAGGGGAGTCCCACAGGGCTCCGTGTTAGGCCCCTGCCTATGGAACATAATGTTCAACACTGTGTTAGAGGTGGATCTGCCACTGGGCGTCACGACGATGTGCTATGCGGACGACACCGTACTCCTCATAGAGGCTAAAACCCCCACGGAACTAAGGAGGAAGGGAACCGCAGCCACCAATGCGGTCATCGAGCGTATCGAGGAACAGGGCCTGACGGTCGCCCACCACAAAACCGTGGCCGTCCAGTACGGCGGGGGGGCCAACTGGACGACCAACAACATCCAAGCGGGCGGACAGGATATCCCATGGAGCACGAATATGAAGTACCTGGGCGTCATACTCGACAGGCGCATGACATACGCGCTACATGCGGGAGAAGCAGCCGGGAGAGCGGCCGAAACGACACGGAAACTCCAGCGGGTACTGCCGAACACGGGCGGCCCGAGACAGGTGCGGAGGCGGCTGCTCGGCAGAGTGGCAGAAGCAGTGATGCTCTACGCAGCCCCGGTGTGGGCCCGAGCGACCAACAGCAAGAAGGCGAAGAACCAACTCCTTGGAGCGCAGCGAAGCTCCCTTAGAGCAGAGATCGCAGCATATAGGACAATATCCTCGGAGGCAGCCTGTGTCCTGGCGGGCACCCCACCGGCGCACCTCCTCATAAAGGAGAGAGAAAGGCTCTGGGCGGAAAGAGCAGTGATCATCGGGACCGGAGACTACAACATAGGCCTCCGTCTCCGGAAGGCGAAGAAAGAGGAGAGGCGTAGGACGATAGAGGCATGGCAAGCCGAATGGAACGAAGCCCCAAAAGGACAGTGGACCAGGAGACTGGTCCCGAACATAGGGAGATGGTACAAGCGAAAGGGGGAACTAACGTACCACCTCACGCAGGCCCTGAGCGGGCATGGGTGCTTTAATGAATACCTGCACCGATTCGGCCGCAGAGAAAGCGCCAGGTGCTTTCAATGCGACGAAACCAAAGACACCGCGAAACACGCCATCTTCGAATGCGCGGGCACAGCCTCCCTAAGGCTGGAATTGACGGACCAGGGGGGAAACCCGCTTAAGCCCGAAACTATCACGGACGCCATGACGAATACCAAGGAGGAGTGGAGCCGCATCAAAGGCGCACTGGAGGCGATAGTAAGGCGAAGAGAGGAAGTGGAAAGGAGTATGGAAGCCGAAGAGAGGAGGAACGCCGGAATCAGAAGACCGTAACTCCGCCAATAATGGACCGATCGGCAGGAAAAAAAGCGGAACACACGCGGGAACTCAAGGAGAAATTATAAGTACCCCAGCGGTCGTGGCCAAAAAACCGACCCTGGACCCCGGAAAACGCGAAAAACCAAACCGGCGCGCTCAAGCAGACCAGAAGTACCCGGAGAACGTGAGCAAACAGACAGAAGGTAACACAAGACAGTAAGTACAAGCATGCCAGGTTAGAACAATACCAGTATGGTCAGCCAGACAGTAGCCTAGAGAGAACACCTAACATCTAACGCCCCCCGCGAAGCGGCCAGTCGTGTCCCCCGAGGAAGCCGTCTGACCAGGGGTCGCCGCCGTAGCCCGTCCCAAGCCGGGTTGAGAAAGGCAGAGGGGCCTAGCCTTCCTAACCTTTCCCCCCCCCCCCTCCCCCCCTGCAAAGGGCCGCCGATGGAAGAAATGCCGAGAAGGCGATGCCCAGGTGGTCCGCTGGGCACACTCCAAACCCAGTGGGGGTGGAGTCAAAAAAAAAAAAAAAAAAAAAGGTTAGGTTGGGTGAGGTTGGGTTAGATTAGGTCAGGTGAGGGTTAGGCTAGGTAAGGTTGGGTCTGAATCATTCTTTTACTCTGCATTTCCTTTTCGAGAAAACGCGGAAAAAAGCGAGAGCCGAAGAGAATGGTCTGCAGGTGTAGCACAACACAGCACAACCGCAAGGTTTCAACGATTCCGAGTTTTGGGAACGTTCAATCTTCCAAATTCCGTTCTGTCTATGTATTTGCGTCCTGAGAAATCGTGGATCAAAGTTGAAAAAAGAAAAGAAGTTGTTCTCCGGGTGAAGTTCAACACAGCACAACCACAAGGTTCAAATGATTTCAAGTTCGGAGAATTCGCATTTTCTCAAATTCCGTTTTGTCTCCGTATTTCCAGTTCGAATAATCGTGAAACAAAGTGGAAGCCGGAGAGAATGGTCCTTAGGTGTAGCACAACACAGCACAACCGCAAGGTTTCAACGATTTCGAGTTTTGAGAACGTTCAATCTTTCAAATTCCGTTCTGTCTATGTATTTCCTTTCTGAGAAATCGTGGATCAAAGTAAAAAAGAAAAAAGAAGTTGTTCTCCAGGCGGACCACAACACGGCATAACCATCAGTTCGGGTTAGGTTAGGTTAGGTTGGGTTAGGTTGGGTTAGGCTAGGTAAGGTCGGGTCTGAATCATTCTCTTACTCTGCGTTTCCTTTTCGAGAAAACGTGGAAAAAAGCGAGGGCCGCAGAGAATGGTCTGCAGGTGTAGCACAACACAGCACAACCATTAGTTTCGAACAATCTCGAATTCTGAGAATTTTGATTTTCGCAAATTCCGTTCTTTCTCCGTGTTTCCTCACTGAAAAATCGTGAAACCGAATGAAAGCCGAAGAGAATGGTCCCCAGGTGCAGCACAACACAGCACAACCGCAAGGTTTCAACGATTTCAAGTTTTGAGAATGTTCAGTTTTCCGAATTCCATTTTTTTTCCGAATTTCCTTCCTGAGAAATCGTAGATCAAAGTGAAGAAGAGAAAAGAAGTTGTTCTCTAGGTGTAGCACAACACAGCACAACCACAAGGTTCAAATGATTTCGAGTTTAGAAAATTCGCCTTTTCTCGAATTCCGTTTTGTCTCCGTATTCAGACTTCGAATAACCGTGAAACAGAGTGGAAGCCGGAGAGAATGGTCCGCAGGTGTGGCACAACACAGCACAACCACAAGGTTTCAACGATTTCGAGTTTTGGGAATGTTCAATTTTCCAAATTTCGTTTTTCGTCTGTATTTTCTTTCCCGAAAATCGCAGTACGAAGTGAAAGAGAGGAAAGTAAGCGCGTAAGGGTAAGTAAGTCGTGAAGAGGCGGACCACAACACAGCACAACCATCAGTTTTGAACAATCTCGAATTTTGAGAATTTTCATTCTTCCAAATTCCGTTTTTTTTCTGTATTCCTTTTCTGAAAAATCGTGGAACAAAACGGAAGCCGAAGAGAATGGTCCCCAGGTGTAGCACAACACAGCACAACCGCAAGGTTTCAACGATTTCAAGTTTTGAGAATGTTCAGTTTTCCGAATTCCATTTTTTTTCCGTATTTCCTTCCTGAGAAATCGTAGATCAAAGTGAAAAAGAGAAAAGAAGTTGTTCTCTAGGTGTAGCACAACACAGCACAACCACAAGGTTCAAATGATTTCGAGTTTAGAAAATTCGCCTTTTCTCAAATTCCGTTTTGTCTCCGTATTCAGACTTCGAATAACCGTGAAACAGAGTGGAAGCCGGAGAGAATGGTCCGCAGGTGTGGCACAACACAGCACAACCGCAAGGTTTCAACGATTTCGAGTTTTGGGAATGTTCAATTTTCCAAATTTCGTTTTTCGTCTGTATTTTCTTTCCCGAAAATCGCAGTACGAAGTGAAAGAGAGGAAAGTAAGCGCGTAAGGGTAAGTAAGTTGTGAAGAGGCGGACCACAACACAGCACAACCATCAGTTTCGAACAATCTCGAATTTTGAGAATTTTCATTCTTCCAAATTCCGTTTTTTTTCTGTATTCCTTTTCTGAAAAATCGTGGAATAAAACGGAAGCCGAAGAGAATGGTCCCCAGGTGTAGCACAACACAGCACAACCGCAAGGTTTCAACGATTTCAAGTTTTGAGAATGTTCAGTTTTCCGAATTCCATTTTTTTTCCGTATTTCCTTCCTGAGAAATCGTAGATCAAAGTGAAAAAGAGAAAAGAAGTTGTTCTCTAGGTGTAGCACAACACAGCACAACCACAAGGTTCAAATGATTTCGAGTTTAGAAAATTCGCCTTTTCTCAAATTCCGTTTTGTCTCCGTATTCAGACTTCGAATAACCGTAAAACAGAGTGGAAGCCGGAAAGAATGGTCCGCAGGTGTGGCACAACACAGCACAACCGCAAGGTTTCAACGATTTCGAGTTTTGGGAATGTTCAATTTTCCAAATTTCGTTTTTCGTCTGTATTTTCTTTCCCGAAAATCGCAGTACGAAGTGAAAGAAAGGAAAGTAAGCGCGTAAGGGTAAGTTAGTTGTGGAGAGGCGGACCACAACACAGCACAACCATCAGTTTCGAACAATCTCGAATTTTGAGAATTTTCATTCTTCCAAATTCCGTTTTTTTTCTGTATTCCTTTTCTGAAAAATCGTGGAACAAAACGGAAGCCGCAGAGAATGGTTCCCAGGTGAAGCACAACACAGCACAACCACAAAGTTTGAACGATTTCGAGTTTTGAGAATATTCATTTTTTCAAATTTTGTTCCCGGTCTGTATTTTCTTTATGCGAATCCGTAAAACAGAGTGAAAGCCTGAGAAAAAGGTCTCCAGGTGTAGCACAACACAGCACAACCACAAGGTTCAAATGATTTCTAGTTTAGAAAATTCGCATTTTCTCAAATTCCGTTTTGTCTCCGTATTCCGACTTCGAATAATCGTGGAACAAAGTGGAAGCCGGAAAAAATGGTCCGCAGGTGTAGCAAAACACAGCACAACCGCAAGGTTTCAACGATTTCGAGTTTTGAGAACTTTCAATCTTTCAAATTCCGTTTTGTCTATGTATTTGCTTTCTGAAAAATAGTAGATCAAAGTGGAAAAGAGAAAAGAAGTTGTTCTCCAGGCGGACCACAACACGGCATAACCACCAGTTCGGGTTAGGTTAGGTTAGGTTGAGTCAGGTTGGGTTAGATGAGGTCAGGTGAGGGTTAGGCTAGGTAAGGTTGGGTCTGAATCATTCTTTTACTCTGCATTTTCTCTTCAAATAATCGTGGAACAAAGAGGAAGCCGGGAAGAATGGTCTGCAGGTGTAGCACAACACAGCACAACCATTAGTTTCGAACAATCTCGAATTTTGAGAATTTTGATTTTCGCAAATTCCGTTCTTTCTCCGTGTTTCCTCACTGAAAAATCGTGAAACCAAGTGAAAGCCGAAGAGAATGGTCCCCAGGTGTAGCACAACACAGCACAACCGCAAGGTTTCAACGATCTCGAGTTTTGAAAATTTTCATTCCTTCAAATTCCGTTCTTTCTCTGTATTTTCTTTCTGAAAAATAGTAGAACAAAGTGGAAATGAGGGAAGAAATTGTTCTCCGGGCAGATCACAACACGGCACAACCGTCAGGTCTAGACAATTCAGAGTTCCGAGAATTTTCAACTTCACAAATTCTGTTCTTTCTCTGTATTTCCGCTCTGAAAAATCGTGGAACCAAGTAAAAGCCGAAGAGAATGGTCCCCAGGTGTAGCAAAACACAGCACAACCGCAAGGTTTCAACGATTTCGAGTTTTGAGAACGTTCAATCTTTCAAATTCCGTTCTGTCTATGTATTTGCTTTCTGAAAAATAGTAGAACAAAGTGGAAAAAAGGGAAGAAGTTGTTTTTTAGGCGGATCATAACACAGCACAATCATCGGTTTCAAACAATTCCGAAGTTTGAGGATTTTTATTTTTCCAAATTCCGTTCTTTCTCTGTATTTCCTTTCCGAAAATTCGTAGAACGAAGAAAAGGAATAGGAAAAGTTGCTTTTGAGGTCGACCACAACACGGCACAACCACCAGTTTGGGTTTGATTAGGTCAGGTGAGGGTTAGGCTAGGTAAGGTTGGGTCTGAATCATTCTTTTACTCTGCATTTTCTCTCCGAATAATCGTGGAACAAAGTGAAAGCCGGGGAGAATGGTCTGCAGGTGTAGCACAACACAGCAAAACTGCAAGGTTTCAACGATTTCGAGTTTTGAGAATGTTCAATCTTCCAAATTCCGTTCTGTCTATGTATTTTCTTCCTGAGAAATCGTGGATCAAAGTGAAAAAGAGTAAAGAAGTTGTTCTCCAGGCGGACCACAACACGGCATAACCACTAGGTTTGAACGATTTTGAGTTTTGAGGATTTTCATTTTCTCAAATTCCGTTCTTTCTCTGTATTTCCTTTCTGAAAAATAGTAGAACAAAGTGGAAAAAAAGGAAGAAGTTGTTCTCCAGAAGGATCATAACACAGCACAACCGCAAGGTTTTGACGATTTCGTGTTTTGAGAAGGTTGAATTTTCCAAATTTCGTTTTTTGTCTGTATTTTTTTTTCCGGAAAATCGCAGTACAAGGGTAAAAAGAGAAAAGTGAGCGCTCTCCAGGCGGACCACAACACAGCACAACCATTAGTTTCGAACAATCTCGAATTTTGAGAATTTTCATTCTTCCAAATTCCGTTCTTTTTCTGTATTCCTTTCCTGAAAAATCGTGGAACAAAAAGGGAGCCGAAGAGAATGGTCTGCAGGTGTAGAACAACACAGCAAAACCACTAGGTTCGAACGATTTCGAGTTTTGAAAATTCTCATGTTTTCAAATTCCGTTTTGTCTCCGTATTTCCTCTCCGAATGATCGTAAAACTGAGTGAAAGACGAAGAGAATGGTCCCCAGGTGTAGCACAACACAGCACAACCACTAGGTTTGAACGATCTCGAGTTTTGAAAATTTTCAATCTTCCAAATTCCGTTCTGTCTATGTATTCCCTTCCTGAGAAATCGTGGATTGAGGTAAAAGAGAGGAAAAAAGTTGTTTTTCAAGTGGATCATAACACAGCACAACTATTAGTTTCGAACAATTTTGAGTTTTGAGAATTTTCATTTTCGCAAGTTCCGTTCTTTCTTTGTGTTTCCTCTCTAAAAAATCGTGAAACCAAGTGAAAGCCGAAGGAAATGCTCCCCAGGTGTAGCACAACACAGCACAACCACTAGGTTTAAACGATTTTGAGTTTTGAGAATTTTCATTTTCGCAAATTCCGTTCTTTCTCTGTATTTCCTTTCTGGAAAATAGTAGAACAAAGTGAAAAAAAGGAAAGAAGTTGTTCTCCAGGCGGATCATGACACAGCACAATCATCAGTTTCGAACAATTTTGAAGTTTGAGAATTTTTATTTTTCCAAATTCCGTTCTTTCTCTGTATTTCCTTTCCGAGTATTCGTAGAAGAGAAAAAAGGAATGAGTAAAGTTGCTTTCCAGGCGGACCACAACACGGCACAACCACCAGTTCGGGTAAGGTTAGGTTAGGTTGGGTTAGGTTGGGTAAGATTAGGTCAGATGAGGGTTAGGCTAGGTAAGGTTGGGTCTGAATCATTCTTTTACCCTGCATTTCCTTTTCGAGAAATCGTGGATAAAAGCGAGAGCCAAAGAGAATGGTCTGCAGATGTAGCACAACATAGCACAACCACTGGGTTTCAACGATCTCGAGTTTTGAGAATGTTTAATTTTCAAATTCCGTTTTGTCCATGTATTTCCTTTCTGAAAAATAGTGGAACAAGAAGGAAGCCGAAAAGAATGGTCCCCAGGTGTAGCAAAACACAGCACAACCGCAAGGTTTCAACGATTTCGAGTTTTGAGAACGTTCAATCTTTCAAATTCCGTTCTGTCTATGTATTTGCTTTCTGAAAAATAGTAGAACAAAGTGGAAAAAAGGGAAGAAGTTGTTTTTTAGGCGGATCATAACACAGCACAATCATCGGTTTCAAACAATTTCGAAGTTTGAGGATTTTTATTTTTCCAAATTCCGTTTTTTCTCTGTATTTCCTTTCCGAAAATTCGTAGAACGAAGAAAAGGAATAAGAAAAGTTGCTTTTCAGGTCGACCACAACACGGCACAACCACCAGTTTGGGTTTGATTAGGTCAGGTGAGGGTTAGGCTAGGTAAGGTTGGGTCTGAATCATTCTTTTACCCTGCATTTCCTTTTCGAGAAATCGTGGATAAGAGCGAGAGCCAAAGAGAATGGTCTGCAGGTGTAGCACAACATAGCACAACCACTGGGTTTCAACGATCTCGAGTTTTGAGAATGTTCAATTTTCAAATTCCGTTTTGTCCATGTATTTGCTTTCTGAAAAATAGTGGAACAAGAAGGAAGCCGAAGAGAATAGTCTGCAGGTGTAGCACAACACAGCACAACCACTAGAATTGCACGATTTCAAGTTTTAGGAATTCTCATTTTTTCAAATTCCGTTCTGCCTCCGTATTTTCTCTTCGAATAATCGTGAAACAGAGTGGAAGCCGGAGAGAATGGTCCGCAGGTGTGGCACAACACAGCACAACCGCAAGGTTTCAACGATTTCGAGTTTTGGGAATGTTCAATTTTCCAAATTTCGTTCTATCTATGTATTTCCTTCTTCAGAAATCGTAGATCGGAGTAAAAAAAAAAAAAAAGAAAATGCTTCCCATGTGTAGCACAACACGGCACGACCACTAGGTTCCGATGATTTCGAGTTTAGAGAATTCGCATTTTCTCAAATTACGTTTTGTCTCCGTATTTCCTCTCCGAATAATCGTGAAACAAAGTAGAAGCCGGAGAGAATGGTCTGCAGGTGTAGCACAACACAGCACAACCGCAAGGTTTCAACGATTTCGAGTTTTGAGAATGTTCAATCTTTCAAATTCCGTCCTGTCTATGTATTTTCTTCCTGAGAAATCGTGGATCAGGGTAAAAAAAAAGAAAGGAGTTGTTCTTCAGGTGTAGCACAACACAGCACAACCGCAAGGTTCAAATGATTTCGAGTTTAGAGAATTCGCATTTTCTCAAATTCCGTTTTGTCTCCGTATTCCGACTCCGAATAATTGTGAAACAATGTGGAAGTCGGGAAGAATGGTCTGCAGGTGTAGCACAACACAGCTGAACCGCAAGGTTTCAACGATTTCAAGTTTTGAGAATGTTCAATCTTCCAAATTCCGTTCTGTCTATGTATTTCCTTCCTGAGAAATCGTGGATCAAAGTGGAAAAGAGAAAAGAAGTTGTTCTCTAGGTGTAGCACAACACAGCACAACCACAAGGTTCAAATGATTTCGAGTTTAGAAAATTCGCCTTTTCTCAAATTCCGTTTTGTCTCCGTATTCCGACTTCGAATATTCGTGGAACAAAGTGGAAGCCAGAGAGAATGGTCCGCAGGTGTGGCACAACACAGCACAACCGCAAGGTTTCAACGATTTCAAGTTTTGAGAATGTTCAGTTTTCCAAATTCCATTTTTTCTCCGTATTTCCTTCCTGAGAAATCGTAGATCAAAGTGGAAAAAAGAAAAGAAGTTGTTCTCCAGGCGGACCACAACACGGCACAACCACCAGTTTGGGTTGGGGAAGGTTAGATTAGGTTAGGTTGGGTTAGATGAGGTCAGGTGAGGGTTAGGCTAGGTAAGGTTGGGTCTGAATCATTCTTTTACCCTGCATTTTCTCTTCGAATAATCGTTGAACAAAGTGGAAGCCGGGGAGATTGGTCTGCAGGTGTAGCACAACACAGCACAACCGCAAGGTTTCAACGATTTTAAGTTTTGAGAATGTTCAGTTTTTCAAATTCCAGTCTTTCTCCGTATTTCCTTTATGAGAAATCGTAGATCAAAGTGAAGAAGAGGGAAGGAGTTGTTCTCCAGGCGGACCACAACACGGCATAACCACCAGTTCGGGTTAGGTTAGGTTAGGTTGGGTCAGGTTGGGTTAGATTAGGTCAGGTAAGGGTTAGGCTAGGTAAGGTTGGGTCTAAATCATTCTTTTATTTTGCATTTCCTTTTCGAGAGAACGTGGAGGAAAGTGAAAGCCGAAGAAAATGGTCTGCAGGTGTAGCACAACACAGCACAACCGCAAGGTTTCAACGATCTCGAGTTTTGAAAATTTTCATTCCTCCAAATTCCGTTCTTTCTCTGTATTTTCTTTCTGAAAAATAGTAGAACAGAGTGGAGATAAGGGAAGAAATTGTTCTTCGGGCAGATCACAACACGGCACAACCGTCAGGTCTAGACAATTCAGAGTTCCGAGAATTTTCAACTTCACAAATTCTGTTCTTTTTCTGTATTTCCTCTCCGAATGATCGTGAGACTAAGTGAAAGCCGCAGAGAATGGTCCCCAGGTGTAGCACAACACAGCACAACCGCAAGGTTTCAACGATCTCGAGTTTTGAGAATGTTCAATCTTCCAAATTCCGTTCTGTCTATGTATTTCCTTTCTGAAAAATCGTAGAACAGAAAAAAAAAATGAGAAAAATCGCTCTCCAGGCGGACTACAACACAGCACAACCACCAGTCTGGGTTGGATTGGGTTAGGTTGGGTTAGGTTGGGTTAGATTAGGTCAGGTGAGGGTTAGGCTAGGTAAGGTTGGGTCTGAATCATTCTTTTACTCTGCATTTCCTTTTCGAGAAAACGTGGAAAAAAGCGAGAGCCCAAGAGAATGGTCTGCAGGTGTAGCACAACACAGCACAACTGCAAGGTTCAAATGATTTCGAGTTCAGAGAATTCGCATTTTCTCAAATTCCGTTCTGTCTCCGTATTTTCTCTTCGAATAATCGTGCAACTAAGTGAAAGCCGAAGAGAATGGTCCCTAGGTGTAGCACAACACAGCACAACCACTAGGTTTGAACGATTTCGAGTTTTGAGAATTTTAATTTTCGCAAGTTCCGTTCTTTCTTTGTGTTTCCTCTCTAAAAAATCGTGAAACCAAGTGAAAGCCGAAGGAAATGCTCCCCAGGTGTAGCACAACACAGCACAACCACTAGGTTTAAACGATTTTGAGTTTTGAGAATTTTCATTTTCGCAAATTCCGTTCTTTCTCTGTATTTCCTTTCTGGAAAATAGTAGAACAAAGTGAAAAAAAGGAAAGAAGTTGTTCTCCAGGCGGATCATGACACAGCACAATTATCAGTTTCGAACAATTTTGAAGTTTGAGAATTTTTATTTTTCCAAATTCCGTTCTTTCTCTGTATTTCCTTTCCGAGTATTCGTAGAAGAGAAAAAAGGAATGAGTAAAGTTGCTTTCCAGGCGGACCACAACACGGCACAACCACCAGTTTGGGTTTGATTAGGTCAGGTGAGGGTTAGGCTAGGTAAGGTTGGGTCTGAATCATTCTTTTACCCTGCATTTCCTTTTCGAGAAATCGTGGATAAGAGCGAGAGCCAAAGAGAATGGTCTGCAGGTGTAGCACAACATAGCACAACCACTGGGTTTTAACGATCTCGAGTTTTGAGAATGTTCAATTTTCAAATTCCGTTTTGTCCATGTATTTCCTTTCTGAAAAATAGTGGAACAAGAAGGAAGCCGAAGAGAATAGTCTGCAGGTGTAGCACAACACAGCACAACCACTAGAATTGCACGATTTCAAGTTTTAGGAATTCTCATTTTTTCAAATTCCGTTCTGCCTCCGTATTTTCTCTTCGAATAATCGTGAAACAAAGTGGAAGCCGGAGAGAATGGTCCTTAGGTGTAGCACAACACAGCACAACCGCAAGGTTTCAACGATTTCGAGTTTGGAGAATGTTCAATCTTCCAAATTCCGTTCTATCTATGTATTTCCTTCTTTAGAAATCGTAGATCGGAGTAAAAAAAAAAAAAAAGAAAATGCTTCCCATGTGTAGCACAACACGGCACGACCACTAGGTTCCAATGATTTCGAGTTTAGAGAATTCGCATTTTCTCAAATTACGTTTTGTCTCCGTATTTCCTCTCCGAATAATCGTGAAACAAAGTAGAAGCCGGAGAGAATGGTCTGCAGGTGTAGCACAACACAGCACAACCGCAAGGTTTCAACGATTCCGAGTTTTGAGAATGTTCAATCTTCCAAATTCCGTCCTGTCTATGTATTTTCTTCCTGAGAAATCGTGGATTAGGGTAAAAAAAAAGAAAGAAGTTGTTCTTCAGGTGTAGCACAACACAGCACAACCGCAAGGTTCAAATGATTTCGAGTTTAGAGAATTCGCATTTTCTCAAATTCCGTTTTGTCTCCGTATTCCGACTCCGAATAATTGTGAAACAATGTGGAAGTCGGGGAGAATGGTCTGCAGGTGTAGCACAACACAGCTGAACCGCAAGGTTTCAACGATTTCAAGTTTTGAGAATGTTCAATCTTCCAAATTCCGTTCTGTCTATGTATTTCCTTCCTGAGAAATCGTGGATCAAAGTGGAAAAGAAAAAAGAAGTTGTTCTCTAGGTGTAGCACAACACAGCACAACCACAAGGTTCAAATGATTTCGAGTTTAGAAAATTCGCCTTTTCTCAAATTCCGTTTTGTTTCCGTATTCAGACTTCGAATAACCGTGAAACAGAGTGGAAGCCGGAGAGAATGGTCCGCAGGTGTGGCACAACACAGCACAACCGCAAGGTTTCAACGATTTCGAGTTTTGGGAATGTTCAATTTTCCAAATTTCGTTTTTCGTCTGTATTTTCTTTCCCGAAAATCGCAGTACGAAGTGAAAGAGAGGAAAGTAAGCGCGTAAGAGTAAGTAAGTTGTGGAGAGGCGGACCACAACACAGCACAACCATCAGTTTCGAACATTTTCGAATTTTGAGAATTTTCATTCTTCCAAATTCCGTTTTTTTTCTGTATTCCTTTTCTGAAAAATCGTGGAACAAAACGGAAGCCGAAGAGAATGGTTCCCAGGTGAAGCACAACACAGCACAACCACAAAGTTTGAACGATTTCGAGTTCTGAGAATATTCATTTTTTCAAATTTTGTTCCCGGTCTGTATTTTCTTCCTGCGAATCCGTAAAACAGAGTGAAAGCCTGAGAAAAAGGTCTCCAGGTGTAGCACAACACAGCACAACCACAAGGTTCAAATGATTTCGAGTTTAGAAAATTCGCATTTTCTCAAATTCCGTTTTGTCTCCGTATTCCGACTTCGAATATTCGTGGAACAAAGTGGAAGCCAGAGAGAATGGTCCGCAGGTGTGGCACAACACAGCACAACCGCAAGGTTTCAACGATTTCGAGTTTTGAGAATGTTCAATCTTCCAAATTCCGTTCTGTCTATGTATTCCCTTCCTGAGAAATCGTGGATCAAAGTAAAAGAGAAAAAAGGAGTTGTTCTCCAGGTGTAGCACTACACAGCACAACTACAAGGTTCAAATGATTTCGAGTTCAGAGAATTCGCATTTTCTCAAATTCCGTTCTGTCTCCGTATTTTCTCTTCGAATAATCGTGAAACTAAGTGAAAGCCGAAGAGAATGGTCCCTAGGTGTAGCACAACACAGCACAACCACTAGGTTTGAACGATTTCGAGTTTTGAGAATTCTCATTTACTCAAATTCCGTTCTGTCTCCGTATTTCCTCTTCGAATAATCGTGAAACTGAGTGAAAGCTGGAGAGAATGGTCCCCAGGTGTAGCACATCACAGCACAATCATCAGTTTCGAACAATTTCGAAGTTTGAGAATTTTGATTTTCGCAAATTCCGTTCTTTCTCCGTGTTTCCTCACTGAAAAATCGTGAAACCAAGTGAAAGTCGAAGAGAATGGTCCCCAGGTGTAGCACAACACAGCACAACCGCAAGGTTTCAACGATCTCGAGTTTTGAAAATTTTCATTCCTTCAAATTCCGTTCTTTCTCTGTATTTTCTTTCTGAAAAATAGTAGAACAAAGTGGAAATGAGGGAAGAAATTGTTCTCCGGGCAGATCACAACACGGCACAACCGTCAGGTCTAGACAATTCAGAGTTCCGAGAATTTTCAACTTCACAAATTCTGTTCTTTCTCTGTATTTCCGCTCTGAAAAATCGTGGAACCAAGTGAAAGCCGAAGAAAATGGTCCCTAGGTGTAGCACAACACAGCACAACCGCAAGGTTTCAACGATTTCGAGTTTTGAGAACGTTCAATCTTTCAAATTCCGTTTTGTCTATGTATTTGCTCTCTGAAAAATAGTAGAACAAAGTGGAAAAAAGGGAAGAAGTTGTTTTCCAGGCGGATCATAACACAGCACAATCATCGGCTTCAAACAATTTCGAAGTTTGAGGATTTTTATTTTTCCAAATTCCGTTCTTTCTCCGTATCTCCTTTCCAAAAATTCGTAGAACGAAGAAAAGAAATAAGAAAAGTTGCTTTTCAGGTCGACCACAACACGGCACAACCACCAGTTTGGGTTTGATTAGGTCAGGTGAGGGTTAGGCTAGGTAAGGTTGGGTCTGAATCATTCTTTTACTCTGCATTTTCTCTTCAAATAATCGTGGAACAAAGTGGAAGCCAGGGAGAATGGTCTGCAGGTGTAGCACAACACAGCACAACCGCAAGGTTTCAACGATTTCAAATTTTGAGAATGTTCAGTTTTCCAAATTCCAGTCTTTCTCCGTATTTCCCTTCTGAGAAATCGTAGATCAAAGTGAAGAAGAGAAAAGGAGTCGTTCTCTAGGCGGACCACAACACGGCATAACCACCAGTTCGGGTTAGGTCAGGTTAGGTTAGGTCAGGTTGGGTTAGATTAGGTCAGGTGAGGGTTAGGCTAGGTAAGGTTGGGTCTAAATCATTCTTTCATTCTGCATTCCCTTTCCGAGAAAACGTGGAGGAAAGTGGAAGCCAAAGAGAATGGTCCGCAGGTGTAGCACAACACAGCACAACCGCAAGGTTTCAACGATTTCGAGTTTTGAGAACGTTCAATCTTTCAAATTCCGTTCTGTCTATGTATTTCCGTGGATCAAAGTAAAAAAAAAAAAGAAGTTGTTCTCCAGGCGGACCACAACACGGCATAACCATCAGTTCGGGTTAGGTTAGCTTAGGTTGGGTTAGGTTGGGTTAGGCTAGGTAAGGTCGGGACTGAATCATTCTCTTACTCTGCGTTTCCTTTTCGAGAAAACGTGGAAAAAAGCGAGGGCCGCAGAGAATGGTCTGCAGGTGTAGCACAACACAGCACAACCATTAGTTTCGAACAATCTCGAATTTTGAGAATTTTGATTTTCGCAAATTTCGTTCTTTCTCCGTGTTTCCTCACTGAAAAATCGTGAAACCAAGTGAAAGCCGAAGAGAATGGTCCCCAGGTGTAGCACAACACAGCTTAACCGCAAGGTTTCAACGATTTCGAGTTTTGATAATATTCATTTTTTCAAATTTTGTTCCCGGTCTGTATTTTTTTCCTGCGAATCCGTAAAACAGAGTAAAAGCCTGAGAAAAAGGCCTCCAGGTGTAGCACAACACAACACAACCACAAGGTTCAAATGATTTCGAGTTTAGAAAATTCGCATTTTCTCAAATTCCGTTTTGTCTCCGTATTCCGACTTCGAATAATCGTGGAACAAAGTGGAAGCCGGAAAGAATGGTCCGCAGGTGTAGCACAACACAGCTTAACCGCAAGGTTTCAACGATTTCAAATTTTGAGAATGTTCAGTTCTCCAAATTCCAGTCTTTCTCCGTATTTCCCTTCTGAGAAATCGTAGATCAAAGTGGAAAAAAGAAAAGAAGTTGTTCTCCAGGCGGACCACAACACGGCATAACCACCAGTTCGGGTTAGGTCAGGTTAGGTTAGGTCAGGTTGGGTTAGATCAGGTCAGGTGAGGGTTAGGCTAGGTAAGGTTGGGTCTAAATCATTCTTTCATTCTGCATTCCCTTTCCGAGAAAACGTGGAGGAAAGTGGAAGCCAAAGAGAATGGTCCGCAGGTGTAGCACAACACAGCACAACCGCAAGGTTTCAACGATTTCGAGTTTTGAGAACGTTCAATCTTTCAAATTCCGTTCTGTCTATGTATTTCCGTGGATCAAAGTAAAAAAAAAAAAGAAGTTGTTCTCCAGGCGGACCACAACACGGCATAACCATCAGTTCGGGTTAGGTTAGCTTAGGTTGGGTTAGGTTGGGTTAGGCTAGGTAAGGTCGGGACTGAATCATTCTCTTACTCTGCGTTTCCTTTTCGAGAAAACGTGGAAAAAAGCGAGGGCCGCAGAGAATGGTCTGCAGGTGTAGCACAACACAGCACAACCATTAGTTTCGAACAATCTCGAATTTTGAGAATTTTGATTTTCGCAAATTTCGTTCTTTCTCCGTGTTTCCTCACTGAAAAATCGTGAAACCAAGTGAAAGCCGAAGAGAATGGTCCCCAGGTGTAGCACAACACAGCTTAACCGCAAGGTTTCAACGATTTCGAGTTTTGATAATATTCATTTTTTCAAATTTTGTTCCCGGTCTGTATTTTTTTCCTGCGAATCCGTAAAACAGAGTAAAAGCCTGAGAAAAAGGCCTCCAGGTGTAGCACAACACAACACAACCACAAGGTTCAAATGATTTCGAGTTTAGAAAATTCGCATTTTCTCAAATTCCGTTTTGTCTCCGTATTCCGACTTCGAATAATCGTGGAACAAAGTGGAAGCCGGAAAGAATGGTCCGCAGGTGTAGCACAACACAGCTTAACCGCAAGGTTTCAACGATTTCAAGTTTTGAGAATGTTCAGTTTTCCAAATTCCATTTTTTCTCCGTATTTCCTTCCTGAGAAATCGTAGATCAAAGTGGAAAAAAGAAAAGAAGTTGATCTCCAGGCGGACCACAACACGGCATAACCACCAGTTCGGGTTAGGTCAGGTTAGGTTGAGTCAGGTTGAGTTAGAATAGGTCAGGTGAGGGTTAGGCTAGGTAAGGTTGGGTCTGAATCATTCTTTTACTCTGCATTTTCTCTTCAAATAATCGTGGAACAAAGAGGAAGCCGGGGAGAATGGTCTGCAGGTGTAGCACAACACAGCACAACCGCAAGGTTTCAACGATCTCGAGTTTCGAAAATTTTCAATCTTCCAAATTCCGTTCCGTCTATGTATTCTTTTTCTGAGTAAGCGTGGATTAAGGTAAAAAAGAGGAAAGAAGTTGTTCTCCAGGTGGATCTTAACACAGCACAACCATTAGTTTCGAACAATTTTGAGTTTTGAGAATTTTCATTTTCGCAAATTCCGTTCTTTCTCTGTGTTTCCTCTCTGAAAAATCGTCAAACCAAGTGAAAGCCGAAGAAAATGGTCCCCAGGTGTAGCACAACACAGCACAAATACTAGGTTCGAACGATTTTGAGTTTTGAGAAATTTCGTTTCCGCAAATTCCGTTCTTTCTCTGTATTCCCTTTCTAAAAAATAGTAGAACTAAGTGGAGAGAAGGGAAGAAGTTGTTCTCCAGGCGGATCATAACACAGCACAATCATCAGTTTCGACCAATTTCGAAGTTTGAGAATTTTTATTTTTCCAGATTCCGTTGTGTCTATGTATTTCCTCCCCGAAAATTCGTGAAACAAAGAAAAGGAATGAGAAAAGTTGCTTCCCAGGTGGACCACAACGCGGCACAACCACCAGTTTGGGTTAGGTTAGGTTAGGTTGGGTTAGGTTGGGTTAGTTTAGGTCAGGTGAGGGTTAGGCTAGGTAAGGTTGGGTCTGAATCATTCTTTTACTCTGCATTTTCTCTCCGAGAAATCGTGGAAAAAAGCGAGAGCCAAAGACAATGGTCTCCAGGTGTAGCACAACACAGCACAACCACAAGGTTCAAATGATTTCGAGTTCAGAGAATTCGCATTTTCTCAAATTCCGTTTTGTCTCCGTATTTTCAGTTCGAATAATCGTGAAACAAAGTGAAAGCCAGAGAGAATGGTCCGCAGGTGTAGCACAACACAGCTTAACCGCAAGGTTTCAACGATTTCGAGTTTTGAGAATGTTCAATCTTCCAAATTCTGTCCTGTCTATGTATTTCCTTCCTGAGAAATCGTGGATCAAAGTGAACAAGAGAAAAGAAGTTGTTCTCCAGGTGTAGCACAACACAGCACAACCACAAGGTTCAAATGATTTCGAGTTTAGAAAATTCGCATTTTCTCAAATTCCGTTTTGTCTCCGTATTCCGACTTCGAATTATCGTGAAACAAAGTGAAAGCCGGAAAGAATGGTCCGCAGGTGTAGCACAACACAGCTTAACCGCAAGGTTTCAACGATTTCAAGTTTTGAGAATGTTCAGTTTTCCGAATTCCATTTTTTTTCCGTATTTCCTTCCTCGGAAATCGTAGATCAAAGTGAAAAAGAGAAAAGAAGTTGTTCTCCAGGCGGACCACAACACGGCATAACCACCAGTTCGGGTTAGGTTAGGTTAGGTTGGGTCAGGTTGGGTTAGATGAGGTCAGGTGAGGGTTAGGCTAGATAAGGTTGGGTCCAAATCATTCTCTTACTCCGCATTTCCTTTTCGAGAAAACGTGAAGAAAAGTGAAAGCCGAAAAGAATAGTCTGCAGGTGTAGCACAACACAGCACAACCGCAAGGTTTCAACGATTTCGAGTTTTGAGAATGTTCAATTTTCCGAATTCCGTTTTGTCTATGTATTCCCTTCCTGAGAAATCGTGGATCAAAGTTAAAGAGAGAAAAGGAGTTGTTTTCCAGGTGTAGCACAACACAGCACAACCACAAGGTTCGAATGATTTCGAGTTCAGAGAATTCGCATTCTCTCAAATTCCGTTTTGTCTCCGTATTTCCAGTTCGAATAATCGTGAAACACAGGTGTGGCACAACACAGCACAACCGAAAGGTTTCAACGATTTCGAGTTTTGAGAATGTTCAATCTTCCAAATTCCGTTCTGTCCATGTATTCCCTTCCTGAGAAATCGTGGATCAAAGTAAAAGAAAGGAAAGGAGTTGTTCTTCAGGTGCAGCACAACACAGCACAACCACAAGGTTGGAACGATTTCAAGTTTTGAGAATTCTCATTTTCTCAAATTCCGTTCTTTTTTTGTATTTCCTTTCCGAGAATTCGTAGAACAGAGAGAAGGAATGAGAAAAGTTGCTTCTCAGGCGGACCACAACACGGCACAACCACCAGTTTGGGTTGGGTAAGGTTAGATTGGGTTAGGTTGGGTTAGATGAGGTCAGGTGAGGGTTAGGCTAGATAAGGTTGGGTCCAAATCATTCTCTTACTCCGCATTTCCTTTTCGAGAAAACGTGAAGAAAAGTGGAAGCCGAAAAGAATAGTCTGCAGGTGTAGCACAACACAGCACAACCGCAAGGCTTCAACGATCTCGAGTTCTGAAAATTGTCAATCTTCCAAATTCCGTTCTGTCTATGTATTCCCTCCCTGAGAAATCGTGGATTGAGGTAAGAAAGAGAAAAAAAGTTGTTCTCCAGGTGGATCACAACACAGCACAACCACTAGGTTTGAACGATTTTGAGTTCTGAGAATTTTCATTTTTGCAAATTCCGTTCTTTCTCTGTATTTCCTTTCTGAAAAATAGTAGAACAAAGTGGAAAAAAGAGAAGAAGTTGTTCTCCAGGCGGATCATAACACAGCACAATCATCAGTTTCGAACAATTTCGAAGTTTGAGGATTTTTATTTTTCCAAATTCCGTTCTTTCGCTGTATTTCCTTCCCGAAAATTCGTAGAACAAAGAAAAGGAATGAGAAAAGTTGCTTTTCGGGTGGACCACAACACGGCACAACCACCAGTTTGGGTTAGGGCAGGTCAGGTTGGGTTAGATTAGGTCAGGTGAGGGTTAGGCTAGGTAAGGTTGGGTCTGAATCATTCTTTTACTCTGCATTTTCTCTTCGAATAATCGTTGAACAAAGTGGAAGCCGGGGAGATTGGTCTGCAGGTGTAGCACAACACAGCACAACCGCAAGGTTTCAACGATTTTAAGTTTTGAGAATGTTCAGTTTTTCAAATTCCAGTCTTTCTCCGTATTTCCTTTATGAGAAATCGTAGATCAAAGTGAAGAAGAGGGAAGGAGTTGTTCTCCAGGCGGACCACAACACGGCATGACCACCAGTTCGGGTTAGGTTAGGTTAGGTTGGGTCAGGTTGGGTTAGATTAGGTCAGGTAAGGGTTAGGCTAGGTGAGGTTGGGTCTAAATCATTCTTTTATTTTGCATTTCCTTTTCGAAAGAACGTGGAGGAAAGTGAAAGCCGAAGAAAATGGTCTGCAGGTGTAGCACAACACAGCACAACCGCAAGGTTTCAACGATCTCGAGTTTTGAAAATTTTCTTCCTCCAAATTCCGTTCTTTCTCTGTATCTTCTTTCTGAAAAATAGTAGAACAGAGTGGAGATGAGGGAAGAAATTGTTCTCCGGGCAGATCACAACACGGCACAACCGTCAGGTCTAGACAATTCAGAGTTCCGAGAATTTTCAACTTCACAAATTCTGTTCTTTTTCTGTATTCCCTCTCCGAATAATCGTGAGACTAAGTGAAAGCCGCAGAGAATGGTCCCCAGGTGTAGCACAACACAGCACAACCGCAAGGTTTCAACGATCTCGAGTTTTGAGAATGTTCAATCTTCCAAATTCCGTTCTGTCTATGTATTTCCTTTCTGAAAAATCGTAGAACAGAAAAAAAAAATGAGAAAAATCGCTCTCCAGGCGGACTACAACACAGCACAACCACCAGTCTGGGTTGGATTGGGTTAGGTTGGGTTAGGTTGGGTTAGATTAGGTCAGGTGAGGGTTAGGCTAGGTAAGGTTGGGTCTGAATCATTCTTTTACTCTGCATTTCCTTTTCGAGAAAACGTGAAGAAAAGTGGAAGCCGAAAAGAATAGTCTGCAGGTGTAGCACAACACAGCACAACCGCAAGGCTTCAACGATCTCGAGTTCTGAAAATTGTCAATCTTTCAAATTCCGTTCTGTCTATGTATTCCCTCCCTGAGAAATCGTGGATTGAGGTAAGAAAGAGAAAAAAAGTTGTTCTCCAGGTGGATCACAACACAGCACAACCACTAGGTTTGAACGATTTTGAGTTCTGAGAATTTTCATTTTTGCAAATTCCGTTCTTTCTCTGTATTTCCTTTCTGAAAAATAGTAGAACAAAGTGGAAAAAAGGGGAGAAGTTGTTCTCCAGGCGGATCATAACACAGCACAATCATCAGTTTCGAACAATTTCGAAGTTTGAGGATTTTTATTTTTCCAAATTCCGTTCTTTCGCTGTATTTCCTTTCCGAAAATTCGTAGAACAAAGAAAAGGAATGAGAAAAGTTGCTTTTCGGGTGGACCACAACACGGCACAACCACCAGTTTGGGTTAGGGCAGGTCAGGTTGGGTTAGATTAGGTCAGGTGAGGGTTAGGCTAGGTAAGGTCGGGTCTAAATCATTCTTTTATTTTGCATTTCCTTTTCGAGAGAACGTGGAGGAAAGTGAAAGCCGAAGAAAATGGTCTGCAGGTGTAGCACAACACAGCACAACCGCAAGGTTTCAACGATCTCGAGTTTTGAAAATTTTCATTCCTCCAAATTCCGTTCTTTCTCTGTATCTTCTTTCTGGAAAATAGTAGAACAGAGTGGAGATGAGGGAAGAAATTGTTCTCCGGGCAGATCACAACACGGCACAACCGTCAGGTCTAGACAATTCAGAGTTCCGAGAATTTTCAACTTCACAAATTCTGTTCTTTTTCTGTATTTCCTCTCCGAATAATCGTGAGACTAAGTGAAAGCCGCAGAGAATGGTCCCCAGGTGTAGCACAACACAGCACAACCGCAAGGTTTCAACGATCTCGAGTTTTGAGAATGTTCAATCTTCCAAATTCCGTTCTGTCTATGTATTTCCTTTCTGAAAAATCGTAGAACAGAAAAAAAAAATGAGAAAAATCGCTCTCCAGGCGGACTACAACACAGCACAACCACCAGTCTGGGTTGGATTGGGTTAGGTTGGGTTAGGTTGGGTTAGATTAGGTCAGGTGAGGGTTAGGCTAGGTAAGGTTGGGTCTGAATCATTCTTTTACTCTGCATTTCCTTTTTGAGGAAACGTGAAGAAAAGTGGAAGCCGAAAAGAATAGTCTGCAGGTGTAGCACAACACAGCACAACCGCAAGGCTTCAACGATCTCGAGTTCTGAAAATTGTCAATCTTCCAAATTCCGTTCTGTCTATGTATTCCCTCCCTGAGAAATCGTGGATTGAGGTAAGAAAGAGAAAAAAAGTTGTTCTTCAGGTGGATCACAACACAGCACAACCACTAGGTTTGAACGATTTTGAGTTCTGAGAATTTTCATTTTTGCAAATTCCGTTCTTTCTCTGTATTTCCTTTCTGAAAAATAGTAGAACAAAGTGGAAAAAAGGGAAGAAGTTGTTCTCCAGGCGGATCATAACACAGCACAATCATCAGTTTCGAACAATTTCGAAGTTTGAGGATTTTTATTTTTCCAAATTCCGTTCTTTCGCTGTATTTCCTTTCCGAAAATTCGTAGAACAAAGAAAAGGAATGAGAAAAGTTGCTTTTCGGGTGGACCACAACACGGCACAACCACCAGTTTGGGTTAGGGCAGGTCAGGTTGGGTTAGATTAGGTCAGGTGAGGGTTAGGCTAGGTAAGGTCGGGTCTAAATCATTCTTTTATTTTGCATTTCCTTTTCGAGAGAACGTGGAGGAAAGTGAAAGCCGAAGAAAATGGTCTGCAGGTGTAGCACAACACAGCACAACCGCAAGGTTTCAACGATCTCGAGTTTTGAAAATTTTCATTCCTCCAAATTCCGTTCTTTCTCTGTATCTTCTTTCTGGAAAATAGTAGAACAGAGTGGAGATGAGGGAAGAAATTGTTCTCCGGGCAGATCACAACACGGCACAACCGTCAGGTCTAGACAATTCAGAGTTCCGAGAATTTTCAACTTCACAAATTCTGTTCTTTTTCTGTATTTCCTCTCCGAATAATCGTGAGACTAAGTGAAAGCCGCAGAGAATGGTCCCCAGGTGTAGCACAACACAGCACAACCGCAAGGTTTCAACGATCTCGAGTTTTGAGAATGTTCAATCTTCCAAATTCCGTTCTGTCTATGTATTTCCTTTCTGAAAAATCGTAGAACAGAAAAAAAAAATGAGAAAAATCGCTCTCCAGGCGGACTACAACACAGCACAACCACCAGTCTGGGTTGGATTGGGTTAGGTTGGGTTAGGTTGGGTTAGATTAGGTCAGGTGAGGGTTAGGCTAGGTAAGGTTGGGTCTGAATCATTCTTTTACTCTGCATTTCCTTTTTGAGGAAACGTGAAGAAAAGTGGAAGCCGAAAAGAATAGTCTGCAGGTGTAGCACAACACAGCACAACCGCAAGGCTTCAACGATCTCGAGTTCTGAAAATTGTCAATCTTCCAAATTCCGTTCTGTCTATGTATTCCCTCCCTGAGAAATCGTGGATTGAGGTAAGAAAGAGAAAAAAAGTTGTTCTTCAGGTGGATCACAACACAGCACAACCACTAGGTTTGAACGATTTTGAGTTCTGAGAATTTTCATTTTTGCAAATTCCGTTCTTTCTCTGTATTTCCTTTCTGAAAAATAGTAGAACAAAGTGGAAAAAAGGGAAGAAGTTGTTCTCCAGGCGGATCATAACACAGCACAATCATCAGTTTCGAACAATTTCGAAGTTTGAGGATTTTTATTTTTCCAAATTCCGTTCTTTCGCTGTATTTCCTTTCCGAAAATTCGTAGAACAAAGAAAAGGAATGAGAAAAGTTGCTTTTCGGGTGGACCACAACACGGCACAACCACCAGTTTGGGTTAGGGCAGGTCAGGTTGGGTTAGATTAGGTCAGGTGAGGGTTAGGCTAGGTAAGGTCGGGTCTGAATCATTCTTTTACCCTGCATTTTCTCTTCGAATAATCGTTGAACAAAGTGGAAGCCGGGGAGATTGGTCTGCAGGTGTAGCACAACACAGCACAACCGCAAGGTTTCAACGATTTTAAGTTTTGAGAATGTTCAGTTTTTCAAATTCCAGTCTTTCTCCATATTTCCTTTATGAGAAATCGTAGATCAAAGTGAAGAAGAGGGAAGGAGTTGTTCTCCAGGCGGACCACAACACGGCATAACCACCAGTTCGGGTTAGGTTAGGTCAGGTTGGGTCAGGTTGGGTTAGATTAGGTCAGGTAAGGGTTAGGCTAGGTGAGGTTGGGTCTAAATCATTCTTTTATTTTGCATTTCCTTTTCGAGAGAACGTGGAGGAAAGTGAAAGCCGAAGAAAATGGTCTGCAGGTGTAGCACAACACAGCACAACCGCAAGGTTTCAACGATCTCGAGTTTTGAAAATTTTCATTCCTTCAAATTCCGTTCTTTCTCTGTATTTTCTTTCTGAAAAATAGTAGAACAGAGTAGAGATAAGAAAAGAAATTGTTCTCCGGGCAGATCACAACACGGCACAACCGTCAGGTCTAGACAATTCAGAGTTCCGAGAATTTTCAACTTCACAAATTCTGTTCTTTTTCTGTATTTCCTCTCCGAATAATCGTGAGACTAAGTGAAAGCCGCAGAGAATGGTCCCCAGGTGTAGCACAACACAGCACAACCGCAAGGTTTCAACGATCTCGAGTTTTGAGAATGTTCAATCTTCCAAATTCCGTTCTGTCTATGTATTTCCTTTCTGGAAAATCGTAGAACAGAAAAAAAAAATGAGAAAAATCGCTCTCCAGGCGGACTACAACACAGCACAACCACCAGTCTGGGTTGAATTGGGTTAGGTTGGGTTAGGTTGGGTTAGATTAGGTCAGGTGAGGGTTAGGCTAGGTAAGGTTGGGTCTGAATCATTCTTTTACTCTGCATTTCCTTTTCGAGAAAACGTAGAAAAAAGCGAGAGCCCAAGAGAATGGTCTGCAGGTGTAGCACAATACAGCACAACCGCAAGGTTTCAACGATTCCGAGTTTTGAGAATGTTCAATCTTCCAAATTCCGTTCTGTCTATGTATTCCCTTCCTGAGAAATCGTGGATCAAAGTGAAAAAGAGAAAAGAAGTTGTTCTCCAGGTGTAGCACTACACAGCACAACTACAAGGTTCAAATGATTTCGAGTTCAGAGAATTTGCATTTTCTCAAATTCCGTTCTGTCTCCGTATTTTCTCTTCGAATAATCGTGAAACTAAGTGAAAGCCGAAGAGAATGGTCCCTAGGTGTAGCACAACACAGCACAACCACTAGGTTTGAACGATTTCGAGTTTTGAGAATTCTCATTTACTCAAATTCCGTTCTGTCTCCGTATTTCCTCTTCGAATAATCGTGAAACTAAGTGAAAGCTGAAGAGAATGGTCCCCAGGCGGATCATAACACAGCACAATCATCAGTTTCGAACAATTTCGAAGTTTGAGAATTTTTATTTTTCCAAATTCCGTTCTTTCTCTGTATTTCCTTTCCGAAAATTCGTAGAACGAAGAAAAGGAATAAGAAAAGTTGCTTTTCAGGTCGACCACAACACGGCACAACCACCAGTTTGGGTTAGATTAGGTCAGGTGAGGGTTAGGTTAGGTCAGGTGAGGGTTAGGCTAGGTAAGGTTGGGTCTGAATCATTCTCTTACTCTGCATTTTCTCTTCAAATAATCGTGGAACAAAGTGAAAGCCCGGGAGAATGGTCTGCAGGTGTGGCACAACACAGCACAACCGCAAGGTTTCAACGATTTCAAATTTTGAGAATGTTCAGTTTTCCAAATTCCAGTCTTTCTCCATATTTCCTTCCTGAGAAATCGTAGATCAAAGTGAAGAAGAGAAAAGGAGTTGTTCTCTAGGCGGACCACAACACGGCATAACCACCAGTTCGGGTTAGGTTAGGTTAGGTTAGGTCAGGTTGGGTTAGATTAGGTCAGGTGAGGGTTAGGCTAGGTGAGGTTGGGTCTGGATCATTCTTTTACTCTGCATTTTCTTTTCGAGGAAACGTGAAGAAAAGTGGAAGCCGAAAAGAATAGTCTGCAGGTGTAGCACAACACAGCACAACCGCAAGGTTTCAACGATCTCGAGTTTTGAAAATTTTCATTCCTCCAAATTCCGTTCTTTCTCTGTATCTTCTTTCTGAAAAATAGTAGAACAGAGTGGAGATGAGGGAAGAAATTGTTCTCCGGGCAGATCACAACACGGCACAACCGTCAGGTCTAGACAATTCAGAGTTCCGAGAATTTTCAACTTCACAAATTCTGTTCTTTTTCTGTATTTCCTCTCCGAATAATCGTGAGACTAAGTGAAAGCCGCAGAGAATGGTCCCCAGGTGTAGCACAACACAGCACAACCGCAAGGTTTCAACGATCTCGAGTTTTGAGAATGTTCAATCTTCCAAATTCCGTTCTGTCTATGTATTTCCTTTCTGAAAAATCGTAGAACAGAAAAAAAAAATGAGAAAAATCGCTCTCCAGGCGGACTACAACACAGCACAACCACCAGTCTGGGTTGGATTGGGTTAGGTTGGGTTAGGTTGGGTTAGATCAGGTCAGGTGAGGGTTAGGCTAGGTAAGGTTGGGTCTGAATCATTCTTTTACTCTGCATTTCCTTTTTGAGGAAACGTGAAGAAAAGTGGAAGCCGAAAAGAATAGTCTGCAGGTGTAGCACAACACAGCACAACCGCAAGGCTTCAACGATCTCGAGTTCTGAAAATTGTCAATCTTCCAAATTCCGTTCTGTCTATGTATTCCCTCCCTGAGAAATCGTGGATTGAGGTAAGAAAGAGAAAAAAAGTTGTTCTTCAGGTGGATCACAACACAGCACAACCACTAGGTTTGAACGATTTTGAGTTCTGAGAATTTTCATTTTTGCAAATTCCGTTCTTTCTCTGTATTTCCTTTCTGAAAAATAGTAGAACAAAGTGGAAAAAAGGGAAGAAGTTGTTCTCCAGGCGGATCATAACACAGCACAATCATCAGTTTCGAACAATTTCGAAGTTTGAGGATTTTTATTTTTCCAAATTCCGTTCTTTCGCTGTATTTCCTTTCCGAAAATTCGTAGAACAAAGAAAAGGAATGAGAAAAGTTGCTTTTCGGGTGGACCACAACACGGCACAACCACCAGTTTGGGTTAGGGCAGGTCAGGTTGGGTTAGATTAGGTCAGGTGAGGGTTAGGCTAGGTAAGGTCGGGTCTAAATCATTCTTTTATTTTGGATTTCCTTTTCGAGAGAACGTGGAGGAAAGTGAAAGCCGAAGAAAATGGTCTGCAGGTGTAGCACAACACAGCACAACCGCAAGGTTCCAACGATCTCGAGTTTTGAAAATTTTCATTCCTCCAAATTCCGTTCTTTCTCTGTATCTTCTTTCTGAAAAATAGTAGAACAGAGTGGAGATGGGGGAAGAAATTGTTCTCCGGGCAGATCACAACACGGCACAACCGTCAGGTCTAGACAATTCAGAGTTCCGAGAATTTTCAACTTCACAAATTCTGTTCTTTTTCTGTATTACCTCTCCGAATAATCGTGAGACTGAGTGAAAGCCGCAGAGAATGGTCCCCAGGTGTAGCACAACACAGCACAACCGCAAGGTTTCAACGATCTCGAGTTTTGAGAATGTTCAATCTTCCAAATTCCGTTCTGTCTATGTATTTCCTTTCTGAAAAATCGTAGAACAGGAAAAAAAAATGAGAAAAATCGCTCTCCAGGCGGACTACAACACAGCACAACCACCAGTCTGGGTTGGATTTGGTTAGGTTGGGTTAGGTTGGGTTAGATTAGGTCAGGTGAGCGTTAGGCTAGGTAAGGTTGGGTCTGAATCATTCTTTTACTCTGCATTTCCTTTTCGAGGAAACGTGAAGGAAAGTGGAAGCCGAAAAGAATAGTCTGCAGGTGTAGCACAACACAGCACAACCGCAAGGCTTCAACGATCTCGAGTTCTGAAAATTGTCAATCTTCCAAATTCCGTTCTGTCTATGTATTCCCTCCCTGAGAAATCGTGGATTGAGGTAAGAAAGAGAAAAAAAGTTGTTTTCCAGGTGGATCACAACACAGCACAACCACTAGGTTTGAACGATTTTGAGTTCTGAGAATTTTCATTTTTGCAAATTCCGTTCTTTCTCTGTATTTCCTTTCTGAAAAATAGTAGAACAAAGTGGAAAAAAGGGAAGAAGTTGTTCTCCAGGCGGATCATAACACAGCACAATCATCAGTTTCGAACAATTTCGAAGTTTGAGGATTTTTATTTTTCCAAATTCCGTTCTTTCGCTGTATTTCCTTTTCGAAAATTCGTAGAACAAAGAAAAGGAATGAGAAAAGTTGCTTTTCGGGTGGACCACAACACGGCACAACCACCAGTTTGGGTTAGGGCAGGTCAGGTTGGGTTAGATTAGGTCAGGTGAGGGTTAGGCTAGGTAAGGTCGGGTCTGAATCATTCTTTTACTCTGCATTTTCTCTTCGAATAATCGTTGAACAAAGTGGAAGCCGGGGAAATTGGTCTGCAGGTGTAGCACAACACAGCACAACCGCAAGGTTTCAACGATTTTAAGTTTTGAGAATGTTCAGTTTTTCAAATTCCAGTCTTTCTCCGTATTTCCTTTATGAGAAATCGTAGATCAAAGTGAAGAAGAGGGAAGGAGTTGTTCTCCAGGCGGACCACAACACGGCATAACCACCAGTTTGGGTTAGGTTAGGTTAGGTTGGGTCAGGTTGGGTTAGATTAGGTCAGGTAAGGGTTAGGCTAGGTGAGGTTGGGTCTAAATCATTCTTTTATTTTGCATTTCCTTTTCGAGAGAACGTAGAGGAAAGTGAAAGCCGAAGAAAATGGTCTGCAGGTGTAGCACAACACAGCACAACCGCAAGGTTTCAACGATCTCGAGTTTTGAAAATTTGCATTCCTCCAAATTCCGTTCTTTCTCTGTATTTTCTTTCTGAAAAATAGTAGAACAGAGTAGAGATAAGGAAAGAAATTGTTCTCCGGGCAGATCACAACACGGCACAACCGTCAGGTCTAGACAATTCAGAGTTCCGAGAATTTTCAACTTCACAAATTCTGTTCTTTTTCTGTATTTCCTCTCCGAATAATCGTGAGACTAAGTGAAAGCCGCAGAGAATGGTCCCCAGGTGTAGCACAACACAGCACAACCGCAAGGTTTCAACGATCTCGAGTTTTGAGAATGTCCAATCTTCCAAATTCCGTTCTGTCTATGTATTTCCTTTCTGAAAAATCGTAGAACAGATAAAAAAAAATGAGAAAAATCGCTCTCCAGGCGGACTACAATACAGCACAACCACCAGTCTGGGTTGGATTGGGTTAGGTTGGGTTAGGTTGGGTTAGATTAGGTCAGGTGAGGGTTAGGCTAGGTCAGGTTGGGTCTGAATCATTCTTTTACTCTGCATTTCCTTTTCGAGGAAACGTAGAAAAAAGCGAGAGCCCAAGAGAATGGTCTGCAGGTGTAGCACAATACAGCACAACCGCAAGGTTTCAACGATTCCGAGTTTTGAGAATGTTCAATCTTCCGAATTCCGTTCTGTCTATGTATTTCCTTCCTGAGAAATCGTGGATCAAAGTGAAAAAGAGAAAAGAAGTTGTTCTCCAGGTGTAGCACTACACAGCACAACTACAAGGTTCAAATGATTTCGAGTTCAGAGAATTCGCATTTTCTCAAATTCCGTTCTGTCTCCGTATTTTCTCTTCGAATAATCGTGAAACTAAGTGAAAGCCGAAGAGAATGGTCCCTAGGTGTAGCACAACACAGCACAACCACTAGGTTTGAACGATTTCGAGTTTTGAGAATTCTCATTTACTCAAATTCCGTTCTGTCTCCGTATTTCCTCTTCGAATAATCGTGAAACTAAGTGAAAGCTGAAGAGAATGGTCCCCAGGTGTAGCACATCACAGCACAATCATCAGTTTTGAACAATTTCGAAGTTTCAGGATTTTTATTTTTCCAAATTCCGTTCTTTCTCTGTATTTCCTTTCCGAAAATTCGTAGAACGAAGAAAAGGAATAAGAAAAGTTGCTTTTCAGGTCGACCACAACACGGCACAACCACCAGTTTGGGTTAGATTAGGTCAGGTGAGGGTTAGGCTGGGTAAGGTTGGGTCTGAATCATTCTTTTACTCTGCATTTTCTCTTCAAATAATCGTGGAACAAAGTGAAAGCCCGGGAGAATGGTCTGCAGGTGTGGCACAACACAGCACAACCGCAAGGTTTCAACGATTTCAAATTTTGAGAATGTTCAGTTTTCCAAATTCCAGTCTTTCTCCATATTTCCTTCCTGAGAAATCGTAGATCAAAGTGAAGAAGAGAAAAGGAGTTGTTCTCTAGGCGGACCACAACACGGCATAACCACCAGTTCGGGTTAGGTTAGGTTAGGTTAGGTCAGGTTGGGTTAGATTAGGTCAGGTGAGGGTTAGGCTAGGTAAGGTCGGGTCTGAATCATTCTTTTACTCTGCATTTTCTCTTCGAATAATCGTTGAACAAAGTGGAAGCCGGGGAAATTGGTCTGCAGGTGTAGCACAACACAGCACAACCGCAAGGTTTCAACGATTTTAAGTTTTGAGAATGTTCAGTTTTTCAAATTCCAGTCTTTCTCCGTATTTCCTTTATGAGAAATCGTAGATCAAAGTGAAGAAGAGGGAAGGAGTTGTTCTCCAGGCGGACCACAACACGGCATAACCACCAGTTTGGGTTAGGTTAGGTTAGGTTGGGTCAGGTTGGGTTAGATTAGGTCAGGTAAGGGTTAGGCTAGGTGAGGTTGGGTCTAAATCATTCTTTTATTTTGCATTTCCTTTTCGAGAGAACGTAGAGGAAAGTGAAAGCCGAAGAAAATGGTCTGCAGGTGTAGCACAACACAGCACAACCGCAAGGTTTCAACGATCTCGAGTTTTGAAAATTTGCATTCCTCCAAATTCCGTTCTTTCTCTGTATTTTCTTTCTGAAAAATAGTAGAACAGAGTAGAGATAAGGAAAGAAATTGTTCTCCGGGCAGATCACAACACGGCACAACCGTCAGGTCTAGACAATTCAGAGTTCCGAGAATTTTCAACTTCACAAATTCTGTTCTTTTTCTGTATTTCCTCTCCGAATAATCGTGAGACTAAGTGAAAGCCGCAGAGAATGGTCCCCAGGTGTAGCACAACACAGCACAACCGCAAGGTTTCAACGATCTCGAGTTTTGAGAATGTCCAATCTTCCAAATTCCGTTCTGTCTATGTATTTCCTTTCTGAAAAATCGTAGAACAGATAAAAAAAAATGAGAAAAATCGCTCTCCAGGCGGACTACAATACAGCACAACCACCAGTCTGGGTTGGATTGGGTTAGGTTGGGTTAGGTTGGGTTAGATTAGGTCAGGTGAGGGTTAGGCTAGGTCAGGTTGGGTCTGAATCATTCTTTTACTCTGCATTTCCTTTTCGAGAAAACGTAGAAAAAAGCGAGAGCCCAAGAGAATGGTCTGCAGGTGTAGCACAATACAGCACAACCGCAAGGTTTCAACGATTCCGAGTTTTGAGAATGTTCAATCTTCCAAATTCCGTTCTGTCTATGTATTTCCTTCCTGAGAAATCGTGGATCAAAGTGAAAAAGAGAAAAGAAGTTGTTCTCCAGGTGTAGCACTACACAGCACAACTACAAGGTTCAAATGATTTCGAGTTCAGAGAATTCGCATTTTCTCAAATTCCGTTCTGTCTCCGTATTTTCTCTTCGAATAATCGTGGAACAAAGTGAAAGCCCGGGAGAATGGTCTGCAGGTGTGGCACAACACAGCACAACCGCAAGGTTTCAACGATTTCAAATTTTGAGAATGTTCAGTTTTCCAAATTCCAGTCTTTCTCCATATTTCCTTCCTGAGAAATCGTAGATCAAAGTGAAGAAGAGAAAAGGAGTTGTTCTCTAGGCGGACCACAACACGGCATAACCACCAGTTCGGGTTAGGTTAGGTTAGGTTAGGTCAGGTTGGGTTAGATTAGGTCAGGTGAGGGTTAGGCTAGGTAAGGTTGGGTCTAAATCATTCTTTTATTCTGCATTTCCTTTTCGAGAAAACGTGGAGGAAAGTGAAAGCCAAAAAGAATGGTCCGCAGGTGTAGCACAACACAGCACAACCGCAAGGTTTTAACGATCTCGAGTTTTGAAAATTTTCATTCCTTCAAATTCCGTTCTTTCTCTGTATTTCCTTTCTGAGTAATAGTAAAACAAAGTGGAAAAAAGGGAAGAAATTGTTCTCCGGGCAGATCACAACATGGCACGACCGTCAGGTCTAGACAATTCAGAGTTCCGAGAATTTTCAACTTCACAAATTCTGTTCTTTCTCTGTATTTCCGCTCTGAAAAATCGTGGAACCAAGTGAAAGCCGAAGAAAATGGTCCCCAGGTGTAGCACAACACAGCACAACCGCAAGGTTTTAACGATTTCGAGTTTTGAGAACGTTCAATCTTTCAAATTCCGTTCTGTCTATGTATTTGCTTTCTGAAAAATAGTAGAATAAAGTGGAAAAAAGGGAAAAAGTTGTTTTCCAGGCGGATCATAACACAGCACAATTATCGGTTTCAAACAATTTCGAAGTTTGAGGATTTTTATTTTTCCAAATTCCGTTCTTTCTCCGTATTTCCTTTCCGAAAATTCGTAGAACGAAGAAAAGGAATAAGAAAAGTTGCTTTTCAGGTCGACCACAACACGGCACAACCACCAGTTTGGGTTTGATTAGGTCAGGTTTGGTTAGGTTAGGTTGGATCAGGTCAGGTGAGGTTAGGCCAGGTTAGGTGAGGTCTAAGTCATTCTCCTACTCAATATTTCCTCTCCGAGAGAACGTAGAGAAAAGCGTATGCCGAAGAAAACGCTCTCCTCGTAGAGCACAACATAGCACAACCACTAGGTTTAAACGAATTCGAGTTTTGAGAATTCTTATTTTCTCAAATTCCGTTCTGTCTCCGTATTTCCTCTTCGAATTATCGTGAAACAAAGTGAAAGCCGAAGAGAATGGTCCGCAGGTGTAGCACAACACAGCACACCCTCTATTTTCAAACGATTTCGAGTTTTGAGAATTCTCAGTTTCTCCAATTCCGTCCTTCCTCTGTATTTTTTTTCCGGAAAATTGTGGAACAAAGTGAAAGCCGAAGGGAATGGTCTGCAGGTGTAGCACAACACAGCAAAACTGCAAGGTTTGAACGATTTTGAGTTTTGAGGATTTTCATTTTCGCAAATTCCGTTCTTTCTCTGTATTTCCTTCCTGAAAAATAGTAGAACAAAGTGGAAAAAAAGGAAGAAGTTGTTCTCCAGGCGGATCATAACACAGCACAACCGCAAGGTTTTGACGATTTCGTGTTTTGAGAAGGTTTAATTTTCCAAATTTCGTTTTTTGTCTGTATTTTTTTTTCCGCAAAATCGCAGTACAAGGGTAAGAAGAGAAAAGTGAGCGCTCTCCAGGCGGACCACAACACAGCACAACCATTAGTTTCGAACAATCTCGAATTTTGAGAATTTTCATTCTTCCAAATTCCGTTCTTTTTCTGTATTCCTTTTCTGAAAAATCGTAGAACAAAAAGGGAGCCGAAGAGAATGGTCTGCAGGTGTAAAACAACACAGCACAACCACTAGGTTCGAACGATTTCGAGTTTTGAAAATTCTCAGGTTTTCAAATTCCGTTTTGTCTCCGTATTTCCTCTCCGAATGATCGTAAAACTAAGTGGAAGACGAAGAGAATGGTCCCCAGGTGTAGCACAACACAGCACAACCGCGAGGTTTCAACGATCTCGAGTTTTGAGAATGTTCAATCTTCCAAATTCCGTTCTGTCTATGTATTTCCTTTCTGAAAAATCGTAGAACAGAAAAAAAAAATGAGAAAAATCGCTCTCCAGGCGGACTACAACACAGCACAACCACCAATCTGGGTTGGATTGGGTTAGGTTGGGTTAGGTTGGGTTAGATTAGGTCAGGTGAGGGTTAGGCTAGGTAAGGTTGGGTCTGAATCATTCTTTTACTCTGCATTTCCTTTTCGAGAAAACGTGGAAAAAAGCGAAAGCCCAAGAGAATTGTCTGCAAGTGTAGCACAACACAGCACAACTGCAAGGTTTCAACGATTCCGAGTTTTGAGAATGTTCAATCTTCCAAATTCCGTTCTGTCTATGTATTCCCTTCCTGAGAAATCGTGGATCAAAGTGAAAAAGAGAAAAGAAGTTGTTCTCCAGGTGTAGCACTACACAGCACAACTACAAGGTTCAAATGATTTCGAGTTCAGAGAATTCGCATTTTCTCAAATTCCGTTCTGTCTCCGTATTTTCTCTTCGTATAATCGTGAAACTAAGTGAAAGCCGAAAAGAATGGTCCCTAGGTGTAGCACAACACAGCACGACCACTAGGTTTGAACGATTTGGAGTTTTGAGAATTCTCATTTACTCAAATTCCGTTCTGTCTCCGTATTTCCTCTTCGAATAATCGTGAAACTAAGTGAAAGCTGAAGAGAATGGTCCCCAGGTGTAGCACATCACAGCACAACCACAAGGTTTGAACGATTTTGAGTTTTGAGAATTTTCATTTTCGCAAATTCCGTTCTTTCTCTGTATTTCCTTCCTGAAAAATAGTGGAACAAAGTGGCGAAAAAGGAAGAAGTTGTTCTCCAGGCGGATCATAACACAGCACAATCATCAGTTTCGAACAATTTCGAAGTTTGAGAATTTTTATTTTTCCAAATTCCGTTCTTTCTCTGTATTTCCTTTCCGAGAATTCGTAGGACAAAGGAAAGAAATGAGAAGAGTTGCTTCCAAGGCGGACCACAACACGGAACAACCACCAGTTTGGATTAGGTTAGGTTAGGTTGGGTGAGGTTGGGTTAGATTAGGTCAGGTGAGGGTTGGGCTAGGTAAGGTTGGGTCTGAATCATTCTTTTATTTTGCATTTCCTTTTCGAGAAAACGCGGAAAAAAGCGAGAGCCGAAGAGAATGGTCTGCAGGTGTAGCACAGCACAGCACAACCGCAAGGTTTCAACGATTCCGAGTTTTGAGAATGTTCAATCTTCCAAATTCCGTTCTGTCCATGTATTTCCGTCCTGAGAAATCGTGGATCAAAGTTGAAAAAAGAAAAGAAGTTGTTCTCCAGGTGAAGTTCAACACAGCACAACCACAAGGTTCAAATGATTTCAAGTTCAGAGAATTCGCATTTTCTCAAATTCCGTTTTGTCTCCGTATTTCCAGTTCGAATAATCGTGAAACAAAGTGGAAGCCGGAGAGAATGGTCCTGAGGTGTAGCACAACACAGCACAACCGCAAGGTTTCAACGATTTCGAGTTTTGAGAACGTTCAATCTTTCAAATTCCGTTCTGTCTATGTATTTCCTTCCTGAGAAATCGTGGATCAAAGTAAAAAAAAAAAAAGAAGTTGTTCTCCAGGCGGACCACAACACGGCATAACCATCAGTTCGGGTTAGGTTAGCTTAGGTTGGGTTAGGTTGGGTTAGGCTAGGTAAGGTCGGGTCTGAATCATTCTCTTACTCTGCGTTTCCTTTTCGAGAAAACGTGGAAAAGAGCGAGGGCCGCAGAGAATGGTCTGCAGGTGTAGCACAACACAGCACAACCATTAGTTTCGAACAATCTCGAATTTTGAGAATTTTGATTTTCGCAAATTCCGTTCTTTCTCCGTGTTTCCTCACTGAAAAATCGTGAAACCAAGTGAAAGCCGAAGAGAATGGTCCCCAGGTGTAGCACAACACAGCTTAACCGCAAGGTTTCAACGATTTCGAGTTTTGAGAATATTCATTTTTTCAAATTTTGTTCCCGGTCTGTATTTTCTTCCTGCGAATCCGTGAAACACAGTGAAAGCCTGAGAAAAAGGCCTCCAGGTGTAGCACAACACAACACAACCACAAGGTTCAAATGATTTCGAGTTTAGAAAATTCGCATTTTCTCAAATTCCGTTTTGTCTCCGTATTCCGACTTCGAATAATCGTGGAACAAAGTGGAAGCCGGAAAGAATGGTCCGCAGGTGTAGCACAACACAGCTTAACCGCAAGGTTTCAACGATTTCAAGTTTTGAGAATGTTCAGTTTTCCAAATTCCATTTTTTCTCCGTATTTCCTTCCTGAGAAATCGTAGATCAAAGTGGAAAAAAGAAAAGAAGTTGTTCTCCAGGCGGACCACAACACGGCATAACCACCAGTTCGGGTTAGGTTAGGTTAGGTTGAGTCAGGTTGGGTTAGATTAGGTCAGGTGAGGGTTAGGCTAGGTAAGGTTGGGTCTGAATCATTCTTTTACTCTGCATTTTCTCTTCAAATAATCGTGGAACAAAGAGGAAGCCGGGGAGAATGGTCTGCGGGTGTAGCACAACACAGCACAACCGCAAGGTTTCAACGATCTCGAGTTTTGAAAATTTTCAATCTTCCAAATTCCGTTCTGTCTATGTATCCCCTTCCTGAGAAAGCGTGGATTGAGGTAAAAAAGAGGAAAAAAGTTGTTCTCCAGGTGGATCTTAACACAGCACAACCATCAGTTTCGAACAATTTTGAGTTTTGAGAATTTTCATTTTCGCAAATTCCGTTCTTTCTCTGTGTTTCCTCCCTGAAAAATCGTCAAACCAAGTGAAAGCCGAAGAAAATGGTCCCCAGGTGTAGCACAACACAGCACAACCACTAGGTTCGAACGATTTTGAGTTTTGAGAAATTTCGTTTCCGCAAATTCCGTTCTTTCTCTGTATTCCCTTTCTAAAAAATAGTAGAACTAAGTGGAGAGAAGGGAAGAAGTTGTTCTCCAGGCGGATCATAACACAGCACAATCATCAGTTTCGACCAATGTCGAAGTTTGAGAATTTTTATTTTTCCAGATTCCGTTGTGTCTATGTATTTCCTCCCCGAGAATTCGTGAAACAAAGAAAAGGAATGGGAAAAGTTGCTTCCCAGGTGGACCACAACGCGGCACAACCACCAGTTTGGGTTAGGTTAGGTTAGGTTGGGTTAGGTTGGGTTAGTTTAGGTCAGGTGAGGGTTAGGCTAGGTAAGGTTGGGTCTGAATCATTCTTTTACTCTGCATTTTCTCTCCGAGAAAACGTGGAAAAAAGCGAGAGCCAAAGACAATGGTCTCCAGGTGTAGCACAACACAGCACAACCACAAGATTCAAATGATTTCGAGTTCAGAGAATTCGCATTTTCTCAAATTCCGTTTTGTCTCCGTATTTTCAGTTCGAATAATCGTGAAACAAAGTGGAAGCCAGAGAGAATGGTCCGCAGGTGTAGCACAACACAGCTTAACCGCAAGGTTTCAACGATTTCAAGTTTTGAGAATGTTCAGTTTTCCGAATTCCATTTTTTTTCCGTATTTCCTTCCTCAGAAATCGTAGATCGAAGTGGAAAAAAGAAAAGAAGTTGTTCTCCAGGCGGACCACAACACGGCATAACCACCAGTTCGGGTTAGGTTAGGTTAGGTTGGGTCAGGTTGGGTTAGATGAGGTCAGGTGAGGGTTAGGCTCGATAAGGTTGGGTCCAAATCATTCTCTTACTCCGCATTTCCTTTTCGAGAAAACGTGAAGAAAAGTGAAAGCCGAAAAGAATAGTCTGCAGGTGTAGCACAACACAGCACAACCGCAAGGTTTCAACGATTTCGAGTTTTGAGAATGTTCAATTTTCCAAATTCCGTTCTGTCTATGTATTTCCTTCCTGAGAAATCGTAGATCAAAGTGAAGAAGAGAAAAGGAGTTGTTCTCTAGGCGGACCACAACACGGCATAACCACCAGTTCGGGTTAGGTTAGGTTAGGTTAGGTCAGGTTGGGTTAGATTAGGTCAGGTGAGGGTTAGGCTAGGTAAGGTTGGGTCTAAATCATTCTTTTATTCTGCATTTCCTTTTCGAGAAAACGTGGAGGAAAGTGAAAGCCAAAGAGAATGGTCCGCAGGTGTAGCACAACACAGCACAACCGCAAGGTTTTAACGATCTCGAGTTTTGAAAATTTTCATTTCTTCAAATTCTGTTCTTTCTCTGTATTTTCTTTCTGAAAAATAGTAGAACAAAGTGGAGATAAGGGAAGAAATTGTTCTCCGGGCAGATCACAACACGGCACAACCGTCAGGTCAAGACAATTCAGAGTTCCGAGAATTTTCAACTTCACAAATTCTGTTCTTTCTCTGTATTTCCTCTCTGAAAAATCGTGGAACCAAGTGAAAGCCGAAGAGAATGGTCCCCAGGTGCAGCACAACACAGCACAACCGCAAGGTTTTAACGATCTCGAGTTTTGAAAATTTTCATTCCTTCAAATTCCGTTCTTTCTCTGTATTTCCTTTCTGAGTAATAGTGAAACAAAGTGGAAAAAAGGGAAGAAATTGTTCTCCGGGCAGATCACAACATGGCACGACCGTCAGGTCTAGACAATTCAGAGTTCCGAGAATTTTCAACTTCACAAATTCTGTTCTTTCTCTGTATTTCCGCTCTGAAAAATCGTGGAACCAAGTGAAAGCCGAAGAAAATGGTCCCCAGGTGTAGCACAACACAGCACAACCGCAAGGTTTCAACGATTTCGAGTTTTGAGAACGTTCAATCTTTCAAATTCCGTTCTGTCTATGTATTTGCTTTCTGAAAAATAGTAGAACAAAGTGGAAAAAAGGGAAGAAGTAGTTTTCCAGGCGGATCATAACACAGCACAATCATCGGTTTCAAACAATTTCGAAGTTTGAGGATTTTTATTTTTCCAAATTCCGTTTTTTCTCCGTATTTCCTTTCCGAAAATTCGTAGAACGAAGAAAAGGAATAAGAAAAGTTGCTTTTCAGGTCGACCACAACACGGCACAACCACCAGTTTGGGTTTGATTAGGTCAGGTTTGGTTAGGTTAGGTTGGATCAGGTCAGGTGAGGTTAGGCCAGGTTAGGTGAGGTCTAAGTCATTCTCCTACTCAATATTTCCTCTCCGAGAGAACGTAGAGAAAAGCGTATGCCGAAGAAAACGCTCTCCTCGTAGAGCACAACATAGCACAACCACTAGGTTTAAACGAATTCGAGTTTTGAGAATTCTTATTGTTATGTATTTCGGTGGAAGGGAATTAAATGAACTATTGAAATGCACTATTGTATAGGAAAATATTAAGATATTTTATTCCTTATGAACACGTGGATTATATTATTATATCAATATAGGTTACAACCGAAGAGGGATATCTATACACGGCAAGTGCCGATCGTGAACTGATTTTGATGCTCTCTCCTCATTACCACTTCCGTAAATTACTTACTAATACATATTCATATTTCGTGACCTTGTATTTTCGTATAGTCTCATAACACTCCCCCTCGTAAAAAATACTACTTCTCATAATTCAGTCTAACTGGTTGTTTTCGCATTCGATTTGATCTTCTGACCCTTTCAGGTGTCACAGACACCTCTGGATTTTCTTGCGTCGACTCTTCTCTTCTTTGGTCGAGTACGATTTCATTCGTTACCTTATTTTCGATGATTGAAGGAGGAGGATAGGATTTCAACTTTTCTAAATTTATATTAGGCGTATTTTCGCCGATCTTTCTCATTTGGTCTACATGTCTTCGCACCACCTTGCCACTATCCAAAATGATTTCATATTGTAGAATACCAACTCTTCTTTTTATTCTACCTAAAATCCACTTATTTTTACCTACGTAATTCCTGGCAGACACTCTCTCTCCTACCACAAAAAATTTTTTTATCATTCTTTCTCTCATCTTTTGAGTTTTCAAGTTTGTAATTTGGATTCATAAAATCAAGGTGCGTGTTAATCTTTCTATTAAAAAAAACTTCTGCGGGAATTTTCCCCGTTTGCGCATGTACACAAATCCGATATTGCGTTAACAATTTGCATAGGTTTAATTCAACATTCTTACTTTCTTCGTGTAATTTTTCCAAACCTTTCTTTACCGTTTTCACCATATTCTCGGCTTGACCATTTGTCGCCGGGTGATAAGGTGCAGTAAACTTTGCTACACAATTTATTTCTCTCATATATTGTTTAAATTCACTAGAAATGAATGTTCTACCATTATCGGACACCATAGTTTTTGGAAAACCGTACTCGCTGAAAATTTCTCTACATACCCGAATGGTGCTCTCTGCTGTGATATTGTTCATTATCTTTACAATCGGGTATTTTGAATGTGCATCAACTAGAATGAAAAACATTTTATTTAAAAATGGTCCAGCAAAGTCTACATGCACCCGGTCGAATACATTTTCCGCTTCCTCCCAATAATGTACCTCAATTTTGGGTGGATTGTTTCGGTGTAAATTACAAGCTCTACAGTTTTTCGCTAACTTTTCAATGTCTGAATCTATTTTTGGCCACCAAACGGTTGCTCGAGCCAAATTTTTCATTTTTACAACTCCGAAATGACCCCAATGCAATTCCAATAGTACTTTTTCTCTAAGTTTTGTCGGAATTACAACCCGATCCTTTCGTAAAATTACTTCATTGCATATTGAAAATTCATCAAGGTCATAATTTCCGAATTTTGAATCTTTAGCATTTGAACATATTTTTTTGTACAAGTTCAATAATTCGGAATCTAAGGCAGTCTGTTGTTTTATTTCCTCTGCGGTCACAGGCAACATGTTTATGGTCTCTAAATGAAAAACATCAACTACATCTGATTCGTATTTATTTGTCGAAGGTAATGGTAACCTGGAAAGACCATCAGCGTTAGCATGATTTTCGGATTTTCGGAATTTAATCTTGTAATTGTAAGCGCGTAGAAATATAGCATAATGTTGCATTCTTAATGCCGAAAATGTAGGTAGATTTCTATTCTGTGAAAAGATACTCGTTAAGGCTTTATTATCTGTGATCAGTGTAAATTCCGTGGCAAATAGAAATTGATGAAATTTTTTTACTCCGAAAATTATGCCATACGCTTCTTTATCTATTTGAGTGTATTTTTGTTGCGTATTATTCAATGACTGTGACGCGCATTGGATTACCTTTTCTGATCCATCAGTGTAAATTTGTGAGAGAACTGCTCCCACACCATATTTACTAGCGTCTGTAGCCAAAATCAAAGGCAGTTTTGGATCATAATGCGCCAAGATTTTGTTATCGCAAAAAGCTTGTTTTGCCTGCAGAAAGGCATTTTCGCAAGTTTTATCCCAAACAAATTTCACGTCATTCTTTAAGAGATTATTTAATGGGTGTAGAAGTGTACTAAGGTTTGGGATAAATCTCGCGTAATAGTTTACAAAACCCAAAAACGCACGCAATTCAGAAACGTCTCTGGGTTCAGGCATTTTCTTTATTGCCTCGAATTTTGCCGGATCTTTATTAACTCCATTTTGGTCAATAATGTATCCGCAAAAATGTATTGAATTTTTGAAGAATTCACATTTTTCAAAATTAATTTGTATGTTATATTCTGCAAATCTTCTAAAAATTTCTTCTAATAATTTAATGTGATCTTCTTTTGTTCGACTAGCAGCTCTTATATCATCTAGGAAAATTTTAACATTCAACCCTTGTAGTATAATTTCAATTTTTCTTTGCCATATGGCGGGGGCAGACGCAGTTCCAAACATTAACCTTGTGGGCTTGAAGAGTCCGCAATGTGTAGAGAGAGTGAGCAGCTCTTGCTGTTCTTCGATCACTCCCAATTGTAGATACGCATTTTTTAAATCAATTTTAGAAAAAATTACCATTCCCGCCATTGACGAGAAGAGTTCTTCGAGATTAGGGAGAGGGTACTCGTCAACTATCAATTGTTTATTCAAAGTGACACTGTAATCACCGCAAATCCTGACTGAGCCGTCTTTTTTTAGGATTGGAACAATGGGCGTGGCCCATTCGGATGATTCTACCGGAATCAATTGTTTCTTTTTAACCAAACGTTCCAATTCAGCTTTTATTTTATCTTGTAATTTGAACGGAACTGTTCTATATTTTACAAACGTAGGTTTTGCATTTTCTTTAAGCGTAAATTTCGCGGATATATTTTTAATGGGCTCGTCTCTGTCATCTAGTAAATTATATTTGTTTGAAAGATTTTTCAAGATTTTATCTTCATCAATTAAATTTACTGTAATTGGCATGCTCTTGCACGAAAGGAAATTTTTTATTTCATGCGAGGCAAAAAATTGACGAAACCACTCTCTCCCTAATAATGGTCTACAAGAAAGACGGACTATGTATAAATTTAATTCAAATAAACGATCATCAAATAAAACTGAAACTTGAATGTATCCTAAAGTTTCTACCTTGCTTTTGTTTACATCTTGTAATTGTAGAGCTGTCTTGTGTACTTCTTTCTTCGGAAATCGTTGTTTAGCTTCTTCTGAGCCGATTATTGAAACCGTTGCGCCTGTATCTAATTCAAAATTAATTTCTTGATTATCTACTAATACTGGCAAGTAAATTTTTTCTCTTGAATTCTCGTCCGTGTCAATCTTACACACCTCTTCAACTGTATTAGCCTCGTTCTTTTTGAAGCATACAGTTGCAAGGTGTCCTTTTTTACCGCAATTATGGCATGTAATATTTCGATCTAATTTACAGCTGCTAGCATAGTGTGGTCCACCACACCTATAACATTTAATCTGATTCTGATTATTTGAGGCTTGTTTTTGTTCGTGCCTATTTTGATTACTCGGATTATTTGATCGGAATTTATTATTTTTATGTACTGGAGAATCATTATTTTTCTTGAAGGACTGTTTACCTTTTCGTTGTGTATTGTTTGATCTATGGCGATTTACCTGATTGTTGATACTTTGTATCGGTGCGGTGCCAGTGTCGTGTAATGTAGATGTGCTGCCTTCTGCCAGCTCCATTGTAACTGCCATCGTGACCGCTGTATCGAAGGTCAAATCTTTTGTTTCGAGCAAACGTGTTTGAATAATAGGATTCCTTAGTCCCGCAATAAACTGTGTTCGTAAGGCAGTTTTCAAGTACGTACCAAAATTACACTTGGCACTTTTCTTGTGTAGCGTAATAGCAAACTCCTGCACTGACTCGTTCTCTTTTTGTTTCAATTTTTGGAACACGAAAATTTCGGCCGCTTCCAGCGGTTCCGGTTCCAGCGTAGTTTTTAATTTTTCTTGTAACTGGGCTAAAGTTTGTTCGTATGGATTCTGTCCATCCAAAATGCTCGCTAACATTGTGTATGTATCAATGCCCATATACTGTAATAGATATGCCCTCTTCTTTTCTTCGGTCGTAATTTCGAAGGTGGCAAAAACGCCTTGTAAACGTTGCCACCATGTACTCCACTTGTGTTTTTCAGGGTCAAAAATTTCTATTTTGAAACCCCCTGGTATACCTGAATTCGCCATGGTGTGTGCTGCAATTTGCTCTTCTTCTGAAATTTCTTCTGGAATAGGGCTGAGAGGTTCCGTCTTGACACCTTTCACTTCAGGTTTTTTCAAGAGACCCTCCACTACAGTCTTTTTCATGTGCACTTGATCAAGACTGCCCCTGGAAGGTTTTCCCAGAAAAAAAAACCCACTTCCGCACTGTTTAATTTTTTGTCCACCAACACACACACCTGAACAAAAACCTTGCACCGAATGTCTCTAAAAAAAAAGTCCAATTCCACACGCGAGTCGATTCAAAATTTTTCCTCGTCGCCACTTGTTATGTATTTCGGTGGAAGGGAATTAAATGAACTATTGAAATGCACTATTGTATAGGAAAATATTAAGATATTTTATTCCTTATGAACACGTGGATTATATTATTATATCAATATAGGTTACAACCGAAGAGGGATATCTATACACGGCAAGTGCCGATCGTGAACTGATTTAGATGCTCTCTCCTCATTACCACTTCCGTAAATTACTTACTAATACATATTCATATTTCGTGACCTTGTATTTTCGTATAGTCTCATAACACTTATTTTCTCAAATTCCGTTCTGTCTCCGTATTTCCTCTTCGAATAATCGTGAAACAAAGTGAAAGCCGAAGAGAATGGTCCGCAGGTGTAGCACAACACAGCACGACCACTAGGTTTGAACGATTTCGAGTTTTGAGAATTCTCATTTACTCAAATTCCGTTCTGTCTCCGTATTTCCTCTTCGAATAATCGTGAAACTAAGTGAAAGCTGAAGAGAATGGTCCCCAGGTGTAGCACAACACAGCTTAACCGCAAGGTTTCAACGATTTCAAGTTTTGAGAATGTTCAGTTTTCCAAATTCCATTTTTTCTCCGTATTTCCTTCCTGAGAAATCGTAGATCAAAGTGGAAAAAAGAAAAGAAGTTGTTCTCCAGGCGGACCACAACACAGCACAACCATTAGTTTCGAACAATCTCGAATTTTGAGAATTTTCATTTTCGCAAATTCCGTTCTTTCTCTGTATTTCCTTTCCGAGAATTCGTAGGACAAAGAAAAGAAATGAGAATAGTTGCTTCCAAGGCGGACCACAACACGAAACAACCACCAGTTTGGATTAGGTTAGGTTAGGTTGGGTGAGGTTGGGTTAGATTAAGTCAGGTGAGGGTTAGGCTAGGTAAGGTTGGGTCTGAATCATTCTTTTACTCTGCATTTCCTTTTCGAGAAAACGCGAAAAAAGCGAGAGCCGAAGAGAATGGTCTGCAGGTGTAGCACAACACAGCACAACCGCAAGGTTTCAACGATTCCGAGTTTTGAGAATGTTCAATCTTCCAAATTCCGTTCTGTCCATGTATTTCCGTCCTGAGAAATCGTGGATCAAAGTTGAAAAAAGAAAAGAAGTTGTTCTCCAGGTGAAGTTCAACACAGCACAACCACAAGGTTCAAATGATTTCAAGTTCAGAGAATTCGCATTTTCTCAAATTCCGTTTTGTCTCCGTATTTCCAGTTCGAATAATCGTGAAACAAAGTGGAAGCCGGAGAGAATGGTCCTGAGGTGTAGCACAACACAGCACAACCGCAAGGTTTCAACGATTTCGAGTTTTGAGAACGTTCAATCTTTCAAATTCCGTTCTGTCTATGTATTTCCTTTCTGAAAAATCGTGGATCAAAGTAAAAAAAAAAAAAGAAGTTGTTCTCCAGGCGGACCACAACACGGCATAACCATCAGTTCGGGTTAGGTTAGCTTAGGTTGGGTTAGGTTGGGTTAGGCTAGGTAAGGTCGGGTCTGAATCATTCTCTTACTCCGCGTTTCCTTTTCGAAAAAACGTGGAAAAAAGCGAGAGCCGCCGAGAATGGTCTGCAGGTGTAGCACAACACAGCACAACCATTAGTTTCGAACAATCTCGAATTTTGAGAATTTTGATTTTCGCAGATTCCGTTCTTTCTCCGTGTTTCCTCACTGAAAAATCGTTAAACCAAGTGAAAGCCGAAGAGAATGGTCCCCAGGTGTAGCACAACACAGCTTAACCGAAAGGTTTCAACGATTTCGAGTTTTGAGAATATTCATTTTTTCAAATTTTGTTCCCGGTCTGTATTTTCTTTCTGCGAATCCGTAAAACAGAGTGAAAGCCTGAGAAAAAGGCCTCCAGGTGTAGCACAACACAACACAACCACAAGGTTCAAATGATTTCGAGTTTAGAAAATTCGCATTTTCTCAAATTCCGTTTTGTCTCCGTATTCCGACTTCGAATAATCGTGGAACAAAGTGGAAGCCGGAAAGAATGGTCCGCAGGTGTAGCACAACACAGCTTAACCGCAAGGTTTCAACGATTTCAAGTTTTGAGAATGTTCAGTTTTCCAAATTCCATTTTTTCTCCGTATTTCCTTCCTGAGAAATCGTGGATCAAAGTGGAAAAAAGAAAAGAAGTTGTTCTCCAGGCGGACCACAACACAGCACAACCATTAGTTTCGAACAATCTCGAATTTTGAGAATTTTCATTTTCGCAAATTCCGTTCTTTCTCTGTGTTTCCTCTCTGAAAAATCGTCAAATCAAGTGAAAGCCGAAGGAAATGGTCCCCAGGTGTAGCACAACACAGCACAACCACTAGGTTTGAACGATTTTGAGTTTTGAGAATTTTCGTTTTCGCAAATTCCGTTCTGTCTCTGTATTCCCTTTCTAAAAAATAGTAGAACAAAGTGGAGAAAAAGGAAAAAGTTGTTCTCCAGGCGGACCACGACACAGCACAACCATTAGTTTCGAACAATCTCGAATTTTGAGAATTTTCATTCTTCCAAATTCCGTTCTTTTTCTGTATTTCTTTTCGGAAAAATCGTGGAACAAAAAGAAAGCCAAAGAGAATGGTCTGCAGGTGTAGAACAACACAGCTTAACCACTAGGTATGAACGATTTCGAATTTTGAGAATTCTCATTTTCTCGAATTCCGTTTTGTCTCCGTATTTTCTCTTCGAATAATCGTGAAACTAAGTAAAAGCCGAAGAGAATGGTTCCCAGGTGTAGCACAACACAGCACGACCGCAAGGTTTCAACGATTTCGAGTTTTGAGAATGTTCAATCTTCCAAATTCCGTTCTGTCTATGTATTTCCTTCCTGAAAAATCGTGGATCAAAGTAAAAGAGAGAGAAGGAGTTGTTCTTCAGGTGTAGCACAACACAGCACAACCACAAGGTTTGAACGATTTCGAATTTTGAGAATTCTCATTTTCTCGAATTCCGTTTTGTTTCCGTATTTTCTCTTCGAATAATCGTGAAACTAAGTAAAAGCCGAAGAGAATGGTTCCCAGGTGTAGCACAACACAGCACAACCACAAGGTTCAAATGATTTCGAGTTCAGAGAATTCGCATTTTCTCAAATTCCGTTTTGTCTCCGTATTTTCAGTTCGAATAATCGTGAAACAAAGTGAAAGCCAGAGCGAATGGTCCGCAGGTGTAGCACAACACAGCTTAACCGCAAGGTTTCAACGATTTCGAGTTTTGAGAATGTTCAATCTTCCAAATTCTGTTCTGTCTATGTTTTTCCTTCCTGAGAAATCGTGGATCAAAGTAAACAAGAGAAAAGAAGTTGTTCTCCAGGTGTAGCACAACACAGCACAACCACAAGGTTCAAATGATTTCGAGTTCAGAAAATTCGCATTTTCTCAAATTCCGTTTTGTCTCCGTATTCCGACTTCGAATTATCGTGAAACAAAGTGAAAGCCGGAAAGAATGGTCCGCAGGTGTAGCACAACACAGCTTAACCGCAAGGTTTCAACGATTTCAAGTTTTGAGAATGTTCAGTTTTCCGAATTCCATTTTTTTTCCGTATTTCCTTCCTCAGAAATCGTAGATCAAAGTGAAAAAGAGAAAAGAAGTTGTTCTCCAGGCGGACCACAACACGGCATAACCACCAGTTCGGGTTAGGTTAGGTTAGGTTGGGTCAGGTTGGGTTAGATGAGGTCAGGTGAGGGTTAGGCTAGATAAGGTTGGGTCCAAATCATTCTCTTACTCCGCATTTCGTTTTCGAGAAAACGTGAAGAAAAGTGAAAGCCGAAAAGAATAGTCTGCAGGTGTAGCACAACACAGCACAACCGCAAGGTTTCAACGATTTCGAGTTTTGAGAATGTTCAATTTTCCAAATTCCGTTCTGTCTATGTATTCCCTTCCTGAGAAATCGTGGATCAAAGTAAAAGAGAGTAAAGGAGTTGTTCTCCAGGTGTAGCACAACACAGCACAACCACAAGGTTCAAATGATTTCGAGTTCAGAAAATTCGCATTCTCTCAAATTCCGTTTTGTCTCCGTATTTCCAGTTCGAATAATCGTGAAACAAAGTGGAAGCCAGAGAGAATGGTCCGCAGGTGTGGCACAACACAGCACAACCGAAAGGTTTCAACGATTTCGAGTTTTGAGAATGTTCAATCTTCCAAATTCCGTTCTGTCTATGTATTCCCTTCCTGAGAAATCGTGGATCAAAGTAAAAGAAAGGAAAGGAGTTGTTCTTCAGGTGCAGCACAACACAGCACAACCACAAGGTTGGAACGATTTCAAGTTTTGAGAATTCTCATTTTCTCAAATTCCGTTCTTTTTTTGTATTTCCTTTCCGAGAATTCGTAGAACAGAGAAAAGGAATGAGAAAAGTTGCTTCCCAGGCGGACCACAACACGGCACAACCACCAGTTTGGGTTGGGTAAGGTTAGATTGGGTTAGGTTGGGTTAGATGAGGTCAGGTGAGGGTTAGGCCAGATAAGGTTGGGTCCAAATCATTCTTTTACTCCGCATTTCCTTTCCGAGAAAACGTGTAGAAAAGTGGAAGCCGAAAAGAATAGTCTGCAGGTGTAGCACAACACAGCACAACCACGAGGTTCAAATGATTTCGAGTTCAGAGAATTCGCATTCTCTCAAATTCCGTTTTGTCTCCGTATTTCCAGTTCGAATAATCGTGAAACAAAGTGGAAGCCAGAGAGAATGGTCCGCAGGTGTGGCACAACACAGCACAACCGAAAGGTTTCAACGATTTCGAGTTTTGAGAATGTTCAATCTTCCAAATTCCGTTCTGTCTATGTATTCCCTTCCTGAGAAATCGTGGATCAAAGTAAAAGAAAGGAAAGGAGTTGTTCTTCAGGTGCAGCACAACACAGCACAACCACAAGGTTGGAACGATTTCAAGTTTTGAGAATTCTCATTTTCTCAAATTCCGTTCTTTTTTTGTATTTCCTTTCCGAGAATTCGTAGAACAGAGAAAAGGAATGAGAAAAGTTGCTTCCCAGGCGGACCACAACACGGCACAACCACCAGTTTGGGTTGGGTAAGGTTAGATTGGGTTAGGTTGGGTTAGATGAGGTCAGGTGAGGGTTAGGCCAGATAAGGTTGGGTCCAAATCATTCTTTTACTCCGCATTTCCTTTCCGAGAAAACGTGTAGAAAAGTGGAAGCCGAAAAGAATAGTCTGCAGGTGTAGCACAACACAGCACAACCACGAGGTTCAAATGATTTCGAGTTCAGAGAATTCGCATTCTCTCAAATTCCGTTTTGTCTCCGTATTTCCAGTTCGAATAATCGTGAAACAAAGTGGAAGCCAGAGAGAATGGTCCGCAGGTGTGGCACAACACAGCACAACCGAAAGGTTTCAACGATTTCGAGTTTTGAGAATGTTCAATCTTCCAAATTCCGTTCTGTCTATGTATTCCCTTCCTGAGAAATCGTGGATCAAAGTAAAAGAAAGGAAAGGAGTTGTTCTTCAGGTGCAGCACAACACAGCACAACCACAAGGTTGGAACGATTTCAAGTTTTGAGAATTCTCATTTTCTCAAATTCCGTTCTTTTTTTGTATTTCCTTTCCGAGAATTCGTAGAACAGAGAAAAGAAATGAGAAAGGTTGCTTCCCAGGCGGACCACAACACGGCACAACCACCAGTTTGGGTTGGGTAAGGTTAGATTGGGTTAGGTTGGGTTAGATGAGGTCAGGTGAGGGTTAGGCTAGATAAGGTTGGGTCCAAATCATTCTCTTACTCCGCATTTCCTTTTCGAGAAAACGTGTAGAAAAGTGGAAGCCGAAAAGAATAGTCTGCAGGTGTAGCACAACACAGCACAACCGCAAGGTTTCAACGATTTCGAGTTTGGAGAATGTTCGATTTTCCAAATTTCGTTTTTTCTCTGTATTTTCTTTCCCGAAAATCGCAGTACAAAGTGAAAAAGAGGGAAGTAAGCGCTCTTTAGGCGGACTACAACACAGCACAACCATTAGTTTCGAACAATCTCGAATTTTGAGAATTTTCATTCTTCCAAATTCCGTTCTTTTTCTGTATTCCTTTTCTGAAAAATCGTGGAACAAAAAAGAAGCCGAAGAGAATGGTTCCCAGGTGTAGCACAACACAGCACAACCACAAAGTTTGAACGATTTTGAGTTTTGAGAATTTTCATTTTCTCAAATTTCTTTTTTTTCCTGTATTTCCTTCCCGAGAAATTGTAGAACAGAGTGAAAAAAAAAGGAAGAAGTTGTTTCTCAGGAGATCACAACCGTTAGGGTTGAACAATTTCGAGTTTTGAAAATTTTCATTTTTTCAAATTTTGTTCCCGGTCTGTATTTTCTTCCTGCGAATCCGTGAAACAGAGTGAAAGCCTGAGAAAAAGGTCTCCAGGTGTAGCGCGACACAGCACAACCGCAAGGTTTTAACGATTTCGTGTTTTGAGAAGGTTTAATTTTCCAAATTTCGTTTTTTGTCTGTATTTTTTTCTTTCCGGAAAATCGCAGTACAAAGGTAAAAAGAGGAAAGTAAGCGCTCTCCAGGCGGACCACAACACAGCACAACCATTAGTTTCGAACAATCTCGAATTTTGAGAATTTTCATTTTTCCAAATTCCGTTCTTTTTGTGTATTTCTTTTCTGAAAAATCGTGAAACATAAAGGGAGCCGGAGAGAATGGTCTGCAGGTGTAGAATAACACAGCACGACCACTAGGTTTGAACGATTTCGAGTTTTGAGAATTCTCATTTTCTCAAATTCCGTTCTGTCTCCGTATTTCCTCTTCGAATAATCGTGAAACTGAGTGAAAGCCGAAGAGAATGGTCCCCAGGTGTAGCACAACCACTAGGTTTGAACGATTTCGAGTTTTGGAATTCTCATGTTCTCAAATTCCGTTTTGTCTCCGTATTTCCTCTTCGAATGATCGTAAAACTAAGTAGAAGACGAAGAGAATGGTCCCTAGATGTAGCACAACACAGCACAACCACTAGGTTCGAACGATTTTGAGTTTTGAGAATTTTCATTTTCGCAAATTCCATTCTTTCTCTGTATTTCCTTTCTGAAAAATAGTAGACCAAAGTGAAAAAAAAGGAAGAAGTTGTTCTCCAGGCGGATCATAACACAGCACAATCGTCAGTTCCGAACAATTTCGAAGTTTGAGAATTTTCATTTTTCCAAATTCCGTCCTTTTTCTGTATTTCCTTTCCGAGAATTCGTAGAACAGAGAAAAGGAATGAGAAAAGTTGCTTCCCAGGCGGACCACAACACGGCACAACCACCAGGTTGGGTAAGGTTAGGTTAGGTTGGGTTAGGTTGGGTTAGATTAGGTCGGATGAGGGTTAGGCCAGGTAAGGTTGGGTCTGAATCATTCTTTCACTCTGCATTTTCTTTTCGAGCAAACGTGGAAAAAAGCGAGAGCCAGAGAGAATGGTCTGCAGGTGTAGCACAATGCAGCACAACCACGAGGTTCAAATGATTTCGAGTTTTGAGAATATTCAATCTTCCAAATTCCGTTCTGTCTATGTATTTCCTTCCTGAAAAATCGTGAATCAAAGTAAAAAAGAGGAAACAAGTTGTTCTCCAGGTGTAGCACAACACAGCACAACCACAAGGTTCAAATGATTTCGAGTTTAGAGAATTCGCATTTTCTCAAATTCCGTTTTGTCTCCGTATTTCCTCTTCGAATAATCGTGAAACAAAGTGGAAGCCGGAGAGAATGGTCCGCGGGTGTAGCACAACACAGCACAACCGCAAGGTTTCAACGATTTCGAGTTTTGAGAATGTTTAATTTTTCAAATTTCGTTTTTTCTCTGTATTTTCTTTCCGGAAAATCGCGGTACAAAGTGAAAAAGAGGGAAGTAAGCGCTCTTCAGGCGGACCACAACACAGCACAACCATTAGTTCCGAACAATCTCGAATTTTGAGAATTTTGATTCTTCCAAATTCCGTTCTTTTTCTGTATTCCTTCTCTGAAAAATCGTGGAACAAAAAGAAAGCCGGAGAGAATGGTCTGCAGGTGTAGCACAACACAGCACAACCACTAGGTTTGAACGATTTCGAGTTTTGAGAATTCTCATTTTCTCAAATTCCGTTCTGTCTCCGTATTTCTTCTTCGAATAATCGTGAAACTAAGTGAAAGCCGAAGAGAATGGTCCCCAGGTGTAGCACAACACAGCACAACCACTAGGTTTGAACGATTCTGAGTTTTGAGAATTTTCATTTTCTCAAATTTCGTTTTTTTTCTGTATTTCCTTTCTGAGAAATAGTAGAACAGAGTGAAAAAAAAGGGAAGAAGTTGTTTTCCAGGAGATCACAACCGTTAGGGTTGAACAATTTCGAGTTTTGAGAATTCTCATTCTTTCAAATTTTGTTCCTGGTCTGTATTTTCTTCTTGCGAATCCGTAAAACAGAGTGAAAGCCTGAGAAAAAGGTCTTCAGGTGTAGCACAACACAGCACAACCGTTAGGTTCGAACCTTTTTGAGTTTTGAGAATTTACATTCTTTCAAATTCCGTTCTCGGTCTGTATTTTCGTCCTGCGGATTCGAAGAACAGAGTAGAAGCCGAAGGAAATGGTCTCCAGGTGTAGAACATGACAGCACAAGCAAGAGGTTTTAATGATTTCGAATTTCGAGAATTTTCATCCTTCCAAATTCCGTTTTTCCTCTGTATTTTCTTACTGAAAAATCGCACAACAAAGTGGACGACGAAGAGAATGCTTCTCAGGTGTAGCACAACACAGCACAACCACAACGTTTAAATGATTTCGAGTTTAGAGAATTTTCATCCTTCCAAATTCCGTTCTTTCTCCGTAATTTCTCACTGGAAAAACGTAGAACACAGTGCAAGCCAACGAGAATGGTCTCCAGGTGTAGCACAACACACCGCAACCGCAAGGTTTTAACGATTTCGAGTTTTGATAATGTTCGATTTTCCAAATTCCGTTTTTTCTCAGTATTTCCTTTCTGAAAAATATTAGAACAAAGTGAAAAAGAGGAAAGAAGTTGTTCTCTAGGCAGATCACAACACGGCACGACGGTTAGGTTCAAACAATTCAGAGTTTCGAGAATTTTCATTTTCACAAATTCTGTTTTGTCTCCGTATTCCCTCTTCGAATAATCGTGGAACAAAGTGAAAGCGCAAGAGAATGGTTTTTGGGTGTAGCACAACACAGCACAACCATGAGTTTCAAAAAATTTCAAATTTTGAGAATTTTCATTTTTTCAAATTCCGTTCTTGGTCTGTATCTTCTTCCTACTGTTACGAACGGCTCTTAACGCGCCGCAATAGACCTCGCGGTGCGCATTATGCGCCAGCTCGCTTCTTCAGCGCATTCTTGCACGTGGTATCCGGACGCGTAAAGTGCAGTGAACTTATAAGTGCAATCGTAGCGGAAGAGATGTCGCAACTTCGGATCGGCAATCTACCCCACCTACCACCGTTAACCGAGCCGTAATTGAACCTACCCGGCCTACGAAAATCAGTCCAAAATTTGGGAGTTGAGAGACCAAAGTGTTCTCTACTGTACGGATAGTGTGGAGTGCACCTTGCTGCGGGAGCCAACTGATTTCCAACGACCACCCAGTTCCGGACGGAGTAACCAGCCTGGCTAACGGTCCCCCCTTGACTAAGATCGGCGTTATTTCGGGTGACTCCACGACTGTAGGCAAAAGGGTCGCGGCACAGTTCGGCATACCGGTGGTAGGTCCTCGGAATCACTCCCTATCCGCCTATGGGAACGCTCCTAGGCTCACTATTATTAATCCTGTTACTACTCATATTATTACTCTTATTCTTGTTCCTATTATTACTCGCATATTATTCATGTTTTATATTATTCTTGCTCTCTTTTTCACTCGTACGTTGCTCTTGTTTTTTTATATTGTTCCTGTTTTATTTTGCTACAATGCTGTCCCATGAGTCTGTCCAAAATTGTTATCTTTTACATGACAAAATATATACAACCATGTTGATTTCGGGAACATCGCAGTTATCACCGATCCCTAGTCCCTGTTCCCATAGCAGTAACGTCTCAGCAAAGCAGGTGTGCTTTTGCACTTCAAAAAAGCTAAACCCCGAAAGATTTACTTTTAACCGCTCGAAGGTAGGTCCTAATACAGGTTACGCTGGACGAGATCTCTGGATCTTCGTCTGCACGTAACACTACGAATTCGTAGAACAGAGTGAAATCCGAAGAAAATGATCTTCAGGTGTAGCACAACACAGCACAACCGCAAGGTTGTAACCTAACCTAACCTAACCTAACCTAACCTGAACGCTCGAAGGTAGGTCCTAATACAGGTTACGCTGGACGAGATCTCTGGATCTTCGTCTGCACGTAACACTACGAATTCGTAGAACAGAGTGAAGTCCGAAGAAAATGGTCTTCAGGTGTAGCACGACACAGCACAACCGCAAGGTTGAAACGAGTTCGAGTTTTGAGAATGTTGAATTCTTCAAATTCCATTCTTTCTCCGTATTTCCTTCCTGAGGAATCGTAGATCAAAGTAAAGAAGAGAAAAGAAGTTGTTCCCCAGGCGGACCACTACACGGCACAACCACCAGTTTGGGTAAGGTTAGGTTAGGTTGGGTAAGGTCGGGTTAGGTCGGGTCGGGATAGGTCGGGTAGGGTTGGGTCGGGTCGGGTCGGGTCGGGTCAGGTCGGGTCGGGTCGGGTCCAAACAACCTTATCTTATCAAACCTTATCTTATCAGTTTATCTTTGACAAACTTTGGAATGATATCCTGCAACTTGATATCTAACAAGGAATGGAAGTACAAAACCTGGAACTGCTTCTTCCACTCAAACTCTGAAACGATGCTCTCCGTCCCTGAAATAATGGAACTGCTACTCTGAAATCCTCAACCGCCAATCTCGAGACAACTATTGAAATTTACACTTTTTGGATCCTACTCTGGTACTTGGACTCTAAAGAACTCTGTTGCTTATCTTTGACAAACTTTGGAATGATATCCTGCAACTTGATATCTAACAAGGAATGGAAGTACAAAACCTGGAACTGCTTCTTTCACTCAAACTCTGAAACGATGCTCTCCGTCTTTGAAATAATGAGACTGCTACTCTGAAATCCTCAACTGCCAATCCCAAGACAACTATTGAAATTTACTTTTCTTGGATTCTACTCTGGTACTTGGACTCTGAAGAACTCTGCTGCTTATCTTTGACAAACTTTGAAATGATATCCTGCAACTTGATATCTAACAAGGAATAGAAGTACAAAACCTGAAACTGCTTTTTGCACTCAAACTCTAAAAAGATTCTCTCCGTCTTTGAAATAATAAGACTGCTACTCTGAAATCCTCAACCGCCAATCCCAAGACAACTATTGAAATTTACTCTTCTTGGATCCTACTCTGGTACTTGGACTCTAAAGAACTCTGCTGCTCATCTTTGACAAACTTTGGAATGATATCCTGCAACTTGATATCTAACGAGGAATGGAAGTACAAAACCTGAAACTGCTTCTTGCACTCAAACTCTGAAAAGATGCTATCCGCTTTTGAAATAATGAAACTGCTACTTTGAAATCCTCAACCGCCAATCCCAAGTCAACTATTGGAATTTACTCTTCTTGGATCCTACTCTGGTACTTGGACTCTAAAGAACTCTGCTGCTCATCTTTGACAAACTTTGGAATGATATCCTGCAACTTGATATCTAACAAGGAATGGAAGTACAAAACCTGAAACTGCTTCTTGCACTCAAACTTTGAAAAGATGCTCTCCGTCTCTGAAATAATGAAACTGCTACTCTGAAATCCTCAACCGCCAATCCCAAGTCAACTATTGAAATTTACTTTTCTTGGATCCTACTCTGGTACTTCGACTCTAAAGAACTTTGCTGCGTATCTTTGAAAAACTTCGGAATGATATCTTGCAACTTGATATCTAACAAGGAATGGAAGTACAACTACCCAAACTGCTTCTTGCACTCAAACTCTGAAAAGATTCTCTCCGTCTTTGAAATAATGAAACTGCTACTCTGGAATCCTCAACCGCCAATCCCAAGACAACTATTGAAATTTACTCTTCTTGGATCCTACTCTGGTACGTACTTGGACTCTGAAGAACTCTGCTGCTCATCTTTGACAAACTTTGGAATAATATCCTGCAACTTGCATTCTGATGAGAACTGGAAGTACGAAACCTGAAACTGCTTCTTCCACTCAAACTCTGAAACGATGCTCTCCGTCTTTGAAATAATGAGACTGCTACTCTGAAATCCTCAACTGCCAATCCCAAGACAACTATTGAAATTCACTTTTCTTGGATCCTACTCTGGTACTTGGACTCTAAAGAACTCTGCTGCTTATCTTTGACAAACTTTGGAATGATATCCTGCGACTTGATATGTAACAAGTAATGGAAGTACAAAACCTGAAACTGCTTCTTGCACTCAAACTCTGAAAAGATGCTCTCCGTCTCTGAAATAATGAAACTGCTACTCTGAAATCCTCAACCGCCAATCCCAAAAGAACTATTGAAATTTACTCTTCTTGGATCCTACTCTGGTACTCGGACTCTAAAGAACTTTGCTGCGTATCTTTGAAAAACTTTGGAATGATATCTTGCAACTTGATATCTAACAAGGAATGGAAGTACAACTACCCAAACTGCTTCTTGCATTCAAACTCTGAAAAGATTCTCTCCGTCTTTGAAATAATGAAACTGCTACTCTGGAATCCTCAACCGCCAATCCCAAGACAACTATTGAAATTTACTCTTCTTGGATCCTACTCTGGTACGTACTTGGACTCTACAGAACTCTGCTGCTCATCTTTGACAAACTTTGGAATGATATCCTGCAACTTGATATCTAACGAGGAATGGAAGTACAAAACCTGAAACTGCTTCTTGCACTCAAACTCTGAAAAGATGCTCTCCGTCTTTGAAATAATGAAACTGGTACTATGAAATCCTCAACCGCCAATCCCAAGACAACTATTGAAATTTACTCTTCTTGGATCCTACTCTGGTACGTACTTGGACTCTACAGAACTCTGCTGCTCATCTTTGACAAACTTCGGAATGATATCCTGCAACTTGATATCTAACGAGGAATGGAAGTACAAAACCTGAAACTGCTTCTTGCACTCAAACTCTGAAAAGATGCTATCCGCTTTTGAAATAATGAAACTGCTACTATGAAATCCTCAACCGCCAATCCCAAAAGAACTATTGAAATTTACTCTTCTTGGATCCTACTCTGGTACTCGGACTCTAAAGAACTTTGCTGCGTATCTTTGAAAAACTTTGGAATGATATCTTGCAACTTGATATCTAACAAGGAATGGAAGTATAAAACCTGAAACTGCTTCTTCCACTCAAACTCTGAAAAGATGCTCTCCGTCTCTGAAATAATGAAACTGCTACTCTCAAATCCTCAACCGCCAATCTCAAGACAACTATTGAAATTCACTCTTCTTAGATCCTTTTCTGGTACTTGGACTCTAAAGAACTCTGCTGCTCATCTTTGACAAACTTTGGAATGATATCCTGCAACTTGAAATCTAATGAGATCTGGAAGTACAAAACCTGAAACTGCTTTTTCCACTCAAACTCTGAAAAGATGCTCTCCGTCTCTGAAATAATGAAACTGCTACTCTGAAATCCTCAACCGCCAATCCCAAGCCAACTATCAAGAGACTCGGTAGAGTCTCGCGCCAAGTACATTCAAAAGAACGGACGGACTACCGAGTATCTTTACTGCTAGGGGATCGAGAAAGCGCTGTACGGCCAACTGTTCTTTAACGTATCTTCGAAATCATAAGCTTTTCGGGAAATTTGGATGCACTTTCGCTACATGAATCGCGGACGTGCTTTTATTTAAGCGTAATTTCAATAACCTCAGTGGTCAGAGAGCTGAGGTATGATAATCTCTGATCACCGGTGGGCTCGTTTAACGATTTTTTTTTTTTTTTTTTTTGCCAGTAGGTAAGACCCTAGCGGGTCATGTCCCAAATAAACTTTTAATGTACGTTGAGGTTAGGATTTCTTAAACTTTTTTTTTTTTAAGATTTTCACTTTTTATTACTACTTTATTTATTTATTCATTTATTTATTTATTTATTTTGATTTTTTAATTGTTTTGTTTTTATTTTTTATTTTTTCCTTGTTTTTAATTTTCCGGGAGTCTTCCTAGTCTCCAATTCCTTTCCAGGGGTACGTTCAGATTCCCCACCCGAGTGCACCTAGCCACCCAGAAGGCGTTCAGATCACTTTCGGGAGCCCTCTATTGGTGCTAGGGTGTATCGTTCTAATTCCACCCGACGCACTCGGGAGAGTGGCAAATCCACCTTGGCTCGGCTACGGGGTGGGCCGGGTGTTTGGCAGGTAGTGGGAGAAAGCGCGCCGAATAGAGATCAATCCAAGCTGTTTAACCGGTGCGTCAAATTTTATAATGGATCGATTCAGGCTGTGTCTGACTGAGGAGAAAGAACCCTTGACCACAGAAGATGGACAGTTAGTCATTTGGGACAGCACAGGTACTAATATATAATTTTTTTTCAGTACAATCGCAACAATCGCAGTATAGGTTACAATGCGCGAGTTTACATGCTAGTATTGAACTCATATTCCACACGAATTGACTAGCTAATGTCTTCTCTATTTATGTAGTGAATTGTCTGGGGCATTGGGCGAATACTCCAGAGATAAGGTCTTACTTCGATTTGCCTGTCGTTATCGCGAATGAGATTCCTTCCGAACTACCGCCATTCGAAAATACTCCTTTAATTATCAGCCAAGTGCAATTATCATCCCCTACCAACATACCATCACGTGAAAATACTCCTGTTGTCATCAGCAAAATGCAATCAACTTCTGCTGAAATGTCGTCGTGCAATAGGACTCCTCTCAGCAATAACAGTAATTATGTTTTTTGCATTTAACAGACCTAAGACCCTGTAAATCACAAATGCTAATACACTGCGCACAACAATTAAGGGATCACTCGAATTTTGTCGTAAAAAAGACCCATTTTCAAATAGGTGTAACTTCGTCGAAAATGAACGGATTTCAATAAAAAAAATTGGGATCTGAAGCTTGAAGCTTTGACTTCAAAACTGTCATCCTAATTTTTTTGTTTTGTACAGTTTTTTTGAAGTTTTTCAGCATTGAAGCCATGAATGCAGAAATTTTGCGTTTTGCTTTTTTTTTGCACCATGTGCATCGTGTGTCGAAAAAATTGCACGGGGATCGTGTCATATGGGTTTCGTAGCTTGAAACTTCCCCTTCAAAATGCTTTTTTTTTCATCGTCGTGCGATTTTTCGTTACCGAGTAATTCGTGTTTGAACCGTTGACTGCACTTTCGTGAGTTGGTGACACTTTTACGGGTACCTCAGTGCTCGTGCGGTGATCTTATATTCATCAAAAATCTCGTGTTGCCTTCTCGAATTCTAATGACTCGCCAAAAGAAATCCCGCTCACTTTACTATTGCCCAATTGTCCCCTGCCGGATAACACTTTTGACGGCCGTCCAAGATCGCGTAAACCACGTCGATTATTAAGCCACAAATCTACACACATTCACCAACTTGCGAAAATGCAGTCAACGCTTCAAACACGAATTACTCGGTAACGAAAAATCGGACGATGATGAAAAAAAAAGCATTTTGAAGGGGAAGTTTCAAGCTACGAAACCCATATGACACGATCCCCGTGCAATTTTTCCGACACACGATGCACATGGTACAAAAAAAAAGCAAAACGCAAAATTTCTGCATTCATAGCTTCAATGCTGAAAAACTTCAGAAAAACTGTGCAAAACAAAAAAATCAGAATAACAGTTTTGAAGTCAAAGCTTCAAGCTTCAGATCCCCATTTTTTTCATTAAAATCCGTTCATTTTCGACGAAGTTACACCCATTTGAAAATGGGTCTTTTTTACGACAAAATTCGAGTGATCCCTTAATTGTTGTGCGCAGTGTATTTCTTCCAACGCAGATGGTCCTACACCAGCATCGTGGAAGAACGATAACGCCGTCAAAATGTTGATTGCAGAATGGAAGAATCACCAGTCACATTTTAAAAACACTACTTTGAAGAACAAAAAGGTATGGGAAATGATTGCTCAGAAGTTGCGTAGCGAAAACCCGACATGGGATTACACCGGGCAACAGTGTGAAGACAAGTTCAAAGATGTTCGGAAGAACTATGTCAGAACCCAGGATCATAATGAGCAGAGTGGAGCAGAATTTAGAACGTGTAAATTCTATGATGAAATGGAGTCCATGCTAGCTGACAAGCCGGCTATGAAACCTATTTCCCTCGCTTCGTCACTTAAAAAGCATCGGGGACAGTGCCCACCAGTTGCTTCCTCCCTCACAGCCATTTGTGATGCAATCAGCCAAAGTGACACTGAAGGTAAGCCCGGGTTGTGAGTTATAAATTTCATTTTTCATTCAATCACCCATTACTTTTATAGTGTATGATTAAACCTTAAATTATCATACATTTTCTGTTATGGATAATTGAAAATTTTTCGAAGTTGCACGTTATATTTGCGATGCGTAATTCAACTTTTTCAATTCATATGTTTCATTTGCAATGTGTGATTAAACAAAGTCTGATGACACATTATAAAACTAATGGGTATTTGAGTTTCTTCTAATTATTCTGTCCCCGATCCTGAAGGTATCATCCGCAAATCAAAAAGAAAAAAAAGTTCTGTTGAACGTAATTTGGAACGAATTACTATTGTGAAAATGCAAGAGTCTGAGAAACGAGAACAGGCAAGAGTAAAGAGACATGCTGAACGGATGGAACGTCAGGACCGTGCCATCGAAGTTTACAAGTCGACAATGCAACAACTCCTGGATAAGTTGTAGGATCTGCGATATCTACTTCAGCTATGCTTCTTTTCTCAGTATTGGTAATATTTTTCATTTCTATATGGTTCCTCCGTCGGATTTGTTTTTAAGGCGAAGTATACGTACCTTATAATTTTATATTCAGTTTTATCTTTTGTAAGTGTAAGTATAAATGCTACTCATGCAAATATGTACCTGTTCTGAAAAACTATTATGTGATTATCCACTGTGATAATAGAATAAGTCATAAATAAGTCACAAATATTTGGTATTGATAGTAAAATATATTTAATAAATACAAGTACAGTTTTTCATTCTTCATTTTGGAATAATATCATGCATAATGACAATATCACACAACATTTTGAGTTAATTCAATATATCAAATCTGTTTCACTGGACGACTTTTACAGCCAAATCATTCAGAGCGTTTACACGGTCAAAAAACACACTCAATGACCTGGTTGTGATATCCAAGTTTTCTCCAGCAGACCTAGAAATTAAAAAGCAATGCATTATGACCACAGCGGTGAATATTTGAGGTATGAATGATCTCACCTGTTTGGGGTTTTTGATCAAATTATTTAATTGATCTATCTCTGCTGAATGAGAGCTGCCAAGTAGTCTCTTTTCGCAACACCTGCATCTTCATCTGGCCCAAGTGGGTTGGCTGGTTCGGGTTGTTCAATGTCTTGATTCTCTATGCCCTCTTGGATGAAATCTTCATCGTCTTCTGCAAGTCCTTGGAGGCATATATTATGTAAAACCGTGCAAGCTAGGATTACGTAAGGGATCTTGTCAGTACGATTCATGTCCAGATATTTCAGCCTTCTGAATCGACCCTTAAGGAGAGCAAATGCTCGTTCGATTACCTGTCTTACTTTGGCAAGCGTTGTATTGAACTGCCGTTGTACCTATAAAAAAAAAACGTTACCTTTATTTGATGAACCAGATATGCAAAGCAAATTGTGAGCCTGAAAGAGAGAGTAACAATCTATTTTCCTAACAGCTTAGTCACTTTGAACATGAATAAAAACCTCTAATTGAAACATACCTGTGTTAAATTGCCACGATCTCTGTAAGCCGACATGCACCAGCTTAAAACAGGATATGCCCGGTCACCGATGATGTATTCTTGGTTGGGAAAGAATGCCTGGATATCCCTACGCACTTCTGACCATAGATCTGAATTTCTGAAAATTCTAATGTCACCCACGGAACCGGGGTAACCGGCAAAACAATCTATGAACATCAAACGCGCGTCACATGTACCCTGAAGTACTACAGCATATCTTTTTTTATATGTCTTATAGAATTGCGAGTCAATCTGCAAAAAGAAATCATGGATACGCTTGAATGAAGGCCAAAAATTTAGTTTGCTGAACATCTTACTCATACAAGCAAGAGCAAATCAAACCGCTAACTGGATTTGATTCAAAAACGTTGGTAAATTTCAAACCTACATAACTCAATGAAATAAAATCACACAGAGATCTCAATGAAAATAATTGCAAAACTGAATTCTAAGCCTGAAAATTATGTCTGAAATTCACTAACATTTTTTAAACAAATATAGGTCTTGTTCCAATCATGTTTGCAGGTGTATAGAAAATACTGAATCAATAGAAATGGTGTACTTACTGCAGGCTCTTGGATGGAAATATGACAGCCATCGATAGCCCCAATTATATTAGGCAATGGAGTCATTCTTTGAAAATCACGACGAACCGCAGCTAACCTTTCTCCCCGAGGCCACTGAATAACTTCTGCAGTCAAATCGTTTAAGGCATCCACAACTCTCATAAAGCTCATGCTCAGTGAGCTTTTCCCAATATCAAAGCGTTCTCCGACAGACCTGGAAATAAAAAAACAATACGGTTTGATGCATCGTTCTACACTTTTGTAACCTTCTGTTCCTACTCTAATCACCTCCAGTTACAAGCATCTACAGTGAATTGCATTCATTTAAATCTATGTAAAAACATATACAGGGACAATATGTGGCAAGTGGCCATTCCATACGCCGCGCACGTTAAGTTAACTCTAGTCAGGCGTACAGAGTGGCCAGTTTCCACATATTGTCCCTGTATATATGTTTGTATGTAAGCTTGGGGAGCTTGCTTTCGAATAATCTCACGGCCACAGTTTATTTTGTACAACTCATTCAACATCCCTTAGCTTTATCGAAAAGTTGTCTCACTACACCCTTGGCCATGAGTTGATTCAGAATCAACCTCACCCCGGTGGTAAATATACCTAGCATGTTCGATACTGTCAGTGTTGAATCTTGCTGATCGTTGGTGCCACGATAGCGACAAGGCCAAATTGATAACCGAGCAATATGAGATTCTTTGCCTTATCGCCGCAGTGGCACCTGATGACCAGCAAGATCCTACATTGTCACTATCAAACATGCTGGGTATACATATTTGGAGTCTAAATATCTTACCTATATGAGTCTGGAGTTGCTAGCAACCACAAAGTTGCATACAATTGTTTGCGAACTGGAACTGGCGATTTCACACCCACAGCACCCAATAAAGCTGGTGCCAATCTGCGTTCAAGGTACTCGTACCTTTCAGGAGTCATACGAAAATGCTGTCTAAATTGACCATTCGACAACCTCGGTATTGTCTCTTCCATATAACCTACGATCCGAACAGGTTTTTTCCGGCGTCCACGTAATCGAAGCTGCATCTGAATTTGTAGTTCATCTCCAGATTCGTCACTGTTAGTACTACTATCGCTATCACTTTCCACTACCTTTCTCAAAAAATCATTGCTAGTTGAAATTGCTAGAGCAATGATCGTTCTACGTCTGCCATTCATGTTTGAATATGTCATCGCGCGCTTTTTTCACTCGAACGCGTTCTGACGATCAGTTCACCCAGGTGTGTGAGCTGGAGAGGGGTGAGGCTCGAGATCGATTCAGCAGGTGAGGTATGTTTGCTTGATGAGTTCTTCGGATTGTTGATACCCGGTGGTCGGAGCTTCTCGAGGTAGGGGGAAAAGACGGCACAAGACGACACAAGATCTGGGGAGAGACATCACAGAGAGGTTAAGTTAAATCGGGAGATTATGGTGGATAATGAAACTAGAGATTCTTAGTATAATGTGTAATTGACTTTCTAAGAAGATTTTGTATAAGGGGGAATTCGTTGCGATGTGGGCTTTGTTCATATATGAAAGTAGTTTAGGCCTGCCTTGGCTATACAAGGGACAGTCCCAGACAAGATGTTCAGCAGTTTCGGGGCTAAGATTGCAACTGCAGTTGTCAGAGTTTATGATGCCCATTCGCTTTAGGTGGGCTTAGCACCTAGTGTGACCTGATTTAATTCGGTTGATGATCGAAATTCTATGTCTGTCAAGCCCAGTTTTCTTGAACCAGGGTTTGGAGTCAAACTTTTTGGCGTGTCTAACGTAGTTCTTTCCCTTGCCTTTTAGGGAGAGAGAATAAGAAAGGATGTAATCCTGCCTGGAGGCTAAGGTTGTTAGATGGAATCCACGGAAGCAGTCTGAGAAATGTAGAAGTCTGTAGTCGATTTGGGGCTTCTGGCTGGCGATGGCAGCGATCTTGTCGGCAAGCTCATTCCCGATGATTCCAGCGTGGGCTGGTATCCATAGTAAACTGATAGATCCCCCCAAAAAGCACCTACGGTGCAAAAAAATTCGCCAAGTACATTAAATCTTCAAAAACAACTACTACTCGAATATCTTCAATATAAAAAAAAGACAATAAGCAGAAAAAAAGAATCCAAATCAATTATTGTGCCAAGTGCATGTAACTTCGCATCACGCATAGACCTACTAGAGAAGCTGGAATAAAACAGACAACAAACCAGATTAACAATTAGAAAAGACAGCAAATCGAAATAGAGAGAAAAATCGATTTAGAAAATTGACACAAAAAATAAAGAAACGAAACTAAAAAAAAAAAAAAATTTTTTTGAAAATAGAGGTAGTGAGACTTGGCGGGCTTTATCGGTAGAAAAAAATCCAGAATGCAATACTCAAAAGGCAATATAACATTAGCCCGCCAAGGAACACGTACTCCGTTTTCAAAAAATTTTTTTTTTTTTTTTTAGTTTCGTTTCTTTATTTTTTGTGTCAATTTTCTAAATCGATTTTTCTCTCTATTTCGATTTGCTGTCTTTTCTAATTGTTAATCTGGTTTGTTGTCTGTTTTATTCCAGCTTCTCTAGTAGGTCTATGCGTGATGCGAAGTTACATGCACTTGGCACAATAATTGATTTGGATTCTTTTTTTCTGCTTATTGTCTTTTTTTTATATTGAAGATATTCGAGTAGTAGTTGTTTTTGAAGATTTAATGTACTTGGCGATCTTTTTTGCACCGTAGGTGCTTTTTGGGGGGATTTCTTAACTTTTTGTATAATGTTGTTCAATAATCGCAGTATGGATTCATTTTTGCAATTACACTATTGTCGTGCGACGTTTGTTGGGTTGAAGAAAATGGAATTATTATCACATTGAAGTTTCACAGTTATCAAGAGACTTGATATAGCACTATCACTATCGTTGACTGAAGATTGTCTTCAGTCAACGTCACTATATCTGTGGTAGTTTGGTACTATGCGTTTTTCGATACATGTGCATTCCAATTACTTCGTAGGTCGGTCCTATATGTCTTGTGGAATACGTTCTGCTTGAAAAAAGAAATCGGCAGCTGCTAAACTGATACGCAGTTTTTTCTTTATGATGATTATATTCGTGAGCTTGAGCTATACCGCTTACGCCAGAGAAGCTCACGCACGTACAATTTTCGTGTGTAGCGTGTACTGTGGGGTGCCTATACGCGGGCGCTGACCCGTCGCTGGGCCGCATCCACGAATCCTCTCTGTGTATGGCACGGAGCGCAGTGTTCTCCGATTATTATTTTGCCCTAATGAATCTCTAGTTTGGAACTGGAACTCGTAACAGGCGGTCCATTATTATCAATATTATTAAATAAAACTACATCCTTCCGAAAATCGCGCCTGAAACACATGAAAAACTTGAGGTTTTAGATCCTCATGGAGAAGCTGAATAATTTCAGTTGTTTTAATGATCCGTAAATTGCTGATACAACTAGGTCCACATAACTTCAGGTATAACGGCTCCAACCTGTATGGAAAAGTCCCCTACCTCCCCACGTGCAACTATAAACCCTGCATGCAGCCCTCCTCCTTTCGCATCCGGGCTTGGGACCGGCAATGGCGGAGTTACTGACATGCAGGGATTATAGTCGCGATTGCAATGCATCTGTATAGTTCGCTTTTTATATTCAACTTCATATTCTTATGATATTTCTGGCACTGCCTTTGGATTTGCCGCAAGAAGAATATGTATGGAAAAGTACCCACCACCCCCCGTGGAACTATAAACCCGGCATGCAGCCCTCCTCCTTTCGCATCCGGGCTTGGGACCGGCAATGGCGGAGTTACTGACATGCAGGGATTATAGTCGCGATTGCAATGCATCTGTATAGTTCGCTTTTTATATTCAACTTCATATTCTTATGATATTTCTGGCAGTGCCTTTAGATTTGCCGCAAGAAGAATATGTACGCGTCCTTGGCATTTCTTGGCCAGGGTTGTTTTCTCATGTTCGCGTCATTAACGTTCACCCAGGTAGATGTCCCTTCTCGAAGCATGCTTGTATAATGCCCTTCGGTTATGTTGCGGCCATGGTGGAATATCGCACTATCAACCTTGTACACATTAGTCCGGATCATGATTTTCTCCGTAGATACTGCTTTTATGTTGTACCCATTTATTTTCGTGACTTTTCCATTCTGTACTGAAAATAGCATCAGCTGAATAATTATACAGCTGTTTGCTGATGATATATCTGTTTTCACGCTCATTTCTCTCGACTTACAAGTACCGCACGATCCTTCGACCGTTTTCCAGTGCGAGAGATTATCATTGATCAGGTCAGATAAGCTAGGTGTTTTTTTGCAAGGTTTAGGCAATGCGAGTAACAATATGTTACTCTGTTGAATTGAGGTATTAGTGTAACCGCAATCTTTGCAGTGCAGTTTTACTGTCAGCTGGTGCTCAACAACCGTGCTGAGATTATTGCAATGAGAAATTAGACCAGTTAAAAATTCTGACGCATCTTGCTGCTCGTTCGCAGTAAACTGTTCACCCGCAAGTGCCCTGGCCGGAAATACATTTACCGGGGATTCTGACTTAGCATAATCATCGATCAACATTTTCAAAATATCGTCTGTTTGATTCTGACCGGATGAATGGTCCCTGAATGTTCTACAGTGAAATATACACTGGATCGTTGCGTTGGCGTAACAAGAAACATGATCGACGTTTTGTAAGCCTTTTATTTGCCACAAATTAGCTGCAGTTTTTTCTTCAGCTGGTACCTGACATGTCACAACATCTCTCGGAATCGACCATCTGCAGTCAACTACCTTCTGTGCTCTTACTGACGTGAGAGGCATCGGTATGAGATCTGGACGATACTTTTTCCTCAATCTATTGTATTCCAAAATGGCTGCACCATTTGCTAATACAGAGTGAGGATCGTAATTGATCAAATGCAGACCTTCCAGTGAAGTTACTCGTGAAAGAGCAACGTACACTTGGCCGCAAGCAAATACGGAATTACCTGCATCGATTACGGCGTTCTTCAAACTCAGGCCCTGACTTTTATGAATTGTAATACCGTAACTGAGGCAAATAGGGAATTGTCTTCGGATAACAAAGGCGCCTTCCATTACCTCAAATTTTACATCAACGCGCTCCAAAACATGTACGATGCCTGTAGCTAAGACAATCTGCACTGTTTCTACGTCGCCGGTATCAGCAGCTCGGGATATTGCCGTTATAGTACCAATAGTGCCGTTCACAAGGCCTAACGTAACATCAATGTTCCGTCTAATCATTATTTTTGAACCAATTTTGACAATAATCGTTCTTGCAAGACCTGCAGTTCGAGAACTGTCTTCGTCATCCGTGTTCAACATTTTCTGGACTTTTTTTTTGAAGTACGGTGGACAATCAACCGTATCATGAGCCAATAATTGTATCTCGTCAGTCTGAATTTCGCTCAACATGGCTTCATTGAGAACATCACACATGCGACAAGTAGGAAGTAAACAGACTGTGTCGATGGGTAAATTATTTATATAATTACAAAGTTCTCGTATTCTGTCTCTGAACTCAGTTGCTTTGAATGTAATTTTTTTCGATGACAACATTTTCGTGTCCGAATCAGTGACGATTCCAAGGCGCATTCTTGAGAGTATCTCGCGATACGTTTGATCATTCTTTTGTCTCATATTGATCGTTAGTTCATCGTATGTAAATAAATTACACCACAGATCCACACTGCCCATCGCGCCTATGAGTTTTTCGACGTCGGTGTTCGATAATTTTGTGAACGAGGGTCCCTCGTGAACAGGTGGAAGTTGTAGCAAATCGCCGAAAAGGAGAATATGCTTATTACCAAACCAACCATCTTCACAGTCTGCGGTATTGAAGATTTCGACTAATCGAAGATGTATGTACATGAACGTTACGTTCGAAATCATCGAAACTTCGTCTATCACTATCAGGCCAACGTTTCTCAATTGGTCCCGTATGGTTTTAAGGACCGCGTCTGACAGCTGTTTGTATTTCGGAGTGCGGCCGTGTTCAACTGGCAATTGAAAGAGTCTATGAACAGTCAAGCCGTCAACATTGAATGCTGCTATTCCGGTTGGGGCGGTTATTGCAGTATCTTTATTAGCATGCTGCTTAATCCAACATCTGATAGTTTTTATGAGAAAGCTCTTACCAGTTCCTCCCTCTCCACTGACGTGAAGTCGTAGAATTTGATTAGAACTCACCGCTTTGATAACCTGATCGAAAACTCGTTTCTGATCCATGTTTAGTCTGCTTATCATGTCTGAAACGTCTATGGTTTCGACTTTCTCAGCAGCGTCTTCAAATTCTTTCATCGCACCTTCAGCCTCGATAGGTACGCAGCCGAGTGGTACAGTATCGCTATTTTGTGAGTTATCATTGTCTTTAGCATTATCTGCAATTTGTTTTTCAATCATTTCCTTCGCATATTCCATACCTTTTTGTACTTCGGTTATGCGTTCGTGATATTCCAGTGCTTGTGCAAGTTCTGCTTGCATTGATTGGAATGACTCGGCATAAGTATCGCACCCGTTGCGGAGTTCATCTACATCTCTCCATGGTTGAAAGAGTAGCAGCAAGGCGTAGAAATAACGTTCGGGTTGAATATTCACGTTATTTTTGTAGTGATTTATGAGGCATAGACGCTTACGCTTCTTTAGGTACAGCGACTTGCCCATCGTATAATATTCTACATCTTGACCTGTGGGCTCGACCTTAGTTATGTCGTACCATTGTACGAAATCGTAAAGGTTGGTAGCTTCCAATTCCTCTGGTCGTGCGGGATAATGCGTATCAACTAACGAATCACAAAATATTTCAGTGGAATCGGCCTCCAAGGCTTCGATTTCCTTACGAGATTTTACTTTCCTATTTCTGATTATGTTCACGTCAACCCACCTGATGGTAGTTTCCGGATCTGTGCCATACAAAGCGATTCCTAATAGAGTATCTGCGGCTTCAAGAGCTCCACATTCTCTATGATTCAACATGCGCAAACCAAAATTCCATAGACGACTACACAGAGATTTCGTAGAATTTATGTCTTCGAAAGTCGTGTCTGAGTTGCTTTTTTCAGGCTTAGCAACGTATTTAGTGACATACCGATTCAGGAGTGTAGATTTTTCTCCGATGAACTGAATATCCATGTTTCCTTCCCAGGCCGTAAGAATTGCCGGGTTGTAGTCGTTAATATAGGCTTCCTTTTCGGAGCGGGGTAAGTCGTACAATCTGCTTCTAGACTTTAGCGTCCGTCTACCAGCAATCGAAATGGCCACTTCTCGCATAACGAAATTATTCGTGATTGGTCGAGAAAACCCGAAACGACACACTTTTGCAAATTTGCCATTTTTGTTTGCTTTACTTCGCAAACAATAGGAATTATGTGTATGCCGTTGATGTGTATTAACACGGCGATAGAGGTTTGGTGAAACATCTTTTGATGGCATTCTGCAAGTAGCATATTTAAGAATGAAGCTTGCTACTTCTTGATTGAAAGACGTTCCAAGAATCGGAGCGTCTTTGATCCAGATCATTAAATGAAAATGCTGCGTTCCTCTACCTTGGTATTCTCGCCTCCAGAAGAAATGCGTTACTTCCCCAATGGGATTATCTGGAGAACATATGAAATCGAGCATAGCCTTGAACTTATTTTCGATAAATCTGGATGCGGACACTGGATCAGAGGCCACCAACTGACTAGGTGACATCTTTGCGGCGGAGGAGCCACCGACTTCGCGTAAATATTCTGTCATATCCGACCACAACCATTCGCTTGGACTTAATGTGAGGAACCATGTCGCCGGTCCGTAATTATGTATCATGCAGGATACGTCGTTTCTTGGCCGACTCCAATATTGCTCCGTATTACGCAGTCTTGCAAATATAGAATTCAAATTTCCTTCCAACTCTTCCTTGGAAAGCTTACTCGAATAACTTGCTGCAGTAAATCGCTCCTTTGGATTAATGATATTTAATTTGTGACAAATACCACCGCTTAATTGTCTGTTGTTAGCATCGTTCAATAGATAGAAAAGGTATTGTTGATCGGTTCTGAATTGTGGATGCTTTGACATGAGTCTCGATTTGATAAATTCAAAATGAGTAAGACGTTTGGGTCTATCTTCATGTTGTCCGTTACAACCGTAAGGATATAAGTGCGGAAAACATTGCAAATCAAGTTCTTTTTCACGGTTATCTAATGGCACGTCGTGAATTTTCAACATTTGATAGAGGCTAGTCGCCGTTTCGTTTTCTTTTTTTTCGTACATCGGATATATAGTAAACTGTTCGTACAGCGCATCCGATGCCGAAGCCTGAGTGAGTAATGCTGTACGCTCGTCAGCTTCTATTTCATCGTGAATCTCGTTTCGTTCGACTGAAGGATCGTCTTCGTGATCAGAAACTGTTTCTGTACCGCGATTTTCTTGAATTTGGAATTCTACGTCTTTTATGTGAGCCAGCAGAAGATCGGCTGATGCTGGCAGCACGATCTTTGAATACTGGGGATTATTTGTTTTGAGCCAGACTAACGCTTCCCAGACTTTATTCATATCGACTAGTTGTTCCCAAACCAATTTTGATTTGGTTGGGATACCACGAACCAGGATGTAAAATTCGTGGTCGAGATTAATTGGATCCGTTTGACGGCAAACTTTTTTCAAAGTTTCTTCAAGGGGCAGGGGCAAATGAAATGTTCTGCCCTTAACTTTTTGCACCATCTCTCTATGGGGTACATTTTTTTTTGCAACGGTGCCCATTCGTTGAATAGTTTGGAATGCCTTGGCTCTTTGAATCAAAATTCGCTCGTAATCATTCAAGCACGATATAACTTTGGGTATCGACTCGGTAGCGAGTTTATTCAATATGCATTTCGGTGGCATAATGTCTTGACGAAGCTTTGGCAGACAATAATTGCAAACATAATCGCATTCGCTACCTTGGGCTGCGACGTGTCGCATCAAATCTGTCCATAATGTACCAGTCATAGGCTTCCTGAATTTCTGGACGTTCGTGACTTCTCTTTGAAAACAAAGTTTTTCGCAGGATACACATACGTACCGCGGAGTATCCATGGATCGCTTTGTTAATGTTTTAAACGCAATCGGATACTTGGATATTATATTTTCTTCGTTGAGATTCAATTCTTGTGCAACATTGCTTGCGATAGTATTAGCTTTGTGTCGGGTAAGTTCCGAGATTTCTTTCAGTTTCTCTAGGTCGCCGTCATTTAGAGCTTTGTCTATAGAAAGTGTTTTCTCAAAACAGTTCATTGATTTGCATACTAACCGCTTTATGTACCGCACCGATGGGAAATGTGGTGCTAATACCTGGACGGTTAAGAAAATTGATTTGCAGATGGCGTCATCCATGTAACATACTTGTGAATGACCTAGCTTAACGTCTGTATGTTTTACAGTACAATCCAATCGCGTATTGAATTTATGAAAATTTTTCAACGTACACGTTGATATAATTTGCAGAAAGCTAACGTACTTATTCAGTTGATGAATATCTTTGGTTTTACACATGTTATTGCAGAGCCAACTTTTTTTCGAGCTTTTTACTTTTCTCTTTGTATCATCCAATGGCAAAATGTTCACTGCTTGTCCCGTTCGATTAATTATAATTGGATCTGACAATTGAACATACTTATATGCAGCTTCCGCAAAATAGGGTTCACCGGAGGCAATATGTTTTGATGAACCGCATAGAGCATCTATTTTATCCTGAATACTGTGATCGGGACATTGAGCAGCCTTTGTTGAAAAGATTTGCGCCTGCTTCTTAACAGTCTGTAATTTCTTTTTTAACGTAATGACGTTACATTTCCGCTCATGAAGACACCAGCTTACGATAGATTCCGCTTTCAATCTATTCTCAGTTTGGCATCGTTCATTACTCATTTTCGACAAAATCTTGGCTATATATTTTTCTCTCGATTGCCTCACCGCTATGGTGTTTGCCGCACGGAAAACTCGATATTTTGTGAGGATTCGGCTAGCAGCACTTATTTTTTGCCTTACAATATCATTGCTCTTGGTTTTTCTATAATAAAATTTATTGTACTGCAATTTCAGATCACGACGGCGTAAATAATTTGCTCGCAGTCGCGCCCGTTCTAATTCTACTCGGGCAGCATACCGCTTACGGAGTTGCTCACGTGATTTTTCGAGATTTGACGAATAACGTCCGCGTTTTTGAGTACGCTGATAATCATTGTCGTAAAGTTTTCGCTTTCGAGCCCGCTGTCTTTCCATATCCAAAAGGTAAAGTTGTCGCTTTCGAGCTCGTCGCTTTTCGTTATTTAAGACATCAAGTTCTCGCTTCCGAGCCCGCTGCTTTTCATTATTCAAATGATAACATCTTCTATTTCGTTCTCGACGTTTTTCAACGTCTGACACACGTTCATGAAGGAGGATTTGTTCATGACGATCATGAGACCCATCATCCACGACCGACAATACATTTCCAAATCTATTACTTTCGTGTAGTACCGCTAGTGGCTTGTCTGCGGGTATTATATTTTTCTGAATTGATAGCCGTAACTTGTCGTCATCATCATTAATATTATTGATATTATTATTGTTATCATTACCAGTGTTATTATCAGTAATATCATTATTATTACTTACATCCTTGCGTGGTGGACAGGGCATTGTTCGTGCAGCCTCGCTTAACATGGTTCTCTTTTTATTAGGTTCCGAAGATTGTTCCCCAACATATTCGCTAGGTGCCTGACGTTTCTCAGAAGAACCAGTATTTTTCGACGCAACATTCTTTTTCACGCTAATACGTGGAAAGTTTTCTATGACATTGCTTTCGAACATTCTTAGCAAATGTGTTCGCATCAGAGGAATATCGTACTTTTCTTTCGTTGGGTTATGACCATTAATGAGCGATATTGCGAATGCAATAGCAAAGACTCCACAGTCGGATCCGTTAGGTTGCTTTTGGACCTGAGGGAATTTGATACGTTTGCTTTGAAACTGATAGAAGGGAAACAATTTTTTCAAGTATGTCTCATGGTGCTCATGAAGAATCTTCCTGTTTAACGAATCATATATGTGGAGTGATTTACCGTCGAAATAACTGCATACCCAGTGCCCGTCTGATCCTGTATTACCGCTATGCAATATTTGCACATGCTTTTCATTCGATGAAACCGGCTTAATTGTATCCGGCATTTGAACTCGCCACGTTTCTTGGGGTAAATATGACGAACATTTTTTGACGATATGACTAAAATGATCCATGTGCAGGTCAGTCAACCACCCACCTGATGTTATTATGTTTTTAGATGTAGCATCTAAATGCGGTATAGAGCGAAACCCGCTCTTTCGATTTTCAAGAGATATCTTCTCTCTATTTTTATTAATAGAAGAAACTTGTGTTGTGAGACAAGTCTTATCATTAACTACCTGATTGACATCACCATTACAAACGGGAAGACTAGTTACCAATACCGATTCAGTCCGTTTGTTGACTTCTTTTGCTGATTGTTTGAGAACTTCAGCACGTCCTTTTTTTGCGCCGGTTTGCGAATTTTTCCCCAGGTTTTTATTCTGCCTAACCTCATTTGTCGTGCGATTGATTTCACGTGGCATTTGAGGCTTGGGAGGAGAGATGCCCTTCACTGCAGAAGTGCTATTTATTTTGTCCACGCATGGAAACTGTTGGATTGCATTATTTTTGAATAATTTCAACAAATGTGTCCGCATAAGGCTTGCATGGTACGTTACCTGATCAGGTTTTTCCCCATTAATAAGCGAAATAGCAAAAGCAATCGCAAATACTCCGCAGTCAGACCCAATGGGTTGCCGCTGAACTGTAGGGAATTGTACAGGATTCTGGGAGAAGTTATAGAAGGGAAACAACGCCCTTAAGTAAATTTCATGGTCCTTGTGGAGCACCTTTGAATTCAAAGAATCGTATATGAATATCGATTTTGTATCGTAGTAACTACAGACCCAGTGTTGCGCTCCGTGCGTGCCACTGTGCAAAACTTGCACGTGCTTGACGGTAGGTGATACAGGTTCTATCGTATCTGGCATCTGTACCCGCCATGTCTCCTGAGGTGCATATTCTGAAAATTCTTTCAGGAGCAATGAGAAATGATCTATATGATCATCATAAAGCCATTCGCCAGATTCGATGACATTCAATAACATGTCATTAACAACTGGTATCTGCAAACTGACCATGATTGCAAGTTGGCTAATCGTTTAATTAGTTTAAAGTCCTCTATCTCTTTGTATTGTGCGTAAAGCAGCAATGTGTTGTGCGTAAAGCAGCAACGTGTTGTTTGCAGAGCAACAACTGATCTGATTGCGTAAAGCAACAGATTGTGGCGCTTAGAGCAGCCTCTCTCGAAATCGTGAGATTTCTAGAGATCGAAATCGTGAGATTTCTGGGGTCGAAATCGTGAGATTTCTAGAGTCGAAATCGTGAGATTTCTAGAGATAGAGGACGTCCTAACCTAACTAACCTATCTATCCTGATACACCTAATTACTAATAAACACCCACGCAACCTAGCCTAACTAATCCCTCACTAATGCAGAGGCACTTGACACAATTATTAGCGTGTGGGTTATACTTCTACTACTCTAACTCTGAAAATTATGGAATTTTTAGCAAAATAACGTAATCTGAAAGTGCACTCTACAACCTCAGCTACGAAATTAGATCTGTCATCGAGAGTGTGCCATGATATTGAAGTCCGATAGAGCAGGATCAAATACCCAACTGGTCCTGCGATGAACCACTTGCCATTGGTCGGGGACTAGGGAATTTCCGCCCAGTGCACAGTGCTGATTTCAAACAATATCGTTTCGTACAACTGCGCTTCGCTTTGTTTGTCAACGCTATCATCTACATTGAACGCTTTCGGAAAATTAAAAAAATTCCGTAACCAGTGCGAACAATGAAATGAGGATGGTTATCAAACCCTCTGTCAAAAAGTTGTTTAAAAATAAGGTAAGAGAATCGTTTCTTCGACAACATTGTTTCCTATTGTTCTTGGTTGTGTCGGGCTCTGTTCCATTTCTCTCCACTTTTTGTTTAGGGTAAGCTACATTATAAATTTATAATTATTAGTATATTATGATTATTATTTTTATTGTTGTTGTTATTATTATTATTACAGGGCTTGATCTCTAATCAACGGTCAACGGATCTTGCATTAGATTTGCTATTCCCAAATGAGCTGGCAAATTACTGACAGTGAAACGACATTACGACGTAGGCTGTGCAGCCGTTTCCACCTATGGTGGCTTCAGAGATGAGTCGACGGAGGAGTTGCACAAAGAAAAGTCTCAACACAACATTGTAAGATAGGAAAACATTCAATGACAGTAATACATCTTTGATAAAAAAAAAACTATGAAACTGATGATGGAAAAGTATGGACCCTTGTGATCATTGCTTCAACCTTCTTCTTTTCTTTCTTCATTTGTTGTTAGGACTATTCCTTAAATCCAATTGTTACTGGAAATTACAGGACTCGAAGCAACTCAAATCAACTGTCGCTAGCCTTTGAGTCTGCTCTGCAGTGGCGGAATGAGCATGAGGAAATGATATATTAATGCAAACTGTGTAGCTAGCTCTATCCCGGTGGTTTTTTTTTTTTGCTTAATTCGCGGCAGTCCAAGGTTAACTGTCCATACAAACTTCTCTACTTAATGAGCAGGAAAAACGAGACACATGTATTGAAATTTCTCTGCAGGCACCACAGCGGATTCGATCAGCCGAAGCATCGAAAGTGAGTCATTGAGTGGGAACTTAAACATTAAGTCTCAACATGGGCGCTTCAGGGACGGGGGCTAATTTTTTTCGCTTGCGCTTCCGGTTTGCTGGCACCAAACTTTTGCAGTTTGATCAAATAATAAGATGATGCTCGTTGTAAAATATCTTGTAAATGAAAAGGTACTCTTCTTCGTCGGGAAGACATCGCCGCGTCTAATGGATATTTTTGCACAAGGAATGCAACTGGAACGATGTTAATCATTCGGTGTATTTTTCATTTGACCCTGCTGACAGAGGTCGCCTTCTCATTGTTATTCTTTTATGACTGATAATCCACCTCTAGGCCACATTACTCTCTGGACAGATCGGTGAACTTGAATTCTCAGTGGCAGACTAATTTTTCGGAGTCGAGTCTCAATGGTTGCCGATCAAATCCGACGAACCATCGTGTGATTCGAAAATCCACTCTCTGTTTTTTACATACTGAATATAGGAGCTCATGACCCACTGATGAATCCTGAGGATCCATTTTGAGTAATTGAAGGGTGTTGAGACCCTTTCAGTTGAGATGAGACAGCAAAAATAGGCTTCAGACAGGTTCAAAAGTAGAGAACATAACACAGATGTTGACAGTCTCTTCTATATTTCAAGTCAATCATGATTGTGACGGTACTGTCAATTTTACGCAGTGAAGATGTGGTGATGTTTTTAATAATATTGAATTTTCATATTCAGCGCTGGAAAAATAGAGTAAACATCTGACTTCCTACTAAAAAATGAATGTCGACCTTCCAAAGGTGACTCAACCCATGGTATGTTGGTGTAAAGATAAGGACGTTCTTCGATAGACATTGGATCTCCTATTTGGTGGTACGAACTTGGATTTGGTAAATGAACGTAAGTGATGTTTTTTTTTTCTTTCTCTTTGATTTGCTCGACGTGTATTTTTGATCATAACAAGATTTTTTTTCACCATCAGATGACAGTGATTCGGAGGACGTTTCTTGAACGAAAATATTGAGATTACGGTTAATCCAGTAATTAATACGTATTATACTTGTGACTTCCCTTGACTTTGAGGTGACTACAAGAACAGCTGTTACAATGCATTGCCAGAACTGAAAGTAATATCGATGGTGTCTTTTATTTCGAATACCCATCCATTACCACACATTGCGATCACTGTTACATCACATAGATCAATTATTATGATACTTATCACGTATAGCAATAAATCTGGGACAAAACACTCCAGTTAAATGCGCGTGTCACACTTGTGTATCGTTGTCATTAGCTGATGATAAGTGTTGTACTTGTTGGTAATATTGAATTACATAATTACGTAAACAAACGCTGAGACAGCTGATTTTTACACGAATTTCACACTTTCCGTTTAATTGTCTTCACCGTAACGTGAATCGGGGCACCATTTTCAGCGTAAAGCATCGGCGTATATGCTAATATATTGTAACGCATTGGCATCGGAGAACGGTGCTTGCATGACTGCAATGGGTGCATTCCGAAATATACTTGAAGTACGGCGAGTTCGTGTCAGGAAGAGATAGATAGATAAGCAAATGAACGGGTGCGAGAAGGGAACAAGGGAAACTCGCAATACTTGCAGTATACTTTGGAATACACCCAATCTACGGTGCCTAGGTAATCACAAGACAGCAACTAGCCATCGGTGATGAACCGATGATTTTAAGGATCCTCCACCATTCGATCGAGCCACAGCTTAGATCAGCGCGTACGTTTGTGGAGAAGCTCGTGTTTTATGGAGTGCCGGGAGAAAGACTGTCTTCTTTCGGGTAACACGGAAGAAAGCTCCGTATTTTTCAGCTTCAGTTTGATTGAGGGTGCAGGAACTCTTGGTTTGCGGTTTTCGGAAAAGGAACCCATTCCTCCTTCGATATCGGTATACTGGTAGGGGAGAGGATGGTGTTAGACATTACGGGTTGGTACAGTGGGTTGAGAGAGTGATATACATCATACTTGGGTCACAAGGAATCGTTGGTCTGATGGCCAGAACTCGATTAAACCGTCATACTAAAATTCATCTGTAGGAGTCCTATGTTATATAAAGTTGTTTACCTTCTGATTCGCTACAGCTCTCCTCTCCGAGTAGGATTGCATTTGGGAAGGAATTTTTTGTTAATGATGTGCCAGGAGAGAGACTAATTTCTGTCAGGTGACGTGGAAGGAAGCTCCGGATTGATCAGCGTCAATTTGTATGAAGGTGGTCTTTGGGAAGGGACTCTTGGTCTGTAGCAATGGAACAGGTTCTGATAACTCCTTCAATATCAGTATGCTTCTGGGAAAAAGACAGGCGTTAGTTATTCTGATTGACTCATAAACAATTGCTGGATAGGTAGGCCGAGAGCTGCTGCATTCTTCGACATTAATATAATGGTAGGAATAGATAAAATGGTAGTTGTGATTAATCATTGTTGTAAGTACTAATAGAAGGTAAAGGTCGTAGTTAGCGTACCGACAACTGTCAGATGGGTGCCCCGGATTCGATTTGACTGCAGCTGACGGGGCACTACACTGGAATAAACTTCCTTCGTTTTAAAAAAGTTTCCCGCAGTTTCAGACATTCGGAACTTTTGTCAGCGAGTAGGATTGCAGAGGAGCTTTTCGTTTGGGGCGTCCTAGGATTGGAACTGAGCTCTCTCATGAATTTACATAGGAAGAGCCATAGAATTTGTTGATATGAGTACACCTGTGGGAGTAGGATCCTCTGGATTGTCGAATTGGAACAGGAACTGCGGCATTGTTCGATATCCCTATGCTTGTGATGGAAAGGAAAGTGTTAATTGTGTTGATTTGATACCGCAGGTACGTTAAAGAGGGATTGATTATCATTGGCTTACGAACAACTCCGGGAGAGATAGGTTGGATCTTGTCGACTGCAACTTGTAACGACGAGAAGCATCAGTGGGAGACCTCCATGTTGGCGAGTCCTTTTCCCTCTGATTCCGTTACAGGTTTTATAGCCGAATGGGATTGGAAAGGGACTCTCAAGTTTGTGGGGTGCCAGGAGGGGACGCATCCTTTTGTGAAATCCAGGTGGTAGTGTTGAATCGTTTTACGTAGGTTTGCCTGTGGGAATAGGAACCCTCGATTCGTGTCATTGGAATGGAGACTGCTGTATTCTTCGATATCGGTATGTTTGTGGGACAGGGGAGGATATTGGTTATCTTGATTCGATACAGTGGGTATGTTAGAAATGCAAAGTTTATGATTGACTCACACTCATGCTGTTTGTTACTCACATGACTGCTTCGCGGATTCGACGTACCAAAACAGCCTGCCTACCATCATTCAATACATCTATTTTGTGATGTATTGAAGACCTCATTACGCAATCACTGCCGGTAATGATTACCGATGATTCAACGAGCTTGGCCCACGTAACCTCACAAGCGGGCAACGAATCGGCGAGGAAACATCCGATGTTTCAAGTATCGATAGGGTAGAAAAACGTGTGCACTGTTCAGAGTTTCATCTACGATTATTTATGTTCATTTACGGAACGAAACTGAGAGGGCTGTCGAAAGGGCATGTGGTCAACAACCCACATTCCAGCAATGACAAGCCCCCCACTGTTATGATGTCGCCGCCATGGACTTGCCATCACACGGCAGCAGACGACGGACATTTTTTAATCCACACGCAGCCAGCGCGGCGAACGGCAGCCAATAAGAGCGCCGCTTTTCTGGGGCCCAATGAAAAGGAATCGCTGTGCGGTGGCGAACTCGGTAAAAAATGAGACAGGCTACGCTAACGCCACTTGCTGGGAGGACGGGAATTACGACGTTTTTCCCACTTGATAGGAATATGACGCGTTCAGGGGCAGTGACCAAAACACGGCTTCCCTTCTATACCATTTATGTTGGAACGGTTTTGTTTTCAGATCAGATTTTCAGATGACATATAGCTAGCGTACGACGCCGGAGACGGTGGTGCTTAATAATCGTTAAACGAGCCCACCGGTGATCAGAGATTATCACACCTCAGCTCTCCGACCACTGAGGTTATTGAAATTACGCTTAAATGAATGCTCGTCCGCGATTCATATAGCGAAAGTGCATCCAAATTTCCCGAAACGCTTATGATTTAGGAGATACTTGAAAGAACAGTTGGCCGTACAGCGCTTTCTCGATCCTCTAGCAGTAAAGATACTCGGTAGTCCGCCCGTTCTTTTAAATGTACTTGGCGCGAGACTCTACCGAGTCTCTTGACTGGTGGTTTTCTTTAGATAAATGTAGCGAGGTCCTAATTTCTTTAATCGTTAGGGGCATATTGGCGTCTAGTCCCATGTTCTTCAGTTTGGATAGAACGCTGAGAGAATCAGAACATATCAGAATTTTATTCTTCTTGTGGAAAGTTTGGGCGAGCGTGAGAGCTTTACAGATGGCAAGGGCTTCAGCACTAAAGATAGAGGAAGAGGGGTTGAGGCTGAGGCCTCTTAGACAGCCTTCTGATTCAGCTACGATGCCCAGGCCACATTTGCCCGTGGTAGGGTTCAATGATCCGTCGGTGAAGACAACGGTGTAATCTTTATATTGTTGTCGGATGAGATTCTGGAAAGCCCTCTCTGTGTTGCCCGCTTGTTTAAGAAATGCCCCGGAGGAAGTATCAATCTTGGGGGGAACAGTTTGTGCTTCGTAACTGAGCGAGTATGTGTTGAGTAGTGCCGCTGCCTCAACGGACTTTTCCAAGTGTCGTATATCCTTCCATGCCTGGAGTAAGATTGATGTTGGGTGGTTACATCTATTGTTAGCAGCGTCCTGTAATAAACTGAGCTTCTTGAGTTTGAGAATTATATGGTCATTGCTGTTACTAAGCTTTTTGGTAAGATGTCTTTTGGTGAGTTCCAGAAATCTGAGTTTTAAAGTTGAAGTACCGCTTATATGGTGAAGGATATTGATTGGGGTAGTTTTTGTCATGCCTAGGCAGCACCTCATAGCGGGGTTTTGAATGGTGCTAAGTTTGTTCAGTAGGTTGCGTTGTGCTGGTGGAAGTAGGTAGCAACCCCATTTAAGTCCGGGTCTGACCAGGCCTTGGAAGACTGACAAGGTTATTTCGGGGTGAGCACCCCATTTATTGGAGCAGATGGATTTGAGGATGTTGTTAAGTTTATCCGCTTTTGTTTTAATTCGCTCGATGTGAAGTTTCCAGGAGAGTTGGGTGTCCCAGGTAACACCTAGATATTTGGCCGAGGTTACGTTGTGGATGTAGTAGTTGGCAAGTTCTATACGAAAGGCGTTGGGTTCTACAATAGATTTAGAGCCTGGTTTAAATATCAGGAATTGAGACTTGCTGGGCGAGATATTGAGGCAAATATTTTGGAAGGCTGTTTGTAAAGTTCGGAGATTGACTTCCAGGGTTTCGGTAACTCTTTTCGAGGAGAAGCTGGTGGTATATAGTCGTATGTCGTCCGCGAAAGAGGAGAAAGAAATAGATTTGTCTAGTTTGTTTTCAATGCCACTGATGTAGATATTAAATAACAGTGGACTTAGTATAGAGCCTTGCGCCAGACCTTTGTTGGTGGTTCCGGAGAAAATTTGTTCGTTTTCAAGGTAGCCGAAAATTTGCCTGTCTGAGGTTGTGTTGTATATGAATTGGACAAGATGCTGAGGGAGCCTTAAGTCAATAAGTTTTTGGGCTAAGGTATCGATATTGACGTTGTCGTAAGCTTTTTCCACGTCCAAAAATAGAACGCCTGTAGTGAGGCCTTTATGTTTGGCAATATTTATGTCTAAATACAGGTCTGATAGAGAGTTGTGGCAAGATCTGCCCCTTCTGAAGCCGTTATAGTTGTCAGGTAACAAACTTTGGTTTTCTATCCACCATGTGAGGCGGTCGTTGATAATTCTTTCACAGATTTTGAGGACACACGAAGTCATGGATATTGGCCGGAAGCCTCTGTTGTTAGGTTTTTTAATGAGTGAAACGTTAGCTTCTTTCCAAAGGTCTGGAATAACTTTATTCTGAAGAATAAAGTTATAGAAGTACGTCAACCAGTTTGTGGCGTTGCTGGGTAGATGTTTCAGTATGTTATAACTGACCAGGTCCCTGCCTGGTGCCGATCCTGAACGTGCAGAAGATATAGCGAGATTAACTTCGGATGTGGTTATTGGGGCGTTGAGGGTAGGTGACGTGTCATTTTCATAAGTAAGGTTTGGATGATCCTTGTATTTGTATTTTGAGCATAGTCCTTTTAGCAGATCCAGAGCTTCGCAATTATCTTTGGTGAGGTTGCTGGGTCTAGAGGGTTGGTGACCGTGAAGGTTTTTATTTTTAAAACTTTTGAGACTTTGCCAGATAGACCCAATGGGTTTTTGCGGGTTGAGTTCGTTGCAGAACTTGATGAAGCTTTTGTGTTTTTTTTCTCTTAGTAGCTTTTTAGCTGTCTTGGCAATTCGCATACCGTGTGTCCGCGAGATTACGCCGCAGTAACCCTAGTTGCCTGCCGCCAAGGCGGTCACGCAGAGCTAACGGGTTCAGCGGAGGAGGTAAAGCAGAGCTCCCCGTTGGCAACTAACTCCGTTAAAACGTTCAAATTAACCAGCGTTGATAGTTGAGTTGGAGATCTAAGGTTGTATTAGGTTAATGTGACACTTCTACCAAACAAATAAATCGATCATGAATATTTGTGAAAGGTTGAAAATTTTTAATTGGTGAATTTTTAATTAGGTGAATTTTTAATCTTTCACAAATATTCATGATCGATTTATTTGTTTGGTAGAAGTGTCACATTGACCTAATACAACCTTAGATCTCCAACTCAACTATCGACGCTGGTTAATTTGAACGTTTTAACGGAGTTAGTTGCCAACGGGGAGCTCTGCTTTACCTCCTCCGCTGAACCCGTCAGCTCTGCGTGACCGCCTTGGCGGCAGGCAACTAGGGTTACTGCGGCGTAATCTCGCGGACACACGGTATAATTGGCTAGGTTGTCGTCGGTACTGTTGGATAAGTAAATGGACATGGCTTGTCTTCTACTGAGGATAATGTCGGAGCACTCCTGGTCCCACCATATGGCGTTGAATTTCTTGGAAGATCTTTTCGTGCTGGCCTGGTTGTCGGGTATTTTGGCACCTGAGAGTCTAAGGGCAGAGGTGATGATACTAATAAATTCATTGTAAGAGTCGTTGATTTCTTCAGGACTAAGGTTGAAGTTGAATTGAGAGTTGCTGATTGCCTTGTCAAAGGCCTCCCAGTCGACGGAACGCGTGCCGAACTGTTTGCGAACTATGATTTGTTTGGGATGGGAGTTGGATAGGTTGATGGTGATAGGGAAGTGGTCACTTAGCATGGAGTCGTCGAGGACATTCCATGTGAGAAGGGTGGATAGGTCAGGGGAGGATAGGGTGAGGTCAGGGACGCTTCTGGTGTTATGATCAATGTGGATTCTGGTGCTGTGTCCGTTGTTGGCGATTATGAGGTTCGAGTTTGACAAGGATTCCGCCAGATCGTTGCCTCTGTGGTTGACTAATTGACTTCCCCAGGAATGGTGGTGAGCATTAAAGTCTCCTGTCAAGATGACATGGTGCAGCGAGGAGATTTCATCTAGGTACCGGGTCAGTTCTGCTTTGGGGAGGTTGGCACTTGGAGGGATGTAGATGCTAATAAGCTTGATAGAGATGTTGCTGAGTTTCAAGTTTAGGCTTAATTCTTCAACTTTGTCCGGGGTGGTGTTTAGGTTGAAAGACTCATACTTGATGTTGTTCTTGATATACAGTGAGAATCACGTGAAATTGCGCACCCAGATTTTGTGCGCAAGCGCGAATTTGAAAAACAGTTGATTTTGTCGGCTGCTAACGTGTAGTACCAACCGCCTCAGAACCCAGCTCGAACTGTCAGATTGACAACCTCGGATATAGCTGACGTCTCGGTATTTAAACATGATTGGGTTATGTTTTGACAGGTGAATAATGCGACACGAAATCAGACTCAGATATTTAGGGTGACATAGGATGACATAAAGTTGATCAATTGAATAAAAGATTCATAATGTTGACTGAAACTTTATAAAATTAAGAGGGTAAGTAATGATAGGTTGATACAACCCTAATGATCTTAAAATGATTAAGCCTAAAATTTAATTGACCAACTGAATAAGTATCATCAATCCTAACTGAAATTGAAAAGCTAGGAATCACAACTCTGATCGAGAACAATTATTTTACAATATTGATATGACAACTTTTGTAAGAAATTAGACTCATCGAAGAAATTGCGAGTCTTACAGAGAACTTTGCTGCTTGCGTCAAAAGAGTTCTAACCTCTGGAAGGAATTAGGCTTGTGACAGTTATTTGGTCACCGACAGAAACCTATCATCTGAGTCGAGGGACTTATTTCCTCCGCCGAAGATAGATTCATCAAAGAGGTTGCAATTTTGACGTATAACCTTGTTAACTGTGTCAAAAAAGTTCTAACCTCCAGAAAGAATTATGACAGTTAGTTTGACACCGACAGAGACCCATCATCTGAATCGAGGGACTTATTTCTTCTGCAGAAGATAGATTCATCGGAGGGGTTGCAATTTTGACGGAGAGCTTTGTTGCCTGCGTCAAAAGAGTTATTTCCTATCGGAGTAGACGGGCTTATCGAAGGGATTGCAGTTTTGACGTAGAACCTGTATCGAAGGAGTTTTTTTTCTCCGCAGGAGATGAATTGGTTAGTGAGATTGCGATTTCAACATAAAACTTTTATAGCTATGTCGGAGGAGTCAAAACCTTTGCAGGTTACTAGGCTTGTCAAACTTGTTGTACCTGCAACGAAAAACCATGTATTTTTAGCACTGCGGAGATTCGATCCTTGCCCGGTCTTAGTATCAGCTGTCAAATAGATCAACATGGGTTAGTTCCGTGGTTAGTTCTCTATCAGTAGCACCCATTTATTTAATTCGGAGCGGCATTTAAACTATCGACTAATATCGATTATTATTGAGTATACATAAGAGCTACACCATTGGCTACTGTCTGCGACCATGACAGGGAACGTTGACGACACCCAATCACAGCAAGGATTTTGGGCAGGAGATTCGAAATTGTTTTTCCGCGAAGATATGAATCGGGGGCGTGTTATGTTGCTATGTACATCGTTGCTATGCGTTTGGCAATTGTTAATGCAAAAACAAGGCTACTGTAAGCGTCCCCAAGCCAGTGAGCGTTTATTCGCGAGGGAAAAGTGTTGTGCGGGAAGTAAAAAAATTAGAAGACGAAGAAGAAGACGACGAGGAAGAGAAAGCCGACGAAGAAGAGGTCCAGGAAGAAGAAAGAAGAGAAAAAGAAGACCGAGAAGAAGAATAAGAAGAGAGAAGCTGAAGAAGATAAAGAAGAATAAGAAGAAAGAAGAAGATGCCGAACTACGTTTGGACGACCCCGGAAAAGAAGGAGATGGTCCGGCTCCACCACCAGGGCAGCAGCTACCGGGAGATATCGGGATTTATGACGGGGATGAATCCCGATAGACCAATTCCGGAGTCAACGATCCGCAATGCAAGTTGAACATCTTTTAGAAACTTTACTCTTTTTCAACACTCCTTCTTTCAACTACTTTACATCAACAGATCGTTAAAAAATTCAACGATACGGGGGACTTGAGCTCCACGGCTAGACGAGCAGTCGTCCAGCCAGGGAAGAGTATCGACGAAGATACCAGGCTGAACATCTGCCTAGCCTACGAGGAGGCGAGCCAGCCTGCGTCGAAGGTTGCCCAAGAGTTCGGAGTCTCCAAGGCGACAGTGGTCAGAGTTTTGCATGATGCGGGGTACCGATCATATAAGTTTCAACAACATCAGGAACTTATGCCTCAAGATACAGAAAGTCGTATGGCTTTCTGCGGGCAAATGATCGAAGAGCTGAACGCCAACGAGGGACTACTCAAGCGGATCTGTTTCACAGACGAGAGTACGGTGGTGCTGCATGGGAGGCCAAATCGGCAAAACGTTCGAGTTTGGTCTCGCAGCAACCCTCGTTTGGTTGTTCAGTCAGCCACACAGTACCCGCAGAAGCTGAATGTCTGGCTCGGCGTTCTTGGGGACCGTCTCATCGGGCCCTTCTTCGTAGGTGAGAACCTCAATGGCGACAGGTATCTTCGTCTACTCCAGGAGGACATTATCCCTGCCTTAAGGGCGGTGGATGGTGAGGTGAGCGTAATTACTTCAGAATATAATAATGAATGCAATGCAATTCTGGTCAATATGATTTAAAATGTGTAACACAAAACTTTGTTTGCAGCACGGTGCCCCCCCGCACTACTCAGCCGCCGTCCGCGCCTATCTCGATGGGCAATTCCCTGGACGATGGATCGGCAGGGGCGGTCCAGTCGCGTGGCCACCGCGTTCGCCAGATCTTTCCCCGCTAGATTATGGTTTATGGGCCCACCTCAAAAACCTTCTCTACGCAGGGGGGAGGATAGCGAATCTTCCCCAGCTGCAGAACAGGGTATTGGAAATTCTGGAGGGCCTCAGTCCAGAGAAGATTTCCAATACCACCAACGCGTTCTATGATCGTTTAGGGTACTGTTCTGCAGCAGAGGGGCTGCACTTCGAACACCTCCTTTAAGATCTTGGTGAATGTTAGGCTGCGAGGGAATTTCACCGGGCTTCAAATTTTATCATGGTGAGTTTTCATCTTCATTTCACACTCCAAAATATGCCACATGGTTACACAGAATGCCTCATTAACACTTTTTTCTGTTTCAACGTTTCTATATCGATCACCGATGGAGGTAATGTTCAGAGTTTGGCCCAGGGCCACTCTAAGATGTATTTTTTATACATGTTTTGCTTATGGTCGGTATTGTTTATTTCCACACATTTTTATAACACAATGCACAGAATGTTTGACTAACATTATTTATGTTTCAACGTCTCAACAATGGTCGCTGTTTGGAAGAGCTTACACTACGACAGAGGTACGGGGATCCCAAGTGAGTAGTGCCACGCGGGACACGTAACTGAAGTCGTAATTAGAATGAAGTGATCCTCTAATAATCCCGATTACGGTGAGTCCCCCTCTCCCTAATGAATCGACTATCAGATGCTCGGCAGTCATTTTGATTATTTTTTCTCGGGTTGCAATGGAGTCTATTTAACCTGTGGTAACAAAGTGGTGTGCTGAGATGACATCTTGTTGTTTCTGTACACCTGGCAGTCATTGGATTTATCATTGCATGGCGTACAAAGAAATGCATGTATGGCACGATTACTCAGTAGAGGAACAAGTTACTGATGAACATTCAGATCTGATTCAGTTATTTGGCACGTGGAACTCATCACTTAAATCACTGTAAGTTGTCGTCTCCTCTGCATAATACTTATCACATCCACTACGGTCTTTAGCATTATCACAAGACTTTATTTCAACAGGATAATCGAGCTGTTTGCACTCTGGTGAAGCTACTGTACGTCCAGACCTGACTGAATTCCAGCAATTGCAATTTCGATTGAGTGAACCTTCGACACTGAAGAAACGGCCAACTTTCTTTCATTAGATAGCTGTTATTGGTGTACTCAAATTGAGTTATTACTGTCTTCACAAAATTATTGAACGAATGTGGTTTTCTGTTACTTTCAAAGAATTCACTACCTTTTCCTCTGACAATGAGATAAATTCCACGATGTCTTTCGCTTCATTAATAATTAAGAAATGATTTGTAATTCAAGTGCTCAATACGAAAAAAATCTATGCAGTTAAATTATTGTTAATTCTAATGTCCAATAAATCAGTTGTTATGGAAGCTAATTAATTTTTCTGATGAAATTTCAACGATCATGGCATTGTAATCTAACGTAACTCGGCCATATTTAAATGTCTGCCTGTGTTGCCCCCCCCCCCCCCCCCCTTCACTCGCCGTGGTTTTGACAGCTGAATCTGAAATCTGAGTGTGTTGGCTATTCTGCGAAACAAATGACGACGATCGCGCATGCGCGAATGGGGTGCGCAATTTCACGTGATTCTCACTGTATATGAGGAGGCCACCACCTCGGCCAGAGGGTCTGTCTTTCCGGATGTGATTAAAACCGTAGAATTCAATTTTTTGTTTGAAGTGAGGGGTGAGGAATGTTTCAGATAGAGTTAGGATGTCGCATTTATTGAGGAGATAGGGGAGGTCATTTTTTTTGGATTGGTATCCTCTGCAATTCCAATTAATGATAGTAAGCATGTTTGCTTGACTAATAAATTTAAGGAAGAATGTTTAAAGTCTTAGACTAGGATTAGGTTCTTAGGGACGTAGAGGTGAGACTAAATGTGAATATGTCTTAGGGGGTAGAACGCTGTCTAGAAAGTCGTGGCTGTACAAACGAGACGGGAGGCTGGAGAGTATGAATGATATAGAGCTGATGCCTAAAGTTAATGTGTTTTGATAGAAAGTTGGTTAACTCTATTCTGCCTCTTTCGTGAGGAGGGCATGCCCGTCGAAGTATGGTATGGGCTTATAACTGACTTGTAAGTGTGAGTTTGTGTACTACTATCTGATCCTGGGGTTCTCGTTGGGCGGTACCCGTAAGGTGTCGTCTCGAAATCCCCTTTTGGTTGATCTTTTGCCCAGACTAAAGTTGGCTAGATTGCACCTAGCGGACCTAATCCTAATGGGCTTAGAGTGTGTGATAGAAATTATGGGTATGTATGTGGAAGCAGTAAAGTAGTACTAATCAACATGCTTTAGGTATTCATATACTACGATAGTATTGTACTTTCGGCGATTACGGAAAAACTTATACTAGTTATTATCTAAGTTATTTTGGTAATTATTGACTATATGATTTTGCAGGCTAATCTATTTTATACTAATATCTAGTCCTGGGGTTCTCGTTGGGCGGTACCCGTAAGGTGTCGTCTCGAAATCCCCTTTTAGTTAATCTTTTACCCAGACTAAAGTTAGCTAGATTGTACCTAGCAGACCTAATCCTAGTGGGCTTGGAGTGTGTGATGTATGTGGGAGCAGTAGGTGGGACTAATCAACACGCTTTGGATATTCGTATAATACTATGGTTTTGTACTTTCAGAGATTCTGAAAACTTACACTAATTAATCTAGATTATTTTGGTAATTATTGACTATATTGTTTTACGAGCTGATCTACTTTGGAGTTTTAAAGTTCCGAGGTATATTGTTGATTACTACGTGTGGAATGATTAGACCCTGAGGTAGATTGGTTCGGATGTTGGTTCTGTTCCTCCCCTGGATTTAGAATCCTATGAATTGTTAAGGCTTCTATAGATTTGTATGTGGAAATTAGATCGTGTTGTAAGCCGACTTTATCCATTAGTTGGTCAAGCATGTGTGTTGAGAATTTTTGTATGTATTCAATTCCCGATTTTCTTATTTCTTCAGGAAACGAAAGTTCGATAAATTGGTTAGGAGAGTCTGTCTCTAAGTTAACGTCCAATTCGGGGGTAGAGGCCCTTATGATCGTTTTTTTATTAGTGGGGTAATAGGAGTTGTAGAAGTTCTTGAGATCTGATGGAGTCACTATAAGGTTGGACTCTTCGATGAGAATGTTGTATTGGGTTAGAAATTTCTCCTTGGTTAGGATTCTAGCTTCTTTGAAATCTATTCCCAGTTTTGTTTTAATATTGGTCAGTTCGAAGTTATATGCATAGAATACACAAGTGTTGTCGCTGGCTTGGTGTGCGTCGCCGCAATTAGCACATTGTGTAGAGTGTTCGCATTCGTCATGTGTATGCGATTGTCCACAATTTCCACAGCGGATCGGGTGTCTACATGTCTGGTATATGTGTCCAAATCGTTGGCATCTGAAACATCTTTTGATTTTAGGGATAAACTCTTTGACTTCTCTGAGGTTGGAATAGACGTGAACTGATTTTGGTAGGTCCGTGGTGGAATAAATCTTTGAAGCACCAGTGCTTTCCCATATTATTCCGCCTTCTCTCCGGGAAATTTTTTTCCTGAGGATCTCAGCTTTATGAATGATTTTGGCGGATTGAGTATCAAGACCATCTAACACGTCCTGGTTGTTGAAGTCTTTGGGTAAATCCGTTATAATCCCTACTTTGAAAATTGATTGGTCTGGTATAATTCCTATCCAAGAAGAATCGATGGTAGAAGTCAGGACTTCGACAAAATGGTTTGCTTCTGAGAATGTAAGAAACGTTACAGATATTTTTTCGATACCAGCACGCGAAATGCTATGGACCTGGACTCCTTTATTTTTTAAAATTCTCCCAAAAGAGATTGGATGTAAGTTGCCTATATTTTGGTCCGGTCTAGAGTCAATCACAAATACCAAAAATGGACCTGATGTTCCGCATTGTATCTATTGTTTTTTTGTTTCAAATAGAACCCTTTGTTAAATCCCGGATTGGTACCGGTGTTCCCTATAGTAGGAGTATTAGGGTTTTGGGAGTTAGAATGGCTAACATCGTCGGACGATATATTAGGTTGTTGAAGAGTGCGATCTTTAGGAATTTTGTTAGGGTTATTTATCGAATCGTCTTTACTACTGTTTTTCCGATCTCTTTTCCTATTTTCCATTGGGACGGGAATTATAGTGCAAAGAGGTTAGAAAGGGAATAGAGTAGGCTTTAGGACAGTTTTAAAGTGGAGGACCATGTGCGTTGTGTAGGTTAGGAAAGGATTTAACGGGGACACAATACCTGGATTCTGTGTGAAGCTTTCTTCTTTCCGTAAGTGCCGATTGAATTGTTCTTTGTTCCAGAATCTGCTTTCAGATTTTGGTCGAACGTTAAATTTACTGGTCCAATATCCGAGAAATATAGGTCCTTAACACTGTATATATTAAAGTAAGCACTAGTTTCCATTAGGTATGAGAAATATTAGTATAAAGTGATAGTAGATTAATTAAAGGATTTAATTCCGATATTGAAGTGGTAGTTAATATGCATGAGGTTAAGATGTTTTAAGATTATAATATTCTGAACTGAGCACGTTCCGATTGGGCCGACGCCATCTTCGGAACTCCCGTTTAACGATTATTAAGCACCACCGTCTCCGGCGTCGTACGCTAGCTATATGTCATCTGAAAACAAAACCTTTTCACATAAATGGTATAGAAGGGAAGCCGCGGCTCGCGTAATATTCCTGTCAGAGCTAGCTCCTGTCAAATAGGAAAAAGGTTATAATTCCCGTCCGCGTAGCAGGTGGCGTCACCGTAGCCGGTACACTAAGTTACACGTCTTATTTCTTACAGAGTTCGCCACCGCACAGCGACTTCTTTTCATTGGGCCCCAGAAAAATGGCGCCCTCATGGCTACCGTTCGAAAATTTTTCTTACCCCGTCAAACCATAGATGTGGAGTAGTATAGCGTCAAACATCTTACAACAATAGTACACGAAAAAAACCATAATTAATACTGCAATATTCTCCAACAACGTACAAAAAGTTATGAGATCCCCCCAAAAGGCACCTACGGTGCAAAAAACTTCGCCAAGTACATCAAATGTTTAAAAAATTCATTAATAATAAGAAAAAAAGGATCCAAATCAATTATTGTGCCAACTGCCCAGTACATGTAACTTTGCATCGTGTGAAAATATAGAATTGGAAAGTAAATCAATGAGAATCAATTCAAAGAATCAGAAAAAAAAAAAATCAATACAATAAATGAAATTTAAAAAAAAAACCAAAGAAAAATATTGGGCACCATCGGAGAAATAACCTCGAAAAATTTCACGCTGAAATGTTCGATACATTGCATGTGATTTTTATCACATGCAAAAACGAAACTTTCTTCGTGGATTATTGACATATTGTAGGTGAATGCCAGAAGTTTAGATAAATCAAACGAGAGCGATGGTAAACATACGGGCCGACGAATTAAATTCTATCGAGGTTATTTCTCCGATGGTGCCCAATATTTTTTCCGTATTATTTCTGATATCCCAGAAGAAGAGATAACCTGTATTGAGCATTGCTCATGTCCCAGGGAAAAAAACCAGCTCGTATTGTTCCTCGAAATTACTTCTCTCGGTACCGCAAATAAAAAATAATCGTTGCAGTCATTGCATCGCCGATCAAAAGCAGCAATGAATGCAGAGCTGACAAAAAGTTGATTGCAGCGAGCAGACCACGGCAGCAGACGACTTAGCGATCACGAGAAGCGGGTTATGGAGTTGAGTAGGCAAGGAGGCTCGTCACCGGCGATCGCGGCGACAGCAGAAGCTTGTCCAATTTGACTCGACGCGCCTGGCCGCTAGGAGGATCAACTTCAATCTCGCCGGGCGTACTTGGACTCTGAAGAACTCTGCTGCTTATCTTTGACAAACTTTGGAATAATATCCTGCAACTTGAAATCTAATAAGAACTGGAAGTACAAAACCTGAAACTGCTTCTTCCACTCAAACTCTGAAACGATGCTCTCCGTCTCTGAAATAATGAAACTGCTACTCTGAAATCCTCAACCGCCAATCTCAAGACAACTATTGAAATTTACTCTTCTTAGATCCTACTCTGGTACTTGGACTCTAAAGAACTCTGCTGCTCATCTTTGACAAACTTTGGAATGATATCCTGCAACTTGATATCTAACAAGGAATGGAAGTACAAAACCTGAAACTGCTTCTTGCACTCAAACTCTGAAAAGATGCTCTTCGTCTCTGAAATAATGAAACTGCTACTCTGAAATCCTCAACCGCCAATCCCAAAACAACTATTGAAATTTACTCTTCTTGGATCCTACTCTGGTACTTGGACTCTAAAGAACTCTGCTGCGTATCTTTGACAAACTTTGATATGATATCTTGCAACTTGATATCTAACAAGGAATGGAAGTACAACTACCCAAACTGCTTCTTGCACTCAAACTCTGAAAAGATTCTCTCCGTCTTTGAAATAATGTAACTGCTACTCTGGAATCCTCAACCGCCAATCCCGAAACAACTATTGAAATTGACTCTTCTCGGATCCTACTCTGGTACGTACTTGGACTCTGAAGAACTCTGCTGCTTATCTTTGACAAACTTTGGAATAATATCCTGCAACTTGCAATCTAATGAGAACTGAAAGTACAAAACCTGGAACTGCTTCTTCCACTCAAACTCTGAAAAGATGCTCTCGGTCTCTGAAATAATGAAACTGCTACTCTGAAATCCTCAACCGCCAATCCCAAGACAACTGTTGAAATTGACTCTTCTTGGATCCTACTCTGGTACTTGGACTCTAAAGAACTTTGCTGCTCATCTTTGACAAACTTTGGAATAATATCCTGCAACTTGAAATCTGATGGAAACTGGAAGTACAAAACCTAGAACTGCTTCTTGCACTCAAACTCTGAAACGATGCTCTCCGTCTCTGAAATAATGAAACTGCTACTCTGAAATCCTCAACCGCCAATCCCAAGACAACTATTGAAATTTACTCTTCTTGGATCCTACTCCGGTACGTACTTGGACTCTGAAGAATTCTGCTGCTTATCTTTGACAAACTTCGGAATGATATCCTGCAACTTGATATCTAACAAGGAATGGAAGTACAAAACCTGAAACTGCTTCTTGCACTCAAACTCTGGAAAGATTCTATCCGTCTTTGAAGTAATGAAACTGCTACTATGAAATCCTCAACCGCCAATCCCAAGACAACTATTGAAATTTACTCTTCTTGGATCCTACTCTGGTACTTGGACTCTGAAGAACTTTGCTGCTCATCTTTGACAAACTTTGGAATAATATCCTGCAACTTGGAATCTAATGAGAACTGGAAGTATAAAACCTGAAACTGCTTCTTTCACTCAAACTCTGAAACGATGCTCTCCGTCTCTGGAATAATGATACTGCTACTCTGGAATCCTCAACCGCCAATCCCAAGACAATTATTGAAATTTACTCTTCTTGGATGCTACTCTGGTACGTACTTGGACTCTGAAGAACTCTGCTGCTTATCTTTGACAAACTTTGGAATAATATCCTGCAACTTGCAATCTAATGAGAACTGGAAGTACGAAACCTGAAACTGCTCCTTCCACTCAAACTCTGAAACGATGCTCTCCGTCTCTGAAATAATGGAACTGCTACTCTGGAATCCTCAACCGCCAATCCCAAGACAACTATTGAAATTTACTCTTCTTGGATCCTACTCTGGTACGTACTTGGACTCTGAAGAATTCTGCTGCTTATCTTTGACAAACTTTGGAATGATATCCTGCAACTTGATATCTAACAAGGAATGGAAGTACAAAACCTGAAACTGCTTCTTGCACTCAAACTCTGGAAAGATTCTCTCCGTCTTTGAAATAATGATACTGCTACTCTGAAATCCTCAACTGCCAATCCCAAGACAACTATTGAAATTTACTCTTCTTAGATCCTACTCTGGTACTTGGACTCTAAAGAACTCTGCTGCTCATCTTTGACAAACTTTGGAATAATATCCTGCAACTTGCAATCTTATGAGAACTGGAAGTACGAAACCTGAAACTGCTTCTTCCACTCAAACTCTGAAACGATGCTCTTCGTCTTTGAAATAATGAGACTGCTACTCTGAAATCCTCAACTGCCAATCTCAAGACAACTATTGAAATTTACTCTTCTTAGATCCTACTCTGGTACTTGGACTCTAAAGAACTCTGCTGCTCATCTTTGACAAACTTTGGAATGATATCCTGCAACCTGATATCTAACGAAGAATGGAAGTACAAAACCTGAAACTGCTTTTTGCACTTAAACTCTGAAAAGATGCTCTCCGTCTCTGAAATAATGAAACTGCTACTCTGAAATCCTCAACCGCCAATCCCAAAAGAACTATCAAAATTCACTCTTCTTGGATCCCACTCTGGTACTTGGACTCTAAAGAACTTTGGTGCGTATCTTTGAAAAACTTTGGAATGATATCTTGCAACTTGCAATCTAATGAGAACTGGAAGTAAGAAACCTGAAACTGCTTCTTCCACTCAAACTCTAAAACGATGCTCTCCGTCTTTGAAATAATGAGACTGCTACTTCCAAATCCTCAACTGCCAATCCCAAGACAATTATTGAAATTTACTTTTCTTGGATCCTACTCTGGTACTTGGACTCTAAAGAACTCTGCTGCTCATCTTTGACAAACTTTGGAATGATATCCTGCGACTTGATATGTAACAAGGACCAGAAGTACTACTACCTAAACTGCTTCTTGCACTTAAACTCTGAAAAGATTTTCTCCGTCTTTGAAGTAATGAAACTGCTACTATGAAATCCTCAACCGCCAATCCCAAGACAACTATTGAAATTTACTCTTCTTGGATCCTACTCTGGTACTTGGACTCTAAAGAACTTTGCTGCTCATCTTTGACAAACTTTGGAATAATATCCTGCAACTTGGAATCTAATGAGAACTGGAAGTATAAAACCTGAAACTGCTTCTTTCACTCAAACTCTGAAACGATGCTCTCCGTCTCTGGAATAATGAAACTGCTACTCTGAAATCCTCAACCGCGAATCTCAAGACAACTATTGAAATTTACTCTTCTTAGATCCTACTCTGGTACTTGGACTCTAAAGAACTTTGCTGCGTATCTTTGAAAAACTTTGGAATGATATCTTGCAACTTGATATCTAACAAGGAATGGAAGTACAACTACCCAAACTGCTTCTTGCACTCAAACTCTGAAAAGATTCTCTCCGTCTTTGAAATAATAAAACTGCTACTCTGGAATCCTCAACCGCCAATCCCAAGACAATTATTGAAATTTACTCTTCTTGGATCCTACTCTGGTACGTACTTGGACTCTGAAGAACTCTGCTGCTTATCTTTGACAAACTTTGGAATAATGTCCTGCAACTTGCAATCTAATGAGAACTGGAAGTACGAAACCTGAAACTGCTTCTTCCACTCAAACTCTGAAACGATGCTCTCCGTCTCTGAAATAATGGAACTGCTACTCTGGAATCCTCAACCGCCAATCCCAAGACAACTATTGAAATTTACTCTTCTTGGATCCTACTCTGGTACTTGGACTCTAAAGAACTCTGCTGCTCATCTTTGACAAACTTTGTAATAATATCCTGCAACTTGCAATCTAATGAGAACTGGAAGTACGAAACCTGAAACTGCTTCTTCCACTCAAACTCTGAAACGATGCTCTCCGTCTTTGAAATAATGAGACTGCTACTCTGAAATCCTCAACTGCCAATCCCAAGACAACTATTGAAATTTACTTCTCTTGGATCCTACTCTGGTACTTGGACTCTAAAGAACTCTGCTGCGTATCTTCGAAAAACTTTGGAATGATATCTTGCAACTTGATATCTAACAAGGAATGGAAGTACAACTACCCAAACTGCTTCTTGCACTCAAACTCTGAAAAGATTCTCTCCGTCTTTGAAATAATGAAACTGCTACTCTGGAATCCTCAACCGCCAATCCCAAGACAACCATTGAGATTCACTCTTCTTGGATCCTACTCTGGTACGTACTTGGACTCTGAAGAACTCTGCTGCTTATCTTTGACAAACTTTGGAATAATATCCTGCAACTTGCAATCTAATGAGAACTGGAAGTACGAAACCTGAAACTGCTTCTTCCACTCAAACTCTGAAACGATGCTCTCCGTCTTTGAAACAATGAGACTGCTACTCTGAAATCCTCAACTGCTAATCCCAAGACAACTATTGAAATTTACTTTTCTTGGATCCTACTCTGGTACTTGGACTCTAAAGAACTCTGCTGCTCATCTTTGACAAACTTTGGAATGATATCAAACTCTGAAAAGATTCTCTCCGTCTTTGAAATAATGAAACTCCTACTTTGGAATCCTCAACCGCCAATCCCAAGACAACTATTGAAATTTACTCTTCTTGGATCCTACTCTGGTACGTACTTGGACTGTAAAGAACTCTGCTGCTCATCTTTGACAAACTTTGGAATGATATTCTGCAACTTGATATCTAACGAGGAATGGAAGTACAAAACCTGAAACTGCTTCTTGCACTCAAACTCTAAGAAGATTTTCTCCGTCTTTGAAATAATGAGACTGCTACTCTGAAATCCTCAACCGCCAATCCCAAGACAACTATTGAAATTTACTCTCTTTGGATCCTACTCTGGTACTTGGACTCTAAAGAACTCTGCTGCTCATCTTTGACAAACTTTGGAATGATATCCTGCAACTTGATATCTAACAAGGAATGGAAGTACAAAACCTGAAACTGCTTCTTGCTCTCAAACTCTGAAAAGATGCTCTCCGTCTCTGAAATAATGAAACTGCTACTCTGAAATCCTCAACCGCCAATCCCAAGACAACTATCGAAATTTATTCTTCTCAGATCCTACTTTGGTACTTGGACTCTGAAGAATTCTGCTGCTTATCTTTGTCAAACTTTGGAATGATATCCTGCAACTTGATATCTAACAAGGAATGGAAGTACTACTACTGTTGAGTATATAGTACATTTATATTATACATTACGTAGATATAATATACAATATGTGTGAAGAGTACACATGAGAGATTATATATATATGTATGAGTATGTGTGAGAGGCTTTTGCGCACGGCACGACTGGACTTACCTTAATACGAGAATCAGGTGAGAGGAGATCAGTGTAAGCCGTCATGAAGTAAACACGCTCTGAGCACACGGCTCATATTTAGTATGTAATGTATAGAAAATAAAGCCATTATATTGTTTATAATAAGGAGTTTTATCAGTCATTTTTCCACCACCTCAACATGGTAGCAGAGCGTGGTTGAAACGCTTCTGTTGGTAATATGGTTGGTTGGAAAGTGTATCGCAAATATAGTTTATCGGGTTAAATGAAAAAATCAAGTGTACACAGTGGAAGTGTGGTTTATTGAGCTTTTCGTTCACGAAGGAACGTTCGAGAATGCAAAGTGAGGAATATTGAGTTCATCGTAATAACTGCTTATCGAAATAGAAAACAAATGAAAAAGAGAGATATAAGTAAAAGTGAATTTTCTGAAAGAAGATTACAAAAAATCTTTATAAAAGTATTTGCAGATGTGTTGATTTTGAAAAGATATATATTTGGAGAAAAAAGTGATCCAATTAAAGAAGTCAAAATGGCAGGAGACGATATCAAAATACCAGTATTCGATGGTGTGGACTACAGCATGTGGAAAAAACGTGTAATGTTGTTTCTCAAGTTGAAAGAATGTGATAAAGTAGTGGAACGTGCAAAAACGGCGCAAGATACAGAAGCATGGGACAAAAATGATTTGAAGGCCATGAATTATATATATGGCGCGATATCAAACAAACAATTGGAGTTTGTAAGTGACAAGGAAACAGCGTTTGAAATTATGAAAAAGTTCGATAGTCTCTACTTGAAGGAGTCTACCGCTCTACAAATTGTTTATCGGAATAAATTAGAAAAATTAAAATTAAAAAATTACAGTGAGACGGCAACATTTTTTAGTGACTTTGAAAAATTAGTGAACGAATTAAAAAGCGCGGGTGCGAGAGTGTCAGAAAAAGAAAAATTAAACTATTTATTAAATACATTGCCAGAATCATATAGTTATATCGGTGATTTAATAAACACATTAAGTGCAGATGATCAAACGACGGACTATGTGAAAAATAAAATTCAGTTATCAGAGATTAAGAACCAAATGGAAGAAAATTCTACAAGAAAATCCAATGTATTTGCGGCTAATAAAAGACGTGATTGGACATGCTACAATTGTGGTAAAGCCGGTCATATAAGAAGAGACTGTAAATATGGCGGTCAAACTGAAAGCAAGAACGGAGCAACATGGCAGTCGGCGCGCGGTCAGCAAGAAGCCGGAAGCAGTACATGGCAAGCGACGCGTGGTCGACAAGAAGCCGGTAGAGGAGGTTACGTCAGAGGGCGTGAAAATTTCCGTGGACGCGGCAGCTATAGAGGAAGGCGTGGTGCAAGCGCGTATCAAGCTGAGCAACAAGGACAGAAGAATGAAGAAAAACACAGTGCGTGGGTTACAGTAGTTGACCATAAGGCATGCAATACAGAAATAGGTAACAATAATAATAATAATGAAATTAGATGGATTTTAGATAGTGGTTGTACAGACCACATAGTTAATGATGAAAAATATTTCTATGACTTTAAATTACTTAGCGATCCGGTAAATGTATACTTAGGTGATAACAGATTTGTAAAAGCGACAAAAGTAGGAAGTATAATAAATTTATTTAATGTTTTTGGAAATGAAAGTAAAGTAATTATGAATAATGTTTTCTACGTGAAAGATATGCATTCAAATTTAATTAGCTACGGTAAAGTAACTGAAAATAATACAATTGTTTCTAGAGGAAAATTTTCTAAAGTTATTGATGATGATGATTGTGTGTCAGCGGTAGCTTTAAAAGAAAATAATATATATATTATAAAGAGTAAATATAAAACGGCTGAGCCTAATGTGAATATTGCGAGTCAATGTACGAATGTTGTAATGAGTAAAAAAGAAAAATGGCATCGATTATTAGGTCATATTAATTTTAGATATTTAGATATTATATGTAAAGATAAATTGTTAAATGGTATTCCCGACAAACTTGAAACTGAATTCATGAAATGTAAAACTTGTATCGAGAATAAAATGAGTAATATTCCATTTAAAGAAAATAGAGAAAAGACTAAAGGATTGTTAGAAATAGTTCATACAGATGTATGTGGACCATTTCAAACTACGGGCTTTAAAGGTGAAAAATATTTTATCTCATTTATAGATGATTACAGTAAGATTGCGAAAGTATATACAATGAAATCAAAAGCAGAAGTTTGTGATTGTTTAATTGAATATGTTAATGAATCAGAAAATTTGACCGAGAAGAAAGTAAAATTTTTGAGATGTGATAATGGAAAAGAATATTTAAACCATAAAATCTTTGAGTTTGCGAAAAACAAGGGTATTGTAATTTCTCCGTGTCCCATATATGTACATGAATTAAATGGAACAGCGGAACGTTTTAACAGGACAATAATGAATATGTCACGTTGTTTATTAGCAGAGGCGAATGTACACAAAAGGTATTGGCCAGAAATAGTTTGCGCGGCAACTTATTTGAAAAATCGTACCTTGACGAACACTATTGAAAAGAAAACTCCTTACGAGATATTTATCGGTAAGAAACCGGACGTTTCAAATTTACGATTATATGGAAGTAAAGTTTTTGTAAGAAAACCGGAACAGAAACGAAACTCTAAATGGGATAAAAAGGCTGATATGGGAATTTTGTTAGGTTATAGTAATGTTGGTTATCGTGTACTTATTAATAATAAAATTGTAGTAGCTAGACATGTAGATATTGTCGAAGAAAATTATAAGATTATTGGATTAAATATAGATGATTCGGAAAATGAAAATAATGAAAATAATGTAGAATCTGAAAGTGACTCGGATGACGAATTATTAGAGGAAAGTGTTAAAAGTACTAAGGAAAAGATAAATAGTGTAAATGAGGAAGAAGAAGTGAATGATAAAAGACCAAAAAGAGAGAGAAAACCTCCAAATAGATATGGTGAATCAGTTGTTTATAATAATAGTATCTTTGCAAATTTTTGTAGAGTAGATATACCGAGTACATTTGAGGAGGCGATAAATAGTAATGAAAGTAAATTATGGAAGAAAGCTATGGATAAAGAGATAAAAAGTTTAAACAAAAATAATACATGGATATTAGTTGAAAATGTAGATAATAATGAAGTTCTAGACGTAAAGTGGGTTTATAACATATATAAAATCGGATGATAGTCATAAAGCTAGATTAGTTGTAAGAGGGTATCAACAATCGGGGGTAAAAGACAATATTTATTCGCCAGTAGCTAAAACCCAAACGTTAAAAATTTTACTTTCATATTGTTGTCAGATGGGCCTAGAAATTGAACAAATGGATGTTGAGACAGCATTCTTGAATGGAAAAGTAATCTCAAAAGTTTATGTCAAACAACCCAAAGGTTATGAGGATGGTACTAATAAAGTTTGTAAGTTAATAAAAGCGTTGTACGGTTTGAAAGAAAGCCCTAGAGCCTGGTACGAATGTTTGGATAAATTCTTGTTAAATATTGGGTTTAAAAGAAGCAATATTGATCCATGTTTATATACTCGTAAAACAAAAAAAAACACTATTTATGTTATTGTATTTGTTGATGATCTATTAATTTGCGGTAAAGAAAAGGTTGAAATAAATAAGATTAAGTTATTATTATCAGGAAAATTTGAGATGAAAGACCTTGGAAAGATTAAAGAATATTTGAGTATTACTGTGGAATATGAACTTAGAAACTTTGAGATGAAATTGAATCAGACGAAGTATATCGAATCATTAGTAAAAAGATACGGGCTAGAAAATAATAAACTATATAATACGCCTATGGAACGAAATTTAAAACTAGAAAAGTCGGATGATTGCGAAATTAATTGGAAGTATAGAAATTTGATTGGTGCATTGCTATATATAAGTTCGGCTACAAGGCCTGATATAAGCTTCAGTGTAAACTACTGGAGTAGATTTCAAAATTGTTACAACGAAACACATTTTAAATATGCATTAAGAATTTTGAAGTATTTATATTTAACAAAAGACTTAAAATTAACTTATAAGAAAGGTGAAAAGTCTGAACTTATCGATTGTTATGTAGATGCTGATTGGGCAGGTGATAGTGTAGACAGGAAATCTACAACGGGTTACGTAATCAGACTATTCGGTAATGTTGTATACTGGAAATCGAGAAAACAAAAAAGTGTAACCAAAGCTTCGACATTCGCAGAATATGTAGCGTTGTCAGAAGCAGTAAGTGAATTGATATTTGTTAAAGAATTAATGAAATTTTTTGATATTAAATTACTAAAACCGATTATTGTTTATGAAGATAATTCGGGAGCGTTAGATATTGCAAAAAACGGTAATTTCACGAAAAATTCTAAACATGTAGAAGTGCATTATCATTATGTCAATGGATATATAAAAGATAATATAATAAATGTAGTAAAAGTAGATTCAGATGAAAATATTGCTGACATATTTACAAAGTCATTAAGTAGAGAGAAATTTGAGAAATTTAGAAACATGTTAAGATTAAATTAATTTGAATATGTATAATATAAATGTAAGGAGGCGTGTTAAGTATATAGTACATTTATATCCCCCCAAAAAGCACCTACGGTGCAAAAAAATTCGCCAAGTACATTAAATCTTCAAAAACAACTACTACTCGAATATCTTCAATATAAAAAAAAGACAATAAGCAGAAAAAAAGAATCCAAATCAATTATTGTGCCAAGTGCATGTAACTTCGCATCACGCATAGACCTACTAGAGAAGCTGGAATAAAACAGACAACAAACCAGATTAACAATTAGAAAAGACAGCAAATCGAAATAGAGAGAAAAATCGATTTGGAAAATTGACACAAAAAATAAAGAAACAAAACTAAAAAAAAAAAAATTTTTATTGAAAATGGAGGTAGTGAGACTTGGCGGGCTTTATCGGTAGAAAAAATCCAGAATGTAATACTCAAAAGGCAATATAACATTAGCCCGCCAAGGAACACCTACTCCGTTTTCAATAAAAATTTTTTTTTTTTAGTTTCGTTTCTTTATTTTTTGTGTCAATTTTCCAAATCGATTTTTCTCTCTATTTCGATTTGCTGTCTTTTCTAATTGTTAATCTGGTTTGTTGTCTGTTTTATTCCAGCTTCTCTAGTAGGTCTATGCGTGATGCGAAGTTACATGCACTTGGCACAATAATTGATTTGGATTCTTTTTTTCTGCTTATTGTCTTTTTTTTATATTGAAGATATTCGAGTAGTAGTTGTTTTTGAAGATTTAATGTACTTGGCGAATTTTTTTGCACCGTAGGTGCTTTTTGGGGGGATTTCTTAACTTTTTGTATAATGTTGTTCAATAATCGCAGTATTGATTTATTTTTGCAATTACACTATTGTCGTGCGACGTTTGTTGGGTTGAAGGAAATGGAATTATTATCACATTGAAGTTTCACAGTTATCAAGAGACTTGATATAGCACTATCACTATCGTTGACTGAAGATTGTCTTCAGTCAACGTCACTATATCTATATGGTAGTTTGGTACTATGCGTTTTTCGATACATGTGCATTCCAATTACTTCGTAGGTCGGTCCTATATGTCTTGTGGAATACGTTCTGCTTGAAAAAAAGAATCGGCAGCTGCTAAACTGATACGCAGTTTTTTCTTTATGATGATTATATTCGTGAGCTTGAGCTATACCGCTTACGCCAGAGAAGCTCACGCACGTACAATTTTCGTGTGTAGCGTGTACTGTGGGGTGCCTATACGGGGGCGCTGACCCGTCGCTGGGCCGCATCCACGAATCCTCTCTGTGTATGGCACGGAGAGCAGTGTTCTCCGATTATTATTTTGCCCTAATGAATCTCTAGTTTGGAACTGGAACTCGTAACAGGCGGTCCATTATTATCAATATTAATCAATAAAACTACATCCTTCCGAAAATCGCGCCTGAAACACATGAAAAACTTGAGGTTTTAGATCCTCATGGAGAAGCTGAATAATTTCAGTTGTTTTAATGATCCGTAAATTGCTGATACAACTAGGTCCACATGACTTCAGGTATAACGGCTCCAACCTGTATGGAAAAGTCCCCTACCTCCCCCCGTGCAACTATAAACCCTGCATGCAGCCCTCCTCCTTTCGCATCCGGGCTTGGGACCGGCAATGGCGGAGTTACTGACATGCAGGGATTATAGTCGCGATTGCAATGCATCTGTATAGTTCGCTTTTTATATTCAACTTCATATTCTTTTGATATTTCTGGCACTGCCTTTGGATTTTCCGCAAGAAGAATATGTATGGAAAAGTACCCACCACCCCCCGTGGAACTATAAACCCTGCATGCAGCCCTCCTCCTTTCGCATCCGGGCTTGGGACCGGCAATGGCGGAGTTACTGACATGCAGGGATTATAGTCGCGATTGCATTGCATCTATATAGTTCGCTTCTTATATTTATTATATTGAACTTCATATTCTGATGATATTTCTGGCAGTGCCTTTAGATTTGCCGCAAGAAGAATATGTACGCGTCCTTGGCATTTCTTGGCCAGGGTTGTTTTCTGATGTTCGCGTCATTAACGTTCACCCAGGCAGATGTCCCTTCTCGAAGCATGCTTGTATAATGCCCTTCGGTTATGTTGCGGCCATGGTGGAATATCGCACTATCAACCTTGTACACATTAGTGCGGATCATGATTTTCTCCGCAGATACTGCTTTTATGTTGTACCCATTTATTTTCGTGACTTTTCCATTCTGTACTGAAAATAGCATCAGCTGAATAATTATACAGCTATTTGCTGATGATATATCTGTTTTCACGCTCATTTCTCTCGACTTACAAGTACCGCACGATCCTTCGACCGTTTTCCAGTGCGAGAGATTATCATTGATCAGGTCAGATAAGCTAGGTGTTTTTTTGCAAGGTTTAGGCAATGCGAGTAACAATATGTTACTCTGTTGAATTGAGGTATTAGTGTAACCGCAATCTTTGCAGTGCAGTTTTACTGTCAGCTGGTGCTCAACAACCGTGCTGAGATTATTGCAATGAGAAATTAGACCAGTTAAAAATTCTGACGCATCTTGCTGCTCGTTCGCAGTAAACTGTTCACCCGCAAGTGCCCTGGCCGGAAATACATTTACCGGGGATTCTGACTTAGCATAATCATCGATCAACATTTTCAAAATATCGTCTGTTTGATTCTGACCGGATGAATGGTCCCTGAATGTTCTACAGTGAAATATACACTGGATCGTTGCGTTGGCGTAACAAGAAACATGATCGACGTTTTGTAAGCCTTTTATTTGCCACAATTTAGCTGCAGTTTTTTCTTCAGCTGGTACCTGACATGTCACAACATCTCTCGGAATCGACCATCTGCAGTCAACTACCTTCTGTGCTCTTACTGACGTGAGAGGCAACGGTACGAGATCTGGACGATACTTTTTCCTCAATCTATTGTATTCCAAAATGGCTGCTCCATTTGCTAATACAGAGTGAGGATCGTAATTGATCAAATGCAGACCTTCCAGTGAAGTTACTCGTGAAAGAGCAACGTACACTTGGCCGCAAGCAAATACGGAATTACCTGCATCGATTACGGCGTTCTTCAAACTCAGGCCCTGACTTTTATGAATTGTAATACCGTAACTGAGGCAAATAGGGAATTGTCTTCGGATAACAAAGGCGCCTTCCATTACCTCAAATTTTACATCAACGCGCTCCAAAACATGTACGATGCCTGTAGCTAAGACAATCTGCACTGTTTCTACGTCGCCGGTATCAGCAGCTCGGGATATTGCCGTTATAGTACCAATAGTGCCGTTCACAAGGCCTAACGTAACATCAATGTTCCGTCTAATCATTATTTTTGAACCAATTTTGACAATAATCGTTCTTGCAAGACCTGCAGTTCGAGAACTGTCTTCGTCATCCGTGTTCAACATTTTCTGGACTTTTTTTTTGAAGTACGGTGGACAATCAACCGTATCATGAGCCAATAATTGTATCTCGTCAGTCTGAATTTCGCTCAACATGGCTTCATTGAGAACATCACACATGCGACAAGTAGGAAGTAAACAGACTGTGTCGATGGGTAAATTATTTATATAATTGCAAAGTTCTCGTATTCTGTCTCTGAACTCAGTTGCTTTGAATGTAATTTTTTTCGATGACAACATTTTCGTGTCCGAATCAGTGACGATTCCAAGGCGCATTCTTGAGAGTATCTCGCGATACGTTTGATCATTCTTTTGTCTCATATTGATCGTTAGTTCATCGTATGTAAATAAATTACACCACAGATCCACACTGCCCATTCCGCCTATGAGTTTTTCGACGTCGGTGTTCGATAATTTTGTGAACGAGGGTCCCTCGTGAACAGGTGGAAGTTGTAGCAAATCGCCGAAAAGGAGAATATGCTTATTACCAAACCAACCATCTTCACAGTCTGCGGTATTGAAGATTTCGACTAATCGAAGATGTATGTACATGAACGTTACGTTCGAAATCATCGAAACTTCGTCTATCACTATCAGGCCAACGTTTCTCAATTGGTCCCGTATGGTTTTAAGGACCGCGTCTGACAGCTGTTTGTATTTCGGAGTGCGGCCGTGTTCAACTGGCAATTGAAAGAACCTATGAACAGTCAAGCCGTCAACATTGAATGCTGCTATTCCGGTTGGGGCGGTTATTGCAGTATCTTTATTAGCATGCTGCTTAATCCGACATCTGATAGTTTTTATGAGAAAGCTCTTACCAGTTCCTCCCTCTCCACTGACGTAAAGTCGTAGAATTTGATTAGAACTCACCGCTTTGATAACCTGATCGAAAACTCGTTTCTGATCCATGTTTAGTCTGCTTATCATGTCTGAAACGTCTACGGTTTCGACTTTCTCAGCAGCGTCTTTAAATTCTTTCATCGCACCTTCAGCCTCGATAGGTACGCAGCCGAGTGGTACAGTATCGCTATTTTGTGAGTTATCATTGTCTTTCGTGTTATCTGCGATTTGTTTTTCAATCATTTCCTTCGCATATTCCATACCTTTTTGTACTTCGGTTATGCGTTCGTGATATTCCAGTGCTTGTGCAAGTTCTGCTTGCATTGATTGGAATGACTCGGCATAAGTATCGCACCCGTTGCGGAGCTCATCTACATCTCTCCATGGTTGAAAGAGTAGCAGCAAGGCGTAGAAATAACGTTCGGGTTGAATATTCACGTTATTTTTGTAGTGATTTATGAGGCATAGACGCTTACGCTTCTTTAGGTACAGCGACTTGCCCATCGTATAATATTCTACATCTTGACCTGTGGGCTCGACCTTAGTTATGTCGTACCATTGTACGAAATCGTAAAGGTTGGTAGCTTCCAATTCCTCTGGTCGTGCGGGATAATGCGTATCCACTAACGAATCACAAAATATTTCAGTGGAATCGGCCTCCAAGGCTTCGATTTCCTTACGAGATTTTACTTTCCTATTTCTGATTATGTTCACGTCAACCCACCTGATGGTAGTTTCCGGATCTGTGCCATACAAAGCGATTCCTAATAGAGTATCTGCGGCTTCAAGAGCTCCACATTCTCTATGATTCAACATACGCAAACCAAAATTCCATAGACGACTACACAGAGATTTCGTAGAATTTATGTCTTCGAAAGTCGTGTCTGAGTTGCTTTTTTCGGGCTTAGCAACGTATTTAGTGACATACCGATTCAGGAGTGTAGATTTTTCTCCGATGAACTGAATGTCCATGTTCCCTTCCCAGGCCGTAAGAATTGCCGGGTTGTAGTCGTTAATATAGGCTTCCTTTTCGGAGCGGGGCAAGTCGTACAATCTGCTTCTAGACTTTAGCGTCCGTCTACCAGCAATCGAAATGGCCACTTCTCGCATAACGAAATTATTCGTGATTGGTCGAGAAAACCCAAAACGACACACTTTTGCAAATTTGCCATTTTTGTTTGCTTTACTTCGCAAACAATAGGAATTATGTGTATGCCGTTGATGTGTATTAACACGACGATAGAGGTTTGGTGAAACATCTTTAGATGGCATTCTGCAAGTAGCATATTCAAGAATGAAGCTTGCTACTTCTTGATTGGAAGACGTTCCAAGAATCGGAGCGTCTTTGATCCAGATCATTAAATGAAAATGCTGCGTTCCTCTACCTTGGTATTCTCGCCTCCAGAAGAAATGCGTTACTTCCCCAATGGGATTATCTGGAGAACATATGAAATCGAGCATAGCCTTGAACTTATTTTCGATAAATCTGGATGCGGACACTGGATCAGAGGCCACCAACTGACTAGGTGACATCTTTGCGGCGGAGGAGCCACCGACTTCGCGTAAATATTCTGTCATATCCGACCACAACCATTCGCTTGGACTTAATGTGAGGAACCATGTCGCCGGTCCGTAATTATGTATCATGCAGGATACGTCGTTTCTTGGCCGACTCCAATATTGCTCCGTATTACGCAGTCTTGCAAATATAGAATTCAAATTTCCTTCCAACTCTTCCTTGGAAAGCTTACTCAAATAACTTGCTGCAGTAAATCGCTCCTTTGGATTAATGATATTTAATTTGTGACAAATACCACCGCTTAATTGTCTGTTGTTAGCATCGTTCAATAGATAGAAAAGGTATTGTTGATCGGTTCTGAATTGTGGATGCTTTGACATGAGTCTCGATTTGATAAATTCAAAATGAGTAAGACGTTTGGGTCTATCTTCATGTTGTCCGTTACAACCGTAAGGATATAAGTGCGGAAAACATTGCAAATCAAGTTCTTTTTCACGGTTATCTAATGGCACGTCGTGAATTTTCAACATTTGATAGAGGCTAGTCGCCGTTTCGTTTTCTTTTTTTTCGTACATCGGATATATAGTAAACTGTTCGTTCAGCGCATCCGATGCCGAAGCCTGAGTGAGTAATGCTGTACGCTCGTCAGCTTCTATTTCATCGTGAATCTCGTTTCGTTCGACTGAAGGATCGTCTTCGTGATCAGAAACTGTTTCTGTACCGCGATTTTCTTGAATTTGGAATTCTACGTCTTTTATGTGAGCCAGCAGAAGATCGGCTGATGCTGGCAGCACGATCTTTGAATACTGGGGATTATTTGTTTTGAGCCAGACTAACGCTTCCCAGACTTTATTCATATCGACTAGTTGTTCCCAAACCAATTTTGATTTGGTTGGGATACCACGAACCAGGATGTAAAATTCGTGGTCGAGATTAATTGGATCCGTTTGACGGCAAACTTTTTTCAAAGTTTCTTCAAGGGGCAGGGGCAAATGAAATGTTCTGCCCTTAACTTTTTGCACCATCTCTCTATGGGGTACATTTTTTTTTGCAACGGTGCCCATTCGTTGAATAGTTTGGAATGCCTTGGCTCTTTGAATCAAAATTCGCTCGTAATCATTCAAGCACGATATAACTTTGGGTATCGACTCGGTAGCGAGTTTATTCAATATGCATTTCGGTGGCATAATGTCTTGACGAAGCTTTGGCAGACAATAATTGCAAACATAATCGCATTCGCTACCTTGGGCTGCGACGTGTCGCATCAAATCTGTCCATAATGTACCAGTCATAGGCTTCCTGAATTTCTGGACGTTCGTGACTTCTCTTTGAAAACAAAGTTTTTCGCAGGATACACATACGTACCGCGGAGTATCCATGGATCGCTTTGTTAATGTTTTAAACGCAATCGGATACTTGGATATTATATTTTCTTCGTTGAGATTCAATTCTTGTGCAACATTGCTTGCGATAGTATTAGCTTTGTGTCGGGTAAGTTCCGAGATTTCTTTCAGTTTCTCTAGGTCGCCGTCATTTAGAGCTTTGTCTATAGAAAGTGTTTTCTCAAAACAGTTCATTGATTTGCATACTAACCGCTTTATGTACCGCACCGATGGGAAATGTGGTGCTAATACCTGGACGGTTAAGAAAATTGATTTGCAGATGGCGTCATCCATGTAACATACTTGTGAATGACCTAGCTTAACGTCTGTATGTTTTACAGTACAATCCAATCGCGTATTGAATTTATGAAAATTTTTCAACGTACACGTTGATATAATTTGCAGAAAGCTAACGTACTTATTCAGTTGATGAATATCTTTGGTTTTACACATGTTATTGCAGAGCCAACTTTTTTTCGAGCTTTTTACTTTTCTCTTTGTATCATCCAATGGCAAAATGTTCACTGCTTGTCCCGTACGATTAATTATAATTGGATCTGACAATTGAACATACTTATATGCAGCTTCCGCAAAATAGGGTTCACCGGAGGCAATATGTTTTGATGAACCGCATAGAGCATCTATTTTATCCTGAATACTGTGATCGGGACATTGAGCAGCCTTTGTTGAAAAGATTTGCGCCTGCTTCTTAACAGTCTGTAATTTCTTTTTTAACGTAATGACGTTACATTCCCGCTCATGAAGACACCAGCTTATGATAGATTCCGCTTTCAATCTATTCTCAGTTTGGCATCGTTCATCGCTCATTTTTGACAAAATCTTTACTACATATTTTTCTCTCGATTGTTTCACTGCTATAGTGTTTGCCGTACGGAAAACTCGATATTTTGTGAGGATTCGGCTAGCAGCATTTATTTTTTGCCTCACAATATCATTTCTCTTGGTTCTTATGTAATAGAATTTATTGTACTGCAATTTCAAATCACGACGGCGTAAATAATTTGCTCGCAGTCGCGCCCGTTCTCTTTCTATTCGGGTAGCATACCGCTTACGGAGCTGTTCGCGTGATTTTTCATGATTTAACGAATAACGTTCTCGCCTTCGAGCCCGCTGCCTTTCGTTATTCAAGAGGTATAGCTCTCGCTTTCGAGCTCGCTGCTTTTCGTTATTCAAATTATAACATTTTCTATTCCGTTCTCGACGTTTTTCAACGTCTGACACACGCTCATGAAGGATAATTTGTTCATGACAATCATGAGACCGATCGTCCACCACCGACAACATATTTTCGGATCTATCACTTTCGAGTGGTTCCGCTAGTGACTTGTCTACGGATATTAAATTTTTCTGGATTGATAACTGTAACTTGTTATCATCGTCATTAATATTATTTTTATTATTGTTGTTATCATTATTGGTATTATTATCAATAACATCAACATTATTACTCACATCATTGCGTAGTGGACGGGACATTGTCCGTGTCAGTGGAATAGGTCCGACCTGTGCTACCTCGTCTAACATGGTTTTCTTTTTATTAGGTTCCGAACATTCTTCCTCAACATATTCGCTAGGTACCTGACGTTTCTTCGAAAAACCAGTATTCTTCGACGCAATATTCTTTTTCTTGCTAACACGTGGAAAGTTTTCTATGATATTGCTTTCGAATATTCTTAGCAAATGTGTTCGCATCAGAGGAATATCGTACCTTTCTTTCGATGGGTTATGATCATTAATGAGCGATATTGCGAATGCGACAGCAAAGACTCCACAGTCGGATCCGTTAGGTTGCTGTTGGACCTGTGGAAATTTGATACGTTTGCTTTGAAACTGATAGAAAGGAAACAGTTTTTTCAAGTATGTCTCATGGTGCTCATGAAGAGTCTTCCTGTTTAACGAATCATATATGTGGAGTGATTTACCGTCGAAATAACTGCATACCCAGTGCCCGTCGGATCCTGTATTACCGCTGTGCAATATTTGCACATGCTTTTCGTTCGATGAAACCGGCTTAATTGTGTCCGGCATTTGAACTCGCCACGTTTCCTGGGGTAAGTATGACGAACATTTTTTGACGATATGACTAAAATGATCCATGTGCAGGTCAGTCAACCACCCACCTGATGTTATTATGTCTTTAGACGTAGCATCTAAATGCGGTGTAGGGCGAAACCCGCTCTTTCGATTTTTAAGAGATATCTTCTCACTATTTTTATTAATAGAAGAAACTTGTGTTGTGAGACAAGTCTTATCATTAACTACCTGATTGACATCACGATTAGAAACGGGAAGACCAGTTACCGATACCGATTCAGTCCGTTTGTCGGCTTCTTTTGCTGATTGTTTTGAAACTTCAGCACGTCTTTTTTCTGCGCCATTTTGCGAATTTTTGCGCAGATTTTTATTTTGCCTAACCTCATTTGTCAAGCGATTGATTTCGCGTGGCATTTGAGGCTTGGGAGTAGAGATAACTTTGACTGCAATAGCGCTATTCATTCCGTCCACGCATGGGAACTGTTGAATTACATTATTTTTGAATATTTTTAATAAATGTGCCCGCATAAGGGTTGCATCGTATGTTACCTGATCAGGTTTTTTTCCATTCATAAGCGAAATAGCAAATGCAATCGCAAATACTCCGCAGTCAGACCCATTGGGCTGCCGCTGAACTGTAGGAAATTGTACAGTATTCTGGGAGAAATTGTAGAAGGGAAATAACGCCCTTAAGTAAGTTTCATGATCCTTGTGGAGCACCTTTGAATTCAAAGAATCATATATGAAAATCGATTTTGTATCGTAGTAACTACAAACCCAGTGTTGCGCTCCGTGCGTGCCACTGTGCAATATTTGCACGTGTTCGACGGTAGGTGATACAGGTTTTATTGTATCTGGCATCTGTACCCGCCACGTCTCCTGAGGTGCATATTCTGAAAATTCTTTCAGAAGCAATGAGAAATGATCTATATGATCATCATAAAGCCAATCGCCAGATTCGATGACATTCAATAACATGTCATTAACGACTGGTATCTGCAAACTGACCATGATTGCGAGTTGGCTAATCGTTTAAATAGTTTAAAGTCCTCTATCTCTTGGTATTGTGCGTAAAGCAGCAATGTGTTGTGCGTAAAGCAGCCACGTGTTGTTGGCAGAGCAACAACTGATCTGATTGCGTAAAGCAACAGATTGTGGCGCTTAGAGCAGCCTCTCTCGAAATCGTGAGATTTCTAGAGATCGAAATCGTGAGATTTCTGGAGTCGAAATCGTGAGATTTCTAGAGATAGAGGACGTCCTCACCTAACTAACCTATCTATCCTAACACACCTAATTATTAATGGACCCACACGACCTAGCCTAGCTATTCCCTTGCTAATGCAGATGCACTTGTCACAATTAAAAGCTTGTGGGTTATACCGTAATGACTGTAACTCTGAGAATTATTGAAACTTTATCAAGAACAACGGAATCTAAAAGTGCTCTCTACAACCTCAGCTACAAAATTAGATCTCTCATCGAGAGTATACCATGATACATTGAATTCCGATAGAGCGGGATCTAATGCCTAACTGTATCTGCCATGAAACACTTACCATTGGTCGGGGACTAGGGAATTTACGCTCGGTGCACACTGCTGATTTCAAACAATATCGTTTCGTACAACCGCGCTCCGCTATGTTTGTCAACGCTGTCATCTACATTGAACACTTTCGGAAAATTCAAAAAATTCTGTAACCAGTACGAACAATGGAATTTTATTGAGAATTGAAGGAAAATAAGATAGAAAGAGTCGTTTCTTTGATAGCATTGTTTTCTGCTATTCTTGGTGTGATGGGCTCTTTTCCATTTCTCTTCACATTTTGTTTAAGGTAAGCTACATTTGTTCTATAATATTACTATGTATTCATAATTATGATTATTATTCTTGTTATTATTATTATTATTACAGGGCCTGTCTCAAATCAACCATTAACGGATTCCGCGTGAGATTTGCTTTTCTCAAACGAGCTGGCAAATTACAAACAGAGGAATGACATTACGACGTAGGCTGTGCAACCGATTCCATCTACGATGGCTTCCGAGATTAGTCGACGGAGGAGTTGCACCAAGAGAAGTCTCAATAGAACGTTGTAAGATAGGCAGACACTCAATGACAGTAATTCGTTTTTGATAAAAAAAAAATATGATACTGATAATGTTAATGTATGGACCCTTGTGAGCATTGCTTCATCCTTTTCCTTTTTCTTCTTCATTTGTTTTTCAGGACTATTCCGTAGATGTAATTGTTATTGGTCAGTACAGGATTCGAAGCAACTCAAATCAACTGTCGTTAGACTTTAAGTCTGCTTTGCGGTAGCAGAATGAGCATGAGAGAATGATATATCGATGCAGACTGTGTAGCTAACTCTATCCCGGTAGGTTTTAATTTTTGGCTGAATTCGCGGGAGTCTAAGGCTAAATGTCCACACAAACTTTTCTAGTTAATGAGTAGGAACAACGAGACTCGTGTATTGAAATTTCTCGGCAGGCACTACAGCTGATTCGATCAGCCAAAGCTTCGTAAGTGAGTCAATAAGTGGAAACTTTATAACGTAAACAAACGCTGGGATAGCTAATTTTCTCACGAATTTCATACTTTCCGTTGAATTGTCTTCACCGTTTTCAGCGTAAAGCGTCCGCGTATATGCTAATAATACATAATATATTGTTACGCATTGGTATCAGAGAAAGGCTCTTGCGTGACTGCAGTGGGTGCATTCCGAAATATACTTGAAGTACGGCAAGTTCGTGTCAGGCAGAGATAAATAGATGAGCAAATGAGCAGGTGGGAGAAGGGAACAAGGGAAACTCGTAGTACTTGCAGAATACTTCGGAATACACTCAATCTGAGGTCCCTAGGTAAAAACAAGACCGCAACTAGCCATCGGTGATGAACCGATGATTTTGAGGATCTTGCACCATTCGATTGAGCCACAGCTTAGATCAGCGCGGACATGTGTAGAGGAGCTCGTGTTTTATGGAGTGTCGGGAGAAAGACTGTCTTCTTTCAGGTAACATAGAAGGAAGCTCCGGACTTTTCGGCGTCAGTTTGTTCGAGGGTGCAGAAACTCTTGGTTGCGGAACAGGAGCCGATTCTTCCTTCGATATCGGTATGCTGGTAGGAGAGAGGATGGTGTTAGTCATTTCGGATTGGTACAGTGGATTGAGAGGGTGATAAACATCGTACTTGGGTCACAAGGAATCGTTGGTCTGGTGGCCAGAACTCGATTAAACTATCAAACTAAGATTGATCTGTAGGAAACTTACGTTTTATAAGGTCGTTTACCTTATATTTCCCTACAGCTCTCCTCTTCGAGTAGGTTTGCGTTGGGAAGAGGATTTCTAGTTAATAATGCGCCAGGAGAGAGACTCTGGTTTCTTTCAGGTGACGTGGAAGGAAGCTCCGGATTTATCAGCGTCGATTTGCTCGAAGGTGGTCTTTGGGAAGGGACTTTTGGTCTGTAGCAATGAAACAGGTTCTGATAAATTCTTCAATTTCAGTATGCTTCTGGGAAAAAGGAAGGCGTTAGTTATTATGATATAGTCGATGAGGAGAAGACGTGGAAATCTGATGGACTCATAAACAATTGCTGGATAGGTGGCCCAAGAGCTGCTGCATTCTTCGACATTGATATGATGGTAGGAAAAGATCAAACGGTAGTTGTGATGAATGAATGTGGTAAGTACTAATAGAGGGCAAAGGTCGTAATTAGCTTACCGACAACTGTCAAATGGGTGGCCCAGATTCGATTCGACTGCGGCTGACGGCGCACTACACTGTGAGTAAACTTTCTTCGTCTTAGAAAGTCTTCCGCCGATTCGGTCATTTGGAACTTTTGTCAGCGGGTAGGATTGGAGAGGAGCTTTTTGTTCGTAACGTTTCGGGTGAAGAATTGAATTCTTTCATCAATTCACATGGAAAGAGCTGTAGCATTTGTTGATGTCAGTACACCTGTGGGAGTAGGATCCTCTGGATTGTCGAATTGGAACAGGAACTGCTGCATTCTTCGATATCGGTATGCTTGTGGTGGAAAGGAAAATGTTAATTGTGTTGATTCGAAACAGCAGGTACGTTAGAGAAGCATTGATCATGATTGACTTACAAACAACTCCGGGAGAGATAGGTTGGATCTTGTCAACTGCTATTTGTAACGACGAAACGCATCAGCGGGAGACCTCCATGTTGGCGAGTCTTTTTCCCTCTGATTCCGTTACAGGTCTTAAAGCCGAGTGGAATTGGAAAGGAACTTTTAAATTTGTGGCGTGCCAGGAGGGGATGCATCCTTTCGTGAAATCCAGTTGGTAGTGATGGATCGTTTGACTTTGGTTTGCCTGTGGGAATAGGAACCCTCAATTTGTGTCATTGGAATGGAAACTGCTGTATTTTTCGATATCGGTATGTTTGTGGGACAGGGAAACATGTTGGTTGTTTTGATTCGATACAGTGGGTACGCTAGAGATGCAAAGTTTATGATTGACTCACACCCATGCTGTTCATTACTCACGTGATTGCTTCGCAGATTTGACAAACCTAAACACCCTGCATATTGTATTCACTACATCCATGTTGTGATTTGTTGAAAACTTTATTACGCAATAACTGCCGGTAGCTATTCCCGATGTTTTGACGAGCTCTTCCCTCATAACCTCACAAGCGGACAACGAGTTGGCGAGTAAACATCCGATGTTTCAACTATCGATGGGGTAGAAAAACGTGTGCACTGTTCAGAGTTTTATCTACGATTATTTATGTTCATTCACTAAACTGAGAGAGCTGTCATAGGGGAATGTGACGTACAACCCACATTCCAGCAACGACATGCCCGCCACTGTTATGATGCTTCCGCCATGGACTTGCCATCGACGGACATTTTTCAATCCCTCACGCAGCCAGCGCAGCGAACGGTAGCCAATGAGAGCGCTGCTTTTCTGGGGCACAATGGCAAGGAATTGCTGTGCGGCGGCGAACTTGGTAAAGAATGAGACAGGCTACGCAAACGCCACCTGCTAGGCGGACGGGAATTATAATCTTTTTCCTATTTGACAGGAGCAGTCGACAGGAATATGACGCGAGCCGCGGCTTCCCTTCTATACCATTTATGTTGGAACGGTTCTGTCTTCAGATGACATATAGCTAGCGTACGACGACTATGGTGCTTAATCGTGAAACAAGCCTAACGGTGATCAGAGAATTAGAGAATTATCATACCCCAGCTCTCCGACCACTGACGTTATTGAAATTACGCTTAAATGACAGCTCGTCCGCGATTCATATCGCGAAAGTGCATCCAAATTTCCCGAAATGCTTATGATTTCGGAGATACTGGGTAGAACGGTTGGCCATACAGCGCTTTCTCGATCCCCTAGCAGTAAAGATACTCGGTAGTCCGCCCGTCCGTTCTTTTGAATGTACTTGGCGCGAGACTCTACCGAGTCTCTTGATTATACATTACGTAGATATAATATACAATATGTGTGAAGAGTACACATGAGAGATTATATAAATATGTATGAGTATGTGTGAGAGGCTTTTGCGCACGGCACAACTGGACTTACCTTAATACGAGAATCAGGTGAGAGGAGATCAGTGTAAGCCGTCATGAAGTAAACACGCTCTGAGCACACGGCTCATATTTAGTATGTAATGTATAGAAAATAAAGCCATTATATTGTTTATAATAAGGAGTTTTATCAGTCATTTTTCCACCACCTCAACAACTACCTCAACTGCTTCTTGCACTCAAACTCTAAAAAGATTCTCTCCGTCTTTGAAATAATGAAACTGCTACTATGAAATCCTCAACCGCCAATCCCAAGTCAACTATTGAAATTTACTTTTCTTGGATCCTACTCTGGTACTTGGACTCTGAAGAACTCTGCTGCTCATCTTTGACAAACTTTGGAATGATATCCTGCAACTTGATATCCAACAAGGAATGGAAGTACAACTACCTAAACTGCTTTTTGCACACAAACTCTGAAAAGATTCTCTCCGTCTTTGAAATAATGAAACTGCTACTATGAAATCCTCAACCGCCAATCCCAAGACAACTATTGAGATTTACTCTCCTTGGTACCAGAGTACCAGAGTAGGTACTCTGGTACTTGGACTCTAAAGAACTCAACCGCTCACCTTTGACCAACATCTTTCTCAAAAACCGGATTGCAAGGCGAACGACTCGGCGGAGATACGACCGTTGAAAATAAAAGTGGTGCGAAAAGGTAGCATCGCCGTCGCCACCGCCCCGCCCCCGCCGGAGTTGCCGCCCACAGACAAACCCGTCGACTCAGCGAAGGTCGCCGCGGTGATCGTGCCCGAAACGGACGCACCCGTGCCAATGGCGTTGCCGGCACCCGAAGTTCCACTTCCGGAGGTGCACTCAGTCCGCGCGCGAACGAACCGGCTCGCCGGCTCCGCTTGGCGGACGAAATGGCGGCCATCGCCGCTGCTCAACAAGCCGCGCCAAACGAGGCCAGCGACACAAAGTACCGGCCATTTTCTACGGCCGAAGACAGGGCGATCAGCGCTTACGCGCTCCGGACGTTCCGGCTCGGTGGGCTCCCAAAGGGGAACGTCACCTGGATCGAAGCCCAGCGTACTACGTTGTCGTGTCTTCGTCGCACTGCGTTCTCCCTTAGACACCGAGCACTGCGATTGGCGAACAACGCAAAATTTTTGGCCACGCTCCACCCCGAGGACCGCGCAGACTACGCAAGAGCATTCGTATTCGGCAAGCAGGAGCGTCCCGGTCGGAAAAAATAGTTACAGCCGACTACTCGACATGATTTACGACGTTAACGTCGAACTATCTCATTTATCAGTTATTATTATTCCATAGCTATTACGTAATTGTTATCTTTCTAGTCTTATGATCTTTAATGTATTATTATCATTCGTTCTATTATTCATTCAATATTAGATTAATGTTATCATTTTAGTCGTACGATCCGTATAATGTGATATCATAATTCAATCAGTATTAGATTATTGTTCTGTTAGTCATTATCGTAAGGTTATTATTACTAAAATTGAGCCTACCGTTCTAGTTTGTATTACATTATATTCGTTAATGATGAAAAAATATCATTATACGTCGAACGATCTCATCTATGTGATATTATTAGTACATCGCTATTACATCATTGTTATCTTCCTAGTCATATGATCTTTAATGTATTATTATCATTCGTTCTATTATTCATTCGATATTGAATTAATGTTATCATTTTAGTCGTACGATTCCTATAATGTGATATTATTAATTCAATCAGTATTAGATTATCAGTATTAGATAGTCATCATCGTAAGGTTATTATTACTAAAACTGAGCCTACCGTTCTAGTTTATATTACATTATATTCGTTAATGATGAAAAAATATCATTATACCTTAAAAAAAAATGGAAGTTCACTCTAATTTCTTTACTCATTAATCGAGAGGAATTTCGTTCCATCCGGGTGTCCCTCGACACCTTCCAACTTTCTTTTTTCGAAGTTTTTTAATTCTAAGCCATTTACAAGTGGGTACCGCTTTGTCCCATACTTTTGTATTTCTTTGATTTTCTCTCCTTTCTCACGACTATGCACCTAAACCCCGTACTACGCGAATACTGTAAAGTATACTTAAGGGGTCATCTAGTGGTAAGAGCAAATACCGTAATATAAGCCCAAATTATCGGCAAACCACGCAGGTCAGGTGATCTGTATACAATATACAGTAATTGTAAGTCAAAAGAAGAGCGCAACCTCTTCCGTTTCTAGGAACTCTTGACTCTTCCGTCGTCCTGTCTCGAGTGATGTCCTTGTGTTCCTGTGTCGTGTTCATCATTTCATCTTTTAACGGCTAATATGTTGCCAAATATCAGTTAAACTTCGCCATAAATGAACTCATCAATTTAGGGAGAAAACCTACCAAATCAAAGTTTCGGGAGTAAACCTACCAAATCGTAAACCTGTGAAATAATATCAAAACATTAAAACGTGGGGAGTAAACCTACCAAATCAAGAATTTGCCTCGTGTTGCATCAAGAAGAAATCCGAAGTGATCCGATCACCAGAGCCCGCGGTTAAACAAATGTTCATAAATCCGCTGACATTACTTCGCATACATTAATATCACCTGCATCTGCCATTAACAAATCATCAATTTAGGGAGAAAACCTACCAAATCAAAGTTTCGGGAGTAAACCTACCAAATCGTAAATTCAAGGACAAAACCTAATAAATCATCAATTTAGGGAGAAAACCTACCAAATCAAAGTTTCGGGAGTAAACCTACCAAATCGTTTCAACTACGAATCGAGCAACCTCCTGATCTGATGATCCCATGACGTCGTGGCCCATATGAACATCCGAGTATCCGGATCATCGTCATCGTTTGCATTCCTGGACGAAGGCTCATCGCGGGGTCATCAACAACAAGGGAGTTCATCGGCAGCGCATCGCATAATATAAGTGGCTTCATTATTATCGTTTTTTGGCATTTTCTCATCCTTTATAACGTTCTCATTTCTTCATAGGGCGGAAGAGTCCCGTTCGTGTATGTATTTCGTCTCATATTTGTTCTGCGTTTTATGTGTGTGTTGAATGCGTGAGGACCGAATGAATGTGAACTAGCCCGACCTGCGCCCGATTTATCCTCGCTAATTTGTGATAATCTAAATTATTAATTACCAATAAATGCAGTCTGTCGCATTCAATTAAGTTGTGGCGAATCTTATATTATTTTCTACCTATCCTATCCGACTATATAAAATAATTCGTTACAATACGATGCATCAGACATTATTTCATTTCACTCGAGACGTGAATAACGTGAAAAATTTGGAAAAAAAGAAGAAAAAAAAGGAAATACACCGGGACTCGAACACGGAGCGCATAGTCTCGAAGCCGCCGCAGCATTGTCCCGCTCGAACAGACGAACGTTATACCCCGTACCGTGATTGCAACAATTGTAACAAAACCACAAGGTCCCAGCACCTATCAATAAAACAAGAAACGATCTCGAAGCATACTTTGAAGAAAGAAAAAACAAAAAAAAAAAATCCAACGGGACTCGAACACGAAGCGCAAAATCCGGAAGCCGTCGGGCTAGCCACTGCACAACCGCCTTGCTCGAACGGAGAGCGCGCGGCCAAACTCATGAAGCGGCAATTAGTAATAACTCTGGAGGACCGTAAATCGAGTCCCTCACATTCCCCCCACGCCGCGGTATTATTTCAAAGTTCCCGCCCGAAAAAATGTCTTTCCAAGACTTAGGATCTGGGCGTTTGGCGCTACGTTGAATCGATAGGTACCCACTCTGAAGGAAAGAAAATCGAGTCCCTCACATTCCACCCCGCCCCGGTATTTTTTTGTAGTTCCCACCCCGAAAATGTCTTCCCGGGACTTCGGATCTGGGCGTTTCACGCAACGCTGAGTTGATAGGGACCCACTCTGGAGGACCAAAAATCGAGTGCCTCACATTCGCCCTTGGTTATAGGGCTAATTCGCAGCCCGATGTCGCGATTCCGGTTGCGAGAGCGGTTTGCGGTCAGAAACGCCCGGTCAGCGGTCAGAACGGCCAAAAAACGCAAAATTTCGCCTCTCGGGCGAAAATGCTCAGGTCAGCGGTTAGAAATGCTTAGGTCAGGTCAGGTCATCGGTTAAAAATGCCTAGGTCAGGTGAGGTCAGGTGAGCCGAAGTCAGGTGAGCCGAAGTCAGGTTAGGTCAGGTTAGGTCAGGCCAATGGGCTATGCTGGCGGGGGGCTTGACCCCCTAGAAGGTCCTACCAAGCCAGACAGGCCAGAAGGGAGGGGTGGGGACCAAGAAGCAGTCCAAAAAACCCAAGCCAAAGTGTAAGGCATCGTGCTGGGGGCTGCGTGGCACTGGGGAAGCAGTGCCTCGAACGATCCCCCGGCGGGCCAGGCGAACCCGCCCTGTATCGCAGCCTTACCCACTCACGCGGGGCTCTGAGTGGGTGGACACACCCTTTCCCTAGCTTAACGTGGGACTAGGAATATGAATATGAACAGAAACAGTAACAATGACAACGGAGCCAAAGCATTGCACCAGCGTAACATACAAAGCGGAGATGAGGCAACGGACACCGGGCCACAACGACTAACGTCACTGACGGAGAGGGCTCAACCCAGCTGTGAAGGAGCCAGGCCGGCGAAAGGCCAGTCCTTTTTTATCAGGTATAAAGACATACCTTTTGCTGGAAGGGGGGACCCCGAAGAACCACAGACAACGGAACAATGTGCTCCACAGAATGTAGTAGCCAGTACTAGTCAGCACCAGGACGCAGCTGAAAATCTCAAAAAACAACTGGACGGAGGGAAAGAAACCGCGGAAAAACTACGCAGCCTCGGCCGCGAGATAATGAAAACGTACGCAGCTAGCGGAAACCTTAAGCGTCAGCTCAGGGAGGCGGCTGATTTCAAGATCGCAGAGGCCGGTTACAGGCTGAAGGGCGGCGAAGATCCCAAAGTGTTCACTGAATGGGAACGAGAGGTCGAGGGAGCGGTCTCCGAGATTACCTCGAGTAACAGATTCAGCACGCAGCGAGCGGATGAAATGGCCGAGCTCCTCAACAGAAGTAAACGCCTAATAAACGAACTTCTCTTGGAGAGACGACCGAAGAAGTCAAGAGCCGCGGTGGAACCGGAAACGAGCGCACGAACTCAAAACACGGCAGGAGGTGAGGTTATCGACATCGATACCGACACCGAGGACGAAGAACAGGAATGGGGTGTGGCACCCCGACAACGCGGTAAAAAAAAGAGAAAGAGGCAACAAAGATCGGCGGAAGCGCATTGGACCTCACTCACGGAAACTACCCCGCCCGCAAAAAGACACCCAGACGTTGACGCTGAACCAAACATCGCCAACGCCCAGCCAATCCCCCGGATCGACATGGCAACGAACAAAGGCGATGAGCATAACGCAGAAAACGACACCAACACTACTGGTGCAAACACAGAGAAAGGCAATGGAAAGGACAAAAACAAAACCGGAAAGGAAAAACCAACACTACGTGTTAGGGCAAACAAAGATGAAACTTACCCAGTACTCCTTAAAGAGATTAAAACCAATATAGAGACCAAAGACCTACAAGTGCTTGAAGTTAGAAAGACGGCAGCTAACAGTGATCTACTGATGAGAATGCCCTCCATGGACCAGGCAGAGGTAATACTCAAGAGGCTTCGCGATGCGGGGCGCACCGCGGACATACTGGGACCTAAAAGAACGAGGTTACACCTGAGGAACCTCCATAACCCCACAACTGAGGAAGAGATCTGTGAAGCGGTCGAGAAGGCAGCCAGGGCAGAAACCAAGGTAAGAATAATCTTCCTTATCCCTGGAAGACCGGGAACAATGACTGCATGCATAGAAATTGATAGTGGCCCAACCGCAAATAATCTACTCAAAGAGAATAAAATCCGAATCGGATGGGCACTATGCCCAGTACGCGAATTCTCCCCGAGAGGAGGTTGCTTCAGATGTGGCGCCCAGTCGCATGAGACTAACGGCTGCCTATTAAAAGACGGGGAAAAAGCGTGCTACATATGTAGTTCAGTGGAACACACGGCAAAAAATTGCCCCACACCTAGAACCGAACGTGCACGTGCAATATATAATAACGGGAATCGCGCCACTAATAGTAGACGCCCTACCGCGTCCAGTATCCAAACCGCCACTAGCACCGAAACTATGGCCTATGACATAGACGAAGAAGTGAATATCAGCAGGGAACTAGAGGGCTTACAAGCAACAATGGGTATCCCGAAATTCAGGACGAGCGACACACCAAAACGCCCGAACAATACCCATACACAAAAGACCCGGACAAGAGATGCGAGCACACAGACAGACCCCGTGCGATTAGAGCGGACCGTAAGTTTCGATGCTCCCATAGAGACCGAAACCGAAGAGAACCCAAGACAAATACAGAGGACCTGGAGCCAAGTTGCAGCGTCACCGAAAGCACGCGACTCTGAAACACGTAAAGCTACACCAGCAACAGCACCAACGCAGACGGAATCCCAAAATAAAAACGAGAAACAAACTGCAAACGCAGACGCCACCACCAGCGCCAACAACACGATGGGGGTGAAAAAAGCGAGGAGGCAGCGCACTGCAAAAAGCGGACCCGCCATACTGGTAAGGAATACGAAGGGACAATCCACATACGAGCACCTACTGAAAGAGATCAAGGACAAAATTAGAACAGAAGTGAGGGACAGACCCGCGAAATCAGTACGTAGGACACGCACAGGAGCCATATTAATTGAGTTATCAGATATGGAGAACTTACAAATATGGAGAGACACACTCCATGCAAAACACAATGAATCAGACCCCTGGGAGGTGGTGATACTAGGAGATACCAGGACGTTGAAGATCAGGCAACTCGATTCCATGGTCAGCAGTGACGAACTGATAGAGGCGATAAGAAGGGAAACGGGAGCGGAGCCCCAAACCATCGACATCATTAGAACTTTTAAGTATCCATGGGAGGAGCAGGCAGCTATAATCAGGGTGACAAAGGAGACTGCGGAGAAACTTGCTGAGATGGGCAATGTAAAAGTGGGGCTCACACACGCACGCATAATCACCGAGCCACCACGGGGGCGACAAGCAGCACGACAACCGAGAAGGCTAGCCCCACCCCCGACAAACACAAACACAAACACAAACAGACCGAAGGAGACAACCCTCACCGACCCAGCGGAACAAGTAGAAGGGACTGGCCCACCTAGCAGCAACAACATGGGGGACAGAGGCGGAGGACCTCAAGACCCCATGGAATTTGGTGACCCGGAGGAAAACCCGCCACCAGTCTAATCGAATAAACAGACGAGCAGATAAACCATGCCGACCGTAACTAACAACAGGAGGGGACGCAGACACAACATGAACACGAATGGAGACACGAAATTACACGGAAACCCGGATCCAAACCGGATCGCAGATACGAACAAACAGCAGAGAAGCAACAACAACAGACACAACAACAAGGGGATAAGAGTCATACAAATTAACACCAACAACTCGCAGGCTGCCCAAGACCTCCTACGGGCAACAGCCACGAAAGCAGGCACAACGCTATGCGCTATCAGCGAACCGGCCCGGAACCTGGGTGGAGGGCGATGGTATGCTAGTACTGATATGAAAGCGGTAATCCTGGTCTTGGACAGAAACATCCCCGCCCGACTCACCGGGAGAGGCACCGGTTGGGTCACCGTACTGGTGGGCAACATCTACTTCACTAGCTGCTATTTCTCGCCAAATAGCACCATGGCGGCATTTCGAGCCTACATTAACGAGCTTAAAAGCAAGCACCCCGAGTAGAGGTCCACCACAAATAAGAACGGGAATAGCGACAGAAATCCTGAGAGCGTTGTGATGGGGGACTTCAACGCTTGGTCCCCAGCATGGGGCAGTGCGAGGGAAAATACCAGAGGTAAGGTCCTAGCCAAAATCACAGATGGAACCGGACTCAGTGTCTGCAATAGAGGGTCAGCGGTGACCTTCGAAAGGGGAAACAGCACGTCCACTATAGACGTAACTTTTGCAACCCCGAAGACATCACATGAGATAGCTAACAACTGGAGGGTGGAGGATACCGAAACGTTAAGCGACCACAAATACATAACATATAGTATAACAATGATAAGCAAAACTAAACGGAACCAGAGGCAATTTCCCCAAAAAACCGAACAACGGTGCACGGGAGTGGGATGGAATATGCGCAAACTAAATATCGAAAAATTCAGAGAAAATATCCTGGGGACGGGAATGTGCCAGAATGCAGAGCGGACGTCACCACACACAGCGGAGGATGAAGCCAAGGAACTCACTGACAGAATAACACGGGCTTGCGACGCCTCAATGCCCAGAAGGGGTGCCTTCAAAACCGGCAACGAAGTCCACTGGTGGAGCAAGGACATAGAAAAAGCCAGGCGTGAGTGCCTAAAAAGTAGGAGAATTGTACAGAGAGCAAGAAGGGGAAGATGTTACAAAGCCGGTACCCTCGAGGAAGCCGAAAACAACTATAAAAAATGGAAAAAGAACTTGACCCTGGAGATAAGAAAGGGGAAGGAAAGAACTTGGAAAGAACTCATGGCGACGGTACAAAACGACCCATGGGGCCTTCCGTATAAAATTTGCATGAATAAATTGAAACCCAGGGAAGTGTACCATCCTGAGGTAATTAAAAGGGCGGTAGCAGAATTGTTCCCCCCAGGCGGTGACTGCGGCGAAGACCAAGGCGAAGATAACGACAACGACAACAACAATGCCCCACAACCCACCATCAGGGACAGCGCGAACATCCCACCTACAGGACCCCCGGAAGTAACGATAGAGGAATTGGAAAGAGCCATCAAAAAAGCAAAGAATCGTGAGGCGCCGGGTCTGGACGGCATCACAAGCGAAATCATAAAAATGACTTTCAGAACTGATCCCGAATCCCTCACCAGACTGTACAACATGTGCCTAACAGAGGGAAAGTTTCCAACAATGTGGAAAAACGCAAAGCTGGTGCTACTACCAAAGGGTCAGCAGCAACGGATGAACATCGACCAAACGCCAGGCCAGCAACAGCCCAAGGTTAGACCTCTTTGCCTCCTCAGTGCGCTGGGCAAGACACTGGAAAAAATTATAGTGAACAGACTGGAGGAACACTTAGACAATGAAGGAGCCCTTAGCCCAAATCAATTTGGCTTTAGGAAAGGCAGAACTACTATAGACGCCATCGCACGCCTGAATGAGACGGTCCGAGGATGGAGGTCGACCGGACTCAGATGCGCGGCAGTAAGCTTAGACATCAAAAACGCTTTTAACTCCGCCAACTGGGGGCGGATCAAAGATAAGCTCAGGCGAGTAAATGCCCCACCGTACTTGAGGAGAATCATAGGTGACTACCTGTCTAAACGGGAACTGACATATACGATACCGAGTGCAGAAAAGGACAACCCGTGGGGAACGACAGAGGTGAAGACTAGGGTGGAGAGGGGAGTCCCTCAGGGCTCTGTTCTTGGCCCACTGTTGTGGAATATCATGTTTAATGGAGTCCTACAGCTGCAGCATGAACAACTGCAAAGCCAGAAGAAGGTGCACATATCTACAATATGCTACGCGGATGACACCATGATCCTAACGGCAGCGAAGAACGAGAGGACACTTAAGGAAGTCACTGAAACCGCCACGGTAAAAACCATACAATGGATAGAGGGGGCCGGCCTCGAAGTGGCTCATCAAAAAACAGTCGCCGTCCGATTCGGACAAGGGAAAAGTAAGGCGGGCGATGGAGTTAACATAGGGAGAGAACACATAAAGTGGAGCTCCCAAATGACATACCTAGGCGTGATTATCGACAGATGCCTGAATTACACGGCACATGTAGCAAGAGCCGCCAAAAGGGCGGAAGAAATAACAGCGAAACTGGCAAGACTAATGCCGAACATCGGTGGCCCCAAACAGGCACGCAGAAAAATGTTAGGAAGAGTGGCAGAGTCTGTAATGCTGTATGCAGCACCAGTCTGGAGTGAAGCTGTACGTATGGCAAAATATAAAAACATGGTAGATAAAGCCCAAAGGAATGCGCTCATGAGGGAGATAAGTGCATACCGCACCATCTCCGGCAGAGCGGCGTGCGTTATAGCTGGTACTCCCCCGGCACACCTGCTTATAGCAGAAAGGGCGAGAATATGGCAGCGTAGGGTAAGAGAAACGCTTGCAGACGAAACCGCGCACCACACACGCAAGCGGAATAAACAGATAGCTAACAACGAGAGGAAGATCACCTTGCAGATCTGGCAGGAGGAATGGGAGAAGGAAACCGAAACGGCCGCATGGACGCGACAACTCATACCGGACGTTGCTAGCTGGTACCATAACCAGAAGGGCACCGACTTCCATATTACCCAGGCCCTATCAGGGCATGGTTGCTTTAACGAGTATCTACATAGATTCGGGAAAAGACAGGATTCTAACTGCCACCAGTGTGGCGACGTG